>JASDFA010000007.1:97497500-107497500 GCA_035772735.1 Datura wrightii
AAAGTACGAAATCCAGGATGTTTCAGAAAATGGATTCCTATTCAAAGAGTGCATAACCGCATGGATAAGCTCACACTAACCAGTCAATTTGGGATCCAAATTCGAGATTTTCCTTGGGAGCTATCGGGAAAGGTTTGGAATGGAATAATATCGATTCATACAGAAGAAAAGTTTCTCTATTGATTCAAACATTTTACCTATGGGATAGGGGGAAGTGGAAAAATCGAAGATTTCACATGGTACTTTTATCAATCTGATTTATTTCGTACCTTTCATTCAATGAGAAAATGGGTCAAATTCTACAAGATCAAACCTATAGGACTTAAGTAATGATATAAAAAAAAGAGAGGGAAAATATTCATATTAAATAAATATGAAGTGGAAGAACCCAGATTCCAAATGAATAAATTCAAACTTGTAAAGGATCTTCCTTATTCTTGAAGAATGAGGGACAAAGGGATTGATCAAGAAAGATATTTTGTTCTTCTTATATATAAGATCGTGATTGGATCCGCATATGTTTGGTAAAGAGAATAATCTTATCCTTTGAAAATAATCAAAAATGGACAGTGTTCAATTGGATCATGAAAACGTGACTAAGTTGGTCCTAGTTACTCTTCGGGGCGAAGTGGAAGAAGGAGGGGATTCTCGAACGCGGAAAAGGATGCAATGAATTCAAAAGAATTGAACGAGGATCTGTATGAGGTGAAAATCTCATGTACGGTTCTGTAGAGTGGCAGTAAGGGTGACTTATCCATCAACTTTTCCACTATCACCCCAAGAAAACCAAACTCTGTCTTACGTAAAGTTGCCAGAGTACAATTAACCTCTGGATTTCAAATCACTGCTTATTTACCCGGTATTGTCCATAATTCACAAGAACATTCTGTAGTCTTAGTAAGAGGGGAAAGGGTTAAGGATTTACCCGGTGTGAGATATCACATTATTCAAGGAACCCTAGATGATTTTGGAGTAAAGGATCGTCAATAAGGGCGTTGTAGTGCATTGTAGATTCTTATCACAGACTTGTATCATTTGATGATGCCATGTGAATCGCTAGAAATATGTGAAGTGTATGGCTAACACAATAACGAAGGTTTCCTAAGGGGACTGGAGCAGGCTACCATGAACAAAAGATCTTCTTTCTAAAGAGATTCGATTCAGAACTCTTATATGTCCAAGGTTCAATATTGAAATAATTTCAAAGGTTTTCCCTGACTTTGTCCGTGTCAACAAACAACTCAAAATACCTCAACCTTTTAGGAATAGGTCCGAGTCAAATAGCAATGAGTCAAAGCACTTCTTTTTACACTATTTAGGAAACCCAAGGACTCAATCGTATGGATATGCAAAATACAGGATTTCCAATCCTAGCAGGAAAGGGAGGGAAACAGATACTCAATTTATATTTAGTAAACAGAACTCCATACTCGATCTAATAGATACATATAGAATTCTGCAAAAAGTTGTATTCGATAAAGTCGTATGTACGACTTGTAGGGAGATCTTTCATATCATTCGAGATCCACCATACAATATGGGGTAAAAAAGCCAAAATAAGTGATTTTAGCCCTTATAAAAAGAAAACTGATTCTTGAGCCCCTTTCAGGCTCATGTCATGTAGAGGTACTACGGAAAAAAATACAGCAAAATCCGATCCAATTTATCATAATTGATTAGTTAACATGTTGGTCAACCGTATTCTGAAACACGGAAAAAATCATTGGCCTATCAAATTATTTGTAGGGCCGTGAAAAAGATTTAACAAAAGACAGAAACAAATCCACTATCCATTTTACGTCAACCAATACGTGGAGTAACTCCCGATATAACAGTAAAAGCAAGACATGTAGGTGGATCGACTCATCAAGTTCCCATTGAAATAGGATCCACACAAGGAAAAGCACTTGCGATTCATTGGTTATTAGCGTCATCCCAAAAATGTCCAGGTCGAAATATGGCTTTCAAATTAAGTTCTGAATTAGTGGATGTTGCCAAAGGGAGTGGCGATTCCATATGTAAAAAGGAAGAGACTTATAGAATGGCAGAGGAAAATAGAGCTTTTGCACATTTTCGTTAATCCATGAACAGGATCTATACATCTCGATTGGAAAAGAATCAAGAGAAAAAGAAAGAATCGGAATTGATCGATAGATTTCTCGAAAAAAACAAAAAGGAAACGAAAGATGAAACATAAATCATGGATCAACTAAGCCCTCTCAGGGACTTTCTTAAAGAGGAACCGCATTTAAATACCATGAAATAAGGTTTGATCCTATTCATGGAGATTCCTTAACTATTCCAAAAATGGAAAGTTCGACACAATTGGGATTTTTTTTGAAATTGGAAGCAGTTCCTCATTCATGATCTGGCATGTATAGAATGAAAATTTATTTCTCGATTCTATGAGAACTTTTATGAAAGCCTTTCATTTGCTTCTCTTCGATGGAAGTTTTATTTTCCTAGAATGTATCCTAATTTTTGGCCTAATTCTTCTTATGATGATCGATTCAACCTCTGATCAAAAAGATATACCTTTGTTATATTTCATCTCTTCAATAAGTTTAGTAATGAGTATAACGTCCCTATGGTTCCGATGGAGAGAAGAACCTATGATTAACTTTTCGAGAAATTTCCAAATGAACAATTTCAATGAAATCTTTCAATTTGTTATTTTACTATGTTCAACTCTATGTATTCCTCTATCCATGGAGTACATTGAAAGTGCAGAAATGGCTATAAAAGAGTTTCTATTATTCGTATTAACAGCTACTCTAGGGGGAATGTTTTAATGTAGTGCTAACGATTTAATAACTATCTTTGTAGCCACAGAATGTTTCAGTTTATGCTCCTACCTATTATCTGGATATACCAAGAATGATGTATGGTCTAATGAGGCTACTATGAAATATTTACTCATGGGTGGGACAAGCTCTTCTATTCCGGTTCATGGTTTCTCTTGGCTATATGGTTCATCCAGGGGAAAGATTGAGCTTCAAGAAATAGTAAAAGGTCTTATCAATACACAAATGTATAACTCCCCAGCCCCTTATCATCAATGGACTCCTGATGTATACGAAGTAGTGCGGTTCATTCAGGAAATTCCTTCCTCTCTATCTATCTCTGAGATATTTGGATTTTTCAAAACTCCATGGACATGTAGAAGAGAAATGCTATCCCCACTCGGACCAAGACAGAACTTTTACTTGTTCAAAAAACAATTAAGGTGAAAGTAGGGCCAGGAATGACGAATCTCTTTATGATAAACAAATCTATTTTGCAAGTTCGTTACTACGAGTAATTCCTAAAAATGATAGGACTAATGACATATACATTACTTGAATTGTCGATGTAGATTCTACATAGTTGGTTCTCATCCTTCAGAGACTACGAGTGTAATATGAGCATCCTTCGACAAAAGGATCACCCTAAGATGATCATCTCATAGCTATTGAGAACGAATTAAATCAGATGGTTCTATTTCTCAATCTTTCTAACTTTATCCTATGAAACCAAGGTCGAAAAGATTGAAAAAGTCAGTCATTCACAACCACTGATGAAGGATTCCTCGAAACGTTAAGGATTAGTAATCTTTTTTAGAAATCGAATGGATTTAGTCTTATACATATGCAAGGAAGGTAATCAAAAAAGAAAGAAAATGGGTTCTTCTTTATTTTATCACTTAGGAGCCGTGTGAGATGAAAGTCTCATGCACGGTTTTGAATGAGAGAAACAAGTGAGGAATTCTCTTTTTGACTCTGACTCTCCCACTCCAATCATTGCTTTTCTTTCTGTTACTTCAAAAGTAGATGCTTCAGCTTCAGTCACTCGAATTTTCGATATTCCTTTTTATTTCTCATCAAATGAATGGCATCTTCTTCTTGAAATCCTAGCTATTCTTAGCATGATATTGGGAAATATCGTTGTTATTACTCAAACAAGCATGAAACGTATGCTGGCATATTCGTCCGTAGGCCAAATCGGATATGTAATTATTGGAACAGTTGTTGGAGACTCATGATTGATATGCAATCATGATAACTTTATGTTGTTCAATATCTCCATGAATCTAGGAACTTTTGCTTTCATTGTATTATTTTGTCTACATACCGGAACTGATAACATTAAAGATTATGCAGGCTTATACACAAAATATCCTTTTTTGGATCTCTCTTTAGCCCTATGTCTGTTATCCCTAGGAGGTCTTCCTCCACTAGCAGTTTTTTTCAGAAAACTCTATTTATTCTGGTGTGGATAGCAGACAGGCCTATATTTCTTGGTTTTAATAGGACTCCTTACAAGCATTGTTTCTATCTACTATTATCTAAAAATAATCACGTTATTAATGATTGGACGAAACCAAGAAATAACCCCTCACGTGCAAAATTATAGAAGATCCCCTTTAAGATCAAACAATTCCATCGAATTAAGTGTGATTGTATGTGTGATAACATCTACTATACCAGGAATATCAATGAACCGACTTTTGCAATTTCTCAGATAGCCTTTTTTAGCTTCTAGGGTCTATTTCTTAGTTCTAGATCCCTCTTACTAACTGAAATCAAAGAATTAGTAGATCTGTTCTGCCAAAAATGGGAATGGGCTAGGCTTACGAACTTATAATCTAATGATCGAGTCGATTCCATGATTATAAGTTCATTCCATACCGCACCAGGCCGGAATAGGGTTATATACATTCTCATTATGAGAAGGGGTCATTCGGGCCTATCTAAATAGATACAATGTTTACATATGGATCCCTACATCATCACATTCCGTTTAGGATTAGGAATACGCATAATCGGACCTGCTTTTTACATATCTCTATTGGGACCCTATTCACCTCTTTGAGTGAATTGAGAAATAGGTTTGATTGTCCATCTTTTTGATATATATCAGGCATTGCATTCTCCGAATAATTCAAATCGAAGCAATTGGATTTCTAACTCGGGCTTATATGACATGACTGATCAATAGATCCACCTTTGTCATATATTCCATACATCACACTAGATAGATATCATATTCATGGAATATGATTCACTTTCAAGATGCCCTTTATAGCTGGTGATTTGTGGAGTGCAACCGGTGAACCACCGGTACTCTAGAAAGTACGAGAACGCCTGAATATGGGCAAATGTGTCCAATACTAAAAATGAGAGTTTTAAGTACCATACTTTTGGATAAATTCTAGAGAGAAGTACCCTGTACATATCAGATCTTAACTTTTGGCCTTTTGAGAATGTTTTCTTTGTAGAAGAAAAAAGTAGAATTCTATTGGTGAAAATTGTAAAGGATTAATTTTCTTTTTGTTCTTCTTCCTCTATATGAAGGTATTACCATTATTGAAGACTTATTGCTGAATTTGATTTTGCTACTCCTTTTATTGAATTCAATGAGTCTTTTTTCAAATATGCTTTTGAATTTCTTAACTATGAGTAGCTAAATCAGTAACTAGAGGTGTGTGGTGATGAATGCTTAATTAGATTTGGTATATTGCTAGATTCATCTCAATATTATTTAATTAGTGCAAATATGTTAAGTTCTCTCCAATCTACAATTGAAGATCCATGGTTGCAGATGTGGGTCTATTTGTTCTTACTTGATTTTTCCAAGAAAGAGAAGAATTGAGTATTGGGAGAGAATTTAATGGTGGATATGGATGTGTTTTTTTGGAATTGGGCTAGATATAGTCAAAACCATATTCGCACTCCTAATTAACATCTAATAGCTAGAAATTAGTGCAGCTATTAATCCAAATCTTGTCGGGTTGATTTAATTATGTCTAGTGGTTTGAAAGAACTCTAGAAAGAGGCATTTATGAGGTTAAAAAACATCAAATTCCCACCTGCCCAAGGTTATTTACACAATTTGAACTTATGAGATGATCTAGCATGACCCCATTTGGTTAGCACATCATCTACACCACACCTCTAGTCTTTCGCATTATTGTCGATAACCTTGGTTATTTTAATATCTTAATCAGCCAAATTAGAATCCATACCTTATTGTTAACCTCAATCTCCCCCAAAATGTTTATTTCTTTGTTATTTTCATATGGTGCGAACTAAATTCAATTTCCCAAACAACACTCGTGCATATCATTCACTAATCTATATGGGATTCGACCCCAACATCTGTTGGGATATTTGTTTTGATACAAAAACTATTTATGCTCTTTTGTATCAAAGAGTATATTTTGGACATTAACAAAAATGGCATCGTTGACGGGGACTAGCGCTTGATACTCTTATTTTTATTGTTAATTTGAATTAGTCTTGCATCATAGGTGTTGACATTAATTTTGATGTTCTTGTTAGGGTAAAGTCATATGAGTCATCACTCACAAGCAGGGGATAGCTCAGTTGAGGGTAATATGGAGCATGAGGAAGATAATTCGGTGATGCCCAAAGTTGCGGGAGCCATTCTCCTACTGCCTACTGTAGGGAATCTCCTGTTCCATGATGCAAGTACAATGTTACATTTGCTACAGATGAAGGGACTATTTGGGGGAAAACCATGAGAGGATGGAAATCACCATTTAAGGAATTTTTTAAAGATTTTTCAGCCTTTCAACATAACTAATAAAAGTCAAGAGTCTATCAGATTAAGGCTCTTTCCATTTTCCCTAACGGGAGAGGCGACTATGTAGTTGGAAGAACTCCTTCCAGGGTGCATTACATCATGGCAAGAATTAACCTAAGCATTCATGGATCATTTTTTCCCTCCATCTAAAATGTTATAGCTAAGGGATGATATCACAAACTTTAGACAAGATCCAGGAGAACCGTTGCATGAAGCATGGTTAATGTTCAAGAAGAAGGTTTCCCTTTGGCCCAATCATGGTCTCCCAGATGGAGTGCTCATTCAAAGTTTCTATCGAGCCCTAGACTCCATTAACAAGTCCATTGCCAATAATTTAGCTGGAGGATCATTCATGGATCAGACATACGGATTAGTTAAGGCCCTCTTGGACAGAATGACAAATACAAATCGGGCATGGCACATGAGAGAGACTAATGCATCGACGCATGACATTGGCTCTAGTGCATTGGCAGCTGAGTTGTGGAAAAGAGATGAAGATCAAGATGAAAATCTCACTAGAATGGTGACGCTGCTAAAACTAATGACCAAACATGTGAATGGAGTAGGACCCAAGGTTGTTAATGTTGTTGGTATGCAAGGTCCATTGCACTTTGAAGGAGAATCGTCGCCACCAATATATGAGGAGGAATTCCAATACATGCGAAATCAGATGGGGGGTTCTCGACCTGGTTTTCAAGGGGTTAATCAAGGTTCTTACTGCCCAAGGGAAGAGAACCAAGTTTTGATAAATGGCGATTCACAAGTATGGCCTGATAGAAATGAAAGATGGGGCCATAGGGAGCAAAATCAAGAGGGAGACTATTATCACCAAAGTTCAAATCCATATTTTTCCCCTCCTAAAGATGAGAGTTCCCAAAATTAGCCAAGTGTGAGCGATGCAGGGAACTCAAAAATAGAAGAGATTTTAGCATGAGTCCTCAAGAAAGTGGAATTAATCCACCACAGGGTCAAGGAATTGAAAGGGGAGGTGTCTAACCTTTACCAGATGGTGAGCTACCATTCAGCCTCCATTAAGCATTTGGAAGATCAAATGAACCACTTGTCTACTGAAATGAACCCCCAAATGAAGGGAACACTCCCAAGTGATACAATGCCAAAACCCGAAGAAAGATAGTCAATGCATGGTTATTGTTACGAGGAGCGGTAAACTGGTTGGAGATGTGAGAGTAAAGCCTAAGGAGGTTGTTTCTCCTAAATCAAATGATGAAAATGAATCTGATGAGGTGCCAAAAACACCAAGTAGTGGTGAAAAGAATGAAGAAGAAAGTGAGTGAAAGGATGACGAAGTTCCCTCACAAGTTGATGAAGAAGAGATAGGCATAAAGGCCTCAAATGATAAAGAACTTGAGCCAGGAGCGCCACCCCTTTATCCACAAAGGTTATCCAAGAATGATGATCAGTTCAGCAAATTCATTGACATGTTCAACAAATTATCCGTTAATATATCGTTGGTTGATGACCTACTTCAAATGCCCGAGTATGCCAAATTCATATACGAGATTTTGGAAAAGAAAAAGGTGGTAGATGTTGGCCCTAGGGAGACAATGCATCACTGTAGTGCGATGATGATGAGCAATCTCACCCCATAGCGAGATGATCCAGGAGACTTTACAATTCCCTGCACTATCAGATTATGTGTGTTTAAGAAAGCTCTTTGCGATCTTGACGCAAGCATAAATCTAGTACCTCTTATAATTTTCAAGAAATTGGGGCTTGGAAACACCAAAGCCACATTAATGAGGCTGTTAATGGTTGACCGCTCCATAAAAGAACCTGTGGGTGTGCTAGAGGATGTATTGGTAAGGGTTGATAAATTTGTTCTACCAGCTGATTTTGTGGTGCTTGATTGTGAAATGGACTTAGAAGTGCCAACTGATCATGATCTCAAGCACTAAAAGTAAGGCGGAATATTGTCAAATCAAACTGGCGATTGCTGGTAACGATACAGGTTCCAATTCAGAATCTCAATCAAAAATGGACCCACCTAGCCGCATTATATGTTTGATCCATCCTAGTATAAACAAAATATTCCCTTATGTTTCCCTTTCTCCACTTTTACCACTTCCCCACACCACTTTTCACCTTCCCAATACCCCACCTTTCCATATTCCCACAACTCCCTCTCTTCCACTCCCCACACAATTAACTTACCATTAATCTTCCACCTCCTCCTCAACCAACCCCATTCCTATCTACTAACCTATAAAATCCCTCACTCTCTCCACCATTTCTCACAACAAACATTCTTCTTCTCTACTACACAAGTTCAAGAATTGCCATTGTGAGCATTTCTAAGCTTCCACAGTGAGTGTCTACTAATTTTTTCCCACAAGTGGTAATGTTTCTTAGACTTTCTTACTATCTCTTCAATGGTATTTTGTTTGCATATTTATATAGTGATAACATACATTGATCTTGGGCAGAATTGCATGCCCAAGTGATACTCAAATGCTTCAGTTCAACTTGTTTATCTATTATTATGTGTATATTATCAAGTGATTATTTCATAAATGTGAATTTATACTAACCAGCATGATTATTTTTGTTTTGCTGGTAAAATAAAATTTTGGAAGCTAATATATATGTTTGTGAAGTGTGGGAATGGACTTGGAAGCAATAATCGAAAGTTGACAAGGGAGAGTGGCAAAAATAAGGGCTCCGCGATGGGGCTGTGTCACGCTACAATTGCGGAGGCATTCTGCCTGGGATGAATTAATTATGTCAAATTCTAGTGGAGGTTCGCGTTACCGCCATGGCACGGAGGAAGTGCTCCGTGATGCACTCCGTGTCACTTTAAGTGTGATTACCTGGAACCTCAAGTTCCAGTGAAGGTGCGTGATAGCACTGATCTTGGGCAGATTTATATGCCCAAGTGATACTCAAAAGTATCATTTTTGCCTTGTTTATCTAGCAATGTGTATACGTTTTCATGTAATTGGTAATAAAATGTGAATTTATACTAACCAACATGATTAGCATTGTTTTGTAGGTAAAATGTGATTTCGGGAAGCTAAAATGCATGTTGGATGATATCGGAGTTGGACTTGGATGCGAGCAAGGAAAAAGGCATAGGACTGCATGAATTAAAGGGGCTCCGCGATGGAGCCGTGTCACGCTACCATCGTGGAGGCATTCTGCCTAGAGGATGAAAATTCACCAATTTCCAGTGGAGGTTCGCGTCTGCTCCATGGCACGGTGGCTAGCCTCCGCGTTTCACGCCGTGCCACGTTGGTGTTTGATTTCCCGGACCCCCAGTTCCAGTGAGGGTCTGCGTTCACGGTGTGTCACGGAGGCAATGCTCCGCGATGCACTTCGTGACACGTTGCTCATTATTCCGGGAAAAATTCCCACTAGTATAAATAGAACACCTAAGTGCATTTTTCATAATGTAGACTTGGTGGAGCAAGGACGTGGGTTACAGGCAGTCGAGGGACGAAAAGTTTAGGGTTTTTTCTCTCTTTCTTTCTTCTCTAATTCAATTGTTTGGATGATTAACACTTGTTTTAGGATGATTAATCCATAAATGAGTGGCTAATTCCCTTCCTTGTTGAGTTTGTGAACACTTGTGATGAATTTTGATTATTAATTATATGGTTTTTCATCTTTTTCTTCCATGTTGTTCTATTAATTCTTGTTTCTACTGCATTGGTGTGTGGCCTACATTAATGTACATCTAAAAAGTCCGATTTCACTCGAGAGAGCACGAAGTTGTGAATTAATAGGATATTGTTCTTTACTTGATTTGGGAAAATTGAGTTTGGATGTGCTTTCCTGATAGAAATATACTTGAAAGTCGTATTAGTCACTTTAGGAACCGAAATTGTATGGCCAGAACATGAATTGCATTTGATCACAGAAATGTAGACGGATGGTTCATGATTCTTAAGTGAGATTAAATACGAGAGTTTTAATCTCTTGGCAATTGTTCTTGGCTAGCAACTGGAAGAAAAGATTAACCAATTTATGATGATAATCAGTTTCATTACATGTTCTTTAACCTCGACATGCTCTTATTCATAGTCCAAATTCAAAGTAGATAATTGTTTGTAGTTTAGTATAAAATTTATAAAACAAATTATTCACTTTTTGGTTATTTAGTTGTCAGCATATTTAGAAGTAAAAATATAGTATACTTGAGAAAATTGCACTTAACCCAAGTCTCTGAGGGATCGATACTTGGCTTACTAAAGCCACTTACTACTTGTTCGACCACGTGCACTTGCATGTCGGTTTTATAACCCCAACAACGCACCGAACAAGCACCGTGGCACGGAGGTAAGGCTCCGTGATACAAGCCATGCCACGTTGAGGTGCAGTTACCTAGGAGCCGACTTCCAGTGGGGTTCTGCGATAGCCCCATGGCACGGAGGGAGTGCTCCGCGATACACTCCGTGCCACATTGCTTGTTATTCCAGGAAAAATTTTCAATAGTATAAATAGCACACTTAGGTTTTATTTTAAACATTCTGACTTGGTGGAGCAAGAACGTGGGTTACAGGCAGTTGAGAGGACGAAAATTCTAGGGTTATTCTCTTCTTTTTTCTCTTTAATTTCAATTGCTTTTATGAATTCTACTTATTTGAAGATGTTTAATCAACAAATGAGTGGCTAATTCACTTCTTGCTGAGGTTAAGGATAATTGTAGAGGAATGTAATTATTAATCATTTCAGTTTTCATCTTTTCTTCAATGGTTGTTCTATCAATTCTTGTTTTTACTGCATTAATGTTTGGCCAATGTTAATGTATGTCTTAGAAATCCAATTTTTATTTTGAAAAGGAGAGGAATTGGACAGATGTGAATTGGTAGGATATGATCTTTGCTTATCTGTAAAAATTGAGAAAAGATTTACTTTCAGAATAGAAATATATCTGAAAGTCTTATTAGTTAATTATGGAATCGTTTATGTAGGGCTAGAGCATGAGATTCTTATATCACAGAAATGTAGAATAAGGTTTCATGATTCTTTAATTGGATAGGAGTTGAAAGATCCAATCCATAGGCAATTAATTCCCGACTAGCAACCGAAGAGAAGATTAGCTGAATTGAATTAATAAATTACATACCTGCATGCTTGCCTAAACCTCAGCTTGTTCATTGCTATTGTTAAGACTCAAATTATAATCTTGACTTAGATTCTTATTACTTTGTGATCTTAACTCATAAAACACTATTTATTTGGTTGTTTGCATTCATAGAGATATCGTTCGCTGACGCTTAAGTTAATTAATTCCGTAGTTCAGTCCCTGTGGGATCGATACTTGGCTTTAAATAAAGCCACTTTACTACTTGTACGACCACGTTCACTTGCGTGTAGTTTTGGGGCAAACATACATTTCCTTTTTTTACTGTCATTCCTTCCCCAATTTGTTCCCTAAATTGATGCAATATGTGATGTTATATGAAGTTTGCAGGATGATAACAGTTTATTGCTGAAATGGGTGTGGGGATTTTATGATTTTTGTGTAGACTTAAAAAGGGTGAAGTCTGAGTAACCTAAATAAATTAAAATATCATGCTTTTCCCTATGATAGATTCAATGATGCAATTCTTAAGGGTAAATCATCATTTCAGACCTTCTTCATGTGTAGAATTGATGTTTAGAATGATGTAAGTAAGTGTGTGTGAAATGGTGCCATAGAAACTCAAGAAAATGTTTTGTGGATGACGACTATCGACTCTTCATCGGTTGGGTCCGGCGAAGCACCGATGGAATGCCGGTTCGATCTAATTGTGGCTTTAGGCCACTGATTTGATGTCGCATTACATCAGCGGTTCGTGGATCAGAACTGGAGACTCACCGCTTTGTCACCGGTGGATGGCCTATTTCCCTAGTTTACGGTTACTCATCGACGGGTCAACAGATACCATATTGTTGATCGTCGGTGCTCCCTAGGTGTTGCTAATCCTTTAAAAGATAATTTTTCATCTTTGATTCTCATTTCTGTTTTAGTATAAGAATTAGTTATTTCATTTCAATGCATTGTGGCTACCACTAACATCATGCTTGCAGAAAATGTCTTTATCCAGGAACACCAAAAAGGGCAAGTCCCCAGCCTCCTCAACCAACAATGACAAAGGCAACGCTAAGGCCTTCGCAACACCCGCCAACTCTAAGGAGGCCATAATATTCTGTGTGTCCGACATGTAAGGGCACTACGCCATATGCAAGAGTCGGTCGATAATGATGGAAAAGAGGTTTCATTTGGTAGGATCGTGTAATGACTTGCCCAATATCACCTCTTAGTTACAGACAGACAATGGAATGCTTTTGCCAATCGTCTTTTGGACTACTACCCCAGCTTGGTGTCGGAGTTCTATGCTTCCTACTAGGCTAGACAGGACACTATGGAACATAAAGTCAAAATAGATGAAGTCCCCTACCTACGATCAGTTATGGTACGTAGGGTGGAGGTAGAAATAACTACAACAGCGATCAGTTATCTGTTCTTGGAAGACGAAATTGACCCAGACAGAGAGCACATGACCAAGATTGCGGACATGAAAAATTGGTTCACCAGGATAGCCCCTATCATCGCAGTTGACACTCCACTAGGGCCTCCATGGGTGGCCAAATTTCTCTCCATGATCTTAATGTGAAGGCTAAGTTGTGGTTAGATTTCACTTGTGGCCGCATCATTCCTTCCATAAATGAGTAGCGGGTCATCTTGGAGACAGCAATTCTCATAGCCTGTATCATGTCCGGAGTCCCTATTAACTTTTGGAAGATTGTGGCCCAGCAAATGAAGAGGAAGGCAAGAAAGGCCAACACCCCTATGCCATATTCTGTCCTTATTTCCCAGCTGTGCTTACAAGCGGGAGTGCCATTTTTCCCTGATGAGACCCCTGTCCCTGCCTCAACAGTGATCACCTTAGATAGGAAAAGAGATGCCGAGGCAACTGAAGTTAACAGGAAGAGATTGGAAGCTTTTGGAATGGCAGAGGGATCACTATCCCATGGGTCGCAGTACTCATCACATGCCCCACATTTGAATGTTCCCACCAAGAAGATACAGGCCAAACCTCCAGTGATACACCTCTTGGGGGATCATCCCCACCTTTAACATCCTCCCAACTGAGTGGTGTCCATAAACTCGTGGAAATGACCAACTCTCATGAGAGCCAACTCCCAAAGTTGGCTAGGAGTCCCCATACAATCATTGCTCAAACAGTCAAACGGGAGCTAAAATCAATGTATTAGAGTGTTACAACATTATGCACATGGGTGGATGCAGTAGAGGGGGTTATCACCTCTCTCTAAACTGAGGTGCGGGAGTGGAAAAGTAGGACACCTATGGAAGTTCCTGACAAGAGTGCTCTTAATGTCGTAATGGCTGCTCCTTCCATAGTTCGAGGCCCAATTGTTGATCTGTTTGAGGGATTGGGAGATAACACCAAAAAATCTGGTAGAGGATGGTTTTGATGGCACCACAAGAGCATGGGACGCTGATGATGATGATAAGGGGTGACCCGCTCAATGAGTCTCATACCCTTTTATTTTTCATGCATACATTGGGGACAATGTATTTTCTTAGCTGGGGGGGGGTGAGTGTGTGTTGGGGGGTCACTAGTGTTTTTATTTTGAGATGAGTTGATGCAGCCCTTTTCGGGATTTTTCTTTTTTAAGAATATTATCTGTTATACCTCGAAGACCCAAAGATCAGACCCAAGAGTTGAAACGGAGAAAAACTAATATTCAGCACCAGTTCATAGGACGGGTCGTTAGGTGACCCCTAAGGAGGGACCACGAGTCGTGGGGTGACTCGTGGTCAAAAAATTAGGAGCGTGGTCTGGAGGATCACCACGAACATGGCCACGAGTCGTGGTCAGGCCACAAGACTCGTGGTGTCACCCATGGCCTGGAATGGAAGTTGGTAAGGAAATTTTTAACAGTGGGGATCATGGGTGGTGACCACGAGTCGTGGTCAACCACCAAAATTCGTGGGGTCCCCTGATGGATTTTTGGCAGTGTACTTGACTGAGGCCACGAGTCGTGGCATTTGGAGGCGAGTCGTCTAGTCCCTCATGGGAGTAGCAGTTAGCAAAACCGTGCGATTTAAGTAAGGGTCTTTTCATAATTCCTATGCTCTAGGGTCCTAAACTATGTCGTTTTAGGCTATGAAAAGTGGGTTTAAGAGGGGAAAACTATCCTAAAGTCTTCATTCATGCATGCAAAAGAATAGAAGAGCGACACAGAGGTGATCAAAGGGTGATTCAAGGTTTTCTCCTTCAATTTTCTTTTTGGAATTCAAGGGAGAGTAAGATTCATCCATCATCAGGTATGTAGGGTTACGAATGGGTTGTTTCGTCCACACCCATACCCATTCTCTATGAACTTATGAAAATCTATCAAAAATCTCGTGGGATTTTAAATTCATTTTTCTGTGAAAATCCAATGTTTTACTAATGGCTTTTGTGATTTATAATTTACATAATATTTTATGGATTTTGATCGGAATTTACAATTATTTTGAATTCGATTTCTACCAAATTAAGCCTAATTATGCATGATCTATGATGAATTGATTTATGATGTTCTTTTCAATTGATGATACTTACAAGCCCATCATGATTTATGATTTTAAATACGGATTTATCCAATTACCCATCATGATTTGATGATTTACAAGTCATATCTATGATCTACATGGATGCATGAAACCTTTGATTCATGATATATGTTTTATCCAACTCACAGGCCGTATGTCATGGCTACTTCACATATATAAGAGTACGTTTATGATTATCATGATTTAACTAGCGCATGAATTCATGCATATTATACTATGAGAACTATATATGTTTTCGGAGTAGTATCGAATAGTGAGTAGGCTCGGGGCCTAGGTTATGCCCCGGATCTCATAAACTACATGCCACCGTAGGTATGTTGTGACCTCCTATGCGACTGTCCCTGGAACAAATAGCCATTTTCATGGTGATATCACACTTTCATGGTTCTACCCTTGGCAAGGTTCGGACATCCTCTCGACTAGGGTTACAAGTCGGGCTTCATGTGTGCTCATATGGGGTATGTCGGTTAAGAGAATCTCCCACTGTTCCTCATGATTTATGCATGTTTATGATTATGTATGTTGGCTCAAATTATGTTCAATATAGTTTTATCTCATGCTTATGATTATGAATGTAGTATGAATGCTTCGAAAACCTTGAGCCTTATGTTACGTTATGATATTGATGATATGAGGTTGACGTCCTACTCTTATGATCACTTATGAGTTTTTATATATTTTTAATGTCCGTTTTACTTACCTTGCATACTCGGTACATTCCACGCACTGACCGCATACTTTCTATGCCATACTATTTCATGACACAGGACTCGACTCTCATGCTCATGCTCATCTTTAGATCATCTCAGAGTTCATCTTCAGCTTGTTGGTGAGTCCTCATGTTCCGAGGGCTATTTTGCTAGACCTTATGTTATTTTATGTTTCAGTACTTAGCCGGTTTAATTGGGGGTATTGTCTACTCATCTTATGCAGTAGAGGCTTTCAGACAGTATGTAGTACTCAGCTTGGATTTATGTCTAGTGACTCCTTACGTTACGTTATGATATGTTATGTTATGTTATGCTATGTTTATGTTTATGCTATTTCATATTTTCAGCCTTCCGCTTAATGTGAATGAAGTTAGATGTATGCTTATTCCATGGGATGACTCGGCGCCTCTAGAGGTTCCTTTTCCCTTATTATGATTTGGGTCTACTTTTAGTTCGTGACATTATTTGATGATGAATTGTGAGCCTTTGTCGGGCTCGATTTTTAATCTGGTTGATTATTGCGCTTGTTGGGCTTGTGATGTTTAAAAATCAAATGAATTACATGGTTCAATTCTTGGATGTATGTTAGTGCGCTAATGGTGAAAATTGGGTCCTTGTTTTGAATTGTTTATGCCTTTATGGCCAAAGTCCTTTGTTTGTTCACTCATGTAAATAGTAGAATAGTAATCAAACTCCAAGGGTTTTCGTCATACCATGGTTCTTCTTCGAGGATCACTTACCTTTCTTTTGGTTGTCGAATTAGGTTGACACTTCTCGATGATAGATTGAGTGGAGACTTTCTTAAGGAAAATACCATGTTGTTATTGAGTCTTTTATGGAGTTATTTTGAGAGGTACCATTAGAAATGTCATGCCCCACCTTGGGAGGCATGAATGGCACCTAGTGCCACACTGGAATCTGACTAACTTGGATAGGCTTATGCACATCTTGTGCAAGCCGGCAACTCAACTCAAGAAAACAACGGGCTGTATCTCGGCTATAAACATAGACTCCGACCGACAATGCCTTATAGCCACTTGTAAAAGGAAAATAGCTAACCAGCAACAGATTATAATATGGAGTCCTTTGCGGGCTGACAAGGCCGCCATGATATCTAGTTATAACTGAAGGGAAAATCATATGTTATATTAGGCCCCACATGACCAATACGTAAAAAAACATATATGGGCCCCACACCGCCAACAACATCCAACCAACTGATAACTGTAGTCTGTAATCCTCTAAGAATAAAAATAATGGTCGGGAAAAGGGCCCGACTTACCTAAATGCTATACAACTGGAAGATGACACCTTTTACAACTTGGCAACCCCAAACGAAAGGAGCTGGCCAAACTGCTGACTCTAAACCACTGCTGCAGCGCCCCATAATTGGGTGTCAGTACAATATGTAACAAATATGTAAGGCAGTAATAGGCTGAATGAAGACTGTGAAATACTGAAAGTAAGTAGAAAGGAGAGGCAAAAAAATTAACCTATAAGCTGCCTTATTCGTAATGTGCATCTAGCAAACACTACACATACATGAGCTATAACTGCACAATCATATATTTATAAGCTATAGCTAGCAGAAAATAATACAAACAAGAACCTTTCCAGGCCCCCATAAGCTTGAAAGGTACAATCAACACAGAATAACTCGCTTGGGCCCCAATAAGCTCTGGCGAGAACATCTCAATCTATATATCCCTATCTAGGTTTCTATGACCCTACTGGTGCTATAGACAACCTACCGGTCCCCTGTGACTACAACTGAGCCCACTTGGCCCCTGAACTGTTGTTGCGTCTAAGTCTGGTGTACTCCTGTTGTCTGCACCCTGAGCACAAAACTCGACAGGGGTTATGGTGTAGTGCCGATCGGCATAATAATAGTCCAGCCATTGAATGGACTATATGAGGACCTGAGACCCCATCTTCATCCCTAGCGGATGGCATGCCGCTTTCTGGTGCGACGTCATGACGCCCTTGGCGGGCGTGGACACAGCTAGTAACCCTGGGATGGTCATGTAAGTCTCCTAAGTGAGGGCAAGCCCAACTAAAGTGTTGTACTGACATCTCAATCTAGCCACTCAAAGGGAATAACTAGCCTTCTGGGCCTAATACCACTGTTGTTCACCCCCTAGGATGGTTTGTAAGGCTGCTAGCAGGCACACCGTGAACCTGTATCTGATTAGAGAATCTTGGTAGTGATTGTGATCTCTAATAGTCTAGAATGAATAGGGACAGATCTGGAGTGGTCCAAAATAGCTTTGTATGTCCTTCCTAGACATCTATAACTCATAATAACTTCAGGGTTGCGAATGACGAACTACTCAGTTCCTCTGCTTAGGACAACTATAGGACTGGTACTGGCCGAATATGCTTTTGAGAGATCGGCCTCTAATCCTCCATAGGAAGCTTACCGACGTCCTTAGCCTATGGGCAGTACTGTACTAACCTGGTACTACTAGTTCCTTAGACCTCATCTTGGTCCAATCAGACCTTATATTACTTTTCTGAGCTATTCCTAACCTTATAGATAACTTTGTATAGACTTAGCCACTCCTAGCAATATGTACCTGAGTACCTTATATGAACCGGCTGGGGCACTGGCCCAGCCTCTCACTGCTGATAAGGTCCCCTTCCATAGGATACCCACGGGTCTATTTGACCTAGACGACTAGGCTGGCTTCCTGGGTGACCTACATGATAATTGCTAAATCAACTAGGACTGACAATCACTGGTAATGGCTAGTAGAATGGTTGGTTGTCACTCGGTACACTAGCTAACGTGGTGTCACCAATTCTAAAGCATGACTATTCTGTCTATATTTCTAGCCATAGGATGTGCAGGTGCATCAATGGCTTTTGGGCGTGCTATTCTGGCAACCCAGGCGCCAAACTGGTAGTTATTTCACCTAACTACACCTATGCTGTTCAACTTACTAGCTTAGGCTCGATAAACCTCATAGCCTTCTAAGATCTTGTCCTGGCAATAAAACATACAATCCTACTAAAATAATGAACTGGAGAATAAAAGAGTTTCTATGAAGCTTCTAGTGCGTATCACACCAAACATGTTCCTTCTCGATGAGAGACACTGCGGTATAATCTATATACGTTCTCTAGCAGCTAACTAGAACCTATATAATCATAATCTACTGATAGCAGCTAATCACAGCATGTCTGATCTCTATATACTAGAATATCTAATTACAACATGTCTAATCATAATCTAATGGTAGAAACTATCTACAGCATATGAAATCATCATTTCTATTCTAGAACATAATTCATAACACTATACGACGAGTATACTAGCCGAGGGTTATGCCTTACATACCTCAATTGTCATTTCCTGAATAACAAATGAGTTTCACTTAGATTCTTCAACTCTATTCAGCTGTAAACATTATACTTGGAGAAAGAGATGAATTTCAATACCAAATTCGGCGGAAAAGGATAACTTTTAATACCAATATTTACTATACATCAACTTAATGAAACACAGCCAAAAACGTATTATTTCCCAAGAGTTCTAAAGGAATAAATGCTTACTTGAAGCCTGTGGTCGTATATAAATCAGTTTGAAGCAATTCTAACGACTTTCACTCGGTGGGGTTAGGATTTGCCAGGCGAATTTCACGAAAATAACTTCATAGTAATGCTCCCTGTGGTCTTAGACTTTGATACTTGAAGTTAATTCGAATTTGGACGGCGTTTGACAACATAAACGGACAAAAAATAGTTGATTTCCTCGTGTCGCCTCCTCTCTGGCCGAAATGAATGTTGGAAAATGAATTGGGACTTAAGGGGAGTGCTATATATATACTTATTAGGGAGGTGGCCAGGGTGTGCCTCGCGCCTCTATTTGAGGCCGCCACCTTGGGGCGTCGTGTTGGCCCCTCGCAGCCTTGTCTCGCCTGACCTTGCTTTCGAGGATTTTTTCTCACACATTTCAAGCTCTTCTTACTCATCACAAATTCATGTGTACGCTTACTAATCGTTAATATTTACGGGGTGTAACATCCTCCCCCCAGGAACATTCGTCCTCAAATGTCATTCTCATGCTTAAAAGGTGCAAGTCTTTTTATCTGTTGCAAGAGAAATTCGATAGAGTCTCCCCTATAATATGTACTATATGAAGAACCTGAAACATAGAAAAATCCAATACAGGCATCTCACAAGACCCTATTTGCAACTGAAACATAGATTTGTCACATATAACATATAATAACAATAAAGTCACTTAACATCTGGAATTATCTTGCCATAACTTAACTTATATGGGTCTGTATACTGTCGTTGTAAAGACTGTAAGAACTGAAACTTTCCAGACTTGCATCATTCGTAGCTCTTTAGTCCATTTCTTCTATATTTCTATTCGCTCTCAATACTGTAATAGGCTACAACTCTGGTTTTCAAGATGGCTCCTATAACATTTTGGAGTCTCTCCATGAAACAATGCATTTGTACTTGTAGGTATTCTAGTTGAATTAATCTGAGACAAGGTCTTCTACGTGTTTGCATAGAGTTGATAAATAGGTCCTAGACCAAAAGGTAACTCTATCTCATAGGTCACTTGGCCAACCTTCGAAGGATCCGGCGAAGCATAACGAATCTAGAATGGGGCTTGCCCCTTTTGTCCAATTTTTTTGACACCATTCATCACCGAAATTTTAGGAATACCCAATTACTATATCAATTCTCTACTCCTTACGTCACAGGTTAATGTAGGACTTCCGATAATCCTGGGCTTTCGGTACATCCTTCTCGAAAAGCTTAACTTCCTTCGTTTGGCTAATGCATTAATATGCTGGTTCCACTACCCTTAACTTATCTGCCCCCAATCATCATATAGGGGGGCCTCCATTTCTGCTTATAATAGACCCCCAGTATCTATGTTTCATCCTTTGCTCAGCTATTTGTTTGGGCACGAGAAGCTGTACTTAAGTTGGCATGTGTCCCAATCTTTTTTGATGCCCTTTCTAGAACTTAGTTGTAAATTACACTTCTCTTTAAAACTACTATTAGATACTTGTACTCCACACAATCCAATTACTTCTTGAATATTTAACTCGACCTAAGCTTTAGCTACAACATAATTTCATCTAGCCAAACACCAATTAATCTCATTAGCCTTTCTATACTAACTCAAATGAGGTGAAGTTACACCTGGTATGAGGTAACCCTGTAACTATATTCATCTCAATTACTCTCTACTCCCTTGCAGGCATGACCATCTCTTATTTTGGCCTGCTCAATTCCTGCTATCCTGTCTCCTTGAGCTGGTCATTGGAGCTTTTTGCTATGGTTCAATGATATCTTCTATCTTTTCATACCATCAGTAGGTCTCTCATTTTGACCTATTACGTTTTCATTAAATTCTCTGTGTAAAGAGTAAGGACCATGTGCACCTTGGCTATTGTCTACTAATGAATTCCTGACACCTTTGGAACTCAGAGTCGACTTTCGGGTCTCATGACCCCGCCCTTTGTTATCTTGAGGGCCAATAACTTCCTGCTGGGCCTTGTTACTAGGTTGTAATAGGTTAGAGTCTCTGTGTCGGCACTCTTTTACCTCTACAACTAGTGGGGATACTGCAGCGTTCTAGGTTACAACCTTACTATCTCTTAATTGTTAGCCCGATGCTTAGTTTTCAACATTCGCGGTGATCCTACTTTATATCAACCTGGAGGTAATTCTGGTTTTCCGCCATTAGATAATTGTGTCGTTCCTCTTGCTCCCTTGGACTAAGCTCTGAGGTTCGTGCCTCCTACCTCATACTGTCAAGGATGTTACGGACAAAGTCTATTGACATGTATCCCTTCTAACTCGCACTCGGGCTTATTTTTTCATATGATCTCCCTATCCTTCGATATCACAACTAGGATCATAACCATTATCTTGCTGGTATACGCTGTTGTCATTAGCATGCTACCATTTTCTCTCAATTTTTGATAGGGGATATTTCAAACTTCAGGTATTAGAGAGTTCTTTGACCTATAAAGAACTGGTCAAAATAAAAAAGAAATTTGGTTGAGATTCGATATGGCGGAATCAACCTTTTTCTTGCTTGAGCTTTATTATTGCTCGGGGTTTATCGCTGATGAACCCTCTCATACAAACTTGAATTCTATTGGCAACCTTATCCCCCCCTCCTAACATACTACCGTGAGGGTCTACATAACTTGTATGTACTAAGGGTTTCAACCACTCTAATCCTTCTCGAAGGCAACAATTCTATCCCTTCTTTACTATTTGTTCTGACCACCATAGCATTGATACTTACGTTTTCTATTGTACTGTAAGACAAGATAGGAGGTGGAAAATAACCCTATCTTACTATGGTTGGATTGAGGTATGGAACCTTACAATATCCGAAGAGTTGGAGGTAGAATCCTGCAATTTCCTCCTTCTCTCACACCTTTCAGGTAATTCAATATTAACTGTTGCCCCTGGATAATTCTAAATATCTAATAGGTAAACCAACTCTTATTTACATATATAGTATATACTTCTAACGTACTATTCTAAGGTTTTAAGGAGAACCGGGGATGGTACTAGCATATCTATCACATTATAAGGTTCCTGCTACCTCGGGAGGGTGATGGGGAAATGTAAAAGACGTCTACTTCCACCGTTAGTTTAACCGTCCCCCAACTGTGATGCCTCACTGGTTCCTACTCCTGCTGCTGTAGTTGTCTTGTAACTGGCTAGTGTCTTTCTTATCTCGAACATTATTCTAGACAAACATAACAATGAAAACTTAGGGACTCAACCACATACAACTCCGCTCTATGGCACGATCTCAGAGTAAAGAGGAGTAACCATACTATCATGCCTCATAGCCTCATGCTTATAGAATGTGGTGCACAACACATTTATAAGCAAGACTCTACTAGACACGGCTTGCAAATTTCCTAGCATATGAACTTCTTTGATACTAAGTTTGTCATGCCCCACCTTGGGAGGCATGAATGGCACCTAGTGCCACACTGGAATCTGACTGACGTGGCTAGGCCTATGCACATATAGTGCAAGCCTGCAACTCATCTCAAGAAAACAAAGGGCTATATCTTGACTGTAAACACAGCCTCTGGCCAACAAGGCCGTATAGCCACCTGTAAAAGAAAATAGCTAACCACCAACAGACCATAATAGGGAATCCCATGCGGACCGACAAGGTAGCCATGATACTAGTTATAACTGAAGTGAAAATCAAGTGATATACTAGGCCCCACACGGCCAATACGTACAAAAAACATATATGGGCCCTACATGGCCAACGCCATCCAACCAATTGATAACTTTAGTCTGCAAGCCCCTCAGAATACAAATAGTGGCGGGGACAGGGCCCCGATCTACCCAAATGCAATAAAATGGAATACTGCACTTTCTACAACCTAGCAACCCCGCATGAAAGGACTTGGCCAAACTGTTGACTCTGAACAACTGCTACTAACGATCCTGAGTTTGTCTTTCTAAACCTGCAGGCAAGTAATACAGCGCCCCATAATTGGGTGTCAGTATAATATGTACCGAATATGTAAGGCAATAATAGGCTGAATGAAGACTGTGAAATACTGAAAATAAGTAGAAAGACGAGGTGGAAAGATTAACCTGTAAGATGGCTTATTCGTATCTGCATCTAGCAAACACTCCACATACATGAGTTATAACTGCACAATCATATATTCATAAGTTATAGCTAGCAGACAATAATACAAACAAGAACCTCACCTGGGCCACGTAAGCCTAGAAGGTACAAGCAACATAGAATAACTCGCTCGGGCCCCCATAATCCCTGGCGAGTACATCTCAATATATATACCCCTATCTATATTTTTATGACTCTACTGGTACTATAGAAAACCTACCAGTCCCCTAGGTCAGTAACTGAGCCCACTTGGCCCCTGAATTGTAGTTGTGTCTGAGTTTGGTGGACTCCTCCTGCCTACACACCGGGCACCAGGCTCGACAAGGGGTGTGGTGTAGTGCCGATCGACATAATAATAGTCCAGCCATGGAAT
This sequence comes from Datura wrightii, assembly GCA_035772735.1. Lineage (NCBI taxonomy): Eukaryota > Viridiplantae > Streptophyta > Magnoliopsida > Solanales > Solanaceae > Datura > Datura wrightii. Next base: position 97,521,416 of record JASDFA010000007.1, read on the forward strand.
GAACTGTATGAGGACCTGGGACCCCATCTTCATCCCTTGCGAACTACATATCTCTTTCTAGAGCGACGTCATCTCGCCCCTGGCGGGCGTCGACATAGCTAGTAACCTTGGGATGGTCATGGAAGGCTCCTAAGAAAGGGCAACCCCAACCAAGGTGTTGTACTGACATCTCAATGTATCCACTCAAAGGGCATAACTAGCCTTTTGGGCGTAATACCACCACTGTTCGCCCCCTAGGATAGTCTATAAGGCTGCTAGCAGGCACACCGTGCACCTGTATCTGATTAGAGAATCCTGGTAGTGATCATGATCTCTAATAGTGTAGATTTAATAAGGAGAGATCTAGAGTGGTCTAATATAACTCTATATGTCCTGCCCAAACATCTTTAACTCATAATAACTGCGAGGTCTCGAATGACTAACTACTTAGTTCCTCTACATAGGACAACTCGAGGGCTGGTACTGGACGAACATGCTTTTGAGAGATCAGCCCCTAATCCTCCATAGGAAGCTTACCAACATCCTTAGCATGTGGACAATACTGTACGCACATGGTACTACTAGATCCTTAGACCTCATCTTGGTCTAATCAGATCTTATATTACTTTTTTGATCCATTCCTACCCTTATAGATAACTTTGTATAGACTTAGCCACTCCTGACAATCTATACCTAAGTACCTTATAAGAATCGACTTGGGCGTTGGCCCAGCCTCTAACTGCTGATAAGGCCCCCTTCCTTAGGGTACCCACTGGTCTATTTGACCTGGACAACTGGGCTAGCTTCCTTGGGTGACCTATATGATAATTTCTAAGTCAAAGTAGGACTAACAATAACTGGTAATGGCTAATAGAATGGTAGGCTATCACTCGGTACACTAGACAACCCTAGTGTCACTAATTCTAAAGTATGACTATTCTGTCTATATTTCTAGCCCTGGGACATGTGGGTACGTCAATGGCTTTTGGGCATGCTCTTCTAGCAACCCAGGTGCCAAACTGGTACTTATGTCGCCTAGCTACGCCTATGTTGTTCAACTTACTAGCTAAGTCTCGATAACCCTCACGATCTAAAGTGTAGGCCTGGCAATAAAACATATAATCCTACTGAAACAATGAACTGGAGAATAGAAGAGTTTCTATGAAGCTTCTAGCGTGTATCACACCTAAAATGTTCCTTCTCGACAAGAGACACTGCGATATAATCTATATACGTTCTCTAGCAGCTAACCAGAACCTATATAATCGTAATCTATTGATACAAGCTAATCACAATGTGTTTTATCTCTATATACCAGCGACAGCTAATTACAACATGTCTAATCACAATCAAATGGTTGCAGCTGTCTGTAGAATATGAAATCATCATTTCTATTCTAGAACATAAGTCGTAACACTATACGATAAGTATACTTGCCAAGGGTTAAGACTTACATACATCGATTGTCGTTTCCTAAATAACCAATGAGTTTCACTTGGATTCATCAGCTCTTTTCAACTGTAACCATTATACTGGGAGAAAGAGTTGAATTTCAATACAAAATTCGGCGGAAAAGGATAACTTTTAATACCAATATCGACTATACTTCAACTTAACAAAACATAGCCGAAAATGTATTATTTCCCGAGAGTTCAGAAGGGAGAAATTTTTACTTGAAGCCTGTGGTCGTATAGAAATCAATTTAAAGCAATTTCGAAAACTTTTACTTGGCGGGGATACGATTGTCTAGGCGAATTTCATGAATATAACTCCGTAGTAATGCTCCCTGCGGGCTTAAAATTCGATACCCAAAGTTAACTCAAATTTGGATGGTGTTTGATAGCATAAACGGACGAAAAATAGTTTATTTCCTCATCTCACACCCTCTCTAGCCAAAATGAAAGTTGGAAAATGAATTGGGACTTAAGGGGAGTGCTATATATACTTATTAGGGGTGTGCCTCGCGCCTCTCATTGAGGCTGCTACCCTAGTGCGCCGCACCTCCGATTAATGCTGCAACCTGGCGCGCCGCGCCTCCCATTGAGACAACAAGCCTAGCGCGCCGCACTGGCCAGTGCACTGCTGGCTGGCGTGTCGCATTAGCCCCTCGCGGCCTAGTCTCACCTAACCCTACTTCTGAGGCTTTTTTTTCTCACACTTATGTTCCATGATTTTACGTCACTTTCGAATCTTAAAACCAAGAAATCGTGCACATTCTAGGTATGTTTATATGGGTATAAGGTATTTTGTGCTTAATGTGTAGGAAAACAGGTTTGGAAGTGATTTTTGTCGAATTAATGAGAAAAACAACTGAAAGGTGACTGCTAGGAACTTAACGAGTCGTTGGCAGGAGGCACGACCCGTCACCTGAGGCATTGGCAAAAAGATGAAGTCTTGAAGAAGTGACACAGTGCACTTGACGAGTAGGAGGAACAACGAGTCACGAGGTCAACCGTTAGCATATGAAGAGAAAAGTTTATCTAAGTTTCCAGTGGACTTAACGACTGACATCACGAGTCATCGCCTGAAGGAACGACTCGTTGGCAAGTTACTGGAGCTGTCTGTGAAGTGCATTGGAATTTTTGAGGAAGTGGACCACGAGAGACCAAAAGATTTGTGCTATGGGACGATGAGTCATTAGGTGACCCGTTGCTAAGCCTGAGTAAGCTGCTGAGGATGATTGATTTAAAGAAAGGGACGACTCATCAAAAGGCCTAACGATCCGTCACATGGCCCGTTGTCACTGCCGACCCGGTTCCCAGATTTATTTAGGAAAAGGATTTCTTCGTATTATAAAGACCCAATTCTAGGTTTATTTTAAGGAGGTTGGCGAGAAAATTTAAAAGCCGATTTGGAGGGGAATCTTGAGCGATATTTTTGAGAAAGTTTTCATACAATTGATACGAAAGTTACATTGGAATATTTTTTCAATCTACTTGGATTTTCTGCTACAATACTTTGTAAGTTGCAATTATGATTTCTTCTATATTTTTTGATTGCAATAACACAAACATGAGCAGCTAAACCCATAAACTAGGTTTGTGGGAAGCAAGATGAATTAACACAAATAGGTAAAAATACATAGTGATTCTTGAACGGAATATTATGCATGTATTGTTTTCCCTTCGTTTTAATTGATTCTTGATGGTTGCAAACCTTAGGATTGCCTTATTCTTACTTATCGGATCAAGGAGGTAAAGAATAGGAAAAAGGGATTAACAAAGGAGATTTGAGGCTACTAAGCCTCATCTAATAGCTTTGAACTTATCCGAGGAAAATCTAATTCGATATTAAGGGTAAGGGTAAATTAAAGAACACCCGTATCCAGACCAAGTTGCGTGGTGAAAATCACCAAGATAGGGGACCAACCATTTAGGTGAACTTAACTTACCAATATTGCATGTTAAACACCGAAAAAGATCACTAATGTATAATCCTTGTGATTACGAAATCTTGGGGAACACAATCCTTGTCTAGTCGTAAATTGAAACAAACCCAATTTAATACAAGCATTCATTAATTTTACTTTTGTTATTAGTCCATATTTTTCCCCCTTCGGAAATAAGTCAATCAATAGTAGTAGTTATTCGCATTAACCTAAGTTCTTACCATATTCCCTGTGGGATCGACCTCAACCTTTTTTGGTGTCACACCCCGCCTTGGGGGGTATGACTGGCACCTGGTGCCCTACTAGGACCTAACCTGCTGGACTGTTAAGCCTGGGCGCATCTGGCGCCTGGCTGGCGCTAACTAACATTTCTGGAAACCAAGGGCTATATGACGGCTGTAAATACAGCCCCCGGCCCATTGGCCTATAGCCTCCTATACCTGCATTAGCAGCTGACCAGAAACATAGTAATTCAGGGAAACCTATGCGGGCTGACAAGGCCACCATGCTGTCTAATTATCTATAACTCAAACATAGCATACTAAGAAGCTACGTGACCGGCAAGGCCACCACTACTGGCAAACTATGGCCCCACACGACCCTTACAAGGAAAGAAAGGATAAAGGCAACTATACAACTGCACGGCCCCACACGACCGGCTCATCTGACCACAGGGAATATATACAGACTGCAAGCCTCTAGAAATAGTAATAGAACTGGTCGGGACAGGGCCCCGACCTACCCGTACTATATACAACAAAAGGAACTGAACTACACCTCTGAAATTCAGCCTCCGGATGACTGGAGCTGAATACTCAACTGCTGACAGGGAGTCACGTAGAATCGCCTGCTCGTCTAAGAGTACCTGCAGGCAAGTAATGCAGCGCCCCACTGGGCGTCAGTACTACTAGTACCGAGTATGTAAAGCAATGACTGAAAAGATATCTGAAATCAACAATGTAGTTGACAAAACTGAAATAGAAAGAGCTAGATTATCTGTCTGATGATGTAAGTCGTACCTCTTCTCAATCATACTGGGAGGAATGGATGTCATATCTGGAGGCGTATCATTCTACTACTAATCTACTCACGTCTAACATAATATAACATAACATACATAACATAACACAGCATACACAAACCTTACCCGGCCCCCATAAGCCGGGAGGTACAATCAACACAGAGTCTATGCCCCTACCCCGGTCATCCCATCTCCTATAGTGGCTGTATGCATCCTGCCGGTCCCTGGGTATGCACTTGGGCTCGTTGAGCCCCTGACTATAACTGTATCTGAGTCCGAAGGAGTCTAAATCAACACCCCGGGCGTACCCGCTCGACGGGGGTGTATAAGGGCCGACCAAGGCACAATACGGGGAAACTGGCATCCCATCTTCGTCCCCTTGCGGGACGGCATATCACTCCGTAGAGTGACGTATCCTCGTCCTCTAGCGGACGAGTCGATACAGCTATTAACCCTGGGCGGTCAGGGATGCTAGGTAATCCAACCCCAATCAATACAACTGTCTCAACGAGTCATGCTGTCTGTGTATCTCATAAGCTAAGACTAACAGGTGTAAGGTATCATATAAATCACATACTGAGCTAATAATAGTAATCTATAATTGTCTGATACATGCTGAGACAGGTAAGTATAAATATAAATATAGCCTCCTGTCAAACTGTACTGGGGCAAAGGTTATACCAGAGGTGTTTCTGCTGAAAGCTATACTGTTTACTGAGTTTCTGTATTAACATGATTTCCTACTTCTAACATGCTTTCTAAACCATATTTAGTTACTATTCTATGTCTGGAATGCTTCACGGATACTGTACTACTTCGCGAGGTTTCAGCTAAACACAACAATATCTTAACATGGCATATTACATCACATACTGAATATACTGGGCAATCTTAACCACTTACGTCCGAATCTATATCATACGGATAGGTATCGTACACGTTACAACCCAAAACTTCTCATATTGCACCAATATTCAAAATAACACAACAATCGATTTCTGAACATTCTACCGGTCTGTAAATTACTATACTGCTTCAATGTTACTCAACTTGCCGAGGAAACTTAACTTTACATACCTTATCTTTGAATATTCGTCCGTCGGACGAGGCTCGGCCGGTACTTCTACTATTTTCTCCCAACTGCATTCATAAATACGTCAATCAATACTAAATACAATGTTATTGTAAAGAGCGACGTTACTTTCGATTTAATTTATAGCCTAAACTTAGGCTTATCGAAAGACGGTCAAAAACTCGCTATTTTTCAGCGGCCCAGAAGGGAGAATTATTTACTTCTCAGCTAGAAACACATAGACATTAATTTAGAGCAATTCTACTTACTTTAGTTCGGCGGCTCGCCAATTCGTCGGCCGTATTTCGTGAAACTAACTCCGTAGAAATGCCCCCTGCTGCTAAATACTCGGGTATCTGGGTTTAATTTGAGTTTGGGCAGCGTTTGGCAGCGTAATCGGACGAAAATTAATTAATTTCTTCGTCCCTTTCCTTTCTCTCAACGTTCAGCTCTGTTTTCTGGAAAATGTTTAAGGATTAAATGATTTCCAACCGAAGTGGGGGCTTTATATACTTGGGCCTGGACAAGGGCAACGTGTCACGGAGCCATCGCGGAGGCCTCACCTCCGTGACACGCTGCCATCGCGGAGGGGCTCTGCCTCGGCTCCTCCCGCGATGGTTCGACGGGTTTCTCGTCCGATCTTTTTCTCGGGCCTTTCCCTAGCACGTATGGCCTTCAAATATGCTTAACCAACGTGCGAATAGGTCATCTAAGTGCCGAGAATTCTACGGGGTATAACATTCTCCCCCCCTTAGGAACATTCGTCCTCGAATGTATACTGCTATCTAGAGGACTGCTTACTTTACTTTCTGGGAAAATTTTGGCAGAGTTTCCCCTGTAACATGGACTATCGCAAAAACCTGAAATGCAGAAAAGTCCAACACAGGCACTGCACACAATGTTCCACAGTCCACTGGACAACTAAGTATTACTTCTCTCTTTATCATTTACAACATACATATCATAAAGTACTGTATAAGTAATGATACGGACATACCTGTTGTCTGACTACGCCTGAAATAAGTGAGGGTATCTGGTTTTCATATCTTCTTCAGCCTCCCACGTCATTTCTTCCCGATTTCTGTTATGCCACAATACCTTGACAGATGCAACGTCTTTAGTTCTCAGCCTGCGAATCTGTCTGTCTAAAATGGCTACGGGAACCTCTTCATAGGCTAACTCCTCTGTGACCTGAACATCCTGGACTGGAACTACTGTAGAAGGGTCCCCTACGAACTTTCTTAACATGGAAACGTGGAATACTGGGTGAACAGATGCTAATTCTGGAGGCAAGTTTAACTCATCTGCCACGCGGCCTATTCTTCGCCGAATCTGATACGGCCCAATGAATCTTGGGCTAAGTTTGCCTTTCTTCCCAAACCTCATTACCCCTTTCATCGGGGACACTTTCAGATATACCCAGTCGTTTACCGAAAATTCTAGATTTCTGCGCCGTCTATCTGCATATGACTTCTGACAGCTCTGAGCGGTCAGTAAACGTTCTCAGATAAACTTTATCTTTTCCTCGGACTGCCGAACAATGTCTGGGCCAACTAATGCTGATTCTCCTATCACAAACTAGCCCACCGGCGATCTACATTTCCGCCCGTACAATGCCTTGAAAGGCGCCATCTGAATAGCTGAATGGTAGCTGTTATTATAAGAAAATTTGATTAACGAAAGATGTTCATCCCAGCTACCCCCAAAATCTAACACACACGCTCGTAGCATATCTTCGAGCGTCTGAATTGTACGTTCAGCTTGGCCATCTGTCTGAGGATGGAATGCTGTACTCAGATTAATCTGCATCCCCAGACCTTTCTGAAATGACTGCCAGAACCTAGCTGTAAATTGTGCCCCTCTGTCTGAAATGATAGATGCCGGCACTCCATGCAATCTAACTATTTCTCTGATATACAATTCGACATAATCCTCAGCTGAGAAGGTAGCCCTTACTGGCAGGAAATGAGCTGATTTTGTCAGCTTATCAACTATTACCCAAATGGAATCATTTCTGCGTCTGGTACGGGGTAACCCTGTTACAAAATCCATATTTATTGCTTCCCATTTCCATATAGGTATCGATATCTCTTGAGTCAAACCACCCGATTTCTGGTGCTCGGCTTTCACATGCTGACAATTAGCACATCTAGATACAAATTCGGCTATTTCAGTTTTCATACCTGGCCACCAGTAGATGTCTCTGATGTCGTGGTACATTTTCGTCGCCCCTGGGTGGAGGGAATAGCGAGCGTAATGTACCTCGTGCATAATCTGCCCACGAAGGCCTGAGACGTTCGAGACACAAAGGCGGCCCTTACAGCGTAGCACCCCATTCTCGGTTATCTGAAAATCTGGCTACTCACCCTTCTGAACTCTATCTCTGAGCTGGACTAAATCAGGATCCTCATACTGTCGTTCTTTTACCTCTGCAACTAATGACGACACTGCAGAATTCTGAATTACGGCCCCATTATCTCCTGTTTCCATTATCCGAACGGCTAGTCCAGCTAACTGATGAATTTCTTTAGCTAATTTCTTTTTTTCGGGTCGCAGATACGCCAAACTCCCCATTGACTTACGGCTCAGGGCGTCTGCCACAACATTGGCTTTCCCCGGATGGTACAGGATGTTCACATCATAATCCTTCAACAATTCTAACCAGCGACGTTGCCGTAGATTTAACTCCCTCTGAGTAAAAATGTACTGCAAGCTCTTATGATCTGTATATATATCAACATGGACGCCGTACAGGTAATGCCTCCACATCTTCAAGGCATGAATTACTACGGCCAATTCTAGATCATGGGTGGGGTAATTCTTTTCGTGCTTCTTCAACTGTCTAGAAGCATATGCAATTACTCAACCATGCTGCATCAACACACAACCCAACCCGATACCTGACGCGTCACAATAAACTGAATACCCTTCTGTGCCTTCCGGCAGTGCTAGTACTGGGGCGGAGGTTAATCTGTCTTTCAGTTCCTAGAAACTCTGCTCGCATGCCTCCGTCCACTGAAACTTTGCTGCTTTCTGTGTCAATTTCATTAAAGGTGCTGCAATAGTTGAGAATCCCTCAACGAACCTCCGATAGTATCCTGCCAACCCCAGAAAGCTACGAACTTCAGTCGGGGTGGTAGGCCTGGGCCATGACTTAATTGCTTCTATCTTCTGCTTGTCTACCTGTATACCAGCGTCTGAGACAATATGCCCTAAAAACGCTACTGAGTTAAGCCAGAATTCACACTTCGAAAATTTAGCATACAACTGGCGGTCCCTAAGAATTTGGAGCACTGTCCGCAAATGAGTCCAGTGATCTGCTTCAGAGCTAGAATACACCAGGATATCATCAATAAATACTATCACGAACAAGTCCAGGAAGGGTTTGAAAATACTGTTCATCAGGTCCATAAAGACTGCTGGGGCATTTGTTAGTCCGAAGGACATAACCAGAAATTCAAAATGTCCATATCGGGTCCTGAATGCTGTCTTAGGGATGTCCCTCTCACGTACTCAGACCTGGTGATATCCGGACCGCAAGTCAATTTTAGAAAAGTATCTGGCTCCCTGTAGCTGATCAAATAAGTCATCAATTCTGGGAAGCGGATACTTGTTCTTTACTGTAACCTTGTTTAGTTGCCGATAATCTATACACATTCGGAGCGAGCCATCTTTCTTTCTCACGAACAAGACTGGCGCACCCCACGGGGAAGTACTCGGCCTGATAAAACCTTTATCTAACTAGTCTTTCAACTGCTCCTTTCATTCTCTGAGTTCTGCAGGAGCCATACGATAAGGAGGTATTGATATTGGCTGAGTGCCTGGTAGCAAGTCAATAGCGAAATCTATTTCCCTTTCTGGGGGAATACCAGGTAACTCATCAGGAAATACATCCGGGAATTCATTTACCGCTGGAACAGGCTGGAGTGTCGGAGATTCTGCTTGGACATCCTGAACTCTGACAAGATGGTAAATGCACCCCTTAGATATCAACTTTCTCGCCTGAAGGTAGGAAATAAACCTACCTTTTTGCGTCGCGGTGCTGCCCTTCCACTCCCGTACTGCCTCCCCCGGGAAGTGGAATCGGACCGTTTTGGTCCAACATTCAACATTAGCAAAACATGGTACTAACCAGTCCATACCCATTATGGCATCGAAATCTATCATCTCTAACTCGACCAGATCTACTGTGGTCTGACGATCAGCAACCTCTACTGTACACCCGCGGTAAATTCGGCTAGCTGTGATAGAGTCACCGATGGGCGTAGATACTAAGAAGGGCTGCTGTAATGATTCTGGTACAATACTAAACTTTCGTGCCACAAATGGAGTAATATAGGACAAAGTAGACCCTGGATCAACTAGCACATAAGCAGGGTGTGAGCAGATAGTTAGCATACTTGTCACAACATCAGGCGAGCCTTTGAATCTTGCCTCCCTGGTAAGGCATATGTGTGGCTTGGACCCGCACCTGTACTGGAGGCCCCTGATCTGCCTCGACCCCTGCCTGCTGAAACCGAGGGCCTACGCCCAGTCGAGGATGCTATAGCTCGTGATCCTGTTGATGCCCTATCCTGTCTATCCCGGTCCTCACGACCTCTGGCTGGGCAATCTCTCATCAAATGGCCTTCTTGGCCACAACTATAGCATGCAGTGGAACCATACCTGCATGCTCCAGAATGGCGTCGGCTGCATATAGGGCAAAGTGGTAGGGTATACCTACTCTGCTCCGCCCTCCTCTGTGACGGTGAGTCTGCCGTCTGCGAACCTCTACCGGCCTCTAACTGCCCCCTGCGGTTGGATCTACCTCCCTGTGACTGTGGCGGAGGCGGGGGCTTGGGCGACCTGTCTGACAATCGTGGCCTGGGTCCTCCTCGGGCCTCTCTTTGTAACTCAGCTGGCCTATCCCGGTGACGCTGCTCCTGATTAACCCTTCTGATTTCCCGATGTCGCTGTCTGATGCCCTCAATATTCTGGGCAAATGCCTGGATTCGGGAAATATCCATATCTTCTCGCAGTGTGGCCGTGATACAATTCTCGACATACTCTGGGTTCAACCCCATAATAAAACGGTCCACTCTGGATGCCATGGTATCAACAAAAGCTGGTGCATATCGAGCCAAAGAATCAAACCGCAAGGAATATTCCCAAACACTCAGGGCCCCCTGTTCCAGATGTAGGAACTGGTCTACCCGGGCCTGTCGAATCTCCCGCGGAAAATAGTGATCTAGAAAGGCTCCTGAAAAGCTGGACCAGGTGGGAGGGGGAACATCTCTCCCTCGGGACCTCTCCCAGCTTTCATACCATAACACCGCAATATCTCGCAACCGAAATGCGACCAATTCAACTGACTCAGTAGGTGTAGCATGCATAACCCTGAAGATTCTCTGCATCTGATCCAGAAAATCCTGGGGGTCCTCAGTTCGGTCCGTGCCTGTGAACTGTGGGGGATTCAGGACTAAGAACTCTCGGACCCTCGAACTATCGGGCCCTCCTGATGCTTCTGTAACTGTAGATGGCATTTGCTGAAGCTGAGCAGCCATCATCTGTGCTAACAGAACTACAGCACTCCTAACCTCCTGGTCGGAGGGTGTCAATATAGGGGCTGCGGAAGGTAATGTCGCCCCAAGTGGCTCCTGACGTGGTGGAGACTGCTGAGGAGGCTGAGATGAAGCCTTTGTAGGGCCCTCTGATCGGGCTATCTCAAAATGAGGGGGAGGCATCCTGCTGGTGCCCTCCCCTGCTGCAATGTCTAAGCTCCGACCTGCGATGGGATGGCGCTGGTCTGACATTATCTGTAGCCAAAGAATATGGTAAGATTTTTGGAATTCAACCCTATACTGTACAACTCTATAGCACGACTGAATCAGAATAAAAGACAACCATCCTATCATGCCTTGCAGCCTCCTACCGATAGTATGTGGTGCACAACACATCCATGGACAGGACTCTACTTAGCACGGCTTGCAGACTCCCTGGGATGCGACCTACTCTGATACCAAGTTTGTCACACCCCGCCTTGGGGGGTATGACTGGCACCTGGTGCGCTACTAGGACCTAACCTGCTGGACTGTTAAGCCTGGGTGCATCTGGCGCCTGGCTGGTGCTAACTCACATTTCTGGAAACAAAGGGCTATATGACGGCTGTAAATACAGCCCCCGGCCCATTGGCCTATAGCCTCCTGTACCTGCACTAGCAGCTGACCAGAAACATAGTAAATCAGGGAAACCTATGTGGGCCGACAAGGCCACCATGCTGTCTAGTTATCTATAACTCAAACATACCATACTAAGAAGCTACGTGACCGGCAAGGCCACCACTACTGACAAATTATGGCCCCACACGACCCTTACAAGGAAAGAAAGGATAAAGGCAACTATACAACTGCACGGCCCCACACGACCGGCTCATCTGACCACAGGGAATATATACAGACTGCAAGCCTCTAGGAATAGTAATAGAACTGGTCGGGACAGGGCCCCGACCTACCCGTACTATATACAACAAAAGGAACTGAACTACACCTCTGAAATTCAGCCTCCGGATGACTGGAGCTGAATACTCAACTGTTGACAGGGAGTCACGTAGAATCGCCTGCTCGTCTAAGAGTACCTGCAGGCAAGTAATGCAGCGCCCCACTGGGCGTCAGTACCACTGGTACCGAGTATGTAAAGCAATGACTGAAAAGATATCTGAAATCAACAATGTAGTTGACAAAACTGAAATAGAAAGAGCTAGATTATCTGTCTGATGATGTAAGTCGTACATGTTCTCAATCATACTGGGAGGAATGGATGTCATATCTGGAGGCGTATCATTCTACTACTAATCTACTCACGTCTAACATAATATAACATAACATACATAACATAACATAGCATACACAAACCTTACCCGGCCCCCATAAGCCGGGAGGTACAATTAACACAGAGTCTATGCCCCTACCCCGGTCATCCCATCTCCTATAGTGGCTGTAAGCATCCCGCCGGTCCCTGGGTGTGCACTTGGACTAGTTGAGCCCCTGACTATAACTGTATCTGAGTCCGAAGGACTCTAAATCAACACCCCAGGCGTACCCGCTCGACGGGGGTGTATAAGGGCCGACCAAGGCACAATATGGGGAAACTGGCATCCCATCTTCGTCCCTTTGCGGGACGGCATATCACTCCGTAGAGTGACGTATCCTCATCCTCTGGCGGATGAGTCGATACAGCTATTAACCCTGGGTGGTCAGGGATGCTAGGTAATCCAACCCCAATCAATACAACGGTCTCAACGAGTCATGCTGTCTGTGTATCTCATAAGCTAAGACTAACAGGTGTAAGGTATCATATAAATCACATACTGAGCTAATAATAGTAATCTATAAGTGTCTGATACATGCTGAGACAGGTAAGTATAAATATAAATATAGCCTCCTGTCAAACTGTACTGGGGCAAAGGTTATACTAGAAGGTGTTTCTGCTGAAAGCTATACTGTTTACTGAGTTTCTGTATTAACATGATTTCCTACTTCTAACATGCTTTCTAAACCATATTTAGTTACTATTCTATGTCTGGAATGCTTCACGGATACTGTACTACTTCGCGAGGTTTCATCTAAACACAACAATATCTTAACATGGCATATTACATCACATACTGAATATACTGGGCAATCTTAACCACTTACGTCCGAATCTATATCATACAGATAGGTATCGTACACGTTACAACCCAAAACTTCTCATATTGCACCAATATTCAAAATAACACAACAATCGATTTCTGAACATTCTACCGGTCTGTAAATTACTATACTGCTTCAATGTTACTCAACTTGCCGAGGAAACTTAACTTTACATACCTTATCTTTGAATATTCATCCGTCGGACGAGGCTCGGCCGGTACTTCTACTATTTTCTCCCAACTGCATTCATAAATACGTCAATCAATACTAAATACAACATTATTGTAAAGAGCGACGTTACTTTTGTTTTAATTTATAGCCTAAACTTAGGCTTATCGAATGACGGTCAAAAACTCGCTATTTTTCAGCGGCCCAGAAGGGAGAATTATTTACTTCTCAGCTAGGAACACATAGACATTAATTTAGAGCAATTCTACTTACTTTAGTTCGGCGGCTCGCCGATTCGTCGGCCGTATTTCACGAAACTAACTCCGTAGAAATGCCCCCTGCTGCTAAATACTCGGGTATCTGGGATTAATTTGAGTTTGGGCAGCGTTTGGCAGCGTAATCGGACGAAAATTAATTAATTTCTTCGTCCCTTTCCTTTCTCTCAACGTTCAGCTCTGTTTTCTGGAAAATGTTTAAGGATTAAATGATTTCCAACCGAAGTGGGGGCTTTATATACTTGGGCCTGGACAATGGCAACGTGTCACGGAGCCATCGCGGAGGCCTCACCTCCGTGACACGCTGCCATCGCGGAGGGGCTCTGCCTCGGCTCGTCCTGCGATGGTTCGACGTGTTTCTCGTCCGATCTTTTTCCCGGGCCTTTCCCTAGCACGTATGGCCTTCAAATATGCTTAACCAACGTGCGAATAGGTCATCTAAGTGCCGGGAATTCTACGGGGTATAACATTTGGGTTCTATATTTTACAATCGACCGCTTATATCTCGATTGCAAGGTGTGTTTTGGGCGACATCAAATTTTGGCACCATGGCCGGGGAATATGGCTAAGGCTTTTGTTAATTGTGTTAACTTTACTATAAGTTCTTATTTCTTTGTTTTATTTTTCTTTTGTTGTTTTGGTTGCTTAACAGGTCTTAGGTTTGGGCATGCCCGACACTAGAAGTCAAGGAAATCCGTTGTTACCAATTGATCACGAACTTGAGCTAATGTTGAGAAACCTGAGGAGAATGGCTAACATTCATGAGCAAGAAACCGTCGATCAAGCCACAACAAGGAAGTTGGCCGAAGAGCAAGATCGGGCTAGAGATCGCGAGTTAGCGAGAGTTGTTGAAGAGTAGCGTCTAGATACAGATGCTGAAAGAGCTTGACGACCCAGAGGTCCAGAGCACCAGCGACATCGATATTTTGATGAGGAAGATGATGCAGACATAGATGAAGCTGGTGCCACTGGAGCGATAGTCCCTCCTCCTTTGCCTGCTGGGGCAATGTTTGATATTAGAAGTGCAATGATTCAATTGCTGAATATGAAGGGAATATTTGCAGTTCATGCATCCGATGATGCCCACTCTCACTTGACAAATTTCTTGGGTATATGCAAGTCATACAAGAAGCCAGGGGTCAACCAGGACGTGATCAGATTGAGGTGATTTCCATTTTCTCTTGGGAGTGAGGTGACAATATGGTTGGCTGAGCTTTCGAATGACTCCATCACTACTTGGGGAGAGCTCAAGAGAGCTTTTCTTGCAAGGTTCTTCCCACCATCAAAGGCGTTGCAGCTAAAGGATGAAATGTACCACTTCAGGCAGCTAAATTTTAAGGCACTTCATGAGACCTAGCTGTAGTTCCACAAAAAGCTTAAGAAGGTGCCCAACCAAAGGATTCTGGATGGTACACTATTGGGGATCTTTTACCGGTCCCTCAATGCCAATACAAAGGCGCTTGTTGATACCATCTCACGAGGATCCTGCATGAGTCATACTTATGCAGAGGTTGCAGAGTTGCTGGACAGGAGTACTAAAACCAATCGAGCGTGGCACACTAGAGAGTCGGAGGTTCCGGTTGGTTATTAGATGGTTGGTATGTCTGCTGAACAGAGGAGAAAAGATGAAGAGCGTGACCAGGATATTGCAGAGATCAAGGCCTCTATGGGATTGCTTGCAAAGAACTTAATGCGAATGGGAGTAGAAAAGGTGAACACTGTAGGTTCTCAGGGCAAGGTCCCGAGAAATGATCGGTGCGAGTCTGAGTCTAAAGAAGATGTTAACTACTTGAATGATCAGAGGATGGGTTTTCGGACCAATACCCAGGGGTCTAACCAAGACTCTTGGCGTCAAGGTCAAGGGAACCAAGGTCAGAACTTCTACAAGGATAATAATTTCAACCGGGGCCAATACCGGGACAATGGGGACTGGAAAAAGCGAGAGGAGTTTAAAAATTATAGGGGTGGTCTGTATGTTCCTCGATGGAACCGAGATCCAGAGTCAAGCGGTTCAAGGGTCGAAGATATTCTTTCCAAAGTGCTCAAGAAAATGGAGGCAACAAACAATCGCTTTAAGGAGCTTCGCACTGGTATTTCAAGTTTGAACTAAAAGGTGGAGTCAAACGTTGTGGAAATCAAGAAAATTGAGCAGCAGATGAGTCAGATGTCTATTGTAGTGAATCAGATGCAGAAAGGCACACTTTCCAGTAGTACTGTTCAAAATATGAAAAATGACGATCACAATTGTTGACACCCAATTTTGACCTACCTACACCTTTATATGCTGCTTATATATATATTTATTTATTTATTTCTTTTACGCAAATATTCGACTTACTTTTGTATTTATAAAATAATTTAATATAATATTGTGAAAATTATTTCAAGTTACATATATATGACTCATATTAATTTTAATTTTTAATATTAAATAACTACGTCGTACATAATGTATTTCGTTTAATTATGCGCCCTTATCTTGAAATATATATTTATTTAATAAACTATTTATATAATTTTACTAAATTTTATAGATTTATTTGACTAATATTATCACTCAAATTTATAAATTATTTATGTTAATAATATTATTTTTATAATATTTGATAACTTGATTTTATATTTTAGTTATTAAATCATTCATAAATATAATAATTTAATTATATGATATTTACATAAGTATACTAAGATTTATGATTTTTATTTATTAATAATAAATATTTATATGATTTTATATAATTTAAATTATATTTATTATTTATTATTAAATTATCTACAAATTTTAGTATATTTATTAATTTAATAGCAGCTAAATTCAATTTCATTCAATTTATTTAAATTATAGCCATTTGCTATTCAATTTAATCCAATTTATTTCAAATCTGGCCACTTTCTATTGAATTTATGTCAATGTTAGCCACTTTTGATCAATTGTGGCTACTATTTAAATTCAATTTAAGCCTAAATTAATTCCTAACACAATAACCCAATTCGCGACCCGCTCCATTAACCCGCGACCCGACCCATCTATCCTAGAATCTAATCCTAGCCGTCCATATCACCTAATCTAACGGCTCATATTAAATCCCTAATATACTTCCTTATTTACCTCACCTATCCAAAAACCCTAACATTCACTTCATTTCCCCTCTCTTCCAAAACTTTAGCCGCTGCACCTACCCTCTCCCCTCTCCCTTATCGTCGCTCCAGCCGCCGACAAGACCTTTCCCTCTACCTCTCCCATTTTTTCCGGTGACAAACCACTGCCAACAGCCACCGCACATCCCCCGCACCCTCTCTCCCTCGTCTTCTCCGACGACCCGCACCTTCTCCCCTCGCGGCTGTCCAACCAGAAAAACACCATGCCAGCCCCCTCTCTATCTCCCTCCGAACCAACACCAAAACCCGCCGCCGCATCACTGCCTCGGTGAGGCACAACCGAGAAGACACAAAACCACCACAGGTTCTCTCTAACCTCCCTCCACACCTCTCTTCCTCTCCGCCATAACTACCATCGTCTTCTTCTTTTCTCATCTCTCTCTAAATACCACCAAAACACCATCGTTTTTGGCCACTGCTGGCCGGAAAACATCCACCATTACAGCCTCCACCTACCGGTCTTTCTCTTCTCTTCATCTCGCTGCACTACCCTAAAACCCTCACCAACAACCGGAAAACCTCCGGCCACCACCATACAGATCTGTCACCACCGAGACACCCTCTCCCGTACCCCTATCTCTCACCACTGAACCGTCATTGTTTCATATTTGATTATGTTTAATAATGATCTCATTTGATTGTGAGTTCGGTATTGTAAAATATTGAAATTGACCTGTTATGTGCCCTTTAATCTTCGATATGTCCAATTACATTACTGGTGTTGCATTCGTGATTTGCTTCCCTGCAATTAAATTACTTTCTTTCTCAACCTGTTTTATTTCATTCATTATTCAATTTGATTTTTAGGACTTTAATTTGAACCTGAGTTAGTTTTATTCTGTCATCATTGATATGGATTGTTTATGGCCTCTTACCCCATGAGTGTAGATTCAAATCGTATTACAACTTTGTCTATTCCGGCAAATTTTTATAATTTGAAGTTCTTATATTATATATATGACAATTTTGGAGTTGTTGTTAATAGTAAATCTTAAATGATTTGATTATATGATTCATGTATTCCATACCTTATTTTCTCTAGTCCGTGTTAATTGTGTTAAATATGGTCGTTTAGCTCGGATTATTTATTTTTAAAATAGTTGGGTCAATGGTCAGTAATAGTTTCTCCTTTCTCTTGTGCAATTTGATTCATATTAGTACTTACTTAATTGTTGTAACGTTAGATTTTAAACTAAGTACAACCTTGGAACAGATTTGTTCCCTTTCCCATCTTTAAGCCATTTTTTTAACAGCATGTGATAATTTGGTAAATTGTGGCCGAATGATTTCCTTGCTTTAATTAAGAAATTTGGTCATGATCGTTTCTTACTTACTCTCTTTAAATACTTGGATAGTTGGAATATATGTTTATTTATGGTAAACTCGAATATGCTCTACGTCTAATTACCTTATTTATATTAATCAACTATCATCTTATAATCTCCTTGAGGGATTTATTACCTTTTTTATTGTGAGTATAATCTGATAACTATATGATACATATGGTAATTACTGATAACTTAATCAGTTACTTATTTTGGCGAACTGTTGACTAATTTCATTGCCAAATTGATTCTCTTGTTCTATTCATGGAAAATCTTCCATGATTTATCCTTTCCTTTAATTATTGAATAATTATGTAACAACTCTTATATTTATCTAATTATGGTAAAATGTGATTTGTTTTTTTTTACGACTCACGAATTTTGGAAGCTGTGATATTTAGAATAGCATATATGGTTAATTTATAGGTTCCCTTAATTATTTTCCTGAATGCTCACATCCTATCCGATAATAGCTATAACATATTTTGGTTAACTGGGATTTGATTGGATATAATGATTTTATATATGAAAAGAATCCTTGTAATTGCCTCTGAAAATATTCCCTTTCCTTTAATGGGTAGTTCTGAATATCTACCTCTTTCTCAATCATTCTTCTGGTCTTAATATATAAGTATGCCTTCTTTTTTTTTTTCAAGGAAGGAAGGCAGACCTCACTTATTTTTAAACAACATAACTTGGTTCATCTTTTGTTCCTCATGATAGCATTGTCAAAGATTTGCGAACTATTTTATCCTTAACATTGCTCCGCTCTTCCCTCTATTTCTATAGACTCGCTTCAACACGAGCACTGCTCGGGATCTACGAGGTCCTTGTGATCTTGACGTGTTGAAGTTTGGGTCTCAATTTTTTGGCAAGGTCTTTCAGAATTGTTGGTTGTTGCTCCATTTGATTAATCGGTTAGTTTTTATACTTTTATGATAACTATGTATAAGCTTGCACTTGCATCATGATAATTCTTTAAGTATGTAATTCTTAAGTCTCATAATAAATTTGTTTCCATTATTATTATGTAAAAGCCAATTAACTTGTGAATTAGGGATTCCCGAATATGTGTTTGTACGTGCATATCTGCTGTGTTATTTTTTTCAAACAGGTGACCCCAGTCCGGAGTGAAGAATCGCCCGGGATACAAAGGACTCTAGATCTATTTTACTTATTTAGTTCTTTTAATATTTGTATTAATTTATTTTATTTTTTTTATTTGTAATAATTGTAAAGACGATAATAATAGTGAAAATGGGGTCCACGAGGATGGGGATTTGTATGTGTTATTTTTTAAATATTAGCTACACCTAGAAAGCATGTTCATAGGATTTTAATGATATATGTGACAATAGAAATCATGCCTATAGGAGCTAAATAATTTTAATAACAGATGCAAGGCTAGAATTCGTGCCTATAAGAGTAACATGATTTCAATTACTTTTTCTAGGAATCATGCCTATAGGAGCTAAATAATTGGATTCAAAACATATCGTATGTTTAAATTTTAGTAATCTCGTGTATAGAAATTACCTTCAGCATAAGTTTGTATCCTTAATATGTTTACCCTTAATGATGTTGGCATGTTTAATAAAGTTGTTTACATCTAAGCTCTAGTCAGTAACAGTTTGTTTAAATCAAATTTGGTGATTGTTAATCATACTTATACGCCACAATTTGTCCACATCAGTAAGACTTTCGATAAATTTCTTGATATTAGAAGATTTGCTTATCTAACATAAATTAATTTGTTCACTTTCTTTTAGAAATCATGTCCGTAGGACTACCTGTTCACTTGTTTGGATAAACATCCACAGAGGCTTATGTGAAATAATTACTTTGCTAGTTGATATTATATCCTTATTTGACGTTAATCACCTTTAATAACAGCCTAAGAATTTTAGAACCCAAACTCCAAATTTAGTAGTCCATCGCCTCTTGGACAGTAGGATTGGGACGGGTATGCACTTGTTAGGGCGTTAGTCTTTTCCACTTAGATCGCTTAGGCTTAATAACAATTAAAATAATTAGGCGGGTAGTGGGAAATGATAGTTTGTGCCCGCTGAATAATACGAGTAACCTAAATGGGTTGCGAAATATTATTTAAGACGCACGGGGTGATCCCATTCGGTTAAAACCCCCTCTTTCTGTGGTAGAACTACGTTCGGCCTGATTCCCATAAGGGATACGTAGGCGCCTCTATGAGGTTCGGCCCCAAAATTAAAACAAATATTTATTTGTTTGTTTGTTATGTATATTCTAATAAATTGTTCTGTTTTGTTATTTATGTTTTTTACTTACTTTATTTGCCACAATTTTTTTTTTATTGATAAACTATTTTTAGATTTTAGTTTGCCCAAATTTCTTTCATACTTGCTTTTATAAACATAATTATCTATTTAATTATTTATTCTTTTATCAATTTAGTTTAAGTAAATAAGCTAAAATCAGCTTTATTTGCTCACTTAGCTAATTTCCCCATTAATGAATCCGGCCGGGAACCACATTTGTGGACCTAGAAAGGTGCCTAACACCTTCCTTTCGAGGTAATTTAAGCCCTTTCCCAACTCTGTGACTTAGGAAATAAAACTTTGCGTTGAACGGTGCCCTAACGCACCTTAACCCGTTAGGTGGCGACTCTTTTCTTTTTCACCCTTAAGAGTTGTCACATGTTGTATCCCGCTTTTCCGCGAGGAAAAATGGGGCGCGACAACAACATGGCTGTCACTACTAGGAGCCTGAAGGCCATAGTTGATCAACCGAGGCCAGTCGTAGTTGAAGAGCCAGAAAGGCCTGAGTTGATAAATGATGATGATGTAGTGGATATTGACAACCCAACTTTGGTTTGTAACTCAGAGGTGCAAACTACTCCGAGTAGTGCAATGGAACAAGGAGATACCCATGGGAAAGAGAAGGAGCGGCAGCAAAAACTCACAACAATTCCTAGACCACCTCCTCCTTACCCACAGTGCTTGAAGAAGAAAGATGAAGATGGAAACTATCAGAAGTTTATCTCTATGCTCAAGAAACTATCGGTGAATATCCCGTTGGTGGAGGCACTTGAGCAAATTCCCGAATATGCCAAATTTATGAAGTACCTTATCACCAGAAAGAGAATCGTAAGTTTGAAACTAGCTGATAATTTGCACCAATGCGGTGCCATCACTACCAGGGTCCTAGCACAGAAGAAGGAAGACCCAGGCGCGTTTACTATACCTTGCAACATTGGGGAGGTTGAGTTTTCAAGGGCACTTTGTGACTTGGGAGCTAGCATAAATCTGATACCGCTAGCAGTATTTAAAAATTTAGGCTTGGGAACCCCCACATCAACTTCGATGCGGCTATTGATGGCTGATCGAACATTTAAAAAGCTGGTGGGGATTTTGTTTGATGTGCTAGTTAAAGTGGATAAGTTCATATTCCCAGCAGACTTTGTGATTCTTTACTATGAAGTCGATTCAGAGGTCCCCATTATTTTGGGGCGACCATTCCTTGCAACAGGTAGGGCCCTAGTTGATGTAGAAGTAGGGAAGTTGAAATTTCGGTTAAACAAAGAAGAGGTTACCTTGAGCATTAGCCGGACCATGAAACAGCCTAAGGAATTCAACGTTATTTCAACATTGGAGGATGGAGAAGAGTCACTTGATGAATTCTGAGTAGTCAAGTTACTTGCATCGTGCCGCGATGTTAAATCAAGTGCTGCATGAGAGGCAACCCATGGAGGTGTTTTTCGTGAAGTATGAGTAACTAAAACACCCATGTCGTGCCGTGAAGTTAAATCAAGTGCTTCTTGGGAGGAAACCCAAGTTGTAAATGTAATAAAAAGTTAGTGTTAACGTTTGTTGATGGGTGCAGGTGAATAAGATGGAAAATCTAAAGTTGGAACCAAAAACTAGAACTTCAGTTCTAGTGAAGAAAAATCATAGGACGAGTGGTCTCCTGACTTGACGACTCATTTAGTCAGTCATGAAGAGAACTGCAGAAAACAAGGGAGCAACGGGTGGCTACACGAGTCGTTCCTCAAGGGAACGAATCGTTTAGTCTCCCGTTAAGTACACTGGATCAAAGGTTAAACTTAAAGAAGAAGGTTGATGATGGATCACTCAACGAATCATTGGGAAACCAAATGAGTCGTCAAGTGACCCATCCAGAAACTAGAACAGGCAAAGGACCACGACTCAGGGAACGACTCGTTGGGTAACACCACGAGTCATTACGTGAGTCGTCATGTCCCCAGGTAAGTTAACCTAACCCGACCCACAAATGTAAATGGGAATAAGTTAATAATTAAAATTAAAGTACCCCATTGCATCAATTACTCCCCATTAAAAATCACTTCAAATTTCCCTCTTCTCTTCTTCCCCTTCTTCACGCGAACCCATCAATGATAGACACCACTGAAAGGAACACCATCACTACACACTCACTCACAGAAGCACAATCAACTGCTAAAGCATTCCATCTTTGAAAAATGATATTGTTAGTGCTCTTCCCCACACAAACACTTTGATTAAGTGTTGCATTCTATCAAGAAATTTTTTAGACCCATGAATGATTGACCTTCAATGACTTTTCGATTTATGTTGTGTTTCTACGTGTCTTGAGATGTAAATAAACCCTAGGGAGTACAGAATATTGAGTTTCGATCATGAAATCACCTGGGTAGAGATTTAAGAAAAGGTGTGTGTTTGTGTAATTTGAAACTGGAAAGAAAAAGACGATGAACAGGAACTCTTGAGCACGAGCCACATCATGAGTCGTTGGGTCACCAAATGACTCTTCATGTAACCTATGCTGAGTGGGAAAAATAAAATGCTGAGGCAGTTTACTTAACGAGTGACCTAAAGGCTCGTTGCCTCTGGTAATGACTCGTTGGGACAAATCGTCAAGTACACTAGACCTATTTGAAAAAATGTTCAGCCTGGGGTAACGAGTGACCTCACGAATCATTGCTAGATGCAATGACTCATTTAGTCACCCGTCAGGACCACTGGCACCAGTTAAAAATATATTTTGTTTCATCTCTTTTTTTGTACTAAGATGGCTTCCACAGGCACAATGGCTCCACGAGGCACACCAAAGAAGGGTCCAACCAAAAACTAGGTACTTGAGCACAGTCAACAATCATACAGAAGGCTGCGAGATGATCCATCCTCCTTTGAAGAGTCGAGTGGATTTGAAGAGGAATATGAGGTGTCGGAAGAACAGCTGGTGTGGAGGACAACCAGGGCTAGGGCTCAATAAAGTTCAAATCCGACACCCCGGTTAATACTCCCACTCCACTAGCAAGAGATCCGCCCAGCCGCACAAATGAAAGTGCTAGGGCTGCTGCTGCACTGGTTTCGGAGGCTCCCACAGCTGGGCACAATATAGTAAGAGTTGATGAGTCGCATGCCCAGCAAGGGGACTCAGACAATGAGCTGACTGAGACATCGGGCACATCGAATGAGCAACCACGAAATGTGAGGAGATGGTGTGTCCATAGCATACGGGCTATATACAATCAGGATATTGCTCCAAATGACAAAAGCAATCCGAAGCGGAGAATTTATGAGGAGCAAAGGCTGATCACCACCGGTTTGAATGACTTGCCAGAGCTATAGGCAATATTTGAAAAATACAAGTTCGGGTGATTGATAGAACATTCAAGCAGCTATAGCCCATGCCTAGTCGTGAGTTTTATGCAGCATATGCAGCCACCTTGCAACGGTTGGCTCTAGGGGGCTAGGATTGGAAGAAGCGGCCTACCTTAAATCTAATAATGGTTCGTGAGACCTTAGTTGACATATTTGAGGAAACGATTTCCAGGATGTTGTACGTGCCAAAATATCAAGTCCCAATGAACACGAAAGAGTTTGATCACTGGGTATCCGAGTTGCAAAAAGTCAAAACAAAGAAGCTAAATAGAATGGAGTGGATACAACAATATACTTGGATTTCTCGCATTAATGCCACAAAAGGGTCGTTAGTTGAATGGTTGCATGGTACTGAGTCGCAAATAAAGAAGGCTACTTTGAATTTCCAGGCTAAATTTTGGTGGTCTCTGGTGAGGCACAGGCTGGTACCTACAAGCAATGACAATATTCTCTCACCCAAAAGAGTCGCACTGGGAGCCAGCATCATGGAGGGATACGCAATCAATTTCTCGCAGTTCACTGTTGAGGAGATTCGAGAGCGGGTTGTAAATGACGGAATGATAATTCCCTACCCATGCTTGATTGATAGACCCTTTCGGGAGTCTCGAGTGCCAGAACTACCATCAGTTGATTAGAGAGTGGTAGTTCAGAAGATTACCGATATTGGGCTGATTAGAGATGATACAAACCCGGTATTGAGGGTGAGGACTCAAGCATCTGTATCCCCTGGAGCGACCATAATAGTAGAGGTATTTGGCAGTAGGATGCAGACCGATGCAGCACAGTTTGCCAAGATAGCGGCCGAGCCTACTGAGGGCAGGGAGATGGTAGCCAGGCTAAGGCTACGGATGGAGCGGATGCCTCCATACCTGTCGATGTTCCAAAATCATCATCTACAGTAGCAGCAGCATCCAGACCATCAATCACACCTCCATGATCTAGCACAATCAGCCTAGCCACAGTCTCACAGGAGTTTTTTGTTGATATAGCTAGGTGGCTGGCTAAACCAGAGAAGCAGCAGGCACACACGGCTCTACAGTTCAAAGGTATGCTGGAGCAGGTCAAGCCGTGGGTGTTAAAGGAGTTTGAGACACTGTCCAGTTTGGTGCATGGGCGACTGGAAGCTTTTGAGCGAAGGATGGATGAGCGCCTTGCATAGTTACAGGCGCCAGAGTTGTCTATATTATACACAGAGCTGAGAGCATTATGATCTGAGGTGCAAGACTTGGCCGCACGACAGACAGCTATTGTACCTCCACCGGTCCTCCATGTGATTGATGATGAGTTTCAGGAGGAGCTACCACCAATTTTTGATTTCGTCACAGTGGAGCCGGTGGCACATGCAAAGGGGAAGAGGCCTCATGACAAGGCAAGTGATGTTGTTCATACATCTCTACTCCGTCAGCAAAAATGCAAGCGGAGTGAGATGGAGAGAGCACTACACGAATAAAGAGAGGAGGCTCGATTGACAGCCGAGACTGAGGCAGTGGGAGCTCGTGGTGAAGGAACGAGCTCAGTTGGATTTGAGAATGCATCGGTTCAAGCTGGAAATATTGGAGTTGATGTTGGAGGCATATCTACACCCACTACCGACCAGGTAGCTAACACCTAGGTCGCACAGGTATGTTTCCTATTCCCTTAGTTTTTTTCTTGTATATATATGCGTCAAGGACGACGCATGCTTTTTTTATGGGGGTGGGGAGGGATACCTATGCATTATATTTTGCTAAATATAACTCGAGGGTTTTTCTTGCCCAATATCTTTTCCCTCAAGTGTTCCATATCTAGTAGAACCGGCATGTTTAGGATTTTAATTTATGTTTTTTTTTGTGAGTTAGTCAGAAGAATGTTAGAAAAACTGAAAGCATTCAAGAGCTAAAATTGTTTGATATTTTGATTTGATGATTTGATACCCCTCCGAAAATTTTTGTATATGTATATGTGAGAGTTCAAAATTATGACCTTTGTGAATCTTTACATGGAATTAGAACTGTGAATTTGTTTACCATTGTATGTACCTGAATTAACGATTAGTAGAATTGATGATGTTGACCGGTGCTATGTGTGAAGGTGAGGTCTGATAGATAAATATGGTTGTGTCTGTTAATCTAGAACTTGCCTAGTCAGTCGTATTGAGATAGAGGATAAGGAACTAGGAAGGGATCATAGGCCGTTTTTGATTTATGAGTCCACTTTAGCATAAAAGACCTACCAAAGTGAATAAAATCCCTTGATCCAAATGTTGAGCTTAAATTGACCTTTCTTTTTGTTCATACCAATTCACCTGCCCGATTTTATTATGAATGAACCTGTTTTGGCCCTCGTCCCTCCTTGGACATTGTGAACTTCAACTCAGGCTAATCGTCTAAGTTGAGGGTACCTATGATAGGGGTGAGTAAGAAGAGTCCGGTGGAAGTTAAGTTGGGTAATGAAAAAGAAGGAAAAAAGAGCGCGTGTGGTATTCATGATGAAAAGAAATAAAAAATAAAAAAAATTATTGTTTTCAAAAACTCAAAAAGAGAAAAGAAAAATAATGTGAGACATCAATAAGTTTTTGTTGAATAAGAAGTAACCGCATCTGTAGTGTCTAAAGGAGAAAAAATGAAAAATGGAGAAAATAGAAAAAAAGGTAAAAAGTGGAGTAAAAAGCGTAGTTCCAAGAAGGATTGAGCTACTAAAATCCATATGTACCATACCCAAGCCCAAGCCTACATTACAAGATGAGAAAGTCATATAGTGATCTTAGGTACTTGTCAGAAAATCGAGGCATTGAAAGTAAATGCAAGCCTATGGTAATGTATGCATACAATTTGAATTTCTTTGTGAGCGTGAGTGGATCTTACTTAGTCCTAAGAAAAATTTACCGATATATTCATATACATATGTGTGAGTGTGGACTTCTTTGAGGTGAGAGCACTTGGTCAACAAAATCGTCTACAAATTGTTTGGGGCAGTGTTATAGATTTATGTGCATGGTTGCAGGTGACAGTATTTTTCCATGTTTTGATTCCTCTGTGTTATGGTTGGAAATTTTGCATATTCATAGTGTTTTAAGTTGATATGATGGGGGAGGGATTAGAAAATTTGATTTTTATTACTGTTGTAAGTTTCCTAAAGTTTTTCTTATTGAAGCGTTGAAGTAGATTGTTTTGTTTTATTTTGATTTATTTTTACCTGAGGACATGCAAAAGTTCAAAGTTAAGGGTGTTGATGTGTCATGATTTTATGGAACTTTTGACGCTTAAAACCAATAAATCGTGCACATTCCAGGTATGTTGATATGGGTATCAGGTATTTTATGCTTAATGTGCTGGAAAACAGGTCTGGAAGTGATTTTGTCGAATTTATGAGAAAAAAAATTGAAAGATGACCATCTTGTTAGGGTTAAGGATGTTACATCGAAACACTGACTATCCAGTCAGTTCCTATAGGGTGCAAATATCTAGAAGTGTTCCCAGATGATTTACCAGGAATCCCTCCCGAGTGGGAGATCGATTTTGGTATTAACCTTCTTCCCGGTATGCAGCCTATATCTATTCCTCCTTATAGAACAAATCCAACTAAGCTAAATGAGTTGAACGAGTAGTTGAAGGACCTTCTAGATAAGGGATTTATCAGACCTAGCAAATCCCAAGGGGTGCACCAGTGCTCTTTGTCCGAAAGAAGGATGGTTCCCTTCGGATGTGAATCCATTATCGATAATTGATCAAGTTTACAATCAAGAACAGCTATCCCCTCCCCAAGATTAATGATTTATTTGACCATCTTCAGGGTGCTAAGTGTTTCTCAAATATAGACCTCAGATCCGGATACCATCAGCTTAGGGTTCGGGAGAGTGACATTTTGAAGATAGCCTTCAGGACTCGATATGGTCACTATAAGTTTGCAGTAATATCTTTTGGGCAAACAAATGCTTCTACAACTTTTATGGATTTTATGAACGGGGTGTTAAGCCATATTTATATAGGTTCGTGATCGTGTTCATAGATTACATTCTTATATACGCTCTGAGTGAAGAGGAGCATGCCGCTTATTTGAGGGTTGTATTACAAACTCTGAAGGATTGCCAACTATATGCTAAGTTCAGCAAGTACGAGTTTTTGCTAGACTTAGTAGCATTTTTGGGTCATGTGGTGTCAAGTAAGGGTGTACAGGTGGACTTTCAAAAGATAGAAGCGATAATGAATTGGCCTAGACTAGTGAATCCTTCGAATATCATCAGTTTCTGTAGTTTAGCTGGTTACTATCAGAGGCTTGTTAAAGGGTTTTCATTTGTTGTAGCACCGTTGAAAAAGTTGACCCAGAAGAAAGTGAAGTTTCAATGGTCGGAGGCTTGTGAGAAGAGCTTTCAAGATTTGAAGACTCGACTCACCTCAGCACCAGTATTGATGCTACCTGAGGGTACCGATGGGTTTGTAGTGTATTGCCATGCTTTGAGGATCGATCTTTGTTGTGTATTAATGCAGCATAGTAAAGTTATAGCCTATGCTTCCACGCAAATGAAAGTCCATGAAAAGAACTATTCGACTCATGACCTCGAGTTGGTAGCAGTAGTATTTTCCTTGAAGATTTAGAGACACTACCTCTACGGGGTCCATGTGGATATTTTTATGGACCACAAGAGCCTACAGTACGTGTTTACCCAAAAGTATTTGAATCTATAAAAGAGGAGATGGTTGGAGCTTTTGAAAGATTATAATATGAGTGTCCTTTATCATCCGAGCAAGGCTAATGTGTTGGCAGACACTCATAGCAGGATTTCTATGGAGAGTGTGTCCCATGTAGATGAGGAAACAAAAGAGTTAGTGAAGGATGTGCATCGGCTTGCACGACTAGGAGTTTGTCTTGTTGACTCAACGAATGGTGGTTTCATTGTTCAGAATGGATCAGAATCATTTTTGGTGACCGAGGTCAAAGCTAGACAAGACGAGTATTCTATTTTGATAAAGTTAAATGAAGCCATCCAGAATAAGAATGTGGAGGCCTTTTCCCAATAGGGAGACGGTGTGCTTCGATTTCAGGGTCATCTGTGTGTTTCGAGTATTGATGATTTGAGAGATCGAATATTACACTAGGCTTATGATTCCATGTATTCTATATATCCAATTTCAATCAAGATGTACCATGATTTAAAGGAAGTCTATTGGTGGAATGACATAAAGAAGGACATAGTAGAGTTTGTGGCTAAGTGTCCGAATTGTCTATAGGTGATGGTTGAGCATCAAAGACCTGGAGGTGTGCTTCAAGATGTTAGTATCCCTACTTGGAAGTTGGAGGAAATCAATATGGAATTCCTTATAGGGTTGCCTCACGCTCGTCAACAGTATGACTCTGTTTGTGTGGTTGTAGATAGGTTGACTAAGGCAGCTCATTTCCTACCAGTCAAAACTACTGATTCAGCAAAGGACTATGCTATGTTGTACATTTGGGAGTTAGTTCAATTTCATGGAGTACCTTTTTCCATCATATCAGATAGAGGTACACAGTTTACCTCCTAATTTTGGAGATCGTTTCAAAAGGGACTTGGTACTCAGGTTAAGCTTAGTACAACATTTCACCCGCAAATAGACGGTCAAGCGGAGCAGACCATTTAGAATTTGGAGGATATGTTAAGAGCATGTGTGATTGATTTCAAGTGCAGTTGGGATGATCATTTTCCTCTCATTGAGTTTGCATATAACAACAACTACCCTTCCAGCATTCAGATGGCTCCATTTGAGGCTCTTTATAGGCGGAGGTGTAGATCACCTATTGATTGGTTTGAGGTCAGTGAAGCTACACTGATTGGTCCAGATTTGTTGCATGAGGCTATGAAAAAGGTTCAACTTATAAGGGAAAGGTTGAAAACAGCTCAGAGTCATCATAAGTCCTATGCGGATGTGAGGAGGAGAGAACTTGAGTTTGAAGTGGATGATTGGGTACTTATGAAGGTATCTCCCACAAATTCAGGATTCTGAACTCTATCTCTGAGCTGGACTAAATCAGGATCCTCATACTGTCGTTCTTTTACCTCTGCAACTAATGACGACACTGCAGAATTCTGAATTACGGCCCCATTATCTCCTGTTTCCATTATCCGAACGGCTAGTCCAGCTAACTGATGAATTTCTTTAGCTAATTTCTGTTTTTCGGGTCGCAGATACGCCAAACTCCCCATTGACTTACGGCTCAGGGCGTCTGCCACAACATTGGCTTTCCCCGGATGGTACAGGATGTTCACATCATAATCCTTCAACAATTCTAACCAGCGACGTTGCCGTAGATTTAACTCCCTCTGAGTAAAAATGTACTGCAAGCTCTTATGATCTGTATATATATCAACATGGACGCCGTACAGGTAATGCCTCCACATCTTCAAGGCATGAATTACTACGGCCAATTCTAGATCATGGGTGGGGTAATTCTTTTCGTGCTTCTTCAACTGTCTAGAAGCTTATGCAATTACTCTACCATGCTGCATCAACACACAACCCAACCCGATACCTGACGCGTCACAATAAACTGAATACCCTTCTGTGCCTTCCGGCAGTGCTAGTA
Organism: Datura wrightii; assembly: GCA_035772735.1. NCBI lineage: Eukaryota > Viridiplantae > Streptophyta > Magnoliopsida > Solanales > Solanaceae > Datura > Datura wrightii. The sequence continues at coordinate 97,551,649 of JASDFA010000007.1, forward strand.
CTGGGGCGGAGGTTAATCTGTCTTTCAGTTCCTGGAAACTCTGCTCGCATGCCTCCGTCCACTGAAACTTTGCTGCTTTCTGTGTCAATTTCATTAAAGGTGCTGCAATAGTTGAGAATCCCTCAAAGAACCTCCGATAGTATCCTGCCAACCCCAGAAAGCTACGAACTTCAGTCGGGGTGGTAGGCCTGGGCCATGACTTAATTGCTTCTATCTTCTGCTTGTCTACCTGTATACCAGCGTCTGAGACAATATGCCCTAAAAAGGCTACTGAGTTAAGCCAGAATTCACACTTCGAAAATTTAGCATACAACTGGCGGTCCCTAAGAATTTGGAGCACTGTCCGCAAATGAGTCCGGTGATCTGCTTCAGAGCTAGAATACACCAGGATATCATCAATAAATACTATCACGAACAAGTCCAAGAAGGGTTTGAAAATACTGTTCATCAGGTCCATAAAGACTGCTGGGGCACTTGTTAGTCCGAAGGACATAACCAGAAATTCAAAATGTCCATATCGGGTCCTGAATGCTGTCTTAGGGATGTCCCTCTCACGTACTCGGACCAGGTGATATCCGGACCGCAAGTCAATTTTAGAAAAGTATCTGGCTCCCTGTAGCTGATCAAATAAGTCATCAATTCTGGGAAGTGGATACTTGTTCTTTACTGTAACCTTGTTTAGCTGCCGATAATCTATACACATTCGGAGCGAGCCATCTTTCTTTCTCACGAACAAGACTGGCACACCCCACGGGGAAGTACTCGGCCTGATAAAACCTTTATCTAACTAGTCTTTCAATTGCTCCTTTAATTCTCTGAGTTCTACAGGAGCCATACGATAAGGAGGTATTGATATTGGCTGAGTGCCTGGTAGCAAGTCAATAGCGAAATCTATTTCCCTTTCTGGGGGAATACCAGGTAACTCATCAGGAAATACATCCGGGAATTCATTTACCACTGGAACCGGCTGGAGTGTTGGAGATTCTGCTTGGACATCCTGAACTCTGACAAGATGGTAAATGCACCCCTTAGATATCAACTTTCACGCCTGAAGGTAGGAAATAAACCTAACTTTTGGCGTCGCGGTGCTGCCCTTCCACTCCCGTACTGCCTCCCCCGGGAAGTGGAATCGGACCGTTTTGGTCCAACATTCAACATTAGCAAAACATGGTACTAACCAGTCCATACCCATTATGGCATCGCAATCTATCATCTCTAACTCGACCAGATCTACTGTGGTCTGACGATCAGCAACCTCTACTGTACACCCGCGGTAAATTCGGCTAGCTGTGATAGAGTCACCGACGGGCGTATATACTAAGAAGGGCTGCTGTAATGATTCTGGTACAATACTAAACTTCCGTGCCACAAATGGAGTAATATAGGAGAAAGTAGACCCTGGATCAACTAGCACATAAGCAGGGTGTGAGCAGATAGTTAGCATACCTGTCACAACATCAGGCGATGCCTTTGAATCTTGCCTCCCTGATAAGGCATATGTGCGGCTTGGACCCGCACCTGTACTGGAGGCCCCTGATCTGCCTCGACCCCTGCCTGCTGAAACTGAGGGCCTACGCCCAGTCGAGGATGCTATAGCTCGTGATCCTGTTGATGCCCTATCCTGTCTATCCCGGTCCTCACGACCTCTGGCTGGGCAATCTCTCATCAAATGGCATTCTTGGCCACAACTATAGCATGCGGTGGAACCATACCTGCATGCTCCAGAATGGTGTCGGCTGCATATAGGGCAAAGTGGTAGGGTATACCTACTCTGCTCCGCCCTCCTCTGTGACGGTGAGTCTGCCGTCTGCGAACCTCTACCGGCCTCTAACTGCCCCCTGCGGTTGGATCTACCTCCCTGTGACTGTGGCGGAGGCGGGGGCCTGGGCGACCTGTCTGACAATCGTGGCCTGGGTCCTCCCCGGGCCTCTCTTTGTAACTCAGCTGGCCTATCCCGGCGACGCTGCTCCTGATTAACCCTTCTGATTTCCCGATGTCGCTGTCTGATGCCCTCAATATTCTGGGCAAATGCCTGGATTCGGGAAATATCCATATCTTCTCGCAGTGTGGCCGTGATACAAGTCTCGACATACTCTGGGTTCAACCCAATAATAAAACGGTGCACTCTGGATGCCATGGTATCAACAAAAGCTGGTGCATATCGAGCCAAAGAATCAAACCGCAAGGAATATTCCCAAACACTCAGGGCCCCCTGTTCCAGATGTAGGAACTGGTCTACCCGGGCCTGTCGAATCTCCCGCAGAAAATACTGATCTAGAAAGGCTCCTGAAAAGCTGGACCAGGTGGGAGGGGGAACATCTCTCCCTCGGAACCTCTCCCAGCTTTCATACCATAACACCGCAATATCTCGCAACCGGAATGCGGCCAATTCAACTGACTCAGTAGGTGTAGCATGCATAACCCTGAAGATTCTCTGCATCTGATCCAGAAAATCCTGGGGGTCCTCAGTTCGGTCCGTGCCTGTGAACTGTGGGGGATTCAGGGCTAAGAACTCTCGGACCCTCGAACTATCGGGCCCTCCTGATGCTTCTGCAACTGTAGATGGCATTTGCTGACGGTGAGCAGCCATCATCTGTGCTAACAGAACTACAGCACTCCTAACCTCCTGGTCGGAGGGTGTCAATATAGGGGCTGCGGAAGGTAATGTCGCCCCAAGTGGCTCCTGATGTGGTGGAGACTGCTGAGGAGGCTGAGATGAAGCCTCTGTAGGGCCCTCTAATCGGGCTATCTCCAAATGAGGGGGAGGCATCCTGCTGGTGCCCTCCCCTGCTGCAATGTCTAAGCTCCGACCTGCGACGGGATGGCGCTGGTCTGACATTATCTGTAGCCAAAGAATATGGTAAGATTTTTGGAATTCAACCCTATACTGTACAGCTCTATAGCACGACTGAATCAGAATAAAAGACAACCATCCTATCATGCCTTGCAGCCTCCTACCGATAGTATGTGGTGCACAACACATCCATGGACAGGACTCTACTTAGCACGGCTTGCAGACTCCCTGGGATGCGACCTGCTCTGATACCAAGTTTGTCACACCCCGCCTTGGGGGGTATGACTGGCACCTGGTGCCCTACTAGGACCTAACCTGCTGGACTGTTAAGCCTGGGTGCATCTGGCGCCTGGCTGGTGCTAACTCACATTTCTGGAAACAAAGGGCTATATGACGGCTGTAAATACAGCCCCCGGCCCATTGGCCTATAGCCTCCTGTACCTGCACTAGCAGCTGACCAGAAACATAGTAATTCAGGGAAACCTATGCGGGCCGACAAGGCCACCATGCTGTCTAGTTATCTATTACTCAAACATAGCATACTAAGAAGCTACGTGACCGTCAAGGCCACCACTACTGGCAAACTATGGCCCCACACGACCCTTACAAGGAAAGAAAGGATAAAGGCAACTATACAACTGCACGGCCCCACACGACCGGCTCATCTGACCACAGGGAATATATACAGACTGCAAGCCTCTAGGAATAGTAATAGAACTGGTCGGGACAGGGCCCCGACCTACCCGTACTATATACAACAAAAGGAACTGAACTACACCTCTGAAATTCAGCCTCCGGATGACTGGAGCTGAATACTCAACTGTTGACAGGGAGTCACGTAGAATCGCCTGCTCGTCTAAGAGTACCAGCAGGCAAGTAATGCAGTGCCCCACTGGGCGTCAGTACCACTGGTACCGAGTATGTAAAGCAATGACTGAAAAGATATCTGAAATCAACAATGTAGTTGACAAAACTGAAATAGAAAGAGCTAGATTATCTGTCTGATGATGTAAGTCGTACCTGTTCTCAATCATACTGGGAGGAATGGATGTCATATCTGGAGGCGTATCATTCTACTACTAATCTACTCACGTCTAACATAATATAACATAACATACATAACATAACATAGCATACACAAACCTTACCCGGCCCCCATAAGCCGGGAGGTACAATTAACACAGAGTCTATGCCCCTACCCCGGTCATCCCATCTCCTATAGTGGCTGTAAGCATCCCGCCGGTCCCTGGGTGTGCACTTGGACTAGTTGAGCCCCTGACTATAACTGTATCTGAGTCCGAAGGACTCTAAATCAACACCCCGGGCGTACCCGCTCGACGGGGGTGTATAAGGGCCGACCAAGGCACAATATGGGGAAACTGGCATCCCATCTTCGTCCCCTTGCGGGACGGCATATCACTCCGTAGAGTGACGTATCCTCGTCCTCTAGCGGACGAGTCGATACAGCTATTAACCCTGGGTGGTTAGGGATGCTAGGTAATCCAACCCCAATCAATACAACGGTCTCAACGAGTCATGCTGTCTGTGTATCTCATAAGCTAAGACTAACAGGTGTAAGGTATCATATAAATCACATACTGAGCTAATAATAGTAATCTATAAGTGTCTGATACATGCTGAGACAGGTAAGTATAAATATAAATATAGCCTCCTGTCAAACTGTACTGGGGCAAAGGTTATACCAGAAGGTGTTTCTGCTGAAAGCTATACTGTTTACTGAGTTTCTGTATTAACATGATTTCCTACTTCTAACATGCTTTCTAAACCATATTTAGTTACTATTCTATGTCTGAAATGCTTCACGGATACTGTACTACTTCGCGAGGTTTCATCTAAACACAACAATATCTTAACATGGCATATTACATCACATACTGAACATACTGGGCAATCTTAACCACTTACGTCCGAATCTATATCATACGGATAGGTATCGTACACATTACAACCCAAAACTTCTCATATTGCACCAATATTTCAAAATAACACAAAATCGATTTCTGAACATTCTACCGGTCTGTAAATTACTATACTGCTTCAATGTTACTCAACTTGCCGAGGAAACTTAACTTTACATACCTTATCTTTGAATATTCATCCGTCGGACGAGGCTCGGCCGGTACTTCTACTATTTTCTCCCAACTGCATTCATAAATACGTCAATCAATACTAAATACAACATTATTGTAAAGAGCGACGTTACTTTTGATTTAATTTATAGCCTAAACTTAGGCTTATCAAATGACGGTCAAAAACTCGCTATTTTTCAGCGGCCCAGAAGGGAGAATTATTTACTTCTCAGCTAGGAACACATAGACATTAATTTAGAGCAATTCTACTTACTTTAGTTCGGCGGCTCGCCGATTCGTCGGCCGTATTTCACGAAACTAACTCCGTAGAAATGCCCCCTGCTGCTAAATACTCGGGTATCTGGGATTAATTTGAGTTTGGGCAGCGTTTGGCAGCATAATCGGACGAAAATTAATTAATTTCTTCGTCCCTTTCCTTTCTCTCAACGTTCAGCTCTGTTTTCTGGAAAATGTTTAAGGATTAAATGATTTCCAACCGAAGTGGGGGCTTTATATACTTGGGCCTGGACAAGGGCAACGTGTCACGGAGCCATCGCGGAGGCCTCACCTCCGTGACACGCTGCCATCGCGGAGGGGCTCTGCCTCGGCTCCTCCTGCGATGGTTCGACGTGTTTCTCGTCCGATCTTTTTCCCGGGCCTTTCCCTAGCACGTATGGCCTTCAAATATGCTTAACCAACGTGCGAATAGGTCATCTAAGTGCCGGGAATTCTACGGGGTATAACATTTGGGTTCTATATTTTACAATCGACCGCTTATATCTCGATTGCAAGGTGTGTTTTGGGCGACATCAAATTTTGGCACCATGGCCGGGGAATATGGCTAAGGCTTTTGTTAATTGTGTTAACTTTACTATAAGTTCTTATTTCTTTGTTTTATTTTTCTTTTGTTGTTTTGGTTGCTTAACAGGTCTTAGGTTTGGGCATGCCCGACACTAGAAGTCAAGGAAATCCGTTGTTACCAATTGATCACGAACTTGAGCTAATGTTGAGAAACCTGAGGAGAATGGCTAACATTCATGAGCAAGAAACCGTCGATCAAGCCACAACAAGGAAGTTGGCCGAAGAGCAAGATCGGGCTAGAGATCGCGAGTTAGCTAGAGTTGTTGAAGAGTAGCGTCTAGATACAGATGCTGAAAGAGCTTGACGACCCAGAGGTCCAGAGCACCAGCGACATCGATATTTTGATGAGGAAGATGATGCAGACATAGATGAAGCTGGTGCCACTGGAGCGATAGTCCCTCCTCCTTTGCCTGCTGGGGCAATGTTTGATATTAGAAGTGCAATGATTCAATTGCTGAATATGAAGGGAATATTTGCAGTTCATGCATCCGATGATGCCCACTCTCACTTGACAAATTTCTTGGGTATATGCAAGTCATACAAGAAGCCAGGGGTCAACTAGGACGTGATCACATTGAGGTGATTTTCATTTTCTCTTGGGAGTGAGGTGACAATATGGTTGGCTGAGCTTTCGAACGACTCCATCACTACTTGGGGAGAGCTCAAGAGAGCTTTTCTTGCAAGGTTCTTCACACCATCAAAGGCGTTGCAGCTAAAGGATGAAATGTACAACTTCAGGCAGCTAAATTCTAAGGCACTTCATGAGACCTAGCTGTAGTTCCACAAAAAGCTTAAGAAGGTGCCCAACCAAAGGATTCTGGATGGTACACTATTGGGGATCTTTTACCGGTCCCTCAATGCCAATACAAAGGCGCTTGTTGATACCATCTCACGAGGATCCTGCATGAGTCATACTTATGCAGAGGTTGCAGAGTTGCTGGACAGGAGTACTAAAACCAATCGAGCGTGGCACACTAGAGAGTCGGAGGTTCCGGTTGGTTCTTAGATGGTTGGTATGTCTGCTGAATAGAGGAGAAAAGATGAAGAGCGTGACCAGGATATTGCAGAGATCAAGGCCTCTATGGGATTGCTTGCAAAGAACTTAATGCGAATGGGAGTAGAAAAGGTGAACACTGTAGGTTCTCAGGGCAAGGTCCCGAGAAATGATCGGTGCGAGTCTGAGTCTAAAGAAGATGTTAACTACTTGAATGATCAGAGGATGGGTTTTCGGACCAATACCCAGGGGTCTAACCAAGACTCTTGGCGTCAAGGTCAAGGGAACCAAGGTCAGAACTTCTACAAGGATAATAATTTCAACCGGGGCCAATACCGGGACAATGGGGACTGGAAAAAGCGAGAGGAGTTTAAAAATTATAGGGGTGGTCTGTATGTTCCTCGATGGAACCGAGATCCAGAGTCAAGCGGTTCAAGGGTCGAAGATATTCTTTCCAAAGTGCTCAAGAAAATGGAGGCAACAAACAATCGCTTTAAGGAGCTTCGCACTGGTATTTCAAGTTTGAACTAAAAGGTGGAGTCAAACGTTGTGGAAATCAAGAAAATTGAGCAGCAGATGAGTCAGATGTCTATTGTAGTGAATCAGATGCAGAAAGGCACACTTTCCAGTAATACTGTTCAAAATATGAAAAATGACGATCACAATTGTTGACACCCAATTTTGACCTACCTACACCTTTATATGCTGCTTATATATATATTTATTTATTTATTTCTTTTACGCAAATATTCGACTTACTTTTGTATTTATAAAATAATTTAATATAATATTGTGAAAATTATTTCAAGTTACATATATATGACTCATTTTAATTTTTAATATTAAATAACTACGTCGTACATAATGTATTTCGTTTAATTATGCACCCTTATCTTGAAATATATATTTATTTAATAAACTATTTACATAATTTTACTAAATTTTATAGATTTATTTGACTAGTATTATCACTCAAATTTATAAATTATTTATGTTAATAATATTATTTTTATAATATTTGATAACTTGATTTTATATTTTAGTTATTAAATTATTCATAAATATAATAATTTAATTATATGATATTTACATAAGTATACTAAGATTTATGATTTTTATTTATTAATAATAAATATTTATATGATTTTATATAATTTAAATTATATTTATTATTTATTATTAAATTATATACAAATTTTAGTATATTTATTAATTTAATAGCAGCTAAATTCAATTTCATTCAATTTATTTAAATTATAGCCATTTGCTATTCAATTTAATCCAATTTATTTCAAATCTGGCCACTTTCTATTAAATTTATGTCAATGTTAGCCACTTTTGATCAATTGTGGCTACTATTTAAATTCAATTTAAGCCTAAATTAATTCCTAACACAATAACCCAATTCGCAACCCGCTCCATTAACCCGCGACCCGACCCATCTATCCTAGAATCTAATCCTAGCCGTCCATCTCACCTAATCTAACGGCTCATATTAAATCCCTAATATACTTCCTTATTTACCTCACCTATCCAAAAACCCTAACATTCACTTCATTTCCCCTCTCTTCCAAAACTTTAGCCGCCGCACCTACCCTCTCCCCTCTCCCTCATCGTCGCTCCAGCCGCCGGTAAGACCTTTCCCTCTACCTCTCCCATTTTTTCCGGTGACAAACCACTGCCAACAGCCACCGCACATCCCCCGCACCCTCTCTCCCTCGTCTTCTCCGATGACCCGCACCTTCTCCCCTCGCGGCTGTCCAACCAGAAAAACACCATGCCAGCCCCTTCTCTATCTCCCTCCGAACCAACACCAAAACCCGCCGCCGCATCACTGCCTCGGTGAGGCACAACCGAGAAGACACAAAACCACCACAGGTTCTCTCTAACCTCCCTCCACACCTCTCTTCCTCTCCGCCATAACTACCATCGTCTTCTTCTTTTCTCATCTCTCTCTAAATACCACCAAAACACCATCGTTTTCGGCCACTGCTGGCCGGAAAACATCCACCATTACAGCCGCCACCTACCGGTCTTCCTCTTCTCTTCATCTCGCTGCACTACCCTAAAACCCTCACCAACAACCGGAAAACCTCCGGCCACCACCATACAGATCTGTCACCACCGAGACACCCTCTCCCGTACCCCTATCTCTCACCACTGAACCGTCATTGTTTCATATTTGATTATGTTTAATAATGATCTCATTTGATTGTGAGTTCGGTATTGTAAAATATTGAAATTGACCTGTTATGTGCCCTTTAATCTTCGATATGTCCAATTACATTACTGGTGTTGCATTCGTGATTTGCTTCCCTGTAATTAAATTACTTTCTTTCTCAACCTGTTTTATTTCATTCATTATTCAATTTGATTTTTAGGACTTTAATTTGAACCTGAGTTAGTTTTATTCTGTCATCATTGATATGGATTGTTTATGGCCTCTTACCCCATGAGTGTAGATTCAAATCGTATTACAACTTTGTCTATTCCGGCAAATTTTTATAATTTGAAGTTCTTATATTATATATATGACAATTTTGGAGTTGTTGTTAATAGTAAATCTTAAATGATTTGATTATATGATTCATGTATTCCATACCTTATTTTCTCTAGTCCGTGTTAATTGTGTCAAATATGGTCGTTTAGCTCGGATTATTTATTTTTAAAATAGTTGGGTCAATGGTCAGTAATAGTTTCTCCTTTCTCTTGTGCAATTTGATTCATATTAGTACTTACTTAATTGTTGTAACGTTAGATTTTAAACTAAGTACAACCTTGGAACAGATTTGTTCCCTTTCCCATCTTTAAGCCATTTTTTTAACAGCATGTGATAATTTGGTAAATTGTGGCCGAATGATTTCCTTGCTTTAATTAAGAAATTTGGTCATGATCGTTTCTTACTTACTCTCTTTAAATACTTGGATAGTTGGAATATATGTTTATTTATGGTAAACTCGAATATGCTCTACGTCTAATTACCTTATTTATATTAATCAACTATCATCTTATAATCTCCTTGAGGGATTTATTACCTTTTTTATTGTGAGTATAATCTGATAACTATATGATACATATGGTAATTACTGATAACTTAATCAGTTACTTATTTTGGCGAACTGTTGACTAATTTCATTGCCAAATTGATTCTCTTGTTCTATTCATGGAAAATCTTCCATGATTTATCCTTTCCTTTAATTATTGAATAATTATGTAACAACTCTTATATTTATCTAATTATGGTAAAATGTGATTTGTTTTTTTTTACGACTCACGAATTTTGGAAGCTGTGATATTTAGAATAGCATATATGGTTAATTTATAGGTTCCCTTAATTATTTTCCTGAATGCTCACATCCTATCCGATAATAGCTATAACATATTTTGGTTAACTGGGATTTGATTGGATATAATGATTTTATATATGAAAAGAATCCTTGTAATTGCCTCTGAAAATATTCCCTTTCCTTTAATGGGTAGTTCTGAATATCTACCTCTTTTTCAATCATTCTTCTGGTCTTAATATATAAGTATGCCTTCTTTTTTTTTTTCAAGGAAGGAAGGCAGACCTCACTTATTTTTAAACAACATAACTTGGTTCATCTTTTGTTCCTCATGATAGCATTGTCAAAGATTTGCGAACTATTTTATCCTTAACATTGCTCCGCTCTTCCCTCTATTTCTATAAACTCGCTTAAACACGAGCACTGCTCGGGATCTACGAGCTCCTTGTGATCTTGACGTGTTGAAGTTTGGGTCTCAATTTGTTGGCAAGGTCTTTCAGAATTGTTGGTTGTTGCTCCATTTGATTAATCGGTTAGTTTTTATACTTTTATGATAACTATGTATAAGCTTGCACTTGCATCATGATAATTCTTTAAGTATGTAATTCTTAAGTCTCATAATAAATTTGTTTCCATTATTATTATGTAAAAGCCAATTAACTTGTGAATTAGGGATTCCCGAATATGTGTTTGTACGTGCATATCTGCTGTGTTATTTTTTTTAAACAGGTGACCCCAGTCCGGAGTGAAGAATCGCCCGGGATACAAAGGACTCTAGATCTATTTTACTTATTTAGTTCTTTTAATATTTGTATTAATTTATTTTATTTTTTTATTTGTAATAATTGTAAAGACGATAATAATAGTGAAAATGGGGTCTACGAGGATGGGGATTTGTATGTGTTATTTTTTAAATATTAGCTACACCTAGAAAGCATGTTCATAGGATTTTAATGATATATGTGACAATAGAAATCATGCCTATAGGAGCTAAATAATTTTAATAACAGATGCAAGGCTAGAATTCGTGCCTATAAGAGTAACACGATTTCAATTACTTTTTCTAGGAATCATGCCTATAGGAGCTAAATAATTGGATTCAAAACATATCGTATGTTTAAATTTTAGTAATCTCGTGTATAGAAATTACCTTCAGCATAAGTTTGTATCCTTAATATGTTTACCCTTAATGATGTTGGCATGTTTAATAAAGTTGTTTACATCTAAGCTCTAGTCAGTAACAGTTTGTTTAAATCAAATTTGGTGATTGTTAATCATACTTATACGCCGCAATTTGTCCACATCAGTAAGACTTTCGATAAATTTCTTCATATTAGAAGATTTGCTTATCTAACATAAATTAATTTGTTCACTTTCTTTTAGAAATCATGTCCGTAGGACTACCTGTTCACTTGTTTGGATAAACATCCACAGAGGCTTATGTGAAATAATTACTTTGCTATTTGATATTATATCCTTATTTGACGTTAATCACCTTTAATAACAGCCTAAGAATTTTAGAACCCAAACTCCAAATTTAGTAGTCCATCGCCTCTTGGACATTAGGATTGGGACGGGTATGCACTTGTTAGGGCGTTAGTCTTTTCCACTTAGATCGCTTAGGCTTAATAACAATTAAAATAATTAGGCGGGTAGTGGGAAATGATAGTTTGTGCCCGCTGAATAATACGAGTAACCTAAATGGGTTGCGAAATATTATTTAAGACGCACGGGGTGATCCCATTCGGTTAAAATCCCCTCTTTCTGTGGTAGAACTACGTTCGGCCTGATTCCCATAAGGGATACGTAGGCGCCTCTATGAGGTTCGGCCCCAAAATTAAAACAAATATTTATTTGTTTGTTTGTTATGTATATTCTAATAAATTGTTCTGTTTTGTTATTTATGTTTTTTACTTTCTTTATTTGCCACAATTTTTTTTTTATTGATAAACTAATTTTAGATTTTAGTTTGCCCAAATTTCTTTCATACTTGCTTTTATAAACATAATTATCTATTTAATTATTTATTCTTTTATCAATTTAGTTTAAGTAAATAAGCTAAAATCAGCTTTATTTGCTCACTTAGCTAATTTCTCCATTAATGAATCCGGCCGGGAACCAAATTTGTGGACCTAGAAAGGTGCCTAACACCTTCCTTTCGAGGTAATTTAATCCCTTGCCCAACTCTGTGACTTAGGAAATAAAACTTTGCTTTGAACGGTGCCCTAACGCACCTTAACCCGTTAGGTGGCGACTCTTTTCTTTTTCACCCTTAAGAGTTGTCACATGTTGTATCCCGCTTTTCCGCGAGGAAAAATGGGGTGCGACAACAACATGGCTGTCACTACTAGGAGCCTGAAGGCCATAGTTGATCAACCGAGGCCAGTCGTAGTTGAAGAGCCAGAAAGGCCTGAGTTGATAAATGATGATGATGTAGTGGATATTGACAACCCAACTTTGGTTTGTAACTCAGAGGTGCAAACTACTCCGAGTAGTGCAATGGAACAAGGAGATACCCATGGGAAAGAGAAGGAGCGGCAGCAAAAACTCACAACAATTCCTAGACCACCTCCTCCTTACCCCCAGTGCTTGAAGAAGAAAGATGAAGATGGAAACTATCAGAAGTTTATCTCTATGCTCAAGAAACTATCGGTGAATATCCCGTTGGTGGAGGCACTTGAGCAAATTCCCGAATATGCCAAATTTATCAAGTACCTTATCACCAGAAAGAGAATCGTAAGTTTGAAACTAGCTGATAATTTGCACCAATGCGGTGCCATCACTACCAGGGTCCTAGCACAGAAGAAGGAAGACCCAGGCGCGTTTACTATACCTTGCAACATTGGGGAGGTTGAGTTTTCAAGGGCACTTTGTGACTTGGGAGCTCGCATAAATCTGATACCGCTAGCAGTATTTAAAAATTTAGGTTTGGGAACCCCCACATCAACTTCGATGCGACTATTGATGGCTGATCGAACATTTAAAAAGCTGGTGGGGATTTTGTTTGATGTGCTAGTTAAAGTGGATAAGTTCATATTCCCAGCAGACTTTGTGATTCTTTACTATGAAGTCGATTCAGAGGTCCCCATTATTTTGGGGCGACCATTCCTTGCAACAGGTAGGGCCCTAGTTGATGTAGAAGTAGGGAAGTTGAAATTTCGGTTAAACAAAGAAGAGGTTACCTTGAGCATTAGCCGGACCATGAAACAGCCTAAGGAATTCAACGTTATTTCAACATTGGAGGATGGAGAAGAGTCACTTGATGAATTCTGAGTAGTCAAGTTACTTGCATCGTGCCGCGATGTTAAATCAAGTGCTGCATGAGAGGCAACCCATGGAGGTGTTTTTGGTGAAGTATGAGTAACTAAAACACCCATGTCGTGCCGTGAAGTTAAATCAAGTGCTTCTTGGGAGGAAACCCAAGTTGTAAATGTAATAAAAAGTTAGTGTTAACGTTTGTTGATGGGTGCAGGTGAATAAGATGGAAAATCTAAAGTTGGAACCAAAAACTAGAACTTCAGTTCTAGTGAAGAAAAATCATAGGACGAGTGGTCTCCTGACTTGACGACTCATTTAGTCAGTCGTGAAGAGAACTGCAGAAAACAAGGGAGCAACGGGTGACTACACGAGTCGTTCCTCAAGGGAACGAATCGTTTAGTCTCCCGTTAAGTACACTGGATCAAAGGTTAAACTTAAAGAAGAAGGTTGATGATGGATCACTCAACGAATCATTGGGAAACCAAATGAGTCGTCAAGTGACCCATCCAGAAACTAGAACAGGCAAAGGACCACGACTCAAGGAACGACTCGTTGGGTAACACCACGAGTCATTACGTGAGTCGTCATGTCCCCAGGTAAGTTAACCTAACCCGACCCACAAATGTAAATGGGAATAAGTTAATAATTAAAATTAAAGTACCCCATTGCATCAATTACTCCCCATTAAAAATCACTTCAAATTTCCCTCTTCTCTTCTTCCCCTTCTTCACGCGAACCCATCAATGATAGACACCACTGAAAGGAACACCATCACTACACACTCACTCACAGAAGCACAATCAACTGCTAAAGCATTCCATCTTTGAAAAATGATATTGTTAGTGCTCTTCCCCACACAAACACTTTGATTAAGTGTTGCATTCTATCAAGAAATTTTTTAGACCCATGAATGATTGACCTTCAATGACTTTTCGATTTATGTTGTGTTTCTACGTGTCTTGGGATGTAAATAAACCCTAGGGAGTACAGAATATTGAGTTTCGATCATGAAATCACCTGGGTAGAGATTTAAGAAAAGGTGTGTGTTTGTGTAATTTGAAACTGGAAAGAAAAAGACGATGAACAGGAACTCTTGAGCATGAGCCACATCATGAGTCGTTGGGTCACCAAATGACTCTTCATGTAACCTATGCTGAGTGGGAAAAATAAACTGCTGAGGCAGTGTACTTAACGAGTGACCTAAAGGCTCGTTGCCTCTGGTAATGACTCGTTGGGACAAATCGTCAAGTACACTAGACCTATTTGAAAAAATGTTCAGCCTGGGGTAACGAGTGACCTCACGAATCATTGCCAGATGCAATGACTCATTTAGTCACCCGTCAGGACCACTGGCACCAGTTAAAAATATTTTTTGTTTCATCTCTTTTTTTGTACTAAGATGGCTTCCACAGGCACAATGGCTCCACGAGGCACACCAAAGAAGGGTCCAACCAAAAACTAGGTACTTGAGCACAGTCAACAATCATACAGAAGACTGCGAGATGATCCATCCTCCTTTGAAGAGTCGAGCTGATTTGAAGAGGAATATGAGGTGTCGGAAGAACAGCTGGTGTGGAGGACAACCAGGGCTAGGGCTCAATAAAGTTCAAATCCGACAGCCCGGTTAATACTCCCACTCCACTAGCAAGAGATCCACCCAGCCGCACAAATGAAAGTGCTAGGGCTGCTGCTGCACTGGTTTCGGAGGCTCCCACAGCTGGGCACAATATAGTAAGAGTTGATGAGTCGCATGCCCAGCAAGGGGACTCAGACAATGAGCTGACTGAGACATCGGGCACATCGAATGAGCAACCACGAAATGTGAGGAGATGGTGTGTCCATAGCATACGGGATATATACAATCAGGATATTGCTCCAAATGACAAAAGCAATCCGAAGCGGAGAATTTATGAGGAGCAAAGGCTGATCACCACCGGTTTGAATGACTTGCCAGAGCTATAGGCAATATTTGAAAAATACAAGTTCGGGTGATTGATAGAACCTTCAAGCAGCTATAGCCCATGCCTAGTCATGAGTTTTATGCAGCATATGCAGCCACCTTGCAACGGTTGGCTCTAGGGGGCTAGGATTGGAAGAAGCAGCCTACCTTAAATCAAATAATGGTTCGTGAGACCTTAGTTGACATATTTGAGGAAACGATTTCCAGGATGCTGTACGTGCCAAAATATCAAGTCCCAATGAACATGAAAAAGTTTGATCACAGGGTATCCGAGTTGCAAAAAGTCAAAACAAAGAAGCTAAATAGAATGGAGTGGATACAACAATATACTTGGATTTCTCGCATTAATGCCACAAAAGGGTCGTTAGTTGAATGGTTGCATGGTACTGAGTCGCAAATAAAGAAGGCTACTTTGAATTTCCAGGCTAAATTTTGGTGGTCTTTGGTGAGGCACAGGCTGGTACCTACAAGCAATGACAATATTCTCTCACCCAAAAGAGTCGCACTGGGAGCCAGCATCATGGAGGGATACGCAATCAATTTCTCGTAGTTCACTGTTGAGGAGATTCGAGAGCGGGCTGTAAATGACGGAATGATAATTCCCTACCCATGCTTGATTGATAGACCCTGTCGGGAGTCTCGAGTGCCAGAACTACCATCAGTTGATTAGAGAGTGGTAGTTCAGAAGATTACCGATATTGGGCTGATTAGAGATGATACAAACCCGGTATTGAGGGTGAGGACTCAAGCATCTGTATCCCCTGGAGCGACCATAATAGTAGAGGTATTTGGCAGTAGGATGCAGACCGATGCAGCACAGTTTGCCAAGATAGCGGCCAAGCCTACTGAGGGCAGGGAGATGGTAGCCAGGCTAAGGCTACAGATGGAGCGGATGCCTCCATACCTGTCGATGTTCCAAAATCATCATCTACAGTAGCAGCAGCATCCAGACCATCAATCGCACCTCCATGATCTAGCACAATCAGCCTAGCCACAGTCTCACAGGAGTTTTTTGTTGATATAGCTAGGTGGCTGGCTAAACCAGAGAAGCAGCAGGCACACACGGCTCTACAGTTCAAAGGTATGCTGGAGCAGGTCAAGCCGTGGGTGTTAAAGGAGTTTGAGACACTGTCCAGTTTGGTGCATGGGCGACTGGAAGCTTTTGAGCGAAGGATGGATGAGCGCCTTGCATAGTTACAGGCGCCAGAGTTGTCTATATTATACACAGAGCTGAGAGCATTGTGATCTGAGGTGCAAGACTTGGCCGCACGACAGACAGCTATTGTACCTCCACCGGTCCTCCATGTGATCGATGATGAGTTTCAGGAGGAGCTACCACCAATTTTTTATTTCGTCACAGAGGAGCCGGTGGCACATGCAAAGGGGAAGAGGCCTCATGACAAGGCAAGTGATGTTGTTCATACATCTCTGCTCCGTCAGCAAAAATGCAAGCGGAGTGAGATGGAGAGAGCACTACACAAATAAAGAGAGGAGGCTCGATTGACAGCCGAGACTGAGGCAGTGGGAGCTCGTGGTGAAGGAACGAGCTCAGTTGGATTTCAGAATGCATCGGTTCAAGCTGGAAATATTGGAGTTGATGTTGGAGGCGTATCTACACCCACCAACGACCAGGTAGCTAACACCTAGGTCGCACAGGTATGTTTCCTATTCCCTTAGTTTTTTTCTTGTATATATATGCGTCAAGGACGACGCATGCTTTTTTTATGGGGGTGGGGAGGGATACCTATGCATTATATTTTGCTAAATATAACTCGAGGGTTTTTCTTGCCCAATATCTTTTCCCTCAAGTGTTCCATATCTAGTAGAACCGGCATGTTTAGGATTTTAATTTATGTTTTTTTTTGTGAGTTAGTCAGAAGAATGTTAGAAAAACTGAAAGCATTCAAGAGCTAAAATTGTTTGATATTTTGATTTGATGATTTGATACCCCTCCGAAAATTT
The DNA here is from genome assembly GCA_035772735.1 of Datura wrightii. Classification (NCBI taxonomy): domain Eukaryota; kingdom Viridiplantae; phylum Streptophyta; class Magnoliopsida; order Solanales; family Solanaceae; genus Datura; species Datura wrightii. Next base: position 97,568,852 of record JASDFA010000007.1, read on the forward strand.
TTGTATATGTATATGTGAGAGTTCAAAATTATGACCTTTGTGAATCTTTACATGGAATTAGAACTGTGAATTTGTTTACCATTGTATGTACCTGAATTAACGATTAGTAGAATTGATGATGTTGACCGGTGCTATGTGTGAAGGTGAGGTCTGATAGATAAATATGGTTGTGTCTGTTAATCTAGAACTTGCCTGGTTAGTCGTATTGAGATAGAGGATAAGGAACTTGGAAGGGATCATAGGCCGTTTTTGATTTATGAGTCCACTTTAGCATAAAAGACCTACCAAAGTGAATAAAATCCCTTGATCCAAATGTTGAGCTTAAATTGACCTTTCTTTTTGTTCATACCAATTCACCTGCCCGATTTTATTATGAATGAACCTGTTTTGGCCCTCGTCCCTCCTTGGACATTGTGAACTTCAACTCAGGCTAATCGTCTAAGTTGAGGGTACCTATGATAGGGGTGAGTAAGAAGAGTCCGGTGGAAGTTAAGTTGGGTAATGAAAAAGAAGGAAAAAAGAGCGCGTGTGGTATTCATGATGAAAAGAAATAAAAAATAAAAAAAATTATTGTTTTCAAAAACTCAAAAAGAGAAAAGAAAAATAATGTGAGACATCAATAAGTTTTTGTTGAATAAGAAGTAACCGCATCTGTAGTGTCTAAAGGAGAAAAAAGGAAAAATGGAGAAAATAGAAAAAAAGGTAAAAAGTGGAGTAAAAAGCGTAGTTCCAAGAAGGATTGAGCTACTAAAATCCATATGTACCATACCCAAGCCCAAGCCTACATTACAAGACGAGAAAGTCATATAGTGATCTTAGGTACTTGTCAGAAAATCGAGGCATTGAAAGTAAAGGCAAGCCTATGGTAATGTATGCATACAATTTGAATTTCTTTGTGAGCGTGAGTGGATCTTACTTAGTCCTAAGAAAAATTTACCGATATATTCATATACATATGTTTGAGTGTGGACTTCTTTGAGGTGAGAGCACTTGGTCAACAAAATCGTCTACAAATTGTTTGGGGCAGTGTTATAGATTTATGTGCATGGTTGCAGGTGACAGTATTTTGCCATGTTTTGATTCCTCTGTGTTATGGTTGGAAATTTTGCATATTCATAGTGTTTTAAGTTGATATGATGGGGGAGGGATTAGAAAATTTGATTTTTATTACTGTTGTAAGTTTCCTAAAGTTTTTCTTATTGAAGCGTTGAAGTAGATTGTTTCGTTTTATTTTGATTTATTTTTACCTGAGGACATGCAAAAGTTCAAAGTTAAGGGTGTTGATGTGTCATGATTTTATGGAACTTTTGACGCTTAAAACCAATAAATCGTGCACATTCCAGGTATGTTGATATGGGTATCAGGTATTTTATGCTTAATGTGCTGGAAAACAGGTCTGGAAGTGATTTTGTCGAATTTATGAGAAAAAAAAATTGAAAGATGACCATCTTGTTAGGGTTAAGGATGTTACATCGAAACACTGACTATCCAGTCAGTTCCTATAGGGTGCAAATATCTAGAAGTGTTCCCAGATGATTTACCAGGAATCCCTCCCGAGTGGGAGATCGATTTTGGTATTAACCTTCTTCCCGGTATGCAGCCTATATCTATTCCTCCTTATAGAACAAATCCAACTAAGCTAAATGAGTTGAACGAGTAGTTGAAGGACCTTCTAGATAAGGGATTTATCAGACCTAGCAAATCCCAAGGGGTGCACCAGTGCTCTTTGTCCGAAAGAAGGATGGTTCCCTTCGGATGTGAATCCATTATCGATAATTGATCAAGTTTACAATCAAGAACAGCTATCCCCTCCCCAAGATTAATGATTTATTTGACCATCTTTAGGGTGCTAAGTGTTTCTCAAAGATAGACCTCAGATTCGGATACCATCAGCTTAGGGTTCGGGAGAGTGACATTTTGAAGATAGCCTTCAGGACTCGATATGGTCACTATAAGTTTGCAGTAATATCTTTTGGGCAAACAAATGCTTCTACAACTTTTATGGATTTTATGAACGGGGTGTTAAGCCATATTTATATAGGTTCGTGATCGTGTTCATAGATTACATTCTTATATACGCTCTGAGTGAAGAGGAGCATGCCACTTATTTGAGGGTTGTATTACAAACTCTGAAGGATTGCCAACTATATGCTAAGTTCAGCAAGTACGAGTTTTTGCTAGACTTAGTAGCATTTTTGGGTCATGTGGTGTCAAGTAAGGGTGTACAGGTGGACTTTCAAAAGATAGAAGCGATAATGAATTGGCCTAGACTAGTGAATCCTTCGAATATCATCAGTTTCTGTAGTTTAGCTGGTTACTATCAGAGGCTTGTTAAAGGGTTTTCATTTGTTGGAGCACCGTTGAAAAAGTTGACCCAGAAGAAAGTGAAGTTTCAATGGTCGGAGGCTTGTGAGAAGAGCTTTCAAGATTTGAAGACTCGACTCACCTCAGCACCAGTATTGATGCTACCTGAGGGTACCGATGGGTTTGTGGTGTATTGCCATGCTTTGAGGATCGATCTTTGTTGTGTATTAATGCAGCATAGTAAAGTTATAGCCTATGCTTCCACGCAAATGAAAGTCCATGAAAAGAACTATTCGACTCATGACCTCGAGTTGGTAGCAGTAGTATTTTCCTTGAAGATTTAGAGACACTACCTCTACGGGGTCCATGTGGATATTTTTATGGACCACAAGAGCCTACAGTACGTGTTTACCCAAAAGTATTTGAATCTATGGAAGAGGATATGGTTGGAGCTTTTGAAAGATTATAATATGAGTGTCCTTTATCATCCGAGCAAGGCTAATGTGTTGGCAGACACTCATAGCAGGATTTCTATGGAGAGTGTGTCCCATGTAGATGAAGAAACAAAAGAGTTAGTGAAGGATGTGCATCGGCTTGCACGACTAGGAGTTTGTCTTGTTGACTCAACAAATGGTGGTTTCATTGTTCAGAATGGATCAGAATCATTTTTGGTGACCGCGGTCAAATCTAGACAAGACGAGTATTCTATTTTGATAAAGTTAAATGAAGCCATCCAGAATAAGAATGTGGAGGCCTTTTCCCAATAGGGAGATGGTGTGCTTCGATTTCAGGGTCATCTGTGTGTTTCGAGTATTGATGATTTGAGAGATCGAATATTACACTAGGCTCATGATTCCATGTATTCTATATATCCAATTTCAATCAAGATGTACCATGATTTACAGGAAGTCTATTGGTGGAATGACATAAAGAAGGACATAGTAGAGTTTGTGGCTAAGTGTCCGAATTGTCTATAGGTGATGGTTGAGCATCAAAGACCTGGAGGTGTGCTTCAAGATGTTAGTATCCCTACTTGGAAGTTGGAGGAAATAAATATGGAATTCCTTATAGGGTTGCCTCACGCTCGTCAACAGTATGACTCTGTTTGTGTGGTTGTAGATAGGTTGACTAAGGCAGCTCATTTCCTACCAGTCAAAACTACTGATTCAGCAAAGGACTATGCTATGTTGTACATTTGGGAGTTAGTTCAATTTCATGGAGTACCTTTTTCCATCATATCAGATAGAGGTACACAGTTTACCTCCTAATTTTGGAGATCGTTTCAAAAGGGACTTGGTACTCAGGTTAAGCTTAGTACAACATTTCACCCTCAAATAGATGGTCAAGCGGAGTAGACCATTTAGAATTTGGAGGATATTTTAAGAGCATGTGTGATTGATTTCAAGTGCAGTTGGGATGATCATTTTCCTCTCATTGAGTTTGCATATAACAACAACTACCCTTCCAGCATTAAGATGGCTCCATTTGAGGCTCTTTATAGGCGGCGGTGTAGATCACCTATTGATTGGTTTGAGGTCAGTGAAGCTACACTAATTGGTCCAGATTTATTGCATGAGGCTATGAAAAAGGTTCAACTTATAAGGGAAAGGTTGAAAATAGCTCAGAGTCATCATAAGTCCTATGCGGATGTGAGGAGGAGAGAACTTGAGTTTGAAGTGGATGATTGGGTACTTATGAAGGTATCTCCCACAAAGGTAGTGATGAGATTCAGAAAGAAGGGGAAGCTTAGTCCCCATTATATTAGCTCGTATCAAATTGTGAAGCGTGTTGGAAAGGTGGCCTATGAGTTGGAGTTTCCCTCAAAATTCGCTTCAGTTCATCTGGTATTCCCTGTATCACTTTTAAAGAAGTGCTTGGGTGATCCGACTTTGTATATCCCAGTAGACAGTGTAGGTGTAAAGGATAGCCAAAGCTATGAGGAGGTTCCGGTGGAAGTACTTGATCATCAGGTTCGAAAGCTAAGAAACAAAAAAGTATCAAATCAAGGCTTTGTGGAGGAACCAGTATGTTGAGGGAGCTACATGGGAAGTCAAAGCAGATATAATGGCTAAATGCCTACAACTATTCCTTTCTGGCTCAATTTCAGCTCAAGGTACCAGTTTCCACCTTAGTACTCTATTCAGTTTCATGTTTAGTTCATGTGCACCAGTTTCTTTCGTGTCAATGTATGTATGTATGATTCATGAAATTAGTTCAGTCATGTAAGTTCAGTCCAGAGACAGTCACTCCATTAGTGTCCAGCTTTAAACATTTAGTATTTGGTGTGATAGTTGCATTCTCAGCCTTTCAGTATGTTTATCCATATTTGAGGACGAATGTTCCCAAGGGAGAGATATTGTAATAGCTCGAAAGCCCTAAGATCAAATTTGAGGGTTGAAATGGAGGAAACGGTATTTTATGAACCAGGTCATAGGACGAATCATCTAGTGTCCCATGAGGTGCACCACGAGTCGTTAGGTGACTCATGGATTGAAGGTTGAGTTGGTTGGTTTTTTGGTGAAGGATTTGCCCATGGGAGAGGTGACGAATCGTGGTCAGGACCACGAGTCGTTAATTCACTCGTGGTCAGTGGTTGGCATGTATGTGGAGATATTGGACAATGCTCATCACGAATCGGTCACCACGATTCATGGTGACCCTCGCGCTGACCCTCAGAGGTGTGGATTCCAGTACTGACCATGGAAGGCAGGCAACAAGTCATTCCCTCAAGCCACAAATCATGCATTCCCTCGTTAGGACTGGCAGTGTTAATTTTCCAGCTAATTTATTAAGGGCATTTCCATAATTCCTATGTTCCTAAGGCCTAAACTAAGTCATTTTAAGCGTAGTTAGCATTGTCTTAAGAGGGTTTACGTCATTCTAAATCACTCCTCTCCATGCATGCAAGACTAGAAGGTTCCTAGGGGTGATCAAGTCTAAAATCCATCAATTCTCCTCCAATTTCCTTTGGGCATTCAAGGAAGAGTGTAAGATCAACTTACCCAAGTATGTGGGGCTATGAATGAGAGTTTCTTACACTCTCATGTGCAAAATTCTTCTCCATTTCATGAATGTTATTTCTAGATTTAAGTTGGGGTTTATCTCAATTCTTGTGAAATTCTCTATAATCTATGTATAGGTCAATTCCATGCATGTATCAAATCATGCTTTATTATGTATCGGCAAATTTTATAACTATTATTAATCTATAGTTTCAAATTTAATTGAATTATACCCAATTATGCATGATTCGTGAAAAGTCAAGTCATGATTCTATTTTGATTTTGATCTTATCAAGTCTAAATTATAATTTATGATTTATGTTATGAATTCTCTTCAAATATTCATCATGGATATATGAATATCAAGTATATACATGTTTTACAAGTATGCCTGGATTTCATGATTTACGAATTTATGACTCTTGGCCAACTCATGGGTCCTTATTCATGGCAAATTACATATTTCAAGTACGATTAAGTATGTTATGATGTAATTGGCTATGAACTTCATGAATGATTTATGATTATGATATGAGCCTCATGTGCATGTTTTTTAGAGCAGTGTCTAGCACCGAGTAGACCCGGCATTTAGGTAAACCCCGTGGTCTCAGAACTACATGCCACCATAGGTATATAAATTCATTATTGGATCCGTGTGATATCACCATACTGTAGTTCCCTTGCCTGGCATGCCTGGGATGGCTCTGCCCACTTTAGCGAGATAGTTGGGGCTTCACGTAAGCTCTATCATGATGGTGTCGGTTATGATGAGTCCTCCCATTGTTCCTCATGATTTATGCACTATCATGTTATATTATTTTGACTCAAACTATGTTTATAAGGTTTCTCTTACGATTATGATTACAAATAAATTATGAATATTTTGAAAACCTTTATCCATGTTGCTATGTTATGATATTTACTTCACGGTCATGTTGTCCTATTCTTATGAACTCTTATGTGTTTTAACGATCCATTTTACTTACCTTGCATACTCGGTACATTCCAAGTAGTGATCGCATACTCTATGTTGTATCATTTCATGATACAGGTCCGAGACATCAGCCTCAGTAGCATCATTAGTCTTGCTTTCCTCTCATACTTGTGTTAGCCGGGATTGGTGAGTCCTCATCCTTCTAGGACATTTAGTTATCTATAGTCTTGCTATTTCAGTTTCAGACTTTCTTCTGTTGAGCTAGTTAGGGATGTTGTGCCATCTGCTCATCAATTATGTTAGAGGCTATTTAGACATTACGTAGAAATTAGTTTGTCGTTGTTGACTCTGCTTAAAATTTATATGTATGTAGACATCTGCTTAAGTATGCTTTATTATTACTTCAGTATCTGCTTATAGTATGCTCTTAGTTGTTATGTTCATGCCACGGGTTGACTTGGAGCCTCTCGGGGTTCCTGGTCCTTTGTCTCTATTCAGTTCTATGTTCGGGTCATGATACCAATGTTGAGCCTTTTATACTGTTTATTATAGGAAACCACATTACAAGATAACGTCCCTTTTTGATCCCCTCTTCTTAGCACCCATCATCCCTAATTTCTAGTGGTGACCGAATGAGAATAATGGGGACTGAAAGCCCAAAGACATAGGGAGAGATATGGAAATCAGTGAGAAAGAGGCAAGGAGCCTAAGTTTTGGGGTTTTCAAGAAAAGGGGAAATATGAGAAGCATAAATTTGAGGTAGCACCAAATTGTGAGAAAAAGGAATGAAATGATCATTTGAGAAACCTCAAGGTACCAAAAAAGAAAAGAGAAGTGAAATGGTGTTACCTCTTCCTCAGACAAGGCTTAATATGATAGACAAAGGAGCTACAAGGAAGGTCTTTGTCATGACCCGAGAGTACACCCGTATAGTAGACACGAGACGAGGAGCCCCGAGGGACTCTAAGTCAACCCATGACATGAGCATATAACTAAACCATTCACAAAAGGAGGAAGACTTAGCTTAATATTCATGAACTAGGGACTCCAAGTCAAACCATGGCATGAGCATATAACTAAACCATTCACAAAAGGCGGAAGACTTAGCTTAATATTCATGAACTAAACGAAACCATGACATGAAATATAAGAAACAACAAAACATGATCCAATCATAAACAGCTGATTACTACAAGTAGGTCATACAACCATTAATCATAATAGAAGGGTTGAAGGGACAAGACCCCAACTAACCCCAAAATAATGAAAACTAAAAGACAAACAAGATCCAAACATGAATCCCTTGAACCATGAGGACTCACCACTGAGAACTGAAAGCAGATCTGAGAGCAAGCTAGGAGTGATGCTGAACCTGCGAACCGGATCCTAAAAATATGGGGGTCAGTACTTGGAAGGTACTGAGGATATAAGGTATGCAAAAAAATACTTAAAAACATTAAAGTTATAGGATGGGGACATCATGATTACAAAGACTGAAATCATAAATATATAGTAAGGCTCAACATTTCCAAGATATTCATAAACCTGTCGTAGTCATAACACGAGGGAAAACATTTCATAAAACACGACTCGAGCAAAAAGAACATAATCATACATGCATTAAAATATGAGGAACAATGGGAGATTTCTATAACCGACATACCCCATGTGAGCACACATGGAGCCTGATCTGTGAGCCTAGTCGGGAGGCCGTTCATACCTTTCCAAGGGTATAAACCATGAAAGGCGTGATATCACTCATGAAGGCCCCGTAGGGCATAGGGGATAGACACTGAGGCGGTCCCAAATATAACCTACAGTGGCACGTAGTTCTGAGATTCAGGGCATAACCTAGGCCCCGAACCTACTCTGTGTTAAGGGCTACTCCCAAAATATGCAACGTGCTCATAAAACTTTATACATGACATGCATGGCTAGTTAAATCGTGATAATCATAGCATGTTTGAGAATTTGCAATACTAGCCAAGGAATTGGGCCCGTGGATCGACCAAAATCATAGTTTATAAATCATAAGTGACATATGGGCATTGCCCATAATTTCAACCATACGTGAAGTGCTTAGTTTATAGGAAACATGATCATACTAACATGAGTAATTGAAAACATGCTTAAAATTCAAAAGTTCATATCATACTTGAGCAATCACCATAACCATGAATTTCACCAAAAACCCCATGATTTGGGCACATGTTATTTTAGGGATTAAATCATCAAATATTGTCTAAAATAAGTGAAAACAGCCCAACAATTCGACACCCATGATTTTAGACATACTACAACATGCTCATATCGATATTTGAGAAAACATACATTTGGGTTATGACCCATAGAGGTTTGGAGGTGTTAAACATAGAATTAGGGATAAATTGGGCATGGGTAGGGACTAAACCACCAATTCAAAACCCCATATACCTGGAATTACTTAATTATTAACTCCCTTGAAAAGCCCTAGATGGAATCTTGATGAATTGGAGAAGAACACTTGAATCCCTTTCCTCTTACTTCTCTACTCTTACATGCATCAAATGAGGTTTATCATGAATGATTTCCCCTTAAAAGACCCTATCCCGACCTAAAAACGACGTAGTTTAGGTCTTAGGAGTGCAGAAAATTATAAGAAGGCCCTTACTAATTCGCAGGAAATAACTGCCAGGTGACCCTAACGAGCGACCGAATGACTCGTTGCCATGGGTCATTTCGTTAAGTCCACTAGAATGATTCACCTGGGCTCTTAACGGAGGACATGACGACTCGTCCCATGAGGCAACAACTCGTTACCAGCTTTCGTCAAGTACATTGCCTCACCCTTAATTAAATCCTCAACCCTACCCCATGGTGAACCTAACGAGTCGTGGTAGCTGAGCACGAGTCGTTCCCACGTCTGTGGGGACCTCAGCTCCTGAGCCCAGTCCAACCTTCCCACGAGCCACCTAACGACTCGTGGGGTCTCCTCACGAGTCATCTAATGACTCGTTCTGCACTACTGCAATATTTTTCCAGATTTTTTTCCGTTTGACTCCTGGGTCTGATCCTTGGGTTCCAGGGGTATAACAATATCTCCCCCTTGGGAAGATTTGTCCTCGAGTGTTAGAAGCATGCAAAAAACTCAAAATCAAACACTCACCATATGCAATTACTAATCATTTATGCCAAAAACTAATAGAATGACTACCTCAAAAAGAACTACTTAGTTGGACTGAATTCAAACATCACATACTTATATCATACCATAAAACAAACTTGCATGCATGAGCGGAACATGAAAAACTAAATAGAGGTTTAGGGCAAAAACTGATACCTCAAACTAAAACTGAGCCGGTAGGGAACAAATGGAGGTATTTAGCTATCATATCCACTTCACCTTCCCACTTAGCTCCCTTGACATGCTGATTTCTCCATAACACCTTTACTGAAGCTACTTCCTTGTTCCTAAGCCTCCGAACATGACGATCCAAGATTGCAATGGGAATTTCCCCATAACTGAGGGCATCGTTCACACCAACACTTTCCACTGGAACCACTAAGGATGGATCTCCCAAGAACTTTTAAAGAGCGATACGTGAAATACGGGATGAACTGAAGCTAACTCCGAAGGTAACTCTAACTCATACGCTACTTTACCCACTCATCTCACAATCCAGTATGGACCAATATAGCGGGGGCTTAGTTTTCCTTTCTTTCTAAATCTCATTACTCCCTTCATGGGACATACCTTCGAAAACACCCATTCATCGATCTTGAACTCAAGCTCTCTTCTCCTCACATCTACATAAGACTTTTGGCGACTTTGAGCCGTTTTCAACCTTTCTCTTATCAACTGAACTTTCTTCGTAGACTCATGGACTGAATAAGGACCCACCAATGAAGCCTCACCACCCTCAAACTAACCAATGGGAGACCTACACCTTCACCCGTAAAGAGCCTCGAGTGGTGCCATTTGGATGCTAGAGTGATAGCTATTGTTGTAGGAAAACTCAATAAGAGGTAAATGCTCATCCCAACTACGCTTGAAATCAATAACGCAAGCCCTCAAAATGTCCTCAAGATTTTGGATAGTCCGCTCCACCTGGCCATCTATTTGTGGATGAAATGTCCTGCTAAGCTTGACCTGGGTACCAAGTCCCTTTTGAAAAGATCTCCAGAACTGAGAGTTGAACTGAGTACCTCTATTTGATATGATGTACAAGGGCACTCCATGCAATCTAACCAACCCTTGGATGTATAATTTGGCATAATCTACCGCTAAATCAGTGGTTTTTACCAGTAGAAAATGAGCAGCCTCGGTTAACCTGTCCACCAGAACCCAATTAGAGTCATACTATCTACGAGCGCAGGGTAAACCTATTATGAAGTCCATTTTGATTTCTTCCCACTTCCAAGCAAGAATGATGATGTCCTAAAGTACATTTCCCGGTCAATGATGATCAACCTTCACTTGTTGGCAATTCGAACACTTTGCTACAAATTCTGCAATATCCCTCTTCATGCCATTCCACCAGTAGATTTCCTGCAAGGCATGATAAATCTTGGTGGAACCTGGATGGATAGAACTCCTGGATCCGTGAGCCTCATGCAACATCTAGCTCCTCAGATCATATACCTTTGGAACATATAAGCGACCCTGGTACCGAGCACACCATCTCACCTTTTGGAGAAGACATCTACCTTATGATTTTAAATAGCTTCTTTCAACTTTACCAATGTTGGATCTTCGTCTTGTTTAGCCTTCACCTCCATCACCAAGGATGACTCTGATCCGTTCTGAACAACTACACCACCATCGGTCGAGCAAACTAATCGAACTCCCAACCGTGCAAGTCATGTACCTCCTTTACTAGCTCCTTCTTGTCTTCGCGCGCATGCGACACACTCTCCATAGAGAGTCTACTAAGGGCATCCGCTACCACGTTGGCCTTACCTGGATGGTAAAGAACCCTTATGTCGTTGTCCTTAAGTAGCTCTAACCACCTCCGTTGCTGAAGATTTAATTCCTTCTGTGTGAACACATATTGTAAGCTCTTGTGATCCGTGAATACATCTACATGCACCCCATACAAGTACTATCTCCATATCATCAACGCAAACACCACCTTAGCCAATTCAAGATCATGGGTCGGGTAATTCTTCTCGTGAATTTTCAGCTGTCTGGAAGCATATGCTATGAATTTCCTATGCTACATCAACACACATCCCAGTCTGACTCTCGAAGTATCACAGTATACAACAAAGGCAACGGTGCCCTCCAGTGAAGTCAACACCGGTGCTGAAGTGAGTCGGGCCTTCAATTTCTTGAAGCTCTTCTCGCAAGCCTCCGACCATTGGAATTTTGCCTTTTTTGAGTCAAGTTAGTCAATGGGGCTGCAATGGATGAGAAACCTTCTCCAAACCTCCGATAATAACTAGCTAAGCCCAAAAAGAACCTGATCTTCGAAGGGTTTATAGGTCTGGGCCAGTTCTTTACCACCTCTATTTTCTGGGAGTCAACCCTTATAACTTCTCTTGACACCACATGTCCCAAGAATGCAACCGAATTCAACAAAAACTCACATTTGATGAAGTTGGAATATAGTTGGTTATCCTTGAGGGTTTGAAGTGCTACCCTCAAGTGTGCGACATGCTCCTCCTTGCTACTGGAGTATATTAATATGTCGTCAATGAATACGATCACGAACATGTCTAGATATGCTTTAAATACCCTATTCAATAGATCTATAAAAGTTGTGGGGGCATTGTTTAGTCCAAAAGACATAACAACAAATTCATAATGGCCATACTGAGTCCTGAAAGTAGTCTTCGGGATGTCGCTCTCCCGAACACTGCGCTGGTGATACCTGGACCTGAGGTCTATCTTGGAGAAATATTTTGCACCCTGAAGCTGATTGAATAACTCATCAATCTTGGGTAAAGGGCATCTATTCTTGACGGTAACCTTATTCAACTGCCTATAGTCAATACACAACCGAAGATAACCATCTTTCATTCGGACGAACAGCACTGGGGCACCCCATGGAGACTTACTCGGTCTAATGAAACCATTATCTAGCAAATCCTTCAATAGTTCCTTTAACTCTTTTAGCTCGGATGGGGCCATCCGGTAAGGAGGAATGATATGGGATGTGTGTTGGGTAGAAGATCATTCTCAAAATCTATCTCCCTCTCAGGAGGAGCACCTTGTAGGTCATCTGGGAATACTTCAGCATACTCACGTACCACAAGCACTGACTGAATGGTCAGGGTCTTGGACATGGCATCCTTAACCCTAACAAGATAGTAAATACAACCCTTAGCAATCATTTTTCGGGCCTTGAGATAGGAGATAAAGTGGCCTACATGTACCACTGGACCACCCCTCCATTCTAAAAATGGTTAACCTGGAAACTAAAACTCCACCGCTCGAGTTCTACAGTTAATCGATGCATAACATGCAAACAACCAATCCATGCCCAAAATAATGTCAAAATCAGTCATAGCCAATTCCACTAAGTCTGCGGAGGTAGCCTTATGCATTATTGTAATGGGGCAACCTCTATATACCCACCTCGCTACGACTGAGTCCCCAACTGGAGTATACACAAAAAATGGTTCTAACAAAGTTCCAAGACTAACCCCAAGTGACTAGCAATGTAAGGTTTCACAAAAGAAAGTGTAGCTCCCGAATCTAACAAAGAATAAGCATCAACATGAAAGACTCACAACATACCCATAACCACATCGGGAGAAGTCTCCTGCTCTTGTCGAGAGCCAAGCGCATAAAATCGATTCTGGCGCTGGCCGCCAGCTGAACTAGTCAAAGTACAAGCTGAGTCTAACGTGCCATTGGAGCTGCTGAACTAGCTGCTGAAGTGTGGGCTCTACCACCCCTGACCTAGCTGTGGGGAAATCCCTAAGTCTGTGTCTGTGTTTGCCACACTCAAAATAAGAATCTAAGCCCACCAAACATTTCCCTGGGTAATTCTTGCCATAGTTAGCACAAGATGGAAAAGTGCACTCTGTGCGCATGCTATTCTGACCCCTCAAACCTAAGGCCCTGCTCTTCTGATCATCTCGAGGCCTGGATGAGGTACTGGCTAAAGATGGTGTTATTGTAATGGACCTGTGCTAGAATTGATGGTAAGGCCCACCCCCAGCCTCGGCTGGGAGAACCATTGCCTATCAGTTCTGGCCCTCTTGGCTTCTATCTGCCTCATATGAGCTGCCTCCATATGCTGGGCATAGAGGACTATCTGTGGGTAGTCAATATCCTAATGAAGCATGGATGTTCTGCAGTCCTTATCTAGATACTCAGCTACTCCCTGCACTAATCTGCACACCCGCGCCCTCCGGTCCAACACTAACTTCAGGGCATACTTTGACAGGTGAGTGCACACAAGTGAATATTCTAGCACCTTCATTTTCCCTATTTGAGGTTAACAAACTCGCTGCCTTCAATTCCCTCATCTCCCGAAGGAAGAACCTATCGAGAAAGGACATGTGGAACTCATCTCATCTAATAGGGCCCACTCCCGCTGCCCTACTGTCCTTCCATTACTTGTACCAAATATAAGCAACCTCCTTTAGCTAATAAGAGGCCAAATCAACACACTACTCATTTGCCACTCCCATGACCTGAGTGATCTTCAGGATTCCTTCAATGAACTCGTGTGGATCCTCATCAACCTTTTATCCTATGAACTCGCGAGGGTTCATCCTCATGAAGTCTCTAATCCGGGCCGCCGCTGCGTTACCATTCTGTGGGACATGTGCAACGACCCACTGGTTGACCTGAGCGGTCAATGCCCAACATTTGAATAGTCGCCGGAAACTCATCGTGGGCTGCTGGCTTTGGTGCCTGGGTCTCCTAAATAAGTGGCGCTTGCTGATGCCCATTATCATGGCCACCCTGGTGGCCTCCATTATTTCGGTTTCTCCTTCGGTTTATTCTTTAAGGAGCCATAATTTTCTACAATTGTGAATAGAACGAATTAGAAGGATGGAGAGACTTTTCATCACATGACATGGATCATGAAATATGGGAACATTTCCTAAAACGTTTAATAGCCTCTTCTTCATAAGTGTGGCGCACTTCACAGCCATGAAAAAGACTCTACCTAACGCGGTTTTCAGACTCCCTAGGACACATATGAACCTATGGCTCTAATACCATGTTTTTCACGACCCGAGAGTACACCTAAATCGTAGACACGGGATGAGGAGCCCCGAGGTACCTCAAGTCAACCCATCGCATGAGCATATAACTAAACCATTCACAAAAGGTGGAAGACATAGCTTAATATTCATGAACTAAATGAAACCATGACATGAAATATAAGAAACAGCAAAACATGATCCAAGCATAAACGGATGATTACTACAAGTAGGTCTGAAAGCCTCTAATAAAAACAGATGGGTTGAAGGGACAAGATCCCAACTAACCCCGACATACTGAAAACTAAAAGACAAACAAGATCCTAACGTGAAGCCCTCAAACCATGAGGACTCAACATTGAGAACTCAGAGCAAATCTGAGAGCAAGCTAGGAGCGATGCTTAACCTGCGAACCGGATCCTGAAAATATAGGGGTCAGTACTTGGAAGGTACTAAGTATGTAAGGTATGCAAAAGAATATTTAAAAACATAAAAGTTATAGGAGTGGGGACATCATGATTACAAAGTCTGAAATCATAAATATATAGTAAGGCTCAATATTTCCAAAAAATTCATAAACCTGTCGTAGTCATAACACGAGGGAAAACATTTAATAAAACACGACTTGAGCCAAAAAAACATAATCATACATGCATAAAAACATAAGGAACAGTGGGAGATTTCTATAACTGACATACCCCATATGAGCACACATGGAGCTCGACCTATGAGCCTAGTCGTGAGGTCGTTCATACCTTGCCAAGGGTATGAACCATGAAAGGCGTGATATCACTCATGAAGGACCCTTAGGGCATAGGGGACAGACACTGAGGCGGTCCCAAACATAACCTATGGTGGCACGTAGTTTTGAGATTCGGGGTGTAAACTAGGCCCCGAACCTACTCGGTGTTAAGTACTACTCCTAAAACATGCAACGTGCTCATAAAAATTCATACATGACATGCATGGCTAGTTAAATCGTGATAAGCATAACATGCTTGAGAATTCGCAATACTAGCCATGGAATTGGGCCCGTGGATTGGCCAAAATCATAGTTCATAAATCATAAGCGACATGTGGGCATTTCCCATAATTTCAGTCATACCTAAAATGCTTAATTTATAGGAAACATGATCATACTAATATGAGTAATTGAAAACATTCTTAAAATTCAAAAGTTCATATCATACTTGAGAAATCACCATATTCATTAATTTCACCAAAAACCCCATGATTTCGAAACATGTTCTTTTAGAGATTAAATCATCAAATATTGTATAAAATAAGTGAAAACAGCCCACCAATTCGACACCCATGATTTTATACATACTACAACATGCTCATATCCATTTTTGAGGAAACATACATTTTGGGTTATGACCCATAGTGGTTTGGAGGTGTTAAACATAGAATTAGGGAGAAATTGGGTGTGGGTAGGGACTAAACCAACCATTCAAAACCCCACATACCTGGAATTACTTGATTCTTCACTCCTTTAAAGAGCCCTAGATGGAAACTTGAAGAATTGGAGAAGAACACTTGAATCCCTTTCCTCTTACTTCTCTACTCTTACATGCATCAAATGAGGTTTATAATGAATGATTTCCCCTTAATAAACCTTGTCCGGGCCTCAAAACGACGTAGCTTAGGTCTTAGGAGTGATTATTAGAAGGCCCTTACTAATCATAGGAAATAACTACCAGGTGACCCTAATGGCTAACCTGACGACTCGTTACTAGGGGCAACGAGTTGTTGGGTCATTTCATCAAGTCCACTGTTCACCTTGGCTCTTAACGGAGGACATGACCACTTGTCCCATGAGGAAACAACTCGTTACCAGCTTCCGTCAAGTACACTGCCTCACCCATAATTAAATCCTCAACCTTACCCCACGATGGACCTGAAGACTCATGGTAGCTGACCATGAGTCATTCCCACGTCCATGGGGACCTTAGCTCCTCATCCCAGTCCAACCTTCCCACGAGCCACCTGTCGACTCGTGGGGTCTCCTCACAAGTCGTCTAATGACTCGTTCTGCACTACTTCAACATTTTTCCAGATTTTTTCCATTTGACTCTCGGTTCTGATCCTTGGGTTCTCGGGGTATAACAGTCTTTGAAAAATAAAAGAGGAAAATGGTTGCAAAAGGAGGAATAAGGTGGAGTGATATAAAAAGTTGGATTGGAAGTGTTAAAGTAATCACATAAAGGCATCAGAGAGGTTCTAGTAAGTTGAGCCAAATAATTTTCCTACCATTACCCCTAGCCTTCATCATGACCCACAAGTCCTAATTGATTTTGAGTGTAGTATCTCTATATTAGTGGTGAATTACATAAAGGCCAAGCCTATAGGTCAAGTTGTGTGCATGAAGATTTCTTTTGGGAGAGTGAGCGTGATAATATTTTTCTATAATCCCTTATGTGTGCGTTGATTCATGATAATGAAAGGGATTCTCTCTTATAGTAAGTGGCATCATTCCCTTTTGAGGACACACTTGCATTGAGGTAAAGGTATGATTGAGGCATGAGTAGTGTGAGCTCTAAGGCATACTTTGGAAGTGCAATGATTATAAATTGAGATGCTATTTGTAATCTCTTGGAGTTAAAAGAATGAATTCAGGTGAAAACTGGCAATCCACCTGAGGACACCTGCAAAACACCGGTCAATTGTAAGCAACCACTAGTGTCACCCCGAGATTTTCCTAGACCAGACTCAGACCTTGGAAGAAAAATCCAAAAGGAAACTAGAAAATTTTTCTTAGAACTACTGAGACAACGAGTCATGGTCAGCTCCAACGATTCATTGAATCAGTCGTGGTCAGCCCTGTGTGGTTAGTCAAGAATCCATGGGACAAAGAATGACTCTTTGTGAGAAACAACGAGTTGACATGTCACTCATTGGTTCCCCAGCTCAGAATCCCCTTTCCAGGATGCCACGACTCAACCTACAAGTAATCATTTGAAAAAACGACTCGTGGTGCGAGTCGTCTGTTGGAGTTCCCTAAAACCTCTTTCAATAACAACAACCCGTTGTATCACACAATAAATCATTGTGTCCGGTGTCAAGTCCCGATATTTCCTTTAGTGTTTATAGTAGACAGGATGGGAGGTGAAAATGACTCGTGGTCCGAACCAATGAGTCGTCGTGTCACCCATCGCCAGACCCTCTATGTTTTCTCATATAGTGGCCACGGGAGAAACCAATGACCCGTTAGTTCATCCAACGAGTTGTGGTGACTCCCGTTTACAGATTCAATGTTTTCTATTCCGAGGCAGTGGGAACAACAAGAGGTCCCAACGAGTCGTGGTCACAACAAATGACTCATTGAGAGACCAGTTGGGACTCTGTCAGCTAGTTTTCAAATTTAATTTCCAGTTTTATTTTTGTAATTTCCAACAAATTTAGTCCCTAAACTGCATCGTTTAAGTGTTAATTAAGAGGATTTAGAGGGATCAAGTGGTTCTTCTCCTTCATTCCCCATTCAGACCTTTAGAACGGAATAGTAAAATTCTCTCAGGAGATCTCAGAGCAAGAACTAGGGCAGTCCACTTCTCCTCAGATTCTCAAGGGATTTATTTGGATTTCTTTATCAGGTATGTAGGAAACCGACAAGGGAATAGTTCTTTCCCAGTGTCCCCAAAAAATCTTCTCTATCAGTTCTAGCCCTGAACTTTCGAATATGAATAAATGATATGTTAGACTTCGTTTATAGCATGCGAAATATGGTCTATGTTGATTGTTGTCACGTTTTCTTTTATACCCGGGGAACCCAAGGATCAGACTTGTGGAGTCAAGATGGTGAAAAACTGAAATTTCACACTAGATCATAGAACGATCTGTGAAGTGGCTCGTGAGGCGTGACCACGAGTCGTGAGGTGAGTTGTGGTTAAGCAGGTCCTGGCAAGGTGTTGGGTGAGACCACGAGCATGACCACAAGTCATGGTCAGATCTCATGACTCGTGAGGTCATCCGTGGCATGGGTTGAGAGGTTGGCTAAGGTTTTTAGGTAGTGGGGGTCACCAGTGGTGACCACGAATTGTGATCAGCCACCACGATTCATGGGGTCCCTTGTAGGGGTTCCCTGAGTGAATTGGCATTAGACTCCATGACTCTAGGCCACAAGTTGTTATCCCTAGTCACGTGTCGTCCAGTCCCTCGTGCGGACTGGCAATCAGCAAATCCCTGTGATTGTAGTAAGGGCTTTTCCATCATTCCTAAGTTCTAGAGGCCTATACTATGTCATTTAAGGCTCGTTTCAGTGGGTTTAAGGAGGGGAGAAAGCTACTCTGAGCAAGTTAATTCCATGCATGCAAACTTGAGCGTTTTAGGAGAGGACTTAGAGCAAGTTTTGAAGGTTTCTATTGGAATCTCACCTTGGGCAATTAGAGAAGTGGTAAAATCATCCCTCCCAGGTATGTAAGGTTATGGGTGGGTGTCTCCTTCCACACCCATACCCAATTTCTATTAAATCATGAAAATTACCTATGATCAAGTATAGGGTTTTACCCAATTGCATAATTCTTCAATCTCTACACATAGGTACGATTAGATTGTGTTTATATTGATGAATTGTGAAGCTTGGGCCGATTTTAAATTGTTTTCAATTAAAAATTGTGTTTTCTAAATTATGAAATTGAATGCCCATGGATAAGAAGTTCATGAAAAAGAGAATGATGATGAATTTATGACGATAATGAGATTTGATGATGAAAATCATGTTTCTAAAGTTACCCATGATTATAATATTATTTTCAAAATGAATTGAGTAGATCCAAGAATGATAATGTTTTGGGCAAGGTCCTTATATCAAGTATGTTGATGTAGTATCTCTAAAATAAGTTTACCACAGGATTTTGGAGTAGATGTTCCCACTTACATTTGAGCTTGTGGTATGTTACGAAATAAAGCCTCTCATATGCATGAATTTATAATTGAGATGTATGTTATCATTGAGCTTTGTTTTCATACGATGATGGTTCTACACATGATTTCATTATTCAGCTTTCTCAAATGACAATGTTGAGCTTCGTTTCATATGATGTTGAGTTTATGAATGATATCATTTTTGAGCTTCGTCAACATAGGATGTTGAGCTTCATTATATACGATGTAGAGCATTGCATGTTTTGGGAGAAGAGCTACCAAGCGGACTAAGGGTTGATCACCCTATGCCCCAGAAATACGCGCTAATGTAGGTTGATACTAATATGTTATTTGGGCCTCCCTTGTGAACTATCCCCGGCAAAAATGGCCCATGATCTTGATATCGATATCATAGTAGCATCCTTAGCCCTGGAAAGGTTCTGGACGGCTCTGCCCACTTGAGTGTGATAGTCAGGACCACATAAGCTCTATTATGGTATGTCAGTTAAGTGGCAAATCTCCCATTGTCCACATGATTCAGATTTGCATATTCATTACTCATGATTATTACTTCAAGCATGCATGTTCTAAAAGCAAGGTTCGACTAATTACTCAACTTTTCTATAAATGTCGTATTTCAGCTTTGAGTCATTCGAGACAGTTATGATGTTATGAAAATATGCATGGTCACACTATGAAAATATTTTATTTCAGAATGAGTGCATGTAATTCTTCCCTCTTAGATTTGAAAGCTTATGATATGTTATGAAACATTTTAAATGATTTACTTTAATTGAGTTTCTTTACTTACCTTGCATACTCGGTAAATTCCACATATTGACCACATACTTGTTATGCTGTATCATTTCATGATACAGACCCTAGCTCCCAGGCTCACCCCTGCCCGTAGTCGGTTGTCAGAGTTAGATCCTACTTGGTTGGTTAGTCCTTATCCTTCGAGTGCTAGACTTCCAGTTCCCTTATGTATTTTCAGTATCAGTATTATTGAGTTAGTTGGGGTCTTGTCCCATCAACTAGTCCAGACTAGAGGCTTTTCAGACTTATGTATGTGTTAGTTTCAAATGTTATTCTGATGTGATGTTAAATTAGACTCCCACTGATATTATGTTGATGTTTTCTTTAGTTTATTGAATGGGTTAGTTGTATGCTTGTGACATGGGTCGACTTGGTGTCTTTCGGGGTCCCTGTTCCGTGTCCATGATTCGGACCTCCGTTCGAGTTGTGACAAACTTGGTATCAGAGCTATAGGTTTTGAAGTGTCCTAGGGAGTCTGAAAGCCGCTTTATGTAGTCTTTTGATGGGTGTGAAGCAGGCCACACTTATGATGAAAAGGCTACAAGACATTTAGGAAATGTTCACTTCTTTCATGATCTATGTCGTGATCTTGGGTAGAATTATATGCCCAAGTGATACTCAAATGCTTCATTTCGTCTTGTTTATACATTGATAATTGTACATTCTCATGTGATTTGTAGTTAAAATGTGAATTTATACTAACCAACATGATTAGTGTTGTTTTGCAGGAAAAATGGAATTTTAGGAAGCTAAGATGCATGTTGGGAGAAATCGGGAATAGACTCGGAAGCGAGAAGCAGAAACGGCCCAGGTTATGCAGCAAATTAAGGGGCTCCCCGATGGAGCTATGTCACGCTGCCATCGCGTATGCATTCTTCCATGGATGATGAAAATAGGCCAAGTTTCAGTGAAGGTCCGCGTTGGGGCCGTGGCACGTTGGCCAAGCCCCGCGTTGCACGTCGTGACACGTTGGGCATAATTAACTGGATGACCGGATTCCAGTGAGGGTCCGCGTTTGTGGCGTGTCATGGAGGCAGTGCTCTGCGATGCACTCCATGACATGTTGCTTGTTATTCCGGAAAAAATTCCCACTAGTATAAATAGCACACTTAGGTTTATTTTTAATTATTCTGACTTGGTTGAGCAAGAACGTGGGTTACAGGCAGTTGAGGGGACGAAATTCTTAGGGTTCTTCTCTATCTCTTTCTTCTTTATTTCAATTGTTTGTATGATTAACACTCATTTAACGATGTTTAATTCACAAATTAGTGGCTAAATTCACTTCTTGCTGAGGTTAAGAACATTTGTAGTGGAATGTAATTATTGATCATCTTGGTTTTTCATCTTTTCTTCCATGGTTGTTCTATTAATTCTTGTTCTTACTGCATTATTGTGTGGCCAATATTATTGTATATCTAAAAAATCCGGTTTGCGCTCGAAAGAGAAAGAAATTGGAAAGTTCTGAATTAATAGGATATGATCTCTTCTTGGTTTGGGAAATTGAGAATTGATTTACCTTCAGAATAGAAATATATCTGAAAGTCGTATTAGTCAATTAAGGAATCGGTTTCGTATGGCTAGAACATGAATTTCTTCTTATCACGGAAATGTAGGTGGAAGGTTCATGATTCTTAAGTTGGGTTAAATACGAGAGTTTTAACCCATAGGCAATAATTATTAACTAGCAACCGAAGGAAAGATTAACCAATTTGTATCAACAAATTCGTTCCATGCATGTTCGTGTTAGACTCAGCATGCTCATTACTATAGTTCAGACTCAAATTGTATATTTGTTTTAGACTAGTATAAATTAGGAAACAACCTCCCAAAAATCTTCTTGAAACTGTTGTCTGCATTATTAGAGTTAGAGTTTATTAACACTTGATTCGATTATTACCTTGGTCCAGTCCCAGTGGGATCGATACTTGGATACTCTAGCCATTTTACTACTTGTTAGACCACGTGCACTTGCGTGTAGTTGCAAAACAACGCGAACAAGTTTTTGGCGCCATTGTCGGGGACTGGAAATTGGTAAAATTGTTGTCTTAAGTGTTAGTTTACTATTTCTTATTAGTGTTGACAACTTGGTCTTAGCTTGTCTTTTGCAGATATTGAATTCTGTTGAACACTGGCAAGGGACAAGGAGTTGGTGGATTCACATTTAGAGCTGGAAAGACAATTCCATCGCCAAAGGAGAGAAGCTCTAGAGAGAAAGCTGCAGTTGCTCAGACAGACCATCCTAGAGCAACAACAAAATCCACCCATTGTAAGGGCAGTGTTAGTGCCCGAAGAAATGGCAGCTAGGCCGGTTCGCGAAGTGGCAATCCCATATGCTAACAACGTTACATCTAGCATTCGCATACTTGAGCCAGGAGGGAGGTTCGAGCATAAACAGAATATGGGGCAATCGTTGCACACCAGCGGGCAATTCACAGGTCTCCCTCATGAGGATCCACAACAACATCTCCAAAACGTTTTGGAGATAAGTGACACTTACATCCCCACTGGAGTGTCACCCAATTATGTAAGGCTTACATTGTTCCCATTTTCACTTTTGGGAGAAGCAAAAAGATGGCTGAAAGCTGAGCCACCTAATTCCATCACTACTTGGGATGATCTTGCAAAGAAATTCTTGATACGGTTCTTTCCATCTGGTAAAACAGCAAGACTTAGAAGTCAAATTCTAAGTTTTAAACTGAGAGAGGGAGAGAATCTGTATCAAGCCTGGGAAAGATTCAAATCTATGTTGCGGGATTGTCCTCATCATCACCAATCCAATGATGTGCCGGTGCATACTTTCATAGAGGGTTTGGAACTCCACACAAAAATCTTGCTAGACTCAGCAGCTGGGGGACAAGCATTATAAAAAACTTATGAGGAGTTGTATACCTGTTGAACCGTATTTCGCAGGGAAATCCAGAGTGGAATGCGGACTCTTCTAGAGGAGGAACAAGGAAAGCGGCAGGAGTCTTAGAAGTCGATGGTTTTACAGTTATCGCTGCACAGATAGTTGCGTTACAAAATCAACTCAATACCCACTTCAGTAATATGGGCATGAATCATTCTAAAGCCCCAGTGAATGTAGTGCAGCAGATTTTGTGTGAAGTGTACGACAGTAATGAACACTCAGCTGAGTGTTATGGTGCGAATCCCGATTCAGTAAACTTTGTTGGTAATGTACAGAGAAATAATCACCAATAGTATGGCAACAACTACAACTCTTATTGGTAAAGTCACCCGAATTTCTCTTGGGGTAGTAATAGCCATGAAGGGCAGAGTTCGAGTCAGGGAGCATAGAGAAATCAAGGAGGGAAGCAGCACTATCAATCACAATACATAAGCAACAATGCACCACCTCCACCACCATCACCCAGTATCGAGGAAATGTTCAAAACGATGATAGCTAACCAAGCTCAATTGCAGGCTGACTATGTGAAATTGGCAGCCGATGTAAAGAACAATCAGTTAGCTACCAAGGCATTGGAGTACCAGTTTGGGCAACTAGCTGGAGCTTAGAACACCAAGCCGAGAGGAGGACTTCCAAGTGACACTGACCCAACCCTAAGCAAGTAAATGCAGTCACCACAAGGAGTGGTTTGCAACTCAAGGAGGTGGAACCAGAAAGACCACCACAGCAGTCGGGAGCATTGGAGAAGGAGAGGGAACACAATGATGATAGGGGGAAGGAGAAGGAAGCTGAACCAGAAAGACCACCACCCCCGTTCCCTCAAAGACTAAGGAAACACAAGGAGGAAGCGTGTTTCAAAAAGTTAATGGAGGTGCTAAAACAGGTACACATTAATTTACCTCTTGTTGATGTTTTGCAGGGAGTGCCGAATTACGCCAAATATATCAAGGACATCGTGGCGAACAAAAGAAGGTTGACGGAGTACGCTACGGTGGCACTTACGGAGGAGTGCACTTCCCGGATACAAAATCAGTTGCCCACAAAGCTCAAAGACCCTGGGAGCTTTACAATTCAACTTACAATCGGGCAGAGTATCTGAGCCCATGGATTATGTGATTTGGGAGCGAGCATTAACTTGATGCCGACATCGGTATTCATGAAATTGTGGCTAGGCAGTATTAGACCGGCAACAGTGATCTTGCAACTAGCGGATTGTTCTTTGGCCAGACCAGATGGCATTGTGAAGGACGTGTTGGTGCAAGTGGGCTCCTTTATCTTCCCGGTTGACTTCATTGTGCTGGATTTTGAGCCGGATGTGTAAGTCCCATTTATTTTAGGACGTCCTTTCTTGGCAACCGGGAAAGCACTAATTGATGTAGCTGCAGGGCAGCTAACCATGCGAGCACATGAAAAGGTGGAGGTATTTGATGTGTACAAGGCCACGAAGCTTCCGGCCGTGTGTGAGGAACTCTCAGTGATCAACGTGATTAATCGAGCGAATATTGCTCAGAGTGTTGATTCGTGAGAGCCAGTGGGAAAACCACCGGTGAAGGACCCCCCAAAAGCGGAATGGTGGCAAAAAGACCGAAGTACCACGTTCTTAGTCAATGGGCAGCGATGTAAGCATTACTGGGGTGAGGACGGTACTTGAGAGAAGACATCCGTCACCCTAGAGGATGACTAAGTTTCAATGACGTCAAGCCGCGATGGTAAACCAGGCGCTGCACGGGAGTCAACCCATGAAATTGTTATAATAATTGAGTAGAATTAGTAGAAAAAAAATAGAAAAATAAAAATAAAAACAAAAATTGTGTTTTATGTTGAAATCTATGAATTCTAACCAATTTCTTGTTGTGAGATGAATTTCAGGTTGAACGGAGGGAAGAAATGCAAAGGATCGCAAAGGAAAAATCGAGGTGAGAAAAATAATAAAAAGTGGCAAAACAGCGAGCCTGCGCGATGGCTCCGTGTCATAGAGGAGGGCCTCCGCGTTAACCTCCGTGACACGTTAAGGTGTAATTCTGGAATTTCTAAAATTCCAGAACACCTCCACATTGGCTCCGTGTCACAGCGGGGGTGCTCCGCGTTACCCTCCGTGACACGTTGAGGTGTTAATCGCGATGGGTCACACCGGGTCGCTGGGTGACCCGCGCAAAATTAACCCTTTTTAACCCTGAATTCCCTCTATTTTCCCTCATTTCTCACCCCCTCGGTGACAAAACCCAAAATATCCCCCTTCCCCAATGTGACACGGACTTAGCCATAAGTTTTCTTCGATTTTTCTTCAGTTTCATCGAACTAAAGGTATGTTCTCTATTTTCTTCTCGATTCTTGTCAAATTTGTCGAGTTTGAGCATGTAAAGTGAGAAAAACTTGCCCTAATTGTAAATTGAGCTTGAATTCCTTTAAGTTAGTGTTGATTGAAGTTTGGAGTATCATTTTGATTGTATGAACTCGATAAATACATGCTTGATCGAATTTTGGTGAAATAAGTAACTAGGGTTAGAATTTGATTACGAAGAAACCAAATGTGATTGAAAATGTGGAAATTATGGGTTTGTGCATGTTGGGTAAGGTGAATTATGTTGTGCTTGTTGTGAATATTCTAAGTAAACGATGGATTTTTTTCGGAGAATGAAATTGTGAATTGCATAGAACTTTGTGAATTCCATAGGTTGTGTTGAGAGTTTTTCTGTGCTAAGTGCTATTGGATGAAATGGTATTGATGTTGATATGTTGATCAACTATATGAAGTCTGAGTAGTACGTAAAATATATTCCATCGAATTCTCTGAATGCACAAGGCATGTTGTTGTTTCTTGTTGTAAATTGGGAAGTGAGAATTGTCTTGCCGTAATGTTTTGATTGTGGCTGAAGACTAAGTGTGGGGTAGCCTAGCTTAACCCAACCTTAGTCGAAGCTAATTTTAATTTGAATAACATTGGGACTGCCTGGTTGATTTGACAGGAACAATGGCAAGCAGGCAAGATAAAGGAAAGGGCGCATCTACATCGGGCGCCGGAAGGAAAAGAATTAGACTGGGAACAACAGTCCCAACAGCACCAGCGGTTCTGCGCAGCCAACGCCGTCAGTACGGAACCTGATGGATGACAGACAAAGGGAAGAAATGCTACACAAAGCACAAGGAGAACAAATACTTCCCTGAGGAACATATTGCAAGGGAGCTGTTGGCACAGGAGTTCCCCAGAATTGTACACCGGATTGACGCTGTCAGGCTGAACTTCATCTTTGAAGAGCCCAAGGAGTGCAATATCCACCTAATTCGGGAGTTCTACGCCAACTGGAACCCGACACTTCGAAGTCACACTGTCAAAATAAGGGGGCAGGTAGTCACTTTTGAGCCCCATCACCTTAATGCCATCTTGGGGGTGCGGGACACAGACGCCCATGTACTCCGGCAGCTGAACATCACTCCACCATATGTGGAGATCAGACGCACTCGGTGTGGAGCCCGTTCGACAGCACGGTGGAGCAGGCATAAGGAGAGGGGCTACCATCAGACGCTTCCCTACTCTCAAATCAACAGGGAAGCCAGAATTTGGCTTAAGATCGTGTGTTCCTGCCTGATCCCGGGGGTGCACATGACAGACGTCACCCGGGATCGTGTATGCTTGGTATACGCCCTGATGAAAGGGGTGGATATTAATGTTGGGGCAGTGATCATCTCCGCCATGAAGAGAGACCGTTTGCATCAAGGGCACAGGTACGGGTTTGGTGGCTTGCTGACCACTTTCCTGAGGGGCCTAGATGTTGAGAAGGAGGCCCTTGACTACATCCCGCAGGTGGCCCGCATGTTCGGGATGCAGATGCTACAGTTGAGCATAGGCGGGAGGCCAGCAACAGAAGATGAGTTGTGGTAGCTAGAGTTGGACAACCCCTTCGGCAAAAATGCCAGGGCTCTATGCCGAGTGGGGCCGACTTTTGTGGAGCCCACTGATGATGATGTCCCCATAGATGAGGAGACGCGCCGCGATGACTCAGATGTTGAGTCAGATGAGGATAGCGGGGGCGATTCAGATATGGGGGACGAGGCAACCGCACCTGACGAAGAAGTGGAATACTTCGATTGATCAGGGAGTTTCACCACCTACTCTTGTGCTATGCTGAATTTTGTGAACACTGGGGACAGTGTTCGATTTAAGTGTGGGGTGGGAGTAGTTAGGTTCTAGTTGTTTTGTTTTTATTTATATTTCTGTTTTGTTGTTGTGCCTGTGAAAAATTGTGACCCTGTGATTTTGGTGTTTATGTTTTGTACTGTAATTTGGTGTTGTAATTAATGTGAAGTTGTTGTGTGTTGTATGGAGTTGTTGTGTGCTGGTTGTGTAAATATTGTTGTTTTATCGAAATTATCGATATTTGTTTTATCGAAATTATTGAAATTTTTAAAATTTTTCGTGAAATCTTTTTTTGATTGGGTTTCTCGGCGTTTGTTTTTGATGCTTTTACCGAGAATAGTCCCATTGAACCGAAGTCGTTAATAGTGACCGTTCCCTATGATGGATGGATGACGACCGTATTAAGGGAAATGTAGTCGATAGGAGTAGATTTCTTTTGTTCTTTTTAATTTTTTTTCTTTTGTTTGTTTGAATCCCAAACGTGTCGTTACTTTATGGTTCGGAATTCAGGTTGTGTGTTGTACATGATATTTAGAATGCAAAGGTGATTCGTATAAAAGAATGCAACTTTGTGAACATGTTGAGATAACTAGACCGTAGAGTTCGATTCGGTGTGATTGAGGCTTAATGTTTGAATTCCTATAATTAGTTGATTGAAGAGTCTGTGAATATGTCTTGAGTTGAGCATGTGCAATGAGTGTGTGGTGAGGTTTCGATTCTTCCATGCTATTGTGAAGTGTCTAGAACTTGCCTGGTGTGTGTACGAAACGAAATGAAGGATGAGTATCGCAGGAAAGGATGTAGGCATTTCATTGATTTAACCGAAAGTTTTTTTCATTATCGTACCTACCTTGAATGTACATCCTAGTTAGCCCATTGAGCTTGTAGCCTATTTTTTTCTTTTGTCGAAAAGGTACAAACCGAGCTTAACCCCTTCTTTTCATTATCCTTGAATTTGATCCAAAACTCTTAAGCGCTCAAGAAAAGTAATTTTCCCACAGTGTCAAGGAGTGGTAATTGTGAAAAGAAAGGAAAAGCGGAAGTGGTGAAAGTAAAGAAAAGGTCAAGGGTGCACTTTCCGAATTTAATAAAAGGAAGATGTATAACTAATCTTTGTTATTAAGTCGAGTGTGCTTAAAGATATGGGAATAAAAATTAAGAAAGACTTCAAGAATGGGAGGATGAAGGAAGAAACAATGTCCATAATGTGGTTGGATGTATGGAAAAACGCTTAAGGGTGCTAGTTGTTATTATTGGTTAGCCCAGTATGTACTAGTTCCTTAGCTTATATTACAACCTTTTAAGTCCTACGTGATCTTACATCACTCGTCCTTATATTAGTGGACTAATACACTAGAGGCAAGCTTATGGGACATGACATGATGCATGTGAATTCTTTGGGAGACAGAGCGAAATTGTGTTCATATGCCCCTGCGTATTATGCTTTTGAGATCATATGATTGTAAAGGGGGAAATTCTCTTGTGTTGTGAGGGCACATGCTTGATGAGAGATTTAATTTCATGTCGGATGCCTTGATCAGCTGATTTGCTTGAGTTTGCCGAGATCGAGAGTCGACTCGTGAGTCTAGGAGGTCTTACTGTGTTGAATGTCATTGTATTGATGAGACTATGCATGTTTTCCTTGTGATTTTCTATGTAAATAATTGGTATAACCATAGCTTGAATTGTCGAGCCAAAGTAGCAACGATTGGGTGTCAATTGCAACAGATGTGAGATTATTGTTCGAGGACAAACAAAGTTTTAAGTGTGGGGTAAGTGATCTTAGGAAGAATTATATGCCCAAGTGATACTCAAATTCTTCATTTCGTCTTGTTTATACATTGATAATTGTACATTCTCATGTGATTTGTAGTTAAAATGTGAATTTATACTAACCAACATAACTAGTGTTGTTTTGGAGGAAAAATGGAATTTTAGGAAGCTAAGATGCATGTTGGGAGAAAACTCGGAAGCAAGAAGTGGAAAAGGCCCAGGTTACGCAGCAGATTAAGGGGCTCCGTGATGGAGCCGTGTCACGCCGCCATCGCGGATGCATTCTGCCTCGGATGATGAAAATAGGCCAAGTTTCAGCGAATGTCCGCTTTGGGGCCGTGGCACGTTGGCCAAGCCCCGCGTTGAACGCCGTGGCACATTGGGCATAATTAACTGGAGGACCGAATTCCAGTGAGGGTTCGCGTTTGTGACGTGTCACGGAGGCAGTGCTCTGCGATGCACTCCGTGACACGTTGCTTGTTATTCCGGAAAAAATTCCCACTAGTATAAATAGCACACTTAGGTTTATTTTTAATTATTCTGACTTGGTTGAGAAAGAACGTGGGTTACAAGAAGTTGAGGGGACGAAATTCTTAGGGTTCTTCTCTATCTCTTTCTTCTTTATTTCAATTGTTTGTATGATTAACACTCATTTAACGATGTTTAATTCACAAATGAGTGGCTAAATTCACTTCTTGCTGAGGTTAAGAACATTTGTAGTGGAATATTGCTCGGTGCTTTGGGGTACGGGTAAAAACTGACACGCAAGTGCACGTGGTCAAACAAGTAATAAAGTGGCTAAGTAGCCAAGTATCGATCCAAGGAGGCTCAAGATATGTAAAATTGCCTAATTTACTATATTTCTATTTAACTTCTAATTATGCTAACAACAACGTACCCAAGAGTAATTGAATTTTTGTTTCTAAACTATATACTACAATTAATACAAACTATTTACTTTTGAATTCAGACAATGGATATGAACATGCCAAGGTTAAGAACAAGTAATGAACTTGATAATCATGATAATTTTGGTTAATTCTCTTCTTCATGTTGCTAGCCAAGAACATTTGCCTAGAAATTAAAACTCTCGTATTTAATTTCACTTTAGAATCATAAACCATCCGTCTACATTTCTGTGATCAAATGCAATTTATGACCTAGCACTACAATTCCGGTTCCTAAATTGACTAATACGGCTTCCAAGTATATTTCTATCAGGAAAGCACATCAAAACCCAATTTTCCCAAATCAAGTTAAGAACAATACCCTATTAATTCACAACTTTCCAATTTCTTGCTCTCTCGAGTGAAATTCGACTTTTTAGATATACATTAATGTTGGCCAATCACTAATGCAGTAAAGAACAAGAATTAATAGAACAACATTAAAGAAGAAGAATAAACCGTATCAATGAAAATCAGAATTCATTACACATGTTCAAAACCTCAGCAAGAAAGAGAATTAGCCACTCATTCTTGGATTGATCATCCTAAAATGAGTGTAAATCATACGTACAATTGATAGAAAGAAGAAAGGAAGAGAAGAAATCCCTTAGCTTTTCCAATCTTCAACTGCTACTAACCCACGTTCCTGCTCTCCACTTCTGAACTCAGTCTAAAAACTGAAAACTACTTAAAATAAACCTAAGTGTGCTATTTATACTAGTGGGAAATTTTTCCCGGAATAACAAGCAACGTGTCACGGAGGCCAACGCGGAGCCTTGCCTCTGTGACACGGCGTGGACGCGGACCCTCACTGGAATTTCCAGGGTCCAGTAATTTAACCTCAATGTGGCACGGAGGCCATCGCGGAGGCCTATCTCCGTGCCACGGAGCTGACGCGCAGGCACACTGGAAATTGCAAATTTAATTCCTGCTCAGGCAGTGTGCTACCGCGATGGTAGCGTGGCACGGAGCCATCGCGGAGCCCCTATAAATCCTGCATTCCCGGGTCTTTTCCACGCTCGCATCCAAGTCCAACTTCGACATAGTTCCAACATGCATTTTAGCTCCTAAAAATCACATTTTCCTGCAAAACAAATGCTAATCATGTTGGTTAGTATAAAATCGCATTTTATTACCAATTACATGATATTATATACACATTGCACAACAAACAAGGTAAAAATAATACGTTTGAGTATCACTTGGGCATATAAATCTGCACAAGATCATTTACCCCACACTTAAATCCTTGTTCGTCCTCGAACAACACATACACAACTCATGCAAATTACATCCCAACTTTCGTCACTATGGTGCAACAATTTACGCTAGGGTCATACCGATTATTCAATTTTTGCAAATCATCAAGAAAACATGCTTTGTCGTACAAGACAATGACCTTAATACATCAAGGCTTCCTAGACTTTTAAGAATTGATTCTTGATATCGGCAAACTCATGCAAATCAACTAATCAAGAAATCCGACACGAAAATCAATCTTTCATCAAGCATGTGCCCTCACAACTCGAGAGAAACTTCCCCTTTATGTTCATGCAACACACAAACATGCAAGTAGGGGCATATAAAAATTAATTTCACTCTCTCTCCCAAAAGAATTCACATGCATCATGTCATGACCCATAGGCTTGCCCTTAGTTTATTACTCCACTAATATAAAGAAATGTAATGTAGGATCAAATAGGACTTTTAATGGGTTGTAACGGGTCTATGGATCTAGTATGCATATATTGGATTAGCCAATAATAATCGCTAGCATCCTTAAGAGCCTTTTCAACCCATTCCCATCGACTCATGGACATTGTTCCTCTCTTCTCTCTTTTTCTCCCATTCATGCTGGTTTACATTCATACAGCCCATTTCATCAACCACACTTGACACAAAACAGAGGGTTTTCATGTACCCTCAATATCAATTAATTACAACAAGTGCCTCTTCAACGTCATCTTTTCTTTCCTCACTTTGCTTTTCTTTTTCTTTTCACTCTTTTCACTCTTTAACACTTTGGGAAACATTTTCTGTTCTTTGTAAGCGCTTAAGAGCTTCTTAAAGACTTTTAAGGCTAATGAAAAGAAGGAATAAAGCTTAGTTCATACAATTTTGGACAAAAGAAAGAAATCGGCTAAAGGCTCAACGGGCTGACTAGGGTATACAACATATAAAAAGGTAGAATTTGACAAGAAAAAAAAATGGAAACTATCGGTTAAAACAAAGAAATGCCTACATCCTTTCCAACACTACACCTCCTTCATTTCGCTTCGTATACACACCAGACAAGTTCTAGACAATTCACAATGACATGGAATAGAAAATCCTCACTTCACACTTCATGCACATGCTCGAATCAAGATGCATTCACAGTCTCTTTAATTAGTCAATTACATGAATTCAAGATTAAGCCTCAACCATAATGAACCAAATTCTATATCCTAGGTAACTCAACATATTTACAGAATTTCATGCTTTCAAATGAATCATTTTCACAATTTGGACATCAATTACAACACGCAACGAAATTTTAGCAACCATAAGAAACTACAGTTCATTGATGCAATCCACCAAAGAAAACTAAAACAACAATTAAAAATCCTACTCCTACCGACTACATTTCCCTTAAGACGGTCGTCATCCATCCATCATAGGGAACGGTCACTAACTATGACATCGGTTCAATGGGACTATTCTCGGTAAAAGAACCGAAAACAAACTCCGAGAAACCCAAAAAAATAAAAATCGACAAAATTTTTGCAACACATCGATCATTTCGATAGAAAGAAAATATTTACAAGTGCAATATATTTTCGCAAAAATTTTGAAAAATATCGATCATGTCGATAGAGAAAAAAAATTATTTACAAAATTTACAAAATATTTACCATTGCAACCATAACTTTCAAAAACACACATCATTAGCCACAAAACAAATATATACATACATCACAAATCAGTTCACAACAGGGAAGGCACAACATACATAAACAGCAAGGAAAAATTATACAGCAATTGAGAGCCTTGACCTAGCACCTAACTACTCCCCACCCCACACTTAAATCGAACACTGTCCCCAGTGTTCACAAAAATACAAAGCACAAAATTTGGGTGGTGGAACTCCCTGCTCAGTCGAAATATTCGACTTCCTCATCCGGTGCTGCAGCCTCGTCGCCCATATCTGAATCAGCTCCATCGTCGTTATCGGACTCCACATCAGAGTCCTCACGACGTGTCTCCTCATCAGTAGGGACATCATCGTCTGTCGGCTCCACAAAGGCTGGCCCCACCTTACATAAGGCTCTGGCATTCTCTCCAAAGGGGTAGTCCAGCTCCAGCTGCCATAACTCCTCCTCGGTGGCTGGTCTCCCACCTATCCGTAGCTGCAGCATCTGCATGCCGAACATACGGGCCATGTACTGATCATCACGAGCATGTCGCTCGCCCAAAGTCAGCACGGGTCCGTGTGTACTGTCGGGGGCCTTGGTCTTTGTCACATCAAGGGCCCTCCGCTCCAGCTGCGGAATGTAATCCAAGGCTTCTTCCTCAATGTCGAGGCCTCGGAGGAAGGTGGTGATGAGTCCGCCAAACCCGTATCTGTGACCCTGGTGCAGTCTGGCTCTCTTCATGGAGGATATTATGACCGCCCCAACATTAATCTCAAGCCCTTTCATAAGGGCATACACCAAGCATACACGGTCCCGGGTCACGTCTGTCATATGAACTCTAGGGATCAAGCACGAACACATAATTTTTAGCCAGATTCTGGCCTCCCTGTTCATCTGCGAATATGGCAGAGTCTGGTGGTAACCCCTCTCCTTGTGTCTACTCCATCGGGTTATGGATCGAGCCCCACACAACGTACATCTGATGTCGGCGTACGGTGGGGTGATGTTTAGCTGGCGGAGAATGTGGGCGTCTGTGTCCCGCGCTCCAACGATGTCATTCAGCTGCTGGGGTTCCAGAGTGACAATCTGCCCTCTGATTTTAATAGTGTGGCTTCTGATGGCCGGGTTCCAGTTGGCATAAAATTCCCGTACCAAATGAAGGTTGCACTCCTTGGGCTCTTGAAAAATAAAGCTGAGCCCAGCTGCCTCAATCCTCTGTACAATGCGAGGGAACTCCTGTGCAAGTGGTTCCCTGGCAATATGTTCCTCGGGGAAGTACTTGTTCTCCTTATGCTTTGCGTACCATTTCTTCCCTTCATCGGTGACCCATCTTGTTCCGTATCGGCGGTGTTGGCCGCGCGGAACAGCGGGTGCAGCTGGGACTACAGTGCCCAGTCTCATCCGTTTCCTTCCGATGCCTGAGGTAGAAGCACCCTTGCCTTTGTCTTGCCTGCTAGCCATTGTACCTGTCAATTTACACAAACAAGCACAACGTTAAGCTAAATAGTTGTTAGCTTCGGCTAAGGTTGGGTTACACAAAATTTACCTCACACTTAGTCCTTAACAATATTTACAAAATTTCAGCAAGGATAGCTCTATTTACAACCCCAAACACAAACAACTATCCACATATTGCTTAGTGCGTTCGTAACAAAATTTCGACAGCTTAACGGTTAGCGTACTACTCAGACTTCATACAGCGAATTCCCAATCCTACTATCGCTAGCAATTCAACCATCGCACAAGCAACAAAACAACCACAAACTAAAAACAACTAGAAAAATATTTTATATACAAGCTAATCTAACAATCTAACCAATTAACACATTATGCATTTTCCCACAAAAATTCTAGAATTAGTCGTCTTTTAACAGTTATACAAGATTTACCATGACTTATCTCAAATAATAAACACACCCCGACATCAATTTCACCAAACTATCAAGTTGCCCAAGTCGAATTCAACAACCCAAGCCCTAAAATACAATTCGACAATCAATATCGAATTATTTACATAATCGATAAGTTCAAACGCCAAATACAACAATCCGAACAAAAATCAATCACAAAATAATTCAATATCATGTTCAATTTCTACCTAGGGTGATATTTCTCACCTTATATGCCCAAATTTGACAAAAATTGCCAAAAAATTGAGTTAGACGATGAAAACATACCTTAGAATTTAAGAATCGAAGAAACTTGACATTTTTCTTTGCCTATCAACGTGGCACGTTGCTTGGGGAGGGGGAAATGGGTGTTTGGTGGCGGAGGGAAGAGGGAATGGGGGAATATGGGGCGAAATCGGGGTTATTATTTAAAGGAAACACGCGAGTCACCCGGAAACCCGGTGTGACCTGGCACTGGATAAAGGGCAACGTGTCACGGAGGGTAACGCGGAGCCCCTCCTCCGTGACACGGAGCCAACGCGTTGGCTTACTGGAATTTTGAAAAATCCAGATTTGCCTTCAACGTGTCACGGAGGCCAACGCGGAGCAATGCCTCCGTGACACGGCGCCAACGCGCCAGTGCTCTATTTCACCAATAAATTTAATTTTCATACCTAGCCTCATTTTCTCGATTCCATGTATATTTCCTCCGTTATACCTGAAAATCACCTCACTAAACAAAAATTGGTTAAATTAATAGATTTCCCTAACTAAAAATAAAAGATACTAACTAAAATGCAAATCTAAACCTAGTCAAGAAAAAGAAAAGAAAAGTAAAAATTATTTACACTAAAAAGAAAGAAAGAAAATATTTTTCACGGGTTGCCTCCCGTGCAGCGCCTGGTTTACCGTCGCGGCTCGACGTCCTTTAAGCTCATTTATCTACTAGGGAGATGGACGATTTTTCCCGATCATGATCATCCCCCCAGTAGTGCTCTACCTTGTCCGGTGGCCTACCTAGTAACTCTCGGGAATCACTCAATCTGTTAGCCTTCCCATGATCAATTACGTTGATCACCGAGAGATCCTTATAAACAGTCGGGAGCTTAGGTACCTTGTACACGTCGAACACTTCGACCTTGTCATGTGCTCGCATCGTGAGTTGACCCGCAACTACATCGATTAATGCTTTTCCGATTGCCAAAAAGGGTCGTCCCAAAATAAATGGGACTTCAGCATCTGGTTCAAAGTCCAGAACAATAAAATCTCCTGGAAAAATGAGGGAGCCTACTTGCACCAACACATCCTCAACAATGCCATCCGGCTTAGCCAAAGACCTGTCTGCTAGCTGCAAGATTACCGTTGTAGGACTAGGACTCCCTAGACCTAACTTTCTGAATACCGAAGAAGGCATTAGATTTATACTTGCCCCCAAGTCGCATAATCCACGCGCTCGGATACTTTTCCCAATAGTCAGCTGGATAGTGAAACTTCCAGGGTCTTTCAGTTTTGTGGGCAACCTATTCTGAATACGGGAAGTGCATTCCTCCGTTAAAGCTACCGTGGCATACTCAGTCAAACGACTTTTGTTAGCCACGATGTCTTTAATATACTTCGCATATTTTGGCACTCCCTGCAAGACATCAACAAGAGGTTAGTTAACATGTACCTGTTTAAGTACCTCCATGAATTTCTGGAAACACGCCTCCTCCTTGTGTTTCTTAAGTCGTTGAGGTAACGGGGGTGGAGGCCTTTCTGGTTCAGCTTCTTTACTCTTCCCCTTATCAGAACTTTGCTCTCCCTCAACATCTGCTGCTCCTGACTTTTGAGGCGGTCTTTCCGGTTCCACCTCCTTCAATTGTAAACCACTCCTCGTGGTCACTACATTAACCTACTTCGGATTTGGATCTGTGTCGCTAGGTAGTCCTCCTCTGGGTCTAGTATTTTGGGCACTAGCAAACTGCCCAAACTGATATTCAAGAGCCTTGGTCGCCAATTGATTGTTCTTCACTTCGGCTGCCAATTTGACATAGTCAGCCTGCAATTGTGCCTGATTAGCGATCATGGTTTTGAACATCTCCTCAATAGTCGGTGATGGTGGTGGAGGAGGGGCATTGTGATTTCTGAATTGAGCTTGATAATTTTGTTGTCTTCCTTGGTTTCTGTGCATACCCTGCCCTGAACTCTGACCTTGTTGATTGTTGCTACCCCACGAAAAATTCGGATGGTTCATCCAATTTGAGTTGTAGCCACCACCAAACTGCTGTTGATTTATCTGTGCATTGCCCACAAAGTTAACAGAATCAGGATTTGCACCACAGCATTCAGCTGAATGCTCACTATTACCACACACTTCACACCACATCTGTTGAACTGCATTGACTGAAGCTGAAGGCTGGTTCAAATTGATATTGCTGAAGTGAGTGTTTAACTGATTTTTCAAAACAGCTATCTGTGCAGCGATAGCTGTGAATCCATCCACTTCAAGCACTCCCGCTGCTTTCCTTGCTCCACCTCTTGAAGAATCTGCATTCCATTCTGGATTGCCTTGTGAAATTCGGTTGAGCAAAGTGTACGGCTCCTCATAAGTCTTCTCCAGCGCTTGCCCTCCAGCTGCTGAATCTAACAGAATTTTAGTGTGGGGTTCCAAACCCTCAATAAAAGTGTGTACCAACACCTCATTGGACTGATGATGGTGAGGACAGTCCCGCAACATGGATTTGAATCTTTCCCAGGCTTGATATAGATTTTCCCCTTCCCTCTGTTTAAAACTTAGGATTTGACTCCTAAGCCTGGCTGTTTTACCAGAAGGGAAAAATCTAATAAGAAACTTCCGTGCAAGATCATCCCACGTTGATATAGAGTTGGGTGGTTCAGCTTTTAACCACCTCTTGGCTTCACCAAGTAAGGAAAATGGAAATAAAGTGAGCCGAACATAATCGGGTGACACTCCAGCGGGTATATAAGTGTCACTTATCTCCAAAAAGTTCTGGAGATGTTGTTGTGGATCTTCGTGAGGGAGACCAGTAAATTGCCCGCTTGTGTGCAAAAGTTGCACCATATTCTGCTTTAATTCAAACCTCCCTCCAGGCTCTGGTTTGCGGATGCTAGAATGGACATTATTAGCATGTGGGATTGCCACCTCGCGAATCGGCCTTGCTGCTGCTTCATCGGGCACTAAAACTGCCCTAACAACTGGTGGATTTGGTTGCTCCATCATAGTCTGTTGAAGCAACTGCAGCTTCTTTCGAAGAGCTTCTCTACGTTGACTATGAAATTCACGCTCGGGCTCTAAGTAAGATTCCACCAGATCTTTGTCCCTTGCCAGTGTTCACAGAAACAAAATCTGCAAAATACAGGCTAAGACCAAGTTGTTAACACTTAAGAAAATAAAAATACAAATACAGTAAATTTACACTAAACACAATTTTACAAATCGCCTAGCCTCCCCGGCAGCGGCACCAAAAACTTGCTCGGTGCTTTGGGGTACGGGTAAAAACCGACACGCAAGTGCACGTGGTCAAACAAGTAATAAAGTGGCTAAGTAGCCAAGTATCGATCCAAGGAGGGTCAAGATATGTAAAATTGCCTAATTTACTATATTTCTATTTAACTTCTAATTATGCTAACAACAATGTACCCAAGAGTAATTGAATTTTTGTTTCTAAACTATATACTACAATTAATACAAACTATTTACTTTTGAATTCAGACAATGGATATGAACATGCCAAGGTTAAGAACAAGTAATGAACTTGATAATCATGATAATTTTGGTTAATTCCCTTCTTCATGTTGCTAGCCAAGATCATTTGCCTAGAAATTAAAACTCTCGTATTTAATTTCACTTTAGAATCATAAAACATCCGTCTACATTTCTGTGATCAAATGCAATTTATGACCTAGCACTACAATTCCGGTTCCTAAATTGACTAATATGGCTTCCAAGTATATTTCTATCAGGAAAGCACATCAAAACCCAATTTTCCCAAATCAAGTTAAGAACAATACCCTATTAATTCACAACTTTCCAATTTCTTGCTCTCTCGAGTGAAATTGGACTTTTTAGATATACATTAATGTTGGCCAATCACCAATGCAGTAAAGAACAAGAATTAATAGAACAACATTAAAGAAGAAGAATAAACCATATCAATGAAAATCAGAATTCATTACACATGTTCAAAACCTCAGCAAGAAAGAGAATTAGCCACTCATTCTTGGATTGATCATCCTAAAATGAGTGTAAATCATACGTACAATTGATAGAAAGAAGAAAGGAAGAGAAGAAATCCCTTAGCTTTTCCAATCTTCAACTGCTACTAACCCACGTTCCTGCTCTCCACTTCTGAACTCAGTCTAAAAACTGAAAACTACTTAAAATAAACCTAAGTGTGCTATTTATACTAGTGGGAAATTTTTCCCGGAATAACAAGCAACGTGTCACGGAGGCCAACGCGGAGCCTTGCCTCCGTGACACAGCGTGGACGCGGACCCTCACTGGAATTTCCAGGGTCCAGTAATTTAACCTCAACGTGGCACGGAGGCCATCGCAGAGGCCTATCTCCGTGCCACGGAGCTGACGCGCAGGCACACTGGAAATTGCAAATTTAATTCCTGCTCAGGCAGTGTGCTACCGCGATGGTAGCGTGGCACGGAGCCATCGCGGAGCCCCTATAAATCCTGCATTCCCGGGTCTTTTCCACGCTCGCATCCAAGTCCAACTCCGACATAGTTCCAACATGCATTTTAGCTCCTAAAAATCACATTTTCCTGCAAAACAAATGCAAATCATGTTGGTTAGTATAAATTCGCATTTTATTACCAATTACATGATATTATATACACATTGCACAACAAACAAGGTAAAAATGATACGTTTGAGTATCACTTGGGCATATAAATCTGCCCAATATCAAATATAATTATTGATCATCTTGGTTTTTCATCTTTTCTTCCATGGTTGTTCTATTAATTCTTGTTCTTACTGCATTAATGTATGGCCAATATTAATGTATATCTAAAAAATCCAGTTTGCGCTCGAAAGAGAAAGAAATTGGAAAGTTGTGAATTAATAGGATATGATCTCTTCTTGATTTGCGAAAATTGAGAATTTATTTACCTTCAGAAAAGAAATATACCTGAAAGTCGTATTAGTCAATTAAGGAATCAGTTTCGTATGGCTAGACCATGAATTTCTTCTTATCAAAGAAATGTAGGTGGAAGGTTCATGATTCTTAAGTTGGGTTAAATACGAGAGTTTTAATCCATAGGCAATAATTCTTGACTAGCAACCGAAGGAAAGATTAACCAATTTGTATCAACAAATTGCTTCCCTGCATGTTCGTGTTAGCCTCAACATGCTCATTACTATAGTTCAGACTCAAATTGTATATTTGTTTTAGACTAGTATAAATTAGGAAACGACCTCCCAAAAATCTTCTTGAAACTATTGTCTGCATTATTGGAGTTAGAGTTTATTAACGCTTGATTCGATTATTACCTTGGTCCAGTCCCTGTGGGATCGATACTTGGCTACTCTAACCATTTTACTACTTGTTAGACCACGTGCACTTGCGTGTAGTTGCAAAACAGTGCGAACATGTCGTGCGATGAGAAGTCTTTCTATCCTTCTAATTCGTGCTAATCGCGATTGCAGAATTATGGCTCCCCGAAGAATGAACGGAAGGAGAATGGAGGTGGTGAGGGCCACGAGAATTGATATAGTTATGGGCATCAGCCAGCCCCACCAGTTCAGGAGCCTCAGGCACCGGAGCCAGCCGCTCATGCTGAGTTTCGGGCTGCTATTCATATGCTTGTGTAGGACTTGACCACTCGGTCAATCAGCAGGCCATTGTGCATGTTCCGCAAAATGGAAATGTAGTGGCAACTCAAGTCCGAGACTTCTTGAGAATGAACCCGCTGGAGTTTCTAGGGTCCATGGTAGATGAGGACCCACATGATTTCATTGATGACATTATCAAGATCACCCAAGTCATGGGGGTGAGCAGTGTTGAGTGCGTAGAGTTGGCCACCTACCAGGTTAAGGGGGTTGCACATATCTAGTTTCGCCAATGGAAGGATAGCAGGGTCTTAGGAGTAGCTCCGATCACGTGGGAGGAGTTTCAGGTTGCATTCCTAGATCGACTCATCCCTAAAGAGATGAGGGAGCTGAAAAAACTGAGTTTGTGAATTTAAAGCAAGGGAGGATGACTGTTCAAGAGTATGCCCTCGAGTTCACTCGCCTATCAAAATATGCCCCGTAGCTTGTAGCTGATCGGAGGATGTAAGTGAGTAGATTTGTCCATGGGGTTGCAGGTTACTTGGACAAAGACTGCAGGATAGCTATGTTGCACAAGGATATGCACTTTTCTCAGATTGTATTGTACGCCCAAAAGATGGAGGCGGCACATTAGAGAGAGAGAGAAGCCAAGAGGACCAAGATCGAGGACCCTAGATTCTCTCAACAAAGGTCCAGTGGTGGGCACCGACCGCAGACCACAAAGGGATCATCAGCCCCAACATCTTCAGCAGTGAGTGTGCCATCCAGGCCTAGACATGATCAGAGAGGGCAAGCATCAGGCTCGAGGGGTCAGAGCTGCAAACTCGCAGATTTTTGCATCCAAGCTTATCGCAGGTGTGCTCGAGGGTACACAGGCCAGTACCCGGCAGGATCAGGTGCTTGTTTCAAATATAGGAAGCCTAGACACATGCTTCGAGATTGTCTAGTTGCGAGTTAAGATCAGGTTGGGGGCTGAGACGCAGCTTCTAGTGCAGCAGTCCCTCACCCACGCTCAGCACATCAGGGGGAATCTAGTAGCACAGCTGGTGGTCAGCGCCAGAACAGATTCTATGCTTTAGTTTCCCTTTAGGAATAGGAGGTTTCCCCTAATGTGGTCACAGGTATGTTGTATGTTTTTCATATTGAGGTATATGATTTGTTAGATATGGGGGCCACCTTGTCTTTTGTGACACCATACATAGCCAGTAGCTTCGGCATCAGTCCCGATGTTTTTTCAGAACCCTTCTCAGTTTCCACTCTAGTAGGTTACTCAATTATAGCTAGATGGGTGTACAGAGGTTACCTAGTCTTAGTCCTTCATAAGTCACCTCAGTAGACTTGATAGAGTTAGCCATGGCCGATTTTGATGTAATTCTCGGCATGGATTGGTTATTTGCATGCTATGGTTGAGTCAATTGTAGAACCCGGGTAGTAGAGTGCAGATTTTTGGGTGAGCCAGCCTTAGAATTTAAGGGTAGTTCAGTTGTGCCTGTAGGTCAATTCATTTCCTACCTTAAGGCAAGAAATATGATTTCCAAGGGTTGCATGTACCATCAAGTTAGGGTTAAGGATGTTGAGTCCAAAACCTCGACTACTTCGTCAATTCTAGTAGTACATGAGTATCTAGAGGTCTTTCCTGATGATTTGCCAGGTGTCCCTCCTGAGCGGGAGATAGATTTTGGTGTAGATCTTCTTCCCATAACGCAACCTATATCTATTTTGCCCTACAAATTGGATCCAGCTGAACTAAAAGAGCTGAAGTATCAGTTGAAGGACCTGTTAGATGGGCTTTATTTGGACGATTAAGTCTCCTTGGGGTGCACTAGTTCTATTCGTTCGGAATAAAGATGGTTCTCTAGGATCGATGATTTTTTCGACCATCTTCAGGGTGCCAAGTCTTTCTCCAACATTGATCTCAGTTCCGGGTATGACCAGCTCAGGGTTTGAGAGAGTGACATCCCGAAAACTTCTTGCAAGACTCAGTACGGTCACTACGAATTTATTGTTTTTTCTTTTGGACTAACCAATGCCCCTACAACTTTTAAAGATCTACTGAACAGGGTGTTCAAGGCATATTTGTACATGTTCGTGATTGTGTCCATTGATAGAATCCTTATATAATCCCGGAGCGAGGAGGAGCATGCCGCTCACTTGAGAGTAGTGCTCCAGACCCTCAAGAATCATCAGTTGTATGCAAAGTTTAGTAAGTGTGAATTTTGGTTGGACTCCGTGGCATTTTTGGGCCATGTGGTATCAAGTGAGGGCATAAGGGTGGATTCTCAGAAAATCAAAGTGGTAAAGAATAGGCCCAGACCAGTGGACCCATTAAATATCAAGAGCTTTTTGGGCTTAGCGGGTTACTATCGGAGATTTTTTGAGGGATTTTCATCTATCACAGCACCTTTGACCAAGTCGACTCAGAAGAAGGTAAAGTTCCAATGGTCGGAGGCTTGTGAGAAAAGCTTCCCGGAATTGAAGATTCGACTCACTTCAGCACCAGTGTTGATCCTACCCGTCGGTATAGATGGTTTTGTTGTGTATTCTGATGCTTCACGTGTCAGACTCGTGTGTGTATTGATGCAGCATGGGAAAGTGGTAGCATATGCCTCAAGAAAATTGAAAGGCATGAGAAGAATTACCTGACCCATGATCTTGAGTCTGCCATGGTGGTGTTTTGCATTTAAGATATGGCGGCATTATTTATATGGGGTCCATGTGGACATGTTCACTGATCACAAGATCTTGCAATATGTGTTCACATAGAAAGATCTCAATCTTTGGCAAAAGAGGTGGTTGGAGCTATTAAAGGACTACGACATGAGTGTCATTTACCACCTGGGTAAGGCTAATGTGGTAGCGGACGCCCTTAATAGGTTCTCTATGGAGAGTGTATCCCACGTGCATGAGAGAAAGAAGGAGTTGGTGAAAGATGTCAATCGACTTGCGAGGTTGGGAGTTAGATTGGTCGAACTCGACCGATGGTGACGTTGTTGTGCAAAACGGATCAGAATCGTCCTTGGTGACGGATGTGAAAGCCAGACAAGATGAGGATCTGATTTTGGTAAAACTGAAGGAAGCCATTGGATGTCAGAAGGTGGAAGTTGTTCGCGTGATTTGTGGGGTATATAAAGATACACGCAAGTGCACCTGGTCGAACAAGTAGTAAAGTGGCTTGAGTAAGCCAAGTATCGATCCACAGGGACTGGGATGAAGTGCAATCTGCTCAAGTGTACTATATTTTAATTCTAAAAATGCAGACAACAGTGTAACCAAGAAGTTGATATTTTGTTTTATAATTTTTATGCTAAAGCTAAAACAACTATCTAATTTGAGTCTGAACTATGAATGAGAGCATGCTGAGGTTAAGCGAACATGTAATGAAATTAATTATCATCATAATTTGGTTAATCTTTTCCTCCAGTTTCTAGCCAAGAACAATTGCCAAGAGATTAAAACTCTCGTATTTAACCTCACTTAAAAATCATGAACCATCCACCTACATTTCTGTGATTAAATGCAATTCATGTTCTAGCCATACAAACCCGGTTCCTAAATTGACTAATACGACTTTCAGGTATATTTCTATCCTGAAAGTAAATCAGTTCTCAATTTTCCCAAACCAAGTAAAGATCATATCCTATTAATTCACAACTTTCCAATTTCTTGCTCTCTTGAGTGAAACTGGACTTTTTAGATATACATTAACGTAAGCCACACATTAATGCAGTAAGAACAAGAATTAATAGAACAACCATGGAAGAAAAGATGAAAAACCAAAGAATCAATGATCACATTTCACTACAATTGTTCATAACCTCAGCAAGAAGAGGAATTAGCCACTCATTTGTGGATTAAACATCTTTAAATGAGTGTTAAACATACAAGCAATTGAATACAAGGAGAAGGAAAGAGAGAAAAACCCTGATAATTTCGTCCCCTCAACTGCCTGTAACCCACGTTCTTGCTCCACCAAGTCAGAATATTGAAAAATGAACCTAAGTGTTCTATTTATACTGGTGGCAATTTTTCCCGGAATAACGAGCAACGTGTCACGGAGTGCATCGCGGAGCACTGCCTTCGTGACACGCTACGGACGCGGACCTTCACTGGAACTGGGGGTCCAGGAATTAAAGCCCAACGTGGTACGGTGAGCAACGCGGAGCCAAGCCACCGTGCCACGGACCCATCGCGTACCCTCTCTGGAATTTGGGCGAAATTTCCCTATCCAGGCAGAAGGCCTCCGCGATGGCAGCGTGACACGGCTCCATCGCGGAGCCTCTTTATTTCATGCTATCCAATGCCTTGTCCCGTACTCGCATCCAAGTCCAACCCCGATATCCTCCAACATGCATTTTAGCTTCCAGAAATTACATTTTACCTGTAAAACAATGCTAATCATGTTGGTTAGTATAAATTGTTACACCCTGTAGAATTCCCGGCACCTAGATGACCTATTCACACATTGGTTATGCGTATTTGAAGGCCATACGTTCTAGAGAAAGGCCCAGGAAAAGATCGGACGAGAAACCTGTCGAACCATCGCGGAAGGAGCCGAGGCAGAGCCCCTCCGCGATGGCAGCGT
Organism: Datura wrightii; assembly: GCA_035772735.1. Classification (NCBI taxonomy): domain Eukaryota; kingdom Viridiplantae; phylum Streptophyta; class Magnoliopsida; order Solanales; family Solanaceae; genus Datura; species Datura wrightii. The sequence goes on from JASDFA010000007.1 coordinate 97,613,826, forward strand.
GTCACGGAGGAGAGGCCTCCGCGCTGGCTCCGTGACACGTTGGCCGTGTCCAGGCCCAAGTATATAAAGCCCCACTTCAGTTTTAAATGATAACAACCTTTAAAATTTCCAGAGAACAGAGGGCAAACGTAGAGGGAGAAAGAGGAACGAAGAAGTTATATAATTTTCGTCCGATTACGCTGCTAAACGTTGTCTAAATTCAAATTAACTCCAGATACTGAGGTATTTAGCAGCAGAGACCATTCCTACGGATTCAGTTTCGTAAAATACGGTCGACGAATCGTCGAGCCACCGCGCTAAGGTAAATGGAATTGCTCTAAATTAGTGTGTATGTGTTCCTAGCTGCGAAGTGAATATTTCTCCCTTCTGGACCGCTGAAAAATAGCGAGTTTTCGACCGTCTTTCGATAATCCTAAGTTTAGGCTATAAACTATATCGAAAGTAACGTTGCTCTTTACAATAAAGCTGTATTTAGTATTAATTGACGTATTTATGAATGCAGTTGGGAGAAAATAGTTGAAGTACTGGCCGAGCCTCATCCGACGGATGAATAGTTCAAGAATAAGGTATGTAAAGCTAGTTCCCTCGGCAAGTTAAGTAATATCGGTGTAGTATAGTAATTTACAGGCCAGTAGAATGTTCAGAAGTCAAGTGTTACATTTATTGTGAATGTTGATACGGTATTAGAAGCATCAGGTTGTAACTTGCGTGAAACTTACTAATAGTACATAGCTTCTAACACAAGTATTAGAAACTGCTCAGTATGTGATGTGATACGAAATGTTAAGATATTATGGTATTCAGTTGAAACCCCGTAAAGCGATGTAATATCCGTAAGCACCTCAGAAATAGAATGGCAGGCTAAAACAAAAATTAGAATGCATGTTAGGAATAGTAAATCACGTTAATACAGAAACTCAGTATACAACATAGGTTGCAGCAGAAATGCTATATTTCATATAGCATTTGCCCCAGTACAGTCTGGCAGGAGACTATATTCATATATACATATTTACCAGTCTCAGCATGTATTAAATACGTACAGATTACTATCATTAGTTCAGCATGTAATATATACGATACTTTACCCCTATTAGCCTCAGCATGTGAGATACGCAGACAGTATTACTAGTTGAGACCGTTGTATTGTTTGGGGTTGGATTTCCTAGCATCCATGACCGCCCCAGGGTTAATAGCTGTATCGACTCATCCGCCAGAGGACGAGGATACGTCGCTCTATGGAGTGGCATGCCGTCCCCCAGGGGACGAAGATGGGATGCCAGTTTTCCCCATATTGTGCCTTGTTCGGCCCTTATACACCCCCGTCGAGCGGATACGCCCGGGGTGTTGATTCAGGAGTCCTCCGGACTCAGGTACAGTTATAGTCAGGGGCTCAGCGAGCTCAAGTGCATACCCAGGGGACCGGCAGGATGCTTACAGGGTTATAGGAGATGGGATGACCGGGGTAGGGTTATAGATTCTGTGATGGTTGTACCTCCCGGCTTATGGGGGCTGGGTAAGATTTGTGTGTGCTATACTATGTTATGTTATGCCATGTGACGTTAGATACAAGTAGATCAGCAGTAGAGTGATACGTCTCCAGGTACGACCCCTATTTCCTTTCCAGTATATATATGAGAGAAGGTATGACTCACGTTATTAGACAGTTAATCTATTTCTTCTTACATCAGTTTCATCAGTTACATTGTTGTTTCCAGATTTTGCTTTCAGTTATTGCTTTACATACTCAGTACCAGCGGTACTGACACCCGGTGGGGCGCTGCATTACTTACCTGCAGGTACTCATAGACGAGCAGGCGATACTACGTGATTCCTGTTAGCAATCGAGTATTCAGCTCCTTTCATCCGGAGACTGAATTTCAGAGGTGTATTTCAGTTCCTTTTTGTTGTATAGTATGGGTAGGTCGGGGCCCTGTCCCGATCATTTCTATTGCTATTCCTAGAGGCTTGCAGTCTGTATATATATATTTCCCTGTGGTAAGATGAGCCGGTCGTGTGAGGCCGTGCAGTTGTTTAGCTGTTAGTACTTCCGTTTCTTTCATGTTGGCCGTGTGGGGCCATAGCTTGACAGTAGTGGTGACCTCGCCGGTCACGTAGCTTTCTAGTACTTCATGATTGAGTTATAGAACTAGACAGCATGGTGGCCTTGTCGGCCCGCATAGGTTTCCCTGAATTGATATGTTTCTGGTCAGCTGTTAGTACAGGTACAGGAGGCTATAGGACAATGGGCCGGGGGCTGTGTTTACAACCATTATATAGCCCTTTGTTTCCAGAAATATGAGTTAGAGCCAGCCAGGCACCAGATGTGCCCAGGCTTAGCAGTCCATCAGTTCAGGTCCCAGTAGGGCACCAGGTGCCAGTCATACCCCCCAAGGCGGGGTGTGACAAACTTGGTATCAGAGCAGGTCGTGTCCCAGGGAGTCTGCAAGCCGTGCTAAGTAGAGTCCTGTCCATGGATGTGTTGTGCACCACATACTATGGATAGGAGGCTGCAACGCATGATTGGATGGTTGTCTTTTATTCTTATTCAGTCGTGCTGTAGAGCGGTGCAATATAGGGTTGAGTCCCTGAAAGTTTACTATATTCTTTGGTTACAGATAATGTCAGACCAGCAACATCCTATCACAGGTCGGAGCTTAGATATTGCACCAGGGGAAGGTACCAGCAGGATGCCTGCCCCTCATTTGGAAATAGCCCGATCAGAGGGCACTACAGAAGCAACGTCCCAGCCTCCTCAGCAGTCTCCACCACGTCAAGAGCCACTTGGGGCGACATTACCTTCAGCAGTCCCAATACCAACACCTTCCGACCAGGAGGTTAGGAGTGCTGTAGTTATGTTAGCACAGATGATGGCTGCTCAGCGTCAGCCAATGCCGTCTACAGTTGCGGAGTCATCAGGAGGGCCCGGTAGTTCGAGGGTCCGAGAGTTCTTAGCCCTAAATCCCCCACAGTTTACAGGTACGGACCGGACAGAGGACCCTTAGGATTTTCTGGATCAAATGCAGAGAATCTTCAGGGTTATGCATGCCACGCCTACCGAATTAGTTGAATTGGTAGCATTCCGGTTACGGGATATTGCGGTGTTATGGTATGAAAGCTGGGAAAGGTCCCGAGGGAGAGATGTTTCCCCTGCCACCTGGTCCAGCTTTTCAGGAGCCTTTCTGGATCACTATTTGCCTTTCTGGATCACTATTTGCCGCGGGAGATCAGTTCCTACATCTTGAGCAGGGGGCCATGAGTGTTCGGGAATATTCCTTGCGGTTTGATTCTTTGGCTCAATATGCACCGACCTTTGTTGATACCATGGCATCCAGAGTGCACCGTTTTATTATGGGGTTAAATCCAGAATATGTTGAGACTTGTATTACGGCCACACTGCGAGAGGACATGGACATTGCTCGAATTTAGGCATTTGCCCAGAATATTGAGGGCATCAAACAGCGACATCGGGAGATCAGAAGGGTCAATCTGGAACAGCGTCGCCGGGACAGGCCAGTTGAGTTATAGAGGGAGGCCCGGGGAGGACCCAGGCCACGATTGTCAGACAGTCCGCCCAGGCCCCCGCCTCCGCCACAGTCGCAGGGGGGTAGATTCAGCCGCAGGGGGCAGTCAGAGACTGGTAGAGGCTCGCAGATAGCAGATTCACCATTACAGAGGAGGGCGGAGCAGAGTAGGTATACCCTACCACTTTGCCCTATATGCAGTCGACGCCATCGTGGAGCATGCAGATATGGCTCCACCGCATGTTATATTTGTGGCCAAGAAGGCCATTTGATGAAAGATTGCCCAGCCAGAGGTCGAGAGGACCGCAATAGATAGGATAGGGCATCACCAGGGTCACGAGCCACAGCATCCTCGACTGGGTGCAGGCCCTCAGATTCAGCAGGCAGGGGTCGGGGCATATCAAGGGCCTCCAGTACAGGTGCGGGCCCAAGCCGCACATATGCCTTACCAGGGAGGCAAGACTCGGAAGCGTTGCCTGATGTTGTGGCAGGTATGCTAACTATTTGCTCACACCCTGCTTATGTATTGATTGATCCAGGGTCTACTTTGTCCTACATTACTCCATTTGTGGCACAAAAGTTTAGTATTGTACCAGAATCATTGCAGCAGCCCTTGTTAGTATCTACGCCCATCGGTGACTCTATCACAACTAGCCGAATCTACCGCGGGTGTACAGTAGAGGTTGTTGACCGTCCGACCACAGTAGATCTGGTCGAGTTAGAAATGATAGACTTCGATGCCATAATGGGTATGGATTGGTTAGTACCGTGCTTTGCCAACGTTGAATGTTGGACCAAAACGGTCCGATTCCACTTCCCAGGAGAAGCTGTGCGGGAGTGGAAGGGCAGCACCGTTACGCCAAAAGGTAGGTTTATTTCCTACCTTCAGGCGAGAAAGTTGATATCTAAAGGATGTATTTACCATCTGGTCGGAGTTCAGGATGTCCAGGCAGAATCTCCGACACTCCAGTCTGTTCCAGTGGTGAATGAATTCCCTGATGTGTTTCCTGATGAGTTACCTGGTATTCCCCCAGGGAGGCAAATAGACTTTGCTATTGACTTGTTACCAGGCACTCAGCCGATATCAATTCCTCCCTATCGTATGGCTCCTGCGGAACTCAGAGAATTAAAGGAGCAGTTGAAACATTTGTTAGATAAATGTTTTATTAGGCCAAGTACTTCACCGTAGGGTGCGCCAGTTTTATTTGTGAGAAAGAAAGATGGCTCGCTCCGAATGTGCATAGATTATCGGCAGCTAAACAAAGTTACAGTAAAGAACAAGTACCCGCTCCCCAGAATTGACGACTTATTTGATCAGTTGCAGGGAGCCAGATACTTTTCTAAGATTGACTTGCGGTCCGGATATCACCAGGTCCGAGTACGTGAGAGAGATATTCCTAAGACAGCGTTCAGGACCCGATATGGGCATTTTGAATTTCTAGTTATGTTCGTCGGGTTAACGAATGCCCCAGCAGTCTTTATGGACCTGATGAACAGTATTTTCAGACCTTTCCTGGACTTGTTCTTAATAGTATTTATTGATGACATTCTGGTGTATTCTCGCTCTGAAGCAGATCACCGAACTCATTTGCGGACAGTGCTCCAGATCCTCAAGGACCGCTAGTTGTATGCTAAATTTTCTAAGTGTGAATTCTGGCTTAACTCAGTGGCATTTTTAGGGCATATCGTCTCAGATGCTGGTATACAGGTAGATAAACAGAAAATAGAAGCAGTTAAGTCATGGCCTAGGCCTACCACTCCGACTGAAGTTCGTAGTTTTCTGGGGTTGGCAGGATATTACAGAAGGTTCGATGAAGGGTTCTCGACCATTGCGGCACCTCTGACCAAATTGACACAGAAAGCAGCAAAGTTTCAATGGACAGAGGCATGCGAGCAGAGCTTCCAGGAACTGAAAGAAAGATTAACCTCCGCCCCAGTATTGGCATTGCCGGAAGGCACAGAAGGTTATTCAGTCTATTGCGACGCGTTAGGTGTTGGGTTAGGTTGTGTGTTGATGCAGCATGGCAGAGTGATTGCATATGCTTCCAGACAGCTGAGGAAACACGAAAAGAATTATCCTACCCACGACCTGGAATTGGCCGCAGTAATTCACGCCTTGAAAATATGGAGGCATTACTTGTACGGCGTCCATGTTGATATTTACACAGATCATAAGAGCTTACAGTACATTTTCACTCAGAGGGAGTTGAATATGCGGCAACGCTGCTGGTTGGAGCTGTTAAAAGATTATGATGTGAATATTCTATACCACCCCGGAAAAGCTAATGTCGTAGCAGATGCCCTGAGCCGTAAGTCAATGGGGAGTTTGGCGTATTTGCGACCTGAAAAGCGGGAGCTAGCCAAAGAAATTCATCAGTTAGCTGGTTTAGCCGTTCGAGTAATGGAAACAGAAAATAATAGAGTAGTAATTCAGAATTCTGCGGTGTCATCATTAGTTACAGAGCTAAAAGAACGACAGTACGAGGATCCTGATTTAGTCCAGCTCAAAGATAGAATTCAGGCAGGTAAGGAGTCAGATTTTCAGATAACCGAGGATGATGTGCTACGTTGTAAGGGCTGCCTCTGTGTCCCGAATGTTTCAGGGCTTCGCGGGCGGATCATGCATGAGGTACATTATGCTCGCTATTCCCTCCATCCAGGAGCGACCAAAATGTACCACGACATCAGAGACATCTACTGCTTGCCAGGTATGAAAGGTGAGATAGCCGAATTTGTATCTAGATGTTCTAATTGTCAGTAGGTGAAAGCAGAGCACCAGAAACCGGGCGGTTTGACGCAAGATATAACGGTACCTATGTGGAAATGGGAAGCGATAAACATGGATTTTGTAACAGGGTTACCCCGTACTAGACGCAGAAATGATTCCATTTGGGTAATAGTTGATAGGCTGACAAAATCAGCTCATTTCCTGCCAGTGAGGGCTACCTTCTCAGCTGAGGATTATGCCGAATTATATATCAGAGAAATAGTTAGATTGCATGGAGTGCCAGTATCTATCATTTCAGATAGAGGAGCACAATTCACAGCTAGATTGTGGCAATCGTTTCAGAAAGGTTTGGGAACACAGATTAACTTGAGCACAACATTCCATCCTCAAACAGATGGGCAGGCTGAACGTACAATTCAGACGCTCGAAGATATGCTACGAGCGTGTGTGCTAGATTTTGGGGGTAGCTGGGATGAGCACCTTTCGTTAATTGAATTTGCTTATAATAACAGTTATCATTCAGCCATCCAGATGGCGCCTTTCGAGGCATTATACGGGCGAAAATGTAGATCGTCGGTGGGCTGGTTTGAAATAGGAGAATCAGCATTGGTTGGCCCAGACATTGTTCGGCAGTCAGAGGAAAAGATAAAGCTTATCCGAGAACGTTTACTGACCGCTCAGAGCCGCCAGAAATCGTATGCAGATATACGGCGCAGAGATCTAGAATTTGCGGTAAATGACTGGGTATATCTGAAAGTGTCCCCGATGAAAGGGGTAATGAGGTTTGGCAAGAAAGGCAAGCTTAGCCCGAGATTCATTGGGCCATATCAGATTCAGCGAAGAATAGGCCGAGTTGCATACGAATTGAACTTGCCTCAAGAGTTAGCATCTGTTCACCCAGTCTTCCATGTCTCTATGTTAAGGAAGTTCGTAGGGGACCCTTCTACAGTAGTTCCAGTTCAAGATGTCCAGGTCACAGAAGAGTTAGCATATGAAGAGGTTCCCGTAGCTATCTTAGACAGACAGATTCGCAGGCTGAGAACTAAAGATGTTGCATCTGTCAAAGTATTGTGGCGTAACAGGAACCGGGAAGAAATAACGTGGGAACATGAAGAAGATATGAAAACCAAATACCCTCACCTATTTCAGGCCTAGTCAGGCGACAGGTATGTCCGTATTATTACTTATGCAGTACCTTATGGTTGTATGTCTGTAAATGATGAAGAAAGATTGATATCTAGTTATCCAGTGGATCCTAGAATATTATTTGCAGTGCCTGTGTTGGACTTTTCTGCATTTTAGGTTTTTGCTATAGTCCATATTACAGGGGAAACTCTGCCGAAATTTTTCTAGAAAGTAAGTAAGTAGTCCTCTAGATAACAGTGTACATTCGAGGACGAATGTTCTTAAGGGGGGGAGAATGATATACCCCGTAGAATTCCCGGCACCTAGACGACCTATTCGCACGTTGGTTAAGCATATCTGAAGGCCATACATGCTGGAGAAAGGCCCGGGAAAAGATCAGACGAGAAACCTGTCGAACCATCGCGGAAGGAGCCGAGGCAGAGCCCCTCCGCGATGGCAGCGTGTCACGGAGGAGAGGCCTCTGCGTTGGCTCCGTGACACGTTGGGCTTGTCCAGGCCCAAGTATATAAAGCCCCACTTCGGTTTTAAATGATAAAAACCTTTAAAATTTCCAGAGAACAGAGGGCAAACGCAGAGGGAGAAAGAGGAACGAAGAAGTTATATAATTTTCGTCAGATTACGCTGCTAAACATTGTCTAAATTCAAATTAACTCCAGATACTGAGGTATTTAGCAGCAGAGAGCAATCCTACGGATTCAGTTTCGTAAAATACGGCCGACGAATCATCGAGCCACTGAGCTAAGGTAAGTGGAATTGCTCTAAATTAGTGTCTATGTGTTCCTAGCTGCGAAGTGAATATTTCTCCCTTCTGGACCGCTGAAAAATAGCGAGTTTTCAACCGTCTTTCGATAAGCCTAAGTTTAGGCTGTAAACTATATCGAAAGTAACATTGCTCTTTACAATAAAGCTGTATTTAGTATTAATTGATGTATTTATGAAAGCAGTTGGGAGAAAATAGTTGAAGTACCGGCCGAGCCTCGTCTGACGGACGAATAGTTCAAGAATAAGGTATGTAAAGCTAGTTCCCTCGGCAAGTTAAGTAATATCGGTGCAGTATAGTAATTTACAGGCCAGTAGAATGTTCAGAAGTCAAGGGTTACGTTTATTGTGAATGTTGATACGGTATTAGAAGCATCAGGTTGTAACTTGCGTGAAACTTACTAATACGACATAGCTTCTAACACAAGTATTAGAAACTGCTCAGTATGTGATGTGATACGAAATGTTAAGATATTATGGTATTCAGTTGAAACCCCGTAAAGCGATGTAATATCCGTAAGCACCTCAGAAATAGAATGGCAGGCTAAAACAAAAATTAGAACGCATGTTAGGAATAGTAAATCACGTTAATACAGAAACTCAGTATACAACATAGGTTGCAGCAGAAATGCTATATTTCATATAGCATTTGCCCCAGTACAGTCTGGCAGGAGACTATATTCATATATACATATTTACCAGTCTCAGCACGTATTAAATACGTACAGATTACTATCATTAGTTCAGCATGTAATATATACGATACTTTACCCCTATTAGCCTCAGCATGTGAGATACGCAGACAGTATTACTAGTTGAGACCGTTGTATTGTTTGGGGTTGGATTTCCTAGCATCCATGACCGCCCCAGGGTTAATAGCTGTATTGACTCATCCGCCAGAGGACGAGGATACGTCGCTCTATGGAGTGGCATGCCGTCCCCCAGGGGACGAAGATGGGATGCCAGTTTTCCCCATATTGTGCCTTGTTCGGCCCTTATACACCCCCGTCGAGCGGATACGCCCGGGGTGTTGATTCAGGAGTCCTCTGGACTCAGGTACAGTTATAATCAGGGGCTCAGCGAGCTCAAGTGCATACCCAGGGGACCGGCAGGATGCTTACAGGGTTATAGGAGATGGGATGACCGGGGTAGGGTTATAGATTCTGTGCTGGTTGTACCTCCCGGCTTATGGGGGCCGGGTAAGGTTTGTGTGTGCTATACTATGTTATGTTATGCCATGTGACGTTAGATACAAGTAGATCAGCAGTAGAGTGATACGTCTCCAGGTACGACCCCTATTTCCTTTCCAGTATATATATGAGAGAAGGTATGACTCACGTTATTAGACAGTTAATCTATTTCTTCTTACATCAGTTTCATCAGTTACATTGTTGTTTCCAGATTTTGCTTTCAGTTATTGCTTTACATACTCAGTACCAGCGGTACTGACGCCCGGTGGGGCGCTGCATTACTTACCTGCAGGTACTCATAGACGAGCAGGCGATACTACGTGATTCCTGTCAGCAATCGAGTATTCAGCTCCTTTCATCCGGAGACTGAATTTCAGAGGTGTATTTCAGTTCCTTTTTGTTGTATAGTACGGGTAGGTCGGGGCCCTGTCCCGATCATTTCTATTGCTAATCCTAGAGGCTTGCAGTTTGTATATATATATTTCCCTATGGTCAGATGAGCCGGTCGTGTGAGGACGTGCAGTTGTTTAGCTGTTAGTACTTCCGTTTCTTTCATGTTGGCCGTGTGGGGCCATAGCTTGACAGTAGTGGTGACCTCGCCGGTCACGTAGCTTTCTAGTACTTCATGATTGAGTTATAGATAATTAGACAGCATGGTGCCCTTGTCGGCCCGCATAGGTTTCCCTGAATTGATATGTTTCTGGTCAGCTGTTAGTACAGGTACAGGAGGCTATAGGCCAATGGGCCGGGGGCTGTGTTTACAACTATTATATAGCCCTTTGTTTCCAGAAATATGAGTTAGAGCCAGCCAGGCACCAGATGTGCCCAGGCTTAGCAGTCCATCAGTTCAGGTCCCAGTAGGGCACCAGGTGCCAGTCATACCCCCCAAGGCGGGGTGTGACATAAATTCACATTTTATTACAAATTACATGAGAATGTATACACATTGATAGATAAACAAGGCAAAAATGGTACTTTTGAGTATCACTTGGGCATATAAATTTGCCCAAGATCACTTACCCCACACTTAAATCCTTGTTCGTCCTCGAACAAATCTTTTACATCTCATGAAATTTACATCCCAACCCCGCTACTTTGGTTCGACAATTTAGGCTACGATCATATCGATTATTCAATACAGAAAATCATCAAGAAAACATGCATGGTCCTATCAATGCAATGACCTTCAATACATCAAGACCTCCTAGACTTAAGAATCGACTCTCGATTTTGGCAAACTCATGCAAATCAGCTAATCAAGATATCTGACACGAAAATTAATCTCTCATCAAGCATGTGCCCTCACAATACAAGAGAGTCTCCCCCTTTTTTTGCTCATATGAACTCACAAAAATTCAAGTAGGGGCATGTAAACACAATTTCGCTCTCTCTCCCAAAAGCATTCACATGCATCATGTCATGACCCATAAGCTTGCCCTTAGTGTATTACTCCACTAATATAAAGAAGTGCGATGTAAGATCACGTAGGACTTTAACTGGTTGTAATGGAAGCTACAGAACTAGTAAATATTGGTTTAGCCAATAATAGCCACTAGCATCCTTAAGCGCCTTTTCAACACATCCCATCCACTCATGGACATTTTTTCTTTTTTTAATCCCCCCATTCTTGATGTTTTTCTTTAGCTTGGCCCATCTTATTAAGCACACTTGACACAACAACAAAGATTATTCATGCACCTTCATTATAGTTTATTTATAACAAGTGCACCTTCAACCTTTTCTTTTCTTCCATCACTCTGCTTTTCTTTTCTTTTCACCATTCTCACTCTTTTGACACTTTGGGAAAATTATTTTCTCTTCTTAAGCGCTTAAGAGTTTTGTATCGACTTTACGGCTAATGAAAAGAAGGGATTCAGCTCGGTTTACACTTTCTGACAAAAGAAAAAATAATAGGCTAAAGGCTCAACGGGCTGACTAGGGTATACAATCAAGGTGGGTACTACAAGGAAAAATGGAAACTTTCGGTTAAAACAAAGAAATGCCTATATCCTTTCCTACAGTACACCTCCTTCATTTCGTTTTGTACACACACCAGGCAAGTTGTAGACATTTCACAATAGCATGGAATAACAACACCTCACTTCACACTTATTGCACATGCTCAATTCAAGATGTATTCACAGACTCTTCAATCAGCTAATTACAGGAATTCAAACATTAAGCCTCAATCACACTGAATCGACTCTAAGGCCTAGGTATCTCAACATATTGACAAAGTTGTATGCTTTCATTCGAATCACCTTTGCATTTTAAATATCATGTACAACACGCAACTAGAATTTCGCAACCATACAGTAACTACAGGTTTTGGGATGCAACACACCAAAGAAAAAAAACTGACAAATAATTGAGAAACTACTCCTAACGACTACATTTCCCTTAAGACGGTTGTCATCCATCCATCATAGGGAACGGTCACTAACTAAGACTTCAGTTCAATGGGGCCATTCTCAGTAAAAAAACCGAAAACAAATGCCGAGAAACCTAAGAAGTAAAAAAATAAAATAAAAAAATTTTGAAAATATCGATCATTTCAATAACAAAAATATGTACAAAATCAGCTAGCAAATTCATCAACACACATCAATTTCACATAAATTTACAATACAGAACAACAACTTAACAATTCACAAATCACAGGGAACAACAAAATTTCACAAGCACGACAACAGATTAGAGCGTACATACATAACAGCACAGCCCAGCACCTAACTACTCCCACCCCACGCTTAGTTCGAACACTGTCCCCAGTGTTCATAAAAATTAAAATAGCACAAAATCGGGTGGTGGAACTCCCTGATCAATCAAAGTACTCCACTTCTTCGTCAGGTGCTGCTGCTTCATCTCCCATGTCTGAATCGCCCCCGTCGTCATCATCGGACTCCAGAGTCCTCCCGATGTGTCTCCTCATCTGTGGGGACGTCATCATCCATGGGCTCTACAAATGCTGGCCCCACTCGGCATAGGGCCCTGGCATTCTCGCCGAATGGGTAGTCTAGCTCGAGCTTCCATAGCTCATCCTCTGTTGCCGGCCTTAAGCCTATCCTCAGCAGGAGCATCTGCATCCCATACATGCGAGCCATGTACTGATCATCACGAGCATGTCGCTCGCCAAGTGGAAGAACAGGCCCATGGATGGTGTCGGGTGCCTTAGTTTTAGTAACATCGAAGGCCCGCCGCTCCATCTGCGGGATATAATCAAGGGCCTCCTCCTCAACATCTAGGCCCCTGAGGAAGGTGGTCAGTAGTCCACCAAAGCCATACTTGTGCCCCTAATGCAATCGGGCTCTCTTCATGGCGGAGATAATCACTACCCCCACGTTGATCTCCAGCCCTTTCATCAGGGCGTACACCAGGCATACACGATCCCAGGTTACATCAGTCATATGTACCCCCGGGATAAGGCAGGAACAGACTATCTTCAGCCAAATTCGAGCTTCCCTGCTCATCTATGAATATGGCAAAGTCTGATGGTAGTCCCTCTCATTGTGTCTGCTCCATCTAGCTGTCGATCGGGTCCCACAAAATGTGCGTCTAATGTCCGCATATGGTGGGGTAATGTTCAGCTGTCGGAGTACGTGGGCATCTGTGTCCCGCGCCCCTATGATGGCACTGAGGTGGTGGGGCTCCAAAGTGACTATTTGCCCTCTGATTTTGATGGTGTGACTTTTGATAGTCGGGTTCCAGTTGGCATAGAATTCCCGAACCAGGTGCAAGTTACATTCCTTGGGCTCTTCAAAGATGAAATTGAGCCTAGCTGCCTCGATTCGGTGGACCATCCTAGGGAACTCCTGTGCCAATGGTTCCCGTGCTATATGCTCCTCGGGGAAGTATTTGTTTTCTTTGTGCTTTGCGTACCACTTCTTCCCCTCATCTGTCACCCATCTTGTTCCGTATTGGCGGCGTTGGCTGCGTGGAACTGCTGGTGCTGCTAGGACTACTGTGCCCAGTCTGATTTGCTTCCTTCCGGCGCCAGAAGTTGATGCGCCTTTCCCTTTTTCTTGCCTGCTTGCCATTTTACTTGTCAACCCAAGTAGACAAGATCGATGTTAAGCCAATGGATATTAATTTCAGCTAAGGTCGGGTTAAGCTAGGCTACCCCACACTTAGTCCTTAGCTACAGTACAACATACCGACAAGATCATGCTTATTTGCATAAATAATCAACCAACTATACAAACATGCTTAGTGCATACGAAGAATTCGACGGTATATCTTCTATGTACTACTTGATCTTGGGCAGATTTATATGCCCAAGTGATACTCAAACGTATCATTTTCGCCTTGTTGATTGTGCAATGTGTATACATTTTCATGTAATTGGTAATAAAATGTGAATTTATACTAACCAACATGATTAGCATTGTTTTGTAGGTAAAACATGATTTTGAGGAGCTAAAATGCATGTTGGAACAATATCGGAGTTGGACTTGGATGCGAGCACGAAAAAGACATTGGATTGCACAATGTAAAGGGGCTCCGCGATGGAGCCGTGCCACGCTACCATCGCGGAGGCACACTGCCTGGAGGGTGATTAATTTGTCAATTTCCAGTGAAGCCTCGCGACAGCTCCGTGGCACGGAGGCAAGCCTCCGCGTTGCCTACCGTGCCACTATGAAGCTTTATTCCTGGACCCTAAATTTCCAGAAAGGGTCCGCGTCCACGCCGTGTCACGGAGGCAGTGCTCCGTGATGCACTCCGTGACACGTTGCTTGTTATTCCGGGAAAAATTCCCACTAGTATAAATAGAACACTTAGGATTATTTTTAATGAATTCAGACTTGGTGGAGCAAGGACGTGGGTTACATGTAGTTGAGGGACGAAAAAGCTAAGGGTTTTTATCTCTTTCTTTCTTCTTTCAATCAATTGTTTGTATGATTAACACTTGTTTTAGGATGATTAATCCACAAATGAGTGGCTAATTCTCTTCCTTGCGAGGTTATGAACAATGGTGATGAATTTTGATTATTGAATTATATGGTTTTTCATCTTCTTCTTCTATGTTGTTCTATTAATTCTTCTTTCTACTGCATTAGTGTGTGGCCGACATTAATGTACATCTAAAAAGTCCGATTTCACTCGAGATAGCACGAAATTTGAAAGTTGTGAATTAATAGGGTATTGTTCTTAACTTGATTTGGGAAAATTGAGTTTTGATGTGCTTTCCTGATAGAAATATACTTGAAAGCCGTATTAGTCAATTTAGGAACCAGAATAGTATTGCTAGGTCATAAATTGCATTTGATCACAGAAATGTAGACGGATGGTTTATGATTCTTAAGTGAGATTAAATACAAGAGTTTTAATCTCTAGGCTAATGTTCTTGGCTAGCAACATAAAGAGAAGATTAACCAAATTATGATTATAATCAAGTTCGTTACTTGTTCTTAACCTTGGCATGCTCATATCCATAGTTTAAATTCAAAGTAGATATTTGTTAATAGTTTTAGTATATAATTTATAAACAAAAATTATTTAACTTTTGGTTACGTTGTTGTCAGCATATACAGAAGTAAGATAGAATATTGTATACTTGAGCAATTTTTACTTATCCAGAGTCTCCTTGGTTCGATACTTGGCTTACTTAGCCACTTTATTACTTGTTTGACCACGTGCACTTGCGTGTCGGTTTTTAACCCATATAGCAAACACCCGAACACTACTTAGACTTCGTACAGCTAACAACAATCATTACCATCGATAACCTTTTAATCCATCGCACTTAGCAAGGAAAAATAAAGAAACGAAAACAACAACAAAAATTTATCTACACAACCCTATACAACCAACCCAATTCTTGCAAATTTCAACATTCCTCTAACCCGAGAATCCGTCGTTCTATCAACATTCTAACAATTAGCACATCGACTCATCTCATTCAACATGTACATCCCGGCATGAATTTCACAAGTTCACTACATTTTTCCCTTCAAATTCAAAAACAAGCCCTAGAATTGATGATATCAAGAAAATTCGATTGAATTATGCAATTAACGAGTTCAAGCAATCATAATGACATTTCGAACATCCATCAACAACAATTCCATTGAATTCATGATTAATTTCTACTTAGGGCCAACTTAGCTCACCTCACATTCTCAATATCGAAGAAAATCGACAAGAAATGAGATGAAATCGAAGAACATACCTTGAAGTTGAAGAATTTAAGAAAACTTGATGATTTTCTTCGCCTACTCCGGGTCACGTTGAAGGGGGATGGGTTTTGGGGAGTTTGGTCGTGGAGTGATTGAAAAATGAGGGAAAGGGAGGTTTTTTCGGGGTTAAAAAGTAGTAAAATCGTGCGGGTCACCCGGCGACCCGGTGTGACCCATCGCGATATACACGACAACGTGTCACAGAGTGCATCGCGGTGCACTGCCTCCGTGACACGGAGCCGTCGCGAGCCTGTTCTGGAAATTTTTAAAAAATCAGAATTATACCTCAACGTGTCACGGAGGGTAACGCGGAGGTCCACCTCCATGACACGGAGCTATCGCCCTAGCTCACTGTTTTGCCACTTTTTGTTAATTTTCATACCTCGAATTTTCCCTTGCGATTCCGTGGATATTTTCCTTCGTTTGACCTGAAATTCATCTCACTACACAAGATTGGTTAGAAATATAGGTTTCACTCTAAATAAAAATAAAAACAAAATCTAAAATGAAAAATTTTGTTGTAAATCAAGAAAAAGAAAAAGAAAAATCTATTTACATTTTACAAAAAGAAAAAAAATTCCATGGGTTGCCTCCCGTGCAGCGCCTGGTTTACCGTCGTGGCTCGACGTCGTTAAGCTCAGTTGTCCTCTAGGGTGATGGACGATTTCTCTCGATCACCGTCCTCCCCCCAGTAGTGCTCACACCATTCCGGTGGCTTTCCCATTATCTCTCGTGAATCCTTAATCTGCTCATCATCGCCTTGATCAATCACATTGATCACCGAGAGTTCTTCGTGCACCATCGGGAGCTTGGGTGCCTTGTACACATCGAACACCTCCACCTTGTCATGTGCTCGCATTGTTAACTGCCCCGCAGCTACGTCAATTAGTGCTTTCCCGGTCGCCAAGAAAGGACGTCCCAAAATAAATGGGACTTCCGCATCTGGTTCAAAATCCAGCACGACAAAATCTACCGGGAAAATTAGGGAGCCAACTTGCACCAGAACGTCCTCTACAATGCCACCAGGTCTGGCTAAGGACCGATCCGCCAATTGCAAGATTACTGTTGTGGGTCTAGGACTCCCTAGACCCAACTTTCTGAATACCGATGACGACATCAAATTTATGCTCGCTCCCAAATCACACAATCCACGAACTCGGATGCTCTGCCCTAGAGTAATCTTGATAGTAAAGCTCCCAGGGTATTTGAGCTTTGTGGGCAGTCTATTTTGAATCCGGGAAGTGCACTTCTCCATTAGAGCCACCGTAGCATACTCAGTCAACCGACTTTTGTTTGCCACGATGTCCTTTATATACTTGGCATATTTCGGCACTCCCTGCAAAACATCAACAAGAGGTAAGTTAATATGTACCTGTTTCAGCACCTCCATGAATTTCTTGAAACACGCCTCCTCCTTGTGTTTCTTTAAGCGTTGAGGGAACGGGGGTGGAGGTCTTTCTGATTCAAATTCCTTATTCTTCCCCCTTTTAGTACTTTGATCCCTCTCAACTTCTGCTGCTCCCGATTGCTGAGGTGGTCTTTCAAGTTCCACCTCTTTCAGCTGCAAACCACTCCTTGTGGTCACTGCATTTACCTGCTTGGGATTGGGATTCGTGTCGCTCGGCAGTCCTCCTCTAGGCCTTGTGTTTTGGGCTCCAGCAAATTTCCCAAATTGATATTCATGTGCCTTGGTAGCTAACTGGTTGTTTTTCACTTCGGCTGCCAATTTCACATAGTCAGCCTGCAATTGAGCTTGGTTAGTTATCATGGTCTTGAACATCTCCTCAATTCTGGGTGATGGTGGTGGAGGAGGTGCATTGTTGTTTCTGAATTGTGCTTGATAATTTTGCTGCCCTCCTTGGTTCCTTTGCACACCCTGACCAGAACTTTGCCCCTGATGGTTATTGCTACCCCATGAGAAATTCGGGTGATTCCTCCAATTGGAATTGTAGCTATTACCATACTGTTGGTGGTTCCTTTGCACATTTCCCACAAAGTTTACCGAGTCAGGATTGGCTCCACAACACTCAGCTGAGTGCTCACTGCTTCCACACACTTCACACCACATCTGCTGTACAACATTCAGTGGGGCTTGAGGCTGGTTCATTGTCATGTTGCTGAAGTGGGTGTTAAGTTGATTTTGCAATGCAGCTATCTGTGCAGCAATAGTTGTAAACCCATCCACTTCTAGCACTCCTGCTGCTTTCCTTGTCCCGCCTCTTGATGAATCAGCATTCCATTCCCGATTGCCCTGCGAAATGCGGTTCAACAAGGTATACAGCTCCTCATAAGTTTTCTCCAGCGCTTGTCCTCCAGCTGCTGAGTCTAGCAATATCTTTGTGTGGGGTTCCAAACCCTCTATAAAAGTGTGCACCAGCACATCATTGGACTGATGATGATGAGGACAATCCCGCAACATGGACTTGAATCTCTCCCAAGCCTGATATAAATTTTCTCCCTCCCTCTGTTTGAAACTTAGAATCTTACTTCTAAGTCTTGCTGTTTTACCGGAGGGAAAAAACCGTATCAAAAATTTCCTTGCAAGATCATCCCATGTAGAAATAGAATTCAGTGGCTCAGCTTTCAACCACCTCTTGGCTTCTCCCAATAGTGAAAATGGGAACAATGTAAGCCGGACATATTCTAATGACACTCCAGTGGGGATATAAGTGTCACTTATCTCCAAAAAATTTTGGAGATGCTGCTGTGGATCTTCATGAGGGAGACCGGTAAACTGCCCGCTAGTATGCAGCAACTGCACCATATTCTGTTTCAGCTCAAACCACTCTCCTGGCTCAGGTTTGCGGATGCTAGATGTGACATTATTAGCATGTGTTACTGCCACCTCCCGAACCTGCCGAGCTGCTACTTCTTCGGACACTAACACTGCCTGTACTACCGGTGGATTCTGTTGTTGCTCCATGATTGTATGTCTGAGCAACTGCACCTTTCTTTGTAGAGCTTCTCTCCGCTTACTGTGAAATATTCTTTCTGGCTCTATATACGAGTCCACCAGCTCCTTGTCTCTTGCCAGTGTTCAACAGAAATTAAGTCTGCAAAATACAGGCTAAGACCAAGTTGTCAACACTAAGAAAATAAAAATATAGTAAATTAACACTTAAAACAAATTCACCAATTGCCAGTCCCCAGTCCCCGGTAACGGCGCCAAGTTGTCAACACTATGGAGAAATCAGCATGTTGAGGGAGCTCTGTGGGAAGCCGAAGCTGCAAGATAGCTAAATAACCCACCTATTCCCTACCGACTTAGTTCCAGTTTGAGGTATTAGTGTTTTCCCTAATTCTTTAATTAGTTTTCATTTTCAGTTCATTTGCACAAGTTTGTTTTATGATATGATGGATGTATGTGATGTCTGAATTCAGTTCAGCTATGTAGTTCTTTTCGGAGGTAGTCATTTCGCCAGTTTTCAGGTTAAATAACTAGTATCTGATAATGATAATTTCATGCTTCTTTTTTTGTCTTGTTTCCTATATTCGAGGAACAATGTTCCTAAGAGGGGATATTTTTATATCCCAGGAACCAAAGGATCAGACTCGGGGAGACAAGATGATGAAAAGTTTAAATTTCGCACCAGATCACAGAACTATCCATTAAGTGGCTCGTGAGTGACCACGAGTCGTGAGGTGACTCGTGGTCAAGCAAAGCCTGTCAAGGTGTTGGGTGAGACCACGAGCATGACCACGAATCATGGTTAGACCTCACGACTCATGAGGTCATCTGTGGCATGGTTGAGAGGTTGCCTAAGGTTTTGGGGAAGTGGGGGTCACGGGTGGTGACCATGAATTGTGGTCAACCACCACTATTCGTGGGGTCCCTCGTGGGGGTTCCCTAAGTTAATTGGAAGTAGACTTCACGACTCCGAGCCACAAGTTGTTAGCCCTAGTCATGAGTCGTCCAGTCCCTCCTGGGGACTGGCAATAAGCGAATCTCTGCGATTTTAGTAAGGGCTTTTCCGTCATTCCTAAGTTCTAGGGGCCTATACTATGTCATTTAAGGCTCGTTTTAGTGGGTTTAAGGAGGGAGGAAACCTATTCTAAGCAAGTTCATTTCGTGCATGCAAACTTGAGAGTTCTAGGAGAGGACTTAGAGCATGTTTTGAAGGTTTCCATTGGAATATCACCTTGGTCAATTAGAGAAGTGGTAAAATCATCCCTCTCAGATATGTAAGGTTATGGCTGGGTGTCTCCTTCAACACCCATGCTTAATTTCTATTAAATAATGAAAATTACCTATGATCAAGTATGGGGTTTTACCCAATTGCATAATTCTTCAATCACTACACATAGGAGCGATTAGATTATGTTTATATTAATGAATTGTGAAGCTTGGGCATATTTTAAATTGTTTGCAATCAAAAATTGTGTTTTCTAAATTATGAAATTGAATGCCCGTGGATAAGAAATTAATGAAAGAAGAGAATGATGATGAGTGTATGATGATGATGATGAGATTTGATGATGAAAAACATGTTTTTAAAGCTACCCATGATTATGATATTATTTTCAAAATGAATCGATTAGATCCAAGCATGATAAAGATTTTGGCAAGGCCCTTATATCTATATGATGACATATTATCTCTAAAATAAGTTTACCATAGGATTTTGGAGTAGAGCTCCCTCTTACATTTGAGCTTGTGGTATGTAATGAAATAAAGCCTCTCATATACATGAATTCATAATTGAGATGTATGTTATCATTGAGCTTCATTTTCATATGATGATGGTTCTACACATGATTCCATTATTGAGATTTGTCAACTGACAATGTTGAGCTTCATTTCATACGATGTTGAGTGTATGCATGATATCATTGTTAAGCTTTATCAATAGATGATGTTAAGCTTAGTTATATACAATGTAGAGCATTGCATGTTTTGGGAGAAGAGTCTATCACTGAACGGGCTAAGGGTCTATCACCCTATGCCCCAGAACTACGTGCCAATGTAGGTTGATACTAATATATTATTGGGACCTCCCTTGTGAGCCATCCCCGACCCAAATGGCTCATGAGCTTGATATCGATATCATGGTTGCATCCTTAGCCCTGGAAAGGTTCTGGACGGCTTTTCCCACTTGAGTGTGATAGTCAGGACCTCATAATCACTATCATGGTATGTCAGTTAAGTGGCGAGTCTCCCATTGTCCACATGATTCAGATTTTCATATTCATTACTCATGATTATTACTTCAAGCATGCATATTCTGAAAGTAAAGTTTGACTCATTGTTCGACTTTTCTATAAATGTCATATTTCAGTTTTGAGTCACTTGAGACAGTTATGATGTTATGAAAACTATGCATGGTCATACTATGAAAAGATTATGATTTCAGAATGAGTGCGTGTAATTCTTCCCTGTCAGATTTAAAAGCTTATGGTATGTTATGAAACATTTTAAATGATATAATTTACTTGAGTTGCTTTACTTACCTTGCATACTCGGTATATTCCACATACTGATCGCATACTTTCTATGTTGTATCATTTCATGATATAGGCCCTAGCTCCCAGGCTCACTCGTAGTCAGTTGTCAGAGTTAGCTCCTACTTGTTTGGTGAGTCCTCATCCTTCGAGGGCTAGATTTTCAGTTCCCTTATGTATTTTCAGTTTTAGTATTGTTGAGTTAGTTGGGGTCTTGTCCCATCAACTCATCCAGACTAGAGGCTTTTTAGAATTATGTATGTGTTAGTTGCGGATGTTACTTTGATGTGATGTTGAATTATACTTCCACTGAGATTATGTTGATGTTTTCTTCAGTTTATTGAATAAGCTAGTTGTATGCATGTGACATGGGTCAACTTGGGGTCTCTCGGGGTCCCTTGTTCCGTGTCTACGATCCGGACCTTCGCTCGGGTCGTGACATTTTCACAACCTAATTATGATGTTAATAATAATTCATGTAAGAATGGATTTATCCCTAGATTTGAATTCAACAAACTAGAATTTTGCATGTTGGACTAGTTATTCCTTATGACTTCATTTTATCATCTGTGCTTCCCATATTACTAGAAAATGTTGAGAATTCAGTCAGATGTTCGTTACTCAAGTCTCAGTCAATTATTAGCATATCCGGATAATACAGAATTGTCAGCTGATCAATTTGACTATAGTTAATCCTTAAGGTGTCCGTCATACCTCCCAATTATCAGTATTAGATTCAGTATCAGATTGTAGTGGTTCTTTAGGTGGTCATGAACTTTCAGATAAGCAGCTCTGACCAGCCTTAGGACCCCAGCTTCAGATTACAGTTTGTTCTTTAGATGATTATGACGCTTCCAGATAAGCAGCTCTGACCAGTCTTAGAACCCAGTTACAGAATCCGGTCCAATAAGACTCTCAGGGTGCTTCCAGATAGGTATTCCTGACTTGGTCTTGAGCCCCAATTTCAAGCTATCAGCTTAGTAGTCAGTCTAGGACTATCCAGTAGGAGTAGGACTTAGTATCGAGCGGACCAGGGTTCCAGCGCAACCAGGTTCCTAGAACTACATTCCATAGTAGAATATATTTTATTTACCTCATGGCCCCAGACCTGTGATCACTCAGTTCATGCCTTTATACTCTGGCATGGTATATCGGGTCCTACAAATGGGGTGTATACATCGGACTCCACGTCTAGCTCACATGGTTATATGTCGGTTATAGACTCTCCCACTAGTCAGCAAAGTTCCATCTCATAGTAGTCAGCTTAGATTAGTTCAGTATAGTATTTCATATTAGTATTTCACATTTAGGGCTTGTCTGTGATATCCCAGAAGTGCCTAAGAGTAGACCCGGGGGTTAAAAGTTGAAAACTGCTAAACTTGGAAAATTTATTGCAAAACAGGTGACCTACAGATCATTCGTCAAACCAACGATCCATTGGGATGTCGTGGAAAGTGTCTGGGCTGGGGTCAGTGGAAGCAACGATCGATGTGATGAATCGTTGTGGGAAACAACGAGTCCTCATTTGTGGTCATGGTGAGAGATGGACCTTAGCATCTGAGAAGTGACGGTTCATCCCACGACCCATCATAAGTTACCACGGACGGTTGTTAGTAGCCGTTTTTTGGATGGTTAAATGTCCAATGTATTCGACAGAAGTAGACCACGACTCATTGGTGGGGGTAACAAGTCGTGGCGAGGCCTGTTGTTTGAGGAAGACTCAAAGTTGCAGGAGTAAACAACTGTCGATAGAACGACCCGTTGTATGTTATGATGACCCTTCGTTTCAAGTCATGGGTTGAGCTGAGGCCTAAGCCTAGATAGTGTACAGTACGGATCGTCACCACGAGTCGTGGTATCTTCAAACGACCTGTTGGGGTGCCCGTTGGTTCGTACAGTGAAGAATTTTCTGCATAACCAGTAAGGGTACTTTCTTCATTTCCACATCCTAAGGCCATATACTACATTGTTTAAGGCTTGTTTGAGTGGGTTTAGGGGGAAAACCTATTCTAAATTATTTCATTCCATTCATGTAAGCTTGAGAGGTTGAAGAGGTGATCTAGAGCAATTCTCCAAGGTTTCCACTCAAATTCCTCTTGGGAAATCAGAGAAGTGGTAGAATCAATCCCTTCTAGGTATGTAGGGTTATGAGTGGGTGTCTTCTTCCACACCCATGCCCAATTTCCATCTAAATATGAGAATTTCCTATGATGAAGTATGGGGTTTCTACCCAAATGAATGAATCTTCAATTTGTTTACATGGGTATGAATTAATTATGATTTTATTATCGAATTGTGAAGCATGGGCTGATTTTAAAATGATTTCAATAAAAATTATATTTCTAGCCTTATGAATGTTGAAGCCCATAGATGATATGATCATGAGAAGTGAGATTTCTGAACCATATGTGATAATTATGTGATATTATGATGATAAGCATGATTTGAAGCTACCCGTGACTATAATTAAGTTTTCAATGAGAATTGAAAAATTCAAAGTATGATAAAGCTTTGGGCAGTGCCCATATGTTAAGTTTTAATGATGTTTTTCCCGAACTAAGCTTACAAAATTGTTTTGGAGAGAACACTCCCAAATTTTATGTTCTAGCTTGTGGTATGTTTTGAATTAAGTCTTCATATGCGTAGCTTACCACATGGTTTTTTGAGGAAAGGCTCCAAAGTATGTTTTCAGCTTGTGAAACATTTTGAACTAAAGCTTCTCATATGCGTGATTTTGTATTTGAGATGTATTTGATCATTGAGCTTCGTCAATAGATGATGTTTAGCTTCGTTATATACGATGTAGAGCATATACATGTTTTTGGAAGATGAGTGTAGCACCAAGCAGGCTGAGGGTCGATCACCCTATGCCCAAAAATACGCGCTAACGTAGGTTGATACTATCATATTATTGGGACCTCCATTGTGAGCTATCCCTAGCCCCAATGGCCCATGAGATTGATATCGATATCATGGTAGAGTCCTGAGCCCTTGCAAGGTTTTGAACGGCTCTGCCCACTTGAGTGTAATAGTCGAGACCACCTATGCTCTATCGTGGTATGTCGGTTAAGTGACGAGTCTCCCATTGTCGATATGATTTAGATTTTCATATTCATTATGTCATAGTTATTATTTTATACACGCATGTTCTAAAAGAAAGGTTTGACTCAATGTTCAGTTTTTCTATAAATGTCATATTTAAGCTTTGAGTCATTCGAGTCAGTTTAATGTCATAAAGCTATGAATCGTATGTTATGAAAGGATCATGATTTCAAAAAGAATGCATGCAAGCCCTACTCTTAGTTAATGATGTTTATGTTTTGACTACTGCATTATCTTAAAGTGATTTTACTTACTTTAGTGATTTTACTTACCTTGCATACTCGGTACATTCGACATACTGACCGCATACTTTCTATGCTGTATCATTTCATTATATAGGACCTGGCTCTTACATTCATCCCCATTCTTAGACAGCTTATCGGAGTTAACGTCTACTTGTTGGTGAGTCCTCCTCTTCCGAGGACCATAATTTCTAACTTTTCTTTATGTATTTCAATTTTTAGCTTGTTGAGTTTGTTGGGGTCTTGTCCCATCAAATCGTCATGTTTATAGGCTGTTCAGACATATATATATACTTATCTTCAGATTTTATATTCATATGTTATATTTAAGTCAGACTCCCACTATGATTTTATTGATGGTTATTCAGTTCTCGATTGAGTTAGTTGTATGCTTATGCCATGGGTCGACTTCGAGTCTCTCTGGGCTCCTTGTCCTGTGTTATGATCTAGGCCTCTATTCGAGTCGTGACAATGTCTTTGACCATCAGACAGGGTCATTTTGACCATCTCAGTTTATCACAATTATTTAGTTTCAGCATGTCAGTTGGCCATTGCATGTCTTTACAGTTCAGTTATTTTATTCCTTATGTATGGTTTCCCCTACTTATTCAGCATATTTAAAGTACTGACGCATACCTTTTATGTTGTATCATTTTATGATACAGCTGCAGGATCTTAGTCTCAACCCCGTTAGCAGATCTCTTTTAGGAGTTCTCCGTTGCATCGCTGGCAAGTCCTTATTTTTCGGGGACGAGGATCATTTTCTTTCAGTTAGAATTAGAGTTAGCTGGGGGCTTGTCCCAACAACTCATTAGATACATGGTTTTCAAACATAGATAGAGTTTTTAGATTTTCAGTTTTGCTTCCAGTTGTATTAAACTTATGATTTAGTTCTTTTTATTAAAATGTTTTATTTTATTATTTCAAAGCTTCTGCTATATTTTTACTCAGAATGCTAGTATTCTGATACACCATGGCTTGACTACGGGTTACGTGTGACTCCAAGTATCATGTGTCATCCAGGGTATAGACTCGGGGAGTGACAAACTTTGCATCAGAGCACTAGTTTTAGAGTATCTTAGAATGTCTGAAAGTCGCATCAAGTAAAGTCCTTTTCACGGGTGTGAAGTTCTCCACACTTATGACGGGGAGGCTACGAGATGTTATTAGTAAAATTCCCCTTTTTTCATACTCTTTATTATGCGTTGAAATTCAATTCAAGAAACGTTCTCCTAACTTGTGCTCTATTTCGTTTTAGTAAAATCATGCCACCGCGATATGGTAATGGAAGATGGGCCAGTAACGCTCATCGACTTAGCCCACCAGCTCCAGCAGGCCCTCAGGACGACTCAATGTCCATAGAAGAGTTCAGGGCATCTATCCAGCTACTCGCGCAAATAATTACTAATCAGGTGAACCAACAGGTGTTTCTGGTCAACAACACTGGGTCAGCAGCAGCTGCTCGAGTTTGGGAATTCACCCGAATGAACCCTCCAGTTTTCCACAAATCTAAGGTGGGAGAAAAACCACAGGAGTTCATGGATGAGATTAGAAAGATCACCTGAATTATGGGTGTCAGTTCCTCAAAGAGTGTTGACTTGGCTGCCTACCAGCTGAAAGGGGTAGCCACAATTTGGAACGAGTAGTGGAAGCAGGGGAGACTAGCGGCAGGAGGTCCGATGGAATGGGAGGAGTTCATTACAGCCTTTCTAGAAAGATTCTTTCCCTGCGGGCTCAAGGAGGCTAATGTGGTTGAATTCATGAATCTGAAACAGGGAAATCGGACAGTGAAAGAGTATGCAGTAGAGTTCACCAGGTTGTCTAACTATTCTCCACAGATGGTAGTGAGCCAAGGGCTCGTATGTTGAAATTTGTTAATGGGGTGTCAAACTTGGTTCTCAAAGAGTGCAGAACTGCAATGCTCATAAAGCACATTGATCTCTCAAGCCTCATAGTTCATGCTCAGCAAATTGAGGTAGAAAAATTAAAATACTTGGAGTAGGAGAACAAACGGGCAAGAACTGGCCAATTAGATTATGGCCACTAGAGATCTGGTGGTAGTAGCCGCCCACAGAAGTAGTAGCAACAGCAGAGGGCTCTAGCAGCCACTTCAGCTAGTGCCCCTACTTTCCGGTCGTGCAAGGATCATTGGGGTGGAGCATCTGGTTCACAATCCTAGGGTCATAGTGCCAGCAACTCCTACAGTTACCAACATTTCAAGTACGGATGGCGGCCAACACCAAAATCATTTTTCTGCTTTCTCCTCTCGTTAGGATCAGGAGAGCTCACCTAACGTGGTCATGGGTATGTTACGCCTTTTTTATCTAGACGTGTATGTCTTACTAGATCTAGGAGCTACCCTTTTATTCGTGACTCCCTATGTAGCAATCCAGTTTGATATCAGTCCAGAGGTCCTCTCAGAACCATTCTCAGTCTCCACTCTAGTTCGTGAGTAAGTTGTAGCCAGTCATGTGTATAGAAACTTCCCAGTATAAATATTAAATAAGGTCATTCCAAATGATCTAGTAGAGCTAGACATGGTTGGCTTTGACCTCATTCTTGGCATGGATTAGTTATACTCTTGTTATGCCTTAGTCGACTACAGAACTAGGTTCGTCAGGTTTCAATTCCCTAAAGAGCCATCTTTAGAGTGGATGGGCAGTAGTTCAGCGCCTAAGGGTTGGTTTATTTCCTAGTTTAAGGCCAGAAAGCTTATTTCCGAAGGGTGTATTTATCCTCTAGATCGGTTCAAGGATTCCAGCTGTTACACCCCGGAATTATTTTTGATGATTATTTGACGGTTATATGTCATATTAAGGGGATTATTGGTTGTATGTTGTCCATAGATGAGGAGGAGGGAAACATGTGCAAAGGGAAAAGCGAAGAGTATGTGAACTTTGTAAATAAGGGTCAACTTTAAATGACATATCTCCAAATATATAATTATTCAACGGTCCTATAGCCTATCAAATGAAAGATATTTGAGTCTAGTTTACAGTAAAAAAAATCGCTCGTCAATTGGAGTTCGGAGTAAAAAGTTATGCTCCTTTGAAGACAGCACCATCGGCTAGAAAAGCGCCCATGCGCGCGGGCGCCGAGACAGGCAAACAGCAAGTGCGGCGTGTGCGAGGGCACGTCGCATGGGCGCCGCACGCGGACAACGCCCAGCTTGCCTATATGAAGTAATTTTGAGCTAAAAATCTCATTTCTACTCCATTTCACCTCATTTTTTTTTAAATTCGCAGAATTAAGAGCTCTATCCAATGGTGAAAAGATATCCCAGGTAAGAAACTTCACTCTTATCTCTTTTAGGCTTTGAAAAGAGAACCTTGGAAGGAAGTCATGACTTGTTGTTGTCTTGTGGTTGATTGTGGTATTGCTGCATTTTTATATGATTCTAGGTAGAGGAAATAGTACGAGTTTACTCCTACTTTAGCTCATAACATCTCTAAGAAAGGGTAAGTAATTCCCTTTTTGATTTCTTTAAGTTTACGAGGTTATAACTTGGAGAATGTTGTAGTATTGTGTTGGTGTTTCTTTGTGTGTTTTTGTGGAATGTTGCTGCCCAATTTTTCCAAAACTTTGGTGAAGTGAAGTTGCTGCTTGTTGAGTTTGTAAATTGGACATGGAAGGATCCTTAAGGAGTAGGCTTAAAAGGAAGATTTTCGGCAAAATTAGAGTCGACATTCCAAGGTATGTAAAGGCATCCCTTTCCTTGTTTTTCAAGCACGAAACTAAGTTATTGAAAGGATCAATATTCCTATGTTCTTAAAATCATATTGAGGAATGTATGATCCTTTCCAAAGGGTTGGAACTACTTGGTATAAATCTTGAATTGTTAAGAATGGTTTAAGTGAACAAACGTGAAGGGAATGGCATAATTTTTATACAATTGTTGTTGGAGTTGTAAATCGAGTCTGAAGTCCCCTCAGCGTGGGCACCGTTAGCTAGTCCTTTATATTATTTCATGCATCTGATATCAAATGCGTTCAAAATTCTAGTTTCTATGTGAAATTTGTCAAAAGGCAAGAAGACGACACGCAAATGAACTTAACACTAGAAAACAATTTTAAGCTAAATAAGGGTAAATGAGAACAACAAAATGAAAATTTCTTACAATATTTATCCACCCTCTTATGAACATTTCTAAGGTATATAAGGAGAAGAGGAGATTCCTTGATTTCTCTCCCTTTGTCTATCTGACTAGTTAACGAGTTTTCAAACAAACCGATACATTGAACTTTAAAGATAGAACTCGAATGTGTAAATTATTGATATTTCTATGAAACCATCTTTTTGGGAAGGTTATACACATTTTATTAATTTTAGAAGGTTATACAAAAAAAAGTATATATTTACGCTTATTCCTACGTTCAAGAACACGCTAGGGTAACAAGAATTGTCTTTAGAGTGTCGCCATAAATTTATTGTAACTCTTGTTCTATCTGAACCTCCTGAGAGTCGACAAGGCATTAAGTTAAATAAGTGATATAAATACATTATGTGGTAATGATATAATGAGTATTAGGTGACGACCTTGTATAAATCAGCTAGAGTTGAACATTTGTAAAGTAGCAACTTAAGTTAAAGAGAAGCTCTCTGCTATAACCCTAATCGTTTATGTTAAGTTATCGATTCTAAGTGTTGAAATTGTCTTCCATGACCAAAAAGGGTTATCCGAGGAGCCTCTATTCCGTTTATAATGATGTAAGCTTTCTTGAGCTTCTCGGTTAATTACAAAGTTTTGAAAGTCAATCCAGCGGCATCCGAATTATGGTTATAAGTCTTTATTCTCTTATAAGGTAGCACTTGGAGAGTTTCTTATGAATTCTCAAGTTGAACAAATCCAAATCTCATATTCTTAAGTAATGTCTTCCAGTCCCTAAGTTATGTTGAAGTGTATTATGCTAAGCAGTTTTCAAGAGATCAAATTTTGAGAATCATGCTAATGTCTCGATCAAGTATTTGAAGTTGCGTACCAACCTAAGAACTTAATTCTTTATAAGTATTTCTAGTAAGAAGTCTTAATGTACATTATTTTCATATTAAAACATACAATTGAATTTTTTTCCAGTTATATTCAAGTGACGCGTCTATATATTTAGCTCTGGTTGAGTTATCATTTGAATTCCTTAAATTCAAAAGAGTGATTCTCCCATGTACCAGTGTTCCTAATATCTAAGTACGTATAAGCACAAACTATGAAAATGATCAGTTAAGCTTAGAACTTCTAATCCTAGGAAGTCACCTGGAGGTCACTCAACTAACTAAATACGAGTTTATACATTAGACAGAAGTCTCGTACATTGTTTGTCTGTAATTCAGCTCTCTGGTCTACGTATATGTTAAGTGTTATGACAATAACTCCAAGCTTCAAGTTATAAGTCCCATGTTTTCCTGCAAATAAGGCAAATGAATTGAGAACTGCATGTGCTCATCGATGTGATAAGTTTTGCAATGAAATTCCAGGCATAGTTGTCAATACATGTAAAGGAACCACCCTGTGGGCAGTATATATATGTAGTTCCCAGATGTCAAAGGATTGTATAGAAATGGGAATCTATGTGCTTCTACTCAAGCGATACGTTAAATTGGTAAAACTATCTATAGGACATTGCTTGTAAGTCTTCTAAAATTCTTATGTTGGATAAACCTCCTGAAGGTCCGTCGAGTCACTGAGTTGACATGTTTGTATATAATTTGACAGCTTTACGTGATATATGTGCACATTTTCTAATTTTACATTGTATATGTGCTCACTTGTATTTATATGTTACGAAAGAGACCGATTACGACCATAGATTAAGCATTTGTCATTTTAATGCTACACATGTTAAATTGACTCAATATAAGCTTTATCGGCTCCATTAATGATTATGATTGAGAATATTTTTCTTTTACCCAGGTATTGCACACCGGCTGGAGATGTATTTATTTTACCCCGGTATTGCACACCGGCTGGAGATGTTTTTATTTTACCCTGGTATTGCACACTAGCTGGAGATGTTTTTATTTTACCCCGGTATTGCACACCAGCTGGAGATATTTTTATTTTACCCTGGTAGTGCACACCGGCTGGAGATCTTTTTATTTTACCCCGATGTGGTACATCCGCTGGAGACGTTTTTATTTTACCCCAGTGTGGTACGATGGCTGGACGAATTTTATATATGGATTTACGGTTGGCTGGTCGCTGGCATTACAATTATAGTTTCTTTCTTGTGTATTTCTTAATTGCATTTTCATCTTATTATAGAGTTATTATCAGGTTTCAGTTTCCAGGATTCCAGGTTGTTACCATTCCTTATTCCAGGTTCAGATATCTTGAGTTCTGTAATGTTATAGTAAGTTAATATCAATTACAGGTTGCAGAGTTCCAGGTTATATTTATCCTTTACATGTTTATGTGCTAAGTTAGTTATTATAGGATTGTTATCTCATGGTTGCAGTTTTAGCCTTACATACCAATAAACTTCATTCTTACTGACGTCCCCTTGCTTAGGGACCTGCGTTCGTGCCGTAGGTGCAGGAAGAGGTCAGGATGGCCATTTGAGTAGCAGTTCGTGAGATCAGAAGATGGCTGGTATGCTCCTTTCTTCCTTGAGTTAGGGGCTAGTTATTTATGCTTGTGTTTTGAGATACGGTTATGGGTAGGTCAGAGCCTCGTTTCGACCATCAGTCCGTTTACTCTTCAGAGGCTTTGTGGACTTAGTGTGTACGGTGTTATTCAATTTGTGGCCTCGTCGGGTTATTGTTGCTTGGTGTAGCACACTAATTGCCTTGGTTGCATTTCGATTGTTTACCCTGTATTGTTAAGACCTTATGGGTCCAGTTTATTCTTACGTTGATTATGAAAGGTGGCCTGGAATGGCCTAAGTGTTATAGTTACAAATTTCATATATTCGGCTTCTCGATCAATTATGAATCGAGTGCCAGTTGCCCCTACCCCAGTTTTGGGGCGTGATAGACTTCGTATCAGAGCAAAGTTGTGTCCTAGGGAGTCCACAAGCCGTGTCTAGTAGAGTCTTGCTTATGGGTATGTTGTGCACCATACTTATAATCAGGAACCTACAGGGAATTTAGGAGTTGTTTCACTTTGTTCATTAATAGATCGTGCTATACAGCAATGATGTAAGAGGTGTGTTAAATCTATATCGTGCTTATGTTTTAAAATTTGCCTGGAGTAAGGCAAATTGCTACGAGATTTATTGGCACTGATGTTTGAAAGGGTCCTAATCGCCGTCCTGCCGATCCGAGAAATATATTAGAGGCTCAAAGCGAGTTTCCTATTCCTCATACCATAGTTCCTCCAAGTTCCAGTCAGAATTATTGTGGGAGGGGATTTAGCCCCTCCTGTTGTTACGGATTCAGTAGAGCTACGAGAATGTAGAGTTATTGATCCTCCAGCACCTGTTGTACCTTCAGTTAAAAGCAAAGGTAAAAGAGCAACTTCAGGTTTGACACTGATTCTATATGTTAAGTGGTTAAGTTGTGATTTTCACTTTTTTTTTCTGTGATATTTCCTAATGGTATGAATGGAAAGGCGGTATTTGAGTAAATCATAACTCCCATGGTAGTTTAGTAATTTGCTTAGGGTTATAAAATTTACTGATTTTATGGTACTAAAGCATGTCTATCATACGTCAGACAAATAGATGGAGTTGAGTAAGTACGGTTTGATAAGAAGCGACAATAGAAAGAGGATGTGCTTACAAAAAATAGAATGTATGTTTATGACACAAGGTAAGGAAAAGTTAAAGATGTTATGGCTAAAGTTACAGCTACCGAGGTATAACCCTCATTCAAGGACGAATGATTTTAAGGGGGGGAGGATGTTACACCCCAGAAATTTTTTTTTGATGATTATTTGATGGTTATATGTCATATTAAGGGGATTATGGGTTGTATGTTTTCCGTAGGTGAGGAGCGAAACATGTGGAAAGGGAAAAACGAAGAGTATGTGAAGTTTGTAAATAAGGGTCAACTTTAAATGGACATATCTCCAAATATATGATTATTCAGAGGTCCTATAGTCTATCAAATGAAAGATATTTGAGTCTGGTTTACAGTGAAAAAAACCGCTCATCAATCGGAGTTCGGAGTAAAAAGTTATGCTCACTTGATGATAGCTCCGTCAGCTAGAAAAGCGCCCATGCGTGCGGGTGCCGAGACAGGCAGGCAGCAGGCGCGCGGGCGCGCACGAGGGCACGTCGCACGGGCGCCACACGCGGGCACCACCCAACTTTCCTATATGAAGTAGTTTTGAGCAAAAAAGCTCATTTCTACTCCGTTTCACCTCATTTTTTTTCAAAATTTGCAGAATTAAGAGCTCTATCCAATGGTGAAAAGATATCCCAGGTAAGAAACTTCACTCTTTTCTCTTTTGGGCTTTGAAAAGAGAACCTTGGAAGGAAGTTATGACTTGTTGTTGTTCTTTGGTTGATTGTGGTATTCCTGCGTTTTTTGATTATTCTAGGAAGAGGAAACAATAGGAGTTTACTCCTACTTTAGTTGATAACATCTCTAAGAAAGGGTAAGTAATTCCCTTTTAGATTTCTTTAAGTTTATGAGGTTAAAACTTGGCGAATGTTGTAGTATTGTGTTGCTGTTTCTTTGTGTGTTTTTGTGGCATGTTGCTGCCCAATTTTTCTAGAACTTTGGTGAAGTGAAGTTGCTTCTTGTTGGGTTTGTAAATTGGACTTGGAAGGATCCTAATGGAGTAAGCTTGAAAGGAAGATTTTCAGCAAAATTAGAGTCGATGGTCCAAGGTATGTAAAGGCGTCCCTTTCCTTGTTTTTCAAGCACGAAACTAAGTTATTGAAAGGATCAATATTCCTATGTTCTTAAAATAATATTGAGGAATGTATGATCCTTTCCAAAGGGTTGGAACTACTTGACATAAAGCTTGAATTGTTAAGAATGGTTGAAGCGAACAAACATGAAGGGAAAGGCATAATTTTTATACAATTGTTGCCGGAGTTGTAAATCAAGTCTGAAGTCCCCTCAGCGTGGGCACCATGAGCTGGTCCTTTATATTATTTCATGCATGTGATATCAAATGCGTTCAAAATTCTAGTTTCTATGTGAAATTTCTAAAAATGCAAGAAGACGACACGCAAATGAACTTAACACTAGAAAACAATTTTAAGCTAAATAAAGGTAAATGAGAACAACGAAATGAAAATTTCTTACAATAGTTATCCACCCTCTTATGAACATGTTCTAAGGTATATAAGGAAAAGAGGAGATTCCTTGATTTCTCTCCCTTTGTCTAACTTACTAGTTAACGAGTTTTCGAACAAACCGATATGTTGAACTTGAAAGATAGAACTCGAATGTGTAAATTATTGATATTTATATGAAACCATCTTTTTGGGAAGGTTATACACAGTTTATTAATGTTAGAAGGTTATACAAAAAAAAAGTATATATTCCTACGTTCAAGTTACACGCTAGGGTAACAAGAATTGTCATTAGAGTGCTGCCATAAATTTACTGTAACTCTTGTGCTATCTGAACCTCCTGAGAGTCAACAAGGCATTAAGTTAAATAAGTGATATAAATACATTATGTGGTAATGATATAATGAGTATTAGGTGACGACCTTGTATAAATTAGCTAATTGAGAACTGCATGTGCTCATCGATGTGATAAGTTTTGCAATGAAATTCCAGGCATAGTTGTCAATACATGTAAAGGAACCACCCTGTGGGCAGTATATATATGTAGTTCCCAGATGTCAAAGGATTGTATAGAAATGGGAATCTATGTGCTTCTACTCAAGCGATACGTTAAATTGGTAAAACTATCTATAGGACATTGCTTGTAAGTCTTCTAAAATTCTTATGTTGGATAAACCTCCTGAAGGTCTGTCGAGTCACTAAGTTGACATGTTTGTATATAATTTGACAACTTTACGTGATATGTGTGCACATTTTCTAATTTTACATGGTATATGTGCTCACTTGTATTTATATGTTACGAAAGAGACCGATTACGACCACAGATTAAGCATTTGTCATTTCAATGCTACACGTGTTAAATTGACTCAGTATAAGCTTTATCGGCTCCATTAATGATTATGATTGAGATTATTTTTATTTTACCCCGGTATTGCACACCGGCTGGAGATCTTTTTATTTTACCCTGGTATTGCACACAGACTGGATATGTTTTTATTTTACCCCGGTATTGCACACCGGTTGGAGATGCTTTTTATTTTACCCCGGTATTGCACACCGGCTGGAGATGTTTTTATTTTACCCTGGTAGTGCACACCGGCTGGAGATCTTTTTATTTTACCGCGATGTGGTACATCGGCTAGAGACATTTTTATTTTACCCTAGTGTGGTACGTTGGCTGGACGAATTTTATATATGGATTTACGTTTGGCTGGTCGCTGGTATTACAATTATAGTTCTTTCTTGTGCATTTCTTAAATACATTTTCATCTTATTATAGAGTTTTTATCAGGTTTCAGTTTCTAGGATTCCAGGTTGTTACCATTGCTTATTCCTGGTTCATATATCTTGAGTTCAATTATGTTGTAGTAAGTTGATATCAATTACAGGTTGCAAAGTTCCAGGTTATATTTATCCTTTACATGTTTATGTGCTAAGTTAGTTATTACAGGATTGTTATCTCATGGTTACAGTTTTAGCCTTACATACCATTACATTTTATCGTACTGACATCCCCTTGCTTGGGGACCTGCGTTCGTGCCGTAGGTGCAGGCAGAGGTCAGGATGGCCATTTGAGAGCAGTTCGTGAGATCAACAGATGGCTGGTATGCTCCTTTCTTCCCGGAGCTAGGGCCTAGTTATTTATGCGTGAGTTTTGAGATACGGTTATGGGTAAGTCGGAGCCTTGATCCGACCATCAGTCAATTTACTCTTTAGAGACTTTGTGGACTTAGTGTGTACGGTGTTATTAAGTTTGTGGCCTCGTCGGGTTATTGTTGCTTGGTTTAACACACTAATTGCCTTTGTTGCATTTAGATTGTTTACCCTGTATTGTTAAGACCTTATGGGTCCAGTTTATTGTTCAGTTGATTATGACAGGTGGCCTGCATCGCCTAAGTGTTATAGTTACATATGTCATATAGCCGACTTCTCGATCAATCATGAATAGAGTGCCAGTTGCCCCTACCCCAGTTTTGGGGCGTGACACTAGCTTTGAAACCCCGACTATATAGTCAGTTTTAGTGGTCAGTGAGTTCCTTGATGTGTTTCCTGAGGATCTTTCCGGAGTTCCTTCTGAGTGGGAAATAGACTTTGGCATAGACCTTCTCCCAAATACTCAGCGCATCTCCATCCCTCCTTACAGAATTGCTCTAGCTGAGCGTAAGGAGTTGAAGGAGCAGCTAAAAGACCTTCTTGATAAAGGTTTTGCAAGAGCCAACATCTTTCCTAGGGGTGCTCCAATCTGATTTGTTCTAAAGAAAGATGGTATCCTCAGATGTGCATTGACTATCATCAGCTGAACAAGGTCACAGTCAAGAACTGGTATCCCCTACCCAGGATTGACTACTTGTTCGATCATCTTAAGGGAGCTATTTGTTTCTCCAAGATAGATATCAGGTTGGGGTATCATCATTTAAGAGTAAGAGAGTGTGACATACCAAAAACAGCCTTCAGAACTCGGTATGGTCACTATGACTTTGCGGTTATGTCCTTCGAACTGACTAATGCCCCCGCAACTTTCATGGACCTGAAGAACAGAATCTTCAAATAGTATCTAGATAAGTTCGTCATTTTATTTACCGACTACATTCTGATATACTCCAAAAATGAGGAAGATCATGCTAATAACCGGAGGATAGTGCTTTAGACACTCAGAGACCGCCAGTTATTTTCCAAGTTCAGCAAATGCAAATTTTGGTTGAAGTCTATAACTTTCCTTGGTTACATGATCTTAGGTGAGGGTATTAAGGTGGATCCTCGGATAGTAGCAGTGAAAGACTGGCCCAGACCTACCTCCCCAACCAAAATCAGAAGTTTCTTGGGTCTTGCCAGTTATTCCGACATTTTGTGGAAGGTTTTTCCTCCATTGCATCTCCTCTGACTAAGTTGACTTAGAAAAAGGTGAAATTTTAATGTTCTGATTCGTGTGAGAAGAGATTCTAGGAGTTGAAGACTCGCCTTACTACCACTCCAGTCTTGACCTTACTGAAAGGAACAAATGGGTTTGTAGTGTGTTGCGACGCTTCCATAGTTGTACTCGATTGTATTCTGATGTAGCGGGATAAGGTGACAACTTACACCTCTAGACAAATCAAGGTTCATGAGAAGAACTATTCGACTCATGATCTGGAGTTGGAAGTAATGGTGTTTGCATTGAAAATATGGAGGCACTACCTTTAGGGAGCTCACGTGGATGTATTCACAGATCATAAGAGCGTTCAGTATGTGTTCAGTTAGAAAGATATTAATCTCCATCAGAGAAGATGGTTGGAGCTACTGAAGGACTATGACATGAGCATGTTGTATCACCTGGGCAAAGACAATGTGGTTGTTGATGCCCAAAGCAGAGTGTCTATGGGGAGCGTGGCTCATGTTGAAGAGGGAAAAAAGGAACTACCAAAGGATATCCACAGGTTTGCTCGGTTGGGAGTACAGTTGGTTGATACAGCTGAAGGGAGAGTAGTGGTGCAGAGTGGATCAGATTCCTCATTGGTATTTGAAGTTAAGTCGAGGCGGGATGAAGATCCCATACTGCTTAAACTGAAGGAGGCGATTCTCAAAAAAGAAGTGGAGGCTTTCTCAAAAGGGTGAGATGGTGCACTTCGTTACCAGGGTAGATTGTGCGTACCGATGTGGGTGAGTTGAGACAGCAGATACTGGATGAAGCACACAGTTTGAGTTATTCCCTCCAACTAGGTGCTACTAAGATGTACCGTGATTTATGAGATATTTATTGGTGGAACAACATGAAAAGAGACATCGCAGAATTTGTAGCTAAGTGCCGGAACTACTAGCAGGTCAAAGTAGAACACCGGAGATCGAGAGGTATGACTTAGGATATCATCATACCCACATGGAAGTGGTAATAAGTAATTATGGTTTTTATTATAGGTCTACTTCAGACTCGTCGGAAACATGATTCAATCTGAGTGATAGTACACTGGATGACTAAGTCAGCACACTTCCTCCTAATTAAAACTATACACTCAGTTAAGGACTATGCTAGGCTTTATGTCCGGGAGTTATTCAGACTTACTGGGGTGCCCTTGTCCATTATGTTAGATAGAAGTACCAGTTCACCTCTCACTTTTGGAAGTCTTTTTGAAAGGGACACGGTACCCAGGTCAAGCTCAGCACAACTTTTCACCCGCAGACAGATGGACAAGCTGAGTGGACTATACAGACTATAGAAGATATGCTGAGAGCATGTGTGATCGATTTCAAGGGCAGTTGGGATGATCACTTACCTTTTATCGAGTGTGCGTACAACAACAGCTACCACTCTAGTATCCAAATTTCCCTGTTTGAGGAATTATATGGTAGGAGGTGTAGATCTCCTATAGGGTGGTTTGAGGTTGGTAAAGCTACTCTCTTATAGGGATAGACTAAATTCACGAGGAAATGTAGAAGGTGGAACTTATCTGGGAAAAGTTAAAAACAGCACAAAGCTGTGAGAAATCTTATGCTGATGTGAGGAGAAGAGAATTTGAGTTTGCAGTGTATGACTGGGTTTATCTAAAAATTTCACCCATGAAAGGGATGATGAGATTTAGGAAGGAAGCAAAACTCAGTCCGAGATATCTGAGACCTTATAGAATTCTGAAGAGAATTGGTAGTGTAGCATATAAGTTAGAACTGCCCCCAGAGTTAGCATGAGTGCACCCAGTCTTACATGTGTCACTATTCAAGAAGTGCATCGGTGATCCAATCTCAATGGTGCCATTGGACAGTGTGGAAGTGAAAGATAATCTCTCTTACAAAGAGGTCCCAATTTAGATCCTTGATCGATAGGTTCTTAAGTTGAGAAACAAGGAAGTCGATTGGTGAAAGTTTTGTGGACGAACCAGCTAGTTGATGGAGCCACATGGGAAGCATAAGCAGACATGATGGCCAGATACCCTCAGATATTCCCTTCAAGTTCATTTCTAGCATTAGGTACTAAATTCCACCTCAGTACTCTGTACAGTTCCATATTCATCAACTCTATTTAGATTTTCTATGTGCATACTAGTTGCATCAACTCTGTTAGTACGGTAATGTCATCTCGGAATCAGTTACTCCTTCAAAAACCAGCTCATAGTCTCAGTCTAGGAATTTCAACTCTTTTCCTAGTTTTCCAACAACTTTAGTCTTCATTTGTGGATGAATGATCCTAAGGGGGAGTTATTGTAACACCCCAAGACTTTCCTAGAGAAGACTCGGACCTTGCAAGAAAAATCCAGAATGAAACTAGAAAATTTGTCTCAAAATGAGTGAGACAAC
Organism: Datura wrightii; assembly: GCA_035772735.1. Classification (NCBI taxonomy): domain Eukaryota; kingdom Viridiplantae; phylum Streptophyta; class Magnoliopsida; order Solanales; family Solanaceae; genus Datura; species Datura wrightii. The sequence goes on from JASDFA010000007.1 coordinate 97,652,576, forward strand.
GAGTCGTGGTCAGCTCCAACGACTCATTGTATCAATCGCAGTCAGCCCTACATGGTCAGTCGAGAACCCAAGGGATAAGGAACAACCAGTTGTGAGAAACAATGAGTCGTCTTGTTACTCATTGGTCCCCACCTCAGAATCCCCTTTCAAGGACCCCATGACTCAACCTATTAGTTGTCGTCAGAAATAATGACTCGTGATATGAGTCGTCAGTTGGGGTTCCCTAAAACCTCTTTTAGTAATAATGGGTGGTAAAAATTTACCCATTCTATCGAACAATGGGTTGTTGTGTCCACCGTGGTGTCAAGTCCCAAGATTTCCTTTAGTGTTTCCAGTAGACAGGACGGGAAGTGACAATGACTCATGGTCCCAACCAACGAGTAGTTGTGTCACCCGTCGCCAGACCCTCCAGGTTTTCTCATACAGTGGCCACAGGAGGAACCAATGACCCGTTGGTTCATCCAACGAATCTTGGTGACCCCCGTTGCCAGATTCATTGTTTTCTAGTCCAAGGCAGTGTGACCAATGAGAGGTCCCGATGAGTCTTGGTCACAACCAACGACTCATTAAGTGACCCGTTGGGACCTTATCAACTAGTTTTTAGATATAATTTCCAGGGTTATTTTTGTAATTTTTCACCTATTTAGTCCCTAAACTACATCTTTTAAGTGTAAATTAATAGGATTTAGAGGAATCAAATGGTTCTTCTCCCTCATTCCCCACTCTGACCTTCAGAAAGCAATCGTAAAATTCTCTCAGGAGCTCTCAAAGAAAGAACTAGGGAAGCCACTTCACCTAGGATACTTAAGGGATTTCTCTAGATTTCTTTATCAAGTATATAGGAATTCGACAAGGAAATAGTTTTTCCCTTGTGTCCCAAAAAATCCTCCCTATCTTCTCTCTCAATATAGCCCTGAACTTTCGAATGTGAATAATGATATGTCAGACTTCATTTATAGCACGTGGCATATGGTCCATGTTGATCGTTGTCATATTTTCACTACCTAGTTATCATGTTAATACTTATTCTCGCAAGAATGATTTTAACCCTAGCTCTGAATTCAGCAAAGTAGAATTTTGCCAGTTGGACTAGTTATTCCTTGTGGCTTAATTTTATTAGTTGGGTTTCCCATATTACTAGAAAATGTTGTGAATTCAGTAGATGTTTGTTAGTCCAGTCTCAGTCAATTATTAGCATATCTGATATAATACAGAAATGTCAGCTAATCAGTTTGACTATAGTTAATCCTTGAGGTGTTCGTGATACCTCTCAGTTATCAGTTTTAGACTCTGTATCAGATTTTAGTGGTTCTTTAAGCGTTCGTGACACTTTCAGATAAGCAGCTCTGACTGGCCTTAGGACCCCAGCTTTAAATTACAGATTTTTCTAGAGACAGTTATGAAAATTCTAGATAAGTAGCTCTGACCAGTCTTAGAACCCAGTTACAAAATCCGGTCCGATAAGACTCTTAGTGTGCTTCCAGATAGGTATTCCTGACTTAGTCTTGAGCCCCAGTTTTGAGCTATCAGTTTAGTAGTCAGTCTAGGACTATCCAGTGGGAGTAGGACTTAACACCGAGGGGACTGGGGTTCCAGCGCACCCAGGTTCCTAGAACTATGTTGCCACCTAGGATATATTTTGTTGGCCTCATGGCCCCAGACCTATGATAACTCATTTCATGCCTTTATACCCTAGCAAAGTGTATTGGGTCCTACCGATAGGGTGTATACATCAGACACCATGTCTAGCTCACGTGGTTACATGTCGGTTATAGACTCTCCCGCTATTTAGCTCAGTTCAGTCTCAAATTAGTCAGTTTAGATTCGTTCAGTACAGTATTTCATATTAGTATCTCTGATTTAGGACATTTCTTTGACCATCAGAAAGGTTCATTTTAACCATCACAAATTATTACAACTATTCAGTTTCAGCATTTTCAGTTGGTCATTGCATGTCTTTCTAGTTTAGTTATTTTATTCCTTGTGTATGGTTTCTCCAACTTACTCAGCACATGCAAAGTACTGACTCATACCTTTTATGTTGTATCATTTTATGATATAGCTGCAGGATTTTAGTACCATCTCGTTAGCAAATTGCCTTCTGGAGTTCTCAGCTACATCGTTGGTGAGTCCTCATTTTGCCGGGACGAGGATCATTTTCTTTCAGTTAGAATTGGAGTTAGCTGGGGGCTTTTCGCAGCAACTCATCAGATAGATGGCTTTCAGTCATAGACAGAGTTTTCAGATTTATAGTTTTGCTTCCAGTTGTATTAAACTTATGATTTAGTTATTTTTCATAAATTGTTTTATTTTATTATTTCAAAGCTTCCGCTATATTTTTACTCAGAATGCAAGTATTATGATACACCATGGGTTGACTTTGTGTTACTTGTGACTCAAAGTACCATGTCTCGTCGAGGGTATAGACTCGAGGGGTGATATACTTTGCATTAGAGCACTAGGTTTAGAGTATCTTAGGATGTTTGAAAGCCGCGTCAAGTAGAGTCCTTTTCATAGGTGTGAAGCACGCCACACTTATGACGGGGAGGCTATGAGATGTTATTAGGAAAACTCCCCTTTTGTTCATACTCTTTATCGTGCATTGAAATTAAATTCCAAAAATGCTCTCGTAACGCGTGCACTGTTTCATTTCAATAAAATCATGCCTCCACGTTGTGGTAACGGAAGAAGGGTTGGTAACAGTCACCGACCTTTCCCACCAGCTCCACCTACCCCTCAGGATGACTCAATGTCCACCGCAAAGTTCAGGGCGGTTATCCAGCTGCTCGCATAGACAATTACTAATAAGATGAACCAGCAAGTGGTTCCGATCAGCTGCAATAGGTCCGCAACAACTACCCGAGCTCGGGACCCACAGAAGTTTGTGGATGAGATTAGAAAGATCATCTCAATTATAGGTGTCAATTCCTCAGAGAGTGCCAACTTAACTGCCTACCAACTGAAAGGGGTAGTTTAGATCTGGTACGAGCAGTGGAAGCAGGGGAGACCGACGGGAGTTGGACCGGTGGAATGAGAGGAGTTCACTATAGCCTTTGTAGAAAAATTCTTTCCTCGGGAGCTTAGGGAGGCTAAAGTGCCTGAATTCATGAATCCAAAATAAGGAAATCGGACAGTAGATGAGTATGCACTGGAGTTCACCAGGTTGTTTAAACATGCTCCAGAGAGACTAGCCGAGCCAAGGGCTCGTATGTTGAATTTTGTTAGTGGGGTGTTGAACTTGGTCTTCAAAGAGTGCAGGACAGCAATTCTTATTAAGGAAATCGATCTCTCCATCCTCATAGTTCATGCTCAATAAATTGAGGCAGAAAAACTAAAAGACTTGGAGCGGGAGAAGAAACGGGCAAGAACTGGCCAGTCAGATTATGGCCACTAGAGATATGGCGGTAGTAGCAGCCCATAGCAGCAGTAGCAGAGGGCACCAGCACCCACTTCAGCCAGTGCCCCTAATTTCTGATCCCGCTAGGATCGGAGGGGTGGAGCATCTGGTCCACAATCCCAGAGTCACAGCGTAAGCAACCGCTACAACTACGCAGCTTGCCTTAAGGGTGGCAAGAGACATCCAGGAGAATGCCTTTTGGGTTGAGAGGGTTGTTTTGGTTATGGAAAGCTTGGTCATTGTCACAAAGAATGGCCTGCAGCAGGATGGGGGAGATCACAATTCACCGTTTCAGCAGCTCCAGAAGGCCAACACTTCAGGTATGAATGGCGGCTAGTGGCCAAACTATTTTTATTCTTTTTCCTCTCATCAGGATTGGGAGAGCTCATCTGACATGGTCACAGGTGTGTTATGCCTTTTTCATCTAGATATGTATGCCCTACTAGATCTAGGATCCACCCTTTCATTCCTAACTCCCTATGTAGCAGTCCTGTTGGATATCAGTCTAGAGGTCCTCTCAAAACAATTCCCATTCTCCACCCCAGTTGGCAAGTCAGTTAGAGCCAGTTGGGTGTGTAGAAACTGCCCCTTCTCATTCCTGAATAAGGTCATTCTAGATGATCTAGTAGAGTTAGACAAGGTTGACTTTAACCTCATTCTTAGCATGGATTGGTTACACTCTGGTTATGCCTCAGTCGACTGTAAAACTAGGGTCTTCAAGTTTCAGTTCCCTAGTAAGCCAGCTTTAGAGTGGATGGGCAGTAGTTCAACGCCTAAGGGTCGATTTAATTCCTACCTTAAGGCTAGAAAGCTTATCTCCAAAGGGTGTATTTATCATCTAGTTTAGGTCAAGGATTCCATCTTTAAGACCCAGACTATACAATCAATACCAATTATCAGTGAGTTCCTTGATATGTTTCCCGAGGATCTTCTTGGAGTTTGTCCAAAGTGGGAAATAGACTTCGGTATAAACTTTCTCCCTTACACTTAGCCCATATCCATCCCTCCTTATAAAATGGCTCCAACTGAGCTTAAGGAGTTGAAGGAGCAGTGAACAGACCTTCTTGATAAAGGTTTTATCAAACACAACATCTATCCCTAGGGTGCTCCAATCCTATTTGTGCGAAAGAAAGATGGTACCCTTAGAATATGCATCGATTATCGTCAGCTGAACAAGGTCACAGTCAAGAACCGGTATCCTCTACCCAGGATTAATAACTTTTTCGATCAACTTCAAAGAGCTAGTTGTTTCTCCATGATAGATCTCAGGATGGGGTATCATCAGTTATGAGTCAGAGAGTGACATACTGAAAACAGCCTTCAAAACTCCGTATAGTCTCTACAAATTTGTGGTTATGTCGTTCGGAGAGACTAATGCCCCCACAACTTTCATAGACCTGATGAACAGAGTCTTCAAGCAATATCTATATATGTTCGTCACTGTATTTATCGACGACATTCTACTATGCTATAGAAATGAGGAAGAGCTTGCTAATCACCTGAAGATAGTGCTTCAGACACATAGGGACCGCCAATTTTTTTCCATGTTCAGAAAATGCAAATTCTGATTGAACTCCGTGACTTTCCTAGGTCACATGGTCTTAGGTGAGGGTGTTCAGGTGGATCCTTAAAGGATAGCAACAGTGAAAGACTGGTCCAGACCTACCTCGCCAATCAAAATGTGAAGTTTCTTGGGTCTAGCTGGTTATTACCAATGTTTTGTGGAAGGTTTCTCCATTGCATCTCCTCTAACTAAGTTGACATAGAAAAGGTGATATTTTAGTGGTCTGATTCGTGTGACAAGAGTTTCTAAGAGTTGAAGACTTTCCTTACTATCGCTCCAGTCTTGACCTTACTGAAAGGAACATATGGGTTTGTAGTGTGTTGCGACGCTTCCACAGTTGGACTCGGCTGTATTCTGATGCAGCGAGGTAAGGTGATAGCTTACACCTCTAGACAGATCAAGGTTCATGACAAGAACTATCAGACTCATGATCTGGAATTGGCAGCAGTGGTTTTTGTGTTGAAAATATAGAGGCACTACCTTTACGGGGCTCACGTGGATGTATTCACAGATCACAAGAGAGTTTAGTATGTGTAATTAGAAAGATATTAATCTCCATCAGAGAAGATGGTTGGAGCTACTGAAGGACTGTGATATGAGCATGTTGTATCACCTGGGCATGGTGGCTGATGCCCGAAGCAGAGTGTCTATGGGGAGCATGGCTCATGTTGAAGAGGGAAAAAAGGAACTGGCAAAGGATACCCACAGGTTTGCTCTATTGGGAGTACAGTTTGTTGATACAGCTGAGGGCAGAGTAGTGGTGAGAGTGGATCGGATTCCTTGTTTGTATTTGAAGTTAAGTCAAGGCGTGATGAAGATCCCATACTACTTAAACTAAAGGAGGCAATTCTCAAAAAAGAAGTGGAGGCTTTTCCCAAGGGGGAGATTATGTACTTTGTTTCCAGGGTAGATTATGCGTACTAGATGTGGGTGAGTTGAGGCAACAGATACTGGATGAAGCATACAGTTTGAGATATTCCTTCCACCTAGGTGCTCGTAAGATGTACCGAGATTTATGGGATATTTATTGGTGGAATAGAATATAAAAGAGACATCGCAAAATTTGTAGCTAAGTGTCCGAACTGCCAGCAGGTTAAAGTAGAACACCAAAGACCGGGAGGTATGACTCAGGATATCAGCATACCCTCATGGAAGTAGGAAGAAGTAAATATGGATTTTGTAATAGGTCTACCTCGGACTCATTGGCAGCATGATTCAATTTGGGTGTGAGTAGACCAGATGACTAAGTCAGCACACTTCTTCCCAGTTAAAACTATAGACTCAGTTGAGGACTATGCTACACTTTATATCTAGGACTTAGTTAGACTTCATGGGATGCCCTTGTCCATTATCTCAGATAGAGGTACCCAGTTCACCTCTCACTTCAGAAGTCTTTTCAGAAGGGACTCGATACCCAGGTCAAACTCAGCACAACTTTTCACCCACAGACAGATGGACAAGCTGAGCAGACTATACAAACTTTAGAAGATATGTTGAGAGTGTGTGTGATCGATTTCAAGGGCGGTTGGGATGATCACCTACCTCTCATCGAGTCTGCATACAACATCATCTACTACTCCAGTATCCAGATGGCCCCGTTTGAAGCATTATATCGTAGGAGGTGTAGAACTCCTATAGGGTGATTTGAGGTTGGTGAAGCTACTTTGATAGGGCAAGAGTCTATTCACGAGGCAATGCAGAAAGTGCAACTTATCTGGGAAAGGTTAAAAACAGCACAAAGCCATCAGAAATCTTATGCTGATGTGAGGAGAAGAGAATTAGAGTTTGCAGTGGATGACTGGGTTTATCTAAACATTTTACCCATGAAAGGGGTGATGATATTTGGGAAAAAAGGAAAACTGAGTTTGAGATATGTGGGAACCTACAAAATTTTGAACTGAATTGGCAGTGTGGCATATGAGTTAGAACTACCCCTAGAGTTAGCATCGGTGCACCCAATCTTCCATGTGTCACTAGGGAAGAAGTGCATCAGTGATCTAGCCTCAGTGGTGCCACTGGTCAGCGTGGGAGTGAAAGATAATCTCCCTTACGAAGAGGTCACAATTCAGATCCTTGACCAACAAGTTTGTATGTTGAGAAACAAGGAAGTCGCTTCGGTGAAAGTTTTGTGGAGGAACTAGCTTGTTGAGGGAAACACATGGGAAGAAGAAGTGGACATGGTGGCTAGATACACTCACTTATTCCTTTCTAGTTCAGTTCCGGCATCAGGTACTAAATTCCTCCTCAATACTCTATTCAGTTTCGTACTCATATGCTCTATTTATATTTTCCATGTGCATTTTAGTTGCATCAACACTGTTCATACAGTTTAGTCAGCTCGAAGTCAGTTACTCCTTCAGAAACTAGCTCATAGTCTTAGTCTAGGAATTTTAGTTCTTTTCCTAGTTTTCTAGTAGCTTTAGTCTACATTCAAGAACGAATGATCCCAAGGGGGAGATATTGTAACAAATCAAGACTTTCCTAGACCAAACTCAGACCTTGCAAGAAAAATCCAAAAGGAAACCAAAATTCTTTTCATAGAATGGGTGAGACAACAAGTCATGGTTATCTCTAACAACTCGTTATATCAGTCGTAGTCAGTCCTGCTTGGTCAGTCAAGAACCCATGGGACAAGAAACGACCCATTGTAAGAAACAATGAGTTATCCTATCACTCATTGGTTCCCTATCTCAGAATCCCCTTTCCAGGACCCACGACTCAACCTACGAGTCGTCATCAGAAACAACGACTCGTGGTGTGTGTCGTCAGTTCGGGTTCCCTGAAACCCTTTTTAGTAACAATTGGTAGTAATAATGACCCGTTGTATCACACAACGAGTCGTTATGTCCACTGTGGTGTCAAGTCCTAAGATTTCCTTTAGTGTTTCCAATAGACAAGATAGGAGGTGACAACGACTCGTGGTCCCAACCATTGAGTGATTGTGTCACCCGCCAGACCCTCCAGGTTTCTTCATAGAGTAGCCACGGGAGGAACCAATGACCCATTGGTTCATCTAATGAGTCATGGTGACCCCTATAGCCAGATTCAATATTTTCTACTCCCAGGCAGTGGGACCAACGAGAGGTCCCAACGAGTCGTGGTCACAACCAACGACTCGTTGAATGACCCATTAGGACCCTATCGGTCAATTTTCAGATTTAATTTTCAGAGTTATTTTTGTAATTTTCCACCTATTTAGTCCCTAAACTACATCATTTAAGTGTAAATTAAAAGGAATTATAGGGATCAAATGATTCTTCTCCCTCATTTCCACTCAAACCTTTAGAAAGCAATCGTAAAATTCTCTCAGGAGCTCTTAGAGAAAGAACTAGGGCAGTCCACTTCTCCTTGGATTCTCAAAGGATTTCATTGGATTTCTTTATTAGGTATGTGGGAATTCAACAAGGGAATAGTTCTTCCCTTGTGTGCCCAAAAAATTTTCTCTATCTTCTCTATAAGTTCTAGCCTTGAACTTTAGAATGTGAATAAATGATATGTTAGACTTCATTTATAGCATGTGGAATATGGTCTATGTTGATTATTGTCATATTTTCACTACCTAGTTATCATGTTAATACTCATTCTTGTATGAATGGTTTTAGCCCTAGCTTTGAAATAAGGAAACTAGAATTTTGCCTATTGGATTTGTTATTCCTTGTGGCTTGATTTTATCAGTTGGGCTTCCTATATTACTAGAAAATGTTGAGAATTTATTCCAATGTTTGTTAGTCCATTCTCAATCAATTATTAGCATATCCAGTATAATACAAAAATGTTAGCTAATCAGTTTGACTATAGTTAATCCTTAAGGTGTCTGCGATACCTCCCAGTTATTAGTATTAGACTCAATATCATATTTTAGTGGTTCTTTATGCGGTCATGACACTTTCAGATAAGCATCTCTAACTGGCCTTAGGACCCCAGCTTCAGATTACAGTTTGTTCTTTAGAAGGTTACGACGCTTCTAAATAAGAAGCTCTGGCCAGTCTTAGAACCCAATTACAAAATCTGGTCCGATAAGACTCTTAGGGTGCTTCCAGATAGGTATTCGTAACTTAGTCTTGAGCCCCAATTTTGAGCTATCAGTTTAGTAGTCAGTCTAGGACTATCCAGTGGCAGTAGGACTTAACACCGAGAGGACCGGGGTTCCAGCGCACCCAGGTTCCCAGAACTACGTTACCACCTAGGATATATTTTATTGGCCTCATGGCCCCAGACTTGTGATCATTCGATTCATGCGTTTATACCCTAGCAATGTATATGGGTCCTATCGATGGGGGGTGTATGTCACACCCCGCCTTGGGAGGTACGACTGGCACCTGGTGCCCTACTGGGACCTGAACTGCTAGACTGCTAAGCCTGGGCACCTCTGGTACCTGGCTGGCTCTAACTCATATTTATGGAAACAAAGGGCTATATAACGGCTGTAAACACAGCCCCCGGCCCATTGGCCTATAGCCTCCTGTACCTGTAATAACAGCTGACCAGAACATGCAACTATAGGGAAACCTATGCGGGCCGACAAGGCCACCGTGCTGTCTAGTTATCTGCAACTCAGCAACAAAATACTAGAAGGCTACGTGACCGGCAAGGTCACCACTACTGTCAAATTTGTGGCCCCACACGACCAACATAAACGACGCAAAAGTACTAACAGCTAACAACTGCACGGCCTCACACGACCGGCTCAACTGACCACAGGGAGATATATACAGACTGCAAGCCTCTAGGAGTAACAATAGAAACGATTGGGACAGGGCCCCGATCTACCCGTGCTATACAACAAAAGGAACTGAACTACACCTCTGGAACTCAGCCTCCGGATAACAGGAGCTGAATACTCGACCGCTGACAGGAAATCACGTAGTATCGCCTGCTCGTCTATGAGTACCTGCAGGCAAGTAATGCAGCGCCCCACCGGGCGTCAGTACCGCTGGTACTGAGTATGTAAAGCAATAACTGAAGCAAAGTATGAAAAAAACAATGTAACTGATAAACTGAAGTAGGAAGAATTAGATTAACTGCCTGATACTGTAAGTCATACTTTTCTCATTTACACTGGAAAGAAATAGAAGTCATACCTGGAGACATATCCCTCTACTGCTGATCTACTCGTGTCTAACATAACATGGCATAACATGAAATAGCATAACATGGCACACACAAACCTTACCCGGCCCCCATAAGCAGGGAGGTACAACCAGCACAGAATCTACACCCCTACCCCGGTCATCCCATCTCCTATAATGGCTGTAAGCATCCCGCCGGTCCCCTGGGTATGCACTTGGGCTCGCTGAGCCCCTGACTATAACTGTACCTGATTCCAGAGGACTCCTGAATCAACACCCGGGCGTATCCGCTCGACGGGGGTGCATAAAAGCCGACCAAGGCAAAATATGGGGAAACTGGCATCCCATCTTCGTCCCCTGGGGGACGGCATGCCACTCCGTAGAGCGACATATCCTCGTCCTCTGGCGGACGAGTCGATACAGCTATTAACCCTGGGGCGGTCATGGATGCTAGGTAGTCCAACCCCAAACAATACAACGGTCTCAACTAGTAATACAATACTGTCTAGATATCTCACATGCTGAGGCCAATAGGGGTAAGGTATCGTATATACTACATACTGAGCTAATGATAGCAATCTGTACGTATATAATACGTGCTGAGACTGGTAAATATATATATATGCGAATATAGTCTCCTGCCAGACTGTATTGGGGCAAATGCTATACAAGATAGTGTTTCTGCTGAAAACTATGTTGTTTACTGAGTTTCTGTATTAACACGATTTACTATTCCTAACATGCATTCTAAACTTTATTTTAGCCTGCCAATCTATTTCTGAAGTGCTTTACGGATATTGCATCACTTTACGAGGTTTCAACTAAATACAATAATATCTTAACATGTCATATTACATCACATACTGAGCATACCAGGCAGTTTCTAACACTCGTGTTAGAATCTAGATCGTACTAGTAAGTTTCACGCAAGTTACAACTCGATGCTTCTCATATCGTATCAATATTCACAATAAATGTAACACTCGACTTATGAACATTCTACTTGTCTGTAAATTACTACACTGTACCGATATTACTTAACTTGCCAAGGGAACTTAAATTTACATACCTTATTCTTGAACTATTCGTCCATCGGACGAGGCTCGGCTGGTACTTCAACTATTTTCTCCCAACTGCATTCATAAATACGTCAATTAATACTAAATACGGCTTGATTGTAAAGAGCAACGTTACTTTCGATATAGTTTATAGCCTAAACTTAGGCTTATCGAAAGACGGTTATAAACTCGCTATTTTTCAGCGGTCCAGAAGGGAGAAATATTCACTTCTCAGCTAGGAACACATAGACATTAATTTAGAGCAATTCTACTTACCTTAGTTCGGTGGCTCGCCGATTCGTCGACCGTACTTCACGAAACTAAATCTGTAGGAATGCTCTCTGCTGCTAAATACCTCAGTATCTGGAGTTAATTTGAATTTGGGCAGCGTTTAGCAGCGTAATCGGACGAAAATTATTTAACTTCCTTCGTTCCTACTTCTCTCTGCCGTTCACCCTCTGTTTTCTGGAAATTTTTAAAGGTTTAAATGAAATTAAACCAAAGTGGGGCTTATATACTTGAGCCTGAACCTGGGCAACGTGTCACGGAGCCATCGTGGAGGCCTTACCTCTGTGACACGCTGCCATCGCGGAGGGGCTCTGCCTCGGCTCCTCCCGCGATGGTTCGACGGGTTTCTCGTCCGATCTCTTTCCCGGCCTTTCTCTAGCACGTATGGCCTTCAAATATGCTTAACCAACGTGCGAATAGGTCGTCTACGTGCCGGGAATTCTACGGGGTATAACATTCTCCCCCCCTTAAGAACATTCGTCCTCGAATGTACACTGTTATCTAGAGGACTACTTACTTACTTTCTAGAAAAATTTTGGCAGAGTTTCCCCTGTAATATGGACTATACTAAAAACCTGAAATGCAGAAAAGTCCAACACAGGCACTGCACATAATATTCTAGGATCTACTGGATAACTAAATATCAATCTTTCTCATTCACAGACATACAACCATAAGGTACTGCATAAGTAATAATATAGACATACCTGTCGCCTGACTAGGCCTGAAATAGGTGAGGGTATCTGATTTTCATATCTTCTTCAGCTTCCCACGTCATTTCCTCACGATTCCTGTTACGCCACAATACTTTGACAGATGCAACATCTTTAGTTCTCAGCCTGCGAATCTGTCTGTCTAGGATAGTTACGGGAATCTCTTCATATGCTAACTCTTCTGTGAACTGAACATCTTGAACTGGAACTACCGTAGAAGGGTCCCCTACGAATATCCTTAACATAGAAACATGGAATACTGGGTGAACAGATGCTAACTCTGGAGGCAAGTTCAACTCGTATGCAACTCGGCCTATTCTTCGTCGAATCTGATATGGCCCAATGAATCTTGGGCTAAGCTTGCCTTTCTTGCCAAACCTCATTACCCCTTTCATCAGGGACACTTTTAGATATACCCAGTCATTTACCGCAAATTCTAGATTTCAGCGCCGCATATCTGCATAAGACTTCTGGCGGCTCTGAGCAGTCAGTAAACGTTCTGGATAAGCTTTATCTTTTCCTCGGACTGTCGAACAATGTCTGGGCCAACCAATGCTGATTCTCCTATTTCAAACCAGCCCACCGGCGATCTACATTTTCGCCCGTATAATGCCTCGAAAGGCGCCATCTAGATAGCTGAATGATAACTGTTATTATAAGCAAATTCAATTAACGAAAGATGCTCATCCCATCTACCCCCAAAACCTAGCACACACGCTCGTAGCATATCTTCGAGGATGTCCAAGTCACTGAGGAATTAGCCTATGAAGAGGTTCCAGTAGCTATATTGGATCGATAGGTTCGTAGGTTGAGGACTAAGGATGTTGCCTCTATCAAAGTACTGTGGAGAAACAAGAATAGAGAAGAGATGACCTAGGAGGCTGAGGATGACATGAAATTCAGATACCCTCATTTGTTCCTGGCTTAGTCCAGACCATGCAGTTAAGGTACATTTACTCATTCAGCTGATGTTTGGTGATTGATGTTGTATATATCTGGTGCAGTTGACTCTAAACTTGTTCGGAAATAGTTGGTATAGGGTTGTGTAAACTAACTGTGTTGCACTTTTTTGCGTTTTAGGATTTTTAGATTTTCCATATTACATGGGAGACTCTGCCGAAATTTTTCCAGGATAAATAGTTAAAAGGGATAAGACTCCTATAAGCTAAAGTTAACATTCGAGGAAGAATGTTTCTAAGGGGGAAGGATGTTACACCCCATAAGTTTATAATGTTTAGAGACCTATTCGTACATTGGTTAAGAGTTTTAGAGTACAAAACGTACGAGAAAGGGCCTAGGGAAAGGTCGAACGAGTACAGAATCAGAATTCCATAGTAGGAGGCCGGATGAGCTACCCAGAAGGGCAACGTGTCATGGACCATGCTCCTCCACGATGGGCTCCATGACACGACCCTGAATTGGTGCGACAGGGTCCGTGCCATGGACACCTGTCCACCGCCTCAAGTATATATAAGTTCCTCCCTTTGATTTCATTTCATTTTCTATATATATAAACAACCAGAGATGAGAGTACATGAGGAATTCAAGTAAATTTCCTCCGTTTACGCTATGAAATGCCGCCAGAATTAAAATTAACTTCGAGTATTGAAGATTAAGGCTACAAGGAGCATTGATATGGAGTTATTTTCATGAAATTTGCCCGGAAAATCGAAACCCCACCTAGCCAAAGTTGTTAGAATTGCTGCAAACTAATTTCTATACGATCATAGGCTTCAAGTAAGAATTTCTCCCTTCTGTACTTTCGAGAAATTATGAGTTTTCAATCGAGTTTTATCAAGTTGAAATATGTTAATATTTATATATAAAGTTATCATTTTTGCCAAATTTAGTAGTGAAACTAGTCATACTGATCTTGGGCAGATTTATATGCCCAAGTGATACTCAAAAGTATCATTTTCGCCTTGTTTATCTAGCAAGGTGTATACGTTTTCATGTAATAGGTAATAAGATGTGAATTTATACTAACCAACATGATTAGCATTGTTTTGTAGGTAAAAGGTGATTTTGAGGAGCTAAAATGCATGTTGGATGATATCGGAGTTGGACTTGGATGCGAGCAAGGGAAAAGGCATTGGACTGCACAAATTAAAGGCACGGTGGCTAGCCTCCTCGTTGCACGCCATGCCACGTTGGTGCTATATTCCCGGACCCCCAATTCCAGTGAGGGTCCGCGTCCACGGCGTGTCACGGAGGCAGTGCTCCGCGATGCACTCCGTGGCATGTTGCTTGTTATTCCGGGAAAAATTCCCACTAGTATAAATAGAACACTTAGGTTCATTTTTCAGGAAGGCAGACTTGGTGGAGCAAGGACGTGGGTTACAGGCAGTTGAGGGACGAAAATTTCAGGGTTTTTTCTCTCTTTCTTTCTTCTCTAATTCAATTGTTTGTACGATTAACACTTGTTTTAGGATGATTAATCCACAAATGAGTGGCTAATTCTCTTCCTTGTTGAGGTTATGAACACTTGTGATGAATTTTGATTATTAATTATATGGTTTTTCATCTTCTTCTTCCATGTTGTTCTATTAATTCTTGTTTCTACTGCATTGGTGTGTGGCCTACATTAATGTACATCTAAAAAGTCTGATTTCACTTGAGAGAGCACGAAATTGGAAAGTTGTGAATTATTAGGATATTGTTCTTTACTTGATTTGAGAAAATTGAGTTTTGATGTGCTTTCCTGATAGAAATATACTTGAAAGCCGTATTAGTCAATTTAGGAACCGGAATTGTATTGCTAGGTCATGAATTGCATTTGATCACAGAAATGTAGACGGATGGTTTATGATTCTTAAGTGAGATTAAATACGAGAGTTTTAATCTCTTGGCTAATGTTCTTGGCTTGCAATTGGAAGAAAAGAATAACCAATTTAAGATGATAATCAGTTTCATTACATGTTCTTTAACCTCAGCATGCTCTTATTCATAGTCCAAATTCAAAGTAGATAATTGTTTGTAGTTTAGTATAAAATTTATAAAACAAATTATTCACTTTTTGGTCACGTTGTTGTCAGCATATTTAGAAGTTAAATATAGTATAGTATACTTAAGCAAACTTCACTTAATTCGAGTCTCTGAGGGATCGATACTTGGCTTACTAAAGCCACTTACTACTTGTTCGACCATGTGCACTTGCGTGTCAATTTTGATACCCAACGAACCACCGAACAAGTTTTTGGCGCCGTTGCCGGGGAGACTTGGCAATTGGTGAAATTGTTTTAAGTGTCAATTTATTTGTATTTTTATTTTATTCTCTTAAGTGTTGACAACTTGGTCTTAGCCTGTTGTTTGCAGACTTAATTGTTGTGAACACTGGGAAGAGACAAAGAGCTGGTGGAATCTTATATAGAGCCTGAACGTATATTTCACAGTAAACAGAAAGAAGCTCTACAAAGGAAGCTACAATTGCTCAGACAGACTATTATGGAGCAACAAAATCCACCGGTAATAAGGGCAGTGTTAGTGCCCGAAGAAGCAGCAGCAAGGCCGGTTCGCGAGGTGGCAATCCCACATGCCAACAATGTTACATCCAGTATCCGCAAACCAGATCCTGGAGGGAGATTTAAACTCAAGCAAAATATGGTGCAATTGTTGCACAAGCGGGCAATTTACCGGTCTCCCTCATGAAGACCCACAACAGCATCTCCAAAACTTTTTGGAGATAAGTGACACTTATATACCCACTGGACTGTCACCTGATTATGTTCGGCTTACATTATTTCTGTTCTCATTACTCGGAGAAGCCAAGAGGTAGTTGAAAGCTGAGCCACCAAATTCTATTTCAACGTGGGATGATCTTGCACGAAAGTTTTTGATAAGGTTTTTTCCCTCTGGTAAAACAGCAAGACTTAGAAGTCAAATTCTAAGTTTCAAACAGAGGGAGGGAGAAAACTTATATCAATCTTGGGAGAGATTTAAATCCATGTTGCGGGACTGTCCTCATCATCATCAGTCCAATGAGGTGTTGGTGCACACATTTATTGAGGGTTTGGAACCCCATACCAAAATTTTGCTAGATTCAGCAGCTGGAGGGCAGGCGCTGGAAAAGACTTATGAGGAGCTGTACACCTTGCTAAACCGAATTTCACAAGGCAATCCAAAATGGAATGCTGATTCATCACGAGGTGGAACAAGGAAAGCAGCAGGAGTGCATGAAGTGGATGGGTTTACAGCTATCGCTGCACAGATAGCTGCCTTGCAAAATCAATTGAACAACCACTTCAGCAACATGACTTTGAACTAGCCGTCAGCTCCAGTTAATGCAGTCCAGCAATTGTGGTGTGAAGTGTGTGGAAGTAGTGAGCACTCAGCTGAGTGCTGTGGAGCAAATCCTCATTCGGTAAACTTTGTGGGTAATGCACAAAGAAATCACCAGCAGTATGGTAGTGGCTACAATTCAAATTGGAGGAATCATCCAAATTTTTCATGGGGTAGCAACAACCATCAAAGCCAAAGTTCGGGTCAGGGGATGCAAAGGAATCAAGGAGGGCAACAGAACTACCAATCTCAATTCAGAAATAACAATGCACCTCCTCCACCACCATCACCCAGCATTGAGGAGATGTTCAAGACCATGATCGCTAACCAAGCGCAATTGCAGGCTGACTATGTTAAATTGGCAGCCGAAGTGAAAAATAACCAGTTAGCGACCAAGGCTCTTGAGTATCAATTTGGGTAATTTGCTAGTGCCCAAAATACAAGGCCCAGAGGAGGACTGCCGAGCGACACGGATCCGAATCCGAAGCAAGTAAATGCAGTGACCACAAGAAGTGGTTTGCAGCTGAAGGAGGTGGAACCAGAAAGACCACCTCAAAATTCGGGAGCAGCAGAAGTTGAGGGGGAGCAAATTTCGGAGAGGGGGGAGACCAAAGAAGCTGAATCATAAAGACCTCCACCCCCGTTCCCTCAACGACTCAAGAAACACAAAGAGGAGGCGTGTTTCAAGAAATTCATGGAGGTGCTTAAACAGGTACATGTTAACTTACCTCTTGTTGATGTCTTGTAGGGAGTGCCTAAATATGCTAAATACATAAAGGACATCGTGGCCAACAAAAGTCGTTTGACTGAGTATGCCATGGTGGCTTTGACGGAGGAGTTCACTTCCCGGATCCAAAATAGATTTCCCACAAAGCTAAAAGACCCTGGAAGTTTTACTATCCAGCTTACTATTGGGCAAAGCATCCGAGCTCGTGGATTGTGTGACTTGGGGGCAAGTATAAATCTGATGACATCTTCGGTATTCAGAAAGTTGGGTCTCGGGAGTCCTAGACCTACAACCGTAATCTTGCAGTTGGCGGATCGATCCTTAGCTAGGCTGGATGGCATTGTTGAGGATGTTCTAGTGCAAGTTGGCTCCCTAGTTTTTCCGGTAGATTTTATTGTTCTGGATTTTGAACCAGACGCGGAAGTCCCATTTATTTTGGGACGACCCTTCTTGGCAACCGGGAAAGCATTAATCGACGTAGCTGCGGGGCAACTTACAATGCGAGCACATGACAAGGTAGAGGTGTTCGATGTGTATAAAGCACCCAAGCTCCCGATGGTGCATGAAGAACTCTCGATGATCAATGTAATTGATCATGGTAATGCTAAGCAGATGAAGCATTCCCGAGAGTTAATGGGAAGACCACCGGATAGGTGTAAGCACTACTGGGGGAGGACAGTGATCGTGAGAAATCGTCCATCACCCTAGCGGACAATTGAGCTTAAATGACATCGAGCCGAGACGGTAAACTAGGCGCTGCACGGGAGGCAACCCGTGAAAATTTTTTTTTCTCATTTTGTAAAGTGTAAATAGATTTTTCTTTTTCTTTTCTTGATTTATTACGATATTTTTTGTTTTGGTTAGTGTTTTTTATTTTTAGTTAGGTGAAACCTATTATTCTAACCAATTTTGTTTAGTGAGATGATTTTCAGGTCAAACGGAGAAAAATGTGCACGGAAGCGTGAAGGAAAAAATGAGGTATGAAAAATTAATAAAATGTAGAAGACAGTGAGCTGGGGCGATAGCTCCGTGTCACGGAGGAGGACCTCCGCGTTACCCTCCGTGACACGTTGAGGTGTAATCCGGAAATTTTAAAATTTCCAGTATGCTGTCGCGATGGCTCCGTGTCACGGAGGAAGTGCACCGCGATGCACTCCGTGACACGTTGCCGTGTAAATTGTGACGGGTCACACCGGGTTGTCGGGTGACCCGCATGTTTTCTACCTTTTAAACCCCGATTTCTCCCCTTTTTTCCCTCATTTTCGATCTCCTCCGCGACCAAACATCCCAAAACCCCTCTCCCATCAACGTGCCACGGCTTAAGGCAACAAATTACCAAGTTTTCTTCGCTTCTTCAATGTTAAGGTATGTTTTCCGATTCTCTCTCAAGTTTTTGTCGATTGTTTTCGAAATTAAGCATGGGAGGTGAGATAAATCACCCTAAGTCGAAATTAAGCATGAATTCAAGTTATTTGTTGATTGATAAACGTTCGGAATGTTGTAATGATTGTTTGAACTTGTCGATTGCATGAATTATTCGAATTTGATGGAAGAAATCAATCCTAGGGCTTTGTTGTTGAATTTGAAGTTGGAAATGTGTTGAATTCGTAAATTCTATGCCGGGGTGTACGTGTTGAAGGGTTGAATCGTTGTACGAATTGTTTAAATGTTAATTGACGACGAATTCTCGGGTTTGGGAAAATGTTGAAATTTTGTTCAAATTTGGTTGGTTGTATAGGTGCATGTGTATAGCATTTTTGTTGTTGTTTTGTTTCGTTGTTTTTCTTTGCTAAGTGCGATGGTTAAAATGCTAGCGACGGTAGTGATTGGGATTAGCTGTACGAAGTCTGAGTAGTATGTAGAAGTTATACCGTCGAATTTTCGTTTGAACGCACTAAGCATGATTGTATAGTTGGTTGTTTGGTGTAAATAAAGTTATTCTTGCCGTAGTATCGTAACTGTAGCTAAGGACTAAGTGTGGGGTAAACTTAGCGTAACCGGACCTTAGCCGAAGTTAATATCTTTTTAGATTGACATTGAGCTTGTTTACTTGTGTTGACAGGTAAAATGGCAAGCAGGCAAGATAAAGGTAAGGGTGCATCAACTTCAGGCACCGGAAGGAAAAGACTCAGACTGGGCACAGCACTCCCAGCTGCACCAGCAGTTCCACGCAGCCAGCGCCACCAATACGGAACGAGATGGGTGACTGACGAGGGGAAAAGTGGTATGCCAAGCACAAAGAGAATAAATACTTCCCCGAGGATCATATAGCACGGGAGCCATTAGCACAGGAGTTTCCCAGAATGGTTCAACGGATCGAGGCAGCTGGGCTCGGTTTCATATTTCAGGAGCCCAAGGAATGCAACCTGCACCTGGTCCGGGAGTTCTATGCTAATTGGAACCCGTCAATCAGAAGCCATACCATCAAGATCAGAGGGCAGATAGTCACTCGGGAACCCCACCAGCAAAATGCCATCATCGGAGCGCGGGACACAGACGCCCACGTTCTCCGCCAGCTGAACATTACCCCACCGTATGCCGACATCAGACGCACACTGTGTGGGGCTCGATCTATAGCTAGATGGAGCAGACACAAAGAAAGGGGCTACCACCAGACTCTGCCATATTCTCAGATGAACAGGGAAGCCCGAATCTGGCTGAAGATAGTCTGCTCGTGCTTAATCCCGGGGGTACACATGACTGATGTGACCCAGGACCGTGTTTGCCTGGTGTACGCCCTGATGAAAGGGCTGGAGATTAATGTCGGGGCGGTCATCATATTTGCCATGAAGAGAGCCCGATTGCACCAGGGCCACAGGTATGGGTTCGGTGGACTACTCACCACCTTTCTCCAGGGCCTCGACGTCGAGGAGGAGGCTTTGGATTATATCCCGCAGTTGGAGCGGCGGGCCTTGGATGTGACCAAAACTAAGGCTCCCAACACCACCCGACTTTGTGCTATTTGATTTTTGTGAACACTGCAGACAGTGTTCGGTTTAAGTGTGGGGTGGGAGTAGTTAGGTGCTGGGCTGGGCTGGTTTGCTTGTGTGTTTTTCCTCTGTATATTTGTATGTTATGTTTCCTTGTGTTTGTGAATTTTTAAATTGTTCCGTATCTGTACATATTTGTGAAATTGATGTGTGTTGTGGAATGTTGCCAGCTGAGTCTGTAAAAATTTTTTTGTAAATATTTTTGCTTATCGAAATGATCGATGTTTTGCAAAATTTTTCAATATTTTTTATTTTTGGGTTTCTCGGCGTTTGTTTTCGGATCTTTTACCGAGAATAGTCCTATTGAACCGACGTCATAGTTAGTGACCGTTCCCTATGATGGATGGATGACGACCGTCTTAAGGGAAATGTAGTCGGTAGGAGTAGTTTTTTTCAATTATTTTTCAGTTTTTTTTCTTTGGTGGATTGCATCCCGGAACCTGTAGTTACTATATGGTTGTGAATTGTTGGTTGCGTGTTGTACCTGATATTCAAAATGCAAAAGTGATTCGTATGAAAGCATGCAATCTTGTAAATATGTTGAGATTTCTAGGCTGTAGAGTTCGATTCGGTGTGATTGAGGCTTAATGTTTGAATTCATGTAATTAGCTGATTGAAGAGTCTGTGAATACATCTTGAATCGAGCATGTGCATAAAGTGTGAAGTGAGGTATTGTTATTCCATGCTATTGTGAAGTGTCTAGAACTTGCCTGGTGTGTGTACAAAACGAAATGAAGGAGGTGTATTGTTGGAAAGGATGTAGGCAGTTCTATGTTTTAACCGAGAGTTTCTAAATTTTTTTCTTGTCATACTCCCCCTTTATGTGATTGTATACCCTAGTCAGCCCTTTGAGCCTTTAGCCTATTATTTCTCTCTTTTGTCCAAAAAGTATAAACTGAGCTTAATTCTTTCTTTTCATTAGCCGTAAAGTCCATACAAAACTCTTAAGCGCTTAAGAAGAGAAAATAATTTTCCCAAAGTGTCAAAGACTGAGAATGGTGAAAAGAAAAAGAAAAGCAGAGTGAGGGAAGAAAAGAAAAGGTTGAAGGTGCACTTGCTATAAATAAACGATAATGAAGGTGCAAGAATAACCTTTGTTATTGTGTCAAGTGTGCTTAATGAAATGGGCCATACTAAAGTAAATCGTCAAGAATGGGATGATGAAAAAAAAAAAAAGAGAGAAACATTGTCCATGAGTTGATGGGAATGTGTTGCAAAGGCACTTAAGGATGCTAGTGGCTATTATTGGCTAATCCAATTTATACTAGTTCCATAGCTTCCATTACAACCCATTAAAGTCCTACGTGATCCTACATTGCATTTCTTTATATTAGTGGAGTAATACACTAAGGGCAAGCTTATGGATCATGACATGATGCATGTGAATTCTTTTGGGAGAGAGAGTGAAATTATTTTTACATGCCCCTACTTGAATGTTTGTGTGTCACATGATCAAAAAGGGGAAGATTCTCTTGAGTTGTGAGAGCACATGCTTGATGAAAGATTGATTTTCGTGTCGAGGACGAACAAGGATTTAAGTGTGGGGTAAGTGATCTTGGGCAGATTTATATGCCCAAGTGATACTCAAAAGTATCATTTTCGCCTTGTTTATCTAGCAATGTGTATACATTTTCATGTAATAGGTAATAAAATGTGAATTTATACTAACCAACATGATTAGCATTGTTTTGTAGGTAAAAGGTGATTTCGAGGAGCTAAAATGCATGTTGGATGATATTGGAGTTGGACTTGGATGCGAGCAAGGGAAAAGACATTGGACTGCACAAATTAAAGGGGCTCCACGATGGAGCCGTGTCACGCTACCATCGCGGAGGCATTCTGCCTGGAGGGTGAAAATTCACCAATTTCCAGTGGAGGTTCGCGACAGCTCCATGGCACGGTGGCTAGCCTCCGCGTTGCACGTCGTGCCACGTTGGTGCTATATTCCCGGACCCCCAATTCCAGTGAGGGTCCGCATCCACGGCGTGCCACGGAGGCAGTGCTCCGCGATGCACTCCGTGACACGTTGCTTGTTATTCCGGGAAAAATTTCTACTAGTATAAATAGAACACTTAGGTTCATTTTTCAGGAAGGCAGACTTGGTGGAGCAAGGACGTGGGTTACAGGCAGTTGAGGGACGAAAATTTCAGGGTTTTTTCTCTCTTTCTTTCTTCTCTAATTCAATTGTTTGTACGATTAACACTTGTTTTAGGATGATTAATCCACAAATGAGTGGCTAATTCTCTTCCTTGCTGAGGTTATGAACACTTGTGATGAATTTTGATTATTAATTATATGGTTTTTCATCTTCTTTTTCCATGTTGTTCTATTAATTCTTGTTTCTACTGCATTGGTGTGTGGCCTACATTAATGTACATCATAAAAGTCCGATTTCACTCGAGAGAGCACGAAATTGGAAAGTTGTGAATTAATAGGATATTGTTCTTTACTTGTTTTGGAAAAATTGAGTTTTGATGTGCTTTCCTGATAGAAATATACTTGAAAGCCGTATTAGTCAATTTAGGAATCGGAATTGTATTGCTAGGTCATGAATTGCATTTGATCACAGAAATGTAGACGGATGGTTTATGATTCTTAAGTGAGATTGAATACGAGAGTTTTAATCTCTTGGCTAATGTTCTTGGCTAGCAACTGGAAGAAAAGAATAACCAATTTAAGATGATAATCAGTTTCATTACATGTTCTTTAACCTCAGCATGCTCTTATTCATAGTCCAAATTCAAAGTAGATAATTGTTTGTAGTTTAGTATAAAATTTATAAAACAAATTATTCACTTTTTGGTCACGTTGTTGTCAGCATATTTAGAAGTTAAATATAGTATAGTATACTTAAGCAAACTTCACTTAATCCGAGTCTCTGAGGGATCGATACTTGGCTTACTAAAGCCACTTACTACTTGTTCGACCACGTTCACTTGCGTGTCGGTTTTGATACCCAACGAACCACCGAACACATACTCCCCCAGTAATATGATTGCAGTTGAGAAGAACAATTGAACACAAATTGAAACTCACCAGTTAATCAGTAATCGGTGAACGAGGTATGTTAAGGCAGTTTCCTTCGGCAAGTTAGTTTCCTTAGCATGATAACTCAGTTTGAATCCCAGTAAGAGTACCAGAAGCATGTCTATTGTAATTAGTTGGTTTTATTAGCTGAAACCCATATTACATGTTTAGTTGGGGATGGATTATGCATGCATAGCCATCATGATTGACCCCAGGGTTATTAGTTGTGTCAACGCCTGCCAGGGGCGAGATGACGTCGCTCTATGGAGCAGTATGCCATCCTCGAGAGACGAAGATGGGGTCCCAGGTCCTCATATGTCGTGGTTGGCTCTATACACCCCCGTCGAGCCTGGTGCACGAGGTGCAGATATTAGGGGTCCATCGGACTCGAACTCAGCTACAGTCAGGGGCCGAGCGGGCTCAATTATAGACCCAGGGGATCGGTAGGATAGCTATTGCTATTACTTGACCCAGTACGACCTTGATAGGGGTATATAGACAGAAGTGTACTCACCAGGGCTTATGGGGGCCTCAGATGGGTTATTCTGTGCTGGTTGAACCTTCCGGCTTATGGGGGCCAGGTAAGGTTTTTGTTTTCTTTAGTTATTTATAAATTAGATAGTAAGAAGTTCCATTACTCAGGTATGATGTCCATCCCTTCATTTTAGTTATTCTTAGTTCTATCTCTTTATCTCTGTCATTTACAGTTATCACCTTACATATTCAGTACATATTGTACTAATGCCCTTTTTGGGGCACTGCATTACTTGCCTACAGGTGCGGATAGACGAGGATCTGGTCCCTCTTAGCCTTCAGCCAGGATTGTTAGCAGAAGAGTCGGCTCCTTTATTTAGAAGCTTATAAACAAAAGGTCTACTCTTTTTTTAATTGTACAATTTATGGGTAGGTCAGAGCCCTATCCCGACCATCATATTACTCCTAGAGGCTTGCAGATTGTTTCTATTACACTGTGGTTAGCTGTTAGTGGTCGTGTATGGCCCATGTGTTTTAGTTTACGCGTTGGCCATTTGGGGCCTTGTTTAGCTGATAGATTAGCGGCCTTATCGACCATAGTTTAGCTTAGCAACTAGATTTACTTTACAGTCCCAACTAGATATCATGGTGGTCTTGTCAGCCCACATAGGATTCCCTGTTATTGCCTATTTCTCGTTAGCTATTTTTCTTTACAA
This sequence comes from Datura wrightii, assembly GCA_035772735.1. Lineage (NCBI taxonomy): Eukaryota > Viridiplantae > Streptophyta > Magnoliopsida > Solanales > Solanaceae > Datura > Datura wrightii. Next base: position 97,676,877 of record JASDFA010000007.1, read on the forward strand.
GTGCCTATAAGGCCTTGTCAGCCGGAGGTTGTATTTATAGCCGAGATATAGCTCGTTGTCTTCTTGATTTGGGGAGTAGGCCTGCACCAGGAGTGCACAGGCCTAGTTAAGTCAGTTCAGATACTAGGGCACCAGGTGCCAGTCATTCCTCCCAAGGTAGGGCGTGACAGTGTTCCCCGTGGATTCTTAACTACTTCGGGTTTTACATTTGTGATTTGTCCCAATACTTTACTTGTAGAACTGATAACTAGGGTTCATCTAAATGACTGATTCGTCCCTATTGGATGACTATACTCAATCACTTGTAAGGTCTCATGAGTGATTTCAACTTAATCGTTATCAATTTGTTCCAAATTTAACTATCCTGCGACCACAGCCCAAGTTAATACAATGATCATAAAAAGCAAGGCTTTGTTGTAATTCTCTTTTTCTAATCTCTACCTCTCTAGGCTCAAGCATGTGGAGAATTCAATAAAGTCCTAATGTTGCGCACCATTAAGAAACATTAAAGATGAAGACAATACAATACAAAAGTTTAGTATTGGTTTAGAATAACTTCGTGCAAACCCTAGTTCGTTAATTTACCATGGTTCCCACAACCCTAGTTGTGGAGGTTTTAGCCTCTCATAATTATAAGTAAATTGATAGCATTCATAGACAAAACATAAAAGGTATTTATACAGACATTAGAAACCTTTTCCTAAGCTAACAAGGAATTTTCCATATCTAGCACCGGTTGTATCACGACTAATCCTATGACCCATAACAGGATTGTACGGGTCGTACCTGCTTCTCGTACATCCTAAACTTCTATAGATTTGTCTAACTGTTGGCAGGCTGGTATGACTCGTACTACAGTCCTACGAGTTGTACAACGCATCTCTAGTTTGGCCTGAGAACTCTAACATCTTTTGTAGTTTTCCATGAGTGTTGTGGTACGCCTCGTACCGTCCTCTTATGACTCGTACTGATTATTGTATCTAAAGTTCTTCCAATTATTGAAGAATCGTGTGAAGATCACCAGGGCTCATGGCACGGGTTGTATGTTATTGCTACGATCTGTGAATTCCACTGGTACCAAGATGCCTTGTGCAAATTTCTCTGAAGACTTCCACGACTCTAGTTACGGCCCGTACCATCTTGGAACGGCTCTACTAAGAGTCATACATTGTCTTCCTCTTAATCTAGCCTTCTGATTTTCACCACGATTCTCAGTACGGCTCATACAATCAAGGTACGACTCATACTGAGACTTATACTTGGATGATTTGCTGAACTTTATACCTCTTTTGCATATTTTTTCTCCAACACCTATTTTCCCTGAAATCAAAGTAAAAGTACCTCATATCCATATAAACATACCTAAGTCCAAGCTATTTTCTCATCTTTAAGTGTCGAAAGTATTGTAAACTCATAGCACATCAACACCCTCAACTTAAGAGTTTTGTGTGTCCTAAGACAAAAAAAAATAATAAATACGATGCTTAACTGTAAAATTATCCTAGGATACTACAACCAACATTTAATCAAAAATTTTCACCATAACTCAAACAACTTTTGACCCTTTTTTCCATGAACCAAATCAGCACGTGCACATCAAGCAACCACAAAACATGATAAACAGGGATCAATATATGTCATTCATCTATTAACAGATAGTCAAGTCATCAATAATGCTTTTAATACATAGAAATGGTAGAATTAAACACAAACCATTTACCCTCATAGCAAATGAAGTTCCTCACTCACAAATATAGTAAAATATGAAACATGGGACTGCACAAGTAAGAATCTCACTCCTACAAAGTAGTTCCAAATACTGCATGTCAGCTACTATAGGCTTTCCCTTATTTTCTCTACTTCGATTTCTCAGATGGTCAAGCTAGGATCACTTCGAACTTGATTCGGCTTGTAATGTAGGCTTTCGGTCTGGGTATCATAGAGATGAAATCTTTTTAGTGACTAAACCCCTCCTTGACACTACATACATGTAGCCCCATTTTTTTATTTTTTCTACTCTTTTTTTGTTTTTTCACTTTTTTCTCCCTTTTCACCCTTTTTTATACACTTGTATGAGTGTGGTGTGTTTTCACAAATTTTCATTCATCTTTCTCTTCTTGTATTTTCTTGTCCAATTTTTCTTTCTTTTTATTTTACTTTTGTCACACCACACCTTGTTATTCACCTTTCTTTTTCTTCCTTTTTCACCTTCCCAATATTTATGCACCCCTACTCTAGCCACCCTTAACTTACTCATTTTGCCTATGTTGAGATTCACAATGTCCAAGAAGGGACCAAGGCCAAAATAGGTTCATTATAAAAATGGGTACGGTTAATTGGTTAATCAAAGAAAAATGATTAATTTAAGGGTCAAAATGATCAAGGTAATCATACTGGGCTAAACAAAAAGGGCCTTTGATCTTTTTCTAACCAATCATCCTAAAACCTATGTAAAGACCAACCGGGCAAGTTCTAGATCCTCTACGCGGTATTGAACTAGGTATTAGACCTCACTCACTCATGGTACATGTTTTGCATTTATTCTACTTGTCCGATTTATACATGGATAATAAGAACTACTCATGTTAATACACTAAATGACACTAAAAGATACACAAACATCATGTTTTGCAGTGAACAAGTACATAGCTAACCATCAAAATTTTTAAATAGGGTCAATTTTTTAAATCTTCAAAACTTGTGCACTTAATCACTGAGTACTCCTAAGATACTTTCTAATTAAACAAGAACACAAAAATAAAATAAAATCCTAAACATGTCAGTTCTACTAGATAGCATGCTCGAGGGAAAAGAAACACGACAAGAAAAATCCTCAGGCGAATATCCAAAAACAAGCACGCCCCTCCCCTTAAAAATCTTCTTTGTACCTAAAGAAATCAAGAATGTAAAAACTAGGATAGAGACATACCTATGACTACTCATACTTCACCATCCATTCATGGGTTGCCTCCCATGCAGTGCTTGATTTGACGTCGTGGCACGACGCAGATCACTTGATTACTCAAAATTCATCAAGAAACTTGGTCTCATCCTCCACTGTGTTAAATGATTAGCTTTTCCAAGAGGTTCCCTAGATGATCAAAACAAAACAAAAAAATGTAAAAGAGGAAATAACAACCAAAAGTTAAATACAACAATTAATCTAATCTTAGCCGAATTCCCGGGCAACGATGCCACTCTTTGATAATGCTCAAACTAACACTTTCTGGCAAAGTATGAAACAGACATTGTCAATAAAGAACCCAACAAAGAGGTTGAGGTCGAAACCACAGGGAATTGGGTAAGATCTAGACTAATGCCGGTACTTAAACTTGTTGGTACGTTATTTTCAAATTGGGCGGTATCAAAGAAAAACACTATTAAAGCAAGATTATAATTGAGATTGATATCAAGATTTTAAAATAACTAGGGTAAGTATTCCCCATGGGTTCATAACTACTTCGGGTATACACATGTGATCAATCTCAATGCTTGTAGAATTCGGACTCCACATCGGAGTCCTCACGACGTGTCTCCTCATCCGTGAGGACATCATCATCCGTGGGCTTTAAAAAATCTGGCCCCACTCGGCATAGAGCCCTGACATTTTTGCCAAAAGGGTAGTCTAGCTCGAGTTGCCATAGCTCCTCCTCTGTTGCCGGCCTCCCGCCTATCCGTAGCTGGAGCATCTGCATCCTATACATGCGAGCCCTGTACTTATCATCCCGAGCATGTCGCTCGCCTAGTGTAAGCACTGGCCCATGGGTGGTGTCGGGAGCCTTAGTTTTGGTGACATCTAAGGCCCGCCGCTCCATCTGCGGGATATAGTCAAGGGCCTCTTCCTCTATGTCCAAGCCCCTCAGGAATGTGGTGAGTAATCCACCAAATCCGTATCTGTGCCCCTGATGCAACCGGGCTCTCTTCATGGCGGAGATAATCACCGCCCCCACATTTATCTCCAGCCCTTTCATCAGGGCGTACACCAAGCATACACGATCCTGGGTTACATCCATCATATGCACCCCCGGGATTAGGCAGGAACACATGATCTTAAGCCATATCCTGGCTTCCCTGTTCATCTGTGAGTAGGGCAAAGTCTGATGATAGCCCCTCTCCTTATGTCTGCTCCACCTAGCCGTCGATCGGGTTCCACACAAAGTGCATCTGATGTCCGCATATGGTGGAGTGATATTCAGCTGTCGAAGCACGTGGGCGTCTGTGTCCCGCGCCCCTAAGATAGCATTGAGGTGGTGGGGCTCAAAAGTGACCATTTGCCCCCTTATTTTGATGGTGTGACTTCTGACAGTCGGGTTCCAGTTGGCGTAGAATTCCCGAATCAAGTGCAAATTACATTCTTTGGGCTCTTCAAAAACGAAGTTCAACCCAACTGCCTCGATCCTCTGGGCAATCCTGGGGAACTCCTGTGACAACGGTCCCTTGCTATGTGTTCCTCGGGGAAGTACTTGCTCTCCTTGTGCTTTGCGTACCACTTCTTCCCCTCCTCAGTCACCCACCTGGTTTCATATTGACGGCGTTGGTAGAGTGGAACCGCTGGTGCTGCTGGGACTGCTGTGCCCAGTCTGATTCTTTTTCTGCCGGCGCCAGATGTTGATGCGCCTTTTCCCTTGTCCTGCCTACTTGCCATTTTTCCTATCAACCCAAATAGACAAGATCAATGTTAAGCCAACTAAAATTTGCTTCGACTAAGGTTGGGTTAAGCTAGGCTACCCCACACTTAGTCCTTAGCCAAAATTACAACATTAAGGCAAGATCATGCTTATTTACACAAACAACCAACAAAACATAACAAATATGCTTAGTGCATTTGGAAAATTCGACGGTATATATTCTATGTACTACTCAGACTTTGTACATCTAACCACAATCATTACCATCGATAACATTTTATTCCATCACACTTTGCAAGGAGAAACAAAGAAACGAAAACAAAAAGAATTTATCTACATGAACCTATACAATTCACCCAATTCTTGCAAATTCCAATATTTCCTTCACCCGAGAATCCGTCGGTCTTTTAGCATAGTAACAGTTAGCACATCGACTCATCTCACTCAACATGTACAACCCAGCATGAATTTCACTAATTCATTAAATTTTTCCACTTCAAGCTCAAAAGCAAGCCCTAGCTATGATTGTATCAAAAATTTGATTAAATTATGCAATTAACGAGTTCAAGCAATCACAATGATACTCCGAACATCCAACAACAATAATTCAATTGAATTTACGTTTAATTTCTACTTAGGGCAAGTTTAGCTCATATCACATGTTCAATATCGAAGAAAATCGACAAGAAATGAGATGGAATTGAAGAACATACCTTGAATTCGAAGAATTGAAGAAAACTTGATGAAATTCTTGGCCTAAGTCCGTGTCACGTTGAGGCGGGAGGGGTTTTAGGGAGGTTGATCGCGGAGTGTGTGAGAAATAAGGAAAATTGAGGGGGAATTGGGGTTTAAAAGTCGGAAATTTGCGCGGGTCACCCGGCGACCCGGTGTGACCCATCGCGATATACACTGCAACGTGTCACGGAGGGTAACGCGGAGCATGCCCTCCGTGACACGGAGCTGTCGCGAGGGTGTTCTGGAATTTTTTTTAAAATTGCAGATTTACACCTCAACGTGTCACGGAGGGTAGCGCGGAGGCCCTCCTCCGTGACGCAGAGGCCCTCCTCCGTGACACGCCCTAGCTCACTGTTTTGCCACCTTTTATTATTTTTCATACCTCGAATTTTCCTTTGCGATCACTTGCACATTTATCCTCCGTTCAACCTGAAATTCATCTTACTACAAGAAATTGGTTAGAATTATAGGTTTCACTCAAAATAAGAATAAAAACAAAAACAAAAACTAAAAGTTTTATTGTTAATCAAGAAAAAGAAAAAGAAGTCTATTCACAATTTGCTAAGAAAAATTTCGCGGGTTGCCTCCCGTGCAGCGCCTGGTTTACCGTCGCAGCTCAACGTCATTCAACTCAGTCATCTTCTAGGGCGACGGACATTTTCTCTCGACCACTGTGCTCACCCCAATAGTGCTTACATCCTCCGGTGGTTTTCCCATTAACTCTTGTGATTCAACTATCTGAGCATCATCACCTCGATCAATTACGTTGATCACCGAGAGTTCCTCGTACACAGTCGGGAGCTTGGGGTCCTTACATACATCGAACACTTCCACCTTGTCATGTGCCCGCATGGTTAGCTGCCCTGCAGCTACATCTATTAGCGCTTTCCCGGTCGCCATGAAAGGACGTCCCAAAATAAATGGGACTTCCGCGTCTGGTTCAAAATCCAGCACGACGAAATCTACCGGGAAGATAAGGGAGCCCACTTGCACCAACACATCCTCCACAATGCCATCAGGTCTGGCTAAGGACCGATGAGCTAGTTGCAAGATCACTGTTGTTGGTCTAGGACTCCCTAAACCCAACTTCTTGAATACCGATGATAGCATCAAATTAATGCTCGCTCCTAAATCACATAATCCGCGAGCTCGGATACTCTGCCCAATTGTAATTTGTATAGTAAAGCTATCAGGATCTTTTAGCTTTGTGGGCAGTCGATTTTGCATCCGAGAAGTGCACTCCTCCGTGAGAACTACCGTAGCATACTCAGTCAACCGACTTTTGTTTGCTACGATGTCCTTTATGTACTTTGCATATTTCGGAACTCCCTGCAAAACATCAACAAGAGGTAAGTTAATATTTACCTGCTTCAGCACCTCCATGAATTTCTTGAAACACGCCTCCTCCTTGTGTTTCTTTAATCTTTGAGGGAACGGGGGTGGTGGTCTTTTTGATTCAGCTACCTTTTTCTTCCCCCTCTCATCACTTTGCTCCCTCTCAACTTCTGCTGCTCCTGATTGTTGAGGTGGTCTTTCTGGTTCCACCTCTTTCGGCTGGAAACCACTCCTTGTGGTCACCGCATTCACCTGCTTGGGATTGGGATCTGTGTTGCTCGGAAGTCCTCCTCTAGGCCTGGTATTTTGGGCTCCAACAAATTTCCCAAATTGATATTCAAGCGCCTTAGTAGCTAACTGGTTGTTCTTCACCTCGGCTGCCAATTTCACATAGTCAGCCAGCAATTGAGCTTGGTTAGCTATTATAGTCTTGAACATCTCCTCAATGCTGGGTGATGGTGGTGGAGGAGGTGCATTGTTGTTTCTATATTGTGCCTAATAGTTCTGATGCCCTCCTTGATTCCTCTGCACCCCCTGGCTCGAACATTGCCCTTGATGGTTGTTGCTACACCAAGAGAAATTCGGATGATTCCTCCAGTTGGAATTGTAGCTGTTGCCATACTGTTGGTGGTTGTTCCTCTGTACATTTCCCACAAAGTTCACCGAGTCAAAATTTGCTCCACAACACTCAGCTGAGTGCTCACTGCTCCCGCACACTTCACACCAAATCTGCTGCAGTGCATTCACTGGGGCTTGAGGCTGGTTCATTGTCATGTTACTGAAGTGGGTGTTGAGTTGATTCTGTAAAGCAGCTATCTATGCAACAATAGCTGTAAAACCATCCACTTCTAGAACTCCTGCTGCTTTCCTTGTTCCTCGTCTTGATGAATCAGCATTCCACTCCGGATTGCCCTGCGAAATACGGTTTAACAAGGTATACAGCTCCTCATAAGTTTTCTCCAATGCTTGTCCCCCAGCTGCTGAGTCTAGTAGGATTTTTGTGTGGGGTTCCAAGACCTCTATAAAAGTGTGCACCAGCACATCATTGGATTGATGATGATGTGGACAATCCTGCAACATGGACTTAAATCTCTCCCAAGCCTGATATAGATTCTCCCCCTCTCTTTGTTTGAAACTTAGAATTTGACTTCTAAGTCTTGCTGTTTTACTGGATGGAAAGAATCGTATCAAAAATTTCCTTGCCAGATCATCCCAAGTAGTAATAGAATTTGGTGGCTCAGCTTTCAACCACCTCTTGGCTTCTCCCAATAGTGAAAATGGGAACAATGTAAGCCTGACATAATCTGATGACAGTCCAGCGGGGATATAAGTGTCACTTATCTCCAAATAATTTTGGAGATGCTGCTGTGGATCCTCATGAGGGAGACCTGTGAACTGCCCGCTTGTGTGCAGCAATCGCACCATGTTTTGTTTGAGCTCGAACCTCCCTCCAGGCTCAGGTTTGCGGATGCTAGATGTGACATTGTTAGCATGTGGGATTGCCATCTCAAGAACCGGCCGAGCTGCTACTTCCTCGGGCACTAACATTGCCCATACTACTGGTGTATTCTTTGTTGCTCCATAATTGTTTGTCTGAGCAACTGCAGCTTTCTCTCTAGATCTTCTCTCCGCTGACGATGAAATAATCTTTCAGGCTCTAAATATGAGTCCACCAGCTCCTTGTCTCTTGTGAGTGTTCAACAGAAATTAAAATCTGCAAATTACAGGCTAAGACCAAGTCGTCAACACTAAGAAAAAAATATAGTAAATTTACACTTAAGAAAAATTCACCAATTTCCAGTCCCCGGCAACGGCGCAAAAAACTTATTCGCTTGTTTGCTATGGGTGTATAGCTACACGCAAGTGCAAGTAGTCGAACAAGTAGTAAAGTGGCTTAAGTAAGCCAAGTATCGATCCCATAGGGACAGGGATGAGGTAACAAATTACTCAAGTGTACTATATTTTAACTCTAACAATGAAGACAGCATTGTGACGAAGAGTTTGATATATTTTGATTTCTAATTTTATCCTAAGTCTACAAAGATTATATAAGTTGAATCTAAACTATGAATGTGAGCATGCTGAGGTTAAACGAACATGTAAGGAAATAAATTATCGATATAATTTCGTTAACTTTTCCTCCGGTTGCTAGTCAAGAACTATTGCCAATGGATTAAAACTCTCGTATTTAACCCAACTTAAGAATCATGAACCGTCCACCTACATTTCTGTGATTAAACGAAATTCATGTTCTAGCCATACAAAACCGGTTCCTTAATTGACTAATACGACCTTTAGGTGTATTTCTATCCTGAAGGTAAATCAATTCCCAATTTTCCCAAACCAAGAAAAGATCATATCCTATTGATTCACAACTTTCCAATTTCTTGCTCTCTCGAGTGAAACCGGACTTTTTAGATGTACATTAATATAGGCCACACATTAATGCAGTAAGAACAAGAATTAATAGAACAACCATGGAAGAAAAGATGATAAACCAACTTAATCAACAATCACATTTCAATACAATTGTTCTGAACCTCAGCAAGAAGAGGAATTAGCCACTCATTTGTGGATTAAACATCGTTAAATGAGTGTTAAACATACAAGCAATTGAATTCAAGAAGAAGGAGACAGAGAAAAACCCCGATATTTTTGTCCCCTCAACTGCCTGTAACCCACGTTCTTGCTCCACCAAGTCAGAATATTGAAAAATGAATCTAAGTGTTCTATTTATACTAGTGGAAATTTTTCCCAGAATAACAAGCAACGTGTCACGGAGTGCATCGCGGAGCACTACCTCCGTGACACGCCACAGACGTGGAGCCTCACTTGAAATAGACTGTCCAGGTAATAAAGCCCAACGTGGCACGACGTGCAACACGGGGCTAGGCCAACGTGCCACAGTCCCAACGCGCACCCACACTAGAATTTGGCCAAAAATTCCCTAGCCAGGTAGAAGCCTCTGCGATGGCAGCGTGACACGGCTCCATCGCGGAGCCCCTTTAATTCTTGTCATCCAATGCTTTGTCCTTTGCTAATCATCCGAGTCCATCCCCGATCTTCCCCAACACTCATTTTAGTTTCCCAAAATTACATTTCACCTGCAAAATAACGCTAATCATGTTGGTTAGTATAAATTCATAGTTTATTGTAAATCACATGAGAATGTATAAACATTGATAGATAAACAACGCTAAAATGACACAATTAGTTATTACTTGGGCATATAAATTTGCCCAAGACCAGTAATCCCTGTTAGCAGCTAATCACCACATATTTGATATTTATATACGTAGATCAATAACAGCTAATTACAACATATCGAATCACTATCTAATGGTAGAAATGATCTACAGCATCTTAGATCGTTACTTCTATTCAAGAACATAAGTCGTAACACTGTACCACTAGGATACTTGCCGAGAGTTAAGTCTTACATACCTGGTTTGCCGTTTACCGATTAACTGGCGAGGTTCATCTTGTATTTAGCTGTTCTTCCACACTGTAATCACATTAACGGAAGAATAAAGATATCTTCATTACTAAATTCAAAGAAAACAATAACTTTATATATATATATATATTGACTATACTTCAACTTATCGAAAGAAAATCAAGAATTCGTGATTTCTCGGGAATCTATAAGAGATAAATACTTACTTTAAGCCTGGGATCGTATTAACACTAGTTTGTAGCAATTCGAATCACTTTGGCTCGGTGGGACGATGATTTGCCGGGCAAATTTCACAAAACTAACTCCATAAAAATGCTCCCTGCAGTCCTATACTATGATACCCGAAGTTAATTTGAGTTTAGATGACATTTGGCGGAGCAATCGGAAGAAAATTGTATGAACCCTTCGTCCTTATCTCTGTTTTGGTCGATATATAATGGAAAATAACTTAAAGTTTTAGGATGAGGCCTATTTATACTTGGAGTTAGATTCATAGACACGTGGCACGTTGGCCAACGCGCTGTTTTGGCTCCATGCCACATTGGTTAATGCGGAGGTAGAGCCTCTGTGCCACTTTGCCACTCTGGCAACTCGGTTCGGCCTCCTTTCACGAAATCCCAACTTGGCACTCATTCGGCCTTTCCCTGGCCCTTTCCTCACACGTAAGGCATTCTAAAACTTCCAACCAACATGTGAATAGGACAACTACATGCTAGAAACTTATGGGGTGTAACATCCTCCCCCCCTTAAGAACATTCGTCCTCGAATGTTAACTTCTGCTTGCAAGAATTTTAACTTGCAACTACTTATTCTGGAAGAATTTCGGCAGAGTCTCCCCTGTAATGTGGACTATCCACAAATCCTGAAACGCAGAAAGGTCCAATATAGGTACTCCACACAATACTATGGCGTTCATCTCATAATAGACTAAAGTCAGCTACTCCACATATACATGTATATCATGCAACTTATGAAACAATAATATCAACATACCTCTAGCTGCACAATCTGACTAAGTATGAAATAACTAAGGATATCTAGCTTTCATATCATCTTCTGCTTCCCAGATCATCTCCTCTCGGTTCTTATTTCCATCACAACACCTTGACAGAAGCAACATGTTTAATTCTCAGTCTACGGATCTGCCGGTCTAGTATGGCTACTAGAGCTTCTTCATAAGCTAACTCCTCAGTAATTTCAACGTCTTGGACTGGAACAATCCGGAAGGGATCTCCTATACACTTTGTCAACATTGATACGTAGAAAACTGGGTGAACGGGTTCTAATGGCCTATCCTTCGGCGAATCTGATAAGGCCCAATAAACCTTGAGCTAAGCTTGCTTTTCTTACCAAATCTCGCCACACCCTTCGTCGGTGAAACCGTCAGGGATACCGAGTCACCCACAATAAACTCTAGGTTTCTCCGCCGCACATCAGCATAAGATTTCTGGCGGCTCTGAGCAGTCAGCAGATGTTCCCTGATAAGCTTTACTTTTTCCTTCTGCCCATTTTAACAAGTCTAGGTTTTCTCTATCTGCTTGAAGTTATCCTCTAAAAGGCCCCCACTTTCATTTATGGTGGGCCTCGAGAGTCTGAGTTGTATATTCCACTTGACCACCAATTAGTGTGCGAGGAACTGTGCTTAAGTTAACATATGTCACCGTCTATTCCAACATCCTTTCCTAAAATTTAGTCGTAGATTACGCCCCTCTATCGGAGTTTATCAAACACTGAGGCTGCATGCGCTCCACCTACTTTTGGGGTATTTGACTTGACATAAGTCTTAATGGCAACATAACTTCATCTGGCGAGGCATGAATTGACCTCATTGGTCTTATTATACTGACTCAAATAAGGTCAGGCTGCACCTAGTGTGAGATAACCCTGTGAATGTATTCATATTAATTATTCTCCACTCCCTTGCAGACATGACCATCTCTTATATTAAATAACTCGGTCCCTGCTATTATACCTTTTCTATCCTATCACTGGGGCTCTGCTTCTATAATTTAATGATATCTCCTTTCCTCTTGTACCATCTCATTGCATTTTCGTGAAATTCTGGGTGCAACGAACACATCCACCTTAGCTATGGTCTGCTATTTGAAGTTCCGCCACCCTTGGAACGTGAGGTCAACATACGAACCTTGTGACCTTGCTTGTTGTTATATTGAAGGCCTGTAACTGTTCGTTGGGCCTTATTTCCGAGCTACACTAGATTAGAGTCTCCGTGTTAGCACTCCCTTATCTTCCCCTTACGCGGGCTTGCCGCAACATTCTAGGCTATAACCTTGTCTCTTAACTGTTAGCCCGAGGCTTGGTCCTCAACATGCGATGTTCTATTAACCTGGAGGTGATTCTAATTTCCCCCAAAGTTTGTTATTCGTGCTTTTCCTCCTTACCTTTCTTATACTGAGCTCTGGGGTTCATGGTACTTGCCTTACACTGTCAATAAGGTTATCGGCTAGGTCTCGGCCAATACTTTTTCTGGTTTGCAGTCGGACCCATTCTATTCATATGACCCCCCTGTCTTTTGATATCACAATTAAGATCATAACCATTATCTTGTAGGCATATCCTGCCATCACTAGCATGCTACAGCGGATTCAGCCTTTTTCTTTGACTTGAACTTGACTATTACTGGGAGTTTATCACTGATGGATTTCTTACGCATACTTTGAGTAAGCTTCTAGTCATACCCTCTCTTCTAACTTTTTACTGTGAAGGTCTGGACCACTTACATAAACATTGGGGCTCCCTACCTTTTTCGAACACTTTCTGGAGATAACAAATCCAACCTTCTCTTACTATTTACTTCGGGCAACATTGCCTCAATTCTTACGCCCTTTTATATACTGGAAACAAAACTAGGAGGTAGGAATAGCCTTTTCTTACCGCAATGAAATGGGAATATTGAACTGTACAACATTCGAAAGGATGAAGGTGGGAATCTTGCATTTCCCTCTCTTTCTCACTTCCATCGGGTAACCCAATATTAACTGTCGTATTAATCAGATCTTGTATATCCAATAGATAAGTTAACTCGTATATACACTATACTCCTGACTTCCTACTCTGAGGTTATAAAAATGAACAGGGGACGGTGCTGATAGATGTATCACAGTGTGAGGTTCCTGGTACCTCGGAAGAATATTAGGGAGATCAAAGACGTCCGCTCCCGTCCTTAGGCTAACTATCTCCCAACTGTGGCATCTTAATAATACCTCTTCCTGCTGCTATAGTTAGCTTGCAACTGCTGGTGTCTGTCTTATATTAAACATTACCCTAGACAGACATAACAAGGAAAATTTAGGGACTTAACTCTATATAACTTTGCTCTATAGCACGATCTGAGAAAAAGAAAGAGTAACCATCCTATCATGCCTTGCAGCCTCCTGCCTATAGTATGTGGTGCACAACATATCCATAGACAAGACACTACTTAGCAAGGCTTGTGGACTCCCTGGGATACGATCTGCTCTGATACTAAGTTTGTCACGCCCCGCCTTGAGAGGCATGACTTGCACTTGGTGCCCTACTAGGACCTCAACTGCTGAGCTAACCGTGCCTAAGCACCTCTGGTGCAAGGCTGGCCCTAACTCTAGAAATCAAGAAAACAACGGGATACATAGCGGCTGCAAATGAAACCCTTGGCCGACAAGGCCTATAGCCACCTGTGAAAAAATAAATAGCTAAACAAGGCCCCACATGGCCAACACACATAATCTAAATCACATACGGCCCTACGCGGCCGATACATCTAACCATAGGGAAAAGATACAATCTGCAAGCCTCTAGGAGTAATAAGATGGTTGGGACAGGGCCCCAGCCTACCCATACTGTATAAACAAAAAAAGTAAACCTCTGTCACACAAGCTCCGGAAGAAAGGAGCTGATGGCTCTGTGCGGCTGACAAAAACTACGAGGGGTCTTCTCCTCGTCTATCTGTACCTGCAGGCAAGTAATGCAGCGCCCCGAGAAGGGCGTCAGTACAATATGTACCGAGTATGTAAAGCAATAGCTATAAGTGACTGTGAGTAAGGAATTAAGATGACCATAGCTGAAATAAAGGGAACGGACTGAAGCTGACTTAAGTAGTAAAATCAGGACTAAACGTAATTGTAATAAGAAGGGTAGGGGTCATACCTGACAAACGGAACGTCTTACTGTCTAACTATCAGTAACTAAAGAAACATAGCATAAACCTTACCTGGCCCCCATAAGCCAGAAGGTGCAATCGACACATAACAAACCACACGGGCCCCCATTAGCCCTAGTGAGTACACCTCAATCTATTCACCCCTATCCAGGTCATACCCCACCACCTACAAGCTATGAGCATGCTGTCGGTCCCCAGGGTATGTAGCTTAGGCCCTGCTGGGCCCCTGACTATAGCTGTTCCTGAGTCTGAAGGACTCCTAAAATCTACACCCCGGGAGCAAGCGCTCGGCGGGGGTTTGTATTGGCCAACCACGACAAAATATGAGAAGTTGGCTCCCCATCTTCATCCCCTGCGGACGACATGCTGCTCCGTAGAGCGACGTATCCTCTCCCTCTAGCGGATGAGTCGACACAGCTATTAACCCTAGGGCGGTCATGGAATCTATACAGGTAATCCAGCCCAAACAATGCAGATATAGGTCTCAACTGATAACAATAACTGCACACAATCACATACTCCTGACACACCTATACTGAGAGTCATACTGGAGAAACTGACAAATAAATCTATCTGTACAGTGAGAGAGTATCGGCCTTCTGGCCCTCATGCTAATGCTACTCGCCTCTGGGATAATCTGTATGACTGTCTACAGGCACACGATGTGCACGTATTTGATCAGAGGATCCTGATAGTGATCATGATCTCTAATAATTTGGGCTGAATAGAGTGAGGTCTTAAGTAGTCTAACAATACTCGGAATGTCCTACTTGATCATCTGTAGATCATGCATAACTATTGAGTTTCGGAAAGCTAACTACTTTATTCTTCTAATTAAATAACTATAGAGCTGGGCTAGGTTGAACTTGTTTCTAGGCGATTGAACCCTGGTTCTTCATAGGGAGCTTACCGTTCCCCTTAACTTGGTAAACACTGTACTAGCAGAGTACTACTGACTCCTTAGTCCTTGTCTGAATTCACTCGGATCTATATTACTATTCTGAGAACTATATTACTGTTCTGGGCAAATATCAATCTTATAGGCAATTCTATATAGACTGGCCCTCTCCTGGTACTCTGTACTTGAATACCTTACAAAAACCGGCTAGGGTGTTGGTCCGTCACTGACTACTTATGTGGACCCCTCCTTGGGGTACCCACAGGTTTACCTGACTCAGACGACCGGACTAGCTTGCTGGCGTCCCACATGATAGTTGTTAAATCGACTAAGATTGACAATCACTGATAAGGCTAAAGGGATGACAGGCGATCACTCAATACATGGGAGAACCTTGATGTCACTAACTCTAGAATATACCTATTCTGTCTCTATTTCTGGTTTTGGGACGTGCAATAACGCCAATGACCTCTAAGTATGCTTCCCTGCTAATACAGGCGCCAACTGGTCGTCAGACCGCCTAACTGCACCCATACTGTTTAACCAACTAATTCAGGCTACTAACTCTTACGAGCCTCTAAAGTCTAAGCCTAGCAACCAACATATAAGTCTACCATCCCAAAAAGCTGAGCATAAAAGAGTTCCCTAGCATCTTATGTGAATCACATTTAACCTGCTCCCCTTTTAATGAGGGGTCCTGTAGTACGATCTGTATATGAGTTCTAAAAGCTAAGCAGAAGTTATGTAACTGTAATCCCTGTTAGCAGCTAATCGCCATATATCTGATATTTATATACGTAGATCAATAACAACAAATTACAACATATCGAATCACTATCTAATGGTAGAAACCATCTGCAGCATCTGAGTTCGTTACTTCTATTCAAGAACATAAGTCGTAACACTATACGACTAGGATACTTGTCGAGAGTTAAGACTTACATACCTCGTTTTCTGTTTACCGATTAACTGGCGAGGTTCGGCTGGTATTCAGTTGTTCTTCCCAACTGTAATGTCACGCCCTGCCTTGGGGGGTATGACTGGCACCTGGTGCCCTATTAGGATCTGAACTGCTAGACTACTGAGCCTAAGCACATCTGGTGCCTGGTTGACTCTAACTCTGATTTACGAAAACAACGGGCTATAAATACAGCCTCTAGCCGACTAGGCCTATAGCCACATGTACTATAACTTCAGCTAACCAGTGTCAAATTCATATAGGTGAACCTATGCGGGCCGACAAGGCCACCATGCTGTCTAGTTAACTCTAAATCAATATAACGAATGCTAAACAGCTACGTGACCGGCAAGGTCACCACTACTGACTGGATAAAGGTCTCACACGGCCAACATAAACAACTAAACATACGCACGACCCCACACGACCGACACAACTGACCATAGGGAAATATAAACAGACTGCAAGCCACTAAGAATACTAAAAAGATGGTCGGGACAGGGCCCCGACCTACCCATACTGTACAACAAAAGAAAAGGGATAAACCTCTAGCTATCTAGCTCCGGATGACTTGAGCTGATGACCCTGTGAGCTGGCTGGAATCACGAGGTATCGGCTCCTCGTCTATGAGTACCTGCAGGCAAGTGATGCAGCACCCCCAACGGGCGTCAGTACCGCTGGTACATAGTATGTAAAGTGCTCGGTGCTTTGGGCTACGGGAAAAAAACCGACACGCAAGTGCACGTGGTCAAACAAGTAATAAAGTGGCTAAGTAGCCAAGTATCGATCCAAGGAGGCTCAAGATATGTAAAATTGCCTAATTTACTATAGTTATATTTAACTTCTAATTATGCTAACAACAACGTAACCAAGGGTTAATTGAGTTTTTGTTTCTAAACTATATACTACAATTAATAACACTATTTACTTGTGAATTCAGACAATGGATATGAACATGCCAAGGTTAAGAACAAGTAATGAACTTGATAATCATGATAATTTTGGTTAATTCTCTTCTTCAAGTTGCTAGCCAAGAACATTTTCCTAGAAATTAAAACTCTCGTATTTAATTTCACTTTAGAATCATAAACCATCCGTCTACATTTCTGTGATCAAATGCAATTTATGACCTAGCACTACAATTCAGGTTCCTAAATTGACTAATACGACTTTCAAGTATATTTGTATCAGGAAAGCACATCTAAACCCAATTTTCCCAAATCAAGTTAAGAACAATACCCTATTAATTCACAACTTTCCAATTTCTTGCTCTTTCGAGTGAAATTGGACTTTTTAGATATACATTAATGTTGGCCAATCACTAATGCAGTAAAGAACAAGAATTAATAGAACAACATTAAAGAAGAAGAATAAAACCATATCATTTACAATCAAAATTCATTACACATGTTCAAAACCTCAGCAAGAAAGAGAATTAGCCACTCATTCTTGGATTGATCATCCTAAAATGAGTGTAAATTATACTTACAATTGATAGAAAGAAGAAAAGAAGAGAACAAATCCCTTAGCTTTTCCAATCTTCAACTGCTACTAACCCACGTTCCTGCTCTCCACTTCTGAACTCAGTCTAAAAAACTAAAAAACTAATTAAAATAAACCTAAGTGTGGTATTTATACTAGTGGAAAATTTTTCCCGGAATAACAAGCAACGTGTCACGGAGGCCAACGCGGAGCCTTGCCTCCGTGACACGGCGTGGACGCGGACCCTCACTGGAATTTCCAGGGTCCGGTAATTTAACCTCAACGTGGCACGGAGGCCATCGCGGAGGCCTATCTCCGTGCCACGGAGCTGACGCGCAGGTACACTGGAAATTGCCAAATTAATTCATGCTCAGGCAGTGTGCTACCGCGATGGTAGCGTGGCACGGAGCCATCGCGGAGCCCCTATAAATTCTGCATTCCAAGGTCTTTTCCACGCTCGCATCCAAGTCCAACTCTGACATAGGTCCAACATGCATTTTAGCTCCTAAAAATCACCTTTATCTACAAAACAAATGCTAATCATGTTGGTTAGTATAAATTCGCATTTTATTACCAATTACATGATATTATATACACATTGCACAACAAACAAGGTAAAAATGATACGTTTGAGTATCACTTGGGCATATAAATCAGCCCAAGATCACTTACCCCACACTTAAATCCTTGTTCGTCCTCGAACAACACATACACAAATCATGCAAATTACATCCCAACCTTCATCACTATGGTGCAACAATTTACGCTACGGTCGTACCGATTATTCAATTTTTGTAAATCATCAAGAAAACATGCTTGGTCATACAATACAATGACCTTTAATACATCAAGGCTGCCTAGACTTTTTAAGAATTGATTCTTGATATCGGCAAACTCATGCAAATGAACTAATCAAGAAATACGACACGAAAATCAATCTTTCATCAAGCATGTGCCCTCACAACTCAAGAGAAACTTCCCCTTTATGTTCATGCAACACACGAACATGCAAGTAGGGGCCTATAAAAATTAATTTCACTCTCTCTCCCAAAAGAATTCACATGCATCATGTCAAGACCCATAGGCTTGCCCTTAGTGTATTACTCCACTAATATAAAGAAATGCAATATAGGATCACGTAGGACTTTAATGGGTTGTAACGGGGCTATGGATCTAGTATGCATATATTGGATTAGCCAATAATAATCGCTAGCATCCTTAAGCGCCTTTTCAACTCATTCCCATCGACTCATGGACATTGTTCCTCTCTTTTCTCTTTTTCTCCCATTCATGCTGGTTTACTTTCACAAAGCCCATTTCATCAACCACACTTGACACAAAGCAGAGGGTTTTCATGTACCCTCAATATCAATTAATTACAACAAGTGCCTCTTCAACGTCATCTTTTCTTTCCTCACTTTGCTTTTCTTTTTCTTTTCACTCTTTTCACTCTTTAACACTTTGGGAAACATTTTCTGTTCTTTGTAAGCGCTTAAGAGCTTCTTAAAGACTTTAAGGTTAATGAAAAGAAGGAATAAAGCTTAGTTCATACAATTTTGGACAAAAGAAAGAAATCGGCTAAAGGCTCAACGGGCTGACTAGGGTATACAACATATAAAAAGGTAGAATTTGACATGAAAAAAATGGAAACTATCGGTTAAAACAAAGAAATGCCTACATCCTTTCCAACACTACATCTCCTTCATTTCGCTTTGTATACACACCAGGCAAGTTCTAGACAATTCACGATGACATGGAATAGCAAAACCTTACTTCACACTTCATGCACATGCTCGAATCCAGATGCATTCACAGACTCTTTAATTAGTCAATTACATGAATTTAAGATTAAGCCTCAATCATAATGAACCAAATTCTATAGCCTAGGTAACTCAACATATTTACTGAATTGCATGCTTTCGAACGAATCATTTTTAAAATTTGAACATCAATTACAACATGCAACGAACTTTTAGCAACCATAAGCAACTACAGTTTATTGATGCAATCCACCAAAGAAAACTAAAACAACAATTAAAAATCCTACTCCTACCGACTACATTTCCCTTAAGACGGTCATCATCCATCCATCATAGGGAACGATCACTAACTATGACATCGGTTCAATGGGACTATTCTCGGTAAAAGAACCGAAAACAAACTCCGAGAAACCCAAAAATCAAAATCGAAATTTTTTTTGCAACACATCGATCATTTCGATAGAAAGAAAATATTTACAAGTGCAAAATATTTTCGCAAAAAGTTTTGAAAAATATCGATCATGTCGATAGAGAGAAAAAAAAAATTTAAATTTATTTACAAAATTTACAAAATATTTACAATGGCAACCATACTTTCAAAAACACACATCCTTAACCACACAACAAATATATACACATACATCGCAAACAGTTCACAACAGGGAAAGCATAACATACATAAACAACAAGGAAAAATTATACAGCAATTTAGAGCCTTGACCTAGCACCTAACTACTCCCCACCCCACACTTAAATCAAACACTGTCCCCAGTGTTCACAAAAATACAAAGCACAAAATTTGGGTGGTGGAACTCCCTGCTCAGTCGAAATATTCGACTTCCTCATCCGGTGCTGTAGCCTCATCGCCCATATCTGAATCAGCTCCATCGTCGTCATCGGACTCCACATCAGAGTCCTCACGACGTGTCTCCTCATCAGTAGGGACATCGTCATCTATAGGCTCTACAAAGGCTGGCCCCAGCTTACATAAGGCTCTGGCATTCTCGCCAAAGGGGTAGTCCAGCTCCAGCTGCCATAACTCCTCCTCGGTGGCTGGTCTCCCACCTATCCGTAGCTGCAGCATCTGCATGCCAAACATACGGGCCATGTATTGATCGTCACGAGCATGTCGCTCGCCCAAGGTCAGCACAGGTCCGTGTGTAGTGTCGGGGGCCTTAGTCTTTGTCACGTCGAGGGACCTCCGCTCCAGCTGTGGAATATAGTCCAAGGCTTCTTCCTCAATGTCGAGGCCTCGGAGGAAGGTGGTGATGAGTCCGCCAAACCCGTATCTGTGGCCCTGGTGCAGTCTGGCTCTCTTCATGGCGGATATTATGACCGCCCCAACATTAATCTCAAGCCCTTTCATAAGGGCATACACCAAGCAGACACGGTCCCGGGTCACGTCTGTCATATGAACTCTCGGGATCAAGCACGAACATACAATTTTTAGCCAGATTCTGGCCTCCCTGTTCATCTGCGAGTAGGGCAGAGTCTGGTGGTACCCCCTCTCTTTATGTCTACTCCATCGGGCTGTGGATCGAGCCCCACACAACGTACGTCTGATGTCGGCGTACGGTGGGGTGATGTTTAGCTGGCGGAGAACGTGGACGTCTGTGTCCCGCGCTCCAACGATGGCATTCAGCTGCTGGGGTTCCAGAGTGACAATCTGCCCTCTGATTTTAATAGTGTGGCTCCTGATGGCCGGGTTCCAGTTGGCATAAAATTCCCGGACCAAGTGAAGGTTGCACTCCTTGGGCTCCTGAAAAATAAAGCTGAGCCCAGCTCCCTCAATCCTCTGTACAATGCGAGGGAACTCCTGTGCAAGTGGTTCCCTTGCAATATGTTCCTCCGGGAAGTACTTGTTTTCTTTGTGCTTCGCGTACCATTTCTTCCCTTCATCGGTGACCCATCGTGTTCCGTATCGGCGGTGTTGGCCGCGCGGAACAGCAGGTGCAGCTGGGACTGCAGTGCCCAGTCTCATCCTTTTTCTGCCGGTACCTGAGGTAGAAGCACCCTTGCCTTTGTCTTGCCTGCTAGCCATTGGACCTGTCAGTTTACACAAACAAGCACAACGTTAAGCTAAAAACTTGTTAGCTTCGGCTAAGGTCGGGTTAAACAAATTTTACCCCACACATAGTTCTTAACAATATTTACAAAATTTCAGCAAGGATAGCTCTATTTACAACCCCAAACACAAACAACTATACACATATTGCTTAGTGCGTTCACAACAAAATTTCGACAGCATAACGGTTAGTGTACTACTCAGACTTCATACAGCTAATACCCAATCCTACTATCGCTAGCAATTCAACCATCGCACAAGCAACAAAACAACCACAAACTAAAAACAACTAGAAAAATATTTCATATACAAGCTAATCCAAACAATCTAACCAATTCACACATTATGCAATTTCCCACAAAAATTCAAGAATTAGTCGTCTTTGAACATTTACACACTATTTACCACGACTTATCTCAAATAATAAACGCACCCCAGCATCGAATTCACCAAACAATTAAGTTGCCCAAGTCAAATTCAACAACCCAAGCCCTAGGATAGAGTTCGACAATCAATTTCGAATTATTTACATAATCGACAAGTTCAAATGCCAAATACAACAATCCGAACATAATCAATCACAACATAATTCACCATCATATTTAATTTCTACCTAAGGTGGTATGTCTCACCTTACATGCCCAAAATTGACAAAAATCGCCAAAAAAATTGAGTTAGACGATGAAAGCATACCTTAGAATTGAAGAATCGGAGAAACTTGACGTTTTTCTTTGCCTATCAACGTGGCACGTTGCTTGGGGAGGGGGAAATGGGTGTTTGGTCGTGGAGGGAAGAGGGAATGGGGAAAAAAGGGCGAAATCGGGGTAATATTTAAAGAAAACACGCGGGTCACCCGGAAACCCGGTGTGACCTGGCACTGGATAAGGGGCAACGTGTCACGGAGGCCAACGCGGAGGCCCTCCTCCGTGACACGGAGCCAACGCGTTGGCTTACTGGATTTTTGAAAAATCCAGATTTGCCTTCAACGTGTCACGGAGGCTAACGCGGAGCATTGCCTCCGTGACACGGCGCCAACGCGCCAGTGCTCTGTTTCACCCATACATTTAATTTTTCATACCTCGCCTCATTTTCTCGATTCCATGTATATTTCCTCCGTTATACCTGAAAATCACCTCACTAAACAAAAATTGGTTAAATTAATAGATTTCCCTAACTAAAATAAAAAATATTAAATAAAATGAAAATCTAAACCTAGTTAAGAAAAGAAAAAGAAAAGAAAAATAAAAATTATTCACACTAAAAAGAAAGAAAGAAAATATTTTAATGGGTTGCCTCCCGTGCAGCGCCTGGTTTACCGTCGCGGCTCGACGTCCTTTAATCTCATTTATCTACTAGGGAGATGGACGATTTGTCCCGATCATGATCATCCCCCCAGTAGTGCTCTACCTTGTCCGGTGGCCTACCTAGTAACTCTCGGGAATCACTCAATCCATTAGCATTCCCATGATGAATTATGTTGATCACCGAGATATCCTTATAAACAGTCGGAAGCTTAGGTACCTTGTACACATCGAACACTTCGACCTTGTCATGTGCTCGCATCGTGAGTTGACCCGCAGCTACATCAATTAATGCCTTTCCGGTTGCCAAAAAGGGTCATCCCAAAATAAATGGGACTTCAGCATCTGGTTCAAAGTCCAGAACAATAAAATCGACCGGAAAAATGAGGGAACCTACTTGCACTAACACATCCTCAACAATGCCATCCGGCTTAGCCAAAGACCTGTCTACTAGCTGCAAGATTACCGTTGTAGGTCTAGGACTCCCTAGACCTAACTTTCTGAATACCGAAGATGGCATCAGATTTATACTTGCCCCCAAGTCGCATAATCCACGCGCTCGGATACTTTGCCCAATAGTCAGCTGGATAGTGAAACTTCCAGGGTCTTTCAGTTTTGTGGGCAACCTATTCTGAATACGGGAAGTGCATTCCTCCGTTACCGTGGCATACTCAGTCAAACGACTTTTGTTAGCCACGATGTCTTTAATATACTTCGCATATCTCGGCACTTCCTGCAAGACATCAACAAGAGGTAAGTTAACATGTACCTGTTTAAGTACCTCCATGAATTTCTGGAAACACGCCTCCTCCTTGTGTTTCTTAAGTCGTTGAGGGAACGGGGGTGGAGGCCTTTCTGGTTCAGCTTCTTTAGTCTTCCCCTTATCAGAACTTTGCTCTCCCTCAACATCTGCTGCTCCTGACTTTTGAGGCAGTCTTTCCGGTTCCACCTCCTTTAATTGTAAACCACTCCTCGTGGTCACTGCATTTACCTGCTTTGGATTTGGATCCATGTCGCTAGGTAGTCCTCCTCTGGGTCTAGTATTTTGGGCACTAGCAAATTGCCCAAACTGATATTCAAGAGCCTTGGTCGCCAATTGATTGTTCTTCACTTCGGCTATCAATTTGACATAGTCAGCGTGCAATTGTGCCTGATTAGCGATCATGGTTTTGAACATCTCCTCAATAGTCGGTGATGGTGGTGGAGGAGGGGCATTATGATTTCTGAATTGAGCTTGATAATTTTGTTTCCCTCCTTGGTTTCTATGCATACCCTGCCCTGAACTCTGGCCTTGTTGATTGTTGCTACCCCACGAAAAATTTGGATGGTTCCTCCAATTTGAGTTGTAGCCACCACCAAACTGCTGTTGATTTCTCTGTGCATTGCCCACAAAGTTAACAGAATCAGGATTTGCACCACAGCATTCAGCTGAATGCTCACTACTACCACACACTTCACACCACATCTGTTGAACTGCATTGACTGAAGCTGAAGGCTGGTTCAAATTTATATTGCTGAAGTGAGTGTTTAACTGATTTTGCAAAGCAGCTATCTGTGCAGCGATAGCTGTGAATCCATCCACTTCAAGCACTCCAGCTGCTTTCCTTGCTCCACCTCTTGAAGAATCTGCATTCCATTCTGGATTGCCTTGTGAAATTCTCCAGCGCTTGCCCTCCAGCTGCTGAATCTAACAGAATTTTAGTGTGGGGTTCCAAACCCTCAATAAAAGTGTGTACCAACACCTCATTGGACTGATGATGGTGAGGACAGTCCCGCAACATGGATTTGAATCTTTCCCAGGCTTGATATAGATTTTCTCCCTCCCTCTGTTTAAAACTTAGGGTTTGACTCCTAAGTCTGGCTGTTTTACCAGAAGGGAAAAATCTAATAAGAAACTTCCGTGCAAGATCATCCCACATTGATATAGAGTTGGGTGGTTCAGCTTTTAACCACCTCTTGGCTTCACCAAGTAAGGAAAATGGAAATAAGGTGAGCCGAACATAATCGGGTGACACTCCAGCGGGTATATAAGTGTCACTTATCTCCAAAAAGTTCTGGAGATGTTGTTGTGGATCTTCGTGAGGGAGACCGGTAAATTGCCCGCTTGTGTGCAAAAGTTGCACCATATTCTGCTTTAATTCAAACCTCCCTCCAGGCTCTGGTTTGCGGATGCTAGAATGTATATTATTAGCGTGTGGGATTGCCACCTCGCGAACCCGCCTTGTTGCTGCTTCATCGGGCACTAAAATTGCCCTAACAACTGGTGGATTTGGTTGCTCCATCATAGACTGTTTAAGCAACTGCAGCTTCTTTCGAAGAGCTTCTCTACGTTGACTATGAAATTCCCGTTCAGGCTCTAAGTAAGATTCCACCAGATCATTGTCCCTTGCCAGTGTTCACAGAAATAAAATCTGCAAAATACAGGCTAAGACCAAGTTGTTAACACTTAAGAAAATAAAAATACAAATACAGTAAATTTACACTAAACAAAATTTTACAAATCGCCCTAGCCTCCCCGGCAACGGCGCCAAAAACTTGCTCGGTGCTCTGGGCTACGGGTAAAAACCGACACGCAAGTGCACGTGGTCAAACAAGTAATAAAGTGGCTAAGTAGCCAAGTATCGATCCAAGGAGGCTCAAGATATGTAAAATTGCCTAATTTACTATAGTTATATTTAACTTCTAATTATGCTAACAACAACGTAACCAAGGGTTAATTGAGTTTTTGTATCTAAACTATATACTACAATTAATAACACTATTTACTTGTGAATTCAGACAATGGATATGAACATGCCAAGGTTAAAAACAAGTAATGAACTTGATAATCATGATAATTTTGGTTAATTCTCTTCTTCAAGTTGCTAGCCAAGAGCATTTGCCTAGAAATTAAAACTCTCCTATTTAATTTCACTTTAGAATCATAAACCATCCGTCTACATTTCTGTGATCAAATGCAATTTATGACCTAGCACTACAATTCAGGTTCCTAAATTGACTAATACGGCTTTCAAGTATATTTCTATCAGGAAAGCACATCAAAACCCAATTTTCCCAAATCAAGTTAAGAACAATAACCTATTAATTCACAACTTTCCAATTTCTTGCTCTTTCGAGTGAAATTGGACTTTTTAGATATACATTAATGTTGGTCAATCACTAATGCAGTAAAGAACAAGAATTAATAGAACAACATTAAAGAAGAAGAATAAAACCATATCATTTACAATCAAAATTCATTACACATGTTCAAAACCTCAGCAAGAAAGAGAATTAGCCACTCATTCTTGGATTGATCATCCTAAAATGAGTGTAAATTATACTTACAATTGATAGAAAGAAGAAAAGAAGAGAAGAAATCCCTTAGCTTTTCCAATCTTCAACTGCTACTAACCCACGTTCCTGCTCTCCACTTCTGAACTCAGTCTAAAAAACTAAAAAACTAATTAAAATAAACCTAAGTGTGCTATTTATACTAGTGGGAAATTTTTCCCGGAATAACAAGCAACGTGTCACGGAGGCCAACGCGGAGCCTTTCCTCCGTGACACGGCGTGGACGCGGACCCTCACTGGAATTTCCAGGGTCCGGTAATTTAACCTCAACGTGGCACGGAGGCCATCGCTGAGGCCTATCTCCGTGCCACGGAGCTGACGCGCAGGTACACTGCAAATTGCCAAATTAATTCATGCTCAGGCAGTGTGCTACCGCGATGGTAGCGTGGCACAGAGCCATCGCGGAGCCACTATAAATTCTACATTCCAAGGTCTTTTCCACGCTCGCATCCAAGTCCAACTCCGACATAGTTCCAACATGCATTTTAGCTCCTAAAAATCACCTTTATCTGCAAAACAAATGCTAATCATGTTGGTTAGTATAAATTCGCATTTTATTACCAATTACATGATATTATATACACATTGCACAACAAACAAGGTAAAAATGATACGTTTGAGTATCACTTGGGCATATAAATCTGCCCAAGATCATAAAGCAACAACTGAAAACTATCTGAAAACAACAATACAACTGATGGAACTGAAATAGAAGGAAATAGACTAAACTGACTGAAAATGTAGAGCTACTCCTATTCTCAACTATGCTGGAAGGAGTAGGAGTCATACCTGGAAATGTATCGCTCTACTGTCGATCTACTCATATCTAGCATAACATGGCATAACATAGCATAACATAGCATAGCACACACAAACCTTACCCGGCCCCCATAAGCTGGGAGGTGCAATCAACACGCAATCTATACCCCTACCCCAGTCGTCCCATGTCCTATAATAAGTATAAGCATCCTGCCGATCCCCTGGGTAAGCACTTGGGCTCGTTGAGCCCCTGACTATAATTGTACCTGAGTCCGGAGGACTCCTGAATCAACACGCCGGGCGTACCCGCTCGACGGGGGTGTATAAGGGCCGACCAAGGCACAATATAGGGAAAACCGGCATCCCATCTTTGTCCCCTAAAGGACGGCATGCCACTCCATAGAGTGACGTATCCTCGCCCACTGGCGGACAAGTCGATACAGCTATTAACCCTGGGGCGGTCATGAATACTAGGTAATCCAACCCCAAAACAATACAGTCAGGTCTCAACTAGTAATACTAACAGCGTATACCACATACTAAAACTAGTGATAATAATATGTATGTATATACTACATGTTGAAACTAATAACAGTGTTATGTATGTATTTAATACATGTTGAGACTAATAATGGTATATATATATTCTCCTTTCATACTGTGCTGAGTTTAATACTGAACAAGATATAACTCTTTTCTGCTGAGAATCATGTTGTATAACTGAGGTTCATAGTAAACATGATCTACTACTTCTAACGTGCTTTTTAAACTTCATTTTATGCTACTATTCTATTCCTGAAATACTTTACGGGAACTTATATTGCTTTACTAAGTTTCGACTGACCATGATAATATCCTAACATACTTTACTAAATCAAATACTGGGCATGCTGTACTGTTTTGTCACTTTCTACTAGAATTTGCATCGTGCTAGTAAGTTTCACGCTACATATGTCATGATGTTTCTAATATCATACTAAAATGCATACTAAACATTATATGCAATTTCTGAAACATTCTACTGGCACTTGAACTATTCTGCTATAATGGAACTACTAACTTGTCAAAGAACTAGCTTTACATACCTCAGTTGTCGGCTTCCGGCTAACTGGCGTAGCTCGACCAATATTCAGCTATTCCTTCCAACTGTATTCATATATATATCAATTATGGCTAAACACATTAATATCCTAGAAAAAAGATAACACTTTTGATATATATATAGCCCAAACTTTGGCTTATCGTAAGACGTCGAAAGCTCGCTATTTCTCGGAAGTCTAGAAGGGAGAAATACTCACTTTAGAGCTAGGAGTATATTGACACTAATTTGGAGCAATTCCACTTACCCTAGCTCGGTAGCACGATGATTCGCCGGCCAAATTTCATGAAACTAAATCCGTAGGAATGATCCTTGCTGCTTAATACCTTGGTATCTGGAGTAAATTTGAGTTTGGATCGTGTTTGACGACGTAATCGGACGAATATTACTAAGGAACCTTCGTTCTCCCTGTTTTCTATCGGCTTCTCTGGAAATTTTTATGAATTATATCATTAAAATCGAAGTTGGAGGCTTATATACTTGGGCCTGGACAGGGCCTCCGTGACACGGAGCCAACACGGAGGCCCTCCCTCCGTGGCACGTTGCCATCGTGGAGGGGTTCTGCCCCGGCTCCTTCCGCGATGGTTCGACGGATTTCTTATCCGGTCTTCCCCCGGGCCTTTTCCTAGCATGTATGGCATTCAAAAATTCTTAACCAACATGCGAATAGGCAATCTACATGTCGAGAATTTACGGGGTGTAACATTCTACCCCCCTTAAGAACATTCGTCCTCGAATGTAAACTTCTATTTATAGGAATTCTCAACTTACTCAACTTTTTTTTCTAGGAAAATTTTTGGCAGAGTTTCCCCTGTAATATGGATTATCTCAAAAACCTGTAATGCAGAAAAGTCCAATACAGGTACTTCACACAATACTATAGTATCATCTTGTAAAAATCTAGAGTCGGCTATCTCATTATACATGTAATGTAAGGCATCTCATATGATAACAATACTAACATACCTCTCAATTGACTATTTTTGAAACAAGTGAGGATATCTGAACTTCATATCTTCCTCTGCTTCTCAAGTCATTTCTTCTCGGTTCTTATTATGCCACAGTACCTTGACAGAAGCAACGTCTTTAGTCCTCAACCTGCGAATCTGTCTGTCTAGTATGGCTACTGGGACCTCTTCATAGGACAACTCTTCCATAACATGGACATCCTGGACTGGGACAACTCTGGAGGGGTCCCTTATATACGTGGAAAACCGGATGAACAGACTCTAATTCTGAAGGCAAGTTCAACTCGTATGCCACTTGGCCTACTCTTCGCCAAATCTGGCCCAATGAATCTCGGACTTAGCTTACCTTTCTTGCGGAATCTCATCACCCCTTTCATTGGAGATGCTTTCAAAAATACCCAGTCATTCACATTAAATTCCAAGTTTCTGCGTCGCACATCAGCATATGATTTTTGGCGGCTCTAAGTAGTCAGTAGGTGTTCTCTGATAAGCTTTACCTTTTCTTTTGACTGATGAATAATATCCGACCCAATTAGCGCTGACTCTCCTACTTTAAACCAACCAACTGGCGATCTATCTTTTCGCCCATACAATGCCTCAAAGGGTGTCATCTGAATAGCTGAGTGGTGACTATGGTTATAAGCAAACTCAATCAGCGGTAAGTGTTCATCCTAGCTACCTCCAAAGTCCAACACACACGCTCGTAGCGTGTTCTCAAGCATATGAATAGTGCATTCTACCTGCCCATCTGTCTGAGGGTGGAATGCTGTGCTCAAATTAATCTGCTTCCCCAGACCCCTCTGAAATGATCACCAAAATTTAGCTATAAATCGTGCTCCTCTGTCAGAGATAATAGATACTGGAATACCGTGTAATCTAACTATTTCTCTAATATACAAGTCAGTGTAATCTTCGACAGAGAAAGTGGCTTTTACTGGCAGGAAATGGGCTGATTTCGTCAGTCTGTCAACAATTACCCAAATTGGATCATGTCTATGCCTGGTACGGGGTAGTCCTACTACAAAGTCCATGTTTATTTCTTCCCACTTCCAAAGAGGCACAGTTATGTCTCCATATCTTTAAGGCATGGATCACTGCGGCTAACTCCAGGTCGTGGGTAGAATAATTCTTTTCGTGTTTCCTCAGCTGTCTGGAAGCATACGAAATCACTTTACCATGCTGCATCAACACACATCCCAACTCAATACCTGATGCATTACAATACACTGAATAACCCTCTGTACCTTCCGGTAATGCTAACACTGGAGCGGAGGTTAATCTGTCTTTTAGTTCTTGGAAACTCTGCTCACATGCCTCTATCCACGGGAACTTTACTGCTTTCTGTGTTAGCTTAGTCAAAGGTGCCGCTATGGTGGAGAATCCTTCCACAAATCTCCTGTAGTACCCGGTTAACCCCAGGAAACTGTGTACCTCGGTCGGAGTGGTGGTTCTGGCCATATTTTCACTACTTTTATTTTTTGTATATCTACTTGTGTACCAGCCTCCGACACGATGTGATCCAAAAGGCTACTGAATTTAGCCAGAATTAACATTTAGAGAAGTTGGCATGTAACTGACGATCACACTGGTTTATTATACCGGAAAAAAAACTGACAGGTAATCTATTTGTATAGCTAGAGCTTATCTGGCCTTCCAGGCTGCATGCTAATGAAACTCGCTGCTGGAATAATCTGTATGACTGTCTGTACACCATGTGCACATATCTGATAAGAGGATCCTGATAGTGATCATGATCTCTAATAATCTGGCTGAATAATTGAATAACTGGGATGAATGAACCGAATGCGGAAGTAATTTAACTATGCTCTAAATGTCCTACTCGGGCATCTGTAGCTCATGCTTAACTGCGGAGTTGTGGACAGCTAACTACTTTGTTATTCTAATTGGACAACTGTAGAGCTGGGTTTAGTCAGACTTACCCTCAGGCGACCAGTCTCTGGATCTTCACAGGGAACCTGCCGATTTCCTGGTCTTAGTAGACATTGTGCTAGCAGAGTACTACCAATTCCTTTTGCCTTATTCGTATCCACTCAAATCTATACTGCTATTCTGAGAAATTCTTAGTATTATGAGCAATTCTGTAAAGACTGGCCTTCTCCAAGGACTCTGTATTTGAATATCTTACGAGAACCGGCTGGGGTACCAGTCCCTCACTGACTACTGATGTGGACCCCTTTCTTGGGGTACCCACTGGTTTATCCGACTAGGACGGCTAGCTGACTTGCGGGGTGTCCTACATGATAACTGCTAAGTTGACTAAGGCTGACTCTCACCTACAAGGCTGGAAAAACAATGTACGACCACTTAACATACTGAAGAATTATAGTGTTGCTAACCTCTGGAGTATGCTTATTCGGTCTCTGTTTCTGGTTATGGCACATGTGATAATGTTACTGGTCTTTAGGGATGCTTCCCCGCTAATGCAGGCGCCAGCTGGTCAATAGACCGTCTAACTGCCCCTGTATCACCTAACCACCTGATTCAGGCTACTAACTCTTGTGAGCTTCTAAAATCTAAATATTGCCCTTTTTGGGGAGGGGTCCTGCAGTACGATCTGTGTATACTTCCTAGCAGCTAACCAGAATCTGTGTGACTGTAACCCCTATTGGCAGCTACTCACAGCATATTTGATATCTGTATATATATATATATATATATATATATATATATATATATATATATTAACAACTATGTACACTACATACTGAGTTTTGTAGTAATTCGTAATCTCTGACATTCTTTACTGAATTTCGTACTGCACATGATATACTACTTCTACAATCTAATGATATCTCTTGTCCTCTCGTATCATTTCATTGGATTTTCATTCCATTCTGGAAGCAACAAGCACATGCACCTTAGTTATGGTCTGCTATTTGAAATTTCGCCACTCTTACAACATAGGGTCAACATCCGAACCTTGTGCCCTTACTTGGCATTATATTAAGGGCCTGTGACTGTCTGTTGAACCTTGCCTCTAGGCCACACTAGATTAGAGTCTCCGGGTCGGCACCCTCTTACCTTCTCCTTAGGCGGACGTACCGCAACATTCTAAACTACAATCTTACTGTCTCTTAGCTGTCAGTCTGAACTATAGTCCTTAATACACAATGTTCTATCAATCTGGAGGTGATTCTAATTTCCCCTCAAAATCTGGTATTCAGGCTCTTCACCCTCATCTTTCTTAAACTGAGCTTTGGGGTTCAAGGCACCTTCCTTACATTGTCAATAAGGTTACCAGTCAAGTTTCAACCTATACTTCTTCTGACTTGCAGTCGGACCCATCTTATTCATATAATCTCCCCATCTTTCGATGTCACAACTAAAATTATAACTATTATCTTGCAGAAATACCCTACCATCGTTAGCATGCTACGGCGAATTCAGTCTTTTTCTTACTTGAACCTGACTATTACTGGAATTCCATCACTGATGGATCTCCTACGCCCACTTTGAGTAGGCTAGTAGTCTTACTTGCTCTTCTGACTTATTACCGTGAGGGTCTGCACAACTTACGTAATCATAAGGGCTCCTTACTCTTTCTAACACTTTCTAGAATCAACCAATGCATCTTCACTTACTGCTTACTTTGGGCAACATCACCTCAATCCTTATGCCCTTTGCTATACTGGAATCAAAACTAAGAGGTGGGAATAATCTTTTCTTACTGCAACAAAACGAAGACATGGAACTGTACCACATCTTGAAGGATGGAGGTGGGGATCCTACATTTCCCTCTCTATCTCACATTTCTATAATATTCTAATATTATCTATCATCTTAGTCAGATCTTATATATCTAACAAATAAATCACCTTGTATGTACGCTATGCTTCTAACTTCCTACTCTGAAGTTATAGAAATATACTGGGGATAGTATCGATAGAGGTGTCACATTGGGAGGTCCCTGATACCTCCTCCTGCTACTTTAGTTACCCTACAACTGGCTGGTGCTCTCTTCTGCTGCTATATCCAATCTTCTGCCAGTGATAGGGTGTCGCTGACCTGACTTTGTATCTGTAACCAATGAGTATGATAAGTTTTAGGGACTCAACCCTATACTATACCGCTCTATAGCATGACTGAATAAGAAGAAAAAGTAACCACCCTATCATTCTTTGAAGCCTCCTGTCTATAGCATGTGGTGCACGACACATCCATAGACAAGAAACTACTTCGCATGGCTTGCAGACTCCCTGGGATACGACCTGCTCTGATACCAAGTTTGTCACGCCCTGCCTTGGGGGTTATGACTGGCACCTGGTGCCCTATTAGGATCTGAACTGCTAGACTACTGAGCCTAAGCACATCTGGTGCCTAGCTGACTCTAACTCTGATTTATAGAAACAACGGGCTATATAATGGTTGTAAATACAGCCTCCGGTCGACTAGGCCTATAGCCACCTATACAATAACATCAACTAACCAGAGTCACATTCATATAGGGGAACCTATGTGGGTCAGCAAGGCCACCATGCTGTCTAGTTAATTCTAAATCAATATAACAAATGCTGAACAACTACGTGACTGGCAAGGTCACCACTACTGACTGGATAAAGGTCTCACACGGCCAACATAAATAACTAAACATACACACAGCCCCACACGGCCGGCACAACTAACCACAGGAAAATATATACAGACTGCAAGCCTCTAAGAATACTGAAAAGATGGTCGGGACAGGGCCCCGGCCTACCCATACTGTACAACAAACGAAAAGGGATAAACCTCTAGCTATCTAGCTCCGGATGACTGGAGCTGATGACCCTGTGAGATGGCTGGAATCACGAGGTATTAGATCCTCGTCTATGAGTACCTGCAGGCAATTAATGCAGCGCCCCCAACGGGCGTCAGTACTGCTGGTACTAAGTATGTAAAGCAACAACTGGAAACTATCCAAAAACAACAATACAACTGATGGAACTGAAATAGAAGGAAATAGACTAAACTGACTGAAAATGTAGAGCTACTCCTATTCTCAACTATGCTGGAAGGAGCAGGAGTCAAACCTGGAAATGTATCGCTCTACTGTCGATCTACTCATATCTAGCATAACATGGCATAACATAACATAACATAACATAGCATAGCACACACAAACCTTACCCGGCCCCCATAAGCCGGGAGGTACAATCAACACGCAATCTATACCCCTACCCCGGTCGTCCCATCTCCTATAATAAGTATAAGCATCCTGCCGATCCCCTGGGTATGCACTTGGGCTCGCTAAGCCCCTGACTACAGCTGTACCTGAGTCCGGAGGACGCCTGAATCAACACCCCTGGCGTACCCGCTCGACGGGGGTGTATAAGGGCCGACCAAGGCACAATATACGGAAAACCGACATCCCATCTCCGTCCCCTGTGGGACGGCATGCCACTTCGTAGAGTGACGTATCCTCGCCCTCTGGCGGACGAGTCGATACAGCTATTAACCGTGGGGCGTTCATGAATGCTAGGTAATCTAAGCCCAAAACAATACAGTCAGGTCTCAACTAGTAATACTAACTGTGTATACCACATGCTGAAACTAGTGATAATAATATGTATGTATATACTATATGCTGAAACTAATAACAGTGTTATGTATGTATTTAATACATGCCAAGACTGATAATGGTATATATATATATTCTCCTGTCATATTGTGCTGAGTCTAATACTGAACAAGATATAACTCTTTTCTGCTGAGAATCATGCTGTATAACTGAGGTTCATAGTAAACATGATCTACTACTTCTAACGTGCTTTCTAAACTTCATTTTATGCTACTATTCTATTCCTGAAATACTTTACGGGAACTTATATTGCTTTACTAAGTTTCGACTGACCACGATAATATCCTAACATACTTTACTAAATCACATACTGGGCATGCTGTACTGTTATGTCACTTTCTACTAGAATTTGCATCGTGCTAGTAAGTTTCACTACACATGTCATGATGTTGCTAATATCATACTAAAATGCATACTAAACATAATATACAGTTTCTGAAACATTCTACTGGAACTTGAACTATTCTGCTATACCGGAACTACTAACTTGCCGAAGAACTAGCTTTACATACCTCAGTTGTCGGCTTCTGGCTAATTGCCGTAGCTCGACCAATATTCAGCTATTCCTTCCAACTGTATTCATATATATATCAATTAGGGCTAAATACATTAATATCCAGGAAAAAGATAACACTTTTGATATATATATAGCCCAAACTTTGGCTTATCGAAAGACGGTCGAAAGCTCGCTATTTCTCAGAAGTCCAGAAGGGAGAAATACTCACTTTAGAGCTAGGAGTATATTGAAACTAATTTGTAGCAATTCCACTTACCGTAGCTCGGTAGCACGACGATTCTCTGGACAATGCTCCTTGCTACTTAATACCTCGGTATCTGGAGTTAATATGAGTTTGGATCGTGTTTGACAGCGTAATCAGACGAATATTACTAAGGAACCTTTGTTCTCCCTGTTTTCTCTCGGCTTCTCTGGAAATTTTTATGAATTATATCATTAAAACCGAAGTTGGAGGCTTATATACTTGGGCCTGGACAGGGCCTCCATGACATAGAGCCAACGCGGAGGCCCTCCCTTCGTGGCACATTGCCGTCGCGGAGGGGTTCTGCCCCGGCTCCTTCCGTGATGGTTCGATGGATTTCTTATTCGGTCTTTCCCCCGGGCCTTTTCCTAGCATGTATGGCATTCAAAAATTCTTAACCAACATGCGAATAGGCCATCTACATGTCGAGAATTTACGGGGTGTAACATGTAATCACATTAACGGAAGAATAAAGCTATCTTCATTACTAAATTAAAAGAAAACAATAACTTTATATATATATATATTGACTATACTTCAACTTATCGAAATACGATCAAGAACTGGTGATTTCTCAAGAATCTAGAAGAGAGAAATACTTACTTTAAGCCTGGGATCGTACTAACACTAGTTTTGAGCAATTCCATTCACTTTGGCTCGGCGGAACGACGATTCGCCGGGCAAATTTCACGAGACTAACTTCATAGAAATGCTCCCTGCAGCCCTATACTATGATACCCGAAGTTAATTATAGTTTGGACAGCATTTGGCGGTGTAATCGGAAGAAAATTATATGAACCCTTCGTCCTTATCTCTGTTCTGGTCGATATATAATGGAAAATAACTTCACGTTTAAGGGTGAGGCCTATTTATACGTGCAGCCAGATGCATAGCAACGTGGCATGTTGGCCAATGCACTGTTTTGGCTCCGTGCCACGTTGGTTAACGCGGAGGTAGAGCCTCCGTGCCACTTTTCCCCTCTGGAAGCTCGGTTCGGCCTCCTTTTGCGAAATCCCAACTTTGCACTTGTTCGGCCTTTCCCCGGGCCCTTTCCTTGCAAATAAGGCATTCTAAAACTTCCAACCAACATGCGAATAGGCCAACAACATGCTAGAAACTTACGGGGTGTAACAATCAAATTCTATCCCAATACTCAATTCATCTCATTCAAGTAGAAATCAAATAAGATAAGTAGACCCACATGTGCCACTACGGATCATAAATTATAAATTGGAGAGAACATAACAGATTTACACTAATTAAGCAATATTGAGATGAATCTAGCAATACCAATCTAATTAAGCACTCATAACCACACACCTCTAGTTGATGATTTAGTGACTCACGATTAAGAAACTAAAGAGCATAATCAATAATAAACTCATTGATTTCATGAATAAGAGCAGTAAAATCAAATTCAAAAATATGTCTGCAACAATACTGCTTTCTAAAAAGAAGGTGAAGAAAAGAAAATTAATATTCAACAATTTCCACCAATAGAATTCTACTTTCTTCCTTATCAAAAGGAATGTTTAAAAAGCTAAAGTTATGATCTGATATGTACAAAGTACATCCTTCTAGAATATGTATAAAGATAATGCAACCAATCCCCTCCTTTTCAGTGTTGGACGACCCCTGCTTAGGTCATTTGGCACTTGTGAATGTACCGGCGGTTCTCCGGTTACATTCTGTGAACCACCATCTGTCATCTACTGCTCTTCAGTGATTTCCAATATCATTCGGCAGGACCTTCAGTGATTCTCTGGCCTCCAACTACGTTACACCGATTTCTTTCTCTTTGATCCATCAAGTTTAGGCACCTATGGGCGAGTTAACTGGTGATTCACCAATTGACATCCGTGACCGCCGGTTGCTTTAGTTTCTCAAAGCAGTGGTAATCTGCGTTTGGCCAGTGTTTCATCGGTGTTCTCCGGTGGAGCGCCGATTTTCACCTAATTTTCTTCTTTTTACTCTAGTTTTTGCTCTTTTTCTTCAAATCAGATATCTACACATATAGAGGCAAAAAGGGCATAGAATTCATCTACATGACTTGAAAACTAAGATAAAGCTCGTGCTTAAGAGCCTAATGAGTTGGTAAATTACCAACTCATCAAACACCCAAACTTGAACCATTGCTTGTCCTCATGTACTTATCAGTTGAGAAACATGCCACTCCACATGAGTTTAAACATCAATGACCACTTAATTCATGACAACCCAAAAATGCTCACCAACTCACAGAAAAAGAGAAGCAAATTCCCCAAAATAAAAAATGAAAAAGCTTCAAGAGGCCACTACAATTCAAAAACAAGATTCACAAGAGCTTTCATTTTGCAAAATAAGGGCATAGCTTATCCACGAAGTACACATAGCATCTCCATTCATAATCATTGCATATTCAAAGTTTGCCTTAGAGCTTGCACTTTTCATGCCTTATGCACACATTTACCTTACTGCTATTGTGTTATCAAAAGGAATGATGCCACTCATAGAAGAGAGAATCCCTATTCTTTATTATGACATCATACACACAAGGGATTGCAGACAAAAGATGATCACGCTCACTCTCCCAAAAGAAATCTTCATGCACACAACTTGACCCATAGGCTTGCCCTTTGTGTAATTCGCCAGTAATATAGAGCAACTGCATTCAAAATCACATACGACTTGTGAGCAGTAATGACGACTAGGGCTAAGGGTAGGATACATGTTTGGCTTTAGTGACTAATGCCTCCATGCTTTTAAAATTGCTTGTAGTATCCCAACATCTTCTTTAGATCAATCCACTTATTTCTCCTTGCTCATCATTTTCATTATTTGTGTAATACGAGCCACCCTTATAACATCTATGAATTTCACATGTAGCCTTAACTAGGCAAAAGATAACACCTATTAACTATTATTCCTCTTTTGATAATTTGAGAATTTTCACCCTATTGATTCACTCATCTCGTCACAATTTTGGTGCTACCTCAATTTTAGGCTTCTGATTTTTGTTGCCCCTACTCTTACTAACCCCTAAACTTAGGCTTTTGCCTCATTTCACATCCATTCCCTTCTTGCTCCCTATTTCATGGGCTTCAAGACCCATTTTTCATTGTTTCATCACTAGCAATTATGGTGGATGGGTGCCCAAAGAGAAGGATTAAAAATTATTATTAGGCTTGTAATGTGTTTTCAAAGAAAGGGTCCGAGGCTCAAACGTTGGCTATCTACGGTTAATGTTCAAGGTGGTCAGTTTGGCTGAAGTGACTTAGCAAAAAAGATCCTAAGATCATGTTCTAAGTGCAGCTACATCTAGGATTTTTCCTTGAGTCACACATAGGGCAAGTTCTAGATAAGAATCTATGTATGCGATTCACAAAAATCCTTACCACACAAGGCATCACACGTAAAGAGTCCACAAAAGTCATTATCAACACAAGATCTTGATTTAAGACATTAGAACATGTAAATTCATAAGACAAACAAGGAATCTACAATGCATGATAAGAAATGCTACATTCTCATTTCAAATATCCGTTCTTCCTTTCCCATTTTCCTGACACATTTCCAAATTTCATTTAAAAATTTTTGGTGGTACCTCAAAGTAGCTCCACAAAAGACTCAAGAACAACATGGCATTTTCCCTTAAGAGAGTCGCCTCACAATCTATCATTGGGAAGTGCCAACTTGGTACGAAAACAAAGAGAAAAGAAGAAGACAAATGCTCCTTGGGAAAGAACTGTGGTTTGAAGAAAACCCTTGGAGTTTGATTACTACTCTACTATTTACACAGGCGAACAAAAGACTTGGGTCATAATGTAATATTTAACAATTCAAAGCAAGGATCCCCCTTTTTTAACTAACATTCAAAAATCATTCATTTCATTGTGTTATAAGATATACACACCCCTCCCCCACTTCAAACGAAACGTTGTCCCCAAAGGAATGAAAAGAAAAAACACTAAGTTGATGGGGACTTCCTGACCGAATTAGTGATTGGGATGAGGGCCCCAGGAATACGTGGCCGCATCAAAATGCTAAGAAGCCATTTCCGCAACAGTCGGCATCAAAGGATCAGGTGGGATTTCTAATGGTTTTCCAAGTTGGGGGACCACCCCTCTATCCGATAGGGTGCAAAGCTCATGGTATGAGTTGGTATCTGCCCCGCCGGGTTTCCAAGATGGATCTACTCCAGCACAGTGGTGGTCGGCTATGATATATCTCCTCATCCGACACCATTTCTGATGCACTGTCATACCTCACCCACCAATCATCAGGCGAGCTCTTGGGTGCCTTGGGCTGCGAGGTCACCGCCACTGGCTTAGGAGGGTTTGGGTTACTGGCATGTGAAGGTGCAGTGAGTGTAGCCACATCCTTCCTCAAAGTAATCACTTCATTTTGTAAGACCTCAACTGTAGTATAAAGGCCTCTCAACTTATCTATAGCAGGTTGCATGGCTTTCTTGATGGCTTGTTGGATCATGGAAGGGATGGCCTTATCTAGATTCATAATCTTACTCTTATGCACTTAGGCCATTTGTGCAATTTTGAGAAAATTAGGAGGTGTGGTGACGGGAGCCACAGTTGCTTGGAACTGGCTTGCATGTGTGCTAGAGGGCATAAAAGGTGGTGGTTGAGTCCTGTTCTCTATACCCTTGGCTCACTTCATTACTGGGGCATCACTATAAGTTTTGGTGGCCAATGTGATCACACCTTCATCCCAAATGATCTTGGGCAGATTTATATGCCCAAGTGATACTCAAACGTATCATTTTCACCTTGTTTATCTAGCAATGTGTATACATTTTCATGTAATTGGTAATAAAATGTGAATTTATACTAACCAACATGATTAGCATTGTTTTGTAGGTAAAATGTGATTTCGGGAAGCTAAAATGCATGTTGGATGATATCGGAGTTGGACTTGGATGCGAGCAAGGGAAAAAGCATTGGACTGCACCAATTAAAGGGGCTCCGCGATGGAGTCGTGTCACGCTGCCATCGCGGAGGCATTCTACCTGGAGGGTGAAAAATGCATCAATTCCAGTGGAGGCTCGCGACAGCTCCGTGGCACGGTGGCAAGCCTTCGCGTTGCACGCCGTGCCACGTTGATGCTTTATTCCCGGACCCCCAATTTCCAGTGAGGGTCCGCGTCCACGCTGTGTCATGGAGGCAGTGCTCCGCGATGCACTCCGTGACACGTTGCTTGTTATTCCGGGAAAAATTCCCACTAGTATAAATAGAACACTTAGGTTCATTTTTTTCATAATTCAGACTTGGTGGAGCAAGGACGTGGGTTACAGGCAGTTGAGGGACGAAAAGTTCAGGGTTTTTTCTCTCCTTCTTTCTTCTCTAATTCAATTGTTTGTATGATTAACATTTGTTTTAGGATGATTAATCCCCAAATGAGTGGCTAATTCCTTCCCTTGCTGAGGTTATGAACACTTGTGATGAATTTTGATTATTGAATTATATGGTTTTTCATCTTCTTCTTCCAAGTTGTTCTATTAATTCTTGTTTCTACTGCATTGGTGTGTGGCCGACAATAATGTATATCTAAAAAGTCCGATTTCACTCGAGAGAGCACGAAATTGGAAAGTTGTGAATTAATAGGATATTGTTCTTTACTTGATTTGGGAAAATTGAGTTTTGATGTGCTTTCCTGATAGAAATATACTTGAAAGCCGTATTAGTCAATTTAGGAACCGGAATTGTATTGCTAGGTCTTGAATTGCATTTGATCACAGAAATGTAGATGGATGGTTTATGATTTTTAAGTGAGATTAAATACGAGAGTTTAAATCTCTTGGCTAATGTTCTTGGCTAGCAACTGGAAGAAAAGATTAACCAATTTATGATTATAATCAGTTTCATTACATGTTCTTAACCTCGGCATGCTCATATCCATAGTTTAAATTCAAAGTAGATAATTGTTAGTAGTTTCAGTATAGGATTTATAAAACAAGTTATTCAATTTTTGGTTACGTTGTTGTCAGCATATTTAGAAGTGAGATATAGTATTGTATACTTAAGCAAAGTTCACTTATCCAGAGTCTCCGTGGATTGATACTTGGCTTACTAAAGCCACTTACTACTTGTTTGACCACGTGCACTTGCGTGTCGGTTTTATAACCCCTACAAACGCACCGAACAAGTTTTTGGCGCTGTTGCCGGGGAGACTTGGCAATTGGTGAAATTGTATTAAGTGTAAATTTACTGTATTTTTATTTTATTTTCTTAAGTGTTGACAACTTGGTCTTAGCTTGTATTTTGCAGATTTAATTGCTGTGAACACTGGCAAGAGACAAAGAGCTGGTGGAATCTTATATAGAGCCTGAACGTATATTTCATAGTAAACGGAGAGAAGCTCTACAAAGGAAGTTGCAGTTGCTCAGACAGACTATTATGGAGCAACAAAATCCACCGGTTGTGAGGGCAGTGTTAGTGCCCGAAGAAGCAGCAGCAAGGCCGGTTCGCAAGGTGGCAATCCCACATGCCAACAATGTTACATCCAATATCCGCAAACCAGAGCCTGGAGGGAGATTTGAACTCAAGCAAAATATGGTGCAATTGTTGCACACAAGCGGGCAATTTACCGGTCTCCCTCATGAGGACCCACAACAGCATCTCCAAAACTTTTTGGAGATAAGTGACACTTATATACCCGCTGGAGTGTCACCTCATTATGTTCGGCTTACATTATTTCCGTTCTCATTACTCGGTGAAGCCAAGAGGTGGTTGAAAGCTGAGCCACCAAATTCTATTTCAACGTGGGATGATCTTGCACGAAAGTTCTTGATAAGATTTTTTCCCTCGGGCAAAACAACAGGACTTAGAAGTCAAATTCTAAGTTTCAAACAGAGGGAGGGAGAAAATTTATATCAAGCCTGGGAAAGATTTAAATCCATGTTGCAGGACTGTCCTCATCATCATCAGTCCAATGAGTTGTTGGTGCACACATTTATTGAGGGTTTGGAACCCCATACCAAAATTTTGCTAGATTCAGCAGCTGGAGGGCAAGCGCTGGAAAAGACTTATGAGGAGCTGTACACCTTGCTAAACCGGATTTCACAGGGCAATCCAGAATGGAATGATGATTCATCACGAGGTGGAGCAAGGAAAGCAGCGGGAGTGCTTGAAGTGGATGGATTTACAGCTATCGCTGCACAGATAGCTGCTTTGCAGAATCAATTGAACAACCACTTCAGCAATATGACTTTGAACCTGCCGTCAGCTCCAGTTAATGCGGTCCAGCAAATGTGGTGTGAAGTGTGTGGAAGCAGTGAGCACTCAGCTGAGTGTTGTGGAGCAAATCCTGATTCGGTTAACTTTGTGGGCAATGCACAAAGAAATCATCAGCAGTATGGGAGTAGCTACAATTCAAATTGGAGGAACCATCCAAATTTTTCATGGGGTAGCAACAACCAACAAGGCAAAAGTGCGGGTCAGGGTATGCAAAGGAATCAAGGAGGGCAACAGAACTACCAATCTCAATTCAGAAATAACAATGCCCCTCCTCCACCACCATCACCCAGCATTGAGGAGATGTTCAAGACCATGATCGCTAATCAAGCACAATTGTAGGCTGACTATGTTAAATTGGCAGCCGAAGTGAAAAATAACCAGTTAGCGACAAAGGCTCTTGAGTATCAATTTGGGCAATTTGCTAGTGCCTAAAATACAAGTCCCAGAGGAGGACTGCCGAGCGACACGGATCCGAATCCAAAGCAGGTAAATGCAGTGACCACAAGGAGTGGTTTGCAGCTGAAGGAGGTGGAACCAGAAAGACCACCTCAAAAGTCGGGAGCAGCAGAAGTTGAGGGGGAGCAAAGTTTGGAAAGAGGGAAGACCAAAGAAGCTGAATCAGAAAGACCTCCACCCCCATTCCCTCAACGACTCAAGAAACACAAGGAGGAGACATGTTTCAAGAAATTCATGGAGGTGCTTAAACAGGTACATGTTGACTTACCTCTTGTTAATGTCTTGCAGGGAGTGCCTAAATATGCCAAATACATAAAGGACATCGTGGCCAATAAAAGTCACTTGACTGAGTATGCCACGGTGGCTTTGACTGAGGAGTGCACTTCCCGGATCCAAAATAGACTGCCCACAAAGCAAAAAGACCCTGGAAGTTTTACTATCCAGCTTACTATTGGGCAGAGCATCCGAGCTCGTGGATTGTGTGACCTGGGAGCGAGCATAAATCTGATGCCATC
The DNA here is from genome assembly GCA_035772735.1 of Datura wrightii. NCBI lineage: Eukaryota > Viridiplantae > Streptophyta > Magnoliopsida > Solanales > Solanaceae > Datura > Datura wrightii. The sequence goes on from JASDFA010000007.1 coordinate 97,720,350, forward strand.
TTTGGTATTCAGAAAGTTGGGTCTAGGTAGTCCTAGACCTACAACCGTAATCTTGCAGTTGGCGGACCGATCCTTAGCGAGGCCGGATGGCATTGTTGAGGATGTTCTAGTGCAAGTGGGCTCCCTAATTTTCCCGGTAGATTTTATTGTTCTGTATTTTGAACCAGACGCGGAAGTCCCATTTATTTTGGGACCACCCTTCTTGGCAACCGGGAAAGCATTAATCGACGTAGCTGCGGGTCAACTTACAATGCGAGCACATGACAAAGTAAGGGTGTTCGATGTGTACAAAGCACCCAAGCTCCCGATGGTGAATGAAGAACTCTCGGTGATAAATGTAATTGATCATGGTAATGCTAAGCAAATGAATGATTCCCGAGAGTTGATGGGAAGACCACCGGATAGGTTTAAGCACTATTGGGGGGAGGACAATGATCGTGAGAAATCGTCCATCACCCTAGCGGACAATTGAGCGTACAGGACGTCGAGCCGCGATGGTAAACTAGGCGCTGCATGGGAGACAACCCGTGAAAAAATATTTTTTCTCTCATTTTGTAAAGTGTAAATAGATTTTACTTTTATTTTTCTTGATTTAGTACAAAATTTTTTGTTTTAGTTAGTATTTTTTTTTTAGATAGGTGAAACCTATTATTCTAACCAATTTTGTTTAGTGAGAGGATTTTCAGGTCAAAACGGAGAAAAATGTGCACGGAATCGTGAAGGAAAAGGCGAGGTATGAAAAAATTAATAAAATGTAGAAGACAGTGAGCTGGGGCGATAGCTTCGTGTCACGGAGGAGGACCTCCGCGTTACCCTCCGTGACACGTTGAGGTGTAATCTGGAAATTTCAAAATTTCCAGTAAGCTATCGCGATGGCTCCGTGTCACGGAGGCAGTGCACCGCGATGCACTCCGTGACACGTTGCCATATAAAGTGTGACGGGTCACACCGGGTTGCCGGGTGACCCGCATGTTTTTCTACATTTTAAACCCCGATTTCTCCCATTTTCCCCTCATTCTTATTTTCCTCCGCGACCAAACAACCTAAAATCCCTCCCCCACCAACGTGCCACGGCTTAAGGCAAAGAATTACCAAGTTTTCTTCGGTTCTTCAACTTCGAGGTATGTTTTCCGATTATCTCTCAAGTTTTTGTCGATTCTATTCGAAATTAAGCATTAGAGGTGAACTAAATCACCCTAAGTAGAAATTAAACATGAATTCGAGTATTTATTGATTGATAAAAGTTTGGAATGTTGTAATGATTGTTTGAACTTGTCGATTGCATGAATTATTCGAAGTTGATTGCGAAATTCAATTCTAGGGCTTGGTTGTTGAATTTGAAATTGGTAATGTGTTGAATTTGTGAATTCTATGCCGGGTTGTACGTATTGAATGGGATGAATCATTGTAAGAAGTGGTTGAATGTTAATAGACGATGAATTCTCGGGTTTTGGGGAAAATGTTGAAATTTGTTCAAATTGGGTTGGTTGTATAGGTTCATGTATATAGAATTTTTGTTGTTGTTTTTGTTTCGTTGTTTCTCTTTGCTAAGTGCGATGGTTGAATTGCTAGCGATGGTAGTGATTTGGATTAGTTGTACGAAGTGTGAGTAGTACGCAGAAGTTATACCGTCGAATTTTTCTTTGTGAACGCACTAAGCATGAATTGTATAGCTGTTATTTTGGTGTAAATAAAGTTATTCTTGTCGTAGTATCGCAACTGTAGCTAAGGACTAAGTGTGGGGTAAACTTAGCGTAACCCGACCTTAGCCGAAGTTAATATTCATTTAGCTTGACATTGCGATTGTTTACTTGTGTTGACAGACAAAATGGCAAGCAGGCAAGATAAAGGTAAGGGTGCATCAACTTCAGGCACCGGAAGGAAAAGACTTAGACTGGGCACAGCAGTCCCAGCTGCACCAGCAGTTCCATGCGGCCAGCGCCGCCAATACGGAACGAGATGGGTGACTGATGAGGGGAAGAAGTGGTATGCTAAACACAAACAAAACAAATACTTCCCCGAGGAGCATATAGCATGGGAACCATTAGCACAGGAGTTCCCCCGAATAGTTCAAAGGATCGAGGCAGCTGGGCTCAGCTTCATATTTTAGGAGCCCAAGGAATGCAACCTACACCTGGTCCGGGAGTTCTATGCTAATTGGAACCCGGCAATCAGAAGCGACACCATCAAGATCAGAGGGCAGATAGTCACTCTGGAACCCCAACAGCTAAATGCCATCATCGGAGCGCGGGACATAGACGCCCATATTCTCCGCCAGCTGAATATTACCCCACCGTATGCTGATATTAGACGCACACTGTCTGGGGCTCGGTCCGCAGCTAGATGGAGAAGACACAAGGAAAGGGGATACCACCAGACTCTGCCATATTCTCAAATGAACAGGGAAGCCCGAATTTGGCTGAAGATAGTCTGCTCGTGCCTAATCCCGGGGGTACACATGACTGATGTGACCCAGGACCGTGTTTGCCTGGTGTATGCCCTGATGAAAGGGCTGGATATTAATGTTGGGGTGGTCATCATATCTGCCATGAAGAGAGCCCGATTACACTAGGGCCACAGGTATGGGTTCGGTGGACTACTCACCACCTTTCTCCGGGGCCTCGACGTCGAGGAAGAGGCTTTGGATTAGATCCCGCAGTTGGAGCGGCGAGCCTTGGATGTGACCAAAACTAAGGCCCCCGAGACCACCCACGCGCTAGTGCTGACGCTTGGCGAGCGACATGCTCGTGATGACCAGTACATGGCGCGGATGTTTGGGATGCAAATGCTCCATCTCAGGATCGGTGGGAGACCAGCCACGGAGGAGGAGCTATGGCAGCTCGAGCTAGATTACCCATTTGGCGAAAACGCCAGGGCTCTATGCCGAGTGGGGCCAGCCTTTGTAGAGCCCAATAACGATGATGTCCCCACGGATGAGGAGACACGTCGGGAGGACTCTGATGTGGAGTCCGATGACGAGGACGGAGGCGACTCAGACATGGGAGATAAGGCAGCAGCACTTGATGAAGAAGTGGAATACTTTGACAGATCAGGGAGTTCCACCACCCAATTTTGTGATTTTTAATTTTTGTGAACACTGGGGACAGTGTTCGGTTTAAGTGTGGGGTGGGGAGTATTTAGGTGCTGGGCTGGGCTAGTTTGCTTGTATGCTTTCCTCAGTATTCTTGTATGTATGTTTCCCTGTGTTTGTGAATTTGCAAATTGTTCTGTATTTGTAATTATTTGTGAAATTGATGTGTGTTGTGGAATGTTGATGTTGCCAGCTAAGTCCGTAAAATTTTTGTAAATATTTTTGCTTATCGAAATGATCGATAATTTTAAAATTTTGCGAAAATATTTTATTCATATTTAAAATATTTTGTAAATAATTTTTCCATCGAAATGATCGATGTTTTGCAAAATTTTTCAATTTTTATTTTTTTTGGGGTTTCTCGGCGTTTGTTTTTGGTTCTTTTACCGAGAATGGTCCCATTGAACCGACGTCATAGTTAGTGACCGTTCCCTATGATGGATGGATGACGACCGTCTTAAGGGAAATGTAGTCGGTAGGAGTAGTTATTTTAATTTATTTTCAGTTTTTTTTTTTGTGGTGGATTGCAGCACGGAACCTGTAGTTACTATATGGTTGTGAAATTTTGGTTGCGTGTTGTAACTGATATTCAAAATGCAAAAGTGATTCGTATGAAAGCATGCAATTTAGTAAATATGTTGAGATACCTAGGCTGTAGAGTTCGATTCGGTGTGATTGAGGCTTAATGTTTGAATTCATGTAATTTGTTGATTGAAGAGTCTGTGAATGCATCTTGAATCGAGCATGTGCATAAAGTGTGAAGTGAGGTATTGTTATTCCATGCTATTGTGAAGTGTCTAGAACTTGCCTGGTGTGTGTACAAAAAGAAATGAAGGAGGTGTAGTGTTGGAAAGAATGTAGGCATTTCTTTGTTTTAACCGAGAGTTTCTATTTTTTTCTTGTCATACTCCCCCTTTATGTGATTGCATACCCTAGTCAGCCCTTTGAGCCTTTAGCCTATTATTTCTTTCTTTTGTCCAAAAAAGTATAAACTGAGCTTAATTTTTTCTTTTCATTAGTTGTAAATTCTATACAAAACTCTTGAGCGCTTAAGAAGAGAAAATAATTTTCCCAAAGTGTCAAAGAGTGAGAATGGTGAAAAGAAAAAGAAGAGCAGAGAGAGGGAAGAAAAGAAAAGGTTGAAGGTGCACTTGCTATAATTAAATGATAATGAAGGTGCATGAAAAACCTTTGTTTTCGTGTCAAGTATGCTTGATGAAATGGGTCATACTAAAGTAAATCATCAAGAATGGGATGATGAAAAAAAAAGAAAAGAGAGAAACAATGTCCATGAGTTGATGGGAATGTGTTGAAAAGGCGCTTAAGGATGCTAGTGACTATTATTGGCTAATCCAATATATACTAGTTCATAGCTTCCATTACAACCCATTAAAGTCCAACGTGATCTTACATTGCATTTCTTTATATTAGTGGAGTAATACACTAAGGGCAAGCTTATGGGTCATGACATGATGCATGTGAATTCTTTTGGGAGAGAGAGTGAAATTAATTTTTACATGCCCCTACTTGAATATTTGTGTGTCACATGAGCAAAAAGGGGAAGATTCTCTTGAGTTGTGAAGGCACATGCTTGATGAAAGATTTATTTTCGTGTCGGATATCTTGATTAGCTGATTTGCATGACTTTGCCGATATCGAGAGTCGATTCTTAAAGTCTAGGAAGTCTTAATGTATTGAAGCTCCTTGCATTGTTAAGACCATTCATGTTTTCTTGATGATTTGAAATATTGAATGATCGGTATGACCGTAGCTCAAATTGTCGCAACATAGTGGCGAAGGTTGGGATGTAAATTGCATGAATTGTATGTTTGTTGTTCGAGGACGAACAAGGATTTAAGTGTAGGTAAGTGATCTTGGGCAGATTTATATGCCCAAGTGATACTCAAACGTATCATTTTCACCTTGTTTATCTAGCAATGTGTATACATTTTCATGTAATTGGTAATAAAATGTGAATTTATACTAACCAACATGATTAGCATTGTTTTGTAGGTAAAATGTGATTTCGGGAAGCTAAAATGCATGTTGGATGATATCGGAGTTGGACTTGGATGCGAGCAAGGGAAAAAGCATTGGACTGCACCAATTAAAGGGGCTCCGCGATGGAGCCGTGTCACGCTGCCATCGCGGAGGCATTCTGCCTGGAGGGTGAAAAATGCATCAATTCCAGTGGAGGCTCGCGACAGCTCCGTGGCACGGTGGCAAGCCTCCGCATTGCACGCCGTGCCACGTTGATGCTTTATTCCCGGACCCCCAATTTCCAGTGAGGGTCCGCGTCCACACCGTCTAACGGAGGCAGTGCTCCGCGATGCACTCTGTGACACGTTGCTTGTTATTCCGGGAAAAATTCCCACTAGTATAAATAGAACACTTAGGTTCATTTTTTTCATAATTCAGACTTGGTGGAGCAAGGCCGTGGGTTACAGGCAGTTGAGGGATGAAAAGTTCAGGGTATTTTCTCTCCTTCTTTCTTCTCTAATTCAATTGTTTGTATGATTAACACTTGTTTTAGGATGATTAATCCCCAAATGAGTGGCTAATTCCCTCCCTTGCTGAGGTTATGAACACTTGTGACGAATTTTGATTATTGAATTATATGGGTTTTCATCTTCTTCTTCCAAGTTGTTCTATTAATTCTTTTTTCTACTGCATTGGTGTGTGGCCGACATTAATGTATATCTAAAAAGTCCGATTTCACTCGAGAGAGCACGAAATTGGAAAGTTGTGAATTAATAGGATATTGTTCTTTACTTGATTTGGGAAAATTGAGTTTTGATGTGCTTTCCTGATAGAAATATACTTGAAAACCGTATTAGTCAATTTAGGAACCGGAATTGTATTGCTAGGTCATGAATTGCATTTGATCACAAAAATGTAGATGGATGGTTTATGATTTTTAAGTGAGATTAAATACGAGAGTTTTAATCTCTTGGCTAATGTTCTTGGCTAGCAACTGGAAGAAAAGATTAACCAATTTATGATTATAATCAGTTTCATTACCTGTTCTTAACCTCGGCATGCTCATATCCATAGTTTAAATTCAAAGTAGATAATTGTTAGTAGTTTCAGTATAGGATTTATAAAACAAGTTATTCAATTTTTGGTTACGTTGTTGTCAGCATATTTAGAAGTGAGATATAGTATAGTATACTTAAGCAAAGTTCACTTATCCAGAGTCTCCGTGGATCGATACTTGGCTTACTAAAGCCACTTACTACTTGTTCGACCATGTGCACTTGCGTGTCGGTTTTATAACCCCTACAAATGCACCGAACACCACACAGTTTTATCCAAAGGCCGAAACAAAGGGCATGAAGCCCGTACAGACAACATACTCCCAAATCTAGGATATGGCAATGAAATGGCCTGTTGCTTGGCCCTTCTTTTGAATTGATCTGTGATGATCTCTCCAATATTGATATGTACATGATCCATGATACAGGCGATAAGCATTGCAACTTCAATTAGGACATTTTATTTTATTTTGAGAAGGAATTAACCATGCACAAACCAAATCTAGCAACATACAGGATTAAAATTTCAGGTCATGATGATGAATCAGATCCCTGGGAGATGGCCCACTGTGGTTGACCCATCACAATTATGTCAACTACCCATTGGAACTGGTTCTCTTTATAATCCACCTTCCTATAGAATACTGAATGTGATTGGATTGGCTCAGCCCAATAGAGGGAATTGATTGCTTCTGGAGTTACGGACACCTCTTGGCCATGAACCCATACAGATGGTAGGTATGGCAATGTATCTGTGTGTCCCTTGTGGTTTAGGAGGCTTTTTTGCGCCTCGTATGAGCCATAGAACTCCCACACCAACTTCGAAAAGTAGGGGTCAAAAGGTGATGTCGCCCAAATATCACCTCGTAAATGAGATATAAAGAGGTCGATGTCAAATATAGAACCCAACAAAGGTTGGGGTCGATCCCACAGGGAATATGGATGGACTTGAGTTAATGCGGTTAGCTATTACTATTGGCTTATTTCCTGTGGGGGGGGGGGGGGGGGGGAGAATTGAGAAACAAAATAATGAACAAGAGTAAAAACTAGTAGATGTTTAAATCAGTTTCGGTTGTATTCAATCAACAAATTGACTAGGATTGTGTTCCCCATGACTTCATAACCAAAAGGCTTTTACACTAGTGATCTATTCCGGTGTTTAGCATGAAATATTGGTAAGTTCACCTAAATGGTTAGTCCACTATCTAGATGATTATCACCATGCAACTTAGTCCGTATACGGGTGTATGCTTAACTAACCCTTGCCCTTAATATCGGATTAGCTATTCTCGGACAAGTTCAAGCTATTAAATGAGGGTTGATTACCTCAAATCTCCGTTGTTAATCCCTTTTTCCATTCACTACACTCTTGATTCGGTAAGTAAGAATAAGGCAAGTTGCAACGTTTGCAACCGTTAAGAAATAATTAAAACAACGGGAAAAACAATACATGCATTAAACCCCATTCGAGAATCACTAAGTGTTTTACCTATGTGTGTTAATTCATCATGGTTCCCACAACCCTAGTTATGGGTTTAGCTAATCATATTTTGACAATCACAATCACAAAATATAGAAGAAATCATAATTGTAACTCACAAAAATTCATAGAAGAAAACTATGCAGATTGAATAAAACACCAAAACCGATGAACAAAACTTCGATGTCGTTTGATTCCCAAAATCAAGAACAAAATTACAAACTTTGTTTCTTGAACCAAGAATGCTTGTTAACAACACCAAAATATACGTGAAAGATATTAAAATAAACTGTGTTCTAAAAATAAACCTAAATATTGCATTTAAAGTTCCAAAAAAATTTTATCCTAACTAAAATTGGACTCTAGGTTGGTAGGGGTAACGGGCCAAGAAACAACTTGTTGGGTCTCCCAACGAGTTGTGGCCAGTGCATTTGACTCATTCTCAGCAATTTATCCAGTCCTAGTGACGGGTCACCTAAAGACTCATTAGGCCTGGGCACGAGTAGTTAAGTCCCTCGTGGCCCTGGCTCACCAAATCCTCCAGTGCACTTAACGGATGCCCACAGTGCCTAATGACGAGTCGTCGCTTCACCTGACGACTCGTTATGTCTCTCATTGTCTTCACTGGGCACTTCTTCAGAATTTCTCCTCCCAGTCTCTGCGACTATCATAACGACTCTTTACTAGGTGTAACGAGTCGTGCCTTTAACTCGTGAGGTAAACTGGACCCTCTTTTAAAAATTCCTTCTCTTCTCCACAACTCTAGGCATGAGTCATGAATTGGGACAATGACTCATGACCTGGGTAGCAGCCTACACTTTTGTCCATTTTTTCCTTACTTTTCCCATTTCCCTTTCTGGACCTATTTTCCTGCAACATTTAATACAAACACATCATATCTACATAAACATACACAGAATGTGCATATTTTCTTGTTTTTAAGCATCAAAAGTGTCGTACACGACACATCAACACCTTCAACTTAGAACTTTTGCTTGTCCTTAAGCAAAAACAAAATCAAATAAACTACTTCAACACTTCAATCAAAAGAACCTTAAGAAACTTACGACAGTCACAACTCTTCATCTAATCAAGTTTTCTAACCCCTCCTTTATCATCCAAAATCAAATCATATTGCATATGTAAAATTTTCAACCATGATATAGAGGAATCGAACTTGGCAAAATACTGTCACTTGCAACCATGCACATAAATCTATAACACTGATCCAGACAATTTGCAGGCAATTTTGTTGACCAAATGCTCTCACAAAAAAGAAGTCCTACACTCACTCATGTGTATATGATCATATCAATGTATTTCTCTTGGGACTAGGTAAGATCACACTCATTTTTCCAAATAAATTCTCACTGTGCATATGCAATACCATAAGCTTTCCTTTACTTTCAATACCTCGAATTTCAGACGGGTAACCAGGATCACTATAGAACTTTTTAATCTTGTAATGTAGGCTCAGGTTTGGGTATGGTACATATGGGACTAGTAGCTTAACCCTCCTTGGCACTACACACAGTTTGACTCCAATTTTACCCTTCTTTTTATATTTTCTCCTTTTTTCCTTTGCTTTCTTCTTCTTTTACTTTCATTTGAAACTATGAGTGTGGTGTTACTTCATTCAAATATTCATTACTTTCACTTTTTTCTTTTTTTCTTTTCTTGCTCTTTTTCTCTTTAACAACATTTTTGTTTGTTTTACGTTTCTTTTCTTTCATTACACACACAACACCCGCTCTTTCATTTTGATTACTAAATTTCACTCCACCATACTCTTCTTAATAACCCCTATGATTGCTACCCTCAACTTAGGCAATTTGCCTGAGTTGAGGTTCACAGTATCCAAGGAGGGTCCAGGGCCAAAACAGGTTCATTTTAATTAAAACAGAAAGGTGAATGGTGTTAACAAAAAGAATGGTCAATTTAAGCTCAAAAGTTTGGATCAAGGGATATTTATTTTATTTGGTAGGTCTTTTAAGGCTACAGTGGACTCATTCATCACAAATGGCTTATGATCCTTTCCTAGTTTCCCATCCTCTACCTCGTTATAACTTACTAGGCAAGTTCTAGATTGACACACACAACAAAATTTAACTATTAGTCTTACTCACACATAGAATAGGTCAACATCATCACTTCTACTAACTACTAGTTCAGGTACAACCATACAATGGTAAACATGTTCACAGTTTTAATGCTATGTAAAGATTCACAAAGGTCATACTTGTCGATTTTAACACACATAAATAAAAATTTAGGAGGGGTATCACAATATCAGTTCAACTAAATTCAAAAAAATTCAAGCTATTGACTACCTTAAGTTCACCTAATTTTCTTTAAACTAACATAAACAAACACAAAAACATAAAAATCTAAACGTGTCGGTTTACTAAATAAGGAACACCCAAGGGAAAAGATATCCATCAAGAAAAAACCTCGGGTTATGTTCAGCAAAAATACACAGGTATCCCTTCCCACCCCCTTCAAGAAAAGCATGTGTCATCCTCGACGCATATATATAAAAAAAATCCATAGAAATAGGGAACATACCTGTGCAACCTAGGCGTCTGCAACCTGGTCGATAGAGGGTGCAAATACTCCTCCAGTGTCATCTCTTGTACCACCGGCTTGAATCGGTGCATTTTCAGAACCTACTGAGCTCGTACCTTCTCCACGAGCTCTCACTGCCTCAACTTTGGCCCTCTTTCAAGCCTCCTCTCTGGATAACTCTAGTGTTGTCTCCATCTCTCTCCGCTCTCGCTTCTACTCACGGAGCAGAGAATTATCCTCCTCAAAACTTGCCTCCTCACGAGGCCTCCTACCCTTATCCTGCGCCACCGAATCCTCAGTGATAAAATCAAATATTGGCGGCAGCTCTTCCTCGCTCTCCTCATCAATCACCGGAAGCAAAGGTGGGGGGATCGCAACTACCTATCATGCGGACAACTCCTGTACCTCTGCTCGGAGTGCTGCTACCTCTGCATACCACCTTGCCAACTCAGGCGCCTGTAACTGTGAAAGGCGCTCATCCATGCGCCTCTCAAAAGCATCTAACCGGCTATGCACTGAGCTAGAGAGAACCTCCAACTCCTTTGTAACCCATGGCTTAACTTGCTCCATTATTACTTTAACTTGAAGAGTCGTGTGTGCTTGTTGTTTTTTGACTTTCGCCAGCCGCCTAGCAATATCAGTCAGGAATTCTTAGGAAATAGTGACTAGACCAACTGAAGGAGCACGTGAGGGTGCAACAGGTGGTCGAGGTGCTGCTGTAGAGGATAAGGACTCTGGAACCTCAGCAGGTGCGGGAATGTCGTCTGCATCTGTAGCCTCAGGCTAGCTACCAATCTCTCTAGCCTCTATGGGCTCTGTCGCAATCTTAGTTAACAATGCATCCTCAGTCTACATACCACTGGTCAATGCCTCAGTCAATAAAGTCACTCCAGTAGATTCAATAGACTAACTCCTCGCTCTGGATAATGGGTTTGTTTCATCATATATCAACTCGATATCGGTGATCTTATTGTTACACCCCGTAAATTCACGACATGTAGATAGCCTAGTCGCATGTTGGTTAAGAGTTTTGGAATGCCATACATGCTAGGAAAAGGCCCTGGGAAAGACCAAATAAGCGACACATCGAACCATTGCAAGAGGAGGCAGGCAGACCTCCTCCACGATGGCCAGAGTCTCACAAAGGCTCACCTCCACAATACACAGCGTGTCACGGAGGCTAACCTCCACGATACACAGCGTGCCACGGAGGTGAGGTGCAGCCCCAAGTATAAAAGCCTCCAAACTTTGGTTTTTATTTTATTTAACTTAAGATTTCCAGAAAATAACAGAGAACATAGCTAAGAACAGAGGGCACAAAGGTTTCTTTGAAATATCCTTCCGATTACGTCGCTATACACGGTCCAAACTCGAAATAAACGTGGGTAGTGAGGTATTAAGCAACAAGGAGCATTCCTACGGCTTTAGTTTTGTAAAATTCGGCGGCCGAATCATCGTGCTACCGAGCTAAGGTAAGTGGAATAGCTCCAAATTAGTGTCAATATACTCCTAGCCCTAAAGTGAGTATTTCTCCCTTCTGGACTTCCGAGAAATAGCGAGTTTTCGGCCGGTTTTCGATAAGTCAAAGTTTGGGCTATATATATATATTAGAAGTGATATTTTCTTTCAGAATATTAATGTATTTAGTCCTAATTGATATATATATATTGATGCAGTTGGGAGAAATAGCAAACTACTGACTTAATTATGCCAATTAGCCAGGAAATCAGAAACGGAGGTATGTAAAGCCAGTTTCTTCTGCACGCTAGTAGTTCTGGTATAGTAACATAGCTCAAGTGCTAGTAGAACGTTTTAGAATTCGCATGTTATGCTTAGTATAAATTTTAGTACGATGATTAGAAGCATCATGTCCTGTATAGCGTGAAACTTACTAGCACGATATAAATTCTAGTAGAAAGTGACAGAAACAGTACAACATGCCCAGTATGTGATTTAATAAAGTATGTTAGGATATTATCGTGTTCAGTCGAAACTTAGTAAAGCAATATAAGTTCCCGTAACGTATTTTAGGAATAGAATAGTAGACTAAAATCAAGTTTAGAAAGCATTTTAGAAGTAGTAAATCATGTTTACTATGAACCTCAGTTACACAGGATGATTCTCAGCAAATAAGACTATATCTTGTTTAGTATTAGACTCAGCACAGTATGACAGAAGATTATATATATACCATTATCAGTCTCAGCATGTATTAGATACATACATATCACTATCATTAGTTTCAAAATGTAGTATATACACACACATTATTATCACTAGTTTCAGCATGTGGTATACGCAGTTAGTATTACTAGTTGAGACCTGACTGTATTTTTACGGTGTTGGATTACCTAGCATTCATGACAGCCCCAGGGTTAATAGCTGTATCGACTCGTCCGCCAGAGGGCGAGGATACATCGCTCTATGGAGTGGCATGCGTCCCCCAGGAGACGAAGATGGAATGCCGGTTTCCCCATATTTTGCCTTAGTCGGCTTTTATACACCCCCGTCGAGCGGGTACGCCCGGGGTGTTGATTCAGGAGTCCTCTGGACTCAGGTACAGTTATAGTCAGGGGCTCAACGAGCCCAAGTGCATACCCAAGGGATCGGCAGGATTCTTATAGTTATTATAGTAGATGGGATGATCGGGGTAGGGGTATAGATTGCGTGTTTGTTGTACCTCCCGGCTTATGGGGGGCGGGTAAGGTTTATGTGTGCTATGCTATGTTATGTTATGTTATATTATGCCATGTTACACTAGATATGAATAGATCGATAGTAGAATGCTACATTTCCAGGTATGACTCCTACTCCTTTCGGTATAGTTGCAAACAGTCGTGAACTCATACTTGCAGTCTGTTACAGTTTATTTCCTACTAATTCAGCCCTATTAGTTATATTGCCTGTCTGCAATTATTTTCCAGTTGTTGCTTTACATACTCAGTACCAGCAGTACTAACGCCTGTTTGGGGCGCTGCATTGCTTGCCTGCAGGTATTCATAGACTAGAAGCCGACCCCTCGTGAATCCAGCCAATATACGGAGTCATCAGCTCCAGTCATCCGAAGCTAGATAGCTAGAGGTTTATCCTTTTTCTTTTATTGTATAGTATGGGTAGGCCGTGGCCCTGTCTCGACTATATTATTAGTATTTTTAGAGGCTTGCAGATTGCATAGTCCCTGTGCTTAGCTGTACCGTTCGTGTGAGGCCGTGTGTATGTCTTAGTTGTTTATGACGGTCGTGTGAGGCCTTGTTCAGTTGGTAGTGGTGACCTTGTCGGTCATGTAGCTGTTTAGCACCTGTTTTCTTGATTCAGAAGTAACTAGACAGCATGGTGGCCTAGTCAGCCCGCATAGGTTCCTTCATACTACTGTTGTTCTGGTTAGCTGTTGTTTGCTTACAGGTGGCTATAGACCTAGTTGGCCAGAGGCTGTATTTACAGCCATTATCTAGCCCGTCGTTTTCTTGAATCCAGAATTAGAGCCAGCCAGGCACCAGAAGTGCTTAGGCTCAACAGTCTAGCAGTTCAGGTCCCAGTAGGGAACCAGGTGCCAGTCATACCCCTCAAGGCGGGGCGTGAAAAACTTGGTATCAGAGCAGGCCGTATGCCAGGGAGTCTGCGAGCTGTGCTAAATAGAGTCTTGCCTATGGATGTGTTGTGCACCACATACTATAGGTAGGAGCATGCAAGGCATGATAGGATGGTTGCTTTTTATTCTTATTCAGTCATGCTGTAGAGCGGTACAGTATAGGGTTGAGTCCCTAGAGCTTACTACATTCTTTTGATACAGATAATGTCAGACCAGCGACATCCTATCATGGGCCGGAGCTTGGATATTGCAGCAGGGGAAGGCACTAGCAGGATGCCTCATCCTCGTTTAGAAACAGCCCGATCAGAGGGCAATACCGAGGTATCGTCCCTACCTTCTCAGCAGTCTCCACCACATCAGGAGCCACTTTGGGCGACACCACCTCCAGCAGTCCCTATACCGATACCTTCCTACCAGGAGGTCAGGAGTGCGGTAGTCATGTTGGCACAGATGATGGCTGCTCATCGTCAGCCGATGCCGTCTACAGTTGCAGAGTCGTCAGGAGGGCCCGGTAGTTCGAGGGTCTGAGAGTTTTTGGCTCTAAATCTCCCCTAGTTTACAGGTACGAACCGGACAGAGGACCCTCAGGATTTTCTAGATCAGATGCAGAGAATTTTCAGGGTTATGCATGCCATGCCTACAAAATCGGTTGAATTGGCAGCATTCCAGTTATGGGACATCGCCATATTGTGGTATGAAAGATGGGAAAGGTCCCAAGGGAGAGATGTTTCCCCTCCGACCCAGTCTAGCTTCTCAGGAGCTTTTCTGGATCACTATTTGCCACGGGAGATTCGAAAGGCCCGGGTGGACTAGTGTTTACATTTTGAGCAAGGAGCCATGAGTGTTCGGGAATACGCCTTGCGGTTTGATTCTTTGGCTCGGTATGCACCGATCTTTTTTGATACCATGGCATCCAGAGTACACTGCTTCATCATGGGGTTGAATCCAGAATATGTTGAGACTTGTATTACGGCTACACTGCGAGAGGACATGGATATTTCCCGAGTTCAGGCAGTTGCCCAGAATATTGAGGGCATCAAGCAGCGGCAGCGGGAGATCAGGAGGACCAGTTAAGAACAGCGCCACAGGGATAGGCCAGTTGAGTTATAGAGGGAGGCTCGGGGAGGACCTAGGCCATGATTGTTAGATAGGTCGCCCAGACCCCCGCCTACACCACAGCCGCAGAGGGGCAGATTTAGCCGCAGGGGGCAGTCAGAGACCGACAGAGGCTCACAGACTGCAGATTCACCATTACAGAGGAGGGCGGAGCAGCGTAGGTATACCCTACCACCTTTCCCTATATGCAGTCGACGCCATTCTGGAGCATGCAGGTATGGCTCCACCGAATGTTATATTTGTGGCCAAGAGGGCCATTTGATGAGAGATTACCCAGCCAGAGGTCAGAAGGACCGGGATAGACAGGACAAAGCATCCGCAGGGTCACGAGCTTCAGCATCCTCGGCAGAGCGTAGGCCCTCAGTTTCAGCAAGTAGGGGTCGGGGAAGATCAGGGGCCTCCAGTGTAGGTGCGAGTCCAAGCCGCACATATGCCTTACTAGGGAGGCATGATTCAGAAGCGTCACCTGATGTTGTGACAGGTATGATGACTATCTGCTCATACCATGCTTATGTATTGATTGATCCAGGATCTACTTTGTCCTACATTACTCCATTTGTGGCTCGGAAGTTTAGTGTTGCACCATAGTTGCTTTAGCAACCTTTTTTAGTATCCACCCCCGTTGATGACTCCATTATAGCCAGAAGGGTCTATCGTAGGTGTACAGTAGAGGTTGTTGATCGTCAGACCATAGTAGACCTGGTAGAATTAGAAATGGTCGATTTCGATGCCATTATGGGTATGGATTGGTTGGCTCTGTGCTATGCAAATGTAGAATGTTGGACCAAAACAGTCTGGTTCCACTTTCCAGGGGACGCAGTACGAGAGTGGAAGGGCAGTACAATTACACCCAAAGGTAGGTTTATTTCCTATCTTCAGGCGAGGAAGTTGATAGCTAAGGGGTGCGTTTACCACCTTGTCAGAGTTCAGGATGTTCGGGTAGAGCCTCTGACTCTCCATTCTGTTCCAGTGGTGAATGAATTCCCTGACGTATTTCCAAATGAGCTACCTGGTATTCCTCCAGAAAGGGAAATAGATTTTGCAATTGATTTATTACCAGGAACTCAGCCCATATCAATTCCTCCGTATCATATGGCTCCTGTTGAACTCAGAGAATTAAAGGAGCAGCTGAAAGATCTATTAGATAAGGTCTTTATCAGGCTGAGTACTTCACCGTGGGGTTCGCCAGTTCTATTTGTGAGAAAGAAGGATGGCTCGCTCCGCATGTGTATAGATTACTGGTAGTTGAATAAGGTTACAGTTAAGAATAAGTATCCGCTTCCCAGAATAGATGATTAGTTTGACCAGTTACAGGGGGCCATATATTTCTCCAAGATTGACTTACGGTCCGGATACCATCAGGTTCGAGTTCGTGAAAAGGACATTCCGAAGACAGCCTTCAGGACCAAATACGACCATTTTGAGTTCCTAGTCATGTCCTTTGGGCTGACCAATGCCCCAACGGTATTTATGGACCTGATGAATAGTAACTTAAGACCATACCTGGACCTGTTCATGATAGTGTTTATCGACGATATTCTGGTGTATTCTCGTTCAGAGGAAGATCACCATGCTCATTTATGGGCAGTGCTCCAGATTCTCAGGCACCGTCAGCTGTACACCAAGTTCTCTAAATGTGAATTTTTGCTGAACTTAGTAGCTTTCTTGGGGCATATTGTGTCGGATGCTGGTATACAGGTGGACACGCAAAAAATAGAAGCAATAAAAACATGGCCCAGGCCTACCACCCAATCGAAGTCCACAGCTTTCTGGGATTAGCAGGGTACTATAGAAGATTTGTTGAAGGGTTCTCCACCATAGCGGCAGCTCTGACTAAGTTGACGCAGAAAGCAGTAAAGTTTCAGTGGACAGAGGCATGTGAGCAGAGTTTCCAAGAATTGAAAGAAAGATTAACCTCCACCCCAGTGTTAGCATTACCAGAAGGTATAAAGGGTTATGCAGTGTATTGTGATACTTCAGGTATTGGGTTGGGATGTGTGTTGATGCAACACGGTAAAGTGATTGCTTGTACTTCCAGACAACTGAGGAAACACGAAAAGAATTATCCTACCCATGACTTGGAACTAGCCGCAGTGATCCACGCCCTAAAGATATGGAGACATTACCTGTACGGCGTTCATGTGGATATTTTCACCAACCATAAGAGCCTGCAGTATATCTTCACTCAGAGCGAGTTGAATTTGCAGCAGCGTCGCTGGTTGGAGTTATTGAAAGATTATGATATGAACATTCTGTATCATCTAGGAAAGCCCACCGTAGTAGCAGATGCCCTCAGCTGCAAATCTATAGGGAGTTTGGCGTATTTGAAGCCCGAGCAACGGAAGTTGGTCAGAGAAATACACCAATTAGCCAGTTTAACCATTCGTGTAGCAGAAGCAGAGGACAACAGAGCGGTAATTCAGAACACCGCAGTGTCGTCATTAGTTTTGGAGATAAAGGAATGGCAGTATGAAGATCCTGGCCTGGTTCAACTTAAGGACAGAATTCAACAAGGAAAAGCGCCAGATTTTCAGGTAACTAAGGATGAAGTGTTGCGATGTAAAGGCTGCATTTGTGTTCCAGACATTTCAAGGCTTCGCCAACAGATCATGAGTGAGGCGTATTACGCCCGCTATTCTCTCCACCCAGGCGCGACGAAAATGTACCATGATATCAAAGAAATTTACTAGTGGCCAGGTATGGAGTGGGAAATAGCATAATTTGTAGCCCAGTGTCCTAACTGTCAGCAAGTAAAAGAGGAACACCAGAAACCAGGTGGGTTGACTCAGGACATAGCTGTGCCTCTTTGGAAGTGGGAAGTAGTAAACATGGACTTTGTAGCAGGATTACCCCGTACCATGCATATACATGATTCAATTTGGGTAATTGTTGACAGACTGACGAAATTAGCCCATTTCCTGCCAGTAAAAGCCACTTTCTCTGCCGAAGATTACGCCGAATTTTATATCAGAGAAATAGTTAGATTACACGGTGTTCCAGTATCTATTATCTCTAATAGAGGATCACAATTTACAGCTAGATTTTGGCAGTCATTTCATAGAGATTTGGGAACGCAGGTTAATTTGAGCACAACATTCCACCCTCACACAGATGGACAGGTGGAACACACTATTCAGATGCTCGAGGATATGCTACGGGCTTGTGTGTTGTACCTTGGAGGTACTTGGGATGAACATTTACCGCTGATTGAGTTTACTTATAACAATAGTTACCACTCAGCTATCCAGATGGCGCCCTTTGAGGCATTGTATGGACGGAAATGTAGATCGCTAGTTAGTTGGTTTGAAGTAGGAGAGTCAGCACTGATTGGGCCAGATATTATTCATCAGTCAGAGGAGAAGGTAAAGCTTATCAGAGAACGCCTACTGAATGCTCAGAGCCGCCAGAAATCGTATGCTGATGTGCGGCGCAAAAACCTGGAATTTAATGTGAATGACTGGGTATTTTTGAAAGTATCTCCAATAAAAGGGGTGATGAGATTCGGCAAGAAAGGTAAGCTCAGTCCGAGGTTCGTTGGGCCTTATCAGATTCGGCGGAGGATAGGCTGAGTGGCATACGAGTTGACCTTGCCTCAAGAATTAGAGTCTGTTCATCCAGTTTTCCACGTGTCTATGTTGAGGAAGTATCTAGGGGACCCCTCCAGAGTTGTCCGAGTCCAGGATGTCCAGTTTATGGAAGAGTTGGCCTATGAAGAGGTCCTAGTAGCCATACTAGACAGGTAGATTCGCAGGTTGAGGACTAAAGACATTGCTTCTGTCAAAGTACTGTGGAGTAACAAGAATCGAGAGGAGATGACTTGGGAAGCATAGGAAGACATGAAAGTAAGATATCCTCATTTATTCCAAGCCTAATCAGTCGAGAGATATGTTAGTATTGTTATCATATGAGATGCCTTATATTACATGTATAATGAGACAGCCGACTCTGGACTTTTACATGATGATTGCTACAGCATTGTGTGGAGTACCTGTATTGGACTTTTCTGCATTTCAGGATTTTGAGATAGTCCATATTATAGGGGAGACTCTGCCGAAATTTTTCTAGAATAAGTCAAGTAAGTTGAACTTCTTGCAAGTAGAAGTTTACATTTGAGGACGAATGTTCTTAAGGGGGGGAGAATGTTACACCCCATAAATTCACGACATGTAGATGTCCTATTCGCATGTTGGTTAAGAGTTTGTGAATGCCATGCATGCTAGGAAAAGAGCCGAGGAAAGACCGGATAAGCGACACGTCGAACCATCGCAAGAGGAGGCTGGCAGACCTCCTCCATGATGGCCAGAGTGTCACGGAGGCTCACCTCCGCGATACACAATGTGTCACGGAGGCTAACCTCTACGATACACAGCGTGCCACGGAGGTGAGGTGCAGCCCAAAGTATAAAAGTCTCCAAACTTCGGTTTTTATTTCATTTAACTTAAGATTTCCAGAAAATAACAGAGAACATAGCTAAGAATAGAGGGCATGAAGGTTTCTTTGAAATTTCCTTCCGATTACGTCGCTATACGCGGTCCAAACTCGAAATAAACGTGGGTAGTGAGGTATTAAGCAGCAAGGAGCATTCCTACAGCTTTAGTTTTGTAAAATTTGGCCGGCGAATCATCGTGCTACCGAGCTAAGGTAAGTGGAATTGCTCCAAATTAGTGTCAATATACTCCTAGCCCTAAAGTGAGTATTTCTCCCTTCTGGATTTCCGAGAAATAGCGAGTTTTCGGCTGTTTTTTGATAAGTCAAAGTTTGGGCTATATATATATATTAAAAGTGATATTTTATTTATGAATATTAAAGTATTTAGTCCTAATTGATATATATATGGATGCAGTTGGGAGAAATAACGAATTACTGACCGAATTACATCAATTAGCAAGGAAATCAGAAACGGAGGTATGTAAAGCCAGTTTCTTCTGCAAGCTAATAGTTCCGGTATAGTAACATAGCTAAAGTGCCAGTAGAACGTTTCAGAATTCACATGTTATGCTTAGTATAAATTTTAGTATGATGATTGGAAGCAACATGTCCTGTATAGCATGAAACTTACTAGCAAGATATAAATTCTAGTAAAAAGTGACAGAAACAGTACAACATGCCCAGTATGTGATTTAGTAAAGTATGTTAGGATATTATCGTGTTCAGTCGAAACTTAGTAAAGCAATATAAGTTCCCGTAACGTATTTCAAGAATAGAATAGTAGCCTAAAATGAAGTTTAGAAAAGCATGTTAGAAGTAGTAAATCATGTTTACTATGAACATCAGCAGAAAAGAATTATATCTTGTTCAGTATTAGACTCAGCACAGTATGACAGAAGATTATATATATACCATTATCTGTCTCAGCATGTATTAAATACATACATTTCACTATCATTAGTTTCAGCATGTAGTATATACATACACATTATTATCACCAGTTTCAGCATATGGTATACGTAGTTAGTATTACTAGTTGAGACCTGATTGTATTGTTTCGGGGTTGGATTACCTATCATTCATCACCGCCCCAGGGTTGATAGCTGTATCAACTCGTCCGC
This sequence comes from Datura wrightii, assembly GCA_035772735.1. Classification (NCBI taxonomy): domain Eukaryota; kingdom Viridiplantae; phylum Streptophyta; class Magnoliopsida; order Solanales; family Solanaceae; genus Datura; species Datura wrightii. The sequence goes on from JASDFA010000007.1 coordinate 97,740,775, forward strand.
CAGAGGGCGAGGATATGTCTCTCTACGGAGTGGCATGCCGTCCCCCAGGGGACGAAGATGGGATGCCGGTTTCCCCATATTTTGCCTTGGTCAGCTTTTATACACCCCCGTCGAGCCGGTACGCCTGGGGTGTTGATTCAGGAGTCCTCCAAACTCAGGTACAGTTATAGTAAAGGGATCAGCGAGCCCAATTGCATACCCAGGGGATCGGCAGGATGCTTATAGTTATTATAGGAGATGGGATGACCGGGGTAGGGGTATAGATTGCGTGTTGGTTGTACCTCCCGGCTTATGGGGACCGGGTAAGGTTTTTGTGTGCTATGCTATGTTATGTTATGTTATATTATGCCATGTTACGCTAGATATGAATAGATGGATAGTAGAACGCTACATTTCCAGGTATGACTCCTACTCCTTTCAGTATAGTTGCAGACAGTCTTGAACTCATACTTATAGTCTGTTACAGTCTATTTCCTTCTACTTCAGCCCTATTAGGTATATTGTCTGTCTTTAGTTATTTTCCAGTTGTTGCTTTATATACTCAGTACCTGCGGTACTAACGCCTGTTTGGGGCGCTGCATTGCTTGCCTGTACGTACTCATAGACGAGGAGCCGACCCCTCGTGATTCCAGCCAGCATACAGAGTCATCAGCTCCAGTCATCCGGAGCTAGATAGCTAGAGGTTTATCATTTTTCTTTTATTGTATAGTATGGGTAGGCTGGGGCCCTGTCCCGACCATATTATTAGTATTCTTAGAGGCTTGCAGATTGCATAGTCCCTGTTGTTAGCTGTACCGGTCGTGTGAGGCCGTGTGTATGTCTTAGTTGTTTATGACGGTCGTGTGAGGCCTCATTCAGTTGGTAGTTGTGACCTTGTCGATCACGGAGTTGTTTAGCACCTGTTTTCTTAATTCAGAAGTAACTAGACAGCATGGTGGCCTTGTCGGCCCACATAGGTTCCTTCATACTACTGTTGTTCTTGTTAGCTGTTGTTTGCTTACAGGTGGCTATAGGCCTAGTCGGTCGGAGGCTGTATTTATAGCCGTTATATAGCTCGTCGTTTTCTTGAATCCAGAATTAGAGCCAGCCAAGCACCAGAAGTGCTTAGGCTCAACAGTCTAGCAGTTCAGGTCCTAGTAGGGAACCAGGTGCCAGTCATACCCCCCCAAGGCGGGGCGTGACACTTATGGACCACCACACGCTGATCAAGCGACGACAATTCTGGCAGCTTTAACTCCTGATAGAGTCTATCAACGACTAATGGAAAGGGAATGGTAGTGCTATCATTTATCACCTGCTATCGAATCTCTTTAGCAATATACGACGGGAAGTTTATGGTGTACCCCTCCATGGTGCTAGCTACCAATGCAGCTCTATCAGGTGAAATAACATTCTCATTACTGGTCGGTACCAGCTTCTGCCGAACCACTGACTACCATAATTTAGCTTGGAAGTTCAAGGTGACCTTTTTTATCTGGGACTCGGTGCCATGCAACCACTCAACCAGCGGACCCCTTATGGCAATGACTCGTGACAGCCAAGTGTACTGCTTGATTCGTTTTACACTATCAGCTTCTTGGTTTTGGCTTTCTTGAGCTCAGACAGTCTGTGATCGAACTCGGCTGTATTTATCGAGGCATGATAGTTTGGACCATAAAGCAGTCTAGAGATGGTCCTCCCAGAGATATCTACAGGTGTCTCCCCAAACCAACACCTGCGTCAATATGGGTCTCTTCTTCCAGTCTTGGCCTCCCAATAGCAGACTCTGTAACGTGGCTGCGTATGTTGCATAAAACTCTTTGACCAGGCAAGGACTGTAGCTCCTCGATGGCTCAGTTAACCACCCGAAACTGTATCTATCAAATAAATCTTGTAGCTCAAGGAGGTCCTTAGGCCCCATGGTAACTAGTCTGGGGTCATCGTAGATGCTCCTCTTTGGATGACCTTTTTCATTCAGAGCAATGTCCCTGTTGTAAATGACACGCATACCGCGAACACACCATCACCTCACTTGTCGCGGTTGATCATTAGATGTATTTGAAGTCTCTGTCATCTCATCATCTATGCTCCCCTATTGAGCACGTGATCATCAGCAACTTCTGTGTTTGTTGCTGCTATGGTGCCCTCGAGAGCAATCAGGACTGTGGCCTCAGCATTCTCTTCTGCTTGGCTTGATGGGTCTCTTGTAAGTGGAGTAGGAGCATCAATAGGGCTGTCGGATTTTTAGGTCATTGTGTCCTAGCCTTTGTGTATCTCCTCACAAGCTACTCTTCTGAAACTTCATATTCTTCCTCTGAGCTACTTGACTCTTCGGAGGAGGAGGGCGCGTCCCTAAGTCTGCGATATGATGGCTGACTCCTCTCCAACACCTGTTTCTTGGTCAGACCCTTCTTTGGTGTACCTTTTGGAGCCATTGCACCTGTGGAATAATGGTTAGTATGCAAAATGAGATGAAACAAAATCAACTTTTTATTGTGTCCCTATAAACAGGATGAGGAACTCAACGAGTTATTGCCACTGGCCACGACTAGTGAGGTCACTCAATGTCTGCAATTCATTATTTTCTTTGTTGGACAAATCTACTTAACGACTGGTCACAATGAGTCCTTACTTGAGGCAATGACTCATTAGACCAGTCTTGAGGTACACTGGTTACTTAGCCCAATACCCCACTCAGGACGAGCTACACAACGAATTATGAGGTGATACCATGACTCGTTACATGGCTCGTGCTCAAGAGTTTATGTATAGTGGTTTAAAATAACTTATACCATGTTCATCATCACTTAGCATTTTTAATCCCAACAGCACAACAACCACCTTTCATACAACATTGAATTAAATTTTGATCATGAGTAAAGAAAATCAAATCAACTTAGGGTTTTATCTAAAAATTCAAGGTAGTGTTCGAATTCACAAATATAAATGAGTAAGGTTAATCTTAAAATCACTGAGTACTCACAAGTGTAAGAGCAGAGGAGGGATTTTAACTTGAAATTTCGATCGAATGTGGTACTTGAGTAGAATTGGGTGCAATCATGTGTGTGTTAGTGCTTTGTGTGTTAGAAGTGATCTTGTTACGATGAAAGTGGGAAATTTTGAGTTAGATTTTCAGTTTAAGTTTGGGTGAAATATAAGAGGGCAAAACCGGGTGGTTTATATGCTTTTAATTTTTTTTTACCCTAATTGGTACGTGGGTTGGGTCAGGTGGAAATAAATTAAAAACATACCATGACCCACGTAACGGTTCGTTAAGAAGAGCAACGACTCGTTTGGTTGTTCGCTCGATTAACTGGGTGTAGAGTATTACCTTGGACCTAACGACTCGTGGTGTGACCCAACGAGCCATGGCATGAGTCATAGGCTCTGAACTGCAGTAGCTTCATGACGGGAAACTTGACGAATCATTGGGCCTACCAATAATTCGTTAAGTCATTCATTGTCACCATTTTCAGTTTAATTCCATCTTTGATCCAGCAGACTTAACGGAAGACCTTATGATTCATTGTCACTGGCAACAACTCATTTGGACAACCGTTGTCTACACTATTTTCTATGACAGTGATGATGATCCACTTAATGAGTCATTTGGTCTAATGACGACTCGTTCTGTGCTTTTAGGCACCAGCAACTCCAGTTCTATTTTTTGGTTTCAGCTTCAAATTTTCCATCTTAATCACCTACATGCATCAACACATGTGAACTCTATATTTTTCTTACAATTACAACTTGGGTTGCCTCCCAAGAAGCGCTTAATTTAACGTTGCGACACGACGCAGGTATTTTGACTACTCAACATCACCAAAACACCTCTATGGGTTGCCTCCCATGAAACGCCTGATTTAATGTCGCGACACAATGCAAGTCCCCGAGTTACTCAGATTTCAGCCAAAGCCTAGAGATCCACCGGCTTTATTTCTTCGCTTTTTCCTAGATATGCTTTCACCCATTGACCATTGACTATAAAGCGCTTTACTTCATGGTTTTTCAATTCAATTTCCCCATGGGAGAATATTTGAACCATTCGAAAAGGCCCCAACCATTTGACTTCAACTTGCCAGGAAACAAGCGAAGCCTAGAATTGAATAGTAACACCATATCACCCGGGCTGAACTCTCTTATCTCAATCTTTCGATCATGCTGAATTTTCATCCTTAGTTTATAAATTACAGAACTCTCATAGGCTTTCAAATGGAATTCATCTATATCATTCAACTAATCAAGCCTCAAGTTTGTAGCTTCGCTCCAGTCCAAATTCAGCTTCTTGAGCGCCCACATAGCTTTGTGCTCAAGTTCAACCGGAATATGACATTCTTTCCCATATAAAAGCTAATACAGAGACATACCTATAGGAGTCTTTAAGGTGGTCTGATAAGTACATAAAGCATCATCTAGCTTCCTAGCCCAATTTGTCAGATTAGCATTCACAGTCTTCGCCAAGATGGTCTTTATTTCTCGGTTTGTGACTTCAACCTGCCCACTAGTGTTATTCCCGACATAAGATTACCCACATTGTTTGAAGTGAAATTTCTCAATTTTTATTATAAATTCTAGCTTGTGGTATGTTGAGTAAGTACTTCTACATGTAGCTTACCACATGATTTAGAGTAGATGCTCCCACCTATGATTGAGCCTGTGGTATGTTTCGGAATAAAGTCCATATATACATGAATTCATAGTTGAGATGTATGTCAATGTTGAGCTTCATATTAATATGATGTATAGCCTATGCATGATTTCATTATGATCTTTGTCATTATACAATGTTGAACTTCATTTCATATGATGTTGAGTTATGCATGATTTCATCTTGAGCTTCGTCAAGGGACGATGTTGAGCTTTGTCAATAGACAATGTTGAGCTTCGTCAATAGATGATGTTAAGCTTCATTATATACGATGTATAGCATTGCATGTTTTTGGGAGAAGAGTCTAGCACTGAGCGGGTTAAGTGTCAATTACCCTATGCCCCAGAACTATGCGCCAATGTAGGTTGATACTATTGTACTATTGGGACCTCCTTGTGAGCTATCCCTGGCTCGATTGGCCCTTCAACTTAATATCGATATCATGGTATCGTCAATCGCCCTGGCAATGTTATAGACGCCTCTATACACTTGAGTGTGATAGTTGAGACTATGTAAGCTCTATTGTGGTATGTCGATTAAGTGACGAGTCTTCCACTATCTATATCATTCGGTTTTGCATATTCGTTACTCATGATGATTACTTATGCATGCATGTTAGAAAAGCAAGGTTTGACTCATTTTTCAGCTTTTGATATAAATGTTATGTTTTAGCTTTGAGTCATTCGAGTCAGTCATGATGTTATAAAGCCATGCATGAACACGTTATGATAAGAGTACTATTTCGGAATGAATACATGTAGCCTTCTACTTATACTTAAAAGCTTATGATATGTTATGAAATGTTTTAAATGATTATTTTACCAAAGCGGTTTTACTTACCTTTCATACTCGGTACATTCCACATACTGACCGCATACTTCTTTTCTGTATCGTTTCATGATACAGGATTCGGCTCGCAGCTTCAGCCCTATCCTTAGACAACTTTCCCAAGTTAGTATCTACTCGGATTGGTGAGTCCTCATCCTTTGAGGACTAGACTATAATTTTCCTTTATGTATTTCCACTTTGAGTAATGTTTAGTTAGTTAGGGTCTTCTCCCATCAACTCGTTTAGATTAGAGGCTTTCAGACTTATGTATGCGTAACATTAGATATTATTCTGATATGCCGTTGTATGATAATTCTGCTGAGTTATAATTATGTTTTCTTCATGTTTATTGAATGAATTAGTTGAAATCTTATTCCATGGGTTGACTTGGGGTCTCTCGGGGTCCGTTGTCCCGTGTCTACGATCCGGGCCTCTGTTCGGGTCGTGACAAAGTTGGTATCAGAGCCATAGGTTTGATATGTCCTAGGGAGTCTGAAAGTCGCGTTAGGTAGAGTATTTTTCATGGGTGTGAAGTGCGCCACACCTGTGACAAAGAGGCTACTAGACGTTTTAAAAAATGTTCCTTTCTTTCATGATCTATGTCGTGCGATCAAAAGCCTTTCTATCCTTCTAATTCATGCTATTCGTGATTGTAGAGTCATGGATCCTCGAAGAGTGAATAAAGGAGGAATGGAGGTGGTGTGGGCCATGAGGATGGGCACGGTCATGAGCATCAGCCAGCCCCACCAGTTCAGGAGTCTCAGGCACCAGAGCCAGCCGATCATGCTGAGTTTCGAGCATCCATTCAGATGCTTGCGTAGGCCTTGACCGCTCAGGTCAATCAGTAGGCAGTTGCGCATGTTCCGCAAAATGGCAATGCGGTGGCTACTCGAGTCGAGGACTTCTTGAGGATAAACCAACCGGAGTTTTTGGGGTCCAAGGTAGATGTGGACCTTCATGACTTCATTGATGATATTGTCAAGATCATCCAGGTTATGAGGGTGAGCAGTGTGGAGTGCGCAGAGTTGGCCTCCTACCAGTTGAAGGGGGTTGCGCATATTTGGTTCTGCCAGTGGAAGGACAATAGGGTCGCTAGAGCTTGTCCGGTCATATGGGAGGAGTTTCAGGTTGCATTCCTCGATCGATTCTTCCCTCGAGAGATGAGGGAGTTGAAAGCAGTTGAATTTGTGAATCTAAAGCAAGGAAGGATGACTATTTAGGAGTACACCCTTGAGTTCACCCGCATATCTAAGTATGCCCCGGAGTTAGTGATCGACCAGGGGGCGCGGGTGAGTAGATTTGTACATGGTATAGTAGGATATTTGGACAAGGACTGCAGGATAGCTATGCTCCACCAGGACACGGACATCCCTCACATATTGTTGTATGTCCAGCAGATGGAGGTGGCACATTCGAGGGAAAGGGAGGCCAAGAGGGACAGGACTGAGGACCACAGATTTTCTTAGAAGAGGTCTGGTGGTGGACATCTAAACCCACCAGAGATCGTCAGCCGCAGCATCATCCGCCATGAGTGTGCCATCTAGGCCCCGACATGATCAGAGGGGGAAAGCGTTACGCTCGAGGTTTCATAGCAGCAGACCCACAGATTCTTTCATTCCATCTTATCGCAGATATGGCCGAGGGCACACAGGCCAATGCTTGGCAGAGTTAGGAGCTTGTTTGGGATGTGGGAAGCCTGCACATATGCTCAGAGATTGTCCTACTGCAAGACAAGACTAGGTTGCGGGTCGAGGCCTAGCTTCTAGTTCAGCGGCCCCTCCCCCACGCACAACACATCATGGGGCATCCACAGTACAGTTGGCGGAAAGCGCTAGAACAGATTCCACACATTAGCCACTCACCAAGAGAAGGAGGCCTCACCAGATGTAGTCATCAATATGTTGAGAGTCTTTCATGTTGATGTATATGCTTTGTTAGATCTGGGGGCTACCTTGTCTTTTGTGTCACCTTATGTATCCAGTAGCTTCAGAGTCAGTCACGATGTTTTATCAGACCTTCTCAATTTCTACTCCAGTAGGTGACTTAGTTACAGCTAAACATATGTATAGAGGTTGCCCCATCTCAATTATTCATAAGGTCACCTCAACAGACTTGATAAAGTTAGGCATGACTGATTTCGATGTTATTCTCGGCATAGATTGGCTATTTGCATGATATGCTTCAGTTAATTGTAGGACCCGGTCATTAGAGTTCAGATTTCCGGGTGAGCCTGTCTTAGAATGGGAGGGTAGTTTAGTTGTGCCTGTAGGTCGATTTATTTCCTACCTTAAGGCCAGAAAGATGATTTCTAAGGGTTTCATGTATCATCTAGTTAGGGTTAAGGATGTGGAGTCCGAGACCCCGACTATCCAGTCCATACCAGTAGTACGTGAGTATCCAAAGGTCTTTCTTGATGATTTTCCAGGTGTCCTTCCCGAGCGGGAGATTGATTTCAGCTTAGATCTTCTTCCAAACACGCAACCTATATCTATTCTGCCTAATAGAATGGCTCCAGCTGAGCTAAAAGAGTCGAAGGATCAGTTGAAGGACCTATTAGATAAGGGCTTTATTAGGCTGAGTAAGTCTCCATGGGGTGCACTAGTGTTATTTGTCCAGAAGAAGGATGGTTCGCTTCGAATGTGCATTGACTATCGGTAGTTGAACGAGGTCACCATCAAGAATAGGTACCCCTTACCCAAGATCGATGATTTATTTGACCAGCTTCAGGGTGCCAAGTGTTTCTCTAAGATTGATCTTAGATCTAGGTATCACCAGCTCAGGGTTCGAGAGGGTGACATTTCGAAGACCGCATTCAGGACTCAGTATGGTCACTACGAATTTGTTTTTATGTCTTTTGGACTAACCAATGCCCCTACGGCTTCTATGGATCTGATGAACAGGGTGTTCAAGGCATATTTGGACATGTTTGTGATTGTGTTCATTGATGACATCCTTATATACTCTCAGAGCAAGGAGGAGCATGTCGCTCACTTGAGAATAGTGCTTCAGACCCTCAAGGACCAGCAGTTGTATGCAAAGTTCAGCAAATGCACATTTTGGTTGGACTCGGTGGCATTTCTAGGCCATGTGGTATCAGGTGAGCACATAAAAGTAGACTCTCAGAAGATCAAGGCGGTAAAGCATTGGCCCAGACCAACCCATCAGATATCGGGAGCTTTTTGGGCTTAGCGGGTTACTATCAGAGATTCATTGAGGGTTTTTCATCCATTGTAGGCCCATTGACTAGGTTGACTCAGAAAAAGGTGAAGTTCCAATGGTCGGAGGCTTGTGAGAAAAGTTTCCAGGAGTTGAAGGCTTGACTCACTTTAGCACCAATGTTGACTTTACCCAAGGGTAATGATGACTTTGTTGTATATTGTGAGGCCTCACTAGTTGGACTCGGGTGTGTGTTGATGCAACATGGGAAAGTGATAGCATATGCCTCGAGACAGTTGAAAGTTCATGAAAAAAACTACCCGACCCATGATCTTTAATTGCCGTGGTGGTGTTTGCATTGAAGATATGGTGACATTACTTGTATAAGGTCCACCTAGATATATTCATGGTTCACAAGAGTTTGCAATATGTGTTTATGCAGAAAGAACTCAATCTTTGACAAAGGAGGTGGTTGGAGCTACTTAAGGACTATGATATGAGAGTTTTCTTTACCACCCGAGTAAGGCTAATATGGTGGTAGATGCACTTAGTATACTCTCAATGGAGATTGTGTTCCATATGGATGAGGGGAGGAAAGATTTCGTGAAAGATGTCCATCGACTTGTGAGGTTGGGAGTTAGATTGGTCGACTCGACCGATGGCGGCGTTGTTGTGAAAAATGGATCAGAATCGTCCTTGGTGACGGATGTGAAGGCCATGCAAGATGAGGATCCAATTCTAGTAAAGCTGAAGGAAGCCGTTGGAAGTCATAAGGTGGAGGTATTCTCCCAAGGGGGAGATGGGGTACTGCTGTACCAGGGCCGTCTATGTGTTCTAGATGTTGATGATTTGAGAAATTGGATATTGCATGAGGCACATGGATCCAAGCATTCTATTCATGGGGGTGCCACCAAGATGTATCATGACTTGTGAGAAATATATTGGTGGAAAGGAATGAAGAAGGATACTGCAGAATTCGTAGCTAAGTGCCCGAACTGTCAGCGTGAAAGTTGAGCATCAAAGATTGGGAGGCGTACTTCAGGATATCATCATTCCCACCTGGAAGTGGGAAGAGATTAATATGGATTTCATTACAGGCCTACCTCGTACTCGCCAACACTATGATTCCATTTGGGTGGTAGTCGACAGGTTGACCAAGGCTGCACACTTTCTACTAGTTAAAACCACAGATTCAGCGGATGATTATGCCAAATTGTATATTCGAGAGTTGGTTCGAATTCATGGAGTGCCCTCGTCTAATATTTTAGATCGAGGTGCTCAGTTTACCTTTCAATTCTGGCGTTCTTTTCAAAAGGGATTTGGGACTCAAGTTAAGCTCAGTACAACCTTTCATCCGAAAATAGACGGCCAGGCAGAATGAACAATTCAGACCCTCGAGGATATGTTGAGGGCATGTGTGATGGATATCAAAGGTAGTTGGTGTTCGGGTTTGTTATATGGGTATATAAAATGACACGCAAGTGCACGTGGTCGAACAAGTAGTAAGTGGCTTTAGTAAGCCAAGTATCGATCCCACAGAGACTTGGGTTAAGTGCAATTTGCTCTAGTATACTATATTTTACTTCTAAATATGCTGACAACAACGTAACCAAAAAGTTAATATTTTGCTTTATAAATTTTATACTAAAACTAAGAACAATTATCTACTTTGAATTTGGACTATGGATAAAAGCATGCTGAGGTTAAACGAACATGTAATGAAAATGATTATCATCATAAATTGGTTAATCTTTTCTTCTAGTTGCTAGCCAAGAACATTTGCCAAGAGATTAAAACTCTCGTATTTAATCTCACTTAATAATCATGAACCATCCATCTACATTTCTGTGATAAAATGCAATTCATGTTCTAGCCATACAATTCCGGTTCCTAAATTGACTAATACGACTTTCAGGTATATTTCTATCCTGAATGCACATCAAAACTCAATTTTCCCAAATCAAGTAAAGAACAATATCCTATTAATTCACAACTTTCCAATTTCGTGCTCTCTCGAGTGAAATCGGACTTTTTAGATGTACATTAATGTAGGCCACACACCAATGCAGTAAGAACAAGAATTAATAGAACAACATGAAAGAAAAAGATGAAAAACCATATAATTAATAATCAAAATTCATCACGAGTGTTCATAACCTCAGCAAGGAAGGGAATTAGCCACTCATTTGTGGATTCATCATTATAAAACGAGTGCTAATCATACAAACAATTGAATTACAGAAGAAAAAAAGAGAGAAAAAACCCTGAACTTTTCGTCCCTCAACTGCCTGTAACCCACGTCCTTGCTCCACCAAGTCTGAATTATGAAAAATGAACTTAAGTGTGCTATTTATAGTAGTAGGACTCTTTCCCGGAATAACAAGCAACGTGTCACGGAGTGCATCGCGGAGCACTGCCTCCGTGACACGCTATGGACGCGGAGGCTCTCTGGAAATCACCCGAACTTGGCCCCGACAGCACCCTGCCTCATTGGCAGCGTGTCACGCTGCATGGGCAGCGCGTTGCCACCTCTTGGTCGTGCAGCCAACCTGCCGTGGCACGTTGCCAACGCGCAGGTGGGCTGTTGTTGTCGGCCTGCCTGCCGTGGCACGTTGCCGACGCGCCGGTGGGCTGTTTTGTGCCTCCTCTTTGCCGACGTTCGCGTGTTAATTCCGTTTCCAATCCTCTACTTCACCAACTCATGGATTAGTTACTCAAAAGTCATCAAAACCTACAAAACAAAGGCTAATCATGTTGGTTAGCACATATCTTCACTTCATATAAAATTACATGAAAATGTATACAATAACTTAGATAAACAAGACTAATTTAAGTCATAAAGCGTATCTCGGGCATGCTATTTTTGCCCGTGATCACAACCCCACACTTAAAGCCTTGTTCGTCCTCGAACAACCTTTTACATATCATGCATATGGAGACTCCCACATTACTAATTTAGCAAGATAATTCAAGTTACGGCTATAATGATTACGTAAGATACAATCTAAAAATAGAGCATGCTTGATTTGATCATTGAAATGAAGTACAACTATGTTAAGACTTCTTAACCTCAAGAATCGACTCTCAATCTTTGCAAACTCATGCAAATCAACTGATTAAGAAATCCCACATGAATTATATCCTTCATTCAACATGTGCCCCTCACGGAAAGAGAGTTACCCAATTTCACACGCAAAAACAATTTTTATATCACAACATGTGTGGGTACATGCATAGAATTACACTCACTCTCACAAAGAATTCACATGCATCATGTAATGACCCATAAGCTTGCCCTTAGTGTTTTATTCCACTAATTTAAGGATGGGTGAATGTAAGATCAAATAGGACTTTTTAGGTTGTAATGTAACTCAGGTGCGGGTAAGTACTATTATGATCAGTAATAGTGACTATCTTTCCTAAGCGCTTTTAATACATCACGCCTTCATTACAACTTCCCTTCCTTCACTTCACCTTTTTCTCTTTTCATCTTTCTTTTTCCTCTTTTGTTCCCCCCTACCTTTAGGCGCTTTTAGCTTATCAGTAAGGAGTTCTATAAGTAACTTTTCATTTATTTATTTTCTTACTCCCTACTAATACTCACCCGTATTCAAACAAGTGCACCCTCGCCCTTTCTCAACTTTTACAATTGCTACTTTTCCTTCTTTTTCATTCTTCTCACTCCTTTGCTCTTTCGGATTTTTCCTTTAAGCGCTCAGGAGTTTTGGTTCAATTTCAAGGCTAATGAAAGAAAAAGGATTAAGCTTATGTTGCAACTGTCAAAGAATAGGCTCACGGCTCAATGGGGTTGACTAGGATTAATTTTTCAAGGTAGGTAAAATGAGGGATAAAATTTGGTTCATTCAAAGAAATGCCTAAATCATCTCCTACAATTCACATCCTTCATTTCATTTTATATACACACCAGGCAAGTTCTAGACATTTCATAATAGCACAGAATACTCAAAAACCTTACACTCATGGCACATGCTCAATTCAAGACACATTCAGCAGACTTTTACTCAGCTAATCACAAGAATTCAGAATTAAGCTTCCATCATATTGAGTCAAATTCAAGAGCCTAAGTGTCTCAAACAAAGTTATACACTTGCATGCTTCACACTGAACATACTTGCATCTTACAACCATGTATAGCACATAAAAAGAACATCAAGCACCAATTAGTTATGGTTTCAAAAACCCAACACCTACCGACTAATTTTTCCTCAAGACAGTCGTCATCCATCCATCGTCGGAAACAGTCCCAAACTATGACTAAAAACACTATATACAGACAAAGGAAAGAAAGAAAAAGAAATTTTTTTATTCTTCGGTTCAAAGACCCCCCGTCGGAAAAGAACCGAAAAGAAAAACCAACAGGTGATGAATTCATGCATAACTCACAAAAAATTTTCAATTTTTTCAGTTTTCTCACAAGCATTACATTCACCAAAAATCGTTAAGCACAAAAATTTGACATTTCCCTTGAAATTTCCCTCACCCCACACTTAAATCATGCTATTTCGTCATAGCATAAAATTAACATTTAAAGAGGGTGAGAAATACTCCCTGAGGCCTTTAGGACTAGCTACTAGCATGCCTTCCTTCAACTTTGCACAAGTGGGTGTTCGACCCCACACTTTTTCTCTTCCATGCTTGTTAGCTTCCTCCTCCACGGGTACCCAGACTTCCCCTCCATCTGTGCTTAACTTTCCACCAAAACAACACAAGATGAAAAATAAATAAAATCAACTTAAATGCAAGAATTTAAAATGATACGCATGGTACCCTTGGGTTGCCTCCCAAGCGGCGCCTAATTTTACGTCGCGGCACGACGTACCAAGTTTCACCACTTTTTCCTCCACCTTGAGGATATGAATCTCACCCCTAATTTCTTCTCTAATTTCCTATTATGCTCCAGGGGTGGTGGTGAAAAATTTTAAGGACCAAGCAGTAGATGTTGCCTTTTGAACCTATTGGCCCTTAAGTAAGCGAAGTCATTTTGTCTCTCTGAGTTAGCAAATTTCAAAATATACGGGGCTTGGTCCTCCTCTAGACATTTCTCTATAAGCTTGGAAGGCTCTATTTCTATGTTTTCAACAAAACTTAATGTCGAGAAATGCTTCGAGTGTGGTCCAATAAACCTCAACTCTGAAACTGCATTGTGCTTGACCTCCTTACTTGTAAACACCTTCTCAGCATCGACATCTATCTCTCCATTAATGTCAGCTAGGGGATACTCTATCTCTTCTTCCACGAATAGATTTTCCGTAAGTGTGAGCCCATCACGGGGACACTCAAGAGATTCTAATTGTTGGGCTTCATCCAAAAATTCACCCTTGTCTTCCTTTTGTAGTTCCTCTTGAATATCGGCTAAAACTGTCACCTGCAATTTATCACAAGCTTCAGCCTCAGCAATCATCTCCGTGAATTTGACGCTCATCCTTTATAGAGCCTCTGCATTCTCTTCTTGCTAAATTCTCAATACTGCCATCGCCTCCTTCATTGCTTCTGATTGCTCCAAGAGTTGTTTCAGCATGTCTTCTATTCGAGCTTGGCGTCCCAAGTCCTCATTGTCAGCATGCCTATATTAAGAAAAAACAACAGAAGGATCATATTAGGGGCTTGGGGGAGGGGAATATGCATTCGGACAGCCATCCCAATGGCCATCTTGACCACCACATATATTGCATGTGTTACAGTGTTGCCACAAGTGGGGTCCTCTGCAATTCATACAAGATTCGCCAAAACATAAGTATCCACCATTTAAAACATTTGTATTCCACGATGTCACGTCAATAAGGGTATACGAACAAGCAGAAAAATAAAATAAAATAAAGAAGAATTAAAACAAACACTAAGACCAAGTTGTCAGTACTTAGAAAACAAAAATACAGTAAATTAACACTTAAAACAAATTGACCAATTGCCAAGTCCCCGGCAACGGCGCCAAAAACTTGTTCGGGTGTGTTATATGGGTATATAAAACGACACGCAAGTGCACGTGGTCGAACAAGTAGTAAGTGGATTTAGTAAGCCAAGTATCGATCCCACAGAGACTTGGGTTAAGTGCAATTTGCTCTAGTATACTATATTTTACTTCTACATATGCTGACAACAACGTAACCAAAAAGTTAATATTTTGTTTTATAAATTTTATACTAAAACTAAGAACAATTATCTACTTTGAATTTGGACTATGGATAAAAGCATGCTGAGGTTAAACGAACATGTAATGAAACTGATTATCATCATAAATTGGTTAATCTTTTCTTCCAGTTGCTAGCCAAGAACATTTGCAAAGAGATTAAAACTCTCGTATTTAATCTCACTTAAGAATCATGAACCATCCGTCTACATTTCTGTGATCAAATGCAATTCATGTTCTAGATATACAATTCCGGTTCCTAAATTGACTAATACGACTTTTAGGTATATTTCTATCCTGAATGCACATAAAAACTCAATTTTCCCAAATCAAGTAAAGAACAATATCCTATTAATTCACAACTTTCCAATTTCGTGCTCTGTCGAGTGAAATCGCACTTTTTAGATGTACATTAATGTAGGCCACACACCAATGCAGTAAGAACAAGAATTAATAGAACAACATGAAAGAAAAAGATGAAAAACCATATAATTAATAATCAAAATTCATCACGAGTGTTCATAACCTCAGCAAGGAAGAGAATTAGCCACTCATTTGTGGATTAATCATCATAAAACGAGTGTTAATCATACAAACAATTGAATTAGAGAAGAAATAAAGAAAGAAAAAACCCTGAACTTTTCGTCCCTCAACTGCCTGTAACCCACGTCCTTGCTCCACCAAGTCTGAATTATGAAAAATGAACTTAAGTGTGCTATTTATAGTAGTAAGACTCTTTCCCGGAATAACAAGCAACGTGTCACGGAGTACATCGCGGAGCACTGCCTCCGTGACACGCTATGGACGCGGAGGCTCTTTGGAAATCACCCGAACTTGGCCCCGGCAGCACCCTGCCGCGTTGGCAGTGTGTCACGCTGCTTGGGCTGTGCGTTGCCACCTCTTGGTCGTTCAGCCAACCTGCCGTGGCACGTTGCCAACGCGCAGGTGGGCTGTTGTGGTCGGCCTGCCTGCCGTGGCACGTTGCCGACGCGCCGGTGGGCTGTTTTGTGCCTCCTCTTTGCCGACGTTCGCGTGTTAATTCCGTTTCCAATCCTCTACTTCACCAACTCATGGATTAGTTACTCAAAAGTCATCAAAACCTACAAAACAAAGGCTAATCATGTTGGTTAGCACATATCTTCACTTCATATAAAATTACATGAAAATGCATATAATAACTTAGATACACAAGACTAATTTAAGTCATAAAGCATATCTCAGGCATGCTATTTTTGCCCGTGATCAATTGGAATGACTACTTTCCCTTAATCAAGTTTGCTTATAACAACAGCTATCACTCTAGCATCCAGATGACCCCGTTCGAGGCTTTTAATGGAGGACGTGCAGATTGCCCATTAGATGGTTTGACGTTTGGGAGGCCGCTATGATAGGGCTTGATTCTGTTCATGAGACCATGGTAAAGGTTTGGTTGATAAGGGACAGGCTGAAAACTTCTCAGAGTCATCAAAAGTCATATGCGGATATCAGAAGAAGGGATTTGGAGTTTGAGGTGGACGATTGGGTATTTCTAAAGGTATCTCCCATGAAGGGAGTCATGCGGTTCGGAAGGAAAGGAAAACTCAGTCCCCATTATATTGGCCCCTGCCAGGTTATGAGAAGAGTTGGTAAGGTAGCGAATGAGTTGGACTTGCCATCAGAGTTATCTTCAGTTCATCCCGTCTTTCATTTATCACTCTTGAAAAAGTGCTTAGGTGATCCATCTTTAGTTTTTCCAGTGGAGAGTGTTGGTGTGGAAGATAGCCTCAATTATGAGGAAATTCTAGTAGCAATCTTGGATCATCAGGTTCAGAGGCTGAGGAACAAATAAGTAGCTTTTGTGAAGGTGTTGTGGAGAAACCAGCATGTTGAGGGAGCTACGTGGGAAGCCAAAATGGCTATGATGGCTAAATACCCCCACCTGTTCCCTACCGGCTCAGTTTTAGTTTGAGGTATCGATTTTTCCCCTAATTATCTAATCAGTTTCCATGTTCAGTTCATGTGCGCAAGTTTGAATCGTGCTATGATAAATGTGTGTGATGCTTGAATTCAGTTCAGCTATGTATTTCTTTTCGGAGGTAGTTAATTCGTCAGTTTTCAGTTTTAATAATCAGTGTTTGTATATGAGGATTGCTTGTTTCTAAGTTTTCTGTGTGTTTCTAACATTCAAGGACGAATTCCCCTAAGGGGATATATTGATATACCCCAGGAGCTCAAAGATCGGACCCGGAAGTTGAAATGGGAAAAAATTATGAAATTGATGTTGCAGGCACAGGACGAGTCATTGGACGACTCGTGATTGAACCCCATGAGTCATCAGGTAGCTCGTGGGGAGGCTTAGGGGAAATAAGGATTGAGGTCCCCACGAGTGAGGTAACGACTCGTGGTCAGCTACCATGAGTCATCATGTGCTTCGTGGGGTGGTGTTGGAAAATAAATAGAGGAGTTTACCAGTGTACCTTACGGACGGGGTCCCCAAGAGTCATGGTCAGTCCCAATGACTCGTGAAGTGAGTCGTGAGCAAGCCGGCTGAACTTTATCTGAGAATGAGGAAGTGTGCATGACATAAGGTGACCACAAGTCGTGGTCTCAGGGCATGAGTCATCATGTCTCCCGTTACGAGCCCTATCAGAGTCATTACCCAGTGTACTTGATGAGCGACTCGAAGGGTCGTTGCCTATCATGACGAGTTGTCAGGTCACCCGTTAGGGTCACCTGGCAGTTATTTTCTGCGAATTAGTAAGGGCCTTCTCGTAAATTCCTAAGCTCCTATGACCTATACTACGTCGTTTAAGGCTCATTTTAGTGGGTTTTAAGTAGGGGAAAACCTATTCTAAGTCATGCTTCTCATGCATGCAAGTTTGAAGGATTTAAGAGAGGATTCAACGCAAAATCTCAAGGTTTCCATTGGAATCTCAGCTTGGGCAACTAGAGGGTGTTAGAATTCACCTTCCCCAGGTATGTAAGGCTATGAGTGGGTGCTTCCTTCCACACTCATGCCCAATCTCTATCAAAATGTGATAAATTATCTATGATCAAGTATGGGGTTTCACCCAATTGCATGATTCTTCAATCCTTATGCATGGGTATGATTAGATTGGGTTTATATTGATGAGTTATGAAGCTTGGGCGGATTCTAAGTTGTTTTTCCTTATAAAAATTATTTTCCAAATTTTGAATCTAAAACACTCATGGATGATGAGTTCATAAAAGAAGTGATTTATGAATAATGTGTGATGATGATGAGGTTAATGATGAAACGCATGTTTCCAAAACTACCAATGATTATGTTGTCATTTTCAAAATGAATTTATTAGATCTAAGTATGATAAAGCTTTGGTGATGCCCACATGTTGATTTAAAGTGATGATTTTCCCGACATAAACTTACCACATTGTTTGAAGTGAAATTTCCCAATTTTTATTATACATTCTAGCTTGTGGTATGTTGATTAAATACTTCTACGTGTGGCTTACCACATGATTTGGAGTAGATGCTTCCACTTATGATTAAGCTTGTGGTATGTTTTGGAATAAAGTCTCCTATATGCATGAATTCATAATTGAGATGTATGTTAATGTTGAGCTTCATATCCATATGATGTCTAGTCTATGCATGATATCATTATGAGCTTTATCATTAGACAATGTCGAGCTTCATTTCATACGATGTTGAGTTACGCATGATTTCATCTTGAACTTCGTCAAGGGACAATGTTTAGATTTGTCAATAAACAATGTTGAGCTTCGTCAATAGACGATGTTGAGCTTCGTTATATACGATGTAGTGCATTGCATATTTTTCGGAGAAGAGTCTAGCACCGAGCAGGTTAAGGGTCAATTACCCTATGCCCCAGAACTACGTGCCAACGTAGGCTGATACTATTATACTATTGGGACCTCCCTTGTGAGCTATCCCCGGCCCGATTGGCCCTTCAGCTTGATATCGATATCATGGTATCGTACATCGCCTTGGAAAGGTTATGGACGACTCTACCCATTTGAGTGTGATAGTTGGGACCACGTAAGCTCTATCAGGGTATATCGATAAAGTGACGAGTCTCCCACTGTCTATATCATTCGATTTTGCATATTCATTACTCATGATGATTACTTCCACATGCATGTTCAAAAAGCAAGGCTTGACTCATTGTTCAACTTTTGAAGTAAATGTTATGTTTCAGCTTTGAGTCATTCGAGTCAGTCATGATGTTCTAAAGCTATGCATGAACACGTTATGATAAGAGTATATTTCAGAATGAATGCATGCAACCTTTTACTTATACTTAAAAGCTTATGATATGTTATGCAATACTTTAAATGATTTATTTTACTAAAGCAGTTTTACTTACCTTGCCTACTCGGTATATTCCACGTACTGGTCACATACTTCTATGTTGTATCATTTCATGATACAAGATCTAGCTCGTAGCTTCAGCCTTGTCCTTAGACAGCTTTTCGAAGTTAGTATCTGCTGGGATTGGTGAATCCTCATCCTTCAAGGACTAGACTATCATTTTCCTATATGTATATCCAGTTTCAGTATTGTTGAGTTAGTTGGGGTCTTGACCCATCAATTCGTTTAGATTAGAGGCTTTCAGACTTATGTATGTGTAGCTTCAAATATTATTCTGATGTGCCATTGTATGAGACTTCCGATGAGTTATAATTATGTTTTCTTCATGTTTATTAAATGATTTAGTTGAAAGCTTATGTCATGGGTCGACTTGGGGTCTCTCGGGGTCCCTTGTCCCGTGTCTATGATCCAGGCCTCTGTTTGGGTGGTGACAACTAGACTGTGGATGATAGGGTGTTGCCGCCTTGTGTTTTATCCCTTATTTTTACAATAAAGTATCAAACAACCGGTTACAGAAGTGCGTACCCCATCATTAATGATGGCTCAGGGAGTCCCAAAGAATGTTGTGACACTTTTCCCTTCATTATTTGGAAGCACAATTGCCTCCACCCATTTTGAAACATAGTTCATAGAAACTAGTATGTACATCATCTCGTTTGAGCTCACAAATGGGCCCATGAAATCTATGCCCCACACATCAAACAACTCAATTATGAGGATGGGAGTAAGAGGAAGCTCATGCCTCCTTGATATGCCTTCTTTTCTTTGGCATGCATCACATGCCTTTGCAAAATCATGTGTATCCTGGTGAATGGTTGGCCAATAATACTCATATTGCAGAATCTTGTGTGCTGTGCGAATCCCACTGTGGTCAACATCTCTACCTCAGGCACGCATCTCCAAATTACCCCATCAGCACATATGCGGAATAAGTAAGGCTCATCCCAGAAAAACTTCAGCACATCAGACATGAGCTTCTTTCGCTGGTGAAAAGATAAGTTCTCCGGTACAACATCACTCACCAGATAATTAACAATGTCTACAAACCATGGTATGAGATCTTGCGAGGCAGCTAAAACCTACTCGTCGGGAATGCATCATCTATGTCACGCTTATCTTGAAGTGCTGCATCTGGTTCTAATCTTGATAAGTGATCTGCCACCTAGTTTTCGGTCCCATTCCGGTCTTTTACCTCGAACTCGAGCTCTTGTAGTAGCAGAACCCACCAAATCAACCATGGCTTGGCATCCTTCTTTGCCATCAGATATCTCAAAGCTGCATAGTCTATATGGACTATCATCTTAGTTTCAAGAAAGTATGCCTGAAACTTCTCGAATGCAAAAACTACAGCCAACAACTCCTGTTCTGTCATGGTGTAATTTTTCTGAGCTGCATTAAGAGCCTTGCTAGCATAATAAATAGGATGGAAATGTTTTCGCGCCTCTGACCCAACAGAACTCCCAGGGCCACTCCGCTAGCATCACACATAACCTTGAATGGTAAAGACCAGTCGGTGCTACTATAATCGGGGAAGTGGTCAATCTTTCTTTTAGGCATTCAAACTCCATCAGACATGCCTCATCAAAAACAAATTTCACCTCTTTCTCAAGAATCTTACATAAAGGATGTGCAATCTTTGAGAAGTCCTTCATGAACCTCCTATAAAACACTGCATGGCCCAAAAATCTTCAAACACCTTCCACAGAAATTGGATGTGGTAGACTAGCAATTACTTCGATCTTGGCCCGGTCAACCTCAATACCCTTACCAGAAATCTTATGGGCTAGCACTATACCTTCTTTGACCATGAAATGGCACTTTTCCCAGTTAAGCACCAAGTTGGTCTCTTCACATCGCTGCAACACCTTGCTCAAATGAGCCAAACAATCTTCAAATGTGTCACCCACCACCAAAAAGTCATCCATAAAGAATGCAATGATGTCCTCCACTATGTCAGCGAATATGGACATCATGCAACGCTGAAAATTACATAACCCAAATGACATCCTCTTGAAAGAAAATGTACCATATGGACAAGTGAAAGTAGTTTTCTCTTGGTCTTCGGGGGCTATAGATATCTAATTGTACCCCAAATAACCATCAAGAAAGTAGTACCATCCTCTGTCTATAAGTCGGTCCAGAATTTGATCCATGAATGGCATAGGAAAGTGATCTTTCTGAGTCCAATAGTTCAACTTCCTATAGTACATGCATACTCTCCAACCGGTGACTGGCCTAAGTGGAATTAGCTCATTGTTAGCATTTGGGACCACCATGATTCCTCCCTTCTTCGGTACACACTAAACTAGGCTCACCCATTTGCTGTCAGCAATAGGGTAAACCACACCCGTATCCAACCACTTGATGATTTCCTTCTTGACCACCTCTTGCATAGGTGGATTCAACCTACGCTGATGCTCAATGCTCGGAATACAATTTGGCTCTAGCTGGATCTTATGAGTGCAAATACTGGCTGGGATTCCAATAATGTCTACAATGGTCCACCCGATGGCTTTTTTATATCTCTTTAGAATGGAGACTAAAGCCTCCACCTGCCATTCCTCCAAGTCAGCTGCAATAATGACCAGTAAGGTGTTAATGATTCCCAGAAGTACATATCGCAAGTAAGATGAAAGTGCTTTGAGCTCCAATACCGGAGGCTTCTCAATAGATGGCATGTCCGGTGGGCTCACCCGATTTTTCAGGTCAAGATCAATCTTCTTTAGAGCATAGGTGTATGACCCCATACCAGCAAATGCATTAACTATCTCCTCACCCCCATGGATCTCCTCAGCACCAACATTCATCAAAACTGCTGCTAAATCCTTAAGAATCAATAACTCCTCCATGGGAATAATTGGAAACTCAGGTTCCACAACATCAATTACTGAGACCACCCTCATGTCATTTGGCTGCTTCATGGATTGGCATACATTGAATGTCACCTCCTCATTGTTCAACCAGAATTTCAGCTGTCCGGTTTCCATATCTATAAGA
This sequence comes from Datura wrightii, assembly GCA_035772735.1. Lineage (NCBI taxonomy): Eukaryota > Viridiplantae > Streptophyta > Magnoliopsida > Solanales > Solanaceae > Datura > Datura wrightii. The sequence continues at coordinate 97,762,884 of JASDFA010000007.1, forward strand.
GCATGTCCGGTGGTGAGGAATGGTCGCCCAAATATACTAGGGACCTTAAAATCAACTTCATAGTCCAGGATGACAAAATCAGTTGGAAATATAAAGGACTCCACCTTTACTAGAACATCATAGAGAATTTCCACTGAATTTTTTACTGTGCGATCTACTATCAAAAGCCGCATTGCAGTTGGTTTGGGGGCTCCCAGGCCCAACTGTCTGAACACTACTAGCGGCATCAAGTTAATGCTAGATCCCAGATCACATAGCTCTTTAGTAAAATTAAAGGCTCCAATAGTGCATGGTATGGTGGACGCTCCAGGGTGTTCCTTATCTTTTAACAAGAGAACAGGATTCTAGTGCACTACAGTGGTGCAAATTATCTGCAGGTTCAAAGCTTACGATCGTCTTTCTAGTGACAAGGTCCTTCATGAATTTAGCATAGCCAGACACTCAAGTTCCTCGACTAATGGGATATTCACAGATAATTGTTTCAACATGGAAATGAACTTGTGATACTTACCATCTTTGACCTTTTTCTTCAACCGCTATGGAAAAGGGGGAGGAAGTCTAGGAATAGGTGTGATCTTTTGAGGTGCCTACTTCTCCTTCTCTTTGTTAGATCTATGCTCCTTTGCATTACTAGGAGTGGCCTTTTCCACTGAATCATCAGCCAAGGTCTAATCCTCGGAATCTACCATCCTATCATCATCAATCACTAAGGGCTCCGGTATCTCATCAACCACAACCGAACTCGAAGGATCACTTTTCTCCTTCCCACTCCAAGTAGTGACCGCCATGCAATGACTGCCATTTTTTGGATTTTGAACTATATTACTGGGAAGTGTGCCTTTCTGCCTATGGTTCATCACAATAGACATCTGAATTAGCTGTTACTCGATCTGCTTAATGTCCACGACATGTGATTCCACCTTTTGGTTCATACCAGAAATATTAGCGCGGAGCTCCTTGAAATTAGCATCTTTCTCTTCCATCTGCTTAAGTACCTTAGAAGACATTATTTCCACCCTTGAACCACTAGACTCTAGCTCACGGTTCCTTGGAGGAACATATAGACTGCTTCTGTCATTCTTGTATTCCTCTCGCTCTTTCCAGTCTTCATTGTCTCTGTATTGGCCTCGGATGTAATTGTTATCCCTGTAGTAGTTTTGACCTTTGTTCCCCTAGCCTTGACTGATGTGTCGTGATTTTACGGCACTTTCAACGCTTAAAACCAAGAAATTATACACATTCCAGGTATGTTTATATGGGTATAAGGTATTTAGTTCTTAATGTGCAGGAAAACAAGTCTGGAAGTGATTTTGGTCGAATTAATGCTGAAAACAACTGAAAGGTGACTGCTAGGCACTTAATGAGTCATTAACAAGAGGCACAAGTTGGCAAAAAGATGGAGTTTTGAAGAGGTGAAACAGTGCACTTGATGATTTGGAGGAACGACTCGTTACCCTTGGTAATGAGTAGTGAGGTCAACTGTTAGGTATTGAAGAGAAAAATTCAACTAAGTATCCAGTGAAGATGAAGAGAGACTTCACAATTCGTCACCTGAAGGAACGACTCGTTGGCAGGCCACCAGAGCTATCGGTGAGGTACACTAGAGTTTTTGAGGAAGTAGACCATGAGGGACCTAACGACTCGTGCTAAGGCACGATGAGTCGTTAGGTGACCCAATTCCAGGTCTGGGTATGTTGCTGAGGACGATTGATTGAAAGTAAGGAATGACTAGTCAGAAGGCCTAACGATCCATCACATGGCCCGTTGCCACTACCGACCTAGTTTCCAGATTTATTTAGGAAAAGGATTTCTTTGTATTATAAATACCCAATTTTAGGTTTATTTTATAGAGAGGGGGGTTGAGAACGTTTAGAAGACGATTTTTGGGAGAATCCTGAGGATATTCTTGAGAAAGTTTTCAAGATACGAAAGTTACATTGGAATTTTTATTCAATCTACTTGATTTTTATTCTACAATACTTTGTAAGTTGCAATTATGATTTCTTCTATATTTTGTGATTGCAATAGCACAAACATGAGTAGGTAAAACCATAAACTAGGTTTGTGGGAACCAAGATGAATTAACACACATAGGTAAGAATACTTAGTGATTCTTGAACGGAGTTTCATGCATGTATTGTTTTCCCCTTCATTTTGATTGATTCTTGACGGTTGCAAATGTTAGGATTTTCCTTATCTTTACTTACAAGATAAAGGAGATAATGAATGGGAAAAGAGATTGACAACGGAGATTTGGGCTACCAACCCTCATCTAATAGCTTGAACTTGTCCAAGGAATAGCTAATTCAATATTTAGGGTAAGGGTTAACTAAAGAACACCCGTATACAGACCAAGTTGCGTGGTGAAAATCACCTAGATAGGGGACCAACCATTTAGGTAAACCTAAGTTACCAATATTGCATGTTAAACACCGGAAAAGATTACTAGTGTATAATTTGTGGTTAGGAAATCTTGGGGAACACAATCCTAGTCTAGTCGTAAATTGAATACAAACCCAATTTGATACAAGCATTCATTAGTTTCACCTTTGTTATTATTCCATATTTTTTCCCCTTCAGAAATAAGTCAATCAATAGTGATAGTTATTTGCATTAACCTAAGTTCTTACCATATTCCCTGTGGGATCTACCTCAACCTTTGTTTGGTTCTATATTTTACAACCGACCACTTATATATCAATTGCGAGGTGTAATTTGGGCGACATCAAATTTTGGCGTCGTTGCTGGGGAATACGGCTAAGGCTTTTGTTAATTGTGTTAACTTCACTATTGGTTCTTATTTCTTTGTTTTATTTTTCTTTTGTTGTTTTGGTTGCTTAACATGTCTTATGCTTGTGCATGTTCGACACTAGAAGTCAAGTAAATCCCTTGATACCAATTGATCACGAACATGAGCTAACATTGAGAAACCTGAGGAGAATGGCTAACATACATGAGCAAGAAACCGTGGATCAAGCCACAGCAAGGATGTTGGCTAAAGAGCAAGCTCGGGATAGAGATCATGAGTTAGCCAGAGTTGCTGAAGAGCAACATCTAGCTGCAGAAGCTGAAAGAGCTAGACAACCCAGAGGTCCAGAGCACCAGCGACACCAATATTTTGATGAGGAAGATGATGCATACATAGATGAAGCCGGTGCCACTGGAGCAATAGTCCCTACTCCTTTTCCTATTGGGGAAAAGTTTGATGTTACAAGTACAATGATTCAACTGCTGAATATGAAGGGAATATTTGTAGGTCATGCATCTGATGACGCCTACGCGCACTTGAAAAATTTCGTGGGTATATCCAAGGCATACAAGCAGCCAGGGGTCAGCCGGGATGCAATTAGATTGAGGTTAGTTCCATTCTCTCTTGGGAGTGAGGCAACGATGTGGTTAGTTGAGCTATCGAACAACTCCATCACTACATGGGGAGAGCTCAAGAGATCTTTTCTTGGAAGGTTCTTCCCACCATCCAAGGTATTGCAGCTAAAGGATGAAATATACAATTTCAGGCAGCTAAATTTTGAGGGACTCCATGAGACCTGGCTGCGGTTCAACAAAAAGCTCAACAAGGTGCCAAACCACAGGATTCCGAATGATACACTATTGGAGATCTTTTATCGATCCCAGAATGCCAACACAAAGGTGGTTGCTGATACCATCTCAGGAGGATCCTTCATAAGTCATACTTATGCAGAGGCTGTGGAGCTGCTGGACAGGATTACTAAAACCAACCGAGCTTGAAAAACTAGATTGTCGAAGGTTCCTGCTGGTTCTTATATGGTAGACATGTCTACCGAACAACGGAGAAAAGATGAGGAGCATGACCAGGAAATTGCAGAGATCAAGACCACCATGGGGTTGTTGCCAAGCACTTAATGGGAATGGGATCAGAAAAGGTGAACGCTGTAGTTTCTCAGGGTAAGGCTCCGAGAAATGATGGGTGCGAGTCTGAGTCTAAAGAAGATGTCAATTACTTGAATGATCAGAGGATGGTTTTCCGGACCAACACCCAAGGATCTAACATAGACTCTTGGCTTCAAGGTCAATGGAACCAAGGTTGGAACTTCTACAAAGATAATAATTTCAACGGGGGTCAATACCGGGACAATGGGCACTAGAAAAAGCAAGAGGAGTTTAAAAATGGTAGGGGTGGTATGTATGTTCCTCCACGAAACCAAGAACGACAGTCAAGTGGTTCAAGGGTTGAAGATATGCTTTCCAATGTGCTCAAGCAGATTGAGGCGATACACAACCACTTTAAGGAGCTTCGTGTTGATATTTCAGGTTTGAACCAAAGGGTGGAGTCACATGCTGTGGCAATCAGGAAAATTGAGCAGAAGATGAGTCAGATGTCTATTACAGTAAATCAAAGGCAAAAAGGCACACTTATCGGTAATACTGTTCAAAATCTGAAAAATGACGGTCACTGCATGGCTGTCACTACTAGGAACGGCAAGGCGCAGTGGATCCACCAAGGCCGATAGTAGTTGAAGAGCCAGAAAGGCCCGAGTTGATAAATGAGGATGATGTAGTGGATGTTGACAAACCAACTTTGGTTGGGAACTCATATGCGCAAACTGCTCCAAGTAGTGCAAAGGAGCAAGGAGATGGCCATGGGAAGGAGAAGGAGCCGCAGAAAAAACTCACAATAATTCCTAGACCTCCTCCGCCTTACCCCCAGCGCTTAAAGAAGAAAGTTTAAGATGGAAAATATCAGAAGTTTATCTCTATGCTCAAGCAGTTGTCGGTGAATATCCCATTGGTTGAGGCACATGAGCAAACACATGGATATGCCAAATTTATGAAAGACCTCGTCACAGAAAAGAGAACCGTATGTTTGAAACCGGCTGATAATCTGCACCACTGCCGGTTCCATCACTACCAGGGTCCTAGCACAGAAAAAGGAAGACCCAGGTGCGTCTACTATACCTTGCACCATTAGGGAGGTCGAGTTTGCAAGGGCACTTTGTGACTTGGGAGCTAGCAAAAATCTGATGCCTTAAAAAGTTAAGCTTGGGAACCCCCACACCGACTTTGATGCGGCTACTGATGGCTGACCGAACAGTTAAAAAGCTGATGGGGATTTTTTTTGATGTGTTAGTCAAATTGGATAAGTTCATATTCCTAGAAGACTTTGTGATTCTGGATTGCGAAGTAGATTCAGAGGTCCCCATTATTTTGGGGCGACCATTCCTTTCAATAGGTAGGCCCTAGTTGATGTGGAAGCAGGGCAACTGAAATTTCGGTTAAACAAAGAAGAGGTTACCTTCAACATTAGCCGAACCATGAAACAACCCAAGGAATTCAGCATAATTTCTGCATTGGAGGATGGAGAAGAGTCAGTTGACGAATTCTGAGTAGTCAAGTGACTTTCTTCATGCCGTGACGTTAAATCAGGCACTGCATGGGAGGCAACACATGGAGGTGTTTTTGGTGAAGTCTGAGTAGCCAAAACACCCATGTCGTGCCGCGACGTTAAATCAAACATTTCTTTGGAGGCAACCCAAGTTGTAAATGTAATAAAAATTTAGTGTTAAGGTTTGCTGATGGGTGCAAGTGAATAAGATGGAAAATCTAAAGTTTGAACCAAAAACTGGAACTTCAGTTCTGGTGCAGAAATGCTTGCCGCAACATTAAATCTGGCACTACATGGGAGGCAACACATGGAGGTGTTTTTGGTGAAGTCTGAGTAGCCAAAACCCCCATGTTGTACCGCGACGTTAAATCAAGCATTTCTTGGGAGGCAACCTAAGTTGTAAATGTAATAAAAAATTAGTGTTAACGTTTGCTGATGGGTGCAAGTGAATAAGATGGAAAATCTAAAGTTTGAACCAAAAACTGGAACTTCAGTTCTGGTGCAAAAAAATCACAGAACGTGTCGTCGCCTGACTTGACGACTCATTTAGCCAGGCATGAAAAGAACTATAGAAAACAAGGGAGCAACGGGTGACTTCACGGATCATTTCCCCAAGGAATGAGTCATTTAGTCCCTCGTCAGGTACACTGGATCAAAGTTGAAACCTAAAGAAAAAGGGTGATCACTCAACGAATCGTTGGGAAACCAAATGAGTTGTCAAGTGACTCATCCTAAAACTATAACAGGAAAGGACCACGACTCAAGGAACGACTCTTTGGTTAACACCACGAGTCATTACCTGAGTCTTTAGGTCCCCAGGTAAGTTGACCTAACCCGACCCACGGATGTAAATGGGAATAAGTTAAAATTTAAAATCAAAGAATCCCATTGCATTGAATACTCCCCCTTAAAGATCAGTTAAAAATTCCCTCTTCTTTTCTTCCCCTTCTTCATGCAAACCCATCAAAGACAGCATTGGAAGCAACATCCTCACTGCACACTCACTCACGGAAGCATTCCATCTTTGAAATATTGCATTGTAAGTAATCTTCCCCACACAAAAACTTGGAATAAGTGTTGCATTCAATCAAGAAATTTCGAAAACCCATAAATTAGTGAGCTTTAATGATTCTTTGAGTTACATTGTGTTTCTACGTGTGTTGTGATGTAGATAAACCCTAGGAAGTATAAAACATTGAATTTCGATCATGTAGTCACCTGGGTTGTTGATTAATTGTAGATTGTGTATTGTGGAATTATAAACTGGAAAGAAGAAGACGATGAATGGGAACTCTTAAGCACGAACCACATCACTAGTCGTTGGGTCACCAAATGACTTGTCATGTAGCCCATGCTAAGTGAGAAAGATAAACTGCTGAGGCAGTGTACTTGACGAGTGACCTAACGAATCGATGGGACAAAACGTCAAGTACACTGGACCTATTTGAAAAAATGTCCAGTCTGGGTAACGACTGACTTCACGAATCGTTACCAGAGGCAACGACTCATTTAGTCACCCGTGAGGACCACTGGTACCAGTTAAAAATATTTTTTGTTTCACCTCCTTTTGTGTATCCATAAGCACAATGGCTCCACGAGGCACACCAAAGAAGGGTCCAACCAAAAAGCAGGTACCTGAGCGCAGTCAACCATCATACAGAAGGCTGTGAGATGATCCATCCTCTTCTAAAGAGTCGAGTGGCTCAAAAGAGGAATGTGAAGTGTCGAAAGAGCAGCTGGTGCGGAGGAAGACCATGGCTAAGGCTCTGCAAAGTTCAAATCGATAGCCCTGGTCGATATTCCTACTCCTCTAGCAAGAGATCCGCCCTAGCCGCACTAATGAAAGTGCTAGGGCTGTTGTTGCACTTGTTCCGGAGGTTCCCACAATTGGGCACAATACAAAGAGAGTAGATGAGTTGTATGCCTAGTGAGGTGACTCGGATAATGAACTGACTGAGACATCGGGCACATCGAATGAGCAGCCGAGAAATGTGAGGAGATGGTGTGTCCATGGCATGTGGGCTATATACAATCAGGACATTGGTCCAAATGACAAAGGCAATCCGAAGCGGAGCATTTATGAGGAGCTAAGGCTGATCACCACCAATTTGACAGACCTGCTAAAGCTACCGGCAGTATTTGAAAAATACAAGTTCGTGTGGTTGATAGAGCCTTCAGGCAGCTATAGCCCATGCCTAGTTCGCGAGTTCTATGCAGCATATACAACTACCTTACTATGGTTAGCACTAGGAGGCCAGGATTGGAAGAAGTGGCTTGCCTTTAATCAAGTGATGGTGCGTGAGACCTCAGTTGACATACCTGAGGAGACAATTTCTAGGATGTTGTACGGGCTAGAATATCGTGCTCCGATGAACACGGTAGAGTTTGATCACAGGGTATCTGAGTTACGGGAAGTCAAACAAAGAAGATGAATAGCATGGAGCGGGTACATCAACACACTTGGCTTTACGGCATCATTGCCATAAAGGGGCCGTGAGTTGAATGGTTGTATGGTACTAAGTCATAGATAAAGAATGCCACCTTGAACTTTCAAGCTAAATTTTGGTGGTCACTGGTGAGGTACAGGCTGGTACCCACATGAAATGACAATATTCTCTGACCCAACAAGCCGCACTGGAAGCCAGCATATTGGAGGGGTACGCAATCAATTTCCCGCGGTTCATTGTCGAGTAGATTCGGGAGCGGGCTATAAATGATGGAACGATGATACCCTTCCTATGCTTGATTGATAGACTCTGTCGGGAATCTCGAGTGCTAGAACTGTCATCAGTTGATCAGAGAGTGGTAGTTCAAAAGATTACCAATATCGGGTTGATTAGAGATGAGACAAACCCGATATCGAGGGCGAGGACTTAGGCATCTGCATCCGCTGGAGCGATCATAATAGCAGAGGCATTTGGCAGTGGGATGCATACCAACATAGCATAATTTGCAGATTTAGTAGCCGAGCCTACTGAGGGCAGAGAGATGAGTAGCTAGGCTGAGGCTACAGATGCAGCGATGCCTCCACACATGCCGATGATCCAGAATCATCATCTACAGTAGCAGTAGCATCCAGACCATCAGTCACACCTCTACGATCTAGCTCAGCTGGCCTAGTCACGGTTTCACAGGAGTTTTTGGTTGACATGGCTAGGTGGCTAGATAAAGCAGAGAAGCAGCAGACACACACGGCTCTACAAGTCTTGATGGAGCAGGTCAAGTTGTGGGTGTCAAAAGAGTTGGAGACACTGTCCAGTTCAGTGCATGGGCGACTAGATGCTTTTGAGCGAAGGATAGACGAGCACCTTGCGCAGTTAATGGCGCCAGATTTATCCCGATGGTACGTAGAGCTGGGAGCATTATGAACCGAGGTGCGGGTCTTGGCCACATGATAGACAGCTGCGGTACCTCCACCGATCCTCACCGTGATTGATGATGAGTTTGAGGAGGATCTATAGTTTTTATTTCATCATGAAGGAGCCGGTGGCACATGCAAAGGGAAGAGGCCTCATGAGGAGGCAAGTGATGATGTTGATACATCTATGCTCCGTAAGAAAAAATGGGAGCGGAGTGAGATGGAGAGAGTGCTGAACGAATCAAGAGAGAAGGCTCGACTGAGAGCCGAGACTAAGGTAGAGAGAGCTCATGTTGATGGAATGAGCTCAGTTGGATCTAAGAATGCATCGGGTCACACCGACAATATTGGAGTTGATGTTGAAGGCATATCTACACCCTCCACTGACCAGGTAGCTGAAACCTAGGTTGCACAAGTATGTTTCCTATTCCCTTAGTTTTTGTCTTGTACATATATACGTCGAGGATGACTCATGTTTTCTTGATGGGGGTGGGGAAGGGATACCTGTGCATTCTATTTTGTGGAACATAACTCGAGCATTTTTCTTGCCAGATTTCTTTTCCCTCGGGTTTTCCATATCTAGTAGAACCGGCATGTTTAGGATTTTATTTTGTGTTTTTTGTTTTTTTTGTGGCAGTCGGAAGAAAGTTAGAAAATTGAAAGCAGTCAAGAGCTAAAATTATTTGAAAATTTTATTTTTGATGATTTGATACCCCTCCAAAAATTTTGGTATATGTGTATGTGAGAGTTGATAATTATGACCTTTGTGAATCTTAGCGTGGCACTGGAACTGTGAATTTATTTACCATTGTATGGTTGTACCTGAACTAGCAATGAGTAGAATTGATGATGTTGACCGATGCTATGTGTGAAGTGAGGTTTGATAGCTGAATTTGGTTGTGTGTGTCAATCTAGAATTTGCCCGGTCAGTCGTACAGAGATAGAGAATAAGGAACTAGGAAAGGATCATAGGTCGTTTTTGATTTATGAGTCCACTTTAGCCTAAAAGACTTACCAAAGTAAATAAAATCTCTTGATCCAAATGTTTGAGCTTTAATTGACCTTTCTTTTCGTTCACACCAATTCACCTACCTGATTTTTTTATGAATGAACATGTTTTGGCCTAGGTCCCTCCTTGGACATTGTGAACTTCAACTCAGGCAAATCGCCTAAGTTGAGGGTGGCTATGATAGGGGTGAGTAAGAAGAGTTGGGTGGAAGTAAAGTTGGGTAATGAAAAAGAAGAAAGAGAGCGGGTGCGGTATGCATGATGAAAAAAAAATTGTTGTTGTCAAAAAGCAAGAAAAGAAAAGAAAAATAATGTATGACATCAATAAGATTTTGTTGAGTAAAAGGTAACCGCTTTCATAGTGTCTAAAAAAAAGGAAAAAGGGTGAAAATATAAATAAAGGTGAAAAGTGGAGTAAAAAGCATACTACCAAGGAGGTTTGAGCTACTAAAATCCATATGTACCATACACAAATCCGAGACTACGTACAAGCCGAGAAAGTCCTATAGTGATCCTAGTTATTTTTCCGTAAATTAAGGTATTGAAAGTAAAGGCAAGTCTATGGTATTGTATGCATACAATTTCAATTTCTTTATGAGCAGGAGTGGATCTTACCTAGTCCCAAGAAAAATATACCGAGATAATCATATACATATCTGTGAGTGTGGGACTTCTTTGAGGTGAGAACACTTGGTCAACAGAATCATCTGCAAATTGTCTGGGGCAGTGTTATAGATTTATGTGTGTGGTTGCAAATGACAATATTTTGCCATGTTTCGATTCCTCTGTGTTATGGTTTGAAATTTTGCATTTGCATAGTGTTTTGAGTTGATATGATGAGGGAGGGGTTAGAAAATTTGATTTTGATGACTGTTGTAAGTTTTCAAAAGTTTTTCCGATTGATGCGTCGAAGTAGATTGTTTTGTTTTGTTTTGTTTTTGCCTGAGGACATGCAAGAGTTCTAAGTTGATGGTGTTGATGTGTCGTGATTTTACGGGCTTTTGACGCTTAAAACCAAGAAATTATGCATATTCCAGGTATGTTTATATGGGTATAAGGTATTTTATGCTTAACATGCAGGAAAACAGGTCTGGAAGTGATTTTGGTCAAATTAATGTTGAAAACAACTGAAAGGTGATTGCTAAGCACTTAATGAGTCGTTGGCAGGAGGCACGACTGGTCACTTGAGGCATTGGCAAGAATATGGAGTTTTGAAGAGGTGAAACAATACACTTGAAGATTTGGAGGAACGACTCTTTACCACTTGGTAACGAGTCGTGAGGTCCACCGTTAGGCATTGAAGAGAAAAATTCAACTAAGTATCCAGTGATGATGATGAGAGACATCACGAGTCGTCACCTGAGGAATGAATCGTTGGCAGGCCATCGGAGCTATCCGTGAGGTGCACTGGAATTTCTGAGGAAGTAGACCACGAGGGACCTAACGACTCGTGCTAAGGCACGACGAGTATTTAGGTGACCCAATGCCAGGCCTGGATAAGTTGCTAAGGACAATTGATTGAAAGCAAAGAAAGACTAGTTAGAAGGCCTAATGATCCATCACATGGCACGTTGCCACTGCCAACCTGACTTGTAGATTTATTTAGGAAAAGGATTTCTTTGTATTATAAATACCCAGTTTTAGGTTTATTTTTTAGAGAGTGAGGTTGAGAGTGTTTAGAAGCTGATTTATGGGAGAATCTTGAGGATATTCTTGAGAAAGTTTTCAAGACACGAAAGTTACATTGGAATTTTTATTCAATCTACTTGATTTTTATTCTACAATACTTTGTAAGTTGCAATTATGATTTCTTCTATATTTTATGATTGCAATAGCACAAACATGAGTAGCTAAACCCATAAACTAGGTTTTTGGGAACGAAGATGAATTAACATATATAGATAATAATACTTAGTGATTCTTGAACAGAGTTTTATGCATGTATTGTTTTTCCCTTCATTTTGATTGATTCTTGACGGTTGCAAATTTAGGATTTTACATATTCTTACTTACCAGATCAAGGAGATAATGAATGGGAAAATGGATTAACAACGGATATTTGAGGCTACCAACCCTCATCTAATAGCTTGAACTTGTCCAAGGAATATCTAATCAAATATTAAGGGTAACGATTAACTAAAGAACACCCGTATACAGACCAAGTTGCGTGGTGAAAATCACCTAGATAGGGGACCAACCATTTAGGTGAACCTAACTTACCAATATTGCATGTTAAACACCGAAAAAGATTACTAGTGTATAATTCTTGTGGTTAGGAAATCTCGGGGAACACAATCCTAGTCTAGTTGTAAATTGAATACAAACCCAATTTGATACAAGCATTCATTAGTTTCACTTTTGTTATTATTCAATATTTTTCCCCCTTCGGAAATAAGTCAATCAATAGTGATAGTTATTCGCATTAACCTAAGTTCTTAGCATATTCCCTGTGGGATCGACCTCAACCTTTTTTGGGTTTTATATTTTACAACCGACCACTTATATCTCAATTGTAAGGTGTAATTTGGGCGACATTATTGACACCAAGAGTCTTGGTTAGATCCCTGGGTGTTAGTCCAGAATCCCGCCCCTTAATCATTCAAATAGTTTTCTTCCTCTTCAGATTCTAATTCACCTCCATCATTTCTCGGGGCCTTGCCCTGAGAACCCACAACATTAACCTTTTCAGTCCCAGCTCCCATCAAATGCTTAGCAAGAAGCCCCACTGTGGTCTTTATTTCAGCAATATGCCAATCTCTATATTCATCCTTCCTTCTCTATTTCGCAGTCATACCTACCGCATAAGAACCAGTCAGAGTCTCCAACTCTTTTGTATGCCATATGCGGTTGGTTTTAGTAATTCCGTTAAGTAGCTCAACAACTTCAGCATAAGTGTGACTCATGAATGTTCCACCAGACATGGTATCAGCCACCGCCTTGGTATTAGCATTTAGAGACCTATAAAATATTTCCAGCAATGTATCATCTGGGATCCTATGGTTAGGCACCCTTTTGAGCTTCTTGTTGAACCTCAGCCCTATCTCGTGAAGTTCTCAAAACTTAACTGCCTAAAGTTGTATATCTCATCTTTCAGTTGCAAAGCTCTGGAAGGTGGGATAAATCTTTCAAGAAAAGCTCTTTTCAATTCCCTCCATGTAGTGATAGAATGGTTAAGCAGTTCTGCCAACCAGACCGTTGCCTCACTCCCTAATGAAAAGGAAAATAACCTTAGTTGTATCACATCCTAACTCTAGTTATTTATATGATTTGCAGATACCCACAGAATTAGTTAAGTGAGTATGTGCATCATCAGTTGCATGACCCGCAAATATCCTCTTCATGTTGAGCAGTTGGATCATAGCACTAGTAATATCAAACTTTGCCCCAGCAGGCAAAGGGGGAAGGATAATAGCTCTAGTGGCACTAGCTTTGTCAATATCAGCATCATCATCCTCATTGAAATACCGGTGCCTCTATTGATCTGGACCTCTATTCCTTCTAGCTCGTTCTACTTCGGCAGCTAGGCGTTGCTCTTCAGCAACCCTTGCTAACTCTCGATCTCTTGCTAGAGCTTGTTCCTCATTTTTTCAAGTTCGTGATCGATTTGAACCTGGGATTTTCCTTAGCCCCTAGTACTGGGCATGCACGAACCTAAGACCTGTTAAGAACAAAAAAAAAACAAAAGAAAAATATAAAGGAAATAAGGACTAATAGTAAAGCAAACACAATTAACAAAAGCCTTAGCAGTACTCCCCTACAACGCCGCCAAAATTTGATGTCGCCCAAATTACACCTCATAAATGAGATATAAAGCGGTCGATGTCAAATATAAAACCCAACAAAGGTTGGGGTCGATCCCACAGGAAATATAGAAAGGACTTGAGTTAATGTGATTAGTTGTTACTATCGGCTTTCTTATTTCCTGGGTGGAAAGAATTGAAAAACAAAATAATGAACAAGAGTAAAGACTAGTAGATGTTTAAATCAATTTTGGTTGTATTCAATTAGAAAATTAACTAGGATTGTGTTCCCAAAGACTTCATAACCACAAAGTTTATACACTAGTGATCTATTTCGGTATTTAGCATGCAATATTGGTAAGTTAAGTTCACCTAAATGGTTGGTCTCCTATCTAGATGATTATCACCACGCAACTATGTCCCTATACGGGTATATGCTTAATTAACCCTTACCCTTAATATCAGATTAGCTATTCCTAGACAAGTTCAAGCTATTAGATGAGGGTTGATAGCCTCAAATCTCCGTTCTTAGTCCCTTTCCCCATTCACTACCCCCTTGATCCAGTAAGTAAGAAATAAGGCAAGTTTCAACATTTGCAACCATTAAGAAATAATTGAAACGAAGGGAAAAACAGTACATGCATTAAACCCCGTTCAAGAATCAGTAAGTGTTTTACCTATGTGTGTTAATTCATCATGGTTCCCATAACCCTAGTTATGGGTTTAGCTACTCATATTTGAACAATCACAATCACAAAATATAGAAGAAATCATAATTGTAACTTATAAAAATTCATAGAATAAAACCACGTGAATTGAATTAAATACCAAAACCGATGAACAAAACTTCAATTTCGTTTGATTCCCAAAATCAAGAAAAAAATTACAAACTTTGTTTCTTGAACCAAGAATGCTTGTTAACAACACCAAGATTTACATGAAAGATAGTAAAGTAAACGTATTCGAAAAATAAACCTAAATATTGTATTTATAGTTCAAACAAATCTTATCCTAACTAAAATTGGACTCCAGGTCGGCAGTGGTAATAGGCCAAGTAACGACTCGTTGGATCTCCCAACGAGTCGGGGTCAGTGCATTTGACTGGTTCTCAGCAATTTATCCAATCCTTGTGACGGGTCAACTAATGACTCATTAGGCCTGGGCATGAGTCGTTAGGTCCCTCGTGGCCCTGGCTCACCAAATCCTCCAGTGCACTTAACGGATGCCCACAGTGCCTGATGACAACTCGCCGTTTCACCTAACGACTCGTTATGTTCTCTTGTTGTCTTCACTGGGCACTTCTTCAGAATTTCTCCTCCCAGTATCCACGACTGTCATAATGACTCATTACCAGATGTAATGAGTCGTACCTTCAACTCGTGAGGTACACTAGATCCTCTTTTAAAAATTCCTGCTCTTCTCCATGACTCCAGGCATGAGTCTTTCATTGGGACAATGACTCGTGACCTGGGTAGCAGCCTACACTTTTGTCCATTTTTTCCTTACCTTGCCTATTTCCCATTTCGGACTTGTTTTCCTACAACATTTAACACAAACGCATCATATCTACATAAACATACCCAAAATTTACATAGTTCCTTGGTTTTAAGTGTCGAAAGCGTCGTAAAATCACGGCACATCAATAGGTATGGTTAATGGACCCTAATCGTGCATGCCAGTCTGATAGTAAATATCGGGGAAAGCATTTTTGAAAGACTCTACCTCAAACTGAGCTTCTACATGGATGGATCCCTTCTACTTGGAAGAGACGTAATACTCTTCCATTCTTGCCAGCCCTAAGCGATCAAACGTTATACGCTGGGCTTCCTCAGAAGATAGGCTTGGTGCGTTGTTGTTGCTTACTAGTGCTTTCCCATTGCGAGGTCATCTAGATGTGGACCTGATATTGCGGACTAAGGTTAGAATTATGCACACATTTAAAAGAATACTTAGAGTACTAAATAAAAAAGGAAAATTTAAATGAGAAGAAGAAGTGATCCAGGTGACATCGGTAAACAATCGGCGAAAGGAGGATGCAGAAATGCGAAGTACCGATGAGCCTCCGGCATTAATCAGTGTCCTGGTTAATACCATATCCACCGATGCTGAACCGACGGATCGCCATTCTTGAATCGCGAAGCACCGATGAATTGCGAGTTTGTGACAGAAGCCAATATTGCGCAATCGAACCCCCGATTTAACTGGGGATCCATTGAACACAATGGCATTTCGTCTAAGGTTGGCCTCTTATGAATTTAAACCCACATGGTTCCCTATACTTTGGTACACATAGATTTCTTCCAATCTACCAACGACAAATCGCCCTTAAGAAAGGTGTCAGTCTATCTATCATCGGGGAATTTCTAAGGGTGACCTACTCGGGGTTACTTAGACTTCACCCCATAAATCACTAAATAAAACATGGCAACCACATAAAAATAAAATATAGCCATACATTGAGAAATAAAACATGATATAATTAAATAAAAATAAAACATCATCAATAGTTGTTTAAAACATGCATAATGGAGGGTGTTCATTTATAATTAGAGCATGAGCTAAAGAAACCATACCAAATTAGGAGGTGGCAACAAATGGTGTGAGCTTGCACTTATTCCCACTGATGGTGATTTTGAATATGGGAGAGTGGAGATGATGTAAGAATGGAAATGGGGACTGGTATTTAAGTGGGAAGAGAGGGGAAGTTGATTGGCCGAGAGGGAGGTGGTTATTAATGTAGAATAGGTGGAACAATGGTTTATTGTGAGGATGAGAGATGGTGGGAAAAAAATTAATTTAGGATTATTAGGTCTAAAACTGGTCAAACTATTGATAAGAAGATAAATCCAGATCGGGGCGTACTGGCGATCGCCGATGTGAGCCGACGATTCGCTAATGAAATTACCTATAGAGTTTCCTGATTTAGGACCAACGAATGAATGGTGACTCACGGAGTGTTACGGGTGCTTGGCTGGGTGAGATGCATATGTTAAGATTAGTCCTAGGTACACGGGTTGAGACCGGCAACATGCAGGCGGTTCACACCTTATAGTGGCACTTCGCCGGGTGATTCGCTGATTGACTTTGAACCCCCAGGTGCAGTAGATAGATTCGGTGACCCATTGGTCGTTCAAGAAAAGATGTCAGTATTTTTCAAATTGCCTCTCAGTTTATCCTATATTAAGTTGCATTGCAAGCGAGAGGGCGGCGCTACACTTTTGCATTGGCGTTCCGCTGGTGTAGCACCGGTCATGCCCTTTCCTTGTATTCCTTGAAGTGCACCTCCCTACAAAAATCAAAAACAACAATGCATTAAAAATGTTCAATAAGAGTAGAGAATATAAATGCTTGGTTTGCCTCCCAAAAAGCGCCTTAGTTAACGTCCTGGCACTTATAACTTATGGTTTATCTAGGTATAAGACGGCCAACCTCCTCTAACACCCCCAGATATCTTTTTACTCATTGGCCATTCACCTTGAATTCACCCCCATTTTCTCCTTGAATCTCTGTGGCACCATTTCCATAAACTTGAGATACCTTGAATAGCCTTGACCATTTGGATTTTAGCTTCCTTGGGAATAGTCTCAGCCATGAATTGAACAAAAACACCCAGTCCCCTAGAGCAAAGATGAGTTGCAACACTTTTTGGTCATGATAATGTTCCATTCGGGATTTATAAATAGCTACATTATCATATGCCTTCATTTTGAATTCATCCAACTAATGCAGATTTTTGTACTCGCCCTTGGACAGCTCTCCCCCATTCAATGTTCAAGCTTTTCAATTCCCACAAGGCTTTATGCTCTAATTCAACAGGGATGTGGCATGATTTGCCAAATACTAGCTGATTAGGGGACATCCCAATCGGTGTCTTAAATGCAGTCTGATATGCCCACAAGGCATCATCTAACTTCCAAGCCCAATCTATTCTATTTATATTGACTGTTTTAGTCAAGATAGATTTGATTTCCCGATTTCAAAAACTTCTACTTTGCCACTGGTCTATGGGTGATAAAGGGTGGGCAGTTTATGCTTCGCACCATATTTGGCTAACAAGGTGTTGAATAGGCAATAGAAAAAATGTGACCCCCGTCACTATTAATAGCTCGAGGAGTGTCAAATCAGGAGAAAATGTGTTTCTTCAAGAAGGTTGTTACGCTCCTCCCTTAATTGTTGGGTAATGCTATAGCTTCCACCCACTTGGATACAAAATCAACCACTACCAAGATGTACATATTTCCATAAGATCTCACAAAAGGGACCATGAAATCAATCCCTCATACATTGAACAACTCAACCTCCAAGATTGGTGTTAGCGGAAGTTCATGGCTACTTGAAATACTCCTTGTTTGTTGACACTGATCACATTGCTTCACAAAGTCATGGGCATCCTGATGTAGGGTAGGAAAATAATTCCACATTGTACCACCTTTGCTTCTATGGGCACACTCCCATAATGGCCCCTAATAGGTGAAGAATGACAAGCCTATAAGATTGGTACAATCTTCACTTCTAGGACACACCGTCGTATTAAACCATCAATGCAACTATGGAAAAGGTAAGGTTCATCCCAATAAAATTTATGAACATCATGCATGAATTTTTTCTTTTGATGAATGTTTAAACCCTTGGGTATGATGTTGCTTGCCAAGTAATTGGGCAAAATCAGCAAACCACGGTGTTAAATCATAGGTTGCAGCTAGAATATGTTCATTCAGGAAAGCATCATTGATCTCCTCATGTACTCTCGGCTGACCACTTGTGTATAGATGTGATAGATGGTTGGCCACTTGATTCTCATAACCCTTTATGATCCTTCACCCCAAAGTCAAATTCCTGCAACAACAGAACCCACCTAATAAACCTAGGTTTAGCATCTTTCTTGGCAATCAAATATCTGCGATGTATGGTATGTGTGCATCACCACTTTGGTTCCCAACAAGTATGCCCGAAACATTTCAAACACAAACACAACAGTGAGTAACTCCTATTTAGTCATTTTATAGTTCATTTGTGTGACATTTAGAGCTTTTCTAGCATAGTAAATGGGATGAAATATCTTATCTTTCTGTTGATCAAGTATTGCTCCTAAGGCTACCCCACTGGCATCACACATAAGCTCAAAGGGTTTTGACCAATCAGGAGGTATAATGATTGGGGATAATATCAACCTTTCTTTCATCTCCATAAGTGTCTTCATACACCCCTCATCGAAATTTAACTTTGCTTCTTTCTCCAACAGTCAAAATAAAGGATGAGCTATTTTAGAGAAGTCTTTAACAAAACGACGGTAAAATCCCACATGTCCGAGGAAAACTCCTAACACCCTTCATTGTTCATGATGGAGGTAACAGAGCAATGGCATTGATCTTGGCTTGATCCACCTCAATCCCTTTCTCGAAAATTTTGTTTCACAAAATGATCCCTTCTTTCACCATAAAATGAAAATTTTCCCAATTAAGGACCAAATTTGTCTCCTTACATCTCTTCAATTCCTCTTCTAGGTGTACCAAACAATCTTCAAATGAATCCCCCACAACTGAAAAGTCATCAATGAAAACTTCTATAGTGTCCTCCACTATATCTGAAAAGATGGACATCATACATCGTTGAAAAGTGGTTGGGGAATTGCAAAGGCCAAAAGGCATCCTTTTGAATGCAAAAGTTCCATAGAGAAATGTAAAAGTGGTTTTCTCTTGATCCTCGGGTGCAATTGAAATTTGATTGTACCCCGAGTATCCATCCAATAAACAATAATATTCTTTCCCAGCCAACCGGTCTAGCATTTGGTCAATGAAGGGCATCGGGAAGTGATATTTCTTTGTCCAGGAGTTTAACTTACGGTAATCCATGCAAATACTCCATCCAGTAACTAGGAGAGTTGCGATTAATTCATTCTTTTCATTTGGAACAACCGTAATGCCTCCTTTCTTTGGCACACAGTGTACAGGGCTTACCCAACTACTGTCGGCAATAGGATATACCACTCCTGTATCTAGCCATTTAATAATATCCTTTTTGACCACCACTTTCATAGGTGGACTGGAATGCCTTTGATGCTCGACCAATGGGCTAAAATTTTCTTGAAGATTAATCTTGTGAGTGAAAATCCTCGAAGGAATACCAATGATATTATCTATGTACCACCCTATAGCTCAAATATGCCTTTTCAATACCACGATGAGTTTTTCTACTTGGAGGAGGGTGAGCTCTGCTGAAAGAATGACCGGAAGTGTCTCATTCTCCCCCAGATATACATATCGCAAATGAGTAGGTAATGGTTTGATCTCCAGCTTTGGGGGTACCTCAATGGACGACTGTGATGGTGGGGTTGTTCGATTATTTAGGTCGAGGTCGAGCTTCCTTGGTTGGAAGGTATAATTTCCTATCCCTTTGCTCACTTGGCAAACCTCCTCTAGTTCTCCACCCCTCAAGTAAAGGTTAGTAAACATTTCTTCCATGATCTCTTCTTCCATTTACCATCCAAATATATCTTCGTCCATGATGACTTGAGGTGGTGAAACATTTGTTTCCTTTGTTAATTGTTGAGCTGCCACCTGAGATGCTAACACATTGATCCTGTCCTCTAACTGTTTCATTGCTATGTCATGATTTTTCATGGTTGTAGTGAGGTCCAACAATTCACTTTGCAAATCCTAAACTCCTAAATTAGTTGAAATAACTTTTTCAAGTACCACCTCAAGAGTGTTTTCCGTGCGAGATGAAAGTGAATCATCGCTTCCTTGGCTACTCGTCTCAACTAAACAAATATCGTTCCGACCTTGATTTTCATGATAAGAATACTCATATCCTTGTTTGGATTAATGGTATCTTATAGAAAACTCTTAATATAATTCTTTAATAGCTCTATCTGCTTCATCATGACCAACAACAAAGTATCTTTCCTTCCTTCTCTATGCCACATCTTATCTACCAGTTTGAGATTCTCCACATAAAGTTCCCCCTCGGGGTCTAGCAATAACCTTTCAAAGAGGTTCATGAGCAAATCAGTGATCACTTGATGATGGAAAGATGAAGTACCAACTCTGGCAATAAAAGCAAACTAGCAGTGGTGCAAGACCAATTCAAATTAACAATCAACACAAGAATATCAAGTGTGCTAGTCCCCGACAATGGTGCCATTTTTGATAACTTTCAAAATACACTCTTTGGTCGTTGTATCAAAACAAATATCCTGACGTATGTTGGGATCGAATCCCACAGAGACTAACAACTAATATGCGCAAGTGTTGTTTGGAAAATTGAAATTAGTTCGTACCACTCAAAAGAAACAAAGAATTAAATATATTGGATGAGTCTTGATGCTAACAATATGATATAGATTCTAACTCCGCTAATTAAAATAGCAAAATAACCAAAGTTGTAGACAATAATCAGTGGGACTAGAGGTACGGTGTAGATGATGTGCTAATTAAACAAGGCTATGCTAGATCATCTCATCATTTCAAATTCTGTAAATAACTTTGGACAGGTGGCCATTCTATGTTTTTCAACCTCATAAATACCTCTTTCTAGAGTTCTTTCGAACCACTAGACATAATTAAATTAGCCCAATCAAGTTTGGATTAATAGTTGCACTATCTCTAGCTATTAGCTATTAATTAGGATTGTGAATATGGGATTTGGCTATATCTATCCCAACTCCACAACATCACATCAATTTCCCCTATCAAATTCTCTTTTAATACTCAATTCTTCTCTTTCAAGCAGAAATCAAGTAAGAAAAGTAGACCCATAGAGAACTCAACATATTTACAGTATTTAAGCAATATTGAGATGAATCTAGCAATACCCAATTTAATTAAGCACTCATCACCACGCACCTCCAGTTCATGATTTAGTTTCTCATGGTAAGAAACTAGAGAGCATATTCAACAATAAACTCATTGATTTCATGAATAAGAGCAGCAAAATCAAATTCAAATATGTTTGCAACAATTGTGGTATCTCGCTAAAAGGAAGATGTAGAAAAGTAAAACAATATTCAACAATTTCCACCTATAGAATTCTTCAGTTCCCTTAGCAAATGGAATGTTTAAAAAGCTAAAGTTAAGATATGATATGTACAGAGTACTTCCTTCTAGAATATGTATAAAGGTAGGGAAACCAATGCGCTCTTTTTCAGTGTTTGATGCAATTGCTCTTTCTCAGGCGTTTTGGCACTTGTGAACGTACCGGTCGTTCTCCAGTCACATTCCGCATATCGTCATCTATTATCTACTTCTCCTTCAGTGATTTCCAATATCATTCAGCGGGACCTTTAGTGATTTGCCAGCCTCCAACCCGCTACGCAGATTTCTTTCTCTTTGATCCAGCAAGTTCAGGCGCCTGTGGGCAAGTTGACTGGCGAGTCGCCTATTGACATTAGTGATCTCCAGTTGCTTTAGTTCCTCAAAGTAGTGGTCATCTGCATTTGACCGGCATTTCTCTGGTGGAGTGTCGGTTTTCACCTGACTTCCTTCTTTTTACTCCACTTCTTGCCCTTTTTCTCCAAATCAGATATATGTACATAAATAGGCAAAGGGCATAAAATTCATCTAAATGACTTGAAAACTAATCTAAAGCTCGTTCGTAAGAGCCTAATGAGTTGGTAAATTTCCAACTCATCACTGAGCTTCCAATCATGCCTATTCATGGGAGGGTGAGTATTGAGGACTTAGCAGCAATGTTGATAAATGTTAATGATGAGAAGATTCAGGGTGGGTGAGGAGATCGTTAATGCACTTATAGGTATGGCATCATACACTTATTCTCCGAAGAAGAGTGATCTTGATCTAAAAAATCGTGTAACTCCACCGGCCAAGCCATCTATTAAGGAGCATCCAGTATTGTAGCTCAAGTCACTCCCATATCACTTACGATATATATTTCTGGAGATTGGAAACAATTAACGGTCATAGTAGTAGCGGACTTGGTGGAATGGGAAAAGGAGGCTTTGGTCTCTATTCTAAAGAGGTATAAGAAGTCCATTGGGTAGACCATAGCAGATATTATTGGGACCACACCAGGTATTAGCACACACAAGATCTCTCTTGAGCCAGACTGTATTTCGAGTATTGAGCATCAGTGTAGGCTGAATCTGCCTATGCAAGAGGTGGTCAAGAAGGAAATTATTAAGTGGTTGGATGCATGTGTGGTTTATCCTATTGCTAACAGCAAATGGGTGTGCCTAGTTTAGTGTGTACCAAAGAAAGGTGGGATTACTATGGTCCCGAATGCTAATAATGAGCTCATTATACTGAGGCCAATCACAGGTTTGAGAGTATGCATGGACTATCAGAAGCTAAACCATTGGATGCAAAAAGATCATTTTCCGATGCCATTTATGGATCAGATGCTAGACCGACTTGCAGGGGGGAGGAAGATACTGCTTTCTTGACCGATATTCAAGGTATAATCAGATCTCTATAACCCTTTAAGACCAAGATAAAACCACTTTCACCTACCCCTATGAGACGTTTTCTTTCAAGAGGATGTCGTTTGAGTTATGCAACGCACCGACCACTTTTTAGCATCGTATGATGTCTATATTCTCTGATATGGTAGAGGACACCATTAAAGATATTATGGATGATTTTTAGGTGGTGGATGACTCTTTTGATGATTTTTTGGCTCACTTGAGCAAGGTGTTGCAAAGGTGCGAAGAGACCCACTTGGTGTTTAATTGGGAAAAGTGTCATTTTATGGTCAAAGAAGATATAATGCAAGGCTACAGGGTTTTAGGTAAGGGCATTGAGGTGGAAAGAGCAAAGATTGATGTGATTACTATTTTACCTCCTCCAATTTCTATGAGAGGTGTTCTATGCTTTTTGGGCCATGTGGGATTTTATCAGAGATTTGTCAAGGATTTCTGAAAGATTGCACATCCTTTATGCAAGCTACTTCGGAAAGAGGTAAAATTTGTGTTTGATGATGTGTTCTTAAAGGCATTTGAATGCTTTAAAGAGAGATTGACTACTTCCCCGATCATAGTGACACGTGACTGGTCCTTACCGTTTGAGGTTATGGGCGATGCAAGCGGAGTGGACCTGGGATCTATTTTGGGCCAAAGGCACGAAATGATTTTTCATCTGATTTATTATGTTAGCAAGTGGCTTAATGCAGCTTAGAAGAATTATACTGTGATGGAATAAGAGTTGTTGGTTGTTGTATTTGCATTCGAGAAGTTTCAAGCATACTTGCTTGGAACTAAGGTGATAGTTCATACAAACCATATAGCTCTGCGTTATTTGATGGAAAAGAAGGATTCCAAACCATGATTGATTAGATGGGTTCTGTTACTGCAAGAGTTCGAGTTTGAGGTTAAGGACCGAAAGGGGACCGAAAATCAGGTGGCGGATCACTTGTCAAGATTAGAGGCGGATGCAACATTTACAGATGATCTTGATATTAATGAAACCTTTCCCGATAAGTAGGTGTTGGCTACTTCCTAGGATCTCATTCCATGATTCACGAACATCGCTAATTATCTGGTGAGTGATATGGTACCGGAAGATTTATCTTTTCATCGGAGAAAGAAATTCATGTCTGATGTGTGAAAATTTTTCTGGGATGAGCCTTACTTATTCTACATGTGTGCTGATGGGGTAAGTCGGAGATGTGTGCCTGAGGTTGAAATGTTGAGCATATTGGAGGCTTATTACTCATCCTCTGTTGGGGGTCATCACAGTGGGATTTTCACAGCCCACAAAATTCTGCAATGTGGGTACTATTATCCAACCATTTACCAAGATGCACATGATTTTGCAAAGACATGTGATGCACGCCAAAGGCAAGAAGGAATATCACAAAGGCATGAGCTCCCTCTCACTCCCATTCTTATTATTGAGTTGTTTGATGTGTGAGGCATCATTTTTATGGCCCATTTGTAATCTCAAATGGGATGAAGTACATACTTGTAGCTGTGGACTATGATTCTAAGTGGGTGGAGGCATTCGTTCTTCCAAACTGAGGATAAGAGTTTCACAGTATTGTTGAAGCAGAATATTTTCTCAAGATTTGGGACTCCTAAAGCAATCATCAGTGATGGGGGTTCACACTTTTACAACCGGTTGTTTTGAACTTTGCTGGAAAAATATAGGGTGAAACACATGGTGGAAAAATCTTATCATCCATAATCTAGTGGGCAAGTTGAGGTCTCCAATAGGAAGATAAAGACCATCTTAGCGAAGACTGTGAATGCTAACAGGACAGATTGGTCTAGGAACCTAGATGATGTGTTATGGGCTTATTGGACTGCCTTCAAGACCCCTATAGGTACGTCTCCTTATCAGCTTGTGTATGGGAAAGCATGTCATCTTCCGGTTGAGCTTGAGCATAAAGCCATGCGGGTGCTCAAGAAGCTGAATCTGAATTAGAGCGATGTTGCGAACTTGAGACTTGGTTAGTTGAATGAGCTAGATGAGTTTTGTTCTAAAGACTATGAAAATTTAGAAATTTACAAAATGAAAATGAAGATACAACATGACTGGAAGATTGAGCAAATAGAGTTCATACCTACAGATATGGTGTTGTTATTTAATTCTAGGCTTCGCTTGTTTCCTGGCAAGTTGAAGTCCAAATGGTTAGGACCATTTCGAGTGGTCCAAGTATTCTCTTATGGTCCAATTGAGTTGGAAAATCATGAAAGAAAATGGTTCAAGGTGAATGGCCAACGGGTGAAAGCATATCTAGGGAAGAGTGAAGAGATCAAATTGGTGGACCTTTGAGCTCTGGGTGAAGTCTGAGTAAACCAGAGACTTGCGTCATTCTGTGATATTAAATCAGGCGTTGCATGGGAGGCAACCATGGAGGTATCTTGATGAAGTCTGAGTAATTAAGATACCCGCGTCGTGTCATGTCGTTAAATCAGGCACTTCTTGGGAGGCAACCCAAGTTGTAATTGTAATACCAATATAGTACTTAAGGGTGTTGATATGTGCAGGTGAATAAGATGAGAAATCTGGAGCTAGAACAAAAATTTTGAACCTAAGAGTCTGGTGCCAAAAAGCACAGGACAAGTCATTACCCGACTGAACGACTCATCAAAACTAGTCATGGTCACTGAAGTAGAAAATAGTAAAATCTGAAAAGTCAGTGACGAGTGACTTAATGATTCATGAGGTCACTCAACAAGTTGTGAAGTATCTCGTCCCGATACAATTGAAAGTACACTAAGAGTATAGGGCCAACGACTCAAGACACGACTAGTTGGGTAACATCACAAGTCGTTACCTGAGTCATTAGGTCCAAAGTAAGTTTTCTTTATTGGTTTATAGTAATGGACAACATATCGGTTTATGGTCATGAGAAACGACTTGTTATGTAGTTCGTGGTGCATATGAATTTTTTTGAAACACCCAACCCGGCCCATATACAAGGGTAATTTGATTTCTTATCTATTAAAACCCATGATTTTTCCCAAAATTACCCCACATTCAAGTGCTGACTTCTTTAAAATAGTTCCCTCCTCCTTCATCACTTCTCACTTTCACTTGCACACATATATGAGCTGATATAACATCCCATTCAAAAATAACCATCACTGCCCGCACTTTGTGACCCACAACTCCTCAAATTCTCATCTTCTTTCCTCAAACATCCTTGAAATTGTGAGCATTGAAATGCTTCCTATATTAACTTCAACCTCCTCATACTTGTAACTGTTGTCAATATCTGAATTTCGTCCTCAAATATTAAAACCCTAAGTTTCCATAAATTTAATTGCCTAAAATGATGAACATTGAAAGTTTTGAACTAAATGGCTTGTGTTGATGAGTTTGTGGTAGAATGTTTAAATGATTGAGGTTGTAATGAATGTTAAGCTTCACTTGGATTGGGTTTCATACAACCATTGATTTGGCGGGCATTACCATCTGTAATTGCTTTGGTAACGAATCTTAGATTGTTTTGCCTTCCCAACTCCCACTGGAATAAAAGTGCATAACATGTTATATGGGTGAAGTCTGATTAACTTAACAAAATTTGGATGTCGAACTGGGCTTAACTAGTTGTCCAGTGATGATGCCTTATATAATGATTTTTGGGCTTGCCGGACGAGTTGTTACATGATTCATCACCACTGACACATATAAGTGATACTTGGAACTCTTGAGAATGAGTCACATAATGAGTTGTGGTATCACCTAACGACTCGTGATGTGGCTCATCCTGAGAGGGATAAACTGACTAAGTCTGAGGGCACCATAATGAGTGACTTGACGACTCGTCGCCCTAGGTGACGACTCATTAGGTCAACTCGTTAAGATTACTGGATAAAATTGTATAAGTCAACATCAAACATGACGGATGACTTCACAATTCATTGCCATTGGTGACGGCTCGTTGAGTCCCTCATTGTACACTATAACTGACATTCTTTATGCACTTTTACATTACCAATTTTTGATACTAACAGTTATTCCACAGGTAAAATAGCACCAAAAGGAACTCCCAAGAAGGGTCTGGCCATGAAACAAAGGCAAGAGAAGTGCCAGCCCTTGACTCGCAGATTAAGGACGAACTATCATCCTCAGAAGAGTTGAATGGCTCAATTGAGGAGTATCATATAGATGAAGAACAGTTGGAGTGACAATCGACTAGGGCTAGGAATAAATGCCCTATCAATCCAACAACCTTGGTCGCATCACCGACTCCACTTGCCAAGGACCCACCCATCCAAGAGAAAGAAAATAAAGTGGACTCATCCCTGAAGGATCAAGAGGGTGCAGAAGCGGGGGATGATAATGATCATGAGGAGGAATCCAATGCCCAATAGGAGAGTACTACGAATGAGGAGACTAGAACTTCAGATAAATCCCCCAACCAGCCTCAGAGGTTGGTGAATAGGTGTTGTGTCCAAGTATGAGGGCAAGCTACAACCGCAACATTACTACTACTAACAAGGTCCATCCGAAGAGGAATATCTATAAAGCGCCGAGGTTGGTCACTACTGGGTTCAAGGACCTCCATGAAATTCAAGCATTGTTTTACAAGTATAGGTTTGGTTGGTTGAGTGAACCATCAGGCAGTTACAGCCCGCAATTAGTCCGAGAGTTTTATGTGGCGTACGCGGCCACACTACAAAATTAGGCCCTAGGAGGCCAAGATTAGATAAAGCATCCCGCCCTGACCTGAGTTATGGTGCGGGAGACACCAGTGGACATTTCTGAGCGCACCATCTCGCACATGCTCCATGGTCCAGATTTTGAACCTCCGATTAACACAGCCGAATTTAATCACTAGTTGAGTGAGCTACAAAAGATTAAGGACAAGAAGTTGAGATTCAAGGATAGAAAGAGGAAGTATACATGGCTGGCATGGATCATAGCCATTCGGGATACATTAGTGGAGTGTTTAAATAGACAAGAGGTACAGATAAAAAAAGGCCACGTTAAACTTTCACGCCAACCTTTGGTGGTCCTTGCTGCAACATAGGTTGATACCAACCAGAACTGATAATGTGGTTTCACCAGATCGGGATGCATTGATATCTAGCATCATGGAGGGGGTACAAAATCAATTTCCCGAGGTACATAGATGAGGACATCTGGGAGAGAGCCATCATGGATAGCACGAGTATTCCCTTTCCATGCCTCATAGCCTAGCTTTGTAAGGAGTCACAGGTCCTTGAGTTGCCTACAGTAGATTAGAGGGTTGAGGTGCTCAAAATTATAGACATCGGGTTGATTAGAGATGATACAAATCTAGTTTCCAGGGGAAGGAGTCAAGCGGCCATAGGCACAAGGGCCATATTACTTGCTAAGGCATTGAGTGGAGGTCATCAGAGTGATACTGTGCAGTTCGTAGAGATTGAAATAGAGCCATCAGTAGCCCATGAGACTGGTAGTCAGTCTAATACTACCACTATAGCAGATGAACCATTGACCTCCGAGGTCCCAATGTCATCCTCCACCACAGTAGCAGCTAGACCACCCGCTTCATCACCATGATCCTCACTATCTGGCCTAGTCACAATCTCACAGGATTTCATTACAGACATGGCTAGGGAGCTGGCGAAGGAAAAAAAGTAGCAGGCCCACACAACACTTCGGGTGAAAGTGCTAATAGGGTAGGTGAAGCCCTAGGTTATGAAGGAGTTGGAGGGATCATCGAGAACTTGTCATGAAAGTTTAGACACTTTCAAAAGGTGGATGGATGAGCATCTCGCTCAATTATAGGCACCCGAGCTGACATGATGGTATGCAGAGGTAGCAGCCCTCAAAGTAGATTTGTGAGAGCTATCAACAAGGAAGATATTTGTTATACCACCACTGGTGCTCCCAATAACGAAGGATGAGAGTGAGGAAGAGCTGCCTTTGATATTTAATTTCATTACCAAGGAGCCTGTTGCTCAGGAAAAAGGAAACAAGCCCCGAGAAGAGGTTAGTGAGGGTGATAGTTGTGATCTTCTACAAGAGTAGAAGAGAGAGAGGAGAGATATGGCGGAAGCATTGAAGCTGTCTAGAGATGAGGCCCAAGAGAGGGATGAGATTGATGCTGCTAGAGCTCGTTGAGAGGGTACGAGCTTTGCTGGTTCTGAGAGTGCACCAGTTGTCACCGATGCCCTAGAAGAGGAGATTGGCGGTGCATCTGCACCTCCCACCGACCAGACCATAGGCGTCTAGGTCACTCAGGTATGCTCCCTATTCCCATTCCTATTTTTAATATGCGTTAAGGACACTACATAATTCTTTTGATGGGAGTGGGGGTGGTACCTGTTTTTGTTGAACATAACCCGAGGGTTTTTCTTGCCGGATATCTTTCCCCTCTCCTGTTACTTATGTAGTAGAATCGGCATGTTTAGTTTATTTTTTTTTTGTTTTTCATGTTTTTAGTGTCAATTGAAAGCAAATAGGTGAACTTATGGTAGTCAAATAAAATGGGAATTTTTGCAAGTTTGTCCTATTAAACTGATTGAATGACACCCCTTCTAAATTTTCTATTTGTGTGTGCTAAGTGTATGAAGCATGATCTTTCTAAATCATTGCATGACATTGATACTATGAATCTGCTTACCATTGTGTGAATGTGCATGAACTAGCAATTGGTAGTGATGATGTTATCCTGTGCATTGTGGCGATGTATGTAGTGTTAGTTCAACAGTGTGTGCACAATTTAGAACTTGCCCAGTTAGTCATACCAAGGTTGTAAGTTAGTTGATTAGGAGATGATCATAGGTCGTTGCTCAAAATAGTACAGTTAGCCTAAATGACTGACCAAATGAATATGAATATCCCTTGATCCCGAGTTTGAGCATAAATTGACCCTTTTTGTTGTCTAGCCAATTTGCCTTCCTGCTTTAATTAAACTGAAACTATTTTGTCCTTGGTCCCTCCTTGGACACTATGAACCTCAACTTATTATAAGGTGAATAAGAGGAGTAGGGGAAAATGATTGAATAATGCAAATAAAAGGGCGGGTGCAGTGTGCTTAGATATGTAAAATAATAATAATAGGTGCATATTGATAAATTCAAAAAAAAGAAGAAAAAAAAGGAAAGAAGAGAAAGTTGAAAAAGAATAGCTCGCCCTCGTAGTCTTCAAAAGAAAACAATGGAGAAAGGGAGAAGAGTGAAAAGAAGGTTAATTCAAGCCAAGGTTAGTGTAGTACCAAGGAGGGTTCAGTCACAATGTCCAAATCTACCATACCCATCCCCGAGCCTACATTACAAGCCTAAAAAAGTCCTATCGTGATCCGAACTCAATCTTTGACCAGCTAAGGTATAGAAAATAATGGCAAGCCTATGGTTTTGTATGCGCACCGTGTGAACTTCTTTGTTAGTGTGAGTGTACTTGGCATAGTCCCTATATTAAATTATAATGATTGAGATTTGTGAATGAGTGAAACTTCTTTGAAGTGAGGGAATATGGGCAACAATATCATTTGCTAATTGTCTGGGTTCGTGTCATAGGATTGTATGCATGGTTTTAGGTTGATAGTGTAATGGCATTCTTTGATTCGTTGTGTCATGGTGAAAAACTTTGCATATGCACTGTGATTTGGTTTGTAGTAATATAAGAGGGGTTATAAAGTTTGATTTGATTATGCTATGAGTTTTAGACTGTCATAGGTTTCCTAGATTTCTTTTAGTTGAAGTGTCGGGTTAGTTTTTTTTATCATTTTTGCTTGAGCATGCAAAAATTCTAAGTTAAGGGTGTGGATGTGCCATGATTTTGCTTCACTTTCGACTCTTAAACTAATAAAATATGCTAATCCCTGGTATGCTTATATAGATAATGTGTTTTATTAAGTGTTGCAGAAAAATAGGTTCGGACAGTGAAATGGGCATAATGATCCTAAAATGGCTAAGGCTGGACTGCCAGCAAGGTAATGAGTCTTCATGTCACTGGACGACTCATTCCCTAAGCCGTTAGGAGAATAGGAGTTTGAAGTATAAAAATTGGCCTAAAGACAATGTTAATGACATATTGACACCACGACTTCTCAGGTCAAGCCACGAGTTATCAGGTGGGTCATGTCCACAACGACAAGAATAATGAGTCTTGACACGACTCCATGACTTGTTAGTAGCAATCATCACATTTAAGCCCAGAATTAAAGTGGAAGTACTAAGAGTGGCAACGTAAGGAGAAACGAGTCATTATGAGACTCACCGACTCGTCACGAGCAGTTATGTGCAGTTGCCCAGATCACTGGAATTTTAGGATTAAGAAGCAATGGGGGACTTCATGACTCTTCTAGTCACTTAATGATACATTGGGTGATGCATCATCCAGAAGGAACTTCTTGCTGAGCATGAGTCGTCACTACACTTCATGACTCGTTAGCACACCTAATGAGTCCTTGCCACTGCCGACCTACATTCCTTGTTAAATTAGTAAAGGATTTATTTAGTGTCTATAAATACTTTATGTAGGTTTCTTTTTTGGAGTTTATGATTTGTTACAACTTTTTAGCATAGTTTTCATGGTTGTTGATCGACATTAAGGTTCAAGAAACAACTTTCATAATTTTGTTTTTGAATTTGGGGATTCAAACAACTTTGAATTATTGATCTTAGATTCTTGTTGAATTCAAGACGTGTGGTTTCTGCTATGAATTATTGTAAGTTACAATTATGATTTCTTCTACAATTTCTAATTGTGAGTCTTCAAAAGTATGAGTAGCTAAACGCATAACTAGGGTTGTGGGAACCATGATTAATTAACACACATAGGTAAAAATACTTAGTGAATCTTGAACGGGGTTTATGCATGTAATGTTTTTTCCTTTGTTTTTGTTGCTTCTTAACGGTCACGAATGTTGGAATTTGCCTTCTTCTACTCACCGAATCAAGGCGGTAATGAATGGGAAAAGGGATTAACAACAGAGATTTGAGGCTATCAACCCTCATCTAATAGCTTGACCTTGTTTGGGAATAGCTAATCGGATATCAAGGGTAAGTGTAAATCAAGTATACGGATCAAGTTGCATGGTGATAATCATCTATGTAGAGGACCAACCTTTTAGGTGAAGTTAGCTTACCGATATTCCATATTAAACACCGAATTATATTGCTAGTATAAGACGCTTTGTTGTTATGAAGTCATGGGAAACACAATCCTAGGAAACTCAATCTTTGCATACAATCAAATTTTAATCAATGATATACTCATTTCTCTCTATTATTTTTCATTATTTCCTATTAAAATTTCCCCCATAAGAAATAAGTAAGCCAATAGCAGTAGTTAAACGCATTAACTGAGGTCCTCACCATATTCCTCATGGGGTTCGACCTAACCCTTGTTGGGTTTTATATTTGAACATTGACCGCTTTATATCTCATTTACGAGGTGTAATTTGGGTGACATAATTTTTTTTGATAGTAATTTGGGGCTGACTCCAAAACTAACAGCAACATAAGGAGTCATGAAAGACAATGTAGCCCCTGGGTCTAACAATGCATAAATATCAAGATGGAATACATGTAACATACCAGTAACCACCTGGGTGAGCACTCCTGCTCCTGACGAGTTGCGAGTGCGTAGAACCTATTCTAGCATTGTTCACCACCCGCACTAAAAGACACACCCTACTGAAATGGGCGAGCTACTAGAGCTGCTGAAGTGGTGGATGGGGAACGACTAGCCAAAGGGCAATCCTTACGCATGTGCCCAGGCTTCCCACACCCGAAGAAAACATCTAAGCTAACCAAGAACTCTCTGTGGTGGTTCTTACCACATTTCCTGCAGACTGGGAAATTGCACTATCCCTTACCCTTAATATCGGTTAGCTATTCCCGGAAAAGGTCTAGCTATTAGATGAGGGTTGATAGCCTCAAATATCCATTGTTAAACTCTTTTTCCCATTCATTATCCCCTTGGTCCGGTGAATAAGAATAAGATAATATCTAATGTTTGCAACCACTAAGATCAATTAAAATGAAGAGAGAAACCATAACTCCGTTCAAGAATCACTAAGTATGTTTACCTATATGTGTTAATTCATCATGGTTCCCACAACCCTAGTTATATGTTTAGCTACTCATGTTTGTATGATCACAATCACAAAATAAAAGAATAATTCATGATTTCAACTTACAGAAATTCGTAGAAGAAAACCAAGTGAATTGAATAAAATTCCAAATCCAATGAATAAATTCCAATGTTGCTTTTGATCCTCAAACTCAAGAAAAAAATTATAAACTTTGTTTCTTGAACCAAGAATAATAGTACACAACACCAAAATCCACGTAAAAACTGTAATAATAAACTGTCGTACAAAAATAAACCTAAATAAGGTATTTATAGTTCTAAGAAAACCTTTTCCTAATTAAAAATTGAAATCTGGTCATTAGTGGTCACGAGCTAAGTAATGACTATTCGCGTGATTTGTGGGGCATATAAAATGACACGCAAGTGCACGTGGTCGAACAAGTAGTAAAGTGGCTTAAGTAAGCCAAGTATCGATCCCACAGGGACTGAGATAAAGTGCAATCTGCTCAAGTGTACTATATTTTAATTCTAAAAATGCAGACAACAGTGTAACCAAGAGTTTGATATTTTGTTTTATAATTTTGATGCTAAAGCTAAAACAACTATCTAATTTGAGTCTGAACTATGAATGAGAGCATGCTGAGGTTAAACGAACATGTAATGAAATTAATTATCATCATAATTTGGTTAATCTTTTCCTCTGGTTGCTAGCCAAGAACATTTGTCAAGAGATTAAAACTCTCGTATTTAACCTCACTTAAGAATCATGAACCATCCACCTACATTTCTGTGATTAAATGCAATTCATGTTCTAGCCATACAAACCCGGTTCCTAAATTGACTAATACGACTTTCAGGTATATTTCTATCCTGAAAGAAAATCAATTCTCAATTTTCCCAAACCAAGTAAAGAACATATCCTATTAATTCACAACTTTCCAATCTCTTGCTCTCTCGAGTGAAATCGGACTTTTTAGATGTACATTAACGTAGGCCACACATTAATGCAGTAAGAACAAGAATTAATAGAACAACCATGGAAGAAAAGATGAAAAACCAAAGAATCAATGATCACAATTCATCACAATTGTTCATAACCTCAGCAAGAAGAGGAATTAGCCACTCATTTGTGGATTAAACATCTTTAAATGAGTGATAATCATACAAGCAATTGAATACAAGAACAAGGAAAGAGAGAAAAACCCAGAGAATTTCATCCCCTCAACTTCCTGTAACCCACGTTCTTGCTCCACCCATTCAGAATATTGAAAAATAAACCTAAGTGTTCTATTTATACTGCTGGGAATTTTTCCCGGAATAACGAGCAACGTGTCACGGAGTGCATCGCAGAGCACTGCCTCCGTGACACGCTACGGACGCGGACCTTCACTGGAACTGGGGGTCCAGGAATAAAAGCCCAACGTGGCACGGCGTGCAACGCAGAGCCAAGCCACCGTGCCACGGACCTATCGCGTACCCTCTCTGGAATTTGGGCGAAATTTCCCTATCCAGGCAGAAGGACTCCGCGATGGCAGCGTGACATGGCTCCATCGTGAAGCCCCTTTATTTCATGCTGTCCAATGCCTTGTCCCTTGCTCGCATCCAAGTCCAACCCCGATATCCTCCAACATGCATTTTAGCTTCCCGAAATTACATTTTACCTGCAAAACAATGCTAATCATATTGGTTAGTATAAATTCACATTTTATTACAAATTACATGAGAATGTATACACATTGATAGATAAACAAGGCGAAAATGGTAATTTTGAGTATCACTTGGGCATATAAATTTGTCCAAGATCACTTACCCCACACTTAAATCCTTGTTCATCCTCAAACAACAATCCTACACTTCATGCAATTTACATCCCAACGTCGCTACTTTGGTTCGACAATTTAGGCTACAGTCATACCGACTATTCAAAATAGCAAATCATCAAGAAAACATGCATGGTCCTATCAATGCAATGACCTTCAATACACCAAGACCTCCTAGACTTTAAGAACCGACTCTCGATATTGGCAAACTCATGCAAATCAGCTGATCAAGATATCCGACACGAAAATTAATCTCTCATCAAGCATGTGCCCTCACAACACAAGAGAATCTTCCCCTTTTTGCTCATATGACTCACAAAATTTTAAGCAGGGGCATGTAAACACAATTTCGCTCTCTCTCCCAAAAGAATTCACATGCATCATGTCATGACCCATAAGCTTGCCCTTAGTGTATTACTCCACTAATATAAAGAAGTGCGATGTAAGATCACGTAGGACTTTAACTGGTTGTAATGGAAGCTACGGAACTAGTAAATATTGGGTTAGCCAATAATAGCCACTAGCATCCTTAAGCGCCTTTCAACACATCCCATCAATTCATGGACATTGTTTCTTTTTTTTCATCATCCCATTCTTGATGTTTTTCTTTAGTTTGGCCCATCGTATTAAGCACACTTGACACAACAACAAAGATTATTCATGCACCTTCATTAAAGTTTATTTATAGCAAGTGCACCTTCAACCTTTTCTTTTCTTCTATCACTCTGCTTTTCTTTTTCTTTTCACCATTCTCACTCTTTGACACTTTGGGAGAATTATTTTCTCTTCTTAAGCGCTTAAGAGTTTTGTATCGACTTTATGGCTAATGAAAAGAAGGGATTAAGCTCGGTTTACACTTTATGACAAAAGAAAAAAATAATAGGCTAAAGGCTCAACGGGCTGACTAGGGTATACAATCAAGGTGGGTACAACAAGGAAAAATAGAAACTCTCGGTTAAAACAAAGAAATGTCTACATCCTTTCCTACAATACACCTCCTTCATTTCGTTTTGTACACACACCAGGCAAGTTCTAGACATTACACAACAGCATGGAATAACAACACCTCACTTCACACTTTTTGCACATGCTCAATTCAAGATGTATTCACAGACTCTTCAATCAGCTAATTACAGGAATTCAAAATTAAGCCTCAACCACACTGAATCGAACCTAAGGCCTAGGTATCTCAATATATTTACAAAGTTGCATGCTTTCATACGAATCACCTTTGCATTTTAAATATCATGTACAACACGCAACCAGAATTTTGCAACCATACAGTAACTACAGGTTTTGGGATGCAACCCACCAAAGAAAAAAACTGAAAATTAATTGGAAAAACTACTCCTAACGACTACATTTCCCTTAAGACGGTCGTCATCCATCCATCATAGGGAACGGTCACTACTATGACTTCGGTTCAATGGGACCATTCTCGGTAAAAGAACCGAAAACAAACGCCGAGAAACCCAAGAAGTAAAGAAAAAATGTTGAAAATATCGATCATTTCGATAGAAAAAATATGTACACAATATTTTTTTAAAAATATCGATCATTTCAATAGAAAAAATATATACAAAATCAGCTAGCACATTCAGCAACACAAATCAATTTCACATAAATTTACAATACAGAACAACAACTTAACAATTCATAAATCACAGGGAACAACAAAATTTCACAGGCACGACTACAGATTAGAGCGTACATACATAACAGCACAGCCCAGCACCTAACTACTCCCACCCCACACTTAGTTCGAACACTGTCCCCAGTGTTCATAAAAATTAAAATAGCACAAAATCGGGTGGTGGAACTCCCTGATCAATCAAAGTACTCCACTTCTTCATCGGGTGGTGCTGCTTCATCTCCCATGTCTGAATCGCCCCCGTCGTCTTCATCGGACTCCACATCGGAGTCCTCCGGACGTGTCTCCTCGTCTGTGGGGACGTCATCATCCGTGGGCTCTACAAATACTGGCCCCACTCGGCATAGAGCCCTGGCGTTCTCGCTGAAGGGGTAGTCTAGCTCGAGCTGCCATAGCTCCTCCTCTGTCGCCGGCCTCCCGCCTATCCACAGCTGGAGCATCTGTATCCCATACATACGAGCTATGTACTGATCATCACGAGCATGTCGCTCACCAAGTGTAAGCACTGGCCCGTGGGTGGTGTCGGGTGCCTTAGTTTTAGTAACATCCAAGGCCCACCGCTCCATCTGCGGTATATAGTCAACGGCCTCCTCCTCGACATCTAGGCCCTTGAGGAAGGTGGTGAGTAGTCCACCAAAGCCATACCTGTGCCCCTGATGCAACTGGGCTCTATTCATGGCGGAGATAATCACCGCCCCCACGTTGATCTCCAGCCCTTTCATCAGGGCGTACACCAGGCATACATGATCCCGGGTTACAT
Source organism: Datura wrightii (assembly GCA_035772735.1). NCBI lineage: Eukaryota > Viridiplantae > Streptophyta > Magnoliopsida > Solanales > Solanaceae > Datura > Datura wrightii. Next base: position 97,800,019 of record JASDFA010000007.1, read on the forward strand.
CTGTCATATGTACCCCCGGGATTAGGCAGGAACAGACAATCTTCATCCATATTCTGGCTTCCCTGTTCATCTGTGAATAGGGCAAAGTCTGGTGGTAGCCCCTCTCTTTGTGTCTGCTCCATCTAACTGTCGATCGGGTCCCACACAATGTGCGTCTGATGTCCGTATATGGTGGGATAATGTTCAGCTGTCGGAGTACGTGGGCGTCTGTGTCCCGCGCTCCTATGATGGCATTGAGGTGGTGGGGCTCCAAAGTGACTATTTGCCCTCTGATTTTGATGGTGTGATTTCTGATAGTCGGGTTCCAGTTGGCATAGAATTCCCGAACCAGGTGCAAGCTACATTCCTTGGTCTCTTCAAAGATGAAATTGAGCCCAGCTGCCTCAATCTGGTGGACCATCCTAGGGAACTCCTGTGCCAATGGTTCCCGTGCTATGTGCTCCTCGGGGAAGTATTTGTTTTCTTTATGCTTTGCGTACCACTTCTTCCCCTCATCCGTCACCCATCTTGTTCCGTATTGGCGGTGTTGGCCGTGTGGAACTGCTGGTGCTGCTGGGACTGCTGTGCCCAGTCTGATTCGCTTCCTTCCGGCGCCCGAAGTTGATGTGCCTTTCCCTTTCTCTTGCCTGCTTGCCATTTTACCTGTCAACCCAAGTAGACAAGATCAATGTTAAGCTAACGGATATTAACTTCGGCTAAAGTCGGGTTAAGCTAGGTTACCCCCACACTTAGTCCGTAGTTACAGTTACAACATACAGGCAAGATCATGCTTATTTACACACAATAACCAACTATACAATCATGCTTAGTGCGTTCGAAAAATTCGACGGTATATCTTCTGTGTACTACTCAGACTTCGTACAGCTAATCACAATCACTACCATCGCTAACATTTTAACCCATCGCACTTAGCAAAGAAAAACAAAGAAACAAAAACAACAACAATAATTTATCTACACGAACCTATACAACCAACCAAATTCTTACAAATTTCAACATTCATCTAACCCGAGAATCCGTCATTCTATCAACATCCTAACAATTAGCACATCGACTCATCTCATTCAACATGTACATCCCGACATGAAATTCACAAGTTCACTACATTTTCAACTTCAAATTCAAAAACAAGCCCTAGAAATGATATTATCAAGAAATTTCGATTAATTTATGCAATTGACAAGTTCAAGCAATCCTAACGACATTCTGAACATTCATCAACAACAATTAAATTGAATTCATGATTAATTTCTACTTAGGGCAACTTTAGCTCACCTCACATGCTCAATATCGAAGAAAATCGACAAGAAATGAGATGGAATCGAAGAACATACCTTGAAGTTGAAGAAATTAAGCAAACTAGATGATTTTCTAAGCCTCCTTCGTGTCACGTTGATGGGGGATGGGTTTTGGGGGGTTTTGGTCGCGGAGTGATTGAAAATTAAGGGAAAGGGAGGGTTTTTCAGGGTTAAAAAGTAGTAAAATCGCGCGGGTCACCCGGCTACCCGGTGTGACCTGTCGCGATATACACAGCAACGTGTCACGGAGTGCATCGCGGTGCACTACCTCCGTGACACGGAGCTGTCGCGAACCCATTCTGGAAATTTTTAAAGTTTTCGGATTATACCTCAACGTGTCACGGAGGGTAACGCGGAGGTCCACCTCCGTGACACGGAGCTATCGCCCCAGCTCACTGTTTTGCCACTTTTTGTTAATTTTCATACCTCGACTTTTCCTTTGTGATTCCATGCATATTTTCCTCCGTTTGACCTGAAATTCATCTCACTACACAAAATTGGTTAGACTTATAGGTTTCGCTCTAACAAAAAACAAAACACAAACAAAAACTAAAATTTTGTAGTAAATCAAGAAAAAGAAAAATCTATTTACACTTTACAAAAAGAAAGAAAATATTTTTCCACGGGTTGCCTCCCGTGCAGCGCCTGGTTTATCGTCGCGGCTCGACGTCGTTAAGCTCAGTTGTCCTCTAGGGTGATGGATGATTTCTCTCGATCACTGTCCTCCCCCCAGTAGTGCTCACACCATTCTGGTGGTTTTCCCATTAACTCTCGTGAATCCTTAATCTTCTTATCATCGCCTTGATCAATCACATTGATCACCGAGAGTTCTTCGTTCACCATAGGGAGCTTGGGTGCCTTGTACACATCGAACACCTCCACCTTGTCGTGTGCTCGCATTGTTAGCTGCCCCGCAGCTATGTCAATTAGTGCTTTCCCAGTCGCCAAGAAAGGACGTCCCAAAATAAATGGGACTTCCGCGTTTGGTTCAAAATACAGCACAACAAAATCTACTGGGAAAATTAGGGAGCCAACTTGCACCAGAACGTCCTCCACAATACCATCAGGTATGGATAAGGATCGATCTGCCAATTGCAAGATTACTGTTATGGGTCTAGGACTCCCAAGATCCAACTTTCTGAATACCAATGAAGGCATCAAATTTATGCTCGCTCCCAAATCACACAATCCACGAGCTCGGATGCTCTGCCCAATAGTAATCTGGATAGTAAAGCTCCCAGGGTCTTTGAGCTTTGTGGGCAGTCTATTTTGAATCCGGGAAGTGCACTCCTCCATTAGAGCCACCGTAGCATACTCAGTCAACCGACTTTTATTTGCCACAATGTCCTTTATATACTTAGCATATTTCGGCACTCCCTGCAAAACATCAACAAGAGGTAAGTTAATATGTACCTGTTTCAGCACCTCTATGAATTTCTTGAAACACGCCTCCTCCTTGTGTTTCTTTAATCGTTGAGGGAACGGGGGTGGAGGTCTTTTTGATTCAGCTTCCTTAGTCTTCCTCCTTTCAGTACTTTGCTCCCTCTCAACTTCTGCTGCTCCCGATTGTTGAGGTGGTCTTTCTGGTTCCACCTCTTTCAGCTGCAAACCACTCCTTGTGGTCACTGCATTTACCTGCTTGGGATTGGGATCCGTGTCGCTCGGCAGTCCTCCTCTAGGCCTTGTGTTTTGGGCTCCAGCAAATTGCCCTAATTGATATTCAAGTGCCTTGGTAGCTAACTGGTTGTTTTTCACTTCCGCTGCCAATTTCACATAGTCAGCCTGTAATTGAGCTTGGTTAGCTATCATGGTCTTGAACATTTCCTCAATGCTGGGTGATGGTGGTGGAGGAGGTGCATTGTTGTTTCTGAATTGTGCTTGATAATTCTGCTGCCCTCCTTGGTTCCTTTGCACACCCTGACCCGAACGTTTCCCCTGATGGTTGTTGCTACCCCATGAGAAATTAGGGTGATTCCTCCAATTGGAATTGTAGCTATTACCATACTGTTGGTGGTTCCTTTGCACATTTCCCACAAAGTTTACCGAGTCAGGATTGGCTCCACAACACTCAGCTGAGTGCTCACTGCTTCCACACACTTCACACCACATTTGTTGTACTGCATTAACTGGGGCTTGAGGCTAGTTCATTGTCATGTTGCTGAAGTGGGTGTTAAGTTGATTTTGCAATGCAGCTATCTGTGCAGCAATAGCTGTAAACCCATCCACTTCTAGCACTCTTGCTGCTTTCCTTTTCTCGCCTCTTGATGAATCAGCATTCCATTCCGGATTGCCCTGCGAAATGTGATTCAACAAGGTATACAACTCCTCATAAGTTTTCTCCTGCGCTTGTCCTCCAGCTGCTGAGTCTAGCAATATTTTTGTGTGGGGTTCCAAACCCTCTATAAAAGTGTGCACCAGCACATCATTGGACTGATGATGATGAGGACAATCCTGCAACATGGACTTGAATCTCTCCCAAGCCTGATATAAATTTTCTCCCTCTCTCTGTTTAAAACTTAGAATCTGACTTCTAAGTCTTGTTGTTTTACCAAAGGGAAAAAACCGTACCAAAAATTTCCTTGCAAGATCATCCCACGTAGAAATAGAATTCGGTGGCTCAGCTTTCAACCACCTCCTGGCTTCTCCCAATAGTGAGAATGGGAACAATGTAAGCCAGACATAATCTGATGACACTCCAGCGGGGATGTAAGTGTCACTTATCTCCAAAAAATTTTGGAGATGCTGCTGTGGATCTTCATGAGGGAGACCGGTAAACTGCCCGCTAGTGTGCAGCAACTGCACCATATTCTGCTTAAGTTCAAACCTCCCTCCTGGCTCAGGTTTGCGGATGCTAGATGTGACATTATTAGCATGTGGGATTGCCACCTCGCGAACCGGCCGAGCTGCTACTTCTTCGGGCACTAACACTGCCCGTACTACCAGTGGATTCTGTTGTGGCTCCATGATTGTCTGTCTGAGCAACTGCAGCTTTCTTTGTAGAGATTCTCTCCGTTTACTGTGAAATATTCTTTCTGGCTCTATATACGAGTCCACCAGCTCCTTGCTCTTGCCCGTGTTCAACAGAAATTAAGTCTGCAAAATACAGGCTAAGACCAAGTTGTCAACACTAAGAAAATAAAAATACAGTAAATTAACACTTAAAACAAATTCACCAATTGCCAAGTCCCTGGCAACGGCGCCAAAAACTTGTTCGTGTGATTTGTGGGGTATATAAAATGACACGCAAGTGCACGTGGTCGAACAAGTAGTAAAGTGGCTTAAGTAAGCCAAGTATCGATCCCACAGGGACTGGGATGAAGTGCAATCTTCTCAAGTGTACTATATTTTAATTCTAAAAATGCAGACAACAGTGTAACCAAGAGTTTGATATTTTGTTTTATAATTTTGATGCTAAAGCTAAAACAACTATCTAATTTGAGTCTGAACTATGAATGAGAGCATGCTGAGGTTAAACGAACATGTAATGAAATTAATTATCATCATAATTTTGTTAATCTTTTCCTCCGGTTGCTAGCCAAGAACATTTGCCAAGAGATTAAAACTCTCGTATTTAACCTCACTTAAGAATCATGAACCATCCACCTACATTTCTGTGATTAAATGCAATTCATGTTCTAGCCATACAAATCCAGCTGCTAAATTGACTAATACGACTTTCAGGTATATTTCTATCCTGAAAGTAAATCAATTCTCAATTTTCCCAAACCAAGTAAAGAACATATCCTATTAATTCACAACTTTCCAATTTCTTGCTCTCTCGAGTGAAATCGGACTTTTTAGATGTACATTAACGTAGGCCACACATTAATGCAGTAAGAACAAGAATTAATAGAACAACCATGGAAGAAAAGATGAAAAATCAAAGAATCAATGATCACAATTCATCACAATTGTTCATAACCTCAGCAAGAAGAGGAATTAGCCACTCATTTGTGGATTAAACATCTTTAAATGAGTGTTAATCATACAAGCAATTGAATACAAGAAGAAGGAAAGAGAGAAAAACCCTGAGAATTTCGTCCCCTCAACTACCTGTAACCCACGTTCTTGCTCCACCCAGTTAGAATATTGAAAAATGAACCTAAGTGTTCTATTTATACTGCTGGGAATTTTTCCCGAAATAACGAGCAACGTGTCACGGAGTGCATCGCAGAGCACTGCCTCCGTGACACGCTACGGACGCGGACCTTCACTGGAACTGGGGGTCCAGGAATTAAAGCCCAACGTGGCACGGCGTGCAACGCGGAGCCAAGCCACAGTGCCACGGACCTATCGCGTACCCTCTCTCGAATTTGGGTGAAATTTCCCTATCCAGGCAGAAGGCCTCCGCGATGGCAGCGTGACATGGCTCCATTGAGGAACCCCTTTATTTCATGTTGTCCAATGCCTTTTCCCTTGCTCGCATCCAAGTCCAACCCTGATATCCTCCAACATGCATTTTAGCTTCCCGAAATTACATTTTACCTGCAAAACAATGCTAATCATGTTGGTTAGTATAAATTCACATTTTATTAACAATTACATGAGAATGTATACACATTGATAGATAAACAAGGCGAAAATGGTACTTTTGAGTATCACTTGGGCATATAAATTTGCCCAAGATCACTTGGAGCACTGCCTCCGTGACACGCTACGGACGCGGACCTTCACTTGAACAGGGGATCCAGGAATTAAAGCCCAACGTGGCATGGTGTGCAACGCGGAGCCAAGCCACCGTGCCACGGACCTATCGCGTACCCTCTCTGGAATTTGGGAGAAAATTCCCTATCCAGGCAGAAGGCCTCCGCGATGGCAGCATGACACGGCTCCATCGCGGAGCCCCTTTATTTCATGTTGTCCAATGCCTTATACCTTGCTCGCATCCAAGTCCAACCCTGATATCCTCCAACATGCATTTTAGCTTCCCGAAATTACATTTTACCTGCAAAACAATGCTAATCATGTTGGTTAGTTTAAATTCACATTTTATTACCAATTACATGAGAATGTATACACATTGATAGATAAACAACGCGAAAATGGTACTTTTGAGTATCACTTCGGCATATAAATTTGCCCAAGATCAATGACTCATTAGGACCTCAAATGAGTCGTGATCAATCAAGCACAATTGTCTTCGGCATTAGGCCCAGTTGTGGCAATGAGTCACCTAATGACTCGTTGTGTCCGGGCACGAGTCGTTAGGCCTCTCGTGGTCTAGCTCCTTCGATTATCCAATGCACCCTACAATTCCTTCTAGTGATCTGCCAACGAGTGTCATTCAGCCAACAACTCATGATGTCGTCCGTTAACTTCACTGGTTATTTCTTCAAGCATCCTTCTCCCAGTCTTCATAACTGGCTTCACGACTCATTACCAGATGTAACAAGTCGTGCCTTCAATCCGTGAAGTGCACTGTTCTTTTAACTTCAAAAATTTAACCCATCCCACGGCCATGGAAATGAATCGTGCACAGTAACGACAACTGGTGACATGACTAGCAGCCTCCCATTCAGTTGTTTTAAGTCTTACTTCGCCCATTTGACTTCCGAACCTATTTTCCTGCAATATTAAACACAAACACATCATACCTACATAAGCATACCCAGAATGTGCATAGTTTCTTGATTTTAAGCGTCGAAAGTGTCGTAAAATCATGGCACATCAACACCCTCAACTTAGAATTTTTGCATGTTCTCAGGCAAAAAATAAAATAAAATAAAATACTTCGACGCTTCAATCAAAAGAACTCTAGGAAACTTACGGCAGTCACAATTATTCCTCAAATAAAATATTCTAACCCCTCCTTTATCATACCAACTCACATCACGATGCATATGCAAAATTTTCAACCATGACACAGGGGAATCAAAACATGGCAAAACATTGTCACTTGCAACCATGTACATAAATCTATAACACTGACCCAGACAATTTGCAGACAATTTTGTTGACCAAATGCTCTCACCTTAAAGAAGTCCCACACTCACTCATGTGTATATGATTATTTCAATGTATTTCTCTTGGGACTAGGTAAGATCACAATCACTCTCACGAAGAAATTCTAACTGTGTGCATGCAATGCCATAGGCTTGCCTTTACTTTCAATACCTCGATTTTTAGATAGATAACTAGGATCAATATAGGACTTTTTAATCTTGTAACGTAGGCTCAACTGCGGGTATGGTACATATGGTATTATTAACTTAACCCTCCTTGGAACTACATACGTTTTTACTCCACTTTTAACCTTTTTTCCTATTTTCTCCCTTTTTTCCTTTACTTGCTTCTTCTTTTATTTTCATTTGTCACTACGAGTGCAGTTTCTCTTCCTTCAAGCATTCGTTGGTGTCACATTTTTCTTTTCTTTTCTTTTTTTCTCTTTGACAACATTTTTATTTCTTTCTTTTCTTTCATTACGCACACCACTAATGTGCTGTCAATTTATAGCACTAGTGACACTTAAAACTAAGAAAATAGCATGGACTTAGGTGTATTTATATGGATATGAGGCACTTTTCCTTTGATTTCAGGATAAATGGGTGTTGGAAAAATAAATTGCAAAATGAAGCTAAAAGTGTGCATAAAAGGGCAAAAAGTGCAGACCACAATATGATCTGTAGGATGGACCTACAAGTCATACTGAGGGCCTTGATCAAAAGCTGAAAGTTTAACCTGGAAGACTGAACTTATGAGACTTGTCACGGTTCGTACCATGGTGGTATGAGTTGTGGTAAGCCAGTCGTGACTAAATCTAGAAGAATTGCACAGAAGGCTGATTCTCAGTACGAGAGCATCCTACGACCTGTGAGATGGAGGTACGAGTCATACCATACTGGTCATGGTGAAGTTCAGAAAAAGTTCAAAAGATCAGGATTAAGCAGCAGGTGTTAATGTATGAGTCGTATCATATTGGTACGAATCATACCTTGGCCCAACACTAAGCCAAAATTCAGCCAACACTCCAAGCCAAGAGTTGATGTCATGATCCGTGAGAAGCCCCTACGAGTCATAGGTGGACCCGTGATGAGGTCGGCAATAGATATGGAAAGTAGTCCTGTTTGTTTAGGAAAAGGATTCTTGTGTCTCTATAAATACTTTTTATCTTTTATTTTTAAGAGAGGACGATGAATAGACTTAATTCTGGTAGGAAAACATTGTAGTAATAAATTTTACATCATTCGAAGAGAGAATTGAGTTGGTTCAACCTTGTGATCAACCTTTTTTTGAATTCATCTTGTTCTTGCTACTTGTTATTCAAGATTTCGTGGTTTAATTAAAGGAATTGTTTTTCTCAATCATCTTTGTAAGTATTATTTATGTTTTCAATCATGAACACTAATCACAACCTTGCAACTATGAGAGGCTAAAACCTCCATAGCTAGGGTTGTGGGAACCATGGTGGATTAACTAGCTAGGGTTGTACAAAGTGATTCTAAAACCAATACTAAATACTTATATTGTATTCTCTTCATCTTTAATGATTCTTAGCGGTGTACAACGTTAGGAAGCTCCTTAATTCTTTACTTGCTTTGGTCGAAGAGGTAGAGATTAGGAAAAGAGAATTACAATGGAGCCTTGATCTTGATGATCATTGTATTAACTTGAGTTTTGGTTGCAGGATAGTTATATCTTGACCTTAGTGATAATAGTTAGTTTGCAAAACTCATGAGACTTGGTCGAGTAATTGAGGATAGTCATTCAATAGGGATTTGTCGATCATTTGGATGAATCTAAGTTATCAATTTTATAAGTAAGTATTGGTAAAGATCACGAGTGTATACCCAAAGCTGTTATGAATCCATGTGGAACACAAACCCTAGTTATCCTTTAATTATTGATTCAAAAACATAATCTTGACTGCTGGCTATTTTTATTATTTATTTTTATTAGAATCCACCCATTGTGAAATAATTACCATACAAGTTCATCTACCGGCTGTAATCTAGATCTTCCATATTCCCTATGGGTTCGACCCCAACCTCTAGTTGGGTTCTCTATTGACAATGTCCGCTTCATACTTCAGTTGGAAGTCTGCTGCAGGATCTCAGTACGACTCATGGTGAGGTCCTATGAGTCATGGTAGCAATGGTGGTGAAAAGTAGAGAAAATTCTAAGCAAAGTCTAACCTACGACTCATCCTACGATTCGTACCTTGATGGTATGAGTCGTAGGATGCTCTTGTATGTCACCAGGTAAGTTCTCTATAGAGAAGTCATTACGGGCCAGGGACGAGTTGTAGGTTGCTCCTACGACTCGTAGTACGAGTTGTGACGGGTCAAATTAACCTAATTCGACCCAGCTTTTTAAATTGACCCTCACCAACTTAAACTTCAAAATCAACCATCTTCCCATGCTAACACCTCAAAACCCCAAAACCCATGACTTGAGAACTTTCTTCCCAACACCCATAGCCTCCCAACATCAAGAAATTAAGCTAGAAATTCTTGCTTCAGCTGAGTGTACAAAGCCCTCGAATTTGATTTCCAGTCTATGAATCGCGAATCAAGTAAGTGATTTACATTCTAAGTTCTTAATGCTTGAAAGTGAACTTGAGGAAATCTAAAACCCATAAGAATCACTAGGTATGCTTAAAAATCAATGGGTATGAGCGAACAACTCCAATTCGACCGAAAATCTACTGGAAATTAATTGAATTTCTGCGCTAGAACACCTAAAGGGAGTCACGGGTAAGGGAGGATTATGTGGTGTAAAAAGGTGGGGTACCTTATGCCAGACCTGGGGGAAATCTGAGTACCCAAAAATGTGCAAAACGAACACCTACACGCTGATCAAAAAGAATTGTAACACTGGGCTGAAAAAGAGTATGTAGCAAAGTATGGGTCGTCGATTGATTCTATGAATCGTACTGAGTGCTTGTACCACTTATCATGAAAAATCAATTTTGGAAGCCCACCCTACGACTCGTGGAATCGACCTATGGGTCGTACCACGAGTCGTGGTGAAAATCAGAATTTTTGCAAAATGGGACTTCATCAGACAACTCAAGGTACGGATCATACCTTCATGGTATGAGTCGTACCTGTAAGTCATGGGGCACCATTAGGGTTTCTCACGAGTCGTACCTTCTAGGTATGACTCGTACTGAGGACCCATGATGAGATACTACATTTCTTCAATATGATTTTTGTTTTTCAAAAATGTAATGCTAACCTATTTCTCACCAGGTACAATGACATACAAACACAGGGCAGAAAAAATAGAAGCCCGCAGGCAATTGATAGATGAAACTTCAAACACAGAGTCTGAGCAAGTAGAGATTCACCTAGTGGTTCGCTTGAGGATTATCAAGTAGACACCTCAGATATAGATGGAACAAGAACCACTAGGGCAAGAGAAAAGGCCCAAGCCGAAGAAACCATGGCCACATTAGCTCAAGCTCCCCAGTTTGAAGAGGGGGCTAGAGAGGAACAACAAAGGCCGGGAACCGACTCCAACATCAAGGAAGTGTCATAAGGGACCCAAAATGATGCAGAAAGTGGTGAGGAAGAAGTGGAGGAGGAGACCTCTGCCAGAGAGAATAGAACAATGTGGTGGAGAGTGTCGGGTGCTAAAGACATATATGAACAAAGCATCTATCTCACCGCCAAAAACAAACCAAAGAGAAGCTTCCAAGAAGAACCGCGGATCCTCACTAATTCCTTGAATGAAGTTGAGGAGATAAAGCATATTTTTAGCTTCTATGGGTTAGATTTGTTGGCCAAGACACCTTCACAATACATAGAGGAGATCGTCAGGGAGTTCTACGCTAATTACCTGGCCACAATAGAGGAAAAAGCAAAGGAGGGGCAAAAGATAAAGGAGCAGCCTTGCTTGGAGAGTGTTCTAGTCCGAGGGCGAGTAGTTGATGTATCCAACCGGACTATTGCACGGATGTTATATGGACCTTTGTTAAAAAAAATAACGTTAACACCTCAGTATGATTTCAGGATGGAGGCAAATGAAACAGATTAGGAGTTTGAGCAGGGGTGAGCGACAGAGGCAGTTGCAATAGCTAGCAGAGGTGATAGCTGAGAACAAGGATGAGGTTGAGTGGGTAGCAGGTGGCAAGCAAGTGACAAAGAATTCATTGAAATTTATTGCAAAGGCCTGCTAGACATTGGTGAGACATCGATTAGTGCCCACAATTAATGATAACACACTGAGTGCTGATAGAGCGGCATTGGTGGCATGACTCATGTCTCGCTACTCTCTTAAAATCCCGAGGATCATAGCTACCGAGATACGAGATAGGGCAGTGGAAGTAAGAACTACTATTCCATTCCCGAGCCTTGTATACAGTTTGTGAAGGGAGGCGAGAGTACAACGGGGTGATGATAGATTGATTGGAGGCCAAAGAATTGTAGACATAGACCTTATCTGGGATGAGATGAACCCGGTAAAAAGATCTAGAATGCCCACAGCCATCCCAACAGCTCAACCAGCAGGGGACATACAGGTGAATGTTCCCAGTACTCAGGAGCAGAGCGAGACATCGGCTATAGATGCCAGTCATTCAGAGTCAACTCCCAGCACCTCAGCTACACTGCTGCCCAGTGTACAGATGCAGACTCCAACAGGGTACATCTTGGTACTGCAAGATTTCCTCCAAAAGCTGGAAAAGAGATTTACCATGGCCGAGCGCAAATTCAAGAAATGATGGAGAATGTAAAGCCATGTGTCAAATACGAGATAGATGCAGCAGCTAAGGCCCTTCATGCCCGCCTGGATAGTTTTTAGAGTAGATTTAAATTGAGGATGGTGGAGCAGTCAGACACCGACAGTCTCCATGCGGAGTTGGGTGCTCTTCGGAGCCAAGTGGTTGAGTTGTCTTTACGGCAACCAAATGTTATAGCAGCCCCTGCTCTTCCAGACCTGGATCCAAAGCTTGAGGAGGATATTGACTTGGCAGCATACTGGGGGCCAACTGCAGCCGGTGATTAAGGCAAAAAGGGAGCTACTGAAGATCCTGGTGAGGAGAGTGTGAAAAAGAAGAGAAAGAAGGAGAAGAAATAGCGCAAGAGGGATAGAGTGGAGAGTATGCGAGCTCATGAAGAGCATATGACTGAGTTGCATGAGAGAGTTAGAGAAGCAGGAAGCTCCACCATAGCTCAGCCCGACCTTGCCAGTGGCCATGGCCCTTCAGTTGAGCCACATTCAGCCCCGGTTTCCATAGAGGCCGTTCAAATGGCTACAGTCACTGAGTGGGGTAACACTACCCCCATTGTTACACCATTGAGTGCGCCAGCCACCGCTAGCGCCACTACTACCAAGAGGTACCACCTTCGATAGATGACAGAGGCGAAGTCTGAGTAGCCACAGGTATGTCCCTTTTTCCCTTCATGCGTATATTTTGTGCTTCGAGGGAAAAGCTCATTCTTTAAAAAGGGGTGGTGTACTTGTATTTTTGGGATATTTTTTTTCACCCGAGGGTTTTTCTTGCCGTGTTTCTTTTTCCTCAGACATGCGATCTAGTAGAACCGGCATGTGTTAGGATTTTTTTTTTGTTTTTAGTTGTGATTTTTGTTTGACTAAAAAATGACTTAGGAATACTCAGCCATTGGATATGCACTACTTTTGTTGTTTTTGAAAAATTGACCTTGTTTATAATTTTTTTTGTGTATTTGTGACAACAATCCATAATTTTTGTGGATCATTTATATCATTTAGTTATTAATAGTGCTAGTCTTGTTAAGCTATGTATGAACCAGACATGTAAAGTGAAAGTAGTTCATGTATCATGTGTGAGTGAGGTCTTAGTATTTGTTGCGGTATGTTGTTGAAGATCTAGAACTTGTCTGGTTGGTCTCTGCATAGGTTGAGGATGGTTGGTTAGGAGATGATCATAGGCCATTGTTGTGTTAGCTCACTTTTTGCATATATTTCCCTACCAAAGTGTTATGAATCCCTTGATCCCAAGTTTGAGCCTTAATTGACTATATTTCTTTGATTTACCTGCTAATCGTACCCATTTGTTTATATGAACCTGTTTAGCCCTAGTCCTTTCTTGGATATTGTGAACCTCAACATGAGCGAAATGCTTAAGTTGAGGGTGGCTAAAGTAGGGGTGCATAAATGGTGGGAACGGGAGAAAAGGAAAGAAATGAAAAAGAAGAAAAAAAATAGTGAAAAATAAGGTGTGGTGAGGTGAAAAAGTAAAAAGCTGAAAATTTGAGTATATTGAAAAAAGAAAAGAAATTCAAAATAGCTTGAAAGTGTTGAAAAATGTGAAAAATCACCTCGCCCAGGAAAATGTTCATAAAATGGGAAAAGGGGAAGAAAAGAATACAAAGAATGAAGAGTGAAAGAGGAGAATGGTGTAGCCAATGAATGTAGTGCCAAGGAAGGGATAGTCACTAATAAAATCTTTCATTTTTCTCATGTCCAGCCCTAAGCCTATATTACAAGCATATAAAGTCCTATAGTGATCTTAGTTTGACCATCTAACAAACCAAAGCAGAGAAAATAAGGGCAAGCCTATGGTATCTGATGCATAATACTTGCAGTTCATTGAGAGAGTGAAAGCTTCATTTTCCTAGTTCCATGTTTCAGTTGATACTTCATAATAGAGTGAGACTTCATTTTTTGTGAGGGTAAATGGATTATGTTTGCTTTTACCATTGGTCTGTGTGAAACACATAGGTGATGACTTGATTGCTTGTTGATAGCTAGATGACATGTCTTGATCCCTGAATATGATGTTTTGAGGTTGCTTGCAATACATTAGCTAATGATGTTTCAAGAGAAAGGGTCAATAGAGTTTGTATATAAAGTGCACAAATTTGTTTGAGTTTTGGCTGTAGTATCTTAAGTTTATTTTCTAGTTGAGCATCGTGTTTAGTTTTTCTTTTTCTTTGCCTGAGGACATGCAAAAGTCTTAAGTTGAGGGTGTTGATGTGCTGTGAATTTACAGCACTATTGATGCTCAAACTAAGAAAATAGCATGGACTTAGGTATATTTATTTGGATATGAGGCACTTTTCCTTCGATTTCAGGATAAATGGGTGTTGGTATAATATATTGCAAAAGGAAGCCAAAAGTGGGCCAGAAAGGGCAAAAAGTGCAGACCAAAGTACGATCCATAGGATAGACCTACGAGTCGTACTGAGGGCCTTGATCAAAAGCTGAAATTTTAACCTGGAATACTGAACTTATGAGACTTGTCATGGATCGTACCATGGTAGGTAGAGTCATGGTATGCCAGTCATGATGAAATCCAAAAGAATTGCATAGAAGGCTGATTCTTAGTACGAGAGCACCCTAGGACCCGTGAGATGGAGGTACGAGTCATACCATACTGGTAGTGGTGAAGTTCAAAAAAATTCAAAAGATTGGGATCAAGCCACGGGTGTCAATGTATGAGTAGTAGCATGTTGGTACGAATCGTACCTTCACCCAACACTTAGACAAAATTCATCCAACACTCCAAGCCACGAGTTGACGTCACGATCCATGAGAAGCCCCTATTAGTCGTAGGCGGACCAGTGACAAGGTCGGTGACAGATATGGAAAGCAGTCCTATTGGTTTAGGAAAAGGATTCTTGTGTCTCTACAAATATTTTTTATGTTTTATTTTTAAGAGAAGATGACGAATAGACTTAATTCAGGTAGGAAAACATTGTAGTAATCAATTTTACATCATTGGAAGAGAGAACTGAGTTGGTTCAACCTTGTGATCAACCTTTTCTTGAATTCATCTTGTTCTTGCTACTTGTTATTCAAGATTTTGTGGTTTCATTGAAGGGATTGTTTTTCTCAATCATCTTTGTAAGTGTTTTTGTATGTTTTCAATCATGAACACAAATCACAACCTTGCAATTATGAGAGGCTAAAACCTCCACAGCTAGGGTTGTGGGAACCATGGTAGATTAACTAGTTAGGGTTGCACAAGTGATTCTAAAACCAATACTAAATACTTATATTGTATTCTCTTCATCTTTAACAATTCTTAGTGGTGTAGAATGTTAGGAAGTGCCTAAATTCTTTACTTGTTTTGGTCAAAGAGGTAGATATTAGAAAAAGAGAATTACAACGGAGCCTTTATCTTGATGATCATTGTATTAACTTAAGTTGTGGTCACAGGATAGTTATATCTGGAACTTAGTGATAACGGTTAGTTTGCAAAACTCATGATACTTGGTCGAGTAATTGAGGATAGTCATTCAATAGGTTTTGGTCAATCATTTTAATGAATCTAAGTTATTAGTTCTGTAAGTAAGTATTGGTAAAGATCACGAGTGTATACCCAAAGCTGTTATGAATCCATGGGGAACACAAACCCTAGCTATCCTTTAATTATTGATTCAGAAATATAATCTTGACTGTTGGTTATTTTTATTATTGCTTTTTATTAGAATCCCCCATTGTGAAGTAATTACCATAAAAGTTGATCTACCGGTTGTAATCTAGATATTCTATATTCCCTGTGGATTCGACCCCAACCTCTAGTGTGGTTCTTTATTGACAACATCTACTTCATACTTCAGTTGGAAGTGTGGTTTAAGTGTTATAAACCACACGCGCTCTTTCATTTTCATTACCCAATTTTATTCCACCCTACTCTTTTTAATTACCCCTATCATAGCCACCCTCAACTTAGGTGATTTTCCTGAGTTGAGTTTCATAGTATCCAAGGAGGGAACAGGGCCAAAAAAGGTTCATTCTTAATCAAAACAGGAAGGTAAATTAGTGTAAATAAAAAGAAAGGTCAATTTAAGCTCAAAAATTTGGATCAAGGGATATTTATTTTCTTTTGGTAGGTCTTTAAGGCTAAAGTGGGATCATTAATCAAAAATGGCCAATGATCCTTTCCTAGTTTCCCATCCTCTATCTCGGTACGACTGACCAGGCAAGTTCTAGATTGACACACACAGCTGGATTTAACTACTAGATCTCACTCACACATAGCATAGGTCAACATCATCACTTCTACTAACTACTAGTTCAGGCACAGCCGTACAATGGTAATCATGTTCATAATTTCAATGCCATGCAAAGATTCACAGAGGTCATACTGTTCGATTTTAACACACATATAAAAAATTTAGGTGGGGTATCAAATTATTAGTTCAACCAAAATCAACAATATAAGCTCTTGACTGCCTTAAGTTAACCTAACTTTCTTTCAACTGAAACAAACAATCATTAAATCCTAAACGTGCTGGTTCAACTGGATAAGGAACACTGGAGGGAAAATACATCTGGCAAGAAAAATCCTCGGGTTATGTTAAGCAAAAAATACATAGGTATCCCTCCCCACCCCCATCAAGAAAAGCATGTGTCGTCCTTGATGCTTATGTATATAAAATAAAACTATGAAAATAGGGAACATACCTATGTTACATAGGTGTCTGCTACCTAGTCGATGGAGATTGCAGATAATCTTCTAGTGTCATCTCCGATGTCACCGGCTTGACTTGGTGCATTTTCAAACTCAATTGAGCTAGTGCCTTCTCCCTGATCTCTTGCTGCCTCAATTGTTGCCCTCTATCGAGCCTCTTCTCTAGGTAGATGCAGCGCTCTCTCCATCTCACTCTGCTCTTGCTTTTGCTGACGAAGTAGAGAGTCATCACCCTCAAAATTTGCCTCCTTAAGAGGCCTTTTTCCTTTATCATGTGCCACCGGCTCCTCAGTAATGAAATCAAACACCGGTGGTAGCTCTTCCTCACTTTCATCTTCTATCATGGGAAGCACAGGTTGGGGTACGACAGCTACCTGTCGTGTGGCCAAATCCCGCACGTCAGCTCGGAGCGCTCCTACCTCTGCATACCGCTTTGCCAATTCAGGCGCCTGTAACTGTGCAAGGCGCTCATCCATGCATCTCTCAAAAGCATCCAACCGACCATGCACAGAACTAGATAATTCCTACAACTCCTTTGACACCCAAGGATTTACCTGCTCCATTAAAACTTTAACCCGTAGAGTCGTGTGTGCCTGCTGCTTTTCTGCCTTAGCCAGCCGCCTAGCCATGTAAACAAAAAATTCCTGAGAAATCATAACTAGGCCAGCTGTAGGGGCTTGTGGATGAGTAACTGGTGGTCTAGGAGCTGCTGCAGTGGATGATGACTCAGGAACATTAGTAAGTGTAGAGGTGTCTGCTGCATCTGTAGCCTCAGGCTGGCTACTCGTCTCTCTACCCTCAGTAGGCTCAGCCTCCAAATCAATGAACTATGAAGCATCGGTCTACATACCACTTCCAAATGCCTCTGCTAATATGGTCGCTCCAGCGGATGTGGCGGACTGACTCCTCGCCCTCGATACTGGGTTTGTCTCATCTCTTATTAACCCAATATCTGTAATCTTCTGTACCACTATCCTCTGGTCGACTGATGGCAACTCCAGCACCTTTGACTCCTGATAGAGTCTATAAATAAGACATGGGAAGGGAATTGTAGTACCGTCATTTATCGCCCGCTCTCTAAGCTCCTCAGCAATGTACCGCGGGAATTGATGGCATATCCCTCCATAATGCTGGATACCAATGCCGCTCTATTAGGTGTGAGAATATTATGATTGTTGGTTGGTACCAGCCTATGCCACACCAGTGACCACCAAAATTTAGCTTGAAAAGATTGTGGCCTTCTTGATCTGAGACTTAGTGCCATGCAACCATTCAACCAATGGACCTCTTGTGGAAATGACCCGAGATAGCCAAGTGTACGGCCTAATTTGCTCTTCACTATTCATCTTCTTCATCTTGATTTTATTTAGCTTGAATAGTCTGTGATTGAACTCTACTGTGTTCATCGGGGCATGATAGTCTTGCCCATACAATAGCCTGGAGTTAGTCCTCTCAAATATATCCACAGGTGTCTCCCGAACTAACACCTGTGTCAAAGCAGGACTTTTTTTCCAATACTGACCACCTAATGCCAGACATTGTAGTGTGGCTGCATAGGCTGCATAGAATTCTCTAACTAGGTAGGGGCTATAGCTTCTTGATGGCTCGATCAACCACCCGAACCTGTACTTGTCGAACAAGGCATGCAGCTCTGGAAGGTCCTTAAGCCCATGGTGACGAGGGGTCACTCGTTGGGTTACTTCTTTTGATACTTCAACCGTGTATATTCTCTTAATTAAGATTATATTTTGGATGTTATCAAAAATAACGCCGTTGTCGGGGACTAGCGCTTGATAATCTTGTGATTGATTGTTAAGTTGAATTAGTGGGCATCGTAGTTACTTGATTTGATTTTCTGTTGTGTTGAGTAGGATCTAACCACCCCATGAGCCATCACTCCCCATCAGGAGATAGCTCAGTGGAGGGGAACATGGAACTTGAAGAAGATAATCCGGTGATGCCGAAAGTTGCAGGAGCCATTCACCTACCACCAACTATAGTGAATACGGTGTTCCATGTTACTAGCACCATGTTGCACTTGTTACAGATGAAGGGGCTCTTTGGCGGCAAACCAAGAGAAGATGCAAATCGACACTTGAGGAATTTCTTGGAAATTTTCCAACCCTTAAACATTACAAACATTAATCAAGAGTCAACCAGGTGAAGACTATTTCCGTTCTCATTGACGAGGGAAACAATAATGTGGCTAGAGGAACTTCATCCGGGGTGTATTACTTCGTGGCAACAGTTAACGGAGGCTTTCCTATATCGATTTTTCCCTCCCTTAAAGATGTTAAAATTGAGGGACGATATTACAAACTTCGGACAAGAACAAGGAGAGCCTTTGCATGAGGCATGGTTGAGGTTTAAAAGAAGGTTTCTTTTTTCCCAAATCATGGATTACCGAATGAAGTACTTCTCCAAAGCTTCTATAGGGCCCTTGATTTAATCAACAAATACATTGCCAACAACCTAGCTAGGGGTTCTATTATGGACCAAACATATGGGTTGGCCAAAGTTCTCCTTGACTGAATGACAAAAATAAATAGGGCTTGGCACACAAGGGAGACAAGTGTGTCCACTCATGAGATCAGCTCAAGTGCATTGGCGGCGAAGTTGCGAAAAAAGGATGATGAGAGGGATGAGACTATTTCCAAGATGATGACACAATTAGAATTGATGACCAAACATATGATGGGAGCAGGTCCAAAGGTAGTAAATGTTGTGGGAATGCAAGGTCCCCTACAATATGAAAGGGAGCCTTCACCACCAAGATATGAAGAAGAATCCCAATATATGGGTAACAAAATGGGATGCCATCGACCTGGCTTCCAAGGAGCAAACCAATGGTTGTGGTGCCCAAGGGATGATAACCACGGTTATAGGAATCGTGAGCATCAAGGATTGCCTAAAAGAAATGAGTGGTGGAGCAATAGAGAGCTAAACCAAGAAGGTGATCGTTATCATTGAAGTTCAAATCCATATATTCCACCTCCTATTGTTGGGAATCCTAAAAATCATCCAGGGTAAGTGATGCAGGTAGCTCAAAAATTGAAGAAATGCTATCAAGAGTTTTGAAGAAGGTGGAGTCGATCGAAAGTGGGGTGAAGGAATTAAGAGGGGAGGTGTCTAACCTCGCTCAAACTGTGAGTTCACACTCGGCATCAATCAAGCATTTAGAAAGCCAAATAAATCACCTATCAGCTCAAAGGAACCCAAGAATGAATGGAACACTACCTATTGACACAATGCCTAATCCAAAAAAAGATAGTCAATGTATAGCTATTGTCACTAGAAGTGGCAAGGCAATTGAACATACCTGGGGAAGTCTAGTAAGGTGGAGAACTTGAAAGTAGTTGATGAAGATGAGGTTGATAAAATGCCAATGACTCCAGAGAATGAAGAAAATGTTGAGGAAGAAACAGAGAATAAGGATGATGAGATCCGCATTCAAGTTGATGATGAAAAGGCGGGCATGAAGGCCCCGAGTGATGATAGAGTTGAATCAAGAATCCCACCATCATATACACAACGACTTACAAAGAAAAAGAAGGAGGATCAGTTTAAGAAGTTTGTTGACATGTTTAGCAAGTTGTCCATAAATATACCATTAGTGGACGCTTTGATCCAAATGTATGGTTATGCCAAATTTATGAAAGATTTATTGAAAAAGAAGAAGGTGGTTGATGCTGAAAATGAAGAGAAAATGCACCATTGTAGTGCGGTAATGATGAGTAACCTTGCCCCAAAAAGGGAAGATCCCTGAGCTTTTACAATTCCATGCATAATTGGGATTTGTGTGTTCAAGAAGGCTTTATGTGATATCGGCGCCAACATAAATTCGATGCCCCCGCTTATTTTCAAAAAATTGGGCCTCAGAAGCACGAAACCGACATCGATGCGGTTGCTAATGGCAGATAGGTCCATTAAAAGACCGATGGGAGTTCTAGAAGATGTGCTAGTGAGAGTGGACAAGTTTATTCTGCCGGCTGATTTTGTTATTCTGGATTGTGAAATGGATGTAGAAGTTCCCATTATTTTGGTAAGACCGTTGTTGGCTACCAGGAGAGCCGTGGTAGATGTGGATCTTGGAGAGTTAAAATTTCGAGTTGGAAGTAAGGAAGTCACCTTCAAGGTTTGTCCATCAGCTGATACTCCACCTGAATGCAAAGTGGTTGGAATATTACAAAATGATGATGAGGACAAGGGATTGGAGCTGAGGGAGACGGAGTCAGATGATGACCCGTCATAAATGAAGAATTAGAAATAGGACTACTTCGTGCCACGACGATAAATAAGGTGCTTCTTGGGAAGCAACCCAAGTGTTTAGTGACCTTTTTGATGTTTTTGTTGTTTTGTTTGTGTAGAAACTGATAAATAGAAGAAAAGTGGGAAACAAAGCATGAAGGAAGAAATGGCAAGGGACCAGCGAGCCGCCAGTCTAGAAATGTGGATTGCCAATGAAAAGGAGTTCAAAGAAAAAAGCTGAGGTTTGAACTGAAGAACAGGCCGGTCACTGGCGAACCACCAAACCAGATTCGTGGGCAGTCAGTGTATTGCCGGCTGGAAGCAGAGAACCTGAAGCTAGGCCACAGATTTGGTGGATGACAGATAAAATGCAGATGCAATTCGCGAACCGCCGGTGGCTGGAATCAGATCACTGGGCACAATACAAGGTGAAGTAAGTAACAGTGGTGAATCGCTGAAGGGAATCAGCGAACCGCTGGTGTAGCGCCTGTCGGGCCTTGTATTGACTAAAATATGGGAATCTAAAAAGATTGGCCCACAAAATCCAAAATACCTACCCAGCCACCCTATTCTGCAAATATTCCCATAGCTTCCCTTTTTCCAACATTTTTCTTTTCATGTTTGTCTCTCCATTACCCAAGATTCCCGATTCCCTACATTCTTCCATTTTTCCACCTTTCCACCTTCCATCATCCCACCAACAAACCCACATTAAACTCCCTACCTTTCCCCTCAATCTATCACATTCCCACTCTCCACCTATAAATACCCATCCATATTTCACTATCACAATCACTTCCCTCATACTTTCTACTCTATATTCATCTAAAGGTGCCATTACAATTTTGAGTTATTATCATTTTGGAAGCTAACAGAGAGAGCAAGTATTCTTCCAATTCGGTAACTTTTCTCTTGCCCCTATCTTAATTTTAGTATTGGTACCTGCCTTTGTAGGAATAATATTTCATTTCCATTCCTTGTTGAAATCTTGAATGTGTTATGCTTGTAAAGGGCGAAATCTGAGTAACCCATTTACATATTGCACAACATTATGCCCGATGATAGACCGGGTGACGCCAATCTTAAGGGCTAAACGTGATGAATATGTGTTTGAATGAAGTATAGTTATTGGTAGTATGTTTTTTGTGAAGGTGTGTTAATGGATGTTTGTGAGCAATGACTTGAAAATTTAGGGACGACAGGGGCTGGCGATTCATTAGTCAGATTCGGTGAAATGCCGATGGAGCTCTAGTTCACTTTGAAATTGGCCCTGGCTGTTGAGTGGATTATGCGCTACATCATCTCTTCTCGACTCGAGAGTGGCGAGACGCCACGTGAACTGCCAAAAATTGCATAATTTTCCCAGTTCTTTGTTAAGCATCAGTGGTAAGTCGGTGGCCCGCGAATTGTCTTCTGCGAACCGCCGGTCATCCACCGATACTACTTGATCTTTAAATTACTGTTTGATTTTCCTTAGCTTCTCAATTCTTCTTTAAACTAATTTTCTTTTCTATTAAATTGTACTTCAATTTCTTGTCACTAACATACCTCTTGCAGAAAAACAAATCATGTCATCTTCTAGGAACACTGGCAAAGGAAAGGCCCCTCCTTCCTCTACTACCAAGGGCAAAGGCAAAGTGAAGGTTGCTCCACCATGGGTCAATACAAAGGAAGCCATATTTCTCTGTGTTCTGAATATGATGGAACACTATGTCATCTACTAGGGATGCTCCATCACGGTGGAGAAGAGGTTTGACTTAGCTGGGTTAAAAGGTGATTTCCTAACATCACCGAGCAGTTAACCGACAGGCAATCGCATGCATGTGCCAACCCTTTGCTGCCATACTACTGTAGCTTGGTCACAAAGTTCTATGCCTCGTATCAGTCCCACCAAGAGAGTATGCAATATCAGGGCAAAGTGGATGAGTTCCCCTGCTTTCCTGCAGTGATGATCCGGGGAGTGAAAGTTGATATCACCCCGGCTGCTATAAACTACCTATTCTAGGAGGATGAAATCGATTTCGCTACGGTGTACATGGCATGGGTGGCCGATATGAAGGACCAGTTTGCATGGGTGGCTTGCATTATTATTGTTGGTACTCCTCTCTCGGCCTCGACGGGTGGCAAAATCTCTCACCACGATTTGAAGTTCGAGGCCAAGCTGTGGCTGGACTTTATTTGTTCTCGCATCATCCCATCCAAAAATGAGCAGCGAGTCACCATGGAAGCGGCCATCCTAATTGCTTGCATTATATCATGGGTCCCCATCAACTTCGGGGAAATTGTAGCTCAACAGATGAAGAAGAAGGCCCAACAGTCCAGTACTTCCATGCCATACGCTATTTTGATCTCCCAACTATGTGAAGCAGCTGGAATGCCTCATTTTCCTGACAAGACTCCTTCCTCTGCTCTAGCAGTGATTGATATTCATAGGAAGAGAGATGTCGAGGCACCGACAGTAAAAAGGAAATGCCTGCAAGCCTTCAAAATGCAAGAAGAAGCCCTCTCCCATGGGTTAGCCCAATCACCAATCGCCTCGAAATCCAATGTGCCCCAGCCTGACATGTCCGGCCAAGCATCAGGTGATATGCCCCATCAAAGAGTTTCTCCACCTCCCCAATATTATCAATCAAGTGGTCTCCATCGCCTTGTGGAGATGAAAAACTCACATGAAAGCCAGCTTCAACGTTTGGCCAAGAGCCTCCCGGCACTCATTGCCAAAATAATTAAGAAGGAGCTCAAATCACTATATGACAATATCACCACTTTATGCAAGAGGGTGGATGCAGTAGAAGGGGCTGTCACGTCCCTTTGAACTGAAGTGCAGGAGTGGAAAAGTCAGACTTCGGTCGAAGTGCCAGACATGAGTGCCATGGATGCTACAATGGCTAATGTGTCCTCAGCTCGGGGGCCAATTGATGACTTGTTTGAAGGGCTGGGAGATGATTTCGCTGGGCTAGGTGATGCCAGCGAAGACTGACAATGAAGAGGAGTAACCCACTCAGGGAGTTCTTTGTACCTTTTTCCTTTTCCATATTACATAGGGGAAAATGTATGTTCTTAAGTGGGGGAGGGATGAGCTCTACTGATGGCGGGGAGGATTGTTTCTTATAAAATTCTGATGTTTTTATTTGAATTTGAGTAGGTTTAGCCTTTGTCGGGCTGTTTTGGTTGATGATTTCTCTTTTGAGCCGTTTACGAATGAATGAATGAATTGGTTTTGTTTCTTTTGGTGATTGGTACTTAGTGACCAAATGGGGTCTTTGGTTTGAAGCATAATATTTTGAATCTTTGGAATGAGATGACCCCAAAATTCGTGTTTCTTTTTCACTATTTTAAATAGTAGGGGTAGAGATTAAAACCCAAGGTTTTCTATTGACCATGGTTCTTCCCAAGGAGCAGTCTTTATTTTAGTTATTTTTGTTTTCGGACTGGGTTTGCTTTTCCCGATGATGGATTGAGTGGCGACATTCTTAAGGGAAATGACAGGTCACTTTGAGTCTTTTGTGAAGTTGTTTTAGAAGGCACCAACTAAATTTTTTTTCTTATGTTGAAATGGAAATGTGAAAACAAGTGCATGAGGATGAAGATAATGAGCAAATGTTGACACCGTAGAATAGTAATTTGGTCGTACATTGTAAATTCCCTACTTGACTTATGACGTTTGCTTGCTTAATGTCCAAATGTGATGTTTCGTTT
This sequence comes from Datura wrightii, assembly GCA_035772735.1. Classification (NCBI taxonomy): domain Eukaryota; kingdom Viridiplantae; phylum Streptophyta; class Magnoliopsida; order Solanales; family Solanaceae; genus Datura; species Datura wrightii. Next base: position 97,824,607 of record JASDFA010000007.1, read on the forward strand.
GGGAAAATGACTCTTGTAGACCCTCTAAGGGTGATGCTTTGTGTGGCGAGGATAATTCTTATGAATCTTATGCATTACATCTTGTCTAGAACTTACCCCAAATGTAATTCAAGGTGAAATCCTAGATGTAGTTGTACCAAGAAAATGAGTTTAGGCCCTAAGTTGTCTAGCCACTTCAATCATACACCCTCCATGAACATTAATCCTTGTTAGCCAATTTTGAGCCTTAAAACCTTTCCTTGGCAACCACATTACAAGCCTTAAGACCATTCTTATAAATGATGAAGTAAGGTTCAAGGCCTAAGAAATAAGGAGTGAGAAAAGCAAGTGTGAGAAATGAGGCAAGAGCCTAAGTTTGGGGATATGTATAACAAAGGGGGAAGACAAGAATCATAGTGTGAAGGGAGCATCACCTTTTGTCAAAGTGCACCAAAAGATGAATCAAAAAAGGAAAAAGACTATTTTTGTGAATTGGTGTTCCCTCTTGAGGTAATAAGGCTAAGGGTGGAAGCAAAAAAAAGGGGTTATAAGGGGGAGTGTTAAAAAAATGAAAAGCATCAACAAGGAAAGAAGGGAGAAGAAGGTTGAGCGAGTAAAATTGATGTAAGGCATGTTACAAAAAGTATTAGGGAGGATCTAGTTACTATAACCAAATGTTCATCCTACCCTTACCTTGAGCCTACATCATAGCCCACAAGTCCTAAATGATTCTAGGTGAAGCTACTCTACATTAGTGGCGAACTACATGAAGGGAAAGCATATGGGTCAAGTGTATGCATGAAGATATCTTTGGGAGAGTGAGTGTGAGTGTCTCTTCCAATTAATCCCTTGTGTGCATTCAAATGATCAAAGAACCAAGAGAATAGGGATCCTTATATTAGGTGAGTGGAATCATTCCTTTTAGTGATGCAAGAGCATTTAGAGTTAATGTGGACATAGAGAAAGGAGTGCAAACTCTAAGGCAAGCTTTGAATTTTGTGATTATAACTTGAGATGCTATATGTGTTACTTGGTTGAAAAATGCCCTTGTGTGATTAATGATTCCCTTCAAAAAGCTTTACTTGATAAAAAGTTGTTTCCTTCTTGAAACATCTTCATTGTTTTGGTCTTTTGGGGTAGTTTCTTCTCTTTTCAGTGAGCATGATGAGTATTTTTGTGTTGTCATAGTCCAGGTGATCGGTGAGGTCTAATTGTGAAGAGATGTGACATTTTCTTTAATAATTGAAGTATCGCATTACTTGAGGACAAGCAATGATTCAAGTTTGGGGGTTTGATAAGTTAGTAATTTACCAACACATTAGACCTAAAACTTGAGTTTTTGTCTCGCTCCCCAGTTGATTATTTGGATTTTATGCCCTTATTTCTTTTGTTGTGTGTAGATTTCTAAGTTTGAAGAAAAGAGCAAAAATGGAGCAAAAAGGAGGAAGTGAGCATCAGCGGCAAGCAGCAGGTGTTAACCAGCGAAATGTCGTCTAAAAGATGAATGTCACTAATTCAAAGGTTGAATGCCACCGGCGGTGCTGGCGAGTCACCGCTTCAGTCGCTAAATGACACTCAGGAATTTTGGAATTGGCATTAAATATCCGATGCTTCACAAATTGGCATCACCGAAACACCAAGTGAACCGCTGAAGTTTACTGGAAATGAGTGTAGAAGAAGAGCAGATATCCGGCGGTTCACAGATTTCATTGGTGAACTACCGGTACCTTCGCCTGTTCCAGAATGGTGCTATTAAGGGTATAATCATCGATCACTGAAAAGGAGATGAAAAGTACCCTACTTTTTAGGGTATAAATAGAAAAAGAAGTACTCAGTACAAAAGGGAGAGAAAGAGAGAAAAAGAAGATATAGATATAAAGAGATTGATAGAAAATCCAAGTACACATCACATCATTATTTTCTCTTTTAGATGAAGACATTCTTTTAACTGAGAAAGTGATTTTTATTGAAACTAGTAGAAAATACTCTGCTCTGTTTTGTTCTTTGGTATTATTAAGTTTCAGATGTATTTGAAAGATAATTGTGCATTTGATTTATCTACTCTTATTATTGAATTCAATGATGCTATTGATAAATGTGTTTTTAAATTTATTAATTATGAGTAGCTAAACTCATAAACTAGAGGTGTGTGATGATGAATACTTAATTGGATTGGGTATTTCTAGAGTCATCTTCAAAATTTCAATTAAGTGTAAATCTATTAGATTCTCTTCAATCTATTAATGAAGATCCATTGATGATGATATGGGTCTATCTATCCTTGCTTGATTGTTGCTCGGGAGAGAATAATTAAGTATTGAAAGGGAATCTAGTAGTGGCATAGATAAGAGATTGTAAAATTAAGCTACAAATAGTTGAAATTACTTCTTCCTTCCTAATTGGCGGCTAATAGCTAGGAATAGTGCAGCTGCTAATCCAAATCAATTCGGGTTGAGCTAAATTGTAGCTAGATTTTGAGAAAAATCTAGCAAGGGGTAGTCAATAGGCTGAGAAGCTGAGGCCACCTATTTCCTGAGATTATTTACACTTGTTGAACTTATGAGATGACTTGGTCTATCCCGATCTAGTTAGTATTTTATCTACACCGCAACTCTAGTATTTCACACTATTATCAACAACTTAGTTGATCTTGTTATTTTAAGTTCACTAAATCAACTTTAGTAATTCTATGCAAATTTTAACTCCTCCAATTTTCTTTGCTTTTATATTAAATCTATTGGTGCAAGCTAATATCAATTTCTCAATCGATGCTTGAATTTATCATTCCCTAGTCCTCATGGGATTCAACCCCGACACTCGTCGGGTTACTTATTTTGATACTTCGACCGTTTATATTCGTTGAATTAAGAATATATTTTCGACGTTATCACCTACGGTGGCATGTCGTTATGACACTCAGGGTTTTCCTGAACACCTAGCCTACTCGGTGCTAGACACTACTCCCAAAAACATGCAAATGGCTCATTATTATTATTGTGAAAACATACTTTATCTTGCATGGGCTAGTTTAAAATCATGAAATCATAATAATACTTGACATACGTGTACTAACCATGAATAATAATGCCACAATTAGCCATGATACACAAACTTAATTTTTCATGAAAGCCATGCATACTTGAGAAAATTACTATATCTTGAAATTCATAAATTTATGAAGGGTTTTGTGAAAATCATGGATCATGATCATAAAACATAATATAAAACTTGAGGGACTTAAATTCACAAGAGAATCATATATTCTAACTCAATTTAGATATAACCCTCAGAGTTCATAGCCATGCTTGAAACTTAACTTCAAAATTTCATGACAGACTTGATAGAAACATAAAACCCTAATCATAGAAACATGTATTGGATAAAGAAGCAGTTAATTTTACAGATGAACATGAATGAATTTCAACAACATCCAACCCAACCCTAGAATTTTGAATTAGGGCAGGGGGATTTGGGAAAATCATATTTTCAATTTAAAAGGGGCATGATGGTGTAAGAAATCCCTCATTGATAACCCCACATACCTGGGTTTATCGGAATTCTTACTAGGGTTTGATATCCAAGAGAGATTGAAAAGGATGAAGATGGGGAATCCTTACTTCACTTGAGAGCTTGATCTTCTAATGAGAGTGTTAGGAGTAAAATTAGAGTTTAGAATGATTAAAACCCTCTAAAACCCTTCTTCTTATGCTCAAAATGACTTAATTTAGGAGTTAGAAACATAGGAATTACGAAAACACCCTTACTGATCCGACAGGAAGTTAACCACTGCCAAAACTAACGACTTGTACCACAATCCATTGGTTCAAGTAATGTGTCGTTGTCTGACCAATTGCCACTGGAGCCAAAACCCATTCTTAGATCTTCTCTCACTAAATTAGTCACTGAACAGGTCGTCAGGGGACTTAACGACTCATTCCTCAATCCATGAAGTGTACTAGAGATCAACATTTTCTCCACTACTGCACACTTAATGGGTCACACCACGACCCCTAGGGTCACTTGATGAGTCACACCATAACTTGTTCTGTGACTTGGTGCAGGTTTTCCTGATTTTTCCATTTAAATCCTCAGGTCTAGTCTTAGGTACTTTTGGGGTATTACAAGGGTAGAGATGAGACACAAACTTTAGCCCAGGCAGTGGCACAAGGTGTTCACAGTTTAGGAGCACAGCCTACTGCTGCAGCTCCCCGTCTAGAGATATTGCTAGTCATTGCTCATGCTATCGTAGCTAGGCCAATTATGTCTTTCAAGGATCAGAAGATGATTGGTTGATTTATCACGGGTCGTTCGAGGTTTTTAGGTATCCCAGGAGAGGATGCTCATAAGTTTCTAGTGAATTTCCAGGAGTGGTTGCATAACCTCGACATAGTAGAGTCGAATGGGGTAGACTACACTATATTTTAGTTGGAGGGGTCATCTAAAAAGTGGTTGTCACACCCCGAGCCTACACCTTAGGTGCCACCAGCATTCAAAGCACCTAGGGATCCAAGCAAACCCTTGTCCTGGCTTACTACTAGATGAAAACACAATAAAGTAATGCGGAAGCTAAAGTTGTACTGGGGTCAATATAATAAAAATAAAATTTATTAATTGCAATTGAAAAGAATGTTGTAAAGTAACTTTATGGACTCAACTGTAACTCTATCTATGAAGCCTCTATAACTGAAGACAGGTGTTGGGACATAGTTTCCATGACTACCTTAAGCTCTACTAAAATAAAACAACTCAACAAGACTAGGACTCTCCGAAAGTAGGAGGTCTCACCAAATGCTGAATAAAGTGAAATCTTAATGAAACGTCTGCCGTTGATCCTCTCTACTTGAATCTGCATTATAATACAATGCAGTGCCAAATGGCATCAGTATATGGAATATACAGTATCTAAAATAACTGAATGGAACAACATTAGTAAGAATGTCTCGATAAAAGGACATAACTGGCATCAATAAATTGAAATTGTACTTTGAATAATGCATGGGACACAATATAATAATATGAATAATGTGTAAAATAGTTGATACAATAAAACTCATGCATCATAATGATCTCTGTAAATATGTATGTAAATAATGTATATCTATAAATTGGGAGTTTCTCGTAATTGAAAACCATCACGAATGAGAGCATGAGGATCCCACGTCTAGCCCATATGGAGGAGGGCTATCCATAGCCTTACCAGCACTGAGGACAAAATAGATTTGTGGATCCATAATTGAAGTTCTTACAAGGTACTTATCTGAGGAGTTACCCGAACCAATGGTATGATCCTATCATATGCTGGCTACATAGTTCTAGGGCTTAGGGGTTGTCTGAACCCATTCACTCAACTCGGTGCTAGATAATTATATAAAAACTTATGCTCATATACTTATGCTTATCTAAGTCTTCTTGAAATCATCTTTTAGTAAGCACTTTAGCTATAAATATAATAGATGTTTTACAATCTCTTGTTGAGATTTTCGCTCAAAATATGTAAACTTTATGAAGATCCTTTCACTCAAAACAATCTTTTAAAACTTGGGAGACCCTACACTCCAAACATCTTTTTGAAAACTTGTGAGCTCTATGCTCAAAATCATCTCATGAGTTTCAAAACAAGATCTCACTTTAGCTTTGAAAATCATGCTCAAAAATCATATTTTCTTTCTCAAAATCTCTTCATAAAGACTTGTTTAAAAATTAGCTTGGTTTATGAAAACAATACAATTAAACTCAAATCACAATGATTTCAAAATTATGACTTTTATACGATTAGGTTCATGGGATATGAGACATGAACCAACCTCTAGAATCAAGAATCTAGAGAGTATGGTCAACAATAAATATAATAGAATTAGAATCAAGGGACTACAATGTACAACTTAATATGAAGAATTTAATAATGGTAATTCAACATATATAGATAGAGAAGAAGACAATTCAAGAATTGAGTACAAACCCTAGCTTTAATATCAATGAATTCTTGCATAGATGTAGGGCATGAGGATGAATAGTAATCCCTACTTAGGTTAGACTTACATACCAAGAATGAAGCAGTTAGACTCAATCTTGAAGAACCCTAGGTTAAAGAAGATGACTTCCTAGCTTACTTGATGACTTGAGAGATTAATGATCTTGAATCTTATGTTGTAATGGATGGGAATAAGAGTTTAGACTATTAAACCCTTAAATATACTCTTTAGGAATCCCTAAAAATTTTGGTTTAGGTACATAAAACATAGTAAATTACTAAAATAACCCTAAAATCCCATCTACGAATTTTACCCATCCAGTGACGACGTGTCACTTGATAGTGCTTCGCTAAAATGCTCATAACTTTCTATTCCAAACTTGGATTGATGAGAGGTCATATGCATTGGAAAAAGAATCAAAAGGATTAAATTTGATGGGTTTAATCACTCAAAAATGCTTCATAAATTTGGAGTTATGTTCGTTTAAAATTGACCCTTTGTGCTAGAGGTTCCTTATGATCTTAATTTGATCAAATGCACTTCTCACACTTACAAATTTATATTAACACGTAGTTTCCATAAATTCACCGAGTTTGGATGTATCCACATACTAGAATAATTTCAAACTTAGCCCGAAAGTCTGAGGCATTATAGTGATGAAGACCAGTCATGTTACCTCCCGTGACTTGGGCTTAAATCTTTGAGGCCTTCTTACATAAGTATGTACCTTACAACATGAGAGAGAGGTTGAGGAATAAGTTCATAGACCTTCAGTACTATTTGATGTCTATCATAGAGTATGAGTTATAGTTTCATGAGCTGGCTAGGAATGCTTCCATGATTATGCCGATAGGGAACAATGGATTTATAGATTTTTTCATGGGTTTGACTTTACCACACTGCGTGGAAATAGAGCAACAAGTGGCATCAGGGTCTACTTTCCTTTATGTTATGGATCATGCACAGGTGATTGAGAGAATATGTCGTGAGCCCTATGGAGAAGACGATAAGAGGCCTCGGTGTTAGGGTGGTTTCAGTGGTTCTCAGTCCTGAGGAAGGGGTTTCCCTAGTAAAGGTTGCCCTCATCACTTTTAGCCTAGTAAACCCATTGAGACAGCACTACCGATTAAAAAGGGTGGTTATTCAGGTTAGAGTGGTTAGGGCAGCCAAAATTTAGGTTAGACTTCATGGGGTTTGCATTTTGGGTATTCGAGTCATGGTGGGCAGTCTTAGTAGGATCTTCTCATCAGTTATTTTTAAATAGAGGATTCTTTGAGTGTGGTTAGTTGGAGCACTTTGCTAGAGACTATCATAAGTTCAGGCATCGCATGCAACAAGGTTAGCTGGTTCAAGCCCTCAAGGCTCCAGCGCCACCGTCCAGAGATGGTGTGCAGGATACCAAGTGTGGTCCCTAGGGTACTAGAGGTTCTTCTCAGCAGGGCAGGTCAAGTGGTTGTGGCAGACGTAGTCAAATGTAAGCTTTTTTAGGTAGGCAAGAGATTGAGGTTTCTGATGTTATCATCACAGGTATGATCTCCATTTGTCATTATCTAGCTTCTGTATTATTTGATTCGAGGTCTACATATTCTTATGTGTCGGCTTAATTTGCTACTTGTCTGGAGTTATTATGTGAGTCATTGCCTTTGCCTATGTATGTAGCTACCCCGTAGGTGATTCTTTATTAGTGGATTATGTGTACCAGTCTTATGTTTTGACTATTTTGGTATATGAAACTTAGGTAGACCTTATTATCTTAGATATCGTAGACTTTGACGTGATTCTAGGCATGGATTGGATATCCCCTTACCATGTGGTTCTGGATTTCTTTTCCAAGACTGGTACCTTGTGTGTGTCTAGTATCCCTCTAATAGTTTGAAAGGGTTTCAATAGCCAAATGCCAAGGGGAGTTATATCAGTTTTGAGGGTGCAACGGTTGATGGTGAAGTGGTGTTTGGCTTATCTTTCTTATGTTTGTCATACTTGTGCCGACACGCCTTCACTTGAGTATGTTCCTCTGGTTTGCGAGTATTCTAATGTATTTCCCACTGATATACCTAGACTTCCACCTGATCATGATATTGACTTTGGCATTGACGTTAAGTCTCATGACCCAAACGTACACCCGGATCGTAAACATGGGATAAGGAGCCCCGAGAGACCCCAAGTCGACCCATGGCATGAGCATACATCTAATTCAATCACATGAGCGGATGACTTAACATAAAGATCGTAATCATAACAAGAATAAGGGGAAAATCTGTACAAGACTTGAACAATACGATAGAATACAACTCGTAGTCTGATGAGCCTCTAAACATGAACGGCAGATTGATGGGATAACACTAATCCAACATCCAGAAACTAAAAGAAATAACATAGAGTATGAACATGAAGTCCTCGGAACATGAGGACTCACCAAGTGCACTAAGAGCAAGGCTGAAACTAGACACGGGTGAGGATGAGCCTGAGAACTGGGATCTGTATCATGAAACTATACAGCACAGAAAGTATGTGATCAGTATGTGGAATGTATTGAGTATGCAAGGTAAGTAAAACGGATATTTAAATAGCATATATAAGACTCATAAACAATTATAAGAGTAGGACAGCATGTTCATATCATAAATCATAATATCATATCATATGGCTCAAGGTTTTCAAAACATTCGTAATGATGTCTCCCAAATTACACCTCACAATTGAGATATAAGCGGTTGATTTTCAAATATAAAACCTAGCAAAGGTTGAGGTCGATCATACTAGGAATATGGTAAGAACTTAGGTTAATGCGAATAACTATAACTATTGATTGACTTATTTTCGAAGGGTGAGAAAATATGGAATAATAACAAAAGTGAAACTAAAGAATGCTTTTATCAAATTGGGTTTGTATTCAATTTATGACTAGACTAGGATTGTGCTCCCTAAAATTTCCTAACCACAAGGATTTACACTAGTGATCTTTTCCGGTGTTTAACAAGTAATACTGGTAAGTTAGGTTCACCTAAATAGTTGGTCCCCTATCTAGGTGATTTTCACCACGCAACTTAGTCTGTACACGGGTGTTATTTAGTTGACCCTTACCCTTAATATCAGATTAGCTATTCCTTGGACAAGTTCAAGCTATTAGATGAGGGTTGGTAGCCTCAAATCTCCGTTGTTAATCCCTCTTCCAATTCTTTACCTCTTTGATCTGGTAAGTAAGAATAAGGCAAATCCTAACGTTTGCAACTGTCAACAATCAACCAAAATGAAGGGAAAAATAATACATGCATGAAACTCCGTTGAAGAATCATTAAGTATTCTTACCTATGTGTGTTAATTCATCTTGGTTCCCACGGACCTAGTTTATGGGTTTAGTTACTCATGTTTGTGCAATTGTAATCACAAAATATAGAAGAAATCATAATTGTGACTTACAAAGTGTTGTAGAATAAAAACCAAGTAGATTGAATAAAAATTCCAATGTAGCTTTCGTATCTTGAAAACTTTCTCAAGAATATCGCTCAAGATTCTCCCAAAAATAGGCTTCTAAACACTCTCAACCCCCCTCTCTCTAAATTATATAATACAAAGAAATCCTTTCCCTAAATAAATCTAGAAACTAGGTCAGCAGTGGCAACAGGCCATGTGACGGATCGTTAGGCCTTCTAACGAGTCGTTCTTTGCTTTCAATCAATCGTCCGCAGCAACTTAACCAGGCCTGGCAATGGGTCACCTAACGACTCATCGTGCCCTAGCATGAGTCTTAGGTCCCTCGTGGTCTATTCCTCAAAAATTCCAGTGCACCTTACGGATAGCTTTGGTGGCCTGCCAACGAGTCGTTCCTTCAAGTGACGACTCATGATGTGTCTCGTCATCTTCACTGGATACTTAGTTGAATTTTTCTCTTCAATACCTAATGCTTGACCTCATGACTCGTTACCAATTGTAACGAGTCGTTCCTCCAAATTGTCAAGTGCACTGTTTCACCTCTTCAAAACTCCATCTTTTTGCCAACGCCTCAAGTGCGGGTCATGCCTCCTGCCAACGACTCGTTAAGTGCCTAGCAGTCACCTTTCAGTTGTTTTCAGCATTAATTTGACCAAAATCACTTCTAGACCTATTTTCCTGTACATTAAGCACAAAATACCTTATACCCATATAAACATACTTGGATTGTGCATAATTTCTTGATTTTAAGCGTCGAATGTGCCGTAAAATCACGGCACATCATGTAACATAACATAATCATAATCATAATAGAAGAGATTTACTTAACATGTATTGAGCCAAAATACATAATCATAACATGCATAAATTATGAGGAACAGTGGGAGATTCTCTTAACCGACATACCCCATATGAGAACACATGAAGCCCAACTTGTAACCCTAATCAGGAGGGTATTCATACCTTGCCAAGGGTAGAACCATGAAAGTGTGATATCACCATGAAAAGGGCCATTTGGTCCAGGGACTAACATGAAAGGGGTCCCAACATACCTACGGTGGCACGTAGTTCATGAGATCTGGGGCTTAGTTTGAGTCCCGAACCTACTCGGTGTTCGATATTACACACAAAACATATATAGTGCTCATAATAATACATACATGAGTTCATGGGCTAGTTAAATCATGATAATTGTAAACATGCTTGAACATATACGAACTAGCCATGTCATGAGGCCCGTGAGTCGGCCAAAAACATAAGTCATGAATAATAAGATTCGTACATACTTGTAGATCATGTACATAGCTTGAATTTCATAAAATAATAATAGGTATTAAAATAAATTCATAATTTAAAACATAATTCATGTTGGGCTCGTAAAGAACATCAATGAGAAAATAGCTCATAATTTGATTCATCATGGGGCATGCATAATTAAGCTTAATTGCTTAGAAAATCAAAATCAAAATTTTTATAATAAGTTTAAAACTCAAAAGATTATCAAAATCCATAGATTATGATAATATTTCTAAATCACAAAACCCACCATTTTAATCATTAGAATTTATATAATCAAATACCAAACCCCATTGATGTGTCGTAATTTTACGGAACTTTTGATGCTTAAAACCAAGAAATTATGCACATTACGGGTATGTTTATATAGGTATTATGTGTTTTATGATTAATGTTGTAGGAAAATAGGTTCGGAAGTGAAATGGGTAAATTTATGCTGAAAATAACTGAAAGGGTGACTACCAAGCACTTCATGAGTCGTTGGCAGGAGGCACAACTCATTGCTGAAGGTGTGGGAACTTATTGATGTGTGAAGAAGCTGAGACAATATACCTGACGAGTTGAGGGAACAACTTGTTACATCTGGTAATGAGTCATGAAGTCAGTCGTCAGGACTCAAGAAGAATTATTGCCAAAGTAACTAGTGGAGTTGACGACAGACTTGACGAGTCGTTTGTTAACTAAACGACTCATTGGCAGATCACTGAAACCAACCGTAAGGTGCACTGGAATTTTGAAGGAGTTATACCATGAGGGACCTAATGACTCGAGCCCAGGAACGACGAGTTGTTAGGTGACCCATTACCACAACTGAGTACGATGCTGAGGATGACTATTTTACGCAACGCAGGACTCGTTAGAAGGCCCAACGAATCATCACCAAACCCATTTCCACTGCCGACCTGGTTTCTAGTTTCAGTTAGGAAAAGGTTTTCTTGGAACTATAAATACACAGTTTAGGTTTATTTTCGAAGAGAAACCGATTATTATTATTTTTCAATTAGGATTTTGGTGTTGTACGATTATTTTTGAGTCAATAAACAAGGTTTACAATTTTGTTCTTTAATTTGAGGATCTAAAGAAACATTGGAATTTATTCATCAACTTTGGAGTTTTATTAAATCTACTTGTTTTTCTTCTACGATAATTTGTAAGTTGTAATTATGATTTATTCAATATTTTGTGATTGTGATAATACAAGCATGAGTAGCTAAACCTATAACTAGGATTGTGAGAACAAAGATGAATTAACACGCATAGGTAAAATATTTAGTGATTCTTGAATGGAGTTTAATGCATGTATTTTTTTCCTTCATTTTGATTGATTCTTGACGGTTGCAAACATTAGGACTTGCCTTATTCTTATTAATCGGACCAAGGAGGTAATGAATGAGAAAAGAGATTAATAATGGAGATTTGAGGCTATCAACCCTCATGTAATAGCTTGAACATGTTCGGGGATTGCTAATCTGATATTAAGGGTAAGGGTCAATTAAAATATACCCGTATACGGACCAAGTTGTGTGATGATAATCATCTAGATAGGGGACCAACCATTTAGGTGAACCTAACTTACCAATATTGCATGTTAAATACCAGAATAGATCACTAGTGTATAAATCTTGTGGTTATGAAGTCTTGGGGAACACAATCCTAGTAAAGTCATTAATTGAATACAAACCAAATTTGATCTAAGAATTTAGTAGTTTTACTTTTGTTTATTATTCTATTTCTTCCCCCCCCCCCCCCCCCCCCCCGGAAATAAGTAAATCAATAGTAATAATTATTCACATTAACTTAATTTCTTTCCGTATTCCTTGTGGGATCGACCTCAACCTTTGTTGGATTCAATATTTGACATCGACCGCATTATATCTCATTACGAGGTGTAATTTGGGCGACATCAAATTTTGGCACCGCTATTGGGGAATATGGCTAAGTTTTTCTTAATTGTGTTTGCTTAACTATTGGTTCCTATTTTGTTTTATTTTTCTTTTGTTGTTTTTTGGTTGCTTAACAGGTCTTAGGTTTGTGCATGCCTGATACTAGGAGCCAAGGAAATCCCCTAGTTCCAATTGATCACGAACTTGAGTAGACGTTAAGAAACCTGAGAAGAATGGCCAACATCCAAGAGCAGGAAACCGTGGACAAAGCCACAGCGAGAATTTTGGCTGAAGAGAAAGCTCGGGCTAGAGATCGTGAGTTAGCTAGAGTCGCTGAAGAGCAACGTCTAGCTGCAGAAGCAGAGCGAGCTAGACGACCAATAGGTCCAGAAAACCAGAGACACTGGTATTTTGATGAGGAGGATGATGCTGATATAGATGAAGTCGGTGCCACTGGAGCTATAGTCCCTCCTCCTTTGCCTGCTGGGGCAAAGTTTGACATTACCAGTGCAATGATCCAACTGCTCAATATGAAGGGAATATTTGTGGGTCATGCATTTAATGATGCCCACACTCACTTAACAAATTTCGTGGGTATATGTAAAGCATACAAACTACCAGGGTGAGCCAGGACATAATCAAACTGAGGTTATTTCCATTCTCACTAGGGAGTGAGGCAACGATGTGGTTGGCTAAGCTGCCGAATGATTCCATCACTACTTGGGGAGAGCTTAAGATAGCTTTTCTTGAAAGGTTCTTCCCACCATACAAAGTGTTGTAGTTTAAATATGAAATATATAACTTCAGAACGCTAAATTCTAAGACACTCCATGAAACCTAGCTGCATTTCAACGTAATGCCCAAAAGGGTGCCAAATCACAAGATTCTGGATGATACATTGTTGGTGATCTTTTATAGGTCTCTGAATGCCAACACCAAGGCAGTAGTTGAAAGCATCATCGAAGGAAACTTTATAAGTCACACTTATGCAGAGGCTGCTTAGCTGCTAGACAGGATCACCAAAACCAACCGAGCTTGGCACACTAGAGAGTCGGAGATTCCGGCTGGTTCTTATGCGGTTAGTATGTCTGCAGAACAAAGGAGAAAAGATGAGGAGCGTGATCAAGATACTACAGAGATAAATACCACCATGGGGTTGCTTTCTAAGAACTTGATGGGAGCCGGAGCAGAAAAGGTAAATGCTATAGGTTCTCAGGGAAAGGCCCCGAGAAATGATGGTTGTGAATCTGAGTCTGAAGAAGAAGATAATTATTTAAATGATCAAAGGGCGGGTCTTTGGACCAACACCCAAGGTTCTAATACCAATATTCTTAGCATCAAGGTCAAGGGAACCAAGGTCGGATACAAGGATAATAATTTCAACCGGGGCCAATACCAAGATAATGGAGACTAGAAGAAGTGCGAGGAGTTCAAAAATGATAGAGGCGGTCTGTATGTTCCCCCAAGAAACCGTGAGCCAGAGTACAGTGGTTCAAGGGTTGAGGACATGCTCTCCAAAGTACTTAAGAAGATGGAGACAACAGATCGCCACTTTAAGGAGCTCCGCGTTGATATTTTCGGTTTAAATTAAAAGGTGGAGTCACATGTTGTGGCGATCAGGCAGATTGAGCAACAGATGAGTCATATGTCTGTTGCAATGAATCAGAGGTAGAAATGCACACTTCCCAGCAACACAGTGCAAAATCCAAAAAATGACAGCCATTGCATGGTGGTCACTACTAAGAGCGGGAAGGCCACAGTTGATTCTCCGAGGCCAGTTATAATTAAGGAGTTAGAGAAGCCCGTATTGATGAATGATGATGGTGTAGCGAATTTCAAAAACCCAACTTTGGTTGGGGATTCAAATGTGCAAACTGCTCAAAGTAATGCAAAGGAGCAAGGAGCTACCCATGGGAAGGAGAAGGAGGCACAACGAAAATTTACATCGATCCCCTAGACCTCCTCCTTCTTATCCACAGCATTTGAAGAATAAAACCGAAGATTGGAAGTATCAAAAGTTTTTCTCTATGCTTAAGCAGTTGTCGGTGAACATCCCATTAGTTGATGCACTTGAGCAGACGCCCAGATATGCAAAATTGATGAAGGACCTCGTTACCAGAAAAAGGACTATAAGTTTAAACCTTTCCATTAATTTGCACCACTGTGGTACCATAACTACATGGGTTCTAGCTCAGAAGAAGGAAGACCCAGGTGCGTTTACTATACCTTGAACCATTGGGCATGTTGAGTTTTCAAGGGTGCTTTGTGACTTGGGAGCTAGCATAAATTTGATGTCGCTAGCAGTTTTCAAAAAGTTAGGCCTGGGAACCCCCACACTGACTAATATGCGGCTATTGATGGCTAATAGAACCATTAGAAAACCGGTGGGGATTTTATTTGATATGCTTGTCAAGGTGGATAAATTTATATTCCCAACAGACTTAATGATTCTGGATTGCGAAGTCAATTCTGAGGACCCCATCATTTTGGGGCGACCATTCCTTGCAACAGATAGGGCCCTAGTAGATGTGGAGGTAGGCCAGTTGAAATTCAGGTCGAACAAAGAAGAGGTCACCTTCAACATTAGCCGGACCATGAAACAGCAAATTCAGCAGAGTCTCAGACTGGAGGATGGAGACGAATCACCTGACGAATTATGAGTAGTTAAGAGACTTGAATTGTGTCACGACATTAAATCAGGTGCCGCATGGGAGGAAACCCATGGAGGTGTTTTGGTGAAGTCTGAGTAGCCAAAACACCCATGTCATGCCGACATTAAATCAAGTGCTTCTTAGGAGGCAACCCAAGTTATAAATGTAAGAAACATCTAGTTTTTATGTTTTTTGATGGTTGCAAGTGATTAAGCAGTAAAATTTGAAGTTGGAACCAAAATATGGAACTTCAGTTCTGGTGCAAAAGTCACAGAACAAGTCGTTGTCTGACCTGATGACTCATTCAGTCAAATCATGAAGAGAACTGTAGAAAGTAGGGGAGCAACGGGTGACTTAACAATTCATTTATTCAGGAAATGAATCGTAAAGGTCCCCCATCAAGTACACCAGATAACAGTCAGAATTAAAAGGAAAAGGGTGGCAACGGCTCAATCAATGAATTATTGGGAGACCAAACGATTCGTTAAATGACCCATCTTGAAGCCACACTAGTCCAAGGACCACGACTTAGGCCACAACTTGTTGGGTGACACGACAAGTCATTGCTTGATTTGTTAGGTCCCAGGTAAGTTTGTTGATCTCCAATCACGACATGAAAGGGTATAACGGTTCGTTTAAGCACTTAACGAATCATCACACTGGGCGTTATAAGTTTTAATGAACATATCTGACCTGACCCAAGATCGGAATTGGGGTAAACTTTTAATTTTAATCATTAAAACCCGATTTCTTTTCCTTTTCCAAATTCTCACCACTAAACTAAACCCAAACAACTTCAAATTTCCCTTGTTCTCTTATTCTCTCAAACCCCATCGAAAAATCTTCACCTTGCACTTCCAATTATTCAAACACACACACGATTGCACTCCATCTTTGATCAAGCATATTGTGAGTAATCTTTCCCATTACATTTGAATATCTTTGCATTTAAACAAGAATTTTTAGGACCCATGTTTTGAATGAAATTGAATTTAGTTTGAGTAATGTTGTACTTGTGTCAATCTGTGCCTCTTGATTATTATGAACCCTAGGAAGATCTAAACAACTAAATTTCAATTGTATATACACCTGGTTGGTTTAAGAATGTGATGATTTTGTGTCTGTGGATTTGAATAATAGGAAGAAGATGAAGATGAATGTATGGGTGAACTGAAACTCTTAAGCACAATCTACATCATGAGTCATTAGATCACCAAGCGACTCATTCTGTAGCTCGTCTTGAGTGAGAAAATTAAACCACTAAGGCAGTGTACCTAACGACCAACCTAACGACTCATTGGGACCAATCATCAAGTACACTAGCCCAACATGAAGGAAGTGCAATTTGTGACAACGAGCGACCTCACGAGTCGTTGCCAGTGGAGACGACTCATTTAATCACTTGTCAGGACCACTGAGCACCAGCCCAAAAATGTTTTTTGTTTTATCTCGTCTTGCATATTAACAATGGTTCCACAGGTACAATGGCTCCAAGAGGTACACCGAAGAAGGGCCCATCAAAGAAACAAGCACATGAGCGCAATCAACCTTCATACCATAGACTGCATGATGATCCGTCCTCCTCTGAAGAGTCAAGTGGCTCTGAGGAAGAATATGACATATCGGAGGAGTGGTTAGTGAGGAGGTCAACCAGGGCTAGGGCTTAACAAACTTCAAATCCAACATCCCTGGTCAATGCTCCCACTCCACTGGCAAGGGATCCGCTCAGCCGCACTAATGATAATGCTAGGGATGCAGCTGCACTTGTTCCCGAGGCTCCCATAGTTGGGCAAAACACAGAGATAGTTGATGAATCACATGCTCAGTGAGGGGACTCTGATAATGAACTGACTGAGACCTCTGACACATCAAACGAGCAACCAAGGAATATGCAAAGTTGGTGTGTTCATGGCATGAGGGCCATATATAACAGAGATATTCCTCCTAATGAAAAAGGTAATCCGAAGAGAATCGTATACGAGGAGCCAAGGCTGATCACTATAGGGATGAAAGACCTTCCAGAGATGCAAGCAGTGTCCGATAAATACATATTATGGTTGTTGACCGAGCCATCAGGTAGCTACAGCCCGTGCTTAGTCCAAGAGTTCTATGCAGCCTATGCGGCCACATTGCAGCAGCTGGTATTAGGGGGCCAAGACTAGAAAAAGAGGCCCGCCTTAAATTAGGTGTTGGTGTGAGAGACTCCAGTAGATATATCTGAGCGAACAATTTCCAGAATGTTGTATGGGTCAGAGTATCATGCTCCGATGAACACGATCGAGTTCGACCACAGACTATATGAGTTGAAGAATGTCAGGACCAAAAAGTTTAATAGCCAAGAGCGCATCCAGCAGTATACTTGGCTGTCTCGGATCATTACTACAAGAGGTCCGCTGGTTGAATGGTTGTATGACAAATAGTCTCAGATAAAGAAGGCCACACTGAACTTTCAGGCAAAATTTTGGTGGTCATTGGTGCGACACAGGCTAGTACCTACTAGAAATGATAATATCCTCTTACCTGACAGGGCAGCTTTGGTAGCAAGTATAATGGAGGGATATGCCATCAATTTCCCGTAGTACATTACTGAGGAAATTAGAGAGCGGGTGATCAATGACGGTATTACAGTCCCCTTTCCCTACCTGATTGATAGACTATGTCGGAAGTCAAAGGTGCCAGAGTTGCCATCAGTTGACTAGAGAGTAGTGGTCCAGAATATAACTGATATCGGGCTGATTTGAGATGACACAAACCCGGTATCGAGGGCAAGGACTCAAGCAGTTGCATCCGCTGGAGTGACCATATTAGCAGAGGCATTTGGAAGCAGGATGCAGACTGATGCAACACAGTCCGCTGAGTTAGCGTCTGAGCCTATGGAGGGAAGAGAGACAGGTAGCCAGCCTGAGGCTACAGATGCAACTGACACCTCCACACCTGCTGATGTTCCTGAGTCATCATCTACAACAGCAGCCTCCAGACCACCAATTGCGCCTCCATGAGCCACTACAGCCGGCCTAATTGCGGTTTCACAAGAGTTCTTAGTTGATATGGCTAGGCAGCTAGCTAAGGTGGAAAAGCAGCAGGGACACACGGCTCTACAAGTTAGAGTTCTGAAGGAGCAGGTAAACTCATGGGTGTCAAAAGAGTTCGAGAGATTTTCCAGTTCGGTGCATGGTCGATTGGATGCTTTTGAGAAGAGAATGGATGAGCGCCTTGCACAGTTACAGGTGCCTGAGTTGTCAAGATGGTACTCAGAGTTAGGAGCACTCAGCGTCGAGGTGCGGGACTTGGCCGCATGACAGGTAGCTGCAGTACCTCCACCAGTACTTCCTGTGATAGACGATGAGTTTGAAGAAGAGTTATCACCGATTTTCAATTTTATCACGGAGGAGTCGGTGGCACATGATAAGGGAAAGAGGCCTCGTGAGGAGGTAAGTTTTGAAGATAATGCTTCTCTGCTCCGTAAGCAAAAATGAGAGTGGAGTGAGATGGAGAGAACGCTGCATGAATCGAGAGAGGAGGCTTGATAGAGAGCCGAGACTAAGGTAGCGAGAGCTCATGGAGAAGGCACGAGCTCTGTTGCATCTGAAAATGCACCGGGTCAAGCCGGTAATGTTGGATATAACATTGGAGGCGTATCTACACCCTCCACCGACTAGGTAGCTGACACCTAGGTCGCATAGGTATGTTCCCTATTTCCCTAGTTTTGTCAGATATATATATGCATCAAGGACGACGCATGCTTTTCTTGATGAGGGTGGGAAGGGATACCTGTGCATGCTTTTGCTAAACGTAACCCGAGGGTTTTCCTTGTTGGATATCTTTTCACTTGGGTGTTCCATATCTAGTAGAACTGGCGCGTTTAGGATTTTATTTATGTTTTTCTGTGTTTTTTTGTGTCAGTCGGAAGAAAGTTAGGAGAACTGAAGGCAGTCAAGAGCTTAAATTGTTGATTTTTTTTGTTGATTGATAATTTGATACCCCTCCGAAAAAATTATTTATATGTATATGTGAAAGTTGACAAGTATGACCTTTGTGAATCTTTGCATGGCATTGAAACTACGAACATGTTTACCATTGTATGGTTGTACCTAAACTAGCAATTAGTAGAAGTGATGATGTTGACCTGTGCTATGTGTGAGTGAGGTTTAATAGCTAAATTCGGTTGTGTGTGACAATCTAGAACTTGCCTAGTCAGTCGTACCGAGATAGAGGATAGGAAACTTGGAAAGGATCATAGGCTGTTTTTGATTTATGAGCCCACTTTAGCCTTAAAAGACCTACCAAAAGAGAATAAAAATCCCTTGATCCAAATGTTTGAACTTTAATTGACCTTTCTTTTTGTTTACACCAATTCACCTTCCTGCTTTTATTAAGAAAGAACCTGTTTTGTCCCTGGTCCCATCTTGGACATTGTGAACCTCAACTCAAGCAAAGTTGAAGGTGGCTACGATAGGGTTGATTAAGAAGAGTTGGGAGGAATAAAAAAAATTGGGTAATGAAAAAGGAAAAGAGCGGGTGCGATATGCATAATGAAAAGAAAGAAATAAAATTTGTTGTCAAAAAAAAGCAAGAAAAGAAAAGAAAATAAAAATGTGACATCAATGAGTGCTTGAAAAAAGAGAAACCGCATCCGTAGTTGCAAATGCAAAGAAAAGAAGAAGCAGTTAAGGGGAAAAGGGGAGAAAATAGAAAAGAAAAGTGAAAAGCGGAGCCAAGAAGTGTGTAGTGCCAAGGAGGGTTGAGCTACTAATTCCATATGTACCATACCCGAGCCCGAGCCTACATTATAAGCCTAGAAAGTCCAATAATGATCCTGATTACTTGTTGGAAAACCAAGGTATTGAAAGCATTTGATCCTGATTTCTTTGTAAGAGTGAGTGAATCTTACCTAGTCCCAAGAGAAACATATCGAGTTAATCATACACACATGTGTGAGTGTGGGACTTCTTTGAGTTGAGAGCATTTGGTCAACAAAATCGTCTGCAATTTGTATGGGTTAGTGTTATAGATTTATGTGTGTGGTTGCAAGTGACAGTGTTTTACCATGTTTTGATTCATGTGTGATATGGTTGGAAATTTTGAATATGCATAGTGATTTGAGTCAATACAATGAGGGAGGGGTTAGAAAATTTTGATTTGATGAATGAATGTGACTACCGTAAGTTTCCTAGAGTTCTTTCAATTGAAGAGTCGAAGTAGTTTATTTTATTTTATTTTATCTTTTTGTCTGAGGACATGCAAAAGTTCTAATTTGAGGGTGTTGATGTGCAGTGATTTTACGACACTATTGACACTTAAAACCAAGAAATTATGCATATTATAGGTATGTTTATATAGGTATGATGTGTTTTATGCTTAATCTTGCAGGAAAATAGGTTCGGAAGTGAAATGGGTAAATTTATGCTGAAAATAACTGAAAGGGTGACTGCCAAGCACTTCACAAGTCGTTGGCAGGAGGCACGACTCATTGTTGAAGGTGTGGGAAATTATTGAAGTGTGAAGAAGCTGAGACAATATACCTGACGAGTTGAGGGAACGACTCGTTACATCTGGTAATGAGTCGTGAAGTCAGTCGTCAAGACTCAAGAAGAATTATTGCCAAAGTAACTAGTGGAGTTGACAACAGACTTGATGATTCGTTTGTTAACTGAATGACTCATTGGCAGATCACTGAAACCAACTGTAAGGTGCACTGGAATTTTGAAGGAGTTAGACCACGAGGGACCTAACGACTCAAGCCCAGGGACGACGAGTTTTTAGGTGACCCATTACCACAACTGAGTACGATGCTGAGGACGTCTATTTTAAGCAATGCACAACTCGTCAGAGGGCCCAACGAATCATCACCAAACCCATTTCCACTGCCGACCTCGTTTCCAGTTTCAGTTAGGTAAAGGTTTTCTTAGAACTATAAATATATAATTTAGGTTTATTTTCGAAGAGAAACTGATTATTATATTTTTCAAGTAGGATTTTGGTGTTGTGCGATTATTCTTGAGTCAAGAAACAAGGTTTACACTTTTTTTCTTGAATTTGAGGATCTAAAGCAACATTGGAATTTATTCATCAACTTTGAAGTTTTATTCAATCTACTTGGTTTTTCTTCTACGATAATTTGTAAGTTGCAATTATAATTTATTAAATATTTTGTGAATGTGATCATACAAGCATGAGTAGCTAAACCCATAACTAGGGTTGTGGGAACCAAGATGAAGTAACACACATAGGTAAAATACTTAGTGATTCTTGAACGGAGGTTAATGCATGTATTGTTTTTCCCTTTGTTTTGATTGATTCTTGATGGTTGCAAACGTTAGGACTTGCCTTATCTTACTTACCAGACCAATGAGGTAATGAATGGGAAAAGGGATTAACAACAGAGATTTGAGGCTATCCACCCTTATCTAATAGCTTGACTTGTCCGGGAATAGCTAATCCAATATTAAGGGTAAGGGTCAATTAAAATACACCCGTATACGGACCAAGTCGTGTGGTGATAATCATCTAGATAGGGGACCAACCATTTAGGTAAACCTAACTTACCAATATTGCATATTAAACACCGGAATAGATCACTAGTGTATAAGTGTTGTGGTTTTGAAGTCTTGGGGAACATAATCCTAGTAAACTCATTAATTGAATACAAATCGAATTTGATCTAAGCATTCAGTAGTTTTACTTTTGTTTATTATTCTATTTCTTTCCCCCTTCGAAAATAAGTAACTCAATAGTAACAGCTATTCGCATTAACTTAAGTCCTTTCTATATTCCCTGTGGGATCGACCTCAACCTTTGTTGGGTTCTATATTTGACATCGACCGCATTATATCTCATTACGAGGTGTAATTTGGGCGACATCACCCATGATATTTTGATGAATTTTTAAGTAAAATCATCGAGTAGGAGCATGGGTGTGGAAGAATTCACCCGTTGATGACCTTACATACCTGGATGCACTGATTCTTAATCTCCCTTGAAAGACCAAGATGGAATTTGGAGAAATTGAGAAAGAACACCTTGAATAACCTTCTATACTCCTCTCTATACTCTTGCATGAATGAATGTGGCTTAACATAGACTAATCTCCCTCAAAAGAACCTATTAGACCTTAAAACGATATAGTTTAGGCCTTGGGAATTTAGAAATTATGAAAATACCCTTAGTAAAAATGCAGAATTTTCTGGCTGTCAGTCCCCACGAGGGACCTCACGAGTCGTTGCTAGGGGGCACGACTCATGGACTGAACCTGTGATGTCTACTACCCAAATAAGCTCAGGAGACCCCATTAATCGTGGTGGTTGACCACGACTCGTGGTCACCACCCGTGGTCCCTATTGCCTCAAGTCCCTGGCCATGCCTTCCATCCTCGCCACGGGTGACCTCACGAGCCGTGAGGTCTGACCACGACTCGTGGTCACCCCCGTGGCCTTCCAAAAACACTGCCAAGCCCAGCTTGACCATGAGTCACTTCACGACTCGTGGCCCCACCTCATAAACTGTCTTGTGACCTGGTGTGAATGTTCAATTTTTCTCGTTTTGACTCCCTGGTCTGATCCTTGGGTTCCCGAGGTAATAACAAATATCTCCCTCTTGGGAACATTCATCCTCAAATGTTAGAGACATCCAGAAAACTCATAAACAAGCAATCATCACATGCAATTACTGATGATTTAAGCTGAAAACTGACAGATTGACTACCTCCGAAAAGAACTACATAACTGAACTGAATTCATACATCACATACATTTACCACATCATAAAACAAATTTGTACGCATGTACAGAACATGAAAACTAATTAGAGGTTTAGAGAAAAACTAATACCTCAAGTGGAAACTAAGCCGGAAGAGAACAGGTGTGGGTATCTAGCCATCATATCCGCTTCGGCTTCCCAGCTCCTTCAACATGCTGATTTCACTATAATACTTTAACTAAAACTACTTCTTTGTTCCTCAGCCTCCGAACCTGATGATCAAAGATTTCCACCGGAATTTCTTCATAGCTGAGGCTATCCTTTACACCAATGCTATCCACCAGGACTACTAAAGCTGTATCACCCAAGCACTTTTTCAAGAGCTATACATGAAATACAAGATGAACTAAAGAAAACTCTAAGGGCAAGTCCAACTCATACACCACCTTACCAACTCTCCTCATAACCTGGTAGGGACCAACATAGTGGGGGCTGAGTTTCCCTTTCTTTTCAAACCGCATGACTCCCTTCATGGGAGATACCTTTAGAAATACCCATTCATCCACATCAAACTCCAAGTCTCTTCTTCTCACGTCGGCATATGATTTCTGATGACTCTAAGCGGTTTTCAACTGGTCCCTTATCAACTGAACCTTCACCATCGCCTCCTAAACCAAATCTGGCCCTATCATAGCTGCCTCATCAACCTCAAACCATCTAATAGGAGATCTACACCTTCACCCATAGAGGTCCTCGAATGGTGCCATTTGGATACTAGAGTGATAACTGTTATTATAAACAAACTCAATCAAGGGAAAATGATCATCCCAACTACCTTTAAAATCCATAACACATGCCCTCAACATGTCCTTAAGAATCTGGATTGTTAGTCTTGCCTGGCCATCCGTCTTAGTGAAATGCTGTGTTGAGCTTAATCTGAGTCCCAAGCCCTTTTTGAAAAGACCGCCAAAACTGGGATGTAAACTAAGTACCTCGGTTTGAAATAATAGACAAGGGCACTGCATGAAGCCGAACCAATTCCTGAATATACAACCTGGCATAACCATCCGCTGAATCTGTGGTCCTGACCGGTAGAAAGTGTGTAGCCTTGGTTAACCTATCTACCACCACCCAAATGGAATCATAGTGTCGGCGAGTACGGGGTAAGCCTATAATGAAATCCATATTAATCACTTCCCACTTCCAAGTGGGAATGTTAATATCCTGAAGTACGCCTCCCGGCCTTTGATGCTCGACATTAACTTACTGATAGTTTGGACATTTAGCTACGAACTCTATAATATCCTTCTTCATACCTTCCCATCAATAGATTTCTCGCAAGTCCCGATATATCTTCGTGGATCCTGGATGGATAACATATCTGGTACCATGTGCTTCATGCAATATCTGAACCCTCAAATTATTGACGTTCAAAACACATAGTGGATCCTAGTATCATAGCACACCATCTCCCCCTTGGGAGAAAACCTCCACGTTTTGACTCCGCACTGCTTCCTTTAGCTTCCTCAAAATCGAATCCTCATCTTGCTTAGATTTGATATCAACCACCAAGGACGATTCTGACCCATTCTGCACAACAACGCCGCTATCGGTCGAGTCGATCAATCTAACTCCAATCTTGCGAGCCAGTGGACATCCTTCACCAACTCCTTCTTTCCCTCATCCACGTGGGACACACTCTCCATAGTGAGCCTACAAAGTGCATCCGCCACCACATTAGCCTTGCCTGGGTGGAAAAGAACACTCATATCGTAATCCTTTAATAACTGTAATCACCTCCTTTGCAAAAGATTGTGATCTTTCTACGTGAACACATATTGCATGCTCTTGTGATCCATGAATACATCCACGTGGACACCATACAAGTAAGTCCGCCATATCTTCAATGTGAACACCACCATGGCCAACTCGAGATCATGGGTCGGGTAATTCTTTTTGTGAACTATTAGTTGTTGAGAGGCATATGCTATTACTTTCCCATGCCGCATCAATACACATCCCAGTCCGACTCTCGAAGCATCAAAATATACAACAAAACAATCCATACCCTCGGGTAAAGTCAACACTGGTGCTGAAGTGAGTTAGGTCTTCAATTCCTGGGAGCTTTCCTCACAAGCCTCCAACCATTGGAACTTCACTTTCTTCTGATTCAACTTGGTTAAAGGTGACACAATAGATTAGAAACCCCCAACAAATCTTCGGTAGTAGCCTACCAAGCCCAAGAAACTCTGAATTTCTAAGGGACTCACCGGTCTAGGCTAATTCTTTACCACTTCGATTTTCTGTGAATCCACTATTATGCCCTCGCCTGATACTACATGGCCCAAAAATGCTACCGAGCTCAACCAGAACACGTACTTTCTAAACTTGGCATACAACTGACGATACTTGAGGATCTGAAGAACTATTTTTAAGAGAGCGGCATGCTCCTCCTCGCTCCGGGAGTATATAAGGATATCATCGATGAACACAATTATGAACATGTCTAGATACTACTTGAACACCCTGTTCATCAGGTGCATATAAGCTACAGGAGCATTGGTTAGTCCAAATGACAACTACAAATTCATAGTGACCATATCGAGTCTTGAAAGCATTTTTCTGGATGTCACTCTCCCGAACTCTGAGCTAGTAATACCCGGACCTTATATCTATCTTGGAGAAACACCTGGCACCCTAGAGCTAGTCAAATAAATCATCGATCTTGGGCAAGGGGTACTTGTTCTTAATAGTGACCTTATTCAACTGCCGATAATCAATACACATCTGAAGTGATCCATCCTTCTTTCGAACAAAGAGAACCGGTGCACCCCATGGAGACTTGCTCAGTCTAATAAAACCCTTACCCAACAAGTCTTTCAACTGTTCTTTTAACTTTTTTAGCTCAGCTGGAGCCATCCTATAAGGAGGAATGGAGATAGGCTACGTGTCAGGAAAAAGATCTATACCGAAATCAATCTCTCGCTCGGGAGAGACACCTGGAAAATCATCGGGGAATACCTCCGGACACTCACACACCACTGGAACTGACTGAATAGTCTGGGTCTCGGACTCTACATCCTTAACCCTAACTAGGTGGTATAAGAAACCCTTAGAGATCATTTTTTGGGCTTTAAGGTATGAAATAAACCGACCAGCTGGTATGGCCAAACTACCTTTCCATTCCAAAACTGACTCACCCGTAAATCAGAATTCCACTGCACTGGTCCTATAATTAATCAAAGCGTAACATGCAAAAAAACAATCCATGCCCAGAATAATATCAAAATCAGTCATAGCTAATTCTACTAAATCTACCGAGGTGACCTTATGCAATATTGTAATGGGGCAACCTTTATATACCCGCGTAGCTACAACTGAATCACCGAACGGAGTAGACACAGAGAATAGTTCTAACAAAATTTCAGGACTAACTCCAAAGCTACTAGCAATATAAGGTGTCACAAAAGACAATGTATCTCCCAGATCTAACAAAGCATAAGCATCAATATGAAAGACTCGCAACATACCCGTGACCACATCTGGCGAAGCCTCCTGCTCCTAGAGAGGCACTAGGGCATAAAACCTATTTTGGTGTTGACCACTCGTTGAACTAGTGGAGGCACCCTGCTGAGGGGGTCGTGCTACTGGAGCGATAGAACTGGCTGCAGGGCAATCTCTGATCCTGTGTCCGAGTTTGCCACACTCGAAACAAGCATCCGCGCCGACCAAGCACCTCCCGGGATGATTTTTGCCTCACTTCGCACAAACTGGAAAAGTGTGCTCCACCTGCATGCTACCATGATCCCTCGAGCCTGTAGCCTTGCTCCTCTGGTCTCCCCTAAACCTGGATGGCGTGCTGGCCAATGATGGAGCTTGAGTAATGGACCTGTACTAGGTATGTTGACGTGGTCCACCTCCTGACCTGGCTTGAGAAACCCCATAGTTTTCAGTCCTGGCCCTCTTGGCCTCTCTCTGCCTCCTATAGACTGACTCTATCTGCTGCACATGCAATACAATACAAGGAAAATCAATGTCCCAGTGAAGAATGGCGATCTAGCGATCCGGCAATCCTTGTCCAAGTAATCTGCTACTCCATGCACAAATTGCTCACCCGAGCCTACTGATCCACCACCAACTCCGGAGCATATTTCAATAGCCGGGTTAATTCCAATGCATACTCCTAGATAGATATGTTACATTGCTTCAGATTCACAAACTCGACCGCCTTGAGATCCCTCATCTCCCGAGGGAAGAATCGATCCATGAATGCGGTGAGAAACTCATTGCAACCTATCAGGCCTGCACCCGCCGCCCTGGCATCTCTCCAATGCTTAAACCATATATGTGCTACCCTCTTTAGATCATAGGAGGTCAAGTTAATGCATTCCCCATTATTCACCCCCATAACCTGGGTGATCTTCAGAATCTCCTCAATGAAATCATATGGATCCTCGTCCACCCTTGACTCCGTGAACTCTGGAGGGCTCATCCTTAAGAAGTCCCTCACCCTAGCTACCGCTGCATTCCCGTTCTAAGGGAGATGCGCCACTGTCTGATTCTAGACTTGGGCAGTCATGGCCTGTGCCAGCATCTGAATCACTGCCCTAAACTCGGCGTGGGCAGCTGGCTCTGGTATGTTCTCCTCGTGAATAGGTGGAGCTAGCTGATGCTCAACATCATAGAACCCTCATGATCATATTCATTTTCGATTCTGCTAGCATTTGCTCGACATGGAGGCATTATTCTACAAAAGAGAATAGCACAAATTAGAAGAGTAAATGACGTTCATCGCACGACATAGATCATGAAAGAAGGGAATATTTCCTAAACGTCGATTAGACTCTTAGTCATAAGCATGGCGCGCTTCACACCCATGAAAAAGAATCTATCTAACATGGCTTTCAAACTCCCTAGGATGCATCAAACCTATGGCTCTGATACCAAGTTTGTCAGGACCTAAACGTACACCCAGATTGTAGACATGGGACAAGGAGCCCCGAGAGACCCCAAGTCGACCCACAGAATGAGCATACATATAATTCAATCACATGAGGGGAAGACTTAACATAAAGATCGTAATCATAACAAGCATAAGGGAAAATCAATACAAGACTTGAACGATATGGCGGAATACAACTCGTAGTATGATAAGCCTCTAAAGATGAACGGCGGATTGATGGGACAACTCCCCAACTAATCCAACATCCAGAAACTAAAAGAAATAACATAGAGTATGAAAATTCAATCCTCGGAACATGAAGACTCACCAAGTGCACTGAGAGCAAGGCTGAAACTAGCTACGGGTGAGGATAAGCCTGAGAACTGGGACCTGTATCATGAAACGATACAGCACAGAAAGTATGTGGTCAGTACATGAAATGTGTTGAGTATGCAAGGTAAGCAAAATGGGCATTTGGAAAACAAATATAAGAATCATAAACAATCATAAGAGTAGGACAGCATGCTCGTATCATAAATCATAATATCATATCATATGGCTCAAGGTTTTCAAAACATTCGTAACATAACATAATATAATCATAATAGAAGTGATTTAATTAACCTGACTTGAGCCAAAATACATAATCATAACATGCATAAATCATGAGGAACAGTGGGAGATTCTCTTAACTAACATACCCCATATGAGCACACATGAAGCCTGACTAGTTACCCTAGTCGGGCGGGTGTTCATACCTTGCCAAGGTTAGAACCATAAAAGTGTGATATCACCATGAAAATGGCCATTTGGGCCAGGGACTAACTTGAAAGGGGTCCCAACATACCTACGGTGGCAAGTAGTTCATGAGATCCGGGGCATAGTCTGAGCCCCCGAACCTACTCGGTGTTCGATACTACTCTCAAAACATATATAGTGCTCATAATAATACATACATAAGTTCATGAGCTAGTTAAATCATGATAATCGTAAACATACTTGAACATATATGAACTAGTCATGTCATGAGGCCCGTGAATCGGGCAAAAACATAATTCATGAACAATAAGATTCGTACATACTTGTAGATCATGTATATAGCTTGAATTTCATTAAATCATAATAGGTAGTAAAATAAATTCATAATTTAAAACATAATTCATGTTGGGCTCGTAAAGAACATCAATGAGAAAATAGCTCATAATTCGATTCATCATGGGGCATGCCTAATTAAGCTTAATTTCTTAGAAAATCAAAATCAACATTTTTATAATAAGTTTAAAACTCAAAAGATTATCGAAATCCATAGATTATGATAATATTTCAAAATCACAATACCCACCATTTAAAGCATTAGAATTTATATAATCAAATACAAAACCCCATGAGATTTTGATGATTTTTTAAGTAAAATCATCGAGTAGAAGCATGGGTGTGGAAGAATTCACCCATTGATGACCTTACATACCTGGAAACACTGATCCTTAATCTCCCTTGAAAGCCCAAGATGGAATTTGGAGAAATTCGGAAAGAACATCTTGAATCACCTTTTAGACTCCTCTCTATACTCTTGCACGCATGAATGAGGCTTAAAATAGACTAATCCCCCTTAAAAGACCCTATTCAGACCTTAAAACGACATAGTTTAGGCCTTGGGAATTTAGGAATTATGAAAACACCCTTACTAAAAATGCAGAATTTTTTGGCTGCCAGTCCCCACGAAGGACCTCACAAGTTGTTGCCAGGGGGAACGACTCGTGGCCTGAACCCATGATTTCTACTGCCCAAACAAGATCAGGGAACCCAAGAATCGTGGTGGCTGACTACGACTCGTGGTCCCACCTAACGAGCCACTTCACGAACCGTCCTGTGACCTAGTGCGATTTTCTAGTTTTCTCCATTATGACTCCCAGGAATGATCCTTGGGTTTCCGAGGTATAACATTAAGTCCGCATTTAGTCCATTTCTATTTTGCCATATCAAATGGCACCAGTTGAGTTGAGGGAGCTAAAGTAGTAGCTTCAGGATTTTCTGAGTAAGGGATTTGTCAGTCTTAGGTATCTCCATGGGGTGCACCTATTCTATTTGTGAAGAAGAAAGTTGGCTCCTTGTGTATATGTATTGATTATAGGCAGCTGAATAAGGTGACCATTAAGAACAAGTATCTAATGCCAGGTATTGATGACTTATTTGGTCAGCTTCAGGGTGCAACAATATTTTTTTAAATAGATTTGAGGTAAGGCTATCACCAATTGATGATCACGACTGTGTACATCCCGAAAACTACCTTTAGGACTCATTTCAGCCACTATGAGTTCCTAGTAATGTATTTTGATTTGACTAATTTCCCAACAACATTTATGAAGAACTGTGTGTTCAAGGCCTATTTAGACTCATTTGTTATAGTATTTATTGATGACATCTTACTCTACTCAAGGAGTAGGGAGGAGCATTAGAGAGTTGTGCTTTAGACTTTGTGGGATCAGTAATTGTATGCCAAGTTCTCTAAGTGTGAGTTCTAGCTTGAGTCTTTCGCATTCTTCGGATACGTGGTGTCCAAGGATGGGATTATGGTAGATCCAATGATTGAGGTAGTCCGTGATTGGGATAGGCCCATTTCTCCTATCAAGGTTCGCAATTTTGTTAGGTTAGTAGGTTACTATAGATGCTTGGTGGAGGGGTTCTCTTCTATTGCACACCTTTGACTAGATTGACTCAAAAAAATGTCCCTTTTTAGTGGTCTGATGAGTGAGAGGGTGTTTTAAGGATTGAGGGTCGTATTTGCATTTCTAGAATTAGAGAGTTGGTTAGGTTGATTATGGAAGAGGCCCATTGTTCTAGATATTCCATTCATCTGGGGGTAACTAATATTACTACAACTTGAGAAAGCATTAGTGGTGGTATGGGATGAAGCGGGATATCTGAGATTTCGTGTCCAGGTGCTTGCTCTCTTAGTATGTGAAGTATAAGCACCAGAGGCCAAGTGGATTGACTCAAAGGTTACCCATTCCTAAGTGGAAGTGAGAGAAGATAGATATGGACTTCGTGGTTGTCTTTCCACGTATATTTTAGAGATTTGAGGCTATATAGGTCATCATTAACAAATTAACCAATTCTGCTCACTTTCTGCACATTCAAACTTTGTACAGTTTAGAGAGGTTTGCTTAGATCTACATATGGGAGATTGCCTATTTGCACGAGGTGCCTGTTTCTATCATCTCAAATAGTGGTACTCAATTTACATCATATTTCTAGTGGTCAATTAAGAGAGAGTTGGGTACCTAAAATGAGCTTAACACAACTTTTTACCCGCAGACTGATGGTTAGTCTAAGTAGACTATTTAGGTCTATTGCACTCCAGCATACTGGCAAGCGTACGCGGTCGAATAAGTAATACAGTGGCCCTTTTTAAGAGCCGAATGTCGAACCCACAGGGACTGAACCAATTTAGAAAATTATGAAGTTCAAGTGTAAGATTAACCTTCACAAGTGTTGATTATATAAGTTTTCGGTAAATTATAATTAAGTTTTGGGATGGTCACAAAACAATCTGGAAACAATATAAGAAGCAACTAGAGCTAAGGCCGGATAATCATACAATGCTACACTTTGTAATGGTTCACGTATGAAATTATCAATTGTTGTCTCACATAGTTGGAAAATGCGGTGCTCATGGTCTCTCGAGCCTCTAAACATGACAAACTAGCTTCACAACTACATGGTTGAGCGAGGATGTGACAATCTAGTTCGTGGGCAATTCAACTACATGGATGTGGTTTACGGGGTTTTTGCTCTTGATTAGGGACTTCCGTACCTCTAATCATTTGACCTAACTTAGCCTCACAACTACTTCAATGAGTGGTGGACTGACAATTCTAAGCCGGTGTCTTGCTATCATCTCGTTTTATCAACCAAGCAAGGCAAATTAGGTATAATTTCTATCCTAACCGCGAATCCTATCGTAAGATAAGAACTTTCTCCCTACATTCTCTTATTCTAGCATAGGGTTACTCTCTCAAGTGTTTACCTAGCTTAACATGTATGTTTTCATGGTGATCAAGATAAAAACAACCATAATAAAGAATGTAAGACAAAACAACAATTAACAACTCAAACCAAAACGAATTCCTGCATTACAATCATATCACTTGGCCTCAACCCTAGGGGAAGGGTTTTAGCCACTCATGTTCGTACAATAACTTAAAAACATTGTTAAAGTAGAGTACTTACAAGAATAGATAAAAGAGAATGTAAAATTAGTGAACCCTAGGTGAGTTCTTCACTTCTCCCTTCACTCCTTTATGGTTTTCAGAAAATATTTCGTGACAAATGATTTTAGGAACTAAGGGTTTAATTTATAGTAAATAGGAAATTTACAATTTTTGGCCTGTCATGAAATGGCTCCGTGGCACGGAGGTGAACACACCAATTTGCCTCCGTGCCACGGAGGCAACGCGGAGATACACTAGAATTTGCACTTGAATGTTGCTTGGACGAGGCATGGCACGACAGCCGTCTTGGCACGGCGCTGGTCCTGCGCGATGGCCAGCATGACACGGCCTGCGGAACGCAGAAATTCCTGGTGTGGCACGGTTGCAGGCGCCTTGGAATGTAACATTTCGCGCACATGGCCTTGGCGTGGCACGG
This sequence comes from Datura wrightii, assembly GCA_035772735.1. Classification (NCBI taxonomy): domain Eukaryota; kingdom Viridiplantae; phylum Streptophyta; class Magnoliopsida; order Solanales; family Solanaceae; genus Datura; species Datura wrightii. The sequence continues at coordinate 97,857,104 of JASDFA010000007.1, forward strand.
CACTGGGCGCGGCACACGCACAACGTGGCACACTGCCTGGCGCGGCCAGCCTTTCCATGGCATGTTTTCTTGCCATCTTTTGCAATTCACTTCCAAATCCATTCCTTCACTTCACCCATCATTATTTAGTCCCTCATATGCATTTTATACCTATAAAAACAAGGGCTAATCATGTTGGTTAGTGTATACCCAAATTTATACAAAATGACATAAGAATATAAGTGTATAATAAGACAAACATGACTAAATTAAGTTATAAAATAGCACTTGGGAAAGCAATTATGCCCAAGATCAAGGTCCTATAGGATATGCTTTAGGCATGTGTTATTGATTTTAGAGGTCAATGGGACCAGTTCTTGGAATTGGTAGAGTTTGCATATAATAACAAATACCATTCGAGGTGTTTTATGGTAGGAGGTGCAGGTCTCCAGTGGGTTGGTTTGATGCTTTTGAGGTTGGGCCTTAGGGCACTAACTTATTGTGTGAGTATATGGATAGAGTTTGGGTGATTTAGAAGAGACTTCGTAAAGTTGAGAGTAGTCAGAAGAGCCATAATAATTGGCGGGTTCGAGATTGAGAGTTTATGGTTGGAGATAGGGTATTCCTTCGTCTGTGACCCTGAAGGGCGTGATAAGGTTTAGGAGGAAGGGCAAGATTAGCCCTCGGTTTTATCAGTCCATTTAAGATTTTGAGGCATATTAGGAAGGTAGCTTATGAGTAGCTTTACCTCCAGCTCTTTTGGGGGTTCACCCTATTTTCCATGTGTCAATGTTGGGGTGGTATATTTCAAATGAGTCGCACGTGCTTCACTGGGATTTTATCCAGCTTGATGAGTCCTTGGCTTTTGAGGAGGAGTATATGACTATTCTAGATAGATAGGTCAGAAAGTTGAAGTTGAAGGAGATTTTGCCCTTTAAGTTTCAGTGGAGGCATCATCCAGTCGAGGAGGTTAATTGGGAGGCTGTGCTCGATATGCGGACCAAATATCCTCACCTTTTTGAGCCTTCAGGTACTTCTCGTTCTTTAACTTTTGAGGATGAAAGTTCTTTTAGTAGTGGATGTTGTAATGATCCTCCTAGTCATTTCCTTAATTTTGTGTGTTTTTACTTTTTAGACCCTCTCCATGACTTCTACACTACTTTTATGACTGGTGAGATAGATAGCGCGGTTCCCAAGGTGTTCGAGCGAGTTTTAGAGAGGTTTCCTAGTTTTGGAGCTTCTTAAGTTGAATAATTGACTTCGGTCAACTTTATTAGTAAAAATTCTCAGATGAGAATTCTGTTAGTGCCAATAGATCTGGAACATGTATTTAGGCTAGTGGGTCTTTTGGTTCGGTTCTCAAAGCCTTCATACTTATTTTAGGCTTTTGGCGATTGTTTTTAGGTGGTTAACATGTCGATTTTGGTGGTCATCTTGTAAAGAAGACCTCTGATGGTCGTTTCATTGATTCCATTGAGTTTTGAATGTCATTTCCACTTGGAAAATATATAAGGGTTGCATTCACGGGACTCCAAATAAATTCTGAGGGTTAATTTGAAGTTTAAGTTGTGGCTGCTGCCAGGTAGCTCGCTATAGCGAGCTAGAGACCATTGTAGCACAGATGCTATGGCAAACTAGAGTCCCCTAGAGTGAAAAATCGATAGTTTTATGGGCAGATTACTTTCCTTTCAGCTCTTTTTTGCAAAAGCATAAAACCTCCATTGTTGAGAGCTTGTGGGTGGAGATTTCCACCATTGTTTAGTGGATTCTTTAACTAATAGGTAAATTATCTTCCCCTCTTTGTTTCTTATCTACTTATAGCTTTATTTCTATGTTTAATTCACGTTTTTGAGCTATAAATCCCTAGTATCTCTCCAGTATAATTTGAGCCTCGAAATGAGTTCCATTTTTGCCCAAATTTCAAGTATGAGTTCCTGACCCTACAAGAACACAATGCTACAATTTGTTACAGATTTCGTCAAGCAAGCTCCGAGGGTCGATCTTCGACCCATTTTTTAGCTAAAATTTTTATATGTCAATACGGGTACCATTAGTCTCTCTTTGATGAGTAGATCATGTTTATGATAGCGTAACAACAATTCGAGGCTTTGCGATAGGGGAAAGCTTTCGTGTGGTGATTCATAGTTTGCCTTTCGGCCGAGTGGTAGGTTACAATTTCCTTTCTTTATACTTGTCTCATTTTGATAGTATATTTTATAAGTTTCATGGCTTTTAGGGTGATTAGAGTTAGATATGATGACTTTTTGAATTACTGGTTGTTTCGAGGACCTTAGAATTATATTCCTTTATAAGCCTTAATTTAGCTTGTTAGTTGCTATACTGAAGATAGGTTTGGGATCATTAGGTTATTCTTAGGAGAAGGTTTCGTAGTAAAATTGGATAAGTGGTGATGTTTCTTGAATAATTAATTGTTAGTGACGTTGTTGAAGTTGTTATCGCTTTACTTTCCCATTTTCTCTCTATTATGGGATTGTGGGCCTGAGACCGTGATTTTGGAGTAGCTGAACTCCAGGTTAGTATGATTGTGGTATGGAGGATTATTTACCCTATATGATGTGGAATTATATGCATACACACACACACACACACATATACATATATGCACCTAAGTGAGCATGCATACATTCCCATATACATGAACATAGATTGAAGTATTTTATTTGAAGAAAAAATATTGATTTTTCAACTTTTAAACTAAAATGCCTCATCTTTTACTGATTTGAGCTCCTAAGAGAGTGTATTATTGCTTTTACTAAGTTTTGGTCTTATCAAAAGAGTTGTACCATTCTTTTATTCAATAAGATATAAGATTCCGATTCATTTCTACTATTCGGTCCGATCTAAGATCTCTGTCCAATTATACTTTAATTTATTATATGTTCATGGTGAGATGCTAGGAAGCCCGAGGTAAGACGTTGAGTTTCACAGTTACTAAGTTCGAGGTAAGATACCGGGTGGTCCGAAGTAATTTGTCCGTCTCACTGCTTTCTGCATTTGGTCATATATTGCATTGCATCATCCGATACTGCATTACATTGCTCTTGTATACTTGTATATTTTTATATTTGTGTGTTATTGCTATTTTCCAATTTACCCTTCAATTGTTGTGATTTCCAGGTTAATTTTTGATTGATAGCCCCTTTTATATCTTTTATATTATATATTATCTTCTAAGCTCGGTTGATCTATGATGCCTACTGAGTACCCCATGTTTTGGAACTCATACTACATTTATGCATTCTCTTCTAATGTAGGGCCCATTAAAAGTCATCCTCGTTGATCCCCTGATCGTTCGTGGATTCTTTTGCTAATTTGGATACTGGTGAGTTCTTGGCATCCGGAGATTTACTACTTTGCATCTTATATCTATTGTCCATATTTTGTACGTGCTAGACAGTTGTATCTTTTGTATAGCCTTATTCGCATACATTTAGAGGCTCTCATACCGGTGATACCAGGTCCGGAGTTGGTATCTTGTCTATATATTGTCTATTCTTGTTTCCTTAGGGACCATCCGATATATTTTTTACATGTTATATATATATATATATATATATATATATATATATATATATATATATATATATATATAGGGCCCATCCTTTTCCTTGTTATTTTTTAATTGGTCTTTATTTTCAGTATTTGGTTTGGGATTTGGCCTGCCTGCTCGGGGGTTGTAGTGGGCGCCATCCTGGCTCAGTTTTGGATCGTTACAATGAATAAACTTGCAGTTAAACAATAATCTATGGAGTTTTGAGTATGACATAGGTTCAGGATGAGCTGATAGAGTAGTCACAATATCCGGTCTGTGAAATTGGATACAGACCCTTGAATACATAAACATTAATGTATTCCAATTTCAAGAGCTCGAATCGAATCGGTATATCAATATCGATTCGAACACAATTTTTTGTAGAGTGAGTCCATTTCTCGTGTCATTTACAATAACGTTTTCCTTGGATATATTAAGAGGTGGCCCTTTTGCGGCTAGTTCATCTGAGCGAAGCTTAGCCTTCTAAAGATATTGTGACACGGTAAGATCATCTTGTTAGATTTTAAAGTTGCATATGGAGGTTCAAAATTATGCTATTGGAGGTCGACGATAAAGCGACTTCAAGTTTACCCTAGATTTCTTTAGACGTATTGAGACCGATCACAATAGGTAAAGTTTCCTATGACAGAGACAATATTAGCAAACTCATAATAAGTTGACTTGCTGCACCTATGGCACATAGATAGGGTTAGGTTGAACTTCAACGGATCCTTTAGGTTGGATCAAAGGAGATAGACATTGTCTTGCGCCTATAATAAATTCACAAAGATTTTGGCATTTGGGATAGGGTAGTAATTGGGTTTTCCAGAATAGAAAATTGTTCGACATGAGTTTAAGAGAGATGAAGTAATGTGCGTGAGAGTGTGAATTGGAAGACGACATGCTGATTTAAGGTGACGAAGAAGATGATGCTGCTACTGCTGGTGTCGTCGAGGTGGAGGTTTTCCCAAAGTATGGTGCTCTAAAACCATATTAACATTTATGAAATAATAATAGAAACTCTGTAGTTTTATTATATTCATGTATTGAATGTATATATACACGTTAGTTATCGTATATATCTAGGGAATGGAGATTACATATATGAGTCCTAACCTTAAAAAGCATATGTGCTTGAAATATAAAATAACCTATATATTTTTGATTATATACCGTCCATTAATCTAAATAAGAATAAATTTGCAATAAAAAAGGCAATACCTTTTTATTATATAAAATATTATTTATTTTAAATTAAATAAAAAAACTAAAAATATCATATAATATATGAAACAGGGGAGTGAACAATAACAATATACATATAGGTCGTTTATCTCATATATGTAATAGCATCCGTACACCATCATGTTGAAATTAATTACATTACCTGTTCAACGGCTTGAATCTTTTTATTCATAAATTATTAAATCGAAGATTTTTTAAATCAAAAGTTGACAAGTGAACAATAGGATTTGCCAGGGGCCCAATCCACTGGAATCACAGTGCCTGCGACAAGGGTCTTGTTGGAATCCAAAGTAGTCAACCTAATGAAAAATGCAGGTTTTAGTTGTGGAGACAACTCAATTTTCCAGTTTGCACCCCAAGAATGTTTCATTGGTAGCCATTTATCTGAGATTGCAAGCTCTACTGAGCCAAGGTCTCCTTCTCCATTTTCAAACTCAATCACACAGCTAAAATAGCTTGGATTAGAGCCTTGGTCGACCTTGAATGCCACTGTTGTTTGCGGATAATTGCAGGCTACTCTGTAAATGATTCATCATCTTTTAAATATAAAAATGTATGTCGAATAGCATAGTATAGCATAGTATACGTATACGTTAAGGGGACGTTTGGCGAGGGAGATGAGATAAATAAAGTTACCATGGACTGAGATATCTCATGGATTAGTTATCCCACAAGATATATGGGATAGCTTATCCCATTCTTATAGTATAAATGGTGAGATAAATAATCTCAGAAGTAACTAATACTCCTTACCAAATGTAATATTAAAATACTTCAACATTTTATCTAGAGATCATTATACCTTATCCCGCGTTCCAAAGGATCCGCGAGACATTATACGAAGGAAGAATTGGTTTTGTGGTACATTATGAATGTTATTTTAGGTTTTGTGTCTCTTCATCAAAAATCACTAAAAATTAAACTCATGCAACTTTTGTGAGATTATTTTCTCCCGTTCAAGTTAATTATAAATAGGCATATGAGATCATCTAGCTACAAAAATACAAAATATTGTAAAACGTTATGCTTATTATAAAGTACTCCTTCCGTTTTAATTTATTTGTCTTATTATATTTTGCCCTGTTAAATAAGAATGTTACTTTCTATATGTAGTAATTTTTTATCCTCTATATCCTACATGACATATGTAAGATCACAATATTTAAACGATATTTTGATACATTACACACATCTTTAATTTACGACTACAAAATTTTTCTAAAAAAATTATTTATAACAATTTTGTATCGAGTAAAACAAAGACAAATAATTTGAAACAGAGAGAGTATTGTATATCTACTCCTTTATTCACTTTTACTTATTTACAATGGACTTTGCATCTTTTTTTAAAAAAAAATAAACGAAATACATATTTTATAATAAATATCCGTATGCCATATTAATTGGCGAATAATGTCAATGAACTTGGAGAAATTTCCAAGTATAATTAATGTTAAAGGATAAAATAAGGAAAAGAAATAAAAAAAAATTTGAAGCCTCACCTTTTATATCCAATATTAAGAATTCCAGCTCCACGCAACAAATCAGCTTGGCCAGGCTTAGCTAAGGCATCAAAAGCAGTTCCACTTAAATCAAAATGAAAAGCAGTACCATTGCGACAAGACCCTGGGCATTCATCTGTGATTATCACTGTTATTGGTATCTCAGAACAAGCTGAATTCTCTTTGCATTTTACCTACAAAATAGGAAAAGTTTCTTCTTATTATAAGTATATGTTGTGACAGTGTAAAAATTATATTTTAAATCCTTCATGTAATTAACACCCATGAATTGTTTACTACGCGTACAACTTGGTCCTTAATTCTTTTTTTCCATGGAAGAATAAATGTTAGTATCAATATCATGATTTGTGAACAAAGAATATGTATGAGTACCTGATAGCAAGCTCCACAACCTTTTCCTCCTTTAAAAATATTGCCGTTTCCAGCTGATACCATTGCAGAAAATGGAGGAGTCCTTACGTCGTTGCCATATCCACAAGCTCCACCATCTACATGACGATTAGGTGTTCTTTTGAGTTTAATTTTTATAGTACTAACTGATAGTGCAAAAAGTTGCAACATTTGACTATTCTATATATTTTTTTCTTTTAAATTTCTTTTGTATGGAAGAAATAAAAAAGTCCACATTGGTGGTTAATGTGAGACGGTGATTTTCTTATATGATCTTGAGCAGACCTTTCCACACAAGCTAGCTTTTAGAGTTGATTTAGATCCAAAATTCATTTCCTAACATAGTATCAGAGTATGATCCATCTCACCCAATTTAAGGACCTAATTAAATTGTCCACACGCTAGTGTCCAGCCCTGGGCATGAGGTGGCGTCTCGAAAAATGAAAAAAGTCTCACATTAATGGTTAATGAGATGGTAGTCTCCTTTTATTGACTTGAACAATCCTCCCTCCACAAGCTAGTTTTTGAGATTGAGTTAGATCCAACATCCATTTCTTAAAGGTCCAACATCCATTTTGTTGGGCTTGTGGAGGCCTGATTAATTAGGCCCGTTAGAAACCCTAATAACCCTAATCTATTTCTATAAATAGATAGCTTGTACTTGTAATCCAGACACCACAAGAGAGAGAGAAATAAAATTCCTCCTAGTTGCAGTTGTGGATTAGGTCGTGAGACCGAACCACGTAAATTCTTGTGTGTCGTTTGTGTTCCGTTTTTCTCTATTTTCTCGCAGTTAATTTGTGTGTGTGTGTTTATTGTTGTTATTCCGTTGTCCCAACAAGTGGTATCAGAGCGAGGTTATACACACGAAAAATTAGCGAGAGTCACCTAAAATTTTTTTTAGAGAAAGAAGGCGCAACAGCCACCAGCAAACCACTTTGCAGAAGCAGCAGCCGCTGTTGAGCAGCTGCCAGCCGAGCAGCCAAGCGGAGAGAAGAACAAAGCTGCCGACCGGAGCAGCTTGCCAGAAAAAAAAAACAAAGTAGCCACTTGCTGCGCAGCCGCTGACCAGCAGATCTGAAGAGAGGAGAAGCAGCAGCCGCCGCTGCTGCCAGTCGCGACGACGGAGAAGAATCAAGCAGTCGTCGCTGCCAGAGGTCAAGCAGCCGTCACTGCCAGATCTGTCCAGATCGCAGAGCTGCTGCCTCCGTCGAGCAGCCCAGGCGATTGCAAAGCTGCCGTCGTCGCGAGCAGCAGATCGAGCCGGAGGTCAAGTTGCCGGAGAAATTTTTTTCACCGGCAGGCACTGTTTCGCCGGAGATTTTTTTTCAGGCAGAAGGTTTTCAATTTTTTTTGTTGTTGTTGGTCTGAGTTGCTTTGTTGGTGCGTATTGGTTTTGTCATTGAATTTCTGACGAAGTTACCAAGATCTGAGATCAGTTGTACCGGGTACCTCATCTAGTCGTTTGAGATGGCAGAAGATGGGAAGTATCGAGTTGAAAAGTTTGATGGTGCAGATTTCAGTTGGTGGAAAATGCAAATTGAGGATTTGCTGGTTCAGAAGGAGTTAGACATGGTATTGGGTGACAAGCCAGAAAAGATGTCTGATGCAGAGTGGGCAGGTTTGGATCGGAAAGCCATGGCGGTTATCCGACTCTCGTTGACCAAGAATGTTGCGTTTAACATTCTGAAGGAGAAGACAGCGAAAGGTGTCATGGAAGCGCTGTCTAACATGTACGAGAAGCCATCTGCAGCAAACAAGGTCTTTCTAATTAGAGAATTGGTGAACACAAAAATGAAGGAAGGCAGTTTAGTTACCGAGCACATAAATACAATGAATTCAATCTTAGCCAGACTTACGTCAGTGGGCATTAAGTTCGATGATGAAGTTCAAGCCTTACTACTGCTATCGTCATTACCTGACAGTTGGTCCGGAACGGTTACAGCAGTTACCAATTCAGCGGGACCCGATGGATTCACTTTTGAGAAGATTCGTGATCTCATTCTAGGCGAGGATGTCAGAAGAAGGAGTTCTGGGGAATCATCGAGTGAATTGCTAAATGTCAACAGAGGAAGGAGAAATAGCAGAGGTAGTGGGATCAGGAACAGAAGAAGAAGTCAGTCGAAGACTCAGGATCGCTCAGATGTAACGTGTTGGACGTGCAAGGAGGTGGGGCATTTCAGGAATCAATGCCCGAATAATAAACAAGTTAACATTGCAGGAGACTATGCTCATAATGATCTCTTGATATGTAGCGTGGAGAGCAGTGTGGATTCCTGGGTCATGGATTCTGGTGCTTCATTTCATGCTACCCACAGCAGTAAAGCATTGCAGAATCTGAAAGAAGGGGATTTTGGAAAGGTAAGACTAGCAAACAATAAAGTTCTTGATGTAACGGGCATGGGTGACATGATTCTGAAAACTTCAGTCGGTTCGTGGACTTTAAAGGATGTCCGAGTGATTCCAAGCTTGAAGAAACGGTTGATTTCTGTTGGGCAGTTGGATGATGAGGGACACGATGTTAAGTTCGGAAACGGGCAGTGGAAGGTGATGAAGGGGAACTTGGTCATAGCTCGAGGAAAGAAACGGAGTTCGCTGTATATGGTCTATTTACCATCTGAGGGAGTGACTGTCCCAGATCAGAAGAGAAACAAAATCCGGTTCACAGAGTCTCGTGGGCAGAAGAAGGTTCGTTTTGTAGGAGATAAACCCAGAGCCACAGGTCAGATTCAGGTTGAACGTGCTTGGAAAGGTTCAGGTAAACTAGTCAGGGATTTTCGTGGTAGTGGGAGCACCGGCAGTCAGCCAGTTAAAACTTCAACCAGAGTTACCAGACAGTGGGTTAAGAGAACCAGTGTTCCAGCTGTCAAAGCCTCTCCGGATGATTACCTGCTAACTATGGAGAATATTGTTTGTTCTCAGAGTATCCCAAGATTCGGCAGTTCGTGCAAGTGGGAGTCGGTAGGGACAGAGGACGAGTTAGGGGCAGTTTTAGCCGTGACTGATGTTGGAGCTTGGGGAAGCTTCAACGGGCCTTCAGGTTAACTGATGAAAAGGCCGCTGCAACCAGGAAGATGAGGAGGAGATTACTAGACGTACAAGTGCTCACAGTGGATGGCAGTTGAAGATTATCATGCCTCCAAGTGGGAGATTGTTGGGCTTGTGGAGGCCTGATTAATTAGGCCCGTTAGAAACCCTAATAACCCTAATCTATTTCTATAAATAGATAGCTTGTACTTGTAATCCAGACACCACAAGAGAGAGAGAAATAAAATTTCTCCTAGTTGCAGTTGTGCATTAGGTCGTGAGACCGAACCACGTAAATTCTTGTGTGTCGTTTGTGTTCCGTTTTTCTCTATTTTCTCGCAGTTAATTTGTGTGTGTGTGTTTATTGTTGTTATTCCGTTGTCCCAACACATTTCTTAACACTGGTGGTTATAAGATTCTTATACTTTTTAAGATTATTAAAACTATTCAATCAATCACTACATTTTACTCTTGAATTAGTCGGTATTATATGAATTTTCTATCTCTTTCTGCTGTATTCAAGTCCATCTTGTATACAAGATCTATGTCGAACTAGTTGAGATTATACGAATGCTTATTCTGCTTAATAAGCATTCACAATAACCTGTAAAAATTGCTAAGTAATATTCTACAAAAAATTAAATTATGTTGATGATATAAAAATTATTTATATAATCGGTATATATAACTTACATTTATTTTAAAAAAATTAAACTTTAAATTTATATAAAATTATGCACGTTATATTCATAAATTATTTGCATGTGTCTTCATGCATAGTTGTGCAATTACCGCTACCAGCTCCGATGGGATCGCCATACCATGTTACCACTGCGGGTAAGAATGGATCTGTTTCAGCCACGACGGAGAATGTAAATATAGAACAAGAAAAATCGATAATGTGAAAATTGTAAGAGTGGTAAATAGATAAAAGGAGTGAAAAAGAGGAGGGTTGGACATTGTGTTTTCTGTTCAGAATAAAGCAATGTGGTTATTTACTTGAATTTTCACAAAACAAGAAAATATAGGTGATTATATATGCAACAGAACCCCTACAATGTCTACCCCATATAGCACCAGCATAACCTCATTGTAACTGATTTATGGTTTGTGAAATCTTTATAGTAAATTCTGGGAATCATTCCATTTCCTTGAACATGTGATGAATCTCATATTGAATTAATGAACAGTTCACAATGGTCTTCATGCATTAACGAAGAATTTGCACATGCAAGGTCGTGGCAGTAAATTCTTAAATAAAAGTTCTTTGACGTTTTTCATGCGGCGACTCCTTGACATTGAAGTAGAAAAGAGATATTACATGTGAATAAGTTTGGTCAAACCAAATCCTTGGTATGTGTTGAATTATAATTTTAATTATCTTGTCAGAGTATAATAAAGTTGTTAGTTATGTAAGTTTTGATGATTAACAAACTAAAGAGTAATTTGATAGCTAATTTAGATATGAGTCATGCAGTTATTAAATTTTATATAAACAATATTATGTCAGTAGTTGGTTAGAATGTAAATTATTCATGTATAAAATTAATATAGTATTTGGTTTGTAATTTCAAAATGTGTATGACTGATACATGTATAAGTTATAAAGGAATATTGCAAGTGTAATTGTTCATTTTCCGTAAGTTGAAGGCCGTAGTTTCCTCAAAAGAAAAAGATCTTTTGAAGGTTGTTTCCTTGTTGGTTTTTCGTACAGCTTATGCTATTAGTGTGACCTATCTATAAATACTTTGTTGTTTTCATTGAGAAAGATGAATGAAAGACTTCCATTAGTTCTCCATAGCAAAGTTAAGAGCAATCTGTAAGCAGTTGCTGAGTGTTTCTGAGGAAGGAACGTGCAAACAAAGAAGTTGGATATTTATACTTTGTCAAAGAGACCTAGTTATATGGAGTCTGGAGCTTAAAATGTAACAACTTATACCTTCGGGCTAAGGTTTAACTCATGAAATACGAATAATCTGACCCAAACAGTGGATATATGATCATTCATACAAGCTAAAGATTTATTTTGATGTTTGAGGTCATTTCACATGGGTAGAAGTATCCAAAAATTTAAGAGAGAATATATAAAGTACTCCCTAAATTTGTACCTTGTTTTTAAGAAGACACTTTAAGTTTGCAGGGGTCCTATTATCCCCTTATATTTGTTTAAAATAGTATAAATATCATCTTTCGAAGCCACCACCACTTTTAAGAAAAATACTGCATGACACGCACCAATCAGATTTGCCATGTCATATTTTCCCAGTATTTTTGTTTATCTTTTTTTTTCTTTCTTTTTCCTATTCAATTCACTATTTTATATTTTTCTTTTTTACGTTTTATTCATTTTTCCCTTTCTTCTTCTCCACAACCTTGTCAACTCCATCTTTAGCCGAAAAAAATAATTCAAATCACCACTAAATTAAAATCATCAGAAACCATCACTAAACATATCAAAAATCAAATCAAACTATCTCATAATCAAAAAATAAAAATCTAAATCACCACCCAATAAAAATTCAAAAATTTATAAATCACCATTAGACCCATCAAATATAAAATTTGAAGAACAAAAAATAATAAGAAAATAAAATATGGATGTTAGATTCTTTTAAAATTTTAATTAAAAAAGGGAGGAGTTATGATGGAAAACCACCAAACCTATTTCGTAGATTGTTATCAAAATAGGAAAAGAAAAAAAGAGTAGAATGAATATAAAAAAGAAAGAAAAAAAGAGGGTGGTGTGGAGTGGGGGATGGGGGTGGTGGAGTTATAGTGAAAATTATAGATATATGGTTAAAGATTGTGAAAATGAGGAATGGAAGAAGAAGGAGAAGAAAGAGCCAAAAAATATAAGAGAGAGAAAATAAAACAAAGAAATGGAGAAAGGGAAAAGAAAAAGAAAAAATTAATTAAAAAAATGATATTTCTGGAGTTGTTCACGCACTCCAAGCAAGTGCAAAACACACCAAAATCCCCATAATCTTAAAAGGTGCTAGTTATACCATTTGAACAAGAATAGGGGTGTAATAGGACTCCCGCAAACTTAAAGTGTCTTCTTAAAAATAAGGTATAAGTTTAGGGAGTATTTTATGTATTCTCTCAAAATTTAAAAGAATGGAATTAGAAGTCACAAACAAAATTCTGAACACGTGCTGTAAAAGTGACTTTTATGGACCGTAAATGGGACCTACGGTCCGTATCCACGATGAACACTTGCAAGATATTTCCCAGACATGCGATTCATGGACCTTAAAATGGACTTATGGCCCATATGTTGATTTACGACGCAGATAAGGAAATGAACACCAAGGATTCTAAGAATAGAAAAATATACGATCGTAAAGTTAATGTACGGGGACCGTACATGGTGATTGAAAATCGAAGGTCCCCAAGACAGAGTTATTAGTCAGGAGGGGTGTTCAAGTACGATAGATTCAACGGACCGTATGTGAAATTTACTACCACTTTGGTTAAGTTGATGAAACATCAAAAAATTGAACACCTTTAGGTATGGTATTGTAAAGCCCAAGTTTTTCGTGCTACGGTTTGAACCGATTAATATATGTGAGTAAGACTCGACCTGAAATTTTTTTGATGATTCCTAAGTGTGTGTAGGAGTTAATAATGAGTTAAAAGGAGTTAAGAAATTTTGGAGTTAAGTTAATATTGAAAAAATTGTGTTTTAAGGTGTTTATACTTTTTCTAGTGTGAGATACGATCATAAATTTCATTTACAGGCCATACTTTGAGTCTTGAATGGCTATAAATTGAAGGATCTACTGTTAAATAAAATACAAAGCCATTTACAAGTCATACATTGAAATTATGGTTCATAGCATGGCCATAAGTGAAAAGTTATATGCACAATGAGAATTGTGAAGATTATTTGAGTCAATTTTAAATGATCATATCTCTAAATATTCGAAGTGTTTTCTAGTTTTCTATGTATTAAATTAAAGCCCATGAATCTACTTTCGAATGCATTCAATCACTCCGAGTTCGAAGTAAAACGTTATGATCATTTTACAAAAACGTAGCAGAGCAGTCCATTGGATAGTTTTCTGGGAAATTCTGAGACCAGAACTCCTACTCTGCAGTCCATAGAGTGGCTCTTCTTATGGGTGTGTAGTGCACCATACTTATAATTGGGAGGCTGCTAAGACATTTTAGGAAAATAAATTTATTGCAGATTCTAAGATCGTGCTACTAAGCTATGTTTCCAAGAGTCATCAAAACTTATGCTCCCATTTATACAGATTATGTTTTCGGAACAAGTTACTCAAGAAAGCCAAAAGCCTAGTACATTTTCAGAAATAGACCCTAATGGGTTAACAACTACCAAGGAGGTTCAGACCGAGACACCGGATGGTTTATCTACTCCATCACCCATGGTCCCACAACTACCAAGGACCGAGGAATATATAGAAATTCCTTTGTCATCTACTTAATCAAGTTCTTCTAGCGTACATCTTTAGGGAGCTATTCAATTGCTCATTTACTTTGTGACTGCCTAATTCCAGCATCAAAATGAGAGACCTTTGGGTGTTGGGTCATAGAGGAGGTTAGTAGGTTCTCAAGTTAAAGGGTTTCTCTAAATGGATTTCCTCGTCTTTAGGGGATACAAACCCAAAGAACATAATGCATGAATGATTCTTGGATTTGAATCTCCAAATTTTATTTTCCTAATGACACCCAAAGTTCTTTAATGAACATTAGATGATTCACCAAGTAATGAGTATGTTAGAAACTGAGGATGTTAAGTCTGCTTTTTATCGAGCTAAGAGATATCGCAGGTATGTAGTATGATATGTGGACAAATTTTTCAGATAAAATGCACCCCTAACTACTTGAAAGGATTTTGTAAGGGCTTTTATTGAGTGTTTCCTACCTACACATATTGGGAAAGAAAAAGCGTTGGAGTTTTAATAGGTTTCGACAGAATGATATAAGTGTACATGAGTATAGTCTCGGGTTTGTTCGACTAGCCAGGTATACCAAAAAAATGGTTTCTACTATGCAGACCAGGGTTAGGCGATTCATGATTGGTCTTAGACAGCAATTGATTTATGATTTTGCCAGATCAACATTGATTGAGGAAATAGATCTCTCCAGTATAATGGCCTATGCACGATAGGTGAAGAACGTGAGTTTAAGGTCAGGATAAGAAAGGAAAAAAGGCAGAATAAGAGTCTAGATCAGGTAGCAACAATGATGAGTTTCAGAGTAACCACAAGGTGTCAATTTCTCAGCATCAGGGTGGCATAATGGACTCTATTAATAATGATTGGTTCACGAATTTGCCATAAACATAAATATAATTTTTTTCTAGAACCCTAGTCTTTTAAAATGGGTGAAAATTCATGAGATTTGATCAATGTTCTAAACTTTATTATCCAAACTGATTGTAGAGTGTTGTACCTTATTTTGAACCAGTCAAAATATGTTTGCAATATCCGGTTCTTCTACCTGGTTTTTAAAAAGTTTAGAGTCGTCACCTGAGTTTTAAAAAAATATTAGAAAAATCATTTGTGAAAATGTAAACTCTGTTTTAGTCCATGAAAACTGTTTAAACTTTAGGTAAAGGTTCAATTTATTTCAAGGAAAAGGTGTTAGGCACCCTTGAAGTAGGGGTTGACATAGTTTGGACCAATCCGAAATTTGAATTTTTTGAATATTTAGGTTGGATTTTTCGATTATGGATTGAATTTCGGATTTCATTTTTTAAATTTATGAATTTTGGATTGGATATCAGATTTAGTATCATGAATTTTTGGATATCCAAAAATCTGAAATTTTTATACCTTATATTAACTCTACTCAATTACTCATATCATATATGACTACTACTAATAAGTCCAATTTTTAAGATTCAATAGATTAATACCTGCGACCTATCACAATATTAAATCAATATGAAATTTTCTATTTATCAAATATAAAAATGTAAAATATTTCATGAACAAGTAAAGTTTAATACACGGCATGGGTGGTAGAGTCACCACAATTCTCGTTAATTATAGAGAGTTATAAATTTCAAATAGCAAACTATAGGTAGATTAAGGTTTCTAATTGTTATGGTCTACCTAAAAATCTCAAAAGTCAAAATCGAAATTCAAAAAATCCAAAACGATTAATCCGAAATCGAACATAAAAAATTCAATCCAATCCAAATTTATTTGGATGAATTTGGATTGTAATTTCTTTAATCCAAAAATCGAATATCAAAATCGAAATCCTCATATCCAATCCGATGGCTCGAACGCCCACCCCTACCTTGAAGTCTATCCGATAATAGTTCTTAAATTTAGTCTAAGATATACTAGTGGATTATTTATTTTCATTTATTACTTGCTATGATGTGTTAAAGAAATATTTAAAAATGGGTTTAGAAATGATTGAAAATAATTTAAAATTTAAAATATATGAGGTATACAAATATGTATGTGATATGCATGAAAATACAGAATTGATATACGAGATATACATATATAAAGAGGTGGTAGTTTGGATAAAGTGGAAAAATGTAATAAAGTAGTTGAAAACTAATTTGTAGTGAAAAATGTATGAGATATGTAGAAATTATAAGAAATATACATGTATATACAAAAATGATATACAAAGATATAGGTAGTGTGAAACAAATATATGTGAAGTAGTTGTAAAATAGTGTCCTTGTAATATATATAGAGTGTATCATAAAATAAATATGAGTCAAGGCATATATGTCTAAGCAAATATATGAGTTACTTATAAATATCTTTATGTATATGTAAAAAATAATAAATGTAGTATATGTATACATAGAGGTAAGTTATATTTGAGGAAAATTGGACCATGAGTAAAATAACTATATACGATATTTGACATGCAAAAAGAAGTATTTATAATTAGATGTTAATATATGTGTAGAAAATTGATTAAAAGTATTTAAATATGTAATATGGAAAAAATAGTATATGTAATATGTTAAAATAAATATATGTGCATAATTAATGATATATGGAGAAAGACATGGTAATATAATTTTGTAAAATAATATGTATATAACTCATACTTGAGCTTAACTTGAAAATGGGCCAGGCTTCTTGGGCCTAAATTTCTGCTGCAAAATCTGTAAAAGAATTAGGTAGCCCAGTAATGGACAAAATTTAATTATTTTGGGTCTAACATTTGAGTTATTTCATTTGAACTTTGAAAAATTATTTGTTATCTCTTTTACTACTCATTTTCTGAAAAAATAAACCTATTTAAAAAATATTATTTATGAAGAAGAAAGTTATGCACATCATTAAGCTTTTTAAAAAAAGATAGTATCATAT
Organism: Datura wrightii; assembly: GCA_035772735.1. Taxonomy (NCBI): domain Eukaryota; kingdom Viridiplantae; phylum Streptophyta; class Magnoliopsida; order Solanales; family Solanaceae; genus Datura; species Datura wrightii. The sequence goes on from JASDFA010000007.1 coordinate 97,874,143, forward strand.
TTAAGCCTCAATTTCTTGAAAAATCATTTGACAAAACGAGGTAAGGAAATTTTATTTGTGACATATGCTCAAGAAAAGAAAGTCATCCTAAATGAAGGGAGGCAAACTTGTTACACCCCATGCGTATAGAACGGTCCCATTGATAGGTTGTGGATGTACGAGCCTAGTTTTGAGGCTACATGTTGGACGTTGAGTGAAGGTCGGGGGACGTGTTCTCGAAGGAGAGATCAAGTGAGCACAAAAGAGAATCAATAAGGGTCCACGATGGCAGCATGCCACACTACTCTAGTGGCGCGTTGGCCAGCGTGCCACGCTGCCCCCATATCGGTCAGCCTCTATTTAAGACAAGTTTGGTCTGTTTACTATTATCATATATCATTTTCCAGAAATGGTCTCAACCCAGAACTCTCTCAAGCTCCCCTCTTTACATTTATATTGATCCTAGAAACCCTTTTCCAACATGATTCTAAAGGACGGAAAGTCAAAAGTTACATGTAGCTCGCATTTTGGTGTTGTTTTTGAGTGTTTTGGTGTTCTCATGGATGAATGGTTGGTAAGACTTTCTTTTCATTGATTTTGAGTTGTTTAAGTTGATTAAGAGTTTTCAATCATCGGTAGGTTGTCATTTTGGAAATTCTACCATTGAATTCATAGAAATTGCGTCGAATAAGCTTTGTTTACCTTGTTTCTTGGTTGAGTCTTGTTGGATGTACTTTGGCAATAGCATGGGATGACCTTAGGAAGCATTTTCATGGTGTGGATGGATCATGATTTAGCTTAGCTTATGTACGTCGGATTCAAGGTGTGTTAAGGTTTTTCTTTCTCCATTTCGGCATATTTGTCAACTTGTTGGGTTGTTAGATGCTATGTGGGATAATTATGTATTGTATTTGGGGGCTATTAGGAGGCAGGCCTTTCCCTGACTTGGTGAGGTTGTGAAATCGAGCATTAAATTAGTCGGTTGTCATGCAATGATAGGACATTGAAAAGTGTTGTTTGTGGTGTGCCTTGTAGTGTTTGTTGTGACCCTATTTGGGAGAGTTGGGGGCTGACTTATTTGGCTTATATTTGTATTGATTGGTATTATTGGTAATATCCTATAATTTGTATAGGAATCTTGGGAGATAGAGTTGTTAGGCTGTGATCCTTTGGTCGTTCAATAATACCTTGAGAATGATAATACGTATAGAACTTAAGGACAAATTCTATAGTGATAGTAGTTGGACTAGGATGATTTTATGTTGCCTAAATATGTGGATATGGATATTAGACATGGCTTGGTAATAGCTACGGTAGGTGAGAGGCCTAGAGATGAGTCAGGTAAGACGGTGAAATGATGTTGTAACTCCCCATCCCTAAGATCAGATCCTAGACATAAAGTAAAAAATTGGAAAAAAATTGATCTTTTTCCCTCAGTACGACACACACAACGAGTCGTGGTGTGAGACCACGAGTCATAGGCCATGATTCGTTCCTACAAATTGTACTCGCATACCACGACTCGTGGCTTGAGTCTTTGGTTTTTTGGAGGGTCACTGATGGGGTTACCACGAGTGCTACCCACAACTCATGATCCCAACCTATGAGTCATGGTTTGGACTCCTAGTACCTATGAGAAAAATGCAAGGTTGCAGGATCTTGCTAGGCTGCTCAGTATGAGTCTACCCAAAACACATACCATGGATTTCTGGACTCTTGGTTTGAGTCATGGTAACTGAAAACTTAATGCTATCACTGGACTTCTTACCATAAGTTAATGCTATCACTGGACTGCCAACCACGATTCAAGGGAAGACTCATGGTAAGTAGTCTAGTGATAGCATTAACTTTTCAGTTACCATGACTCAAACCATGAGTCAGGGAATTCATGGTACGAGTAGTAGGTAGACTTGTATTGAGTAGCCTAGCAAGATCCTGCAACCTTGCATTTTTCTCATAGGAACCAGGAGTTCAAACCACATCTTGTAGGTTGCGATCACAAGTCGTGGGTGGCACTCATGGTAACCCCATCAGTGACCCTCCAGAAAACCACGACCTAGGCCACCAGTCATGGTATGTGAGTAGAAATCGTAGGAATGAGTCATAGACCTAACACAGTGAAGTGTTCAGGTTAAACCCAGACGCCTACGACTCTTGGTAACCACAACCCGTCTTGATGGTCCGCGGTATGAGTCGCACAAGTGATCAAGTTTCCCTAATACCCATGAGTCGTGGGTTGATAGTACGACTCATGGTACGATACATAGGAACTAAATTCCAAAGTTTCAGAATGATTTCTCCAAGGGTATTTTCATAACTTTGTATCTTTTAAACCTATACTATGTCATTTTGGGGTCTTCTTAGAGGGAAGTTAAGGGTTCTTAATCAAGTAACGTCCCACTTTCCTGCATAACATTGAATTATCCAGAGAACATTACGCTCCTAGACTCTCAGGAAAAAACTAGGGTTCCTCTTCTCAAAAATTTTGGATTCTCAAGCAATAAGCAAGAATACATTAGTCCAGGTATGTTGGATTATTGATGAAGGGCGTACCTACGTACTTCTTAGACATAGTTTGCCCATACTTTACTATGTTTTGAGGACAAATTATGCGTGTTTGCATGTGTTTATGTTATATATTTGTGAAAATATCTAATACGCATGATTAGATGCTTTTAGGGCTAAAATGATGGATTTGGATGTATTTGAGGCTTTTGGAACACCTGTGAAGAAGATGGAATAAACGAAGAAAGAACAAGGTCAAAAATGAGTGCACTGCCATGCCCGCACGATCAGCAGCGCGGCGCATATGCACACCTGCTTGACCAGAGATGCGAGACGCCTGCCTTCCCATACTACCAGCCGTGCAACATGGCATTATCTCCAAAGTGATGCAACAGGAGTTTGGCGCAATGCCAGGCGCGAGGTGCCGGCCTTCCAGCATGACAGTATGAGTGATGCCTTGCGCAGCACACCAACCTTGTTTAAACAGGCAGCAGTCAAATCCTACTTTGACTAGAAAAATGAGCTAAAAATCCCAAATCAAATCCGCAAAGAAAAAAGAAGGAAAAAATCTATTATAAATATCCTTTATTTCTTTGTAAAGTTAAGCCAAGTTTGAAAGAAGTTTTTAGACAAGTCTTGACACAATTTGAGAGGATTAGTATTCAAAATATGATTGTAAGGTTTTATTTTCACAAAACTCTTTGAGATACTTGTTGTTGAATTGTTCTTCCTTGTTTTTGTAGTAATCATGTGAGTTTGTTCCTATCATTGTTGTAAGTATTAATTAATACTTTTGTCTATGAATACTATGAATTTACTTATAATTATGATAGGCTAAAACCTCCACGACAGGGTTGTGGGAACCACGATTAACTAACACACATAGGTAAAAATACCAAGTGATTCTTAAACGGGGTTTATGCATGTATTGTTTCTCCCTTTATTTTAATTGTTTCTTAACGATTGCAAATGTGGGAATCAACATACGGACCAAGTGGCATGGTGATAATCATCTAAATAGCTAATCCAATATCAAGGGTAAGGGCTAATTAAGTATACATCCAAATGCAAACCAAGTTGCGTGGTGATAATCATCTAAATAGGGGACCAACCATTTAGGTGAAGTTAACTTACCGATATTGCATGCTAAGCACTAGGATACATCACTACTATAAAACACCTTGTGTTTATGAAGTCATAGGAAACACTCACCCTAGTTAGTTGCATTAATTTGGAATCAACCTTCACTTTCTCTCAAAAATATTTGTTGTTACTTTTACAAATTCTCCCCTCTTAGGAGATAATTGACTTAAAAGATTAAATACTAGCATTCTTCTAAATCCTTTCATATTCTCTATGGGATCGACCCCAAACTTTGTTAGGTTCTATATTTGACATCGACCACTTTATATCTCATTACGAGGTGTAATTTGGGCGACATCAAATGTTGGCGCCATTGCTAGGGAATACGGTTAAGGATTAGATTAACTGCTTGTGTTTAACTGTTAGTCTTTATTTCCTATTTTTGATTTTTCTTTTATTTTCTGACGTGTCACAGGGCAGCATAGTGAAACAAGTGGCCAAGATGTGACGAAGGTCTCAACAAGTATCTTGATGAAGTTTGATTAATCAACATACCTGTGTTGTGCTACAACATTAAATCAGGCGCTACTTGGGAGGAAACCTAAGATAATTTTTTGTTTTTATGTGTTTGTTCAAGTGTGCAGGTGATAGGTCATGATTTTTAACAAAAATTAAGCTTAAACAGTGAAAACGGGAATAAAATAGTCAAAAGTGTGCACCAGACATTGCTTAGGCCAAGTAGCACAAGGCTTGGCATGAGGCACAAGTGCCGCAAGGCCTGGCGGACGCGCAGGCAACACAACATGTGCAGAGGCGCGACGCACAGGCTAGGCAAGGCATTGTTCCAAGCAAAAAATTTAAGGGCAAAAATATAATTTCTAGCCTAGAGGAGTACTTTAAAAGGCCTAGACCTATAAATTTCAGCTCAATTTCATCATAGCTGCGCCGCACCCCTCTAATTTTCCAAGAAAACTCTCTCAAAACTTCATCTCTTCATCAAAATCTTTCAAATTTTTTCACCCAAAACACAAAGTTTAACATTTTCCTTAAGATACTTCCATCAATGGCACCAAAAGTAAACAAAGGGAAAGGAGCGGCTTCTTCAAGCCATTGGTCAAAAAGAGCAAGGATACCTAGTGAAGAGGAGCATGAAGATGTGAGGATGGCACCACCACCATTGAGGCGATATGGGCTCCGTTGGGTCACGAAGAAAGAAGGTAAAAAATGATTCAAGGAACATAAGAAATCTAAATACTCACATGATATATTTATTGATAGAAATTTCTTGTCACTAGTTTTCCCTCACATGGTAGATAGAATACTCACCCTTGGTCTTGGTTTTGTGTTTGATGCGCCGGGTGATTGTAACTTGAATATGGTGAAGGAATTCCTTGAAAATTGGATGCCAAATGAAAGGTCGAACCAAGTTAAAATTAGGGGTCAAATTATCGAGTTTGCACCTATGGCTTTGAATAGATTACTTGAGACACCTCATGTTAACCCACAACCTTTTGTTAACATGGTGAAGAAACCCCCATATAGGGACATTAGAAATACTTTGTGTGGCCCTAAATCAGTTACATGATGGACTCGCCACCAACAATCTGAGTATCATGTTTCACTTACATATGCTCATTTAAGTAGAGAGGCACGAGTTTGGTTAAAAATAGTATGTGTTAGCTTAGTGCATGGAAAGCATGTAACCCATGTAACTAGGAAAGGGTGTGTCTTGTATATGCGTTAATGAATGGAATCCCAATTAATGTGGATGGTGCTCATTAAAAATGTGTTGAAAAGAGCAACGGTAAAAAAAGGTCAAAACTTCAGATTGGGGGTCTCTTGACCCGATTTCTGCGTGATCATGACATTGAGGAAGAGGAGGCGGACTATAGACCTTCTTATGATCCTAGGGGGATTGACGTGACTAAAACAAAGGAACCCGAGGGTATAAATGGTCCAGTCCTTTCTGTCAATGAGCACAATGCGCGAATTGGCAACATGTTGAGCCACTTATACGGTATGCAAATGCTCCAGCTGAGGATGAATGGTGTGACTGAGGAGCAGCTACAATAATTTAACATAGACTACCCTCTGAGCGAGCACTCGCGAGCTCTTTGCAGAGTTGGGCCTGGATACGAGGAGCCTCTTGATGATGATGTGTCCACGGAGGATGAGATGGCAAGAGTAGACTCGGACCTAGAGTCTAGTGATGATAATGAGGAGGATTCTGAGATGGGGGAAGCTGCTCTTGCCCCCACAGAAGACAAGGAGTAGAGGCCCAGGGAGTTCTTCTTTCACGCTTTTACTTTGCGCTTTATTATTTTAGCAGTGGGGATGGTGTTACTAATTAAGTGTGGGGTGGCAGAAGTGAACTTCATATTATCGTGCATGCCTTAATTGCTAAATTTGCACATGGTAGGCCTAGTTCTTTTTTGAATTTATGACTTATCTTGCATGCTTGATTGGTTTGTAGTAGTTTTTTTCTAGTTTTATTTCTAGTTTTATTTTATTTTGGGTTCCTTTGATTTTTATTTTCGGTACTTTTCTGGTGGATAGCCCCTTAGAACCAATTAAAGAGTCTAGATTTTTGGTTTTTTTATTTATTATTAGTCATTGAGTCATGACTTTGCCTAGTGATGGATGAATGACCATCTTAAAGGTAAATTAGTCATTAGGAAGAACAAGAACTTGGAAACTATGAATACTAGGTTCTTCACTTTAGGTATAATTGAGACTTTGTTAAATTTCCTCAAAAATGCATGAAAAAAGGTAGAAACACTTAGTCTTTTGGAACTTGACTCATATGCTTGAAAAGAAAAAAATGGGCTCAATTATGTTATGCATGCAATATGAATATATGTGTTTATCTGATCTTGATTTCCATTGTTAAACCATTTTATGCCAATGTATGGGGAATTTTTGATATACTCCATGCTTGCAAATTGATGTCTAGAACTTGCCCCGTGTGTTTGCAAAACGAAATAAGAATGATGATTTAGGAAGTGATATAGGCATTTCTTTGGTAGCCTTATTTTTATCCCATTTTGCGTACCTTGATTGTAATTATCCTAGTTAGTTATGTTTGAGCCTTAGCCTATTCTTTTGATAGCCATATTACAATCTTAAGTCCCTTTTTGTTCTATTGATTTATATTTGATAGAAATGACTCCTAGAGCACTTTAATAAAAAATCTTGCAATAAAGGAGCTTAAGTGGAAAAGTGAAGGGAAAAGCTAAAAAGTGTGGAAATTAGAAGAAAATAAAATGGTAAAATTTGCTAAACAAGGAGAGTGATGTTAGTGGAAAAACAAAAAGAAGAAAGAGCTTTAAAAAAAAGGATGATGAAAAAAAGAATGAGCTCAATGTTGAAAAAATTTCCCACTAGTCACCTACGTTGAAAAATTGAAAATAAAAGGAGGTACAAGAAGAAAAATGGCAAATTGAAGAATGTGCTAAAAATCAAAGTGTTGTGAAGTATTAAAGTGCTTAGGGAGATTAGTCACTATCTTGGCCAAATAGTTCCTACCCGTCCCTTAGCCTACATTACAACCAAATTTAAGTCCTAATTGATGCTTGATTCTAATTCTATATTAGTGGAGTATTACACTATGGGTAAGCCTATGGTTCTTTTGTATGGATGTTGAGTTCTTTGGGAGAGTGAGCGGATTTTGTTATATTTATGCCCAAGTTAATATTATTTTATATCTTATGTGTGAAAGGGCATCTCTCCAAATTTTAAGGGGCACAATGGTAGGACTTTGGTAAATCTTGATTGCTAAAATTATGTATGATTCATGTTAGCCCAAAATATGTCTTGATGAGTTAGTTTCAAAAAAGCTAAGTGATTTCTAACTTTGACATTTTCATGTTGATCCTATATGCATGCGAATGAATTATTTGAGCTTCATTGATTTGTCTCATGATCCTAAGTGCAAGTAGACCTGTTCGTAGGTTAAATTTTGTGCCTACATGTGAGAAGGGAAGTAGTAAATTGTTCGAGGACGACCAATAATTTAAGTGTAGGGTGTTGATGAAGGGCGTACCTACGTACTTCTTAACCATAGTTTGCCCATACTTTACTATGTTTTGAGAATAAATTATGTGTGTTTGCATGTGTTTATTTTATATTTTGTGAAAATGGCTAACACACATTATTAGATGATTTCAAGGCTAAAAATGACGGATTTGGAACACATGTGAAGAAGATGGAATAAATGAAGCAAGAACAAGGCCAAAATCGAGTGCAGTGCCATGCCCACGCAACCAGTAGCGCGGCGCACAACCATACCTGTGCGACCAGAGGCACGAGGTGCCTGCCTGCCCACGCTAACAGCGCGCGACGTGAAACTATCTCCAACCCTACAGCAGGCACGACACAGCAGGAGTTTGGCGCAATGCCAGGTGCGAGGCGCCGACCTCCCAGCGCGACATGGCCCTAGTATTGCGTGATGCCCTGCGCGGCATGCCAAGCTTGTTCAAATGGCTAGCAGTCAAATCCTACTTCAACTCGAAAAATGGGTTACAAATCCCAAATCAAATCCGCAAAGAAAAAAAGAAGGCAAAAATCTATTATAAATACCCTCTATTTCTTTGTAAAGTTAAGCCAAGTTTGAGAAATGTTTTTAGACAAGTCTTGACACAATTTGAGAGGATTAGTATGAAAAATACGATTGTACGGTTTTATTTACACAAAATTCTTTGAGATACTTGTTGTTGAATTATTCTTCCTTTTAGCAATAATCAAGTGAGTTTCTTCCTTTCATCGTTGTAAGTATTAATTTATGCTTTTGTCTATGAACGATATGAATTTACTTATAATTATGAGAGGCTAAAACCTCCACAACTAGGATTTTTGGAACCATGATGAATTAACATACATAGGTAAAAATACATAGTGATTCTTCAATGGAGTTTATGTATGTATTATTTCTCCCTTCGTTTTAATTTTTTCTTAACGGTTGCAAACATTGGAATTTGCCTTTATTTTAACCTACCAGATCAAGGGAGTAATGAATGGAAAAAGGGATTAACAACAGAGATTTAAGGCTATCAACCCTCATCTAATAGCTTGACCTTGTCCGGAATAGCTAATCCGATATCAAGGGTAAGGGTTAATTAAGTATACATCCGCATAGGGACCAAGTTGCTGGTGATAATAAGCTAAATAGGGGACCAACCATTTAGGTGAAGCTAACTTACCGATATTGCATGCTAAGCACTAGGATACATAACTAGTATAAAATGCCTTGTGTTTATAAAGTCACGCGGAACACTCACCCTAGTTAGTTGCATTAATTTGGAATACACCTTCACTTTCTCTCAAAAATATTTGGTTGTTACTTTTAAAAATTCCCCCCCCCCTTTAGGAGATAATTGACTTAAAAGCTTAAATACTACCGTTCTTCTATATCCTTTCATATTCCGTTTGGGATTGACCCCAACCTTTGTTGGGTTCTATATTTGACATCAACCACTTTATATCTCATTATGATGTGTAATTTAGGTGACATCAATTATCAGTAAGGGATTCCTTTCACCCTTATGCCCAAAGCTCAAGTTTCAAAGTATGTTTTCAACTAGGATTGTATAAATTTATGATTTTAGGGCTGAAAATCTCTTTTATGCATGAACTATAAATTTTAGTATATTATTCTTTTCCTCATGATTCTCATATGAAAACTATAGATATGCATGATTTATAAATTTATAAAATCTCTTGAAGCCTTACTTTCAGAATTTATCATGATTTCCATAGTTCAAACATATTTCAGAATGCTTCTAGATATTATGCTCTTATGACTTCAGAATTAGTTATAGCTTGTATGACTAGTTCTTTCAGATATTTCAGTAAATAACATGATTTTTACTAGTGTATGCAAATCTTTCAGAACTTAGATATATTTATGAGCACATATGTAATTTTGGCAGTGGTATTTAGCACCCAGTGAATGCAGGTTCAGATAACCCATGTCCTAAAACTATGTAGCCGCTGTAGGTTAAGAGGTCCTTCCTAGTTAAGAGTCTTTGCCTTTGCCAGAATGGGCTCATGAGTGAATTCATGGCAGTCATGGTTCATACCCTTGTGAAGGTATGAATTCCCTCCCAACTAGGTGTACAGGTTGGACACCATGGCGCTTACATGACGGTTCTCGATTACGAGAACCTCCTAAAGAAATATTTTAATAGTATTTGTACATGGCCCATGTTTTCAATAAATGAATTTAGTTTATGACTTATAGATATATTCAGCTCCATATATATGTTTTACTCTTGGGTCATTGTACATCAACTTATGTTATTCCCAGATATTTTATTCATGCAGCATGATTTCAATTTCCAGTATAGTTTACCTGCTTCACTCATGTTTTACATATCTTACATACTTAGTACATTTAAACTACTGACCACATACTTATTGTGATATATCATTTTATAATATAGACTCAGGTGCTCAGAATTAGCCCCATAGTTAGTTAAGTTTTAGTGTCAGTTCAGCGGTGAGTCCTCATCATAAGAGGAAGAGAGTTTTGCTACATTTTCTTTTATTTGTTTTAGTTTCAGTATCGAGATCTAGTTGGGAACATTTCCCTTCAGCTCATTAGTTCTTAGAGGCTTTTCACATATATTTCAGCTTGGTCAACTCTTACATTATTTTTAGACTAAAGATTTACTTTTATTTCCAGGCTTATTCAATTAAGTGGTTATGTATCAATTTTCTTTCATTGAGTTATTTCAGTATGTGATTAGTTTCATTCTAGTACCATGGGTTAACTTAGGACCACGTATGGTTCTAAGTATCGGGTCACCTCCACGGTGCAGACTTGGGTTGTAAGAAACTTGGTATTAGAGCATTAAGATTAAAGTGTCCTAGGGTGTCTAGAAGTTGTGTTAGTAGAGTCTTTTTTATGAGTGTGAAGCGCGCCACACTTATGAAGAAGGGGCTTCGAAATGTTCTTAGGAAAACTTCCCTTCTTTCATGTTCATTATAGTGCAATAGAGCTGTTCCATAAGAAACTTATACAAATTCATGCACTGTTCCAATTCGTTGACTATGCCTCATCCTTGAGGTGATAGAAATAGCATAGCTCAGATTCCAATCAGTGGGGTGCTCTCAGATAGAGCCAACATAATGTTAAGGGACAGTGCAAGGGCTTAAGAGGATCCCACTATTGCAGTTAAGTCTAATATATCGCAAGAATACACTCTTGTTTTCATGAATCATGCGTTGAGCCTACAGTAAGATGTGCTTGAAAAATCCCCTTTTGAAACACTGATGCAGATGACACCCTTAGTGGGGGAGTGTCTCTAAGTTCTTAGGTAGTATTGTCACCTTTGAGATAGTATGATTTGGGTCGCGAGAGCCATGAGTAGTATAATAAACTTAGAGCTAGAAATATGAAGCTAGAAGTGTGGAAGCCAAAAATGGAGATAGTGATTGAGGGAAGTATGTAGCCATGTTCATGTATCTATAAGGTAAGTAATAGGATGATAATCCCCTTGGTGTTGACTGAAGAGTAATAAGTTTTGTGTAGATTCCATTATAGTATTTAGAGGGAGAGTTGTTGGTAAAGATGACATAGAGGATATTTGAACTAGAGTCAAAGATCATGAAGGCATGTTAATTTGTTAGAAAATTATTAAGTATAAGTGATTAGAGGCTAAGTCATTAGGTGAAGTAAAGCCTTGAATGTCAGAAAGAAAGATGTGCACCAAGTTAGAATTTCGTTACACTAGATTTTAAGCTCCTAAAGTGCTATGTGTGCCTAGTTTAATATTCTTGAGTTAATAAATGTTAAGAATGATAGTAATATATAGTGTTCCAAAGAGCCGAAGCTAGAGAATTTTAAATAAAGTATATGATTTTGAGCATCTTAATATAAGCTTTAACCCTTTTATTGGGTGGATAGAGGATTGGAGAGATACAACAGAAAGAGTATGAATCCTACAATGATAGCTTTGGAGGCAAAAGAGAAGTTAAGAGTTACCTAAGAAAGAAATCATAGCATAAATTTAAGTACCTATAGATGTAGTCATTGAGGGAGTGTTTACCATCCCTATGTATAGTGATACCCCGACCCCCACAAGAGTTATTTGATTAAATCCCAGTTTAGCAAAGAGGTCCAAAGACTTATAACATTGACTTTGAGCTAGGGGGATATGATAAGGTAAAGGACCAAGTCAAGTCTTGAGCTTTCGATTGTGAAAAGTTCTAGGAGCAGTAACTATGGGATGTCGATACATTCTTATTTAGGTATATTCCTTGTAATTCAGTCATCATGACACTCTACCCATGCCGTATATATTCATGCATTTACCATGTCTAGGGTTCAAGTAATCTATGCAACCCATACCCATACTCAGATTTCCAAAATGAGAAGAAAGTGCTTTAGACAGTGATCCTAGTCTTACTCTATAATTCCATAAATCAAAGCTTTATGTTATGAGACTCATTATATATATAAACTCTTGTCTTATAGTATGATTATCTCTATGAACTCAGACACCAAGATACACCTTAACGGTTAATAAAAATCATGATACGTTATGTATATGCTCACATTAGATTTCTAGAATGATTCGTGCTTATGATTTCCTTACTCTAAGCCCTAATAACCCTTATATTCATGCCTTACATGCCCAGTATGTGAAATACTTGTGCCAATTACACTTGATTCCTTAGACCTCACCTTGAGTGACAAAGTCACGCTAAGTATAAGTCATGATTGAGCCATATCACTTTGTCATGACCCAAGCATGGATCCCGAATCGCAACATGGGACCTAGAACCACAAATGGATCCAAGCTAACCCATGACACATATAGAGCATATTCTTCAGCATAAACTAAGTGGAAAGGAATTATGAACATAACATAAGCATAAACATAGAGAACAAGTCAACAACACTAGACCATCTAATACATAGTTTTCTGGGAAGCCTCTAATCACAGATGTGCTAATGGGACAACACCCCCAACTAGCTCTACAAAAATCAGAAAACTAAAAAACAATAAAGAAAGTCAAATGTCAAAATTGACGTTCTCGGATCATGAGGACTCACCCAAGTTGGGGCTGAACTGGACTGAAATAAGAGTGTAGCTAATGTTGGAGTTGAGACTGATCATCAAAACCTATATCATGAGACGATACAACATTGAAGTATGCAGTCAAATACTTTGAATATACTGAACGTGGAAGGTAATTAAAATAGTAAGATAAGATCATGAGTATTTTTTTATTTCTTTATAGGAGAGGAGAAATCTCTATTTTTTGACGCGAATTTTACATGACATAGGAGAAGCCGCCCTTTATCAAAAATTATATTATTTTGAATAATAAAAGGGGGTTCCAACATATTAATATATAGTGAAGTGTTCCCCCAGATTCAGAACTTTTTTTCAATACTCACAATCCTTATTAGTTAAGAATCTTAGTGATTGGATTTCTATGCTTAGTCTAATAGGAAATAACATATTCAAATAAATAATTTTATAGTGAATGACTATTCATCTATTGTATTTTCATGCAAATAGGGGGCAAGAAGGGGCCGCGGTAGCTGCCGAATCTTTTACTGGTACATGGACAACTGTATGGACCGATAGACTTACAAGTCTTGATCGTTACAAAGGGCGATGCTACCGCATCGAGCGTGTTGTTGGAGAAAAAGATCAATATATTGATTATGTAGTTTACCCTTTAGACCTTTTTGAAGAAGGCAAGAGATTCGTGGTTGTACCGATACCACTTGACAGCAACTGGCCAGTTTCCTACAATTGACCGATTGATCCATAAGAGCGGTAAGAGGTGATATTTACAAGGACGGGAAGCGGTATCGAACAAGAAGAGATGGAAGCGAAGCACCCTTTGAGAAGCTTCTATCTGACAGGAGGAAGTACTCAACTAGTGAATGAAAGGAAAGATGACGCCCAGGCGAAGTCAACTTATTCTAGAGTCCTCTTTAATTCAGGTAACTAATGTTGCGCAATCGTAAGATCAAGATCAGAAGTTTCAGGGTTAGTTTCACTCTCTTCATCTTGAGGCATATTAACATTTCCCAATTCAAGGGAAAGATCCTTGTTGTTAACAAGAGGAACATAAGGGACAACTAGTCCTCTCTTACCTCCTCAGGTCAGTATGTCTTCCACTAATTGGTCTTGACCGCATCTTCCCCTGGAGGAGTAGTAGCATTGTTTTCTCTATGGGCAGATGACATAGGGATTATAAAAGATGGCTGATCACTTGACTCAAATTGGACATAATCTTTGATTTTGATCATGCTATTCTAGTATGTGCATACAAAATGTATTGGGGTTATGAAAAAGGGTCCGGATAAAGACCAAAGATCTTGAGCAACCGATCTGGCAGAACAACTCAAAAGATAAAGAAGTACTTAGTTAGAGATTGTTTGCTATTTCTTATGCCTCAACAGAGAAGTAAAGTTCAGCTATCCTCTGATGATCAAGTCGATTCCATGATTATAAGTTCATTCCATATCGGACCAGGCCGGAATAGGGTTATATACATTCTCATTATGAGAAGGGGTCATTCCGGCCTATCTAAATAGATACTATATTTACATATGGATCCCTACATCGTTACATTCCATTTAGGATTAGGAATACGCATAACCGGACCTGCTTTTATGAAGGTACGACAATGCAGCCTAGTCTGGTATGAGGAGGAGTGGGACCGTGAAAGTTGCAGCAACCCTTGATCCTAGCCCGCAGACTTTCACCAGTTTCTTGAGTGAGAAGCGGATGTTGGTGAAAAAAGGAAGTTGAGTTCAAGTTTGGAGCACATGACATAAGCCAAAGATCCCAGGATGACTCTAAAAGCTAACGAGATGATTCTGGTTAAACTGCGCATTCCTCAAAGCAAGGAAAGATCTTTCAAAAAGAGAATCAAGTGCAAGCGCTAGAACCGATATAAGTAAGATCTTCTACAACTAGAAGTTGATCTGGTACCTTCCTCAGGGTACTCAACAACTAGAGTCATCTCCCTTTCTCCTTTTAGCTTTAGTCGGTCGAGTAGCTTATTCGAACGTTGTGAACTCATTCCTTCCTTTGCAATATCAACGAATTGAATCAAATAAATAATGCGGAGTAAGAAGTTCAATAGGCCCATAAGTATCAAAAGGATTTTAATATCATCTCATTTTCGTTGAAATTGTTCGTTTGGAAATTTCCCGAAAAGCTAATCATAGGTTCTTCTCTCCATCGGAACAATAGGGCCGTTATACTCATTACTAAACTTGTTGAAGAGATGAAATATAACCAAGGTATATCTTTTTGATCAGAGGTTGAATCAATCATCAGAAGAAGAATTAGGCCAAAAATTAGGATACATGTTTTTTTTTCTGCCCTCTCCTTTCGCTCAAGCGCTTCCCTCTTATTGTTGATTAAAGGAAAGGAGCAATTTCATCCCTTCGAGCCTCTTGCAGTGACATAGGTGGGCCTAATGGTTGCAAGCCCATCCAATTCAATTACACAAAAAGAGAAACCTATGTCGATTAAGAATCGAAAGTCGTCGTTCGTTAGACAAGGCCCACGTGCTATGCATCTCAGGTGTTCTGCTCGTGAAATAGAAAGAGTTCGTTGCAGAAGGTGAAAGAGACATAACTTTGGGCTTTGTTGATTTACTGCATGATGATTTCGTTGAACAAGATCGAAGTCGCGGTATTTATTTCACTCAAGATTGGGTCTTTTTACTAGGTGTGTTCTACCGATGGCTTCAGGAGGTATTCATGTTTGGCATATGCCTGTTCTGACCGAGATCTTTGGGAAATATCCAGAAAGGCATTTCGGGAATCGGCCTGATTCTATCTCTTTTCGTTCTGTTTGAAGAAAGAAAGGATCCCAAAGAATCGATCTTTGGTTTGTGATAATTTGTAAAATACATATTCTTGTGACAAGTAGGATAAATCAAAAAAAATATGTGAATTTTTTATAGTCGAAATAAAGTGAATTTTTTTAATTAATTTTTTCTTGATTTATTTCATTATTGTAAATGTATTTATCAATCAATTTGTTTGTTGATTCAAGAAAGAGGTGTGTATTAATTCTGGGAATATTAATGATAGATAAAAATAGATCGATGTATAATCTTTGAATGAATAATTTTTTAAAATAATGGAATTTCCGTATTAATTGAGTATTTCTTCTTTTTAATATTTGGAAAATACTTTTGGGGGATGGATCTTTTTGACTTCATCATAGAATAGGGATTCCCCCCTCTCTGTACATAAGTTTCCCAAGACCTGGCATAGAGCCGGGTGATTGAATTCAATGGGTTCAAGGTGTGCCATCAATATGGAATCCAGGTCTTGTGGATCAATGAAGAATTGGGGTGAACAACACTTGCTTCTGGATAGATGTGTGGGACAGAGGGCTCGTGGTACCTGCTTCCCACCCTTCCTCCGCTGCTTTGAGAATTGTGTGAACAGAGAGTGGGCAGAAGAGAAGGAGGTCCTCATACGGAGTCGCACACTTACTTGAGCAGTGCGGGAGACTGGGGAATGGGTCGAATAAACTCCCCTGGGGCCGGAAAAATAACAGACGAAGCTTTACTTAGATAAGGCTTTGATTGGTCTTTTTTTTTCTTAGTGATTTGAAAAGAGGGCGCCTGGGTATGTTATAGAAAGGGAAGGCGGAAGCATAGAATGGCGAAGAGAGGCGGCTCGGCAGGGAAGGAATGGGATATCGTCAAGGATGAATTCTTTGTTGGCGGAACGAAGGGCTAAATAGCGAGAGTGATTCTCTGAGCCGGTCTGGATTTCCAACGCCTCGGGAAACTGGTCGAGATAGAATCATGATTGGGGAGAGAGTGCTAGTCTAACTGCCAGTACAGGTATGCTAATAGATAGAGGATCTTCCAGTCCTAGAATAAGAAAGTAGCTTGTCTGCCGTACTTGCTGCTTCATTGAATGTGTCGATCTGCATTCTATATAAGGAGTTGATTTGCATCCTTGTCTGGCAGTTAGCTAAGCGAGAAGCTGTGATCGAGGAAGCCCCGAGTGCCTCCACTCTACTAGTCCTAGTCCTAGTACTAGATACTAGATAGGCCACTATAGGGCCGGGGGAAGAAATAGGCATGGGGAAGTGTCTGCAACAAAATCAATTGAATAGACAGAGAAGTCCGGTAAGCCTATCGATTCAAGCAAGTCCGACTAATATAGGAGCCACCTTCCAAACTTCTAAAAGCGGGTGGTTTTAAGTCCAGAGCCCTATTCTGGTTACAGAGTGCGGGTAGCCGACAAGTAGGTTAGCAAACTGGTGAATCAATAGGCTTTGCTCCTGCTTTCGCTTCTAGGAGGAATTCTATAATCCATGGCGAAGATACTGTATAATAAGAAAAGGGTGAGCTAACCCCAAAAACCCGTCCTCGGTTTGAATTGCAAGTTGCAACTCGCCTGCACGAAGCCGGAATCGTTAGTAATCGCCGGTCAGCCATATGGCGTTGAATTCGTTCCCGGGCCTTGTACACACCGCCTGTCACACTATTGGAGCTGGCCATGCCCGAAGTCATTACCTTAACTGCAAGGAGGGGGATGCCGAAGGCAGGGCTAGTGACTGGAGTGAAGTCGTAACAAGGTAGCCGTACTAGAAGGTGCGGCTGGATCACCTCCTTTTCAGGGAGAGCTAATGCTTGTTGGGTATTTTGGTTTGACACTGCTTCACACCCCTCAAAAAAAAGAAGGGAGCTACCTCTAAGTTAAAATTGGAGATGGAAGTCTTCTTTCCTTTCTCGACTTGAAGTAAGACCAAGCTCATGAGCTTATTATCCTAGGTCGGAACAAGTTGATAGGACCCCCTTTTTTACGTCCCCATGTTCCCCTCGTGTGGCCACATGGTGGCGAAAAAAGGAAAGAGAGGGATGGGGTTTCTTTCTCTTTTGGCATAGCGGGCCCCTAGTAGGAGGCTCGCACGACGGGATATTAGCTCAGTGGTAGAGCGCGCCCCTGATAATTGCGTCGTTGTGCCTGGGCTGTGAGGGCTCTCAGCCACATGGATAGTTCAATATGCTCATCGGCGCCTGACCCTGAGACGTGGATCATCCAAGGCACATTAGCATGGCGTACTTCTCTTGTTCGAACCGGGGTTTGAAACCAAACTCTTCCTCATGAGTCTTTCAACTTCTAGTTATAGTAGCTAGGGAGGAAAGAGACATTGAATGGAAAATAATGTCGACAGAAAGGAAGGTCTCATTCCAGTTTGATTTCCATGCCTGCAGGAATGAAGATCAAGAATTCCGAACTAGCGAATGCAGAAAGCAATTGAAGGCATTCTAGTTTGTTCAATGTAGTTTGAACATAGTCCATTCATTAAGGTTGGGGATGGCTAGAACCAATCAGAAGAGCAAATCACGCAAGCGAAACCGGGAAACGGACTGCAGCGCAATGACTAGGACACTTGTCAGAGGAGTTTCGAGCGTGAGCTAACACTCATGCAGCGGCAAGGACCCGCAACTCTCGAAGAGGCCACCAACCGCCCGAATCACTATAGCGAACCCTCTCTTTACTCAATGGATAGCGCTTATTCTCTTTCAATCAACAAAATGAGAAATGGGGGAGAAATAAAAAAAAGAGGTCTTTATTGAAGAGGCTTTGCACCTGAAATAGGACTAATGCCCGTTCTTTCTACATAAACCCTTGTGAGGGTTTCACGCAGTTTCAGCAGTTCTGCCACTTCCAGGATAAATTCACCTACTTGTGCCCGATAATAACCAGTACCAGGTTGATGCATCATTACCCTAATGATATAACAAAAGAAAAGCTTCCCTATCTCGCATGATAAAGCAAAGAGAAAAGAAAGATAAAGAATAGTTGACATTAGAGGGAGTAAGTATCATACTGAGTTAACGATCAGGGCCTATCCATTTATCAAACTACCAATTCCTTTACTCAACTAAGGGCGAGCAAGCTATAACACTGATCTTGGGCAGATTTATATGCCCAAGTGATACTCAAAAGTATCATTTTCGCCTTGTTTATCTATCAATGTGTATACATTCTCATGTAATTGGTAATAAAATGTGAATTTATACTAACCAACATGATTAGCATTGTTTTGCAGGTAAAATGTGATTTCGGGAAGCTAAAATGCATGTTGGATGACATCGGAGTTGGACTTGGATGCGAGCAAGGGAAAAGGCATTGGACAGCATGAAATAAAGGGGCTCCGCGATGGAGCCGTGTCACGTTACCATCACGGAGGCATTCTGCCTGCATGGGGAAAATTCACCCAAATTCTAGTGGAGGTTCGCGTTTGCTCCGTGGCACGGAGCTAGTGCTCCGCGATGCACGCCGTGCCACGTTGAGCCTAAATTCCCGGACTCCCAGTTCTAGTGAGGGTACGCGTTCGTGGCGTGTCACGGAGGCAGTGCTCCGCGATGCACTCCGTGACACGTTGCTCGTTATTCCGGGAAAAATTCCCAGCAGTATAAATAGAACACTTAGGTTCATTTTTTAATATTCTGACTTGGTGGATCAAGGACGTAGGTTACAGGCAGTTGAGGGACGAAAAGTTCAGGGTTTTTTTCTCTTTTTCTTTCTTCTTTAATTCAATTGCTTGTATGATTAACACTCATTTAAAGATGTTTAATCCACAAATGAGTGGCTAATTCCTCTCCTTGCTGAGGTTATGAACAATTGTAATGAAATTTGATCATTGATTCTTTGGTTTTCCATCTTTTCTTCCATGTTGTTCTATTAATTCTTGTTCTTACTGCATTAGTGTGTGGCCTACATCAATGTACATCTAAAAAAGTCCGGTTTCACTCGAGAGAGCACGAAATTGGAAAGTTGTGAATTAATAGGATATGTTCTTTACTTGATTTGGGAAAATTGAGTCTTGATTTGCTTTCAGGATAGAAATATACCTGAAATTCGTATTAGTCAATTTAGGAACTGGAATTGTATAGCTAGGACATAAATTGCATTTGATCACAGAAATGTAGACGGATGGTTCATGATTCTTAAGTGAGGTTAAATACGAGAGTTTTAATCTCTTGGCAAATGTTCTTGGCTAGCAACTGGAGGAAAAGATTAACCAAAGTATGATGATAATTGGTTTCATTACATGTTCGTTTAACCTCAGCATGCTCTCATTCATAGTTCAGATTCAAAGTAGATAATTGTCCTTAGTTTTAGTATAAAATTTATAAAACAAACTATCAACTTTTTGGTTACACTGTTGTCTGCATTTTTAGAAATAAAATATAGTACACTTGAGCAATTTGCACTTCATCCAAGTCTCTGTGGGATCGATACTTGGCTTACTAAAGCCACTTACTACTTGTTCGACCACGTGCACTTGCGTGTCGGTTTATTACCCAAAACCACCCGCACAAGTTTTTGGCGCCGTTGCCGGGGACTTGGCAATTGGTGAAATTGTTTTAAGTGTTAATTTACTGTATTTTTATTTTCTTAGTGTTGACAACTTGGTCTTAGCCTGTATTTTGCAGACTTAATTACTGTTGAACACTGGCAAGAGACAAGGAGCTAGTGGAATCGTATATAGAGCCAGAAAGGATATTTCACAGTAAGCGAAGAGAAGCTCTACAAAGAAAGCTACAGTTGCTCAGACTGACGATCATGGAGCGACAACAGAATCCACCGGTAGTACGGGTAGTGTTAGTGCCCGAAGAAGCAGCAGCACGGCTGGTGCGCGAGGTGGCAATCCCACATGCCAATAATGTTACATCGAGTATCCGCAAACCAGAGCCGGGAGGGAGATTTGAACTTAAACAAAATATGGTGCAGTTGCTGCACACAAGTGGGCAATTTACCGGTCTCCCTCATGAAGATCCACAGCAGCATCTCCAAAATTTTTTGGAAATAAGTGACACTTACATCCCCGCTGGAGTGTCACCAGACTATGTCCGGCTTACATTGTTCCCATTCTCATTATTGGGAGAAGCCAAGAGGTGGTTGAAAGCTGAGCCACCAAATTCTATTTCTACGTGGGATGATCTTGCACGGAAGTTCTTGATAAGGTTTTTTCCCTCTGGTAAAACAGCAAGACTTAGAAGTCAAATTCTAAGTTTCAAACAAAGAGAGGGAGAAAATTTATATCAGGCCTGGGATAGATTTAAATCCATGTTGCGGGATTGTCCTCATCATCATCAGTCCAATGACGTGCTGGTGCACACATTTATTGAGGGTTTGGAACCCCACACCATAATATTTCTAGACTCAACAGCTGGAGGGCAAGCGCTGGAGAAGACTTATGAGGAGCTGTATACCTTGTTGAACCAGATTTCACAGGGCAATCCAGAACGGAATGCTGATTCATCACGAGGTGGAACAAGGAAAGCAGCAGGAGTGCTTGAAGTGGATGGGTTTACAGCTATCGCTGCACAGATAGCTGCATTGCAAAATCAATTGAACAATCACTTCAACAACATGACACTAAACCAGACTTAAGCCCCAGTTAATGCAGTCCAGTAGATGTGGTGTGAAGTGTGTGGAAGCAGTGAGCACTCAGCTGAGTGTTGTGGAGCCAATCCTGACTCGGTAAACTTTGTGGGTAATGCACAAAGGAACCACCAGCAGTATGGTAGTAGCTACAACTCCAATTGGAGGAATCATCCTAATTTCAAATGGGGTAGCAACAACCATCAGGGCCGAAGTTCGGGTCAGGGTGTGCAAAGGAATCAAGGAGGGCAGCAGAACTATCAAGCTCAATTTAGAAACAACAATGCACCTCCTCCACCACCATCACCCAGCATTGAGGAGATGTTCAAGACCATGATAGCTAACCAAGCTCAATTGCAGGCTGACTATGTGAAATTGGCAGCCGAAGTGAAAAACAACCAGTTAGCTACCAAGGCACTTGAATATCAATTTAGGCAATTTTCTAATGCCCAAAACACAAGGCCTAGAGGAGGACTGCCAAGCCACATGGATCCCAATCCCAAGCAGGTAAATGCAGTGACCACAAGGAGTGGTTTGCAACTGAAAGAGGTGGAACCAGAAAGACCACCTCAACAGTCGGGAGTAGCAGAAGTTGAGAGGGAACAAAGTTTTGAAAGGGGGAAAACCAAGGAAGCTGAATCAGAAAGACCTCCACCCCCGTTCCCTCATCGACTAAAGAAACACAAAGAGGAGGCGTGTTTCAAGAAATTCATGGAGGTGCTGAAACAGGTACATGTTAACTTACCTCTTGTTGATGTCTTGCAGGGAGTGCCGAAATATGCAAAGTATATAAAGGACATCGTGGCAAACAAAAGTCGGTTGACTGAGTATGCTACGGTGGCTCTAACGGAGGAATGCACTTCTCGGATCCAAAATAGACTGCCCACAAAGTTAAAAGACCCTGGGAGTTTTACTATCTAGCTTACTATTGGGCAGAGCAGCCGAGCTCATGGATTGTGTGACTTGGGAGCGAGCATAAATTTGATGCCTTCATCGGTATTCAGTAAGTTGGGTCTAGGGAGTCCTAGACCCACAATGGTAATCTTGCAGTTGGTAGATCGATCCTTAGCTAGGCTGGATGGCATTGTTGAGGACGTTCTGGTGCAAGTTGGCTCCCTAATTTTCCCGGTAGATTTTGTCGTGCTGGATTTTGAACCAGACGCGGAAGTCCCATTTATTTTGGGACGTCCCTTCTCGGCAACCGGGAAAGCACTAATCGACGTAGCTGCGGGGCAGCTAACAATGTGAGCACATGACAAGGTAGAGGTGTTCGATGTGTACAAGGCACCCAAGCTCCCGATGGTGCATGAAGAACTCTCAGTGATCAATGTGATTGATCAAGGTGATGATAAGCAGATGAAGGATTCCCGAGAGGTAATGGGAAAACCACCAGAAAGGTGTAAGCACTACTGGGGGGAGGACGGTGATCGAGAGAAAGCGTCCATCACCCTAGCAGACAATTGAGCTTAGCGATGTCGAGCCGCGACGGTAAACCAGGCGCTGCACAGGAGGCAACCCGTGAAATTTTTTTCTTTCTTTCAGTTTGTAAAGTGTAAATAGATTTTTCTTTTTCTTTTTGTTGATTTACTACAAAATTTTTCATTTTGGTTTTTGTTTATTTATATTTAGAGTGAAACCTATAATTCTAGCCAATTTTGTACAGTGAGATGATTTTCAGGTCAAACGGAGGAAAATACGCACCAAATCGCGAAGGAAAAGTCGAGGTATGAAAAATTAATAAAAAGTGGAAAACAGTGAGCTGGGGCGATAGCTCCGTGTCACGGAGGAGGACCTCCGCGTTACCCTCCGTGACACGTTGAGGTATAACCCGAAAATTTTAAAAATTTCCAGAACAGCCTCGCGATGGCTCCGTGTCACAGAGGCAGTGCACTGCGATGCACTCCGTGACACGTTGCCATGTATATCGTGACGGGTCACACCGGGTCGCCGGGTGACCCGCACGATTTTCTTCCTTTTTAACCCCGAAACCCTTCCTTTTTCCCTCATTTTCTAATCCCTCCGTGACCAAACCCCCAAAAACCCATCCCCCATCAACGTGCCACGGAGTAAGGCAAGAAATTCACCAAGTTTCTTTGATTCTTCAAAAACAAGGTATGTTCTTCGATTCCCTCTCAAATTCTTGTCGATTTTCTTCGATTTTTAGCATGGGAGGTGAGCTAAATTACCCTAAGTCGAAATTAATCATGAATTTGATTTCATTGTTGATTGATGAATGTTCGGAATGTCGTATGATTGCTTGAACTTGTCGATTGCATGAATTGATCGAATTTGATTGATAAAATCAATTCTAGGGTTTGTTAGTTGAATTTGAAGTTGAAAATGTACTGAAATTGTGAATTTTATGCTGAGTTGTACGTGTTGAATGAGATGAGTCGATGTACAAATTGTTAGGATGTTAATAGAACGACGGATTCTCGGGTTGGGGGAAATGTTGAAATTTGTAAAAATTGGTTGGTTGGATAGGCTCGTGTGTAGATATATTTTTGGTGTTATTTTTGTTTCTTTGTTTTTCGTTGCTAAGTGTGATGGTTAAAATGTTAGCGATGGTAGTGATTGTGATTAGCTGTACGACGTCTGAGAAGTACGCAGAAGTTATACCGTCGAATTTTGCGAACGCACTAAGCATGATTGTATAGTTGTTTGTTTTGTGTAAATAAAGATATTCTTGCCGTATTATTGTAACTGTAGCTAAGGAATAAGTGTGGGGTAACCTAGCGTAACCCGACCTTAGCCGAAGTTAATATCCGTGAGCTTAACATTGATCTTGTTTGCTTGGGTTGACAGGTGAAATGGCTAGCCGGCAAGATAAAGGAAAAGGCGCGTCAACTTTAGGCGCCGGAAGGAAACGGATCAGACTAGGCACAGCAGTCCCAGCTGCACCAGTAGTTCCATGCGGCCAGCGCCGCCAGTACGGAACGAGATGGGTGACCGATGAGGGGAAAAAGTGGTACGCAAAGCACAAAGAAAATATATATTTCCCCGAGGAGCACATAGCACGGGAGCCATTGGCACAGGAGTTCCCTAGAATGGTCCACTGGATCGAGGCAGCTGGGCTCAAGTTCATCTTTGAGGAGCCCAAGGAATGCAATCTGCACTTGGTTCGGGAGTTCTATGCCAATTGGAACCCGACGATCAGGAGTCACACCATCAAGATCAGAGGGCAAATAGTCACTCTGGAGCCCCACCACCTCAATGCCATCATAGGAGCGCGGGACACAGACGCCCACGTCCTCCGATAGCTGAACATTACCCCACCGTATGTGGACATCAGACGCACATTGTGTGGGACCCGATCAACAGCTAGATGGAGCAGACACAAAGAGAGGGGCTACCACCAGATGTTGGCCTATTCACAGATGAACAAGGAAGCCCGAATCTGGCTGAAGATAGTCTGCTCATGCCTAATCCCGGGGGTACATATGACTAATGTAACCCGGGATCGTGTTTGCCTTGTGTACGCCCTGATGAAAGGGCTGGAGATCAATGTCGGGGCTGTTATTATATCCGCCATGAAGAGAGCCCGGTTGCACCAGGGGCACAGGTATGGTTTTGGTGGACTACTGACCACCTTTCTCAGGGGCCTCAATGTTGAGGAGGAGGCCCTCGATTATATCCCGCAGTTGGAGCGGCGGGCCTTAGACGTTACTAAAACTAAGGCTCCCGACACCACCCATGGGCCAGTGCTTACACTTGGTGAGTGACATGCTCGTGACAACCAGTATATGGCTCGGATGTATGGGATACAGATGCTCCAGCTAAGGATAGGTGGGAGGCCGGCGGCAGAGGAGGAGCTATGGCAGCTCGAGCTAGACTACCCTTTTGGCGAAAACACCAGGGCTCTATGCCGAGTGGGGCCAGCATTTGTAGAACCCACAGATGATGATGTCCCTATGGACGAGGAGACACGTCGGGAGGACTCCGATGTGGAGTCTGATAATGACAACGGAGGCAACTCGGATATGGGAGATGAAGCAGCAGCACCCGATGAAGAAGTGGAATAGTTTGATTGATCAGGGAGTTCCACCACCCGATTTTGTGCTATTTTAATTTTAGTGAACACTGGGGACAGTGTTCGGACTAAGTGTGGGGTGGGAGTAGTTAGGTGCTGGGCTGGGCTGTTTTGCATGTATGCTCTATTTTGCTGTCGTGTATGTGAAAATGTTTTTGTCCCTGTGAGTTGTGAATTTTCAAGTTATTGTTCTGTATTTGTAAATGTTTGTGAAATTGATGTGTGTTGCTGAATGGTTGCTAGCTGATTCTGATTCTGTACATATTTTTGTTATCGAAATGATCGATATTTTTAAAATTTTTTTAAAATAGTTTGTAAATAATTTTTCTATCGAAATGATCGATATTTTCGACATTTTTTTTATTTTGGGTTTCTCAGCGTTTGTTTTTGGTTCTTTTACCGAGAATGGTCCCATTGAACCGACGTCTTAAGTAGTGACCGTTCCCTATGATGGATGGATGACGACCGTCTTAAGGGAAATGTAGTCGTTAGGAGTAGTTTTTTTTCTCAATTTTTTTTCTTTCTTTTTTTTTCTTTGGTGGATTGCATCCCAGAACCTGTAGTTACTCTATGGTTGCGAAATTCTGGTTGCGTGTTGTGCATGATATTCAAAATGCAAAGGTGATTCGTATGAAAGCATGCAAATTTGTAAATATGTTGAGATACCTAGGCTATAGAGTTCAATTCAGTGTGATTGAGGCTTAATGTTTGAATTCATGTAATTAGCTGATTGAAGAGTCTGTGAATACATCTTGAATCGAGCATGTGCAGAATGTGTGAAGTGAGGTGTTGACATTCCATGCTATTGTGAAGTGTCTAGAACTTGCCTGGTGTGTGTACAAAAAGAAATGAAGGAGGTGTATTGTAGGAAAGGATGTAGGCATTTCTTTGTTTTAACCGAGAGTTTCTATTTATTTCCTTGTCATACCCCCCTTTCTGTGATTGTATACCCTAGTCAGCCCTTTGAGCCTTTAGCCGATTGTTTTTTTTCTTTTGTCCAAAAAGTGTAAACCGAGCTTAGTTCCTTCTTTTCATTAGCCGTAAAGTCTATACAAAACTCTTAAGCGCTTAAGAAGAGAAAATCATTTTCCCAAAGTGTCAAAGAGTGAGAAGGGTGAAAAGAAAAAGAAAAGCAGAGTGAGGGAAGAAAAGAAAAGGTTGAAGGTGCACTTATTATACATAAACGATAATGAAGGTGCATGAACAATCTTTGTTGTTGTGTCAAGTGTGCTTAATGAAATGGGCCATACTAAAGAAAATCATCAAGAACGGGTTGATGAAAAAAAAAAAGAAAGGGAAACAATGTCCATGAGTTGATGGGATGTGTTGAAAAGGCGCTTAAGGATGCTAGTGGCTATTATTGGCTAATCCAATATTTACTAGTTCCATAGCTTCCATTACAACCCATTAAAGTCCTACGTGATCTTACATCGCACTTCTTTATATTAGTGGAGTAATACACTAAGGGCAAGCTTATGGGTCATGACATGATGCATGTGAATCCTTTTGGGAGAAAGAGTGAAATTGTGTGTACATGCCCCTGTTTGAATGTTTGTGAGTCATATGAGCAAAAAGGGGAAGAATCTCTTGTGTTGTGAGGGCACATGCTTGATGAAAGATTAATTTTCGTGTCGGATATCTTGATCAGCTGATTTGCATGAGTTTGTCGATATAGAGAGTCGATTCTTAAAGTCTAGGAGGTCTTAATGTATTGAAGGTCACTGCATTGATAAGACCATGCATGTTTTCTTGATGAATTGCTGTATTGAATAATCGGTATGACCGTAGCTTAAATTGTCGAACCAAAGTAGCGAGGTTGGGATGTAAATTGCATGAATTGTATGTTTGTTGTTTGAGGACGAACAAGGATTTAAGTGTGGGGTAAGTGATCTTGGGCAGATTTATATGCCCAAGTGATACTCAAAAGTATCATTTTCGCCTTGTTTATCTATCAATGTGTATACATTCTCATGTAATTGGTAATAAAATGTGAATTTATACTAACCAACATGATTAGCATTGTTTTGCAGGTAAAATGTGATTTCGGGAAGCTAAAATGCATGTTGGATGACATCGGAGTTGGACTTGGATGCGAGCAAGGGAAAAGGCATTGGACAACATGAAATAAAGGGGCTCCGCGATGGAGCCGTGTCACGCTACCATCGCAGAGGCATTCTGCCTGGATGGGGAAAATTCACCCAAATTCCAGTGGAGGTCCGCGTTTGCTCCATGGCACGGAGCCAGTGCTCCGCAATGCACGCCATACGACGTTGAGCCTAAATTCCCGGACCCCCAGTTCCAGTGAGGGTCTGCGTTCATGGCGTGTCACGGAGGCAGTGCTCCGCGATGCACTCCGTGACACGTTGCTCGTTATTCCGGGAAAAATTCCCAGCAGTATAAATAGAACACTTAGGTTCATTTTTTAATATTCTGACTTGGTGGAGCAAGGACGTGGGTTACAGGCAGTTGAGGGACGAAAAGTTCAGGGTTTTTTTCTCTTTTTCTTTCTTCTTTAATTCAATTGCTTGTATGATTAACACTCATTTAAAGATGTTTAATCCACAAATGAGTGGCTAATTCCTCTCCTTGCTGAGGTTATGAACAATTGTAATGAAATTTGATCATTGATTCTTTGGTTTTCCATCTTCTCTTCCATGTTGTTCTATTAATTCTTGTTCTTACTGCATTAGTGTGTGGCCTACATCAATGTACATCTAAAAAGTCCGGTTTCACTCGAGAGAGCACGAAATTGGAAAGTTGTGAATTAATAGGATATGTTCTTTACTTGATTTGGGAAAATTGAGTCTTGATTTGCTTTCGGGATAGTAATATACCTGAAAGTCGTATTAGTCAATTTAGGATCCGGAATTGTATAGCTAGGACATGAATTGCATTTGATCACAGAAATGTAGACGGATGGTTCATGATTCTTAAGTGAGGTTAAATACGAGAGTTTTAATCTCTTGGCAAATGTTCTTGGCTAGCAACTGGAGGAAAAGATTAACCAAAGTATGATGATAATTAGTTTCATTACATGTTCGTTTAACCTCAACATGCTCTCATTCATAGTTCAGATTCAAAGTAGATAATTGTCCTTAGTTTTAGTATAAAATTTATAAAACAAACTATCAACTTTTTGGTTACACTGTTGTCTGCATTTTTAGAAATAAAATATAGTACACTTGAGCAATTTGATCTTCATCCAAGTCTCTGTGGGATCGATACTTGGCTTACTAAAGCCACTTACTACTTGTTCGACCACGTGCACTTGCGTGTCGGTTTTATTACCCAAAACAACCCGAACAAACACTAGTAAGGATTCGGAGGGTTGCCGCTACTAGAAAGACAGAAGGGTATGGGCTTAGGGTGCCTTACCTATTAGGTCTTTTATGGGTCATCTAGTTCGGAATCGCTCAATACTTTTCGAAACCTTATTGCCGCGGAGACTTCTCTTGTTTTTTTCTCTAAAGACGGGGAATTCTAAATTAATTTCTCATCTTATTTCTTCTTTAATTAGAAATTCTTTAAAGATTTCTATTTTTTAATATAAATAGAATCTGTATGTATTTATTTTCATTTTTTTTCTTTTTTCTTAGTGATTTAGAATCGAACAAGTAATCAAATAGAAGAGAATGTATAGGAATTTCTGTCTCATGATTTAGAAGATCTTGTGTTGGTATATTCCTTTTATTATTATTTTATTATTATTTAATACTATTAGGACCATGACTTCTCACTTTCCTAACTAAATAGAGGAAGCTAGAATTCTGGCCTGCTCCCGACTTCGAAAAGATCTAGTCTGATCTTCCCGACTGGTACCTTTGTAGGGGTTTACTTTAGCGAGGAATTGAAGTTCACTGTAAAACTGGGGTACACTGTGCTCCCAATGAAAGGATACCTCTTTGAGAAGGGCGAGGGAAGTCCATTTAAAGACTTTGTTAGCTCTCTCTCGGAGAACAGGATAAGGGCAAAGCAAAAAGGGAATGCTGCGATGTCATATATATATTTAAGTTGATCATGAATTCTCTCTACGGGAGATTAGGTATAAGCCTTGAAAGCACGGTTAACGATGTAGTAGACGATGCTCGCCGCAAACATTTACTTCAAACTTTTGAGAAGTTCTTGTACTCCCACCCCCGGAGAATAACTGGCACAACGTTGCCTACCAAATTCCCTTCAGGGCTCTACATGGGAGAGAGTGCTAGTCTAACTGCCGTTCAAGAGAGATCCCGAAGGCTCACCAAGAAAAACCAGTGGTTTCTTGGTCACGACCAGCTAAGGCTAAAGTTTCATTAAAGAGCGTTTCCACGTGGTAGAACCTCCTCAGGGAATATAAGGTTTTCATGAGGCTGATCTTGAGCTTCTATCCAAGCGCGAATACCTTCGTTTAAGAGAATATTTTTGGTGTAGAAAGTCTCAAATTCCAGATCTTCCACTGCACGAATTTCCTGAGAAATGAAGTCATAGGCACGTAGGTTCAGGGCTAGACCAACTACTCCAAGAGCACTCATCCATAAATCGGTTACTAGTACAAATAACATAAAGAAATGTAACCAACATTTATTGAAAAAAGAAACCCCAAGGATTTGGGACCAAAAGCGGTTACACTTAGTCTGATAGGAAATAAGATATTCAAATAAATAATTTTATAGCGAATGACTATTCATCTATTGTATTTTCATGCAAATAGGGGGCAAGAAAACTCTATGGAAAGATGGTGGTTTAATTCGATGTTGTTTAAGAAGGAGTTCGAACGCAGGTGTGGACTAAATAAATCAATGGGCAGTCTTGGTCCTATTGAAAATACCAGTGAAGATCCAAGTCGAAAGTGAAAAACATTCATAGTTGGGGGAATACAGACAATTGTAGTTGCAGTAATGTTGATTATTTATTCGGCGTTAAAGACATTCGGCGCTATATGCATGAAAGAGTATACAATAATGATGTATTTGGAAATTCAAATACCATGGTCTAATAATCAACCATTCTGATTAGTTGATAATATTAGAATTTGTTGGAAATTTTGTGAAAGATTCTTGTGAAAAGTTTCATTAACGCAGAATTCGTGTCGAGTAGACCTTGTTGTTGTGATAATTCTTAATTCATGAGTTGTAGGGAGGGATTTATGTCACCACAAACAGATACTAAAGCAAGTGTTGGATTTAAAGCTGGTGTTAAAGAGTACAAATTGACTTATTATACTCCTTTCCAACTAAGTCCAAGGCGAGGACCCTTTAATTGACGATGCGTTCCGTTGTCAACAAGCGGTGGCCGACAAGATCCCTTTCCTAGAGTCAAGTGGCTTCTCATAGAAATACAAAAATGTATCACCCACTTCCTACAATCTGGCTTGAACCTTTGGGTAGACTCTGCAGGATCAACAACCATAGCTGCACGAAGTATGGTAGAATTCCTCGGTACGGTTATTCGGGAAGTCCCTCCGAGGGACCTTTTAAGCCTCCCCGCTTCGATTTGTGTGCTTTCCCTTTCTCACTCTGAAAGAAAGAAGAAATCCTTGCTTTGCCTACTTCCTTCTTCGCTAATTGAAAGCTAGACTCACACGTCTGCTTATGAAAATTATGGCTTCCTCACTTGTTTTATTTGAAATGGCACGATGCTTAACACATGTAATTGGAGTCTGTTTCGGGGCTTACAGAAGCTCATGCAAAGAAGATTTATAGGAGAGAAGAGGAGAGAAGTTCCCCATCTCTCTTAGGCCTGTAGGATAAACTTAAATCATGAGTTTCAGATCATAAACTAAGGATAATGGCTCAAGGTTTTGAAAATTGAATCATAAAGTCGATCATGAAAAATTCATAAGTAAAACCTCATGAACATATACTGAGCCAAGATATCATATTCATAAAGTCATAAGTCATGAACATAAGCATATATAGCAAACCAAGGAACAATAGCAGATTCTTATAACTAACACATCCCATG
This sequence comes from Datura wrightii, assembly GCA_035772735.1. Classification (NCBI taxonomy): domain Eukaryota; kingdom Viridiplantae; phylum Streptophyta; class Magnoliopsida; order Solanales; family Solanaceae; genus Datura; species Datura wrightii. The sequence continues at coordinate 97,905,093 of JASDFA010000007.1, forward strand.
TAAGCATACACGGAGCTAAGCTTGTAATCCTAACTGGGAGGTGTGTCCATACCTTGACAAGGGTATGGACCATGAAGGCGTGATATCACGAATGGGTGGCTCATTCAGGCAATTGGATACACTCTCGTGGAGGACCCCATCATGGCTATGATGGCACGTAGTTCTAAGACATGGGTGCGTTGGAACCCCAGCCTACTCAGTATTAAATACTACTCCCAAAACTTATATAGTGCTCATATCATAATCATGAGCATAGGTTTTACATAGGCTAGTTTAAATCATGAAATTCGTAATATCTTAATGTACTTGAACTAGCCATGAAAGCAATATTGATGAACAACCATGGCACATAAGCTTGAGATTCATGAAAATCATACATAATTGAGTAGAAACATCATAACTTGAAAATCATATGTTCATGGAGATATTTTTTTAGAAAAAATGCATTCATAATCATAAAGCATTGATTGAACCATAAGAGACTTGAATTCATAAGAGATTTCATGAGAATTGGGTCTAACCCTAGATTTTCATAAGATCATGCTTAGAGACTTGAAATCATGAGATAGAGATGAAATTAGGCATGAGGGTGGAAGAATTCCCCCATTCATGACCCTATATACCTGGGCTTGGTGAAATTCTTGCTAGGCTTTAATGCCCAAGAGATAAGAGAAGAAGAGGACCTTGATGCTTGAGGGCTTGAGAGGATTGATCTTCAACTTCACGTGTTTGAGAAAGAATGAGGGTTAGGAATGAATAAAACCCTATAATATATCCTCTTAGGATCTTAAAACGATTTAGTTTAGGAGTTAAGTACATAGAAAGTACGAAAATACCCTTAATGACTTTGCTAAAAATTTGAATCTGCCATACCTAACGTGTGACCTAATGACTCATTAGGGTACTTGATGAGTCGTCAGGTACCACACGTTACCAATGGCAAGAAGTTCCAATTTTGTGGTCTTTGCTTAATGCCTTCACTTATCGATTGGTTATCACACTTAACAGATCTTTCCACCAGCCATCAAGACTCTCTGAAACTCAACTTTTCACCAACTTCTTGCACCTAATGGGTTACTTAATGACTCGTAAAGTGACTTAATGGGTCACCTGATGGTTCATCCTATGATATGGTGCAGAGTTTCCTATTTTGTGCATTTCGTGCCTCGAGTTTGATCTTAGGGACTTCTGGGTGTTACATTATCTCCCCCTTGAAAACATTCATCCTAAATTACAAATTAAGCAAAGTGGAGGGATAGGGAAGGAACTGTAATCCAAAAATTGAATAGCTATAGTGAAGATTGACGGAGTGACTGACTTTGAACTGAGATACTTGACTAAACTGAATTTATGAAACATACATGCATGTTAGAACATGAAAGGAACTGAGAGATATGAACTTGAAATGAAACTCAATAGAGTACTAAGGAGGAAATTGGTACCTCATGCGGGAATTGAGTTGGAAGGAAAAAGATGCGGGTATCTAGCCATCATATCTTCTTCGGCTTTCCATGTAGCTCCTTCGACTAGTTAATTTCTCCACGAAACCTTTACTGAAGAAAACTCCTTGTTCCTCAACCTCTGAACCTAACGATCAAGGATCTCAACCGAAACATCCTAATAGGTAAGGCTATCTTTCACATGGATGCTCTCTGCCGAAACAACTAGAGTTGGATCTCCAATGCACTTTTTTAGCAAATATACATGGAAAATTGGATGCACCGAAGCTAACTTTGCTGGTAGCTCTAACTCATAAGCCACCTTGCCAACTCATCTCAAAATCCTATAAGGACCAACATACAAAGGACTGAGCTTCCCTTTCTTACCGAATTCATAACTCCCTTCATGGGAGACACCTTCAGAAACACCCAATCATCAATGACAAAGTCTAGCTCTCTCTTCCTAACATCCGCATATGATCTAAAATGAGTTTGAGCTGTTTTTAACCTTTCAATAATAAGATAAACTTTCTCCATAGCCTCATAAATCCAATCTGGCCCTATCAGTATAGCCTCACCTACCTCGAACCATACGATAGTGATCTACACCTCCAACCATAAATAGCCTCAAATAGAGCCATTTGAATGCTGAAGTGATAGCTTTTACTGTAGGCAAACTCAATGAGAGACAAGTGATCATCCCAACTACCTTTGAAATCAATCACACACACTCTGAATATATCCTTAAGAGTCTGAATGGTCTGCTTGGCCTGACCACCTATTTGCGAGTGAAAAGCAGTGCTAAGCTTCACGAGTACCAAGGACCTTTTGAAATGATCTCCAAAACTAAGAGGTTAATAGAGTACCCCTATCTGAGATAATAGATAATGGAACCCCATGTAACTAAACTAGATCCCTATTGTAAAGTGTAGCATAGTCTTCGATTGAATTTGTAGTCTTGACTGGTAAGGAATGCACTGACTTGGTCAATATTTCTACAACTATTGATGTGTATGAGAAAGCCCTGTAATGAAGTCCATGTTGATCTCTTCCTACTTCCAAGTTGGAATGCTAATATCCTGAAGCATACCTGCTAGTCTTTGATGCTCAACCTTCACTTGTTGATAGTTAGGACACTTAGCCACAAATTCTTCTATGTCTCTCTTTATGCCATTCAACTAATAGACTTCCCTAGATCATGGTACATCTTGGTGGCACCTGGATGGATAGAATATTGAGAGCTATGAGCCTCCCTCAATATCCGCTCTCTCAAATCATCCATATATAGTACATATTATTGGCCCTGATATCAGAGAACACCATCTCCCCCTTGGGAAAAACATCCACTTTCCGATTCCACAAAGCTTCCTTCAACTTCACTAAAATAGGATCCTTATGTTGACTTGATTTAACCTCCGACACCAAAGAATATTCTAACCCATTCTAAACAATAAAACACTACCATTTGATGAATCTGTAAGGCGAACCCCTAAACGAGCAAGCCTACGGACATCCCTTACCAATTCTTTCTTCCCATCATTAACATGGGATACATTCTCCATGGAAAACTACTAAGAGTATTCGCCGCTACATTGGCCTTGCTCAGATGATAAAGGGCACTAATGTCATAGTCCTTAAGATGTTCTAGACATCTCCTTTGCCGAAAATTTAGGTCCTTTTGAGTAACATATACTGAAGGCTCTTGTGATCCATGAACATATCCATATGCACCCTATACAAGTAGTGCCTCCAAATCGTCAAGGTAAACACCTTCGCTGCTAACTCAAGGTCATGCATTGGATAATTCTTCTAATAAGTCTTGAGCTATCTCGAGGAATAAGTAATGACCTTATCGTGATGCATAAGCACACATCCAAGTCCAATCCAAGAAGCATCACAAGACACAACAAAACCATCTGTTCCCTTGGGTAGGGTCAAAATTGGAGCTGAAGTGAGTCTAGTCTTTAACTCCTAAAAACTCTTCTCACAAACATCGAATCACTGAAATTTGACCTTCTTCTGGGTCAACTTAGTCAAAGGTGCTGCAATGGATGAAAATCCCTCTACAAACCTCCTGTAGTAGCCATCTAAACCCAAAATGCTTCTAATATTAGTGGGGCTAACAAGTCTAGGACAGTTCTTCACTACCTCAATCTTCTAAGAGTCTACATGCACACCCTTATTAGAGACGACATGACCTAAAAATGCTACTGAGTTCAGACAAAACTCACACTTACTAAACTTAGAAAACAACTAGTAATCCTTAAGAGTCCGCAACATAATCCTAAAATGAGTAGTATACTCCTCCTCACTCCAAGAGTATATGAGCATATCATCCATGAACACAATGACGAACATATCCAAATATTGCTTGACCACCTTGTTCATCAAATTCATAAAAGCTGCAGGAGCATTTGTTAGTCCTAAATACATAACTATAAACTCATAGTGTCCATACTGAGTCCTGAAAACTGTCTTTGAAATGTCAATCTTCCTAACCCTGAGCTGGTGATAACCAGATCTTAGGTCTGTCTTTGAGAAGCACTTAACACCTTGAAGCTGGTCAAATAATTCATCAATCCGAGGGAGGGGATACTTATTCTTGATTGTGAATTTATTCAACTAATAGTAGTCAAAGCACATCCTGAGAGAACCATCCTTCTTTTGAGTAAAGATAACTGGAGCTCCCTATGGGCACTTACTAGGACTAATGAAACCTTATCTAAGAGATCCTTCAACTCCTTAATCTTGGCTAGAGCTATTCTATAAGGAGGAATAAATATGACCTGCGTATCAAGAAGAAGGTCAATACAAAAGTCAATCTCCCACTCGGGAGGGACTCCTAATAGATCATCTGAAAATACCTATGGATACTCACATACAATAGGAACGGACTGGAGAATTAGGGTCTCAAACTTAGAATCCTTAACCCAAACTAGATAATATACACAACCTCTGGAGATCATCTTCCTGGACTTAAGGTAGGAAACAAAGATACTTACAGGCATCATGGGACTACCTTTCCACTCTAGGACTATCTCACCTGGGAAGTGAAACTCTACTGACCGGGTTCTATAATTATCTGAAGCATAACAAGCATACAATAATCCCATACTAAAGATAACATCTAAATCTATCATATCTAACTCTACTAAGCCAACTGAGGTGACTTTTTGGAGGACTTTGACAAGGAAATTTTTGTTTACCCATTGAACTATAACTGACTCACCGACAGGAGTAGAGACTGAGAAGGATTTTGGGACTAACACCGAAACTAATAACAACATAGTAGTCACGAAGGATAATGTGGCCCCTAGATCTAGCAATGCATAAACATCAAGATGGAAGACTCGTAACATAGCCGTGACCATATTGAGCGAGCTCTCCTACTCCTGATGATATGATGGTGCACAGAACCTATTATGGACTTGTCGCCACCTATACTAAAAGATACGCCTTGCTATGGTGGGCGAGCTACCAGAGCTGCTGAAGTAGTTGCTAGGGCATGACCTCTACCGTTAGCCTGCCTGGCTGAAGGGCAATCCTTGAGTTTGTGTCTGGGTTTAGCACACTCGAAACAAGCATCCCTTCCAATCAGACACTCTCTCGGGTAGTTCCTACTGCACCCCCTGTAAGTTAGGAAAGTGCACTCCTTGGACATGCTCCTTTGGACCCTAGAGCTTGATACTCCACCTCTCTGATCACCTCTGGGACTAGATGGAACATTGGCTAATAATGGCGCTAGGGCTAATGACCTCTGATGGGACTCTAGGTGATGTCCAGCAATGGACCTCTACTAAGAATACCTGAAGCTCCTTGTGCTAGCCCTCTTGGCCTTTCTCTCTCCTTCATCTGCTCCTTCTCTATATGTTGAGCATAAATCATCAATCAAGAGATATCTATGTTGCTTATAAGCATAGCGGTCCTGCACTCCTTGACCAACTAATTTGCAAACGCTGATAAAAACTTGCTCATATGAGCTCTCAACTTAACAACCATCTTCAAAGCATATTTGGATAACTGGGTGAACTTCAGGGTATACTCCTGAACAGTCATGTCATTCTGCTTCAAATGATGAACTCCGCTGCCTTTTTTTCTGTAAACTCTCGGGGAAAGAACCTATCCAAAAACATCATAACAAATTCATCCCAATCAATAGGAGCTACACCTATTCTATGACCCTTATTCCACTGTTGAAACTAGATATGAGCTACCCTCTTCAGCTGATAGGAGGCTAAATCATCTCTCTCCTCTCTCTAAATGCCCATAATCTGGATAATCTTCTTTATCTCCTCAATGAACTCCTATGGATCCCCATCCACCTTCAAACCATGAAACTCTAGCAGGTTCATCTTGGTAGAGTCTCGTATCCTAGCCGCCACCGCATTCCCATTCATGTGCAGATGAGCCATAACCTACTGGTTGACCTGGGCTATCATAGGCTGTGCCAACATATGAAAAGCAGCCCTAAACTCAGCATGAGCCACCTGCTCATGAGAAAGATCAGCTGGACTTGGCGGGGCTGTCTGATGCCCATCTCCGTGTCATTGCCACGGCCATTGCTGTTTCTATTCCTTCTTCCATTGACTTAGAGGGTAGGCATTTTTATGAAAACATGTATAGCATGAGTTAGAGGAATAGAGAGAGTGAAACTTCATTACACAACATAGATCATGGAAGAACAAAACTTTTCTAAAACATCTAGTAGTCTCTTCATCATAAGTGTTGCACGCTTCACATCCATTAAAAAGACTCTATTCAATGTGGATTTTAGAAACCATAGGACACACCTAAACCTGTTGCCTAAAATCAAGTTTGTCATGACACGAGCATAGACCCCAGACTGAGACACAGGACCTAGAACCATGAATGACTCCAAAATACCCCACGACACATACATAGAATATTTTTGAGCACAAACTAAGCATGAAGGAATCATGAACATAACATAAGCAGAAGACTAAATATCATAAACCATAAATGTAGACAACAAGTCAACAATGCTGGACCATCTAATACATAGCTGTCTTGAAAGCCTCTAATCACAGATGAGCTGATATGATAAAATGCCCATCTAGCTCTACCAAAACTTGAAATCTAAAAGACAAAAAAGAAAGATATATGTCAAAATTGCCATCCTCAGATTAGGAGGACCCACCCAAGCTAGGGTGGAACTGGACTGAAACGGGAGCGTAGCTAATATTGGAGCTGAGATCAATCACCCGAACCTATATCATGAGACGACATAGCATAGAAGTATGCGGTCATATCTTTGAATGTACTGAGTATGTATGGTAGTTAAAACATTATAATAAAATAGTGCGATAAGAGCATGAGTGTAGGATAACTTAAATCATGAGTTTTAGATCATAAACTGAGTATAATTGCTCAGGGTTTTCAAAACTAAATCATAAAGTTGATCATGATTGAATTCATAAGTAAAACCTCATAAAATGTATGTTGAGATAAGATATCATAGTCATAAAGTAATAAGTCATGAACATAAGCATATATAGAAAATCAAGGAACAATGGGAGATTCTTATAACCAACATACCTCATGTGAGCATACATGGAGCCCAACTTGTAACCCTAGCTGGGAGGTGTGTTCATATGTTGCCAAGGACATGGACCATGAATGTGTGATATCACTCATGGATGGCCTATTAGGCATGTGAAACTCTCATGGAGGATCATATCACGGCTAGGTGGCACATAGTTTTGAGACCTAGGTGCACTGGAACCCTGACCTACTCGGTGTTAAATACTACTCCCAAAATATATATAATGCTTATATCATAATCATGAAAATTGGTTTTACATGGGATTTTTTAAATTATGAAATTCATAATGTCTTATCATACTTGAACTAACCATTAAAACAATGATGATGTATGACCATGGTACATAAGCTTTAGATTCATGAAAATCATACATAATTGAGTAGAAATGTCAGAACATAAAAATCGTAGGTTCTTGAGAGATACTTGTAGAAAACATGCATTTATATTCATTAAACATGGATTTAACAATAAGAGAATTGAATTCAAAAGAGATCGTAAGAGATTTCATGAGAATTGGGTATAACCCTAGATTTTCATTAGATCATACTTTGAGATTTGAAATCATGAGATAGAGAAGAAATTGGGCATGAGGGTGGAATAATTCTCCCATTCATGCCCCTACATACCTGAGCTTGGTGAAATTCTTGCTAGGGTTTGATACCCAAGAGATTGGAGAAGAAGGAGGACCTTGATGCTTGAGGGGTTGAGAGGATGATCTTCAACTTCAGGTGTTTGAGCTAGAATGAGGGTTAGAAATGAATAAAATCCTAGAATATACCCTCTTAGGATCTTCAAGGTACTTAGTGTAGGAGTTAAGTATATTGAAAATATGAAAATACCCTTAATGACTCGGCTAGAAATTTGACTTCGCAACACCTAATGTGTGCCCTAATGACTTTTTAGGGTACTTGACTATTTTTTAGGTATCACTCATTTCCACTGGTAATAAGTTCCAACTTTATTGTCTTTTCTTGATACCTTCACTTAACCATTTATCATCACACTTAACGGATCTTTCCACCAGCCATCAAGACTCTCTGAAACTCAAATTTTCACAAACTTCTTGCACCTAACGGGCGAGTTAATGACCTATAAAGTTACTTAATGGGTCACTTGATGGTTCGTATTGTGTGACCTGGCACAGGTTTTCTTGTTTTCTTTTTTTATGCCTCGGGTCTAATCTTAGGGACTTCTAGGGTGTTACACCTTCATGATCCAAATACTCATACTCTATTATTTCAGTTATCCTCCTTCGGACTTGAATGATAGTAGTAAAAGAAGCTAGGTAAGGAAGGACAGAAGTAGATACTTCTTTGAATATTAGAGTGTACTAGTTCCATATTAGATTATAAGATTGGAGGAAATGTTAGGTAATGATTGGTTATGTGTAGTAGTTAGGTGAAATTTTTGGTGTGTCTCTTTGTAGAAGTTCATGAAGATGCAGTTATTAGATATGCTAGGGAAGATGGGAGAATTCTTAGACAATGCAAGCTACAGAGGAGCCATAAGATGATTATAGTTATAGGCTTGAATGCTGTGATGATGTACATGTGGACTATTGCATTATATGACTAGTGACTCCTTAACTAGAGCTCGAGGTTGTGTGATTTTCATGATAAGGAAAAGAAGTAGTATTCTTAGGGAATAACTCTAGATAAAAGAGAGTTAGTCGAGTTAGGCTTGAACATGGTGGAAGCTTGTACTTAGACTCAGACTTTGGCATCGATATGAGCACAAGAGAGAATTATGAGTTGTAAATGAGAAGTATGACATTCAGAGAAGTTGGTGTAGTTAAAAAGGTGTTTGTAAGTTTAAGAATTGTTAGTCATGTCACTTAAGAAAAAAGAAGTTCTATTTTTACTCCATTCCATAAGAGGCCAATAGGGGCCAAAACCATGTTCTCATGTAGTTCTTTAGGTTTATGCACCTTCAATATCCGGTTAGACTCATGATAGTGTTCCTAGTTTGCTGATAGCTAATTAGAGAGAGGTTGAAAACCATTCAGAGATTTTAGAAATCCTATGCAGATGTGAGAAGGAGGGAGCTTTAGTTTGCAGTTCATGATTGGATGTTTTTGAAGGTTTCACCCATGAAAAGGGTGATGAGATTTGGTAAGAAGGGAAAACTCAGTCCCCGATATGTTTTTCCTTATAGGATTTTGAGGCGCATTGGAAGTATGGCCTATGAGTTGGAATTTCCTGCAGATTTAGCATTAGTGCATCGAGTCTTTCATGTTTCCTTGTTAAGGAAGTGCATTGGTGATCCGACTTTAGCTATACCTCTAGAAAGTGTTGGTGTGAAAGATAGTCACTCTTACAAAGAAGTTCCAGTTGAGATTCTTGACTGTCAAGTTCATAAGTTGAGAAACAAGGACATCGCTTCCGTTAAAGTTTTATGGAGGAATCAGTTGGTTGAGGGAGCTACTTAGGAAGCTAAAGCAAATTGATGACCAAGTACCCTTATCTTTTCTCTCCTAGTTTAGAATCATCTTGGAGTAGCAGTTTCCTCTCATAGTATTCTTTTGTTATACCTTGGAAGGCCAAAGATCAAAACTAGAAGTCGAAACGGAGAAAAATTGTAAAATCTACACTAGGTCATAGAACGAGTCATTCTGTGACCCGTGGAGGGGGACCATGAGTCGTGAGGTGACTCGTGGTTAGGTACTATTCTTGAGTTAAAGGAATTGTTGAGGGGAGTCATCACGGGCATGACCATGAGGCGTGGTCAGGCCCCACAACTCGTCAGGTCAGCCGTGGCTAGGGAAATAAAAAAGGGTGAAAGGTGAAAGGCAGTGGGGATAACGAGTGGTGACCATGAGTCGTGGTCACCGGTAACAACTCGTGGGTTGGCCCATTAAAAGTTCCAGATGAAATTTGGAAGTGTACCGAATGACCAAGGTGACAACTCGTGCAAGGTGGCAACCACCCGTTAGGTCCCTCATGGGGACTGACGAACAGTTATTTTCTGCGAAGTTATTAAGGGTATTCTCATCATTCCTATGCTCTAAGGTCCTGCAATATGTCATTTTAAGCCATTTTAAGAGTGTATTAACATGGGATAAGTAATTCTAGCCTATTCTAAACCAATGCATGCAAAGTTAGGAAGTTAGGGAGGAGATCAAACTTAAGTCCTTCAAATTTTTCTAAAATTCCTCTTGGACAATAAAGGAAGTGTATGAATCAGTTATAATCAGGTATGTAGAGTTTTGAGTAGGTGAATCCTTTCGCACCCATGCCCAATCTCTCTCAAAATCATGGAATTCCTATGTTAATTTTATGGAGTTTTAACCCAATGCATGAAATTTCTAATTCTCTACATGGACATGATTTTAATGTATTTTCTATTATTGAATCATGATTCATGGGCAAGTTTTACGTTGTCTTTCATAAAAATCATGTCTCAAGCCTCTTAAATATAAATTTCCCAATTATGAGAAGTTTATGAAAGTTAAGATTTATGATGAATGTTCATGAATGATGAAGTATTGATGATGAAAAGTATGTTTTCAAATTACCCATGTTATAATCATGTTTTCAAGTGAATTGAGTATTTTCAAGCATGTTAAAGTATTGGGCAAGGCCCACATATTCAAGAATGATTTACAATTTATGATACGAATTTCATGATTGATCGATTCATAATGTTGGCCGACTTAAGGGCCCTTGATTTGTGGCTAAACATGTATGTAAGTGGGGATCAATGATGTTAAATATTTATTCAGCCATGAATCTCATGAATGATGTTTATGATTTACGTATGAGCCTAATATGGATGTTTTGGGAGCGGTGTCTAGCACCGAGTAGCCCGATGTTCAAAGGACTACGCCGGTATCTCATAACTAAGTGCCACCATAGGTTCATAATAATACATTACAATGTTAATGGATCCCCTCTTCCGTGATATGACATAATGCACGTCCCTTGTCGGGCTGGGACGACTCTGCCCACTTAAGTGAGATAGTTGGGCATCAGGTAAGACTCTATCATGATAGTGTCGATTATAATGAGTCCTCCCATTGTTCCGCATGTTTTTATGTATTATTATGTTATGTTATTTTAGCTCAAGTGATGATTTATAAAGTTTCTCTTATGACTATGATAATGAATGGATTACGAATGATTTGAAAACCTTGAGCCTTATGTTAAATTATGATATTTATGTTATGAGCATGTTGTCCCACTATTATGATCTCTTATGAGCTTTTATGTATTTTTAAATGTCCATTTTTATTACCTTACATACTCGGTACATTTCACGTACTGACCGTATACTCTATGTTATATTATTTCATGATACAGGCTTCGATCTTCAGACTCAGCACCATCATTAGCTTGTCTCGGAGATTACCATCCAGCTCCTTGGTGAGTCCTCATTCTCCAAGGACCGGTTGATATCAGTTATCTTTTCATGCTCAGTTTTTCTAGACTTGTCAGGTTAGTTGGGGGTGTTATCCCATCAACCCATCATATATGTTAGAGGCTTTCAGACTATGCGTAGTATTCAGCTGTTATTTATGAAGTACGTTCCGCTTTCTATGTATGTTATGGTTATGCTTCCTCTTTTTAATTACGTTGAGTATTCTCTTTTATTAATTAATTTAGAGGTATGCTCACTCCATGGGTCAACTTGGAGTCTTTCAGGGCTCCTTGTCCCGCGTTGCGATTCGGATCTACGTTCAGGTAATGACAAACTTGGGATCAGATCAATAGATTTGAAGTGTCCTAGGATGTCCGAAAGATGCGTTGAGTAGAGTATTTTTCATGGGTGTGAAGCACGCCACACTTATGATGAAGAGGCTACAAGACGTTTAGGAAATATTTCCTTCTTTCATGATCTATGTCGTGCAATGAAATGTCCCTCTATCTTTCTAACTCGTGCTATTCAAGATTGCAGAATCATGGCTCCCCACAGAGTTAATGGTAGGAGGAATGGAAATTGAAATGGCCACAAGGATGGAAACGGAAACGGGCACCAACAAGCCCCCCCTAGTTTAGGAGCACCATGCATTGCAGCCGGTTGCCCATGCAAAATTCCGGGTAGCTATTCAGATGCTCGCGCAAGCCTTGATCGGTCAAGTCATTCAGTAGGAAGTTGAGCATATTCCACAAAATGAGTATGCAGCGGCAGCTCGAGTTAGCGATTTCTTGAGAATAAACCTGCCAGAGTTCCTTGGGTCAAAAGTAGATGAGGACCCGCATGAGTTCATTGATGAGATTGTAAAGATCACCCAGGTCATAGGGGTGAATGGAGTTGAGTGTGCGAAGTTGGCCTCGTATCAGTTGAAAGGGGTCACATACATCTGGTTCAAGCAGTGGGGAGATAGTAGGGCCGCCAGAGCAGGCCTTGTAACTTGGTAGGAGTTCCATGTTACATTCCTAGATCGGTTCTACCCTCATGATATGAGGGAATTAAAGGCAGTCGAGTTTGTGAATTTGAAGCAGAGGGGGATGAAGGTACAGGAGTATGCTCTTGAGTTCACTAGCATATCAAAGTACGCCCAAGAGTTAATGGTTGACCAAAGGGCGTGAGTGAGCAGGTTTGTTCATGGGGTGGCAAGTTATTTAGACAAAGATTGTAGGACCGCTACCTCCACCAGGATATGGATCTCCCTTGGATATTCTTGTACGCCCAACAGATGGAGGCGATACATATGAGGGAGAGAGAGGCCAAAAGGGCCTTGACAGATAGCTATGCATTCACTCAGCAGAGATCCGGCAGTGGTCACCGCCCTCAGATTCAGCATAGGTTACTAGCTTCAGCACCATCATCAGCCAGTGTTCCATCCAGACCTAAGGGTGAGAAGAGGAGCTGGGTCTCAGGTTTGAGGGACCAGAGGGGCATGCGGGTAGAGTGCACCTTTCCACCCTGTGGGAAGTATGGAAAAAGTCATGCTGAGGAGTGCTTGCTCGATTCAAATATATGTTATGGGTACGGTAGATCCGACCATATATGCTGAGCATGTCCATTTGCTAGACAGGATGATGATAGAGGCCATGCGCAAACTACCAGGTCGGTAGCAGCTCCAGCACATTTAGCTCCTCTAGGGGGCATCCACTAGTGGGCCTGGCGGGCAGCACCAAAACAGATTCTATGTCGTCGCCTCGCGTCAAGAGAAGGAGATTTCACCGAATGTGGCTACAGGTATGTTAAGAGTGTTTCACCTTGATGCTTATTCTTTGTTAGATCCAGGGGATACCTTGTCTTTTGTGACACCTTATATTGCTAGTAGGTTTGGAGTCAATCCCAAAATTCTGTCAGAACCATTCTTAGTTTCTACTCCCATTGGTGATTCAGTCGTAGCTAGGCGGGCTTATAGGAGTTGCCTGATCACAGTATTGAAGAAAGTCACCTCCACAGACCTAGTAGAGTTAGCCATGAATGACTTTGATATCATTCTTGGAAAGAATTAGTTTTATGCGTGTTATGCTATTGTTAATTGTAGAACCCGTGCAGTGGAGTTCCGCTTTCCGGGTGATGATCTTGGGCAAAATCGCATGCCCAAGGGATACTTTACCACTTAGTTTTGTCTTGTTTAGCTATTTATTTATATACATTCTCATGTAATTTTTATGTAAATGTGAATATATATACTAACCAACATGATTAGTTCTTGTTTTTGTAGGTTTAAAATGAATTTGAGGAACTAATCCATGAGTTGGTGAAGCTGAGGCATGGAATCGGAAGTAAAATGCGAACGTCGGCTAGGAGGATGCGCGAAACAGCCAACCTATGCATTGGCAACGTGCCAAGACAGGTAGGCTGCGCGAACAAGGGCGTGTCACGGCCCCAAACGCGCTACACAAGCAGCGTGGCACGCTGCCAACGCGGCAGGGGGCTGCCTGGCGATAGTTTTGTATTTCCAGTGTGCCTACGCGATGCCTCCGTGTCACGGAGGCATATTGGCCCGATAACCTCCATGACATGGAGATATTTCATGATGGGCATAATTTTGTATAATTCTCATTTACTATAAATATGTCCCTTAGCTCCTAAAAACATTTTTTCCACGAAATTATTCTGAAAAAACTGCCAAGGAGTGAAGGGAGAAGTGGGAGAACTCAACTAGGGTTCTTAAATTTCATCTTCTCTTCTACAAATTCTTGTAAGTATGTTACTTTAATTATGTTTTCTTGTAATTATACGAACTCGAGTGGCTAGAACCCTTCCTCTAGGGTTGAAGCCACAAGGTATGATGGTGAATATGTGCATTTGTGTTGGTTTTAAGTTATTGATTGTTGTTTTGACTTACATTCTTAATTATGGCTGTTTTTATGATTGATCACCATGAAAACACACACGTTACACCAAGGTAAAAGCTTGAGAATGTAAACCTAGGCAAGAACAAAGAATGTAGGGAGCAAGTTTGTATCTTATGATATAATTCGCGGTTAGGATAAGAAATTATACCTAATTTGCGTTGCTTTGTTATTAAAATGGGATGAGCTAGACACCAACTTAGAATTATCACATCACCACTCATAGAAGTAGTTGTGAAGCTAAGTTCGGTTAAATGATTAGAGGTACGAAAGTCCCTAATCAAGAGCAGAAACCCCGCAAACCACATCCACGTAATTGAATTTCCCACAAACTAGAATGTCACATCCCCGCTCAACGATGTAGTTATGAGGCTAGTTTGTCATGTTTAGAGGCTCGAAACACCATGAACATGCAATTTTAATTATGTGAGACGACAATTGATAATTCCATACTTAAACCATTACAAAGCGTAGTATCGCTTGATTATCCAGCGTTAGCCCTAGTTGTTCCTTGAATTATTTCAGAGTATTTCGATAACCACCCCTAGACTTAATTAAACTTCATTGAAAAAGTCTAGATCAACACTTGTGAAAGTTAATATCACACTGGAACTTGATAATTAGCTGAATTGGTCCAGTCCCTGTGGGTTCGACATCCGGCTCTTAAAAAGGGCCACTGTATTACTTGTAAGACCACGTACACTTGCGTGTGCGCTCGGGCAGTCATCAATAAGTTTTTGGTGCAATTTTCGGGGACTAAAAAGTTTTTGGCGACGCTGCTGCGCAGTCTCAACAACTTTTTGGCGCCGTTGCCGGGGACTCGGCGAAGTTTAGTAAATTTTTCTGTTTTTGTGTGACTTTAAATTTCCTTAAGTGTTGAAAAAAAATTTGTTAGTTTTAAATTTATTTTATTTTTTAGTTTTTAGTCTGATACCCTTCTTCACATGACATCATGGAACACAAATGGGTTGAATGGTGGATACTCATATTTTGGTGAGTCCTGTCTGAATTGTGGAGAACCCCACTTATGGAAAAACTGTAACACTTGCAATATATGTGGTGGTCAAGATGGAAATTGGGAGGGCTGTCCGAATGCAAACTCCCCTCCCCCAAGCCCCTACTATGCTCCTTCTGTTGTTTTTGATAAGTATAGGAATGATGAAAATGAGGACTTGGAACACCAAGCTCAAATAGTAAACATGATGAAACAGGTCCTTGAGCAGACAAGCAATGAGGGAGCAAATGGAAGTATTAGGAATTCATACTAAGGAAAATGGAGAGGCCTTAGAAATGAGAAGCGCCAAGATCACGGAGATGATGGTTGAGGCTGAAGCTTGCGCTGATTTGCCAGTAACGCTCTTATGCAATACTCAAAAGGGATTACAACGAGAAGAAAAGGGTGAGTTCTTGGAAGAAGCTCAATAATTAGAAGCTCTGGAGAGTCCCCTTGATGGTCTCACACATATGGAAAATCCATTCATAGAAGAAGAGATAGAGTATCCCCCATTTGACATTAATGGAGAGATAGATGTTGATGCAGAGAAGGTGTATACAAGTAAGGAGGTCAAGCACAGTGCAGTTTCAGAGTTGAGGTGTATTGGACCCCACTCGAAGAATTTCTCGATATTAGGTTTGGTTGACAACCTAGAAATAGAGTCTTCCAAGCTTATAGAGAAATGTCTAGAGGAGGACCAAGCCCCGTATATTCTAAAATTTGCTGACTCAAAGAGACAAAATGACTTCGCTTACTTAAGGGCCAATAAGTGCAAAAGGCGACATCTACTGATTGGTCCTTTCAATTTTTCACCACCACCCCTAGAGCATAAGAGGAAACTAGAGAAGAAATTAGGGGTGAGATTCATATCCTCAAGGTGGAGGAAAAAGTGGTAAAACTTGATACGTCGTGCCGCGACGTAAAATAAGGCGCTGCTTGGGAGGCAACCCAAGGGTACCACAGGTACAATTTGTGATTTTTTTGTTTATGTGATTTTGTTTATTTTCAACATGTGTTTTTTTTTGGTGGAAAGTTAGGCAAAGAAGGGGAAGTCTGAGTACCCGTGGAAGAGGAAGTTAAACAGCATGGAAGAGAAAGAGTGTGGGGTCAAACACCCACTTATGCAAAAATAAAGAAAAGCATGTTGTAGCTAGGCCTAGAGGCCTCAGGGAGTATTTCTCATCCTGTTTAATTGTAATTTGACGCTATGAGGACATAGCATGATTCAAGTGTGGGGTGAGGGAAATTTCAAAAATTTTGTGCTTAATGATTTTGGTGAATGTAGTGCTTGATACATATTGGAAAAATTTTTGAGTTGAGCATGACTTCACCACCAGTTGGTTTTTCTTTTCGGTTCTTTTCCGACGGGGAGTCTTTGAATAGAAGAAAATTTGTTTTTCTTTGTCTGTATATAATGTTTTTAGTCATAGTTAGAGACTATTTCCAACGATGGGTTAATGACGACCGTCTTGAGGAAAACTAGTCAATAGGTTTTGGTTTTTGAACCCGGAGCTAATTGATGACTGGATGTTCTTGTTATGTTCTATACATGATTGTAAGATACAAGTGTGGTTAGTGTTGAAGCATGTAAGAGGTGTATAACTTTGTTTGAGACACTTAGGCTCTTGAATTTGACTCGATGTAATTGAAGCTTTATTTTGAATTCTTGTAATTAGCTGAGTAAGAGTCTGCGGAATGTGTCTTGAATTGAGCATGTGCTGTGAGTGTAAGTTTTTCGAATATTCCGTGCTATTGTGGAATGTCTAGAACTTGCCTGGTGTGTATATAAAATGAAATGAAGGATGTGGACTGTAGGAGATGATTTAGGCATTTCTTTGAATTAACCTAATTGTTATCCCTCACTTTACCTACCTTGAATGTTAAATCCTAGTGAGCACCATTGAGCCTTAAGCTTCAATCACATCGATTCAAATTCAAGAGCCTAAGTGTCTCAAACAAAGTTATACACCTCTTACATGCTTTAACACTAACCACACTTGTATCTTACAATCATGTATAGCACATAACAAGAACATCCAGTCATCAATTAGCTACGGGTTCAAAAACCAAAACCTATTGACTAGTTTTCCTCAAGACGGTCGTCATCCATCCATCGTTGGAAATAGTCTCTAACTATGACTAAAAACATTATATACAGAAAAAGGAAATTTTTTTTTCTTCGGTTCAAATACCCCCCGTCGAAAAAGAACCGAAAAGAAAAACCAACGGGTGGTGAAGTCATGCTCAACTCAAAATGTTTTCCAATATGTATCAAGCACTACATTCACCAAAATCATTAAGCACAAAATTTTTGAAATTTCCCTCACCCCACATTTGAATCATACTATGTCCTCATAGCATCAAATTACAATTAAAAAGGATGAGAAATACTCCCTGAGGCCTCTAGGCCTAGCTACAACATGCTTTTCTTCATTTTTGAATAAGTGGGTGTTTGACCCCACACTTTTTCTCTTCCATGTTGTTTAACTTCCTCTTCCACGAGTACTCAGAATTCCCCTCTTTATGTGCCTAACTGTCCACTAAAAACAAGACAAGTTGAAAATAAACAAAATCACATAAACAAAAAATCACAAATTGTACCTGTGGTACCCTTGGGTTGCCTCCCAAGCAGCGCCTTATTTTACATCGTGGCACGACGTATCAAGTTTCACCACTTTCTCCTCCACCTTGAGGACACGAATCTCACCCCTAATTTCTTCTCTAGTTTCCTCTTATGCTCTAGGGGTGGTGGTGAAAAAATGAAAGGACCAAGCAGTAGATGTCGCCTTTTGCACTTATTGGCCCTTAAGTAAGCGAAGTCATTTTGTCTCTCCGAGTCAGCAAATTTCAGAATATACGGGGCTTGGTCCTCCTCTAGACATTTCTCTATAAGCTTGGAAGACTCTATTTCTAGGTTGTCAACCAAACCTAATGTCGAAAAATGCTTCTAGTGGGGTCCAATACACCTCAACTCTGAAACTGCATTGTGTTTGACCTCCTTACTTGTATACACCTTCTCTACATCAACATCTATCTCTCCATTAATGTCAAATGGGGGATACTCTATCTCTTCTTCCATGAATGGATTTTCCATATGTGTGAGACCATCACGGGGACTCTCAAGAGCTTCTAATTGTTGTGCTTCTTCCAAGAACTCACCCTTTTCTTCTCCTTGTAATCCCTCTTGAGTATTGCATAAGACCGTTACTTGCAAGTCAACACAAGCTTCAGCCTCATCCATCACCTCCGTGATCTTGGTGCTTATCATTTCTAAGGCCTCTCCATTTTCCTTAGTCTGAATTCCCAATACTTCCATCTGCTCCCTCATTGCTTCTGTCTGCTCAAGGACTTGTTTCAATATGTTTTCTATTTGAGCTTGGTGTTCCAAGTCCTCATTTTCATCATTCCTGTACTTATCAAAAACAACAGAAGGATCATAGTAGGGGCTTGGGGGAGGGGAGTATGCATTCGGACAGCCCTCCTAATGGCCATCTTGACCACCACATATATTGCAAGTGTTACAGTTTTGCGATAAGTGGGGTTCTCCACAATTCAGACAGGACTCACCAAAATATGAGTATCCACCATTCAACCCATTTGTGTTCCATGATGTCATGTCAAGAAGGGTATCAGACTAAAAACTAAAAAATAAAATAAATTTAAAACTAACAATTTTTTTTTCAACACTTAAGGAAATTTAAAGTCACACAAAAATAGAAAAATTTACTAAACTTCGCCGAGTCCCCGGCAACGGCGCTAAAAACTTTTTGAGACTGTGTAGCAGCATCGCCAAAAACTTGTTAGTCCCTAGAAACTGCGCCAAAAACTTTTTGAACGACTGCCCGAGAACACACGCAAGTGTACGTGGTCTTACAAGTAATATAGTGGCCCTTTTTAAGATTCGGATGTTGAACCCACAGGGACTGGACCAATTTAGCTAATTATCAAGTTCAAGTGTGATATTAACTTTCACAAGTGATGATTTAGACTTTTTCTATGAAGTTTAATTAAGTGTAGGGGTGGTCAACGAAATACTCTGAAATAATTCAAGGAGCAACTAGGGCTAACACCGGATAATCAAGCGATACTACGCCTTGTAATGGTTTAAGTATGGAATTATCAATTGTCGTCTCACATAATTACAATTGAATGTTCATGGTCTTTCGAGCCTCTAAACATGACAAACTAACCTCACAACTACATTGTTGAGCGGGGATGTGAAATTCTAGTTCGTGGGCAATTCAATTACGTGGATGTGGTTTGCCGGGTTTATGCTCTTGATTAGGGACTTTCGTTCCTCTAATCATTTACCGAACTTAGCTTCACAACTACTTCTATGAGTGGTGATGTGATAATTCTAAGTTGATGTCTAGCTCATCCCGTTTTAATAACCAAGCAAGGCAAATTAGGTATAATTTCTTATCCTAACCGCGAATTATATCGTAAGATACAAACTTGCTCCCTACATTCTTTGTTCTTGCGTAGGTTTACTTTCTCAAGCTTTTACCTAGGGGTAACGTGTGTGTTTTCATGGTGATCAATCATAAAAACAGCCATAATTAAGAATGTAAGACAAAACAACAATCAATAACTTAAAACCAAAACAAATTCACATATTCACCATCATACCTTGTGGCTTCAACCCTAGAGGAAGGGTTCTAGACACTCGAGTTCGTATAATTACAAGAAAACATAATTAAAGTAACATACTTACAAGAATTGGTAGAAGAGAAGATGAAATTTAAGAACCCTAGGTGAGTTCTCCCACTTCTCCCTTCACTCCTTGGTAGTTTTTTCCAGAATAATTTCATGACAAAATGTTTTTAGGAGCTAAGGGACCTATTTATAGTAAATGAGAATTGTACAAAATTATGCTCGGCATGAAATAACTCCGTGTCATGGAGGTTATCGCGCCAATTTGCCTCTGTGACACGGAGGCATCGCGTAGGCACACTGGAAATACAAAACAATCTCCAGGCAGCCCCTTGCCGCGTTGGCAGCGTGGCACGCTGCTTGTGCAGCTTGTTAGGGGCCGTGACACGCCCTTGGTCGCGCAGCCTGCCTGCCGTGGCATGTTGCCAACACGCAGGTGGGCTGTTTCGCGCATCCTCCTTGCCGACGTTCGTGTTTTACTTCCGATTCCATGCCTCCACTTCACCAACTTATGGATTAGTTCCTCAAATTCATTTTAAACCTACAAAAACAAGAACTAATCATGTTGGTTAGTATATATATTCACATTTACATAAAATTACATGAGAATGTATATAAATAAATAGCTAAACAAGACAAAACTAAGTTGTAAAGTATCCCTTGGGCATGCCATTTTGCCCAAGATCACGTACCCCACACTTAAAGCCTTGTTCGTCCTCGAACAACCCTTTTACATCTCATGTAAATGAAGACTCACACATAGCAAATTTAGCAAGAGAATTCAAGGTATGGCTATAATGATTATTTAAGATAGCAAGTTAAAAATAGAGCATGCAAGATTTAATCATTGAAATGAAATACAACTATGTTAAGACTTCCTAAGCTCAAGAATTGACTCTCAATCTTAGCAAACTCATGCAAATCAACCGATTAGGAAATCCAACATGAATGTTATCTCTCATTAAGCATGTGCCCTCACAACAAGAGAGTTACCCATTTTTACTCCCAAATTTTCAAAACACAACATGTATGGGTATATGAATAGAATTACGCTCACTCTCTCAAAGAATTCACATGCATCATGTAGTGACCCATAATCTTGCCCTTAGTGTTTTACTCCACTATTTTAAGGATGTGTGAACATAAGATCAAGTAGGACTTAATGGGTTGTAATGTAAACTAAGGGACGGGTAGGTACTATTCGGGCCAGTAATAGTGGCTATCTTCCCCAAGCGCTTTTAATAACTCTAACCTTCATTAAGGACATCTCTTTTCTGAATTCCTCCTCTTTCTTTTCACTCTTTAATTTTCTCTTGTTGTTCCCATTTCTTTAAGCACACTCAGCTTATTAGTAAGGAGTACTTAAGGAACTTTTTCATTCATTTATTTCTTACTCCCTACCAATACTCAAGCATTTTCAAACAAGTGCACCCTTGACCTTTCTCAACTTCTACAACTGCTACTTTTCCTTATTTTTCATGCTTCTCACTCCTTCACTCTTTTGGATTTTTCCCTTAAGCGCTTAGGAGTTTTGGATCAAATTTAAGGTTAATGAAAGAAAAAGGATTAAGCTCATGTTGTAGCTATCAAGTGAGTCAGTCTTAGAGTGGAAGGGTAGTTCGGTCGTCCCTGTAGGTCATTTCATTTCCTATCTTAAAGCCAAAAAGATAATTTCCAAGTGTTGTGTGTACCATATAATTAGGGTTAAGGATGTTGAGTCCAAGACCCTGACTATCCAGTCAGTCCCAGTAGTAGGTGAGTATCCAGAAGTGTTCCCTAATGATTTATTGGGTGTTCCTCTAGAGAGAGAAATCGATTTTGGTATTGACCTTCTTCTCGACACACAACCCATATCTATTCCTTCTAACAGAATGGCTCCAGCTGAGCTAAAAGAGTCGAAGGAGAAGTTGAAGGATCTATTGGATAATGGTTTCATCAAACCAAGCAACTCCCCATTGGGTGCACCAGTTCTCTTTGTCTGGAAGAAAGATGGTTCTCTTCGGATGTGTATTGATTATCGGCAATTGAACAAATTCACCATCAAGAACAGGTATCCACTACCCAGGATTGATGATTTATTTGACCAGCTTCAGGGTGCCATGTTTTTATCAAAGATAGATCTCAGATACGGGTACTAGCAACTCAATGTTCGGGAGAGTGACATCCCGAAGATAGCCTTCAGGATCCAGTATGGTCATTATGAGTTTGTAGTTATGACTTTTGGACTAATGTATGCTCTTGCAGCTTTTATGGACTTGATGAACAGGGTGTTCAAGCCATACCTAGATATGTTCATGATTGTGTTTGTTGATGATATCCTGATATACTCTCGGAGCAAGGAGGAGCATGCCGCTCATTTGAGAGTGGTGCTACAGACTCCCAAGAATCACCAATTTTATGCCAAATTCAGCAAGTGCAAGTTTTGGTTGAATCCGTGGCATTTTTGGGCCATGTGGTATCAAGTGAAGTCATAATGGTGGACTCAAAATAAAAGTGGTAAAGAATTGGCCCAGACTAGTGAATCCTTCAAATATTCGGAGCTTGTTGGGTTTAGATGGCTACTATCGGAGATTTGTTAAAGGTTTCTCATCCATTTCAACACCCTTGACCAAATTGACCCAAAAGAAGGTGAAATTTCAATGGCCAGCGGCTTGTGAGAGGATCTTTTAGGATTTAAAGACTTGACTTACTTCAGCACCGGTGTTAACCCTACCCAAGGGTACCAATGGGTTCGTGGTGTAATGTGATGCTTTAAGGATCGGACTTGGGTGTGTGTTGATGCAGCATGGAAAAGTTATAGCCTATGCCTCTAGAAAGCTGAAAGTTCACGAGAAGAATTACCCAACCCATGATCTTGAATTAGCCGCAGTGGTATGCGGCTTGAAAATATGGTGACACTATTTGTACGGGGTCCACATGGATGTGTTTACAAACCATAAGAGCCTACAATATGTGTTTACCCAAAATGATCTCAATCTTCGACAAATGAGGTGGTTGGAGCTACTTAAGAATTATGAAATGAGTGTGCTTTACCATCCGAGCAAGGCTAATGTAGTAGCAGATGCACTTAGTAGACTCTCTATGGAAAGCGTGTCCCATGTAGATGAGGGAAAGAAGGAACTGGCGAAGGATGTGCATCGACTCACAAGGTTGGGGGTTCGGTTGATTGACTCGATCGATGGTAGTGTTATTTTTCAGAACGGATCAGAATCATCTTTGGTGACTGATGTAAAAGCTAGAAAAGACGAGGACTCGATTTTGGTAAAGTTAAAGGAAGTCGTTCAGAATTAGAAGGTGGAGGTCTTCTCCAAAGGGGGAGATGGTGTGCTTCGACACCAGGGTCGCCTATTTGTTTCGGATATTGGTCACTTAAGGAGCCGAATGTTACACGAGGCTCATGGATCTAGGTATTCAATCCATCCAGGTGCCATGAAGATGTACCATGACTTATGGGAAGTCTATTGGTGGAATGACATGAAGAAGGACATCGCAGAATTTGTAGCTAAGTTCCTAAACTGCCAGCAAGTAAGGGTTGAGCGTCAGAGACGGGGAGGGGTGCTTTAGGATATCAACATTCCAACTCGAAAGTGGGAAGAAATCAATATGGACTTCATCACAAGGTTGCCTCGCACTCGGCGACAATATTACTCCATTTGGGTGGTTGTACACAAGTTGACCAAGGCCGCTCATTTTCTACCGGTAAAAACCACAAATTTGGTGGAGGATTATTTCAAACTATATATCTGAGAGCTAGTTCGATTGCATGGCATGCCCTTATCCATTATATCAGACAGAGGTACCCAATTTACCTCTCAGTTTTGGAGGTTATTTCAAGAGGGACTAGGTACTCAGGTTAAGCTCAGCCACAACATTTCACCCCCAAACGGATGGTCAAGCAGAGCGGACAACTCAAACGCTCAAGGACATGTTGAGAACATGTGTGATTGACTTCAAAGGTAGTTGGGATGATCATTTGCCTTTTATAGAGTTTGCATACAATAACAACTACTATTCCAGTATTCAGATGGCTCCGTTTAAGGCTCTCTATGGGTGGAGATGTAGATTACCTAATGGTTGGTTCGAAGTTAGTGAAGAAATAATCATAGGACCAGATTCAGTCCATGAGGCAATGGAGAAGGTTTAGCTTATACGGGACAGGTTGAAAACAACTCAAAGTCGCCAAAAGTCTTATGACGATGTGAGAAGGAGAGAACTTGAGTTCGAAGTGGATGATTGGGTGTTTTTGAAGGTGTCTCCCATGAAGGGAGTGATGCGGTTTGGGAAGAAAGGAAAAATCATCCCTCGTTATGTTGGCCCCTACCAAATTTTGAAATGGGTTGGCAAGGTGGAATATGAATTGGAGTTGCCCTCAGAATTAGCTTCTGTGCTTCCTGTTTTCCATGTATCGCTCTTAAAGAAGTGTTTGGGTGATCCAACTCTAGTTGTTCTGGTGGGTAGTGTTGGTGAGAAAGACAGCCTTAGTTATGAAGAGGTTCCGGTGGAACTACTGGATCATAAGGTTTGAAGTCTAAGAAACAAGGAAATAGCTTTAGTGAAAGTTTTATGGGGAAATCAGCATGTTGAGAGAGCTATGTGGAAAGTTGAAGCGGATATGATGGCTAGATACCCACTTCTATTCCCTAGCGGCCTGACTCCAGCTTGAGGTATCCATTTCTCCCTAAAACTCTATTTAGTTTTCATGTTCAGTTTATGTTGTTCCCCAGTTTCTTTTATGTATATGGATGTACGTATGATTCGTGAATTCAGTTCAGCTATGTAGTTCAAATCAGAGATAGTCATTCTGTCAGCTTTCAGCATAAATGATCAGTATTTGAATGTGATGATTATATTTCTCTTTTTTTTTGGTATGATTTTCAATATTCGAGGATGAATATTCCCAAGGGGGAGATATTGTTATATGTCGTAAGGCCAAAGATCAGACCCAAAAGTCAAAACGGAGAAAAATTGTAAAATCTGAACCATGTCACAGAAAGAGTCATTCTGTGACCAGTGGGGGAGGACCATGAGTCGTGAGGTGACTCGTGGTGAGGTAATGGGCTTGAGTTAAAGGAATTATTGAGGGAAGTCATCATGGGCATGACCATGAGTCATGGTTTGGCCCTACGACTCGTCAAGTCAGCTATGACCAAGGAAACAAAAAGGGGGAAAGGTGAAAGGCAGTGGAGATAATGAGTGGTGAGCACGAGTTGTGGTCACCGGTAACAACTCGTGGGTTGGCCCGTTATGAGTTCCAGGTGAAATTTGGTAGTGTAACCAACGACCAAGGTGACGACTCATGCAAAGTGGCAACGACCCGTTAGGTCCCTCGTGGGGACCGATGAATAGTTATTTTCTGTGAAGTTATTAAGGGTATTATCGTTATTCCTATGCTCTAAGGTCCTATACTATGTCATTTTAAGCCATTTTCAGAGTGTATTAAGGTGGGATAAGCCATTCCAGCCTATTCTAAACCCATTCATGCAAAGTTATGGAGTTAAGGAGGAGATCAAGCTTAAGTACTTCCAATTTTTCTCAAATTCCTCTTGGGCAATCAAGGAAGGGTAAGAATCAACTATAATCAGGTATGTAGGGTTATGAGTGGGTGAATCCTTTCGTACCCAACCCCAATTTCTCTCAAAATCATGAAATTCCTGTGTTAATTCTATGGGGTTTTATCCCAATGCATGAAATTTCAAATTCATTACATGGGCATTATTTTAATCCATTTTCTACTATCAAATTATGATTCATGGGCAAGTTTTACATTATTTTTCATAAAACTTATGTCTCAAGCTTCTTAAATATAAATTGCCCAATTATGAGAAGTTTATGAAAGTTAAGATTTATGGCAAATGTTCATGAATGATGAAGTATTGATGATGAAAAGTATGTTTTCAAGCTACCCATGTCATAATCATATTTTCAAGTGAATTGAGTATTTTCAAGCATGTTAAAATATTGGGCAAGGCCCGCATGTTCAAGAATGATTTATGATTTATGATATGGATTTCATGATTGATTGATTCATAATGTTGGCTGACTAAAGGGCCCTTGATTTATGGATAAACATGTATGTAAATGGGAATCAACGATGTTAAATGTTTATTTATCCATGAATCTAATGAATGATGTTTATGATTTACGTATTAGCCTAATATGCATGTTTTGGGAGTAGTGTCTAGCACCGAGTATCCCAACGTTCAAAGGACTACGCCAGTGTATCATAAATACATGGCACCGTAGGTTTATGATAATACATTACAATGTTAATGGATCCCCTCTTCCGTGATATCACATAATGCATGTCCCTTGCCTTGCAAGCCTGGGAAGACTCTGCCCACTTGAGTGAGATAGTTGGGGTATCATGTAAGGTTGTACCATGATGGTTTCGGTTATGACGAGTCCTCCCATTGTTCCACATGTTTTTATGCATTATTATGTTCTGTTATTTTGGCTCAACTGATGATTTATAAAGTTTATCTTATGACTATGATAATGAATGGATTACGAATGATTTGAAAACCTTGAGCGTTATGTTATATTATGATGTTTATGTTATGAGCATGTTGTCCCACTCTTATGATCTCTTATGAGCTTTTATGTATTTTTAAATTTCCATTTTTCTTAACTTATATAATCAGTATATTCCACATGCTGACCGTTATTCTATGTTATATCATTTCATGATACAGACTCTGATCTTCAGACCATGCACCGTCATTAGCTCATCTCGGAGATTAGCATCCAGCTCCCTGGTGAGTCCTCATTCTCCGAGGACCGGTTGATATGAGTTATCTTTTCTTGTTCAGTTTTCTAGACTTGTCGGGTTAGTTGGGGGTGTTGTCCCATCAACCCATCATATATGTTAGAGGCTTTCAGACTATGTGTAGTATCCACCTGTTATGTATGAAGTACATTCCACTTTCTATGTATGTTATGGTTATGCTTCCGCTATGTTATTACATTGAGTATTCTCTTTTATTGATCAAGTTAGAGGTATGCTCATGCCATGGGTCGACTTGGAGTCTCTCGGGGCTCCTTTTCCTGTGTTGCGATTCGTTTCTATGTTTGGGTCATGACATCTTTTTAATTTTATGTCGCATCAGTTATCCTAAAAATTCTTAATATGCATGCATGATCTTGGGCAGATTTATATGCCCAAGTGATACTCAAATGTGTCATTTTGCCTTGTTTATCTATCGATGTTTGTACATTGTCATGTGAATTGTAATAAAAAGTGAATTTATACTAACCAACATGATTAGCGTGGTTTTGAAGGAAAAATATAATTTTACGAAGCTAAGATGCATGATTGGAAGAAATCGGGATTGGACTCGGAAGCTAGCAAGGAAAAAACCACAAGGAAAGCACGAATTAAAGGGGCTCCGCGATGGAGCCGTGTCACGCTGCCATCGCGGATGCATTCTGCCTGGATGCTGAAAATATGCCAAATTCCGGTGAAGGTGCGCGTTGGGGCTGTGGCACGTTGGCCTAGTCCCGCGATGCACTCCGTGACACGTTGCTTGTTATTCTGGGAAAAATTCCCACTAGTATAAATAGAAAACTGAGGTTCATTTTTAATTGTTCTGACTTGGTGGAGCAAGAACGTGGGTTACAGGCAGTTGAGGGGACGAAAATCTCAGGGTTCTTCTCTATCTCCTTCTTCTTTATTTCAATTGCTTGTATGATTAACACTCATTTAACGATGTTTAATCCACAAATGAGTGGTTAAATTCCCTTCTTGCTGAGGTTAAGAACATTTCTATTGAAATGTAATTATTGATAAATTGGTTTTCCATCTTTTCTTCCATGGTTGTTCTATTGATTCTTATTCTTACTGCGTTATTGTGTGGCCAACGTTAATATATATCTAAAAAGTCTGGTTTCACTCGAGAGAGCAAGAAATTGAAAAGTTGTAAATTGATAGGATATGATCTTTCCTTAGTTTAGAAAAATTGAGAATTGATTTACCTTCAGGATAGAGATATACCTGAAAGTCGTATTAGTCAATTAAGGAATCGGCTTTGTATGGATAGAACATGAATTTCTTTTTATCACAGGGATGTAGGTGGAAGGTTCATGATTCTTAAGTTGGGTTAGATACGAGAGTTTTAATCCATAGGCAATAATTCTTGACTAGCAACCGGAGGAAAGATTAATCAAATTGTATCGATAATTTATTTCTCTACATGTTCATTTTAGCCTCAACATGCTCATACTTATAGTTCAGACTCAAATTGTATATTCGTTTTAGACTTAGTATAAAATTAGGAAACAAAATATCAAAATCTTCTTCACACTGTTGTCTACAGTTTAGAGTTAAAGTTTATTGACACTTGATTAGATTGATACCTTAGTCCAGTCCTTGTGGGATCGATACCTTGCCAACTTGAGCCACTTTACTTGTTTTTCGACCACGTGCACTTGGGTGTAGTTATTCCAAACAGCTCGAATAAGTTTTTGGCGCCGTTGCCGGGGATTGGCAATTGGTAAAAATTTTCTTAAGTGTTAGTTTACTATTTCTTCTTCATGTTGACAACTTGGTCTTAGCCTGTATTTTGCAGATACTAATTTCTGTTGAACACTGGCAAGAGACAAGGAGCTGGTGGACTCATCTTTAGAGACGGAAAGACAATTCCATCGTCAAAGGAGAGAAGCTCTAGAGAAAAAGCTGCAGTTGCTCAGACAAATAATCCTGGAGCAACAACAGAATCCACCAGTTGTAAGGGCAATGTTAGTGCCCGAGGAAATGGCAGCTAGGCCGGTTCGCGAGGTGGCAATCCCACATGCTAACAATGTCACATCTAGTATCCGCAAACCTGAGCCAGGAGGGAGGTTCGAGCTTAAACAGAACATGGTGCAATTGCTGCACACCAGCGGGTAGTTCACATGTCTCCCTAATGAGGATCCACAGCAACATCTCCAAAATTTTTTGGAGATAAGTGAAACTTAGATCCCCGCTGGAGTGTCGTCAGATTATGTCAGGCTTACATTGTTCCCATTTTCACTTTTCGGAGAAGCTAAGAGGTGGTTGAAAGCTGAGCCACCTAATTCCATCACCAGGTGGGATGATCTTGCAAAGAAATTCTTGATACGGTTCTTTCCATCCGGTAAAACAGCAAGACGTAGAAGTCAAATTCTAAGTTTTAAACAGAGAGAGGGAGAGAATCTGTATCAGGCCTGGGAGAGATTCAAATCTATGTTGCGGGATTGTCCTCATCATCACTAATCCAATGATGTGCTGGTGCATACTTTCATTGAGGGTTAGGAACCCCACACAAAAATCTTGCTAGACTCGCAGCTGGGGGACAAGCATTAGAGAAGACTTATGAGGAGCTGTATACCTTGTTAAATCATATTTCGCAGGGGAATCCAGAGTGGAATGCGGACTCGTCAAGAGGAGGAACAAGGAAAACAGTAGGAGTCTTAGAAGTGGATGGTTTTACAGCTATTGCTGCATAGATAGCTGCGTTACAGAATCAACTCAACACCCACTTCAGTGGCATGAGCATGAACCATTCTCAAGCCCCAGTGAATGTAGTGCAACAGATTTGGTGTGAAGTGTGCGGGAGTAATGAACACTCAGCTGAGTGTTGCGGAGCAAATCCTGATTCGGTGAACTTTGTTGGTAATGTATAGAGAAATAACCACCTACAGTATGGCAACAACTACAATTCCAACTAGAGGAATCACCCGAATTCCTCTTGGGGTAGCAACAACCATCAAGGGCAAAGTTCGAGTCAGGGGCGGCAGAGAAATCAAGGAGGGCAGCAGAACTATCAGTCACAATACCGAAGCAACAATGCACCTCCTCCACCACCATCACCCAACATTGAGGTGATGTTCAAGACTATGATAGCTAACCAAGCTCAATTGCAGGCTGATTACGTGAAATTGGCAGCCGATGTAAAGAACAATCAGTTAGCTACAAAGACGCTGGAGTACCAGTTTGGGCAATTTGCTGGAGCTCAAAACACCAGGCCGAGAGGAGGACTTCCGAGTGACACTGATTCGAACCCCAAGAAGGTAAATGCAGTGACCACAAGGAGTGGTTTGCAACTCAAGGAGGTGGAACCGGAAAGATTACCATAGCATTCGAAAGAAGGTGAAAAGGAGAGGGAGCACAGTGATGATAGGGGGAAGGAGAAGGAAGCTAAACCAGAAAGACCACCACCCCCGTTCCCTCAAAGACTAAGGAAACACAAGGAGGAAGCGTGTTTCAAAAAGTTTATGGAGGTGCTTAAGCAGGTACACATTAATTTACCTCTTGTTGATGTTTTGCAGGGAGTGCTGAAGTACGCAAAATATATCAAGGACATCGTGACAAACAAAAGCAGGTTGACTGAGTACGCTACGTGGCACTTACGGAGGAGTGCACTTCACGGATACAAAATAGGTTGCCCACAAAGCTCAAGGACCCTGGGAGCCTTACAATTCAAATTACAATTGGGCAGAGTATCCGAGCTCGCGGATTATGTGATTCGGGAGCGAGCATTAACTTGATGCTGACATCAGTATTCAAGAAGTTGGGGCTAGGGAGTCCTAGACCAACAACAATGATCTTGCAACTAGCAGATCATTCCTTAGCCACACCTGATGGCATTGTGGAAGACATGTTGGTGCAAGCGGGCTCCCTTATCTTCCCGGTAGACTTCATCGTGCTGGATTTTGAGCTAGATGCAGAAGTCCCATTTATTTTGGGACGTCCTTTCTTGGCGACCAGGAAAGCACTTATTGATGTAGCGGCAGGGCAGCTAACTATGCGGGACCATGACAAAGTGGAAGTGTTTGAGGTGTACAAGGCTACAAAGCTTTCGACCGTATACGAGGAACTCTCAGTGATCAACGTGCTTGATCGAGCGAATAGTGCTCAGAGCATTGAGTCATGGGAGCCATTGGGAAAACCACTGGAGAAGTGTAAGCATGACATGGGTGAGGATGGTAGTCGAGAGAAAACGTCTGTCACCCTAGAGGATGATTGTGCTTAATGACGTCGAGCCGTGACGGTAAACCAGGCGCTGCACGGGAGGCAACCCGTGAAATTTTTCTAATATTTGAATAGATTTCGTAGAAGAGAAAAAAAAAAGAAAAAAACAAAAAGGAGAAAAATAAAAATAAAAACAAAAAAATTGTATTTTATGTGAAACCTATAAATTCTAACTAATTTCTTATTGTGAGATGAATTTCAGGTTGAACAGAGGGTAAAAATGCAAAGGATCGCAAAGGAAAAATCGAGGTAAGAAAAATAATAAAAAGTGGCAAAACAGTGAGACTGCGCGATGGCTCCTTGTCACGGAGGGTGTGCTCCGCGTTACCGTCCATGACACGTTGAAGTGTTATTGGCGACGGGTCACACTGGGTCGCTGGGTGACCCGCGTGAAAAACCTCCTTTTTAACCTCGAAAACACCCAATTTTTCCCATTTTTCACTCCCTCCGCGACAAACAACCAAAAATCCCCCCTTCCCCAATGTGACACGGACCTAGGAGCTAAAATTCTTCAACTTTTCTTTGATATCATCGAATAAAAGGTATGTTCGTTAACTGCACCTCATTTCTTGACTAATTTTTCCGATTTTGAGCATGGGAAGTGAGGAAAACTTGCCCTAATTGTAAATTGAGCTTGAATTCATGCAAGCTATTGTTAATTGATGTTCGTAGTATCGTTGTGATTATATGAACTTGATAAATACATGGGTGATTGAAATTCTTGTGAAATTGTAGCTAGGATTAGAATTTGAATATGAAGAAGTGAAAATTAAGTTGAAATGTGAAATTCTAGTTGGTTTGTGCATGTTGAGTGAGGTAAATTATGTTGTGCTTAACGTTAATATGCTAAAGGCGCGACGGATTTTTGGGATAATGAAATTGTTGAAATTGCATAGAAATTGGGGGAATTGCATCGGTTATGTTGATAGAAATTTTCGCTAAGTGCTATGTGATGAAATGTTATCGATGGTAATAGTGGATTAGTTGTACGAAGTCTGCGTAGTACATAGAATTTATACCGTCGAACCCTCTGAATGCACGAGGCATTTTTGTTATTGTTTTTTAATTTTATTTTGAAAGTTAGAAAAAGAGGATTGTCTTGCTGTAATGTTGTGATTGTGGCTAAAGACTAAGTGTGGGGTGGCCTAGCTTAACCCAACCTTATTCGAAGGTAATTTTAATTTGAATAACATTGGAACTGTCTGTTTGGTTTGACAGAAACAATGGCAAGTAGGCAAGATAAAGGGAAGGGCGCATCTACATCGGGCGCCAGAAGGAAAAGAATCAGACTGGGAACAGCAGTCCCAGCAGCACCAGCGGTTCCGCGTGGCCAACGTCGTCAATACGGAACCCGATGGGTGACAGAGGAAGGGAAGAAATGGTACGCAAAGCATAAGGAAAGCAAATACTTCCCCGAGGAGCACATTGCTAGGGAACCGGTGGCACAAGAATTCCCCAGAATTGTCCACAGGATTGATGCAGTCGGGATAAACTTCATCTTTGAAGAGCCCAAGGAGTGCAATCTTCACCTGATTCGGGAGTTCTACGCCAACTGGAACCCGACACTCAGAAGTCACACCATAAAGATAAGGGGGCAGGTAGTCACTTTTGAGCCCCATCACCTTAATGCCATCTTGGGGGTGCGGGACACAGACGCCCATGTACTCCGGCAGCTGAATATCACTCCACCATATGCGGACATCAGACGCACTCTGTGTGGAGCCCGATCTACAGCACGGTGGAGCAGGCATAAGGAGAGGGGCTACCATCATACATTGCGCTACTCACAGATGAACAGGGAAGCCAGGATATGGCTTAAAATTGTTTGTTCTTGCCTTATCCCGGGGGTGCATATGAAAGATGTCACACGGGATCGTGTGTGCTTGGTCTATGCCTTGATGAAAGGGCTGGAGATCAATATTGGGACGGTGATTATCTCCGCCATGAAGAGAGCCCATTTGCATCAAGGGCACAGGTACGGGTTTGGTGGCTTACTGACCACGTTCCTGAGGGGCCTGGATATTGAGGAGGAGGCCCTTGACTACATCAGTATATTCCACATGCTGACCGCTATTCTATGTTATATCATTTCATGATACAGACTTCGATCTTCAGACCATGCACCGTCATTAGCTTGTCTCAGAGATTAGCATCCAGCTCCCTGGTGAGTCCTCATTCTCCGAGGACCGGTTGATAGCAGTTATCTTTTCTTATTCAGTTTTCTCGACTTGTCAGGTTAGTTGGGGGTGTTGTCCCATCAACCCATCATATATGTTAGAGGCTTTCAGACTATGTGTAGTATCCACCTGTTATGTATGAAGTACGTTCCACTTTCTATGTATGTTATGGTTATGCTTCCGCTATGTTATTACATTGAGTATTCTCTTTTATTGATCAAGTTAGAGGTATGCTCATGCCATGGGTCGACTTGGAGTCTCTCGGGGCTCCTTGTCCTGTGTTGCGATTCGTTTCTATGTTTGGGTCATGACATCTTTTTAATTTTATGTTGCATCAACTATCCTTAAAATTCTTAATATGCATGCATGATCTTGGGCAGATTTATATGCCCAAGTGATACTCAAATGTGTCATTTTGCCTTGTTTATCTATCGATGTTTGTACATTCTCATGTGAATTGTAATAAAATGTGAATTTATACTAACAACATGATTAGCGTGGTTTTGCAGGAAAAATATAATTTTACGAAGCTAAGATGCATGATTGGGAGAAATTGGGATTGGACTCGGAAGCTAGCAAGGAAAAAAGCACAAGGAAAGCACGAATTAAAGGGGCTCCGCGATGGAGCCGTGTCACGCTGCCATCGCGGATGCATTCTGCTTGGATGCTAAAAATATGCCAAATTCTAGTGAAGGTGCGCGTTGGGGCCGTGGCACGTTGGCCTAGCCCCGCATTACACGCCGTGCCATGTTGGGTTTTAAAACTTGGACGACCGAATTCCAGTGAGGGTTTGCGTTGGTGGCGTGTCACGGAGGCAGTGCTCCGTGATGCACTCCGTGACACGTTGCTTGTTATTCCGGGAAAAATTCCCACTAGTATAAATAGAACACTTAGGTTCATTTTTAATTATTCTGACTTGGTGGAGCAAGAACATGGGTTACAGGCAGTTGAGGGGACGAAAATCTCAGGGTTTTCTCTATCTCCTTCTTCTTTATTTCAATTTCTTGTATGATTACACTCGTTTAACGATGTTTAACCCACAAATGAGTGGCTAAATTCCCTTCTTGCTGAGGTTAAGGACATTTGTATTGAAATGTAATTATTGATAAATTGATTTTTCATCTTTTCTTCCATGGTTGTTCTATTGATTCTTGTTCTTACTGCACTAATGTGTGGGCAACGTTAATGTATATCTAAAAAGTCCGGTTTCACTCGAGAGAGCAAGAAATTGGAAAGTTGTGAATTGATAGGATATGGTCTTTTCTTAGTTTGGGAAAATTGAGAATTGATTTACCTTCAGGATAGAGATATACATGAAAGTTGTATTAGTCAATTAAGGAATCAGCTTTGTATGGCTAGAACATGAATTTCTTTTTATCACAGAGATGTAGGTTGAAGGTTCATGATTCTTAAGTTGGGTTAAATACGAGAGTTTTAATCCATAGGCAATAATTCTTGACTAGCAACTGGAGGAAAGATTAATCAAATTGTATCGATAATTTATTTCTCTACATATTCATTTTAGCCTCAGCATGCTCATACTTATAGTTCAGACTCAAATTGTATATTCGTTTTAGACTTAGTATAAAATTAGGAAAAAAAATATCAAAATCTTCTTCACACTGTTGTCTGCAGTTTAGAGTTAAAGTTTATTGACACTTGATTAGATTGATACCTTAGTCTAGTCCCTGTGGGATTGATACTTGGCTTACTTGAGCCACTTTACTACTTGTTCGACCACGTGCACTTGCGTGTAGTTATTCCAAACAGCCCGAACAATGCACATCCATTAACTGAGTTGTACTCTAAGTTAGATCAACTATTATGTTAGTAATTCAGATCTTAGAAATCAGTTTTTGGGTTAGTAACTCATTACCTATCAGATCAATTTCAATCTTTATTCAAGGATGAATGATCTCAAGGGGGGGGGGGAGATAATGTAACACCTCAAAAGTTCCAAAGATAAGATCCTAGATATAAAATAGAAAATTAGCAGAAATTTGATCTTTGCCCCTCAGTGTGACTCACACCACGAGTCCTGGAAAGATTCGTCGTAAGCAGGCTAGTGATAGCATTAAGTTTTTAGTTACCATGACTCAAACCATGAGTCGTAGAATCCATGGTATAGGTCATAAGTAGACTAGTACTAAGTAGTCTAGCAAGATCCTGCAATCTTACAATTTTCTCCCAGGGACCAAGAGTACAAACCATGACTCGTAGGTTGGGATAATGAGTCATGGGTGGCACTCATGGTAACCCCATCAGTGACCCTCCAGAAAACCATAAATCAGGCCATGAGTCATGATATGAGAGTACGACTCGTTGGAATGAGTTGTGGCCCTGATACAGTGAAGTGTTCAGGTTAAACTAGACGCCACGAGTCAAGGTATGATTCATGCTATCAAACCACAACCCATCCTGATGGTTTGTGACATGAGTCCTGCAAGTGATCAAGTTACCTTAGTACCTAAAAGTCCAATCCATGAGTTGTGGTTTGATAGTACGACTCTTGGTACAATTCCTGAAAACTGAATTCCATAATGTAAGAACGGTTTCTCCAAGGGTATTTTCATAACTTCATATGTTTTAATCCTATACTACGTCACTTTAGGGTATTCTTAGAGATAATTTAAGGATTCTTAGATGACTAACCTCTCACTTCTCCACAAAACATTGAATTATCTAGAGAATAATATGCTCCTAGACTCTCAAGAAAAGCTAGGGTTCCTCCTCTCCAAGCCCTTGGATTCTCAAGCAATAAGCAAGAATACGTCAGTCCAGGTATGTGGGATTATTAATAAGGGATTCCTTTTACCCTTATGCCCAAAACTCAAGCTTTTAATTTTGTTTTCAACTACGATTGTATTAATTCATGATTTTAGGGCTGAAAATCTCTTTTATGCATGAGCTTTGAATTTCAGTGTATTATATATTTCCTCATCATTCTCATATGAAATCTATAGATATGCATGATTTACAAATTTAGAAAATCTCTTATAGTCCTACTTTTAGAATTTATCATGATTTCCTCAGTTTGGGCATATTTTCAGAATGCTTCATGAGTATGACATTAGAATTAGTTACAACTTGTATGAAAAGTTTAGTATTTCACATATTTTAGTAAACAACATGATTTTAACTAGTCTATACAAACCTTTCAGACCTAAAATACAATTATGAGCATATACATAGTTTTGGGAGTAGTACTTAGCACTGAGTGGATACAAGTTCAAATAACCCAAGAGCCAAAACTACGTTGCCACCATAGGTTAAGGGGTCCTCGTTAGTTGAGAGTGTCTCCTGTTATTAGATTGAGCTCATGAGTGAATTCATTCCAGTCATGGTTCATACCCTTGGCAAGGTATAAATGTCCTCGTAACTAAGGGTCCAAGTTGGACTCCATGGTGCTCACAAGGCGGTTGTCAGTTACGAGAACCAGCCACAGATATATTTTAGTAGTATTTATACACGGCCCATGTTTTCAGTAAATGAATTTACTTTACAACTTACCGATATGTTTCTCTTTATATGTATGTTTTACTCTTGGGTCATTGTACATTAACTATGTTATTCCTAGATATTTTACTTATACAACATGATCTCAATTTCCAGTATAGTTTCCATACTTCACTCATATTATACATATCTTACATACTTAATATATTCAAAGTATTGACTGCATACTTCTTGTGCTATATCATTTTATGATATAGACTTAGGTGCTCAGACGTAACCGGTGGTTAGCTACGTTTTAGTGCCAGTTCAGCTTTACCGTTGGTGAGTCCTCATCATCCAAGGATGAGAGTTTAGTTATATTGTCTTTTATTTATTTC
Organism: Datura wrightii; assembly: GCA_035772735.1. NCBI lineage: Eukaryota > Viridiplantae > Streptophyta > Magnoliopsida > Solanales > Solanaceae > Datura > Datura wrightii. The sequence goes on from JASDFA010000007.1 coordinate 97,941,995, forward strand.
ATTTTTAGTATTTAGTGCTAGTTGGGAACCTATCCCTTCAGCTCGTTAGTTCTTACAGGTTTTTCACACATAGAAAGGATATTTCATCTTGGTGAACTCTTATATTATTTTTCTACACTAAATATATACTTTAATTTCAATGCTTATTCATTTAAGTGGTTATGTATTAGTTAGCTTCCGCTCAGTTAATTTAGTATGTGATTAGTGTCATACTAGTACCATGGGTTAACTTAGGACCACTTGTGGTTATAAGTACCGTGTCACCTCCTGGGTACAGACTCTAGTCATGAAAGATGTCCTGTGTGGTAGATGGTGATAGCTGAGTCGAATTGGCTAGGTGCCGACTGATTGTCCTGGCGGTTCATTTGGTACTTTCTGGGTTTATGGGGCCAGGTAAGTAATGTATGCTTTACTTTCATTGATTTAAATGTGTTGAGCTTATGGGGTCCAGGTAGGTTATGCTTATTTTATTTGATTACCTGAATATGTTCCTATTTATGCCCTTGAATTCCTATCAACATTCTGTATATTTGTTGATTTGAAATTAGAATCCTGTTATTGTTTTTGCCTTACATACTCGGTACATTTTCACACTGATGGCCTAGTTAGGGGACAATATTTATGACTACAGGTCTTAAAAACAGGTAGATTAAGATTTTGGTCACTGAGTGAAGTTCCAACTGAGCCTCTAAGCTCTAAGTCTTCCGAAATTGCCAGATTGTTATGATTATGGATAGATCAAGGCCCTACCATGGGCAGTTAATTACTATCGTATTTATAGAGGCTCTTAGATGGCTGTTATGGGTGTAGCATTGTGGTTGGCTAGGTGAGCCCTAATGTATTAGTTGTTTTCCATTCTGAGGCCTTGACGACCTATCGTATCTATTTTTGTTGGTCAAATGAGCCATCTTTAATTCTTATCGCTTTACTCTGATATAAATTTTGTAGTGATGCCAAACCTCGTCTGTTCTAGCCTTTTGTAGTTAGAATTGTGGCTGGGTGCGCTCGATCAGGAGCAACAAAGGGTGCTAGTCATTCCCCTCCGAGGTTTGAGATGTGATAGACTTTGTACATAGCAGGTCATGTCCTAGGAGGTCTATGAGTCGTATCTAGTAGAGTCTTGTTTATATGTCTATTGCACATTGTACTTATAAATAGAGGGCTACAGAACTTTTAGAATGGTTACCCTTATTTCTGGAGCAAAATCATGCGGGATGTCAACTGTCGCAGGAGTCGGGTCTAGACTCACGTTTGTTGACTTGTGAAGAAATACTTATAATATGATAGATTATAGCTAGCCAACGATGTGCCGACATTTGAAGACACATTTGATGCTATTAACTATGAATAAAGGCAAGTTCTTGAGCAACTTCTGTTAGATTTAATTGTGTTTGTGTTGCATGTGCATGAAATATTCTCAGGTTGAAAATGATTTGGAAAAGGCTTAGAATTGACAACCATTCTGAAAGTCCATCAACCCTGTGAAGCCCCCTCAATCCCTTCGTTAGAATCCATAAGTTTAACCAGTGCATTTGAAGATGAAGCTCGCTTGATAGCCTGTCAACCCTGTGATGGAGCGTCAACTCCACCATTAGGCTTAAGCAGTGTGTGCATTAAAAGATGGTCCTTTGATGGTGTCTATGACTACCATCAAACACTTGACGAACTCTCAAAACTGGCATCATCCTTGAGGAAATATAACTAGCTACTGGAGAAGTTGTGTGTGACGGTCCGTGTGACAGACCGTCACCTTAATGACGAGCCATCAGTTAAAGTGTCAGGCAAAAAGCCAGTTTATGTATTTAAAGTGTAATTTTGAATTATCTTAGACTATAAATTGTAGAGGCTAGGTTTATTTTCATTATCAGACTTTTGGAAAGAGACACACTGACTTTGTACGTTACTTTCAAAATTTCTTGAAGAGATATTGTCCTATTTTCTTGGAATTAAATTAAAGGTTTCAGATTATCTTTGTAAGTTGAATCTTCTTTGATGAATATAATTACTAGTGTAATTAAAATTAACATGTGTGGCGAAGTTTTATTACTAGGTCTTGTGTGAGTCATGGAAAATTGACAATGATATAATGATTTACGTGTGGATTGTGTTTAATGCAAATGTAGGTATTTTCACCTTCTTAGTATTGAACAACCTCTAATGGTTGCAAACAATAGAAGAAATCCTAGTTTTAACTTGCTTGAGTAAAGAGGTTAAAACCTGGATAAAGAAGAGATAATAAGGATTCAAGGTTTTAACCTTTGTCTAATGATTAATGTTGTAGTAAGATTAATCAACTTAACTTAACTATTGAAGTTCTTTACTTTTTACTTTCAGTTTGAGAAAATAAGAGTGATATCTATTTGAATTGGCTGAAAAACGTTTCAATGGATTAGTTGAGTTGATAAACTGCATCTGTAGCATTAGTCGAGTATACTAAAGTTAATCAGCAAATGTTGTTAAAAAATCATGATATTACAACTCCAATTTTATCTCTTCTTGGATTTAATATTAATCAATTATAGTTTGTGTCTCTTGATTTTGGCTGATAGTGAGACATAAATAACTTTCCCAAACCCCCATTTTTGTGAAAATAACTGAGTAAAAGTAAATAATAGCATAAGAATTAGTTTTCACCTTATTTCCTGTGGGATTCAACCCCAACCTTATTAGGTTCTCAATTTTAAAATGAATTGTTATACTTCTTAATATAGAGGTGTAATTTGAGCGCATCAAATTTTGACGTTGTTGCTGGGGAATACGGTCTTGGGTTAAGCCAAGTGTGTTTATTTGACTCTAAGTCTTATTTTCTAATTTTACATTTAACTTTTGTTTTTGTGAATACAGGGCATAGGTCAGTGCATGACAAATACCCGAAATTGAGGTGAACCATGAACTTCTTATAATCCTGAAAATTGAGAAAACTATTAGGAGAGCCATGAATGCACAACAACTTGCTAATGCATAGGCCTGGGGTAACAATTAGAACATACCTAACAATGAAAATGATGATTTTATTATGGATGAGTTGAATAGGTAGAATGTTGAAATCACACTTGGAGATTGATGACAACCCTAGAGGGCCAGGGGTTAGTGTCATCAAGCTATTCCTTTTGCAGATGACGATGATGATGACACTGAGTTAGATGGGGTTTGTGACACTATGGCCATCATTCCTCCATTACTAGCCCTAGGAGCTAATTTCAACCTCACAAGTACTATGATCCAGCTTTCAAATTTGGAGGGCTTATTCAGAGGAGTGGCTGTGATGACCCCAATTTGCACTAGATGAACTTCGTGGGTATTTGTAAGGCATTTGAGCTGCCAGGAATGAGTGTGAATGCCATACGTATGAAGTTGTTTCTGTTATATTTGTCTAGTGAAGCGACAATGTGGTTGAATGTGTTGCCACATGACTCAATCACGAACTAGAGAATGTTGAAAGCTACATTCCTTGATAGATTTTTTCTATCTTCAAAAATTCTACAACCGAGGGATTAAATAATAATTTCAGGCAGCTACCCAGCGAGGCATTGCATGGCTGTCATTCAACAAGAAACTCCAGCAATGCCCTAACCACAAGTTAGCATATGAGTATGTGATGGAAACTTTTGGCAGGTCTCTGAATTCGACAACTAAGCCAATTGCTGACACTGTGACTGGAGGGTCTTTCAAGTAACAAACTTACATTGAGGCTGCAGCTATACTGGACAGAGTCACCCAGACCAATAAGGTATAGCATACTAGAGACTCTGAAGTATGTGGCAATACATATTCATAGGGTTAACTATTGAGCAACGTTTGAAGGAAGAAGAGAGAGACCAAGATATAGCGCACATGAAAACCCAAATGGAATTGATTACAAAACATTTACTTTCAGGTGGTGCTGAAAAGGTAAATGCTGTGGGTTCACAAGGTAAAGCTGCCAAACAGTAAGAGCATGACTTAGATTCTGAGGAAGAAGCAAAGTATTTGAATAATATAAGGGGTTGTCGTGCCAATGGCCAAGGAAACCAAGGTCAGAACTATCAAAGGGATAACTATTATGATAGAACTTGTTATAAAGATCAAGATCAAGGCAACTGGAAGAATAAGGAAACTACATGAATGATTGCAACTGGTTGTATGTGCCTCTTAGGAACCGTGATTGGAACATTAATGATGCATGAAGTACTAATATGGAAGAAATGTTGGCCAAGGTCTTGCAAAGAGTCGAATCCATTGACTTTGAAGTTAAGGAGATAAAGAGTAACCTCTCCAACATTAGTCGACTCATGGACTCATACTCCACAACCATTAAACAACTGGAGTATCAAATGGGGTAGGTGTCTACAGCCTTTAATCAGAGGAAGAATGGTACCTTGCCTAGTGATTCAGTGTAGAACTTGAGGAAGGATAGCCACTGCACGACTGTCATAGCTAGATAAGAAATAGTGTTGACTGAAACAATTCCTACTAATGTTGAGTAGGCAAATGAGGTAGCTCCAGAGTCAGAACCTGCTGTTGGAGATAAGGTTGACTAAGTGACCCCATTTAAGCCTTTGATAGTTACTGAGGATAGTCATGAAGTAGAGGAAAAGAAAACGGAAAGGAGGTGGTAAAGCCCTTGACTCAGTGTCACCACCCGAGTTTATCCCCTGGATGAGACACGATGTCTAGAACCATGAATTGCTCCAAGTTAACCCATGGCACGACATGACTCTAACATGACTATCACTAAAAATGAAAACTGAGTGGAAGCAAACAATGTATATGACGTACAAAATAAGAATGTTGTAATAACACTGGATAAACTAAAAAATATTGAATACTACAACTCTGTCTGAAACCTCTACTAAAGATGAGCTACTAGGACAAGTCCCCAGCTAACTCCAAAGTTTGAAATAAAAAAAAATACTACTAAAATTTAAAGAAATGCTTCGGTCCTCGGGAGATGAGGACTCACTACTAGAATATTGCTGAGTTTAGTCTGATGGAGACTAACTACGTTGCTGAACCTGAGTGCCTGAGCCTATATCATAAGATGATATAGCATATGAAAATAAGTGTCCGTACTTGGAATGTACTAAGTATGTGAAGCTATGTAGTTTAAAACATAATCATGCTGGTAAGAAAGTATAAGTAAAGCACTGTAATAATATAAGATGACCCTGTCTGAATGTGTAAATGCTATAACAACCTGCAATATAAAAAGTTCTATAAAACTAGTAAAAATGATTAAGGGTCTGGGACTTGTTCTGAGATCTGAGACTGGATTGTACTATGGGATTGCCTATTAACCGACATATAACCACATGAGCTAAATGTGGAGTTCGATGTATACGCCCCATCGATAGGACCCAATATACCTTGCTAGGGAATAAAGGCAGCATTGTGTAATCACTAAACTAATTTCCATTCTGGATAAATACCTACGGTGGCATGTAGTTCTGGGAACCTGGGTGTTCTGGAACCCCAACCCACTCAGTTCTATGAACTACTCCCAACTGAAGGTCTAACTGTACCTAACCGTACTAATAGCTCAAAACTGGTGTCCTAAGACTAAGTCAGAACTACTTATTTGGAAGTGTCCTAACAGTTTAAAAGACTTGAATAATTGAAACATACTGAAAATCTGATGATACTGATGCTGAAAAGTGACATCCTTAATATATTGAGAGTACTTAAAATATAAAAATAGAGACTTTTATTTAAAGATTTTATGCTACAACTTAGGATCGGTGATAGAAGCATGCTAATACACCATTTGGGTTGAATTCTAAATTATGCAAGTTCCATTCCAAAAATCATGCTAAAATCATGGCTAGGAAGCATATTGTCTAAATGAAATCAAAACATGAATTTTAGATAATCTTAATAGTCATGGAAAATTTGAAGAATTATTAAGGTTACATAAGCTGACTATAAACCCTAACTTACAATTTTCTACAAGGTTGAAAATGATTAAGCTTTTTTGAGAAAATACTTTAGGACACAAAGATGAAAGGATACCCTTGTTAAATCCCCACATACCTGTAGAAGAATCTCTAGGAATGAGCCTTTGACCTGCTGAGAAGAGTAAAGAACCCTAGCCCTTATTTCTGAGAGAAGCTCTGAGTTCTATGTACTGATGTTCTGAAAATCTAAGTGGGAAATAAGGGAGGAACTATTTAACTTCCCTAAATCCTCATATATGAGGGTATTTATCCATAATATCTTCTTTGTCTTTCCAAGTAGCTCCCACTACCAGCTGATTTCTCTAAGTTTGACAGAAAATCTCATACAGCCAGAAACGAAAAGTTGTGGACGACTCGTTAGGCAAATGACGAGTCATTTACTTAATCCGTGAAGTACACTGGAATTTCCCACTGTTTCTCAAATGAAGGGTCATTTAACGACTCATTAGGCAAATGACAAGTCATTTTCTTAATCCTTCATGACTGTCTGAAAAATAGCATTTCCCCAAACCACGGGTCACTTAACGACTCATTAGGAAAACGATGAGTCATTTCCTTAATCCTTCATGACTGTTCGAAAAAATAACATGTCCACAATCCATGACTCATTTTATGACTCGTTATGCAAATGATGAGTCATTTGCCGGCTCGTTAGGGGAAGCACTTTCACTGAGGTGACTTCCTTATTCCCTTGCTTATGAACTTGCTTGTGAAGAATTTCAACTAGGACCTCTTCGTAAGAGACTGTCTTTAACTTTTACACTTTCCAATGGTACAAATGAGGTTGGCCCACCAATGCACTTCTTCAGCGAGTATACATGAAAGACTAGGTGCACCGATGCTAACTCCGTAGGCAGGTCCAGCTCATATGCCACATTGCCAATGCGTCTCAAAATCTGGTAAGGACCAACATAGCAGGGACTGAGTTTTCCTTTCTTCCCAAACCTTATCACTCCTTTCATAAGAAAAATCACCAAGTAAAACCAGTCATCAATAGCAAATTCGAGTTCTCTTCTCCTCACATCTGCATATGATTTCTGGCGGCTCTGAGCTACTTTCAGCCTTTCTCTAATAAGCTAAACTTTCTCCATAGCTTTGTGAATTGAATCAGGCCCTATCAAAGTGTATTCACCAACCTCAAACCACCCTATAGGAAACCTACACCTCCTACCATAAAGTTCCTCAAATGGGGCCATCTGGATGCTGGAGTGGTAACTATTGTTATACATAAACTCGATGACAGGTAAGTGATCATTCCAACTTCCCTTGAAATCGATCACACAAGCCCTCAACATGTACTACAGAGTCTGAATGGTGCACACATCCTGGCCATCTATCTCCGAATGAATAGTTGTGCTGAGCATAACCTGAGTACCAAGTCCCTTATGAAAGTTCTTCCGAAAGTGCGAGGTGAATTGAGTGCCCTTGTCCAAAATGATGGACAAAGGGACTCCATGCAACCTGACCAACTCCCAGATGTATCGTCTGGCACAATCTCTACTGAATTTGTGGTCTCAACTAGTAGAAAATGAGCGCTTGGTTATCCGGTACACCACCACCCAAATAGAATCAAACTAATTGTGCGTACGAGGTAGACCTGTAATGTAATCCATGTTGATCTCTTCCCACTTCCAAGTAGGGATGTTAGTGCTCTGAGTTATACCTCCCGGTCTCTAGGTTCAACCTTCACTTTTTGGCAGTTAGGACATGATCTTGGGCAAATTTATAGGCCCAAGTGATACTCAATTGTGGAATTTTAGCCTTGTTTATCTATCAATGTGTATACATTCTCATGTGATTGATAATAAAATGTGAATTTATACTAAACAACATGATTAGCATTGTTTTGCAGGTAAAATGTAATTTTGGGAAGCTTAAATGCATGTTGGAGGATATCGGGGTTGGACTCAGATGCGAGCAAGGGACAAGGCATTGGACAACATAAAATAAAGGGGCTCCGTGATGGAGCCGTGTCACGCTGCCATCGCAGAGGCCTTCTACCTGGATAGGGAATTTTTGCCCAATTTCTAGAGAGGGTACGCGATGGCTTCGTGCCACGGTGGCATGGCTCCGCGTTGCACGCCGTGCCACGTTTGGCCTTATTTCCTGGACCCCCAGTTCCAGTGAAGGTCCGCGTCGGTAGCGTGTCATGGAGGCAGTGCTCCGTGATGCACTCCATGACACGTTGCTCGTTATTCCGAGAAAAATTCCCACCAATATAAATAGAACACTTAGGTTCATTTTTCAATATTCTGACTTGGTGGAGCAAGAACGTGGGTGACAGGCAGTTGAGGGGACGAAATTATCAGGGTTTTTCTCTCTTTCCTTCTCCTTGTATTCAATTGCTTGTATCTTTAACACTCATTTAAAGATGTTTAATCCACAAATGAGTGGCTCATTCATCTTCTTACTGAGGTTATGAACAATTGTAATGAAATGTGATCATTGATTCTTTGGTTTTTCATCTTTTCTTCCATGGTTGTTCTATTAATTCTTGTTCTTACTGCATTAATGTGTGGCCTACATTAATGTACATCTAAAAAGTCCGGTTTCACTCGAGAGAGCAAGAAATTGGAAAGTTGTGAATTAATAGGATATGATCTTTTCTTGGTTTGGAAAAATTGGGAATTGATGTACCTTGAGGATAGAAATATACCTGAAAGTCGTATTAGTCAATTTAGGAACCGGGTTTGTATGACTAGAACATGAATCGCATTTAATAACAAAAATGTAGGTGGATGGTTCATGATTCTTAAGTTGGGTTAAATACGAGAGTTTTAATCTCTTGGCAATAGTTCTTGGCTAGCAACCGGAGGAAAAGACTAACCAAATTATGTCGATAATTAATTTCATTACATGTTCGTTTAACCTCAGCATGCTCTCATTCATAGTTCAGACTCACATTAGATAGTTGTTTTAGATTTAGCATAAAAATTATAAATCAAAATATCAAACTTTTGGTTACACTGTTGTCTGCATTTTTAGAATTAAAATATAGTACACTTGAGCAGATTGCACTTCATCCCAGTCCCTGTGGGATCGATACTTGGCTTACTTAAGCCACTTTACTACTTGTTCGACCACGTGCACTTGCGTGTAGCTTTATACCCATAGAAAAAGCACCGAACAAGTTTTTGGCGCCGTTGCCGGGGACTGGCAATTGGTGAATTTGTTTTAAGTGTTTATTCACTATATTTTTTTCTTAGTGTTGACAACTTGGTCTTACTGTTTGTTTTAATTTTTTTATTTTTTTTCTGGATACCCTTATTGACATGACATCGTGGAATACAAATGCTTTAAATGGTGGATATTCATATTTGGGCGAATCTTGTCTGAATTACGGAGGACACCACTCGTGGCAACACTGTAACACGTGCAATATATGTGGTGGTCAAGATGGCCATTGGGATGGCTGTCCGAATGCATATTACCCTCCCCCAAGCCCCTACTATGATCCTTCTGTTGTTTTTTCTAAATATAGGCATGCTAAAAATGAGGACTTGGGACGCCAAGGTCGAATAGAAGACATGCTGAAACAACTCTTGGAGCAATCAGAAGCAATGAAGGAGGCAATGACAGTATTGAGAATTCAGCAAGAAGAGAATGCAGAGGCTCTAGAAAGGATGAGCATCAAATTCACAGAGATGATTCCTGAGGCTGAAGCTTGTGATAAATTGCAGGTAACAATTTTAGCCGATATTCAAGAGGAACTACAAGAGGAAGACAAGGGTGAATTTTTGGATGAAGACCAATAATTAGAATCTCTTGAGTGTCCCCGTGATGGGATCACACTTACGGAGAATCCATTCATGAAAGAAGAGATAGAGTATCCCCCATTTGACATTAATGGAGAGATAGATGTCGATGCTGAGAAGGTGTTTACAAGTAAGGAGGTCAAGCACAAGGCAGTTTCAGAGTTGAGGTTTATTGGACCACACTCGAAGCATTTTTCGACATTAAGTTTGGTTGATAACATAGAAATAGAGTCTTCCAAGCTTATAGAGAAATGTCTAGAGGAGGACCAAGCCCCGTATAGTTTGAAATTCGCTAGCTCGGAGAGACAAAATGTCTTCACTTACTTAAGGACCAATAGATGCAAACGATAACATCTACTGCTTGGTCCTTACAATTTTTCACCACCACCCCTAGAGCATAAGACAAAATTAGAGAAGAAATTAGGGGTGAGATTCATATCCTCAAGGTGGAGGAAGAAGCGGTGAAACTGGATACGTCGAGCCACGACGGTAAACCAAGCGCTGCACGGGAGGCAACCCGTGAAAATTTTATTTTCTTTGTAAAGTGTGAATAGATTTTTCTTTTTCTTTTTTCTTGATTAACTACAAAAGTTTTAGTTTTAGTTTTTGTTTTTATTTTTATTTAGAGTGAAACCTATAATTCTAACCAATTTTGTATAGTAAGATGAATTTCAGGTCAAATGGAGTAAAATATGCATGGAATCGCAAAGGAAAATTCGAGGTATGAAAATTAAGAAAAAGTGGCAAAACAGTGAGCTAGGGCGATAGCTCCGTGTCACGAAGGAGGACCTCCGCGTTACCCTCCGTGATACGTTGAGGTATAAATCCGGAATTTGAAAAAAATTCCAGAGTACCCTCGCGACAGCTCCATGTCACGGAGGCAGTGCACCGCGATGCACTCCGTGACACGTTGCCTTGTATATCGCGATGGGTCACACCGGGTCGCCGGGTGACCCGCGCGATTTTCCCACTTTTAAACCCCGAAACCCCCTCACTTTTCCTTATTTTTCAATCACTCCACGACCAAACTCCCTAAAACCCATCCCTCTTCAACGTGACCCGGAATAGGCCAAGAAAATCATTGAGTTTTCTTCAATTTTTCAACTTCAAGGTATGTTCTTCGATTCCATCTCATTTCTTGTCGATTTTCTTCGATATTGAGCATGTGAGGTGAGCTAAGTTTTCCCTAAGTAAAAATTAATCATGAATTCAATTGAATTGTTGTTGATAAACGTTCGGAATATCATTATGATTGCTTGAACTCGTTAACTACATAATTTAATCAAATTTTCTTGATATCATCATTTCTAGGGTTTGTTTTTGAATTTGAAGTGAAAAATGTAGTGAACTTGTGAAATTCATGCCGGGATGTACATGTTGAGTGAGATGAGTCGATGTGCTAGTTGTTATCATGTTAAAAGACCGACAGATTCTCGGGCTAGGGGAATATTGAAATTTGCAAGAATTGGGTCGGTTGTATAGGTTCGTGTAGATAAATTCTTGTTGTTGTTTTCATTTCTTTGTTTTTTCCTTGCTAAGTGCGATGGATTAAAAGGTTATCGATGGTAATGATTGTAGTTAGCTGTATGAAGTCTGAGTAGTACATAGTATATATATCGTTGAATTCTTCATATGCACTAAGCATGTTTGTATAGTTGGTTGTTTATTTATGCAAATAAGCATGATCTTGCCGATATGTTGTAATTGTAGCTAAGGACTAAGTGTGGGGTAGCCTAGCTTAACCCAACCTTAGTCGAAGTTGATATCCATTGGCTTAACGTTGATCTTGTCTACTTGGGTTGACAGGTAAAATGGCAAGCAGGCAAGAAAAAGGGAAAGGCGCATCAACTTCTGGCGCCGGAAGGAAGCGAATCAGACAGGGCACAGCAGTCCCAGCAGCACTAGCAGTTCCACACGGCCAACGCCGCCAATACGGAACAAGGTGGGTGACGGATGAGGGGAAGAAGTGGTACGCAAAGCACAAAGAAAACAAATACTTCCCTGAGGAGCATATAGCACGGGAACCGTTGGCACAAGAGTTCCCTAGGATTGTACACCGGATCGAGGCAGCTGGGCTCAAGTTCATCTTTGAAGAGCCCAAGGAATGCAACCTGCACCTGATTCGGGAATTTTATGCCAACTGGAACCCGACGCTCCGAAGTCACACCATAAAAATCAGAGGGCAAATAGTCACATTTGAGCCCCACCACCTCAATGCTATCATAGGGGTGCGGGACACAGACGCCCACGTGCTCTGACAACTGAACATTACCCCACCGTATGCGGACATCAGACGCACCTTGTGTGGGACCCGATTGACAGCTAGATGGAGCAGACACAAGGAGAGGGGCTACTATCAGACTTTGCTGTATTCACAAATGAACAGGGAAGCTAGAATATGGCTAAAGATTGTCTGTTCCTGCCTGATCCCGGGGGTACATATGACAGATGTAACCCAGGATCGTGTATGCCTGGTGTACGCCCTGATGAAAGGGCTGGAGATCAACGTGGGGGCGGTGATTATATCCACCATGAAGAGAGCCCGATTGCATCAGGGGCATAGGTATGACTTTGGTGGACTACTCACCACCTTCCTCAGGGGCCTAGATGTCGAGGAAGAGGCCCTTAACTACATCCCACAGATGGAGTGGCGGGCCTTAGATGTTACTAAAACTAAGGCACCCGACACCACCCATGGGCCCATTCTTACACTTGCCGAGCGACATGCTTGGGATGATCAATACATGGCTCGCATGTACGGGATGCAGATGCTCCAGCTGAGGATAGGCGGGAGGCCGGCGACAGAGGAGGAGTTATGGCAGCTCGAGCTAGACTACCCTTTCGGCGAGAATGCCAGGTCTCTATGCCGAGTGGGGCCAGCATTTGTAGAGCCCACGGATGATGACGTCCCCACAGACGAGGAGATACGTCAGGAGGACTCCGATGTGGAGTCCGATGATGACGAGGGGGGTGATTCAGACATGGGAGATGAAGCAGCAGCACCTGATGAAGAAGTGGAGTACTTTGATTGATCAGGGAGTTCCACCACCCAATTTTTGTGCTATTTTGACTTTTGTGAACACTGGGGACAGTGTTCGAGATAAGTGTGGGGTGGGAGTAGTTAGGTGCTGGCTGCGTGGTTATGTATATATTCTAATCTGTTGTCGTGCCTGTGAAATTTTTTTGTTCCCTGTGATTTGTGAATTGTTAAGTTGTTGTTCTGTATTGTAAATGTATGTGGAACTTATGTGTGTTGCTGAATGTAGCTAGCTGATTTTGTACATATTTTTGTTTATCGAAATGATCGATATTTTCAAAATTTTTTACTTCTTGGGTTTCTCGGCGTTTGTTTTTGGTTCTTTTACTGAGAATGGTCCCATTGAACTGAAGTCTTAGTTAGTGACCGTTCCCTATGATGGATTGATGACGACCGTCTTAAGGAAAATGTAGTCGTTAGGAGTAGGTTTTCTTCAATTATTTTTCAATTGTTTTCTTTTGTGGGTTGCATCCCAAAACCTGAGTTACTTTATGGTTGCGAAATTCTGGTTGCGTGTTGTACATGATATTTAAAATGCAAGGGTGATTCATATGAAAGCATGAAACTTTGTAAATATCTTGAGATACCTAGGCCATAGAGTCGATTCAGTGTGATTGAGGCTTAATGTTTGAATTCCTGTAATTAGCTGATTGAAGAGTCTGTGAATACATCTTGAATTGAGCATGTGCAATAAGTGTGAAATGAGGTGTTGTTATTCCATGATGTTGTGAAATGTCTAGAACTTGCCTGGTGTGTGTACAAAACGAAATGAAGGAGGTGTATTGTAGGAAAGGATGTAGGCATTTCTTTGTTTTAACCGAAAGTTTCTATTTTTGATTGTCGTACCCACCTTGATGGTATACACTAGTCAGCCCGTTGAGCCTTTAGCCTATTATTTTTTTCTTTTGTCGAAAAGTGTAAACTGAGCTTAATCCTTTCTTTTCATTAGCCGTAAATTCGATACAAAACTCTTAAGCGCTTAAGAAGAGAAAATCATTTTCTCAAAGTGTCAAAGAGTGAGAATGGTGAAAAGAAAAGAAAAGCCGAGTGCTGGAAGAAAAGAAAAGGTTGAAGGTGCACTTGTTATAAATAAACTATAATGAAGGTGCATAAATAATCTTTGTTGTTGTGTCAAGTGTGCTTAATAAGATGGGACAAACTAAAGAAAAACATCAAGAATGGGAGGATGAAAGAAGAAACAATGTCCATGAGTTGATGGGATGTGTTGAAAAGGCGCTTAAGGATGCTAGTGGCTATTATTGGCCAACCCAATATTTACTAGTTTCGTAGCTTCCATTACAACCAGTTAAAGTCCTACGTGATCTTACATCACACTTCTTTATATTAGTGGAGTAATACACTAAGGGCAAGCTTATGGGTCAGGACATGATGCATGTGAATTCTTTTGGGAGAGAGAGCGAAATTGTGTTTACATGCCCCTGCTTGAAATTTTGTGAGTCATATGAGCAAAAAGGGGAAGATTCTCTTGTGTTGTGAGGGCACATGCTTGATGAGAGATTAATTTTTGTGTCGGATATCTTGATCAGCTGATTTGCATGAGTTTGCCAATATCGAGAGTCGATTCTTATGTCTAGGAGGTCTAGATGTATTGAAGGTCATTGCATTGATAAGACCATGTATTGAATAATCGGTATGACCGTAGCCTAAATTGTCGAACCAAAGTAGCGAGGTTGGGATGTAAATTGCATGAGGTGTAGAATTGTTGTTCGAGGACGAAAAAGGATTTAAGTGTGGGGTAAGTGATCTTGGGCAAATTTATAGGCCCAAGTGATACTCAATTGTGGAATTTTAGCCTTGGTTGTCTATCAATGTGTATACATTCTCATGTGATTGATAATAAAATGTGAATTTATACTAACCAAAGTGATTAGCATTGTTTTGCAGGTAAAATGTAATTTTGGGAAACTTAAATGCATGTTGGAGGATATCGGGGTTGGACTCGGATGCGAGCAAGGGACAAGGCATTGGACATCATAAAATAAAGGGGCTCCGCGATGGAGCCGTGTCACGCTGCCATCGCGGAGGCCTTCTGCCTGGATAGGGAATTTTCGCCCAATTTCCAGAGAGGGTACGCGATGGGTCCGTGCACGGTGGCATGGCTCCGCGTTGCACGCCATGCCACGTTTGGCCTTATTTCCTGGACCCCCAGTTCCAGTGAAGGTCCGCGTCGATAGCGTGTCACGGAGGTAGTGCTCCGGGATGCACTCCGTGACACGTTGCTCGTTATTCCGGGAAAAATTCCAACTAGTATAAATAGAACACTTAGGTTCATTTTTCAATATTCTGACTTGGTGGAGCAAGAACGTGGGTGATAGGCAGTTGAGGGGACGAAATTATCAGGGTTTTTCTCTCTTTCCTTCTCCTTGTATTCAATTGCTTGTATCTTTAACACTCATTTAAAGATGTTTAATCCACAAATGAGTGGCTAATTCACCTTCTTGCTGAGGTTATGAACAATTGTAATGAAATGTGATCATTGATTCTTTGGTTTTTCATCTTTTCTTCCATGGTTGTTCTATTAATTCTTGTTCTTACTGCATTAATGTGTGGCCTACGTTAATGTACATCTAAAAAGTCCGGTTTCACTCGAGAGAGCAAGAAATTGGAAAGTTGTGAATTAATAGGATATGATCTTTTCTTGGTTTGGGAAAATTGGGAATTGATTTACCTTCAGGATAGAAATATACCTGAAAGTCGTATTAGTCAATATAGGAACCGGGTTTGTATGGCTAGAACATGAATTGCATTTAATCACAGAAATGTAGGTGGATGGTTCATGATTCTTAAGTGGGGTTAAATACGAGAGTTTTAATCTCTTGGCAATAGTTCTTGGCTAGCAACCAGAGGAAAAGACTAACCAAATTATATCGACAATTAATTTCATTACATGTTCGTTTAACCTCAGCATGCTCTCATTCATAGTTCAGACTCACATTAGATAGTTGTTTTAGATTTAGCATAAAAATTATAAATCAAAATATCAAACTTTTGGTTACACTGTTGTCTGCATTTTTAGAATTAAAATATAGTACACTTGAGTAGATTGCACTTCATCCCAGTCCCTGTGGGATCGATACTTGGCTTACTTATGCCACTTTACTACTTGTTCGACCACGTGCACTTGCGTGTAACTTTATACCCATAGAAAAAGCACCGAACAGGACACATAGTCACAAATTCTGCGATGCCCTTCTTCATGCCATTCTACCTATAGACTTCCCATAGGTTGATGGAATACCTATAGCTGTGGGCTTCCATTAATATACACTGCCTTAATTCATCCACATATGGAACACACAATTTTCCTTGGTAACGAAGCACCCCATATCCCCTTTTGAAGAATGGTTTCACCTCTTTTTTTAGGACTGCTTCATTCAAATTAATTAAGATTAGGTCCTCATCTTGCTTCAACTTAAACTCTACCACGAAAGAGGACTCTGCTCCATTTTGTACTATGACTCCACCCCCATCTAAATAAACCAACTGGACTCCTAACTGAGCTAGCCTATGAAAAACTCTTGCCAACTCATTCTCATCATCCTTAACATGAGAAACACTCCTTATAGACAACCTGCTGAGGGTATCGGCCACCACATTGTCTTTTCCTGAGTGATACAACATACTCATATCATAATCTTTCAATAATTATAACCACATTCTCTGATAGAGATTCAAATCATTCTGACTGAACATGTACTGTAGGCTTTTGTTGTCAGTGAAGACATCTACTTGAACACCATAAGGATAGTGCCTCCAAAGTTTCAAGGCAAATATTATCGCCTCCAGCTCAATATCATGAGTCGGTTAGTTCTTTTCATGAATTTTGAGTTGTCTTGAAAACTCTTCTCACATGCATCAAACCATTAAGACTTCACTTTCTTTTAAGTTACTTTAGTCAAACGAGAGTCAATAGATGAGAATGCTAGTCTGATCAAAAGAGAGGCAATAGAGGAGAATCCTTTTACAAACCATATGTAGTATCCTGTTAGGTCCAAGAAACTCTTGATGTCTGATGGAGAAGTGGGTCGTCTTGGCTAGTTCTTAACCATCACTATTTTTTGATGATCCACTTGGATACCCTTATTAGAGACAAAATAACCGAGGAATGCCACTAATTTTAGCCAGAATTTACACTTGCCAAACTTAGCAAACAACTAGCTATCTCTAAGAGAGTGCAAAACTATCCTTAGGTGGTCTGCATGTTCCTCCTCTTTTCTGGAATAGAGCAGAATATCATCTATGAAGACAACAACGAACATGTCCAATTATTGCTTGAATACCATGTTCATCAAGTTCATAAAATCTACAGGAGCAATCATTAGTACAAAAGACATAACTACGAATTCTAGTGACAATACCAAGTTCTGAAGGCTATTTTCAGAATGTCACATTCTTTGACCCTGAGCTGATGGTATCCTGATTTGAGATCAACATTGGAAAAACAGCTAGCTCCCTGAAGTTGGTTGACAAGTAATCAATCCTGGGTAGGGGATATTTGTTCTTGATCATGACTTTGTTCAACTAAAGTTAGTCGATACACATCCTGAGTGTATCGTCCTTCTTGCGCAGGAACAACACTAGGCACCCTAAGGGCATTTACTGGGCCTAATGAAACTTTTTTTGACAAGTTTTTCAGCTATTCCTTCAACACTGTAAGCTTAGATGGAGACATTCTATAAGGAGGAATTGAGATGTGTTGGGTATCTAGAAGAAGATCTATACTGAAGTCAATTTTTATCTTGGGAGAAACTCTGAGAAGATCTTCAGGAAACACATTTTGAAACTCACTAATAACTAGAACTGACTGAAGAGTTGGGGTTTTGGAAATAGAGTCCTTAAACTAAACCAAGTGATAAATGTAAAGCTTTGAAATAATTCTCCTAGCCTTAAGGAATGAGATATACCGACCTTTAGGTGCTGAAGTACTAACCTTTCACTCTAGGGCAGGTTCATTAGGAAACTAAAACTTTACAATTCTAGTCCTGCAGTCAACTGAGGCATAACAACAATGTAACCAGTCCATGCAAAGAATAAGGCCAAACCATATCTAACTCTATTAAGTCCAATGCAAAGACTTTCTGTAACACTGTGACTGGGCAATTTCTGTATACCCAATTGGTTATGACCGACTCACCAACAGGGGTAGAGACTAGGAATGGTTTTAAAAAAACTTTTGACTAACATCAAACTAAACCACTACATAAGAAGTCATGAAGGAAAGTGTGGCTTCTAGATCTAGTAATGCATATAGATCTATACAAAAAAGACATAACATACAGTGACTACATCAGGTGAGTTCTCTTGGTCTTGGCAGGAGGTAGGGCATAAAAGTGATTCTAGCACTGACCGCCACCTGTACCTAAAGTAGTACCCTACTGAGCTGGGCAAACCATAGAGTTGTTGATGTAGTGGATTGGGCCTTTTCATGTCCGATTGATTGGTAGTCCCTCAACCTATGACCTAGCTGGCCACAACCAAAGAAACCCTCCTCGCCTACACGACACTCACCGGGATGGTTCTTACCAAATTTAGGATATACTAGGAAAGTGCGGCTACTAGGGACATGAATCTAAGACTAGGAACCTGATGCTCTACCCATCATATCATTGCGGGGTCTGAAAGAAGGAGCACTGGATGAAGAGGGTACTGGAGGTCTCTATGGTTCCTGTAGGCGACTACCACCATCGAATCACTATTGTGAATACTCAAACTAACCTGTCCTTGCCCACTTTCTATCCCTTTCTATTTCTTTCAATTTCCCGGCCCCTATCTTTTATGCATGGATTATATGCCCAGAGATTTCCATGTCACTTCTTAGCATGGTAGTCCTGCACTCTTTAACCACCAAGTTTGAGACTCTATTTACAAACTTGCTCATATGAGCCCTTAGCTCGACAACAATCTCTAGAGCATATTTTGATAGTTCAGTGAACTTTAAGGCATACTCCTGAACCATCATATTATTCCGTTTTAAGTTGAAGAACTCTGTAGCCTTTGCTTCCTTTAACTCCCAGGGAAAAAACCTATTCAAAAAACAAAGTCACGAACTCATTCCACTCCACTGGACCTACAACAACCCGTCTCCCTTCTTTCCATTGTCTATACCATATCTCCGCTACTTCTTTCAGCTGATAATAAGCCAAATCTATGCTTTTAACAAAGGTAATACCCATGATTTGGGTGATCTTCTAAACCTCTTTAATAAAGTCTTGTGGGTCTTCATCTACATTAGACCCGTGAAATTCTAGAGGACTCATAAGAGTAAGGTCCCTGACCATAGGAGCAATTGTAGGCCCATTCGTGTTGGCAGTTATGACGGCCTCCTAGTTGACCTAGTTGGACAAAACCTAAGTGAGCATCTGAATAGCAACCCGAAACTCAGCATGTATCACCTGATCATTTCGAGGGGCTGTTGGAGTTGGTGGGGCTTACTGGTTGGCGTTACCATTCCTCCTTCTACTTACTCTCCTAGGAGGCATTGTCATTGAAAAAGGTAGAACACAAGTTAGAAGGACATTTTAGAGTTTCATTCTCTACCCATGATATGAATCATAAAGAAAAGGGAATTTTCCTAAAAGAACCTTATAGCCTCTTCCTTATAAGTGTGGCACATTTCACAGCCATGAAAAAGACTCGACTTAATGTGGCTTTTAGACACCCAAGGACACTCTAGACCTGACTCTGATATCAAGTTTTTCATGACCCCAGTCTATACTTTTGACACAACCCGTTTCCTAGAACATGACTTTTACATGACTGTCACTAAAAATGAAACCTGAGCGAAAACATAAATCATGTGTATGAAATAAAAATATGAATGTTTTAATTACAATGGATAAAATAAAAAAATTGAAATAACCCTATCTGAAAACCTCTACTAAAGATGAGCAACCGGGACAAGTCCCCAGCTAACTCCAAAGTTTGAAAACTTAAAACAATACTACCAAATTGAAAGAAATGCTTTTGATCCTCAAGAGATGAGGACTCACTGCTGGATACTGTTGAGCTTAGTCTGATGGAGATTAACAACGTTGCTGAACCTGAGAGCCTGAGCCTATATCATAGGATGATATAATATATGAAAATAAGCATCAATACTTGGAATATACTAAGTATATGAAGCTATGTAGTTTAAAACACAATCATACTAATAAGAAATTATAAGTAAAGCACTGTAATAATATAGGATGACCCTGTCTGAATGTGTCAATGCTATAAAAGCCTGCAACCTAAAAAATACTATAAAGCTAGTAAAACTAATTAAGGGTCCTGCACTTGTTCTAAGATCTGACACTGGACTGTATTGTGAGAGTGCCTATTAAACGACATATAAGCATATTAGCTAAATGTGGAGTTTGATGTATACGCCCCATCAATAGAAACCAATATACCTTGCTAGAGTATTGAGGCATGGTTGTGTGATCACTAAATTGTATGCCTATTTGCGCTAAAGACCTACGGTGGCACGTAGATCTAGAAACCTGGGTGAGCTGGAACCCTGATCCACTCAGTGCTAAGTGCTACTCCCAATTAAAGATCAAACTGTATCTAACTATACAAATAGTTGGAAACTAGTATCCTAAGACTAAGTTAGAATTACTTATATGGGAGTGTCCTAAGAATCTAAGGAACCTGATAAACTGAAAGATACTTAAAATATGATGATACTGATACTGATACTAATAATTGACATCTCCAAAAATATTGAGAGTATTTAAAATATGAAAATAGAGACTTTTATTTAAAGATTTTATGCTACAATTCATGATCGGTGACAAAATCATGCTAATACACCATTTTGGATTGAATTCTAAATCATGCAAGTTCCATTTCGAAAATCATACTAAAATCAAGGCTAGGAAGAATACTGACTAAATGAAATCAAAACATAAATTTCATAAAATAATAATAGTCATGGATAATTTGAAGAAGTATTAGGGTTAAGGAATTCATGAGCTTACTGAAAAACTCTAACTTACAATTTCCTATAGGGTTGAAAATTATTAAGTTTTTGTTGAGTAATTACTTTGGGGTGCAAGGATGAAAGGATACCCTTTTCAAATCCCCACATACCTGTAGAAGAATCTCTGGGAATGAGCCTTTGACTTGCTGAGAAGAGCGAAGAACCCTAGCCCTTGTTTTAGAGAGAAGCTCTAAGTTCTACGTATTTATGTTCTAAAAATCTAAGTGGGAAATGAGGGGGGAACCATTTACATCCCCTAAATCCTCAAGAAATTTCTTCAAAATGACGTAGTTTAGGAATTAAAATAGTGAGAAGTTACAAAAATACCCCTAAAAAGTAGTTTGAAAAATTGTCCATCCAGATCTAACGGTCACCCAATGAGTCGTTGGTTGTCACCCCAACTCATTGGGACCAAGTTGGTTCTAGGATAGAGTTCCAGTTTTTGAATCTCTCCTAATGGGTAGAAAGAATGACCCATGAGAAGGTACAATGATTCGTCGTTTCCACCCGTTGTTGCTAGAATGATCTTGAATAGTTTGTGGATCTCATCTAATGACTCATTAGGATGAGTCATTACTTCTACCAATGGGTCATTACATCGCTCATTAAATATGGGGAAAAATCTATTGGGCAAGTAACGACTATCTTAATAGTTCGTTGGTTCTGACAACGGCTCATCTGACGAGTCATTTTGTAGAAAACCTTCTAGTTTCTTATTCCAAGTATGGGGTTTGGTTTCAGGGGATTTTGGGGTGTTACACTCAGATTACTTGATCACCTCCTCCATTTCCATAGAGATTGAAAAAATAGGAGGAAGATGGAAAATTCCAAATATTTATGTCTATGTTGAAATGGTTGTCAGTTAATGTTCCATTAGTAGAAGCTATTGAGCAGATGTTAGGTTATGCTAAGTTTATGAAGGACATGGTTAGAAGAAGAGGACTGTCAATTAAGAATCAGTTGATAATCTTCATCATTGTAGTGTGATCTCTTCCTACTCACTAGTCCATACGAAGGATTAACCTGGTGTATTCACTATTCTATGCACCATTGGTGCATTCAACTTTGCCAAAGCACTATGTGACCTTGGTGCCAACATCAATTTGATACTGCTGGCAATGCATATGCAGTTGGGCTTGGGAGCCCCCAAACTGACTTTTATGAGGTTAGTGATGGCTGACCGGACAGTCAAGAGACTAGTGGGATTCTATTTGAAATGCTAGTTAATGTGGAGCACTTTATCTTTCTAGCTAATTTCATAATTTTTGATTGCGAAGTGGACTTCGAAGTCCTTATAATTTTAGGATCCATGATTCTGCAATCGCGAATAGCACGAATTAGAAAGGTAGAAAGACTTTTAATCGCACGACATAGATCATAAAAGAATGGAACAATTCCTAAACGTCTCATAGCCTCTTCTTCATAAGTGTGGCCCACTTCATACACATGAAAAAGAATCTACTTAATGAGGCTTTCAGACACCCTAGTACACTTCAAAACCTATGGCTCTGATACCAAGTTTGTCATGACTCGAACGTAGACCCAGATCGTAACACAGGGAAAGGAACCCCGAGAGGCCCCAAGTCGACCCATGGCATAAACATACATCTAACTTTATTCACATTAAGCGGAAGGCTGAACATAAGACATAGCGGAAACGTAAACATAACATAGCATGCCATAGCATTCGAAAGTCTAGACATACACACAAGCTGAGTGCTACATATGGTCTAAAAGCCTGTAACATGTAAGATGGGTTGATTGGACAACATACCCAACTAAACAAGACAAACTGAAACAAAAAAACAACATAAACGTCTATTCATATGGCCCTCGGAACATGAGGACTCACCAATAAAGCTGAGAGTAACATCGAGATGGTCTAAGGATGAGGATGAGCTTGAGAGCCAAGTCCTGTATCATGAAACAATACAACATAGAAAGTATGTGGTCAGTAAGTGGAATGTACCGAGTATGCAAGGTAAGTAAAATAGACATTTAATATTTACAAAACTCATAAATGATCAAAAGAGTAGGAAATCATGCTCATATCATAAATATCATAGCATAACATAAGGCTCAAGGTTTTCAAAACATTCATAATACAATCATACTTATGATCATAAGAAAAAACCCTTATTTAACATGTATTGAGCCAAAATTCATAATCATAAACATGCATAAATCAAGAGGAACATTGGGAGATTCTCTCAATCGACATACCCCATATGAGACATACCCCATATGAGCACACATGAAGCCCGACTAGTAACCCTAGTTGGGAGGGTGTCCATACCTTGCCAAGGGTAGAACAATGAAAGTGTGATATCACCATGAAAAGGTCTATTTGGGCCGGGGACAGTCACAAAGGAGATTCCAACATACCTACAGTAGCACGTAGTTTGTGAGATGCGGGGCAGTACTTAGGCCCCGAACCTACTCCGTGTTTGATACTACTCCCAAAACATATATAGTGCTCATATTATAAAATGAATGAATTCATGGGCTAGTCGAATCATGATAATCATAAACACACTTATACATACGTGAACTAGCCATGACATAAGGCCCATGCATTGGCCAAGATATAATTCATGAATAATAGGTTTCATGCATACTTGTAGATCATACATATAACTTGTAAATCATCAAATCATGATGGGTAATTGAATAAATACATATTTCAAATCATAAATCATGCTGGGTTTGTAAATATCAACAATTGAAGAGTAGATCATAAATTGATTCATCATAGATCTTAAATAATTAGGCTAAAATTTGAAGAAATCAAAATCAATAATTTTATAATCAAAATAGTAAGTAAAATCTTATCAAACTCCATAAAATATGATGTGAATCACAAACCATAATAACACATTAGCAAATCGTTAGATTTTCACAAAATTTGAATTAAAAGCCCATGAGATTTTTGATAGATTTTCATAAAATAATAGAGAACGAGCATGGGTGTGAACAGAAACACCCATTCGTAACCATACATACTTGGGTAAGCTCAGATTCTAGAGTCCCTCGAATGCCGAAAGGAGAATTGATAGGGAAAAGCTTCAAACTATGCTTGATCTCTCTAAAATCCTCTTAATTTGCATGCATGAGAATGACTTATGCAAGAGAGACTTAACCTATCTTATCATGCCAAGAGAAATACATAAAACGACACAGTTTAGAGCCCTAGAGCATAGAAAGGTCAAAAATACCCTTAATGAAAAGTCCTTATAAAACTAATTTGGGTGAACCAACGGCTGATCCCACGAGTCGTTTCATGATACCACGACCCGTGGTATCGAGTCGTTGGGTCCACTGCCTCACTTCATGTTTTTTTAGATTCTTCCCACGACTCGACAGGACGAGTCGTTGCTTCAAATGACGGGTCGTTAGATCAATCATTGTCAGCTCCTTCACAAACCTGAACTTCCCTTACCATGAGCCTCACAACAACTTGTAGTTTCTTCCAACAAGTCGTGGCACCTATCCATTACATCCACTGGAAAATCTGGCAACCCATACCATGACTGGTGACCACGGGTCATCACTTCTCACCATGAGTCATTGGATGACCCGTGGTATCCCCAACTGCCAAGGTCCAATTCCTCCCACGACTGCTAACAACGACCCATGGTTTCCAGCCATGAGTCCCTACATCACCCATCCTATGACTTTTTCCTAATTTTTCAGCCAACTTCAAAATTTGATCCCGTGTCTAATCTTAAGCACTTTCAGGGTATTACAGGTGTATGATGTCCATTTTGTCTGATATGGTGGAAGACACCTTGGATGTATTTATGGACGAATTTTCATTCATTGGTGATACATTTGAGGACTTCTTAGCCAATATTGGCCATGTCTTTCAGTAGTGTGAAGAAGCTCAACTTGTGTTGAATTGGGATAAATGGCACTTCATTGTGAAGGAGGGCATTGTTCTAGGTTGCAAGATATCAGAAAAGGGCATTGAAGTAGACAGAGCAAAGATTGAAGTGATTAAGAAGTTTCCTCTACCAATCTTAGTGAAGCGAGTGAGAAGCTTCTTAGGCCATGCAGGTTTTTATAGGAGGTTCATAAAAGACTTCTCCTAAATTGCCAACCCAATGTGTAAATTGTTGGAGAAGGAAGCCAAGTTTGTGTTTGATGAAGCTTGTTTGAAGGCTTTTGAATGACTTAAAGAAAATTTGATGGTTGTGCCCATTATTTGCTCCAGAGTGGTCTAAATCGTTTGAAGTAACATGTGATGCAAGTAGACTGGCACTTTGGGCGGTGCTGGAACAAAAGAGTGAAAAGATTTCTCCATCCTATTTATTTTACGAGTAAGGAATTGAATGGGGCACATAAGAAATACACAGTGATCAAGCAAGAGTTGCTTGCTGTTATGTATGCCTTCAAAAATTTCGGGTATACTTGCTTGGCACCAAAATAGTATTGCACACTAACCATGCAGCCAAAAGATACCTCATGGCAAAGAGAGATGCAAAATCAAGGTTGATAAGTGATATTGGGCATATTTTTATGCCCAATTGCCATACTTTTACCCACTTTTACCTTGTTTTGAGATGTTTATCCTTATGAAATGCACGATTTCATGAATGAGTATGTCAAATGAGATAATAAGTGTTTTAGATGATTTTATCAGGTAACATGTTGAAATAGACTCAAAATGGTCCAAGGTTTGAAGAAAGAAGAATTTAGAAAATTTGTCTTGGTGAGATAGCTGGCGTGGCATGCTAGCCACAAAACATAAGATAAAATTTTTATCAGGTTAGTGCTATGGCTGGCGTGGTGCACCAGAGCTCGAACTTTAGAAGATTTTTGATCAACACCCTAGCAAATTAAGTGGAGCGGAGCGCCAGAGAGGTTCTGTACTTGGAAAAATTTTCTAACGCACTGGTGCAGTGGCAGAAGTGGCGCGCCAAGTCCAAGAATTGTAGATTTTGATTAACACATTGGCGAGATGGCTGGTGTGGCGTGGAAAAGACAAAGCATCAAAGTAAATTCAAGCCAAATTTGGTGAGATGAGTGGTGTGGAGAGCTAGGGCCTATCTTGGATAGATTTTCCAAGTCTAAAAGATAAATTACTTGCGGGAAAAAGAGCTATTTGTTACCTATCTTATATATACCCTGTATAGGGCATTTGTTAGGTATCTTTTAGAAGATTGATCAATTGTATGCAGTCTTTTTGGGGGAGAGACAAGAAGTTCATTTACTTCTAGGTTTTTCTTCATTACATTATCTTTGTTAATTCAAATGATGAATTCTTGGGTTTTACATTTGAACATGAGTGGCTAAACTCCTGTTCTGGAGATTTGGCCATGGTTGATGGTTGTAGTTTGAGTATTCATTTATTCTAGACATTGATTCTTCTTTTCAAGATTGTATATGATTTCTTGATTTCATTGCTTATTAATTAGGTTGATCCCCTTTTGAATATTATTGTAATACTCCGAAAGCCCTAAGATTAGATCCAAGGGTTGAAAAAGAAGGACAGGAATTTCTGCACCAGGTTACAGGATGAGTGATCCAGTGACTTGTGAGGTGCACCACGAGTCGTTAGGTGACTCGTGGAGTGAAGGGAGAGTTTGGTTGGATTTTTGGTCTGGGGTTTGACCACCGGTGAAGCCACAATTCATGGTTAGGAGCACGATTCTTTAGGTTGGCCATGGTAAGAAGTTTGCCTTGGGTATTGAAATGATTAGCAGTGTTCCCCACAACCAGTCACCACGAGTCGTCAGGTACACCACGAGTTGTGGTGTCCCTTGTGGTGGTCAACTGTCACGACCCGAACGTACACCCAAATCGTAGACACAGGACAAAGGACCCCGAGGGACCCCAAGTCGGTCCATGGCTCATGCATACAACTAATCATATTCAAATAAGCGAAACAATAATCATAAGGATATAGAGGAAACGAAATCATAACATATCATCAAGAAATACCAAACGTTTACACAGCTGAATACTACATAATTGTCCGATAGCCTCTAGAACATAAGATGGGTTGATGGGATAACCTCCCCAACTAACCCGACAATTACTGAAACATAAACAACATGAAATTCTATCAAACGACCCTCGAAACACGAGGACTCATCAATAAGCTGATATCGTAGGCTGGGATGGACTAAATATGAGGATGAGCCTGAGATCCAGACCTTGTATCATAAAACATTACAACATAGAAACTATGCGGTAAGTAGTGGAATGTACTGAGTATGCAAGGTAAGTAACACGGACATTTTAGAAGTAAAGTAAAACTCATAAATAGACATAGGAGAAGGACATCATGCTTACATCAAAATCTTCATAATAATCATAAGGCTCAAGGCTTTCAAATCATTTATAATGGTTCATTATAATAATCGTAAGAAAACTTTGTGAAAACATAACTTAAGACATTAACATAGACATAGAAATGCATAAAACATGTGGAAAAATGGGAGGACTTGACATAATCGACACCATCATGGTAGAGCCTTTCATGATGCCCCATTGTCTCGCTCAAGTGAGCAGAGCCGACCTTGGCTTGCTAGGCTAGGATCGTGCATAAGGCGTGATATCACATTTGAGGAAATCATTATCATAACATCATAACATTTACAACCCACGGTGGCACGTGGTTATGAGACACCGGAGTAGTCCTTTGAATGCTCGGCTGCTCGGTGCTAGACACGGCTCCCAAAAATTTTCATGTAGGCTCATACATAAATCATTATCATCATGCATAAAAATTCATTGGCTAAGATATAACATTTTTCATCATTGATCCCATTTAAAACATGCTTAGCAAAGAATCAAGGCCCTTTTTATCGGCAACCATCATAAATCGATAAATCATGAAATTCGTTCGTAATTCATAAATCATTCTTCCTCATGTGGGCATTACCCAATACTTCATCATACTCAATTTCTTCAAAAATATGCTCATAAACATGGGTAACTTTGATTCATGCATTTTCATAATCAATAAACTTAAAATAATGAATATTCATCATAAATCATAATTTTCATGAACTTCCATAAATGGGCAATTTAGATTTAAAAGATTGAAACATGAATTAAAGGAAATAATAATAAAATATTCCCATCATGCATATTTCCGTAAATAAAACTCACCTAAAACATACCCATAAGGATTAATCACATTGACATACTTTGAGTAAAACCCCATGGAATTTGAGTAGAAGAATTCATGACTTTAATCAAAATTGGTCATGGATGAGGAAGAAGTTTACCCATTTTAAAACCCTACATACATGGGAATAGATGAATTTAAGGTTTCTTGAACACCCACCAAGAGATTTGAAGAAAATTTTGGGAAGAAGGCCTTGAATCTTCCAAAACCTCTCTAAAATCCTTGCATGAGAATGGGCATGCATTAAGGGTGTAACCCATCTTATTGAACTCAAAAAATATCCAAAATGACATAGTTTAGGCCTTATGGACTTAGTGAATTATGAAAACACTCTCATTAAAATGCAAGAAATTTCTGGTCGCCAGTCCTCACGAGGGACCTAACGGGTCGTTGCCACAGGGCACGACTCGTTGCCTTTCTCCATCGAGTCCACTGCCCTATCCTCCAAGGGAACCCCATGGGAGACTTCACGAGTCATGAGGTCAGACCACGACTCGTGGTCACCTTCTGTGGCCAACAATGCCCATCCCAATATAGCCAATCTTCCAGGGTTGACCACGGGTGACCTCACGAGTCGTGAGGTCTGAGCACAACTTGTGGTCAGGCCCATGGCTTCCTCACTAAAACTTTGCCAAACCAAGATGACCACGAGTCACTTTATGACTCGTGTTCACTCCTCACCACTCATCTCATGAGTCGTTCTGTGACCTAGTACGAATTTTTAGTTTTTCTCCGATTTCACTTCCAGGTCTAATCCTTGGGCTCTCGGGGTATAACAATATCTCCCCCTTAAGAACATTCCTCCTCGAATGTTAGAAACATGCAGAAAACTCAGAAACAAGCTATAACTATATACGATTACCAATCATTTAAGTCAAAGACTGACAGAATGACTACCTCCGAAAGGAACTACATAGCTAAACTGAATTCAGACATCACATTTTTTCATATCATAAAACAAACTTGTACACATGAACTGAAAAATATGATTAAAGGTTTAGGGTAAAATTGATACCTCAAACTGAAATAGAGCCGGTAGCGAACAAATGAGGGTATTTAGTTATCATATCCGCTTCGAATTCCCACATAGCCCCCTCAACATGCTGATTCCTACATAATACTTTAACTGAAGCTACTTCCTTGTTCCTCAGCCTCCAAACCTGCCGATCCAAGATTTCAATGGGAATTTCTTCATAACTGAGGTTGTCCTTCACTCCAATTCTATCTACCAGAACTACCAAGGTTTGATCACCCAAGCACTTCTTCAAAAGTGACACATGAAAGACGGGATGAACTGAAGATAGTTCCGAGGGCAAGTCCAACTCGTACGCCACCTTACCAACTCTTCTCACAACCTGGTAGGGACCAACATAGCGGGGACTGAGTTTGCCTTTCTTTTCGAACCGCATGACTCCCTTCTTGGGAGATACCTTTAGAAATACCCGGTCGTTTACATCAAACTCCAAATCTCTTCTCCTCACATCAGCATACGATTTTTGGCAACTATGAGCGGTTTTCAATCGGTCCCTTATCAACTGAACCTTCACCATCACCTCATGAACAAAATATTGTCCTATCATAGCTTCCTTACCAACCTCGAACCATTCGATGGGAGATCTACACCTCCGCCTGTAAAGAGCCTCGAATGATGCCATTTGGATACTGGAGTGATAACTGTTATTATAAGCAAACTCGATCAAGGGCAAATGATCATCCCAACTACCTTTAAAATCCATAACACATGCCCTCAACATATTCTCAAGGGTATGAATGGTTCGTTATGCCTGGCCATCTATTTTCGGATGGAAGGCTGTACTGAGCATAACCTGCATCCCAAGTTCTTTTTGAAAAGAACGCTAGAATTGAGAAGTAAACTGAGTACCTTGGTCTGAAATAATAGACAAGGGTACTCCACGAAGTCGAACTAACTCCCAAATATATAACATAGCATAATCCTCCGCTGAATCAGTGGTCTTGACCGGTAAGAAGTGTGCCACCTTAGTTAGCCTGTCCACCACCACCCAAATGGAATCATAGTGTCGGTGAGTACGAGGCAGGACTATAAAAAAGTCCATATTAATCCCTTCCCACTTCCCAGTGGGGATGCTGATATCCTGAAGTATGCCTCCCAGCCTTTGATGTTTGACTTTCACTTGCTGACAGTTTGGGAATTTTGCTACGAACTCCACAATATCTCTCTTCATACCACTCCACCAATAGATTTCTCGCAAATCCAGATACATTTTCATGGATCATGGATGAATAGAATATCTGGTACCATATGCCTCATGTAATATCTGAACTCTCAAATTATCAATGTCCGGAACGCATAGTCGACCCTGGTATCGTAGCACACCATCTCCCCCTTGGGAGAAGACCTCCACCTTCTGACTCTGCATCGCCTCCTTCAGCTTCCTCAATATTGGATCTTTATCTTGCCTGGATTTAACATCAACCACCAAGGACGATTTTCACCTGTTATGTACAACAACACCACCACCAGTCGAATCGATCTATCTAACTCCCCGCTTTGCAAGAAGGTGAACATCTTTCACCAATTCCTTTTTCCCCTAATCCACATGGTACACACTCTCCATTTAGAGCCTACTAAGTGCATCCGCAACCATATTATCCTTGCTCGGGTGGTAAAGGACACTCATGTCATAATCCTTAAGTAACTCCAACCACCTCCTTTGCCAAAGATTTAGATCCTTCTGTGTGAACACATATTGCAAGCTCTTGTAATCTGTAAATACATCCACGTGGACCCCATACAAGTATTGTATCCATATCTTCAATGCGAACACCACCGCAGCCAATTCAAGATCGTGGGTCAGGTAATTCTTTTCATGTACCTTCAGCTATCTTGAGGCATATGCTATTACCTTACCACGCTGTATCAACACACATCCTAATCCGACACTCGAAGCATCAAAATATACAACGAAGCCATCAGTACCCTCGGGTAAGGTCAACATTGGTGCGGAAGTGAGTCGGGTCTTCAACTCTTGAAAGCTTTTCTCACAAGCATCCGACCATTGGAATTTCACCTTTTTCTGAGTCAACTTAGTCAAAGGTGCCATAATAGATGAGAAACCCTCCACAAACCTTCTATAATAACCTTCTAGGCCCAAGAAACTCTGGATGTCTGAAGGATTCACCGGTCAAAGCCAATTCTTTACTGCCTCTATCTTCTGGGAATCTACTCTTATGCTTTCTGTTGATACCATATGAACCAGAAATGCTACTGAGTTCAGCCAAAATTCACACTTACTAAATTTTTCATACAGCTGACGGTCCTTGAGGGTTTGTAGAACTATTCTGAAATGAGTGGCATGCTCCTCCTCGGTCCGTGAGTATATAAGAATGTCGTCGATGAACACGATCAAGAACATATCCAAATATTGCTTGAACATCCTATTCATCAGGTCCATGAAGACTATAGGAGCATTGGTTAGCCCAAGACATAACAACAAATTAGTAGTGACCATACCGAGTCCTGAAAGCGGTCTTCAAGATGCCACTCTCTCGAACTCTGAGCTGGTGATACCCGGACCTGAGGTCAATCTTGGAGAAGCACTTGACCCCCTGAAGCTGTAAAAAAAATCATCGATACTGGGATAAGGGTTACCTGTTCTTGATGGTAACCTTGTTCAACTACTGGTTGAAAATACACATGCAAAGGTAACCTTCCTTCTTTCGAACAAACCGAACTGGTGCACCCCAGGGATACTGGATCAGTCTACTGAAGCCATTGCCCAATATATCCTTTAACTGTTTTTCAATTCATTTAGCTCGACTGGAGCTATCCTGTAAGGAGGGATAGCAATAGGCTGCGTATCTGGCAATAGATTAATACTGAAATCAATCTCCCTCTCGGAGGAACACCGGGAAAATCATCGAGAAACACCTCCGGGTACTCACACACCACCGAAACTACTTAATAGTCAGGGTCTCGGACTCCACATCCTTAACCCTAACTAGGTGATACATCCACCCCTTAGAGATCATCTTCCTAGCCTTAAGATAGGAAATAAACCGACCTTCTGGCACCGCTAAACTACCCCTCCACTCAAAACCTAGCTCACCCAGAAGATAAAACTCCACGGTATGGGTCCTACAATTAACTGAGGAATAACATGCAAACAACGAATCCATACCCAGAATAACATCAAAGTAAGTCATGGCTAACTCTACCAAATCTGTGGAGGTAACCTTAGGAAACACTGTAATGGGGAAACCTCTATATACCCACCTAGCTACAACTGAATAACCGACTGGGGTAGACATAGAGAATGGTTCTGATAGAATTTCAAGACTAACTCCAAAATTACTAGCAATGTAAGGAGTCACGAAGGACAATGTATCTCCTGGGTCTAGCAAGGCATAAACATAAATATGAAAGACACGCAACATACCAGTTACCACGTTCGTCAAAGTCTTCTGCCCCTAGCACAAGGTAAGGGCATAGAATCGGTTCTGGCGCTGACTGCCTCCCCCACTAGTTGATGCTCCTTGTGGAGCTGAATGGGCTGGAGCTGCTGCTGTTCTAGTGGTCTGTGCACGACCCCTATCATCACCCTCTCTAGCATATGGGAACACTTGGAGCATGTGGCTAGGTCTACCACGCCCAAAACAGACATCTGAATCGAGTAGGCACTCCCCGGTGTGACTCTTGCCGCACTTCCCGCAGGCTGGTGAGGTATACTCTAACTGGGTGCCCCTCTGATCCCTCGACCCTGAGGCCTTGTTCCTATGATCACCCTTGGATCTGGATGGAACACTTGCTGATGATGGTGCTGGGCCTAGGGACCTCTGCTGAAACTATGGACGGTAACCACCACCAGACCTCTGATGTGAAAACCCATGACTATCTATCCGAGCCTTTTTCCTCTCTCTCCCTCGCATGATCCGCCTCCATCTGCTGGGCGTACAACACTATGCAAGGAAAGTACATATCCTGGTGAAGCATGGCAGTCCTGTAGTCCTTTTCTAAATAACTGGACACACCATAAACAAATCGGCTCACCCGCGCCCTCTGATCCATCACCAACTATGAGGCGTACTTTGAAAGCGAATGAACTCTAGCGTAATACACCAACACTGACATCTTTCCTTGCTTGAGGTTAAGAAACTCAACTGATTTCAACTCCTTCATTTCTAGAGTGAAGAATCTGTCAAGAAAAGCCTTGTGGAACTCATCCCAACTGAAAGGGCCCGCTCCCGCTGCCCTATTGTCTTTCCATTGCCTGTACCAAATATGAGCGACCTCCTTTAGCTGATAAGCGGCCAAGTCCACACACTCCCCATTTGTCACTCCCATAACTTTAGTGACCTTCAGGATCCCTTCAATGAACTCATGTGGATCCTCATCCACCTTTGATCCCTAAAATCCAGGAGGGTTCATCCTCAAGAAGTCTCTAATCCGAGCCGCAGCAACATTGCCATTCTGTGGAACCTGCGCAACAGCCTACTGATTGACCTAAGCTGTCAAGTCCTACACAAACATCTGAATCGCCGCCCGAAACTCGACGTGGGTAGCTCGCTCTAGTGCTTGGGCTTAGGTGGGGCTTGCTGATGCCATGATCATTGCCATCTACGTGGCCCTCATCATTTCCATTCCTCTTTCCGTTCATTCTACTAGGAGCCATAATTCTTTAATCGCAAATTGCATGAATTAGAAGAATGGAAAGGCTTTTCATCACACAACAAACAACATAAATGAAGGAAACATTTTCTAAAACGTTTAGTAGATTCTTCGTCATAGGTGTGGCGTGCTTCACACCCATGAAAAAGACTCTAACTAACGCGGCTATCAGACTCCCTAGGACACTTCAAAACTATTGCTCTGATACCAAGTTTGTCACGACCCGAACATACACCTAGATCGTAGACATATGACAAGGGACCCTGAGGGACCCCAAGTCGACCCATGGCTTATGCATACAACTAATCTCATTCAAATAAGCAGAAAAATAATCATAAGGATATAGAGGAAACGAAATCATAACATAGCATCAAAAAATACCAAATGTTTACATAGTTAAATACTACATACTAGTCCGAAAGCTTCTAGGACATAAGATGGGTTGATGGGACAACCTCCCCAACTAACCCGACGATTACTGAAAAATAAACAACATGAAAGTCTATCAAACGTCCCTCGAAACATGAGGACTCATCACTAAGCTGATATCGTAGGCTAGGATGGACTAAAGATGAGGATGAGCCTGAGATCCGGACCCTATATCATGAAATGATATAGCATAGAAAGCATGTGGTCAGTACGTGGAATGTACTGAGTATGCAAGGTATGTAAAACGTATATTTTAAAAGTAAAGTAAAACTCCTAAATAGACATTGGAGAAGGACTTCATGCTTACATAAAAATCTTCATAATAATCATAAGGCTCAAGGCTTTCAAATCATTCATATTCGTTCATTATCATAATCCTAAGAAAACTTCATCAAAATATAACTTGAGCCAATAACAAAGACATAGAAATGCATAAAGCATGTGGAACAATGGGAGGACTCGTCATAACCGACACCATCATGGTAGAGCTTTTCATGATGCCCCACTGTCTCACTCAAGTCGGCCGAGCCGACCCTGGCTTGCCAGGAAAGGGTCGTGCATAAGGAATGATATCACATTTGAGGGGATCATTATCATAACATCATAACATTTACAACTCACGGCGGCATGTGGTTATGAGATATCAGCCTAGTTCTTTGAACACCGACCTGCTCGGTGCTAGACACGGGTCCCAAAAATATGTATATAGGCTCATACATAAATAATTATCATCATGCATGAAAATTCATTGGCTAAGATATAGCATTTATCATCATTGATCCCCTTTAAAACATGCTTATCCAAGAATTAAGGCCCTCTTTATCGGCCAATATAATAAATCGATAAGTCATAAGATTCGTTTCGTAATTATTTAATCATTCTTCATCATGTGGGCATTGCCAATACTTCATCATACTCAATTTCTTCCAAAATATGCTCATAAACATGGGTAACTTGGATTCATGCATTTCCATAATCAATAAACTTAAAATAATAAGTATTCATCATAAATCATAATTTCCATGAACTTCCATAAATGGGCAATTTAGATTTAAAAAGATTGAAACATGAATTAAAGGAAATAATAATAAAGTTTTCCCATCATGCATATTTCCATAAATCAAACTCAATTAAAACATATCCACAAGGAGAAATCGCATTGACATGCTTTGGGTAAAACCCCATGGAATTTGAGTAGAAGAATTCATGACTTTAATACAAATTGGGCATGGGTGAGGAAGAATTCTACCCATTTTAAAACCCTACATACCTGGGAATAGATGAATTTAAGGTTTCTTGAACACCCACCAAGAGATTTGAAGAAATTTTTTGGAAGAAGGCCTTGAATCTTCCAAAACCTCTCTAAAATCCTTGCATGAGAATGGAAA
The DNA here is from genome assembly GCA_035772735.1 of Datura wrightii. Taxonomy (NCBI): domain Eukaryota; kingdom Viridiplantae; phylum Streptophyta; class Magnoliopsida; order Solanales; family Solanaceae; genus Datura; species Datura wrightii. The sequence continues at coordinate 97,977,306 of JASDFA010000007.1, forward strand.
TGCATAAAGGGTTTAACCCATCTTATTAAAACACAGAAAATATCCAAAATGACATAGTTTAGGCCTTAGGTACTTAGGAATTTACAAAACCACCCTCATTAAAATGTAGGAAATTTCTAGTCGCCAGTCCTCACGAGAGACCTAACGGGTCGTTGGCTTGATCTATCGAGTCCACTGCCCTATCCTCCAAGGGAAACCCATGGGAGACTTCACAAGTCGTGAGGTCAGACCATGAATCGTGGTCACCTTTCACGGCCTGCACTGCCCATCCCAACATAGCCAACCTTCCAGGGTTGACCACGGGTGACCTCACGAGTTATGAGGTCCGACCACGACTTGTGGTAAGGCCCATGGTCTCCCACTCAAAATTTGCCAAACCAAGCTGACCACGAGTCACTTCACGACTCGTGGTCACTCCTCACGACTCACCTCACGAGTCGTTCTGTGACCTGGTGCGAATTTTTAGTTTTTCTCCGTTTTCACTTTCAGTTCTGATCCTTGGGTTTCTGGGGTATAACACCAACAGAGTGAAGACTTCCAGTGTTGGCAATGTGTTCTAGCAACGAGTCGTCCCCTCAGGCAGCGAGTCATCTAGACCCTCATTGGGACTGGAAGTATGGTTTTTCCTACGAATTTAGTAAGGGCTTTTCCATAATTTCTACATTTCCAAGACCTAAACTATGTTGTTTTAACTTAGATAAGTGTGTTTTAAGTGGATTTAGCTCATTCTAAGCCTATCCCTCTCCATGCATGCAATCCTACAAGTTTGTAAGGGTGATCAAGCCTAGAAGTTCATCTAATCTTCTTCATTTTCCTTTGGGCATTGAAAAGGGTTCTGAAATCCAAAGGACCCAGGTATGTAGGGTTATGAATGGGTGTATTCATTCACTCCCATGATCAATCCCTTCTCAAATTCATGAAAATTCTAAGTTGATGAATCTATGGAGTTTTAACCATACTTGTGAATTCTCTAAGTATCCATCATGGGTATATTCTAATCATATTTCTAATGTTGAATTATTATTCATGGGCATGTTTTACAATTTTTTTAGTTATAAATCATGTTTTTAAGTTTTACAAGTTATGATGTCCACTTATGAAAGCTCATGAGAAGATGAGATTATGATCTATTTTTTCAAGCATGATGAGATGTATATGATAAAAATATGATTTCGAATTACCCATGTCTATATTCATGTTTTTTGACTATCAAAGTCTATTACAAATATTTTTAGTTTTGGGCATGTCCATATAATCAAGTATGTTTCATGATTTATCTCAATTTTATGTAATTAGCTTAACACATGGATTTTGGAGTCTAGACTCCCACCATTTTCATCTTGTGGTATGGTTTGAGCCAAGGCTCCTAGTGTTATGTTTTCAGATTTTGTATATCATGTTATGATTTATCTTTGTCACTAGATGATGGTTCAACATTGTATTAAAATTATGGAGAGCATATGCATGTTTTTGGGTGTAGTGTCTAGCATCGAGTAGGCTAAGGGTCAATTAAACCTGTGCCTCAGAACTACGTGCCAACGTAGGTATGATCAGATATTTGGGATCTCCCTTGTGAGCTTCTGCTGCCTCCAAGGGGGCTTCTGCTTGATACCGATATCATGGTAGAGTCCTTGGCCTTGGCAAGGCTTTGGACGGCTATGACTACTTGAGGTTAATAGTCGAGACCGCGTAAGCTCTATCATGATAATGTCGGTTATATGACATATCTCCCATTGTTCCTCATGATTTCAGTTATGCATTTTCATTAGTTATGATATTATGTTTTTAGTAGGTTTGGCCCAATATTCAGTTTTACTTGTAAATACTCAGTTTTAGCTTTGGGTCATTCGATTCAGTTACGATGTTCAGTTATGGTTACATCATATTTTTAGATAATAACATGCAAGCTCTACCTTTAGAATCTTATGATAAAATGTTTTTATGATATGCATGATTTCTAATTTTACTTACTTAGCGGTTTTACTTACCTTGCATACTCGGTACATTCCACGTACTGACCGCATACTCTATGCTTTATCATTTCATGATATAGGCTCAGATATTTAGGTTCAGTCTTGCCATTAGCTAGATGCTCAGAGTAGCATCTCCCAGTCAGAGTTGGTGAGTCCTCATCTTTTGATGAGATCATCAGACCTAATGCCGTCAGCAGCAAGTGTGCCATCGAAATCTATGCGAGATAAGAGGGGACAAGCATCAGGCTCTCGAGCTCAGGGGAGCAGATCTGTAGAGCTCAGTATTCCAGCTTGTGATAGGTCTGGCCGAAGGCATAGCGGTCAGTGCTTAACATGTTCAGGTGCTTGTTTCAGGTGTGGGAAGACCAAACATATTCTTTGAGATTGTCCAGCAGCTAGACAGGGTTGTGGTAGAGGCCGAGACCCAGCTACTAGTTCAACAGCTCCACCAGCATTCTCAGTTTAGCAGAGAACCTCCAATAGTGTAGGTGGTGGTCAGCGTCAGAACAGATTCAATGCCCTCGCATCTCCTCAGCAGTAGGAGGCCTCTCCAGATGTAGTCACTAGTATGTTATGAGTATTCCACCTTGATGTATATGCATTTTTAGGTCCAGGGGATACCTTATACTTTATGACGCCCTATGTTTCTAGTAGTTTCGGAGTTAGTCCCGATCCTATCAAAACCCTTCTCGGTCTCTACTCTAGTTGGTGATTCAGTTATAGCTCAAGGGTTATATAGAAATTGCCTTGTCATAGTCCTTCAGAATGTCACCTCAACAGATTTAGTAGAGCTAGCCATGATAGATTTTGCTATTATCTTTGGCATGGATTAGCTACATGCATGTTTTGCCTCAGTAAATTAAGAACCCGTGTGGTAGAGTTTTGGTTTTCAGGTAAGCCAGTACTAGAATGGAAGGGTAGTTCAACTGTGCCTGTAGGTCATTTCATTTCCTACCTTAAGGTTGAAAAGATGATTTGTAAGGGTTGCGTGTACCATCTAGTTAGGGTTAAGGATACATCTAAAACCCTAACTATCCAGTCAGTTCCTGTAGTGTGTGAATATCAAAAAGAGTTTCCAGATGATTTATCAGGAATTCCTCCCGAGCGGGAGATTGATTTTGGTATTGACCTTCTTCCCAATATGTAGCCTATATCTATTCCTCCATACAGAATGGCTCCAACTAACCTAAAGGAGTTGAAGGAGTAGTTGAAAGATCTCTTAGATAAGGGTTTCATTAGACCTAGCAAATCCTTATGGGGTGCACTAGTACTCCTTATCCGAAAGAAGGATGGTTTCCTTCGGATGTGCATTGATTACCGCCAATCTAACAAGGTCACCATTAAGAACAGGTATCCTCTCCCCAGAATTGATGGCTTGTTTGACCAGCTTCAGGGTGCCAAGTGTGTCACGACCCTAACGGTGGCCCGGATTGTAACACGGGAAAAGGAGACCTAAGAGACCCCAAGTCGACCCATGGAGCATACATCTAATCTCAATCAAGAAACTGAATAGTCAAAAAAATACTCATAGTGGAAGTCTAACTTGAACTCAACATCAGAATACAAAATCCAAAGCTGAATACATACATATGTCTGAAAAGCATCTAAACATAACGAGTTGATGGGACAAGACCCAAACTAACTCAACAAAACTGACACTGAAATACATAAAGGAAAGATGAATAGTCTAGTCCTTGAGAAATGTGGACTCACCCACAATAAGAATGCTAACTCTGATAAGATGACTACTAGCGGGGCTGAACCTGAGAGCAGCTCCTGTATCATAAAATGATACAGCATAGATTATACGGTCAATACGTGGAATGTACCAAGTATGCAGGGTTAGTAAAACTGGTTAAGTAAATAAAATCATTTAAAACCAATGCATAATATAAACATAAACATTAAGAATCTGGGAGTTGGCTTGCATGAATTCTTTCTGAAATCATGATCTCTTCACAACTTAACATAACATAACCTCATAAGATCATACTGAATCAATTGACTCAAAGCTAAATTCTGACATTTATAAGTAAAGCTGAACATTGAGTCAAACATGCTTTAGAACATGTGTTATACCCCGTAAGATTTCCGGCACCTAGATGACCTATTCGTGAGTTGGTTAAGCATATTTGAAATCCATACGTGCTAGAGAAAGGCCCGGGAAATGACCAGACCAGAAACCTGTCGAACCATCACGAAAGGAGCCGGGGCAGAGCCCCTCCGCGATGGCAGCGTGTCACGGAGACGGGGCCACCGCGTTGGCTCCGTGAAACATTGGCCCTGTCCAGGCCCAACTATATAAGCCCTCCACTTTGGTTTTAAATGAATCATTTTTATAATTTCCAGTGAAAACAAAGAGAAAAACCAGAGAGGAGAAAGGGACGAAGAGGGTTAGTATATTATTGTTCGATTACGCTGCCAAACGTAGTCCAAACTCAAATTAACTCCAGATACCGAGGTATTTAGCAGCAGGGAGCATTCCTACGGATTTTGTTTCGCGAAATAAGGCTGACAAATCATCGAGCTACCGGACTAAGGCAGGTAGAATTGCTCCAATCTAGTGTCTATGTGCTCCTAGCTGTGAAGTGAATACTTCTCCCTTCTGGACTTCTAAAAAATAGCAAGTTTTCGACCGTCTTTCGATAAGCCTAAGTTTAGGCTATAATTATATCGAAAGTGACGTCGTCTTTCAGAATAGTTTTGTATTTAGTACTAATTAACGTGTATATGAATGCAGTTGGGAGAAATAGCTGGGATACTAACCGAGCCTCGTCCGACAGTCGGATAACTCGAGGTTAAGGTATGTGAAGTTGTTCTTCGGCAAGTTAGTAAGCCTTAGCTTGGTAAATCATAGTAAACTCCGTATTTGTAACTCTCGGTGTTGAATGTTGAGAATCAAGTAAATCTAATAGATTCTGAGTTGTGTTGCCATATCGTATTCAGTCCGAATGTGAGTAAATCATGCGCCAGAGGGCGAGTTAGCATTCCAGATTCAGTATTGCCTATTGTATGATTAGCAAGCATGTTGTAGAATAAAAAGATACAAATTTTCAGAATAAAGTTAGTAAACAAAAATTAGATTTCAGATAGTCTTTTCAGTTATACATGCTTGCTATTTATATGTGCTATTTGTTTGTTGAGACTTGATGTGGGGTGAGGGCACCCTATTGAGCGTCCTCGCCGCCCCTGGGTTGGTAATTGTGTCGCTCACTGAGCGGGTGGGTTTACGTCGCTCCAAGGAGTGGCATGCCATCCCCAGTTTGGACAAAGATGGGATGAAGTTTTCCCCATATCCGTCTGATCAGCACTACAGTACAGACAACCCTGTTGTGCAGTGTCCAGGGTACTGTCCAGTACAAATATTCCCTGTTGAGTTGTGTCCCGGGAATATATACAGTTCCTGTTTCAAATAGCCCTGTTGAGTTATGTCCGTGTAAACAGACCCTATCTGTTACATATGCAGTACAGGAGTCCTCCGAACTGAGACACGGTTATTTATACCGGAGGCTATGGCCCGAGACAGAGACCCTGGGGGCCGGTAGAGGAGCTCCGAGTGAGCAGATGAGTGGAGTGATTTATTATTGGCTGATTTTGACCCGGGTAGGGGTATATAGATAATTTGCTTGTTTGGCGCCGTCCAGCTTATGGGGGTTGGTATCGGCTCTTATTTGCTATATATATATATATATGTATCTATGTGCTATATGTTAGTTGATAGACAGCAGGCCGCCGCATTTACAGGTACACTCCTGCCCTATTACAGCACAGGAAGTCTGATTTAATTCATATCAGTTCTTACAGATTCAGTATTCCCCTGCTATTCAGAATTACTAGTTATGTTATTGTATTCAGTTATATTATTTCAGTTGCTTTGCATACTCAGTACCAGCGGTACTGACGCCCAGTGGGGCGCTGCATTACTTTCATGCAGGTACTAATAGAAGAGGAGGCGATCCCTCATGATTCTAGCCGGCGCAGAGTCATCAGCTCATGTCATCCGGAGCTTGATATTTCAGAGGTTTATATCATTTCCTTTTTTTGTATAGTAGGGGTACGTCGGGGCCCTGTCCCGACCATCATATCAGTATTCCTAGAGTCATCAGCTCATGTCATCCGGAGCTTGATATTTCAGAGGTTTATATCATTTCCTTTTTTTGTATAGTTGGGGTACGTCGGGGCCCTGTCCCGACCATCATATCAGTATTCCTAGAGGCTTGCAGTCTGTATATATTTTCCCTGTGGTCAGTTGAGCCGGTCGTGTGAGGCCATGCAGTTTGTTATAGCTGTTTAGCATTTCAGTTTATGTTGGCCGTGTGAGGCCTTAGTTTGATAGTAATGGTGACCTTGCCGGTCACGTAGATATCCAGTATTTTATTGTTGAGTTACAGATAACTAGACAGCATGGCGGCCTTGTCGGCCCGCATAGGTTTCCCCTTTGTAAGTATGTTTCTGGTTAGCTGAAGTTTCATATAGGTGGCTATAGGCCTAGTCGGCCGGAGGCTGTATTTACAGCCGTTATATAGCCCGTTGATTTCAAGAATCTGAATTGGAGCCAGCCAGGCACCAGATGTGCTTAGGCTCACCAGCTAGCAGTCTAGGTTGTACTAGGGCACTAGGTGCCAGTCACACCCCCAAGGCGGGGCGTGACAAACTTGGTATCAGAGCAGGTCATGTCCCAGGGAGTCTGCAAGCCATGCTAAGTTGAGTCTTGTCTATGGATGTGTTGTGCACCACATACTATAGGCAGGAGGCTGCGAGGAATGATAGGATGGTTACTCTTCTTTCTCAGTCAGTCATGCTATAGAACGGTACAATATAGGGTTGAAAGTCTAAAACTTATCGTATTCTTTGTCTACAGATAAGAATGGCAGATTAGCGACACCCTGCCACAGGCAATAGAATAGACACAGCAGCAGGAGAAGGCACCAGCAGGATGCCTCAGCTTCAGTCAGAGTCTGCCCGATTTGAGGTCTATATAGAGGCTTCATCACAGCCCTCTCAGCAGTCCCCCTCACATCAGGAGCCGTTGGGCACTACACCGCCCCCGATAGCCCTGGTGCCTTCGCCATCAGATCAGAAGGTTCGTAGCGCTGTAGTTATGTTGGCACAGATGATGGCCACACAGCGCCAGTCAGTGCTGCCTGTAGCAGCAGAGCCTTCAGGTGGGTCAGGTAGTTCCAAGGTCAGGGAATTTTTGGCACTAGGTCCCCCACAGTTCACTAGGTCAGATCAGGCAGAGGACCCCCAGGATTTCCTAGATCAGATACAGAGGATTTTCTGGGTTATGCATGTGACCCCTACAGAATTAGTTGAGCTGGCAGTGTTTCGGTTGCGGGACATAGCTGTATTATGGTACGAGAGTTGGGAAAGGTCTCGAGGGAGAGATGTTGCCCCTCCAACCTGGTCCAGCTTCTCGGAGGCCTTCCTGGACCGTTATTTGCCATGGGAGATCCGGCAGGCCCGGATGGATCAGTTTTTGCATTTGGAGCAAGGGGCAAGGAGTGTACGAGAATATTCCCTACAGTTTGACTCCTTAGCCCGCTATGCTCCAGCCTTTTTGGACACTATGCCATCCAGAGTCCACCGGTTCATTATGGGTCTGAACCCGAAATATATTGAAGCTTGTATGACGGCTATGTTACGAGAGGATATGGATATTGCCCGAGTATAGGCGTTTGCTCAGACCATTGAGGGTCATAGACAGCGGCAACAAAGTAGTAGATAGACCAGTCAGAAACAGCGCCGCAGAGATAGATTGGACGAGTTGCAAAGGGAAGTTCAGAGAGGACCCAGGCCTCGACTATCAGATAAACCCCTACCTCCATCACAGTAGCAGCAGCAGTGAGGGAGATATGTGCGACGAGGGCAGTCAGAGCCCAGTGGCAGCTGTAGAACAGTAAATTCCCCGCAGCAGAGAACGGGAAAACAGAGCAGATCTACACCCCCACCCTGCCCTAATTGCGGCCGACCTCACACCGGAGCTTGTAGAATGGATCCTTGAGGTGTTATATTTGCGGGCAGGAGGGGCACTACATGAGGGATTGTCTGACCAGAGGTCAGGGGAGTAGAGACAGTCAGGACAGGGGATCCGCAAGGTCATGAGCCCCGGCAGCCTCGGCAGGTCGTGGGCCTTTAGGTCCAGTAGGCAGAGGCCGAGGTAGACCAGGAGCTTCCAGCTCAGGTATGGGCTCAAGCCGTACTTATGCACTACCAGGGAGACACGACTCAGAGGCGTCGCCAGATGTAGTGACAAGTATGATGACTATCTGTTCATGCCCTGCTTACATATTGATTGATCCAGGATCCACTCTGTCATATATTACCCCATTTGTGGCATGAAAGTTCAATATTGCACCAGAATTTCTACAGCAGCCCTTTGCAGTATCCACGCCCGTCAGTGACTCTATTATAGCTAGCAGAATTTGCCGAGGGTGTACAATGGAGGTTGCTGACCGCCAGACTACGGTAGATCTGGTCGAGTTAGAAATGATAGACTTCGATGCCATAATGGGTATGGATTGGCTAGTGTCGTGCTACGCCAATGTAGAATGTTGGACCAAGACGGTCCGATTCCACTTTCCCGGGGAGGTAGTGCGAGAGTGGAAAGGCAGCACAGCTACTCCAAAAGGTAGGTTTATTTCCTACGTTCAGGCGAGGAAATTGATAACTAAGGGATGTATCTACCACCTAGTCTGGGTACAGGATGTCTGAGCAGAATCTCCGACACTCCAGTCTATTTCGGTGGTGAACGAGTTCCCTGATGTGTTTCCAGATGAGTTACTTGGTATTCCCCCACAAAGGGAAATAGATTTCGCTATTGATTTATTACCAGGCACTCAGCCTATATCAATTCCTCCTTATCGTATGGCTCCTGTAGAACTCAGAGAGTTGAAGGAGAAGTTAAAAGATTTTCTAGATAAAGGTTTCATCAGGCCGAGTACTTGACCATGGGGTGCGCCAGTTCTATTTGTGAGGAAGAAAGATGGCTCGCTCCGTATGTGCATAGATTATCGGCAGTTGAACAAAGTGACGGTAAAGAATAAGTATCTGCTTCCCAGAATAGATGATTTGTTTGATCAACTACAATGGGCCAAATACTTTTCCAAGATTGACTTGCGGTCCGGATATCACCAGGTTTGAGTTCGTGAAAGAGATATTCCCAAAACGACATTCAGGACCCGATATGGACACTTTGAATTTCTAGTTATGTCCTTTGGGTTAACGAATGCCCCAGCACTATTCATGGACCTGATGAATAGTATTTTCAGACTATACTCGGACCTGTTCGTGATCGTGTTTATTGATGACATTCTGGTGTACTCTCGCTTCGAGGCAGATCACCGGACTCATTTACGGACAGTGCTCTAGATCCTCAGGGACCGCCAATTATATGCTATGTTTTCCAAGTGCGAATTCTGGCTTAACTCGGTAGCCTTCTTAGGGCATATTGTGTCAGATGCTGGTATACAGGTTGACACGCAAAAGATAGCAGCAGTCAAATCATGGCCTAGGCCTACCACTCCGACTGAAGTCCGCAGTTTTCTGGGGTTAGCAGGATATTACAGGAGATTTGTTGAGGGATTTTCTACTATAGCGGCACCACTGCCCAAACTGACATAGAAGGCAGTGAAGTTCCAGTGGATAGAGGCATCCGAGCAGAGTTTCCAGGAGTTAAAAGACAGATTAACCTCCGCCCCAGTGTTAGCATTGCCGGAGGGTACAGAAGGATATTCAGCGTATTGCAACGCATCAGGCATTGGGTTGGGTTGTGTGTTGATGCAGCATGGTAAGGTGATTGCGTATGCTTCCAGAAAGCTGAAGAAACATGAAAAGAATTATCCTACCCATGACCTGGAATTAGCCGCAGTGATCCACGCCTTGAAAATGTGGAGACATTACTTGTATGGCGTCCATGTTGATATTTTTACAGATCAAAAGAGCCTACAGTATATCTTCACTCAGAGGGAGTTGAACCTGCGGCAGCGTCGCTAGTTAGAATTGCTAAAAGATTATGACGTGAATATTCTGTACCACCCGGGAAAAGCCAATGTTGTAGCAGATGCTCTCAGTCGTAAGTCCATGGGGAGTTTGGCGTATTTGCAGCCCGAGCAGCGGGAATTGGTCAGTGAGATACATCAGTTAGCTAGCCTAGCCGTTCGTGTAGCAGAAACAGAGAACGGTAGAGCGGTAGTTCAGAACACCGCCGTGTCATCATTAGTTGTGGAAGTGAAAGAACGGCAATATGAAGATCCTGACCTAGTCCAGCTTAAGGGAAGAATTCCGCAGGGGAAAGCGCCAGATTTCTAGGTAACAGAGGATGGAGAGCTACTTTGTAAAGGCCGTCTCTGTGTTCCATATGTTTTAGGGCTCCGCCAGCAGATTATGAACGAGGTACATTACGCCCGTTATTCTCTTCACCCCGGTGCGACGAAAATGTACCATGATATCAAGGAAAACTACTGGTGGCCAGGTATGAAAAGGGAAATTGCTGAATTTGTAGCCCAGTGTCCTAACTGCCAACAGGTGAAAGCAGAACATCAGAAACCAGGCGGGTTAACTTAGGACATAGTTGTGCCTCCCTAGAAATGGGAAGCAGTAAATATGGATTTTGTGGTAGGATTACCCGTACCCAACACAGACATGACTCTATATGGGTGATAGTTGACAGATTGACCAAATCAGCTCATTTCCTGCCAGTGAGAACTACTTTCTCGGCTGAAGATTATGCCGAGTTGTATATTCGAGAAATAGTCAGATTGCATGGAGTACCAGTATCCATTATTTTGGACAGAGGAGCACAGTTTATGGCTAGATTTTGGCAGTCGTTCTAGAGGGGTCTGGGAAAGCAAATTAATTTGAGCACAGCATTCCACCCTCAGACAGATAGATAGGCTGAGCGCACTATTCAGACGCTCGAGGACATGCTGCGAGCGTGTGTGCTAGATTTTGGAGGTAGCTGGGACGAACATTTGCCGTTAATTGAATTTGCTTATAATAATAGCTATCACTCGGCTATTCAGATGGCGCCTTTTGAGGCTTTATATGGGTGAAAATGCAGATCGCCAGTTAGCTGGTTTGAAATAGGAGAATCAGCATTGGTCGAGCCGGACATCATTCAACAGTCAGAGGAGAAGGTAAAGCTTATTAGAGAACGCCTACTGATTGCACAGAGCCGCCAGAAATCATATGCTGATGTGTGGCGCAGAGACTTGGAATTTGATGTGAATGACTGGGTATTTCTGAAAGTATCTCCGATGAAAGGAGTGATGAGATTCAGCAAGAAAGGTAAGCTCAGTCCAAGGTTTGTTGGGCCTTATCAGATTCGTCAAAGGATAGGCCGAGTAGCATATGAGTTGAACTTTCCTCCAGAGCGAGAATCTGTTCATCCGGTCTTTCTTGTTTCTATGTTGAGGAAATGCATAGGAGACCCATCCAGAGCAGTCCCAGTCTAGGATATCCAGGTTACGGAAGAACTGGCCTATGAAGAGGTTCCAGTAGCCATCTTAGACAGACAGATTCGTAGATTGAGAACTAAAGATATTGCGTCTGTCAAGGTATTGTGGCGTAAGAGGAACCGAGAGGAGATGACATGGGAGGTAGAGGAAGATATGAGAGCTAGATATCCTCACCTATTCCAGGCCAAGTCAGGTGACAGGTATGTTTGTATTATTACTTATGCAGTACTTCATGGTTGTATATGTATAAATGAGAAAGATTGATGTTTAGCTATCGGGTGAATCTTAAGTGTTGTGTGCAGTACCTGTATTGGATTTTTCTGCGTTTCAGGTTTTTGGGATAGTCCATATTACTAGGGAAACTCTGCCGAAATTTTCTTAGAAACAAGTTGAGTAAGCTGATAAGTCCTCTAGATAGAAGTTTACATTCGAGGATGAATGTTCTTAAGGGGTGGAGAGTGTTATACCCCGTACGATTTCTGGCACCTAGATGGCCTATTCGCACGTTGGTTAAGCATATTTGAAAGCCATACGTGCTAGAGAAAGGCCCGGGAAACGACCGGATGAGAAACCTATCGAAACATCGTGAAAGGAGCCGGGGCAGAGCCCCTCCGCCATGGCAGCGTGTCACGGAGGCGGGGCCACCGCGTTGGCTCCATGACACGTTGGCCCTGTCCAGGCCCAACTATATAAGCCCTCCACTTTGGTTTTAAATGAATAATTTTTATAATTTCCAGTGAAAACATAGAGAAAAACCAGAGAGGAGAAAGGGACGAAGAGGGTTAGTATATTATCGTTCGATTATGCTGCCAAACGTAGTCCAAACTCAAATTAACTCCAGATACCGAGGTATTTAGCAGCAGGGAGCATTCCTACGGATTTTGTTTCGCGAAATACGGCCGACGAATCGTCGAGCTACCGGACTAAGGTAAGTAGAATTGCTCCAAACTAGTGTCTATGTGCTCCTAGCTGTGAAGTGAAAACTTCTCCCTTCTGGACTTCTGAAAAATAGCAAGTTTTCGACCGTCTTTTGATAAGCCTAAGTTTAGGCTATAATTATATCGAAAGTGACGTCGTCTTTCAGAATAGAGTTGTATTTAGCACTAATTAACGTGTATATGAATGCAGTTGGGAGAAATAGCTGGGATACTGACCGAGACTCGTCCGACAGTCGGATAACTCGAGGTTAAGGTATGTGAAGTTGTTCTTCAGCAAGTTAGTAAGCCTTATCTTGGTAAATCATAGTAAACTCTGTATTTGTAACTCTCGGAGTTGAATGTTGAGAATCAAGTAAATCTAATAGATTTTGAGTTGTGTTGTCATATGGTATTTAGTCTAAAAGTTAGTAAATCATGCGCTAGAGGGCGAGTTAGCATTCCAGATTCAGTATTGCCTATTGTATGATTAGCAAGCATGTTGTAGAATAAAAAGATACATATTTTCAGAATAAAGTTAGTAAAGTAAAATCAGATTTCAGATAGTCTTTTCAGTTATACATGCTTGCTATTTATATGTGCTATTTGTTTGTTGAGACTTGATGTGGCGTGAGGGCACCTTATTGAGCGTCCTCGCCGCCCTTGGGTTGGTAATTGTGTCGCCCACTGAGCGGGTGGGTTTACGTCGCTCCAAGGAGTGGCATGCCGTCCCCAGTTTGGACGAAGATGGGATGAAGCTTTCCCCATATCAGTCTAATCAGCACTACAGTACAGACAACCCTGTTGAGCAGTGTACATGTTACTGTCCAGTACAGATATTCCCGGTTGAGTTGTGTCCAGGGAATAGATACAGTTCCTGTTTCAGATAGCCCTGTTGAGTTGTGTCCAGGGAGACAGACCCTATCTGTTACAGATGCAGTACAAGAGTCCTCCGGAATCAGACACGGTTATTTAGGAGGCTATGGCCCGAGCAGGAGACCCAGGGGGCCGGTAGAGGAGCTCCGAGTGAGCAGATGAGTGGAGTGATTTATTTTTGGCTGGTTTTGACCCGAGTAGAGGTATATAGATTGTTTGCTTGTTTGGCGCCGTCCGGCTTATGGGGGTTGGTATCGGCTCTTGTTTGCTATATATATATATATATATATATATATATGTATTTATGTGCTATATGTTAGTTGATAGACAGTAGGCCGCCGCGTTTACAGTTACGCTCCTGCCCTATTACAGCACAAGAAGTCTGATTCAGTTTATATCAGTTCTTACAGATTTAGTATTCCCCTGCTATTCAGAATTACTAGTTATGTTATTGTATTCAGTTATATTATTTCAGTTGCTTTGCATACTCAGTACCAGCGGTACTGACGCCTAGTGGGGCGCTGCATTACTTGCCTGCAGGTACTCATAGACGAGGAGGCCTTCCCTCATGATTCTAGCCAGCGCAGAGTCATCAGCTCCTGTCATCTGGAGCTTGATATTTTAGAGGTTTATATCATTTCCTTTTGTTGTATAGTACGGGTATGTCGGGGCCTTGTCCCGACCATCATATCAATATTCCTAGAGGCTTGCAGTCTGTATACATTTTCCCTGTTGTCAGTTGAGCCGGTCGTGTGAGGCCGTGCGGTTTGTTATAGCTGTTTAGCATTTCAGTTTATGTTGGCCGTGTGAGGCGTTAGTTTGATAGTAATGGTGACCTTGTCGGTGACGTAGATATCCAGTATTCTATTGTTGAGTTACAGATAACTAGACAGCATGGCGGCCTTGTCGACCCGCATAAGTTTCCCCCTTGTAAGTATGTTTCTGGTTAGCTGAAGTTTCATACAGGTGGCTATAGGCCTAGTCGGCCGGAGGCTGTATTTACAGACGTTATATTGCTTGTTGATTTCATGAATCTGAATTGGAGCCAGCCAGGCACCACATGTGCTTAGGCTCACCAGCTAGCAGTCTAGGTTCTACTATGGCACTAGGTGCCAGTCACACCCCCCAAGGCGGGGCGTGATGACATGCATATATATATATATATATATATATACATAAATCTCATCAGTAATGAAATATGCATATCTGAAATCATGAGGAACAATGCAAGACTCGTCTTTTAATCGATATACCATGATAGAGCTTACGTGGACCCAACTATCACACTTAAGTGGGTAGAGTCGTCCAAAGCCTTGACAAGGCTAGGGACGATACCATGATGTCGATATCAAGCTGAAGGCCCATTTGGGTAGGGGAAGCTCACGAAGGAGGTCCCAAGGTAATATCTATAATAGTGTAAACCTACGTTGGCACAGTTCTGAGGCATAGAGTGATCGACCCTTAGCCTACTGGGTGCTAGACATTACTCCCAAAACATGCATGTGCTCTACATCGTTTTACAATGAACCTCAACATCGTCTATTGACGAAGCTCAATGATCAAATACATCTCAAATATGAAATCATGCATATGAGAAACTTTAGCTCAAGACATACCACAAGCTGAAAACATAATTGGGAATCTTCGCTCCAAAACCATGTGGTAAGCCATACATAGGAAAACTTTAATTCAAAACATACCACAAGCTGAATAATATAATTGGGAGTCTTCGCTCTAAAACCATGTGGTATACTTAATTGGGGAGAATCATCATTCATACTTAACATGTGGGTATTTCCCAAAACATTATTATACCTAGAAATACTCAATTATTATTGAAAACATAATTGTAAACATGGGTAGCTTAAAAACATGCTTTATATCATAATATCTGATCATCATCATATACTCATCACAAATCTCATCTTTCATGAACATTTCATGTATGGGCATTTAATTCATAAAGCTAGAGTCATGATTTTAAATTGAAAACATTATAAAATTTTCCCATGCTTCATAAATCAATAGTAGAATCATAATCAAATTATACCCATGTATAGAAATAGAGGATTCATGCATTTCGGATAAAACCCCATAGATTAGACATATAATTTCATACTTTAGGGAGGGATTAGGCATGGGTGTGAAATAAATCACCCATTCATAACCCTACATACCTATTGGTAGCTGATTCTAACACTTGTTTAGATGCCCAAAAGGAAATTGAAAAGAAATTGATGAATGCTAAGCTCACCCTCTCAAGTTTTCTACTTTGCATGCATGAATGAGTAAGGCCTAAAATGAACTTAAACCCTTTAAAATTCACTATTCATGACTCAAAACAACATAGTTTATGCCTTAGGAACTTAAAAAATTACGGAAAAACCCTTACTAAATTCATGGAAAATAACTGCCAGGTGGTCCCAATGAGGAACCTAATGAGTCGTGGTCACAGGTCAGGACTCGTGGCTTAGCTCGTGAGCTTCACTGCTCAATAGTTGGGATCTTAACAGGCAACCTCACGACTCGTTACTGGTGACCATGAATCATGGTCACTACCCGTTATGTAAACTGCCTCCACTCTTATCTTCTACTTCTCACTCACCTCACGACTGAGCTAACAACTCGTGAGGTCTGACGACGAGTCATGGTCATGTCAGTGGGAATCCTTTTTTCTAAATTTTCCAAACTCCTCACTCTCCTCCCCATGAGTCACATCATGACTCGTGGGCTGTACTAACGAGTCATCTCAAAACTCGTTCTATGCCTGGTGCCAGTTTTTACACTTTTCTCCTTTTCAACTCCCAGATCTGATCTTTGGGCTTTCACGTTATAACAATATCTCCCCCTTGAGAATATTCATCCTAGAATGTTTGAAAACACACAGAAAAACAGAGAAAATGCAATCATCATATTCAAATACTGATCATTTAAATTGAAAACTGACGGAATGACTACCTCCGATTTGAATCACATAACTAAACTGATTTCATGAATCATACACACATCCATATACATAAACTGAGCAGTTTTAAACCTGTCTCTTATAAACTGAACCTTCTCCATTGCTTGATGAATCTAATCCGAACCTATCATTGCCGCCTCACCAACCTCAAACTATCTGATGAGCGATATACATCTCTGCCCATAGAGAGCCTCGAACGATGCCATATGAATACTAAAGTAATAGTTGTTATTGTATGCAAACTCGATGAGTGGAAAATGCTCATCCCAGCTACCTCTGAAGTCAATTATGTATGCTCTCAACATGTCCTCGAGGGTCTGGATTGTCCACTCTGCTTGACCTTCCGTTTGTGGGTGAAATGCTGTGCTGAGCTTAATCTTTGTAACAAATCATTTTTAAAAGACTTTCAAAACTGAGAGGTGAATTGAGTGCCTCGATATGAAATGATGGATAAGGGTACTCCATGCAATCGGACCAACTCCCGGATATATAGTTTGGCATAATCCTCCCAAAAATTCATGGTTTTAACCAATAGAAAATGTGCAGCCTTGGTCAACCTGTCTACCACAACCTAAATTGAGTCATATTGCCGGTGAATATGAGGTAAACCTGTGATGAAATCCATATTAATTTCTTCCCAGTAGGAATGCTGATATCCCTAAGTGCACCTCTGATGTCGCCCAAATAACACCTCGCAATTAAGATATAAACAGTCGATTGTCAAATATAGAACCCAACTAGAGGTTGAGGTCGATCCCACAGGGAATATGGTAAGAACTTAGGTTAATGTGAATAACTATTACTATTGATTGACTTATTTCCAAAGGGGGAAAATATGGAATAATAACAAAAGTAAAATTAATGAATGATTGTATCAAATTTGGTTTGTACTCAATATACGACTAGACTAAGATTGTGTTCCCCAAGATTTCATAACCACAAGGATTATACACTAGTGATCTATTCCGGTGTTTAACAGGCAATATTGGTAAGTTAGGTTCACCTAAATGGTTGGTCCCCTATCTAGATGATTTCCACCATGCAACTTGGTCTGTATACGGGTGTTCTTTATTTGACCCTTACCCTAATATCAAATTAGCTATCCCTCAGACAAGTTTAAGCTATTAGATGAGGGTTGGTAGCCTCAAATCTCCATTGTTAATCCCTTTTCCCATTCTTTACTTCCTTGATCCAGTAAGTAAGAATAAGGCAAGTCCTAATATTTGCAACCGTCAAGAATCAATCAAAACAAAGGGACAAACAATACATGCACAAAACCCCGTTCAAGAATCACTAGGTATTTTTACCTATGTTTGTTAATTCATCTTGGTTCCCACAAACCTAGTTTATAAACTCATGTTTGTGTTATCACAATCACAAAATATAGAAGAAATCATAATTGCAACTTACAGAGTATTTTAGAACCAAACCCAAGTAGATTGAAATAAAATTCCAACTTTTCTTTCGTATCATGAATCAAGAACAATTGTATGAAAACTCTCTCAAGAATATGTTCAATATTCTTAGAAATCATCCCCGCAAAATCTCTCTAAAAATAAACCTAAAACTGGTTATAATACAAAGAAATCGTTTTCCTAAATAAATCTGGAAACCAGGTCAGCAGTGGAAATGGGCTAGGTGACGTGTCTTAACATCCTTTGACGAGTCGTTCATTGCTTTAAAATAGTCTTCCCCAGCATCATACCCAGGCTTGGAAATGGGTCACCTAACGACTCATCATGCCTTAGCACGAGTCGTTAGGTCTCTCGTGGTCTACTTCCTCAGAAAGTCCAATGCACTTCACGGATGGTTCCAGTAGCTTTCCGACGATTCATTCCTTCAGGTGACGACTCGAGATGTCGGTCGTCAACTCCACTGGACACTCGGTTGAACTTTTCTCTTCAAAACCTAATGGTTGACCTCATGATTCGTTACTAAGAGTAACGAGTCATTCCTCCAACTCGTCAAGTGCACTGTTTTACTTCTTCAAAACTTTATCATTTTTCCCACGCCTGTCGTGCCTCCTGTCAATGACTCGTTAAGTTCTTGGAAGTCACCTTTTAGCTCTTTTTAACATTAATTCGACAAAAATCACTTCCAGACCTGTTTTCCTGCACATTAAGCACAAAATACCTTATACCCATATAAACATACCTGGAATGTGCACAATTTCTTGGTTTTAAGCATCGAAAGTGCCGTAAAATAACGACACATCAACACCCTCAACATAGAACATTTGCATGTCCTCAGGCAAAAATAAAATAAAACAAAACAAAATAATCTACCACGACGCTTCAAATCGGAAAAACATTAGGAAACTTACAATAGTCATCAAAATCAAATTTTCTAACCCATCCCTCATCGTGTCAACTCAAAACACTATCCATATGCAAAATTTCCAACCATAACACAGTGGAATTGAAACATGGAAAAATACTATCACCTGCAACCACGCACATAAATCTATAACACTGCCCCAGAAAATTTGCAGACACCTCAATGAAGTCCCACACTCACACATGTGTATATGATTATATCGATATATTTTTATTGGGACTAGGTAAGATCCACTCAGTCTCACAAAGAAATTCGAATTGTATGCATACAATACCATAGGCTTACCTTTACTTTCAATACCTCGATTTTCGGACAAGTAGCTAGGATCACTATAGCACTTTCTCAGCGTGTAACGTAGGCTCGGGCATGGGTATGGTACATATGGATTTTAGTAGCTCATCCTCCTTGGCACTACGTCTTTTTACTCCACTTTTCACCTTTATTTCTATTTTTCCCTTTTTCCTTTTTTTTCTGCTTTTCCTTTTCTTTGCTTTAGACACTACGGATGTGGTTACTTTTTATTCAACAAAAACTTATTGATGTCACACATTATTTTTCTTTTCTTTTCCTTTCTTCCATTACCACCCTTTATGCACCCCTACTTTAGCCACCCTCAACTTAAGCATTTTTCTTATGTTGAGGTTCACAATATCCACAGAAGGACCAGGGCCACAACAGGTTCATTGTAAACAAATGGGTACGGTTAATCGGTAAATCATGATTTTTTTTCATCTTCAAATTTTCATAGCTCTTTCTCCTTTTTGTTTTCCAACTAAAAATCACCTTCCTTGTTTATCAAAATTTCACCTTTTTCTTTTCTTCCAATTCACCACACTTTTTAGCTTTTCCCTTCACTTTTCCAATTATGCTCCTTTTCTACAATTTTTTTTCCATTAAAGTGCTCTATGAGTCATTTGAATCAAATACAAGTCAATAAAATAAAAAGAGATTCAAGCTTATAATATGGCTATCAAAAGAGTAGGCTAAGGCTCAAACATAGCTAACTAGGATAATTACAATCAAGATAGGTAAAATAGGATAAAAATATGGTTACCAAAGAAATGCCTATATTACTTCCTAAATCCATCATTTTTATTTCTCTTCGCTCACACACCGAGCAAGTTCTAGAAGTCAATTTACAAGCATGGAGTATATCAAAAATTCCTTACTCACACAATGGCACAAAATGGTTTAACAATGGAAATCAAGATCACATAAACACATATATTCATATTGCATGCATAACATAATTAAGCCCATTTTTTCAAGTACAAGAGTCAAGTTCCCAAAACACTAAGTGTTTCTACCTTTTTTATGCATTTTGAGTGAATTTAATAAAGTCTCAATGATACCTAAAGTGAAGCACCTTGCATTCGTAAGCCTCAAATCTTGTTCTTCCTAATGACTAATTTACTCTTAAGACGGTCATCATCCATCCATCATCGGGCAAAGTGATGACTCAATAAAAATAAATAAATAAATAAATAAAAAGTATAGACTCTCTAGTCGGTTCTAAGGGACTATCCACCGAAAAAGTACCGTAAACAAAAATCTGAGGAACCCAAAATAAAATAAACTGAACTACTACACACAAACAAGAATACAAGATAAATCATAAATCTAAAAAAAACTAGGCCTACCATGTGCAAATGTAGCAATTAAGGAATGCATTGTAATATGAAGTTCACATCTCCCACCCCAGACTTAATCGGTTACACTATCCCTAGTGCTAAAACAAATAACCATAAAGTAATAGAGTGCAAGAAGAACTCCCTGGGCTTCTACTCCTTGTCCTCAATATTTAAGCTCAATCTTGATTGAAAATTATGAGCTATCACCTGAACATTTGAACAAACACGTATAAATGAACAAAAAATTTATCTTGGGTTGCCTCCCAAGTAGCGCCTGATTTAACGTTGCGGTACGACTCGGGTATCTTGATTACTCAAACTTCATCAAGATACCTGTTGAGAAAGTCGTCACATATTGGCTGCTTGTTTTACCATGCTAACCCGTGACACGTTAGAAAATAAAAGAAAAACAAAAAAATAGGAAATAAAGACCAAAATTTAAACACAAGAAATTAATATAATCGTAAATCGTATTCCCTGGCAACGACGCCACTATTTGATGTCGCCCAAATTATATTTTGCTATTGAGATATAAGTAGTCGATTGTCTAATATAGAACCCAACTAGAGGTTGAGGTCGATCCCACAGGGAATATGGTAAGAACTTAGGTTAATGTGAATAACTATTACTATTGATTGAATTATTTCCAAAGGGGGAAAAATATGGAATAATAACCAAAGTAAAATTAATGAATGCTTGTATCAAATTTGGTTTGTACTCAATTTACGACTAGTCTAGGATTGTGTTCCCCGAGATTTCATAACCACAAGGATTATACACTAGTGATCTATTCCAGTGTTTAACATGCAATATTGGTAAGTTAGGTTCACCTAAGTGGTTGGTCCCCTATCTAGATGATTTTCACCACGCAACTTTGTCTATATACTGGTGTTCTTTAGTTGACCCTTACCCTTAATATCGGATTAGCTATCCCTCGGACAAGTTCTATCCATTAGATGAGGGTTGGTAGCCTCAAATCTCCGTTGTTAATCCCTTTTCCCATTCTTTACTTCCTTGATCTGATAAGTAAGAATAAGGCAAGTCCTAATGTTTGCGACCGTCAAGAATCAATCAAAACGAAGGGACAAAAAATACATGCACAAAACCCCGTTCAAGAATCACTAGGTGTTTTTACCTATGTGTGTTAATTCATCTTGGTTCCCACAAACCTAGTTTATGGGTTTAGCTACTCGTGTGTGTTATCGCAATCACAAAATATAGAATAAATCATAATTGCAATTTACAATGTATTGTAGAATAAAAACCAAGTAGATTGAATAAAATTCCGATTTTGCTTTCATATCTTTAATCAAGAACAATTGTATGAAAACTCTCTCAAAAATATGTTCAAGATTCTTAAAAATCTTCTTCTCATAATCTCTCTAAAAATAAACTTAAAACTGGGTATTTATAATACAAAGAACTCCTTTTCCTAAATAAATCTAGAAACCAGGTCGGCAGAGGCAACGGGCTAGGTGACGGGTTCTTGTGTCCTCTGACGAGTCGTTCATTGCTTTAAAATAGTCGTCCTCAACACCATACCCAGGCTTGGAAACAGGTCACCAAATGACTCGTTGTGCCTTAGCACGAGTCGTTAGGTCTCTCGTGGTCTAATAGTTCAGAAAGTCCAGTGCACTTAAAGGATGGTTCTAGTAGCTTGACAACGAGTCGTTCTTTCAAGTGACGACTCATGATGTCGTTCGTCAACTCTACTAGACACTTGGTTGAACTTTTCTCTTCAAAACCTAATGGTTGACCTCACGACTCCAACTCATCAAATGCACATTTTACTTCTTCAAAACTTCAACATTATTCCCACGTCTCAAGTGACGGGTCGTTCCTCTTGTCAACGACTCGTTAAGTTCCTGAAAGTCACCTTTCAGTTGTTTTTAACATTAATTTGACAAAAATCACTTCCATACATGTTTTCCTGCACATTAGGCACAAAATACCTTGTACCCATATAAACATACCTAGAATGTGCACAATTCCTTAGTTTTAAGCATCGAAAGTGCCGTAAAATCACACGGCACATCAGCCTCTCAGTCGCTAATTCTTAAACTTTATTTTCTTACAGTTTGAACACTTGGCTATGAATTCTGTAGTATCCTTTTTCATTCCATTACACCAATAGATTTCCCGTAGGTCACGGTACATCTTGGTGGCACCCGGATGGATAGAATACCTGGATCCATGAGCCTTATGCAACATCCAACTCCTCAAATCGTCCATGTCCGGAACACATAAGCAACCCTAGTACCGAAGCACACCATCTCCCACTTAGGAGAAGACCTCCACCTTCTTACTTTGAATGGCTTCCTTAAACTTTACCAAAATCTAGTCCTCATCTTGTCTAGCTTTCACATTAGTAAACAAGGACGATTTCGATCCATTCTGCACAACAACAACACCATCAGTCGAGTCGACCAACCTAACTCCCAACCTAGCAAGTCCATGCAAATCTCTCATCAGCTCCTTTTTTCCCTTATCCACATGGGACACACTCTCCATAGAGAGCCTACTAAGTGCGACCGCTACTACATTATCCTTACCCGGATGGTAAAGGACACTCATATCATAGTCCTTTAGCAGTTCCAAACACCTCCTTTGTCGAAAATTGAGATCTTTCTACTTGAACACATACTGTAAGCTCTTATGGTCTGTAAACACATCCACACAGACTTCATACAAGTAATGTCACCATATCTTCAATGCGAACACCACCGCAGCCAATTCAAGATCACGGGTCGGGTAATTCTTCTCGTGGACTTTCAACTGTCTATAGGCGTATGCTATCACTTTCCCATGCTGCATCAACACACGCCCAAGTCCAATCCTTGAAGCATCGCAATACACAACGAATCCATCGGTACCCTCGAGTAGGGTCAACACCGTAGAGAGGTAAGTCGGGTCTTAAACTCTTGGAAGCTCTTCGCACAAGCCTTCGACCATTGGAACTTCACCTTCTTCTGGTTGGTTAAAGATACTGAAATAGATGAGAAACCCACAACAAATCTTCGATAGTAGCCGGCTAAACCCAAGAAACTCCAAATATCGGAAGGATTCACCGGTCTAGGCCAATTCTTCACTGCCTCTATTTTCTTAGAATCTACCCTTATGCCCTCACTTGATACCACATGGCCCAAAAATTCTACGGATTTCAACTAGAACTTGCACTTGTTGAATTTGGCATATAATTGACGATCCTTGAGGGTTTAAAGCACTACTCTCAAAGGAGCGACATGCTCCTCCTTGGTCCGAGAGTATATCAAGATGTCATCAATGAACATGATCACGAACATGTCCAGCTATGGCTTGAACACCCTGTTCATCAAATCCATAAAATATACAGGAGCATTCGTTAGTCCAAAAGACATAACTAAAAACTCATAATGACCATACAGTGTCCTGAAGGATGTCTTCAGGATGTCACTCCCCGAATTCTAAGCTGATGATACCCGGATCTGAGATCTATCTTAGAGAAATAGTTAGCACCCTGAAGCTGGTCAAATAAATCATCAATCCTGGGTAGAGGATATCTGTTCTTGACAGTGACTTTGTTCAATTGCTGATATTCAATACACATGTAAAGAGAACCATTTTTCTTTCAGAAAAAGAGAACTGGTGCACCCCATAGGGACTTGCTCGGTCTAATGAAACCCTTATCTAACAAGTCCTTCAACTACTCTTTCAACTCTTTTAGCTTGGCTGGAGACATAATGTAGGGAGGAATAGACATAGGCTGCGTGTCGGGAAGAAGGTCAATACCAAAGTCGATTTCCCTCTCGGGAGGAACACTTGTTAAATCATCTGGAAATATTTCTGGATATTCACGTACTATTGGAACTGACTAGATAGTTGAGGTGTCAGACTCATCATCCTTAACCCTAACTAGATGGTACACACACCCCTTAGAAATCATCTTTCTAGCCTTAAGGTAGGAAATGAAACGACCTACAGGCACAACTGAACTACCCTTTCATTCTAAGATTGGCTCACCCAGAAATCTGAACTCTACTACCCGGGTTATACAATTAACTGAAGCATAGCATGCAAATAGCCAATCCATGTCGAGAATAAAATTAAAATCATTCATGGCTAACTCTATCAAATCTGTTGAGGGCTGAGATTGGGCAACCTCTATACACCCCTCTAGCTAAAACTGAGTCACCTATTGGAGTAGAAACTGCGAAGGGTTCTAAAAAGACTTCGGGACTGACTCCAAACCTACTGGCTACATAACGTGTCACAAAAGACAAGGTATCCCCCGAATCTAACAGGGAATAAACATTAATATGGAAAAGTCATAAAATACCAGTGACCACGTCCAAGGAGACCTCTTGCTCCAGACGGGATGCTAAGGCATAGAATCTGTTCTAGCACTTACCGCCAGCTGTGCTACTAGATGCCCCCTAATGGGCTGAGCGTGTGGGAGGGGATGCTGAACTAGAAGTTAGGCCTCGAACCCCAACTTGATCCTGCCTCGCTACTAGGAAATCTCTAAGCATGTGTTCGGGCTCCCAACACTCGAAACAAGCACCTGAACCTGCCAAGCACTAGCCTGTGTGCCCCGACCACATCCATGACAAGCTGGGTTGCTAGAATCTGTGGGTCTGCTTCTATGACCCCTCGAGGCTGATGCTTGCCCTCTTTGATCATGTCTTGTCTTGGATGGCACACTCAATGCCAAATATGCTGGAGCTCGTGATCTCTGGTGAGCCTGCTATCGATGCCCACCACCTGACCTGGGCTGGGAGAATTTATGGTCATCGGTCCTAGCCCTCTTAGCCTCCCTCTCTCTCAGATGTGCAGCCTCCATCTGCTGGGCATACAACACGATCCGTGGGAAATCCATATCCTGACAGAGCGTAACAGTCCTACAATCCTTATCAAAATAGCCCGCTACTCCTTGGATGAATCTACTTACCCGCACCCTCTGATGGGCTACCAACTTTGGGGAGTATTTCAATAAGAGAGTGAACTCGAGGGCATACTCTTGTACTGTGATTCTCCCTTGCTTCAAATTCACGAACTCAGCTGCCTTCAGCTCCCTCATCTCACGAGGGAAGAACCAATCTAAGAATGCAACATGAAACTCTTTCAAAGTGATAGGACCTGCTCCAGTGACGCTGTAATCCTTCCATTGGCGAAGCCCCTTTCAAACGGTAAGAGGCCAACTGTGCACATTCAACTCCATTCACCCCCATGACTTGGGTGATCTTGACAATCTCTTCTATGAACTCATACAGGTCCATATCTACCTTGGACCTAAGGAACTCCAGCGAGTTCATCCTCAAGAAGTCTTTGACGCGAGCCACCACTGCATTAACAATTTGCAGAACATGCGCAATGGCATACTGATTGACTTGAACGGTTAAGTCCTGAGCAAGCATCTGAATAGCATCCTGAAACTCAGAATGAGCAACTAGCTCCAATGCCTACTACTCCTGAACTGGTGGGGCCTACTGGTGCCCATTACCGTTGCCATCCTCGTGGCCTTTACCATTCCTATTTCTCCTATCATTCATTCTTTTGGGAGCCATGATTCTGCAATCTCGCATAGCATGAATTAGAAGGATAAAAAGACTTTTCATCACACGACATAGATCATGAAAGAAGGGAACATTTGCTAAACGTCGTAGCCTCTTCGTCATAAGTGTGGTGCGCTTCATACCCATGAAAAATACTCTACCTGATCCGACTTTTAGACACCCTAGGACACTTCAAACCGTTGGCTGTGATAACAAGTTTGTAACGACCTGAACGCAGGCCCAAATTGTAACACGGGACAAGGAGCCTCGAGACATCCCAAGTCGACCCATGGCATAAGCATACATCTAATCTCAATCAAGAAACTGAATAATCAATATGATACTTATAGCGGAAGTCTAACTTGAACACAACATCAGAATTTATAGCGGTGGTCGGGGTCTGATATGCTAATTATGAGCTGGGATGAACCTGAGAGGCGGGTCCTGTATCATGAAACAATACAACATAGAGTATGCAGTCAGTACGTGAAATGTACCGAGTATGCATGGTAAGTAAACCTGCTTAAGTAAATAAAATCATTTACAACCAATGCATAATGTAAAACATAAATATTAAGAATCTGCGAGTAGGGCTTGCATGCATTCTTTCTGAAATCATGATCTCTTTACAACATAACATGACATAACTTCATAACATCATACTGAACTGATTGACTCAAAGTTGAATTCAAATATTCATAAGTAAAGCTAAACATTGAGTCAAACCTGCATTAGAACATGCGCATATATATATATAAATCTCATGAGTAATAAAATATGCATATCTGAAATCATGAGGAACAATGGGAGACTTGCCTTTTAACCGACATACCACGACAGAGCTTACGTGGTCCCAACTATCACACTCAAGTGGGTAGAGCCGTCCAAATCCTTGCCAGGGCTAGGAACGATTTCAAGCTGAATACCAATTCAGGTAGGGGAAGCTCATAAGGGAGGTCCTGAGGTAATATATATAATAGTGTGAACCTATGTTGGCGCGTAGTTCTGAGGCCTAGGTGATCAACCCTTAGCCTACTCGGTGCTAGACATTACTCACAAAACATGCATGTGCTCTACATCATTTTATAATGAAGCTCAACATCATCTATTGACGAAGCTCAATGATCAAATACATCTCAAATATGAAATCATGCAAATGAGAGGCTTTAGCTCAAGACATACCACAAGCTGAAAACATAATTGGGAGTCTTCACTCCAAAACCATGTGGTAATCTATACATAGGAAAAGTTTAACTCAAAACATACCATAAGCTAAAAATATAACTAGGAGTCTTCGCTCCAAAACCATGTGGTAAGCTTAATTTGGGAGAATCATCATTCATACTTAACATGTGGGCATTGCCCAAAACATTATTATACTTAGAAATACTTAATTATTATCGAAAACAATATTGTAAACATGGGTAGCTTCAAAACATGCTTTACATCATAATATCTCATCATCATCATATACTCATCACAGATCTCATCTTTCATGAATTCATAAAACTAAAATTATGACTTTAAATTGAAAACATTATAAAATTTTCCCATGCTTCATAATTCAAGGGTAGAATCATTATCAAATCATACCCATGTATAGAAATAGAGGATTCATGCGTTTAGGCTAAAACCCCATAGATTAGACATAGAATTTTATACATTAGAGAGAGATTGGGCATGGGTGTGAAAGAAATCACTCATTCATAACCCTACATACTTGTTGGTAGCTGATTCTAAAACTTCTTTAGATTCCCAATAGGAAATTGAAAAGAAATTGATGAATGCTAAGCTTGATCACCCTCTCAAGTCTTCTACCTTGCATGCATGAATGAATGAGGCCTCAAATGAACTTAACCCCTTTAAAAGTCACTATTCATAACTCAAAATGACGTAGTTTAGGCCTTAGGAACTTAGAAATTATAGAAAAGCCCTTACAAAATTCGCAAAAAATAGCCGTCATGTGCTCCCAACGAGGGACCTTAGGACTCGTGGTCACATGTCACGACTCGTGGCTTAGCTTGTGAGGTTCACTACTCAATAGGTCTCCTGGGCTCTTAACGGGCAACCTCACGACTCGTGGTCACCACCCGTTATATACACTACCTCCACTATTCTCTTCCACTTCTCACTCACCGCAAGAATGACCTAATGACTCATGGGGTATGACCACGAGTTGTGGTCTCCATGGGAATATTTTTTCCCAAATTTTCAAAACTCCTCATTGGCCTCCCCACGAGTCACATCACAATTCGTGGGCTGTACCAACGAGTCATCTCACGACTCGTTCTGTGCCTGGTGCCAACTTTTACACTTTTCTTTGATTCAACTCCTAGGTATGATCTTTGAGCTCCCGAGGTATATCAAAGTGTTTCTCAAAGATAGACCTCAGATTCGGGTATCATCAGCTTAGTGGTCGGGAGAGTGACATTCCGAAGACAGCCTTCAGGACTCGGTATGGTCATTATGATTTTATAGTTATGTCTTTTGGACTAACGAATGCTCCTGCAACTTTTATGGATTTAAATGAACAGGGTGTTTAAGTCATATTTGGACATGTTTGTGATCGCGTTCATATATGATATTCTCATATACTCTCGGAGCAAGGAGGAGCATGCCATTCATTTGAGGGTGGTACTATAGATTCTTAAGGATCACCAATTATATGCTACGTTCAGCATTTGCGAGTTTTGGCTAGACTCAGTAGTATTTTTGGGTCATGTTGTTACACTCCAAATTTTTTTTGATGATTATTCGATGATTATATGTCATATTAATGGAATTATGGGTTGTATGCTTTCCGTAGGTGAGGAGGGAAACATGTGCAAAGGGAAAAGTGAAGAGTATGTGAAGTTTGTAAATAAAGGTCAATTTTAAATGGACATGTCTCCAAATATATAACGATTCATAAGTCCCATAATCTATCAAATGAAAGCTATTTGAGTTTAGTTTACAGTGGAAAAAGCACTCGTCAATCAAAGTTCAGAGTAAAAAGTTTTGCTCGTTGAAGAAAACACTGTCGGCTAAGCACCCATGAGCGCGGGCGTCGAGATAGGCAAACAGCAGGCACGCGCGCAAGGGGACGTCGCACGGGTGCCACACACGGGCACTTCCCAGCCCGCCTATATGATGTAATTTTGAGCTAAAAATCTCATTTCTGCTCCGTTACACCTCATTTTTTTAAAAAACATTCACAGAATGAAAAGCCCTATCACATGGCGAAAAGATATCCCAAGTAAGAAACTTCACTCTTGTCTCTTTTGGGCTTTGGGAAGAGACCCTTGGAAGAAAGTCATGGCTTGTTGTTGCCTTATGGTTGATTGTGGTGTTTCTTTCATTTTTAGCTGGTTCTAGGGAGAGGAAAGTGTAGGAATCTACACCTACTTTAGCTGATAACATCTCCAAGAAAGGTAAGTAATACCCTTTTTGATTTCTTTGAGTTTATGAGGTTATAACTTGGAGAATGTTGTACTATTGTGTTGTTGTTTCTTTGTATGTTCTTGTGTCATGTTGCTGCCCAATTTTTCCAGATCTTTGGTGAAGTGAAGCTGCAGCTTGTTGTGTTTGTAAATTGGACTTGGAAGGAGCCTTAAGTAGTAAGCTTGAAAGAAAGATTTTCGACAAAATTAGAGTCGACGTGCCAAGGTATGTAAAGGCGTCCCTTTCCTTGTTTTTCAAGGACGAAACTAAGTCATTGAAATGATCAATATTCAAATGTTTTTAAAATCATATTGAGGAATGTATAATTCTGTCTAAAGGGTTGGAAGTACTTGGCATAAAGCTTGAATCATTAAGAATGGTTTAAGCAAACAAATGTAAAGCGAAAGACGTAATTTTTATACGATTGTTGTCGTAGTTGTAAATCGAGTCTGAAGTCCCTTTAACATGGGCACCATGAGCTGGTACTTTTTAGTATATTGTATATGTGATATTGAATATATGTTAAGATCTAGTCACTTAGAGAAATTGGTAAGAGATTCTAAGACGACAATGTGTGATCGAACTTAAGCTAAAAAGATGATGCTAAGCAGATTGAGGGTAAACGAGCTTATTAAAGTGATGTTTTCATAGTATGGTTATTCCCTCCTATATGTTTATGTTTTAAAGTGCTTACGTTAAAAAGGAGATTTTATGTTTCCCCTCCTTAAATCTAAGCAAGCGCTGCGTAACAAATAAGCTAAGTCGATAGATGATAACGAGGAAAGCGTGGCTAAGTTGTTAATCTTTTTGTGACGTTATAAAAAGGGAAGATAATAGTAAATGTTAGACCTATTAAGTTAATATGTGAGTAATATGCTCTCTTCCCATAATTTCTTTCTAGAACCTTTGAGCAATGTTAAGATATACGAAAGACAAGGTTTAGCAGATAAAGTTGTAAATTAGGTAAAGAGGTAAGTGCGTATAAGAATTGATGGAATAGTGAACACGAGGGTAAATACTTGAGTGTAGAGTGAATTATGTTTGGCAAAGAAGCTAAGATGAATAAGAAAAGTAGAGATAAATGTTGTTAAATTAGATGATACGAGTTACAATTGTGAACAAGTTAGACAAATAGCTTGAAAGATTAACCCCTGTTCTAAAGACATTTAGTAAAAGAGTTATAAATAAAGTTGTTTCTGTTCAGTATGTGTTAAGTTGATGAATGACCAGTAAAGTGTTAACTTCATATGAAATGATTAGAATCGATTATTTTTTTGAGATAGTAATCAAGTTAAAGAGAAGTTTCTTGTTACGTTCTCAAATGATTATGTTAAGTTATTCATTCTATGTGTTGAAATTATTTTCCAAGTTTGAAAAGGGTAATCCTAGGAGATTCTAAGCCACTTATAATTATGTAAGCTTTCTTTAGCTCCTCAGATAATTGCACATTTGTGTATGTCAATCCAGCATCTTCTGAATTACAACTATAAGTCCTTATTTTCCTATAAGGCAGCACTTAGAGAGTTACTCAAGAGTTCCCAAGTTACAGAGCTCCAAGTCTCAGATCCTTAAGTTATGTCTTCACATCCCTATGTTTGTTGAAATGTGCTATGCTAATCTAAGAAGTTTTCAAGAAATCATATTTTGAGAATCATGCTAATGTCTTAGTAAAGTATTTGAAGTTGCATACAAATCATTATAAGAATTTCCGATAAGAAGTCTTAATGTATATGATTTTCATGTTATAACATACAGTTAAATTCTTTAAGTTATATTCAAGTCATACATCCATATGTTTAGCTCTGGTTGAGTTATCATTTGAATTTCCTAAATTCATAAGAGAGATTCTCCCATGTACTAGTGTCCCAAATGTCTAAAGGAGTATAAGCACATTCTATGATACTGATCAGTCAAGCTCAGAACTTTCAATACCAGGATGTTTCCTAGATGTCACTCGGTTAACTAAATACGAGTTTATATGTGATACAGAAATCTCATACGTTGTATGTATGTAGTTCAACTCTCAACTCTATGTATATGCTAAGCGTTATGACAAATAGCTCCAAGTTCCAACTTATAATTTCCATGTTTTCCTGAAAATAAGATAAATGAATTAGGAACTATATATGCTCATCAACGTGATAAGTTTGATATAGAATTCAAGTGCATAGTTTTGATATATATAAAGCAACCACCCTGTGGGTAGTATATATATGTAATTCCCAGATGTTAAAGGATTGTATAGAAATGCGAATCTATGTGCTTCTACTCAAACGATACATTGAATTGTTACGATTATTTATAGGACATTTCTTGTAAGACTACTAAAGTTCTTATATTGTCTAAACCTCCTGGAGGTCTGTCAAGTCACGAATTCGACATGTTTGTATATAATTTGACAGCTTTATGTGATATATGCACATATTTGCTAATTTTGCATGGTATATGTTCTCACTTGCATTATACTTATGAAAGAGACCTATTACGGCGAAAGATTTAGCATTTGTCATTTCAACGCCATATGTATTAAATTGACTCAATGTAAGCTATATCGGCTCCGTTCATGATTATGATTGAGATATTTTTACTTTACTCTGGTATGGTACACTGACTGGATTTTACCCCGGTATGGTACACCGATTGGAGATATTTTTATTTTACCCTAGTATGGTACACCGGCTGGAGATATTTTTGTTTTACCCCGGTATGGTACACTGGCATGAGATATTTCTAATTTACCCTGGTGTGTACATCAGTTGGAGGCAGTTTTACATGAATTTTATGGTCGGTTGGCCCGACATTACAATTATAACTTTTCTTGTCTATTACTTGGTTGCATTTGCATTTCAGTATTGAGTTATTGTCAGGTTTCAGTTTCTAGGATTTCAGGTTGTTAATATTCCTTATTTCTAGCTCAATTATCATTGCAAACTTATATGTTTATAGTTTTCAGACTTACATACTAGTACATTTCATTCATACTAACGTCCTTTCACTTGGGGACTTGACTTCGTGTCGTGGGTGCAGGTAGAGGCTAGGATTGCATGTTGCAGTAGTGGTTCATGAGATCACTGGATATATTGGTATGGTCCTTTCTTCCTGGATCTAGGGATTAGTTATTTCAGCTTGAGTTTTGAGTTATAGTTACGGGTAGGTCGGAGCCCTGTTCCGACCATAAGTTTAGTTTAATCATTAGAGGCTTTGTGGACTGAGTATGTATAGTATTATTCAATTTGTGGCCTTGTCGACTTTTCATTGCTTGGTTTAGCATAGTCATGGCCTTATCAGCATTTTGGTTATTTATTTTTGGTAGTTGAGACCTTATGGGTCTAGATGTTTACTCCAGTTTATTGTGATACATGGCCTGGAAGGCCTAGGTGTTACAGTTATAGATGCTCTATAGTCGTCTTCTCAGTCAGTCAGGTATCGGGAGCCAGTTACATCCTCCCCAGTTTTGGGGAGTGACAAATGTGGTGTCAAGTGATGGTGTATAGGTGGACTCTTAGAAAATAGAAGCGGTAAAGAATTGGCCTACACCCCTGAGTCCTTCGGATATCGGGAGTTTCTTGGGCTTAGCTGCTTACTATCGGATGTTTGTTGAGGGGTTTTCATCCATTGCAGCACCGTTGGCTAAGTTGACCCAGAATAAGGTGAAGTTTCAATGGTCGGAGGCTGGTGAGAAGAGCATCCAAGAGTTTAAGACTCAACTCACCTCAGCACCAGTGTTGACCCTACCTGAGGGTACCGATGGGTTTGTGGTATATTTTGATTCCTCGAGGATCGACCTCGGTTGTGTATTAATGCAGCATAGTAAGGTTATAGCCTATGCTTCAAGGAAGCTGATAGTCCATGAAAAGAACTATCCAACTCATGGCCTCTAGTTGGCAGTGGTAGTATTTTTTCCTTGAAGATTTGGAGACACTATCTGTACCTGGTCTATGTGGATGTGTTTACGGACCATAAAATCCTACAGTATGTTTTCACCCAGAAGGATCTAAATCTACGTCAAAGGAGGTGGTTGGAGCTTCTTAAGGATTATGACATAAGTGTCCTTTATCATTCGGTCAAGGCTAATGTGGTGTAGACGCTCTTAGTAGGCTTTCTCTGGAGAGTGTGATGCATGTAGATGAGGAGATGAAAGAGTTAGTGAAGGATGTGCATAGGCTTGCACGCATAGGAGTTCGTCTTGTTCATTCGACGAATGGTGGTGACATTGTTCAAAATGGTTCAGAATCTTCCTTCGTGACCGAGGTCAAATATTGAGAAGATGAGGGTCCTATTTTTGTAAAGTCGAAGAAAGCCATTCGGAATCAGAAGGTGGAGGTCTTCTCCTAAGGGGGAGAAGGTGTACTATGATATCAGGGTCGTTTGTATGTATCGGGTGTTGATGACTTGAGGGAGCGGATGTTGCATGAAGCTCATGGTTCTAAATATTCTATACATCTAGGTGCCACCAAGATGTATTGTGACCTACGGGAAGTCTATTGGTGGAGTGGCATGAAGAAGGATATAACAGAGTTTGTGGCTAAGTGTCCGAATGTCAATAGGTGGAGGTTGCGCATCAAAGACCTAGAGATATGCTTCAAGACATTAGCATTCCTACTTGGAAGTGGGAGGAAATCAATATGGACTTCATTACAGGGTTGCCTCATACTAGGCGACTGTATGACTCTATTTGGGTGGTTGTAGACAGGTTGACTAAAGCAACTCATTTTCTACAAGTAAAAACTACAAATTCAATGGAGGATTATGCTAAACGGTACATTTGGGAGTTAGTTTAGATGCAGGGAGTACCCATGTCCATTATATCAGATAGAGGTACCCAGTTTACCTCCCAGTTTTGGAGATCATTTCAGAAGGTACTTGGTACTCAAGTCAAGATTAGCACAACATTTCACCTGCAAATAGATGGTCAGGCTGAACGGACCATTAAGACTCTTGAAGATATGTTGAGAGCATGAATGATTGACTTCAAGGGTAGTTGGGATGATCATTTGCCTCTCATTGAGTTTGCATACAACAACAGCTACCATTCCAACATTTAGATTGCTCCGTTTGAGGCTCTCTATGGGCAGAGATGTAGATCACCTATTATTTGGTTCGAAGTCGGTAAAGCTACGTTGATAGGACAAAATTCAATCCATGAGGCTATGGAGAAGGTTCAGCTTATAAGAGAGAGGTTGAAATAAACTCAGAGTTGCCAAAAGTCCTATGCAGACAAGAGAAGGAGACAACTCGAGTTTGAAGTTAATGATTGGGTGTTTCTAAAGGTACCTCCCATGAAGGGAGTGATGACATTCAAAAAGAAAGGGAAACTTAGTCCCAATTATGTTGGCCCGTACCGAATTGTAAGATGGGTTGGCAAGTAGCATATGAGTTGGAGGTTCCCTCGGAATTGGCTTCAGTGCATCCAGTGTTTCATGTATCACTTTTGAAGAAGTGTATGGGTGAATCGGCTTTAGTTCTTCCGATAGAGAGCGTAGGTGTGAAGGATATTCTTAGTTATGAGAATGTTCTAGTGAAATACTTGATCGTCAGGTTTGAAAGCTAAGAAACAAGAAAGTAGCTTCAGCGAAGGTTTTGTGGTGCATCAACATGTTGAGGGAGCTACATGGGAAGTCGAAGCAGATATGATGGCTAGATACCCGCATCTATTCCCTCCCGGCTTAGTTTCATCTTGACGTATAGGTTTCCTCCCTATTACTCTATTCAGTTTCATGTTCAGTTCATGTGCCCCAGTTTCTTTCATGTCAATCTATGTATGTATGATTCCAAAATTCAGTTTAGTCATGTAGTTCAGTCCGGAGTCATTCACTCCGTCAATTTTCAACTCTAAATGTTTAGTGTTTGGTAAGAAAGTTGAATATATCAACTTCTCCGTATGTTCATCCACATTCGAGGATGAATATTCCCAAAGAGGAGATATTGTAATACCCTGAAATCCCTAAGATTAGACTCGAGGGTTGAAAC
This sequence comes from Datura wrightii, assembly GCA_035772735.1. NCBI lineage: Eukaryota > Viridiplantae > Streptophyta > Magnoliopsida > Solanales > Solanaceae > Datura > Datura wrightii. The sequence goes on from JASDFA010000007.1 coordinate 98,012,381, forward strand.
AGAGAAAGATAGGAATTTCTGCACTAGGTCACAGGACAAGTCGTCCAGTGACCTGTGAGGTGCACCACGAGTTGTTAGGTGACTCATGGAGTGAATGGAGAGTTTGGTTGGATTTTTGGTCTAGGGGTTGACCATGGGTGAAGCCACGATTCGTGGTCAGGACCACGAGTCGTTAGGTTGGCAATGGTCAGGAGTTTGACTTGGGTGTTGAAATGATTGGTAGTGTTCCCCACAACCAGTCACCATGAGTCTTTAGGTACACCACGAGTCATGGTGTCCCTCGTGGTGACTAGTAGAGTGAAGAATTCCAGTGTTGGTAATGAGTTCTGGTGACGAGTCGTCCCCTCAGGCAGCGAGTCGGTAGTATGGTTTTTCCTGAAAATTTTGTAAGGGCTTTTCCGTAATTTCTAAGTTTCTAATACCTAAACTACGTCATTTTATGCTCAGGTAATAGTGTTTTAAGAGGGTTTATCTCATTCTAAGCTTATCCCTATCCATGCATGCAATCACAGAAGTTTCTAAGGGTGATCAAGCTTAAAAGTTCATCAAATCTTCTTCATTTTCCTTTGGGCATTCAGTAGGGTTGTGAAATTAGAAGGACCCAAGTGTGTAGGGTTATGAATGGGTGCATTCATCCATTCCCATGCCCAATCCCTTCTCAAATTCATGAAAATCCTAAGTTGATTAATCTATAGGGTTTTAACCCAACTTGTGAATTCTCTAAGTATCCATCATGGGTATATTCTAATCATGTTTCTAATGTTGAATTATGATTCAAGGGCATGTTTTACAATGTTTTCAGTTACAAATTATTTTTTCAAGTTCTACAAATTATGATCTCCACTCATGAAGGTTCATGAGAAGATGAGATTATGATCTATGTTTTCAATCATGATGAGATGTATATGATAAAAGTATGATTTTGAATTACCCATGTCTATATTCATGTTTTTCTTGACTATCAAAGTCTATTTCACGTATTTTTAAGTTTGGGAAAGACCATATAATCAAGTATGTTTCATGATTTATCTTAATTTCATGTTATTAGCTTACCACATGGATTTTGGAGTCTAGACTCCAACCCTTTTCTGCTTGTGGTATTGTTTGAGCCAAGGCTCCTCATGTTATGTTTTTAGGTTTTGTATATCATGTTATGATACAGCTTTGTCACTAGATGATGGCTCAACTTCATTGAAAAATGATGGAGAACATATGTATGTTTTTGGAAGTAGTGTCTAGCACCGAGTAGGCTAAGGGTCAGTCAACCCTGTGCCTTAAAAGTACGCGCCAACGTAGGTATGATCAGATTATTTGGGATCTCCCTTGTGAGCTTCCCCTGCTCCCAAGGGGCCTTTAGCTTGATATCGATATCATGGAGCGTCTTTGGCCCTGGAAAGGCACTGAACGGTTCTACCCACTTAAGTGTAATAGTTGGGACCACGTAAGTTCTATTGTGGTAATGTCGGTTATATGAAGAGTCTCCCATTTTTCCTCATGATTTCAATTATGCATGTTCATTAGTTATTATTTTATGTTTTCAGCTGGTTTGACCCATGTTCAGTTTTACTTATGAATAATTAGTTTCAACTTTGGGATATTTGATTCAGTTACGATGTTCAGTTATGTTTACATCATGTTTTCAGATAATAGCATGCAAGCCCTGCTCTCAGAATCTTATGATGAAATGTTTTTATTATATGCATGATTTCTTATTTTACTTACTTAGCAGTTTAACTTACCTTGCATACTCAGTACATTCCACGTACTGACTGCATACTCTATGCTCTATCGTTTTATGATACAAGCTCAGATATTCAGGTTCAGTCCCACCGTTAGCCAGATCCTCAGAGTAGCATCTCCAAGCCAGAGTTGGTGAGTCCTCATCCTTTGAGGGCCCTTCTATCAGTTTTATTTAGTATTTTCAATTTCAGTCTTATTGAGTTAGTTTGCATCTTGTCCCATTAACTTGTCAGTCGGTAGAGGCTTATCAGACATAGTATGTTTTTTTTCATTTTCAAATTGTTGTTATGTATTCAGGTAATTGATGTTATCATATTTTTATACTGCCTCTATTATATATGCCAGACTTCCGCATTATTGTGTTGACTTTAGATGTCATGTGCATGCGATGGGTCGACTTGGAGCCTCTCGGGGTTCTTTGTCTCGTGTCTCGTTCAGGGGCTATGTTTGGGTCGTGACAATTATCTGTTGGCTCATTGGTTGAACTCAGGAGAGAGAATTAACGAAGGTTAAAATGAAGCATAGAATAGGTTTCAATTCTCTTGTTCAATAGTTCAAGAGTTGATTTCATTGTTGAGGATAGGGATATACCCTACAACCCTATCCAGTTGAGCCAAGTAGCTTCAACCGTCGTCTCATATTTCTCCTGCAACCATAGGGATATAGGTGCTAGGGTTCATGAGATAGTTTTTGACTATCCGGGAGAATAGTTGAGAAGTGAGTTCGTAACTTGCAACTAGCAATTTTAGAATAATGTTGTCTAGTGTGTTGGAATACTAAAACTCAACCTGAAAGCAAAACTGCCAATATTTCTATCATAATTTGAATTGCAAACACTTTGCAAACAAAATTTACTCTTAATCTAATTTACATTCTAGAGTTAGAAAAATAATCTCAAAACTATTTCTCCATTTTATTTGTGTTTACTAGAATAGTGAAATAAAAGTTCAAACTTAAGCGATTAATCTATCATGTCTCTGTGAGTACGATATCAGGACGTTATCATCCTATATTACTTGACAACCACGTATGCTTATCTGCGTTTGATGATATCAAGTTTTTGGCGCCATTGTCGGGGACCTGAATTGATTGATTGTTTGTGGTTAAGATTTTTACTACACTATTCTGCACTAAATGTTTGTTGTTGGTTGTTGGAAGTTTCAGGTGGTGCTTGTTTAGTGTATGCCTGCTACTAGAAGTCAGGGACACCCCAAGCTCACTTTGATCTGGAAATTTTGAGAATATTTTGTAGGTTATCAATGGCAGAGAATAATGAGCAAGCATAGGGCAGTAACCAAGATAGGATTCAAGTGCTCAAATTTGCTCGACAAACTTGGAGAACCTTCCAAAGCGATAATCAAGTTGTCAATCACTGAAAACATGAGTTGAAGGAGGAAATCGTGTAGTTTTTTCAAAACACTTATCAATATCAGGGCAAGCTGCATGAGAATCCTCATAGGCATTTGATGGCATTTGTGGAACTTAGTGAGAATTTTCACCATCAAAATGTTTTGGATGAGTGTGTTAAGCTCACTTTTTTCCTATTTTCACTGAGTGGAGAAGTGAAGGAGTGGCTGTAGAATGAGCCAGCTGGGTCCATCACTACTTGAGAAGCTCTTTCCGACAAGTTCATAAATAGGTTTTTCACTTCTAGGAGAACGAAGGAGTTGAGAGAAAAGATCTCTGGATTTGTTCAGAAGGATAGTGAGACCCTGACTCAAGCTTGGGAAAGATACAAGGGATACTTGTGTGATTGTACACATCATATATTGCCAAAATAGATTATTGCGCACAACTTCATATAAGGGCTAAATCTAGAGCTTAAGATTTTACTGGACGCTACCGCACAGGGGAAAATCTTGTCAAAACGTTATGATGATGTAGAGGCTTTATTGAATATCATGTCAGTTGGGAGTCAAGATTATCAGTATTCAGGTATAGGTTTTAAAGCAGCCAAAGTCCTAGGAAAACTTGAGGTTGATGGTGTAGCAACAATTCGGGAAGATATTAGTTAGTTTATGCATGTGATCAGTAAGTTAGTAATCACACCAGTTGCAAGTCATGTTCGTCAGGTTCAGCAAGTTCAGACTCCACCTCCATCATGTGAGGCGTTTGGAGAGGGTCATACATATTTAGGTAGCCCACTAAACCGATAGTCTTTTTATTTTGTGGGTGAACAAGGTCATAGTGGAGTTTTTGCAGGAAAACATTACATCAGGGGTACAAGAATGCAACTAATCTCTTATGGGGAGGAAATCAAAACTTTTAAAGGCCCCTGAAAAACTTCCAGAGACCTCAGGGCCTGCAGCATGGCAATTTTTTAGAGGATAAAATGAAGCAATGGATGGTTTAGTAGACTCAGGTTGTTAATGAGATGCAGAAGTCAATCCATGAGGAAAGGGAAATGGGCCAATTGGCCCTTCAGCAGACAAATAGACCGCAAGTGGGAACTTCTAAGTAACACTGAGAGGAACCCCAAGGATAATGTCAGCAAAATCTTTTTGTGTAGTGGAAAGGAGCTGGATGAAGTGATACCCAGAGATAAGAAAGAAGAGATAGAGCAGGTTTTGATGTCCATGCAGAAGGTTAGTGAGTCAAGTCATTCAAAGACAAAAGTGGTGAAAGCTATACCCACCCCCTCTATTTCCATAGAGATTCAAAAAGCAGAAGGAGGATACAACTTGTAAGAGGTTTCTTGATGTGTTGAAGCTGGTACATGTGAATCTATTTTTGGTCGAGTTATTGCAATAGGTTCCTAACTACGCCAGATATCTTAAGGATATTATGGAAAATAAGCGAAGTCTATATGGTTTGAAACTGTAGCTCTCACATAAGAGTGCATTCCCGGGTTCAAAATATGATTTCGAAGAAGCTGAAAGATCCTAGGAGCTTCATTATTCCAAGTATCAATCTCGTGGCTGGGTGCGAGTATCAATCTCATGCCTGTATCATTCTTTAAAAATTTGGGTTTAGGAGAACCACTTCCTACCATAGTGACATTACGATTGTCAAAGAGGTCCATCAGTTATCTCGAGGGCATTATTGAAGATGTGTTGATTAAAGTGGGACCGTTCATCTTGCCGATGGACTTCATCATCCTTGATAATAAGGCTGATGAAGTAGTTCTCATCATTTTAGGAAGAGGATTCTTGGCCACCACTAATGCAGTTTTAAGGGTGAAGTCAGGCAAGATGTCGATGATTATGGATGTCCAAGAGGTGGTTTATGATGTATCCATACCAGCAAGATTGCCACCTCACTATGAGGAGCTTAAAATGAGCACAATGATGAAGCCGAGGAAGTTCAAGAAGGTGGTTGAGCAACATGTGTTTCAAGTTAACTAAGCAGGAAAGTAGGTTATGAATCATCTCACTCAATTAGAGGAGTGAGAAATCTTGCGTCATGCCGCAATATTAAATTAGGAGCTGTACAGGAGGCAACCCGTGAATATTGTGCCACGACTATAAATAAGACGCTTGGTGGGAGGAAAACTATCTTTCTAATGTTTGTATGTTTTGTAGAAACGATGATGGTGAGGAGGAGGATGATGCCATCACTGGAGCTAAGCAGGATGATGATGTAAAAGTAGATGATGATGAAGATGATCATGCGTATAGTCTTGATGAGGATGACTTTACACAGAGGCCCAGGAAGTTTTTTTTCTCTCCCTACTTGACATGATGTTTTTGTGCATTGGGGACAATGCACTATTTAGGTGCAGGGTAGAGGAAATAGATTTTCTATTTACTCTTTATTTGCATAAATTGTAGTGGGTTGTAGTAATAGTTGTCAAACTTTCGTGTTAGTTGGTTTGGGCTGTAATAAGTAGTATGTGGAAGGTCGTTAAACTAAATGATGTTATTTCGTGTTACTGTTTGTCTCTATATGTTTGTTTCATTTTAATTGAGAGTCGAAAATATTATTTTAGAGTCCGTCGTAAAGGTAGTGGCTGGTCCTGATGATGGATGGATGACAACCGTCTTAAGAGAAAATTAGTCACATTTTTTTCGTTTCTTTTAGGATGAATTCAAAAATCACCATTTATGTGCTCTTGATCTTCCACTTAGAGGTTAATCTAGAAGCAGTGAAGTGGTCATCAGGAATTCATGGGAAATATAAGTCCATGAGGAAAACATAGGTTCTTTAACTTGACTCAAGAAAACTGACTTTAGGGCTAAAGAATGGAAGTTCATTCAATATGATTTTGTGGATATATGGCCATAAAAAACTGACTCAGATCATGATGCCATGAGGGGTGAGCTTGAATTTATTGTGTTTTGTACATAGTGTAACATCTAGAATTTAGCTAAGTGTGCATTAATGTGTTGTGAATTTATGGCACTTTCGATGCTTAAAACATAGAAAATATGTTGTGACTTAGATATGTTTATACAGAATGAGGTGCTTTTATCTTGTTTTCAAGGAAATCAGGTACGGGGGTTGGATTGTTATAAAGTAGCAAAAAATTGCAGAAAAATAGCTTGCTACAAGTCTCAGTACGAGTCGTATCATCCCGATACAAACCGTACCTAGTACTAGTAGCAAAATTTTACAGAAAATGCACAAGTGTTGGGTCAAAGTACGACTCATGGTACGAGTCATTCCAAAGAGTCGTAAAAAAATCTTCAGAAGATGTGCACTTGTAGGAGCTCCTTGTACAAATGGAGGCCACGAATCGTAATGACAACATACGAACTGTACCAAGTAGTCACAGAAAACTCTAGAGAAAATTTCAACTTCCAGATCCCATGGTGCGAGTAGATTTTATAAGTCATATTACCAAGGTACAGACCATACTAAGGACTCTTGGTGAGATTCAAAGGATGTCATATTTCATAAGTCCAAAGCATGACTAGATTTTACGACTAGTAGTGTCATTGTACGAGTCATACCAACCTGCAGGACTTGACGATTCAGATGTTGCATTTCATACTACAGATAGAAGCCATGACTTGTAGCATCATGCTATGACTCGTAGGATGAGGCCGCATCAGTTTCCCTATTAATTAAGGAAAAGTTTTCATTAATTGTATAAATACTTTTTAGTTATTTTCCTTAGAGAGATTCGAAACTTTTGATGTTGTATTCACAGTTTTTGTGTTTCTCTATGTTCATGGAGATCAAATACTCGAATACTTGGAGATAAATTCATCATTGTTCTTGAGTTTTTGACAAGTAATTGTGCAATCAATTCTTGGGTTCTTCATTCATCATTACAGTAAGTCTTGAATTATGTTTTGTTCCATGAAATTGGATTTTATTCTTGCAATTATGAATATCTAAACCCTCCACATCTAGGGTTGTGGAAACCGTGATTGAATAACAAACTAGGGTAAAGACAAAGTGATTCTAAACCAATACGAATACATGTATTGTTCTTTTGTTCATGTTTAACATTTCTTAACGACTTGCAACATTAGGACTAGACCGAATTCTCTTCTTTCTTGAACCTAGAGAAGTAGAGATTAGGAAAAGGAAATAACAACAAATCCTTGAAATTAATTTTATGAATAGCTTGAGCTGCGGTCATAGGAAAGTTAGTTTGGAACTATTGATAAAGGTTAAATGAAATCGCTCATGAGACCTAACCCGGTGCTTGAGTAGAGTCATCTAATAGGGACATATTAGTCATTTAAATTAGCATAATTTATCAGTTCTTTAGGATATAAGTATTGGGATATATCACAAGTGTAATAATCTGACCTAGTTAGGAAGCCATGGGGAAGCCCTCCCTAGTTGATTGCATAACTATTGGTTACAACTCTATTTCAAAATATTGTTACATGATTTGCAACCCCCTTCAGAAAAACTAAAAGTGTGAATACTAGAATTACTCTGTATCTTGACCATATTCCCTGTGGGATAGAACCCAACCTTAGTTGGGTTCTTTATTGATAACGTCCGCGTTATGCTTCTTCGGGGTTGTAATTTAAGTCTTACCAAAAATAGCGCTATTATCGGGGAATACGACTTGGATAAGATTAGTTGCTTTTATTTAACTTTTTTTCATTATTTACTCATTTACATTTTCTTTTACTTTTTTTACGTAGGAGACTGCTTGGTGAATGCCAAGTATACGGAGTAGAGAAAACCCTCTAGTCCCAATTGTTCAAGAGCTTGAAAGAACATTGCGAAAAATGGCCGGTTTGGATAGGTTGGCCGTTGAAGCATGCCGAGCTAATGAGGCCTATTGGGCAGAGTTAGCCCGGCAAGCCGCTCTTCAGGAGGCAGATAATGCTCAGGAAGAGGTGGACAATGCTGGCCAAGATTAAAGGGGGAATAGAGGCCGTGATCCACACTAATACCATAGATATGCTCCTCACTTCGATGATGAGGAGGACCCGCATATTGATGAAGCTAGGTAAACAAGAGCTATTATACATCTACCTTTGCCTACTGGGGAAAAATTCAATATCATAAGCATAATGATCTAGTTGCTTAATAAGAAGGGTGTGTTATGTGATAATGCAACTAATGATGCAAATGTCCACTTGATGAAATTTGTGAGTATTTGTAAGTCTTATAGGTTTCTAGGAATGAGTCAGGTTTCTATAAGGCTATCGCTCTTTCTATTCTCCCTATATAGTGAAGCTATTCTTTGGTTGTCAGAGTTGCAAAATGACTCCATATCAATTGGAGGGAGCTGAAACATGCCTTTCTAGAGAGGTTCTTTCCACCTTCTAGGATTCTGCAGCTCAATGATATGATCTACAACTTCTGAAAACTTAAGATAGAGGCACCTCACGAGACAAGGATGAGGTTAAAGAAGAAGTTGACCAAGTGCCCGAATCATAGAATTCGTAATGACAGCTTCTTGGAAATTTTTTACTGGTCTTTAAACAACAACATAAACGTCGTAGTTGATACAGTGGTAAGTAGAGCATTGATGACCCACTCGCGGGAGGAAGCAACCAGCATACTAGACCGAATGACCAAGACAAATAGAGCCTAACATACTAGAGAGGCAGAGATATCTGCAGGTACATATGATATAGGGAGGACTGTGAGCCACAGGAACGAGAAGGAGAGTGATCATGAGTTAACTCATATGAGGAGATCTATAAACCTGCTCATAAAACATATCATGTGGTCTGGGAGCAAAAGGTAAACACAGTGGGAGCGTAGGGTCAATAACAAGGGTTCAAGGACTCAAATTTTGCGGAGGAGGAAAAACTTCTTACATAACAAGGTGGTAGATTTTTCAGCCAACACCCAAGGGTCTTTTCATGACACTTGGCACCAAGTTTCTAAAAGTCAAGGTAAGAACCAGTATAGGGAAAGTTAGAATAGAAATCATTATAGGTTAGGAGCAGAGGTTGAGAGAGAAAGAATGACAGTTACATAAATGACCGCATAAGACTTTATGTCCCTCCTAAGGCTCGAGAGGGTGATGTTGAGCCTTCAAAGTTTGAGAGTATGATGGCATAGCTGCTAAAGAAGGCAAAGTCAATAGATGATGAACTAAAGGAGATTCAGGGAGATATATCTAGCATGAGCGAAAAATTTTGAATCGAATGCCACAACGATCAAAAAGATTGAGCAACATCTTGGTTAGATGTCTGCATCACTGAACCAGAGGCAGAAAGGTACATTTCCTAGCAATACTGAACGCAATCCAAAGAATGATAGCTACTGAATGGTTGTGATTACAAGGAGTGGAAATAATATAGTTTATCCGCTCATGCGAATTGTAATTAAGATGAGAAAACAGAGTGAGATCAAGGTAGGTGAGGAGGATGAGGTTGCAGAGCAAGTGATCAAAAGTGATGATGAGTTGACCAAGACTTCAGCTGATGCAAAGGAGTTTGAGGTAGAAAAGAAGAAGTCAAAAGAGGCCCCACAAGTTTTTAGATCCCTCGACCACCTCCATCGTTCCTGCAAAGGATGAAGAAGAAAGGGGGTGATGGGATGTTCCATAAGTTTTTGTCCATGGTGAAGTAGTTGTCTGTGAACGTCCCATTGATCAAGGCATTCGATTAGATGCCTGGATATGCAAAGTTTATAAAGGACCTGGTGACCAAAAAGTGATCTGTCAGCTATGAGTTGGTTGGAAATCTGCATCACTGTAGTGCCATAGCCTCATGAGTTCTTGCTCAACGAAAGAAAGACCCAGCTGCTTTCACCATCCCATGCACGATTGGAGACTTTGAGTTTGCTAAGGCATTTTATGATCTTGGAGTTAGCATAAATATAATGCTACTAGCCGTGTTCAAGCAGTTGATCTTGGGAGCCCCCACATTGATAACAATGCAGCTATTGATGGCAGACCACCCAGTGAAGAAGTCTGTGGGCATACTCCATGACATCCTAGTGAAATTGGACAAGTTCATCTTCCCAGTTGACTTCGTGATCTTTGATTATGAGATATATTTTGAGGTCCCCATCATATTGGGTTAACCACTCCGTTCCACTGGGAGATGTAATACCCAGGAAGTGCCTAAGACTATACCAGGGGTCTAAAAATAGAAGTTGGCAGAAATATGGGAAATTTCCATAGAATGGGTCATGTAACGGATTGTTGGTCCAACCAACAATCCGTGGTAACAGTCCATGGTGAGGTTCAACCGGGTTGCAGTTGGAAGTAACTGGTCAAGGAATGACCCATGGTCTGATACCACGAGTCATTATTTGAGATCGTGGTGAGACTGGTCCTTAGCCGAGGAGGACGTAACGAGTCATTGTATGACTCATTGTGAGCAGTATCGGATCGTGGTGAGAAACCGTGGGAAATAGTAGAAAAGTTCCTAGTTGAAGTGACGGAAGGAAACGACAACTTGTTTAAAGAAGGCATGAGTCGTGGTGTGCCTCGTGGGAAGGCCTAGGTGCAGATCGTCAGGGGAACAACAGAGGATGCAGCGAACCGTCATCTGATGCAATGACTAATCCTATATAGTCATGGATTTTAATCTAAGAAAGTGATGTTTGGGCAGTGCATACAATGGACGGATACCACGAATAATGGTATCCAGGCACGACCTGTTAGATCGATCGTTGTCACTACCAATGCTGAATTTTCAAGAAATTCATTACGGGTATTGTCATCATTTCTAAGTCCTAGGGTCCTAAACTATGTCTTTTAACGCTTGAAATGTAGTATTTTATGAGGGGAAAATCTATCCTAAGGCTCATTCATACCCATGCATGCATATTGAAGGGGTTTAGGAGGTGATCAAGTGAGAGCTCTTCAAGTTTTCCTTCAATCCTTCATTGGGCTTTCAAGGAGTGATAAAATCTGATCTTCCCCAGGTATGTAGGGTTAGGAATGGGTGAATCCATTCACTCCCATGGCCAATCTCCCACTAAATCATGAAATTCCTATATTTATTCTATGGGATTTTAACGCAATGCATGAAATTCCTAATTCTTTGTATGAGTATGATTTAAATGTGTTTCTACTATTGAATTATGATTCATGGGCAAGTTTTACGTTGTTTTTCATCAAAAATCATGTTTCAAGCTTTTCAAATTTAAATTTCCCATTTATGAGAAGTTTATGAAGGTTAAGATTTATGATGAATGCTCATGTATGATGAAGTATTTATGATGGAAAGCATATTTTCAAGTTACCCATGTTTATAATCATGTTTTCAAGTGCATTGAGTATTTCCAAGCATGTTAAAGTATTGGGCAATGCCCACATGTTCAAGAATGATTTATGATTTATGATATGGATTACATGATTGATCGATTTATGAAATTGGCTGATTTATGGGCCCTTGATTAATGGCTAAACATGTATGTAAATGGGGATCAATGAAGTTAATGTTTATTTAGCCATGAATCTCATGAATGATGTTTATGATTTACATACGAGCCCAATGTGCATGTTTTTGGGAGCAGTGTCTAGCACCGAGTAGCCTGACGTTCAAAGGACTATGCCGGTGTCTCATAACTACATTTCATAATGGATCCCCTGTTTCGTGATAACACATAATGCACGTCCCTTGCGTGGCAAGCCAGGGACAACTCTATCCACTTGAGCGAGATAGTTGGGGCATCATCTAAGGATCTACCATGATGGTGTCGATTGTGATGAGTTATCCCATTGTTCCGCATGTTTTTTATGCATTGTTATGTTTACAATATTTTGTCTCAAGTTATGATTTATAAAGTTTCTCTTATGACTAAGATAATGAAGGAATTATGAGTGTTTTGGAAACCTTGAGCCTAATATTGCACTATGGTATTTATGTTATGAACATGTTGTACTACTCTTATGATCTCCAATGAAATTTTATGTATTTTAAATTTCCATTTTACTTACCTTGCATACTCGGTACATTCCACGTAGCGACCACATACTCTATATTATATCATTTCATGATACAGGCTCCGATCTTCTGATCGAGTACCTTCATTAGCCCATTCTCGAAGTTAGCATCCAGCTCATTGGTGAGTCCTAATTCTCCAAGGTACTTTCGTTCTACTTTACTATAGAAGTTTAGATCTGCTGCTCGCTCTCTTGCAAGTGCTCGTATAGCTCCCTCTCCTTGATCTATTCTTTTTATTTTTAGCCGGATCCCTTTGATCAAGACCAGTTTGTTATTAGTTATCTCTTTATGTTCAGTATTCTAGACTTGTCGGGTTAGTTACAAGTGTTGTCTCATCAACCTATCAGATATGTTAGAGGCTTTCAGACTATACTTAGTATTCAGCTATCATATATGAAGTGTGCCTCCCTCTCTATGTTATTTCATGGTTATGCTTCCGCTATGTCATTATGCTAAGTGTTCTACTTTATTGATATTATGTTAGATGTATGTTCATTCCATGGATCGACTTGGAGTCTCTCGGGGATCCTAGTCTTGTGCTGTGATCCGGGTCTACATTCGGGTTGTGACAAACTTGGTATTAGAGCAATAGGTTTGAAGTGTCCTAGGGTGTCTAAAAGCAGCATTAAGTAGAGTCTTTTCATGGTGTGAAGTGCGCCACACTTATGACAAAGAGGCTATGAAATGTTTCCTTTTTTCATGATCTATGTTGTGCGATGAAATGTCTCCGTATCCTTCTAACTCATGCTATTCACGATTGGAGAATCATGGCTTCCCACAGAGTATATGGTGGGAGGAATGGAAATGGAAATGGCCATGAGGATGGAAACAGAGATGGGCACCTACAAGCCCCACCAGTCTAGGAGCACCATGCACCGGAGCCGGTTGTCCATGCTGAATTCCGGACATCTACTTAGATGTTAGCACAGGCCTTGACCGATCAGGTCAACCAGGAGGTAGTGGCTCATATTCCAAAAAATGGAAATGCGGCGTTAGCTCGAGTTAGAGATTTATTGAGAATGAACCAGCTAGAGTTCCACGGGTCAAAAGTAGATGAGGACTCGCATGAGTTCATCTATGAGATTGTGAAGATCACTCAAGTCGTGGGGGTGAATAGGGTTGAGTGTGCTGAGTTGGCCTCATATCAGTTGAAAAGGATCACACACATCTGGTTTTGACAATGGAAAGATAGTAGGGCCACCGGAGCAAGCCCTGTCTCTTGGGAGGAGTTTCATGTTGCGTTCCTAGATCGGTTCTTCCCTTGTTAGATGAGGGAGTTGAAGGCAGCCGAGTTCGTGAATCTTAAGAAGGGGAGGATGAAGGTAAAGGAGTATGCCCTTTAGTTCACGCTCTTATCAAAGTATGGCCCAAAGTTAATGGTTGATTAGAGGGTGCGAGTGAGAAGGTTGGTTCATGGGGTGGCGAGCTATTTGGACAAAGATTTTAGGACTTCTATGCTCCACCAGGATATGGATTTCCCTCGAATAGTATTGTACATCCAGTAGATGGAGGCGGCACATAGGAGGGAGAGAGAGGCCAAAAGGGCTTGGACAGATAGCTATAGGTTCACTTAGTAGAGATCCGGCGATGGTCACCACCCTCAGATTCAGCAGAGGTCACTAGCTCTAGCACCATCATCAACTAGTGTTCCATCCAGACCCAAGGGTGATCAGAGGAGCAGGGCCTCAGGTTTGACAGATCAGAAGGGCATGCAGGTAGTGTGCACCTTTCTAGCCTACAGAAAGTGTGGCAAGAGTCATGCCAGGGAGTGTTTACTCAGCTAAGATATTTGTTATTGTGTGGTAAAGCTAACAACATGCACCGAGCGTGTCCATTTGCTAGGTAGGATGATGATAGAGGTCATGCACAAACTACTAGGTCAGCAGCAGCTCCAGCATGCTCAGCTTTGCAGGGGCATCCACTAGTGGGGGTGGCGACAGTGCCAAAACAGATTCTATGCCCTCGCCTTGCGTCAACAGCAAGAGACTTCACCGGATGTGGTTACTGGTATGTTACGAGTGTTTCACCTTGATGATTATGCTTTGTAAGATCCAGGGCCTACCTTGTCTTTTGTGACACCTTATATTGCTAGTAGCATTGGAGTCAGTCCGGATATTCTTTCAAAACCATTCTCAGTCTCTACTCCCGTTGGTGATTAAGTTATAGCTAGGCAGTTGTGTAGAACTTGACCGATCATAGTATTGCATAAAGTCACTTACGCATACCTAGTAGAGTTAGCCATGACTGACTTTGATATCATTCTCGGCATGGATTGGTTGTATGCATGTTATTCTTCTATTAATTATAGAACCCGTGTGGTGGATTTCTGTTTTTGGGTGAGCCAGTTTTAGAGTGGAAGGGTAGTACAGTCGTGCCTGCAGGTCACTTTTTTTCCTATCTTAAGGCCAGGAAGATTATTTCCAAAAGTTATATGTACCATCTAGTTAGGGTTAAGTATGTTGAGTCCGAGACTCAGACTATCTAGTCAGTTCCGGTAGTATGTGAGTATCCAGAAGTGTTCTGTAATGATTTACTGGGTATTCCTCCCAAGGGGGAAATCCATTTTGGTATTGACCTTCTTCCCAACACATAAACTATATCTATTCCACCCTACAGAATGACTCCAGTCGAACTAAAAGAGTTGAAGCAGCAGTTGAAGGATCTTTTTGATAAGGGTTTCATTAGACCAAGAAGGTCCTTATAGGGTGCACTAGTTCTCTTTGTCCGAAAGAAAGCTGGCTCTCTTCATATTTATATTGATTATCGGCAATTGAATAAGGTCACCATCAAGAACAGGTATCCTCTACCAACGATTGATGATTTATTTGACCAGCTCCAGGGTGCCAAGTGTTTTTCGAAGATAGATCTCAGATTCAAGTACCATTAGCTCAGAGTTCGGGAGAGTGACATCCCGAAGACAGCCTTCAGGATGCGATATGGTCATTATGAGTTTGTAATTATGTCTTTTGGACTAACGACTGCTCCTACAATAGAAGCAGTGAAGAATTGGCCTAGACTGGTGAATTGTTTAGATATCCGGAGCTTTTTGGGCTTAGCAGGACTATCGGAGATTTGTTGAAGGTTTCTCATCTATTGCAGCACCGTTAACCAAACTAACCCAAAAGAAGGTGAAATTCCAATGGTCAGAGGCTTGTGAGAAGAGTTTCCAAGAGTTTAAGACTCGACTCACCTCAGCACCAGTGTTGACCCTACTCAAGGGTACCAATGGGTATGTGGTGTATTGTGATGTTTCAAGGATCGGACTTGGGTGTGTATTGATGTAGCATGAAAACGTTATAGCATATGCCTCCAGACAGTTGAAAGTTCATGAGAAGAATTACCTAATCCATGTTCTTGAATTGACCGCGGTGGTATTCTCCTTGAAGATATGGTGACATTATTTGTACGGAGTCCACGTGGATGTGTTTACAGACAATTTAAAATATGTGTTTACCCAGAAGGATCTCAATCTTTGGTAGAGGAGGTGGTTGGAGCTACTCAAGGACTATGATATGAATGTCCTTTATCATCCAGCTAAGGCCAATGTAGTAGCAGATGCACTTAGTAGACTCTCTATGGAGAGTGTGTCCCATATGGATGAGGGGAGGAAGGAGCTTGTGAAGGATGTGCATCGACTTGCATGGTTAGGAGTTCGGTTGGTTGACTTGTCCGATGGTGGTGTTATTGTTCAGAATAGATCAAAGTAGTCCTTGGTGATTGATGTAAAGGCTAGGCAAGACGAGGTCCCCATTTTGGTAAAGTTAAATGAAGCCATTCAAAATCATAAAGTAGAGGTCTTCTCCAAAGGGGGACGTGGTATGCTTCGGTACCAAGGTCTCTTATGTGTTTTGAATGTTGATGATTTAAGGAACTGGATGTTGGATGAGGCTCATTGATCCAGGTATTCTATCCATCTAGGTGCCACCAAGATGTATCGTGACTTACGGGAAGTCTATTGGTGGAATGGAATGAAGAAGGACATCGTGGAGTTTGTAGCTAAGTGCCCAAATTGTCAACAAGTCAAGGTTGAGAATTAGAGACTGGGAGGTGTTCTTCAGGATATCTGTTTTCCTACTTGGATGTGGGAAGAAATCAATATGGACTTCATCATAGGGTTGCCTCGCACTCGATGACAATACGACTCCATTTGGGTTGTTGTAGATAGTTTGACCAAAGCTGTCATTTTCTACCAGTCAAAACCATAGATTCAACGGAGAATTATGCCAAACTATATATCTGAGAGCTTGTTCAGTTACATGGAGTGCCCTTATCAATCATACTAGATAGAGGTACCCAATTTACCTCTTAGTTTTTTAGGTCATTTCAAAAGGGACTAGGTACTCAGGTTAACCTCTGCATAGCATTTCACCTGCAAATGAATGGTCAAGCGGAGCAGATAATTCAGACTCTCGAGGACATGTTGAGGGAATGCATGATTGACTTCAAAGGTAGTTGGTATGATCATTTGCCTCTTATTGAGTTTGCATATAGTAACAACTACCATTCCAGTATTCAG
Organism: Datura wrightii; assembly: GCA_035772735.1. NCBI lineage: Eukaryota > Viridiplantae > Streptophyta > Magnoliopsida > Solanales > Solanaceae > Datura > Datura wrightii. Next base: position 98,028,908 of record JASDFA010000007.1, read on the forward strand.
ATGGCTCCATTTTAGGCTCTCTATGGGCAGAGATGTAGGTCACCTATTGGTTGGTTCAAAGTTGGTGAAGCTACAATGATAGGACTAGATTCGGTCCATGAGGCTATGCAGAAGGTTCATCTTATATGGGACAGGTTGAGAATAGCTTAAAGTCGCTAAAAGTCCTATGCTGATGTGACATTGAGAGAACTCGAGTTCAAAGTGGATCATTGGGCGTTTATGAAGGTGTCTCCCATGAAGGGAGTGATGCATTTTTGAAAGAAAGGAAAACTCATCCCTCGTTATGTTGGTTCCTACCGGATTGTAAAACAGGGTGGAAAGGTGGCATATAAATTGGAGTTTCCCTTAGAATTAGCTTCTATGCATCCTGTATTCCATGTAACGCTCTTAAAGAAGTGTTTGGGTGATCCTGCTCTAGTTGTCCCAGTGGAAAGTATCGGTCTGAAAGACAGCCTTAGTTATGAAGAGGTTCTAGTGGAAATACTGGATTGTTGGGTTCGAAAGATAAGGAACAATGAAGAAGCTTCAGTCAAAGTTTTATAGAGGAATCAACATTTTGAAGGAGCTACGTAGGAAGCCGAAGCAAACATGATTGCAACATACCCACATTTATTCTCTACCAGCTCAGTTCCATCTTGAGGTATCAGTTTTTTCCCTAAAACTCTATTTCGTTTTCATGTTCAGTTCATGTGCCCCAGTTTCTTTCATGTATATGGATCTGTATATGATTCATGAATTTAGTTTAGCCATGTAGTTTGAATCAGAGTTAGTCATTCTGTTAGTTTTCAGTTTAAATAATCAGTATTGAGTATGATGATAACATTTCTCTATTTTCTGTATGTTTTTCTCATCTTTGAGGATAAATGTTCCCAAGGGAGAGATATTATAATACCTCGGAAGTGCCTAAGACTAAACCTGGGATCTAAAAATGGAAGTTGGCAGAAATTTGGGAAATTTCCATGGAACGCGTCATGCAACAAATTGTTGGTCCAACCAATGATCCGTGGTAAGTGTCCGTGGTGAGGTTTAGCTGGGTTGCAGTCGGAAGTAATAGGCCAAGGAACGACCCATAGTTTGATACCACGAGTCATTGTTTGAGGTCTTGGTGAGACTGGTCCTTAGCCGAGGAGGAAGTAACGGGCCATAGTACGACCCATTGTGAGCAGTAATGAATCGTGGTGAGAAGCCGTGGGAAAGAGTAAAAAAGTTCCCAGTCAAAGTGACAAAAGGAAACCACAACTCGTTGAAAGAAGGCACAAGTCATGGTGTGGCTCATGGGAAGGCCCAGGTGCAGGTCATCAGTGGAAATAACGGAGGATGCAACGGACTGTCGTCTAATGCAACAACTCGTCCTGTGGAGTCATGGGATTGAATATGAGAAAGCAAAGTTTGGGTAGTGCATGCAACGGACGGATACCACGAGCCGTAGTATCCAGGCATGAACCGTTAATCGGTCATTGTCACTACTAGTGCTAAATTATTAGGAAATTCATTAAGGGTATTTTCATCATTTTTAAGTCCTAGGGTCCTAAATTAAGTTATTTAAGGATCGAAATGCAGCATTTTATGAGGCAAAAAAATCTATCCTTGGCTCATTCATACCCATGCATGCATATTGAAGGTGTTTAGGAGGTGATCAAGTGAGAGTTCATCAAGTATTTCTTCAATCCTTCATTGGGCTTTCAAGGAGTGATAAAATCTGATCTTTCCTAGGTATGTAAGGTTATGAATGGGTGAATCCGTTCACACGCATGCCCAATCTCCCTCTAAATCATGAAATTCCTATATTTCTCTGGGGTTTTAACCCAATGCATGAAATTCCTAATTCTTTACCTCGGTATGATTTAAATAAATTTGTATTATTGAATTATGATTCATAGGAAAGTTTTATGTTGTTTTTCATCAAAAATCACATTACAAGCTTTTTAAATTTAAATTGCCCAATTATGAGAAGTTTATGAAAGTTAAGATTTATGATGAATGTTGATGTATGATGAAGTATTTATAATGAAAAATATGTTTTCAAGTAACCCATGTTTATAATCATGTTTTAAACGGAATTGAGTTTTTCCAAGCATGTTAAAGTATTGGGCAATGCCCAAATATTCAAGAATGATTTATGATATGAATTTCATGATCAATCAATTTATGACACTGGCTGATTTATGGACCCTTGATTCATGGCTAAACATGTATGCAAATGGGTATCAACGAAGTTAATGTTTATTTAGCCATGAATCTTATAAATGATGTTTATGATTTATGTACGAGCCTAATGTGCATGTTTTTGGGAGTAGTATCTAGCACCGAGTAGCCCAACATACAAAGGACTACGCCGATGTCTCATAAATACGTGCCACCGTAGGTTCATGTTGATACATTATAATGTTAATGGATCCCCTCTGTCGTGATATCACATAATGCACGTCCCTTGCCAGGCAAGCCAGGGACAACTCAGCCCACTAGAGCGAGATAGTTGGGGAATCATGTAAGTCTCTACAATGATGGTGTCGATTATGATGAGTCCTCCCATTGTTCCGCATGTTGTTTCATGCATTGTTACGTCTATGATATTCTTACTTTAGTTGTGATTTATAAAGTTTCTCTTATGACTATGATAATGAAGGAATTATGAGTGTTTTGAAAACCTTGAGCCTGTTGTTGCACTATGATATTTATGTTATGAGCATGTTGTCCTACTTTTATGATCTCCTATGGACTTTCATGTATTTTAAATGTCTGTTTTACTTACCTTGCATGCGTGGTACATTCCACTTACTGACCGCATACTTTATGCTGTATCATTTCATGGTACAAGCTCCGATCTTCGAATCCAACACAATCATTAGCCCATTCATGGAGTTAGCATCTAGCTCATTAGTGAGTCCTCATTCTTCGAGGACTAGTTTTATATCAGTTATCTCTTTATGTTCAGTTTTCTAAACTTGTCGGGTTAGTTGGGGATGTTATCCCATCAACCCATCAGATATGTTAAAGGCTTTCAGATTATGTGTAGTATTCAACTATCATGTATGATGTGGGTTTCGCTTTCTATGTTATGTCATGGTTAGGCTTCCTTTATGTCATTATGCTAAGTATTCTGCTTTATTGATATTCAGTTAGATGTATGTTCATGCCATGGGTCGACTTGGAGTCTTTCGGGGCTCCTTGTCCCGTGTTGCGATCAGGGACTATGTTCGGGTTATGACTGTAGAGCTTTAGTGAACATTGAAGCGAGCTGCTGAAGTTTAGGTTGAACAAAGAAGAGGTCACCTTTACTGTATGTAGGTGAATGAATCAGCCAAATTTTTTTTGTGTAGTCTCAGCAATTGTTATAGATCTTGAGTTTCTTAACGAATTCTGAGTAGTGAGACTTGCATCGTGTCGTGACGTTAAATCAGGTGCTGCATGGGAGGCAAACCATGAGGTAGTTTGGTGAAGTCTGAGTAACCAAATTATGTGCATCGTGTCGTGATGTTAAATCAGGCGCTTCTTGTGAGGCAACCGAAGTATCTTGACTAATATGTATTCAGCGTGCAGGTGAAACAAAAACTGATGGGTGAAACATATAGTGCACGTCTAGACTGCAAGCCTCAGTACGAAGTGTAGCATGATGATACAACTCGTTGTCCTCTCTATAGTGACAAGTAGAGACTTAAGAAGGTGCAGAAGTTCATACTACGGTTGGTTATTACGGATTGTACCTACATAGTACTAGTCGTAGTACCTGAAGTGCAGAAATTCCGACCTACGAGTTGTGGAATGGATCGTGACATCTTGGTAAGAACCATACCAGGAACTTGTAGATCCCCAGGTAGGTATTCTAAGTCTCCAGGTATGAGTTAAAGGGATGAATCATAATTTCTCACACAAATTAAATGAAGGACCCAATCTGACTCAACTCGGCCAGGATTTCTAAATCAGTCCAACACCTATTTAAAATAAAAATTGGTTTGTAATTACTCACAGAAACCCACGATCAACTCCCCTCACTCTCCACTCACCTGTAACTCATGCCCCATTGCATTTGAGCATGATATTTTGCAATAAAACTGCAATTTCGAGTTAATTTCCTACTGTACATATTAAGAAAGCAAGAATTCGTCAAGAACTTAGCAGTAAGTTGAGAAATTTTTATACTTTTTCTTGCTAACAGTAGCCATACTCGTACTGTGATTCCTCCACTCATGAAAAAGAAGTGGAGGAATGTGATCAGGGGCTAGATGTGAAAATTTACTGATGGGTGTAGGAATTAACATGCTAAATTAATTTAATTTCTAGTGGGTAGTGAGTGTGGGGAAGAAATGGATGTTAGGGAATAAGTGGGTAGTTAAAGTATTGTATTGTTGAGCTAATACGATGGGGAAGTTTGAGTACCCACACCAAACACTTGTTTTCTTGGACACTTGTTGATGCCAAGAGTGAGGACAGGCTTCACGATCCATCCTATGACTCGTGGTTTTATACTACGACTCGTAGGATGATTCATTGGGACTATCCCAAGAACACTAAATTTGAAAATCATGGTACGGGATTTAGTACAAATCATGGTATCACACAATGAGTCATACCAAGTGGTCATACCAAAGAGACAAAAAGGATCAAAATTTAAAATTAAAATCATGATCCTTGGTACGACTCGTAGAATCCCAAATGAATCATGATAATGAGTCGTATCAAAATACAAAAATTTACATTCTCAGAAGTTCATCATACGACCATTAGTACAAATCATACCATTTTGGCACGAGTCTTACAACGAGTCGTGACTGTGAAAAAAAGGCACTACGAGTCACAGTACAAATCATACTACCTTGGTATGAATCGTATAGATGAGCCGTAGTATGATACTAAACATGATCTTTTTTTTTCTTTCTCTAAGATCCGATGTACTAACCTCTTCCCCAAAATGTACAATGACCTAAGAAAGACGAGCAACAAAGGATGCCCAGGATTAAGAGAGTAAGAGGTGAGATTGTAGCTCAAAGAGCCCTAAGGGATGAGGCCTCTGCTTTATAGCAGGAGAAAAATACACCAAGTTGTTCAGTGGAGGAGTATAAAGTTGACAAAGATAGGAAAGATGATCCCCGAACCACTAGGGCACAGGCCAAGGCTCAGGCCAAAGATTCTTCAGCCACACCGGTAGATGCTCTCCAATCTGAAGAGGGAGATGATGTATAGCCTCGGGAGTCCGGTAGTGGGTCGAATACGGAGGAAGGGTCATCTGAGGCGTAACCAGGAGAGGGTTCAAGTGAGGCTGAGTTTGAAGATGAGGACGATGATCAGACCCCATCTCTTGAGAGCCGTACTATCAAGTGGGGTGTGCCAGGGGCTTGGAAAATTTACGAGCAGGGCCTCCCCTCATATCAAAGATGAACCCAAAGAGAAGGATATAGGAGGATCCTGGATCTTGACTAGTGCCCTGAATGAGGTAGAGGAGATGAAAAGGTTGTTGTATTTAAATGGGTTCGGGAGGATGGTAAGAACACCTGATAACTTTAGTGCTGACATGGTCAGTGAGTTCTATGCCAACTTCTTAGCTACAATGGAGTAGCAGGCACCGACTTGGAAGAAGGTGAAGGAGCAACATAGACTGGTGAGTGTAATGGTCTTGGGGTGAGTGTTGAATGTCTTTGAGTGGGCTATTACTCGAATGTTGTATGGTCCAGATTATCAGGCACTAGCATTCACAGCAGTGTTTGATTATCGTGTTAAGGCCCTAAAAAGGGTAAAGTAGTTGAGCTTGGAGCAGAGGCAAAGACAGGCGAGGTGGATGGCTAGAGTTATAGCTGAGGAAAAGGAGAATGTAGAGTGGGTGATTAGTGGACGACAGGTCACCAAAGCCTCACTTAATTTCATAGCGAAGGCCTGCTGGACACCTAGTTCACCACAGGTTGGCGCCGACGATAAATAATAATATTTGAGCATCGACAAAACAGCATTGGTGGAGAGAATTATGTCAGGGTATGCTATCAACATCCATAGGGTTACAGCAAAGGAGATTCAGGATCAAGCTCTTGCTTTGAGCACCACGATTTCATTCTCGAGTCTCATATACTGGCTCTGTAGAGAGTCAGGTATTTAGGTGATAGCAGAGATAGATGCCAGAATCGGAGGCACTTGAACTATTAATATTGGGTTGATACGAGATGAGATGAACTCGATGAACTGGGTTAGAGCACTAGCCACAGTCTTGACATTATTGATAGTAGGAGGCGAGTAGGTAAATGGCCCTACCTTAGTTGAGCAGAGTGAGATGAAGAGTGAGATGCTGGCTACTGAAGCCGGCCACACAACAGCTACGCCCAGTACATCCTTCGGAGCTCCACTAGCCACACTGGGATAGGTCCTAGCCGGATACATTCTTGTGCCCCAGGAGTTCTTATAGAAGTTGTCCAAGATGCTCACCTTGACCGAGAAAACTATTAGTGTGATGATGGATCAAGTCAAGCCTTGGGTCAAGGCTGAGATTGAGGAGGTAGCTAGAGGGTTGTACAATAGACTAGATAGCTTTAAGCTACAGCTCAATGAGATATTAGCAGAGTAGCCAGACATACGGAGTCTGTAGGATGAGCTAGGGTCTATTAGGAGTTAAGTAGATAAGTTGTCATCTCGATAGCCGGCCATATTATGAGTCTCGACTATTCCACTATTTGAGGATGAGCCTGAGTAGAAGTTCGACTTTGAGGTATTTTGGAGCCATGATCCAGCTAGAGAAGAGAGAGGAAAGAGGAAGACGGTGGAGGTAGTTGATGAGGAGGACATTAGGAAGAGAAGGAAGAGAGAGAAATAAGCGCAACCGGGAGATAGTAGCTAGCCTATAGACTCATGAACATCATATATTTGAGCTGCACGAGAGAGCAAGAGGAGCTAGGAGTTTAGCTGTTAGGCCTAGGGAGTTTAGTTGTTGGGCCTAGGGAGCTTGCGGGTGGCGAAGACCCTTCGGGTGAGCCGCATTAAACCTGAGAGATACAGAGGTTGTTGAGACAACCAAGATTGTTGAGGGATGACCACAACCCCCACCATTACACCACTGAGTGCGTTGACCACCATTGGCAGCACTATTGCTGATGTTGAGAGTGTGCCTTCACACCTGCCTTCACAAGATTACAAGAACGCTTAGAGTGCCATAGGTATGTCCCTCTGCTAGTTTATACTTCTTTGCTTTAGGGAAAAAACATGTTTTTTTAAATGGGGTGTATCAATTTTGTTTGTCCGAGGATGTTTTTTTCCATGTTTCTTTTCCCTCGGACATGTTATCTAATAGAACCGCCATATTTCGGATAGTTCATTTTGTTTAACTAGAAGTAGCTTAGGAGTACATAACAGCCAATAAAAATGCACACGCGTTTGATGTTTTGATATACTTAAAAATAAATGACCCCTTTTAAAGTTTTTGTGATTAGCTGTGTTGGTTTACTACTAAGCATGACTATTGTGGATCTTTTTATGGCATTTGATTGATTAGCATGTGTAACTGTAGCATAGCTGTGGATGAACCAGGAAGGCAGTATGTGATGCAAATCTGTACCATGTGTGAGTGATTTCTTACTGAGTTCAATACTGTGTAGGTCATCTAGAACTTGCCCAGTTAGTCTTTTCTTAGAGTGAAGGATAGTTAGTTAGGAAAGGATAATAGGTTGTTTTTTATTTAGCTCACTTTAGCTTAAATTACCCTACCAAATGAAATGAATCCCTTGATCCCATGTTTGAGCCTAAAAGTTGACCTTTTTTTGTTGATTAGGCCATTCACCTTCCCTGTGATGTTTATAATGAGCCTAGTTTGGCCTTGGTCCCTCCTTGGACATTGTGAACCTTAACTCAAGCAAAATTCCTAAGTTGAGGGTGGCTATTGTAGGACTGTGTAGATGAGGTAGGAGAGAAAAGAAAAAGCTAGTCAGTAAAAGGTGGGGTCTGGTATGAACAAAAACAAAAATAAAAGAAAAGAAATGAAGAAAAGAGAAAAAAATATAGAGAAGTGAAAAATACACCACACCCACCAAGTGAAAGTTGAATAAAATGGAGAAAGGGAGAAAAGAAGAATAGGGGGGAAAAGATAAAAGTGACGCTAAGAGTTGTGTAGCTTCAAGAAGGGTTGGTTACTATTGGCCATATGTACCACTCCCATCCTTAAACCTACATTAGAAGAAGATGAAAGTCCTATAGTGATCCTCACTTAACTATTTGAAAAGCCAGGGTAGAGAAGATAAAAACAAGCCTATGGTATTAGTTATGTAGTATTTGGAACTTCTTTGTAAGAGTGATAGCTTTGCTTGATAGTTTTGATTTCTTTTATATATATCATTGTGAGCTTTTGGGACTTCACTTGTTGTAAGGATACATTGGTTGCAATGCATTCTTCCAATAGTCTGTGTAAATAGCATTAGTTATAGCTCCATTGCCTATTAATGATTGAATGCCATCTCTAGATCCCTTTGTATCATCAGCTATAGTTGCATGTAAGCATAGCTAGCTTGGTTTTGAATGAAAAAGGGGTAAACATTTGATACTGCTCAGGTGTGCAAATTATGGTGTTGGTTGTAGTTCTTCTGTTTTACATTCTAGTTAAGCGTCATTGTTGTAGTAGTATTTTTGTTTTCCTGAGGACATGAAAAAGTTCTATATTAAGGGTGTTGATGTGCCACAGATTAATGGAACTTTCAATTCTAAAAACATAGAAAATATGTTGTGACTTAGGTATCTTTATACAGATATGAGGTGCTTTTACCTTGTTTTCAGGGAAATCAAGTATGGGAGTTGGATTGTGAAAAAGGAGTAGAAAATTGCAGAAAAATTGCTTACTACAGGTCTCAGTACAATCCGTACCATATTGGTACGAACCGTACCTAATACCCATAGTAGAATTTCAGAAAAATTGCCCAAGTGCTAGGCCAAAGTACGACGTATTGTAGGAGCCGCACCATCCTAGTACGACCCGTGTATAAAAGTCATCTAGCTGATGAGCTACAGGGACAAGCCCCCAGCTAACACTAAGTCTAACTAAACGTAATATAATGACTGAAATAAATAAAATAATGCCCTCGAAGTATGAGGACTCACACTTCTGCTGCGGAGGAAGAGGATCTGATATTCAATAACTAGCAATGCTGAGTCTGAGAACCTGTAGCTGTATCATGAAACAATACAGCATAAAATTATGCTTTAGTACTTTGAATGTACTAAGTAAGTGGGAGAAAACATAACTAAAGATAATGCCTGAACCGAAATGACATGCAATGACCAATAAGTATACTGAACTGAACTACTGAAATAAGCTGAGATGGTCAAACTGACCCTGTCTGATGGCCAAAGACATGCCCTAAGTTTTAAAGTTCTGAGTCTGAGATACTGTACTGAACTGAGCTAGACTGATAGAGCTGGAACTGAACTAAGCTGCTTATTCTGAGACTAGACTGGACTGACTAGTGGGAGAGTCTGTAACCGACATATAACCACATGAGCTAGATGTGGAGTCTGATGTATACACCCCACTCATAGGACCCAATATACCTTGCCAGGGTATAAAGGCATAAACTGGGTGATGACAAGAGTCTGGGGCAAATCAGGCCAAATAATACAATAACTTACACTGGCAACGTAGTTCTGGGAACCTGGGTGCACTGGAACCCTGACCCGCTCGGTGCTAAGTCCTACTCCCACTGGAAAACCTAGACTGAATTACTATGATGATAACTCAAAACTGGTGTCCAAGACTAGTCAGGGATATAACTTAAAGTACCCTGAGAGTCTTATCAGACTAGATTTTGAAACTGGGTCCTAGATTGGTCGAGCTGCTTATCTAGAAGCATCATAATCATCTAAGAACAAACTGTATTAATTGGGGTCCTGATGCTAGTTAGAGATATATATCAAAAATGTCATGACCTCCTAATGGACCAATAAACTGGATTCTGAATCTGATTTTGATAACTGGGAGGCACCACCGACACCTTCGGAAAAGACTGAAGTCAAAATGATCAGTTGACAAATTCTGTATAGTTCTTAAGAGATTCTATGTTCTAACTAAACTGAACTACTAAATAGCTAACAGAGAACTCAACTCATTCCAACAACATGGGAATTCAATAATATGGAAAAAATTTCAAGAATTAAGGAAATCTCATCCAACAATTTGTACTATAGCTCTCTTACTCGTGCCAGGGCTAAAATCATTCTTATCAAAGGAGTAATTACTCAACATCTCGATAGTAAGAAATACTTGGAAATCAGTCCAAATCACACTTCACAACCCAGACAGAATTTAATATGCAAATACGTTTCATTCAAAAGTTCAGAACTTAAATTCACTTTTGCAGGAACATCAATAATTTGGTCAAGAGCTGATGGAGATCATATCAACAATACTCATGGATATCATTCTATGTAAAATTAACAAAAAATAACATGTAATCTCTTAGTATTCGAAAGCTTAGGGCCAAAACTGATAGAGGAACTATAAAAGTGTTTTAGGGGACACAAGGGAAGAACAATTCCCTTGTTGAATTCCCACATACCTGACTAAAAATTTCCCCAAAGAAGAAAACCTGAACTGCTGCTACGGAGGGAAATCCCTATGCTTGCTTGAGAGTTCTTAAGAGTCTCCTTGATTACTTTTCTGAGAATGACATGGGGCATGAGGGGAGAGGCCGTTCATTCCCACTAATAGGTCTGAAATTACGTCTAAAAAAATGTAGTTTAAAGTTTAGAAGAGTAGGAAATTACTAAACGACCCTTAGAATATCGTAGGGAAAAACTATCAGGTGGTCATAACAGGTGACCTAACGGGTCGTGGTCACATTCGTTGAGTACACTGCCTAGAAGTCCTTGATGGTCACCACAAGGGACCTAATAAGTCGTGGCAAGTGACCACGACGCGTGGTCACCTATCGTGGGCCACACTGCCCTAATGCCTTAAGGATCCCCACGAGTGACACCATGACTCGTGGTCACACATAATAAGTTGTGGTAAGGAATCTTGGGGTACACTGTCTTATACCTTAACATTTGACCCAGGTTTGACCATGGGTGACCTAATGGGTCGTTAGGTGAGTCGTTCCAAAGAAATTCTACAAATTCCCAAATTTTTTTATTTAAGTACCGAATCTAGTGTTTGTGTTTCTGGGGCATTACAATATCTCCCCCATGGAAACATTCATCCTCGAATGTTGGAAATCACACAGGAATGTAGGGAATAACAATCACAATGATCAAATATTACTCATTTAACTACAAAACTACAGAATGAATACCCACCTTTCAACATACTCAACTGAACTGAATTCACCTTTCATACAAACATCAAAAATCATAAAGGAAACTTAAACACATGTATTGAACCCCACAACCAAATTAGTTTCTAAGGAAAAACAATGTTTTAAGCTATAAAAGGGTCGACAAAGAACAAATGCAGGTATTTGGCCATTATATCTGCTTCGGCCTCCCACGTAGCCCCTTCAACCTGCTGATTTCTCCATAAGACCTTAACTGAAGTTATTTCCTTCTTCCTTAGCTTACAAACTTGATGGTCAAGGATCTGAACTGGTACCTCCTCATATGAGAGGCTATCCTTTATTTCTACCCTGTCCAATGGAACCACTGAAGTTGGATCTCCGATGCACTTCTTCAAGAGTAACACATGGAATATAGGGTGTACGGATGATAACTGTGTGGGTAACACAGTTCATAAGACACCTTGCAAATTCGCCTCTGAATCCTATAGGGTCCCACATACCTTAGACTGAACTTTCCTTTCTTGTCAAACCTCATCACCCCTTTCATGGGAAAAATTTTCAAGTAAACCCAATCATCCATAGTGAACTCCAATTCTCTTCTCCTCACATCCGCATAAGATTTCTGATGACCCTAAGCTATTTTCAATATTTCTCTGATGAGCTATATCTTCTGCATAGCTTCATGAACTGAGTCTGGCCCAATTATAACAGCTTCACCCACTTCAAACCACCCAATAGGAGATTTGCACCTCCTACCATATAATGCCTCAAACGGGGCCATTTGAATACTGGAGTGATAATTGTTGTTGTACGCAAACTCAATAAGAGGCAAATGGTCATCCTAATTATCTTTAAAATCGATCACGTATGCTCTCAACATGTCTTCTAAGGTCTAAATAGTCCACTAAGCTTGCCCATCTATCTTCGGGTGAAAAGCTATGCTGAGATTGACCTGAGTGCCAAGTCCCTTTTGAAAATACCTCTAGAAATGCGAGGTGAACTGAGTCCATCTGTCTAAAATGATAGATAATAGCACCCCATGAAGTCTGACTAACTCTCGGATGTAAAGTCTGGCATAGTCCTCAGCTGAGTCTATGGTTTTGACTAGGATATATGGTTTTGACTAGGAGAAAGTGAGCTAACTTAGTCATCCAGTCTACTACTACCCAGATTGAGTCATGCTGCCGAAGAGTTCGGGGTAGACTCAGAATGAAGTCCATGTTTACGTTTTCCCACTTCTATGTGGGTATGTCGATGTCCTGAGTCATACCTCCTGGTGTCTGGTGTTCCACCTTAACTTACTGGAAATTCAGGCACTTGGCTACAAATTCAGCAATGTCTCTTTTCATACCGTTCCACTAGTAAATATCCCACAAATCGCGGTACATTTTAGTAGCACCAGGGTGGATGGAATATTTAGAACTGTGTGCTTTAGATAGTATCTTCTGTCTTAACTCACCTACGTTCGATACACAAAATCTGCCCTGGTAAGGAAGCATGCCATCTCCCCCTTTGGAGAAAGCCTCCACCTCCGTCTTGAGAATAACTTCTTTAAGTTTAAGCAGTATGGGATCTTCATCCTGTCTGGACTTAACTTCAACTACCAAGGATGAATCAGACCCACATTGCATTACCACACTACATTTGGCTGAATCCACAAACTGCACACCTAACCGGGCTAGTCTGTGAATTTCCTTCATTAACTCCTTTTTGCGTACCTCAATGTGAGACACATTTCCCATAGAACGTCTACTTAGGGCGTTAGCCACCATATTGGCTTTCCCTGGATGATACAACATGCTCATGTCATAGTCCTTTAATAGCTTCAACCACTTTATTTGACACAGATTTAGGTCCTTCTGACTCAATGTACTAAAGGCTCTTATGATCTGTGAACACATCCACGTGAGCTCCATATAAGTAATGTCTCAATATTTTTAGTGCAAATACCACCAATGCCAACTCCAAGTCATGAGTGGGATAGTTCTTCTCATGAACTTTGAGCGGTCTGGAGGCATAGGCTATCACCTTGCCCCGCTGCATCAGAACACAGCCGAGTCTAACCGGGGAAGCATCACAATAGACAACTAACCCATCTGTTCCTTCTAGCAAGGTCAAAATTGGAGCGCTAGTGAGTCGAGTCTTTAACTCCTGAAAACTCTTCTAACACGCATCCAACAACTGAAATTTCACTTTCTTTTGAGTTAACATAGTCAGAGGATATGCTATAGAGGAGAAACCTTTCACAAACCATCGATAATAACCAGCTAAGCCCAGGAAACTCCTGATTTCTATAGGAGAGATAGGTTTGGGCCAATCTTTCACTGTTGTTATCTTGTAAGGATCTACTTGTATTCCCTTACCCAAGAACAAATGACCCATGAAGGCCACAGACTTTAACTAGAATTCGCACTTGTTGAACTTGGAGAATAACTGGCGGTCTCTGAGTGTCTATAATGCTAATCTCAACTGGTTAACATGCTCTTCCTCATTATGAGAGTATACCAGAATGTCATTGATAAATACAATAATGAGCATATCCAAATACTGCTTGAAGACTCTATTCATCAAATTCATGAAAGCTACGGGGGAGGGAGGGGGTTGTTAGCCCGAAGGACATCAGCACAAACTCATAGTGACCATACCAAGTTCTAAGTGCAATTTTTGGTATGTCACATTATCTAACCCTTAGCTAATGGTACCCCGACCTGAGATCTATCTTCGAGAAATAATTTGCTCCCTGAAGTTGGTCAAATAGGTTGTCAATTTTTGGAAGGAGATACATGTTCTTGACTATGACTTGGTTCAACTAACGGTAATATATGCACATTTTGAGGGTACCGTCCTTCTTACGCACGAATAACATCGGGGCATCCCAGGAGAGATGTGGGGTCTGATAAAACCCTTGTCAAGAAGATCTTTTAGCTGCTCCTTCAACTCCTTAAGCTCAATTGGAGCCATTCTCTATGGAGGGATGGAGATGGGCTAAGTATCTGGGAGGAGGTTTATTCCGAAGTCTATTTCGCGCTCAGAGGGAACTCCGAGAAGATCCTCAAGAAATACATATGGGAACTCACTGACCACTAGAACCGATTGGATAGTTGGGGTCTCAGAGTTGAAATCCTTGACCCGAACTAGATTATAAATACATCCCCTGGAGACAAGTTTCTGGGCCTTAAGGTAGGAAATAAACCTACCCTTAGGCGCTGAACTGCTGCCCGTCCATTCTAACACTAGCTCATTTGGAAATAGGAACTTAACAACTCTAGTTTTGTAGACAACCAAGGCATAACCGGTGTGTAATCAATCCATGCTGAGGATAAGGTCAAAATCGACCATGTCTAACTCTACGAGGTCAGCTAGAATGACTTTATTCAAGACTGAGACTAGGCAGTTTCAATACACCCAGCTCGCTCTAATTGACTCGCCTACTAGGGTGGAGCCTAAGAATGATTCTGAGAGGAAATTTGGACTAATATTGAGCTGAACTTCTATGTGGGGAGTCACGAATGAAAGAGTGGTTCCTGGATCTAGGAGGGCATACACATCTAGATGAAAGAGATAACATACCCATGATTGTGTCAAGTGAGCTCTCCTGATCCTGACGGGAAGATAGAGCATAGAAACGGTTTTGACGCTGACCGTCATTCATACTTGATGTGTTAGCCTACTAGGATGGTCGACCTACTGGAGTTGATCATGTGGTGTATTGTGATCTCCCTCGCCCAGCTGATGGGCACTCCCTGTGCCGATGTCCGAGCTGTCCACAACCAAAACAGCCTTCTCGACCCTGAAGGCACTCTCCCAAGTGATTCTTGCCACACTTAGGGCAAGCTAGGTATCTGTTTCTGGTACTGTGGCTCTGAGGATGAGTGCCAGATGCTCCACCCCTTTGATCCTGACAAGACCTGAAGGTTGGGGGGCTAGCTGAGCTGAGTGCTAGGGTCCTCTACTGTTAATGCTGTTGCTGTGGGCGGTTGCTACCGTCAGACCTCTAATGGTCGTAATCTGACTGACCTGTCCTTGCCCATTTGTTCTTTCGCTCCATATCCTTCAGCTTTTCAGCCTCAATCTGCTGGGCATATAGAATCAAGCTGTAGAGGTCCATATCTTTAATCAACATCACTGTCTTGCACTCCTTGAGGACCAGATTTGACACCTCGTTCACAAATTTCAACATGCGAGCCCTTGGCTCAACTACCATCTTTGGAGTGTACTTAGATAGCCTGGTAAACTCTATACATACTCCTCCACTGTTCTGTTGCCATATCTCAAGTTCATAAACTCTGCCATTTTTGCCTCACTCAGCTCTCGAGGGAAAAATCTGTCTAGGAAAGTTGTGTCGAACTCTTCCCA
This sequence comes from Datura wrightii, assembly GCA_035772735.1. Taxonomy (NCBI): domain Eukaryota; kingdom Viridiplantae; phylum Streptophyta; class Magnoliopsida; order Solanales; family Solanaceae; genus Datura; species Datura wrightii. The sequence continues at coordinate 98,044,495 of JASDFA010000007.1, forward strand.
CTCTACCGGTCCTTCTCCTATTGGCTGCCCCTCTTTCTACTGTTCATACCAGACCTGAGCTACACCTTTTAGCTGGTAGGCAGCCAGATCAGCACTCTCAGAGGAGCTGACACCCATAATGCGGGTAATCTTCTCGATCTCATCAATGAACTCTTGCGGATCCTCCCCTACTTTGGATCCCTGAAAAGATGGAGGGTTCATAAGGGTGAAGTCTCGCACCCTATCAGCTATTGTAGACCTATTGATGTTCTGCGGAAACACCTACTGGTTCACCTAGTTGGTGACTGTTTGGTCAAGTAGTTGAATGGCCGCCCTGAACTCAGCGGTAGATATCGAATCATCTTGAGTGGCTGGTGGGGAAGGTCTGTTGGCATTACAGGCCCTTCTTCCATTACTGCGTATGGGAGGCATGGTTCACTGAAACGAAATAGAGCACGAGTTAGAAGGATGTTCCTGGGTTTGAACTTTTATGCACGATAAAGAGTATGAACAGATGAGATTTTTCCTAATAACATCTTGTAGCTTCTTCATCATAAGTGTGGCACACTTCACACCCATGAAAGACTCCACTAGATGCAGCTTTCAAACATTCTGAAGATACTCTAAACCTAGGGCTTTGATACCAAGTTTGTGACGCCTCGAGTCTATACCCTGGACGGGACTTGGTACTTGGAGTCACAAGTGACCCCAAGTCAACCCCTGGTCTATCATATACTGGTATTCTAAGTAAAACATGCATAGAAGAAGCTTTAAAATAATAATATAAAAGCATTTATTAAAAATAAAACTAAAAACATAAAGTTTAGAACATCTAAAGTCTAAAATTTATTCCATGTAAGAAAGCCATCTAGCTGTTGAGTTTCTGGGAAAAGCCCCCAGCTAACTCTTTGTCTAACTAAATGTAATATAATGACTAAAAGAAATGAAATAATGCCCTCTAAGGATGAGGACTCACACTTCTACTGCTGAGGAGGAGGATCTGAATTTCAATGACTAGCGGTGCTGAGTCTGAGAACCTGCAGCTGTATCATGAAACAATATAGCATAAAAGTAAGCGTCAGTACTTTGAATGTACTGAGTAAGTGGTAGAAAACATAACTAAAGATAATCCTTGGACTGAAATGACATGCAATGAGCAATAAGTATACTGAACTGAACTACTGAAATAAGCTGAGATGGTCAAAGTGACCCTGTCTGATGGTCAAAGACATGCCCTAAGTCTTAAAGTTTTGAGTCTGAGATACTGCACTGAACTAAGCTAGACTGATAGAGCTAGAACTGAACTGAGATGCTTATTTTGAGACTAGACTGGATTGACTAGTGGGATATTCTGTAACCGACATATAACCACGTGAGCGACATGTGGAGTCCGATGTATAGACCCCACGGGTAGGACCCGATATATCTTGCCAGGGTATAAAGGAATGAACTGGGTGATCCCAAGAGTCTGGGGCCAATCAGACCAAATAATACTGTAACCTACGCTGGCAACGTAGTTCTTGGAACCTGGGTGTGATGAAACACTAGCCCGCTCGGTGCTAAGTCCTACTCCCACTAGAAAACCTAAACTGAATTACTAAGCTGATAACTCAAAACTGGTGTCCAAGACTAGTCAAGGATATAACTGAAAGTGCCCTGAGAGGCTTATCGGACCATATTCTGAAACTAGGTCCTAGACTGGTCAGAGCTACTTATCTAGAAGTGTCGTAATCGTCTAAGAACAAATTGTAATATGAACTGGGGTCCTAAGGCTAGGCAGAGCTATATATCTAAAATGTCATGACTGCCTAATGGACCAATAAACTGGATTCAGAATCTGATTTTGATAACTGGGAGGCACCACTGACATCTCCAGAAAAGACTGAAGTCAAACTAATCAGTTAACAAATTCTGTATAGTTCTTAAGCGATTCTACATTCTAACTAAACTGAACTACTAAACATCTAACAGAGAATTCAACTCATCCCAACAACACGGGAATTCCATAATATGGCAAAAGTTTAAAGAATTAATGAAATCTCATCCAACAAGCAGTGTATAGCTTCCTTATTTGTGCTAGGGATAAAATCATTGTTATCAAGGGAGTAATTACTCAACATCTTGACAATAATAAATACTAGAAAATCAGCCCAAATCACACTTCACAACCCAAATGGAATTATTATGCAAATACATTTCATTCGATAGTTCAGAACTTAAATTCACTTTTGCAGGAACATCAACAATTTGGTCAAGAACTGATATAGATCATATCAACAATACTCATACATATCATTCTATGTGAAATTAACAAAAAACAACATGTAATCTCTTTGTATTCGAAGGCTCAGGGCTAAAACTGTAGAGGAACTATAATAGGATTTTGGGGGACAGAAGGGAAGAAAAATTCCCTTGTTGAATTCCCACATACCTGACTAAAAATTTCCCTGGAGAAGAAAACTCGACCTGCTACAATGGAGGGAAAAACCTAAGATTGCTTGAGAGTTCTTTAGAGACTCTTCGATGACTTTTTTGAGAATGACATGGGGAAGGAGGGGAGAGGCCTTTCATTCCCACTAATAGGTTTTAAATTACGTCTAAAATGATGTAGTTTAAAGTTTCGAAGAATAGGAAATTACTAAACAATCCTTAGAAAATCGCAGGGAAAAACTGTCAGGTGGTCGTAACGGGTGACCTAACAAGTCGTGGTTAGTGACCATGACTCGTGGTCACACTCGTTGAGTACACTTCCCAGAGTCCTTGATGGTCACCATGAGGGACCTAACGAGTCGTGGTGAGCGACCACGACTCCTGGTCACCTGTCATGGGCCACACTGCCCTAATGCTCTAAAGATCCCCACGGGTGATTCCATGACTCGTTGTCACACATAACGAGTCATGGTAAGGACTTGTGGGGTACACTATCTCATACCTTAATATTTGACCCAGGTTTGACCACGGGTGACCTAACTGGTTGTTAGGTCTCATAACGACTCATTAAGTGAGTTGTTCTAAGGAAATTATACAGATTCCCAGATTTTCTGATTTAAGTCCCGAATCTAGTCTTTTGAGTTTCTGGGGAATTATAGTACCAAAGAGTCATGAAAAAAACATCAGAAGATGTGCACTTGTAGAAGCTCCTGGTACGAATAGAAGCCATGAATCGTAATCACAACATATGAACCATACCAAGGAGTCATGGAAAACTCCAGAGAAAATGTTAACTGGTAGATCCCATGGTACGAGTATATTCCGCGAGTCGTAGCTCCAAGGCACAAACCATACCAAGTACTCTTGGTGAGATTCAGAGGATGTAAGATTTCATAAGTCTAGACCACAACCAGATCTTATGAATCGTAGTGTCATTATATGAGTCGTACCAACCTCTAGGACTTGACATATTTAGATGATGCATTTCACACTACGGACAGAAGCCACAACTCGTAGCATCATGCTATGAATCGAAGGATGAGATGGCAATAGTTCCCCTGTTAATTTAGGAAAGGTATTCATTAATTGTATAAATAATTTTTAGTTATTTTCCTTAGAGATATTAGACACTTTTGACATTGTATTCATAGTTTTTGGGTTTCCTATGTTCTTGGAGATCAACTACTAGAATACGTGGACATAATTCATCATTGTTCTTGAGTTTTTGACAAGTAATTGTGCAATCAATTCTTGGGTTCTTCTTTCATCATTATTTTAAGTATTCAATTATATTTTCTTCCATAAAATCTGATTTTATTCTTACACTTATGAATAAATAAACCCTCCGCAGTTAGGGTTGTGGGAACCATGGTGGAATAACAAATTAGGCTTAACACAAAGTGATTCTAAACCAACACGAATACATGTATTGTTATTTTTTTCATGTTTAACATTTCTTAATGGCGTGCAACGTTAGGACTAGCCTGAATTCTCTTGTTGCTTGAATCTAGAGATGTAGAACTTAGAAAAGAAAAGAACAACAAATCTTTGAAATTGAGTTTCATGAATAGCTTGAGCTGCGGTTGCAGGAATGTAAATTTGGAACTATTGATAAAGGTTAAATGAAGTTGCTGAAGAGACCTAATCCATTGATTTAGTAGAGTTATCTAATTGGGATGAATTAATCATTTAAATGAGTATTATTTATCAGTTCTTTAGGCTAAGTATTGGATAGATCACAAGTGTAATAATTTGACCAAGTTAGGAAGCCATGGGGAATACCTCCCTAGTTGATTTCATAACTATTGGTTACAACTCTATCTCTAAATATTTTTACTTGATTTACAAACCCCTCTTTAGGAAATAATTGAACTAAAAGTGTGAATACTAGCATTAGTTTGTATCTTGACCATATTCCCTGTGGGATAGACCCTAACTTTAGTTGGGTTCATTATTGACAGCGTACGCATTATACTTCTTCGAGGGTGTAATATGAGCGTTATCATGTATATGATAGCTAGTTTCCAAAGATGTAAGATGTGATTAAGGAATTTCTTTGAAAAACCCCATTTTGTCCATTGTTGTTGTACCTTCCTTAACATTATCCCTAGTTAACCTTGTTGAGCTATAAGCCTTAATTTTCTTCTTAGCCACAAAAGAATCCTATTCCCTTTTTTATGTGACCTCCAGAATTTTTGATCGAAAGATAGTCTGAGGCACTTTGAAAATTAAGAATGAGGTTCCACTAATGTAGAAAAAGTTAAGGGAAAGGAAAAAAATGTGGAAGGAAAGATGAGAAAATAGGAAAGAGGGGTTTCCACAAAAAATAACACGTTACTTGCTGCTAGAACATAAATGAAAGACTTTTAGTTGCTGATTATTTTTGTTGAACTTATAAGAAGAACTAGAAGTGATGTAGTGTAAAGAGGGGCATGAGAAAAGAAAAGGGGATTAGTGAAAGAAAGGGTGAGTGATGAGAAGAACAAGAGGTGGACAAGAAAGATGAAGATAAAATGTCTTTAAAAGCTTAGGATTTGTAGCCACAATTAAAGAAAATAATTCCTACTCGTCCCTTAGATGATATTACAATCAGGAAATGTCCTTATGGTCTTTCTCGTTTTGAAGTGATTAAGTAATCTGCTATACATCAAAGGCAAACCTATTGTATGTTGTGTCATTTGCGAGAGTGAGTGTGTCTTGTTTACTATGTTCCGAGAATGGATTGATAATATGAGGGAAGGAACATCACTAAATAAGTGAGGGCATAAGTTGATTAGAATCAGTGTATTATGTGCTACATTTTTCATACTTAGTCATGTTGGCCCTATTTTGAAAAAGATGAGTCAGTTATAGAAAGTGTGTAGTTTCGAATGTGAAGAACTTCTTTGTGTATATGCTATGAATTGGTAATGAATTGATGAACCACTTAGTAATGTGCTCTGTTCTAGTTAGTTGAGTGAGAGTTGATGGAGGTGGCAAGTGGTGTGAAAAAAAAAGTGTCTGTTGCATATAAGTAAGGATTGCTCGAGGACGAACAATGATTTAAATGTGGGATGGTGATGTTGGGCATATTCTTATGCCTATTTTCCATACTTTTACCCATCTTTTACCTTGTTTTGAGATGTTTATTCTTATGAAGTCCATGATTTTATGAATGTGCATGTTAAGTGAGCTAACAAGTACTTTTAGATGATTTTAGCAGGTAACATATGGAAATAGACTCAAAAATGGTCCATGGTGTGAAGAAAGAAGAATTGAAGAAAATTTGGCCAGGTGAGATAGCTAGTGGGGTGCCACAACCACCAAACTTATAAGAAAATTGTGCTAAAGTTGGTGTTATGGCTGGCGTGGCACACCAGATCTCGAACTTTAGAAGAATCTTTTATTAACACCATGGCGAATTGAGTGGAGCAGCGTGCCAGAGAAGTTTCGGACTTGGAAAAATTTTAACACTCTGGTGCAGTGGCAAAAGTGGTGCACTAGGTCTCAGAATTGTAGAATTTTGGCTAACACCTTGACAAGATAGCTGATGCGATGTGTCAAACACTAAACTTTAGAGGAAATTCAAGCCAACTTTTGCGAGATGAGTAGTGCAGCGCACCAGGGCCAGTCCGAGATGGATTTTTCTAAGTCTAAAAGATGAATTACTTGAGGGCAAAAGAGTCATTTGTTACTAGATTATAAATACCTTGTTTAGGGCATTTTTTAGGTATCTTTCAGTAGAATGATTAATTGTACGTAGTATTTTTGGGGGAGAGATGATACGTTCATGTTTTTCCTACGCTTTTCTTATTTACTTTATCTTTGTTAATTCAAATAATGAATTCTTGGGTTTTACACTTGAACATAAGTGGCTAAACTCCTGTTCTAAGGTTTTGTCCATGGCTGATGGTTGTAGTTTGAATATTCATTTATGCTAGACATTAATTCTACTTTTCAAGATTGTTTATGCTACTTGATTTCATTACTTATTCGTTAGACTGATCACCTTTTGAATATTATCTGTTGGTTCATTGGTTGAACTCGGGATAGAGAACTAATGAGGGTTAAAAGGAAGCATAGATAGGTTTCAATTATTTTGTTCAATAGTTCAAGAGTTGATTAGGATAGGGATATACCCTATAACCCTATTTAGTTGAGTTAAGTAACTTCAATCATCATCTCATGTTTCTCCTACAACCATAGGGATATAGGTGCTAGGGTTCATGAGATAGTTTTTGTCCATTTGGGATAATAGTTAGGAAGTGATTTCGTAACTTGCAACTAGCAATCTTAGAAAAATGTTGTTTAGCATATTCGACTCCTAAAACTCAACCCAAAAGCAAAAGTGCCAAAACCCTGGATTTCTATCATTATTTAAATTATAATCTCTTTGAAAACGAAATATGTTCTTCATTTAATTTGCATTCCAAAGTTAGAAAAATAATCTCAAAACCATTTTCCCATTTTATTTGTGTTTACTTGAATAGTGAAATAAAAGTTTAGACTTAAGCAATTAATCAGTTAAGTTTTTGTGGGTACAATATTAGAACTTCACTGTCCTATATTACTTGACTACCATGCGTCCTTGCGTGTGCTTGGCGACATCAATAAGATGGGTGCTTCTACTATAGAAATTTGACTTTGAAGTCAAAGATCACAAGGGGTGTGAATATTAGGTAGCAGATCATTTGTCGAGATTTGAGGATGAAGGTAGAGTAGTGTATGAAAGAGAGATTGATGACTGCTTTACCAATGAGCAGATACTAGCTGCATCTGTTGATCTTATTCCCTGTTATTTTTATTTTACTAATTATCTTGTTAGTGAGATGATGAAAGAAGACTATACTTTTCATTAGAGGTAGAAGTTCCTTCATTATGTGAATAAGTATTTTTGGGATGAGCCACATCTGTTCCGACTTTGCACTGATAATCTAATAAGGAGATGTGTCCCAAAAGTAGAAATGATTAGTATTCTAGAGGTTTCACATTTATCTCCTATTGGGGGACACCATGGTGATGCTCGAACAACCTAGAAGATCCTGTAATGTGGGTCTTATTGGCCTACAATACACCAGGATGGATAGGATATTGTAAAGGCATGTGATCAATAACAGAGGTAGGGACATGTATCCCAATGGTATGAATTCCCTATGACCCCAGTCCTGGAAGTTAAACTATAAAATGTGTGGGGGCATAGACTTCATAGGTCTATTTGTGAGATTTTATGGTCAGAAGTATATCCTGGTGGCAATGGATTATGTTTCGAAATGGGTGGAAACTGTGGCATTGGTAGATAATAACGAAAAGAGTGTCACTGAATTCTTGAAAAGGACATCTTTTCAAGATTTAGTACTTCAAGAGCTATTATTAGTAATAGGCATTCCTACTTTTATAATAATATTTTAGTGTTTTGCTGGCTATGTATGGAGTTAAAAAGCATAAAGTGGGTACCCTTTATTATCCTCCATCAAGTGGTGAGTGGAGGTATCAAATTGAGAAATCAAAACCATTCTAGCTAAGACTGTGAATGCTAGCCAAACCGACTCTGGAAGCTTGATGATGCACTATGAGCTTATTGAACTATGTTCAAAACACCTATTGGTATATCACTATACAAGTTAGTGTTTGGCAAAGCTTGTCATTTGCTTGTTCAGCTTCAGCATAAGGCTCTGTGGGCTCTCAAGAAACTCAACTTGAGATGGAGGGAGGTTGCAAATTAGAGGCTTGATCAGATCAATAACATGGATGAATTCCTTCTGAGAGTTTATGAGAGGGAAGCCTTATATAAAAAAAGATGAAAATGTACTATGATCGGAGGAGTGAAAACAAAGGTTGTAGTCCTAGAGACCTTGTGTTGCTGTTCAACTCTAGACTTCGTCTATTTCCAGGAAAACTTCAGTTAAAATGGTCTGGGCCATTCATCGTGGAAGCAGTATTCCTACCTGGAGCTATTAAGCTGGAAAAACAAAAAGGGGAATGCTTCAAAGTGAATGGTTAACTTGTGAAGAAGTAGACGGAGTGCCTGAAGAGATAAAGGTGTTAGAATTGGTGTAACTTGATGAAGTTTGAGTAATCAAGGTACACAAGTCGTTCCGTGACATTAAACCAGGCAATACTTAGGAGGCAACCCAAGATTATTCTATTTCTATCTTAACAAAATCAATTTTTTTATTGTTCTTGATTGGAAAGGGTATTAAGTGTGCAAGTGTAGGTGAGTGTGGATAGAGGTGATGGTTTAATTTACGGGCCATCATAACTATGGTGGGACGTCAGAACCATGGCGGGCCATCAATATGAACCGACAAAATAGAAGGGAATTATGGGCATTCTGGATAAGTCCAATGATAGATGTGATGAATCATCACTTCAGTGACGGACCGTCATGTACTTCATCAAAAGTGGAAATATAAAGACATCGTATGTATAAGGGTGACGATTGAATTGACGAGCCATCGAATCTTTGATGGGTTGTCACTCTTTTTATCACCTAATTAGGTAAGTTGTAATTTTTTAACTAACCCTCACTCGATCCAGCCAAACCCTTGTGCCCAAAACTGACCGAAACCATTTATGACCTAAAACCAACCTGACTGACAACATCCAAAATATATCCTTAATGTAAAGAATATACACGACCGAAGTATCCAAAAAAGTAACCCGATGAGGGTCGAGGTCAAATCGCACGAGGACTAGGGAATGATAGTTACCAGTGTTGATTGAGAAATTGGCGTCAGTTTGCACCACGTAGATTTCATAAAAAAACAAATAACATTGGGGGGTGAAAATTGCAGTGAATTATATTGAGTGAATTAGTGAAAGAAATCAACAAGATCAACTAAGTTGTCAACAAGGATGTGAAACACTAGAGGTGCGGTGTTGATGAAATATTAACTAGATCAGGACATACTAGGTCATCTTACGAGTTCAACAAGTGTAAGTAATCATCGAAGGTGGGTAATTACAACTTTTCAGCCTTCTAATTACTCTTACTAGAGTTTTTCAAACCTCTAGTCACAATTTAGGTCAATCCAATTTGATTTGGATTAGCAAATGCACTAATTTCTTGCTATTAGCTGTTAATAAGGAATGAGAATGCAATGTCAGCTATTTCTATCCCAATTTCACAATCTTTTATCCATGCCCACTATGAAATTCTCATCCAATACTTAATTATTCTTGTACAAGCAACAATCAAGCATGAATAAATAGACCCATATCAAAATTAATGAATCTTCCTTTATAGATTGAAGAGAATGTAACAGATTTACACTTATATAACAAATATGAAGATAACTCTAGCAGTACCTAATATAATTAAGTATTAATCATCACACACCTCTAGTTAATGATTTAACTACTCATGATTAAGAAATTCAGAAACACTTTCATCAATAGCTTTATTGAATTTAATAGCAAGAGTATAAAAATCAACTTCACAAGATAATCTCCAATAATAGCTGAACTTACTAGTACAAAGAAGAAATAGAGCAGAGTATTTTCTACAATTTTCAATTAGAATCTCCCTGTCTAAACTAAGAGAATGTTCTTCAGCTAAAAGGAGAAACAATGATGTGATTTGAACTTTGTTCTCTCTCCATATCTCTATTTCTATCTCTCCATCTGCATATATTCAGTACAAAGTACTGTATCTTCTATTTATATGTTGAAAAGTAGGGAACTTTTTATCTCTTCCCAGCGTTTGACGATTATACCCCCATGAGCACAATTCTAGAATCGGCGGAGACACCGGCGGCTCGACGGTTCCAATCCATGAACCACCGGGTAGCTTTTCTAAATCCTTACTCAATTCCAGTGAACATCGACGGTTAACCTAGTGTTTCGCCAATGCAAATTCGTGAACCACCTGGTCTTCAAGCAATTTTCTAAAACTTTGGGTGTCTTTCGGCAACTGGATTGGCGAATCGCTGGTGGCATTAATCCTCAGAGGCAGTGATGTTCGGCGTTTGGACGTCGTTTCACCAGTTTTCATCTGTGAATCGCTGATTTTCTCTCACTCCCTTCTTTTTGCTCTTTTCTTCACATTTAGTCATCTGCACACAACAAAAGCAAAAAGGGCATAAAATCCAAATAATCAACTCAAGAACTAAACAAAAACTCAAGTTTTAGAGCCTAATGAGTTGGTAAATCACCAACTCATCAACTCCCCTACCTTAAATCATTGCTTGTCCTCAAGTTATGCAATACTCATTCATTGAGAAATATGCCACTTCTATTCACAATTATACCTCGCCAATCAAATGAGCTATGACAACCCAAAAATGCTCACCATGCTCACCGAAAAAGAGAAGAAAATACCCCAAGAGACCAAAATAATGAAGATGTTTCAAACAGGCAACCACTTTCCACCTAGAAAAACTTATGAAAGGACTCATTTAGCAAAACAAGGGCATTACTCAATAAAGGAACACACATAACATCTCAAGTTATAATCAGTGCATATTCAAAGCTTGCCTTCGAGTTTACACTCCTTGTTCCCTATTCCCACATTAATTCTGAATGCTCTTGTGTCCCCAAAAAGGAATGATGCCACTCACAAAACTAAGGATCCCTATCCTTTTGCTCATGTGATCATTTGAATGCACACAAGGGATTGTTTGGAAGAGACACTAACACTCACTCTCCCAAAACAAATCTTCATGTATACACTCTACCCATAGGCTTGCCCTTCATATGATTCGCTATTAATGTAGAGTAGCTGCACCTAGAATCATTTAGGGCTTGTGGGTTATGATGTAGGCTCGGGGTAAGGGTAGGATAAAGATTTTGCAATAGCGACTAGATCCTCCCTAATGATTTTTGTGAACATACCTTATATCAACTTCTTCCACTCACTTCACCTTGCTTCACTTCTTTCCTTGTTTATGACTTTCGTCTCTGTAACAACCCTCTTTATAACCTCTTTGGATTCCACAACTAACCTTATTACCTCAAGAGGAAACACTAGTTCACACAAATTGTCTTTCTTTTTTTGATTTATCCTTCGGTGCATTTTGACACAAAGCGGTGTTCGCCTCACACTACAATTCTTATCTTCCCCCTTTGTTTTGCACATCCCCAAACTTAGGCTTTTTCCTCATTTTTCCAATTATTTTATCACTCCCTCCTTCTTAGGCTTTAAGCCTCATTTATCACTTATCTTGTCACTAGCATTTTGGAAGAATGGGGCTAAAAAGTGGTATTAATAACGGTATTAAGGCTTGTAATGTGGTTGCTAAAGAAAGGGACTAAGGATCAACAGTGGCTAACAAGGATCAATGCTCATGGAGGGCATATGGGTCAAGTGACTAGACAAAGGAAAGTCTAAACTCATGTTCTTGGCACAACTACATCTAGAATTTCGCCTTGAACCAAATTTGGGGCAAGTTCTAGGCAAGATGTAATGCATGAGATTCATCAAAAAATTCCTCACTACATAAGACATCACCCCTAAAGGGTCTACAAGAGTGATTCTCAACACAAGATACCAAATTATGACATCATAGCAGGAAAACATCATAAGTCAAGCAAAAAATTTATAATGTGTGACAAAGAATGCTATGCTACGGTGTCTACCCTTGCTCATTATCTTCATTTACATGCCTTTTTTTAAAAAAAAATCCACTTCAACAAATTTTTTTGGTGGTGCCTCTCAAAAAAACTTCACAAAAGACTCAAAGGAACATGGCATTTTCCCTTAAGAATGTTTCCACTCAATCCATAATCGGGAAATACCAACTTGGTTCAACAACAAAAATAAATAAAAATAAAAGAATGCTCCTTGGGAAAGAACCATGGTCAAAAAAACCCTCGGAGTTTTAATTTCTACACTACTATTTACAATGGCGAAAAAGGAACAAGACTTTGGGGTCATTTCATTCAAGATTTTCAAGATTTTACACTTTAAAACAAAGACCCCACTTGGTCACCAATCATTAATCATAAAAAAAAAACTGAACAAAGTCATTCATTTCAAAACAAGACACGCCCGACAGGGCAATCATCAATCATTAAAATTAAACAATAGCCCAACAAAGGCTGGACTTACTCAAACTCAAACAAAAACATAGGAAAATCCAAAAAAATAAAGACATATCCATCCCTGGACCCCCTCATCAATTGAGCTCATCCCTCCCCCACTTCAGAATACATTGTTCCTAATGTAAATATGAAAAAGTGAAAGGGACAAGATACTTCCTGAGTGGGTCACTCCTCTTCATCATCAACATCTGCCTCACTTGCATCACCACAGCTAGCCTCACCTAGCCCAGCAAAATCATCTCCCAGCCCTTCAAAAAGATCATCAATTGGCCCCCGAACTGACGAAGGAGCAACCATTGCAACATCTAAGGCGCTCATGTCCGACACTTCTATTGAAGTCTGACTCTTCCACTCATGTACCTCAGTTCAGAGGGAAGTAACTGCCCATTCTACTGCATCTACCCTCTTGCATAGTGTGGAGACATTCTCATACAATGACTTGAGCTCCTTCTTAATTGTTTTGGCAATGAGTGTTGGGAGGCTCTTAGCCAATTGTTGGAGTTGGCTTGCATGCGAGTTTGTAATCTCCACAAGTCTATGGAGACCACTTGGCTGAGAGGATTGTGGAGGGGGAGATGCTCCCCACTAAGGCATGTCACCTGATGCTTGGCCTAACATTTCAAGCTGGGGTACATTTGACTCTGGGGCGATTGGTGATTGGTCTAACCCATGGGACAGGGATCCTTCTTGCACACCAAAGGCCTACAGTCTCTTTCTTTTCATTGTCGGTGCATCGGCATCTCTCTTCCGCTCAATGTCTATCACTCCTGAAGTAGCGGAAGGAGTTTCATCAGGGAATAGAGGCACCCCAGCTGCTGTGCAAAGCTGGGAAATCAAAACGACCGGGCCTTTTTCTTCATTTGCTGAGCAACAATTTCCCCGATGTTAATGCAGACTCCCTTCATTATGTAAGTAATAAAGATGGAGGTTTCTAGGCTAACCCTCTGCTCATTTTTAAAGAGGATGATCCGAGCACAAATAAAATGCAGCCACAACATATCCTCAAACTTCAAGTCGTGGCGAGAGATTTCACCACCCATTGAAGCCCAGAAAGGATTGTCAACAGCTATGATGTAGGCTACCCAAGTGAACTGATCCTTCATATCAGCTACTCGTGCCATGTACTCCATAGCGGAGTCAATTTCATCCTCCCAGAATAGGTAATTTGTGGAAGCTGGGGTTATATAAATTTCCACTCCCCGGATCATAACTAATGGCAAACATGGGAAATCATCCACTTTGCCCCTATGCTGCATACTCTATTTCAGGCCTGATATGAGGCATAGAATTCTGTTACCAAGTTGTGGTAGTAAGACAGGAGAGGGTTGGAAAATGCATTCCATTGCCTGTCTATGAACTATTCGGTGATGTTGGGAAAATCACCTTTCATCCCTGCCAAGTCAAACAACTTCTCCATGGTGATTGATCGGCCTTGAAAAATGACGTAGTGCACTTTCATGTTAGGAACGCAAAAGATTATTGCTTCCTTGGTTTTGGCACGCGGTGGGGCTACCTTTGCTTTGCCTTTTCCCTTTCTAGTAGATGCAGCAGGGGCCTTTCCTTTTCTTGATTTCCTTGATGAAGACATGGTTTGTTTATTTTTCTGCAAAAATGATGTTAGTGATAGTTATTTGAAGAGAAAATAGAGATAAAAAAAACTAGTCTAAGAGAGAACTGAGAAACAAGGGCACCAAACAATTCTTTGAAGAACCAATAGCACCAGCGAAGGACCGGTGGTTCACATAAGGGATTTCATGAACCGCTGGTTGCCTGCCGATACCTTACAGAAAACTGGGAAAGTGAGGGAGGTATCGACTGTTAAGTGGCGAATTATTGGTCTAGGTTCATGAACTGCCAATGTAACGCGGGATCCACTCAGTTTGTTAAAGCCAATTTTTAGAGTTATCAGGTGTTCCATCAGTGATTTGCTGAATCTGACCGACAAAACGCCGGACCCCATCGTCCCTAAATTTTGAACTTACTATTCATAGAGACCCATTAACACACACTCACACATAAAATGATAAAATCAAAACTACTCCATTCAAACACATTCTCATGATGTTCATCGTTTGAGAATGGCGTCACCCGGTCTATCATCTGGCAAAACATTGCATTTTATTCAATTGGGTTACTCAGACTTCACCCTTTTAAAAATTTCACATACAAAAACATATATTCCCCATTCCATTCAACAACCATAGCATATTCATGAGTTCAATAAGGCGGGGAAACAAAATATTACTCCTAAATAATTAAGAACCAATGAGTAAATTAAGACAAGGGCGAGAAAACTTTTATCAAGTTGGAGGATTGCTTGCACACTTGAACTTCGAAAAGCTTAGCTAAATCTTACAATGGCTCTTCAAGATATAGGTAATATAGGAAGGAAATGTGACTGAGTGTGTTAGTGAAATATGGAGAGTTTTATAGGTAAAAGATTGAAGTTTGACAGGTTGAGGGGAAGGTGGAGAGTTTAATATGGGTGTGTTGGTGGGAAGTGGGAAGGTGGTAAGATGGAAAGTGGAAAGGTTGAAAATAGATGTATGGGGAAATAGAAATGTTGGGTAATGGAGAGATAAAAATGGAATTGAAAAATGGTGGAAAAAGGGGAACTAGGTGAATATTTGTAGAATAGGGCGGTTGTTCATGTATTTGGGATTTTTTTGGCCAGCTTTTTAAATTCCATTTTGCAGTAAACTCGTACCTCGATCAACGTGTCATCGACAATTCGCCAAATTACATCGGCTGTCCGCCGCTTCAATTTCCTTTGCCATGTATTTTGTCCAGTTATTTGTTTCTTGGCCTGCGGTCCATCGACAGTTCACAGATGGAATCGGCGATCTGCAGGTTACCTGCCGCTGATGTGCCCGAACTTCAGGTCTTCTGTATTCAATTGGCAAACCACCGACAGTCCATTGGTTAATTTTGGCGATTCATCGATGGGCCCACCGATTCTTCAAATCTAAACCTCATCCTTCTGTGTTGTGCTTGCCTTCATTAGTGGTTCGCGCTTCTAGACTAGTGGCTCGCTACTCCTGCGCCATTTCTTTCTTGATGGTTTGTTTCTCCCTTTGTTCCTCATTTCACAGCTGCTACAAAAAAAACAACAAAAACATCAAATAATTCCCTAGACACTCGGGTTGGCTCCCAAGAAGCGCCTTAGTTAACACTGTGGCACGACATAGACCTTTTTTCAACAACTCTTTTCAAACGGTTATCATGTGACTCCGTCTCCTTCAGCTCCAATCCTTGTCATCCTCATCATTTTGCAACACTCCAATAACTTTGCATTCGGGAGGCGTTTCAGCTGATGGACACACCTTGAAGGTGACCTCCTCACTTCCTACTCGAAATTTTAGCTCTTCAAGCTCCACATCCACCACGGCTCTCCCCGTAGCCAAAAATGGTCCTCCAAAAAATAATGGAAACCTCTACATCCATTTCACAATCCAAAATGACAAAATCAACAGGAAGAATAAACTTCTCCACTCTCACCAACACATCCTCCAACACCCCTACTGGCCTTTTTATTGATCTATCTACCATGAGTAGCCTCATTAATGTTGCTTTATGGTTTCAAATCCCAAATTCTTGAAAATAAGCAGGGGAATCAAATTTGTGCAGGCGCCAAGATTGCATAGAGATTTTTTAAACACACATATCCCAATTGTACATGGGATTGTGAAAGCTACTGGGTCCTCCCATTTTGGGGCAAGATTACTCATTGCTTGTGGCTCCATTGCCCGTATTCACCACCTTTTTCTTATTCAACAAATCTTTCATAAAATTTGCATAATCGAGCATTTGGAGTAAAGCATCCACTAACAATATATTTATGGACAACTTGCTAAACATGCCAACAAACTTTCTAGAATGGCCATCCTTTTTTTCTTGGCTAGCCGTTGTGGATAAGGAGGTGGGATTCTTGATTCAACCCTATCATCAGTCGGGGCCTTCATGCCCACCTCATCATTGTCAGCATGTGAGAGGATTTCATCATCCTTTCTCTCTCTTTCTTCATCAATCTTTTCTTTATCTTTGGAGTCATTGGCGTTTAGTCGATTTCATCTTCTACAACTGATTTTGGTTTATCAACCTCATTAGCCTTCACCATGGCATCACCAATCATCTTGCCACTCCTAGTGACAATAGCCATGCATTGACCATCTTTCTTGGGATTAGGCATTGTGTCACTAGGTAGTGTTCCCTTCATCCGGGGTTCATTTGAGCCGACGAGTGATTCATTTGGGCCTCCAAATGCTTGATGGAGGCAGAATGTGAACTCACTATTTGGGTGAGGTTAGACACCTCCCCTATTAATTCTTTCAGCCTACTCTCGATTGGTTAAACCTTCTTTAGAACTCTCAATAGCATTTTCTTCAATTTTCTAGTTAACTACATCACTCACGCCTGGCTGATTGTGGGGAATCCAAACCTTTGTAGGGGGAACATATGGGTTGGAACTCCGGTGATAGCGATCACCCTCTTGGTTTGACTCCCTATTACCCCACCTTTCATTCCTTTCGGGCCATCCTTGTGGCTCCCGATTTCTCCAATCTTGGTCGTCATCCCTTGGGCGCCATGGGCCTTGGTTTGCTCCTTGGAATCTAGGTCGAGGACCTCCCATTTGGTTGCCCACATATTGGCATTCTTCTTCATATCTTGGAGGTGACGACTGTCCTTCATATTATAAGGGACGTTGCATCCCACGACATTCACCACCTTTGGTCCTGCTCCCATCACGTGCTTTGTCATCAATTCTAGTTGTGTCATCATCTTGGCAAGATTTTAATCCCGCTATTAATAGCATTTCCACAACTCAGCCACTAATGCACTTGAACTGATCTCATGAGTGAACACACTCGTTTATCTCGTGTGCCAAGCCTATTGGTCTTTGTCATTCTTTCAAGAAGGGCTTTGGCCAACCCATATGTTTGATCCATAATAGAACTACCAGCTAGTTTATTGGCCACAAACTTGTTGATTGAATGAAGGGCCCTGTAGAAGATTTGGAGAAGCACTCCATCCGGCAATCCATGATTTGAGCAAAGAGAAACCTTCTTTTAGAACCTTAATCATGCCTCGTGCAAAGGCTCTCCTGGTTCTTGCCTGAAATTTGTAATATCATCCCTCAGCGGAAGCATCTTTGATGGAGGTAAAAAGCGGTCCAAGAAGGCCTTGGTTAACTCTTTCCATGAAGTAATACATCCCCAAGGGAGTTTCTTTAGCCACATTGTTGCCTCCCCCGTCAATGAAAAAGGAAAGAGTCTCAACCTTATTGACTCTTGACTGATATTTGTTATATTGAAGGGCTGGCATATTTCCAAGAAGTTTCTCAAATGACGATTTTCATCCTTGCTTGGTTTTCCGCCAAAGATTCCCTTCATTTCCAACAAGTGAAGCATGGTGCTTGTGACATGAAACACTGCATTCACTACCGTCGGTGGTAGGAGAATGGCTCCTACAACTTCCGACATCACTAGATTGTCTTCCTCGAGTTCCACGTTACCTTCCACTAAGCTATCCCCTACTTGCGAGTGATGACTCATGTGGTTATGAGATCTAACAACATAGAAAACTCACGTTAAGTAGCTATGATGCAAAACTATTTCAACTTAACAATGAACAAAACATTATCAAGCGCTAGTCCCCGACAATAGCGCCATATTTTATAACGTCCAAAATATATCCTTAATGTAAAAAATATATGCGATCGAAGTATCAAAATAAGTAACCCGACAAGTGCCGGGTCGAATCCCATAAGGACTAGGTAATGATAGTTACCAGTGTTGATTGAGAAATTAACATTAGCTTACACCACGTAGATTTAATATAAAAACAAATAATATTAGTGGTGAAAATTGCAGTGAATTGTATTGAGTGAATTAGTGAAAGAAATCAGAAAGATCAGCTAAGTTGTCAACAAGGATGTGAAATACTAGAGGTGTGGTGTTGATCAAATACTAACTAGATTAGGACATACTGATCACGGGCAAAAATAGCATGCCCGAGATACGCTTTATGACTTAAATTAGTCTTGTTTATCTAAGTTATTGTATACATTTTCATGTAATTTTATATGAAGTGAAGATATGTGCTCTTGTAGGTTTTGATGACTTTTGAGTAACTAATCCCTGAGTTGGTGAAGTAGAGGCTTGGAAACGGAATTAACACGCGAACGTCGGCAAAAAGGAGGCACAAAACAGGCCACCTGTGCGTCGGCAACGTGCCACGGCAGGCAGGCTCATCACAACAGCCCACCTGCGCGTTGGCAACGTGCCACGACAGGTTGGCTGCGCGATCAAGAGGTGCCAACGCGCTGCCCAAGCAGCATGACACGCTGCCAACGCGGCAAGGTGCTGCCGGGCCAAGTTTGGGTGATTTCAAGAGAGCTTCCGCGTCCGTAGCGTGTCACGGAGGCAGTGCTCCGCGATGCACTCCGTGACATGTTGCTTGTTATTCCGGGAAAAAGTCCCACTACTATAAATAACACACTTAGGTTTATTTTTCAGAATTCTGACTTGGTGGAGCAAGGACGTGGGTTACAGGCAGTTGAGGGACGAAAAGTTCAGGGTTTTTTCTCTCTTTCTTTATTCTTTAATTCAATTGCTTGTATGATTAACACTCATTTTATGATGTTTAATCCATAAATGAGTGGCTAATTCCTCTCCTTGCTGAGGTTATGAACAATTGTAATGAAATTTGATCATTGATTCTTTGGTTTTCCATCTTTTCTTCCATGTTGTTCTATTAATTCTTGTTCTTACTGCATTAGTGTGTGGCCTACATTAATGTACATCTAAAAAGTCCGATTTCACTCGAGAGAGCACGAAATTGGAAAGTTGTGAATTAATAGGATATGTTCTTTACTTGATTTTGGGAAAATTGAGTCTTGATTTGCCTTCAGGATAGAAATATACCTGAAGGTCGTATTAGTCAATATAGGAACCGGAATTGTATAGCTAGGACATGAATTGCATTTGATCACAGAAATGTAGACGAATGGTTCATGATTCTTAAGTGAGGTTAAATAAGAGAGTTTTAATCTCTTGGCAAATGTTCTTGGCTAGCAACTTGAGGAAAAGATTAACCAAAGTATGATGATAATTAGTTTCATTACATGTTCGTTTAACCTCAGCATGCTTTGATTCATAGTTCGGATTCAAAGTAGATAATTGTTCTTAGTTTTAGTATAAAATTTATAAAACAAACTATCAACTTTTTGGTTACGCTGTTGTCTGCATTTTTAGAAGTAAAATATAGTACACTTGAGCAATTTGCACTTCATCCAAGTCTCTGTGGGATCGATACTTGGCTTACTAAAGCCACTTACTACTTGTTCGACCACGTGCACTTGCGTGTCGTTTTATATACCCACAATCACGCGAACAAGTTTTTGGCGCCGTTGTCGGGGACTTGGCAATTGGTGAATTTGTTTTAAGTGTTAATTTACTATATTTTTTTCTTAAGTGCGGATAACTTGGTCTTAGTGTTTGTTTTAATTCTTTTTTATTTTATTTTTTTTCTTTTTCGGATACCCTTATTGACATGACATCGTGGAATACAAATGGTTTAAATGGTGGATACTCATATTTTGGCGAATCTTGTCTGAATTGCAGAGGACACCACTCGTGGCAACACTGTAACACGTGAAATATATGTGGTGGTCAAGATGGCCATTGGGATGGCTGTCCGAATGCATATTCCCCTCCCCCAAGCCCCTACTATGATCCTTCTGTTGTTTTTGCTGAATATAGGCATACTGAAAATGGGGACTTGGGACGCCAAGCTCGAATAGAAGACATACTTAAACAACTCTTGGAGCAATCAGAAGCAATGAAGGAGGCGATGGCAGTATTGCGAATTCAGCAAGAAGAGAATGCAGAGGCTCTATAAAGGATGAGCAATAAATTCACGGAGATGATTGTTGAGGCCGAAGCTTGTGCTAAATTGCAGGTAACAGTTTTGGCCGATATTCAAGAGGAACTACAAGAGGAAGACAAGGGTGAATTTTTGGATGAAGCCCAACAATTAGAATCTCTTGAGTGTCCTAGTGATGGGCTCACACTTATGGAAAATCCATTCATGGAAGAAGAGATAGAGTACCCCCCATTTGACATTAATGGAGAGATAGATGTCGATGCTGAGAAGGTGTTTACAAGTAAGGAGGTCAAGCACAATGCAGTTTCAGAGTTGAGGTTTATTGGACCACACTCGAAGCATTTATCGTCATTAAGTTTGGTTGAAAACATAGAAATAGAGTCTTCCAAGCTTATAGAGAAATGTCTAGAGGAGGACCAAGCCCGGTATATTTTGAAATTTGCTAACTCAGAGAGACATAATGACTACGCTTACTTAAGGGCCAATAGGTACAAAAGAAAACATCTACTACTTGGTCCTTACAATTTTTCACCACCACCCCTGGAGCATAAGAGGAAATTAGAGAAGAAATTAGGGGTGAGATTCATATCCTCAAGGTGGAGGAAAAAGCGGTGAAACTGGATACGTCATGCCGCGACGTAAAATTAGGCGCTGCTTGGGAGGCAACCCAAGGGTACCATTTTAATTTCTTACATTTAAGTTGATTTTATTTATTTTTCATCTTGTGTTGTTTTGGTGGAAAGTTAAGCACAGATGGAGGGGAAGTCTGAGTACCCGTGGAGGAGGAAGCTAACAAGCATGGAAGAGAAAAAGTGTGGGGTCGAACACCCACTTGTGCAAAGTTGAAGAAAGGCATGTTGTTAGCTAGGCCTAAAGGCCTTAGGGAGTATTTCTCATCCTTTAATTGTTATTTTGATGCTATGAGGACATAGCATGATTTAAGTGTGGGGTGAGGGAAATTTCTGGAAAATTTCAAAAAGTTTTGGGCTTAACGAGTGTTTGGTGGATGTAATTCCTGTGTGCAATTTGTGAGAAAATTGATAATTGTTGGGAGTCAAGCATGATCATCACCCGTTGGTTTTTCTTTTCGGTTCTTTTCCGACGGGGGGTATTTGAGCCGAATAAGAAAATTTTTCTTTTTCTTTCCTTGGTCTATATATAATGTTCTTTTAGTCATAGTTAGTGACTGTTTCCGATGATGGATGGATGACGACCGTCTTGAGGAAGAATTAGTCGATAGGTTGTGGGTTTGTGAACCCGTAGCTAATCGATGCTTGAGGTTCTTGTCATGGGCTATAAATGGTTGTAAGATGCAAGTATGTTCAGTGTTGAAGCATGAAAGTGTATAACTTTGTTTGAGACACTTAGGCTCTTGAATTTGACTCAATATGATGGAAGCTTAATTCTGAATTCTTGTGATTAATTGAGTAAGAGTCTACTGAATGTGTCTTGATTTGAGCATGTGCCATGAGTGTAAGGTTTTTGAGTATTCTGTGCTATTATGAAATGTCTAGAACTTGCCTGGTGTGTATATAAAACGAAATGAAGGATGTGAATTGTAGGAGATGATTTAGGCATTTCTTTGAATGAACCAAATTTTTATCCCTCATTTTACCTAGCTTGAAAAATTAATCCTAGTCAACCCCATTGAGCCGTGAGCCTATTCTTTGACAACTGCAACATAAGCTTAATCCTTTTTTCTTTCATTAGACTTGAATTTGAACCAAAACTCCTAAGCGCTTAAAGGAAAAATCCGAAAGAGTAAAGGAGTGAGAAGAATGAAAAAGAAGGAAAAGTAGCAATTATAAAAGTTGAGAAAGGGAGAGGGTGCACTTGTTTGAATACGGGTGAGTATTAGTAGGGAGTAAGAAAACAAATAAATGAAAAGTTACTTATAGAACCCCTTACTAATAAGCTAAAAGGGCCCAAAGAAATGGGGGAACAAAAGTGGAAAAAGAAAGATGAAAGGAGAAAAAAGTGAAGTAAGGGAAGGGAAGTCCGTAATGAAGGCGTGATGTATTAAAAGCACTGAGGAAAGATAGTCACTATTACTGGCACTAATAGTACTTACCCGCACCTGAGTTACATTACAACCTAAAAAGTCCTACTTGATCTTACATTCATACATCCTTAAATTAGTGGAATAAAACACTAAGGGCAAGCTTATGGGTCATTACATGATGCATGTGAATTCTTTTTGAGAGTGAGTGTAATTCTATGCATGTACCCACACATGTTGTGATATAAAAATTGTTTTTGTGTGTGAAATTGGGTAACTCTCTTTCCGTGAGGGGCACATATTGAATGAAGGATATAATTCATGTGGGATTTCTTAATTGGTTGATTTGCATGAGTTTGCTAAGATTGAGAGTCGATTCTTGAGGTTAAGAAGTCTTAACATAGTTGTACATCATTTCAATGATCAAATCAGGCATGCTCTATTTTTAGTTTGTATCTTACGTAATCATTATAGTCGTAACTTGAATTATCTAGCTAAATTAGTTATGTGGGAGGCTCCATATGCATGATATGTAAAAGGTTGTTTGAGGACGAACAAGGTTTTAAGTGTGGGGTTGTGATCACGGGCAAAAATAGCATGCCCGAGATACGCTTTATGACTTAAATTAGTCTTGTTTATCTAAGTTATTGTATACATTTTCATGTAATTTTATATGAAGTGAAGATATGTGCTAACCAACATGATTAGCCTTTGTTTTGTAGGTTTTGATGACTTTTGAGTAAATAATCCCTGAGTTGGTGAAGTAGAGGCTTGGAAACAGAATTAACACGCGAACGTCGACAAAGAGGAGGCACAAAACAGCCCACCTGCGCATCGGCAACGTGCCACGGCAGGCAGGCTGATCACAACAGCCCACCTGTGCGTCGGCAACGTGCCACGGCAGGTTGGCTGCTCGATCAAGAGGTGCCAACGTGCTGCCCAAGCAGTGTACACGCTGCCAACACGGCAGGGTGCTGCCATGGCCAAGTTCGGGTGATTTCCATAGAGCTTCCGCGTTCGTAGCGTGTCACGGAGGCAGTGCTCCGCGATGCACTCCGTGACACGTTGCTGTTATTCCGGGAAAAAGTCCCACTACTATAAATAGCACACTTAGGTTTATTTTTCAGAATTCTGACTTGGTGGAGCAAGGACGTGGGTTACAGGCAGTTGAGGGATGAAAAGTTCAGGGTTTGTTCTCTCTTTCTTTCTTCTTTAATTCAATTTCTTGTATGATTAACACTCATTTTATGATGTTTAATCCACAAATGAGTGGCTAATTCCTCTCCTTGCTGAGGTTATGAACAATTGTAATGAAATTTGATCATTGATTCTTTGGTTTTCCATCTTTTCTTCCATGTTGTTCTATTAATTCTTGTTCTTACTGCATTAGTGTGTGGCCTACATTAATGTACATCTAAAAAGTCCGATTTCACTCGAGAGAGCACGAAATTGGAAAGATGTGAATTAATAGGATATGTTCTTTACTTGATTTTGGAAAATTGAGTCTTGATTTGCCTTCAGGATAGAAATATACCTGAAGGTCGTATTAGTCAATTTAGGAACCGGAATTGTATAGCTAGGACATGAATTGCATTTGATCACAGAAATGTAGACGGATGGTTCATGATTCTTAAGTGAGGTTAAATACGAGAGTTTTAATCTCTTGGCAAATGTTCTTGGCTAGCAACTGGAGTAAAAGATTAACCAAAGTATGATGATAAGTAGTTTCATTACATGTTCGTTTAACCTCAACATGCTTTCATTCATAGTTCAAATTCAAAGTAGATAATTGTTCTTAGTTTTAGTATAAAATTTATAAAACAAACTATCAACTTTTTGGTTACGCTGTTGTCTGTATTTTTAGAAGTAAAATATAGTACACTTGAGCAATTTGCACTTCATCCAAGTCTCTGTGGGATCGATACTTGGCTTACTAAAGCCACTTACTACTTGTTCGACCACGTGCACTTGCGTGTCGTTTTATGTACCCACAATCACGCGAACACATACCAGGTTATATTATGAGTTCAGCAAGTGTAAATAATCTCGCAAAGTGGGTAATTACAGCTTTTCAGCCTTCTAATTACCTCTTACTAGAGTTTTGTCAAACCTCTAGTTACAATTTAGCTCAACCCGATTTGATTTGGATTAACAACTGCAGTAATTTCTACCTATTAGCTTCAAATAGGGAATGAGAATGCAATTTTAGCTATTACCAACTCAATTTCACAATCTCTTATCCATGCATACTATTAATTTCTCTTCCAATACTTAATTATTCTTGTACAAGCAACAATTGAGATAGAATAAATAGACCCATATCATAATCAATGAATCTTCCTTTAAAGATTAAAGAGAATCTAATAGATTTACACTTATATGAACAATATGAAGATGACTCTAGCAGTACTCAATCTAATTAAGTATTCATCATCACACACCTCTAGTTAATGATTTATCTACTCATGATTAAGAAATTTAAAAATACTTTCATCAATAGCTTCATTGAATTTAATAGCAAGGGTAAAAAAATCAACTTCACAAGATAATCTCCAACAATTGCTGAAATTTACTAGTACAAAGTAGAAATAGAGCAGAGTACTTTCTTCAATTTTCAATCAGAATCTCCCTAGGTCTGAAACTCATTATCCAAGATGAATTTGCATTTGAATGGAGTTAACGGCATAATTTGGTGAGAAACAGATGAAAAGTTGAGAGAGAATTTTGTGCTAGCTGAGGGTTTAGGAAGAGTTTAGAATGAATTGATTTACATGAACACATACACAAACAGACACACACACACACACACACACACACACATATATATATATTTATATATATGTGTGTGTATATATATATATATATTAAGGTGATGGTAATAGGGTGAGGTGCGCCGCCCATTGCGCCAGGCTAGGGGAGAGACTCATCGGCCTGGCAGTGCATTGCCCAGTGCGCCTAGCCTCTGGTCCCGACCTCCTGCTCGCTCGATACCTTGCTCGTATACTCAACCCCTAAGCCCTTTTTCGCATGCATGGTACTCAAAAACTCTCAACATACGTACGCACACATCAGTTAAATGATAGAAACTTACAGGGTATAACATGATCAATTCCATAGGAACATTCATCCTCGAATTAAATCTTAAGCTCAAGAGGCTTAACTCCCTTAACCATAGCCAGAAAAAAATTTTGGTAGAGTCCTTTTGTAATATGGACTATCCGGAAAGCTGAAATGTAGAAAAGTCCAACAAAGGCATCTCACAATACTCTACAAGCACCGATACAACATAGCTCCGTATCATAAAAGTGAACCACTAAGAAATACTGATAATATAAGCACATGACACAATAATTGAGCAACAATCTCACCTCAATTATACAATCTGGGTCAAGACTAGAATAGGTGATGATATTTAGACTTCATGTCGTTCTCAGCTTACCAAGTCATCTTCTCTACATTTTTGTTCATCTATGGGATTTTAATTGAGGCTACATCTTTTGTTCTTAATCTACGAACCTGCCGATCTAGTATAGTAACTGGAGTCTCTTCATAGGACAACTCCTCATTAACTTGAACATCCTCAACTGGAACAACCTGGGACGGGTCTCCTATGAACTTTCGTAGCATTGACACATATAAAATTGGATGAACAGATTCTACTCCTGAAGGCAGTTCTAACTCATATGCTACTCGGTCTATCCTTTGAAGGAATCGATACGGTCCAATGAACCTAGGGCTAAGCTTGCCCTTCATGCGAAATCTCATCATGCCATTCATGGGAGAAACCTTAAGAAATACCCAGTCATCAACATCAAACTCAAAGTCTCTACGCCGCACATCGGAATAGGACTTCATATGACTCTAGGATGTTAGCAACCGTTCTTTGATAAGTTTTATCTTTTCTTCTGACTGATATATCATATCAGGTCTGATCAACCTTGACTCCCCTACTTCAAACCATCCTATGGGGGACCTATATTTCCTCCTATATAAAACATTATAAGGCTCTATTTGAATAACAAAATTATAACTATTATTGTATGTAAATTTAATAAAGGGTAGATGATCGTCCAAATTCCCTCTAAAGTCTAGCACACACGCTCGTAGCATGTACTCGAGCGTTTGAATGGTGCGCTCTACCTGACCGTCTGTCTGGGGCTGAAAAGTTGTTCTCAGATTAACCTACATCCCCAAACCTTTCTGGAACGACTTCCAAAATCTAGCTATAAATAGTGCCCCTCTGTCAGAAATAATAGATGCTGGGACACCATGTAGTCGTACTATCTCCTTAAGATACAACTCAGCATAATCTTCCGCTGAAAATATAGTCCAAACTGGCAAGAAGTGGGATAATTTTTTCAATCTGTCAACGATGACCCAAATGGAGTCGAATTTATGCCTAGTGCGAGGTAACCCTAACACAAAGTTCATATTAATTGCTTCCTATTTCCATATAGGTACAACTATCTCCTGAGTCACTCCACTAGGTTTTTGATGTTTGGCTTTTACCTGCTGGCAATTAGGACACTATGCTACGAACTCAGCTACACCTTTCTTCATCCCAAGACACCAATATATCTCCTTTATATCATTGTACACTTTGCCGAACCTAGATGAAGAGAGTAACAAGAAAAATGTACCTCCTCCATAATCTGTTGGTGAAGTCCTGCTACATCTGGCAAGCAAAGTCAACCTCTGAACCTTAGGACATCATTTCCTATTAACTCAACGGTCGATAGTTCTCGCTGCTGAAGCTTGTCTATGAGTTGTACTAGGCTAGGGTCCTCGTATTGTCGCTCCTTTATTTCCACAACTAGAGATGACACCACTGTATTCTAGATTTCAACCCCATTATGCTTTGAATCCACTACCCGGACTACTAGATTTGTTAACTGGTGTAGTTCTCGAGCCATTTCTCATTGTTTTGGCATAAAATATGCTAGGCTACCCCTAGATCTGCGGATAAGGGCATCAGCTACAATATTAGCTTTCCCTGGATGATATAAGATATTTACATCATAGTCTTTCAATAACTCTAGCCGACGATGCTACTGCAAATTCAACTCTTTCTACGTGAAGATGTACTAAAGACTTTTATGATCAGTAAAGATGTCCACATGCACACCATACAAGTAATGCCTCCATATTTTTAAAGCATTAAACACTGCAGCTACCTCTAAATCATGGGTGGGGTAGTTTTTTTCGTGTTTCCTTAGCTGCCCCAAAGCATAAGCAATCATCTTGCCATGTTGCATCAAAACACAATCTAACCCAACTCTTGAAGGGCCACGGTATACGACATTCTGGTAAGGCTAATACTAGTGCAAATGTCAATCTATTTTTCAGCTCCTGGAAGCTCTGCTCATAAGCCTCAGTCTAGTCGAATTTAGCTGCTTTCTAAGTCAACCTTGTAAATGACACTGATAAGGCAAAGAATCCTTCCATGAACCTTCTACAATACTTGGCTAACCCCAAGAAACTGCTAACCTTAGTTGCAGTCATGGTTCTAGGCCATGTCTCTACTACCTCGATGTTCTGTGAGCCAACCTAGATACTAGTATCTGACACCACATGGCACAAGAAAGCTACAGAATTTAACCAGAACTCACATTTCGAGAACTTCGCATATAATTGGTGGTCCTTGAGGATCTGGAGTACCGTTCTCAAATGATCCCTGTGTTCATCTTATGAGCGGGAGTATACCAGAATATTATCAATAAACACTATCAAAAACAAATATAAATATCGCCTGAAGATTCAATTCATTAAATCCATAAACACTGCTGGGGAATTCATCAATATAAAATACATGACCAAGAATTAAAAATGACCATACTTGTTTTTCAAAGCTATCTTTGGAATATCTTTCTCCCGAACCCGCATTTGATGATACCTTTGATCTTGGGCAGATTTATATGCCCAAGTGATACTCAAACGTACCATTTTTACCTTGTTTGTTGTGCAATGTGTATATAATATCATGTATTTGGCAATAAAATGCGAATTTATACTAACCAACATGATTAGCATTTGTTTTGCAGGATAATGTGATTTTTAGGAGCAAAAATGCGTGTTGGACTTATGTCGGAGTTGGACTTGGATGCGAGCGTGGAAAAGACCTCGGATGGCACATTTTACACTGGCTCCGCGATGGCGCCGTGCCATGCTGCCATC
Organism: Datura wrightii; assembly: GCA_035772735.1. NCBI lineage: Eukaryota > Viridiplantae > Streptophyta > Magnoliopsida > Solanales > Solanaceae > Datura > Datura wrightii. The sequence continues at coordinate 98,072,981 of JASDFA010000007.1, forward strand.
GCGGTAGCACACTGCCTGAAGAGGAAATTAATTGGCAAATTCCAGTGAGGCATCACGACAGCTCCGTGGCACGGAGACAGGGCTCCGCGATGGCCTCCGTGCCACGTTGAAGCCAATTATCCGGACCCTAAAATTTCCAGAGAGGGTCCGCGTCCACGCCGTGTCACGGAGGCAGTGCTCCGCGTTGGCCTCCGTGACACGTTGCTTGTTATTCCGGGAAAAATTTCCCACTAGTATAAATAGCACACTTAGGTTATTTTTAAAAGGGTCTACTTTTAGTTTTAGTTTTTTTAGTGGAGTTCAGAAGTGGAGAGAGGAACGTGGTTTTGTGGCAGTTGAAGAATAGAAAAGATAAGAGTTTTCTTCTCTTCCCTTCTTCTTTTCCTTCAATTGTATGCATGATTTACACTCATTCTAGGATGATTAATCCAAGAATGAGTGGCTAATTCCTTTCTTGCTGAGGTTTTGAACTTGTGCAATGATTCTTGGTAATAATTGATATGGTTTCTTCTTCTTCTTACATGTTGTTCTATTAATTCTTGTGCTTATTACATTCTTGATTGGCCACCATTAATGTATATCTAAAAAGTCCAATTTCACTCGAGAGAGCATGAAATTGGAAAGTTGTGAATTAATAGGGTATTGTTCTTAACTTGATTTGGGAAAATTGGGTTTTGATGTGCTTTCTTGATAGAAATATACTTGAAAGCCGTATTAGTCAATTTAGGAACCGGAATTGTAGTGTTAGGTCATAAATTGCATTTGATCACAGAAATGTAGACGAATGGTTTATGAAGCTAAAGTGAAATTAAATACGGAAGTTTTAATTTCTAGGCAAACGTTCTTGGCTAGCAATATAAAGAAGAAGATGACCAAATTATCATGATTATCAAGTTCATTACTCGTTATTAACCTTGGCATGTGCATATCCATTGTCTAAACTCAACGTAAATAGTAGTTATTAATTTTAGTAGATAATTAGTTTAGAAACAAAACTTACTCAAATCTTGATTGGATTGTTGTTAACATAGTTAGAAATAGAATAGAGATATAGTAAACTAGGCAGTTTTGCATATCTAGAGCAGCCTCCTTGGATCGATACTTGGCTACTTAGCCACTTTATTACTTGTTTGACCACGTACACTTGCGTGTCGGTGTATAATATATACCGAGCAGCAGAGCGCGAATAATTTTTTGGCGCCGTTGCCGGGGAGGCTAGGCGATTTGTAAAATTTTGTTTAGTGTAAATTTACTGTATTTGAATTTTTATCTTCTTAAGTGTTAACAACTTGGTCTTAGCCTGTATTTTGCAGATTTTTATTTCTGTGAACACTGGCAAGGGACAAGGAGCTGGTGGAATCTTACTTAGAGCCAGAACGTGAATTGCATAGTCAACGTAGAGAAGCTCTTCGGAAGAAGCTGCAGTTGCTCAAATAGTCTATGATGGAGCAACCCAATCCACCAGTTGTGCGGGCAGTGTTAGTGCCCGAGGAAGTAGCAGCCAGGCCGGTTCGCGAGGTGGCAATCCCACACGCTAATAATGTACATTCTAGCATCCGCAAACCAGAGCCTGGGGGGAGATTTGAGTTAAAGCAAAATATGGTGCAACTTTTGCACACGAGCGGGCAGATTACCGGTCTCCCTCACGAAGATCCGCAACAACATCTCCAGAACTTTTTGGAGATAAGTGACACGTACATACCCGCTGGAGTGTCACCTGATTATGTTCGGCTCACCTTATTTCCATTTTCCTTACTTGGTGAAGCCAAGAGGTGGTTAAAAGCTGAACCACCCAACTCTATATCAACGTGGGATAATCTTGCAAGGAAGTTTTTGATCAGATTTTTCCCTTCAGGTAAAACAACTAAACTTAGAAGTCAGATTCTAAGTTTTAAACAGAGGGAAGGAGAAAATCTTTATCAAGCCTGGGAAAGATTCAAGTCCATGTTGCGGGACTGTCCCCATCATCATCAGTCAAACGAGGTGTTGGTCCACACTTTTATTGAGGGTTTGGAACCCCACACTAAAATTTTGTTAGACTCAGCAGCTGGAGGGCAAGCGCTGGAGAAGACTTATGAGGAGCTGTACACTTTGCTCAACCGAATCTCACAAGGCAATCCGGAATGGAATGCAGATTCTTCAAGGGGTGGAGCAAGGAAAGCAGCGGGAGTGTTCGAAGTGGATGGATTCACAGCTATCGCTGCACAGATAGCTGCTTTGCAAAATTAGTTAAACACTCACTTCAGCACTATGAATTTGAACCAGCCTTCAGCCTCAGTTATTGCAGTCCAACAGATGTGGTGTGAAGTGTGTGGTAGTAGTGAGCATTCAGCTGAATGCTGTGGTGCAAATCCTGATTCTGTCAACTTTGTGGGCAATGCACAGAGGAATCAACAGCAGTTTGGTGGTGGCTACAACTCGAATTGGAGGAATCATCCGAATTTTTTGTGGGGTAGCAACAATCAACAAGGCCAAGGTTCAGGGCAGGGTATGCACAGAAACCAAGGAGGGCAACAAGGCTATCAGAATCAGTTCAGAAATCACAATGCCCCTCCTCCACCACCATCACCGACTATTGAGGAAATGTTCAAGACCATGATTGCCAACCAGGCACAATTGCAGGCTGACTATGTCAAATTGGCAGCTGAAGTAAAGAACAATCAATTGGCAACCAAGGCTCTTGAATATCAATTTGGGCAATTTGCTAGTGCCCAAAATACTAGACCAAGGGGAGGACTACCTAGCGACACGGATCCCAATCCTAAGCAGGTAAATGCAGTGACCACGAGGAGTGGTTTACAATTAAAGGAGGTGGACCCGGAAAGACCGCCTCAGAAGTCAGGAGCAGCAGATGTTGAGGGAGAACAAACCTCAGATACGGGGAAGACCAAAGAAGCTGAACCAACAAGGCCTCCACCCCCGTTCCCTCAACGACTTAAGAAACACAAGGAGGAGGCGTGTTTCCAGAAATTCATGGAGGTACTTAAACAGGTACATGTTAACTTACCTCTTGTTGATGTCTTGCAGGGTGTGCCAAAATATGCAAAGTATATCAAAGACATCGTGGCCAACAAAAGTCGCTTGACCGAGTATGCAACGGTGGCTTTAACGGAGGAATGCACATCCCGTATTCAGAACAGGTTGCCCACTAAACTGAAGGATCCTGGAAGTTTTACTATCCAGCTGACGATTGGGCAAAGTATCCGAGCTCGTGGGTTATGCGACTTGGGGGCAAGTATAAATCTGATGCCATCTTCGGTATTCAAAAAGTTAGGGCTAGGGAGTCCTAGACCTACAACAGTGATCTTGCAGCTAGCAGACAGGACTTTAGCTAAGCCGGATGGCATTGTGGAGGATGTGCTAGTGCAGGTAGGTTCCCTCATTTTTCCGGTAGATTTCATTGTTCTGGATTTTGAGCCAGATGCAGAAGTCCCATTTATTTTGGGACGACCATTTTTGGCAACCGGAAAGGCATTGATCGATGTAGTTGCGGGTCAACTCACGATGCGAGCACACGACAAGGTTGAGGTGTTCGACGTGTACAAGGCACCTAAGCTTCCGACTGTCTATAAGGAACTCTCGGTGATCAACGTGATTGATCATGGGAATGCAAATGGATTGAGTGATTCCCGAGAGTTACTAGGTAGGCCACCAGACAAGGTTGAGAACTACTGGGGAGATGACCATGATCGGGTCAAATCGTCCATCTCCCTAGTAGAAAATTGAGCGTAAAGGCTATCGAGCCGCGACGTTAAACCAGGCGCTGCACGGGAGGCAACCCGTGAAAAATATTTTTTTTCTCTCTTTCTTTTTTTTTTTCTTAGTGTAAAGTTTTTCTTCTATTTTATTATCTTTTCTTTTTTCTTGACTAGGTTTGGATTTGCATTTTAATTAGTAATTTTTAATTTTTAGTAGGGAAATCTATGAATTTAACCAATTTTTGTTTAGTGAGGTGATTTTCAGGTATACCGGAGGAAAAATACGTGGAATCGAGAAAACGAGGCGAGGTATGAAAAATAAAATTTGATAGTGAAACAGAGCACTGGCGCGTTGGCGCCGTGTCACGGAGGCAATGCTCCGCGTTGGCCTCCGTGACACGTTGAAGGCAAATCTGGAATTTTTTAAAATTCCAGTAAGCCAACGCGTTGGCTCCGTGTCACGGAGTAGGGCCTCCGCGTTAACCTCTGTGACACGTTGCCCTTATCCCAGTGCCGGGTCACACCGGGTTTCCGGGTGACCCGCGTGTTTTCTTAATAAAAACCCCCGATTTTGCCCCTATTTTCCCCATTCCCTCTTCCCTCCACGACCAAACACCCATTCCCCTACCCCCAAGCTCCGTGCCACGTTAAGAGGCAAGGAAAACGTCAAGTCTTTATCGATTCTTCAATTCCAAGGTATGTTTTCATCGTCTATCTCAAATTTTTGGCGATTTTTGTCGATTTTGAGCATGTGAGGTGAGATATATCACCCTAGGTAGAAATTAAACATGACGTGAATTATTTTGCGATTGATTGTGTTCGGATTGTTGTAGTTAACGGGTGAACTTATCGATTGATTGAATAATTCATTGTTGATTGTCGAATTGAGTTCTAGGGCTTGGGGTTGTCGAATTTTAACTTGGGTAACTTGATAGTTTGACGAAATTGATGCCGGGGTGTGTTTATTTGTTGAGATAAGTCGTGGTAAATATTGTATAATTGGTGAAAGACGACTAATTCTCGTTTTTTAGTGGGAATTGCGTAATATGTGAATTGGTTGAATTGATTAGATTAGTGTATATAAAATGTTTGTATTGTTGTTTCTATTTGGTTGTTGTTATTGTTGCTAAGTGCCATGGGTGAATAGTTGTCGATGGTAGGATTGGGTTAGCTGTATGAAGTCTGAGTAGTTCGCTAGCCGGTATGCTGTCGAATTTTTGTGAACGCACTAAGCAATAAGTTTATAGTGATTGTGTTTGGGGTGTAAATAGATCTATCCTTGATAACATGTTGTAAATATTGTTAAAGACTAAGTGTGGGGTAAATTTTGTTTAACCCGACCTTAGCCAAAACTAACAAGTTTTTAGCTTAACGTTGTGCTTGTCTGTGTAAATTGACAGGTACAATGGCTAGCCGACAAGATAAAGGCAAGGGTGCTTCAACCTCAGGCACCGGCAGAAAGAGAATGAGACTGGGCACTGCTGTCCCAGCTGCACCTGCTGTTCCACGCGGTCAACACCGCCGATACGGAACACGATGGGTGACCGATGAAGGGAAGAAGTGGTACGCAAAGCATAAGGAGAACAAGTACTTCCCGGAGGAACATATTGCAAGGGAACCACTTGCACAGGAGTTCCCTCGCATCGTACAGAGAATTGAAGCAGCTGGGCTCAGCTTTATTTTTCAGGAGCCCACGGAGTGCAACCTTCACTTGGTCCGGGAATTTTATGCCAACTGGAACCCAGCCATCAGAAGCCACACTATTAAAATCAGAGGGCAGATTGTCACTATGGAACCCCAGCAGCTGAATGCCATCGTTGGAGCGCGGGACACAGACGCCCACGTTCTCCGCCAGCTCAACATCACCCCACCGTACGCCGACATCAGACGTACGTTGTGCGGGGCTCGATCCACAGCCCGATGGAGTAGACACAAAGAGAGGGGTTACCACCAGACTCTGCCTTATTCGCAGATGAACAGGGAGGCCAGAATCTGGCTAAAAATTGTATGTTCGTGTTTGATCCCGGGAGTACATATGACAGACGTGACCCGGGACCGTGTCTGCCTGGTGTATGCCCTTATGAAAGGGCTTGAGATTAATGTGGGGGCGGTTATAATATCCGCCATGAAGAGAGCCAGACTACACCAGGGCCACAGATACGGGTTTGGCGGACTCATCACCACCTTCCTCCGAGGCCTCGACGTTGAGGAAGAAGCCTTGGATTACATTCCGCAGTTGGAGCGGCGGGCCCTTGATGTGACAAAGACCAAGGCCCCCGACACTACACACGGACTTGTGCTGACTCTGGGCGAGCGACATGCTCGTGACGACCAGTATATGGCCCGTATGTTCGGTATGCAAATGTTGCAGCTACGGATAGGTGGGAGACTAGCCACCGAGGATGAATTATGGCAGCTGGAGCTGGACTACCCTTTTGGCGAGAACGCCAGAGCTTTATGCAAGGTGGGGCCAGCCTTTGTGGAGCCGACTGATGACGACGTCCCTACTAATGAAGAGACACGTCGTGAGGAGTCTGATGTGGTGTCCGATGACGGCGAGGGAGCTGATTCAGATATGGGCGACGAGGCCGCAGCACCGGATGAGGAAGTCGAATATCTCGACTGAGCAGGGAGTTTCACCACCCAAAATTTTGTGCTTTGTATTTTTGTAAACACTGAGGACAATGTTCGATTTAAGTGTGGGGTGGGGAGTAGTTAGGTGCTGGGTCATAGGCTCTAAATCTGCTGTATATTCTTCCATGACGTTTGTGTATGTCTGTGCTTTCCCTGTTGTTGTGAACTGATTTGTGAATGATGTGTATATATTTGTTTGTGGCTAATGATGTGTCTCTTTAAAAAGTTATGGTTGCCGTTGTAAATATTTTGTAAATTTTGTAAATATTTTTTTTCTCTATCGATATGATCGATATTTTTCAAAATTTTTGCGAAAGGATGTTGCACCTATCAACATATTTTGTAAATATTTTTTTCATCGAAAGGATTGATGTGTTGCAAAAATTTTGAAGTTTTATTTTTGGGTTTCTCGGAGTTTGTTTTCGGTTCTTTTACCGAGAATAGTCCCATTGAATCGATGTCATAGTTAGTGAACATTCCCTATGATGGATGGATGACGACCGTCTTAAGGGAAATGTAGTCGATAGAAGTAGATGATTTGTTTTTAGTTTCTTTGGTGGATTGCATCAATAAACTGTAGTTGCTTATGGTTGCTAAAATTTTGTTGCGTGTGTAATTGATGTTCGAAATGCGAAAGTGATTCGTTTGAAAGCATGCAATTGTGTAAATATGTTGAGTTACCTAGGCTATAGAATTTGGTTCATTATGATTGAGGCTTAATCTTGAATTCATGTACTTGACTAATTAAAGAGTCTGTGAATGCATCTTGATTCGAGCATGTGCATGAAGTGTGAGTGAGGTTTTGCTATTCCATGTCATTGTGAATTGTCTAGAACTTGCCTGGCGTATATACAAAGCGAAATGAAGGAGGGGTAGTGTTTGAAAGTATGTAGGCATTTCTTTGTTTTAACCGTTAGTTTCCATTTTTTTCTTGTTAAATTCTACCTTTCTATATGTTGTATACCCTAGTCAGCCCGTTGAGCCTTTAGCCGATTTCTTTCTTTTGTCCAAAATTGTATGAACTAAGCTTTATTCCTTCTTTTCATTAGCCTTGAAGTCTATAAGAAACACTTAAGCGCTTATAAAGAACAGAAAATTGTTTCCCAAAGTGTTAAAGAGTGAAAAGAGTGAAAAGAAAAAGAAAAGCAGAGTGAAGAAAGAAAAGATGATGTTGAAGAGGCACTAGTTGTAATTAAATGAAATTGAGGGTACATGAAAACCCTCTGTTTTGTGTCAAGTGTGCCTGATGAAATGGGCTGTATGAAAGTAAACCAGCATGAAGGGGAGAAAAAGAGAAATGAGAGGAACCATGTCCATGAGTCGATGGGAATGAGTTGAAAAGGCGCTTAAGGATGCTAGCAACTATTATTGGCTAATCAAATATATATATACTAGATCCATAGCCCAGTTACAACCCATTTAAAGTCCTATTTAATCCTACACTGCATTTCTTTATATTAGTGGAGTAATACACTAAGGGAAAGCTTATGGGTCATGACATGATGCATGTGAATTCTTTTGGGAGAGAGAGTGAAATTAATTTCTATATGCCCCTACGTGCATGTTTGTGTGCTGCACGAGCATAAAAGGGGAAGTTTCTCTCGAGTTGTGACGGTACATGCTTGATTAAAGGTTGATTTTCGGGTCGGATTTCTTGATTAGTTGATTTGCATGAGTTTGCCGATATCAAGAATCAATTCTTAAAAGTCTCGTAAGCCTCGATGTATTAAGGTCATTGTCTTGTACGACCAAGCATGTTTTCTTGATGATTTGCAAAAAAAAAAAAAAATCGAATAATCGGTATGACCGTAACGTAAATGGTTGCACCATAGTGACAAAGGTTGAGATGTGATGTGCATGATTTGTGTATGTGTTGTTCGAGGACGAACAAGGATTTAAGTGTGGGGTAAGTGATCTTGGGCAGATTTATATGCCCAAGTGATACTCAAACGTACCATTTTTACCTTGTTTGTTGTGCAATGTGTATATAATATCATGTATTTGGCAATAAAATGCGAATTTATACTAACCAACATGATTAGCATTTGTTTTGCAGGATAATGTGATTTTTAGGAGCAAAAATGCGTGTTGGACTTATGTCGGAGTTGGACTTGGATGCGAGCGTGGAAAAGACCTCGGATGGCACATTTTACACTGGCTCCGCGATGGCGCCGTGCCACGCTGCCATCGCGGTAGCACACTGTCTGGAGAGGAAATTAATTGGCAGATTCCAGTGAGGCATCGCGACAGCTCCGTGGCACAGTGACAAGGCTCCGCGATGGCCTCCGTGCCACGTTGAAGCCAATTATCCGGACCCTGAAATTTCCAGAGAGGGTCCGCGTCCACGCCGTGTCACGGAGGCAGTGCTCCGCGTTGGCCTCCGTGACACGTTGCTTGTTATTCCGGGAAAAATTTCCCACTAGTATAAATAGCACACTTAGGTTATTTTTAAAAGGGTCTTCTTTTAGTTTTAGTTTTTTTAGTGGAGTTCAGAAGTGGAGAGAGGAACGTGGTTTTGTGGCAGTTGAAGAATAGAAAAGATAAGAGTTTTCTTCTCTTCCCTTCTTCTTTTCCTTCAATTGTATGCATGATTTACACTCATTCTAGGATGATTAATCCAAGAATGAGTGGCTAATTCCTTTCTTGCTGAGGTTTTGAACTTTTGTAATGATTCTTGGTAATAATTGATATGGTTTCTTCTTCTTCTTGCATGTTGTTCTATTAATTCTTGTGCTTATTACATTCTTGATTGTCCACCATTAATGTATATCTAAAAAGTCCAATTTCACTCGAGAGAGCATGAAATTGGAAAGTTGTGAATTAATAGGGTATTGTTCTTAACATGATTTGGGAAAATTGGGTTTTGATGTGCTTTCTTGATAGAAATATACTTGAAAGTCGTATTAGTCAATTTAGGAACCGGAATTGTAGTGTTAGGTCATAAATTGGATTTGATCACAGAAATGTAGACGAATGGTTTATGAAGCTAAAGTGAAATTAAATACGGAAGTTTTAATTTCTAGGCAAACGTTCTTGGCTAGCAATATAAAGAAGAAGATGACCAAATTATCATGATTATCAAGTTCATTACTCGTTCTTAACCTTGACATGTGCATATCCATGGTCTAAACTCAACGTAAATAGTAGTTATTAATTTTAGTAGATAATTAGTTTAGAAACAAAACTTACTCAAATCTCGATTGGATTGTTGTTAACATAGTTAGAAATAGAATAGAGATATAGTAAACTAGGCAGTTTGGCATATCTAGAGCAGCCTCCTTGGATCGATACTTGGCTACTTAGCCACTTTATTACTTGTTTGACCACGTACACTTGCGTGTCGGTGTATAATATATACCGAGCAGCAGAGCGCGAACAACCTTGACCTTAAGTTGATCTTGGAGAAATATTTTCCCCGGTAGTTGGTCAAACAAATTAGTGTTCCTTGGAACGAGATATTTATTCTTAAAAGTGACTTTATTTAAGTGCCGATAATCTATACATATTAATAGGTAGCCATCATTCTTCCTCACAAACTGAATTGGTGCATCCTACGGTGAAGCACTCGGCATGATAAAGCCCTTATCTAGCAAATCTTTCAACTGTTCTTTCAATTCCTTTAGCTTGGTAGGAGCCATTCAGTATAGAGGGACGGATATGGGTTGCGTGCTGGTGGCAGGTTGATAGAGAAATCAATCTCACGCTCTGGGGGAATAAAAGGAATCTCATCTGGAAACACATCCAAAAATTCCTTGACCATAGGAATGGACTAAAGTGTCGGGGATTCTTCCTGGATATCCCAAACCCTAACAATATGGTAAATACAGCCCTTCGCTATCAACTTCCTCGCCCGAAGATAGGATATCAACATACCTTTTAGAGTAGCTGCATTTCCTCTCCATTGTCGCACTACCTCCCTTGGAAAGTGAAATCGGATGGTCCTGGTCCAACATTCCACATTGTCATAACATGGTTCTAGCTAATCCATGCCCATAATTACATCAAAATCAATTATTTCTAGCTCCACCAAATCCATCTAAAGTCTGGCGACCGACAATCTCTACTGTACAACCCTGGTATATTCTTGTAGTAATAATTGGGTCACCGATGGGGGTAAAAACTTAGAATGGTCGCTGGAGAAATTCTAGAATTACACCAAACTTTTGCACCACTAGTCGAGTAACGTAAGACAAGGTAGGACCAGGATTATTAAAGCATAAACCAGGTGAGAGCAAACATCCAGCATACTTGTCAAAATATCTGGTGACGACTTTGACTCTTGTCGCCCTGGTAGGGCGTAAGTGCGATCCGGGCCACTGCCAGAACTGGATGCCCCTGATCTACCTATGCCTCTGCCGGCAAGAGGTGAGGGTCTGCGCCCTACCGAAGGTGTTGAAACATGTGATCCTACTAAGGACCTGTTTCACTGGTCCTAGTCACCCTAATCTCTGGCCGGACAATCCCTCATCATATGACCCTCTTACCCAAAAGTATAACAAGCAGAAGAGCCGTGTCTATACCTCAAAAAATGCCATCGACCATAGAGGCTACAACGCGATGCAACGGGCAAGCTATGACCTTGTCCCCTCTACTGCTGGGAACCTGACACTCGCGAACTCTCACTAGGACCTGATTGTCTGCGACAATCTGATCTACTGCCCTGCTGCGGTTAAGGTGAAGGTCTGGGTTGCCTACCTGATATCTGCGGCCTAGGCCCACCCTAAAATTCTGCCTACATATCACTGGGCCTGGCCCTCAGGCACATCTCCTGATTCATTCTTTCTACCTCATGCTAATGTCGCCCAATCCCTTCGATGTTTTGAGCAAAAGCTTGAAAGCACGCAATATCCATATCCTCCCATAAGGTAGAGGTAACATTGGTTTCCACATATTCTTGAAGAAGCCCCATAATGAACTGGTGTACCCTGGCTGGCATGGTATCCATAAATGCAAAGAGTCAAACCTTATACGATACTCTCAAAAAATAACCATACCTTGATCCATGTGCGGGAACTGATCCTATCATGACCTGAACATAGTCCCAGATTGAGATACGGGGAAAAGAACCTCGAGAGGCTGCAAGTCGACTAATGGCATGAACATAACATCTAAACTCAATATTTTAAATGCAGAAATCTAACATATAGCATAGCGCAAGTCTGAACATATTATAACATCGAATAATTGAATACATAACACAAGTCTGAAGCTGAACACATACTATGTCTGATAGGCCTCTACTACTGACGATGTGATAGGACAAGACCCCAACTAACTCACTAAAGTCTGATACTGAAAATACTGAATTGCAACTAAAAAGAAGGCCCTCGAAAGATGAGGACTCGCCAACTCTAGCTGGAAATTCTAACAGTGATGATCTGGCTAACGGGGTGGCTTAGCCAAAATATCTAAGCCTGTATCATGAAATGATACAACATAGAGTATGTGGTCAGTACGTGGAATGTACCGAGTATGCAAAGTGAGTAAAACTTCTATGTTAGTAAAGTTAGAGATCATGCATATCATAAACATTTCATCAAAAGAGTCTAAGAGTATGGCTTGCATGCTATAATTTGAAAACATGACTTAAACATAATTAAACATCATAACTAAATTAAATGACCCAAAGATGAAAACTGATAATCATATGTAAAATTGAATGTTCGGTCAAACCTGCTGAAAACATAATATCGTGACTGATGAACATGTATAACTAAAATCATGAAGAACAATGGGAGACTCGTCATATAACCGACATTACAACAATAGAGCTTATGTTCTCCCGACTATTACATTCAAGTGGGCTGAGCCGTCCAAAGCCTTGCCAGGGCTAAGGACGCTACCATGATATTGATATCAAGCTGAAGGCCCCTTAGGGGCAGCGGAAGCTCACAAGGGAGGTCCAAAATAATCTAAACATACCTATATTGGCACGTAGTTCTGAGGCATAAGGTTGACTAACCCTTAGCCTACTCGGTGCTAGACACTACTCCCAAAAATATGCATATGGTCTCCATCATTTTTCATCGAAGCTGAACCATCGTCTAGTGACGAAGCTGAATCATAACATACAAGCATAATTTGAAATCATAACATGAGGATCCTTGGGCTCAAACCATATGATAAGCTGAAAAATAGTGGGAGTCTAGACTCCAGAATCCATGTGGTAAGCTAATAACATAAAATTTAGATAAATCATCACACATACTTGATCATATGGGCCTGCCTAATACTCAATCATGCTTGACATAAAATTGATCATTCGAAAACATGAACATGGACATGGGTAACTTGAATCATACTTTCATCATATACATCTCATCATGCTTGAATGCATATACCATAAATCTCAACTTTCTTAAACTTCCATGGGTGGGCTTCAAAATTTTTAAAAACTTGAAAACATAATTTGTCATTGAAAAAATTGTAAAATATTCCCATGAATCATAATTCAGCATTAGAAACATGTATAGATCCTACCCATGATTGATACTTAGAGAATTCATATGTTGCGTTAAAACCCCATAGATTCATCAACTAGAATTTTCATGAAATTGAAGAGGGATTGGTCATGGGTGTGGATGAATTCACCTATTCATAACCCTACATACCTGGAAAAATCTGATTTCAAAAACCCTCTTAAATGCCCAAAGGAATTGGGGAAAGAACTTGATGAATCTAAGCTCGATCACCCTTAGAAACCACTAGGCTTGCATGCATAGAGGAGCATAGGCTTAGAATGAACTAAACCCCCTTAAAACACACTTATCTGAACTTCAAACGACGTAGTTTAGGCCTTAGTAAATTAAGAATTATAGAAAAGCCCTTAATAAATTTGTAGGAAGATACTCACTACCAGTCCCAATGAGGGATTGAACGAATCGTGGTCTGGGGAGATGACTCATCGTCTGCCTGTCGTTTCCATCACTGGAGTCATACCTCTGAGGTCACCACGAGGGACACCATGACTCGTGCTGAACCCAAGGACACCATACTTGCACTGTCCAAACTCTTCACCTTCAAGTCCACCACTGACCACGAGAGACTTAATGACTCATGGTCCTAAGCACGATTCATGGCCTCTCTCGTGGTCAACTCTTTGGACCAAACATCTTATCATCTCACCCTTCACTCAAAGAGTCATCTAACGACTCGTGGTGCACCTCAAGGGTCACTGGATGACTCATCCCGTGATCTAGTGTAGAAAATCTTATTTTCTTTATTTCAACCCTCGAGTTTGATCTTAGGGATTCCAGGGTATTACAATATCTCACCCTTGGGAACATTTGTCCTCTAATATGGGTAAACATACTGAAAAGTTGAGAAATACAACTGCCATATCAATTTCTGAACATTTAAAACTGAAAACTGACAAGGTGATTGACTCCGAATTGAACTACATGGATGAACTTAATTCATGAATCATACATACATACATTGACATGAAAGAAACTAGGGCACATGACTTTAACATGAAACTGAATAGAGGGCTAAGTTAGGAAATTGGTACCTCAAGCTGGAACTGAGCCAGGGGAGAATAGATTCGGGTATTTATCCATCATATCTACTTTGGCTTCCCACTAGCTCCCTCAACATGCTGGTTTCTCCACAACACCTTTACTGAAGATACTTCCTTGTTTCTTAGCTTTCGAACATGATGATCAAGTATTTCCACCAGAAACATCTCATAGCTAAGGCTATCCTTCACACCTACTCTCCCCACCGGAACAACCAAAGCCAGATCACTAAAATACTTCTTTAAGAGTGATACATGAAAAACTGGATAAACTAAAGCTAATTCTAAGGGAAACTCCAACTCATAGGCCATAATGCCAATACGTCTCCCAATCCAGTACGGGCCAACATAACGTGTCACACCCCGCCTAGGGGGGTATGACTGGCACCAGGTGCCCTACTAGGACCTGACCTGCTGGACTGTTAAGCCTGGACACATCTGGTGCCTGGCTGGCTCTAACTCACATTTCTGGAAACAAAGGGCTATATTACGGCTGTAAACACAGCCCCCGGCCCATTGGCCTATAGCCTTCTGTACCTGTACTAACAGCTGACCGGAAATATCTCAATTCAGGGGAACCTATGCGGGCCGACAAGGCCACCATGCTGTCTAGTTATCTGCAACTCAATCATAACGTATTAAAAAGCTACGTGACCGGCAAGGTCACCACTACTGACAACTATGGCCCCACACGAGCATCACAATAGAGAGAAGGAATGCTAACAACTATACAACTGCACGGCCTCTCACGACCGGCTCATCTGACCACAGGGAATATATACAAACTATAAGCCTCTAGGAAGAATAATAGAAATGATCGGGACAGGGCCCCGACCTACTCGTACTGTACAACAAAAGGAACTGAACTACACCTCTAGAAATTCAGTCTCCAGATGACAGGAGCTGAATACTCGACCGCTGATGGGGATCACGTAGTATCGCCTGCTCGTCTATGGGTACCTGCAGGCAAGTAATGCAGTGCCCCACCGGGCGTCAGTACTGCTGGTACTGAGTATGTAAAGCAATAACTGAAAGAGACACCTGAAATTAATAACATAACTGACGAAACTAAAATAAGAAGAACCAGATTAACTATCTGATGGTGTAGATCGTACATGTTCTTAATCATACTGAAGGGAGTAGGAATCATACCTGGAGACGTATCATCCTACCACTAATCTGCTCGTATCTAATGTAATATAGCATAACATACATAACATAACATGGCATACACAACCTTACCCGGCCCCCATAAGCCGGGAGGTACAATCAACACAGAATCTATACCCCTACCCCGGTCATCCCATCTCCTACAATGGCTGCAAGCATCCCGCCGGTCCCCTGGGTATGCACTTGGGCTCGCTGAGCCCCTGACTATAACTGCATCTGAGTCCGGAGGACTCCTGAATCTGCACCCGGGCGTATCCGCTCGACTGGGGTGTGTAAGGGCCGATCAAGGCACAAATATGGGGAAAACTGGCATCCCATCTTCGTCCCCTGGCGGGACGGCATGCCACTCCGTAGAGTGACGTATCCTCGTCCTCTGGCGGACGAGTCGATACAGCTATTAACCCTGGGCGGTCGTGGATGCTGGGTAGTCCAACCCCAAACAATACAACGGTCTCAACTAGTAATGCTGTCTGTGTATCTCACATGCTGAGGCTAAGAGGGGTAAGGTGTTGTTTACATTACATGCTGAACTAATAATAATAACCTGTACGTATTCGATACATGCTGAGGCTGGTAAATATATATATATATATATATGAATATAGTCTCCTGCTAAACTGCACTGGGGAAAATGCTATACAAAGTAGTGTTTCTGCTGAAACTATACTGTTTACTGAGTGTCTGTATTAACATGATTTCCTATTTCTAACATGCTTTCTAAACTTCATTTAGACCTCGGTGAAAGCCTCTTAGTCAGTCGAACTCTCGGGAATCTCCTAAAAACTTAGTGAGAAATGTCAATTGCGAGCTCTAGCAGATGTCCCCGATCTTGAATTCGGCACGAGCTGACGACAGCCATGCACCACCTGTGTTAGTCTGCTATTCTGTTTCTGAGATGCTTTATGGGTGCTGCGTTACTTCGCGGGGTTTCAACTAAATACAACAATGTCTTAACATTTCGTATTACATCACATACTGAGCATGCTGGACAATCTCTAACACTTGTGTTAAAATCTATATCGTACTAGTAGGTTTCATACACATTACAACCCAATGCTTCTCACATTATACCAATATTCATAATAATGCAATACTCGACTTCTGACCATTCTACTGGTCTGTAATTTACTATACTGTCTCAACATTACTTAACTTGCCGAGGAAACTAACTTTACATACCTTATCTTTGAACTATTCGTCCGTCGGACGAGGCTCGGCCGGTACTTCAACTATTTTCTCCCAACTGCATTCATAAATACGTCAATTAATACTAAATACAGCTTTATTGTAAAGAGCAACGTCACTTTTGATATAGTTTATAGCCTAACTTAGGCTTATCGAAAGACGATCGAAAACTCGCTATTTTTCAGCGGCCCAGAAGGGAGAAGTATTCACTTCTCAGCTAGGAACACATAGACATTAATTTAGAGCAATTCTACTTACCTTAGTTCGGTGGCTCGCCGATTCGTCGGCCGTATTTCACGAAACTAAATCCGTAGAAATGCTCTCTGCTGCTAAATACTTTGATATCTAGGATTAATTTGAGTTTGGGCAGCGTTTGGCAGCGTAATCGGATGAAAATATATAATTTCCTTCGTCTTCCTCTGCTTACTGCGTATTCTGGAAATTTATAAAGTGTTGAATGATTTTAAACCGAAGTGGGGACTTTATATACTTGGGCCTGAACTTGGGCAACGTGTCACGGAGCCATCGCGGACGCCTCACCTCCGTGACACGCTGCCATCGCGGAGGGGCTCTGCCTCGGCTCCTCCAGCGATGGTTCGACGGGTTTCTCGTTCGATCTTTTCCCGGGCCTCTCCCCAGCACGTGTGGCCTTCAAATATGCTTAACCAACGTGGGAATAGGTCATCTAAGTGCCGGGAATTCTACGGGGTGAAACATTCTCCCCCCCTTAAGAACATTCGTCCTCGAATGTATGCTGTTATCTAGAGCTTACTTTATTTTCTAGAAAACTTTTGGCAGAGTTTCCCCTGTAATATGGACTATCGCAAAAACCTGAAATGTAGAAAATTCCAACACAAGCACTGCATACAATATTCTAAGATCCACTGGACAACTAAATATCACTTCTTCTTTCTCATTTACAAACAAACGACCATAAGGTACTGTATAAGTAATGATACGGACATACCTGTCGTCTGACTAGGTTTGAAATAGGTGAGGGTATCTGATTTTCATATATTCTTCAGCCTCCCACGTCATTTCCTCCCGATTACTATTATGCCACAATACTTTGACAGATGCAACATCTTTAGTTCTCAGCCTGCGAACTTGTCTGTCTAAAATAGCTACGGGAACCTCTTCATATGCTAACTCTTCCGTGACCTGGACATCATGAACTGGAACTACTGTAGAAGGGTCCCCTACGAGCTTCCTTAGCATAGAAACATGGAATACTGGGTGAACAGATTCTAATTCTGGTGGCAAGTTCAACTCGTATGCAACTCGGCCTATTCTTCGCCGAATCTGATATGGCCCAATAAATCTTGGGCTAAGCTTGCCTTTCTTACCAAATCTCATTACTCCTTTCATCGGGGACACTTTCAGGTATACCCAGTCATTCACCACAAATTCTAGATTTCTGCGCCGCATATCTGCATAGGACTTCTGGCAGCTCTGAGCGGTCAGTAAACGTTCTCGGATAAGCTTTATCTTTTCTTTGGACTGCCGAATAATGTCTGGGCCAACTAATGCTGATTCTCCTATCTCAAACCAGCCCACCGGCGATCTACATTTTCGCCCGTATAATGCCTCGAAAGGCGCCATCTGAAAAGCTGAATGGTAGCTGTTATTATAAGCAAATTCAATTAACAAAAGATGTTCATCCCAGCTACCCCCAAAATCTAACACACACGCTCGTAGCATATCTTCGAGCGTCTGAATTGTACGTTCCGCCTGCCCATCTGTTTGAGGATGGAATGTTGTGCTCAAGTTAACCTGCGTCCCCAAACCTTTCTGAAACGACTGCCAGAATCTAGCTGTAAACTGTGCTCCCCTATCTGAAATAATAGATACCGGCACTCCATGCAATCTAACTATTTCTCTGATATATAATTCGGCATAATCCTCAGCTGAGAAGGTAGCCCTCACTGGCAGGAAATGAGCTAATTTTGTCAGCCTATCAACTATTACCCAAATGGAATCGTTTCTGCGTCTAGTACGGGGTAACCCTGTTACAAAATCCATGTTTATTGCTTCCCATTTCCACATAGGTACCGTTATCTCTTGCGTCAAACCGCCCGGTTTCTGATGCTCGGCTTTTACCTGCTGACAATTAGAACATGTAGATATAAATTCAGCTATCTCAGCTTTCATACCTGGCCACCAGTAGATATCTCTGATATCGTGGTACATTTTCGTCGCCCCTGGATGAAGGGAATAGCGAGCATAATGTACTTCATGTATGATTCGTCCGCGAAGCCATGAAACATTCGGGACACAGAGGCGGCCCTTACAACGTAGCACATTATCCTCGGTTATCTGGAAATCTGGCTCCTTACCATTCTGAACTCTATCTCTGAGCTGGACTAAATCGGGATCCTCGTACTGTCGTTCTTTTACCTCTGTAACTAATGATGACACCGCAGAATTTTGAATTACTGCTCCATTATTTTCTGTTTCCATTACTCGGACGGCTAGACCCGCTAACTGATGAATTTCTTTGGCTAACTTCTGCTTCTCAGATCGCAAATACGCTAAACTCCCCATTGACTTACGGCTCAGGGCATCTGCCACAACATTGGCTTTTCCCGGATGATACAGGATGTTCACATCATAATCCTTCAACAATTCTAACCAGCGGCGTTGCCGCAGATTTAACTCCCTCTGAGTAAAAATGTACTGTAAGCTCTTGTGATCGGTATAAATATCAACATGAACCCCGTACAGGTAATGCCTCCACATCTTTAACGCGTGGATTACTGCGGCCAATTCCAGGTCATGGGTAGGATAATTCTTTTCGTGTTTCCTCAGCTGTCTGGAAGCATATGCAATTACTCTACCATGCTGCATCAACACACAACCTAACCCAACACCTGACGCATCACAATAGACTGAATAACCTTTTGTGCCTTCCGGCAATGCTAACACTAGGGCGGAGGTTAATCTGTCTTTCAATTCCTGGAAACTCTGCTCGCATGCCTCTGTCCACTGAAATTTTGCTGCTTTCTGTGTTAATTTGGTCAGAGGTGCCGCAATAGTCGAGAACCCTTCAACGAATCTCCTGTAATATCCTGCCAACCCTAGAAAGCTACGAACTTCTGTCGGGGTAGTAGGCCTAGGCCATGACTTAACTGCTTCTATCTTCTGCTTGTCTACCTGTATACCAGCATCTGAGACAATATGCCCTAAAAAGGCCACTGAGTTAAGCCAGAATTCACACTTCGAAAATTTAGCATACAACTGGCGGTCCCTGAGAATCTGGAGCACTGTCTGCAAATGAGTTCGGTGATCTGTTTCAGAACGGGAATACACCAGAATGTCATCAATGAATACTATCACGAACAAGTCCAGGAAAGGTCTGAAAATACTGTTCATCAGGTCCATAAATACTGCTGGGGCATTCGTTAACCCGAAGGACATAACTAGAAATTCAAAATGTCCATATCGGGTCCTGAACGCTGTCTTAGGAATATCTCTCTCACGTACTCGGACCTGGTGATATCCGGACCGCAAGTCAATTTTAGAAAAGTATCTGGCTCCCTGCAACTGATCGAATAAGTCATCAATTCTGGGGAGCGGATACTTGTTCTTTACTGTAACTTTATTTAGCTGCCGATAATCTATGCACATTCGGAGCGAGCCATCTTTCTTCCTCACGAATAAAACCGGCGCACCCCATGGTGAAGTACTCGGCCTGATAAAACCTTTATCTAACAAATCTTTCAACTACTCCTTTAATTCTCTGAGTTCTGCAGGAGCCATACGATAAGGAGGTATTGATATTGGTTGCGTGCCTGGTAACAAGTCGATAGCAAAGTCTATTTCCCTTTCTGGGGGAATACCAGGTAACTCATCAGGAAATACATCTGGGAATTCATTCACCACTGGGACAGACTGGAGTGTCGGAGATTCTGCTTGGATATCCTGAACTCTGACCAGATGATAAATGCATCCCTTGGATATCAACTTCCTCCCCTGAAGGTAGGAAATAAACCTACCTTTTGGCGTAGCGGTGCTGCCATTCCACTCCCGTACTGCTTCTCCTGGGAAGTGGAATCGGACTATTTTGGTCCAACATTCAACATTGGCAAAGCATGGTACTAACCAGTCCATACCCATTATGGCATCGAAGTCTATCATTTCTAACTCGACTAGATCTACTGTGTTCTGACGGTCAGCAATCTCTACTGTACACCCGCGGTAGATTCGGCTAGCTGTTATAGAGTCACCGACGGGTGTAGATACTAAGAACGGCTGCTGTAATGATTCTGGTACAATACTAAACTTCCGTGCCACAAATGGAGTAATATAGGACAAAGTAGACCCTGGATCAATTAACACATAAGCAGGGTGTGAGCAGATAGTTAGCATACCTGTCACAACATCAGGCGACGCTTCTGAATCTTGCCTCACTGGTAAGGCATATGTGCGGCTTGGGCCTGCACCTGTACTGGAGGCCCCTGATCTGCCCCGACCCTTGCCTGCTGAACCTGAGGGCCTGCACCCAGTCGAGGATGCTGTGGCTCGTGACCCTGCTGATATCCTATCCTGTCTATTGCGGTCCTCTCGACCTCTGGCTGGGCAATCTTTCATCAAATGGCCTTCTTGGCCACAATTATAACATGCGGTGGAGCCATATCTGCATGCTCCAGGATGGCATCAATTGCATATAGGGTAAAGTGGTAGGGTATACCTACTCTGCTCCGCCCTCCTCTGTGATGGTGAATCTGCCATCTGCGAGCCTCTACCAGTCTCTGACTGCCCCCTGCGGCTGAATCTACCCCCCTGTGACTGTGGCGGAGGCGGGGGCTTGGGCGGCCTGTCTGACAATCGGGGCCTGGGTCCTCCCCGGGCCTCTCTCTGTAACTCAACTGGCCTGTCCCGGCGACGCTGTTCCTGATTAACCCTTCTGACCTCTCGTTGTCGCTGTCTGATGCCCTCAATATTCTGGGCAAATGCCTGAATTCGAGCAATGTCCATGTCCTCTCGCAGTGTGGCTGTAATGCAAATCTCAACATATTCTGGATTCAACCCCGTAATAAAGCGATGCACTCTGGATGCCATGGTATCAACGAAGGCCGGTGCATATCGGGCTAAGGAATCAAACTGCAAGGAATATTCCCGAACAGTCATGGCCCCGTGTTCTAGATGTAGGAACTGGTCTACCCGGGCCTGTCTAATCTCCCACAACAAATAATGATCCAGAAAGGCTCCTGAAAAGCTGGACCAGGTGGGAGGGGAAACATCTCTCCCTCGGGACCTCTCCTAGCTTTCATACCATAACACCGCAATATCCCGTAATTGGAATGCTGCCAATTCAACTGACTCAGTAGGCGTAGCATGCATAACCCTAAAGATTCTCTGCATCTGATCCAGAAAATCTTGGGGGTCCTCTGTTCGGTCCGTGCCTGTGAACTGTGGGGGATTCAAGGCTAAGAACTCTCGGACCCTAGAACTACCGGGCCCTCCTTATGATTCTGCAACTGTGGATGGCATTTGCTGACGCTGAACAACCATTATCTGTGCTAACATAACTACCGCACTCCAAACCTCCTGGTCGGAAGGAGTCAATATAGGGGCTGCTGAAGGTAGTGTCGCCCCAAGTGGCTCCTGACGTGGTAGAGACTGCTGAGGAGGCTGGGATGATGCCTCTGTAGTGCCCTCTGGTCGGACTGTCTCCAAATGAGGGGGAGGCATCCTGCTGGTGTCTTCTCCTGCTGCAATGTCTAAGCTCCGACCTGTGGTAGGATATCGCTGGTCTGACATTATCTGTAACCAAAGAATATGGTAAGCTTTTAGGGACTCAACCCTATACTGTACCGCTCTATAGCACGACTGAATAAGAACAAAAGGCAACCATCCTATCATGCCTTGCAGCCTCCTATCCATAGTATGTGGTGCACAACACATCCATGGATAAGACTCTGCTTAGCACGGCTTGCAGACTCCCTGGGATACGACCTGCTCTGATACCAAGTTTGTCACACCCCGCCTAGGGGGGTATGACTGGCACCAGGTGCCCTACTAGGACCTGACCTGCTGGACTGTTAAGCGTGGGCACATCTGGTGCCTGGCTGGCTCTGACTTACATTTCTGGAAACAAAGGGCTATATAACGGCTGTAAACATAGCCCCCGGCCCATTGGCCTATAGCCTTCTGTACCTGTACTAACAGCTGACCAGAAATATCTCAATTCAGGGGAACCTATGCGGGCCGACAAGGCCACCATGCTGTCTAGTTATCTGCAACTCAATCATAACATATTAAAAAGCTACGTGACCGGCAAGGTCACCACTACTGACAACTATGGCCCCACACGACCATCACAATAGAGAGAAGGAATGCTAACAACTATACAACTGCACGGCCTCTCACGACCGGCTCATCTGACCACAGGGAATATATACAGACTGCAAGCCTCTACGAAGAATAATAGAAATGATCGGTACAGGGCCCCGACCTACCCGTACTGTACAACAAAAGGAACTGAACTACACTTTTAGAAATTCAGTCTCCGGATGACAGGAGCTGAATACTTGACCGCTGATGGGGATCACGTAGTATCGCCTGCTCGTCTATGGGTACCTGCAGGCAAGTAATGCAGCACCCCACCGGGCGTCAGTACCGCTGGGACTGAGTATGCAAAGCAATAACTGAAAGAGACACCTGAAATCAATAACATAACTGACGAAACTGAAATAAGAAGAACCAGATTAACTATCTGATGGTGTAGATCGTACCTGTTCTTAATCATACTGAAGGGAGTAGGAATCATACCTGGAGACGTATCATCCTACTACTAATCTGCTCGTATCTAATGTAATATAGTATAACATACATAACATAACATGGCATACACAACCTTACCCGGCCCCCATAAGCCGGGAGGTACAATCAACACAGAATCTATACCCCTACCCCGGTCATCACATCTCCTACAATGGCTGCAAGCATCCCGCCGGTCCCCTGGGTATGCACTTGGGCTCGCTGAGCCCCTTACTATAACTACATCTGAGTCCGGAGGACTCCTGAATCTGCACCCGGGCGTATCCGCTCGACTGGGGTGTGTAAGGGCCGATCAAGGCACAAATAAGGGGAAAACTGGCATCCCATCTTCATCCCCTGGCAGGACGGCATGCCACTGGCGGATGAGTCGATACAGCTATTAACCCTGGGCGGTCGTGGATGCTGGGTAGTCCAACCCCAAACAATACAACGGTCTCAACTAGTAATGTTGTCTGTGTATCTCACATGCTGAGGCTAAGAGGGGTAAGGTGTTGTTTACATTACATGCTGAACTAATAATAATAACCTGTACGTATTCGATACATGCTGAGGCTGGTAAATATATATATATATATATATATATATATGAATATAGACTCCTGCTAAACTGCAGTGGGGCAAATGCTATACAAAGTAGTGTTTCTGCTGAAACTATACTGTTTACTGAGTGTCTGTATTAACACGATTTCCTATTTCTAACATATTTTCTAAACTTCATTTTAGTCTGCTATTCTGTTTTTGAGATGCTTTATGGGTGCTGCGTTACTTTGTGGGGTTTCAACTGAATACAACAATGTCTTAACATTTCGTATTACATCACATACTGAGCATGCTAGACAATCTCTAACACTTGCGTTAAAATCTATATCGTACTAGTAGGTTTCATACACATTACAACCCAATGCTTCTCACATTATACCAATATTCATAATAACGCAATACTCGACTTCTAAGCATTCTACTGGTCTGTAATTTACTATACTGTCTCAACATTACTTAACTTGCCGAGGAAACTAACTTTACATACCTTATCTTTGAACTATTCATCCATCGAACGAGGGTCGGCTGGTACTTCAACTATTTTCTCCCAACTGCATTCATAAATACGTCAATTAATACTAAATACAACTTTATTGTAAAGAGCAACGTCACTTTCGATATAGTTTATAGCCTAAACTTAGGCTTATCGAAAGACGGTCGAAAACTCGCTATTTTTCAGCGGCCCAGAAGGGAGAAGTATTCACTTCTCAGCTAGGAACACATAGACATTAATTTAGAGCAATTCTACTTACCTTAGTTCGGTGGCTCGCCGATTCGTCGGCCGTATTTCACGAAACTAAATCTGTAGAAATGCTCTCTGCTGCTAAATACTTTGATATCTAGGATTAATTTGAGTTTAGGCAGCGTTTGGCAGCGTAATCGGACGAAAATATATAATTTCCTTCGTCTTCCTCTGCTTACTGCGTATTCTGGAAATTTATAAAGTGTTGAATGATTTTAAACCGAAGTGGGGGCTTTATATACTTGGGCCTGAACTTGGGCAACGTGTCACGGAGCCATCGCGGAGGCCTCACCTCCGTGACACGCTGCCATCGCGGAGGGGCTCTGCCTCGGCTCCTCCCGCGATGGTTCGACGGGTTTCTCGTCCGATCTTTTCCCGGGCCTCTCCCCAGCACATATGGCCTTCAAATATGCTTAACCAACGTGGGAATAGGTCATCTAAGTGCCGGGAATTCTACGGGGTGTAACATAACGGGGACTAAGTTTCCTTTCCTTTCTTAACCTAATCACTCCCTTCATGGGAGATACCTTCAAAAAGACCCAATCATCAACTTCAAACTCTAGTTTTCTCCTCCTCATATCCGCATAGGACTTTTGACGACTCTGAGCTGTTTTCAACCTTTCTGTTATAAGTTGAACTTTCTCCAAACCCTCATGAACAGAATATGGTCCTATCAAGGTAGCCTCACCGACTTCAATCCAACTAATAGGTGATCTACACCTCTGCCCATAAAGAGCCTCAAACAGAGCCATTGAATGCTGCAATGGAAGTTGTTGTTATATGCAAACTCAATGAGAGTTGAATAATCATCCCAACTACTCTTGAAATCAACACACATGCTCTCAACATATCCTTAAGAGTCTAATTAGTCCACTCTGCCTGACCATCTATTTGCGGGTAAAAATGTTGTGCTAAGCTTGACCTGAGTGCTAAGTCCTTTCTGGAACGATCTCCAAAACTAGAAGGTAAACTGAGTACCTCTATCTGATATAATGGAAAAGGGCACTCAATGCAACCAAACTAACTCCTGAATGTACAATTTGGCATAACCCTCAGTTGAGTTGGTATTTTTGACCTGTAGGAAATAAGCTGCCTTAGTCAACCTATCCACGACCACTCAAATAGAGTCATATTGTCGACAAGTATGAGGCAACCCTGTAATGAAGTACATATTGATTTCCTCCCACTTCCGAGTAGGGATACTAATATATTGGAGCATACCTCCATGTCTTTGATACTCAACCTTCACCTGTTAACAATTCGAACACTTAGCCACAAATTCTACTATGTCCTTTTTCATGCCATTCCATCAATAGACATGCCGTAAGTCACGGTACATCTTGGTGGAACCTGGATATATAGAATATCTAAATCCATGAACCTCGTGCAATATTCGGTCTCTCAAATCATCAACACCTGGAACACACGGATGACCCTGATATCGAAGAACACCATCATCAGACCTGGGAGTTGAAATGTACAAAAACATAAAGATGGCATCAGGCTCAGAATGGATCATGAGGTCACCCATGAGAGTATCCCAAGAGTCGTGATGTGACTCGTGGTGAGGCTCAGGAGTTGGGTTTCAAATTTGAGAAATAGGATCCCCACGAATGTGACCACAACTCGGGGTCAGGCCCTATGACTCATTAGGTCAGTCATGGGAAATGGTGGTTTAGAAAAGATAAAGAGGAAGATAGTGTACCAAAAGGAAGGATCCCACAAGTCGTGGTCAGTCACCATGTTTCTTGGGATGAGTCATCGTCAGCTGATGGAAGTTATTTGAAAATCATAGGCACTTTACAGGACGAGTGGTGACCATGAGTCGTGGTCACCCAGTGACGAATCGTGAAGTATCCCATTTTGAGCCATAGACTAGTGCTAGACAGTGTACTTAACAGATAATGTCATGAGTCGTGGCCAAGGGTGATGAGTCATTAGGTCCCTCGTGTGGACTAACTAGCAGTTATTTTCTGCGAATTTAGTAAGGGCTTTTCTGTAATTCCTAAGATCCTAAGGCCTAAACTACGTCATTTTGAGTTACGAATGATGGCTTTTAAGAGGGTTAAGTTCATTTTAGACCATTTTCATTCATGCATGCAAGAGTGATAGTCTAGAGAGGTGATCAAGGTAAATCCTTCAAGGTTCTCTTCAATTTATTTTTGGGCATTCAAAGAAGTGTAATAATCAACTATAATCAGGCATGTAGGGTTATGAATGGGTGAATCCGTTCACACCCATGCCCAATCCCTCTCAAAATCATGAATTTCCAATGTCAAATATATGGTGTTTTTAACACAATGCATAAAATTCCTAATTTTCAACATGGGTATAATTTAAATATGTTTCTACTATTGAATTATGAATTATGGGCAAGTTTTATATGGTTTTCAATAAAAATTCATGTTTTATGTTTTATGAATTAAAAAGCCTGTTGATGAGAAGTTCATGAAAGATGAGATTTGTGATGAATGTATGATTATGATGAGATATTATGATGAAAAGCATGTTTTCAATCTACCCATGTTTATAATCATGTTTTCGATGTGAATTGAGTATTTTCAAGTATGTGAATGTATTGGGCAATGCCGACATGTTCACTTATGATTTATGATTTTTCGAATTAAGCTTACCACATGGTTTTGGAGAGAAGACTCCCAATTATCTTTCAGCTTGTGGTATGGTTTAAGTTAAAGCTTCTCATATGCATAGTTTCAAATTTGAGATGTATTTGATTATTGAGCTTCATCAATAGACGATGTTGAGCTTCGTTGAAAAATGATGGAGAGCATATGCATGTTTTTGGGAGTAGTGTCTAGCACCGAGCAGGCTAACGGTCGATCACCCTATTCCTCAGAACTACTCACCAACGTAGGTTTTTTATTATAAATATATTACTTTGGGACCTCCCTTGTGAGCTATCCCCTGCACCATTGGGCCACGAGCTTGACATCGATATCATGGTATCATCATATGCCCTAGCAAGGTTTTGGACGGCTCTACCCACTTGAGTGTGATAGTTGGGACCACGTAAGTTGTATCGTGGTATTTTGGTTAAAAGATGAGTCTCCCATTATTTCTTATAATTTCAATTATGCATGTTCATCATTCAAGAGATTAACATATCTATAAATGTTATAAAGCAGGTTTTACTCATTGTTCAGTTTTACTCAATACTAATAGACTTGAGCCTTGAGTCAATCGATTCAGTTATGATGTTATGTTATGTTATGATGAGATCATGATTTCAGAAAGAATGCATGCAAGCGCTACTCTCAGCTTCTTATTGTTTATGTTTTACATTATGCAAGTTTCTAAATTATTTACTTAATTAAGAGGTTTTACTTACCTCGCATACTCGGTACATTCCACGTACTGATCGCATACTCTATGCTATATCATTTCATGATACAGGATTTGGCTCTCAGGATTAGCCCTGTTCATAGTCAGTCTTTAGAGTTAGCATCTTACGTTGTTGGCTCATCTCCTGAGGAGTAGACTTATTCTGATTTCCTGCATGCATTTTCATTTTTAGCTTTATTGAGTCAGTTGGAGTCTTGTCCCATCAACTCGTCATGTCTAGAGGCTTTTCAGAAAAAGGATGTATTCAGCTTCAGATTGTGTATTCTATTGTTATGTTTAATTTAGACTTCTGCTAAGATTATCTTGTTGATTCTTCAATTTTATTGATTGAGTTAGATGTACACTTATGCCATGGGTTGACATGGAGTCTCTCCGGGCTCCTTGCCTCGTGTTGCAATCCAAGCCTCCGCTCGGGTCTTTACACCCCCTTTGGAGAAACCTCCACCTTCTGATACTGAGCGGCCTCCTTCAACTTTACAAAGAAAGGATCCTCGTCTTGCATAGCTTTGACCTTGGTGACCAAGGAAGATTCTGATCCATTCTGAACAATGACATTACCATCCGTCGAGTCAACAAGATGAACTACTAGTCGTGCAAGCCGAAGTATATCCTTCGCTAGCTCTTTTTGCTCCTCATCTACGTGGGTCACATTCTCCATAGAAAGCTTGATAAGTGCTTCTGCTACCACATTAGCCTTTCCCAAATGATAAAGGACACTCATATCATAATCTTTCAGAAGCTCCAACCACCTCCTAAGTTGTAGATTCAGATCCTTTTGTGTAAACACATACTATAGGCTTTTGTGGTCCACAAACACATCCACATGGACGCGGTACAGATAGCGTCTCCAAATCGTCAAGGAAAATACTACCGCTGCCAACTCGAGGTCGTGAGTCAGATAGTTCTTTCATGGTCTTTTAGCTGCCTAAAAGCATAGGCTATAATTTTACCGTGTTGTATTATTATGAAACCAAGACTGATCCTCGAGGCGTCGCAATAGACCATCAGGTAGGGTCAACACTGGTGCTAAGGTGAGTTGAGTCTTCAACTCTTGGAAGCTCTTCTCACGAGCCTACGACCATTGAAACTTTACTTTCTTCTGGGTGAATCTAGTCAACACTGCTACAATAGATGAAAAACTATCAACAAACCTCCAATAATAACCAGCTAAACCCAAGAAACTCCTGATATCCGAAGGACTGACTGGTCTAGCCAATTCTTCACCATTTCTATCTTTTGAGACTCCACCTGTACACCCTCTCTTGAAACCACACAACCCAAAAATGCTACTGAGTTTAACCAAACCACATATTTGCTGAACTTAGCATACAACTGGCAATTCTTGAGAGTTTGTAGCACCACCTTAAAATGAGCGGCATGCTCCTCCTTGCTCCAGGAGTATATGAGAATATCATCTATGAACACAATCACGAACATGTGTAGATATGGCTGGACACCCTATTCATCAAATCCATAAAATTTGTGGGAGCATTCGTTAGTCCTGCAGACATAACTTCAAACTCATAGTGACCATACAAAGTCCTGATGTCTGTCTTCAGAATGTCACACTCCCGAACCCTAAGATGATGGTATCCGGATCTAAGGTCTATCTTTGAGAAACAATTGGCACCCTGATGCTAGTCAAACAAATCATCAATCCTGGGGAGAGGATACTTGTTCTTGATTTTAACCTTGTTCAATTGCTGATAATCAATGCACATCTGAAGGGAACCATCCTTCCTTCGAACAAAGAGGACTGGTGCATCCCACGGGGATTAGCTAGGTTTGATGAAACCCTTGTCTAAAAGGTTCTTTAACTGCTCCTTCAACTATTTTTACTCTACTGGGGCCATTCTATAAGGAGGAATGGATATAGGCTGCATATTTGGGAAGAAGGTCAATACATAAATCGGTCTCCTGCTCGAGTGGAATTCCTGGTAAATCATATAGAAACACTACGAGATATTCGCACACTACAGGAAACTAACTGGATAGTCGGGGTTTCAGACGCAACATCCTTAACCCTAACTAGATGGTACATACAACCCTTAGAAATCATCTTTCTGGCCTTATGGTAGGAAATGAAATGACCTACACACATAACTAAATTACCCTTCTGTTTTAGGACTGGCTCACCTAGAAATTGGAACTCTACCACACATGTTCTACATTTTACAGAGGCATACATGCATGTAGCCAATCCATGCCAAAAATAACATCAAAATCGGTCATGACTAACTCTACTAAATATGCTGAGGTGATTTTCTAAAGGACTGTGAAAGGGAAATTTCTATATACTCGTTGAGCTATAACTGATTCACCGACTAGAGTAGAGACTTAGAAGGATTCTGATAGTATTTTTGGATTGACTTTGAAACTAGTAATAGCATAAGACATCACAAAAGATAAGGTGGCCCCTAGATCTAACGATGCATATACATCAACATAAAATAATCATAACATATCAGTGACTACATCTGGGGAGACCTCCTGCTCCTGAAAAGATGCTAGGGCAAAGAATCTGCTCTGACGCTGACCACCGCCCGCACTAGTGGATGAACCCTGGTGAACTGTGCATTTTGGTGGGGCTGTTGAACTAGTGGATGGGCCTCGGCCCCTATCATGGCCCTATCTTGCTGGTGGGCAATCTTTGAGCGTATGTCCGGGCTTCCCACACCAAAAACAAGAACATGTACCTGCTATGCACTGACCCGTGTGTCTTCAGCTACACCTTCCACACTCTAGGATGCTGCACTCCGTAGGTCTGCTCCCCTGATCTCAGAAGCCTGATGCTCACCCCCTCTAGTTGCTCCTAGACCTAAATGGAACACTCATAGCTGATGGTGTTGAGGCAGATGATTTTGGTGGGACTGCTAACGGTGCCCACCACCAGGTTTCTACTAGGAGAATCTAAAGCTATGAGTACTGGCCATCTTGGCCTCTCTCTCCCGCTCACTCATCTGTACCACCTCTATCTGCTGGCAGTACAGAACTATCTGAGGAAAGTCAATGTCCTAATGAAGCATCGTGGTCCAGAAATGTTGGACCAAATAGTCTACTATCCCATGCATGAACCGACTCACTCGGGCTCTCTGATCTACAACAATCTGAGGAGTATACTTGGACAAGCGATTGAACTCTAAAGCGTACCACTAGACTGTCATCTAACCTTGCTTTAGGTTCACAAATTCAGCTACTTTAATCTCCCTCATCTCATGAGGGAAAAATCAATCCAAAAATGCAGTATGGAACTCATCCCAACCAATCCTGCTCCAATAGTCCTTCTATCCTTCCATTGTCTGAACCAGATGTGCACAACCCCTTTCAACTAATATGAGGCTAAATCTACACACTCCTCCCCAATCACCCTCATGATTTGGGTGATCTTAAAACATCATCAATAAACTCATGTAGATCCTCGTCCACCTTTGACCCAAGGAACTCCGGAGGGTTCATCCTCAGAAAATCTCTAACTCTCACTACTAGCGCATTCCCATTCCGAGGGACACATGCTACTGCCTGTTGGTTGACCTGGTCAGTCAGAGCCTGAGCTAGCATTTGTGTGGTTTCCCTAAACTCTGCGTGAGCAACCTTTTCAGTTACATGCTCCTCAGGGGCTGGTGGGGTCTGTTGGTTCCCATCCTCATTGTCGTTCTCATGGCCATTTCCATTTTCATTTCTTCTTTCGTTAACTCGATGAGGAGGCATAATTCTGCAGATGCATTTAACATGAGTTATAAGGATAGAGAGACATTTAATCGTATGACATAGATCATGAATGAAGGAAACATTTCATAAACATTTCATAGCCTCTTCATCATAAGTGTGACACGTTTCACACCCATGAGAAAGACTCTACTTAACACGTCTTTCGGACACCCTAGGACATTTCAAAACCTAATGCTCTGATACCGAAATTTTCACGACCCAAACATAGTCCTTGATCAAGACACGAGACAAAGAAGGTTGAAAGGCTCCAATTCGACCCGTGGCATGAACATATTATTTAAGCTTAACATTTTAATGGAAATCTAACATATAGAATAGCTGAAGTTTGAAAATCTCATAACATCGAATAACTGAATATATAACAAAAGTTTGAAGCTATATACATACAATGTATGATAAGCCTCTACAGCTGACGAGTTGATGGGACAAGACCCCAACCAACTCACAAAATTTTGAAACTGAAAATACTGAAATTGTAGCTGAAAATAAGGGCCCTCAAAAGATGAGGACTCACCAACTCAGGTTGGAATGTACTGACACTGATGATCTGGCTAATGGCAGGACTAAATCTAAATATCTGAGCCTGTATCATGAAATGATACAGCATAGAGTATGCGGCCAGTACGTGGAATGCACCGAGTATGCAAAGTGAGTTAAGCTGCTAATTAAGTAAAGTCAAAGATCATGCATATCATAAACTTTTCATCATAAGAGTCTGAGTGTAGGGCTTGCATGCTATCATCCGAAAAAATGACTTAAACATAAATGAATTGAATGACCCAAGGCTAAAAACTGATAATCATTAGTAAAACTGAACATTGGGTCAAACATTCTAAAAAACATAATGTCATGACTGATGAACATGCATAACTAAAATCATGAGGAACAATGGGAGACTCGTCATATAACTGAATTACCACGATAGAGCTTACGTGCTCCCGACTATTACACTCAAGTGGGCGAAGCCGTCCAAAGCCTTGAAAGGGTAAGGATGCTACTATGATATCGATATTAAGCTAAAGGCCCCTTGGGGACAGGGGAAGCATACAAGGGAGGTCCCAAATAATTTGAAAATACCTACATTGGCACATAGTTTTGAGGCTTAGGGTTGACTGACCCTTGGCCTACTTGGTGCTAGACACTACTCCCAAAAACATGCGTATGCTCTCCATCGTTTTTCAACAAAATTGAACTATCGTCTAGTGATGAAGCTAAATCATATCATACATGCATAATCTGAAATCATAACATGAAGATCCTTGGGGTCAAACCATACCACAAGCTAAAAATAGTGGGAGTCTAAACTCCAAAATCCATGTGGTAAGTTAATAACATGAAATTTAGATAAATCATGAAATATACTTGATTGTGTGGGCTTGCCCGTTACTTAAAAATGCTTGAGAAAGACTTGATCAATCAAAAACATTAACATGGATATGGGTAATTTGAAATTATAAACCCATAGATTCATCAACTAGAATTTTTATGAAATTGAAGAGGGATTGAGCATGGGTGTGGATTAATTCATCCATTCATAACTCTACATAACTGGGGAAATCTGATTTCACAAACCCTCTTGAATGCCTAAAGGAATTGGGGAAAGAACTTGATGATTCTAAGCTTGATCACCCTTAGAAACCACTAGGCCTACATGCATTGAGGAGCATAGGCTTAGAATGAACTAAACCAACCCTAGGAATTATGGAAAATCCCTTAATAAATTCGCTAGAAAATACTCACAACCAGTCCCAATGAGGGACTGGACGAAATGTGTTCTGGGGTGATGACTCGACGTCTGCCTGTCGTTGCCATAACTGGAATCATACCTCTGAGTTTCACCATGAGGGACACATGACTCTTGGTGTACCCAACAACTCATGTTGACCATGTCGTGACCTGTACTGTCCAAACTCTTCACGTTCAAGCCCACCATTGAACACAAGAGACTTAACGACTAGTGGTCCTAATAATGATTTGTGTCCTCTCCCGTGGTAAACTCCTTGGTCCAAAAATCTTACCAACTCACCCTTCACTCCATGAGTCACTTTATGACTTGTGGTGCACCTCACAGGTCATTGGACGACTCGTCCTGTGACCTAGTGCAGAAAATCTTATTTTCTCCATTTCAACCCTCATGTCTGATCTTAGGGCTTTTTGGGTATTACAAATCCACCCAAGCCTGTTGAATTTCTCGAGGCAAAGAGTGACCTATGAAGGCATCTAAAATATTGGACCAAGTTAGAGAGGGTACGTCTCTGCCTCGGGACCTCTCCCAACTCTTTTACCACAACATTGCTATATCTAGTAGTTGGACTACTGTCAACTCGACTGACTCTTTAGCCATAGTATGCATAACCCTAAATAACCTTTTCAATTTATACAGAAACTCCTGAGGGTCCTCTCCGCGGTCTATCCCCATAAACTCTCTCAGGGCTAGAAACTCTCGAATCATCAAACTTTCGGGCCCTCCAGCAGATTCAGGGTCAACTGGTGCCACTGGCTGGTGTTGAGCGGCCATCATCTAAGCCATTATATAAACAGTGCTCCTAACCTCCTGATCCGATGGTATAGGGACTACTGGGGGTGGTGCTGACATATCTGCTGCCTTTAGGGTCTCCTGATGTGGTGAAGAACGCCGAGGAGATCGAGATGATGACTCCTTCTCGCCCTCAGATTGGGCCAGGTTTGATGGTGGCACTCTGCTAGTGCCCTCTCCTGCAGTAGTGTCCAACTCCTGGCTAGTCGTGGTCTGTCGTGCATCAGAAATCTTCTCCGTGAATAAGCAGAATAACGTAAGCTTAGGGAGTCAACCCTATACAACGTAGCTCTGTGGGACGATTGGAGAAGGAAGAAGGGTAACCATCCTACCTATAGAATGTGGTGCACATCACACCCATAGACAATACTCTACTAGACACGGCTTGCAGATTTCCTAGGATACGATGTTATTCTGATACCAAGTTTGTCCAACCCTACCTTGGGAGGCATAACTGGCACCTAATGCCACATTGGGACCTATGCTGACCTAGCTAGGCATATGCACCTCTGGTGCCTGCTAGCAACTCAAGATCAAGAAAATAAATAGTTATATATTTGTTGTAAACGCAGCCTCGAGCCGACAAGTCCATATAGCAAACCTATAAAAGAAAACAGCTAACTGAGCCAACATAACAATTAAGGGATCCTATGTGGGCCGCATGTTGTCTAGTCATAACTGAAGGAAAGTAGGTAGTCATATTCGTACTATAGTCGACAAGGTTGCTAACTAAGAGCTACACTAGGCCCCACACGGCCAACACACAAAATATAACATATATAAGCCCCACACGGTCAACAACAACCAACAACTGAAAACTATAGTCCACAAGCCTCTAAGAGTGGAATAGTGGTCGGGACAAGGCCCCGACCTACCCAAAAATTATACAAGAAAAAAGAGAAGCCAAAAAAATCCTATAGTGATCCTAGTCAAGTGTTTGAAAACCTAAAGTGACGATAATATGGGCAAGCTTATTGCATTGTATGTGCATTAGAAAGGCACTATTAATTGCTAGTTGCTAGGATAATTGCTATTGGTGTATGCAAAGTTCTCTATTGATATCATAATGTCATCCCTATATCCTCATGATTCAATTTGTTGAGTGATTGCCATATAAACACTATTGAAAGGGAGTTGGACTCGTGAAAAGATATATTTTTAGCCTAATGACTGCTGAAGTTTATCATAAATCTCTTTTTCTTGTTGTATATTATGTGTTTCTTGAGGACAAGAAAATTCTAAGTTGAGGGTGTTGATGTGCCGGTATTTGATGGCACATTTGATTCTATTAACTACAAATAAAGGTGAGTTTTTGAGAAACTTTTGTTAGATTTAATTGTGTTTGTGTTGGATGTGCAGGAAAATATCTCAGGTTGAAGATTGTTTGAGAAAGGCTTAGATGTTAAATTTGATGAACATTCTAATATCCATCAACTCTGTGAAGACTCGTCAACCCCATCGTCAGAATCTAGAAGTTTAACCAGATGAATATTTGAAGATGATGGCTTGCTTAACATTCGGTCAATCCTATGATGGAGAGTCAACACCACTGTCACGCTTAACCAATATTGATATTAAAAGATTGTGTTTTGACGGTGTCTATGATAGATTGTCAACCACTTGACGGACTATCAAAATTTCTGTCATTCTTAAGGAAATTTAACTAGATACTAGAGAAGCAGCATGTGATGGTCCATGTGACGAACTATCACCTTGATGAAGAGTTGTTAGTTCAGGCGTCAGGAAAAAGAGAGCTTTTGTATTTTAAGTGTAAGTTTGAGTTGTCTTAGACTATAAATAATAGAAGCTAGGTTATTTTAACTACCAGACTTTTGGAGAGAAAAACACTGACTTTGTACATTACTTTCGAAAGTTCTTGAAGAGATATTGTCCTATTTTCATGGAAATGCATTCAAGGTTTCAGATTATCTTTGTAAGTTGAATCTTCTTTGATGAATATAATTACTAGTGTGATTCCAATTAACAAGTCTAGCTAAGTTTCATTACTGGGGTTTGTATGAGTCATGGTAAATTGATAATGGCTATGGTGATTTACGTGTTGATTGGTTTAATGCAAATGTAGGTATTGTCACCTTCTTAATATTGAACAATCTTTAATTGTTTTCAAACATTATAAGAAATCCCAGGTTTAACTTGCTTGAGAAAAGAGGTTAAAACCTGTATAAAGAAGTGATAATAAGGATTCAAGGTTTTAACCCTTATCTAATTATTAATGTTGTAGTAAGATTAATCATCTTAGGACAACTATTGAAGTTCTTTGTTTGTGACTCTTAGTTTGAGAATATAATAGTGATATCTATTTGAATAGGTTGAGAAATGTTTGGATTGATTAGTTGAATTGATAACCAACATTTGTAACATTAAACGAGTCTACTAAATTTAATCACCAAATGTTGTTAAGAAACAATGATGATCACAACCGTAGTTTTATCTCTTATTAGATTTAAAATTAATCAATTATAGTTGGTGTCTCTTTCTTTTGGTTAATAATGAGACATAAGTAACTTTCCCAAACCCCCAGTTTGGTGAAAATAACCAACTAAAAGTAAATAATCTCATAAGACTTAGTTTTCACCTTATTCCCTATGGAATTTAACCCCAACTTTGTTGTGTTCTAGATTTGACAATGACCACGTTATACTTCTTAATATAGAGGTGTAATTTGGGCATATCAGCCAGTGGCTAGACATGGCGATAGGAAAGGTTCTTATTATGACTATGGTTATAGTTGTGTCCCTCCTTGGCATGGTGCAAATTTTCATTGTTTGGAGTCATCTGTGGTAGGCTTGATCCTATGAATATTGTGAGGCCATACTGTGTTGTGATAGTGCATGGGTTGGAATCGTGCCTGTCATCAAACATTCGAGGATGAAGGTTTCTAAGGGGAAGGATGTATTACGTCCCAAACCTAGAGGGCATGACTGGCAGCCTGTGCCTCACCTAATCAAGGACGCCTCACCACAAATCTAACTACAACAACCAAAACCGATAAGGTTCAGAATAACCACAACTACGAAATGAGAAAATACGACAATAGGAATGGAAACAGACTTAGAGACAAATTTTAAAGATAAACTATGAAAAATCCCGGCCACAAGATGAAGAAAATCTATACAATAAGACTCACCTAGCCTACAACAATAATTCTACACTTACAATAGATGACTACAAGCCACTATGAATGCAATCATTATCAACTGTTTGGCATAGGCCCCGAGCTACCCATAATACAAACATCTCGCAACTCTGGAAAATCTACTGCTTTATCGACTCTGTTGGAACTTCACTCAGCAACAAAGAACTCAATTTGCCTGCCGATCCATTCGTACAGTCATGAATACAGCGCCCCTAACTAGGACACCAGTACATAAATGTACTGAGGATATAAGGCAGGAAAGATAACATGATTCACAATACAGATCAACATACATATCATATAACAACAGGAAGAAATTCACAAACCAAAATAGAACCTACTTTGCCCCCACAATCCAAGAAAGTCCAACATAATAAGATAAATGAATAAACAGACAATCAGTCGGCACCTAGATGATACGAGTCACCCCTAACTGCTTGTACCACATAGGATCCACCCAAACATCTTAGTTGAGTCAACACTAGGCCCCTTAATGACCTCAGCTATAACCAATACATCTAGCATCCACAACTATCAAACAAACATAATACAAGGCAACAACAAAATATGTAAATCAATCCACAATTATAGTCTTGACAGAAACGATCACGGCCTTATAGCCGTCCAAAAGCTGCAGGCATAACTATGTCAAAAATTAGCACAACTTTATAGGAATCCATGCCAACACGAGTATGACCATCCAAAAACCATCACGACCCTATAGGTCTTCACATGACACAGGCTCAACCCTGCTAGAAATCATCACGGCCTTACAAGTTATTGTAAAGCTTCTAGGCACTATGAAATCATACAATTGACAAAATCATAACAACAACAAGTATACACTCAAACACAAGCTCAATAGCCCACAACTGGATACCTATTCCCATAAATCGACTACTATAATATAACACTAGCCTCATATATCTAGTCGTTGTACCATCCACCTCCATCTTCATTAAATTGTCAACCCCATATAATAGTACCTACTACAACCCAATTCTAGCTTCAAATCATCCTACAACACACGCTAAGTTAGCCACAGCATATTCCATAACCGATTTCAACTAACCCTCTACCGTCGCATGCCCATCAACCAACCTATTGCTTCAATTCACGACCTCAATGAATCAGGGAAAGACCACACAACCAGCCCATAAGATTAGTCCAAAAAATAGCGAAGACTACGACAACAACTTAAGCACATGATCGCCATCACAAATCTATTGACTAGTCGCAATTACACACTTTAACAGCCAATCCCGAAGCTAGAACATACTTATGCACACAATATTTTATAACAAGAAAGTAAATAAATTCAATAGCAACACAATTTAAAGCATCAATGATAGCCAACATGCAAGAGTCTATGGTTAGCGATAGTTCGCTAAAATCATGCCAAAACGAAAGAAATAGAAGCCTTAACATACCTCTATCCGATGAACTTGAACTAAGCCAAAACTAAAGCTTCCCACATCCTCAAAAATGCTGCCACTACTGTCAAGAACAGCTGAGAACACCTCAACAAATGAATGAATCAAACAAAACTTATTCAGTAAAAATTCTGATAGATTCAACGATAGAAATCAAATATAACCACCTACTAGTTCTAACACCCCAAAAGTCCCTAAGATCAGACCATAGACTTGAAGCAGAAAACCAACACTATGAAAATATTTCCCTCACAGACTATGTGAATCATTATGTTAGACCATGACTCGTGGTCAGACTTGTGATAAGCAATGTTGCCTTCTTTCCAAGTACCAGTGACTATGACTCAAGTAACAAGTTGTGGTGTATGATGATGACTCATTGGGAGGGTCGTCCTGAGCAGCCAACAGAACTGCAAAAACTTGCCAATTATTTCCTAGAACCAATGACTCAGACAATAAGTCATTGGAGGAAGTAACTACTCATCCTGATAAGCTGTGGAATGAGGTTTCCTGTTGGTTCAAAAGTCAGTCTAGTGACCACGGAAGGATATGACGACCCGTGATGACATGTAATGAATCATCCTAGATAGCCTTTATGAGAAAATTAGAAAGTGAGAAAAGGAGGTCCATTAGTAACGGGTGGGCACCACAAGTTGTGGTGAGAACCGACGACTCATGGCATGATCTGTGATGACTCTTCGACAGTTTTTCAGTTTAAATTTTCAAGGGTATTTTCGTAACTTTCTATGCTTTTAACTCCTAAACCTAGAAGTTTTGGGTTTTCTAAGGGGGATATTAAAGGGTTTTAGTTAGCCTAAACTTTCTTTCCCCACTCCATACACCAGAGACTAAAATGATGATGAAGAAGGAGTCAAGGTGATTGATGAACTCATAGAGGTGTGCCAACCAACCAACATTGTGAAAATGCAACATGCCAAGTTTGAGGAAGTGACACTAGATTCTCTAAGTGACATCCAACAATCATGCTCATAGATTCTAGTGCACTTGAAGATGAGGATGTCAAGCAAAAAGCATGCTTGAAAGGGGAGCGACTTAAACCACCCTCTTATCATTTTTCAATATTGACCTTGGTTTACAAAATGAAAACTGAGGAGACCGATTCGATGAAGGGAATTGAGAAGGAAGATCAAGGTGGCTTCAACTTAGAGTATGCCATGCCAACAAGTGCAAAGCACATCCCTCCTTCAAGGGACAAGAAATGCAAGATGCAACATCAATTTCTTGGCACCTTGATGCTTACACCACCACCCCTTAAGAAAAATAGGAGAATGAAAAAGAAACTAGGGGTGCAATTGAAAAGCTCAAAGTGGAGAGAAAAGTGGTGATGTTGAAGTCGTCGAGCCACGACGTTAACTAAGGTGCTTCTTGGGAGGCAACCCAAGTTCTTTTACTTTTTGTTATTACTTTTCCTTTTGTTTTGTTTTACCTTATCTTGGTTCTCTCTTTTATTGGGCAGGAAAGGAGTAGGTGTGAAATGTGATAAAGGTGAGAGAAGCCAAATTCAAATTGATCAACTGGCGCTAAACCAGTGAAGTGCAAGTCCAAATGCGTGAAATGCTGATGTCAAACAGAATGACTGGAAGAAAATTTCTTAAGCAGTGGCACATCTGTGTTAGCCCAGTGAAACACCTGTTCAAAGGTGCAGAACGCCAGTCGAACACTGATTATAAGAAAAAGGCCCAGGGAGTTCTTTCACCTACTCCTTCCTTACTTTATTCTACCATGCACATCGAGGACAATGCTTTATTTGTGTTAGGGGGTGAAGTTTGAGTAACCCACTTATTAAGTGATGCACGATATGGCTCTTTGATAGATTGGGTGACGTAATTCTTAAGGGAAAATCGTCATTACTTGCTAGTAGTATTTCCTTTTTAGGTAGTAATTTTAGATTAAACTCCGAGGGTTTTCTTTACACTACGGTTCTTTCCTAAGGAGCGAATTTCTTGTCTTTTCTTTTTGTTGTTGAACCGGGTTGGCACTTCCCGATTATACATTGAGAGGCGACTTTCTTAAGGGAAAATGTCAAGTCAAGAGTCTTGTCAAGTCTTTTGCACTTATTTCATGAGGTACCACCAACATTTCTTGCTTTGCATTATTCCTGAGTTTTGAAAAGAAAATAGGGGCATCTAAATGTAAAAATGAGTACTCTCTTGTCATGAATTATAAATTCCTTACTTGGTTTTTTGATTCGTAACTATCTTGTCAAAGTTTATTCTCTTAATATGATGAAGGAAGTGTGTGAACTCCTTGGATTATGATGCTTTGTGTGGTGAGGGTTTTGTCTTAATTCTTGTGTATGAATGATTGTCTAGAACATGCCCTAAGTGTAATTCAAGGTGAAATGATAGATAGGGCTGCACTTCGAACATGATCTTAGCCCTCTTTTGTTAGTCACTTCACCCAAAATGGCCTCCTTGTACATTAATCATTGATAGTCAACATTTGAGCCTTGGACTCTTTATTGGAAACCATATTACAAGCAAAATGACCATTTTTAATCCTTGTTTTTGGCACCTGTCCTCCCTAATCACTATTGATGAAACATTGAAAAATGTGGCTTGAAATCCATGAAATGGGGAGCGATAAGGAAATGAATGTGAAATGAGGCAAAAGCCTAAGTTTGGGGGTTTGCAAGAGAAGCGGGGAAAATAAAAGATTTAATGTGAGGTAGCACCAAAATTGTGATGAAATGAATGAATCGATGGGTTGAAAGCCCTCAGAACATCAAAAGAGAAAGTATAGTTAAAGAGGTGATATCTCCTGCATATATAAGGATAAATGTGAAATTCACCAGCATTATAAGGGTGGCTTGTGTTACACAAATTATGAATATTATAAACAAGGAGAAATAAGGTGGAGTGATCTCAATAAGATGATGGGATGTTACAAGTGTTTGTAAAGGCATTAGGGAGGCTTTAGTCACCAAACTCTAAACAATTATCCGGCCCTTACACCTAGCCTTCATTATGACCCACAAGTCTTAATTGATTTTGAGTGTAGCAACACTACATTAGTGGTGATATACATGAAGGCC
Source organism: Datura wrightii (assembly GCA_035772735.1). Classification (NCBI taxonomy): domain Eukaryota; kingdom Viridiplantae; phylum Streptophyta; class Magnoliopsida; order Solanales; family Solanaceae; genus Datura; species Datura wrightii. The sequence continues at coordinate 98,114,522 of JASDFA010000007.1, forward strand.
AAGCTTATGGGTCAATTTGTATGCACTTGAATTTCTTTGTGAGAGTGAGCACATTTGTCTTATCTTATAATCCCATTGTGTGAAATGCTAAAATAATGTGTGTGAGATTCTCTCTTCTAGATTTCATCTTATTCATAGAATTTTTAGGAGAATATTTTCTCCATACATTTGGAGAGTTAGTTAGAACTTTTCTTCTTTTTCTTTAACCCAAATTACAGGAATTCCACCATTCTAGTAACAACTTGTGAAGCAAATTTTTGAAGCTAATGTGAAGAATGTGAGGGGAATCCTCTTGGTATCTTCTCCCTATCTTCAAATATGCTTTACTAATTTGCTAGCGAGAGGCATATTCATGGTGTGTTTATTAATTTGATTGGGTTTTGAGAAATTTCTTTTGGATTCTTATTGAAATTATAGATCTATTATCTTCTCCCAAGTTATAATTGCTAAACTTAATGGTTTGCAAACATGAATTATGCTTTTCTTTTCTTGCTTTTGCTTGAAAGAGAAAAGTGAGAATTGGGTGAGGAGATAGTACTGAGGAATGGAGTGTTTGTGTGTGGGATTAACCTAGAGATAGCTAAAACCCACATTTTCACTCCATTAAAGGTCAAGGCTAGAAATAGTCAGGCCTTCCTTAATCTTATGTGGTTGATAATTTGAATTGGCTTTGTGGTTTGAAAGACCCCAAGTCATAAACATTTTTATGGTTGAAAAAGAAGAAAATGTGAATTTTCCATTTCTATCTATGATAATTATGAATCTAAGGCATTGAAGAAACTCCCGATTTAATTGAGATCTTATCTACAGAATGCCCTTAGCCACATCACTTGAAATTGCTTCAATTGGAATTCCCCACAATTAGTATTAGTCTAGAATTAGATAGTTATTTCCCTTTAATCTCCCCCAATTTTACATTTTTTAAATGTTGAACATTTATGCGTTCTAGTTTGAATTAGTTTATAACTCTTGAATTATCGACCCAATTCCCTGTGGGATTCGACCCCGACTTGTGTTGATACAATGACCATTTACGCTCTTTTTAAAAGAGGAGTGTAGTTTGGATGTTACTAGTGAAGATTGGCCATGGTTTGGAATCTTGACTTTAGGGTGACCCCGAGTCGTGGTCAGCACCACGACACATTAAGTCAGTCATGGTCAAGGATGATTTGAAGAAAGAACAAGATGGGCAGTGTACCTAATGGATTGGTCACCACAATTCGTTAGGTACACCAGGAGTCGTGGTGTCCCCCGTGGGGACTCTCAGAAGAAGATGAGATACCTGTTCTTGACGATGAATTTGTTTAATTGCCTATCATCAATGCACATACGAAGGGATCTATCTTTCTTTTGGACAAAGAGGACTGGTGCACCCCATGAGGACTTTCTCAGTCTAATGAAACTCTAATCTAACAGGTCCTTCAACTATTCTATCAGCTCCTTTAGCTCGGCTGGAGCCATTCTGTAGGGAGGAATAAATATAGGATGCATGTTGGGAAGAAGGTCAATACCAAAATCGATATCCCACTCGGGAGGGATTCCTGGGAAATCATCAGGAAAGACTTCTGGATACTCACGTACTAATAGACCTGACTGGATAGTCAAAGTCTCGGACTCAACATCCTTAACCTTAAGTACATGGTACACACAACTTTTGAAAATCATCTTTCTGTCCTTAAGGTAGGAAATAAAACAACCTACAGGCACAACTGAACTACCCTTCTATTAAAAGATTAGCTCACCCAGAAATCTGAACTCTACTACCCGGGTTCTACAATTAATTGAGGAATAACATGAAAATAGCCAATCAATGCTTAGGATAACATCAAAATCGGTCATGGCTAACTCTATCAAATCTACTGAGGTAACTTTCTGAATGATTGAGACCGTGCAACCTCTATATACCTGTATAGCTATTACTAAATCACCTACTAGACTACAAACTGAGAAGGGTTCTAACAAGACTTCGGGACTGACTCCGGAGCTACTGGCCACATAAGGTGTCACAAAAGAAAAGGTAGCCCCTAGATCTAACAGAGCATAAGTATCAATATGGAAAACTTGTAACATACCAGTGACTACATCGGAGGAGACCTCCTTCTCCTGGCGGGATGCTAAAGCATAGAATCTGTTCTGGCACTGACCGCCATCTGTGCTAGTAGATGCCCCCTGATGTGCTGAGCGTATAGGTTGGGCTGCTGAACTAGAAGCTGGGCCTCGTCCCCCATCATAGTCCTGTCTCACTGTTGGGAAATCCTTGAGCATGTGTCTGGGCTTCCCATACCCAAAACAAGCACCTGAACCTTCTAAACACTGGTTCGTGTGACCCCGGCCACACCTGCCGCAAGTTGGAATACCAAAATTTGCGGGTCTGCTGTTCTGTCCCCTTGAGCCTAATGCTCGCCTCCTCTGATCATGCCTCGGTCTGGATGGCATAATCAATGCTGAAGATGGTGGGGCTTAATATCTCTGGGGGTCTGTTGTTGGTGCCCACCACCTGACCTCGGCTGTGAGAATATGTGACTATCAGTCATGGCCTTTTTAGCCTCCCTCTCTCTCATATGCATCGCCTTCATCTGCTAGGCATACAAAACAATCTGAGGGAAGTCCATATCCTGATGGAGCATGGCGGTCTTGCAATCCTTGTCCAAATAGCCCGCAACTACATGAACAAACCTGCTCACTCACACCCTCTTATCAGTCACCAACTTTGGGGCATATTTTGATAGGCGGGTGAACTCAAGAGCATACTCCTGCACCATCATCCTCCCTTGCTTCAAATTTACGAACTTATTTCCCTTCAGCTCCCTCATCTCATGAGGGAAGAATAGATCTAAGAATGCAACATGGAACTCTTCCCAAGTGACAGGACCTAATCCGACGGCCCTGCTATCTTTCCATTGGTGAAACCAGATATGTGTGACCCCTTTCAACTGGTATGAGGCCAACTCCATGCACTCAACTCCATTAACCCCCATGATTTGGGTGATCTTCACAATTTCATCTACGAACTCATGCGGGTCCTCATCTACTTTTGACCCAAGAAACTCCGACAGGTTCATTGTCAAGAACTCTCTAACTTGAGCCGCCGTTGTATTTCCATTTTGTGGAACATGTGCAACCGCTTGCTGGTTGACCTGAGCGGTCAAAGCGTTTGCGAGCATCTGAATAGCTTCCTGAAACTCAGCATGGGCAACTAGCTCCGGTGTTTGGTGCTCCTAAATTGGTGGGGCTTGCTGGTTCCCTTTACCGTTGCCATCCTCATGGCCTTCTCCTTTCCCATTCCTCCTACCATTCATTATTTGGGGAGCCATGATTCTGCAATCATGAATAGCATGAATTAAAAGGATAGGGAGACATATCATCGCATGACATAGATCATGAAAGAAGGGAATATTTCATAAAACGTCTCGTAGCCTCTTCATCATAAATTTGGCACGCTTCACACCCATGGAAAAGAATCTACTTAACCCGGCTTTCAGACACCCTAGGACACTTCAAACCTATTGCTTTGATACTATGTTTGTCACAACCTAAACGGAAGCCTGGATTGTAACCCATGGCATGAACATACATCTAACTCAATCAATGAAACCAAATAAATCAACAAGATAATCATAGCGTAAATCTAGATTAAACATAACATCAGAATACACAATCTGAAGCTGAATAAAACCATGTGCCCCAAAATCCTCTAAACATGATGAGTTTATGGGACAGGACCCGAACTAACTCAACAAGTTGAAACGGAAAATACATGAAGAAAATCTAAATAGTCTAGTCCTTAAGAGATGAGGACTCACCCATGACGTACGATTCGATCTCAGAAGACTGACTATGAGCGGGGCTGAACCTGAGGGTCGGGTCCTGTATCATGAAATGATACATCATAGAGTATGTTTTCAATACATAGAATGTACCATGTATGCAAGGTAAGCAAAATCGCTTAAGTAAGTAAAATCATTTGAAGACAATGCATAATGTAAACATAACCGTTAAGAATTTGAGAGTAGGGCTTGCATGCATTCTTTCTGAAATCTTGATCTCATCAGAACATAATATACATTATAACTGAATTAATTGACTCAAAGCTGAAACATGATATTTATAAGTAAAACTGAACACTGAGTCAAACATGCTTTAGAATATGCATCAATGTATAAATCTCAAGAATGATGAACATGCAAAACTAAAATCATGAGGAACAATAGGAGACTTGTCTTTTAACTGACATACCACGATAGAGCTTGTGTGGTCTCAACTATTACACTCAAGTGGGTAGAGCCATCCAAAGCCTTGCCAGGGCTAGGGACGATACCGTTATGTTGATATCAAGCTCATGGGCCAATAGAGCCAGGGATATATCACAAGGGAGGTCCCAAAGTAAATTCATAATAGTATAAACATACGTTAGTGTGTAGTTCTGAGTCATAAGGTGATCGACCCTTAGCATACTTGGTGCTAGACACTACTCCCAAAAACTTACATATGCTCTACTTCATTATTCATAAAGGTTCAACATTTTATATTGACGAAGCTCAATAATCAAACACATCTGAATTATGAAATCATGCAAATGAGAAGCTTTAGCTCAAAACATACCAAATGCTTAAAGATAATTGGGAGCGTTCGCTCCAAGACCATGTGGTAAGCTTAATTCGGGAAATCATAAATCATACTTTGAACATATGGGCATTCCCCAAAGCTTTATCATACTTGGAAATACTCAATTCACATCGAAAACATGATTATAATCATGGGTAGCTTGAAAACATGTTTTTCATCATAATATCTCATCATCATCATACATTCATCACAAATCTCATCTTTAATGAACTTTTCATCAATGGGCTTTTTAATTCATAAAGCTAAAAACATGATTTCTAATTGAAAACATTATAAAAATTTCCCATGCTTCATAATTAATTGTAGAAACGTATTTAAATAATACCCATGTAAAGAATTAAGAAGTTCATGCATTGGGTTAAAACCCCATAGTCTAGACATAGAAATCTCATGATTTAGAGAGGGATTGGAATGAGTGTGAAAGGAATCGCCCATTCATAACCCTACATACCTGTTGGTAGTTGATTCTTACATTTCTTTAATAGCCCAAGAAGAAAGTGAAGAGAAATTGAGGAACACTAGGATTGATAATCCTCTCTCACCTTCTACTTTGCATGCATGGATGTAAATGGCCTAAAATGAACTTAACCCCTTTAAAATTCATCATTCATAACTCAAAACGACGTATTTTAGGCCTTAGAATATAGGAATTACAGAAAAGCCATTACTAAATACGCAGAAAATAACTGCCAGATGGTCCCAACGAGGGACCTAACGACTCGTTACCCTAGGCTGCGACTCGTGGAGTCATTATTCAAGTACATTGCTCACCTGATCATCTGGGTTCATCACAAGAAACATCACGATCTGTTACTGGTGACCACGACTCGTGGTCACCACCTGTTATGTACAGTGCCTCCATGCCAATTAATTCTTCAACTAGCTGACCACGACCCTCCCCATGAAACGTGGGGACTGACCATGCCTCGTATGGTCCTTCTGTCAAGTCCACTATGTCTTTTCTCCTCTTCACTCAAACACCACTCCCCACAACTGAGCTAACAACTCGTGGGGCCTGACCACGAGTCGTGGTCATGCCCTCGGGGATCCTATTTCCCAAACTGCAAGCTCATCACCTGGGCCTCCCCATGAGTCATATCACAACTCATGGGCTTCTCTCACTGGTCACGGCATGACCCGTCCAGATGCCTGGTGCCAGATTTTAACTTTTCTCTATTTTAACTCCCAGATCTAATCTTTGGGCTTACGGAGTATAACAATCCTAGGATATCTGAAAGCCGCGTCAAGTTGAGTCCTTTTCAAAGGTGTGAAGTGCACCACAATTATGACTGGAGGCTACAAAACATTATTAGGAAAACTCCCTTTTGTTCATACACCTTATGGTGCGTTGAAGTTCAATTCCAGAAACATTTTCCTAACTCGTGCTCTATTTTGTTTTAGTGGAAATATTCCTCCAAGATAAGGAAATGGAAGGAGGGCCGGTAACGATAACCGACCTGCCCTACCAGCTCCATCAGCCCCTCAAGATGATCAAGTGTCCTCAATATAATTTAGAGCAGCAATCTAGCTACTGGCTTAGACAGTGACTAGCCAAGTGAACCAGCAGGTGGTTACAGTGAACACACATGGGTCTGCAGCAGTTGTTAGGTTTCGGGATTTCACCCGAATAAACCCTGCGGATTTTCATGGATCCAAGGTGGGAGCGGACCCGCAGGAATTTATAGATGAGGTGCGGAAGATCACCCAGATTCTGGGTGTTAGTTTTGCGGAGAGTGCTGATATGGATGCCTACTAGTTGAAGGGGGTGGCTCAAATTTGGTATGATTAGTGGAAGGAAGGGAGACCAACAGGAGCAGAGCCAGTAGAGTGGGAAGAGTTCACCATAGCATTTCTAGATAGATTCTTCCCTCGGGAGTTGAGGGAGGCTAAGGTCGTAGAGTTCATGAACCTAAGACAGGGTAACAAGATCGTGGACGAATATGCATTGGAGTTCATGCAGTTGTCAAGGTATGCTCCAGAGATGGTAGCCGAGCCAAGGGATTGCATGCTTTAATTTTTCAACGGTGTATCAAATTTGGTACTTAAGGAGTGCTGGACCGCGATGCTCATAAAGGATATTGACTTCTCCATCCTCATCGTTCATGCCAAGCAGATTGAGGTAGAAAAATTAAAAGATATGGAGCGGGAGAACAAGTGGACTAGAACTGGTTAATCAGATTATGGCCACAAAAGGTCCAGCGGCAGTAGTCGCCCATAGCATAAGCAATACAGGGCTCCAGCACCCTCTTCAGCCAGCTCCCCTACTTTTTGGTCCCATAAGGATTAGAAGGGTAGAGCATATGGCTCTTAGTCCCATAAGGATTAGAAGGGTAGCTAGCAACCATTATCTAGCTTGTCCTAAGTGTAGCAAAAACAATCCAGGTGAATTCCTCCAGGGCAAAGAGGGTTGCTTTAGGTGTGGACAACTAGGTCACTGGCTAAAAGAATGTTCGTCAGTAGGATAAGGGAGATGAAAGTCTAGCACTTTAGTAGCCCCAGTAGGCCATCCAACTTAGCAGGGTAACACCTCAGGTATGGATGACGATCAGCGCTAAGATCGCTTTTAGCTTTTTCTTCTCATAAGGATCAAGAGAGCTCACCTGACGTAGTCACGAGTATGTTACATCTTTTCTGTCTAGATATGTATGCCCTACTAGATACAGGAGCCACACTATCATACGTGACTCCCTATGTAGTTGTTTAGTTTTAAATAAGTCCACAAGTCCTCTCAGAACCATTCTCAGTCTCTATACCAATTTGCGAGTCAGTTGCCGGGTGTATAGAAACTGCCCAGTCTCAGTATTGGGTAAAGTCATTCTAGCTGATCTAGTTAAGTTAGACATGGTTGATTTCGACCTCATTATTGGCATAGATTAGCAACACTTTGGTTATGCCATAGTGGACTGCAGAACTAGGGTCATCAATTTCAGTTTGTAGATGAGCTAGTTCTAGAGTGGATGGATAGTTGTTCCGCACCTAATCGTTGGTTTATTTCCTAGCTTAAGGCAAGGAAGCTCATTTCTAAAGGGTGCATCTATCACCTAGTTTGGGACAAAGATTCTAGCTCTGAGACCCCAACTATCTAGTCCATTGCAATTATTAGCGAATTCCTTGATGTGTTTCCTGAAGATCTACCCAGAGTCCCTCCCACGAGGTAAATAGACTTTGGCATAGACGTTCTTCTACAAACTCAGCCCATCTCCATTCCTCCTTACGCAATGGCTCCAGTTGAGCTTAAGGAGTTGAAGGATTATCTAAAAGACCTACTTGATAAGGGTTTCATCAGGTCCAACATCTCTCCATAGGGAGCTCCAGTGTTCTTCATGTGAAATAAAGACGGTACTCTCAAAATGTATATCGACTGCCATTAACTGAACAATGTTACAGTTAAGAATAGGTATCCACTACCTAGGATAAACTTGTTCGATCAGCTTCAAGGAGCTAGTTGTTTGTCCAAGGTATATCTCAGGTTGGGGTATCATCATTTTAGAGTCAGAGAATGTGACATATCGAAAACAGCCTTTAGAACTCGGTATGGTCACCATGACTTTGTTGTATGTCCTTTGGACTAACTAATGCCCCTTCAGCTTTGATGGACCTAATGAACAGGGTTTTCAAGTAGTATCTAGACATGTTTGTCATTTTATTCAATGATGACATTCTAGTATACTCCAAAAATGAGGAAGAACATGATAACCATCTAAGAATAGTGTTACAGACGCTTAGAGACCACTAGTTGTTCACTAAATTCAGCAAATGTGAATTTTGGTTGAAGACTGTGACTTTCCTTTGTCACATGGTCTCAAGTGAGGGTATTCAGGTAGATCCTCAAAAGGTAGAAGCGGTGAAAGACTAGTGAAGACCTACTTCCCAATAGATATGAGAAGTTTTCTAGGTCTAGCTGCTTATTCCTGATGATTTATAGAAGGGTTTTCCTCTATTACGTCTCCTCTAACTAAGCTAACTCAGAAAAAGGTGAAGTTTCAGTGGTTAGATGCATGGCAGAAGAGTTTCCAGGAGTTGAAGACTCGACTCACTACCGGTCCAATTTTAACCTAAACCAGAAAGAACAGGTGGGTTCGTAGTATATTATGAATGCTTTTAGAGTTGGACTCGGTTGTGTTCTGATGCAGTGGGGTAAGGTGATATCTTACACCTCCAGATAGCTCAAGGTTCATGAAAAGAACTACCTGACTCATGACCTTGAATTGGTAGCGGTGGTGTTTTCTTTGAAGATATGGAGACACTATCTTTATGGGGTTCACGTGGATGTTTTCACCGATCACAAGAGCCTTCAATATATGTTCGGTCAGATGGACTTGAATCTTCATCAGAGAAGGTGGTTGGAGCTACTAAAGGACTACGACATGAGTATGCTATACCACCCAAGAAAGGCGAATATGGTGGCTGATTCCCTAAGCAGAATGTCCATCGGGAGCATTGCTCAAGTTGAAGAGAGCAGAAAAGAACTACCAAAAGATATTCACTAGTTAGCTAGGTTTGGAGTGCAGTTGGTCGATTCAGCTAAGGGCAGAGTAGTAATGCATAGTGGGTTAGATTCCTCGTTAGTGATTGAAGTTAAGTCAAGGCAGGATGAAGATCAAATACTATTTAAGCTGAAAGAAGCAGTTCTCAGAAAAGAAGTTGAGGCTTTCTCCAAAGGGGAAGATGGTGTGCTTCTTTACCAGGGCAAACCTTGTGTACCAGATGTAGGTGACTTGACACAACAAATACTGGCAGAAGCACATAGCTCCAGATATTCTATCCACCTAGGTGCCACTAAGATATTCCGTGATCTATGGGAAATCTACTGGTGGAACAACATGAAGAGAGATATTGATAATTTTTTGGCTAAGGGCTCGAACTGCTAGCAGGCTAAAGTTGAACATCAGAGACCTGGAAGTATGACTCAGGATATCAACATACCCACGTGGAAGTGGGAAAAAATGAATGTGGACTTTATTAAGGGCCTACCTCGTACTTTCCAGCAGCATGACTCAATTTGGGTGATAGTAGATTGGATTACCAAGTCAGCACATTTTCTCCCAGTTAATACTATGGACTCAGCTAAGGATTATGCTAGGCTATACATCTGGGAATTGGTCAGACTATATGGTGTTACCTTGTCCATCATTTCAGATAGAGGTACCCAGTTCACCTCACATTTCTAGAAGTCATTTCAGAAAGGACTCAGTACTCAGGTCAAGCTCAACATAGCTTTTCACCCTCATATTGATGGAAAAGCTGAGCGGACTATTCAGACCTTAGAAGATATGCTAGGAGCTTGTGTGATCGACTTTAATGGCAGTTGGAATGATCACCTACCTCTCATCGAGTTTGCATACAACAACAACTACCACTCCAGTATTCAGATGGCCCCGTTTGATGGTAGGAGGTGTAGGTCTCCTATAGGGTGGTTTGAAGTTTGTGAAGCTACCTTGATAGCACAAGACTCAATCCATGAAGCTGTGTAGAAAGTTCAACTTATCGGGAAAAGGTTGAAAACAGCTCAAAGATGACAGAAATCTTATGCTGGTGTGAGGAGATGAGAGTTAGAATTTGCTGTAGATAATTGGGTTTACCTCAAAATTTCACCTATGAAGGGGGTGATGAGGTTTAGAAAGAAAGGGAAGCTTATTTCGAGTTATGTAGAACCCTACAGGATTCGGAGGCTAATTGGCAATGTGGCCTATGATTTAGAATTACCTTCGGAGTTAGCATTTGTGTACCCAGTCTCCATGTGTCACTACTGAAGAAGTGTATTGGTGAACCGACCTCAGTTGTGCCAATAGATAGTATGGGGGTGAAGGATAGTCTCTCTTACAAAGAGATCCCAGTTCAGATCCTAGACCATCAGATTCGTAAGCTAAGAAACAAGGAAGTCGCTTCAGTGAAAGTCTGATGGAGGAAACAGTTAGTTGAGGGAGCCAATGAGAAGCAGAAGTAATGATGGCTAAATACCCTCATTAATTTCCTTCCACTTCAGTTTCAACATCAGGTACTAAATTCCTCGTCAATACTCTGTTCAGTTCTGTACTTATAAGCTCTATTTAGATTTTCAATATGCATCCTAGTTGCATAAACTTAGTTAGCATGGTTAAATTAGGTTGGAGTAAGTCATTCCTTTAGAAATTAGTTCATAGTCTCAGTGTTGGAATTGCAACTCTTTTTCCATTTTTTCAGCAGTTTTAGCCTTCATTCGAGGTCGTATAATCCTAAGGGGGAGATATTGTAACACCCCAAAACTTTTCTAGACCAAACTTAGACTTTGCATGAAAAACTAGAAAGCACTAGAAAATTTTTGTTACAGAATGACCCAAACAACAAGTCATTATCACCTATAACAGACCATTGTCTGGGTCATTGTCTGACCTGAAGATTTCCTTTTGGGAACCAATGAGGGATAGGATGACCTATTAGAAGGAGTAACGAGTTGACCTGTCGTCCATTTTATCCCAGGTCTAGAAACCTGCCAGACCTTCCCTTGAGCTAACGAGTGGGACTAAAAACTCGTGGTTTATACCAACGAGTCATTGTTTCCACACGTTGGCTGAACCAACAACCTTTTAGGTCAAGACAGTTTTGACCACGAGCATACACAATGACCCATTTGTTCTACCAATGAGTCATTCTATCGCCCATAGCAGAGGGGCTAAGTTTTTCCTTCCAGTGACAATGGGAGGTACCAACGACCCATTAGTTATTCCAATGAGTCATGGTCCACTTCTGTTGCCTAATCCAGTGAGCCCCATTTCTGGGCCATGGACCAATGACTGGTCCCAACGATTCGTGGTGTCAACCAACAACTCTTTGTGCGACCCTTTAGTCCCTTAATGGGTAGTTTTCAAATTTATTTCTAGGGTTATTTTAGTAACTTCCTATCTTTTAATCGCTAAACTATGTCATTTGGGTTATATTCATTGGATTTAGAGGGGTAATCGATGTTCACTCTTCATTCCTCTCATTCCCTCAAAGTCAGAAACGTAGACACTCTGTCAGAAAGCACAGAGCAAGAGCAAGGGTTCGATTTTCTTCTCGTATCTTCTCAAGGATTTTCTCCAGGGTTCTCTTCACCATGTATATGAGAATTTAGCAAGGGAATTATCCTTCCCTTGTGCCCCAAAATCCATTTAAATTTTCTTATCAGTCCTACCCTTGAGGTTTCAAAATTTAGTAATTTTTCAAAATCCGATTCAATTCATGTGGAATGTTGTTCATATTGTTAGCTGCTATATTCCTGTTACTTAGAGATCATGTTGATACTTGATTCCTACAAATGCGTTTTAGCCTTAGTTGTTGAATACATAAATTAGGGTCTTTCATAATTGAATAGACATAGTGTTGCTTGACTCTATCAGTGTTGGGAATTCCTTGTTATTATTATCAATTAAATGCTTAGTCAGTTGCATGCTAGCTCAGTTTCAGTCATGACGTTAATATCTTCAGTATCTTTCAGTAATGTCAGCTGTTCAGTTTGACTAAAGCCTTTTCTTGAAGTGTTAGTAATGCCTCCCAGATATCAGTTATCAGTTAATAGTTAGTTCTATAGATGGTTACAACGCTTCCAGATAAGCAGCTCTGACCAATCCTAGAACACCAATTATAATATTCGGTCATATAAGACTCTTATATTACTTCCAGAGAAGAGTCCCTGACTTAGTCTTGGGCCCCGGCTTCAAGCTATCAGCTTAATAAATAAATTTAGGATTTATCCAGTGGGAGTAGCACTTACCACCGAGAAAACCAAGGTTTCAGCACACCCAGGTTCCCAGAACTACATTTCCACCGTAGGTTACTTGGTCCATCAGGTCCCAAATTTGTGATCACCTAGTTCATGCCTTTATACCCTGGTAAGGTATATTGGGTCCTATCGATGGGGCATATACATCGAACTTCACGTTTAGCTCACGTGGTTATATATCGATTATAGTCTATCCCACTAGTCAGTACAGTCTCAGTTCAGTTCAGTTTAGCTTAATTTAGTATCTCAGATCTAGGACATGTATATGGAAGTCAGTTAGGGTCATTATTGACCATATCAGTTATATTTCTGTAGTATCAGTTTTCAGAATTTCAGTTGGTCATTTCATGTCATTTCAGTTCTGTTACTTGTTCTTCCATGCTTATTATATCTCTCGCTTACTTAGCACATTCAAAGTACTGGCCCATAGCTTTTATGTTGTATCGTATCATGATACAGGCACAGGTTCTCAGTCCCAGCATTATCAATAGTTCCCTTGGAAAATATCAGTCGTAGTATTTGGTGAGTCCTCATCTTTCGAGGACAATATTTATTTTTCATTAGTACTTTCCAGTTAGATTTTAGAGTTATATGGGGGAGGGGGGGGGGCTCGTCCCAGCAACTCATCATTTAGTAGTTGACTTTCACACATAGACACAAATTTTTAGTATTGTATTTCAGATGTGTTGACTCTTATTAAATCAGTTTTTTTAAATGATCTTATTTATTTAAAGCTTCCACTTATGTTTACTCAGTTTATAATATTGAATAGAACGAGTTTGCTTCATGATTTCGTGACATACCAAATAAGGGATTGTTAGAAGAAAGCTCCTATAGTGGACAGATATAGCCCTTTGTATAGGTTTTTTGCTTGTTTAAGGCCATAAAGTGCTTGCTTGAGTCGGCAAACAGAGATAGAATGATTTTAGAAGATGATTTATCGGCACCTTGAACTGTACTATCGGAACTATGCTCTGAAGATTTTTTTAAAGTAACCCAGTCATATGTCTTAGAAAGGGTAGTGATGTCCCCCTGAAAAGTATCACGACCATAAAGAGAAGAAAAGGGAGATTGCATGTTGATCCCTTCCTTCACTCTGCAATAGCCCAACGACTCTTCTCTTCACAAGTAGGCTTGGCGCTTAGTCGATTTGAAAAGCTGGAAAGATGAAAGAAGGCTGAGGAGGTGCTGGAGTGAAGTGATTCCAGTGCTGGGATCACGAATGGGAATCTAAATAGAAAAGAAGGCTAAGGTTGAGATAGTCTTGGCTAAGCAATTCATCTACTTTCTTTGTGAGGTATTATTATTCTAATTCACATTTAATGATAGACAATGGGTTGGTTTAGGGTCACTTGTGGCACAAAGTATCGTGTCTCATAAGGGTATAGACTCGGGTCGTGACAGTAGAATGGGTGCTATTTTGGTCCCTTGCCCAACGGGCAGCTAAATGCTCACCACATAGTGTATGATTAATGTCACGGTACGGGGGCTTCCCTAGCAATATGAAGTATATCACCAGGTTCACCACAGGCATGCCAAGGAAGGAATTGAATGACCTAGCATTGAAGCAAACCACTTGACCTCGTATCTAATCATAGTGTTCTCTCTAAAGAAACTATCTAGTTGAAACAAAATTCTCTCACCAAGGTGAGGTTGTACTCCTCAAGCTCAGAAACACGTATGCAAACCCCAACTCGCAAATAGTATGGAACTCAAGTGCAAGGAGACCCTCATCAATCCAGTTTTCTGAAGAATACTTGACCTTTTTTTGTGCATTAAACCACTTGAGCCCATGTGGTTCCACAGCCTTAGCCCCAAATCTCCTAGTAGGGGGTGCTTTGGTGGTCATCCCCTGAAATCTTTGTTAATGACTTCCACTTCTTTTCCTTTATCTACACGGGGATGCCATAGTACCTGCCAAACAACAACAAGACTTTCACAAAATTAGTTTGTGAACAACAAGGCTAGATTAGGTGTAGGAGGTGCAAAACAACCCCTCAGTTAATTTGCTAGAAAACTAGTGAGAATTTTTCAGATAGGGTGCTCAGACTTCCCCCATTATCATGCCAAATCTCTTCAACCCAAATAACTCACCAACTTTGCAATTACAATCAATCTTCATGTTTTTCCCTCACACCTTTCTTAATTTCTTTTTTTTTTCAAGGGTTCTTAAAAATAGCCACTCCCTTCACTTTCTCCACTCTGAATTCTCAATTCACACAACTCAAATGTGGAAGTAGTCACAATAAATTCAATCAACCAAATTAACATGACTTTTACTACTTTTCACAATGAATTAACATGAATTTTTCAACAATCTAAGATTTTCAAATTCAAGAATCACACAAACTAAGAAATTTCTCTCTTTACACAAGTGCTCGAAGTTCACTATTTTCATGAAATTATTCTATAACCCATTCATCACCCTCTTCACACCCATAACTTAGAATCACAAAATTCAACAAAAAAACAAGCAGTCCAAACAAGGATATAGCAATATCTTGGAAGAAAACATTAGATTTTAGCCATGGAAACCCACATTATGAAGTTCAAGATTTTCACCCAATAATGGTGATTTTGGGTTTTTCAACTTGGGGAAGAAGTGTAATGGGAGCATGCTTATAACATTAAATAACAAAGGATATAAGAAACTTATTGAATTGTGTTGAGGAAGCTAGCTTCACCAAACTTTTCGGAGAAGACAACAATGGAGTGGAAGAGGAGGGAGAGTTACAGCTTTAAGAAGAGAGGAGAGAGAAAATTATTTTGCTTTTTCCTTTGACTTGTAAGGAAAAGAAGATGAATAGGGATTTAAAATAATGGCGTGGTTCATGGGTTTTTATTAATTTTAGAGTCCTTGGGTCAAATTTGATCCATGGACCCAAAAAAGTTTCACCCATCATGCACCTGGCACAGCGCGCCACCTATCTCACCACACACTTAGAAATCTTTTTTCCTTGGTTAGTTGGGAGTGGCACAGTGCACCACCTATAGCCCCAATCTGAAAATTTTTTCCTTCTTAAGTTTAATACCTGGTGCTCCGCACTAGGTATGTCTCCCCAGACTTAAAACTTTTTCCATCTTCCTTTCTCTAATCTTTCACCTCAATTTCCCTATTTGTCTCGACAAAATAATATATTATGTTAGAAAGATGGTTGCCTCTCACAAAGTGCCTTAGTTATAGTCATGGCATGACATTCATAGGTTGCATCCCGTACAGTGCTTGATTTAACATCGCAACATGATTTAAGACTTCTCACTCCTTCACTCAAGTGAGATAATTAGTTCCTTGACTTAATGTTGAGTTAACTTTAAACATCTACTATTTAACTACCTGCTTATACCCTCCAGGCTTAACATTTATTCTTATTTTAAAGTTCTCATATTGAGTTGGCAGCTTTGCCGCCCCGAAAACATTAAATACGACCTCTTGGCCATCCACAATCATTGACATCTTGCCTAATTTCACCTTTATCATTGCATATGTGGTGGCTAAGAATCCTCTTCCCAAAATTAGGGGAACTACTTTGCCCACCTCATAATCAAGGATGATTAAATCCACCAACAGGATGAATGGTTCCACTTTGATTAATACATCCTCAAAGATACCATCAAGATAAGAGAGGGACCTATTGGCTAATGCAATGTCACTATGGTGGGGCATGATTTCACCTAATCCCAAAGTTCAAAAAAATAATGCAGGCATCAGATTAATGCTTGCACCAAGATAACATAGTGCTAAACCAACTTTTCTACCCCAAATGACCACCGGAATAGTGAAGCTCCCAGGATCTTTTAACTTCTTCACAATCTTGTTCTGTGCTCGGGAAATGAACTCCTTTGTAAGAACTATAGTCTCAAACTCAGTGAGCCTTCTTTTATTTGCCACTATATCGTTCAGATACTTGGCGTATTTCGAAACCTCTTGCAAAAGCTCCACCAATGGTAAATTCACATGTATCTGCGTCAACACATGAAGAAACTTATTATAGGTTGTGTCCTCCTTCTTCTTTTTGAATCTTTGTGGGAATGGAGGAGGTAGTCTAGCTTCTACCACTTTTTGTTGTGAGTTACTTTACTCACCAACCTCATGCTTAGACTTCACAACTTACGCTTCCTCTATCTTCTTATCTCTGGGTATTAGTTTACCCAGCTCATTTATACTGCGCAAAGAGATCGCGCTAACTTTCTCCATGGTGTTCTTCTTAGTATTACATGGAAGTTCCCTAGCGGTCTGTTTGTTTGCTAAAGGACCAATTGCCCTATTTTCCTTTCTAACTCGTGGATTAATTTCCGCATCTCATTAACCAGCTGAGTCTTCTAAACCATCCACTACTTCATTGTCTCCTCTAAAAAACTGCCATGCTGCTGGCCCTGAGGTCTCTGGAAGTTTTTCGAGGGACTCTAAAAATTATGGTTCCCTCCCTAGGAGGGATTAGTGATGTTTGACATATTCTTATGCTCATTTTCCATGTGTTTACCCATGTTTTGCCTTGTTTTAAGTACTTATCCTTATGAAATGCATGAATTCATGTTTTTGTGTGTCTTATGAGCTAAAAAATATTTTTAGATGTTTGAGCAGGAAACCTAGGAAATAGGACTCAAAAATGACCCAAGGTGTGAAGGAAGAAAAGTTCGCCAAAATTGGCCTGGTGAGATAGATGGTGTGGCACACCAGACCCCCAACATCAGAGAAAATTGTGCTCCAGTTGGTGCAATAGGTGGCATGGCGCGCCAGAGCCTCAACTTTAGAGGTATTTTTGCTATCACCTTGGCGAGATAAGTGGAGTGGCGCGCTAGAGGCATACTGGACTTAGGAAATTTTTGGAACACTTTGGTGCAATGGATAGAGTGGCGCACGAGAGGGCAACCTTCAGAAGAATTTCAAGTTAAAATTCTAGTGTTGCAGGAGGTGGTGCGGCATGCCAAACCTATTCTGGGATGTATTTTCAAGTTTAAGAGCTGCATTTCTCAAGGGCAAAAAATTCATTGGACCCCTACTTATAAATATAATATCTAGGGCATTTTGTTAGGTATGAATCATTCATCGTATTGATCAGTTTGTATGTAGTTCTTAGAGAAAGAGACAAGTTCATTTTCTAGGTTTCTTCTTTAACTTATGTTTTTGATTTCGAATGATGAATTCTTTAGTTTTTCACTTTAACATGAGTGGATAAACTCTTGCTCTAGGGTTTTGACCATAGCAGATGGTTGAAGTTTGAAAGTTTGTTTATGCTAGTTCTTAATTCTTCATAAAGGTTTTTTATACTTATGTAATTGCTTATTTGTTGGATTGATCACCTCAAAAATATATTTGTTGGCTTTTGGTTGAAATCAGTAGAGGGAAGCAACAGGGTGTGAAATGATTCTTTTGCCCTTGAAAATTTCAGCTTAACTTGAAAATTCACCCCGAACAAGCCCTAGGGCACTGTGCCTCCTATCTTTCCAGACTGTGGCTTGAATTTCCTCTGAAGTTTATCCTCTGGAATGTGCCATTAGCCATTTTTCCAAGGTTTTAGTCAAATTATGCAAATTAGGGACCTAGCGTGTGGCACCTCTCACTACACCCGAATATTAGAAAATCTCCCGAGTTTGGAATACCTCTAGCGCGTTGATGTCGCCCAAGTTCATGCAAGAGCACATGGTTGTCAAGTAATATAGGATGGTGAAGTCCCCATTATTGTTCCTCAGAGACTTCAGATCAATTTTTTAAGGTTACTTCTTTATTTCTCTATTCTAACAAAAATAGATTAAACGCGAAATGGTTTGAAAAATTAAACTACTAAAAACATGAAATGTAAAATTAACTAAATATTGTTTCAAACATGTCTGTAGTTAAAATAATGATGAAAATATAGGGAAATGGCACTTTTGTTTCAGATTGAGTTATCAATACTTGATTATGCTAGATTAATTCTTCCTAAGGTTGCTAGTTACAAGTTACTATCCAATTTATTGCCTGTCTCCCGAGCATCCAAGAACTATCTCATTAACCCTAACGCCTATATCCCTATTTCGCAGGAGAAACATGAAACTGTGATTGTGCGTACTTGTATTTCAACTAAACAGGTTGAAGGGTATATTCCTATTCTCACCAACAACTTCTAACATCCAACAAATGGGTCAAAGGATCTTTAAATTCTTGATTTACATTTAATTTTAACACTTTCAGTTCCCTCTCCCGAGTTCAACCAAAACCCAACAGATTTATTCACAAAGTGATCATTCTAGTGAATAAGCAATTAAAACAAGTAAATATAAACAACCTTTAATAAAGAATCAAAACTAGCAATAATCAGCCTATCAAACATCAACCATCAACTATAACCAAAACCCTAGAATGGGCATTTAGCCACTCATAGACAAGCGAAAAACATAGAAATCATCATCATTCAAAGTAGAACGACAAAAAATAAAGAAAACCAAGTGGGAACTTGTCTCTCCTCTAAAAGCTTCATTACAATCTTTCTACTATAAACAAAAGGATGTAAAATAGCCAACAAATGACCCAGATGTTATATTTATAGGTGAACCCTCAAATGATTGTTTTGCCCTTAAGCATTTAGCTTTAAAATTAGCAAAATCCATACGAATATGGATCTGGCGCATCATGCCCTCCGTAGTCCCAAGGTGTTAGAAAGGATTCTGCAGTTTAGGCTCTGGGGCTCCATGCCAGCCATTTCGCCAAAGTGTTAGAATATCTTTCTGCTGTAATTTGGGCTCTGGTGCCCCACGCCAGCCATTGCACCAAAGTGTTAGCAAAATTTTTGAACATTAAAACCCCTCTTATGCCCCACTCCATCCATAACACTAGAGTTTTTGTCAAATTTCGCTGCTTTAAAACCCTTCTGGTGCCCCACTCCATCCACAACACTAGAATGTTAGGAAAATTTCCTAATTCTGGGATGCTTCTGGGGCTCCATGCCTCTCATCTCGCCAAGGTGTTAGTTAAATTCTTCCCTGACGTTCTGGACACCACCCATATCACCAACTTTTGTGCATATTTGATTGAAGGTCAGCGGTTGGTGCACCATGCCAGCCATAGCCGTAGGCCGACTTTCACGAACTCTTCTTTCTTCACACCTCGGGTCATTTTGGGTCCTTTTTCCTTGGTTTCCTACTAAAAACATCTAGGAACATCTTTTAGCTCATTAGACACACAAAAACATGAATTCATGCATTTCATAAGGACTATGAACTCAAAACAAGGTTAAATATGGGCCAAAACATGGCAAATGGGCATAAGAATATGCCCCACATCACCACCCCACACTTAAACCATTCTTCTTCCTCGAATAATCCTCAACTCCATGCACAAACTCATATTTTCTCACCACTTTTCACCTCTATCAATTCGGCCTGAAACAATAAGCATAGAGCATATGAATAAATGATTCATCGACTTATAGCAATTCTCATCAAGCACATTGTAGAGTTTTCACATTCAAGACTATACAGCTTCTATAACTGACTCAATTTATTTTCAAAATAGTTCCATCATGATTCACGAAACGTGAAACATATAATACACCGACTTATAAATCTTATGCCCCTCACTTTTTGTGATGTTCCTCTCTCAATTATCAATGCAAAGCATGGAACATAATAAATAAGGTACACTCACACCTCAGAAATGACGTATCATACCTATGTCACATACCATAATCTTGGCCTTTATGTACACTTAGACTACTTAAGTTATTTAAAGAGATTAAAATCATAATGACTTTTTTTGATTGTAATGTCGGCTAAGGGATGGGTAGGAATGATCTTTCTTTGATTAGTGACTACAAATCCTATAACACCCCAACACTTTTCTAGATCAAAGTCATACTTAGTATGAAAAACCAGAAAGAACCAAAAAATTTTTGTCTCAAATTGACCGAGACAATAAGTCATCATCAACAGTGATGACCCATTGTAACGGTCGTGGTCGGCCCTACTGGTTGCCTTTAGGAACCAATGAGACATGGGATGACCCATCAAAATAGTAAGAAGTCATCCTATAACTCGTATCCCTGCTCAAAAATGTTTTTGGCCCCTCCTAGGAACCCACGAGTCAGGCAACGAGTCATTTTTTGATGTAACGCCTCATGGGGTGACTCGTTAGTTGGAGCCCCATAATGTTTTTGAAAATCTCTTCCAGCGAAAACGTGCGGCAACAATGACCCGTTGTATCTCATGAAGAGTCATTTTGTCCACCTATGTTGATAAGCCTAAAAATCCTTCAGAATTCCAGTTGCAAGGATGAAAGGTGACAACAACCTGTTGGTTCGGCCAATGAGTTATGGTATCTTCTGTTAGATGGAGTGCAGTGTTTTTGTTCCTAACTCATTCAATGGACACAGGAGGAACCAACAACCAATTGATTCATCCAACGAGTCGTTTTCCCTCTCATTGCCAATTTCCAGTGAGCCCAAATTTCAGGCCCAGGACCAACGACTGGTCAATGAGTCTTGGTGTCAACCAATGATTCGTTGTGTGACCCGTTAGTCCCTGTTGAGCAATTTTCAAACTTTCATCTAAGGGGTATTTTCGTAACCTCTAACTATTTTAATCCCTAAACTACGTCATTTTGGGCACGTTTAGGAGAGAATTAAAGGAGTTGATTGATGTATTTGTAATACACTGGAAGGGACTAAAAATACACCCAAGAAGTATAATTGAAAAAGTGTAGAAAAACTGGCAAAAATATCTCAGAACGGGAGAATTAGCGACTCGTGGTGGAATACCACAAGTCGTCATGTGTAGTCGTGAGGTGGAGGTCAGGAGGCAGTGGCAACGGATGACATGATGAGTCGTTAGGGGTGGAAACGGCTCGTTTTGTCGATTGTTAGGAGGGAGGGTTCTGGTTTTAAAAAGGATTTCCAGTGTACTTGATGGAAGGACATGACAAATCGTCGGGTCTAGTGATGAGTCGTCATGTTAGTCGTGGTCTGGAGGTTGAGAATTTCTAGTAGAGTTGATGAGTGCACCTAACGAGTCGTCAGGTGTGGCAACTACTCGTCAGGTGAGTCGTGCCATCAGTTCAGGAAATTGTTTAGATTTTCTCAAGGGCAGGTTGGTAAAATTCCACGCTCCCAAATTTAAAGTGATGTCGTTTTGGGTATATTTGGGGATATTTTTAAGGGTTTTCCTAAGTATAAATGCTCATTCTCTCAATCTACTTCTTCCTCCTCTCTTCTTCAAAGATTTTAGGAATTCCCAAAGGTGTTCTTCAATCTTCAAGGAAGATAATCAAGCGGGGTCTTCGTCTACCAGGTATGTGGGACTTCAACAATGATAACTTTTCATCCTTGTGCCCCAATTTGTTTTCAATAAGAATCAAATTTAAATTAATTGAATTTGAATGTTAATTAATGGGTCGCCTTGGATTATGGATTATATGCTAGGACTGTATGATGGTAGCATGTTCTTCATGAATTGACTTGAGTAATAAATGGGTTCTACGTATTGTTCACTTGATTGTTGTAGTCATGCATTAATATGATGAAATTGTGAAGATTAGATGAGTATGAATGCATGTATTATGTTCTCCCTAAATTGATGCTAGTATTGATTGGGAATTGTACATTCCTTTCATGATTATTGTAGAAACTCATGAACATGAAGGAAGTGTGAAAATATTGCATAACTAACCCTAATGATTTGAGTATGATATTGATGATCATATGGGATTGAGTAGAAGTTATGGTCTTGAGTAATTAAAATAAGTTGGGTGTCCTTACCCTGCTTTAGATTTAATTGATTTGGCATAAGAAGATTTCACCTCCATTGTTGAACTATGAAGCCTGGGCGGATTCTATATTATTTTCCTCATTTAAATTATTTTTATAAAAACCTTGGAATCTAAAATGCCTATGGCTAAAGAGTTCACAAAGGAGTGATTGTAACAAATGTGTGGAATGTTGTATACCTAAATAAATGAAGTCATATATCTTGATAGAGTATGAATTGTATTTATAAACCATGCATGATCTCGTATTACATGTGACTGAGATGAACTTGGGGTTTGGAGTTTCATGATAGTATATGCATAGTATGACCCTGTAGAATGCTCGTTAGCAAGAGATGCTTGAGATAGCTATAAATTGGATTCCATGATGATAACACATGATAATGATATTGCAACTGTTGGGTTGATGTTGTTAGAAAGTATCCCACCCTATTGATTAGAATGTTGTATGATGAAAATCAGTAATTGTCCTTTTGTCTCTGATTAGCTGTTGCGATTTGGATTCACGTTAGTCAGTCGAGATTTCTCGTTAGCAAGAGTATTTCCCTAGTCAATCGGGATTTCTCATTATCAAGAGTATTTCCCTAGTCAGTCGGGATTTCTCATTAGCAAGAGTATTTCCCTAGTCTTCGGGATTTCTCGTTAGAAAGAGTATTTCCCTATTGGGATTCGTTAGCAAGAGTGTTTCCCCAGTCAGTTGGGAGTTCTCATTACTAAGGTTATTTCGTACATCCAGAGTTAGTCAGTGACTTCTTATATAAAAGTTTTCCCTTCCTTCGACGGCTAGGGATTTTGGTGAGTGAGAATGTTTCCCTTGGACAGTCGGGGACCCTTGTTATACCCCGTAAGATTTCTGGCACCTAGATGGCCTATTCGCGCGTTGGTTAAGTGTTCGGTTCGCGTTATATGGGTATATAACTACACGCAAGTGCACGTGGTCGAACAAGTAGTAAAGTGGCTTAAGTAAGCCAAGTATCGATCCCACAGGGACTGGGATGAAGTGCAATCTGCTCAAGTGTACTATATTTCAATTCTAAAAATGCAGACAACAGTGTAACCAAGAGTTTGATACTTTGATTTCTAATAATTATGCTAAGTCTAAAACAATTATCTAATATGAGTATGAACTATGGATGTGAGCATGCTGAGGTTAAACGAACATGTAATGAAATTAATTATCGACATAATTTGGTTAGTCTTTTCCTCCGGTTGCTAGTCAAGAACTATTGCCAAGAGATTAAAACTCTCATATTTAACCCCACTTAAGAATCATGAACCATCCACCTACATTTCTGTGATTAAATGCAATTCATGTTCTAGCCATACAAACCCGATTCCTAAATTGACTAATACGACTTTCAGGTATATTTCTATCCTGAAAGTAAATCAATTCTCAATTTTCCAAAACTAAGAAAAGATCATATCCTATTAATTCACAACTTTACAATTTCTTGCTCTCTCGAGTGAAACCAGATTTTTTAGATGTACATTAACGTAGGCCACACATTAATGCAGTAAGAACAAGAAATAATAGAACAACCATGGAAGAAAAGATGAAAAACCAAAGAATCAATGGTCACATTTCATTAAAATTGTTCATAACCTCAGCAAGAAGATGAATTGGCCACTCATTTGTGGATTAAACATCGTTAAATGAGTGTTAAACATACAAGCAATTGAATACAAGAAGAAGGAAAGAGAGAAAAGCCCTGATAATTCCGTCCCCTCAACTGCCTGTAACCCATGTTCTTGCTCCACCAAGTTAGAATATTGAAAAATGAACCTAAGTGTTCTATTTATACTAGTGGGAATTTTTCCCGGAATAACAAGCAACATGTCACGGAGTGCATCGCGGAGCACTGCCTCCGTGACACGCTACTGACGCGGACCTTCACTGGAACTGGGGGTCCAGGAAATAAGGCCCAACGTGGCACGGCGTGCAACGCGGAGCCATGCCACCGTGCCACAGACCCATCGCGTACCCTCTCTGGAAATTGGGCGAAAATTCCCTATCCAGGCAGAAGGCCTCCGCGATGGCAGCGTGACACGGCTCCATCGCGGAGCCCCTTTATTTTATGTTGTCCAATGCCTTGTCCCTTGCTCACGTCCGAGTCCAACCCCGATCTCTTCCAATATGCATTTAAGCTTCCCAAAATTACATTTTACCTGCAAAACAACGCTAATCATGTTGGTTTGTATAAATTCACATTTTATTACCAATTACATGAGAATGTATACACATTGATAGATAAACAAGGCTAAAATTCCACATTTGAGTATCACTTGGGCATATAAATTTGCCCAAGATCACTTACCCCACACTTAAATCCTTGTTCGTCCTCGAACAACAATCCTACACCTCATGCAATTTACATCCCAACCTCGCTACTTTGGTTCGACAATTTAGGCTACGGTCATACCGATTATTCAATACACCAAATCATCAAGAAAACATGCATGGTCCAATCAATGCAATGACCTTCAATACATCAAGACCTCCTAGACTTAAGAATCGACTCTCGATATTGGCAAACTCATGCAAATCAGCTGATCAAGATATCCGACACGAAAATTAATCTCTCATCAAGCATGTGCCCTCACAACACAAGAGAATCTTCCCCTTTTTGCTCATATGAACTCACAAAATTTCAAGCAGGGGCATGTAAACACAATTTCGCTCTCTTTCCCAAAAGAATTCACATGCATCATGTTATGAGCCATAAGCTTGCCCTTAGTGTATTACTCCACTAATATAAAGAAGTGCGTTGTAAGATCACGTGGGACTTTAACTGGTTGTAATGGAAGCTACGGAACTAGTAAATATTGGGTTAGCCAATAATAGCCACTAGCATCCTTAAGCGCCTTTTCAACACATCCCATCAACTCATGAACATTGTTTCTTTTTTCCTTTTTCATCCTCCCATTCTTGACGTTTTTCTTTAGTTTGACCCATCTTATTAAGCACACTTGACACAACAACAAAGATTATTCATACACCTTCATTATAGTTTATTTATAACAAGTGCACCTTCAACCTTTTCTTTTCTTCCAGCACTCGGCTTTTCTTTTCTTTTCACCATTCTCACTCTTTTGACACTTTGGGAAAATGATTTTCTCTTCTTAAGCGCTTAAGAGTTTTGTATAGACTTTACGGCTAATGAAAAGAAAGGATTAAGCTCGATTTACACTTTTCGACAAAAAAAAAATAGGCTAAAGGCTCAACGGGCTGACTAGGGTATACAATCAAGGTGGGTACGACAATGAAAAATAGAAACTTTCGGTTAAGACAAAGAAATGCCTACATCCTCTCCTACAATACACCTCCTTCATTTCATTTCAAACACACACCAGGCAAGTTCTAGATACTTCACAATAGCACGGAATAACAAAACCTCACTTCACACTTATTGTACATGCTCAATTCAAGATGTATTCACAGACTCTTCAATCAGCTAATTACAGGAATTCAAACATTAAGCCTCAATCACACTGAATCGAACTCTATGGCCTAGGTATCTCAACATATTTACAAAGTTGCATGCTTTCATATGAATCACCTTTGCATTTTAAATATCATGTACAACACGCAACCAGAATTCCGCAACCATAAAGTAACTACAGGTTTTGGGATGCAACCCACAAAAGAAAACAACTGAAAAATAATTGAAAAAACATACTCCTAACGACAACATTTCCCTTAAGACGGTCGTCATCCATCCATCTTAGGGAACGGTCTCTAACTATGACTTCGGTTCAATGGGACCATTCTCGGTAAAAGAACCGAAAACAAACTCCGAGAAACCCAAGAATTGAATAAAAAAATTTAAAAATATTGATCAATTCGATTAACAAAAATATGTACAAAAGTCAGCTAGCAACATTCAGCAACACATATCAATTTCACATAAATTTCCAATAAAGAACAACAACTTAACAATTCACAAATCACAGGGAATTTCACAGGCACGACAACAGATTAGGACATACATACATAACAACACAGCCCAGCACCTAACTACTCCCACCCCACACTTAGCTCGAACACTGTCCCCATTGTTCACAAAAATTAAAATAGCACAAAAATCGGGTGGTGGAACTCCCTGATCAATCAAAGTACTCCACTTTTTCGTCAGGTGCTTCTGCTTCATCTCCCATGTCTGAATCACCCCCGTCGTCATCATTGGACTCCACATCGGAGTCCTCCCGACGTGTCTCCTCGTCTGTGGGGATATCATCATCCATGGTCTCTACAAATGCTGGCCCCACTCGGCATAGAGCCCTGGCGTTTTCGCTAAAAGGGTAATCTAGCTCGAGCTGCCATAGCTCCTCCTCTGTTGCCGTCTTCCCGCCTATCCTCAGCTGGAGCATCTGCATCCCATACATGCGAGCCATGTACTGATCATCACGAGCATGTCGCTCGCCAAGTGTAAGCACTGGCCCGTGGGTGGTGTCGGGTGCCTTAGTTTTAGTAACATCTAAGGCTCGCCGCTCCATCTGCGGGATATAATCAAGGGCCTCTTCCTCAACATCTATGCCCCTGAGGAAGGTGGTGAGTAGTCCACCAAAGTCGTACCTATGCCCCTGATGCAACCGGGCTCTCTTCATGGCGGAGATAATCACCGCCCCCACGTTGATCTCCAGCCCTTTCATCAGGGCGTACACCAGGCATACACGATCCCGGATTACATCTGTCATATGTACCCCCGAGATTAGGCAGGAACATATGATCTCTAACCATATTCTGGCTTCCATGATCATCTGTGAATAGGGCAAAGTCTGATGGTAGCCCCTCTCTTTGTGTCTGCTCCACCTAGCTGTCGATCATGTCCCACACAATGTGCGTCTGATGTCCGCATACGGTGGAGTGATGTTCAACTATTGAAGCACTTGGGCGTTTGTATCCCGCGCCACTATGATAGCATTGAGGTGGTGGGGTTCAAATGTGATTATTTGCTCTATGAATTTTATGGTGTGACTTCTTAGGGTCGGGTTCTAATTGGCATAGAATTCCCAAATCAGGTGCAAGTTACATTCCTTGGGCTCTTCAAGAAGTTGAGCCCAGCTGCCTCAATCCGGTGGACAATCCTAGGGAACTCCTGTGCCAATGGTTCCCGTGCGATATGTTCCTCGGGGAAGTACTTGTTTTCTTTGTGCTTTGCGTACCACTTCTTCCCCTCCTCTGTCACCCATCTAGTTCTGTATTGGCGGCGTTGGCCGCGTGGAACCGCTGGTGCTGCTGGGACTGCTGTGCCCAGTTTGATTCGCTTCCTTCCGGCGCCAGATGTTGCTGTGCCTTTCCCTTTTTCTTGCCTACTTGCCATTTTACCTGTCAACCTAAGTAGACAAGATCAATGTTAAGCCAATGGATATTAACTTCGACTAAGGTTGGGTTAAGCTAGGCTACCCCACACTTAGTCCTTAGCTACAGTTACAACATACCGGCAAGATCATCTTTATTTACACAAACAAACAACCAACTATACAAACATGCTTAGTGCATACGAAGAATTTGATGGTATATATACTATGTACTACTCAGACTTCGTACAGCTAACCACAATCATTACCATCGATAACCTTTTAATCCATCGCACTTAGCAAGGAAAGGAAAAAAAAACAAAGAAACGAAAATAACAAGAATTTATCTACACGAACCTATACAACCAACCCAATTCTTGCAAATTTCAATATTCCCCTAACCCGAGAATCCGTCGGTCTTTTAACATGATAACAACTAGCACATCGACTCATCTTACTCAACATGTACATCCCGGCATGAATTTCACAAGTTCATTACATTTTTCCACTTCAAATTCAAAAACAAGCCCTAGAAATGATGATATCAAGAAAATTCGATTAAATTATGTAGTTAACGAGTTCAAGCAATCATAATGATATTCTTCATGATTAATTTCTACTTAGGGAAAACATAGCTCACCTCACATGCTCAATATCGACGAAAATCGACAACAAATGAGATGAAATCGAAGAACATACCTTGAAGTTGAAGAATTGAAGAAAACTCAATGATTTTCTTGGCCTATTCCATGTCACGTTGAAGAGGGATGGGTTTTAGGGAGTTTGGTCACGGAGTGATTGAAAAATAAGGAAAAGTGAGGGGGTTTCGGGGTTTAAAAGTGGGAAAATCGTGCGGGTCACCCGGCGACCCGGTGTGACCCGTCGCGATATACACGGCAACGTGTCATGGAGTGCATCGTGGTGCACTGCCTCCGCGACACAGAGCTATCGTGAGGGTACTCTGGAATTTTTTCAAATTCTGGATTTATATCTCAACGTGTCACGGAGGGTAACGCGGAGGTCCTCCTCCGTGACACGGAGCTATCGCCTTAGCTCACTGTTTTGCCACTTTTTATTAATTTTCATACCTCGAATTTTCCTTTGCGATTCCGTGCATATTTTACTCCGTTTGACCTGAAATTCATCTCACTACACGAAATTGGTTAGAATTATAGGTTTCACTCTAAATAAAAATAAAAACAAAAAAAAAACTAAAACTTTTGTAGTTAATCAGGAAAAAAAGAAAAAGAAAAATCTATTCACACTTTACAAAGAGAAAAATTTTTCACGGGTTGCCTCCTGTGCAGCACCTGCTTTACCGTCGCGGCTCGACGTCATTAAGCTCAGTTGTCCTCTAGGGTGATGGACGATTTCTCTCGATCACCGTCCTCCCCCCAGTAGTGCTTACACCGTTCTGGTGGTTTTCCCAATAACTCTCGTGAATCCTTCCTCTGCTCATCCTCGCCTTGATCAATCACATTGATCACTAAGAGTTCTTCGTGCACCATCGGGAGCTTGGGTGCCTTGTACACATCGAACACCTCCACCTTGTCGTGAACTCGCATTGTTAGCTACCCCGCAGCTACGTCGATCATTGCTTTCCCGGTTGCCAAGAAGGGACATCCCAAAATAAATGGGACTTCCGCGTCTAGTTCAAAATCCAGCACGACAAAATCTACCGGGAAAATCAGGGAGCCAACTTGCACCAGAACATCCTCCACAATGCCATCAGGTCTGGCTAAGAACCTATCCGCCAATTGCAAGATCACTGTTGTGGGTCTAGGACTCCCTAGACCCAGCTTTTTGAATACCGATGACAGCATCAAATTTATGCTCGCTCCCAAATCACACAATCCACGAGCTCGGATGCTCTGCCCAATAGTAATCTGTATAGTAAAGCTCCCAGGGTCTTTGAGCTTTGTGGGCAGTCGGTTTTGAATCCGGGAAGTGCACTCCTCCGTTAGAGCCACCGTAGCATACTCAGTCAACCGACTTTTGTTTGCCACAATGACCTTTATATACTTGGCATATTTCGGCACTCCCTGCAAAACATCAACAAGAGGTAAGTTAATATGTACCTGTTTCAGCACCTCCATGAATTTCTTGAAACACGCCTCCTCCTTGTGTTTCTTTTATCGTTGAGGGAACGGGGGTGGTGGTCTTTCTGATTCAGCTTCCTTAGTCTTCCCCCTTTCAGTACTTTGCTCCCTCTCGACTTCTGCTGCTCCCGATTGTTGAGGTGGTCTTGCTGGTTCCACCTCTTTCAGCTGCAAACCACTCCTTGTGGTTACTGCATTCACCTGCTTGGGATTGGGATCTGTGTCGCTCGGAATTCCTCCTCTAGGCCTGGTGTTTTGGGCTCCAGCAAATTGCCCAAATTGATATTCAAGTACCTTGGTAGCTAACTGGTTGTTTTTCACTTCGGCTGCCAATTTCACATAGTCAGCATGCAATTGAGCTTGGTTAGCTATCATGGTCTTGAACATCTCCTCAATGCTGGGTGATGGTGGTGGAGGAGGTGGATTGTTGTTTCTAAATTGTGCTTGATAATTCTGCTGCCCTCCTTGGTTCCTTTGCACACCCTGACCCAAACTTTGCCCCTGATGGTTGTTGCTACCCCAGGAGAAATTCGGGTGATTCCTCCAATTGGAATTGTAGCTATTACCATACTGTTGGTGGTTGTTCCTTTGCACATTTCCCACAAAGTTTACCGAGTCAGGATTTGCTCCACAACACTCAGCTGAGTGCTCACTGCTTCAGCACACTTCAAACCACATCTGTTGCACAACATTCACTGGGGCTTGGGGCTGGTTCATTGTAATGTTGCTGAAGTGGGTGTTAAGTTGATTTTGTAATGCAGCTATCTGTGCAGCAATAGCTGTAAACCCATCCACTTCTAGCACTCCTGCTGCTTTCCTTGTCCCGCCTCTTGACGAATCAGCATTCCATTCCGCATTGCCCTGCGAAATACGGTTCAACAAGGTATACAGCTCCTAATAAGTTTTCTCCAGCGCTTGTCCCCCAACTGCTGAGTCTAGCAATATTTTTGTATGGTGTTCCAAACCCTCTATAAAAGTATGCACCAGCACATCATTGGACTGATGATGATGAGGACAATCCAGCAACATGGACTTGAATCTCTCCCAAGCCTGATATAAATTCTCCCCCTCCCTCTGTTTGAAACTTAGAATCTAACTTCTAAGTCTTGCTGTTTTACCGGAGGGAAAAAACCGTGTCAAGAACTTCCTTGCAAGATCATCCCACGTAGAAATAGAATTCGGTGGCTAAGCTTTCAACCACCTCTTGGCTTCTCCCAATAGTGAAAATGGGAACAATGTACGCCGGACATAATCTGATGACACTCCAGTGGGGATGTAAGTGTCACTTATCTCCAAAAAATTTTGGAGATGCTGCTGTGGATCTTCATGAGGGAGACCTGTAAACTGCCCGCTATTGTGCAACAATTGCACCATATTCTGCTTAAGTTCGAACCTCCCTCCTGGCTTAGGTTTGCGGATGCTAGATGTGACATTATTAGCATGTGGGATTGCCACTTCGCGAACCGACCGAGCTGCTACTTCTTCGGGCACTAACACTGCCCGTACTACCGGTGGATTCTGTTGTTGCTCCATGATTGTCTGTCTGAGCAACTGCAGCTTTCTTTCTAGAGCTTCTCTCCGCTGTCTATGAAATATTCTTTCTGGCTCTATATACGAGTCCACCAGCTCCTTGTCTCTTGCCAGTGTTCAACAGAAATTAAATCTGCAAAATACAGGCTAAGACCAAGTTGTCAACACTAAGAAAATAAAAATATAGTAAATTAACACTTAAAACAAATTCACCAATTGCCAGTCCCCGGCAACGGCGCCAAAAACTTGTTCAGTTCGCGTTATATAGGTATATAACTACACGCAAGTGCAGGTGGTCGAACAAGTAGTAAAGTGGCTTAAGTAAGCAAAGTATCGATCCCACAGGGACTGGGATGAAGTGCAATCTACTCAAGTGTACTATATTTCAATTCTAAAAATGCAGACAACAGTGTAACCAAGAGTTTGATATTTTGATTTCTAATAATTATGCTAAGTCTAAAACAATTATCTAATGTGAGTCTGAACTGTGGATGTGAGCATGCTGAGGTTAAACGAACATGTAATGAAATTAATTATCGACATAATTTGGTTAGTCTTTTCCTCCGGTTGCTAGTCAAGAACTATTGCCAAGAGATTAAAACACTCGTATTTAACCCCACTTAAGAATCATGAATCATCCACCTACATTTCTGTGATTAAATGCAATTCATGTTCTAGCCATACAAACCCGGTTCCTAAATTGACTAATACGACTTTCAGGTATATTTCTATCCTGAAAGTAAATCAATTCTCCATTTTCCCAAACTAAGAAAAGATCATATCCTATTAATTCACAACTTTCCAATTTCTTACTCTCTCGAGTGAAACCGGACCTTTTAGATGTACATTAACGTAGGCCACACATTAATGCAGTAAGAACAAGAATTAATAGAACAACCATGAAAGAAAACATGAAAAACCAAAGAATCATTGATCACATTTCATTACAATTGTTCATAACCTCAGCAAGAAGATGAATTAGCCACTCTTTTATGGATTAAACATCGTTAAATGAGTGTTAAACATACAAGCAATTGAATACAAGAAGAAGGAAAGAGAGAAAAACCCTAATAATGCCGTCCCCTCAACTGCCTGTAACCCACGTTCTTGCTCCACCAAGTCAGAATATTGAAAAATGAACCTAAGTGTTCTATTTATACTAGTGGGAATTTTTCCCGGAATAATAAGCAACGAGTCACGAAGTGCATCGCGGAGCATTGCCTCCGTGACACGCTACCGACGCGGACCTTCACTGGAACTGGGGGTCTAGGAAATAAGGCCCAACGTGGCACGGCGTGCAACGCAGAGCCATGCCACCGTGCCACGGACCCATCGCGTACCCTCTCTGGAAATTGGGCGAAAATTCCCTATCCAGGCAGAAGGCCTCCGCGATGGCAGCGTGAAACGGCTCCATCGCGGAGCCCCTTTAATTTATGTTGTCCAATGCCTTGTCCCTTGCTCACGTCTGAGTCCAACCCCGATCTCTTCCAACATGCATTTAAGCTTCCCAAAATTACATTTTACCTGCAAAACAACGCTAATCATGTTGGTTAGTATAAATTCACATTTTATTACCAATTACACGAGAATGTATACACATTGATAGATAAACAAGGCTAAAATTTCACATTTGAGTATCACTTGGGCATATAAATTTGCCCAAGA
Organism: Datura wrightii; assembly: GCA_035772735.1. Classification (NCBI taxonomy): domain Eukaryota; kingdom Viridiplantae; phylum Streptophyta; class Magnoliopsida; order Solanales; family Solanaceae; genus Datura; species Datura wrightii. The sequence goes on from JASDFA010000007.1 coordinate 98,147,217, forward strand.
TCATTAAGCATATGTGGAAGCCATACGTGCTAGAGAAAGGCCTGGGAAAAGACCGGACAAGAAACCTGTCGAACCATCGCTGAAGGAGCCGAGGCAGAGCCCCTCCGCGATGACAACGTGTCACGGAGGTGGAGCCTCCGCGTTGGCTCCGTGACACGTTTGCCCTGTCTAGGCCCAACTATATAAGCCCTCCACTTCGGTTTTAAATCTATAATTCTTATAATTTCTAGTGAAAACAGAGAGAAAAACCAGAGAGGAGAAAGGGACGAAGGTTCCTTGATAATATCCTTCCGATTACGCTGCCAAACGTAGTCCAAACTCAAATTAACCTCAGGTACCGAGGTATTTAGCAGCAGGGAGCATTCCTACGGAAATAGTTTCGCAAAATATGGTCGACGAATCATCGAGCTACCGTGCTAAGTTAAGTAGAATTGCTCCAAACTAGTGTATATGTGCTCCTAGTTGTGAAGTGAATACTTCTCCCTTCTGGACTTCTGAAAAATAGCAAGTTTTCGACCGTCTTTCGATAAGCCTAAATTTAGGCTATAATTATATAGAAAGTGACGTCGTCCTTCAGAATAAAGTTGTATTTAGCACTACTTAATGAGTATATGAATGCAGTTGGGAGAAATAGTTGGAGTACTGACCGAGCCTCGTCCGACAGTCGCATAACCCGAGGTTAAGGTATGTGAAGTTGTTCTTCGGCAAGTTAGTAAGTCTTAGCTTGGTAAATCATAGTAAACTCCGTATTTGAAACTCTCGGAGTTGAATGTTGAGAATTAGGTAAGTCTAATAGATTCTGAGTTATGTTGCCGTATCATATTCAGTCCGGAAGTTAGTAAAGCATGCGTCAAAGGGCAAATTAGCATTCCAGATTCAGTATTGCCTATTGTATGATTAGCAAGCCTGTTGTAGAATAAAAAGATATAGATTTTTAGAATAAATTCAGTAAAGTGAAATCAGATAGACAGACAGTTTTATGGTTACAGATTAGCCATTCAGGCAGATAGTATCCCGGCTACAGATTAGCCAAACAGTTAAATAAAGATTTCAGAATTAGTATAATCAGTAAAGAATCAGTATAATACAGAAAGAGATCAGAAAAGGGAATCAGATTTCAGATAGTCATTTTCAGTTATATATGCTTGTTATTTATATGTGCTATTTGTTTGTTGAGACTTGATGTGGCATGAGGGAACCTTACTGAGCGTCCTCGCCGCCCCTGGGGTGGTAATCGTGTTGCCCACTGAGCGGGTGGGTTTACGTCACTCCAAGGAGTGGCATGCCATCCCCAGTTTGGACGAAGATGGGATGAAGCTTTCCCCATATCAGGCTGATCAGCATTACAATACAGATAGCCCTGTTGTGCGCAAGCGCCCAGGGAACAGATACAGATACAGTTAAAGTTATAGATCTTATTACAAGTGCAGCTCCGGTTTCAGATAGCCCTGTTGAGTTGTGTCCAGGGAACCAGACCCTATCTATTACTGTCTGCACAGGAGTCCTCCGTACTCAGACACGATTATTTATATCATAGGCTATGGCCCGAGCTGGAGACCCAGGGGGCCGGTAGAGGAGCTCCGAGTGAGCAGATGAGTGGAGTGATTTATTTTTGGCTGGTTTTGACCCGGGTAGGGGTATATAGATTGTTTGCTTCTTTGGCGTCATCCGGCTTATAGGGGTTGGTATCGACTCTTGTTTGCTAAATATATATATATGTATTTATGTGCTATATGTTAGTTGATAGACAATAGGCCGCCGAGTTTACGGGTACGCTCCTGCCCTATCACAGCACAGGAAGTCTGATTCAGTTCATATCAGTTCTTACAGATTCAGTATTCCCCTACTACTCAGAATTGCTAGTTATGTTATTGTATTCATTTATATTAATTCAGTTGCTTTGCATACTCAGTACCAGCTGTACTGACGCCCGGTGGGGCACTGCATTACTTTCCTGCAGGTACTCATAGACGAGGAGGCGATCCCTCGTGATCCTAGCCAGCGCAGAGTCATCAGCTCCTGTCATCCGGAGCTTGATATTTATGAGGTTTATATCATTTCCTTTTGTTGTATAGTACGGGTAGGTCGGGGCCTTGTCCCGACCATCTTATCATTATTGCTAGAGGCTTGCAGTCTTTATATATTTCCCTGTGGTCAGATGAGCCGGTCGTGTGAGGCCGTGCAGTTTGTTATAGCTGTTTAGCATTTCAGTTTATGTTGGCCGTGTGAGGCCATAGTCTGATAATAGTGGAGACCTTTCCGGTCACGTAGTTATTCAGTATTCTATTATTGAGTTAAAGATGACTAGACAGCATGGTGGCCTTGTCGGCCCGCATAAGTTTTCCCCTTGTAAGTATGTTTCTGGTTAGCTGAAGTTTCATACAGGTGGCTATAGGCCTAGTCGGCCGGAGGTTGTATTTACAGTCGTTATATATCCCGTTGATTTCATGAAATTGAGTTAGAGCCAGCCAGGCACAAGATGTGCTTAGGCTCATCAGATAGCAGTCTAGGTCCTACTAGGGCAACTGTCAGCGTCCATTAACCCTAGGCAAAAAGGTGCATTACCTAGAAACACAATCCAAAATCCTATGAATGATGGTCACTACATGCCTGTGATTTACCGAATTGTTAAAACTATTATTTTTGCTTATTCTTAGTAATAAAATTATAGAATTGAAGATACCTGAGTCATACATCCATGTAGATTCATGGAGAGTTATCACCCTGTGTTTTGAAATTTACGTCTCACTTTTCTCGCCCCCTACCCCTTTTAAAACAATGATTGATATGTAATTATTTTATAATACTTAATTAAATTTGCATATGAATGTAGTCGAACATGAAGGTGTTAATTAAGATAACTTTAACAACAGATTTAAATATTCTTTGAGTATGTATTGGTATTGAATATGTTACTAGCAATTATTGAATTATATACTTTCATATAATCATATTTTAGAAATGTTAACAACTTAGCATATAATACTTATAAGTTCAAATTTAGATCTATAAAAATTCTCTTATAAGATAAAGGGAAACTTACATAGTTGCACATAAAAAACAAAGTATTTTCATGAGAATGTCTCTTTACTTTGATGCCCCTCAGAATAATTACAAAAAATACCCTATTTTATTTTTTCCCTATGCCAGTTGTAGTTGAAAGGAAGAAAGATAGGGTGATCGAACATGACGAAGACGATGCTGAGAAGGAGCATAATGAGGATTCTGAGTTGACTAAGGCTCCAAATGTTGAAAATGGGCCTGAAGCTGGATAAGGAGAAAAGCAAGGAGCTACACAAATTTACAAGGCTATTCCATGACCACCGCCACCATTCCATCAAAGAATAAAGAAGAAGGTGGAGAATGGAAAGTTACATATATTCTTGTCAATGTTCAAACCGTTATCTGTAAACATGCCATTGGTCGAAACATTGGAATAGATGCCGGGATATGTCAAGTTTATGAAGGACCTTGTGAAGAAGGAGAGGTCCGTGAGATAGGAGCCTGTGGACTATTTACATCATTGTATTCCTATAGCCTCAGGGGTCCTTTCCCAAAAGAAGGAAGATCCCAGTGCCTTTGTTCGGGCGTTTCTGGTGACTACACGCAAGTGCACGTGGTCGAACAAGTAGTGAAATGGCTTAAGTACGCCAAGTATCGATCCCACAGGGACTGAACTAAGGTAATAATTAACTCTAGTGTTAATGAACTATAACTTTAGGAATTCAAACAACCAAATGAATAAGATTTTTAGAGTTTGAGTTACTAACTAATAAGAATCTAAAGCAAAATGATAAAGTGAGTCTGAACAATAGTAATGAGCATGCTGAGGTTAAAACGAACCTACAAGGAAGTAATTTATCAATACAATTCAGTTAATCTTTCCTTTGGTTGCTAGTCAAGAATTATTGCCTATGGATTGAAACTTTCATATCCTACCCAACTTAAGAATCATGAACCTTCAAACTACATTTCTGTGATAAAAGAATTTCATGTTCTAGCCATACATAACCGATTCCTTAATTGACTAAAAAGACTTTCAGATATATTTTTATTCTGAATGTAAATCAATTCTCAATTTTCCCAAACTAAGAAGAGATCGTATCCTACCAATTCACATATTTCAAATTTCTTTCCTTTTCAAAATCAAAATTGGATTTTTTAGATATACATTAACATTGGCCAAACATTAATGCAGTAAGAACAAGAATTCATAGAACAACCATTGAAGAAAAGATGAAAACTAAATTGATCAACAATTACATTCCACTACAATTGTTCTTAACCTCAAACAGAAGTGAATTTAGCCACTCATTTGTGGATTAAACATCATCTAATGAGTATAATTCATACAAATAATTGAGATAAAAGAGAAAGAGATAGAGAAGAACCCTAGAATTTTGTTCCCCTCAACTGCCTGTAACCCACGTTCTTGCTTAACCCAGTTAGAATTCTTAAAAATAAACCTAAGTATGCTATTTATACTAGTGGGAATTTTTCCCGGAATAACAAGCAACGTGGCACGGAGTGTATCGCGGAGCACTCCCTCCGTGCCATGGTGCAAATGCGGACCCTCACTGGAATCAGGTTCCTCAGCACTTTCTCCTTGGCATGCCACGGCCTGCAACGCGGAGCCAAGACAACGTGCCACGGCGTAGTCGCGAACCTTTACAGGAAGTTGATATCCCAGGTCAATCTCCCCAACGTTCCATGGCTTGTATCGCGTGGAATTGCCTCCATGTCACGGAGGCAATGCGGACCTTCACTGGAATTGGCCAAACTAAATCATCTGAGGCAGAATGCCTCCGCGATGGCAGCATGACACGACTCCATCGCGGAGCCCTTATTTTTACTGCTCTTCCTTAACCTTTTCCACTGCTCGCTTCCAAGTCCATTCCCAATTTTTACCAAAATGTATCTTAGCTTCCTAAAATTACATTTTACATGTAAAACAACACTAATCATGTTGGTTAGTATAAATTCACATTTTAACTACAAATCACATGAGAATGCACACATAACGACAGATAAAGAAGACAAAATGAAGCATTTGAGTATCACTTGGGCATATAATTCTGGCCTAGATCACTTACCCCACACTTAGAACCTTGTTCGTCCTCGAACAATACTCTCACATCTCATACAATTGAGACCCACGCATAGCTACTTTGGCTCAACAATTCAAGCTACGACTATACCGATTATTTATTATAGCAAATCATCAAGTAAACATGCATGGTCCCATCAATACCATGACATTAACCACATTAAGACCTCCTAAGCTCAAGAATCGACTCTCGATCTCGGCAAACTCATGCAAATCAACTGATCAAGACATTCGACACGAAATTCAATCTCCCATCAAGCATGTGCCCTCACAACACAAGAGAAATTTCCCCCTTTTCAATCATATGATTTCCAAAGCATTACATGTAGGGGTATATGAACACGATTTCTCTCTCTCTCCAAAAGAATTCACATGCATCATGTCATGAACCATAAACTTGCCTCTAGTGTATTACTCCACTAATATAAGGACACGTGATGTGAGATCACGTAGGACTTAACGGGTTGTAATGTAAGCTAAGGAACTAGTAAATACTGGGCTAACCAATAATAGCAACTAGCTTCCTTAAGCGCTTTTCAATACATCCCACCATCCTTATGGGCATTGTTTCTTCCTTCATCTTCTCTTTCTTGAATTTTCTTCTTTATTTTTGTTCCTATTTCTTTAAGCACACTCGACTTAATAGCAATGATTAGTTATACATCTTTATTTTCTTTAATTTCAGCAAGTGCACCCTTGACCTTTTCTTTACTTTCGCCACTTCCGCTTTCCTTCCTTTTCACAATTCTCACTCCTTGACACTGTGGGAAAATTATTTTTCTTGAGCGCTTAAGAGTTTTGGATCAAATTCACAGCTAATGAAAAGAAGGGATTAAGCTCGGTTTCTACCTCTTAAAAGAAAGAAACAAAAAGGCTAAAGGCTCAATGGGGCTAACTAGGATGTACATTCAAGGTAGGTATGATAAGGAAAAAAAACTTTCGGTCTAATCAAAGAAATGCCTACATCCTTTCCTACAATACACATCCTTCATTTTGTTTCGCACTCATACCAGGCAAGTTCTGGACACTTCACAATAGCATGGAATAATCGAAACGTCACCTCACACTCCTTGCACATGCTCAACTCAACACTTATTCAGAGACTCTTCAATCAGCTAATTACAAGAATTCAATATTAAGCCTCAATCATACCAAATTGAACTCTATGGCCTAGGTATCTCAACATGTTTACACATTTGCATGCTTTCATGCATATCATCTTTGCATCTTAATATCATGTACAACACGCAACAAGAATTCTGAACCATGAAGTAGCAACACGTTTGGGAAACAATCAAAAGAAAGAAAATAAAAGAAAGAAAAAAAACTACTCCAATCGACTACATTTCCCTTAAGACGATCGTTATCCATCCATCATAGGGAACGGTCACTATTTATGACTTCGGTTCAATGGGACTATTCTCAGTAAAAGCACCGAAAACAAAGGCCGACAAACCCAATCATAAGAAAATTCAACAAAAATTTTTTTCAAAAGTATCGATAATTTTGATAGAAAACAAAAAATATTTACAAAAAAATATTTACATAACCAACCAATCAATAGCAGCTCACACAACCACAAAAACTTACATTCATTACAACACCACTTAATTACAAAGCACATCACAAAGAGTCACAGGGTCACATTTTTTTCACAGGCACAACAACAACACAAAACATAAACAAAAACAAAAACAACAATGAAACATCCAACACCTAACTACTCCCACCCCATACTTAACCGAACACTGTCCCCAGTGTTCACAAAATTCAACATATCACAAAGGTGGGTGGTGAAACTCCCTGATCAATCGAAGTGTTCCACTTCTTCATCAGGTGTCGTTGCCTCGTCTCCCATATCCGAATCTCCCCCGCTGTCCTCATCTGACTCAACATCTGAGTCCTCACCGCGGGTCTCCTCATCAGTGGGAACATCATCATCTACAAGCTCCACAAAAGCTAGCCCCACTTGGCAGAGAGCCCGGGCGTTCTCGCCAAAGGGGTAATCTAGCTCGAGCTGACATAGCTCATCTTCTGTTGCTGGCCTCCCGCCTATGCGCAACTGCAGCATCTGCATCCCGTACATGCAGGCCATATATTGATCATCCCGAGCATGTCTCTCCAGTAGTGTGAGAACTAGCCCGTGAGTAGTGTCAGGTGCCTTGGTTTTTGTGACATCCAGGGCACGCCTGTCAATCTGTGGGATGTAATCTAGGGCCTCCTCCTCAATGTTGTGGCCCCTCAAGAACGTGGTAAGAAAACCACCGAACCCGTACCTGTGCCCTTGATGGAGTCTGGCTCTCTTCATGGCGGAGATGATCACTGCCCCAACATTTATATCAAGCCCTTTCATCAGGGCATATACCAAGCACAATCGATCCCGGGTGACATCTGTCATGTGCACCCCCGGGATCAGGAAGGAACAAACAATTTTCAGCCAAATCCTGGCTTCCCTATTCATTTGAGAGTAAGGCAGTGTCTGATGGTAGCCCCTCTCCTTGTACCTGCTCCACCGTGCTGTTGAACTGGCTTCCCACTAGCTCAAATGACCCTGACAATTTGGACTGCAATTTCCTTGGAAACAGCTTCAATATTGAATTGAAAAGCAACACTTTATGCCTCGGCTCGAAAATACGATGCACCATATGCTTATCGTGCAACCTATTTGTTTTCTCTTTGTAGCACTTGGCACTTTCATAAGCATGCCAATGAAACTCATCAAGTTCTCTGAGTTGCATCAGCCTCTTCTTGACCGCTAGCTCTAGGTCCATATTCAATTTCCTCACGGCCCAAAAAGATCGGTGTTCTAGCTCCACCGGCAGATGACACGCTTTTCCATAGACCAATCTGTATGGAGAAGTCCCAATTGGTGTCTTCTAAGCAGTTCTATAAGCCCACAACGCATCATCGAGTTTTCTTGACCAATCACTATGTTGTGCATTCACTATTTTCTAGAGAATCTGCTTCAGTTTTCTGTTCGACACCTCCACTTGCCCACTAGTTTGGGGATGATATGCTGTTGCCACCTTGTGGCGCACCCCATACTTAGCTAGCAACTTCTTGAAGCTTGCATTGACAAAATGAGCTCATCCATCACTGATAATGGCTCGGGGTGTCCCGAACCTGGTGAAAATGTGCTTTTTCACAAATTTTGTTACCACCTTGTTGTCATTGCTGCGGCAAGCTATTGCTTCAACCCACTTTGATACATAATCAATGGCCACCAAGATGTAAACATTACCAAATGATGGTGGGAACAGACCCATGAAATCAATACCCCATACATCAAAGATCTCCATTTCTAGTATATGCTGCAGCGGCATCTCTTGCCTCCTACCAATTATGCCTGTCCTTTGACATCTATCACACATTTCGACGTATGCCATAGAGTCTCTGAACAATGTAGGCCAAAAGAAACCTGACTGTAGCACCTTGTGTGCTGTCCACTCGCCTCCGTGCTGCCCTCCATACAATGAAGAGTGACAACTCCTCAAAACTTCTGCAATCTGGCTCTCCGGGATGCATCTTCTCATAACCTGATTCGGTCCCTGTTTAAACAAGTATGGCTCATCCCAAATAAAATACCATTAATCATGCCTCAATTTTTTTTTCTGCTGAGCCATAGCCTTCGATGGATAGAATACACTCACTAGCAAATTCACTATGTCTGCATACCAAGGGATCTCAGCTTCCCCTATTGCCAAGAGCTTCTCATCTGGGAACTCCTCTTTGATGTTGTCACCTTCCTTCACATGCGACCGGCTTTCCAATCGCGATAGGTGATCTGCCACTTGATTCTCGCTCCCCTTTTTGTCCCTAATCTCTAGGTCAAACTCTTGCAACAACCTGATCCATCTGATCAGCCTAGGCTTTGCATCCTTCTTGTTAAACAGATAACGAATCGCTGCATGATCGATATACACCACTACTCTAGAACCCACCAAATAGGACTGGAATTTATCAAACGCGAACACCAATGCTAGCATCTCCTTTTCTGTAACTGTATAATTAACTTGGGCAGCGTCCAGTGTTTTGCTTGCATAATGAATAGAATAAAAAATTCCATTCCTCCGCTACCCCAATACAGTTCCCACAGCCACATCGCTTGCATCACATATCAGTTCAAACGGTTGTTCCCAATCCAGAGAAATAAGGATATGTGCTTCTATCTATTTCTGCTTTAACTCCTCGAATGCTTTGACACACTTATCATCAAACTCGAACTTCACCTTTTTTTCTAGCAACTTGCATATTGGTCTAGAAATTTTGGAGAAGTTCTTGATGAACCGTCTGTAGAACCCAGCATGCCAGAGAAAACTGCGAACACCCTTCACTGACACAGGTGGTGGTAGCTTTTCAATAACTTCGATCTTAGCACGATCGACCTCCAACCCCTTGAAAGACACTTTTAAGGCCAAGGAAGATGATCACGGGCAAAGATAGCATGCCCGAGATACGCTTTATACCTTAATTTAGTCTTGTTTATCTAAGTTATTTTACATATTTTCATGTGATTCTATATAAATGTGAATATATGTGCAACCAACATGATTAGTCTTTGTTTTGTAGGTTTCAAGGTTTTTTGAGGAACTAATTCATAAGTTGGTGAAGTAGAGGAATGGAGTCGGGAGCAAATGGCGAAAGTCGGCAGAAAAGCATGTCTTGGCAAGGCTGGCCGCGCCAGGCAGCGTGCCACGCCTATGTCAAGCGCATGAATGAAGGCAGCAAGCAGGCAGGCGAGCTGCGCGCCATCGCCGTGCCACGCCAGGCCAGCTTCGCGCCAGCAGCATGCCATCGCGCTGCTTGAGCAGCGTGACACACTGCCAATGCGGCAAGGTGCTGCCGAGGCCAAACTTTGGGTTGATTTCCAGTGTACCTCTGAGTTGCCTCCGTGTCACGGAGGCAGTGCTCCGCGATACACTCCGTGACATGGAGTCGTTCCATGACAGGCCAAATTATGCACGTTTTCCATTTACTATAAATAGGACCCTTAGCTCCTAATTCCATTTTGACACGATTTTATTCTGGAAAACTACTAGGAGTGAAGAGAGAAGTGGGAGAACTCATCTAGGGTTTGTCAAATTGCCTTCTCATCTACCAAATTCATGTAAGTATGTTAGTTTAGCAGTAGTTAGTGTAGTTTTAGGAACATGAATGGCAAGAACCCTTCCTCTAGGGTTGAAGCCATGAATTATGATTGTGATTTTATGAAATTGTTTTGGAATTAAGTTATTGATTGTTGTTTTCGTCTTGCATTCTGGATTGTTGGTTGTTTTTATGACTGATCACCATGAAAGCATATTTGTTAGCTTGAGTAATAGCTTGAGAAAGCATTACCTAGGTCAGGACATGAGAATGTGAGGGGCATGTTTGTATCTCGGGAGAGATTTTTGTGTTAGGATAGAAATATACCTAACACCGTGCTTGGTTGACACACGGGGGTTATGAAAGACCAACTTGGGATGTAACATCACCACTCGAAGAAGTAGTTGTGAGGCTAAGTTGAGTTAAATGGTTAGACGCACGAAAGTCCCTAATCGTTTCCCCGTAAACCACAACATAATTGATTGCCCGCGACTAGAAATTAAACTCCTCGCTCACAATGATGCAGTGAGGCTATATTGCCGTGTTCAGAGGCTCGAAAGACCATAAACATGCAATTCTAATTATGTGAAATAACAATTGATAGTTCCATGCTTAACCCATTGCAAATCGTAGTATCGCATGATAATTGGTTTTAACTCTATGTTGATCCTTGAGTAATTAAAGAATACTTCATTGACCCAAACTTAGACTTAATTAATCTCGATCGAAAATGTCTATAACCAACACTTGAGGTATTTAAGATCATACTAGAAATGGATAGTTAGAGGAATGGGTCCAGTCCCTGTGAGTTCGACAATCCGGTTCTTAAAAAGAGCCACTATATTACTTGCACGACCCATACACTTGCGGACGCACGAATCGGGCACGTCAATTTTTTGGCGCCGTTGCTGGAGACTCGGTGAAGTTTTGATAATTTATCTGTTTTTGTGTGATTTTTGAAATTTCCTTAAGTGTTGAGAAACTTGGTCTTAGTCTGTTTATTTGCAGGTGACAGGTATTCCTGCCGAGCTAGCTAGAAATAGAGAGCTTGTGGAACTGTTGCTAGAACCTGAACGTCAAATCCATTTGCGAAGGAGAGTAGCTCTAGAGAAAAAGCTGAAGAGAATTCAAGAAAAGGTACAACAACAACCACCCGCGGGACAAGCACAATTGTCATCAGAAGCTATGGCAGCAAGACCAGCTCGCGAAGTGGAAATCCCATTAGCGACGAATGTGACCTCTAGCATCCGTAAACCAGAGCCTGGAGGGCACTTTGAGCTTAAACAGAACATGGTGCAGCTATTACATTCTAGTTTTCAATTCACTGGGATGGCACATGAGGACCCGCAGCAGCACTTACAGAGATTTTTAGAGATTAGTGACACGTTTGTCCCCACCGACGTGTCCACAGATTATGTCCGAATGACCCTCTTCCCATTTTCACTGTTGGGAGAGGCGAAAAAGTGGCTGAAGGCTGAGCCACCGAATTCCATAACTTCATGGAATGACTTGGCTAAGAAGTTCCTTATCAGATTCTTCCCCTCAAGCTAAACTGCAAGGTTGAGAAGTGAAATTCTCAGTTTCAAGCAGAGGCCTAATGAGAATTTATATATGGCTTGGGAAAGATTCAAGTCATTGTTGAGAGATTGCCCCCATCACCAGCAATCAAATGAAGTGTTGGCTCATACCTTTTTAGAAAGTCTAGACCCACACACAAAAATATTACTAGATGCTGCATCGGGTGGGCAAGCCTTGGAGATGACGTATGATGAATTGTACACTTTGTTGAACAGAATTGCTCAAGGAAATCCAGAGTGGCACAGCGAGTCATCGAGAGGGGCAGGAAAGAGACCGGGGTTGATAGAAGTAGATGGTTTGAAATCCTTGGAAGCAAAATTAGCTTCGTTCCAGCATCAGATGATGACTCAGTTCAATAAACTGAGTATGAACCAACGCCAGGGCCAGGTTAATGCAGTTCAGCAAGCTCCGAGTTGGTGTGAAATTTGTGGTAATAATGGGCACTATGCAGAATCTTGTGGAGCCAATCTGGAGTCAGTCAATTTTGTTAGTAATGTGCAGCGCAACAATCAGAATTTTGAAACCAGTTACAACAGAAATTGGCAGGGCCACCCGAATTTTTCTTGGGGTGGAAACCAAAAGCAGAATTATATGCAACCTTAACAACAGCAGTATCAGAAGAATAGGAAGAATGATGGGAAATTGAGTAGCAGCATTGAGGAAACACTATAGAAAATTATGGAGACCCAAAATCAGTTAGCGGAAAATCAGGCGAGGATGGCAACAGACTGAAAGAATCAGCAAATGGCCACCTGCAATCTTGAAAAACAAGTGGGTCAGATAGCAGCTGCTCAAAACATGAGATCACAAGGGGGATTACCTAGCGACACAGATCCTAACCCCCGGCAGATCAATGCCATCAACCTGAGAAGCGGTAAGCAATTAGCTGATGCAGTGCCAAAAGAGATGAGAAGGGAGGTGCAGCCGGAGTTGGTTAGACCAGGACCATCGATCAACATGGGGGATAATCATAGTGTGGGGCAACAAAATGCGGAACTTTCATTGCAACCAGCACAAAGACCACCACCACCATTCCCTCAGAAATTCAGAAAGAGCAAGGAAGAGGAATGCTTCAAAAAGTTCTTTGAGAGCTTCAAAGAACTTCACATAAATTTGCCTCTTATTGATGTCTTGCAGGGAATGCCCAAGTATGCTAAATACTTGAAGGACGTGATGGCGAACAAAGTGAGATTGGTGGATGTCTAGACTGTAGCACTGACTGAGAAGTGCAGTCACAGGGTATTGAGCAAAATGCCAAAGAAGTTCAAAGACCCAGGGAGTTTTACCCTCCCCATACAAATTGGTAAAGCTAAGGTGCTACGAGTTTTGTGTGACTTAGGGGCAGCAGTTAATCTAATGCCTCTATCCTTATTTAACACCCTGGGGTTGGGAAAACCGAGGCCAACAAGGTTGATGCTGCAGCTGGCTGACAAGTCGCGAGTGACACCTGATGGAATAATAGAGGACCTTATCATCAAAGTAGGTATGTTCATTATACCTGCTGATTTTATTGTCTTAGATTTTCAGGTTGATGACCAGGTACCCCTGATCTTGGGACGACCATTCTTGGCCACTGGAGGAGCGGTGATTGATTCGAAAGCAGGGACCTTAAAAATGAGGGTTGAGGATGAAGAAGAAATCTTCCGCGTTTACCAAGAAATGAACCCATCTGCACACTACAGAAACCTTTGTCAGGTTAGTGTGTTGGCAGATGATAAGTGTGGGGTGGAGGATTCCACAGGTGTAGGGCCGAAGGCAATGACAAGTGCTCAGCCCAAGTCTGATAGAGGGCTTCAAATTGAGAAGAAGTTGGAGAAAGAGAGGAACAGAGTGGAGGTTGTTTCCTATAAAAAGCAAAAGAAAAGGAGATGGTTCTCGAAAGAGAACCCAGGTATGAGGATGTCTTGAAAAGGACAGTCCACGTCATGCCACGACGTAAAATAAGGCGCTGCTTGGGAGGCAACCCAAGGGTACCTCAGGTACAATTCGTAAATTTTGATTTTTGTGTTGATTTTGTTATTTTCATTTTGTTTGTGTTTTTGGTGGAAAGTTAAGCACAGATGGAGGGAAGTCTGAGTACCGAGACGGTGGAAGCTAAAGAGCATGGAATAGAAGAAGTGTGGGGTCGAACACCCACCTCTTAAAACATGAAAGGAAAGCATGCTTTTAGCTTGGCATAGAGGCTCAGGGAGTATTTCTCATCCTTTAAATGTTAATTTAATGCTATGAGGACATAGCATGATTTAAGTGTGGGGTGAGAAAAATTTCAAAATTTTTGTGCTTAACAAGTTTTTGGTGAATGTAATGCTTGTGTGAAATTTGGGAGAAATTTGAAATTCTTTTTGTGAATTAAGAATGACTTCATCACCCGTTGGTTTTTCTTTTCGGTTCTTTTCCGACGGGGGGTCTTTGAACCGGAGAATAAAAATTTTATTTTTCTTTCCTTTGTCTGTATATAGTGTTTTTAGTCATAGTTAGGGACTGTTTCTGACGATGGATGGATGACGACCGTCTTGAGGAAAAAGTAGTCGGTAGTTGTTGGGATTTTGAAACCATAACTAATTGGTGCTTGATGTTCTTGTTATGTGCTATACGTGATTGTAAGATGCAAGTATGTTCGGTGTGAAGCATGTAGGTGTATAACTTTGTGTGAGACGCTTAGGCTCTTGAATTTGACTCAATATGATTGAAGCTTAATTCTGAATTCTTGTGAGTAGCTGAATAAGAGTCTACTGAATGTGTCTTGAGTTGAGCATTTGCCATGAGTGTAAGGTTTTTGAGTATTCTGTGCTATTGTGGGTTGTCTAGAACTTGCCTGGTGTGTTTATAAAACGAAATGAAGGATGTGAATTGTAGGAGAGGATTTAGGCATTTCCTTGAATGAACCAAATGTTTATCCCTCATTTTACCTACCTGGAAAGATTAATCCTAGTTAGCCCCGTTGAGCCTTGAGTCTATTCTTTGACAGCTGCAACATAAGCTTAATCTTTTTTCTTTCATTAGCCTTGTGTTTGATCCAAAACTCCTAAGCGCTTGAGTGAAAAAAAATCAGAAGGAGTAAAGGAGTGAGAAGAATGAAAAGAAAGGAAAAGTAGCAAGTTGTAGAAGTGAGAAAAGGACAAAGGTGCACTTGTGTGAAAATGGTTGATTATTAGTAAGGAGCAAGAAAACAAATTAATGAAAAATTATTTATAGAGCTCCTTACTAATAAGCTAAAAGTGCCTAAAGAGAGGGGGAGCAAAAGAGGAAAAAGAAAGCTGAAAGGAGAAAAAGTAAAGTAAGGGAAGGGAAGTTCGTAATGAGAGCGTAATGTATTAAAAGCGCTTGGGAAAGATAGTCACTATTATTGGCCAGAATAGTACCTACCCGTCCCTTAGCTTACATTACAACCCATTAAGTCCTACTTGATCTTACATTCATACATCCTTAAATTAGTGGAATAAAACACTAAGGGCAAGCCAATTGGTCATTACATGATGCATGTGAATTCTTTGTGAGAGTGAGCAGAATTCTATTCATGTACCCACACATGTTGTGATTTAAAAGTTGTTTGTGCGTGTGAAAATGTGTAACTCTCTTTCCGTGAGGGCACATGTTAAATGAAGGATATAATTCGTGTGGGATTTCTTAATCAGTCGATTTGCATGAGTTTCCTAAGATTGAGAGTCTCTTCTTGAGATTAAGAAGTTTTAACATAGTTGTACTTTATCTCGATGATCAAGTCGTGCATGCTCTAATTTTTAGCTTGTATCTTACGTAATCATTATCGCCGTAACTTGAATTATCTGGCTTAATTAGTTATGTGGGAGTCTCCATATGCATGATATGTAAAAGGTTGTTCGAGGACGAACAAGGCTTTAAGTGTGGGGTTGTGATCACGGGCAAAGATAGCATGCCCGAGATACGCTTTATACCTTAATTTAGTCTTGTTTATCTAAGTTATTTTACATATTTTCATGTGATTCTATATAAATGTGAACATATGTCCTAACCAACATGATTAGTCTTTGTTTTGTAGGTTTCAAGGATTTTTGAGGAACTAATTCATAAGTTGGGAAGTAGAGGAATGGAGTCGGGAGCAAATGGCGAAAGTCGGCAGAAAAGCATGTCTTGGCAAGGCTGGCTGCGCCAGGCAGCGTGCCACGCTGTGCGTGTGCCGCGCCCAGCGCCGTGCCACGCCTATGCCAGGCGCACGAGTGAAGGCAGCAAGCAGGCAGGCGAGCTGCGCGCCATCGCCGTGCCACGCCAGGCCAGCTTCGCGCCAGCAGCATGCCATCGTGCTGCTTGAGCAGCGTGACACGCTACCAACGCGGCAAGGTGCTGACGAGGCCAAACTTCGGGTTGATTTCCAGTGTGCCTCCAAGTTGCCTCCGTGTCACGGAGGCAGTGCTCTGCGATACACTCCATGACACGGAGCCGTTCCATGACAGGCTAAATTATGCACGTTTTCCATTTACTATAAATAGGACCCTTTGCTCCTAATTCCATTTTGTCGCGATTTTATTCTGGAAAACTACCTAGGAGTGAAGGGAGAAGTGGGAGAACTCATCTAGGGTTTGTCAAATTCCCTTCTTATCTACCAAATTCATGTAAGTATGTTAGTTTAGTAGTAGTTAGTGTAGTTTTACGAACGTGAATGGCAAGAACCCTTCCTCTAGGGTTGAAGCCATGAATTATGATTGTGATTTTATGAAATTGTTTTGGAATTAAGTTATTGATTGTTGTTTTCATCTTGCATTCTAGATTGTTGGTTGTTTTTATGATTGATCACCATGAAAGCATATTTGTTAGCTTGAGTAATAGCTTGAGAAAGCATTACCTAGGTCAGGACATGAGAATGTGAGGGGCATGTTTGTATCTCGGGAGAGATTTTTGTGTCAGGATAGAAATATACCTAACACCGTGCTTGGTTGACACACGGGGGTTATGAAAGACCAACTTGGGATGTCACATCACCACTCGAAGAAGTAGTTGTGAGGCTAAGTTGAGTTAAATGGTTAGACGCACGAAAGTCCCTAATCGTTTCCCCGTAAACCACAACATAATTGATTGCCCGCGACTAGAAATTAAACGCCTCGCTCGCAATGATGCAGTGAAGCTAGATTGCCGTGTTTAGAGGCTCGAAAGACCATAAACATGCAATTCTAATTATGTGAAATAACAATTGATAGTTGCATGCTTAACCCATTGCAAATCGTAGTATCGCATGATTAATTGGTTTTAACTCTATGTTGCTCCTTGAGTAATTTCAGAATACTTCGTTGACCCAAACTTAGACTTAATTAATCTCGATCGAAAATGTCTATAACTAACACTTCAGGTATTTAAGATCACACTAGAAATGGATAGTTAGAGGAATGGGTCCAGTCCCTGTGGGTTCGACAATCCGGTTCTTAAAAAGAGCCACTATATTACTTGCACGACCCGTACACTTGCGGACGCGCGAATCGGGAACGTCAGACGATACCCTCCTTGACTAAGAAATGACATTTCTCCCAGTTGAGTACAAGGTTGGATTCTTCACAGCGAGCTAGCACCCTGTCAAGATTCCGCAAACAAGTAGCAAACGAATTACCGAAAATAGAAAAATCATCCATAAATACCTCTACAAAATCTTCCACCATGTCGTGAAAGATAGCTATCATGCATCTCTGGAATGTGGCGGGTGCATTGCATAGCCTAAATGGCATCCGCATATAAGCATATGTCCCATAAGGACATGTAAAAGTAGTCTTCTCCTAGTCCTCCGATGCTATGGCTATTTGGTTATAGCCAGAGTACCCATCAAGGAAACAATAATATTCTTTTCCAGCCAATCTATCCAATATTTGATCAATGAACGGGATAGGATAGTGATCTTTCCTTGTGGCTTCATTGAGCTTTCTGTAGTCCATGCAATCTGCCAGCCTGTGACGGTGCGAGTAGGGATCAGCTCATTCTTCTCCTTGGTGACCACGGTCATCCCTCCATTCTTTGGGACACACTGAACGGGGCTGACCCATTCGCTGTCTGAAATAGGATAGATCACACCTGCATCAAGCCACTTAATTACTTCTTTTCTAACCACATCCTTCATCATCAGATTCAACCTCCGCTAAGGCTGTACAGTCGGCTTTGCTCCTGTCTCCAAGAAAATTCTGTGTGTGCAAAAAGCTGGACTGATACCCCGAATATCTGACATCTACCAGCCCATTGCTTTCTTCCTTCTTTTGAGGAACACCAATGCTTCCTTTACCTGTGTCTCTGTCAATTCTGCGGAGATGATTACTGGTAAAGTTTCATCTTCCCTCAGAAAGACATATTTTAAATGGGGAGGCAATGTTTTCAACTCTAGCTTTGGTGCTTCCTCAATAGATGGTTTCAGCAAGGGTTCCAGGGACCTCATTAAAGGCCAAAAGTCATGCTTTTTGAGATACCATTGTGGTTCATCCAACATTTGAACCATCTCATAAGTATCTTTATCTTCGAAATGATTGGATCTCATCAACGCTCTTTCAAATGGATCTCAAGATTCAACAATCTGAAGAATTTCTTCTTGTTTTAGCACATTGATTGCTGAAAGCTCCTCATGTATGGCCGGAAGCTTCATGGCCTTATATACATCAAATACCTCCACTTTGTCATGTGCCCGCATGGTTAGCTGCCCTGCAGCTACATCAATCAAAGCTCTCCCGGTTGCCAAGAAAGGACGCTCCAAAATAAATGGGACTTTCGCATCCGGCTCAAAATCCAGAACAATAAAATCTATCGGGAAGATAAGGGAGCCCACTTGCACCAACACGTCCTCCACAATACCATCTGGTCTGGCTAAAGAACGGTCCACTAACTACAAGATCACCATAGTTGGTATAGGACTGCCCAGCCCCAACTTCTTTAACACCGATGTCGGCATCAAGTTAATACTCGCTCCCAAATCGCATAATCCGCGAGCTCGGATACTTTGCCCAATTGTGATTTGAATTGTAAAGCTCCCATGGTCCTTGAGCTTTGTTGGCAACTTGTTCTGTATTCGGGAAGTGCACTCCTCAGTAAGCGCCACTGTGTAGACTCCATCAATCTGCTTTTGTTAGCTACGATGTCCTTGATATACTTTGCATACTTCGTCACCCCCTGCAAAATATCAACCAGAGGTAAATTAATGTGTACCTGTTTAAGCACCTCCATGAACTTTTTGAAACAAGCTTCCTCCTTGTGTTTCTTTAATCTTTGAGGGAGAGACATATTTGGAGGGAAGGCAATGTGAAGATGTGTTGGCTAAGCAAAGTATCGGTCCTGCTCCTGGCTTAACCATCCTACGTGACCCCCTACTGCAATCAGACAGTGGAAAAAGAATGATAACTTAGGTGCGACGACAGCTAGAGTTGTGAAGGTGAGTTAGAGCATAAAGCCTTAACATGTTCCAAAAAAGGAAGTATACATGTCTCTCCCTCACGGGGGTGGTAGTCTTTCTGCTTCAGCTGCCTTCTCCTTTCCCCTCTCATCATCATGTTCCCTATATTTCTCCACTGCTCCTGACTATTGAGGTGGTCTTTCTGGTTCCACCTCCTTGAGTTGTAAACCACTCCTTGTGGTCACTGCATTTACTTGCTTGGGATTCGGGTCAGTGTCACTTGGTAGTCCTCCTCTTGGCCTGGTGTTTTGAGCTCCAGCTAGTTGTCCAAACTGGTACTCCAACACCTTTCTAGCTAACAGATTGTTCTTTACATCTGCTGCCAATTTCACATAATCAGCCTGCAATTGAGCTTGGTTAGGTATCACTGTTTTAAACATTTCCTCAATGCTGGTAGGTGGGGGAGGAGGTGCATTGTGTCCTCTATATTGAGTCTGATAATTCTGCTTCCCTCCTTGATTTCTCTGCGTGCCCTAATTCGAACTCTGCCCTTGATGGCTGTTACTATCCCAAGAGAAATTCGGATGATTTCTCCAATTCGGGTTGTAGTTGTTGCCATACTATTGGTGATTATTTCTCTGTACATTCCCCACAAAGTTCACTGATCTGGATTTGCACCACAACACTCAGCTGAGTGTTCATTACTACCGCATACTTCACACCAAATTTGCTGCACTACATTAACTGGGGCTTGAAATTGATTCAAGCTCATATTGCTGAAGCGGGTGTTGAGTTGTTTTTGCAGCGCAACTATCTGCGTAGTGATAGCTGTGAAACCATCCACTTCCAAGACTCCTTCTACTTTCCTTGTTCCTCCTCTAGAAGAGTCCGCATTCCACTTGGGATTTCCCTTCGAAATACGATTTAACAAAGTATACAGCTCCTCATAAATCTTCTTTAATGCTTGTCCCCCAGCTGCTGAGTCTAACAAAATTTTTGTGTGGGGTTCCAAACCCTCTATGAAAGTATGCACTAGCACATCATTGGACTGGTGATGGTGAGGACAATCCCTTCGCATAGATTGGAACCTTTCCTAAGCTTGATACAGATTCTCCCCCTCTCTTTGTTTAAAACTTAGAATCTGACTTCTACATCTTGCTGTTTTCCCGGATGGAAAGAACCGAATCAAAAATTTTCTTGCAAGATCATCCCAAGTGGTGATAGAGTTAGGTGGCTCAGCTTTCAACCACCTCTTTGCTTCTCCCAATAATGAAAATGGGAATAGTGTAAGCCTTACGTAATCGTACGATACTCCAGCGGGGATGTAAGTGTCACTTATCTCAAAAAAGTTTTGGAGATGTTGTTGTGGATCTTCATGAGGGAGACCTGTGAATTGCCCGCTAGTGTGCAAAAATTGCACCATATTCTCTTTCAGCTCAAACCTCCCTCCTGGATCAGGTTTGTGAATACTTGATGTAACATTGTTAGCATGTGGGATTGCCACTTCGCGAACCGGCCTAGCTGCCATTTCCTCGGGCACTAACACTGCCCTCACAAGTGGTAGATTCTGTTGTTGCTCCAGGATTGTCTATCTGAGCAACTGCATCTTTTTCTCTAGAGCTTCCCTTCTTTGATGATGGAACTGTCTTTCCGGCTCTAAGTATAAATCCACCAGCTCCTTGTCTCTTGCCAGTGTTCAACAGAATTTAGTATTTGCAAAAGACAGGCTAAGATCAAGTTGTCAGCACTTATATAGAAATTGTAAACTAACACTAAGAAAACAATTTTACCAATTGCCAGTCCCCGGCAACGGTGCCAAAAACTTGTTCGTGCGTTTCTGGTGACTACATGCAAGTGCACGTGGTCGAACAAGTAGTAAAATGGTTTAAGTAAGCCAAGTATAGATCCCACAGGGACTGAACTAAGGTAATAATTAACTCTAGTGTTAATGAACTATAACTTTAAGAATGCAAACAACCAAATGAATAAGATTTTTAGAGTTTGAGTTACTAACTAAGAAGAATCTAAAGCAAAATGATAAAGTGAGTCTGAACAATAGTAATGAGCATGCTGAGGTTAAAACGAACATGCAGGGAAGTAATTTATCGATACAATTCAATAAATCTTTCCTTTGGTTGCTAGTCAAGAATTATTGCCTATGGATTGAAACTTTCGTATCCTACCCAACTTAAGAATCACTTCAACCTACATTTCTGTGGTAATAGAATTTCATGTTCTAGCCATACAAAAACGATTCCTTAATTGACTAATAAGACTTTCAGATATATTTTTATTCTGAAGGTAAATCAATTCTCAATTTTCCCAAACTAAGAAGAGATCATATCCTACCAATTCACATCTTTCCAATTTCTTTCCTTTTAAAAATAAAAATTGGATTTTTTAGATATACATTAACATTGGCCAAACGTTAATGCAGTAAGAACAATAATTGATAGAACAACCATTGAAGAAAAGATGAAAACTAAATTGATAAACAATTACATTCCACTACAATTGTTCTTAACCTCAGCAAGAAGTGAATTTAGCCATTCATTTGTGGATTAAACATCATCCAATGAGTATAATTCATACAAACAATTGAGATAAAAGAGAAAGAGATAGAGAAGAACCCTAGAATTTTCGTCCCCTCAACTGCCTGTAACCCACGTTCATGCTCAACCCAGTTAGAATTCTTAAAAATAAACCTAAGTGTGCTATTTATACTGGTGGGAATTTTTCCCAGAATAACAAGCAACGTGGCACAGACTGTATCGCAGAGCACTCCCTCCGTGCCACGGTTGAAAGGCGAACCATCACTGGAATCAGGTTCCTCAGCACTTTCTCCTTGGCGAGCCACGGCCTGCAATGCGGAGCTAGGCCAACGTGCCACGGCGTAGTCGCAAACCTTTACTGGAAGTTGATATCCCAGGTCAATGTCCCCAATGTGCCACGGCTTGTATCGCGTGGCATTGCCTCCGTGTCACCGAGGCAACGCAGACCTTCACTGGAATTGGCCAAATTAAATCATCCAAGGCAGAATGCCTCCGCGATGGCAGCGTGACACGGCTCCATCGCGGAGCCCTTATTCTTACTGCTCTTCCTTGACCTTTTCCACGACTCGCTTCCAAGTCCATTCCCGATTTTTACCAAAATGTATCTTAGCTTCCTAAAATTACATTTTTCCTGCAAAACAACACTAATCATGTTGGTTAGTATAAATTCACATTTTAACTACAAATCACATGAGAATGCACACATAACGATAGATAAACAAGACGAAATGAAGAATTTGAGTATCACTTGGTCATATAATTCTGCCCAAGATCAGCCTTCACTATTCCATGCACAATTGGCAATTTTGAGTTCGCAAGGGTGCTCTGCGATTTGGGAGCAAGCATCACTCTGATGCCATTGGGTGTTTAAGTAATTGGGCTTGGGATCCCCCACACTGGCTACTATGCGGCTACTGATGGCCGACAGAACTCTGAAGAAGCCTCTGTTGATCCTTTTCGATGTGCTTGTTAAAGTTGATAGATTCATATTCGAAGCAGACTTCGTGATCCTTGATTGCGAGATTAATTTTGAGGTCCCCATTATTTTGGGGCGACCATTCACTTCCACTGGGAGAGCCTTAGTATATATAGAGGCTGGCCAATAAAAGTTTAGACTCAACAAAGAAGAGGTCACCTTCAATGTCGGCCGGTCAATTAATCGGCCGAAGGAATATAGAGTTGTCTTACCAATAGAGGATGAACCCGAGTTCAATGACATAGTATGAGTAGTCAAGTGACTTGCGTTGTGCCACGACATTAAATCAGTCACTTCTTGGGAGGCAACCCAAGCAGTGGATTCACGAATTCTGAGTAACCAAAACACTTATATTGTGTCGCGACATTAAATCTAGCACTTCTTGGGAGGCAACCCAAGTTGATTAACTTTTGTGTGTTCAGTGTGCAGGGGAAACAAAAATAGGTGTTAGCAAATTTACTAAATAGGCAGGTGTATGGTTCTCAGTACGACTCTTAAGAGCGTTGTACGAGTCGTAGCACAAGTTGTAGTGAGAAGCAGAGATGAATTTCAGAGCATGAGTTTAGGGTACGGTTGGTCCTATGACTTGTAACTTGATTTTACGGGTCGTAGTACTCACTATAGCTCTGAACTATGCAACCCATGGACCACAATGGAAGAAAGACCTACAAGTCATAGTATGGATCATACCCCTATAGTACGCGTCGTAATATGCGCTCGTAGTTCCACATGTAAGTTTCTCCATCTATCTATTATGGGTCCAAGGGATGAAGCGTAGGGCCTTCCTACAACTCGTGGTACGTGTCATAACGGGTCAAAAATGTTAAAATTACCCAACTCATCCTAGATTTTTCAAATTTGCCCTTAAAACTATTTAAACTCGAAACCAGTCGTACCCTCCTCCCACACTCTCAAAAATCAAAATCATGACCTAAAATCACACCCGTAGCTCAACATCAAAGATCAGCTGAGCAAACTCTTACTCAGATTACACCAGAGACCCCAATCCCAACCCTAGCTCTGATTACAAATGTAAAAAGCAGTTATCAAGTAAGTGTACTCCTTTGAATTTGATAAATATGAACTGTTTGCTTGATGGAAATCTTCTTAATCCTTGAGAGTCCTCTTGATGCTTGAAAAAATTAACCAAGCACAATGATCAGGGATGCGAACAAGGGTGTGCGACTGCGTAGGGGTTTGAACTTGTGAAAATTGTGCATTTGACTGTTAAAACTATGCTAGGGGTCGTGATTAAAAAGGGGAGGAATGGATGAATGTAAAGCATGTCAACTGCATGCCTAGACTTGGGAATTCTAAGTACCCAACACTAAACTAAAACTTCCTGTAAACTAAACAAAAATTAAGGCAGGGACAGGTTTCACAAGCCTTGTTACGATTCGTGGTTTTATACTACGACTCGTAGGATGGATCGTTAGGACTTTCCCAAGCCAAATTTGCAACAATCACGAGGTAATAATCCTAGTTTGGCTCGTGGTTTACTGCCATGAGTCATACCTGGCAGTCGTACCAAGAATCTAAAAAGGGTCAAGTCCACAAGTGAAAGTATGAACCTTCCTACGACTCATGGAATCGACTTACGGGTCGTACCATGATTCATGGAAAAATACAGAACAATTGTTTTAAAGGGGCATCTTCATATGACTCATGATATGGACCGTACCTTTATGGTATGTGTTATACCTCGGGAACCCAAGGATCAGACCCGGGAGTCAAAGGGAGAAAAATCTTGAAAATATTACAATAGTGCAGAACGAGTTGTTAGACAACTCATAAGGAGACCCCTCGAGTCATCAGGTGGCTCGTGGGAAGATTGGACTATTCTAAGGAGTTGAGGTCCCCACGGGCATGGGAACGATTCTTGGTCAGCCACTACGAGCCGTCAGGTCCCCCTTGGGGTTAGGTTAAGGGTTACCTATGAAGTTTTGACCATATGTACCCAATGGATGTACCCTACGAGACGTGGCCAACCCCAACGACTCGTGAGGTGAGTCGTGAGCAAGCTCATGGGGTCCTAGTAGAGATGAGGTAGTTTACTTGACGAAAGGGTGTAATGAGTCATATCCTCGGGGGACGAGTTGACATGTCCTCCATTAAGAGCCAAAGGAAAATTTCCATTGTTCTTGACGAAATTACTAGACGACTCGTTGCTCCTGGCAATGAATCGTCAGGTCGCCCATTAGGGTCACCTGACAGTTATTTTATGCGAAATAGTAAGGGCCTTCTCATAATTTCCTGCACTCGTAAGACCTAAGCTACGTCATTTTGAGGTCGGGATAGGGTCTCTTAAAGGGGAATCAGCCATGATAGACCTTATTTGAAGCTTGTAAGAGTATTCCCATCTTTCATGATCTATGTCATGCGGTCAAAATCTCTCCCTCTTTCTAATTCCTGTTGTTCGTGACTGCAAAAAAATTATGGCTCCCAGAAGGATAATCAGAAGGAGGAACAGAAATGATGAAGGCCACGGAGGTGGAAATGATGATGGGCGTCAGCAAGCCCTACTTGTTCAGGAGCCCCAAGCACCCCAGCCAACTGCCCATGCCGAGTTTCAGGCAGATATTCAAATGTTGGCGCATGCCTTAACTGCTCAGGTCAACCAGCAAGCTATTGCGCCTGTTCCTCAGAACGACAATGCAGCAGCGGCCTGGATCAAAGAATTTTTGAGGATGAACCCTCCCAAGTTCACAGGGGCAAAGGTGGACGAGGATCCACACGAGTTCATCGAAGGGATTTTGAAGCTTAGGTCATGGGAGTGACAAGTGAGGAATGTGTTTATATGGCCTCTTATCAACTGAAGGAGGTCACTTACATTTGGTTCAAGCAATGGAGGGATAGACGGGCAGCGGGAGCAGGCCCTATCAGCTGAGATGAGTTCCACATAACCGTTTTAGACAAGTTCTTCCCTCGGGAGATAAGGGTTCTGAAAGCAACTGAGTTTTCCAACCTTAAGCAAGTAATGATGACGGTGCTGGAATATTCACTTGAGGCCACTCGCTTGTGAAAATATGCCCCGAAGTTAGTGATGGATCATAGGGCATGGGTGAGCAGATTCGTATAGAGAGTAGCTAAGTATCTGGATAAGTACTGCAGAATAGCTATTCTACATAAGGATATGGACTATCCGCGGATAGTCCTCTATGCCTAGTAGATGGAAGCAGCTCACATGAGGTAGAGAGAGGCCAAGAGGGCCAAAACTGATAGCCATAAGTTCTCCCAGCCTAAGCCAAGCGGTGAACTTCACCAGCAGTCCCAGCATAGGTCCACTACACTAGCACCATCTTCAGCCATTACTCCATCCAGGCCACAGGACGGTCAGAGGAGCAGGGCCTCAGGTTCGAGGAGTCAAAACAACATGGGCATAGAGAGCACATTCCCATCTTGTGCTACTTGTGGAAAGAACCACCCAGGGAAATGTATGGTGGGCTCAGATGCTTGTTTCGGGTGTGGCAAACTCGGACACAAACTTAGGGATTACCTTGCAGCTAGGTTAGGGTGTAGTGGAGCCCGCACTTCAGCAGCCAGTTCAGCCGTTCTAGTAGCACGTCAGACTCAAGAAGGTGCTCCGACTGGCTCAGCTGGCGGCCAGCGCCAGAATCGATTTTATGCACTTGACTCTCAGCAGGACCAAGAAACTTCTCAATATGTTGTTACGGGTATATTGTGAGTTTTTCACATTAATTCTTATGCTTTATTATATCTGGGAGCCACACTATCTTTTATGACACCTTACATTGTTAGTCACTTTGGAGTCAGTCCTAAAATCTTATCTGAACCATTTTCTGTCTCTACCTCGATTGGTGATTCAGTCATAGAGAGGCGGGTATATAGAGGTTGCCCTATTACATTATTACATAAGGTTACCTCCGCAGACTTAGTAGAATTGGTTATGACTGATTTTGACATTATTTTGGGTATGGACTGGTTATTTGCATGTTATGATTCTGTAAACAGTAGGACTACAACGGTGAAGTTTTGATTTCCAGGTGAACCAGTGTTAGAATGGAGGGGTGGTTCAAAGGTACCTATAGGTTGCTTTATCTCCTACCTCAAGGCCCGAAGAATGATTACTAAAGGTTTCATTTACCATTTTGTTAGGGTTAAGGATACCACGTCCGAGACCCTGACCATTCAGTCAGTCCTCGTGGTATGTTAGTATGCCCAGGTATTTGCAGATGACCTACCAGGTGATCTTCCCAAGAGGGAGATTGCTTTTTAAATTGATCACTTTCCCAACACGAAGCCAATAGCAATTCCTCCTTACCGGATAGCCCAGCCGAGCTAAAAGAGTTAACGCAATAGTTGAAGGATTTTCTAGATAAGGGTTTCATTATGCCGATCAAATCTCCATTAGGTGCTCCAGTATTGTTCGTCCGAAAGAAAGATGGTTCCCTTCGGATGTGTATTGACTATAGACAGTTGAACAAGGTTACTATCAAGAATAGATACCCTTTACCCAGGATTGATGACCTATTTGATCAACTTTAGGGTGCCATATATTTCTTCAAGATAGATCTCAGGTTCGGGTATCAGCAGCTCAGGGTTCGGGAGAACGACATCCCAAAGACTGCTTTCAGGACCTAGTATGGCCATTTTGAATTCATTGTTATGTCTTTTGGACTAACCAATTCCCCTGCAACTTTTGTGGATTTGATGAACATGACATTCAAGGCATATTATGAAATGTTCGTGATCGTGTTCATTGATGACATATTAGTATACTCCCGGAGCGAGGAGGAGCATGACACACACCTGATGGTGGCACTCCAGACACTCAAGGATAACCAACTATATGCCAAGTTCAACAAATGTGAATTTTGGTTGAAATCAGTTGCATTTTTAGGGAATGTGGTGTCAAGCGACGGTATAAGGGTGGACTCCCAAAAGATAAAAGCAGTAAAGAATTGGCCCAGAATGGTAAACCCTTCGGAGATCAGAAGCTTTTTGGGCTTAGCGGGTTACTATCAGAGGTTCGTGGAAGGTTTCTTATCCATTGCTTCCCCATTGACTATATTGACCCAAAAAACGGTGAAGTTCCAATGGCCTGAGGCATGTGAGGAGAGCTTTCAAGAATTGAAGGCCAAGCTCACTTCAGCACCGGTGTTGACTTTACCGGAGGGTACTGATGGCTTCGTCGTATATTGTGATGCTTCGAGGGTTGGACTGGGATGTGTATTGATGCAGCACGGTAAGGTCATAGCATATGCTTCCAGATAGTTAAAAACTCACGAGAAGAATTACCCGACCTATGATCTTGAGTTGGCCACAGTGGTATTTTCTTTGAAGATATGGAGACACTACTTATATGGGGTTCATGTAGATATATTAAAAGACCACAAGAGTTTACAATATGTGTTCACACAGAAGGAACTAAATCTTCAGCAACGGAGATGGTTGGAGCTACTTAAGGACTACGACATGAGTGTTCTTTATCACCCGGGTAAGGCATACATGGTAGAAGACGCCCTTAGCAGACTTTATATGGGAAGTGTGTCACATGTAAGTAAAGACAAGAAAGAGTTGGTATAGGAGGTACATCAACTTGCACGGTTAGGAGTTAGGTTAATCGGTTCAAATGCCGGTAGAGTAGTAGTTTAGAATGGGTCAAATTCATCCTTGGTAACAGAGGTGAAGGATAAGCAAGATGAATCCCCAACATTGGTAAAGTTGAAAGAAGCTGTTCAAAATCAGAAGGTAGAAGTCTTCTCCAAAGGGGGAGATGGTGTGCTTCGGTATCAGGGTCACTAATGTGGCCCGAACGTGGGTGATTTGAGAAGCCGGATATTGCATGAGGCTCACGGGTTCGAATATTCTACACATCCAGGTGCCACTAAAATGTATCATGCGTTGCGATAAATCTACTGGTGGAATGGCATGAAGCGGGATATTGCAAAATTTGTAGCTAAGTGCTCGAATTGCCAACAAGTGAAAGTCAAGCATCAGAGATCGGGGGGTGTACTCCAAGATATCAGAATTCCTACTTGGAAGTGAGAAGAAATCAACATGGAATTTGTGACAGGTTTGCCCCGCACTCGTAGATAGGATGGCTCCATTTGGGTTGTGGTGGACAGGTTGACCCAGGCTGCTCATTTCCTAACGGTCAAGACCACTAATTCAGCAGAAGATTATGCAAAGTTGTCCATCCGAGAGTTTGTTAGGTTACATGGAGTTCCCCTGTCCTTTATATCATATAGAGGTACGCAGTTCACCTCTCAACTCTGGAGGTCTTTTCAAAAAAGACTTGGTACTCAAGTCAAGCTTAGCACGGTGTTTCATCCGCAAATCGATGGTCTGGCGGAGTGCACTATCCACACTCTTGAGGACCTGTTAAGATCTTGCATTATTGACTTTAAGGGTAGTTAGGATGAGAATTTGCCCCTTAATGAGTTCGCCTACAACAACAGCTACCACTCCAGCATACAAATGGCACCGTTTAAGGCTCTTTACGGGCAACGGTGTAGATCACCCATTGGGTGGTTTGAATTCAGTGAGGCTTCATTATTGGGACCTGATTTAGTCACTGAAGCTATGGAAAAAGTTCAGTTGATAAGAGAAGGCTGAAAATGGCTCAAAGTCACCAAAAGTCTTATGCAAATGTGAGAAGAAGGGAGCTTGAGTTCGAGGTCGATGATTGGGTGTTTCTGAAGGTATCTCCCGTGAAAGGAGTGATGAGATTTGGAAAGAAAGGAAAACTCAGGCTACGCTATGTTGGTCCATATTGGATTGTGATACGAGTGGGTAAAGTAGACTACGAGTTAGAGTTACCTTCAGGGTTGGCTTCGATTCACCCCGTATTTCATGTATCACTCTTGAGAAGGTGCATGGGAGATCCAGCCTTAGTGGTTCCGGTTGAAAGTGTTGGCATGAAGGATAGCCTCAGTTATGAAGAGATCCTTGTTGCAATCTTGGATTGTCAGGTTCAAAGGTTGAGGAATAAGGAAGTGGCTTGAGTAATGGTGTTATGGAGAAACCAGCATGTTGAGGGAGCTACATGGAAAGCTAAAGCGGATACGATGGCCAACTTATCCCCATTTGTTCTCTATCAGCCTAGTTTCAAATTGAGGTACCAGTTTTTCCCTAAAACTTCCATTCAGTTTTTCATGTTCTATTCATGCATATAAGTTTGTTTTATGACATGATGTATGCAAGTGATGTCTGACCTCAGACCAGCTATGTAGTTCTTTTCGGGGGTAGTCGTTCCGTCAATTTTTTGCTTGAATGATTAGCATCCATATATAGTGATTGTTCGTTTCTAAGTTTTCTGCTTCTTTATAACATTCGAGGATGAATGTTCCCAAGGGGGAGATATTTGTTACACCCCGGGAACCCAAGAATCAAACCTAGGAGTCAAATGGGGAAAAATCTGGAAAATGTTGCATAGTGTAGAATGAGTCGTTAGACGACTCGTGAGGAGACCCCACGACTCGTCAGGTGGCTCGTGGGAAGATTGGACTGTGCTAAGGAGTTGAGGTCCCCATGGGCATGGGAACGACTTGTGGTCTTCCACCACGAGTCGTCAGGTCCCCCGCGGGGTGAGGTTAAGGGTTACCTATGATGTTTTGACCAATGTACATAATGGATGGACCCCACGAGCCATGGCCATCCCCAACGACTCATGAGGTGAGTCATGAGCAAGTCATGGGGTCCTAGTAGAGATGAGGCAGTGTACTTGATGAAAGGGCATAACGAGTCATATCCCCGCGGGACAAGTCGTCATGTCCTCCGTTAAGAGCCAAAGGAAAATTTCCAATGATCTTGACGAAATGATCAGAAGACTTGTTTCTCCTGGCAATGAATCGTTAGGTCTCCCGTTAGGGTAACCTGACAATTATTTTCTTCGAAAAAGTAAGGGCCTTCTCGTAATTTCCTATACTCCTATGACCTAAACTACGTTGTTTTGAGGTCGGGATAGGGTATGTTAAAGGGGAATCAGCTATGATAGACCTCATTTGATGATTGTAACAGTAGAGAGGAAGGAGAAAAGGGGATTCAAGTGCTCACCTTCAAGTTCTTCAAGTTCCCATCTAGGGTTTCGCAGGGGAATTAGGAAACAAGGATTTCCAGTTATGTGGGGTTTTAAATGGGTAGATTAGACCCTACCCATGCCCATTTCTTCCCATTTCCTATGATTAAGTAACCAAATTCTTGTAGGTCTTAACCCAATTGCATGAGTTCTCTAAAGTTTACATGAAAGTGTGGTAGTATGTTTAAATTACGGGTTTTGAAGTATTTGGGCTGATATTTCTTGTATATTTTATAATTCACGATTTAAAACTCTAAAAGTATGGATTCCCAATTATGAAGGATTTTTGGTAAAATTCCTCTTCATGATGATTCCGCAAGCTTAATACAAATTTTTGAGTTTCACACATGTCTTCAAGCTTTCTATTTCTCATGTTGTCATGATTATGTTTCGCATAAATTAAGCATTTCAAGCATGATTAAGATTTTGGACCATGCCCATATGTTGTCATGATTTATGAACTATGTCTTTGGCTGACCCATGGGCCCAAATTCCATGGCTAGTATTATGAACTCTCAAGCATGATATGATTTTAACGATTAAACTAGTCGTGCATGTTATGTATGAATTTCTATGAGCACGTTGCATGTTTTAGGAGTAGTACTTAACACCGAGTAGGTTCGGGGCTCAGTTACGCCCTGAATCTCAGAATTACGTACCACTGTAGGATTATGTTTTGGACCTCCTCAATTAATGTCCCCTATGCCCTAAGAGGCCTTCATGTATGATATCGCACCTTTCATGGTTCATACCCTTGGTGAGGTATGAACGACCTCTCGACTAGGTATACAAGTTGGACTTCATGTGTGATCATGTGGATTATGTTGGTAACAGAAATCTCCCATTGTTCCTAATGATTTTGAAATATGCATGATTATATTCTTTTTGCTCATGTTATGATTTATGAAATGTTTTCCCCACATGTTATGACTTTTATGGGTTTATGAATATTTTTTTTGAAATATTGAGCCTTACGATATACATACGATTTTAGTTTCATGATCATGATGTACCCACTCCTATAACTTTTATGTTTTAAGAATTTTTTTGCATCCCTTACATACTCAGTACTTTCTGAGTACTAACCCATATATTTTTTGGGTCTGGTTCACAGGCTCAACTTCGTCCCTAGTTTGTGCTCAGTTTCGCTAAATCTCCAGTGGTGAGTCCTCATGATCCGAGGGCTTCACGTTCAGACTTGTTTAATTGTCTTATGTTTTCAAAATGTTTCGGTTAATTGGGGTCTTGTCCCTTCAACCTGTCTTTTATGATTAGAGGCTTTCAGACTTATGTGTAGTATTTTTTCATGGATGAATGTATTTTAGTTTGTCGTTCCTTACAATTCATGATATGATTTTCAGTTAGTTTATGATTGATAAGTTATGTTTTCCGCTATGTGTGAACGAATTAGTGTTATGCTCGCGCCATGGGTTAACTTGGGGTCTCTCGGGACTCCTGGTCCCGTGTCTACATTTCGGGTGTACTCTCGGGTCGTGACAGTATGAGTAGAACCTCAGAGGCGTAACATTAACTTGAGATATTACGGGCCTCAGTATGAATTGTACCTCCAAGGTACGGCCCATACTGAAGACCCGTGATACATTACAGTGGAATTTTTCTCGCTTTGTTTTTCCCAAGTTTGGAATTCTAACTCTTTTTCTCCACAATTACAATGACGATAAAATGTAACGCATCAAAGGCAACTGCTCGGAAGACATTGCTTGATGAGACCTCCAAATCCAAACAAGAGGGAAACTCACCTAGTGATTCATTAGAGGAATATAAGGTTGATACATAGGATACTAATGGGACCTGAACCACTAGGGAGAAGGCCAAAGCCCAGGTCGTGGCGGCAACTGCCACATCTGACGGTGCTCCCCAGTCTGAGGAGGGAGCAGAGGAAAGAGCCCAAGAGTTGGGAAGCGGCTCTAATGATGAAGAGGGGTCCGAGGAGGCCCAATACAAAGATGCAAGAAGTGATCATAGAAGGAGACACCAAATGCTGAGCAGGAGCAGACCCCCTAGGGAGAACCACACCATCAGGTGGAGACTATCTGAAACCCAGGCAATATATGAATAGGGTATTGCTCTCACCTCCAAGAACAAACCTAGTCGGAGCATTCAAGAAAAGTCGTGGATCCTCACAAATTCATTGAATGAGGTAGAGGAGATGAAGTAGACATTCAGCTTCTACGAATTTGGGTGGACGGCTAAGGCCCCAGATTGATACACTTAAGAAATCGTTCAGAAGTTCTACACCAATTATTGGCAACCACGAAGAAGAAAGTGAAAGAGGGGCAAATGTTGAAAGATCAGCCCAAGATAGAGCATCCTAGTTAGAGGCCGATAGGTTGAAATATCCAAGCGCACTATTGCTCGGGTATTATATGGGACCCAGTTCATACTACTACATGCTATTCTAGAATATGACTATCGGGTGGAGGCTTTGAAATAGATCAAGCAGCTCGGTTTTGATGCAAGGCGAAGGCAGATTCAGTGGTTGTTCGGCGTGATCGTTGAGGATAAAAAAGAGACTGAGTAGGTCACTAGCTGCAAGAAGGTCACAAAGAACTCTTTAAACTTCATAGAAAAGTCCTAGTGGATGTTAGTGAGCCACCGATTGGCACCGACTATTAATGATAATACCCTCAGCACAGATAGAGCAACTTTGGTAGCTTGTATCATCTCTAGATACCCCATCAATATCTCAATGGTCATTATAGAGGAGATGTGGGATCGGGCTATGGGATTGAGCACTACCATCCTATTCCTCAGTCTTATTTTTAGATTGTGCACAAAGGCGGGCATCAAGGTTCATTATGGTGAGAAGAACCTGATCGGAGGACAACGAATTGCTGGACATTAGCCTAATCCGGGATGAGATGAACCTGGTGAGTTGGCCCCGACTTCCCACTGCAGTCCCACTATCACAGGCAGTTGGAGGCGCACAGGTGAATACCCCCACTTCATAGGAGCAGGGCGAGACACCGGCTACAGATGCCGATTATTATGATATAGCTCCTAGCATGTCTAACGCATGACCTATGAGCCTCTCGAACTGGACTCCAGCCGGGTAAAACCTAGTGACTGAGGAATTTCTCCAAAAGCTAACCAAGAGACTGACCTAGCTAAGAAAAAGGTTCAATCGATGATGGAGAATGTCAAGCCTTGGGTAAAGGATTAGATAAAGACAGTTGTGCAAGACCTAAATGCCGATTAGATGGGTTCTAGACTAGGTTCAACATGCGTATGGCTGAGCAGACTGACATAGGCAGCCTCTGTTAGGAGTTCGGGGCTCTTTGGAGTCAAGTGGGTAAACTGTCATCACGACAGCCGGCAATCATAGCAGCCCACATTCTTCCCAACCTTGATGTTGTTATTGACGATGAGCTTGATCTGGCGACTTATTGGGAGCCCCCAGAGCAGACAAAGAGAAAGGGAAAAAAACGGTCTCTGGGGATGTTGGAGATGAGACCCCAAAGAAGAAGAGAAAAAGAGAGAAAAGAGAGAACAAGCACGAAAGATTGGAGAGTTAGCAGACTCACGACATGCATCAGTCATAGCTGCTTGAGAGAGCCAGAGGAGCGGGTAGCTCCAGCAAAGCCAAGGCAGAGCTTGCGAGTGGTAGGGATATCTCAGGTGAGCCACATTCAAATCTGATGAATCTAGAGGCCATAGAGACGACCGATACTACTGAGCAGGTAGCCACTCCCCCTATTCATACTCCATTGAGTGCACTGGCGCACGATTGCAGTGGATGTACCTCCTCTGCAGGATAAGAAGAGTGCTTAGTGCCCTATAGGTATGTTCCCTTCCCGCTGCTTTACATTCTATGCTTCATGGATGAAGCAAGCTTTTTATAAAGGGAGGTGGTGTACTTGTAATTTTTGGATTTTTGATTCATCCGAGGATTTTTCTTGCCGTGTTTCTTTTCCCTCAGGCATGCTATCCAATAGAACCTACATGTTTAAGATTTTATTTTAGTGATTTTTTTATTTGAAAGTAGCTTACAAATACTCAGCCAATAAATTGCACTAGTTTTGGATTTGTAAAAAAAATTGACCATGTTTACATTTTTTTAATGATAAGTTGTGTACTTGTGATTGCAAGCATGATTTCTATGGATTTTTTATGTCATTCAGTATATTAGTATGAATAGTTTTTGTTAATCAATGTATAAACCGGAATGGTAGAGTGAATGCAAGACATGTACCATGAATGAGTGAATTTTGATACCTAGTTTAATACTACGTAGAGGATCTAGAACATGCCCGGTTGGTCTGTACATAGGTTTTAGGATGGTTGGTTAGGAAATGATCAATAGGACATTTTTTCAGCCCATTTTTAGCTTAAATGACCCTACCAAAAGTGATATGATTCCCTTGATCCCGATTTTGGGCCTTAAAGAGACCATTTTTCTTTGATGAACCAAATTAATCATACCATTTTTATAATGAACCAATTTTTGTTCTGGTCCCTCCCTGGTCATTGTGAACCTCAATATAGGTAAAATTCCTAAGTTGAGGGTGGCTAGAGTAGGGGTGCATAAATTGCAGAAGGTGAAAAAGGAAGAGAAAAGAAAAAAGGTGAAAATGAGGTGTGTGTGAACAAATAAAATGTAAAAGAAAAGAAAATTTTAAAAAGAAAATACAAAAAGAGAATGATGCATGAAAAGCTTGAAGAAACATACCACACTCATACAAGTGCATAAAAAGGGTGAAAAGAGAGGAAAAAGTGGAAAAAGCAAAAACGGTGAAATGGTGAAAAAATGGAGCCCCATGTATATAGTGCCAAGGAAGGGTTTAGTCACTTAAAAAGATCTCATATCTACCATACCCATCCTAAAAACTATATTACAAGTCAAAGCAAGTTCTACAGTGATCCTAGCCTGACTAAATGGCAACCCGAAGTAGTAAGAATAAGAGCAAGCCTATGGTATCCAACATACAGTATTTGAAACTTCTTTGTGAGAGTGAGAGTCTTAATTGATCAGACCCATGTTTTATGTTTTACTATATCTGTGAGTGGGAGACTTTATTTCTGTGACGGTACATGGTTTGTGTTTAACTCTATCAGTGGTCTGTGTAAAACATATTGGTGATGACTTAACTATTCGTTAATAGCTAGATGACATATCTTAATCCCTGTTTATCATGTTTTGTGGTTGCTTGCAGTGCATGTGCTGATTGGGTTCAAGGGAAAAGGGCCAAAAGCTTTTTTGAGTTTATAGTGCGAGTTTTGTTTGATGTTGGCTGTAGTGTCCTAGGTTTATTTTCTAGGTAAGTGTCGTGTTTAGTTTTTATTTTTTTTGCCTAAGGACGTGCAGAAGTCTTAAGTTGAGGGTGTTGATGTGCTTTGAGTTTACAACACCTTTGACGCTTAAAATTGAGAAAATTGCATTGACTTAGATATGTTTATATTGATATGAGGCACTTTTACTTTGATTTCTGGGAAAATAAGTGTTGGAGCAACAATGCACAAATGAAGCCTAAAAATGTAGAAAAGCAGCTAGGTACAAGTCGTAGTATGAGCCATACCTTGTTTTTATGAGTCGTACTAAGAGCTATGGTGAAATTCAAAAGGATGAATTAAGTGGAAGGCAGCATACGACTGTTAGTATGTGCCATACCAAGACGGTACAAGCCATAACTGGAGTCGTGGAATAGTGTAGAGAAAATTGCACAAAGGAAGTCTCTTGGTACGGATGGACTCACGGATTGTAGCATGACATGCGACACATACCATGAGCTATGGTGAAATTCAGAAGATTTTTCATGACATGGAATAACTTCAGACGCAACAATCAGTACGAGTCGTACCACAACACTCGTGGAAAATTTCAGAAGATGTCAAAGTTCTTAGGACCAAACCATGGAAGAATTGTACGACTTGTAGAACTATGGTATGTGTCATACAAACTTTCCAAAACTTAGACAAATATGCAGCAGTCAGGGACATACGACAAGCAGGTATGACCTGTACAACCCTATTACAGGTCGTAGGTCCAGTCGTGGTATAATCAGCACCAGATATGGAAAATTCCCTGTTAGCTTAGGAAAATGTTTCTAATGTATGTATAAATAGATTTTAAGTTTTATTTCATTCAGAGAACATAGAAATGAAATAGTAGAGGTGTGAAGAATATTATTTGTGAATTCTCTTCAAGTTTTGGAGAGCGATTCTTAGGATCAAATTCTTGATTGCACACATTATTCTTGAGATTGTTCTTTGATATTCAAATCTAGTTTTCTTCCAATTGTTGTTGTAAGTATTTAATGATGGGTTTATCTATGAATGCAAATTATAATCTTACAACCATTATAGGTTGAAACCTCCACAACTAGGGGTTATGGGAAACATGGTGGATTAACGAAATAGGGTTACAAAAAAGTGATTCAAAACCAATGCTAAACGCTTGTATTATATTCTCTTCATCTTTAGATGTTTCTTAACGGTGTACAACATTAGGAATTGCCCGAATTCTTTACTTGCTTGAACCTAGAGAAGTACAGATTAGTAAAAGAGAATTAAAACAAATCCTTGGTCTTTATGATCATTGTATTAACTAGAGTTATGGTCACAGGATAGTTAAATTTGGAACATATTGATAACGGTTTGTTTGAAATCGCTCATGAGAACTGACCCAGTGATTGAGTATAGTCATTCAATAGGGACAAACCAGTCGTTTGAATGAACCCTAGTTATGATCTCTACAAGTAAGCATTGGGATTGATCATGTATGTATACCCGAGGTTGTTATGAACCCATGGGGAACACTTACCCTAGTTGTTTGCAAATCTTGATTTGAATCACGAATATAATTTTGTTTTAATATTATTTTCCTTAAAAACCCCAATTTGGAGATAACTCACCAACAATTTCAATGATGGGCATTAGTCTAGATTTTTCCCTATTCCCTATGGGTTCGACCCCAACCTCTTAGTTGGGTTCTTTATTGATAACGTCTGCTTGATACTTTGTAAGGAAGTGTGAGTTTGAGCATTATCACTTACCCATTGTTTATAATGAACTTTTTTTGGCCCTGGTCCCTCCTTGGGACATTTCCAATCTCAACTCAGGCAAAATTCCTATGTTCAAAGTGGCAATAGTAAGGGTACATAGATTATGGGGAGGCAAAAAAGGAACAGAAAGGAAAAAAGTTAAAGATGAGATGTGGTGTAACACTAGAAGAAAGAAAAATAAGCTAAAAATGAAAAGAACAGAAAATACAAAAGAAA
This sequence comes from Datura wrightii, assembly GCA_035772735.1. Taxonomy (NCBI): domain Eukaryota; kingdom Viridiplantae; phylum Streptophyta; class Magnoliopsida; order Solanales; family Solanaceae; genus Datura; species Datura wrightii. Next base: position 98,185,124 of record JASDFA010000007.1, read on the forward strand.
AAGGAATGAAAATTTTGAGAAAAACACACCATACCCACATATTGCATGCAAATGTAGAAAAGGCGGGAAAAAGTTGAAAAAATTTAAAATGGGGTAAAAAAATTGTAAAATGGAGCGATAAGTATGTAGTGCCAAGGAGGGTTTGGTCACTTAATTCCATATTTACCATACCTAGCTCGAAGCCTACATTACAAGCTGAACAAAGTCCTATAGCAATCCTAGCTTAACTATCCAAAGAGCTGAAGTAGACAAAATTAGGACAAGCCTATGGTATCCGATGTCAGTATTTGGAACTTCTTTGGGAGAGTGAGAGTCCCTTTGTTTAGTCGCAAGTTCATTATTTATATATCTATTAGTGTTGGGGACTTCATTTGTTGTGAGGGTACTTGGTTTGTGTTGTATTTTACCAATTATAAGTGTGAATAGTGTTGGTGATATTTCAATTCTCTACTAATAGTTGGATTCCATATCTTGATACCTGTATGTCATCGATTGTTGTTAATGTGTGCATAGCTGACTTAGTTTATAGGGAAAATGGGTCATTAGCTGATTATGGTTCATAGTGCAAATTTTGTTTTGTTAGTTGTAGGTATTCTTGGTTTACTTTCTAGTTAAGCATTGTTATTAGTTTTAATTTTCATTGCCTGAAGACATGCAAAAGTCATAAGTTGAGTGTGTTGATGTGTTGTAATTTTACAGCACTTTTGAAGTTTAAAATTGAGAAATAAGTATGGACTTAGGTGTGTTTATATGGATATGAGGCACTTTTACTTTGTTTTCAGGAAAAATAGATTTTGGAGCTGAATTTTGCAAAAGATGGAGAAAATGCAGAAAAGTGACTTAGTATCGATCTCTATATGAGTTGTACTGAGAGTAGTGGAAAGGTCTAGGACCAAAGCATGAGGTAAATGCAACTTATGGCTCATGGTACGAGACGTACCATCCTTGTACGAGTCGTACCATAGCAGTAGTAGTAAATTGCAGAACGTTTTGCATAGGCCAAGTATCCTTGTTGCAACCACGAGCCGTGAGACCTACCTAAGACCTGTACCAAGGAACCATGGAAATTATTAGAATAAGAGAAGACTAGAAGATCTCAAGGTACGAGAAGGAGCCATAGATTGTGGAACTAAGATACGAGTCATACCAAGCCATCCATGGTAGTTAACAGAGGATGCCAGCAAGTGCAAGTTCAAGGCTAGTGAAGATTGTATGACTTGTAGGTTCTTGGTACGATTTGTATCAAAAGTCAACAGTTAGCCAGATTCAGTAGAAGCCATCCAATGTACGAGTAAAGGTACGACCCGTACAATCCTGTTACAGGTCGTATCTAAAGGCGGTGACAATTTTTGGTAGTTTCCCTGTTTATGTAGGAGAAGGTTCCAAGTATGTGTATAAATATGTTTTAGGTTATGTTCAGTAGAGAAAAACTAATTAGCAAGTCAAACATTAGGTTTTTTTCATTGAGAGAAGTTATTGTTAACATTAAATCATGTCTTGTAGATTTTCTTCGTTTGGTCTCTTCCTTGTTCTTGAATTATTCAACATCAATTCTTGCAATAATCAAGCAAGTTTTCTTTCCAATCATCTTTGTAAGTATTCCATTATGTGTCTGTTTATGAATGCTAATAACAATCTTACAATCATGAGAGGCTAAAACCTCCACAACTAGGACTGTGGGAACCATGGTAAATTAACAAACTGGGGTTATACAAAGTGATCCTAAACCAATGCTAAATATTTGTACTGTATTCTCTTTATCTTTAATGTTTCTTAACAAAGCACAATGTTAGGACCTTCCCAAATTCTTTACTTGCTTGAACATAGAGAAGTAGAGATTAGGAATAGAGAATTACAACAAAGCATTGATCTTTATGGGTCATTGTATAATTGAGCTATGGTTACAGGATAGCTAATTTGGAATAAATTGATGATGGTTGAATTGAAATCGCTCGTGAGATCTAACCCTGTGTTTGAGTCTAGTCATTCAATATGGACAAACCAGTCACTGGATGAACCCTATTTATTAGTTTAACAAGTAAGAATTGGAATAAATCACAACTGTATACCCGAAATGGTTATGAATCCATATGGAACACTTATTCTAACTAATTGCAAATTTAGATAAACTACAACCAATTTTCAATCTTGTCTTATAGTTGCTTTTATAAGCCCCCCCTTTTGGAGATAACATATCTCAATGTTTAAATACTTGTGTTGTTTAGATCTTGACCATATTTCCTGTTGGATCGACCCAAACCTTTGTTGGGTTCTTTATTGACAATGTCCACTTCATGCTTTATTAGGAGTGTGAGTTTGAGTATTATCAATAAAAAATTTTATAATATATGGGCATTAATCCTCATCTACACATCTCTCCATGACTAAAAATTTCTTAACATTCGATAATTTTAGGGATAGAACTGATAGAGAGAAATTGGGATAAATTTGGGCACAAAAGGGAAGAACTATTCCCTTGTTGAATTCCCACATACCTGGTGGAGAAATCTGAAGAATTTCCTTGAGAACCTGAAGAGAAGTGGACTGCCCTAGTTCTTTCTCCGAAAGTTCCTGATAGAAACTCTAAGATGTTTTTTCGAAAATCTGATTGGGGAACCATTTAACCCCTTTAAATTCCCTTAAAATATACTAAAACGACGTAGTTTAGAGTATAGGAGGTTATGAAATTACTGAAACACCCTTAGGAATTTCGCAAGAAAACTTACTGTCAGGCCCCCAAGAGGGACCTAACAGGTCGTGCCTAGTGAACAATCGTGAGGTACACCGTAAAATTCCCCCTACTGGCAGCCATGAGGCACCCCATGAGTCGTGAGGTGAGGGATGACTCATGGGGTCCATTCATGATGTGCACTGGAAGTTTTCTCCCCAATTCCAACAACTTGCGAATGACTTACCTCGTGAGTTGTCAGGCGACCCAATGACTCGTGGTCATCTCCCATTAACCTCACTACCCAAAAGTCTCCTGGAGGCACCACAGGGGACACCATGACTGGTGGTCACCCAAATGAGTCATGGTGAAGACCCGTCATGTGCACTGCCTGACTACTCCAACTCCGAGTCAAATCCTGACCACAGGTCACCCTACAACTCTTGTTCACACCCGTGGTCACCCCTTTTTCCAAGTTTTTCCACCAAGCTCAAGGTCCTCACTACGAGTCACTTAATGATTCTTGGTCACTTCCACGGGTCACAAAACGCCTCATTCTATGACCAGGTGTAGATTTTCCAGTTTTCTCTATTTTAAGTCTCGAGTCTAGTCTTGATCTCCCCCTTGGGAACATTCTTCCTCGAATGTTGGAAAACACACATGAAAGTAGAGAATCGCAATCTTTATACACAAATACCGATCATAAAAGCTGGAAACTAGCGAAATGACTACCTCTGAATTGGATCACAAGTCTAAACTGAATTCACTAATCATACACATATTCATTTACATGAAAGAAACTGAAACATATGAACTGAAAGATATTTTAGGGGAGAAAATTGATACCTTAAACTAATACTGAGCCGGAAGGGAACAAATGGGAGTATCTAGCCATCATATCTTCTTCTGCCTCCCACATAGCTCCCTCAACTTGCTGATTCATCCGCAAGACTTTGACCGAAGCTACCTCCTTGTTCCTCAACTTACGAACCTGGCGATCAAGGATCTGGATTGAGACCTCTTCGTATGAGAGACTATCTTTCACTCCCACACTATCCAATGTCACAATTGAAGTTGGATCACCGATGCACTTCTTCAATAGTGAGATATGGAATATTGGGCGTACAGATGCCAACTCTGAAGGTAATTGCAGCTCATAAGCTACCTTGCCAATTCCTCAAAATTCTGTAGGGTCCCACATATCTCAGACTGAGCTTTCCTTTCTTTCTAAATCTCATTACCCCTCTTATTAGTGAAAATTTTAGTTAAACCCAGTCATCCACAGAAAACTCCAATTTTCTTCTGCTCACATCAGCATAAGATTTTTGACGACTCTGAGCTGTTTTCAATCGTTCTCTGATGAGTTGTACCTTCTGCATAGCTTTATGAACCAAGTCTAGCCCGATTAATGTAGCTTCACAAACCTCAAACAATTTGATGGGAGATCTGCACCTCCTACCATACAATGCCTCAAATGGGGCCATCTGGATACTGGAGTGGTAGTTGTTGTTGTAAGCAAACTTGATGAGAGGAAGTGATCATCCCAACTTCCCTTGAAATCGATCAAGGCAAACCCTCAACATATCTTCTAGGGTCTAAATAGTCTGCTCTACTTGCCTATCTGTCTACGGGTGAAAAGTTGTGCTGAGCTTGACTTGGGTACGAAGTCCCTTCTAAAAAGACTTCTAGAAATGAGAGGTGAACTGGGTACCTCTGTCTCAGATAACGGATAGTGGCACCCCATGAAGTCTAACCAACATTCGGATATAAAGCCTAGCATAGTCCTCAGCTGAATCTGTAGGTTTAACTGGGAGAAAGTGTGCCAACTTAGTCATCCAGTCTACGATTATCTAGATTGAATCATGTTGTCGACGAGTCCAAGATAGACCCGTGATAAAGTCCATATTTACTTCTTCCCACTTCCATGTGGGTACGCTGATATCCTGTGTCATACCTTCTGATCTCTGGTGTTCTACTTTGACTTGTTGGTAGTTCAGGCACTTAGCAACAAGTTCAGCGATGTCTCTCTTCATGTCATTCCACCAGTAAATATCCCGTAAATCGTGTTACATCTTAGTGGCACTAGGGTGGATGTAGTATATCGAGCTATGTGCTTTACCTAGTATCTGCTGTCTCAGATCACTGACGTCCGATACACACAATCTACCCTGGTAACGGAGCACACCATCTCCCCCTTTAGAGAAAGCCTCAACCTCTTTTCTGAGAATCGTTTCCTTAAGCTTAAGTAAGATGGGATCTTCATCCTATTTTGACTTAACTTCAACAACAAAAGAGGAATCTGACCCACTTTGCATTACCACTCCACCCTCAATTGAGTCAACCAATTGCACCCTTAACCGAGCTAGTTGGTTAATATCCTTCGCTAGTTCCTTTCTACCCTCTTCAACATGGGCCACGCTTCCTATAAATACTCTGCTCATGGCATCCGCCATCACATTGGCTTTGCCCGGGTGATATAGCACGCTCATGTCATAATCCTTCAGGAGCTCTAACCACCTTCTCTGATGAAGATTTAGATCCTTCTTACTGAATATATACTGAAGGCTCTTGTGATCGGTGAAAACATCTACGTGAGCCCCATACAGTTAGTGTCTCCATATTTTCAATACAAACACCACCACTGCCAACTCCACGTCATGAGTTGGATACTTCATTTCATGAACCTTGAGTTGTTTATATGTGTAGGATATCACCTTGCCCCGCTACATCAGAACGCAACTAAGTCCAACTCTGGAAGCATCGCAATACACTACAAACCCATCTGATCCTTCCAGTAGGGTCAACATTGGAGCGATAGTGGGTCGAGTTTTTAATTCCTAGAAACTCTTCTCACAGACATCTGACAATTGGAATTTCACCTTCTTCTAAGTCAACCTAGTCAGAGGGGATGCTATAGAAGAAAAGCCTTCCATAAAGCACCAGTAATATCCAGCTAGACTTAAGAATCTTCTGATTTCTATTGGGGAGGTAGGTCTGGTCCAGTCCTTCACCTTTGCTATCTTCTAAGGATCAATCTAAATACCCTTACCCGAGACCACATGACCCAAGAAAGTCACGGACTTCAGCCAGAATTTGCATTTGCTGAACTTGGCAAACAACTGGTCTTCCTTGAGTGTCTAAAGCACTATCCTCAGGTGATTAGCATGCTCTTCCTCATTTCTGGAGTATACCAGAATGCCATCGATAAACACAATTACAAAAATATCCAGATACTACTTGAAGACTCAATTTATCAGGTCTATAAAGGCTGCAGGGGCATTTAATAGTCCGAAAGACACAATCACAAACTCATAGTGACCATACCGTGTCTTGAAATCTGTTTTCAGTATGTCACACTCTCTGACTCTTAGCTGATGATACCCCAACCTGAGATCTATTTTGGAGAAACAGTTGGCTCCTTGAAGTTGGTTGAACAAGTCGTTAATTCTGGGTAGGGGATACCTGCTCTTGACTGTGACCTTGTTCAACTGACGGTAATCGATGCACATTCTGAGGGTGCCATCTTTCTTTCGCACGAATAGTATTGGATAACCACAGGGAGAGGCTAGATCTGATAAAACCCTTATCAACTAGGTCCTTTAGCTGCTCCTTCAACTCCTTAAGATTAGCTGGAGCCATTCTATAAGGAGAGATGGAGATGGGTTGAGTATCTAGGAGAAGGTCTATACTGAAGTCTATTTCCCGCTCAGGACGAACTCTGGGAAGATCTTCAGGAAACACATCAGGGAACTCGCTGACAACTGGGACTGACTGGATAGTTGGGGTCTCAGAGTTGGAGTCTTTGACCCAAACTAAATGGCAAATGCACCCTTTGGAAATAAGTTTTCTAGCCTTAAGATAGGAAATAAACCTACCCTTAGGTGCTGAACTACTGCCTGTCCATTCTAGAGCTGGCTCATTAGGGAACTGAAAACTGACGACCCTATTTCTGTAGTCGACTAGGGCATAACCAGAGTGTAACCAATCCATGCCAAGAATGAGGTCGAAGTCAACCATGTCTAACTCTAAAAGATCAGCTGGAATGACCTTATTGAAGACTGATACTGGGCAGTTTCTATACACCCGGCTGGCTTTAACTGACTTGCCAATTAGGGTGGAGACTGAAAATGGTTCTGATAGGACCTCTGGAACTAATATCAAACTGGACTACTATGTAGGGAGTCACAAATAATAGTGAGGCCCCTAGATCTAGTAGGGAATATACATCTAGATGGAAAAGAGGTAACGTAACCGTGACCACGTCAGATGAGCTCTCCTGATTCTGACGAGAAGACATTGCATAAAAATGATTTTGGCACTGACCACCATCTATAACTTAAGTGTTGGCTTGATGACCTAGTTGGCCTGCTTGAGCTGCTGAAAGGGTGGATTGTGACCTTCCCTGTCCTGCAGACGGGCATTCCTTAAGTCGATGACCAAGTTGTCCACAACCAAAACAGCCCTCTCGACCCTAAAGGCACTCTCTTGGGTGGTTCTTTCCATGCTTAGGGAAAAATAGATAGCAATTGCAGGCACTGAAGCTCTGGGACTGAGAGCCAGATTCTCCACCTCTCCGATCCTTTTAGGACTGAAAAGTAGGGGCGCTGGCTGAACTAGGTGATGGGGCCCTCTATTGCTACTGCTACCGGCGGCTACTACCGCCGAATCTCTAATGGCCATAATCTGACTGGCCGGTTCTTTCCCATTTGTTCTCCTATTCCAAATCTTTCAATTTCTCTACCTCGATTTGTTGGGCATGGATTATGAGGCTAGAGAGACTAATGTCCTTTATAAGCATTATTTTCCTGCACTCCTTAAGGACCAAAATCAAAACTCCATGCACAAACTTCAGCATGCGAGCCTTTGGCTCAGCTAACATCTCTGGAGCATACTTAGACCACCTGGTGAACTCTAGAGTATATTCTTCTACTGTTTTGTTGCCTTGGTTTAGGTTCATGAACTCTGCCACCTTGGTCTCCCTGAGCTCCTAAGGGAAGAACCTGTCTAGAAAGGTTGTAGTGAACTCCTCCCATTCCACCGGCCCTGCTCCCGCTAGTCTCCCCTCCTTCCATTGTTCGTACCAGATCTAGGCTACCCCTTTCAGTTGGTAGGTAGCCAAGTCCTCTAAGGAAATAGCACCCATAATCCAAGTGATCTTTCTAATATCGTCCACAAACTCCTGTGAGTCCTCTCCCACCATAGATCCATATAATTATGAAGGGTTCATCCGGATGAAGTCCCGCACTCGGGAAGCTGATGCGGACCCATTATTGTTGATTGGAACCACCTGCTGGTTCACCTGGTTGGTAACTGTTATAGCGAGCAGTTGGATAGCCGTCGTGAACTTTGCAGTAGACACTGAGTCATCCCCAGGGGCTGTTGAGGCTGGTGGGGTAGGCCGGTGAGCGCTACCGGCCCTTCTTTCATTACCATATAACAAAGGCATAATTTACTGAAAATAAATAAAGCACGAGTTAGAAGAAAAATTCTGAATTGAATTTCAATGCACAATAAAGAGTATGAATAAAAGGGTGTTTTCCTAATAACATCTCGTAGCCTCCCCATCATAGGTGTAGCGCGCTTTTACACCCATGAAAAGGACTCTACTCGATGTAGCTTTTAGACATCTGACGATACTCTAAACCTAGGGCTTTGATACTAAGTTTGTCATGCCCCGAGCTTACACCATGGACGGGACACGGTACTTAGGGTCACAAGTAACCCCTAGTCTATCATACACTGGCATTCTTAGTAAACATGAAAATATAGAGGAAGCTGCAAAGTAAACTATAGAACATTTATGAAATAGAACTGGATCATAAAGTTTGAAAACATCTGAGGAAACTACAAGTCTGAATAAACAAGTTTGTGTCTAAAAGCCACAATAACTGATAAGTTGTTTGGATAAGCCCCTAGATAACTCAAAATCTAAATAGAAGAAAGCAAATTTGAATATTGTAATCTTTGTCCTCGGAAGATGAGGACTCACAAAATAGAACAGCGGAAGTCTTCCGAGAGTAGTCGGCTAGCGAGGTTGAGACTAAGATCCTCCAGCTATATCATCAAATAATATAGCATAAAAGAATCCGTCAATACTTTAAATGTACTGAGTAAATGAGAGAAACCATACACAAGAAATGAAATAACTGAACTGAAAAGACATGCAATGACCAAATGAACTACTGAAACTGAATAACTATAATAAGCTGAGATGGTCTGAAAGACCCTATCTAATGGTCAAGGACATGTCCTAAATCTGAGGTACTGAACTGAACTGGTCTAAATTGACTAATCTGATACTAAACTGAGTTGTCTAGTGGGAGAGTCTAAAATCGACATATAACCACGTGAACTAAATATGGAGTCTGATGTATACACCCCATCGATAGGACCCAATAAACCTTGCCAGGATATAAAGGCATGAAATGGGTGATCCCAAGTCTTAGTACATGAGGCGAATAAACTATAACCTATAGTGGCAACATAGTTCTGGGAACCTGGGTGCGCTAGAACCCCGGTCCACTTGGTACTAAGTCCTACTCCCATTGGATAATCATAGAATGAACATTACATTGATAGATTGAAACTGGGGCCCAAGACTAATCAGGAATACCTATCTGGAAGCCCCTTAGAGTCTTATTAGACTGGGTTCTGGAACTGGGTTCTAAGACTTGTCAGAGCTACTTATTTGGAAGCGTCGTAACTATCTAGAGAACAAGTTGTAATATGTAACTTGGGTCCTAAGGCTTGTCAGAACGGATTATCTAAAACTATCATGACCGCCTATTGAACCACTAAAATTGAGTTCTGAGTCTGATTTTGATAACTAGGAGGTACTACTGACACCTTGGGAATTTCTGTAGTCAAACTGATCAGTTGACATTTCTGATTGACATAGAGTATTCTAACATTTTAACTGAGCTACACTGACATCAATCTAACTAAATTGATGCACCAACAAACTGTATGTGAATCCTCAGTACTGAGGAATCAAGCAGATTTCACTTTTTAATCATTATTGTGAGATTCTAGATTTTCTACGTTCAAGGACTAAGGCTAAATTCCACTTCACAAGAATAAACATCATTTCTGTCACAAGCTGGTTGAAAATATCTATTATGAACATGAAATAATATTCCACATGAATTAGACAAAGTATAACTAACAATTTCTTAACATTCGATAGTTTCAAGGCTAGAACTAATAAAGAGAAATAGGGAAAAATTTAGGGACACAGGGGAAGAACTAATCTCTTGTTGAATTCCCACATACCTGGTGGAGAAATCTGAAGAATTTCCTTGAGAACCTGAAGAGAAATAGACTGCCCTAGTTCTTACTCTGAAAGTTCTTGAGAGAAACACTATGATATTCTTTTGAAAATCTATGTGGGGAATGAGGAGGAAACCATTTAGCCCCTCTAAATTCCCTTAAAATATACCAAAATGACATATTTTAGTGTCTAGGAGGTTAGGAAATCACAGAAACAACCTTAGGAAGTTTGCAAGAAAACTGACTGTCAGGCCCCCACGAGGGACTTAACAGGTCGTGCCTAGTGACCACGACTTGTGATCACAATCGTGAGGTACACTGCCAATTTCCCCCTGCTGGCAACCACGAGGTACTCCATGAATCTTGAGGTGAGGGACAACTTGTGCGGTCCAGTCATGATGTGCACTAGAAGTTCTCTCCCCAATTCCAACAACTTGCGAACAACTAAACTCATGAGTCGTCAAGCGATCCAACGACTCGTGGTCAGATCCCGTTAACCTCACTGTCCAAAATTCTCCTGGAGGCATCACGGGCGATACCATGAATTGTGGTGACCCAAACAAGTCATGGTGAGGACCCATCGTGTACAATGCCTGACTACTCCAACTCCTAGTCAAATCCTGAGCACGGGTCACCCCACGACTCGTGGTCACCCCTTTTTCCCATTTTTCACCAAGCTCAAGGTCCTCACCACGAGTCACTTAACGACTCGTTCGGTGATCTGGTGCAAATTTTCCAATTTTCTCTATTGTAAGTCCTGAATCTAGTCTTTGAGTTTTTAGGGCATTACAATCCATAGCCCCAGAGTGTTAGTAAAATTTCCAAGCTTTAGAACCCTTCTGGTACCCCCTCTATCAATAGAACCAGAATGTTTTGAAAATTTCCTATGTCTGGGATGCTTTTGGGGCTCCATGGCTCTCATCTCGCTAAGGTGTTAGCAAAATTCTCCTCATGCCACCTATAGAACCAACTTTGGTGCAAATTTCTCTAAAGTTTTGGGGTTGGCACTCCACGCCAGCCATAGCCCTAGGCCGACTTTCATGAACTCTTCTTTTTACATACCTCGGATAATTTTTGGGTCCTTTTTCCTTGGTTTTCTTCTAAAAATATCTAAAACATTTGTTAGCTTACAAGACACAAGAAAACATGAATTCATGCATTTCATAAGGGTTATGAACAAAAAATTAAGGCTAAGTATGGGTTAAAACATGGCAAATGGACATAAGAATATGCCCAACCTCGCCATGGTGTTGATCAAAATTCATTTGAAATTCGGGCTCTGGCATGCTGCACCACCCAATGCACTAGTTTGAGTACAATTTTCTCTAAAGTTTGGTGGCTGGCACACCATGCCAACTATCTCAGAGACCAACTTTTCTCGAATTCTTCTTTCTTCACACGTTGGGCCATTTTAAAGTCCTTTTCCATCAATTACATTCTAAATCAATGAAAACCACTTGGTATCTCATTTAACACACATAAGCATGAATATATGCATTCCATAAGGATAATCACCTCAAAACAAGGTAAAATATGGGTAAATGTATGGCAAATGTATGGGTACAATATCAATATCTATTTCTCAATGTGTTATTATTGCTCTTTTTTGAGTGTTTTGTTGTGTTTCTCAATATGTATGTACATCTATTTCTCAGTATGTGCTTGTGTGTGTACCATCTCCCCTTATATCTATGTCTCTCCGCTCCCCTTTCATTCTTTTTTGTATCTATTTCACCCTATATGTGTATGTGTTGCTCTCCTCTCTCTTTTTTATGTCTCTTTATCTCTATCTGCTTCTATGTATCTCTATCTCTCTATGTTTTCATCTTCTCTATATTCTCCCTCTCTCTCTCCATCTATCTCTCTCTCTCCTAGTTTTCCTCAAAGGGTAAAGAGTTCCCATTTTTATAAATGAAATTGAGGGGGAAAATAAGAAGTTGAGGATTAAAAATTTGAATCCTCCAATCTGAAAACATTGACAAAGGGCAAGGGCTTACTTGTTTGTTCACTTGATTGAGGGAGATAGAGACCTTCTCCTCTTCCTCTAGCAATGGAAAGCGCAGAAGGAAGTGGTGGCATGCGCAGGTTACTCAGCAGTTTTTTAGGATGAAGGAGGTGGGTATATTGCGGGGGGACGTTGGGTCGCTTGGGTTAGATGAGAGATTGAGAGGGGAGATATAGTACTAGGAGTGTTTGGACGAAGAATGAGGGACAAAAAGGGTTAGGGTAGTTTTTAGGTGGAAGGTTGGGTTGGGTTCTTGGGGCGGGTCAATTAATTTGGACCATTTGATCTTTTGATTGGACGCTTGGGATTAAAGAGAAAAAATAATAATTAATAAATATACAATTATATATATATATATAATTTGAAAATTATATACACCCCCCCCCCATATATAAATATATAGAAAGTAGATTTTTTGAATGTTTTTAGTATTCAAAATCACGAGGAATTATATATATATGTATGTGCGTGATTTTTCAAATGAAAATGACAAAATATTATCCAAAATAGTAAGAAAAATATTTTCAACCATTTAAATATTTAATTTATTTTATTTAAAATTGCATAAGTTTAAAATAATTAATCAAAAATATGAAGAGGCAAAATTGGGTGTCAACAGTTGCCCCTTTCTTTGGCCACGAATGATGAAAGAAGGCATGATCAATGAAAAAATTGACACGTTATAATATTGGCCGACCACCAACAGATCTATTTTAGCATACATGATACAAATTCTGAAGGATTACAGTCAAGCTATGGCTTCTGAAAAATAAGGCCATATGTAGTTCGAGAAATGAAAGTCATCGCAAATTTTATCGACTTAAAAATTTTCCCCAATGTTGAATTATGATGACACTAGGTTCTCTTATGATGGACGATAATAAGATTATGGCATGAATAGAGTGAATAAAGGTCGTGCCCAGATTTGAGCTACCTACATATCCCTAGAGGAGATGAAATCATGCCGAATGTAATTCGGAAATAGATGATTATGATAAATTTTGAGGGGGGGTCATCAAAATTTTTCCCTAGTGTCAGATTTATGATTGACACTGGTATCATGATGGATTTAGATAAAAATTTTATGGAATTATGGTTGATAAATTTCGAATGAAGGAAAGTTTCATGATAAGACACATTTTTGCAGTCTTCTAATTATAAATATGGCGCACAACACACCCATAAGAGGGACTACGAGGTGTGTCTCATGCTTTCAATATATCAAATTGTTGAGAGCGGTTAGACCCTCGACATCTTTCTAGTTCCGCATAATGTATACTTTGAGAGGTGTGGAAGAAAAGAGAGAATTTAGACTCTAAGAATAAATGCACTTTAAATTTTGGAAGTACGGATGACTGATCATGAGAATTGGAGTCGAAGCACATCTTTGACTCTGGATTATAAGTTCGATATTCCTCACCAAGAAATGTATGAATTGCTTCTTAGAGGTAGTTCCACGTTACACTGCATTGTTCTACGAAAGGTGAAAAGGGACAAGATACCTATGCAACTCATTGTTGTAAAAGAATAACAATAATAATAATGTAAAAGAGTGGAGAGTATAGCCAAACAGGTATTGAAGACTCTAACTTGTGGAGCTGCTCTTGATTAGCATAAACTATTGTAAATGAAAGATCTATGATATGCACTGTAGCTATAATACAAGCTCCGATTGGCAAAGCAACTTGTAGTGTAGCACTCAATTGGCAAGGAGAAGTTGTAGTACAAAGACCCATCTGGTAGAGCAAATGTAAATTAGAAAGCCTACAAATGGTGATGCAAACTTGTAGTAGAAAACCTCCATTCGGTAGGGGAACTGTAATGTAGAAAGGCCTCTGCGGCGAGGCAAATGTGGTATAGAGGGCCTCTGACTTGCAAGGCTACTGTAAATGTAAAATCCTCCAACTGGTAGTGCAATTGTACATGTAAAAGGCCTTTGGTTAGCGGGGCAACTGTAGTGCAAAAGGCCTCTAACTAGAGGGGAAATTGTAATGTAGAGATTGAATCTAGTGTCCTATTATACACGCGGATTTCCTTGCGTCCTATTGTACAGTCACATTGCCTTATGTTCTATTATATAGGCAGACTGCCTCATGTTCTATTATACAGGAGAACTGCCTTATGTTCTATTATACAGCCAGACTGTCTTGTGTCCTATTATAAAGGCGGACATAGACTATTTGTAGCTCTAATCCTTAGATAAAAGCTCCAAATCCTCATTATTTAAGTCTTACCTAACTTCACTTCTCTTTCTCAAGTAAAAGAAAAATTAGAGAATTCAATTAATGTTTGCAACCATTATATATTTAGATTAAAACAAGAAGAAATCAATTGACTCATGCATTATAATCAATTCTAAAATCAATTCGTCAATACCCAATCAATTCTAAACACTCATCATTCAGACACACTCCTAGAAGAGAAATAGGTATTCATAATTAGGGAAAGAAAAACTATACCAAATAGGAATTCCTCAAAACCATTCATCATAAGCTATTAAAAGTAACTCCCAGTTTTGTATCTTTAAAAATGGGGTTTTCACTAGGAATAAGAAGAAGAAGAAAGTAGAAAATTATACTCTCTACTCTACAATATTCTCTATCCTTGTGAATCTCTCTCCTCCCTTCCAAATGAAATAAAGAATATGTATATATTCCTTGAAAAGTTTTTGAAATATCCTTGAAAGCTTCCCAAGTATGTACTTTTCTTGTAGAAGATTTTGCCTTTCGGAGGAAGCTCGGCTCACTTGTGTTGGCACTTGCATTTCGCAAGTGCGGACTTGCGGCATGCAGGTGCATCAACAGTTTGGGGTAGTCTTCTCTCACCTCTTCCTCCATGGAACTTGCGGACCGCACATGCTGACTTATGATACATAGGTCCATTGACAGTAAAACATCAGCTCTTCCTACGTGGCACCTGGTGGTCGCAGGTGCTGACTAGAGGCACGCATGTCGCATGTGGTTCCTATGACATATTACTTTAAGTTCAAATCCTCCATCATCTTTGTTTCAAAGAAATGCCTGCACATAGGAGAACAATAGCATAAAATCCTTTTAAATTGCATTAAAACATAGCAATAGCTCATGCTTAGGAGCTAGATAAGTTAGTAAATTACCAGCTCATCAAACCCCCACACTTGAACTATTTCTCATTCTCAAGAAAAACGTTCAGTTAAAATAGGAATTGACTCAAGCTTATGAAGACATAAAGGATGCACGCGGAACTACTAAGACTCAAAATAAACCAAAATGACAAAAAGACTAAAATTAAAAAGACTCAAACACAAGCAAAAATCTCAATTGCTACCACCATGAGCACTTAGCAAAAATCATCACTTTAAAAATCTTTTCTTCTCAAGAGACTTCACTTTTTCAGTTGAAACCGGGGGAAATTTCCCTCTCAAGCAAGATTTACTGGCATCTCAAGTCATTGACATCAACCTTCAAGGATTGTCTAGAAGTTTACTGCACAACTTCTCATATTCATGCCTCTCAATTGAGATCATGATTTTACCATTTACTCTAAGGGTGCAATACCACTCACCCCAAGAGAGAATTTCACTCACAATAATGCAATTCAAAATTAGGGATTATAAGATGACACAAAGACGCTCACTTTCTCAAAGACATTTAAGTGTACATACATAGAACCATAGGCTTGCACTTTATGTAATTCACCACTAATGTAGAGTTGCAAAGGTCAGAATCACTAAGGACTTGTAGGTTACAATGTTGGCTAGGGGTAAGGGTAGGACATCATTTTGTTCAAGTTATTGGACCTCCCTAATGTTTTTGTGAAGAAAATCAAGTACACCGCTCACATTATTGAGTCAATTCCACCTTATTTCTCCTTTTCACAATCCATGTTCACTCAAGAGCCATTCTTCTACAAATCATTATTTTAGTCATTAAGCATTCACTTAGATAAGAGATAGCACCACTCAATTCTTTTCTTTCTTTCTTTCATCAAAGGCTTCAAGAAGCCATTTCTATGATAAGCATTCGATGCTACCTCACGTTGAAGCTCATTCCTCATTTTCTCATTATTGCACGCACCCCCAAAGTTAGGCCTTTGCCTACATCAACATTTATTTTTTTTATTCACATCCACCCTCCCCCACCCCCCATTTTTTTTATCACTACCAATTAGGGAGGAACAGCTGCCGAAATAGAGGATTTAAGAAGGGTAATGGTGTATAATATGGGTTTCAAAAAAAAGGTTTAAGGCTTAAAAAGGGTTAGCTAAGTTCAATATTAAAGGAGGACATTTTTTTGGTGAAGTGATTATTCAAGAGGGCCTAGGGTCATTTCCCAAGCTCAGCCACATCTAGGATTTTGCCTTGAATCACATTAGGGGCAACTTCCAAACAATATGCATACATAACAACAAGCTACAACCATACCACAAAAGGCATCACAATTCCAAAGAGTATAGCTATTCTCAAAATCAATTGAAAAACATGACTTTTGACAAATTATTTCGAGCTTCGCATGACTCATTTGTAAATTAAAAAGACAAATAAAGAATGTATACATCATGACAAGGGAATTCTTTTTTGAATAAAATTAACTTGCCCCACTTTTCTCATATATATAATTTCCTTTTCCAATAAAATTTTTTTGATGGTACCGCTCAAGAAAAGTGCAATATTGACTCAAAATAGGAAACTAGAATATGACATTTTCCCTTAAGAAAGTTTCCTCTCAATCCATCTGTTATACCCCGTAGAATTCCCTGCACTTAGACGACCTATTCGCACGTTGGTTAAGCATATTTGAAAGCCATACGTGCTAGGGAGAGGCCCGGGAAAAAGATCGGACGAGAAACCCGTCGAACCATCGCGGGAGGAGCCGAGGCAGAGCCCCTCCGCGATGGCAGCCTGTCACGGAGGTGAGGCCCCCGCGATGGCTCCGTGACACGTTGCCCTTGTCCAGGCCCAACTATATAAAACCCCCACTGCGGTTTGAGATCATTATATACTTCATAAATTTCCAGAAAACGTAGGTAAACAGAGGGGAGACGAAGGAAATTAAATATTTTTGTCCGATTACGCTGCCAAACGCTGCCCAAACCCAAATTAATCCTAGATACCAAGGTATTTAGCAACAGAGAGCATTTCTACGGAGTTAGTTTCGCGAAATACGGCCGACGAATCGGCGAGTCGCCGAACTAAAGTAAGTAGAATTGCTCTAAATTAATGTCTATGTGTTCCTAGCTGAGAAGTAAATATTTCTCCCTTCTGGGCCACTGAAAAATAGCGAGTTTTCGACCGTCTTTCGATAAGCCTAAGTTTAGGCTATAAATTAAATCGAAAGTAACGTCGCTCTTTACAATAACATTGTATTTAGTATTGATTGACGTATTTATGAATGCAGTTGGGAGAAAATAGTTGAAGTACCAGCTGGGCCTCGTCCGACGGACGAACATTCAAAGATAAGGTATGTAAAGTTAAGTTTCCTCGGCAAGTTGAGTAACCTCAAAGCAGTATAGTAATTTACAGACCAGTTGCATGTTTAGAAATCGATTATCGTGTTATTTTGAATATTGGTGCAATATGAGAAGTTTTGGTTTTTAACGTGTACGATACCTATCCGTACGATTTAGATTCGGGCGTGAGTGGTTAAGTTTGCCCAGTATATTCAGCATGTGATGTAATATGCCATATTAAGATATTGTTGTGTTTAGCTGAAACCTTGCAAGGTAGTACGGTATCAGTAAAGCATTCCAGATATGGAATAGTAACTGTATATGGTTTAGAAAGCATGTTAGAAATAGGAAATTATGTTACCACAGAAACTTAGTAAACAGTATAGTTTTCAGCAGAAACACTATCTTGTTTGGCCTTTGCCCCAGTACAGTTTAGCAGGAGACTATGTTTACATTATATATATTTACCAGCCTCAGCACGTATCGAATACGTACAGATTATTATTGTTAGTCTAGCATGTAAAGTATACGATACCGTACCCCTGTTAGCCTTATCTTATGAGATACACAGACAGCATGACTAGTTGAGACCGTTGTATTGATTGGGGTTGGATTACCTAGCATCCCTGACCGCCCAGGGTTAATAGCTGTATCGACTCGTCTGCCAGAGGACGAGGATACGTCACTCTATGGAGTGATATGTCGTCCCGCAAGGGGAAGAAGATGGGATGCCAGTTTCCCCATATTGTGCCTTGGTCGGCCCTTATACACCCCCGTCGAGCGGGTACGCCCGGGGTGTTGATTTAGAGTCCTTCGGACTCAGATACAGTTATAGTCAGGGGCTCAGCGAGCCCAAGTGCATACCCAGGGACCGGCAGGATGCTTACAGCCATTATAGGAGATGGGATGACCGGGGTAGGGGCATAGATTCTGTGTTGATTGTACCTGCCGGCTTATGGGGGCCGGGTAAGGTTTGTGTGTGCTATGTTATGTTATGTATGCTATGCTATGTTATATTAGACGCGAGTGGGTTGGTAGTAGAATGATACGCCTCCAGGTATGATTCCTACTTCCTTCGATATCAGTAAGAACAGGTACGATCTACTTCATCAGACAGTTAAGTTGTTCCTCCTACTTCTGCTTCATCAGTCATATTATTGCTTTCAGATGTTGTTTTTAGTTATATTATTTCAGGTGCTTTACATACTCAGTACCAGTGGTACTGACGCCCAGTGGGGCGCTGCATTACGTGCCTGCAGGTACTCCTAGACGAGCAGGCGATTCTATGTGACTCCCTGTCAGCGGTTGAGTATTCAGCTCCAGTCATCCGGAGGCTGAATTTCTGAGGTGTAGTTCAGTTCCTTTTGTTGTATATAGCATGGGTAGGTCGGGGCCCTGTCCCGATCAGTTCTATTACTATTCCTAGAGGCTTGCATTCTGTATGGAATCCCTGTGGTCAGCTGAGCCGGTCGTGTGGGGCCGTGCAGTTGTATAGTTGTCTTCACTCTTTCTTACTTTTGTAATGGTCGTGTGGGGCCATAGTTGCCAGTAGTGGTGACCTTGCCGGTCACATAGCTTCTTTTTGTGCTGTATGATTAAGTTGCAGATAACTAGACAGCATGGTGGCCTTGTCGGCCCGTATAGGTTTCCCTGAATTACTACGTTTCTGGCTAGCTGCTAAGACAGGTACAGAAGGCTATAGGCCAATGGGCCGGGGCTGTATTTACAGCCGTTATATAGCCCTTTGTTTCCAGAAATGTGAGTTAGAGCCAGCCAGGCGCCAGATGCGCCCAGGCTTAGCAATCTAGCAGGTTAGGTCTTAGTAGGGCACCAGGTGCCAGTCATGCCCCCTCCCAAGGTGGGGTGTGACAAACTTGGTATCAGAGCAGGTCGTATCCCAGGGAGTCTGCAAGCCGTGCTAAGTAGAGTCCTGTCCATGGATGTGTTGTGCACCACATACTATGGGTAGGAGGCTGCAAGGCATGATAGGATGGTTGTCTCTTATTCTGATTCAGTCGTGCTATAGAGCTGTATAGTATAGGGTTGAATTCCTAAAATCTTACCATATTCTTTGGCTACAGATAATGTCAGACCAGCGCCATCCCGTCACAGGTCGGAGCTTAGACATTGCAGCAGGGGAAGGCACCAGTAGGATGCCTCCCCCTCATTTGGAGACAGCCCGATCAGAGGGCCCTACAGAGGCTTCATCTCAGCCTCCTCAGCAGTCTCCACCACGTCAGGAGCCGTTTGGAGCGACAGTATCTTCAGCAGTCCCTATACCGACACCTTCCGACCAGGAGGTTAGGAGTGCTATATTTATGATAGCACAGATGATGGCTGCTCAGCGTCAGCAAATGCCATCCACAGTTGCAGAAGCATCAGGAGGGCCCGGTAGTTCGAGGGTCCGAGCGTTCTTAGCCCTGAATCCCCCACAGTTCACAGGCACGGACCGAACAGAGGACCCCCAGGATTTTCTGGATCAGATGCAGAGAATCTTCAGGGTTATGCATGCTACACCTACTGAGTTAGTTGAATTGGCCGCATTCCGGTTGCGAGATATTGCGGTGTTATGGTATGAAAGCTGGGAGAGGTCCTGAGGGAGAGATGTTCCCCCTCCCACCTGGTCCAGCTTTTCAGGAGTCTTTCTAGATCACTATTTGCCGCGGGAGATTCGACAGGCCCGGGTAGACCAGTTCCTACATCTGGAACAGGGGGCCATGAGTGTTCGGGAATATTCCTTGCGGCTTGATTCTTTGGCTCGATATGCACCAGCTTTTCTTGATACCATGGCATCCAGAGTGCACCATTTTATTATGGGGTTGAACCCAGAGTATGTCGAGACTTGTATCACGGCCACACTGCGAGAAGATATGGATATTTCCCGAATCCAGGCATTTGCCCAGAATATTGAGGGCATCAGACAACGACATCGGGAAATCAGAAGGGTTAATCAGGAGCAGCGTCACCGGGATAGGCCAGCTGAGTTACAAAGAGAGGCCCGGGGAGGACCCAGGCCATGATTGTCAGACAGGCCGGCCAGGCCCCCGCCTACGCCACAGTCACAGGGAGGTAGATCCACCCGCAGGGGGCAGTCAGAGGCTGGTAGAGGTTCGCAGACGGTAGACTCACCGTCACAGAGGAGGCCGGAGCAGAGTAGGTATACCCTACCACTTTGCCCTATATGCAGCCGACGCCATTCTGGAGCATGCAGGTATGGTTCTACCGCATGCTATAGTTGTGGCCAAGAAGGTCATTTGATGAGAGATTACCCAGCCAGAGGTCGTGAGGACTGGGACAGACAGGATAGGGCATCAACAGGATCACGAGCTACAGCATCCTCGACTGGGCGCAGGCCCCTAGTTTCAGCAGGCAGGGGTCGAGGCAGATCAGGGGCCTCCAGTACAGGTGCGGGTCCAAGCCGCACATATGCCTTACCAGGGAGGCAAGATTCAGAGGCATCGCCTGATGTTGTGACAGGTATGCTAACTATCTGCTCACACCCTGCTTATGTGCTAATTGATCCAGGGTCTACTTTGTCCTATATTACTCCATTTGTGGCACGGAAGTTTAGTATTGTACCAGAATCATTACAGCATCCCTTCTTAGTATCTACGCCCGTCGGTGACTCTATCACAGCTAGCCGAATTTACCGCGGGTGTACAGTAGAAGTTGTTGATCGTCAGACCACAGTAGATCTGGTCGAGTTAGAGATGATAGATTTCGATGCCATAATGGGTATGGACTGGTTAGTACCATGTTTTGCTAATGTTGAATGTTGGACCAAAACGGTCCGATTCCACTTCCCGGGGGAGGCAGTACGGGAGTGGAAGGGCAGCACCGCGACGCCAAAAGGTAGGTTTATTTCCTACCTTCGGGCGAGAAAGTTGATATCTAAGGGGTGCATTTACCATCTTGTCAGAGTTCAAGATGTCCAAGCAGAATCTCCGACCCTCCAGTCTGTCCCAGTGGTAAATGAATTCCCAGATGTATTTCCTGATGAGTTACCTGGTATTCCCCCAGAAAGGGAAATAGACTTTACTATTGACTTGCTACCAGGCACTCAGCCAATATCAATACCTCCTTATCGTATGGCTCCTGCAGAACTCAGAGATTTAAAGGAGCAGTTGAAAGACTTGTTAGATAAAGGTTTTATCAGGCCGAGTACTTCCCCGTGGGGTGCGCCAGTCTTGTTCGTGAGAAAGAAAGATGGCTCGCTCCGGATGTGTATAGATTATCGGCAGCTCAATAAAGTTACAGTAAAGAACAAGTACCCGCTTCCCAGAATTGATGACTTATTTGATCAGTTGCAGGGAGCCAGATACGTTTCTAAGGTTGACTTGCGGTCCGGATATCACCAGGTCCGAGTACGTGAGAGGGACATCCCTAAGACAGCATTCAGGACCCGATATGGACATTTTGAATTTCTGGTTATGTCCTTCGGGCTAACAAATGCCCCAGCAGTCTTTATGGACCTGATGAACAGTATTTTCAGACCCTTCCTGGACTTGTTCGTGATAGTATTCATTGATGATATTCTGATGTATTCTCGCTCTGAAGCAGATCACCGGACTCATTTGCGGACAGTGCTCCAGATTCTCAGGGACCTCCAGTTGTACGCAAAATTTTCGAAGTGTGAATTCTGGCTTAACTCAGCAGCCTTTTTAGGGCATATTGTCTCAGACGCCGGTATACAGGTAGATAAGCAGAAGATAGAAGCAGTTAAGTCATGGCCCAGGCCTACCACCCCGACTGAAGTTCGTAGCTTTCTGGGGTTGGCAGGATACTATCGGAGGTTCGTTGAGGGATTCTCAACCATTGCAGCACCCTTAACGAAATTGACACAGAAAGTAGCAAAGTTTTAGTGGACGGAGGCATGTGAGCAGAGTTTCCAGGAACTGAAAGACAGATTAACCTCCGCCCCAGTACTAGCACTGCCGGAAGGCACAGAAGGTTATTCAGTCTATTGCAACGCGTCAGGTGTCGGATTGGGTTTTGTGTTGATGCAGCATGGTAGAGTAATTGCATATGCTTCCAGGCAGCTGAGAAAACACGAGAAGAATTACCCCACCCATGATCTAGAGTTGGCCGCAGTAATTCATGCCTTGAAGATGTGGAGGCATTACCTGTACGGCGTTCATGTTGACATTTATACAGATCATAAGAGCTTGTAGTACATTTTTACTCAGAGGGAGTTAAATCTACGGCAACGTCGCTGGTTAGAATTGTTGAAGGATTATGATGCGAACATCCTGTACCATTCGGGGAAAGCCAATGTTGTGGCAGATGCTCTGAGTCGAAAGTCAATGGGGAGCTTGGTGTATTTGCGACCCGAGAGACAGAAATTAGCTAAAGAAATTCATCAGTTAGCTGGGCTAGCCGTTGGGGTAATGGAAATAGGAGATAATGGGGCCGTAATTCAGAATTCTGCAGTATCATCGTTAGTTACAGAGGTAAAAGAACGACAATATGAGGATCCCAATTTAATCCAGCTCAGAGATAGAGTTCAGAAGGGTAAGGAGCCAGATTTTCAGACAACCGAGGATGGTGTGCTATGCTGTAAGGGCCGCCTTTGTGTCCCGAATGTCTCAGGCCTTCGTGGGCAGATCATGCACGAGGTACATTACGCTCGCTATTCCCTTCACCCAGGGGCGACGAAAATGTACCACGACATCAGAGACATCTACTGGTGGCCAGGTATGAAAACTGAAATAGCCGAATTTGTATCTAGATGTGCTAATTGTCAGCAGGTGAAAGCAGAGCACCAGAAACCGGGTGGTTTGACTCAAGAGATATCGATACCTATGTGGAAATGGGTAGCAATAAATATGGATTTTGTAACAGGGTTACCCCGTACCAGATGCAGAAATGATTCCATTTGGGTAATAGTTGATAGGCTGACAAAATCAGCTCATTTCCTGCCAGTAGGGGCTACCTTCTCAGCTGAGGATTATGCCGAATTGTATACCAGAGAAATAGTTAGATTACATGGAGTGCCGGCATCTATCATTTCAGACAGAGGGGCACAGTTTACAGCTAGGTTCTGGCAGTCATTTCAGAAAGGTCTGGGGACGCAGATTAATCTGAGCATAGCATTCCATCCTCAGACAGACGGGCAAGCTGAACGTACAATTCAGATGCTCGAAGATATGCTACGAGCGTGTGTGTTAGATTTTGGGGGTAGCTGGGATGAACATCTTCCGTTAATCAAATTTGCTTATAATAACAGCTACCATTCAGCTATTCAAATAGCGCCTTTCGAGGCATTATACGGGCGAAAATATAGATCGCCGGTGGGCTGGTTTGAGATAGGAGAATCAGCATTAGTTGGCCCAGACATTGTTCGGCAGTCCGAGGAAAAGATAAAGCTTATCCGAGAACGTTTACTGACCGCTCAGAGCCGTCAGAAGTCATATGCAGATAGACGGCGCAGAAATCTAGAATTTTCAGTAAACGACTGGGTATATCTGAAAGTGTCCCCGATGAAAGGGGTAATGAGGTTTGGCAAGAAAGGCAAGCTTAGCCCAAGATTCATTGGGTCGTATCAAATTCGGCGAAGAATAGGTCGCGTGGCATATGAGTTAAACTTGCCTCCAGAATTAGCATCTGTTCACCCAGTATTCCACGTTTCCATGTTAAGAAAGTTTGTAGGGGACCCTTCTACAGTAGTTCCAGTCCAGGATATTCAGGTCACAGAGGAATTAGCCTATGAAGAGGTTCCCGTAACCATTTTAGACAGACAGATTCGCAGGCTGAGAACTAAAGACGTTGCATCTGTCAAGGTATTGTGGCGTAATAGAAATCGGGAAGAAATGACGTGGGAGGCTGAAGAAGACATGAAAATCAGATATCCTCATTTATTTCAGGCCTAGTCAGACGACAGGTATGTCCATATCATTACTTATACAGTACTTTATGATATGTATGTTGTAAATGATAAAGAAAGAAGTAATACTTAGTTGTCCAGTGGATTGTAGAACATTGTGTGCAGTGCCTGTGTTGGACTTTTTCTGCGTTTTAGGTCTTTGCGATAGTCCATATTACAGGGGAAACTCTGCCAAAATTTTCCCAGAAGGTAAAGTAAGCAGTCCTCTAGATAGCAATATACATTCGAGGATGAATGTTCCTAAGGGGGAGAGAATGTTATACCCCGTAGAATTCCCGGCACTTAGACAACCTATTCGCATGTTGGTTAAGCATATTTGAAAGCCATACGTGCTAGGGAGAGGCCCGGAAAAAAGATCGGACGAGAAACCCGTCGAACCATCGCGGGAGGAGCCGAGGCAGAGCCCCTCCGCGATGGCAGCGTGTCACGGAGGTGAGGCCTCCGCGATGGCTCCGTGACACTTTGCCCTTGTCCAGGCCCAACTATATAATGCCCCCACTGCGGTTTGAGATCATTATATACTTCATAAATTTCCAGAAAGCGTAGGTAAACAGAGGGGAGACGAAGGAAATTAAATATTTTCATCCGATTACGCTGCCAAACGCTGCCCAAACCCAAATTAATCCTAGATACCAAGGTATTTAGCAGCAGAGAGCATTTCTACGGAGTTAGTTTCGCGAAATACGGCCGACGAATCGGCGAGTCGCCGAACTAAAGTAAGTAGAATTGCTCTAAATTAATGTCTATGTGTTCCTAGCTGAGAAGTAAATATTTCTCCCTTCTGGGCCGCTCAAAAATAGCGAGTTTTCGACCGTATTTCGATAGCCTAAGTTTAGGCTATAAATTAAATTGAAAGTAACGTCGCTCTTTACAATAACGTTGTATTTAGTATTGATTGACGTATTTATGAATGCAGTTGGGAGAAAATAGTTGAAGTACCAGCTGAGCCTCGTCCGACGGACGAACATTCAAAGATAAGGTATGTAAAGTTAAGTTTCCTCGGCAAGTTGAGTAACCTCAAAGCAGTATAGTAATTTACAGACCAGTTGCATGTTTAGAAATCGATTATCATGTTATTTTGAATATTGGTGCAATATGAGAAGTTTTGGGTTGTAACGTGTACGATACCTATCCGTACGATTTAGATTCGGGCGTGAGTGGTTAAGGTTGCCCAGTATATTCAGTATGTGATGTAATATGCCATATTAAGATATTGTTGTATTTAGCTGAAACCTCGCAAGGTAGTACGGTATCAGTAAAGCATTCCAGATATGGAATAGCAACTGTATACGGTTTAGAAAGCATGTTAGAAATAGGAAATTATGTTACCACAGAAACTTAGTAAACAGTATAGTTTTCAGCAGAAACACTATCTTGTATGGCCTTTGCCCCAGTACAGTTTAGCAGGAGACTATGTTTACATTATATATATTTACCAGCCTCAGCACGTATCGAATATGTACAGATTATTATTGTTAGTCCAGCATGTAAAGTATACGATACCGTACCCCTGTTAGCCTTAGCTTATGAGATACGAAGACAGCATGACTAGTTGAGACCGTTGTATTAATTGGGGTTGGATTACCTAGCATCCCTGACCGCCCAGGGTTAATAGCTGTATCGACTCGTCCGCCAGAGGACGAGGATACGTCGCTCTACGGAGTGATATGCCGTCCCACAAGGGGACGAAGATGGGATGCCAGTTTCCCCATATTGTGCCTTGGTCGGCCCTTATACACCCCCGTCGAGCGGGTACGCCCGGGTTGTTGATTTAGAGTCCTTCGGACTTAGATACAATTATAGTCAGGGGCTCAGCGAGCCCAAGTGCATACCCAGGGACCGGCAGGATGCTTACAGCCATTATAGGAGATGGGATGACCGGGGTAGGGGCATAGATTCTGTGTTGATTGTACCTCCCGGCTTATGGGGGTCGGGTAAGGTTTGTGTGTGCTATGTTATGTTATGTATGCTATGCTATGTTATATTAGACGCGAGTGGGTTGGTAGTAGAATGATACGCCTCCAGGAATGATTCCTACTTCCTTCGGTATCAGTAAGAACAGGTACGATCTACTTCATCAGACAGTTAAGTTATTCCTCCTACTTCTGCCTCATCAGTCATATTATTGCTTTCAGATGTTGTTTTCAGTTATATTATTTCAGTTGCTTTACATACTCAGTACCAGTGGTACTGACGCCCAGTGGGGCGCTGCATTACTTGCCTGCAGGTACTCTTAGACGAGCAGGCGATTCTACGTGACTCCCTGTCAGCGGTTGAGTATTCAGCTCCAGTCATCCGGAGGCTGAATTTCTGAGGTGTAGTTCAGTTCCTTTTGTTGTATATAGCATGGGTAGGTCGGGGCCCTGTCCTGATCAGTTCTATTACTATTCCTAGAGGCTTGCATTCTGTATGGAATCCTTGTGGTCAGCTGAGCCGGTCGTGTGGGGCCGTGCAGTTGTATAGTTGTCTTCACTCTTTCTTACTTTTGTAATGGTCGTGTGGGGCCATAGTTGCCAGTAGTGGTGACCTTGCCGGTCACATAGCTTCTTTTTGTGCTGTATTATTAAGTTGCAGATAACTAGACAGCATGGTGGCCTTTTCGGCCCATATAGGTTTCCCTGAGTTACTACGTTTCTGGCTAGCTGCTAAGACAGGTACAGAAGGCTATAGGCCAATGGGCCGGGGCTGTATTTATAGCCGTTATATAGCCCTTTGTTTCCAGAAATGTGAGTTAGAGCCAGCCAGGCGCCAGATGCGCCCAGGCTTAGCAGTCTAGCAGGTTAGGTCTTAGTAGGGCACCAGGTGCCAGTCATGCCCCCTCCCAAGGTGGGGTGTGACACCATCATTGGAAAAAGTCACTGGATTTGACACAAAAATCAAGACAAGGAAAATTTTGCTCTTTGAAAAAGATTCATTGTATAAAGAAAATCCTTGGAGTTTATTCAACTAACTATTATCTACAAAGACAATGTTAAATCATGCACTCATAGAAACTTGAAGAAATAATGATTTTCCCTTAAGAATGATGTGACCCAATCTATCATAGGGCTAACTCATGCATCACTAATGAATGGGTGACTTATACTTCACCCCCAATGAAAATAATGTTGTCACGCCCCGCCTTGGGGGGTATGACTGGCACCTAGTGCCCTAGTAGACCTAGACTGCTAGCTGGTGAGCCTGAGCACATCTGGTGCCTGGCTGGCTCTAATTCAGATTCATGAAATCAACGGGCTATATAACGGCTATAAATACAGCCTCCGGCCGACTAGGCCTATAGCCACCTGCATGAAACTTCAGCTAACCAGAAACACACTTACAAGGGGGAAACATATGCGGGCCGACAAGGCCACCATGTTGTCTAGTTATCTGTAACTCAACAATAGAATACTGGATACTACGTGACCGACAACGTCACCACTACTATCAAACTAAGGCCTCACATGGCCAACATGAACTAAAATGCTAAACAACTATGACAACTGCACGGCCTCACACAACCAGCTCATCTGACCACAGGGCAATATATACAGACTGCAAGCCTCTAGGAATATTGATAAGATGGTTGGGACAGGGCCCCGACCTACCCGTACTCTACAACAAAAGGAAATGATATAAACCTCTGAAATATCAAGCTCCGGATGACAGGAGCTGATGACTCTGCGCTGGCTAGGATCACAAGGGATCGCCTCCTCGTCTATGGGTACCTGCAGGCAAGTAATGCAGCGCCCCACCGGGCGTTAGTACTGCTGGTACTGAGTATGCAAAGCAACTGAAATAATATGACTGAATACAATAACATAACTAGAAATTCTGAATAGCAGGGGAATACTGAATCTGTAAGAACTGATATGAACTGAATCAGACTTCCTGTGTTGTAATAGGATAGGAGCGTACCTATAAACGTGGCAGCCTGCTGTCTATTAACTAACATATAGCACATAAATACATACATATATATATATATATATAGCAAACAAGAGTCGATACCAACACCCATAAGTCGGATGGTGCCAAACAAGCAAACAATCTATATACCCCTACCCGGGTCAAAACCAGCCAAAAATAAATCACTCCGCTCATCTGCTCACTCAGAGATCCTCTACCAACGCCCTGGGTCTCCGGCTTGGGCCATAGCCTCCAATATAAATAACTGTGTCTGAGTCCGGAGGACTCCTGTGCAGACAGTAACAGATAGGGTCTAGTTCCCTGGACACAATTCAACAGGCCTATCTGAAACCGGAGCTGCACCTGTAATAAGATCTGTAACTGTAACTGTATCTGTATCTGTTCCCTGGGCCTGGACAGGGCCAACGTGTCATGGAGCCAACATGGAGGCTCCACCTCCATGACACGTTGCCATCGCGGAGGGGCTCTGCCCCGGCTCCTTCCGTGATGGTTCGACAGGTTCCTCGTCCGGTCTTTTCCCGGGCCTTTCTCTAGCACGTATGGCTTTCAAATATGCTTAACCAACGCGCGAATAGGACATCTAGGTGCCAAAAATTTTACGGGGTATAAATTCTCCCCCCCTTAAAAACATTCGTCCTCGAATGTAAACTTTTATCTAGAGGACTTCTCAACTTATTTAACTTGTTTCTAAGAAAATTTCGGCAGAGTTTCCCCTATAATATGGACTATCTCAAAACCTGAAACGCAGAAAAGTCCAATATAGGTACTGCACACAATACTTTTAGGATTCACTAGATAGCTAAACATTAATCTTTCTCATTTATACATATACAACCATAATGTACTGCATAAGTAATAATACGGACATACCTGTCGCCTGACTAGGCCTGGAGTAAGTGAGGATATCTAGCTTTCATATCTTCCTCCGCCTCCCAAGTCATCTCCTCTCGGTTCCTGTTACGCCACAATACCTTGACAGACGCAATATCTTTAGTTCTCAATCTACGAATCTGTCTGTCTAAGATGGCTACTGGAACCTCTTCATAGGCCAGTTCTTCCGTAACCTAGATATCCTGGACTGGGACTGCTCTGGATGGGTCTCCTATGCATTTCCTCAACATAGATACATGAAAGACCGGATGAATGGATTCTAGCTCTAGAGGCAAGTTCAACTCATATGCTACTCGACCTATCCTTCGACGAATCTGATAGGGCCCAACAAATCTTGGACTGAGCTTACCTTTCTTGCCGAATCTCATCACCCCTTTCATCGGAGATACTTTCAGAAATACCCAGTCATTTACATCAAATTCCAAGTCTCTGCGCCGCACATCAGCATATGATTTCTGGCAGCTCTGTGCAGTCAGTAGGCGTTCTATGATGAGCTTTACCTTTTCATCCAACTACTGAATAATGTCTGGCCCAATCAACACCGATTCCCCTATTTCAAACTAGCCATCCGAAGATCTGCATTTTCGCCCGTATAAAGCCTCGAAAGGTGCCAGCTGAATAGCTTAGTGATAGCTATTATTATAAGCAAATTCAATTAACGGCAAATGCTCGTCCCAGCTACCTCCAAAATCTAGCACACACACTCGTAGCATGTCCTCGAGTGTCTGAATAGTGCACTTAGCCTGTCCATCTGTCTGAGGGTGGAATGCTGTGCTCAAATTAATTTGCGTTCCCAGACCCCTCTAGAACGATTGCCAAAACCTAGCTGTAAACTGTGCTCCTCTATCTGAAATAATGGATACTGGTACTCCGTGCAACCTAACTATTTCTCAGATATATAATTCGGCATAGTCCTCGGCCGAGAAGGTAGCTCTTACTGGCAGGAAATGAGCTGATTTTGTCAGCCTGTCAACTATTACCCATATAGAGTCATGTTTGTGTCTGGTACGGGGTAATCCTGCTACAAAATCCATATTCACAGCTTCCCATTTAAGAGAGGCACAGCTATGTCCTGAGTCAAACCGCCTGGTTTATGATGTTCTGCTTTCACCTGTTGGCAGTTAGGACACTAGGCTACAAATTCGGCAATTTCCCTTTTCATACCTGGCCACCAGTAGTTTTCCTTGATATCATGGTACATTTTCGTCGCACCGGGGTGTAGAGAATAATGGGCGTAATGTACCTCGTTCATAATCTACTGGCGGAGCCCTGAAACATCTGGAACACATAGACGGCCTTTACAACGTAGCACTCCATCCTCTGTTACCTGGAAATCTAGTGCTTTCCCCTACAGAATTCTTCCCTTAAGCTGGACTAGGTCAGGATCTTCATATTGTCGTTCTTTTACTTCCACAACTAACAATGACACGGCGGTGTTCTGCATTACCGCTCTATTGTTCTCTGTTTCTGCTACATGAACGGCTAGGCTGGCTAATTGATGTATCTCCCTGACCAACTCCTGCTGCTCGGGCTACAAATATGCCAAACTCCCCATGGATTTACGGCTAAGAGCATCTGCTACCACGTTGGCTTTTCTCGGATGATACAAAATGTCCACGTCATAATCTTTCAATAACTCCAACCAGCGACGTTGTCGCAAATTCAGCTCCCTCTGGGGTAAGATATACTGTAGGCTCTTGTGATTTGTGAAAATATCCACATGGACGCCATACAAGTAATGTCTCCATATCTTTAAGGCGTGGATCACTGCGGCTAATTCCAAGTCATGGGTAGGGTAATTCTTCTGGTGTTTCCTCAGCTGTCTGGAAGCATACGCAATTACCTTACCATGTTGCATCAACACACAACCCAACCCAACTCCTAATGCGTCGCAATACACTGAATACCCTTCTGTACCTTCCGGCAATGCTAACACTGGGGCGGAGGTCAATCTGTCTTTTAACTCCGGGAAGCTCTACTCACATACCTCTGTCCACTGAAACTTCGCTGCTTTCTGTGTCAGTTTGGTCAGAGGTGCCGCTATGGTAGAGAATCCCTCAACAAACCTCCTGTAATATCCCGCTAATCCCAGAAAGCTACGGACTTCAGTCGGAGTGGTAGGCCTAGGCCATGATTTGACTGCTTCTAACTTCTGCGTGTCAACCTGTATACCAGCATCCGACACAATATGCCCTAGAAAGGCTACTGAATTAAGCCAGAATTCACACTTGGAGAACTTAGCATATAATTGGAGGTCCCTGAGAATCTGGAGTACTGTTCGTAAATGAGCCTGGTGCTCTGCTTCAGAGCGAGAATACACTAGAATGTCATCAATAAACACTATCACGAACAGGTCCAGGTATGGTCTAAAAATACTATTCATCAGGTCCATGAATACTGCTGGGGCATTCGTTAACCCAAAGGACATAACTAGAAATTCAAAGTGTCCATATCGGGTCCTGAACACCATTTTGGGAATATCTCTTTCACGAGCTCGAACCTGGTGATATCCGGACCGCAAGTCAATCTTGGAAAAGTATATGGCCCCTTGTAGTTGATCAAACAAATCATTTATTCTGGGAAGCGGATACTTATTCTTTACTGTAACTTTATTCAACTGCCGATAATCTATGCACATACGGAGCGAGCCATCTTTCTTCCTCACAAATAGAACTGGCGCACCCCATGGTGAAGTACTCGGCCTGATGAAACCTTTATCTAGCAAATCTTTCAACTGCTTCTTCAACTCTCTGAGTTCTGCAAGAGCCATACGATAAGGAGGAATTGATATCGGTTGGGTGCCTGGTAATAAATCAATAGCGAAATCTATTTTCCTCTCTGGGGGAATACCAGGTAACTCATCTGGGAACACATCAGGGAATTCGTTCACCACTGAAGTAGACTGGAGTGTCGGAGATTCTGCTCAGACATCCTGAACCCTTACTAGGTGGTAGATACATCCCTTAGTTATCAATTTTCTCGCCTGGAGGTAGGAAATAAACCTACCTTTTGGAGTAGCTGTGCTGCCTTTCCACTCTTGCACTACCTCTCCTGGAAAGTGGAATCGGACCATCTTGGTCTAACATTCTACATTGGTGTAGCACGGCACTAGCCAATCCATACCCATTATGGCATCGAAGTCTATCATTTCTAACTCTACCAAATCTACTATAGTCTGGCGGTCAGCGACCTCTACTGTACACCCTCGATAAATTTTGCTAGCTATAATAGAGTCACCGACGGGCGTGGATACTGCAAAGGGCTGCTGCAATAGTTCTGGTGCAATATTGAACTTTCGTGCCACAAATGGGGTAATATATGACAGAGTGGATCCTGGATCAATCAATATGTAAGGAGGGCATGAACAGATAGTCATCATACCTGTCACTACATCTGGAGACGCCTCTGAGTCCTGTCTCCCTGGTAATGCATAAGTACGGCTTGAGCCCTTACCTAAACTGGAAGCTCCTGATCTACCTCAGCCTCTGCCTACTGAACTTGAAGGCCCACGCCCCGCTGAGGCTGCCGGGGCTCGTGGCCGTGCGGATCCCCTGTCCTGACTGTCTCCACTCCCCTGACCTCTGGTCGGACAATCTCTCATCCGATGCTCCTCCTGTCCGCAAATATAACACCCAGTGGAGCCATATTTACAAGCTCCAGAGTGTGGTCGACTACAATAAGGGCAGGGCGAGGGTGCAAATCTGCTCTGTTTTCCCCTTCTCTGCTGCGGGGAATCTACTGTTCTGGAACTGCCACTGGGCTCTGACTGCCCTCGTCGCACATATCTACCTCGCTGCTGCTGCTGTGGTGGACGTGGGGGTCTAGGGGGTCTATCTGATAGTCGAGGCCTGGGTCCTCTCCGAACTTC
This sequence comes from Datura wrightii, assembly GCA_035772735.1. NCBI lineage: Eukaryota > Viridiplantae > Streptophyta > Magnoliopsida > Solanales > Solanaceae > Datura > Datura wrightii. The sequence continues at coordinate 98,218,044 of JASDFA010000007.1, forward strand.
TCTTTGCATCTCGTTCGGTCTATCTCTGTAGCGCGGTTCCTGACTGGTCTGTCTACTACTATGTTGCCGCTGTCTAAGACCCTCAATGGTCTGGGCAAATGCTTGTACTCGGGCAATATCCATATCTTCTCGTAACGTTGCCGTCATGCAAGTTTCAATATATTTCGGGTTCAGACCCATAATGAACCAGTGGACTCTGGATGGTATAGTGTCCACAAAGGCTGGAGCATAGCGGGCTAAGGAGTCAAACTGTAGGGCATATTCTCGCACACTCCTCCCCCCCTACTCCAAATGCAAAAACTGATCCATCCGAGCCTGCCGGATCTCTCATGGCAAATAACGTTCCAGGAAGGCCTCCAAGAAGCTGGACCTGGTCGGAGGGGCAACATCTCTCCCTCGAGACCTTTCCCAACTCTCGTACCATAATACAGCTATGTCTCGCAACCGAAACACTGCCAGCTCAACTGATTCTGTAGGGGTCACATGCATAACCCTGAAAATTCTCTACATCTGATCTAGAAAATCCTGGGGGTCCTCTGCTTGATCTGACCCAGTGAACTGTGGGGGACCTAGGGACAAAAACTCCCTGACCCTGGAACTACCTGACCCACCTGAAGGCTCTGCTGCTACAGGTGGCACTGACTGGCGCTGTGTGGCCATCATTTGTGCCAGTATAACTACAACGCTATGAACCTCCTGATCTGATGGCGAAAACACAGAAGCTATCGGGGGCGGTGTAGTGCCCAACGACTCCTGATGTGAGGGGGACTACTGAGAGGGTTGTGATGACGCCTCTATATCGCCCTCAGAATGGAATTGAGGCATCCCGCTGGTGCCTTCTCCAGCTGCTGTGTCTAATCTTCTGCCTGTGGCAGGGTGTCGCTGATCTGCCATTCTTATATGTAGACAAGGAATATGATAAGTTTTAGGGACCCAACCCTATACTGTACCGCTCTATAGCACGACTGAATGAGAAAGAGAGTAACCATCCTATTATGCCTCGCAGCCTCCTGCCTATAGTATGTGGTGCACAACACATCCATAGACAAGACTCTACTTAGCACGACTTGCAGACTCCCTGGGACACGACCTACTCTGATACTAAGTTTGTCACGCCCCACCTTGGGGGGTATGACTGGCACCTAGTGCCCTAGTAGGACCTAGACTGCTAGCTGGTGAGCTTGAGCACATCTGGTGCCTGGCTGGCTCTAATACGGATTCATGAAATCAACGGTCTATAAAATAGCTTTAAATACAGCCTCCGGCCGACTAGGCCTATAGCCACCTGCATGAAACTTCATCTAACCAGAAACACACTTACAAGGGGGAAACCTATGCGGGCCGACAAGGCCACCATGCTGTCTAGTTATCTATAGCCCAACAATAGAATACTGGATACTACGTGACTGGCAAGGTCACCACTACTATCAAACTAAGGCCTCACACGACCAACATGAACTGAAATGCTAAATAGCTATAACAACTGCACGGCCTCACACGACCGGCTCATCTGACCACAGGGCAATATATACAGACTGCAAGCCTCTAGGAATACTGATAAGATGGTTGGGATAGGGCCCTAACCTACCCATACTATACAACAAAAGGAAATGATATAAACCTATGAAATATCAAGCTCCGGATAACAGAAGCTGATGACTCTGCGCTGGCTAGGATCACGAGGGATCGTCTCCTCGTCTATGGGTACCTGCAGGCAAGTAATGCAGCACCCCACCAGGTGTCAGTACCGCTGGTACTGAGTATGCAAAGCAACTGAAATAATATGACCGAATACAATAACATAACTAGAAATTCTGAATAGCAGAGGAATACTGAATCTGTAAGAACGGATATGAACTGAATCAGACTTCCTGTACTATAATAGGGTAGGAGCGTACCTATAAACGCGGCGGCCTGCTATCTATTGACTAACATATAGCACATAAATGCATATATATATATATATAGAAAACAAGAGCCGATACCAACCCCAATAAGCTGGACGGCGCCAAACAAGCAAACAATCTATATACCCCTACCCGGGTCAAAACCAGCCAAAAATAAATCACTCCGCTCATCTGCTCACTCGGAGCTCCTCTACCGGCCCCCTAGGTCTTCGGCTCGGGCCATAGCCTCCGATATAAATAATCGTGTCTGAGTCCGAAGGACTCCTGTGCAGACAGTAACAGATAGGGTCTAGTTCCCTGGACACAACTCAACAGGGCTATCTGAAACCGGAGCTACACATGTAATAAGATCTGTAATTGTAACTGTATATGTATCTGTTCCCTAGGCGCTTGCGCACAACAGGGCTATCTGTACTGTAATGCTGATCAGCCCGATATGGGGAAAGCTTCATCCCATCTTCGTCCAAACTAGGGACGGCATACCACTCCTTGGAGTGACGTAAACCCACCCGCTTAGTGGGAGACACGATTACCAACCTAGGGGCGGCGAGGACGCTCAATAAGGTGCCCTCACGCCACATCAAGTCTCAACAAACAAATAGCACATACAAATAGCAAGCATGTATAACTGAAAAAGACTATCTGAAATTTGATTTCTTATTCTGATCTCTTTCTGTATTATATTGATTCTTTACTGAATATACTGATTTTGAAATCTTTATTTTACTGTTTGGCTAATCTGTAGTCGGGATACTATCTGTTTGAATGGCTAATCTGTAGCCATAAAATTGTCTGTCTATATGATTTTTACCTTATTAACTTTATTCTGAAAATCTGTATCTTTTTATTCTACAACATGCTTGCTAATCATACAATAGGCAATACTGAATCTGGAATGCTAACGCTCCCTTTGGCGCATGCTTTACTAACTTCCGGACTGAATACGATACGGCAACACGACTCAGAATCTATTAGACTTGCTTAATTCCCAACATTCAACTCCGAGAGTTACAAATGCGGAGTTTACTATGATTTACCAACCTAAGGCTTACTAACTTGCCGAAGAACAACTTCACATACCTTAACCTCGAGTTATCCGACTGTCGGACAAGGCTCGGTCAGTACTCCAACTATTTCTCCCAACTGCATTCATATACACGTTAATTAATGCTAAATACAACTTTATTCTGAAGGACGACGTCACTTTCGATATAATTATAGCTTAAACTTAGGTTTATCGAAAGACAGTCAAAAACTCGCTATTTTTCAGAAGTCCAGAAGGGAGAAGTATTCACTTCACAGCTAGGAGCACATAGACACTAGTTTGGAGAAATTCTACTTAACTTAGTCCGGTTGAAAGAAAATCCGTAGGAATGCTCCCTGCTGCTAAATACCTCGGTACCTGAGGTTAATTTGAGTTTAGACTACGTTTGGCCGCGTAATCGAACGATTATATATTAACCTTCTTCGCCCCTCTCTGTTTTCAACGTTCCTCTTCAAATTTTCAATGATTTAAATGAAATTAAACCAAAGTGGGGCTTTATATACTTGGGCCTGGACAGGGCCAACGTGTCACGGAGCCAACGCGGAGGCTCCACCTCCGTGACACATTTCCATCGCAGAGGGGCTCTGCCCTGGCTCCTTCCGTGATGGTTCGACAGGTTCCCCGTCTGGTCTTTTCCCGGGCCTTTCTCTAGCACGTATGGCTTTCAAATATGCTTAACCAACGCGCGAATAGGCCATCTAGGTGCCGGAAATTTTACGGGGTATAACAAATGTATTGTCTCCGGTGCGCAAGATTAAGCAAAATAAGGGAAGAATAAGTGCAAGAATTCCCTGGACAGGTTGAGGCACATTCGGGGGCATGCCTGGTGCATAGGAGATGTACTTGCAAAGAATAAAAGCTTCAGGACACTACCTCAAACCTGCTCTACACATTCATGCCTTAGGTTGGTGTATGCGGCCGCATGTGAAAAACATATGTGGATGGGAATTTATGCATTAGAAGCTTCAGTGATCTGTCCAAGGATATGCATTACACTTGCGTGTTGTAGGTTGGGACCTGCATTACACATGTTCTTTGAAAGAGCTCCTGAATTTAAAGCTTAAGTTGGAACTCTCTAGCTCTCCACATATGCGACTCCTACAAACCGCAGGTTAGGACATGATGACCAAGTGGGAAGTAAATGTGTTCTCAAATGATATCAAGATTTTGTTGAGGTTCTAGTTGGGGAGTGAATTACTCCTGTGTGCCACAGAACCCCGCATGCAGCTCGCATGTGTTTCATAGTTTCCTTCGAGAAATTTCCTGAGATAGCTCGTGTTGAGCTAGAAACTACCTAGCATAAGAACAAAAACAACAGGTGAAGAAAAAAATTGAAAACATGATGAACACTTGGTTTTCCTCTTAAGAAGCGCTTGATTTAATGTCGTGACACGATGAAAGTACCTCATTGGTATGACTCATCAAGGTAATCAACCCCAATTAGGGTGACCTCTTCAGGGATACCCAAGTATTTCTTGACTCATTGTCCATTAACATTAAACTTTAGCCCGTCTTCCCCATCGAGTTTAATGGCCCCATTTGGAAAGACTTGAGACATTTTGAATGGATCAAACCACTTGAATTTCAATTTTTTCAAGAGTATACAAAGCCTTGAGTTAAGTAGAAACACCCAATCCCCAAGAGCAAACTACCATTTCAATATTCTCTAATTATTAAAGTGTTTCATTTGATCCTTATATAGGGAAGCATTCTTATAAGTTTGCATCTTGACCTCATCAATCTCATTAAGATTATGAACCTTTGCATGAGTAGCTTTTTCCCAATTGAGATTTTATCTTTTCAATGCCCACATAGCCTTATGTTCGAGTTCTACGGGTAGGTGGCAAGCCTTACCAAAGACCATTTGATAAGGAGACATTCCAATAAGTGTTTTGAAAGCAGTTTGGCATGCCCAAAGCATATCATCTAACTCATTTGCCCAATATGTTCTATTGGCATTTACTTTCTTTGTTACAATATATTTGATATCCTAATTAGATACATCAACTTGGTCACTCATTTGGGGATGGTAAGGAGTGGCAACTTTATGTTTCACCCTATATTTTGCAAGTAATGCACTAAACAGCCGATTGAAAAAATGAAATCCCCCGTCACTGATGATGGCACGAGGGGTGTTGAACCTAGAGAAGATATGTTTCTTCAAGAATGCATTTACACTTCTCCTTTCATAATTAGGTAATGCATCGGCCTCCACCCATTTTGACACGTAGTCTACAGACACTAGAATATATGTGTTCCCATAGGAACTCACAAAAGGTCCCATGAAATCAATTCCCCATACATCAAATAGCTTGACCTCTTAGATAGGAGTTAAGGGGAGTTCATGATGCTTAGAGATGCCACCAGAATGTTGGCATTGGTCACGATGCTTGACAAGATCATGGGCATCATGGTAAATAGTAGTCCAATAAAACCCACACTGTAGGACCTTTGAAGCTATTTGCATACCACCATGATGACCTCCAATAGGTGAAGAATGGAGTGCTTCTAAGATAGGAATCATTTCTATTTCAAGAACACATCGGCGAATTATGCCATAAGCATATATGCGGAAAAAGTAAGGCTCATCCCAATAAAATATGTGGACATTATGCAAGAACTTTTTCTTTTGGTGGAAATTTAGAACTTCAGGCATCACATCACTAGCCAAAAAGTTTTCAAAATTAGAAAATTATTAAATTAGATCATGAGAGGCCGCAAAAAGATGTTCATTAGGGAATGCATCATTATGCCAAGTTCTCCAATGGGCCTACCTTCTTCCTCTAATTAGGAAAAGTGGTCACCCACCTAATTTTCAGAACCTTGATGATCCTTTACTTCAAAATTACATATTTGCAACAAGAAAACCCAAGGAATGAGTTTGGCTTTAGCATCTTTTTTTCCATAAGGTACCAAGGTTTAGCATGATTCGTAAGAACCACAACTTTCATACCCAAAAGATAAGCTCGAAACTTCTCAAAAGTAAATACAACCGTAAGCAACTCTTTCTCCGTTACCGTGTAGTTTCTTTAAGATTCATTCAAGGGATTGCTGGCATGATATATCGAATGGAAGAATTTGTCCTTCCTTTGCCCAAGCACAACCTCTAAAGCAACACAACTAGCATTACACATTAATTTGAACGGTTTAGACCCAGTGTTATGATGATAAGAGCTTCTCCTTCAAACAAAGGAATGCCTTCATACAACTATCATCAAAATGAAATATAGCCTCCTTGTACAACAATCTAAACAAAGGTGAGCCACTTTTGACAAGTCCTTGATGAATCACCTGTAAGAACCCGCATGACCTAAAAAACTTCTTACCCCTTAAATAGTTTTCAGGGGTGGTAGCTTGGATATAATATCAATTTTTGTTTGGTCTACTTCTATCCCTTTCTCTAAAATTTTATGACACAAAACAATACCCTGTTTCAACATAAAGTGAAATTTCTACCAATTTAGGACCAAATTCATTCCTTACATCGCTTCAAGACATACTTTAAGTGAGACAAACAATCCTTAAATGAATCACTCACTATCGAGAAGTCATCCATGAAGACTTTCATGGTGTATTCCACCATACAAGAGAATATATCATACACATTTGAAACATGGTTACGGCATCGCAAAGCCCAAACGACATTCTTTTAAATGCAAAGGTTCCATATGGACAATTAAAAGTCATTTTCTCTTGGTCATCTGGAGCTATTGAAATCTAATTGTATCCATAATATCTATCAAGAAAGAAATAATAATCTCACCTAGCTACTCGATCAAGCATTTGATTTATGAATGGGATAGGGAAATGTCACAACCCGAGCTGAGACCCCAGATTGAGACATGGGACCTAAAACCACGAATGGCTCCAAGCTAACCCATGGTACATACATACCATGGGTTAAGAGAATAATCAAGTAGAAATTATCCTAAGCATGGTTAAGTGAAAGTTTAAATATCATAAAGCATAAACAAAGTGATAATATCACAATGCTGCATCACAAGCTAAACATGCTAAGTCTATGTCTGAAAGCCTCTACTATCTGACGAGATGCTGGGAGAAGCCCCCAGATAACTCCATGTATAAAAATAGAACAAACATAACAAGCATAACTAGCAGATGTTCTCGGATGATAAGGACTCACCCAAAGCAAGATTGAGCTGAACTGAGCGAGTGCAAGCTAGTGACGAGATTGGGAAGGATCACCCAAACCTATATCATGAGACTATATAGCATAGAGTATGCAGTCAGTACTTGGAATGTACTGAGTATGTAAGGTAAGTAAAACACTCTTAGTATAATGTTAGTTGAAATCATGAATATATATCAAAAGAGATCATGAAAGTAAGGACCACATGATAAAGGCCATATATCTAAAATATTCATAATCATAAATTAGTCATCATAAGCTGAACATAATGACCTAAGTTTTAGAAATAGAAATCATATAACTTTTCATGCTTGAAATCATAAGAAAAAACTCATAAATTGATAAATGGGTCAATTATTCTATAAAACATAGTATCATAAGTAATGAGTCAGTTTATATACCCCTATTGGTGCCCCTTAGGCTCTATAAGTAGCTGTAACCGTATCTGAGCCATCTAGGCTCCTATAACTATACATAAGTCGTCTAAGCTCTTATAACTATATATGAGCCAGCTCTGCTCCTGTAATTGTATATGAGCCATTTGTGCTTCTGTAACTGAATATGAGCCGTCTGGGCTCCTGTAACTGTATATGAGTCGTTTGGGCTCCTATAACTAAATATGAGCCATCTTGGCTCCTTATTCCAAACATGAATGCTACTCATACCCACCCCTGGACTGGTCTATAAAGCTACCAACAGGCACAGTCTGTGTGACTACACCTGACCAGAGAGTCCTGGTAGTGATCACAACCTCCGTTGACTTAGACGGAAAAGGACAATGTCAGGGTGACCTAAACGATAGTCTGAAGGTCATGCTAAGGCAAGTATAACTCATAAATGAATAGTAAGGTCGCAGGTAACCAACTATTTAGTTCCTCCACTGAGAACAACTATGGGGCTGCTACTATTCGGACATGCTCTTAAGAAGTCAGCACTAACTCTCCACATATTGCTTACCATAACTCCTATCATGGAATTAACACTATGATACAATGGTACGAGTTCCATTAGACTTTAATCTAGTGTGTTTTGATCTCCTATGGCTTCTCTAGGCAATTCGTACCCTGGCAGGTATGTTTATCTGGACCTAGCCACTCGCAGCAACCTGCACATGGACATCTATAAGAGTAGGCTGGGGTGTTGGCCCCACATCTACCTACTAATAAGGTTCCCTCCTTAGGGTGTCCAGTGATCTATCAAACTTGCACAATTGGGATGACTTCCTGGGCGACCTGTACAACAGGAATTATGTCAACTGAAACAAACAGTCACTGAAAGTAGCCAACTATATGGCAGGTTGCCACTCAATTCACCAGGAAACCCTGGTGCCTCTAACTCTAGGGTAAGACCATCCTATCCAAATTCTGGCCCCGAAGGAAACAAGGTACGCACTCGGCCTCTGGGCGAGCTTTATTGACAATACAGGTGTCAAATTGAAAGTTATATCGCCCAACTGTACCCTATGCTGTCCAACTTACCAAATCAAGCCCAATAGCTTACCCTAAACTTCTAAGGCCTTGGTATGACAGCAAAACATCAAAATTCTACTAATATAGTGAACAAAAGCGCAGAGGAGTTACTATGATGCTCCTAGCATGAGTCACACTTAACATACTCCTTCTCGACAAGGGATACTACAATCTACTCTCAATGCATCTTTTAGCAGCTAACCACAACACATAGAATCATTACCTACTGATAGCAGCTACTTACAACATATAGGATCATTATCTACATTTGAGAACATAGGTCGTATCATTATACGACGAGAATAACTTGCCAAAGGGATAAGCCTTAATATACCTCGAATGCCGACTTTCATTCATCAAATAGTATCCCACCTAAAGCCAGTAATTCCACTTAATTGCGGCCTTTATGCTAAGAAAATAAGGCTATTTCAATAGTAGGAATTGAAAAACAACAATGTATTTCAAAGAACGTTGACTACAATTCAAATTTATTCAATTCAGTCGAAAACTCACAATTTCTATAAAGTTCAGAAGGGAGAAATGCTTGCCTATTGTATGTAGCCGCTTAGGACTCAATTTGAAGTAATTCTAACAACCTTTACTTGGCGATGTTCTGTTACATCGAGTAAATTTTCAAGAAATAACTCCACAGAGATGCTTCTCGTAGGTCTAAAACTCTTTATCCAAGGTGATTTTGCGTTTGGACAGAGTTTAGTGGTGTAATTTGATGAAAAATTGAAGAAACCCTTCGCTCCTCTCATTTCTCTGTTGAGGGGATATTTTAAAATAAAGTTCCAACACATAAACACACACACACACAAACATATATATATATATATATATATATATATATATATATATATATAAGTGGCGGTCGGTGTCCTAGGGGCGCGGCGCGCCACCCATAGTGCCGGCCAAGGGGCGCGATGCGAGGCGGTGCCCAAGGTGCCTGGCCTCAGGCCCCAGCCTCCTGCTCGCTCGATGCCATGCTCGTATATTCGTCCCCTGATCCCTTCCTCGCATGCGTCGTACTTCAAAACTCTCAACATACGTACATACGCATCCCTCAAATGATAGAAATTTACGGGGTGTAATATCAATCTCCCCTTAGGAACATTTGTCCTTGAATGTAATCTATAGATTTAAAAGATTCGACTCCTTTAACTATTGCTAGAAAAATTTTGGTAGAGTCTCCTCTGTAATATGGACTATCTGGAAACCTGAAACGCAGAGAAGTCCAACACAGGCATCTCACAGTATGCTACTTGTAACTGAAACATAGCTCCACCATATATATGTAAACTATTGATAACAACAGCAACAATTTCAACTGTATAGCATCTGAAACTATCTTTCCTTAACTTAAATTGTCTGAGTCTGTATAATATCATGGTAGGGGCTAAACAACTGAAACTATCCACTCTTTTCATTATTCGTAGTTTCTCAATTCATTTCCTCTATATTTTTGTTTCCCCGTGATACTCTAATAAGCTACAACTTTGGTTCTCAAGATGACTCCTACAATGATCTAATACAACTATTGAAGTCTCTCCTTGGAACAATGGTTCTGTACCTTGAGTATCCCCAATTGGATGAATCTGAGAAAAGGTCTTCAATGCACATGTATAATGTTGATGAGCAGATCCTAGCCCCGAATGCAACTCTATACATAGGACACTTGGCCATGATCATTCAAATAGCTTAATAAATCTAGGGCTAGGCTTTCCCTTCTTATCAGATCTCATAATGCCCTTAATTGGAGAATCTTTCAAGAATACCCAATCGTTACGTCAATCTCTAACTCCATACACCATACATTAGAATAGGGCTCCTGACGACCCTAGGCTGCCGATACATATCTTCTAATAAGTTTAACTTTTTTCGTCTGACTAATGTAGTATGCGCAGTTCAACTACCCCTAGTCTACCTGTTTCAGGTCTATCATATAGAGGACCTATCTCTCCACCCATTACATATCTCCGAGCATTTGAATAGTGTGCACTTCTTGGCCCTTTAATCTAGCGACGAGAAGATGTACTCAACTTAACTTACGTCTCAATCCGTTCTATCACTCTTTCCTAATCCTAGTTGTGTGTTGTGCCTCTGTATCAAATTTAATAGACCTTGGAACATCATGTGGCCAGCCTATCTCTTTAGCAGGTAACTCAGCATAATCTTTAGCTGAAACATAATTCTGGATAGCAAGAAATGAGTTGATCTCCTTAGCCTCCCAAGAATAACACATTAGGGTCGAATTTATACCTAGTAAGAGATAACCCTATAGCTATATTCGTACTGACTATTTCGCACTTTCACGTAGGTACGACTATCTTCTAAATTAGCCTGTCCGGTCTATAATGTCTAGCCTTACTTGCTGATAATTGGAGCTCTATAATATAACTCAACAATATCCTTCTTCTTCCTGTGCCACCGCTAGATCTCTTTTATAACCTGGTGCATTTGCATCAAACCTAGGTAAGGGAATAACAGACATGATGTATCTTGCTACAGTCTACTAATGAAGCCCTGCCACATCTAGAATGCAGAGTCAACCTTCGGGTCTCAAGGCTCTATCCCCTACTATACCAAAGACTAGTGACTCCTGCTGCTGGGCCTTATCTCTGGCTACACTAGGCTAGGATCTCCATACTGTCACAGTGTTCTAGTTCACAATCTCGCTACCATTTAAATATCAACCTGATGCTTATTTCTTGACACTCAACGGTGATTCCAAGCTCTATCAGTCTGCTACCACCTAGAGGTGGCTCTGTTCTTATCTAGAGCTAGATATTCATGTCTTTCCCTTACTCATATAGGATGAAAACCAGGGTTTGTGCCCCACACACCATACTAGCAAGGATAGTACTGGCCAATTCTACCAACCTATACCATCCTAACCCACACTCGAGCTAGTTTCCCTCATATAATCTCTCTGTCCTTCGACATAACAAACTAGCGCTATAGCCAATGTTCTTCATGTATCCTCTACCGCCATCCACGCACCGCGATGGGGTTAGTCTATTTCTAACATAAACTTTGCTATTACTAGGAATTTACTATTTATGGACTCTCACCCGCACTTGGGTGCTGCTACAATCCTACCAACCCTCCTTATTTAATGTCGTAAGGGTCTAGGTAACTTATTTAAATACTAGGGATCTTAATCACTTTCTAACACTTCATAGAATCAACGATCCTAGCCCTCCTTTACTATTCATTCTAGGCAACATCACATTAATACTTACGCTCTTTATCATACTGAGAAAATACTGGGAGGCGGGAAATAAACCAATCATTCTACAACAGAATTAGGGTACGAAACTGAACAAACTCTAAAAGCTGGAGGTACAAACTTTGCACAATCCTTTACATATCTCAAGTAACCCAACATTAACTGTCACCCCTTTCTAATTCTAAATATCTACTAAGTAATCCAACTCATACATATAGTATATTACTGACCTTCTACTCTGAGGTTGTAGAAAGAACTAGGGATGGTGTTGGTATATTTATTATCTTATGAGGTTCCTGGTGCCTCGGGAGGATACTGGGGGGATTAAAAGTCATCCGCTTTCGCCCTCAGGCTGGCTGTCCCCCGAGGATGGCACCTCACAGGTACACTCTCCTGCTGTTGTAGCTAACTAGCTGCTGGTTGGAGTCTGTCTTATATCCACCATTACTCTAGACAGACATGGAAAGAAAAGCTTAGGGACTCAACCCTATACAACTCGGCTCTATAGCACAATCTAAAAGAAGGAGGGGTAACCATACTATCATGCCTCGTAGCCTCTTGCTCATAAAATGTGTTGCACAACACATTTATAAACAAGACTCTACTAGACACAGCTGTCAAACTCCATGGGATATTACCTGCTCTGATACCAAGTTTGTCACGCCCCACCTTGGGAGGCATGACAGGCACCTAATGCCACACTGGGATCTGGGCTGACCTGTCTAGGCATAGCACCTCTAGTGCGTACTAGCAACTCAAAATCAAGAAAAAAAATTGCTATATCTCGGTTGTGAACACATCCTCGGGCCGACAAGGCCACCAGCACCTGCAAAAAAAAATAGCTAACCCAGCCAACATAACAATAAAGGGATCTTATGCGGACCGATAAGACCACCATGCTGTCTAGTTCTAACAGGAACAAAATAGGCGGTCATATTCATATTATAGAGACAAGGAAACTAATTAATTAGTTAAACTAGGCCCCACTTGACCAATACATAAAATAAGGCATACATAGGCCCCACACGACTAACAACAATCGACTAATGAAGATTGTAGTCTGCAAGCCTCTATAAGTGAAATATTGGTTAGGACAGGGTCCCGGCCTGCCCAAATGTTATACAAATAAAAGATAGATAAACCTCTACAACCTAGTAACTCTGAATGAAAGGAGCTGACCAATTTGCTGACTCAAAAAGCTGCTAATAGAGGCCCTAAATGCCGTCTTTCTAAACCTGCAGGAAAGTATGCAGCGCCCGATAGTTGGGCGTTACAATATGTACCGAATATGTAAGGAATAATAAAAAGCTGATAAGAAGTTGATAAAGACTAAAAATAAGTAGCAAGAAGGAGCAGGAGATAACCTATAAGCTTTTTTATCCATAACCTGCACCTAGTAAATCACTACACGTATATGAATTGAAACTATATAACTATATATTCATAAGATATAGCTGGCAAGAAACTATACAAACTAGAACCTAAGCTGACCCCCATAAGCCGGGAAGGTACAAGCAACACAGTAATAACCTACTTGGGCCCCCATAAGCCTTGGCAGGTGCCAATCAGTCTATATACCCTTATTGGTACCCCTTGGGCCCTATAAGTAACAGTAACTATATCTGAGCCATCAAGGATTCTATAACTATGTATAAGCCGTCTGGGCTCTTGTAACTATATATGAGTCGTTTGGGCTCTGTCACTGAATATGAGCCATCTGGGCTCCTGTAACTGTATATGAGCTGTCTGGGCTCCAGTCACTAAATATGAGTTGTCTGGGCTCCTATAACTATATATGAGCCGTCTAGGCTCCTATCACTAAATGTGAGCAATTTGGGCTCCTGTAACTGTATATGAGCCGTTTAGGCTCCTGTAATTGAATCTGAGCCATCTGGGCTACTATAACTATATATGATCCATCTGGGCTCCTGTAACTGAATATGAGCCATCTGGGCTCCTTAGGCCTAACTCGACTACTACTCTTACTCTCCCCTGGACTGGTCTATATAGCTTCCAATAGGCACAGTCTGTGTACCTACACCTGACTAGAGGGTCCTGGCAGTGATCACAATCTTTGTTGACTTAGACCTAAAAGGATAAGGTCCGGGTGACCTAAACGATAATCTGAAGGTCATGCTAAGGCAAGTATAACTCATAATCAAACTATAAGGTAACATGTAACCAACTATTTAGTTCCTGCATTGAGAACAATTATGGGGCTGCTACTAATCAGACATGCTCCTAGGCAGTCAGCCCTAACTCTCCATAAATAGCTTAACATAACTCTTATCCTAGAAGTAACACTGCGATGCTATGGTACGAGTTCCTTTAACTTTAACCTAGTCTGTTAAGATCTCCTATGGCTTCTCTAGGCAATTCGTTGCCTCATAGGCAAGTTTATCTGGACGTAGCCACTCGCATTAACCTGTATATGGACATCTACAAGAGTATACTGGGGCGTTGGCCCCATATCTAACTACTAATAAGGTTCCCTCCTTAGGGTGTCCACTGATCTATCAAACTTGCACAACTGAGATGACTTCCTGGGCGACCTGTACGACAGGCACTAAGTCGACTAAAAATGACAGTCACTAACAGTAGCCAACTATATGGAATGTTGTCACTCAATTCACTAGGCAACCCTGGTGCAACTTACTCTAGGGTCAGACCATCCTATCCAAATTCTGGCCCCAAAGGCATCAAGGTACGCCCATGGCCTTTGGGCGAGCTTTATTAATAATACAGGCGTCAAACTGAAAGTTATATAATGTGGTTGCACCCTATGTTGTCCAATTTACCAAATCAGGCCCAACAGCTAATGCTAAACTTCTAAGGCGTTGGCATGATAGCAAAACATCAGAATTTTGTTAATACAGTGAGCAGAAGCGTAGAGGAGTTTCTATGTCGCTCCTAGCATGAGTCACACTTAACATACTCTTTCCCGACGAGGGATACTGCAATATACTCTCAATGCATCTTTTAGCAGCTAAGCACAACATATAGAATCATTATCTATTGGCATAGCTACTTATAACATATAGGATTGTTATCTACATTCGAGAACATAGGTCGTATCATTATACGATGAGGATAACTTGCCAAAGGGATAAGCCTTAACATACCTTAAATGCCGACTTTTGTTCATCAAACAGTTTCCCACCTGAAGCTAGTAATTCCACTCAATTGCAACCTTTACACTGAGAAAATAAGGCTATTTCAATAGTAGGAGGCGACAAATAACAATGTCTTTCAAAGAATGGTAACTACAATTAAACTTTGTTCAATTCAATTGAAAACTCACAATTTATCGAGAGTTTAGAAGGAAAAATGCTTACCTATTGCCTGTAGCCTCTTAGGACTCAATTTGAAGTAATTCCGACAACCTTTACTCGGCGGGTTTCTGGTACACCGAGCAAATTTTCAAGAAATAACTTCGTAGAGATGCTTCTCCTAGTCCTAGAACTCATTATCCAAGGTGAATTTGTGTTTGGATAGAGTTTAGCGGCGTAATTTTACGAAAAAGGGAAGAAACCCTTTGCTCTTCTCACTTCTCTGCTGAGGGGATATTTTAAATTGAAGTTCCAACACTTAAACACACATATATATATGTGAGGGTCGGTGTCCTAGGGGCTCGGTGCACCACCCATAGGGCCGGCCAAGTGGCGCGACATGCCGGGTTGGCTGGCGCGGCACGATGCCCAAGGCGCCTGGCCTTCGGCCATTGCCTCCTGCTCGCTCAATTCCATGCTCATATATTCATCCCTCAAGCCCTTCCTCACATGCGCCGTACTTCGAAACTTTTAACTTATATACGTACACATCCATCCAATGAATGAAACTTATGGGGTGTAACAGACATGACCAGCGAGTAGCCGATGGTCGTCGTCCCAATTGTCTCAAAATTGCATTCCAACACCAACTCACAAAAAAATACATATTCACATCTACTATAATCATTACCTACCCAAATAAAAAAAATGATGATTTACCCTTAAGAACAACATCACCCGATCTATCATCGGGCAAATTGGGTCCTTGTCCCTCCTTGGGGTTACTCAAACTTCACCCTACTCAACTACATCAGAGTAACTATTTCCCCAACCCATTTAAGCATCAATCCCCTACTACCCTACAAATTTTATAGTATAAACTTCAACCACATTCCACATGTAAGAACACAATAATGAAAATGTTGGGGGAAAGAGGCAGTAAAAAAAAGAAGGGAAAAACATGCTACAACAAAATTCATATGCACCAAGACTATAACTTGTAACAATATTAAAGTGGTAGGATTTTTACCAGGGCATAAATCTTGAGAGTAGATGATACTTGATTTATCTCAGCAATGAGGAAGATGAAAACTTTGCTAGTAGAAAGTAAAGAATGTAGTGTGAGTTAGCTGAAAGAAATGGGTGTTTTTATAGGTAAAGAGGAATGAATGGTATTAGCTAGGGAAAAGGTCAGGGTTTGATGGTGGTTTAAATGTGACGAGAGTGGAAAAAAGGGGATTGTTGAATGTGGAAAGGTGGGGTATTGGGAAGATGAAACGGTGTATGGAGAAGTGTTTAAAAGGGGAAAAGGGGAATATTGGGAGAATAAAAAGGGAATAAATCATGTTTGGGCAGCTGAAAAAGGAATCTGGGTCGGGTCGGTCACAAGATTTGTCAAGATGTTTAGAACAAGGGACGTACTTGTACTGGCATTCACCAGCGATCACGGATTAGAAATAGTGGTTTACCACCTTACCATTACAGTCCTGAATTAATTCCCAATTCTCTGCTTGTGACCAGTGGTTTGAAAATTGAGTTCTGAGTTACGCCGGTGGATCACCATTTGTGGCCCATCTCAAGTGTTCTGATTTGAGCTGGCGGTCAAGCGGCGATTCATGAACTGGTGTAGGCCTTCCTGCTTGTATCTGCTTCTTCATCATTTCATGGAATCTCATCAACATCTCCATCACCTTCATCCAAAACATTATCACAACCAATTTGTGCTTGTGGCACCACATCTGATTCTTTTGCATCACTTGCCTTAGGGGAAACAACTTCCTTAGGCTTAAACTCCGCATCACCAAGCATCTTACCGCTCCTCGTGGCAATGGCCATGCATTTACTATCCTTCTTGTATTACTAGGAAGTGTTCCCTTCATTCAGGGGTTCATTTGAGAGGATAAGTGGTTCATTTGGCTTAGGGTTAATTCCCGCATCAGCAAGGCTTAATACTTGATGGAAGCTTAGTGTGAACTCACCATTTGGGCAACGTTAGACACTTCCCCTTTTATTTCCTTGACCTCGTTGTCATTTGATTCAACTTTCTTGAGAACCCTTGCTAACATTTCTTCAATTTTTGAATTCCCTACATCACTCACATCCACTTGAGATTGAGCATTCTCAGCTTTAGGAGGGGGAACATACGGATTTGAGCTTCGATGAGAGAGGTCCCCCATACAATTTTTCTCTCTATTACCCTATATCGCATTTTGATCGAGCCACCCTTGTGCATCACGGTTCCTCCAAACTTTGTTTTTTTTATAGTAGGTGTCAAGGGCCTTCATTAGACCCTTGATACCCGGGTCCAACCCCCCCCCCCCCCAAATTTGATTTGCCATATATTAGCACTCCTCTTCATAACGTGGTGGCGATGGCTCCCCTTCAAAATGCATTGGACCTTGCATTCCCACAACATTTACAACTTTAGGCCTGGCTTCCATCACATGCTTAGTCATTAACTTCAGCTGAGTCATGATTTTAGCAAGACTTTCATCTCACTCTTCATCTCTTTTTCTCATTTCCGTTGTTAGTACACTAGAACCAACATCATATGGTGACACATTAGTCTGCCTCGTATGCAATGCCCTATTTGTCTTCATCATTCTGTCCAATAGGGATTTAGCTAAACCATACATCTGATCCATAGATTTATTGATGGAGTCTAAATCTTGATAAAATCTTTCAAGGAGCACTCCATTGGGGAGACCGTGGTTAGGGCAAAGAGACACTTTCTTCTTGAATCTCAGCCATGCTTCATGCAAAGGCTCAGTCGGCTCTTTTCTAAACTTTGTAATATCATTCCTCAGCTCCAACATCTTTGATGGAGGGAAAAAACGATCCAAAAATGATTCTGTCAACTCTTTCATTAGATAATACAACCCGAAGGGAGCTCCTCCAACCACATAGTTGCTTCTCCCATTAGGGAGAATAAAAAGAGCCTCAACTTGATAGAATCTTGGCTTATATTTTTTATGTTTAAAGGCTAGCAAATCTCTAAACAATTCCACAAATAACGGTTCACATCTTCACTCTCTTTAACCCCAAAGAGCCCTTTCATCTGCAATAAGTGTAACATCGTGCTAGTGACATGAAACACTGCATTCCCCACCATAGCTGGTAGAAAAATAGCCCGTACAACCTCAGGCATAACGGTATTATCCTCACCATTCTCCATGTTTCCTTCAACCAAACTATCTCCTGCTTGAGAGTATTTGCTCATATGAATTCACTCTAATGACCAACAGCAAGAACAACATCAAACAACTAAGATGCAAGATCAATTAAAATTAGCAAACTACTCAAGGATATCAAGCACTAGTCCCCGACAATAGCACCAATTTTGATAACATTCAAACTACACCTCTCCTGACGAGAAAGCTTAAATGGTCGTTGCACAAAACAAATATTCCTGACGGATGTCGGGGTCGAATCCCACAAAGACTAGTGAATGATTTGCACAAGAGTTTTTTAGGAAATTTGAATTAATTCGCACCAAATAAAAGGAAATAATATAGTAAATTTTTTTGGGGGAAATGTAGTCAATAATATGGTGGATTCTAACTCAGCTAGTTAAAATAGCAAAATAACCAAAATTGAGAGACAGTGATGAGTGAAGACTAGAGGTGTGGTGCAAATGGGGTGTTAATTAGATAAGGATATGCTAGATCATCAAATATTGAGAATAAGTGTAAATAACATTGAACAAGATGGTTCCTGATGGTTTTTAACCTCTTGGGCGCCTTTTTCTCGAGTCTTTTCGAACCTCAAGACATAATTCAATTAGTCTAATAAAGTTTGGGTTAGTAGTTCAGTTATTTCTAGCCATCAACCACTAATTAGGATTATGAATATAGGGTTTTGGCTATTTCTAGTCCAACACCCACAAATCACATCCATTCCGACTATCAAATTATCCTCCAATACTTAACTCTTCTTTTTCAATCCAAAAACAAGTAAGAAAACCAAACCCATATTTGCAACTATGGACAATCAATTATAATTTGAAGAGAATTCAACAGGTTTACACTAATTTAGCAATATTATGATGAATCTAGCAATACCCAATCTAATTAAACACACATCACCACACAGCTCTAGCTAATGATTTAGCTACACATAATTAAGAAACTAAAGAGTGTGTTCATGTGCTATGATTTTACGACACTTTCGGCGCTTAAAACCAGGAAATTATGCACATTTCGGATATGTTTATATAAGTATGATGTGTTTTGTGCTTAATGTTGCAGGAAAATAGGTTCAGGAGTAAATTGGTCGAATTAATGTTGAAAACAACTGAAAGGGTGACTGCCAGGCACTTCACGAGTAGTTGGCAGGAGGAATGACTCAATGTTAAAGGTGTGGGCAGAAGCTGAAGTTTGAAGAAGAAGAGACAGTGTACCTGACGAGTTGAGGAAATGACTCGCTATAACTAGTAACGAGTCATGAGGTCAACCGTGAAGGCTGAGAAAGGAAATCTTAACAAAGTGGCCAGTTTAGGTTGACGATAGACATAATGAGTCATCACATGAAGGAACGACTCGTTGGCAGATCACTGGGACCAACCGTAAGGTGCACTGGAGTTTTGGAGGAATGAGACCACGAGGGACCTAACGACTCATGCTCAGGAACGACGAGATGTTAGGTGACTCGTTTCCACAAATGGGTACGTTGCTGAGGACGACTGTTTTAAGCAAGGCACGACTCATCAGAGGGCCAAAGGAATCGTCACCAAGCCCGTTGCTATTGCCGACCTGGTTTAAATTTTTAATTAGGAAAAAGATTTCTTGGAACTATAAATTCACAGTTTAGGTTTATTTTTTAGGAGCAAGGAGTTACAGGTAGAAAGGAATTGAGAGAGCCATTTTTTTTTCAACTAGAATTTTGATATTCATCAATTATTCTTGAGTTAAGAAACAAAAGCAACATTGGAGTTTATTCATCAATTTTGGAGTTTTATTCAATTTATGTAGTTTTTGTTCAACGATAATTTGTAAGTTGAAGTGGATGATTGACTCATTCCATACTAGAAATAATCGCAGGAAATCCTTTGATAACCCGAATTCCTATTTCTCAATGATATTCCACGATCAAGAATTATGATTTATTCAATAATTTGTAATTTTGATAATACAAGCATGAGTAGCTAAACCCATAATTAGGTTTGTGTGAACCAATATGAATTAACATATATAGATAAAGACACTTACTGATTTTTGAACAAGGTTTTATGCATGTATTGTTTTTCCCTTCATTTTGATTGATTCTTGACGGTGCAAATGTTAGGACTTGCCTTATTCTTACTTACAGGACCAAGGAGGTAAAGAATGGGAAAAGGGATTAACAACGAAGAATTGAGGCTATCAACCCTCATCTAATAGCTTGAACTTGTCTGGGGATAGCTAATCTAATATTAAGGGTAAGGGTCAACTAAAGTACACCCATATACGGACTAAGTTGCGTGGTGATAATTACCTAGATAGGGGACAAACCATTTAGGTGAACCTAAAATACCAATATTGCATGTTAAACACCTAAATAGATCACTAGTGTATAAGCCTTGTGGTTAAAAAATTTGGTGGAGCACGATCCTAGTCAAGTCGTTGAATACAAACTGAGTTTGATTTCAGAATTCAATAATTTTACTTTTGTTTATTATTCTATATTTTCCCCTTTTGGAAATAAGTAACTCAATAGTAATAATTATTCACATTAACTTAAGTTCTTACCATATCCTCTGTGGGATCGACCTTAACCTTTGTTGGGTTCTATATTTGACAATCGATCACTTATTTTCACGCCCCTTTGGAAGGCATGACTGGCACATTGTGCCCTACTAGGACCTGAACTACTGAGCTGACTGAGCCTAAGCACCTTTGGTGCAGGGCTGACACTAACTCTAGAAACAAGAAAACAACGGGCTATATAGAGGCGGTAAATACAACCCCCAGCTGAAAAGGCCTATAGCCACCTGTGAAAATAAATTGCTAATCAGAGACAAACATTCATAGTGAGTCTTATGCGGGCCGATGAGGCCACCATGATATCTAGTCATAATTGGAAAGTAAAATCAGATGCTAAACTGAACTATGATCGATAAGGCCACCAATCAACAACTAAACAGGGCTCCACACGGCCAACACACATAATCTAAAACACATATGGGCCCCACAAGGATGATATCATCTAACCACAGGAAAGTAACAAAATCTGCAAGCCTCTAGGAGTAATAAGATGGTTGGGACAGGGCCCCGACCAACCCATATTGTACAAACAAATGAAGTAAACCTCTATCACACAAGCTCTAAAAGAAGGGAGCTGACGATTCCGTACAGCTGACTGGAACTATGAGGGACCTGCTCCTCATCTATCTGTAGCTGCAGGCAAGTAATGCAGTGCCTCAGAAGAGGGATTCAGTACCATAGGTACTGAATATGTAACGCAGTAACTTTAAATGACTGAAAGTAGGAAATAGAACTGATAATAACTGAAGTAAAGAAAATGGACTGAAGATTACTGAAGTAGTGAAATCAGGGCTTAACATAACTGTAATAAGGAGAGTAGGGGTCATACCTGACAAACGAGGCGTCTTACTATCTAACTATCAGTAACTAAAGCAAACATAAACCTTACCTGGCCACCATAAGCCGGAAGGTACAATCAGCACAGAATAACCCACCTGGGCCCCCATTAGCCCTAGTGAGTACACTTCAATCTATATAGCCCTATCCAGGTCGTACTGAGTCAACTACCAACTTTAAGCGTCCTGCCGATCCCCTAGGTCTGCAACTAGGCCCGCTCAGCCCCTGATTGTCATTGTGTCTGACTCCAAAGGACTCCTTATATCTACACCTCAAGAGTAAATACTCGGCGGGGGTGTGTATAAGGCCAACCACGGCATATAAGGATCTAGAACCCCATCTTCGTCCCTTGCGGACGGCATGCCGCTCCGTAGAGCGATGTATCCTGGATTAACCCTGGGGTGGTCATAGAAGCTATACAGGTGTAATCCATCCCAAAACAATAAAAATTGCGAGCCTCGACTGACAACAACAACTCGACATGATAACATACTCCTGACATGCTTTATTGGGATTCATACGGGACTACTATGCTGAAGAAACTAACTTATCCAAAGAAAATGCCTTAACATAAATCGTTCGCTGTTTCCTGATTAACTGGCGAGTTTCGTCTCGTGTTCAATTGCCCTCTCAACTGTAATCATATTAACGGAAGAATTGGGATACTTTATCACTATATTTGAAAAAATCAATAGCTTTTATATATATATACCGACTATACTTCAACTTACCGAAAAACAATCAAAAACTCGTAGGTTCTCGGAAATCTAAAAGGGAGAAACACTTACTTTAGGCACGTGATCGTATTGACACTAGTTTGAAATAATTCCACGAACATAGGCTCGGCGGGACGATGATTCTTCAGGCGTATTTTACAAAAATAACTCTGCAAGGATGCTCTCTTCAGCCTTATACTTCACTACCTGGAGTTAATTTAGATTTGGACGGTGTTTAGCAGCATAATCCGATGATTTTAAATAGTTTCCCTTCGTTCTTACCTCTATTGGACGAGGCTATTTAACAAGTAACATAACATCTAAGTGTGAGGCCTTTATATATTTGAGGTGGCAGACAAGGCAACGTGGCACTCTGCCGGTCGCGCTGATTCTGTTCCGTGCCACTTTGGGTAACGCGGAGAGGGCTGCTCCGTGCCACTTTTCCCCTCTGGGCAACATGGTTCGGCCTCCTCCCATGAAATCTCGACTTTGCACTCATTCGGTCTTTCCCCGGGCCCTTTCCTCATACGTATGGCACTCTGAAACTCTTAACCAACATACGAATAGGCCTACTAAACATTAGAAACTTACGAGGTGTAACATCCTCCCCCCCTTAAGAATATTTGTCCTCGAATGTTAACTTTTGCTTTCAAGAACCTTAACCTTGCAATTACTTATTCTGGAAAAAAATTTAGGCAGAGTCTCCCATGTAATATGGACTAACCAAAAACCCCGAAACGCAGAAAAGTCCAATACAGGTACTTCACACAATACTATAGCGTTCACTTCACAATAGACTGAAGTCAATCATCTCACATATACATGTATATAACGCAACTTGTGAAACAACAACAACAATATACCTCTAGCTGCACAATCAGACTAAGTCTAAAATAACTAAGGATATCTGGTTTTCATGTCATCTTCTTCCTCCCAGGTCATCTCCTCTCGGTTCTTATTCCGCCATAACACTTTAACGAAAGAAAAATCTTTAGTTCTTAGTATGTTGATCTTCCGATCTAGTATGGCTACTAGAGCTTCTTCATAAGCTAACTCCTTAGTGATTTGGACGTTTTTGACTGGGACAATTCGGGAGGGATCTCCTATGCACTTCCTCAGCATTGATACATGAAAAACAAGGTGAACGGATTCTAATTCTGGAGGTAAATCCAATTCATAAGCCACCTGGCCTATCCTTCGACGAATCTGAAAAGGCCTAATAAACCTCGGGCTGAGCTTGCCTTTCTTACCAAATCTCGTTACACCCTTCATCGGTGAAACCTTCAAGAATGCCCAATCACCCACATTAAACTCTAGGTTTCTTCGTCGCACATCAGCATAAGATTTCTGGCAGCTCTGAGCAGTCAGCAGACATTCCCTGATAAGCTTTACTTTCTCTTTTGACTAATGAATAATATTTGGCCTAATCAATGATGATTCTCCTACCTAAAACCAACCAGCTGGAGACCTGCACTTCCGCCCATATAACGCTTCATAAGGAGCCATCTGAATTGCTGAATGATAACTGTTATTATAGGTAAATTCAATAAGTAGTAGATGTTCATCCTAGCTGCCTCCAAAATCTAGCACACACGCCCGTAACATATCCTCGAGCGACTGGATTGTACGTTCTGCCTGCCCGTCTGTCTGAGGATGGAAGGTTGTGCTCAGGTTAACCTGCATCCCTAGGCCCCTCTGAAAAGACTACCAAAATTTAGTTGTAAACTGCGCCCCTCGGTCAAAGATAATTGACAACGGTACACCATGCAATCGGACTATTTCTCTAATATATAGCTCAGCATAATCTTCGGCTTAAAAGGTAGACCTTACTGGCAGAAAGTGAGCTAATTTTGTCAGCCGGTCAATAATTACCCAGATAGAATCATATTTACGCCTAGTACGAGGTAACCCTACTACGAAATCCATATTAACTGCCTCCAATTTCTATAAAGGCACGGCTATATCCTATGTCAGTCCGTCTGGTTTCTGATGTTCATCTTTCACTTGTTGGCAATTAGGACATTGAGCTATGAATTCTGCTATCCCCTTTTCATTCCTGGCCACCAGTAAATCTCTTTTATATCATGATACATATTTGTTGAACCCAGATGAAGAGAGTAACAGGCATAATGTACCTCGCCCGTAATTTGCTGGCGAAGCCCTGCCATGTCTGGAATGCAGAGGCGATCCCTATATCCTAAAACTTCATCCTCGGTTACCTGAAATCTGTCACTTCCCCTCGCTGGACCTTATTTTTGAGCTAAACCAGGCTAGGATCTTCATACTGTCGTTCTTTCACTTCCACCACCAATGATGACACTACAGTATTCTAGATTACCGCTCCATTGTCTCCTGATTCTACTATACGAACAGCTAAACTGGCTAGCTGATGCAATTCTCAGACCAATTCCTACCGCTCAGACTGTAAATACGCCAGGCTTCCCATGGATTTGCAACTAAGGGCATCTGCTACAACATTGGCCCTTCCTAGGTGATATAAAATATTCACATCGTAATCCTTTAATAGCTCCAACCAGCAATGCTGTCGGAGATTCAACTCTTTCTGGGTGAAAATATACTGCAGGCTTTTATGATCAGTTAAAATATCTACGTGGATTCCATACAGGTAGTGTCTCCATATTTTCAAGGCATGAATCACCGCGGCTAACTCCAGGTCATAGGTAGGGTAGTTCTTCTCATGCTTCCCCAAATGCCTGGAAGGATATGCAATCACCTTACCATGCTGCATCAAAACACATCCTAACCCAACACCCAAAGCGTCACAATAGATTACATAACCCTATGTTCCTTCTGGGAACGCTAGCACCGGTGCTGATGTCAATTTGTATTTCAGTTCCTGAAAGCTCTACTCGCATGCCTCAGTCCAATGGAATTTTGCTGCCTTCTACGTCAGTTTGGTTAAAGGTGCTTCAAAAGTGGAAAATCCTTCCACGAACCTTCTGTAATACCCGGCTAACCCGTGGAAACTACATACCTCGATCGGTGTGGTAGGTCTAGGCCATGTTTTCACTGCCTCTATGTTCTACATATTTACCTGTATACCAGCATCTGACACAATATGGCCCAAGAAGGCTACTGAATTCATCCAAAAATCACATTTAGAAAATTTTGCATATAGCTGGTGATCTTTGAGAATTTGGAGCACTATCCGTAGATGATCCTAGTGATCTGCCTCTGAGCGGGAATACACCAGAATATCATCGATAAATACTATCACTAACAAGTCCAGGTATGGCCTGAAAATGTTGTTCTTCAGGTCCATTAACACTGTTGGGGCATTTGTCAGTCTGAAAGATATGACTAGAAATTCCAAGTGGCCATATCTGGTCCTAAAGGCAGTCTTGGGAAATCTCTCTTTCACGAACCCGGACCTGATGATATCCTGACCTTAAATGAATCTTTGAAAAATACCTCGCTCCGTGTAGCTGATCAAACAAATCGTCTATTTTGGGAAGCGGGTACTTATTCTTGATAGTGACTTTATTAAGCTGCTGATAATCTATACACATATGGAGGGAGTCATACTTCTTCCTCACAAACAGAACTAGCGCACCCCATGGTGAGGTACTTGGCCTAATAAATCCCTTGTCTAGAAAATCCTTCAATTGTTCCTTTAGTTCTCTGAGTCCAGCAGGAGCCATATGGAGGAATAGATATAGGCTGAGTGCCTGGTAATAGATCGATTGCAAAATCAATTTCCCTTTCTGTGGGAATACCAGGAAGCTCATCTGGAAATACGTTGGGAAATTCATTAACCACTGGAATAGACATAAGGGTCAGACGCTCTGCCCGAACATCCTGAACTCTAACAATATGATAAATGCACCCTTTTTGCTATCAATTTTCTCACCCGAAGATAGGAAATAAACCTACCTTTTGGCGTGGTTGTACTACCTTTCCACTCCCATACTGCCTCCCCTTGGAAGTTGAATCAGACAATCTTGGTATTCGACATTGGCATATCATGGAGCTAGCTAATCCATACCCACAATGGCATCAAAATCAACCATTTGTAGTTCTATCAAGTCTGTCGTAGTCTGACGATTGAAAACCTCTACTGTACACCCCCGATAGACCCTTCTGGCTATAATAGAGTCACCAACGGGTGTAGACACTGAGAAAGATTTTCGAAGCAATTCCGGCATAATACTAAACTTTCGAGCCACTAACGGTGTAACATAGGACAAGGTGGATCCAGGATCTATCAACACATAAGCAGGATGAGAGAAAATGTTCAGCCTACCTGTCACAACATCTGGTAACTACTCTTACTCCTGTCGCCCCGGTAGTGCAGAAGTACGGTCTGCGCCGGCACCTGAACTGGAGGCCCTGATCTGCCTTGGCCTCTGGTGGCTGAAAATGAGGGCCTATGCCCTGCCGGGGATGCTAGAACTCCTGATCTTGCCGAGGACCTATCCTATTGATCCCGGTTACCCTGACTCCTAGCTGGATAATTCCTCATCTGGTGACCCTCCTGTCCACAAATGTATCATGTTGTGGAACCATACCCGCATGCTCCAGAGTGGCATCGACTGCAAATAGGGCAAAGTGGTATTGTAAACCCACTCTGCTCCACTCCCCTCTGCTGCTGTGAACCAACTGTTCGTGAACTTTCACCGGGCTCTGGCTGCCCTCGGTGACTAGACCTTCTCCTCTGCTGCTACGGTAGAGGTGGGGGTCTAGGCAGCCTATCTAATAACCGTGGCCTATGTCCTCCCCGGGACTCCTCCTGTAATTCACTCGGTCTGTCCCTGTGGCACTGCTCGTGACTCGTCCTCCTAATCTCCCATTGTCGTTGTCTGATACCCTCAATGTTCTAAGTAAAAGCCTGCACACGGGTGATATCCATATCCTCTCGCAGTGTGGCTGTGATGCAAGTCTCAACATATTCCAGGTTCAGCCCCATAATAAAGTAGTGTACCCTGGCTGGCATTATGTCCACGAAAACTGGCGCATATCAAGCCAAAGAATCAAACCGCATGGCATATTCCCGGACACTCATCGACCCCTACTCTAAGTGTATGAACTGATCAACCCGGGCCCGTCGAATCTCCCGCAATAGGTAATGATCCAAGAAAGCCTCTAAGAAGCTGGGCCAGGTCAGAGGGGAAACATCCCTCCCTCGAGACCTTTCCCAACTCTCATACCACAGTACGGCGATGTCCCATAGCCGGAATACCGCCAACTCAACCGACTCTGTGGGTGTAGCATGCATCACCCTGAAAATCCTCTACATCTGGTCTAAAAATTCTTAAGGGTCCTTGGTCCGCTCTGTCCCTGTGATATTCGGGGGACTTAGTTCTAGGAACTCCTGGACTCTCGACCTACGAGGCACTCCTAAGGATTCTGCAACTGTAGCTAGTGGCGCTGAGCAGCCATCATCTAGCCTCCTGACCTCCTGGTCGGATGGTAGGGGTATAGAAACTGCCGTGAGTGGTGTCCTCATACCGGCCATCCCAAGCGGCTCTTGACGTGGTGGAGACTTCTAGGGAGGTAGAGATGATACATCCGTATCGTCCTCAGATCGGGCCGATTCTGACCGAGGTTGAGGCAACCTGCTGGTGCCATCTCCTGCTGCTACATCTAGCCTCCTCCCTGTCGTAGGGTGTCGCTGGTCCGACATTTCTCTGTAAGCAAAAGAGATTAATGAGCTTAAGGACTCAACCCTATATTGTACCGCTCTATAGCACAACTAAATGAGAACAAAGAGTAACCATCCTATCATTCCTTACAGCCTCCTTCCTATAGTATGTGGTGCACAAGACATCCATAAACAAGACTCTACTTAGAACGGCCTGCAGACTCCCTGGGATACGACCTGCTCTGATACCAGGTTTGTCACGCCCCACTTTGGGAGGCATGACTGGCACCAGGTGCCCTTCTAGGACTTAAACTACTGAGCTGACTGGGCTTAAGCACCTCTGGTGTAGGGTTGACTCTAAATCTAGAATCAAGAAAACAACGGGCTATATAGCAGCTTTAAATACAACCCCCAATCAACAAGGCCTATAGCCACCTGTGCAAATAAATAACTAACCAGAGACAAATAATCATAGGGAGTCCTATGCGGGTCGACGAGGCCACCATGATATCTAGTCATAACTGCAAAGTAAAATCAGATTCTAAACTGAACTATGACCGACAAGGCCACCAATCAACAACTAAACAGGGCTCCACATGGCCAACAGACATAATCTAAAACACATATGGGCCCCACACGCTCGATATCATCTAACCACAAGGAAGTAGCATAATCTGCAACCCTCTAGGAGTAATAAGATGGTCGGGATAGGGCCCGACCTACCCATATTGTACAAAAAAAGAAGCAAACCTCTATCACAAAAGCTCCTGAAGAAGGGAGCTGACGATTCTGTACGGCTGACTGGAACTACGAGGGACCTGCTCCTCATCTATCTGCACCTGTAGGCAAGTAATACAGCGACCAAGAAGAGGGCGTCAGTACCATAGGTAGTGTATATGTAAGGTAGTAACTTTAAATGACTGAAAGTAGGAAATAGAACTGACAATAACTAAAGTAAAGAAAACGGACTGAAGATTATTGAAGTAGTGAAATTAGGGCTTAACATAACTATAATAAGGAGGGTAGGGGTCATACCTGACGAACGAGGCATCTTACTATCTAACTACCTGGCCCCTATAAGCCGGAAGGTACAATAAGAACAGTATAACCCACCTGGGCACCCATTAGCCCTAGTGAGTACACTTCAGTCTATATACCCCTGTCTAGTTCATACTGAGTCAACTACCAGCTTTAAGCGTCCTGCCGATCCCTAGGTCTGAAACTGGGCCTGCTCAGCCTCTGACTGTAGTTGTGTCTAAATAGCTAACCAGAGACAAAAAATCATTGGGAGTCCTATGCGTGTCGACGAGGCCACCATGATATCTAGCCATAACTGGAAAGTAAAATCAGATGCTAAACTGAACTATGACTGACAAGGACACCAATCAACAACTAAACAGGGCTCCACACAGCCAACACACATATGGGCCTCACACAGACGATATCATCTAACCACAGGAAAGTAGCACAATCTGCAAGCGTCTAGGAGTAATAAGATGGTGGGGACAAGACCCCGACCTAACCATATTGTACAAAAAGAAGAAGTAAACCTCCATCACACAAGCAACGGAAGAAGGGAGCTGACGATTCTGTACGGCTGACTGGAACTACAAGGGACCTGCTCCTCGTCTATCTGCACCAACTAAAAGTAATGCAGCGACCCAGAAGAGGGCGTCAGTACCACAGGTACTGAATATGTAAGGCAGTAACTTTAAATGACTGAAAGTAGGAAATAGAACTGACAATAACTGAAGTAAACAAAACGGACTAAAGATGACTGAAGTAGTGAAATCAGGGCTTAACATAACTGTAATAAGGAGGGTAGGGGTCATACTTGAAAAAGGAGGCGTCTTACTATCTAACTATCAGTAACTAAAGCAAACATAAACCTTACCTGGCCCCCATAAGCCGGAAGGTACAATCAGCACAGAATAACCCACCTGGGCCCCTATTGGCCCTAGTGAGTACACCTCAATCTATATACCCCTATCCAGGTCATACTGAGTCAACTACCAGCTTTAAGAGTCCTGCCAATCCCCTAGGTCTACAACTGGGCCCGCTCATCCCCTGACTGTAGTTGTGTCTGAGTCCGAAGGACTCCTGATATCTATACCCCGGGTGTAAACGCTTGGCGGGGGTGTGTATAAGACCAACCACAGCATATGAGGATCTGGATCCCCATCTTCGTCCCTTGTGGATGGCATGCCGCTCCGTAGAGCGACGTATCCTCGCCCCTGGCAGGCGGCGACATAGCTATTAACCCTGGGGTGGTCACGGAAGCTATACAGGTAATCTAGCCAAAAATAATACAAATTACGAGCGTCGACTGACAAAAAAAACTAGACATGATAACATACTCTTGATATGCTTTACTGGGATTCATACTGGACTACTATACTGAAGAAACTTACTTGTTGAAAGAAAATGCCTTAAGATACCACATTCGCTGTTTACCAATTAACTAGCGAGTTTCATCTCGTGTTCAACTGCCCTTCTCAACTGTAATCATATTAATGGAAGAATAGGGCTACTTTATTACTATATTAAAAAAAAGCAATAGCTTATATATATATATATATATATATATATGCTGACTATACTTCAACTTATCGAAAGATGATCAAAAAGTCATAATTTCTCGAAAAGCTAGAAGGGAGAAAAACTTACTTTAGGCACGTGATCGTATTGACCCTAGTTTGAAATAATTCCACCAACTTTGGCTCGTCGGGACGACGATTCGCCAGGATTATTTTACGAAAATAACTCCACAGTGATGCTCTCTGCAACCTTATACTTCACTACCCAGAGTTAATTTAGATTTGGACGGTGTTTAGCGGTGTAATCGGATGATTTTCAATAGTTTCCCTTTGTTCTTACCTCTGCTGGCCGAGGTTATTTGGAAAATAACATAACATCTAAGTGTGAAGCCTTTATATACTTGAGGCGGCAGACAAGGCAACGTGGCACTCTGTTGGTCGCGCCGATTCTGCTCCATGCCACTTTGGGTAATGCGGGGGTGGGGGGGGTGGGGGTGGGGGGGGCTGGTCCATGCCACTTTGCCCCTTTGGGCAACTTGGTTCGGCGTCCTCTAGTGAAATCCAGTCTTTGCGCTCGTTCGGCCTTTCCCCGGGCCCTTTCCTCGTACGTATGTCACTCTAAAACTCTCAACCAACATACGAATAGGCCGAATAAACATTAGAAACTTATGAGGTGTAACATTTATATCTTAATTTGAGGTGTAATTTGGGTGACATCAAATTTTAGCGTCGTTGCCGGGAAATACGGCTAAGGCTTGTATTAACTATGTTTGCTTTACTATTGGTTCTTATTTCTTTTTTATTTTTCTTTTGTTGTTTTGGTTGCTTAACTGGTCTTAGGTTTGTGCATGCCCGATACGAGGAACCAAGGAAATCCCCTAGTTCCAATTGATCAATAACTTGACCTAACATTAAGAAACCTGAGAAGAATGACAAACATCCAAGAGCAAGAAACCGTGGACCAAGCCACAATAAGAATGTTGGCTGAAGAGCAAGATCGGGCTACGGAACGTGAGTTATCAAGAAGCAAAGTGAGCTAGATGACACAAAGGTCCAGAACACCAGAGACACCGGTATTTTGACGAAGAGGATGATGCGGATATAGATGAAGTCGGTGCCACTAGAGCTATAGTCCCTCCTCCTTTGCGTTTCTGGGGAAAAGTTTGTCACTACCAGTGCGATGATCCAACTGATTAATATGAAGGAAATATTTATGGGTCCCGCATCTGATGATGCCCAAACTCACCTGACAAATTTCGTTGGAATATGTAAGGCATACAAGCAACCGGGGGTGAGCCAGGACGCAATCAGACTGAGGTTATTTCCATTCTCTCTGGGGAGTGAGGCAACGATGTGGTTGGCTGAGTTACCAAATGATTCCATCAACACTTTAGGAGAGCTTAAGAGAGCTTTTCTTGAAAGTTTTTTCCCACCATCCAAAAGCATTGCAGTTGAAGGGCGAAATATATAAATTCAGATAGCTAAATTCTGAGGCACTCCACAAGACCTGGCTTTGTTTCAACAAAAAGCTAAGAAGGGTGCCAAATCAAAGAATTCTGGATGATACATTGTTGGAGATCTTTTATCGGTCACTGAATGCCAACACCAAGGTGGTGGCTAATACTGTCTCTGGAGGAACTTTTATTAGTCACACTTATGTAGAGGCTATAGAGCAGCTAGACAGGATCACCAAAACCAACCGAGCTTGGCACACTAGAGAGTCAGAGGTTCCGGCTGGTTCTTATACAGTTGGCATGTCTGCAGAACAGACGAGAAAAGATGAGGAGCGTGATCAAGATATTGCAGAGATAAAGACCACCATAGGGTTGCTTGCTAAGTACTTGATGGGAGTCGGAGCAGAAAAGGTAAATGTTGTAGGTTCTCAGGGCAAGGCACCAAGAAATGATGGTTGCGAGTCTGAGTCTGAAGAAGAAGTTAATTATTTGAATGATCAGAGAGCGGGTTTCCGGACAAACATCCAGATGTATAATCAAGACTCTTGGCTTCAGGTCAAAGGAACCAAGGTCAGAACTTTTATAAGGATAATAATTACAACCGGGGCCAATACCGAGACAATGGGGATTGGAAGAAGCGCAAAGAATTCAAAAATGATAGAGGCGGTCTATATGTTCCACCAAGAAACCGCGAGCCAGAGTACGGTGGTTCAAGGGTCGAGGACATTGTCTCCAAAGTACTCAAGCAGATGGAGATAACAGATAGCCACTTTAAGGAGCTTTGGGTTGATATTCCCGATTTAAATCAAAAGGTGGAGTCACATGTCGTGGTGATCAGGCAGATGGAGTAGCAGATGAGTTAGAAGTCTATTTTAATGAATCAGAGGCAAAAAGGCACACTTCCCAGAAACACTGTGCAAAATCCGAAAAATGACAGTCACTGCATGGCGGTCACTACTAGGAGCGGGAAGGCCATAGTTGATCCCCTGAGGACAGTTGTAGTTAAGGAGAAAGAGAAGCCCGTCATGACGAATAAGGATGGTGTAGCGGATTTTGAAAACCCAACTTTGGTTGGGGACTCATATGTGCCAACTACTCTAAGTAGTGAAAAGGAGCAAGGAACTGTCCATGGGAAGGAGACGGAGGCACATCAAAAACTGACAACAATCCCTAGACCTCCTCCTCCTTATCCACAGCGCTTGAAGAAGAAGGCTGAAGATGGGAAGTATAAAAATTTTATTCTATGCTTAAACAGTTGTTGGTGAACATCCCATTGGTTGAGGCACTTGAGCAAATTCCTGGATATGCCAAATTCATGAAGGACCTCATCACCAGAAAAAGGACTACAAGTTTAAAACCTGCTGATAATTTGCAACATTGTGGTGCCATCACTACACGGGTCCTAGCATAGAAAAAGGAAGACCCAAGTGCGTTTACTATACCTTGCACCATTGGGGAGGTTGAATTTGTAAGGGCGCTTTGTGACTTGGGAGCTAGCATAAATCTGATGCCGCTAGCAGTGTTTAAGAAGCTAGGCTTGGGAACCCCCACACCGACTACAATGCAGCTACTGATGGCTGACAGAATAGTTAAAACGTCGGTGGAGATTTTATTGGATATACTGGTCAAAGTGGACAGATTCATATTCCCAGCAAACTCTGTGATTTTGGACTGTGAAGTCGATTCTGAGGTCCCCGTCATTTTGGGGCGACCATTCCTTGCAACTGGTAGGGCTCTACTAGATGTGGAGGCAGGCCGGCTAAAATAAAGGTTGAACAAAGAAGAGGTCACCTTCAACATTAGCCGAACCATGAAACAACTAAAGGAATTAATCATAATCTCAGCATTAGAGGATGGAGAAGAGTCACTTGATAAATTCTGAGTAGTCAAGTGACTTGCATTGTGCCGCGACGCTAAATTAGGTGCTGCATGGGAGGCAACCCATGGAGGTATTTTGGTGAAGTCTGAGTAGCCAAAACACCCACGTCATGCCGCGAAGTTAAATCAAGCACTTCTTGGGAGGCAACGCAAGTTGTAAATGTAAGAAATAAGTAGTGTTCACGTTTGTTGATGGGTGCAGGTGAAGAAGATGGAAAATCTGAAGTTGGAATCAAACACTTGAACTTTAGTTCTGGTGCAAAGAGTCACAGAACGAGTCGTCGTCTGACCTGATGATTCGTTCAATCAACTTGTGAAGAGAACTGCAGAAAAAAGGGGAATGTCAACGCATCCAAGAAAAAACGATTAATCTCTATCAATAGACCTGCTAAAGCCCAGCAAAGGGTGACTTAACTATTCGTATCTTCATGAAACGAATCGTCATGTCCCCCATCAGGTACACTGGATCAAAGTCCGAATTAAAAGGAAACGGGTGATAACGGCTCACTCAACGAATCGTTGGGATACCAAACCAGTCGTTAAGTGGCTCATCTTAAAGCTACGCCAACCCAAGGACCACAACTCGTTGGGTTACCCCACGAGTCGTTACTTAATTCATAGGTCCTAGGTAAGTCTGCTAAACTCCAGTCATGACACAAAAGGGCTCAACGAGTCGTTTGAGCACTTAACGACTCGTCACACTGGGTGTTATAAAAATTAATGACCATATCTAACCTGACCCAGGACTGAAATTTGGGGAAAATTTTAATTTAAACCAACAAAACCCGATTTTATTTACATACTCCCCATTAAACTTAAACCCACACAAATTTCAAATTTCTCTCTTCTTCTTCACTCAAATCCCATCGGAATCATCATCAACATTGCACTCCCAGTCACTCAAGCACACTCATGAATATTGCACACCATAATTGTTCAAGTATTTGTGTGAGTAATCTTCCCCATGAAATTTTTAATATTGCTGCACTTAAAAAATAATTGTTGAGGACCCATGTTGTGAATGAGCTTGAATTTATTTTGATTAATATTGTGTTTATCTGTGCCTCTTGATGAAAATAAACCCTAGGAAGATTTAAAAAAAGATTACGATCTTATGTTTACTTGGGTTGATTTTAGATTGTGAAGCTCTGTATTTGTGGAATTGAAAATTAGGAAGAAGATGAAGTTGAAACGGGTGAATTGGAACTCTTGAGCACGAGTTACATCACGTTCGATAAGTACAAGTTCGGGTGGTTGATCGAGTCATCAGGTAGCTACAACCTATGCTTGGTCCAAGAGTTTTATGCAGTGTATGCACCCACATTGCAGCGGTTGGCATTAGGGGGCCAAGATTGGAAAAAGGGGCCCGCCTTGAATCAGGTGTTGGTGTGAGAGACTCCAGTTTATTTTTCTGAGCAGACAATCTCCAAGATGTTGTATGGGCCAGATTATCAGGCTTTGATGAACACGACAGAATTAGATCACAGGCTATATGAGCTGAAGAAAGTCAAAACCAAGAAGTTGAATAGCCAGGAGCACATCCAGCAGTATACTTGGTTGTCTCGGATCATTTCTACGAGAGGTCCGTTAGTGGAATGGCTGCATGGTATAGAATCGCAGATAAAGAAGGCCACATTGGATTTTCAAGCGAAATTTTGGTGGTCACTAGTGCGGCATAGGCTGGTACCAACTAGCAATGACAACATCATTTCACCCGACAGAGAAGCTTTGGTAGCAAGCATAATGGAAGGGTATGCAATAAACTTCCCGCGATACATTGCTGAAGAGATTAGAGAGCGGGCAATCAATGTCGGTACTACTATTTTGTTTCCATGTTAGATAGATAGACTCTGTCAGGAGTAAAAGGTGCCGGTATTTCCATCAGTGGACCAGAGACTAGTCGTCTAGAAGATTACGGATATCGAGTTGATTCAAGATGATACAAACCTGGTATCGAGGGCGAGGACTCAGGCACCTGCATCCACTGAAGTGACAATATTGCATTTGGCAGCGGGATGCAGACTGATGCAGCACAGATCACTGAGTTGTCAACTGAGCCTATTAAAGGCAAAGAGACAGGTAGCCAGCCTGAGGCTATAGATGCAGCGGATACCTCAACACCTGCCGATGTTCCTGAGTCATCATCTACTGCAGAAGCCCCGAGACCACCAGTTGCGCCTCTACGAGCCACCACAATCGGCCTAGTCCTGATTTTATAGGAGCTTTTAGTTGATATGGCTAGGCGGCTAGCTAAGGCCGAGAAGAAGCAGGCACACACGGCTCTACAGGTTAGAGATCTGATGGAGCAGGTAAAGTCGTGGGAGTGAAAGGAGTTGGAGACATTGTCTAGTTCATTTCATGGCCGACTGGATGCTTTCGAGAAGAGGATGGATGAGCGCCTTGCACAGTTACA
This sequence comes from Datura wrightii, assembly GCA_035772735.1. Lineage (NCBI taxonomy): Eukaryota > Viridiplantae > Streptophyta > Magnoliopsida > Solanales > Solanaceae > Datura > Datura wrightii. The sequence goes on from JASDFA010000007.1 coordinate 98,254,294, forward strand.
GGCGCCGGAGTTGTCTAGATGGTACTCAGAGCTAGGAGCGCTGCGATCCGAGGTGTGGGACTTGGCTACACGACAGGTAGCTGTAGTACCTCCACCGATACTTCCCGTGATAGAGGAAGAGTTTGAGGAAGAATTGCCATAGATTTTTGACTTTATCATAGAGGAGCCGGTGGCACATGATAATAGAGGTGGAGCAGATGAAGGAGAAGGAGAGGGAGACCAAGTGGGCTAGGACAGGGAGTCATGGACACTTTCAATAGAAGTCTAATAAGGGGCATCACCCACAGTTCCACCAGGGGTCATCAACCCCAACTCCCTCATTAGTCAGTGTCCCAATCCAGACCTCGAGGAGATTAGAGAGGTAGAGCATTAGGATCTAGGGGTCAAAGGAGTATGTTAGGGGAGCACACTTTTCCAGCTTGTAGAAAGTGTGGCAGGAAGCACCCTGGCGAGTTCTTGGATAGTATTGATGGTTGTTTCAGTTGTGGGAAGAAGCCCGGACATATGCTAAAAGATTGTCCTTTATCTTGGTAGGGCAATAGTAGAGGTTGTGCCCCAGCTACCACTTCATAGCTCCAGCAGCTCACCCATCTCAACAGAGCACCTCTTCCAGTGCAGGTGGCAGACAACACCAAAATAGGTTCTACGCACTATCATCTCATCAGTAGTAGGTGTCTCTCCAGATATGGTCACTAGTATATTACGATTTTTCCAACTTGATGTTTATGCATTTCCAAATCCAGGGGCCATATTATCTTTTGTGACTCTTTATATTGCTATTAGTTCTCGAGTCACTCCTGAAATCCTGTCAGAATCCTTCTTAGTCTCTACTCCCATCGGTGTGTTAATCTTAGCTCAATGGGTATACAGAAACTGTCCTATCATGATCTTTCAGAAAGTCACCATAGCCGACATAGTGGAGCTAGATATGACCGACTTTGATGCTATATTCGGTATGGATTGGTTACATGTTTGTTATGCCTCTTTCAGTTGTAGAACCCGTAACGTAGATTTCTAGTTTTTGGGTGAAATACTCCTAGAGTGGAAGGGTAGTTCAGTTGTGCCTATAGGTCGCTTTTTTCCTATCTCAAAGCTAGAAGGATGATCTCCAAGGGATGTGTGTACCATCTATTTTGGGTTAAAGATGCTACGTCTGATACCCCGACTCTTTAGTTAGTTCTTGTAGTATGTGAGTATCCGGAAGTGTTTTCGTATGATCTACCCAGAGTCCCTCCTCGAGCGGGAAATTGACTTTTGTATTGACCTTCTTCCTGATATGTAACCTATATCCGTTCCTCCTTACCAAATGGATCCATCCAAGCTAAAGGAGTTGAAAAAGCAATTGAAGGATCTCCTAGACAAGGGATTTATCAGGCCTAGTAAATCCCTATGGGTGCTCCAGTTCTCTTTGTTTGGAAGAAGGATGGCTCCCTTAGGATATGCATTGACTATCGATAGTTGAACAAGGTCACAGTCAAGATTAAATATCCCTCCTCAAGATTGATGACCTTTTTGACAAGCTTCAAGGTGCTAAATACTTTTCTAAGATCGACCTCAGATCTAGTTATCACCTGCGCAGAGTTAGGGAGAGTGACATTCTGAAGATAGCCTTTGATCTTGGGCAAATTTATATGCCCAAGTGATACTCAAATGTGTAATTTTAGCCTTGTTTATCTATCAATGTGTATACATTCTCATGCAATTGGTAAAAAAAGGTGAATTTATACTAACCAACATGATTAGCATTGTTTTGCAGGTAAAATGTAATTTTGGGAAGCTTAAATGCATGTTGGAAGATATAGAGGTTGGACTTGGATGCGAGCGAGGGACAAGGCATTGGACAGCATAAAATAAAGGGGCTTCGTAATGGAGTCGTGTCATGCTGCCATCGCGGAGGCCTTCTGCCTGGATAGGGAATTTTCGCGCAAATTCCAGAGAGGGTACGCGATGGGTCCGTGGCACGGTGGCTTGGCTCCGCATTGCACGCTGTGCCACGTTGGGCTTTAATTCCTGGACCCCCAGTTCCAGTGAAGGTCCGTGTCCGTAGCGTGTCACGGAGGCAATGCTCCGCGATGCACTCCGTGACACGTTGCTCGTTATTCCGGGAAAAATTCCCACCAGTATAAATAGAACACTTAGGTTCATTTTTCAATATTTTGACTTGGTGGAGCAAGAACGGGGGTTACAGGCAGTTGAGGGGACAAAATTATCAGGGTTTTTCTCTCTTTCCTTCTTGTATTCAATTGCTTGTATGTTTAACACTCATTTAAAGATGTTTAATCCACAAATGAGTGGCTAATTCCTCTTCTTGCTGAGGTTATGAACAATTGTAGTGAAATGTGATTGTTGATCATATTGGTTTTTCATCTTTTCTTCCATGGTTGTTCTATTAATTCTTGTTCTTACTGCATTAATGTGTGGCCTACGTTAATGTATATCCAAAAAGTCCGATTTCACTCGAGAGAGCAAGAAATTGGAAAGTTGTGAATTAATAGGATATGATCTTTTCTTAGTTTGGCAAAATTGAGAATTGATTTACTTTCAGGATAGAAATATACCTGAAAGTCGTATTAGTCAATTTAGGAACCGGGTTTGTATGGATAGAACTTGAATTGCATTTAATCACAGAAATGTAGGTGGATGGTTCATGATTCTTAAGTGGGGTTAAATACGAGAGTTTTAATCCCTTAGCAATAGTTCTTGACTTGCAACCGGAGGAAAAGACTAACCAAATTATGTTGATAATTAATTTCATTACATGTTCGTTTAGCCTCAGCATGCTCTCATTCATAGTTCAGACTCATATTAGATAATTGTTTTAGCTTTAGCATAAAAATTATAAAACAAAATATCAAACTCTTGGTTACACTGTTGTCTGCATTTTTAGAATTGAAATATAGTACACTTGAGCAGATTGCACTTCATCCCAATCCCTGTGGGATCGATACTTGGCTTACTCAAGACACTTCACTACTTCTTCGATCACGTGCACTTGCGTGTAGTTATATACCCATCCAAAAGCACCGAACAAGTTTTTGGCGCCGTTGCCGGGGACTGGCAATTGTTGAATTTGTTTTAAGTGTTAATTTACTGTATTTTTATTCTCTTAGTGTTGACAACTTGGTCTTAGCCTGTATTTTGCAGATTTAATTTCTGTTGAACGCTGGCAAAAGACAAGGAGCTGGTGGACTCGTATAGAGAGCCAGAAAGAATATTTCATAGTAAGAGGAGAGAAGCTCTACAAATAAAGTTGCAGTTGCTCAGACAGACAATCATGGAGCAACAACAGAATCCACCGGTAGTACGGGCAGTGTTAGTGCCCGAAGAAGTAGCAGCTCGGCCGGTTCGCGAGGTGGCAATCCCACATGCTAATAATGTCACATCTAGCATCCGCAAACCTGAGCCAGGAGGGAGGTTCGAACTTAAGCAGAATATGGTGCAATTGTTGCACACTAGCGGGCAGTTTACCATTCTCCCTCATGAAGATCCACAGCAGCATCTCCAAAATTTTTTGGAGATAAGCGACACTTATATCCCCACTAGAGTGTCATCAGATTATGTCCCGATTACATTATTCCCATTTTCACTATTGGGAGAAGCCAAGAGGTGGTTGAAAGCTGAGCCACCGAATTCTATTTCTACGTGGGATGATCTTGCGAGGAAATTTTTTATACAGTTTTTTCCCTCCGGTAAAACAGCAAGACTTAGAAGTCAAATTCTAAGTTTCAAACAGAGAGAGGGAGAGAATCTATATCAGGCCTGGGAGAGATTCAAGTCCATGTTGCGGGATTGTCCTCATCATCATCAGTCCAATGATGTGCTGGTGCACACTTTTTAGAGGGTTTGGAACCCCACACAAAAATATTGCTAGACTCAGCAGCTGGAGGACAAGCGCTGGAGAAAACTTATGAGGAGTTGTATACCTTGTTGAACCGCATTTCGCAGGGCAATCCGGAATGGAATGCTGATTCATCAAGAGGCGGGACAAGGAAAGCAACAGGAGTGCTAGAAGTGGATGGGTTTACAGCTATTGCTCCACAGATAGCTGCATTGCAAAATCAACTTAACACCCACTTCAGCAACATGACAATGAACCAGCCTCAAGCCCCAGTGAATGTTGTGCAGCAGATGTGGTGTGAAGTGTGTGGAAGCAGTGAGCACTCAGTTGAGTGTTGTGGAGCAAATCCTGACTCGGTAAACTTTGTAGAAAATGTACAAAGGAACAACCACCAACAGTATGGTAATAGCTACAATTCCAATTGGAGGAATCACCCGAATTTCTCCTGGGGTAGCAACAACCATCAGGGGCAAAGTTCGGGTCAGGGTGTGCAAAGGAACCAAGGAGGGCAGCAGAATTATCAAGCACAATTCAGAAACAACAATGCACCTCCTCCACCACCATCACCCAGCATTGAGGAGATGTTTAAGACCATGATAGCTAACCAAGCTCAATTGCAGGCTGACTATGTGAAATTGGCAGCCGAAGTGAAAAAAAACCAGTTAGCTACCAAGGCACTTGAATATCAATTTGGGCAATTTGCTGGAGCCCAAAACACAAGGCCTAGAGGAGGACTGCCGAGTGACACAGATCCCAATCCCAAGCAGGTGAATGCAGTGACCACAAGGAGTGGTTTGCAGCTGAAAGAGGTGGAACCATAAAGACCACCTCAACAATCGGGAGCAGCAGAAGTCGAGAGGGAGCAAAGTACTGAAAGGGGGAAGACTAAGGAAGCTAAATCAGAAAGACCACCACCCCCATTCCCTCAACGATTAAAGAAACACAAGGAGGAGGCGTGTTTCAAGAAATTCATGGAGATGCTGAAATAGGTACATATTAACTTACCTCTTGTTGATGTTTTGCAGGGAGTGCCGAAATATGCTAAGTATATAAAGGACATCATGGCAAACAAAACTTGTTTGACTGAGTATGCTACGGTGGCTCTAACGGAGGAGTGCACTTCCCAGATTCATAACCGACTGCCCACAAAGATCAAAGACCCTGGGAGCTTTACTATATAGATTACTATTGGGCAGAGCATCCGAGCTCGTGGATTGTGTGATTTGGGAGCGAGCATAAATTTGATGCCGTCATCGGTATTCAAAAACCTGGGTCTAGGAAGTCCTAGACCCACAACTGTAATCTTGCAATTGGTGGATCGGTCCTTAGCCAAACCTGATGGCATTGTGGAGGACGTTCTGGTGCAAGTTGGCTCCCTGATTTTCCCGGTAGATTTTGTCATGCTGGATTTTGAACCAGACGCGGAAGTCCCATTTATTTTGGGACGTCCTTTCTTGGCGACCGGGAAAGCACTAATTGACGTAGCTGCGGGGCAGCTAGCAATGCGAGCACACGACAAGGTGGAGGTGTTCGATGTGTACAAGGCACCCAAGCTCCCAATGGTGCACGAAGAACTCTCGGTGATCAATGTGATTGATCAAGGTGATGATGAGCAGATTATGGATTCACGAGAGCTAATGGGAAAGCCACCAAAACGGTGTAAGCACTACTGGGGGGAGGATGGTGATCCAGAGAAATCGTCCATCACCCTAGAGGACAACTGAGCTTAACGACATCGAGCCGAGATGGTAAACCAGGCGCTGCACGGGAGGCAACCCGTGAAATTTTTTTTCTCTTTTTAAATTGTGAATAGATTTTTCTTGATTTACTACAAAATTTTAGTTTTAGTTTTTGTTTTTATTTTTATTTAGAGTGAAACCTATAATTCTAACCAATTTTGTATAGTGAGATGAATTTCAGGTCAAACGGAGGAAAATATGCACGGAATCACAAAGGAAAATTCGAGGTATGAAAATTAACAAAAAGTGGCAAAACAGTGAGCTAGGGCGATAGCTCCGTGTCACGGAGGTGGACCTCCTCGTTACCCTCCGTGACACGTTGAGGTATAATCCGGAATTTTTAAAAATTTCCAGAATAGACTCGCGACAGCTCCGTGTCACGGAGGCAGTGCACCGCGATGCACTCCGTGACACGTTGCCGTGTATATCGCGATGGGTCACACCGGGTCACCGGGTGACCCGCACGATTTTTCTACTTTTTAACCCTGAAAACCACTCCCTTTTCGTTATTTTTCAATCACACCGCGACCAAAGTCCCCAAAACCCATCCCCCTTCAACGTGACACGGAGTTGGCCAAGAAAATTATCAAGTTTGCTTAAATTCTTCAACTTCAAGGTATGTTCTTCGATTCCATCTCATTTCTTGTCGATTTTCTTCGATATTGAGCATGTGAGGTGAGCTAAGTTTGCCCTAAGTAGAAATTAATCATGAATTCAATTGAATTGTTATTGATGAATGTTCGGAATATCATTATGATTGCTTGAACTCGTTAATTGCATAATTTAATCGAATTTTCTTGATACTATCATTTCTAGGGCTTGTTTTTGAATTTGAAGTGGAAAAATGTAATTAACTTGTGAAATTCATGCCGGGATGTACATGTTGAATGAGATGAGTCGATGTGCTAATTGTTAGGATGTCGATAGAACGACGGATTCTCGGGCTAGGGGAATATTGAAATTTGCAAGAATTGGGTTGGTTGTATAGGTTCGGGTAGATAAATTCTTGTTGTTGTTTTCGTTTCTTTGTTTTTCCTTGCTAAGTGCGATGGATTAAAAGGTTATCAATGGTAATGATTGTTGTTAGCTGTACGAAGTCTGAGTAGTGCATAGAATATATACCGTCGAATTCTTCGTATGCACTAAGCATGTTTGTATAGTTGGTTGTTTATTTATGCAAATAAGCATGATCTTGCCGGTATGTTGTAACTGTAGCTAAGGACTAAGTGTGGGGTATCCTAGCTTAACCCGACCTTAGCCGAAGTTAATATCCATTGGCTTAACATTGATCTTGTCTACTTGGGTTGACAGGTAAAATCGCAAGCAGGCAAGAAAAAGGGAAAGGCGCATCAACTTCTGGCGCTGGAAGGAAGCGACTCAGACTGGGCACAGCAGTCCCAGCAGCACTACCAGTTCCATGCAGCCAACGCCGCTAATACAGAACTAGATGGGTGACGGATGAGGGGAAGAAGTGGTACGCAAAGCACAAAGAAAACAAATATTTCCCCAAGGAGCATATAGCACGGGAACCGTTGGCACAAGAGTTCCCTAGGATTGTACATCGGATCGAGGCAGCTGGGCTAAAGTTCTTCTTTGAAGAGCCCAAGGAATGCAACCTGCACCTGATTCGGGAATTTTATGCCAACTGGAACTCGACGCTCAGAAGTCACACCATAAAAATCAGAGGGCAAATAGTCACATTTGAGCCCCACCACCTCAATGCCATTATAGGGGCACGGGACACAGATGCCCACGTGCTCCGACAGCTGAACATTACCCCACCGTATGCGGACATCAGACGCACATTGTGTGGGACCCGATCGACAGCTAGATGGAGCAGACACAAGGAGAGGGGCTACCATCAGACTTTGCCGTATTCACAGATGAACAGGGAAGCCAGAATCTGGCTGAAGATTGTCTGTTCCTGCCTAATCCCTGGGGTACATATGACAGATGTAACCCGGGATCGTGTATGCCTGGTGTACGCCCTAATGAAAGGGCTGGAGATCAACGTGTGGGCGGTGATTATATCCGCCATGAAGAGAGCCCGGTTGCATCAGGAGCACAGGTACGACTTTGGTGGACTACTCACCACCTTCCTCAGGGGCCTAGATGTCGAGGAAGAGGCCCTTGATTACATCCCGCAGATGGAGCGGCGGGCCTTAGATGTTACTAAAACTAAGGCACCCGACACCACCCACGGGCTAGTGCTTACACTTGGCGAGCGACATGCTCGTGGTGATCAGTATATGGCTCGCATGTATGGGATGCAGATGCTCCAGCTGAGGATAGGCGGGAGGCCGGCGACAGAGGAGGAGCTATGGCAGCTCGAGCTAGACTACCCTTTCAGCGAGAATGCCAAGGCTCTATGCCGAGTGGGACCAACATTTGTAGAGCCCACGGATGATGACGTCCACACAGACAAGGAGACACGTCGGGAGGATTCCGATGTGGAGCCCGATGATGACGACGGGGGTGATTCAGACATGGGAGATGAAGCAGCAGCACCTGATGAAGAAGTGGAGTACTTTGATTGATCAGGGAGTTCCACCACCCAATTTTTGTGCTATTTTAATTTTTGTGAACACTGGGGACAGTGTTCGAGCTAAGTGTGGGATGGGAGTAGTTAGGTGCTGGGCTGTGTTGTTGTGTATGTATGCTCTAATCTGTTGTCGGGCCTGTGAAATTTTGTTGTTCCCTGTGATTTGTGAATTGTTAAGTGTTGTTCTGTATTGTAAATGTATGTGAAACTGATGTGTGTTGCTAAATGTTGCTAGCTGATTTTGCACATATATCGAAATGATCGATATTTTCAAAATTTTTTTATTCTTGGGTTTCTCGATGTTTTTTTTTCGGTTCTTTTACCGAGAATGGTCCCATTGAACCGAAGTCTTAGTTAGTGACCGTTCCCTATGATGGATGGATGACGACCGTCTTAAGGGAAATGTAGTCGTTAGGAGTAGTTTTTCAATTATTTTTCAGTTTTTTTCTTTGGTAGGTTGCATCCCAAAATCTATAGTTACTGTATGGTTGCGAAATTCTGGTTGCGTGTTGTACATGATATTTAAAATGCAAAGGTGATTCGTATGAAAACATGCAACTTTGTAAATATGTTGAGATACCTAGGCCATAGAGTCGATTCAGTGTGATTGAGGCTTAATGTTTGAATTCCTGTAATTAGCTGATTGAAGAGTGTGTGAATACATCTTAAATTGAGCATGTGCAATAAGTGTGAAGTGAGGTGTTGTTATTCCATGCTATTGTGAAGTGTCTAGAACTTGCCTGGTGTGTGTACAAAACGAAATGAAGGAGGTGTATTGTAGGAAAGGATGTAGGCATTTCTTTGTTTAACCGAAAGTTTCTATTTTTCATTGTCTTAACCACCTTGATTGTCTACCCCAGTCAGCCCATTGAGCCTTTAGCCTATTATTTTTTTCTTTTATCAGAAAGTGTAAACCGAGCTGAATCCTTTATTTTCATTAGCCGTAAAGTCTATACAAAACTCTTAAGCGCTTAAGAAGAGAAAATCATTTTCCCAAAGTGTCAAAGAGTGAGAATGGTGAAAAGAAAAGAAAAGCAGAGTGATAGAAGAAAAGAAAAGGTTGAAGGTGCACTTGTTATAAATAAACTATAATGAAGTTGCATGAATAATCTTTGTTGTTGTGTCAAGTGTGCTTAATAAGATTGGCCAAACTAAAGAAAAACATCAAGAATGGGAGGATGAAAGAAGAAACAATGTCCATGAGTTGATGGGATGTGTTGAAAAGGCGCTTAAGGATGCTAGTGGCTATTATTGGCTAACCCAATATTTACTAGTTCCGTAGCTTCCATTACAACTAGTTAAAGTCCTACGTGATCTTACATCGCACTTCTTTATATTAGTGGAGTAATACACTAAGGTCAAGCTTATGGGTCATGACATGATGCATGTGAATTCTTTTGGGAGAGAGAGAAAAATTGTGTTTACATGCCCCTGCTTGAATTTTTGTGAGTTCATATGAGCAAAAAGGGGAAGACTCTCTTGTGTTGTGAGGGCACATGCTTGATGAGAGATTAATTTTCATGTCGGATATCTTGATCAGCTAATTTGCATGAGTTTGCCAATATCGAGAGTCGATTCTTAAGTCTAGGAGGTCTTGATGTATTGAAGGTCATTGCATTGATAAGACCATGGATGTTTTCTTGATGATTTGCTGTATTGAATAATTGGTATAACCGTAGCCTAAATTGTCGAACCAAAGTAGCGAGGTTGGGATGTAAATTGCATGAGGTGTAGGATTGTTGTTCGAGGACAAACAAGGATTTAAGTGTGGGGTAAGTGATCTTGGCCAAATTTATATGCCCAAGTGATACTCAAATGTGTAATTTTAGCCTTGTTTATCTATCAATGTGTATACATTCTCATGTAATTGGTAAAAAAAGGTGAATTTATACTAACCAACATGATTAGCATTGTTTTGCAAGTAAAATGTAATTTAGGGAAGCTTAAATGCATGTTGGAAGATATTGGGGTTGGACTTGGATGCGAGCGAGGGACAAGGCATTGCACAGCATAAAATAAAGGGGCTCCACGATGGAGCCGTGTCACGCTGCCATCGCAGAGGCCTTCTGCCTGGATAGGGAATTTTCGCGCATATTCCAGAGAGGGTACGCGATGGGTCCGTGGCACGGTAGCTAGGCTCTGCGTTGCACACCGTGCCACGTTGGGCTTTAATTCCAGGACCCCCAGTTACAGTGAAGGTTCGCGTCCGTAGCATGTCACGGAGGCAGTGCTCCGCGATGCACTCTGTGACACATTGCTCGTTATTCCGGGAAAAATTCCCACCAGTATAAATAGAACACTTAGGTTCATTTTTCAATATTCTGACTTGGTGGAGCAAGAACGGGGGTTACAGGCAGTTGAGGGGATGAAATTATCAGGGTTTTTATCTCTTTCCTTCTTCTTGTATTCAATTGATTGTATGTTTAACACTCATTTAAAGATGTTTAATCCACAAATGAGTGGCTAATTCCTCTTCTTGCTGAGGTTATGAACAATTGTAGTGAAATGTGATTGTTGATCATATTGGTTTTTCATCTTTTCTTCCATGGTTGTTCTATTAATTCTTGTTCTTACTGCATTAATGTGTGGCCTACGTTAATGTATATCCAAAAAGTCCGGTTTCACTCGAGAGAGCAAGAAATTGGAAAGTTGTGAATTAATAGGATATGATCTTTTCTTAGTTTTGGAAAATTGAGAATTGATTTACTTTTAGGATAGAAATATACCTGAAAGTCGTATTAGTCAATTTAGGAACCGGGTTTGTATGGATAGAACATGAATTGCATTTAATCACAGAAATGTAGGTGGATGGTTCATGATTCTTAAGTGGGGTTAAATACGAGAGTTTTAATCCCTTGGCAATAGTTCTTGACTAGCAACCGGAGGAAAAGACTAACCAAATTATGTTGATAATTAATTTCATTACATGTTCGTTTAGCCTCAGCATGCTCTCATTCATAGTTCAGACTCATATTGGATAATTGTTTTAGCTTTAGCATAAAAATTATAAAACAAAATATCAAACTCTTTGTTACACTGTTGTCTGCATTTTTAGAATTGAAATATAGTACACTTGAGCAGATTGCACTTCATCCCAATCCCTGTGGGATCGATACTTGGCTTACTCAAGCCACTTTACTACTTGTTCGACCACGTGCACTTGCGTGTATTTATATACCCATCCAAAAGCACCGAACAGCCTTCAGGACTCGGTATGGTCACTATGAGTTTGTAGTTATGTCTTTTGGAATAAAGAATGCTCCTACGACCTTTATGAACTTGATGAACAGAGTATTCAAGCAATATTTGGACATATTTGTGATTTTTTTCATACATGATATTCTCATATACTCTCAGAGCGAGGAGGAGCATACTGCTTATTTAAGGATTGTATTGTAGACTCTCAAGGATCATACGTTATTTGCTAAATTCAGCAAGTGTGATTTTTGGCTATACTCAGTAGCATTCTTGGGTCATATGGTGTCAACTGAGGGTGTACAGGTGGATTCTCAAAAGATAGAGGCTATGAAGAATTGGAGTAGACTTGTCAGTCTGATAGATATAAGGAGCTTTTTGAGTTTAGTTGGCTACTACAGGATGTTCGTTGAGGGATTTTCATCCATTGAAGCACCTTTGACTAAGTTGACCTAGAAAAAGGTCAAATTTTAGTGGTCAGATGCTTGTGAGAGGAGTTTTTAGGAGTTAAAGAGTCGACTCACTTGAACCCCAGTACTGATCCTACTGAAGGGAACGGATAGGTTTGTTCTGTATTGTGATGCCTCTAGAGTTGGTCTTGGTTGTGTGTTTATGCAGTATGGTAACGTCGTTGGGTATGCCTCTAAAAAACTTAAGACTCATGAGAAGAATTAATCGACGCATGACCTAGAGTTGGCAGTTAAAGTGTTTGCTTTGAAGATTTAGAGGCACTATTTGTATAGGGTGCATGCGGATGTGTTCACGGACCACCAGAGCCTTCAATACGTGTTTACTCAGAAGGACCAAAATTTGCAGCAAAGGAGATGGCTAGAGCTTCTTAAGGACTATGACATGAACGTCGTTTATCATCTGGGCAAGGCCAATGTAGTGGAAGATGCTCTTAGTAGGTTCTCTATGGAGAGTATGTCTCATGTTGAGGATGGGAGGAAAGAGTTGGTGAAGGATGTCTATAGGCTTTCTCGTTTAGGAGTTCTCCTTATAGATTCAACGAATGGCAGTGTTATTGTTAAAAATGGGTCAGAATCTTCATTGGTGATGGAAGTTAAAGCAAAGCAAGATGAGGATCCTATCCTAGTGAAGTTGAAAGAAGCAGATCGAAATTAGAAAGAGGAGGTTTTCTCCCAAGGAGGAGATGGTGTACTTCGATATCAGCGCCGATTATGTATTCTGACTGTAGATGAATTAAGGGAGTAGATTTTGAGCGAGGCTTATGGCTCTCGGTACTTTATCCATCCAGGTGTCACCAAGATGTACCGTGATCTACAATAGGTCTATTGGTGGAGTGGCATGAAGAAAGACATACCTATCACGACCCGAGAGGGGACTCGGATCATAGACACGGGACAAGGGACCCCGAGAGACCCCAAGTCAACCCATGGAATAAGAATTCACTATATCATTCAATAAAGATGAAGGAAACATAAGTATAACTCAGCGGAAGTCTAATTTAGCATAACAACAGAATAAACATCTGAGTTGAATACGTGTCTAAGTCTGAATAGCCTCTAATCTGGATGAGCTGATGGGACAACACCCCCAACTAGCTCAAAAATACTGAAACTGAAGGTACGCTAAAAATAACTGAAATTCTAGTCCTCGGAGGATGAGGACTCACCAAGCAAGCAAATGCTAACTCTGATAGGCAGCTACGAACGGGGCTGAACCTGAGAACCCGATCCTACATCATGAAACGATGCAGCATAGAAGGTATACAGTCAGTACGTAGAATGTAGAGTACGCAACGTAAGTAAAACCACTTTAATAATAATATCAGCTAAATCCAGTCATATATATATATAATAAACATTGAGGGTAAGTAGAAGAACACATGCATTAATTCTAAAATCGAACTTGATCATAACGTGCTCATGCATGGCTTTAGAACATCATGGATGACCCAATTGACTCAAATCTAGATCATAACATATATATCAAAAGCTGACTTTGCTTTCCCAACATGCATGCATAAGATAATCATCATGAGTAATGGATATGCAAATTCAAATGATATAGATAATGGGAGACTCGTCACTTAACCGACATACCACGATAGAGCTTACGTGGTCCCAACTATCACACTCAAGTGGGTAGAGCTATCCATAACCTTGTCAGGGTGATGGACGAATACCATGATATCGATATCAAGCTCAAGGGCCAATCGGCCAGGGGATAGCTCACAAGGGAGGTCCCAATAATATAATAGAATCAGTCCTACGTTGCCGCGTAATTCTGGGGTATAGGGTAGTCGACCCTTAGCCAGCTCAGTGCTAGACTCTTCTTCCAAAACATGCAATGCTCTACATCGTATAAATACAAAGCTCAACATCGTCTAGTGACGAAGCTTAACATGAATTCATGCATAAAACTAACATCATATGAAACAAAGCTCAACATTGTCTATTGACAAAGCTCATTATGAAATCATGCATGCACTAGACATCATATAAATATGAAGCTCAACAATGTCATCTCGACAAAGCTTAGAATAGAATCATGCTTAAACTTAACATCATGTGAAATGAAGCTTAATGGCGACATACATCTCAATTACGAACTCATACATATGAGAAGCTTTACTACGAAACATACCACAAGCTCAAGAATAGTGGAAGGCTTTACTCCAAAACCATATGGTAAGGCTACTTTAGAATTATCACTTCATTTTCATCAACATAGGGGCCTTGCCCAAAATCTTATCACGCTTGAACCCATTCAAATCATTTGAAAACATTATAATTTTGGAGATTTCACTCCGAAACATGTAATAAAATCAATTCAGGAGAAATCATCATCCATACTCAACATTGGGCACTATCCAAAGCTTCATTATACACGGGTCAATTCAACCTTCTTTGAAAACATTATCAGAATCATGGGTAAGTTTGAAAACATGATTTTCATCATCTATTCCATCATCATCACATTCTATTGGAAACTTCCCACACATGGGCATTTTAGATTCAATTTCTAGAAAACATTTTTTGTAAAATAATTTAAGATAGAATCCACCCAAGCTCAATAAATCATCAATATAAACTCAATTAATCATACCCATGAATAGAAATGTAAGAATCTTGCAATTTGAATGAAAACCCATACGTGATCATTACAAATTAATCATAAATTAATAGGGAATGAGCATGGGTGTGGAAGAAAACACTCACTCATAGCCTTACGTACCTGGGAATGAAGAATCCTAACTCTTCCTAATTGCCTAGCTTAGATCTCCCTTGAAAACCTTGAATTTCTCCTAACTTTCTTCCCTTCAGGCTCTCACCCTTGCATGCATGAAGAAAATGTCCTAGATGGGTATTTCTCATCTTAAAACCCTCTATTACGAGCTCAAAACAACATAGTATAGGCCATTAGAATATAGAAATTATGGAAAAACCCTTATTGAAATTGCTGAAAATAATTTTCAAGGGGTCCTAACGAACGAACTGAAGACTCGTTACGAGGGCTCACCATCCATTTGATCACCCGTCAAGTACACTGCCTCATCATTCATGAAATTTCCACAGGCTTGGTAACAGCTAACCTAACGGGTCATTAGGACTGACGACGACTCGTCGGGTGCCACCCGTCAGGTACACTGGTTAAGCCTTGATAACTTTCCCCTAAACCAACCAAAGACTAACTTGACGAATTGTGGTGACTGACCACGAGTCATTACATCCCCCATGAGGACCTCGAGTCCTCCAACATCCCAGGCCTTCCCCACGAGCCACCTGACGACTCGTTATGCCTCTTCACGAATCGTCAAGTGACTCGTTATGCAACTGCTGCAATATTTTCCAGTTTTTCTCCTGATTAACTTCCAAGTCCGATTCTTGAATTCTCGGGGTATAATAATAGCGAAGTTTGTGGCTAAGTTCCCGAATTGCCAATAGGTGTAGATTGAGCATTAGAGACCTGGTGGTGTGCTTTAGGATATTAGCATCCCCACTTGAAAGTGGCAAGATATCAATATGGATTTCATTACAGGCTTGACTCGTACATGCCAACAATATGAATCTATATGGGTGATCATCGACATAAAAAAGCATCGCTATAAGCCTATTTTCCAGTACTGTAGGGTCTATATGTATAAAAGCCTACTCTATGTGTGTTAAGTCACTTAGTAAAAGAATGGTTAAGAAATGATCAATTCTTCTTCCTGGAGTTGGTATTTATGGTGATGTATTTACATTTCCAAAAAGTTATATTAGTACATAACCTTCTCAGTTGGCTAAAGTGTTTAAGTGTTAAGCATTATGTATTAACATCGCTACAATAAATGATATTTTCTAAAACTAGAAAGCCATGGGCGTAGCTACTGGTTTCTTGCTTTATAAATTTGTTGCTTTCCTTAAAAGCAATTTCTGAATGCAAATTCTTGCACAGAAAGTATAGTTAAAAGAATGTTAAGGCGAAGCATGTTTTGTTGGTTGATTGAATTGCCTACTTTCTCGTGAGCTATCTCTGTTGGTCCTTTATTGGTTACACATTGAGTGTTCATATGAGATGAACTCCTATGTTAAGAATGAGCAGAGTTATTTATAATGATCATATTCCTATTTGATATAATTTATTGAGCTTGGTCTCTTTTTATGTATTTTCTGACTTTGTTAAGTTAACTCTCTAATCTTTTTACTCTTTTCTTTTTCATGGAATCAACCGAAGCTGAGAAGTTCTCATTTGAAACTCAACCTTTTCCGATATACATGGGCCAATAGCTATTATGATTTTCCCGTTGCGCAGAGTCAAGTATTGGGACTTGGGCTCTCAAAGAGTCTAAAATTTCTTAGTTCCCTCCTTTACAGTTTACTTACATTGTTGTTGTCATTATTTGTTAACTATTATGTGTTTGTGTGATATTTGTAAAACTTGTTTAGTAGTTAACCTCCCTTCGTTTAAGACGACTTTCTCTTTTTGAGCATATATCACAAATAAAATTGCTTTAACTCATTTTGTCTAATGATTTTTCAAGAAAAGGGGGCTTAAATATGATATTATTTTTTTTAAAAACTTAATGAAATGTATAGCTTTCTTCCTCATAAATAATGTTTTTTAAACAGATTTATCATTTTAGAAAAATGAGTAATAAAAAAGGCAATAAATAATTTTTCAAAGTTCAAATGAACAAAGTCAAACACTAGGCCCAAAATAATTAGAATCTACCTATTACTGCTAAATAGGCTATAGGCCTAATTCTTTAACTGATTTTGTTGCAGAAATTTACGCCCAACAAGCCTGGCCCATTTTCAAGTTAAACTCAAGTATGAGGTATATACATATTATTTTACAAAATTATACTACCATTTCCTTCTCCATATATTATTATTATTATTATTATTATTATTATTATTATTATTATTATTATTATTACTATCATTTTTATTATTATTATTATTATTATTATTATAATATATACTACTTTACTCATATCTACATGCATACGTACTTTAAATCTGTTTCCTACTCATATATTAACATCTATTTATAAATACTTCTTTTTGCGTGTCACATATCATATATAGTTATTTTACTCAATTACACATCATGGACTAATTTTCTCATATATAACTTGCCTCCATGTATACATATACTACATATATTATTTTATACATATACATACAAATATTTATAAGTATCTCATATATTTGCTTAGACAAATATATGTCTTGTCACATATATATATATTTTATTATACACTCTATTTTATTATATTACATGAATACTATTTTACAACCACTTCACATATATATTTTTTCACACTACATATATCTTTATATATCATTTTTATATACATGTATATTACTTGTAATTTCTACATAATTCATACACTTTTCACTACAAATTAGATTAAATTACTTTATTACATTTTTCTCACTTTATCCAAACTACACCTCCTAATATAAGTATATATCATATAACACTTCTGTATATTTCATGAATTTCACTTACACATTAGTATATCAGATACATTTTAAATTTCAAATTATTTTCAGATCATTTTTAACCCATTTTTTTAAACATTTCTTTTAACACATTTTAGCAAGTAATAAATGAAGATAAGTAATCTCATAGTATATCTTAGATTAAATTTAAGGACTATTTTTGAATAGGCTTTAAGGGGTGCCTAGCACCTTGTTTTTGGAGTTATAAAACCTTTATCTAGAATTTCAATAGTTTTCACAGACAAAAATAGAGTTTACATTTTTACAAATGA
This sequence comes from Datura wrightii, assembly GCA_035772735.1. Lineage (NCBI taxonomy): Eukaryota > Viridiplantae > Streptophyta > Magnoliopsida > Solanales > Solanaceae > Datura > Datura wrightii. The sequence continues at coordinate 98,271,840 of JASDFA010000007.1, forward strand.
TTTTTGTAATGTTTTTCTAATATTTAGGTCACATAATGAAACATCTGAGTCTGAGGCTGAGCAAGAAGGCAACTCTCCAGTGGTTCAGTTGAGGAGTACCAGGTTGATATGTCAGACACTGACGGAACTAGAACCACTAGGGCAAAGGCAAAAGCACAAGCTGTAGTAGCTACTGCCACATCTGCCCCAACTCCCCAGTATGAGGAGGGAGCTGGAGAAGGTAATCGGGAGTTGGGAAATTACTCAAATATAGAAGAAGGGTCTGAGGAGACCCAATTCGGAGAGGCAAGTGGCAGCGATGACTCAGGAGGAGGCTCCTAATGTTGTGCAAGAACAGAATCCATTTAGAGAAAACCACACTGTCTGGTGGAGACTATTGGGAGCTAGAGAAATTTATGATCAAGGCATTTCTCTCACTGCCAAAAACAAGCCAAGGTGGAGCATCCAGGAAGAACCGTGGATCCACACAAACTCACTGAATGAAGTTGAGGAGATGAAGCGGACATTCAGCTTCTATGGCTTTAAGTGGATGGACAAGACTCCAGCTCAGTATACCGTAGAATTGGTCTAGGAGTTCTACGCCAACTATTTGGGCACCATGGAGCAAAGGGATAAGGAGGGGCAGAAAATAAAAGACCAGCCCCGACTATAGAGTGTTTTGGTCTGGGGATGAGAGGTAGACATATCAGAGCTGACCATCTCTCAAGTTCTTTATGTACTAGAATTTGTGCCTACATGGATGACGCTAAAGTATGATTACAGGGTGGAGGCAATGAAGAAAATCAGGAATTTGGGATTGCAGGAAAGGCAGAGGCAACTGCAATGGTTGGTAGGTATGATTGTTGAGGATAAGGAGGAAGCTGAGTGGGTTACTAATGGAAAGCAGGTTACAAAGAACTCACTAAGCTTCATAGCAAAAGCATGTTGGACACTACCAGTTAGCACCTACAATCAACGACAACACATTAAGTGCTAACAGAGCAGATTTGGTGGCACGCCTCATGTCTCTATATCCTACCAACAGGGCATGTTTTAATGCCCCAGGACTTCCTCCAAATATTGACCAAAAGCTTGAACATGGCTAAAAGAAAAATTCAAGTTATGATGGAAAATGTGAAGCCATGAGTCAAAGCAGAGATAAATAAAGTAGCTCAGGACCTATATGCTCGCCTTAATGGATTTGAGAGCTGGTTTAACATGCGCATGGTGGAGCAGATGGACACGAGCAGTCTTCGTGAGGAGTTGGGGTCTCTTCGGAGCCAAGTAGCCGAGTTGTCATCACGACAACTGGCAGTCATAGCAGCCCCCACTCTTTCAGACCTCGATGAAGGTCCAGATGAGGAGATTGATTTGGCGGTTTATTGGGAGCCGACGAAAGCTGTTGGAGACAAGGGAAAGAAAAGAGCTTCCGATGATGTTGGAGAGGAGAGTTTGAGGAAGATAAGGAAGAAGGAAAGGAGAGAGCGCAAGCGGGCACGACCAGAGAGCCTACAGACTCATGACTCAAATATGTTAGAGCTGCAGGAGCGAGCTAGAGGAGCAGGCAGCTCCACCATGACTCAGTCCAATCTTGCTAGTGGTCGTGACCCTTTGGGTGAGCCACCTTTAGCCACGATTGACACAGAGGCCATATAAGCGGCCAAGACTATTGAGGGGGTAATCACTCCCCCGATGGATACTTCATTGAGTGCGTCGGCCACCGCTAGCACCATGGCTACAGCGGAGGTACCTCCTCCGCAGGATGACAAAAGTGCCTAGAACGCCACAAGTATGTTCCCTTCCCTATGTTGTTGTAGTTTATGTTTCGGGGACGAAGCTCAATTTTCAAAAAGGGAGGAGGTGTTCTTGTAATTTTTGGGATTTTTTTTATTCGTCCAAGGGCTTCTCTTGCCGTGTTTCTTTTTCCTCGGGCATGCTATCTAGTAGAACCAGCATGTTTAGGATTTTATTTTCTTATTTTGTGATTCTTTTAGTTAGGAAATAACTTAGGAGTACTCAGCCAATGAAAATGCACTAGTTTTGATTTTTGAAAAAAATTGACCCTATTTAAGAAATTTTGATGCACTAGCTATGTATTTGTAACTGCATGCATGATTTCTGTGGATCTTTTGATGTCATTTAGGTTATTAGCATGAGGAATCTTGTTAATCCATGTGTAAACCAAACAGGTAGGGTGAATATAAGTCATGTGCCATGAGTTTGTGAGGTGTAATACTTAGCTCAGTATTGTGTTGAAGATTTAGAACTTGCCTGGTTGGTCTCAACATAAGCTAAGCATGGTTGGTTAGGATATGATCATAGGTCTTTCTTTGTTAAGCTCACTTTTAGCCTAAATAACCCTAACAAAATCATATGAATCCCTTGATCCTAATTTTGAGCCTTTAATAGACCATTTTTCTTTGATTAACCAATGAACAGTACCCATTTTTCATAATGAACCTGTTTTGGTACTGGACCTTCCTTGGAAATTGTGAACGTCAATGTCAGCAAAATGCCTAAGTTGAGGGTGGCTAGAGTAGGGGTGCATAAATGGTGGGAATGAGAAAAAGGGAGAGAAAAGAGAAAAGGTTAAAAATGAGGTGTGGTGTAAAAAAGAGATGAAAAATTTGAAAATCTTAAAAAAGGAAATTAAAAATAAATAAAATATAAAATGATTGAAAAAGTTGAAAATACACCACACCCATACAAAGGAACTTAAAAGAGGAGAAAAGGGAAGAAAAGGGATGAAAAAAATGAAGGGTGAAATAGGTGAATGGTGAAGCCAATGTATGTAGTGCCAAGGAAGGGATAATCACTCATAAAATATTTCATGCTTATCATGTCTAGCCCTAAAGCCTACATTACAAGCCACAGCAAGTCCTATAGTGATCCTAGTCCGACCATCTGATAAACTGAAGTAGAGAAAATAAAGGCAAGCCTATGGTATTTGATACATAGTAATTAAGACTTCTTTGTGAGAGTGAGCGTCTAGCTTGTTTAGTCCCATGCAATATTTAACACTATATCTGTGAGTGGGGACTTCATTTGTTGTGAGGGTACATGGATTATGTTTACTTTTACCATTGGTTTGTGTGGGAAGCATCGGTGATGACTTGATTGCCCGTTGACAACTAGATGACATAACTTGATCCCTGTTTATCATATTTTGTGGTTGCTTATAGTACATTAGCTAATGTTGGTTTATGGAAAAGGGTCAGAAATTGTTGAATCTATAATGAAAGTTTTGTTTGGTATAGGCTGTGGTATCCTAGGTTTATTTTCTAGTTGAGTATCGTATTTAGTTTTTCTTTTCTTTGCCTGAGGACATGCAAAAGTCTTACGTTGAGGGTGTTGATGTGATGTAAGTTTACAGCACTTTCAATGCTCAAAACTAAGAAAATAACATGAACTTAGGTATGTTTATATGTATATAAGGCAGTTTTTCTTTGGTTACAGGACAAATAGGTGTTGGAGCAAGAATGTGCAAAAGATAGCCTGAAAGTGCAGAACATAGGCTTAAGTCACAATTCTCAGTACGAGCCGTAGGATGGTGCTATGATCCATACTGAATATCGTGAAAAGTTTTAGAAGGCTAAGTATGAAGAATGTATCCTACGACTCTCAGTACGAGTCGTACAATTCTTGTACGGGCCGTAATGTAGAAGTCATGGAAAGATTCAGAAGATTTGTACAAGAGGATGACTCCTGATACAGATAGACAGTATGATTCGTACCATGTACTCGTGCAGAACTTTAGAAAAATTGAAAAGTCTCAGAGTCAGACCACAAAAGCACAGTACGACTCGTAGGAAGCATGTACAAGTCGTACCAAGGTCAAACACTTGCCAAATTTTAACCAGTCAATGACATATGGGAAGCAGGTACGACCCGTACAAACCTACTATGGGTCGTAGGATTGGTCGTTGATCTTGGGCAGAATTATATGCCCAAGTGATACTCAAATGCTTTATTCCGTCTTTGTATCTATCGTTATTTGTGCATTCTCATGTGATTTGTAGTTAAAATGTGAATTTATACTAACCAACATGATTAGTGTTGTTTTGCAGGTAAAATGGAATTTTGGGGAAGCTAAGATACATGCTGGTAAAAATTGGGAATGGACTTGGAAGCAAGGAGTGGAAAAGGTCAAGGAAGAGCAACAAAAATAAGGGCTCCGCGATGGAGCCGTGTCATGCTGCCATCGCGAAGGCATTCTGCCTCAGGTCATTTAATTTTGGCTATTTCCAGTGAAGCCTCGCGTTACCTTCGTGACACGAAGGCAATGCGACACGATGCAAGCCGTGGTACGTTGAGTACAATTACTCGGGACATCAATTTCCAGTGTAGGTTTGCGATAGCACCGTGGCACGTTGGCCAGGTTCCGCGATGCAGGCTGTGGCACACCATGGTGAAAATTCTGAGGAGCCTAATTCCAGAGAGTGCTCCGCAATACACTCCGTTCCACGTTGCTTGTTATTCCGAGAAAAATTCTCAATAGTATAAATAGCACACTTAGGTTTTATTTTAAACATTCTGACTTGGTTGAGCAAGAACGTGGGTTACAAGCAGTTGAGGGGACTAAAATTCTAGGGTTCTTCTCTATCTCTTTCTCTTTTACCTCAATTGTTTGTATGATTTATACTCATTTGATGATGTTTAATCCACAAATGAGTGGCTAAATTCACTTCTTGCTGAGGTTAAGAACAATTGTAGTGGAATGTAATTGTTGATCAATTTAGTTTTCATCTTTTCCTCAATGGTTGTTCTATCAATTCTTGTTCTTACTGCATTAATGTTTGGCCAATGTCAATGTATATATAAAAAATCCAATTTTGATTTTGAGAAGGAAAGAAATTGGAAAGTTGTGAATTGGTAGGATATGATCTCTTCTTAGTTTGGGAAAATTGAGAATTGATTTACATTCAGAATAGAAATATATCTGAAAGTCTTATTAGTCAATTAAGGAATCGGTTTTGTATGGCTAGAACATGAAATTCTTTTATCACAGAAATGTAGATTGAAGGTTCATGATTCTTAAGTTGGAGAGGAGACGAAAGTTCCAATCTATAGGCAATAATTCTTGACTAGCAACCGAAGGAAAGATTAACTAAATTGTATCGATAAATTAATTCCCTGCATGTTCGTTTTAACCTCAGCATGCTCATCACTATAGTTCAGACTCACTTTATAATTTTGTCTTAGATTCGGATTGATTAGGAAACTAAACTCTCAAAATCTTATTTAAGTTGTTGTCTGCATTCTTAAAGGTATAGTTCATTAACACTTAAGTTAATTATTACCGTAGCTCAGTCCATGTGGGATCGATACTTGGCTTTACTTAAGCCACTTTACTACTTGTTCGACCACGTGCACTTGCGTGTAGTCACCATAGAAGACCGAATAAGTTTTTGACTCCGTTGTCGGGGAATGGCAATTGGTAAAATTGTTTTCTTAGTGTTAGTTTACAATTTCTATATAAGTGCTGACAACTTGATCTTAGCCTGTCTTTTGCAGATATTGAATTCTGTTGAACACTGGCAAGAGACAAGGAGTTGGTGGATTCATACATAGAGCCGGAAAGACAATTTCATCATCAAAGAAGGGAAGCTCTAGAGAAAAAGCTCCAGTTGCTCAGACAGGCAATTCTGGAGCAATAACAGAATCCACCACTTGTGAGGGTAGTGTTAGTGCCCGAGGAAATGGCAGCTAGGTCAGTTTGCAAAGTGGCAATCCCACATGCTAATAATGTTACATCAAGTATTCGCAGACCTGAGCCAGGAGGGAGGTTTGAGCTTAAACAGAACATGGTGCAATTGTTGCACACCAGTGGTCAATTCACAGGTCTCCCTCACGATGTTCTACAACAACATCTCCAAACATTTTTGGAGATAAGTGACATTTACATCCCCGCTGGAGTATCATCTGATTACGTAAGGCTTACATTATTCCCATTTTCATTATTGGGGGAAGCAAAGAGGTGGTTAAAAGTTGAACCACCTAACTCTATCACCACGTGGGATGATCTTGCAAGAAAGTGTTTGATAAGATTCTTTCCATCCGGGAAAACAGCAAGACTTAGAAGTCAGATTCTAAGTTTTAAACAAAGAGAGGGGGAGAATCTATATCAAGCTTGGGAAAGGGTCAAATCATTGCTAAGGGATTGTCCTCACCATCACCAGTCCAATGATGTGCTGGTGCATACTTTCATAGAGGGTTTGGAACCCCACGCAAAAATTTTGCTAGACTCAGCAGCTGGGGGACAAGCATTAGAAAAGACTTATGAGGAGTTGTATACTTTGTTAAATCGTATTTTGCAGGGAAATCCAGAGTGGAATGCGGACTCTTCTGGAGGAGGAACAAGGAAAGTGGTAGGAGTCTTTGAAGTGTATGGTTTTACAGCGATCACTGCACAGATAGCTGTATTGCAAAATCAACTCAACACCCACTTCAGCAATATGAGCTTGAATCAACCTCAAGCCCCAGTTAATGTAGTGAAGCAGATTTGGTGTGAAGTATGCGGTAGCAATGAACACTCAGCTGAGTGTTGTGGTGCAAATCCAGATTCAGTGAACTTTGTTGGGAATGTACAGAGAAATAATCACCAGCAGTATGGCAACAACTACAACTCGAATTGGAGGAATCATCCGAATTTCTCTTGGGGTAGTAACAACCGTCAAGGGCAGAGTTCGATTCAGGGTGTGCAGAGAAATCAAGGGGGGCAGCAGAACTATCAGTCTCAATACAGAGGCAACAATGCACCTCCTCCACCACCCACCCCAGCATTGAGGAAATGTTTAAAACAATGTTAGCTAACTAAGCTCAAATGCAGGCTGATTATGTGAAATTGGCAGCAGACATATAAAACAACCAGTTAGCTACAAAGGCATTGGAGTACCAGTTTGGACAACTAGCTAGAGCTCAAAACACTAGGCCAAGAGGATGACTACCGAGTGACACTGACCCGAATCCCAAGAAGGTTAATGCAGTGACGTGGTTTACAACTCAAGGAGGTGGAACCAGAAAGACCACCTTAGCAGTCAGGAGCAGTGGAGAAAGATAGGGAACATGATGATGAGAGGGGGAAGGAGAAGGCAGCTGAAGCAGAAAGATCACCACCCCCGTTCCCTCAAAGATTAAAGAAACACAAGGAGGATGCTTGTTTCAAAAAGTTCATGGAGGTGCTTAAATAGGTACACATTAATTTACCTTTGGTTGATGTTTTGCAGGGAGTGCCGAAATATGCAAAGTATATCAAGTACATCGTAGCTAACAAAAGCAGATTGACGGAGTATGCTACGGTGGCACTTACTGAGGAGTGCACTTCCCGGATACAGAATAGGTTGCCAACAAAGCTCAAGGACCCTGGGAGCTTTACAATTCAGATCATAATCGGGCAAAGTATCCGAGCTCACGGATTGTGTGACTTGGGAGCGAGTATTAACTTGATGCCGACATCGGTGTTCAAGAAGTTGGAGCTGGGCAGTACTAGACCAACTACAGTAATCTTGCAGTTAGCGGATCGTTCCTTGGCCAGACCAGATGGCATTGTGGAGGACGTGTTGGTACAAGTGGGCTCCCTTATCTTCCCGGTAGATTTTATTATTCTAGATTTTGAGCTGGATGTGGAAGTCCCATTTATTTTGGGACGTCCTTTCTTGGCAACCGGGAGAGCTTTGATTGATGTAGCTGCAGGGCAGCTAACCATGCGAGCGCATGACAAAGTGGCGGTATTTGATGTATATAAGGCCATGAAGCTTCCGACCATATATGAGGAGCTTTCAATAATCAATGTGCTAAATCAAGAAGAAACTCTTCAGATTGTTGATTCTCGAGATCTATTGGAAAGAGCATTGATGAGATACAATCATTTCGGAGATAGAGATACGTATGAGATGGTGCAAATGTTAAATGAACCAAAGTGGTATCTCAGGAAGCATGACTTTCAGCCTTTAATGAGGTCCCTGGAACCATTGCCGAAACCATCTATTGAGGAAGCACCAAAACTGGAGTTGAAAACATTGCCTCCCAATTTAAAATATATCTTTTGGGGGGAAGATGGCACTTTGCCAGTCATTATGTCCGCAGAATTGACGGAGGCACAGGTAAAGGAAGTATTGGTGGTTCTCAAAAGAAGGAAGAAAGCAATGGGCTGGCAGATGTCAGATATTTGGGGTATCAATCTAGCTTTTTGCACACACAGAATTTTAATGGAAAAAGGAGCAAAGCCAACTGTACAGCATCAGCGGAGGTTGAATTCGATGATGAAGGATGTGGTTAGGAAAGAAGTAATTAAGTGGCTTGATGCAGGTGTGATCTATCCTATTTCGGACAGCGAATGGTTCAACACAGTTCAGTGTGTCCCAAAGAAGGGAGGGATGACTGTGGTCATCAATGAGAAAAATGAGTTGATCCCTACACGCACTGTCACAGGCTGGCAGATTTGCATGGACTACAGAAAGCTCAATGAAGCCAAAAGGCAAGATCACTATCCTATCCCATTCATTGATCAGATATTGGACAGATTGGCTGGAAAAGAATATTATTGTTTCCTTGATGGGTACTCTGGCTATAACCAAATAGCCATAGCACCGAAGAACCAGGAGAAGACTACTTTCACATGTCCTTATGGGACATATGCTTTTAGGAGGATGCCAATAGGTTTGTGCAATGCACCCGCCACATTCTAGAGATGCATGATAGCTATCTTTCACGACATGGTGGAAGAATTCATCGAGGTATTTATGGATGATTTTTCTGTTTTCGGTAATTTGTTTGCTACTTGATTGCAGAATCTTGACAGGGTGCTAGCTCGCTGTGAAGAATCCAACCTTGTATTCAACTAGGAGAAATGTCATTTATTAGTCAAGGAGGGTATCGTCCTTGGCCATAAAGTGTCTTGCAAGGGGTTGGAGGTCTATCGTGCTAAGATCGAAGCTATTGAAAAGCTACCACCACCTGTGTCAGTGAAGGGTGTTCGCAGTTTTCTTAGGCATGCAGGGTTCTACAGATGGTTTATTAAGAACTTCTCTCAAATTTCTAGATCAATATGTAGGTTTCTAGAAAAAGAGGTGAAGTTCGAGTTTGATGAAGATTGTGTCAAAGCATTCGAGGAGTTGAAGCAGAAGTTGATAGAAGCACCTATCCTTATTTCTCCGGACTGGGAACAACCATTTGAACAGATGTGTGATGCAAGCGATGTGGCTGCGGGAGCTGTATTGGGGCAGCGGAGGAATAGAATTTTTCATTCTATTCATTATGCAAGAAAAACACTGGACGCTGCCCAAGTTAATTATACAGTCACAGAAAAGGAGATCCTAGCATTGGTATTCGCGTTTGATAAATTCAGGTCCTATTTGGTGGGTTCTAAAGTAGTGGTGTATACCAATCATGCAGCGATTCGGTATCTGTTTAACAAGAAGGATGCAAAGCCCAGGCTGATCAGATGGATCTTGCTGTTGCAAGAGTTTGACCTAGAGATTAAGGATAAAAAGGGGAGCGAGAATCAAGTGGCAGATCACCTATCGCGATTGGAAAGTCGGTCGCATGTGAAGGAAGGTGACAGCATCAAAGAGGAGTTCCCGAATGAGCAGCTCTTGGCAATAAGGGAAGCTGAGATCCCTTGGTATGCAGACATAGTGAATTTGCTAGTGAGTGGAGTCTATCCACCGGAGGCTACGACTCAGCAGAGAAAAAAGTGGAGGCATGATTGTCGGTATTTTATTTGGGATGAGCCGTACTTCTTTAAACAGGGACCAGATTAGGTGAGGAGGAGATGCATACCTGAGAGCCAGATTGCAGAAGTTTTGAGGAGTTGTCACTCTTCATTGTATGGAGGGCACCACGGAGGTGAGCGGATAGCTCACAAGGTGCTACAGTCAGGTTTCTTTTGGACTACACTTTTCAGAGACTCTATGGCATATGTCAAAATGTGTGATAGATGTCAAAGGACAGGCACAATTGGTAGGAGGCAAGAGATGCCACTGCAGCATATACTAGAAGTGGAGATCTTTGATGTATGGGGCATAGATTTCATGGGCCTGTTCCCATTGTCATTTGGTAATAGTTACATCTTGGTGGCCGTTGATTATGTATCAAAGTGGGTTGAAGCAACCTCTTTCCCCAGGAATGATAACAAGGTGGTAACGAAATTTGTGAAAAAGCACATTTTCACCAGGTTCGGGACACCCCGAGCCATTATTAGTGATGGAGGGTCTCATTTTGTCAGTGCAAGTTTCAAGAACTTTCTAGCTAAGTATGGGGTGTGCCACAAGGTAGCAACAACATATCATCCCCAAACTAGTGGGCAAGTGGAGGTGTCGAATAGAGAAGTGAAGCAGATTCTCCAGAAAACAGTGAATGCACAACGTAGTGATTGGTCAAGAAAACTCGACGATGCGTTGTGGGCTTATAGAACTGCTTACAAGACACCAATTGGGACTTCTCCGTATAGATTGGTCTATGGAGAGGCGTGTCATCTGCCTGTAGAGCTAGAACACCGACCTTTTTAGGCCGTGAGGAAATTGAAAATGGATTCAGAGCTAGCGGGTAAGAAGAGGCTGATGCAACTCAGCAAACTTGATAAGTTTCGTTGGCATGCTTATGAAAGTGCGAAGTGCTACAAAGAGAAAACAAAGAGGTGACACGATAAGCATATGGTGCATCAGATATTCGAGCCGGGGCAGAAAGTGTTTCTTTTCAATTAAAGATTGAGGCTGTTTCCAGGGAAATTGCGGTCCAAATGGTCAGGGCCGTTTGAGGTAGTGAGAATGACCCCGCACGGGGCAGTGGAGTTGTGGCAAGAAGATCGAAGTGCCACGTTCTTGGTTAATGGGCAGCATTGTAAGCATTACTGGGGTGAGGACGTTATTCGAGAGAAGATGTCCATCACTCTAAAGGATGACTGAGCGTAAATGACGTCGAGCCGCAACGGTAAACCAGGCGCTGCATGGGAGGCAACCCATGAAATTGCTGTAATAGATGAGTAGAATTAGTTGGAAAAAAATGAGAAAAAGAAAAAATAAAAAATAAATTAAAAAATATATTGTTTGCGTGGAAACCTATGAATTCTAACCAATTTCTTGTTGTGAAATGATTTTCAGGTGGAATGGAGGACAAAAATACAAAGAAGCGCAAAGGAAAAAAATCGAGGTGAGAAAAATAAAAAGTGCCATGACAGTGAGCCTACGCGATGGCTCCGTGTCATGGAGGAGGTGCTCCGCGTTATCCTCCGTGACACATTGAAGCCTATTCCGAAATTTTTAAAAATTCCAGAGCACTGGCGCGATGGCTCCGTGTCACAGAGGGGGTGCTTCGCGTTACCCTCTGTGATACGTTGAGTGTTATTTCGCATGGGGTCACACTGGGTCACCGGGTAACCCGCGCGAGAAACACTTTTAAAACCCCGATTTTCCCCCATTTCTTCCTTATTTTCCATTCCCTCCGCGACCAAAACCCCATATTCCCTTCTCCGCCAACGTGACACGGACCTAGGCACAAGTTTTCTTCAAGTTTTCTTCAATTTCATTGAATTAAAGGTATGTTCTTGAACTTTACCTCATTTTTGCTTGAATTTTCGATTCTTGAACATGTGAGGTGAGTAAACCTTGCCCTAAGTGCAAATTAAGCTTGAATTGATTTAAGTTATGATTGATTGATGTTCATAATATCGTTGTGAGTATATGAACTCGATGAAGCATGTTTTATTGAATTTTTGCGAAATTGGTAGCTAGGGTTGGAATTTGAATAGGAAGAAGACTCTATTTGTTTGAAATGTGAAAAAAATTAGGTTGTGCATGTTGGGTGATGTGAATTATGTTGTGATTAATGTTGAATATGCTAAGTAGACAAGGGAATTTCGGAAAAATGAAATTGGTGAATTGCATAGGTTGTTGAGAACAAAAATTTGGCTAAGTGCTATGATGATATAATGGAATCGATGGCAATATTGTTATTTGTTGTACGAAGTCTGAGTAGTACATAGTAATTATTCCATCGAATTATATGAAGGAACTAAGAATGTTGAATGTAAAGATTGTGAAATCATGAATGTCTTGCCGAATTGTTTTAATTGCGGCTAAAGACTAAGTGTGGGGTGATTTAGTTAAACCCTACTTTAGTCGTAGCTAGTTATGATTTTAATAACATTGGGATTGTATTTTTATATGTGCAGGAACAATGTCGGGCAGACAAGATAAAGGAAAGGGAGCATCCACATCAGGCGCCGACAGAAAAAGAATAAGATTGGGAACAGCAGTTCCAGCAGCACCAACGGTTTCGAGAGGCCAACACCGATAATATGGAACCCGATGGGTGACTGACGAAGGGAAGAAATGGTATGAAAAACACAAAGAAACCAAATACTTCCTAGAGGAACAAATTGCAAGGGAGCCGCTGGCACAGGAATTCCCACGGATCGTACACCGGATTGACACTGCCAGGCTGAACTTCATCTTCGAAGAGCCCAGGGACTGCAATCTCCATCTGATTCGGGAGTTCTATTCCAACTAGAACCCGACCCTCCGCAGTCACACTGTCAAGATAAGAGGGCAGGTTGTTATGTTTGAGCCCCATCACTTGAATGCTATATTGGGGGCATGGGACACAGATACCCATGTACTCCAGCAGCTGAACATAACTCTACCTTATGCGGACATCAGACGCACTCTATGTGGAGCCTGTTTGACAGCACGGTGGAGCAGGCACAAGGAGAGGGGCTACCATTAGACGCTGCCCTACTCTCAGATGAACAGGGAAGCCAGGATCTGGCTAAAAATTATGTGTTCCCGCCTGATCCAGGGGGTGCACATGACAGATGTCACCCGGGATCGAGTGTGCTTGGTGTATGCCCTGATGAAAGGGCTTGAGATAAATGTTGGGGCGGTGATCATCTCCTCCATGAAGAGAGCCCGCTTGCATCAAGGGCACAGGTACGGGTTTGGTGGTTTGCTTACCACGTTCCTGAGGGGCCATGATATCGAGGAGGAGGCCTTGGATTACATGCTAGAAATTGATAGGCGTGCCCGAGATACGCTTTATACCTTAATGTAGTCTTGTTTATCTAAGTTATTTTACATACTTTCATGTGATTTTATATAAATGTGAATATATGTGCTAACAAACATGATTAGTCCTTGTTTTGTAGGTTAGTAATGCATTTGAGGAACTAATTCACAAGTTGATGAATAGCAAGGAATGGAGTGGAAGCAAGTGGCGAAAGTCGGCAAGGAGCATGCCTTGGCAAGGCTGGCCGCGCCAGGCAGCATGTCACGCTGTCCGTGTGCCACGCCCAGCGCCGTGCCACGCCCTTGCCAAGTGCACGAGAGAAGGCAGCAAACGGCAGCAGCAGGCAGTAAACTAGTGCGCCAGCGCCGTGCCACGCTAGGCCAGCTGCACGACAGCAGCTTGCCAACGCGCTGCATGAGCAGCGTGCCACGTTGGCCAGCGCGGTGACCCTCGGCAGCTTGGTTTCCAGAGGCACTTTCCAGAGAGCTTTCGCGTTGCCTCCGTGTCATGGAGTCATTGCTCCGTGATACACTCCGTGACACGGAGCCGTTCCATTACAGGCTAAATTATGCACGTTTTCCATTTACTATAAATTGAACCCTTAGCTCCTAAAATCATTTGGTCACGATTTTATTCTGAAAAACCACCTAGGAGTGAAAGGAGAAGTGGGAGAACTCATCTAGGGTTTATCAAATTCCATTCTCATCTACCAAATTCATGTAAGTATGTTAGTTTAGTATTAGTTAATTGTAGTTTTACGAACATGAATGGCAAGAACCCTTCCTCTAGGGTTGAAGCCATGAATTATGATTGTGCTTTTATGAAATTGTTTTGGAATTAAGTTATTGATTGTTGTTTTCGTCTTGCATTCTAGATTGTTGGTTGTTTTTATGATTGATCACCATGAAAGCATATTTGTTAGCTTGAGTAATAGCTTGAGAAAGCATTACCTAGGTCAGGACATGAGAATGTAAGGAGCATGTTTGTCTCTAGGGAGAGATATTGTGTTAGGATAGAAATATACCTCACACCTTGCTTGGTTGACACACGGGGGTTATGAAAGACCAACTTGGGATGTCACATCACCACTCGAAGAAGTAGTTGTGAGGCTAAGTTGAGTTAAATGGTTAGACGTACGAAAGTCCCTAAACGTTTCCCTGTAAACCACAACATAATTGATTGCCCGCGACTAGAAAATTAAACTCCTCGCTCACAATGATGCAGTGAGGCTAGATTGCCGTGTTTAGAGGCTCGAAAGACCATAAACATGCAATTCTAATTATGTGAAATAACAATTGATAGTTCCATGCTTAACCCATTGCAAATTGTAGGATCGCATGATTAATTGGTTTTAACTCTATGTTGCTCCTAGAGTAATTTCAGAATATTTCGTTGACCCAAACTTAGACTTAATTAATCTCTATCGAAAATGTCTATAACCAACACTTGAGGTATTTAAGATCACACTAGAAATGGATAGTTAGAGGAATGGGTCCAGTCCCTGTGGGTTCGACAATCCGGTTCTTAAAAAGAGCCACTATATTACTTGCACGACCCGTACACTTGCGGGCACGTCAAGTTTTTGGCGCCGTTGCCGGGGACTCGGCAAAGTTTTGATAATTTATCTATTTTTGTGTGATTTTTAAATTCTCTTAAGTGTTGAGAAACTTGGTCTTAGTCTAATTATTGCAGGTGACAGGTTGTCCTGCCGAGCTGGCCAGAAATAGAGAGCTTGTGGAACCGTTGCTTGATCCTGAACGTCAAATCCATTTGCGAAGGAGAATAGCTCTAGAGAATAAGCTGAAGAGACTTCAAGAAAAGGTACAACAACAACCACCCACGGGACAAGTACAATTTTCATCCGAAGCAATGGCAGCAAGACCAGTTCGCGAAGTGGCAATCCCACTAGCGACAAATGTGACCTCAAGCATTCATAAACCGGAGCCTGGAGGGTACTTTGAGCTTAAACAGAACATGGTGCAGCTGTTACATTCTAGTGGTCAATTCACTGGGATGGCACATGAGGACCCGCAGCAGCACCTACAGAGCTTTTTAGAGATTAGTGACACGTTTGTCCCCACCAGCGTGTCCACAAATTATGTCCGAATGACCCTCTTCCCATTTTCACTGTTGGGAGAGGCGAAAAAGTGGCTGAAGGCTGAGCCACCGAACTCCATAACTTCATGGAATGACTTGGCTAAGAAGTTCCTTATCAGATTCTTCCCTTCAGGCAAAACTGCAAGGTTGAGAAGTGAAATACTCAGTTTCAAGCAGAGGCTTGATGAGAAATTATATATGGCTTGGGAAAGATTCAAGTCATTGTTGAGAGATTGCCCCCATCACCAGCAATCAAATGAAGTGCTGGCCCATACCTTTGTAGAAAGTCTAGACCCACACACAAAAATATTACTAGACTCTGCATCGGGTGGGCAAGCCTTGGATAAGACATATGATGAGTTGTACACTTTGTTGAATAGAATTGCACAAGGAAATCCAGAGTGGCATAGCGAGTCATCTAGAAGGGCAGAAAATAGATCGGGGTTGATAGACGTAGATGGTTTGAATGCTTTGGCAGCACAGTTAGCTTCGTTACAGCATCAAATGATGACTCAGTTCACTAAACTAAGTATGAACCAACGCCAGGGCCAGGTCAATGCAGTTCAGCAAGCTCCGAGTTGGTGTGAAATTTGTGGTAATAATGGGCACCATGCAGAATCTTGTGGAGCCAATCCGGAGTCAGTCAATTTTGTTAGTAAAGGGCAGCGCAACAATCAGAATTTTGAAACCAGTTACAACAGAAATTGGCAGGGCCACCCGAATTTTTCTTGGGGTGGAAACCAAAAGCAGAATTTTATGCAACCTCAACAACAGCAGTATCAGCAGAATAGGCAGAATGATGGGCAATTGAGTAGCAGCATTGAGGAAACACTGCAGAAAATCATGGAGACCCAGACTCAATTAATGGAAAATCAGGCGAGGATGGCAACAGACTTAATGAATCATCAAGTAGCCACCCGAAATCTTGAAAAACAAGTGGGTCAGATAGTAGCTGCTCAAAACATGAGATCGTAGGGGGGATTATCAAGCGACACAGATCCTAACCCCCGGCAGATCAATGCCATCAGTCTGAGAAGCGGCAAGCAATTAGCTGATGCAGTGTCAGAAGAGCTGAGCAAGGAGGTGCAGCCGGAGTTGGTTAGACCAGGACCATCCATCAACATGGGAGATAATCAGAGTGCTGGGCAACAAAATGCACAACATCCATTGCAGCCAGCACAAA
Organism: Datura wrightii; assembly: GCA_035772735.1. Lineage (NCBI taxonomy): Eukaryota > Viridiplantae > Streptophyta > Magnoliopsida > Solanales > Solanaceae > Datura > Datura wrightii. Next base: position 98,288,101 of record JASDFA010000007.1, read on the forward strand.
GACCACCACCACCATTCCCTCAGAAATTCAGAAAGAGCAAGGAGGAGGAATGCTTCAAAAAGTTCTTTGAGAGCTTCAAAGAACTTCACATAAATTTGCCTCTTCTTGATGTTTTGCAGGGAATGCCCAAGTATGCTAAATACTTGAAGGACGTGATGGCGAACAAAGTGAGATTGGTGGATGTCCAGACTGTAGCACTGACTGAGGAGTGCAGTCACAGGGTATTGAGCAAAATGCCAAAGAAACTCAAAGACCCAGGGAGTTTTACCCTCCCCATACAAATTGGTAAAGCTGAGGTGCTACGAGCTTTGTGTGACTTAGGGGCAGCAGTCAATCTAATGCCCCTATCCTTATTCAACACCTTGGGGTTGGGACAACCGAGGCCAACAAGGTTGATGCTGCAGCTGGCTGACAAGTCGCGAGTGACACCTGATGGAATAATAGAGGACCTTCTCATCAAAGTAGGTAAGTTCATTATACCTGCTGATTTTATTGTCTTGGATTTTCAGGTTGATGACCAGGTACCCCTGATCTTGGGACGGCCATTCTTGGCCACTGGAGGAGCGGTGATTGATTTGAAAGCAGGGACCCTGAAAATGAGGGTCGAGGATGAAGAAGAAATCTTCCGTGTTTACCAAGAAATGAACCCATCTGCACACTATAGAAACCTTTGTCAGGTTAGTGTGTTGGCAGAGGATAAGTGTGGGGTGGAGGATTCCATAGGTGCAGGGCCAAAGGAAATTACAAGTGTTCAGCCCGAGTCTGATAAAGGGCTTCAAATTGAGAGGAAGTTGGAGAAAGAGAGGAACAGAGTGGAGGTTGTTTCCTATAAACAGCAAAAGAAAAGGAGATGGTTCTCGAAAGAGAACCCAGGTATGAGGATGTCCTGAAAAGGATAGTCCACGTCGGGCCACGACATAAAATAAGGCGCTACTTGGGAGACAACCCAAGGGTACCACAGGTACCATTTTAATTTCTTGCATTTTTGTTGATTTTGTTATTTTTCATCTTGTGTTGTTTTTGGTGGATAGTTAAGCGCAGATGGAGGGGAAGTCTGAGTACCCGTGGAGGAGGAAGCTAAAAATCATGGACGATAAAAAGTGTGGGGTCGACACACACTTGTGCAAAGTTGAAGAAAATCATGCTATTAGCTAGGCCTAAAGGCCTCAGGGAGTATTTCTCACCCTTTTTAAATTTTAATTTGATGCTATGAGGACATAGCATTATTTAAGTGTGGGGTGAGGGAAATTTCAAGGGAAATTTCAAAAAAAAATTTGTGCTTAACAAGTTTGTGGTGAATGTAATGCTAATGCTTGAGAAATTTGAAAATTTTGAAAAATTTGAAAATTTTTGTAAAGAAAGCATGACTTCATCACCCGTTGGTTTTTCTTTTCGGTTCTTTTCCGACGGGGGGTCTTTGAACCGAAGAATAAAAATTTTTCTTTTTCTTTCCTTTGTCTGTATATAGTGTTTTAGTCATAGTTAGGGACTGTTTCCGACGATGGATGGATGACGACCGTCTTGAGGAAAAATTAGTCGGTAGGTGATGGGTTTTTGAAACCATAACTAATTGGTGCTTGATGTTCTTGTTATGTGCTATGCATGATTGTAAGATGCGAGTATGTTCAGTGTGAAGCATGCAAATGTATAACTTTGTTTGAGACACTTAAGCTCTTGAATTTGACTCAATATGATTGAAGCTTAATTCTGAATTCTTGTGATTAGCTGAGTAAGAGTCTGATGAATGTGTCTCGAATTGAGGATGTGCCATGAGTGTAAGGTTTTTGAGTATTTTGTGTTATTGTGGATTGTCTAGAACTTGCCTGGTGTGTTTATAAAGCGAAATGAAGGATGTGAATTGTAGGAGATGATTTAGGCATTTCTTTGAATGAACCAAATTTTTATCCTTCATTTTACCTACCTTGAAAAATTAATCCTAGTTAGCCCCATTTAGCCTTGAGCCTATTCTTTGTCAGCTGCAACATAAGCTTAATCCTTTTTCTTTCCTTAGCCTTGAACTTGATCCAAAACTCCTAAGCGCTTGAGTGGAAAAAAATCTGAAGGAGTAAAGGAGTGAGAAGAATGAAAAGAAAGGAAAAGTAGCAAGTTGTAGAAGTGAGAAAAGGACAAAGGTGCACTTGTGTGAAAATGGTTGATTATTAGTAAGGAGCAAGAAAACAAATTAATGAAAAATTATTTATAGAGCTCCTTCCTAATAAGTTAAAAGTGCCTAAAGAAATGGGGGAACATAAGAGGAACAAGAAAGATGAAAGGAGAAAAAGGTAAAGTAAGGGAAGGGAAGTTCGTAAGGAGGGCGTAATGTATTAAAAGCGCTTAGGAAAGATAGTCACTATTACTGGCCATAATAGTACCTACCTGTCCCTTAGCCTACAGTACAACCCATTAAGTCCTACTTGATCTTACATTCACACATCCTTAAATTAGTGGAATAAAACACTAAGGGAAAGCTTATGGGTCATTACATGATGCATGTGAATTCTTTGTGAGAGTGAGTGAAATTCTATTGATTCACCCACACATGTTAAGATGTACAAATGATTTTTGCGTGTGATTGGGTAACTCTATTTCTGTGAGGGGCACATGTTGAATGAAGGATATAATTCATGTGGGATTTCTTAATTAGTTTATTTGCACGAGTTTGCTAAGATCGAGAGTCGATTCTTGAGGCTAAGAAGTCTTAGCATTGTTGTATTTCATCTCGGTGATTAAATTGTGTATGCTCTATCTTTAGCTTGTTATCTTACGCAATCATTATAGCTGTAGCTGGAATTATCTTGCCAAATTAGTATGTGGGAGTCTCCATATGTATGATTTGTAAAATGTTGTTCGAGGACGAACAAGGCTTCAAGTGTGGGGTTGTGATCACGGGCAAAATAGCATGCCCGAGATACGCTTTATACCTTAATGTAGTCTTGTTTATCTAAGTTATTTTACATACTTTCATGTGATTTTATATAAATGTGAATATATGTGCTAACCAACATGATTAGTCCTTGTTTTGTAGGTTAATAATGCATTTGAGGAACTAATTCACAAGTTGATGAATAGCAAGGAATGGAGTGGAAGCAAGTGGCGAAAGTCGGCAAGGAGCATGCCTTGGCAAGGCTGGCAGCGCCAGGCAGCGTGTCACGCTGTGCGTGTGCCGCGCCCAGCGCCGTGCCACGCCCTTGCCATGTGCACGAGAGAAGGCAGCAAACGGAAGCAGCAGGCAGTAAACTAGCGCGCCAGCGCCGTGCCACGCTAGGCCAGTTGCATGACAGCAGCTTGCCAACGCGCTGCATGAGCAGCGTGCCACGTTGGCCAGCGCGGTGACCCTCGGCAGCTTGGTTTCCAGAGGCACTTTCCAGAGAGCTTTTGCGTTGCCTCCGTGTCACAGAGTCATTGCTCCGCGATACACTCTGTAACACGGAGCCGTTCCATTACAGGCTAAATTATGCACGTTTTCCATTTACTATAAATTGAACCCTTAGCTCCTAAAATCATTTGGTCACGATTTTATTCATAAAAACCACCTAGGAGTGAAGGGAGAAGTGGGAGAACTCATCTAGGGTTAATCAAATTCCCTACTCATCTACCAAATTCATGTAAGTATGTTAGTTTAGTATTAGTTAATTGTAGTTTTACGAACATGAATGGCAAGAACCCTTCCTCTAGGGTTGAAGCCATGAATTATGATTGTGCTTTTATGAAATTGTTTTGGAATTAAGTTATTGATTGTTGTTTTCGTCTTGCATTCTGGATTGTTGGTTGTTTTTATGATTGATCACCATGAAATCATATTTGTTAGCTTGAGTAATAGCTTGAGAAAGCATTACCTAGGTCAGGACATGAGAATGTAAGGAGCATGTTTGTCTCTAGGGAGAGATATTGTGTTAGGATAGAAATATACCTCACACCTTGCTTGGTTGACACACGGGGCTTATGAAAGACCAACTTCGGATGTCACATCACCACTCAAAGAAGTAGTTGTGAGGCTAAGTTCAGTTAAATGGTTAGAGGTACGAAAGTCCCTAATCGCTTCCCTGTAAACCACAACATAATTGATTGCCCGCGACTAGAAAATTAAACTCCTCGCTCACAATGATGCAGTGAGGCTAGATTGCCGTGTTTAGAGGCTCGAAAGACCATAAACATGCAATTCTAATTATGTGAAATAACAATTGATAGTTCCATGTTTAACCCATTGCAAATCGTAGGATCGCCTGATTAATTGGTTTTAACTCTATGTTGCTCCTAGAGTAATTTCAGAATATTTCGTTGACCCAAACTTAGACTTAATTAATCTCTATCGAAAATGTCTATAACCAACACTTGAGGTATTTAAGATCACACTAGAAATGGATAGTTAGAGGAATGGGTCCAGTCCCTGTGGGTTCGACAATCCGGTTCTTAAAAAAAGCCACTATATTACTTGCACGACCCGTACACTTGCGGGCACGTCAGGAGGCCAGCAATAGAAGTTGAGCTTTGGCAGCTTGACTTGGATTACCCCTTCGGCGAAAATGTTCGGGCTCTATGCAGAGTGGGGATAGCATTTGCGGAGTCGGTAGATGATGATGTCCCCACCGATGAGGAGATACGCCGTGAGGACTCAGATGTTGAGTCAGATGAAGACGGCGGGGGCGCTTTTGATATGGGAGACGAGGCAACGGCACCTGATGAAGAAGTTGAATACTTCGATTGATCAGGGAGTTTCACCTCCCACTTTTGAGATATGTTGAATTTTGTGAACACTGGGGACAGTGTTGGGTTTAAATGTGGGGTGGGAGTAGTTAGGTGCCAGCTGTTTCGTTGTTGTTTTTGTTTATGTGTATGTGTTGTGTTGTTGTGCCTGTGAAAAATGTGACCCTGTGACTTTGTGTCATGTGTTCTATAATTAAGTGGTGTTGTAATGAATGTTAAGCTGTTGTGTGTTGTGTGAGCTGTTGTTGAATGGTTATTGTGTAAATATTTTTGTTTTTTATCGATTTTCTATCGAAATTATCGAAATTTTTAAAATTTTTCGTTAAATTTCTTTTATTTTAGGTTTCTCGTCCTTTGTTTTCGGTGCTTTTACTGAGAATAGTCCCATTGAACTGAAGTCGTAATTAGTGACCGTTCCCTATGATGGATGGATGACGACCGTCTTAAGGGAAATGTAGTCGATAGGAGTAGTTTCTCTTTATTTTCTTTTTTTTGTTTGTTTCCCAAATGTGTCGCCACTTCATGGTTCAGAATTCTCGTTACATGTTGTAGATGATATTAAGTTGCAAAGGTAATTCGTATGAAAGCATGCAAATGCATAAACACGTTGAGATACCTAGGCCATAAAGTTCGATTCGGTGTGATCGAGGCTTAATATTGAATTCTTGTAATTAGTTGATTGAAGAGTCTGTGAATATGTCTTGAGTTGAGCATGTGCAATGAGTGTGAGGTGAGTTTTCAATTATTCCATGCTATTATGAAGTGTCTAGAACTTACCTGGTGTGTGTACGAAACGAAATGAAGGATGTGAATTGTAGGAAAGGATGTAGGCATTTCTTTGATTAAACCAAAAGGTTTTCCATTATCATACCTACCTTGAATGTACATCCTAGTTAGCCCCATTGAGCCTTTAGCCTATTTTTTTCTTTCTTTGAAGAGGTACAAACCGAGCTTAATCCCTTCTTTTCATTAGCCTTGAATTTTATCCAAAACTCTTAAGCACTCAAGAAAAACAATTTTCCCACAGTGTAAAGGAGTGAGAATTGTGAAAAGGAAGGAAAAGCGGAAGTGGTGAAAGTTAAAGAAAAGGTCAAAGGTGCACCTGCTGAAATTAAATAAAATAGAGATGTATAACTAATCTTGGTTATTAAGTCGAGTGTGCTTAAAGAAATGAGTGCTCGGTGCTATTTCGATTGGTATTATATATTATAAATCGACACGCAAGTGCACGTGGTCAAACAAGAAATAAAGTGGCTAAGTAGCCAAGTATCGATCCAAGGAGGCTCAAGATATGTAAAGTTGCCTAGATTACTATATTCCTATTTCACTTCTAATTATGCTAACAACAATGTAACCAACAGTTACTTGAGTTTTTGTTTCTAAACTATATATACTACAATTAATTACAACTATTTACTTGTGAATTTAGACAATGGATATTACATGCCAAGGTTAAGGACAAGTAATAAACTTGATAATCATGATAATTTGGTTAATCTCTTCTTCATGTTGCTAGCCAAGAACATTAGCCTAGAAATTAAAACTCTCATATTTAATTTCACTTTAGAATCATAAACCATCCATCTACATTTCTGTGATCAAATGCAATTTATGACCTAGCACTACAATTCCGATTCCTAAATTGACTAATACGGCTTTCAAGTATATTTCTATTAGGGAAGCACATCAAAACCCAATTTTCCCAAATCAAGTTAAGAACAATACCCTATTAATTCACAACTTTCCAATTTCTTGCTCTTTCGAGTGAAATTGGACTTTTTAGATGTACATTAATGTTGGCCAAGCACTAATGCAGTAAGAACAAGAATTAATAGAACAACGTGAGAGAATGAGCATAAAACCATATCAATTATAATCAAAATTCATTACACATGTTCAAAACCTCAGCAAGGAAGAGAATTAGCCACTCATTTGTGGATTGATCATCCTAAAATGAGTGTAAATCATACGTACAATTGATAGAAAGAAGAAAGGAAGAGAAGAAATCCCTTAGCTTTTTCGTTCCTCAATTGCTACTAACCCACGTCCTTGCTCTCCACTTCTGAACTCAGTCTAAAAACTCAAAACTCTTTAAAATAAACCTAAGTGTGCTATTTATACTAGTGGGAAATTTTTCCCGGAATAACAAGCAACGTGTCACGGAGGCCAACGCGGAGCACTGCCTCCGTGATACGGCGTGGACGCGGACCTTCACTAGAATTTCAGGGTCCGGTAAATTAGCCTCAACGTGGCACGGAGGCCAATGCGGAGGCCTCTCTCTGTGCCACGGAGCTGACGCGAAGGCACACTGGAATTTTCCATTTTAATTCCTGCTCAGGCAGTGTGCTACCGCGATGGTAGCGTGGCACGGCTCCATCGCGGAGCCCCTATAAAATGTGCATTCCAAGGTCTTTTCCACGCTCGCATCCAAGTCCAACTCCGACATAGTTCCAACATGCATTTTAGCTCCTAAAAATCACATTTACCTGCAAAACAAATGCTAATCATATTGGTTAGTATAAATTCGCATTTTATTACTAATTACATGATATTATATACACATTGCACAACAAACAAGGTAAAAATGATACGTTTGAGTATCACTTGGGCATATAAATCTGCCCAAGATCACTTACCCCACACTTAAATCCTTGTTCGTCCTCGAACAACATATACACAAATCATGCAAATTACATCCCAACCTTCGTCACTATGGTGCAACAATTTACGCTACGTTCATACCGATTATTCAATTTTTGCAAATCATAAAGAAAACATGCTTGGTCGTACAATACAATGACCTTTAATACATCAAGACTTCCTAGACTTTAAGAATTGATTCTTGATATCGGCAAACTCATGCAAATCAGCTAATCAAGAAATCCAACATGAAAATCAATCTTTCATCAAGCATGTGCCCTCACAACTCGAGAGAAACTTCCCCTTTATGTTCATGCAGCACACAAACATGCAAGTAGGGGCATATAAAAATTAATTTCACTCACTCTCCCAAAAGAATTCACATGCCTCATGTCATGACCCATAAGCTTGCCCTTAGTGTATTACTCCACTAATATAAATAAATGCAATATAGGATCACGTAGGACTTTAATGGGTTGTAACGGGGCTATGGATCTAGTATATATATATTGGATTAGCCAATAATAGTCGCTAGCATCCTTAAGCGCCTTTTCAACTCATTCCCATCGACTCATGGACATTGTTCCTCTCTTTTCTCTTTTTCTCCCATTCATGCTGGTTTACTTTCATACAACCCATTTCATCAGACACACTTGACACAAAACAAAGGGTTTTCAAGTACCCTCACTATCAATTAATTACAACAAGTGCCTCTTCAACATCATCTTTTCTTTCCTCACTTTGCTTTTCTTTTTCTTTTCACTCTTTAACACTTTGGGAAACATTTTCTTTTCTTTGTAAGCACTTAAGAGCTTCTTATAGACTTTAAGGCTAATGAAAAGAAGGAATAAAGCTTAGTTCATACAATTTTTGGACAAAAGAAAGAAATCGGCCAAAGGCTCAACGGGCTGACTAGGGTATACAACATATAAAAAGGTAGAATTTGACAAGAAAAAAATGGAAACTATCGGTTAAAACAAAGAAATGCCTACATCCTTTCCAACACTACACCTCCTTCATTTCATTTTGTATACACACCAGGCAAGTTCTAGACAATTCACAATGACATGAAATAGCAAAACCTCACTTCACACTTCATGCACATGCTTGAATCAAGATGCATTCACAGACTCTTTAATTAGTCAATTACATGAATTCAAGATTAAGCCTCAATCATACTGAACCAAATTCTATAGCCTAGGTAACTCAACATATTTACCGAATTGCATGCTTTCAAACGAATCATTTTCACATTTTGAGCATCAATTACAACACGCAACAAAATTTTAGCAACCATAAGCAACTACAGTTCATTGATGCAATCCACCAAATAAAAACTAAAAACAAATAAAAATCCTACTCCTACCGACTACATTTCCCTTAAGACGGTCGTCATCCATCCATCATAGGGAACGGTCACTAACTATGACATCGGTTCAATGGGACTATTCTCGGTAAAAGAACCAAAAACAAACTCCGAGAAACCCAAAAAATTAAAAAAAATCGAAAACAAATTTTGCAACACATCGATCATTTCGATAGAAAGAAAATATTTACAAGTGCAAAATATTTTCGCAAAAAATTTTGAAAAATATCGATCATGTCGATAGAAAAAAAAATATTTACAAAATTTACAAAATATTTACACTAGCAACCATAACTTTCAAAAACACACATCATCAGCCACAAAACAAATATATACAGATACACCACAAATCAGTTCACAACAAGGAAAGCACAAACATTCATACAACTCAAGGAAAAACATACAGCAAATTAGAGTCTATGTCCCAGCACCTAGCTACTCCCCACCCCACACTTAAATCGAACACTGTCCCCAGTGTTCACAAAAATACACAGCACAAAATTTTGGGTGGTGGAACTCCCTGCTCAGTCGAAATATTCGACTTCTTCATTCGGTGCTGCGGCCTCGTCGCCCATATCTGAATCAGCTCCATCGTCGTCATCGGACTCCACATCGGAGTCCTCACGACGTGTCTCCTCATTAGTAGGGACATCATCATCTGTCGGCTCCACGAAGGCTGGTCCCACCCGACATAAGGCTCTGGCATTCTCCCCAAAGGGGTAGTCCAGCTCCAGCTGCCATAATTCTTCCTCGGTGGCTGGTCTCCCACCAATCCGTAGCTGAAGCATCTGCATGCCGAACATACGGGCCATGTACTGATCGTCATGAGCATGTCGCTCGCCCAAAGTCAATACTGGTCCATGTGTAGTGTCGGGGGCCTTAGTCTTTGTCACATCGAGGGCCCTCCGCTCCAACTGCGGAATATAGTCCAAGGCTTCTTCCTCAATGTCGAGGCCTCGGAGGAAGGTGGTGATGAGTCCGCCAAACCCGTATCTGTGGCCCTGGTGCAGTCTGGCTCTCTTCATGGCGGATATTATTACCGCCCCCACATTAATCTCAAGCCGTTTCATAAGGGCATATACCAAGCATACACGGTCCCAGGTCACGCCCGTCATATGAACTCCCGGGATCAAACACGAACACATAATCTTCAGCCATATTCTGGCCTCCCTGTTCATCTGCGAATAAGGAAGAGTCTGGTGGTAACCCCTCTCCTTATGTCTACTCCATCGGGCTGTGGATCGATCCCCACACAACGTACGTCTGATGTCGGCGTACGGTGGGGTGATGTTTAGCTGGCGGAGAACGTGGGCGTCTGTGTCCCGCGCTCCAACGATGGCATTCAGCTGCTGGGGTTCCATATTGACAATCTGCCCTCTGATTTTCACTGTGTGGCTTCTGATGGCCGGGTTCCAGTTTGCATAAAATTCCCGGACCAAGTGAAGGTTGCACTCCTTGGGCTCCTGAAAAATAAAGCTGAGCCCAGCTGCTTCAATTCTCTGTACAATGCGAGGGAACTCCTGTGCGAGTGGTTCCCTTGCAATATGTTCCTCCGGGAAGTACTTGTTTTCTTTATGCTTAGCATACCATTTCTTCCCTTCATCGGTTACCCATCTTGTTCCGTATTGGCGGCGTTGGCCGCGCGGAACAGCGGGTGCAGCTGGGACTGCGGTGCCCAGTCTCATCCTTTTCCTACCTGTGCCTGAGGTAGAAGCACCCTTGCCTTTATCTTGTCTGCTTGCCATTTTACCTGTCAATTTACACAAACAAGCACAAAGTTAAGCTAATAACTTCTTGACTTCGGCTAAGGTCGGGTTACACAACATTTACCCCACACTTAGGCCTTAGCTACTTCTACAAAATTACGGCAAGAATAACTCTAATTTCACCACAGACAACACTATTCACTTCATGCTTAGTGCGTTCACAACCTAAATTTCGACAGCATAACGGTTAGCGTACAACTCAGACTTCATACAGCTAATCCCAATCCTACTATTGCTAACAATTCACACATCGCACTTCGCAACAAAAACAACAGCAAAATAAAAACAACGATAAAAACATTCTATATACAATCTAATCCAAACAATCTAACCAATTTACACACTTTTTGCATTTTCCCACAAAAATTCAAGAATTTGTCGTCTTTGACATTTACACAATATTTACCACGACTTCTCTCAAATAACAAACACCCCCCGGCATCTAATTTGCCGACTTATCAAGTCGCTCAAGTTAAATTCAACAACTCATGCCCTAGAATACAATTCTATAAGCAAATTCGAATTATTTACGCAATCAATAAGTTCAAACGCTAAATACAACAATCCAAACATATATCAATCACAAATAATCCAACATTCATGTTTAATTTCTACCTAGGGTGATGTATCTCACCTCACATGCCCAAATTTGACAAAAATCGCCAAAAAATTGAGATAGATGATGAAAACATACCTTTGAATTGAGAAACCGAAGAAACTTGACGTATTCCTTGCCTAGGAACGTGGCACGGTGCTTGGGGAGGGAGAAATGGGTGTTTGGTCGCGGAGGGAAGAGGGAAATGGGGAAAAATTGGGCAAAATCGGGGGTTTATTTAAAGAAAACACGCGGGTCACCCGGCAACCCGGTGTGACCCGGCACTAAATAAGGGGCAACATGTCACGGAGGGTAACGCGGAGCACTGCCTCCGTGACACGGCGTCAACGCGCCAGTGCACTGTTTCTTCAATTAATTTGATTTTTCATACCTTGCCTCATTTTCTCGATTCCATGTATATTTCCTCCGTTATACTTGAAAATCACTCCACTAAACAAAAATTGGTTAAATTAATAGATTTCCCTAACTAAAATAAAAAAATACTAACTAAAATGAAAATCTAAACCTAATCAAGAAAAGAAAAAGAAAAATAAAAATTGGAAATAAACAAATAAAAACAAAACTAAAGATAAAAACTAACTACACTGTGTAAAAGAAAAAAATAAAATATTTTTCTCACGGGTTGCCTCCCGTGCAGCGCCTGGTTTACCGTCGCGGCTCGACGTCCTTTAAGCTCACTTGTCTACTAGGGTGATTGACGATTTGTCCCGATCATGGTCATGCCCCCAGTAGTTCTCAACCTTATCCGGTGGCCTACCTAGTAACTCTCGGGAATCACTCATTCCATTAGCATTCCCATGATCAATCACATTGATCACCGAGAGTTCCTTGTAAACAGTCGGCAGCTTAGGTACCTTGTACACATCGAACACTTCAACCTTATCATGTGCTCGCATCGTGAGTTGACCCGCAGCTACATCAATTAATGCTTTTCCAGTTGCCAAAAAGGGTCGTCCCAAAATAAATGGGACTTTAGCATCTGGTTCAAAATCCAGAACAATGAAATCGACCAGAAAAATGAGGGAGCCTACTTGCACTAACACATCCTCAACAATGCCATCCGGCTTAGCTAAAGACCTGTCTGCTAGCTGCAAGTTTACCGTTGTAGGTCTAGGACTCCCTAGACCTAACTTTTTGAATACCGAAGATGGCATCAGATTTATGCTTGCCCCCAAGTCGCATAATCCACGAGCTCGGATACTTTGCCCAATAGTAAGCTGGATAGTAAAACTTCCAGGGTCTTTCAGTTTTGTGGGCAACCTATTCTGAATATGGGAAGTGCATTCCTCCGTTAAAGCTACCGTGGCATACTCAGTCAAACGACTTTTGTTAGCCACGATGTCTTTAATATATTTCGCATATTTTGGCACTCCCTGCAAGACATCAACAAGAGGTAAGTTAACATGTACCTGTTTAAGTACCTCCATGAATTTCTGGAAACACGCCTCCTCCTTGTGTTTCTTAAGTCATTGAGGGAATGGGGGTGGAGGCCTTTCTGGTTCAGCTTCTTTAGTCTTCCATTTATCTGAGATTTGCTCTCCCTCAACATCTGCTGCTCCTGACTTTTGAGGCGGTCTTTCCGGTTCCACCTCCTTCAACTGTAAACCACTCCTCGTGGTCACTGCATTTACCTGCTTCAGATTAGGATCTGTGTCGCTAGGTAGTCCTCCTCTGGGTCTAGTATTTTGGGCACTAGCAAATTGCCCAAACTGATATTCAAGAGCCTTGGTCGCCAACTGATTGTTCTTCACTTCGGCTGCCAATTTAACATAGTCAGCCTGCAATTGTGCCTGATTAGCGATCATGGTTTTGAACATCTCCTCAATGGTAGGTGATGGTGGTGGAGGAGGGGCATTGTGATTTCTGAATTGAGCTTGATAATTTTGTTGCCCTCCTTGGTTTTTGTGCATACCCTGCCCTGAACTTTGTCCTTGTTGATTGTTGCTACCCCACGAAAAATTTAGATGGTTCCTCCAATTTGAGTTGTAGCCACTACCAAATTGTTGTTGATTTCTCTATGCATTGCCCACAAAGTTAACAGAATCAGGATTTGCACCATAGCATTCAGCTGAATGCTCACTACTACCACACACTTCACACCACATCTGTTGAACTGCATTGACTGAAGCTGAAGGCTGGTTCAAATTTATATTGCTGAAGTGAGTGTTTAACTGATTTTACAAAGCAGCTATCTGTGCAGCGATAGCTGTGAATTCATCCACTTCAAGCACTCCCGCTGCTTTCCTTGCTCCACCTCTTGAAGAATCTGCATTCCATTCTGGATTGCCTTGTGAAATCCGGTTGAGCAAAGTGTACAGCTCCTCATAGGTCTTTTCCAGCGCTTGCCCTCCAGCTGCTGAATCTAACAGAATTTTAGTGTGGGGTTCCAAACCCTCAATAAGTGTGTGTACCAACACCTCATTGGACTGATGATGACGAGGAAAGTCCCGCAACATGGATTTAAATCTTTCCCAGGCTTGATATAGATTTTCTCCTTCCCTCTGTTTAAAACTTAGGATTTGACTCCTAAGTCTGGCTGTTTTACCAGAAGGGAAAAATCTGATCAAAAACTTCCGTGCAAGATCATCCCACGTTGATATAGAATTAGGTGGTTCAGCTTTTAACCACCTCTTGGCTTCACCAAGTAAGGAAAATGGAAATAAGGTGAGCCGAACATAATCAGGTGACACTCCAGCGGGTATATAAGTGTCACTTATCTCCAAAAAGTTTTGGAGATGTTGTTGTGGATCTTCATGAGGGAGACCGGTAAATTGCCCGCTTGTGTGCAAAAGTTGCACCATATTCTGCTTTAATTCAAACCTCCCTCCAGGCTCTGGTTTGCGGATGCTAGAATGTACATTATTAGTGTGTGGGATTGCCACCTCGCGAACCGGCCTTGCTGCTGCTTCATCGGGCACTAAAACTGCCCTCACAACTGGTGGATTTTGTTGCTCCATCATAGACTGTTTAAGCAACTGCAGCTTCTTTCGTAGAGCTTCTCTACGTTGACTATGAAATTCACGTTCAGGCTCTAAGTAAGATTCCACCAGCTCTTTGTCCCTTTCCAGTGTTCACAGAAACAAAATCTACAAAATACAGGCTAAGACCAAGTTGTTAACACTTAAGAAAATAAAAATAAAAATACAGTAAATTTTCCCTAAACACAATTTCACAAATCGCCTAGCCTCCCCGGCAACGGCGCCAAAAACTTGCTCGGTGCTATTCCGATTGGTATTATATATTATAAACCGACACGCAAGTGCACGTGGTCAAACAAGTAATAAAGTGGCTAAGTAGCCAAGTATCGATCCAAGGAGGCTCAAGATATGTAAAGTTGCCTAGATTACTATATTCCTATTTCACTTCTAATTATGCTAACAACAATGTAACCAACAGTTACTTGAGTTTTTGTTTCTAAACTATATATACTACAATTAATAACAACTATTTACTTGTGAATTTAGACAATGGATATGAACATGCCAAGGTTAAGAACAAGTAATGAACTTGATAATCATGATAATTTGGTTAATCTCTTCTTCATGTTGCTAGCCAAGAACATTAGCCTAGAAATTAAAACTCTCGTATTTAATTTCACTTTAGAATCATAAACCATCCGTCTACATTTCTGTGATCAAATGCAATTTATGAGCTAGCACTACAATTCCGATTCCTAAATTGACTAATATGGCTTTCAAGTATATTTCTATCAGGGAAGCACATCAAAACCCAATTTTCCCAAATCAAGTTAAGAACAATACCCTATTAATTCACAACTTTCCAATTTCTTGCTCTTTCGAGTGAAATTGGACTTTTTAGATGTACATTAATGTTGGCCAAGCACTAATGCAGTAAGAACAAGAATTAATAGAACAACGTGAAAGAATGGGCAGAAAACCATATCAATTATAATCAAAATTCATTACACATGTTCAAAACCTCAGCAAGGAAGAGAATTAGCCACTCATTTGTGGATTGATCATCCTAAAATGAGTGTAAATCATACGTACAATTGATAGAAAGAAGAAAGGAAGAGAAGAAATCCCTTAGCTTTTTCGTTCCTCAACTGCTACTAACCCACGTCCTTGCTCTCCATTTCTGAACTCAGTCTAAAAACTCAAAACTCTTTAAAATAAACCTAAGTGTGCTATTTATACTAGTGGGAAATTTTTCCCGAAATAACAAGCAACGTGTCACGGAGGCCAACGCGGAGCACTGCCTCCGTGACACGGCGTGGACGCGGACCTTCACTGGAATTTCAGGGTCCGGTAAATTAGCCTCAATGTGGCACGGAGGCCAACGCGAAGGCCTCTCTCCGTGCCACGGAGCTGATGCGAAGGCACACTGGAATTTGCCATTTTAATTCCTGTTCAGGCAGTGTGCTACCGCGATGGTAGCGTGGCACGGCTCCATCGCGGAGCCCCTATAAAATGTCCATTCCAAGGTCTTTTCCACGCTCGCATCCAAGTCCAACTCCGACATAGTTCCAACATGCATTTTAGCTCCTAAAAATCACATTTACCTGCAAAACAAATGCTAATCATGTTGGTTAGTATAAATTCGCATTTTATTACTAATTACATGATATTATATACACATTGCACAACAAACAAGGTAAAAATGATACGTTTGAGTATCACTTGGGCATATAAATCTGCCCAAGATCAATGAGAACAAAAACAAAGAAAAATTTCAAGAATGAGAGGATGAAGGAAGAAACAATACCCATAATGATGGTGGGATGTATTGAAAAGCGCTTAAGGAAGCTAGTTGCTATTATTGGTTAGCCCAGTATTTACTAGTTCCTTTGCTTACATTACAACCCACTAAGTCCTACGTGATCTTACATCACGCGTCCTTATATTAGTGGAGTAGTACACTAGAGACAAGCCTATGGTTCATGACATGATGCATGTGAATTCTTTGGGAGAGAGAGCGAAATTGTGTTCATATACCCCTACATGTAATGCTTTGGAAATCGTATGATTGCAAATGGGGAGATTCTCTTGTGTTGTGAGGGCACATGCTCGACGAGAGATTAAATTTCGTGTCGGATGTCTTGATCAGTTGATTTGCATGAGTTTGCCGAGATCAAGAGTTGATTCTTGAGTCGAGGAGGTCTTAATGTGGGGTATGTCATTGTATTGATGAGACCGTGCATGTTTTCTTGATGATTTGCTAGATTAAATAATCGGTATAACCGTAGCTTGAGTTGTCGAGCCAAAGTAGCTATGCATGGGTGTCAATTGCATGAGATGTGAGAGTATTGTTCGAGGACGAACAAGGTTTTAAGTGTGGGGTAAGTGATCTTAGGAAGAATTATATACCCAAGTGATACTCAAATGCTTCATTTCGTCTTTGTTATCTATCGTTATTTTGCATTCTCATGTGATTTGTAGTTAAAATGTGAATTTATACTAACCAACATGATTAGTGTTGTTTTGCAGGTAAAATGGAATTTTGGGGAAGCTAAGATACATGTTGGTAAAAATCGGGAATGGACTTGGAAGCAAGGAGTGGAAAAGGTCAAGGAAGAGCAGCAAAAATAACGGCTCTGTGATGGAGCCGTGTCACACTGCCATCGCGGAGGCATTCTGCCTCGGGTAATTTAATTTTGGCTATTTCCAGTGAAGCCTCGCGTTACCTCTATGACACGGAGGCAATGCCACGTGATGCAAGTCGTGGCACGTTGAGTACAATTACCTGGGACATCAATTTTCAGTGTAGGTGCGCGATAGCACCGTGGCACGTGGGCCAGGCTTTGCGATGCAGGCCGTGGCACGCCAAGGTGAAAATTTTGAGGAGCCTAATTCCAGAGAGTGCTCCGCGATACACTCCGTGCCACGTTGCTTGTTATTCTGGGAAAAATTCTCAATAGTATAAATAGCACATTTAGGTTTTATTTTAAACATTCTGACTTGGTTGAGCAAGAACGTGGGTTACAGGCAGTTGAGGGGACTAAAATTCTAGGGTTCTTCTCTATCTCATTCTCTTTTACCTCAATTGTTTGTATGATTTATACTCATTTGATGATGTTTAATCCAAAAATGAGTGGCTAAGTTCACTTCTTGCTGAGGTTAAGAACAATTATAGTGGAATGTAATTGTTGATCATTTTAGTTTGCATCTTTTCTTCAATGGTTGTTCTATCAATTCTTGTTCTTACTGCGTTAATGTTTGGCCAATGTTAATGTATATCTAAAAAATCCAATTTTGATTTTGAGAAGGAAAGAAATTGGAAAGTTGTGAATTGGTAGGATATGATCTCTTCTTAGTTTGGGAAAATTGAGAACTGATTTACATTCAGAATAGAAATATATCTGAAAGTCTTATTAGTCAATTAAGGAGTAGGTTTTGTATGGCTAGAACATGAAATTCTTTTATCACAGAAATGTAGATTGAAGGTTCATGATTCTTAAGTTGGATAGGAGACAAAAGTTCCAACCCCTAGGCAATAATTCTTGACTAGCAACCGAAGGAAAGATTAACTGAATTGTATCGATAAATTAATTCCCTGCATGTTCGTTTTAACCTCAGCATGCTCATTACTATAGTTCAAAATCACTTTATAATTTTGTCTTAGATTCGGATTAATTAGGAAACTAAACTCTCAAAATCTTATTTAAGTTGTTGTCTGCATTCTTAAAGGTATAGTTCATTAACACTTAAGTTAATTATTACCGTAGCTCAGTCCCTGTGGGATCCATACTTGGCTTTACTTAAGCCACTTTACTACTTGTTCGACCACGCGCACTTGCGTGTAGTCACCACATAAGCCCGAACAGTCGTGACACAAGCGGCATCAGTTATGGAAATTCACCCTACTAGCCTAGGAAAATGATTTTTATGTCTGTATAAATACGTTTTATGTTTTATTTTCATAAGATAATCGTTAGACAACATTGGAGGATGTGAGAATTGAGGGATAGAAGATAGAATTGAGTAGATTGGCTTGTGATCAACCTTTTCTTGATTTTCTCTTGATCGTCATACTTTTTTCTTGAGAATTTTTCTGATTTATTTAAAGAAGTTTTTCTCTCATCCATATTTGTAAGTATTGATTTATGTATTTAATTATGAATGCAAATCACAATCTTGCAACTATAAGAGGCTAAAACCTCTATAGCTAGGGTTGTGGGAACCATAATGGATTAATAGGCTAGGCTTGCATAAAAGTGATTAAAAACCAATGCAAAACACTTGTATTGTATTCTCTTCATTCTTAAACATTTCTTAACGGTGTACAACGTTAGGAATTGCCCGAATTCTTTACTTGCTTGAGCCTAGAGAGCCAGAGATTAGGAAAAGAGAATTACAACCAAGCCTTGATCTTGATGATCTTTGTATTAACTTGAGTTGTGGTCGCAGGATAGTTAAATTTAGGACATATTGATAGCGGTTATTTTGCAATCACTCATGAGACCTGACCCGATGATTGAGTATAGTCATTCAATAGGGACGAACTAGTCGTTTAGATGAACCTAAGTTATCAGTTCTACAAGTAAGCATTAGTGATGATCATGTATGCATACCTGAAGCAGTTATGAACCCATGGGGAACACTAACCCTAGTTATTATCAGTTCTACAAGTAAGCATTAGTGATGATCATGTATGCATACCTGAAGCAGTTATGAACCCATGGGGAACACTAACCCTAGTTATCTTTCATTCTTAATTTCAACAAACATTTTAACAGTTGTTTTTACTTATTGTTTTCTTTAGAACCCCCAATTTGGAGTAACTACCCAACAAGTTCACTTACTGGATTTAGTCTAGCTCTTCCATATTCCTTGTGGGTTCGACCCAACCTCTAGTTGGGTTCTTTATTGACAATGTCCGCTTCATACTTTTGTAGGAGGTATGGTTTGAGAATTATCAAAAACTAAATTTAGAAATAGCGAAAGTCTAAAATGTAAAAGCATCTAAACAATGGAAATATCATAAAAACTGAATTCGAAGCTGAATATACAAACTATGTCCCAAAAGCCTCTAACATACTAACGGGTTGATCGGACAACACCCAAGATACTTGAAGTCTGAAACTGAAAATGGCAACAACACAACTAACTGAAGGTCCTTGAAGGATAAGGACTCACCAACAATGCTGACTGGGCTCAACTCTGATAAATGGCTAGCGGCGAGACCGAGCCTGAACGTCTGAGCCTGTATCATGAAATGATACAACATAGAGTATGCAGTCAATACTTGGAATATACCGAGTATGCAAGGTAAGTAAAACTAAGAAGGTGAAACTGAAATCATGCATATCCTAAATTAATACATCATAAGATTTTGAAAGTAAGGACTTGCATACTGATATCTTGAAAACATGGTTAGAGATAACTGAATCGAATAACCCAAAATTGAAACCAATATTTATAAGTAAAACTGACAAATTAAACATTGGTTCAAACCTGCTAAAAACAAAATATCATAACGGATGAACATGCTTAACTGAAATCATGAGGAATAATGGGAGATTCTTCATATAACTGACATTATCACGCTAGAGTTTACGTGATCCAGACTATTACACTCAAGTGGGTAGAGCCATCTTGAGCCTAACACTACCAAGATATCGGTATCAAGCTGCCCCTTAGGGCAGGGGAAAGCTCGTGAAGGAGGTCCCAATGAATCTAAATAAACCTACATTGCCATGTAGTTCTGAGGCTCGGGGTTTACCTGAACCATTGGCCTACTCGCTTCTAGACACTACTCCCAAAAACAAACATATGCTCTCCATCATGTTTCAATGAAGATGAAACCATCATTTTTCAAGGAAGCTAATCATGAAATTACATACATAGTCTGAAATCTAAACATGGAGAGCTTTGGCTCAAAACATACCACAAGCTGAAAGTGGGAGTATAGACTCCAAAACCATGTAGTAAGCTAATATCATGAAATTGAACTGAATCATGAAAACATCCTTAGATCATATGTTCTTGCCCAAACTTTAACATGCTTGAAATAGACTTGATAGTGAAAATCATGGATTCATACATGGGTAAATCATAAACATTCTTTTATGCTAGACATCTCATCATACTTGAAAATCTAGATCATAAACTTAACTTTTTCATGAAACTTACATAATTGGGCATAATATCTTTAAAACTAGAAATCATGAATTTTAATTCAAAATAAGTATAAAACCTGCCCATGAATCTTAAAACATCATTAGAAACATGAAGAGACTCATAATTAAAACATAGAGAAGTTATGCTTTTGGGTTAAAACCCCATAAAATCATACAATTGAATTCATGAATTTGAGAAGGGATTTGGGCATGAGAGTTAAGGGAAACTCTCATTGATGACCCTACATACTTGGATAAGCTGATTCTACACCCTTCCTAAAAAGCCCAAGAGATTTAGGGAAGAACTAGGAGAATTCTCAAGCCTGGTCTTTCATGGAACCCTCTAGTCTTGCATGCATGGGAGAGAATGACTTATGATAGGTTAAGTGTTATACCCCGTAAAATTCCTAACACATAGATGACCTATTCGCATGTTGGTTAAGAGTATTTGAAAGTTATACATGCTACAAAAAGGCCGGGAAAAGACCAGACGAGAAACCTGTCGAACCATCACGGAAGGAGCCGGGGCAGAGCCCCTCCGCGATGGCAATGTGTCACGAAGGTGGAGCCTCCGCGTTGGCTCCGTGACACGATAGCCCTGTCCAGGCCCAACTATATAAGCCCTCCACTTCGGTTTAAATGTTATATTTCATATAATTTCCAGAGAAGTCGAGGGAAAAATAGAGAGGACGAAGATTCCATTGAAATTTCCTTCCGATTACGCCATGAAACGTTGTCCAAACTCAATTAACTCCAGATACCGAGGTATTTAGCAGCAAGGAGCATTCCTACATATTTAGTTTCGTGAAATTCGGCCGACGAATCGTCGTGCTACCGAACTGAGGTAAGTGGAATTGCTCCAAACTAGTGTCAACATACTCCTAGCCTTAAAGTGAATATTTCTCCCTTCTGGACTTTCAAGAAATAGTGAGTTTTTGACCGTCTTTCGATAAGCCAAAGTTTAGGCTATAAATATATCGAAAGTGACGTTTTCTTCCGGAATATTGGTGTATTTAGTTCTAATTGACATGTATATGAATGTAGTTGGGAGAAACAGCAGAAGTACCGACAGAAATCACATCGGTCAGTCGGGTACTCAGAAACCAGGTATGTAAAGCTATTCTTTCGGCAAGCCAGGAAGTACAATCTAGAAAATTGATATAATAAAGGCTATTGACAGATACCCAACATACAGGAACAATTTTAGTATAATTTCCAGCAAGCATGCTAGTATATCATTACGTATCATACGATAATCAGAATAACGGATAGTCAGCTGATTTTAGATAGTAATGTGGTATCAGCTAGTAGCTCAGCATGTTCTTACGTAATATCCAGAATGGAAGTTGTAAAAGCAGTATAATGAATTAGCAAGATTACAAATAGTATGTATTACATTATTGAGCTATATCCAGTTATAGATGGCATGTTCTATGTTATTGAGTTATATCTAGATATAACCAGATCAGTAATCAGATATAGAAATAGCTCCAGACACCGATATAGCTCCAGATACAGATATAGCTCTAGAAGCAGATAAAGGCCAGGTAGCAGTTACCCCAACAATCAGAAACAGTGCAAAATAGAATATAGAATCAGTTGTTTAATACGGACTGGCCTTGAAATAAAAGAAGAGAATATGATTAGTATTTTTCTTTTGAGCATGCTTGCTGTGTATGTGTTTTTCATGTTGAGACTTGTTATGGCATGTGGCAACCTTCAACATCCCCACTGCCCCTGGGTTATAGCTGTGTCGATACCAGATTCAGATATCGCCACCATCTGGGCGATGTCGTCCGCTTAAAGGACGATGATGGCTGACCACCATAATAATACGGTCCAGATTACCCTGCTTGCAAGGGCAGTTCAGTTTACTCTGGGCAGAGCCAGATTACCCTGTTTACAGGGGCAGATTACTCTGTGTGCGCTTGTGGCCAGGGGCAGTTTCAGATACAGATTTTTATAAAATAACCCTGTTGCGTGCTTGCACCCAGGGGCAGTTTCAGTCACAGATACAACAGCACATTACCCCGTGAGCGCTTGCGCCCAGAGGCAGGAGTCTTCAGACTCAGACACAGTTTATTGTCAGAGGCCAAGGCCTGAGCTACCTACCCAAGGGGGCCGATAGGAGGAGCTCACAGTTATGAGATGAGTGGAGTGACTTATTTTTGGTTGGTTTAGACCCGGGTAGGGGTAAATAGATTGTTCTGTTGGTTGGCACCTTCCGGCTTATGGGGGTCGATCAGGTATTGTGTGTATTTATATGTATATCTATATGTGCTATTAGATACTGATAGACAGTAGGACGACACGTCGTCAGGTACGCCCAGTTTAGTTATAGAATAGGTAAACTCTCCCCGGTTATCCTCAGTCAGATAGACTCAGCTACTTCCTGCTTATATGTCATGTTATTGTTGTTACCCATTTCAGTTGTATATTTCAATTTGCTTTACATGCTCAGTACCTATGGTACTGACGCCCGTGGGGGCGCTGCATTGCTTTCCTGCAAGTACACATAGACGAGGAGTCGATCCCTCGTGATCCAGTCAGCAGAGTTGTCAGCTCCTATCCTCTGGAGCTAGACAGTCGGAGGTCACTCCTATTTCCTTTTGATTACAGTTTGGGTAGGTCGGGGCCCTGTCCGGATCATTCTATTATTACTTCCTAGAGGCTTGCAGTTTGATGTTTCCCTGTGGCAGTGGAGCCGGTCGTGTGGGGCCGTGCATGTATATATGTGTTTGGTTGATTATATTAGTCGTGTGGGGCCATAGTCTGATAGTAGTGGTGACCTTGCCGGTCACGCAGTTATTCAGTATTCTATTGTTAAGTTACAGATAGCTAGACGGCATGGTGGCCTTGTTGGCCTGCATAGGTTTCCCCTTTGTAAGTATGTTTCTGGTTAGCTGAAGTTTTATACAGGTGGCTATAGGCCTAATCGGCTGGGGGCTGTATTTACAGCCGCTATATAGTTGGTTCGTTTGTTGAAATAGAGCCAGAGTCAGCCAAAGCACCAGATGTGCTCAGACTGGACCGTTTAGCAGCCCAGAGTCTAGCAGGAACCAGGTGCCCGTCATACCCCCTAGGGTGGGGTGTGAAAAACTTCGTATCAGAGTAGTTCGTGTCCTAGGGAGTCTACAAGTCGTGCTAAGTAGAGTCTTGTCTATGGATGTGTTGTGCACCACATACTATAGGCAGGAGGCTGCGAGGCATAATTGGATGGTTACCCTTCTTTCATACTCAGTCGTGCCATAGCACAATACAGTATAGGGTTGGTCCTTTTGAAACTTACCACCCTCTTTGTCTACAGATACAATGGCAGATCAGTGGCACCCTGCTACAGGCAGGAGATTAGATACAACGGCAGGCGAAGGCACTAGCAGGATGCCTCACTTACATCCAGATTCAGCCCGGTCTGAGGGCAATGCGGAGGTTTCATCCGGACCCTCCCAGCAGTCTCCGCCTCGCCAGACACCATTTGAGGCAGCACCGCCTCCCACAGCTCCTGCACCCACTTCATTTGATCAAGAGCTACGTAGTGCGGTGGTTATGTTAACCCAGATGCTAGCTACTCAGCGTCAGCCAGTACCACCTGTAGCAGCGGAATCTCTAGGTGGGCCAGGTAGTTCCAGGGTTAGAGAATTCTTAGCATTAGGACCCCCTCAGTTTACTGGGTCAGATCAAGCAGAGGACCCCCAGGATTTCCTAGATCAGATGCAGAGAATTTTTCGGGTTATACATGTGACCCCTACAGAATCAGTTGAGCTGGCAGTGTTTCGGTTGCGGGACATAGTTGTATTATGGTACGAGAGTTGGGAAAGGTCTCGAGGGAGAGATATTGCCCCTCCGACCTGGTCCAACTTCTCGGAGGCCTTCCTGGACAAATTCTTACACCGGGAGGTCAGACAGGCCCGGATGGACCAGTTCTTACACTTAGAGCAGGGGGCCAGGAGCGTCCATGAGTATTCTTTACAGTTTGACTCCTTAGCCTGCTATGCTCCAGCATTTGTGGACACTATGTCGTCCAGAGTCCACCGCTTTATTATGGGCCTGAATTCAGATTACATAGAGACGTGCATGACGGCTACTTTGACAGAGGACATGGACATAGCCAGGGTACAGGCCTTCGCACAGACAATTGAGGGCCTGAGACAGCGGCAGCGGGGCGACAGGCAGGCGACTTTAGAGCAGCGCCGTAGAAATAGACCCGCTGAGATTCAGGGGGGAAGTCCCTAGGGGGCCGAGACCACGGTTTTCAGATAGGCCGCCCAGATCTTTACCTCCGGTATAGCAGCAGAGAGGCAGATTTGTTCGCCGGAATCACTCAGAGTCCGGTAGCAGTTTACAGACAGTAGCATCACCTCAGCAGCGGAGGGCAGAACAGAGTAGGTTTGCACCTACCCCTTGTCCTATATTCCACCGACCCCATTCTGGAGCCTACAGGCAAGGCTTCTCAGGGTGCTATTACTGCGGACAGGAAGGGCATTTAATGAGAGATTATCCGTCCAGAGGACAGGGTAGCTGGGATAGTCTGCATAGAACATCAGCGGGGCCACGAGCTCCAGTAGCCTCAGCAGGGCGCAGACCCTCAGGTTCAGCAAATAGGGGTCGAGGTAGATCAGGAGCCTCTAGCTCAGGTGCGGGCCCCAGCCGTACCTATGCATTACCAGGGAGGCAGGATTCAGAGGCATCTCCCGACGTGGTCACAGGTATTTTGATTATCTGCTCATACCCTGTTTATGTATTGATTGATCCAGGGTCTACCTTTTCATATATTACACCATTTGTGGCCCGGAAGTTGGGTATCGAACCAGAATTGCTTCAGCAGCCCTTTTCAGTGCTTACACCGGTCGGTGACTTAATTACAGCTAAAAGAGTTTACCGGGGATGTACGGTAGAGGTTGTTGATCGCCAGACCACAGTAGACTTGATAGAACATGAGATGGTCCACTTCGATGCCATTATGGGTATGGACTGGTTAGTGCCATGCTATGCCAACTTAGAATGCTGGACCAAGACGGTCCGATTTCACTTTTCGGGGGAAGCAGTGCGAGAATGGAAAGGGAGCACAGCTACGCCAAAAGGTAGGTTTATTTCCTACCTTCAGGCGAGAAAATTAATAGCAAAGGGATGTATTTACCACCTAGTTAGAGTCTAGGACGTTCGCGTGGAACCTCCGACTCTTCAATCTGTTCCAGTGGTCATTGAATTCCCTAACGTATTTCCAGATGAGTTGCCTGGTATCGCTCCCAAAAGGGAGATAGATTTTGCAATTGACTTGTTGCCAGGGACTCAACATATATCCATTCCCCCGTATCGCATGGCACTAGCTGAGCTTAGAGAGTTGAAAGAGCAGTTAAAAGATTTGCTCGACAAAGGCTTTATCAGGCCTAGTACTTCCCCGTGGGGTGCGCCAGTTCTGTTTGTAAGAAAGAAAGATGGCTCACTCCGTATGTGTATAGACTATCGGCAACTGAATAAGGGAATGGTTAAAAACAAATACCCCCTCCCTAGAATAGATGATTTGTTTGACCATTTGCAGGGGGCCAGATGTTTCTCTAAGATAGATCTGAGGTTTGGGTACCACCAGGTCCGAGTTCGTGAGAGGGACATTCCAAAGACTGCTTTTAGGACCAGATATGGTCACATTGAATTTCTAGTCATGTTTTTTGGGCTGATGAATGCTCCCGCAGTGTTTATGGACTTGATGAACAGCATATTTAGACCGTATTTGGATCTGTTCATGATAGTATTTATCGATGATATTCTGGTATATTCTCGTTTAGAGACAGATCACCAGGACCATTTGCGAACAGTACTCCAGATCCTTAGAGACCGTCAGCTATACGCCAAGTTTTCTAAGTGTGAGTTCTGGCTGAACTCAATTGCTTTTTTAGGGCACATCGTGTCGGATGCTGGTATACGGGTGGACACACAGAAAATAGAGGCGTTCAAGACATGGCCCAGACCTACCACTCCGACTGAGGTTCATAGTTTCCTAGGTTTAGCAGTGTATTACTGGAGATTTGTTGAAGGATTCTCCACTATAGCAGCACCTCTGACGAAGCTGACGTAGAAAGCAGCGAAATTTCAGTGGATGGAGGCATGTGAGCAGAGTTTTCAAGAATTGAAAGACAGATTGACCTCCGCCCAAGTACTAGCATTGCCAGAGGGAACAGATGGGTATGCGGTGTATTGCGACGCTTCAGGTATTAGACTGGGTTGTGTGGTGATGCAGTATGGAAAGGTAATTTCCTACGCTTCCATACAGCTGAGGAAGCACGAAAAGAACTATCCGACCCATGACCTGGAACTAGCCGTGGTGATCCACGCTCTAAAAATCTGGAGGCATTATCTGTATGGCGTTTATGTAGACATTTTTACAGATCATAAAAGCCTGCAGTACATTTTCACACAGAGGGAGTTAAATCTGCGGCAGTGTCATTGGTTAGAATTACTGAAAGATTATGACATAAATATTCTCTACCACCCAGGGAGAGCCAATGTAGTAGCAGATGCCCTCAGCCGTAAGTCAATGGGGAGTTTAGCGTATTTGCGACCCGAGAAGCGGGAGTTAGTCAAGGAAATTCATCAGCTAGCTGGTTTAGCCATTTGAGTAGCAGAAACAAAAAATAACAAAGCGGTGGTTCAGAACTCAGCTGTGTCATCGTTAGTTACAGAGGTAAAAGGACGGCAGTACGAGGACCCTGACTTAGTCCAGCTCAGAGATAGAGTTCAAAAAGGTAAGGAGCCAGATTTCCAAGTGACTGAGGATGAAGTGCTGCGTTGTGAGGGCCGCCTATGTGTCCTGAATGTTTCAGGGCTTCGCCAGCAGATCATGCATGGGGTACATTACGCTCGCTCTTCCCTCCATCCAGGAGCAACGAAAATGTACCACGACATCAGAGACATCTACTGGTGGCCAGGTATGAAAGCTGAAATAGCTAAATTTGTATCTAGATGTCCTAACTGCCAGTAGGTGAAAGCAGAACACCAGAAATCGGGCGGTCTGACGCAGGATATAGCCATGCCTTTGTGGAAATGGGAAGCGATAAATATGGATTTTGTGACAGGGTTACCCCGTACCAGACATAGACACGATTCTATTTGGGTAATAGTTGACAGGCTGACAAAATTAGCTCATTTCCTGCCAGTGAAAGCTACCTTCTCGGCCGAGGATTATGCCGAATTATATATCAGAGAAATAGTTAGGTTACATGGAGTGCCAGTATCTATTATTTTTGACATAGGAGCACAGTTTACAGCTAGATTCTGGCAGTCATTTCAGAGAGGTCTGGGAACACAGATTAACTTAAGTACATCCTTTCATCCTCAAACAGACGGGCAAGCAGAACGAACTATCCAGACACTAGAAGATATGCTACAAGCGTGTGTACTAGATTTTAGGGGTAGCTGGGATGAGCATCTGCCGTTAATTGAATTTGCCTATAATAACAGTTATTATTCAGCTATCCAGATGGCGCCCTTTGAAGCACTATACGGGCAGAAATATAGATCACCCGTCGGCTGGTTTGAAGTGGGGGAGACGGCGCTGATTGGGCCAGATATCATTCGTCGGTCAGAAGAGGCGGTGAAGCTTATCAGGGAATGCCTACTGACTGCTTAGAGCTGCCAGAAGTCTTATGCGGATATGCGGCGTAGAAATCTAGAATTTGCAGTGGATGACTGCGTATATTTGAAAGTGTCTCCGATGAAAGGGGTGATGAGATTTGGAAAGAAAGGCAAGCTTAGCCCGAGGTTCATTGGGCCATATCAGATCCAGCGAAGAATAGGCCGAGTTGCATATGAATTGAAGTTGCCTCCAGAGTTAGTGTCTGTTCACCTAGTATTCCATGTATCTATGTTGAGGAAGTTCGTAGGGGACCCTTCCACAGTTGTTCCAGTTCAGGATGTCCAGGTCACAAAAGAGTTAGCATATGAAGAGGTTCCAGTAGCTATCTTAGACAGACAGATTCGTAGATTGAGAACTAAAGATATTGCGTCTGTCAAGGTATTGTGGCGTAACAGAAACCGAGAGGAGATGACTTGGGAAGCGGAGGAAGATATGAAGACCAGATACCCTCATTTATTTCAAGACTAGTCAGGCGACAGGTATGTTAGTATTATTATCTTATGCAGTGCCTTATAGTATATATAAATGAGAAGGTCTATTTTAATCTGCCATTTAAATACTATAGTATTATGTGGAGTACCTGTATGGGACTTTTCTGCATTCCAGGTTTTTTGGGATAGTCCATATTACAGGGGAAACTCTGCCAAAATTTTTCTAGAAACAAGTTGAGTAAGTTGAGAAGTCCTCTAGATAAAAGTTTACATTCGAGGATGAATGTTCTTAAGGGGGGAGAATGTTATACCCCGTAAAATTCCCAACACATAGATGGCCTATTTGCGTGTTGGTTAAGAGTATTTGAAAGTTATACATGCTACAAAAAGGCCCGGGAAAAGACCGGACGAGAAACCTGTCGAACCATCGCGGAAGGAGCCGGGGCAGAGCCCCTCCGCGATGGCAACGTGTCACGGAGGTGGAGCCTCCACGTTGGCTCCATGACACGTAGGCCCTATCCAGGCCCAACTATATAAGCCCTCCACTTCGGTTTAAATGTTATATTTCATATAATTTCCAGAGAAGTAGAGGGAAAAATAGAGAGGACGAAGATTCCATTGAAATTTCCTTCCGATTACGCCGTCAAACGCGGCCCAAACTCAAATTAACTCCAGATACCGAGGTATTTAGCAGCAAGGAGCATTCCTACGGATTTAGTTTCATGACATTCGGCCGACAAATCATCGTGCTACAAAACTGAGGTAAATGGAATTGCTCCAAACTAGTGTCAACATACTCCTAGCCTTAAAGTGAATATTTCTCCCTTCTGGACTTTCGAGAAATAGCGAGTTTTTGACCGTCTTTCGATAAGCCAAAGTTTAGGCTATAAATATATCGAAAGTGACATTTTCTTTCGGAATATTGGTGTATTTAGTTCTAATTGATATGTATATGAATGTAGTTGGGAGAAACAGTAGAAGTACCAACGAAAATCACATCGGTCAGTCAGGACTCAGAAACCAGGTATGTAAAGCTATTCTTTCGGCAAGCTGGGAAGTACAGTCTAGAAAATCAATAGAATAAAGGCTATTGACAGATACCCAGCATACAGGAACAATTTTAGTATAATTTCCAGCAAGCATGCTAGTATATAATTACGTATCATCCGATAATCAGAATAACGGATAGTCAGAAGATCTTAGATAGTAATGTGGTATCAGCTAGTAGCTCAGCATGTTCTTACGTAATATCCAGAATGGAAGTTGTAAAAGCAGTATAATCAATTAGCAAGATTACAGATAGTATGTATTACATTATTGAGCTATATCCAGTTATAGATGGCATGTTCTATGTTATTGAGTTATATCCAGATATAACCAGATCAGTAATCAGATATAGAAATAGCTCTAGACACCGATATAGCTCCAGATACAGATATGGCTCCAGAAGCAGATAAAGGCCAGGTAGCAGTTAACCCAACAATCAGAAACAGTGCAAAATAGAATATAACATCAGTTGTTTAATACGGACTGGCCTTGAAATAAAAGAAGAGAATATGATTAGTATTTTTCATTTGAGCATGTTTGTTGTGTATGTGTTTTGCATGTTGAGACTTGTTATGGCATGTGGGCACCCTTCAGCATCCCCACCGCCCCTGGGTTATAGCTTTGTCGATACCAGATTCAGATACCGCCACCAGCTGGGCGATGTCGTCCGCCTAAAGGACTATGATGGCTGACCACCATAATAATACGGTCCAGATTACCCTGCTTGCAGGGGGTAGTTCAGTTTACTCTGCGCAGAGCCATATTACCCTGTTTACAGGGGCAGATTACTCTGTGTGCGCTTGTGGCCAGGGGTAGTTTCAGATACAGATTTTTATAAAGTTACCCTGTTGCGTGCTTACACCCAAGGGCAGTTTTAGTCACAGATACAACAACAGATTACCCCATGAGCGCTTGCGCCCAGAGGAAGGAGTCTTCGGACTCAAACACAGTTTATTATCAGAGGCCAAGGCCTGAGCTACGTACCTAAGGGGGCCAGTAGGAGGAGCTCACAGTCATGAGATGAGCGGAGTGACTTATTTTTGGTTGGTTTAGACCCGGGTAGGGGTAAATAGATTGTTCTGTTGGTTGGCACCTTTCGGCTTATGGGGGTCGGTCAGGTATTGTGTTTATTTATATGTATATCTATATATGCTATTAGATACTGATAGACAGTAGGACGACAGGTCGTCAGGTATGCCCAATTTAGTTACAGAACAGGTAAACAATCCCCAGTTATCCTCAGTCAGATAGACTCAGCTACTTCCTGCTTATATGTCGTGTTATTGTTGTTACCCATTTCAGTTGTATATTTCAGTTTGCTTTACATGCGCAGTACTTGTGGTACTGACGTCTGTGGGGGCGCTGTATTGCTTGCCTGCAGGTACACATAGACGAGGAGTCGATCCCTTGTGATCCAGTCAGCAGAGTTGTCAGCTCCTATCCTCCGGAGCTAGACAGTCGGAGGTCGCTCCTATTTCCTTTTGATTACAGTTTGGGTAGGTCGGGGCCCTGTCCCGATCATTCTATTATTACTTCCTAGAGGCTTGCAGTCTGATGTTTCACTGTGGTAGTGGAGCCGGTCATGTCGGGCCGTGCGGGGCCGTGCATGTATATATGTGTTTGGTTGATTATGTTGGTCGTGTGGGGCCATATTCTGATAGTAGTGGTGACCTTGACGATCATGCAGTTATTCAGTATTCTATGTTAAGTTACAGATAGCTATACAGCATGGTGGCCTTGTCGGCCCGCATAGGTTTCCCCTTTGTAAGTATGTTTCTTGTTAGCTGAAGTTTTATACAGGTGGCTATAGGCCTAATCGGTCGGGGGCTGTATTTATAGCCGCTATATAGCCGGTTCATTTCTTGAAATAGAGCCAGAGTCAGCCAAAGCACCAGATGTGCTCAGGCTAGACCATTTAGCAGCCTAGAGTCTAGCAGGCACCAGGTGCCCGTCATACCCCCTAGGGTGGGGTGTGACATTAAGCACTATTAAAACCCTCCTAACAGAGCGTAAAACAACATAGTTTAGGACTTAGGAACTTAGAAATTATGAAAATACCCTTACTAAATTCATAGGAAAATAGACTCTGCCAGTCGTCATGAGGGACTTCACGAGTCATGAGGTAGAGGACGACTCGTGAATTCCCACTTGTGATCTCCACTGGAAAAATCATCTTCTAATTCCTCCTCTTGACCATGACTAACCTCATGGGTCATGAAGTGACTTCACGGCTCGTGAAATCCATCTGTGGTCACCCCCTGACCACGACTTCTAATCAACCAGCGTCCACCTCATGAGTCACTCTATGACTCATGGAGTGATCTCAAGGGTCACTGGATGAATCGTCATGTGACCTGGTGGAACATTTCCTATTTTTTTCTACTTACACCCTCGAGTCTGTACTTAGAGAATTCTGGGGTATTACAATATTTTCCCCTTAGGAACATTCGCCTTTGAATGTGCATAAACATACTAAAAGGCTAGGGAAATGGAACTGCCATCCTGAATACTGAACATCTGAAGCTGAAAACTGATGGAGTGACTGATTCTAAATTGAGATACATGGCTGAATTGAATTCATGAATCAAATAACCATGCACTGATATGAAAGAAACTAGGAGACATGAACTAGATATGAAACTAAATAGAGTACTGAGGAGGAAACTGATACCTCAAGCTAGAACTGAGCCGGAAGGGAAAAGATGTGGGTATTTAGCCATTATATCTTGGCTTCCCACGTAGCTCCCTTAACATGTTGATTCCTCCATAAAACCTTTACTAAAGCTACTATTTTGTTCCTTAACTTCCAAACCTGATGATCAAGGATCTCAATTGGTACCTCCTTATAGCTAAGGCTATCCTTCACACCTATGTTCTCCACTAGAACAACCAAAGCCGGGTCACCAATGCACTTTTTTCAAGAGTGATACAAAAACTGGATGTACTAAAGCCAACTCTAAGGGAAACTCCAACTCATAGGCCACCTTGTCAACACGTCTCATAATCTTGTATGGTCCAACATATCGGGGACTAAAAATTCCTTTCTTTTCGAACCTCATCACGCCCTTCATGGGAGATACTTTCAGGAATACCCAATCATCAATTACAAATTCAAGTTCTCTCCTCCTCACATCCGCATAGGACTTTTGATGACTCTGAGCTGTTTTCAGCCTTTCCCTTATAAGCAAAAATTTTTCCATAGCCTCATGAACTGAATCTGGCCCTATCAACATAGCTTCACCTACTTCAAACCAACCAATTGGCGATCTACATCTCCGCACATAAAGAGCCTCAAACAGAGCCATCTGTATGCCGGATTGATAGTTGTTATTATATGTAAATTCGATAAGAAGCAAATGATCATCCCAACTATCTTTGAAGTCAATCACACATGCTCTCAACATATCCTCGAGAGTCTAAATGGTCTGCTCGGCCTGGCCATCTGTCTACGGGTGAAAAGTTGTGCTAAACTTGACCTGAGTACTATGTCCCTTCTGAAACAACCTTTAGAACTATGACGTAAACTGAGTACCTCTATCGGATATGATGGACAAGGGCACTCTATGCAACCAAACTAACTCCCAAAATGTACAATTTGGCATAATCCTCTGCTGAGTCGGTGGTTTTGATCTATAGAAAATGGGATGCTTTAGTCCACCTATCCACAACCACCCAAGTAGAGTCATACTATTGATGTGTACGAGGCAACCGTATGATAAAGTCCATATTTATATCTTCCCACTTCCTAGTTGGGATACTAATGTCTTGTAGCACACCTCCTGGTCTTTGATGCTCCACTTTCACTTGTTGACAGTTCTTACATTTAGCCATAAACTCTGCTATGTCATTCTTCATTCCATTCAACCAATAGACTTCC
Organism: Datura wrightii; assembly: GCA_035772735.1. Lineage (NCBI taxonomy): Eukaryota > Viridiplantae > Streptophyta > Magnoliopsida > Solanales > Solanaceae > Datura > Datura wrightii. The sequence continues at coordinate 98,321,257 of JASDFA010000007.1, forward strand.
CATAGGTCATGATGCATCTTGGTGGTACTTAGATGTATAGAAATATCGGGAACCATAAGCCTCATACAACATCCACTCCCTCAAGTCATCGACATCCGGAACACACAAACGACTCTGATATCAAAGTGCACCATCTACCCCTGGGGAGAAGGCCTCTACCTTCTGATTCTGGACCGCTTCCTTCATCTTTACCAAAATCGGATCCTCATCATGCCAAGCCTTGACCTCAGTCACCAAAGAGAATTCTGAACCATTCTGAAAAATGACACCACCATCAGTCGAATCAACTAGACAAACTCCTAATCGTGCAAGCCGGTGCACATCCTTCACCAACTCTTTTCTTTCATCCTCCACATGATAAACACTCTCCATGGATAGCCTACTGAGGGCATCCACCACTACATTGGCCTTGCCCAAATGATAAAGGACACTCATGTAATAATCCTTGAGAAGCTCTAACCACCTCCTTTGTCGCAAATTCAGGTCCTTCTAAGTAAACACATATTGAAGACTCTTGTGTTCCGTGAACACATCTACATGCAATCCATAAAAATAGTTCCTTCAAATCTTTAATGCAGACACTACTGCTGCCAATTCTAGGTAGTGCGAAGGGTAATTCTTCTTATGAGTCTTAAGCTGTCTAGAGGCATACGCAATGGCCTTGCCATGCTGCATCAACACACAACCAAGAGAAACCCTAGAGGCATCAAAATACACGACAAATCCATTTGTACCCTCGAGTAGGGTCAATACTGGGGCTGAAGTGAGTTGAGTCTTTAACTCTTGAAAAATCTTCTCACATGCATCTGACCACTGAAATGTAACTTTCTTTTGGGTCAACTTAGCCAACGGTGCTGCAATGGATGAAAATCCCTCAACAAACCTTCTATTGTAGCCAGCTAAACCCAAGAAACTCCTATATCCGAAGGCTAACTAGTCTAGGCCAATTCTTTGTAGCTTCTATCTTTTGAGAATCCACCTGTATACCCTCATTTTACACCACATGGCCCAAAAATGCTACTGATTTCATCCAAAAGTCACACTTGTTGAATTTACCAAACAGTTTGTGATCCTTTAGAGTCTATAGTACAATCCTCAAATGAGCGGCATGCTCCTCCTCGCTCCTAGAATATATGAGAATGTCATCTATGAACACAATCACGAACATGTACAAATATGGCTTGAACACCCTGCTCATCAAATCCATAAAAGCTGCAGGAGCATTCATTGTCCAAAAGACATAACTACAAACTCATAATGACCATATTGAGTCTTGAAGGTTGTCTTCAGGATGTCACTCTCCCTAACTCCGAGCTTGTGATAACCAGACCTAAGATCTATCTTTGAGAAGCACTTAGCACCCTGAAGTTGATCAAACAAGTCATCAATTCTAGGGAGGGGATACTTGTTCTTGATCATGATCTTGTTCAACTACAAGTAGTCAATGCATATGGGAAGAGAACCATCCTTCTTTCAAAAATAGAGAACTAGTGCACCCTATGGGGTTTTTCTAGGTCTGATGAAACCCTTGTCTAGAGATCCTTCAACTGCTTTTTCAAATCCTTTAGCTCAGATGGAGCCATTATGTAAGGAGGAATAGATATGGGTTGTGTATCGGGAAAAAGGTCAATACTGAAGTCAATCTCCCGCTCGGGAGGGACTCTTGGAAAATCATCTAGGAAGGCCTTTGTATACTCACAAACTATAGGAACTAACTAGGAAGTCGGGGTCTCAGAGTAGAATCCTTAACCCGAAATAAATGGTATGAAAAACCCTTGAAAATCATCTTCCTGGCCTTAAGGTAGGAAATGAAGCGACCTACAGGCACAGCTGAACTACCTTTCCATTCTAGGACTGGCTCACCTAGAAATCGAAATGATACTGCATAGGTTCTATAATTAACTGAGGCATAACATGCCTGTAGCCAATCCATGCCAAAGATAACATCAAAATCTGTCATGTCTAACTCTATCAAATATGCTGAGGTGACTTTCTGAAGGACTGTGATAAGGTAATTTCTGTATACTCGTAAAGCTATAATTGAGTCGCTAACTAGAGTAGAGACTGAGAAAGATTCTGATAGGATTTCGGGACTGATGCCGAAACTAGTAGCAACATAAGGCATCACAAAAGACAAGGTAGCCCCTAGATTTAACAATGCATAAACATCAAGATAAAATACTCGTAACATACCAGTGACCACATCTAGGGAGACCTCCTGCTCCTGACGAGACGATAGGGCTTAGAATATGCGGTTAGTACTTCGAATGTACTGAGTATGCAAGATAAGTAATACAACTAAGTAAGTGAAACTGTAAACAAACATATCATAAATCAATATATTGTAACATTCTAAAGTAAGGACTTGCATACTGATATCTTGAAAATATGGTTAGACATAACTTAATCGAATGACCTAAAAGTGAAACCAATATTTATAAGTAAAACTGATAAACTGAACACTAGATCAAACCTACTAAATATATAATATCATAAGTGATGAACACGCATAACTGAAATCATGAGGAACAATGGGAGATTCGTCATATAACTGACATTATCACGATATAGCTTACGTGATCCCGACTATTACATTCAAGTGGAAAAAGTCGTCCAAAGCATTTCTAGGGCTAAGAACACTACCATGATATTGATATTAAGCTGAATGATCCTTGGGGCAGGGGAAAGCTCAAGAAGGAGGTCCAAATGAATTTGAATAAACCTATATTGGCACGTAGTTCTGAGGATTGGGGTTTACCTGAACCCCTAGCCTACTCGGTGCTTAACACTAGTCCCAAAAGCATGCATATATTCTCCATTATTTTTCAATGAAGCCGAAACAATTGTTTTTCAGTGAAGATGAAACCAACATTTTTCAATGAAGCTGATCATGAAATTACATACATAGTGCGAAATCTGAACATGGGGAGCTTTGGCTCAAAACGTACCACAAGTTGAAAGTGGGAGTATAGACTCCAAAACCATATTGTCAGCTAATATCATGAAATTGAACTGAATCATTGAAACATCCTTAGATCAAGTAGGCTTTCCCAAACTTTAACATGCTTGAAATAGACTTGATAGTCAAAATCATGGATTCATACATGGGTAAATCATAAACATTCTTTCATGCTAGACATCTCATCACACTTGAAAATCTATATCATGAAACTTACATAATTGGGCATAATATTTTTAATGAAACTTTTTTATATTTTAACTTTTTCATGAAACTTACATAATTGGGCATAATATTTTTAATACTATAAATTATGAGTTTTAGTTCAAAATAAGTATACCTTCCCATTAATCTTAAAGCATCATTAGAAACATGAAGAGACTCATAATTAAAACATAGAGAAGTTATGCTTTTGGGTTAAAACCCCATAAAATCATACACTTGAATTCATGAATTTGAGAAGGGATTTGGGCATGAGTGTGAAGGGAAACTCTCATTCATAACGCTACATACCTTGGTAAGCTGATTCTACACCCTTCCTTAAAAGCCCAAGAGTTTTATGGAAGAACTAGGAGAATTCTCAAGCTTGATCTTCAATGGAACCCTCTAATCTTGCATGCATGGGAGAGAAAGACTTAGGATAGGTTAAGGACTCTTAAAACCCTCCTAACAGAGCTTAAAACAATGTAATTTAGGACTTATAAGCTTATAAATTACGAAAATACCCTTACTAAATTCGCAGAAAAATAAACTCTGCTAGTCCTCATGAGGGTCTTCATGATTCGCGAGGTAGGGAATGACTCATGACTTCTCACTCGTGTTCTCCACTGGAAAAATCAACCTCCAACTCTTCCTCCTGACCATGACTAACCTCACGGTTCATGAAGTGACTTCACGACTTGTGACATCCATCTGTGGTCACCCCCTGATGACTTCTAATTAGCCAATCTCAACCTCATGAGTCACTCTACAACTTGTGGAGTGATCTCACAGGTCACTGGATAGTCATCCTGTAACCTGGTGCAACATTTTCTATTTTTCTCTACTTAGGATCTGATCTTAGGGACTTTCAGGATATTACATTCTCGGTGTCTCATAGGATGACTGGTATTAGCAAACATTCACAAGAAAGTTCAATGGATGGTCACATGGACCTCGAGGATGATGACCCCATGATGCCAGATGTAAAAGGTGTCATTCGCCTTCCAGCCATAGTAGGGAATATGGTGTTTCACGTGACCAGCACGATGTTACACTAGCTAAAATCAAGGACTCATTGGAGGTCAACCGATTAAAGATGCAAATCGAAATCTTCAAAATTTCCTTGAGATATGCCAACCTTTCAATATCAAAAATATAATTCAAGAGTCGATCAGATTGAGGCTCTTCCCATTTTCATTGAACGGGGAAGCAACCATGTGGCTAGAGGAACTTCCTCCCGGATGTATCACTTCATGGAAAGAGTTGACTGAAGTTTTCTTGGATAAGTTCTTTCCAACATCGAGGATGTTGTAGCTGAGATATGATATTACCAACTTCAGGCAAATCCCTGGTGAACCTTTACATGAAGCTTGACTTCGGTTCAAGAAGAAAGTGGCCCTTTGTCCAAACCACGGGCCACCGAATGGAGTGCTCCTTCAAAATTTTTAACATTCCTTCAATTCCATCAACAAGTCTGTGGCCAATAACTTATCTGGTGAATCCCTCATGGACTAGCCCTGTGGTATAGCTATGGATCTTTTAGATAGAATGACCAAAACAAATCAAGCCTGGCATACGAGGGACACTGAAGTACCTTCAAATGATGCTAGTCCAAGTGTTGTGACTGTTGAGATGCGGAGAAGAGATGAAAAAAGGGATGAGACCCTAGAAAAGATGATGATATAGCTCAAAATCGTGATGGGGAACATTATCATCAAAGCTCAAACCCATATGTTTCCCCTCCAAGGGCTGAAAATCCCCAATTACAACCTAGTGTGAGCGATGTGGGAAGTTCCAAAATTTAGGAGATACTGGCTAGAGTTCTAAAAGGATGGAATCAACAGATAACAAGGTGAAAGAGCTAAAAGGAGAGGTGTCTAACCTCGCCCAAACAGTGAGCTCACATTCAGCTTCTATCAAGAACTTAGAAGCTCAAGTGAATCACTTGTCCATGCAAATGATCCCCAGAATGAAAGGGAGTCTCCCTAGTGATACTATTCCTAACTCCAAGAAGGACAATCATTGCATATCTAAGCTATTGTCACGAGGAGCACCGAGGTGTTGGTTGATGGGGACGTTAAGCCCAAAACTATTGCTGACCCAAAAACAAGAAATGGTGTGAATGATGAGGTGCCAAAAGCACCAACTGCTGTGGATGATGCTGAAGAACTTGATGAAGGGAAGTTGATGTTGACCCCCAAAAGGCTATTGAGGAGAAAACAAGCAAAGAGTCTTTAACTGATATAGGTCAAAAGCCTAGGATTCCACCTCCTTATCCTTAAAGCTTAGCAAAGAAGAAGGAGGACAATCAGTTTCAAAAATTCATTAAGATGTTCAACAAATTATCCATAAATATACGTTAGGTGGATGCCCTTCTCCTTATGTCGGGTTATGTGAAATTTATGAAAGAATTGCTGAACAACAAGAAGGTGGTTGATGCTGGTGTAGGAGAAGTAACACACCATTGCAGCGCTATGATGGCAACCAATCTTGCTCCCAAAAGAGAGGATCCCGGAGCCTTCATTATCGCCTGCACCATTGGTCTATGTGTTTTCAATAAGGCCTTTTGTGACATTGGTGTGAGTATTAACTTGATGCCTCTTTTCATTTTTAATAAGCTAGGTATGGTAAATCCCAAGCCTACTACTATGAGGCTCTTGATAGCATACAGGTCTATCAAGAAACCCGTGGGAGTGCTAAAAGATGTTTTGGTCCAAGTGGACTAGTTCATCCTTCCAGTCGACTTTGTGGTATTAGATTGTGAAATGGATGTTGAGGTGCCAATCATCTTGGGGCAGCCACTACTAGCTACGAGAAGAGAACTGGTGGACGTGGATTTAGGGGAGTTAAAGTTCAGAGTAGGTGGTGATGAAGTCACCTTTAATGTATGTCAAATCACCAAGCCCCCAGATGAGTGCAATGTGTTGGGGTCTTCAATGATGAAGGAGAGCAAGATGGAATTGGTGTTGATGAGGCTGATTCGGAGGATGACCCTCCGGAAAATGACAATTGAGGAGGTATTTTTCATGCAACGACATTAAATAAGGAGCTTCTTAGGATGCAACCCAAGTGTTTTTATGTTTTGATGCCTTGATACTTTATTTATTTTGTTGTTGTTGGATGATTGGAGGAGAAACAAGGAGAAGGGAAATAGGGTAGCCACTACACTAGACTGGCGAAAAGTCACTATTCAAGCGTGAGTCGCCTCCTTATTGCACAAAAGAAGCAAAAGTGGGATAAAAAATAAAAGAGTGAGCCGACATTGCACTAGTGAAATACCAGTGGTATTCCGCAGTACTCCGGTCTGGCGCGAGTGTGAACCAGTGCACCTGGAGGAAATCTAAAAATAAAAGGTGAGTTGTGACTTACCAATGGAACGCAGATGACGATCCGCAAAATCTTGGTCGATCGCAGCTCGAAAATAGTGACTTGGGCACAAAAGGAAGTCATATGCGCTTGAATTGGCGAAATGTTGGTTCTTACTAGCGGTCACAGGTTTGGCGCGGGTGGAGGTGTCACGCCCCGCCTTGGGAGGCATGACTAGCACCTGGTGCCCTACTAGGACCTGGACTGCTGGACTATTGAGCCTAAGCACTTCTGTTGCCAGGCTGGCTCTAACTCTGGATTCATGAAACCAACGGGCTATATAACGGCTGTAAATACAGCCTCCAGCCGACTAGACCTATAGCCACCTGTAAGACAACAACAGCTAACCAGAACAACAGTAGTATAAAGGAACCTATGTGGGCCGACAAGGCCACCATGCTGTCTAGTTACTTTTGAATCAAGAAAACAGGTGCTAAACTACTACGTGACCAACAAGGCCCCACACGGCCATCATAAACAAGCTAAAACATACACACGGCCTCACACGACCGGTACAGCTAACCACAGGGAATATACAATCTGCAAGCCTCTAAGAATACTGATAAGATGGTTGGGACAGGGCCTCGGCCTACCTATACTGTACAACAAAAGAAAAGAAATAAGCCTCTAGTTTTCTAGCTCCAGATGACAGGAGCTGATGACTCTGTGTGCTGGCTAGAATTACGAGGGATCGATTCCTCGTATATGAGTACCTGCAGGCAAGTAATACAGCGCCTCAAAACGAGAGTCAGTACCACTGGTACCGAGTATGTAAAGCAAACTGAACATGTCTGAAGATAAACAATAAACTGGTAGTTACTGAAATGACAGGGGATAGCTAAAACTGTCTGGAATAACAAAATCTGTACCGAGCTTAACTGTACTGGAAAGAAGATAAGAATTATACCTGTCGATGTGGCGTCCTACGATTCATCAACTTTAATAAGTAACATATATATACATATATATAGCATACAAGAACCTATACCAGCCCCTATAAGCCAGAAGGTGCCAATCAACATGCAATCTATTATACCCCTACCCAGTCAAACCATCCAAAAATAAATTTACTCTACTCACCTAATAGCTACGAGCATCTCGCCGTCCCCCTGGATATGCAGCTTGGGCTCTCTGGGCCCCTGACTATAACTGTATCTGAGTCTGGAGGACTCCTGTAACTATAATCTGAGATCTGTATCTGTAATCTGTAATTTGTAATCTGTGTCGTGGGCGCAAGCGCTCGACAGGGTATCTTATAATGCTGATCAGCCTGCTATGGGGAATGCTGCATCCCATCTTCGTCCTACTGCGGACGGCATGCCACTCCTTGGAGTGACGTATCCTCACCCTCTGGCGAGCGAGTCGACACAGCTATTAACCCTAGGGCCGCAAGGAAGCTCTAAGGGTGCTCACATAACACAATCAGGTCTAAACAAACAACAATAATCACATATAATGTGTATAATAAATCTGATAGTACTGTTTATGTTCTGATATTCTATTTTGAATCTCTTGCTGAATTAACCTAAATCTAATACTAAGTTAAACTGAGTCTGGGATTGATATTTTGCTGTTTGGTACAACTTTACTGACTTTTATTTTGAATATGGCATAATAATACAAACATACTTAATACTCGGCTTCTGGAACTTCCTTATGGAGTTTATTCTATTTTACTATACTAGAATTACTAACTTGCCAAAGAAACTAGCTTTACATACCTCAGTCGTCGGCTTCCCGGCTAACTTGCGTAACTCGACTAATATTCAAATATTTCTTCCAACTGTATTCACATTCATAGCAATTAGAACTAAATTCATCAATATTTCGGAAGAAAATACTACTTCGAATATATATATAGCCCAAACTTTGACTTATTGGAAAACAGCCAAAAACTAGCCATTTCTCGGATGTCTAGAAGGGAGAAATGCTCACTTTAGGGCTAGGAATATATTGACACTAGTTTGGAGCAATTCCACTTACCTTATCTCGGTAGGAAGATGATTTTCTGGCCGAATTTCACGAAACTAACTCCGCAAGAATGCTCTCTGCATCTTTATACTTCAGTATCCAAGGTTAATTTGAGTTTGGACCGCGTTTGACGGTGTAATCGAATGAATTTTTATATTGAAACCTCGTTCCTCTCTGTTCTATGTTCGTTTCTGGAAAATAAAAGTGGAGAAATGAATTTTAAAACAAAGTGGAGCTTTATATAGTTGGGCCTGGACACTCCCCTCCGTGGCACATTGGCCATCGCGGAGGGGCTTCCTCCGTGGCATGTTGCCATTGCGGAGGGGGTCTGCCCCGCCTCCTCTTGTGATGGTTTGATGCGACGCTTGTCCGGTCTTCCCCCGGGCCTTTTTCTAGCATGTATGGCATTCTAAAACTCTTAACCAACATGCGAATAGGCCATCTACATGTCAAGAATTTACGGGGTGTAACAGGAGGTATATAACTTTTTTTTTAAATCTTGATAGACCTGTTGACCCGCCTAACCCATAGCACTTTAGAATAGACCAAATCAGGTCAAAACACCTCTTTTACCTTTCCAATACTCGCTCTGTCCACCTTTTCACCTAACCACAACACTTTCCACTTTCCCAACTTCTCTTTATTCAAACAACCATTAAAACCCACCTTTTAACTACTTAATTACCCTCTCTCTCTTCAACCTATAAAACCCTCAATCTCATTCTATAATTTCACTTCTTCTCACTCACATTCTCTCTTGGCAGAAGAAGCTCTCACTCTTTGGAAAACACCATAGTTTGTCAAGACACAAGCTCCCATCTAAGTACTTTTTCTCACTACTCTATTGGTATGTACATCCTTTATTTAATCTTGTTGTTGTTGAAAATGTGAGTACAAAAAAAATGGAGCATGTTGCATCTGATATTTTCAATACCCATTTTCCCGATTTCCCATTTTGTGAGTTTCTTGTGCTGAATGAATTTTATGATGTAGGTATGTTGGGGGCTTGAATACTTGAATAATGTTGCGGTAGTTACCTATTTTGTGGAAATGTCTATTGAACTTGTGTTCTTTCCATAATAGTTGGGGATGAAGTCTGAGTAACCCGGTGTGCTTAAAATGTATGATTTGCCCGATGATAGATAGGGTGACATCTTTCATAAGGGAAAATTGTCATTTTTATTTTTATTGTGTTGCTTGAGTGAATAAATCATAATTTGAAGTGAGCGATTAAGTCATGATTTTGAGGGTATTCTATTTACTAGAATTTGAGGTGAAAAGTACTGAGCAGCGTCCGCCAGTGAACTGCCGGTCAAGCCCAGTGAAATATTGACTGAAGCATAGGTATGGGTGCAAGGCTTTAGGCCACTACCCAGAACTGTGTTTCACCTGCGTGCCATGGGTCGAGACTGGTGAAACGCCAGTATGGCACCGAAGGAGATAAAGTTCACTCAATCTTCTACCAAGAACCGGCGGCTCAGCGGCGGCTTGTGGGTCTCCACCTGCGTTTTTCCGTTGTACCACCAATACTTCCAGCACTTGTTTTTGATCTTGCAAATTGTTGATCATCCAATCCTTAGAATTTTGTTCTTTTTCTTAGGGTAGTTGTTGTCTTTTTCTTCAGTAGTGGAAAATACAAAAGAAATGTTGTTTTGTTATGGCACTAACATTGCTTTGCAGAATTATGACTTTATCCAGGCAGCGAGAAAAAGGAAAAGCACCCTCCACATAAAAAATCAAGAGCAAAGGGAAGGCCAAGGAAAACCTATTCCCCACCAATACCTGGGAGGTGATTATTTTCTATGTGCTCGACATGAAGGCACACTATGCCATCTGTGAATGCAGATCAATCATAACTGAGAAAAGATTTGATCTCATAGGGCAGAGGAATGATTTCCCCAACATAACTTCATAGTTCGCCGATAGGCGATGGCACATGTTTGCTGAGCCTCTTCCAGAGTACTACACCAACTTGGTGCCTGAGCTTTATGCATCATACTAGGCATAGCAAGAGGATATGAAGCATAAAGGGAAGGTTGATGAGTTCCCTTTCCTGTCCTCCGTCTGGATCAGGGGTGTGGAGGTAGATATTACTCCAACCACCATCAATGCATTATTCTGGGCTGATGAGATCGATCCAGGGACTAAGTATACAGATAGAGTAGCCAACAAAGAAAATTAGTTTAGCTAGATAGCTCCAATCATTGCCAGTGGTCAGCCCTTGTGGGCTACCATGGGTGGGGAGTTTTTGAGGCATGATCTCAAGTTCAAAGAAAAATTATGGCTAGAGTTTGTGTGCGGCCGGATTATGCCATCAAAGGATGACCAAAGAGTGAATTTAGAGGTAGCTAAACTCATCGCCTATATCATGACAGGGGTGCCCATCAACTTCATGGGATCATGGCCAACCAAATGAAGAGAGACTAGGTAGCAGGGAACGTCAATGCCATATGCAGTGCTTAATTCTCAGTTGTGCCTCAATGAGGTGGTGCCACTATTCCCTGACGAGTCTCCCAGCTCCATCACCAGTGTAATCAATGTGTAGAGAAAAAGGGATGTTGAGGCACCCAAGGTGAAGAGAAAAAGGTTTTAATCTTTTGAGGCTCCCGAAGGCTCCACCTCTCATGATATAGAAAAGAACCCCATTGCTCCAGACCTTAATATGCAACACCCTGAGACATTAAGTTATACATCTTGGAAGCACCATTTTGAGGGCCTTCACCTCCTCCCATATCATCTTGCCCAAGAAGAATTAAAAAGCTTGTTGAGATGACACATTCTCTAGAGAGCCCAACTCCAAAAGTTGGCTTAAAATTTCTTATCCCTTATCACCCGAACAATGAAAAGGGAGATGAAGAATGTGTACGACAACTTGACCAAGCTATGCTCTCGGGTGGATGTGGTGGAGGGAATATTGACATCTCTTCGGGATAAAGTGAAAGAGTTGAGAATCGGGGCACCAAGGGATGATCCGGACATGAGCTCACTTGATGCAGCCATGGTTGCTCCACCTACAGCCTGAGGCCCCATTGATGATTTGTTTGAGGGCTTAGGTGATGATGAGGAGGCTTGGGGAGATGAGAGCCATTATATAAATAAAGAGTCCAATGTTGATGTAACACTTCAAAGTTTCCCAGAATTTAGAATTAGGATTCGAAGTGTGTTCAGCTAAACGTCTACAGTTTTCTCTCAGTACAACTCATTATACGGGTCATAACTTGGCTATGCGGGTCGTAGAATGACCCATGGAAAATTTTATAGAATGATCCTTCAGAACTTAACTCCACGTATCGAGTGGTAATATATATGTATAACTCGTGGTGAAGAGTCATATCATGCCTATGGGTTTCTAAGTGTTTGTTGTATAAGCCATGGCTGGCTCGTAGCAGGCAATGAAGGATGGTATTCTTTTGTGGAAATATTCATAGAGTTAGGAAAAGTGGACTCACTAGTAATGGGAGGACACCACGAGTCATAGTTTGGTGGTACGACTCGTTGTACGAGTCATAATATGATGGTACGAATCATCATTTCAGTTGTGAGTTGGTATATCATAATGCCTCGAACTTTCAGGCTAAGTTTGGAACCCTTCTAGGTATGTGGATAGGCTCAAACCCGATGAACCTTATGGAAACTATATGTTAGACAAATTCATAAGTGTGATAAGTGCATTAGATACAAATTAAGGTCATAAGGAACATCTAGGACAAAGTTGAGTTGAGAGCCTTCTTACCGATTGGGTTTTCGTATTAACTCTTACAAGGATCAACTCCAAGCTACCATAGATCCCTTTTTACAAAGGGTTTTTGGGTTATTCAGCATATTAAATAGAACCCTTTGAGTATTCTTTCCAATGCATCTGTCCTTGCATAAATCGAAGTTCAGAGTAAAACGTTATGAGTGGTTTAGTGAAGCAGCATCAAGCATTATACGAACCTCAGTACGGGTCGTGCAATCAAACCACGACCCGTACTGTTGGTCATAGTAACTGCGAGATGCAGGATTTAGTTCGATAGTTTGGGGCCAGTTTAGTAAACTCCTATTCATATAACTCCTAAATGACGTCATTTTGGGCTTCCTAAAGGTCATATCAAATGGATTAACCTTGCCTAAATCCTCACCCTATCCAATAGAACGATAGTTGGATTTTCTCTCAAGAAAGGAGCTAGGGTTAGGCCTCTTGAAGACAAGTCAAGGGATCATCAAACCAAGTGTGTAGGGTTATGAATAGGGGAAACCCTTCCATCCTCATGCCCTTTTAATATTGAATTCATGATTCTCACCTTCCATGCCTTAATTTTTGAAATTTTAGGATCAATCTTATTGTAAATGAATTCTTTCATGTTCTTCCATGAAATCAGTTCCCTCAAGATTCAATTTGTTTTCTTATGATTATGAATGTGTGACCCTTATCATATCCATGATCACCCATTTCCCATGCCCTAATTTAAAAATTTTTAGGGTTCATGTTGGGCATTGTTAAATTCCTCTATGATTCTGTTATGAGTATAATTAATTTGATTAAATCAATGATTCCATGATTAGGGTTTTATGTTATCTTCAAGTTTTTCATGAAATTATGGTTCCCTATATTACAAGTATGATTATGAACTTTTAGGACTAAATTCTTTTTATGAAATTATATAATCCTCTTAGGATTACAATTCTCTCAAGTCCTACTTTATGTTTTATGATTTATGATACATGATTTCCTACAAGGACCCTTCATGAATTTATGAATTTCAAGCATAAGGATTTTCCTCAAGTATGCATGACTTTTACGATTATCAAGTTTATGATCATGGTCGACTCACGGGCCCTTCTTTCATGGCTAGTTCACGAATTAAAAGTATTTTCATGATTATCAGGATTTAAACTAGCCCATGAACTTCATGTAGTATTTCATAATATTGATTATGAGCCATGTGCATTTTTTTGGGAGTAGTGTCTAGCAATGAGTAGGCCCAAGATTTAAGTCAACCCCGAGTCTCGAAAACTATATGCCAACATAGGTTTATATTCATGTCTACCCTAGGTCGGTACAATTAATGATATCAGGACACTTATCATTCCTTGCCTTGGCAAGCTTGGGATGGCTCTGCCTACTTGAGTGAGATAGTTGGGGCATCATGTAAGTTCTCTCATGATGGTGTCGATTATGATGAGTCCTCTCATTGTTACTAATGTTTTATGAATGATCATGTTTATGATCTTTTATCTCGAGTTATGTTTTTACAAGATTTCTCTCATGAATTAATTTATGACTAATTTATGAACAGTTTTGAAATTCTTGAGCCCTGATGTTTAAATTATGACTATTACTTCATCTTTTCAACTGTCCTACTCTCATGAACTATTGTATTTTATTATCCGTTTTACTTAGATAACATACTCGGTACATTTCAAGTACTGACCGCATATTCTATGCTATATCGTTTCATGATATAGATCCAGGTACTCAGACTTAGACCCTACGAATAGGTACGTTCTTGACTTGATTAGCGAGCAATGGTGAGTCCTCATATTTTAAGGACTAGAGTTATCTACTTCATTCTTGTTCTTTTAGCATGTTTTAGATTCAAATTTTGGAGTTAGCTAGGGCCTTGTCTCAGTAGTTGAGGCTTTCAGACATAGAGTTAGTATATTCAGCTTGCGACTCGGTGTTGTGATATTGTCATTTTACTTATCATGTTATATAGACTTTTGCTTATCCATTCTTATAATTTAATTTCTTCTTGTTTATGCTATTAAGTCATGCTATGTATGTGCCATGGGTTAACTTAGAACCATTCATGGTTCTAGGTCCCATGTCTCGATTCGGGGTCCATGCCTGGGTCATGAAAAACTTTGTATTAGAGCGTTAGGTTTTAGAGTGTCCTAGGGTGTCTGAAAACCACATTAAGTAGAGTCTTTTTCATGGGTGTGAAGCGTGCCACACTTATGACGAAGAGGCTACAAGAGATTTTTAGGAAATTTCCCTTGTTTCATGAATCTATCTCTTTAGATGAAGTTTAACTCTCTACTATCTTCTAACTCGTGCTATACGCATTTGTAGATAATTTCTCCTAGAGAAGCCAATGAAAAAGGAATCGACGATGGAAATCAGCCAGCCCAACCAAATCCGATAGGCCCTCTTAGTGGGCAAGTGACGGATGCAGAGCTCAGGGCTGCCTTTAGAACAGTGATGCACTTCATAGTTGTTTATCTTAGCCAGTAGGAAATTGTACCTACTAACACTACCAAAGGAACAACAGCTATTAGGTTTCGAAACATCACTTAAAGGGAAACAAGAGAGCCAGGACAGGTTTTCCAACAGAGGGCAAGTGGTGTACACTGAGCACCGCCCCGTCAGAGGTCGTTCATCTCGGCACCATCAACATCCAGCATTCCCTCTAGGCTCTGAGATAATTTGAGGGGTAGAGCGTCAGGCTTTAGGGGTCAGGGAAGCATGTCAGGGGAGCGCACTTATCCAGTTTGCAAGAGTTGCGGAAGGAATCACCTAGGAGAGTGCATGGCTAGATTTGATGCTTACTTCTAGTATGGAAAGTCCAGCCATAAGGTCAGAGATTACCCAGTAGCCAAACGAGGCAAAGGTTGAGCTACAGTCACCTCTTCAGTAGCTTCGACAGTCTTCCCACCTCAGCAAGACGCATCAGCTGGTGCAAGTAATGGGCACGTCAGGATCGTTTCTATGCCCTATCATCACGCCAGGATCAGGGAGACTCACCAGAAATAATCACAAGTATGACATGAGATTTTCATGATTGATCCTTGCATGTGTTAGGCCCAGAGCCGCAATATAAGGTTTAAGATTCCTTTTGGCCTTCTTGTATGAAATCCTTTTTGTGGGTGGTGTGAAATGGTATAAGGATGAAGCCTTCAGTGATAGCATTAGAAGTGGATGGGAAGTCTAGAGTTAGTGATGTTATCCTAGCATGTAGAAAAGATCCAAGAGCCTTAGAATGATGGCATTAGGCTAAGAGGGAGATGATAAGTTGAAGGACCAAGTCAAATATTGAGTTGTTTCTAGTATGGAGTTCCAGAAATAGTATCTATAGGAGGTCGATCCATTCATGTTCAGATGTTTTTCCTTATGTTTCAATAGATGCTACACTCTACTCATGCTTATGTTCAGGTTCTCAAAATGAGAAGTAACCGCTCCAAACAGCATTCCCAGTCTTACTCCATAATTCCATAAAACTCAACTTCATGTCAGGGAACTCATTATGTATGTAAACTCATGTCTCACAGTATGCTCAGCTCTATGAATTCAATCCTTAAGAATTGCCTTAACGGCTCGTATGATATTGCTATGTTAGGTATATTCCCAACTTAGATTTCTCAAGTTAGTTATGCTTATGATTTCCTTACTCTAAGCCCTATGTATGTTCCCCATGATGGAAATGATGGTTACAATGTG
Organism: Datura wrightii; assembly: GCA_035772735.1. Taxonomy (NCBI): domain Eukaryota; kingdom Viridiplantae; phylum Streptophyta; class Magnoliopsida; order Solanales; family Solanaceae; genus Datura; species Datura wrightii. The sequence goes on from JASDFA010000007.1 coordinate 98,337,174, forward strand.
TACGTTCAGGATAACTCCCTATTCATTCCATAGGTGCCAACTATATAGAAGTTCATGAAGCACAGTTATTAGCCAAGCTTGGAAGATAGGAGAATTCTTGAATGGCGTTAGCTACAAGGAGCCATGGGATAATCATAAGTTCTAGTCTTGAATAAGGTGGTGATGTACAGGTAGACCATAGTATTGTGTGACTAGTGACCTCTTAGTTACAACTCAAACTTGTGCGAATTTCTTGTTAAGGGGGAAGTAATGTTCTTAGTGGATACCTGTAGGTTGCTAGAGGTGTGTTCATGCTAGGCTTGAACTGGGTTGAGGTATGCGACAGGGTATTAGTATTCCTATTTAGAAGTGGAAAGAGGTAAATATATGGGTTGCATTACAGGGTAACCTTGGACACGCCAACAACATATGTCACGCCCCGAGTCTACACCCTAGACATAATACGGTACTTGAGGCCATAAGTGACCCCAAGTCAATCTTTGGACTATCATTCACTAGAATTCAAAGTAAACATGTACAGTGGAAATTTAAAATAATACATAATAACATTCCTTAAAAATTAAAGACTGAACGTAGAGATTTAAAATATTTGAAAATCTGAAATCAAGTCTGATCTAAAAGCCATCTAACTGAGGAGTTGCTGGGACAAGCCCCCAGCTAACTCTAAGTCTAGCTAAAAACAATAAAGAAACTGAAATGAATAAAATGTGCCCTCAGAATATGAGGACTCACACTGCTGCTACTGATAGAGAGACCCGAACGTAATCGGCTAACGGTGCTGGGTCTGAGAACCTGCGGCTATATCATGAAATGATACAACATAAAAGTATGCGTCAGTACTTCGAATGTACTGAGTAAGTGAGAGAAACATGACTAATATGATAGAACTAATAACTGAACTGATACGACATGAAATGAACAACTGAAATACAGAAAACTAATGTAGTCAAAAGTGACCCTGGTTGATGGTCATAAACATGTCTTAACTCTGAGATACTGCACCAAACTAATATGAACTGAGAAATCGAATAGTAAACTAAAATGACTAGTGGGAGAGGCTATAACCGACATATAACCACGTGAGCTAAACATGAAGTCCGATGTACACACCCCGTTGGTAGGACCCAATATACCTTGCCAGCCTATAAAGGCATGGACTATGAAAATCACTGTAAAAAAGGGGGTCGTTATGCCAAGTAAACCCTACGGTGGCAATGTAGTTCTAGAACCTGGGTGCGTTGGAACCCTGGCCCTTTAGGTGCTAAGTCCTACTCCCACTGGAAACTCCTATTACTGCTATTACTAATAAGTGGATAGCTCGATACTAGGGCCCAAGACTATACTGACCCAGGGATACTGTCAGAGAGTTCCCTGAGCATCTTATAGGACCAATTTTGGAAATTAAGTTCTAAGACTGGTCAGAGCTGCTTATCTAGAAGCATCGTAACCATCTAAAGAACAAACTGATAAATGAACTGGGGTCCTGGGGCTAGTCAGAGCTATAACTGGAATGTCATAACAGTGGACCAAATAACTGTAATCTTAGTCTGAGTATGATAACTGAGAGGCACCACTCTCATCTAGAAAAAACAAGACTATGGTCAAACTGATAAGCTGACATTTCTGACTAACATTGAATAATCTAGTACTTTGACTAAAGCTGAACTGACAATTCTGAGAAAATATATAGTATATAGACTTTCTGACTGAATCTAAATGGCATACATGTAACTGAGTTTCTAACATATACAATTATTATAGGAACCCCTGACCTTCAAAGATACAAGCAATTTTTAAGAATTCAATACTTATGCAGGATTCTAGTTTTTGGCTTTTTTCGAGAGTTAGGGCTAAATTTCTAATTCACTAGAACAAGCATCATTTTAGTTACAAACGGGTGGAAAATAGCTATAATTAACATAGGATAGGATTCTACATGAAATAATCCAAGAACAATAGCAATAATTTCAAATTCACAAACTCGGAGCTATGACTGAAAGTGAACAGGAAGAAGCTTTTGGGGACACAAGGGGAGAATAATCCCCTTGCTGAATTCACACATAATTGATGAAAATTTAAGAGAAAATTGCTTGGAAATTGAATAATAACTATTTTCCCTAGTTGATGCCCTGAACTTCTTTGAGAGGAACTCTAGTACTTTTTCTTGGAAGTCTGAGTGGGGAATGAGGGAAAGAACCAATTACCCCCACTAAAACGTTTGAAACAAGGGCTAAAATGACGTGGTTTAGGGTCCAAAAGCATAGAAAAGTTGAATTTTCCCTTTATGAAATTTCCTTGAAAAACAGTTATGGCCCTGACCATGACTCATGGTCACCTCACCACTTTTCAATCTTCTGAATTTGGCCATGACTCGTAGTACCATCCCACAGGTCGTACTGGCAGTTCTGGTACCATCACCCATACAAATTATGACTTAACCACGACTCCTCATCACGACTCGGTGCTACATCCTACGAGTTGTATCATGACCCGTGACGACTCATTCTGGCACACTGAGAATTTCACCACGACTCCTACCCATGAGTCGTACCTACGCGTCACAATTCGTAAGACCACTCGTGATATGACCTCAGCCTCCCGAAATTCATCACGACTCGAGTCACGAGTCGTAGATCCTCACCACGATTCGTACCTCGAGTCGTCTTGGTGCAAAATTCCATGTTTTTCTGTAGTTTCCAACTTCAACTCCATGGTCTATTCTTATTCCTCTTTTGGGGTATTACAACATGATTCTATATGGGTAATAGTGGATCGAATAACAAATTCTGTACAAGGAAAACTCTAGATTGTATATTTGGGAGTTAGTTCGGTTGTATGGAGTTCCATTGTCCAATATCTCAAATAGGGGTACTTAGTTCACCTCTCGTTGTGCACGCTCCTCCCGGCCAAGATGGCTCTGTTAACAATTAAGACATGGATAAAAATTAAAAGGAGAAAATTTCTTTTAGACAATTCCTAAGGTTGAATATGAACTTATAATTGTCAAAAGAACAAGTCCCACAGCTACTGAGATGCTAGGAGTAAGAGACTCTTTATGCATGATCAGATCAGATGAGAAGTTTGAACCTGACTTTGAATATTAAGATAAACTCTGGTTAGATCCAGAAAATAGCATAAAAAGGCAATGGTATATAGAAAAATATTCATTAAAGGAAAGGTTATCCTTTAGGAAAAATTGGTGTGCCTATATGAAAAGAATGAGATGCAATATGAATTTCTTTAAATGGTTTGAGTACACAGAGAAATTGGATGATCAAAAGGAATTATTAAGCATGATCGTTAATAAATGGCATACCAAAACCATGGTGGTTGAATCTATAATTCCCCCATTAGAAGAAATTAGTTTACCAATAGATGGTAGAATTGTTACAGCTACACCTTTTAAAATTGATATAGTAGATACCCAGGGTGATTCTGGGAATAAAGATATAAATAGATTAATTCAACAAAATAATTATACTAATCAACTACTATACGTAGTCTCTGATCAAATCCTTAAGACTAATAATAAATCAATTTTTAATGATAAACCAAGCCCTTCCTATAATAATAAGAAATTAGAAACCCATCCAATATTTAAATTACCAGAATTTTCTAAAGACAAATTCTCCAAGTTTCAAGAAAAACTTGAAATCATAGATGATCTTATAGAAAAGATCAATGAAAAATTAAAAGTTGAATTAAAATTAAAGAATGAATTAAAATTAAAGATGAATTAAAATTAAATGATGATAAGGTCATAAAAATAATATCCGAAAAGTATGATAATAACATTAATAAGTTAAGCTCTAAATATTCTATAAAAAAGAATTATTATAATAAACCCTCGTTCCAAGATATGCAGTATGATGAAAATGAATTTCTATCTCATACTTCATACTCAGGAAATGAAATTGTTGAATGAAATATTGATGGACTTGCAGAACATCAGGTATACAACAAATTACATAAGATGAGAATGGCCATTACGACCTATAAAATGAAAAACTGCATGGATAAACAAGTTGCCACCTTAATTATATTTGGATTCACAGGGACATAAAAATATTGGTGGGGTAATTATCTCACTGAAGATAATCGACATAGTGTAACAAATACTATAACCATCACTCAAGTTATTAAGACTGAATCTACAGGACAAACTTTTGAAAATCTATGCGTAGAAGACGCCACCGCTACCTTAATTTATAGTGGATCCAAAAATTTTAGAGGGAAACCTCAACTTTTTTTCCATCGAATGTATCTTTTAATTTTTTTCTAAATTTTTCGAGAAATAATGTTGATAAACCACTTATGAATTTTTCTTTCCAAAAATCATGACTACAGTCTTCTCTGATCGTAACCTTGTTGAGGAAAACATCCTTATACCATCTAAAATCATCTAAATTTAGGCAAGATAGGTTAGACAATATTTCTAAACTCCTATCTTGAAAAAGTTGAGGTTCCCCTATAAAATGTTTGGTTATACTATAAATTAAGGTAGCGGTAGTGTCTTCTACACATAGAATTTCAAAAGTTTTTGTCTTGTGGATTCTGCATATGTTTTAGTTCATTTAATAGTTTATTAGCAAGGGCTTCTATTTCTAGCTTGTTAAGTCTTTGCTTAACTTCTTTAACTTCATTTTAATATGTAATAGTTTAGTTTGAAGATCTTGTACTATTGTACTAGACTTTTGTTTTTTAAATTTATTTAGTACATTTTTCATATTAAAAGACTCAATTGTTTCCTTGTCATGTTGTTGGTGAAGAACTATATGTTTTAATTCTATTAAATATTTCTTTTAAGTTCTTTATCCTCAATATGATCAATCATATCAAAGAAGATCTCCTTGTTATTATCGGTAATGACATTTATTGAGTGGCTATCATAGGTGCAAATTGCTCCCTTGCATCCATAATGATGAGTTGAGTTACTATTGTCAGAACTATATGCTATATTAAGCTGGTCTTCGTCACAGAAATTTTCTTCAGGGAAAGAATTATTATCATTTTATTCAAGAGTAGAATATGATCTATCTTTTATTTCTATCTCAATTTCTAACATATTGATCTTATCTTTCTTTTTATTAGGGACCCAACAATCCTTAGCCCTATGGCCAAATTTTCCACAATTCCAACACGTATCAGTACTTCTTTTAAAGTCAACCTTGTTGGATTCTCGTATATGCCTTTTAAATCTTTTTTAATAATAATGGGGTTTTTTAGATTTATTCTTATATGTTTGTATCTTCTTTTAATTTTCTTGGATGCTTCTTTTGAAGGAGCAGACATCTTGATGTATCCAAAGTCTTGACAAAAGCTTCCTATTTCTTTTTTGAATATTTTATTGTCCTTTTTAAGTTGATTTTTAAGCTTCATATCTTACATAATTCAACTCCTGTGTCATTTATAAAACTTATTAAGTCACCATAGGTTAACTGGCTACAAGGGATTTTTCTATTGAATCTATCTTTTAATTTTATTCTAACTTTTTCGGCAAATAATGTTGGTAAACCACTTATGATTTTTCTTTTCAATAATCATGACTACAGTTTTCTTTGATCATAACATTGTTGAGGAAAACATCCTTATACCATCTAAAATCATCTAACTTTGGGTAAGATAGGTTAGATAATATTTCTAAACTCCTATCTTGAAAACGTTGTGGTTCCCCTATAAAATGTTTGGCTATACTATAAATTAAGGTAGCGGTGGCATCTTCTATGCATAGATTTTCAAAAGTTTTCCCTATATATTAAGTCTTAATAACTTGAGTGATGGTTGTAGCATTTGTTACGCTATGTCTATTATCTTCAGTGAGATAATTATCCCACCAATATTTTAATGTCCCTGTGAATCCATATATAATTAATGTGGCGGCTTGTTTATTCGTGCAGATTTTCATTTTATAGGCTGTAACGGCCATTCCCATTTGATAATTTATTGTATGTCTGATGTTCTGCAAGTCCATCAATATTCCATTCAGCAATTTCATTTCCAGAGTGTGAAGTATGATGTAGAAATTAATTTTCCTCATACTGCATATCCAAAAATTAGGATTTATTATAATAATATTTTTTTGATCTTATAGAAAAGAGTAATGAAATGGTATCAGAGCCATGTTGGCTAGGAAGAGCATGAGTTTGAGTAGCTAAATCTTTATACTATCCTAGAGCTAGTCAAAATTATGTTGCTCATGAACAATTATTTCTGTGTTGTAGTTTACTGATACTCTTTTACTAGTTTTTTAGTTTTATTCCTTAAGTTGGGTAACCGTTTAATCACAGTCTAGATGTTGGTAAGGCTGTATTTTCCATTGGATTATCTCTAAAGTTGAAATACTAGAGCCGGACCCGGATTGTGTTCCTGTATCGCCGGGAATAAGATAAAAGAAAATTAAAGAAGATAACTAGTAAATACTACACAAAAAAATAATTATTAAGGAGTAACATCTAAAGTAGATATTGCCCCAGGATAGTACTGCCAATTTCTTGAAAACTTCATATTTTAAAAAAAATAAAAAAATAAAAGAAGAGAATTTTTATGCTTACACATCCATTTACAGAACAAATAAAATACTGCAATAGAAGAAAATGGGTCTGTTTTAAATACCAAAGTAAGTATAAAAAGAAAAGAACAAAAATATTATAAGACTTAAACTATTATAAAAAAAACTAATACCTTGTGATACTCTAGACAATTATTCTAAAGAGATAACTTAGAAAATTAATTCTTGACTATCAGGTCAGATTATATAACAAATTATTTTATGTATCCATAATTTATCTATACAAAGTAGACAGTTAAACGATATATTAATTACTCCATTAAAACTATCTTCACAGTTTTAATGGATATCTATGAAAATCAAAACATAATAAATAGTGTGAATATTTTTTTTAAGCTACTAAAATAGCAAAAATAGAAAGTGATTTACAAAATTGAAATATTCCAAAAGAATGTTTTGAAAAGGTTTATAAAATTGGACACTTTAATTTTATAAAGAATTATAATATTAAAACCTCTGAATCTACAGTCGCTATTAATAAGTCTGTTGAGACTAATTATTAGCAAGCTAAAGACATCAATAGATATAGAAAAAATTACAAGTTTCTTCACATAGGACTTGTCCAAGTCGCGGTTAAACCGTTGAATCGATTAGGCTTAGATGTACCTATATGTCTTCTTTTAAGAGACAATAGGCTATAAACTTTGATGGTTCATTATTAGTAGTATTACAAAGTAATCTAGCTAATGGCCCAATATATTTTAATTGTTATCCCAAATTTTCTATAGATATTAATGATCAAAATGTTATGGATACCCTAACATTGAATGTTAAAACAAAAAACATGAATAGCAAAGAAAATACAAGAGAAATAATCATAATATATAGAGTACATTATAGGCTAATGAAAACTACCCTAGCTCCAAAAGCAAAGATAGTAAGTAATAAAGGAGTTACTATGCTTATGGAAGTCAATCACAATCACAATAATATTTTTGTCTCAAAAATGATAAAATGGAATGATGTGTTGGTAAAGGATAATTGACATTTTGAGTCCATAACGGAGCCAGAAATTGAGGAAGAACATTAAAATATTGAGTAGGTAATACAATTTCCGGATGGATCTATAGATTTAAAATTTATAAGATCCTAATCCTTTAGTCATGCTTCTTCAATTAAAAGGATGTCTTTTTCAAGACCTTCATTTTCAAAAACTCAAGAAGAAAAGGAGGTAACTCTTGAAGACATAGAGAAAAAAATTAAAAGGAGTAGATTTCTCTGAAATAATTTCTAAGGTTGAATATGAACCTAGAATTACCAAAGAAAAAGTACCACATCTAGTGAGATGCTAGGAGTAAGAGACTCTTTATGCATGATCAGATCATATGAGAAGTTCGAAGCTGACTTTGAATATTTAGATAAACTCTGGTTAGATCCAGAAAATAGCATAAAAAGGCAATGGTATGTAGAAAAATATTCATTAAAGGAAAGGTTATCCTTTAGGAAAAATTAGTGCGTCGATATGAAAAGAATGAGATGCAATATAGAGTATGGTTTGAGTACACGGGAAAATTCGTTGATAAAAGGAATCATTAAGCATGATCGCTAATAAGTGTCATACAAAAACTAAGGTGGTTGAATATATAATTCCCCCATTTGAAGAAATTAGTTTACCAATATATGGTAGAATTGTTACAGCTATATCTTTTAAAATTGATATAGTAGATACCCAGGGTAATCCTAAGAGTAAAGATATAAATAGATTAATTCAATAAAATAATTATACTAATCAACTACTATGCGTAGACTCTAATCAAATCCTTAAGACAGATAATGAATCAATTTCTAATGATAAATCAAGCCCTTCCTATAATAATAAGAAATTAGAAACCCATTCAACATTTAAATTACCTGAATTTTCTAAAGATAAATTCTCCAAATTTCAAAAGAAGTTTCAAATCACATATAATCTTATAAAAAAAGATTAATGAAAAATTAAAAGCTGAATTGAAATTAAAGAATGAATTAAAACTAAAGGATGAACTAAAATTAAAAGACGATAAGGTCATAAGAACAATATTCTAAAAGTCTAATAATGACATTAATAAGTTAAGCTCTAAATACTCCATCAAAAATAATTATTATAATAAACTCTTATTCTCGGATATGCAGTATGAAGAAAAAGAATTTCTATCTCATACTTCACACTCTGAAAATGAAATTGTTGAATGGAATAATGATGGACTTTAAGAACATCAGATATACAATAAATTACGTGAAATGCGAATGGCCATTTTATGGCCTATAAAATGAAAAACTGCACGGATAAACAAGCCGCCACCTTAATTATATCTGATTCACGGGGAATTAAAATATTGGTGGGATAATTATCTCACTGAAGATAATAGACATATCATAACAAATGCTAGAACCATCACTCAAGTTATTAAGACTGAATCTACAGGACAAACATTTGAAAATCTATGCGTAGAAGACACCACCGCTACCTTAATTTATAGTATAGCAAAATATTTTATAGGGGAACCTCAACTTTTTCAAGATAGGAGTTTAGAAATATTGGCTAACCTATCTTGCCCAAAGTTAGATAATTTTAGATGGCATAAGGACGTTTTTCTCAACAAGGTTATGGTCAGAGAAGACTGTAGTTATGATTATTGAAAAGAAAATTTCATATGTGGTTTACCAACATCATTTGCCAAAAAAGTTAGAATTAATTAAAAACATAGATTTGATGGAAAAATCACTTATAGCCAGTTAACCTATGGCAACCTCATAAGTTTTATAAATGTCACAGGAGTTGAATTATGTATAGATATGAAGCTTAAAAATCAGCTTAAAAAGAAGAAAAAAATATTCAAAAAAGAAATAGAGAGGTTTTGTCAAGACTTTGGATACATCAAGTTGTTTGCCCCTTCAAAAGAAGCATCCAAGAAAATTAAAAGAAGATACAAACACTATAAGAATAAATCTAAAAAACTCCATTATTACAAAAGAAAAATTAAATGAATAAACGAGAATCCAACAAAGGTGACTTTAAAGAAAATACTGATAAGTGTTGGAACTGTGGAAAATTCGGCCACAGAGCTAAGGATTGTCGGGTCCCTAATAAAAAGAAAGATAAGATCAATATGTTAGAACTCGAGCCATGAATAAAAGATAGATTATATTCTATTATTGAAGAAAATGAGAATAATTCTTCCCCTGAAGAAAATTTCTGTGAGGAAGACCAGCTTAATATTGCATATGATTCTGACAGTAGTGACTCAACTGATCATTATGGATGCACGGGAGCAATCTGCACCTGTGATAGCCACTCAATAAATGTCATTACCAATAATAACAAGGAGATCTTATTTGATATGATTGATTATATTGAGGATAAAGATCTTAAAAGAAAATATTTAACAGAATTAAAAAATATAGTTCTTAACCAACAACATGACAAGGAAGCAATTGATCCTTCTTATGTGAAAAATTTACTAAATAAATTTAAAGAACAAAAGTCTAGTACAACAGTACAAGATCTTCAAACTGAATTATTACATAATAAAAATGAAGTTAAAGAAGTTAAGCAAAGACTTAACAAGCTAGAAACAGAATCCCTTGCTAATAAACTATTAAATGAACTAAAACTTATGCAAGGATCTGAATTATATCAGTCCGAACCAGGAGAAACATCAAACTAAGAGAAAGAAAAAGAAGAAATTGAGTCTCTAGGAAGCCCTTTAGAAACCAAATTAGGAGTAAAACTATTGCAATAGTTAAAGCCCAGAGCTGGCATATACCTATCACATTAGTTATAAATAAAAATTATACTATTCACAAAATTGCATTATTAGATAAAGGTGAAGACCAAAACTGCACTATTGGAGGAATAATCCCTACTATGTACCTTGAAAAGAGTGCAACGCAGTTATTTTCTGCGATAGGAGAAAGGCTCAAAATAAATTATTAACTGCATAAGGCACACATATGCAATAATGGAATCTGTTTTATTATTGATTTTATAATAACTAAAGATATAAACAAAGAAATAATATTAGGCACTCCTTTTATAACCTAAATAAAATCATATATCGCTAATTTAGATAGCTTCCACACTACTGCTCTAGGAAAAGAAATCATTTTCCCCTATCTAAATAACACGTCAAGAAAACAGAGTGAATTTATAAAAGAAAAACCTATCTTCAGAATAAATCTTCTATCCCAACAAATAAACTATTTGAAGAATGAGATAAAATTTAAACGGATTGAATCTGCTTTAAAGCATTCGAAGGTAGAAGACAAAATTAAAAGTTTACAAGAAGTCATAGAACGAGAAGCATGTTAAGAATTTTCTAATGCCTTTTGGGATAGGAAACGTCATATATTGAGGGATTCAACGAAAATATTATCCCTACTAGCGCAAGACCCATTCAAATGAATCAATAATTAATGGAATATTGTAAAAAGAAAATCAATGATTTACTTGATAAAAAGATTATTAGACCTTTCAAGTCACCGTGGAGTTGTTCGGCATTTTATGTCAGCAATAGTGCGGAAACTGAAAGAGGGGCCCAAGGCTAGTCATTAACTATAAGCCCCTTAACAAAGTTTTAAAATGGATTAAGCACCTAATACCCAATAAAATAGATCTTCTTAAAAGGACTTATAAAGCTAATATTTATGGTAAGTTCGATACAAAATCAGGATTTTAGCAAATACAAATAAAAAAAAAGATAAATATAAAACAGCTTTTAATGTACCTTTTTGGACAATACGAATGGAATGTAATGCCATTTGGACTAAAACAATACACCTTCTTAATTTCAAAATATAATGAACAAAATATTTAATCCATATAGTCATATTTCTATAGTTTATATAGACAACGTTTTAATACACTCGAAGATATTGACCAACACTTCAAACATATCTAGACTTTTTTAAAGGTTTTTAAGTAAAATAGATTAGTAATAAGTGCTAAAATATTAAGTTATTTCATACAGCTATTAGATTCCTTGGTCATGACTTATATCAAGGAACCTACTAACCCATTTGTAGAGTCATAGAGTTCTCATCCAAATTTTTAGATGAATTAATTAATAAAACTCAGCTCCAGAGATTTTTCAGAAGTCTCAATTATGATGCAGATTTTATTCCAAATATCAAATAGGTTTGTAAGACTCTTTATCAGCGTCTTAAGAAGGATCCAGTCCCGTAGGGACTAGAGCAAATAGAGACAATCCAAAAAATAAAATCAATAGTTCAAAAACTTCCATGTCTAGAAATACCACATCCAGATGCATTCATGATAGTAGAAACTGACACCTCCAACATAGGATATGGAGACATTCTTAAACAAAGAATCCCCTGGAAAATCCCGAACAATTAGTAAGATTCACTTCAGGAATATGGAATAATGCTCAGAAAAATCACAACACCATTAAAAAGGAAATTCTGGCTATAGTGTTATGTATAACCAAATTTCAAGACGATTTAATAAATAAAGAATTTTTACTACGAGTAGATTGCAAAGAAGCCAAAGATGTTTATAAAAAGATGTAAAAAACCTGGTTTCTAAATAAATATTTGCCAGATGGAAGTCTTTGTTATCTAGCTTTCATTTTCAAATCGAATTTATACAAGGAGAAAATAATTCTCTCCCAGATTTTTTGACTAGGAAATTTCTATAGGGAACTAAATGAGACCCGAAACACCAGGTATAAGGCCCTTGAGGCCTCCATTTCAGCCCTTCAAACCAAAAGAAATAATGAAAAGACCCTTCAAAGAAGAGAAAAGACCAAAATCAGAAAATAGATATTCAATTCTGGCAGAATTTCCATCTCTGCCAAAAGCTACTATTCTGTCCCCATTAAAGGAATTCATTACCAGTCTGACCAGATTACAACCACTAAAACTAGTTTTTAAAGGAGACTCTTCATCAGGCGATAAAAGTATTTCTACCCAGACAAAGGATAGCTATGAAATGAAGCCACCGGAGACATATTCTCAGGCGGTTCTACCAGTGACTCCTAAAAAGAAAATGGAGAAAAATATTCCAAATAAATAGTAGTTTGAGCTAACAGTTTTACAGGTACTTCCGATCATGGCCCTCGATAACATATATGAAGGTTTTGAAGTACCAGAGTTACTAAAACCCTGCTACACAAATTGGAATTATATGGAGACAGATGATCCCCTTAAAACCCGAAATATTATGAGTTCATTTTAACAGATACCAATTTAGTAAAAATTGAGAATAAATTAAAATGTCCGGATAATCCCGATATTATTCAATACTTGAAGTTCACAATTAAAAAAATTTAAGTCCGTTTGAATGGTTTGTAGATCATCTACATACACCCATTCCCCTATCCAGAGCCCATACACCCTAGACGTATAATTAGTATGATTATAAGGCAGCCTGGTATAACTTTATGTATCTAAGGCCCAACACTCATTCTTGGTTTGTCAAGTACTCAGAAGGTATGAAAGGCGCGATCATCCCTAGATGGTTTTACAAATGGTGGAACCAATTTGGAGTAAATACCTAGGTACTGACAAGACATTTTCTGACACAATTTAAAACTTTCCAGGTAGAGAAGAATATATCTACCCTACTAGAAAATATTAAATTGTGTAAGTTTTTTATTGCAAAAAGAAATCCCTACATTATAAGTTGGTCCTCTGATATTCATGAATATGAAAGAATTAAATATCTGAGTAAGGCCATCAAAATCTAAGGCGGGGAACCAATACCTCAGGAAGATAAGGGAACTTCAAGTTCTTCGTTACGATAGGAACCCTAATTGTCCAAGGAAGAACTAAAAAAGAAGGCTCCATAAATCCTTGTCAAACTTTGAAAAAGATACCGAACAAAAAGAGATAATGAAATTATTAGATACTACATCCTCCCATACAAGTGAACTGAGCAATAGAGACATGCTAGATCCACAAGGGATAGCTCAAGCTTATCTTTTCAACTAAAAAAGATAGCCAGACTACCCTTTTAGAAAATAAAAGGTTACTATGAAATTAAATATCCAAAAGAGTGGACTCCGCATGTAATACCCCGAAAGTGCCTATGATTAGACTCGGGTTCAAAATTTGAAGTTGGCTAAATATTAAAAAAAAAACATCACCCGGATAGGCGATGTAACGACTCGTGGTTGGGAACCACAGGTCGTTGTTAGCAGTCGTGGTGAGGAGAGACCTAGTGGCATTGGATTCAACATGAGGAGTAACGACTCGTTGCCTAAAACAATGAGTCGTTGTTTGTGCTCGTGGGTAGCACTGGTCCTTAGAAGTTGGGGAAGTAACGGGTCATCCAATAACCCGTCATGAGTAATGACGACCCGTTGTCACCAGTCGTTGTCTAGGTGGCCAGATTTTCAGTGCACTTAATGGATGGTTACCACGACTCGTTGAAAGTAACCACGAGTCATGGTGAGGCTCGTGGTAAGGAAGTTTAGTTTTATAAAAGGGTCAAGAAACGATCGACTCAACAAACCATTAGATTAAAGGACGAGTCGTCCTGACAAGTCGTGGTATAAATCTGGGATCAGGGCCTGGGCAGTGCATATGATGGGCCATACCACGAGTCGTCGTAGCTTCTAACGACTCGTTGGTACGCCCGTTGGATCGATCTGTGCAGAATTTTCTAGGTATTTCATTAAGGGTATTTTTGATCTTTCTATGTTCTAGGGCCCTAAACTACATTGTTTTATGTATTTTTCTGGGCATAATAAGATAGGTTAAGTCCCTCTTGCATATGCCATTCCCATGCATGCAAAATTTAGAGAATTCTAGAGAGATCAAGCATAGATTCAAGTTTTTCCCTACCAATTCAATCTTGGGAATTCAAGAACTTTGAAATCTTATGTTACCCAGGTATATAGGATTAAAAATGGGTGTTTCTGTTCACACTCATGCCCATTCTCTATTAATTTTTGAAAATATACCAAAAAATCTCATGGGGTTTTAATTCAATTTTTGTGAAAATCTAATGATTTTCTAATGGTCATTTATGATTTATGATTTACATCATATTTTATGGATTTTTATCATTTTTTGCTATTTTTTTACTTATAAAAATTATTGATTTCAATTTCTACCAAACTAAGCCTAATTATGCATGATCTATGATGAATCGATTTATGATCTATTCTTCAATTGATGATATTTACAAACCCAGCATGATTTATGATTTGAAATATGAAATTATTCAATTACCCATTATGATTTGATGATTTTCAAGTTATATGTATGAACTACAAGTATTCATGAAACCTATGATTCATGAATTATGTTTTAGGCCGACTCACGGGCCTTGTTTCATGGCTAGTGCACGTATTTACAAGCATGTTTATAATTATCATGATTTAACTAGCCCATGAACTCATTCATATTATACTATGAGCACTACATATGTTTTTGGAGCAGTATCGAACACCGAGTAGGTTCAGGGCCCAAGTTCCCCCCCGGATCTCATAAACTATGTGCCACCGTAGGGATGTTGGGACCTCCCTTGTGACTGTCCCTATCCCAAATGGTCCTTTTCATGTGATCACGCCCTTCGTGGTTCTACCCTTGGAAAGGTACGAATGCCTCCCGACTAGGTTTACAAGTTGGGCTCCATGCGTGCTCCTACGGGGTATGTCGGTTAAGAGAATCTCCCATTGTTCCTCATGATTTATGCATGTTTATGATTATGTATATTGGCTTAAATTATGTTCAATATCGCTTTCCTCTCATTCTTATGATTATGAGTGTTTTATGAATGATTTGAAAACCTTGAGCCTTATGTTACGATATGTATAATATGAGCATGATGTCCTACTCTTATGATTTTTTACATATTTTAAATGTCCGTTTTACTTACCTTGAATACTTGGTACATTCCACGTACTGACCGCATACTTTCTATAATGTATCATTTCATGATACAGGATCCGACTCTCAGGCTCATCCCCGTCAGTAGTCAATTCAAAGTTAGCTATCAGCCTTTTTGGGGAGTCCTCATGTTCTGAGGGACATATGTTCAGACCTTGATGTTCTTTTTGTTTTAGTTTTTCCGGGTTAGTTGAGGATGTTGTCCCATCAAACCATCTAATATGATAGAGGCTTTCAGACTAATTGTAGTACTCAGCTATTATATATTTTAGTACGTTCCACGTATCATGCTATGTTATGTTTCCACTGTATCGTATGTTTGGTATTCCTCTCTAAGTGATATGAAGTTAGATGAATGTTCATGCCATGGGTCGACTTGGAGGCTCTCGAGACTCCTTGTCCTGTGTTATGATCCGGGTCTACATTTGGGTTATGACAAACTTGGTATCAGAGCAATAAGTTTTGAAGTGTCCTAGGGTGTCTGAAAGTCGCGTTAAGTAGAGTCTTTTTCATAGGTGTGAATCCAGCCACACTTATGAAGAAGAGGTTACGAGATGTTTACGAAATGTTTCCTTCTTTCATGACCTATGTCATCCGATGAAAAATCTTTCTATCCTTCTGATTTATGGTATTCACGATTATAGAATCATGGCTCCTAGAAGAATGAACGGAAGAAGGAATGGAAACGTCAAGGCCACGGAGACGGAAATGATCATGGGCATCAGCAAGGCCCACCTTTTCAGGAGCCCCAGGCACCAGAGCCAGTTTCCCACACTGAGTTTTGGGCGGCTATCCGAATGCTGGCGTAGGCCTTGACCGCTTAGGTCTACCAGCAGGCTGTTACACATATCCCATAGAATGGCAATGCAGTAGTTGCCCGGATTAGAGATTTCTTGAGGATGAACCCTCTGGAGTTCCTTGGGTCCAAGGTGGATGAGGATCAACACGATTTGATCGAGGAGATTCTGAAGATCACCCAGGTTATGGGGGTGACAAATGGAGATGTGTTGATTTGTCCTCCTACCATCTAAAAGGGTTAGCACATATATGGTTCAAATAATTAACAGATGCTAGGGAAGTGGTTGCAGGCCCTATAGGTTGGGAAGAGTTCCACACAGCATTCTTGGATCGGTTTTTCCTTC
Source organism: Datura wrightii (assembly GCA_035772735.1). Classification (NCBI taxonomy): domain Eukaryota; kingdom Viridiplantae; phylum Streptophyta; class Magnoliopsida; order Solanales; family Solanaceae; genus Datura; species Datura wrightii. The sequence goes on from JASDFA010000007.1 coordinate 98,353,719, forward strand.
GAGAGAAGAGGGAGCTTAAGGAGGCTGAGTTTATTAACTTGAAGCAGGGTGACATGTCCATTCAGGAGTATGCATTAGAGTTCACCTGTCTATCCAAGTATGCGTCAAATTTGGTGGCGGACCAGATGGATCTGGTGAGCCGTTTTGTACATGGAGTGGCAAACTATCTGGATAAGGACTGCAGGATCACCATGTTACGGGATATAGATTTCCCATGCATTTTTTTGCATGCTCATCAGATGGATTCGATCTATCGGAGGCAGAGAAAGGCCAAGAGGGAAAGGACTGACGTTAAGGGACTTCTCAAGTCAGATCAGGGGTGGACAACGTCAACAGTCTCAGCATAGGTCTATTGCTCTAGCACCATCATGGTCCATTACGCCATCTAGATTCCAAGGGGATCGAAGGAGCAGGGCTCTAGATTCGAGAGGTCAGGGTAGCATATAGATAGAGCACACTTTCCCAGTTTGTCAGGGATGCGGCAAGAATCACCCCCGGAGGTTCCTAGTAGGCTTGGATGCTTGTTTCGGGTTTGGCTAACCCGGACACAAACTCGGGCATTTCCCTTTAGCCAGATCAGGGGTCAGTGGAGCCCGTATGCCAGCAGTTAGTTTTGTCGCTCCAACAGCGTGCCCACTCAGCAGGGTGCCTCGATCAGTTTAGCTGGTGGTCAACGTCAAAACAGGTTCTATTCTTTAGCACCCTGTCAGGAGCATGAGGTATCCTCGGGCGTGGTCACTAGTATGTTGCATGTTTTTATATTGATGTTTATGCTTTGGTAGATCCGGGAGCTACTTTGTCTTTTGTGACCCCTTACATTACTAGTAGCTTTAGAGTTAGTCCCGAGACTCCATCAGAACCATTTTCAGTTTCTACTCCTGTTGGTGATTCTGTTGTAGCTAGGTGAGTGTATAGAGGATGCCCGGTCACTATATTGCGTAAGATCACCTACGCAGACCTTGTAGAGTTAGCCATGACTGACTTTGATATTATTCTTTGAATGGATTGTTTGTACGCGTGTTATGATTCTGTAAATTGTATAACCCGTGCGGTGGAATTTCGTTTTTCGGGTGAATCAGTTTTGGAGTGGAAGGGTACTTCGGTTGTACAGCAGGTTGATTTATTTCATATATTAAGTCCAGAAAGATGATTTCTAAGGGTTGCATGTATCATCAAGTTAGGGTTAAGGATGTTGAGTCCGAAACCCCAACTAAGTCAGTTCCAGTGGTGCGTGAGTATCCAAAAGTATTTCTGGATGATTTACTAGGTGTTCCTCCTGAGAGGGAAATTGATTTTGGTATTGACCTTTTACCCAATACACAGCCTATCTCCATTCCTCCTTACAGGATGGCTCCAGCTGAGCTAAAGGAATTGAAGGATCAGTTGAAGGACCTGCTAGATAAGGGCTTCATTAGACCGAGCAAGTCCCCATGGGGTGCACCAGTTTATTTGTTCGAAAGAAGGATGGTTCACTTCGGATGTGCATTAACTATCGACAATTGAACAAGGTCACCACTAAGAATAGGTACCTTCTTCCTATGATTGATGATTTGTTTGACCAGCTTTAGGGTACCAAGTGTTTCTCAAAGATAGATCTCAGGTCCGAGTACCATCAGCTCAGGGTTCGAGAGTGTGATATCCTGAAGACAGCCTTCAAGACGCGGTATGGTCATTATGAGTTTTTAGTTATGTCTTTTGGACTAACAAATGCTCCTGCAACTTTTATGGACCTGATGAACAGGGTGTTTAAACCGTACCTGGACATGTTCGTGATTATGTTCATTGATGACATCCTTATATACTCTCAGAGCGAGGAGGAGCATGCCGCTCATTTGAGAGTAGTGATTTAGACTCTCAAGGATCACCAATTGTATGCCAAGTTCAGCAAGTGCGAGTTTGGTTGATCTCAGTAGCATTTTTGGGCCATGTGTTATCGAGTGAGGGCATAAAGGTAGATTCTCAAAAAATCGAGGCAGTGAAGAATTGGCCTAGACCGGTAAATCTTTCGGATATTAAGAGTTTCTTAGGCCTAGCTAGCTACTACCGGAGATTTGTTGATGGTTTTCATCATTTGCGACACCTTTCACCAAATTGACTCAGAAAAAGGTAAAGTTTCAATGGTCGAAAGCTTGTGAGAAGAGCTTTCAAGAATTGAAGACTCGACTCACTACCGCACCAGTGTTGATCCTATCGGAGGGTACGGATGGTTTCGTGGTGTATTACGATGCCTCACGAATCAGACTTGGGTGTGTATTGATGCAGGGGGGAAGTGATAGCATATGCCTCTAGACAGTTGAAGATCCACGAGAAGAATTACCCGACCCATGAACGAGAGTTGGCCGCGGTGGTATTCGCATTGAAGATATGGCAACATTACATGTATGGTGTCCATGTGGATGTGTTTATGGATGACAAAGAGCTTACAATATGTGTTCACACAAAATGACCTCAATTTACGACAAAGAAGGTGGTTAGATCTACTCAATGACAATGATATAAGTGTTCTTTACCATTCGGTAAGGATAATGTCGTGGCGGACGCACTTAGTAGGCTCTCGATGGAAAGTGTATCCCATGTGGAGGAAGGAAAGAAAGAGCTGGTGAAAGATGTGCATCATCTCTCAAGGTTAGGAGTGAGGTTGGTTGACTCTACCGATGGCGGTGTTATTGTTCAAAGCGGATCCGAATCATCCTTGGTGACTGATATGAAAGCTAGACAAGATGAGGACCCGATTTTGATAGAGTTGAAAGAAGCTGTTCAAAGTCAGAAGGTAGAGGTCTTATCCCAAGGGGGAGATGGCGTGCTTCGGTACAAGGGTTGCCTATGTATTCCTGATGTTGATGATTTGAGGAGCCGGTTGTTGCATGAGGCCCATGGATCCAGGTACTTTATTTGTCAAGGGTCCACAAAGATGTATCATGATTTGCAAAAATATATTGGTGGAATGACATGAAGAGGGATATTGTAGAATTCGAAGCCAAGTTCCCGAACTGTCAGCAAGTGAAGGTCAAGCATCAAAGGCCGGGACGCGTACTTTAGGATATTAGCATTCCCACTTGGAAGTGGGAAGAGATTAATATGGATTTCATTAAAGGCGTACCTCGTACTATTCGACACTATGATTCTATTTGGGTTGTGGTAGATAGGTTGACCAAGGCTACACATTTTCTACTGGTCAAAACTACGGATTCGGCGGAGTATTATTCCAAACTATATATCCAAGAGTTGGTTCGATTGCATGGAGTGCCCTTGTCTATCATTTCAGACCTAGGTACTCAATTTACCTCTCAGTTTTGGCGGTCTTTTCATAAAGGGCTTGGGACTCAGGTTAAACTCAGCACAACATTTCATCCACAAACAGATGGTCAAGCGGAGCAAACAATTCAAACTCTCAGGGACATGTTGAGAGCATTGATGGACTTCAAAGGTCGTTGGGATGATCACTTGCCCTGATCGAGTTTGCTTACAACAATAGCTATCACACTAGTATCCAAAAGGCACCGCTCGAGGCTCTCTATGGGCGGAGATGTAGATCGCCTATCGGATGGTTTGAGGTTGGTGAGGCAACTATGATAGGGCCAGATTCAGTTCATTAGGCTATGGTGAAGGTTCAGTTGATAAGGGATAGGCTGAGAACAGCTCAGAGTCCCCAAAAGTCCTACGCCGATGTTAGTAGAAGAGAACTTGAGTTCGAGGTGGATAACTGGGTGTTCTTGAAGGTATCTCCCATGAAGGGAGTATTGCGGTTTGGGAGGAAAGGAAAACTTAGTCCCCACTATGTTGGCCCCTACCAGATTATGAAAAGAGTTGGCAAGGTGACGTATGAGTTGGAGTTACCCTCAGAGTTATCTTTCGTGCATCCCGTGTTTCATGTATCGCTTTTGAAGAAATGTTTGGGAGATCCAGCTCTAGAAGTCCAGGTGGATAGTGTTGGTGTGAAAGATAGCCTTAGCTATGAGGTTCCGGTGGAATTATTAGATCGTTAGGTTTGGAATCTAAGGAAGATAGAAGTAGCTTCAGTTAAAGTATTATGGAGGAATCAGCATGTTGAAGGAGCTAAGTGGGAAGCCAAAGCCATATGATGGCTAAATACCCACACTTATTCTCTACCGGCTCAGTTTCGACTTGAGATATTAGTTTTGCCCTATAAATCTATTTAGTTTTCATGTTCAAATCATGTGTTCAAGTTTATTTTATGTATATGGATGTGTATGTGAAGCATGAAATCAGTTCAACTATGTGATATGAATCGGAGGTAGTCATTCCGTTAGTTTCGGTTTAAATGATCAGTATTTGGGTGTAAGGATTGCATGTCTTTGTTTTTCTGCTTGTGCATAATATTCGAGGATGAATGTTCCTAAGGGGTAGATATTGTAATACCCCGAAAGTGCCTAATATTAAACCCGGGATCGAAATTTGAAGTTGGCTGAAAACTAGGAAAAATATCATAGGACAGGCGATGTAACGACTCGTGGCTAGGAACCACGGGTCATTGTTAGCAGTCGTGGTGAGGGGAGACCTGGTGGCATTGGATTCAACGGGAGGAGTAACCACTTATTACCTGAAACAACGACTCTTTGTTTGTGTTTGTGGGTAGCACTAGACCTTGGCAGTTGGGGAAGTAATAGGTCATCCAACGACCTGTTATGAGTAATGACGACCCGTTGTCACCAATCATTGTTTAGGTGGCCATATTTCCAGTGCACTTAATGGATGGTTACCATGACTCATTGGAAGTAACCACGAGTCGTGATGAGGCTAGGGGTAAGGAAGTTCAATTTTGAGAAGGGGACAAGCAACGATCGACTCAATGATCTGTTGAATCAAAGGACGAGTCGTCCCGACAAGCCGTGGTATGAATACGGGATCAGGGCCTGGGCAGTGCATGTGATGGGACATACCATGAGTCGTCATATCTTCCAACGACTCATTGGTACACTCGTTGGATCGATCTGTGGAGAATTTTCTGGGTATTTCATTAAGGGTATTTTCGATCTTTCTATGTTTTAGGGCCCTAAACTACGTCGTTTTATGTATTTTTCTGGGCATATTAAGATAGATTAAGTCCCTCTTGCATAGGCCATTCCTATGCATGCAAAATTTAGAGAATTCTAGAGAGATCAAGTATAGATTCAAGTTTTTCCTTATCAATTCAACCTTAGGCATTCAAGAACTTTGAAATCTGATCTTACCCAGTTATGCAGGGTTACGAATGGGTGTTTTCATTCACAGTCATGCCCATTCTCTATTAATTAATGAAAATTTACCAAAAATCTCATAGAGTTTTAATTCAATTTTTGTGAAAATCTAATGATTTGCTAATGGGCTTTTATTATTTATGATTTGCATCATATTTTATGGATTTTGATCAGATTTTACAATTGTTTTACTTATAAAAACTATTGGTTTCAGTTTCTACCAAATTAAGCCTAGTTATGCATGATCTATGATGAATCGATTTGTGATCTGCTCTTCAATTGATGATATTTACAAATCCAGCATGATTTATGATTTTAAATATGAAATTATTCAATTACCAATTATGATTTGATGATTTTCAAGTTATATGTATGAACTACAAGTGTGCATGAAACCTGTGATTCATGAATTATGTTTTAGGCCGACTCACGAGCCTTGTTTCATGGCTAATCCACGTATTTGGTGATACCCAATTTTGGCTCTCCATATTTTTTGATTAATTATTTTAAAGCTTCTAAAATTTTAAATGAAATGAAATAAATATTTGAATGGTTGAAAATAATGATGTTTTTCCATTTTTGTTTCTTGAGGAAAATGAAGAAAAAATATATTTTATTTTCTATATTTTTTAAAAAATATTTAAAAACCTTTTTAAAAAATATAATAATAATAATAATAATAATAATAATAATAATAATAAACCAAATAAAATCAATTATATATATATGTTGCATGTTGTCGTGTCAAAATAAATATCTTTATTTAAACACGTATTTGAGTTATTAATTTAAAGGTAATTATAATTTAAATACTAGAACGACCTATGTTTTGCAAATAAATATTTTATTTATTTAAGTTTGGAAGCTTAATTAATTAATCAATTAATAATTCATCTTGATTTAAATTTACTATTACAAGAGTGAAATGGTTTTAATTTAATTAATTTCAGATTTTTATAAATTAATGTTATTTTATTAAGAAAGGACTAAAAGTGAAATGAATTGGCTTTGTTTTAAATTGCAATTGTAGCCACAAATTCAATACAAAAATCTACAAACTTCTCAATCCTTGCCATCTAATTTTAGCCAATCCATGCATGCCACGTGGGCACCACATGGATTGTACTTCTTCTCCCCCCAATCTTAGCCATCCGTTTTAATCCAAAGGCTCACATTATTTTCTCCTTTTAATCTAGTGTGTGTGTGTGTGTGTAATTTGCAGATTTTATTTATTTGTTTATTTGTTATTATTGTTACTACTACTACTACTACTACTATTATTATTATTTATTTACTTACTTTTTATTCTCTTTTAAATCTAACCGTCTGATTTAAGATCAAATGGTCCAAATTATGTTGACCCGACCCATTTACCCATTTACTCGATCTGACCAACCAAAATATCCTAATCCCTACCCGCTCTACCCACCATCGTCAAAAAAAATAGACCCCGATGTTCTCTCTTTCTCCCTCATCGCTATTCACCTTCTCACCAACTACCACCACCAGGCTGTCACCATCGACCCAGCACCCCAGCGGCTTCCCCTCCCCAGGCCCAGCACCCCGCCACCTCTCCCAGCCAACCCCCTACCCAACCCGTGAACCCCCTCCCTCCTTTCAAAGATTGGTCCTTCCCTTCTCCGAAAATCCCCTCCCAAATCTCTAAAGTCCGTCCTTCATCTACTGTAGGCACGAAATAGTCATCCACAGTGCACAAGGTACGGTACTCCCTCCCTTCTCTTCAATTTGTTCATCATGTTCCATGTTAGTTTTTTTTTCAAAGACTGATAAGTTTTGAAGACTTATGGAAAGGACCCTGAATCTGTCCTATAAAAGGAGAAGATGTTGAAGGGAAAAAATCATCCAAAAACCACTGATTAAAAAAATGTTGAAAGTTTTTTTCTGGAAACACTTAGAAATCCCAAATCAGCCAATGAAAAACTAAAATAAAAACAAAAAACCAAGCAGTGTCAATAGACCAAGAAAAAAATACACTAAGGAACATACACAAATCACAACTGATTTCCTTTTTACTTTGTGCCCCTTTGTTTTCTAATTTCCCCGTCCTTGTTGCCTCTTTGTTTACCCGCATTCGGAGTCGGAATTGTTGGTTTGAGACTCGACCTTTGACGACTTCAATCACTGCACTAAACCGGGTAAAACTCTCTCCCTCTTGTTTTAGATTCTAGTTTAGTAACTTATTGATTATGTGTTGTGAATGAATATAAAAATTACGTAGATTAAATGGTATTGAGTTCGATAGTGTAAAAATAAAAGGGTTGTGTTAGTTGTGTAGGCCTCTGTTTGTTTGCACGAATCTTCAGTTTATGAATATGAATGAGAACAACATCTATATGTGATTCTTAAACTGTAAAGGATGGTAATATGTTCTCAACGATGACTTATGTCTTGGTCGGTTATAGGATCGTCATAATGTTGATTTGGACGTTTAAATACAACAATAGTTGCTCAGTTACACCTGTAATAGGTTATGTATTTATATGATTGTCACGCCCCGCCTTGGGGGGGTATGACTGGCACCTGGTGCCCTACTAGGACCTGAACTGCTAGACTACTGAGCCTAAGCACTTCTGGTGCCTGGCTGGCTCCAACTCTGATTCACGAAATCAACGGGCTATATAGCGGCTGTAAATACAGCCCTCGGCCGGCTAGGCCTATAGCCACCTATACAACCACAACAGCTAACCAAAACCACATCAACATAAGGGAACCTATGCAGGCCGACAAGGCCACCATGCTGTCTAGTTACTTCTGAATCAAGTAAACAGGAGCTAAACTACTACGCGACCGACAAGGTCACCACTACCAACTGTATAAGGCCCCACACGGCCATTATAAACAAGCTAAGACATACACACGGCCTCACACGACAGGTACTAACCACAGGGAATACACAAGTTGTAAGCCTCTAAGAATACTGATAAGATGGTCGGTATAGGGCCCCGGCCTACCCATATTGTACAACAAAAGAACAGAAATAAACCTCTAGCTGTTTAGCCCCGGATGACAAGAGTTGATGACTCAATGTGCTGGCTGGAATTACGAGGTATCGGCTCCTCGTCTGTGAGTACCTGCAGGCAAGTAATGCAGCGCCCCACATGGGCGTCAGTACCACTGGTACCAAGTATGTAAAGCAAACTGAGCATAACTAAATATAAGCAATAACACTAATAGTTCTGAATAACAGAAAGTATCTGAAACTATTTGGGCTGGCGGGATCTGAAATAAGCTTATCTGTACTGAAGGTAAGGTAGAAGCATACATGTTGACGTGGCGACCTACTATCTATCAACTAATAAATAACATGTATACACATATATAACATACAAGGACCTATACCAGCCCCCATAAGCCGAAAGGTGCCAACCAACACACAATCTATATACCCCTACCTGGGTCAAAACCATCCAAAAGTAAATCATTCCACTCGCCTACTAACTACGAGCACCTCCATCGGCCCCCTGGGTATGCAGCTTGGGCTCTCTGGGCCCCTGACTATAACTGTACCTAAGTCTGGAGGACTCCTGTAACTGTAAACTGTAATCTATATCTGTATTTGTATCTTTAATCTGCCCCCTGGGTGCAAATGCTCGATAGGGTAAGCTATAATGCTATGCTGATCAGCCTGATATGGGGAATGTTGCATCCCATCTTCGTCCTACTGCGGACGGCATACCACTCCTTGGAGTGACGTATCCTCATCCCCCGGTGGGCGAGTCGACATAACTATTAACCCTGGGGCAGCAAGGAAGCTCTAAGAGTGCCCTCATAGCACAAACAGGTCTCAACAAACAATAATCACGTATAGTAAGCATGTTCGATCTGAAAATGCTATCCGTATTCTGATTTCTTATTCTGAACTCTTTTCTACATTAAACTGATTCTCATATTGAGCTATATTGTATCTGAAATATTATCTGACTGTCTGATATTGCTTTACTAACTTTTGTTCTGAATACAACATAATAATATAAACATGCCTGCTGAATCCATATTGGACTCAATTCTCCACTTCTAGGTTCCTTCTTCTAGACTTTACTTTGTTTACTATACTGGGTTTCCTATCTTGCCGAAGAACTAGCTTTACATACCTCCGTTTCTGATTTCTCAACTAATTGGTGTAATTCGGTTAATATTTCGCTATTTCTCCCAACTAAAGCAATATATATATATATATATATATATATATATATATCAATTAGGACTAAATACATTAATATTCTAAGAGAAAATATCACTCTTAAATATTTATATAGCCCAAAATTTGGCTTATCAAAAAACAGTCAAAAACTTGCTATTTCTCGAGAGTCCAGAAGGGAGAAATGCTTACTTTAGTGCTAGGAGTATATTGACACTAATTTGGAGCAATTCCACTTGCCTTAGCTCGGTAGCACGATAGTTCGCCAGCCGAATTTTGTGAAACTAAACTCGTAGGAATGCTCTCTGCAGCGTTATGCTTCGGTATCTAGGATTAATTTGAGTTTGGGCCTTATTTGGCGGCGTAATCGGATGAAAAATGGATAGGGTGGTTCGTTTCTCCTTCTCTCTGGTTTGCTCTCTATAAGTTGCTGGAAACTTATGAAAATGATCAACTAAAGATGAAGTGGGGGTTTATATAGTGGGGCCTGGACAGGGCCTCCGTGGCACGGCGCCATCGCGGAGGCCCTCCCTCCGTGGCACGGCGCCATCGCGAAGGGGTTCTTCCCCGACTCCTTCCGCAATGGTTCGATGCAACGTGCATCCAGTCTTCCCCCGGGCCTTCTTCTAGCATGTATGGCATTCTAAAATCCTTAACCAACATGCGAATAGGCCATCTAGATATTAAAAATTTACGGGGTGTAACAATGATGTTCTTTGGCTTCTAATTAAGCATGAAAAGGACTTTACAAGTTTTTAAACTTCGAAACATGATTGACTATGGGTTGGTAGTAGTATATGGAGCAAGTGGTTTTGTTTAGGAGTATCTTGCGACTGCTTAATATTGCACGGAATTAGTTCACTTAATATGGACTATTAGCCTACGGAATTAGATGAGTTTTATCTCACTTGGTGTGAATTACTGTAGAGTTTATTTGTCTTTAAAATAACTAAGTATGTGTAACCTTTTGGCTTCTTGAATAAAACTTAAGTTAAAGAATTCAAATGGCAAAAATGAAGCATGCGAACAAATTTTGTAATTATTTTTGTCTTAAAATATATTTTGTAGGCTATCTAAATATTTAAATCGACTTGATTGTTGACCCATGGGTTGAGCATGTGGTAAGTAGGATAATGGACCTTGCAAGTAAGCCTCCCTATTTTTTCATTGTGAATATTGTATTCGAACTTGCTGTTTATGCTTGGGTTAACATATTGAGTGCAAAAATTATTGTAGGTTGGCTTGAATTAAAGTTTCCTTTTTATGAACCAACATATGTGATCATATATTAGCATCTCGAGTTTTTCATGTAAAATGACCCTCTTAATTGTTCCAATCTTTGCACGATTATGAACTTAATGAAAGTATATTGTCTTTACTCTTTGGGTTATAGACTTATGTCTTGAGGAGTAGTTTGTTAATAAAGATTGCTAGCATGTATGTTGTTCGCAATCCATCTGATTTGACTTCATATTTCTAGTTAGTTTGCCCAAATGGTAAGTTGTTCTTATAAGTTAAAATGATGCTTTCCCGAAAGAGTGGTAAAAGGATATAGGGGAAGGCCTAAGTAATATATATATATATATATATATATATATATATATATATAGCTTCACTTTGTGTGTAAGGTATTGGTCTTCAATAAGCATTTCCTAAACGTGTGTTTGAACTACTTTAGTCCCTAATCACTATTTTGTTGAATAAATGATGATACACTCAAAGGCTATTTTTGTTTGGGTCTTGAGTTTTAAACTTGTCTTAGTATGCCTACTCTCTTGACTTAATTGTAATTGATATTATTAATTGTATATATTCTCCTTGCTCCCTTCTATATACACATATATATTTAGTGGGACTTGTTAAATTAATCTTCTAATTCTTTTCTCTCCTTTCTTTCTTTCTTTTGCATGACATCAAGCGGAGTTGGAGTTCTCTTTTCGAAATTCAAACCAGCCAATAGGATATTCTCAATGCTTGGAGTCAAATATTAGGAATTGAATTCTTTAGGAACAATATTTTTAGTTCCCACCTTGCATGACTTTTTTTTTCATGTGTTTTTATTCACTAACCTTATATGTGTCTTACGTAAATGTGTATAAATTTATAATCTTGTAGTGAATAATCCACCCATCCCCTTTTAAAGTGTAAGATTTCAATTATATGACTTTCTTTAAGAACACTTAATTTTTCAAAAGATAGATGAACTTTCTTTTTCAAATCTATAAAAAAGGGGGCTAATAATTTTATTTTATTTTATTTTATCTTTTCTTTAATGCTGATCACTGTTTTCTTGCAAACCACTAAACTAAAAATTATTTGAAGTCTAATAAGCTAATTCAAACACTAGGCTCAAATTAACAAATAAATCTATCAATTTGTGGGCCATTGACTCAATGTATTTCAAATTAATTTGCTTTTGCAGAGAATTAGGCCCAATGGAAAATTTGCCATCCTTTTACGAAGAATGGGCAAATTTACCATCCTTTTATGAAGAATGGCCCAAATTCCCCTTTTATAAATATACAAACTTGTTTACAAATTTTTAGGCCCACTGTTTGGCCCGTTTCAAGTATCTTTCCCTCTAAACAATTCAAGTATGGTGTATATTATTCTACATATATTCTATGCATGTATATATATTATTTTACAAATATACTTTACGTATTATTATATTAAAATTTCTTGATATACTATTATATACACAATGCATATTTATTTATTTGTTTTATATACTATATACTTGCTACTTCACCCGCTTACATGTGCATGCTTTTAAGTTATTTTCTACTCATATATTAGCATTCTTTTATATATATTTACTTTTTGCACATCAGATATCATACATAATTATTCATTATCTACATGTCATGGACTAATTTCCCTCACATTTTTTCCCATATAATATTATTTATACATTAATATTTATTTTTACATACTACATATTTAATTCTACTCATACATATATACATACTTTTAATTATTATTTTCTACTCATATACTTATCTTTATTCATAAATACTCAATTTCGCATATCACGTATCATATATATTCATTTTAATTATTATTTATCATAAATTCATTATTTTCATTTATAATTTATCTCCACCGACATATGTTACTTTATACACGTATACATGAAATATTTATAAAAGATTTACAATAACATACATTTCAACCTATACATATCATTTTATTCATGCCATATAATTACATGTACACTATTTTATAATTCTTTCCCATATACCTTTATAAGCATATATTTCGTATATTATTAGTATATCATATGTATATCAAAAATTTCTACATACCAATTTACATCTTTCATTACAAAAAAAATATAATAGTTTTAAATTATACTATCATATTTTCTCCAATTTATTTAAGTTACTACCTATCAATATACATACACCTTATATATCACTCTTGTATATCATATGTATATCATTTGTATATTTGTATACCTCATACATTTTTTTTTTAAAAAAATCATTATTACTTTTAAATCTTTTAATATATAATTTTTATCACTCTTTTAACATTTTAATAGGTAATAATGAAATAAATATTTCCCCGTGTGCATGTTAGACTAGATTTAAGGACTATCTTCGAATAGGCTTCAAGAGGTGCCTAACACCTTCCCCTTTGTTATACCCCGTAGGATTCCCGGCACCTAGATGGCCTATTCGTGCGTTGGTCAAGCATATTTGGAAGCCATACATGCTAGAAAAAGGCCCGGGGAAAGATCGGACAAGCGCCAAGTCGGCGCGTCGCAAGGCAAAATGCGACTTATAAAATTGCATTCCAGGAAAGCAACTTATAAATCGCATTCCATGAATGCGATTTATAGTGTCTATTATATATAAGCCCCACTTCGGTTTTTTATTCAAATTCCTTATAATTTCCAGTAGAAAGCAGAGAGTAATCAGAGAGAAGGGGAAAAACGAAGATCTCCTACTAAAATTTGTCCGATTACGCCGCCAAACGCGGTCCAAACTAGAATTAACCTCAGGTACCGAGGTATTTAGCAGCAGGGAGCATTCCTACGATTTTTGTTTCGCGAAATACGGCCGGCAAATCGTCGTGCTACCGGGCTAAGATAAGTGGAATTGCTCCAAACTAGTGTCTATGTGCTCCTAGTTGTGAAGTGAATACTTCTCCCTTCTGGACTTCTGAAAAATAGCAAGTTTTCGACCGTCTTTCGATAAGCCTAAGTTTAGGCTATAATTTTATTGAAAGTGACGTTGTTCTTCAGAATGAAGTTATATTTAGTATTAATTGACGTATATATGAATGCAGTTGGGAGTATTGACCGAGCCTCGTCCGACAGACGGATAACCCGACATTAAGGTATGTAAAGCTAGTTCCTTCGGCAAGTTAGTAGCTTTAGCCTTGTATAGTACAATGAACTCCGTAGTAGAATTCCCGGATATGAATGTTAAGTATTGTGCAAAGTTCAGTAAACCTAGTTTGCGTTGTTATATCGTATTCAGTCTGAAAGTTAGAAGAGCATGCGCCCGAGGGCAAGTTAGTATTTCAGATTCAGTATAGCCTATTACGTGATTAGCAAGCATGTAGTAGAATAAAAGAAACATATTTTTCATAATAAAAGTCTGTAAAGAAAGATCAGATAGACAGACAGTTATGGCTACAGATTAGCCATTCAGACAGATAGTATCATGGCTACACATTAGCCGTACAGTTAAACAAAGATTACAGAATCAGTATAATTAGTAAGAATCAGTTCAGTGTAGAGACAGATCAGAATAAGAAGTTAGATTTCAGATAGTCTTTCAGTTATACATGCTTGCTATTTATATGTGCTATCTGTTTGTTGAGACTTGCTGTGGTATGTGGGTGTCCCTTTAGCATCCCCACCGCCCCTGGGTTATAGCTGTGTCGATACCAGATTCAGATACCGCCACCAGCTGGGCGATGCCGTCCGCCTAGAGGACGATGATGGCCGACCACCATGATAATATGGTCCAGACCACCCTGCTTGCAGGGGTAGTTTAGTTTACTCTGTGCAGAGCCAGATTACCCTGTTTACAGGTGCAGATTACTCTATGTGGGCTTGTGGCCGGGGGCAGTTTCAGATACAGATTTTTATAAAATTACCCTGTTGCGTGCTTGCACCCAGGGGCAGTTTCAGTTACAGATACAGTAGCAGACTACCCCGTGTGCACTTGCGCCCAGAGGCAGGAGTCTTCGGACTCAGAAACAGTTTATTTTCAAAGGCCAAGGCCTGAGCTACGTACCCAAGGGGACCGGTAGGAGGAGCTCACAATTATCAGATGAGTTGAGTGACTTATTTTTGGTTGGTTTAGACCCGGGTAGGGGTAAATAGATTGAGTGTGGTTGGCACCTTCCGGCTTATGGGGGTCGGTCAGGTATTGTGTGTATTTATATGTATACCTATATATGTTATTAGATACTGATAGACAGCAGGACGGCACGGTATCAGGTACGCTCAGTATAGTTATAGAATAATTAAACTCTCCCCCGTTATTCTCAGCTAGATAGACTCAGCTACTTCCTGTTTCTGTGTCATGTTACTGTTGTTATTCATTTCAGTTGTACATTTCAGTTGCTTTACATGCTCAGTACCAGTGGTACTAACGCCCGCTTGGGGCGCTGCACTACTTGCCTGCAGGTACTCATAAACGAGGAGCCGATCCCTCGTGATCCTAGCCAGCGCAGAGTCATCAGCTCCTGTCCTCCGGAGCCTGATATTCAGAGGTGTATTTCATTTTCTTTTGTTGTATAGTACGGGTAGGTTGGGGCCCTGTCCCAACCATTTTATCAGTATTCCTAGAGGCTTGCAGTCTGTATATATTTCCCTGTGGTCAGTTGAGCCGGTCGTGTGAGGCCGTGCAGTTTGTTATAGCTCTCTAGCATTTTAGTTTATGTTGGCCGTGTGAGGCCTTAGTTTGACAGTAGTGGTGACCTTGCTGGTCACGTAGTCTTATAGTAGTCTTGTGTTGAGTTACAGACAACTAGACAGCATGGTGGCCTTGTCGGCCCGCATAGGCTCCCTTACATTGACATATTTCTGGTTAGCTGTTATTACAGGTACAGGTGGCTATAGGCCAGTTGGCCGGAGGCTGTGTTTACAGCCATTATATAGCCCGTTGTTTCCAGAAATCTGAGTTAGAGCTAGCCAGGCACCAGTTATGCCTAGGCTCACCAGTTAACAGTCTAGATCCTACTAGGGCACCAGGTGCCAGTCATACCCCCCAAGGCGGGGCGTGACAAACTTGGTATCAGAGCAGGTCGTGTCCTAGAGAGTCTGCAAGCCGTGCTAAGTAGAGTCTTGTCTATGGATGTGTTGTGCACCACATACTATAGGCAGGAGGCTGCGAGGCATGATAGGATAGTTACCCTTCCTTCTCAGTCAGTCGTGCTTTAGAGCGGTACAGTATAGGGTTGAGTCCCTAAAAACTTACCGTATTCTTTGATTACAGATACAAAGGCAGATCAGCATTACCCTATCACAGGCATAAGATCAGAGATAGCAACAGAAGAGGGCATCAGCCAGTTACATGATAACTACAGTAACAGGAGGAGGTACTAGAGACCTCCCAGCGTGATACCTTTATCGGTACTATTCCCAGTATACGTTGATAACGTCAGAATAGGAAGTCAGAAGTATAATGTACATACGAGTTGATTTATTTATTAGCTATATAAGATCTGATAAAGATTACAGACAAGGTCAGACTATCAGATAAGTATGAGAAAGAGAGGGAAATGCAGGAATCCCAAACACATCTTTTCAGATGTGGTACAGTTATATGTTTCTGTCTGTTGCAACAAGAAAAGGGCTATTTCTACCTCTTGACCTTGATTCCAGTACAGTAAAGGGGCATAAGAATTGAGGTGAGGCTGCCCAAAACAAGCAGTAAGTGAAGATAGATTGATTAATTCCAGTAAGTGTTAGTGAGCGTAAAGAGAAAGTAAGATTGTTAGCTTACCCGAAGTAGGGGTAAAAGACCTGCTAGTGATGAATGCCTAGTAATAGTCAAGTTCGAGTCAGAAAAAGGCCAAGTCAGCCATATATGCTAACAGATAGCAAGACATACCTGTAAGATTATAGTTATGATCCAGTTGTGACGTCGAAAGATAGAGAGGTCATGTGAATCAGATGGGCCTAACTATAAGCCAGAAGAAGTATAGGCTGAGGCTTGATCAGTAATCCCATTAACAACGAAAGGCAGGTACCTTGAACCCCAGAGCTTAGCTCAAATGAGATGAGAGGAGAAAGCAGGAATACTAAATTTTGTGGGGAAAATAGAATCACCCCCAAATTGATAGAATATCGTATTACGGACTAAGCCTCGGACTGACAATTAGAAGACATTAAGATTGTGGTCCCGAATGCTGCAGTATGTTCGCTTATGGGGAAGTTAAGAAATTACCGATACAGCGAATTTAATCTAGTGTGGCCTAGAGATAAGGCCCAGCAGACAGTCATGGGCTCTCAATATATGCCAAGTAAGGCCACAAGATTCGAACGTTGACCCCACATCGCAAGAGTGGCGGAATTTCAAACAGCAGACAATAACTAAAGTGTTTATGTTTGTTACTTTCAGAATGGGGTGACAATACAATGGAATGTTAAGAGAAGGCAGGAGGTATTATTAGACCATAGAAGCAGTATATCATATACAATATGAAATTTAGCAAAGTGTGTCAGAGATTACGTATCACTACAGAATTCAGTATGTATTGTACGTATTTATTAATATATATCTGTGCAGATAATAAATATGCTGTGAGCAGCTGCTAATAGGGGTTACAATCACACAGATGCATATTAGTGTTGGGAAGTATATACAAATTGCATTGCAGGACCCCTTGCCAAAAATAAAAAGAGAAAAGAGAGAGAAGAAAAAGAGAAAAGCGAAAAGAAGGGGCAAGTTAAGTGTGATTTACGTATGAATCCATAGAAACTGTCTCAGCTCTTAGTTATTAAGTTAATAGACTTATATGTTGTTTCCAAATCTAGGTTTTAGAAGCTTATAAGAGTTAGTAACCTGAATCAGGTAATTAGATGATAAGGGCGCAGTTAGACAGTCTACCGACCAGCTGGCGCCTGTATTAGCAGGGAAGCATCTCTAAAGATCAATAACACTAGTGCATGTGCCAGAAGCAGAATTAGAGACTGAATAGGTATACTTTAGAGATTAGCAATACTAGAATTTTTCCAGTATGTTAAGTGGCCATACATCGTTTTCCCAGCCTTGTAGGTGAGAGTCGACCTTAGTCAACCTAGCAGTTATTACAAGGCATACCCCGCAAGTCAGACAAGCCCGTGGGCACCCCAAGAAAGGGGTCCACATCAGTAGTCAGTGACAGACTAGTACTTTAGCTGGTTCTTGTAAGATATTCAGATACAAAGCCCTAGCAGAAGGCCAGTATTTACAGAATAGCTCATAAGATCGAGAATTCCCCAGAATAGCAGTATAAATCCAAGTGGATACACACAAGGCGTAAGAAATTGATAGTACCCTACTAGCATAGTGTTTAGTAAGACTAGGATATCAGTAGACTCCCCGTGAAGATCCAGATATTGATCGCCTGGGAGTAAGTTTGATTAAGCCCAGCCTTACAGTGGTTCAAGCAAAATAACAAAGCAATTAGATGCCCACAAGTCTGCAGTTATGCATGAACTATAAGTACTCAAGTAGAACAGTTAGAGCATTGTTAGACTACTGCCACATTCGGTCATTCAACCCGACTATTCAGTTATTTAAGGTTATGCAGCCAGATCATTAGAGGTCATGATCAATATCAGGATCCTCTGATCAGATAAAGGCACAAGGTGCACAGACGGTCGTTCAGGTTATCCCAGAAACAAGTAGCCTTAGCATGTGGCCGGAAGGCCAGATAAGCTCTAGCTACGCCTGTAAACTACCTGTCGATCTCTTTGGCAAGACAAGCCAGTATGACCGTCAATTATATGCCGAGCTCTCTAAGTATGAAAATGTTATATCAGTCAAGAAGAGGTAATGGAGCAGCAAACGCTCTTAGCTATAGATCTATTAGGAGTGTGGCGTATGTGCAACCCGAGCAACGGGAGTTGGTCAGGGAGATACATCAATTGGTCAATTTAGTCGTTTGTGTGATAGAAATGAAGGACAACAGAGCGGTAATCCAGAACACCGCCGTGTCGTCCTTAGTTGTGGAGGTAAGAGAACGGCAATATGCAGGTCCTGACCTGGCCTAGCTTAAGGATAGAATCCTGCAAGGGAAGCGCCAGATTCACAAATAACAGAGGATGGAGTGCTGCGTTGTAAAGACCGTCTATGTGTTCCAGATGTTTCAGGCCTCCGCCATTAGATCATGAACGAGGTGCACTGCGCCAACAACTATTTTCTCCACCCTGGCGCGACAAAAAATGTACCATGATATCAAAGAAAACTACTGGTGGCTAGATAAAAAAAAGAAATTGATGAATTTGTAGCCCGGTGTCCTAACTGCCAGCAGGTGAAAGTAGAACATCAGAAACCAAGCGGTTTGACTCAGGACATAGTTGTGCCTCTCTAGAAGTGGGAAGTAGTAAATATGGATTTTGTGGCAGGATTACCCCGTACTAAACATGGACATGACTCTATATGGGTGATAGTTGACAGATTGACCGAATCAGCTCATTTCCTGCCAGTGGAAACTACTTTCTCGGCCAGATTATGCGGAGTTGTATATCCGAGAAATAGTCAGGTTGCACGGAGTACCAGTATCCATTATTTCAGACAGAGGAGCACAGTTTACGGCTAGATTCTGGCAGTCGTTTCAGAAAGGTCTGGGAACGCAGATTAATTTGAGCACAATATTCCACCCTCAGACAGATGGACAAGCGGAACGCACAATTCAGACGCTCGAAGATATGTTGCGAGCGTGTGTGTTAGATTTCGGTGGTAGCTGGGTTGAGCATTTGCCCCTAATCGAGTTTGCTTATAATAATAGCTATCACTCAGCTATCCAGATGGCGCCTTTCGAGGCTTTATACGGGCAAAAATGCAGATCGCCGATTGGCTGGTTTGAAATAGGAAAATCAGCATTGATTGGGCCAAACATTGTTCAGCAGTCAGAGGAGAAGGTAAAACTTATCAAAGAACGCCTACTAACTGCATAGAGCCGCCAGAAGTCATATGCAGATGTGCGGCGCAAAAACCTAGAATTCGAGGTGAACGACTGGGTATTTTTAAAAGCATCACTGATGAAAGGGGTGATGAGATTCGGCAAGAAAGGTAAGCTCAGTCCAAGATTTGTTGGGCCTTATCAGATTCGTCGAAGAATAGGCCATGTGGCAGATGAGTTGAACTTGCCTCCAGAGTTAGAATCCGTTCATCCGGTCATGTATCCATGTTGAGGTAATGCATAGGAGACTTGTCCAGAGCAGTCCCAGTCCAGGATATCCGGGTTATAGAAGAGCTGGCCTACGAAGAGGTTCCAATAGCTATCCTAGACAGACAGATTCACAGATTGAGAACAAAATATATTGCGTCTGTCAATGTATTGTGCCGTAACAGGAACCAAGAAGAGATGACGTGGGAAGTGGAGGAAGATATGAAAGCTAGATATCCTCACTTATTCCAGGCCTAGCTAGGCGACAGGTATGTCAGTATTGTTACCTATGCAGTACCTTACAGTTGTTTATATATAAGTGAGAAAGATTGATGTTTAGTTATCGAATGAATCTTATAGTATCGTGTGGAGTACCTGTATTGGACTTTTCTGTGTTTTAGGATTTTGGGATAGTCCATATTACAGGGGAAACTCTGTCGAAATTTTCCTAAAAACAAGTTAAGCTAATTGAGTAGTCCTCTAGATAGAAGTTTACATTCGAGGACAAATGTTCTTAAGGGGGGGAGAATGTTATACCCCGTAGGATTCCCGGCACCTAGATGGCCTATTCGTGCGTTGGTCAAGCATATTTGGAAGCCATACATGTTAGAAAAAGGCCCGGGAAAAGATCGGACAAGCGCCAAGTCAGCGCGTCGCAAGGCAAAATGCGACTTATAAATCGCATTCCATGAATGCGATTTATAGTGTCTATTATATATAAGCCCCACTTCGGTTTTTTATTCAAATTCCTTATAATTTCCAGTAGAAAAAAGAGAGTAATCAGAGAGAAGGGGAAAAATGAAGATCTCCTACTAAAATTCGTCCGATTACGCCGCCAAACGCGGTCCAAACTCGAATTAACCTCAGGTACCGAGGTATTTAGCAGCAGGGAGCATTCCTACGATTTTTGTTTCACGAAATACGGCCGGCAAATCGTCGTGCTACCGGGCTAAGGTAAGTGGAATTGCTCCAAACTAGTGTCTATGTGCTCCTAGTTGTGAAGTGAATACTTCTCCCTTCTGGACTTCTGAAAAATTGCAAGTTTTCGACCGTCTTTCGATAAGCCTAAGGTTAGGCTATAATTTTATTTAAAGTGACGTTGTTCTTCAGAATGAAGTTATATTTAGTATTAACTGACGTATATATGAATGTAGTTGGGAGAAATAGCTGGAGTATTGACCGAGCCTCATCCCATAGACGGATAACCCGAGGTTAAGGTATGTAAAGTTAGTTCCTTCGGCAAGTTAGTAGCTTTAGCCTTGTATAGTACAATGAACTCCGTAGTAGAATTCCCGGAGTTGAATGTTAAGTATTGTGCAAAGTTCAGTAAACCTAGTTTCCATTGTTATATTGTATTCAGTCTGAAAGTTAGAAGAGCATGCGCCCGAGGGCAAGTTAGTATTTCAGATTCAGTATAGCCTATTACGTGATTAGCAAGCATATAGTAGAATAAAAGAAACAGATTTTTCATAATAAAAGTCCGTAAAGAAAGATCAGATAGACAGACAGTTATGGCTACAGATTCGCCATTCAGACAGATAGTATCATGGCTACAGATTAGCCGTACAGTTAAACAAAGATTACAGAATCAGTATAATTAGTAAGAATCAGTTCAGTGTAGAGACAGATCAGAATAAGAAGTTAGATTTCAGATAGTCTTTCAGTTATACATGCTTGCTATTTATATGTGCTATCTGTTTGTTGAGACTTGCTGTGGTATGTGGGTGTCCCTTTAGCATCCCCACCACCCCTGGGTTATAGCTGTGTCGATACCAGATTCAGATACCGCCACCAGCTGGGCGATGCCGTCTGCCTAGAGGACGATGATGGCCGACCACCATGATAATATGATCTAGACCACCCTGCTTGCAGGGGTAGTTCAGTTTACTCTGCGCAGAGCCAGATTACCCTGTTTACAGGGGCAGATTACTCTATGTGCACTTGTGGTCGGGGGCAGTTTCAGATACAGATTTTTATAAAATTACCCTATTGCGTGCTTGCACCCAGGGGCAGTTTCAGTTACAGATACAACAGCAGACTACCCCGTGTGCACTTGCGCCCAGAGGCAGGAGTCTTCGGACTCAGAAACAGTTTATTGTCAGAGGCCAAGGCCTGAGCTACGTACCCAAGGGGACCGGTAGGAGGAGCTCACAATTATCAGATGAGTGGAGTGACTTATTTTTGGTTGGTTTAGACCCGGGTAGAGGTAAATAGATTGTGTGTGGTTGGCACCTTCCGGCTTATGGGGGTCGGTCAGGTATTGTGTGTATTTATATGTATACCTATATGTGCTATTAGCTACTGATAGACAGCAGGACGGCATGGTATTAGGTACGCTCAGTTTAGTTATAGAATAATTAAACTCTCCCCCGTTATTCTCAGCTAGATAGACTCAGCTACTTCCTATTTCTGTGTCATGTTACTGTTGTTATTCATTTCAGTTGCTTTACATGCTCAGTACCAGTGGTACTGACACCCGCTTGGGGCGCTGCACTACTTGCCTGCAGGTACTCACAGACGAGGAGCCGATCCCTCGTGATCCTAGCCAGCGCAGAGTCATCAGCTCCTGTCCTCCGGAGCCTGATATTCAGAGGTGTATTTCATTTTCTTTTGTTGTATAGTACGGGTAGGTTGGGGCCCTGTCCTGACCATTTTATCAGTATTCCTAGAGGCTTGCAGTCTTTATATATTTTCCTATTGTCAGTTGAGCCGGTCGTGTGAGGCCGTGCAGTTTGTTATAACTGTCTAGCATTTCAGTTTATGTTGGCCGTGTGAGGCCTTAGTTTGACAGTAGTGGTGACCTTGCCGGTCACGTAGTCTTACAGTAGTCTTGTGTTGGGTTACAGACAACTAGACAGCATGGTGGCCTTGTCGGCCCGCATAGGCTCCCTTACATTGACATGTTTCTGGTTAGCTGTTATTACAGGTACAGGTGGGTATAGGCCAGTTGGCCGGAGGCTGTGTTTACAACCGTTATATAGCCCGTTGTTTCCAGAAATCTGAGTTAGAGCTAGCCAAGCACCAGTTATGCCTAGGCTCACCAGTTAACAGTCTAGATCCTACTAGGTCACCAGGTGCCAGTCATACCCCCCCAAGGCGGGGCGTGACACCCTTGGAGTAAATAAAACTCTTACCCAGATTTTTCAATGGTTTTTGCAGACTAAAATAGAGTTTTTACATTTTTACAATTGGTTTTCCTAATGTTTTCCCAAAACATAGGTGGTGACTCTAAACCTTTTAAAATCAGGTAGAAGAGCCAGACGTTGTAAACATATTTTGAACAGTTCAAAATGTGGGCGCGACAGAATGACGACTCTGATGGTGATATTAGAAATTTAGGTTTAGACCTTAGGAGATCTAAATTAAAATAATTATTTCGAGGAATGTTTGTTCACTTTTACCTAATTTTTCTTGTTAGATTATGTTTTGTGTGTTATTTATTTTCTTATTAACTATGCAATATAAACTTCTTTATTTAAAAGGACGCAAGCCAAATCCAAACTTGCGTTCCTTATTGTTTTGAAAATACAATGTGTTACTGCTTTCCTTACACTGATACTTACATTTCCTATCGAGTCCTTGGCCGTACACTTACACACAGTGTGGTTCACGCGAGGAGTGTCTCTACACTCCTCCAAACCTTCTTTGGATTCTTTAGTTTCAAAGTTGGTGCATTTTAATATGTACCTTCTTGCAGTTATTCCAGTCCTACTATGGCAAAATCTAGGGAAAATCTTACTCTAGAAAAATAAGTCATGCTGCATACACCTTAGACAAGGCAATCCAAGGTATTGCCACTATAATTAGGAAGCTGCCCTTTGTCAAAAGGTCTTGTACCTAACGACATTTCCTTTTTGTGAGATTGGTGTAAATAATCCAGGCTTAAGATACATGACGAGTTCAGAACAAACGTACTTATACCCATCAGCCTTTCTTTTTCTTTAAGATGGAAATCAACCAGAATTTACCAGATATCCACATGATAATCTCTAGTCCTCATAACCTACAGACCTGGTGGAAGAACATTCCTGTACCACACAGGGCAGAAGTTCGGTGACATTTGGGGTCTCTATTGTCGCTATTGCATGTCCACTCTAATAAAATTTTCATCACCTTAATGACGAAATTTTGGAATCCAGCAACTGTCACATTCAGATTTCTAGACTTTGAAATAAACCCCAACCTGGAGGAGATAAGTGGGTTCATAGAACTCCCGTTCGACAAAAGAAAAACCGCACTCCCTTCTTTCATCTCAAGGGAGAAGTTTTTATGGTTTCTGGGATTGCATGTCTACCCATCTCTAAGGAATGTAGAAGATGGAAAAGTCAAGTTGGAGTATCCCTTCAAAAGGTTTGGCTGCCATGACAACTATGACCGACATCAGGATGAGTTTGCCTGCACCCGTAGGAGATGGGAGCATTTGTGACCACAGGTTTTTGCAATAGCCCTCTTGGTGATTTTTGTATTCCCAAAATTGATGCGCAAGATCAACATAAATCTCCTCCATTGTTTATGAGTGTCTTTATAGGTCCAAATGAATTAACACTTGGTCCTATGATCCTTACGAAAATACTTCGAGCATTATCAGCATGCTCGAGAGGACATGATTTCTTCGAAGGCTGCAATTTACTGCTACATGTTTGGGAGATAGAGCACTTCTATCAGTGCCCTGCCAACATGGATTATTGTATTGATGCCCGCAGCAGGATCGAGAGCCCTAAAGAGAGAATGAGGTACTGGAATGAACTAATTCGAGAGGCAGAATGGTGTGTCTTTTTGAACAACATCACAGGAGAATATGTTCAATGGAAATACCCATGGTTGGTGGGAAGAGCTAGATTAAGAGCCCCACATCAATACTTTATTGAGTTGATTGGGTTAGGGGGTATTCAGCCGTATGCCTCGCTCAGGGTGATCAGGAAGTTTGGTCTTCTTAAAGACATACCTCTCTGGTCCCTTATGGCCCCGTATGAGGACAAATATGAAGCTCTCATTCCTACAATGTGGATAAGAAACTTGCAGAATGAGTGGAGGTACCTAAGAATGCTCAGCATAGAGGAGACTAAGTGGTGCACGCCAGAGTGCTATGCTTGGTTCAATGTAGGGGGCCATAGAGTCCCTCCGAGTGTATTAGGTTGTGACGGAGTAGCAGACATTGTCCTAGCTGATTGGGTCAGGCTCGAGATACTACCACGTATGGATCTGACAAACCCCATGTTCAGATAAACGGTTCCAGGTTTCATAAATCACATGATACCGGGGATTGAAGGAGATCCTGAATCACCTAGGACGAAGGAAGACCCCATTGAGGAAGACCCTGAGGAAGACCCCATCAAAGAAGACCTTGAGGAAGATCCCATCGAAGAAAACCCCATAGAAGAAGACCCTGTGGAAGACCCCATAGAAGAAGACCTTGAGGAAGATCCCATTGAAGAAAACCCCATCAAAGAATACCTCGAGGAAGACCCCAGCATATACAACCCCAATGACGGGGGAGTAATGGAGACGAGTCTAGGAGAGGAACCTGAAAATATTCCAACACAGCATCCCGAAGGAGAGTCGGAGGCCCAGTCAGAATTTAGGCTAGAGGGACATGGCGAGGAAGGGGGATGGCAAATGGGTGACCCTGAGGAGTCCTCAGAAGATGATTTCCTTAAGTATCTTGAGTACCATCCCGAATTCCACTATGACCTGTCAGATGATGACGACCCTACATGGCCTTAAGTCATCTCTCTTGTACCTTTTTTCTACATTTCCTTTGTATGCCCTCGCGGCCATCCCTTGCATTTTCACCTTCCAATCTCTAATGAATTTATTGTAACTCCCAAAACCTCTTTTGTTAAATAAGACCGTTCTGTACTCTGAATGTGTCAAAATGGATCATTTATTGTCAACTTGTATGCAACGCAGGCCTACCTCTGGCAAAAAAGAGGCCATTGAGTGCATAGGACACATTTGTTTGACATTATTTGTTTATATGTCAATTATATATATGTACTTAAATCACAATGGCTAAACTAACTCTTTATCTTTAGTCTATTTTCTTGTAATTATTTTTACCCCCGATAACAGAGGTTGATTTGTGTTGATCAAACTAGCTGAGTTGTGCTGTAATTTGAGATCTAAAAGCAAGATGACTGAATCTGACGAATCCAACACTGTTGCGAACGTCCCTGTGTCTATCGAAAATCCTTAAAGCTCACAAAAAGGGCATATGTATGGAACGATGAGCAAATGGCTCACCTAGATAGGAACTTGATGTATTGAAGGAAGAACTGTGCCAAGTGCGAGAGCCGAAGAGGCTCAACGTGGCAACCTTCTCACACCCACTTCACTTCCCATCTTTAGAGACACCCACTCCGGAACACTTCCCCAAATCTGCGTGTCCGCCTCAGATACCCCTTGCCAATTCTGGCCTACCTTCAATCACTCCTACCAACTTGCCAAATCTCAGCAAAAAAACTCTATATGTCCCCAACTGCGCTAATGGACCACCAAATTCTCCCCCTGCGGTAAGGACTGTGCCTAACCTATCACTACCAAATCAAGTCGGTACTATGTCTGCTTACCCAACAGCATAGCACAGACCTAGGGCACACGTGGCAGCTCCTTATGATCCACATGTGCCACCTGTGTATCTATTTGAGGCTCCCACTTACATGGTAGCAGTCATAGTTAGAGTCCAATACGAGGTTGATCAGTACGCAAAAATGGAGAAATATGCCCGGATAAAAGAAGAAGATTCAATAACTAGTCAGCTTGACAGTCTGAAGAAGGAACTGAAAAGTTTGCAAATCACCCGAGGAAGTGAAAGTCTAGATTACCATGACTTGTGTATCCATATTGATATTGACATGCCAGTGGGATACAAACCACCCAAGTTTGACATATTTGATGGGACGGGTGATCCCCTTGCGCATTTGAGGGCTTATTTGATAAGTTAGTAGGGGTAGGAAGAAACGAGAAGTTAAGGATTAAATTGTTTATCCGAAGTCTTTTAGGAGAAGCACTGACCTGGTACACCTGTAGTACCCCCGCAAATGGCGTGATTGGCAAGAAATGGCAGAAGACTTCATGACTCGCTTCAGGTTCAACACCGAAATTACTCGAGATAGATTTTCATTAGTCAACATTCAGAAAAAACCATCTGATTCATTTCAGGAATACACAGGACACTAGAGAACTTCAACATCTACTTATAACCTATTGTTAGGGAGACCTTGGGTCCATATGGCAAGAGCGGTTCCCTCCACTCTCCATTAGTGCGTTAAGTTTGAATGGGACCACACAGAGGTCGTGGTCTACGGAGAACTCAACCACCCTGTTTATTCTGCAACCACCTCACCAATCATTGAAGAATCGGATGAAGCTGCTTTTCATGTTGTAGAAATCATGCAAGATGCGAAGGTTGGGGGAAAGATGGAATCGGAGAAAAGATTTCAAAAAAAGCAAAAATGGTTGCCTTAGAAATGTTGAAGTACGGATATCAGCTAAAATCAGACTCGGAGTCAAGTCCGATGGAATAATTGAACTAATTTAGTTGAAGCATTAGAACAATACCTTTGGACTCGAATATTAGCCTACCCTGGGAAGGGCCTGCAACATGCATTCTGAAAAGAAAGTGTTCGTACCGGAGCGGGTTTAAGCCTTAGCACAAAGGACCATGCCAGAACCTGATGAGTGCATCACAGAAGGGATAAAGAATCTTCTCATGGAAACGACTGAAGAAGACTATGGAGAAGAAAAGATGGGCATCCAGAGGCTGACCATTCACGATCTGAACCCGGAGAGGTCCTGTAGAATTGGAGCACCCGCAAGTCCCTATTTCGACATGAGTCCTAGTAGTGTGGAGATGTAGTGTTTTTTAAGTACAACATGAGCAGTTGGGGCTTGAATCATGCCGAAGCTCCTTTTTTCACTCGCCTCCTTTAAAGTTGAGATGCTTTCTAAAATAAAAGTCTTTATTTTTTCTTAAATTATCTCGTTGAATTTTGTTAAAATCTTTATTCATTTTACTTATATTTCATACTTTTTAGCTCTAATATTAGTAAAAACCCTCATTTAACCATTATGACATGTAACGAACCTGTTGGGCAAAGTACGAACATGGAACAAGATTATGAAGAATATGACGAAAGCATGATGCCTGAAAACCTACCACATGAGATCAAGCAGCTCAAGAGTCAAAAGAAACCCAATTTAGAGGAAACTGAGTTAATCAACTTAGGGGACGAAGAAATAGTAAAAGAAACCCACATCAGCATATATATGGAAGATAGGGAGAAGCAGGAATTGATAGAATTGCTCAAGTAATATATGGATATATTTGCTTGGTCCTACAATGATATGCGGGGATTGAGAACCGACATAATCTCACACAAGCTACCAAATGATCCCAACTGCCCACCAGTCAAATAGAAACCAAGGAAGTTCAAGCCTGACTTGAGTTTGAGAACATGTGCTGCCTGCTATTCAAATAGCTCCCCGGGGGAACGAAGCTAAGGAGGAGGTGACTAAGAAGATTGAGGAAAATGTCGTGAGGGTTACGAACTACCCTACTTGGTTTGCCAATATCGTGCTAGTATCAAAGAAGGACAGGAAGATCAAGATATGTGTGGATTACCGGTACTTCAACAAAGCGAGTCCCAAAGATGATTTTCCACTTACAAACATTCATATACTCATCGATAATTGTGCAATACATGAGTTGTAATCATTTTTTGATTGCTTTGTAGGATACCACCAGATCTTGATGAATGAAGGTGATCCAGAAAAGATGTCATTCACCACACCATGGGGGGTATATTGTTATAGGGTAATGCCCTTTGGTCTCAAAAATGCAGGCGCAATCTATATGAGGGCCATAACCACCCTTTTTCATAACATGATTCATAAGGATATAGAAGTCTATGTGGACGATGTCATTATCAAGTCTAAGAAGAGTTCGAATCACTTGATCGATTTGAAAAGGTTCTTTGAAAGGTTACGGAGGTGCAACCTAAAACTAAATCTAGAAAAATGTGCATTCGGTGTTCCCACCGGAAAACTGTTGGCGTTCATCGTTAGTAGGAGAGGCATTGAGTTAGATCCATCAAAAATCAAGGCGATTCAGGATTTGCCTCCACCAAATACCAAGAAGGAAGTGATGAGTTTCCTTGGGAGACTTAACTACATCAGTTGGTTCATAGCACAATCTACGATAATTTGCAAACCTATATTCAAATTATTGAGGAAAGACGCTGCCACAAAATGGATAGTAGAATGTCAGAAGGCTTTCGACAGAATCAAGGAGTACTTGTCAAGTCTGCCAGTGTTGGTCCCACCAGAACCAGGAAAACCATTACTGCTCTACTTATCTGTGATGGATGGCGCATTTGGATACGTATCGGGGCAACACGACAATACAGGAAGAAGGGAGCAAGACATATATTATTTAAGCAAGAAGTGCACACTGTATGAAGCAAGGTATACCTTATTGGAAAGAACATGTTGCGCCTTGACTTGGATTACACAAAAGTTGAGGCACTACTATTCTTGATACACCACGTACTTGATCTCAAATTTGGATCAACTCAAATATATCTTTCAGAAACTGATGCCTACTGGAAAGCTAGCAAAATGGAAAATTTTTATAAGTGAGTTTGATATTGTATATGTGACTCAGAAGGCAATCAAGGGATGAGCCTTTGCTGATCACCTTGCAGAAAACTCGGTGGACTAGGATTACAAGCCACTCAGAACTTACTTCCTCGATGAAGAAGTACTGTTCATGGGAGAAGACATCTTTGATCCATATGATGGGTGGAGGATGTTCTTTGACGGAGCGTCAAATTCCAAAGGAGTTGGAATTGGCGTAGTGTTGATTTTCGAATCAGGACAATATTACCCAATGATGTGCTACGGACTTACAACACCTTTGATGCCAAAAACTAAGAAAATAGCATGGACTTAGGTGTATTTATGTGGATATAAGGCACTTTTCCTTTAGTTACAGGATAAATTAGTGTTTAAGATGTAAAAGATAGCCTGAAGTGTGCAACATAGGCTTACATTGCAGTCCACAACACGAGCCGTAGGAAGGTCCTATGAGTCATACTGGTGGCTGTGAAAGTTAAAGGCTAATGTTGAAGAGATGCAGTATACAAGTCTCAGTACGAGTTGTACCAAACTTGTATGAGTCATGGTGATGATGTCGTGAAAAGATTTAGAAGATTTGCATAAGAGGCTGACTCCTGCTACAGAAAGGAAGTACGAACCATGGAATAAAGGTACGAGTCATATCATGGCAGTCGTGATGAACTTCAGAAATATGTCAAAATCTCGGAGTCAAGCCACGGGAGCTCAATACGGATCGTAATATAGAGGTATGACTCATACCAGGATCCAACACTTAGCCAAAATCCATCCATTCATGCAATGTACGAAAGGATGCTGCTGACCATAGGATCTCGCTACAGATCGTAGGTTGACTCGTGATGCGGGCGGAACTTGATATGGAAATTCACCCTGTCAGCCTAGGAAAAGGATTCTTATGTCCATATAAATACGTTTTATGTTTTATTTTTTAGTAGATTTTCTATCAGAGTAGATTTTTATGAGTGACATTATTGGAGACAAAATTAGACAATTGAGCGAAAGAGAGAATTGAGTTGATTTGACTTGTGATCAACCTTTTCTTTAATTCTTCCTGTTCTTGCCATTTGTTCTTCAAGATTTTGCTAATTAATTAAAGGGAGTATTTTTCTCATTCATACTTGTAAGTATTGATTTATATTTTTAATCATGAATGCAATTTACAACCTTACAACTATGAGAGGCTAAAACCTCCATTGCTAGGGTTGTGGGAACCATGGTGGATTAACAAGCTAGGATTGCACAAAGTGATTCTAAAACCAATACAACCACTTATGTTGTATTTTCTTCATGCGTGAACGTTTCTTAAAGATGCAAAATTTTAGAACATGCCTGAGTTCTTTACTTGCTTAGATCTAAGAGGTAGAGATTAGGAAAAGAGGCTTATGATGGAGCCTTGATCTTTATGATCATTGTATTAACTTGAGCTATGGTTGAAGGATAGTTAAATCTGGAACTTAGTGATAATGGATAGTTTGAAACCGCTCATGAGACTTGGTTGAGTAATTGAGTATAGTCATTTAATAGGGACTGGTCGGTCATCTGAATGAACCTAAGTTATCAGTTCTATAAGTAAGTATTGGTGATGATCACGAGTGTATACCCAAAGCAGTTATGAACCCGTGGGGAACAAAAACCCTAGTTATCCTTTAGTATTGATTCAAAACCAGATTTTGATAATTGTTTTTATTATTGATTTCCTTTAGAACCCCCCAATTTTGAAGTAACTACCTCACAAGTTCACTTAACGACTGTAATCGGCTCTTCCATATTCCCTGTGGGATCGAGCCCAACCTTTAGTTAGGTTCTTTATTGACAACGTACGATTCATACTTCGATAGGAGGTATGGTTTAAGGCGTTATCAAAAAGTGGCGCCGTTGATGGGGAATACGGCTAAGACTAGGTTATTTGCTTGTATTTGAATTTTTGGTAGTTATTTCCTTAGTTATGTTTATTTTTGTGTTTTTGATACCAACAGGCTATTCTCCGGTGAATGCCAAGAACTCGGAGTAGAGGAGATCCCCTTGTTCCACTAAAACAGAAATCAAAAGAGCACTGCACAGAATAGAGAACCACGAGCAAAGAGAAGCCCGCATAGCTGAAGAAGCTAGGCAAGCCGAGTTAGCTTGGTAAACTGCACTACATCATGCGGAAGATGATAGAGAAGAGGTAGTAAATGCTGGTCAACATAGGAGGGGCAAAAGAGCTCATAGATTTTCCCCTCAGTTCTTCAATGATGAGGACCCAGATATTGATAAAGTTGGGTCGACTGGCGCCATTGTGCGACCACCATTGCTTGCTGGGGCCAAATTTGAACTAACGAGCACTATGATTCAATTGATAAATATGAAAGGGCTGTTCAGTGGTCATGCAGCGGATGATGCCAACCTCCACTTAATGAACTTCGTCGGAATATGCAGGGCATACAGGTTGCTCGGAGTAAGCCAGGATGTCATATGACTTAGACTCTTCCCTTTTTATCTATCAAGGGAAGCCACTTTATGGTTATCAGAGTTGCCCAATAACTCCATAACCAACTGGAGGGATCTCAAACAGGCCTTTTTGGAGAGATTCGTTCCCCCATCTAGGATGTTACAACTAAAGGATGAGATCTATAATTTTTGACAAATTAAGACTGAGGCACTTCATGAAACTTGTTTGAGATTCAAAAAGAAGTTGACAAAGTTCCCTAACCACAAAATCCCATTGACAGTTTGTTGGAAATTTTTTATAAGTCTCTGAATAATAACACCAAAGTTGTAGTAGACACGGTGGCTGGAGGAGCATTGATGAGTCACACCTGGGAGCAAGATACCACTATTCTTGACAGGGTGACTAAGACAAACAGGGTCTGGCATACGAGGGAGGCTGATGCAGTGGCAGGCACGTATGCTGTTGGTTTGACTGCAGACCAATGAAGAAAAGAAGAAGAACGCGAACAGGAGTTGGCTTATATGCGCACATCATTGGACTTGCTGACAAAGCATATTATGGGAACTGGAGCTAAAAAGGTAAATGAAGTCGGAACTTAAGGAAGGGAGCAACAAGCTAATCACTCTGATTCGGAGGAAGAGGAAAAATTCCTGGATAGCCAAGTGGCGGGTTTTTGAACCAACGCCCAAGCGTATGGACAAGACAATTGGCGCCAAGGTTTTGGAAATCAAGGTCAAACCAGTATAGAGACAACTACAACAAAAATGGGTTCAGAGACAGGAGCCAAGGTTGTGAGCACGAAGGAGATTGGAGACGAAATGATGGATACCGCAATGACCAGGCTGGAGTCTATGTGCCTCCCTATGCACGAGAAGGGGAGGCTGGGCAATCAAAGTTGGAGAGCATGATAGCAGAGATGTTGAAGAAGGTGAGCTCCACTGATGATCAGCTGAAGAAGATTTGAAGTGACTTATCAAGTATGAGACAGAAAGTGGAATCTCATGCTACCGCTATCAAGCAGATCGAACATCAACTTGGGCAACTGTCAGCATAAATAAACCTTAGACAAAAGGGTACACTACTTAGCAACATTGTCCAAAATATGAAGAACAATGCAGATTGCATGGCAGTGATGACTAGGAGTGGTAAACCCACAGTTAACCCCCCATTTCCAGTTGAAGTTGAGTGGACGAAAGAGAACATAATTGAGGAAGATGATACGAGTGTTGAGATAGAGAATGGTGAGTTGCAAGAGGCCCCGAGAGGTGAGAAGGAACTTGACATTGATCAAGGGGCAACCCAAATGCATAAAGCTATCCCACGACCACCGCCACCTTTCCCTCAAAGGATGAAGAAAAAGGAGGAGAATGGTAAGTTCCAGAAATTCCTTTCAATGCTTAAGAAACTATCTGTGAACATACCATTGGTCAAAGCATTAGAGCAGATGCCAGGATATGCAAAGTTTATGAAGGACCTGATGACTAAGAAGAGATCTGTGAGCTATGAGCCTGTTGACAATATACATCACTGTAGTGCATAGCTACAAGGGTCCTAGCTCAGAAAAAGGAAGACCCAGGTGCCTTCACTATACCATGTACGATTGGCAATGTCGAGTTCTCAAGGGCACTCTATGATCTGGGAGCTAGCATTAATTTGATGCCCTTGACAGCATTCAAGAATTGGGATTGGGATCCCCCACACCGACCAACATGCGACTACTAATGGCCGATGTTGCGCTCCAGCGCACATGCAAGCGTACGCGGTCGTACAAATAATACAATGGTCCTTTTTAGATTCGAATGTCGAACCCATGGGGACTAGACATATTCAGCGAATTATCAAGTTCAAGTGTAAGTAACCTTCACAAGTGTTGATTATAGAATTTTTCGGTAAATTATAATTAAGTTTTGGGGTGGTCAAAAAATAATCTGGAAACCATATAAGAAACAACTAGAGCTAAGGTCGGATAATCATGCAATGCTACACTTTGTAATGGTTCACATATGAAATTATCAATTGGTGTCTCACATAGTTGGAAATTGCGATGTTCATGGTCTCTCGAGCCTCTAAACAGGACAAACTAGCTTCACAACTACATCATTGAGCGGGGATGAGATGTCCTAGTTCGTGGGCAATTCAACTACATGGATGTGGTTTACGGGGTTTGTGCTCTTGATTAGAGACTTTCGTACCTCTAATCATTTAACCTAACTTAGCTTCACAACTACTTCTATGAGTGGTGGAGTCACAATTCTAAGCTGGTGTCTTGCTATCATCCCGTTTTATCAACCAAGCAAGGGAAATTAGGTAAAATTTCTATCCTAACCGCGAATCCTATCGTAATATGAGAACGTGCTCCTTACATTCCCTTGTTCTAGCCTAGGGTTGCTCTTTCAATCTTTTACCTAAATTAATATGTATGTTATCATGGTGATCAAGCTTAAAAACAACCATAATAAAGAATGTAAGACAAAACAACAATTAACAACTAAAACCAAAACAAATTCATGCATTACAATCATATCACGTGGCCTCACCGCTAGAGGAAGGGTTTTAGCCACTCATGTTCATACCATAACTCAAAAACATTGTTAAAGTAGTGTAATTACAAGAATAGGTAAAAGAGAATGTAAAATTAGTGAACCCTAGGTGAGTTCTTCACTTCTTCCTTCGCTCCTCTACTGTTTTCAGAAAATATTTCGTGACAAATGATTTTAGAAGCTAAGTGTTTAATTTATAGTAACTAGGAAATTTAAAATTTTTTTGCCTGTCATGAATGGCTCCGTGGCACGGAGATAAATGCACCAAATTGTCTCCGTGCCACGGAGGTAATGCGGAGGTCCACTGGAATTTGCACTTGAATGTTGCTTGGCCGAGGCATGGCGCGACAGCTGGCGTGGCACGACGCTGGTCTTGCGCGTGGCCAGTGTGACACGACCTGCGGCGTGCAGCAATGCCTGGCATGGCACGATCGCTAGCGCTTAGGCGCCTTGGAGTGCAACATTTCGTGCGTATGGCCTTGGCGTGGCACAGCGCTGGGTGAGGCACACGCACAGCGTGGCACGCTACTTGGCGCGGCCAGCCTTGCCATGGCATGTTTTCTTGCCATCTTTTGCAATTCACTTCCAACTCCATTCCTTCACTTCACCCATCATTATTTAGTCCCTCATATGCATTTTACACCTACAAAACAAGGGCTAATCATGTTGGTTAGTGTATACCCAAATTTACACAAAATCACATATGAATGTAAGTGTATAATTAGACAAACATGACTAAATTAAGCTATAAAATAGCACTTGGGCACGTAATTATGCCCAAGATCACTACCCCACACTTAAATCCTTGTTCGTCCTCGAACAACTCTATGACATCTCATGCACCTGAAGACTCAAACATAGCTAATTGAAGCAAGACAATTCAAGCTATAGCTACAACGATTGATTTTAGATAGCAAGTTAAAAATATAGCATGCACGATGTAACCATCAAAAGCAAATATGACTATGTTAAGACTTCCTAACCTCAAGAATCGACTCTTAATCTCAACAAACTCTTGCAAATCAACCGATCAAGAAATCCGACATGAATTTTATCCTTCATTAAACATGTCCCCTCACAACAAGAGAGTTACCCATTTTTACTCACAAATTTTCAAATTTTAACGTGTATGGGTATATAAATAAGAATTAAGCTCACTCTCACAAAGAATTCACATGCCACTTGTATTGACCCATAAGCTTGCCCTTAGTGTTTTACTCCACTAATTTAAGAATGTTTGAACGTAAGATCAAGTAGGACTTATTGGGTCGTTATGTAAGCTAAGGGCGGTTAGGTACTATTCTGGCCAGTAATAGTGGCTATCTTCTCCAAGCGCTTTTAATACGTCACACGTTCATTACGGACATTTCTTCTCTTACTTCACCTTCATCATTTTCACTCTTAAATTTCCTCTTCTGTTTCCCATTTGTTTAAGCACACTTAGCTTAATAGTAAGGAGTACTTAAGCAACTTTTTCATTCATTTGTTCTCTTACTCCCTACCAATACTCAAGCATTTTCAAACAAGTGCACCTATAATCTTTTCCTCAACTCCCACAACCGTTATTTTTCCTTCTTTTCACGATTCTCACTCCTTTACTCTTTTGGATTTTTCCCTTAAGCGCTTAGGATTTTTGGAGCAACCTCAAGGCTATTGAAAGAAAAGGATTAAGCTTATGTTACAGTTTTCAAAGAATAGGCTTAAGGCTCAATGGGCTAACTAGGATCAGACATTCAAGGTAGGTAAAGCGAGGGATAAAATTAGGCTCATTCAAAGAAATGCCTAAATCATCTCCTACAATCAACATCCCTCATGTTATTTTGTATACACACCAGGAAAGTTCTAGACACTACATAATAGCATGGAATATTCAAATACCTTACACTCACAACACATGCTCAATTCAAGACAAATTCAGCAGACTCTTAACTCAACTAATCACACGAATTCAAAATTAGGCTTTAAGCACATAGAGTCACATTCAAGAGCCTAGGTGTCTCAAACAGAGTTATACAACTTACATGCTTCAACACTAACCATACTTGCATCTCACAATAATGTATAGCACATAGCAAGAACATCAAGCCATCAATTAGCTACGGATTCAAAAACCAAAACCTATTGACTAATTTTCCCTCAAGACAGTCGTCATCCATCCATCATCAGGAATAGTCCCTAACTCTGACTAAAAACAACTATGTATAGACAAAGAAAATTTTTGTTCTTCAGTTCAAAGTGCCCCCCGTCGAAAAAGAATCGAAAAGAAAAACCAATGGGTGGGGAATCATGTTCAAATCAAAAATTCTCCCTTAACCAATACCTATCAAGCACTAAGTTCACCCAAAATTATTAAGAACAAAATTTTGAAATTTCCCTCACTCCACACTTGAATCATGCTATGTCCCCAAAGCATCCAATTAAATTTCAAAAAGGGTGAGAAATACTCCCTGGGGCCTCTAGGCCTGGCTAACAACATGTTTTTCTTCATTTTGATCAAGTGGGTATTCAACCCCACTTTTTCCTCTTTCATGCTTGTTAGCTCCTCAAAGGGTACTCAGACTTTCCCTCCAACTGTGCTTAAATATCCACGAAAAACAACAACAAGATGAAAATAAACAAAATCAACACAAATGAAAGAAACGACATTGTACCTGTGATACACTTGGGTTGCCTCCCAAGCAGCGCCTAATTTTACGTCGCGGCACGACGTGATCTATCCTTTTCAGGACATCCTTATACCCATGTTCCCTTTCGAGAACCATCTTCTTCTCTTTTTGTTTTTCGAGGGAACAACTGCCACTCTGTCCCTCTCTTCCTCCAACTCCTTCTCTAACAGAAGCCTTCCATCAGATTTGGGCTGAAACATAATTATCTCCTGTGGCCGTGGACCTATGTAATCTGACACCCCACCCTTAGCCTATGATAACACGCTGAACTTACAAAGGTCTTTGTTATGTGTGGGTGGATTAATCTCTTGGTAGACCTGTAAGAGTTCTTCTTCATCATCGACCCTCATTTTCAGGGTCCCTTCTCTTACATTAATAATCGCTCCTCCAGTGGCCAAAAATGGCCATCCCAAGATCAGGGGTACCTTGTCATCAACCCAATATAATGAAATCAACGGGTATAATGAACTTACCCACTTTGATGAGAAGGTCCTCGATTATTCCATTTGGTGTCACTCGTGACTTGTCTGCCAGCTGCAGCATCAATCGTGTTGGTCTCGATTGAACCAACCCCAAGGTGTTAAACAAAGATAGGTGCATTAGATTAACTGCTACCCCTAAATCACACAGAGCTGTTATCACCTCAGCTTTACCAATTTGTATGGGGAGGGTAAAACTCCCTGGGTCTTTGAGCTTTTTAGGTACCTTGCTTATTACCCTGTGGATGCACTCCTCGGTCAGTGCTATTGTCTGAACATCCACAAATCTGACTTTGTTGGCCACTACATCTTTCAAGTACTTAGAATACTTGGGCATTCCCTACAAAACATCAATCAAAGGAAAATTTATGTGAAGTTCTTTGAAAATATCAAAGAACTTTCTAAAGCATTCCTCCTCCTTGCTCTTTTTGAATCTTTGCAGAAATGGGGGTGGTGGTCTCTGTGCTGGCTGCAATGATTATTGTGCATTTTATTGCACAACACTCTGATTCTCTCCCTCGTTAGTGGATGGTTCCTTTCTACCCAACTCTGGCTGCACCTCATTTCTCCTCTCTTTCAGTGGTGCATCACCCAATTGCCTGCCACTCCTCAAACTGATGGCGTTGATCTGTCGGGGGTTTGTGTCTGTGCCACTGGGTAAGCCTCCCTACGGTCTAGTGTAGTGAGCAGCTGCTATTTGACCCATCTGCTTCTCTAGATTGTAGGTGGCCAACTACTGATTTTTCAAATCTAATGCCATCCTCGCCTGATTCTCTGCTAATTGGGTCTGTGTCTCCATAATCTTCTGCAACGTCTTCTCAATGTTGCTACTCAACTGGCCACCATTCTGCCTATTTTTCTTCTGATACTTTTGCTGCTGAGGTTGCTGGTTTGACTTTGATTTCCACCCCAAGAAAAATTTGGGTAGCTCTGCCAAATCTTGTTGTAACTGTTCCCAAAATTCTGATTGTTTCTCTGAACATTCCCAACAAAATTGGCCGATTCCGGATTGGCCCCACAGGATTCTGCATTGTGCCCATTATTTCCGCAGATTTCACACCAATTAGGAGCTTGCTGAACTGCATTTACCTATCCCTACTGTTGATTCATACTCAGTTTATTAAACTGAGTCATCATCTGATGCTGAAATGATGCTAGCTGTGCAGCCAAAGCATTTACACCATCCACCTCTATCAGCCCTTCTGTTTTCTTTCGTTCCCTTCTCGATGACTCGCTGTGCCACTCTGGATTTCCCTGAGCAATTCTATTCAACAAAGTGTACAGCTCATCATAAGTCTTCTCTAATGCTTGCCCACCCGATGCAGAGTCTAGTAAAATTTTTGTGTGTGGGTCTAGACTTTCCACAAAGGTATGGGATAGCACTTCATTAGACTGCTGATGATGGGGGCAGTATCTCAATAATGACTTGAATCTCACCTAAGCCAAATACAAGTTCTCCTCTGGCCTCTGCTTGAAACTTAATATTTCACTCCTGTGTTTGGCAGTCTTGCCTGAAGGGAAGAATCTGATGAGGAACTTCTTATCCAAATCGTCCCAAGAAGGCATGGAATTTGGTGGCTCAGATTTCAACCACCTCTTTGCCTCTCCCAACAATGAGAACAGGAAGAGGGTAAGTCAGACATAATCTATGGACACTCCGGTGGGGACGAACATGTCACTAATCTCAAGGAAGTTCTGTAAGTGCTGTTGTGGGTCCTCATGAGTCATCCAAATAAACTGGCCACTAGAATGTAACAGCTGCACCATATTCTGTTTAAATTCAAAGTTCCCTCCAGGTTCCAGTTTGCGGATACTAGAGGTCACATTTGTCGCTAGTGGGATAGCCACTTCGCGAACTGGTCGGGCTGCCATGATTTCAGGTAACAACTTCGCTTGCCCTACTGGTGGGTGTTGTTGTAACCTCTCCTGAAGTCTCTTTAGCTTTTGCTCTAGAGCTTCCCTCCTGCGTAAATGAAGTTGACGTTCAGGTTCAAGCAATGGTTCCACTAGCTTCTCTATTCCTTGCCAGCTCTACAAGGACAACCTGTCACCTGCAATATATCAGACTAAGACCAAGTTTATCAACACTTAAAGAAGTTAAAAATCTCAAAAAAACAGAAAACTTTACTAAACTTTGCCAGTTCCCCGGCAACGGCGCCAAAAACTTGTTTCACTCCAGCGCACACGCAAGCGTACGCGGTCGTACAAATAATACAATGGCCCTTTTTAGAGCCGGATGTCGAACCCACTGGGACTGGATAAATTCAGCGAATTATCAAGTTCAAATGTAATATTAACCTTCACAAGTGTTGATTATAGAAGTTTTCGGTAAATTATAATTAAGTTTTGGGGTGGTCAAAAAATAATCTGGAAAACCATATAAGAAGCAACTAGAGCTAAGGCCGGATAATCATGCAGTGCTACACTTTGTAATGGTTCACATATGAAATTATAAATTGGTGTCTCACATAGTTGGAAATTGCGATGTTCATGGTCTCTCGAGCCTCTAAACACGACAAACTAGCTTCACAACTACATTGTTGAGCGGGGATGTGACATCCTAGTTCGTGGGCAATTCAACTACATGGATGTGGTTTATGTGGTTTTTTCTCTTGATTAGGGACTTTCGTACCTCTAATCATTTAACCTAACTTAGCTTCACAACTACTTCTACGAGTGGTGGAGTGACAATTCTAAGCCGGTGTCTTGCTATCATCCTATTTTATCAACCAAGCAAGGAAAATTAGGTATATTTCTATCCTAACCGTGAATCCTATTGTAATATGAGAACTTGCTCCTTACATTCCCTTAATCCAGCCTAGGGTTGCTCTTTCAAGCTTTTACCTAGCTTAATATATATGTTTTCATGGTGATCAAACATAAAAATAACCATAATAAAGAATGTAAGACAAAACAACAATTAACAACTCAAACCAAAACAAATTCATGCATTACAATCATATCACGTTGCCTCACCCCTAGAGGAAGGGTTTTAGCCACTCATGTTCATACCATAATTCAATAACATCGTTAAAGTAGTGTACTTACAAGAATAGGTAAAAGAGAATGTAAAATAGTGAACCCTAGGTGAGTTCTTCACTTCTCCCTTCGCTCCTCTACTGTTTTCAGAAAATATTTCGTGACAAATGATTTTAGAAGATAAGGGTTTAATTTATAGTAACTAGGAAATTTGCAACCTATCATGGAATGGCTCCGTGGCATAGAGCTAAATGCACCAATTTGCCTCCGTTCCACGAAGGTAACGCGGAGGTCCACTAGAATTTGCACTTGAATATTGCTTGGTCGAGGCATGGCGCGATAGCCGGCGTGGCAGCGGTCACTGGCGTGATGGCCAACGTGACACGGCCTGTGGCGTGCAGCAATGCCTGATATGGCACGGTCACTAGCGCGCAGGCACCTTGGAGTGCAACATTTTGCGCGCATGGCCTTGGCGTGGCACGGCGCTGGGCGCGGCACACGCACAGCGTGGCACGCTGCCTGGCGCGGCCAGCCTTGCCATGGCATGTTTTCTTTCGATCTTTTGCAATTCACTTCCAACTCCATTCCTTCACTTCACCCATAATTATTTAGTCCTTCATATGCATTTTAATTTACATCTACAAAACAAGGGCTAATCATGTTGGTTAGTGTATACCCAAATTTACACAAAATCACATACGAATGTAAGTGTATAATTAGACAAGCATGAGTAAATTAAGCTATAAAATAGCACTTGGGAACGTAATTATGCCCAAGATCAGCCGATAGAACGATTCAAAAGCTTGTGGGCATCCTAGTCTATGTGATTGTCAAGGTAGACAAATTTATATTCCCAGCAGAATTCGTGATTCTGGATTGCGAGGTTGATTATGAGGTTCCCATCATTTTGGGACGACCATTCTTGCAACCAGGAGGGATCTAGTAGATGTGGAAGCTGGTATGTTGAAGTTTAGATGAAACCAAAAAGAGGTCACTTTCAACATCTGCAGGACAATGAAGCAACCCAAGGAATTTAGTGTAATCTCAACACTAGAGGATGAGTATGAACCACTTGACAAATTTTGACTAGTCAAGAGATTTGCGTCGTGCCGCAGGCGCTTCTTGGGAGGCAACCCAAGTGGTAGTTTGGTGAGTTCTGACTAACCAGGCTACCTACGTCGTGTCGCAACGTAAATCAAACGTTTATGGGGAGGCAACCGACGTCAAAATCAAACGCTTCTTGGGAGGCAACCCAAGTTATTGAACTAATGTGTGCTCATTGTGCAGGTAAATTAAAAATAGGAGGCTGAAACATCAGCTGCTACACCTCTCAGTACGACTCGTGATGGGATCCTACGAGCTGTAGCAACAGTCGTGGTGAGGATCAGAGAAAAAATGACTCCAAGCTCCGACCTACGATTCATCCTATGGATCGTACCTCAGTTGTATGAGTCGTAGGATCTATTTGTAGGTCACCAGGTAAGTTTTCTTCAACAGGGTCACTTATGAGTCCAAGGGACGAGTTGTAGGTACTTCCAACGACTCATGGTACGAGTCGTGATGGGTCAAAAATAGCAATAATACCGGACTCGGCCCAGATTATTTTAAAATTTTCTCTTACCTATTTAAACCCCACAAATGGAACTAACCCTTCTCGCACGCTAATAACACTCAAATGCACGACTTGAACTCACCTCCCCCGCACCTGTAACTCATAATCATCAAAGAATCGAGCAAGTTGTTTCTAAAACCAAGCTCTGCCAAATCCTATACATTGATTTCCAGTTGAAGAAGCATCTATCAAGTAAGTATATTGCATTAAACATTGTTAAACAATCATATACTGAAAGTGATGGTGCCAAAACCCTTGTGAGTCAGTCACTATGCTCGAAAAATAATTTTGAAAAGAAAGACAATGATCAGGGAGTTATGAAATGATTTTTTGACTGGAGATATGCTAAATTTTTATGAACTTAGGTCTTGAAACACTCACAAAGAGTTATGGGTAATAGGTCAAAAAGGGGAGGATTGAGCGTGGGTTAAATTGAGTTAATGATGTGCCTAGACCTGGGGCAAATTTGAGTACCTAAAAATGTGAAAAGAGAACCCTTGCAAACTGAGAAAAGAAAATAGACTAAGGTCTGCAAGTGGTATAAGGCACAGTATGAATCTTAAGTTGCTACTACGAGTCGTACTGAGCACTCGCACCACCAAATTGAACAAGGTCGCATAAAAAGCCTTTGCTACGACTCGTGGAATCGACCTACGGGTCATACCATGAGTCATGCAAAAATCCAGAGAAATACTAATACGGGGGCTTCATCAGACGACTCAAGGTATAGATCGTACCTTTGTGGTATGATTCTTACCTGCGAGTCGTACTAAAGATTTGCTGTAATTCTGGGACTTCTCACGAGTCGTACCTTCATGGTACGACCCATAGTGATGACCCCTGTGAGAATCTGAAAATCTCCTGTCCAATTCTTCTTTTTCAAAAATGAAATGCTAACTTCTTTCTCTATAGGTACAATGAAATAAAAACGCAGAGCAGATAAATCAACAGCTCGAAGGACATTAATTGATGAAATAACTGAGTCAGAGTTTGAAAAGGCAGGGGACTCACCTAGTGGTTCAGTCGAAGAGTATCAAGTCGAAACCTCCGACACTGATGGAACTAGAACCACTAGGGCAAAAGCATAGGCCCAAGCTGAAGCAACCACTTCCACATCTGCTCGAGCTCCCTAGTCTGAGGAGGGAGTTAGAGAGGAACAATAGAAGTCGGGAAACGACTCCAATGCTGAAGAAGGGTCAGGGGAGACGAACGACAGTGAAGAATCAGAGGAGGAGGCTCCTAATGTTGCACAAGAGCAGACCCCACCCAAGGAAAGCCATACAATTTGGTGGAGAGTGCCGGGAGCTAAAGAAATCTATGAGCAAGTCATCTCTCTCACTGCCAAGAATAAACCAAGGAGGAGCATCCAAGAAGAGCCGCGAATCCTCACAAACTCATAGAATGAAGTTGAGGAGATGAAGCGGATTTTGAGCATCTATGGTTTTGAGTGGATGGCCAAGACTCTAGCACAATATACAAAAGAAATAGTCTGGGAGTTTTATGCCAACTATAGCCACCATGGAGGTAAAAGTAAAGGAAGGGCAGAAGATAAAAGACCAGCCACTACTGGAGAGTGTTATGTTCCAAGGTTGAGAGGTCGATATATCTGAAGCGGACCATCGCTCAAATGTTGTAGGGACCATAGTTCCTGCCTACAAGGATGATGGCAAAGTACGATTACAGGGTGGACGAAATGAAGAAGATTAGATAGCTAAGTGTGCAGGAGCGATAGAGGCAGCTAGAATGGCTAGCAGGGGTGATTGCTGAGAGCAAGGAAGAAGCTGAGTGGGTTACAAGTGGAAAGCAGGTGATAAACAACCCACTAAATTTCATAACAAAAGCTTGTTGGACACTAGTGCCCGTCGGTTAGCACCTACAGTCAACGACAACACATTGAGTGCTGATAGGGAAGCTTTGGTGGCATGCCTCATGTCTCGTTTCCCCATCAATATCACGAGGATCATAGCAAATGAGATATGAGACTAGGCGGTGGGAGTGAGCACTACTATCCCATTCCCAAGTCTTGTATTTAGGTTAGGTATGGAGGAAGAAGTTCCATGAGGTGACGAGCATTTGATTGAAGGCCAGAGGATTGCAGAAATAG
Source organism: Datura wrightii (assembly GCA_035772735.1). Lineage (NCBI taxonomy): Eukaryota > Viridiplantae > Streptophyta > Magnoliopsida > Solanales > Solanaceae > Datura > Datura wrightii. The sequence goes on from JASDFA010000007.1 coordinate 98,397,867, forward strand.
GCCTTATCCAAGATGAGATGAACCCAGTAAGCAGATCTAGGATTCCCACAGCAATTCTAGCAGCCCAACCAGTACGGGACGCACAGGTGAATGTACCCATTACACAGGTGCAGAGCGAGACACCGGCTACAGACATCGGTCATTCAAAGTCAGCTCCTAGCACCTCAGCTGCACCACTGCCCAACCTGTAGAATCAAACACCAGCAGGGTATATTTTGGTACCGAATGACTTCCTCCAAAATCTAGCCACATGGTTGACCATGGCGGAGCAAAAGATTCAGGCCATGATGGATAATGTAAAACCATGGGTCGAGTCAGAGATAGAGGAAGCAGCTCAGGCTCTACATGCTCGCCTAGATAGTTTTGAGAGTGGAATCAATGTGAGGATGGCGGAGTTGGGGACTCTTTGGAGCCAAGTAGTTAAGTTGTCATCACAATAACTAACAGTTATAGTAGCGCCTACTCTTCCATACCTAGATGCCAGCAGACCTAACTCCTCAGTAGAAGAAGAAGTTCTTATTCGATGCCCGAAATATTACTGGGATGAGCCATATTAATTTTGCATTTGTGCAGACAGGATCGTTCGTAGGTGTGTCCCATAAGTAGAGATGATGAGCATTCTTGAGGCATGTCACTCATCTCCCGTTGGGGGTCATCACAGTGATATCAGAACGACACATAAGATTTTACAATGTGGATATTTCTGGCCATCTATTCACCAAGATGCGTATGACTTCACCAAGTCTTGTTATCAATTCCAAAAGTAGGGTAATATTACCTATAGACATAAGTTGCCACTACCCCCCATCTTGGAAGTAGAGTTGTTTGATGTGTGGGAGATTGATTTCATGGGCCTATTCATTAGATCATATGGAATGAAGTATATTCTGGTGGCTGTGGATTATGTCTCCAAATGGGTGGAGGCAATTTCCCTACCAAACAATAAAGGCAAGAGTGTTACAGCATTCCTTCGGAAACATATTTTCGCCAGGTTTAGCACTCCCAGAGATATTATCAGTGATGGTGGATCTCACTTCTGCAATCGCCTCTTCAAATCCTTGATGGAAAAATATGGTGTCAAGCATAAGGTGGACACACCCTACCACCCTCAGTTGAGTGGACAAGTGGAAGTTTCGAACAGGGAAATCAAGACCATCCTGGCCAAGACAGTGAATACTAACCGGATGGATTGGTCAAGGAAGCTCGATGACGCACTGTGGGCTTACCGAACAGCTTATAAGACTCCATTTGGTTCATCTCCATACCAACTGATTTATGGCAAAGCGTGCCACTTTCCTGTTGAACTAGAGCATAAGGCATTATGGGCTCTAAAAAGGCTGAACATGAACTGGAACGAAGCTGCCAAACTAAGAATTAACCAGCTTAATAAGTTGGATGAATTTAGACTTAAGTCTTATGAGAGTGCAACCATCTATAAAGAAAGAATGAAGATCTACCATGACAAAAATAATGCAAGAAGGGAGTTTAAACCAGGTGATTTGGTCCTACTGTTTAACTCAAGACTCCGGTTTTATCTTGGGAAGTTGAAATCTAGATGGATGGGACCTTACAAAGTAGTGCAAGTGTTTCGTATGGTGCAGTGGAACTTGAGAATAAAGAAGGAAAAAGATTTAAAGTAAATGGGAAAAGAATAAAAGTGTATATGGGAGATGAGGAATAATTAAAAAGAATAGAGGAAGTATACCTTGATGATACGTGAGGAGTCACAAAAGTCACGTTGTGCCACGACGTTAAATCAGGTGCTACATAGGAGGCAACCCAGGGAAGGTGAAGTTTTAGTATCCCCAGGTATATTCTCTTCCCTATGTTCTTATAGTTTATGCTTCGAGGACAAAGCTTACTTTTCAAAAAGGGGAGGGAATGTACTTGTGATTTTTGGGATTTCTGATTCGTCTGAGGGTTTTTCTTACTGTGTTTTTTTTCCCTCAGGCATGCTATCTAGTAGAACTGGCATGTGTAGTATTTTTATTTTTAGCTTGTGATTTTTGTTTAATTAGAAAGTAACTTAGGAGTACTCAGCCAATAAAAATGTACTAGTTTTGGTTTTTGAAAAAATTAACCCTATTTAAATTTTTTTTGATGCATTAACTATGTATTTGTGACAACATGCATGATTTTCGTGGATCTTTTAATGTCATTTAGTTTATTAATATGAGTAGTCTTGTTAAGCCATGTATAAACTAGACAGGTGAGGTGAAATAGTTCATGTACCATGCGTGAGTGAGGTATAGTCTTTCGTTCGGTATTGTGTTAAAGATCTAGAACTTGCCTAATTGGTCTTTGCATGGGCTAAGGATGGTTGGTTAGGATATGATCTAGGCCATTTTTGTTTAGCTCACTTTTAGCCTATATTACCCTACCAAAGTTGCATGAATCCCTTGATCCCAAGTTTGAGCCTTAATAGACCTATTTCTTTGATTTACCTATTAACCATACCCATTTGTTTACAATGAACCTGTTTTGGCCCTGGTCCTTCCTTGGATATTGTGAACCTCAACATAAGAAAAATGCTTAAGTTGAGTGTGGCTAGAGTAGGGGTGCGTAAATGGTGGGAACGGAAGAAAGGAAAAGAAAAGAGAAAAGAAATGGTGAAACATGAGGTGTGGTGAGATGAAAAGAAAAGAGATGAAAATGTTGAGAATCTTGAAAAAGAAATCTGAAAAGAAAATGAAAATGCTAAAATAAAAAAAGTTGAAAACTCACTACACCCATGCAAATGTGTGTAAAAAGGGATGAAAAGGGAAGAAAAGGGAATGAAAGAATAAAGGGTGAAATAGGTGAATGGCGTAGCCAATGTATGTAGTGCCAAGGAAGGGATAATCACTTATAAAATGTTACATCTTTATCATGTCCAGCCCTAAGCCTACATTAAAAGTCCTATCAAGTCCTATAGTGATCTTAACTCGACCATCTGATAAACCAAAGCAGAGAAAATAAAGGCAAGCCTATGGTATCTGACACATAATACTTGTAACATCTTTGTAAGAGTGAGTGCCTTACTTGTTTAGTCCCATGCTATGCTTGACATTTCATATCTAAGTGGGGACTTCATTTGTGTGAGGGTACATGGATTATGTTTGATTTTACCATTGGTCTGTGTGAAAAACATTGGTGATGACTTAATTGTATGTTGATAGCTAGATGACATGTCTTGATCCCTGTTTATGATGTTTTGAGGTTTCTTGTAATTCATTAGATAATGTTGTTCCATGAGAAAGGGTCAGTAGAGTTTGTATACAAAGTGCAAGTTTTGTTGGAGTATTGGTAGTAGTATCTTAAGTCTATTTTCTAGTTGAGCGTCGTGTTTAGTTTTTCTTTTCTTTGCCTGAGGACATGCAAAAGTCTTAAGTTGAGGGTGTTGATGTGCTATGGATTTACAGCAATTTCGACGCTCAAAACTAAGAAAATATCATGGATTTAGGTGTATTTATGTGGATATAAGACACTTTTCCTTTGGCTCAGGATAAATTGGTGTTGGAGCTAAAAGATGTAAAAGATAGCCTGAAGTGTGCAAAATAGGCTCAAATTGCAGTCCACAGTACGAGTCGTAGAAAGGTCATACGAGTCGTACTGGTGGCGGTGAAAAGTTGCAGAAGGCTAATGTTGAAGAGATGCAGTAAACGAGTCTCAATACGAGTCGTGGTGATGAAGTTGTGAAAAGATTTAGGAGATTTGCATAAGAGGCTGACTCCTGCTATGGAAAGGAAGTACGAACCGTGGAATGAAGGTACGAGTCGTACCATGGCGGTCGTGATGAACTTCAGAAATATTTCAAAATCTCAGAGTCAAGCCACAGGAGCTCAGTATGGCTCGTAAGATGGAGGTACGAGCCATACCAGGATCCAACACTTAGCCAAAATCCAGCCAGTCATGCAATGTACGAAAGGATGCTATGGGCCGTCGGATCTCGCTATGGATCATAGGTTGACTAGTGACGCGGGTGGAACCTGATATGGAAATTCACCCTGTGAGCCTAGGAAAAGGATTCTTGTGTCTGTATAAATATGTTTTATATTTTATTTTTTAGTATATTTTTTAATCAAAGTAGATTTTTATGAGAAACATTATTGGAGACAACACTAGACAATTGAGAGAAAAAGAGAATTGAGTTGATTTGACTTTTGATCAACCTTTTCTTGAGTTCTTCTTGTTCTTAACATTTGTTCTTCAAGACTTTGCTAATTAATTAAAGGAAGTGTTTTTCTCATTCATACTTATAAGTATTGATTTATGTTTTTAATCATGAATGCAATTCACAACCTTACAACTATGAGAGGCTAAAACCTCTATAGCTAGGGTTGTGGGAACCATGGTGGATTAACAAGCTAGGGTTTCACAAAGTGATTCTAAAACTGATATAAACACTTATATTGTATTCTCTTCATGCGTGAATGTTTCTTAACGGTGCGCAACATTAGGACATGCCCGAATACTTTACTTGCTTAGGTATAAGAGGTAGAGATTAGGAAAAGAGAATTACAACGGAGCCTTGATCTTGATGATCATTGTATTAACTTGAGTTGTGGACATAGGATAGTTAAATTTGGAACTTAGTGATAACTGATAGTTTGAAACTGCTCATGAAACTTGGTCGAGTAATGAGTATAGTCATTCAATAGAGACTGGTGGATCGTTTGAATGAACCTAAGTTATTAGTTCAATAAGTAAGTATTGGTGATGATCACGAGTGCATACCCGGAGCAGTTATGAACCCATGGGGATTGCAAACCCTAGTTATCCTTTAATATTGATTCAAAACTAGATTTTTGATAATTGTTGTTATTATTGATTTTCTTTTGAACCCCCCAATTTCTAAGTAACTACCTCACAAGTTCACTTACCGCTGTAATCTAGCTCTTCCATATTCCCTGTGGGATCGACCCCAACCTCTAGTTGGGTTCTCTATTGACAAGGTCTGCTTCATACTTCGATAAGAGGTATGGTTTGAGCATTATCACCCAGCTTCAGCGAAAATCAGGTTTCCTTGCACGAACAACATGGCAGAATATGAAGCTTGTATTCTCGGACTTAGAGTGGACGTGGACATGAACGTTAAAGAATTTTTTGTGATAGGAGATTCTGACCTATTGGTTCATCAAGTACGAGGAGAGTGGATAAGAATGTCAAGATACTTACTTATTTGCACTGCGTGAAAGAGCTAAGAAGAAAATTCACAAGGATTGAGTTCAAACATGTCCCTCGGATTATATGCATTCTCATCTCGGGCAAAATAGCATGCCCGAGTGATGCTTTATAACTTAGTTTTGTCTTGTTCATCCACTTAATTATATGCATTCTCATATAATTTTATGTAAATGTGAATATATACACTAACCAACATGATTAGTTCTTGTTTTTGTAGGTTCAAAATGAATTTGAGGGATTAATCCATGAGTTGGTGAAGTGGAGGCATGGAATCGGAATTAAAACGTGAACGTCGGCAAGGAGGATGTGCGAAACAGCCCACCTGCGCATTGGCAACATGCCACGGCAGGCAGGCTGTGCGACCAAGGCTATGACACGCTGATCTTGGGCAGATTTATATGCCCAAGTGATACTCAAACGTATCATTTTCGTCTTGTTTATTGTGCAATGTGTATACATTTTCATGTAATTGGTAATAAAATGTGAATTTATACTAACCAACATGATTAGCATTGTTTTGCAGGTAAAACATGATTTTGAGGAGCTAAAATGCATGTTGGAACAATATCGGAGTTGGACTTGGATGCGAGCACGGAAAAGACATTGGAATGCACAATGTAAAGGGGCTCCGTGATGGAGCCGTGCCACGCTACCATCGCGGAGGCACACTGCATGGAGGATGAATTAATTTGGCAATTTCCAGTGAAGCCTCGCGACAGCTCCGTGGCACGGAGGCAAGCTTCCGCGTTGCATGACGTGCCACGTTGAGGCTATATTCCCGGACCCTAGATTTCCAGTGAGGGTCCGCGTCCACGCCGTGTCACGGAGGTAGTGCTCCGCGTTGGCCTCCGTGACACGTTGCTTGTTATTCCGGGAAAAATTCCCACTAGTATAAATAGAACACTTAGGCTTATTTTTAATAAATTCAGACTTGGTGGAGCAAGGACGTGGGTTACAGGCAGTTGAGGGACGAAAAAGCTAAGGGTTTTTCTGTCTTTCTTTCTTCTTTCAATCAATTGTTTGTATGATTAACACTTGTTTTAGGATGATTAATCCACAAATGAGTGGCTAATTCTCTTCCTTGCTGAGGTTATGAACAATGGTGATGAATTTTGATTATTGAATTGTACGGTTTTTCATCTTCTTCTTCTATGTTGTTCTATTAATTCTTGTTTCTACTGCATTAGTGTGTGGCCGACATTAATGTACATCTAAAAAGTCTAATTTCACTCGAAAGAGCATGAAATTGGAAAGTTGTGAATTAATAGGGTATTGTTCTTAACTTGATTTGGGAAAATTGGGTTTTGATGTGCTTTCCTGATAGGAATATACTTGAAAGCTGTATTAGTCAATTTAGGAACCGGAATTGTATTGCTAGGTCATAGATTGCATTTGATCACAGAAATGTAGACGGAAGGTTTATGATTCTTAAGTGAGATTAAATACGAGAGTTTTAATCTTTTGGCTAATGTTCTTAGCTAGCAACTAGAAGAGAAGAATAACCGAATTATGATGATAATCAAGTTCATTACTTGTTCTTAACCTTGGCATGCTCATATCCATAGTTTCAATTCAAAGTAAATATTTGTTAATAGTTTTAGTATATAATTTATAAACAAAAATTATTTAACTTTTGGTTACGTTGTTGTCAGCATATTTAGAAGTAAGATAGAATATAGTATACTTGAGCAATTTTACTTATCCAGAGTCTCCTTGGTTCGATACTTGGCTTACTTATCCACTTTATTACTTGTTTGACCACGTGCACTTGCGTGTCGGTTTTTAACCCCTACCACAGCACCGGACAAGTTTTTGGCGCCGTTGCCGGGGAGACTAGGCAATTGGTGAAATTGTGTTAAGTGTAAATTTACTTTATTTTTGTTTTATTTTCTTAAGTGTTGACAACTTGGTCTTAGCCTGTATTTTGCATACTTGATTTCTGTGAACACTGGCAAAGGACAAGGAGCTAGTGGAATCTTATATAGAGCCTGAACGTGAATTTCATAGTAAATGCAGAGAAGCTCTACAAAAGAAGCTGCAGTTGCTCAGACAGACTATAATGGAGCAACAAAATCCACCGGTTGTGAGGGCAGTGTTAGTGCCCGACGAAGCAGCAACAAGGCCGGTTCGCGAGGTGGAAATCCCACATGCCAACAATGTACATTCAAGTATCCGCAAACCAGAGCCTGGAGGGAGATTTGAATTAAAGCAGAACATGGTGCAACTATTGCACACAAGCGAGCAATTTACCGGTCTCCCTCATGAAGACCCACAACATCTCCAGAATTTTTTGGAGATAAGTGACACTTATATACCCGCTGGAGTGTCACCTGATTATGTTCGGCTCACCCTATTTCCTTTTTCCTTACTTGGTGAAGCCAAGAGGTGGTTAAAAGTTGAACCACCAAATTCTATATCAACGTGGGATGATCTAGCACTAAAGTTCTTGATAAGATTTTTTCCCTCTGGTAAAACAGCCAGACTTATAAGTCAAATTCTAAGTTTCAAACAAAGGGAGGGAGAAAATTTATATCAAGCTTGGGAACGATTTAAATCCATGTTGCGGGACTGTCCTCATCATCATCAGTCCAATGAGGTGTTGGTACACACATTTATTGAGGGTTTGGAACCCCATGCTAAAATTTTGTTAGACTCAGCAGCTGGAGGGCAAGCGCTGGAAAAGACTTATGAGGAGCTGTACACTTTGCTCAACCGAATTTCACAGGGCAATCCAGAATGGAATGCAGATTCATCTCGAGGTGGAGCAAGGAAAGCAGCAGGAGTGCTTGAAGTGGATGGATTTACAACTATCGCTGCACAGATAGCTGCCTTGCAGAATCAGTCGAACAACCACTTCAGCAACATGAACTTGAACCAGCCTTCAGCTTCAGTCAATGCGGTCCAGCAAATGTGGTGTGAAGTGTGTGGTAGCAGTGAGCATTCAGCTAAATGCTGTGGAGCAAACCCAGATTCTGTTAACTTTGTGGGCAATGCACAAAGAAATCAACAGCAATTTGGTAGCGGCTACAACTCAAATTGGAGGAACCATCCAAATTTTTCGTGGGGTAGCAACAACCAACAAGGCCAAAGTTTGGGTCAGGGTATGCACAGGAATCAAGGAGGGAAACAGAACTACCAATCTCAATTCAGGAATCACAATGCCCCTCCTCCACCACCATCACCTACCATTGAAGAAATGTTCAAGACCATGATCGCTAATCAGGCGCAATTGCAGGCTGACTATGTTAAATTGGCAGCCGAAGTGAAGAATAATCAATTAGCGACCAAGGCTCTTGAGTATCAATTTAGGAAATTTGCTAGTGCCCAAAACACAAGGCCTAGAGGAGGACTGCCTAGCGACACGGATCCTAATCCGAACCAGGTAAATGCGGTGACCACGAGGAGTGGTTTGCAGCTGAAGGAGGTGTAACCGGAAAGACCGCCTCAAAAGTCAGGAGCAGCAGATGTTGAGGGAGAGCAACTTGCGGATAAGGGGAAGACCAAAGAAGCTGAATCAGAAAGGCCTCCACCCCCGTTCCCTCAACGACTCAAGAAACACAAGGAGGAGGCGTGTTTCAAGAAATTTATGGAGGTTCTTAAACAGGTACATGTTAATTTACCTCTTGTTGATGTCTTGCAGGGAGTGCCAAAATATGCTAAATATATTAAAGACATCGTGGCCAACAAAAGTCGTCTGACTGAGTATGCCACGGTAGCTTTGACGGAGGAATGCACTTCCCGGATCCAAAATAGACTGCCCACGAAGCTGAAAGACCCTGGAAGTTTTACTATCCAGCTTACTATTGGGCAGAGTATCCGAGCTCGTGGATTATGTGACTTGGGGGTGAGCATAAATCTGATGCCATCTTCGGTATTCAGAAAGTTAGGTCTAGGGAATCCTAGACCTACAACCATAATCTTGCAGTTAGCAGACAGATCCTTAGCTAGGCTGGATGGCATTGTTGAGGATGTGCTTGTGCAAGTGGGATCCCTCATTTTTCCGGTTGATTTTATTGTTCTGGATTTTGAACCAGACGCCGAAGTCCCATTTATTTTGGGATGACCCTTTTTGGCAACCGAAAAAGCATTAATTGACGTGGCTGCGGGTCAACTTACAATGCGAGCACATGACAAGGTAGAAGTGTTCGATGTGTACAAAGCACCCAAGCTCCCGATAGTAAATGAGGAACTCTCGGTGATCAATGTGATTGATCATGGGAATACTAAACAATTGAATGATTCCCGAGAGTTGATGGGAAGACCACCAGATAAGGTTGAGCACTACTGGGGGGAGGACAATGATCGTGAAAAATCGTCCATCACCCTAGTGGATAATTGAGCATAAAGGACGTCGAGCCGCGACGGTAAACCAGGCGCTGCACGGGAGGCAACCCGTGAAAAATAAAAAAAATTTTTAAGTGTAAATAGTTTTTAGTTTATTCTTCTTTTTCTTGATGTGGTATAAATTTTTCGTTTTAGTTAATATTTTTCATTTTAGTTAGGGAAATCTATTAATCCAACCAATTTTGTTTAGTGAGGTGATTTTCAGGTCAAACGGAGAAAAATATGCATGGAATCGGGAAGGAAAAGGCAAGGTATGAAAAAATGAATAAAATGAAGAGACAGTGCACTGGGGCGTTGGCTCCGTGTCACGGAGGAAGGGGTCCGCGTTACCCTCCGTGACACGTTGAGGTTAAATCTGGATTTTTTTAAAATTCCAGTGAGCCATCGTGTTAGCTCCGTGTCACGGAGGAGGGGCTCCGCGTTACCCTCCGTGACACGTTGCCCTATATTTTGTGACGGGTCACACCGGGTTGCCGGGTGACCCGCGTATTCCCTTCATTTTAAACCCCAATTTTAGGCCCCTTTTCCTCATTTTCTCTCTTTTCCATGACCAAACACCCGAATCCCCCTCCCCAACCAATGTGCCATGCTATTAAGCAACCAAATTGTCGAGTTTCTTCGATCATTCAACTCAAAGGTATGTTTTCCTCTACTCTCTCAAGTTTTGTCGATTTTAGTCGAATTTGAGCATGGGAGGTGAGATAAATCACCCTAATTAGCAATTTAGCATGAAATTGAATTATTCTTTGATTGATAAATGTTCGGAATGTTGTAATTAGCGTTTGAACTTTTCGATTGCGTGAATGATTCGAATTTGATTGTAAAATTGAATTCTAGGGCTGGGGTTGTTGAAATCGAATTGGGTAACTTGATAAATTGGTGAATTTTATATGCCGGGGTGTGTTTGTGAATTGAGATAGTCATTGTAAATATTGTTTGAAGGTAATAGACGACGAATTCTCGGGTTTTGGGAAAATGTAAAAATTGTTCAAATTGGTTGGGTTATTTGGATTCGTATGTATATAGAATTTTTGTCGTTGTTTTTGTTTGTTGTCTTCGTTGCTAAGTGCGATGATTGAATTGCTAGCGATGGTAGGATTGGGATTAGCTGTATGAAGTCTGAGTAGTACGCTAAAAGTTATACTGTCGAAAATTTTTTGTGAACGCACTAAGCATAAATTGTATAGTTGTTTGTGTTTAGGTTGTAAATAAGGTAATCTTTGCCGTAGTATCGTAAACGTAGCTAAGGACTAAGTGTGGGGTAAACTTAGTTTAACCCGACCTTAGACGAAGCTGATATGCATTTAGCTTGACATGGTGCTTGTTTATTTGTATTGACAGGTACAATGGAAAGTAGGCAGGATATGGGTAAAGGTGCTTTTACTTCAGGCACCAGGAGAAAACGCATGAGATTGGGCACAGCAGTCCCAGCTGCACCAGCTGTTCCGCGCGGTCAACGCCGCCAATATGGAATGAGGTAGGTGACCGATGAAGGGAAGAAGTGGTACGCTAAACATAAGGAGAATAAGTACTTCCCTGAGGAGCATATTGCACGGGAACCACTAGCACAGGAGTTCCCCCGTATTGTGCAGAGAATCGAGGCAGCTGGGCTCAGCTTCATATTTCAGGAGCCCAAGGAGTGCAACCTACATTTAGTCCGGGAGTTCTATGCAAAATTGGAACCCGGCCATCAGAAGCCACACAATAAAAATCAGAGGGCAGATTGTCACTCTGGAACCCCAGAAATTAAATGCCATCATTGGAGCGCGGGACACAGACGCCCACGTTCTCCGCCAGCTGAACATCACCCCACCATACGCTGATATCAGACACACTTTGTGTGGGGCTCGATCCACAGCCCGATGGAGCAGACATAAGGAGAGGGGTTACCACCAGACTCTGTCGTATTCTCAAATGAACAGGGAGGCCAGAATATGGCTGAAAATAGTTTGTTCATGCTTGATCCTGGGGGTGCACATGACGGATGTGACCTGGGACCGTGTGTGCCTGGTGTATGCCCTGATGAAAGGGCTAGAGATTAATGTTGGGGCGGTCATCATATCCGCCATGAAGAGAGCCCGACTACACCAGGGCCACAGGTATGGGTTCGGTGGACTCATCACCACCTTTCTCCGGGGCCTCGACGTCGAGGAAGAGGCTTTGGACTACATCCCGCAGTTGGAGCGGAGGGCCCTTGATGTGACCAAAACCAAGGCCCCCGACACCACACACGGGCCAGTGCTGACACTGGGCGAGCGACATGCTCGTGACGATTAGTACATGGCACGGATGTTTGGTATGCAAATGCTTCAGCTCCGGATTGGTGGGAGACCAGCCACAAAGGAATAGTTATGGCAGATGGAGCTGGATTACCCATGTGGCGAAAACGCCAGAGCTTTGTGCCGAGTGGGGCCAGCCTTCGTTGAGCCCACTGACGATGATGTCCCCACGGACGAGGAGACACGTCGGGAGGACTCCTATGTGGAGTCCAATGATGACGATGGAGGTGACTCGGACATGGGCGATGAGGCAGCAGCACCGGATGAAGAAGTCGAATATTTCGACTGATCAGGGAGTTCCACCACCCGAAATTTTTATGACTTTTAATTTTTGTGAACACTGGGGACAGTGTTCGATTTAAGTGTGGGGTGGGGAGTAGCTAGGTGCTGGGGCTGGGCTGATTTGCTGTATGTTCTTCCTTTGTTTTGTATGTATGTTTATGTTTCCCTGTGGTTGTGAGTGCAAACTGATTTGTATTTGTATCTGTACATATTTTTGTGGTAATTGATGTGTGTTGTGAAAGGTTGTGGTTGCCAGTGTAAATATTTTGTAAATTTCGTAAATATTTTTTTTCTCTATCGAAATGATCGATATTTTTAAAAATTTTGTGAAAATATTTTGTACATAGTAAAATATTTTTCCATCGAAATGATCGATGTTTGGCAAAAAAATTTCAATTTTTAGTTTTGGGTTTCTCGGAGTTTGTTTTCGGTTCTTTTACCGAGAATAGTCCCATTGAACCGATGTCATAGTTAGTGACCGTTCCCTATGATGGATGGATGACGACCGTCTTAAGGGAAATGTAGTCGGTAGGAGTAGTGATTTTAATTAGTTTTCAGTTTTTTTCTTTGGTGGATTGCATCACAAAACCTGTAGTTACTATATGGTTGTGAAATTTTGGTTGCGTGATGTAACTGATATTCAAAATGTAAAAGTGATTCGTTTGAAAGCATGCAGTTTTGTAAATATGCTGAGTTACCTTGGCTGTAGAATTCGATTCGGTGTGATTGAGGCTTAATTCTGAATTCATGTAATTGGCTAATTAAAGAGTCTGTGAATGCATCTTGAATCGAGCATGTGCATGAAGTGTGAAGTGAGGTGTTGTTTATTCCATGCTATTGTGAAGTGTCTAGAACTTGCCTAGTGTGTGTACAAAACGAAATGAAGGAGGTGTAGTGTTGGAAATGATGTAGGCATTTCTTTGTTTTAACCGAGAGTTTCTATTTTTTTCTTGTCATACACTACCTTTTTATGTGAGTGTATACCCTAGTCAGCCCGTTGAGCCTTTAGCCGATTCTTTCTTTCTTTTGTCCAAAATTGTATAAACTGAGCTTAATTCGTTCTTTTCATTAGCCGTAAAGTCTATACAAAACTCTTAAGCGCTTAAGAAGAACAGAAAAAATTTTCCCAAAGTGTCAAATAGTGAGAAGGGTGAAAAGAAAAAGAAAAGCAGAGTGAGGAAAGAAAAGAAAAGGTGGAGGGTGCACTCATCATAATTAAATGATATTGAAGGTGCATGAAAAACCTTTGTATCGTGTCAAGTGTGTTTGGTGAAATGGGCCATACGAAAGTAAACCAGCATGAATGGGATGATGAAAAAAGAAAAGAGAGAAACAAAGTTCATGAGTTGATGGGAATGTGTTGAAAAGGCGCTTAAGGATGCTAGTGACTATTATTGGCTAATCCAATACATACTAGTTCCATAGCCTCCATTACAACCCATTAAAGTCCTACGTGATCTTACATTACATTTCCTTATATTAGTGGAGTAATACACTAAGGGCAAGCCCATGGGTCATGACATGATGCATGTGAATTCTTTTGGGAGAGAGAGTGAAATCAATTTTGACATGCCCCTACTTGAATGTTTGTGTGTCACATGAGCATAAAGGGGAAGATTCTCTTGAGTTGTGACGGCACATGCTTGATGAAAGATTGATTTTCGTGTCGGATATCTAGATTAGCTGATTTGCATGAGTTTGCCGATATCAAGAGTCGGTTCTTAAAGTCTAGGAAGTCTTGATATATTAAAGGTCATTGCATTGTTAAGACCATGCATGTTTTCTTGATGATTTACAATATTGAATGATCGGTATGACCGTAGCGTAAATTGTCGCACCATAGTGGCGAAGGTTGGGATGTAATTTGCATGAATTGTGTATGTGTTGTTCAAGGACGAACAAAGATTTAAGTGTGGGGTAAGTGATCTTGGGCAGATTTATATGCCCAAGTGATACTCAAACGTATCATTTTCGTCTTGTTTATTGTGCAATGTGTATACATTTTCATATAATTGGTAATAAAATGTGAATTTATACTAACCAACATGATTAGCATTGTTTTGCAGGTAAAACATGATTTTGAGGAGCTAAAATGCATGTTGGAACAATATCGGAGTTGGACTTGGATGCGAGCACGGAAAAGACATTGGAATGCACAATGTAAAGGGGCTCCGCGATGGAGCCGTGCCACGCTACCATCGCGGAGGCACACTGCATGGAGGATGAATTAATTTGGCAATTTCCAGTGAAGCCTCACGACAGCTCTGTGGCACGGAGGCAAGCCTCCGCGTTGCATGCCGTGCCACGTTGAGGCTATATTCCCGGACCCTGGATTTCCAGTGAGGGTCCGCGTCCACGCCGTGTCACGGAGGTAGTGCTCCGCGTTGGCCTCCGTGACACGTTGCTTGTTATTCCGGGAAAAATTTCCACTAGTATAAATAGAACACTTAGGCTTATTTTTAATAAATTCAGACTTAGTGGAGCAAGGACGTGGGTTACAGGCAGTTGAGGGACGAAAAAGCTAAGGGTTTTTCTCTCTTTCTTTCTTCTTTCAATCGAATGTTTGTATGATTAACACTTGTTTTAGGATGATTAATCCACAAATGATTGGCTAATTCTCTTCCTTGCTGAGGTTATGAACAATGGTGATGAATTTTGATTATTGAATTGTATGGTTTTTCATCTTCTTCTTCTATGTTGTTCTATTAATTCTTGTTTCTACTGCATTAGTGTGTGGCCGACATTAATGTACATCTAAAAAGTCCAATTTCACTCGAAAGAGCACGAAATTGGAAAGTTGTGAATTAATAGGGTATTGTTCTTAACTTGATTTGGGAAAATTAGGTTTTGATGTGCTTTCCTGATAGGAATATACTTGAAAGCCGTATTAGTCAATTTAGGAACCAGAATTGTATTGCTAGGTCATAGATTGCATTTGATCACAGAAATGTAGACGGATGGTTTATGATTCTTAAGTGAGATTAAATACGAGAGTTTTAATCTCTTGGCTAATGTTCATGGCTAGCAACTAGAAGAGAAGAATAACCGAATTATGATGATAATCAAGTTCATTACTTGTTCTTAACCTTGGCATGCTCATATCCATAGTTTCAATTCAAAGTAAATATTTGTTAATAGTTTTAGTATATAATTTATAAACAAAAATTATTTAACTTTTGGTTACGTTGTTGTCAGCATATTTAGAAGTAAGATAGAATATAGTATACTTGAGCAATTTTACTTATCCAGAGTCTCCTTGGTTCGATACTTGGCTCACTTAGCCATTTTATTACTTGTTTGACCACGTGCACTAGCGTTTCGGTTTTTAACCCCTACCACAGCACCGGACACACGCCACCTAGCGCGCTGCACAAGCAACGTGACACGCTGCCAACACGACAAGGGGCTGCCTGGCGACGGTTTTGTGAGTTTCCAGTGTGCATTCGCGTTATCTCCATGTCACGGAGGCAGTGCTCCACGATACACTCCGTGAAACAGAGCCATTCCACAACAGGCATAATTTTGTACAATTCTCATTTATTATAAATAGGTCCCTTAGCTCCTAAAATCTTTTTGTAACGATTTTATTCTGAAAAACCACCTAGGAGTGAAGGGAGAAGTGGGAGAACTCACCTAGGGTTCATCAATTTAATCTTCTCATATACCAATTCTTGTAAGTATATTACTTTAATAATGTTTTCTTGTAATTTTATGAATTTGAATGGCTAGAACCCTTCCTCTAGGGTTGAAGCCATGAGTTATGAGTGTGTTTTTACGAATTTTGCTTTGGAATTAAGTTATTGATTGTTGTTTTGTCTTGCTTTATTAATTATGGTTGTTTTTATGTTTGATCACCATGAAAACACACACGTTAAACTTAGGCAAAGGCTTGAGAAAGCAAACCTAGAGAAGAACATAAGAATGTATGAAGCAAGTTCTTGTCTTTTGATAAGATTTTCTGGTTAGGATAGAAATATACCTAATACCTTGCTTGGTTGATAAAATGGGAAGAGAGAAAGACACCGGCTTAGATTTTTCACTCCACCACTCGCAGAAGTAGTTGTGAAGCTAAGTTTGGTTAAATGGTTGGAGGTACAAAAGTACCCTAATCAATGGCATAACCCCATAAACCACATCCACGTAGTTAATTGCCCACGAACTAGAATTAGCATCCTCGCTCACAATGTAGTAGTGAGGCTAGTTTGTCGTGTTTAGAGGTTCAAAAGACCATGAACATGCAATTCTAGCTATGTGAGACGACAATTGATAGTTTCATACTTAAACCATTGCAAATCGTAGTATTGCATGATTATCCGGCTTTAACTCTATGTTGCGCCTTGAATAAATTCAGAGTATTTCGTTGACCACATTTAGACTTAATTAAACTCTATCGAAAACTTCTATAATCAACACTTGCGGCATTTAATATCACACTTGAACTTGATAGCTAACGGAATTGGTCATGTCCCTGTGGGTTCGACATCCGGCTCTTAAAAAGGGCCACTATATTACTTGTACGACCCGTACACTTGCGGGCACAACAACTTTTTAGCGCCGTTGCCGGGGACTCGACGAAGTTTTATAATTTATCTGTTTTTGTGTGACTTTTAAATTTCCTTAAGTGTTGAGAAACTTCGTCTTAGTCTGACTTATTGCAGGTGACAGGTTGTCTTGCCGAGCTGGCTATGAGTAGAGAGCTTGTGAAGCCGTTGCTTGAACCTGAACGTCAAATCCATTTGCGAAGGAGAGTAGCTCTTGAAAAAAAGATGAAAAGACTTCAATAAAAGGTACAACAACAACCACCCACAGGACAAGAACATTTGTCACCAGAAGCAATGGCAGCCAGACCAGTTCGCGAAATGGCAATCCCACAAGCGACTAATGTGAACTCTAGTATTCCGTAAACTGGAGCCTGGAGGGAACTTTGAATTGAAGCAGAACAAGGTGCAGCTATTACATTCTAGTGGTCAATTCATTGGGATGACACATGAGGACCCGCAGCAGCACTTACAGAACTTTCTTGAGATTAGTGACACGTTTGTCCCCACCGGCGTGTCCACAAATTATGTCCGACTTACCCTCTTCCAATTTTCACTGTTGGGAGAGGCAAAGATGTGGTTGAAAGCTGAGCCACCAAACTCCATAACTTTATGGAATGATTTGGCAAAGAAATTCCTTATCAGATTTTTTCCTTCAAGCAAGACTGTGAAGTTGAGAAGTGAAATACTATGTTTCAAGCAGAGGCCTGATAAGAATTTATATTTGGCTTGGGAAAGGTTCAAGTCATTATTGAGAGACTGTCCCCATCACCAGCAATCGAATGAAGTGCTGGCTCATACGTTTGTAGAAAGTCTAGACCCACACACAAAAATTTTACTAGACTCTGCATCGGGTGGGCAAGCCTTAGAGAAGACTTATGATGAGCTATACACTTTGTTGAATAGAATTGCTCAAGGAAATCCAGAGTGGCACAGCGAGTCATCTAGAGGGGCAGGAAAGAGATCAGGGTTGATAGAGGTAGATGTTATGAATGCCTTGGAGGCACAGTTACCTTCTTTCAAGCATCAGATGATGACTCAGTTTAATAAACTGAGTATGAACCAACAACAGGGCCAGGTTAATGCAGTTCAGCAAGCTCCAAGTTGGTGTGAAACTTGTGGAAATAATGGGACCAAAGCATAATCTTGTGGAGCCAATCCGGAATCAGTCAATTTTGTTGGGAATGTGCAGCGGAACAATCAGAATTTTGGAAACAACTACAACAGAAAATGGCAGGGCCACCCTAATTTTTCTTGGGGTGGAAACCTAAAGCAAAGTCATCAGCAACCTCAACAGCAGCAGTATCAGCAAAATAGGCAGAATGATGGCCAGTTGAGCAGTAACATTGAGGAAACATTGCAGAAAATCATGGAGACCCAGACTCAGTTAGAAGAGAATTAGGCGAGGATGGCAGCAGACTTGAAGAATCAGCAAGTGGCCACCCGCAATCTAGAAAAGCAGATGGGTCATATAGCAGCTGCTCAAAACATGAGACTGCAGTGAGGACTACCAAGTGACACAGATCCTAACCCCCAGTAGGTCAATGCCATCAGTTTGAGAATCGGCAAGCAATTAGCTGATGCGGTGCCTAAAGAGAAGAGAAATGAGGTGCAACCGGAATTGGTTAGACCAGGGCCATCCAATGACAAGGGAGAAAATCAGAGTGCTGTGCAACAAAATGCACAATCTTCATTGCATCCAGCACAAAGACCACCACCACCATTCCCTCAGAGAGTCAGAAAGAGCAAGGAGGAGGAATGCTTCAAAAAGTTCTTTGAGATTTTCAAAGAACTTCACATAAATTTGCCTCTTATTGATGTGTTGCAGGGAACGTTCAAGTATGTGAAATACTTGAAAGACGTGATGGCCAACAAAGTTAGATTTGTGGATGTCCAGACGGTAGCACTGACTGAGGAGTGCAGTTACAAGGTATTGAGCAAAATTCCAAAAAAGCTCAAAGACCCAGGGAGATTTACCCTCCCCATACAAATAGGTAAAGTTGAGGTGCTACGAGCTTTGTGTGATTTAGGGGCAGCAGTTAATCTAATGCCCCTATCTTTATTTAACACCCTGGGGTTGGGGAAACCGAGGCCAACAAGGTTGATGCTACAGCTGGCTGATAAGTCGCGAGTGGCACCTGATGGAATAATAGAGGACCTTCTCATCAAAGTGGGTAAGTTTATTATACCTGCTGATTTAATTATCTTAGATTTTTCATGTTGATGATCAGGTACCCTTAATCTTGGGACTGCAATTTTTGGCCACCGGAGGAGCGGTAATTGACGTGAGAGCAGGGACCCTGAAAATGAGGGTCGAAGATGAAGAAGAACTCTTCTGAGTATACCAAGAATCAACCCATCCACACACTACAGAAACCTATGTAAGGTTAGTGTGTTGTCACAGGATGAGTGTGGGGTGGGGGATTCATCAGGTCCATGGCCAAAGGTAATGACAAGTGTTCAGCCCGAGTCTGATAAAGGGCTTCAGAGTCTGAAGAAGTTGGAGGAAGAGAGGAACATAGTGGAGGTTGTTTCCTCTAAAAATCAAAAGAAAAGGAGTTGGTTCTCGAATGGGAACCCAGGTATGAGGATGTCCTGAAAAGGATAGTCCACGTCATGTCGCAACGTAAAATAAGGCGCTGCTTGGGAGGCAACCCAAGAGTACCACAGGTACAATTTGTGATTTTTGTTTGTGTTGATTTTGTTTTTTTTTCATCTTGTGTTGTTTTTGGTGGAAAGTTAAGCACAGATGGAGGGAAAGTCTGAGTACCCGTGGAGGAGGAAGCTAACAAGCATGGAAGAGAAAAAAATGTGGGGTCGAACACCCACTTGTGCAAAGTTGAAGAAAAGCATGCTATTATCTAGGCCTAGAGGTCTCAGGGTGTATTTCTCACCCTCTTTAAATTTTAATTTGATGCTGTGAGGACATAGCATGATTCAAGTGTGGGGTGAGGGAAATTTCAAAATTTTTGTGATTAACGATTTTTGGTGAAGGTAATGCTTGTGAGAATATTTGAAAATTTTTTGTGAGTCAAGCATGACTTCATCACCCGTTGGTTTTTCTTTTCGGTTTTTTTTCGACGGGGGGTGTTTGAATGACCCTAAATGTTATCCCTCATTTTACCTACCTTGAATATTGAATCTTAGTTAACCCCATTGAGCCTTGAGCCTATTCTTTGATAGCTATAACATAAGCTTAATTCTTTTTCTTTCATTAGCCTTGAATTTGATCCAAAACTCCTAAACACGTAAAATCCGGAATTTGATCCAAAATCCAAAAGAGTGAAGGAGTGAGAAACGGGAAAAAGGAGGAAAAGTAGCAAGTTGTAAAAGTTGAGAAAAGGACAAAGGTGCACTTGTGTGAAAATGGTTGATTATTAGTAGGGAGTAAGAAAATAAACGAATGAAAAATTTGTTTAAGTACTCCTTATTAATAAGGTAAGTGTTCTTAAAGAAACGGGAACAAGAAGAAAATAATATTCAGGATTGAAAAGAATGAGGAGGAAGTAATAAAAGAGATGTCCTTAATGAATGTTGGATGTATTAAAAGCGCTTGGGGAAGATTGTCACTATTACTGGCCAGAATAGTACCTACCCGTCCCTTAGCTTACAATACAACCCATTAAGTCCTACGTGATCTTATGTTCATACATCCTTAAATTAGTGGAATAAAACACTAAGGGCAAGCTTATGGTTCACTACATGATGCATGTGAATTCTTCGTGAGAGCGAGCGTAATTTTATTCATATACCCATACTTGTTGTGATTTGAAAATGTGTGAGAAAAAAGGGGTAACTCTCTTGTTGTGAGGGCACATGTTTAATGAGAGATAACATTCATGTTGGATTTCTTGATCGGTTGATTTGTATGAGTTTGCTAAGATTGAGAGTCGATTCTTGAGGTTGGGAAGTCTTAACGGAGTTATATATAAGTTCCTTGATTAAATCGTGCATGCTCTGTTTTTAACTTGCTATCTTAAATAATCATTATAGTCGTAGCTTGAATGGTCTTGCTAAATTAGTTATGTGTGAGTCTTCATTTACATTAGATGTAAAAGGGTTGTTCGATGACGAACAAGGCTTTAAGTGTGGGGTAGGTGATCTCGGGCAAAATAGCATGCCCGAGTGATGCTTTATAACTTAGTTTTGTCATGTTCATCGACTTAATTATATGCATTCTCATGTAATTTTATGTAAATATGAATATATACACTAACCAACAAGATTAGTTCTTGTTTTTGTAGGTTCAAAATGAATTTGAGGGATTAATCCATGAGTTGGTGAAGTGGAGGCATGGAATCAGAATTAAAACGCGAACGTAGGCAAGGAGGATGCGCGAAACAGCCCACCTGCGCGTTGGCAACGTGACACGGCATGCAGGCTGCACGACCAAGGCCGTGACACCCCACCTAGCGCGCTGCACAAGCAGCATGACACGCTGCCAACGCGGCAAGGGGCTGCCTGGCGACGGTTTTGTGAGTTTCCAGTGTGCATTCGCGTTACCTCCGTGTCATGGAGGCAGTGCTCGACGATACACTCCGTGAAACGGAGCCATTCCACGACAGGCATAATTGTGTACAATTCTCATTTACTATAAATAGGTCCCTCAGCTCCTAAAATCTTTTTGTCATGATTTTATTTTGAAAAACCACCTAGGAGTGAAGGCAGAAGTGGGAGAACTCACCTAGGGTTCATCAATTTCATCTTCTCATCTACCAATTCTTGTAAGTATGTTACTTTAATAATGTTTTCTTGTAATTTTACGAACTTGAATGGCTAAAACCCTTCCTCTAGGGTTGAAGCCATGAGTTATGAGTGTGTTTTTACGAATTTGCTTTGGAATTAAGTTATTGATTGTTGTTTTGTCTTGCATTCTTAATTATAGTTGTTTTTATGTTTGATCACAATGAAAACACACACGTTAAACTTAGGCAAATGCTTGATAAAGCAAACCTAGGGAAGAATATAAGAATGTACGAAGCAAGTTCTTGTCTTTTGATAAGATTTTCTGGTTAGGATAGAAATATACCTAATACCTTGCTTGGTTGATAAAATGGGAAGAGAGAAAGACACCGGCTTAGATTTTTCACTCCACCACTCGCAGAAGTAGTTGTGAAGCTAAGTTTGGTTAAATGGTTGGAGGTACAAAAGTACCCTTATCAATGGCATAACCCCATAAACCACATCCACGTAGTTAATTGCCCATGAACTAGAATTAGCATCCTTGCTCACAATGTAGTAGTGAGGCTAGTTTGTCGTGTTTAGAGGTTTGGAAGACCACGAACATGCAATTCTAGCTATGTGAGATGACAATTGATAGTTTCATACTTAAACCATTGCAAATCGTAGTATAGCATGATTATCTGGCTTTAACTCTATGTTGCTCCTTGAATAGATTTAGAGTATTTCGTTGACCACATTTAGACTTAATTAAACTCTATCGAAAACTTCTATAATCAACACTTGAGGCATTTAATATCACACTTGAACTTGATAGTTAACTGAATTGGTCATGTCCCTGTGGGTTCGACATCCGGCTCTTAAAAAGGGTCATTATATTACTTGTACGACCAGTACACTTGCGGGCATGACAAACAACAGGAATAGGGAAAAAATAATATCAGGTCAAGCTCCCAAGCATGATTGAAGACATCACTCAGCTCACCACCACATCATAAGCCAAAATCTTTTCCCTAAATTTAATTTTAAATATCTTATGCTAATTCTCGTATTTCCAAATGTCTCACCTAAACTTTTCAGGTACTTCCAAGGATCCAGATCAAAGTATTCAAAGTTAGAGGGCACTCATAGAAGAAATAGGATAGTTTACTTCTCTCAAATGACTCCGATAATCGGAGATTGTTGTTTAACTACGTTGAATAACTTCAGCGGTCAAAGATTGTTGTTTAACTATGACAAATAACTCCGCCAATCAGAGACAGCTATTTGGCTGCATCAAATAACTCCGCTAGTCAGAGACTGTCATCTAACATAGCCAACAACTCGATTAACCAGAAAGTTTATTTAAGTAATGCTCTCGTGCTCCACCAGTCGGAGATTTTGTTTCAGTACCGTCAAGGTCTTTCCAACCAGTATTTTTGTTATAGAGATGTTCTCATACTCCTCCAATCGGAGATTTTATTTCAGTACTGTCAATGATATACCAATCAGAAGTTTGGTTTCAGCAACAGCCTCATACTCCAACAATCGGAGGTTTTATTGTAAATATTGTCAATGTCTCATTAATCAGAAGTTCTGCTCCTACCATTGTCCCACCAACAAGAAGCCTGTACATTACAAGTAGCTCCGCCCATTGAAGCTCTTACCTTACAGTTTCCTTGCCAATTAAAGGCTTTTACATTCCAATTTCCCTACTAGCTAGAGGCACTCTACATCACAGCCGCCTTGCTAGGTGGAGACCTTTTACTACAGGCTCACCCCGCCAGTCGGAGGCTACACTACAAGTTGCTTCACCAGCAAAATGTTTGCAAGTCATTTTTGGATATTTTACATTATAGTTGCCTCACAAATAGATAGCGCTACATTACAAGTTGGAGAATTTTACATTTTTGATAGTTGCCCCACTAGTTGGAGGTCTTTTACATTTACAGTTGCCTCGGCATATGGAGGTTTTCTACTACAAGTTTGCCCCACCAGTCAGAGGCTACAAGTCGTTTCTCCAGCCGAAGCTTGCACTATTGTTACTCAACATATAGGAGATCTTTCAGTTAAAATAGTTTATGCTAACCTAGAGCAAATCCGCAGACCAAAGCCTGCAATACCTGTTTGGCTACACCTCTCTACTCTTTTACATTATTATTTATATTATATGTTTACAACTTTGAGTTGCACAAGTATCTTGAAAATTTTCATCTTTCGCAGGTCAACACACTATAATGTGGAACTACCTCTAAGCAGTGATTGAGGCGTTGCTTGGATAGGAATATCAAACTCATAAGCCAGAGTCAAAAGCTAGCGCTCTGAACTCCAATTCTCATAATCCGTCGTCTATGCTTCAAAATTTAGTGCACATCTATTCTTAGATTCTCAATTATCTCTTTTTCTTTCGTGGCTCTCAGAGTCCGCGTGAAGCCACACTAAAAAGTTTTGGGGGTCTAATCGCATCTAATTCAGCATGATCTTGAAATGTGTAAGGTGCACCTAGTAGAGTCCCGCTTGTGATTGTGTTGCGCACCACATTTATAATTAGGAGGCTGCAAAAGTGTGCCTCATTCCATAAATTTTTGTCGTCCGGAATTCATCTACCATAATTTTATAAAGTTCTTTCTAAACACCTTCATGATACTAGTGTCAATCATAAATCTGACACTGGGGCAAATTTTAAGGACCTCCTCAAAATTCACCATAATCCTTCGTTCTTGAATCACATCCGACTTGATTTCCATTTTCTCTAGGAATATATAGGTAACTCAAGTTTGAGTACGGTCGTACTTACTTTGTTCGTGCCAAAACCTTTCTATCTCCCGTCACAAAAGAACTTAGTGTCATCATAATTCAGTACTGGGGCAAATTTTTAAAGTGGATTCAACTTTGTGATGACTTTCTTTCCTTGAACTACATATGACCTGACTTCTGGTGGAACCCGAGATATGTAGGCAGCTCAGAAACCAGAGTTCGACCATAATTTCTCCTATTTTTGATTTACTTTTGCTAAAAAGATGTGTCTGTGATCGGCCAAAATTGGCTACCTCGTCAATATCTTTACCCAAAGACTCTTACATCATCCTTGGTCGAAGAGGGACAACTGTTGATACCCAATTTTGCCTCTCCACATTTTTTGATTAATTATCTTAAAGCTTTTGAAATTTTAAATGAAATGAAATAAATATTTGAATGGTTGAAAATAATGATGTTTTGCCATTTTTGTTTCTTGAGGAAAATGAGAAAAAATATATTTTATTTTCTATATTTTTTTAAAAATATATATAGAAAACCTTCAAAAAAAATATAACAATAATAATAAACCAAATCAAATCAATTATATATATATATGTTGCCATGTTGTCGTGTCAAAATAAATATCTTTATTTAAGTACGTATTTGAGTTATTAATTTAAAGGTAATTATAATTTAAATACTAGAACGACCTATGTTTTGAAAATAAATATTTTATTTATTTAAGTTTGAAAGCTTAATTAATTAATCAATTAATAATTCATCTTGATTTATATTTACTATTACAAGAGTGAAATAATTTTACAATTTAATTAATTTTAAATTTTTAAAAATTAATGTTATTTTAATAAGAAAGTTGCTAAAAGTGAATGAAATGGCTTTGTTTTAAATTGCAATTGTAGCCGCAAATTCAACACAAAAATCTACAAATTTCTCAATCATTGCCATCTAATTTTAGCCAATCCATGCATGCCACGTGGACACTACATGAATTGTACTTCTTCTTCCCCCAATCTTAGTCATCCGTTTTAATCCAAAGGCTCACATTATTTTCTCCTTTTAATCTAGTGTGTGTGTGTGTGTGTATATATATATATATATATATAATTTGAATATTTTATTTATTTATTTATTTATTATTATTATTACTACTACTAACACTACTACTACTACTACTACTACAACAACTATAACAACAAGTACCATTATTATTATTATTATTATTATTATTTATTTATTTATTTTCTTTTTATTCTCTTTTAAATCTAACCGATTGACCTAGGATCAAATGGTCCAAATTGTGTTGACCCGATTCATTTACCCATTTACCCGATCTGATCCACCAAAATATCCTAATCCCTACCCGTGCTAACTACAATCGTCGAACAAAATAAACCCCAATGTTCTCTCTTTCTGTCGGATCACTATTCACCTTCTCACAACTACCATCACCAAGCCGCCACCATTGACGTTCGCCACTGTCGACCCAGCACCCCAACGACCTCCCCTCCCCAGACCTAGCACTCAGCCACCTCTCCCAGCCAACCCCCTACGCAACTCGTGAACCCCCTCCCTTCTTTGAAAGATTGGTCTTCCCCTTCCCGAAAAATCCGCTCCCAAATTTCTGAAGTCCGTCCTTCATCTACTTAGGCACGAAATAGTCATCCACAGTGTACAAGGTACGGTACTCCCTCCCTTCTCTTTAATTTGTTCATCATGTTCTATGTCAGTTTTTTTTCAAAGACTAAGAAGTTTTGAAGATTTATGGAAAAAACCCGAATCTCTCCTATAAAAGGAGAAGATGTTGAAGGGAAAAAATCATCCAAAAACCATTGAGTAAAAAAACATTGAAAATTTTTTTTTCTGGAAACACTTAGAAATCCCAAATCAGTCGATGACTAAAAAAAGACAAAAAACCGAGCAGTGTCAGTAGACCAAGAAAAAAATACACTAAACTTCAGTTTGTGAATATGAATGAGGGTAAAAATAAAAGGGTTGTGCTAGTTGTGTAGGCCTCTATTTGTTTGCACGAAACTTCAGTTTGTGAGTATGAATGAGAACAACACCCATATGTGATTCTTAAACTGTAAAGGATGATAATATGTTCTCAACAATGACTTATGTCTTGGTTGGTTATAGGATCGTCATAATATCGATTTAGACGTTTAAATACAACAATAGTTTCTCAATTACACCTGTAATATGTTATGTATTTATATGATGTTCTTTGGCTTCTAATTAAGCACGAAAAGGACTTTACAAGTTTTTAAACTTCGAAACATGATTGACTATGGGTTGGTATATTGAGCAGGTGGTTTTGTTTTAGAGTATCTTGCGACAGCTTAATATTGTACGAAATTAGTTCTCTTAATATGGACTATTACCCTAAGGAATTGAATGAGTTTTATCTCACTTGTCGTGAATGATTGTAGATTTTATTTTGTATTTAAAATAACAAAGTATGTGTAACCTTTTGGCTTCTTGAATAAAACTTAAGTTGAAGAATTCAAATGTCAAGAATGAAGCATGCGAACAAATTTTGAAACTATTTCTCCTTCTTATTTAAAGATTTGTCTTAAAATATATTTTTGAGGCTATCTAAATATTTAAATAGACTTGATTGTTGACCCATGGGTTGAGCATGTGGTAAGTAGGATAATGGACCTTGCAAGTAAGCCTCCTTATTTTTTCTTTGTGAATTTGGTATTCAAACTCGCTGTTTATGCTTGGGTTGACATATTGAGTGCAAAAATTATTGTAGGTTGGCTTTAATTAAAGTTTCTTTTTTTTTTGAACCAACATATGTGATCATATATTAGCATCTCGAGTTGATCAAGTAAAATGACCATCTTAATTGTTCCAATCCTTGCACGATTATGAGTTTAGTGAAATTATATTATTTTTACTCTTTGGGTTATAGACTTATGTCTTGAGGAGTAGTTTGTTAATAAAGATTTCTAGCATGTATGTTGTTCGCAATCCATCCGATTTGACTTCATATTGCTAGTTAGTTTTCCCAAATGGTGAGTTGTTCTTGTAAGTTAAAATGATGCTTGCCCAAAAGAGTGGTAAAAAGATATAGGGGAAGGCCTAAGTAATATATATATATATATATATATTCACTTCGTGCGTAAGGTATTGGTCTTCAATAAGCATTTCCTAAATGTATGTTTGAACTAGTTTAGTCCCTAATCACTATCTTGTAGAATAAATGATGATAAGCTCAAAGGGCTATTTTTGTTTGGGTCTTGAGTTTTTAACTTGTAGTATTATGCCTACTCTCTTGACTTGATTGTAATTGATATTAATAAGTGTATATATTCTCCTCTTTCTCCCTTCTATACATACATATATATATTTGGTGGGACTTATTAAATTAATCTTCTAATTCTTTTCTCTCCTTTCTTTCTTTTGCATGGCATCAACCGGAGTTGGAGTTCTCTTTTCGAAACTCAATTTTGGCCCACCGGCCAACAACTGTGGGACCTTCACAATGGTTAGAGTCAAATATTAGGAATTTAATTCTTTAGGAACTGTGATTTTAGTTCCCACCTTGCATGACTTTTTCTTTTCATGTGTTTTTATTCACTAACCTTATATGTGTTTTACGTAAATGTGTACAAATTTATAATCTTGTAGTGAATAATCCATCCATTCCCTTTTAAAGTATAAGATTTCATTTATATAACTTTCTTTAAGAACGCTTAATTTTTCAAAAGATAGATGAACTTTCTTTTTCAAATCTTAAAAAAAGAGGGGCTAATAATTTTATTTTATCTTTTCTTTTAATGCCGATCACTGTTTTTTTAGCAAACCATTAAACTAAAAAATATTTGAAGTCTAATAAGCTAATTCAAATACTAGGCTCAAATTAACAAATAAATCCATCAATTTGTAGGCCATTGACTCAATTTATTTCAAATTAATTTGCTTTTGCAGAGAATTAGGCGCAATGGCAAATCTGCCATCCTTTTATGAAGAATGAGCTGTTGGCCCAACTTCCCTTTATATATACAAATTTGTTTATAGATTTTTAGGCCCACTATTTAGCCCGTTTCAGGTTTCTTTCCCTCTAAAAAATTCAAGTATGGTGTATATTTTATATATATATATATATATATATATATATATATATATATATTATTTTACAAATATACTTTACGTATTATTATATGAAAATTTCTTGATATACATTGTATACACAATGCATATTTATTTATTTGTTTTATATACTATATACTTGCTACTTCACCTGCTCACATGTGCATGCTTTTAAGTTATTTTCTACTCACATATTAGCATTCTTTTATACATATTTACTTTTTGCACGTCACATATCATACATAATTATTTCATTATCAACATGCCATGGACTAATTTCCCTCACAATTTTTCCCCATATAATATTATTTATACATTAATATTTTTTTTACATACTACATATTTAATTCTACTCATACATATATACATACTTTTAATTATCATTTTCTACTCATATATTTACCTCTATTCTTAAATACTCAATTTTGTATATCAGTATCATATATATTCATTTTAATTATTATTTACAAAAACATACATTTCACCCTATACATATCATTTTATTTATGCCATATAATTACATGTGTACTATTTTATAATTCTTTCCCATATACCTTTATAGCATATATATTTCATATATTATTACTATATTATATGTATATCAACACTTTCTACATACCTATTTAAATCTTTCATTACAAAAAAAAAAATATAATAGTTATTTTCTCCAATTTATTTAAGTTACTACCTATCAATACACATACACCTTATATATCACTCCTGTATATCACATGTATATCATTTGTATATTTTTGTATACCTCATATATTATTTTTTTAAAAAATATTATTACTTTTAAATCTTTCAATATATATTTTTATCACTCTTTTAACATTTTAATAGGTAATAATGACAATAAATATTTTTTCGTGTGTATCTTAGACTAGATTTAAGGACTATCTTCGGATAGGCTTCGAGGGTGCCTCACACCTTCCCCTTGGAGTAAATAAAACCCTTACCCAGATTTTTTAATGGTTTTTGCAGACTAAAATAGAGTTTTTACATTTTTACAATTCGTTTTCCTAATGTTTTGCCAAAACATGGGTGGCGACTCTAAACCTTTTAAAACCAGGTAGAAGAGCAAGACGTTGCAAACATATTTTGATCAGTTCAAAATGTAGGCGCGATAGCATTTACAAGCATGTTTATAATTATCATGATTTAACTAGCCCATGAACTCATGCATATTATACTATGAGCACTACATATATTTTGGGAGCGGTATCAAACACCGAGTAGGTTTAGGGCGCAGGTTCTGCCCCAAATCTCATAAACTACGTGCCATCGTAGGTGTGTTGGGACCTCCCTTGTGAATGTCCCTGACCCAAATGTCCCTTTTCATGTGATCACTCCCTTCATGGTTCTACCCTTGGCAAGGTATGAACGGCCTACTGACTAGATTTACAAGTCGGGCTCCATGTGTGCTCATATAGGGTGTGTCGGTTAAGAAAATCTCCCACTGCTCCTCATGATTTATGCATGTTTTTGATTATGTATATTGGCTCAAGTTATGTTCAATATCGCTTTTCTTTCATGCTTATGATTATGAATGTTTTATGAATGATTTGAAAACTTTGAGCCTTATGTTATGTTACGATATGTATAATATGAGCATGATGTCCTACTCTTATGATGTTTTATGAGTTTTTTACATATTTTAGATTCCCGCTTTACTTACTTTGCATACTCGGTACATTTCACCTACTGACCGCATACTTTCTATGTTGTATCATTTTAATGATACAGGACTCGACTCTCAGGCTCATCCCCGTCAGTAGTCCATTCAGAGTTAGCTATCAACCCTTTTGGTGAGTCCTCATGTTCCGAGGGCCATATATTCATACCTTGATGTTCTTTTTGTTTCAGTTTTGTCGGGTTAGTTGGGGATGTTGTCCCATCAACCCATCTGATATGATAGAGGCTTTCAGACTAATTGTAGTACTTAGTTGTTATGTATTTTAGTACGTTACGCTTATCATTCTATGTTATGTTACATTATGTTTCCGCTATATCGTATGTTCAATATTTCGCTCTAAGTAATATGAAGTTAGATGAATATTCATTCCATGGGTTGACTTGGAGTCTCTCGAGACTCCTTGTCCCGTGATACGATCCGAGGTCTATGTTCAGATCGTGACACCACAGGAATCCTCTCAAAAATAAATCAGCAAAAGACAAACAGCAAAAGGACATCCATAAAATGACAGCAGGGAATCTCTGCAGACTCCTGTGCCACATACAGAAAAATTAGAAAAGGACAGGGAATCTTTACAGACTCCCATGCCACATGAAGATGAATCTTCATGAAATACCCATGACATATTGGGACAAAGATGATAACTTTCAGGAAAAATAATTTTCAAGAAGATGAAGATGGCGTTTTAAATAGATTCATGTACAATTAAATTTGCAACATATGGACACATGTATAATAGATAGCAGTTAGAAATTGATTGTGTCATCAAATTTGAGTTCTATTTAAGACCTTCACCGTGTATCAATAGGGGAATTTGGAAAACACTACACTCACTTCCATATTGCCCAAGTCCCTCTATCTTTCCCTCTATGTTCTCTGTATTTCCTTCATATCAATAAATAGCTCTTTGTAAGTATTTTTTGCTTCTACTTTATTATTACTTGTAGTATTTTCTTTCATTTTTATCTTGCCGTTATAATTAATTTTCAAGTCATTTTTCAAGTTTTTTTACGATCGATAAAGGGTCCAACTCAGAGGACCAACTAAATATCATACCCATAACAATTGACAAAAAGGGACACAAGACATAACATGACTTGGAGCTTAACATGAACATGAGACTTGAGGAACATGAAATTGGACCATGCTTACAAGTTGTTAAAACAAACTATGGATACTTAGACCCGACTTTTGAATACTTGGACTCCACAACTATAGTAGATTCCTTGGCTCCTTTGTCTTTGTCACGTCTAGCCCCTTCGTATCATACCTCATCGACCTCCTCCTCTTCAACTTACTGAACTCTCAAAAATCAGATCAAGAGACCCTTAAAACTAAATGTCTACCCCTTTTTCATCCTCGCTCGCCTCAAGACATCCCTGATATCACTCTAACATTTATCGGCCTCTTATTCATTAAAGCAAACATTAGACAAACCCTCTCCTTTGCTACATGTGTCACATGTGTTCCATACACCAAGCAGCCACAAATAATTTTTAACCACATTCTTGCCTCCCTGCTCGTGGGTATACGAAAAAGTCATGTCATAACCGAACTGCTGACACCGGGTCCATCTTGCCACCAATCTAGGGCCACTAAGAGTATATATGATTTCTATATATGGAGGCCTCAAGAGAAGGTCTTTAATCAGCCGTAGGTAAACATTCAGAGTACCAAGCAATTTATTCAAAACGGCAGGCGTGAAATTCACAATATGCCCTCTTATTTTTACTTGGTTACTCTGCTTTTTCAGCTCCAATTGGCCAAGAACTCCCTCACCAAATTTAAATTACACTCTCCGGGGTCAATGAACACAAAATACAACCCAAGAGTATGTATCCTTTTAATCATATGGGGGAATTTGGAAGCTAGATTATCTCAATCAATATATAATTCATGAGAATATTTAGACTTTTTATGCTCTTTAAATCACTTTTTACCTTTTTCCTCCTTGATCCAATGGAGTACAAATCATCATGGTGGTTGTTGTGGCATGTTAGGATGCTCCTTTTGTTCCTCTTAACTCACCTTTGCTCTCTTAGTACCTTGTCTTGAAGAAGCCACACCCTTTCCTTTGCTAGATTTTGGAGACATTTTTGGTGAAATTTAAGAAAAATGAAGTCTTTGTTGTTCGTGTGAAGAAATTTTAAAGGATATTGGGAGGGAGATGAAGTTTTGGAGAAAATTTTAAGAGAAGAGAGGGGTGTGCGGTGCGACTTAGAGAGAATGAGGGGAAAATTTTTAGGTTTTACTTTACAAAAACCCCCTTTTGGGTCGGGTCAACCCGCTTTTTTGAAAAGTTTTCCTCTTGGACCCCCATCTACATCATGGACCTCCCTGCAGGGGTCTTGCTATGCATCCCCGACTCTGGTGAAGAGTGCCTACTGCGCGTCGTGTACCACCCCGCGGGGTAGTTTCCTCGCATAGTGGACTGCTCCACCTGTACTGCCCATCACGCTTCATTTTCAATCCGCTATGCTCCAATTTTTCTTTGACATTTATGACTTAATGCCTGCACACTTGAAAAAACAAATCAACACTAAAAACAAAAAGAAAAAGAAAAAATTGAATTAACTTGGGTTGCCACTCAAGAAATGCCTAATTTAACGCGGCACGATGCGAATATCTTGATTACTCAGACTTCATCAAGATACCTGATCTTACTCGAGTAACACTCCTCGTCTATTACATTAATCACATATATGACCCTCAAGTCATTACGCCTTTTTTATTTTTTGCAAACATTGAACACAACTTTCTCACCATTTAGCCAGAACTTGAGCTAACCCCATTCCATATTAACCAATGCCTTTGAAGTGGCCAAGAATGGACGCCTCAGTATGATGAGGATGTCAAAATAGACTTCACAATCTTGAATGACAATGTCTGCCAAAAAAAGATGAAGTCGTCCACTTCTACAAGGACATCAGTTAATATGCCCACAAATATCTTTATATTGCGGTTAGCCATGAGTACCCGTATTGATATCCGTTTGGGCGCTCTCAGGCCCAGTTTCTTGAATATTGCAACTGACATAAAATTTATGCTTACACCTAAGTCACATAGAGTCTGTTTAAAATTAAAGGACCCCATAGTACATGGAATACTAAAAGCCCTGGGATCCTCCTTTTTCATAGCTAAGGAGTGGGTGATTAAGGCACTACAGTAGTGCTCTATCGATTCAAAACTTACCGCCCTTTTATTCATCACTATAAATTTCATCCACTTTGCATACATAGGAATTTTCTCAAGAGCCTTAAGAAATGGGATGTTTAATGATAGCTTCTTTAGAAGGGCCATAAATTTTTGTAACTTACTCTCTTTGGCCTTCTTCTTACATTGCTGATGGACTTGTCTTTTGAGGTCTACAAATTCTTTCTCTGCTGCAATGCCCCTGTATAGGGTGGGCTCCTCATCTAGCACAATCTCTCCTAGTACTGATGGCCATGCAGTGACCCTCATTTCTAGGGTTTGGGACTGTATCTCTTGGTAGGGTCCCTTTCTATCTTTGATTAAGTGCTATAGAGACTTTCCCCGTCTGATGCTCCAACTGCTTAGTGGATGTAGAATGTAAGTCCACTAGCTCAGTCAAACTAAATAATTCTCTGCGCATCTTTTAAATTTCCACTTCAGTAGAGTCAAGATTTTTCAATATCTTCCTCATCATATCTTCCATTCATGCACTGTGGGAGTCATTCGCAACTGGCTCTCTATCCCTTGGAGGCATATATGCTCCATTCCTATCATTGTTTTGGCCATCTTGATTCCTCCAGTACCCTTGGTCTCTATCTCTAAACCTAGACCTGTTACTATTGTTATTGCTATAGTAGTTCTGATATTGATTTCCTTGTCCTTGACGCCAAGAGTTTTAGTTAGACCCTTGAGCATTGGCCCAGAAATTTCCCTGATTATTCACAAAATTAGCCTCCTCTTCCATCAAGGTAGTAGTCGTCATACTTGGGCACTTTTTATTGAGCATTCACTGCTTGCACGTTTTATGTATTCATTGTTGTCAGGTGCTTGGTGATAAATTGTAACTGGGTTTTGAGATGGGCCATATCCTGATCCCATTTTTCTTCTTTCTTCTGCTGCTCCACAGTGAAGCCCCTAGAATAATTAATTTATTGCGGCAGCATCAGATTCTCGAGTGTGCCATGCGCTATTGGTCTTTGTCATCTTATCCAGTATCTCACAGGCCTCTACAAGAGTATGAGCCCTCATAGACACATCTGCTACAACTTTATTGGTGATGCTCAGGGACCTGTAAAATACTTCTAGAAGAACTTCCTACAGAAGCTTGTGATTAGGACACTGCTTTATCTTCTTTATGAATCTCAGCCATGCCTTATGTAAGGCTTCCCCTGGTAATTATCTGAAATTGTTGATCTTATCCCTCAACTAAATCATCCGTGAGGGTGGTAAAAACCTCTTTATCAAACCTGGAATCAATTCTTCCCAAGTGGTGATAGACTCATTAGGAACTCAGTTAACCATAGAGTAGCTTCCCCTATTAGTGAGAAAGGAAATTACTGAGTCTAATATCCTCTTGCATCACCCCTCACAGTCTGTATGCATTGCAGATTTCAAATAAATTGATTAAGTTTTGATTTGGATTATCATCAGATGAACCGTTGAACAACCCCTTCATGCTCAGCAATTGCATCATTGTACTTGTAATATCGAACTTAACATTAGCTGGAAATGGGGGTGGAACAATGGCTCCAGTGTGAACAACTTCTTCTAGATCAAACTCCTTCTCGAAGAGCACATTCCATAAAGAATTACGTTCATAATGACGAGGGGTATTTTGTCTGTTCTGTTCTGCCAAGGCGGAAACTGATTGCACAGCATAAGTTCTCCTAGCTATTTCAGCTAATTGAGCCGATAGTCACGCAACTTCCGCCCGATGCACCTCTATTATGTCACCCAAGTGCATGCAAGAGCACGTGGTCTTCAAGTAATATAGGATTGTTAAGTCCAGATATCGTACCCATAGGGACTTGTCAATTTAATCGTTATGAGGTTGATACTTTGATTTCACTAATCTACAAAACAAATAAACTGGAGATTGGTTTGGAAAATTAAACTACTAAACCTCAAATATAAAGATTAAATAAAACTAATGCAAGGTTGAATGTATTTCGATAATGATGGAAAACTAGGGCAATGACACTTGGTTGGTTTCAGGTTGAGTTTTTCAGACGTAATTAAACTAGCATGATTCTTCCTACAGTTGTTAGTTGCAAGTTACTATCCATTTATTTCCACTATCCCTAGCATCCAAGAACTATCTCATGCACCCTAATGCCTATATCCCTATGATCGCAGGAGAACATGAAATGGTGATTATGCCTACTTGTGTTTCAACTAACGAGGTTGAAGGGTATATCCCTATCCTCAACAACAACTTATATCCTGTCACCAATGGGTTCAAGGGTCTTTGAATTCCTATTATGTATTTATTTTTAACCCTTTCGATTCCCTTTTCTAAGTTCAATCGAAAGCCAACAGATTACATACAAGGTGATCAATCTCATAAATAATAAATTAAAATAAATAAATACAAAAAACTCATAGAAAAGAATCAAAACCAAGTTTATTACGCTTTCAAACAATCAACCATCCACCATGGACACAACCCTAGATTATAAGTTTAGCCACTCATAGACAAGCGAAGAAACAAATAAATAATCATCAGCATACAAAAATACAAAGTAAAGAAGAGAAAACCTAGTTGTAGAATTTTGTCTTCCTTCAAAAAGACTCACAAGCTGTCATGAATAAAATATGAAAAAGAAAATGAGAGGAGACTCCTCTCTGGCGTATCCCCACTCTTTGAAATGTAAAAAGTTGTCAAAAGATTGAGAAAGATGTGTAACAAACGACCTAGTCCTCATATTTATACATAAGCCTTCAAATGATGCTTCTGCCCTTCAAGACTTGGCTTAAAAATCAGCATTTTTGCCTCGTAATGGGTTTGGCGCGCTTCCCTCCTATCTCTCCATAGACTTAGTCAAGTTTTCAACTCCAGAATAGGTCTGCCACACCACCCCATCCATAGCAGCAACCTGAGATTTTTTCCTCTGAAGTTTGAAGGCTGGTGCGGGGCGCTAGCCATAGCACCAGATTGAGAATTTATTTCTCTGAAGTTAGGGACTTGGTGCGGGGCACCAGCCATAGCACCAAACCCATCAAATTCTCAATTCTTAATTCCTTGCATCATTTTTGAGCCTATTTTGCTTAGTTTCTTACTCAAATCAACTAAAATTATTTGTTAGCACATAAAACACACATATACATGGATTTAAGTATAAATTAAGGATTATGAACTCAAAATATGGCAAATGGACATGAAAATATGCCCAACATCACCACCCCATACTTAAACCACTGTTCATCCTCGAACAATCCTTAAAACACATCTAAAATCATGTTTCACCATCACACTTTACACCTCTATTAACTCATACCAAACCAACTAGCATGGAGCAAATATAGAGTGGTTTATCATCATACAACAATTCTCAACAAAGCACATAGAAATATTTCACAATCAAAAACACACAACCTCTATAAATGAGTCCTCTTTTCAACACAAAGAGCCAACATGATTAAGTGTGACACATGCAACAAGTAGTTCACCGAATTAGACCTCTTGTTCTCCTCATTTTAATGATGTTCCTCTCTCAACTTCATCAATATAAGACATGGAACATGATAAGTAAGCCACACTCACTCTTACAAATGATGTAATGCACATATGCAGCATACCATAGGCTTTCCCTTTATGTATGTTTAGACTACCTAATTTTTTCAAGAAATTAAGATCACAAGAACTTTTCTTGGTTGTAATGTCGGCTAAGGGACAGGTAATATTGATATTTCATTTTATATTAACTACCACCCTAAGCACTTTTAAGACATATTTCATTTTACTTGTCCACCACTTTTTCTTTTTCTTGTTCACCTTTCCTCTACTCACCCTTGTCTTTTCTTTTCATGCCCTATTTTTTTATTGATATTTTATTTTATAGAGACTACCACCCTAAGCACTTTTAAGACATATTTAATTTTACATGTACACCACTTTTTCCTTTGCTTGTTCACCTTTCCTGTACTCACCTATGTCTTTTCTTTTCATGCCCCATTTTTTATCTATTTGGCTGCTAGTTTTCTAATCATAGAATAACTAAGAATTTTGCAACTAAAGCTCTCTTTTTCAATTTCCTAGTAGCAAGTAGACAACACAATTTTTATGGGCATCCCTTCTTCTCACTTTTCTTTTCTTACCAAAACTTTTCTTCTTCCCTTAACATTATACTTCTGTGGACCTTTACTTTCAAGTCTCAAAGTACTTAAGACTACTTTGGATCATGTAACACCGTAAAACTTTCCTAGACGAGACATAGAATTTGCAAGAAAAATCCAGAAGAAAAATCAAAAAATTTATCTCAGAACGACTAAGACAACGAGTCGCGGTCAGCTCCAATGACTCGTTGTGCCAGCCGTGGTCAGCCTTGCTTGATCAGTTGGGAACCCATGAGACAAAGAACAACCCGTTGTGAGAAATAATGAGTCATCCTGTAAATCATTATTTCCCAAATGCAAAAATCCTTTCCAGGACCCATGACTAAACCAACAAGTCGTTGTCCAAAACAATGACCCATTGTGAGAGTCCTTGGGTGAGAACCCTAGAAACCCCTTCGAGTGGTTCCGAGTGGGAACAATGACTCATTGTGTCCCATAATGAGTCCTTTGTCACCACCTGTTGTGTCAAGTTTGAGAATTTTTAGAATTTGTCCAGTGAAGATGACAACTGTACACAACGACCCGTTGGTTCAACAAACAAGTCATTGTGTCACCCGTTGTCAAGCCTTCTAGGTTTCCTCATCAAGTGACCACGGGAGGAACCAATGACCCATTGGTTCAACCAACGAGTCGTGGTGTTACCTAATTTGAAACCCAGTGATACCATCACCCAGGCAGTAGGACCAATGAGAGGTCCCAATGAGTCGTGGTCACAACCAACAACTCGTTGAGTGACCCGTTGGTTCCCCGTCGATCAGTTTCCAGATTTTTAATCCAGAGATATTTTTGTAATTTCTCACATATCTAATCCCTAAATGATATTATTTTAAATATTATTTCAGAGAATATTAGAGGGATTGAACGATTTTCCCCTCATTCCCCACGTAAACTTTCAGAAATCAATCGTAGAACCTAGGTCACTTCTCTCAAGGAGAATCTAGGGATCCTCATCACTTGTAGAGATTCAAGCTTTCTTCTTTAGGGATTTCTAAGCCAGGTATGTGGGAATTCAATGAGGAAATAGTTCTTCTCTTGTGTCCTCAAAATATTCTCTATTTTTTCTATCAGTTCAGCCCTATGGATTTGAAATGTAGAAACTTGTCAGACTAATTTCTTTGAGATTTCAAGTAGAGTATTTCTCATGATTTTTAACTTCTTTATTATTCCCTAATTCTAGATATTTATGAGAATTGTATCTTGTGGAATGATTTAGCTCTAGTTCTTAGTTCAGTATAATTTAGAATTGTTCGAGCCAAACTACACGCAAGTGCACGTGGCGGTACAAGTAGTAAAGTGGCTTTATTTCAAGCCAAGTATCGATCCCACAGGGACTAAACTACGGTAGTAATTAACGTAAGTGTTAGTGAACAATATCTCTATGAATGTAGACAACCAAACAAATAATGTTTTATGAGTTAAGATTACTAAATAATAAGAACCTAAGTAGAGATTATAATTTGATGTCTGAAAAATAGCAATGAACAAGCTGAGGTTAAGGCAAGCATGCAGGGAT
This sequence comes from Datura wrightii, assembly GCA_035772735.1. NCBI lineage: Eukaryota > Viridiplantae > Streptophyta > Magnoliopsida > Solanales > Solanaceae > Datura > Datura wrightii. The sequence continues at coordinate 98,436,510 of JASDFA010000007.1, forward strand.
GTAATTTCTTAGTTCAAATCAGCTAAGCTTCTCTTCGGTTGCTAGTCAGGAATTAATCGCCTATAGATTGGATCTTTCGATTCCTACCCAATTAAAGAATCATGAGACCTTATTCTACATTTCTGTGATACAAGAAACTCATGCTCTAGCCATACATAACCGATTCCATAATTGACTAATAAGACTTTCAGATATATTTCTATTCTGAACGTAAATCAATTCTCAATTTTCTCAACTAAGAAAAGATCATACCCTACCAATTCACATCTGTCCAATTACTTTCATTTTCAGAATCAAAATTGGATTTCTAAGATATACATTAACATTGGCCAAACATTAATGCAGTAAAAACAAGAATTGATAGAACAACCATTGAAGAAAAGATGAAAACTAAAATGATTAATGATTACATTCCTCTACAATTATCCTTAACCTCAGCAAGAGGTGAATTAACCACTCATTTGTGGATTAAACATCTTCAAATAAGTAGAATTCATACAAGCAATTGAAATTAAAGAGAAAAAGGAAGAGAATAACCCTAGAATTTTCATCCTCTCAACTTCCTGCTACCCATGTTCTTGCTCGAAAAAATTCAGAATGTTTAAAATAAAACCTAAGTGTGCTATTTATACTATTGGGAATTTTTCCCGGAATAACAAGCAACATGGCACGGAGTGTCTCGCGGAGCACTGCCTCCGTGACATGGTGCTATCGCGGACCCCCACTAGAACTCGGCTCCTAGGTAACTGCACCTCAGCGTGGCATGACATGTATCGCAGAGCCTTGCCTCCGTGCCACAGTGCTATCGCGCACCTTCACTTGAACTTGAGGTTCCAGGTAATCACAGTGAACGTGACACGGAGTGCATTGCGAAGCACTGCCTCCGTGCATGGAGGTAACACGAACCTCCACTGGAATTTGACATAATTTATTCATCCCAGGCAGAATGCCTCCGCGATGGTAGCGTGACACGGAGCCATCGCGGAGCCCCTACTTCCCTTGTCAACTTCCACTTCTTGGTTCCGAGTCCATTCCCGCACTTCACCAACTTGTAGATTAGCTTCCAAAAATTCCTTCTACCTGCAACACAACCCTAATCATGTTGGTTAGTATAAATTCACATTTATCTAAGAATCACATGAGAATGTACACATAACAATAGATAAACAAGTAGAAATGAAGCATTTGAGTATCACTTGGGCATGAAATTCTGTCTAAGATCACTTACCCCACACTTAAAACCTTGTTTGTCCTCAAACAATACTCTCACATCTCTTGCAATTGAAACCCACACATAGTTAATTTGGCTCAACCATTCAAGCTACGACTATATCGATTATTTAAGATAGCAAATCATCAAGAAAACATGCATGGTTTCATCAATACAATGAAGTACACCACATTAAGACCTCCTAACCTCAAGAATCGATTCTCGATCTTGGCAAACTCATGTAAATCAACTAATCAAGACATTCGACACGAAATTTTATCTCTCGTCAAGCATGTGCCCTCGCAACACAAGAGAATTACCCCATTTGCACCCATAAGATTTCAAAAACACTGCATGTAGGGGTATATGAATACAATAGCGCTCGCTCTCCCAAAGAATTCGCATGCATCATGTCGTGAACCATAAGCTTTCCTCTAGTGTTTTACTCCACTAATATAAGGATGTGTGATGTAAGATCACGTAGGACTTAATGGGTTGTAATGTAAGCTGTGGAACTAGTAAATACTTGGCTAAACAATAATAGCAACTATCTTCCCTAAGCGCTTTTCAATACATCTCGCCTTCATTACAGACATTGCTTCTTCTTCCATCCTCTCATTCTTGAAATTTCTTCCTTGTTTTTGTTCCCATTTCTTTAAGCACACTCGACTTACTAGCAAAGAGTATTTATGCATTTTATTTTTTTTGTTTCTCATTTATTGAATTTCTTACTCTCTACTATTAATTAATCAATTTCAACAAGTGCACCTTTGACCTTTTCTTTAGCTTTCACAACTTCCGCTTTCCTTCCGTTTCACACTTCTCACTCCTTTACCCTTTAGGAAAATTGTTTTTCTTAAGCGCTTAAGAGTTTTTGATCAAATTCATGGCTAATGAAAAGAAGGGGTTAAGCTCGGTTTGTACCTCTCAAAGAATAGGCAAAAGGCTCAATGGGGCTAACTAGGATGAAACATTCAAGGTAGGTATGATAAGGGAGAAACTTTCGGTTTATTCAAACAAATGCCTACATCCTTTCCTACAACCCACATCCTTCATTTCGTTTAGTATACACACTACGCAAGTTCTAGACACTTCACAATAGCATGGAATAGTCGAAACCTCACCTCACACTCATTGCACATGCTCAACTTAAGACATATTCACAGATTCTTCAATCAGCTAATTACAAGAATTTACTATTAAGCCTCGATCACACCAAATCGAACTCTATGGCCTAGGTATCTCAACATGTTTAACACATTTGCATGCTTTCACACGAATCACACTTGCATCTTAATATCATGTACAACATGTAACAAGAATTCCAAACCATTAATTAGCGACATGTTTGGGAAACAAACAAAAGAAAGAAGAAAAAAAAAGAAAAAAACTACTCCTATCGACTACATTTCCCTTAAGACGGTTTTCATCCATCCATCATAGGGAACAGTCGCTATCTACAATGTCGGTTCAATGGGACTATTCTCGGGAAAAGCACTGAAAAAAATTCAATAGAAAAAGATAAAAATATAATTGAAAAATATTTACACATCACACATAATAGCACCTTAAGATTCATTACAACACCAACATCAATTACAGAACATGAAACACAGAGTCACAGGATCACAATTTGCACAATCACACAAGCATAAACACAACAGCTAGCACCTAACTACTCCCACCCCACACTTAATCCGAACACTGTCCCTAGTGTTCACATAATTGCAAAATATCACAAAGGTTGCGTGGTGTAACTCCCTGATCAATAGAAGTATTCAATTTCTTCATCAGGTGCCAGTGCATCGTCTCCCATATCAGAATGGCCCCCGCCGTCCTCGTCCGACTCAACATCTGAGTCCTCTCAGCGTGTCTCCTCATCGGTAGGGACATCATCATCCAGGGGCTCCATAAATGCGGGCCCCACTCTGCATAAAGCTTGGGCATTCTCGTTGAATGGGTAATCCAACTCGACTTGCCACAGCTCATCCTCCCTCGCGGGCCGTCCACCGATGCACAACTGCAACATCTGCATCCCGCACATGCGTGCCATGTACTGATCATCCCGAGCATGTTGCTCAGTGAGTGTGAGCACCGGCCCATAAGTAGTGTCAGGTGCCTTGGTTTTGGTGACATCCAAGGCACGCCTGTCAATCTGAGGGATGTAATCTAGGGTCTCCTCCTCAATACCGTGTCCCCTTAGGAACATGGTAAGCAGACCACCGAACCCATATCTATGCCCCTGATGCAGTCGGGCTCTCTTCATGGCGGAGATGATCACCGCCCCAACATTGATTTCTATCCCCTTCATCAGTGCGTACACCAGACAAACTCTATCCCGGGTGACATCAGTCATGTGCACCCCCGGGATAAGGCACGAACAAACAATCTTCAACCAAATCTGGGCCTCCCTATTTATCTGAGAATAGGGCAATGTCTGATGGTAGCCCCTTTCCTTGTGCCTACCCCACCTGGCTGTCAATCGAGCTCCACATAAGGTGCGTCTGATGTCCGCATAGGGTGGAGTGATGTTCAGCTGATGGAGGACATGACCATCTGTGTCCCGCGCCCCCAAAATTGCATTCAAATGGTGTGGTTCAAAAGTGACAACCTTCCCTCTGATTTTGATGGTGTGGCTGCGTAAGGTCGGGTTCCAGTTGGCATAGAACTCTCGGATAAGATGGAGATTGCACTCTCTGGGTTCTTAAAAAATGAAGTTTAGCCCAGCAGTGTCAATCCTGTATACAATCCGCAGGAATTCCTGTGCCAGTGGTTCCCGTGCTATCTGCTCCTCTGGGAAGTATTTGGTTTCTTTGTGTTTAGCATACCACTTCTTCCCCTCATCAGTCACCCATCTGGTTCTGTACTGTCGGCGCTGCCCTCAAGGAACCGCTGGTGCTGCTGGTACTACTATCCCCAATCTTACTCTCTTTTTGCTGGCGCCCGATGTGGATGCGCCCTTGCCCTTATCCTGTTGTACTGACATTGTTCCTGTACATTAAAACCATAGCCGGCTATGACTAAAGTTGGGCTTAAGTTTATCACCCCACACTTAGTCTTTAACCGCAGTCAACCCAATTCGACAAGACATTCATGTGTTTGCAATTCTTCACATTCAACATGCTTAGTGCATTCATATAAGTCGATGGAACAATTACTTTGTACTACTCAGACTTCGTACAATGAATAAAAATTTCTCCATCGATTCAATTATATCATCATTAGCACATTGCAATTTTATCACAACAACCTATGTTAATTCTCCATTTGCATTCTCCCGAAAATCCCTTTTCTAGCCTAGCATATTCAACATCAATCGCAATACATTTCACTTCAAACAACATGCACAACCCAATTTATCAATATTTTCAAGCATTTTGTCTTCTTCCTATTCAATTCTCAACCCTAGCTATCAATATCGCAAGAATTTCAAGAAAACATGCAACCATTGAGTTAATCTACTCACACGATACTATGAACATCATTCAATCATAACTCAATTGATTTCAAGCTTATTTCTCACGTAGGGCAAGGTTTCATCACAAAACATGTTCAAGAATCGAAAATTTGAGCAATAATAAGGAAAAATTCAAGAACATACTTTTACTTCGATGAAATTGAGAAAAATCGAAGGAATTTGATCACTAAGTCCGTGTCACGTTGGGGGAGAAGGGCATTTTGGGTGTGGGTCGCGGAGGAAATGAGAGAATGGGAAAAAATGAAGAAATTTGGGGTTAACAGGAGGTTTTTCGCGCGGGTTACCCGGTGACCCGACGCGAAATACACCTCAATGTGTCACGGAGGGTAACACGGAGCACTGCCTCCGTGACACGGAGCCATCGTGTAGGTGTTCTAGAATTTTTTAAAAAATTTCTTGAATACCTTCAACATGTCACGGAGGTTAACACGGAGGCCCTCCTCCGTGACATGGAGCCATCATGTAGGCTCACTGGAATGTCCCAAATTTTATTTTCTTACCTTGATTTTTTTCCTTTGCGCTTTTTTGTATTTTTGCTCTCCGTTCCACCTGAAAATCATTCAACCACAAGAAATTCGTTAGAAATCATAGGTTGCCACTCAACTATTTTATTTTTTTCTTTTTCTTTGTTTTTCTCTCTTTTTTTTCTTTAAATAAACCTACTCTTCTATTACAACACATTTACGGGTTGCCTCCCGTGCAGTGCCTGGTTTACAGTCGCGGTTCGACGCTATTCATTCTCAATCATCCTTTACAGTGATAGACGTCTTCTCTCGAATAACGTCCTCACCCCAATAATGCTAAAAAATATGGCACTTCTATCTTCTTGCCACAACTCCACTGCCCCGTGTGGGGTCATTCTCACCACTTCAAACGGCCCTGACCACTTGGACCGTAATTTTCCTGGAAAAAGCTTCAACCTTGAGTTAAACAACAACACTTTCCGCCCCGGCTCAAAGATCCGATGCACCATATGCCTGTCGTGCCACCTTTTAGTTTTCTCCTTGTAGAATTTGGCACTTTCATAGGCATGCCATCGAAACTCATCTAGTTCGCTGAGTTGCATCAACCTCTTCTTCCTTGCTAGCTTCGGATCCATGTTTAGCTTTCTCACGGCCCAAAAAGCTCAATGTTCCAACTCCACAGGTAGATGACATGCCTTTCCATAAACCAATCTATATGGAGAAGTCCTAATGGGTGTCTTGTATGCAGTTCTGTAAGCCCACAACGCATCATCAAGTTTGCTTGACCAATCAATTCGTTGTGCATTCACTGTCTTCTGTAGAATCTCCTTTATCTCTCTGTTTGACACCTCTACTTAACCACTAGTTTAGGGATGATACGCTGTTGCTACCTTGTGCCGCACCCCATACTTAGCTAGCAAGTTCTTGAAACTTGTATTCACAAAATGAGCCCCTCCGTCACTGATAATAGCTCGAGGCGTCCTGAACCTGGTGAAACTTTGCTTTTTCACAAATTTCGTCACCACCTTGTTGTCATTCCTGGGACAAGCTGTTGCCTTGACCTAATTAGATACATAGTCAACCGCTACCAAGATGTAACAATTACCAAATGACGGTAGAAACGAGCCCATTAAGTCTATTCCCCATACATCAAAATCTCAACCTCTAATATCTGCTGCAGTGGCATCTCCTGTCTTCTACCAATTGTGCCTGTTCTTTGAAATCTATCACACATTTTTACGTATGCTATGGCATCTCTGAACAGTGTAGGCCAAAAGAAACCTGACTGGAGAACCTTGTGAGCTGTCCGCTCTCCTCCATGGTGCTCTCCATACAACGATGAGTGACAACTCCTCAATAATTCTGCAATCTGGTTCTCTGGGATGCATCGTCTCATCACTTGATCCTGTCCCTGCTTAAACAGATACGATTCATCCCATAAGTAATACTTGCAATATGTCTCAACTTCTTTCTCTGTTGAGCCGTAGCCTCCGGTGGGTAGACTCCACTTACCAGCAAGTTCACAATATCCGCATACCAAGGGATTTCAGCTTCCCTTATTGCCAAGATCTGCTCATCTGACAAATCTTCTTTGATACTTTCACCTTCCTTTACATGCAACCGGCTTTCCAATTGTGATAGGTGATCTGCCACTTGATTCTCGCTCCCCTTTTTGTCCCGAATCTCTAGGTCAAACTCTTGTAGAAACAATATCCATCTGATTCGTCTGGGATTTGCATCCTTCTTGTTAAACAAATACTGAATTGCTGCATGATCAGTATACACTACTACTTTCGAACCCACCAGGTAGGACCTGAATTTATCAAATACGAACACCAATGCTAGCATCTCCTTTTCCGTGACTGTATAATTGACTTGGGCTGCGTCAAGTGTTTTGCTTGCATAATAAATGGAATGAAAAATTTTATTCCTCCGCTGCCCCAATAAAGCTCCTACAGCCACGTCACTCGCATCACACATTAATTCAAAAGGTTGCTCCCAATCCGGAGAAATGAAAATAGGCGCTTCTACCAGCTTCTGTTTTAGCTCCTCGAATGCTTTTACACAATCCTTGTCGAACTCGAACTTCACCTCTTTTTCTAGCAACCGGCATATCAGTCTAGAAATTTTTGAGAAGTTCTTGATGAATCGTCTGTAGAACCCTGCATGTCCAAGAAAACTGCGGACACCCTTCACTGACACTGGTGGTGGTAGCTTTTTGATCACTTCAATCTTTGCATGATCAACTTCCAACCCTTTGCATGACACCTTATGGCCAAGGACGATACCCTCCTTGACTGAAAAATGACATTTCTCCCAGTTGAGCACAAGGTTAGAGTCTTCACATCGAGCTAGCACCCTGTCAAGATTCTGCAAGCATGTAGCATATGAATTACTGAAAACAGAAAAGTCATCCATAAATACCTCGACAAAATCTTCCACCATATCGTGAAAGATTGCCATCATGCATCTCTGGAATGTGGATGGTGCATTGTATAGACCAAATGGCATCCGCCTGAAAGCATATGTCCCATAAGGACATGTAAAAATGGTCTTCTCCTAATCCTCCGGTGCTATGGCTATCTGATTATAGCCGGAATATCCATCAAGAAAATAATAACACTTTTGACCTGCCAACCTGTCCAAAATCTAATCAATAAATGGGATAGGATAATGATCTTTCCTCGTGGCCTCATTTAGCTTCCTGTAATCCATGCAAATTCGCCAGCCTATGACTGTGCGTGTGGGAATCAGCTCATTCTTTTCGTTGGTGACCATGGTCATCCCTCCTTTCTTTGGAACACACTGAACGGGGCTAACCCATTCACTGTCTGAAATGGGATATACCACACCTACATCAAGCCACTTGATCACTTCCTTCCTGACTACATCCTTCATCACTGGATTCAACCTCCGTTGATGTTGCACAATTGTCTTGGATCCTTCTTCCATAAAAATCCTGTGTGTGCAAAAAGCTGGACTAATTCCTCTGATATCCGACATCTGCCAAGCCATTGCTTTCTTCCGCCTCTTGAGGACCACCAATGCGTCTTTTACTTGTGCCTCTGTCAGTTCTACAGAAATGATGACTGGCAAGGTGTCATCTTCCCCCAAAAATACATACTTCAGATATGGAGGCAATGTCTTCAACTCCAATTTTGGTGCCTCCTCAATTGATGGCTTTGGCAATGGTTCCAAGGACCTCATCAATGGCTCAAAGTCTTGCTTCCTGGGAAACCATTTTGGCTCATTCAGCATCTGCACCATCTCATATGTAGCACTGTCTCCAAATTGATTGGAGCCCATCAAGGCTCTCTCCAATGGGTCTTGTGAGTCAACAATCTGAAGAATTGATTCCTGATTTAGCACATTGATTACTGATATCTCCTCATAAATGGCCGGTAGCTTCATGGCCTTGTACACATCAAAAACCTCTACTTTGTCATGTGCTCGCATGGTTAGCTGCCCAATAGCCACATCAATCAAAGCTCGCCCGATTGCCAAGAAAGGACGTCCCAAAATAAATGGGACTTCCGCATTCGACTCGAAATCAAAGATAATAAAATCCACCAGGAAAATGAGGGAGCCCACTTGCACTAGCACATCCTCCACAATACCATCTGGTCTGGCCAATGAACGGTCAGCTAGCTGCAAGATCACAGTAGTTGGTCTAGGGCTGCCCAGCCCCAACTTCTTAAAAACCGATGTCGGCATCAAGTTTATGATTGCTCCCAAATCACATAATCCGCGAGCTCGAATACATTGCCCAATTGTAATTTGAATGGTAAAGCTCCCCGGATCCTTAAGCTTTGTCGGCAATCTATTCTGTATTCGAGAGGTGCACTCCTCAATAAGTGCCACCGTAGCATACTCCGTCAATCTGCTTTTGTTTGCTACGATGTCCTTGATGTACTTGGCATATATTGGCACTCCCTGCAAAACATCAACTAAAAGTTAATATGTACCTGTTTCATCACTTCCATGAATTTCTTAAAGCAAGCTTCTTCCTTGTGCTTCTTTAATCTCTGAGGGAACGAGGGTGGTGGTCTTTCTATCTCAGCTGCATTTTCCTTCCCCCTCACATCATCATGTTCCCCATCTTTTTCCACTGCTCCCGATTGCTGAGGTGGTCTTTCTGGTTCCACCTCCTTAAGTTGAATACCACTCCTTGTTGTAACTGCATTGACCTGCTTGGGATTTGGGTCAGTATCACTTGGTAGTCCTCCCCTGGGCCTGGTGTTTTGAGCTCCAACTAACTATCCAAACTGATACTCTAACGCCTTTGTAGCTAACTGCTGATTTTTTATGTCAGCCGCTAATTTCACATAATCAGCCTGCATATGCGCTTGGTTAGCTATTATCGTCTTGAACATATCCTCAATGTTGCTGGGTGGTGGAGGAGGTGCATTGTTTCCTCTATATTGCGGCTGAAAATTTTGATGCCCCCCTTGATTTCTCTGCATGCCCTGATTCAAAATATGTCCTTGATGGCTGTTACTCCCCCAAGAAAAATTTGGATGATTCCTCCAATTTGAGTTGTAACTGTTGCCATACTGTTGATTGTTGTTTCTCTTGGCATTCCCAACAAAATTTACCGAGTCTGGATTGGCACCACAACACTCAGCTGAGTGTTCACTACTCCCACATACTTCACACCATACCTGATGAACTGCATTGACTAGGGCTTATGCTTGATTCAAGCTCATACTGCTGAAGTGGGTGTTGAGTTGATTTTGCAACGCAGCTATCTACGCAGCAATAGCTGTAAAACCATCCACCTCAAAGACTCCTGCAGCTTTCCTTGTTCCTCCTCGAGTTGATTCCGCATTCCATTCTGAATTACCCTGTGAAATACGATTTAACAAAGTGTAAAGCTCCTCATAAGTCTTCTCCAATGCCTGCCCACCAGCTACTGAATCTAACAGAATCCTAGTATGTGGTTCTAACCCCTCAATGAATGTATGCACCAACACATCATTAGACTGGTAATGATGAGGACAATCCCTTTACATCGACTTGAACCTCTCCCAAGCTTGATACAAATTCTCACCCTCTCTCTGTTTTAAACTTAGAATCTGACTTCTAAGTCTGGCTGTCTTCCTAGATGGAAAGAATCGTATCAAAAACTTCCTTGCAAGATCATCCCAAGTGGTGATAGAATTAGGTGGTTCAGCTTTTAACCACCTCTTTGCTTCCCCCAAAAGTGAGAATGGGAATAATGTAAGCCTCATATAGTCAGACGATACTCCTATGGGGATGTAAGTGTCACTTATCTCCAAAAAGTTTTGGAGATGTTGTTGTGGATCTTCATGAGGGAGACCTGTGAATTGCCCGCTGGTGTGCAACAATTGCACCATATTCTGCTTAAGCTCGAACCTCCCTCCTGGCTCTGGTCTGCGAATACTGGATGTAACATTATTTGGATGTGGGATTGCCACTTCGCGAACCGGTCTTGCTGCCATCTCTTCGGGCACTAAAACTGTCCTTACAAGTGGTGGATTCTGTTGCTGCTCCAGAATTGCCTGTCTTAGCAACTACAACTTCTTCTCTAGAGCTTCCCTTCGTTGGCGATGAAATTGTCTCTCTGGCTCTATAAATGAATCCACCAACTCCTTATCTCTTGCCAGCATTTAGTAAAATTTGATACCTTCAAAAGAAAGGCTAAGACCAAGTTGTCAACACTTATATTGAATTTGTGAACTAACACTAAGAAAATAAATTTACCAATTGCCAGTCCCCAGCAATGGCGCCAAGAGCTTGTTCGAGACAAACTACACGCAAGTGCACGTAGCGGTAGAAGTAGTAAAGTGGCTTTATTTCAAGCCAAGTATCGATCCCACAGGGACTAAACTATGGTAGTAATTAACCTAAGCGTTAGTGAACGATATCTATATGAATGTAAACAACCAAACAAATAATGTTCTATGAGTTAAGATTACTAAATAATAAGAACCTAAGTAGATATTATAATTTGATGTCTGAACAATAGCAATGAACAAGCCGAGGTTAAGGCAAGAATGCAGGGATGTAATATCTTAATTCAAATCAGCTAATCTTCTCTTCGGTTTCTAGTCAGGAATTAATCGCCTATGGATTGGATCTTTCGACTCCTACCCAATTAAAGAATCATGAGACCTTATTCTACATTTCTGTAATATAAGAAACTCATGCTCTAGCCATACATAACCGATTCCATAATTGACTAATACGACTTTCAGATATATTTCTATTGTAAACGTAAATCAATTCTCAATTTTCTCAACTAAGAAAAGATCATACCCTACCAATTCACATCTGTCCAATTACTTTCCTTTTCAGAATCAAAATTGGATGTCTAAGATATACATTAACATTGGCCATACATTAATGCAGTAAAAACAAGAATTGATAGAACAACCATTGAAGAAAAGATGAAAACTGAAATGATTAATGATTACATTCCTCTACAATTATCCTTAACCTCAGCAAGAGGTGAATTAGCCAATCATTTGTGGATTAAACATCTTCAAATAAGTAGAATTCATACAAGCAATTGAAATTAAAGAGAAAAAGGAAGAGAATAACCCTAGAATTTTCGTCCTCTCAACTGCTTGCTACCCACATTCTTTCTCAAAAAGAGTCAAAATATTTAAAATAAAACCTAAGTGTGCTATTTATACTATTGGCAATTTTTCTCGGAATAATAAGCAACGTGGCACGGAGTGTATCGTGGAGCACTGCCTCCGTGCCATGGTGCTATCGCGGATCCCCACTGGAACTCGGCTCCCAGGTAACTGCACCTCAGCGTGGCACGACATGTATCGCGGAGCCTTGACTCCGTGCCATGGTGCTATCGCGCACCTTCACTGGAACTTGAGGTTCCAGGTAATCACACTCAACGTGACATAGAGTGCATCGCGGAGCACTGCCTCCGTGCCACAGAGGTAACGCGAACCTCCACTAGAGTTTGACATAATTTATTCATCCCAGGAAGAATGCCTCCGCGATGGTAGCGTGACACGGAGCCATCGCGAAGCCCCTATTTTTGCCAACTTCCTTTGTCAACTTCCACTTCTTGGTTCCGAGTCCATTCCCGCACTTCACCAACTTGTAGATTAGCTTCCAAAAATTCCTTCTACCTGCAACAAAACACTTATCATGTTGGTTAGTATAAATTCACATTTATCTAAGAATCACATGAGAATGTACACATAACAATAGATAAACAAGTAGAAATGAAGCATTTGAGTATCACTTAGGCATGAAATTCTACCCAAGATCAAGAATCTTATGTGTTGGACTAGTTTCACTATAGCTTGATTCTATCAGATTTGAGATCCCTATATTGTTAGTGTATGTGGAAATTTTAGTCAGATATATACATATCCAGTCTCAGTCAGATTATTACACTTCATGTTGTCCAGAAAATGTCAGCTGATCAGTTTGACTACAGCTAATTCTTGAGGTGTCAGTGGTACCTCCCAGTTATTAGTACTAGACTCAGCATTAGATTTTAGTGGTTCTTTAGGCAGTCATGACACTTCCAGATAAGTAGCTCTGACCAGCCTTAGGACCCCAATTTCAAATTACAGATTGTTCTTTAGACGTTTACAATGCTTCCAAATAAGTAGCTCTGACCAGTCTTAGAACACTAGTTATAGAATCTGGTCCAATAAGATTTTCGGGTTACTTTCGGATAGATATTCCTGACTTAGTCTTGAGCGCCATTTTTGAGCTATTAGTGTAGCAGTCTGTTTAGGACTATCCAGTGGGAGTAGAAATTAGCACTAAGCAGACCGGGGTTCCAGCGCACCTAGGTTCCTAGAACTACGCTGCCACCGTAGGTTATTTTTATTGGCCTCAAGGCCCCAGACTTGTGATCACCTAGTTCATGCCTTTATATCCTAGCAAGGTATATTGGGTACTACCAATGTGATGTATATATCAGACTCCACGTCTAGCTCACGTAGTTATATGTTGGTTATAGACTCTCCCACTAGTTAGTTCAGTTAAGTCTCAAATTAGCTCAATTTTGAACAATTTCATATTACTCAGTTCAGATCAGTTCAGTGCAGTATTTCAGGTCAGTATCTCAGATTTAGGGCATGTCGTTGACCATCAGATAGGGTTATTTTGACCATTTCAGTATATTTAATTTATTTAGTTTTAGAATTTCAGTTGTTCATTACATGTATATACAGTTCAGTTATTTTATTCTCCGTGGTATGGTTTTTCCTACTTACTCAGTACATTCAAAGTACTGATGCATATGTTTTATGTTGTATTATTTTATGATACAACTACAGGTTCTTAGTCCCAGCACCGTTAGCAGATCCTCTCGAGGAGATTTCAGCCATACCAGTGGTGAATCCTCATCTTTTGAGGACGATGATTATCTTCCTTCAGTTGTTTTCTTTCAGTTATACTTAGAGTTAGCTGGGGGCTTGTCCCAGCAACTCATCAGATAGATGGCTTTCAGACACAGACACAAATCTAGATTTTCAGTTTGTCTTCAGTTGTATTAAAACTTTATGATTTAGTTCTTCTTCATAAATTTTTTATTTTATTATTTTAAGGCTTCCCCTATGTTTTTTCTCAAAATGCCGGTGTTATGATAGACTATGGGTTGACTTGGATTTACTTGTGACTCCAAGTACCGTGTCTCGTCCAGGGTATAGACTCGGAGCATGACAAACTTGGTATCAGAGCACTAGGTTTTGAGTATCCTAAGAGTAAAGTCCTTTTCATGGGTGTGAAGAGCACCACACTTAGGATGGGGAGGCTACGAGACACTATTAGGAAAACTCCCTTTTGTTCATACTCTTTATCGTGCGTTGAAATTCAATTCTAGAAACATTCTCCTACCTCGTGCTCTGTTTCATTTTAGTGAAAATCATGCCTCCACGATGTGGTAATAGAAGAAGGGTCAGCAAAACTCACAGACCTGCCCTACCAGCTCCAGCAGTCCCTTAGGACGACCTAGTGTCCTCCACAAAATTCAAAGCGGCTATCCAGTTGCTCACACAGAAAACCACCAACCAGGTGAACCAGCAGGTGGTTCCGGTCAATACCAGTAGGTCCGCAGTAGCTACTCGGGTTTAGGACTTCACCCAGATAAACCCTCTAGTTTTCCATGGATCTAAGGTAGGAGACGACCCACAGGAGTTTGTGGAAGAGATCAGGAAGATCACCCGATTTATGGGTGTTAGCTCCTCTGAGAGTGCCAACATGGATGCCTACCAATTGAAAGGGGTAGCTCAGATCTGGTACGACCAGTGGAAGGAGGGGCAGACTATCTAGACAAGTTCTTTCCCTGGGCGCTCGGAAGGTGAAGGTGGCTGAATTTATGAACTTGAAACAAGGAAATTGGATAGTGGAAGAGTATGCACTGGAGTTTACAAGGTTGTCTAAATATGCTCCAGAGATGGTAGCCGAGCCAATGGATCGCATTCTGAAGTTCGTTAATGGAGTATCGAACTTGGTCCTTAAGGAGTGCAGGACTGTAATGTTTATCAAGGATATTGATCTCTCCAGCCTCACCGTTCATGCCCAGTAGATTGAGGTAGAAAAACTACAAGACTTGGAGTGGGAGAATAAACGGGGAAGGACTGTCCAGTTAGATTATCGCCACTAGAGATCTGGCTATAGTAGTCACCCACAAAAGCAACAACATAGGGCTCCAACACCCATTTCATCCACTCCCCCTTCCTTCTGGTCCCGCAAGGATTGGAGGGGTGGAGCATCTGGCTCACAGTCCCCGAGTCATAGTGCCAGCAAATGCTACAGCTACCCAACTTGCCCTAAGTGCGGCAAGAACCATCCAGGAGAATGCCTTCATGGCGAAGAGGGTTGTTTTGGGTGTGGACAGCTTGGTCATTGGCTCAAGAAATGCCCATCAGCAGGACGTAGGAGATCACAATCTACCGCTTCAGCAGCTCCAACAGGCAGACCAACTCAGTAGGCCAACACTTCAGGTACGGATGGTGGCCAGCCCCAAAATCATTTTTATGCTTTGTCCTCTTGTCAAGATTAGGAGAGCTTACCTGATGTGGTCACGTGTATGTTACACTTTTTCCATCTAGACGTGTATGCCCTACTAGATCCAGGAGCCACACTATCGTTCGTGAGTCCTTATGTAGCTGTCCAGTTTGATATCAGTCCAGAAGTCCCCTTAAAACCATTCTCAATCTCCACTCCAGTTGGCTAGTCAGTTAGAGCCAACCGGGTGTATAGAAACTACCTAGTCTCAATCCTGAATAAAGTCATTCCAGCTGATCTTTTAGAGTTAGACATGGTTGACTTTGACCTCATTCTTGGCATGGATTGGTTACACTCTGGTTATGCCTCAGTCGACTATAGAACTAGGGTCGTCAATTTCAGTTCCCTAATGAGCCAACTTTAGAGTGGACGGGCAGTAGTTCAACACCTAAGGGTCAGTTTATTTCCTACCTTAAGGCCAAAAAGCTTATTTCTAAAGGGTGTATTTATCATCTAGTTTGGGTCAAAGTTTCTAGCTTCGAGACCTTGACTATTCAGTCAGCTCTATTTGTTAATAAGTTCCCTAATGTGTTTCTCGAAGATATTCATGGAGTTCCTCCTGAGTGGGAAATAGACTTCGGCATAGACCTCCTCCCAAACACTCAGCCCATCTCCATCCCTCCTTATAGAATGGCTCTAGCTGAACTTAAGGAGTTGAAGGAGCAGCTAAAAGAACTCCTTGATAAAGGCTTCATCAGACCTAACATCTCTCCATGGGGTGCTCTAGTATTATTCATGCGGAAGAAAGATAGTACCCTTAGGATGTGTATCGACTACCGTCAGTTGAATAAGGTCACAGTCAAGAACAGGTATCCCCTACCTAGGATTGACGACTTGCTCGATCAGCTTTAGGGAGCCAATTGTTTCTCCAAGGTAGATCTCAGATCGGGGTACCTTCAGCACAGAGTCAGAGAGTGTCACATACCAAAAACAACTTTCAGGACTCGGTATGGTCACTACAAATTTATGGTCATGTCCTTCAGATTGACTAATGCCCCCGCAACTTTCATGGACCTAATGAACAGGATTTTCAAGCAGTATCTAGATATGTTCATCATTGTATTAATCAATGATATTCTGGTATACACCAAAAGAAAAGAACAACATGCAAACCATCTGAGGATAGTGCTACAGGCACTCAGAGACTGCCGGTTGTTTGCTAGGTTCAACAAATGGGAATTCTGGTTAAAGTCGGTGACTTTCCTTGGTCATGTGATTGCGGGTGAGGGTGTTCAAGTAGATCCTCAAAAGATAAAAGCAGTGAAAGACTAGCCAAGACCTACTACCCCAACCGAAATCAGAAGCTTCTTAGGTCTAGCGGGCTACTACCGACGCTTTTTGGAAGGTTTCTCCTCTATCGCATTCCCTCTGACTAGGTTGACTCACAAAAAGGTGAAATTTCAGTAGTCAGATGCATGTGAGAAGAGTTTCTGGGAGTTAGAAACTTGACTCACTACCGCTCCAGTGTTAACCTTGCTGGAAGGAACAAATGGTTTCGTGGTGTATTATGACGCTTCCAGAGTTGGACTTGGTTGCGTTCTGATGCAGCGGTGTAAGGTGATAGCTTATGCCTCCAAACAGTTCAAGGTTCATGAGAAGAACTATCCAAATCATGAATGTATTTGGCAGAGGTGGTGTTTGCATTTAAAATATGGAGGAACTACCTGTGCGGGGCTCACATGGATGTTTTCACCTATCACAAGAGCCTTAAGTATGTGTTCAGTTAGAAAGATCTAAATCTTCATCAGAAAAGATAGTTGGAGCTACTGAAGAACTATGAAATGAGTGTGTTATATCACCCGGGCAAAGCCAATGTGGTGGTTGATTCCCTAAGCAAGATGTCCATGGGGAGCGTGGCTAATGTTGAAGAGGGCAAAAAGGAACTGGCAAAGGATATCCACAGGTTAGCTCGGTTGGGGGTGTAGTTGGTTGATACAGCTAAGGGCAAAGTAGTGGTGTAGAGTGGATCAGATTCCTCGTTGATAGTTGAAGTTAAGTCAAGGCAGGATGAAGATCCCATATTTCTTAAGCTGAAGGAAGCGGTTCTCAGAAAAGAAGCGGAGGGGATATGGTGTACTCCATTACCAGGGTAGACTGTGTGTACTAGATGTAGGTGATTTGAGACAACAGAAACTGGCTGAAGCACACAGTTTGAGATACTCTATCCACCCAGGTGCTACTAAGGTGTACCATGATTTACGAGATATTTACTAGTGGAACGACGTGAAAAGAGACATTGTAAAATTTGTAACTAAGTGTCTGAACTGCCAGCGAGTTGAGGTGGAACATTAGAGACCAGGAGGTATGACTCAGGATATCAGAATACCCACATGGAAGTGAGAAGAAGTAAATATGGACTTTATTATAGGTCTACCTCGTACTCATTGGAAGCATGACTCAATCTGGGTTATAGTAGATCAAATTACCAGGTCAACACATTTCCTCTCAGTTAAAACTATAGATTCAGCTGAGGATTATGCTAGGCTTTATATCCGGGAGTTGGTCAGACTACATGGGGTGCCCTTGTACATTATTTCAGATAGAGGTACCCAGTTCACCTCACATTTCTGGAAGTCTTTTCAGAAGGGACTCGGTACTCAGGTCAAGCTAAACACATCTTTTCACCTACAGACAAATGACAAGCTGAGCGGACAACACATACTTTGGAAGATACGCTGAGAGCGTGTGTTATTGATTTCAAGGGCAATTGGGATGATCACCTACCTCTCATCGAGTTTGCGTACACCAACAACTACCACTCCAGTATCCAGATAGCCCCATTTTAGGAATTATATTTTAGGAGGTGTAGATCTCCTATAGGGTGGTTTGAGGTTGGTGAAGCTACTTTGATAGGGCTAGACTATGTTCATGAGGCTATGTAGAAGGTACAACTTATCAGGGAGAGGTTGAAAATAGCACAGAGCGGACAGAAATCCTAAACTAATGTGAGGAGAAGAGAGTTAGAGTTTGGAGTGGATGACTGGGTTTATCTGAAAATTTCACCCATGAAATGGGTGATGAGATTTAGGAATAAAGGAAAACTCAATACGAGATCTGTAGGACCCTACAGAATCTGAAGCGAATTGGTAGTGTGGCATATAAGCTAGAACTACCTCCAGAATTAGCATCGGTGCACCCAGTCTTCCATGTGTCACTATTGAAGAAGTGCATCGGTGATCCAACCTTAGTTGTTCCACTAGACAACATGGGAATAAAAGACAGTCTCTCTTACGAAGAGGTTCCGGTTCATATTCTTGACTGTCAGGTTCATAAGATGAGAAACAAGGAAGTCGCTTCAGTGAAATTTTTGTGGAGGAACTAGCTAGTTGAGGGAGCCACATAGGAAGTAGAAGCAGACATGATGGATAGACAGCTTCACTTATTCCCTTCCAGTTCAGTTCCAGCATCAAGTACTAAACCCCTTCTCATTACTCCGTTCAGTTCTATATGTACTAGCTCTATTCATATTTTCTATGTGGATTCTAGTTGCATCAGCTCTATTAGTATGGTTAAGTCATCTTGGAGTCAGTTACTCCTTCAGAAACCAGCTCATAGTATTAGTCTAGGAATTTTAGCTCTTTTTCTAGTTTTCCAGCAACTTTAGTCTTCATTCGAGGAAAAATGATCCCAAGGGGGAGATATTTTAACACCCCAAAACAGACTTATACCTTCTAAGAAAAATCTAGAAGAAAAACCAAAAAATGTGTCTTAGAACGACTACAACAATGAGTCATGGTCAGCTCCAACGACTTATTGTGTCAGCTGTGATCAGCCTTTCTTGATCAGTCGGGAACCCATGGAACAAGGAACGACCTGTCGTGAGAAACAATGAGTCGTCCTATCAGCCATTGTTTCCCCAGCATAGAAATCCTTTCCAAGACCCCACGACTCAACCAATGGGTCATTGTCCGAAACAACGACCCATTGTGAGAGTCGTTGAGTGAGAACCCTAGAAACCCCTTCCAGTGGTGACGAGTAGGAACAATGACTCGTTGTGTCCCATAACGAGTCGTGGTCACCACTTGTCGTGTCAACTTTGAATAGAATTTGTCTAGTGAAGGTGATGATTGGACACAATGACCCGTTGGTTCAACCAATGAGTCATTGTGTCACCCATTGTCAAGCTTTCTAGGTTTCCTCGCCTAGTGAACACGGGAGGAACCACGCCCCGTTGGTTCAACCAACTGATGAAGGGCATATTTACGCACTTCATAGACATATTTTTCCCGTACTTTACTATGTCTTGAGAATAAATTATGTGTGTTTGCATGTGTTTATGTTATCTATTTGTGAAAACGGATAACGCATGTGATTTGATGCTTTTAGGGCTAAAAATAAGGGATTTTGGTGTGTTTGAGGCTTTTGGAATAAAATTGAAGAAGATGGAATGAGCAAAGCAAGATCAAGGGCAAACAAAATAATGCACTGCCACGCCCACGTAACCAGCAGCGCGAGGCACCAACACCTCAGCACAACCAGCCGCGCGAAGAAGCACTACACTGGTGCTACAAGCTGCACGAGGAATCAATAATCTTGGCGCTACAAGGCGTGTTATGCGGTAGTAGCAATGGCATACTACTAGGCGTGAGGCACCATTATCCTGGCGTCATCACTACGTGACGTAGCCCTTCTCCCTGCGTGTTGGCATGGGCGACGTGGCACAACTTCAGCTCGTTGGCATAGGCGATGCAGCAAGGGGTTTCAAATGGCCAAAAGTCATCTCCTACTTCAACTAGGAAAAGGAGCTTCCAATCCCAAATCAAATCTGCAAAGGAACAAGAAAAGCATCAAACTACTACTATAAATACCCTTTACTTTTATGTAATAAGGGTGTCTTGTGTCTTGTGTCTCGTGTATTAAGTCTTAAACATAATCTAGAAGACACAATTAAGAGGTACAATCTACAATTTAGATTTTAGAGTTAGTTTTACATTGAGATATGATTTGTTGAATTGTTCTTCTGAATTCTTGCATTAATCAAGTGAAGTTTCTTCCAATCATCTTTGTAAGTATTAATTTGTGTTTTTTTATGAACGATATTAATTTACTTATAAACATGATAGGCTAAAACCTCAACAACTAGGGTTGTGGGAACCATGGTGAATTAATGATCTAGGGTTTGCACAAAGTGATTCTAAACCAATACTAAATGCCTGTAGTGTATTCTCTTCATGCTTAAACGTTTCTTAACGGTGCGTAACGTTAGGACATGCCTGAATTCTTTACTTGCTTGAGTCTAGAGAGGTAGAGATTAGGAAAAGAGAATTACGACAAAGCCTTGATCTTGGTGATCATTGTATTAACTTAAGTTGTGGTTGCAGGATAGTTAAATTTGGAACAAATTGATAACGGTTAATTTGAAATCACTCATGAGACCTGACTTGGTGATTGAATATAGTTATCCAATAGGGACGAACCAATCATTTGGATGAACCTTAGTTATCAATTCTACAAGTAAACTATTGGGATAGATCACTAGTGTAAAACCTGAAGTAGTTAAGAATCCACGGGGAACTCTTACCCCTAGATAATTGCATTAATTAGGAATCAACATTAAATTTTTAGACATTCTTACTTGTACTTTTATAATCCCCCCCCCCTTAAGGATATAATTGACTCAAAATCTTAAATACTAGCGTTCTTTTACATCCTTCCATATTCCCTATGGGATCGACCCCAACCTCTAGTTGGGTTTTTTATTGACAACATCTGCTTCATACTTCAGTAGGAGGTGTGGTTTGAGCGTTATAAAAAAGTGGCGCCATTTCCAGGGAATACGTTTTAGGATTATATTAATTGCTTGTATTTAACTTTTAGTTTTTATTTCCTATTTTTTTCTTTTATTTTCTGATGTGTCATAGGACAATATAGTGAAACAAGTGCCGAAGATGTGACCACAGTCTCAACAGGTATCTTGATGAATCTGAGTAATCAAGAGAACTGTATCGTGCCGCGACATTAAATCAGGCGCTACTTGGGAGGCAACCCAAGATCAATTTTTTTTCTTTATGTGTTTGTTCAAGTGTGTAGGTGTTAAGTCATAATTTACAATGAATTTGGAGCATGAAACACATAGATAGGGGAAGCTGCTCTTTCCCCCACAGACGATGAGGAATAGAGGCCTAGGGAGTTCTTCTTTCACTCTGTTACTTTATACTTATTTGTTTTAGCATTGGGGACAATGTGACTAATTAAGTGTGGGATGGGAGAAGTGAACTTCACATTACCATGCATGCCTTAATTGCTAAATTTGCACATGGTAGGCCTAGTTTTTTTTGAGATTTATGATTTATCATGCATGCTTGTTGGTTTGTAGTATTTTTTTTGATTTATTTTATTTTGGGTTCTTTCGGTTTTTATTTTCGGTACTTTTCCGGGTGGATAGTCCCCTAGAGTTGACTAGAGAGTCTAGATTTTTGATTTTTTTATTGTTAGTCATTGAGTCATGACTTTTCCCGATGATGGATGGATGATGACCGTCCTAAGGGTAAATTAGTCATTAGGAAGAACAAGAACTTGGACCTTACGAATGCTAGGTACTTCACTATAGGTATCATTGAGACTTTATTAAATTCACTCAAAAATGCATGAAAAAGGTAGAAACACATAGTCTTTTGAAACTTGACTCATGTGCTTGAAAAAAATTGGGCTTAATTATGTTATGCATGCAATATGGATATATGTGTTTATGTGATCTTGATTTCCATAGTTAAACCATTTTGTGCCAATGTGTGAGGAATTTTTTTATACTCTGTGCTTGTAAATTGATGTCTAGAACTTGCCCGGTGTGTGTGCAAAGCGAAATAAGAATGATAGATTTAGGAAGTGATATAGGCATTTCTTTGGTAGCCTTGTTTTTTATCCTATTTTACCTACCTTGATTGTAATTATCCTAGTCAGCAATGTTGAGCCTTAGCCTATTCTTTTGATAGCCATATTACAAGCTTAATCCCTTTTTGTTTTATTAACTTGTATTTGATCCAAATGACTCCTAAAGCACTTTAATTGATAAATTTTATATGAAAGGAGCATAAGTGGAGAAGTGAAGGGAAAATATAAAAAGTGTGGTGAATTAGAAGAAAAGAAAAGGGTGAAATTTTGCTAAACAAGGAGGGTGATGATAGTGGAAAAACAAAAAGAAGAAAGAGCTTTGAACAAAATGACAATAAAAAAAAGTGTGTGAATGAGCTCAATGCTGAAAGAAAAATCCCCACTAGTCACCTAAGTTGAAAATTGAAAAAATAAAAGGAGGTATAAGGAAAAAATTGGGAAACTAAGGAATGTGCTAAAAATCAATGTGTTTTGAAGTATTAAAGTGCTTAGGGAGGTTAGTCACTATCTTGGACAAATAGTCCCTACCAGTCTCTTAGCCTACATTGCAACCGAATTTAAGTCCTAATTGATCCTTGATTCATAATTTTATGTTAGAGGAGTATTACACTAAGGGCAAGCCTATGGGTCATCTTTGCATGGATGTTGAGTTCTTTGGGAGAGTGAGAGGAAATTATTTTATTTATGCCCAAATTTATATTGAATTATATTTTGCGTGAAAGGGAATCTCTCCAAATTGTGAGGGTCACAATGGTAAGACTTTGGTAAATCTTGATTGCTAAATTACATATAATTCATGTAGGCCCAAAATATGTCTTTATGAGTTAGTTTTCAAAAGCTAAGTGATTTCGAACTTTGACATTTTAATGTTGATCCTATATGCATGTGAATGAATTATTGGAGCTTCATTGATTTGTCTCATGATCCTAAGTGTAAGTAGACCTGTTCGTAGGATAAATTTTGTGCTAAAAATGTAAGAAGGGAAGTAGTAGATTATTCGACGACGAACAATAGTTTAAGTGTGGGGTGTTGATGAAGGGTGTATTTACGTACTTCATAGACATATTTTAATCGTACTTTACTATGTTTTGAGAAAAAATTATATGTGTTGGCATGTGTTTATGCTATATATTTGTGAAAATGGCTAACACACGTGATTAGATGCTTTCAAGGCTAAAAATAAGGGATTTTGATGTGTTTGAGGCTTTTGGAATAAAGTTGAAGAAGATGGAATGGGAAAAGCAAGACCAAGGGTAAAAAAGAATACTGCACTTCCACGCCCGCGTGACCAGCAGTGCGAGGAACCAGCACCTCAGCACGACCAGCCACGCGAAACAACACTACACTAGCGCTACAAGTTGCGTGAAGCACAAGCAGTCTTGGCGCTACAAGGCGTGCGACGTGGAAGCAACAATGGCATACTGCCAGGCGTGAGATCATCCTGACACTATACACCACGTGACACAGCCCTTTTAGCTGCGCTTTGGTATGGGCGACGCGACAAAGCCTCAACGCATTGGCATGGGCGATGCGGCAAGGGGTTTCAAACAGCCAAAAGTCATGTCCTACTTCAACTAGGAAAAGGAGCTTCCAACCCCAAATCAAATCCGCAAAGAAAGAAGAAAAGCATCAAACTACTACTATAAATACCCTTTACTTTTATGTAATAACGGTATCTCGTATCTCGTGTCTTGTGTCTTAAACATAATTTAGAAGACATGATTGAGAGGTACAATTCACAATTTATTTTTGAGAATTAGTTTTATATTGAGATACGATTTGTTGAATTGTTCTTCCGAATTCTTGCATTAATCAAGTGAAGTTTATTCCAATCATCGTTGTAAATATTAATTTGTGTTTTTTTATGAATTCTATTAATTTACTTGTAGACATGATAGGCTAAACCTCCACAACTGGGGTTGTGGGAACCATGGTGAATTAACGAACTAGGGTTTGCACAAAGTGATTCTAAACCAATACTAAATGCTTGTGTTGTATTGTCTTCATGCTTAAACATTTCTTAACGTTGCCCAATGTTAGGACATGCCTGAATTATTTACTTGCTTGAGCGTAGAGAGGTAGATATTAGGAAAAGTGAATTACAAAAAAGCCTTGATCTTGATGATTATTTTATTAACTTGAGTTGTGGTCGCAGGATAGTTAAATTTGAAATAAATTGATAACAGTCAATATGAAATCACTCATGAGACCGAACCTAGTTATTGAGTATAGTTATCCAATAGGGATGAACCTTAGTTATCAGTTCTACAAGTAAAGTATTGGGATAGATCACTAGTGTAAAACCCGAAGTAGTTAAGAATCCATGGGGAATACTTACCCTAGTTAATTGCATTAATTTGGAATCAACATTAAATTTTTCAACATTGTTGCTTGTTACTTTTATAATTCCCCCCCCCCAGGATATAATTGACTCAAAATCTTAAATACTAGTGTTTTTCTATAGCCTTCCATATTCCCTGTGGGATCGACCCCAACCTCTAGTTGGGTTCTTTATTGACACCGTTCGGTTCATACTTCAGTAAGAGGTGTGGTTTGAGCGTTATCACCAACGAGTCATGGTTTTCCCCATTGCTAGACCCAGTGATACCAACACCCAGGCAGTAGGACCAATGAGAGGTCCCAATGAGTCGTGGTCACAACGAACAACTAGTTGAGTGAACCATTGGTTCCCTGTCGGCCAGTTTCTAGATTTTTAATATAGAGATATTTTTGTAATTTCCCGCCTATATAGTCCTTAAACTATGTCATTTTAAGTATAATTTTCGAGAATATTAGAGGGATTGAACGGTTTTCCCCTCATTCCCCACATACACTTCGAGAAATCAATTGTAGAACCCAAGTCATTTCTCTCAAGCAGAATCAAGGGCTCCTCGTCAGTTGCAGAGATTCAAGCTTTCTTCTTCAGGGATTTCTAATCCAGTTATGTGGGAATTCAATGAGGGAATAGTTCTTCCCTTGTGTCCCCAAAATATTCTCTATTTTCTCTATCAGTTCAGCCCTGTGGATTTGAAATGTAGAAACTTGTCAGACTAATTTCTTTGAGATTTCAAGTAGAGTATTTCTCATGATTTTTAACTGCTTTATTATTCCCTATTTCTATAAATTTATGAAAATTGTATCTGTGGAACGATTTAGCCTAGTTCTCAGTTAAGTAGAATTTAGAATCTTGCGTGTTGGACTAGTTTCACTATAGCTTGATTCTATTAGATTTGAGATCCCTATATTGTTAGTGTATGTGGAAATTTTAGTAAGATATATACATATACATTCTCAGTTAGATTATTACACTCCACGTTGTCCAGAAAATGTCAGCTGATAAGTTTGACTACAGTTAATTCTTGAGGTGTCAGTGGTGCCTCCCAGTTATTAGTGGTTCTTTAGGAGGTCATGAAACTTCCAGATAAGCAGCTCTGACCAGCCTTAGGACCCCAATTTCAAATTACAGAGTGTTCTTTAGATGGTTACAACACTTCAAAATAAGCAACTCTGACCAGTCTTAGAACACCAGTTACAGAATCTGGTCTGATAAGACTCTCCGGGTACTTCTAGGTAGGTATTCCTGACTTAGTCTTAGGCCCCAATTTTGAGCTATCAGCTTAGTAGTCATTCTAGGACTATCCAGTGAGAGTAGGACTTAGCACCAAGCGGACCAGGGTTCCAGCGCACTCAGATTCCTAGAACTACGTTGCCACTATAGATTATTTTTATTGGCCTCATGGCCCCAGACTTGTGATCACCTAGTTCATGCCTTTATACCTTGGCAAGGTATATTGGGTCCTACTGATGGGGTGTATACATCGAAATCCACGTCTAGCTCATATGGTTATATGTCGGTTATAGACTCTCCCACTAGTTAATTCAGTTCAATCTCAGATTATCTTAGTTCAGAACAGTTTCAGATTACTCAGTTCAGATCAGTTCAGTGAAGTATTTCAGATTAGTATCTCAGATTGCAGTATTTTGACCATTTCAGTATATTCAGTTTCAGCATTTTAGTTGGTCATTGCATATCTTTACAGTTTAGTTATTTTATTCTCTGTGTTATGGTTTCTCCTACTTACTCATTACATTCAAAGTACTGATGCATACCTTTTTATGCTGCATCATTTTATGATATAGCTGCAGGTTCTCAGTCGCAACACCGTTAGCAGATCTTCTCCAGGAAATTTCAGCCATACCAGGGTGAGTCCTCATCTTTTGAGGACGATGATTATCTTCCTTCAGTTGTTTTCTTTCAGTTAAACATAGAGTTAGCTGGGGGCTTGTCCAAGAAACACATCAGATAGATTTCTTTCAGACACAGACATCGATCCAGATTTTCATTTTTTTTCAGTTGTATTAAAACTTTATGATTTTTTTCTTCTTCATAAATATTTTATTTTATTATTTTAAGGCTTTCGCTATGTTTTTACTCAGAATGCCAGTGTTATGATAGACCATGGGTTGACTTGGGGTTACTTGCGACTCCAAGTACCATGTCTCATATAGGGTATAGACTCGGGGCATGACAGATCAATAAGTTTGAGGTCTCACAACAAGAGGGATTTAGCTACTGTTGAGGCTAAGAAAGAATAAGACTTTTAGGCTCAAAGGGGTTAACTATGGAGAATGACTAGGAAGGTAAACAATTATGAGAAAACATGGCTTTTCAAAGAAATGCCTGATCATCTCTCAACTCCCTACAAACTAGTTATCCTACATACACTAAGGCAAGTTCTATATGCTACAATATATACATACAAAGCAATTCAACTCACCTCTCATGGAAACAAGGATCTAATCAGTTTCTACAACTACACATTCACACAATCATATTGAATGACACATTAATTTCATAATTAAGCCCTAAGGATATGTTGAGTCAAGTTAAAGAGATGTGTGCATCTCTCAAGGATTTCTAACTTATGCAGTCAAAATAACCACAAAAAATTTAAAAATAAACATATGATGAAATATGAAGAAAATACAAGTGGATGATCTACGACTCAATCCTAAAAAATAAAAATATGATGAAACTTTCCTTAAGACGGTCGTCATCCATCTATCATAGGGAAACATCATTACACTATGATGACACAAAAAAACAAAAGGGCTCCCCTTCGAAAAAGATCCGAGGCCATAAGAAAAACTAAAGGGTGGGGGTGACATGCCATTTTCAAAAAAATTATTTCAAACAACACATGATGGCATACTCACCATTAACCTCAAAATTCAGGGAGTCATACCCTCACCCCACACTTAAAGCTTTGCTTTGTCCCAGAGCAACTAAAATTAAATATCAGATTAGAGTGAGAAATTACTCCCTGAGGCCCTCTTGGGCCTAGCTAGCAGCATGTCTCTTGGATTCACGAGTCGCATGACCCCACACTTAAGCTCAGACCATGCTCCTTACCTTTGATTTCGGGTACTCAGACTTCCCCTCTATGCACTCAAAACAAAAAAAAACAAAAGTGAGACTATAAAAATTATAATAATTACATTATTACAAGTTGGGTTGCCTCCCAACAAGAGCCTATTTT
This sequence comes from Datura wrightii, assembly GCA_035772735.1. Taxonomy (NCBI): domain Eukaryota; kingdom Viridiplantae; phylum Streptophyta; class Magnoliopsida; order Solanales; family Solanaceae; genus Datura; species Datura wrightii. The sequence goes on from JASDFA010000007.1 coordinate 98,464,050, forward strand.
AACTTTGCAACACGACACTCACGGGTTGCTTCCCATGCAGAGCCTGATTTAATGTTGCAGCACGACTATGGTCCCCGTCACTCCTTCATTCAAGTGTAGTTATGGACATACCACAGATCTGAATAACTATCATGCAACACTTTCTGCTCCATCAACTAATTACACCCTCCAGGTTCTCCCACTGGTTTCATTTTGAAGTCCTCATAATGAGGTGGCATCGTGCTGCTCTGAACACTTTGAACACTACCTTCTGACCATCTACTTTCATAGACATCTTTCCTGACTGAACATGTATAACTACATCAACGGTGGCTAAAAGTCCTCTACCTATAATGAGGAGAACTGTTGCATCTGCTTTATAGTCCAAGATTATAAAGTCCACCGGTAGGATGAAAGGTCCTACCTTAATCAAGACATCTTCAATGATTCCTTTTGGATAGGCCAGAGACCGATCCGCAAGATGCAATGTCACCGTGGTGGGACGTAGTTCACCTAATCCTAATGTTGTGAATAGGGATGCAGGCATTAAATTTATGCTCTCACCTAGATCACACAAGGCTAAACCAACTTTCTTGCTTCCAATAATGACCGAAATAGTAAAACTCCCAGGACCCTTAAGCTTTTTAGGAACTTTTTTCTTGATTCGAGAACTGTACTCTTCTGTAAGAGCCATGGTTTCAAACTCTGTATGCCTCCTCTTATTTTCCATAATATCCCTGAGATACCTGGCGTACTTTGAAACTTCCTGCAAAAGATTCACCAATGGAATATTCACATGAACCTGCTTCAACAATTTAAGAAACTTACCACAGGCTATGTCCTCTGTCATTTTCTTCAACCTTTGAGGAAATGGGGGAGGTGGTCTAGCTACTGCCATTTTTGCTTATGAATTGCTAGACTTCCCTACCTTAGCCTTGGATTTCACTACTTATTCCTCATCAACTTTTTATTTGTTGGGGACAACCTTACCCATCTCCTTACCACTGCACAAGAACATAACATTTAAATTTTCCTTGGGGTTCTTCTTAGTATTACCCAGCAGTGCCCCCTGTGGTTTGTTGTTATACTATAGGGCCAATTACCCCACTTGCATTTCAATCTCATGGATGGATTTCTGCATTTAATTTACCACTTGTGTCTGCTACACCATCCATTGCTTTATTGTCTCTGAAAAGGAACCACTTTACTGTTGGCCCTGTGGCCTTTGATAAGTGTTTTGGGGATTTTGAAAATTTTGGTTCCCTCCCCATGGGAGATTTTCTCCATTCTGGTAAACCATATTATAGTCATTACCTACAAAACCTCACCATGACCTTGTTTTCTCACAAAATATACTAACTCAAGATTAAGAGGAAAACCTGAATAAGTGTGGCCTTCACCGTACACCTCACATAGTGGTGGGATTGTACCTGTTGTACCTACTGCAGTTGGCCTCTTGTTGGTGTGGTTACTGTTCGGGTGTTCCGGTATAGGTTAAAAACCGACACGCAAGTGCACGTGGTCAAACAAGTAATAAAGTGGCTATGTAGCCAAGTATCGATCCAAGGAGGCTCAAGATATGTAAAGTTGCCTAGTTTACTATATTCCTATTTCACTTCTAATTATGCTAACAACAATGTAACCAACAGTTACTTGAGTTTTTGTTTCTAAACTATATATACTAAAATTAATAACAACTATTTACTGAGAATTTAGACAATGGATATGAACATGCCAAGGTTAAGAACAAGTAATGAACTTGATAATCATGATAATTTGGTTAATCTCTTTTTCATGTTGCTAGCCAAGAACATTCGCCTAGAAATTAAAACTCTTGTATTTAATTTCACATTAGAATCATAAACCATCCGTCTACATTTCTGTTATCAAATGCAATTTATGACCTAGCAATACAATTCCGGTTCCTAAATTGACTAATACGGCTTTCAAGTATATTTCTATCAGGAAAGCACATCAAAACCCAATTTTCCCAAATCAAGTTAAGAACAATACCCTATTAATTCACAACTTTCCAATTTCTTGCTCTTTCGAGTGAAATTGGACTTTTTAGATGTACATTAATGTCGGCCACACACTAATGCAGTAAGAACAAGAATTAATAGAACAACATGGAAGAAGAAGAAGAAAACCATATCAATTATAATCAAAATTCATTACAAGTGTCAAAACCTCAGCAAGGAAGAGAATTAGCCACTCATTTGTGGATTGATCATCCTAAAATGAGTGTAAATCATACGTACAATTGATAGAAAGAAGAAAAGAAGAGAAGAAATCCCTTAGCTTTTTCGTTCCTCAACTGCTCCTAACCCACGTCCTTGCTCTCCACTTCTGAACTCAGTCTAAAAACTAAAAACTGCTTAAAATAAACCTAGGTGTGCTATTTATACTAGTGGGAAATTTTTCCCGGAATAACAAGCAACGTGTCACGGAGGCCAACGCGGAGCACTGCCTCCGTGACACGGCGTGGACGCGGACCTTCACTGGAATTTCAGGGTCCGGTAAATTAGCCTCAACGTGGCACGGAGGCCAATGCGGAGCACTCTCTCCGTGCCACGGAGCTGACGCGATGGCACACTGGAATTTGCCATTTTAATTCCTGTCCAGGCAGTGTGCTACCGCGATGGTAGCGTGGCACGACTCCATCGTGGAGCCCCTATAAATTGTGCATTCCAATGTCTTTTCCACGCTCGCATCCAAGTCCAACTCCGATATAGTTCCAACATGCATTTTAGCTCCTAAAAATCATATTTACCTGCAAAGCAAATGCTAATCATGTTGGTTAGTATAAATTTGCATTTTATTACTGAATACATGATATTATATACACATTGCACAACAAACAAGGTAAAATTGATACGTTTGAGTATCGCTTGGGCATATAAATCTGCCCAAGATCACTTACCCCACACTTAAATCCTTGTTCGTCCTCGAACAATACATACACAAATCATGCAAATTACATCCCAACCTTCGTCACTATGGTGCGACCATTTACGCTACGGTCATACCGATTATTCAATTTTTGCAAATCATCAAGAAAACATGCTTGGTCGTACAATACAATGACCTTTAATACATCAAGACTTCCTAGACTTTAAGAATTGATTCTTGATATTGGCAAACTCATGCAAATCAGCTAATCAAGAAATCCGACACGAAAATCAATCTTTCATCAAGCATGTGCCCACACAACTCGAGAGAATCTTCCCCTTTTTGTTCATGCAACACACAAACATGCAAGTAGGGGCATATAAAAATTAATTTCACTCTCTCTCCCAAAAGAATTCACATGCCTCATGTCATGACCCATAAGCTTGCCCTTAGTGTATTACTCCACTAATATAAAGAAATGCAATGTAAGATTACGTAGGACTTTAATGGGTTATAACGGGGCTATGGATCTATATATATATATTGGATTAGCCAATAATAGTCGCTAGCATCCTTAAGCGCCTTTTCAACTCATTCCCATCGACTCATGGACATTGTTCCTCTCTTTTCTCTTTTTCTCCCATTCATGTTGGTTTACTTTCGTACTGCCCATTTCATCGAACACACTTGACACAAAATAAAGGGTTTTCATGTACCCTCAATATCATTTAATTATAGAAAGTGCTTCTTCAACATCATCTTTTCTTTCTTCACTCTGCTTTTCTTTTTCTTTTCACTCTTTAACACTTTGGGAAACATTGTCTTTTCTTTGTAAGCGCTTAAGAGTTTCGTATAGACTTTAAGGCTAATGAAAAGAAGGAATAAAGCTTAGTTTATACAATTTTGGACAAAAGAAAGAAAGAAATCGGCTAAAGGTTCAACGGGCTAACTAGGGTATACAACACATAGAAAGGTAGAATTTGACAAGAAAAAATGGAAACTATCGGTTAAAACAAAGAAATGCCTACATCCTTTCCAACACTACACCTCCTTCATTTCGTTTTGTATACACACCAGGCAAGTTCTAGACACTTCACAATGACATGGAATAGCAATACCTCACTTCACACTTCATGCACATGCTCGAATCAAGATGCATTCATAGCCTCTTTAATTAGTCAATCACATGAATTCAAGATTAAGCCTCAATCATACTGAATCAAATTCTACAGCCCAGGTAACTCAACATATTTATCAAATTGCATGCTTTCAAACGAATCATTTTTACATTTTGAACATCAGTTACACACGCAACGAAATTTTAGCAACCATAAGCAACTACAGTTCATTGATGCAATCCACCAAAGAAAAACTAAAAACAAATAAAAATCCTACTCCTACCGACTACATTTCCCTTAAGACGGTCGTCATCCATCCATCATAGGGAACGGTCACTAACTATGACATTCGGTTCAATGGGACTATTCTCGGTAAAAGAACCAAAAACAAACTCTGAGAAACCCAAAAAAAATAAAAACCAAAAATTTTTGCAACACATCGATCATTTCGATAGAAAGAAAATATTTACAAGTGCAAAATATTCTCGAAAATTTTTGAAAAAAAATATCGATCATCTCGATAGAAAAAATAAAAAAAAGTATTTACAAAATATTTACACTGGAAACCATAACTTTTCATACCACACATCATTAACCACACAAACAAATATATACACATACACCACAAATCAGTTCATAACAGGGAAAGCACAAACATTCATCCAAACCAAGGAAAAACATACAGCAAATTAGAGCCCAAGTCCCAGCACCTAGCTACTCCCCACCCCACACTTAAATCGAACACTGTCCCCAGTGTTCACAAAAATTACAACACAAAAAATTCGGGTGGTGGAACTCCCTGATTAGTCGAAATATTCGACTTCTTCATCCGGTGCTGCGGCCTCGTCGCCCATATCTGAGTCAGCTCCATCGTCGTCATCGGACTCCACATCAGAGTCCTCCCGACGTGTCTCCTCATCAGTAGGGACATCGTCATCCATCGGCTCCACGAATGCTGGTCCCACCCGACATAAGGCTCTGGCGTTCTCGCCAAAGGGGTAGTCCAGCTCCAGCTGCCATAATTCTTCCTCGGTGGCTGGTCTCCCACCAATCCGTAGCTGAAGCATCTGCATGCCGAACATACGTGCCATGTACTGATCGTCACGAGCATGTCGCTCGCCCAAAGTCAGTACTGGTCCGTGTGTAGTGTCGGGGGCCTTAGTTTTTGTCACATCGAGGACCCTCCGCTCCAACTGCGGAATATAGTCCAAAGCCTCTTCCTCAATGTCGAGGCCTCGGAGGAAGGTGGTGATGAGTCCGCCAAACCCGTATTTGTGGCCCTGGTGCAGTCTGGCTCTCTTCATGGCGGATATTATTACCGCCCCAACATTAATCTCAAGCCCTTTCATAAGGGCATACACCAAGCAGACACGGTCCCGGGTCACGTCCGTCATATGAACTCCCGGGATCAAACACGAACACACAATCTTCAGCCATATTCTGGCCTCCCTGTTCATCTGCGAATAAGGCAGAGTCTGGTGGTAACCCCTCTCCTTATGTCTACTCCATCGGGCTGTGGATCGAGCCCCACACAACGTACGTCTGATGTCGGCGTACGGTGGGGTGATGTTTAGCTGGCGGAGAACGTGGGTGTCTATGTCCCGCGCTCCGATGATGGCATTAAATTGGTGGGGTTCCAGAGTGACAATCTGCCCTCTGATTTTTATTGTGTGGCTTCTGATGGCCGGGTTCCAATTTGCATAGAACTCTCGGACCAAGTGAAGGTTGCACTCCTTGGGCTCCTGAAAAATAAAGCTGAGCCCAGCTGCTTCAATTCTCTGTACAATGCGAGGGAACTCTTGTGCGAGTGGTTCCCGTTCAATATGTTCTTCCGGGAAGTACTTGTTCTCCTTATGCTTAGCATACCATTTCTTTCCTTCCTCGGTTACCATCTTGTTCCGTATTGGTGGCGTTGGCCGCGCGGAACAGCGGGTGCAGCTGGGACTGCGGTGCCCAGTCTCATCCTTTTCCTACCAGTTCCTGAGGTAGAAGCACCCTTGCCTTTATCTTGTCTGCTCGCCATTGTACCTGTCAATTTACACAAACAAGCACAAAGTTAAGCTAAAAACTTGTTAACTTCGGCTAAGGTCGGGTTATACAACATTTACCCCACACTTAGGCCTTAGCTACTTCTACAAAATTACGGCAAGGATAACTCTAATTACACCACAGACAACACTATACACTTCATGCTTAGTGCGTTCACAAAAAAAATTTCGACAGCATAACGGTTAGCGTACTACTCAGACTTCATACAGCTAATCCCGATCCTACTATCGCTAACAATTCACGCATCGCACTTCGCAACAAAAACAACAACAAAATAAAAACAACGATAAAAACATTCTATATACAATCTAATCCAAACAATCTAACCAATTTACACACTTTTTGCATTTTCCCAAAAAAAATTCGAGAATTTGTCGTCTTTTAACATTTACACAATATTTACCACGACTTGTCTCAATTTACAAACACACCCCAGCATCTGATTTGCCGACTTATCAAGTCACTCAAGTTAAATTCAACACTCATGCCCTAGAATACAATTCTATAATCAAATTCGAATTATTTACGCAATCGATAAGTTCAAACGCTAAATACAACAATCCCAACATATATCAATCACAAATAACTCAACATCCATGTTTAATTTCTACCTAGGGTGATATATCTCACCTCACATGCCCAAATTTGACTAAAATCGCCAAAAAAATTGAGATAGACGATGAAAACATACCTTTGAATTGAGAAACCGAAGAAACTTGACGTATTCCTTGCCTAGGAACGTGGCACGGTGCTTGGGGAGGGGGAAATAGGTGTTTTGGTCGCGGAGGGAAGAGGGAATGGGAAGAAATGGGGCGAAATCGGGGGTTTTAATTTAAGAAAACACGCGGGTCACCCGGCAACCCAGTGTGACCCGGCACCAAATACATGACAACGTGTCACAGAGGGTAACGCGGAGCCCTACCTCCGTGACACGGAGCCAACGCGTTGGCTTACTGGAATTTTTGAAAAATTCAGATTTTGCCTTCAACGTGTCACGGAGGGTAACGCGGAGCCCTACCTCCGTGACACGGCGCCAATGCGTTAGTGCACTGTTTCTTCAATTAATTTAATTTTTCATACCTTGCCTTATTTTCTCAATTCCATGTATATTTCCTCCGTTATACCTGAAAATCACCTCACTGAACAGAATTGGTTAGATTAATAGATTTCCCTAACTAAAATGAAAAATATTAACTAAAACAAAAATATATACCGAATCAAGAAAAGAAAAATGAAAATAAAAATTATTTACACTAAAAAGAAAGAAAGAAAATATTTTTCACGGGTTGCCTCCCGTGCAGCGCCTGGTTTACCGTCGCGGCTCGACGTCCTTTATGCTCACTTGTCTACTAGGGTAATGGACGATTTGTCCCGATCATGGTCATCCCCCCAGTAGTTCTCAACCTTATCCGGTGGCCTTCCTAGTAACTCTTGGGAATCACTCATTCCATTAGCATTCCCATGATCAATCACATTGATCACCGAGAGTTCCTTATAAACAGTCGGGAGCTTAGGTACCTTGTACACATCGAACACTTCGACCTTGTCATGTGCTCGCATCATGAGTTGACCCGCAGCTACATCAATTAATGCTTTTCCGGTTGCCAAAAAGGGTAGTCCCAAAATAAATGGGACTTCAGCATCTGGTTCAAAATCCAGAACAATAAAATCGACCGGAAAAATGAGGGAGCCTACTTGCACTAACACATCCTCAACAATGCCATCCGACTTAGCTAAAGACCTGTCTGCTAGCTGCAAGATTATTGTTGTAGGTCTAGGACTCCCTAGACCTAACTTTCTGAATACCGAAGATGGCATCAGATTTATGCTTGCCCCCAAGTCGCATAATCCACGAGCTCGGATACTTTGCCCAATCGTAAGCTAGATAGTAAAACTTCCAGGATCTTTCAGTTTTGTGGGCAACCTATTCTGAATCCGGGAAGTGCATTCCTCCGTTAAAGCTACCGTGGCATACTCAGTCAAACGACTTTTGTTAGCCACGATGTCTTTAATATATTTCGCATATTTTGGCACTCCCTGCAAGACATCAACAAGAGGTAAGTTCACATGTACCTGTTTAAGTACCTCCATGAATTTCTGGAAACACGCCTCCTCCTTGTGTTTCTTAAGTCGTTGAGGGAACGGGGGTGGAGGCCTTTCTGGTTCAGCTTCTTTAGTCTTCCCCCTATCAGAGATTTGCTCTCCCTCAACATCTGCTCCTGACTTTTGAGGCGGTCTTTCCAGTTCCACCTCCTTTAACTGTAAACCACTCCTCGTGGTCACTGCATTTACCTGCTTCAGATTAGGACCCGTGTCGCTAGGTAATCCTCCTCTGGGTCTAGTATTTTGGGCACTAGCAAATTGCCCAAACTGATATTCAAGAGCCTTGGTCGCCAATTGATTATTCTTCACTTCGGCTGCCAATTTAACATAGTCAGCCTGCAATTGCGCCTGATTAGCGATCATGGTTTTGAACATCTCCTCAATGCTCGGTGATGGTGGTGAAGGAGGGGCATTGTGATTTCTGAATTGAGCTTGATAGCTTTGTTGCCCTCCTTGGTTTCTGTGCATACCCTGCCCGGAACTTTGGCCTTGTTAATTGTTGCTACCCCACGAAAGATTTGGATGGTTTCTCCAATTTGAGTTGTAGCCACTACCAAACTGCTGCTGATTTCTCTGTGCATTGCCCACAAAGTTAACAGAATCAGGATTTGCACCACAGCATTCAGCTGAATGCTCACTACTACCACACACTTCACACCACATCTGTTGGACAACATTGACTGAAGCTGAAGGCTGGTTCAAGTTTATATTGCTGAAGTGATTGTTTAACTGATTTTGCAAGGCAGCTATCTGTGCAGCGATAGCTGTAAATCCATCCACTTCAAGCACTCCTGCTGCTTTCCTTGCTCCACCTCGAGATGAATCTGCATTCCATTCTGGATTGCCTTGTGAAATTCGGTTGAGCAAAGTGTACAGCTCCTTCTATGTCTTTTCCAGCGCTTGCCCTCCAGCTGCTGAATCTAACAGAATTTTAGTGTGGGGTTCCAAACCCTCAATAAATGTGTGTACCAACACCTCATTGGACTGATGATGATGAGGACAGTCCCGCAACATGGATTTGAATCTTTCCCAGGCTTGATATAGATTTTCTCCCTCCCTCTGTTTAAAACTTAGAATTTGACTTCTAAGTCTGGCTGTTTTACCAGAAGGGAAAAATCTAATCAAAAACTTCCGTGCAAGATCATCCCACGTTGATATAGTATTGGGTGGTTCAGCTTTTAACCACCTCTTAGCTTCACCAAGTAAGGAAAACGGAAATAAGGTGAGCCGAACATAATCAGGTGACACTCCAGCGGGTATATAAGTGTCACTTATCTCCAAAAAGTTTTGGAGATGTTGTTGTGGATCTTCATGAGGGAGACCGGTAAACTGCCCGCTTGTGTGCAAGAGTTGCACCATATTCTGCTTTAATTCAAACCTCCCTCCAGGCTCTGGTTTGCGGATGCTAGAATGTACATTGTTAGCGTGTGGGATTGCCACCTCGCGAACCGGCCTTGCTGCTGCTTCATCGGGCATTAACACTGCCCTCACAACTGGTGGATTTTGTTGCTCCATAATAGATTGTTTAAGCAACTGCAGCTTCTTTCGTAGAGCTTCTCTGCGTTGACTATGAAATTCACGTTCAGGCTCTAAGTAAGATTCCACCAGCTCTTTGTCCCTTGTCAGTGTTCACAGAAACAAAATCTACAAAATACAGGCTAAGACCAAGTTGTTAACACTTTAAGAAAATAAAAATAAAAATACAGTAAATTTACACTAAACACAATTTCACAACTCGCCTAGCCTCCCCGGCAATGGCGCCAAAAACTTGTTCGGGTGTTCCGGTATAGGTTAAAAACCGACACGCAAGTGCACGTTGTCAAACAAGTAATAAAGTGGCTAAGTAGCCAAGTATCGATCCAAAAGGCTCAAGATATGTAAAGTTTCCTAGTTTACTATATTCCTATTTCACTTCTAATTATGCTAACAACAATGTAACCAACAGTTACTTGAGTTTTTGTTTCTAAACTATATATACTAAAATTAATAACAACTATTTACTGAGAATTTAGACAATGGATATGAACATGCCAAGGTTAAGAACAAGTAATGAACTTGATAATCATGATAATTTGGTTAATCTCTTCTTCATGTTGCTAGCCAAGAACATTCGCCTAGAAATTAAAACTCTCGTATTTAATTTCACTTTAGAATCATAAACCATCCGTCTACATTTCTGTGATCAAATGCAATTTATGACCTAGCAATACAATTCCAGTTCCTAAATTGACTAATACGGCTTTCAAGTATATTTCTATCAGTAAAGCACATAAAAACCCAATTTTCCCAAATCAAGTTAAGAACAATACCCTATTAATTCACAACTTTCCAATTTCTTGCTCTTTCGAGTGAAATTGGACTTTTTAGATGTACATTAATGTCGGCCACACACTAATGCAGTAAGAACAAGAATTAATAGAACAACATGGAAGAAGAAGAAGAAAACCATATCAATTATAATCAAAATTCATTACAAGTGTCAAAACCTCAGCAAGGAAGAGAATTAGCCACTCATTTGTGGATTGATCATCCTAAAATGAGTGTAAATCATACGTACAATTGATAGAAAGAAGAAAAGAAGAGAAGAAATCCCTTAGCTTTTTCGTTCCTCAACTGCTCCTAACCCACGTCCTTGCTCTCCACTTCTGAACTCAGTCTAAAAACTAAAAACTACTTAAAATAAACCTAAGTGTGCTATTTATACTAGTGAGAAATTTTTCCCGGAATAACAAGCAACGTGTCACGGAGGCCAACGCGGAGCACTGCCTCCGTGACACGGCGTGGACGCGGACCTTCACTGGAATTTCAGGGTCCGGTAAATTAGCCTCAACGTGGCACGGAGGCCAATGCGGAACACTCTCTCCGTGCCACGGATCTGACGCGATGGCACACTGGAATTTGCCATTTTAATTCCTGTCCAGGCAGTGTGCTACCGCAATGGTAGCATGGCACGGCTCCATCGCGGAGCCCCTATAAATTGTGCATTCCAATGTCTTTTCCACGCTCGCATCCAAGTCCAACTCCAATATAGTTCCAACATGCATTTTAGCTCCTAAAAATCATATTTACCTGCAAAACAAATGCTAATCATATTGGTTAGTATAAATTCGCATTTTATTACCGATTACATGATATTATATACACATTGCACAACAAACAAGGTAAAATTGATACGTTTGAGTATCACTTGGGCAGATAAATCTGCCCAAGATCAGTTACCAACTTACTAATCACATTCACTAACTGGATAATATCTTCTCTGATTACTATTACACCATCTAAATCAAGCTTTCTCGGCACCTTTGCTGCTGCAAATCCTCTGCCTAAATCCTGATAATCCTAACTCTCTGCAGACATGAGGTTCAAGAGAGCCTCAATTTCATCATTACATTTGGAAAGAATATGTTCCTTTGTTGTAGTGTCAAAAAGTATCATAGACTCGAGCTTCAAACCCTCAATGAAATTGTGCTCGATTATCTCCTTAGATTGCATGTGGTGTGGACAATACCTCTAGTATCCCTTGTAACGTTCCCATGCCTGAGCTAGTGTTCTCTATCTCTCTGTATGAATCCGGAGATCTTTCCCCTCGTTTCTTTAGTTCTTCTCGAAGAGAAAAAATTATTGATGAACTTGTTAAAGAGAATCTCCTAAGTTGTGATAGATCCTACAGGCTCATTTTGAAGCCACTCCTTGGCCTCTTTGATTAGTGTGAACAGAAACGAAGTCAACTTAACATATTCATCTGACACGTTCTGGTAGTGGAAATTTTCACTCAGCTCTATAAACATCATCAGATGCCTATGGGGATCCTCATGCGGCCAAGTGTTTTGGACCAACCGCACAGTCCCTTCTTTTAGCTCAAAGTTCGCAGTGATGGCCAATTTAACAATTTCTTTGGAAGCATTTTCCATATTCGGCCTAGAAAACTGCATCACTGGAACTCTCTCATTCTCTTAACCTGCTGCTTTCCCGTTGTTCTCCATAGCTAACCTTCGAAAGGTTCTCTCTATTTCAGGATCAAGAGAAGCTAAGGATGGTACTTGACTTCTCATGCTTGGCATACACTAAGGCAAACAACCCTATGAACTTCAACAAAAACAAGAAACAAATGTAAAATAAAAACTAGCGAAAGAAAATTCTAACCTACAAACGATTAAACAATATTCAAGTCTCTGGCAACGGAACCAAAAACTTGATGTGGCCCAAGCGCATGCAAGCGCACGTGGTCATCAAGTAATATAGGATTGTTAAGTCCAGATATCATAACCATAGGGACTTGTCAATTTAATTATTGTAAGGTTGTCATTTTTATTTCACTACTACAAAACGAATAAATTGGAGATTGGTAAATTAAACTACTAAACGTAAAATGTAAGGATTAAATAAAACTAATGCAACCTTGATTGTATTTCGATAATGATGGCAAACTAGGGAATGGCACTTGGTTGGTTTCAGGTTGAGTTTTCTAGACAAAATTAAACTAGCATGGTTCTTCCTATAGTTGTTAGTTGCAAGTTACTATCCCATTTCTTGCCACTATCCTTAGCATCCAAGAACTATCTCATGCACCCTAACGCCTATATCCTTAAGATCATAGGAGAACATGAAAAGACGATTATGCCTACTAGTATTTCAACTAGACGAGGTTGAAGGGTATATCCCTATCATCCACAACAACTTCTATCCTATCACCAATGGGTTCAAGGGTCTTTGAATTCCCATTCTGCATTTATTTTTACCTATTTCGATTCTCTTTCATAAGTTCAATCGAAATCCAACAGATTACTTATAAGGTGATCAGTCTAATAAATAATAAATTAAAATAAGTAAATACAAATAACCATAGAAAATAATCAAAACCAATTTTATTACGCTTTCAAACAATCAACCATCCACCATGGCCACAACCCTAGATTATAAGTTTAGCCACTCATAGACAAGCGAAGAAACGCATAAGTAGTCATCATCATATGAAAATATGAAGTAAAGAAGAGAAAACCTAGTTGTACAACTTTGTCTTCCTTCCAAATGACATACAATGTGTGATGAAAATGAAAGGAGACTCCTCTCTGGTGTATTCCCACTCTTTCAAATGTCAAAAGTTGTCAAAAATTGATAAACGATGTGTACCAAACGACCTAGTCCTCATATTTATAGATGAGCCTTCAAATGACACTTCTGCCCTTTAACAGTTGGCTTAAAAATCAGCATTTTTTTTGCCCCGGAATGGATTTGGTGCACCGCCCCTCCTATCTCGCCACAAACTTAGTCAAATTTTTAGTAATTTCCAGCTCTAGAATAGACCTGGCGCGCCGCCCTAGCCATAGCACCAGCCTGAGATTTTTTTTCTCGAAAGTTTGAAGGATGAGCCATAGCACCAGACTGAGAAATTATTTCTCTAAAGCTTGGGACTTGGTGTGGGGCGCCAACTATAGCACCAAATCCGTCAGATTCTCAAATCTTCATTCCTTGCATCATTTTGAGCCCATTTTGCTTAGTTTCCTGCTCAAATCAACTAAAATAGTTTGTTAGCACATAAAACGTACATACATGAATTTAAGTATAAATTACGGATTATGAACTCAAAACATGATCAAGTATGGGTAAACACATGGTAAATGGGCATGAAAATATGACCAACATCACTCCATCAACTCTTACTCCAAAGGAAAGTTAAGCTGTGCCATTGGGTTTTCCATGCTAACATGTGACAAGTCAAAAACAAAAACAAATTAAAATATAAATCACAAAATAAAGACTACAAGACGGATTTAAACATCAATTAACTATTTATGAACCGTATTTCCTGAAAATAGTGCAAAAATTTGATCACACCTAAACTATATCTCGCAATAAAGTATAAAATAGTCGCTATCAAATATAGTAACCCAACTAGTTTGGGGTCAATCTCATAGAGAATAGGTCAAAATAATATGTTAATAGTGAGAAAATCAATTAGTACTCAATATTTCAGAAAGGGGATTGCAATAAAAGAAAAGGTATTATTGAGCTAAGAAGTTTTTATTGTCAAATTTATGAGAAGAAACTATGATTTTGTTCTCCATGATTTCATAGTGTAGTAGGCTTATCTTTTTAGTGATCTATCCTAGTGAAATTTATGTAAGAATGATGATTAAGTTCATCTAACGTCTCTTGACCTACATAGATGAATTTCACTCTAAATTCTCTCAAACTTTTGATGTTCATATTTTACCCTCATCATATTTCTTGGATTAACTATCCTTGGTTAGAGCTCAAGTTAATTAGATGAGGGTTGGTAGCGTCAAATTTTCCATTGTTATTCTCTTTTCCTAATTTCAACCTCACAGGTCAAGCAAGTTGATGATGCAGGCGCGTTTCAATATTTGCAACCACTAAGACTAATTAAAACAAAGAAAATAACAATCCACTCAATTCACCATTTAAGAGTCACTATTTTGTTTTACTTACTTTTGTTAATCCATCATGGTTCCTACAACCTTAGCTTTAGAAATTAGCTGATCATGTTTGAATAAACAATCACATAATATTTATAAGAAGTCATGATAAATACTTACAATAATATGAAACTATTTGATAAATCCTTAAAGCTAACTAGAATCACAAGAACTTGATGTTTTTCTCAACAATTGAATAGAATAACGTTTTCCACACTTGCAATAATTCATTATGTGAATAATAGTCAATGATTAAGTGGTGTAACAATTTTCACAACTGATTGGGCACCAAAAACTTCTTAAGAGGGGGTATTTGTAGTAGTAGAATAAGTCTACATCTGTTCCTACTTGGACTGAGATTCGAATTTGAAGGTTTTGAGTTCACAGTAGGGGATCCGCATCACACAACCCATTGCACCATCTTGGCCACGCATCACGCAGCTAGGTGCACTGAAGTGTCCTACACATCATACGGGTCGGTACATAGATATGGTTATGCGATGCCAACCTCCATTTATAGTGGCACTTGTCCCTTTGAGTTCAGCTTCACAACACTTGCTCTTTTAAGCCCAAATGAGTCAAAAGTCGTCACTTTTATCCCTATGAACATCTAATCATGTGTGTTAGCTCTTTTTCACAAATATCATAGAAAACCAAAGCATTCACATTATTTTTTCTCAAAACATAGCTAAATGTGGCTAAAATTTGGCAAATAAGTGCATAAATACACCAAAAATCAAGACCCCTAAAGTACTACGTCCTATATCCTTGCACCACGCCCTATCCTTATCCTTAATAATACAATCCTCCCTCTGTAGCTACCTCGAGGATGAATGCTGACTAGTTTTCAGGCCTCGTGGTCTTGAAAGCCTTCTACTCACTTGAGATCTATCGATGGTGCCACTTGTCTATCATCTAATTCTTTCCCATATACATAGTACCTTCTCTTTGTGGAGGTGGATTCATGCGGATCCAAAAAGCGTGACGAGCAACTACCTTTCAAATTAGTTCAAGATGGAAACTCGATATGACAGCCTTATGATCATGCGCTCCACCTCTTCCTCTTTAATACTCGTCGACATATGTAGCCTTCACATGACACCAAGGGGATCTGGGAAAATGCAAACATTTCCAGCTTACCTTATAAAAGTATCCCCTAGTTCACGTCACTTCTTTTACTCTCTAGGTAAAACCATCTTTTTGCTCTACCTTTTTTCTCTTCCCGGCTCGTTGTTTTCTAGCATCTTCCATTTCCATACCTTTCCTTTATAATTAAATAGAAATTCTCTCTAGACCCATATCTTTGGATATCCCTTCCATTTTTTATGAAAATACCGCTCTGATTGAGTGTATCGATGCAAGGGTAGCTGCATCGGCTATGGATGGCGACTCCATCTTTTATATCCCTTTGATGGAGGATCCCTCTAGATCATGGGTGGTAGATTTGGAGGAGGTTGAGTCTCTAATCGACTTGGTGATCCCCAAAAAGTTAAATTTTAGTAAGGACTACTCCCATTACTCATTTGGGGATGACAACGTCCTTTCAAGAACTTGCTATGTCATGTACTACAACACCCTGGATCATTTGAGCAATAAATCTGTACTTTTGAGGTAGGAATAAGAGTACTTAATAGACTAAAATAGAATTTTTATAAGGCCTTTGAGTCACTCTATCATCGTATTTAATATTGGACGTCAACAAAATTCAGCAAAAGTTATTGCAAATTTTCTTCTTGAGATTCTTTGAAATTTGGGTCAAATGTCTCGATTATTTTCTCCAAATATATAAGGATTAGGGAGCCTAAAAGCTATCAAATTAACATTCCATGGGTCTAGTTTCCAACATATTAAATCGTTCATGAATCAGACTTTGAAATAGAGAGATATTTGCATTTTCGTGAGACCGCACAAACAGGCACATCACAAGAGGTCTAAGGCGATGGAGCACTATTTAAGTCCCTTTGGTCAGTTGTTGGTCATCCAAATACATTTTACAAAAAATCCCTTCGTAAGAAACCTCTCTCCAACTCTTCTTTAAGTGTTCTAAGTGTTGTTAAGGTAGGAAGCCATGGTTTAATATGATTTTGATGTTGGAAAGTCGAGAATTGATCTTGGGCAAATTTATATGCCCAAGTGATACTCAAAAGTACCATTTTAGCGTTGTTTATCTATCAATGTGTATACATTCTCATGTAATTGGTAATAAAAAGTGAATTTATACTAACCAACATGATTAGCATTGTTTTGCAGGTAAAATGTGATTTTGGGAAGCTTAAATGCATGTTGGATGATACCGGGGTTGGACTTGGATGCCATCGCGGAACAAGGCATTGGACAGCATGAAATAAAGGGGCTCTGCGATGGAGCCGTGACACGCTGCCATCGCGGAGGCATTCTGCCTGGATAGGGAAATTTCGCCCAAATTCCAGAGAGGGTCCGCGTCTGGTCCGTGGCACGGTGGCTTGGCTCCGCGTTGCACGCCGTGCCACGTTGAGCGTTAATTCCTGGACCCCCAAATCCAGTGAGGGTCCGCGTCCGTAGCGTGTCACGGAGGCAGTGCTCCGCGATGCACTCCGTGACACGTTGCTCGTTATTCTGGGAAAAATTCCCAGCAGTATAAATAGAACACTTATGTTCATTTTTCAATATTCTGACTTGGTCGAGCAAGAACGTGGGTTACAGGCAGTTGAGGGACAAAAATATCAGGGTTTTTTCTCTCTTTCTTTCTTCTTTAATTCAATTGCTTGTATGATTAACACTCATTTTAAGATGTTTAATCCACAAATGAGTGGCTAATTCCTCTCCTTGCTGAGGTTATGAACAATTGTGATGAAATGTGATCATTGATTATTTGGTTTTTCATCTTTTCTTCCATATTGTTCTATTAATTCTTGTTCTTACTGCATTAATGTGTGGCCTACGTTAATGTATATCTAAAAAGTCCGATTTCACTCGAGAGAGCAAGAAATTGGAAAGTTGTGAATTAATAGGATATGTTCTTTACTTGGTTTGGGAAAATTGAGTCTTGATTTGCTTTCAGAATAGAAATATACCTGAAAGTCGTATTAGTCAATTTAGGAACTGGGTTTGTATGGCTAGAACATGAATTGCATTTAATCACAGAAATGTAGGTGGATGGTTCATGATTATTAAGTGAGGTTAAATACAAGAGTTTTAATCTCTTGACAAATGTTCTTGGCTAGCAACTGGAGGAAAAGATTAACTAAAGTATGATGATAATTAATTTCATTACATGTTCGTTTAACCTCAGCATGCTCTCATTCATAGTTCAGACTCAAAGTAGATAATTGTTTTAGCTTTAGTATTAAAATTAAAAACAAACTATCAAACTTTTGGTTACACTGTTGTCTGCATTTTTAGAAGTAAAATATAGTACACTTGAGCAGATTGCACTTCATCCAAGTCTCTGTGGGATCGATACTTGGCTTACTAAAACCACTTACTACTTGTTCGACCACGTGCACTTGCGTGTTGTTTTATACCCACAAATCACGCGAACAAGTTTTTGGCGCCGTTGCCGGGGACTTGGCAATTGGTGAATTTGTTTTAAGTGTTAATTTACTGTATATTTATTCTCTTAGTGTTGACAACTTAGTCTTAGCCTGTATTTTGAAGACTTAATTTCTGTTGAACACTGGCAAGAGACAAGGAGCCGGTGGAATCGTATATAGAGCCAGAAAGGATATTTCACAGTAAACGGAGAGAAGCTCTACAAAGAAAGCTGCAGTTGCTCAGACAGACGATCATGGAGCAACAACAGAATCCACCGGTAGTACGGGTAGTGTTAGTGCCCGAAGAAGTAGAAGCTCAGCCGGTTCGCGAGGTGGCAATCCCACATGATAATAATGTCACATCTAGCATCCGCAAACCTGAGCCTGGAGAGAGGTTTGAACTGAAACAGAATATGGTGCAGTTGCTGCACACTAGTGGGCAATTTACCGGTCTCCCTCATGAAGATCCACAACAGCATCTCCAAAATTTTTTGGAGATAAGTGACACTTACATCCCCGCTGGAGTGTCATCAAACTATGTCCGGCTTACATTGTTCCCATTCTCATTATTGGGAGAAGCCAAGAGGTGGTTGAAAGCTGAGCCACCGAATTCTATTTCTACGTGGGATGATCTTGCATGGAAGTTTTTGATACAGTTTTTTCCCTCCGGTAAAACAACAAGACTTAGAAGTCAGATTCTAAGTTTCAAACAGAGAGAGGGAGAAAATTTATATCAGGCCTGGGAGAGATTCAAATCCATGTTGAGGGATTGTCCTCATCATCATCAGTCCAATGATGTGCTGGTGCACACATTTATAGAGGGTTTGGAACCCCACACCAAAATATTGCTAGACTCAGCAGCTGGAGGGCAAGCGCTGGAGAAAACTTATGAGGAGCTGTACACCTTGTTGAACCATATTTCGTAGGGCAATCCAGAATGGAATGCTGATTCATCAAGAGGTGGGACAAGGAAAGCAACAGGAGTTCTTGAAGTGGATGGGTTTACAGCTATCGCTGCACAGATAGCTGCATTGCAAAATCAACTTAACACCCACTTCAGCAACATGACATTGAACTAGCCTCAAGCCCCAGTTAATGCAGTACAGCAAATATGGTGTGAAGTGTGTGGAAGAAGTGAGCACTCAGCTGAGTGTTGTGGAGCCAATCCTGACTCGGTAAACTTTGTGGGTAATGTGCAAAGGAATCACCAACAGTATGGTAGTAGCTACAATTCCAATTAGAGGAATCACCCTAATTTCTCATGGGGTAGCAACAACCATCAGGGGCAAAGTTCGGGTCAGGGTGTGCAAAGGAACCAAGGAGGGCAGCAGAATTATCAAACACAATTCAGAAACAACAATGCCCCTCCTCCACCACCATCACCTAGCATTGAGGAGATGTTCAAGACCATGATAGCTAACCGAGCTCAATTGTAGGCTGACTATGTGAAATTGGCAGCCGAAGTGAAAAACAACCAGTTAGCTACCAAGGCACTTGAATATCAATTTGGGCAATTTGCTAGTGCCCAAAACACAAGGCCTAGAGGAGGAATGCCGAGCGACACGGATCCCAATCCCAAGCAGGTAAATGCAGTGACCACAAGGAGTGGTTTGCAGCTGAAAGAGGTGGAACCAGAAAGACCACCTCAACAGTCGGGAGCAGCAGAAGTTGAGAGGGAGCACAGTATTGAAAGGGGGAAGACTAAGGAAGCTGAATCAGAAAGACCTCCACCCCCGTTCCCTCAACGACTAAAGAAACACAAGTAGGAGGCATGTTTCAAGAAATTCATGGAGGTGCTGAAATAGGTACATATTAACTTACCTCTTGTTGATGTCTTGCAGGGAGTGCCGAAATATGCTAAGTATATTAGGGACATCGTGGAAAATAAAAGTCGATTGACTGAGTATGCTACGGTGGCTCTAACGGAGGAGTGCACTTCCCGGATTCAAAATAGACTGCCCACAAAGCTAAAAGACCCTGGGAGTTGTACTATCCAGATTACTATTGGGCAGAGCATCCGAGCTCGTGGATTGTGTGACTTGGGAGCGAGCATAAATTTGATGCCTTCATCGGTATTCAGAAAGTTGGGTCTAGGGAGTCCTAGACCCACAACTGTAATCTTGCAATTGGCGGATCGATCCTTAGCCAGACCTGATGGCATTGTGGAGGACGTTCTGGTGCAAGTTGGCTCCCTAATTTTCCCGGTAGATTTTGTCGTGCTGGATTTTGAACCAGACGCGGAAGTCCCATTTATTTTGGGACGTCCTTTCTTGGCAACCGGGAAAGAACTAATTGACGTAGCTGCGGGGCAGCTAACAATGCAAGCACATGACAAAATAGAGGTATTTGATGCGTTTAAAGCCATGAAGCTGCCAGCTATACATGAGGAGCTTTCAACAATCATTGTGGTTGAACATGAAGAAATTCGTCAGATTGTTGAATCTCAAGACCCATTGGAAAGAGTGTTGACGCACTCCAATTATTTTGGAGATAGAGAGGCGTATGAAATGGTCCAAATGTTGAATGAAGCACAAAATCATCCTAGGAGACAGGAATTCCAATCATTGATGAGGTCTCTAGAACCTTTGCCGAAACCATCCGTTGAGGAGGCACTGAAGCTGGAGCTGAAAGAATTGCCTCCCCACTTAAAATATATCTTTTTGGGGGAGGATGAGACGTTACCAGTTATCATCTCTACAGACTTGACTGAGGCACAGGAGAAGGAAGAATTGGGTGTCCTCAGAAAGAGAAAGAAAGTAATGGGTTGGCAAATGTCAGACATTCAGGGTATCAATCCAGCTTTTTGCACACACAAGATATTCATGGAGACAGGAGCCAAACCAACCGTTCAGCCGCAACGGAGACTAAATCCAGCAATGAAGGATGTGGTGAGGAAAGAAATAATCAAGTGGCTTGATGCAGGTGTGGTCTACCCGATTTCAGATAGTGAATGGGTCAGTCCCGTTCAGTGTGTTCCAAAGAAAGGGGGGATGACTGTGGTCACCAATGAGAAAAATGAGTTGATTCCTACCCAAACCGTCACAGGCTGGCGGATTTGCATGGATTACAGGAAGCTTAATGAAGCCACGAGGAAAGATCAATACCCCATCCCGTTTATTGATCAAATATTGGATAGGTTGGCGGGACAGGAATATTATTGTTTCCTTGATGGGTACTCTGGTTATAACCAAATAGCCATAGCTCCGGAGGATCAAGAGAAGACGACTTTTACCTGTCCTTATGGGACATATGCTTTTAGGCGAATGCCGTTCGGGTTATGCAATGCACCTGCCATATTCCAGAGATGCATGATGGATATTTTTCATGACATGGTGGAGGATTTTGTTGAGGTATTCATGGATGATTTTTCTGTTTTCGGTAACTCGTTTGCTACTTATTTGCAGAATCTTGACAGGGTGATGGCTCGCTGTGAGGAATCCAACCTTGTATTAAATTGGGAGAAATGCCACTTCTTAGTGAAGGAGGGTATTGTCCTTGGCCACAAAGTGTCTCGAAAGGGGTTGGAAGTCTATCGTACTAAGATCGAGGTTATTGAAAAGTTGCCACCACCTGTGTCAGTGAAAGGTGTGCACAGTTTTCTTGGGCATGCAGGATTCTAAAGACGATTCATCAAAAACTTTTCCAAAATTTCTAGACCACTATGCAGATTGCTAGAGAAAGAGGTAAAGTTTGAGTTGAATGATGAGTGTGTTAAAGCATTCAAAGAGTTGAAGCAGAAATTGATAGAAGCACCTATCCTTACTTCTCCGGATTGGGAACAACCATTTGAGTTGATGTGTGATGCCAGTGATGTGGCTGTGGGAGCCGTATTGAGGCAAAGAAAAAATAAAATCTTTCATTCTATCCATTATGCAAGCAAAACGCTGAATACAGCCCAAAGCAATTACACAGTCACAGAGAAGGAAATGCTAGCCTTGGTGTTTGCATTTGACAAATTCAGGTCCTATTTGGTGGGTTCGAAAGTTATGGTGTACACAGACCATGCAGCGATTCGGTACCTATTCAACAAGAAGGATGCTAAGCCCAGGTTGATCAGATGGATCTTGTTGTTGCAGGAATTCGACCTTGAGATCAAAGACAGGAAGGGGAGCGAGAATCAGGTAGCAGATCACCTATCACGATTGGAAAGCCGATTGCATGTGATGGAAAGTGTTAACATAATTGAGGAGTTCCCAGATGAGCAACTCTTGGCAGTGGGGGAAGCTGAAGTTCCCTGGTACGCAGACATAGTCAACTTGCTAGTGAGCGGAGTCTACCCACCTGAGGCAACAGACCAGCAGAGAAGGAAATTGAGGCATGATTGCCGGCACTTTGTTTGGGATGAACCATACTTATTTAAACAAGGACCAGATCAGGTAATGAGAAGATGCATCCCAGAGAGTCAGATTGCAGAGGTGTTGAGGGGCTGTCATTCTTCATTGTATGGGGGTCATCATGAAGGCGAGCGAATAGCACACAAGGTTCTATAGTCAGGTTTCGTTTGGCCAACACTGTTCAGAGACTCTATGGCGTATGTCAAAATGTGTGATAGATGTCAGCGTACAGGAGCAATTGGCAGAAGACAAGAGATGCCGCTGCAGAATATACTGGAAGTTGAGCCCTTTGATGTATGGGGCATTGATTTCATGGGCCCATTCCCACTGTCATTTGGTAATCGTTACATCTTGGTTGCCGTAGATTATGTATCAAAATGGGTGGAAGCAATAGCTTGTCCCAGGAATGACAACTAGGTAGTAGCGAAGTTTGTGAAAAAACACATCCTCACCAGGTTCGGGACACCCTGAGCCATTATCAGCGATGGAGGGGCTCATTTTGTCAATGCAAGTTTCAAGAAATTACTCGCCAAGTATGGGGTGCGCCATAAAGTGGCGACAGCATACCACCCCCAAACTAGTGGGCAAGTAGAGGTGTCAAATAGAGAAGTGAAGTAGATTCTTCAGAAAATGGTAAATACACAACGGAATGATTGGTCAAGCAAACTTGATGATGCGTTGTGGGCATACAGAACTGCTTACAAGACACCGATTGGAACTTCACCATACCGACTGGTCTATGGTAAAGCATGTCATCTTCCGGTGGAGTTAGAGCACCGAGCCTTTTGGGCTGTAAGGAAGCTAAATATGGACTTAGAGCTGGCGGGCAAGAAGAGACTAATGCAGCTCAGTGAACTTGAAGAGTTCCGCTGGCATGCCTATGAGAGTGCCAAGTACTACAAGGAAAGAACTAAAAGATGGCATGACAAGCATGTGGTGCATCGCATTTTCGAACCAGGACAGAAAGTCTTGCACTTCAATTGAAGATTGAAGTTGTTTCCAGGGAAGCTGAGGTCTAATTGGTCGGGACCATTTGAAGTGGTAAGAATGACCCCGCACGGGGCAGTAGAGTTGTGGCAAGAGGATCGGAGTGCCACATTCTTAGTAAATGGCCAGAGGTGTAAGCACTACTGGGGGGACGACGGTGATCGAGAGAAATCGTCCATCACCCTGGAGGACAACTGAGCTTAACGACGTCGAGCCGCGATGGTAAACCAGGCGCTGCACGGGAGGCAACGCATGGGGAAATTTTTTTTTTTCTTTCTTGTTGTAAAGTGTAAATAGATTTTTCTTTTTCTTTTTCTTGATTTACTACAAAATTTTTCGTTTTTAGTTTTTGTTTATTTGTATTTAGAGTGAAACCTATAATTCTAACCAATTTTGTATAGTGAGATGAATTTCAGGTCAAATGGAGGAAAATATGCACGGAATCGCGAAGGAAAAGTCGAGGTATGAAAAATTAATAAAAAGTGGCAGACAGCGAGCTGGGGCGATAGCTCCGTGTCACGGAGGTGGACCTCCGCGTTACCTCCGTGACACATTGAGGTATAATCCGGAAATTTTAAAAATTTCCAGAACAGTCTCGCGATGGCTCCGTGTCACAGAGGCAGTGCACAGCGATGCACTCCGTGACACGTTGCCTTGTATATCGCGACGGGTCACACCGGGTCGCCGGGTGACCCGCGCGATTTCCCCACTTTTTAACCCCGAAAACCCTCCCTTTTCCCTCATTTTTTAATCTCTCCGTGACCAAACCCCCCAAAACCCATCCCCCATCAACCTGACACGGAGTAGGCAAGAAATTCAACAAGTTTTCTTCGATTCTTCAAAGTCAAGGTATGTTTTTCGATTTCCTCTCAAACTCTTGTCAATTTTCTTCGATATTGAGCATGTGAGGTGAGCTAAATTGCCCTAAGTAGAAATTAATCATGAATTCAAGTAAATTGTTATTGATTGATGTTCGGAATGTCGTTATGATTGCTTGAACTGATCAATTGCATAAATTAATCGAAATTGCTTGATAATATCAATTCTAGGGCTTGTTTTTGAATTTGAAGTTGAAAATGTAGTGAAATTGTGAATTTCATGCCGGGATGTATATATTGAATGAGATGAGTCGATATACAATTTGTTAGGATGTTAATAGAACGACAGATTCTCGGGTTAAGGGAATGTTGAAATTTGTAAGAATTTGGTTGGTTGTATAGGTTCGTGTAGATAAATTTTTGTTATTGTTTTTGTTTCTTTGTTTTTCCTTGCTAAGTGCGATGGTTAAGATGTTAGCGATGGTAGTGATTGTGATTAGCTGTACGAAGTCTGAGTAGTACGCAGAAGATATACCGTCGAATTTTTCGAACGCACTAAGCATGATTGTATAGTTGTTTATTGGGTGTAAATAAAGATAATCTTACCGTATTGTTGTAACTGTAGCTAAGGACTAAGTGTGGGGTAACCTAGCTTAACCCGACCTTAGTCGAAGTTAATATCCGTTAGCTTAACATTGACCTTGTCTACTTGGGTTGACAGGTAAAATGGCAAGCCGGCAAGAGAAAGGGAAAGGCGCATCAACTTCAGGCGCCGGAAGGAAGCGGATCAGACTGGGCACAGCAGTCCCAGCAGCACCAGCAGTTCCACGCGGCCAACGCCGCCAGTATGGAACAAGATGGGTGACTGATGAGGGGAAAAAGTGGTACGCAAAGCACAAAGAAAACAAATATTTCCCCGAGGAGCACATAGCACGGGAACCATTGGCACAGGAGTTCCTTAGGATGGTCCACCGAATCGAGGCAGCTGGGCTAAATTTCATTTTTAAAGAGCCAAAGGAATGCAATCTGCACCTGGTTCGGGAGTTCTATGCCAATTGGAACCCGACGATCAGAATTCACACCATCAAGATCAGAGGGAAAATAGTCACCTTGGAGCCCCACCACCTCAATGCCATCATAGGAGCGCGGGACACAGACGCCCACGTACTCCGACAGCTGAACATTACCCCACCGTATGCGGACATCAGACGCACATTGTGTGGGACCCGATCGACAGCTAGATGGAGCAGACACAAAGAGAGGGGCTACCACCAGACTTTGCCATATTCACAGATGAACAGGGAAGCCCGAATCTGGCTGAAGATAGTCTGCTCATGCCTAATCCCGGGGGTACATATGACAGATGTAACCCGGGATCGTGTATGCCTGGTGTACGCCCTGATGAAAGGGCTGGAGATCAACGTGGGGGCGGTAATTATCTCTGCCATGAAGAGAGCCCGGTTGCACCAGGGGCATAGGTATGGCTTTGGTGGACTAATCACCACCTTCCTCAGGGGCCTAGATGTTGAGGAGGAGGCCCTTGACTATATCCCGCAGATGGAGCGGCGGGCCTTGGATGTTACTAAAACTAAGGCTCCCGGCACCACCCACGGGCCAGTGATTACACTTGGCGAGCGACATGCTCGTGATGACCAGTATATGGCTCGAATGCATGGGATGCAGATGCTCCAGCTGAGGATAGGCGGGAGGCCGACGACAGAGGAGGAGCTATGGAAGGTCGAGCTAGACTACCCCTTTGGTGAAAACGCTAGGGCTCTATGCCGAGTGGGGCCAACATTTGTAGAGCCCATAGATGATGATGTCCCCACAGACGAGGAGACACGTCGGGAGGACTCCGATGTGGAGTCCGATGATGACGACGGAGGCGACTCGAACATGGGAGATGAAGCAGCAGGACCCGACAAAGAAGTGGAATACTTTTACTGATCAGGGAGTTCCACCACCTGATTTTGTGCTATTTTAATTTTTGTAAACACTGGGGACAGCGTTCGAGCTAAGTGTGGGGTGGGAGTAGTTAGGTGCTAGGCTGGGCTGTTTTGTATGTATGCTCTATTCTGTTGTCGTGCATGTGAAATTTTGTGTTCCCTGTGAGTTGATGAATTGTTTAAGTGTTGTTCTGTATTGTAAATTTATGTGAAATTGATGTGTGTTGCTGAATGTTGCTAGCTGATTTTGATTATGTACATAGTTTTGTTATCGAAATTATCTATATTTTTTTTAAATTTTAAAATATTTTGTACATACTTTTTCTATCGAAATGATCAATATTTTCAACATTTTTTTTACTCTTGGGTTTCTCGGCGTTTGTTTTCGGTTCTTTTACCGAGAAAGGTCCCATTGAACCGACGTCTTAGTTAGTGACCGTTCCCTATGATGGATGGATAACGACCGTCTTAAGGGAAATGTAGTCGTTAGGAGTAGTTTTTTTTCAATTATTTTTCAGTTCTTTCTTTGGTGGGTTGCGTCCCAAAAACCGGTAGTTACTATATGGTTGCGAAATTCTGGTTGCGTGTTGTACATAATATTTAAAATGCAAAGGTGATTCGTATGAAAGCATGCAACTTTGTAAATATGTTGAGATACCTAGGCCATAGAGTTCGATTCAGTGTGATTGAGGCTTAATGTTTGAATTCCTGTAATTAGCTGATTGAAGAGCCTGTGAATACATCTTAAAATGAGCATGTGCAAAAAGTGTGAAGTGAGGTGTTGTTATTCCATGCTATTGTGAAGTGTCTAGAACTTGCCTGGTGTGTGTACAAAACGAAATGAAGGAGGTGTATTGTAGGAAAGGATGTAGTCATTTCTTTGTTTTAACCGAGAGTTTCTATTTTTCTTTGTCGTACACACCTTGATTGTATACCCTAGTCAGCCTGTTGAGCCTTTAGCCTATTATTTTTTATTTTGTCATAAAGTGTAAACCGAGCTTAATTCTTTCTTTTCATTAGCCGTATAGTCTATACAAAACTCTTAAGCACTTAAGAAGAGAAAATCATTTTCCCGAAGTGTCAAAGAGTGAGAATGGTGAAAAGAAAAAGAAAAGCAGAGTGATAGAAGAAAAGAAAAGGTTGAAGGTGCACTTGCTATAAATAACCGATAATGAAGGTGCATGAATAATCTTTGTTGTTGTGTCAAGTGTGCTTAATACGATGGGCCATACTAAAGAAAATCATCAAGAATGGGATGATGGAAAAAAGAAACATTGTCCATGAGTTGATGGGATGTGTTGAAAAGGCGCTTAAGGATGCTAGTGGCTATTATTGGCTAACCCAATATTTACTAGTTCCGTAGCTTCCATTACAACCAGTTAAAGTCCTACGTGATCTTACATCGCACTTCTTTATATTAGTGGGGTAATACACTAAGGGCAAGCTTATGGGTCATGACATGATGCATGTGAATTCTTTTGGGAGAGAGAGCGAAATTGTTTTTACATGCCCCTGCTTGAATTTTTATGAGTCATATGAGCAAAAAGGGGAAGATTCTCTTGTGTTGTGAGGGCACATGCTTGATGAAAGATTAATTTTCTTGTCGGATATCTTTATAAGCTGATTTGCATGAGTTTGCCAATATCGAGAGTCGATTCTTAAACTCTAGGAGGTCTTGATGTATTGAAGGTCATTGCATTGATAAGACCATGCATGCTTTCTTGATGATTTGTTGTATTGAATAATCGGTATGACCGTAGCCTAAATTGTCGAACCAAAGTAGCGAGGTTGGGATGTAAATTGCATGAAGTGTAGGATTGTTGTTCGAGGACGAACAAGGATTTAAGTGTGGGGTAAGTGATCTTGGGCAAATTTATATGCCCAAGTGATACTCAAAAGTACCATTTTAGCCTTGTTTATCTATCAATGTGTATACATTCTCATGTAATTGGTAATAAAATGTGAATTTATACTAACCAACATGATTAGCATTGTTTTGCAGGTAAAATGTGATTTTGGGAAGCTTAAATGCATGTTGGATGATATCGGGGTTGGACTTGGATACGATCACGGAACAAGGCATTGGACAACATGAAATAAAGGGGCTCCGCGATGGAGCCGTGACACGCTGCCATCGCGAAGGCATTCTGCCTGGAGAGGGAAATTTGGCCCAAATTCTAGAGAGGGTCCGCGTCTGGTCCGTGGCAAGGTGGCTTGGCTCCGCGTTGCACGCCATGCCATGTTGAGCCTTAATTCCTGGACCCCCAATTCCAGTGAGGGTCCGCGTCCGTAGCATATCACGGAGGCAGTGCTCCGCGATGCACTCCGTGACACGTTGCTCGTTATTCCGGGAAAAATTCCCAGCAGTATAAATAGAACACTTAGGTTCATTTTTCAATATTCTGACTTGGTGGAGCAAGAACGTGGGTTACAGGCAGTTGAGGGACGAAAATATCAGGGTTTTTTCTCTCTTTCTTTCTTCTTTAAATCAATTGCTTGTATGATTAACACTCATTTTAAGATATTTAATCCACAAATGAGTGACTAATTCCTCTTCTTGCTGAGGTTATGAACAATTGTGATGAAATGTGATCATTGATTATTTGGGTTTTCATCTTTTCTTCCATGTTGTTCTATTAATTCTTGTTCTTACTGCATTTATGTGTGGCCTACGTTAATGTATATCTAAAAAGTCCGGTTTCACTCGAGAGAGCAAGAAATTGGAAAGTTGTGAATTAATAGGATATGTTCTTTACTTGGTTTGGGAAAATTGAGTCTTGATTTGCTTTCAGGATAGAAATATACCTGAAAGTCGTATTAGTCAATTTAGGAACTGGGTTTGTATGGCTAGAATATGAATTGCATTTAATCACAGAAATGTAGGTGGATGGTTCATGATTCTTAAGTGAGGTTAAATACGAGAGTTTTAATCTCTTGGCAAATGTTCTTGTCTAGCAACTGGAGGAAAAGATTAACCAAAGTATGATGATAATTAATTTCATTACATGTTCGTTTAACCTCAGCATGCTCTCATTCATAGTTCAGACTCAAAGTAGATAATTGTTTTAGCTTTAGTATAAAAATTATAAAACAAACTATCAAACTTTTGGTTACACTGTTGTCTGCATTTTTAGAAGTAAAATATAGTACACTTGAGCAGATTGCACTTCATCCAAGTCTTTGTGGGATCGATACTTGGCTTACTAAAACCACTTACTACTTGTTTGACCACGTGCACTTACGTGTCTTTTATAGGCTTTTGGTGACTATTTCATGGTGAATATATTGGTAAGCCTTCTTCCTTTTGTTTTCCTTAGTTTTTGATGTTGGTTATAGGTGTGTTAACCCTGGTAGATTGTTATCTTAGAGTTTCTACCGTCAAATTCGTATGAATCTTGTTGCTTATGCTTCATTTGCCTTGTTTCTTCGTTGAGTTTGTTGGCTATGTTCTTGTCAGCATCTTGGAAATCCTACAGGAAGTAGGTTCGTGATATTGAAGTCTTGGGCTAGTCTAGGATTCAATCTAAGGTATGTTAAGATTGTCCTTCCCTTTGTCGGCATGAATTCCGTAGTCGTCATCGCAGGTGTTGATGTGTGTGTTGGTTGTTTTGTGAAGCTTTGTGTTATAGTATCAGTTGATTCTTGTGCTTCTGTTTATATGTTGATAAGTGTGGGTATAAGATTCTGGTTTGTTTTTTGGATAGGGCTTGAGTGTGGAGAATCGTATTCATGGCAAATGATTAGGCTCATGTCAAGAGGCCGTATGTGAGGCATGTGGTTCTTGTAGAAATTTATGGGCTATTTGTGTGAATAAGATTAGGTGAGGATATTGACAAATGAATGAGGGTTTAGAGTGGTTAAGTTCGGTGGTTGCAATGATCTTTGCTATATTTTTTTCGGCGCCCGTGTTGGCCATGTCGATGGCACATTGACAGTCGGGGTGACGCTTGGGTTGGCTTTTCTATGTCTCTTGTTTTTAATGGTGGGTAGAGTGGTTTGTGGGCTGTTTGTAAGGCTTGGGGATAGAGTGGTTAGGATGGTGATCCTTAGCTCGGTTAGTGGCTCGTCGGTGGACGGCTAGGCATGCGAGAATAGTGTTATATTGTTATAGTTGGTTTGTGGAGGTTTGAGAACCACTTGTGGGATGTTTGAACATATATTATTATTGTTGTTGATTGTGAATGTTGTGATTGTGTGATTTTTTGTGTGTTTGTTGAGGCCCTTCAGATTCGTAGATATCCTACGCTGGGAGTAGGTCTGACCACGGGGTTAAGTCCAAGGGGTAGAAAAGTTGGCCTATGATGGAGTTTAGTTTTCCTCCCATAGGTCCATTTTGAGACATGCAAGACCCATGGGGAGGTACATGCCTCCATAGCACCATATATGTCTGTTCAGAGCCTTCTTCGGATCGCAATTGGCTCTCTCAAATGGATGGATGAAAATCCTTCAACAAACCTCCTATAGTAGCCAGCTAAACCAAAGAAACTCCTAATATCTGAAGGATTAATTTTGCACAGCCAAGACAGGGTCCGATAGTGCTTGTTTGATGATGTTGATTGATTGGTGTTTACTTTTGATTTGCTTGGCATTATATTTTGATTGTTTCTTATGTTATCTGTTATCTAATAGTAGTAGATGCTAGATGTTGGCTGGTGTTAGCTGAGGCCATTGAGAGGTCTAGAGGTGATGACAGGTGTGTTATGTCGGCTAGATGTTGTGCATTGTGGTTTACTTGTTGGGCTTATGGGGGTAGGTAGGTTCTATTTATGTGTTTACTTGTACTTTCCAGACTTATGGGAGCCAGACTAAAAAAGAGTGTTGTCGAAGTCCCATCTGCCAAAGTGGAAGCTTCTTTCGTTGACAGTAGGATGAAGCTCCTTCATCCCATCGAGAGGGCTTTATACGAGAAGAAGTGAAGAAACAAAGCTCTAGAGAAGAAGTGGAGAAACAAAGCTTTGGTGGAGACCTCAAGGAATAATAGAGCCATACATTTGGTTATGAAGTGTCACCTTTTGGCTCTTTGGTGAAGCATCATTTGGAAAGACTAGTTATGCCTCCTCGAGAAAGTTCATGCCAACCATTCTTCGGTGCAGAAGGATATTGCATTAACCCAGGAGGCTACCATGGCAGCCACTTGTCCACTATTGGACTCAATTGATATTGCCTCCTCTTCTGATGACTTGACCGGGGTGAGTGGATCAAGAGGTTCTCATATTTTATCTACTGGGTTGCCTTAGCATTTTCCTTATTTATTCTCCATCTATTTGTACATATTTTTCACTTTTTTGCTTTCTTCCCAACTAAATGATGCCTTCGGGCATTATTTTTTACGAGAACAACTCAGTTTTTAATGGTCGAAGGTAGTTACATATTGATTTTTATATTATAGTAATCCTTTCAACCCCATCAGGCCCTGGGGAGCATGGCCCCTGTCTTTGGTGAGCAAAAGATTTTCTTATGTATATATATTTATATGTCTACATATCATGGCTATATAAATTTGGGGCCCATTTTGTGCGTGATATTGTGTTTTTGACATTTTCATTATAAGTTAGGACGTCTCCTAATTGTGTCAAATGTAAAGTGTCAAAACGAATTTAAGTGCATTTATGTATTTATGGCCGAACTATAGGTCAGAGCACGAAGTAAAGAAGAAAGCATATACAAGATCAACTTTTTAATCAGTATAAAAGTTCTATTACAATGTCTATCCGTGCGTTTACTTCCATTTAAGCGAGAAGCTCCCGAGATGAAAGCATGCTAGACTTTTGACATACACCCAACAAATATTTGTTCATTACTCAGTCTTGTCGTGAGTCCCTAGTGCCAGGCATGTTGGGTCATTGACATCATCCAGTGGAATCACTTCCACTCATCTTCCCAACATACTTGGTTCATACCTCATTAATAACTTTGCCGAGAAAAGCCTATTGGGATAAAAATTGGTCAGAAGAAAAAAGAGTATAGTGCATGCTGTTGTAAAAGACGGATCAGACCAATTCAGTGAAACTTGCATTCTTAGCATAGTATCTCTTCAAATTGTCAATAGTCTAGTTGTTTTGTTGCCGACTACCTTCTAGGTCGAACAATTAGTAAGAACCCTTTCCGACTATACCGGTTATCTTATAGCGTCCTTTCTATCCTATACCCAATTTCCCTTTATTTGGGTTCCAAGTTCCAAGGGTTACCCTTCACAGAACCAAGTCCCCCACTTTAAAATTATGGAACCTAACCTTGTGGTTATAATACCTATCCATCCTCTGCTTTTGCGTCATCATCCAAACAAAGGTAACTTTCTGATGTTCATCCAGTAAGTCTAGTTGCTTTCTCATTGCTTGTTGTTTTCTTCTTCGCTTACTCTTGAGAATCATAATCCAGGCTCCTCTACTTCGGCAAGTATCAAGGCTTCATCTCTGTATACCACCAAGAATGGGGTCTCACTCATGCTGGATTTTTCCATCGTTCGGTGTGCCCACAGAACTCCCAATAATTTCTTGATTCAACATCCTTTCGATGTCCCTATCCACTTTTTTAGGTTAAGCAGTATCATCCTATTGGCAAACTCAGCTTGCCCATTAGCATTCGAGTGATACGAAAAGGAAGTGATCTTTTTTCTCTATAGGCCCGCCAGTAACTCAAACACCTTGGCCCCAACAAATTGAGGTATGTTACGAGCAATCTCTTTCTTGATACCAAACTGGCAAATAATATGATCCCAAATAAAGTCAATTCTCATACATGCTTGTAAGCTCCTGCATCAACCTACCTTAAGAAATAGTTATTCATAATAAGAATTTTACCTCATCGGGGGCAGGTGGTAACGACCCTACAATATCCTTTTCTCATTTCATGAAGGGTCGGGGGGTTGTGATTGTATGCCTTCGTTCCCTTGGTTGGTAGAGATCATGCATAAATTATTATCATTTGTCATATTTTCTTATGAAGTCCCTAGCATCTTTCCCTATGCGCGACAAATAATACCTGGCCGTATAACCTTGTGCACTAAGGACCCAACTCCAAAATGATTTCTACATACTGCTTCATGTATTTATCTCCACACATAGACGGTATCTTCAGGCTTAAGACATCGGGCTAGAGGCCCCCGATAAGACATCCTATACATAATTCTGTCAACCAGACAAATTTTTATAGTCTGGTGTGGAGGGCTCGTAAGGCCTTCACGTTTCCTGGAAGCTTACCATCTTTTAGATATCTGACAAACTCACTTCTCCACTCCCACCTCTAAGCTAGTGTAGTTCACTTTCTCGCGCCCAGGACTTCTAATGCTGAGTGCACTAAGTTGTACTATCACCCCCCCATCAGATCCTTCACTCAGGTTGCAAATCCCAGGGTCACTAGTGCATCCACCTCATTATTCTACCTTCGAGGAATATGCTTCACCTCCCATTCCTGAAAATAGGATAAGGAGCTTCAAACCTTTCCTGGGTATTTCTACATTCTCTCATCTTTTACCTCCTATATCCCATTTATCTAATTCACGATGAGCTATGAGTCGCAAAAGATCCTGATGGCTTCTGTACCCATTTCATGTGCCAGACCTATCCCTGCAAGAAGGGACACAAACTTGGCCTCGTTGTTAGTGAATTGAATGTAGTTTATAGCCTACAATAGTTTTTTGCCTCCCAAGGTCACCAAGACTACCCCCAAGCCTAGTTCCTTTTTTGTTGAAGGCCCATCAGTAAACAGGGTCTAAAGTCAGTGACAAAAGTCGCCAAAGCTTGGGATTTGATAGTCTTCTAGGGTTTGAACTCGATATTAGATTCACTGAGTTCTACAACCCATTTTCCCATTCTTCCCAACAACTCAGGCTTGTGGATAACATTCCATAAAAGGTACATTATGACCACAACAATCGTGTGAAAGATGTGCCCGTAAGTGTACGGGTCGTACAAGTAATATAGTGGCCCTTTTTAAGAGCCGGATGTCGAACCCACACGGACTGGACCAATTCATCTAACTATCAAGTTCAAGTGTGATATTAAATGTCGCAAGTGTTGATTATAGACTTTTTAGTGATATTTAATTAAGTCTAGATGTGGTCAACGAAACACTCTGAATTAATTCAAGGAGCAACTAGAGTTAAAGCCGGATAATCATGCGATACTACGATTTTCAATGGTTTAAGTATGAAACTATCAATTGTCGTCTCACATAATTGGAATTGCATGTTCATGGTCTTTCGAACCTCTAAACACGAAAAACTAGCCTCACTACTACATTGTTGAGCGAGGATGTTATTTCTAGTTCGTGGGCAATTCACTACGTGGATGTGGTTTATGGGGTTTATGCTCTTGATTAGGGACTTTCATACCTCTACTCATTTAACTCAACTTAGCCTCACAACTACTTCTTCGAGTGGTGATGTGTTAATTCTAAGTTGGTGTCTAGCTCATCCCATTTTATCAACCAAGCAAGGTATTAGGTATATTATTTCTATCCTAACACAAATCATATCGTGAGATACAATCTTGCTCCCTATATTCTTGTTCTTGCCTATGTTATCTTTCTCAAGCATGTACCTAAGCTTAAACCACTTGTTTTCATGGTGATCAGTCATAAAAACAACCATAATTTAGAATGAAAGACAAAACAACAATCAATAACTTAAAACCAAAACAAAATCGCAAAATCACAATCATATCTTGTGGCTTCAACCCTAGAGGGAGGGTTCTAGCCACT
Source organism: Datura wrightii (assembly GCA_035772735.1). Taxonomy (NCBI): domain Eukaryota; kingdom Viridiplantae; phylum Streptophyta; class Magnoliopsida; order Solanales; family Solanaceae; genus Datura; species Datura wrightii. The sequence goes on from JASDFA010000007.1 coordinate 98,498,925, forward strand.
CATGTTCGTATAATTACAAGAAAGCATAATTAAACTAATGTACTTACAAGAATTGGTAGAAGAGAAGATGAAATTGACGAACCCTAGGTGAGTTCTCCCACTTCTCCCTCACTTCTTGGCAGTTTTTCAGAAATAAATCGTGACTTTTCCTTTTTTTTAGGAGCTAAGGGACCTATTTGTAGTAAATAAGAAAAAGCAACTATTTAGCCCGAAGTGGAGTGGCTCCGTGTCACGGAGGTTATCGCGCCGTTATGCCTCCGTGACACGTAGGCGTCGCGTAGGCACAATGGAAAGCAAAACAGTCGCCAAGCAGAAGCTATCCATGATGGCAGCGTGTCACGCTTCTTGTGCAGCGCGTTTGATGGCATGTCATGGCCTGGTCGCGCACCCTGCCTGCCGTGGCACTTTGCCAACGCGCAGGTGGGCTGTTTCGCGCATCCTCCTTGCCGACTTTCGCATTGTACTTCCGATTCCATGCCTCTACTTCACCAACTCATGGATTAGTTCTTCAAATGTGTTATTTACCTTGAAAAACAATGACTAATCATATGGTTTAATACATATTCACATTTACATAAAAACACATGAGAATGTATATAAATAAATAAATAAACAAGGAAAAACTAAGTTATAAAGTATCACTTGGGCATGCTATTTTGCCCACGATCAGTGACACTAGATAGAGGGCCTTAGTTTCCAAGAAGCCTCTATAAGAGTTAAGGCCAACTTTTTTATGGGAAAATACCAAGTCTATGCACTTAGCAAGCACTTATTGACATAGTATATAGAAAATTGCGTACCTTTTTCTTTAGGGACGAGCATAACACTTACTGCAACCTCTGCCACCACTATATAAAGTAGCAACTATTCTCCATCATAGGGGATCACCAACAATGAGGGCTCAATAGATAAGACTTTAATTTTCACAAGGCCTGCCAACATTCTGGGGTCCAATTGAACTGACTCGTTTTCCTTAGGAACAAAAAATATAGTGGCACCTCCCCGACGATCTTGAAATGAACTGACTAAGCCCCTCACCCGATAAGCCTCTGCATGACCTTTACATTGTCCAACATGTCCAGAATATCTTCTATTTCCTTGATCTTATTTAGGTTCAGGTTGATTCCCCTGCTCGATACAAAAAAATCTCAAGATTTTCCAGATCCAACCCCATAGCATGCGGGTTCAACTTCATATTGTGTTTCCTAAGAATGTCGAGAAACTCTTGGAGGTGAGCAAGGTGGTCTTGAGCTTTTCTTGATTTGACAAGAATATCATTAATCTAGACCTCCATATTCTTCCCATTCTGTTTCTTGGATATACGATTCACCAGTCGTTGATGTTTTCCCTGTATTTTTCAACCTAAAGGGCATATTGTAACAATATGTGCCATGGTTAGTGATAAAAGAGGTCTTCTTATGGTCCTTTGGGTCTATCTGAATCTGGTAGTACCCAAAGTATGCATCAATGAAGCCCATAACCTCGTGTTCGGTCATAGCATCGATCATTCGATCAATGTTTGGCATAGGAAAAGAAACCTTAGGACAAGCTTTATTCAATTCTTTAAAGTCAATGCACATTCTAAATTTATCAGGTATCTTCGGCACTACCATGAAGTTTGTCAACCACTTTGGATATTTTACTTCTCGGATGGATTTGATATTTAAAAGATGTATTACCTCTTCTCTATCAAACCATTCCTTTTCTTTTGAGATGAGGTGTCATATCTGTATCTCTGGGGGAAGTTGGGGTCTATCCCTAACTTGTGCACAACTATCTCCGAGGGGACACCTGTAATGTTAAGACTAGTCCAAGCCAAAAGTCAGTGTTATTTTAAGAAAATCAGCATGCTCTTTTGTAATACCCCAGAAGTGCCTAAGACTAGACTCGGAAATTTAAAATGAGAAGCAGCAAAAAAGTTGAAATTTTGCCTCAGGACGACTGATAGTACAAGTCATAGGAAGGACCCACAACCCATAGGAACCACCTGTAGTTAGTAGTTATGTGGGAAGGAGTTGGAACAACGGGCATTGTAATGACCCACTGGTTGAAGGTATGACTCGTAGGAAGGAGTCGTGGGTTGGTTCTAGAATAGTTAGGGATGGATAGTACGAGTCGTGCTATGACTCATTGTGAGGAACAATGATTCATTGTAAGTTCCTGTGGGAAGAGCAAAAAAATTCCCCCCGACGAAGTAATGAATGGAACCCACGACTCATTGGATGAAGGTACGAGTCGTGATGTGACTCATGGGAAGTCCAAATGCAATTTGATCAGAGGCGGTAATGGGAGGATGCAATAGATCTTTGGTTGCTGTAATGAATCATCCTTTTTAGTCATGGTATCAGGATCTGAGAACTGAAGAATGAGGGAAGGGAAGTAACGGATAGATACCATGACTGCAACAGATCATTGGTTGATGTAACGACTTGTCCTATTGAGTCGTGGTGTCAGGACCTAAGAAATGAAGAATAAGGGAAGTGAAGTAACAGACAGATACCGCGAGTCATGGCATCAAGGTATGACTCGTGGTATCACTCGTTGTCACTGCAGTGCAGAAATTCCAGACTTTTCATTAAGGGTATTTTTGTAATTCTTAAGCCCTAAGGTCCTAAACTACATCCTTTTAAGCTCAGTTAGTAGGGTTTAAAGGGTGTTAAACCTATTCTAAGTCTTACCATTCCATGCATTCAAATTAGAGCTCTTCCTTGGTGATCAAGCTTGAATAATTTCCCCAATTTCTTTTCAATTTCCTTTGGGCTTTCAAGAGGAAGTGCAAATCAGATTTACCCAGGTATGTTAGGCTATGAATGAGAGTTCCTTTCACTCTCATGCTCTAAATTCCTCTCAATTCCATGGATTTCAATTCTAGATTCAAGTTTCGTGATCTATAAGGTTTATTCCAATTCTTGTAAAATTCTCTATCATTTATCTATGGGTCAATTCCCTTCATGTATCAAATCATGTTTTATGATCGATGGGTAGATTTTATAGCTATTTTGATTATTAATTTATAGTTTCAAATTTTAAATTAAATTATGCCCAATTATGTATACTTCATGAAAAGTCAAGTTATGATTTCATTATGATCTTGATCTTCTTAAGCCCTAAATAATGATTTATGATTTATGATATGATTTCTCTCAAGTACTCATCATGGATTTATGAACATCAAGTATTTAAATGTTTTACAAGTATGCATGAATTTCATGATTTATGAATTTTGTCTCTTGGCCAACTTATGGGCCCTTATTCATGGCTAATCATGTATTTCAAGTGGGATCCATCACGTGTTATGTATTTGGCCATGAACTTCATGAATGATTTTACGATTATGATATGAGCCTTCATGTGCATGTTTTTAGGAGCAGTGTCTAGCACTGAGTAGACCCGACATTTAAGTAAACCCCATGGTCTCAAAACTACGTGCCACCATAGGTATATATATATATATATATATTTATTATTGGATCCCTATGATATCACCACGCATGCACGTCCCCCTACCTGGCAAGCCGGGGACGGTCCTGACCACTTAGGCGAAATAGTGGGGCATCATGTAAGGCTCTGTCATAATGGTGTCAGTTAAGATGAGTCCTCCCATTGTTCTTCATGATTTATGGATGGTTATGTTTATGTTACTTTTACTCAAGTTATGTTTTATAAAGTTTTCTCGTAAGATTATGATTATGATTGGTTTATGAATGGTTCGAAAACCTTGAGCCCTTATGTTTACATTAATACTTACTTTATGATTATGCTGACCTACTCTAATGAACTCTTATGAACTCTTATGTATTTTAACTGTCTGTTTTACTTACCTTGCATATTCAATACATTCCAAGTACTGATCGCATACTCTATGTATCATCGTTTTATGATACATGCTCGGACATTTAGGTCCAGCCCCACCAATAGCCTGATCCTCAGAGTTTGCATCCCTCAGCTAGAGTTGGTGAGTCCTCATTCTTTGAGGACCCTTTTTCAGTTTATGTTCAGTGTTTCCAGCTTCAGACCTTAGTAAGTTAGTCGGGGTCTTGTCCCATCAACTCATCAGTATGTAGAGGCTTATCAGACATAGTATGTATTCAGCTTCAAAATTGTGTTATGTATTCAGATGTTCAGATGTTATTATGTTTTTAGACTTCCGTTATAATGTATGATTAGACTTTCGCATCATTATGTTGAGTTTTGGATGTTATGTTCATGCCATGAGTCGACTTGGAGCCTCTTTGGGTTCCTTGTCCTGTGTCTTGATCTTGGTCTATGTTTGGATCATGACAAACTTGGTATCAGATTATTAGGTTTTGAAGTTTCCTATGGTGTCTGAAAGCCGCGTTAAGCAGAGTCTTTTTCATGGGTATGAAGTGTGCCACACTTATGATGAAGAGGCCATGAAACGTTTTAGGAAATGTCCCTTCTTTCATGATCTATGTCATGCGATTAAATATCCCTCTATCCTTCTAACTCATGCTATACGCATATGCAGAATCATGCCTCCTCTTCGAGCTAATGGAAGAAGGAATATAAATGGAAATGGTCATGAAAATGGAAATGAGGATGGGCACCAGTAGGCCTCACCAACCCCCGAGGATCATGTGTCTAAGCAAGTTGCCTATGCAGAGTTTAGGCCTACCATTCAGATGCTAGCTCAGGCTTTGACCGCCTAAGTCAATCAATAGGCAGTAGCACATATCCCTCAGAATGGGAACATGGTGGCAGCGAGAGTAATAGATTTTCTCAGGATGAACCCTTCGGAGTTTCTCGAATTGAAGGTGGGCGAGGATCCGCATGAGTTTATTGATGAAGTTTTGTAAATCACCCAGATCATGGGGGTGATTGGGGAGGAGTGCGTAGATCTAGCCTCGTATTAGTTGAAAGGGGTTGCGCATATCTAGTTCAGGCAATGGAAGGATAGTAGGACAGTTTGAGTAGGTCCCATTGGTTGGGAGGAGTTCCATATCGCATTTCTAGATCAGTTCTTTCTCGAGAGATGAGGGAAATCAAAACAGCTGAGTTTGTGAACCTAAAGTAGAAGAACATGACAGTCCAGGAATATGAGTTTGAGTTCAATCATTTGTCCAAATATGCACCAAAGCTAGTGGCTGATTAGAGAGCTTGGGTGAGCAGGTTTGTGCACGGGATAGCAGACTACCTGGTCAAGGATTGTAGGACCGCTATACTTCACTAGGACATCAATTTTCCTCGCTTGGTTTTGTATGCTTAGCAGATGGATGCATTGCATCTGAGAGAAAGAAAGGCCAAGAGGGACAGGACAAACAGTTATGGGTTCTCCCAATAGAGATCGGGAGGCGAACATCGTCAGCAGTCTCATAAGAGGTCATTGGCTCCAATGCCATCATCGACCAATACTCCATCTTGACTGCGAGTTGACCAAAGAAGCGGAGCATTAGGTTTGAGTGGACAAAAGAATATGTAGGTAGAGCATACCTTTTAGGTCTACAAAAAGTGTCGCAAGAATCACATAGGAGAGTGCTTGATTGGGTTAGATATCTGTTTTGGGTGCGGTAGACCTGGGCACAGGCTCCGGGAGTGTCTGTTGGCTAGTTAGGGTGATGGTAGAGGTCGTTCTCAGGCTACCAGCTTAGTAGCAGCACCAGCACGCCTGACTCAACAAGGTGCGTCCACTAGTGCAGGTGGTGGCCAGTGTTAGAACAAGTTTTATGCCCTTGCATCTCGACATGAGCAGGAGACTTCACCAGATGTGGTCATCGGTATGTTACGAGTATTCCACCTTAAGGTATATGCATTGTTAGATTAGGGGGATACTTTATCTTCTGTAATGCCCTATGCTGCTAGTAGTTTTGGAGTCTGTTACGAAATCCTATCAGAACCCTTCTCAGTCTCTACTCCAGTCGGTGATTCAGTTATTGCTCGATGGGTATATAGAAATTGCCCTGTCACATTCCTTTAGAAAGTCACCTCAACAGATTTAGTAGAGCTAGCCATGATATATTTTGAGGTTATCTTTGACATGGATTGGCTACAGGCATGCTATGCCTCAGTAAATTGTAGAACCAGTGCGGTAGAGTTCAAGTTTTCGGGTGATCTAGTCCTAGAAAGGAAGGGTAGTTTAGTTGTGCCTGTAGGCCACTTCATTTTCTACCTTAAGGCCAAAAAGATAATTTCTAAGGGTTGCGTGTACCATCTAGTTAGGGTTAAGAATGTTATGTCTGAAACCCCAACTATCCACTCAGTCCCTGTAGTATGTGAATATCCAGAAGTGTTTCTAGATGATTTACCTAGAATTCCCCCCGAACAGGAGATTGATTTTGGTATCGACCTTCTTCTTGATACATAGCCTTTATCTATTCCCCCTTACAGGATGGCTCCAGATGAGCTAATGGAGTTGAAGGAGCAGTTGAAGGATCTATTAGACAAGGGTTTCATCAGACCAAGCAAATCCCTGTGGGTTGCACCAATTCTCTTTTTTCGGGAGAAGGATGGTTCCCTTCGAATGTGCATTGACTACTAGCAATAAAACAAACTGACAATCAAGAATAGGTATCCCCTCCCCAGGATTGATGATTTGTTGACCAACTTCAGGGTGCTAAATGTTTTTCAAAGATAGACCTCAGATCCAGGCATCATCAGCTTAGGGTTTGGGAGAGTGACATTCCAAAGCCAGCCATCAGGAATTGGTATGGTCAATATGAGTTTGTAGTTATGTTTTTTGGACTAACAAATGCTCCTGTAGCTTTTATGGACTTGATGAATAGGGTGTTCAAGCCGTATTTGGATATGTTCATGATCGTATTCATAGATGACATTCTCATATACTCTCGGAGCCAGGAGGAGCATGCCGCTCAATTGACGATGGTATTACAGACTCTTAAGGATAGCCAATTATATGCTAAGTTCAGCAAGTGCATGTTTTGGCTAGACTCAGTAGTATTTTGGGTCATGTTGTGTCAAGTGAGGGTGTACAGGTGGACTCTCACAAGATAGAAGCTATGAAGAATTGGCCTAGACTAGTGAGTCCTTCGGATATCAGGAGTTTCTTGGGCTTAACTTGTTACTACCGGAGGTTTGTTAAGGGGTTTTCATCCATTGCGGCACCGTTGACTAAGTTGACCCAGAAGAAAATGAAGTTTCAATGGTCGGAGGGTTATGAGAAGAGCTTCCAGGAGTTGAAGACTCGACTTACCTTAGCACTTGTGTTGACCCTACTTGAGGGGACCGATGGGTTTGTGGTATATTGTGACGCCTCGAGGATTGATCTTGCTAGTGTATTAATGCAGCACGGTAGGATTATAGCCTATGCATCTAGGCAGTTGAAGTTTCACGAGAAGAACTATCAAACTCATGACCTCGAGTTGGCGGCAGTAGTATTTGCCTTAAAGATGTGGAGACACTATCTGTACGGGGTCTATGTGGATGTGTTTACGGACCACAAAAGACTACAGTACGTGTTTACCCAGAAGTATCTAAATCTATGTCAAAGAAGGTGGTTGGAGCTCCTTAAGGATTATGATATTAGTGTCCCCTATCATCAGGACAAGGCTAATGTGGTGGAAGACTCTCTTAGCAGGCTTTCTATAGATAGTTTGACCCATATAGATGAGGATAGGAAAGAGTTAGTAAAGGATGTGCATCGGCTTGCACGGCTAGGAGTTCATCTTGTTGACTCGACGAATGGTGGTGCAATTGTTCAAAATGGATCAGAATCTTCCTTGGTGACCAAAGTCAAAACTTGGCAAGATGAGGATCCTGTTTTAGTAAAGTTGAATGAAGTTGTTCAGAATCAGAAGGTCTTCTCCCAAGGAGGAGATGGTGTGCTATGATATCAGGGTCGTTTGTGTGTACCGGGAGTTGATGACTTGAGGGAGCGGATGTTGCATGAGGCTCATGGTTCTAGATATTCTATACATCCAGGTGCCACCAAAATGTACCGTGACCTATGGAAATTTTATTGGCAAATGGCATGAAGAAGGACATATCGAAATCTATCGCTAAGTGTCCAAATTTTCACAACAGAAGGTTGAGCATCAAAGACCGGGAGCAGCTCATTTCCTACCGGTCAAAACTACCGATTCAGCGGAGGATTATGCTAAGTTGTACATTTGGGAGTTATTTTGGTTGCATGGAGTGCCCTTGTTCATCATATCATATAGAGGTACTCAGTTTACCTCCTAGTTTTGGAGATCATTTCAAAAGGGACTTGGCACTCAGGTCAAGCTTGGCATAGTATTTCAACCCCAAATAGATTGTCAAGCCGAGCGGACCATTCAAACTCTTGAGGACATGTTGAGAGCGTGTATGATTGATTTCAAGGGTGATTGGGATGATCATTTACTTCTCATTGAATTTGAATATAATAATAGCTACTATTCCAGCATACAGATGGCTCCATTTGAGACTCCTTATGGACGGAGATGTAGATCGCCTATTGTTTGGATGAAAGTTGGTGAAGCTACGTTGGTAGGACCAGATTCATTCCATGAAGCTATAGAGAAGGTTCAGCTTATAAAGGAAAGGTTGAAGATAGCCTAGAGTCGTCAAAAGTCCTATGCAAATGTGAGGAGGAGAGAACTTGAGTTTGAAGTTGATGATTCGGTGTTTCTGAGGTTATCTCCCATGAAGGGAGTGATGAGATTCGAAAAGAAAGGGAAACTCAATCCCTGTAATGTTGGTTCATACTGGATTATGAGACGAGTTGGCAAGGTTGCATATGAGTTGGAGTTACCCTCAGAATTGGCTTCAGTACATCCGGTGTTTCATGTGTTTCTTTTAAAGAAGTGCATGGGTGATCCAGCATTGGTTGTTCCAGTGGAGAGCGTAGGTGTGAAGGATAGCCTCAGTTACGAGCAGGTTCCGGTGGAAATACTTGATCGTCAGGTTCAAAAGCTAATAAATAAGGAGGTAGACTCAGTTAAGGTTTTTCGGCGAAATCAACATGTTGAGGGAGCTGTTTGGGAAGCCAAAGCAGATATGATGGCTAAATACATGCATCTATTCCCTCCCGGCTCAGTTCCAGCATGAGGTACCAATTTCCTCCCTAGTACTTTATCCAGTTTCACGTTCAGTTTATGTGTTCCAGTTTCTTTCATGTCGATGCATGTATGTGTGATTCATGAATTCAGTTCAGTCATGTATTCTAGTCTAGTGTCAATCACTCCGTCAATTTTCAGCTTTAGATGTTCAGTATCTGAGATGACAGTTTTCCCCCCAGCTTTTAGTATTTTCGTTTATATTCGAGGATGAATGTTCCCAAGGGGGAGATATTGTAATACCCCAGAAGTGCCTATGATTAGACTCAGGAATTTAAAATGAGAAGCAACAAAAAATTTGAAATTTTGCCTCTAGATGACTAATGGTACGAGTCATAGGAAGGACCCATGACCCATAGGAACCACCCGTGGTTAGCATTTATGTGGGAAGGAGTTAGAAAAACGGGCCTTGTGGAGACCCGTTGGTTGAAGGTACGACTCATAGGAAGGAGCTGTGGGTTGGTTCTGGAATAGTCAGGGATGGATAGTATGAGTCATGTATGACTCATTGTGAGGAACAATGAGTCGTTGTAAGTGCCCGTGGGAAGAGCAGGAAAATTCCCACAGTCGAATTAATTGATGGAACCCACGATTCGTTGGACGAAGGTACGAATCATGGTGTAACTCGTGGGAAGTCCGGATGCAATTTCATCAAAGGCAATAACGAGAGGATTTAACCGATCGTTGGTTGATGTAACAACTCATCCTATTGAGTCGTGGAATTAGGACATGAGAACTAAAGATGAAGGAAGGGAAGTAACAAACAGATACCATGAGTCGTGATATCAAGGTAAGACTCGTGGTATCACTCGTTGTCACTGGCACTGCAGAAATTTCATACTTTTCATTAAGGGTATTTTCATAATTCCTAAGCCTAAGGTCCTAAACTACATCGTTTTAAGCTCAGATAGCAGGGTTTAAAGGGTGATAAGTGATCGTAAGAGTAGGACATCATGCTCATATCATAAATATCGTAACATAACATAATGTTAAAGGTTTTTAAAACATTCATAATACAATCGTGATGTCTCCCAAATTACACCTCGCAATTGAGATACAAGACGTCGATTGTCAAATATAGAACTCAACATAGGTTGAGGTCGATTTCATAGGGAATATGGTAAGAACTTAGGTTAATGCGAATGACTTTTACTATTGATTTACTTATTTCCAAAGGGGAAAAAATATAGAATAATGACAAAAGTAAAATTAATGAATGCTTGTATCAAATTTGGTTTGTATTCAATTTACGACTAGACTAGGATTGTGTTCCCCAAGATTTCATAACCACAAGGCTTATATACTAGTGATTTATTCCGGTGTTTAACATGCAATATTGGTAAGTTAGGTTCACCTAAATGGTTGGTTCTCTATCTAGATGATTTTCACCATGCAACTTGGTCTGTATATGGGTGTACTTTAATTGACCCTTACCCTTAATATCGGATTAGCTATCCCCGGATAAGTTCAAGCTATTAGATGAGGGTTGGTAGCCTCAAATTTCCATTGTTAATCCCTTTTTCCATTCTTTACTTCCTTGATCCAGTAAGTAAGAATAAGGCAAGTCTTAACATTTGCAACCGTCAAGAATCAATCAAAACGAAGGGAAAAACAATACATGCATAAAACCCCATTCAAGAATCACTAAGTATTTTTACCTATGTGTGTTAATTCATCTTGGTTCAAACAAACCTAGTTTATGGGTTTAGCTACTCATGTTTGTGTTATTGCAATCACAAAATATAGAAGAAATCATAATTGCAACTTACAAATTATTGTAGAATAAAAATCAAGTAGATTGAATAAAATTCCAATGTTGCTTTCGTTTCTTGAATCAAGAACTATTGTATGAAAATTCTCTTAAGAATAATCTCACAAAATCGCTCCAAATCCTCTCTCAATATCGGCTAAAAATCCTTTCAGAATTGTCTCTAAAAATAAACCTAAAACTAGGTATTTATAATACTAAGAAGTCCTTTTCCTAATTAAAACTGGAAATCAGGTCGGCGGTGGCAACGGGCTAGGTGACGAGTTGTTCAGCCCTCTGATGAGTCATTCCTTACTTAAATCAGTCGTCCTCACCAATGTACCCAGGCTTGGCAATGGGTCACCTAACGACTCGTCGTGCCTTAGCATGAGTCGTTAGGTCCCTCGTGGACTGACTCCTACGAAAATCCAGTGCACTTCACGGATAGCTCCAGTGGCCTGCCAAAGAGTTGTTCCTTTATGTGATGACTCGTGATGTCTCTCGTCAACTTCACTGGACACTTGGTTTAAAGTTTCTCTTCAAAGGCTAAGGTTGACCTCATGACTCGTTACCAGGTGTAACGAGTCGTTCCTCCAACTCGTCAAGTGCACTGTTTAACTTCTTCAAAACTTCATCTTTTTCCCACGCCTCAAGTGACGGGTCGTGCCTCTTGCCAATGACTCGTTAATTGTCTAGCAGTCACCTTTCATTTACTTTTAGCATTAATTCAACCAAAATCACTTCCAGACCTGTTTTCCTGCACATTAAGCACAAAATACCTTATACCCATATAAACATACCTAGAATGTGCATAATTTCTTGGTTTTAAGCGTCGAAAGTGCCATAAAATCACGACACATCAGCACCCTCAACTTAGAACTTTTGCATTTCCTCAGGAAAAAACAAAACAAAATACAAGACAAAATAATCTACTTCGATGCTTGAATCGGAAAAACTTTAGGAAACTTACAACATCCATTTTTATACATCAAAATCAATTTTTCTAACCCCTCCCTCATCATAACAACTCAAAACACTATGCATATGCAAAATTTCCAACCATAACACAGAAGAATCGAAACATGGAAAAATACTGTCACTTACAACCACACACATAAATCTATAACACTGCCCTAGATAATTTGCAGAGGATTTTGTTGACCAAGTGCTCTAACCTCAAAGAAGTCCCACACTCGCACATGTGTATATGATTAACTCGGTATATTTCTCTTGGAACTAGGTAAAATCCACTCACTCTCACAAAGAAATTCGAATTGTGTGCATACAATACCATAGGCTTGCCTTTACTTTCGATACCTTGATTTTCAGACAAGTAGCTAGGATCACTATAGGACTTTCTCGGCTTGTAACGTAGGCTCGGGCTTGGGTATGGTACATATGGATTTTAGTAGCTCAACCCTCCTTGGCACTATGCCTTTTTACTCCACTTTTCACCTTTATTTCTATTTCTTCCTTTTTCCCTTTTTTCTGCTTTTCCTTTTCTTTGCTTTAGACATTACGGATGCGGTTACTTTTTATTCAACAAAAACTTATTGATGTCACACATTATTTTTCTTTTCTTTTCTTGCTTTTTGACAACAATTTTTTATTTTTCTTTTCATCAAGCATACCACACCCGCTCTTTTTCCTTCTTTCTTCATTACCCAACTTTACTTCCACCCGAATCATCTTACTCACCCCTATCATAGCCACCCTCAACTTAGGCGATTTGCCTGAGTTGAAGTTCACAATGTCCAAGGAGGGAACAGGGCCAAAACAGGTTCATTCATAATAAAATCAGGCAGGTGAATTGGTGTAAATGAAAAGAAAGGTCAATTTAAGATCAAACATTTGGATTAAGGGATTTTTATTTTCTTTGGTAGGTCTTTTAGGCTAAAGTGGACTCATAAATCAAAAACAACCTATGATCCTTTCCTAGTTTCTTATCCTCTATCTCGGTACAACTGACCAGGAAAGTTATAAATTGACACACACTATCGAATTTAGCTATTAAACTTCACTTCACACATAGCACAGGTCAACATCATCAATTCTACTAATTGCTAGTTCAGGTACAGCCATACAATGGTAAACAAGTTCACGTTCCAATGCCATGCAAAGATTCACAAAGGCCATAATTGTCAACTCTCACATACACATTTGCAAATTTTTTCGGAGGGGTGTCAAATTATCAAAAATCAAAATATCAAACAATTTTAGCTCTTGACTGCTTTTAGTTTTCCTAACTTTCTTCCGACTGACACACAAAAGAACAAAAATACAAAATAACATCCTAAACATGTCAGTTCTACTAGATATGGAACACCCGAGGGAAAAGATATCCGACAAGAAAAACCCTCGGGTTATGTTCAGCGAAATTGAATGCACAGATATCCCTCCCCACCCCCATCAAAAAAGCATGCATCGTCCTTGACGCATATATATACAAGACAAAGACTAAGGGAATAGGAAACATGCATGTGCAACCTAGGTGTCAGCTACCTGGTCAATGGAGGTTGTAGATATGCCTCCAACATCAACTCCAATATTGTCGGCTTGACCTGGCGAATTTTTAGATCCAACTAAGCTCGTTCCGTCTCCACAAGCTCTCGTTGTCTCAGTCGAGCCTCCTCTCTTGATTCGTGCAGTGCTCTATCCATCTCACTCTTCTCCCATTTTTGCTGATGGAGCAGAGATGCATCAACATCATCACTTGCCTCCTCACAAGGCCTCTTCCATTGTCATGTGCCACCAACTCCTCCGTAATGAAATCAAAAATAGGTGGTAGCTCCTCTTCAAACTCATCATCAATCACAAGGAGTACCGGTGGAGGTACCGCAACTATCTTTCGTGCGGCCAAGTCCTGCACCTCGAATCGCGGTGCTGTAAGCTCTGAATACCATCTCGATAACTTCGGCGCCTGTAACTATGCAAGGAGCTCGTCCATCCTTCTAAAAAGAATCCAGTCGCCCATGCACCAAACTGGACAATGTCTCCAACTCATTTGACACCCATGGCTTAACCTACTCCATCAAGACTTTATCCTATAGAGCCGTGTGTGCCTGGTGCTTTTCTGCTTTAGCTAGCCTCCTAGCCATGTCAACCAAAAACTCCTATGAAACTATGAATAGGCAGACTGTGGTGGATCGTGGAGGTGCGACTGATGGTCTGGATGCTGCTGTCACAGATGATGATTCAGCAACATCGATAGGTATGGAGGCATCCGATGCATCTGTAGCCTCAGCCTAGCTACCTATCTCTCTACCCTTAGTAGGCTCGTGCGCTAACTTAGTGAACTGTGTTGTATCAGTCTGCATCCCGCTGCCAAATGCCTCTGCTATTATGGTCGCTCCAGCGGATGCACATGCTTGAGTCCTTGCCCTCGATACCGGGTTTGTATCATCTCTAATCAACCCGATATCGGTAATCTTCTGAACCACCACTCTCTGATCAACTAATGGAAATTATGGAACTCGAGACTCTGGATAAAGTCTATCAATCAAGCAGGGGAAGGGAATCATCGTAGTGTCATTTATAGCCCTCTCTCGAATCTCCTCAACAATGAACCGCGGGAAATTGATTGCATACCCCTCCATTATGATGGCTACCAGTGCTGCTCTGTCAGGTGGGAGTATATTGTCATTACTTTTTGGTACCAACCTGTGCCTCACCAGCGACCACCAAAATTTCGCCTGAAAGTTCAATATGGCCTTCTTTATCTATGACTCAGTACCATGCATCCATTCAACTAATGACCCCTTTGTGGCAATGATGCGAGAAAGCCAAGTGTATCAACTGAGGTCTCATGCACCATCACTTGATTCAAGGCAGGCCGCTTCTTCTAATCCTGGCCTCCTAGTGCCAACCACTGCAACGTGGTTGCATATGCTGCATAAAACTCTCGGACTAGGCATGGGCTATAGCTACCTAAAGGCTCGGTCAGCCACTCAAATCTGTATTTATCAAAGACTGCTTGTAGCTCGGGAAGGTCTTTCAACCCGGTGGTGATCAGCCTTAGATCCTCGTAAATGCTCCGCTTCAAATTGCCTTTATCATGGGAGCCTGATGTCTTCTCACATTTCTAGGTTTATCATGGTGACACACCATCTTCTCACATTTCTCGGTTTCTCATTAGATGTGCCCGATGTCTCAATCAACTCATTCTCCGAGTCCCCTCACTGGACATGCGACTCATCAACTCTCTCTGAATTGTGCCCAACTGTGGGAGGCTCAAGAACAAGTGCAGCAGCAGCCCTAGCGCTTTCATTAGTGTGGCTGGAAAGATCTCTTGCTAGTGGAGTAGGAGTATCGACCAGGGCTGTCGGATTTGAAACTTTTTGAGCCCTAGCCCTGGTTTTCCTCCTAACCAGCTGCTGCTCTGATACCTCATATTCCTCTTCAGAGCCACTTGACTCTTCAACGAAGGATGGATCATCTCGCAGTCTTCGGTATGATGGTTGACTGCGCTCAGGTACCTACTTTTTGGTTTGACCCTTCTTTAGTATACCTTGTGGAGCCATTGTACCTGTGGAAACAAGGATATTACACAAGATGAGATGAAACAGAAACTATTTTTAAGCTGGTGCCAGTGGTCCTGACGGGTGACTAAACGAGTCATTGCCACTGGCAGCGATTCGTGAAGTCACTCGTTACCCTAGGTTGGACATTTTTCAAATAGGTCCAATGTACTTGATGATTGATCCCAATGAGTCGTTACCAGAGGCAATGAGTCGTTAGGTCACTCGTTAAGTACACTGCCTCAGCAATTTAATTTTCCCACTCAGCATGAGCTACATGATAAGTCATTTGGTGACCCAACGACTCGTGATGTGGCTCGTGCTCAAGAGTTCCTATTTATCTTCCTCTTCTTTCCAGTTTTCAATTCCATAGGCACAAAACTCAATTTAAAAATCAACCCAGGTGACTACAAGATCGACAACCAATGTTTTACACATCCAAGGGTTTATTTACATCACAAGGAATGTAAAAACTCAATATAAATCGAAATGCATTCAAGCTCATTCATACATGGTTCTTCGAAATTTCTTGATTGATTGCAGAAATATTCAAATTGTTTGTGTGGGGAAGATTACTTACAATTTTGAGTTATCAGAGATGGAGTGCAATATTATTTGTGCGTGCAGTGATGAAGATTTATCAATGGTGTTCTTGATGAGGTTGAGTGAGGAAGAAGGAGAAGAGAAGAGGGAAATTCGAAGATTTGAATGTGTGTGAGTTTACTAGGAGTGTTAAGTGAAATTGGGTTCTTTGATTTTAATTTTGAAACTTCTCCCAATTGCAATCATGGGTCAGGTTAAGTTAGCTTACCTAGGACCTAACAACTCATGTAACGACTCGTGGTGTTACCCAACGGGTCGTTTCCTGAGTCGTGGTCCTTGGCCTGTTGTAGCTTCAGGACGGGTCACTTAACGACTCGTTTGGTTTCCCAATGATTCATTGAGTGAACCGTTATCAACCATTTTCTTTAAGTTCAAATTTTGATCCAATGTACCTAACGGGGGACTAAATGATTTGTTCCTTGGAGAAAAAACTCATGAAGTCACCTGTTTCTCCCTTGATTTCTGTAGTTCTCTTCACGAATGGCTAAACAAGTCGTCCAGTCAAATGACGACTCGTTCTGTGATTTTTCTGCACCAGAACTGAAGTTTCAATTTGTGGTTCCAACTTCAGATTTTCCATCTTATTCACCTGCACCCATCAACAAAAGTTAACACTAACTTTTTCTTACATTTACAACTTGGGTTGCCTCCCAAGAAGCGCTTGATTTAACGTCGCGGCACGACATAGGTGTTTTGGCTACTCAGACTTCACCAAAACACCTCCATGGGTTGCCTCCCATGCAGCGCCTGATTTAATGTCACGGCATGACGCAAGTCACTTGAGTTACTCAGACTTCACTCAAAATCCATAGGTCTACCATTTTGAATTCTTCGCTTCTCCCTAAATAAGCTTTGACCCACTGACCATTTACCTTCAACCATTTTCCTTCCTAGTTTTCCAATTTGATTGCCCCAGGAGAGAATACTTGAACCACTCGATAAGGTCCCAGCCACTTAGACTTCAACTTTTCAAGAAAAAACCGAAGTATAGAATTAAACAACAGTACCATATCGCCCGGACTGAATTCTCTTTTCTCGATTTTCTGGTCATGATGAATTTTCATTCTTAGCTTGTAAATTTCAGAACTCTCATAGGCTTTCAAACGAAATTCATCTAACTCATTCAACTGATCAAGCCTCAAGTTCGCAGCTTCGTTCCAATCCAGATTCAACTTCTTGAGCGCCCACATAGCTTTATGCTCAAGTTCAACCGGGAGATGACATGCTTTACCATAAACAAGCTGATACAGAGACATACCTATAGGAGTCTTGAAGGCAGTCCGATAGGCCCATAAAGCATCATCTAGCTTTCTTGCCCAATCTGTCCAGTTTGCATTCACAGTATTTTCCAAAATAGTCTTTATCTCTCTGTTGGTGACTTCAACCTGCCCACTAGACTACGGATGATAGGGTGTGGCCACCCTGTGTTTGACACCATATTTTTCCAATAAAGAGTGAAACAACCGATTACAGAAATGCGAACCCAGATCTCTAATGATAGCTTTAAGGGTCCCGAATCTTGCAAATATATTCTGATTCAAGAATGTTGTGACAATTTTCCCTTCATTGTTTGGCATAGAAACTGCTTCCACCCATTTATAAATGTAGTCAACATCGACAAGTATATACTTCATCCCGTTTGAGCTCACAAATAGGCCCATGAAATCAATGTCCCATACATCAAATAGCTCAATAACGAGGATCGGAGTAAGAGGAAGCTCGTGCCTCCGTGATATGCCTCCTTGTCTTTGACATGCATCACATGCCTTTGCAAAATTGTGTGCATCCTGGTGAATGGTTGGCCAATAGTACCCACATTGTAGAATTTTATGGGTTGTGCGGGTCCCGCTGTGGTGTCCTTCAACAGGGGATGAGAGGAAAGCCTCTAATATAATCAGCATCTCTACCTCGGGCACGCATCTTCGAATTACCCCATCATCTCATATGCGTAATAAGTAGGGCTCATCCCAGAAGAATTTCTACACATCATACATAAACTTTCTTATCTGCTGAAAAGATAAATGCTCTGGTACAACATCACTCACCAGATAATTAGAAAAGACTGCGAACCATGGGATGAGATCTTGGGATGCCACTAGAACCTGCTCATCTGGAAATTTGTCATCTATATCATGCTTATTATTAAGTGTTGCATCAGGCTCTAATCTTGATAAGTGGTCTGCAACATGATTTTCAGTCCCTTTCCGGTCTTTTACCTCAAACTCGAACTCTTGTAGCAGCAAAACCCATCGAATTAACCGTGGCTTGGCATTTTTCTTTTCCATCAGATATCTCAAAGCTACATGGTCTCTGTGGACTATCACCTTGGTCCCGAGCAAGTATGCCTGAAACTTCTCGAATGCAAAAACTACAGCCAACAACTTCTGTTCTTTTATGGTATAATTTTTTTGAGCTGCATTAAGGGCCTTTCTAGCATAATAAATTGGGTGAAAAATCTTTTCTTGCCTTTGGCCGAACACAACTCCTAGGGCCACATCGCCAGTATCACACATCACTTCAAAAGGCAAAGACCAGTCAGGTGCCACGATAATGGGGGCCGTGGTCAATCTCTGTTTCAGACATTCGAACACCTTCAGACAAGCCTCGATGAAAACAAACTTCACCTCCTTCTCTAGTAGCTTACACAATGGATGTGCAATTTTGGAGAAGTCCTTGATGAATCTTCTGTAGAACCTGATCTTGGGCAAATTTATATGCCCAAGTGATACTCAAAAGTATCATTTTCGCCTTGTTTATCTATCAATGTGTATACATTTTCATGTAATAGGTAATAAAATGTGAATTTATACTAACCAACATGATTAGCATTGTTTTGCAGGTAAAATATGATTTCGGGACGCTAAAATGCATGTTGGAGGATATCGGAGTTGGACTTGGATGCGAGCAAGGGAAAAGGAATTGAACAACATGAATTAAAGGGGCTCCGCGATGGAGCCGTGTCACTCTACCATCGCGGAGGCATTCTGCCTGGAGGGTGAAAATTCACCAAATTTCCAGTGGAGGTCCGGGTTTGCTCCGTGGCACGGAGCCAGTGCTCCGCGATGCACGCCGTGCCACGTTGAGCTTGAATTCCCGAACCCCCAGTTCCAGTGAGGGTCCGCGTTCGTGCCGTGTCACGGAGGCAGTGCTCCGCGATGCACTCCGTGACACGTTGCTCATTATTCCGGGAAAAATTCCCAGCAGTATAAATAGAACACTTAAGTTCATTTTTCATAATTCAGACTTGGTGGAGCAAGGACGTGGGTTACAGGCAGTTGAGGGACGAAAAGTTCAGGGTTTTTTCTCTCTTTCTTTCTTCTTTAACTCAATTGTTTGCATGATTAACACTCGTTTTATGAAGATTAATCCACAAATGAGTGGCTAATTCCCTTCCTTGCTGAGGTTGTGAATAATTGTGATGAAATTTGATTATTGATTATCTGGTTTTTCATCTTTTTCTTCCATGTTGTTCTATTATTTCTTGTTCTTACTGCATTGGTGTGTGGCCTACATTAATGTACATCTAAAAAGTCCGATTTCACTCGAGAGAGCACGAAATTGGAAAGTTGTGAATTAATAGGATATTGTTCTTTACTTGATTTGGGAAAATTGAGTGTTGATGTGCATTCAGGATAGAAATATACCTGAAAGTCGTATTAGTCAATTTAGGAACCGGAATTGTATGGCTAGAACATGAATTGCATTTAATCACAGAAATGTAGATGGATGGTTCATGATTCTTAAGTGAGGTTAAATACGAGAGTTTTAATCTCTTGGCAAATGTTCTTGGCTAGCAACAGGAAGAAAAGATTAACCAATTTATGATGATAATCAGTTTCATTACATGTTCGTTTAACCTTAGCATGCTCTTATCCATAGTTCAGATTCAAAGTAGATAATTGTTCTTAGTTTTAGCATAAAATTAATAAAACAAATTATTAACTTTTTGGTTACGTTGGTGTCAGCATACTTAGAAGTAAAAATATAGTATACTTGAGCAATTTGCACTTAACCCAAGTCTCTGTGGGATCGATACTTGGCTTACTAAAGCCACTTACTACTTGGTCGACCACGTGCACCTGCGTGTCGTTTTATACACCCCTATAAACACCCCGAACAGAACCCTGCATGGACCAAAAAGCTTCGAACACCTTTCACAGATATTAGAGGTGGCAGACTAGCAATCACCTCAATCTTGGCTCGGTCTACCTCCATACCTTTGCCTAAAATTTTGTGGCCCAGCACTATTCCTTCCTTGACCATGAAATGGCACTTTTCCCAGTTAAGCACAAAATTTGTCTCTTCACATCTTTGAAGCACCTTGCTCAAACGGGTCAGAAAATCCTCGATTGAGTCACCCACCATAGAAAATTCATCCATAAAGACTTCAATGATGTCTTCAACCATGTCAGAAAATATGGACATCATGCAACGCTGAAAAGTGGCAGGTGCATTGCATAATCCGAACGACATCCTCTTAAATGCAAATGTACTATATGGACAAGTGAATGTGGTCTTCTCTTGGTCTTCAGGGGCTATAAAAATCTGATTATACCCCGAATAACCATCAAGGAAACAATACCATCCTCTACCTGCAAGTATGTCTAGCATTTGGTCCATGAATGGCATCGGAAAGTGATCTTTCTACGTCCCATCAGTTCAGTTTTCTATAATCCATGCATATTCTCCAACCGGTGACTGGTCTTAGAGGAATGAGCTCATTGTTTTCATTTGGGACCACCGTGATTCCTCCCTTTTACAGTACACACTGGGCTGGGCTCACCCATTTTCTGTCTATAATCGGATAAACCATCCCTGCATCCAACCACTTTATGATTTCCTTCTTGAATACCTCTTGCATAGGTGGATTCGACCTATGGTGATGTTCAATACATGGAATGTAATATGGTTTTAGCTGGATCTTGTGAGTGCAAATACCGACTGGGATTCCAGTAATATCTGCAATGGTCCACCCAATAGCCTTTTTGTATCTCTTCAAGATGGAGACCAAAGCCTCCACTTGCCATTCCTCTAGGTCAGCTACAACAATGACCGGTAAAGTGTTACCGGCTCACAAGAATACATACTGTAAATAGGATGGAGTGCTTTGAGTTCCAACATGGGCGGCTCCTCAATAGATGGCTTAGCTGGTGGGGTCACCTGATTTTTTAAATCAATATCGATCTTCTTTGGAGCGTATGAATATGACCCCATTCCAGCAAGTGCATTTACAATCTCCTCACTCCCATGAATCTCCTCAGCCTCATTGCCCATCAGAACGGCTGCTAAGCCATCAAGAAACAAAGACTCCTCTATGGGTTAGACCTGTTAAGTACAAAAACAAAAAATAAAAAGGAAACAAGAACCAATAGTAAAGTTAACACAATTAACAAAAGCCTTAGTCGTATTCCCCGAAAACGGCACCAAAATTTGAAGTCTCCCAAATTACACCTCGTAATTGAGATATAAGCAGTCGATTGTCAAATAAAGAACCCAACAAAGGTTGAGGTCAATCCCACAAGGAATATGGTAAGAACATAGGCTAATGAGAATAACTATTACTATTGATTTACTTATTTCCAAAGGGGGAAAAATATAGAATAATGACAAAAGTAAAATTAATGAATGCTTGTATCAAATTTGGTTTGTACTCAATTTACGACTAGACTAGGATTGTGTTCCCCAAGATTTCATAACCACAAGGATTATATACTAGTGATCTATTCTGGTGTTTAACATGCAATATTGGTAATTTAGGTTCACCTAAATGGTTGGTCCCCTATCTAGATGATTTTCACCATGCAATTTGGTCTGTATACGGATGTACTTTAATTGACCCTTACCCTTAATATTGGATTAGCTATCCCCGGAAAAGTTCAAGCTATTAGATGAGGGTTGGTAGCCTCAAATCTCCGTTGTTAATCCCTTTTCCTATGCTTTACTACCTTGATCTGGTAAGTAAGAATAAAACAAGTCTTAATGTTTGCAACCGTCAAGAATCAATCAAAACGAAGGGAAAAACAATACATGCATAAAACTCCATTCAAGAATCACTAAGTATTTTTACCTATGTGTGTTACATTCATCTTGGTTCCCACAAACCTAGTTTATGGGTTTAGCTACTCATGTTTGTGTTATTGCAATCACAAAATATATAAGAAATCATAATTGCAACTTACAAATTATTGTAGAATAAAAACAAAGTAGATTGAAAAAAATTCTAATGTTGCTTTTGTTTCTTGATTCAAGAACAATTGTATGAAACTTCTCTCAAGAAAAATCTCACAAAATCGCTCCAAATCCTCTCTTAATATCGGCTAATGATCCTTCCAGAAATCGTCTCAGAATCATCTCTAATTAAAACTGGAAACCAGGTTGGCAGTGGCAATGGGCTAGGTGATGGGTCGTTCAGCCCTCTGACGAGTCATTCCTTGCTTAAATCAGTCGTCCTCAGCAACGTACCCAGGCTTGCGACGAGTCACCTAACGACTCGTCGTGCATTAGCACGAGTCGTTAGGTCCCTCGTGGACCGACTCCTACAAAAATCCAGTGCACTTCACGAATAGCTCCAGTGGCCTTCCAACAAGTCGTTCCTTTATGTGATGACTCATGATGTCTTTCGTCAACTTCACCGGACACTTGGTTGAAATTTTCTCTTCAAAGCCTAACGGTTGACCTCACGAATCGTTATTAAGTGTAATGAGTCGTTCCTCCAACTCGTCAAGTGCATTGTTTAACTTTTTCAAAACTTCATCTGTTTCCCACGCCTCAAGTGACGGGTCATGCCTCTTGCAAACGACTCTTAAGTGTCTAGCAGTCACCTTTCAGTTATTTTTAGCATTAATTCGACCAAAATCACTTCTAGACCTTGTTTCCTACACATTATGAACAAAATACCTTATACCCATACAAACATACCAGGAATGTGCATAATTTCTTAGTTTTAAGCGTCGAAAGTGCCGTAAAATCACGGCACATAAAATCGTACTCGTGATCATAAGAGAAAAGTTTTATTTAACATGACTTGAGCCAAAATACATAATCATAAACATGCATAAATCATGAGAAATAGTGAGAGATTCTCTTAACCGACATACCCCATATGAGCACACATGGAGCCCGACTTGTAAACCTAGTCGGGAGGCCATTCATACCTTGCCAAGGGTAGAACCATGAAGGTCGTGATATCACCATGAAAAGGGCCGTTTGGGCCAGGGACAGTCACAAGGGAGGTTCCAACATACGTATGGTGTCACCGAACCTACTCGATACTCAATACTACTCTCAAAACATATATATAGTGCTCATAGTATAATATGCATGAATTCATGGGCTAGTTAAATCATGATAATCATAAACATACTTGTACATACGTAAACTAAACATGACATAAGGCCCGTGAGTCGGCCAAAACATACATCATAAATCGTAGGGTTCATGCATACTTGTAGATCATGCATCTAACTCATAAATCATCAAATCATGATGGCATAATTGAATAAAGCCATATTTCAAATCATAAATCATGCTGGGTTTGTAAATATCAACAATTGAAGAGTAGATCATAAATCAATTCATCATAGATCTTACATAATTAGGCTAAATTTAGTAAAAATCAAAATCAATAATTTTATAATCAAAATAGTTGTAAAATCTTATCAAAATCAATAAAATATGATGTAAATCACAAATTATAATAACCCATTTGGAAATCATTAGATTTTCACAAAATTTGAATTAAAACCCCATGAGATTTTTGATTGATTTTCATAAATTAATAGAGAATGGGCATTGGTGTGAACAGAATCACCCATTTGTAACCCTACATAACTAGGTAAGATCAGATTCCCAGGTTCCTTGAATTCCCAAGGGAGAATTGAAGGGAAGAGCTTGAGGAATAGCTTGATCTCTCTAAAATTATTCTAACTTGCATGCATGGGAATCAGAATAATTAGAGGGTCTTAACCTATCTTATCATGCCTAGAAAAATACATAAAATGACGTAGTTTAGGGCCCTAGATTAGAAAAAGGTCGAAAATACCCTTAATCAAAATATCCCTGAAAAACAGTTTTGGGTGAACCAATGGGTGATCCTACGAGTCGTTGCATGATACCACGACTCGTGGTATCGAGTCATTGGATCCACTGCCTCAATTCATGCTTTTAGATTCTTCCCACAACTCGACAGGACAGTCATTTCTTCAAATGATGGGTCATTAGATTGACTGCTTTTAGCTCCCTGAAAATCCTGAACTTCCCTTAGCACGAGCCTCACCACGACTTGTGGTTTCTTCCAATGAGTCGTGGTATCCATCCGTTATATACACCGAATAATCTGGCAACCCAAACCACGACTGGTGACCACGGGTCGTCACTTCTCACCACGAGTCATTGGATGACCCGTGGTATCCACAACTGCCAAGGTCCAGTCTCTCCCACGACTGCTAACAACGACCCGTGGTTTCCAACCATGAGTCGTTACATCATCAATCTTGAGACATTTTCTCAGTTTTCAGCCAACTTCAAATTTTGATCCTGGTCTAATATTAGGCACATTCAGGGTATTATAATATCTGCCCCTTGGGAATATTCATCCTCGAATGTAGGAAACAAGCAGAAAAACAAATACATGCAATCCTTACACCCAAATACTGATCTAACTTAAAACTACGGAATGACTATCTCCGGTTCATACCATATAGCTGAACTGATTTCATGATTTACATACACATTCATATACATAAAAGAAACTTGAACAGATGAACTGAACATGAAAACTAAATAGAGTTGTAGGGCAAAACTGATACTTCAAGTCGGAGCTGAGATGGTAGAGAATAAGTGCGGGTATTTTGCCATTATATCCACTTCGGCTTCCCAAATAGCTCCTTCAACATATTGATACCTCCATAATACTTTAACTAAAGCTACTTCCTTATTCCTCAGCCTCCGAAACTGATGATCTAATATTTCCATTGGAACCTTCTCATAGCTAAGGCTATCGTTTACACCAAAGCTGTCCACCGGGACTATTAAGCTAGATTTCCCAAGCATTTCTTCAAAAGAGATAAATGAAACACATGATGCACGGAAGATAACTCTGAGGGATACTCAAACTCATACGCTACCTTACCAACTCTTCTCATAATCCGGTAGGGGCCAACATAGCGGGGACTAAGTTTTCCTTTCTTCCCAAACTGCATCACTCCCTTCATGGGAGATTCCTTCAGAAACACCCAATCATCCACCGCGAACTCCAACTCTCTCCTCCTCACATCAGCATAGGACTTTTGATGACTCTGAGTGGTTTTAGCCTGTCCCTTATCAACTGAACCTTCACCATAGCCTCACGAACCTAGTCCGGCCTTATCATTGCCGCCTCACCATCCTCAAACCATCCAATGGGTGACCTATATCTTCGCCTGTAGAGAGCCTCGAATGGCGCCATCTGGATACTAGCATGATAGCTGTTATTGTAGGCAAACTCGATCAGGGGAAAGTGGTTATCCCAACTACCTTTGAAGTCCATCATGCATACTCTCAATATTTCCTTGAGGGCCTGGATTATCCATTCTGCTTGGCCATCTGTTTGCGGATGAAATGTTGTGCTGAGTTTAACCTGAGTCCCAAGCCCTTTTTGAAAAGACCGCCAAATGGGAGATAAACTGAGTACCTCAGTCTAAAATGATGGACAAGAGCACTTTATGCAATTGAACCAACACCCAGATATATAGATTGGAATACTCCTCCGCTGAATACCTAGTTTTCACTAGTAGAAAATGTGCTGCCTTGGTCAATCTGTCTACCACAATCCAAATGGAATCATGCTATCGAAAAGTACAAGGTAATCTGATTATGAAGTCCAAGAACCCCCGGTATTTCTAAAAAATACTTCGGTTTACAAGATTGACTTTTTCAATTGCTGATATCCTGAAGTACTCCTCCCGGCCTTTGATGCTCAACCTTTACTTGTTGACAGTTCGGGCACTTGGCTACGAATTCTGCAATATCCTTCTTCATGCCATTCCACTAGTTTATATCCCGTAAGTCATGATACATCTTGGTGGCACCTGGATTGATGAAATACCTAGATCCATAGGCCTCATGCAATATCTAGCTCCTCAAATCATCAATATCGGCGACTTTGGTACTGAAGCACACCATCTCCCCCTTGGGAGAAGACCTCCACCTTCTGACTTCGAACGACTTCCTTCAACTTTACTAAAATTGGATCATCATCTTGTCTAGCTTTCACATCAGTCACCAAAGATGATTCTGACCTATTCTGGACAACAACAACACCATCGGTCGAGTTGACCAATCTAACTCCCAACCTTGCGAGTCGATGGACATCCTTCACCAGTTCCTTCTTCCCCTGAACCACATGGGACACACTCTCTATGGAGAGTCTACTAAGTGCGTCCGCTACCACATTAGCCTTACCCGAATGGTAGAGGACACTCATATCATAGTCCTTGAGTAGCTCCAACCACCTTCTTTGCCGTAGATTGAGATCTTTCTTCGTGAACATATATTGTAAACTCTTGTGGTCCATAAACACATCCACATGGACTCCATACAAGTAATGTCGCCATATCTTCAATGTGAATACCACCGCGGCAAATTCAAGATCATGGGTTGGATAATTCTTCTCATGGATCTTCAACTGTCTTAAGGTGTATGCTATCACTTTCCCCCGCTGCATCAATACACACCCGAGTCCGAATCTCGAAGCATCACAATACACCACAAAACCATCGGTACCCTCGGGTAGGGTCAACATCGATGCTGAAGTAAGTCGAGTCTTCAACTCTTGGAAGCTCTTCTCATAAGCCTCCGACCATTGGAACTTTACCTTCTTCTGAGTCAATTTGGTCAAAGGTGCTGCAATGGATGAAAAACCTTAAATAAATCTCCGACAATAACCAGCTAAACCAAAGAAACTCCGAATATTCAAAGGATTCACCGGTCTAGGCCGATTCTTCACCGCTTCGATTATTTGAGAATCTACCTTTATGCCCTCGCTTGATACCACATGACCCAAAAATGCTACCGAATTCAGCCAAAACTCGCACTTGCTAAACTTGTCATACAATTAGAGATCCTTGAGCGTCTGAAGCACTACTCTCAAATGAGCGGCATGCTCCTCCTCGCTCTGAGAGCATATAAGGATATCATCAATGAACACGATCACGAACATGTCTAGGTACTTCTTAAACATCCTGTTCATCAAGTCTGTAAAAGCTGCAGAGCATTTGTTAGTCCAAAAGACATAACCACAAACTCATAATGACCATACCGCGTCATGAAGGCTATCTTCGAGGCATCACACTCTCGAACTCTAAGCTGATGATATCCGGATCTGAGATCTATCTTTGAGAACACTTGGCACCCTAAAGCTGGTCAAACAAGTTATCCATCCTGGGAAGAGGGTACCTGTTCTTGACGGTGACTTTGTTCAATTGCCGATAATTAATGTACATTTGAAGCGAATCATCCTTCTTCCAAACAAATAAGACTGGTTCACCCCATGGAGACTTGCTCGATCTAATGAAACTCTTATCTAATTGATCCTTCAACTGATCCTTCAACTCCTTTCATTCAGCTAGAGCCATTTTGTAAGGAGGGATAGATATAGGTTGCATGTCGGGTAGAAGGTCAATACAAATACCAATTTCCCTCTCGGGAGGAACACCTGGTAAATCATCTAGGAATACTTCTAGATACTCATGCACCACAGGAACTAACTGGATAGTCGGGGTCTCAGACTCAACATCCTTGACCCTAACTAGATGATATATGCAACCCTTAAAAATTATATTTCTAGCCTTAAGATAGGAAATGAAATGACCTATAGATACCGCCGAACTACCCTTCCATTCCAAGACTGACTCACCCGGAAAACGGAACTCCACCGTGCGGGTTCTACAATTAACAGAAGCATAACACGTATACAACTAATCTATGCCCAGAATAATATCAAAGTCAGTCATGGATAACTCTACAAGGTTTGCGGAGGTGACTTTATGCAATATAGTGACCGGGCATCCTCTATACACCCACCTACCTACAACCGAATAACCAACAGGAGTAGAGACTGAAAATGGTTCTGACAGAGTCTGGGGACTAACTCCAAAGCTACTAGCAATGTAAGGAGTCACAAAAGACAAAGTAGCCCCCAGATCTAGTAAAGCATAAACATCAATATGAAAAACTCATAACATACCCGTAACCACATCTAAGGAGACCTCCTACTCCTGGCGAGGTGCTAAAGCATAGAACCTATTTTGACGCTGACCGCCGGCTGAACTAGTCGAGGCACCCTGTTGAGGGGACATGCTGCTAGAGCGGTTGAACTAGCGGCTGGCATGCGGGCTCCGCCGCCCCCTAATCTGGACGAAGGGCAATCCCTGAGTCTGTGTCCAGGTTTGCCACACCTGAAACAAGTATCCAACCCAACTAGGAACCTCCTAGGGTGATTCTTGTCACACCCTGCACAAGCTGGGAAAGTGCACTCTATTTTGCATGCTACGCTGACCCCTCGAATCTGGGGCCCTGCTCCTCCGATCCCCTCAAAACCTAGATGGCGTACTGGCTGATGATGGTTCTAGAGAAATAGACTTGTACTAAGACTGCTGACGTTATCCACCCCATGATCTTGCTTGAGAAGTCCCATAACTTTTGGTCCTGGCCCTCCTGGCCTTTCTCTACCTCCGATACACCGACTCCATCTGCTGAGCATGCAACACAATGCGGGGAAAATATTTATCTCAATGCAACATGGCAATCCTACAGTCCTTATCCAGGTAGTCCGCCACTCCATGAACAAATCAGATCACGCGAGCCCTCTGGTCTACCACTAACTCTAGCGCATACATGGATAGATGGGTGAACTCCAAAGCGTACTCCTGAACTGATATGTCACACTACTTCAAGTTAACAAGCTCAGCCGCCTTTAGCTCCCACATCTCTCAAGAGAAGAACCGATCCAAGAATGTTGTGTGGAACTCTTCCCAACCTATAGGACCTGCACCCATTGCCCTAGCATCTCTCTATTATTTGAACCATATATGTGCTAACCTTTTTAGTTGGTAGGAGGCCAAATCAACACATCTCCATTTGTAATTCCCATAACCTGGGTGATCTTCAGAATCTCTTTGATAAATTTGTGGGGATCCTCATCCACCTTGGACCCTAGGAACTCCGGCGGTCTAACCTGGGATGTTCCGCATTGCCATTCTGCGGGATATGCACAACAGCCTGCTGGTTGACCTAAGCAGTCAAGGCCTGTGCCAACATCTGATAGCCGCCCGAAACTCCACATGGGAAACTAGCTCTGGTGTTTGAGGCTCTTAAACAGGTGGGGCTTGTTGATTCCCATGACCATTGCCATCTTCGTGGCCTTCACCATTTCCATTTCTTCTTCCATTCATTCTTCTAGGAGCCATGATTATGCAATCGCGAATAGCACGAATTAGAAGGGTAGAAAGACTTTTCATCACACGACATAGATCATGAAAGAAGGGAACATTTCCTAAATGCCTCATAGCCTCTTCATCATAAGTGTGGCATGCTTCACACCCATGAAAAGGACTCTACTCAATGCAGTTTTAAAACACCCTAGGACACTTCAAACCTGGCTCTGATACAAAGTTTGTCACGACCCAAACATAGACTCAGATCGTAACAGGGGACAAGGAACCCCGAGAGGCCCCAACTCAACCCATGGCATAAGCATACATCTAACTTCATTAACTTTAAGCGGAAGACTAAGGATAGGACAACACAAAAACGTAAATGTAATACAACATGCCATAACATTCAGAAGTACTAGACATACACATAAACTGAGTACTGCATAAGGTCTGAAAGCCTCTATCATGAAAGATGAGTTGATGGAACAACATCCCCAACTAACCTGGCAAAACTGAAACAAAAGAACAACATAAACTTATAGTCGTACGGCCCTTGGAACATGAGGACTCACTAATAAAGCTAATAGTAACTCCGAGATGGTTTGAGGATGAGGATGAGCCTGAGAGCCAAGTCCTGTATTATCAAATGCTACAATATAGAAAGTATGCGGTCAATATGTGGAATGTACCAAGTATGCAAGGTAAGTAAAATGGGAATTTTAAAATATATAAAACTCATAAGTGATCGTAAGAGTAGAGAATCATGCTCATATCATAAATATCATAACATAACATAAGGCTCAAGGTTTTTAAAATATTCGTAATACAATCGTACTCATGATCATAAGAGAAAAGATTTATTTAACATTACTTGAGACAAAATACATAATCATAAACATGCATAAATCATGAGGAAAAGTGGGAGATTCTCTTAACCAACATACCCCATATGAGCACACATGGTGCCCGACTTGTAAACCTAGTCGGGAGGCCGTTCATACCTTGCCAAAGTTAGAACCATGAAGGCCGTGATATCACCATGTAAAGGGCTGTTTCAGCTGGGCACATTCACAAGGGAGGTCCCAACATACCTACGGTGGCACATAGTTTATGAGATCCGGGCCAGAACCTAGGCCCCGAACCTACTCAGTGTTCAATACTATTCCTAAAACATATATATAGTGCTCATAGTATAATATGCATGAATTCATGGGCTAGTTAAATCATGATAGTCATAAACATACTTGTATATACGTGAACTAGCCATGACATAAGGCCGGTGAGTCGATCAAAACATACTTCATAAATCGTATGGTTCATGCATACTTGTAGATCATGCATATAACTCGTAATCATCAAATCATGATGGGTAATTGAATAAATCAATATTTCAAATCATAAATCATGTTGGGTTTGTAAATATTAACAATTGAAGAGTAGATCATATAGATCTTACATAATTAGGCTAAATTTAGTAGAAATCATAATTAATAATTTTATACTCAAAATAGTTGTAAAATCTGATCAAAATCCATAAAATATGATGTAAATAACAAATCATAGTAACCCATTAGCAAATAATCAGATTTTCACAAAAATTAATTAAAACCCTATGAGATTTTCAATAGATTTTCATAAATTGATATAGAATGGCATGGGTGTGAATGGAAACATCCATTCATAACCCTACATACCTGGGTAAGATCAGCTTCCAAGATTCCTTGAATGCCCAAGGGAGAATTGATAGGGAAGAGCTTGAGGAATAGCTTGATCTCTCTAAAATTATTCTAACTTGAATGCATGGGAATAAGGATAATTAGAGGGTCTTAACCTATCTTATCATTCCCGAAAAAATACATAAAATGATGTAGTTTAGGGCCCTAGAGAAGAGAAAGGTCAAAAATACCCTTAATGAAATTTCCCTGAAAAATAGTTCTGGGTGACCCAACGGGCTATCCCACGAGTCGTTGCATGATACCAAGACTCATGGTATCGAGTTATTGGATCCACTACCTCAATTCATGATTTTAGATTCTTCCCACGACTCCACAGGATGAGTCGTTGCTTCAAATGACGACTCATTAGATCGACCATTGTCAACTCCCTGAAAATCCATAACTTCTCTTACCACGAGCCTCACCATGACTCATGATTTCATCCAATGAATCGTGGTATCCATCCATTATATCCACTGAAAAATCTGGCAACCCAAATCATGACTTATGACCACGGGTTGTCACTTCTCACCAGGAGTCGTTGGATGACCCGTGGTATCCCCAACTGCCAAGGTCCAGTCTCTCCCACGACTGCTAACAACGACCTGTGGTTTCCAACCACGAGTCATTACATCATCCGTCTTGAGATATTTTCCCAGTTTTTTAGCCAACTTCAAATTTTGATCCTGGGTCTAATCTTAGGCACCTTCAGGGTATTATAGAACATCAAGTATATAAATACTTTACAAGTATACATGGATTTCATGATTTATGAATTTATGATTCTTGGCCAATGATCTTGGGCAAATTTATATGTCCAAGTGATACTCAAAAGTACCATTTTAGCCTTGTTTATCTATCAATGTGTATACATTCTCATGTAATTGGTAATAAAATGTGAATTTATACTAACCAACATGATTAGCATTGTTTTGCAGGTAAAATATAATTTCGGGAAGCTAAAATGCATGTTGTAGGATATCGGGGTTGGACTTGGATGCGAGCAAGGGACAAGACATTGGACAGCATGAAATAAAGGGCTCCGCGATGGAGCCGTGTCACGCTGTCATCGCGGAGGCCTTCTGCCTGGATAGGGGAATTTCGCCCAAATTCCAGAGAGGGTCCGCGTCCGGTCCGTGGCACGGTGGCTTGGCTCCGCGTTGCATGTCGTGCCACATTGAGCTTTAATTCCTGGACCCCCAGTTCCAGTGAAGGTCCGCGTCCGCAGCGCGTCACGGAGGCAGTGCTCCGCGATGCACTCCGTGACACGTTGCTTGTTATTCCGGGAAAAATTCCCAACAGTATAAATAGAACACTTAGGTTCATTTTTCAATATTCTGACTTGGTGGAGCAAGAACGTGGGTTACAGGCAGTTGAGGGACGAAAATATCAGGGCTTTTTCTCTCTTTCTTTCTTCTTTAATTCAATTGCTTGTATGATTAACACTCATTTAAAGATGTTTAATCCACAAATGAGTGGCTAATTCCTCTTCTTGCTTAGCTTATGAACAATTGTGATGAAATGTGATCATTGATTCTTTGGTTTTTCATCTTTTCTTCCATGGTTGTTCTATTAATTCTTGTTCTTACTGCATTGATGTGTGGCCTACGTTAATGTATATCTAAAAAGTCCGGTTTCACTCGAGAGAGCAAGAAATTGGAAAGTTGTGAATTAATAGGATATGTTCTTTACTTGATTTTGGAAAATTGGGAATTGATTTACTTTCAGGATAAAAGTATACCTGAAAGTCGTATTAATCAATTTAGGAACCGGATTTGTATGGCTAGAACATGAATTGCATTTAATCACAGAAATGTAGGTGGATGGTTCATGATTCTTAAGTAAGGTTAAATACGAGAGTTTTAATCTCTTGACAAATGTTCTTAGCTAGCAACCGGAGGAAAAGATTAACCAAATTATGATGATAATTACTTTCATTACTTGTTCGTTTAACCTCAGCATGCTCTCATTCATAGTTCAGACTCAAATTAGATAGTTATTATAGCTTTAGTATAAAAATTACAAAACAAAATGTCAAACTTTTGGTTACACTGTTGTCTACATTTTTAGAATCGAAATATAGTACACTTGAGCAAATTGCACTTCATCCAAGTTCCTGTGGGATCAATACTTGGCTTACTAAAGCCACTTTACTACTTGTTCGACCACGTGCACTTGCGTGTCATTTTATATACCCACAAATTACGCGAACAAGTTTTTGGCGCCGTTGCCGGGGACTTTGGCAATTGGTTAATTTGTTTTAAGTGTTAATTTACTGTATTTTTATTTTCTTAGTGTTGACAACTTGGTCTTAGCCTGTATTTTGCAGACTTAATTTCTGTTGAACACTGGCAAGAGACAAGGAGCTGGTGGAATTGTATATAGAGCCAGAAAGGATATTTCACAGTAAACGGAGAGAAGCTCTACAAAGAAAGCTGCAGTTGCTCAGACAGACGATCATGGAGCAACAACAGAATCCACCGGTAGTACGGGCAGTGTTAGTGCCCGAAGAAGTAGCAGCTCGGTCGGTTTGCGATGTGGCAATCCCACATGCTAATAATGTCACATCTAGCATCCGCAAACCTGAGCCAGGAGGGAGGTTTGAACTTAAGCAGAATATGGTGCAATTGCTGCACACTAGCGGGCAGTTTACCGGTCTCCCTCATGAAGATCCACAGCAGCATCTCCAAAATTTTTTGGAGATAAGTGACACTTATATCACCGCTGGAGTGTCATCAGATTATGTCCGGCTTACATTGTTCCCATTCTCACTATTGGGAGAAGCCAAGAGGTGGTTGAAAGCTGAGCCACCGAATTCTATTTCTACGTGGAATGATCTTGCAAGGAAATTTTTGATACGGTTTTTTCCCTCCGGTAAGACAGCAAGACTTAGAAGTCAAATTCTAAGTTTCAAACAGAGAGAGGGAGAAAATTTATATCAGGCCTGGAGAGATTCAAATCCATGTTACGGGATTGTCCTCATCATCATCAGTCCAATGATGTGCTGTGCACACTTTTATAGAGGGTTTGGAACCCCACACCAAAATATTGCTAGACTCAGCAGCTGGAGGGCAAGCGCTGGAAAAAACTTATGTGGAGCTGTATACCTTGTTGAACCGTATTTCGCAGGGCAATCAAGAATGGAATGCTGATTCATCAAGAGGTGGGACAAGGAAAGCAGCAGGAGTGCTAGAAGTGGATGGGTTTACAGCTATCGCTGCACAGATATTTGCATTGCAAAATCAACTTAACACTCACTTCAGCAACATGACAATGAACCAGCCTCAAGCCCCAGTTAATGCAGTACAGCAAATGTGGTGTGAAGTGTGTGGAAGCAGTGAGCACTCAGCTGAGTGTTGTGGAGCCAATCCTGACTCGGTAAACTTTGTGGGTAATGCGCAAAGGAACCACCAATAGTATGGTAATAGCTACAATTCCAATTGGAGGAATCACCCTAATTTCTCATGGGGTAGCAACAACCATCAGGGACAAAGTTCGGGTCAGGGTGTGCAAAGGAACAAAGGAGGGCAGCAGAATTATCAAGCCCAATTCAGAAACAACAATGCACCTCCTCCACCACCATCACCCAGCATTGAGGAAATGTTCAAGACCATGATAGCTAACCAAGCTCAATTGCAGGCTGACTATGTAAAATTGGCAGCCGAAGTGAAAAACAACCAGTTAGCTACCAAGGCACTTGAATATCAATTTGGGAAATTTGCTAGTGCCCAAAACACAAGGCCTAGAGGAGGACTGCCGAGCGACACGGATCCCAATCCCAAGTAGGTAAATGCAGTGACCACAAGGAGTGGTTTGTAGCTGAAAGAGGTGGAACTAGAAAGACCACCTCAGCAATCTGGAGCAGCAGAAGTTGAGAGGGAGCAAAGTACTGAAAGGGGGAAGACTAAGGAAGCTGAATCAGAAAGACCTCCACCCCCGTTCCCTCAACGATTAAAGAAACACAAGGAGGAGGCGTGTTTCAAGAAATTCATGGAGGTGCTGAAACAGGTACATATTAACTTACCTATTGTTGATGTCTTGCAGGGAGTGCCAAAATATGCTAAGTATATAAATGACATCGTGGCAAACAAAAGACGGTTGACTGAGTATGCTACGGTGGCTCTAACGGAGGAGTGCACTTCCCGGATTCAAAATAGACTGCCCACAAAGCTCAAAGACCCTGGGAGCTTTACTATCCAGATTACTATTGGGCAGAGCATCCGAGCTCGTGGATTGTGTGATTTGGGAGCGAGCATAAATTTGATGCCTTCATCGGTATTCAGAAATTTGGGTTTAGGGAGTCCTAGACCCACAACAGTAATCTTGCAATTGGTGGATCGATCCTTAGCCTGACCTGATGGCATTGTGGAGGACGTTCTGGTGCAAGTTGGCTCCCTAATTTTCCTGGTAGATTTTGTCGTGCTGGATTTTGAACCAGACGCGGAAGTCCCATTTATTTTGGGACATCCCTTCTTGGCGACCGGGAAAGCACTAATTGACGTAGCTGCGGGGCAGCTAACAATGCGAGCACATGACAAGGTGGAGGTGTACGATGTGTACAAGGCACCCAAGCTCCCGATGGTGCAGGAAGAACTCTCGGTGATCAATGTGATTGATCAAGGTGATGATGAGCAGATGAAGGATTCACGAGAGTTAATGGGAAAACCACCGGATCAGTGTAAGCACTACTGGGGGGAGGACGGTGATCGAGAGAAATCGTCCATCACCCTAGAGGACAATTGAGCTTAACGACGTCGAGCTGCGATGGTAAACCAGGCGCTGCACGGGAGGCAACCCGTGAAAAAAAATTTTCTTTTTGTAAAGTGTAAATAAATTTTTCTTTTTCGTTTTCTTGATTTACTACAAAAATTTTCATTTTAGTTTTTGTTTTATTTGTATTTAGAGTGAAACCTATAATTCTAACCAATTTTTTATAGTGAGATGAATTTCAGGTCAAACGGAGGAAAATATGCAAGGAATCGCAAAGGAAAAGTCGAGGTATGAAAATTAACAAAAAGTAGCAAAACAGTGAGCTGGGGCGATAGCTCCGTGTCACGGAGGTATACCTCCGCGTTACCTCTGTGACACGTTGAGGTATAATCTGGTTTTTTAAAAAATTTCCAGAACAGGCTCGCGATGGCTCCGTGTCACAGAGGCAGTGCACCGCGATGCACTCCATGACACGTTGCCGTGTATATTGCGACGGGTCACACCGGGTCACCGGGTGACCCGCGCGATTTTCCTACTTTTTAACCCCATAAAACCCCTTCTTTTCCTTATTTTTCAAGTACTCCACGACCAAAACCCCCCAAAACCCATCCCCCTTCAACGTGACACGGAGGAGGCTTAGAAAATCATCAAATTTGCGTAATTTCTTCAACTTCAAGATATGTTCTTCGATTCCACCTCAATTTCTTATCGATTTTCTTCGATATTGAGCATGTGAGGTGAGCTAAATTGCCCTAAGTAGAAATTAATCATGAATTCAATTTAATTGTTGTTGATGAATATTCGGAATGTCGTTATGATTGCTTGAACTTGTCAATTGCACAAATTAATCAAATTTGCTTGATAATATCATCTCTAGGGCTTGTTTTTGAATTTGGAGTTGAAAATGTATTGAAGTTGTGAATTTCATGCCGGGATGTACATGTTGAATGAGATGAGTCGATATACAAATTGTTAGGATGTTAATAGAATGACGGATTCTCGGGTTAAGGGAATGCTGAAATTTGTAAGAATTTGGTTAGTTGTATAGGTTCGTGTAGATAAATTTTTGTTGTTGTTTTCATTTCTTTGTTTTCCTTGCTAAGTGTGATGGTTAAGATGTTATCAATGGTAGTGATTGTGATTAGTTGTACGAAGTCTGAGTAGTACGCAGAAGATATACCGTCGAATTTTTCGAACGCACTAAGCATGTTTGTATAGTTGGTTATTGTGTGTAAATAAAGATAATATTGTCGTATTGTTGTAACTGTAGCTAAGGACTAAGTGTGGGGTAACCTAGCTTAACTCGACCTTAGCCGAAGTTAATATCCGTTAGCTTAACATTGATCTTGTCTACTTGGGTTGACAGGTAAAATGGCAAGCAGGCAAGAGAAAGGGAAAGGCGCATCAACTTCGGGCGCCAGAAGGAAGTGAATCAGACTGGGCACAACAATCCCAGCAGTTCCACGCGTCCAACGCCGCCAATATGGAACGAGATGGGTGACTGATGAGGGGAAAAAGTGGTACGCAAAGCACAAAGAAAACAAATACTTCCCTGAGGAGCACATAGCACGGGAACCATTGGCACAAGAGTTTCCTAGGATGGTCCACCGGATCGAGGCAGTTGGGCTCAACTTCATCTTTGAAGAGCCCAAGGAATGCAATCTACACTTGGTTCGAGAATTTTATGCCAACTGGAACCCAACGATCAGAAGTCACACCATCAAAATCAGAGGGCAAATAGTCACCTTGGAGCCCCACCACCTCAATGTCATCATAGGAGCGCGGGACACAGACGCCCACGTGCTCTGACAGCTGAACATTACCCCACCATATGCGGACATCAGAAGCACATTGTGTGGGACCCGATCGACAGCTAGATGGAGCAGACACAAAGAGAGGGGCTACCACCAGACTTTGCCATATTCACAGATGAACAGGGAAGCCCGAATCTGGCTGAAGATAGTCTGCTCATGCCTAATCCCAGGGGTACATATGACTGATGTAACCCGGGATCGTGTATGCCTGGTGTACGCCCTGATGAAAGGGCTGGAGATCAACGTGGGGGCGGTGATTATCTCCGCCATGAAGAGAGCCCGGTTGCATCAGGGGCACAGGTATGGCTTTGGTGGACTACTCACCACCTTCCTCAGGGGCCTAGATGTCAAGGAGGAGGCCCTTGACTATATCCCGCAGATGGAGCAGTGGGCCTTAGATGTTATTAAAACTAAGGCTCCCGACACTACCCACGGGCCAGTGCTTACACTTGGCGAGCGACATGCTCGTGATGATCAGTATATGGCTAGAATGTATGGGATGAAGATGCTCTAGCTAAGGATAGGCGGGAGGCCGGCGACAGAGGAGGAGCTATGGCAGCTCGAGCTAGACTACCCCTTCAGCGAGAACGCCAGGGCTCTATGCCGAGTGGGGCCAGCATTTGTAGAGCCCACGGATGATGACGTCCCCACAGATGAGGAGACATGTCGGGGGGACTCCGATGTGGAGTCCGATGAAGACGACGGGGGCGATTCAGACATGGGAGATGAAGCAGCAGCACCCGACGAAGAAGTGGAATACTTTGACTGATCAGGGAGTTCCACCACCCGATTTTGTGCTATTTTAATTTTTGTGAACACTGGGGACAGTGTTCGAGCTAAGTGTGGGGTGGGAGTAGTTAGGTGCTGGGCTGTGCTGTTTTGGATGTATGCTCTAATTTGTTGTCGTGCATGTGAAATTTAGTTGTTCCCTGTGAGTTGTGAATTGTTAAGTTGTTGTTCTGTATTTGTAAATTTATGTGAAATTGATGTGTGTTGCTGAATGTTGCTAGATGATTCTGTATATATATTTGTTATCGAAATGATCGATATTTTTAAAATTTTAAAATATTTTGTACATATTTTTTCTATCGAAATGATCGATATTTATATATTTTTTACTTCTTGGGTTTCTCGGCGTTTGTTTTCGGTTCTTTTACTAAGAAGGGTCCCATTGAACCGAAGTCATAGTAGTGACTGTTCCCTGTGATGGATGGATGACGACCGTCTTAAGGGAAATGTAGTCATTAGGAGTAGTTTTTAATTATTTTTCGGGTTTTTTTTCTTTGGTGGGTTGCATCCCAAACCTGTAGTTACTTTATGGTTGCGAAATTTTGGTTGCGTGTTGTACATGATATTTAAAATGCAAAGGTGATTCGTATGAAAGTATGCAACTTTGTAAATATGTTGAGATACCTAGGCCATAGAGTTCGATTCAGTGTGATTGAGGCTTAATGTTTGAATTCCTGTAATTAGCTAATTGAAGAGTCTGTGAATACATCTTGAATTGAGCATGTGCAAAAAGTGTGAAGTAAGGTGTTGTTATTCCATGCTATTGTGAAGTGTCTAGAACTTGTCTGGTGTGTGTACAAAACGAAATGAAGGAGGTGTATTGTGGGAAAGGATGTAGGCATTTCTTTGTTTTAACCGAGAGTTTCTATTTTTCCTTGTCGTACCCACCTTGATTGTATACCCTAGTTAGCCTGTTGAGCCTTTAGCCTATTATTTTTTTCTTTTGTCAAAAAGTGTAAACCGAGCTTAATCCCTTCTTTTCATTAGCCTTAAAGTCTATACAAAACTCTTAAGCTCTTAAGAAGAGAAAATCATCTTCCCGAAGTGTCAAAGAGTGAGAATGGTGAAAAGAAAAAGAAAAGCAGAGTGAGGGAAGAAAAGAAAAGGTTGAAGGTGCACTTGCTATAAATAAACGATAATGAAGGTGCATGAATAATCTTTGTTGTTGTGTCAAGTGTGCTTAATACGATGGGCCATACTAAAGAAAAACATCAAGAATGGGATGATGAAAAAAAGAAACAATGTCAATGAGTTAATGGGATGTGTTGAAAAGGCGCTTAAGGATGCTAGTGGCTATTATTGGCTAACCCAATATTTACTAGTTTCGTAGCTTTCATTACAACCCATTAAAGTCCTACGTGATCTTACATCGCACTTCTTTATATTAGTGGAGTAATACACTAAGGGCAAGCTTATGGGTCATGACATGATGCATGTGAATTCTTTTGGGAGAGAGAGCGAAATTGTGTTTACATGCCCCTGCTTAAAATTTTGTGAGTCATATGAGCAAAAAGGGGAAGATTCTCTTGTGTTGTGAGGGCACATGCTAGATGAGAGATTAACTTTTGTGTCGGATATCTTGATCAGCTGATTTGCATGAGTTTGCCAATATCGAGAGTCGATTCTTAAAGTCTAGGAGGTATTGATGTATTGAAAGTCATTGCATTGATAGGACCATGCATGTTTTCTTGATGATTTGCTGTATTGAATAATCAGTATGACCGTAGCATAAATTGTCGAACCAAAGTAGCGAGGTTGGGATGTAAATTGCATGAAGTGTAGGATTGTTGTTCGAGGACGAACAAGGATTTAAGTGTGGGGTAAGTGATCTTGGGCAAATTTATATGCCCAAGTGATACTCAAAAGTACCATTTTAGCCTTGTTTATCTATCAATGTGTATACATTCTCATGTAATAGGTAATAAAATGTGAATTTATACTAACCAACATGATTAGCATTATTTTGCAGGTAAAATGTAATTTCGGGAAGTTAAAATGCATGTTGGAGGATATCGGGGTTGGACTTGGATGCGAGCAAGGGACAAGACATTGGACAGCATGAAATAAAGGGGCTCCGCGATGGAGCCGTGTCACGCTGTCATCACGGAGGCCTTCTGCCTGGATAGGGAAATTTCGCCCAAATTCCAGAGAGGGTCCGCGTTCGATCCGTGGCACGGTGGCTTGGCTCCGCGTTGCACGCCGTGCCACATTGAGCTTTAATTCCTGGACCCCCAGTTCCAGTGAAGGTCCGCGTCCGCAGCGTGTCACGGAGGCAGTGCTCCGCGATGCACTCTGTGACACGTTGCTTGTTATTTCGGGAAAAATTCCCAGCAGTATAAATAGAACACTTAGGTTCATTTTTCAATATTCTGACTTGGTGGAGCAAGAACGTGGGTTACAGGCAGTTGAGGGACGAAAATATCAGGGTTTTTTCTCTCTTTCTTTCTTCTTTAATTCAATTGCTTGTATGATTAACACTCATTTAAAGATGTTTAATCCACAAATGAGTGGCTAATTCCTCTTCTTGTTGAGGTTATGAACAATTGTGACGAAATGTGACCATTGGTTCTTTGGTTTTTCATCTTTTCTTCCATGGTTGTTCTATTAATTCTTGTTCTTACTGCATTGATGTGTGGCCTACGTTAATGTATATCTAAAAAGTCCGGTTTCACTCGAGAGAGCAAGAAATTGGAAAGTTGTGAATTAATAGGATATGTTCTTTACTTGACTTGGGAAAATTGGGAATTGATTTACTTTCAGGATAGAAATATACCTGAAAATCGTATTAGTCAATTTAGGAACCGGGTTTGTATGGCTAGAACATGAATTGCATTTAATAACAGAAATGTAGGTGGATGGTTCATGATTCTTAAGTGAGGTTAAATACGAGAGTTTTAATATCTTGACAAATGTTCTTAGCTAGCAACCGGAGGAAAACATTAACCAAATTATGATGATAATTACTTTCATTACAGGTTCGTTTAACCTCAGTATGCTCTCATTCATAGTTCAGACTCAAATTAGATAGTTATTATAGCTTTAGTATAAAAATTATAAAACGAAATATCAAACATTTGGTTACACTGTTGTCTGCATTTTTAGAATCGAAGTACAGTACACTTAAGCAAATTGCACTTCATCCAAGTTCCTGTGGGATCGATACTTGGCTTACTAAAGCCACTTTACTACTTGTTTGACCACGTGCACTTGCGTGTCGTTTTATATACCCACAAATCACGCGAACAACCAACTCATTGGCCCTTATTCATTGATAATCATTTATTTCAGGTGGTATTCATCATGTGTTATTTATTTGCCATGAAATTCATGAATAATTTTACGATTACGATATGAGCCCTCATGTGCATGTTTTTGGGAGCAGTGTCTAGCACAGAGTAGACCCAGTATTCAGGTAAACCTCGTGGTCTCAAAACTACGTGCCACCATAGGTGTATATATATATATATATGTATATATATGTTTGTGTATATATATATATATATTATTCGATCCTTGTGATATCACTATGCACGCACGTCCCCCTGCCTGGCAAGTTGGGGACGGTCCTGACTACTTGGGCGAAATAGTGGGGAATTATTGATAATGCTCAAACTCACACCTCCTTCTAAAGTATGAAGCATAAGTTGTCAATAAATAACCCAACTAGAGGTTGGGATCGATCCCACAGGGAATATGGAAGGATATAGAAGAACGCTAATATTTAAATTTTTGAGTCAATTATATCCTAAAGGGGGGAATTTGTAAAACTAATATAACAATGTAGAGAATTTGAATGTTGATTCCAAATTAATGCAATTAACTAGGGTAAGTATTTCCCATGGATTCTTAACTACTTCGAATTTTACAATAGTGATCTATCCTAATACTTTACTTGTAGAACTGATAACTAGGGTTCATCTAAATGACTGGTTCGTCCCTAATGGATGAATTTACTCAATCACCAGGTTAGGTCTCATGATCTATTTCAATTTAACCGTTATCAATTTGTCCCAAATTTAACTATTCTACGACCACAACTCAAGTTAATACAATGATCATAAAAATCAAGGGTTTGTTGTAATTCTCTTTTTCTAATCTCCACCTCTCTAGGCTCAAGCAAGTAATGAATTCAGGCATGTCCTAACGTTGCGCACCATTAAGAAAAGTTAAAGATGAAGAGAATACAATACAACGTTTAGTATTGGTTTAGAATCACTTCGTGCAAACCCTAGTTTGGTAATTCACCACGGTTTCCACAACCCTAGTTGTGGAGATTTTGGCCTCTCATAATTATAAGTAAATTCATATCATTCATAGATAAAAGCATAAATTAATACTTATAATGATGATTGGAAGAAACTCACTTGATTATTGCAAAAATTTGAGAGAACAATTCTACATGTATCTCAATGAATTTTTGGAAAATAAAAATTCTAAGTCCAAGGATTGTCTTCTTAAATCATCTCCTGCTAATTGTGTCAAGACTAGTTGTATCTCCCGCACTTATTACAAAGAAGTAAAAGGATATTTATAATAGTAGATTTATGCCATCTTCGTTCCTTCATGGATTTGATTTGGAATTTGTAGCTCCTTTTCCTAATTGAAGTGGGTTTTGACTTTTGGCAGTTGAACATTCTTGGCGTGTCGCACACTGCATCACGTTGGATGAAAGGTGCCTCGCACCTGCTGTAGTGCTCGGAGGACGGCGCCTCACACCTGGCAATGTGCCAATATAATGCCGCATCACACAGTTGGTAGCGTGGGCAGGCAAGCGCCTCGCGCCTCTGGTCGTGCAGGTGTGGCTGTGTGCCACGCTACTAGTCGCGTGAGCATGGCAATGCACTCATTTTTGGCATTGTTCTTGCTTCATTTATTCCATCTTCTTCACATGTGTTCCAAAAGCCTCAAATACACACATATCTATCATTATTAGCCCTGAAGGTATCTAATCATGTGCGTTATCCATTTTCAAAAATATATAACATAAACAAATGTAAACACACACAATTTGTTCTCAAAACATATTAAAGTATGGGTAAAATATGTCTAAGAAGTGCGTAAGTACGCCCTTCATCAATCATGTAAGGCTCTATCATGATGGTGTCGATTAAGACGAGTCGTCCAATTGTTCCTCATGATTTATGCATGGTTATATTTATGTTCCTTTGGCTCAAGTTATGTTTATAAAGTTTTCTCTTACAATTATGATTATGATTAGTTTACAATGATTTGAAAACCTTGAGCCCTTATGCTTACTTTATGATACTTACTTTATGATCATGTTGACCCACTCATATGAACTCTTATGTATTTTAACTGGCTATTTTACTTACCTTGCATACTTAGTACATTCCAAGTACTGACCGCATACTCTATGTTGTATCGTTTCATGATACAGGCTCGGATATTCAGGTTCAGCCTTGCCATTAGCCTGATCCTCAAAGTTTGCATCCCTTAGCCAAAGTTGGCGAGTCCTCATCCTTCGAGGACCCGTTTTCAATTTATGTTCAATGTTTCCAGTTTCAAGCCTTAGTGAGGTAGTTGGTATCTTGTCCCATCAACTCATTAGTACGTAGAGGCTTATCAGACATAGTATGCATTTAGCTTTACAATTGTGTTATGTATTCATATGTTCAGATGTTATTATGTTTTCAGACTTCTGCTACAATGTATGATTAGACTTCCGCATCATTATGTTGAGTTTTGGATGTTATGTTCATGCCATGGGTCAACTTGGAGCCTCTCGGGGTTTCTTGTCTCGTGTCTCAATCTGGGTCTATGTTCAGGTCGTGACATCCTTCATGAACTCAGGTATTATACACTAAAAGCCCAAAGATCAGACCCGGGAGTTGAAATGGAGAAAATAGGATTTTTTGCACCTGGACACAGAACCAGTCGTCCTGTGACCCGTCAGGATGACCACGAGCCGTTAAGTAACTTGTGGTGTGGAGGTTAGACTTGTTGGAAATTTTTCAAGTTGGGGTGACCACGGGTGTGATCATGAGTCATGGTCAGCCCCAAAAGTCATTAGGTCACTCGTGGTCAGGGATGGTTGAATAAAGAGGAGGTATGGGGCAGTGCACTTAACAGGTTCTCACCACGACTCGTTGGGAAGCACCACGAATCGTGGTGTCGCCCGTGGTGACCTCCCCCCCCCCCCCCCCCCCCCACCACCACCACATTGGTATTCTGGAAGTGTAGAGGACGAGTGGTGACCACGAGTCATGGTCACCAGTAACAACTCCTGATGTCCCCCGTGGTGAGTTTCAGGTAAAGCTTTAGCAGTGCACTCGACAACTTGTGGCGATGACTCGTAGTCAGATGTAACGACTCGTCCAGTCCCTCATTGGGACTGACAGTCAGTTTTTTTTTTGCGATTTTATTAAGGTCTTTTCCATAATTCCTATGATACTAAGGCCTAAAATATGTCATTTTAAGCTATGAAAATTGAG
Organism: Datura wrightii; assembly: GCA_035772735.1. Taxonomy (NCBI): domain Eukaryota; kingdom Viridiplantae; phylum Streptophyta; class Magnoliopsida; order Solanales; family Solanaceae; genus Datura; species Datura wrightii. The sequence continues at coordinate 98,543,695 of JASDFA010000007.1, forward strand.
TTTTATCAAGGGTAAATTCATTCTAAGTTATTCCTATTCAAGCATGCAAACTAAGGGCTAGAGAGGTGATCAAGCTTAATTCCTTCCAAGTTCCTCTCAATTCTTCCTTGGGCAATAAGAGAAGTTGTAGAATCAGATTCTCACAGATGTGTAGGGTTATGAATGGGTGAATTTTTCACACCCATGCCAAATCCCTCTCTAATTCTTGAAAATCTATATGTTGATCTTATGGAGTTTTAACCCAATGCATGAATTTCCTAAGTTTCTACCATGGGTATGATCTAAGTATGTTTCTATTATTGAATTATGATTCATGGGAAAGTTTTACAATTTTTTCAATTATAAATCATGTCTTCAAGTTTTATAAATTATGATGCCCATCCATGAAAGTTCATGAAAATTTAGATCTATGATGTATGTTCAAGTATGATGAGATATTTATAATGAAAACCATATTTTCAAGTTACCCATGTCTATGATCATGTTTTCAAGTGAATAAAGTATTTCCAAGAATGTTTAAGTATTTGGCAAGCCAATATGTACAAGTATGATTTATGAATTTCACGAATTAGCTTAGCACATGGTTTTGGAGTCAAGACTCCACATTATGTTCATCTTGTGGAATGGTTTGAGCCAAGGCTCCTCATGGATGATTTCAGATTTTATATGTACATGATTATTCAGCTTCATCACTAGACGATGGCTAGCTTTGTTGAAAAATGATGGAGAGCATATGCATGTTTTTGGGAATAGTGTCTAACACTGAGTAGGCTAAAGGTCAGTCAACCCTATGCCTCAGCACTATGAGCCAATGTAAGTATTATCAGATTATTTGGGACCTCCTTTGTGAGATTTCCCCTGCCCCAAGGGGCCTTTAGCTTGATATCGATATCATGGTAGCATCCTTAGCCCTGGCAAGGCTTTGGACGGCTCTGCCCACTTGAGTGTGATAGTTGGGACCACGCAACCTCTATCGTGGTAATGTCAGTTATATGACGAGTCTTCCATTGTTCCTCATGATTTCAGTTATGCATATTTATCATTCATGATATATAAATATATTTTCTAATGAAGGTTTAACCAATGTCAAGTTTTACCTATGATTATCAAATTTTAGCTTTAGGTCATTCGAATCAGTTATGATATTCAGTCACGTTTAGATCATGATTTCAAAAAATAGAATACATGCCTTACTCTGAGATTCATATTTTGATTATGTTTTATACTATGCATGTTTTAGTGATTTTACTTACTTAATCGGTTTTACTTACGTTGCATACTCTACATATTCCATATACTGACCTCATACTCTATGATGTATCATTTCATGATATAGGCTCCGATCCTCAAACTCAGGCCCGTCACTAGTCAGCTTCTGGAGTTAGCATCCAGTCTCAGTTGGTGAGTCCTCATCTCTCGAGGACCCTTCCTTATCAGTTGTTTCTTTACATTTTCAGTTTAAGACTTAGAGACTTAGTTGGGGTCTTTACCTATCAACTCATCAGACGTAAAGACTTTTCAGACATAGATTATATTCGGCTTCAGACTCGCGTTGTATGTTCTGATGTTATGTTATGTTTAGATTTTCTCTATATTTGTTATAATAAACCACCCATTTTATTGATTGAGTTAGATGTATGTTCATGCAATGGGTCGACTTGGAGTCTCTCGGGGTTCCTTGTCCCATGTATCAATCCGAGCCTATATTCGGGTCATGATAACCTTGGTATCAGAGCACTAGGTTTTGAAGTGTCCTATGGCGTCTGAAAGCCGCATTAAGTAGAGTATTTTTCATGGATGTGAAGCGCATCACACTTATGATGAAGAGGCTATGAGACATCTAGGGAATGTTCCCTTCTTTCATGATCTATGTCGTGCGTTGAAATGTCTCTTTATCCTTCTAATTGGTGCTATTCGCGAATGCAGAATCATGCCTCCCCATAGAGTCAATAGCAGAAGAAATGGAAATGGAAATAGCTATAAGATGGCAATGGAGACGGGCACCAATACGCCCTACCACCCCATGAGCACCATGCACCAGATCCGGTTGCCTACGTTGAATTTAGGATAGCCATTCAGATGTTAGCACAGGCCTTGACCACCCAGATCAATCAGCAGGCGGTAGCGCATGTCCCTTAGAATGTGAATGCGGCAGCAGTGCAAGTCAGAGATTTTTTTAGGATGAGCCCTCCAGAGTTCCTTGGATCAAAGGTGGACGAGGATCCACATGAGTTTATTAATGAGATTCTAAAAATCACCCAGGTCATGGGGGTGAATAGAGAGAAGTGCGCCGACTTAGCCTCGTATTAGCTAAAAGGGGTTGCGCATACCTAGTTCAAGAAGTGGAAAGATAGTAGGGTAGTGGGAGAAGGTTCTATTAGTTGGGATAAGTTTCACATCGCTTTTCTAGATTGATTCTTCCCTTGTGAGATGAGGGAGCTGAAAGCGGCCGAGTTTGTGAATCTAAAACAAGGGAAGATGATAGTCCAGGAATATGCCCTAGAGTTCACTCGTCTGTCCAGAGTTGTGGTTGACTAGAGGGCTCGAGGAGCAGGTTTGTTCATGGAGTGGCGGACTACCTGCACAAGGATTGCAGGACTGCCATGCTCCATTAGGATATGGATTTTCCTTGGATAGTTTTGTACGCCCAGCAGATGGGGGCAGTGCATCTGAGGGAGAGTTAGGCCAACAGGGCCAGGACAGACAGTTATAGGTTCTCTCAACCGAGAATAGGTGGTGGGCACCGACAAAAGTCCTACCAGAGATCTTCAATACTAGAATCTTCAGCGATGAGTGTACCATCTAGACCTAGGCACAACTAAAAGGGATAAGCATCAGTGTCTAGGGGTCAGAGCAGTAGACCCACAGATTCCAGTCTTTCAGTTTGCGACCGTTGTGGCCGAAGACACACGGGTCAGTGTTTGGTGGGTATAGGTGCTTGCTTCGGGTATAGAAATCTAGTACATATGCTCAGAGATTTCCCAGCAGCTAGAAAGAGCCATGATAGGGGCCGAGGCCTGACTTCCAGTTCAGCAGCTCCACCAGCACGCCCATCTCAGCAGGGCGCATCTACTAGTGCGGGTGGCAGACAGCGCCAGAACACATTCTATGCCCTAACATCCCGCCAAGAGTAGGAGGTCTCCCAAGATGTAGTCACTGGTATGTTATGAGTTTTCCACCTTGATATATATGCCTTGTTCGATCCAGGGGCTACCTTGTCTTTTGTGATGTCCTATGTGGCTAGTAGTTTAAGAGTCAGTCCCGAAATCTTTGTTAGAACCCTTCTCAGTCTCTACTCCAGTCAGTGATTCAGTTATAGCTAGACGAGTGTATAGAGATTGCCCGGTCACAATTCTTTAGAAAATCACCTCCGTAGATCTAGTAGAGTTAGCCATGACCGACTTCGATGTTATCCTCCGCATAAATTGGTTATTTGGATGCTATGCCTAAGTTAATTATAGAACCCGTGTGGTAGAATTCTAATTTTTGGATGAGCCAGCCTTAGAATGGAAGGGTAGTTTAGTTGTACCTATAGGTCGTTTCATTTCCTACCTTAAGTCCAGAAAGATGATCTCTAAGGGTTGCGTGTACAATCTATTTAGGGTTAAGGATGCTATGTTCGAGACACCAACTATCCAGTCAATTCTAGTAGTATGTGAGTATCCAGAAGTCTTCCCAGATTATCTACCAGGAATCCCTCCCGAGCATAAGATTGATTTCGATATTGGCCTTCTTTCTAATACACAACCTATATCTATTTCTCCTTACAGAATGGCCCCAGCTAAGTTAAAGGAGTTGAAGGAGTAGTTGAAACACCTTTTAGATAAGGGGTTCATCAAACCGAGCAAGTTCTCGTAGAGTGCAGCAGTGCTATTTGTTCACAAGAAAGATGGTTCTCTCCGTATGTGTATTGATTATCGACAATTGAACAAGGTCACCATCAAGAATAGTATCCACTCCCCAGAACTAATGATTTGTTTGACCAGCTTCAGGGGGCTAAGTGCTTTTCAAAGATATACCTCTGATCTGAATACCATCAGCTCAGGGTTCGAGAGAGTGATATCTCGAAGACAATTTTCAGGATGCGGTATGGTCATTACGAGATTGTAGTTATGTCTTGTAGACTAATGGATGTTCTTGCAGCTTTTATGTATTTGATGAATAGGAATTTTAAGCCATACTTGGATATGTTCATGATCGTGTTTATCGATGGCATCCTGATATACTCTTGGAGCGAGAAGGAGCATGTCGCTCATTTGAGGGTGGTGCTACAGACTCTCAAGGATCGCCAAATATATGCTAAATTTATCAAGTGCGAGTTTTGGTTGAACTTAGTGGAATTTTTGGGTCATGAGGTTTCAAGCGAGGGTATAAAGGTGGATTCTTAGAAGATAGAAGCGGTGAAGAATTGGCCTAGACTGGTGAATCCTTTAGACATCAGGAGTTTCTTGGGTTTAGCTGGGTATTATCGAAGATCTGTTGAGGGTTTTTCATCTATTGCAGCGCCATTGACCAAATTGACCCAAAAGCAAGTGAAGTTCCAATGGTCGGAGGCTTGCGATAAGAGTTACCAAAAGTTGAAGACTCGACTCACCTCACACCAGTGTTAACCCTACCTGAGGTTACCAATGGGTTTGTGGTGTATTGCGATGCTTCTAGAATCAGCCTTGGTTGTGCATTGATGCAACATGGTAAAGTGATAGCATATGCTTTCAGGCAGCTGAAGCTTCATGAAATGAATTACCCGACCCATCATCTCGAATTGGCGGTGGTAGTATTCTCTTTGAAGATTTGGAGACACTATTTGTATGGGGTCCATGTGGATGTGTTTACTGACCACAAGAGCCTACAAGATGTGTTTACTCATAAGGACATAAATACGCCAAAAGAGATGGTTGTAGTTACTTAAGGATTATGATATGAGTGTCATTTACCATCTAGGTAAGGCTAACGTAGTAGCAGATGCTCTTAGTAGACTCTCTATGGAGAGTGTGTCCCATGTAGATGAGGGGAGGAAGGAGCTAGTGAAGGATGCGCATCGACTTGCAAGGTTGGGAGTTTGTTTGGTCGACTCAATCGATGGCGGGGTTATTGTTCATAACGGATCAAAATCATCCTTGGTGACTAATGTAAAACTTAGACAAGACGAGGACCCTATTTTGGTAAAGTTAAAGGGATTCGTTCAGAATCATAAGGTAGAGGTCTTCTTCAAAGGGGGAAATGGTGTTCTTCGATATCAGGGTCGCTTGTGTGTCTCGGACGTTGATGATTTGAGAAATCGGATGTTGCATAAGGCTCATGGTTCCAGATATTCGATACATCCAGGTGCCACCAACATACACCATGACCTACGAGAAGTCTATTGGCGGAATGGCATGAAGAAGGACATTGCAGAATTTGTGGCTAAATGTCTGAATTGCCAATAGGTGAAAGTGGAGCATCAAAGATTGGGAGGTGTGCTTCAAGAAATCAGTATTCCTACTTGGAAGTGGAAGTATATTAATATGTACTTCATCAATGGGTTTCCTTGCACACGTCGATAGTATGACTCCATTTGGGTGGTCATGGACGGGTTGACCAAAGCAGCTCATTTTCTACCGGTTAAAACTACTGATTCGGTGGAGGGTTATGCCAAACTATACATTTGAGATCTAGTTCATTTTCATGGAGTGCCATTGTCCATCATATCAGACATAGATACTCAGTTTAACTCACAGTTTTTGGAGATCGTTTCAAATGGGACTTGGTACTCAGGCCAAACTCAGTACAGCATTTCATCGGCAAGGTGATGGCCAGGCAGAGTAGACTATTTAGAATCTCGAGGACATGTTGAGAGCGTGTGTGATTGACTTCAAGGGTAGTTGGGATGATCATTTGCCTCTAATTCAGTTTGCATATAGCAACAGCTACCATTCCAGCATTCAGATGGCTCCGTTTAAGATCTCTATGGGCAGAGATGTAGATCGCCTATTGGTTGGTTTGAAGTCGGTGAAGTTGTGATGATAGGACTAGATTTAGTCCATGAGGCCATGGAGAAGGTTAAGCTCATACGGGACAGGTTGAGAAAAGCTCAGAGTCGCCAAAAATATTATGCAAATGTGAGAAGGAGAGAACTCGAGTTCGAAGTTGATGATTAGGTGTTTCTAAAGGTGTCTCCCATGAAGGGAGTGATGAGATTCGAAAAGAAAGGGAAACTCAGTCCCCGTTATGTTGTCCCATACCGGATTGTGAAATGGGTTGGCATTGTAGCATATGAATTAGAGTTACCCTTAGAATTAGATTCAGTCCATCCAGTTTTAATGTATCGCTCCTAAAGAAGTGTTTGGGTGATCCAACTCTAGTTTTTTCGGTGGAAAGTGTAGGTGTAAAGGAAAGCCTTAGTTATGAAAAGGTTCTGGTGGAGAACTAGATCGTCAGGTTCAAAAGATAAGGAACAAGGAAGTAGCTTCAGTCAAGGTTTTATAGAGAAATCTGCATGTTAAGGGAGCTACATGGGAAGCTGAAGCAGATATGATGGCTAGATACCCACATCTATTCCCTACAGGCTGAGTTCCAGCTTGACGAATTAGTTATTGACCTAAAACTCTATTCAGTTTCATGATTAGTTCATGTGCCCCAATTTCTTTCATGTCTATGAATGTATGTATGATTCATGAATGCAGTCCAGTCATGTAGTTCAGTTTGGAGGTAGTCATTCCGCCAGCTCTCAGCTTATGTGATCAGTAATTTGAGTATAATGATTGCATTTCTCTTCTTTTCTATATGATTTTCAACATTCGAGAATGAATGTTACCAAGGGGGAGATATTGTTATACCCCGAAAGCCCAAAAATCAGACCCGGAAGTTGAAACAGAGAAAATAGGATTTTATGCACCAGGTCATAGAATGAGTCATCCTGTGATTCGTCAGGATGACCACAAGCCGTTAAGTGACTCGTGGTGAGGAGGTTAGACTTTTGAAAATTTTTCAGGTCGGGGTGACAATGGGTGTGACCACGAGTCATTGTTAGCCCCACGAGTCGTTAGGTCACCCGTGGTTAGGGATGGTTGAACGAAGAGAATACATGGGGCAGTGCACTTAATAGGTTCTCACCATGACTCGTTAGGAAGCACCATGATTCGTGGTGCGCCCGTGGTGATCCCCCTTGTATTCTGGCAGTGTAAAGGATGATTGGTGACCACGAGTCGTGGTCACCCGTAATGACTCGTGATGTCCCCCGTGGTGAGTTCTAGGTAAAGCTTTGGAAGTGCACTCGATGACTTATGGTGATGACTCGTTCTGAGTGGTAATGACTCATCCAGTCACTCGTTGGAACTGGCAGTTAGTTTTTCCCTGTGAGTTTATTAAGGTTTTTTCCGTAATTCCTATGATCATAAGGCCTCAACTGTGTTGTTTTAAGATATGAATAATGAGTTTTAGAAGGGGTAAGTTCATTCTAAGCTATTCATATTCATGCATGCAAACTTAGAAGGCTAGAGAGTTGATCAAGCTTAATTCCTTCCAAGTTCATCTCAATTCTTCCTTGGGCAATCAAAGAAGTTGTAGAATTAGATTCTCACAGGTATGTAGGGTTATGAATGGGTGAATTTTTCACACCCATGACCAATCCCTCTCTAATTCATGAAAATTTATATGTTGATCCTATGGGGTTTTAACCCAATGCATGAATTTCCTAAGTTTCTACCATGGGTATAATCTAAGTATGTTTCTATTATTTAATTATGATTCATGGGCAAGTTTTACAATATTTTCAATTATAAATCATGTCTTCAAGTTTTATAAATTATGATGCCCATCCATGAAAGTTCATGAAAATTTAGATCTATGATGTATGTTCAGGTATGATGAGACATTAATGATGAAAAGCTTGTTTTTAAGTTACCCATGTCTATGATCATGTGTTTAAGTTAATCAAGTACTCTCAAGCATGTTTAAGTATTGGGCAAGTCCATATGTACAAGTATGATTTATGAATTTCACGAATTAACTTACCACATGATTTTGGAGTAAAGACTCCCAATTATGTTCAGCTTGTGGCATGGTTTGAGCCAAGGCTCCGCATGTATGATTTTAGATTTTATATGTACATAATTATTCAGCTACGTCACTAGATGATAGTCAGCTTCTTTGAAAATGATGGAGAGCATATGCATGTTCTTAGGAGTAGTGTCTAGCACTGAGTAGGCTAAGGATCATTCAACCCTATGCCTCAGAACTACGAGCCAACGTAGGTATATCAGATTATTTGGGACCTCCTTTGTGAGATTTCCCCTGCCCCAAGGGGCCTTCATCTTGATATCGATATCATGGAGCGTCCTTAGCCCTGGCAACGCTTTGGAGGGTTCTGCCCACTTGAGTGTGATAACCGGGATCACATAAGCTCTGTCGTGGTAAGGTTGGTTATACGACGAGTCTCCCATTGTTCCTCATGATTTCAGTTATGCATGTTTATCATTCATGATATATAAATATATGTTCTAAATTAGGATTGACCCAATGTTCAGTTTTACCTGTGATTATCATATTTCAGCTTTGGGTCATTTGAATCAGTTATGATATTTAGTTATGTTCAGATCCTGATTTCAAAAAATAGCATGCAAGCCCTACTCTCAGATTCATATATTGCTTATGTTTTATATTATTCATGTTGTAATGATTTTACTTACTTTAGCGGTTTTACTTACCTTGCATACTCGATACATTCCATATATTGACCGCATACTCTATGTTGTATCGTTTCATGATATAGTCTCCAATCTTCAGACTCAGCCCTGTCATTAGCCAGCTTCCGGAGTTAGCATCCAGTCTCAGTTAGTGAGTCCTCAACTCTCGAGGATCCTCCCTTATCAGTTGTTTCTTTACATTTTCAGTTTCAGACTTAGAGAGTTAGTTGGGGTCTTATCCCATCAACTCATGAGACGTAGAGGCTTTTCAGACATAGATTGTATTCAGCTTCAAACTCGCATTGTATGTTCTGATGTTATTTTATGTTTAGACTTTTGTTATATTTATTGTGATAAACCTCCAGTTTTATTAATTGAGTTAGATGTATGTTCATATCATGGGTCGACTTGGATTCTCTCGGGGCTCCTTGTCTGTGCATCGATCCCGGCCCATGTTCGGGTCGTGACATCAGGTCACAATCTCGTGCCCAGGTACACCTTTCTTTTAGGGGAATCTCAAAAGAGGACAGCTACACAAGCTCCTCTACTATTTATTCGGCCACGTCCCACTCGTCCAGGATGTAACCTACTCTTGGTATCTCATTGTCACGCCCCGCCTTGGGAGGCATGACTGGCACCTGGTGCCCTACTAAGACCTGGACTGCTGGACTACTGAGCCTAAGCACATCTGGTGCCAGGTTGGCTCTAACCCTGGATTCATGGAACCAACGGGCTATATAACGGCTGTAAATACAGCCTCTGGCCAACTAGGCCTAAAGCCTCCTGTAAGAAAACAACAGCTGACCAGAACCACAGGAGTATAAAGGAACCTATGCGGGCCAACAAGGCCACCATGCTGACTAGTTTCACTGAAAAGTTGAACTAAATGCTAAACTGCTCTATGACCGATAAGGTCACCAACTATCAACTATACAAGGCCCCACACGGCCATCATAAACAAACTAAAACATACACACGACCTCAAACGACCGGTACGACTAACCACAGGGAATATACAATCTGCAAGCTTCTAAGAATGATATTAAGATGGTCGGGACTGGGCCCCGACCTACCCGTACTGTACAACAAAAAGAGAAATAAACCTCTAGCTGTCAAGCTCAGGATGACAGGAGCTGATGACTCTCTGTGCTGGCTGGAATTACGAGGGATTAGCTCCTCGTCTATGAGTACCTGCAGGCTAGTAATGTAGTGCCCCCAAACGGGCGTCAGTACCACAGGTACTGAGTATGCAAAGCAATAACTAGAACATAACTGAAGATAAACAGTAATACTGATAGTTACTGAAGTATAGGAGATGGCTAAGACTTCCTAGGATTGCAGAATCTGAAATGAGTTTAACTGTACTGGACAGAAGGTGAGAATCATACCTGTCAGTGCGGCGTCCTTCTATCTATCAATTTAATAAACAACACATATAGCATACAAGAACCTATACCAGCCCCCATAAGGTGGAAGGTACCAATCAACATGCAATCTATATACCCCCACCCGGGTCGCCATCCACTTCGCAACTATTCACACCACTCACCTAGTAACTACGAGCATCTCGCCGGCCCCCTGAGTATGCAACTTGGGCTCTCTAGGCCCCTGACTATAGCTTTATCTGAGTCCGGAGGACTCCTGTAAATGGTGATCTGAGATCTGTATCTATAATCTGTAATCTGTACCCCAGGCGCAAGCGCTCGACGGGGGTGTGCTATAATGCTGATCAGCCTGCTATGGGGAATGCTGCCTCCCATCTTCGTCCTCTGGCGGACGGCATGCCACTCCTTGGAGTGACGTATCCTCACCCTCTGGCGGGCAAGTCGACACAACTATTAACCCTAGGGCGGCAAGGAAGCTCTAAGGGTGCCCAACATAGAACAATGAGGTCTCTACAAACAACAATAATCACATATAACATATATATTAAATATGATAATAGTGTCCATGTTCTGATATTCTATTCTTAATCCCTTACTGAATTATACTTACTGAGTTATACTGAGTCTGGAATAATATCTCGCTGTTTGATACTAATTTATTGACTTTTATTCTGAATATGACATAATAATTATTCAAGCATGCTTACTGAATTCACACTGGGCATAATACTCGGCTTTAAAACGTTCTTCTGGAATTTATTCTATTTTACTATACTAGAATTACTATCTTGCCGAAGAAACTGGCTTTACATACCTCAGTTGCCGACTTTTTGACTAACTGGCGTAACTCGGCCAATATCCAGCTATTTCTTCCAACTGCATTCATATTCATAGCAAATAAAACTAAATTAATCAATATTCTTGAAGAAAACACTACTTTGAATATATATACTGCCCAAACTTTGACTTATCGAAAAACAGCCGAAAACTCGCTATTTCTCGGAAGTTCAGAAGGGAGAAATACTCACTTTAGGGCTAGGAGTATATTGACACTAAGTTGGAGAAATTCCACTTACCTTAGCTCGGTAGGACGAAGATTCGCCGGCCTATTTTCACGAAACTAACTCCGTAGGAATGCTCCCTGCAGCTTTATACTTCGCTACCCGAAGTTAATTTGAGTTTGGACTGCGTTTGACGGCGTAATCAGACGAATATTTGTATGGAATCCTCGTCTTCCTCTGTTTTTGGTCGCTTACTGGAAATTAAAAGATGAGAAATGATTTAAAACAAAGTGGGAAGGCTTTATATACTTGGGGCCTTTAAGTCGCATTTGTCGAATGCGATTTATAAGTCGCATTTGTCGAATGTGATTTATAAGACGCATTTGCCTTGCGACACTCTGACTTGGCGCTTGTCCGGTATCTCCCTGGGCCCTTTTTCTAGCACGTATGGAATTCTAAAACACTTAACCAACATTTGAATAGGATATCTAAATGTCAAGAATTTACGGGGTGTAACACTCGTACCAATGATAACGCACAAATTACACCCTTGAAAAAGTATAATGCGGACGTTATCAATAGAGAACCCAAGTAATGTTGGGGTCGATCCTACAGGGAATATGGTCAAGATATAGACTAATTCTAGTATTCACACTTTTAGTTTAATTATTTCCTAAAAGTCGGGTTTTAAATCAAGTAACCGTATTGTGAACTAGAGTTGTGATCGATAGTTATGCAATTAACTGGGAAAGTGTTGCCCGATGGCTTCCTAACTAGGTCAGATTATTACACTCGTGATCTATCCCAATACTTAGCTTTTAGAATTTATAAATCATATTCATCTAAACGACTGATTCATCCCTATTAGATGACTTTACTCAATCACCCAGTTAGGCCTCATAAGCGGTTTCACTTTAACCTTTATTAATAGTTCCAAGCTAACTCTCCTGTGACCACAGCTCAAGCTATTCAATGAAACTCAATTTTAAGGCTTTGTTGTTCTTTGCTTTTCCTAATCTCTACTTATCAGGTTCAAGTGAGTAGAGAATTTGGACTAGTCCAAACTATGCGCATCATTAAGAAACATTAAACATGAAGAAAAGAACAATACAGGCATTCTTATAGGTTTAGAATTACTTTGTGTTAACCCTAGTTTGTTATTCCATTGTGGTTTCCACAACCCTAGTTGTGGAGGGTTTAGATATTCATGATTGCAAGAATAAAATCAGATTTCATAGAAGAAAACATACTTGAATACTTACAATATTAATGGAAGAAAACCGAAGAATCAATTGCACAATCAACTTGTCAAAAACTAAGAATAACAATGAACTATGTCAAAGTATTTGAGTATTTGCTCTCCAAGAAGTTAGGAAATGAAAAAACTGTGATTATAATTGGAAAGTGTTGTATTCTCACAAGGAAAATAACCTAAAATTATTTATACAATTAGTAAAATTCTTTCCTAATTTAACAGGGATTCTATTATCAAGTCATTCTATGAGTCATATCATGATGCTATGAGTCGTAGGAAGCTTCCATAATACCAATCTATAACTTTTGTCTTCTCAGGCACTGAAGGTTGGTATGACTCGCACAATGATTCTACAAGTCGTAGGAGCTTGTCGTGTGTTGAACTTCTGAAACTTGGCATCTCTAAAATTTATCATACTAGTCTTTGTTACGGTTCGTACCATACTGGAACTACTCTTACAATCTTGTCGTGCCCCGACTCTACCAAGTAGCCAAGTCTCAAAATCTTAGCACGAGTCTATTAGTACGACTCGTACCTTGCCATCACGACTCGTGGCTTCCGCTCGTACCACTAGGTTCAGAAAGTGTCCATCTTATGTATCTTATGCTACGAACAGTCAGTACGGCTCATACCTAGATGGTATGGCTCGTACGGTCACTCGCAGGATGGATCTACATTTGTGCACTTTTTTTAAAGTTATGCTATGGGTTTTAGGTACGTCTCGTACCAGGATGGTATGGCTCGTAATGAGACCTCCAACAAGTCATTTTCTACTTTATGTCATCTCCTTTTCCATAATCTAACTCTCGGACCTGATTTCCTTGAAATATAAGGTAAAAGCACCTCATATCAAGATAAACATACATAAGTACAAGAATTTTTCCTATGTTTTAAGCATCGAAAGTGTCGTAAACTTGCGGCACATCAACACCCTCAACTTAAAACTTATGCATGTCCTTAAGTAAATAAAAACACTAATATAGACATGACGCTTAACTAGAAAGTAAAAAAGAAGACCTATAGCCAACAATACCAAAATTTGCACACATGACTATTATCAAGTATCGACCCTCTTTTCTTTTTGACATTCAAAACCAAGAAAGTTATGTACACATTCAACTACAACTTACGACATAAAGGGATCCAGAAATGGCATCAAACTATTAACAGACAACTGAGCTATCACTAATGCTATTTACAAAGACAACTAGCAGAATGCAATATAATCCATGTATCATCACAAAAAATGAAGTCCCAAACACTCACAATGATATGCATACATTAAATCGGGACTATCAAGTAAAGCTCTCACTCTCGTAAAGAAGTTCCAAATGCTGCACAAGTGATACCATAGGCTTGCGCTTATTTTCTCTACTCTGGCTATTTAGACAGTTAGGTTAGGATCACTATAGGACTTCTATTATCTTGTAATGTAAGTTTGCGAACGGGTGTGGTACATATGGACAATAGTGACAAACCTTTCTTTGCACTACACAACTCTTGGCTTCACTTTTAACTTTTTCCCTTCTTTTTTTTCCTCCCTTTCTCCATTTTATTCAGCTCTCAACTGGTGGACATGGTGTATTTTTCTCTTTTTTATTTTATTTTTTTATTTTAACTTTCAATTTTTTCTTTTTTTTCCTTTTGTTCACACCACACTCCACCTTTTACCGACTAGCTTATTCTTTTCTCCCCATCTTATCTATGCAATCCTGAAATAACTACCCTCAACTTAGGCATTTTTCCTGAGTTGAGGGTCACAATGTCTAAGCAGGGACCAAGGCCAAAAAAGATTCATTATAAACAAAACAAGGAAGGTGAATAGGCTAATCAACGAAAAGGTCAACTTTAGGCTCAAACATGGGATCAAGGGATTCATTTCATTTAGTCGGCCAATTTAAGCTAAAAGTGGGCCAAATTAAAAACAGCCTATGATCCTTCTTAACCAACTATCTTACAACCTAAGAAAAGACAAATTGGGAAATTTCTATATCACCTACACTGTATTGAACTAAGTAAGAATCCTTACTCACACATGGCACAGGTTTGCATCACACAACCTATCTAGTTCATGCACAGCTATGTTGCAGTTAATCATGTTAATCTATCAAATGCTATAAAAAGATCCACATTGGTCATGCTTTGCAGTAAACAAACACAGCTAATCATACAAAAAGTTTTTAAAAAGGTCATTTCTTCAAAATTCCAAAACATCAAACACATGTGCATTTTTATTAGCTGTTAAGTACTACTATGCTACTTCTAGTTAAACACAGAAAAAATCCTAAACATGTCAGTTTTACTAGATAGCATGTCTGAGAAAAAAGAAACACGACAATAAAAACCCTCAGATGAACAAAACAAAAAGATACACCCCCCTCAAAAAGTATGCTTTGTACCTAAAATAGAGAAATGAAAACTAGGAGAGGAACATACCTGTGGCGCTCTAAGCGCTCCTGTCATCTTGTGAAGGCGCACTCTCCGCCTCTGCAATTGTGGCACCAGCGATGGCCGGCGCACTCAATGGTGGGGTGATGGTAGGGGCTGTTGTTGCCCCCCAGCAATTTTGGCCGCCTCAGAAACCACTATCCGAATGTGGCTCATCCGAGGGGTCCTCTCCACTAGCAGGCTCCTTAGGCATAACAACTGAACTTCTAGCTCCTCTAACTCTCTTTTGCAGCTCAAACATGTGCCAATCATAAGTCTGTTGGTACTCTACTGTCGCCAGCCTGCTCTTCTTCTTCTCTCTCTTTCTCCTCTTCCCAGAGATCTCCTCATCAACTACCTCTAATGATATCCTCTTTCCTCTGTCTCATCAGTATACTCATGTGTGACATCTAGGGAAAGTTTTAGTGATTATTTGATATTTGTATTCTATGTTAAAGGAAGTATGGTTTATATATTGGTGGTAGGTTTGGAGGAAAACAATTACGAATGGAAAACCGAAATGTATGTGAAGTTTATAAGTAAGGGACAAATTTAAATGATCATAACTCCTTATCTATAATGTGTTAGGAGTCCTACAACCTTTCATATTAAAGGTATTTGAGTCTAGTTTTAAGAGCATCAAACCTCTCATTAATCAGAGTTCGAAGTAAGAAGTGGTGGGTATTTTACCGAAGCACCCCAAGCAGTGACGTGAGCATGACGCCCTAGCACCTCCATTTCCCTAACTATTCAAAAATCAGATTTTTGGTTGTGACAAACATTTCCATCCTAATCTAAATTGACAATCTTTATAAGAATTCCATTTCTTTGTCAATTCCAGTATCTAGAACAAAGAAAAGCAAGGAGGAAACATCAAGCTAAATTCAAGCAAATCACAAGACAAGTTGAGAATTCTTTGGCCAAGTGTGCTAGGGACTATTTTGGAGCTCGTTTTGATAAAGTTTTGAAGGTGATATGCTGCATTTCAAAAGCTGTTTGGCCTGAATATATATCCCTATTTGAATAGGGATTGGAACCAAGAGTAAAGGTAAGGATTTCTCCCCTTTTAAACCCCTTAAATTGCAAGCGAAGGGGCTGGAATTTGGCAGCTAAGTAAGCTGCCATTGGACTGTTTTGAGCTGAGTTCTTGCTTGTTTTTTAAGGTATTTTTGGCAGTTATTTAGCTGTAAATATACCTCATATTGAGGGGAAGGACTACAGTGGAAATTAGGTAAATTTTTCTCTCTTTATTTTCCCCCTCAAAAAGCTAATGGAAACAAGTAGAGAAAATAGCTAAAAATGTTGTTAATGTTGTCTCGTGTGTTGTTGTTGTGGCTGTTTTTGGTGTAACGTTTTTGATGGATATCTTGGCTTGAAACAGACTTTTAATTTGTTTATAAACTCAAATTAATTGAACGGGAGAAGTTCTGGTTGTTAAAGGAATGAAGAGACTAAAAAAAGCTCGTCAAAATAAGGTATGTAAGGCGCTTCTTGTCTCTTGATTTTCAAGCATGAATTCATGCCAAGGATGAATCCGACATTCCCCTGTACTTAATCTTATGTAGTAGAATATTATGATTCTTCCCAGGTGTTATAATTACTTAGTATTTTAAGTTATGTATTGCTAAAGTGTTGGAACATATGATTGTAAAGTGAAAAGAGCAATTGCCTTCGATTATGGTCATAGTTGTAAATTGGGTCTGAAGTCCACTCAATATGGGCACTGTGAGCTGGTCCTTTAAATTATTTTATTTATTTGAGGTTTCAAATGTGTTTTACATATGGTTACAAAGAAAATTGGTAAATATAGCAAGACGACAATGCACGGACGAACCTAACATTTGAAATCGGTTTTAACTCAATAAGGGCTAACGAGGGTAATGAAATGGAATTATCTTACAATATTTACCTACCCTATTATATGCATGTTTTAAGGTATATAGGGCCATGATGAGGTCCCCCGATCCCTCTCACTTCGGTAAAGTGACTAATTAACGCGTTTCATGATTAACCGATACGTTAAACTTGGAAAATAGAATTGAATGTGTAAACTATTGATATTTTTATGGAACCATATTTATGGGAAGATTATACACAATGTATTCATTTTATCAAGTTATGAAAACCATAATATATGTATACTCTTATGCTTACATTCAAGTTACACGCTAAGGCGGTAAGGAGTGCCTCTAGAAAGTCGCTATATGTTTATTAGAGCTCTTGATTTATCTAGACCTCCTGAGAATTTTTTAAGGCTTTAAGTAGAAACATTGCATGTTCCTTAAAAGTTGTATATGTGTAAGGAAGTTAACCCAACTGAAAAAATTGAGGTGTAAGTAGCAAAGAAAAGATAAGAGTAAATGTTTAATCTTTTAAGCTAATATATGAGTTATATGCTCAAGAACCTTTGAACGATGTTAACATATAAGCAAGATGAGGTATAACAGATAAGGTTGGCAATTAGGTAAAAAGTCAAGTGCGAATAAGAATTGCTGGAATAGTGAACACGAGAGTAAATAGTTAAGTAGGGAATGACAAATTATATTTGGAAAAAAAGTTAAGATTAATACGGAAAGTAGATCTTAAGGTTGTAAACTTAGATGATAAGGGTACAATTATGAATGAGTTAGGCAAATGTCTAGAAAGATTTACCCTGTTCTAAAGACATTTAGCAAAAGAGTTATAAATAAAGTTATTTATGTATAATTTGTGTTAAGTTGATGAATAGCCAGTAAAGTGTTAACTTCTTATGAAATGATTAGAATCGAATATTTTTGAGATAGTAACTCAAGTTAAAGAGAAGTTCTTCGTCATACTTTTTAAACAATTATCTTGATTATTTGTCCTAAGTGTTGGATTATTTTTTCCAAGTTTTAAGGAATTTTTCCTGGAAGTTTGTAAATGATGTAGCCCAAATTACACTTCTCAGTTGAGATATAAAGCAGTCGATGTCAAATATAGAATCCAACAAAGGTTTGAGGTCGATACCACAGGAAATATGGAAAGAACTTAAATTAATGCAAATAGTTGTTACTATCGAATTACTTATTTCCTAAGGGGGAAAGAAATAAACTACTAAATATGAGTAAAAACTACTAAATGCTTAAGTCAAATTCGATTTGTATTCAATTAATGACTTGACTAGGATTATGTTCCCCAAGGCTTCATAACCACAAGGCTTTTACACTAGTGATCTATTATGGTGTTTAACATGCAATATCGGTAAGTTAGGTTCACCTAAATGGTTGGTCCCCTATCTAGATGATTATCACCATGCAACTTGGTCCATATATTGGTGTACTTTTAATTAACCCTTACCCATAATATCGGATTAGCTATCCCCGGACAAGTTCAAGCTATTAGATGAGGGTTGATAGCCTCAAATCTCCGTTGTTAATCCCTTTTCCCATTCACTACCTCCTTGGTCCGGTAAGTAAGAATAAGGCAAGACCTAATGTTTGCAACTGTCAAGAATCAATTAAAACGAAGGGAAAAAAATACATGCATTAAACTCCGTTCAAGAATCACTAAGTATTTAACCTATGTGTGTTACTTCATCTTGGTTCCCACAACCCTAGTGTCACGACCCAAGCATACACCCGGATCATAGACACTGGACAAGGAGACCCGAGAGACCCCAAGTCGACCCATGGCATTAGTATACATCTAATTCAATCACATGAGCGGAAGACTTTGCATAGAGAATGTAATCATAACATAACATAAGGGAAAACAGTACAATATTTATACAATACTGCGGAATATAACTTTTTAGTCTGATAAGCTTCTAAACATGAAAGGCGGATTGATTGGACAACCCAACTAATCGAAAATTTAAACTGAAGGAATAACATAGAGTGTGAACATGTAGCCCTCGGAACATGAGGACTCACCAAGTACACAGTGAGCAAGTCCGAATCTCTCTACGGGTGAGGATGAGCCTGAGAACTGGGACCTGTATCATGATAAGATACAACATAGAAAGTATGCGGTCAGTACGTGGAATGTACTGAGTATGCAAGGTAAGTAAAACGGACATTAAAAACATGCATGTAACTCATAAATGGTCATAAGAGTAGGACAGCATGCTTGTATCATAAATCATTATAAGATATTATACGACTCAAGGTTTTCAAAACATTTGTAACATAAACATAGTCATAATCATAAGAGAAGAACTTCGCTTAACATAACTTGAGCCAACATACATAATCATAACATGCGTAAATCATGAGGAACAGCGGGAGATTCTCTTAACCGAAATACCCTATATGAGCATACATAAAGCCTGATTTGTAACCCTAGTCGGGAGGATGTTCATACCTTGCCAACTGTATTAACCATGAAGGGAGTGATCACACATGAAAAGGGCCATTTGGGCCAGGGACAAACATGAATGGGTCCCAACATACCACGGTGGCACGTAGTTCATGAGATCCGGGACTTAACCTAAGCCCCGAACCTACTCGGTGTTTGATACTACTCCCAAAACATATATAGTTCTCATAATAATACATACATGAGTTCATGGGCTAGTCAAATCATGGTAATCGTAAACAATCTTGAACATATGCGAACTAGCCATGACTTGAGGCCCATGAGTCGGCCAAAACACAATTCATGCTTAGTAAAATACATACATACTTGTAGATCATGCATATAGTTTAAATTTCCATAATATCACAATAGATAACATAATATATTCATAATTTAATTCATAATATATGCTGGGATTATCAAAAACATCAATGGATCAATGGAACAATGGATCATGAATCGGTTTACCATGGGCATGCATAATGGAGCTTAAATGATTAGAAATTTGAAATCAGTCATATTAATATCAAATTTATAGCTTCAAAAGATGATCAAAATCAGTAGATAATGATAGGGTTTCAAAATCACAAGACCCATAATGAAATCATTAAATTTTATACAAATCGAATATAAAACCCCATGAGTTTTTAAATAAATTTTTTGAGTAATTAATAGAGAAGGAGCATGGGCGTGGAAGAATCCACCCATGGAAGACCTTACGTACCTGGGATTATCAACTCCTAACCCTTCTTAAAAGCCTAGAAATGAAATTGAAGGAATTGAGGTGAAAATCTTGAATTCTTCCCTTAGATCACCTGTCAAAATCCTTGCATGAATGAATGAGAGTTTAGGAAGGTTTATTTTCTTAAAAACCCAGCTTTCCCAAGCCAAAATGATGTCGTTTAGGGCCTTATATCATGAAAAAGTCAAAAATACCCTTAATGAACCTGCCTTGAAAACTGGTCGGATGAAACCAACGGGTCGTTTGAACCCACCACCACCCATCATGTCTCCCATTGAATGAACTGTTGATGACCTAGTCTCGGATCCAAACAATGGGTCGACAGGATGACCCGTTCCTCCAACCTACGACTCGTTACATCGTCCATGGTTAGTCCCCTGAACCTTGGCATCTCATCTTATAACGGGTCATACCATGACCCGTCACCACAAACAACGGATTGTTGTTTCCCCCGTCAAGTCTACTGGAAAACTTAATCCTCTAACCACGACCACAACAACTGAACCATGGCTTCTCCTAATGGGTTATTGGGTCTCCCGTTGTTTACACTGTCGCCCAGCCTGATCCTAACCACAATTACAAAGGACGGCCAGTTGTATCCCACAACGGGTCGTCATACCTCCCGTTATCTCCACTGCCACCAACATTTCTCCAACCAACGACAGCATACAACTACTCGTGGTTTGATACCACGAGTTTTTCAGTGGTCCGTGTTGAGATATTTTGCCAGTTCTCTGCACTTTGCAAATTAAACTCCCAGGTCTATTCTTAGGCCTTCCCCGGATATTACAATATCTCCCCCTTGGAAACATTCATCCTCGAATGTAGGAAACAAGCGGCAAACAGAAACGTACAACTTATCATAGCCATATACTGATCATTTTAACCGAAATTTTCATGGAATGACTACCTCCGAACCAAACCACATAGCTGAACTGATCTCATGCTTCACATACACATTCATACACAAAAAGACACTTGCACACATGAACTGAACATGAAAACTAAATGGTATTTTAGAGTAGAACTGATACCTCAAGTCAGAACTAAGCCGATAGAGAACAAATGTGGGTATCTAACCATCATATCCTCTTCGGCTTCCCACATAGCTCCCTCAATATGTTGATTTCTCCATAAAACCTTAACTGAAGCTACTTCTTTGTTCCTCAACTTCCGAACCTGATGATCCAAGATTTCAACGGGAATTGCTTCATAGCTGAGGCTGTCTTTTACTCCAATGCTGTCTACCGGGACTACCAAGGCTGCATCACCCAAACATTTTTTCAAATGCGAGACATGGAAGACGGGATGAACTGAAGATAACTCTGATGGCAAGTTCAACTCATACGCCACCTTACCAACTCTTCTCACGGCCCGGTAAGGACTAACATAACGAGGACTGAGTTTCCCTTTCTTTCCGAACCACATGACTCCCTTCATGGGAGATACCTTTAGAAATATCCAATCGTCCACATCAAACTCCAAATCTCTTTTCCTTACATTAGCATACAATTTCTGACGACTTTGAGCGATTTTTAACCAGTCCCTTATCAATTGGACCTTCACAATTGCCTCATGAACCGCATCTAGACCTATCATAGCTGCCTCACCAACCTCAAACCATCCGATGGGAGATCTACACCTCCACCCATAGAGGGCCTCGAACGGTGCCATCTGGATGCTAGAGTGATAACTGTTATTATAAGCAAACTCGATCAAGGGAAAATGATCATCCCAACTACCTTTAAAATCCATAACACATGCCCTCAACATATCCTCAAGAGTCTGGATTATTCATTTCGCCTGCCTATCCATTTGCAGATGGAATGTTGTGCTGAGCTTAATCTGAGTCCCAAGTCCCTTCTGAAAAGACCACCAAAACTGGGAGGTAAATTGAGTACCTCGGTCTGAAATAATAGACAAAGGCACTCCATGAATTCGAACCAACTCCCGAATATACAACTTGGCATAATCATCCATTGAATCTGTGGTCTTGACCGGTAGGAAGTGTGCAGCCTTTGTTAACTTGTCTACCACCACCCAAATGGAATCATAGTGTCGGCGAGTACGAGGTAGGCCTGTAATAAAATTCATATTAATCTCTTCCCACTTCCAAGTGGGAATGCTAATATCCTAAAGTACACATCCCGGCCTTTGGTGCTCGACCTTCACTTGTTGACAGTTTGGACACTTGGCTACGAACTCTACAATATCCTTCTTCATACCATCCCACCAATATATTTCCCTCAAATACCGATACATCTTCATAGATCCCAGATGGATGGAATATCTGGTACATATGCCTCATGCAATATTCGAACTCTCAAATTATCAATGTTCAGAACACATAGCCAACCCTGGTATCGAAGGAAACCATCTCCCCCTTGGGAGAAAACCTCCACCTTTTGACTCTGCACCGCTTCCTTCTGCCTTCTCAAAATCAGATCCTCATCTTTCTTAGATTTGACATCGACCCCCAAGGCCGATTCTAACCCATTCTGCTTAAAAATGCCGCCATCGGTTGAGTCGATCAATCTAACCCCCAACCTTGAAAGTTGGTGGACATCTCTTGTTCGGTTTGTTTGTTATGGGTATAAAACTCACGCAAGTGCACGTGGTCGAACAAGTAGTAAAGTGGCTTGAGTAAGCCAAGTATCAATCCCACAGGGACTGGGATGAAGTGCAATCTGCTCAAGTGTACTATATTTTAATTCTAAAAATGCAGACAATAGTGTAACCAAGAGTTTGATATTTTGTTTTAAAATTTTTATGCTAAAGCTAAAACAACTATCTAATTTGAGTCTGAACCATGAATGAGAGCATGCTGAGGCTAAACGAACATGTAATGAAATTAATTATCGACATAATTTGGTTAGACTTTTCCTCCGGTTGCTAGCCAAGAACAATTGCCAAGAGATTAAAACTCTCGTATATAACCTCACTTAAGAATCATGAACCATCCACCTACATTTCTGTGATTAAATGCAATTCATGTTCTAGCCATACAAACCCGGTTCCTAAATTGACTAATATGACTTTCAGGTATATTTCTATCCTGAAAGTAAATCAATTCTCAATTTTCCCAAACCAAGTAAAGATCATATCCTATTAATTCACAACTTTCTAATTTCTTACTCTCTCGAGTGAAACCGGACTTTTTAGATATACATTAACGTAGGCCACACATTAATGCAGTAAGAACAAGAATTAATAGAACAACTATGGAAGAAAAGATGAAAAACCAAAGAATCAATGATCACATTTCATCACAATTGTTCACAACCTCAGCAAGAAGAGGAATTAGCCACTCATTTGTGGATTAAACATCTTTAAATGAGTGTTAAACATACAAGCAATTGAATACAAGAAGAAGGAAAGAGAGAAAAACCCTGATAATTTCGTCCCCTCAACTGCCTGTAACCCACGTTCTTGCTCCACCAAGTCAAAATATTGAAAAATGAACCTAAGTGTTCTATTTATACTAGTGGGAATTTTTCCCGGAATAACGAGCAACGTGTCACGGAGTGCATCGCGGAGCACTGCCTCTGTGACACGCTACGAACGCGGACCTTCACTGGAACTGGGGGTCCAGGAAATAAAGCCCAACGAGGCACGGCGTGCAATGTGGATCCAAGCCACCGTGCCACGGACCCATCGCGTACCCTCTCTGGAATTTGGGCGAAAATTCCCTATCCAGGCAGAAGGCCTCCACGATGGCAGCGTGACATGGCTCCATCGCGGAGCCCCTTTATTTTATGCTGTCCAATGCCTTGTCCCGTGCACACGACCGAGTTCAACCCCGATATCTTCCAACATGCATTTAAGCTTCCCGAAATTACATTTTACCTGCAAAACAATGCTAATCATGTTGGTTAGTATAAATTCACATTTTATTACCAATTACACGAGAATGTATACACATTGATAGATAAACAAGGCTAAAATGGCACTTTTGAGTATCACTTGGGCATATAAATTTGCCCAAGATCATGTCTCACCAACTCTTCCTTCCCTCATCCACTTGGGACACACTTTCCATAGAGAGCCTACTAAGTGCATCCGCAACCATATTAGCCTTGCCCGGGTGGTAACGGACACTCATATCATAGTCCTTTAGCAACTCCAACCACATCCTTTACTTAATATTGAGATCTTTCTGTGTGAACACATATTACAAGCTCTTGTGCTCCGTGAACACATCCACATCAACCCCATACAAGTAATGCCTCCATATCTTCAGTGCAAACACCACCGTGGCCAACTCAAGATCATGGGTCGGGTAATTCTTTTCGTGAACCTTTAACTATCAAGAGGCGTATGCTATCACATTCCCCCGTTGCATCAACACACATCCCAGTCCGACTCTCGAAGCATCACAATACACAACAAAGCCATCAATACCCTCAGATAAAGTCAACACTGGTGCTGAAATGAGTCGGGTCTTCAATTCCTGGAAGCTTTTCTCACAATCCTCTGACCATTTGAACTTTACCTTTTTCTTAGTCAACTTGGTCAAAGGTGCCGCAATAGATGAGAAACCCTCAACGAACCTTCAGTTGTAGCCTGCTAGGCCTAAGAAACTCTGAACTTCTGAAGGATTCACCAGTCTATCCCAATTCTTCACCGCTTCAATTTTCTGAGAATCCACCCTTATGCCCTCACTCGACACCACATGGTCCAGAAATGCCATCGAGTCTAGCCAAAATTCACACTTGCTAAACTTTGCATACAACTGATGATCCTTGAGGATCTGAAGTACTATTCTCAAATGAGCAGCATGCTCCTCCTCACTCCGGGAGTATATAAAGATGTCATCAATGAACACAATCACGAACATGTCCAATTATGCCTTGAATACCCTATTCATTAGATCCATAAAAGATGTAGGAGCATTGGTTAGTCCAAATGGCATAACTACAAACTCTTGATGGACATACAGGGTCCTGAAGGCTGTCTTTGGGATATCACTCTCCCGGACTCTGAGCTGGTGATGCCCAGACCTGAGATCTATCTTCAAGAAACACCTGGCACGTTAGAGCTGGTCAAATAAATTATCAAACCTGGGCAAGGGCTACCTGTTCTTGAAGGTGACCTTACTAAGTTGTCGATAATCAATACACATTCGAAGGGATCCACCTTTCTTCCAAACAAATAGAACCGATGTGCCCCATGGAGCCTTGCTCGGTCTAATGAAACCCTTCTCCAACAAGTACTTCAATTGTTCCTTTAAATCTTTTAACTCAGCTGGGGCTATCCTATAAGGAGGAATATAGATAGGTTGAGTATCGAGCAGTAGATCAATTGTGAAATCAATTTCCCTTTCCGAAGGAACACTAGGTAAATCATCGGGAAAAACCTCCGGATACTCGCACACCACTGGAACTAACTGAATAGTCGGGGTCTTGGAATCTACATCCTTAACCCTGACTAGGTGGTACATGCAACCCTTAGAGATCATCTTCCTGGCCTTCAAATATGAAGTAAACCGACCGGCTAGTACAGCTGAATTACCCTTCCATTCCAAAACCGACTCACCCGAAAATCAGAATTCCACTGCACGGGTCTTACAA
The DNA here is from genome assembly GCA_035772735.1 of Datura wrightii. Classification (NCBI taxonomy): domain Eukaryota; kingdom Viridiplantae; phylum Streptophyta; class Magnoliopsida; order Solanales; family Solanaceae; genus Datura; species Datura wrightii. The sequence goes on from JASDFA010000007.1 coordinate 98,569,055, forward strand.
TTAATCGAAGCATAATATGCAAAAAAACAATCCATACACAAATTGATGTCAAAATTAGTCATGGACAATTCTACTAAGTCTGTGGAGGTAACCTTATGCAACACCGTAATGGGGAAACCTCTATATACCCGCCTAGCTACAACTGATTCACTGATTGGAGTAGATACGGAGAATGGTTCTGAAAGAATTTAAGGACTAACTACAAAACTACTAGCAATGTAAGGGGTCACGAAAGACAAGGTAGCTTCTAGATCTCACAAAGCATAAACATCAATATGGAAGACTTGCAACATACCCGTGAGCATATCTGGTGAAGCCTCCTGCTCCTGGTGAGGCACTAGGGCATAAAACCTATTTTGGTGCTGACCACCTACCGAACTAGTGGAGGCACCCTACTGAGGGGGTCGTGCTGCTATAGTAGTAGAACTGGTTGCAGGGCAATCTCTGATCCTGTGCCCAGGTTTTCCACACCTGAAACAAGCATCTACACCGACCAGGCACCTCCCGAGATGATGTTTTCCACATATCGCACAAGCTGGGAAAGTGCACTCCACCTACATGCTACCATGATCCCTCGAGCCTGTAGTCCTGCTCCTTTGGTATCCCCTGAACATGGACGGCGTGTTAGTTGATGATGGAGCTAGAGCAGTGGACCTGTGTTGGGACTGCTGACGTGATCCACCTCCTGACCTGGCCTGAGAAACCCCGTAGTTGTCGGTCCTGACCCTCTTGACCTCTCTCTTCTATAGACCGACTCCATGTGCTGGTCATGCAATACAATACGGGGAAAGTCGATGTCCCGGTGTAGCATGGCAATCTAGAAATCCTTATCCAAGTAATCTACTACTCCATGCACAAAGCGGTTCCCCCAAGCCTGTTGATCCACCACCAACTCCGGAGCATATTTAGATTGTCGAGTGAACTCCAAGGCATACTCCTGGAGTGAAATGTTTCCCTACTTCAAATTCACAAACTCAGCCGCCTTGAGCTCCCTCATCTCCCGAGGGAAGAACCAATCCATGAAGGCGGTGTGGAACTCATCCCAACCTATAGGGCCTGCACCCGCTGTCCTAGCACCTTTCCATTGCTTGAACCATATATTTGCTACCCCCTTATGCTAATAGGAGGTCAAATCAACACATTCCCCATTATTCACCCCCATAACCTGGGTGATCTTCAAAATTTCCTCAATAAAGTCATGTGGGTGCTCGTCTACCTTCGACCCTGTGAACTCCGAAGGGCTCATCCTCAAAAAGTCCCTCACCCTAGCAGCTGTTGCATTCCCCTTTTGCAGATAATGTGCCAACGTCTGGTTCTGGACTTGAACTGTCATGGCCCGTGCCAACATCTGAATCGCCTCCCTAAACTCAGCGTGGGCGGCTGGCTCTGGTACGTGCTCCTGATAAATAGATGTAGCTGGCTGATGCTCTCCATCTCATAGTCATCACCATTACCGTTCCTCTAGGCATTTACTCGATGTGGAGGCATGATTCTGCAAATGCAAATAGCATGAATTGTAGGAGTAAAGGATGTTCATCACACGACATAGATCATGAAAGAAGGGAACATTCCTAAATGTCTAGTAGCCTCTTCGTCATAAGTGTGGCCCACTTCAAACCTATGAAAAAGACTCTACTTAACGCGACTTTCAGACTTCCTAGGACACATAAACCTATGGCTCTGATACAAAGTTTGTCAAGACCCAAGCATACACCTGGATCATAGACACGGGACAAGGAGCCCCGGGAGACCCCAAGTTGACCCATCGCATAAGCATACATCTAATTAATTCACATGAGCTGAAGACATAGCATAGAGAATGTAATCATAACATAACATAAGGGAAAACAGTACAATACTTATACAATACGGCGCAATATAACTTTTTAGTTTGATAAGCCTCTAAACATGAAAGGCGGATTGATGGGACAACTCCCCCACTAATCTAACATCCTGATACTACAGGAATAACATATAGTGTGAACATGTAGCCCTCAGAACATGAGGACTCACCAAGTACGCAAAGAGCAGGTACGAATCTATCTACGGGTGAGGATGAGCCTGAGAACTAGGACCTGTATTGTTCGGTGTTTTTCACAACAACACGCAAGTGCACATGGTCGAACAAGTAATTAAGTGGCTCAAGTAAGCCAAGTATCGATCCCACAGGGACTGGGCTAGGGTAACAATCTACTCAAGTGTCAATAAACCTTAACTCTAAAAATGCAGACAACAGTGTTAAGAAAAGCTTGATATTTTGGTTTCTAATTTTATACTAATTATAAAACGAATATACAAATTGAGTCTGAACTATAAGTATGAGCATGCTGAGGTTAAATGAACATGTATAGAAATAAATTATCGATACAATTTGGTTAATCTTTCCTCCGGTTTCTAGTCAAGAATTATTGCCTATGGATTAAAACTCTCGTATTTAACCCAACTTAAGAATCATGAACCTTCCACCTACATTTCTGTGATAAAATGAAATTCATGTTCTAGCCATACAAAACCGATTCCTTAATTGACTAATATGACTTTCAGGTATATTTCTATCCTGAAGGTAAATCAATTCTCAATTTTCCCAAACTAAGAAAAGATCATATCCTCTCAATTCAAAACTTTCCAATTTCTTGCTCTCTCGAGTGAAACCGGACTTTTTAGATGCACATTAACATTGGCCACACATTAATGCAGTAGGAACAAGAATCAATAGAACAACCATGGAAGAAAAGATGAAAAACCAATTTTTCAATACAATTGTTCTTAACCTCGCAAGAAGAGGATTTAGCCACTCATTTATGGATTAAACATCATTAAATGAGTGTTAATCATACAAGAAATTGAAATAAAGAAGAAGGAGATAGAGAAAACCCCTGAGATTTTCCTCCCCTCAACTGCCTGTAACCCACGTTCTTGCTCCACCAAATCAGAATTTTCTAAAAATGAACCTAAGTGTTCTATTTATATTAGTGGAAATTTTTCCCGGAATAACAAGCAACGTGTCACGGAGTGCATCGCGGAGCACTGCCTCCGTGACACGCCACTGACGCAGACCCTTACTGGAATTCAGGTGTCCAGGTATTAAGGCCCAACGTGGCACGACGTGCAACGCGGGGCTAAGCCAACATGCCACGGCCCCAACGCGCACCTCCACTGGAAATAGGCATAATTTCACCATCCAGGCAGAATACATCCACGATGGTAGCGTGACACGGCTCCATCGCGGAGCCCCTTTAATTCGTGCCTTCAAGTGCTTTTTCCCTTGCTAGCGTCCGAGTCCAATCCCAATCTCTCCCAACATGCATCTTAGCTCTATTACTTTATATTTTTTTCTGCAAAACAACGCTAATCATGTTGGTTAGTATAAATTCACATTTTATTACAAATCACCCAAGAATGTATAAACATCGATAGATAAACCAGGCAAAATGACACATTTGAGTATCACTTGGGCATATAAATTTTCCCAAGATCACTTACACCACACTTAAATACTTGTTCATCCCCGAACAATAATCTTACACCTCATGCAACTTACACCCCATCCTGGATACTTTGGTTCGACAATTCAAGTTACGGTTATACCGATTATTTAACACAGCAAATCCTCAAAAAAACATGCATAGTCTTATCAATACAATGACCTTCAACACATTAAGACCTCCTAGACTCAAGAATCGACTCTCGATATCGGCAAACTCATGCAAATCAGCTGATCAAGATATCCGACATGAAATTTAATCTCTCGTCAAGCATGTGCCCTCGCAACACAAGAGAATTTTCCCCTTTTTAATCACATGAACTCAAAACATTACATGCAGGGGCATATAAACACAATTTCGCTCTCTCTCCCAAAAGAATTCACATGCATCATGTCATGAACCATAGGCTTGCCTTTAGTGTATTACTCTACTAATATAAGGAAGTGTAATGTAAGATCACGTAGGACTTAATGGGTTGTAATATAAGCTACGGAACTAGTAAATACTGCGCTAACCAATAATAACAACTAGCATCCTTAAGCGCTTTTCCAATACATCCCATCAACCTTATGGTAATTGTTTCTTCCTTCATCTTCCCATTCTTGAAGTCTGTCTTTATTTTTGACCCCATCTCTTTAACAACACTTGACTCAATAACAAAGATTATTTATACATCTTCATTATATTTAATTTATAACAAGTGTACCTTCGATCTTTTCTTTCCTTTCATCACTCTGCTTTTTCTTTTCTTTTCACCATTCTCACTCCTTGACACTTTGGGAAAATTCTTTTCTTTTCTTGAGCACTTAAGAGTTTTGGATCAACTTCACGGATAATGAAAAGAAGGGGTTAAGCTCGGTTTACACCTTTTTGACAAAAGAAAAATAATAGGCTAAAGGCTCAATGGGCTAACTAGGGTGTACATTCAAGGTGGGTATGATAATGAAAGAAAAAATGTTCGGTTAAAGCAAAGAAATGCCTACATCCTTTCCTACAATACACATCCTTCATTTCGTTTTGTACACACACCAGGCAAGTTCTAGACATTTCACAATAGCATGGAAGAAACGAAACCTCACTATACGCTCATTCCACATTCTCAACTCAAGACATATTCACAGACTCTTCAATCAGCTAATTACACGAATTCAATCATTAAGCCTCAATCACACTAAGTCGAACTCTATGGCCTAGGTATCTCAACATATTTATAAAGTTGCATGCTTTCATACAAATCACCTTTGCATTTCAAACATCATGTACAACACGCAACCAGAATTTCTCAACCATAAAGTAACTACAGGTTTGGGATGCAAACCCACAAAAGAAAAAAAACTAAAAAATAAATGGAAAAAATCTACTCCTAACGACTACATTTCCCTTAATACGGTCGTCATCCATCCATCATAGGGAATGGTCACTAACTAAGACTTTGGTTCAATGGGACTATTCTCGGTAAAACAACCAAAAACAAACGCCGAGAAATCCAAAAATTTGAAAATTCATGAAAAAATTTTCTTTTTGTTAAAAATATCGATCATTTCAATAAAACCAAAAATATGTACAAAACCAGCTAACAACATTTAACAGCACACAATAGCTTCACATTAATTACAATACAGACATACACAAAAAATCACAGGGCCACAAATTTATCCAAGCATAACAACAGACAGAGACATACATTAATAACAACAGCAACAAACACCTAACTACTCCCACCCCATACTTAAATCGAACACTGTCCCCAGTGTTCATAAAATTCAGCATAGCACAAAAATGGGTGGTGAAACTCCCTGATCAATCAAAATATTCCACTTCTTCGTCAGGTGTTGCTGCCTCGTCTCCCATGTCTGAATCGCCCCCATCATCATCATCTGACTCCACATCGGCATCATCACGACGTGTCTCCTCATCTGTGGGGACATCATCTTCGGTGGGCTCCACAAAAGCTGGCCCCACTCGGCATAGAGCCCTGGCATTTTCGCTAAAAGGGTAGTCTAGCTCGAGCTGCCACAGCTCCTCTTCTGTTGCCGGCCTCCCGCCTATGCGCAGCTGGAGCATCTGCATCCCAAACATGCGAGCCATGTACTGATCATCCCGAGTATGTCGCTCGGCTAGTGTAAGAACTAGCCCGTGAGTGGTGTCGGGTGCCTTAGTTTTGGTGACATCTAAGGCCCGCCGCTCCATTTGCGGGATGTAGTCAAGGGCCTCCTCCTTAATATCCAGGCCCCTCAGGAATGTGGTGAGTAATCCACCAAACCTGTACCGGTGCCATTGATGCAAACGGGCTCTCTTCATGGCGGAGATAATCACCGCCCCCACATTGATCTCCAGCCCTTTCATCAGGGCGTATACCAAGCATACACGATCCTGGGTGACATTTGTCATATGCACCCCCGGGATCAGGCAGGAACAAACAATCTTCAGCCATATCCTAGCTTCCCTGTTCATCTATGAGTAGGGCAAGGTCTGATGGTAGCCCCTCTCCTTATGCCTGCTCCAACGTGCTGTAGACCGAGTTCCACACAAAGTGCGTCAGATATCCGCGTATGGTGGAGTGATATTCAGCTGTCGAAGCTCATGGGCGTCTGTGTCCCACGCCCCCAGGATAGCATTAAGGTGATGAGGCTAAAAAGTAACTATTTACCCCCGTATCTTGATGGTGTGACTTCTGAGAGTCGGGTTCCAATTGGCGTAGAATTCCCTAATCAGGTGCAGGTTGCACTCCTTGGGCTCTTCAAAGATGAAGTTCAGCCCAGCTACCTTGATCCTGTGGACAATCCTGGGGAACTCCTGTGCCAATGGTTCCCTCGCTATGTGTTCTTTGGGGAAGTATTTGCTTTCCTTGTGCTTTGCGTACCATTTCTTCCCCTTGTCTGTCACCCATCTGGTTCCATATTGACGGCGTTGGCCGTGTGGAACCACTGGTGCTGCTGGGACTGTTGTTCCCAGTATGATTCTTTTCCTTCCGGCGCCTGATGTTGATGCGCCCTTTCCCTTGTCTTGCCTGCTTGCCATTGTTCCTGTCAAACCCAAACGACAGTCCCAATGTTATTCCAATTAAAATTAGCTTCGACTAAGGTTAGGTTAAGCTATGCTACCCCACACATAGTCTTTAGCCCCAATCACCACGTTACGGCAGGATCATACTCATTTCCAAAAACAAACAACAAAACATAACAAGTATGCTTAGTGCATTTAGAGAATTCGACAGTATAAATTCTTTTGTACTACTCAGACTTCGTACAGCTAACCACAACATTACCATCGATCACTTTTCATCCCATAGCACTTAGCAAGGAGAAACAAAGAAAAGTTATCTACATGAAGCCATATAATTCACCTATTTCTTGCAATTTCCACAATTTCCTTAACCTGAAAATCCGTCGGTCTTTTAGCATATTAACAGTTAGCACAACCGACTCATCTCATCCAACATAAACAACCCAGCAAGAATTCCAAAGTTCAACTAAATTTTTCCTTTTCACACTCAAATTCAAGCCCTAGCTATGATTTTATCAAAAATTCTATCAAGCTATGTAATTAGCGAGTTCATGCAATCACAATGTTTCTACGAACGTCAATCAACAATAACTCAAATGAATTTAAGCTCAATTTCTACTTAGGGCAAGTTTTGCTCGTATCACATGTTCAACATCGAAAAATTCGACAAGAATTGAGATAGAGTTGAAGAACATACCTTGAATTCGATGAAATGAAGAAAACTTGATGAAAATGTGTGCCTAGGTTTGTGTCACGTTGAGGGAGAAGGGGTTTTTGGGATGTTTGTCGCGGAGGGAATGAAAAATGAGGAAAAATGAGGGGAAATCGGGGTTAAAAAGTGAAGATTTCGGGCGGGTCACCTGGCGACCCAGTGTGACCCGTCGCGAAATACACCTCAACGTGTCACGGAGGGTAACGCGGAGCATGCCCTCCGTGACACGGAGCCATCACGCAGGTGTTCTGGAATTTGAAAAAATTCCAGAATTACCTTCAACGTGTCACGGAGGGTAACGCGGAGGCCCTCCTCCGTGACACGGAGCCATCGCGTAGGCTCACTGTTTTGCCACTTTTTATTATTTTTCATACCTCAATTTTTCCTTTGCGATCCTTTGCGTAATTATCCTCCGTTCAACCTGAAATTCATCTCACAATAAGAAATTGGTTAGAATTATAGGTTTCACTTAAAATAAAAAAATAAAATTTTTGTTTTTAATTATTTTTTTCTCATTTTTCTCATTTTTTTCTTTTTTTTTCTACGAAATCTATTCACATTTTACAAAAAAAAAATTCACGGGTTGCCTCCCGTGCAGCGCCTGGTTTACCGTCGCGGCACGACGTATCAAGTTTGACCACTTTTTCCTCCACCTTGAGGATATGAATCGCACCCCTAATTTCTTCTCTAATTTCCTCTTATGCTCCAGGGGTGGTGGTGAAAAATTGTAAGGACCAAGCAGTAGATGTTTCCTTTTGAACTTATTGGCCCTCAAGTAAGAGAAGTCATTTTGTCTCTCCGAGTTAGCAAATTTCAAAATATACGGGGCTTGGTCCTCCTCTAGACATTTCTCTATAAGCTTGGAAAACTCTATTTCTATGTTGTCAACCAAACTTAATGTCGAAAAATGCTTCGAGTGTGGTCCAATAAACCTCAATTCTGAAACTGCATTGTGCTTGACCTCCTTACTTGTAAACACTTTCTCAGTATCGACATCTATCTCTCCATTAATGTCAACTGGGGGATACTCTATCTCTTCTTCCATGAATGGATTTTTCATAAGTGTGAGCCCATCACGGGGACACTCAAGAGATTCTAATTGTTGGGCTTCATCCAAAAATTCACCCTTGTCTTCCTCTTGTAGTTCCTGTTGAATATCGGCTAAATCTGTTACCTGCAATTTATCACAAGCTTCAGCCTCAGCAATCATCTCCGTGACTTTGACGCTCATCCTTTCTAGAGCCTCTGCATTCTCTTTTTGCTGAATTCTCAATACTGCCATCGCCTCCTTCATTGCTTCTGATTGCTCCAGGAGTTGTTTCAGCATGTCTTCTATTTGAGCTTGGCGTCCCAAGTCCTCATTTTCAGCATGCCTATATTCAGCAAAAACAACAGAAGGATCATAGTAGGGGCTTGGGGGAGGGAAATATGCATTCTGACAGCCATCCCAATGGCCATCTTGACCACCACATATATTGCACGTGTTACAGTGTTGCCACAAGTGGGGTCCTCCGCAATTCAGACAACCTTCACCAAAATATGAGTATCCACCATTTAAACCATTTGTATTCCACGATGTCATGACAATAAGGGTATCCAAAAAAGAAGAAAAAATAATAATAAAAAAAAAGAATTAAAACAAACACTAAGACCAAGTTGTCAGCACTTATATAGAATTTGTAAACTAACACTAAGAAAACAATTTTACCAATTGCCAGTCCCCAGCAATGGCACCAAAAACTTGTTCGGTGTTTTTCACAACAACACGCAAGTGCACGTGGTCGAACAAGTAATAAAGTGGCTCAAATAAGCCAAGTATCGATCCCACAGGTACTGAGCTAGGGTAACAATCTACTCAAGTGTCAATAAACCTTAACTCTAAAAATGCAGACAACAGTGTTAAGAAAAGTTTGATATTTTGGTTTCTAATTTTATACTAATTATAAAACGAATATACCATTTGAGTCTGAACTATAAGTATGAGCATGCTGAGGTTAAATGAACATGTAGAGAAATAAATTATCGATACAATTTGGTTAATCTTTCCTCTGGTTGCTAGTCAAGAATTATTTCCTATGGATTAAAACTCTCGTATTTAACCCAACTTAAGAATCATGAACCTTCCACCTACATTTCTGTGATAAAACGAAATTCATGTTCTAGCCATACAAAACCGATTCCTTAATTGACTAATACGACTTTCAGGTATATTTCTATCCTGAAGGTAAATCAATTCTCATTTTCCCAAACTAAGAAAAGATAATATCCTATCAATTCACAACTTTCCAATTTCTTGCTCTCTCGAGTGAAACCGGACTTTTTAGATGTACATTAACGTTGGCCACACATATGAAAAACCAATTTATCAATAATCACATTTCATTACAATTGTTCTTAACCTCAGCAAGAAGAGGATTTAGCCGCTCATTTGTGGATTACAAATCGTTAAATGAGTGTTAATCATACAAGCAATTGAAACAAAGAAGAAGAAGATAGAGAAAAACCTTGAGATTTTCGTCCCCTCAACTGCATGTAACCCACGTTCTTGCTCCACCAAATTAGAATTTTCTAAAAATGAACCTATGTGTTCTATTTATACTAGTGGGAATTTTTTCCGGAATAACAAGCAACGTGTCACTGAGTGCATTGCGGAGCACTGCCTCCGTGACATGCCACCGACGCGGACCTTTACTAGAATTCAGGTGTCCAGGTATTAAGGCCCAACGTGGCACGGCGTGCAACGCGGGGCTAGGCCAACGTGCCACGGCCCCAACGCACACCTCCACTGGAAATAGGCATAATTTCACCCTCCAGGCAGAATGCATCCACGATGGCAGCGTGACACGGCTCCATCGCGGAGCCCCTTTAATTCGTGCCTTCAAGTGCTTTTTCCCTTGCTAGCGTCCGCGTCCAATCCCGATCTCTCCCAACATGCATCTTAGCTCCATAACTTTATATTTTTTTGCAAAACAACGCTAATCATGTTGGTTCGTATAAATTCACATTTTATTACAAATCACACGAGAATGTATAAACATCGATAGATAAACCAGGCAAAATGACACATTTGAGTATCACTTGGGCATGTAAATTTGCCCAAGATCATGTATCATGAGACGATACAACATAGAAAGTATGCGGTCAGTACGTGGAATGTAATGAGTATGCAAGATTAGAAAAGCGGACATTTAAAACGGGTATGAAACTCATAAATGGTCATAAGCGTAGGACAACATGCTCGTATCATAAATCATTATAACATATTATACGACTCAAGGTTTTCAAAACATTCGTAACATAAACATAGTCATAATCATAAGAGTAGAACTTCGCCTAGCATAAATTAAGCCAACATACCTAATAATAACATGCATAAATCATGAGGAACACTGGGAGATTCTATTAACCAACATACCCCATATGAGCACACATGAAGCCAAACTTGTAACCTTAGTGGGGAGGGTGTTCGTACCTTGCCAAAGGTAGGAACCATGAAGGGAATGATCACATATGAAAAGGTCCATTTGGGCCAGGGACAAACATGAATGGATCCCAACATACCTACAGTTGCACGTAGTTCATGAGATTCAGGACTTAACCTGAGCCCCGAACCTACTCGGTGTTCGATACAACTCCCAAAACATATATAGTTCTCATAATAATACATACATGAGTTCATGTGCTAGGCAAATCATGGTAATCGTAAACAAGCTTGAACATATGAAAACTAGCCATGACTTTAGGCCCCTGAGTCGGCCAAAACACAATTCATGCTTAGTAAAATACATACATACTTGTAGATCATGCATTTAGTTTAAATTTCCATAAGATCATAATAGATAACATAATATATTCATAATTTAATTCATAATACATGTTGGGCTTATCAAAAACATCAATGAATCACTGGATCATAAATCAGTTTATCATGGGCATGCATAATCGAGCTTAAATGATTAGAAATTTGAAATCAGTCATATTAATATCAAATTTAGAGCTCAAAAAGATTATCAAAATTAGTAGATAATGATAGGGTTCCAAAATCACAAGATCCATAATTAAATCATTAAATTTTATATAAATTGAATATAAAACACCATGAGTTTTTAAATAAATATTTGAGTAATTAATAGATAAGGATCATGGGTATACAAGAATACACCCATAGAATACCTTACATACCTGGGATTATCAACTCCTAACCCTCCTTAAAAGCCCAAGAATGAAATTGAAGGAATTGAGGTGAAAAGCTTGAAATCTCCCCCCTTAGATCACTTGTCAAAATCCTTGCATGCATGAATAGGAGTTTAAGAAGGTTTATTTTCTTAAAAACCCAGCTTTCCCAATCCAAAACTATGTAGTTTAGGGCCTTATATCGTGAAAAAGTAAAAAATACCCTTAATGAACCTACCCTGAAAAATTGGCCGGATGGAACCAACCGACAGCACCAACGGGTCGTTTGAACCTACCACGATCCGTCGTGTCTCTCATGGAATGAACTGCTGAAGACCTAGTCTCGGATCCAAACAACGGGTCGACAGGACGACCCGTACCTCCAACCCACGACTCGTTACATCGTTCGTGGTTAGTCCCCTGAACCTTGGCATCTCATCTTCTAACGGGTCACACCACGACCCATAACCACAAACAACGGATCATTTTTTCCCCCCATCAAGTCTACTGGAAAACTTAATCCTCCAACCACAACCACAACCAACGACCCGTGGCTTCTCCTAACGGGTTGTTGGGTCTCCTGTTGTTTACACTGTCGCCTAGCCTGATCCTAACCACGATTGCAAAGGACGCTCGGTTATATCCCACAAAGGGTCGTCATACCTCTCATTGTCTCCACTTCCATCAATATTTCCCCACCCAATGACAGCATACAACGACTCATGGTTTGATACCACGAGTCATTCTGTGGTCCGTGCTGTGATATTTTGCCAGTTTTCTGCACTTTTCAAATTAAACTCCTGGTTCTATTCTTAGGCCTTCCTAGGGTATTACACCTAGTTATGGTTTAGCTACTCATGCTTGTATGATCACAATCACAAAATATTGAATAAATCATAGTAGCAACTTACAAATTATCGTAGTAGAACACCAAGTAAATTTAATAAAACTCCAAAAGTGATGAATAAATTCAAATGTTGCTTTTGATGCTCAAATTCAAGAACAAAATTGTAAATCTTTCTCCTTGACCTAAGAATAATCGTACAACACCAAAATCCTAAGTAAAAAATAGTGAAAATAAACTTGCTATCGAAAATAAACCTAAACAGTGTATTTATAGTTTCAAGAAAACCTTTTCCTAACTAAAACTGGAAACCAGGTCGTCAGTGATCACGAGCTTGGTGATGATTCGTTGGCACCTTTGACGAGTCGTGCCTTGCTAAAAATCAGTCGTCTTCAGCATTGAACCTAGTTGTGGTAATGGGTCACCTAACGACTCGTTGTGCCTGGGCACGAGTCATTAGGCCCCTCGTGGTCTAACTCCTTCAACTTTCCAGTGCATCTTACAGTTGGTTCCACTGATCTGCCAATGAGTCATTTAGTCAACTAATTACTCGTTATATCATCCGTCAACTTTACTGACTTCTTCTTCACTAATTCCTTTCCTAGTCTTCACGGCTGACTTCATGACTCGTTACCAGATGTAATGAATCGTTCCCTCAACCCGTCAGGTACACTGTTTCTGCATCTTAAAAACTCAATAGTTGCCCACGACTTCAACAATGAGTCATACTTATTGCCCACGACTCGTGAAGTGCCTAACAGTCACCTATTCAGTTATTTTAAGCATTAATTTGCCCAGTTTACTTCCAAACCTGTTTTCCTGCAACATTAAACACAAAATACATCACACCTATATAAACATACCAGGAATGTGCATAATTTCTTGGTTTTAAGTGTCGAAAGTGCTGTAAAATCACGCTACATCAACAACCTCAACTTAGAACTTTTCCATGTCCTCAGGAAAAAAAACAAAATAAAATAAAATAAACTACTTCGATGCTTCAATCGAAAGAACTCTAGGGAATTTACGGCAGCCACATTCATTCATCAAATCAAAATTTTCTAACCCCTCCCTCATCATATCAACTCAAATCACAATGCATATGTAAAATTTCCAACCATGATATAGAGGAATCAAAACATGGCAAAACACTGTCACTTGCAACCACGCACATAACTCTATAACACTGACCCAGATAACTTGCAAATGATTTTATTGACCAAATGCTCTCACCTCAAAGAAGTCACATACTCACACATGTGTATATGATTATTTCAATATATTTCTCTTGGGACTAGGTAAGATTCACTCGCTCTCACAAAGAAATTCTAATTGCGTGCATTCAATGCCATAGGTTTGCCTTTACTTTCAATACCTCGATTTTCAAACTAGTAACCAGAATCACTATAGGACTTTCTAGTCTTGTAACATAGGCTCAGGAATGAGTATGGTACATATGGAATTAGTAGCTTACCCCTCGGCACTATACACGTCTTGACTCCACTTTTCACCTTTTTTCCTTTTTCTCCCCTTTTTCCTTTACTTGCTTCTTCATTTATTTGCATTTGCAACTACGGATGCGGTTTCTCTTTATTCAAGCATTCATTGATGTCACATCTTTCTTTTCTTTTCTCTTCTTGCTCTTTGACAATAATTTTTTATTTCTTTTCTTCTCTTTTCGTTATGCATACTGCACCCGCTCTTTCCTTTTTCATTACCCAATTTTCATTCTACCCGACCCTTCTTAATCACCCCTATAATAGCCACCCTCAACATAGGCGATTTTCCTGAGTTGAGGTTCACAATATCCAAGCAGGGACCAGGGCCCAAACAGGTTCATTCTTAATAAAAGTAGGAAGGTGAATTGGTGTAAACAAAAAGAAAGGTCGAGTTTATCCCAAACATTTGGATCAAGGGATTTTTATTCTCTTTTGGTAGGTATTTTAAGGCTAAAATGGGATCACAAATCAAAAATGGCCTATGATTCTTTCCTAGTTTCCTATCCTCTATCTCGGTACGACTGACCAGGCAAGTTCTAGATTGACAAAGATAGCCAAATTTAGCTATTAAACCTCACTCACACATAGCACAGTCAACATCATCACTTCTACTAACTGCTAGTTCAGGTACAACCATACAATGGTAAACATGATCATAGTTTCAATGTCATGCAAAGATTCAGAAATGTCATATTTGCCAACTTTAACATACACATATAAAAATTTCGAAGGGGTATCAACTTATAAATTAACAAAAATCAACAATTTAAGCTCTTGACTGCCTTTAGTTCACCTAACTTTCTTCTGACTGACACAAACAAACATAAAAAAACATAAAACCCTAAATGTGCTGGTTCGAATAGATATAGAACACCCAAGGGAAAAGATATCCGGCAAGAAAAAGCCTCGGGTTATGTTCAGCAAATGAATGCATAGGTATCCCTCCTCACCCCCATCAAGAAAATCATGTGTCGTCCTCGACACATATGTATATATATACATATATCAGACAAAACTAGGGAAATAGGGAACATACCTGTGCGACCTAGGTGTCAGCTACCTATTTGGTGGAGGGTGTAGATACTCCTCCAATGTTATCTCCAACATTACTAGCTTGACCCGGTGCATTTTCAGATCTAACAGAGCTCGTCCCTTTTCCACGAGCTCTCGTTGCCTCAGCCTCGGATCTCTATCAAGACTTCTCTCTCGATACATGCAGCGCTCTCTCCATCTCACTCCACTCTCAGTTTTGCTAATGGAGTAGAGAAGCATCATATTTGAAGCTTGCCTACTCACGAGGCCTCTTTCCGTTATCATGTGCCACCGACTCTTCGGTGATAAACTCAAAAATCGGTGGTAGATCTTCTTCAAATTCATCATCTATCAAAGGAAGTACCGTGGAGGTACTACAGCTACCTATCGTGCGGCCAAGTCCCGCACCTCAGCTATGAGCGCTCCTAGCCTGTATACCATTTTTCCATTTTAGGTGCCTGTAACTATGCAAGGTGCTCATCCATTCTTCTCTCGAAAGCATCCAACCGGCCATGCACGAAACTAGACAATGCCTCCAACTCCTTCGACACCTAAGGCTTTACTTGCTCCATCAGAACTTTAACCTATAGAGTCGTGTGTGTCTACTGCTTTTCGGCCTTAGCTAGCCTCCTAGCCATATCAACTAAAAAATCTTGAGAAATCGTAACTAGGCCTGCTGTAGTGGCTCGTGGAGGAGCAACTGCTGGTCTAGGTGTTGCTACGGTGGATGATGACTCAGGATCATCAACAGGTGTGGAGGTGTCCGCTGTATCTGTAGCCTCAGGCTGGCTACCTGTCTCTCTTCCCTCAATAGGCTCAGTCGCCAACTCAGTGAACTATGCGACATCAGTCTGCATACCGCTGCCAAATGCCTCTGCTAATATGGTCTCTCCAGCAGATGCAGCTACCTGAGTCCTTACCCTCGATACCGGGTTTATGTCATCTCGAAGCAACCCAATATCTATTATCGACTGGACCACTATTCTCTGGTCAACTAATGGCAACTCCGGCACCTTTGAATCCTGAAAGAGTCTATCAATCAGACAGGGGAAGGGAATTGTAGTACCGTCATTGGTTGCCCGCTCTCTAATCTTCTCAGCAATGTACCGCGGGAAATTGATGGCATGTCCCTCCATAATATATGCTACCAATGGCGCTCTATCAGGTGAGAGGATGTTATCATTGCTGGTTGGTACCAGCCAGTGTCGCCCCAGTGACCACCAAAATTTAGCCTAAAAGTTGAGTGTGGCCCTCTTTATCTGAGATTCTGTGTCGTGCAACCATTTGATCAGCGGACCTCTTGTAGCAATGATCTGAGACAGCCAAATATATTGTCTGATGCGTGATCTTGGGTAGATTTATATGCCCAAGTGATACTCAAACGTATTATTTTCGCCTTGTTTGTGTGCAATATGTATATATTCTCATGTTATTGGTAATAAAATGTGAATTTATACTAACCAACATGATTAGCATTTGTTTTGCAGGAAAATATGATTTTTAGGAGCTAAAATGCATGTTGGAACTATATCGGAGTTGGACTTGGATACAAGCGTGGAAAAGACATTGGAAGGCACAAATTATAGGGGCTCCGCGATGGAGCCGTGCCACGCTACCATCGCGGAGGCACACTGCCTGGAGAGGCAATTAAATGGCAATTTCCAGTGAGGCCTCACGACAGCTCCGTGGCACGGAGATAGGCCTCCGCGTTGGCCTCCGTGCCACATTGAGGCTAATTTACCTGACCCTGGATTTCCAGTGAAGGTCCGTATCCACGCCGTGTCACGGAGGCAGTGCTCCACGTTGACCTCCGTGACACGTTGCTTGTTATTCCGGGAAAAATTTCCCTCTAGTATAAATAGCACACTTAGGTTTATTTTAAGGAGGGAGTTTTAGTTTAGACTTGGTGGAGCTAGGACGTGGGTTAGCAGCAGTTGAGGGACGAAAAAGCTAAGAGATTTCTTCTCTTCCTTTCTTCTTTCAATCAATTGTATGTATGATTTACACTTGTTTTAGGATGATCAATCCACAAATGAGTGGCTAATTCTCTTCCTTGCTAAGGTTTTGAACATGTGTAGTGAATTTTGATTGTAAATGATATGGTTTTCTCCTTCTTCTTTTATGTTGTTTTATTAATTCTTGTTCTTACTGCATTAGTGCTTGGCCGACAGTAATGTACATCTAAAAAGTCCAATTTCACTCGAGAGAGCAAGAAATTGGAAAGTTGTGAATTAATAGGGTATTGTTCTTAACTTGATTTGGGAAAATTGGGTTTTGATGTGCTTTCCTGATAGAAATATACTTGAAAGCCGTATTAGTCAATTTAGAAACCAGAATTGTATTGCTAGGTCGTAAATTGCATTTGATCACAGAAATGTAGACGAATGGTTTATGATTCTTAAGTGAAATTAAATACGAGAGTTTTAATTTCTAGGCTAATGTTCTTGGCTAGCAACATGAAGAAGAGATTAACCGAATTATTATTACAATCGAATTCATTACTTGTTCTTAACCTTGGCATGCTCATATCCATAGTTTAAATTCATAGTAAATAATTGTTAATAGTTTTAGTATATATTTTATAAACAAAAACTCAATTAACTGTTGGTTACGTTGTTGTTAGCATAGTTAGAAGTAAAATAAGAATATAGTATACTTAGGCAATTTTTACATACCCTGAGCCTCCTTGGATCGATACTTGGCTTACTTAGCCACTTTATTACTTGTTTGACCACGTGCACTTGTGTGTCGGTTTTATAACCTCAGCAACCCACCGAACAAGTTTTTGACGCCGTTGCCGGGGAGGCTAGGCGATTTGTGAAATTGTGTTTAGTGTAAATTTACTGTATTTTTATTTTTATTTTCTTAAGTGTTAACAACTTGGTCTTAGCCTGTATTTTGCAGATTTTGTTTCTGTGAACACTGGCAAGGGACAAGGAGCTGGTGGAATCTTACTTAGAGCCTGAACGTGAATGTCATAGTCAACGTAGAGAAGCTCTACAAAAGAAGTTGTAGTTGTTCCGACAATCTATTATGGAGCAACAAAATCCACCAGTTGTGAGGGCAGTGTTAGTGCCCAATGAAGCAGCAGCAAGGCCGGTTCGCGAGGTGGCAATGCCACACGCTAACAATGTACATTCTAGCATCCGCAAACCAGAGCCTGGAGGGAGGTTTGAATTAAAGCAGAATATGGTGCAACTCTTGCACACAAGCAGGCAATTTACCGGTCTCCCTCATGAAGATCCACAACAACATCTCCAAAACTTTTTGGAGATAAGTGACACTTATATACCCGCTGGAGTGTCACCTGATTATGTTCGGCTCACCTTATTTCCGTTTTCCTTACTTGGTGAAGCCAAGAGGTGGTTAAAAGATGAACCACCCAATTCTATATCAACGTGGGATGATCTTGCACGGAAGTTTTTGATTAGATTTTTCCTTTCTGGTAAAACAGCCAGACTTAGAAGTCAAATTCTAAGTTTTAAACAGAGGGAGGGAGAAAATTTATATCAAGCCTAGGAAAGATTTAAATCCATGTTGCGGGACTGTCCTCATCATCATCAGTCCAATGAGGTGTTGGTACACACATTTATTAAGGGTTTGGAACCCCACACTAAAATTCTGTTAGATTCAGCAGCTGGAGGGCAAGCGCTGGAAAAGACTTACGAGGAGCTGTACACTTTGCTCAACCGAATTTCACAAGGCAATCCAGAATGGAATGCAGATTCATCTCGAGGTGGAGCAAGGAAAGCAGTGGGAGTGCTTGAAGTGGATGGATTTATAGCTATCGCTGCACAGATAGCTACCTTGAAAAATTAGTTAAACAATCACTTCAGCAATAGGAACTTGAACCAGCCTTCAGCTTCAGTCAATGCGGTCCAACAGATGTGGTGTGAAGTGTGTGGTAGTAGTGAGCATTCAGCTGAATGCTGTGGTGCAAATCCTGATTCTGTTAACTTTGTGGGCAATGCACAGAGAAATTAGCAGCAGTTTGGTAGTGGCTACAACTCAAATTGGAGAAACCATCCAAATTTTTTGTGGGGTAGCAACAGCCAACAAGGACAAGGTTCTGGTCAGGGTATGCAGAGAAATAAAGGAGGGCAACAAAACTATCAAGCTCAATTCAGAAATCACAATGCCCCTCCTCCACCACCATCACCGACCATTGAGGAGATGTTCAAGACCATGATCGCTAATCAGGCACAATTGCAGGCTGACTATGTTAAATTGGCAGCCGAAGTGAAGAACAATCAGTTGGCGACCAAGGCTCTTGAATATCAGTTTGGGCAATTTGCTAGTGCCCAAAATACAAGACCCAGAGGAGGACTACCTAGCGACACGGATCCTAATCCGAAGCAGGTTAATGCAGTGACCACGAGGAGTGGCTTACAGTTGAAGGAGGTGGAACCGAAAAGACCGCCTCAAAAGTCAGGAGCAGCAGATGTTGAGGAGGAACAAAGTTCTGATAGGGGGAAGACTAAAGAAGTAGAATCAGCAAGGCCTCCACCCTCGTTCCCTCAACGACTTAAGAAACACAAGGAGGAGGCGTGTTTCAAGAAATTTATGGAGGTGGTTAAACAGGTACATGTTAACTTACCTCTTGCTGATGTCTTGCAGGGAGTGCCAAAGTATACAAAATATATTAAAGACATCGTGGCTAACAAAAGTCGTTTGACTGAGTATGCCACGGTGGCTTTAACGGAGGAATGCACTTCCCGGATTCAGAATAGACTGCCCACGAAACTGAAAGACCCTGGAAGTTTTACTATCCAGCTGACTATTGGGCAAAGTATCCGAACTCGTGGATTATGCGACTTGGGGGCAAGTATAAATCTGATGCCATCTTCGGTGTTCAGAAAGTTAGGTCTAGGGAGTCCTAGACCTACCACAGTGATCTTGCAGCTAGCGGACAGGTCCTTAGCTAAACCGGATGGTATTGTTGAGGATGTGTTAGTGCAAGTGGGCTCCCTCATTTTTCCGGTCGATTTTATTGTTCTGGACTTTGAACCAGATGCTGAAGTCCCATTTATTTTGGGACGTCCCTTTTTGGCAACCGGAAAAGCATTAATTGATGTAGTTGCGGGTCAACTTACAATGCGGGCACATGATAAGATAGAAGTATTTGACGTGTACAAAGCACCCAAGCTCCTGATTGTAAATGAGGAACTCTCGGTGATCAATGTGATTGATCATGGGAATGCTAATATAATGAATGATTCCCGAGAGTTAACAGGAAGGCCACCAGATGAGGTTGAGAACTACTGGGGGGAGGACAAGGATCGTGAAAAATCGTCCCTCACCCTAGTAGATAATTGAGCATAATGGACGTCGAGCCGCGACTGTAAACCAGGCGCTGCACGGGAGGCAACCCGTGAAAAGAAAAATATTCTATTTTTCTTCTTTTAGTATAGTGTACATAATTTGTATTTTTTATTTTTTCATTTTTCTTTTTTCTTGATTTCGTACAAATTTTTCATTTTAGTTAGTATTTTTTTCATGGTAGTTAGGAAAATCTATTAATCTAACCAATTTCGTTTAGTGAGGGGATTTTCAGGTCTAACGGAGAAAAATATGCATGGAAGCGGGAAAAATAAGGCAAGGTATGAAAATAAGTTTTATTGAAGAAACAGTGCACTGGGGCGTTGGCTCCGTGCATGGAGGAGTGGCTCCGCGTTACCCTCCGTGACACGTTGAAGGCAAAATCAGATTTTTTTAAAAATTTTCAGAGAGCCAACGCGTTGGCTCCGTGTCACGGAGGAGGGGCTCCGCTTACCCTCTGTGACACGTTGCCCTTTATTCAGTGTCGGGTCACACCGGGTTGCCGGGTGACCCGCGTGTTTTTCTTTAAATTAACCCCGATTTTGCCCTTTTTTTCCCCATTTCTCTCCTCCTCCGCGACCAAAACACCCAATTCCCCCCCCCAACCAACGTGCCACGCTAATAGGCAAGGAAAACGTCAAATTTCTTCGGTTCTTCTACTAAAAGGTATGTTATCATCGTTTCTCTCAAGTTTTTGGCAATTTTAGTCGAATTTGAGCATGTGAGGTGAAATATATTACCCCAAGTAGCAATTAAACATGATGTTGAATTATTTTGTGATTGATTATGTTCGGATTGTTGTAATTAGCGTTTGAACTTGTCGATTATGTGAATAATTCGAATTTGATTGAAATATTGCATTCTAGGGCTTGAGTTATTGAAATTGAATTGGTGAACTTGATAGTTTGACGAATTAGATGCCGGGGTGTGGTTGTAAATTGAGATAAGTCGATGTAAATATTGTATGAATGTTAAGAGAGGACGAATTCTCGAATTGTTGGGGAAAATGCGAAAATTTTGTAAATTGGTTTGATTATCTAGATTTGTATGTAAATAGAATTTTCGTTGTTGTTTTTGTTTTTTTTTTGTTGCTAAGTGTGATGAATGGATTGCTATCGATAGTAGGATTGGGAGTAGCTGTATGAAGTCTGAGTAGTACGCTAACCGTTATGCTGTCGAAATTTTTCGTGAACGCACTAAGCAATATACCTTATAGTTGCTTGTGTTTGGGGTTGTAAATAGAGTAATCCTTGCCGAAGTATTGTAAATATAGTTAAGGACTAAGTGTGGGGTAAACTTAGTTTAACCCGACCTTAGCCTAAGTTAACTTGTATTTAGCCTAACTTTGTGCTTGTTTATGTATATTGACAGGTACAATGGCAAGTCGATAGGACAAGGGCAAGGGTGCTTCTACCTCAGGCACCGGACGGAAAAGATTGAGGTTGGGCACTGCAGTCCCAGCTGCACCAGCTATTCCGCGCGGCCAACGCCGCCAATACGGAACAAGATGGGTAACCAATGAAGGGAAGAAGTGGTAAGCGAAACATAAAGAAAACAAGTACTTCCCCGAGGAACATATTGCACGGGAACCACTTGCACAGGAGTTCCCACGTATTGTGCAGAGAATCGAGGCAGCTGGGCTCAGCTTTATCTTTCAGGAGCCCAAGGAGTGCAACCTACATTTGGTCCGGGAATTCTATGGAAACTGGAACTCGGCCATCAGAAGCCACACAAATAAAATCAGAGGGCAGATTGTCACTCTGGAACCCCACCAATTTAATGCCATCGTTGGAGCGCGGGACACATACGCCCACATTCTCCGCCAGCTAAACATCACCCCACCGTACGCCGACATCAGACGTACGTTGTGTGGGGCTCGATACACAACCCGATGGAGTAGACATAAGGAGAGGGGTTACCACCAGACTCTGCCTTATTCGCAGATGAACAGGGAGGCCAGAATATGGCTGAAAATTGTGTGTTCGTGCTTGATCCTGGGAGTCCACATGACGGATGTGACCCGGGACCGTGTCTGCTTGGTGTATGCCCTTATGAAAGGGCTTGCGATTAATGTTGGGGCGGTCATTATATCCGCCATGAAGAGAGCCAGACTGCACCAGGGCCACAGATACGGGTTTGGCGGACTCATCACCACCTTCCTCCGAGGCCTCGACATTGAGGAAGAGGCTTTGGACTATATTCCGCAGTTGTAGCGGAGGGCCCTCGATGTGACAAAAACTAAGGCCCCCGATACCACACACGGGCCAGTGCTGACTTTGGGCGAGCGACATGCTCGTGACGATCAGTACATGGCACGTACGTTCGGCATGCAGATGCTGCAGCTACGGATTGGTGGGAGACCAGCCACCGAGGAAGAATTATGGCAGCTGGAGCTGGATTACCCATTTGGCGAGAATGCCAGAGCCTTATGCTGAGTGGGACCAGCCTTCGTGGAGCCGACGGATGACGATGTCCCTACTGATGAGGAGACACGTCGTGAGGACTCCGATGTGGAGTCCGATGACGATGATGGAGCTGACTCAGATATGGGCGACGAGGCAGCAGCACCAGATGAAGAAGTCGAATATTTCGACTGATCAGGGAGTTCCACCACCCGAAATTTTGTTTTGTAATTTTTGTGAACACTGGGGACAGTGTTCGATTTAAGTGTGGGGTGGGGAGTAGCTAGGTGCTGGAACTTGGGCTCTAATTTGCTGTATGTTTTTCCTTGGTTTGTATGTATGTTTGTGCTTTCCCTGTGTTGTATCTGTATATATTTGTTTGTGTGGTTAATGATGTGTGTTATGAAAAGTTATGGTTGCCAGTGTAAATATTTTGTAAATATATTTTTTTTTCTATCGAGATGATCGATATTTTTCAAAAATTTTTGAGAATATTTTGCACTTGTAAATATTTTCTTTCTATCGAAATGATCGATGTGTTGCAAAAAATTTTCGGTTTTTATTTTTTTGGGTTTCTCGGAGTTTGTTTTCGGTTCTTTTACCGAGAATAGTCCCATTGAACCGAATGTCATAGTTAGTGACCGTTCCCTATGATGGATGGATGACGACCGTCTTAAGGAAAATGTAGTCGGTAGGAGTAGGATTTTAATTTGTTTTTAATTTTTCTTTGGTGGATTGCATCAATGAACTGTAGTTGCTTTATGGTTGCAAAAATTTCGTTGCGTGTGTAACTGATGTTCAAAATGTGAAAATGATTCATTTGAGAGCATGCAATTTGGTAAATATGTTGAGTTACCTAGGCTATAGAATTTGATTCAGTATGATTGAGGCTTAATTTGAATTCATGTGATTGGCTAATTAGAGAGACTGTGAATGCATCTTGATTCGAGCTTGTGCATGAAGTGTGAAGTGAGGTATTGTTATTCCATGCCATTGTGATTTGTCTAGAACTTGCCTGGTGTGTATACAAAACGAAATGAAGGAGGTGTAGTGTTGGAAAGGATGTAGGCATTTCTTTGTTTTTAACCGATAGTTTTCAATTTTTTTCTTGTCAAATTCTACCTTTTTATATGTTGTATACCCTAGTCAGCCCGTTGAGCCTTTAGCCGATTTCTTTCTTTCTTTTGTCCAAAATTGTATAAACTAAGCTTTATTCCTTCTTTTCATTATCCTTAAAGTCTATACGAAGCTCTTAAGCGCTTACAAAGAAAAGAAAATGTTTCCCAAAGTGTTAAAGAGTGAAAAGAGTGAAAAGAAAAAGAAAAGCAGAGTGAGGAAAGAAAAGATGATGTTGAAGAGGCACTTGTTGTAATTAAATGATATTGAGGGTACATGAAAACCCTTTGTTTTGTGTCAAGTGTGTTTGATGAAATGGGCAGTATGAAAGTAAACCAGCATTAATGGGAGAAAAAGAGAAAAGAGAGGAACAATGTCCATGAGTCGATGGGAATGTGTCGAAAAGGCGCTTAAGGATGCTAGCGACTATTATTGGCTAATCCAATATATATACTAGATCCATAGCCCCGTTACAACCCATTAAAGTCCTACGTGATCCTATATTGCATTTCTTTATATTAGTGGAGTAATACACTAAGGGCAAGCCTATGGGTCATGACATGATGCATGTGAATTCTTTTGGGAGAGTGAGTGAAATTAATTTTTATATGCCCCTACTTGAATGTTTGTGTGTTGCATGAACAAAAAGGGGAAGATTCTCTTGAGTTGTGAGGGCACATGCTTGATGAAAGATTGATTTTCGTGTCGGATTTCTTGATTAGCTGATTTTCATGAGTTTGCCGATATCAAGAATCAATTCTTAAAGTCTAGGAAGTCTTGATGTATTAAAGGTCATTGTATTGTAAGACCAAGCATGTTTTCGTGATGATTTGCAAAAATTGAATAATCGGTATGACCGTAGCGTAAATGGTCGCACCATAGTGACGAAGGTTGGGATGTAATTTGCATGAGTTGTGTATGTGTTGTTCGAGGACGAACAAGGATTTAAGTGTGGGGTAAGTGATCTTGGGCAGATTTATATGCCCAAGTGATACTCAAACGTATTATTTTCGCCTTGTTTGTGTGCAATATGTATATATTCTCATGTAATTGGTAATAAAATGTGAATTTATACTAACCAACATGATTAGCATTTGTTTTGCAGGAAAATATGATTTTTAGGAGCTAAAATGCATATTGGAACTATATCAGAGTTGGACTTGGATACAAGCGTAGAAAAGACATTGGAAAGCACATATTGTAGGGGCTCCGCGATGGAGCCGTGCCACGCTACCATCGCGGAGGCACACTGCCTGGAGAGGCAATTAAATGGCAATTTCCAGTGAGGCCTCGCGACAGCTCCGTGGCACGGAGATAGGCCTCCGCATTGGCCTCCGTGCCACATTGAGGCTAATTTACCTGACCCTGGATTTCCAGTGAAGGTCCGCATCCACGCCGTGTCACGGAGGCAGTGCTCCGCGTTGACCTCCGTGACACGTTGCTTGTTATTCCGGGAAAAATTTCCCTCTAGTATAAATAGCACACTTAGGTTTATTTTAAGGAGGAAGTTTTAGTTCAGACTTGGTGGAGCTAGGACGTGGGTTAGCAGCAGTTGAGGGACGAAAAAGCTAAGAGATTTCTTCTCTTCCTTTCTTCTTTCAATCAATTGTATGTATGATTTACACTTGTTTTAGGATGATCAATCCACAAATGAGTGGCTAATTCTCTTCCTTGCTAAGGTTTTGAACATGTGTAGTGAATTTTGATTGTAAATGATATGGTTTTCTTCTTCTTCTTTCATGTTGTTCTATTAATTCTTGTTCTTACTGCATTAGTGCTTGGCCGACATTAATGTACATCTAAAAAGTCCAATTTCACTTGAGAGAGCAAGAAATTGGAAAGTTGTGAATTAATAGGGTATTGTTCTTAACTTGATTTGGGAAAATTGGGTTTTGATGTGCTTTCCTGATAGAAATATACTTGAAAGCCGTATTAGTCAATTTAGGAACCGGAATTGTATTGCTAGGTCGTAAATTGCATTTGATCACAGAAATGTAGACGAATGGTTTATGATTTTTAAGTGAAATTAAATACGAGAGTTTTAATTTCTAGGCTAATGTTCTTGGCTAGCAACATGAAGAAGAGATTAACCGAATTATTATTACAATCGAATTCATTACTTGTTCTTAACCTTGGCATGCTCATATCAATAGTTTAAATTCATAGTAAATAATTGTTAATAATTTTAGTATATATTTTATAAACAAAAACTCAATTAACTGTTGGTTACGTTGTTGTTAGCATAGTTAGAAGTAAAATAAGAATATAGTATACTTAGGCAATTTTTACATACCCTGAGCCTCCTTGGATCGATACTTGGCTTACTTAGCCACTTTATTACTTGTTTGACCACGTGCACTTGCGTGTCGGGTTTATAACCTCAAAAAAAACACCGAACAAGTTTTTGCAAAAACTTAACGTGCCCGATTCCCGCGTCCGCAAGTGTACGGGTCGTGCAAGTAATATAGTGGCTCTTTTTAAGAACCGGATTGTCGAACCCACAGGGACTGGACCCATTCCTCTAACTATCCATTTCTAGTGCTATGTTAAATACCTCAAGTGTTGGTTATAGACATTTTCGATAGAGATTAATTAAGTCTAAGTTTGGGTAAACGAAATATTCTGAAATTACTCTAGGAGCAACATAGAGTTAAAACCAATTAATCATGCGATCCTACGATTTGCAATGGGTTAAGCATGGAACTATCAATTGTTATTTCACATAATTAGAATTGCATGTTTATGGTCTTTCGAGCCTCTAAACACGGCAATCTAGCCTCACTGCATCATTGTGAGCGAGGAGTTTAATTTTCTAGTCGCGGGCAATCAATTATGTTGTGGTTTACAGGGAAACGATTAGGGACTTTCACACGTCTAACCATTTAACTCAACTTAGCCTCACAACTACTTCTTCGAGTGGTGATGTGACATCCCAAGTTGGTCTTTCATAACCCCCGTGTGTCAACCAAGCAAGGTGTGAGGTATATTTCTATCCTAACACAATATCTCTCCCTAGAGACAAACATGCTCCTTACATTCTCATGTCCTGACCTAGGTAATGCTTTATCAAGCTATTACTCAAGCTAACAAATATGCTTTCATGGTGATCAATCATAAAAACAACCAACAATCCAAAATGCAAGACGAAAACAACAATCAATAACTTAATTCCAAAACAATTTCATAAAATCACAATCATAATTCATGGCTTCAACCCTAGAGGAAGGGTTCTTGCCATTCATGTTCGTAAAACTACAATTAACTAATACTAAACTAACATACTTACATGAATTTGGTAGATGAGAAGGGAATTTGATAAACCCTAGATGAGTTCTCCCACTTCTCTCTTCACTCCTAGGTGGTTTTTCAGAATAAAATCGTGACCAAATGATTTTAGGAGCTAAGGGTCCTATTTATAGTAAATGGAAAACGTGCATAATTTAGCCTGTAATGGAACGGCTCCGTGTCACGGAGTGTATCGCGGTGCATTGCCTCCGTCACACGGAGGCAACGCGAAAGCTCTCTGGAAAGTGCCTCAGGAACCCAAGCTGCCGAGGGTCACCGCGCTAGCCAACGTGGCACGCTGCTCATGCAGCGCGTTGGCATGCTGCTGTCGCGCAGCTGGCCTAGCGTGGCACGGCGCTGGCGCGCTAGTTTACTGCCTACTTCTGCCTGCTTCTGCCTTTCCTCTTGCTCTTGGCAAGGGCGTGGCACGGCGCTGGGCGCGGCACACGCACAGCGTGGCACGCTGCCTGGCGCGGCCAGCCTTGCCAAGGCATGCTCCTTGCCGACTTTCGCCACTTGCTCCCACTCCATTCCTTCCTTTCACCAACTTGTGACTTAGTTCCTCAAAATCCTTGAAACCTACAAAACAAGGACTAATCATGTTGGTTAGCACATATATTCACATTTATATAAAATCACATGAAAGTATGTAAAATAACTTAGATATACAAGACTAAATTAAGGTATAAAGCGTATCTCGGGCATGCTATTTTGCCCGTGATCACAACCCCACACTTAAAGCCTTGTTCGTCCTCGAACAACCTTTTACATATCATGCATATGGAGACTCCCACATAACTAATTTAGCAAGATAATTCAAGTCACGGCTATAATGATTGCGTAAGATAACAAGCTACAAATAGAGCATACACAATTTAATCACCGAGATGAAATACAACGATGCTAAGACTTCTTAACCTCAAGAATCGACTCTCAATCTTAGCAAACTCATGCAAATCAACTGATTAAGAAATCCCACATGAATTATATCCTTCATTCAACGTGTGCCCCTCACTGAAATAGAGTTACCCAATCATACGCAAAAATCATTTGTACATCATAACATGTGTGGGTGAATAAATAGAATTTCACTCACTCTCACAAAGAATTCACATGCATCATGTAATGACCCATAAGCTTGCCCTTAGTGTTTTATTCCACTAATTTAAGGATGTGTGAATGTAAGATCAAGTAGGACTTAATGGGTTGTAATGTAGGCTAAGGGACAGGTAGGTACTATTATGGCCAGAAATAGTGACTATCTTTCCTAAACGCTTTTAATACATTACGCCCTCCTTACGAACTTCCCTTCCCTTACTTCACCTTTTTCTCCTTTCATCTTTCTTGTTCCTCTTATGTACCCCCATTTCTTTAGGCACTTTTAACTTATTAGTAAGGAGCTCTATAAATAATTTTTCATTAATCTGTTTTCTTGCTCCTTACTAATAATCAACCATTTTCACACAAGTTCACCTTTGTCCTTTTCTCACTTCTACAACTTGCTACTTTTCCTTTCTTTTCATTCTTCTCACTCCTTTACTCCTTCGTATTTTTTCACTCAAGCTCTTAGGAGTTTTGGATCAAGTTCAAGGCTAATGAAAGAAAAAGGATTAAGCTTATGTTGCAGCTGTCAAAGAATAGGCTCAAGGCTCAATGGGGCTAACTAGGATTAATTTTTCAAGGTAGGTAAAATGAGGGATAAAAATTTGGTTCATTCAAAGAAATGCCTAAATCATCTCCTACAATTCACATCCTTCATTTTGTTTTATAAACACACCAGGCAAGTTCTAGACAATCCACAATAGCACAGAATACTCAAAAACCTTATACTCATGGCACATGCTCAATTCAAGATACATTCATCAGACTCTTACTCAGCTAATCACAAGAATTCAGAATTAAGCTTCAATCATATTGAGTCAAATTCAAGAGCCTAAGTGTCTCAAACACAGTTATATATTTGCATGCTTCACACTTAACATACTTGCATCTTACACTCACGTATAGCATCAAGCACCACTTAGTTATGGTTTCAAAAACCAATCACCTACCGACTAATTTTTCCTCAAGACGGTCGTCATCCATCCATCGTCGGAAACAGTCCCTAACTATGACTAAAACACTATATACAGACAAAGGAAAGAAAAAGATAAAATTTTTATTCTTCGGTTCAAAGACCCCCCGTCGGAAAAGAACCGAAAAGAAAAACCAACGGGTGATGAAGTCATGCTTAATTCAGAGAAATTTTCAAATTTTTCAAATTTTTCAAATTTCTCAAGCATTAGCATTACATTCACCACAAACTTGTTAAGCGCAAAAAATTTTTGAAATTCCCTTGAAATTTCCCTCACCCCACACTTAAATAATGCTATGTCCTCATAGCATCAAATAAAAATTTAGAAAGGGTGAGAAATACTCCCTGAGGCCTTTAGGCCTAGCTAATAGCATGATGTTCTTCACTTTGCATAAGTGTGTGTCGACCCCACACTTTTTATCGTCCATGCTTTTTAGCTTCCTCCTCCACGGGTACTCAGACTTCCCCTCCATCTGTGCTTAACTTTCCACCAAAAACAACACAAGATGAAAAATAAATAAAATCAACAAAAAAGCAAGAAATTAAAATGGTACCTGTGGTACCCTTGGGTTGCCTCCCAAGTAGCGCCTTATTTTACGTCGTGGCCCGACGTGGACTATCCTTTTCAGGACATCCTCATACCTGGGTTCTCTTTCGAGAACCATCTCCTTTTCTTTTGCTGTTTAGAGGAAACAGCCTCCACTCTGTTCCTCTCTTTCTCCAACTTCCTCTCAATTTGAAGCCCTTTATCGGACTCGGGCTGAACACTTGTAATTTCCTTTGGCCCTGCACCTATGGAATCCTCCACCCCACACTTATCCTCTGCCAACACACTAACCTGAAAAAGGTTTCTATAGTGTGCAGATGGGTTCATTTCTTGGTAAACTTGGAAGATTTCTTCTTCATCCTCAACCCTCATTTTCAGGGTCCCTGCTTTCAAATCAATCACCGCTCCTCCAGTGGCCAAGAATGGTCATCCCAAGATCAGGGGTACTTGGTCATCAACCTGAAAATCTAAGACAATAAAATCAGCAGGTATAATGAACTTACCTACTTTGATGAGAAGGTCCTCTATTATTCCATCAGGTGTCACTCGCGACTTGTCAGCCAGTTGCAGCATCAACCTTGTCGGCCTCGGTTTTCCCAACCCCAGGGTGTTGAATAAGGATAGGGGCATTAGATTAACTGCCGCCCCCAAGTCACACAAAGCTCGTAGCACCTCAACTTTACCAATTTGTATGGAGAGGGTAAAACTCCCTGGGTCTTTGAGTTTCTTTGGCATTTTGCTCAATACCCTGTGACTGCACTCCTCATTCAGTGCTACAGTCTGGACATCCACCCATCTCACTTTGTTCTCCATCACGTCCTTCAAGTATTTAGCATACTTGGGCATTCCCTGCAAAACATCAAGAAGAGGCAAATTTATGTGAAGTTCTTTGAAGCTCTCACAGAACTTTTTGAAGCATTCCTCCTCCTTGCTCTTTCTGAATTTCTGAGGGAATGGTGGTGGTGGTCTTTGTGCTGGCTGCAATGGAAGTTGTGCATTTTGTTGCCCAGCACTCTGATTATCTCCCCTGTTGATGGATGGTCCTGGTCTAACCAACTCCGGCTGCACCTCCTTGCTCAGCTCTTTTGGCACTGCATTAGCTAATTGCTTACCGCTTCTCAGACTGATGGCATTGATCTGCCGGGGGTTAGGATCTGTGTCGCTTGGTAATCCCCCCTGCGATCTCATGTTTTGAGCAGCTGCTATCTGACCCACTTGTTTTTCAAGATTTCGGGTGGCTACTTGCTGATTCATTAAGTCTGTTGCCATCCTCGCCTGATTTTCCATTAATTGAGTCTGGGTCTCCATGATTTTCTGCAGTGTTTCCTCAATGCTGCTACTCAATTGCCCATCATTCTGCCTATTCTGCTGATACTGCTGTTGTTGAGGTTGCATAAAATTCTGCTTTTGGTTTCCACCCCAAGAAAAATTCGGGTGGCCCTGCCAATTTTTGTTGTAACTGGTTTCAAAATTCTAATTGTTGCGCTGCACATTACTAACAAAATTGACTGACTCCGGATTGGCTCCACAAGATTCTGCATGGTGCCCATTATTACCACAAATTTCACACCAACTCGGAGCTTGCTGAACTGTATTAACCTGGCCCTGGCGTTGGTTCATACTTAGTTTATTGAACTGAGTCATCATTTGATGCTGGAACGAAGCTAACTGTGCTGCCAAAGCATTCAAACCATCTACTTCTATCAACCCTGATCTGTTTCCTGCCCTTCTAGATGACTCGCTGTGCCACTCTGGATTTCCTTGTGCAATTCTGTTCAACAAAGTGTACAACTCATCATATGTCTTATCCAAGGCTTGCCCACCCGATGCAGAGTCTAGTAATATTTTTGTGTGTGGGTCTAGACTTTCTACAAAGGTATGAGCCAGCACTTCATTTGATTGCTGGTGATGGGGGCAATCTCTTAACAATGACTTGAATCTTTCCCAAGCCATATATAAGCTCTCATCAGGCCTCTGCTTGAAACTGAGTATTTCACTTCTCAACCTTGCAGTTTTGCCTGAAGGGAAGAATCTGATAAGGAACTTCTTAGCCAAGTCATTCCATGAAGTTATGGAGTTCGGTGGCTCAGCCTTCAGCCACTTTTTCGCCTCTCCCAACAGTGAAAATGGGAAGAGGGTCATTCGGACATAATCTGTGGACACGCCGGTGGGGACAAACGTGTCACTAATCTCTAAAAAGCTCTGTAAGTGCTGCTGCGGGTCCTCATGTGCCATCCCATTGAATTAGCCACTAGAATGTAACAGCTGCACCATGTTCTGTTTAAGCTCAAAGTGCCCTCTAGGTTCCGGTTTACGGATGCTAGAGGTCACATTCGTCGCTAGTGGGATTGCTACTTCGCGAGCTGGTCTTGCTGCCATTGCTTCGGATGACAATTGTGCTTGTCCTGCGGGTGGTTGTAGTTGCACCTTTTCTTGAAGTCTCTTCAGCTTTTGTTCTAGAGCTACTCTCCTTTGCAAATGGATTTGACGTTCAAGTTCAAGCAACGGTTCCACAAGCTCTCTATTTCTAGCCAGCTCGGCAGGACAACCTGTCACCTGCAATTAAGCACACTAAGACCAAGTTTCTCAACACTTAAGGAGATTCAAAAATCACACAAAAATAGATAAATTATCAAAACTTCGCCGAGTCCCCGGCAACGGCGCCAAAAACTTGACGTGCCCGATTCGCACGTCCGCAAGTGTACGGGTCGTGCAAGTAATATAGTGGCTCTTTTTAAGAACCGGATTGTCGAACCCACAGGGACTGGACCCATTCCTCTAACTATCCATTTCTAGTGCTATGTTAAATACCTCAAGTGTTGGTTATAGACATTTTCGATAGAGATTAATTAAGTCTAAGTTTGGGTCAACGAAATATTCTGAAATTACTCTAGGAGCAACATAGAGTTAAAACCAATTAATCATGCGATCCTACAATTTGTAATGGGTTAAGCATGGAACTATCAATTGTTATTTCACATAATTAGAATTGCATGTTTATGGTCTTTCGAGCCTCTAAACACGGCAATCTAGCCTCACTGCATCATTGTGAGCGAGGAGTTTAATTTTCTAGTCGCGGGCAATCAATTATGTTGTGGTTTACAGGGAAACGATTAGGGACTTTCGCACGTCTAACCATTTAACTCAACTTAGCCTCACAACTACTTCTTCGAGTGGTGATGTGACATCCCAAGTTGGTCTTTCATAACCCCCGTGTGTCAACCAAGCAAGGTGTGAGGTATATTTCTATCCTAACACAATATCTCTCCCTAGAGACAAACATGCTCCTTACATTCTCATGTCCTGACCTAGGTAATGCTTTATCAAGCTATTACTCAAGCTAACAAATATGCTTTCATGGTGATCAATCATAAAAACAACCAACAATCCAAAATGCAAGACGAAAACAACAATCAATAACTTAATTCCAAAATAATTTCATAAAATCACAATCATAATTCATGGCTTCAACCCTAGAGGAAGGGTTCTTGCCATTCATGTTCGTAAAACTACAATTAACTAATACTAAACTAACATACTTACATGAATTTGGTAGATGAGAAGGGAATTTGATAAACCCTAGATGAGTTCTCCCACTTCTCCCTTCACTCCTAGGTGGCTTTTCAGAATAAAATCGTGACCAAATGATTTTAGGAGCTAAGGGTCCTATTTATAGTAAATGGAAAACGTGCATAATTTAGCCTGTAATGGAACAACTCTGTGTCACGGAGTGTATCGTGGTGCATTGCCTCCGTGACACGGAGGCAACGCGAAAGCTCTCTGGAAAGTGCCTCAGGAACCCAAGCTGCCGAGGGTCACCGCGCTGGCCAACGTGGCACTCTGCTCATGCAGCGCGTTGGCATGCTGCTGTCGCGCAGCTGGCCTAGCGTGGCACGGCGCTGGCGCGCTAGTTTACTGCCTACTGCTGCCTGCTGCTGCCTTTCCTCGTGCTCTTGGCAAGGGCATGGCACGGCGCTGGGCGCGACACACGCACAGCGTGGCACGCTGCCTGGCGCGGCCAGCCTTGCCAAGGCATGCTCCTTGCCGACTTTCGCCACTTGCTCCCACTCCATTCCTTCCTTTCACCAACTTGTGAATTAGTTCCTCAAAATCCTTGAAACCTACAAAACAAGGACTAATCATGTTGGTTAGCACATATATTCACATTTATATAAAATCACGTGAAAGTATGTAAAATAACTTAGATAAACAAGACTAAATTAAGGTATAAAGCGTATCTCGGGCATGCTATTTTGCCCGTGATCAATGCGCTCTTGGCTATTCAGCTTTTTGGTCTTGACTTTCTTCAACTCATATAGCTTGTGGTCGAACTAGGCCGTGTTCATCGGAGTATGATAATCTGGCCCATACAGCATCTTGGAGATTGTCCGCTCAGATATGTCTATGAGAGTCTCTCGAACCAACACTTGCATCAAGGCAGGCCTCTTTTTCCACTCTGGCACCCTAATGCCAAACATTGTAGTGTGGCCGCGTAGGCTGCAAAGAACTCTCTGACTAAGCATGGGTTGTAGCTTCCTGATGGCTCGGTCAACCATCCGAACCTGTACTTGTCGAATACAGCTTGCAGCTCTAGAAGGTCTTTCAGCCCTGTAGTGACTAGCCTCGACTCCTCCTATATGCTCCTCTTTGGATTTCCTTTATCATTTGGAGCAATATCTCTGTTATATATGGCCCTTATACCATGAACACACCATCTCCGCACGATCCTTGGTTGCTCATTTGATTTGTTCGAAGTCTCAGTCAATTCATCATCAGAGTCCCCTCGCTGAGCATGTGATTCATCAGCTATCTTTGTGTTTTTCCCAGCTGTGGGGACCTTGGGAGCAAGTGCAGCTGCAGCCCTGGCATTATCAACAGTGCGGCTGAGCGGATCCCTCGCTAGTGGAGTGGGAGCATAGACTAGGGCTATCGGATTTCAAGTTTTTTTAGCCCTAGCCCTAGTTGATCGCCTCACTAACTGCTCCTCTAATACGTCATATTCTTCCTCTGAGCTACTTGATTCTTCGAAGGATGATGGCTCATCACCAAGTCTACGGTATGAAGGTTGACTGCACTCGGGTGTTTGGTTCTTTGCCTGACCTTTCTTCGGTGTACCCCTCAGAGCCATTGTACCTATGGAAACATTGTTAGTATATGAGAGGAGATGAAACAAAATCATTTTTTAAACTGCTTCTCAGTGGACCTGGCGAGTGACTAAATGAGCCAATGGGAACGACTCATGAGGTCCCTCATTGTCACAAACTAGTCTTTCTTCATGTTGGTCTAGTATACTTGACGACTGGTCCCAACGAGTCATTACCAAAGGCAATGAGTCATTAGGCCAGTCGTTAGGTAAACTGTCTTCTCGATTTAATATTTCCACTCAGGACGAGCTACATAATGAGTCATTTGGTGATCTAACGACTTGTGATGTAGCTTGTGCTCAAGAGTTTCAGTTTACCCAACTTCATTCATCTTCTCCTACTAAATATAGTTTCAATTCCACAAACACAGAATCATTAATTTCTAAAACCAACCCATGTAATTTCAATCGCGAATCAATTGTTTAATCTTCCTATGGTTCATTATCATCATGAGGCTGAAATTGAAACAAGTACACCACTTATTTAGAACCTTGCAAGTTCATCAAAAACATGGGTCACCAATAAAAAATCTTATTCAAATGCAATCGACACTCACAATTAACTAGGAAAAAGGTACTTATGAAATGCTTTAGCACAGATAGGAGTGCGATCGTGTGTGCTTGTGTACCGTCATGAGTGCAATGTCGAGGCTTTTTCGATGGGTTTGAGAGAAGAATAAGAGGATAGAAATTTGAAGTTGTTGGGGTGCTGAGTTAAAACTCAAGCGTGAGTTTGAACGGTAAAGGAATCGGGTTTATATGGTTCATATTAAAATTTACCCTAATTTGATCCTGGGTCGGGTCGGATGTCATTACATGTTGAAATGACTCATTTTGACCTTTCGTGTATTGACTTGAGTTCAACAAACTTAACTGGGACCTAACGAGTCAAGCAATGACTCGTGGTGTCACCCAACAAGTCGTGGCCTGAGTCGTGGTCCTTGGACTATTGTAGCTACCTGACGGGTCACTTAACGAATCATTTGGTCTCCCAATGATTCTTGAGTGAGCCGTTATCACCCTTTTCCTTTTAATTCTGACTTTGATCTAGTGTACATGACGGAGGACCTCAAGAAACGAATTGTTAAGTCAACTGTTGCTCCCCTGTTTTCTGCGATTTCCTTCATGATTGGACTGAATGAGTCATCAGGTCAAACAATGACTCATTCTGTGACATTTTGCACCATACTAAAGTTCCAATTTTGATTCCAACTTCAAATTTTCCATCTTAATCACCTACGTCCATCAACAAACATACACACTATATTTTTCTTACATTTACAACTTGGGTTGCCTCCCAAGAAGCACTTGATTTAACATCGCGGCACGACGTAGATGTTTTGGCTACTCAGACATCACCAAAACACCTCCATGGGTTTCCTCCCGCGCAGCTCCTGTTTTAACGTCATGGCACGACGCGAGTCTCTTGACTACTCAGAATTCGTCAAGTAATTCGTCTCCGTCCTCCAGTGCTGAGACTATGCTGAATTCCCTTGGCTATTTCATGGTCCGGAAAATGTTGAAGGTGATCTCTTCTTTGTTTAACCTAAATTTTAACTGGCCTACCTCCACATCTACTAGGGCCCTACCGGTTGCAAGGAATGGTCACCCCAAAATGATGGGTACCTCAGAATCGACTTCGTAGTCCAGAATCACGAAGTCTACTGGGAATATAAATTTGTCCACCTTGACAAGTACATCAAATAGGATCCCCAAAGTCTTTTTAACAGTTATGTTAGCCATCAGTAGCCTCATAGTGGTCGGTGTGGAGCTCCCAAGCCCAATTTTTTAAACACTGCTAACGGCATGAAATTTATGCTAGCTCCCAGGTCACAAAGAGCCCTTGCAAACTCAACATCCCCAATGGTGCAAGGTATAGTAAAAGAACCTGGGTCTTCCTTCTTTTGAGATAGGACCCATATAGTTATGGCACCACAGTGATGTAGATTATTAGCAAGTTTAAAACTTATAGTCCTTTTTCTGGTGACGAGGTCCTTCATGAATTTGGAATATCCGGCATCTACTTAAGTGCCTCGACCAATGGGATGTTCACAGACAACTGCTTAAGCATAGAGATAAATTTGTGATACTTCCCATCTTCGGCTTTCTTCTTCAAATGTTGTGGATAAGGAGGAGGAGGTCTAGGGATCGATGCATGTTTTTTTTGTTCCTCCTTCTCCTTCCCATGAGCAGCTCCTTGCTCCTTTTTATTACTTGGAGAAGTTTTCACATCTAAATCTCCAACCAAAGTAGGGTTTTTGAAATCTGCTACACTGTCATCATTTATCAAGACGGGCTTTTCTGACTCCTTAATTACAACCGGCCTCGGAGGATCAATTGTTGCCTTCCCACTCCTAGTAGTGTCCGCCATGTAATGACTATCATTTTCAGATTTTGCACTGTGTTTCTGGGAAGTGTGCCTTTCTACCTCTGATTCATTGTAACAGACATCTGACTCATGTGCTGCTCAATCTGCCTGATAGCCATGGCATGTGACTCCACCTTTTGATTTAAACCAGAAATATCAGCACAGAACTCCTTAAAGTGGCCATCTGTTGTCTCCATCTGCTTGAGTACTTTGGACAGCATGTCTTCAACCCTTGAACCACTAGACTCTAGCTCACGGTTTCTTGGAGGAATATACAGACCGCTTCTATCATTTTTGAACTCCTCGCACTTCTTCTAGTCTCCATTATCTCGGTATTTTCCACGATTGTAATTATTATCCTTGTAAAAGTTTCTACCTTGGTTACCTTGACCTTGACACCAAGATTCTTGGTTAGACCCTTGGGTGTTGGTCCAAAAACCCACCCTTTGATCATTCGAATAATTAGCTTCTTCCTCAGACTCAGATTCACATCCATCATTTCTCGGGGCCTTGCCCTAAGAACCCACAACATTTGCTTTCTCTGCTCCGACTCCTATCAAGTGCTTGGCCAGCAACCCATAGTGGTCTTTATTTCTGCAATATCTTGATCACGCTCCTCATTTTTTCTCCTTTGTTCTGCAGACATACCAACCGCATATGAGCTAATCGAAATCTCTAACTATCTAGTGTACCAAGAGCGGTTGGTTTTGGTGATCCTATTTAGTAGCTCAGCAGCCTCTACATAAGTGTGGCTCATAAAGGTTTTCCAGAGACGGTATCAGCCACCACCTTCGTGGTGGCATTCAGAGACCTATAAAAGATCGCCAACAATGTATCATCTGGAATCCTGTGATTTGGCACCCTTTCGAGATTTTTGTTGAAACGCAGCCAGGTCTCGTGAAGCACCTCCGAATTTAGTTGTCTGAAGTTATATATTTCATTTTTCAATTGCAACGCTTTGGATGGTGGAAAGAATCTTTCAATAAAAGCTCTCTTAAATTCCCCCCAAGTAGTGATTGAGTCATTCGGCAGCTCAGCTAACCACATCATCTCCTCACTCCCTAGTAAGAATGGAAATAATCTTAGTCTGATTGCATCCTAGCTCACTCCCGGTTGTTTGTATACCCACGAAATTTGTCAAGTGAGCATGGGCATCATCAGATGCATGACCCGAAAATATTCCCTTCATGTTGAGCAGTTGAATCATTGCGCTGGTAATATCAAACTTTTCCCCAGCAGGCAAAGGAGGAGGAACTATATCTCCAGTGGCACCGGCTTCGTTTATATCGGCATCATCCTCCTCATCAAAATACCGGTGTCTCTGGTGTTTTGTACCTGTGTCGTCTAGCTCGCTCTACTTCTGCAGCTATACATTGCTCTTTAGCAACTTTAGCTAACTCACGATCTCTAGCCTTAGCTTGCTCCTCAGCCAACATTCTCGTTGTGGCTTGGTCCACGGTTTCAAGCTCTTGGATGTTGGCCATTC
This sequence comes from Datura wrightii, assembly GCA_035772735.1. Lineage (NCBI taxonomy): Eukaryota > Viridiplantae > Streptophyta > Magnoliopsida > Solanales > Solanaceae > Datura > Datura wrightii. The sequence continues at coordinate 98,607,546 of JASDFA010000007.1, forward strand.
TTCTCAGGTTTCTTAATGTCTGCTCAAGTTCGTGATCAATTGGAACTAGGGGATTTCCTTGGCTCCTAGTATCCGGCATGAACAAACCTAAGACCTTGTTAAGCAACCAAAACAACAAAAGAAAAATAAAAAAGAAATAAGAACCAATAGTAAAGCAGACAAAATTAACAAAAGCCTTAGCAGTATTCCCTGGCAACGGTGCCAAAATTTGATGTCACCCAAATTACACCTACAATTGATATATAAAGTGGTCGATGTCAAATATAGAACCCAACAAAGGTTGAGGTCGATCCCACAGGGAATATGGAAAGAACTTAAGTTAATGTGAATAGTTGTTACTATCGAATTACTTATTTCCTAAGGGGAAAAGAAATAAACTACTAAATACGAGTAAAAACTAATAAATGCTAAGTTAAATTTGATTTGTACTCAATTAACAACTTGACTAGGATTGTGTTCCCGAAGACTTCATAACCATAAGGCTTGTACACTAGTGATCTATTCTGGTGTTTAACATGCAATATCCGTAAGTTAGGTTCACCTAAATGGTTGGTCCCCTATCTAGATGATTATCACCAAGCAACTTGTCTGTATACGGGTGTACGTTTAATTGACCCTTACCCTTAATATCGGATTAGTTATCCCTGGAAAAGTTCAAGATATTAGATGAGGGTTGATACCCTCAAATCTCCGTTGTTAATCTCTTTTCCCAATCACTACCTCCTTGGTCCGGTAAGTAAGAATAAGGCAAGTCCTAACATTTGCAACCATCAAGAATCAATTAAAATGAAGGGAAAAACAATGCATGCATTAAACCCCATTCAAGAATCACTAAGTATTTAACCTATGTGTGTTACTTCATCTTGGTTCCCACAACCCTAGTTATGGGTTTAGCTACTCATGCTTGTATGATCACAATCAAAAAATATTGAATAAATCATAATTGCAACTTACAAATTATCGTAGAAGAAAACCAAGTAAATTGAATAAAACTCCAAAATTGATGAATAAATTCCAATGTTGCTCTTGATCCTCAAATTCAAGAACAAAATTGTAAACCTTGTTCCTTGACCCAAGAATAATCTTACAACACCAAAATCCTACGTGAAAAATAGTAATAATAAACTTGTTGTCGAATATAAACCTAAGCAGTGTGTTTATAGTTCCAAGAAAACCTTTTCCTAACTAAAACTGGAAACCAGGTCGTCAGTGATCAAGGGCTTGGTGATGATCCGTTGGGACCTTTGACGAGTCGTGCCTTGCTAAAAATCAGTCATCTTCAGCATTGAACCCAGTTGTGGCAACGGATCACCTAACGACTCATTGTGCCTTGCCACGAGTCGTTAGGCCCCTTGTGGTCTAACTCCTTCAACTTTCTAGTGCACCTTACAGTTGGTTCCATTGATCTTCCAACGAGTCGTTTAGTCAACTAACGACTTGTCATATCGTCCGTCAACTTTACTGACTTCTTCTTCACTAATTCCTTTCCCAGTCTTCACGACTGACTTCACGGCTCGTTACCAGATGTAACGAGTCATTCCATCAATCCGTCAGGTACACTGTTTCTGCATCTTCAAAACTCAATGCCACGACTTTAGCAACGAGTCGTACTTATTGCCCACGACTCGTGAAGTGCCTAACAGTCACCTGTTCAGTGATTTTAAGCATTAATTTGCCCAGTTTACTTCCGAACCTATTTTCCTGCAACATTAAACACAAAACACATCATACATATATAAACATACCCAAAATGTGCATAATTTCTTGGTTTTAAGCGTCGAAAGTGTCGTAAAATCACGGCACATCACTAAACTATTGAAAATGTTGTTAAGCTTCCCTAAGCTCCTCATATATTGTAAAGTTTCATGCGAGCCATTCCTATGTTGTCTAAAGCATGACTATAAGTCTTTATTTATCTTAAGGCAGCCTCTAGACAGTTGTCTAGTGTTTTCATGTTAAGAGGTCTAAGTTTGAGATACGCGAGCTATGCCTTCCTGTTCATAAGTTACGCTGAAATGTGATATGATATGCAATGAACGAGGTATACTCACAATTCATGATATGGAAGTATGAAAGTCAAACGATTATAAGCACAAAATGAATGTTAAAATTGTTAATCGAAAATGTAAAGTTAAGTTATTCCTCCCTACACCTCGTGTTAGAGTTGCTAGAAGATGTTTAAATTCATGAATGTGTGTCTACACAATCTTTATGATATCCCAGTCCTAGGAACTTCCCTAGATGTCATTCACAACAAATGTATGTATTCAAATACTAAATTAAAGTTCTATATTTCCATGTCATAAATGTAGTATTTGGGGTTGTGGTAAGATCCTACACATGTTATAGCTATTGAGCCAGCATATGTCATGATTGTCAATATATAGATAGACTCAGTATGAGCCCTATCGACTCTTTTATGATTGTGGTTGTGATTTATTTTTATTTTACCCCAATATGATACATCGGCTGTAGATATTTTTATTTTACCCCGGTATGGTACACCAGCTGGAAAAATTTTATTTTACCCCGGTATGGTACACAGACTAGAGATATTTTTATTTTTACCCTAGTATGGGACACCAGCTGGAGATATTTTTATTTTATCCTGATGTGGTACACCGACTGGAGATATTTTTATTTTATCCCTGTCACAACCCGAGTCTATACCATGGACGAGACACAGTACTTGGAGTCACAAGTAACCCCAATCAACCCATGGTCTATCATAAGACTTTTCATTCTGAGTAAAAACATAGCGGAAGCTTTAAAATAATAAAATAAAACAGTCATGAAGAATAGCTAAATGATAAAGTTTAAACGACTGAAATAAAACTGAAAATCTGAATCTATGTTCGTGTCTGAAACCCATCTATCTGATTAGTTGCTGGGACAATCCCCCAGCTAACTCAAAGTCTAACTGAAAGAAATATAACTGAAAGAAATAATCCTCGTCCTCAAAAGATGAGGACTCACCACTGATGTAGCTGAAAACTTCTGGGCGAGATCTGTTAATGGTGTTGAGACTGAGAACCTGGAATTGTATCATAAAATGATACAGTACAAAAGGTATGCGTCAATACTTTGAATGTACTGAGTAAGTGGTAGAGACCATAACACAGGGAATAAAATAACTGAACTGTAAAGACGTGCAATGACCAACTAAAATGCTGAAACTGAATAAACTGAAATATAATGAGATGGTCAAAATGACCCTGTCTGATGGTCAAAGACATGCCCTAAGTATGAGATACTGGTTTGCATTACTATATTGAATTGACCTGAACTGAGTAATCTGAAACTGTTCTAAACTGAGCTAACCTGAGACTGACTGAATTGATTAGTGGGAGAGTCTATAACCAACGTATAACCATGTGATCTAGATGTGGAATCTAATGTACGCAACCCATTGGTAGAATCCAATAAACCTTTCCAGGGTATATAGGCATGGACTGTGAGATCACTGTCTGGGCCATGAGGCCAACAAAATAACCTGCTGTGGCAACGTTGTTCTGGAAACCTAGGTGTGTTGGAACCCCCATCCCCTTTCAGAGCTATGTCCAACTCCCACTGGATGGTCCTAACATGGCTACTATTACCAAGTGATAGCTCGATACTGGGCCCAAGACTAAGTCAGGGATACTTATCTGGAAGTACCCTGATATTCATATTGGACCAGATATGGAAACTGGTGTTCTAAGACTGGTTAGAGCTGCTTATTTGGAAGCGTCGTAACTGTCGAAAGAACAAACTAAGGCTGAAGTTGGTGGTTCTAAGACTGGTCAGTGAACTGTCAAAAGAACCACTAAAATCTCATAACTGATATCTAATACTAATAACTGGGAGGTACCACTAACACCTCAAGGTTTAACTATAGTCAAAACTGATCAGCTGACATTTCTGAAATTACTGAGTAGGCTAGTATTCTGACTGAAAATAGTCTTAGCATGAACTAACTAAGATAATGAACTAATATTAACAACATGAGAAATCCCAACACTGATAATTGACCATTTTGTAGAACTCTAAGTTTTTTGAGTGGACTGAGACTTTGAGGCTGATTATACCAAGATATTAACTTCTACTCAAGGATCTATGTCAATCATTCATAACTCGATCAAAATCTAAAATGCCAACATAGCATTTTTGTTTTGAGTCCAAATCATGCAAGTTCTACCCTAATTTATGATAAGGACCAAGACTAAGGAACCTTCAGCTAACCAGAGTCTTGAAAGTCTTGGGAAATCATAGGCATACCTTTTCTTACTCAATTCATATAATCACAAATCCTGAGCGTAATATACGTTATGGGTTCCTTATTCATGCAAGCTCATAGATTCAAATCTTACTTTGAACATATATAGTGAAATCATAGTAAAAGTAATGTACATACTTCATAAGAGTCATATCTTGAAAATAGTGCTAATACATAGTAAAATTCTAGAAAACATGCTACCATCATTTCATATACCTAAATCAAAAATTTAGGAGTAATCTCATAACATACATTGCTGCTTATCATGAGGGTATTGAAATTCACGGAAAACATATGAGGGATCATTCTTAGATGGAGATATTAAGACATAATTTTTTTCTAAAATTTAGTAACTAGGTTTTACATAAAACTCAGGACACAAGGACGAAAAGGGATCCTTGTTGAAGTCCCATATACCTGGTTGAAGGATTTCTCTAAAGGTCTTGAAGTTGCTGCACCCTGAAGAGGAACCCTTTTTTTTAGCCTTGAAAGAAAAATAGAAATGGAGAAGAAGGACTCATGAGTGTTTTAGGATCGAATGAGGGGTTAGGCTAGAGATTCTCCTTAAAACCGTCCCACTAGATATCCAAAAAAATGTAGTTTAGGAGTTAGGAGTATAGAAAATTACAAAAACACCCTAGGAAATTCACAGGAAAAAGGACCTTGTCAGTCCTTCTTCATGAGGCATCCTTGAGTCATGGGGTCAGGGACAACTTGTGGTGCCAAGTCGTGAAGTGCACTGGAACTTTTCTCAAAAAAATCCCTCGAATCCGCCGACGACTGACTTCACGAGTCATTGTCTGACTTAATGACTTGTGACTCCTTCCATTACCGTTGAAGCCAATAATCCTGTTCTTTCATCCCACAACTGAAAATACAAGTCTTGACTTGCTACGACGACTCATCGTCTCCCGTCATCGTCACCACTGCCTCGAGACTGACATTCATACAATGATTGTTGGAATGGGTCATTGCCTCACCTAACAGATCATTGTCCCATCTATCGTCACTGGAACCTTTATCCTGAGCTACCCCTCGATGACTCTCAAGATGAATTGTTACTGAAATTAATGAGTCGTCAAGTCTCCCATCCCCTGGAGTCTTGACATTTCAAGCTACTGCTCGTGCCAAGGACCCCACAATTCATCTCCTCATCCCATGAGTCGTGACTTGGATCATTACCTCAGAGCTCTAAACAGGATTTCACTGACTGTTTGTCGCTGTTTGGCTTCTGTGGTGACTACACGCAAGTGCACGTGGTCGAACAAGTAGTAAAGTGGCTTAAGTAAAGCCAAGTATCGATCCCACAGGGACTGAGCTACGGTACTAATTAACTTAAGTGTTAATGAACTATATCTTTAAGAATGCAGACAACCAAATAAATAATATTTTTAGAGTTTGAGTTTACTAATTAATACGAATCTATGGAAAAATTATAAAGTGATTCTAAACAATAGTAATGAGCAAGCTGAGGTTAAAACGAACACGCAGGGAATTAATTTATCAATACAATTCAGTTAATCTTTCCTTCGGTTGCTAGTCAAGAATTATTGCCTATGGATTGGAACTTTCAACTCCTATCAAACTTAAGAATCATGAGCCTTAATCTACATTTATGTGATAAAAGAATTTCATGTTCTAGCCATACATTCCCGATTCCTTAATTGACTAATAAGACTTTCAGATACATTTCTATTCTGAATGTAAATCAATTCTCAATTTTCCAAACTAAGAAGAGATCATATCCTACCAATTCACATCTTTCCAATTTCTTTCCTTTTCAAAATCAAAATTGAATTTTTTAGATATACATTAACATTGGCCAAACATTAATGCAGTAAGAACAAGAATTGATAGAACAACCATTGAAGAAAAGATGAAAACTGAAATGATTAACAATTACATTCCACTACAATTGTTCTTAACCTCAGCAAGAAGTGAATTTAGCCACTCATTTGTGGATTTAACATCATCAAATAAGTAGAATTTATACAAACAATTGAGATAAAAAAGAAAGAGATAGAGAAGTACCCTAGAATTTTCGTCCCCTCAACTGCCTGTAACCCACGTTCTTGCTCAACCCTGTCAGAATCTTTAAAATAAAACCTAAGTGTGCTATTTATACTATTGAGAATTTTTCCCGGAATAACAAGTAACGTGGCACGGAGTGTATCGCGGAGCACTCCCTCCGTGCCACAGAGGTATCGCGGACCTTCACTGGAAGTCGGCCCCCCAGTCAATTTAACCTCAACGTGCCACGGTCTGCATCGTGGAGCCTGGACAACGTGACACGGTGCTATCGCGCACCTCCACTGGAAATTGCCAAATTTATTTCCTCTGAGGCAGAGTGCCTCCGCGATGGCAACGTTACACGGCTCCATCGCGGAGCCCTTGTTTTTGCTGATCTTCCATGTCCTTTTTCACTCCTTGTTTCCAAGTCCATTCCCGATTTTTCCAACATGTATCTTAGCTTCCCAAAATTCCATTTTACCTGCAAAACAACACTAATCATGTTGGTTAGTATAAATTCACATTTAACTACAAATCACATGAGAATGTACACAATAATGATAGACAAACAAGTCGAAATGAAGCATTTGAGTATCACTTGGGCATGAAATTCTGCCCAAGATCACTTACCCCACACTTAAACTCTTGTTCGTCCTCGAACAATATTCTCACATCTCATGCAATTGACCCTCACGCATGGCCACTTTGGCTCTACAATTCAAGCTACGGCTATACCGATTATTTAATATAGCAAATCATCAAGAAAACATGCATAGTCTCATCAATACAATGAAGTACATCACATTAAGACCTTCTAAGCTCAAGAATCAATTCTAGATCTTGGAAAACTCGTGCAAATCAACTGATCAAGACATCCGACACAAAATCAATCTCTCGTCAAGCATGTTCCCTCACAAAACAAGAAAACTACCCCCTTTGCTATCATATGATTTCCAAAGCACTACATGTAGGGGTATATGAATACAATTTCGCTTTCTCTCCCAAGGAATTCACATGCATCATGTCATGAACCATAGGCTTGCCTCTAGTGTATTACTCCATTAATATAAGAACGAGTGATGTAAGATCACGTAGGACTTAACGGGTTGTAATGTAAGCTAAGGAACTAGCAAATACTGGGCTAATCAATAATAGCAACTAGCTTCCTTAAGCGCTTTTCAATACATCCCACCATCATTACGGTCATTTTTTTTCTTCCTTCATCCTCCCATTCGTGAAGAATTTTTTCTTTGTTCTTGTTCCCATTTCTTTAAGCACACTCGACTTACTAGCAAAGATTAGTTATACATCTTTAGTTTATTTAATTTTAGCAAGTGCACCTTTGACCTTTTCTTTAACTTTCACCACTTCCGCTTTTCTTTCCTTTTCACAATTCTCACTCCTTTACTCTGTGGGAAAATTATTTTTCTTGAGCGCTTAAGAGTTTTGGATCAAATTCACGGCTAATGGAAAAAAGGGATTAAGCTCGGTTTGTACCTCTTCAAAGAAAGAAAAAAATAGGCTAAAGGCTCAATGGGGCTAACTAGGATGTACATTCAAGGTAGGTATGATAATGGAGAAACTTTCGATTTAATCAAAGAAACGCCTACATCCTTTCCTACAATACACATCCTTCATTTCGTTTCGTACACACACCAGGCAAGTTCTAGACACTTCACAATAGCATGGAATAATCGAACCCTCACCTCACACTCAATGCACATGCTCAACTCAAGACATATTCACAGACTCTTCGACCAGCTAATTACAAGAATTCACTATTAAGCCTCGATCACACCGAATCGAACTCTATGGCCTAGGTATCTCAACATGTTTACACATTTGCATGCTTTCATACGAATCACCTTTGCAACTTAATATCATGTACAACACGTAACAAGAATTCCGAACCATGAAGTAGCGACACGTTTAGGACACAAACAAAAAAAAGAAACGAAAGAAAAAAACTACTCCTATCGACTACATTTCCCTTAAGACGGTCATCATCCATCCATCATAGGGAACGGTCACTATCTACGACTTCGGTTCAATGGGACTATTCTAGATAAAAGCACCGAAAACAAAGGCCGAGAAACCCAACATAACAGAAATTTAACAAAAAAATTTTAAAAATTTCGATAATTTCAATAAAAAACAAAAATATTTACACAACAACCAACAGCTCAACGCAGCACACAACAACTTAACATTCATTACAACACCACTTAATTACAGAACACATAACACAAAGTCACAGGGTCGCATTTTTCACAGGCACAACAACACAACATAAACATAAACAAAAATGAAGCAGTTGGCACCTAACTACTCCCACCCCACTCTTAAACATAACACTGTCCCCAGTGTTCACAAAATTCAACATATCACAAAGGTGGGTGGTGAAACTCCCTGATCAATCTAAGTGTTCAACTTCTTCATCAGGTGTCGTTGCCTCATCTCCCATATCAGAATCGCCCCCACTGTCCTCATCTGACTCAACATCTGAGTCCTCCCGTCGTGTCTCCTCATCGGTGGGGACGTCATCATCTACAGGCTCCACAAATGCGGGCCCCACTCTACATAGAGCTCGGGCATTCTCGCCGAATGGGTAATCTAGCTCGAGCTACCATAGCTCATCCTACGTTGCATGCCTCTCACCAATGCACAGCTGCAACATCTGCATCCCATATATGTGGGTCATATACTGATCATCCCGAGCATGTCGCTCGGCTAGTGTAAGCACCATCCCATGAGTAGTGTCAGGTGCCTTGGTTTTGTTGACATCCAAGGCACGCTTGTCAATCTGTGGGATGTAATCCAGGGCCTCCTCATCGATATCATGTCCCCTAAGGAACGTGGTAAGCAAACTACCGAACCCGTATATGTGCCCTTGATGCAGTCGGGCTCTCTTCATGGCGGAGATGATCACCGCCCCAACATTTATTTCAAGCCCCTTCATCAGGGCATACACCAAGCAGACTCGGTCTCGGGTGACATCTGTCATGTGCACCCCCGAGATCAAGCATGAGCACATAATTTTAATCCAGATCCTGGCCTCCCTATTCATTTGCGAGTAGGGCAGTGTCTGGTGGTAGCCCCTCTCCTTGTGCATACTCCACCTTGCTGTCGAACGGGCTCCACATAGAGTGCGTCTGATGTCAGCATAAGGTGGAGTGATGTTCAGTTGCCGAAGGACATGGGCGTCTGTGTCCCGCGCCCCCAAGATAGCATTCAGGTGATGGGGCTCAAAACTAACAACCTGCCCCCTGATCTTGACAGTGTGACTGCGGAGGGTCGGGTTCCAGTTGGCATAGAACTCTTGAATGAGATGGAGATTGCACTCCCTGGGCTCTTCGAAGATGAAGTTCAGCCCAGCGGTGTCAATCCGGTGTACGATCCGTGGGAATTCTTGTGCCAGCGACTCCCTTGATATATGCTCTTCCGGGAAGTATTTGGTTTCTTTGTGTTTTGCATACCATTTCTTCCCTTCGTTAGTCACCCATCGGGTTCCGTATTGTCGGCGTTGGCCTCTCGGAACCGCTGGTGCTGCTGGAACTGTTGTTCCCAATCTTATTCTTTTTCTGCCTGTGCCCGATGTAGATGTGCCCTTTCCCTTGTCTTGCCTGCCTAACATTGTTCCTGTACAATCGAACATATAATCCCAATGTTATTCAAGTCACAATTAGCTTCAACTAAGGTTGGGTTTAATTAGGCCACCCCACACTTAGTCCTTAGCCACAATCAAAACAATTCGACAAGACATTCATGATTTTTCTCATTCTTAACATTCAACCAGCTTACTGCATTCATATAAATCGATGGAACAATTACTATGTACTACTCAGACTTCATACAATGAATAAAATTATCGCCAACGATTCACTTCCACCATCATAGAACTTAGCCAAATTTTTGTTCTCAACACCCTATGCAATTCACCAATTTCATTCTCCCGAAAACCCCTTGTCTACGTAGCATATTCAACATTAATCACAGCATAATTCAATTCACCCAACATGCACAACCCAATTTTGTTCAACATTTCAAACAATTTTAGTCTTCTTCATATTCAAATTCCAACCCTAGCTAACAATTTCGCAAAAATTCAATAACACATGCATTCATCGAGTTCATATACTCACAACAATACTATGAACATCAATCAATCATAACTTAAATGAATTCAAGCTTAATTTTCACTTAGGGCAAGTTTCAACCACTACACATGTTCAAGAATCGAAAATTCAAGCAAAAATAAGGTAAAGTTCAAGAACATACCTTTAATCCGATGAAATAGAAGAAAACTTGAAGAACATCGATGCCTAGGTCCGTGTCACATTTGGGGAGAAGGGAATTTGGGGTGTTGGTCGCGGAGGCAAGGGAAAATAATAAAGAAATTGAGGGAAATCACGGTTTAAAGTGATATTTCGCGAGGGTTACCCAGCGAGCTGGTGTGACCCGATGCGAAATAACACTCAACGTGTCACGGAGGGTAAAGCAGAGCACCCCCTCCGTGACATGGAGCCATCGCGCCAGTGTTCTGGTTTTTTAAAAAAATCTGGAACACTCTTCAACGTGTCACGGAGGGTAACGCAGAGCACCCCCTCCGTGACACGGAGCCATCGCGTAGGCTCACTGTAATGTGTCAATTTTTATTTTTCTCACCTCGATTTTCTCCTTTGTGTTTCTTTGCATTTTTGCCCTCCGTTCCGCCTGAAAATCACTTCACCACAAGAAATTTGTTAGAATTCGTAGGTTTCAACGCAAACAAAATTTTTATTATATTTTTTTTCTTTTTCCCTTTTTCTTTTTTTTTTCTTTTTTTTTCAAATATTTCTACTTATCTATTACAACAATTTCACGGGTTGCCTCCCGTGCAGCGCCTGATTTACCGTCGTGGCTCGACGTCATTCAATGCTCAATCATCCTCTAGAGTGATGGACGTCTTCTCTCAAATAACATCCTCACCCCAATAATGCTTACATCGCTGCCCATTTACTAAGAACGTGGCACTTCTATCTTCTTGCCACAACTCCACCACCCCATACGGGGTCATTCTTACCACCTCAAACAGCCTTGACCATTTGGACCGCAATTTTCCTGGAAAAGCCTCAATCTTGAATTGAATAGCAATACTTTCTACCCCGGCTCAAAGATCCGATGCACCATATGCTTATCGTGCCACCTGTTCGGTGGTTTGCTATATGGGTTAAAACCGACACGCAAGTGCACGTGGTCAAACAAGTAATAAAATGGCTAAGTAAGCCAAGTATCGATCCAAGGAGACTCTGGATAAGTAAAATTGCCTAAGTACACTATATTCTTATCTTACTTCTAATTATGCTAACAACAACGTAACCAACAGTTAAATAAATTTTTGTTTAGAAAATATATATACTAAAACTATTAACAATTATTTACTGTGAATTGAAACTATGGATATGAGCATGCCAAGGTTAAGAACAAGCAATGAATTTGACGATAATCACAATTTGGTTAATCTTTTCTTCATGTTGCTAGCCAAGAACATTAGCCTAGAAATTAAAACTCTCGTATTTAATTTCACTTTAGAATCATAAACCATTCGTCTACATTTCTGTGATCAAATGCAATTTATGACCTAGCACTACAATTCCGGTTCCTAAATTGACTAATACGGCTTTCAAGTATATTTCTATCAGGAAAGCACATCAAAACCCAATTTTTCCAAATCAAGTTAAGAACAATACCCTATTAATTCACAACTTTCCAATTTCGTGCTCTCTCGAGTGAAATTGGACTTTTTAGATGTACATTTGTATCGGCCACACACTAATGCAGTAAGAACAAGAATTAATAGAACAACATGGAAGAAGAAGAAGAAAACCATATAATTAACAATCAAAACTCATCACCATTATTCAAAACCTCAGCAAGGAAGAGAATTAGCCACTCATTTGTGGATTAATCATCCTAAAAAGAGTGTAAATCATACATACAATTGATTGAAAGAAGAAAGGAAGAGAAGAAATCCCTTAGCTTTTTCGTCCCTCAACTGCTTCTAACGCACGTCCTTGCTCCACCAAGTCTGAATTCATTAAAATAAACCTAAGTGTTCTATTTATACTAGTGGGAATTTTTCCCGGAATAACAAGCAACGTGTCACGGAGGTCAACGCAGAGCACTGCCTCCGTGACACGGCGTGGACGCGGACCCTTACTGGAATTGCAGGGTCCGGGATTATAGCCTCAACGTGGCACGGAGGCCAACGCGGAGTCCTATCTCCGTGCCACGGAGCTGTCGCGAGGCCTCATTGGAATTTGCCAATTAATTTCCCCTCCAGGCAGTGTGCCTCCGCGATGGTAGCGTGGCACGGCTCCATCGCGGAGCCCCTATACTATGCGCATTCCAATGTCCTTTCCATGCTCGCATCCAAGTCCAACTCCGATATAATTCTAACATGCATTTGAGCTCCTAAAAATCATATTTTCCTGCAAAACAAATGCTAATCATGTTGGTTAGTATAAATTCACATTTTATTACCAATTATATGAGAAATAAACATATTGCACACAAACAAGGCGAAAATGATACGTTTGAGTATCACTTGGGCATATAAATCTGCCCAAGATCACTTACCCCACACTTAAATCCTTGTTCGTCCTCGAACAACACCTACACAACTCATGTAAATTACATCCCAACCTTTACCACTATGGTGCGACAATTTATGCTACGGTCATCCCAATTATTCAATTTTTGCAAATCATCACGAAAACATGCATGGCCTTACAATGCAATGACCTTTAATACATCAAGACTTCCTAGACTTTAAGAATTGACTCTCGATATCGGCAAACTCATGCAAATCAGCTAATCAAGATATCCGACACGAAAATCAATCTTTCATCAAGCATGTGCCCTCACAGCTCAAGAGAATCTTCCCCTTTATGTTCATGCAACACACAAACATTCAAGTAGGGGCATATAAAAATTAATTTCACTCTCTCTCCCAAAAGAATTCACATGCATCATGTCATGACCCATAGGCTTGCCTTAGTGTATTACTCCACTAATATAAGGAAATGCAATGTAAGATCAAGTAGGACTTTAATGGGTTGTAACGGGGCTATGGAACTAGTATATATATTGGATTAGCCAATAATAGTCGCTAGCATCCTTAAGCGCCTTTTCAAGACATTCCCATCGACTCATGGATATTGTTCTTCTTTTCCTCTTTTTCATCATCTCATTCATGCTTGTGTACTTTTGTATGGCCCATTTCCTCAAACACACTTGACACAACAACAAAGGGTTTTCATGCACCTTTATTATCATTTCATTATATCAAGTGCCTCTTCAACCTCTTCTTTTCTTTCTTCACTCTGCTTTTCTTTTCTTTCCACTCTTCTCACTCTTTGACACTTCGGGAAAATTTTTCTTTTCTTCTTAAGCGCTTAAGAGTTTTGTATAGACTTTACGGCTAATGAAAAGAAGGAATAAAGCTTAGTGTATACAATTTTGGACAAAAGAAAGAAAGAAACGGCTAAAGGCTCAACGGGCTGACTAGGGTATACAATCACATAAAAAGGTAGCGTATGATAAGAAAAAAAAATATAGAAACTCTCGGTTAAAACAAAGAAATGCCTACATCCTTTCCAACACTACACCCCCTTTATTTCGTTTTGCACACACACCAGGCAAGTTCTAGACACTTCACAATAGCATGGAATAACAATACCTCACTTCGCACACTTCATGCACATGCTCGATTCAAGATGCATTCACAGACTCTTTAATTACCCAATTGCATGAATTCAAAAATTAAGCCTCAATCATACCGAATCAAATTCTACAGCCTAGGTAACTCAACATATTTACACAATTGCATGCTTTCAAACGAATCACTTTTACATTTTGAACATCAGTTACAACATGCAATGAAATTTTGCAACCATAAAGCAACTACAGGTTCATTGATGCAATCCACCAAAGAAAAACTGAAAATAAATTAAAATCCTACTCCTACCGACTACATTTCCCTTAAGACGGTCGTCATCCATCCATCATAGGGAACGGTCACTAACTATGACATCGGTTCAAAGGGACTACTCTGGGTAAAAGAACCGAAAACAAACTCCGAGAAACCCAAAAATAAAAATCGAAAAATTTTTGCAAAACATCGATCATGTCGATAGAAAAATATTTACAAAATATTTTGATAAGTGCAAAATATTTTCGCAAAAATTTTGAAAAAAATATCGATCATTTCGATATACAGAAATATTTACAAAATATTTACCTTGGCAACCATAACTTTTCACAACACACATCATTAACCACAAAAAATATATATATATATACAGATACAACACAAATCAGTTCACAACAGGGAAACATAAACATACATACAAACCAAGGAAAAAGCATACAGCAGATTAGCCCAGCCCCAGCACCTAACTACTTCCCACCCCACACTTAAATCGAACACTGTCCCCAGTGTTCACAAAAATACAAAGCACAAAATTTCGGGTGGTGGAACTCCCTGCTGAGTCAAAATATTAGACTTCTTCATCCGGTGCTGCTGCCTCATCGCCCATGTCTGAGTCAGCTCCATCGTCGTCATCGGACTCCACATCAGAGTCCTCCCGACGTGTCTCCTCGTCTGTGGGGACATCGTCATCAGTAGGCTCAACAAAGGCTGGTCCCACTCGGTATAAGGCTCTGGTGTTCTCGCCAAATGGGTAATCCAGCTCCAACTGCCATAACTCTTCCTCGGTGGCTGGTCTCCCACCAATCCGTAGCTGAAGCATCTGCATGCCAAACATACGTGCCATGTACTGATCGTCACGAGCATGTCGCTCGCCCAAAGTCAGCACTGGCCCGTGTGTGGTGTCGGGGGCCTTAGTTTTTGTCACATCGAGGGCCCTCCGCTCCAACTGCGGGATGTAATCCAAAGCCTCTTCCTCAACATCGAGGCCTCAGAGGAAGGTGGTGATGAGTCCGCCGAACCCGTATCTGTGGCCCTGGTGTAGTCTGGCTCTCTTCATGGCGGATATAATGACCGCCCAAACATTAATCTCTAGCCCTTTCATAAGGGCATACACCAAGCAGACTCGGTCCTGAGTCACATCCGTCATGTGAACTCCCGGGATCAAGCAAGAACATACAATTTTCAGCCATATTCTGGCCTCCCTGTTCATCTGCGAATAAGGCAGAGTCTGGTGGTAACCCCTCTCCTTATGTCTACTCCATCGGGCTGTGGATCGAGCCCCACACAACGTACGTCTGATGTCGGCGTATGGTGGGGTGATGTTTAGCTGGCGGAGAACGTGAGCGTCTGTGTCCCTCGCTCCAACGATGGCATTAAATTGCTGGGGTTCCAGAGTGACAATCTGCCCTCTGATTTTTATTGTGTGGTTTCTGATGGCCGGGTTCCAATTTGCGTAGAACTCCTGGACCAAATGTAGGTTGCACTCCTTGGGTTCCTGAAATATAAAGCTGAGCCCAGCTGCCTCAATCCTTTGCACAATATGGTGGAACTCCTGTGCTAGTGGTTCCCGTGCAATATGTTCATCCGGGAAGTATTTGCTTTCCTTATGCTTAGCATACCACTTCTTCCCTTCCTCGGTTACCCACCTTGTTCCGTATTGGCGGCGTTGGCCGCGCGGAACAGCTGGTGCAGCTGGGACTGCGGTGCCCATTCTCATTCTTTTCCTCCCGGTGCCAGAAGTAGAAGCACCTTTGCCCTTATCCTGCCTACTCGCCATTGTACCTGTCAATATACATAAACAAGCACAACGTTAAGCTAAATACATGTTAACTTCGGCTAAGGTCGGGTTACACAACGTTTACCCCACACTTAGTCCTTAGCTACTTTTACAAACTATGGCAAGGATAACTCAATTTACACCAAAAACAACAACTATATAATTTATGCTAAGTGCGTTCACAAAAATTTCGACAGCATAACGCTTAGCGTACTACTCAGACTTCATACAGCTAATCTCAATCCTACTATCGCTAACAATTCAACCATCGCACTAAGCAACAAAAACAACAAATAAAAACAACGACAAAAGTTCTATATATACATACAAATCCAAATAATCAAACCAATTTGCACAATTTCCACATTTTCCCCAAAAAATTCGAGAATTCGTCGTCTTTTACATGTTCGCGGCTTGTACTGCTCGGGTTGGTATTAAATATTATCAACCGACACGCAAGTGCACGTGGTCAAACAAGTAATAAAGTGGCTAAGTAGCCAAGTATCGATCCAAGGAGGCTGCTCTAGATATGTAAAACTGCCTAGTTTACTATATTTCTATTATATCCCTAACTATGTTAACAACAATCCAACCAAGAGTTGAGTGAGTTTTTGTTTCTAAACTATTTATATACTACAATTAATAACAACTATTTACTTTAGAATTTAGACAATGGATACGCACATGCCAAGGTTAAGAACGAGTAATGAACTTGATAATCATGATAATTTGGTCATCCTCTTCTTCATGTTGCTAGCCAAGAACGTTGCCTAGAAATTAAAACTTTTGTATTTAATTTCACTTTAGAATCATAAACCATCCGTCTACATTTCTGTGATCAAATGCAATTTATGACCTAGCACTACAATTCCGGTTCCTAAATTGACTAATACGGCTTTCAAGTATATTTCTATCACGAAAGCACATCAAAACCCAATTTTCCCAAATCAAGTTAAGAACAATACCCTATTAATTCACAACTTTCCAATTTCGTGCTCTCTCGAGTGAAATTGGACTTTTTAGATATACATTAATGGTGGCCAATCAATAATGTAGTAAGCACAAGAATTAATAGAACAACATGCAAGAAGAAGAAGAAACCATATCAATTATCACCAAAATTCATTACACAAGTTCAAAACCTCAGCAAAGAAGGGAATTAGCCACTCATTCTTGGATTAATCATCCTAAAATGAGTGTAAATCATGCATACAATTGAAGGAAAGAAGAAAGGAAGAGAAGAAAACTCTTAGCTTTTCTATTCTTCAACTGCCACAAACCCACGTTCCTGCTCTCCACTTCTGAACTCAGTCTAAAAACTAAAAAACTGATTAAAAATAAACCTAAGTGTGCTATTTATACTAGTGGGAAATTTTTCCCGGAATAACAAGCAACGTGTCACGGAGGCCAACGCGGAGAACTGCCTCCGTGACACGGCGTGGACGCGGACCCTCTCTGGAAATTGCAGGGTCCGGATAATTGGCCTCAACGTGGCACGGAGGCCATCGCGGAATCCTGTCTCCGTGCCACGGAGCTGTCGCGAGGCCTCACTGGAATCTGCCAATTAATTTCCTCTCCAGGCAGTGTGCTACCGCGATGGCAGCGTGGCATGGCTCCATCGCGGAGCCAGTGTAAAATGTGCCATCCAAGGTCTTTTCCACGCTCGCATCCCAGTCCAACTCCGACATAGTTCCAACACGCATTTTAGCTCTTAAAAATCACATTATCCTGCAAAACAAATGCTAATCATGTTGGTTAGTATAAATTCGCATTTTATTAACAAATACATGATATTATATACACATTGCACAACAAACAAGGTAAAAATGATACGTTTGAGTATCACTTGGGCATATAAATCTGCCCAAGATCACTTACCCCACACTTAAATCCTTGTTCGTCCTCGAACAACACATACACAAATCATGCACATCACATCTCAACCTTTGTCACTATGGTGCAACCATTTTATGCTACGGTCATACCAATTATTCAATTCTTGCAAATCATCAAGAAAACATGCTTGGTCGTACAAGACAATGACCTTAATACATCGAGGCTTCCTAAACTTTTAAGAATTGATTCTTGATATCGGCAAACTCATGCAAATCAACTAATCAAGAAATTCGACACGAAAATCAATCTTTCATCAAGCATGTACCCTCACAACTCGAGAGAAACTTCCCCTTTTATGTTCGTGCAGCACACAAACATGCAAGTAGGGGCATATAAAAATTAATTTCACTCTCTCTCCCAAAAGAATTCACATGCATCATGTCATGACCCATAGGCTTGCCCTTAGTGTATTACTCCACTGATATAAAGAAATGCAATGTAGGATCAAATAGGACTTTTAATGGGTTGTAACTGGGCTATGGATCTAGTATATATATATTGGATTAGCCAATAATAGTCGCTAGCATCCTTAAGCGCCTTTTCAACTCATTCCCATCGACTCATGGACATTGTTCCTCTCTTTTCTCTTTTTCTCCCATTCATGCTGGTTTACTTTCATACAGCCCATTTCATCAGGCACACTTGACACAAAACAGAGGGTTTTCATGTACCCTCACTATCATTTAATTACAACTAGTGCCTCTTCAACATCATCTTTTCTTTCCTCACCTTGCTTTTCTTTTCTTTTCACTCTTTTCACTCTTTAACACTTTGGGAAACATTTTCTGTTCTTTGTAAGCGCTTAAGAGCTTCTTATAGACTTTAAGGCTAATGAAAAGAAGGAATAAAGCTTAGTTCATATAAATCTGGACAAAAGAAAGAAATCGGCTAAAGGCTCAACGGGCTGACTAGGGTATACAACATATAAAAAGGTAGAATTTGACAAGAAAAAAAATGGAAACTAAAGGTTAAAACAAAGAAATGCCTACATCCTTTCCGACACTGCACCTCCTTCATTTCGTTTTGTATACACACCAGGCAAGTTCTAGACAATTCACAATGACATGGAATAGCAAAACCTCACTCACACTTCATGCACATGCTCGAATCAAGATGCATTCAGAGACTCTTTAATTAGTCAATTACATGAATTCAAGATTAAACCTCAATCATAATGAACCAAATTCTATAGCCTAGGTAACTCAACATATTTACAAAATTGCATGCTTTCAAACGAATCATTTTCACATTTTGAACATCAATTACAACACGCAACGAAATTTTAGCAACCATAAGCAACTACAGTTTATTGATGCAATCCACCAAAGAAACTAAAAACAAAACATCTACTCCTATCGACTACATTTCCCTTAAGACGGTCGTCATCCATCCATCATAGGGAACGGTCACTAACTTTGACCTCGGTTCAATGGGACTATTCTCGGTAAAAGAACCGAAAACAAACTCCAAGAAACCCAAAAATAAAACTTCAAAATTTTTGCAACACATCGATCATTTCGATAGAAAATATTTACAAAATATTTTGATAAGTGCAAAATCTTTTCGCAAAAATTTTGAAAAATATCGATCATATCGATAAAGAAAAAAATATTTACAAAATTTACAAAATATTTACAAAGGCAACCACAACTTTCAAAAACACACATCATTAGCCACAAACGAATATATACACATAAATCACAAATCAGTTCACAACAACAGGGAAAGCACAAACATACATAAACGTCAAGGAAAAATTATACAGTAAATTTAGAGCCTATGTCCCAGCACCTAACTACTCCCCACCCCACACTTAAATCGAACACTGTCCCCAGTGTTCACAACAATACAAAGCACAAAATTTTGGGTGGTGAAACTCCCTGCTCAGTCGAAATATTCGACTTCCTCATCCGGTGCTGCGGCCTCGTCGCCCATATCTGAATCAGCTCCATCGCCGTCATCGGACTCCACATCAGAGTCCTCACGACGTGTCTCCTCATCAGTAGGGACGTCGTCATCAGTCGACTCCACAAAGGCTGGCCCCACCTTGCATAAAGCTCTGGCGTTCTCGCCAAAGGGGTAGTCTAGCTCCAGCTGCCGTAATTCATCCTCGGTGGCTGGTCTCCCACCTATCCATAGCTGCAGCTTCTGCATGCCGAACATACGGGCCATATACTGGTCGTCACGAGCATGTCGCTCGCCCAGAGTCAGAACCGGTCCGTGTGTAGTGTCGGGGGCCTTGGTCTTTGTCACATTCAGGGCCCTCCGCTCCAACTGCGGAATGTAATCCAAGGCTTCTTCCTCAACGTCGAGGCCTCGGAGGAAGGTGCTGATGAGTCCGCCAAACCCGTATCTGTGGCCCTGGTGTAGTCTGGCTCTCTTCATGGCGGATATTATGACCGCCCCCACATTAATCTCAAGCCCTTTCATAAGGGCATACACCAGGCAGACACGGTCCCGGGTCACGTCTGTCATATGCACTCCCGGGATCAGACACGAACATATAATTTTTAGCCAGATTTTGGCCTCCCTGTTCATCTGTGAATAAGGCAGAATCTGGTGGTAACCCCTCTCTTTGTGTCTACTCCATCGGGCTGTGGATCGAGCCCCACACAACGTACGTCTGATGTCGGCGTACGGTGGGGTGATGTTTAACTGGCGGAGGACGTGGGCGTCTGTGTCCCGCGCTCCCACGATGGCATTAAACTGCTGGGGTTCCAGAGTGACAATCTGCCCTCTGATTTTAATAGTATGGCTCCTGATGGCCGGGTTCCAGTTGGCGTAGAATTCCCGGACCAAGTGAAGGTTGCACTCTTTGGGCTCTTGAAAGATAAAGCTGAGCCCAGCTGCCTCAATCCTCTGTACGATGCGAGGGAACTCCTGTGCAAGTGGTTCCCTTGCAATATATTCCTCCGGGAAGTACTTGTTCTCCTTATGCTTTGCGTACCACTTCTTTCCTTCCTCGGTAACCCATCGTGTTCTGTATCGGCGGTGTTGACCGCGTGGAACAGCAGGTGCAGCTGGGACAGCAGTGCCCAGTCTCATTCTCTTTCTGCCGGTGCCTGAGGTTGAAGCACCCTTGCCTTTATCTTGTCGGCTGGCCATTGTACCTGTCAATTTACACAAACAAGCACAACGTTAAGCTAAAAACTTGTTAACTTCGGCTAAGGTCGGGTTAAACAAAATTTACCCCACACTTAGTCTTTAACAATATTTACAACATTTTAGCAAGGATAGCTCTATTTACACCCCAAACACAATCAACTATAACATATTGCTTAGTGCGTTCACAAAAATTCGACAGCATAACGGCTAGCGAACTACTCAGACTTCATACAGCTAACCCAATCCTACTATCGACAGCTATTCAGCCATAGCACTTAGCAACAATAACAACAACAAAATAGAAACAACAATACAAACATTTTATATACAACTAATCTAAGCAATTCAACCAATTCACATATTACGCAATTTCCCACAAAAATTCGAGAATTAGTCGTCTTTCAACAATTATACAATATTTACCACGACTTATCTCAAATAATAAACACACCCCGGCATCAATTTCGTCAAACTATCAAGTTACCCAAGTTAAAATTCAACAACCCCAAGCCCTAGAATGCAATTCGACAATCAAAATTGAACTATTCAATCAATCGATAAGTTCAAACGTCAACTACAACAATCCGAACATAATCAATCACAAAATAATTCACGTCATGTGTAATTTCTACCTAGGGTGATATATCTCACCTCACATGCTCAAAATCGACAAAAATCGCCAAAAATTTGAGATAGATGATGAAAACATACCTTGGAATTGAAGAATCGACGAAAACTTGACGTTTTCCTTGCCTATTAACGTGGCACGGAGCTTGGGGGTAGGGAAATGGGTGTTTGGTCGCGGAGGGTAGAGGGAATGGGGAAAAATGGGCGAAAATCGGGGGTTTATTTAAAGGAAACACGCGGGTCACCCGGAAACCCGGTGTGACCCGGCACTGGGATAAGGGCAACGTGTCACGGAGGGTAACGCGGAGACCCTCCTCCGTGACATGGAGCCAACGCGTTGGCTTACTGGAATTTTTAAAAAATTCCAGATTTGCCTTCAACGTGTCACGGAGGCCAACGCGGAGCATTG
Source organism: Datura wrightii (assembly GCA_035772735.1). Classification (NCBI taxonomy): domain Eukaryota; kingdom Viridiplantae; phylum Streptophyta; class Magnoliopsida; order Solanales; family Solanaceae; genus Datura; species Datura wrightii. The sequence continues at coordinate 98,629,597 of JASDFA010000007.1, forward strand.
CCTCCGTGACACGGCGCCAACGCGCCAGTGCTCTGTTTCACCATCAAATTTTATTTTTCATACCTCGCCTCGTTTCCTCGATCCCAAGTATTTTTCCTCCGGTATACCTGAAAATCACCTCACTAAACAAAAATTGGTTAAATGAATAGATTCCCTACTAAAAAATAAAAATTTACTAAATTACTAAATAAAAAAAAATTACTAAATAAAATGCAAATCTAAGCCTAATCAAGAAAAAGAAAAGAAAATAAAATAAAAGAAAAACTTTACACGAAAGAAAGAAAAAAATATTTTTCACGGGTTGCCTCCCGTGCAGCGCCTGGTTTAACGTCGCGGCTCGACAGCCTTTATGCTCAAGTGTCTACTAGGGAGATGGACGATTTGACCCGATCATGGTCATCTCCCCAGTAGTTCTCAACCTTGTCTGGTGGCCTACCTAGTAACTCTCGGGGATCACTCAATCCATTCACATTCCCATGATCAATCACGTTGATCACCGAGAGTTCCTTATAGACAGTCGGGAGCTTAGGTGCCTTGTACACGTCGAACACCTCAACCTTGTCGTGTGCTCGCATTGTGAGTTGACCCGCAGCTACATCGATCAATGCCTTTCCGGTTGCCAAAAAGGGTCGTCCCAAAATAAATGGGACTTCCGCATCTGGTTCAAAATCCAGAACAATGAAATCTACCGGAAAAATGAGGGAGCCTACCTGCACTAGCACATCCTCAACAATGCCATCCGGCTTAGCTAAAGACCTGTCTGCTAGCTGCAAGATCACTGTTGTAGGTCTAGGGCTCCCTAGTCCTAACTTTCTGAATACCGAAGATGGCATCAGATTTATACTTGCCCCCAAGTCGCATAACCCACGAGCTCGGATACTTTGCCCAATCGTCAGCTGGATAGTAAAACTTCCAGGATCCTTCAGTTTAGTGGGCAACTTGTTCTGAATACGGGATGTGCATTCCTCCGTTAAAGCCACCGTGGCATACTCAGTCAAGCGACTTTTGTTGGCCACGATGTCTTTGATATACTTCGCATATTTTGGCACACCCTGCAAGACATCAACAAGAGGTAAGTTAACATGTACCTGTTTAAGTACCTCCATGAATTTCTGGAAACACGCCTCCTCCTTGTGTTTCTTAAGTCGTTGAGGGAACGGGGGTGGAGGCCTTGCTGGTTCAGCTTCTTTGGTCTTCCCCGTATCTGAGGTTTGTTCTCCCTCAACATCTGCTGCTCCTGACTTCTGAGGCGGTCTTTCCGGTTCCACCTCCTTTAATTGTAAACCACTCCTCGTGGTCACTGCATTCACCTGCTTAGGATTGGGATCCGTGTCGCTAGGTAGTCCTCCCCTTGGTCTAGTATTTTGAGCACTAGCAAATTGCCCAAACTGATATTCAAGAGCCTTGGTTGCCAATTGATTGTTCTTTACTTCGGCTGCCAATTTGACATAGTCAGCCTGCAATTGTGCCTGGTTGGCAATCATGGTCTTGAACATTTCCTCAATAGTCGGTGATGGTGGTGGAGGAGGGGCATTGTGATTTATGAACTGATTCTGATAGCCTTGTTGCCCTCCTTGGTTTCTGTGCATACCCTGCCCTGAACCTTGACCTTGTTGATTGTTGCTACCCCACGAAAAATTTGGATGATTCCTCCAATTAGAGTTGTAGCCACCGCCAAACTGCTGTTGATTCCTCTGTGCATTGCCCACAAAGTTGACAGAATCAGGATTTGCACCACAACATTCAGCTGAATGCTCACTACTACCACACACTTCACACCACATCTGTTGGACTGCATTGACTGAGGCTAACGGTTGGTACAAATTCATATTGCTGAAGTGAGTGTTTAACTGATTTTGCAAAGCAGCTATCTGTGCAGCGATAGCTGTGAATCCATCCACTTCAAGCACTCCCGCTGCTTTCCTTGCTCCACCTCTTGAAGAATCTGCATTCCATTCCGGATTGCCTTGTGAAATTCGGTTGAGCAAAGTGTACAGCTCCTCATAAGTCTTCTCCAGCGCTTGCCCTCCAGCTGCTGAGTCTAACAAAATTTTAGTGTGGGGTTCCAAACCCTCAATAAAAGTGTGGACCAACACCTCATTTGACTGATGATGATGAGGACAATCCCGCAACATGGACTTGAATCTTTCCCAGGCTTGATAAAGATTTTCTCCTTCCCTCTGTTTAAAATTTAGAATCTGACTTCTAAGTTTAGCTGTTTTACCTGAAGGGAAAAATCTGATCAAAAACTTCCTTGCAAGATCATCCCACGTTGATATAGAGTTGGGTGGTTCAGCTTTTAACCACCTCTTGGCTTCACCCAGTAAGGAAAATGGAAATAAGGTGAGCCGAACATAATCAGGTGACACTCCAGCGGGTATGTAAGTGTCACTTATCTCCAAAAAGTTCTGGAGATGTTGTTGCGGATCTTCGTGAGGGAGACCGGTAAACTGCCCGCTAGTGTGCAAAAGTTGCACCATATTTTGCTTTAACTCAAATCTCCCTCCAGGCTCTGGTTTGCGGATGCTGGAATGTACATTATTAGCGTGTGGGATTTCCACCTCGCGAACCGGCCTGGCTGCTACTTCCTCGGGCACTAACACTGCCCGCACAACTGGTGGATTTGGTTGCTCCATCATAGACTGTTTAAGCAACTGCAGCTTCTTCTGAAGAGCTTCTCTACGTTGACTGTGCAATTCACGTTCTGGCTCTAAGTAAGATTCCACCAGCTCCTTGTCCCTTGCCAGTGTTCACAGAAATAGAAATCTGCAAAATACAGGCTAAGACCAAGTTGTTAACACTTAAGAAAATAAAAATACAAATACAGCAAATTTACACTAAACACAATTTTACAAATCGCCTAGCCTCCCCGGCAACGGCGCCAAAAACTTGTTCGCGGCTTGTACTGCTCGGGTTGGTATTAAATATTATCAACCGACACGCAAGTGCACGTGGTCAAACAAGTAATAAAGTGGCTAAGTAGCCAAGTATCGATCCAAGGAGGCTGCTCTAGATATGTAAAACTGCCTAGTTTACTATATTTCTATTCTATCCCTAACTATGTTAACAACAATCCAACCAAGAGTTGAGTGAGTTTTTGTTTCTAAACTATTTATATACTACAATTAATAACAACTATTTACTTTAGAATTTAGACAATGGATACGCACATGCCAAGGTTAAGAACGAGTAATGAACTTGATAATCATGATAATTTGGTCATCCTCTTCTTCATGTTGCTAGCCAAGAACGTTGCCTAGAAATTAAAACTTTTGTATTTAATTTCACTTTAGAATCATAAACCATCCGTCTACATTTCTGTGATCAAATGCAATTTATGACCTAGCACTACAATTCCGGTTCCTAAATTGACTAATACGGCTTTCAAGTATATTTCTATCACGAAAGCACATCAAAACCCAATTTTCCCAAATCAAGTTAAGAACAATACCCTATTAATTCACAACTTTCCAATTTCGTGCTCTCTCGAGTGAAATTGGACTTTTTAGATATACATTAATGGTGGCCAATCAATAATGTAGTAAGCACAAGAATTAATAGAACAACATGCAAGAAGAAGAAGAAACCATATCAATTATCACCAAAATTCATTACACAAGTTCAAAACCTCAGCAAAGAAGGGAATTAGCCACTCATTCTTGGATTAATCATCCTAAAATGAGTGTAAATCATGCATACAATTGAAGGAAAGAAGAAAGGAAGAGAAGAAAACTCTTAGCTTTTCTATTCTTCAACTGCCACAAACCCACGTTCCTGCTCTCCACTTCTGAACTCAGTCTAAAAACTAAAAAACTGATTAAAAATAAACCTAAGTGTGCTATTTATACTAGTGGGAAATTTTTCCCGGAATAACAAGCAACGTGTCACGGAGGCCAACGCGGAGAACTACCTCCGTGACACGGCGTGGACGCGGACCCTCTCTGGAAATTGCAGGGTCCGGATAATTGGCCTCAACGTGGCACGGAGGCCATCGCGGAATCCTGTCTCCGTGCCACGGAGCTGTCGCGAGGCCTCACTGGAATCTGCCAATTAATTTCCTCTCCAGGCAGTGTGCTACCGCGATGGCAGCGTGGCACGGCTCCATCGCGGAGCCAGTGTAAAATGTGTCATCCAAGGTCTTTTCCACGCTCGCATCCCAGTCCAACTCCGACATAGTTCCAACACGCATTTTAGCTCTTAAAAATCACATTATCCTGCAAAACAAATGCTAATCATGTTGGTTAGTATAAATTCGCATTTTATTAACAAATACATGATATTATATACACATTGCACAACAAACAAGGTAAAAATGATACGTTTGAGTATCACTTGGGCATATAAATCTGCCCAAGATCACTTACCCCACACTTAAATCCTTGTTCGTCCTCGAACAACACATACACAAATCATGCACATCACATCTCAACCTTTGTCACTATGGTGCAACCATTTTATGCTACGGTCATACCGATTATTCAATTCTTGCAAATCATCAAGAAAACATGCTTGGTCGTACAAGACAATGACCTTAATACATCGAGGCTTCCTAAACTTTTAAGAATTGATTCTTGATATCGGCAAACTCATGCAAATCAACTAATCAAGAAATTCGACATGAAAATCAATCTTTCATCAAGCATGTACCCTCACAACTCGAGAGAAACTTCCCCTTTTATGTTCGTGCAGCACACAAACATGCAAGTAGGGGCATATAAAAATTAATTTCACTCTCTCTCCCAAAAGAATTCACATGCATCATGTCATGACCCATAGGCTTGCCCTTAGTGTATTACTCCACTAATATAAAGAAATGCAATGTAGGATCAAATAGGACTTTTAATGGGTTGTAACTGGGCTATGGATCTAGTATATATATATTGGATTAGCCAATAATAGTCGCTAGCATCCTTAAGCGCCTTTTCAACTCATTCCCATCGACTCATGGACATTGTTCCTCTCTTTTCTCTTTTTCTCCCATTCATGCTGGTTTACTTTCATACAGCCCATTTCATCAGGCACACTTGACACAAAACAGAGGGTTTTCATGTACCCTCACTATCATTTAATTACAACTAGTGCCTCTTCAACATCATCTTTTCTTTCCTCACCTTGCTTTTCTTTTCTTTTCACTCTTTTCACTCTTTAACACTTTGGGAAACATTTTCTGTTCTTTGTAAGCGCTTAAGAGCTTCTTATAGACTTTAAGGCTAATGAAAAGAAGGAATAAAGCTTAGTTCATATAAATCTGGACAAAAGAAAGAAATCGGCTAAAGGCTCAACGGGCTGACTAGGGTATACAACATATAAAAAGGTAGAATTTGACAAGAAAAAAAATGGAAACTAAAGGTTAAAACAAAGAAATGCCTACATCCTTTCCGACACTGCACCTCCTTCATTTCGTTTTGTATACACACCAGGCAAGTTCTAGACAATTCACAATGACATGGAATAGCAAAACCTCACTCACACTTCATGCACATGCTCGAATCAAGATGCATTCACAGACTCTTTAATTAATCAAGATGCATTCACAGACCCAGTGCACTGTCTCTTCATTTTAATTATTTTTTCATACCTTGCCTTTTTCTTCCCGATTCCATGCATATTTTTCTCTATTTGACCTGAAAATCACCTCACTAAACAAAATTGGTTAGATTACTAGATTTTCCTAACTAAAATGAAAAATATTAACTAAAAACGAAAAATTTATACCAAATCAAGAAAAGAAAAAAAATAAAAATAAAAACTATTTACACTTTACAAAAAGAAGAAAAACAAAATTTTTTCCACGGGTTGCCTCCCGTGCAGCGCCTGGTTTACCGTCGCGGCTCGACGTACCAAGTTTCACCACTTTTTCCTCCACCTTGAGGATATGAATCTCACCCCTAATTTCTTTTCTAATTTCCTCTTATGTTCTAGGGGTGGTGGTGAAAAATTGTAAGGACCAAGTAGTAGATGTTGCCTTTTGCACTTGTTGGCCCTCAAGTAAGCGAAGTCATTTTGGCTCTCTGAGTTAGCGAATTTCAAAATATACGGGGCTTGATCCTCCTCTAGACACTTCTCTATAAGCTTGGAAGACTCTATTTCTATGTTGTCCACCAAACTTAATGTCGAAAAATGCTTCGAGTGTGGTCCCATAAACCTCAACTCTGAAACTGCATTATGCTTGACCTCCTTACTTGTATACTCCTTCTTAGCATCGACATCCATCTCTCCATTAATGTCCAATGGGGGATCCTCTATCTCTTCTTCCGTGAATGGATTTTCCATAAGTGTGAGCCCATCACGGGGACACTCAAGAGATTCTAATTGTTGGGCTTCATCCAAGAATTCACCCTTGTCTTCCTCTTGGAGATCCTCTCGAATATCGGCTAAAGTTGCTACCTGCAATTTATCACAAGCTTCAGCTTCAGCGATCATCTCCGTGAATTTGATGCTCATTCTTTCTAGAGCCTCTGCATTCTCTTCTTGCTGAATTCTCAATACTGCCATCGCCTCCTTCATTGCTTCTGATTGCTCCAAGAGTTGTTTCATCATGTCTTCTATTCGAGTTTGGCGTCCCAAGTCCTCATTTTCAGCATGCCTATATTCAGGAAAAACAACAGAAGGATCATAGTAGGGGCTTGGGGGATGGGAATATGCATTCGGACAGCCATCCCAATGGCCATCTTGACCACCACATATATTACTCATGTTACATTGTTGCCACAAGTGGTGTCCTCCGCAATTCAGACAAGATTCTCTAAAATTTGAGTATCCACCTTTTATACCATTTGTATTCCATGATGTCATGTCAATAAGAGTATTCGAAAAAGAAAAAGTAAAAATTGCAAAAGAATTAAAACAAACAGTAAGACTAAGTTGTCAACACTTAAGAAGAGAAAATAGAAATACAGCAAATTTACACTTAACACAATTTCACCAATTGCCTAGTCTCCCCGGCAACGGCGCCAAAAACTTGTTCGGTGGTTTGCTATATGGGTTAAAACTGACACGCAAGTGCACGTGGTCAAACAAGTAATAAAGTGGCTAAGTAAGCCAAGTATCGATCCAAGGAGACTCTGGATAAGTAAAATTGCCTAAGTACACTATATTCTTATCTTACTTCTAATTATGCTAACAACAACGTAACCAACAGTTAAATAAATTTTTGTTTAGAAAATATATATACTAAAACATTTAACAATTATTTACTGTGAATTGAAACTATGGATATGAGCATGCCAAGGTTAAGAACAAGCAATGAATTTAACGATAATCATAATTTGGTTAATCTTTTCTTCATGTTGCTAGCCAAGAACATTAGCCTAGAAATTAAAACTCTCGTATTTAATTTCACTTTAGAATCATAAACCATTCGTCTACATTTCTGTGATCAAATGCAATTTATGACCTAGCACTACAATTCCGGTTCCTAAATTGACTAATACGGCTTTCAAGTATATTTCTATCAGGAAAGCACATCAAAACCCAATTTTTCCAAATCAAGTTAAGAACAATACCCTATTAATTCACAACTTTCCAATTTCGTGCTCTCTCGAGTGAAATTGGACTTTTTAGATGTACATTTGTATCGGCCACACACTAATGCAGTAAGAACAAGAATTAATAGAACAACATGGAAGAAGAAGAAGAAAACCATATAATTAACAATCAAAACTCATCACCATTATTCAAAACCTCGGCAAGGAAGAGAATTAGCCACTCATTTGTGGATTAATCATCCTAAAAAGAGTGTAAATCATACATACAATTGATTGAAAGAAGAAAGGAAGAGAAGAAATCCCTTAGCTTTTTCGTCCCTCAACTGCTTCTAACCCACGTCCTTGCTCCACCAAGTCTGAATTCATTAAAATAAACCTAAGTGTTCTATTTATACTAGTGGGAATTTTTCCCGGAATAACAAGCAACGTGTCACGGAGGTCAACGCAGAGCACTGCCTCCGTGACACGGCGTGGACGCGGACCCTTACTGGAATTCCAGGGTCCGGGATTATAGCCTCAACGTGGCACGGAGGCCAACACGGTGTCCTATCTCCGTGCCACGGAGCTGTCGCGAGGCCTCACTGGAATTTGCCAATTAATTTCCCCTCCAGGCAGTGTGCCTCTGCGATGGTAGCGTGGCACGGCTCCATCGCGGAGCCCCTATACTTTGCGCATTCCAATGTATTTTCCATGCTCGCATCTAAGTCCAACTCTGATATAATTCCAACATGCATTTTAGCTCCTAAAAATCATATTTTCCTGCAAAACAAATGTTAATCATGTTGGTTAGTATAAATTCACATTTTATTACCAATTATATGAGAATATATACATATTGCACACAAACAAGGCGAAAATGATACGTTTGAGTATCACTTGGGCATATAAATCTGCCCAAGATCACCACCTCTTTGTTTTCTCTTTGTAGCACATGGCACTTTCATAAGCATGCCAACGAAACTCATCAAGTTCACTGAGTTGCATCAGCCTCTTCTTACCAGCTAGCTCTAGATCCATGTTCAATTTCCTCACGGCCCAGAAAGCTCGGTGTTCTAGCTCCACAGGTAGATAACACGCCTTTCTATAGACCAATCTATACAGAGAAATCCCAATTGGTGTCTTGTACGCAGTTCTATAAGCCCACAACGCATCGTCGAGTTTGCTTGACCAATCACTATGTTGTGCATTCACTGTCTTCTGTAGAATCTGCTTTACTTCTCTGTTCGACACCTCCACTTGCCCACTAGTTTGGGGATGATATGTTGTTGCTACCTTGTGGCGCACCCCATACTTAGCTAGCAAATTCTTGAAACTTGCATTTACGAAATGAGCCCCTCCATCACTAATAATGGCTCGGGGTGTCCCGAACCTGGTGAAAATGTGCTTTTTCACAAATTTTGTTACCACCTTATTGTCATTCCTGGGGCAAGCTGTTGCTTCAACCCACTTTGATACATAATCAACGGCCACCAAGATGTAATGATTACCAAATGACGGTGGGAACGGGCCCATGAAATTTGTACCCCATACATCAAAGATCTCCACTTCTAATATCTGCTGCAGTGTTTCTTGCCTTACCAATTGTGCCTGTTCTTTGACATCTATCACACATTTTTACGTATGCCATAGAGTCTCTAAACAGTGTAGGCCAAAAGAAACCTGACTGTAGCACCTTGTGCGCTGTCCGCTCGCCTCTGTGGTGCCCTCCATACAATGAAGAGTGACAACTCCTCAACACTTCTGCAATCTGGCTCTCTGGAATGCATCTTCTCATCGCCTGATCCGGTCCCTTCTTAAACAAGTACAGCTCATCCCAAATATAATACCTGTAATCATATCTCAACTTCTTTCTCTGCTGAGCCGTAGCCTCCGGTGGATAGACTCCACTCACTAGCAAATTCACAATGTCTGCATACCAAGGGATTTCAGCTTCCCTTATTGCCAAGAGCTGCTCATCTGGGAACTCTTCTTTGATGTTGTCACCTTCCTTCACATGTGACCGGCTTTCCAATCACGATAGGTGATCTGCCACTTGATTCTCACTCCCTTTTCTATCCCGAATCTCTAGGTCAAACTCTTGTAACAACAAGATCCATCTGATCAACCTGGGATTTGCATCCTTCTTTTTAAACAGATACCGAATCACTGCATGATCGGTATATACCACTACTCTAGAACCCACCAAATAGGACCTGAATTTATCAAACGCGAACACCAATGCTAGCATCTCCTTTTATGTGACTGTATAATTGACTTGGGTTGCATCCAGTGTTTTTCTTGCATAATGAATAGAATGAAAAATTCTATTTCTCCGCTGCCCCAATACAGCTCCTACCGCCACATCGCTTGCATCACACATTAATTCAAACAGTTGCTCCTAATCTGGAGAAATGAGGATAGGTGCTTCTATCAACTTCTGTTTCAACTCCTTGAATGCTTTGACACAATCCTCATCAAACTTGAACTTCACCTTTTTTTCTAGCAACCTGCATATTGGTCTAGAAATTTTAGAGAAGTTCTTGATGAACCGTCTGTAGAACCCTGCATGTCCGAGAAAACTGTGAACACCCTTCACTGACACAGGTGGTGGTAGCTTTTCAATCACTTCGATCTTTGCACGATCGACTTCCAACCCCTTGCAAGAAACTTTATGGCTAAGGACGATACCCTCCTTGACTAAGAAATGACATTTCCCCAGTTGAGTACAAGGTTGGATTCTTCACAACGAGCTAGCACCCTGTCAAGATTCTACAAACAAGTAGCAAACGAATTACCAAAAATAGAAAAATCATCCATAAATACCTCGACGAAATCTTCCACCATATCATGGAAGATCGCTATCATGCATCTCTGGAATGTGGCAGGTGCATTGCATAAACTAAATGGCATCCGCCGAAAAGCATATGTCCCATAAGGACATGTGAAGGTAGTCTTCTCCTGGTCCTCTGGTTCTATGGCTATCTGGTTATAGCCAGAATATCCATCAAGGAAACAATAATATTCTTGACCAGCCAATCTGTCCAATATTTGATCAATAAACGGGATAGGATAGTGATCTTTCCTTGTGGCCTCATTGAGCTTTCTGTAGTCCATGCAAATCCGCCAGCCTGTGACTGTGCGTGTAGGGATCAGCTCATTTTTCTCATTGGTGACCACGGTCATCCCTCCTTTCTTTGGAAAACACTGAACGGGCTTGACCCATTCGCTGTCTGAAATTGGATAGACCACACCTGCATCAAGCCATTTAATCACTTCCTTCCTAACCACATCCTTCATCATCGGATTCAACCTCCACTGATGTTGTACAGTTGGCTTTGCTCCTTCCTCCATGAAAATTTTGTGTGTGCAAAAAGTTGGATAGATACCCCGAATGTCTGACATTTGCCAGCCCATTACTTTCTTCCTCCTCTTGAGAACCACCAATGCATCCTTTACCTGTGCCTCCATCAATTCTGCGGAGAAGATGACTGGCAAGGTGTCATCTTCCCCCAAAAAGACGTATTTCAGATGTGGAGGCAATGTCTTCAACTCCTGTTTTGGTGCTTCCTCAATAGATGGTTTTGGCACTGGTTCCAGGGACCTCATCAACAGCTGAAAGTCTTGCTTCCTGAGATACCCTTTTGATTCATTCAACATTTGCACCATCTCATAAGTATCTCTATATCCGAAATGATCAGAGCTCATCAACGCTTTCTCCAATGGATCTTGAGAATCAACAATCTGAAGAATTTCTTCTTGGTTTAGCACATTGATTGCTGAAAGCTCCTCATAGATGGCCGGAAGCTTTATGGCCTTATACACATCAAATACCTCCACTTTGTCATGCGCTCGCATGGTTAGCTGGCCTGCAGCTACATCAATCAAAGCTCTCCCGGTTTCCAAGAAAGGACGTCACAAAATAAATGGGACTTCCGCATCCGGCTCAAAATCTAAGACAATAAAATCTACCGGGAAGATCAGGGAGCCCACTTGCACCAGTACGTCCTCCACAATGCCATCTGGTCTGGCCAAAGAACAATCCGCTAACTGCAAGATCACTGTAGTTGGTCTAGGACTGCTCAACCCCAACTTCTTGAACACCGATGTCGGCATCAAGTTTATGCTCGCTCCCAAATCACATAGTCCACGAGCTCGGATACTTTTCCTGATTGTGATCTGAATGGTAAAGCTCCCAGGGTCCTTGAGCTTTGTTGGCAACCTGTTTTGTATCCGGGAAGTGCACTCCTTAGTAAGCGCCACCGTAGCATACTTCGTCAATCTGCTTTTATTTGCTACGATGTCCTTGATATATTTTGCATATTTTGGCACTCCCTGCAAAACATCAACCAAAGGTAAATTAATGTGCACCTATTTCAGCACCTCCATGAACTTTTTAAAGCAAGCTTCCTCCTTGTGCTTCTTTAATCTTTGAGGGAACGGGGGTGGTGGTCTTTCTGCTTCAGCTGCCTTCTCCTTCCCCCTCTCATCATCATGTTCCCCACTTTTTCCATTGCTCCTGATTGCTGAGGTGGTCTTTCTGGTTCCACCTCCTTGAATTGTAATCCACTCCTTGTGGTCACTTCATTAACCTGCTTGGGATTTGGGTCAGTGTCACTCGGTAGTCCTCCTCTAGGCCTAGTGTTTTGAGCTCCAGCTAGTTGTCCAAACTGGTACTCCAACACCTTTGTAGCTAACTGCTGATTTTTCATGTCTGCCACTAATTTCACATAATCAGCCTGCATTGGTGCTTGGTTAGTTATCATTGTTTTAAACATGTCCTCAATGTTGTTGGGTGGTGGAGGAGGTGCATTGTTTCCTCTATATTGCGCCTGCAAATTATGGTGCCCCCCTTGATTTCTCTGCATACCCTGATCCGAACTTTGCCCTTGATGGCTATTACTACCCCAAGAGAAATTCGGATGATTCCTCCAATTCGAGTTGTAATTGTTTCCATACCGTTGGTTATTATTTCTCTGAACATTCCCAACAAAGTTTACTGAATCTGGATTTGCACCACAACACTCAGCTGAGTGTTCATTACTCCCACATACTTCACACCATACCTGCTGCACTACATTGAATGGGGCTTGTTCTGGATTCAAGCTCATACTGCTGAAGTGGGTGTTGAGTTGATTTTGCAATGTAGCTATCTATGCAGCGATAGCTGTAAAACCATCCACCTCAAAGACTCCTGTCGCTTTCCTTGTTCCTCCTCGTGATGAGTCCGCATTCCACTCTGGATTTCCCTATGAAATATGATTTAACAAAGTATAAAGCTTCTCATAAGTCTTTTCTAATGCCGGTCCCCCAGCTGCTGAGTCTAGAAAAATTTTTGTATGTGGCTCCAAACCCTCTATGAAAGTACGCACCAACACATCGTTGGACTGGTGATGGTGAGGACAATCCCTTAACATCGATTTGAACCTTTCCCAAGCTTGATATAGATTCTCACCCTCTCTTTATTTAAAACTTAGAATCTGACTTCTAAGTCTTGCTGTTTTCCCGGATAGAAAGAATCGTATCAAAAACTTTCTTGCAAGATCATCCCACGTGGTGATAGAGTTAGGTGGTTCAGCTTTCGACCACCTCTTTGCTTCTACCAATAATGAAAATGGGAATAATGTAAGCCTCACGTAGTCGGATGATACTCCAGCGGGAATGTAAGTGTCACTTATCTCCAAAAAGTTTTGGAGATGTTGTTGTGGATCTTCATTAGGGAGACCTGTGAATTGCCCGCTGGTGTGCAACAACTGCACCATGTTCTATTTAAGCTCAAACCTCCCTCCTGGCTCTGGTCTGCAAATACTAGATGTAACATTGTTAGCATGTGGGATTGCCACTTCGTGAACCGGCCTTGCTGCCATTTCCTCGGGCACTAAAACTGCCCTCACAAGTGGTGGATTATGTTGTTGTTCCAGAATTGCCTATCTTAGCAACTCTAGCTTCTTCTCTAGAGCTTCTCTTCTTTGACGATTAACTTGTCTTTTCGGCTGTATATATGAATCCACCAACTCCTTATCTCTTGCCAGTGTTCAGAAGAATTCAATATCTGCAAGAGATAGGCTAAGATCAAGTTGTCAGCACTTATATAGAATTTGTAAACTAACACTAAGAAAATAATTTTACCAATTGCCAGTCCCCGGAAACGGCGCCAAAAGCTTGTTCGGTGTTGTATTGTCTACACACAAGTGCACGTGGTCGAACAAGTAGTAAATTGGCTTATGTAAAGCCAAGTATCGATCCCACATGGACTAAACTACGGTACTAATTAACTTAAGTGTCAGTGAACTATGTCTTTATGAATGCAAAGGGGCGATGTCAGTGAACTATGCCTAGTAGGAAGTTATTGGCCTTTGAGATAATAAGGGGTGAAGTCATAAGATCCAAAGGTTGACTCTACATTCCAAAGGTGGCAGAACTTCATTAGTAGACTATGGCAAAGGCGCACTATGTCCATTACCCCTCAACCTAGAGTTTAATGAAAAAACATCAGTTCATAAGGAGAGACCTACAGATAGCATGGGAAGAAGGAAGATATTGTTGAGTTGTAGAACAGAACTCTAATGACCAGCCAGGGGAGGCTGGATAGCAAAAATGGAGCAGGCCAATTCAGGAGATGATCGTGCCAGCAAGGAAGTGGAAAGTAATCGACATGAATACAACTATAGGGTTATCTCGTACCAGGTGTAAATTGACCTCATTTGAGTCAGTATGGAAAGGCTAACAAGATCGACTCATGTCTAGTAGCTAAAGGCTATGCTGAGTTATGTATTTAATAAGTAGTTTGGTCGCGTGGAGCCCAAGTATCTAATAAACTCTGACAGGGAGGCCCAATTCCCAACTAGACTCTGGGAAGCTGTTGCAGCAGATTGGGGCGTGTGTTACCTTAAGTATGACTTCTCATCCCCAAGTAAATAGCCAAGTAGAGCACCCAATTCAGACGCCTGGAGATCTGCTATGAATGGAAGGGGAGGCCCCCTAAATGATGACTCGAAGAAGATAAACTAGGGGTAGTTGAACCGGGCATACTAATACATCAGCCAAATGAAGAAAGTAAACCTTTCAGGAAGGGTGTATCGACAGCCCAGGGTTATCGCATGGCATAGGGAGTTAAAGATTGAAGCAGCAACTGGGTATTCATGGAAACTTCACAATGAAGGGCGTCATGGAATCTAAAAGAAGAGCAAGCCCAGCCCTATATTCATTAAACCGTACCGGACCCTTCGAAAGATTGGCCAAGTGGCCTACAAGATGAAGTTGTGTTTGGGGATAGGATTTGTTAATCAACCTATGCAAATGCATAGAAGACCTTATCTCAGATCAATCCAATTGGAGATTCGTAAATTATAGAAATATTGTTCCGCGAAGAGACTCCAATAGCTATAGGAACCATCTTGAGAACCAAAGTTGTAGCTCATTACAGTATCATGGGCGAGTAGAAATATTGGAGAATTGGATTGAAAAACTATTAATGACGCGAGGTCTGGACAGTTTCTATTATTTTAGGCTCTACGAAGATAGTATACAGACCCAGATGATTTAAGTTATGGCAACATAGTTTTAGATTTTATACAGTTGACTTTGTTGCTATTATTATCAGTTGATTACGTTATATGTGATAGAGCTATGTTTCATTTTCAACTAGTGCCCTGTAAGATGCCTGTGTTGGACTTTTATGCATTTCAGATTTCTAGATAGTCCATGTTAAGAGGAGACTCTATCGAAATTTTTCTAACAGTAGTTCAAGAAATTGAGTCCCTTGAGATTGCAGATTACATTCGAGGATGAATGTTCCTAAGTGGGGGATGATGTTAAACCCCGTAAGTTTCTACCATTTAACGGACACGTGCGTACGTATGTTGAGGGTTATGGAGTACGATGCATGTGGGAAAATGGCCCAGGGGTTGATTATATGCGTACGATAGTGAGTGAGCAGGAGGTCGGGATGGGAGGCCTAGTGCACCGGGCGCGACGCCGCGCCAGTCAGCCTGGCGCTATGGCCAACGCGCAGTATACCCCAGCCTGGCGCAATGGGTGGCGCACCGCCCCACCCCCCTCCTCCAACACCCTATCACTATATAAAGCCTCCTTTGTTGATTTAATTCATTTATAAAAAGAACCCTCGATCAAGAATAGAGAGCACACGCAAATTTTATCCAATTTTTGCCAAATTATGCCGTCAAATGCCGTCCAAATGGAGATAACCTCGGGTATCAACTCCTAAGCCTACGGGAAGTATTTCTACAGAGTTGTTTCTAAAAAATACACTCGTAAAATTGGAACTCCGTTGAGTAAAAGTTGTCAGAATTGCTCCAAATTGATTCCTAAGCAACCATAGGCATTAGGTAAGCATCTCTCTTCTAAACTCTCAGAAGATTGTAGGTTTTCGGCCGAGTATTTCAAAGTTGAATTATAGTTGGTTTATTATCAAAAGTTATCATAAATTGTCGAATTTAGTATTGAAATTAGTCCTATTCTCTCAGCATAGAGGTTACAGTTGGAAAGAACTGTCAATGCAAGTTGAAACTCGCCAGCATTACGAAAGTTGGCATTCGAGGTATCTAAGGTTTATCCCTTCGGCAAGTTATTCTCGTAGTATAATGATACGACTTATGTTTTTGAATGGAGATAATGGTCCCATATGTTGCAAATAGTTGTTATCAGTAGATTGTGATTAGATATGTTATGGTCAGATGTTGTCTATAGACTATGAATATATGTATGTTGGGGTTAGTTACTAGAAAACATATATAGATTATACCGCAGTATCCCTTGTCGGGAAATAACATGTTAAGTGTGGCACACGCTAGAAGCATCACAGAATTCCTCTGTTCTCCAGTGCATTGTGTTAGTAGAATTGGATGTTTTATTGTTAGGCCTAGACCTTAGAAGCTCGCGGATAGTTATTGGGCCTGAGTTAGTAAGTTGAATAGCATAGGTGCAACTAGGCGATATAACTACCAATTTGGTGCCTGTATTGTCAGTGAAGCACGCCTAGAGGCCATTGACATATTCCCATGCCCCTGGGCTAGAAATTTAAATAGGATGGCCATACTTTATAGTCAGCAGCACTAGGGTTGTCTAGTTAACTGTGTGACACGCTTCCATCTACTTAGCTACTAACAGTGACTATCAGTTCCAGTTTACTATGTATTTTTCATACAGGTCGCTCAGGAAGCCATTTCAGTTGTTCGGGTCCTTTAATCAGATATAGGTACATGGGGTGTGCCTACTAGAAGCTATACCGATTATTTAGGGGTGAGCAGCTGTCACGTTAGGCCCAAAAGGCCAGATATACCTTTTGAGTTGATAGGTTGAGACTTCAGTACAGTGACTATCAGTTCCAGTTCACATAGTTAACTAGACAACCCTAGTGCCGCTGACTCTAAAGTATGGCCATCCTATTTAAATTTCTGGCCCAGGGGCATGGGAATATGCCAATGGCCTCTAGGCGTGCTTCACTGACAATACAGGCACCAAATTGGTAGTTATATCGCCTAGTTGCACCTATGCTATTCAACTTACTAACTCAGGCCCAATAACTATCCGCGAGCTTCTAAGGTCTAGGCCTAACAATAAAACATCCAATTTTACTAACACAATGCACTGGAGAACAGAGGAGTTCTATGATGCTTCTAGCGTGTGCCACACTTAACATGTTATTTCCCGACAAGGGATACTGCGGTATAATCTATATATGTTTTCTAGTAACTAACCCCAACATACATATATTCATAGTCTATAGACAACATCTGACCATAACATATCTAATCACAATTTACTGATAACAACTATTTGCAACATATGGGACCGTTATCTCCATTCAAAAACATAAGTCGTATCATTATACTACGAGAATAACTTGCCGAAGGGATAAACCTTAGATACCTCGAATGCCGACTTTCGTAATGCTGGTGAGTTTCAACTTGCAATTGACAGTTCTTTCCAACTGTAACCTCTATGCTGAGAGAATAGGACTAATTTCAATACTAAATTTGGCAATTTATGATAACTTTTGATAATAAACCAACTATAATTCAACTTTGAAATACTCGGCCGAAAACCTACAATCTTCTGAGAGTTTAGAAGAGAGATGCTTACCTAATGCCTATGGTTGCTTAGGAATCAATTTGGAGCAATTCTGACAACTTTTACTCAGCGGAGTTCCAATTTTACGAGTGTAGTTTTTAGAAACAACTCCGTAGAAATACTTCCCGTAGGCTTAGGAGTTGATACCCGAGGTTAATCTCCATTTGGACGGCATTTGACGGCATAATTCGGCAAAAATTGGATAAAATTTGCATGTGCTCTCTATTCTTGACCGAGGGTTCTTTATATAAATGAATTAAATCAACAAAGGAGGCTTTATATAGTGATAGGGTGGTGGAGGAGGGGGGTGGGGCGGCGCGCCACCCATCACGCCTGGCTGGGGTATGCTGCGCGTTGGCCATAGCGCCAGGCTGACTGGCGCGGCGTGGCGCCCGGTGCACTGGGCCTCCCATCCCGACCTCCTTCTCACTCACTATCGTACACATATAATCAACCCCTGGGCCATTTTCCCACATGCATCATACTCCATAACCCTCAACATACGTACGCACGTGTCCGTTAAATGGTAGAAACTTACGGGGTTTAACATCATCCCCCACTTAGGAACATTCATCCTCGAATGTAATCTGCAATCTCAAGGGACTCAATTTCTTGAACTACTGTTAGAAAATTTTCGATAGAGTCTCCTCTTAACATGGACTATCTAGAAATCTGAAATGCATAAAAGTCCAACACAGGCATCTTATAGGGCACTAGTTGAAAATGAAACATAGCTCTATCACATATAACGTAATCAACTGATAATAATAGCAACAAAGTCAACTGTATAAAATCTGAAACTATGTTGCCATAACTTAAATCATCTGGGTCTGTATACTATCTTCGTAGAGCCTAAAACAATAGAAACTGTCCAAACCTCGCGTCATTAATAGTTTTTCAATCCAATTCTCCAATATTTCTACTCGCCCATGATACTGTAATGAGCTACAACTTTGGTTCTCAAGATGGTTCCTATAGCTATTGGAGTCTCTTCACGGAACAATATTTCTATAATTTACGAATCTCCAATTAGATTGATCTGAGATAAGGTCTTCTATGCGTTTGCATAGGTTGATGAACAAATCCTATCCCCAAACGCAACTTCATCTTGTAGGCCACTTGGCCAATCTTTCGAAGGGTCCGGTACGGTTTAATGAATCTAGGGCTGGGCTTGCTCTTCTTTTAGATTCCATGACGCCCTTCATTGGTGAAGTTTCCAGGAATACCCAGTTGATGCTTCAATCTTTAACTCCCTATGCCATGCGATAACCCTGGGCTGTCGATACACCCTTCCTGAAAGGTTTACTTTCTTTGTTTGGCTGATGTATTAGTATGCCCGGTTCAACTACCCCTAGTTTATCTGCTTCGAGTCATCATTTAGGGGGCCTCCCCTTCCATTCGTAGCAGATCTCCAGGCGTCTGAATTGGGTGCTCTGCTTGGCTATTTACTTGGGGATGAGAAGTCATACTTAAGGTAACACACGCCCCAATCTGCTGCAACAGCTTCCCAGAGTCTAGTTGGGAATTGTGCCTCCCTGTCAGAGTTTATTAGATACTTGGGCTCCACGCGACCAAACTACTTATTAAATACATAACTCAGCATAGCCTTTAGCTACTAGACATGAGTCGATCTTGTTAGCCTTTCCATACTGACTCAAATGAGGTCAATTTACACCTGGTACGAGATAACCCTATAGTTGTATTCATGTCGAATACTTTCCACTTCCTTGCTGGCACGATCATCTCCTGAATTGGCCTACTCCATTTTTGCTATCCAGCCTCCCCTGGCTGGTCATTAGAGTTCTGTTCTACAACTCAACAATATCTTCCTTCTTCCCGTGCTATCCGTAGGTCTCTCCTTATGAACTGATGTTTTTTCATTAAACTCTAGGTTGAGGGGTAATGGACATAGTGCACCTTTGCCATAGTCTGCTAATGAAGTTCTGCCACCTTTGGAATGTGGAGTCAACCTTTGGATCTTATGACTTCGCCCCTTATTATCTCAAAGGCCAATAACTTCCTACTAGGCATAGTTCACTTACATAGTTCACTGACATCACCCCTTTGCATTCACAAAGACATAGTTCACTGACGCTTAAGTTAATTAGTAACGTAGTTTAGTCCCTGTGGGATCGATACTTGGCTTTACATAAGCCACTTTACTACTTGTTCGACCACGTGCACTTGCGTGTAGTCAATACAGCACCGAACAAGTTTTTGGCGCCGTTGCCGGGGACTGGCAATTGGTAAAATTATTTTCTTAGTGTTAGTTTACAAATTCTATATAAGTGCTGACAACTTGATCTTAGCCTATCTCTTGCAGATATTGAATTCTTCTGAACACTGGCAAGAGATAAGGAGTTGGTGGATTCATATATACAGCCGAAAAGACAAGTTAATCGTCAAAGAAGAGAAGCTCTAGAGAAGAAGCTAGAGTTGCTAAGACAGGCAATTCTGGTGCAACAACATGTCCTTATGGGACATATGCTTTCAGGCAGATGCCATTTGGTCTATGCAATGCACCCGCCACATTCCAGAGATGCATGATAGCGATCTTCCATGATATGGTGGAAGATTTTGTCGAGGTATTTATGGATGATTTTTCTTTTTTTTGTAATTCATTTGCTACATGTTTGCAGAATCTTGACAGGGTGCTAGCTCGATGTGAAGACTCCTACCTTGTACTCAACTGGGAGAAATGTCATTTTTTAGTCGAGGAGGGTATCGTCCTTTGCCATAAGGTGTCTTTCAAGGGGTTGGAAGTCGATCGTGCAAAGATCGAAGTGATTGAAAAGCTACCACCACCTGTCTCAGTGAAGGGTGTTCGCAGTTTTCTCGGACATGCAGGGTTCTAAAGATGGTTCATCAAGAACTTCTCTAAACTTTATAGACCAATATGTAGGTTGCTAGAAAAAGAGGCGAAGTTTGAGTTTGATGAGGATTGTGTTAAAGCATTCGAGGAGTTGAAACAGAAGTTGATAGAAGAACCTATTCTCATTTCTCCGGATTGGGAGCAATCATTTGTATCAATATGTGATGCAAGCGATGTGGCGGTAGGAGTTGTATTGGGGCAGCGGAGGAATAGAATTTTTCATTCCATTCATTATGCAAGCAAAACACTTGATGAAGCCCCAGTCAATTATACAGTCACTGAAAAAGAGATGCTAGCATTGGTAATTCGCGTTTGATAAGTTCAGGTCCTACTTGGTGGGTTCTAAAGTAGTGGTGTATACCGATCATGCAGCGATTCGGTATCTGTTTAACAAGAAGGATGCAAAGCCCAGGCTGATTAGATGGATCTTGTTGTTACAAGAGTTTGACCTAGAGATTCGGGACAGAAAGGGGAGCGAGAATTAAGTGGCAGATCACCTATTGCAACTGGAAAGCCGGTTGCATGTGAAGGAAGGTGACAGCATCAAGGAAGAGTTCCCGGATGAGCAGCTCTTAGCAATAAGGGAAGCTGAAATCCCTTGGTATGCAGACATTGTGAATTTGCTAGTAATTAGAGTCTATCCACCGGTGGCTACGGCTCAGCAGAGAAAGAAGTTGAGACATGATTGCAGGTATTACATTTGGGTTGAGTCGTACTTGTTTAAGAAGGGACCGGATCAGGTGATGAGAAGATGCATTCTAGAGAGCCAGATTGCAGAAGTATCGAGGAGTTGTCACTCTTCATTGTATGGAGGGCACCACGGAGGCGAGCGAACAGCGCACAAGGTGCTACAGTCAGGTTTCTTTTGGCCTACACTGTTCAAAGACTCTATGGCATACGTAAAAATGTTTGATAGATGTCAAAGAACAGGCACAATAGGTAGAAGGCAAGAAATGTCGCTGCAGCAGATATTAGAAGTGGAGATCTATGATGTATAGGGTATAGATTTCATGGGCCCGTTCCCACCGTCATTTGGTAATCGTTACATCTTGGTGGCCGTTGATTATGTATCAAAGTGGGTTGAAGCAACAGCTTGCCCCAGGAATGACAACAAGGTGGTAACAAAATTTGTGAAAAAGCACATTTTCACCAGGTTCGGGACACCCCGAGCCATTATCAGTGATGGAGGGGCTCATTTCATAAATGCAAATTTCAAGAATTTGCTAGCTAAGTATGGGGTGCGCCACAAGGTAGCAACAGCATATCATCCCCAAACTAGTGGGCAAGTGGAGGTGTCGAACAGAGAAGTAAAGCAGATTCTACAGAATTCAGTGAATGCACAACGTAGTGATTGGTCAAGCAAACTCGACGATGCGTTGTGGGCTTATAGAACTGCGTACAAGACACCAATTGGGATTTCTCCGTACAGATTGGTCTATGGAAAGGCGTGTCATCTGCCTGTGGAGCTAGAACGTAGAGCTTTTTGGGTCGTGAGGAAATTGAACATGGATCTAGAGCAAGCAGCGAAGAAGAGGCTGATGCAACTCAGCGAACTTGATGAGTTTCATTGGCATGCTTATGAAAGTGCCAAGTGCTACAAAGAGAAAACGAAGAGGTGGTACGATAAACATATGGTGCATCGGATCTTTGAGCCGGGGCAGAAAGTATTGCTATTCAATTCAAGATTGAGGCTTTTTCCAGGAAAATTGCGGTCCAAATGGTCAGGGCCGTTTGAGGTGGTAAGAATAACCCCGCATGGGGCGGTGGAGTTGTGGCAAGAAGATAGAAGTGCCACACTTTTGGTAAATGGGCAAAGATGTAAGCATTATTGGGGTGAGGACGTTATTCGAGAAAAGACGTCCATCACTCTAGAGGATGATTGAGCATGAATGACGTCGAGCCGCGACGGTAAATCAGGCGCTGCACGGGAGGCAACCCGTGAGTGTGTTGTAATAGATGAGTAGAACTATTTGAAAAAAAAATAAAAAGAGAAAAACAAAGAAAAAGAAAAATAAAACTTTTTGCGTTGAAAACTATGAATTCTAAACAATTTCTTGTGGTGAAATGATTTTCAAGTGGAACGGACGGCAAAAAATGCAAAGAAACGCAAAGGAAAAAAAATTGAGGTGAGAAAATAAAAATTGGCACATTACAGTGAGACTGCGCGATGGCTGCGCGCGTCACGGAGGAGGTGCTCCACGTTACCCTCCGTGACACGTTAAGGCGTGTTTCGGATTTTTTAAAATCCAGAACACTGGCGCGATGGCTCCGTGTCACAGAGGGGGGCTCCGCGTTACCCTCCGTGACACGTTGAGGGTTAATTCGCGTCGGGTCACACCGGGTCACCGGGTAACCCGCGCGAAAAATACCTTTTAAAACCCCAAATCCCCTCATTTGCTTCCTATTTTTTCACTTCCTCCGCGACCCACACCCCAAATCCCCTTCTTCCTCAATGTGACACGGACTTAGGCATCAATTTTCTTCAAGTTTTCTTCAATTTCATCAAATTAAAGGTATGTTCTTGAACTCTACCTCATTTTTGCTCAAATTTTTTATTCTTGAATATGTTTGGTGATTGAACCTGGCCCTAAGTGAGAATTAAGCTTGAATTTACTTGAGTTATGATTGAATGACGTTCATAGTATCGTTGTGAATATATGAACTCGATGATTGTATGTTTTATTGAATTCTTGCGAAATCGATAGCTAGGGTTGAAAATTGAATAGGAAGAAGACTAAATTCTTTGAAATGTTGAAAAAAAATTGGGTTGTGCATGTTCGGTAAAGCAAAATATAGTGTGATTGATGTTGAATATGCTAAGTAGACAAGGGATTTTCGGGAGAATGAAATTGGAGAATTGCATAGGTTGTTGAAAAAATTCGCTAAGTGCTATGATGATGTAATGGAATCGATGGAGATCTTCTTATTAATTGTATGAAGTCTGAGTAGTACATAGTAATTGTTTCATCGACTCATATGAATGCACTAAGCATGTTGAATGTTAAGAATTGGGAAATCATGAATGTCTTGTCGAATTGTTTGGATTGTGGCTTAAGACTAAGTGTGGGGTGACCCAATTATACCCAACCTTAGTTGTAACTAATTATGACTTGAATAACATTGGGACTGTCTGTTTGAATGTACAGGAACAATGTCAGGCAGACAAGACAAGGGCAAGGGCGCATCCACATCGGGCGCCAGCAGAAAAAGGGTGAGATTAGGAACAGCAGTTCCAGAAGCACCAGCGGTTCCGCGAGGTCAACGCCGACAATACAGAACCTGATGGGTGACTGATGAGGGGAAGAAGTGGTATGCGAAACACAAAGAAATCAAATACTTCCCAGAGGAGCAGATAGCATAGGAGCCGCTGGCACAAGAATTCCCTCGGATTGTACACTGGATTGACACTACTGGGATGAACTTCATCGTCGAAGAGCCCAGGGAGTGCAATATCCATCTTATCCGGGAGTTCTATGCCAACTGGAACCCGACCCTACACAGTCACACCGTAAAAATCAGGGGGCAGGTTGTCACTTTTGAGCCCCATCATTTTAATGCTATCCTGGGGGTGCGGGACACAGACGTTCATGTCCTTAGGCAGCTGAACATCACTCCACCCTATGCGGACATCAGATGCATCCTATGTGGAGCCCGATCGACAGCAAGGTGGAATAGGCACGAGAAGAGGGGCTACCATCAGACATTGCCTTACTCGCAGATGAACAAGGAGGCCCGAATTTGGCTGAAAATTGTGTGTTCCTTCTTGATCCCGGGGGTGCACATGACAGATGTCACCCGGGATAGAGTGTTCTTGGTGTATGCCCTGATGAAAGGGCTGGAGATCAATGTTGGGGCGGTAAGCATCTTCTCCATGAAGAGAGCCCGACTGCATCAGGGGCATAGATACGGGTTCGGTGGTTTGCTTACCACGTTCCTGAGGGGCCAGGATATTGAGGAAGAGGCCCTGGATTAAATCCCACAAATTGATAGGCGTGCCTTGGATGTCACTAAAACCAAGGCACCTGACACTACCTATGGGCCGATGCTCACACTAGACGAGTGACATGCTTGGGATGACCAGTATATGGCCCGCATGTATGGGATGTAGATGTTGCAACTGTGCATAGGCAGGAGGCCAGCGATAGAGGAAGAGCTTTGGCAGCTCGAGTTGGATTACCCATTCGGACAGAATTCCCGGGCTTTATGCAGAGTGGGGCCCGTATTTGTGGAGCCTGTAGATGATGATGTCCCTACCGATGAGGAGACATGCCAGGAGGACTCAGATGTTGAGTCAGACGAGGACGGCGGGGGCGATTCGGATATGAGAGACGAAGCAACGACACCTGATGAAGAAGTCGAATACTTCGATTGATCAAGGAGTTTCACTACTCAACCTTTGTGATATGTGAAATTATGTGAACACTGGGGACAGTGTTTGGTTTAAGTGTGGGGTGGGAGTAGTTAGGTGCCAGCTGTTTTGTTTATGTTTTGTTTTTTTGTTGTTGTTGTGCCTGTGCAAAATGTGACCTTGTGATGTGTTGTGTGTTCTGTAATTAAGTTGGTGTTGAAATGAATGTTGAGCTGTTGTGTGTTGTGTCGAGCTACTATAGTATTGTGTGGTGTAAATATTGTTCAAATTAAAATTTTTATCTTTTTCTATCGAATTTTTTCGAATTTTTTATGTTGGGTTTCTCGGCCTTTGTTTTCGGTGTTTTTACCGAGAATAGTCCCATTGAACCAAAGTCATAGATAGCGACCGTTCCCTATGATGGATGGATGATGACAGTCTTAAGGGAAATGTAGTCGATAGGAGTAGTTTTTTTTCTCTCTTTTCATTCTTTTGTGTGTTTCCCAAATGTGTCGCTACTTCATGGTTCGGAGTTCTTACTACGTGTTGTACATGATATTAAGATGCAAAGCTGATTCGTATGAAAGCATGCAAATGTGTAAACATGTTGAGATACCTAGGCCATAGAATTCGATTCAGTGTGATCAAGGCTTAATAGTGAATTCTTGTAATTAGCTGATTGAAGAGTCTGTGAATATGTCTTGAATTGAGCATGTGCAATGAGTGTGAGGTGAGGTTTCGATTATTCCATGCTATCGTGAAGTGTCTAGAACTTGTCTGGTGTGTGTACTAAATGAAATGAAGGATGTGTATTGTAGGAAAGGATGTAGGCATTTCTTTGAATAAACCAAAAGTTTCTCCATTATCATACCTACCTTGAATGTGCATCCTAGTTAGCCCCATTGAGCCTTTAGCCTATTTTTTTCTTTCTTTGAAGAGGTACAACCCGAGCTTAATCCCTTCTTTTCATTAGCCATGTATTTGATCCAAAACTCTTAAGCGCTCAAGAAAAACAATTTTCCCACAATGTAAAGGAGTGAGAATTGGGAAACGGAAGGAAAAGCGGAAGTTGTGAAAGTTAAAGAAAGGTCAAAGGTGCACTTGCTGAAATTAAATCAAATAAAGATGTATAACAAATCTTTGCTGGTAAGTCAAGTATGCTTAAAGAAATGGGAACAAAAACAAAGAAAAAAAATTTCAAGAATGAGAGGATGAAGGAAGAAACAATGCCCATAATGATGGTGGGATGTATTGAAAAGCGCTTAAGGAAGCTAGTTGCTATTATTGGTTAGCCCAGTATTTACTAGTTCCTTAGCTTATATTACAACCTGTCAAGTCCTACGTGATCTTACATCATGCGTCCTTATATTAGTGGAGTAATACACTAGAGGCAAGCCTATGGTTCATGACATGATGCATGTGTATTCTTTGGGAGAGAGAGAGAAATCGTATTCACATACCCCTACATGTAGTGCTTTGGAAATCATATGATGGAAAATGGGGTAATTCTCTTGTGTTGTGAGGGCACATGCTTGACGAGAGATTAAATTTCGTGTCGGATGTCTTGATCAGTTGATTTGCAAGAGTTTGCCAAGATCGAGAATTGATTCTTGAGCTTAGGAGATCTTAATGTGGTGTACTTCATTGTATTGATGAGACCATGCATGTTTTCTTGATGATTTGCTATATTAAATAATCGGTATAGCCGTAGCTTGAATTGTCGAGCCACAGTAGCTATGCGTGGGTGTCAATTGCACGAGATGTGAGAGTATTGTTCGAGGACGAACAAGGTTTTAAGTGTAGGGTATGTGATCTTGGGCAGAATTGCATGCCCAAGTGATACTCAAATGCTTCATTTTGACTTGTTTATCTATCGTTATGTGTACATTCTCATATGATTTTTAGTTAAATGTGAATTTATACTAACCAACATGATTAGTGTTGTTTTGCAGGTAAAAGGAAATTTTGGAAGCTAATATACATGTTGGTGAAAATCGGGAATGGACTTGGAAACAATGAGTGGAAAATGACAAGGGAGAGCAACAAAAATAAGGGCTCTGCGATGGAGCCGTGTCACGCTGCCATTGCGGAGGCATTCTGCCTCGGATGAAATAATTTTGGCAATTTTTAGTGGAGGTTCGCGTTACCTCCGTGACACGGAGGCGGTGCTCCGCGATGCACTCCATGTCACGTTGAGTACAATTACCTGGAACATCAAGTTCCAGTGAAGGTGCGCGATAGCACCGTGCCATGGAGGCAAGGCTCCGACATGCAAGCCATGCCACGTTGAGGTGCAATTGCTGGGGAGCTGACTTCCAGTGAGGGTCCGCGATACCCCCATGGCACGGAGGGAGTGCTCCGCAATACACTCCGTGCCACGTTGCTTGTTATTCCTGGAAAAATTCTCAATAGTATAAATAGAACACTTAGGTTTTATTTTAAACATTCTGACTTGGTTGAGCAAGAACGTGGGTTACAGGCAGTTGAGAGGATGAAAATTCCAGGGTTCTTCTCTATCTCTTTCTCTTTTATCTCAATTGTTTGTATGAATTCTACTTATTTGATGATATTTAATCCACAAATGAGTAGCTAAATTCACTTATTGCTGAGGTTAAGAACAATTGTAGTGGAATGTAATTGTTGTTCATTTCAGTTTTCATCTTTTCTTCAATGGTTGTTCTATCAATTCTTATTTTTACTGCATTAATGTTTGGCCAATGTTAATGTATATCTATAAATCCAATTTTCATTTTGAAAAGGAAAGAAATTGGAAAGATGTGAATTGGTAGGATATGATCTCTTCTTAGTTTAGAAAATTGAGAATTGATTTACATTCAGAATAGAAATATATCTGAAAGTCTTATTAGTCAATTACAGAATCGGTTATGTATGGCTAGAGCATGAAATTCTTTTATCACAGAAATGTAGATTAAGGTTCATGATTCTTAAATTGGATAGGAGTCGAAAGATCCAATCCATAGGCAATAATTCTTGACTAACAACCGAAGAAAAGATTAGTTGAATTGAATCGATAAATTACTTCCCTGCATGTTTGTTTTAACCTCAGCTTGCTCATTACTATTGTTCAGATTCAAATTATAATTTTAACTTAGATTTTTATTACTTAGCAAACTTAACTCTCAAAATATTGTTTAATTGGTTATCTGCATTCATAAAGACATAGTTCACTGACTCTTAAGTTAATTAGTACCGTAGTTCAGTCCCTGTGGGATCGATACTTGGGTCTACATAAGCCACTTTACTACTTGTTCGACCACGTGCACTTGCGTGTAGTCAATACAGCACCGAACACATACCGGGTCCTACAAGCGATCTACGGGATGTCACTCTCCCGAACGATAAGCTGATGACACCCGGACAAGGCCTGCGCCAACATCTGAATCGGTGCCCTAAACTCGACGTGGGCAGCTGGCTCTGGTGCCTGGGGCTCTAGAACAGGTGGGGCTTGCTGATTCCCATAGTTGTTGCCATCTTCGTGGCCTTCATCATTCCCATTCCTCCTTCCGTTCATTCTCCTAGGAGCCATAATTCTACGATCGTGAATTGCACGAATTAGAAGGATGGAAAGGCTTTTCATCGCACAACATAGAACATGAAATAAGGGAACATTTCCTAAATATTTAGTAGCCTCTTCTTTATAGGTGAGGCACGCTTCACACCCATGAAAAAGACTCTACCTAACACGTCTTTCGTACTCCCTAGGACACTTTAAACCTATGGCTCTAATACCAAGTTTGTCACGACCCGAACGTACACCCGGATCGTAGACACGGGACAAGGGACCCTGAGAGACCCCAAGTCAACCCGTGGCACATGCATTCAACTAATCTCATTTAATAAATGGAATATTAAGCATAAAGCATCGTGGAAACATAACCATGACATAACATCAGGAAATACCAAACATTTACATAAGCGGATTACTACACATTTTCTTCCGAAAGCCTCTATGAGTTGATGGAACAACATCCCAACTAACCCGAGCAATACTGAAACATAATTAATAGGAAAGGTATCAAAAGGCCTACAGAACATGAGGACTCACCAACAATCTGATATCGTAGCCTGGGATAGACTAAGGATGAGGATGAGCCTGAGATCCATACCCTGTATCATAAAACGATACAGCATAGAAAGTATGTGGTCATTACGTGGAATATACTAGGTATGCAAGGTAAGTAAAACGGACATTTTAAAAGTAAAGTAAACTCATAAATACACATAGGAGAAGGAGTTCATGCTTGCATCAAAAATCTGTAATAAAACATAAGGCTTAAGACTTTCAAATCTTTCATAAATCATTCATTATCATAATCGTAAATAAGTTTATCATAATATAACTTTAGCCAATAACATAAACATAATAATGCATAATACATGCGGAATAATGGGAGGATTCTTCATAACTGACACCATTATGGCAGCGCCTTTCATAATGCCCCACTATCTCGCTCAAGTGGGCAGAGCCGACCCTGGCTTGCCAGGAGAGGATCGTGCATAAGGTGTGATATCACATTTGAGGGGGTCATTACATTACATCATAACATTTATAACCCACGGTGGCACGTGGTTATGAGACACCGGTGTAGTCCTATGAACGTCGGGCTACTCGATGCTAGATACAGCTCCCAAAATATGCATATAGGCTCATACATAAATCATTAACATCATGCATAAAATTCATTTGCTAAGATATAACATTCATCATCATTTCTCCCCTTTAAAACATGCTTAGCCAAGAATCAAGGCCTTTTTTATCAGCCAACATCATAAATCGATAAATCATGAAATTCGTTTCACAACTCATAAATTATTCTCCATCATGTGGGTATTGGCCAATGCTTCATTATACTAAATTCCTTCAAAATATGCTCATAAACATGGGTAACTTGGATTCATGCATTTCCATAATCAATAAACTTAAAATAATCAATATTCATCATAAATCATAATCTCCATGAACTTCCAATATTGGGCAATTTAAATTTAAAAAGATTGAAACGTCATTTTGAAGAAAATAATATGAAACCTGTCCATCATGCATATTTCAATAAATAAAACTCAATTAAAACATACCCATAAGGAGAAATCACATTGATATGCTTTAGGTAAAACCTCATGGAATTTGAGTAGGAGAATTCATGAATTTAATCGAAATTGGACATGGGTGAGGAAGAATTCCTCCTATTTTAAAACCCTACATACCTGGGAATAGATGGACTTAAAGTTCCTTGAACACCCAAAAACAATTTGAAGAAAATTTGGGGAAGAAGGCCTTAAATCTCCCAAAAACCTCTCTAAAATCCTTGCATGAGAATGGGCATGCAATAGGGACTTAACTCCTCTTATCACACTTAGAAAATTTCCAAAATGATGTAGTTTAGGCCTTAAGGACTTAGGAAGTTACAAAAACACCCTCATTAAAACGCAGGAAATTTCTGCTCGCCAGTCCTCACGAGGGACCTAACGGGTCGTTGCTATAGGGGCACGACTCGTTGCCTTGATCCTTTGAGTCCACTTCCCAATCCTCCAAGGGAACCCACGGGAGACTTCATGAGTCGTGAGGTCAGACCATAACTCGTGGTCACCTTTCGTGGCCTACACTGCCATCCCAATCTTGCCAAACCTCCAGGGTTGACCATGAGTGACCTCACGAGTCGTGAGGCCTGACCACGACTCGTGGTTAGGCCCGTGGCCTCCTCACTTAGACTTTTCCAAACCAAGGTGACCACGAGACACTTCACAACTCGTGGTCACTCCTCACGACTCACCTCACGTATTGTTCTGTGACCTAGTGCAAATTTCAATTTTTCTTTGTTTTCACTTTCGGGTCTGATCCTTGGGTTCCCGGGGTATAACAGACTCCTTCCGTTACCACTAAAGCCAACAATCCTGTTCTTTCATCCCATGAATAACACGATGAGTCATGACTTGCTACAATGACTCGTCATCTTCCCTCGTCATCACCACTGCCTCAAGACTTACATCCTTCCGATGACCGTCATAATAGATCGTTGCCTCACCTAACAGTTTGTAGTCCCAGCCGTCGTCACTAAAACCTTTACCTATCACTTCCCATCGACGACTCTCAAGACTACTCGTTACTGAACTTAACGAGTCGTCAAGTCTCCCATCCCCTAGAGTCTTGACATTTCAGGCTACTACCCATGCCAAGGACCCCACAACTCATCTCCTTATCCCATGAGTCATGACGCGGGTCATTACCTCAGAGCTCTGAACAGGACTTCACTGACTGCTTTCCATGAGTCTCACCATAACTTATGGAGTCACCTATCAAGTTGTACCACGACTTGTTCAGTGGTGAAATTTCCACTTTCCTTCAGAATTCTTTCATTAAGTTTGGGGTCATATCTTAAAAACTTTCGGGGTGTTACAATATCTCCTCCTTGGGAATATTTGTCCTCAAATGTAGGATAAACATACTGAAAGGACAGGGACGGAATTGAAAGCTCGAGTAGTAAACACCCAAAACTGAGAACTGACTAACTGACTAAGCTAAAAGGATAGGGAAGGAGTTGCAATCCCAAGAACTGAATGCTAAGGCTGAATGCCAATGGAGTATCTAACTCAGAGCTGAACTACATATCTAAACTGAGTTTCTAAGTTGTACATGCATGCTAAGATATGAGAAAAATAACTAAAGGACATGAAACTGACATGGACTAAGTGGGATACTAAGGAGAAATTGTTTCCCACAAGCTGGAACTGAGCAGCTAGGGACAGATTTGTAAATCCCATAATTGTTTTCTGATATTTTAATAGGTGGCTGTATCTGAATTCAGTTTCCCATGTAGTTCCTCCTACTAGCTGACTGTTCCATGAAACCTTCATTGAAACGACCTCTTTATTTCCCCCAACTTATGATCTTGACAGCCAAAAATCTCAACTGGAACCTCGTTAGACTGTCATCCTCACCAACACCTAATCACCCCATTCCTAGGTAAAATCTTTAAAGACACCTTGCTAGCTACAATCACTTCCCTAAATACAACCATACCATTCAAGCCTATCTCTAAAATCATTTTACGAATCTTCTACAGCATATACCATCAAAGAATTTCCATGTCTCCCTAGTAGGACTAACAACTGCATCTCATAAACTTCTGCATATGAGCATCTAAGGTATAAATAGAAAGTTATTCTGAGTATATTTGTTACAATAGTCATTCTTGATATAGGTGAACATACACATGTCTTAGAATAAGGAAATCACAAGCACAAATCATTCAAGGAGCCTAGTCTGAGCATACACATGATGTAGCATGATCTGATACCCTTTTAAGGAGAATTTTAGGGACTGGGTTCTCGAAGCTAGGCATATTGTGAGACATGAGTCTTTAAATAACTAATTTTCATGACATGAAGCTAAGATTTTTGGAACTATGGAGTAAGACTGGGATCGTTGTCTGAAACGGTTATCTATAATTCTAAGAGTTGGAACATAAGCATAAATAGAATGTAGCATCGATTGAAGTACAAGAGAAAATAGCTTAATAGGAAGAATTGACATCCTATAGCTGTTATTTCTAGAGCCCTTCTACTTAAACACTTGGGGATTGCCTTGACCTTCTTAACTTATCATCTCCCTCTTTGTTTAAAGTCACCATTCTCAAGCTCTTAGATCCTTTCTTAAGTCTAGGTTAACATCACTAACTCCTGACTTCTCACTCGCCTCGAAAGCTATCACTAAAGGTTTCATCTTATAGCCATTTCATATCAGCCATGGGATAATTCTAATACTAAGGCATCTCATACCTTATATTATGGCTTATGAGCCTAACAACATGCAAATAAAACATGAGAAATTCATAACATACCTGCTACTATATCCGGAGCTGTTTGCCACCTATACTGGATGTTGTACCCTGCTAAGATGGGCAAGCTGCAGGGTCATTAGGATGGTGGATTGAGTTTTCCCACGTTCAGCTATAAGGGCAATTCTTTATTCTATGGCCCAACTAACCACATCCAAAACATCCTTCTTTACCGAGCAAATAATTTCTAGGGTGGCTCCTTCCACATTTCTCGCAAGCTGGGTGACTTGATAGGAACTGCAGAAGAGATAGCTGGAGCTCTACCTACACACTGTTTAGCTGCTGGGAAATCTATGAGTTTATGGCCTGACTTGCCGCACCAAAACCAACCGCCTGAGCCGGCCATGCATTCTCCCAAATGGTTCTTCCCACTGTTCTTGCAAGCCGGGTATGTAATCTCCCTTACTCTGGGTTTGTTAGGAGCACTGGCTATCGATGGTACTGGGGTTGATAATCTCCGACGAGATTGGAAATGAGGTCTACCACTCATCCTCTGTTGGGAATACCCTATGTCCCTTGCCTTTGCTCTCTTGCTCCCCATTTCTTCTCCATTGATCCTTCCATCCAATTTCAGACCATAAAACTGATATGAATTCCTTTTTATGGAGTTTCGAACCCTGGTAGATATTATCTCTTAAGTAGGATTTGCAGGTGTGACTGCCTGCTGGTTAACCTAAGTGGTCGTGGCTCATATTAACACTCTGAGGCAGCCTCGAGCTCCGCATCCATCACATGCCCACTAAGGGGGCCTACTGAAGCTGGTGGGGCTGGTGGATTCCCATTACTATTTCCTCTTCTGTTATCGCTTCTGGAAGGCATTGTCTGTGAATGCGTAATGCATGAATTAGAAGAGAAACCTTAGAGTTTACACTCTATCGCACGATAAGAATAGTGAAAGAAGGGAATTTTCCCAAAAACTCATTGTAGCCTCCCCCTTATAAGTGTGGCGCACTTCACACCCATTAAAAGGACTCTACTTGACGCGGGTTGCATACATCCTAGGACACTCTAAACCTAGTGCTCTAATACCAAGTTTGTCACGCCCCGAGTCTATATCTTGGATAAGACACGGTACTTGGAGTCACAAGTAACCCCAAGTCAACCCATGGTTTATCATAACACTTGCATTCTGAGTAAAAACATAGTGGAAGATTAAAATAATATAATAAAACATTCATGAAGAAGAACTAAATGATAAAGTTTCAACAATTGAAATAAAGCTGAAAATCTGAATCTATGTCTGTGTCTGAAAGCCATATATCTGATGAGTTGCTGGAATAAGCGCCCAGCTAACTCTAAGTCTAACTGAAAGAAATAATCGTCATCCTTGAAATATGAGGACTCACCACTGATGCAGTCTTAGCGAGATCTGCTAACGGTGCTGAGATTGAGAACCTGCAACTATATCATAAAATGATACAGCATAAAAGGTATGCGTCAGTACTTTGAATGTACTGAGTATGTGGGCGAGACCATAAAATAGGTAATAAAATAAATGAACTGTAAAGACGTGCAATAACCAACTGAAATGCTAAAACTGAATAAACTGAAATATAATGAAATGGTCAAAATGACCCTGTCTGATGGTCAAAGACATGCCTTAAGTCTGAGATACTGGTCTACATTACTGTACTAAACTGACCTGAACTGAGTAATCTAAAACTTTTCTAAACTGAGCTAACCTGAGAATGACTGAACTGACTAGTGGGAGAGTCTATGACAGACATATAATCACATGAGCTAGATGTAGAGTCCGATGTACACATCCCATAGGTAGGACCCAATATACCTTGCCAGGGTATAAAGGCATGGACTGTGAGATCACTGTCTGGGCCATAAGGCCAATAAAATAACCCATTATGGCAATGTCATTTTTGAAGCCTGGGTGTAGTGGAACCCAGGTCCCCTTTTATTGCTAAGTCCTACTCCCACTAGATAGTCCTAGCATGACTACTACTACCAAGATAATAGCTCGATATTGTGGCCCAAGACTAAGTCAGGGATACTTATCTGGAAGTACCTTGACAGTCTTATCAGATCAGGTCTGGAAACTAGTGTTCTAAGACTAGTCAGAGCTGCTTATCTAGAAGCATCGTAACCATCTAAAAAACAAACTGAGTCTGAAGCTGGTGGTTCTAAGACTGGTCAGAGCTGCTTATCTGGAAGTTTCGTAGCCGTCTAAAGAACCAATAAAATTTGATAATTGATATCTAATACTGATAATTGTGAGGCACCACAGACACCTCAAGGATTAACTATAGTCAAACTGATCAGCTGACATTTCTGAAATTACTGAGTAGGCTAGTATTCTAATTGAAACTGGTCTAGCATGAACTGACTAAGATTATCAACTAAATATTAACAACATAGGAAATCCCAACACTAATAACTAGCCATTCTGTAGAACTCTAAGTGTTTTGAGTGTACTGAGACTTTGAGGCTGAATATACCAAGATATTAACTTCTACTCAAGGATCTATGTTAATCAGTCATAACTTGATCAAAATCTAATAAATCAACGTAGAATTTCTGTTTTGAGTCCAAATCATGCTAGTTATACCCTAATTTGTGATAAGGACCAAGACTAAGGAATCTTCAGCTAACCAGAGCCCTGAGAATCTAGGGAAATCATAAACATACCTTTTCTTACTCAATTCATAGAATCAAAAATCCCAAGCGTAACATATGTTATGGGTTCCTTATTCATGTAAGCTTATAGATTCAAATCATTATTTAAACATATATAGTGAAATCATGGTAAAAGTCATGTACATACTTCATAAGAGCCATATCTTGACGATAGTGCTAATACATAGTAAAATTCTACAAAACATGCTACCATCATTTCATATACCTAAACCAAGAATTTTGGAGTAATCTCATAATATACATTTTTGCTTATCATGAGGGTCTTGAAATTCACGGAAAACATACGAGGGATCATGCTTAGATTGAGATCTTAAGACATAATTTTTTTCTAAAATTTAGTAACTAAGGTTTTACATAAAACTCGGATCATAAGGATGAAAGTGGATCGTTGTTGAAGTCCCACATACCTGGTTGAAGGATTTCTCTAAAGGTCTTAAAGTTGCTGCACCCTGGAGAGGAACCCTAGTTCTTGAGCCTTGAGAGAAAAAGAGAAATGGAGAAGAAGGATTCGTGACCGTTTTAGGATCGAATGAGGGGTTAGGCTAAATATTCCCCTTAAAACCATCCCACTAGATACCCAAAAACAACATAGTTTAGGAGTTAGGAGCATAGAAAATTACAGAAACACCCTAGGAAATTCAAAGGAAAAAGGACCCTGCAAGTCTTTATGAGGCACTCCACGAGTCATGCGGTCAGGGACGACTCATGGTGGAAAGTCTTGAAGCGCCATTGAACTTTTCTCCAAAAAATCCCTCGAATCTACTGATGACTGACTTCACGAGTTGTTGTCTGGCTTAACGACTCGTGACTCCTTTCGTTAGCACTAAAGCCAATAATCCTTTTCTTTTATCCCACGACTGACACGATGAGTCATGACTTGCTACAATGACTCGTAGTCTCCCCTTGTCGTCACCACTGCCTCGAGACGGACATCCTTTCGATGATCGTCGTAAAGGTTCGTTGCCTCACCTAATGGTTCGTTGTCCCATCCGTCATCACTGAAACCTTTATCCTGCACTTCCTCTCAAAGACTCTCAGGATGACTCATTACTGAACTTAGCGAGTCTTCAAGTCTCTCATCCCTTGAAGTCTTGACATTTCAGGCTACTACTCATGCCAAGGACCCCACGAGTTGTGATGTGGGTCGCTACCTCAAAGCTCTAAATAGGACTTAATTGACTGCTTGACAAGAGTCTCACCATGACTCATGGAGTCACCTAATGAGTCGAGGTGGTGAAATTTCCACTTTCCTTCTGAATTCTTTCATTAAGTCTGGGGTCTGTTCTTAAAAACTTTCAGGGTGTTATAATCCCAGTGTGGTACACCGACTGAACGAATTTTATATATGGATTTATGGTCGGTTCATCATTGAAATTATAGTTATAGTTTTTTTTTTGCATTATTTAATTGCATTTTCATCTTATTATAGAGTTATTATCAGGTTTTGATTTCCAGGATTCCAGATTATTACTATTCCTTATTCCTGGTTCAGTTATCTTGAGTTCACTTCTGTTATAGTGAGTTGTTATGAATTACAAGTTGCAAAGTTCTAGGTTATCTATATCGTTTATATGTTTATGTGTTGATAATGTTATTTACAGGATTGTTATCTCATGTTTACAGTTTCAGCCTTACATACTAGTAGATTTTATTCGTACGGATGACCCTTCACCTAGGGACATGCATTTGTACCGCAGGTGTAGGTAGAGGTAGGATTTCTAGTTGTTGTAGTTGTTCATGAGATCAGCAGATGTGCTGGTATGTTCTTTTCTTCCTAGAGCTAGGGCTTCATCATTTCAGCATGAATTTTGAGTCATAGCTATGGGTAGGTCGGAGTCCTGTTCCGACCATCAGTTTCAATTTACTCTTTAGAGGCTTTATGAACTTAGTGTGTACAGTGTTATTCAGTTTGTTGCCTTGTTGTCTTTCTGTTGCATGGTTTTGGCATATTCATGGCCTTTTTAGCATTTCAATTATTCATTTATTATAGTTGAGACCTTATGGGTATAGATGTTTACTCCTATTGACTGTGATAGGTGTTCTAGATGGCCTAAGTGTTACAATTATTGACGAGGTATAGCCGGCTCCCCAATCAGTTCGGTATTAGGAGCCAGTCACGTCCTCCCCCAATTTTGGGGTGTGAAAAACTTGGCATCAGAGCGAAGTCGTGTCCTAAGGAGTCCACAAAATTATGTCTAGTAGAGTCATGCTTATGGGTATGGTGTGCACCATAGTTATAATCAGGAGGCTACAGGGCATTTAGGAGTAGTTTCACTTTATTCATTAATAGATCGTGCTATAGATCAAAGATATAATTGATGTTTGAAATCTAAATCATACCTATGTTTTAGAATTTGCTTTAGTAAGGAAGATGGCTATGAGATTTATCATCACTGATATTGTAAAGGGTTCCAATCGTCCTCTTATTTATCAAAGAAATAGATTAGAGGATCGAGTGAGTTTCCAACTCCTCGTACCATAGTTCTTTCAAGTTCTGGTCAGAGCCACTATGGATAAAGGGATTCAGCCCCTCCTGTTGTCCTAGTTTCGGTGGATCCAAAAGGACATAGAGTTGTTGATCCTCCAGCACCTATTATACCTTTAGGTGTATGAAAAGGGGGAGAATTTGAGAAAGTATTTTAGATGTTAACCTGGGTGGTGGTGATCCAAAATCAACAGTTGGAGTCGATAACAGGATCCAGGAGAAGCTCACTTGAGAATTTTAGGGCCCGTGGTTTTTGAGCTTAAGTCCTCTAGTCTTTACTGGATCATACCCAGACGAGGACCCGCATGTTTTCATTGATTAGATATACGAAATACTACATATTATGCAAGCTATAGGAATAGATTATGAATGAATCTCACTACTCTCGATATTTAGTACACCCAAGTGTCGCGAGGATATATTGTGCCATAAGGCAGCTATATTAGTGGAACACCATGAAAAAGTACATCACAAGTTTTGTGACTCAATATCCTAATTGTTAGCAGGTGAAGGTTGAGCACCAGAGTCTTGGAGGTCTAATGCAGGATATAGAAGTTCTAGCCTGGAAATGGGAGGTGATTAATATGGATTTTATTACAGGATTGCCTCGATCAAGTAGGAAGCATGATTCTATCTTGGTAATAGTTAATAGATTGACTAAATTAGCTCACTTCTTGCCAGACTACATATGCTACATAGGATTAGGTTAGGCTTTATATACGGGAGAGAATTTTACTACATAGCGTCCACTTATCCATTATTTCTAAAAGGGGTGCTCAGTTCACAGAAAACTTCTGGAAGTCTTTCCAAAAAGGCCTGGGCACTCAGGTAAGCCTCAGTACCTCATTTCATCCTTAGACAGACAGACAAGTTGAACGCATCATTCAAATGCTTGAAGATATGTTGTGTGCCTGTGTTTTAGATTTTGGCGAAAGTTGGGATGATCATGTTTCCTTGATTAAGTTTGCCTATAATAACAACTACCAGGAGAGTATTCAAATGGCCTCATATGAAGCTTTATATGGCGAAAGTGCAGGTCTCCAGTGGGCTAGTTTGAACTCAGTGAGGCAGAGTTATCCGGGCTAGACTTAGTGTAGTAGGCTATTGACAAGGTGAAATTTATTAGAGATCGACTTCAGATGGCCCAAAACAAGCAGAAGTCTTATGTGACTGTACGCCATCTGAGCGCTAGAGTTTGCTGTTGATGATTTGGTCTTCCTAAAAGTGTTGCCTATGAAAGGTGTCATGTGATATGGACGAAAGGGCAAGCTGAGCCCTAGATTTGTTGGACCTTATAGAGTTATCCACAGGATTGGCAAAGTAGACAATGAGTTGAAGTTGCCACCAGAACTAGCAGCAATACACCCAGTATTTCATGTGTCAATGTTTTGAAAGTGTATAGGAGACCCAACCCGTGTTATTCCTATCAATGATGTCTGGATTTCTGAGGATATGAACTACACCGAGGTCCTAGTTGCTATTCTTGACCGGCAAGTCAGGAAACTTCGGACTAAAAAAGTTGCCTCAGTTAAAGTATTGTGGTGAAATAATAACATCAAGGAAGTCACTTGGGAGGCTGAGGAAGAAATGAAGAAGAAGTATCCTCAACTGTTTATGATGTTAATGTGATATTGAGGTATGTATTTGATACCTAAGTTATTGAGTATATATTTTCAAACATGTTAAGTGATGTTAATTCTTAATTGAGGAAAAATGTTCCTAAGAGGGGAAGGATGTTACACCCCAAGAACTTTTTGGTGATTATTTGATGTTTGTATGCTATTTTAGGGGAAGTATAGGTTGTATATTGGTCGTGGGTGAGGAGGGAAACAAGTACGAATGGAAAAGAGAAATGTATGTGAAGTTCATAAGTAAGGATCAATAATAATGACCATATCTCATAATATGTAATGTGTTAGCAGACCTACAACCTATTAAATTAAAGTTCTTTGAGTCTAGTTTTCAGAATATTAAATCGCTCATCAATCGGAGTTCGAAGTAAGAAGTTATGGGCATTTTATCGAAGCACCCCGAGCAGTGATGTGAGCATGATGCCCTAGCGCCTCCACCACGCTACTATTTAAAAATCAGATTTTTGACTGTGAAAAATATTTCCATCCTAATCTAAATTGACCATCTTTCTAAGTATTCCATTTCTCTCAATTCTAGTAGCTAGAAAAAAGAAAAGCAAGGAGAAAACATCAAGCTATGTTCAAGTAAATCACAAGACAAGTTGAGAATTCTTTGCCAAGTATGCTACAGACTATTTTGGAGTTTGTTTTGACAATGTTTTGAAGGTGATTTGCTTCGACTCAAAAGTTTTTTGGCCTGCCTATATATCCATCTTTGAATAGGAATTGAAACCAAGAGGAAAGATAAGGATTTTCGCCCCCTTTAAACCCCTTAAATTGCAAGTGAAAGGGCTGGAATTTGGCAGCTAAGTAATCTATCATTGAACTGTTTTAAGCTGAGTTGGGAAGGACTACAGTAGAAGGTAGGTAATTTTTCCCACTTATTTTCCCCCTCAAAAGCTAATAGAAACAAGTAGAGAAAATGGCTAAAATGTTGTTAATGTTGCCTTGTGTGTTGTCGTCGTGGCTGCAGTTGGTGTGACATTTTGGCTAGATGTCTTGGCTTTAAATATCCTTTTCATTTGTCTATAAACTCAAGTAATTGAAGTGGATAAGTGTTGTTTGTTAAAGGAATGAAGATACTAAAAAAAGCTCATCAAAATAAGGTATGTAAGTCGCTCCTTGTCTCTTAGTTATCAAGCACGAATTCATGCCGAGGATGAATCTGAGATTCCCCTGTACTTAAACTTATGTAGTAGCATATTATGGTTCTTTCCAGGTGTTAGAATTACTTGGAAATAAGTTATGTATTACCAATTGCTTTTGATTGTGGTCACAGTTGTAAATTCGGTCTGAAGTCCCCTCAACATGGGCACCGTGAGATGGTCCTTTACATTATGTTATTTATTTGTGGTTTCAAAGGTTTTTTACATTATGTTTGCTAAGGGAATTGGTAAACATGGCAATATGGTAACACGCGGATGAACCTAACATTTGCAATCGGTTTTAACTCAATAAGGGCTAATGAGGGCAACAAAATGGAATTGCCTTACAATAGTTGCCTATAATCTTATATGAATGTTTTAAGGTACCTGGGGCCATGATAAGGTTCCCCAATCCCTCTCCATTAAGTTAAGCGCCTAGTTAACGTGTTTCTTGATTTACTGATACGTTAAACTTGGAAAATAGAACTCGAATATGCAAACTATTGATATTTCTACGGAACCATCTTTATGGGCAGGTTATACATAGTATCTTGATGTTATCAGGTTATACTGTCACGCCCCACCTTCGGAGGCATGACTAGCACCTGGTGCCCTACTTGGACCTGAACTGCTGAGCTGACTGAGCCTAAGCACCTCTGTTGCAGGGCTCTCTAACTCTAGAATTAAGAAAACAACGGGCTATATAGCGGCTGTAAATACAACCCCCGGCAGACAAGGCCTATAGCCACCTGTGAAAATAAACAACTACCCAGAGACAAATAATCATAGGGAGTCCTATGCGGGCCGACAAGGCCACCATGATATCTAGTTATAACTAAAAAGTAAAATTAGATGCTAAATTGAGCTATGACTGAAAAGGCCACCAATCAACAGCTAAACAAGGCCCCACACGGCCAACACATATAGTCTAAAACACATATGGGCCCCACACAATCGATATCATCTAACCACAGGAAAGTAGTAAAATCTGCAAGCCTCTAGGAGTAATAAGATAGTCGAGGCATACTGTACAAACAGAAGAAATAAACCTCTACCACACAAGCTCCGGAAAAAAGGAGCTGATGGCTTTGTACGGCTGACTGGAACTATGAGGGACCTGCTCCTCGTCTATGTGCACCTGCAGGCAAGTGATGCAGTGCCCCAGAAGAGGGCGTCAGTACCACAGGTACTGAGTATGTAAAGCAATAATTGTAAATGACTGAAAGTAAGAAATAGAACTGACAATAACTGAAGTAAAGAAAATGGAGTGAAGCTGACTGAGGTACTGAAATCAGGACTAAACATAACTGTAATAAGGAAGGTAGGGTTCATACCTGGCAAATGAGGCGTCTTACTGTCTAATTATTAGTAACTAAAGAAAGCACAAACCTTACCTGGCCCCCATAAGCCGGAAGGTACAATCAGCACAGAATAACCCACCTGGGCCCTATTAGCCCTAGTGAGTACACCTCACTCTATATACCCCTATCCAGGTCATACTGAGTCAACTACCAGCTATAAGCGTCCTACCGATCCCCTAGGTCTGCAACTGGGCCCGCTCAGCCCCTGACTGTAGCTGTGTCTGAGTCTGGAGGACTCCTGATATCTACACCCCGGGCGTAAGCGCTCGGCGGGGGTGTGTATAAGTCCAACCACGGCAATATGAGGATCTGGATCCCCATCTTTATCCCTTGCGGATGGCATGCCGCTCGTAGAGCGACGTATCCTCGCCCCTGACAGGCGGCAACACAGCTATTAACCCTGGGGTGGTCACGGAAGCTATACAGGTATAATATAGCCCAAAACAATACAATTTACGAGTCTCGACTGACAAAAACAACTAAACATAATAACATACTCCTGACATGCTTTACTAGGATGCATACTGGACTACTATGCTGAAAAACTAACTTGTCGAAACAAAATTCCTTAACATACCTCGATTGCCAGTTTCTAATTAACTGATAGGTTCCAATCAGTATTCAATAGTTGTCCTCAACTGAAATCGTGTTACTGGAATGATAGGACTAGTTTTAACACTAAATTCAGCAAAAAGAAAAACTTTATATATAAATATTAACTATATTCCAACTTTATGGAACACGGTCGAAACCTCGTTATTTCTCGAAAGTCTAGAAGGGAGAAATGCTTACTTTAAGCCTGGATCATATTGACACTAGTTTGAAGCAATTCCAACAAGTTTGGCTCTGTGGGATGATGATTCGCCGGGTGAATTTCATGAAACTAACTCTGTAGAAATGCTCCCTGCAGCCTTATACTTCGATACCCGAAGTTAATTCGGATTTGGACGGCGTTTAGCGGCGTAATCGGATGAAAACTAAATGTTTTCCTGCGTCCTTACCTCTATTGGTCGAAGTTATATGAGTTATACTCTAACTTATAAGTGTGAGACCCTTATATACTTGAGGCAGCAGACAAGGCAACATGGCATGTTGTCCATGCGCTGATTCTGCTCCATGCCATGTTGGCTAATGCGGAGGAGCAGCTCTATGCCACTTTGCCCCTCTGGGCATCTTGGTTTGGCATCCTCTCGCGAAATCCCGACTTGGCACTCGTTCGGCCTTTCCCCGGGCCCTTTCCTCATACGTATTGCACTCTAAAACTCTTACTAACGTACGAATAGGCCGACTAAATGCTACAAACTTACGGGGTGTAACATCCTCCCCCCCCTTAAGGACATTCGTCCTCGAATGTTAACTTCTGCTTGCAAGAACCTTAACCTTGCAATTACTTATTCTAGAAAAATTTCGGTAGAGTCTCCCCTGTAATATGGACTATCCAAAAGCCCTGAAACACAGAAAAGTCCAATACAGGTACTCCACACAATACTATGGCATTCATTTCACAATAGACTGAAATCAATTATCTCACATATACATGTATGTAATGCAACTCATGAAACAACAACAACAGTATACCTCTAGCTGCATAATTTGACTAAGTCTGAAATAACTGAGGATATCTTGTTTTCATATCATCTTATGCTTCCCAGGTCATCTCCTCTCGATTCTTATTCTGCCATAACACTTTAACGGAAGAAACATCTTTAGTTCTTAGTCTGCGGATCTGTCGATCTAGTATGGCTACTAGAGCTTCTTCATACGCTAACTCCTCGGTGATTTGGACGTCTTTGATTGGGACAATCCGGGAGGGATCTCCTATACACTTCCTCAGCATTGATACGTGAAAAACTGGGTGAACGGATTCTAATTCTGGAGGTAAATCCAATTCATAAGCCACCTGGCCTATCCTTCGACGAATCTGATAAGGCCCAAAAAACCTCGGGCTGAGCTTGCCTTTCTTACCAAATCTCATCACACCCTTCATTGGTGAAACCTTTAGGAATACCCAGTCACCCACATTAAACTCTAGGTTTCTTTGTCGCACATCAGCATAAGATTTCTGGCGGCTCTGAGCTGTCAGCAGACGTTCCCTGATAAGCTTTACTTTCTCTTCTGACTGATGAATAATATCTGGCCCAATCAATGTTGATTCTCCTACCTCAAACAAACCAGCTGGAGACCTTCACTTACGCCCATATAATGCTTCATAAGGCGCCATCTGAATTGTTGAATGATAACTGTTATTATAGGAAAATTCAATAAGCAGTAGATGTTCATCCCAGCTGCCTCCAAAATCTAGCACACACGCCTGTAACATATCCTCGAGTGTCTGGATGGTACGTTCTGCCTGCCCGTCTGTCTGAGGATGGAAGGTTGTGCTCAGGTTAACCTACATTCCCAGGCCCCTCTGAAAAGATCGCCAAAACTTAGTTGTAAACTGCGCCCCTCTATCAAAGATAATTGACAACGGAACACCATGCAATCGGACTATTTCTCTAATATACAGCTTAGCATAATCTTTGGCTGAAAAGGTAGCCCTTACTGGCAGAAAGTGAGCTGATTTTGTCAACCTGTCAACAATTACCCAGGTAGAATCATATTTACGCCTGGTACGAGGTAACCCTACTACGAAATC
The DNA here is from genome assembly GCA_035772735.1 of Datura wrightii. Taxonomy (NCBI): domain Eukaryota; kingdom Viridiplantae; phylum Streptophyta; class Magnoliopsida; order Solanales; family Solanaceae; genus Datura; species Datura wrightii. The sequence goes on from JASDFA010000007.1 coordinate 98,674,137, forward strand.
CATATTAACTGCCTCCCATTTCCATTAAGGCACGGCTATATTATGTGTCAGTCCACCTGGTTTCTGACGTTCAACTTTCACCTATTGACAATTGGGACATTGAGCTATGCATTCTGCTATTCCCCTTTTCATTCCCGGCCACCAGTAAATCTCTTTTATGTCATGGTACATCTTTGTCGAACCTGGATGGAGAGAGTAACGGGTATAGTGTACCTCGCCCATAATTTGCTGGCGAAGCCCTACCACGTCTAGAAAGCAGAGGCGATCCCTATATCTCAAAACTCCATCCTTGGATACCTGGAAATCTGTCACTTCCCCTCGCTGGACCTTATTTATGAGCTGAACCAGTCTAGGATCTTCATACTGTCATTTTTTCACTTCCACAACCAATGATGACACTGCGGTATTCTGGATTACCGCTCCATTGTCTCCTGATTCTACTATGCGAACGGCTAAACTGGTTAGCTGATGCAATTCTCGGGCCAATTCCTGCCGCTCGGGCTGTAAATATGCTAGGCTTCCCATGGATTTGCGGCTAAGGGCATATACTACAACATTGGCCCTTCTTGGGTGATATAAAATATTTACATCATAATCATGTTTCCAACCAGCGACGCTGCTGCAAATTTAACTCTTTCTGGGTGAAAATATACTACAGGTTTTTGTGATCAGTGAAAGTATCTACATGGACGCCATACAGGTAGTGTCTCCATATTTTCAAGGCATGAATCACCGCGGCTAACTCCAGGTCATGGGTAGGGTAGTTCTTCTCATGCTTCCTCAGCTGCCTGGAAGTATAGGCAATCACCTTACCATGTTGCATCAAAACACATCCTAACCCAACACCTGAAGCGTCACAATAGACTGCATAACCCTCTGTTCCTTCTGGCAATGCTAGCACCGGTGCTGATGTCAATCTTTCTTTCAGTTCCTGAAAACTCTACTCACATGCCTCAGTCCAATGGAATTTTGCTGCCTTCTGTGTCAATTTGGTTAAAGGTGCTGCTAAAGTGGAAAATCCTTCCACGAACCTTCTGTAATACCCGGCTAACCCCAGGAAACTACGTACCTCGGTCGGAGTGGTAGGTCTAGGCTATGTTTTCACTGCCTCTAGCATCTGACACAATATGGCCCATGAAGGCTACTAAATTCAGCCAAAAGTCGTTAGAAAATTTTGCATATAGCTGGCGATCTCTAAGAATCTGGAGCACTGTCCATAAATGATCCTGGTGATCTACCTCTGAGCGTGAATACACCAGAATATCATCGATAAATACTATCATGAACAAGTCCAGGTATGGTCTGAAAACATTGTTCATCAGGTCCATGAACACTTCTAGGGCATTTGTCAGTCCAAAGGACATGACTAGAAATTCAAAATGGTCGTATCTGGTCCTGAAGGCAGTCTTTGGAATATCTCTTTCACGAACCCAGACCTGATGATATCCTGACCGTAAGTCAATCTTTGAAAAATACCTCGCTCCCTGTAACTGATCAAATAGGTCGTCTATTTTAGGAAGCGGGTACTTATTCTTAATAGTAACTTTATTCAGTTGCCAATAATGTATACACATATGGAGGGAGCCATCCTTCTTCCTCACAAACAGAACTGGTGCACCCCATGGTGAGGTACTCGGCCTGATAAAGCCCTTGTCTAGCAAATCCTTCAGTTGTTCCTTTAGTTCTCTGAGTTCAGCAGGAGCCATCCGATATGGAGGAATATATATAGGTTGAGTGTCTAGTAATAGATCGATCGCAAAATCAATTTACCTTTCTGGGGGAATACCAGGAAGCTCATTTGGAAATACGTCGGGAAATTCATTAACCACTGGAATAGACTGAAGGGTTGGAGGCTCTGCCCGAACATCCTAAACTCTGACAATATGATAAATGCACCCTTTTGCTATCAATTTTCTCGCCCAAAGATAGGAAATAAACCTACCTTTCGGCATGGATGTACTACTTTCTACTCTCGTACTACCTCCCCTAGAAAGTGGAATCAGACAATTTTGGTCCAACATTCGACATTGGCATAGCACGGAACTAGCCAGAACATACCTATAATAGCATCAAAATCAACCATTTCTAGTTCTATCAAATCTGCGGTAGTCTGACAACTGGCAACCTCTATTGTACACCCCCGATAGATCCTTCTGGTATAATAGAGTCATCAACGGGTGTAGATACTGAGAAAGGTCGCCGAAGCAATTCCGGCATAATACTAAACTTCTGAGCCACTAACGGTGTAACATAGAACAAGGTGGATCCTGTATCTATCAACACATAAGCAGGATGAGAGCAAATGTTCAACATACCTGTCACAACATTTGGTGACGACTCTGACTCCTGTCACCCGGTAGTGCATAAGTATGGTCTGGGTCAGCACCTTAACTAGAGGCCCGTGATCTGCCTCGGCCTCTGCCGGCTAAAATTGAGGGCCTACGCCCTACTGGGGATGCTGGATCTCGTGATCCTGCCAAGGACCTATCCTGTCGATCCCGGTCACCCTGACCCCTAGCTGGACAATTCCTCATCTGGTAACCCTCCTGTCCACAAATGTAGCATGCGGTGGAACCATACCTGCATGCTCCAGAGTGGTGTTGACTACAAATAGGGCAAAGTGGTATTGTAAACCCACTCTACTCTACTCCCCTATACTGCTGTGAACCTACTGCTCACGAACCTTCGCCGGGCTCTGGCTTTCCTCGGCGACTATACCTGCTCCTCTGCTGCTGTGGTGGGGGCGGGGGTCTAGGCGGCCTATCTAATAATCGTGGCCTAGGTCCTCCTGTAATTCACCCGGTCTGTCCCTGCGGCGGTGCTCCTGACTTGTCCTCCTAATCTCCCGTTGCCTCTGTCTGATACCCTTAATATTGTGAGCGAAAGCCTGCACACGAGCGATATCCATATCCTCTTGTAGTGTGGCTATGATGCAGGTCTCCACATATTCCTGGTTCATCCCCATAATAAAGCGGTGTACCCTGGCTGGCATTGTGTCCACAAAAGCTAGCGCATATCGAGCCAAGGAATCAAACCGCGTGGCATATTCCCGAACACTCATCGCCCCCTGCTCCAAGTGTAGGAACTGATCAACACGGGCCTGTCGAATCTTCCGAGGTAGGTAATGATCCAAGAAAGCCTCTGATAAACTAGGCCAGGTCGGAGGGGAAACATCTCTCCCTCGAGACCTTTCCCAACTCTCATACCACAGCACGGCGATGTCCCGTAACCGGAATACTGCCAACTCAACCGACTCTGTAGGTGTAGCATGCATCACCCTGAAAATCCTCTACATCTGGTCTAAGAAGTCTTGAGGGTCCGCAGTCCGATCTATACCTGTGAATTGTGGGGGACTCAGTGCTAGGAACTCTCGGACCCTTGAGCTACCAAGCCCTCCTAAGATTCTACAACTGTAGGTGGCACTGGCTGGCGCTAAGCAGCGATCATTTATGCTAGCATAACCACCATGCTCCTGACCTCCTGGTCGGATGGTACGGGTATAGAAACTGCTGGAGGTAGTGCCGTCACACCGGTCGTCCCAAGCGGCTCCTGACGTGGTGGAGACTGCTGGGGAGGTCGAGATGATACCTGTGTATTGTCCTTAAATCAGGCCGATTTAGACCGAGGTTGAGGCACCCTGTTGGTGCCCTCTCCTGCTGCTACATCTAACCTCCTGCCTGTCATAGGGTGTTGCTAGTCCGACATTTCTCTGTAAAGAAAGACTATAATAAGCTTAGGGACTCAACCCTATACTATACCGCTCTATTGCATGACTGAATAAGAAGAAAGAGTAACCATCCTATCATGCCTTGCAGCCTCCTGCCTATAGTATGTGGTGCACAACACATCCATAGATAAGACTCTACTTAGCATGGCTTGCAGACTCCCTGGGATACAACCTGCTCTAATACCAAGTTTGTCACACCCCACCTTGGGAGGCATGACTGGCACCTGGTGCCCTACTAGGACCTAAACTACTGAGCTGACTGAGCCTAAGCACCTCTGGTGCAGGGCTGACTCTAACTCTAGAATTAAGAAAACAACGGGCTATATAACGGTTGTAAATACAACCCCCGACTGACAAGGCTTATAGCCACCTGTGAAAATAAACACGTACCCGGAGAAAAATAATCATAGGGAGTCCTATGCCGGCCGACAAGCCCACCATGATATCTAGTTATAACTGGAAAGTAAAATCGGATGCTAAACTGAGTTATGACCGACAAGGCCACCAATCAACAGCTAAACAAGGCCCCGCACGGCCAACACACATAGTCTAAAACACATAAGGGCCCCACATGGCCGATATCATCTAACCACAGGGAAGTAGTAAAATCTACAAGCCTCTAGGAGTAATAAGATGGTCGGGACAGGGCCCTGACCTACCCATACTTTACAAACAGAAGAAATAAACCTCTATCACACTAGCTCCGGAAAAAAGGAGATGATGGCTCTGTACGGCTGACTGGAACTACGAGGGACCTGCTCCTCGTCTATGTGCACCTGCAGGCAAGTAATGTAGTACCCCAGAAGAGGGCGTCAGTACCACAGTTACTGAGTATGTAAAGCAATAACTGTAAATGACTGAAAGTAAGAAATAGAACTGACAATAACTGAAGTAAAGAAAACGAACCGAAGCTGACTGAGGTAATGAAATCAGGACTAAACATAACTGTAATAAGGAAGGTAGGGTTCATACCTGGAAAATGAGGCGTCTTACTGTCTAACTATCAGTAACTAAAGCAAGCATAAATCTTACCTGGCCCCCATAAGCCAGAAGGTACAATCAGCACAAAATAACCCACCTGGGCCCCATTAGCCCTAGTGAGTACACCTCAATCTATATACTCCTATCCAGGTCATACTGAGTCAACTACCAGCTATAAGCGTCCTACCGATCCCCTAGTTCTGCAACTGGGCTAGCTCAGCCCCTGACTGTAGTTGTGTCTGAGTCCGTAGGACTCCTAATCTACACCTTGGGTGTAAGCGGTCGGCGGGGTTGTGTATAAGGCCAACTATGGCAATATGAGGATGTAGATCCCCATCTTCGTCCCTTGCGGATGGCATGCCGCTCTGTAGAGCGACGTATCCTCGCCACTGGCGGGCGGCAATACAGCTATTAACCCTGGGGTGGTCACGAAAGATATACAAGTGTAATACAACCCAAAACAATATAATTTATGAGTCTTGATGTTATACCCCATAGAATTCCCGGCACCTAGACAACCTATTCGCACGTTGGTTAAGCATATTAGAAGGCCATAAGTGCTACAGAAAGGCCGGGAAAAAGATCGGACGAGAAACCCGTCGAACCATCGCGGGAGGAGCTGAGGCAGAGCCCCTCCGCGATGGCAGCGTGTCACGGAGGTGAGGCCTCCGCGATGGCTCCGTGACACGTTGCCCAGGTTCAGGCTCTAGTATATAATCCCCACTTCGGTTTAAATTCATTTTAATCAAAGGAAAATTTCCAGAAAACAGAGGGTACGGCAGAGAGGAGTAAGAACGAAGGAAATTAAATAATTTTCGTCCGATTACGCTGCTAAACGCTGCCCAAATTCAAATTAACCTCAGATACTGAGATATTTAGCAGCAGAGAGCATTCCTACGAATTTAGTTTCGTAAAATACGGCCGCCGAACTAAGGTAAGTATAATTGCTCTAAATTAATGTCTATGTGTTCCTAGCTGAGAAGTGAATATTTCTCCCTTCTGGACCGCTGAAAAATAACGAGTTTTCGACCGTTTTTCGAAAGGTTAAAGTTGGGATAAATATATATATCTAAAGTGACAATTTCTCCCGAATATTAATGTATTTAGTTCTAATTGACGTGTATATGAATGTAGTTGGGAGAAACAGCAGAAGTACCGACGGAAATCACACCGGTCAGTCGGGTACTCAGAAACCAGGTATGTAAAGTTATTCTTTCGGCAAGCCAGGAAGTACAGCTTAGAAAGTAAATAGAATGAAGTCTATTAACCGATACCCAGCGTACAGGAACGATTTTAGTACAATTTCCAACAAGCATGCTAGTATATTAATTACGTATCATGCGATAATCAGAATAGTAGATATTCAAGCAATACGTATTACATCTGTTAAGATTGTATCCAGTAGTAGGTGGTGCATTTTATGTTATTGAGCTATATCCAGATATAATCAGATAGACAGATAAAGGCCAGGTAGTAGTTAGTCTAGCAATCAGGAATAGTGTAAAATAGAATATAGTTTCAGTTATTTAATACAAGCTGACCTTGAGATACAAGAAGAGAATATGGTTAGTATTTTGCATTAAGCATGCTTGCTGTGTATGTGTTTTGTATGTTGAGACTTGTTGTGGCATGTGGGCACCCTTTAGCATCCCAACCGCCCCTGGGTTATAGCTGTGTCGATACCAGATTCAGATACCACCACCAGCTGGGCGATGCCGTCCGACTAAAGGACGATGATGGCCGACCACCATGATAATACGGTCCAGACCACCCTGCTTGCAGGGGTAGTTCAGTTTACTCTGCGCAGAGCTAGCACACCCTGTTTACAGGGGCAGACCACTCTGTGTGCACACCTGTGCCTAGAGGCAGGAGTCTTCGGACTCAGACACAGTTTATTGTCAGAGGCCAAGGCCTGAGCTACATACCCAAGGGGGCCGGTAGGAGGAGCTCACAGTTATCAGATGAGTGGAGTGACTTGTTTTTGGTTGGTTTAGACCCGGGTAGGGGTAAATAGATTGCTTGCTTGGTTGGCACCTTCCAGCTTATGGGGGTCGGTCAGGTATTGTGTGTATTATTATGTATATTGATATGTGCTAGTAGATACTGATAGACAGAAGGACGACATGTCTTCAGGTACGCTCAGTTAGTTACAGAATGTATAAACTCTCCCCAGTTATCCTTAGCTAGATAGACTCAGCTACTTCTTGCTTAAATGTCATGTTATTGTGCTATTCGTTTCAGTTGCATATTTCAGTTTGCTTTACATGCTCAGTACCTGTGGTACTGACGCCCAGCGGGGCGCTGTATTGATTGCCTACAGGTACTCACGGACGAGGAGCCGATCCCTCGTGATTCCAGTCAGCCAATGAGTCATCAGCTCCTATCATCCGGAGTTTGATTCCCAGAGGTGTAGCTCCTTTTCTTTTGTTGTGCAGTATGGGTAGGTCGGGGCCCTGTCCCGATCATTTCTATTAGTTTCTTACAATATTCGTAGAGGCTTGCAGTCTGTATATATTCCCTGTGGTTATTTGAGCCGGTCGTGTGGGGCCGTGCAGTCTGCTGTAGCTGTTTTGTATTCCAGTTTATGTTGGCCGTGTGGGGCCTTAGTTTGACAGTAGTGGTGACCTTGCCGGTCACGTAGTTTTACAGCAGTCTTGTGTTGAGTTACAGATAACTAGACAGCATGGTGGCCTTGTCGGCCCGCATAGGTTCCTTGTTACAAGTCTGTTTCTGGTTAGCTGTTGTTACAGGTACAGATGGCTACAGGCCAGTTGGCCGGAGGCTGTAGTTACAGCCGTTATATAGCCGATTTGTTTCTTGAAATAGAGTCAAAGCCCGCCAAAGCACCAGATGTGCTCAGGCTGGACCAATTAGCAGTCTAGAGTCTAGCAGGCACCAAGTGTCGTCATACCCCCAAAGGTGGGGTGTGACACTTGACTGACAACAACAACTAAACATAATAACATACCCCTGACATGCTTTACTTGGATTCATACTGGACTACTATGCTGAAGAAACTAACTTGCCAAAAGAAAATGCCTTAACATACCTCGATTGCCAATTTCTAATTAACTGATAGGTTCCAATTAGTATTCAATAACTCTCCTCAACTGAAATCGTGTTACTGGAAAGATAGGACTAGTTTTAACACTAAATTCGGCAAAAAGGAAAACTTTATATATAAATATTAACTATATTCCAACTGTAGGAACACGGTCGAAACCTCATTATTTGTCAAACTTCTAGAAGGGGGAAATGCTTACTTTAAGCCTGGGATCATATTGACACTAGTTTGAAGCAATTCCAACAAGTTTGGCTCCGCGGGACGATGATTCTCCGGGCAAATTTCACGAAACTAACTCTGTAGAAATGCTCCTGTAGCCTTATACTTCGATACCCGAAGTTAATTCGGATTTGGATGGCGTTTAGCGGCGTAATCGGATGAAAATTAAATGTTTTCCTGCGTCCTTACCTCTGCTGGTCAAAGTTATATGAGTTATATTCTAACTTATAAGTGTGAGACCCTTATATACTTGAGGCAGCAGACAAGGCAACGTGGCACACTGCCCAATGCGTTGATTCTGCTTCGTGCCATGTTGGCTAATGCGGAGGAGCATCTCTGTGCCACTTTGCCCCTCTAGACAGCTTGGTTTGGCCTCCTCCCGCGAAATCCCGACTTGGCACTCGTTCAGCCTTTCCCCAGGCCCTTTCCTCGTACGTAGGTACTCTAAAACTCTTAACTAACGTACGAATAGGCCGACTAAATGCTAGAAACTTATGGGGTGTAACATATACGAAAATCATAATATATGTATACACTTATACTTACGTTCAAGTTACATGCTAAGGCGGCAAGGATTGCCTTTAGAAAGTTGCTATATGTTTATTAGAGATCTTGAGTTATATAGACCTCCTAAGAATTGTTTAAGGCTTTAAATTGATATGTTGCATGTCTTTGAAAGTTGTATATATGTAAGGAAGTTAACCCAAGTGTAAAAGTTGAGGCCTTAGTAGCAAAGGAAAGATAAGAGTAAATGTCTTATATGCTCTCTGTCCATAATTGATCTCAAGAACCTTTGAAAGACATCAAAATATAAGCAAGACGAGTTTTAAGAGATAAGGTTGGCAATTAGGTAAAAAGGTAAGTGCATATAAGAATTGCTAGAATAGTGAACACGAGAGTAAAGAATTAAGTAGGGAATGACGAATCATGTTTGGAAAAGAAGTTAAGATGAATACAAAAAGTAGAGCTAAAGGTTGTTAACTTAGATGATAAGGTTTACGATTGTGAATGAGTTAGGCAAATGGCTAGCAAGATTTTCCCTGTTCTAAAAGACGTTTAGCAAAAGAGTTATAAATAAAGTTGTTTATGTTATGTTTGTGTTAAGTTGAAGAATGGTCAGTAAAGTGTTAACTTCTTATGAAATGATTAGAATCGAATATTTTTGAGATAGTAACTCAATTTAAAGAGAATTTCTTCATCGGTACTTTTTAAACAATTATCTTTGATTATTTGTCCCAAGTGTGGGACTATTTTTTTCAATTTTTAAAGAACTTTTACTAGAAGTTTCTAAACTGTTTATAATGTCGTTAAGCTTCCCTAAGCTCCTCATATATTATAAAGTTTCACACGAGTCATTCCTATGTTGTCTAAAGCACGACATAAGTCTTTATTTATCTTAAGGAAGCCCCTAGACAATTGCCTAGCGTTTTTATGTTAAAAGGTCCAAGTTTGAGATACGCGAGTTATGTTTTCCTGATCATAAGTTACGTTGAAATGTGATATGATGTACAACGAACGAGGTACGTTGACAATTCATGATATGAAAGTATGAAAGTCAAACAAGTATAAGCACGAAATAAATGTTAAGATTGTTAATAAAAAAAATGTTAAGTTAAGTTATTCCTCCCTGCACCTTGTGTTAGAGTTGCTAGGAGATGTTTAAATTCATGAACATGTGTCTACACAATCTTTATGACATTCCAGTCCTAGGAACTTCTCTAGAAGTCATTACAGCATATGTATGTATTTAAATGCTAAATGAAAGTCCAATGTTTGCATGTCATAATTGTAGTATTTGGGGTCATGATAAGATCCTACACATGTTATAGTTACTGAGTTAGCATATTTCATGGTTTTCACTATACAGATAGACTCAGTATGAGCACTATCGGCTCCATCTATGATTGTGATTGAGATTTATTTTTATTTTATCCAGGTATGGTACACAGGCTGGACATATTTTTATATTACCCTGGTATGGTATACTAGCTGGAGATATTTTTATTTTACCCCTGTATGATACACCGGGTGGAGATATCTTTATTTTTACCACAGTATGGTACATCGGCTGGAGATATTTTTATTTTACCCCAATGTGGTATACCGGCTGGAGATATTCTTATTTTTTACAGGTGTGGTACACCAATTGGATGAATTTTATATATTGATTTATGGTCGGCTGGTCATCGGCATTACAGTTATAATTTTTTTGTGCATTACTTAATTGCATTTTCATCTCATTATAGAGTTGTCATCAGGTTTTGATTTCTAGGATTCTAGGCTATTACTATTCCTTATTCCTGGTTCAGTTATCTTGAGTTCATTTCTATTATAGTGAGTTGTTACCAAATATAGGTTATAGAGTTCCATGTTATCTTTATCCTTTATATGTTATCTCATGTTTACAGTTTCAGCCTTACATACCAGTACATTTCATTCATACTGACGTCCATTCTCCTGGGGACATACATTCATGCCGCAGCTGCAGGTAGAGGCCTAGATTGCCATTTACTTTAGTAATTTGTGAGATCAGCAGATGTGTTGGTATACTCCTTTCTTCCTAGAGCTAGAGCTTAGTTATTTCCGTATGAGTTTTGAGTTATAGATATGGTAGGTCGAAACCCTGTTCCGACCATCAGTTTCAATTTACTCTTAGAGGCTTTGTGGACTTAGTGTTTGTACAGTGTTATTAAGTTTTTAGCCTTGTCAGCTTTCCATTGTATGATTTAGCATACTCATGACCTTGTTGGCATTTCAGTTATTCATTTTTTGTAGCTGAGACCTTATAGGTCCAGATGTTTTCTCCTATTGACTATGACAGGTGGTCTAGACGACCAAATTGTTACCGCTATAGATGAGGTATAGCCGACTCCCCAGTCAGTCAGGTATTAGGAGCTACTTGTGCCCCCCCCCAGTTTTGGGGCATGACATCATGAGTCCAAAATTCCTCTAAATCAAACTCCTCCTCCGGCTCATCCTCAAATAACGGAATGGTGGGGACTGGTTATATGGCCAATTTTCAAGATGACAGTTCGGCTACCTAACTCTTGATCAACCCCATCTCATCCCCCAAACTCCTCATATCTGGCAGCTCCGCTAGACGTTCATTGAGCTGAAGCTCAAAGAAATCAAGTCGCATATGTAGAGCTCTAGCTACTGTATTAATCTTGGCCCTTACCCATGGCATTACCTACTCCATCATTACATTCACCTTCTTCTCTATCAAGGTCAGCCTCTTAGCCAACTTTTGCAAGAAATATTGTGGCACAAGGACATATCCAGTTGGGACCTGTCCTGGTGTGGCTAGTGGAGGAGCGAAGAAAGTGATAGAGGTAGCTGTTGTGTGGCCAGCCTTAGTAGTTGGCATCTCCGTCTAATCAACTGATGTGGGGGCATCTACCTGATCTCTCTCTACTATCTGCAATGTCTGAACTACTGCTCTTGCTCTAACCTGGATCATTGGGTTCATCTAATCCCATATTAGTTTGATATCTGCAGTACGTGTACCTCCCACTCTGGTGTGTCTATCTCTACTATCACCCGTACACCTGACTCCCAACAAAGCCTATATATGAGACTCAAGAATGGAATCGTAGTGCTTAAAGCCAGATCTCGATTCCAAATTTCCTCGTCTATAATGCTTGGAATGTTAATAGCATAACGTGACATGATGCTCGCCACCAAACCTACTCTATCGGCACTCAAAGTATTATCATTAGTTGTTAGTGCCAACCTGTGGTGAACTAATGTCCAACAAGCCTTCATTATGAAATTAAGTGAGGCTTTGTTGACCTCCACTAGTCATCCAATACACATCCTCCTCCTTCTCAGCTATCACCCTGGCTAGCCACCTCACATGTCTCTGCCTCTCCTCCGCACTCAGTTGCATGACCCTTTTAAGGGCATCAATGCGGTGATCAAACTCTATTGTGGAGGCTAGGACCTAATAATATGGACCATATAACATTTGGGAAATGGTCTGCTCTGAGACATCTACACTCCACACCTAAACTATCATACTATCCAGTCTAGGCTACTTCTTCACCTTCTGCCCAGCTGAAATCTGGTGTTCTATGGTCGCCAAGTAGTTGGCATAGAACTCCCTGACCATGTCAGCACTGTAGTTGTCAGGGGTTATGTCCATCCAACCAAAGTCATACAAGTCAAATAGCCACTTCATCTCCTCAACTTCATTTCCCAGTCATGATTTTGGCTCCTTCTGAATGCTTCGCCTATGGTTCTACTTAGATTTGAGGGTGAGGCCCTACTTATAAATCTCCCAAGCACCTGGCACACCCCACTTGATTGTACGGCTCTCCGAGGTAGGGTCTGATCATCATCCTCCTCCTATGCCTCCTCCTCAAATTAGACCTCACCTAACCCCTCCTCTGCATTTGAGCCACTACCGGACACAAAGGATTGGGTATTATCTCCCTCCTCATACTAGGGAGCATCTTCGGGAGTGGCTGAGGTAGCTATGGCTTAGACTTGGCCCTGTGCCATAGTGGTTCATGGCTCTCTAGTCTCATCAGCATCCACTTCATACTCTTACACTGAACCACTAGAGGAGTTTACCTCCCACTCAGATGCAGAGGCTTCATCCCTCAAAGCCCTCTGGGTTGCAATCTCATCTCTGTCCCTCTTTTCCTAGGCATCCTTGGTTGCTTGTCTTTTGTGAGTTTTTGTGTGCCATTGTACCTGTATAAAAGAGGTTAGTACATATTATATCAGATGAAACCAAGAAAAAGTGACTGCAGTATCCTACTATTGTTCATCGGTACGAGTCGTACCATGGAGGTACAATCTATACTGAGACTAGTAGTATCTTCTTTTCATAGTTGCGAATCACTGGTATGATGCATACCAGGGTAGTATGATTCATACTGATGGTCATAGTATGAAGTGGGAGTCTACGAGTAGTACCAAGGGTTGTAATGTTGATTCTGACTTTGACCCTCCCTGTCTCTTTGGTATGACTCAGTGTGTGATACCACAATTTGTACCAGGTGCTGTACCTTCAATTTCAACCTACGTGATCCTGGGACAATCCTAATGAATCATCCTACTAGTCGTAGAATGACTCGTGAAGCCTGTCCTTATCCTTTGCATTACCAGTTATGCAAGCAAACATGTTTTTGGGGTGCGGAACTCAAACTTCACCACCTCATTAGTTCAAAAATGCATACGTTCCACTACCCACTCAGTCCCTACAGTCAAATTTGCATATTAACTCACTACCCATAAGCAATTTAAATCATTGAGCATTTAATTTCTAAACTCGTCAATAAATTATCACAACTATCCATTGATCACATTCCTCCAATTTATTGTAATAGGTGGAAGAATCATAGTACAAGTATGGCTATTGCTAGCAAGAAGATAGAATGAAAAATTATCTAAGAAGTTTTCCTCCTCCTCAGAATCAGAGTACTCAAATCCCCTGTTCCTGACCCTACACTCCCATTGCATTTACCTTTTGCATTCCAGACCCCATGATATGTTTCGTGAGCAGGTCTATGGATGTTCTTATATGAGTTAATTCATGATCACGCTCCTCCTCCTTCCTGTGCTGCTCCACAATCATCCCAATGGCATATGTACCTGCAACTGTCTCAGCCTCTCTATTATGCCAGGCTCTATTTGCCTTGGTCACTCGGTCTAATATGATAGTTGCTTCCTCCCACGAGTGACTAATCAATGCTCCACCTGCCACTATATTCGCCAAAGCCTTGGTGCTATTGTTCAGAGACCTATAAAGTATCTCCAGCAAGCTCTCATTAGGAATTCTGTGATTCGGGCACTTAGTCAATTTCTTTTTAAACCTCAGCCATGTTTCATAAAGTGCCTCTATCTTGAGCTATCAAAAATTATAGATCACATCCTTCAGTTGCAGCATCCTAGAATGTGGAAAGAACTTCTCCAGAAAGGCATGTTTCAGCTCTCTCCAGTTGGTGATGGAATCATTTGGCAACTCCGACAACCATAAGGTAGCTTCACCAGCTAGAGAGAACGGAAATAGTCGCAGCCCAGTAGCATCCTATCTCACTCCTGGCAACCTATAAGCCTTGCAGATCCCCATGAAATTCATCAAAAGGAGATTTGCATCATCAGCTGCACTACCACCAAACACTCCCTTCTTGTTGAGAAAATAAATCATTGTGCTAGTGATATTGAATTTTGCCCTAGCAGGCAAAGGTGGGAGTATAATAGCTCCTGTTGACTTGGCTTCATAAATATTTGGGTCCTCATCATTATCAAAGTAAGGAGCATATCTATGAAACTAGTGTGGATCACGGCCTTTGTTCCCCCTTCTATTACGACCAGCATTGTAACCTCTTCCTGGGAATCATCTGCCTCTTAAAAAGCAGTTTGTCGGGCTAACTCATCCTAATGGGCCTCATTAGCTCGACGAGCTTCAGTCGCCAACCTAGCCTCCATTTGTTCTGGGGTTTCCAAACCAGCCATTCTTCGTAGTGTTCTCTCAAGCTCTTGGTTAATTGGGACTAAAGGTTTTTCATTACTCTGCGTACTTGGCATTCACCAAGAGAAACCTGTGTAACAACAAAAAGAAAAGAAAAACGTAAATGAGGAAATAATGACTAAAAGTTAAATAAAAAGTCATTAATCTAATCCTAAGCCATATTCTCCCAGCAATAGTACCATTTTTTATAACGCTCAAATTACACCCTTGAAGAAGTATAACGCGGACGTTGTCAATAAAGAACTCAACTAAGGTAGGGGTCGGGGAATATGGCCAAGATATAGACTAATGCTAGCATTCACAGTTTTAGTTCAATTATTTCCTAAAAAGGGAGTTTTAAATCAAGTAATAGTATACAATTAACTAGGGAAATATTCTCTATGGCTTCCTAACTAGGTCAGATTATTACACTCGTGATCTATCCCAATACTTAGCCTATAGAACTAATAAATCATATTCATCTAAACGACTGATGCGTCCCTATTAGATGACTTTACTCAGTCGCCAGGTTAGGCCTCATGAGTGATTTCATGTTAACCTTTATCAATAGTTTAAACTATCTCTCGTACAATCGCAGCTCAAGCTATTTAATGAAACTCAATTTCAAGGCTTTGTTCTTCTTTTCTTTGCATAATCTCTATTTTTTTAGGTTTAAGCAAGCAAAGAATTCAGGCTAATCCTAATGTTGCGCACCATTAAGAAATATGTAATATGAAGAAAAGAACAATACAAACATTTGTATAGGTTTAGAATCATTTTGTGTTAACTCTAGTTTGTTATTCCACCATAGTTCTCACAAACCTAGTTGTAGAGGGTTTAGCTATTCATGATTGCAAGAATAAAATCAGATTTCATAAAAGAAAACATAATTGAATAATTACAATATTAATGGAAGAAAGATCCAAGAATTAATTGCATAATCTACTTGTTAAAAACCAAGAACAATAATGAACTTTGTCAAAGTATTCCAGTATTTGCTCTCCAAAAAAGTTAGGATACCCAAAAACTATGATTACAATTGAAAAGTGTTCGATTTCTCATAAGGAAAATAACCTAAAAGTATTTATATAATTAATGAAATTCTTTCCTAATTTAACAGGGAAACTGCTGCTGAGTTGTCCTATGAGTCATAGCATGACACTACAAGTGTGTAATACTAGTTTGCAGCTTCTGTCTTCTTAGGTACTGGAGGTTGGTATAACCCGTACAATGATACTACAAGTCATAGGAGCTTGTCGTTCCTTGAACTTCTAAAACTTGGCATCTCTAATATTTCTCATACGAGTCTTTATTATAGTTCGTACCATACTGGTAAGAATCGTACAATCTTGTTCTGCCCCAACTCTACCAAGGACCCAACTCTCAGAATCATACCATGTGTTTGTCAGTATGAGTCATATCTTTCCATCACGACCCGTGGCTTCCACTCATACCACTGGGTTCAGTAAGTGTCCATCTTCTATATCTTATGTTATAGACAGTCAGTATGGATCGTTCCTAGATGGCATGGCTTGTATTGTCACTCGTAGGATGGTTCTGCACTTGTACACATCTTTCTGAAGTTATGCTAGGATGGCTTATACCAGGATGGTACGGCTTATACCAGGATGGTACGGCTCGTACTAAGACCTACAACAAGTCATTTTCTACTCTATTTCAGCTCCTTTTCCACAATCCAACTCCTGAACCTGATTTCCCTAAAAACAAGGTAAAAGCACCTCATATTCATATAAACACACCTAAGTACAAGCATTTTTCTATGTTTGAAGTGTTGAAAGTGCCATAAATCTGCGGTACATTATCCACCCCTTGCTTGGTTTTGTGGTCCTCGGCAACCCTTCAGCTGCTGCACTTTAGAAGGTGGGATCCAATTTTTTCAAGTTCTTTGTCTTTGACGTCCGGCTCCCTATTGATGATATGATATTCATTTTCCTAGTTTCCCTCAAGTCCCCTCTAATCTGCCTTATCCTGGTAAGTGTTGGGAACTTGAGCACCCGGTGATAGGTTGACGATATTGGCAACATAGCATGGATTCACGGCCTTCTCAAGATAACATTGTAGCTAATTTCTCCATCAAAATATGTTGAAATGGTTGGCCTTTTCCACCCCTTCAGCGTTGGTTGACAGCGTGATTTTTCCTTTCTTGGTCTCGCTAGCCATATTAAAGCCTGCGAGTGTTTCGGCCACCGGGGTCATAGGATTTGTTGATTCCATCTACTTGAGGACTCATACATGCATTATATTTGCTGAGTTGCCTGGATCTACCAATACGCACTTCACAATACAATTATTGATGCGCAACGAGATTACTAGAGCGCTATTACTTGAGCCTTCCAGTCATTCTAAGTCTCTCTCTCTAAAGGTCACGTATTCATTGACAGAGCTCCTGTCCTTTCCGATCCTCTTCTTATGGAAAAAAAATATTTTTCCCCGAAGACAGGGGCCTCAGTCCTTTTGCAACTTCGGCAGACAGAACTTGATCTCCAATGTTTTCTATAACTTGTTTCCTGCAAGAAAAATACAACCAAGATAACAAGAAAGGAAAAACAAAGATAAACCCATACAATTGCTCTAGCCCCACAGTGGGCGCCAAAGTATTTACATTGAAATTGGTATAGTTGAATTTGTAGGTGTTTAAGAACACGCATTACGATTCAACCTTCTTTTAAATTTAATTTACTAACAGTTCGGTTAATGGTCCATGGTAGAATAAATAAACATAATGCAAACTAGTAAGATAAAGTGAAGAGAGGCAAATCTAAGTGTTCTCCATACGGACGCGAGTGAGAAGGAGACCAGTTCCCTTAGCTCAAGTACAAACACTTCAAATAACTTAAACTAAAATTGAATAATGTATAAGCTAAAATTCAATAACATAACGGAAAATCTTGGAGCCTAGGACAACAGTATATTGCCAATAAAATTACTTAAGAGAGAAAAAAGCTTGAATCCCCTCTCAAGAGAGAAGGGACGACTATTTGTAAGCTAAAAAATTAAGGCTCTAGCTAATAATGGAATTCCATGGGAGCCATAAAGTACTACGCCGTATATTCTTGCACCATGCATCCAGTTCATTGGGAGGTGCCATCCAATTTTTCCACCTTATCCAGATTCATACGAGCTCGCCTGCCCACCTGAGCACCCTGATATTCCTATCCCCTGTTTTTCTTTTATGCCACTTTATCGGAGTTGATGACTCCCTTATCCTTATCCATAATGAAACAATCGTCCCTCCCTCCTACCTTGAAGATGACTGCTGACCAGTTTCCAGCCTTCGTGGTCTATTTAGCCTTCTGCTTGCTCAAGATATGTCGATGGTGCCACGTGTCTGTCATCTAATTCTTCCCTATACAATAGTCATAACTATAATTAATTTTAGAATAAAAAAGTACCTCTTAAAGTCCAAACCATGACATGAACTCTTTCGGTGTTTCTTGATGATTCAAGTGTTTTCCCATGAATTTAATCCATGATATGTTGATACTAGAATTGAATAACACCTATCACAAATACAAACATACCATGATATGTATTCTGTGCTAGAATCGAGCCCCTTCCCCCTCCGCTTTAGAGCCCCATATCTTAAAAATAGGATTATATTCTCTCTCCCTGTATAGTGTCACACCCCAAAGCCGGAGGGGCATGACTGCCACCCTGTGTCGCACCTGATCAAGCACAGCCTGCTACACATCTAACTACAATAATCCAAAATTGATGAGGTTTGGCATCACAATGTCTATAAGATCAAAGTAAAGTGATAGAAACAAAAGCTGGCGAACAGACCAACTAAGAGATATAAAATAGGCCGTCAAGGCCACAAGACAGAAACAATCTATACAACAGGGCCCTCTTGGCCTACAACTGCAAGATTCAAATTAGAGATCAATAGATATACTGTATATCATAGGAACTCTAAACTAACAAAAAGGAAAGCACTATTCAAACAAACAAGAAGAACCTACCTATCCCTCATAAGCCCAACAAGCTCAACATACTAAGGTAAACAACCAAGTAAACCAACAGTTGGCACCCAACTAATACATCTCACCTGGACCAACTCTAGACCTCTCAAGGCCTTAGTTATCATCTGCCAACATCTAGCATCCACTGCTATCAGATAAAGTATAACATAGGCAACAACCATAATAATGCCAAACAAATCAAAGGTAGACACCAGTTAATCAACATCATCAATCAAGCATTGTCGGACCAACTCTCGACTGTGCATAGTGAACGGAGCTCAAACCATCCGAGAGAACCAATCACAATCCCAGAAAGGCTTAGACATGCCGGACTACTCTTGAATCATGTCTCAATTCAACACTATGGAGGACATCATCCTCAACCCCGTAAGTCAATTCAACCCCTCGGCCGGAAATACTCTCGTGCGTCGGGTATCTATGATCCCCAAGGCCTCAAATAGCACACACAATCATGATCAAAATCATTCATAATAAATAACAATACATAGAAACACATATTTAAAACATCCCACAACTGGCTCTCAAACCTCATCGATCGACTACCACCACTTAGTACTAACCTTACATATCTAGCCGTCCACCGACGTGCCATAAACTAAACTAGGGTATCTTACCAAATATATTCCCAATACTTATAAGAAATCAAATAACTACCATATATGACACAATCCTCCATCAATCCTAACTAACCCTATCCTCAATTTCAGAACAATCAACATGACTACCCGAGAGTTACCAAAGTAACTACGGACCTACTAACTTGCCCCTTCACCAATCACCCGAACATTCACACATATATCTTGTAAATACATCAAAACAGCCCCCCAAAACTACAACAAAAACAGCCCTTAACTCATCCCAAAAGGTTCATGAGTCACCTCATAACACTAGCCAAACTCGATGCATTCTATTGCCCTTCAATATTCAATCCCGAGCCACCAATCAACCCAAATCATATATGCACACACAACACCACATAACCAGAATTAGAACAATATCAACAACAACAAGATTATATACTTCAAGAACAGCCAACACGCACGAGTAAACCAACAACAACGGCAATGGAATTCATGTCGACAAAGGGAGGGACAAGCATAACATACCTTGGATTTTTTTTGGTGAACCCGAACTAAGAAGAAACTCCACCCTTATAAGCATAAAGATACTACCTAAGATCAGCCCAAGTTACTACCAAAATGTAGCCAACACAACTCAACAACAAAACAAGACACGAAGCTTACCCGACATGATTCTTACAAACTCGACAGTAGAATCTCCGAAATAGGTTCATGAATAATATGAATACCTAATAAATAAAAAAGGAATAAGACTTACGAATAGATTTACCATGAAATAGCCACCAAAAGGCCCAGAAAAGACACCAAAACGCAAGCTACCCGCGCTTTCCGACTTTCCGACATCAAAATCATACCAACTTACGATTTCTAACCTCAAGAACCAAAGGGACATGAAGAGGAGAGCTTGAGGTAGCTTTCCTTCGTGAAAGTTTTTTTAGAAATGAGAAATGATATGAACAAACCAACTAAGGGGCTTTAAATAGTCCTCCACCACCTTAACCCGTTTGTTACATGCCTGCTTGCGCGATCTCGCGAAAATGCGAATATCTCTCTATTCTGAAGTCTTATTTGATAAACAGTTTAATGCATTGGAAACTAGAGTCATAGACCTTTAATATGTTAGGTTTTAGGCCCCCTAACTCATTATAGATTGGGAGAAAAGAACTGAGATATTTGACCCAAATTTTAGAGAATCTCAAGAAAGAAATCTGCAATAACTTTTTCCGAATTTCATTCTACAACTTGATTGACATCTATTCTTAAATATGATCATAGAGTGACTCAAATACCTTATAACACTTCCTTCTTATTCTATTAAGTACTCTTATTACTACCTTAAAGTACGGGTTTATTTCTTAAATTATACGGGATGTTACATATAGGGTGAGATTCCCTTTGCTGAGATTCTTGCCTCATGTGAATCTCAACACGCTTTGCCTAGATTTGCTCGTTGAGGGTCTTGCACCATGAGAGGGGACACAAGCTCATCCATCCTCTTTTCTCTCCTCTCTATCTGAGGGCTCGCTGACCTCCACCTTTTTCCCAACGTCATTTTATGCCCAATTTTTTACATGGAGCTTACCTCATGCATTCAACGTCTATTCTGATATCCTTGAGTAAAATGGGCATAACTCTTGGTAGAAATATCTTAATGATGAATAGTTTGAAGTATTGGAATCTTGACTCAATCATCTTAATTTAATATGCAACTTACATCATAATTCATTATAGATTGGGAGTTATACTTGTTCAAAGTTAATTCTTGTGTTAGCTCATTTGAAACTTTTAGTCTATAGAATAATTTTTAACTAGTCTTGACCCTAACGCCTTATATAGGACATTAATTCATTTCCATATCACTTTGTTATTATAATGACATATTTTAATTACTCATACACCCTTGGTTCCCGTACACCTTAAGGGGCCATTTGGTTATGGGATTAGACTCAAGTTGATACATGAAATAATTTGGTTATTCATGTATTAATTTTATACAATATTTAGTTTGTAGATTTCAAATGTTGTATAAAAGTTATTCATATATTAATTTTATATGATGTTTGATTATGTTTTAGTAACTACATAATTAATACTCACATAACATATGAGAAAATTTATGTGTAATTGTCATGACCCGAGCTGAGATCCTGGATCAAGACATGGGACATAGAACCATAAGTGGCTTCAAATCGATCCATGGCGTGAACATAGTGGCTAAAGAACATAAATTAGCGAAAATTGATAAATTGAACATGAATAAGTGCAAGTCTACACACGTAGTAATCATAAACCGAGTCAACACTGACAAGCTGAGTTTCTACATATTGTTTGAAAAGCCTCTGACATGATTGATGAGCTGATGGGACAACATCCCCAACTAGCTTGACAAAATTCTATAACTAAAATAACAAAATAACAAACTAAACTGAAAGTCCTCAGAAGATGAGGAATCACAAACACTAGCTAACAAGACTGATACGGAAGCAGGACTAATAGCGTGGATGAGTCTGATCTCTCAAAACTGTATCGTGAAATGATACAGTATAAAGTATGTGATCAGTACTTTGAATGTACTAAGTATGTAAGGTAAAATAAAAATGAACTAATAAAATACATAAGAGTTCATAAGAGTAGGACATTTCAAACATGAAGTGATAATCATAATATAAACATGAGGGCTCAAGGTTTTCAAAATAATTCATAAACTAGTCATAATCGTAATCATAAGAGAAATATTGTAAAACATAACTTGAGAAAAAGTATCGTAATCATGATCACACATAAAATATAAGGAACAATGGGAGGACTCGTCTTAACCAACACCACCATGATAGAGCTTACATGATGCCCTAACTCACTCAAGTGGGCAGAGCCATCCCGGGCTTGCCAGACAAGGGACATAAATAGCGTGATATCACTAATAGGGACCCACCGAGAGTCCATGAATATAAACCTATGTTGGCGTGTAGTTCTGAGACCACAGAGTTTACCTGAACATCGGGCCTACTCGGTGCTAGACAAGGCTCCCAAAAACATGCACATGAAGGCGTATATAATAATTGTGAAGTCATACATGAAGTTCATGGCTAGTTAAATCATAATATACTTGAGCATACTTGAAATACATGATTAGACATGAAATAAGGGCCTGTGAGTCGGCCAAAATCATAAACTCATAAATCATAAAGAATATACATGCTTTAGAAGATCACTATACTTGAGATTCATAAATTCATGAAGAGTACTCGTAGGAAATCATATCATAAATCATAAATTAAGGCTTAGGAGAACCACAATCATAATAGAATCATAAACTTGACTTTCCATGAAACTTGCATAATTGGGCATACTTCTCTAAAATTTCAAATCATAAATTTAATAATAAAATAGGTATAAAAATTACCCATAGATCTTAAAATATTCTTTGAAACATGAGGGGAATTGACCCATAAATAAATCATAGAGAATTTCATGAAATTGGGATAAAACCCCATAGAATCATACACTTGAATCAACACTTAAATTCATGAACTAGAGGAGAAATTTGGGCATGAGAGTGAAAGAAAACTCTCATTCATGGCCCTACATACCTGGATAAACTTATTCTTATCTTGACTCGGAAAGCCAAGAGATTTGGAGGAGAATTGGAGGAATTCTAGGCTTGATCTTCAATTGAACCCTCTAACATTACATGCATGGGAGTTGAATAAATTAGAATTGGTTAAACTACCCTAATATACTCCTTTCAGGACTTAAAACGATATAGTTTAGGGCTTAAGAGTTTAGGATTTATGAAAATACCCTTAATGAATTCGCAGGAAAAATTGTTGTGTCAGCTGTCACAAATCGTACCACGAGTGGTACAATCCTCTTAAGACTCGTGGTATCCTCCCGTACTGTCCAAGTCCAAAACCTCCAACCCTCTGCATATTTCCATGAATCTTAATACGATCCTTAACATAATCCTATGAGTCGTACCATCACCCGTGCTATCAATCACTGAATAACTTCGAAGACTTACTGACTCCTGATCATGGGTCGTACCCACATACTACGACTCATAGTGGGGAGTCGTGGTCTGGGGAACAAAAATCTCTAACCTGGTCCACGGGTCTTCCTATGACTCGTAGGTTAAGTCAGGCAAAAGTGCAGATTTTTCTGCTAAACTCATTTCCATTTCTCTCATCTAGTATTAGGAACTTTCGGAGTATTACAATAATTTTATATGGGACAAAAGGTGGAATAAGTTATTTGGATATTAGTTATACATGGATTAAAAA
This sequence comes from Datura wrightii, assembly GCA_035772735.1. Lineage (NCBI taxonomy): Eukaryota > Viridiplantae > Streptophyta > Magnoliopsida > Solanales > Solanaceae > Datura > Datura wrightii. The sequence continues at coordinate 98,697,453 of JASDFA010000007.1, forward strand.
TAATAAAATTATACATTTACCCCTATCAATTTTTTTTTGTCTCTGCTAAGGATTACTTTTAAAATCTTTTTTAATTCGGTACTTTTTTTTAAAATTATCACTTTCTTCTGTGTATATTTACCCAGAATTAGTTATCACTTTTCTTTTATTTGGTGTAATTTTTTTTTTGGTAATATGAATATTTTATTTGGTATCACTTTTTTTTATTCGGTGTATATTTTTTGTTATCCGGTGTACATTTACACCTCCACTTTTTTTGTTTTATATTTAATATTCAATTATACAATAAAATTTTATACTATTTATTTACTTGTTTATTTGTAAATAATATATATATTAATTTACAACAAAGTAAATATTCAATAATCAATAATTCATGTATTGAAATCTCATTATAACTAAACCCTACATAACTAATACTTACATATTTTATACCTACATAATTAATATATAAATAAATAATATAAAATTTTCTCATAATAATTAATTCATATATTACTAATATCATTCATATATTACTAATATCGGTATAACGTAACTAAACAGCCCTAAGTGTATCTTTATTATTCTTTTTGAGCCCAAATTGATTACGAAAATATACGAAGCTTTACAACCAAGTGACACGGAGAATGGCTTCACTCTCTGTGTGTGGGACCTAGAAAGTTTGCCTAAAGAGTTTCTATGTGAAATTTTACATTCTTTTTTTTAAAGATAAAATATTTTCATTTCTTATTTCCTATATTTCTTTGCTTTCTTAATTATTTTTTTCTTCTTCAAAACTTTACATTTTCTTGCTAATAACGGTAAACTAATTAAAATTTATAACCTTAAATAAACACCAAATATGATGTAATTAATGAAATCAAAAATTCAGTTACAAAATACAAGTAAATTTTATTAATAATGATAGATTCATTTAAAAACACATAATTCATAGGCGTCCAACATTTATTTTAAGTACATTTTAATATTTAACTTTTTCAATTGAATTTGTTATTATTGAGTAAATTTTATGATAATTTTCAATTAGATTTACTATTATTGATTAACTTTAGTTTTATTTTATTTTTAAAAATATGAGTTTTCAATTGGATTACTATTATTAATTTAAAATGGTTGGATTTTAAAGAAGAAAAAAATCTATAAATTTTTTATAAGACGAGAAGAAAGAACAATTAAAAAAAATCATTCTACGCTTTAAAGTTTAATTTTTATTTTATTTTTTGTTAATTTTTTGGTATTATTTCTATAGAGTTGTATTTTTTTAATTAAGTTTATTTATGATAAAATTCAATCGTGATTTTTAATTAAATTTACTATTATTATATATGTATTATTATTTTAAGAATGCAGATTTCAACTAATTTATTATTAATATCAATATCAAAAGATATAGAGATTTAAAGAAGAAAAAAAGAATATAAAAAATAAATAAAAAGTAACAAATAAAAAATAAGACTAATTAAATTTCAAAAATAAATATATAAAATGCCATATGAGTTTTTGGCGTACTTTCTAAACTCATGCATATTAAAATTATTGTCAGTCTCACTTACCACTATAAGAGAGTTTCAGAAACCGGAACTAAAATGAGACATAATCATGTTATTACATACGTGCAAAGCTTCTAAATTAAAAATTACATTACTATTTTATCATTTTATTAAATTAAAATTTAATTAATATTTAATTAAATATTAATATTCTATATCATATTATATTTATATATTTATTATTATATAAGTGGGAAGTCAAAAACTGAAAAATTAAAATAAATAAATAATAATAATAATAATAATAAATAAATAAATAATAATAAATAAGTATAAATAATGATAATGATAATAAATAAATACAAATAATAAATAATAATAATAATAATAACAATAATAATGATGAAAAATAATAATAATTAATAACTAACTAAATAAATAAATTATTATTATTATTACTATTATTATTATTATTATTATTATTATAATTAAAAATGGAAAGCCCTTTACCTTAAAAGTTGGATTATCTATTTTACTATGTAGTAAATTAAAATATAATAAAATATCCAATTAAACAGTAATATTTTACCATCAAATGTCTAATATTATATATATATATATATATATATATATATATATATATATATATATATATATTCATTCATAAAATCGAGTAAATGAAGAGGATTGTTTCACCTGCAAGTAAATATTGTAGGTTACACTTTTATATTTTTTTAATTATTATTTCATATACTGCCTTTTCACCTTCCAATTATTTCATCTTTTAAGCTTCTACTAGTTACAATAGTATTTATACATAATCCTCTAATGAAGATTTATACCATTAAGCAGACTCAATATGAAAAATATATATCTTTGTGTCATGATCATACTCTAGACCTTTTAATAGGTAATATGAAGTTGTTTTATTCTTTCTTCTTCTTTTTGATAATTGTTCAAATATTTTCTTATTTACCTTCTTGTTTTGTTGTTGTTAGCATTTTGAGTTTGTATGAAATGTCCATAAACTTTATAGAGGCAGCCTCAAACCTGCAGATTAAATTTACTCTTGGCTCGTGGCTTATATTTATATCAATTATGGTAACTTATATTTTATGTAATTCTTGCACTTTTCTGCATAAGTGTTGAAATTTTTTTTTCATTTTATTTGGGTGATCTTGTCACGCTTTATACTTAATTTTCATCAAAGCATAATTAGCAAACTAAGGCAACCAAAACTTCAGTTCAATCATTTTGAATTTACACTTATCGCAACTCTATATTTAATTATTTAATATGAATATACACGTGCGAAGCACGTATCCAGAAACTAGTAAGTTAATAAATACAGAAATAGGCTGTTATTTTAATTAGGTACCAAAATAGTTATGCACTTTTTTTGTTAACGCTTAAAGCTGACGTCGTAAGCCTGTATATCAATCTAAATTAGTCCAATATATATAACCGACTAATTTGGTCCAATATATAGGTCATCTTCCCCGATTGCATCTTCCCCGTGGAATTGGATTTTAGAAAAGTTACTAATCCATTCAACCAAAACTAAAATATTACAGTAATAAAGAAATTGTTCTGAAATAGAGGTGTGTTTGGTATGGAAGAAACATATTTCAAGAGAATATCTTCCGTGGTAGAGAATTTAGTTGTGTTCTGTGAAAACATTTCCACCAAAACTTGGGAACACATTTTCACCAAAACTTGGGAAAATGACTTGTTTCACAACCATACTCTTTTACTAGTATCTGAACATTTACTCTGTATCACTTCAACCAATACAGATATTCTTACCACTCTTTACTACTCAAAAATTTCACTAGAACACTGTAATCATAGTCTTCTTTATTTCATCAAAACATTGTTATCATACTCTAGTTTTAATTTTGTGTGATTATGATAGGTCTATCTCGATTATACCCAACCAAATTCCATAAACATTTTCTAAAATTCAATTCCACAGGGAAGATGCAATCCGAGAAGATGACCACTATATCGGACTAAATTAGTCTGTTATGTATATCTAACTAATTTAATTCGATATACAGGCTTACGATGTCAGTTTTAAGTGTTAACAAAAAAGTGTATAACGGACTAATTTTAGTTCGTTGAGCCTATTTTGGTACCTAATTAAAAAAAAGATTTATTTCTGTATTTGTTAACTTATTTGTGACTTATTTTGGTTCCGGATTCAGAGTTTCACGCAGAAAATCTTATAATTCAAAAAGTAATATCAATATTTCATAGTTGTTATAAATATATTTTAATTATGATGAATGTCTATTTCTTAGAAAGAAAGTTAGGATTAGTAACTTTGGGACTTTCCCCTATAAATAAAGAAATTTTCATTCATTGTAATTCATTTCTTTAATCGCTCAAGAGAAATAAGAATTATTCTCTCTTCTCTTTCTCGACAATATTCTTCCTATTTTATTATTTTATAACATGTTATCTCCGTCGTACCTTCAAGTGAAGGACTTATGGTAACATTTAATCCAAACAGTCTAGGTAACATGTTTCAAGTACTGTTCTTTTTTTCTTTTTTTTGTTTCGATGGATAGATCCTATTGACTTTAATAATAATGAAATTTTTAAAACTGATTATACAAACATTTTCTAAGGAGTTTCGTTGCCAAGCTATCAGTGATCATAATAACTTGAAAATTTTCTTTCAATATTGCTGGCTCTCTTTTTCTCTTTAGGAAGTAGAAAGTCTATTGTTTCAAGATTATTATAGGATGAAAAATCGTGGATTAAGGTGGCGAATATTGCAGCATAATTGACTTTTTAACCATAAGGTGGTGATTTCATGGTGTTTTATAATTCTTAAAGCAATAATTATATTGAAGTTTGGTATATCTTGAAAAATACGTTAGAAATTCTTTCTATATTATATGTGCTTCGATATACTCCTAGAGTAATAATATCTTAAAAGAGATTTTAAGCTATCACAATATGATATGCTTAAGGCATGTTTAAATGATTATGTTTCATTCTTGAAGCATGAGAACTTTTGATAAATGTTACAACTTCAAATCCATTTCCTGAAATAAATATGACAATATTTAGTAAAAATTATAAACAAAAACATACTCTTCGTTGTGAAGATATCAGGACTCACTTCTAGAAGAGGCAGAATAATTGAGAAGAAATTCTAAATATTCTGTCTTATTTCTGAAGTGATAAATTTGCAATTTATTCCTAAAGTAGTAATACTTACAATCTACTGAAACCCCTGCTTTTGCCAGCATGATACCAAGCACGGACTGGCAGCAAGGAGTCAATTGAATGATCAACCACTTCTGGCACAACAAATACTCCGCAATTTACTCCTAAAGTAGTAAGACTCTGCAAAAGTAAATCTTATAATTTACTCCTAAAGTAGTAAAACTTGCAACCTACTCTCGAAGTAGAAAAAGTTTGAAATAATGAAGTTTATAACTCAATTTTTACTGTTTATTTCATGACACTAGCATGTCTACATTTGCTTTCATGATATAGAAGTATTTAAGCAATATTTGATAAAATAAATTAGTGATCAAAGTCTCCAAAAGAGTCTAATTATTTATCTACAAGAATCATGACACCAGTAGTATCTAGACAATATCTTATCGTGAGAAATAAATTGAAGTCTCTCGAAGAGCTTATATATGATAACACATGCAATTCATGCTAGATCGCACTATATGAAGTTGTTACGATCAAAACACAAATTGTAGTAAACCTGAAGATTAGCAGCAATAAAAATGGTTATCATATTGAGACTACAAATTATTAAAAGGTTAAATATCTTCAAATTACAAGTAAAAAATATGTAGATGAAAATTTATCCAATCTCAAATAGCCTTGATCATGAGCCATATAATGATCACTATAAATAAGAACCATAATTCCAACAGTAGTGATTAATATTGATATAATAGAAGTAAGTGGGTCAATCAAGTATCCGAAGTCTAAAGAGAAATCATTATTGATGATCCAAGACCATACATATTGATAAAAAGAACTACTATTTATTTGTTGAATAGACAGGTAGATTGAAAAACTTGTATATGCATGATAAAATTACATGGTACAGTAAACAAGAAGTTTATTAATGTGAAATTCATGACATAGTAAAATCTAAAATTTACTAAAATAAATAACACATTTCATGATAGACTTGAAGTTTACTAGTACAAATAATTTTATTAGTTGACATGATTGTTTTCGTCATCCTGATATGATGTGTTAATTGAGTATTCAAAATATATTGAAGAACTAGAAGATTATTCAAGAAATTTTTCGTGATTCTTGTTCTCATGATAAGTTGATTGTACCAACTAATATTGAAACTAAATCCAGGGGAGGGGCTACAGCCAAGTCAGGGTGGCCAACTGAACACCCTTTGTCAAAAAATTATACCATATACAGGTAAAAAATTCTCTAGTATTTTCATATATTAATAAATGCACACATGTTTGGCACAACTGATAGTGGTAGCGCATCGGTACATTTTTTGTTTGAAGACTTAGATTTTTGCGGTTCGATTTTCGCTAAACTCTTTGACTTTTCGTAGAAGATTTATTAAAGAAATTATTGGTCTACTTATAGAAAAAGAATATATTGATCTGTTCACTCATTAGTTAAAAAATATCTTTTTTACACCCATTCATCTTAAAAAAATATTCTCCCATTAAAATTTGAACACCCTTGATAATATTTTTGGCTACGCCACTAACTGAATTCCCAAAATTCTGAAAGTATAAAAGGTGAATATGGGCTCATTCACTTGCCATGTGATGTCTTAAGTAGATGCATCCATAAGATGATCACATGTGCGTTTATTGTCAACCTGCAGTTTGACATTTACAAAATTTCTTGCTAGATATTGATCGCCTTAAAAGCATAATTTTCAGATTGTGTAAAAAAGACAATTCATCTTGATAATGCTGGTTTATATCCAAACTGGTTTGATATTGAATACCTGCGATAAATAGTTAAACCATTGCTTATGAGAATAAAGCTTAGTGGGTTAGTCTATGATATGATATATTATATATAATGTCATTTACATGTTGACCAATAAATTATGATTAATTCCCCTATGTTCAATTGGTTCAGGGTCAAGAGCCAAATATTTTTCATCTAATAACTTTTGATGTAAATTATATGATTAATGAATCTATCACGATACACACAGATGAATTTTTCAAAGAAGATCGGGGATGCATTTTAGTTCGTCTAACATGAGAGGGAGAGAATAAGCAGCTAAGAAATATATTGTGAATTATCATTAGTATGATCCTCATTCAAAAAAAATAACTCAAATCAAATGCTTGAAGCATTGTAGATCAATCGGTTTCAATTACAATAATCTTTGGAAAAAGAATGGAACAAATGAACATAATAAGGAGGCAATATGCTCTTAAAGAGCCTATGACATAACACTTCATGAAACCTCTTGAAAGACTTAGGTACCTAAGAAAAATATTGAAAGTGATGAGATCTCAATGAGTTATGTCCGATTGCAAATTGATATAAATGATATGCGGTCGACGATATATTTGATACAATATAGTGTGTAATATTGTAAAAGATTGTGTGGATCTAAATTCTACGTCTATTAAAATATGCTGATGTAGAAATAATTAACACATGAAACGATGCATCTTGATAAGCGTAAAGCTTATTGGACCTGTAGTCCAGACACTAGAAGATTTCATGCATTTAAATATTGATGAATGTTATCACTTGACAAAATTTATATGAAAATCTTAAGGGATTCAAAATGCCTGAAGCATTTACAAGTTTCTGTAAACTTTTTCATAATTCTTATATGAGGAAAATCAAATAAGAAAACAACATTGGAGTTTATTGAATTTGTTGTTTATATTGATGATATAAATCTTATAGGAACTCCAACAGAGTTTCAAAAGGTAATTATTGATTATTTAAAGATGAAGTTTGAGGTGGAAGATCTTGGAAAGACAAAATTATGTCTTGGTTTGCAAATTGAACATTTGACAAATGATATCTTTGTCCATTAATCAACCTAAGCAGAAACGGTATTGAAATAATTTTATATGGATGGAGCACATCCATTAAGTACTCCGATGGTTGTTTGATCACTTGATGTGAATAAGGATCCATTCCAACCTTAAGAAAAGAACAAGAAAATTCTTGATCCTAAAGTACCATATCTTAGTGCAATTGGTGCACTAATATATCTTGCTGACACCACAAGGCCTAATATAGCCTTTTCGGTTAATTTATTAGCAAGATATAGTTCTTCTCCTACTAGAAAGCATTGGAATGGGATCAAACATATAATGCAGTATCTAAAAGAGACTACCAATATATACTTATTTTATTCTAATAATTGTAGTCCTGATCTTATTAGTTATGCTGATTCAGGGTATTTATCTAAACCCACATAAAAATCGATCTTAAACTGGCTACATGTTCATATGTGGAGGTACTACCATATCTTGGAGATCTGCAAAAAAGTCTCTCGTGGCCATTTTATCAAATCATGCTAAAATAATAACTATTCATGAAGCAAGACAGAATATGTGTGGTTGAAGTCCATAATACATCTCATTAGAGAAAAATGTGGTTTGAAATGTAACAAAACACCCACAATTTTATATGAAGATAATGCAACATGCATAACACAACTAAAGGGAGGATTAATAAAAGGAGATAGAATAAAGCACATTTTGCCAAAACTTTTATACACACATGAACTCCAAAAGAATGGTGATATCAAAGTGCAACAAATTCATTCAAGTAACAGGGTGACTGATTTATTCACCAAATCTCTACCAACTACAATTTTTAAGAAGATGGTGCACAAGATTGAGATGCAAAGATTCAAGGATATTCTCATTAGAGGAGTTAATACGCGATGTACTCTTTTAGTTTTTTTCCACTGAATTTTCTTTGTAAGATTTTTAATGAGGCAGCCAAAATACGTATTATTAGATATATGTACTCTTTTTCCTTTACTAAAATTTTTTCCCATTGTTTTTTTTTCTAGTAAGATTTTAATTAGTCACATTATTTATCTATTTAGACATCCAAGAGGGAGTGTTATAAATATATTCTAATTATGGTGAATGTCTATTTCTTAGAAGAAAAGTTAGGGTTAGTAATTTTGCGATTAAGTTAATGTTTTCCTATAAATAAGAAATTTTCATTCATCGTAATTCATCTCTTTAATCCCTCAGGAGGAATAAAAATTATTTCTCTCTTTTATTTCTCTGCAATATTCTTCCTGTTTTATTATTTTATAACAATGGTTTAAATATTAAACTTGCAGGAATAGTTTATGAAATTTTCGGTATTAATTCACAAAAGAGCGAAAAAATAAGGGACATATTACAATTTCGGATCCTCTTCCTCTCTCTCAGCCATAAGAAGCCAAAATAAGCAAACCACTCTCCAAAGCTAACCAACGGCTCACATTTTCAATTTAATCCACAAAAAATCATCCAAATTCTAGTTCCCTATAAATACACACACGCGCACACTCAGCCTCATCTTACTCATTCAACACAGAAATCCATACAGAGCCATGGCTTCTTCATCTTCTCTCACTCTCTCTCAAGCTATCTTTTCTCCATCTCTCCCTCGCCATGGCTCATCTTCTTCTTGCTCTCCTTCTCTCTCTCTCTCCACTTTCTCGGGCCTTAAATCCAACTCTTTCACTTCCTCCCACCGCCGTGTTCTTTCCTCCACCACCATTGCTAAACAACAGCTTATTGTTCGGGCCTCGGCAGCTGTAGAGACTTTGGAGAAAACTGATGCTGCCCTTGTTGAGAAATCTGTGAACACTATTCGATTTTTGGCTATTGATGCCGTTGAAAAGGCTAATTCGGGTCACCCGGGTTTGCCCATGGGATGTGCTCCAATGGGTCATATATTGTACGATGAAGTCATGAAGTATAACCCCAAGAATCCTTGCTGGTTTAATCGTGACCGATTTGTTCTGTCTGCTGGTCATGGTTGTATGCTCCAATATGCTCTCCTTCACCTCGCTGGTTATGACTCTGTTCAGGTTTGGTTCTCCCTTGTTTAACTCCTAGCTTATTCTGTTCGATCTATTGGTTTGTTTGGTATGACAACAATGTGTTTGATTACTTGAATTGTAGAAAATGTTTTCAATCTAAAGGGAAAATCAGATGAACATTTCGACATTATTGTCAAATGAAATTATGTCAAAAAACGTTATCTTCTATTCATACCTCATCCTACACATTGTACATCTAGGTCAAGTAACACATGTCACTAATTTTTATTTCTAAACTCACCCTCTCTCTTGCTATTTTACGTTCAGAATTGGATTTGGATAGTTCTTCCTAGGAAGAAAAGGTTTCATTTTGTCCCATTTTGGTTTGGGGTGATTGTTTTATAAATCATTGTTTGAGATTGAGGACATTTTGGACAATATTGCTGATGTTTTCAATTTTTATTGGAGGATTAATGATCTTTTGATTTGGTATAGATATTTTTTTTAAGTGACTATCTATAAGTTCAGTTCCGTCATATTATGATTTGAGTGTTATTGAAATTTAAACTCGTCATTTTCATATTCATTATGCCTTGCTGATTATCTTTGGATTACTAATTGATTAGGAAGAGGACTTGAAAAGTTTTCGTCAGTGGGGTAGCAAAATCCCTGGTCACCCTGAGAACTTTGAGACACCTGGTGTCGAAGTCACCACTGGTTAGTATACTTTTATATGTCTGTGCACTTTGATACTATTGATTTGTATTTATGTGTTGAGATGTACATTAGCTTCGATAAGTTTGAGTTGTGAGTCAATATAACTGATCGTAATCTTCTTTTATTTGTTATTAGGTCCTCTGGGGCAAGGTATTGCCAATGCTGTTGGCTTGGCCCTTGCAGAGAGGCACTTGGCTGCTCGGTTCAACAAGCCAGATGCAGAGATTGTTGACCACTACACGTAAGAGTGTTTTCTTGCTCCCAAGACCGTTTTCATTTTGTATTGTCCAGTTTGACTAATGGCAATGGCTGTTGGCTGTTCAGATATGTTATACTTGGTGATGGTTGCCAGATGGAGGGAATCGCAAATGAAGCTTGTTCCCTTGCTGGCCACTGGGGACTTGGAAAGCTAATTGCTTTCTATGATGATAATCACATCTCCATTGATGGCGACACAGAAATTGCTTTCACTGAGGATGTCTCTGCTCGTTTTGAGTCTCTAGGATGGCACGTGATCTGGGTGAAGAATGGTAACACAGGTTATGATGAGATTCGTGCCGCCATTAAGGAAGCCAAAGCTGTCAAAGACAAACCCACTATGATCAAGGTCCAATATACATTTTAACTTTATGCCGTGAACTAAGAAGAGATCCTCAAGAAACCTAACAACCATTGCCTTCTGTACCATATAGATTACACTTCTTCTTTCTGTCTTTTTCACTTTTTCTTTTTTGTCCCCCATTTTTTTGTAATGTCTATCATTACTTTGACTGTTCTTTCATCTCGACAGGTAACTACAACCATTGGTTTTGGCTCTCCCAACAAGGCGAACTCTTACAGTGTGCATGGCAGTGCACTTGGAGCAAAGGAAGTGGAGGCCACTAGAAATAACCTGGGATGGCCTTATGAGCCTTTCCATGTGCCTGAAGATGTGAAGAAGTACTATAACATCCTCTTTTCCTAGTTTATTTTACCCTTTGCAGTTCTTATATTGGTATTATGTGCTTACTGCAGCCATTGGAGCCGTCATACATCTGAGGGTGCTGCCCTTGAAACTGAATGGAATGCTAAGTTTGCTGAATATGAGAAAAAGTACCCAGTGGAAGCTGCAGATTTGAAATCCATCATTACTGGTGAACTACCTGCTGGCTGGGAGAAAGCTCTTCCTGTGAGTGATTGTTGTCTCCTTCTCATGTTTAAATCCAAGTGTAACTGCTTTTTCTATAAACTATCTTTATAACAGTCCTTAACTTTTGATTGGGATTTCCGAAGTTGTTTGTACTGCAGCAGGCGAGAGCTTTTCTTCACTTGTTTTTTCCAGACTTCATCTTTCCTGAATACATGGCCCTAATTCTTAAATTTTTTGAAATAATTATCTTAGCATAACTGCTCTTAAGTTCAGTTTTCCTCTAAGGAATTGTGTTGCTAAAAACTGATAATTTATGTATCTTTTGCAAAATCAAATTTATCTTAATCAGTTATTTGCATGTTTCTTGATCTCAGACTTACACTCCCGAGAGCCCAGCTGATGCCACCCGAAACTTATCACAACAAAACCTTAATGCTCTTGCCAAGGTTCTACCTGGTTTCCTTGGTGGTAGTGCTGATCTTGCCTCATCAAACATGACTCTTTTGAAAATGTTTGGTGACTTCCAGAAGAACACTCCAGAAGAGCGTAATTTAAGGTTTGGTGTTCGTGAGCATGGTATGGGAGCCATATGTAATGGGATTGCTCTACACAGCATTGGCTTGATTCCCTATTGTGCTACTTTCTTTGTGTTCACTGACTACATGAGAGGAGCCATGAGAATTTCAGCCTTGTCTGAAGCTGGAGTTATTTATGTTATGACTCACGATTCAATTGGTCTAGGAGAAGATGGGCCGACCCACCAACCCATTGAGCACTTGGCAAGTTTCCGTGCAATGCCCAACATTCTGATGTTCCGTCCAGCGGATGGCAATGAGACAGCGGGAGCTTACAGGGTTGCTGTCCTCAAGAGGAAAACACCATCAATCCTTGCCCTCTCTCGGCAAAAGTTGCCGCAACTTGCTGGAACTTCTATTGAAGGAGCAGCAAAGGGTGGCTACATTGTATCAGACAATTCTTCTGGCAACAAACCTGATGTCATTTTGATTGGTACTGGCTCAGAGTTAGAAATTGCTGTCAAGGCTGCTGATGAACTCAGGAAAGAAGGAAAGACAGTGAGGGTTGTTTCCTTAGTTTGTTGGGAGCTTTATGATGAGCAACCAGCTGTCTACAAGGAAAGTGTCCTTCCAGAATCTGTTACAGCTAGAGTTAGCATTGAAGCTGGATCAACATTCGGGTGGCAAAAATTTGTTGGAGATAAAGGAAAAGCCATTGGCATTGATGGATTCGGTGCCAGTGCTCCTGCTGGAAGGATATACAAAGAGTTTGGTATTACAGCAGAGGCTGTTGTAGCTGCAGCTAAAGAAGTTTCTTAGGCAATGTTGGTTACCATTCTTGGTCGCTGGTGGTCTACTGAATTTATTTCATTTAGGTTATGAGATGGGAGATAATGGTGGAAACGATATCAAATGGACTCAGCACATTTCACAGCCGCCTGGGATTTAGAATAAGGGAGAAAATTTCCTCTGCACTTCTTTTTCTTCAGTTGAGCAGCAGAGAGCCACCAGAATGAATCCAAGATTAGGATAGAAATTAGGCACATTGATGTTCCTAAACTTGTACACTACATGTGTTGAGTTTGTAATTTCTTTTGGTTCATTGATAAAGATGTCGCTTTTCCAATTGGAGCTTCATGTGTCTCTGGAAATGGGATTTTTGTTTTCTTTTCATTTTAATCCATTTGGTGCATTCTCATAGAAAAACAATTGAACTTTGTAGGCTAGCTTTGTGATATGTTGAAGGGGAGGAAGCCCCGCATAGGGCAATTCTACTGCAAACTTAAATTGTTCCCGTACGCATTTTCCTTGAACATTTTGGATGATTGAAAAGAGATATCCCCTTGAGTTGCGCCTGTTTGGCTATTGAATTATAACCATTGAAAAAATCATAGAAATCTAATCTCTTCAAGCAAATATGAGTCTTTCTAAGCAACAAAATGTGGCCCCTACCAAGTGTTGGATGATGGTGCATTTGGCTTCATGATTGTGGTTATGAGCTTTTCCCTGTGGTAGCTAAAATTTCCAGCTCAAAACTGCCTATACTCATTATCTTTTCCCCTTTTTCTTTAGTGATAAATTTTGTGAAAGTTGTGGGTGCTTCGAACAATTTTTGTCTGACCCTTATTTTGTTGATTTTTCTTTTTCTTGTTTTGGGCCACTACTAGGCTGTTAAAGATGCCCTCCCTCCAAATAGGATAACGTTTATAGCTTTAGCATTCTCTCCTCTCACTCTTGATCTGTCTCTTCATGCCATTTAAATCACTTTGTGTTCGTTTCAATTATATAATCAAGTTATCTTTCACTAACGTCAAATTTTAAAATAATTACCTATATTTGTTTGCCTCTACTAAAATTTAATCTTCGTATTCCATGATTTTTTTTGTTAACCTCCTGACCACACTATCTTTCAATCTAAGAAAATGCTATTGGTATTTTGCTAATATCCCATAATTGCGAATTGGGGACCAAAACTCCCACAGAACCTGGACCCCAATAATTATTTTCGGACACATCGCGATTTTAGTTCTTATATTATTATTTTATTCCCGTTTTAAAAAGATAATGAAGAGAGGAGACCTGAATCCCTCGTCTTCAACCTTTATGTGATCATCACTGTGACTGATTTCCCAAGCATAAATCCATAAAAGCTCAGGTTACTTCTCGAACAAATTCATCAAAAATCTCAATCATAGAAAATTGCGTGTGAATATTTTAGTGATCGCCACTCAGTAGTGGCCATACCGAATATGCCAAGCATCAAATAGCCCAGTTTTTTTTTTTTTTTAAATTAAAAATTTTGGGGCATGGAAAGGAAATGGAGGAGGAAATTATAAAGTGAAGAATTAAAATCTCACCAACAAAATGAAAGCTTAAGTAATCAATCAACCGAGTTATTAAGATTTTTCAATATCCAGATTCGTGTTAGGGTTTATCCTAATAATTTTATTACAATTATAAATACTTTTCTTGGTAGAAAAAGTTTTTTTTTTTTTGATAGAAAATGACTCATTCATATCCAATCATTTTATTGGAGAAGAAGTTTAGCACTTCATTAAATTGAGAATTTTTATATTTCAAATAACAAAACAATAAATCTACAGTAGTAGTTAAAAACATCTTATTTAAGGGGAGATTATTTTCTCTATATAAGTTTTATATTTTCCTTTATATTAGTTTTTGGCCAAATACATACAATCTCTCTCAATTTTGCCCTGTATTCTTTTATTTATTTCGGCACTTCATCTTCAGCCTTGTATTATTTTAAACCTACAACTCTATTATTTCATGTTTCATTTAAACACAAAAAATATTATTCGGTATAGACTATTTAACGCGTGTTGATAAACAGTTTTAAAAAGGTACAAAATGTTACAATTAAATGACTCCACATATTTTATTTTTTAAATATCGTCCAGGTCATCAGGGTTTAGCCTAAGTACTTGCTTCTTAATCTTTAACTCACTCCAATACGGGCAAAAACAACCCATTTTTGATACGGATAAGATAAAAGACTCATGATTCATTGCTAATAACACTACTAAAAAATAATAAAATTCAAAGGACTCCGTCCGGTTGTCAAAGATTTTTCTTAAAAATGAAAACCGATGGACTTTTAAAAAGTCAACGTACTCTCGTTAATTATATTTTTTCGCAAAATGGCACAAAAATTATAAAAAGAAAATTGTTATTTTTTAAAGAAAATCGCCGGACGTCTATCGATTTTTAAAGTGCAAAATTATAGTTGAAGAGTATAAAGATAAATAATGAAAGCATACAAAATAGTATTTTGTGTTTAAATGGAACATGAAAAATAAAGTTGGAGGGTTAAAATGAAACAAGGCTGAGATGGAGTGACAAATAAAAATGGGGGTAAGTTTGAGGAGTTGTATATGTATTTGGCTTTAGTTTTTCATATATAGGTCAATTCGCCAAATAATATTAAATGTTATGCCTCTTTTAATTTGTCATGCCCCGCCTTGGGAGGCATGACTGACACCTAGTGCCCTACCAGGACCTGGACTGCTGGACTAGCTGAGCCTAAGCACTTCTGGTGCCAGACTGGCTCTAACTCTGGATTCAAGAAAAACGACGGCTATATAACGGCTGTAAATGCAGTCTCCCGCTGACTAGGCCTATAGTCACCTGTAAGATAACAATAGCTAACCAGAATAACAGTAGTATAAGGGAACCTATACGGGCCGACAAGGCCACCATAATATCTAGTTATTTCTGAATCAAGAAAAAAAGTGCTAAACTGCTACGTGACCGAAAAAGTCACCACTACCAACTGAATAAGGTCCCACACGGCTATCATAACAAACCCAAACATACACATGGCCTCACACGACCGGTAGAGCTAACCACAGGGAATATACAATCTGCAAGCCTCTAAGAATACTGATAAGATGGTGGGACAGGGCCCCGGCCTACCCGTACTGTACAACAAAAGAGAAATAAACCTCTAGCTATCAAGCTCCGGATGACAGGAGCTGATGACTCTGTGTGCTGGATGGAATTACGAGGGATCGGCTCCTCATCTATGAGTACCTGCAGGCAAGTAATGTAGCACCCCCAAACGGGCGTCAGTACCACTGGTATCGAGTATGCAAAGCAACCTGAACATAACTGAAGATAAACAGTAATCTGGTAGTTACTGAAATGACAGAGGATAGCTAAAACTGTCTGGAATAGCATAATCTGTACCGAGCTTAACTGTACTGGAAAGAAGATAAGAATCATACCTGTCGATGCGACATCCTGCTATTTATCAACTTAATAAGTAACATACATACATACATACATACATACATACATACATATATATATATATATATATATATATATATCATACAAGAACCTATACCATCCCCCATAAGCCAGAAGGTTCCAATCAACACGCAATCTATATACCCCTACCCGGGTCAAACCATCCAAAAATAAATTCACTCCACTCACCTAATAACTACGAGCACCCCGCTGGCCCCCTTGGTATGCAGCTTGGGCTCTCTGGGCCCCTGACTATAACTGTGTCTGAGTCCGGAGGACTCCTGTAACTGTAATCTGAGATTTGTATCTGTAATTTGTAATCTGTGCCCTGGGCGAAAGCACTCGACAGGGTATGCTGTAATGCTGGTCAACCTGCTATGGGGAATGCTGCACCCCATCTTCGTCCTACTGCGGACGGCATGCCACTCCTTGGAGTGACGTATCCTCACCCTCTGGCGGGCGAGTCGACACAACTGTTAACCCTGGGGTGGCAAAGAAGCTCTAAGGGTGACCACATATCACAAACAAGTCTCAACAAACAACAGTAATCACATGTAACATGTATATTAAATCTGAAAATACTATCCATGTTTTGATATTCTATTCTGAGTCTTTTGCTGAATTAAACTGAATCTAATACTGAGTTAAACTGAGTCTGGGATAAGATCTTGCTGTCTGATACTGATTTACTGACTTTTATTCTTGATATGACATAATAATACAACATACTTAATACTCGGCTTCTGGAACTTCCTTCTGGAATTTATTCTATTTTACTATACTAGAATTACCAACTTGCCGAAGAAACTAGCTTTACATACCTCAGTTGTCGGCTTTCGGGCTAACTGGCGTAACTCGATCAATATTCAGTTATTTCTTCCAACTGCATTCATATTCATAGCAATTAGAACTAAATTCATTGATATTCCCGAAGAAAATACAACTTTGAATATATATATAGCCCAAACTTTGACTTATCGAAAAACAGCCAAAAGCTTGCTCGCTATTTCTCGGAAGTCCAGAAGGGAGAGTGCTCACTTTAGGGCTAGGAGTATATTGAAACTAATTTGTAGCAATTCCACTTACCTTAGCTCGGTAGGACGACGGTTCATTGGCCGAATTTCACCAAAACTAACTCCGTAGGAATGCTCCCTGCAGCTTAATACTTCACTACCCAAGATTAATTCGAGTTTGGACGGCGTTTAGCAGCGTAAACGGAAGGAATTTTAAAGAAACCCTTCGTCCTCCTACTGTTCTGCCCGTTTCTGGAAATTAAAAGTGGGGAAAATGAATTTTAAAATGAAGTGGGGGCTTATATACTTGGGGCTGAACCCCACCTCCGTGACACGCCGGCCAACGCGGAGGTGAGCCCTCCGTGACACGTTGGCCATCACGGAGGGGGTCTACCCGGCCTCCTCTTGCGATGTTTCAATGTGGCGCTTGTCAGGTCTTCCCCCAGGCCTTTTTATAGCATGTATGGTATTCTAAAACTCTTAACCAACATGCGAATATGCCAATTAAAAGTCAAGAATTTACGGGGTGTAACATAATTGTAATAACCCTAATATTCATTTAGTGATTCTATTTTTTCCCCATGTTTGACCCTCCTCATAGCTTTTTTAGCTGTTTAAGACTTGTGGGGATGGATAACTCAATTTTCGAGGTGATCTAGATATGTCTTGGGGAAGATTTTTAGTTTTTAAAAGTTTGACCAAAGTCAATATTTAGAGTTGACGAGGTCAAATTTGAGTTTTGACAGCTCCGTTAGGTCCAAGGGGTGATTTATGACATAGTTTGGTGGTTTGTACAGATCTCCAGACGTTCGGAGTGATTTGAACCATTGAGTTGATTTCTGATTCTCTTAAAATTTAGAATTGACCACGATCAATATTTGGTGAAGACAACCTTCGATCGGTGATTCAAATTCCAATAGGTCTATAACATGTTTTATGATCGATTTGGACAATTGGTATATGTCCGGGTGATCCCCAATGATTTTCAAGGTCGATTCCAAGTTAGAAGATTTCTTTGAGTTGCTGTCTTCTGGTGCAGTGATCCTTCTTTGTGTTCGCTATAAGACCACCACATTCACAAGGAAAGATGGGATCTAGTCATGCGTTTGCGGTTAGTATTTCACGTTCGCAAAGAGGGAGGGGCTTAGTGTCATGCCCCAACCTTGGGGGACATGACCGACACCCTATGCCTCGTGGGCCTAAGCAAATCACATATAATATCTATAAACAATCTGCAACATAAATGAGCTGACAATGCCACCTCACGACATCAAACAATAATATAACAATACAACAACCATCTGGGCAACAACTGCGTAACACAAATATATATAGCAAAGGCCGACAAGTCCATACACTAACAGTACTATCAACAGGGACGATAAGGCCATACAAGTATGAAAAATCCACTGTTTGAGTCTAAGAAGCTTCTACAAGAGTATAACTAATAACTAGGTGAGATAGGGCTCCACCTTGACCAAAACATCAAGCAAAAGGAATACTAGATAATCAACTCTGAAAAAGATGAAGCTTACTATCACGACCCGAACATAGGCTCGGATTGAGACATGGGACCTAGAACCACGAATGGCTCCATGTCAACCCATGGCCTGAACATAGCAACTAAAGAACATATATCAAGCGGAATCTGATAACTAAAACATGAATAAGCGAAAGTCTGAATACATATTAATTATAACAGAGTCAACACTGACAAAGTTGAAATTCTACATATTGTCTGATAAGACTCTAACATGTCTGAAGAGCTGATAGGAAAACATCTCCAACTAGCTCGCTAAAGTCTGAAAACTAAAATAACAACATCAATACTAAGCTAAAGGTCCCTAAAAAAATAAGGACTCACCATAGCGGGAACTGAACTAGACTAAGCTGCGAGAGATTGGGCTAATATAGAACTGAGTCTGATTGTCCGAACCTGTATCATGAAATGATACAACATAGAGTATGCGGTCAGTACTTGGAGTATACTGAGTATGCAAGGTCATTAAAACATGCTGAGTAAGTATAAACTAAAATGATGCATACAAACATAAATCATAAGACCATGAGAGTAGGGACTGCATGCTGAAATCTGAATCTGAATCATTTATGAGATAAGATAAATCTCATATCTGGATAGAATGAACCAAAGCTAAAATAGAAATTATATGACTTTTCATAAGTGAAATCATAAGTAAAAGCTTCTAAACTGATCATTGGGTCAAACCTGCTGAAACATAACATCATAAGTCATAAACATGCATAACTGAAATCATAAGGAACAATGGGAGATGTGTCACAACTAACACCATCATGATATAACTTACGTGATGCCCCAACTATCACACTCAAGTGGGCAGAGCTGTCTAAAACCTTGCCATGGTTAAAGACGCTACCATAATACCGATATCAAGCTGAAGGCACTCTGGCAGGCGGGGAAAAATCTCTTGCAAAGTCTCAAATATAAATATATCTATGTTGGCGCGTAGTTCTGATACTAGAGAACCTTGGAACTCCAAGCCTACTCGATGCTAGAAACTACTCCCAAAAACATGCATAGTGCTCCCCTCGTTTTTCAAATAAGTTGAAATCATAATCACATGTATAGTCTGAAATCTGAACATGGGGAGTCTTGACTCCAAAACATATGATAAGCTGATCTTATTAACCTTGGATAAATCATGAAAACGTAATTAACTTGTGTGGGCTTGCCCAAATCTAAAAATAATGCATACTTGAAATAAACTTCATAAGTCAATGATGTCACCCAAATTACACCTCGCAATTGAGATATAAGCGGTCGATTGTCAAATATAAAACCCAACGAAGGTTGAGGTCGATCCCACAGGGAATATGGTAAGAACTTAGGTTAATATGAATAACTATTACTATTGATTTACTTATTTTCAAAGGGAAAAAATATAGAATAATGACAAAAGTAAAATTAATGAATGCTTGTATCAACTTTGGTTTGTATTCAATTTACAACTAGACTAGGATTGTGTTCCCCAAGATTTCATAACCACAAGGCTTATACACTAGTGATCTATTTCGGTGTTTAACATGCAATATTGGTAAGTTAAGTTCGCCTAAATAGTTGGTCCCCTATCTGAATGATTTTCACCACGTAACTTGGTCTGTATACTAGTGTACTTTAATTGACCCTTACCCTTAATATCGGATTAGCTATCTTCGGACAAGTTCAATCTATTAGATGAGGGTTGGTAGCCTCAAATCTCCATTGTTAATCCCTTTTCCCATTCTTTACTTCCTTGATCCGGTAAGTAAGAATAAGGCAAGTCCTAACGTTTGCAACCGTCAAAAATCAATCAAAAGGAAGGGAAAAACAATACATGCATAAAACTCGTTCAAGAATCACTAGGTATTTTTACCTATGTGTGTTAATTCATCTTGGTTCCTACAAACCTAGTTTATGAGTTTAGCTACTCATGTTTGTATTATTGCAATCACAAAATATAGAAGAAATCATAATTGCAACTTACAAATTATTGTAGAATAAAAATCAAGTAGATTGAATAAAATTTCAATGTTGCTTTCATGTCTTGAATCAAGAACAAGTGTATGAAAATTCTCTCAAGAATATACTCACAATATCGTTCAAGATTCTCTCTCAAAATCGGCTAAAATCCTTCCAGAAATCCTTTCAGAATCGTCCCTCAAAATAAACCTAAAACTGGGTATTTATAATACCAAGAAGTCCTTTTCCTAAATAAATTTGGAAACCAGGTCGGCAGTGGCAACGGGCTAGGTGACGGATTGTTTAGTCCTCTAACGAGTTGTTCCTTGCTTTAAACCAGTCGTCCTCAACAATATACTCAGGCTTGGCAATGGGTCACCTAACGACTCGTCGCGCCTTAGCACAAGTCATTAGGTCCCTCGTGGACTAACTCCTAAGAAAATCCAGTGCACTTCGCGGATAACTCCAGTGGCCTTCCAACGAGTCGTTCCTTCATGTGACAACTCGTGATGTCTCTCGTCAACTTCACTGGACACTTGGTTGAAATTTTCTCTTCAAAGCCCAACGGTTAACCTCACGACTCGTAACCAAGTGTAACGAGTCATTCCTCGAACTCGTCAAGTGCACTGTTTCACTTCTTCAGAACTTCATCTTTTTGCCCACGCCTCAGGCGACGGGTCGCGCCTCTTACCAACGACTTGTTAAGTGCCTGGCAGTCACCTTTCAGTTGTTTTTAGCATTAATTCAACCAAAATCACTTTCAGACCTGTTTTCCTGCAAATTAAGCACAAAATACCTTATACCCCTTTAAACATACTTGGAATGTGCATAATTTCTTGGTTTTAAGCGTCAAAAGTGCCGTAAAATCATGACACATCAACACCCTCAACTGAAAACTTTTGCATGTCCTCAGGCAAAAGCAAAGCAAAACAAAACAAAACAATCTACTTCGACGCTTCAATAGGAAAAACTTTAGAAAACTAACAACAGTCATTTTTATACATCAAAATCAAATTTTCTAACCCCTCCCTCATCGTATCAACTCAAAACACTATGCATATGCAAAATTTCCAACCATAACACAGAGGAATCGAAACATGGCAAAATACTATTACCTACAATCACACACATAAATCCATAACACTGCCCCAGATAATTTGTAGATGATTTTGCTAACCAAGTGCTCTCACCTCAAAGAAGTCCCACACTCACACATGTGTATATGATTAACTCGGTATATTTATCTTGGGACTAGGTAAGATCCATTCACTCTCATAAAGAAATTTGAATTGTGTGCATACAATACCATAGGCTTGCCTTTACTTTCAATACCTTGATTTTCGGACAAGTAGCTAGGATCACTATAGGAATTTCTCAGCTTGTAACGTAGGCTCGGGCTTTGGTATGCTACATATGGATTTTAGTAGCTCAACCCTCCTTGGCACAACGCCTTTTTACTCCATTTTTCACCTTTCTTCCTATTTTCTCCCTTTTTCCTTTTTTCTGCTTTAGACACTACAGATGCGGTTACTTTTTATTCAACAAAAACTTATTGATGTCACACATTATTTTTCTTTTCTTTTCTTTCTTTTTGACAACAACAATTTTTTATTTTTTCATTTCATCATGCATACCACACCCGCTCTTTTTCCTTCTTTTTCATTACCCAACTTTACTTCCACCTGACTCTTCTTACTCACCCCTATCATAGCCACCCTCAACTTATGCGATTATCCTGAGTTGAAGTTCACAATGTCCAAGGAGGGACCAGGGCCAAAACAGGTTTATTTATAATAAAATCAGGCAGGTGACTTTGTGTAAATGAAAAGAAAGGTCAATTTAAGCTCAAACATTTGGATTAAGGGATTTTTATTTTCTTTGGTAGGTCTTTTAGGCTAAAGTGGACTCATAAATCAAAAACGGCCTATGATCCTTTCCTAGTTTATTATCCTCTATCTCCATACGACTGACCAGACAAGTTCTAGATTGACACACACAACCGAATTCAGCTATCATACCTCACTTCACACATAGCACAGGTCAACATCATCAATTCTGCTAATTTCTAGTTAAGGTACAACCATACAATAATAAAAAAGTTCATAGTTTCAATGCAATGCAAAGATTCACAAAGGTCATAATTGTCAACTCTCACATACACATAAACAAAAACTTCCGGTGGGGGTATCAAACCATCAAAGATCAAAATATCAAACAATTTTGGCTCTTGACTGCTTTCAGTTTTTCTAACTTTCTTCTGACTGACAAAAAAAAAACAAAAACACAAAATAAAATCCTAAACATGCCGGTTATACTAGATATTGAACACCCAAGGGAAAAGATATCCGGCAAGAAAAATCCTCGAGTTATGTTTAGCAAAATAGAATGCACAGGTATCCCTCCCTACCCCCATCAAAAAAACATGCGTCGTCCTCGACGCATCTATATACAATACAAAAACCAAGGGAATAGGAAACTTACCTCTGCGACCTAGGTGTCAGCTACCTGGTCGGTAGAGGGCGTAGATATGCCTCCAATATCAACTCCAATATTGCCGGCTTGACCCGGTGCATTTTCAGATCCAACTGAGCTCGTCCGTCTCCACGAGCTCTCACTGCCTCAGTCTCGGCTCTCAGTCGAGCCTCCTCTCTTGATTTGTGCAACGCTCTCTCCATCTCACTCTGCTCTCATTTTTGCTTATGGAGCAGAGATGCATCAACATCATCACTTACCTCCTCACGAGGTCTCTTCCCCTTATCATGTGCCACCAGCTCCTTCGTGATGAAATCAAAATAGGTGGTAGCTCCTATTCAAACTCATCATCAATCACGGGGAATACCGGTGGAGGTACCGCAGCTATCTGTCGTGTGGCCAAGTCCCGCACCTCGGATTGTAACGCTCCAAGATCTAAGTACCATCTCGATAACTCTGGCGCCTGTAACTGTGCAAGGCACTCGTCCATCCTTCTCTCAAAAGCGTCCAGTCACCCATGCACCAAAATGGACAATGTCTCCAACTCCTTTGACACCCACGGCTTGACCTGCTCCATCAAGACTTTGACTTGTAGAGCCGTGTGTGCCTACTGCTTTTCTACTTTAGGTAGCCGCCTAGAAATATCAACCAAAAAATCCTGTGAGACCATGACTATGCCGGTTGTGCTGGATCATGGAGGTGCGACTGATGGTCTAGATACTGCTACCATAGATGATGACTCAGGAATGTCGGCAGGTGTGGAGGCATCCGCTGCATCTGTAGCCTCAGCCTCGCTACCTATCTCTCTACCCTCAGTAGGCTCGGCCGCTAACTCGGCGAACTGTGCTATATCAGTCTTCGTCCAACTACCAAATGCCTATGCTATTATGGTTGCTCCAGCAGATGCAGATGCCCGAGTCCTCGCCCTCGATACCGGGTTTGTATTATCTCTAATCAGCCCGATATCGGTAATCTTCTGAACCACCACTCTCTGATTAACTAATGGAAATTCTGGCACTCGAGACTCTTGACAAAGTCTATCAATCAAGCAGGGGAAGGGAATCATCGTACATCATTTATAGCCCGCTCTCGAATCTCCTCAACAATGAACCGCGGGAAAATGATTGCGTACCCCTCCATTATGCTGGCTACCAGTGCTGCTCAGTTGGGTGAGAGTATATTGTCATTGCTTGTTGGTACCAGCCTGTGCCTCACTAGCGACCACCAAAATTTCTCCTAAAAGTTCAATGTGGCCTTCTTTATCTATGACTCAGTACCATGAAGCCATTCAACTAATGGCCCCTTTGTAGCAATGATGCGGGAAAGCCAAGTGTACTGTTGCATCCGCTCCATGCTATTCAACTTCTTTGTTTTGACTTTCCGCAATTTGGATAACCTATGATCATACTCTACCGTGTTCATCGGAGCTCGATATTCTGGCTCGTACAGCATCCTGGAAATCGTCTCTTGAGATATATCAACTGAGGTCTCACACACCATCACTTGATTCAATATAGGTCGCTTCTTCCAATCCTGGCCTCCTAGTGCCAACCACTGCAATGTGGGTGCATATGCCGCATAAAACTCTCGGACTAGGCATGGACTGTAACTACCTGATGGCTCGGTCAACCACCCGAACTTGTAAGACCGCTTGTAGCTTAGGAAGGTCTTTCAACCCTGTGGTGATCAGCCTTGGCTCCTCGTAAATGCTCCTCTTCGGATTGCCTTTGTCATTGGGAGCAATATCTTGATTGTATATAGCTTGTAAGACCGCTTGTAGCTTAGGAAGGTCTTTCAACCCTGTGGTGATCAACCTTGGCTCCTCGTAAATGCTCCGCTTCGGATTGCCTTTGTCATTGGGAGCAATATCTTGATTGTATATAGCCCGCATGCCGTGGAGACACCATTTTCTCACATTTCTCGGTTGCTCATTTGATGTGCTCGATGTATCAGTCAGCTCATTGTCCGAGTCCCCTTGCTGGGCATGAAACTCATCAACTCTCTCTGTATTGTGTCTAGCTGTAGGAGCCTTAGGAACAAGTGCAGCAGTAGCCCTAGCGCTTTCATTAGTGCGGTTGGGCGGATCTATTGCTAGTGGAGTGGGAGTATTGACCAGGGCTATCGGATTTGAAACTTGTTGAGCCCTAGCCCTGGTTGTCCTCCTCACCAGCTGCTCTTTCGACACCTCATATTCCTCTTCAGAGCCACTCGACTCTTCAGAGGAGGATGGATCATCCGCAACCTTTGGTATGATGGTTGATTATGCTCAGGTACCTGCTTTTTGGTTTGACCCTTCTTTGGTGTACCTCGTGGAGCGATTGTA
Source organism: Datura wrightii (assembly GCA_035772735.1). Lineage (NCBI taxonomy): Eukaryota > Viridiplantae > Streptophyta > Magnoliopsida > Solanales > Solanaceae > Datura > Datura wrightii. Next base: position 98,722,867 of record JASDFA010000007.1, read on the forward strand.
CCTATGGAAATCATGTTAGTACACAAGAGAAGATGAAACAGAAAATATTTTTTTAGCTGGTGCTAGTGGTCCTAACGGGTGACTAAACGAGTCGTTGCTTCTGGCAACGATTCGTGAAGTCACTCGTTACCCTAGGTTGGAAATTTTTCAAATAGGTCTAATGTACTTGACGATTGATTCCAACGAGTCGTTACCAGAGGCAACGAGTCGTTACCAGAGGCAACGAGTCGTTAGGTCACTCTTTAAGTACACCGCCTCAGCAGTCTAATTTCCCCACTCAACACAAGCTACATGATGAGTCGTGGTGACCCAATGACTCATGTTGTGGCTCATGCTCAAGAGTTCCTGTTCATCTTCCTCCTCTTTCCAGTTTTCAATTCCACAGACACAAAACTTCAATTAAAATCAACCCAGGTGACTTACATGATTGCAAATCAATGTTTTACTTTTCCTAGGTTTATCTACATCACAAAGCACATATGAACATAATGTAAATCGAAGAATCATTCAAGCTCCGTCATTCATGGGTCTTCGTAATTTCTTGATGGAATTGAAAAAAGAACATTCAAAGATTTTGTGTGGGGAAGATCACTTACAATTTTGAGTTATCAGAGATGGAGTGCAATATCATTTGTGAGTGTGCTTCCGTGAGTGTGTGTGTAGTGATGATTTATCAATGGTGTTTTTCGATGGGTTATCGTGAAGAAGAAGATGTAAGAGGTAAAATCTTGATGCTTTGATTGTGGGGAGTTTATGAATGGAAACAAATGGTGATATTTTTAATTTTAAAAAAATTTCCCAATTTCAGTCATGGGTTGGGTTAGGTCAACTTACCTGGGGACCTGACGACTCAAGTAACGACTCGTGGTGTCTCCCAATGGGTCGTTTCCTGAGTCATGGTCCTTGGCCTACTGTAGCTTCAGGACGGGTCACTTAACGAGTCGTTTGGTTTCCCAACGATTCGTTGACTGAACCGTTATTACCCATTTTCTTTAAGTACAAATTTCGATCCAGTGTACCTAACGGGGGACTAAACGATTCGTTTCTTGGAGAAACGACTCGTGAAGTCACCCGTTGCTCCCCTATTTTCTGCAGTTCTATTCATGAATGGCTAAAGGAGTTGTCAAGTCAGTTGACGACTCGTTCTATGATTGTTCTACACCAGAACTGAAGTTTCAGTTTTTGTTCCAACTTCAAATTTTCCATCTTATTCACCTGCACCCATCAACAAACGTTAACACTAACTTTTTATTACAATTACAACTTGGGTTGCCTCCCAAGAAGCGCTTGATTTAACGTCGAGGCACGACGTAGGTGTTTTGGCTACTTAGACTTCACAAAAATACCTTCATGGGTTGCCTCCCACGCAGTGCCTGATCTAACGTCGCGGCATGACACAAGTCACTTGACTACTCATAATTCGTCAAGTGACTCTTCTCCACCCACCAATGCAGAAATTATGCTGAATTCCTTGGGCTGTTTCGTGGTTCGGTTAATGTTGAAGGTAACCTCTTCTTTGTTCAATCGAAATTTCAAATGCCCTACTTCCACATCAACTAGGGCCCTACCCGTTGCAAGGAATGGTCACCCCAAAATAATGGGGACCTCTGAATCGACTTCGCAGTCCAGAATCATGAAGTCTGCTGGGAATATGAACTTGTCCACTTGTACTAGCACATCAAACAAAATTCCCACTGGCTTTTTAACTGTTCGGTCAGCCACCAGTAGCCGTATTGAAGTTGGTGTGGGGGTTCCCAAGCCTAACTTTTTAAATACTACTAGCGGCATCAGATTTATGCTAGCTCCCAAATCATAAAGCACCCTTGCAAACTCAACCTCCCCAATGGTGCAAGGTATAGTAAATGCACCTGGGTCTTCCTTCTTCTATGCTAAGACCCGTGTAGTGATGGCACCATAGTGGGGTAGATTATCAGCAGGTTTCAAACTTACTATTCTTTTTCTAGTGACGAGGTCCTTCATAAATTTGGCATATCCGGGCATTTGCTCAAGTGCCTCCATCAATGGGATATTCACCGACAGTTGCTTGAGCATAGAGATAAGCTTTTGATATTTTCCATCTTCAGCTTTCTACTTCAAGCGCTGGGGGTAAGGAGGAGGAGGTCTAGGAATTGTCATGAGTTTTTGCTGTGCCTCCTTCTCCTTCCCATGGGCATCTCCTTGATCCATTGCACTACTCGGAGCATTTCGCCCATCTAAGTCCCCAACCAAAGTTGGGTTTTCAACATCCACTACATCATCATCATTTATCAACTCGGGCCTTTCTGACTCTTTAACTACCACTAGCCTCGGTGGATCAACTGTGGCCTTCCCGCTCCTAGTAGTGACCGCCATGCAGTGGCTGTCATTTTTTAGATTTTGAATAGTATTGCTGGGAAGTGGGCCTTTCTGCCTTTGATTCACTGTAACAGACATCTGACTCATCTGCTGCTCAATTTGCCTGATTGCCACAATATGTGACTCCACCTTTTGGTTTAAGCCAGAAATATCAGCGCGCAGCTCCTTAAAGTGGTTGTCTGTTGCCTCCATCCTCTTGAGCACTTTGGAAAGCATATCTTCAACCCTTGAACTGCTTGATTCTGGCTCTCGATTTCGTGGAGGAACATACAGACCCCTCCTATCATTTTTGAACTCCTCTCGCTTCTTCCAGTCCCCATTGTCCCGGTATTGGCCCCAGTTGAAATTATTATCCTTGTAGAAGTTTCGACCTTGGTTCCCTTGACCTTGAAGCCAAGAGTCTTGGTTAGACCCTTGGGTGTTGGTTCGGAAACCCATCCTCTGATCATTCAAATAATTGACATCTTCTTCAGACTCAGACTCGCAACCATCATTTCTTGGGGCCTTTCCCTGAGAACCTACAGCGTTCACCTTTTATGCTCCCATTCCAATTAAGTGCTTGGCAAGCAACCCCATGGTGGTCTTGATCTTTGCAATGTCCTGGTCAGGCTCCTCATCTCTTCTCCACTGTTCGACAGACATACGAACTATATAAGAACCAGCCGGAACCTCCGACTCTCTAGTGTGCGAAGCTCAGTTGGTTTTAGTGATCCTGTCCAGCAACTCCGCAGCCTCTGCATAAGTATGACTCATAAAGGATCCTCCTGAGATGGTATCATCAACCGCCTTTGTGTTGGCATTCAGGGACTGGTAAAAGATCTCCAATAATGTATCATCCGAAATCCTATGGTTTGGCACCTTCTTGAGCTTTTTGTTAAACCGTAGCCAGGTCTCATGGAGTGCCTCAGAATTTAACTACCTGAAGTTATATATATAGATCATACTTTAGCTGCAACGCCTTGTATGGTGGGAAGAACCTTTCAAGAAAAGCTCTCTTGAGCTCTCCCCAAGTATTGATGGAGTCATTCGACAGCTCAGCCAACCACATCGTCACCTAACTCCCAAGAGAGAATGGAAATAACCTCAATCTGATTGCGTCTTGGCTGACCCCTGGCTACTTATATGCCTTGCATATACCCACGAAAGTTGTCAAGTGAGTGTGGGCGTCATCAGATGCATGGCCAGCAAATATTCCCTTCATATTCAGCAATTGAATCGTTGCACTTGTAATATCAAACTTTGCCCCAGCAGGCAAAGGAGGAGGGACTATCGCTCCAGTGGCACCAACTTTATCTATGTCTGCATCATCTTCCTCGTCAAAATATCGGGGTCGCCGGTGCTCTGGACCTCTGGGTCATCTAGCTCGTTCCGCTTCTGTAGCTAGATGCTTCTCTTTAGCAACTCTAGTTAACTCCTGATCTCTAGCCCGAGCTTGCTCTTCGGCCAACATCCTTGCTGTGGCTTGATCCACGGTTTCTTGCTCATGTATGTTGGCCATTCTCCTCAAGTTTCTTAACGTTAGCTCAAGTTCGTGATCAATTGGTATCAAGGGATTTCCTTGACTTCTAGTGTCGGGCATGCACAAACCTAAAACCTGTTAAGCAACCAAAACAACAAAAGAAAAATAAAACTAAGAAATAAGAACTAATAGTAAAGTTAACAGAATTAACAAAAGCCTTAGCCGTATTCCCCGACAACGGCGCCAAAATTTGATGTCGCCTAAATTACACCTCAAAATTGAGATATAAGCGGTCGATTGTCAAATATAGAACCCAACGAAGGTTGAGGTCGATCTCACAGGAAATATGGTAAGACCTTAGGTTAATGCGAATAACTATTACTATTGATTTACTTATTTTCAAAGGGGGAAAGATATAGAATAATGACAAAAGTAAAATTAATGAATGTTGTATCAACTTTGGTTCTATTCAATTTACAACTAGACTAGGATTGTGTTCCCCCAGATTTCATAACCACAAGGCTTATACACTAGTGATCTATTCCAGTGTTTAACATGCAGTATTGGTAAGTTAAGTTCACCTAAATGGTTGGTTCCCTATCTAGATGGTTTTCACCACGCAACTTGGTTTGTATACGGGTGTACTTTAATTGACCCTTACCCTTAATATCAGATTAAATATCCCTGGACAAGTTTAATCTATTAGATGACGGTTGGTAGACTCAAATCTCTGTTGTTAATCCCTTTTCCCATTCTTTACTTCCTTGATCTGGTAAGTAAGAATAAGACAAGTCCTAACGTTTGCAACCGTCAAAAATCAATCAAAAGAAAGGGAAAAACAGTACATGCATAAACCCTATTCAAGAATCACTAGGTATTTTTACCTATATCTGTTAATTCATCTTGGTTCCCACAAACCTAGTTTATAGGTTTAGCTACTCATGTTTGTATTATTGTAATCACAAAATATAGAAGAAATCATAATTGCAACTTACAAATTATTGTAGAATAAAAACCAAGTAGATTGAATAAAAATTCAATGTTGCTTTTGTGTCTTGAATCAAGAACAGGTGTATGAAAATTCTCTCAAGAATATACTCACAATATCGTTCAAGATTCTCTCTCAAAATCTGGTAAAATCCTTCCAGTAATCCTCTCAGAATTATCCCTCAAAATAAACCTAAAATTGGGTATTTATAATACCAAGAAGTCCTTTTCCTAAATAAATTTGGAAACCAGGTTGGCAGTGGCAACAGGCTAGGTGACGGATAGTTCAGTCCTCTAACGAGTTGTTCCTTTCTTTAAACCAGTCGTCCTCAGCAGCATACCCAGGCTTGGCAATGGGTCACCTAACGACTCGTCGTGCCTTAGCACGAGTCGTTAGGTCCCTCGTGGACTGACTCCTACAAAAATCCAGTGCACTTCGCGGATAACTCCAGTGGCCTGCCAACGAGTCGTTCCTTCATGTGACGACTCGTGATGTCTCTAGTCAACTTTACTGGACACTTGGTTGAAATTTTATCTTACAACAGTTAACCTCAGACTCGTTACCAAGTGTAACGAGTTGTTCCTCCAACTCGTCAAGTGCACTGTTTCACTTCTTCAGAACTTCATCTTTTTTCCCACGCCTTAGGCGATGGATCGTGCCTCCTGCCAATGACTCGTTAAGTGCCTGGCAGTCACCTTTCAGTTATTTTTAGCATTAATTCAACAAAAATCACTTCCAGACCTATTCTCCTACACATTAAGAACAAAATACCTTATACCCATATAAACGTACCTGGAATGTGCATAATTTCTTTGTTTTAAGCATCGAAAGTGCTGTAAAATCATGGTACATCAGTCAAAATCATAAATTCATACATGGGTGATTTGTAAACATTCATTCATGCTAGATATCTCATCATACTTGAAATCATCAATCATAAACTTGACTTTTCATGAAACATTCATAATAGGGCATGATTTTCTAAAAATTTGAAATCATGAATTTATAATCAAAATAGGTATAAAATCTGCCCATGAATCTTAAAACATACATTGAAACATGAATAGAATTAACCCATAAACAAATCATAGAGAATTTCATGATATTGGGATAAAATCCCATAAGATTATAAACTTGAATTCATGAACTTGAGGAGAAATTTGGGCATGAGAGTGAAGGAAAACTCTCATTCAAATCTCTACATACCTGGGTAAGTTGAAGCTAAACTTTACTTTGAAAGCCCAAGATATTTAAGGAATAATTGAGGAATTTCAAGCTTGATCTTTAAGGAAAAACCTCTAAACCTGCATGCATGGGAGTTTAAGGCATTAGAATAAGTTAAACCCCTTTAAAACCCACTTTTCAGAGCTTAAAAGGATGTTATAGGAGGTTAGAAGCTTAGGATTTACGAAAATATCCTTAATGAATTCGCAGGAAAATTAAACTGCCAGCTGCTATGACTCGTACCACGAGTCATACAATCCTCCTACGACTCTTGGTTAGCTCCCATAACAAATTATTCAAATTTCACCAACTCTGAAGATTTCCACGACTCGTACCACGGCCCCTAACTCCATAATATGAGTCGTACCATTACCTATACAATCAATCACTTGATAACTCCAAATACTTGCTATGACTCCTAACCACGAGTCGTACTCACATACTATGACTCATAGTAAGGACTCATGGTTTGGGGAACAAAAATATTTGATCTGAACCATGGGTCTTCCTACAACCTGTACTACCAATCTACGACCTGTAGGTTGAATTCATATGAGACAATGTCCCAACTTTTCCTATTGATCATATTTCAAATATTTAGTCTAGTCTTAGGGAATTTTGAGGTATAAGAACATTCATCCTCAAATATGGGTTAAACATGCTGAAAAGCTGGGGAAAGAACTACAAATTCCAAAACTGAACAACTGAAGCTGAAATATGACGGAGTGATTGAATCTGGACTGAAATACATTATTGAACTGAATTCATGAATCACACATACATGCTAAAACATGAAAGGAACTGAAATACATGAACTTGACATGAATCTGAATAGAGTACTAAGGAGGAAACATATAACTCATGCGGGAATTGAGCTGGTAGGGAAAAGATGCAGGTATTTAGCCATCATATCTTCTTTGAATTCCCATGTAGCTCCCTCAACAAACTGATTCCTCTATAAAACCTTCACTGTAGCTATTTCTTTATTATTCAACTTCCGAACCTGATGATCAAGGATCTCAATTGGAACCTCCTCATAGCTAAAACTATCTTTCACACCTATGATCTTTACGAGAACAACCAAGGTCGGGTCACCAATTCACTTCATCAACAACGATACATGGAAAATTGGATGCACAAAAGCTAACTCCACTGGCAACTCCAACTCATAGGCCACCTTGCCAACACGTCTCACAATCCTGTATGGACCAACATATAGGGGATTAAGCTTCCCTTTCTTTCTGAACCTCATCACTCCATTCATGGGAAACACCTTCAAGAACTTCCAATCATCAACTTCAAACTTAAGTTCTCTCCGCGTAACATCGTATATGACTTCTGAAGACTCAGGGCTGTTTTCAGCCTTCCCCTAATAAGATGAACTTTCTCCATGGTCTCATGAGCTGAATTTGGCCCTATCAACATAGCCTCACCTACTTCGAACCAAACAATAGATGACCTACATCTTCACCCATAAAGAGCTGCAAACGGAGCCATCTGGATGCTAGAGTGGTAATTGTTATTGTAAGAAAACTCGATAAGAGGTAAATGATCATCCCAACTACCCTTGAAGTCAATCACACATGCTCTAAACATATCCTCAATAGTCTAAATGGTCCGCTCGGCCTGACCATCTTTCTATAGGTGAAAAGCTATGCTAAGATTGACCTGAGTTATAGAACGACCAAGTCCCTTCTAGAACGATCTCCAAAATTGAGAGGTGATCTGAGTAACTCTATCTAAAATGATGGACAAAGGAATTCCATGAAACTAAAACAACTCTCGAATGTACACTCTAGCATAGTCCTTAGCTAAATTGGTTGTTTAGACCAGTAGAAAATATGTTGCCTTGGTCAATCTGTCTACAACCACCCAAATAGAGTCATACCGTCGACGTGTATGAGGCAGCCCTGTGATGAAGTACATATTGATCTCCTCCCACTTCCAAGTAGGGATACTAATGTCCTGTAGCATACCTCCAGGTCTCTGATTCTCAACTTTCACTTGATGACAATTCAGACACTTAGCCAAAAACTCTGCTATGCCCTTCATGCTATTCCACCAATAAACTTTTTGTAGGTCACGATACATATTAGTGGCACCTGGGTGGATAGAATACTGAGAGTTATGAGCCTTACCAAAATTTTCTCTCTCAAGTCATCAACATCGAAAACACAAAATTCACCCTAATAACAAAGCACACCATCTCCCCTTTGGGAGAAGACCTCCACCTTCTAATTTTTAACCGCTTCCTTCAGTTTTACCAAGATAGGATCCTCATGTTACCTAGCCTTGACCTCGATCACTAATGAATATTCTGACCTATTTTGAACAATGACACCACCATCTGTCGAATCCACAAGGGAGATCCCTAAACGAGCAAGCCGATGCACATTCCTCACCAACTTGATGAGTTGGTAATTTACCAACTCATTAGGCTATTAGAAATGAGTTTTTATTTAATTTCAAGTCACTTAGGTAGATTTTATGCCCTTTCTCCTTGATCTTTACAGGTACTTAACTTGAGTAGAGGAAGCATGAAATTAAGCAAACAATATGAAATTTGAGATGAGGATCAGCACTCCATCGGAGGACACTGGCGAAACGCCTAGTGACCACAGATGCTCACTGTGCTGAAGAGAATCGTCTATCGGCAAACTGCAGGACTATTTCAGAACTCACTGGCCACCAGATGTGACAAATCGGTGGACCATGGATCATCACCAGTGAAATGCCAGTGACTTGCAAGCGATGGCCGTCAGAAAAGGGAAAAAACGTCCAACTCAGAAAAAGAGGAGTATTTGTACCCTATTTTTGTACCTTTCTGAAAAGGGACACTAAACATTCCATTCCATAGAGAGTAGAAAAGTAGAGAGTGGTTGAAAAAAAAGTTTTTGAGAATTATATTGTAGAGAGAGAAGTTTTCATCTTCTTCTTTGAAAAGATAGAAAAAAACTCCATGGAGACCAGAACTTTGTGCTTGAATTTTCTTATTCATTTTATTGAATGGACATTGAATTATTACTTAATGCAATGTCTTCTTCTACTTACACGAGTGGTTAAATTCCTTGCTATGGGTGTGTGAATGATTAGGGTTGATTTGGATTGGGTATTGTTTAGTTTATCTTAGATTTACTCAATTGGTGTGATTCTAGTGTTTCCTCTGAGTTTTAATCTAAATACTCATAGTTGCAAATGTGGGTGGTATTTACTTGCTCTAATTTTTCTTGAAAAAGGGATTTAGAGTATGGGTGAGGAAACACTAGCGGATAATTGGGTGTTGATCATGTGGGGTTGGGCTAGAGATAGCCAAAACCCGTTGAGAATCAAAGCTAGAAATAGTTTGATTCTTACCCAAGTTGCTGTGGTTGTTGTGAAAAGGACTTTGGGGTTTAAGAAAACCTGGGGCATAAGACACCTAATTGGTTGAAAAATGTTGGGTGCCAGCTCGTCTACTACTAATTATACTATTGAGTAATGCTAGGAGCTGTTAGTAATTGCAACCCAATGATGCCCTGTCGGTATCATACCCCTAGTATTCTCTCCTTTGGTATTTTCTACGCGTTGTCCCTATTTTCGTAAGTGAACTTGTGGTTAAATTGACAAGTTGTGATTCCCCCAGTCTTTACTTTATTATTTGGAGACATTAATGCAAGTTACTTTAATTTGATAGAGAACTCTTGCATGATCAACTACTATTCCCTGTGGGATTTGACCTCCACACTCGTCGGGTATATTTGTTTTGCCAATGACCATTTACACTCCATCCTCATGAGGAGTAAATTTAGATGTTATCAAAAATGGTGCCATTGCCGGGGAATATAGTTTGATAGCCTTTAGTTTTTTTTATTTTGAATTGATTTTGCATCTTGATTGGTTTGACTTTATTCTTGTGGTTGGTGCCATCTAGGTTGATCTTGATATGAGCCAACACTCACAAGAAGGATAAGGTTCGGTGGACAAGAATATGAATCATGAGGATGATAATCCCATGATTCCTAATGTAGTGGGTGCCATTCTCCTACCTCCTATGATGGGGAATGTAATTTTACATGTGACGAGTACAATGCTGCACTTACTTCAAATGAATGGGCTCTTCTGTGGAATGTCGAGTGAAGATGCAAATAGGCATCTCCGCAACTTTCTTGAGATTTGCCAACCCTTCAACATCACAAATATAAGCCAAGTGTCGATCAAATTGAGGCTCTTCCCATTTTCACTAACAGGGAAAGCCATCGCTTGGTTGGAGGAGTTCCCTCCCGAGTCTATTACCTCTTGGAATGAGGTCATGGAAGCATTTTTGAACAGGTTCTTCCCTCCCTCGAGGATGCTACAGTTGAGGGATGACATTGCCGATTTCTGACAACTTGCGAGGGAACAACTCCATGAAGCATGGTTGAGGTTTAAGAACATGGTTGAGGTTTAAGAAAAAGGTTGCCATTTGCCCAAACCATGGGTTGTCTGATGGGGTTCTACTTCAGAGCTTCTATCATTAATTTGGATTCTATCAATAAGTCTATGACAAATAATTTGGTGGGGGATCCATCATGGATCAACCTTATGGAGTGGCTAAGGCACTTCTTGACAGAATGATTAAGACCAATCCAGCATGGCATACTAGAGAAGTGGAGGTATCTTCTAGTGGTATTGCCCCCAACCTTATGAATGCAGAGATGAGGGTAGAGATGAAATTCTTTCTAAGATGATGACCTAGCTAGAGTTGATGACGAAACATATGGTGGGAGCTGGTGCAAAGAGTGTGAATGTTGTGGGTCCTCAAGGCCATACTCAATTTGATGATGACACTTCACCACCGAGTTATGGTGAGGAGTGTCAATACATGGAGAGCCAAGTGGGGGGTTCTCGCCTTGGGTGCCAAGGTGCTAATCAAGGCCCTGACGCCTAAGGGATGAGAATCAAGGTTGGAGAAACTGCGACAATCAAAGATGGGGAGAGAGAAATGATCGATGGGGGAATAGAGTTTCAAATCGCTAAGGATAGTGATATCACCGAAGTTCTAATCCCTATGTACCTCTTCCAAAAGTGGAAGCATCTCAAGGGCATCCTGGAGTGAGTGATGTGGGCAACTCGAAGATTGAAGACATGCTATCTTGGGTGTCGAAGAAGGTAGAATCCATTGACAGTAGGGTTAAAGAGTTAAAAGGGGAGGTGTCTAACCTCACCCAAATAATGAGTTCCCACTCGACATCGATCAAGCACCAATTCAGGGAGTTGTTACCCTCACTTGCTTTTCATGCATACATTGGGGATAATGTATTATTTTAGTTGGGGGTGGGATGAGTGTATCTCTTTTGTGGTTATTGTTGTTGATTTTGTGCCCTCGTCGAGCTTTTATTGATGATGTTGATGTTTCCCTCTTTAGGCTATTGTTTTGAAATTGTTATTGGTTTTTGATCCTTTGTTGGGCTCGGGATGAATGAAATGAAAAAAATTATTCTTGATTGTTAGTGCAAATGATTGGGTCTTTGTTTAAAATGCAAAATATTTTATAACCCAAGTTTGATTTTCGCCTTTGTGAATAGTAGTTAGTGAATAAACTCTGAGGTTTTCCTTTATACCATGGTTCTTTCCCGAGGAGCAATTTCTTTTTCTTTTATTTTCTCTATTGTCGAACCGGGTGACATTTTTGAATGATAGATTGTGAGGCGACTTTCTTATGGGAAAATATCATGTTTTTGAGTCTTGTTGAAATTGCTTTGGAGAGGTACCACCAATTTTTTTTGCGTGTCATGCAAAAATCAATTTGGAAGAAATGGGGCATTTGAAATGAAAAATGTAGCACTCCCTTGTCATACATTCCATATTCCTTGTTTGGCTTGTTGATTCACATGCTCAATTGTCTTAAGTCATAGTCTGGCTGTGGTGATGAATTGTGTGAACTCCTTGGAGTGTGATGCCTTGTGTGATGAGGTTGATTGAATGATTCTCATGCATATATGATTGTCTAGAACTTGCCCTAAGTGTGACTCAAGGCGAAATCCTAGATGTAGCTGCACTTAGAACATGATTTTAGGCTTTCTATTGCTAGTCACTTCATCCAAAATGACCTTCTTAGACATCTTCCTTTGCTAGCCAATATTGATCCTTTGAACCTTTTTTCTTGGAAACCACATTACAAGCTCAATGACCCTTTTTAATCCTCTTCTTTGGCACCCATCCTTCGTAATTTCTAGTGGCGAAAGAATGAAAAATGGGGCCTCAAGCCCAAGAAATAGTGAGAGATAAGGGAATGAATGGAAATGAGGCAAAAGCCTAAGTTTGGGGGCTTAAAAGAAAAGGAGAAATGTAAGAGCTTCAATATGAGGTAGCACCAAATTGGGATTAAAATAAATGAATTGGTTAGTTAAAGAACCTTGAATCATTGAAAGAGAAAATAGTTGAAAGGTGTTATCTCTTGTTTAAATGAGGCTGAATGTGAAACCCAAAGGAGTTATAAGGGTGTCTCTTGCTAAACTAAATAAGGAAAATGATGAACAAGGAGAGATAAGGAAGTGATTTCAAAAGAGGGAGGGAATGTTGCAAGTGTTCACAAAAAGGCATTAGGGAGATTCTAACCACTAGAACTCATTGTTTATCCTACCTTAACCTCTAGCCTTCATTATAACTCTCAAGTCCTAATTGATTTTGAGTGTAGCAACTTTACATTAGTGGCAAGTTACACAAAGGGAAAACCTATGGGTCAAGTGGTGTGCATGGAGAATTTCTTTGTGAGAGTGAGCGTTATTGTCTTATTCTATAATCCCTTGTGTGTGCATTGATTGATGATAAAAAGGAATTCTCTCTTCTTGTGAGTGGCATCACCCCCTTAGAAAACATGCTTGTGTTGGTGTAAAGATGTGATTAGGACATGAGTGTTGTGAAATTCAAGGAAATCTTTGAATGTAATTTGCAATGATTTGATATGCTATGTGTGCTTGTTTTGATAAAACATGCCCTTGTTTTGAAGAATGAGAACATTTGTGAATCATGCCATTTTTAGCGGGGTTATCTGTTGAAACTTTTGCATATTTTGTGGAGTCTCTTCTTTTTCCCTTGAGTCAACGAGAATTTTTAGGTTGTTTTAGGCTTAGTGGTCCTTGGTGCATAGACTCATATGGTATAACATGCTATTCCATTTGATCAACTGAAAAGAATTTCATCACTTGAGGACGAACAATGGTTCAAGTTTGAGGATTTGATGAGTTGGTAACTTACCAACTCATTAGGTATTAGACATGAGTTTTTTTTAGTTTTCAAGTCATTTAGGTGGATTTATGCCCTTTCTCCTTGATCTTTGCAGGTACTTAACTTGAGTAGAGGAAGCATGAAATTGAGAAAAAAACATGAAATTTGAGATGAGGACCGACGCTCCACTAGAGGACGCCGGTGAAACACTGGATGACCGCAAATGCTCATTGTGCTAAAGAGGATCATCTATTGGCGGACCACGAGTCAGCACCAGTGAACCTCCGTACTGCTCCAAAACTCACTGGCCACCAGATGTGACAGATCGGTGGACTATGGATCAACATCGGCAAAACGCTAGTGACTCGCAAGTGATGGCCATCAGGAACGGGAAAAAGCGTCCTGCTCAAGAAAGGAGGAGCATTTTGTACTCTACTTTTGTACCTTTCTAGAAAGGAGTAGATCAAAACATTACATTCCATTAAATAGAAAGTAGAGAGTGGTAGAGAGAAGTTTCTTGGTATTGAATTGTAGAGAGAGAAGTCTTCATCTTCTTCTTTGAAAAGGTAGAAAAAACTCCATTGGAGACCAGAACCCCGTGCTTGAATTTTCTTACTCATTTTTTTGAATAGATATTAACTTATTACTTAATGCAATGTCTTCTTCTACTTACATGAGTAGCTAAATTCCTTGCTAAGGGTGTGAATATGATTGGGTTTGATTTAGATCGGGTATTGTTTAATTGATCTTAGATTTACTCAATCGATATAGTTATAGTGTTTTCTCTGAGTTTTAACCTAAATACTCATAGTTGCACATGTCGGTTGTATTTACCTACTCTAATTTTGCTTGAAAAGGGATTTAGAGTATGAGTGAGAAAACATTAGTGGATAATAATGTGTTGATCATGTGGGGTTGGGCTAGAGATAGCTGAAACCCGTTGTCACACACCCATTGAGAATCAAAGCTAGAAACAGTTTGATTCTTACCCTAGTTGCTATGGTTGTTTTGAAAAGGACTTTGAGGTTTGAGAAAATACGAGGCATAAGGCACCTAATTGGTTAAAAAATGTCAGGTTCCAGCTCGTCCACAACTAATTATACTATTGAGTAATGATAGGAGCTATTAGTAATTCCAATCCGATGAAGCCCTATCAATATAACACCCTTAGTATTCTCTCCTTTGGTATTTTCTATGCTTTGTCCCTGTTTTCGTGTGCGAATTTGTAGTTCAACTGACAAGTTGTGATTCCCCCAATCTTTGCTTTAGTGTTTTTGAGACATTGATGCAAGTTACTTCAATTTGATAGACAACTCTTGTGTGACCAACTACTATTCCCTATGGAATTTGACCCCAACACTCGTTGGGTATATTTGTTTTGCCATGATCGTTTACACTCCATCCTTGCGAGGAGTGAATTTGGACATTATCACAACTCCTTCCTTCCACATGAGACACACTCTTCTTGGACAGCCTACTAAGGGTATCCTCCACTAAATTGGCTTTTCTTGGATGGTAAAAGACACTTATGTCGTAATCCTTGAGAAGTTCTAACCACCTCCTTTGTTGCAAGTTCAGATCCTTTTGAGTGAGAACATACTTAAGGCTCTTGTGGTTCGTAAACACATCCATATGGACCCCATACAAGTAGTGTCTCCAATCTTCAATGCAAACACCACCGCTGCCAATTCTAGGTTATGCAATGAGTAATTCTTCTCATGAGTTTTAAGTTGTCTAGAGACATATGATGAACTTACCATGCTGCATCAACACACAACCAAGACCAACCCAAGAGGCATCACAATACACAATGAATCCGTCTGTGCCCTCAGGTAGGGTCAATATTGGGGCTAAAGTGATTTGAGTCTTTAGCTCCTGAAAACTCCTCACAGGCATTCGACCACTGGAATTTAACCTTCTTTTGTGTCAAGTTAGTCAATGGTGCTGCAATATATTAAAATTCTTTGAAAAATCTCCTATAGTAGCCAGTTAAACCCAAGAAGCTCTTGATATCTGAAGGACTAACTGGTTTAGGCCAATTCTTCACTGCCTCTATCTTTTGAGAGTTCACCTGCACACCTTCACTGACACCACATGACCCAAAAATGCTACCGAGTTCAACCAAAACTCACACTTGCTGAATTTGGCAAACAACTGGTGATCCTTGAGAGTCTGTAGCACAATCCTCAAATGAGTGGCACGCTCCTCTTCTCTCCAAGAATATATGAGAATATCGTCTATGAACACAATTACAAACATATCCAAGTATGGATTGAACATCCTATTCATCAAATCCATAAAAGCTACAGGAGCATTCATTTATCCAAAAGACATGACTACGAACTCATAGAGACCATATCGAGTCCTGAAAGATATTTTTGGGATGTAACTCTCCCTAACTCTAAGCTGATGATATCCGAATCTGAGGTCTATCTTTGATAAGCACTTAACACCCTAAAGTTGGTCAAACAACTCATCGGTTCTGGGGAGGGGATACTTGTTCTTGATCATGACCTTGTTCAACTACCGATAATCAATGCATATTCTAAGAAAACTATCCTTCTTTCGGAAAAAGAGAACTGGTGCATCCCACGGGGACTTACTGGGACTGATGAAACCCTTATTCAGGAGGTCCTTCAACTGTTCTTTCAACTCTTTTAGCTCAGCTGGAGCCATTCTATAAGGAGGAATGGATATAGGTTGCGTATCAGGAAGAAGGCCGATACCAAAGTTAATCTCTTGCTCAAGAGGGACTCCTATAGATCATCGGGAAACACCTCGGGGTACTCACACACTATAGAAACTGACTGAAGAGTCGGGGTCTCGAGCATCGCATCCTTAACCCAAACTAGATGGTACATACAACCTTTAGAAATCATCTTCCTGGCATTGAGATAGGAAACAAAGCGACCTACAGGCACAACTGAACGACTTTTCCATTCTAGAACTGGCACACTCGAAAATCAAAACTCTACCATATGGGTTCTATAGTTCACTGAGGCATAACATGCATGAAACCAATCTATATCGAAGATAACATCAAAATCAGTTATTTCTAACTTTATTAGTGTCACACCCCACCTTGGGAGGCATGATTGGAACCTAGTGCCATAGTGGAATCTGGCTTATCTGACAAGGCCTATGCACGTCTGGTGCAGGCCTGCAACTCAATTCAAGAAAACAATGGGCTATATTTCAGATGTAAACACAGCCTCCGGCCTACAAGGCCGCATAGCCACCTGTAAAAAGAAAACAGCTAACCAGCAATAATAATAATAGGGAATCCTATGCGGGCCAACAAGACCACCATTATATCTAGTTATAACTAAAATGAAAATCAGACGCTATACTAGGGCCCACATGGCCAACACATAAAATAAGACGTATATGGGCCCCACACGGCCAAAACAGCTAACTAACTGACAACTGTAGTCTGCAAGCCTTTAAGAATACAAATAGTGGTAGGGACAGAGCCCCGACCTACCCAAATGCTTATACAAATAAAAGACTGAATCTCTACCACCTGGCAACCCTAAATGAAAGGAGCTGGCCAAACTACCGACTCTGAACTGCTGCTACTGAAGGTCCTGAACTCTATCTGTCTAAACCTGCAGGCAAGTAATGTAGCGCCCAGAGGAGGGAACCAGTACAATATGTACTGAATATGTAAAGCAGTAAATATGCTGAATAAGACTTGGAATAAATAGAAAGAAGGGGTAAAAAGATTAACCTATAGGCCTGCTTATTCGTAATCTACATCTAACAAACACTATATGTATGTGAGCTGAAACCGTATGATTACACATTCATGAACTATAACTAATAGAAAAGCTTACAAACAAGAACCTAACCTGCCCCCTATAAGCCTGGAAGGTACAAACAACACAGAAAAACCTACCCGGGCCCCTATAAGCCCTGACAAGTACAGAGAAGTCCACTTTTACTATCTGACTATTAAGGATTCTATGTATACTGTAACTCGTGATGGCCCTCTCGGCCTCAATTTGGTGGAACTCATTATGGACCTCTCGGCCTCGATCTGATGGGACTCAATACGGCCCTCGCGGCCTCAGTGTAATGGAACTCAGTATGGCCCTCATGGCCTCAATCAATGAAAATCAATATGGCCCTCGCGACCTTAATAAATGAAACTCAATATGGCCCTCGCGACCTCAATAAATGAAACTCAATATGGCCCTCGCGGCCTCAGTCTGATGGAAATCAATATGGCCCTCGCGTCCTTAGTGTAATGGAACTCAATATGGCCCTCGTGGCCACAATAAATAGAACTCAATATGGCCCTCGCAGCCTCAATCAATAAAACTTAATATGTCCCTCATGACCTCAATAAATGAAACTCAATATGTCCCTTGCGTCCTTAATCAATGAAACTCAACATCTCATGGCCTCAATAAATGAAGCTCAATACGACCTTCGTGGCCTCAATTAATGAAACTCAATATGGCCCTCGCGACCTCAATCAATGAAACTCAATATGGCCCTCGCAGCCTCAATAAATGAAACTCAATATGTCCCTCGTGGCCTCAATAAATGAAACTTAATATGGCCCTTGCGACCTCAACAAATGGTTTCAAACATCATACTGCCCCTACAAGCATGACCTATAGGCAATAACATCTAACATCCAAACGATGTAATGGATAACCAACCTAGCTAGGGGTAATTTTGACGAGGGTTACTATGTTGTCACTATCGTCTGGATGCTATTCATAATAGTTGACCATGATAGGTTTACTCTAGGATACTTTCCCTCTTTGTAAAACAACTGTGGGGCTGCTACTAGTCGGATATGCTCCTGAGCAGTCAGCCCTAACCTCCCATAGGTAACTTATTACAACTCTTAGCCTAGAGGTAATACTGGAAAACTATGGTTCTAGTCCCTTGGATGCTAACTGAGTCTGTTTAGATTTCATATGCCTTCTCGGGGCGATTCCCAACGTTGTAGGTGTGTTTATCTGGACTTACCCATTCTCGACAACTTGTACCTAGATATCTGACAAGAGTAGGTTGGGGCATTGGTCTCGTATCTAGCTACTAACGAAACTTCCTCCCCCTTAGGGTATCTACTCTTATATCAGGCTGATACAACTAAGGTGGTGCCCTGAGTGATTTGTGCGATAAGCACCACGTCGACTAAAGCTATACATCACTACAAATAGACACTATGTGGCGGACTGACCTTCAACTCTCCAAGAAACTCTGGTGCCACTAATCCGGGGTACAGCCATATTCACATAATTCTGGCCCTGGAGGCGTCAAGATATGCCAACAGTCTCTGGGTGAGCTTTATTGACTATACAGGCGCCGAACTGATTGTTATATCGCCCGGCTATGCCTATGCTGTTCAATTTACTAACTCAAGCCTAATAACTATCTACGAGCTTCTAGGGTCTAGGCCTGACAATATAACGTCTGATTCTACTAACACCCTGAACTGAAGAACAAAAGAATTTCTATGACGCCCCTAGTGTGTGACACACTTAACATGCTCTTTCTCGATGAGAGATACTACGGTATAATATATATATGTTTTCAAGAAGCTAACCAGAACTTATATAACCGTAGTTTACTGATAGCAGCTAATCACAACATATCTGATCTTTATATACCGATGACAGTTAGTTACAACATGTTTAATCACAATCTACTGGTAGCGACTATCAGCATATGGGATCGTTATTTCTACTCGATAACATAAGTCGTAACACTGTATGACTGGAATAACTTACCGAGGGTTAAGCCTTACATACCTCGACTGTCGTTTCCCGAATAACCGATAAGTTTCAACTTGGATTCGTCATCTCTTTCCAGCTGTAACCGTTATATTGGGAGAAAGAGACGAATTTCAATACCAAATTTTGTGTAAAATGATAATTTTTGATATTAATAGACACAATAATTTAAATACATAAAATACGACCGAAAACTCATAGTTTCTTGAGGGTTCACAAGGGAGAAATGCTTACTCGATGCCCATGATCATTTAGGAATTAGTTTGGAGCAATTCTGAAACTTCTACTCGGCAGAGTTTCGATTCTTCGGGCGTTTTTCAAGAAACTAGCTCCGTAGTGATTCTCCCTACAGGCTTAGAATGCAATACCTGAAGTTAATTTGAATTTGGGTGGCATTTGATAGCGTAATTGGATGAAAAACTATGAAAATCCTCGAGTTATACTCTCTCTGGCCGAAGTGAAATATGGAAAATGACTTGAATCGAAAAGGAGGCTTTATATATAGGCTAGGGCGGTGGTAGGGCCGGCGCCTCATTCTGCCAATTGCACAGGCAAGGCCGGCGCCTCGCGCTGCCCATGGCGCAGGCGAGGCCGGTGCCTCGCGCTGCCCATGGCGCAGGCGAGGCCGGTGCCTCGCGCTGCCCATCGCACAGGGGGGCTGGCGTGTCGCGTTGGCCCTTCACGTCCCGGTCCCATCCGACCCTGCTTCTGAAGCTCTTCTCACATGCATCAAGATTTTCCTATTCATCACAAATTCACGTGTATGCCTACTAACTGTTGACATTTTACGGGGTGTAACATCCTCCCCCCCTTAGGAACATTCGTCATCGAATGTCATCTTCAAGCTTACAAGACTCAACTCTTTTTAGTTAATGCCAGAAAAAATTTCGGTAGACTCTCCTCTATAACATGGACTATATGGAAAATTGAAATGCAGAAAAGTCCAATATAGGCGCCTCGTAGGATGCTACAAATAGCTATTTCATCATACCAAAGTAGCCGGCTAAACAGTATTGATAACATAAGCAATAAAATAGCAGCGGAGTAATAACATCACCTTAACTACATAGTCTTAATCAGTCCTGGAACTAGTGGGGGTGTCTAGACCTCATATCATCCTCTGTTTCCCAGGTCATTTCTTTCTTATTCCTGTTTCTCTACAATACTTTAATGGAGACCAGTCTGTAGTCCTTAACCTGCGATCCAACCGATCTAGTACGGCGACTGGAACCTCTTTGAAAGCTAATTCCTCAGTAACCTAAACGTCCTCAACTAGAACAACTTAGGACGGGTTACCTATGCCCTTTTCGCAACATTGACATGTGAAAGCTGAATAGACAGGTTCTAGTTCTGGAGGCAATTCTAGCTCATATGTTATCTTGCTTGTCCTCTAGAGGATATGATGTAGGAGATGAATCGAAATCTAGGCTTGCACCTTTTTTTCAAAAATCTCGTAACACCTTGCGTTGGTGAAGTTTAGGAATATCCAGCCACAACTTCAATTCTTAACTGCCTATGCCATACATTAGGGTAAAACTTTTGGCGACCTTAGGCTATCGGTACCCCTTTTCCTAATAAGTTTGACTTTTTCCGTCTGCCTGTTATAATATGGCTTGGTTCGACTATCCCTAATTTATCTGCTTTAAGTCATCATTCAGTGGGCTTACACTCCCATTCATAATAGATCTCCGACATCTGAGTGATGTCTTCTGCTTAGTTATTTTTGTGGGTACGAGGAGCCATACTTAAGTTGATATGTGTCCAATCTATTCCGACGCCTTTTCTAGAACTTAATTATAAATGGCGCTAATCTGTCAGAGTTTATTAGATATTCGGGCTCCAAGCAATCCAACTACTTCTTGAATATTTAACTCGGAATAAGCTTTAGCTACAACATAATTTCATTTGTCGAGACACAAATTAATCTCATTAGCCTTTCTATACTGACTAAGGTCAATTTACACCTGGTATGAGATAACCTTGTCACTATATTCATGTCAATTACTCTCCACTCCCTTGCAGGAATGACCGTCTCCTATATTGGCCTGCTCAGTTCCTGCTATCCCACCTCCTTGAGCTGGTCACTGGAGCTCCGTGCTACGGTTCAACAATATTTTCTGTCCTTCCATACCTTCAGTAGGTATCTCTTTTTTCCCTGTTGCATTTTTATTAAATTCTGGGTAGAAGGAGTAACGGACATGTACACCTTGGCTATGGTCTACTAACGAAGCCCTGTCACCTTTGGAACTCACACTCGACTTTTAGGTCTCATCACTCCGTCCCTTATTATCTTGGGGCCAATAACTTTCTACTGAGCCTTGTCTCTAGGTTGTATTGGGTTAGAGTCTCCATGTCGGCACTCTTTTACCTTCTCAACTAGCGGGGTTACCGCAGCACACTAGGTTATAGCTTTACTATCTCTTAATTGTCATCCCAATGCTTAGTTCTCGACATTCAA
Organism: Datura wrightii; assembly: GCA_035772735.1. Classification (NCBI taxonomy): domain Eukaryota; kingdom Viridiplantae; phylum Streptophyta; class Magnoliopsida; order Solanales; family Solanaceae; genus Datura; species Datura wrightii. The sequence goes on from JASDFA010000007.1 coordinate 98,744,289, forward strand.
CAGTAATCCTATGCTCTATCAACCTGGAGGTGATTCTGGTTTCCCCTAAAGTTAAGTATTCATGCCTTTCCCCTTGCTTTCATTAGATTGAACTCTGGGGTTCATGGCTTCTGGCTCATACTGTCGAAGATATTGCTAACTAAATCTACCGATCTGCATTCCTTCTGACCCGCACTCGGGCCCATTTTGTTCATATGATTTGTCCGCCCTTCAATATTACAAACTAAGGCTGGGACCATTGTCTTGTAGCTATGCTCTATCATCATTAGCACGCTGTGTCAAAATCGGCCTATTTCTGACCTAAACTTTACTATTGCTGAGGGTTTGTTGCTGATGGACCCTCTCACACATACTTAAGTGCTACTGGCAACCTTGCCCGTTCTCCTGGTTTACTTACTATGAGGGTTTAGATAACTTTATGAACACTAGGGGGTCCTTACCACTTCCTAATCCTTCTTGAATTTAACAATTCTAGCCTCCTTTACTCTTTATTCTAGGCAACATGGCCCTGCTACCTACACTTCCCGTTTTACTGACAAAATAAACTTGTATGATCCTTTATATGTTTCGGTGGGGGGGGGGGTCCGGTGTTAACTCTTGCCCTATCTAATTCTACACATCTAATAGGTAAGACAACTTATGTGTATACGATCCTAAGGTATTATTGCGAAGATGAAGAAGAAATCGAGGATGGCGCTGACATACTTGTTGCCTTAGGATGTTCCCGATGCCTGGGGAGGATGATGGGGAAGGTAAAAAACGTTTGCTTTCACCCTTAGGCTAACCTTCTCCCAATTGTGGTACTTCACTGGTACCTCCTCTTGCTACTATAGTCATCTTGCGACTGGCTGGAGTTTGTCTTATATCAAACGTTATTCTAGACAGACATAACAATGAAAGCTTACGAGCTCAACCCTGTAAAACTCTGCTCTATAGCACGATCTGAAGAGAAGAAAAGGGTAACCATACTATTATGCCTCGTAGCTTCCTGCTTATAGAATGTGGTGCACAACACATTTATAAGCACTCCCTAGGATACGAACTGCCTGATACCAAGTTTGTCATCCCCAACCTTGGGAGGCATGATTGACACCTAGTGCCACACTAGAATCTGGCTGACCTGACTAGGCCTATGCACGTCTGGTGCAGGCCTGCAACTCAATTTAAGAAAACAACGGGCTATATTTAGGCTGTAAACATATCCTATGGTCGACAAGGCCACATAGCCACCTGTAAAAGAAAACAGCTAACCAGCAACAACAATAACAGGGAATCCTATGCGGGTCGACAAGACCACCATGATATCTAGTTATAACTGAAATCAAAATAAGACGCTATACTAGGTCCCACATGGCCAATATGTAAAATAAGATGTATATGGGCCCCACACGACCAACAACAGCTAACTAACTAACAACTATAGTCTGCAGGCCTCTAAGAATACAAATAGTGGTCGGGACAGGGCCCCGACTTACCCAAATGCTTATGCAAATAAAAGACTGACTCCAGCGGAGTTCTGATTCATCGGGCAATTTTCAAGAAACTAAATCCGTAGTAATACTCCCTATGGGCTTAGAATGCAATACCTGAAGTTAATTTGAATCTAGACGGTATTTGATAGAGTAATTGAACGAAAAACTATGAAAACCCTCGAGTTATACTCTCTCTGGCCAAAGTGAAATGTGGAAAATGACTTGAATTGAAAAGGAGGCTTTATATATAGGCTAGGAAGGTGGCAGGGCCAATGCCTCGTGCTGCCCATGGCGTAGGAAAGGCCGGCACCTCGCACTGCCCATCGCGTAGGGGGGGCTGGCGTGTCATGCTGGCCCTTCGCGTCCCGGTCCTGTCCGACCCTGCTTTTGAAGATCTTCCCAAACGCATCAAGCTCTTCCCATTCATCACAAATTCACACGTATGCCTACTAACCATTGACATTTTATGGGGTGTAACAACTAGATCCGCTGAGGTGAGTTTCTGAAGGACTATGACAGGGCAATTTTTGTATAGCCGTCAAGCTATAATTGACTCACCAACTAGAATAGAGATTTAGAAGGGTTCTGATAGAATCTCGAGACTGACTTTGAAACTAATAACAACATAAGGATTCATAAAATATAAGGTATCCCCTGGATCTAATAATGCATATATATATATATATATATATACATTAAGATTAAATACTCGTAACATCTGGAGAGACCTCCTGCTCCTCATGAGATGAGAGGGCATAGAATCTATTTTGATGCTGACCACCACTTGCACTAGTGGATGCACCCTACTGAGCTGAGCATGCTGGTGGAGCTGCTGAACTGGTGGCTGGGTCACGACCTCTACTATGGCCCTATATGGCCAAAGGGAAGTCTCTGAGTAGATGTCTGGGCTTCCAACACCCGAAACATGCACCTAAACCTGCTAGGAACTCTTTGGGGTGCTTCCTGCCACACCTTCCATAAACTGGAAGCTAGGCTCTCTTGACCTGCTCCCCCGACCTCTGTAGCCTGATGGCCCACCCCTCTGATCACGCCTCAATCTAGATGGAACACTGGCTGATGATGGTGTTGGGACTGATGACCTATGGTGGGACTACTGACGATTTCCTCCACTAGACCTCCGCTGAAACTATCTGTAACTCCCTGTCCTAACCCTCTTGGCCTCTCTCTCCTTCTCTCTCCTCTGATCCGCCTCTATCTACTGGGTGTATACGACTAATCGTGTGAAGTCCAGATCACTGTTCATCATAGTGGTCCTGTACTCCTTGACCAGTGGGTCTGATATTCTATTCACAAATCTGCTTATACAAGCCCTCTGATCTGCAACCATCTTCGATGCATATTTGGACAGCTGGGTAAACTCCAAAGCATATTCCTGGATAGTCTTGTGATAGTGCTTCAAATTGATGAACTCCGCCCTTCCCCTCCCTCAACTCCCTAGGGAAGAAGCTATCCAAGAAGGCAGTCACAAACTCGTCCCAACTCATGGGAACTGCTCTTACTGCCCTACCATCTCTCTACTGATGATACCATATGTAAGCAACCCCCTTCGGTTAATAGGAGGCTAAATCTGCACTCTCCTCTCCAATCACCCCCATAATCTGGGTGATCGTCTGCACCTCCTCAATGAACTCATAAGGGTCCTCATCCACCTTCGACCCCAGAAACTCCGGCAGATTCATCCGTAGAAAGTCTGAAACTCTTGCTGCCGCTGTGTTCTTATTCTAAGGAACATGAGCCATCGCTTGCTGGTTGACCTGAGTGAACGTCACCTATGTGATCTTGGGTAGAATTTCATGCCCAAGTGATACTCAAAATGCTTCATTTTGACTTCTTTGTCTATCATTAGTGTACATTCTCATGTGATTTGTAGTTAAATGTGAATTTATACTAACCAACATGATTAGTGTTGTTTTGCAGGTAAAATGGAATTTTGGGAAGCTAAGATACATGTTGGTAAAAATCGGGAATGGACTTGGAAACGAGGAGTGGAAAAGGAAAAGGAAGAGCAGCAAAAATAAGGGCTCCGCGATGGAGCCGTGTCACGCTGCCGTCGTGGAGGTATTCTGCCTCGGGTGAATTAAATTTGGCAATTTCCAGTGGAGGTTCGCATTACCTCCGAGGCACGTTGGCCAGGCTCCGCGATGCAGGCCGTGGCACGTTGAGGTGAATTGCCTGGGAGCTGAATTCCAGTGAGGGTCCGCGATACCTCCGTGGCACGGAGGGAGTGCTCTGCGATACAATCCGTGCCACGTTGCTTGTTATTTCGGGAAAAATTCTCAAGAGTATAAATAGCACACTTAGGTTTTATTTTAAACATTCTGACTTGGTTGAGCAAGAACGTAGGTTACAGGCAGTTGAGGGGACGAAAATTCTAGCGTTCTTCTCTATCTCTTTCTCTTTTATCTCAATTGTTTGTATGAATTCTACTTATTTGATGATGTTAAATCAACAAAAGAGTGGCTAAATTGACTTCTTGCTGAGGTTAAGAACAATTGTAGTGGAATGTAATTGTTAATCATTTCAGTTTTCATCTTTTCTTCAATGGTTTTTCTATCAATTCTTGTTCTTACTGCATTAATGTTTGGCCAATGTTAATGTATATCTAAAAAATCCAATTTTGATTTTGAGAAGGAAAAAAATTGGAAAGTTGTGAATTGGTAGGATATGATCTCTTCTTAGTTTGGAAAACTGAGAATTGATTTACATTTAGAATAGAAGTATATCTGAAAGTCTTATTAGTCAATTAAGGAATCGGGAATGTATGGCTAGAACATGAAATTCTTTTATCACAGAAATGTAGATTAAGGATCATGATTCTTAAGTTGGATAGGAGTCGAAAGTTCTGATCCATAGGCAATAATTCTTGACTAGCAACCGAAGGAAAGATTAACTGAATTGTATTGATAAATTAATTCCCTGAATGTTCGTTTTAACCTCAGCTTGCTCATTACTATTGTTTAGACTCACTTTATAATTTTTCCTTAGATTCTTATTAATCAGTAAACTCAAACTCTCAAAATATTATTTATTTGGTTGTCTGCATTCTTAAAGATATAGTTCATTAACACTTAAGTTAATTAGTACCGTAGCTCAGTCCCTGTGGGATCGATACTTGGCTTTACTTAAGCCACTTTACTACTTGTTCGACCACGTGCACTTGCGTGTAGTCACCACAGCACCAAACAAGTTTTTGGTGCCGTTGCCGGGGACTGGCAATTGGTAAATTTATTTTCTTAGTGTTAGTTTACAAATTCTATTTAAGTGCTGACAACTTGGTCTTAGCCTTTCTCTTGCAGATATTGAATTCTTCTGAAAGCTGGCAAGAGATAAGGAGTTGGTGGATTCATATATAGAGACGGAAAGACAATTTCATCATTAAAGAAGGGAAGCTCTAGAGAAAAAGCTACAGTTGCTCAGACAGGCAATCCTGGAGCAACAACAGAATCCACCACTTTTGAGGGCAGTGTTAGTGCTCGAGGAAATGGCAGCTAGGCCGGTTCGCGAAGTGGCAATCCCACATGCTAACAATGTTACATCAAGTATTCGCAGACCAGAGCCAGGAGGGAGGTTTGAGCTTAAGCAGAACATGGTGCAATTGTTTCACACCAGCGGGCAATTCACAGGTCTCACTCATGAAGATCCACAATAACATCTCCAAAACTTTTTGGAGATAAGTGACACTTACATCCCCGCTGGAGTATCATCCGATTACATAAGGCTTACATTATTCCCATCTTCATTATTAGGGGAAGCAAAGAGGTGGTTTAAAGTTGAACCATCTAACTCTATCACCACTTGGGATGATCTTGCAAGAAAATTTTTGTTAAGATTCTTTCCATCCGGGAAAACAACAAGACTTAGAAGTCAGATTCTAAGTTTTAAACAAAGAGAGGGGGAGAATCTGTATCAAGCTTGGGAAAGGTTCAAATCATTATTAATTGATTGTCCTCACCATCACCAGTCCAATGATGTGTTGGTGCATACTTTCATAGAGGGTTTGGAACCCCACACAAAAATTTTGCTAGACTCAGCAACTGGGGAACAAGAATTAGAAAAGACTTATGAGGAGCTGTATACTTTGTTAAATCGTATTTCACAAGTAAATCCAGAGTGGAATGCGAGCTCTTCAAGAGGAAGAACAAGGAAAACAGCTGGAGTCTTTGAGGTGGATGGTTTTACAGCTATTGCTGCACAGATAGCTGCATTGCAAAATCAACTCAACACCCACTTCAGCAATATGAGGTTGAATTAACCACAAGCCCAAGTTAATGTAGTGCAACAGGTTTGGTACGAAGTATGCGGTAGTAATGAACACTCAGCTGAGTGTTGTGGTGCAAATCTAGATTCACTGAACTTTGTTGGGAACGTCCAGAGAAATAATCACCAGCAGTATGGCAATAATTACAACACAAATTGGAGGAATCATCCGAATTTCTGTTGGGGTAGTAATAGCCATCAAGGGCAGAGTTCGAATTAGGGTGCGCAGAGAAATCAAGGGGGGGCAGCAGAATTATCAGTCTCAATACAGAGGAAACAATGCACCTCCTCCACCACCCATCAGCATTGAGGAAATGTTCAAAACAATGATACCTAACCAAGCTCAAATGTAGGCTGATTATGTGAAATTAACGGCAGACATGAAAAATCAGCAGTTAGTTACTAAGGCATTGGAGTACCAGTTTGGACAACTAGCTGGAGCTCAAAACACCAGGCCCAGAGGAGGACTATTGAGTGACACTGTCTCGAATCCCAAGCAGGTCAATGAAGTAACCACAAGAAGTGGATTACAACTCAAGGAGGTGGAACCAGAAAGACCACCTCAGCAATCAGGAGCAGTGAAGAAAGATAGGGAACATGATGATGAGAGGGGGAAGGAGAAGGCAGCTGAAGCAGAAACACCACCACCCCCGTTCCCTCAAAGATTAAAGAAACACAAGGAGGAAGCTTGTTTTAAAAAGTTCATGGAGGTGCTTAAACAGGTACACATTAATTTACCTTTGGTTGATGTTTTGCAGGGAGTGCCTAAATATGCAAAGTATATCAAGGACATCGTAGTCAACAAAAGCAGATTGACGGAGTATGCTACGGTGGCGCTTACTGAGGAGTGCACTTCCCGGATTCAGAACAGGTTGCCAACAAAGCAAGGACCCTCGGAGTTTTACAATTCAGATCACAATCGGGCAAAGTATCCGAGCTCGCGGACTATGTGATTTGGGAGCGAGCATAAACTTGATGCCGACATCGGTGTTCAAGAAGTTGGGGTTGGGCAGTCCTAGACCAACTACAGTGATCTTGCAGTTAGCAGACCGTTCTTTGTCCAGACCAGATGGCATTGTGGAGGATGTGCTAGTGCAAGTGGGCTCCCTCATATTCCCGCTAGATTTTATTATCTTGGATTTTGAGCCGGATGCGGAAGTCTCATTTATTTTGGGATGTCCTTTCTTGGCAACCGGGAGAGCTTTGATTGATGTAGCTGCAGGCCAGCTAACCATGCCAGCGAAGTAGAGGTATTTGATGTGTATAAGGCCATGAAGCTTCTGACCATCTATGAGGAGCTTTCGACAATCAATGTGCTAAACCAAGAAGAAATTCTTTAGATTGTTGATTCTCAAGATCCATTGGAGAGAGCATTGATGAGCTCCGATCAATTCGGAGATAGAGATACTTATGAGATGGTGCAAATTCTAAATGAATCAAAATGGTATCTCAGGAAGCAAGACTTTCAGCCATTGATGAGGTCCCTAGAACCATTGCCAAAACCATCTATTGAGGAAGCACCAAAACTGGAGTTGAAGACATTTCCTCCACATTTGAAATATGTCTTTTTGGGGGAAGATGACACTTTGCCAGTCATCATCTCGTCAGAATTGACGGAGGCACAGGTAAAGGATGCATTGGTGGTTCTCAAGAGGAGAAAGAAAGCAATGGGCTGGCAAATGTCAGACAATCGGGGTATCAATCCATCTTTTTGCACACATAGAATTTTCATGGAGGAGGGAGCAAAGCCAACTATACAACATCATCGGAGGTTGAATCCGATGATGAAGTATATGGTTAGGAAGGAAGTGGTTAAGTGGCTTGATGCAGGTGTGGTCTATCCTATTTCAGACAGCGAATGGGTCAACCCCATTCAGTGTGTCCCAAAGAAAGGAGGGATGACCGTGGTCACCAATGAGAAAAATGAGCTGATCCCTACATGCACAGTCACAGGCTGGCGGATTTGCATGGACTACAGAAAGCTCAATCAGGCCACAAGGAAAGATCACTATCCTATCCCGTTTATTGATCAGATTTTGGACAGATTGGCTGGTCAAGAATATTATTGTTTCCTTGATGGCTATTGATCTTGGGCAGAATTATATGCCCAAGTGATACTCAAATGCTTCATTTTGTCTTGTTTATACATTGATAATTGTACATTCTCATGTGATTTGTAGTTAAAATGTGAATTTATACTAACCAACATGATTAGTGTTGTTTTGCAGGAAAAATCGAATTTTAGGAAGCTAAGATGCATGTTGGGAGAAATCGGGAATAGACTCGGAAGAGAGTAGTGGAAAAGGCACAACAAATTAAGGGGCTCCGCGATGGAGCCGTATCACGCTGCCATCGCGGATGCATTCTGCCCCCGATGATGAAAATAGGCCAAGTTTCAGTGAAGGTCCGCGTTGGGGCCGTGGCACGTTGGCCAAGCCCCGCGTTGCACGCCGTGACACGTTGGGCATAATTAAATGGAGGACCGGATTCCAATGAGGGTCCGCGTTTGTGGCGTGTCACGGAGGCAGTGCTCCGCGATGCACTCTGTGACACGTTGCTTGTTATTCCGGGAAAAATTCCCACTAGTATAAATAGAACACTTAGGTTTATTTTTAATTATTCTGACTTGGTTGAGCAAGAACGTGGGTTACAGGCAGTTGAGGGGACAAAATTCTTAGGGTTCTTCTCTATCTCTTTCTTCTTTATTTCAATTGTTTGTATGATTAACACTCATTTAACGATATTTAGTTCACAAATGAGTGGCTAAATTCACTTCTTGCTGAGGTTAAGAACATTTGTAGTGGAATGTAATTATTGATCATCTTGGTTTTTCATCTTTTCTTCTATGGTTGTTCTATTAATTATTGTTCTTACTGCATTAATGTGTAGCCAATATTAATGTATATCTAAAAAATCCGGTTTGCGCTTGAAAGAGAAAGAATTGGAAAGTTGTGAATTAATAGGATATGATCTCCTCTTGGTTTGGGAAAATTGAGAATTGATTTACCTTTAGAATAGAAATATATCTGAAAGTCGTATTAGTCAATTAAGGAATCGGTTTCGTATGGCTAGAACATGAATTTCTTCTTATCACATAAATGTAGGTGGAAGGTTCATGATTCTTAAGTTGGGTTAAATACGAGAGTTTTAATCCATAGGAAATAATTCTTGACTAGCAACCGAAGGAAAGATTAACCAATTTGTATCAATAAATTGCTTCCCTGCATGTTCGTATTAGCCTCAGCATGCTCATTACTATAGTTCAAACTCAAATTGTATATTTGTTTTAGACTAGTATAAATTAGGAAACAACCTCCCAAAAATTTTCTTGAAACTGTTGTCTGCATTATTAGAGTTAGAGTTTGTTAACGCTTGATTCAATTATTACCTTTGTCCAGTCCCTGTGGGATCGATACTTGGCTACTCTAGCCATTTTACTACTTGTTTGACCACGTGCACTTGCGTGTAGTTGCGAAACAGCGCGAGCAAGTTTTTGGTTCCATTGCCGGGGACTGGCAATTGGTAAAATTGTTGTCTTAAGTGTTAGTTTACTATTTCTTATTAGTGTTGACAACTTGGTCTTAGCTTGTCTTTTGCAGATATTGAATTCTGTTGAACACTGGCAAGGGACAAGGAGTTGGTGGATTCACACTTAGAGCCGGAAAGACAATTCCATCGCCAAAGGAGAGAAGCTCTAGAGAGAAAGCTGCAGTTCCTCTAGAGAGAAGTCTGATTCAGTTCATATCAGTTCTTATAGATTCAGTATTCCCCTGCTATTCAGAATTGTTAGATATGTTGTTGTATTTAGTTATATTATTTTAGTTGCTTTGCATACTCAGTACCAACGGTACTGACACCCGGTGAGGCGCTGCATTACTTGCCTGTAGGTACTCATAGACGAGGAGGCGATCCCTCGTGATCCTAGCCAGCGCAGAGTCATCAGCTCCTATCATCCGGAGCTTGATATTTCAGAGGTGTATATCATTTCCTTTTGTTGTACAGTATGGGTAGGTTGGGGCCCTGTACCGACCATCTTACCAGTATTCCTAGAGGCTTGCAGTCTATATATATTTTCCCTGTGGTCAGTTGAGCCGGTCATGTGAGGCCGTGCAGTTTGTTATAGCTGTTTAGCATTTCAGTTTATGTTGGCCGTGTGAGGCCTTATCCAGTCAGTAGTGGTGACCTTGCCGGTCACGTAGTTATTCAGTATTCCATTGTTGAGTTACAGATAACTAGACAACATGGTGGCCTTGTTGGCCCGCATAGGCTCCCTTATATTGATATAATTCTTGTTAGCTGTCGTTATAGTACAGGTGGCTATAGGCCCAGTCGGCCGGAGGCTGTATTTACAGCCGTTATATAGCCCGTTGATTCCTTGAATCTGAATTAGAGCCAGCCAGGCACCAGATGTGCCTAAGTTAGGCTCAGTAGGTCGTGTCCCAGGGAGTCTGCAAGCCGTGCCAAGTAGAGTCTTATCTATGGATGTCTTGTGCACCACATACTATAGGCAGGAGGCTGCGAGGCATGATAGGATGGTTACTCTTCTTTCATACTCAGTCGTGCCGTAGCATAGTATAGTATAGGGTCGAGTTCCTAAAACTTATCGTATTCTTTGTCTTCAGATAAGAATGGTATATCAGCGACACCCTGCCACAGGCAGGAGACTAGACACAACAGCAGGAGAAGGCACCAGCGGGATGCCTCAGCTTCAGTCAGAGTCAGCCCGATCTGAGGGCAACATAGAGGCTTCATCACAGCCCTCTCAGCAGTCCCCCTCACAACAGGAGCCGTTGGGCACTACACCTCCCCCGATAACTCCTGTGCCTTCGCCATCAGATCAGCAGGTTCGTAGCGCTGTAGTTATGTTGGCGCAAATGATGGCCACACAGCGCCCGTCGGTGCCACCTGTAGCAGCAGAGCCTTCAGGTGGGTCAGGTAGTTCCAGGGTCAGGGAATTTTTGGCACTAGGTCCTCCACAGTTCACTGGGTCAGATCAGGCAGAGGACCCCCAGGAGTTTCTAGATTAGATGCAGAGGATTTTCCGGGTTATGCATGTGACCCCTACAGAATTAGTTGAGCTGGCAGTGTTTCGGTTGCGGGACATAGCTGTGTTATGGTACGAGAGTTGGGAAAGGTCTCGAGGGAGAGATGTTGCCCCTCCGACCTGGTTCAGCTTCACGGAGGCCTTCCTGGACCGTTACTTTCCACGAGAGATCCGGCAGGCCCGGATGGATCAATTTTTGCATCTGGAGCAGGGGCGAGGAGCGTACGCGAGTATGCCTCACAGTTTGACTCCTTAGCCCGTTATGCTCCAGCATTTGTTGATACTATGCCAGCTAGAGTTCACAGATTTATTATGGGTCTGAACCTGGAATATATGGAGGCATGTATGACGGCAACGTTACGAGAAGATATGGACATCACCCGAGTATAGGCCTTTGCTCATACCATTGAGGGTCTTAGACAGCGGCAACAGAGTAGTACACACACCAGTCAGGAACAGCGCCGCAGAGATAGATCGGACGAGGTGCATAGGGAAGTTCAGAGAGGACCCAGGCCTCGACTATCAGATAGACCCCCTAGACCCCCACCTCCATCACAGTAGCAGCAGCAGCGAGGTAGATATGTGCGACGAGGGTAGTCAGAGCCCAGTGGCAGTTCCAGAAAAGTAGATTCCTCGCAGCAGAGAAGGGGAGAACAGAGCAGATTTACACCCTCACCGTGCCCCTACTGTAATCAACCACACACCGAAACTTGTAGATATGGCTCCACTGGGTGTTATATTTGCGGACATGAGGGGCATCAGATGAGAGATTGTCCAACCAGAGGTCAGGGGAGTAGGGACAGTCAGGACAGGGGATCTGCAGGGCCACGAGCCCCAGCAGCCACAGCAGGGCGTGGGCCTTCAGGTTCAGTAGGTAGAGGCCGAGGTAGATCAGGAGCTTCCAATTCAGGTACGGGCTCAAGCCGTACTTATGCATTACTAGGGAGATAGGACTCAGAGGTGTCTCCAGATGTAGTGACAGGTATGATGACTAGCTGTTCATGCCCTGCTTATGTATTGATTGATCCAGGATCCACTCTGTCGTATGTTACCCCATTTGTGGCACGAAAGTTCAATATTGCACCAGAATTATTACAGCAGCCCTTTGCAGTATCCACGCCCGTCGGTGACTCTATTATAGCTAGTAGAATTTACCGAGGGTGTACAATGAAGGTTGCTGACCGCCAGACTACAGTAGATCTGGTAGAGCTAGAAATGATAGACTTCGATGCCATAATGGGTATGGATTGGCTAGTGTCATGCTACGCCAATGTAGAATGTTGGACCAAGACAATCCGATTCCACTTTACAGGAGAGGCAGTGCGAGAGTGGAAAGGCAGCACAGCTGTTCGGTGGTTTGGTATAGGTGTTAAAAATTGACACCCAAGTGCACGTGGTCAAATAAGTAATAAAGTGGCTAAGTAAGCCAAGTATCGAACCAAGGAGACTCTGGATAAGTAAAATTGCTTAAGTATACTATATTCTAGCTTACTTCTAATTATGCTGACAACAACGTAACCAAAAGTTAAATAATTTTGTTTTTATAGATTATATACTAAAACTATTAACAAATATTTACTTTGAATTGAAACTACGGATATGAGCATGCCAAGGTTAAGAACAAGTAATGAACTTGATTATAAGCATAATTTGGTTAATCGTTTCTTCATGTTGCTAGCCAAGAACATTAGCCTAGAGATTAAAACTCTCGTATTTAATCTCACATTAGAATCATAAACCATTCGTCTACATTTCTGTGATCAAATGCAATTTATGACCTAGCAATACAATTCCGGTTCCTAAATTGACTAATACGGCTTTCAAGTATATTTCTATCAGGAAAGCACATCAAAACCCAATTTTCCCAAATCAAGTTAAGAACAATACCCTATTAATTCACAACTTTCCAATTTCTTGCTCTCTCGAGTGAAATTGGACTTTTTAGATGTACATTAATGTCGGCCACACACTAATGCAGTAGAAACAAGAATTAATAGAACAACATAGAAGAAGAAGATGAAAAACCATACAATTCAATAATCAAAATTCATCACCATTGTTCATAACCTCAGCAAGGAAGAGAATTAGCCACTCATTTGTGGATTAATCATCCTAAAACAAGTGTTAATCATACAAACAATTGATTGAAAGAAGAAAGAAAGAGAGAAAAATCCTTAGCTTTTTCGTTCCTCAACTGCCTCTAACCCACGTCCTTGCTTCACCAAATCTGAATTAATGAAAAATAAACCTAAGTGTGCTATTTATAGTAGTGGGAATTTTTCCCGGAATAACAAGCAACGTGTCACGGAGTGCATCGCGGAGCACGGCCTCCGTGACACGCTACGGACGCGGAGGCCACCTGCCGTGGCACGTTGCCAACGCGCAGGTGGGCTGTTGTGAACGGCCTGTCTGTCGTGGCACGTTGTCGACGCGCCGGTAGGCTGTTTTGTGCCTCCTCTTCGCCGATGTTCGCGTGTTAATTCCGTTTCCAAGCCTCTACTTCACCAACTCATGGATTAGTTACTCAAAAGTCATCAAAACCTACAAAACAAAGGCTAATCATGTTGGTTAGCACATATCTTTAATTCATCTAAAATTACATGAAAATGTATACAATAATCTTAGATAAACAAGACTAATTTAAGTCGTAAAGCTTATCTCGGGCATATATTTTTGCCCGTGATCACAACCCCACACTTAAAGCCTTGTTCGTCCTCGAACAACCTTTTACATATCATGCATATGGAGACTCCCCCATAACTAATTTAGCAAGATAATTCAAGTTACGGCTATAATGATTACGTAAGATACAAGCTAAAAATAGAGCATGCCTGATTTGATCATTGAAATGAAGTACAACTATGTTAAGACTTCTTAACCTCAAGAATCGACTCTCAATTTTAGCAAACTCATGCAAATCAACTGACCAAGAAATCTCACATGAATTATATCCTTCATTCAACATGTGCCCCTCACGGAAAGAGAGTTACCCAATTTCACACGCAAAAATAATTTTTATATCACAACATGTGTGGGTACATGCATAGAATTACACTCACTCTCACAAAGAATTCACATGCATCATGTAATGACCCATAAGCTTGCCCTTAGTGTTTTATTCCACTACTTTAAGGATGTGTGAATGTAAGATCAAGTAGGACTTTTTAGGTTGTAATGTAACTCAGGTGCGGGTAAGTACTATTATGATCAGTAATAGTGACTATCTTTCCTAAGTGCTTTTAATACATCACGCCTTCCTTACAAACTTCCCTTCCCTCACTTCACCTTTTTCTCTTTTCATCTTTCTTTTTCCTCTTTTGTTCCCCCATTTCTTTAGGCACTTTTAGCTTATTATTAAGGAGTTCTATAAGTAACTTTTCATTTATTTATTTTCTTACTCCCTACTAATACTCACCCATATTCAAACAAGTGCACCCTCGACCTTTCTCAACTCTTACAATTGCTACTTTCCCTTCTTTTTCATTCTTCTCACTCCTTTACCCTTTCGGATTTTTCCTTTAAGCGCTTAGGAGTTTTGGTTCAAATTCAAGGCTAATGAAAGAAAAAGATTAAGCTTATGTTGCAGCTATCAAAGAATAGGCTCAAGGCTCAATGGGGTTAACCAGGATTAATTTTTCAAGGTAGGTATAATGAGGGATAAAAGTTTGGTTCATTCAAAGAAATGCCTAAATCATCTCCTATAATTCACATCCTTCATTTCGTTTTATATACACACCAGGAAAGTTCTAGACATTTCATAATAGCACAGAATACTCAAAAACCTTACACTCATGGCACATGCTCAATTCAAGACACATTCAGCAGACTCTTAACTCAGCTAATCACAAGAATTCAGATTAAGCTTCAATCATATTGAGTCAAATTCAAGAGCCTAAGTGTCTCAAACAAAGTTATACACTTGCATGCTTCACATTGAACATACTTGCATCTTACAACCATGTATAGCACATAAAAAGAACATCAAGCCCAAATTAGCTACGGGTTCACAAACCCACAACCTATCGACTAATTTTTCCTCAAGACGGTCGTCATCCATCCATCGTTGGAAATAGTCACTAACTATGACTAAAAACATTATATACAGACAAAGAAAAAGAGAAAAAAAAATTTTATTCTTCGGTTCAAAGACCCCCCCCCCCGTCAGAAAAGAACCGAAAAGAAAAACCAACGGGTGATGAAGTCATGCTTAATTCACAAAAATTTTTCAAATTTTTCAAATTTCTCACAAACTTTTGCACAAGCATTACTTTCACCAAAATCGTTAAGCACAGAAAATTTTGAAATTTCCCTTGAAATTTCCCTCACCCCATACTTAAATCATGCTATGTCCTCATAGCATCAAATTAAAATGTACAAAGGGTGAGAAATACTCCCTGAGGCCTTTAGGCTTAGCTAACAGCATGCGTTTCTTCGACTTTGCACAAGTGGGTGTTCAACCCCACACTTTTTCTCTTCCATGCTTGTTAGCTTCCTCCTCCACGGGTACTCAGACTTCCCCTCCATCTGTGCTTAACTTTCCACCAAAACAACACAAGAGGAAAATAAACAAAAATTAACTCAATTGCAAGAAATTAAAATGGTACCTGTGGTACCCTTGGGTTGCCTCCCAAGCAGCGCCTAATTTTACGTCGCGGCACGACGTACCAAGTTTCACCACTTTTTCCTCCACCTTGAGGATATGAATCTCACCCCTAATTTCCTCTTATGCTCTAGGGGTGGTGGTGAAATATTGTAAGGACCAAACAGTAGGTGTTGCCTTTTTAACTTATTGGCCCTCAAGTAAGCGAAGTCATTTTGTCTCTCCGCGTTGGCAAATTTCAAAATATATGGTGCTTGGTCCTCCTCTAGACATTTATCTATAAGCTTGGAAGACTCTCTTTCTATGTTGTCAACCAAATTTAATGTCGAAAAATGCGTAGAGTGTGGTCCAATACACCTCAACTCTGAAACTGCATTTTGCTTGACCTCCTTACTTGTATACTCCTTTTCAGCATCGACATCTATCTCTTCATTAATGTCAAATGGGGGGTACTCTATCTCTTCTTCCATGAATGGATTTTCTATAAGTGTGAGCCCGTCACGGGGACACTCAATAGATTCTAATTGTTGGGGTTCGCCCAAAAATTCACCCTTGTCGTCCTCTTGTATTTCCTCTTGAATATCGCTAAAGTTGTTACCTGCAATTTATCACAAGCTTCAGCTTCAGCGATCATCTCCATGAATTTGATGCTCATCCTTTCTAGAGCCTCTGCATTCTCTTCTTGCTGAATTCTCAATACTGCCATCGCCTCCTTCATTGCTTCTGATTGCTCCAAGGGTTGTTTCATCATGTCTTCTATTCGAGCTTGGCATCCCAAGTCCTCATTTTCAGCATGCCTATATTCAGAAAAAACAACAGAAGGATCATAGTAGGGGCTTGGGGGATGGGAATATGCATTCGGACAGCCATCCCAATGTCCATCTTGACCACCACATATATTGCACGTGTCACAGTGTTGCCACGAGTGGTGTCCTCTGCAATTCAGACAAGATTCACTAAAATATGAGTATCCACCATTGAAACCATTTATATTCCACGATGTCATGTCAATAAGAGTATTCGAAAAAGAAAAAGTAAAAATGCAAAAGAATTAAAACAAACACTAAGACTAAGTTGTCAACACTTAAGAAAAGAAAATAGAAAAACAGTAAATTTACACTTAACACAATTTCACCAATTGCCTATTCTCCTCGGCAACGGCGCCAAAAACTTGTTCGGTGGTTTGGTATAGGTGTTAAAAACCGACACGCAAGTGCACGTGGTCAAACAAGTAATAAAGTGGCTAAGTAAGCCAAGTATCGAACCAAGGAGACTCTGGATAAGTAAAATTGCTTAAGTATACTATATTCTAGCTTACTTCTAATTATGCTGACAACAACGTAACCAAAAGTTAAATAATTTTGTTATTATAGATTATATACTAAAACTATTAACAAATATTTACTTTGAATTGAAACTATGGATATGAGCATGCCAAGGTTAAGAACAAGTAATGAACTTGATTATAAGCATAATTTGGTTAATCTTTTCTTCATGTTGCTAGCCAAGAACATTAGCCTAGAGATTAAAACTCTCGTATTTAATCTCACTTTAGAATCATAAACCATTCGTCTACATTTCTATGATCAAATGCAATTTATGACCTAGCAATACAATTCCGGTTCCTAAATTGACTAATACGGCTTTCAAGTATATTTCTATCAGCAAAGCACATCAAAACCTAATTTTCCCAAATCAAGTTAAGAACAATACCCTATTAATTCACAACTTTCCAATTTCTTGCTCTCTCGAGTGAAATTGGACTTTTTAGATGTACATTAATGTCGGCCACACACTAATGCAGTAGAAACAAGAATTAATAGAACAACATAGAAGAAGAAGATGAAAAACCATACAATTCAATAATCAAAATTCATCACCATTGTTCATAACCTCAGCAAGGAAGAGAATTAGCCACTCATTTGTGGATTAATCATCCTAAAACAAGTGTTAATCATACAAACAATTGATTGAAAGAAGAAAGAAAGAGAGAAAAACCCTTAGCTTTTGGTTCCTCAACTGCCTCTAACCCACGTCCTTGCTTCACCAAGTCTGAATTAATGAAAAATAAACCTAAGTGTGCTATTTATAGTAGTGGGAATTTTTCCCGGAATAACAAGCAACGTGTCACGGAGTGCATCGCGGAGCACGGCCTCCGTGACACGCTACGGACGCGGAGGCCCTCTGGAAATCACCCGAAATCGGCTGGGGCAGCACCCTGCCGCGTTGGCAGCGTGTCACGCTGCTTGGGCAGCGCGTTGGCAGCCCTTGGTCGCGGAGGCCACCTGCCGTGGCACGTTGCCAACGCGCAGGTGGGCTGTTGTGAACGGCCTGTCTGCCGTGGCACGTTGTCGACGCGCCGGTGGGCTGTTTTGTGCCTCCTCTTCGCCGACTTTCGCGTGTTAATTCCGTTTCCAAGCCTCTACTTCACCAACTCATGGATTAGTTACTCAAAAGTCATCAAAACCTACAAAACAAAGGCTAATCATATTGGTTAGCACATATCTTTAATTCATCTAAAATTACATGAAAATGTATACAATAATCTTAGATAAACAAGACTAATTTAAGTCGTAAAGCTTATCTCGGGCATATATTTTTGCCTGTGATCAACAGCTACTCCAAAAGGTAGGTTTATTTCCTACCTTCAGGCGAGGAAATTGATAACCAAGGGATGTATCTACCACCTAGTCAGGGTTCAGGATGTCCGAGCAGAATCTCCGACACTCCAGTCTGTTCCGGTGGTGAACGAGTTCCCTGATGTGTTTCCAGATGAGTTACCTGGTATTCCCCCAGAAAGGGAAATAGATTTCGCTATTGATCTATTACCAGGCACTCAGCCTATATCAATTCCTCCTTATCGTATGGCTCCTGCAGAACTCAGAGAGTTGAAGGAACAGTTGAAAGATTTGCTAGATAAAGGTTTCATCAGGCCGAGTACTTGACCATGGGGTGCGCCAGTTCTGTTTGTGAGGAAGAAAGATGGCTCGCTCCGTATGTGCATAGATTATCGGTAGTTGAATAAAGTTACAGTAAAGAATAAGTATCCGCTTCCCAGAATAGATGATTTGTTTGATCAGCTACAAGGGGGCCAAATACTTTTCCAAGATTGACTTACGGTCCGGATATCACCAGGTTCGAGTTCGTGAAAGAGATATTCCCAAAATGGCGTTCAGGACCCGATATGGACCCTTTGAATTTCTAGTTATGTCCTTTGGGTTAACGAATGCCCCAGCAGTATTCATGGACCTGATGAATAGTATTTTCAGACCATACCTGGACCTGTTCGTGATAGTGTTTATTGATGATATTCTGGTGTATTCTCGCTCTGAAGCAGATCACCGGACTCATTTACGGACAGTACTCTAGATTCTCAGGGACTGCCAGTTATATGCTAAGTTCTACAAGTGTGAATTCTGGCTTAATTCAGTAGCCTCTTTAGGGCATATTGTGTCGAATGCTGGTATACAGGTCGACACGCAGAAGATAGAAGCAGTCAAATCATGGCCTAGGCCTACCACTCCGACTGAAGTCCATAGCTTTCTGGGATTAGCGGGATATTACAGGAGATTCGTTGAAGGATTCTCTACTATAGCGGCACCTCTGACCAAACTAACACAGAAAGTGGCGAAGTTTCAGTGGACAGAGGCATGTGAGCAGAGTTTCCAGGAGTTAAAAGACAGATTAACCTCCGCCCCAGTGTTAGCATTGCCGGAGGGTACAAAAGGTTATTCAGTGTATTGCGATGCATCAGGCATTGGGTTGGGTTGCGTGTTGATGCAGTATGGTAAGGTGATTGCGTATGCTTCCAGATAGCTGAAGAAACACGAAAAGAATTATCCTACCCACAACCTAAAGTTAGCCGCAGTGATCTACGCCTTGAAAATGTGGAGACATTACTTGTATGGCATCCATGTTGATATTTTTACAGATCACAAGAACCTACAGTATATCTTCACTCAGAGGGAGTTGAATCTGTGACAACGTCGCTGGTTGGAGCTGTTAAAGGATTATGACGTGAATATTCTGTACCACCCGGGAAAAGCCAATGTTGTAGCAGATGCTCTCAGTCGTAAATCCATGGGACGTTTGGCATATTTGCAGCCCGAGCAGTGGGAGTTGGTCAGGGAGATACATCAATTAGCCAACCTAGCCATTTGTATAGCAAATACAGAGGACAATAGAGCGGTAATTCAGAACACCGCCGTGTCATCGTTAGTTGTGGAAGTGAAAGAACGGCAATATGAGGATCCTGACCTGATCCAGCTCAAAGACAGAATCCAGTAGGGTAAAGCGCCAGATTTTCAGATAACTGAGCGAGAAGTGCTGTTATGTAAAGGCCGCCTCTGTGTTCCAAATGTTTCAAGGCTCCGCCAGCAGATTATGAATGAGGTACATCACGCCCGTTATTCTCTTCACCCCGGTGCGATGAAAATGTACCATGATATCAAGGAAAATTACTGGTGGCCAGGTATGAAAAGAGAAATTGCCGAATTTGTGGCCCAGTATCCTAACTGCCAACAGGTGAAAGGAGAACATCAGAAGCCAGACGGTTTGACTCAGGATATAGCTGTGCCTCTCTGGAAATGGGAAGCTATAAATATGGATTTTGTGGCAGGATTACCCCGTACTAGACACAAACATGACTCTATATGGGTGATAGTTGACAGATTGACGAAATCAGCTCATTTCCTGCCAGTGAAAGCTACTTTCTCGGCCGAGGATTATGCCGAATTATATATCAGAGAAATAGTCAGGTTGCACAGAGTACCAGTATCCATTATTTCAAATAGAGGAGCACATTTTACGGCTAGATTTTGGCAGTCGTTTCGGAAAGGTCTGGGTACACAGATTAATTTGAATACCGCATTCCACCCTCAGACAGATGGACAGGCTGAGCGCACTATTCAGACGCTCGAGGACATGCTACGAGCGTGTGTGCTAGATTTTGGAGGTAGCTGGGACGAGCATTTGCCGTTAATTGAAATTTCTTATAATAATAGCTATCACTCAGCTATTCAGATGGAGCCTTTCGAGGCTTTATACGGGCGAAAATGCAGATCGCCGGTTGGCTGGTTCGAAATAGGGGAATCAGCATTGATTGGGCCAGACATCATTCAATAGTCAGAGGAGAAGGTAAAGCTTATTAGAGAACGCCTACTGACTGCACAGAGCAGCCAGAAATCATATGCTGATGTACGATGCAGAGACTTGGAATTTGATGTGAATGACTGGGTATTTCTGAAAGTATCTCCGATGAAAGGAGTGATGAGATTCAGCAAGAAAGGTAAGCTCAGTCCGAGGTTTGTTGGGCCTTATCAGATTCGTCGAAGGATAGGCCGAGTAGCATATAAGTTGAACTTGCCTCCAAAGCTAGAATCCGTTCATTCGGTCTTTCATGTGTCTAGGCTGAGGAAATGCATGGGAGACCCATCCAGAGCAGTCCCAGTCCAGGATATTCAGGTTACAGAAGAACTGGCCTATGAAGAGGTTCCAGTAGCCATCTTAGACAGACAGATTCGTAGATTGAGAACTAAGGATATTGCATCTATCAAAGTATTGTGGCGTAACCGGAACCGAGAGGAGATGACGTGGGAGGCTGAGGAAGATATGAAATCTAGATATCCTCACCTATTCCAGGCCTAGTCAGGCAACAGGTATGTCCGTATTATTACTTATGCAGTATCTTATGGTTGTATATGTATAAATAAGAAAGATTGATGTTTAGCTATCAAGTGAATTTTAAGTATTGTGTGTAGTACCTACATTGGACTTTTCTGCGTTTCAGGTTTTTTTTGGGATAGTCCATATTATAGGGGAAACTCTACCAAAGTTTTCTTAGAAACGAGTTGAGTAAGTTGAAAAGTCCTCTAGATAGAAGTTTACATTAGAGGATGAATGTTTTTAAGGGGGGGAGAATGTTATACCCCGTAAGATTCCCGGCACCTAGATGGCCTATTCGCGCGTTGGTTAAGCATATTTGAAAGCCATACGTGCTAGAGAAAGGTCCGAGAAAAGACCAGATGAGAAACCTGTCGAACCATCACGGGAGGAGCCGGGGCAGAGCCCCTCCGCGATGGCAACGTGTCACGGAGGTGGAGCCTCCGCGTTGGCTCCGTGACACATTGGGCCTGTCCAGGCCCAAGTATATAAAGCCCCACTTCAGTTTATTTTCATTTAAATCCTTGATAAATTCCAGATAAATGCAGCAAATAGAGAGAGACGAAGAGGGTTAGTATACTATCGTTCGATTACGCTGCCAAATGTAGTCCAAACTCAAATTAACCTTAGGTACCGAGGTATTTAGAAGCAGGGAGCATTCCTACGGATTTAGTTTCGCGAAATACGGCCGACGAATCATCGAGCTACCAGACTAAGGTAAGTGGAATTGCTCCAAACTAGTGTCTATGTGCTCCTAGCTGTGAAGTGAATACTTCTCCCTTCTGGACTTCTGAAAAATAGCAAGTTTTCGACCATCTTTCGATAAGCCTAAGGTTAGGCTATAATTATATCGAAAGTGACGTCGTTCTTCAGAATAAAGTTGTATTTAGTATTAATTGACGTATATATGAATGCATTTGGGAAAAATAGCTGGAGTACTGACTGAGCCTCGTCCGACAGTCGAATAACTCGATGTTAAGGTATGTGAAGTTGTTCTTCGGCAAGTTAGTAAGCCTTAGCTTGGTAAATCATCGAAAACTCCGTATTTGAAACTCTCGGAGTTGAATGTTGAGAATTAAGTAAGTCTAATAGATTCCGTGTTGTGTTGTTGTATCGTATTCAGTCCGAAAGTTAGAAAAGATGCGCCGAAGGGCGAGTTAGCATTCCAGATTCAGTATAGCTTATTGTGTGATTAGCAAGCATATTGTAGAATAAAAAGAGACGGAGTTTCAGAATAAAAGTTAGTAAAGTAAAATCAGATGGACAGATAGTTTTATGGCTACAGATTAGCCATTCAGACAGATAGTATCCCAGCTACAGATTAGCCACACAGTTAAATAATGATTCTAGAATTAGGATAATCAGTAAAGAGTCAGTGTAATACAGAAAGAGATCAGAATAAGAAATCAGATTTCAGATAGTCTTTTCAGTTATACATGCTTGCTATTTATATGTGTTATTTGTTTGTTGAGACTTGATGTGGCGTGAGGGCACCCTATTGAGCGTCCTTGCCGTCCCTGGGTTGGTAATTGTGTCGCCCACTGAGCGGGTGGGTTTACGTCGCTCCAAAGAGTGGCATGCCATCCCCAGTTTGGACGAAGATGGGATGAAGCTTTCCCCATATCAGTCTGATCAGCACTACAATACAGACAGCCCTGTTGAGCAGTGTCCAGGGTACTGTCCAGTACAGATATTCCCTGTTGAGTTGTGTCTAGGGAGTAGATACAATTCCTGTTTCAGATAGCCCTGTTGAGCTGTGTCCAGGGAAACAGACCCTATCTGTTACAGATGCAGTACAGGAGTCCCCCGGACTCAGACACGGTTACTTATATCGGGGGCCAAGGCCCAAGCTGAAGACCCAGGGGGCCGGTAGAGGAGCTTCGAGTGAGCAGATGAGTGGAGTGACTTATTTTTGGCTGGTTTTGACCCGGGTAGGGGTATATAGATTGTCTGCTTGTTTGGCGCCATTCGGCTTATGGGGGATGGTATCGGCTCTTGTTTGTTACATATATATATGTATTTATGTGCTACATGTTAGTTAATAGACAGCAGGCCGCCGCGTTTACAGGTACGCTCCTGCCCTATCACAACACAGGAAGTCTGATTCAGTTCATATCAGTTCTTACAGATTTAGTATCCTGCTATTCAGAATTGTTAGATATGTTGTTGTATTTAGTTATATTATTTCAGTTGCTTTGCATACTCAGTACCAGCGGTACTGACGCCCGGTGGGGCGCTGCATTACTTGCTTGCAGGTACTCATAGACGAGGAGGCGATCCCTCATGATCCTAGCCAGCGCAGAGTCATCAGGTCCTGTCATCCGGAGCTTGATATTTCAGAGGTGTATATCATTTCATTTTGTTGTACAATATGGGTAGGTCGGGGCCCTGTCCCGACCATCTTATCAGTATTCCTAGAGGCTTGCAGTCTGTATATATTTTCCTTGTGGTCAGTTGAGCCGGTCGTGTGAGGCCGTGCAGTTTGTTATAGCTGTTTAGCATTTCATTTTATGTTGGCCGTGTGAGGCCTTATCCAGTCAGTAGTGGTGACCTTGCCGGTCACGTAGTTATTTAGTATTCCATTGTTGAGTTACAGATAACTAGACAGCATGGTGGCCTTGTCGGCCTGCATAGGCTCCCTTATATTGATATAATTCTGGTTAGCTGTCGTTATAGTACATGTGGCTATAGGCCCAGTCGGCCGGACGCTGTATTTACAACTGTTATATAGCCCGTTGATTCCTTGAATTTGAATTAGAGCCAGCCAGGCACCAGATGTGCTCAGGCTCAGTAGTATAACAGTCCAAGTCCTAATAGGGCACCAGGTGCCAGTCATACCCCCCAAGGCTGGGCGTGACACTAACAACGTTACATCTAGCATTCGCAAACCTAAGCCAGGAGGGAGGTTCAAGCTTAAACAGAATATGGTGCAATTGCTGCACACCAGCGGGCAATTCACAGGTCTCCCTCACGAGGATCCACAACAACATCTCCAAAACTTTTTGGAGATAAGTGACACTTACATCCTCGCTGGAGTGTCACCTGATTATGTCAAGCTTACATTGTTCCCATTTTCACTTTTGGGAGAAGCAAAGAGTTGGATGAAAGCCTAGCCACCTAATTCCATCACTACTTGGGCTGATCTTGCAAAGAAATTCTTCATACGGTTATTTCCATCCGATAAAACAGCAAGACTTAGAAGTCAAATTCTAAGTTTTAAACAGAGAGGGAGAGAATCTGTATCAAGCCTAGGAAAGATTAAAATCTATGTTGCGGGATTGTCCTCATCATCACCAATCCAATGATGTGCTGGTACATACTTTCATAGAGGGTTTGGAACCCCACACAAAAATCTTGCTAGACTCAGCAGCTGGGGAACAAGCATTAGAAAAAACTTATGAGGAGTTTTATACCTTGTTGAACCGTATTTCGCAGGGAAATCCAGAGTGGAATGCGGAATCTTCTAGAGGAGGAACAAGGAAAGCGGCAGGAGTCTTAGAAGTGGATGGTTTTACAGCTATCGCTGCACAGATAGCTGCATTACAAAATCAATTCAATACCCACTTCAACAATATGGGCATGAATCATTCTCAAGCCCCAGTGAATGTAGTGCAGCAGATTTGGTGTGAAGTGTGCGGCAGTAATGAACACTCAGCTGAGTGTTGTGGTGCGAATCCTGATTCAGTAAACTTTATCTGTAATGTACAGAGAAATAATCACCAACAGTATGGCAACAACTACAACTCTAATTGGAGACGTCACCCGAATTTCTCTTGGGGTAGCAACAGCCATCAAGGGCAGAGTTCGAGTCAGGGAGCACAGAGAAATCAAGGAGGGCAGCAGCACTATCAGTCGCAATACAGAAGCAACAATGCACCTCCTCCACCACCATCACCCAGTATCGAGGAAATGTTCAAAACGATGATAGATAACCAAACTCAATTGCAGGCTGACTATGTGAAATTGGCAGCCGATGTAAAGAACAATCAGTTAGCTACCAAGGCATTAGAGTACCAGTTTGGGAAACTAGTTGGACTTCAGAACACCAGGCCGAGAGGAGGACTTCCAAGTGACACTGACCCCAACCCCAAGCAAGTAAATGCAGTGACCACAAGGAGTGGTTTGCAACTCAAGGAGGTGGAACCAGAAAGACCACCACAGCATTCGGGAGCATTGGAGAAGGAGATGGAACACAATGATGATAGGGGGAAGGAGAAGGAAGCTGAACCAGAAAGACCACCATCCCCGTTCCCTCAAAGACTAAGGAAACACAAGGAGGAAGCGTGTTTCAAAAAGTTCACGGAGGTGCTTAAATAGGTCCACATTAATTTACCTCTTGCTGATGTTCTGCAGGGAGTGCCGAAGTACACAAAATATATCAAGGACATCGTGGCGAACAAAAGCAGGTTGACGGAGTACGCTACGGTGGCACTTACGGAGGAGTGCACTTCCCGGATACAAAATCGGTTGCACACAAAGCTCAAAGACCCTGGGAGCTTTACAATTCATCTTACAATCGGGTAGAGTATCCGAGCTCGTGGATTGTGTGATTTGGGAGTGAGCATTAACTTGATGCCGACATCAGTATTCAAGAAATTGGGGCTAGGCAGTCCTAGACTGACAACAGTGATCTTGCAACTAGAGGATCGTTGTTTGGCCAGACCAGATGGCATTGTGGAGGACGTGTTGGTGCAAGTGGGCTCCCTTATCTTCTCGGTTGACTTCATTGTGCTGGATTTTGAGCCGGATGCGGAAGTCCCATTTATTTTGGGACATCCTTTCTTGGCAACCGGGAAAGCACTGATTGATGTAGCTGCAGGGACGCTAACCATGCGGGAACACGACAAGGTGGAGGTATTTGATGTGTACAAGGCCACGAAGCTTCCGGCCGTGTATGAGGAACTCTCAGTGATCAACGTGCTTAATCAAGCGAATATTTCTCAAAGTGTTGATTCGCGAGAGCCAGTGGGAAAACCATCGGTGAAGGACCCCCCAAAAGTGGAATCGTGGCAAAAAGACCGAAGTGCCACATTGTTAGTCAATGGGCAGCGATGTAAGCATTACTGGGGTGAGGACGGTAGTCGAGAGAAGACATCCGTCACCATAGAGGATGACTAAGCTTCAATGACGTCGAGCCGCGATGGCAAACCAGGCGCTGCACGGGAGGCAACCCGTGAAATTGTTGTAATAATTGAGTAGAATTAGTAGAAAAAAAGTAGAAAAATAAAAATAAAAACAAAAATTGTGTTTTATGTTGAAATCTATGAATTCTAACCAATTTCTTGTTGTGAGATGAATTTTAGGTTGAACGAAGGGCAAAAATGCAAAGGATCGCAAAGGAAAAATCGAGGTGAGAAAAATAATAAAAAGTGGCAAAATAGTGAGCCTGCGCGATGGCTCCGTGTCACGGAGGAGGGCCTCCGCGTTGACCTCCGTGACACGTTGAGGTGTAATTCTGGAATTTCTAAAATTCCATAACACCTCCGTGTTGGCTCCGTGTCACGGAGGGGGTGCTCCGCGTTACCCTCCGTGACACGTTGAGGTGTTAATCGCGACGGGTCACACCGGGTTGCCGGGTGACCCACGCGAAATTAACCCTTTTTAACCCCGAATTCCCTCTATTTTCCCTCATTTCTCACCCCCTCCGCGACAAAAACCCAAAAAATCCCCCTTCCCCAATGTGACACGGACTTAGGCACAAGTTTTCTTCGATTTTTCTTCGGTTTCATCAAACTAAAGGTATGTTCTCTATTTTCTTCTCAATTCTTGTCAAATTTGTCGAGTTTGAGTATGTAAAGTGAGAAAAACTTGCCGTAGTTGTAAATTGAGCTTGAATTCCTTTAAGTTAGTGTTGATTGAAGTTCGGAGTATCATTGTGATTGTATGAACTCAATACATACATGCTTGATCGAATTTTGGTGAAATATGTAGCTAGGGTTAGAATTTGATTATGAAGAAATGAAATGTGATTGAAAATGTGGAAATTATGGGTTGGGCATGTTAAGTAAGGTGAATTATGTTGTTCTTGTTGTGAATTTGCTAAGTAAATGATGGATTTTTTTTGGGAGAATGAAATTGTGAATTGCATAGAACTTGGTGAATTGCATAGGTTGTGTTGAGAGTTTTTCTGTGATAAGTGCTATGGGATGAAATGGTATTGATGATGATATGTTGATTAATTGTACGAAGTCTGAGTAGTACGTAAAATATATTCCATCGAATTCTCTAAATGCACAAGGCATGTTGTTGTTTCTTGTTGTAAGTTGGGAAGTGAGAATTGTCTTGCCGTAATGTTGTGATTGTGGCTAAAGACTAAGTGTGGGGTGGCCTAGCTTAACCCAACGTTAGTCGAACCTAATTTTAATTTGAATAACATTGGGACTGTCTGTTTGATTTGATAGGAACAATGGCAAGCAGGCAAGATAAAGGAAAGGGCGCATCTACGTCGGGCGCCGGAAGGAAAAGAATTAGACTGGGAACAACAGTCCCAGAAGCACCAGCGGTTCCGCGTGGCCAGCACTGTCAATACGGAACCCGATGGGTGACAGATGAAGGGAAGAAATAGTACACAAAGCACAAGGAGAACAAATACTTCCCTGAGGAACATATTGCAAGGGAGCCGTTGGCACAGGAGTTCCCCAGAATTGTACACCGGATTGACGCTGCCGGGCTGAACTTCATGTTTGAAGTGCCCAAGGAGTGCAATCTCCACCTGATTCGGGAGTTCTACGCCAACTGGAACCCGACACTCCGAAGTCACACTGTCAAAATAAGGGGGCAGGTAGTCACTTTTAAAGCCCCATCACCTTAATTCCATCTTGGGGGCGTGGGACAGAGACGCCTATGTACTCCGGCAACTGAACATCACTCCACCATATGCGGACATCAGACGCACTCTGTGTGGAGCCCGTTTAATAGCACGGTGGAGCAGACATAAGGAGAGGGGATACCATCAGACGCTGCCCTACTCTCAAATGAACAGGGAAGCCAGAATTTGGCTTAAGATCGTATGTTCCTGCCTGATCCCAGGGGTGCACATGACAGATGTCACCCGGGATCATGTGTGCTTCGTATACGCCCTGATGAAAGGGCTGGAGATTAATGTTGGGGCGATGATCATCTCCGCCATGAAGAGAGCCCGTTTGCATCAAGGGCACAGGTACGGGTTTGGTGGCTTGTTGACCACTTTCTTGAGGGGCCTAGATGTTAAGGAGGAGGCCCTTGACTACATCCCGCAGATGGAGAGGCGTGCCTTAGATGTCACCAAAACTAAGGCACCCGACACCACTCATGGGCCAGTTCTCACATTAGCAGAGCGACATGCTCGGGATGATCAGTATATGTCCTGCATGTTCGGGATGCAGATGCTACAGTTGCGCATAGGCGGGAGGCCAGCAACAGAAGATGAGCTATGGCAGCTAGAGTTGGACTACCCCTTCGGCGAAAATGCCAGGGCTCTATGCCGAGTGGGGCCGGCTTTTGTGGAGCCCACTGATGATGATGTCCCCAAAGATTAGGAGACGCACCACGATGACTCAGATGTTGAGTCAGATAAGGATAGTAGGGGCGATTCAAATATGGGGGATGAGGCAACCGCACCTGACGAAGAAGTGGAATACTTCGATTGATTAGGGAGTTTCACCACCTACTCTTATGCTATGCTGAATTTTGTGAACACTAGGGACAGTGTTTGATTTAAATGTGGGGTGGGAGTAGTTAGGTGCTGGTTGTTTTGTTGTTATTTCTGTTTCTGTTTTATTGTTGTGCCTGTGAAAAATTGTGACCTTGTGATTTTGGTGTTTATGTTTTGTATTGTAATTTGGTGTTGTAATTAATGTGAAGCTATTGTATGCTGTATGGAGTTGTTGTTAGCTGGTTGTGTAAATATTGTTGTTTTATCGAAATTATCGATATTTGTTTTATCGAAATTATCGATATTTTTAAAATTTTTCGTGAAATCTTTTTTTTTTGATTGGGTTTCTTAGCATTTTTTTCCGATGCTTTTATTGAGAATAGTCCCATTGAACCGAAGTCATAAATAGTGACCGTTCCCTATGATGGATGGATGACGACCGTCTTAAGGGAAATGTAGTCGATAGGAGTAGATTTCTTTTGTTCTTTTTAATTTTTTTCTTTTGTTTGTTTGAATCCCAAACTTGTCGTTACTTTATGGTTCGGAATTCAGGTTGTGTGTTGTACATGATATTTAGAACGCAAAGGTGATTCGTATGAAAGCATGCAACTTTGTGAACATGTTGAGATACCTAGACCGTAGAGTTCAATTCGGTGTGATTGAGGCTTAATGTTTGAATTCCTGTAATTAGCTGATTGAAGAGTCTATGAATATGTCTTGAGTTGAGCATGTGCAATGAGTGTGTGGTGAGGTTTCGATTCTTCCATGCTATTGTGAAGTTTCTAGAACTTGCCTGGTGTGTGTACGAAACGAAATGAAGGATGAGTATTGTAGGAAAGGATGTAGGCACTTCTTTGATTTAACTGAAAGTTTTTTTCATTATCCTACCTACCTTGAATGTACATCCTAGTTAGCCCATTGAGCTTGTAGCCTATTTTTTGTATTTTGTCGAAAAGGTACAAACCGAGCTTAACCCCTTCTTTTCATTATCCGTGAATTTGATCCAAAACTCTTAAGCGCTCAAGAAAAGTAATTTTCCCACAGTGTCAAGGAGTGGTAATTGTGAAAAGAAAGGAAAAGCGGAAGTGGTGAAAGTAAAGAAAAGGTCAAGGGTGCACTTGCCGAATTTAATAAAAGGAAGATGTATAACTAATCTTTGTTATTAAGTTGATTGTGCTTAAAGATATGAGAATAAAAATAAAGAAATACTTCAAGAATGGGAGGATGAAGGAAGAAACAATGCCCATAATGTGGTGGGATGTATGGAAAAGCGCTTAAGGGTGCTAGTTGTTATTATTGGTTAGCCCAGTATGTACTAGTTCCTTAGCTTATATTTCAACCCATTAAGTCCTACGTGATCTTACATCACTCTTCCTTATATTAGTGGAGTAATACACTAGAGGCAAGCTTATGGGTCATGACATGATGCATGTGAATTCTTTGGGAGAGAGAGCGAAATTGTGTTCATATGCCCCTGCATATAATGCTTTTGAGATCATATGATTGTAAAGGGGGAAATTCTCTTGTGTTGTGAGGGCACATGCTTGATGAGAGATTTAATTTCATGTCGGATGTCTTGATCAGCTAATTTACTTGAGTTTGCCGAGATCGAGAGTCGACTCATGAGTCTAGGAGGTCTTACTATGTTGAATGTCATTGTATTGATGAGACTATGCATGTTTTCTTGATGATTTTCTATGTAAATAATCGGTATAACCGTAGCTTGAATTGTCGAGCCAAAGTAGCTATGATTGGGTGTCAATTGCATGAGATGTGAGATTATTGTTCGAGGACGAACAAAGTTGTAAGTATGGGGTAAGTGATCTTGGGCAGAATTATATGCCCAAGTGATACTCAAATGCTTCATTTCATCTTGTTTATACATTGATAATTGTACATTCTCATGTGATTTGTAGTTAAAATGTGAATTTATACTAACCAACATGATTAGTATTGTTTTGCAGGAAAAATGGAATTTTAGGAAGCTAACATGCATGTTGGGAGAAATTGGGAATAGACTCGGAAGCGAGCAATGGAAAAGGCCCAGGTTATGCAGCAAATTAAGGGGCTCCGTGATGGTGCCGTGTCATGCTGCCATCGCGGATGCATTCTACCCCGGATGATGAAAATAGGCCAAGTTTCAGTGAAGGTCCACGTTGGGGCCGTGGCACGTTGGCCAAGCCCCGCGTTGCACGCCATGGCACGTTGGGCATAATTAACTGGAGGACCATATTCCAGTGAGGGTCCGTGTTTGTGGCGTGTCACGGAGGCAGTGCTCCGCGATGCACTCCGTGACACGTTGCTTGTTATTTCGGGAAAAATTTCCACTAGTATAAATAGCACACTTAGGTTTATTTTTAATTATTCTGACTTGGTTGAGCAAGAACGTGGGTTACAGGCAATTGAGGGGACGAAATTCTTAGGGTTCTTCTCTATCGCTTTCTTCTTTATTTCAATTGTTTGTATGATTAACACTCATTTAATGATGTTTAATTCACAAATGAGTGGATAAATTCACTTCTTGCTGAGGTTAAGAATATTTGTAGTGGAATGTAATTATTGATCATCTTGGTTTTTCATCTTTTCTTCCATGGTTGTTCTATTAATTCTTGTTCTTACTACATTAATGTGTAGCCAATATTAATGTATATCAAAAAAATCCGGTTTGCGCTCGAAAGAGAAAGAAATTGGAAAGTTGTGAATTAATAGGATATGATCTCTTCTTGGTTTGGGAAAATTGAGAATTGATTTACCTTCAGAATAGAAATATATCTGAATGTCGTATTAGTCAATTAAGGAATCAGTTTCATATGGCTAGAACATGAATTTCTTCTTATCACAGAAATGTAGGTGGAAGGTTCATGATTCTTAAGTTGGGTTAAATACGAGAGTTTTAATCCATAGGCAATTATTCTTGACTCGCAACCGAAGGAAAGATTAACCAATTTGTATCAATAAATTGCTTCCCTGCATGTTCGTGTTAGCCTTAGCATGCTCATTACTATAGTTCAGACTCAAATTGTATATTTGTTTTAGACTAGTATAAATTAGGAAACAACCTCCCAAAAATCTTCTTGAAACTGTTGTCTGCATTATTAGAGTTAGAGTTTATTAACGCTTGATTTGATTATTACCTTGGTCCAGTCCCTGTGGGATCGATACTTGGCTACTCTAGCCATTTTACTACTTGTTTGACCACGTGCACTTGCGTGTAGTTGCGAAACAGCGCAAACAACTATTCTGGCTATAACCAGATAGCCATAGCACCGGAGGACCAGGAGAAGACTACTTTCACATGTCCTTATGGGACATATGCTTTCAGGCGGATGCCATTTGGTTTATGCAATGCACCCGCCACATTCCAGAGATGCATGATAGCGATCTTCCACGATATGGTGGAAGATTTCATCGAGGTATTTATGGATGATTTTTCTGTTTTCGGTAATTCATTTCCTACTTGTTTGCAGAATCTTGACAGGGTGCTAGCTCATTGTGAAGAATCCAACCTTGTACTCAACTGGGAGAAATGTCATTTCTTAGTCAAGAAGGGTATCGTCCTTGGCCATAAAGTGTCTTTCAAGGGGTTGGAAGTCGATCGTGCAAAGATCGAGGTTATTGAAAAGCTACCACCACCTGTGTTAGTGAAGGGTGTTCGCAGTTTTCTCGGACATGTAGGATTCTACAGACGGTTCATCAAGAACATTTCTAATATTTCTAGACCAATATGCAGGTTGCTTGAAAAAGAGGTGAAGTTCGAGTTTGATGAGGATTGTGTCAAAGCATTCGAGGAGTTGAAACAGAAGTTGATAGAAGCACCTATCCTCATTTCTCCAGATTGGGAACAACCGTTTGAACTAATGTGTGATGCAAGCGATGTGGCTGTAGAGCTGTATTGAGGCAACGGAGGAATAGAATTTTTCATTCTATTCATTATGCAAGCAAAACACTGGACGCAGCCCAAGTCAATTATACAGTCACAGAAAAGGAGATGCTAGCATGGTGTTCACATTTGATAAACTCAGATCCTATTTGGTGGGTTCTAGAGTAGTGGTGTATACCGATCATGCAGCGATTTAGTATGTATTTAACAAGAAGGATGCAAATCCCAGGATGATTAGATGGATCTTGTTGTTAAAAGAGTTTGACCTAGAGATTCGGGACAGAAAGGAGAGCGAGAATCAAGTGGCAGATCACCTATCGCGATTGGAAAGCCGGTCGCATGTGAAAGAAGGTGACAACATCAAAGAAGAGTTCCCAGATGAGCAGCTCTTGGCAATTAGGGAAGCTGAAATCCATTGGTATGCAGACATTGTGAATTTTCTAGTGAGTGGAGTTTATCCACCGGAGGCTACGGCTCAGCAGAGAAAGAAGTTGAGGCATGATTGCAGGTATTATATTTGGGATGTGCTGTACTTGTTTAAGCAGTGACCGGATCAGGTGATGAGAAGATGCATTCCAGAGAGCCAGATTGCAGAAGTATTGAGGAGTTGTCACTCTTCATTGTATGGAGGGCACCACAGAGGCGAGCGGACAGCGCACAAGGTGCTACAGTCAGGTTTCTTTTGGCCTACACTGTTTAGAGACTCTATAGCATACGTAAAAATGTGTGATAGATGTCAAAGAACAGGCACAATTGGTAGAAGGCAAGAAATGCTGCTGTAGCAGATATTAGAAGTGGAGATCTTTGATGTATGGGGTATGGATTTCATGGGCCCGTTCCCACCGTCATTTGGTAATCGTTACATCATGGTAGCCGTTGATTATGTATCAAAGTGGGTTGAAGCAACAACTTGCCCCAGGAATGACAACAAGGTGGTAACAAAATTTGTGAAAAAGCACATTTTCACCAGGTTCGGGACACCCGAAGCCATTATCAGTGATGGAGGGGCTCATTTTGTAAATGCAAGTTTCAAGAATTTGCTAGCTAAGTATGGGGTGCGCCACAAGGTAGCAACACATATCGTCCCCAAACTAGTGGGCAAGTGGAGGTGTCGAACAGAGAAGTAAAGCAGATTCTACAGAAAACAGTGAATGCACAACGTAGTGATTGGTCAAGCAAACTCGACCATGCGTTGTGGGCTTATAGAACTGCGTACAAGACACCAATTGGGACTTTTCCGTATAGATTGGTCTATGGAAAGACGTGTCATCTGCCTGTGGAGCTAGAACGCCGAGCTTTCTGGGCCGTGAGGAAATTGAACATGGATCTAGAGCTAGCGGGGATGAAGAGGATGATGCAACTCAACGAACTTAATGAGTTTCGTTGGCATGCCTATGAAAGTGCCAAGTGCTACAAAGAGAAAACAAAGAGGTGGCACGATAAGCATATGGTGCATTGGATCTTTGAGCCGGGGCAAAAAGTATTGCTATTCAATTCAAGATTGAGGCTGTTTCCAGGAAAATTGCGGTCCAAATGGTCAGGGCCGTTTGAGGTGGTAAGAATGACCCCGCACGGGGAGGTGGAGTTGTGGCAAGAAGATAGAAGTGCCACATTCTTAGTAAATGGGCAGCGATGTAAGGATTATTGGGGTGAGGACATTATTCGAGAGAAGACGTCCATCACTCTAGAGGATGATTGAGCAATGAATGACGTCGAGCCGCGACGGTAAATCAGGCACTGCACGGGAGGCAACCCGTGAAATTGTTGTAATAGATGAGTAGAACTATTTGAAAAAAAAGAGAAAAAGAAAAGAAAAAGAAAAAAAAAATAAAAATTTTGTTTTGTGTTGAAACCTATGAATGCTAACCAATTTCTTGTGGTGAAGTGATTTTCAGGTGGAACGAAGGGCAAAAATGCAAAGAAATGCAAAAGAAAAAATCAAGGTGAGAAAAATAAAAAGTGACACATTACAGTGAGCCTACGCGATGGCTCCGTGTCACGGAGGGGGTGCTCCGCATTACCCTCCGTGACACGTTGAAGAGTGTTTCAGATTTTTTAAAAATCTAGAACACTGGCACGATGGCTCCGTGTCATGGAGGGGGTGCTACGCATTACTCTCCGTGACACGTTGAGTATTATTTCGCGTCGGGTCACACCGGGTCGCCGGGTAACCCGCGCGAAATATCACTTTAAAACCCCGATTTCCCTCATTTCTTTACTTATTTTCCCTTTCCTCCGCGACCAACACCCCAAATTCCCTTCTCCCCCAATGTGACACGGACCTAGGCATCGATTTTCTTCGAGTTTTCTTCAATTTCATCGAATTCAAGGTATGTTCTTGAACTTTACCTCATTTTTGCTTGAATTTTCGATTCTTGAACATGTGTAGTGATTGAACCTTGCCCTAAGTGAGAATTAATCTTGAATTCATTTAAGTTATGATTGATTGATGTTCATAGTATCGTTGTGAGTATATGAACCCGATGAATGCATGTTTTATTGAATTTTTGCGAAATTGGTAGCTAGGGTTGGAAATTGAATAGGAAGAAGACTAAAATTGTTTGAAATGTTGAACAAAATTGGGTTGTGCATGTTGGGTGAATTGAATTATGTTGTGATTAATGTTGAATATGCTTAGTAGACAAGGGATTTTTGAGAGAAGGAAATTGGTGACTTGCATAGGTTGAGAACAAAAATTTGGCTAAGTGCTATGATGTTGAAAGTGAATCGATGGCGATAATTTTATTCTTTATACGAAGTCTGAGTAGTACATAGTAATTGTTCCATCGATTTATATGAATGCACTAAGCCAGTTGAATGTTAAGAATGAGGAAAATCATGAATGTCTTGTCGAATTATTTTGATTGTGGCTAAAGACTAAATGTAGGGTGACCTAATTAAACCCAACCTTAGTTGAAGCTAATTGTGACTTGAATAACATTGGGACTGTCTGTTTGATTGTATAGGAACAATGTCAGGCAGGCAAGATAAGGGAAAGGGCGCATCAACATCAGGCGCCGGTAGGAAAAGGATAAGATTAGGAACAACAGTTCCAGCAGTACCAGCGGTTCCGAGAGGCCAACGCCGACAATACGGAACCCGATGGGTGACTGATGAAGGGAGGAAGTGATATGCAAAACATAAAGAAACCAAATACTTTCCGGAAGAGCATATAGCACGGGAACCGCTGGCACAAGAATTCCCGCGGATTGTACACCAGATTGACACCGCTGGGCTTAACTTCATCTTCGAAGAGCCCAGGGAGTGCAATCTCCATCTCATCTGGGAGTTCTATGCCAACAAGAACCCGACCCTTCGCAATCACACTGTCAAAATCAGGGGGCAGGTTGTCACTTTTGAGCCCCATCACTTGAATGCTATATTGGGGGCGCGAGACACAGAAGCCCATGTCCTCCGGCAGCTGAACATCACTCCACCTTATGCGGACATTAGACGCACTCTATGTGGAGCCCGTTCGACAGGAAGGTGGAGCAGGCACAAGGAGAGGGGCTACCACCAGACGTTTCCCTACTCGCAGATGAACAGGGAAGCCAGGATCTGGCTAAAAATTATGTGTTCCTGCTTGATCCCGGGGGTGCACATGACAGATGTCACCTGGGATCGAGTGTGCTTGGTGTATGCCCTGATGAAGGGGCTTGAAATAAATGTTGGGGCGGTGATCATCTCCGCCATGAAGAGAGCCCGACTGCATCAAGGGCACAGATACAGGTTCGGTGGTTTGCTTACCACATTCCTGAGGGGTCATGATATCGAGGAGGAGGCCCCGGATTACATCCCACAGATTGACAGGCGTCCCTTGGATGTCACCAAAACCAAGGCACCTGACACTACTCATGGGCCGGTGCTCACACTAACCGAGCGACATGCTCGGGATGACCAGTATATGGCCCGCATATACGGGATGTAGATGTTGCAGCTGCGCATTGGTGGGAGGCTTGCAATGGAGGATGAGCTGTGGTAGCTCAAGCTGGATTACCCATTTCGCGAGAATGCCCGAGCTCTATGCAGAGTGGGGCCAGAGTTTGTGGAGCCAGTAGATGATGATGTCCCCACTGATGAGGAGACACAACGGGAAGACTCAGATGTTGAGTCAGATGAGGACAGCGGGGGCGATTCTGATATGTGAGATGAGGCAACGACACTTGTGAAGAAGTTGAATACTTCGATTGATCAGGGAGTTTCACCACCTACCTTTGTAATATGTTGAAATTTTGTGAACACTGGGGACCGTGTTCGGTTTAAGTGTGGGGTGGGAGTAGTTAGGTGCCAGCTTCGTTTTTGTGTATGTTTATGTTGTGTGTTGTGCTTGTGAAAAATGTGACCCTGTGACTTTATGTTATGTGTCTGTAATTAAGTTGGTATTGTAATGAATGTTAAGCTGTTGTGTGCTGTGTTGAGCTTATGTAGGTTGGTTGTTGTGTAAATATTTTTGTTTTCTATTGAAAATTTCAAAATTTTTTATTAAATTTCTTTTATGTTGGGATTCTCAGCCTTTGTTTTGGTGCTTTTACCGAGAATAGTCCTATTGAACCGAAGTCGTAGATAATGACTGTTCCCTATGATGGATGGATGACGACCGTCTTAAGGGAAATGTAGTCGATAGGAGTAGTTTTTTTCTTTCTTTTCTTTCTTTTGTTTGTTTCGCAAACGTGTCACTACTTCATGGTTCGAAAATCATTTTACGTGTTGTACATGATATTAAGTTGCAAAGGTGATTCATATGAAAGCATGCAAATGTGTAAACATGTTGAGATACCTAGGTCATAGAGTTTGATTCGGTGTGATCGAGGCTTAATAGTGAATTATTGTAATTAGCTTATTGAAGAGTCTGTGAATATGTCTTGAGTTGAGCATGTGCAATGAGTGTGAGGTGAGGTTTCGATTATTCCATGCTATTGTGAAGTGTCTAGAACTTGCCTGGTGTGTGTACTAAACGAAATGAAGGATGTGTATTGTAGGAAAGGATGTAGGCGTTTCTTTGAATAAACCGAAAGTTTCTTCATTATCATACCTACCTTGAATATGCATCCTAGTTAGCCCCATTGAGCCTTTAGCCTATTTTTTTTCTTTATTTTAAGAGGTACAAACCGATCTTAATCCCTTCTTTTCATTAGTCGTGAATTTGATCCAAAACTCTTAAGCACTAAAAAATACAATTTTCCCACAGTGTAAAGGAGTGAGAATTGTGAAAAGGAAGGAAAAGGGGAAGTGGTGAAAGTTAAAGAAAAGGTCAAAGGTGCACTTGCTGAAATTAAATAAACTAAAGATGTATAACTAATCTTTGCTAGTAAGTCGAGTGTGCTTAAAGAAATGGGAACAAAAACAAAGAAAAAATTTCTTCAAGAATGGGAGGACGAAGGAAGAAAAAATGGCCGTAATGATGGTGGGATGTATTGAAAATCGCTTAAGGAAGCTAGTTGATATTATTGGTAAGCCCAGTATTTTCTAGTTCCTTAGCTTACATTACAACCCGTTAAGTCCTACGTGATCTTACATCACTCGTCCTTATATTGGTGGAGTAATACAGTAGAGGCAAGCCTATGGTTCATGACATGATGCATGTGAATTCTTTGGGAGAGAGAGAGAAATTGTATTCATATACCCCTATATGTAGTGCTTTGGAAATCATATGATAGCAAATGGGGTATTTCTCTTGTGTTGTGAGGGCACATGCTTGACGAGAGATTAATTTCGTGGATGTCTCGATCAGTTGATTTGCACGAGTTTGCCAAGATCGAGAATTGATTCTTGAGCTTAGGAGATCTTAATATGATGTACTTCATTGTATTGATGAGACTATGCATGTTTTCTTGATGATTTGCTATATTAAATAATCGGTGTAGCTGTAGCTTGAATGGTTGAGCCAAAGTAGCTATGCGTGAGTGTCAATTGCATGAGATGTGAGAATATTGTTCGAGGACGAACAAGGTTTTAAGTGTGGGGTAAGTGATCTTGGGCAGAATTTCATGCCCAAGTGATACTCAAATGCTTCATTTTGACTTGTTTGTCTATCATTATTATGTACATTCTCATGTGATTTGTAGTTAAATGTGAATTTATACTAACCAACATGATTAGTGTTGTTTTGCAGGTAAAATGGAATTTTGGGAAGCTAAGATACATGTTGGTAAAAATCGGGAATGGACTTGGAAACAAGGAGTGGAAAAGGACAAGGAAGAGTAGCAAAAATAACGGCTCCGTGATGGAGCCGTGTCACGCTGCCATCGCGGAGGTATTCTGCCTCGGGTGAATTAAATTTGGCAATTTCCGGTGGAGGTTCACGTTACCTCTGTGGCACGTTGGCCAGGCTCCGCGATGCAGGCTGTGGCACGTTGAGGTGAAATTGCCTGGGAGCCGAATTCCAGTGAGGGTCCGCAATATCTCCGTGGCACGGTGGGAGTGCTCCGCGATACACTCCGTTCCACGTTGCTTGTTATTTCGGGAAAAATTCTCAAGAGTATAAATAACACACTTAGGTTTTATTTTAAACATTCTGACTTGGTTGAGCAAGAACGTGGGTTACAGGCAGTTGAGGGGACGAAAATTCTAGGGTTCTTCTCTATCTCTTTCTCTTTTATCTCAATTATTTGTATGAATTCTACTTATTTGATGATGTTAAATCAACAAATGAGTGGCTAAATTCACTTCTTGCTGAGGTTAAGAACAATTGTAGTGGAATGTCATTGTTAATCATTTCAGTTTTCATCTTTTCTTCAATGGTTGTTCTATCAATTCTTGTTCTTACTGCATTAATGTTTGGCCAATGTTAATGTATATCTAAAAAATCCAATTTTGATTTTGAAAAGGAAAGAAATTGGAAAGATGTGAATTGGTAGGATATGATCTCTTCTTAATTTGGAAAATTGAGAATCGATTTACATTCAGAATAGAAATATATCTGAAAGTCTTATTAGTCAATTAAAGAATCGGGAATGTATGGCTAGAACATGAAATTCTTTTATCACAGAAATGTAGATTAAGGCTCATGATTCTTGAGTTGGATAGGAGTCGAAAGTTCTGATCCATAGGCAATAATTCTTGACTAGCAACCGAAGGAAAGATTAACTGAATTGTATTGATAAATTAATTCCCTGCATGTTCGTTTTAACCTCAACTTGCTCATTACTATTGTTCAGACTCACTTTATAATTTTGCCTTAGATTCTTATTAATCAGTAAACTCAAACTCTCAAAATATTATTTATTTGGTTGTCTGCATTCTTAAAGATATAGTTCATTAACACTTAAGTTAATTAGTATCGTAGCTCAGTCCCTGTGGGATTGATACTTTGCTTTACTTAAGCAACTTTACTACTTGTTCGACCACGTGCACTTGCGTGTAGTCACCACAGCACCGAACACTATGCCAACATCTAAAATGCCTCTCTAAACTCTGCATGAGTGACCTGCTCGGGCATAGGATCTGTGGTGCTTGCGGGGCTTGATGATGCCCATCTTCATTGCCATTGTCGTGGCCATTCCCATTGCATTCCTTCTTCAATTTAATCAGCATTGAGGCATATTTCTACAATCGTGTATAGCACGAATTAGAAGGATAGAGAGACACTTCATCGCACGACATTGTCATGAATGAAGGGAAATTTCCTAAAATGTCTTACAACCTCTCCCCCAATAAGTGTGGCGCACTTCACACATAAGGAAAATACTCTACTCAACACAGCTTTCAGACACCCTAGGATACACCTAAATCTTTGTTCTGACATCAAGTCTGTCAGGACTTGAACATAGGCCCGAATTGAGACACGGGACCTAGAA
Source organism: Datura wrightii (assembly GCA_035772735.1). Classification (NCBI taxonomy): domain Eukaryota; kingdom Viridiplantae; phylum Streptophyta; class Magnoliopsida; order Solanales; family Solanaceae; genus Datura; species Datura wrightii. The sequence continues at coordinate 98,784,653 of JASDFA010000007.1, forward strand.
CCATGAATGGCTCCAAGTTGACTCATGGCCTGAACATAGCAACTAAATAACATATATCAAGCGAAATCTGATAACTGAAACATGAATACACAAAAGTCTGAATACATATCAATCAAAACAAAGTCAACACTAACAAAGATGAAATTCTACATGTTGTCTGATAAGCTTCTAACATGTCGGAAGAGTAGATGGGAAAACATCCCCAACTAGCTTTCTCAAGTATGAAAACGAAAATAACAACATCAAATACTAAGTTGAAGGTCCTCGGAAAATTAAGGACTCACCACAACTCGAATTGAACTGGACTAAGCTGCGGGAGATTGGGCTAACGGTGGAACTGAGTCTGATCATCTGAACCTGTATCATGAAACAATACAGCATAAAGTTTGCAGTCAGTACTTGAAATGTATTGTGTATGCAAGGTCAGTAAAACATGCCGAGTCAGTATTAACTGAAATTTTGCATATAAACATAAATCATAAGATCATGAGAGTACGGACTGCATGCTGAAATCTGAATCTGAATCATGCAAAATCATAAGATGAATATCATATATTAATAGAATGACCCAAAGCCGAAATAGAAATCATATGGCTTTCCATAACTGAAATCATAAGTAAAAGCTTACAAACTGATCATTGGGTCAAACATGCTGAAACATAATATCATAACTTATAAACGTGCATAATTGAAATTATGAGGAAGAATGGGAGACTCGTCACATCGACACCATCATGATAAACCTTACATGATGCCCTAATTATCACACTCAAGTGGGCAAAGCCGTTCAAAACCTTGCTAGGGCTAAGGACGCTACCATAATACCGTTATCAAGCAGAAGGGCCTCTGGTGGGCGGGGAAAACTCTCTTTAAAGATCCCAAATATAAACATACCTATGTTGGTGCATAGTTATGAGACCTAAGAAACTTTGAACCCCAAGCCTACTCGGTGTTAGATACTACTCCCAAAAACATGCATAGTGCTCCCATTGTTTTTCAACGAAGCTGAAATGATTTTCACATGTATAGTCTAAAATCTGAACATGGGGAGTCTTGACTCCAAAATATATGATAAGATGATCTTATTAGCCTTGGCTAAATAATGAAAACATACTTAACTTGTGTGGGCTTGCCCAAATTTAAAAATCATGCATACGTGAAATAGACCTCATAAATCAAAATCATAAATTCATACATGGGTGATTTGTAAACATTCATTCATGCTAGATATCTCATCATACTTGAAATCATAAATCATAAACTTGACTTTTCATGAAACTTGCATAATAGGGAATGATTTTCTAAAAACTTGAAATCATGAATTTATAATCAAAATAGGTATAAAATCTGCCCATGAATCTTAAAACATATATTTACACATGAAGGGAATTAACTTATAAACAAATCGTAGAGAGTTTCATGAAATTGGGCTAAAACCCCATAAGATCATAAACTTGAATTCATGAACTTGAGGAGAAATTTGGGCATGAGAGTGAAAGGAAACTCTCATTCATATACCTATATACTGTAATAGCCTAGGCCACCACTTGTAGAAAAAGTCTGCTTTGGGGCCTTCGCCCCTTATAGTTTTGATATGCATCTACAAGAGAGAGGTATTCAAGCACTTATAAAACACTCTTCATTCACCTCCCCAACTGATGTAGGATTCTCCTAAACTGATGTGGGATTCGCCTAAGGCAATACATACACTCAACCCCTCTTGGTACTCAACGTCCTCGTGGAGGTTTGCCCCACTACTGGCCCGACACCGGCTCTGATACCAACTGTAACAGTCTAGTGTTCAGTTGGTTTGCTATATGGGTTAAAAACCGACACGCAAGTGCACGTGGTCAAACAAGTAATAAAGTGGCTAAGTAAGCCAAGTATCGAACCAAGGAGACTCTGGATAAGTAAAAATTGCTCAAGTATACTATATTCTATCTTACTTCTATATATGCTGACAATAACGTAACCAAAAGTTAAATAATTTTTGTTTATAAATTATATACTAAAACTATTAACAAATATCTGCTTTGAATTGAAACTATGGATATGAGCATGCCAAGGTTAAGAACAAGTAATGAACGTAATTATAATCATAATTCGGTTATTCTTCTCTTCTAGTTGCTAGCCAAGAACATTAGCCTAGAGATTAAAACTCTCGTATTTAATCTCACTTAAGAATCATAAACCATCCGTCTACATTTCTGTGATCAAATGCAATTTATGACCTCGCAATACAATTCCGATTCCTAAATTGACTAATACGGCTTTCAAGTATATTTCTATCAGGAAAGCACATCAAAACCCAATTTTCCCAAATCAAGTTAAGAACAATTCCCTATTAATTCACAACTTCCCAATTTCGTGCTCTCTCGAGTGAAATCGGACTTTTTAGATGTACATTAATGTCGGCCACACACTAATGCAGTAGAAACAAGAATTAATAGAACAACATAGAAGAAGAAGATGAAAAACCATACAATTCAATAATCAAAATTCATCACCATTGTTCAAAACCTCAGCAAGGAAGAGAATTAGCCACTCATTTGTGGATTAATCATCCTAAAATAAGTGTTAATCATACAAACAATTGATTGAAAGAAGAAAGAAAGAGAGAAAAACCCTTAGCTTTTTCGTCCCTCAACTGCCTGTAACCCACGTCCTTGCTCCACCAAGTCTGAATTAATTAAAAATAAGCCTAAGTGTTCTATTTGAACTATTGGGAATTTTTCCCGGAATAACAAGCAACGTGTCACAGAGGCCAACGCGGAGCACTGCCTCCGTGACACGGCGTGGACGCGGACCCTCACTGGAAATCTGGGGTCCGGGAATAAAGCCTCAACGTGGCACGGCATGCAACGCGGTGGCTTGCCTCCGTGCCACGGAGCTGTCGCGAGGCTTCACTGGAAATTGACAAATTAATCACCCTCCAGGCAGTGTGCCTCTGCGATGGTAGCGTGGCACGACTCCATCGCGGAGCCCCTTTACATTGTGCAGTCCAATGTCTTTTTCATGCTCGCATCCAAGTCCAACTCCGATATTGTTCCAACATGCATTTTAGCTCCTCCAAATCATGTTTTACCTACAAAATAATGCTAATCATGTTGGTTAGTATAAATTCACATTTTATTGCCAATTACATGAAAATGTATACACATTGCATAATAAACAAGGCGAAAATGATACGTTTAAGTATCACTTGGGCATATAAATCTGCCCAAGATCACTTACCCCACACTTAAATCCTTGTTCGTCCTCGAACAACACATAGACAACTCATGCAAATTACATCCCAACCTTCGCCACTATGGTGCGACAATTTACGCTACGGTCATACCGATCATTCAATATTGTAAATCATCAAGAAAACATGCATGGTCTTAACAATGCAATGACTTTTAATACATCAAGACTTCCTAGACTTTAAGAATCGACCCTCGATATCGGCAAACTCATGCAAATCAGCTAGTCAAGATATCCGACACGAAAATCAATCTTTCATCAAGCATGTGCCCTCACAACTCAAGAGAATCTTTCCCTTTTTGTTCATGTGACACACAAACATTCAAGTAGGGGCATGTAAAAATTAATTTCACTCTCTCTCCCAAAAGAATTCACATGCATCATGTCATGACCCATAGGCTTGCCCTTAGTGTATTACTCCACTAATATAAAGAAATGCAATGTAAGATCACGTAGGACTTTAATGGGTTGTAATGGAAGGTATGGAACTAGTACATATTGGATTAGCCAATAATAGCCACTAGCATCATTAAGCGCCTTTTCAACACATTCCCATCAACTCATGGACATTGTTTCTCTCTTTTCTTTTTTTCATCATCCCATTCATGCTGGTTTACTTTCGTATGGCCCAATTCACCAAACACACTTGACACAACAACAAAGGTTTTTTATGCACCTTCATTATTATTTAATTATAGCAAGTGCACCCTCCACCTTTTTCTTTTCTTTCCTCACTCTGCTTTTCTTTTTCTTTCCACTATTCTCACTCTTTGACACTTTGGGAAAATTTTTTCTGTTCTTCTTAAGCGCTTAAGAGTTTTGTATAGACTTTACGGCTAATGAAAAGAAAGAATTAAGCTTAGTTTATACAATTTTGTACAAAAGAAAGAAATAATCGGCTAAAGGCTCAACGGGCTGACTAGGGTATACAATCATATAAAAACGTAGAGTATGACAAGAAAAAAATAGAAACTCTCGGTTAAAACAAAGAAATGCCTACATCCCTTCCAACACTACACCTCCTTCATTTCGTTTTGTACACACACCAGGCAAGTTCTAGACACTTCACAATAGCATGGAATAACAGCACCTCACTTCACACTTCATGCACATGCTCGATTGAAGATGCATTCACAGACTCTTTAATTAGCCAATTACATGAATTCAAAATTAAGCCTCAATCACACCGAATCGAATTCTACAGCCAAGGTAACTCAACATATTTACAAAATTGCATGCTTTCAAACGAATCACTTTTACATTTTGAATATCAGTTACAACACGCAACCATAATTTCACAACCATATAGTAACTACAGGTTCCGTGATGTAATCCACCAAAGAAAAAAACTGAAAACAAATTAAAATCACTACTCCTACCGACTACATTTCCCTTAAGACGGTCGTCATCCATCCATCATAGGGAACGGTCACTAACTATGACGTCGGTTCAATGGGACTATTCTCGGTAAAAGAACCAAAAACACACTCCGAGAAACCCAAAAATTAAAATCGAAAAATTTTGCAACACATCGATCATTTCGATGGAAAAATATTTACAAAGTATTTTAATATGTACAAAATATTTTCGCAAAATTTTAAAAATATCGATCATTTTGATAGAGAAAACATAAGAAAATATTTACAATTTTTTTTCTACAGACTTAGCTGGCAAACCACAACATTTCACAACACACATCATCAATTACCACAAATATATACAGATACAAACCAGTTTGCACTTCACAAACACAGGGCAACATAAACATACAAAACAAACAGAGGAAAGAACATACAAGTAAACCAGCCTAGCCCCAGCACCTAATTACTCCCCACCCCACACTTAAATCGAACACTGTCCCCAGTGTTCACAAAACTTAAAAATCACAAAATTAGGTGGTGGCACTCCCTGATCAGTCGAAATATTCGACTTCTTCATCCGGTGCTGCTGCCTCATCGCCCATGTCCGAGTCACCTCCGTCGTCGTCATCGGACTCCACATCGGAGTCCTCCCGACGTGTCTCCTCATCCGTGGGGACATCATCATCAGTGGGCTCTACAAAGGCTGGGCCCACTCGGCATAAAGCCCTGGCATTTTCGCCAAATGGGTAATCCAGCTCCAGCTGCCATAGCTCCTCCTCCGTGGCTGGTCTCCCACCAATCCGAAGCTGAAGCATTTGCATACCAAACATCCGTGCCATGTACTGGTCGTCGCGAGCATGTCGCTCGCCAAGTGTCAGCACTGGCCCGTGTGTGGTGTCGGGGGCCTTAGTTTTGGTCACATCAAGGGCCCTCCGCTCCAACTGCGGGATGTAGTCCAAAGTCTCTTCCTCGACGTCGAGGCCCCTGAGGAAGGTGGTGATAAGTCCTCCGAACCCATACCTGTGGCCCTGGTGTAGTCGGGCTCTCTTCATGGCGGATATGATGACCGCCCCAACATTAATCTCTAGCCCTTTCATCAGGGCATACACCAGGCAGACACGGTCCCGGGTCACATCAGTCATGTGCACCCCCGGGATTAAGCACGAACAGACTATCTTCAGCCATATTCTGGCCTCCCTATTCATTTGAGAATACGACGGAGTCTGGTGGTAACCCCTTTCTTTATGTCTGCTCCATCTGGCTGTGGATCGAGCCCCACACAATGTGCGTTTGATATCGGCATATGGTGGGGTGATGTTCAGCTGGCGGAGAACGTGGGTGTCTATGTCCCGCGCTCCAATGATGGCATTCAATTGCTGGGGTTCCAAAGTGACAATCTGCCCTCTGATTTTTATTGTGTGGCTTCTGATTGCCGGGTTCCAATTTGCATAGAACTCCCGGACTAGATGTAGGTTGCACTCCTTGGGCTCCTGAAATATGAAGCTGAGCCCAGCTGCCTCGATCCTCTGCACTATGCGGGGGAACTCCTGTGCTAGTGGTTCCCGTGCAATATGCTCCTCAGGGAAGTATTTATTTTCCTTGTGTTTAGCGTACCACTTCTTCCCTTCATTGGTTACCCACCTCGTTCCGTATTGGCGGTGTTGGCCGCGCGGAACTGCTGGTGCAGCTGGGACTGCTGTGCCCAGTCTAAGTCGTTTTCTCCCGGTGCCTGAAGTAGATGCACCCTTACCCTTATCCTGCCTACTTGCCATTGTACCTGTCAACACAAATAAACAAGCACCATGTCAAGCTAAATGCATATTAGCTTCGGTTAAGGTCGGGTTAAGCTAAGTTTACCCCACACTTAGTCCTTAGCTACGGTTACTATACTACGGCAAGGATCACTTTATTTACACCAAAAACAAACAACTATACAATTTATGCTTAGTGCATTCACAAAGAAAATTTCGACAATATAACTTTAGCGTACTACTCAGACTTCATACAGCTAATCCCAATCCTACCATCGCTAGCAATTCAACCATCGCACTTAGCAAAGAGAACAACAAAACAAAAACAACAACACAAATTCTATATACACATGAACCTATATAATCAACCATTTCGAACAATTTTCAACTTTTTCCCAAAATCCGAGAATTCGTTGTCTATTACATTCACACAATATTTACAACGACTTATCTCAATTCACAAGCACACCGCAGCATATAATTCACCAATTTACCAAGTTACCCATTTCGATTTCAACAACCCAAGCCCTAGAATTGAATTTCACAATCAAATTCGAATCATTCATGCAATCGACAAGTTCAAACGCGTATTACAACATTCCGAACATTTATCAATCAAAGAATAACTCAATTTCATGCTAATTTTCTACTTAGGGTGATTTATCTCACCTCCCATGCTCAAATTCGACGAAAATCGACAAAAACTTGAGAGAGAATAGGAAAACATACCTTTAAGTTGAATAATCGAAGAAACTCGATAATTTCTTTGCTTAATACCGTGGCACGTTGATGGAGGAGGGAAATTCGGGTGTTTGGTCGCGGAGAAGTAAGAAAATGAGGGAAAAAGGGTTTTTTCGGGGTTTAAAATGAAGAAAAATACGAGGGTCACCCGGCAACCTGGTGTGACCCATCACAAAATATAGGGCAACGTGTCACTGAGGGTAACGCGGAGCCCCTCCTCCGTGACACGGAGCCATCGCGATGGCTCACTGGAATTTTTAAAAATTTCAGATTGTTATACCCCGTAGAATTCCCGGCACCTAAACAACCTATTCGCACGTTGGTTAAGCATATTTGAAGGCCATACGTGCTGGAGGAAGGCCCGGGAAAAGATCGGACGAGAAACCTGTCGAACCATCGCGGAAGGAGCCGAGGCAGAGCCCCTCCGCGATGGCAGCATGTCACGGAGGAGAGGCCTCCGCGTTGGCTCCATGACACGTTGGCCTTGTCCAGGCCCAAGTATATAAAGCCTCACTTCGGTTTATTTTAGAATTAACTCATATAAATTTCCAGAAAATAGAGAGCAAATGCAGAGAAGGGAAAAGGATCGAAGAAATAATATAATTTTCGTCCAATTATGCTGCTAAACATTGTCCAAATGCAAATTAACTCCAGATACTGAGGTATTTAGCACCAGAGAGCATTCCTACGGATTCAGTTTCGTGAAATACGGCCGACGAATCGTCGAGCCACCGAGCTAAGGTAAGTGGAATTGCTCTAAATTAGTGTCTATGTGTTCCTAGCTGTGAAGTGAAATTTCTCCCTTCTGGACCTCTGAAAAATAGCGAGTTTTCGACCGTCTTTCGATGAGCCAAAGTTTAGGCTATAAACTATATCAAAAGTGACGCTACTCTTTAAAGTAAAGCTGTATTTAGTATTAATTGACATATTTCTGAATGCAGTTGGGAGGAAATAGTTGAAGTGCTGGCCGAGCCTCGTCCGACAGCCGGATAGTTCGAGAATAAGGTATGTAAAGCTAGTTTCCTTGGCAAGTCAGTAATCTTGGTACAGTACAGTAATTTAAAGGCCAGTAGAATATTCAGAAGCCATGTATGGTGTTTATTACGAATGTTGGTACGATATTAGAAACATCATGTTATGATCCGCGCGAGACTTGCTAGCGCGATACAGATTTTAACATAAGTGTTAGGAACTGCACAACATGCTCAGTATGTGATGTGACACAGAATGTTAGGATATCATTGTATTCAGTTGAAACCCAGTAAAGCAATGTAATATCTATAAGACATCTCAGAAATAGAATGATAAGTTAAAGTGAAGCTAGAAAGCATATTAGAACTAGTAAATCATGTTACTATAGAAGCTCAGTATACAGCATAGTTTTCAGCAGAAATACTATATCATGTTCAGCATTAGACTCAGTACAGTATGGCAGGAGATTACATCTACATATATATACTATTATCAGTCTCAGCATGTATTAAATACGTACATATCGCTATCACCAGTTCAGCATGCAGTATGTACAAACACTTTATTATCATTCGCTTCAGTGTGTGGTATATGTAGATAGTATTACTAGTGAGACTGTTGTATTGTTTGGGGTTGGATTACCTAGCATCCATGACCGCCCAGGGTTAATAGCTGTATCGACTCGTCCGCCAGAGGACGAGGATACATCGCTCTACGGAGTGGCATGCCGTCCCACAGGGGACGAAGATGGGATGCCAGTTTTCCCCATATTGTGCCTTAGTCGGCCCTTATACACCCCCGTCGAGCGGATACGCCCGGGGTGTTGATTCAGGAGTCCTCCGGACTCAGGTACAGTTATAGTCAGGGGCTCAGCGAGCCCAAGTGCATACCCAGGGGACCGGCAGGATGCTTACAGGGTTATAGGAGATGGGATGACCGGGGTAGGGGTATATATTCTGTGCTGGTTGTACCTCCCGGCTTATGGGGGCCGGGTAAGGTTTGTGTGTGCTATGTATGTTATGATATGTTATACTGTGTTACAGTAGATACGAGTAGATCGACAGTAGAACGATAAATCCTCAGGTATAACTCCTACTCCTTCCAGTATGATTAAGAGAAGGTATGACTTACATTATCAGACAGTTAATCTATTCCTTCTACTTTAGTTTCATCAGTTATATTATTGTTTCAGATATTTCTTTCAGTTATTGCTTTACATACTCAGTACCAGTGATATTGACGCCCGGTGGGGCGCTGCATTACTTGCCTGCAGGTACTCATAGACGAGCAGGCGATACCACGTGATTCCTGTCAGCGATCGAGTATTCAGCTCCTGTTATCCAGAGACTGAATTCCAGAGGTGTATTTCATTTTCTTTTGGTAGTATAGTACGGGTAGGTCGGGGCCCTGTCCCGATCATTTCTATTGCTATTCCTAGAGGCTTGCAGTCTGTATATATTTCCCTGTGGTCAGATGAGCCGGTCGTGTGAGGCCTTGCAGTTGTATAGCTGTTAGTACTCTTTCTTTCATTTTTGTTGGCCGTGTAGGGCCATAGTTTGTCAGTAGTGGTGACCTTGCCGGTCACGTAGCTTTCTAGTACTTCAGGATTGAGTTATAGATAACTAGACAGCATGGTGGCCTTGTCGGCCCGCATAGGATTCCCTAAATTGATATGTTTCTGGTCAGCTGTCAGTACAGGTACAGGAGGCTATAGGCCAATGGGCCGAGGGCTGTGTTTACAGCCGTTATATAGCCCTTTGTTTCCAGAAATGTTAGTTAGAGCCAGCCAGGCACCAGATGTGCCCAGGCTTAGCAGTCCAGCAGTACAGGTCCTGATAGGGCACCAGGTGCCAGTCATACCCCCCAAGGCGGGGTGTGACAAACTTGGTATCAGAGCAGGTCGTATCCCAGGGAGTCTGCAAGCCGTGCTAATTAGAGTCCTGCCCATGGATGTGTTGTGCACCACATACTATGGGTAGGAGGCTGCAAGGCATGATAGGATGGTTGTCTTTCATTCTTATTCAGTCGTGCTGTAGAGCGGTACAATATAGGGTTGAGTTCCTAAAGACTTACTATAATCTTTGATTACAGATAATGTCAGACCAGCGACATCCTATCATAGGCCGGAGCTTAGGTATTGCAGTAGGGGAAGACACCAGCAGGATGCCTCCCCCTCATTTAGAAACAGCCCGATCAGAGGGCACTAAAGAGGCATCGTCCCAGCCTCCTCAGCAGTCTCCACCACGTCAGGAGCCACTTGGGGCGACATTACCTTCAGCAGTCCCTGTACCGACACCTTCTGACCAGGAGGTTAGGAGTGCTGTAGTTATGTTAGCACTGATGATGGCTGCTCAGCGTCAGCCAATGCCGTCTACAGTTGCAGAGTTATCAGGAGGGCCCGGTAGTTCGAGGGTCCGAGAGTTCTTAGCCCTGAATCCCCCACAGTTTACAGGTACGGATCAGACAGAGGACCCTCAGGATTTTCTGGATCAAGTGCAGAGAATCTTCAGGGTTATGCATGCCACGCCTACCGAATCAGTTGAGTTGGCAGCATTCCGGTTACGGGATATCGCTGTGTTATGGTATGAAAGCTGGGAAAGGTCCCGAGGGATAGATGTTTCCCCTCCCACCTGGTCCAGCTTTTCAGGGGCCTTTCTGGATCACTATTTGCTGCGGGAGATTCGACAGGCTCGGGTAGACCAGTTCCTACATCTGGAGCAGGGGGCCATGAGTGTTCGGGAATATTCCTTGCGGTTTGATTCTTTGGCTCGATATGCACCGGCCTTTGTTGATACCATGGCATCCAGAGTGCACCGTTTTATTATAGGGTTGAATCCAGAATATGTTGAGACTTGTATTACGGCCACACTGCGAAAGGACATGGACATTGCTAGAATTCAGGCATTTGCCTAGAATATTGAGGGTATCAGACAGCGACATCGGGAGATCAGAAGGGTCAATCAGGAAGAGCGTCGCCGGGACAGGCCAGTTGAGTTACAGAGGGAGGCCCAGGGAGGACCCAGGCCGCGATTGTAAGATAGGCCGCCAAGGCCCACGCCTCTGCCACAGTCGCAGGGGGTAGATTCAGCCGCAGGGGGCAGTCAGAGACTGGTAGAGGCTCGCAGATAGCAGATTCACCATTACAGAGGAGGGCGGAGCAGAGTAGGTATACCCTACCACTTTGCCCTATATGCAGTCGACGCCATCCTGGAGCATGCAGGTATGGTTCCACCGCATGTTATATCTGTGGCCAAGAAGGCCATTTGATGAGAGATTGCCCAGCCAGAGGCCGAGAGGACCGAGATAGACAAGATAGGGCATCTGCAGGGTCACGAGCTACAACATCCTCGACTGGGCGCAGGCCCTCAGTTTCAGCAGGCAGGGGTCGGGGCAGATCAGGGGCCTGGTTTACCGTCGCGGCTCGACGTCCCTTATGCTCAATTATCCACTAGGGTGATGGAAGATTTCTCATGATCATTGTCCTCCCCCCAGTAGTGCTCACCCTTATCTGGTGGTCTTCCCATCAACTCTCGGGAATCATTCATTTGTTTAGCATTCCCATGATCAATTACATTGATCACCGAGAGTTCTTCATTTACCATCGGGAGCTTGGGTGCTTTGTATACATCTAACACCTCTACCTTGTCATGTGCTCGCATCGTAAGTTAACCCACAGCCACGTCGATTAATGCTTTCCCGGTTGCCAAGAAGGGTCGTCCCAAAATAAATGGGACTTCAGCGTCTGGTTCAAAATCCAGAATAATAAAATCAACCGGAAAAATGAGGGATCCCACTTGCACAAGAACATCCTCAACAATGCCATCCGGCCTAGCTAAGGATCTGTCTGCTAACTGCAAGATTACGGTTGTAGGTCTAGGACTCCCTAGACCCAACTTTCTGAATACCGAAGATGGCATCAGGTTTATGCTCGCCCCCAAGTCACACAATCCACGAGCTCGGATACTCTGCCCAATAGTAAGCTGGATAGTAAAACTTCCAGGGTCTTTTAACTTCGTAGGCAGTCTATTTTGGATCTGGGAAGTGCATTCCTCCATCAAAGCTACCGTGGCATACTCAGTCAAATGACTTTTGTTGGCCACGATGTCTTTAATATATTTGGCATATTTTGGCACTCCCTGCAAGACATCAATAAGAGGTAAATTAACATGTACCTGTTTAAGCACCTCCATAAATTTCTTGAAACACGCCTCCTCTTTGTGTTTCTTGAGTCGTTGAGGGAACGGGGGTGGAGGCCTTTCTGATTCAGCTTCTTTGGTCTTCCCCCTATCCGAAGTTTGTTCTTCCTCAACATCTGCTGCTCCAGACTTTTGAGGTGGTCTTTCCGGTTCCACCTCCTTCAGCTGCAAACCACTCCTTGTGGTCACTGCATTTACCTGCTTCGGATTAGGATCCGTGTCGCTAGGCAGTCCTCCTCTGGGCCTTGTGTTTTGGGCACTAGCAAATTGCCCAAATTGATACTCAAGAGCCTTGGTCGCTAATTGATTGTTCTTCACTTCGGCTGCCAATTTAACATAGTCAGCCTGCAATTGCGCCTGATTAGCGATCATGGTCTTGAACATCTCCTCAATGGTAGGTGATGGTGGTGGAGGAGGGGCATTGTAATTTCTGAATTGAGATTGGTAGTTCTGTTGCCCTCCTTGATTTCTTGGCATCCCCTGACCCGAACTTTGGCCTTTTTGGTTGTTGCTACCCCACGAAAAATTTGGATGGTTCCTCCAATTTGAGTTGTACCCGCTACCAAACTGCTGCTGATTTCTTTGTGCATTGCCCACAAAGTTAACCGAATCTGGGTTTGCTCCACAGCACTCAACTGAGTGCTCACTGCTTCCACACACTTCACACCACATTTGCTGGACCGCATTGACTGAAGCTGAAGGTTGGTTCAAGTTCATGTTGCTGAAGTGGTTGTTCAACTGATTCTGCAAGGCAGCTATCTGTGCAGAGATAGTTGTAAATCCATCCACTTCAAGCACTCCTTCTGCTTTCCTTGCTCCACCTCGAGATGAGTCAGCATTCCATTCTGGATTGCCCTGTGAAATCCGGTTGAGCAAAGTGTACAGCTCCTCATAAGTCTTTTCCAGCGCTTGCCCTCCAGCTGCTGAGTCTAGCAAAATTTTAGTATGGGGTTCCAAACCCTCAATAAATGTGTGTACCAACACCTCATTGGACTGATGATGATGAGGACAGTCCCGCAACATGGATTTAAATCTTTTCCAGGCTTGATATAAATTTTCTCCCTCCCTCTGTTTGAAACTTAGAATTTGACTTCTAAGTCTGGTTGTTTTACCCGAGGGAAAAAATCTTATCAAGAACTTTCGTGCAAGATCATCCCACATTGATATAGAATTTGGTGGTTCAGCTTTTAACCACCTCTTGGCTTCACCAAGTAAGGAAAACGGAAATAGTGTGAGCCGAACATAATCAGGTGACACTCCAGCGGGTATATAAGTGTCACTTATCTCCAAAACGTTTTGGAGATGTTGTTGTGGGTCTTCATGAGGGAGACCGGTAAATTGCCCGCTTGTGTGCAACAGTTGCACCATGTTCTGATTAAGTTCCAATCTCCCTCCAGGCTCTGGTTTGCGGATACTTGAATGTACATTGCTGGCATGTGGGATTGCCACCTCGCGAACCGGCCTTGCTGCTGCTTCGTCGGGCACTAACACTGCCCTCACAACCGGTGGATTTTGTTGCTCCATCATAGTCTGTCTGAGCAACTGCAGCTTCTTTTGTAGAGCTTCTCTGCGTTTACTATGAAATTCACGTTCAGGCTCTATATAAGATTCCACCAGCTCTTTGTCCTTTGCCAGTGTTCACAGAAATCAAGTCTGCCAAATACAGGCTAAGACCAAGTTGTCAACACTTAAGAAAATAAAATAAAAAAATACAGTAAATTTACACTTAACACAATTTCACCAATTGCCTAGTCTCCCCGGCAACGGCGCCAAAAACTTGTTGGGTTGGTTTGCTATATGGGTTAAAAACCGACACGCAAGTGCACGTGGTCAAACAAGGAATAAAGTGGCTAAGTAAGCCAAGTATCGAACCAAGGAGACTATGGATAAGTAAAAATTGCTCAAGTATACTATATTCTATCTTACTTCTATATATGCTGACAACAACGTAACCAAAAGTTAAATAATTTTTGTTTATAAATTATATACTAAAACTATTAACAAATATCTACTTTGAATTGAAACTATGGATATGAGCATGCCAAGGTTAAGAACAAGTAATGAACTTAATTATAATCATAATTCGGTTATTCTTCTCTTCTAGTTGCTAGCCAAGAACATTAGCCTAGAGATTAAAACTCTCGTATTTAATCTCACTTAAGAATCATAAACCATCCATCTACAATTCTGCGATCAAATGCAATTTATGACCTCGCAATACAATTCCGGTTCCTAAATTGACTAATATGGCTTTCAAATATATTTCTATCAGGAAAGCACATCAAAACCCAATTTTCCCAAATCAAGTTAAGAACAATACCCTATTAATTCACAACTTTCCAATTTCGTGCGCTCTCGAGTGAAATCGGACTTTTTAGATGTACATTAATGTCGGCCACACACTAATGTAGTAGAAACAAGAATTAATAGAACAACATAGAAGAAGAAGATGAAAAACCATACAATTCAATAATCAAAATTCATCACCATTGTTCATAACCTCAGCAAGGAAGAGAATTAGCCACTCATTTGTGGATTAATCATCCTAAAACAAGTGTTAGTCATACAAACAATTGATTGAAATAAGAAAGAAAGAGAGAAAAACCCTTAGCTTTTTCGTCCCTCAACAGCCTGTAACCCACGTCCTTGCTCCACCAAGTCTGAATTAATTAAAAATAAGCCTAAGTGTTCTATTTATACTATTGGGAATTTTTCCCGGAATAACAAGCAACGTGTCACAGAGGCCAACGCGGAGCACTGCCTCCGTGACACGGCGTGGACGCGGACCCTCACTGGAAATCTGGGGTCCGGGAATAAAGCCTCAACGTGGCACGGCATGCAACGCGGTGGCTTGCCTCCGTGCCACGGAGCTGTCGCGAGGCTGCACTGGAAATTGACAAATTAATCACCCTCCAGGCAGTGTGCCTCCGCGATGGTAGCTTGGCACGGCTCCATCGCGGAGCCCCTTTACATTGTGTAGTCCAATGTCTTTTTCGTGCTCGCATCCAAGTCCAACTCCGATATTGTTCCAACATGCATTTTAGCTCCTCAAAATCATGTTTTACCTACAAAACAATGCTAATCATGTTGGTTAGTATAAATTCACATTTTATTGCAAATTACATGAAAATGTATACACATTGCACAATAAACAAGGCGAAAATGATACGTTTAAGTATCACTTGGGCATATAAATCTGCCCAAGATCATCTAGGCCACCGCTTGTAGAAATTGTCTGCTTTAGGCCTTCGCCCCTCACGATTTTAAAACACATCTATAACGGAGAGGTATCCAAGAACTTATAAAGCACTCTTCGTTCACCTTCCCAACTGATGTGGGATTAGCCTAAACCGATGTGGGCAAACTCGGTGGTCGGGCAAACTTCAGCGAGGACGCTGAGTCCCAAGGGGGGGGGGTGAGTGTAAGGCTTTCCTTAGGAGATTCATACATCTATTTAGGCGAATCCCACATAGCCTGGGGAGGTGAATGAAGAGTGCTTTATAAGTTCTTGGATACCTCTCCCTTGTAGAAGCGTTTTAAAACTGTGAAGGGCGAAGGCCCAAAGTAGACAATTTCTACAAGCAGTGGCCTGGGCTGTTACACATACCTGGGTAAGCTGAAACTAAATTTGACTTTGAATACCTAAGAGATTTAGGGAAGAGTTGTGGAATTTCAAGCTTGATCTTAAAAGGAAAACCTCTAAACTTGCATGCATGGGAGTCTAACGTATTAGGATAAGTTAAACCCCTTTAAAACCCTCTTTTCAGAGCTTAAAACGACGTCATTAGAAGGTTAGGAGCTTAGGATTTATGAAAATACCCTTAATGAATTTGCAGGAAAATGAAACTGCTAGCTGCTATGGCTCGTACTATAAGTCGTACAATCCTCCTACAACTCGTGGTTAGCTCTCATAACCAATCATTCAAATATCACCAACTCTCTAAAGGTTTCCATGACTCATACTAAGACCAGTAACTCCATACTACTAGTCGTACCATTACCAATACAATCAATCACTTGATAACTCCGTATACTTGCTACAACTTCTGACCATGGGTCCTATGCACATACTATGACTCATAGTGGGAACTCATGGTTTGAGGAACAAAAATCTCTGATATGAACCACGGGTTTTCCTATTGTCACGTCCCGCCTTAGGAGGCATGACTGGCACCTGGTGCCCTACTAGGACCTGGACTGCTAGACTAGCTGAGCCTGAGCACTTCTAGTGCCATGCTGGATCTAACTCTGGATTCAAGAAAATGACGGGATATATAACGGCTGTAAATACAGCCTCCGGCTGACTAGGCCCATAGCCACCTGTAAGATAACAATAGCTAACCAGAACAACAGTAGTATAAAGGAACCTATGCGGGCCAACAAGGCCACCATGTTGTCTAGATACTTCTAAATCAAGAAAACAGGTGCTAAACCGCTACGTGACCAACAAGGTCACCACTATCAACTGAATAAGGCCCCACACGACCATCATAAACAAGCTAAAACATACACACGGCCTCACACGACAGGTACAACTAACCACAGGGAATACACAATCTGCAAGCCTTTAAGAATACTGATAAGGTGGTCGGGACAGGGCCCCAGCCTACCCATACTGTGCAACAAAAGAAAAGAAATAAACCTCTAGCTGTCTAGCTCCGGATGACAGGAGCTGATTACTCTATGTGTTGGCTGGAATCACGAGGGATCGACTCCTCATCTATGAGTACCTGCAGGCAAGTAATGCAGCGTCCCCAAATGGGCGTCAATACCACTCGTACTGAGTATGCAAAGCAAAACTGAACATAAGTGAAGATAAACAGTAATACTGATAGTTACTGAAGTGACAGAGGATAGATAAAACTGTTAGGGATAGCAGCATCTGTACTGAGCTTAACTGTACTGGAAGGAAGATAAGAACCACACCTGTCGATGCGACATCCTGCCAACTATTCATTTAATAAGTAACATATATATATATATATATATAGCATACAAGAACCTATACTAGTCCCCATAAGCCGAAAATTTCCAATCAACATGCAATCTATATACCCCTACCCGAGTCAAACCATCCAAAAATAAATTCACTCCACTCACCTAGTAACTACGAGCACTCCACCGGCCCCCTGGGTATGCAGCTTGGGCTCTCTAGCCCCCTGACTATAACTGTATCTGAGTCCAGAGGACTCCTATAACTGTAATATGAAATTTGTATCTGTAATCTGTAATCTGTGCCCTGGACGCAAGCACTCGACAGGGTACACTGTAATGCTGATCAGCCTGCTATGGGGAATGCTGCATCCCATCTTCATCCTACTGCGAACGGCATGCGACTCCTTGGAGTGAAGTGTCCTCATCCTCTGGCGGGCGAGTCGACACAACTATTAACCCTGGGGCGGCTAGGAAGCTCTAAAGGTGCCCACATAACACAATCAGGTCTCAACAAACAACAATATCACATATAACATGTATATTTAATATGAAAATACTATCTATGTTCTAATATTCTATTCTGAATCTCTTGCTGTATTAAACTTATTCTAATACTAAGTTAAACTGAGTCTGGGATTGATATCTTGCTATTTGGTACAACTTTGTTAACTTTTATTCTGAATATGGCATAATAACACAAACATACTTATACTCGGCTTCTGGAACTTCCTTCTAGAGTTTATTCTATTTTACTATACTAGAAATGCTAACTTGCTGAAGAAACTAGCTTTACATACCTCAGTTGTCGGCTTTCTGGCTAACTAGCATAACTCAACCAATATTCCGCTATTTCTTCCAACTGTATTCACATTCATAGTATTTAGAACTAAATTCATCAATATTCTGTAAGAAAATACTACTTTGAATATGTATATAGCCCAAACTTTGACTTATCGAAAAACAGTCGAAAACTCGCTATTTCTCAGAAGTCCAGAAGGGAGAAATGCTCACTTTAGGGCTAGGAGTATATTGACACTACTTTGGAGCAATTCCATTTACCTTAGCTCGGTAGGACGATGATTCGCCGATCGAATTTAACGAAACAAACTCCACAGGAATGCTCCCAGCAGCTTAATACTTCACTACCCAAGATTAATTCGAATTTGGACCGCGTTTTATAGCGTAAACGGACAAAATTTTGTTGAATCTTCTTGTGCCCTCTGTTCTCTATTCGTTTTCTAGAAATTTAAAGGGAGTTAATGATTAAAACCGAAGTGGGAGGCCCTTTTATACTTGGGCCTGAACAGGGCCTCTGTGACACGCCAGTCATCGCGGAGGCCCGCCCTCCGTGACACGCTGCCATCGCGAAGGGGTTCTTCCTGGCTCCCTCTTGCGACTCTCCGACTTGGCACTAGTCCGGTCTTCCCCTGGCCATTTTTCTAGAACGTATGACATTCTAAAACTCTTAACCAACATGCCAATAGGCCATCTACATGTCAATAATTTATGGGGTGTAACATCCTCCCCCCTTAAGAACATTCGTCCTCGAATGTAAACTTCTACTTGCAAGAATTTCAACTTATTTGACTTAGTTTAGAAAAATTTCGGCAGAGTCTCCCCTGTAATATGGACTATCTCAAAAGTCCTGAAATGCAGAAAAGTCCAATACATGTACTCCACACAACACTAGTATTCACCACATAAGCCAGCTATTTCATTTATTTACATAATATAAGGCAATTGATAAGACAACAATACTAACGTACCTTTAGCTGATTAAGTCTGGAATAGTTGAGGATATTTGACTTTCATATCTTCCTCTGCTTCCCAAGTCATCTCCTCTCGGTTCCTATTACGCCATAATACATTGACAAAAGCAATGTCTTTAGTTCTCAACCTGCGAATCTGCCTGTCTAGTATGGCTACTGGAACCTCTTCATAAGCCAGCTCTTTCGTAACCTGGACATCCTGAACTGGAACAACTCTGGAGGGGTCTCCTATATACTTCCTCAGCATAGATACGTGGAAAACTGGATGAACAGACTCTAATTCTGGAGGTAAGTTCAACTCGTATGCTACTTGGCTTATTCTTTGATGAATCTGATAAGGCCCAACAAACCTCGGGCTGAGTTTACCTTTCTTGCCGAATCTCATCACCCCTTTCATTGGAGAAACTTTCAAAAACACCCAGTCATTCACATTAAATTCCAGGTTTCTGCGCCGCACATCAGCATACGATTTCTGGCGGCTCTGAGAAGTCAGTAAGCATTCTCTGATAAGCTTTACCTTTTCCTCTGACTGATGAATAATATCCGGCCCAATTAGCGCTGACTCTCCTACTTCAAACCAGCCAACCGGCAATCTACATTTTCGCCCATACAAATCCTCAAAGGGTGCCATCTAGATAGCTGAGTGATAACTATTGTTATAAGCAAACTCAATAAGTGGTAGGTGCTCATCCCAACTACCTCCAAGGTCTAATACACACGCTCGTAACATATCCTCGAGCGTCTGAATAGTACGTTCTGCCTGCCTATCTGTCTGAGGGTGGAATGCTGTGCTCAGATTAATCTGTGTTCCCAGGCCTCTTTGAAATGATTGCCAAAATCTAGCTATAAATTGCGCCCCTCTGTCAGAGATAATGGATGCTAGAACACCATGCAGTCTGACTATTTATCTAATATACAACTCAGCATAATCTTCGACAGAGAAGGTATCCCTTACTGGCAGAAAATGGGTTGATTTTGTCAGTCTGTCAACAATTACCCAAATTGAATCATTTCTATGTCTGGTACGGGGTAATCGTGCTACAAAGACCATATTTACTGCTTCCCACTTGCAAAGAGGCACAGCTATGTCTTGAGTCAATCCGCCTGGTTTCTGGTGTTCCGCTTTTACTTGTTGCCAATTAGGACACTGGGCTACGAATTCTGCTATTTCTCTCTTCATACCTGGCCACCAGTAGATTTCTTTGATATCGTGGTACATTTTCGTCGTGCCTGGATGGAGAGAATAACTGGCATAATGTACCTCACTCATAATCTACTAGCAAAGCCATGAAATATCTGGAACACAAAGGCAGCCTTTACATCGCAACACTTCATCCTCAGTTACCTGAAAATCTGGTTCTTTCCCTTACAAAACTCTGTCTTTAAGCTAAAATAGGTCGAGATCCTCATACTGCCGCTCCTTTACCTCCACAACTAATGACGACACTGCGGTGTTCTGAATTACCACTCTGTTGTCCTCTGTTTCTGCTACACGAATGGCTAAACTGGCTAACTGGTGTATTTCTCTAGCCAACTCCCGCTGTACGGGCTGCAAGTACACCAAACTCCCCATAGATTTTCGGCTGAGGGCAGTGTTACTACATTATCTCTTCTTGGGTGATACATAATATTTACATCATAATCATTCAGCAATTCTAACCTGTGACGCTGCCGCAGATTCAACTCCCTCTGAGTGAAGATATACTGTAGGCTCTTATGATCAGTGAAAATATTTACATGGACGCCATACAAGTAATGTCTCCATATCTTCAAGGCGTAGATCATTGCGGCTAGTTCCAGGTCGTGGGTAGGATAATTCTTTTCGTGTTTCCTCAGCTGTCTGGAAGCATAAGCAATTACCTTACCATGAAGCATCAACACACATCCTAACCCAATACCCGAAGCATCGCAATAAACTGCATAACCCTCTGTATCTTCTGGCAATGCTAATACTGGGGCGGAGGTCAATCTGTCTTTCAATTCCTGGAAACTCTGCTCACATGCCTCCGTCCACTAAAACTTTACTGCTTTTTGCATCAGCTTAGTCAGAGGTGCCGCTATGGTGGAGAATCCCTCAACAAATCTTCTGCAGTATCCTGCTAACCCCAGAAAACTACGGACTTCGGTCAGGGTGGTAGGTCAAGGCCATATTTTTACTGCTTGTATTTTCTGCGTGTCTACCTGTATACCAACATCCGACACAATATGCCCCAAGAAAGCTACTGAGTTCAGCCAAAATTCACATTTAAAGAACTTGGCATACAGTTGTCGGTCCCCGAGAATCTGGAGCACTGTTCGCAAATGATCCCGGTGGTCTGCCTCTGAGTGAGAATATACCAGAATATCGTCAATAAACACAATCACGAATAGGTGCAGGTACAGTATGAAGATACTGTTCATCAGGTCTATAAATACTGCTGGGGCATTCGTCAGCCCAAAGGACATGACTAGGAATTCAAAATGGTCATATCTGGTCTTGAAGGCAGTTTTCGGAATGTCCCTTTCACGAACTCGAACCTGATGGTATCCGGACCGTAAGTCAATCTTGGAGAAATATCTGGCCCCCTGTAACTGATCAAACAAATCATCTATTCTGGGAAGCGGATACTTATTCTTGACTGTAACCTTATTCAATTGTCGTTAATCTATACACATGCGGAGCGAGCCATCCTTCTTTCTCACAAATAGAATTGGCACACCCCAAGGTGAAGTACTCGGCCTGATAAAGCCCTTATCAAACAGATCTTTCAGCTGCTCCTTTAATTCTCTGAGTTCAACAGGAGCCATACGATACGGAAGGATTGATATGGGCTGAGGGCCTGGTAGCAAATCAATTGCAAAATCTATTTCTCTTTCTGGGGGAATATCAGGTAGCTCATCTGGAAATACTTCAGGGAATTCATTAACCACTGGAACAGACTGGAGAGTCGGAGGCTTTACCCGAACATCCTGGACTCTGACTAGGTGGTAAATGCATCCCTTAGCTATCAACTTCCTCGCCTGAAGGTAGGAAATAAACCTACCTTTTCGCGTAGCTGTACTGACCTTCCACTTTCGTACTGCCTCCCCTGGAAAGTGGAATCGAACTATCTTGGTCTAACATTCTACGTTGGCATAGCACGACACTAACCAATCCATACCCATAATGGCATCGAAATCAATCATCTCTAGTTCTACCAAATCTACTGTAGTCTGACGATCAACAACCTCCACTGTACACCCTCGATAAACCCTTCTGTCTATAATGGAGTCACCGATAGGTGTAGATACTGAAAAGGGTTTCTGAAGCAACTCTGGTACAACACTGAACTTTCGAGCCACAAATGGGGTAATGTAGGACAAAGTAGACCCTGGATTAATCAATATATAAGCAGGGTATGAGCAAATAGTCATCATACCTGTTACCACATCTTGCCTCTGAGTCCTGCCTCCCTAGTAATGCATAGGTACGACTTGGGCCCGTACCTGAACTAGAGGCCCCTGTCTACCTTGGCCTCTACCTGCTGGACCCAAGGGCCTACGCCCTGCCGAGGTTGCTGGAGCTCGCGGCCCTGCTGATGCCCTGTCCTGATTATCTCGGCTGCCCTAACCTCTGGCTGGATAGTCTCTCATCACATGACCCTCCTGCCCACATATATAACACCCTGTGGAGCCATATCTGCAAGCTCCTGTGTGGGGTCAGTTGCAAATAGGGCAAGGTGGGTGTGTGTATCTGCTCTGCTCTGCCCTCCACTACTGAGGTGAATCTACCGTTCGAGAACTGCCGCTGGACTCTGACTGTCCTCGGCGAATGAATCTACCCCTCTGCTGTTGTGATGAAGGTGGGGGTCAAGGTGGCCTGTCTGACAATCGGGGCCTGGGTCCTCTCTGAATCACCCTCTATATTCCATCTGATCTATCCCTTCGGCGCTGCTCCTGATTTATACGTCTACTGTCCTGTTGCCGCTGTCTAAGGCCCTCAATAGTCTAGAAAAAGGCCTGCACCTAAGCAATATCCATATCCTCCGGTAGTGTAGCTGTCATGCATGCCTCAATGTATTCTAGGTTCAGACCCATAATAAACCGGTGAACTCTAGATGGCATGGTGTCCACAAAAGCTGGAGCATAGAGGGCCAAGGAATTGAACTGTAGGGCTTATTCCTGTACACTCCTCGCCCCCTGCTCCAAGTGCGAAAACTAATACATCCGGGCCTGTCGAATTTCCCATGGAAAATAACAATCCAGGAAGGCCTCTGAAAAACTGGACCAGGTCAGAGGGGAAAAATCTCTCCCTCGGGACCATTCCCAACTTTCATACCACAACACAACAATATCCCGCAGCCGAAATACCGCTAACTCGACTGATTCTGTAGACGTCACATACATGAACCGGAAGATTCTCTATATCTGGTCCAGGAAATCCTAGGGGTCCTCTACCTGATCCGACTCTGTGAACTGCGGGGGACCTAGTGCCAAGAATTCTCAGACCCTCGAACTTCCAGACCCACCGGATGACTCTGCTGTTACAGGTGGCACTAACTGGCGCTGACTAGCCATCATTTGTGCCAACATAACTACTGCACTTCGAATTTCCTAGTCGAATGGTGTAGGTACAGGAGCTGTTGGAGGTGGTATCATTCCGAGGGGCTCCTGGTGAGGTGGGGACTACTGAGAAGGCTGTGATGATGCCTCTGTATCGCCCTCAGATCGGGCAGATTCTAGATGAAGCTGAGGCATCCTGCTGGTGCCTTCTCCTGCTGCGGTATTTGTCTTCTACCTGTGGCAGGATGTCGTTGGTCTGCCATTTTATCTATAAACAAAGAGTATGATAAGTTTTAGGGTTTCAACCCTATACTGTACGGCTCCATGGCATGACTAAATATGAAGAAAGAGTAACCATCCTATCATGCCTTGCAGCCTCCTGCCTATGGTATGTGGTGCACAACACATCCATAGACAAGACTCTACTTAGCACGACTTGCAGACTCCCTGGGATACGACCTACTTTGATACCAAGTTTGTCACGCCCCGACTTAGAAGGCATGACTGGCACCTGGTGCCCTACTAGGACTTGGACTGCTGGACTAGCTGAGCCTCAGCACTTCTGGTGCCAGGCTGGCTCTAACTCTAGATTTAAGAAAACGATGGGCTATATAACGGCTGTAAATACAGCCTCCAGCCGACTAGGCCCATAGCCACCTGTAAGATAACAACAGCTAACCAGAACAACGGTAGTATAAAGGAACCTATGCAGGCCGACAAGGCCACCATGCTGTCTAGTTACTTCTAAATCAAGAAAACAGGTGCTAAACCTCTACGTGACCAACAAGGTCACCACTATCAACTGAATAAGGCCCCACACGACCATCACAAACAAGCTAAAACATACACACGGCCTCATACGACAGGTACAACTAACCACAGGGAATACACAATCTGCAAGCCTCTAAGAATACTGATAAGATGGTCGGGACAGGGCCCCGACCTACCCATACTATGCAAAAAAAGAAAAGAAATAAACCTCTAGCTATCTAGCTCCGGATGACAGGAGCTGATCACTCTATGTGCTGGCTGGAATCACGAGGGATCAGCTTGTTCGCGTGATTTGTGGGGTATAAAACGACACGCAAGTGCACGTGGTCGAACAAGTAGTAAGTGGCTTTAGTAAGCAGAGTATCGATCCCACAGAGACTTGGATGAAGTGCAATTTGCTCAAGTGTACTATACTTTATTACTAAAAATGCAGACAATAGTGTAACAAAAAGTTTGATAGTTTGTTTTATAATTTTTTATACTAAAGCTAAAACAATTATCTACTTTGAATCTGAACTATGAATGAGAGCATGCTGAGGTTAAACGAACATGTAATGAAATTAATTATCATTATAATTTGGTTAATCTTTTCCTCCAGTTGCTAGCCAAGAACATTTGCCACGAGATTAAAACTCTCGTATTTAACCTCACTTAAGAATCATGAACCATCCGTCTACATTTCTGTGATCAAATGCAATTCATGTCCTAGCCATACAAATCCGGTTCCTAAATTGACTAATACGACTTTCAGGTATATTTCTATCCTGAAAGCAAATCAAAACTCAATTTTCCCAAACCAAGTAAAGAACATATCCTATTAATTCACAACTTTCCAATTTCTTGCTCTCTCGAGTGAAACCAGACTTTTTAGATATACATTAACGTAGGCCACACATTAATGCAGTAAGAACAAGAATTAATAGAACAACATGGAAGAAAAGATGAAAAACCAAATAATCAATGATCAAATTTCATCACAATTGTTCATAACATCAGCAAGGAGAGGAATTAGCCACTCATTTGTGGATTAAACATTTTAAAATGAGTGTTAATCATACAAGCAATTGAATTAAAGAAGAAAGAAAGAGAGAAAAAACCCTGATATTATCGTCCCTCAACTGCCTGTAACCCACATTCTTGCTCCACCAAGTCAGAATATTGAAAAATGAACCTAAGTGTTCTATTTATACTGCTGGGAATTTTTCCCGGAATAACGAGCAACGTGTCACGGAGTGCATCGTGGAGCACTGCCTCCGTGACATGCTACGGACGTGGACCCTCACTGGAATTGGGGGTCCAGGAATTAAGGCTCAACGTGGCACAGCGTGCAACGCGGAGCCAAGCCACCGTGCCACGTAGTGGACGCGGACCCTCTGTGGAATTTGGGCGAATTTTTCCTATCCAGGCAGAAGGCCTCCGCGATGGCAGTGTGACACGGCTCCATCGCGGAGCCCCTTTATTTCATGTTGTCCAATGCCTTTTTCCTTGATCGCATCCAAGTCCAACCCCGATATCATCCAACATGCATTTTAGCTTCCCGAAATTACATTTTACCTGCAAAACAATGCTAATCATGTTGGTTTGTATAAATTCACATTTTATTACCAATTACATGAGAATGTATACACATTGATAGAGAAACAAGGTTAAAATGGTACTTTTGAGTATCACTTGGGCATATAAATTTGCCCAAGATCACTTACCCCACACTTAAATCCTTGTTCGTCCTCGAACAACAATCCTACACTTCATGCAATTTACATCCCAACCTCGCTACTTTGGTTCGACAATTTAGGTCACGGTCATACCGATTATTCAATACAGCAAATCATCAAGAAAACATGCATGGTCTTATCAATGCAATGACCTTCAATACATCAAGACCTCCTGGACTTTAAGAATCGACTCTCGATATTGGCAAACTCATGCAAATTAGCTGATCAAGATATCCGACATGAAAATTAATCTTTCATCAAGCATGTGCCCTCACAACACAAGAGAATCTTCCCCTTTTTGCTCATGTGACTCACAAACATTCAAGCAGGGGCATGTGAACACAATTTCGCTCTCTCTCCCAAAAGAATTCACATGCATCATGTCATGACCCATAAGCTTGCCCTTAGTGTATTACTTCACTAATATAAAGAAGTGCGATGTAAGATCACGTAGGACTTGAACGGGTTGTAATGGAAGCTACGGAACTAGTAAATATTGGGTTAGCCAATAATAGCCACTAGCATCCTTAAGCGCCTTTTCAACACATCCCATCAACTCATGGACATTGTTTTTTTTTTTCCATAATCCCATTCTTGATTCTTTTCTTTAGTATGACCCATTGTATTAAGCACACTTGACACAACAACAAAGATTATTCATGCACCTTCATTATTGTTTATTTATAGAAAATGCACCTTCAACCTTTTCTTTTCTCCCCTCACTCTGCTTTTCTTTTTCTTTTCACCATTCTCACTCTTTGACACTTCGGGGAAATGATTTTCTCTTCTTAAGCGCTTAAGAGTTTTGTATAGACTTTACGGCCAATGAAAAGAAGGAATTATGCTCGGTTTACACTTTATGACAAAAGAAAAAAATAATAGGCTAAAGGCTCAACGGGCTGACTAGGGTATACAATCAAGGGTGGTACAACAAGGAAAAAATAGAAACTTTCGGTTAAAACAAAGAAATGCCTACATCCTTTCCTACAATACACCTCCTTCATTTCGTTTTGTACACACACCAGGCAAGTTCTAGACACTTCACAATAGCATGGAATATCAACACCTCACTTCACACTTTTTGCACATGCTCAATTTAAGATGTATTCACAGACTCTTCAATCAGCTAATTACAGGAATTCAAACATTAAGCCTCAATCACACTGAATCGAACTCTACGGCCTAGGTATCTCAACATATTTACAAAGTTGCATGCTTTCATACGAATCACCTTTGCATTATAAATATCATGTACAACACGCAACCAGAATTTCGCAACCATAGAGTAACTACAGGTTTTGGGATGCAATCCACCAAAGAAAAAAAACTGAAAAAGTAATTGAAAAATAATTACTCCTACCGACTACATTTCCCTTAAGACGGTCGTCATCCATCCATCATAGGGAACGATCACTAACTATGACTTCGGTTCAATGAGACCATTCTCGGTAAAAGAACCGAAAACAAATGCCGATAAACCCAAGAAGTAAAAAAAATGTTGAAAATATCGATCATTTCGATAGAAAAAAAATGTACAATTTAAAAAAAAATTATCGATCATTTCGATAACAAAAATATGTACAGAATCAGAATTAGCTAGCAACATTCAGCAACACACATCAATTCACATAACCTTACAAACAGAACAACAAATTCACAACTCATAAGGACAACCAAATTTTCACATACACGACAACAGAATAGAGCATACGTACAAAACAGCCCAGCCCAGCACCTAACTACTCCCACCCCACACTTAGCTCGAACACTAGCCCCAGTGTTCACAAAAATTAAAATAGCACAAAATCAGGTGGTGGAACTCGCTGATCAGTCAAAGTATTCCACTCCTTCGTCGGGTGCTGCTGCTCCATCTCCCATGTCTGAGTCGCCTCCTTCGTCATCATCGGACTCCACATCGGAGTCCTCCCGACGTGTCTCCTCATCTGTGGGGACATCATTATCTGTGGGCTCTACAAATGCTGGCCCCACTCGGCATAGAGCCCTGGCGTTTTCGCCGAAAGGGTAGTCTAGCTCGAGCTGCCATAGCTCCTCCTCTGTCGCCGGCCTCCCGCCTATCCTCAGCTGGAGCATCTGCATCCCATACATCTGAGCCATATACTGGTTATCACAAGCATGTCGCTCGCCAAGTGTAAGCACTGGCCCGTGGGTGGTGTCGGGAGCCTTAGTTTTAGTAACATCTAAGGCCCGCCGCTCCATCTGCGGGATATAGTCAAGGGCCTCCTCCTCGACGTCTAGGCCCCTGAGGAAGGTGGTGATTAGTCCACCAAAGCCATACCTGTGCCCCTGGTGCAACCGGGCTCTCTTCATGGCGGAGATAATTACCGCCCCCACGTTGATCTCCAGCCCTTTCATCAGGGCGTACACGATCCCGGGTTACATCTGTCATATGTACCCCCGGGATTAGGCATGAGCAGACTATCTTCAGCCAGATTCGGGCTTCCCTGTTCATCTGTGAATATGGCAGAGTCTGGTGGTAGCCCCTCTCTTTGTGGCTGCTCCATCTAGCTGTCGATCGGGTCCCACACAATGTGCATCTGATGTCCGCATACGGTGGGGTAATGTTCAGCTGTCGGAGTACGTGGGCGTATGTGTCCCGCGCTCCTATGATGGCATTGAGGTTGTGGGGCTCCAAGGTGACTATTTGCCCTCTGATCTTGATGGTGTGACTTCTGATCGTCGGGTTCCAATTGGCATAAAATTCTTGAACCAAGTGCAGATTGCATTCCTTGGGCTCCTCAAAGATGAAATTTAGCCCAGCTGCCTCGATCTGGTGGACCATTCTAGGGAACTCCTGTGCCAATGGTTCCCGTGCTATATGCTCCTCAGGGAAATATTTGTTTTCTTTGTGCTTTGCGTACCACTTTTTCCCCTCATCAGTCACCCATCTCGTTCCGTATTGGCGGCGTTGGCCGCGTGGAACTGCTGGTGCAGCTGGGACTGCTGTGCCCAGTCTGATGCGCTTCCTTCCGTTGCCTGAAGTTGATGCGCCTTTTCCTTTCTCTTGCCGGCTTGCCATTTTACCTATCAACCCAAGTAAACAAGATCAATGTTAATCTAACGGATATTAACATCGGCTAAGGTTGGGTTACGCTAGGTTACCCCACACTTAGTCCTTAGCTACAGTTACAACACTACGGCAAGATTATCTTTATTTACACACAATAATCAACTATACAATCATGCTTAGTGCGTTCGAAAAATTCGACGGTATATCTTCTGCGTACTACTCAGACTGCGTACGGATAATCACAATCACTACCATCGCTAACATTTTACCCATCACACTTAGCAAAGAAAAACAAAGAAACAAAAAACAACAACAAAAATTTATCTACACGAACCTATACAACTAACCAAATTCTTACAACTTTCAGCATTCCCTTAACCCGAGAATCAGTCGTTCTATTAACATCCCAACAATTTGTATATCGACTCATCTCATTCAACACATCCATCCCGGTATGAAATTCACAATTTCAATACATTTTCAACTCCAAATTCAAAAACAAGCCCTAGAATTGATATTATCAAGCAAATTCGATTAATGTATGCAATCGACAATTTCAAGCAATCATAACGACATTCCGAACATTCATCAACAACAATAAACTTGAATTCATGCTTAATTTCTACTTAGGGAAATTTAGCTCACCTCCCATGCTCAATATCGAAGAAAATCGACAAGAATTTGAGAGGACATCGGAAAACATACCTTGATTTTGAAGAATCGAAGAAAACTTGTTGAATTTCTTGCCTTACTCCGTGTCACGTTGATGGGGGATGGGTTTTGGGGGGTTTGGTCGCGGAGGGATTAAAAAATGAGGGAAAAGGGAGGGTTTTCGGGGTTAAAAAGTAAGGAAATCACGCGGGTCACCCGGCGACCCGGTGTGACCCGGTGCTATATACAAGGCAACGTGTCATGGAGTGCATCGCGGTGCATCGCGAGACTGTTCTGGAAATTTTTAAAATTTCTGGATTATACCTCAACGTGTCACGGAGGTAACGCGGAGGTCCACCTCCGTGACACGGAGCTGTCGCCCCAGCTCACTGTCTGCCACTTTTTATTAATTTTTCATACCTCGACTTTTACTTTGCGATTCCGTGCATATTTTTCTCCGTTTGACCTAAAATTCATCTCACTATACAAAATTGGTTAGAATTATAGGTTCTCACTCTAAATACAAATAAACAAAAACTAAAACGAAAATATTTTGTAGTAAATCAAAAAAAAGAAAAAGAAAAATCTATTTACACTTTACAAAAAGAAACAAAAATTTTTCACGGGTTGCCTCCCGTGCAGCGCCTGGTTTACCATCGCGACTCGACGTCGTTAAGCTCAATTGTCCTCTAGGGTGATGGACGATTTCTCTCGATCACCGTCCTCCCCCCAGTAGTGCTTACACCTTTCCGGTGGTTTTCCCATTAACTCCCGTGAATCCTTCGTTTGCTTATCATCACCTTGATCAATCACATTGATCACCGAGAGTTCTTCATGCACCGTCGGGAGCTTGGGTGCCTTGTACACATTGAACACCTCTACCTTGTCATGTGCTCGCATTGTTAGCTGCCCCGCAGCTACGTCAATTAGTGCTTTCCCGGTTGCCAAGAAAGGACGTCCCAAAATAAATGGGACTTCCGCGTCTGGTTCAAAATCCAGCACGACAAAATCTACCGGGAAAATTAGGGAGCCAACTTGCACCAGAACGTCCTCCACAATGCCATCAGGTCTGGCTAGGGATCGATCCGCCAATTGCAAGATTACAGTTGTGGGTGTAGGACTCCCTAGACCCAACTTTCTGAATACCGATGAAGGCATCAAATTTATGCTCGCTCCCAAATCACACAATCCACGAGCTCGGATGCTCTGCCCAATAGTAATCTGGATAGCAAAACTCCCAGGGTCTTTTAGCTTTGTGGGCAGTCTATTTTGAATCCAGGAAGTGCAATCCTCCGTTAGAGCCACCGTAGCATACTCAGTCAACCGACTTTTGTTTGCCACGATGTCCTTTATATACTTAGCATATTCCGGCACTCCCTACAAGACATCAACAAGAGGTAAGTTAATATGTACCTGTTTCAGCACCTCCATGAATTTCTTAAAACACGCCTCCTCCTTGTGTTTCTTTAGTCGTTGAGGGAACAAGGGTGGAGGTCTTTCTGATTCAGCTTCCTTAGTCTTCACCCTTTCAGTACTGTGCTCCCTCTCAACTTCTGCTGCTCCCGACTATTGAGGTGGTCTTTCTGGTTCCACCTCTTTCAACTGCAAACCACTCCTTGTGGTCACTGCATTTACCTGCTTGGGATTGGGATCCGTGTCGCTCGGCAGTCCTCCTCTAGGCCTTGTGTTTTGGGCACTAGCAAATTGCCCAAACTGATATTCAAGTGCCTTGGTAGCTAACTGGTTATTTTTCACTTCGGCTGCCAATTTCACATAGTCAGCCTGCAATTGAGCTTGGTTAGCTATCATGGTCTTGAACATTTCCTCAATGCTGGGTGATGGTGGTGGAGGAGGTGCATTGTTGTTTCTGAATAGAGCTTGATAATTCTGCTGCCCTCCTTGGTTCCTTTGCACACCCTGACCCGAACTTTGGCCCTGATGGTTGTTGCTACCCTATGAGAAATTAGGGTGATTCCTCCAATTGAAATTGTAGCTACTACCATACTGTTGGTGGTTCCTTTGCGCATTACCCACAAAGTTTACCGACCCAGAATAGAGCTGCTTCCACACACTTCACACACTTATCACCACAATTGTTGCACTGCATTAACTGGGGCTTGAGGTTGGTTCAATGTCATGTTGCTGAAGTGGGTGTTAAGTTGATTTTGCAATGCAGCTATCTATGGAGCGATAGCTGTAAACCCATCCACTTCAAGCACTCCTGCTGCTTTCCTTGTCCCACCTCTTGATGAATCAGCATTCCATTCTGGATTGCCCTGCGAAATACGGTTCAACAAGGTATACACCTCCTCATAAGTTTTCTCCAGCGCTTGCCCTCCAGCTGCTGAGTCTAGCAATATTTTGGTGTGAGGTTCCAAACCCTCTATAAATGTGAGCACCAGCACATCATTGGACTGATGATGATGAGGACAATCCCGCAACATAGATTTAAATCTCTCCCAGGCCTGATATAAATTTTCTCCCTCTCTCTGTTTGAAACTTAGAATCTGACTTCTAAGTCTTGCTGTTTTATCGGAGGGAAAAAACCATATCAAAAACTTCCGCGCAAGATCATCCCACGTAGAAATAGAATTCGGAGGCTCAGCTTTCAACCACCTCTTGGCTTCTCCCAATAATGAGAATGGGAACAATGTAAGCCAGACATAGTCTGATGACACTCCAGCGCGTATGTAAGTGTCACTTATCTCCAAAAAATTTTGGACATGCTACTGTGGATCTTCATGAGGGAGACCGGTAAATTGCCCGCTAGTGTGCAACAACTGCACCATATTCTGTTTAAGTTCAAATCTCCCTCCTGGCTCAGGTTTGCGGATAGTAGATGTAACATTATTGGCATGTGGGATTGCCACCTCACGAACCGGCCGAGCTGCTGCTTCTTCGGGCACTAACACTGCCCGTACTACCAGTGGATTCTGTTTTTGCTCCATGATCGTCTGTCTGAACTGCAGCTTTCTTTGTAGAGCTTCTCTCCATTTACTGTGAAATATCCTTTGTGGCACTACATACGATTCCACCAGCTCCTTGTCTCTTGCCAGCGTTCAAAGCAATTAAGTCTGCAAAATACAGGCTAAGACCAAGTTGTCAACACTAAGAAAATAAAAATACAGTAAATTAACACAAGTCCCGGCAACGACGCCAAAAACTTGTTCGCGTGATTTGTGGGGTATAAAACGACACGCAAGTGCACGTGGTCGAACAAGTAGTAAGTGGCTTTAGTAAGCCAAGTATCGATCCCACAGAGATTTGGATGAAGTGCAATTTGCTCAAGTGTACTATACTTTATTTCTAAAAATGCAGACAAAAGTGTAACAAAAAGTTTGATAGTTTGTTTAATAATTTTTTATACTAAAGCAAAAACAATTATCTACTTTGAATCTGAACTATGAATGAGAGCATGCTGAGGTTAAACGAACATGTAATGAAATTAATTATCATTATAATTTGGTTAATCTTTTCCTCCAGTTGCTAGCGAAGAACATTTGCCAAGAGATTAAAACTCTCGTATTTAACCTCACTTAAGAATCATGAACCATCCGTCTACATTTCTGTGATCAAATGCAATTCATGTCCTAGCCATACAAATCCGGTTCCTAAATTGACTAATATGACTTTCAGGTATATTTCTATCCTGAAAGCAAATCAAAACTCAATTTTCCCAAACCAAGTAAAGAACATATCCTATTAATTCACAACTTTCCAATTTCTTGCTCTCTCGACTGAAACCGGACTTTTTAGATATACAGTAATGTAGGCCACACATTAATGCAGTAAGAACAAGAATTAATAGAACAACATGGAAGAAAAGATGAAAAACCAAATAATCAATGATCAAATTTCATCACAATTGTTCATAACCTTAGCAAGGAGAGGAATTAGCCACTCATTTATGGATTAAACATCTTAAAATGAGTGTTAATCATACAAGCAATTGAATTAAAGAAGAAAGAAATAGAGAAAAAACCCTGATATTTTCGTCCCTCAACTTCCTGTAACCCACGTTCTTGCTCCACCAAGTCAGAATATTGAAAAATGAACCTAAGTGTTCTATTTATACTGCTGGGAATTTTTCTCGGAATAACGAGCAACGTGTCACGGAGTGCATCGCGGAGCACTGCCTCCATGACGCGCAACGAACGCGGACCCTCACTGGAATTGGGAGTCCAAGAATTAAGGCTCAACGTGGCACGACGTGCAATGTGGAGCCAAGCCACCGTGCCACGGAGCGGACGCGGACCCTCTCTGGAATTTGGGCGAATTTTCCCTATCCAGGCAGAAGGCCTCCGCGATGGCAGTGTGACACGGCTCCAGCGCGGAGCCCCTTTATTTCATGCTGTCCAATGCCTTGTTCCTTGCTCGCATCCAAGTCCAACCCCGATATCATCCAACATGCATTTTAGCTTCCCAAAATTACATTTTACCTGCAAAACAATGCTAATCATGTTGGTTAGTATAAATTCACATTTTATTACCAATTACATGAGAATGTATACAAATTGATAGAGAAACAAGGTTAAAATGGTACTTTTGAGTATCACTTGGGCATATAAATTTGCCCAAGATCATAGCTCCTCGTCTATGAGTACCTGCAGGCAAGTAATGCAGTGCCCCTAAACGGGCGTTAGTACCACTGGTACCGAGTATGCAAAGCAAAACTTAACATAACTGAAGATAAACAGTAATACTGATAGTTACTGAAGTGACAGAGGATAGCTAAAACTGTTTGGGATAGCAGCATCTGTACTGAGCTTAACTATATTGGAAGGAAGGTAAGAACCATACCTGTCGATGCGGTGTCCGGCTAACTATTCATTTAATAAGTAATATATATATATATATATATATATATAGAATACAAGAACCTATACCAGCCTCATAAGCCTGAAGGTGCCAATCAACATGCAATCTATATACCCCTACCCGGGTCAAACCATCCAAAAATAAATTCACTCCACTCACCTAGTAACTACGAGCACCCCACCGGCCCCCTGGGTATGCAGCTTGGGCTGTCTGTGCCCCTGACTATAACTGTATCTGAGTCCGGAGGACTCCTGTAACTGTAATCTGAAATCTGTATCTGTAATCTATAATCTGTGCCCTTGGCGCAAGCGCTCGACAGGGTATACTGTAATGCTGATCAGCCTATTATGGGGAATGCTGCATCCCATCTTCGTCCTACTGCGGATGGCATGCCACTCCTTGGAGTGACGTATCCTCACCCTCTAGCAGGCGAGTCGACACAACTATTAACCCTAGGGCGGCAAGGAAGCTCTAAGGGTGCCCACATAACACAATTAGGTCTCAACAAACAACAATATCACATATAACATGTATATTAAATCTGAAAATACTATCCATGTTCTGATAATCTATTCTGAATCTCTTGCTGTATTAAACTGAATCTAATACTAAGTCAAACTGAGTATGGGATTGATATCTTGCTATTTGGTACAACTTTGCTAACTTTTATTCTGAATATGGCGTAATAACACAAACATACTTAATACTCGGCTTCTGGAACTTCCTTCTGGAGTTTATTCTATTTTACTACACTAGAAATGCTAACTTGCCGAAGAAACTAGCTTTACATACCTCAGTTGTCGGCTTCCCGGCTAACTGGCGTAACTCGGCCAATATTCCGCTATTTCTTCCAACTGTATTCACATTCATAGTATTTAGAACTAAATTCATCAATATTCTGGAAGAAAATACTACTTTGAATATGTATATAGCCCAAACTTTGACTTATCGAAACACAATCGAAAACTCGCTATTTCTCGGAAGTCCAGAAGGGAGAAATGCTCAATTTAGGGCTAGGAGTATATTGACACTAATTTGGAGCAATTCCATTTACCTTAGCTCCGTAGGACGATGATTCGCCGGCCGAATTTCACAAAACTAACTCCGCAGGAATGTTCTCGGCAGCATAATACTTCACTACCCAAGATTAATTCAAATTTTTACCGCATTTAATAGCATAAATGGATGAAAGTTTGTTGAATCTTCTCATGCCCTCCGTTCTCTATTCATTTTCTGGAAATTTAAAGGGACTAAATGATTAAGACCGAAGTGGGAGGCCCTTTTATACTTGGGCCTAAACAGGGCCTCCATGACACGCCAGTCATTGTGGAGGCCCACCCTCTGTGACACGCTGCCATCGCGGAGGGGTTCTACCTGGCTCCCTCTTGCGACTCTCCGGCTTGGCGCTAGTCCGGTCTTCCCTCGGCCCTTTTCCTAGCACGATTGGCATTCTAAAACTCTTAACCAACATGTGAATAGGCCATCTACATGTCAAGAATTTACAGGGTGTAACGCCTATGACCCATACTACCAACCTATGACCCGTAGGTTAAGTAATTCTGAGATAATTTCCCAACTTTTCCTACTGATCACATTTCAAATCTCGAGTCTAGTCTTAGGAACCTTTGGAGTATTACACTTATCGAATTCTACCGGAGCTAAATGTACCTGATGCATCCAAATCACGCCTAAGTGCACACGGTTGTCAGATAATATAGGACAATAAATACAAATATCGTACCTACAAAGACTTGTTAATTTAATTAATTTTAGTTTGCATTTTTATTCCTCTATCCTAATTAAATGGTTTATAACTTAAGATTTGTTGCTATTCTAATAATTTAAAATGGCAAAGTGAAATTAGCAAACATGAAATTGTGATTGATTTCTTTCAATAGAGATTAAATTCTAGAGTCTTTTCCATTTTCACAATTCGGTTGAGTTATCAAAATCTCTATGCTTAATTTTCTCTCTTAGGTTACTGGTTGCAGGTTAAGAGTACTTTACCAAATATCTTTCTGATAATTTAGAGGCTGCGTTACTATCCCTAAAGGCTATATTTCTATGATTGTCGGATAACAGTAAAACACATATGAGCTATTGCCTATATCAACTAAGCAAGGTTTTATAATAAATTTCCCTTTCCAATAAGATTGACGAATCTACTATGTTATTCCTTTTTACCCTCGCGATTCTTTTTTTCAAGTTCAATCAATGAGTCATGAGTATTATTTTCAAGATGATCAATCAAACAAATAATTTACAATCAAGAAGAAATAGGTAATCCAACAATGGAGAAAATTCAATTTAGCATAAATAAATTCTCAAACTCAACCTTTATGTTTTTTCCAAAATCCTAGAATAAAGTAATTTAGATACTCATGATTCTTGATAAACTCCAAGAATTCATGAGACAACAATGTTTAATCAAAGAAAAATAAAACAAAGATGAACAAACCCAAAGAAAGTCACCCTTTTGCCCTAGGTATTCTTTCCAAACTTGTCGAACTCTTTTTCCATTGTCAATAGATCTATTTTGTACCTCCTATATAGTGAAAGAAATCAACTTAATAAAATCCTACAAGGACTACGAGACATCCAGCTTCGCCTCGCAAGGGGTGGCGTGACAATGCAATTAAACTTAAGAAGACAATGATTCTTTGAGCCACATTCATATTGGCCTGTCGTAGAAAAACTTTGTATTTTTGTGGCGCCTTCGCGTTATAATGAGTGGAGTGACACTTCAATTCTAATTCTTTTTGTAGAATTCTTTGCACCACTCTTGCGACAGCTGTTGTGCAACAACTATTTACACATTTACGCCACCCTTGCATCACCAGGAGTGGCACAATTGCTTCATGGACTTGGCAATTCTTTGTCCTAACTGATGTTTCTTTCAATCTTCAGCAAAAAATGCCTTCAAATGCTTTTTTTTCTCATGTTGCCTACACATACTTAATTCACAAGGTTTTAGTAAAATATGAATAAATCAACAAGCAAAGGTGACAAATGATGCTAAAATGTGAGATAGTTGATGGATAAACATGCACATTTTTGCCCCAAAGTTAGCATCCTACACTTAGACTCTTGCTCGTCCTCGAGCAAGCATTGAAGCTCATCTCCATTCTCCCTCTATGCAGACACACCATTTGAACAGGTCTACTTAGATTATGATTCATTTGACCATCTTGCAAGCATTGCTAAAATCATGCATCAACCACTCAATTTTTTTCACATATAACTCCTCCAAACAATGTGCCTCGAGGACTGACTCAAGCTTTGTGACTATCACGAACAAAAGTATATGTCACCTAATCAAGTGATGTAATACCCCAAAAGTGCTTAAGAGTAGACTCGGATTTGAAATAAAAAGCAGCAGAGAAACCAGAAATTTTGCTTAGAATGACTCGTGGTACGAGGCATTGGTAGGTTTAACGAATCATGAGAAGCAGTCGTGGCTGGGTTCTATTGTGAGGAGTTATGTGACAATGGGTTTTAAGGATGACACATTGGTTAATGTAACGAGTCATTTCAAGGGTCGTGGTGAGGGTGTTCATGGTCAAGGAGGTAGGCACGAGTCACAGAACAAATCATTACTTGGAGCCACGGGTCGTTGTATGCTCCTATTGGAAGGATTTCCGAAAAATGGCAGTGGTGAAAATGAATGTTACCACGAGTCCTCGAGCTAGGTACGACTCATAATACCTATCATGGTAGTAGGTCTGGGTCTGGAAAATGGGGATGAACCAATGATGGAAGTAACGGCCCGTTGGAGCAAGGGACGGCTCGTTGTCGCGCCCGTTGTCACTCGCAGTGCATAATTTTCAAGTTTTTCATTAAGGGTATTTTCATCATTCCTAAGCCCTAAGGTTCTAAACTATGTATTTTTAAGCTCAGTTAGTAGGGATTTGAGGGTGTTAAACCTATTCTAAGAGTCTCCATTCCATGCATGGAACTTAGAGCCTTTCCTTGAAGATCAAGTTTGAAGAATCTCTCCAAATTCTCTTCAATTTCCTTTGGGCTTTCAAAAGGGAGTGTTGATCATATTTAACCAGGTATGTGAGGCTATGAATGAGAGTTACTTTTACTCACATGCCCTATATTCTTCTCAATTTCATGAATTTCAATTCTAGAATCTAGCTTCATGATCTTATGGGGTTTATCCAAATTCTTGCGAAATTCTCTATGATCTATCTATGGGTCAATTTCCTTCATGTATCAAATCATATTTTATGATCTATCGACAGATTTTGTAATTATTTCGATTATTAATTTATAGTTTTAAATTTTAATTAAAGTATGTCCAAATATGTATGTTTCATGAAAAGTCAAATTATGATTCCATTATGATCTTGATCTTCTTAAGCCCTAAATTATAATTTATGATTATTGATATGATTTATCTCAAGTACTCATCATGGATTTATGAATATCAAGTATATACATGTTTTACAAGTGTTATACCTAGATAGACCCAGGAGTTGAAATGATGAAAACAGGAATTTTTGCACCAGCTCATAGAACGAGTCGTCTAGTGACCTGTCAAGAACCCCACGATTCATTAAGTGACCCGTGGGGAGAGGATGGGACTTGTTGGAAATTTTTTGTTTTTGGGTGACCATGGATGTGACCACGAGTCATGGTCAGCATCACGACTCTTCAGGTCAGCCATGGACAAGGGTTGTTGAAGGATGCAGGAAAAATAGATAGTGCACCTAACGGGTCATCACCACAGCTGTTCAGGTACACCATGAGTCGTGGAGTCCCCCATGGTGACTCCCAGATGAGTTTCTGGCAGTGAGGGTAACATGAAGTGACCACGATAGTAACGAGTCGTTAAGTGCCTCCTGATGACTATCAGTATGCAGTTTCCAGTGAAGACAACAAATCCAGGCAATGAGTCGTGGCCAGTTACGATGACTCGTCCAGTCCCTCGTTGGGACTAGCAGTCTATTTTTCCCTGCGAGTTTATTAAAGGATTTTCCATAATTCCTATGTTCCTAAGGCCTAAACTACGTCATTTTAATGTCAGAATGGAGTGTTTTAAGAAGGGTTAAGTCATTGTAAGCCTATCCTAATTCATGCATGCAAGTTTAGAAGTTTAAGAGGTGATCAAAGCTTAGCTCTACCAAGTTCTTCCTCAATTCTCTTTGGGTAATCAAGGAAGTGTGAAAATCAAACCCCTTCAGGTATGTTAGGCTATGAATGGGTGAAATTTTCCACACCTATGCCCAATTCCCTCTGAATTCATGATGTTCTAATTGACGATTCCATGGGGTTTTTACCGAATGCATGAATTTCTGAGTTATAATCATGTGTATGATCTAAGCATGTTTTAAATGATGGATTATGATAAATAGGCAGATTTTATGATGTTTTAAATTATCAATTATGTTTTCAAGTTTTCTAAGCTATTATGCCCATCCATGAATATTCATGAAAGTTGAGATCTATGAGATATATGCTCAAGTATGATGTGATGTTTATGAAGAAAGTATCATTTCAAAATACCCATGTTTATGTTGATGTTTTCAAAGTGAATCAAGTTGATTTCAAGCACGTTCAAGCATTGGGAAAGCCCATATGATCAAGTATACTTTATGATTTCATGAATTAGCTTACCACATGGTTTTGGAATCAAGACTCATTATTTTCAGCTTGTGGTATGGTTTGAGCCAAGGCTCCTCATGTTATGATTTCAGATTATGCATGTATGTTATTATTCAGCTTCATCACTAGACGATGGTCAGCTTCATTGAAAAATGATGGAGAACATATGAATGTTTTTGGGAGTAGTGTCTAGCACCGAGTAGGCTAAGGGTCAGTCAACCCTATGCCTCAGAGCTACGCGCCAACGTAGGTATGATCAGATTATTTTGAACCTTCTTTGGAGCTTTCCCCTGCCCCCAAGGGGCCTTGAGCTTGATATCGATATCATGGTAGCGCCCTTAGCCTTAGCAAGGATTTGGACGGCTTTGCCCATTTCAGTGTGATAGACAGGACCACATAAGCTCTATCATGGTAATGTCAGTTATATGACGAGTCTCCCATTGTTCCTCATGATTTCAATTATGCAGGTACATTGGTCATGATATTATGTTTTTAGCAGTTTTGACCCAATGTTCAGTTTTACTCATGATTATCAATTTTTCAGCTTTGGGTCATTCGATTCAGTTATGATATTTAGTCATGTTCAGATCATGATTTCATAAAATAGCATGCACGCCCTACTCTCAGATTCTTATTTTGATTAAATTTATATTCAATGATTTCACTTACTTAGTAGTTTTACTTACCTTGCATACTCGGTACATTCCACGTATTGACTGCATACTCTATGCTATATCATTTTATGATACAAGCTTCGATATCTAGACTCCATCTCACTTCTAGTCAGACTTTCAGAATTAGCTATTCTTAGTATTAATTGGTGAGTCCTCATCTGACGAGGGCCCTTCTTATTAGTTGTATGTCATATTTTCAATTTTTAGACTATTGAGATTCAGTTGAGGTCTTGTCCCACACGGAGTTCAGGGCAGCTATCCAAATGTTAGCCCAAGCCCTGACTACCCAGGCCAATCAGCAGCCGGTGGCGCATGTCCTCGAGAACGAGAATGCGGCGGCATCTAACGTTAGAGACTTTCTGAGGATGAACCCTCCCGATTTTCTTGGATCAAAGGTGGACGAGATTCAACATGAGTTCATTGAGGAGATTTTGAGTATCACCTAGATTATGGGGGTGACTGGGAAAGAGTGCACCGATTTGGCCTCGTATCAGTTGAAGGGGGTCGCACATATTTTCTTCAAATAATGGAAGGATAGTAGGGCAATCGGAGAAGGCCCTATCAGTTGGGATGAGTTTCATGTCCCTTTTCTAGATCGGTTCTTCCCTCGTGAGATGAGGAAGCTGAAAGCAGCCGAATTTGTGAATCTAAAGCAAGAAAACATGTCGGTTCAGGAGTATGCCATGGAGTTCACTCGTTTGTCTAAGTATGCACCTGAGATGGTGGCAGATCAGAGGGCCCATGTGAGTAGGTTTGTACATGGGATAGCATACTCCTTGGTCAGGGATTGCTAGACCGTGATGCTTCTTTAGGATATTGAATTTTCTCGAATGGTTTTGTATGCCCAGCCGATGGAGGCGTTACAGATGAGCAGC
This sequence comes from Datura wrightii, assembly GCA_035772735.1. NCBI lineage: Eukaryota > Viridiplantae > Streptophyta > Magnoliopsida > Solanales > Solanaceae > Datura > Datura wrightii. The sequence goes on from JASDFA010000007.1 coordinate 98,826,287, forward strand.
GGGAGAGAGAGGCCAAGAGGGCCAGGACTGATAGCATCAGATTCTCCCAACAGAGGCTAGTAGGCACCGTCAGCAGTCCCACCAGAGATCTTCAGCCCCAGTGCCGTCGGCTATGAGTGTTCCATCCATGTCCAAGAGCAATCAGAGGGGACGAGCATCAGGCTCGAGAGGTCAGAGTAGCAGACCTGTAGAGACTAGCCCTCTAGAGTGTAGCAGATATGGCCAGAGACACACAGGTAAGTGTTTGGTGGGTACAGGTGGTTGCTTCGGGTGCGGGAATCCTGGACACATGCTTAGATATTGTCGAGCAGCCAAATAGGGTTATGATAGGGGTCGAGGCCCAGCATCCAACTCAGCATGTCCACTAGCACGTCCAGCACAGCAGGGCGCTTCTACTAGTACAGGTGGCAGAGAGCACCAAAATAGATTCTATGCCCTAGCATCCCACCAGGAGAAGGAGGTCTCTCTGAATGTAGTCACTGGTATGTTACGAGTATTCCACCTTGATGTATATGCCTTGTTAGATCCATGGGTTGCTTTGTCTTTTGTGACGCCCTATGTTGCTAGTAGTTTTGGAGTTAGTCCTAAAATCTTATCACAACCCTTTTCAGTCTCCACTTCAGTTGGTGATTTAGTCATAGCTAGAAGCGTGTATAGAAATTGCCCGGTCACAGTCCTTCAGAAAGTCACCTCAGTAGATTTACTAGAGTTAGCCATGATCGATTTTGATGTTATCCTCAGCATGGATTGGCTATTTGCATGTTATGCCTCATTGAATTGTAGAACCCGTGCAGTAGATTTTAGATTTTCGGTTGAGCCAATCCTAGAGTGGAAGGGTAGTTCAGCTGTGCCTATAGGTTGTTTCATTTCATACTTAAGGCCAAAAAGATGATTTCTAAGGGTTGCGTGTACCATCTAGTAGGGTTAAGGATGCTAGATCCAAAACCCTAACTATCTAGTTAGTTCCCATAGTATGTGAGTATCCAGAAGTCCTCCCAAATGATCTACCGAGAATTCTTCCTGAGTAGGAGATTGATTTTGGTATTGACCTTCTTTCCAATACGCAACCTATATTTATTCCTCCTTACATAATGGCTCCAACTGAGCTGAAGGAGTTAAAGGACCTTCTAGACAAGGGTTTCATCAGACCTATAAAATCCTCGTGGAGTGCACCAGTTCTCTTTGTCCGCAAGAAAGATGGTTCCCTTCGGATGTGTATTGATTATCGGCAATTGAACAAGGTCACAATCAAGAGCAGGTATCCTCTCCCTAGGATTTATGATTTGTTTGACCAGATTCAGGGTGCTAAGTGCTTTACAAAGATAGATCTTATATTCGGATACCATCATCTCAGGGTTCGGCAGAGTGACATCCCGAAGACAGCCTTCAAGACTCGGTATGGTCACTATGAGTTTGTAGTTATGTCTTTTGGACTAACGAATGCTCCTGCAACATTTATGGATTTGATGAACAGGGTGTTCAATAAATATTTGGATATGTTCGTGATTGTGTTCATAGATGACATCCTGATATACTCTTGGAGCGTGGAGGAGCATGCCGCTCATTTAAGGGTGGTGCTACAGACTCTTAAGGATCACTAGTTGTACGCTAAATTCATTAAATGTGAGTTTTGGTTGAATTTAGTGGCGTTTATGGAGCATGTGGTGTCAAGTGAGGGTGTACAGGTAGACTTTCAAAAGATAAAAGCAGTGAAGAATTGGCCTAGACTAGTGAATCCTTCAGAAATCAGGAGCTTCTTGGGTTTAGATGGGTATTATCAGAGATTTTTTGAGGGGTTTTCATCTATTGAGACCCCATTGACTAAGTTGACCCAGAAGAAGTTAAAGTTTCAATTGCTGGAGGCTTGTGAGAGGAGATTTTAGGAGTTGAAGACTCGGCTCAACTCAGCATCGGTGTTGATCCTACCAAAGGGTACTGATGGGTTTGTGGTATATCGTGATGCTTCGAGGATTGGCCTTGGTTGGATATTGATGCAGCATGGTAAGGTTGTAGCATATGCTTCCAGGCAGCTAAAGGTTCATGAAAAGAATTACCCAACTCATGATCTCGAATTGGCAGTGGTAATATTTGCCTTGAAGATTTGGAGACACAATTTGTACGGGGTCCATGTAGATGTGTTTATAGACCACAAGATCCTATAATACGTGTTTACCAAAAAGGATTTGAATCTTCTTCAAAGAAGGTGGTTGTAACTACTCAAGGATTATGATATGAGTGTCTTTTACCATCTGGGCAAGGCTAATATAGTAGCGGATGCTCTTAGTAGGCTTTCTATGGAGAGTGTGTCTCATGTAGATGAGGGGAGAAATGAGCTGGTGAAGGATGTGCATCAGCTTGCATGGTTGGGAGTTTGTTTAGTTGACTCAACTGACGGTGGTGTCATTGTTCAAAACTGATCAAAATCATCCTTGGTGACTGATTTAAAAGCTAGACAAGATGATAACCTTATTTTGGTAAAGTTGAAGGAAGCCGTTAAGAATCAGAAGGTAGAGGTCTTCTCCAAAGGGGGAGATGGTGTGCTTCGATATCAGGATTACTTATGTGTTTCGGATGTTGATGATTTGAGAGATCATATGTTGCACGAGGCTCATAGATCTATATACTCTATATATCCAGGTGCCAACAAGATGTATCATGACCTACGGGAAGTCTATTGGTGGAATGGCATGAAGAAGGACATTGCATAATTTGTGGATAAATGTCTGAATTGTCAATAGGTGAAAGTGGAGCATTAAAGACTAGGAGGTGCACTTCACGATATCAGTATTCCTACTTGGAAATGGGAGGAGATTAATATGGACTTCATCACAGGGTTGCCTTGCACTCGTCGACAGTGTGACTCAATTTGGGTGGTCGTGGATAGGTTGACCAAAGCAGCTCATTTTCTGCAAGTCAAAACCACTGATTCAACGGAGGATTATGCTCTATTATACATTTGGGAGCTAGTTCACTTGCATGGAGTGTCCTTGTCCATCAAATCAAACAGAGGTACTCAGTTTACCTCCCAGTTTTGGAGATCATTTCAAAAGGGACTTGGTACTCAGGTCAAGTGCAGTAAAACATTTCACCCGCTAACGGATGGACTGGCGGAGCAGACTATTTAGAATCTCAAGGACATGTTGAGAGCATGTGCGATTGACTTCAAGGGTAGTTGGGATGATCATTTGCCTCTCATAGAGTTTACATATAACGACAGCTACCATTCCAACATTCAAATGGCTCCATTTGAGGTTCTCTGTGGGTGGAGATGTAAATCGCCTATTGGTTGGTTTGGAATAGGTGAAGCTGTGATTATAGGACCGAATTCAGTCCATGAGGACATGGAGAAAGTTTAGCTCATATGGGACAGAATAAAAACATCTCAGAGTCGCCAAAAGTCCTATGCGGATGTGAGAAGGAGAGAACTTGAGTTAAAGTTGACGATTGGGTGTTTCTAAAGGTGTCTCCCATGAAGGGAGTGATGAGGTTCAGAAAAAAAAAAGGGAAACTTAGTCCGCATTCCATTGGCCCGTACCAAATTGTGAAACGGGTTGGCAAGGTAGCATATCAGTTGGAGTTGCCCTCGGAATTAGCTTTAGTCCATCCATTTCTCCGTGTATCACTCTTAAAGAACTGTTTGGGTGATCCAGCTCTAGTTATTCCGGTGGATAGTGTTAGTGTGAAAGACAACCTTAGTTATGAGGAGGTTTCGATGGAGATACTGGATTGTTATGTTCGTAAGGTAAGAAAAAAAGAAGTAGCCTCAGTAAGGTTTATGGGGGAATAAACATGTTGACAAAGCTATGTGGGAAGCTGAAACAGATATGATGGCTAAACACCTACATTTATTCCCTTATGGCTCTTTCAGCTTGAGGTATCAGTTTCTTCCTTAATACTCTATTCAGTTTCATGTTTAGCTTATGTACCTCAATTTATTACATGTAAATGGGTGTATGTGTGGTTCAGGAATTCAGTTAAGTCATGTAGTTCAAATCAGAGTCAGTCACTCCATCAGTTTTCAACATGTATGTTCAGTAGTTGAATATGGTGATTGTATTTCTCTATTTTCTGTATTTTTACCCACATTCGACGATGGATGTTTCCAAGGGGGAGATACTGTTATACCCTGAAAGCCCTAAGATCAGATCCGGGAGTTGAAACGGAGAAAACAAGAATTTCTACACCAAGTCACAGGATGAGTCGTCCAGTGACCCATCAGGAACCCCACGAGTCGTTAAGTAACCCATGGGGATAGGTTGGGACTTGTTGGAAATTTTTGGTTTTTGGGTGACCACGGATGTGACCATGAGTCGTGGTCAGCATCACGACTCATCAGGTCAGCTTTGGCCAAGGGTTGTTGAAGGATGTAGAAAAAATAGATAGTGCACCTAACGGGTCATCACCACGACTCATCGGGTACACCACGAGTCATGGTGTCCCCAGATGAGTTTCTGGAAGTGAGGGTAATGGGAGGTGACCATGAGTTGTGGTCACTGGTAACGAGTCATTAAGTGCCTCAAGGTGACTATCAGGATGCAGTTTCCAGTGAAGATGACAAATCCAGGCCACAAGTCATGGCCAGTGATGATAACTCGTCCAGTCCCTCATTGGGACTGGCAGTCCGTTCTTCCCTGTGAGTTTATTAAGGGCTTTTCTATAATTCCTATGTTTCTAAGGCCTAAACTACATCGTTGTAAGGTCAGAGTGGAGTGTTTTAAGAAGGGTTAAGCCATTCTAAGCCTATCCTAATTCATGCATGCAAGTTTAGAAGTGTGAGAGGTGATCAAAGCTTAGTTCTACCAAGTTCTTCCACAATTCTCTTTGGGTAATCAAGGAAGTGTGAAAATTAGTCCCTTAAGGTATGTAAGGCTATGAATGGTTGAAATTGTCCACACCCATGCCCAATTCCCTCTCAATTCATGATGTTCTAATTGATGATTCCATGGGATTTTTACCCAATGCATAAATTCCTAAGTTTTAATCATGAGTATGATCTAAGCATGTTTTAAGTGATGAATTATGACTAATGGGAAGATTTTATGATGTTTTAAATTATAAATTATGTTTTCAAGTTTTTGAAACTATGATGCCTATCCATGAATGTTCATGAAAGTTGAGATCTATGATATATATGCTCGAGTATGATGTGATGTTTATGAAGAAAGTATCATTTCAAAATACCCATGTTTATGTTCATGTTTTCAAAGTGAATCAAGTTGATTTCAAGCACGTTCAATCATTGGGCAAGCCCATATAATCAAGTGCATTTTATGATTTAATGAATTAGCTTACCACATTGTTTTGGAGTCAAGACTCCCATTATTTTCAGCTTGTGCTATATGGTTTGAGTCAAGGCTCCTCATGTTATGATTTCAAATTATGCATGTATGTTATTATTCAGCTTCATCACTAGGTGATGGCCAGCTTCACTGAAAAATGATGGAGAGCATATACATGTTTACAGGAGTAGTGTCTTGCATCGAGTAGGCTTAGGGTCAGCCAACCCTATGCCTCAGAGCTCCGCACCAACATAGGTATGATAAGATTATTTGGGACGTCCTTTGGAGCTTTCCCCTGTCCCCACGGGGCCTTGATCTTGATATCAATATCATGGTAGTGCCCTTAGCCCTGGAAAGGCTTTGGACGGCTCTGCACACTTTAGTGTGATAATCGGGACCACGTAAGCTCTATCGTGGTAATGTTAGTTATATGATGAGTCTCCCATTGTTCCTCCTGATTTTAGTTATGCATGTACATTATTCATGATATTATATTTTTAGTAGGTTTGACCCAATGTTCAGTTTTACTTATGATTATCAGTTTTTCATCTTTGGGTCATTTAATTCAGTTATGATGTTCAGGCATGTTCAGATCACGATTTCAAAAAATAGCGCCCTACTCTCAGATTCTTATCTTGATTATGTTTTATATTCAATGATTTTACATAGTTAGCGGTTTTACTGACCTTGCATACTCGGTACATTCCACGTACTGATCACATACTCTATGTTGTATTGTTTTATAATCAGGCTTCGATATCTAGACTCCATCCTACCACTAGTAAGACTTCTGAAGTTAGCTATTCTCAGTATCAGTTGGTGAATCCTCATCCTGTGTGGGCCTTTCTTATCATTTGTATGTCGTATTTTCAGTTTTAAGACTATTGAGAGTTAGTTGGGGTCTTGTCCCATCAACTCATCAGTATTAGAGGCTTTTTCGGACATAGTTTGTATTTCAGTTTTGGATTCATATATGTATTTGGATGTTACATTTGTTTAGACTTCCGCCATGCTATTTATGATAATCTTCCGCTTATCTATGTTGAGTTAGATGTTTGTTCATGCCATGGTTCGACTTGGAACCTCTTAGGATTTCTTGTCCCGTGTCTCGATCCGGGCCTAGGTTCAAGTCGTGACAACAAGTATGCATGAATTTAATGATTCATGGATTTATGACTCTTGGCCAACTTATGGGCACTTATTCATGGCAAATCATGTATTTCAAATGGGATCCATCATGTTATTATTTATTTGGCTATGAATTTTATGAATGATTTTATAGTTACTATATAAGCCCTCAAGTACATGTTTTTCAGGAGTAGTGTCTAGAACCGAGTAGACCCAGCATTCAGGTAAACCCCTTGGTCTCAGAACTACATACTGTGACAGGTGTGTGTGTATATATATATATTATTGGATCTCTGTGATATCACCACACATGCACGTCCCTCTGCCTAGCAATATGGGGACGGTCCTAACCATTTGGGCAAAATAATGGGGCATCATGTAAGGCTCTATCATGATGGTGTCGGTTAAGACAAGTCCTCCGATTGTTCCTGATGAGCATGGTTATGTTATATTACCTTGGCTCAAGTTGCGTTTAACAAAGTTTTCTCTATGATTACAATTATGACTGGTTTACGAATGATTTGGAATCCTTGAGCCCTTATGTTTACTTTATGATATTTACTATATGATCATGCAGTCTTACTCTTATGAACTCTTATGTATTTTAACTGCACATTTTACTTACCTTGCATACTCAGTATATTCCAAGTACTGATCGTATATTCTATGTTGTATCGTTTCATGATAAAGGCTCTGGCATCAAAGTTCAGCCCCGCCATTAGCCGATTCTCAGAGTATACATCCCTCAGCTAGGGTTGGTGAGTCCTCATCCTTTGAGGACATTCAGTTATCTGTGGTTATGCTCTTTCAGTTATAGACTTTTGTCGAGCTAGTTTGGGATGCTGTCTCATCATCTCATCAGTTATGTTAGAGGCTATTCAGACATTATGTAGAAATCAACTTGTTATTTCTGATTCGGTATTAGCTTAAGATGTATGCAGACTTCCATTGTTATGTATGTTAGACTTCTTCTTATTTATGTTGAGTTTTAGATATCATGTTCATGCCATAGGTCAACTTGGGGCTTTTTGGGGTTCCTTGTCCCAGTGTCTCGATCCGGGCCTATGTTCGGGTGGTGACAAACTTGGTATCAGAGCATTAGGTTTTGAAATGTCCTAGGGTTTCTGAAAGCCGCATTAAGTAGAGTCTTTCTCATGGGCGTGAAACGCGCTACTCTTATGACGAAGAGGCTACAAAACTTTAGGAAATGTTCCCTTCTTTCATAATCTATGTCTTGTGATGAAATGTCTCTCTCTATATCCTTCCAACTCTTGCTATACGCATTTGCATAATCATACCTCCTCGCCGAGTTAATCGAAGAAGGAATGGAAATGGATACGGCTAGGAGAATGGCAATGGGGATGGGCACCAACATATCCCACTAGCCCATGAGGATCATGTACTCGAACAGGTGGCCCATGCAAAGTTTAGGGTGACCATTTTTAAGATTCTAGCTCAGGAATTGACCGCCCAGGTCAACCAACAGGTGGAAGCGTATGGTGACAAGAGTAAGAGATTTTCTGAGGATGAACCCTCCATACTTTCTTGGGTTATAGGTGGACGAGGATCCACACGAGTTTATTGATGAGGTTTAAATATCACCCACATCATGGGATGACTGGAGCGGAGTGCGCCGATCTAGCCTCGTATCAGTTGAAAGGGGTTGCGCACATCTGGTTCAAGCAGTGGAAAGATAGCTGGATAGTTGGACCAGGCCCCATTGGTCGGGAGGAGTTCCATACCGCATTTCTAGATTGGTTCTTCCCTTGTGAGATGAGGGAGATTAATGTAGTTAAGTTTGTGAACCTGAAGCAGGGTAAGATGACAGTTCAAGAATATGCATTGGAGTTCACTTGCCTGTCCAGGTATGCACAAGAGATGGTGAGATTAGAGAGCCCGAGTGAGTCGGTTTGTGCATGGGATAGTAGACTACTTGGTCAAAGATTGCCGGACAATAATGTTGCATCAGGACATTAACGTTCCCCGGATAGTTCTGTATGCCCAACAGATGGAGGCGGTACAGGTGAGTGAGCGGGAGAGAGAGGCCAGAAGGGCCAGGACTGATAGCTTCAGATTCTCCCAATAGAGACCTAGTGGGCACCGTCAGCAGTCCTACTAGAGATCTTCAGCCCCAGTGCTGTCGGTTATGAGTGTACTATCTAGATCTAGGCGCGACCAGAGGGGATGAGCATCAGGCTTTAGAGATCAGGGTAGCAGACCCGTAGAGTCCAGCATTCCAGAGTGTGGCTGTTATACCCCGGTAACCCAAGGATCAGACCCAGGAGTCAAAACGGTGAAAAACTAAATTTCCCACCAGGTTACAGAATGAATCGTGAGGAGTCTCGTGAGGAGTGACCACGAGTCGTGAAGTGACTTGTGGTCCAACAGGGATGGTAGGGTGTGTTGAGAAGAACGCGGGCATGACCACGAGTCGTGGTCAGGCCTCATGACTCGTGAGGTCGCTTGTGGCCTAGACTGGTTGATTGGCAAGGAGGAATTGGGCCGTAGAAGCCACGGATGGTGACCACTAGTAGTGGTCACCCACCATGAGTTGTGGTGTCTTCAATGAGGTCCCCTAGTTGTTTTGAGCAATGAATCAGATGATTTATGGCCATGAGTCATGTCTTGCGAGCACGAGTCATCCAGTCCCTCGCATGGACAGGTAGTCAGCCAAATTTTGCGAATTTAGTAAGGGCTTTTCCGTAATTCCTAAGTCCTATGGGCCTATACTACGTTGTTTAAGACTTGTTTTAGTGGGTTTTAAGAGGGGAAAGCCTATTCTAAGTCATTCATTACATGCATGCAAGCTTGAGAGGTTGAAGAGGTGATTCAAAGCTAGTATTCAAGGTTTCCATCAGATTTCCACTTGGGTGATCAAAGATTTGGTTGAGTCAATCCTTTCCAGGTATGTAGGGTTATCAGTGGGTGTTTCCTTCCTCACCCATGCCCAATCTCTATCTAAGTATAATAAATTCCAATGATCAAGTTATGGGGTTCTTACCCAATTGCATAATTCTTCAATTTATATACATGGGTACGATTAGATTATGTTTCTATTGATGAATTGTGAAGCTTGGGCATATTTTAAATTGTTTTCAATAAAAAAAATGTGTTTTCTAAATTATGAACTAAAATTCCCATGGATGAGAAGTTCATGAAATAAGAGATTAATGATGAATGTATGATGCTGAAAAGCATGTTTCTAAAGCTACCCATGATTATGATATTGTTTTCAAAATGAATTGAGTAGATCCAAGCATGATAAAGTTTTGGACAAGGCCCTTATATCGAGTATGATGATGTAGTATCTCTAAAGTAAGCTTACCACATGGTTTTTGGAGTAAATGCTCCCACTTATCTTTGAGCTTGTGGTATGTTTCAAAATAAAGCTTCTCATATGCATGACTTCAAAATTGAGATGTATGTTATTATTGAGCTTCGTTTCCATACGATGTTGGTTCTATGCATGATTTCATTATCGATCTTTGTCAAATGACAATGTTGAGCTTCATTTCATACAATGTTGAGTTTATGAATGATTCCATTGTTGAGCTTCGTCAATAGATGATGTTGAGCTTTGTTATATACGATGTAGAGTATTGCATGTTTTGGGAGAAGAGTCTAGCACTGAGCGGACTAAGGGTCGATCACCTTATGCCCCAGAACTACGTACCAACGTAGGATGATACTATTATATTATTGGGACCTCCCTTGTGAGCTATTTCCGACCTTAATGGCCCATGATCTTGATATGGATATCATGATAGCGACCTTAGCCCATGTAAAGTTTTGGACGGCTCTACCCACTTGAGTGTGATAGTCGGGACCACGTAAGCTCTATCGAGGTATGTCGGTTAAGTGACGAGTCTCCCGTTGTCTATATGATTCAGATTTGCATATTCTTCTCATGGTTATTATTTTACACATGCATGTTCTAAAATAAAGGTGTAACTCATTATTCAGCTTTTCTTATAAATGTAATGTTTCAGCTTTGTGTCATTCGAGTTAGTTATGATGTTATAAAGATATGCATTGTCGTATTATGAAAAGATTAAAATTTCAGAATAGATGCATGCAGTCCTTCCTTTCAGATTTGAAAGCTTATGATATGCTATGAAATGTTTTAAATGATTTACTTTACTTATGCAATTTTACTTACCTTGCATACTCGGTACATTCCACTTACTGACTGCATACTTTCTTTGTTGTATCATTTCATGATACAGGACCAGCTCCCAGGCTCAACCCCGCTCGTAATCAGTTGTCAGGGTTAGAACCTGTTTGGTTGGTGAGTCCTCATCCTTCGAGGGCTAGACTTTCAGTTTTCTTATGTATTTTTAGTTCTAGTATTATTGAGTTAGTTGTGGTCTTGTCCTATCAACTTGTCCAGATTAGAGGCTTTTCAGACTCTTGTAGGTGTTTAGTTTCAGATGCTTATTCTAATGATATATTGAGTTAGACTTTCACTGAGTTTATATCGTGATCCTTCAGTATATATATATTGAGTCGATGTATGCTTATGCATTGGGTCGACTTGGGGTCTCTCGGGGTCCCTTCTCTCGTGTCTACAATCCGGGCCTCCGTTCGGGTCGTGACAAACTTGGTATCAGAGTCATAGGTTTGAAGTGTCCTAGGGTGTCTGAAAGCCGTGTTAAGTAGAGTCTTCTTCATAGGTGTGAAGCGGGACACACTTCTGACGAAGAGGCTAAGAGACATTTAGGAAATATTCCCTTCTTTCATGATCTATATCGTGCGACAAAAAGTATTTCTATCCTTCTAATTTGTGCTATTCGCGATTGCAGAATCATGGCTCCTCGAGGAATGAACGGAAGGAGGAATGAAGGTTGTGAAGGCCATGAGGATGGAAATGGTGATAGGCATCAGCCATCCCCACCAGTTTAGGAGCCTCAGGCAATGGAGCCAGCCGCTCATGCTGAGTTTCGGGTTGCTATTCAGATGTCGGCGTAGGCCATGGCCGCTCAGGTCAATTAGCAGGCCATTGCGCATGTTCCACAAAATGGCAATGCAACAGCGGCTCGAGTCAGAGACTTCTTGAGGATGAACCCACCGGTGTTCCTTGGGTCCAAGGTAGATGAGGAACCGTATAATTTCATTGATGAGATTGTCAAGGTAACCCAAGTCATGGGGGTGAGTAGTGTTGAGTGCGCAAAATTGGCCTCCTACCAGCTGAAGGGGGTTGCGCATATCTGATTTCGCCAATGGGAGGATAGAAGGGTCGCAGGAGCAGGTCCGATCACGTGGGAGGAGTTTCATATTGCGTTCCTAGAACTACTCTTCCCTCAGGAGATAAGGGTGCTGAAGCTAGCTGAGTTTGTAAACTTCAAGCAGGGGAGAATGACAGTGCTAGAGTATTGTCTTGAGTTTAGTCGCCTATTGAAATATGCCCCAGAGTTAGTGGCTGACCAGAGGACGCGGGTGAGCAGGTTTGTGCATGGTATAGCAGGGTATTTGGACAAGGAGTGTCGGATTGCTATACTTCACTAGGATATGGATTTTCCTTGCATAGTGTTGTACGCCTAGTAGATGAAGGCAGCACATCCGAGAGAGAGGGAGGCCAAGAGGGCTAGGACCGAGGACCATAGATTCTCTCAGCAGAGGCCCAGTGGTGGGCACCAACAACAAACTCACCAGAGATCATCAGCCCCAACATCTTCAACATTGAGTGTGCCATCTAGGCCTTGACATGATCAAAGAGGGCGAGCATCAGACTTGAGGGGTCAGAGCAGCAGACCCGCAGATTTTAGCATCCCAGCTTGTTGCAGGTGTGGTCAATGGCACACAGGATAGTGCTTGGCAGATTTAGGTTCTTGTTTCAGGTGTGGGCATCTCGGACACATGCTTCAAGATTGTCCAGCTGTGAGGCAGGATCAGGTTGGGGGCCGAGGCCCAGCTTCCAGTTCAACAGCCCCTCCCCCACGCTCAGCACATCAGGGGGAATCTACTAGCACAGCTGGCAGCGCCAGAACAGATTCTATGCTTTAGCTTCCCTTCAGGAGTAGGAGGTCTCCCTGGATATGGTCACTGGTATGTTGTGAGTTTTCCATATTAATGTTTATGGTTTGCTAGATCCGGGGGCTACCTTGTCTTTTGTGACACCATATGTTGCCAGTAGCTTCAGAGTCGGTCCCAATGTCTTGTCAAAACCCTTCTCAGTTTCCACTCTAGTAGGTGACTCCGTTATAGCTAGACGGGTGTGGAGAGGTTGCCCTTCTCAGTTTCCACTCTAGTAGGTGACTCCGTTATAGCTAGACGCGTGTGTAGAGGTTGCCTAATCTCAGTCCCCCATAAGGTCACCTCAACAGACTTAATAGAGTTAGCCATGACTAATTTTGATGTCATTCTCGGCATGGATTGGCTATTTGCATGCTATTGTTCAGTTAATTGTAGAACCCGAGCAGTAGAGTTTAGATTTTTTAGTGAGCCAGTCTTCGAATGGAAGGGTAGTTAAGCTATGCCTGTAGGTCAATTCATTTCCTACCTTAAGCCAGGACCCCCGACTATCTAGTTAGGGTTAAGGATGTCGAGTATGAAACCCCAACTATCCAGTCAGTTCTAGTAGTACATGAGTATCTAGAGGTCTTTACTAACGATTTTCTAGGTGTCCCTCCCGAGCGGGAGATTGATTTCGGTATAGATCTTCTTCCCGACACACAACCTATATCTATTCCTCCCTAGAGAATGGCTCCAACTGAGCTAAAAGAGTTGAAGCATCAGTTGAAGGACCTGTTAGATAAGGGCTTTATTAGACCAAGTAAGTCTCCACGGGGTGCACAATCCCATTCGTCCGGAAGGAAGATGGTTCTCTTCGGATGTGTATTGATTATAGACAGTTGAACAAGGTCACAATTAAGAACAGGTATCCCTTACCCAGGATCGATGAATTTTTCGACCAGCTTCAGGGTGCCACGTGTTTCTCCAAGATTGATCTCACATCCAGGTATCACCAGCTCAGGGTTTGAGGAAGCCACATCCCGAAAACCGCTTTCAGGACTCGATATGGTCAGTACGAATTTGTTGTCATGTCTTTTGGACTAACCCATGCGCCTACAACTTTTTTCGATCTAATGAACAGGGTGTTCAAGGCATATTTGGATATGTTCATCATTGTGTTCACTGATGACATCCTTATATACTCTCGAAGCGATGAGGAGCATGCCGATCACTTGAGAGTAGTGCTTCAGACCCTCAATGATCATCAGTTGTATGCAAAGTTCAGCAAATGTGAGTTTTTGCTGGACTCTCTGGCATTTTTGGGCCATGTGGTATCGAGTGAGGGCATAAAGTTAGATTCTCAGAGGATCGAGGCAGTGAAGAATTGGCCCAAATTGGTGAACCCATCAGATATCAGGAGCTTTTTGGGCTTAGCGGGTTACTATCGGAGATTTTTTGAGGGCTTTTCATCTATTGCGGCACCATTGACCAAGTTGACTCAGAAGAAGGTAAAGTTCCAATGGTTGGACGCTTGTGAGAGAAGCTTTCAAGAGTTGAAGACTTAACTCATTTCAGCACCAGTGTTGACCCTACCTGAGGATACCGATGGTTTTGTGGTGTATTGTGATGCTTCGAGAATTGGACTTGGGTGTGTGTTGATGTAGCATGGGAAAGTGATAGCATATGCCTCAAGACAATTGAAAGTCCACGAGAAGAATTACCCGACCCATGACCTAGAGTTGGCAGCGGTGGTATTTGCATTGAAGATATGGTGACATTATTTGTATAGGGTCCATGTGGATGTATTCACGGATCACAAGAGCTAGCAATATGTGTTCACACATAAATATCTCAATCTTCAGCAAAGGAGGTGGTTGCAGCTATTAAAGCACTACGACATGAGTGTCCGTTACCATCCGGGTAAGGCTAATGTGGTAGTGGACGCACTTACTAGGTTCTCTATGGATAGTGTGTCCCACGTGGATGAGGGAAAGATGGAATTGGTGAAAGATGTCCATCAACTTGCAAGGTTGGGAGTTAGATTGGTTGACTCAACCGATGGCGGCGTTGTTGTTCAAGACAGATCAGAATCGTCCTTGGTTACTGATGTGAAAGCTAGGCAAGACGAGGATCCGATTTTGGTAAAGCTGAAAGAAGTTGTTCGGAGTTAGAAGGTGGAGGTCTTCTCCCAAGGGGGAGATAGTGTGATGCGATACTAGGGTCATCTATGTCCAGATGTTGATAATTTGAGGGGGCCAGATATTGCATGAGGAACATGGACCCAGGTATTCTATCCATCTGGGTGCCATCAAGATGTATAATGATTTGCGGGAAATATATTGGTGGAGCTGCATGAAGAAAGATATTGCCGAATTTGTGGCCAAGTGCCCAAACAGTCAGCAAGTGAAAGTACAACATCAAAGGCTGGGAGACGTACTTCAGGATATTAGCATTCCCACTCAAAAATGGGAAGATATTAATATGTATTTCATCTCAGGCCTACCTCGTACTCGTCAACACTACAATTCCATTTGGGTGGTGGTAGATAGGTTGACCAAGGTTCCACACTTTCTACAGGTCAAAACCACAGATTCAGTAGATGATTATGCCAAACTGTATATCCGAGAGTTGGTGCGATTACATGGAGTGCCCTTGTCTATTATCTTAGACCGAGGTACTCAGTTTACCTCTCAGTTTTGGCGGTCTTTCCAAAAAGGGCTTGGGACTCAAGTTAAACTCAGCACAACATTCTGTGGAATACTTTTTTGATAACGCTCAAACCACACCTACTTCAGAAGTATGAAGTGGACTTTGTCAATAAAGAACCAAACTAGAGGTTGGGGTATATCCCACAGAGAATACGGAAGTATGTAGAAGAATGCTAGTGCTTAAGCTTTTTAGTTAATTATTTCCTTAGAGGGGGGAATTTGTAAAAGTAATAAATAACAATGCTGAGAAATTGTTTGTTGTTTCCAAATTAATGCAACTAACTAGGGTAAGTGTTCCCCATGACTTCATAACCACCAGGCATTTTATACTAGTGATCTATGCCAGTGCTTAGCATGCAATATTGCTAAGTTAGGTTCACCTAAATGGTTGATCCCCTATCTAGGTGATTTTCACCACACAACTTGGTCCGTCTACGGGTGTATTCTTGATTAACCCTTACCCTTGATATCGGATTAGCTATTCCCTGACAAGGTCAAGCTATTAGATGAGGGTTGATAGCCTCAAATCTCCGTTGGTAATCCCTTTTTCCATTCACTATCTCCTTGGTTCGGTAAGTAAGAATAAGGCATGTTCTAACGTTTGCAACCGTTAAAAATCAATTAAAACGAAGGAAGAAACAATACATGCATAAACTCCATTCAAGAATCACTAAGTATTTTACCTATGTGTGTTAATTTGTCATGGTTCCCACAACCCTAGTTGTGGTGGTTTTAGCCTATCATGTTTATAAGTAAATCAATAGAATTCATAAATAAAAGCAAAAATTAGTACTTACAATGATGATAGGAAGAATTCACTTGATTATTGCAACAATAAAGAAGAACAATTCAACAATCATGAAGTTCCAAACGTAAGACACCAAACTTGTATCTAAAAACGTGAGACTTAAAACTCTAATACTACTTGAAGACTTTTGAACTTGAAACTTCAAATCTTGAAGACATGCTTATTACATGAAAATAAAGGGGTATTTATAGTAGTAGATTTATGTTTTCCTTGTTCCTTAATGAATTTGACTTGGGATTTAAAATTTTCCTTTTCCTAGTTGAAGTAGGAAAGCCAATTTTTGCCATTTTGGGAGCCTTGCACATCGCCCCAACCACTGCCGCATTGCCAGTTGTGCCAACGGGTCACCTAACGACTCATTGTGCATGGGCACGAGTCGTTAGGCCCCTCGTGGTCTAACTCATTCAAATTTTCAGTGCACCTTACGGCTGGTTCCAGTGATCTGCCAACGAGTCATTTAGTCAACTAACGACTCGTTAAGTCTGTCATCATCTTCACTGGTTATGTTGGAAATAATTTCTCTTCCATCCTTCACGACTGACTTCACCACTCGTTACCAGATGTAACGAGTTGTTCTCTCAACCCGTCAGGTACACTGTCTCTACTTCTTCAAACTTCAATTATTTTCCACGGCTTCAGCTTCTTTTCATCTTCATTCCATAAGCCTCAAATACATTCAAATCCTTCCTTTTTAGCCCTGAAAACATCTAATCACATGCGTTAGCTAATTTTTCACAAATATATAACATAAACACATGCAAAAACACATAATTCATTCTCAAAACATAGTAAAGTACGGGCAAAATATGTCTATGAAGTGCGTAAGTACGCCCTTCATCAACACCCCACAGTTAAACTATTGTTCATGCTCGAACAATCTACTACATCCCTTCTAACAATTAAGCACAAAATTCATCCCACAAACAGGTCTACTTACGTTAGGATCATAAGACAAATCTATGAAGCTCGAACAACTCACTCGCATGCATATAGGATCAACATTAAAATGTCAAAGTTCGAAATCACTTACTTTTAAAAACTAACTCATCAAGAAATATTTTGGGCCAACATGAATTATATGCAATTTAGCAATCAAGATTAAACCAAAGTCTTACCATTGTGCCCCTCACAATTTGGAGAGATTCCCTTTTCTCACACAAGATATAAGTCAATATAAAGTTAGGCATAAATAAAACAATTTCCGCTCAATCTCCCAAAGAACTCAACATACATGCAAAAGACGACCCATAGGCTTGCCTTAGTGTAATACTCCGCTAATATAGAATTATGAATCAAGGATCAATTAGGACTTTAATTTGGTTGTAATGTAGGCTAAGAGACGGGTAGGAACTAGTTGGCCAAGATAGTGACTAATCTCCCTAAGCACTTTAATACATCACAATACTTTGATTTTTCAAGCACTTTCCTCAATTTCCAAATTCTCTCCTTATACCTCCTTTTATTTCTCAATTTTTCAACTTAGGTGACTAGTGGGGATTTTTCTTTCAACAATGAGCTTATTCACACATTTTTTCTCCTTTTCTTTTCCTTTCTTCCGTTCCCACCCTTTATGCACCCCTACTCTAGCCACCCTCAACTTAAGCATTTTTACTTATGTTGAGGTTCACAATATCCAAGGAAGGACCAGGGCCAAAATAGGTTCACTGTAAACAAATGGGTACGGTTAATTGGTAAATTATGATTGTTTTCATCTTCAATTATTCAAAGCTCTTTTTTCTTTATGTTTTCCCACAAAAACTCACCCTCCTTGTTTAGCAAAATTTCACCTTTCTCTTTTCTTCCAATTCACCATACTTTTTAGCTTTTCCCTTCACTTCTCTAGTTATGCTCCTTTCCTACAAAATTTTTTCATTAAAGTGCTCTAGGAGTCATTTGGATCAAATATAAGTCAATAGAACAAAAAGGGATTCAAGCTTATAATATGTCTATCAAAAAGAATAGGCTAAGGCTCAATGTGGATAACTAGGATAATTACAATCAAGGTAGGTAAAATAGGATAAAAATAAGGCTACCAAAGAAATGCCTATATCACTTCCTAAATCCATCATTCTTATTTCTCTTTGCACTCACATCGGGATAGTTCTAGACATCAATTTACAAGCATGGAGTATATCAAAACTTCCTCACATATTGGCACAAAATGGTTTAACAATGGAAATCAAGATCACATAAACTCATATATTAATCTTGCATGCATAACATAATTAAGCCCATTTTTTCAAGTACAAGAGTCGAGTTCCCAAAAGACTAAGTGTTTCTACCTTTTTCATGCATTCTTGAGTGA
The DNA here is from genome assembly GCA_035772735.1 of Datura wrightii. Lineage (NCBI taxonomy): Eukaryota > Viridiplantae > Streptophyta > Magnoliopsida > Solanales > Solanaceae > Datura > Datura wrightii. Next base: position 98,844,467 of record JASDFA010000007.1, read on the forward strand.
ATTTAATAAAGTCCCAATGATACCTAGAGTGAAGCACCTAACATTCATAAGATCCAAGTTCTTGTTCTTCCTAATGACTAATTTACCCTTAAGATGGTCGTCATCCATCCATCATCGGGCAAAGTCATGACTCAATGACTAAAATAAAAAATAAAAAATCTAGATTCTCTAGTCGGTTCTAAGGGACTATCCACCGAAAAAGTATCGAAAACAAAAATTGGAGGAACGCAAAATAAAAACTAAAAAAAATACTACAAACCAATAAGCATGCATGACAAATCATAAATCTCAAAAAAAAAAACTAGTCCGACCATGTACAAATTTAGCAATTAAGGTATGCATGGTACTATGGAGTTCACTTCTCCCACCTCACACTTAATTGGTTTCACCATCCCTAGTACTAAAACAAATAAGCATAAAGTAATAGAGTGTAAGAAGAACTCCCTTAGCCTCTATTCCTCGTTTTTAATGTTTAAGCTTAATTTTTGTTGAAACTCATGACCTATCACCTGCACAATTGAACAAACACATAAAAATGAAACAAAAAAAATCATCTTGGGTTGCCTCCCAAGTAGTGCCTGATTTAACATCGCGACATGACACAGGTATCTTGATTACTTAGACTTCATCAACATACCGGTTGAGACCGTGGTCACATTTTTGCCGCTTGTTTTACCACACTAACCTATGACACGTCAGAAGATAAAAGAAAAAAATGAAAAATAGGAAATAAAGACTAAAAGTTAAACACAAGATATTAATCTAATCCTAAACCGTATTCCCCGACAACAATGCCACTTTTTGATAATGCTCAAATCACACCTACTTCAGAAGTATGAAGCGGACATTGTCAATAAAGAACCCAACTAAAGGTTGGGGTCAATACCACATAGACAATGGAAGGATGTAGAAGAATGCTATTGCTTAAGCTTTTTAGTTAATTATTTCCTAAGAGGGGAGAATTTGTAAAAGTAATAAATAACAATGCTGAGAAATTGTTTGTTGTTTCCAAATTAATCCAACTAACTAGGGTAAGTGTTCCCCATGAATTCATAACCACTAGGCGTTTTATACTAGTGATCTATTTCGGTTCTTAGCATGCAATATTGGTAAGTTAGGTTCACCTAAATGGTTGGTCCCCTATCTAGCTGATTTTCACCACAAAACTTAGTCTGTCTATAGGTGTATTCTTGATTAACCCTTACCCTTGATATTGGATTAGCTATTCCCATACAAGGTCAAGCTATTAGATGAGGGTTGATAGCCTCAAATCTCCATTGTTAATCCCTTTTTCCATTCACTACCTCCTTGGTCCGGTAAGTAAGAATAAGGCAAATTCTAACGTTTGAAACCGCTAAAAATCAATTAAAGAGAAGGAAGAAACAATACATGCATAAACTCCATTCAAGAATCACTAAGTATTTTACCTATGTGTGTTAATTTGTCATGGTTCCCACAACCCTAGTTGTGGTGGTTTTAGCCTATCATGTTTATAAGTAAATTAATAGAATTCATAAATAAAAGCAAAAAATAGTACTTACAACAATGATCGGAAGAACTCACTTGACTATTGCAACAATAAAGAAGAACAATTCAATAATCATCTTGAAGTTCCAAAGGTAAGACACCAAACTTGTATCTAAAAACTTGAGATTTAAAACTCCTACTTGAAGACTTTTGAACTTGATACTTCAACTCTTGGAGACATGCTTATTACATGAAAATAAAGGGGTATTTATGTAGTAAATTTATGTTTTCCTTGTTCCTTGATGAATTTGACTTGGGATTTAAAATTTTCCTTTTCCTTGTTGAAGTAGGAAAACCAATTTTTGCCATTTTGAGAGCCTTGCGCGTCGCCCCAACCACTACAGCGTTGCCAGTTGTGGCAACGGGTCACCTAACAACTCGTTGTGCATGGACATGAGTCGTTAGTCCCCTCATGGTCTAACTGCTACAAATTTTTAGTGCACCTTACGACTGGTTCCAGTGATCTGCCAACTAGTCGTTTAGTCAACTAACGACTCGTTAAATCTATTGTCATCTTCACTGGTTACCTTTGCAATAATTCCTCTTCTAGCCTTCATAACTGACTTCATGACTCGTTACCAGTTGTAACGAGTCGTTCCCTCAATCCGTCAGGTACACTGTCTCTGCTTCTTCAAACTTCAATAATTTGCCACGCCTTCATGTTCTTTTAATCTTCATTCCGTAAGCCTCAAATACATTCAAATCCTTCCTTTTTAGCCCTGAAAACATCTAATCACATGCGTTAGCTAATTTCCACAAATATATAATATAAACACATGCAAACACACATAATTTGTTCACAAAACATAGTAAAGTATGGGAAAAATATGTCTATGAAGTGCATGAGTGTGCCCTTCATCAAGGTACTCCATTTGCCTCTCAGTTTTGGCGGTCTTTCCAAAAAGGGCTTGGGACTCAGGTTAAACTCAACATAATATTTCATCCGCAAACGGATGGGCAGGAGGAGCGGACAATTCAAACTCTTGAGGACAGGTTTAGAGTATGTGTGATGGACTTTAAAGGTAGTTGGGATGATCACTTGCCTTTGATTGAGTTTTCTTACAATAACAACTATCACTCTAACATCTAGATGGCACTGTTCGAGGCTCTTTATAGGTGGAGGTGTAGATCGCCCATCGGGTGGTTTGAGGTTGGTGAGGTAGCTATGATAGGACCTGATTCGGTTCATGAGGCTATGATGAAGGTTCAGTTGATAAGGGACAGGCTAAAAACCGCTCAGAGTCGTCAAAACTCATATGCTAATGTGAGAAGGAGAGAGTTGGAGCACGAGGTGGACGATTGGGTATTTTTGAAGGTATCTACCATGAAGGGAGTCATGCAGTTTGGAAAGAAAGTAAAACTCAGTCCCTGCAATGTTGTTCCCTACCGGGTTATCAGAAGAGTTGGTAAGGTAGCGTATGAGTTGGAATTGCCATCAGAATTATCTTCAGTTCATCCCGTCTTTCATGTATCGCTCTTGAAAAAGTGCTTGGGTGATCCAACTTTAGTTATCCCGGTGGAAAGTGTTGGTGTGAGAGATAGCCTCAATTATGAGGAAATTCCAATTGCAATCTTGGATTGTCAGATTCAGAAGTTGAGGAACAAAGAAGTATCTTCGGTAAAAGTGTTATGGAGAAATCAACATGTTGAGGGAGCTACGTGGGAAGACGAAGCGGCTATGATGGATAAATACCCCCACCTGTTCCCTGCCGGCTCAGTTTTAGTTTGAGGTATCAGTTTTTGCCCTAATTCTCTAATCAGTTTCCATGTGCAGTTCATGTGCGCAAGTTTGTTTTAGGTTATGATATATATGATGCTTGAATTTTGTTCATTTATATAGTTCTTTTTGGAGGTAGTCATTCCGTCAGTTTTCGGTTTAAATGATCAGTGTTTTCATATGATGATTGCATGTTTATGAGTTTTTTGTGGGTTTCTAACATTCGAGGATGAATTTTCCCAAGGGGGAAATACTGTTATACCCCAGGAACCCAAGGATCAGACCCGGGAGTCAAAACGATGAAAAACTGAAATCTCGCACCAGGTCACAGAACGTATCATGAGGAGGCTCGTGAGGAGTGACCATGAGTCGTGAAATGACTCGTGGTCCAGCAGGGTTGTAAGGGTGTGTTGAGAAGACCACGAGCATCACCACGAGCCGTGGTCAGGCCTTACGACTCGTGAGTCTCCCATCACCTAGATTGGTTGTTTGGCAAGGAGGCATTGGGAAGTAGAAGCCATGGATGGTGACCACGACTCATGGTCACCCACCACGAGTCGTGATGTGTTGCGTGAGGTCCCCTAGTTATTTTGAGCAGTGAACCAGATGACTCATGGCCACGAGTCATGGCCTGCGAGCACGAGTCATCTAGTCCCTCGTGGGGACTAGCAGTCAGCCAAATTTTGCGATTTTAGTAAGGGATTTACCATAATTCCTAAGTCTTAGAGGCCTATACTACATCGTTAAGGCTCGTATTTGTGGGTTTAAGAGGGGAAAACCTATTCTAAGTCATTCATTACATTCATGCAAGCTTGAGAGGTCGAAGAGGTGATTCAAAGCTAGTATTCAAGGTTTCCATCGAATTTCCTCTTGGGTAATCAAAGATTTGGTGGAATCAATCCCTTCCAGGTATGTAGGATTATGAGTGGGTGTTTCCTTCCTCACCCATGCCCAATCTCTAAGTATGAGAAATTCCTATGATCAAGTTATGGGGTTCTTACCCAATTGCATAATTCTTCAATTTCTATACATGAGTACGATTAGATTATGCTTTTATTGATGAATTGTAAAGCTTGGGAAGATTTTAAATTGTTTTAATAAAAAAAATTGTGTTTTCTAAATTATGAACTAAAATGCCCATGGATGAGAAGTTCATGAAAGAAGAGATTAATGATGAATGTATGATGACGATGAGATTTGATGATGAAAAGCATGCTTCTAAAGCTACCCATGATTATGATATTATTTTCAAAATGAATTGAGTAGATCCAAGCGTGATAAAGTTTTGTGCATGGCCCTTATATCGAGTATGATGATGTAGTATCTCTAAAGTAAGCTTACCACATGGTTTTTGGAGTAAATGCTCCTACTTATCTTTGAGCTTGTGGTATGTTTCAAAATAAAGCTTCTCATATGCATGACTTCATAATTGAGATATATGTTATTATTGAGCTTTGTTTCCATACTATGTCGGTTCTATGGATGATTTCATTATCGAGATTTTTCAAATGACAATATTGAGCGTCATTTCATACAATGTTGAGTTTGTGCATGATTCCATTGTTGAGCTTTGTCAATAGACGATGTTGAGCATCGTTATTGTCGCACCCCATTTTTCTTGCGAAAAGTGGGTCAGTACACGTGACAACTTTTTAACTATTGTTTAAAGAGAAGAGTCACCACCTAACAATTTTAAGGCGCGTTAGGGTGCCTTTCTACACTACAAGTCTATTAACCTACGTCACCAGGTTCGGGCAAGGGCTTAAACTACCTCGAAAGGAAGGTGTTAGGCACCTTTCAAGATCCACAAATGTAGTTTCCGACCGGATCCATTAATATGCAGGGGAGTTAACTAATGATCAAATAAAGATTGATTTTGAGTTAAGTTATTTAAATATAAACTAGATTGATAAACGAAAAATAAATAAAGAAAAATAGACAAGCGAGAAGAAAGAAAGTGGAACAAATAATGCATTGAGAGCGTTTTTATCACTATCATTTTATTTACGGTATACAATACAATATTGCAAAGAAAAGATGATCTAATACATACAAAAATATGACAAAATAACTGATAAAATCCCCCACAAAAAACAACAACAAAATAAATAAACACGTAAACATGGGGCCGAACCTCGAAGAGGCGCCTACATATCCCTATAGGGAATCAGGCTGGACTTGACAAAAAGGGGAGGGGTAATTTTAACCTAATGGTATCACCTCGTGCAACTTAAATAATACTTTGCAACCTGTTTAGGTTGCTCATATCATTGAGCGAGCATAGACTATCATTTCCCGTCTACCAACCTAGTTAATTGATTATTAACCCTAAAGCATTTCTAGGCAACTTACATCCTAATAATTGCCTACCCGTCCCAAGCCTAACGTCCAAGAGGCGTTGGAAAACTATTCGGATTTGGGGTCTAAAAATCTTAGGGTTTTAAAAAGTGATTAACGACAGACAAAGTTAATTAAAAATAATAAACATGTAAAGGCTTCACATAACGTCAAAACCTATGAGCATGATTTCTAGATGGATGCAAGTAAATCCTATGGATATAATTTCTTACGCAATATTGATTTTGAAACAGACAACACTTGCAGTGGTGATTTGAAAAGAATGCGATTAAAATTTCAACAATATTTGATCCTATAAGCATGAATTCTACGGGTAGAGGGATACACTTGCAAATCGGTTCAATATCCACACAACTATTATATTCAAATGAGCATGTAATTTTACAAACCCTTCAAACTGTAATGATATTAGCTGATATTTTATTCAGACATCTTTTAAAGCAGCTGATCATTCTATTTAATTATCGTTTGAAAGCAAGGTTCCTGATTAAAGAATTATACATGACTCTCCATGTTCAGATTGTGCGAATCAAGCATACAATTAGATCCTATAGGCATGATATCTAACGATTAGCAAATTCATATGTTTTGAAACTTTATGAGCAGTTTTAGAAATAAGATACATTTATGAATCTGATACTAATGGGAAAACCTTTAGCAGATTTTGCATATTTTCATAAAAATATGCTTGTATGTAGACATCGAAACCCTATAAACATGATTCCTAACTGAAATGGATGAATTCAGGGTATTTCTATAAGTAAGATTCCCATGAATTAAACAGAGAATAAAAATTCAGGTTAATTAGTTAAGTCCTATAGGCATGCTATCTAACATTGCATACATTGTAAAATCCTATAGCCATGATTTCTACTGCGAGTTTAAAAGTTAAGCAAAGCAGCAAAGAGAGTAAAAGTCCCCGCCCCCATAAGAACCCCTTACACTATTAACATTGTTCAGCTACATTATTACACGAAAATAAATAAACAAAATAAACATCAAATCATCTAAACACATTGAAATAACTAAGACTATAGCCCCTTCCATCCTGGCAAATTCTTCTTCCCAAATTACAGAAAACCCGTTACATAAAAAAAACTGCTACTACACAATGCAGGCATATCTATTTAATAGAGCATTAGGACAAAATTACGAGCGTATACACACATTGGTAGGAAACTAAACAGGTGTTAGAGTAGACTGGCCAGTTTAACGACGAATTCGGCTAATAGAAAATATAAATAGTTCAAGCGGCCTTCCAAAGGTAATACTCCCAAACCTCAACACATTAAGATCACGAGAACCTCACTGGTTTCGAGCAGTGCTTGTGTTGAGGCAGGTCAAAGGAATTATATAAAGAGGGCGAAGAGCAGAGTAATACTAAGAATAAAATATTTACAGTTTTTCTTTCAAGGTGCCCCTGAATAAACAAAAGAAGAGGGCTTCTTTTATAGTTGAAGACTAAGGGGTTAAGGGAAGGAAGAAATAATCAAAACAGTAATTAGGGAATTCTTTTCCTTAATTAACAAAGCGAAAATTCTATAAAAATATTTACTAAAAATAGCATGATTTTTCATAATTAACAATATCAAATAAAGGAAAAATCTAAACTCATACTAAATTAGTCAAAAGAGGAGCATAAAATAGTTTGTAAAATTAAATAAAAAAATTATTTTCCTTAGTTGACAAAATCAAATCAAAACATTCGAGAAAACCTTCTCTACCATAATTAAAAGATACAGTTTACAAGGAAACTTTCTTTAATATATGGAAATCAATTTTGACAGGCAAAACTGTCACATTGATAAATTAAAAATAGATATGGCAAAGCCATAACGAATGCATGTTGCAGAAATCAAATATTAAAAGAAATCATTTGATCATGGTGAATAAATATTTTCTAATAAATATAGACCAGTTAGAGAAGAAAACTGAATGAAGGAAGAAATTTTCCTAAATTAATGAGCATTAAATTATTCTGTTCAAACCAAAAAAAAATAATGAATTACCATATATGCTTTTATCATTAATATTATAGGACTATAGAAAGAAAGAAAGAAATCAAACAAAACATTTTCTTACCAATTTATACGAGCATAATTAAAACAACTCTTAGACAAATATGGTGCAACTATTCTATAACAATTTAAGGAAAGGAATCAATTATAAGAGAAACATATGCGTAATGACAAGTATTCAAATCAAGTTTTACCATGAATAAGCAAACACTTCATTTCCTTTTATATTATCTTATTAATCATTGTTTTAAAAATTATAGCGGTGAAATTAACACATCCCTAACATTCTAGACAAAACATGATTTGAAAATAGTTATACTACAGCTTGAACAAGATTAGAACCAAATCTGCGAGACAATCACAAACATCACTAAACACTTTGGATGTCAAATTCAAAACTGCCAGAGTTTATAAAGGTTTGAAGCTAATGCTATTTGGCACTAATATAATTGAAAAAGTCATACTAGGATGATAAGAGTTTAAGTGAACTCGACAGTAATTATGTGAAGGTACACAACAGGTTAAACATATTAACATTTAAAATAAGACAACATACATATCACTAGGTACATTTTGTGCATAAATAGAGAAAAATAGATCTGGTTCGAATATTTCCTAGATCTATATAGAAGGTGAAATCAAATTCTTAACATGTAATAACACAGAGAATAATCGAGAACTAAGAGACGTGTTCGAAATTGCGCCTTAAAATCAGAAAGAACAAAGCACATGACATTCAAATTTTGCATAAAGAAAATTAAGAGATAAATAAATAAATAAGAAAAACAATGGGAAGAACATGGCAGAACAGTGTTTGAGTCGGTGAAGGGAGGTGGCTATTTTTAGAGGTTTCCGACAAAGGGAAAAGGGTATAGAGATACCAGTTCATTGTTTTTCCGGCGGTTTGCCACAGAAGAAAATGAGGGGAAGAAGGAGGTCGGGTGGCTGACGAGGTGAGGTTTTGTGGTGAGAGAGGAGGAGGGGTTGGTGAAGCGTTAATGGAGATGGAGGTGGGTGGACGGAGATGAGGTGGAGACAATGAGGCGAGGAAGAAAGCAGATTAGGGGTGCGTGGCTGCTTTTGACCGGTGGTCTGGTGGTTTGGAGAAAATGACTAGGGTTTTGGTCTCACTACTGGTCTCATCGAAGAAACAAACAACGGTGGTGGCGAGGGGAAAAGAAATGGAGAAAAAGAGAGGGAGAGAGTAGAAAAGAGATCTGCGGCGTGGCTGCCTATTCCGATAGTTTAGTAGGCAGAGAGGAGGAGCTGAGGCAGTGTCACTAGTGGTGGTGAAGTTTACCGGAGGTGGTGAGCAGTGAAAGGATGGAGCGGCGATGGTTTTGATACCGTCCGAAAGGACATCAGTGAGGGAGATGAGGTGGAGAGAGGGGCGACTGAGTCTATGGCGAGAATGGAGGGGGGGGGGGGACTGGTGAGGTGCGGCTGGTCCGGTTGTTCGCCGGAAAATGAAGAGGAAGGGAGGTAGGTCCGGCGGCTGCTGGATAGTGAAGGAGAGAGGGAAAATGAGAAGTTGGGTTTCGGGTTTGGGGTGTGTGAAATATTAAAGGAAATAAAAATAAGTTTTCTATCCTTGCCGTCGAATCTAAATGGATGAATGGCTGGGATTAGCTTTAGGTTATGGGTAGGGTCACGGGTCATGGATGCGGGTCACGGGTTGGGTAGAATTAAATTGAATTGAATTGGATTCAAAATGTGACCATATTAGTAAAATTGGGCTAGAATTGGCATGAATTGGTTAAAATTGGTATAAATTGAATAGAAAGTGGCTAAATTTTAAATACAATTTAAAATAGCTACTATATAATATATAAAATACTGCACTTGTAAATAATTTGATAAAAAAATAATATAATAGTTTAAATTACGGGAAATTCATATAAACTTTATTATCAATATAAATAAGTTATACATTTGAGTAGACTCATGTAAATATTATATAATTAATAAAATATTAAATTTTATAAATAATTCCATGCTTAGGAAATATAATTAATTTACCAAAAATTATATAGACCTTATTATCAACCTAAACGGTTTATAAAATTAAGTAATATTATTTATAAAACTGAGTTATAATTATGCAAATATTACCATGTAAATAATTTGTAAAAATTAAGTAAAATATATATTTTAAGATAATTACATATGCTAACACGAAATATACTATATATGACACAATTATTTAATATCAGAGAAAAGAAAAATTAATAAATTAAAATTAATGCAAATTATATATACATATATACATATATACATATATACATATATACATATATATATATATATATATATATATATATATATATATATATATGTATAACTTAAAATAATTTTGCAAGAATTATGAAAATTAATTATTTTAAAAAAAAATATGAATGCAAGCTGAACAAATGTGTAAAAAGGTAAATAAAATGTACATACATAAGCAGCATATGCAGAGTGTAGGGAGGTCAAAATTCGGTGTCAACATTTATATATGATTTAGAGAATTGCATGTTTTGGCAGAACAGTCTATCACCGAGCGGGCAAAGGGTCGATCACCCTATGGCCCATAACTACGCGCCAACATAGGATGATACTATTATATTATTGGGACCTCCCTGGTGAGTTATCCCCAGACCGAATGGCCCATGATCTTAATATCAATATCATGGTAGCGTCCTTAGCCCTGACAAGGTTTTGGACGGCTCTGCCCACTTGAGTGTGATAGTCGGGACCACGTAAGCTCTATCGTGGTATGTCGGTTAAGTGACAAGTCTCTTATTGTCTATATGATTCAGATTTGCATATTCATTACTCATGGTTATTATATTACACATGCATGTTCTAAAAGCAAGGTGTGACTTATTGCTCAGCTTTTCTTATAAATAAAATGTTTCAGCTCTGAGTCATTCAAATTAGTTATGATGTTATGAAGCTATGCATTGTCGTATTATGAAAAGATTAAAACTTCAGAATGGATGCATGCAGTCCTTTCTCTCAGATTTGAAAACTTATGATATACTATGAAATGTTTTAAATGATTTACTTTGCTTAAGCAGTTTTACTTACTTTGCATACTCGGTACATTCCATGTACTGACCGCATACTTTGTATGATGTATCGTTTCATAATACAGGACCCAACTCCCAGGCTCAGCCCCGCTCGTAATAAGTTGTTAGAGTTAGTACCTATTTGGTTGGTGAGTCCTCATCCTTCGAGGGCTGGACTTTCAGTTTTCTTATGTATTTTCAGTTCTAATATTGTTGAGTTAATTGGGGTCTTGTCCCATCAACTCGTCTAAATTAGAGGCTTTTCAGACTCTTGTATGTGTTTAGCTTCGGATGCTTATTCTGATGTTATGTTGAGTTAGACTTCCACTGAGTTTATATCATTGATCCTTCAATATATATATGTATATATTGATTTAGATGTATGCTTATGCGTTGGGTCGACTTGGGGTCTCTCAGGGTCCCTTGTCTCGTGTCTACGATCCGGGCCTCTATTCGGGTCGTGATAGTGGCAGGTGTGGCCAGAGACACATGGGTCAGTGTTTGGTAGGTTCAGGTGCTTGTTTCGGGTGTGGGAAGCTTGGACATATGCTCAGAGATTGCCCAACATCTAGATAGGGCCATTATAGGGATCGAGGTCCAGCCTCTAGTTCAGGAGCTCCACTAGCACACCCAGCTCAGCAGGGGGCATCTACTAGTACAGGTGATGGTAAGTGTCAGAATAGATTCTATGCCCTAGCATCTCATCAGGAACAGGAGGTCTCCCCCGATGTAGTCACTGGTATGTTATGAGTTTTCCACCTTGATGTATATGCATTCTTAGATCAAAGGGATACTTCATATTTTGTGATGCCCTATCTTTCTAGTAGTTTTAGAGTCAGTCCCAAAATCCTATCAGAACCCTTTTCAGTCTCTACTCCAGTCGGTGATTCAGTTATAACTTGATGGGTATACAGAAATTGCCCTGTCACAGTCTTTTAGAAAGTCACCTCAGCAAAATTAATAGAGCTAGCCATGATAGATTTTGATGTTATCTTTGGCATGGATTGGCAACATGCATGTTATGCTTCAGTAAATTGTAGAACCCATGCGGTAGAGTTTCGATTTTTGGGTGAACCAGTCCTAGAATGGAAGGGTAGTTCAGCTATGCCTGTAGGTCACTTCATTTCCTACCTTAAGGCTAGGAAGATGATTTCTAAGGGTTGTGTGTACCATATAGTTAGGATTAAGGATGATACATCTGAGAATCCCTCCCGAGCGGGAGATCCACTTTGGTATTGACCTTCTTCCCGATACGCAACCTATATCTATTCCTCATTACAGAATCACTCCAGCTGAGCTAAAGGAGTTGAAGGATCTTTTACATAAGGGTTTCATCAGACCTAGCAAATCCCCATGGGGTGCACCGGTTCTCTTTGTCCGAAAGAAAGATGGTTCCATTTGAATGTGCATTGATTATCGACAATTGAACAAAGTTACAATCAAGAACAGGTATCCCCTCCCCAGGTTTGATCACTTGTTCAATTAGCTTCAAGGTGCTAAGAGCTTCTCTAAGATAGACCTCAGAACCGGGTATCATCAACTCAGAGTTAGAGAGAGTGACATTCTGAAGACAGCGTTCCAGACTCGATATGGTAACTATGAGTTTGTATTTATGTCTTTGGGACTAACTAATGCTCCTGTAGCCTTTATGGATTTGATGAACAGGGTGTTCAAGACATACCTGGATATGTTCGTGATTGGGTTCATAGATGATATTCTCATATACTCTCGAAGAAAAGATGAGCATGCCGCTCATTTAAGAGTGGTGAGTTTTGGCTAGACTCAGTAGCATTTTGGGTTATGTGGTGTCAAGTGAGGGTGTATAAGTGGACTCTCAAATGATAGAAGCGGTGAAGAATTGGAAAACAAGTGAGTCCTTTGAATATCAGGAGTTTCTTGGGTTTAGCTGGTTACTATCGAAGGTTTATGGAAGGGTTTTCTTCCATTGTAGCACTGTCGACTAAATTGACCCAGACGAAAGTGAAGTTTCAATGGTCAGAGGCCTGTGAGAAGAGCTACCAAGAATTGAAGTGTCACGCCCCACCTTGGGAGGCATTATTGGCACCTAATGCCACACTGGGACCTGAGCTGATCAAGCTGGCATAAGTACCTCTGGTGCCCACTAGCGACTCAAGATCAAGAAAGCAAACTGCTATATCTCGGTTGTAAACACAGCCTTGGCCAGACAAGGCCACGCAGCACCTGTAAAAGAAAATAGCTAACCCAGCCAACATAACAATAATTGGGATCCTATACGGGCCGACAAGACCACCATGCTGTCTAGTTATAACAGAAATAAAAACAAGCGAGTATATTAGGCCCACACGACCAACACATAAAATAAGACATACATGGGCCCCACCCGACCAACAACAACCAACTAACAAAATACTATCGTCTGCAAACCTCTAGGAGTGGAAATATTGGTCTGGACAGGGCCCTGGCCTACCCAAATGTTGTATAGATAAAAGACAGATAAACCTCTACAACCTGGCAACTCCGAATGAAAGGATCTAGCCGAACTGCTGACTCTGAATAGCTTCTAGGAGATCTCACAATCTGTCTGTCTAAACCTGCAGGCAAGAATGCAGTGCCCCATAGTTGGGCATGAGTACAATACGTACCGAATATGTAAGGCAGTAATAAAAAGCTGAATAGAAGTTGATATAGACTGAAAGCAAGTAAAAAGAAGGGGCAGAAGTTAACCTGTAAGCTTTCTTATTCATAACCTGCATCTAGTAACTCACCACACGTATATGAGCTGAAGCTGTACAACTATATATTCATAAGCTATAGCTAACAATCAACTATATAAATAAGAACCTAACCTAGCCCCCATAAGCCTGGAAGGTACAATTGACACAGAAACAACCTACCTGGCCCCATAAGCCTCGACAGGTGCCAATCAGTCTATATACCCCTATTGTCTTGCAAGTAACTATAACTGTAACTGTATCTAAGCCATCTTGGCATCTGTAACTTTATCTGAGCTGTCTAGGCTCCTGTAACTGGACCCCGAGCCTTGGCTGAACTGAGGGTCATGATGCCACTACGGAATAGAGGAGTCTAGAGGTTACTAGACCTCAATACGACCCTCACGGCCTCAATCTAGTCCTTTCAGACATCATATTGCTTCAACGAGCACATAGGTATCTCAATAAGGCCATCACAAGCTCAATCTGGGCCCTTCGGACATCATATTGTTCCTACAAACATATGGGTATCTCAATACGGCCCTCACGGCCTTTGGGCAGGCTTTACTGATAATACAAGCATCAAACTAAAAGTTATATCGCCCGGCTATGCCCTATGCTGTCAAACATACCAACTCAGGCTCAATAGCAAATCACAAACTTCTAAGGCCTTGGCCTGATAGCATAACATTAAAGTTCTACTAATATAGTGAACAAAAGAATAGAGGAGTTTCTATGACGCTACTAGCGTGAGTCACACTTAACATACTCTTTCCCGATAAGGGATACTGTAATATACTCTTAATACATTTTCTGGTAGCTAACCACAACATATATAATCATAATATGTTGACAGAAGATAATCACAACATATAAGCTCATCATCTACCAGCAGCAGCTAATCACAGTATATAGGATCATTATCTACTCTCGAAGGCATAGGTCGTATTACTACACGACGAGAATAATTTGCCGAAGAGATAAGCCTTAACATACCTCAAATGCTAATTCTTATTTTAATTGATGAGTTTCAACTTGTAACCAGTGGTTCCACTCAACTGCAGCCCTTACACTGAGAGAATAAGGCTTCTTTCAATACTAAATTTGGCAAACAACATCTTTCGATAATAATAATAACTATAATTCAACTCTATTTAACTCGGCCGAAAACTCACAATTTCTCGAGAGTATAGAAGAGATAAATGCTTACCTGTTGCTTATGGATATTTTGGACTCAATTTGGAGTAATTTCGACAACCTTTACTCGACAGGGTTTATGTATGCCGGGCAAATTTTCAAGAAATAACTCCACAGATATGCTTCCCATAGGCCTAGAATTTGTTACCCAAAGTTAATTGCATTTGGATGGTGTTTGACGGTGTAATTTGATGAAATTTGGATGAAAGTTGCGCATCTTCTCTATTCGGGACCGAGGAAAATGTTTACAATGAATACTCAACTCCCACTTCACTATTTATACTTATTAAGGTGGTGGGTAGGGGGCGCGACGCGCCACCCATCGCTCCAGAAAGTGGTGTGCGGTGCGCCGGACATAGCGCCAACTAAGGGTGTGTGACGCGCCGGGCTGGCCGGCGCGACGCTGCGCCCACTATGTCTAGCCTCCGACTCGGCCTCCTGCTCGATCAATTCCATGTTCGTGTGTTCATTCCCCAAGACCTTTTCCGTATGCATCGTACTCCCAAAACTCTCAACATACGTATGCACGCATCGGTTAATCAATAGAAACTTATGGGGCATAACATCATCCCCCAAGAAACATTCGTCCTCAAATGTAACCTTAAGCTCAAGAGGCTAAACTCTTTTAACTATGGCTAGAAAAATTTCAGCAGAGTCTCCTCTATAATATAGACTATTTCGAAAACCTGAAATGCAGAAAAGTCCAACACAAGTATCTCACAGGACGCTACTTGCAACTGAAACATAACTCTACTATATATATGCAAACAACTGATAATAATAGCAACATAATCAACTGTACAACATTTGCAACTATCTTGCCTTCTCTTAAATTTTCTAAGTCTGTATACCATCATCATAGAGTCCAAAACAACTAATATCTAGACTTCGCATCACTCATAGTGTTTCAATTCATTTCTTTTATACTTCTGTCCCCCCCCCCCACATAATACTCTAAGCTACAACTCTGGTTCTCAAGATGGCTCCTATAACTATTGGAGTTTCTCCGTGGAACAGTGCTTTTGTACCCTGGGTGTCCCCAATTGGATAAGTCTGAGACAAGGTCTTCTAAGCACTTGCATAGTGTTGATGTTTAGCCCCGAAGGCAACTCTATCTCATGGGTTACTTGGCTAATCTCTCGGAGGATCCGGTATAGCTTAATGAGTCTAGGGATGGACTTACCCTGCTTGTCAGATCTCATAATGCCCTTCATTGGCGAAATTTTTAGGAACGACCAGTCAATTTTCCCTATGTCGTCTCTCTGTCCTATGACATAACAAACTAGGGCCATGGCTATCATTCTTCCATCACTAGCACACTGTGGGGGTTAGTCTGTTTTTGACTTAAATCTTGTTATTGTTGGGATCCATTGGTTGCGGATTCTCACACGTACTTGGATGCTACTAGTAATCTTAATTTCCATCCTTATTTATTACCGTGAGGGTCCAGGTGACTTATTTAAGCACTAGGGGTCTTAACCACTCTCTAACACTTCCTTGGAATCAACAGTTCTAGTCTTACTTTACTATTTACTCCGGGAAACCTGGCATTGATACTTATGCTTTTTGTTGTACTGAAAGAACAAGCTGGGAGGCGGAAAATGACCCTATCATTATATACATGGCTAAGGCACAAAATACAACTAACTCTAAAAGCTGGAGGTACAACCCTCGCACAATCCTTTGCATATTTCAGATAACATAACATTAACTGCTGCCCCTTTCTAATTCTAAACATCTACTAAGTAAGACAACTCCCATATATACTACATCTCTGACCTCCTACTCTGAGGCTATAAAAAGAACTGGGGATGGAGCTGGCATATCTATTACCTTATGAAGTTCCAGGTGCCCCCGGTGGATACTGGGGAAATTAGAAGATGTCTGCTTCCGCCCTTAGGCTGAGTATCCCTGGTATCAGTCCCCCAACTATGGCACCTCACTGGTACCCTCTCCTGCTGCTGTAGCTGACTTGCGGCTAACTGGAGTCTGTCCCATATAAAACATTACTCTTGACAAACATAATAATGAAAGCATAGGGACTCATCCCTATACCACTTGACTCTATAGCATGATCTGAGAAGGAGGGGTAACCATACTATCATGCCTCATAGCCTCTTGCTTATAAAATATGGGGCACAACACATTTATAAAAAAGACTCTACTAGGCACGACTTGCAGACTCCACGGGATATGATCTGCTCTGATACCAAGTTTGTCATGCCCCACCTTGGGAGGCATGGCTTGCACCTATTCTACACTGGGATCTGGGCTGACCAGGGTGGACATAAGTACCTCTAGTGCCCACCAGTGACTTAAGATCAAGAAAACAAACTGCTATATCTCGGTTGTAAGCACAGCCTCGGGACGACAAGGCCAGACAGAAGCTGTAGAAGCAACAACTAACCCAGCCAACATAACATTAATAGGGATCCTATGTGGGCCGACAAGACCACCATGCTTTCTATTTGTAATGGAAACGAAAAGAAGTGGCTATATTAGGCCCCACATAGCCAACGCATAAAATAAGACATATATGGGCCCCACACGACCAACAACAATAAACTAACTGAATACTATAGTCTATAAGCCTCTAGGAGTGGAAATATTAGTCAGGACAAGGCCTCGGCCTACCCAAATGCTGTATAGATAAAAGACAGATAAACATCTACAACTTGGCAACTCCGAATGAAAGGAGTTGACCGAACTGCTGACTCTGAATAACTGCTAGGAGATCTCACAATCTGTCTGTCTAAAGCTGCAAGCAAGTATGCAACACCCCATAGTTGGATGTCAGTACAATATGTACCGAATATGTAAGGCAATAATAAAAAGCTGAATAGAAGCTGATAAAGACTGAAAAGCAAGTAGCAAGAAGGGGCAGAAGGTAACTTGTAAGCTTTCTTATTCATAACCTGCATCTAGTAACTCACTACACGTATATGATATGAAGTTGTACAACTATACATTCATAAGCTATAGCTCACAATCAAGTATACAAACGCGAACCTAACCTAGTCCCCATAAGCCTGGAAGGTACAATCAACACAGAGATAACCTACCTGGGCCCCCATAAGCCTTATAGGTGTCAATCAGTCTATATACCCCTATTGCCTTGCAAGTAACTATAACTGTAACTGTATCTGAGCCATCTAGGCTTCTGTAACTGTATTTGAGCCACCTGTGCTCTTGTAACTGGACCCCGTGCCTTAGCTTGATTGAGGGTCGTGATGCCACTACGATAAAGAGGAGTATGAAGGTGACTAGACCTCAATACGACCCTCACGACCTCAATCTGGTCCCTTCGAACATCATAATGCTCTAGCGCGCACATGGATACCTCAATATGGACCTCACGACCTCAATTGAGTCTCTTCGAACATCATATTACTCCTGCGAGCATATGGGTATCTCAATACAGCCCTCGCGTCCTTTGGGCAGGCTTTAATGATAATATAGTCATCAAACTGAAAGTTATATCGCCCGGTTGCGCCCTATGCTGTCCAACTTACCAACTCAGGCCCAACAGCTAACTACAAACTTCTAAGGCCTTGGCCTGATAGCAAAACATCAAAATTCTACTAATACAGTGAATAGAAGAACAGAGGAGTTTCTATGACGCTAGTAGTATGAGTCACACTTAACATACTCTTTCCCGACAAGGGATATTGTAATATACTCTCAATACATTTTTTGGTAGCTAACCACAACATATATAATCATAATCTATTGACAACAACTAATCACAACATATAAGCTCATCATCTATCGGCAACAGCTAATCACAGTATATAGGATCATTATCTACTTTTGAAGGAATAGGTCGTATTACTAAACGAAGAGAATAACTTGCCGAAGAGATAAGCCATAACATACCTTGAATGCCGATTCTCATTTTAACTAATGAGTTTCAACCTATAACCAGCGGTTCCACTCAACTGCAGCCTTTACACTGAGAGAATAAGGCTATTTTCAATAATAAATTTGGCAAACAATGACATCTTCCAGGAAAGGGTGTGCGACGCGCCGCTCAAGGCGACAGGCCGGCTGGCGCGGCACGGTGCCAGTGTGCCTAATCTCCAATCCCGCCATCCTACTCGCTCGATGCCTTGTTTGTGTGTTCATTCCCCGGTCCATTTTTGGTATGCGTCGTACTCCCAAAACACTCAACATACGTATGCATGCATCGGTTAATCGATAGAAACTTACGGGGCGTAATATGAAGACTCGACTCACCTTGGCACCTATGTTGACCCTATTGGAGGGTACCAATGGGTTTGTGGTATATTTTGACGCTTCGAGGGTTGGCCTTGTTTGTGTATTGATGCAGCACGGTAAAGTTATAGCCTATTCTTCCAAGCAGCTGAAGGTCAATGAAAAGAATTACTCAACTCATGACTTCGAGTTAGTGGCGGTAGAATTTTCCTTGAAGATTTGGAGACACTATCTGTACGGGGTCCATGTATATGTGTTTACGGACCACAAAAACCTTCAATATGTGTTTATCCAGAAGGATCTAAATCTACGTCAAAGGAGGTGGTTGGAGCTTCTTAAAGATTATGATATGAGTGTCCTATATCATCCGAGCAAGGCTAATGTGGTGGCAGACGCTCTTAGAAGGCTTTTATGGAGAGTGTATCCCATGTAGATGAGGAGAGGAAAGGGTTGGTGAAAGATGTGCATCAGCTTGCACGGTTGGGAGTTTGCCTTATTGACTTGGCAGATGGTGGTGTCATTGTTCAGAATGGGTCTACTTGGAGCCTCTCGGGGTTCTTTGTCCCGTGTCTCGATCTAGGCTATGTTTGGGTCATGAAAAGTGATCAAACATTTCACCTACCTTTTTGTCAACCATTAGCCCTCATAAACAAGAGAGTCTCCCACAATTTGTTTCACAAGAATATGATAGAATCACCATATGGGCATATCAATAGACAAATTCGCACTGACTCTCACATAAAATTTCTCATGCAACATGTGATGAACCATAGGCTTTCCCTTAGTGTGCATACTCCATTAGTGTATGAATGTTGATTTTAGGATCAAGTAAGGCTTAAATGGTTGTAATGTTGGCTAAGAGATGGGTAGGAATCATTTGGTTAGAATAGTAACTATCCTCCCAAAGCTCTTTAATACTTCACAACTTTTTTCTACTATATTAAGCACAATTCTTCAATTTGCTAACTTTTTCTTTATACTTTTGTCACCCTTCATTACTCTTCATTTCTCCATTCGCTTAAGCATATTCTCCTTTTGTCAATATTAGGAACCGATCAATTTTTCTTTTCTTTTCTTTCATTCTTGTTTTTTCGCTCCTTACTAATAACACATTTGTTTCACTTCTTGCACTCTCAATCTTTTTCTTTAAGTTTCCACCCTTCAAATTTTCTTTTTCTCTACTTGTACTCCATTCACAACTAAAATTTTTGATGAAAGTGCCTCATGAGCCATTTAGATTAAATTAGAGGTCAACTAGAACAAAGAGATTTAGCTTCAATCGTGGTTACTAAAAGAATAGGCTAAAGAATCAAAGTGTCTAACCAAGAATACCACACATGGATAAGTAATTCAAAGAAAAAAAATAGTCTGACTATAAAAAATGCCTAAATCATCTTCTAGATTCAACACTCTTCACTTCATTTAGCACACACACTGGTCAAGTTCTAGACATCAATATTAAAGCATGGAATGCATGAAAAATTTCACACACACACATGACGCATGTTCAACTCAAGATGGATTCATATAGATCCTCAATTAAGCAAACAATAGAAGGAATTCTATATCATACTAATAAAATCACACAAGAGTCTTGAAAATGAGCCTAGGTGTCTCGACAGAGATTATTCATTTTTTTTCATAACATGTTTTCAACTTCAGAACCATTACTTGCATCATTTGGTTAAATTTGCACATAAACCAAGTACCTAGCATTTAAATGGCTCTAAGTCTCTAACTTCCTTCATTTCTGTTGAATAATTTTTCCTCAAGATAATCATCAATCATCTATCACCGGGAAAAGTCTTCTACCTATGACAGAAAAAATCCACCCGGTTTAAAGACCCCCGCTCAAAAAAGAGAACCAAGGTCAAAAGAAAAACCAAGGGATGGATGTTCATGCCACACATGGGGACTAAGAAGCTACAAAACGAAAACTAAAGGTAACAAAATCTTTTTTTAACTAAGGAATAAACATCCCGACCTTAAAATATTGTTATTAAGGTAGTATCTCCCCACGCTGCACTTAAACCATATAGTGTCCCCAATGCATATTGAAAGCATAAAGCATTAAAGTAAAGAAAGAGATTCTGTCTATGTTCCTCTAGGGCCTACTCCTTGTCAGAGCCCTCAACATCGTCTTCTTAATCAAATGACTCATTCTCCTCTTTCTCATCATCATCAGCCGTATCTGACTCCTCATATTTACCCCTTCATGAGGCATTAATTATTAAGTCTTGAGTGTTACATTGCCAGGCAGTTTTTCTTCTTCCCCAGCACATTCTTGCTAATCAATAGTAACAGAAACTGGGTGTCTAACTTAATGAAATCCATACTAGCCTGAAAACATTGTCACTCCATCATCTTATGCATACATGTGAGCATATTGGCTTGAAGGTCTCTCTCCTCTACCTAAGTCAGCTTAGCTTTGGGTGTCTCATTCGAGCCATGAACAGTAGTGATATCTACTATAATAGCCAAGGAAGTAATGCTTCTATCACCTCGGGAATCAAGATGTCTGTTGATCTTAGTATCACTAGTGTAGTAAGAGTGTTTCCAAAGAGGAAATGTTTACCCCTAGCATATCTCACCCTGTGCATCTCCTTTAGCATCCAGTACCCAAGGTTTACCAGCCTTTTAGTCATAAAGAAGTAGATCATGCAAGACGTCTCCAAGCTCACTGTAGTGTAGTGGTCAAGTGGCATAATCTGGTTGTTAATAAACTACAATCTTAATCGAGCTAGCTTCTAGAATTTTCTCATATGTATGACCGATGGGTTTGGTGCAATTCCACCTTGCCCATTTATGTAAAAGTCCAGGGCTGCCGAGAAGATCTGACATGGCTTTATAATCTGGCCACTCAATGAAATCATTCAAAGGCTCTATTGGGTGATCTAGGAAACCTAGGATCGTGCAGAGGCTTACTCCATTCACCCAAGGGGATCATCTCTCACTATTGCCTTAACTCCATAGTGACCTAGGATGTGTGAATGCAAGTTGGCATATAGATCTAGCACCACATCAACAATCACCGGTCCTGGGTTTTGGAACACTTGTGTCGATCCCATCTCCACTATTGCCAAATGAATAAGAGGGAAATTCTTTGTTAGAGCATGTTTCTCCATTTCCCTCTCATGGGAGTACCCAATGAGTTGAAACTTCTTATACCACCCTTTTCCCTACTCCTAGACAAGTTTTAGTCCAAATCTAATTTTTGTTGGGATGTTGGGATAGGTACAATGGGATTCTCATTGCCCCCCTTTTTTCCCTTTATTTGGTGTCTAGAATAGTTGCTTAAGATGAGGAGGCCACATTTGTACTTCTAGATCACACTAACTTTCTATGATCAAATAGAGTTTAAAGTGTTAGTGCGCATATATCAATCTAATTTGGGGTCAACGTGACCCCATAATTACATCACACTATGATACATTAAATAAAGGAAGAAGTAACGGAAATAAAACAAAATAAAATAGTGCCTTCACTGCTCATGTCGCAGCCCCTTCCCGATGTCAGTCAGGATTATGAGCCTATGACGCTTACCGATGTGTCAGGGATTAGCGACACATCTTTGCTTCTTTTTATAGTATTTTGCATGTCACTTGGAGTAAAATTAAGTAGAAACTAACCTCATTCTGCTATGTTTTAGGATCCTAAGAAATTGGATAAAGAAGGAAGCTAAGGCCAGAAAACTGCTCAATAGGCAAGGCAAAAGACGGACTGTTAGTATGAAGAATGGTCTGTCCCTCATTCTATCTCTTTCCATCTACAAATTTAATAAATCCAAAAAATTGGGTCCCTAGAGTATGGTTAAAAGAACGGCGTCCTTCCAAAGGATTATCCATCAATGGATAGCTGGATCCAAGCTTGGTAGAATAGGGCTTCTCCAGAATGAAGTGAACTATGGGCCATTTTTCCAAAGGACGGTCCATCTCTCAAAGGACAACATATCAAAGGATAGACGCAAAAATGTAAAAGATAGTTGATGTGCTATAGTTTTACAACACTTTTGATGCTTAAAACTTAGAAAAGATGCTTGGTCATAGGTATGTTTATACTGACATGAGGTGCTTTTGCCTTGTTTTTAGGGAAACTAGGTTCGGGGGTTGGGTTATGAAAAAAGAGCAGAAATGTGCAAAAAATGAGCTAGTTGTAGGCCTCAGTATGAGTTGTACCTGGCAATCGTGGCAGAATTCAGAGGATTGCACAAGTGTTAGACCAGCATACGACTCATGGTAGGAGCTGTAAAATCCTAGTACAAGCCATACCTAGAAGTCGTGGAAAACTTCAGAAGAGGTGCACTTGTAGAAACTCTTGGTATGAGTGGAAGCTACGAACTGTAGTATCAACATATGAACCGTATTGTGGAGCTGTGGAAGAGTTCAAAGATCATGTCAATTAGCAGATCCCAAGGTACGAGCAGATATCATGAGCCGTTACACCAAGGTACGAGTCGTACCAAGGACTCATAGTAAACGTCAGAGGATGCTAGAATTCATAAGATGATACCACGAAAGGCAACATACGAATTGTAATATCACTGTACCAGTCATACAAACTTCAAGGACATGACAGATTTAGAGGCTGCAATACATACTATTGGTGGAACATACGAGCCATAGGATATGTGGCAGCAGTATCCTTGTTAATTTAGGAAAGGTTTTCAATTATTGTTATGAATACTTTTTAGGTTATTTTTGAGAGAGACAGATTCTTTACTTTTTAATCGTGATTTTTGAGTTTCCTAACACTACTTGCGATCAAATACATGAATTGCTTAAAGATTCTATCGTTGTTCTTGATTTTTGAATAGTTTTGATTGTGCAATTACCAACTGGGTTTTTCTTCAATCATCATTGTAAATTGTTAATAATGTTTTCTTCCATGAAATCTAATTTTTTCTTTCTATCATGAATAGCTAAAACCTCCACAACTAGAGTTGTGGGAACTATGGTGCAATAACTAACTAGCGTTAACATAAACTGATTCTAAACTTATACATATACTTTTATTGTTCATCTCTTCACCATAAAAATTTCTTAACAATGCGCAATGTTAGGACTTGCCCGTATTCCCTACTTTCTTGAGCCTAGAGAAGTAGAGATTAGAAAAAGAGGAAAACAACAAAGCCTTGAACTTTAGTTTCATTGAATAAGTTGAGCTACAGTCGCGGAATAGTTAATTTGGAATAATTGATAACGGTTAAAGTGAAATCACTCAAGAGACAAAATTTGATAATTGAATATAGTCATCCAAGTGAGACAAATTAGTCGTTTGGATGAGCCTATGTTATCAGTTCTACAGGCTAAGTATTGGGATAGATCACTAGTGTAATAACCCAAAGTTGTTATGAATCCAAGGGGAATACTTCCCTAGTAAATTGCATAAACTTGATCACAACACCAATTGTCCACATCTTAATTATTTCTTTAAACCCCTATCAGGAAATAATTGAACTAATAGAATAAATACTAGCATTATTCTATATCCTGATCATATTCCCTGTGGGATCGACCCCAACCTTAGTTAGATTATTTATTGGCAACATTCATGTTATACTTCTTCAGAGTGTAATTTGAGCGTTACCAGAAATGGCGATCTTGCCGGGGAATACGACTTAGGATTAGATTAATTGCTTGTGTTTTAACTTTTACTCATTGTTTTCTTATTTACATTTTTCTTTTGTTTTGTTCTATTCGGGCTGCCGCAAAGATTCCCTAACTCGAGAGCAACCTCCGTGACCAGTAGGATGGAGGATAAGAGGTTCCTTGCTCCTCTAGAGAAAAGGTTGAGTGTTGAGACACTAACAACCGTCCTTGTGAACTGTGATGGGGATAACATCCAGAGGTACACCGAGATGGTAAATGTAATGGAGGGAATAGGGTCCTACAACTTCAGGCTGAAGAAGTTGGACCTTCATCTAAAGAACTATGCAACCCCTCCATCAAATTAGTCATTTGAAGTACCACTAGTCTTGGAGCTTAAAGCTCTACCTCCACATCTAAAATATGCATTTTTGGGGGAGAACAAAACCTTGCCAGTGATTATTGTTGTAGACCTTTTGGCAAGTTGAGGCCCTGCTGTTAATATTGAGAAGATACAAAAAGGCAATTAGTTAGAGCACTGCTGACATCATCGATATCCCTCTAGGCATATGCACCCACAAAATTCAACTTGAGTCAAACTATATACCGAGTATAGAGCATCAACGACGACTGAATCCACCTATGCAAGAGGTGGTGAAGAAAGAGATTATCAATTGGATAGATGCTGGTGTAGTCTACCCCATTGCTGATAGTAAGTGGGTGAGTTCGGTGCAATGGTACCAAATAAAGGCAGAATCATGATGGTGCCAAATGAGAAGAATGAGCTAGTACCGACAAGGCTGGTTACAAGTTGGTGTGTTTGCATGGAATATCGAAAACTTAATCATTGGCCACAGAAGGACCACTTCCCAAGCTTTTAATGGATCAAATGCTTGACAACTTGGCATGCAGAGGATGGTACTGCTTTCTTGATGGTTATTCGGGGTATAATCAGATCTCCATAGCCCCGGAGGACAAAGAGAAAACTACCTTTACCTACCTTTATAGCACTTTTGCTTTCAGGAGGATGCCCTTCAGGTTGTGCAATGCACCAACCATATTTCAGCACTGCATGATGTCCATCTTTACAGACATGATAGAGGACACCATAGAAGTGTTCATAGACGACTTCTTGGTTGTGGGTGATTCATTTGAAGATTGCCTTAAGCGTTTGAGTAAAGTGCTGAGTAGGTGTGAAGAACCAATCCGATCCTCAACTAGGAGAAATTCCATTTTATGGTGAATGAGGGGATTGTGCTAGGCCATAGAATTTCATAAAAAGGGGATAGAGGTAGACAAAGCTAAAATTGAGGTGATAGTTGGGTTGTCATAATCTATTTCTGTCAAAGGTATCTGGAGCTTTTTGGGGCATGTATGGTTCTAAAGGAGGTTCATCAAGGACTTCTCAAAAATTGCACAACCATTATGCAAGCTACTTGAGAAGGAGGTGAAGTTTGTGTTTGATGAGGCATGTCTAAAAGCTTTTGAATGCTTGAAGGAAAGATTCACCTTAGCTCCTATTATAGTAGCCCAAGATCGGTCTCTTCCATTTGTGGTAATGTGTCATATCAGTGGTGTTTCCCTAGGTGTTGTCTTGGGCCAAAAGAGTGCAAAGATATTTCACCCAATCTATTATGCCAGTAACTCACTCAATGTATCTTAGAAGAATTATACTGTGACTGAATAGGAGCTGCTAGCAGTAGTCTTTACGTTTGAAAGATTTTGGGCATACTTGCTCGGGGCTAAGGTGATTGTCCATACAGACCATGGAGCATTGCAGTATCTGATGTCAAATAAGGATGCTAGGCCAAGGCTAATTAGATGGGCATTTCTCTTATAGGAATTTGAGTTCGAGGTGAAGGATCGAAAGAGGATCGAAAACCAGGTGGTTAATCACTTATCTAGACTGGAGGCCAGGTGGCTGATCACTTATCTAGACTGGAGGCAGAGGCAAGTTGAAAGAAAAGATCAACATTGATGATGCTTTCCTAGATGACAAGGTGTTGGCTGCATCCCAGGATTTGATCCCATGGTTTGCCGACTATGAAAATTATGTGGTGAGTGACATGATTCCGACAGATCTAAATTCGTTGCAAAAGAAGAAGTTCCTATTTGACATGCGGAGGTTCTCTTGGGACAAGCCATATTTGTTCCGTATTTATGCAGATGAGCTGCTTTGTAGATGTGTTCCAGGGGTTGAGATGTTGAGCATACTTGAGGCCTGCCACTCATTCCCTATTGGAAGTCATCATAGAGGTATTCAGAGTGCACATAAAATTCTACAGTGTGGGTATTATTGGCCCACAATCCATTAGGATGCTTTTTTTGCCAAGTCCTGTAATCAATACCAAAGACAAGGAGGCATCACTCATAAACACGAGCTACCATTAACCCTAATTTCATAGGTAGAGTTGTTTGATGTATGGGGTATTGACTTCATGGGCCCATTCCTCGTGCCGCCCATCAAGCCAGGGTAGCCAGTGCCCCATGCTGCCCTGTCACGCCCCGCCTTGGGGGGTATGACTGGCACCTAGTGCCCTACTAGGACCTGACCTGCTGGACTGCTAAGCCTGGGCACATCTAGTGCCTGGCTGACTCTAACCCATATTTCTGGAAACAAAGGGCTATATAACGGCTGTAAATACAGCCCCCGGCCCATTGGCCTATAGCCTTCCGTACCTGTACTAGCAGCTAACCAGAAACATACTAGTTCAGGGGAACCTATGCGGGCCGACAAGGCCACCATGCTGTCTAGTTATCTGCAACTCAATCATAAAGCATAAAAAGAACTACGTGACCGGCAAGGTCACCACTACTGGCAAGCTATGGCCCCACACGGACAAAGTAAAAGAAAGCAAGAATACTGACAACCAAACAACTGCACGGCCTCACACGACCGGCTCATCTGACCACAGGGAATATATAGACTGCAAGCCTCTAAGAATAGCAATAGAACTGGTCGGGACAGGGCCCCAACCTACCCGTACTATAAAACAAAAGAACTGAAATACACCTTTGGAATTCAGTCTCCGGATGACAGGAGCTGAATACTCGATCGCTGACAGGAATCACGTGGTGTCACCTGCTCGTCTATAAGTACCTGCAGGCAAGTAATGCAGCGCCCCGCCGGGCGTCAGTACCGCTGGTACTGAGTATGTAAAGCAATAACTGAAGCAAAATCTGAATACAATAATATAACTGAAGAAACTGAAGTAGAGAGAATAGACTAACTGTCTGATAATGCAAATCATACCTTCTCTCAATCTTTACTGGGAAGGATAAGAGTCATACCTGGAAACGTATCGTGCTACTGCTGATCTACTTGTATCTAACATAACATGGCCTAACATGAAATAACATAACATAGCACACACAAACCTTACCCGGCCCCCATAAGCCGGGAGGTACAACCAGCACAGAATCTATACCCCTACCCCGGTCATCCCATCTCCTACACTGGCTGTAAGCATCCTGCCGGTCCCCTGGGTATGCACTTGGGCTCGCTGAGCCCCTGACTATAACTGTACCTGAGTCCGAAGGACTCCTGAATCAACACCCCGGGCGTACCCGCTCGACGGGGGTGTATAAGGGCCGACCAAGGCACAATATAGGGAAACTGGCATCCCATCTTCGTCCCCTTGCAGGACGGCATATCACTCGGTTGAGTGACGTATCCTCATCCTCTGGCGGACGAGTCGATACAGCTATTAACCCTGGGGCGGTCAGGGATGCTGGGTAATCCAACCCCAAACAATACAACGGTCTCAACTAGTAATGCTGTCTGTGTATCTCACATGCTGAGGCTAATAGGGGTAAAGTATCATATATATATTACATGCTGAGCTAATGATAGTGATCTGTACGTATTTAATACATGCTGAGGCAGGTAAAGATGTATAAATATGAATGTAGTCTCCTGCCGGACTATACTGGGCAAATGCTATATAAGATAATGTTTCTACTGAAAACTCTGCTGTTTACTAAGTTTTTGTATACACTATATGCTGAACTAGTGATAGAAATAGGTACATACATAACACATGCTGAGGCTGGAAGTACTATATATGTATGTACGAATATAATCTTTCTGCTAAACTACGCTGTATACTGACTTTCTATAGTAACATGATTTACTAATCCTGACATGCTTTCTGAACTTCATTTTAGTCTGCTATTCTATTTCTGAAGTGCTTTACGGGTATTGCACTACTATACGGGGTTTCAACTGAATACAACCATATCCTGACATGGCATATCACATTACATACTGAGTATACTGGGCAATCTCTAATACCTGCGTTAGAATCTGTATCATACTGATAGGTTTTGTACAAGTTACAACCCAAAACTTCTCATATTGCACCAATCTTCACAATAACACAATAATCGATTTCTGAACATTCTACTGGTCTGTAAATTACTATACTACTTCAATGTTACTCAACTTGCCAAGGAAACTTAACTTTACATACCTTATCCTTGAATTATTCGTCTGTCGGACGAGGCTCGGCCGGTACTTCAATTGTTTTCTCCCAACTGCATTCATAAACATATCAATTAACACTAAATACAACTTTATTGTAAAGAGCAACGTCACTTTCGATATAGTTTATAGCCTAAACTTAGGCTTATCGAAAGACGATCGAAAACTCGCTATTTTTCAGCGGCCCAGAAGGGAGAAGTATTCACTTCTCACCTAGGAACACATAGACATTAATTTAGAGCAATTCTACTTACCTTAGTTCGGTGGCTCGCCGATTCGTCGGCCGTATTTTACGAAACTAAATCCGTAGAAATGCTCTCTGCTGCTAAATAATTTGATATCTAGGATTAATTTGAGTTTGGGCAGCGTTTGGCAGCGTAATCGGACGAAAATATATAATTTCCTTCGTTCCTTTCTTTTCCCCCTGCGTTTGCCTCTGTTTCTCTGGAAATTTTTAAGGATTTTATCATTTAAAACCGAAGTGGGGCTTTATATACTTGGGCCTGGACAAGGCCAACGTGTCACGGAGCCATTGCGGAGGCCTCTCCTCTGTGACACGCTGCCATCGCGGAGGGGTTCTGCCTCGGCTCCTTCCGCGATGGTTCGACGGGCTCCTCATCCGATCTTTTCCCGGGCCTTTCTCCAACACGTATGGCCTTCAAATATGCTTAACCACCATGGGAATAGGTCATCTAAGTGCCGGGAATTCTACGGGGTATAACATTCTCCCCCCCTTAAGAACATTCGTCCTCGAATGTACACTGTTATCTAAAGAACTTTCCGGATCCTCTAGAATATGGAAAAATTTATCCCTGCTAATACAGGCGCCAACTGGTCGATAGACCATCTAACTGCGCCCTTATTATCTAGCCATCTGCTTTAGGCCATTAACTTTGGTAAACTCCTAGAGCCTGGATCTGACAACAACACATAAGTCTTTTAATCTAATAACTGAGAACTGAGATAGTTTAAGTTTCTATGACTTCATACGTAACTCACACTTAATCCGCCCTTTCCCTTCTTCTTTTCTTTCTTTCTTCTCCCTCTTTCTTCTCTTTTTTCTTTTGGTGAGGGGGTGTCCTGCAATGCATGCTCTGCTGAACCTCATATCGTACATGATACATTGCTTTTTGCGGCCTAATAATATCTCCTGCCCTGACTTATCTTTTCATTGCATTGTCACCCCATTCTGAAAGTAACAAACATAGACATTTTGGTTATCGTCTGCTGTTTCAAATTCACCACTCTTGCGATGTGGGGGTCGACGTTCGAATCTTGTAGCCTTACTAGGCATATATTGAGAGCCCATGACTGTCTACTGGGCCTTAACTCTAGGCTACACTGAATTAGAATTGCTGTATTGGTAACTTCTCAACTTTTCCATAGCGGACATACCGCGGTATTCTGAACCGCAATCCTACTGTCAGCCCGAGGCTTAATCCTTAATACGATATTGTATCAACCCGGGGGTAATTCTAATTTCCCCACAAGATCTGACATTCCTGCTTCCTTCCCTCATCTTACTTAAGCTGAACTCTGGGGTTCAAGGTACCTGCCTTTTGTTGCTAATGAGATTATCGATCAAGCCTCGGCCTATACTTCTTTGGGCATATACTCAAACCCATCTGATTCACATAACCTCTATATCTCTCGATGTCACAACTAGATCATAACTATAATCTTACAGGTATGTCTTGCTATCTGTTAGCATATATGGCGGGCTTGGCCTTTTTCTGGCTCAAACTTGACTATTATTAGGCATTCATCACTAGCAGGTCTGTTACCCCTACTTCGGGTAAGCTAACAATCTTACTTTCTTTACTGGCTTGTTACCATAAGGGTCTGCACAACTTACGTAATCATATAGGCTTAAAAAGAACTACGTGACCGACAAGGTCACCACTACTGGCAAGCTATGGCCCCACACGGCCAAAGTAAAAGAAAGCAAGAATACTGATAACCAAACAACTGCACGGCCTCACACGACCGGCTCATCTGACCACAGGGAATATATAGACTGCAAGCCTCTAAGAATAGCAATAGAACTGGTCAGGACAGGGCCCCGACCTACCCGTACTATAAAACAAAAGAACTGAAATACACCTCTGGAATTCAGTCTCCGGATGACAGGAGCTGAATACTCGATCGCTGACAGGAATCACGTGGTGTCACCTGCTCGTCTATAAGTACCTATAGGCAAGTAATGCAGCACCCCGCCGGGCGTCAGTACCGCTGGTACTGAGTATGTAAAGCAATAACTGAAGCAAAATCTGAATACAATAATATAACTGAAGAAACTGAAGTAGAGAGAATAGACTAACTGTCTGATAATGCAAATCATACCTTCTCTCAATCTTTACTGGGAAGGATAAGAGTCATACCTGGAAACGTATCGTGCTACTGCTGATCTACTTGTATCTAACATAACATGGCCTAACATGAAATAACATAACATAGCACACACAAACCTTACCCGGCCCCCATAAGCCGGGAGGTACAACCAGCACAGAATCTATACCCCTACCCCGGTCATCCAATCTCCTACACTGGCTGTAAGCATCCTGCCGGTCCCCTGGGTATGCACTTGGGCTCGCTGAGCCCCTGACTATAACTGTACCTGAGTCCGAAGGACTCCTGAATCAACACCCCGGGCGTACCCGCTCGACGGGGGTGTATAAGGGCCGACCAAGGCACAATATGGGGAAACTGGCATCCCATCTTCGTCCCCTTGCGGGACGGCATATCACTCCGTAGAGTGACGTATCCTCATCCTCTGGCGGACGAGTCGATACAACTATTAACCCTGGGGCGGTCAGGGATGCTGGGTAATCCAACCCCAAACAATACAACGGTCTCAACTAGTAATGCTGTCTGTGTATCTCACATGCTGAGGCTAATAGGGGTAAAGTATAATATATATATTACATGCTGAGCTAATGATAGTGATCTGTACGTATTTAATACGTGTTGAGGCAGGTAAAGATGTATAAATATGAATGTAGTCTCCTGCCGGACTGTACTGGGCAAATGCTATATAAGATAATGTTTCTACTGAAAACTCTGCTGTTTACTAAGTTTTTGTATACACTATATGCTGAACTAGTGATAGAAATAAGTACATACTTAACACATGCTGAGGCTGGAAGTACTATATATGTATGTACGAATATAATCTTTCTGCTAAACTACGCTGTATACTGACTTTCTATAGTAACATGATTTACTAATCCTGACATGCTTTCTGAACTTCATTTTAGTCTGCTATTCTATTTCTGAAGTGCTTTACGGGTATTGCACTACTATACGGGGTTTCAACTAAATACAACCATATCCCGACATGGCATATCACATTACATACTGAGTATACTGGGCAATCTCTAATACCTGCGTTAGAATCTGTATCATACTGATAGGTTTCGTACAAGTTACAACCCAAAACTTCTCATATTGCACCAATCTTCACAATAACACAATATTCGATTTCTGAACATTCTACTGGTCTGTAAATTACTATACTGCTTCAATGTTACTCAACTTGCCGAGGAAACTTAACTTTACATACCTTATCCTTGAATTATTCGTCTGTCGGACGAGGCTCGGCCGGTACTTCAATTGTTTTCTCCCAACTGCATTCATAAACATATCAATTAACACTAAATACAACTTTATTGTAAAGAGCAACGTCACTTTCGATATAATTTATAGCCTAAACTTAGGCTTATCGAAAGACGGTCGAAAACTCGCTATTTTACAGCGGCCCAGAAGGGAGAAGTATTCACTTCTCAGCTAGGAACACATAGCGTTTGGCAGCGTAATCGGACGAAAATATATAATTTCCTTCGTTCCTTTCCTTTCCCCCTGCGTTTGCCTCTGTGTCTCTAGAATTTTTTAAGGATTTTATCATTTAAAACCGAAGTGGGGCTTTATATACTTGGGCCTGGACAAGGCCAATGTGTCACGGAGCCATCGCGGAGGCCTCTCCTCCGTGACACGCTGCCAACGCGGAGGGGTTCTGCCTCGGCTCCTTCCGCGATGGTTCGACGGGCTCCTCGTCCGATCTTTTCCCGGGCCTTTCTCCAACACGTATGGCCTTCAAATATGCTTAACCACCGTGGGAATAGGTCATCTAAGTGCCGGGAATTCTACGGGGTATAACATGCCCATTGCGCCAAGGGGGCTAGCGCGTCACGCTTCCCCTTGCGCAGGCCAGTTGGCGCGTCGCGCTAGCCCTTTGTGCTCTAGTCCCATCCCACCCTACTTCCGAGGCACTTCACACACAGGTCAAGCTCTCCTTACTCATAACAAGTTCCTGCATACACCTACTAACTGTTAACATTTTACGGGGTGTAACATCCTCCCTCTCTTAGGAACATTCGTCCTTGAATGACATCTTTAGGTTTAAAGGAGTTAACTCTTTTGGCTAATACATAAAAAAAATTTGGCAGAGTCTCCTCTATAATATGGACTATCCGGGAACCTGAAATGCAGAAAATTCTAGCATAGGCACTTCACAGGATGCTATAAATAACTATCCCACAATAAAGTGATAGCCAACTAAACAGAACTGATATATTAAGTAGTAAAATAAAAACTGAACAACAACATCACCTTAACTGCATAATCTGGATCAATCTTAGAACAAATGAGGATATCTAGATCTCATGTCATCCTCACCTTCCCAGGTCTAGCTCATATGGGATGAAGTATATTTTGGTGGCTGTGGATTATGTGTCAAAGTGGGTGGAAGCCATTGCACTCCTTAACAAGGAAAGGAAAAATGTCACAACATTTTTGTGGATGCACATATTTTTCCAAATTCGATACTCCTAGAGCCATCATCAGCTACAACGGATCGCACTTTTGTAATCTCCACTTCAGAGATTTTCTTGAGAAATACAGTATAAAGCATAAGGTGGTATAATACCCCCGAAGTGTCTAAGACTAGACTCAGGAATTTGAAATGAGAACAATAGAAAAACCTAAGATTTGACTCAGAATGACTCCTGGTATGAGTCGTGGGAAGGAGTATCGACCTGTAGGAACCACCTGTAGTCAGACTCTTTAGCATGAGGCTTAGTAGAAACGGGTCCAGGGGTGACCCATCGGGTAATGTAATGGGTCGTGGGTTGAAGTCGTTGTTTGTCTCTCTGGTACCAGGGTCGGATGGTAGGAGTCGTGGTACGACTCATTGTATGGAACAATGAGTCATGGTAAGTGCTCGAGAGGAGGTGCAGTGAAAGTCGGGACCAACGACCCGCAGTTTGGTGGTATGACTCGTTGATTGACTCATGGTGGAAGTTCCAGAAGTTGTACTTGTGGAGTTAGTGATGACGACGAGAGGACACAATGGGTCATTGTGTTTAGTAACAACTTGTTTTGTCAAGTTATCATTCGGAGGCCTAAGAACTGAGGAAATGTTGGAAGGAAGTAACGGATGGAAACCACGAGTCGCGAGAATGAGGTACGACTCGTGGTATGAGTCGTGGTACCTGGCAATGCCTATTTTCCAGAAATTTCATCAAGGGTATTTTCATAAATTCTAAGCTGTAGGGTCCTAAACTATGTCTTTTTAAGCTTAGTTAGGAGGACTTTAAGGGTGGTTAACCTATTCTAACCCATTTCGTCCCCATGCATGCAAACTAGAGGATTTCTAAAGGAAGATCAAGCCTAGAATTTCTCAATTCCTTCTCCAATCTCTTTAGGCTTTCAAGGGAGAGTGTAAGATCAGATCACCCAAGTATGTTGGGTTGTGAATGAGAGTTTCTCATCACTCTTATGCCCCAATTCCCCTCTATGTTTATGAATTCAAGTGTTAAAGTAAATTTGATGATCTTATGGGGTTTAAGTCTAAATTTAAGGAATTCTCTTTGGTTTGACTATGTGTCAATTCCCTTCATATTCTAAATGTTGTTTTTAGATCTATGGGAAAACTTTATATTTAAATTGATTATAAATTTTATAATTTCAAATTCAAGTCAATCTATGCCCAATTATGCAAAGTTTCACGAAAAGTCAAGTTATGATTCTATTATGATTTTGATCTTCCTAACCCTAAATTATGAAATTATGATTTATGATATGATTTTTCTTCAAGTACTATTCATGGATTTATGAATGTCAAGTATATGAATTTTCACAAATATGTATATTCTTCATGATTTATGAATTTATACTTTTGGCCGAGTCACGGGCCTTAATCATGGATAATCATATATTTCATGTATGATCAAGTATGTTAAGATTTATTTGTCCATGAACTTCATGAATAATTACACGATTATAATATGAGCTTCATGTGTATGTTTTTAGGAGTAGTGTCTAGCACCGAGTAGACCCGACGTTCAGGTAAACCCTGCGGTTTCAGAACTATGTGGCACCGTAGGTATATACATATATATTTATGGATCCCCTGTGATATCACATCATAGACGTTCCTTTCCTGTCAAGCCTGGGATGGCTTTTCTCACTTGAGCAAAAAGTTGGGGCATCATGTAAGCTCTATGATGATGGTGTCGGATATGACGAGTTCTCCCATTGTTCCTCATGATTTATGCATTTTCATGTTTATGCTACTTTGGCTCAAGATATATTTTTATAAGGTATTTCTTATGACTATGATTATGACTGGATTATGAATGGTTTGAAAACCTTGAGCCTTCATGCCTATATTATGAATTTACTTCACGATCATGCCTCTTATGAACTCTTATGTACTTTTAACTATCCTTTTTTACTTACATTGCAGACTCAGTACATTTCAAGTACTGACAATATACTCTATGTTGCATTGTTTCATGATACAGGTTCGAGGGATCAGTCTTAGCCGCATTATTAGTCCTGCTTTCCCCTCAGGCCTGTTCTAGCCAGCATTGGTACGTCCTCATCCTTTGAGGACATTCACTTATCCCTTGTTATGTTATTTCAGTTTCATACTTTGTTGAGCTAGTTGGGGATGTTGTCCCATCAGCTCATTAGTTATGTTAGAGGCTTTTCAGATAATATGTAGAAAAATCAGCTTGTCAGTGTTGATTTTGTTTTTTATTGATATGTATGAAGCTTCCTTTAAACATGTTTTATTAGTTCAGTTTCTACTTGTTGTATGAGCTTAGCTTCTATGTTCATGCCATGGGTTGACTTGGAGCCTCTCAGGGTTCCTTGTCCCATGTCCCTATCCGGGCCAATATTCTGGTTGTGGCAAACTTGGTATCAGAGCATTATATATTGAAGTGTCCTAGGGTAATTGAAAGTCGCATTAAGTAGAGTTTTTTTCAAGGGTGTAAAGTGTGCCACACCTATGACGAAGAGGCTACGAAACGTTTTAGGAAATATCCCTTCTTTCATGATCTATGTCATGCGATGAAATATCTTTCTATTCTTCTAACTCATTCTATACGCGTTTGCAGAATCATGACTCCTCGCCGAGTTAATGGAAGAAGAAATAGAAATGGATGGTAATGGGGATGGGCACCAACAGGCCCCACCAGCCCCCGAGGATCATGTGCTCGAGTAGGTCACCCATATAGAGTTTAGGGAAGCCATCCAGATATTGGCATAGGCCTTGATTGCCCAGGTCAAGTAGCAGGTAGTAGAGCATGTTCCCCATAATGGGAATGTGACAGCGGCAAGAGTCAGGGAATTTCTTGGGATGAACCCTCTGGAGTTTCTCGAATCGAAGGTGGGCGAGAATCCACACAAGTTTATTGATGAGATTCAGAAGATCATGCAAATGATGGGGGTGATGGGGGAGGAGTGCGCAGACCTAGCCTCTTATCAGTTGAAAGGGGTTGCACATATCTGGTTTAGATAGTGGAAGGATAGAAGAGTAGTTGGAGCGGGTCCCATTGGTTGGTATGAGTTCCTCACCGCATTCCTGGATCGGTTCTTTCCCCGTGAGATGAGGGAGATCAAGGAAGCTGAGTTTGTGAACCTGAGGTAGAATAATATGATAGTATAGGAGTATGCTATAGAGTTCACCCGCATGTCCAAATATGCACTAGAGATGGTGGCTGATTAGAGAGCTCGAGTGAGCAGGTTTGTACATAGAGTGGTGGACTACCTGGTCAGGGATTGTAGGACCACTATGCTTCATTAGGACATTGATTTTCCTTGATTGGTTTTGTATGCCGAGTAGATGGAGGCGGTGCATTTTAGAGTGAGAGGCCAAGTGGGCTAGGACAGATAGTTATGGGCTCTCAGGAGAGATCAGGAGGCGGACATCGTTAGTAGTCCCATCAGAGGTCATTATCTCCAATGCCATTATCGTCCAGTGCTCTATCCAGATCGCGTGCTGATCAAAGGAGCAGAGCATCAAGTTTGCAGGGACAGAGGAGCATGCAGGTAGAGCGTACCTTTCCAGTCTGTGGGAAGTGTGGAAAGAATCACATAGGGGAGTGCTTGATTGGATCAGATATCTATTTTGGGTATGGTAGGCCCAGGGTCTGTTGGCTAGGAAGGATGATGTTAGAGGCCGTACTTATGCTACCAGTTCAGCAGCAGTACCAAAACGCCCAGCTCAGTAGGGTGCGTCCACCAGTGCAGGTGGCGATCAATGTCAGAATAGGTTTTATGCCCTTGCATCTCGTCAAGAGTAGGAGACTTCACCAGATGTGGTCACGGGTATGTTACGAGTATTCCACTTTGATTTATATGCATTTTTGGACCCAAGGGATACTTTGTCTTTTATGACGCCCTATGTTTCTAGTAGTTTCGGAGTCAGTCCCAAAATCCTATCCGAACCCTTCTCAGTCTCTACTCCAATCGATGATTCAGTTATAGCTCGATGGGTATATAGAAATTTCCCTGTCATAGTCCTTCAGAGAGTCACCTCAGTAGATTTAGTAGAGCTATCCATGATAGATTTTAATGTTATCCTTGGCATGGATTGGCTACATACATGTTATGCCTCAGTAAATTATAGAACCCATGCAGTACAATTCCGATTTCCTGGTGAGCTAGTCTTCAAGTGGAAGGATAGTTAAGATGTGCCTGTAGGTTGTTTCATTACGTACCTTAAGGCTAGGAAGATGATTTCTAAGGGTTGCGTGTACCACCTAGTTAGGGTTAAGGATGCTACAACTAAAATCCCAACTATCCAGTCAGTTCCTGTAGGGCGTGAATATCCACAAGTGTTTCTAGATAATTTACCGGGAATTTCTCTCTAGCGGGAGATCAATTTTGGTAATGACCTTCTTCTCGATATGCAACCTATATCTATTCCTCCTTACAGAATGGCTCCAGCTGAGCTAAAGGAGTTGAAAGAGCAGTTGAAGGATCTTTTAGATAAGGGTTTTATCAGACCTAGCAAATCCCCGTGGGGTGCACCAGTACTCTTTGTCCGGAAGAAGGACGATTCCCTTCGAATGTGCATTGACTATCAGCAGTTGAACAAGGTCACCGTCAAGAACAGGTATCCCCTCCCTATAATTAATGACTTGTATGACCAACTTCAGGGTGTCAAGTGTTTTTCAAAGATAGAACTCAGATCTGGATATCATCAGCTTATGGTTAGAGAGAATGACATCCCGAAGATAGCCTTTAGGACTCGGTATGGTCAATATGAGTGTATAGCTATGTCTTTTGGATTAAACAATGCTCTAGAAACTTTTATGGATTTGATGAATAGGGTGTTCAAGCTGTATTTGGATATGTTCGTGATTGTGTTCATAGATGACATTCTCATATACTCTCGGAGCAAGGAGGAGCACGCCGCTTATTCGAGGGTAGTTCTATAGACTCTTAAGGATCGCTAGTTGTATGCTAAACTATAATACCCCAAAAGTGCCTAAGATTATATCTGGGATTTAAAATGGAGGTTGGATGAAAACTAAGAAAAATGTCACAGGACAGACAACCCAACGGATCGTTGGTCCAACGAACTACCCGTTGGAATCAGTCATGGAAACTTATGGTATGGTGTCAGTGGGTAACAGAAGGTGTAGTAATGACCTATCGTTCAGTACAATGATTCATTGTTATGAGTCATGGTGAGGACTGGAGCTCAGCTTAAGGGAAGGTAACGGGTCATCCCACGACCCATCATGAGAAGTAACAGGTCATGGTCACCAGTTGTGGAATAGGGTAGGTATGTTCTCCAGTGGAATTAAAGAGAGGCAACAATGACTCGTTGGTTGAAGTAACGAGTTGTGGTGGGAGCCGTTGGGAGGCTTGAAGCAGTATCTGAAGAAGGAAACAATAGATGATGCAACGACCTGTCATTTGATAGGACGACACATCCTGTCTAGTCGTGGGTTGAATATGAGATCAAGAATTTTGGGCAGTGCAGACAACGGATGGATACCCTCCGATGATCCGTTTGTCCGTTTGTTGGTTCACTCAGTGCAGATTTTCATGGTTTTTCATTAAGGGTATTTTCGTTATTCTTACTCTCTAAAGTCCTAAACTACATCGTTTTAAGTTATTTTCTTAGTGTATTAAGATAGGTTAAGCCCTTCCAGCCTATTCATTTCTCATGCATGAAAAGTTAGAAAACTTTGAGAAGGTGATCAAGCTTGTCTTCAAGGGTTTGCTTCATCAATTTCCATTGGGCTTTCAAGGAGTGGTGAGATTTGATTTTCCCAAGGTATGTAGGATTATGAATGGGTGAATCCTTTCACACCCATGCCCAATCACTTTCAATTTCATAAAATTCCTTTAAAAAATCTATGGGGTTTTATCCAATGCATGAAAATTCAATTTCTCTACATGAGTTTTATCTAATTGAGTTAATACCATTGAGTTTCGAATTATGGGCATGTTTTATGTTGTTTTTCATTACAAATCATGTTTCAAGTTTTATAAATCGAATTTCCATTTATGGAAAGTTCATGAAACTCAAAGTTTATGATGAAGGTTCAAGTATTTTATGAATTGATGATGATGAAAAGAATGTTTTCAAGTTACCCATGTTTTATAAGCACGTTTTCAAATGAATTGAGTATTATCAAGCATGTTAAAGTATCTAAAAATGCCCACATATTCAAGAATGATTTACGATTTATGAAATGTATCTTATGATTTATCGATTTATGATGTTGGCCAACAAAAAGGGGCCTTTTATTATTGTCTAATAATGTTTTAATGGGTATCAATGAATGATAAATGTTTATTTATACATGAATCTTAATGAATGATGTTATTGATTTATACATGAGCCTAATGTGCATGTTTTTGGGAGTCGTATGTAGCACCGAGCAGCCCGACATTCAAGGGACTACGCCAGTGTCTCATAACCACGTGCCATCATGGGTTTATAATGATACATTACACTGATAATGATCCCCTCTTTCATGATATCACATAATGCACATCCCTCGCCTGGCAAGCCAGGGGTGACTCTGCCCACTTGAGTGAGATAGTTGGGGTATCATGTAAGGCTCTACATGATGGTGTCAGGTGTGATAAGTCCTCCCATTGTTCCACATGTTTTATGCATTTTTATGTTTGTGTTATTGGCTCAAGTTATGATTTGATAAAGTTTATTTTATGATTATGATAATAAATGGTTTATGAATGATTTGAAAACCTTGAGCCTTATGTTATCTTATAATATTTATGATACGAGCATGATGTCCTTCTCTTATTATCATTTATTAGATTTTATGTACTTCTAAATTTCCATTTTGTTTACCTTGCATACTCGATACGTTCCCCGTACTGACCGCATACTCTATGTTGTATCGTTTCATGATATAGGCTCTGATAATCAGATCCAGCATTGCCATTAGCTTGTTACAGAGTTTCACATCTAGATTGTTGGTGAGTCCTCATTCTCTGGGGACCATTTGATTAGACATTGATGCTTTCTTTTAGTTTTATTTGCCAGGTTATTTGGGGATGTTGGCCAATCAACCCATCTGTTACGTTTTATGCTTTCAGACTATATGTAGTACTCCACTGCTATGTATTTAAGTCCGTACCGATTATCATGCTATGCTATGTTATGTTCATGCTTCCGATATGTTGATATGTTAAGTATTTCGTTTTGATGATATGAAGTTATATGAATGTTCATGCCATGGGTCGACTTAGAGTCTCTCGAGGCTCCTTGCCTCGTGTTACAATCTGGGTCTACGTTCAGGTCGTGAAAATCTTAGTATCAGAGCAATAGGTTTGATGTGTCCTAGGGTGTCGGAAAGCTGTGTTGAGTAGAGTCTTTTTTATAGGTGTGAAGCGC
The DNA here is from genome assembly GCA_035772735.1 of Datura wrightii. Lineage (NCBI taxonomy): Eukaryota > Viridiplantae > Streptophyta > Magnoliopsida > Solanales > Solanaceae > Datura > Datura wrightii. The sequence continues at coordinate 98,885,485 of JASDFA010000007.1, forward strand.
GCCACACTTATGATGAAGAGGCTACAAGACGTTTAGGAAATGTTCCTTTCTTTCATGGTCTATGTCGTGTGATGAAATGTCTTCCGATTTCTCTAATTTGTGCTATTCGCAGTTGCAAAATCATGGCTCCCCGAAGAATGAACGGTAGGAGGAATCAAAAAGGTGAAGACTACGAGGATGGCAATGGAAATGGGCGTCATCAGGACACCAGTTCAGGAGCCCTAGGCACCGGAGCCAGTTGCTCATGCTGAGTTTCGGGCCGCTATTCAGATGCTCGTGCAGGACTTGACCGCCCAGGTCAATCAGCTGGCGGTTGTACATGTTTAGCGAAATGGCAATGCAGCAGCAGCTCGGGTCAGAGACTTCTTAAGAATGAACCCGCCATAGTTCCTCGGGTTAAAAGTGGATGAGGAACAACATGAGTTTATTGAGGAGATTATGAAGATCACCCAGGTTATGGGGGTGAATGGGGTTGAATGGAGTTGAATGTGCAGAGTTGGCCTCGTATCAGCTGAAAGGGGTCTCACATATTTGGTTCAAGCAATGGAGAGACAGTAGGGCCGCCAGAGCGGGCCCAGTCCCTTGAGACATTTCTAGATCAGGTCTTCCCTCGGGAGATGAAGGAGTTGAAGGAAGCAGAATTTGTGAATTTGAAGCAAGGGAGGATGTGAATTTGTGAATTTGAAGCAAGCAAGGAAGCAGAATTTGTGAACTTGTGAATTTGTGTATAGGAGTATGCTCTCGAGTTCACTCGCTTGTCAAAATATTCCCCAGAGTTAGTGCTTGATCAGATGGCACGGGTGAGTCGATTTGTTGATGGTGTGGCAGGCTATTTGGAAAAGGATTGAAGGACTGCCATGCTTCATCAGGATATGGACTTTCCTTGTATAGTGTTGTACACCCAGTAGATGGAGGTGGTTCATGCGAGGGAGAGGGAGGAAAAAAGGGCTCAGACAAATAGCCATGGGTTACTCATCAGAGATTTGGTGGTGGCCACCGCCCTCAGTTTCAACGGAGGTCACTAGCTCTAACACCACCATCAGCTAGTGCTCCATCCAGACCAAAGGGTGATCAGAAGAGAAGGCTTTAGGATCGAGGGACCATAGGGGCACACAGGTAGAGCACACCTCTCTAGCCTGCGGGAAGTGTGGCAAGAGTCATACCGGGGAGTTTTTGCTCATCTCAGATATTTCTTATGGGTGTGGTAGGTCCGGCCATATGCGCCGAGCGTGTCCATTTGCTAGACAGGATGATGATAGAGGTCGTGCGCAAACTACTAGGATAGCAGTAGCTCCAGCACATTCAGCTCCACAGGGAACATCTTCTAATGGGGGTGGCAGACAGCGTCAAAATGGGATTCTATGCCCCTGCCTCGCGTTGGGAACAGGAGACTTCACCGGATGTGGTTACTGATATGTTATGAGTGTTTCTCCTTGATGCTTATGCTTTGTTAGATCCAGGGGCTACCTTGTCTTTTGTGACACCTTATATTGCTAGTAGCTTTGGAGTTAGTCCCGAGACTCTGTCGGAACCATTTTTAGTTTCTACTCCTGTTCGTGATTCGGTTGTAGCTAGGCGGGTGTATAGAAGATGTTCGATCACTATATTGAATAAAATCACCTCCACAGACCTTGTAGAGTTACCCATGACTGACTTTGACATTATTCTTGGCATGGATTGGTTGTATGCATGTTATGCTTTCGTTAATTGTAGAATCCGTGCGGTGCAGTTCCTCTTTTTGGGTGAGCCAATCATTGAGTGGAAGGGTAGTTTGACCATGCCTGTAGGTCATTTTATTTCCTATCTCAAGGCTAGGAAGATGATTTCCAAGGGTTGTATGTATCATCTTGTTAGGGTTAAGGATGTTGAGTCCGAGACCCCGACTATCCGGTCAGTTCTGGTAGTGCGTGAGTACCAAGAGGAATTTTCGGATGATTTACCAATAGTTCCTCCTGAGAGGGAAATTGATTTTGGTATTGACCTTCTTCTTTACACACTAATTGGTCTATTTATCACATTAGCCAAAACGTATTCGTTTTTGTTCATTCCTATTGCAAACTCCTAACTAAACAAAGACTCATCCGAGGAGCCACCATCGGTACTAGTCAAGGAGATCAATACTAGCGAGAGTCCCATAGCTATGCTAGTTCATTAGGTATAACGTGTTTCGATCAGCTTTAATGGCCAAACTAACCCAGTCGCATTTTTAGTAGCCTTGTGGAGTCAAGGCGAATCAAATGGTCAGGAAGGAAAGGAAACAAGCAATTCAGATAGAATTAAGAGGAAAGAATAAGATACGTAGAGCGCAAGGTTCATAGGCAGATCAAAGTCGAAAAAGTTGTTTGTTAGACGTCGAAGAAGCTGTAGGAACTCTTGCAACGCAATCCCAACTACAGGAAGCTAACTCCCTAAGAGGAATGACTCACTTTATGATCCTTACTCCCTGAAGGAACTCTTAGCCTCATAGCTACATGAGCTAGATTAGATTGCGTAGGGTTAGCAATACAATAATCTCGATTTGAAAATGAAAGTCATTATGGTTTTATTTCACTGCATATTATAAAATCTATTATATAATTAGTGGAAAGCAAAGACTTTCAGCGCATAGTTGAAGTACATACTATATATGTATATGTATATGTATATGTATAGGTATTATATTATCATATATTGATTCTGGATCCATTGTGTGGAAGCTTTCACTTCTCTCCAACTGTACTTATTCCTTCAGTTCATGATTACCCACCTAGGAATCATATAAAAAACAACCTATATCTATCCCTCCTTACAGAATGGCTCCATCCGAGCTAAAGGAGTTGAAGGATCAGTTGACGGACCTATTAGATAAGGGTTTCATTAGACCGAGCAAGTCTCCATAGTGTGCACCAATTTTATTTGTCCGTAAGAAGGATGGTTCCCTTCGGATGTGCATTGATTATCGACAATTTAACAAAGTCACTATCAAGAACAGGTACCTTTACCCAGGATTGATGATTTATTTGACCAGCTTCAGGGTGCCAAGTGCTTCTCAATGATAGACCTCAGGTCTGGGTATCACCAGCTTAGGGTTCGGGAGAGTGACATCTCGAAGACAGCCTTTAGGATGTGACATGGTCATTATGAGTTTGTAGTTATGTGTTTTGGACTAACGAATGCTCCTGCAGCTTTTATGGGCCTGATGAACAGGGTGTTCAAGCCATAACTGGACATGTTTGTGATCGTGTTCATTGATGACATCCTTAAATACTCTCGAACGAGGAGGAGCATGCCACTCATTTGAGAGTAGTGCTTTAGAGTCTCAAGGATCGTCATTTATATGGCAAATTCAGCAAGTGTGAGTTCTGGTTGAACTCTGTAGCAATTTTGGGCCATGTGGTATCAAGTGAGGGCATAAAGGTAGATTCTCATAAAATTGAGGCAGTGAAGAAGTGGCTAGACCGTGAATCCTTCAGATATTCATAGTTTCTTGGATTTAGCTGGCTACTATCGGAGATTTGTTGAGGTTTTTTCATCTATTGCAGCGCCCTTGACCAAATTGACCCAGAAGAAGGTGAAATTTCAATGGTCGGAGGCTTGTGAGAAGAACATCCAAGAGTTGAAGGCTCGACTTACCTCAGCACTGGTTTGACCCTACCCGAGGGTACCAATGGGTTCGTAGTGTATTCTGATGCTTCAAGGATCGGACTTGGGTGCCTATTGATGCAACATGGGAAAGTCGTAGCCTATGCCTCCAGAAAGCTAAAGGTTCATGATAAGAATTACCCGACCTATGATCTCGAATTTGCCGCGGTAGTATTCACCTTGAAGATATGGCGACATTAATTGTACGGGGTCCATGTGGATGTGTTCACAGACCATAAGAGTTTGCAATGTGTTCACCCAGAAGCACCTCAATCTTCGGCAAAAGAGGTGGTTGGAGCTACTCAAAGACTATGATATGAGTGTCCTTTACCATCTAGGTAAGGCTAATATAGTAGTGGGCGCACTTAGTAGACTCTCTTTGGAGAGTGTGTCCCATGTGGATGAGGGGAAGAAGGAGCTGGTGAGAGATGTGCATCGACAAGAAAGGCTGGGAGTTAGGTTGATTGACTTGACCGATGGCGGTGTTGTTGTGCAGAATGGATCCGAATCGTCCTTGGTGACCTATGTGAAAGCTAGACAAGATGAGGACTCAATTTTGGTAAAGTTGAAGGAAGCCATTCAAAGTTAGAAGGTGGAGGTCTTCTCCAAAGGGGGAGATGGTGTGCTTCGGTACCACGGTCTCTTATGTGTTCCGGACGTGGACGATTTGAGGAGCCGGATGATGCATGAGGCTCATGGATCTAGGTATTCTATCCATCCGGGTGCCACCAAGATGTACCATGACTTACGATAAATCTATTGGTGGAATGGCATGAAGAGGGATATTGCAGAATTCGTAGCCAAGTGTCCGAACTGTTAGCATGTAAAGGTTGAGCATCAAAGGCCGGGAGGTGTACTTTAAGATATCATAATTCCTACTTGGAAGTGGGAATAAATTAATATGGATTTCATCATAGGTTTACCTCGTACTCATTGACAATATGACTCCATTTGGTTTGTGTTAGACCGTTGACCAAGGATGCTCATTTTCTACCGGTTAAAAACCACGGATTTGGCGGAGGATTATGCCAAAATATATATCCGGGAGTTAGTACGATTGCATGGAGTGTCCTTATCCATCATTTCATATCAAGGTACTCAATTTACCTCTCAATTTTGGAGGTCATTTCAAAAAGGACTTAGTACACAGGTTAAACTTAGTACAACATTTCACCTGCAAATAGATGGTCAAGGGAGTGGACAATTCAGACACTTGAGGACATGTTTGAGGGCATACGTGATTGACTCTAAAGGTGGTTGGGATTATCACTTGCCCCTGATCAAGTTTGCCCATAATAACAGCTATCATTCTAGTATTCAGATGGCGTTGTTCGAGCCTCTCTTTGGGCAGAGATGTAGGTCTCCCATCGGGTGGTTTGAGGTTGGTGAGGCAGAAATGATAGGGCCAGATTCGGTCCATGAGGCTATGAAGAAGGTTCAATTGATAAGGGACAGGCTAAAAATCGCTCAGGGTCGCCAAAGTCCTATGTCAATGAAAGAAGGAGAGAATTAGAGTTCGAGGTGGATGATTGGGTGATTTTGAAGGTATCTCCCATGAAGGGAGTAATGTAGTTTGGAAAGAAAGGGAAACTTAGTCCCCACTATGTTGGCCCCTACAGAATTATGAGAAGAGATGGCAAGGTGGCGTATAAATTGTAGTTTCCATCAAAGCTATCATCCGTGCATCTTTTGTTTCATGTATCGCTCTTGAGGAAGTGTTTGGGTGATCGAGCCCTAATTGTCCCAGTGGACATTGCTGATGTAAAAGACAGCCTTAACTATGAGGCGGTTCCGATGGAGATATTGGATCGTCAGGTTCGAAGGCTAAGGAACAAGGAAGTAGTTTCAGTTAAAGTGTTATGGAGGAATTAGCATGTTGAAAGAGCTATGTGGGAGGCCGAAGCGGATATGATGGATAGATACCCACATTTATTTTCTATCGGCTCAGTTCCAACTTGAGGTATAAGTTTTTCCCTAAAACTGTATTTAGTTTTCATGTTCAATTCATGTGATCAAGTTTCTTTTATGTGTATGGATATGTATGTGAATCATGAAATCAATTCAGCCATGTGGTTTGAAACAGAGATAGTCATTCCATTAGTTTTTGAATTAAATGATCAGTATTTGAGTGTAATGATTGCATATCTCTATTTTTTGTATGTTTCCAACATTCGAGGATGAATGTTCCCAACAGGAAAATGTTCTAATTCCTCGAAAGTGCCTAAGATTAGACCTGAGATTTAAAATGGAGTTGGCTAAAAATTGGGAAAAATGTCACAGGACGGATGATCTAACGGATCGTTGGTCCAACTAACGAACCGTTGGAAGCAGTCGTGGGAAGGTTTGGTCTGGTTTCAGTGGGTAACAACAGGTGAAGTAACGACCCTTCATTCAGTACAATGAGTCATTGTTATGAGTCGTGGTGAGGACTGGACCTTAGCTTAAGGGAAAGTAACGGGTCATCCAACGACCCATCATAGGAAGTAACGAGTCGTGGTCACCCTTCATGCAATGGGGATAGGTATGTTCTCCATTGGACTTTATGGAAGGCAACCACAACTCGTTGGATGAAGTAACGAGTCGTTGTGGGACTCGTTGGGAGGCTTGAAGCAGGACCTGAAGAAGGAAACATCAGACGATGCAATGACCCATCGTTTGATAAGACGACTCATCCTATCTAGTCGTGGGTTGAATCTGAGATCAAGAATTTTGGGCAGTGCAGACAACGGATGGATACCACGAGTGGTGGTATCCTCCAACGATCCATTTGTGAGGTCGTTGGTTTGCTCGGTGCACATTTTCAGGGTTTTCATTAAGTGTATTTTCGTTATTCCTATGCTCTAATGTCGTAAACTACGTCGTTTTAAGTTATTTTCTGAGTGTATTAAGATAGGTTAAGCCCTTCTAGCCTATTCATTCTCATGCATGCAAAGTTATAAAAATTTTAGAAGGTGATCAAGTTTGTGTTCAAGGGTTTTCTTCATCAATTTCCATTGGCTTTTCAAGGAATGGTGAGATTTGATTTTCCCCAGGTATGTCAGCTTATGAATGAGGGAATCCTTTCACACCCATGCCAAATCTCTTTCAATTTCATGAAATTCCTATAAAAAAATCTGTGGAGTTTTTACCCAATGCATGAAAATTCGATTTCTCTGCATGAGTTTGATCTAATTGAGATACTACCATTGAGTTTCAAATTATGGGCATGTTTTATGTTGTTTTTTTATTACAAATCATGTTTCAAGTTCTATAAATTGAATTTCCCATTTATGAAAAGTTCATGAAAGTCAAAGTTTATGATGAAGGTTCAAGTATTATGAATTGATGATGATTAAAAGCATGTTCTCAAGTTACCCATGTTTTATAAGCACGTTTTCGAATGAATTGAGTATTGTCAAGCATGTTAAAGTATTGGGCAATGCCCACATGTTCAGAATGATTTACGATTTATGAAATGGATCTTATAATTTATCGATTTATGATGTTGGCCAACAAAAAAGGGCCTTTGGTTCTTGGATAATCATGTTTTAATGGGGATAAATGAATGATAAATATTTATTTAGCCATGAATCTTAATGAATGATGTTATTGATTAATACATGAGCCTAATGTGCATGTTTTTGGGAGCCATGTCTGGCACTGAGAAGCCCGACATTCAAAGGACTACGCTGGTGTATCATAACCACATGCCACCATGGGTTTATAATGATACATTACACTGATAATGATCCCCTCTTTCATGATATTACATAATGCACGTCCCTCACCTTGCAAGCCCATGGCGACTCTGCCCACTTGAGTGAGATAATTGAGGCATCATGTAAGGCTCTATCATGATGGTGTCGGTTCCGACGAGTCCTCCCATTGTTCTGCATGTTTTATGCATTGTTATGTTTTTGTTATTGGCTCAATTGATGATTTGATAAAGTTTCTCTTATGATTACAATAATGAAAGGTTTACAAATGATTTGAAAACCTTGAGTCTTATGTTATCTTATAATATTTATGATACGAGCATGATGTCCTTATCTTATGATCATTTATGAGCTTTTATGTATTTTTTAAATGTCCATTTTACTAACCTTGCATACTCAATACATTTCACATACTGACCGCATACTCTATGCTGCATCGTTTTATAATATAGGCTCTGATCTTTAGATCCAGCATTGCCATTAGCTTGTTACGGAGTTTCACATCCAGCTTGTTGGTGAGTCCTCATTCTCTGAGGACCATTTGATTATACATTGATGCTTTCTTTTAGTTTCAGTTGTCGGGTCAGTTGTGGATGTTATTCCATCAACCTATCTATTACGTTAGAGGCTTTCAGACTATATGTAGTACTCTGCTGTTATGTATTTAAGTCTGTGTCGATTATAATGCTATGCTATGTTTATGCTTCTGAAATGTTGATATGTTAAGTATTTCGTTTTGATGATATAAAGTTAGATGAATATCCATGCCATGGGTTGACTTAGATTCTCGGGACTACTTGTCCCCTGTTACGATTTAGGTCTATGTTTGGGTCGTGACATAAATTCAGCAAGTGTGATTTTTGGTTAAACTCGATTGCATTTTTTGGGTCATTTGGTGTTAAGTAAGGGTGTACAGGTGGACTCTCAAAAGATAGAAGCTGTGAAGAATTGGCCGAGACTAGTAAGTCCTTCGGATATCATTCTTGGGCTTAGCTTGTTACTATAGGAGGTTCGTGGAAGGATTTTCATCCATTGCAGCACCTTTGATTAAGTTGACCCAGAAGAAATTAAAGTTTCATTGGTTAGAGGCCTGTGAGAGGTGCTTCCAAGAGTACAAGATTCGACTCACCTCAGCACTAGTGTTGACCCAACCTGAGGGTACCGATAGGTTTGTGGTATTTTGTGACGCCTCAAGGATTGGCCTTGGTTGTGTATTTTAATGCAACACGGAAAGGTTATAGCCTATGCTTCCAGGTAGCTGAAAGTCCATGAAAAGAACTACTCAACTCATGACCTCGAGTTGGAAACGATAGTATTTGCCTTGAAGATTTGGAGACACTATCTATACGGAGTCCATGTGGATGTGTTTATGGACAATAAAAGCCTACAATACATGTTTACCCAGAAGGATCTAAATCTACATCAAAGAAGGTGGTTGGAGCTTCTTAAGGATTACGATATGAGTGTCCTTTATCATCCAGGCAAGGCTAATGTAGTGGCAGACACTCTTAGCAGGCTTTCTATGGAGAGTGTGTCCCATGTAGATGAGGAAAGGAAAGGGTTAGTGAAGGATGTGCATTAGCTTGCATGACTAGGAGTTTCTCTTATTGACTTGATAGATAGTGATGTCATTATTCAGTATAGATCAGAATCTCCCTTGGTGACTGAAGTCAAGGCTAGGCAAGATGAAGATCCTATTTTGGTAAAGCTGAAGGAGACAGTTCAGAATCAGAAGGTGGATTGTGTATATCGTGTGTTGATGACTTGAGGGAGCGAATGTTGCATGAGGCTCATGATTCCAGATATTCCATACATCCAGGTGCCACCAAGAGTACCGTGACGTACGGGAAGTTTATTGGTGGAATGGGATGAAAAAGGACACAGTAGAGTTTATGGTTGTGTGTCCAAATTGTGAACAAGTGAAAGTTGAGCATCAAAGACCTGAGGTGTGCTTCAAGATATTAGTATCCCTAATTGGAAGTGGGAGGAAATCAATATGAACTTCATTACAGGGATGCCTCGTACTCTTCGAAAGTATTATTCTATTTGGGTTGTTGTAGATAGGTTAACTAAAGAACCTCATTTTCTACCAGTCAAAACCACCGATTCAGCGAAGGGCTATGCTAAGTTGTATATAGGGAGCTAGTTTGGTTGCATGGAGCCCTTGACCATAATATCAGATAGAGGTACTCAGTTTACCTCCCAGTTTTAGAGATCCTTTTAGAAGAGACTTGGTACTTAGGTCAATCTTAGCATAGCCTTTCACCTGCAAATAGAGGGTCAGGTTCGGACTCTTGAGGATATGTTGATAGCATGAGTGATTGATTCCAAAGGTAGTTGGGATGATCATCTACCTCTCATCGAGTTTGCATATGAAAACAATCACCATTCCACTTTCATATGGCTCTATTTGAGGCTCTTTATGGGCGGAGGTGTAGATCGCCTATTATTGGTTCGAAGTCGGTGAAGCTACATTGATAGGACTAGATTCAGTGCATGAGGCTATGGAGAAATTTTAGCTTATAACAGAAAGGTTGACAACAGCTCAGAGTCTCCAAAAGTCCTATGCAGAGTTGAGGAGGAGAGAACTTGAGTTCGAAATTGATGATTGTGTGTTTTTGAAGATGTCTCCCATGAAGGGAGTGATGAGATTCACAAAGAAGGGGAAACTTAGTCCCCAGTAGGTTGGCCTATATAGGATTGTGAGACGTGTTGGCAAGGTGGCCTATGAGTTGGAGTTACCCTCGGAATTGGCTTAAGTACATCCAGTTTTCCATGTGTCGCTTTTAAAGAAGCGCATATGTGATTCGACTTATGTTATTCCAGTGGAGAGCGGAGGTACGAAGGATATTCTTAGCTATGAAGAGGTTCCAGCTAAAATACATAATCATGAGGATTGGAAGCTAAGAAACAAAGAAGTAGCTTCAGTAAAGGTTTTGTGGTGAAATCAGCATGTTGAGGAAGCTATGCGGAAAGCCGAAGCATATATGATGGCTAAATACCTGCACCTATTCCCTTCCGGTTCAGTTCCAACTTGAAGTATTAGTTTCCTCCTTAGTATTGTATCATGTGTTCTAGTTTCTTTCATGTCAATGTATGTATGTGTGGTTCATGAATTTAGTTTAGCCATGTGTTTTAGTCTGGAGTCAATCACTCCGTCAATTTTCTGCTCTAGATGTTCAGTATTCGGGATGGTAGGTTTTCCCCAGTGATTCAGTTTGTTTACCCTACATTCGAGGATGAATTTTCCCAAGGGGGAGATGTTGTAATACCCCGAAAGTTCCTAATACTAGACTCGGGATTTTGAAATGAGAACAACAAAATAACCTGAAATTTGACTCGGAACAACTTGTGGGAGGAGTAACAACCCATCGGAACCACCCGTAGTCAGACTCTGCAATAGGAGGCTCAATAGCAATAGGTCTAGGGATGTCTCATTGGGTAATGTAATGGGTTTGTAATACCCTGAAACTTTCCTAGACAAAACTCAGACCTTGCCAGAAAAATCCAAAATAACCCAGGAAAATAAATGCCTCAGAACGACCGAGACAACGAGTCGTGGTTAGCTCCAATGACTCATTGTGTTAATCATGGTCAACCCTGTTTGGTCCTTCGGGAAACAACGAGACTTGGAACGACCCATTGCGAGGAACGATGAGTCGTCCTATCACTCGTTGGTCCCCAGCTCAGAAATTCCTCTTCCAAGACCCCACGACTCAACTAACGAGTCATCGTGTGTTACAAAGACTCGTGGTGTAAGTCGTTGGTTAAAAGTCCGATGAACCTTCTTCAGTGACAATGAGTTATAGAAATGACCCATTGTCTCACACAATGAGTCGTTGTGACCACCCATCATGTCAAGTCAGTAATTTTAATAGTTTCTCCAGTGAAGGTAACGACTCGACACAATGACCTGTTGGGTCCACCAACGAGCCTTTGTGTTGCCAGTTGTCAGTCCTCCCATAATTTCTATCTAGTGAACACGGGATGAAACAATGACCCATTGGTTCATTGAAAGAGTCGTGGCACCTATCATTTCCAATTCCGGTGAGCCCAGAACCTAGGCAGTAGGACCAACGAATGGTCCCAACGAGTCGTGATATCGACCAATGACTCATTGAGTCACCCGTTGGTCCCCTATCGACAGATTTTCTAGGTTTTTTCTGAGGGATATTTTATAATTTTACACCTTTTTAATCCCTAAACTATGTCATTTTGGGTTATTTTTAGGGAATTGGGGGCGGGGGGAGGGGTAATCAATAATTACTTCACCCCTCTCATCCCATCAGGAAATCATTTCGTAAAACTTCTCTCAGAAACACTCGGAGCAAGAACTAGGGTAGTCAGTTTCTTCTCAGATTCTCAAGGGATTCTCTTTGAAAATTCTTCACCAGGTATGTGGGAATTCAACAAGGGAATTGTTCTTCCCTTGTGTCCCCTAAAACCCTTCCTTAATTTTCTAGCAGTTCTAGTGTGGAATATTATTCATGCTAATTGTAGTTATAATTTCACTCTGCTGTGACTATATAGATGCTTGTCCCTACAAAATGAATTCCAGCCTAGCTTTTGAATGCAGAAAAACTAGAGTCTTGCATAATCGATTAATTATCTAAATTGCTTGATTCCCATATTATTAGTATATGTTGAAATATCATAGTCCTGTCTCAATCAGATGATTAGCATACTCAGTATTAGCCAGAAATGTGTGCTGATCAGTTTGACTATAGTCTTTTCTTGAGGTGCCAGTGGTTCCTCCTAGTTATTAGTTATCAAACTCAGATATCAGATTTTAGTTGTTCTTTGGACGGCTATGATACTTCTAGATAAGTAGCTATGACCAGTTTTAGAACCCTCAACTTCAGATTTCAGTTTATTCTTTAGACGGTTAAGACGCTTCTAGATAAACAGCTCTAGCCAGTCTTAAAACATCAGTTATAGAATCTAATTCGATAAGACTATCAGGGTACTTCCATATAGGTATTCTTGACTTACCCTTGGGCCCTAGTTTTGAGCTATCAGCTTAGTAGTCATTCTAGGACTATCCAGTGGTAGTAGGACTTAGCACCGAGCGAACCGGGGTTCCAGGGCTCCATGTTCCCAGAACTACGTTGCCACTGAAGGTTATTATGTTGGCCCTATGGCCTAGACTTGTTATCACCCATTTCATGCCTTTATACCTTGACAAGGTATATTGGGTCCTATCGATGGGGTGTATACATCAGACTTCACGTCTAGCTCATGTGGTTATATGTAGGTTATAGCCTCTCCCACTAGTTAGTACAGTCTCATTTTAGCTCAGCTTAGAACAGTTTTCGTTTACTCAGTTCAGTATAGTTGGTTCAGATTAGTATCTCAAATCCAGGGCATGTCCATGACCATCAGACAGGGTCATTTTGACCATTTCAGTTATATTCCATTTTATTCAGTTTTATTATTTCAGTTCGTCATTGCATGTCATTACAATTCAGTTATTTATTCTTCATGTTATATTTTCTCCCACTTACTTAGTACATTCAAGGTACTGACACATACTTTCTATGTTGTATCGTATTATGATACAGGCGCAGGTTCTCAGTCTTACCACCGTTAGTAGATCCTTTACAGGTTATATCAGCTGTTCGAGTGGTGAGTCCTCATCATTCATGGACTATGTTTATTTTTTTCAGTTATTTTCATACAGTTAGACTTTAGAGTTAGCTAGGGACTTGTCCCAACAACTCATCAGATATAGATGGCTTTCAGACATAGATTCAAAAATTCAGTTTTGTTTTCGGATGTTCAAACTGTTATTATTTAGTTCTTTCTAAATGGTGTTATTCTTTAAGCTTCCGCTATGTTTTACTAAGATTGTGAGTGTTATGATAGACCATGGGTTGTCTTGGGGTTACTTGTGACTCCAAGTACCGTGTCTTGTCCAGCGTAGAGACTTGGGTCCTGACAAACTTGGTACCAAAGCACTAGGTTTAGAGTATCGTAGGAAGTCTGAAAGCCACGTCAAGTAGAGTCCTTTTCATGGGTGTGAAGCGCGCCACACGATGGGGAGGCTACGACACGTTATTAGGAAAACTCCCTTTTGTTCATATTCTTTATCATGTGTTGAAGTTCAATTCCAAATATGTTCTCCTAACTTGTGCTCTATTTCGTTTCAGTAAAATCATGCCTCTAAGACGCGGAAGCGGAAGAAGGGTCGGAAATGCCAACTGACCTGCCCCACCAGTTCCAGCAGCCCCTCAGGATGACCTAGTGTCCTCAACAGAGTTTAGAGCAGAAATCCAGGTGTAGGCGTAGACAATCATGAACTAGGTAAACTAGAAGGTGGTTCTGATTAACATGAATGGGACCGCAACAGCTTCTTGAGTTTGAGACTTCACCCGAATGAACCCTCCATCCTTCCATGGATCTAATATGGGAGAGGAACCATAGGAGTTCATGGATAAAGTACGAAAGATCACCCGAATTATGGGTGTTAGCTCCACTGAGAGTGCTGACCTAGCTGCCTACCAGTTGAAAGGGGTAGCCCTGATCTAGTATGATCAGTGGAAAGAAGGGAGACCAGCGGGAGCAGAACCGGTGAAGTGGGAGGAGTTCACAATAGCCTTCCTAGATAGATTTTTCCCCTGTGAGCTAAGGGAGGCTAAGGTGGCAGAATTCATGAATTTGAAACAGGGCAACAAGACGGTGAAAGAGTATGGACTGGAGTTCACGCGGTTGTTAATGTATGCTCCGGAGATGGTAGCCGAGCCAAGGACTTGCATTCTAAAGTTCGTCAACAGAGTATCGAACTTGATCCTTAAGGTGTGTAGGACTGCAATGCTCATCAAGGATATTGATCTCTCTAGCCTCATCATGCATGCCTAGCAAATTGAGGCAGAAAAGCAGAAAGACTTGGAGTGGGAGAGTGAGCGGGCTCGGACTGACCAATTAGATTATAGCCACCAGAGGTCTTGTAGTAGTAGTCATCCACAGCAGTAGCAGTAGTAGAGGGCTCCAACACCCCTATTTTTTGATCTCGCGAGGATTAGAGGGGTGGAGAATCTGGCTCACACTCCCAGATTCACAGCGCTAGCAACCGCTGCCCAGCTTGCCCTACGTGTGGCAAGAATCATCCAAGGAAATTCCTTTAGGGACAAGAGGGTTGCTTTGGATGTGGATAGCTAGGTCACCGGCTTAGAGAATGCCCGTCAACAAGACAGGGGAGATCACAATCCACCACTTCAGCAGCACCAGCAGGCCGACCAGTTCAACAGTCCAACACTTCAGGTACGGATGGCAGCTAATGCAAAAACTGCTTTTTATGCTTTGTCCTCTCATCAGGATCAAGAGAGCTCACCTAATGTTGTCATGGGTATATTATGTCTTTTCCATCTAGATATGTATGGCCTACTAGATACAGGAGCCACACTATCGTTCGTGACTCCATATGTAGCTGTCCAGTTTGATATCAGTCCAGAAGTCCTCTCAGAACCATTCTCAGTCTCTACCCCAGTTGGTGAGTTAGTTAGAGCTAGCCGAATGTATAGAAACTACCCAATCTCAATATTGAATAAGGTCATTCTAGCTGATCTCATAGAGTTAGACATGGTCGATTTCGATCTCATTCTTGGCATAGATTGGTTACACTATGGTTATGCCTCAGTTGACTGCAGAACTAGAGTCGTTAGATTTCAGTTCCCTGATGAGCCAGTTTTAGAGTGGATGGGTAGTAGTTCAGCGCCTAAGCGTCGGTTTATTTCCTACCTTAAGGCCAGGATGCTTATTTCTAAAGGGTGTATTTATCATATAGTTAGGTCAAAGATTCTAGCTCTGAGACCCCACTATACAGTCAGTTCCAGTTGTCAGCGAATTCCTTGACGTGTTTCCCGAAGATCTTCCCAGAGTTTGAATTGAGCGGGAAATAGACTTTAGTATAGACCTCCTTCTAGACACTCAGCCCATCTCCATCCCTCCTTACAGAATGGCTCTAGCTGAGCTAAAGGAGTTGAAGGAGCAGCTAAAAGATCGTTTTGATAAAGATTTCATCAGGCCCAACATCTCTCTATGGGGCACTCCAATATTATTCGTGCAAAAGAAAGACGATACTCTCAGAATGTGTATCCATTACCGTCAGTTGAATAAGGTCACAGTTAAGAACAGGTATCCCCTACCCAGGATTGATGACTTGTTCGATCAGCTACAGGGAGCCAGTTGTTTCTGTAAGGTAGATCTCAAGTTGGGGTACCATCAGTTAAGGGTTAGAGAATGTGATATACCGAAAATAGCTTTTAAAACTCGGTATGGTCACTACGAATTTGTGGTTATGTCCTTCGGACTAACTAATGCCCCCACAACTTTCATGGACCTGGAGAACAAGGTCTTTAAGATGTATCTAGACATGTTTGTCATTGTATTGATTGATGACATTCTAGTATACTCCAAAAGAGAGGAAGAACATGCCTTCCATTTGAGGATAGTGCAACAGACACTCAGAGACCGTCAGTTGTTCGCTAAGTTTAGCAAATGTGAATTCTGGTTGAAGTATGTGACTTTCCTTGGTCATGTGGTCTCAACTGAGGGTATTCAAGTAGATCCTCAAAAGATAGCAGTAGTGAAAGACTGGCCAAGACATACCTTCCTAACCAAAATGAAAAAGTTTCTTGGGTTTAGCTGGTTATTACGGGCGTTTTGTGGAAGGTTTTTCCTCTATTTCGTCTCCTCTGACTAGGTTGACTTAGAAAAAGGTGAAATTTCAGTGGTTAGATGCGTGTGAAGTTTCCAAGAGTTGAAGACTCGACTGACTACCGCTATAGTGCTAACCTTACTGAAAGGAACAAATGGGTTCATAGTGTATTATGATGCTTCCAAAGTTGGACTCGATTGCGTTCTGATGCAGGGGGGTGAGGTGATAGCTAACGCCTTCATACAACTCAAGATTCATGAAAAAAACTATCCAACTCATGAACTTGGTTGGCAGCAGTGGTGTTTGCATTGAAAATACGGAGGCACTACCTTTACGAGGCTCATGTGGATGTTCACCGATCATAAGATCCTTCAGTATTGTTCAGTCAGAAAGACTTAAATCTTCATCAGAGAAGGTGGTTGGAGCTATTAAAGGATTACAACATGAGTGTGCTGTACCACCCAGGAAAAACTAATGTTGTGGCTGATGCACTAAGTAGGATGTCTATGGGGAGTGTGCTCATGTTGAAGAGAATATGAAAGAACTGGCAATTTGGATATTCACAAGTTAGCTCGGTTGGGAGTGCAGTTGGTTGATTCAGCTGAGGGTGGAGTAGTAGTGTAGATTTGATTAGATTCCTCATTATTTATTGAAGTTAAGTCAAGGTAGGATGAAGATACCATACTACTTAAGCTAAAGGAGGCAGTTCTCAGAAAAGAAGTGGAGGCTTTCTCCAAAGGGGGAGATGGTGTACTCTGTTACCAGGGTAGACTATGTGTACCAGATGTAGGTGACTTGAGATAGCAGATACTTGCTGAAGCACACAGTTGAATATATTCTATCCATCCAGGTGCCACTAAGATGTACCGTGATCTATGGGATATTTACTAGTGGAATGACATGAAAAGAGATATAGCAAAATTTGTGGCTAAAGCCCGAACTGTCAGCAGGTTAAGGTGGAACATCAGAGACCTGGAGGTATGGCGTAGGATATCAGCATAGGGAAGAAGTGAATATGGACTTTATTACATGTCTACCTCGTACTCTTCGGCAACATAATTCAATTTGGGTGATAGTAGATCAGATGACCAAGTCAACACATTTCCTCCCAGTTAAAACTATAGACTTAGCTAAGGATTATACTAGGCTATATATCCTGAAGTTGGTCAGATTGCATGGGGTTCCCTTTTCCATTATTTCAAATAGAGGTACCCAGTTCACCTCGCATTTCTGGAAGTCATTTAAGAAAGGACTCGATACCCAGGTCAAAATCAACATAAATTTTCACTCGCAGACAGATGGACAAGCCGATCCGACTATCAATACCTTGGAAATATGCTGAGAGCATGTGTGATCGATTTCAAGGGCAGTTGGAATGATCACCTACCTCTCATCAAGTTTGCATACAACAACAGCTACCACTCCAGCATTCAAATGGCCCCGTTTGAGGCATTATATGGTAGGAGGTGTAGTCTCCTATAGGATGGTTTGAGGTGGTGAAGCTACTTTGGTAGGGCCAGACTTAATTCATGAAGCTATGCAGAAGATGCAACTTATCAGGAAGAGGTTGAAAATAGTGCAAAGCCGACATAAATCCTATGCCGATGTGAGGAGAAGAGAGTGAGAGTTTGCAGTAGATGATTGAGTTTATTTAAAAATTTCGCCCATGAAAGGGGTGATGAGGTTTGGGAAGAAAGGAAAACTCAGTTCGAGATATGTGGGACACTATAGAATTCTGAAGTGAATTGGCAGTGTGGCATATGATTTAGAATTACCTCCATAGTTAGCATATGTGCACCTAGTCTTCCATGTGTCATTATTGAAGAAGTGCGTTGGTGATCCAACTTTAGTTGTACCACTATACAACGTTGGAGTGAAGGATAGTCTCTCTTATAAAGAGGTCCCAGTTCAGATTCTTGACTGTTAGGTTCATAAGATGAGAAACAAGGAAGTCACTTCGGTGAAAGTCTTGTGGAGGAACCAGCTAGTTGTGGGAGCCACATGGAAAACATAAGTTGACATGATGGCCAAATACCATCACTTATTCCCTTCCAGTTCAGTTCCAGCATCAGGTACTAAATCCCTCCTCAGTACGCTGTTCAGTTCTATACTCATCAGCTCTATTTGGATTTTTAATGTGCATTCTAGTTGCATCAACTCTATTACAATGGTTAAATCAGTTCGCAATCAGTGACTCCTTCATAAATCAGTTCATAGCCTTAGTCGCTCTTTTCCCTATTTTTCTAGCACTTTTAGCCTTCATTCGAGGACAAATGATCCCAAGGGGGAGATATTGTAAACCCCGAAACTTTTCTAGACCAAACTCAGACCTTACAAGAAAAATCCAGAAGAAACCAAAAAAAAAAGCCACAGAATGATCGAGACAATGAGTCGTGGTTAGCTCCAATGACTCATTGTGTTAGTCGTCGTCAGCCCTGTTTGGTCCTTCAGGAACAAATGAGACATAAAATGACCTATTGTGAGGAACAATGAGTCATCCTATCACTCGTTGGTCCCCAGCTCGGAATCCTCTTCTAGGACCCCACGACTTAACCAACGAGTCATCATGTGTTACAACGACTCTTGGTGCGAGTCGTTGGTTGAGAGTCTTAGGAATGTTCTTCAGTGACAACGAGTGGTAGAAACGACCAGTTGTCTCACACAATGATTCATTGTGACCATCCGTCATGTCATGTTAGTAATTTTAATAGTTTCTGCAGTGAAGGTAACGACTCGACACAATGACCCATTGGATCCACCCATGAGTCATTGTGTTGCCCGTTGTAAGTCCTCCTAGAATTTCTATCCACTGATCCCCTTAGGTAATCATTTCATAAAACTTCTCTTAGAAACACTCAGAGCAAGAACTAGGCAGTCAGCTTCTTCTTAGATTCTCAAAGGATTTTCTCTGGAAATCTTTCACCAGCTATGTGGGAATTCAGTAAGGGAATCGTTCTTCCCTTGTGTCCCCCAAAACCCTTCCTTAATTCTTTTATAGTTCTAGTCCCTGAGTTTTCAAATGGAAATGAATTTTCAACAAGAATTTGATTATAATGTGTGTAATATTATTCATGCTAATTTTAGTTATAATTCCACTATGTTGTGACTATATAGACACTTGTCCCGGCAAAATGAACTCCAGCCCTAGCTTTTGAATGCAGAAAAACTAGAGTCTTGCATAATCGATTAATTGTCCAAATTACTTGATTCTATCAATGTTGGGGATTCCCATATTGTTAGTATATGTTGAAATCTCAGTTAGATGCATGTTAATTCAGTCTTAGTCAGATTATTAGCATACTCAATATTAGTCAGAAATGTCAGCTGATTAGTTTGACTACAGTCTTTTCTTGAGGTGTCAATGGAGCCTCACAGTTATCAGTTATTAGACTCACATATCAGATTTTAGTGGTTCTTTAGATTGTTATGACACTTCTAGATAAGTAGCTCTGACTAGTCTTAGAATCCTCAGCTTCAGATTTCAGTTTGTTCTTTATACGGTTATGACGCTTCTAGATAGGCAGCTATGGACAGTCTCAGAACATTAGTTATAGAATCTGGTCTGAAAGACTCTCATGGTACTTCCAGATAGGTATTCCTAACTTAGAGTTGTGCCCCAGTTTTGAGCTATCAACTTAGTAGTCAGTTAAGGACTATCCAGTGGGAGTAGGGCTTAACACTAAGGGGACTGGGGTTGTAGCGCACCCAAGTTTCCAGAACTACGTTGCCACCATAGGAAGGGCTAGTATAGAAGCTAGAAGTAGATAGCCTATAGTAGTCGACCTAACCAAAGTTAATATATTGGCCCTATGGACCCAGACTTGTGATCACCCAGTTCATGCCTTTATAACTTGGAAAAGTGTATTGGGTCCTACCGATGAGGTGTATACATCGGACTCCACGTCTAGCTCACGTGGTTATATGTCAGTTATAGCCTTTCCCACTAGTTAGTACAGTCTCAGTTTAGCTCAGCTCAGAATGATTTCAGTTCGCTTAATTCAGATCAGTTCTGTACAGCTGGTTCAGATTAGTATCTAGATCCAGGGCATGTCTATGACCATCAAATAGGGTCATTTTGACCATTTTAGTTATATTCTGGTTTATTCAGTTTCAGTATTTTAGTTAGTCATTGCATTTCATTACAATTCAGTCATTTATTCTTCATGTTATATTTTCTCCCACTTACTCAGTACATTCAATGTACTGACGCATACCTTCTATGTTGTATCGTATTATGATACAGGCGTAGGTTCTCAGTCTCAGCACCAATAGTAGATCCTCTGCAGGTGATATCAGCTGTATCGTGGTGAGTCCTTATCATTCGAGGATGACGTTTATTTTCTGTAGTTATTTTTATACAGTTAGACTTTAGAGTTAGCTGGGCCGCTTATCCCAACAACTCATCAAATATAGATGGATTTTAGATATAGATTCAGACTTTCAATTCTTTTTTCGGATATTCAAACTGTTATTATTTAGTTCTTCCAAAATTGTGTTATTATTTAATCTTCTGCTATGTTTTACTCAGATTTCTAGTGTTATGGTAGACCGTGGGTTGGCTTGGGGTTACTTGTGAATTCAAGTACCGTATCACGTCTAGGGTATAGACTCGGGTTGTGACCGGGTTGTGGGTTAAAGTTGTTTTTTTGTTTCTCTGGTACAAAGATTGGATGATACAAGTCGTGGTACGACTCATTGTAAGTAACAACTAGTCGTGGTAAGTGCTCGAGAGGAAGTGCAGCGAAAGTTGGTGTAGAGGCAACGGGTGGGTCCAATGACTTGTGGTTTGGAGGTATGACTCGTTGGTTGACTCGTGGTGGAAGTTCCAGAGGTTTTACTTATGGAGTCAGTGAGGATGATGAGAGGACACGACGGGTCATTGAGTCGAGTTACGACTCATTCTATCAAGTCATCATTCGTAGGCTTGAGAACTGAGGAAATGTTGGAAGGAAGTAACGGATGGAAACCACGAGTTGTGGGAATGAGGTATGACTCGTGTTATGAGCCGTGGTACCTGGCAGTGCCTATTTTCTAGAAATTCATTAAGGGTATTTTCATAAATCCTAAGCTCTAGGGTCCTAAACTACGTCGTTTTAAGCTGAGTTAGGAGGCTTTTAAGGGTGCTTAACCTATTTGACCCATTCCCTCCCCATGCATACATATTAGAGGATTTATAAGGGAAGATCATGCCTAGAATTTCCCAATTCCTTCTCCAATTCCTTTGGGATGGAGAGTGTAAGATCAGATTATCCAGATATGTAGGGTTGTGAATGAGAGTTTCTCTTCACTCTCATATCCCAATTCCCCTCCATGTTTATGAATGTAAATGTTAAAGTAAATTTGATGAACTTATGGGGTTTAAGCCCAAATTTACTGAATTCTCTTTAATTTGACTATGGGTAAATTATCTTCATGTTCTAAATATTATTTTAATATCTATGAGAAGATTTTATATTTAAATTGATTATAAATTTTATGATCAAATTCAAGTAAATCTATGCCCAATTATGCAAAGTTTCATGAGAAGTCACGTTATGACTCTATTATGATTTTGATCTTCCTAACCCTAAATTATGAAATTATGATTTATATTTCTCTTCAAGTTCTCTTCATTGATTTATGAATGTCAAGTATATGAATTTTCACAAGTATGCTTGTTCTTCATGATTTATGAATTTATGACTTTTGGCCGACTCACGGGCCTTAATCATGGCTAATCATATGTTTGAAGTATGCTCAAGTATGTTATGATTTATTTGGCCATGAACTTCATGACTGATTACAAGATTACGATATGAGCCTCATGTGCATGTTTTTGGGAGTAGTGTCTAGCACCAAGTAGACCCGACGCTCAGGTAAACTCCGCAGTCTCAGAACTATGTGCCACAGTTAGTATATACATATATTTATGGATCCCCTATGAGATCACATCGTGCACGTCCCTTTCCTGGCAAGCCTAGGATGGCTCTTCCCACTTGAGCGAAACGTTGAGGCATCATGTAAGCTTTATCATGATTGGTGTCAGTTATGACGAGTTCTCCCATTGTTCCTCATAATTTATGCATTGTCATGTTTATGATACTTTGACTCAAGTTATGTTTTTATAAGGTATCTCTTGTGACTACGATTATGAATGGATTATGAATGGTTTGAAAACCTTGAGCCTTCATGCCTATATTATTATATTTACTTCAAGTTCATGCTGTCCTACTCTTATGTATTTTTAGCTATCCATTTTACTTACCTTGCATGCTCATTTCATTCTATGTACTGACCGCATACTCGATGTTGTATTGTTTCATGATACAAGTCCGAGGGATCAGTCTCAGCCGCAGCATAGTCCTACTTTCTACTCAGGCCTGTTCGAGCTAGCATTGGTGAGTCCTCA
The DNA here is from genome assembly GCA_035772735.1 of Datura wrightii. Lineage (NCBI taxonomy): Eukaryota > Viridiplantae > Streptophyta > Magnoliopsida > Solanales > Solanaceae > Datura > Datura wrightii. The sequence goes on from JASDFA010000007.1 coordinate 98,907,845, forward strand.
TCCTTTGAGGATATTCAGTTATCCCTTGTTATGTTAGTTTAGTTATATACTTTGTGGAGCTAGTTGGGGATGTTATTTCATCAGCTCATCAGTTATATTAGAGGCTTTTCAAAAATCAGCTTGTTAGTATTGATTCTGTTTTGGATTGATATGTATACAGACTTCCGTTTAAACATGTTTTATTATTTTAGTTTCCTCTTGTTTTATGATCTTAGCTGCTATGCTCATGCCATTGGTCGACTTGGAGCCTCTCGGGGTTTCTTGTCTTGTGTCCCTATCCGGGCCTATGTTGGGGTTGTGATAGGTGGCAACACCTTATCATCCTCAATCAAGCGTACAGGTAGAGGTCTTCAATATGGAGATTGTCACGACTCGAACGTACACCCGGATTGTAGACACGAGACAAGGGAACCCGAGAGACCCCAAGTCAACCCATGGCTCATGCATTCAACTAATCTCATTTAAATAAATGTAATATTAAGCATAAAACATCGCGAAAATGTAACCATGACATAGCATCAGAAAATACAAAATATTTACATAAGTTAAGTCTACGCATTTGTTCAGAAGACTCTAATACATAAGATGGGTTGATGGGACCACATCCCCAACTAACCCGAGCAATACTGAAACATAATCAACAGGAAAGTTTATCAAACCGCCCTCGGAATATGAGGACTCGCCAGCAAGCTGATATCATAGGCTGGGATGGACTAAGGATGAGGATGAGCCTGAGATCTGGACCCTGTTTCATTAAATAATACATCATAGAAAGTATGCGGTCAGTACGTGGAATGTACTGAGTATGCAAGGTAAGTAAAACAAACATTTTAAAAGTAAAGTAAACTCATAAATAGACATAGGAGAAGGACATCATGCTTACATAAAAATCTTTGTAATAAAACATAAGGCCCAAGACTTTCAAATAATTCATAATCATTCATTACCATAGTCATAAATATATTTTATCATAATATAACTTGAGCCAATAACATAAACATAACAATGCATAAAACATGTGTAATAATGGGAGGACTCGTCATAATCGACACCATCATGATACCCCACTGTCTCGCTCAAGTGGGCAGAGCAGACCCTGGCTTTCTAGGCGAGGGTCATGCATAAGGCATGATATCACAATTGAGGGGATCATTATCATTACATCACATCATTTACAAACCACGGTGGGATGTGGTTATGAGACACCGGTGTAGTCCTTTGACCGCCGTGCTGCTTGGTGCTAGACACTGCTCCCAAAAACATGCATATAGGATCTTACATAAATCATTAACATCATGCATAAAAATTCATTGGCTAAGTTATAACATTTATCATCATTGATCCCCTTTAAAACATGCTTAGCTAAGAATCAAAGCCCTTTTTATCGGCCAACATCATGAATCAAGAAATTATGAAATTTGTTTCATAAATTGTAAATCATTCTTCAACATGTGGGCATTGTCCATTACTCTGTCATACTCAATAATTTCAAAATATGCTCATAAGCATGGGTAACTAGAAAATCATGCTTTTCCATCATCAATAAACTCAAATTATCGAGTATTCATCATACATCATAACTTCCACAAACGTTCATCAAATGGGCAATTTGGATTTAAAAGCTTGACACATGATTAAAGGAAAATAATGATAAAACCTTCCCATCATTCAAAATTCAATAATTAAAAATCAATTAAATCATACCCATAAAGAGAAATCACATTGTCATGCTTTAGGTAAAACCCTATGGAATTTGAGTAGGAGAATTCATGAATTAACTCGAAAATTGGGCATGGGTGAGGAAGAATTCCACCAATTTTAAAACCATACGTACCTAGGAATAGATGGACTTAAAGTTCTTTGAGCACCCACAAAGAAATTGATGAAAATTTGGGAAAGAAGGCCTTGAATCTCCCAAAATCTCTCTAAGCTTTTTCATGAGAATGGGCATGCAATAGAGACTTTACTCCTCTTATCACACTCAGAAAATATCCTAAACGACGTAGTTAAGGCCTTAGGGACTTAGGAAATTATGAAAACATCCTTATTAAAACACAGGAAATTTCTGGTAGCCAGTCCTCACGAGGGACCTAATGGATCGTTGCCACAAGGCACGACTCGTTTCCTTGATCCGTTGAGTCCACTGCCCAAACCTCCAAGGGAACCCCATGGGTGACTTCACGAGTCGTGAGGTCAGACCACGACTCGTGGTCACCTTCCTTGGGCTACACTGCCCATCCCAACTTTTGCCAATCCTCCAGGGTTGACCACGGGTGACCTCACAAGTCGTGAGGTCTTACCAGGACTCGTGGTCAAGCCCATGGATTCCTCACTCAAGCCCTGCCACACCATGCTGACCACAAGTCACCTCACGACTCATGGTCACTCCTCACGACTTACCTCACGAGTCGTTTTGTGACCTGGTGCGAATTTTAGTTTTTCTTCGTTTTCACTTCTGGGTCTTATCCTTGGGTTCTCAGGGTATAACAATATCTCCCCCTTGGGAACATTCTTCCTCGAATGTTACAAACATGTAGAAAACTCAGAAACAAGACATCGCCATATGCGATTACCAATCATTTAAGTAGAGACTGACGGAATCACTTCTTACGAAAGGAACTACATAGCTAAACTGAATTCAGACATCATATACATTTACCATATTACAAAACAAACTTGTACACATGAACTGAATGGGAAGAGATGATTAATCATTTAGGGCAAAACTGGTACCTCAAATTGAAATTGAGTCGGTAGGGAACAAATGAGGGTATTTAGCTATCATATCTACATCAGCTTCCCAAGTAGCCCCCATACCATGCTAATTTCTCCAAAATACTTTAACTGAAGCTAATTCTTTGTTCCTCAGCCTCCGAACCTGACGATCCAAGATTTCAACGGGAATTTCTTCATAACTAAGGTTGTCCTTTACTCCAATGCTATCTACTGGAACTACCAAGGCTGTATCACCCAAGCACTTCTTCAAAAGTGACACATGAAAGATGGGATAAACCGAAGATAGCTTCGAGGGCAAGTCCAACTCATACGCCACCTTACCAACTCTTCTCACAACCCGGTAAGGGCCAACATAGCGGGGACTGAGTTTACCCTTCTTTCGGAACTGCATGACTCCTTTCATGGGAGATACCTTTAGAAATACCCAGTCGTCCACATCAAACTCCAAATCTCATCTCCTCACATCAGCATACAATTTCTGACGACTTTGGGCGGTTTTCAATCGGTCCCTTATCAGCTGGACCTTCACCATCACCTCATGAACCGAATATGGTCCTATTATAGCTGCCTCACCAACCTCGAACCATCATATGGGATATCTACACCTCCACCCATAAAGAGCCTCGAATGGTGCCATATTGATACTAGAGTGGTAACTATTATTATAAGAAAACTCGATCAAGGGCAAATGATCATCCCAACTACCTTTAAAATCCATAACACATGTCGTTAACATATCCACAAGGGTCTGAATGGTTCGTTCTGTCTGGTCGCCTGTTTGCGGATGGAAGGCTGTACTGAGCTTAACCTGCGTCCCAAGCCCTTTATGAAAACAACGTCGGAATTGAGAGGTAAACTGAGTACCTCGATCTGAGATAATAGACAAGGGCACTCCATGAAGTCGAACCAACTCCCAAATATACAACTTAGCATAATCACCTACTTTGTGGTCTTGACCGGTAGGAAGTGTGCCGCCTTAGTTAGCCTGTCCACCACCACCCAAATGGAGTCATAGTGTCGGCTAGTACGAGTTAGGCTTGTAACAAAATCCATATTAATCTCTTCCCACTTCCAAGTGGGTGCTGATCTCCTGAAGGATGCCTCTTGGCCTCTGATATTTGACCTTCACTTGCTGGCATTTTGGAAATTTTGCTACGAACTCTGCAATATATTTCTTCATACCATCCCACCAATAGATTTCTCGCAAATCCCGATATATTTTTATGGATCCTGGATGGATAGAGTATCTGGTACCATGTGCCTCATGTAATATCTGAACTCTGAAATTATCGATGTTCGGAACACATAGTCGACCCTGGTATCGCAGCACACCATCTCCCCCTTAGGAGAAAACCTCCACCTTCTGACTCTGCACCGCCTCCTTCAGCTTCCTCAATATTGGATCCTCATCTTGCCTAGATTTAACATCAACTACCAAGGACGATTCTGACCCATTATGCACCACAACACCACCATCGGCCGAGTCAATCAATCTAACTTCCAGCCTCGCGAGTTGATGAACATCCCTCACCAACTCCTTATTTCCCTCATCCACATGGGACACACTTTCCATGGAGAGTCCATTAAGCGCATCCACAACCACATTAGCCTTGCCTCGGTGGTAAAGGACACTCATGTCATAGTCCTTAAGTAATTCCAACCACATCCTTTGCCGAAGATTTAGATCCTTTTGTGTGAAACATATTGTAAACTCTTGTGATCTGTAAATACATCCATGTTGACCCCATACAAGTAATTTTGCCATATCTTCAATGCAAACACCACTACGGCCAACTCGAGATCATGGGTCGGGTAATTCCTTTCATGAACCTTTAGCTGTCTCGAGGCATATCCTATTACCTTCCCACACTACATCAACACACATCCCAGTTCCACTCTCAAAGCATCACAATAGAGAACAAAATCATCGGTACCCTTGGGTAAGGTCAACACTGGTGTTGAAGTGAGCCGGGTCTTCAACTCTTGGAAGCTTTTCTCATAAGAATATGACCATTGGCATTTTACCTTTTTCTGAGTCAACCTGGTTAATGGGGTCGCAATTGATGAAAAGCCCTCAGCAGATCTTCGATAGTAGCCCACTAAGCCTAAGAAACTTCGAATTTCTGAAGGATTTATCGGTCTAGGCCAATTCTTCACCACCTCGATTTTTTGGGAATCTACCCTTATGCCTTCGCTTGATACCACATGTCCCAGAAATGCTATCGAGTTTATCCAAAATTCACACTTGCTAAACTTCGCATACAACTGATGATCCTTGAGGGTTTTCAGCACTATTCTCAAATGAGTGGCATGCTCCTTCTTGCTCCGGGAGTATATAAGTATGTCGTTGATGAACATGATCATGAAAATATCCAAATATTGCTTGAACACCCTATTCATCAGGTTTATAAAAGCTGCAGGAGCATTGGTCAGTCCAAAAGACATAACAACAAACACATAGTGACCATACCGAGTCCTAAAAGCGGTCTTTGGAATATCACACTCCCGTACTCTGAGTTGGTGATATCCGGACCTGAGATCAATCTTGGAGAAGCACTTGGCACCCTGAACCTAGTCAAAAAAATCATCGATCCTGGGTAAGGGGTACCTGTTCTTGACGGTAACCTTTTTCAACTACTGATAGTCAATACACATGCGAAGGGAACTATCATTTTTTTGAAAAAATAACATTGGTGCACCCCATGGAGACTGGATCGGTCTAATGAAGCCCTTATCCAACCAATACCTTAATTGATCCTTCAATTCCTTTAGCTCAAATGGAGCCATCTTGTAAGGAGATATATAAATAGGCTGCGTATCTGGCAATAGATCAATACCGAAATCAATTTCCCTTTCCGGAGGAACACCTAGCAAATTCTCGGGAAACACCTCCGGATATTCGCACACCACCGACACTGACTGAATAGTTGGGGTCTTGGACTCCACATCCTTAACCCTAACTAGGTGGTGCATGCACCCCTTAGAGATCATCTTCCTAGCCTTAAGATAGGAAATAAATCGACTTGCTGGCACCGCCGAACTACCTTTCCACTCCAAAACTGACTCACCCAGAAAACTAAACTCCACGGTACTGGTCCTACAATTAATCGAAGCATAACATGCAAACAACCAATCCATACAAAGAATAACGTCAATGTCAATCATGGTTAACTCTACCAGATCTGCGGAGATAACCTTATGCAACATAGTGACCGGGAACTCTCTATATACTCGTCTAGCTACGACCGAATCACCAACTGGGATAGAAACTGAAAATGGTTTTGACAAGGTCTCAGGACTAACTCCAAGGCTACTAGCAATGTAAGGAGTCACGAAAGACAAGGTAGCTCCTAGATCTATCAAGGTATAAATATTAATATGAGAGACACGCAACATATCAGTGACCACTCCTGGCGCGAGGCAAGGGCATAGAATTGGTTTTGGCGCTGTCTGCCATCTCTACTAGTCGATGCTCCCTGCTGAGCGGAATAGGCTGGAGGAGCTGCTGTCCTGGTGGTCTGTGCTCGACCCCTATCATCACTCTGTCTATCATATGGACACGCTCAACGCATGTGCCCCACTCTACCACACCAAAAACAGACATCTGAACTGAGCAGGCACTCCCTGCGGTGACTCTTGCCACACTTCCCACAGGATGGAGAGGTATACTCTAACTGGGTTCCCCTCTGATCCCTCGACCCTGAAGCTTTGCTCCTCTGATCACCCCTGGGCTTGGATGGGACACTAGCTGATGATGGGGCTGGGCCTTGTGGCCTTTGCTAAAACTGTGGACGGTAGCCACCACCAGACCTCTGATGTGAAAACCCACGACTATCTGTTCGATCCCTCTTTGCCTCCCTCTCCCTCGCATGAGCCGCCTCCATCTGCTGGGTGTATAACACTATGCTATGGAAGTCCATTTCTTAATGAAGCATAGAAGTCCTTAAATTCTTGTATAAATAACCGGCCAGGACATGAACAAATCGGCTCACCTGCGCCCTCTGATCCATCACCAACTCTGGGGCGTATTTTGACAATCGGGTGAACTCAAGAGAATACTCCAGCACTGTCATCTTTCCTTGCTTAAGGTTAACAAACTCCACTGCTTTCAATTCCCTCATCTTCCGAGGGAAGAACCTGTCAAGAAAGTCCATGTGGAACTCACCCCAACCGAGAGGGCCCGCTTCCGCTGCCCTACTGTCCTTCCATTTCTTGTACCAAATATGGGCGACATCTTTTAGCTGATATGAGGCCAAGTCTACACACTCCCCATTTGTCACCCCCATAACTTGAGTGACCTTCAAGATCCCTTCAATGAAGTTGTGTGGATACTCATCCACCTTTGATCCCGTGAACTCTGGAGGGTTCATTATTAAGAAGTCTTGAATCTGAGTTGCCGCTGCATTGACATTCTGAGGGACCTGTGCAACAGCCTGCTGGTTGACCTAAGTGGTCAAGGCCAGCACCAACATCTGAATAGCCGCCCGAAACTCTGCGTGGGCAGCTGGCTTTGGTGCCTGGGGCTCCAGAACAGGTGGGTCTTGCTAATGCCCATGGTCATTTCCATCACCATGGCCTTCATCATTTCCATTCCTCCTTCCATTCATTGTTCTAGGAGCCATAATTCTGCAATTGCGAATCGCACGAATTAGAAGGATGAAAAGACTTTTCATCCCACGACATAGAACATGAAAGAAGGGAACATTTTCTAAACGTCTAGTAGCCTCTTCATCATAGGTGTGGCGCTCTTCACACCCATGAAAAATACTCTACCTAACGCGGCTTTCGGACACCCTAGGACACTTCAAACCTATTGCTCTGATACCAAATTCGTCACGACCCGAACGTACACCTGGATCGTAGACATGGGACAAGGGACCCCAAGAGACCCCAAGTCAACCCATGGCTCATGCATTCAACTAATCTCATTTAAATAAATGGAATATTAACCATAAAACATCGCGGAAATGTAACAATGACATAGCATCAAAAAATACCAAACATTTACATAAGCTGAGTTCTACGCATTTGTTCAGAACCCTCTAATACATAAGATAGGTTGATAGGACAACATCCCCAACTAACTCGAACAATACTGAAACATAATCAATAGGAAAGTTTATCAAATGGCCCTCGGAACATGAGGACTCACCAACAAGTTGATATCGTAGGTGGGGATGGACTGAGGATGAGGATGAGCCTGAGATCCAGACCATGTATCATGAAATGATACAACATAGAAAGTATGCGATAATTACGTGGAATGTACTGAATATGCAAGGTAAGTAAAACAAAAATTTTAAAAGTAAAGTAAACTCATAAATAGACATAGGAGAAGGACATCATGCTTACATCAAAATCTTTGTAATAAAACATATGGCTCAAGACTTTCAAATCTTTCATAATCATTCATTATCATAGTCGTAAATATATTTATAATAATATAACTTGAGCCAATAACATAAACATAACAATGGATAACACATGTGGATCAATGGGAGGACTCATCATAACCGACACCATCATGGTAGAGCCTTTCATGATGCCCCACAGTCTTGCTCAAGTGGACAGAGCTGACCCTGGCTTCCAAGGCGAGGATCGTGCATAAGGCGCGATATCACAATTGAGGGGATCATTATATATACATCATATCATTTACAACCCACAGTGGCACGTGGTTATGAGACACTAACGCAGTCCTTTGAACGTCGGGCTGCTCGGTGCTAGACACAGCTCCCAAAAACATGCATATAGGCTCTTACATAAATCATTAACATCATTCATAAAAATTCATTGGCTAAGATATAATATTTTATCATCATTGATCCCCTTTAAAACATTCTTAGCCAAGAATCAAGGCCTTTTTTATCGGCCAACATCATGAATCGATAAATCATGCAATTTGTTTCATAAATCGTAATTCATTCTTCAACATGTGGGCATTGCCCATTACTTCGTCATACTCAATAATTTCAAAATATGCTCATAAACATGGGTAACTAGAAAATCATGCTTTTCCATCATCAATCTCAAATTATAGAGTATTCATCATAAATCATAACTTCCATAAATTTTCATCAAATGGGCAATTTGGATTTAAAAGCTTGAGACATGATTAAAGGAAAATAATGATAAAACCTGCCCATCATTCAAAATTCAATAATTAAAAATCAATTAAATTATACCCATAAAGAGAAATCACATTATCATTCTTTGGCTAAAACCCCATGGAATTTGAGTAGGAGAATTCATGAATTAACTAGAAAATTGGGCATGGGTGAGGAAGAATTCCACCCATTTTAAAACCCTACATACCTAGGAATAGATGGACTTAATGTTCTTTGAGCACCCACAAAGAAATCGATGAAAATTTGGGGAAGAAGGCCTTGAATCTCCCAAAACCTCTCTAAGCTTTTGCATGAGAATGGGAAAGCAATAGGGACTTAACTCCTCTTATCACACTCAAAAAATATCCAAAATGACATAGTTTAGGCCTTAGGGACTTAGGAAATTATGAAAACACCCTTATTAAAATGCAAGAAATTTTTGGTCACTAGTCCTCATGAGGGACCTAACGGATCGTTGCCACAGGGCACGACTCGTTGCCTTGATTCATTGAGTCCACTGCCCAAATCTCCAAGGGAACCCCACGGGTTACTTCACGAGTCGTGAGGTCAGACCATGACTCGTGGTCACCTTCAGTGGCCTACACTACCCATCCCAATTTTTGCCAATCCTCCAGGGTTGACCACGGGTGACCTCATGAGTCGTGAGGTCTGACCACGACTTATGGTCAAGCCCATGGCCTCTTCACTCAGGCCCTTCCACACAATGCTGACCACGCGTCACCTCACGGCTCATGGTCATTCCTCACGACTCACCTCACAAGTTGTTCTGTGACCTGGTGCAAATTTTTAGTTTTCTCTGTTTCACTTCCATGTTTGATCCTTGGGTTCCCGGGGTATAACAGATATCAAGACAATCTTGGCTAAAGTAGTGAACACCAACAATATGAATTGGTCTAGGAAGCTGGATGATGCACTCTAGGCATACTAGACAGCTTTAGAACCCCTATTAGAACCTTAATATATCACCTGGTTTATGGCAAGTCACACCATTTGCCGGTGGAGCTGGAGCATAAGGCATTGTGGGCACTTAAGAAGTTGAACCTAGATTGGAATGAAGCATCCAAGATAAGTCTAGATCAGTTCAATGAGTTGGAAGAATTTTGACATCGAGCTTATGAGAGTGCATCCATATATAAGGAGAGAATAAAGATCTACCATGACCAGAAGATTGCGAAGAGAGAGTTTAATACTGGTGATCTAGTACTTCTATTTAACTCTAGGCTCCGCTTACATCTAGGAAAATTGACATCTAGATTGATGGAACCATATGGAGTGGTGGAAGTATCCCCATATGGTGCCATTCAACTGGAAAACAATGATGGTAAGAAATTTAAAGTAAACGGTTAGAGAGTAAAGTTATATTTGGGAAATAATGATGAGGTGAAGGAAATCGAGTCGGTGTATCTTGACAAGGCTTGAATAATCAAGAGACTTGCATCATGACGCGATGTTAAATTAGGCACTGCATGGGAGGCAACCCATAAATGGTCGATGAAGTCCGAGTAGCTGACAAGAGCGCGTAGAGCGCCATAGGTATGTCCCTCTCTTAGTTGTTATTTCCTTTCTTTCGGGACAAAGCATGTTGTTTCAAAAGGGGGTGTATCTATCCTTTTATTTTTGATTTGTCTAAGAGTTCAGGGTTTCCATGTTTTTTCTGTGTTTCTTTTCCCTCAAACATGCTATCTAGTGGAACTGGCATATTTAGGATGTTTTGTTTTTGTTTAACAAGAAGTAACTTAGAAGTACTTAATATCCAATAAATACACATGTGTTTGATGTTTTGAAAATGTTGAAAGAAATGACCCTTTTTATGTTTTTTTGTATAGTTATCTGTGTATGTGTCTGCAAAGCATGACTATTATGGATCTTTTTATGGAATTTAAGTGATTAGCATGATTGACGGTAGCTTAGCTATGCATGAACCGGATAGGTAGTGTGTGATGCAAACCTGTACCATGTGTGAGTGATTTCTTACCTAGTTTGATACTGTGTGGGTGATCTAGAACATCCCCAATTAGTCCTTGCTTAGGTTATGGGATAGTTAGTTAGGAAAGGATCATAACCCATTTTTGAATTAGCTCACTTTTCGCCTAAATTGCCCTACCAAATGAATAAGTATCCCTTGATCCAAATGTTTGAGCCTTAATTGACCATTTTTTCTTTGATTAGCCCATTCACCTTCCCATGTGTTTATAATGAACCTATTTTGACCTTGGTCCCTCCTTGGACATTGTGAACCTCAACTCAGGCAAAATGGCTAAGTTAAGGATGGCTATTGTAGGGGTGCGTAAGCTGTGTGGGCATAATAAAAGGAGGAAACGTTAATCAATGAAAAGTGGGTATGGTGTGAAAGAAAAGAGAAAAAACAAATGAAAAATATTGAAAAAAAATAATAAGATAAAAGTGAAAAAGAAACCACACCCACTAGTTGATAGATGAATGACATAGAGTAAAGGGAGAAAAAAGCAAAGAAAAGGGAAAAGTCTAGAAAGTTGGGTCACAAGTTTTGTAGTGCTAAGGAGGGTTAGGCACTATTATCCATATTTACTACATCCATCCCTAAGCCTACATTACAAGCCAATAAAAGTCCTATAGTGATCCTAGCCTAACTGTCCGAAAAGCCAGAGTAGAGAAAATAAGGGCAAGGTTATGGTATCATTTGTGCAGTATTTGAACTTCTTTGTGAGAGAGAGCTTGCTTGATAGTCCCTGTTTCCTGTATATATATATATACATATATATATATATATATGGCAAGGTTATGGTATCATTTGTGCAGTATTTGAACTTCTTTGTGAGAGAGAGCTTGCTTGATAGTCCCTGTTTCCTGTATATATATATATACATATATATATATATATATATGTATGTATATATATGTATATATATATCAGTTTGAGTGTTTGGGGGATTTCGTTTGTTGTAAGGATACATGGGTTGCATTGCATTTTGCTAATATTTTATGTAAACAACATTAGTGATAACTCGATTGTTTGTTAATGATTAATGCCACCTCTAGATCCCTTTGTGTCATGACTTGTAGATGCATGTAAGCATGGCTATCTTGGTTTGGAATGGAAAAGGGGCCAGTACTTGATAGTGCTCATGTGTGCAAATTTTGGTGTTGTCGGTTGTAGGTCTTTTGTTTACTTTCTAGTAAAGACTCATGTTGTAGCAGTGTCTTGTTTTCCTGAGGACATGCAAAGGTTTTAAGTTGAGGGTGTTTATTTTCTATGGTTTTAAAAAACTTTCGATGCTTAAAACTTAGAAAAAATGCTTGGTCTTAGGTACGTTTATACAGATATGAGGTGTTTTTACCTTGTTTTTAAGGAAACCAGGTTAGAGAGTTGGATTATGAAAAAATAGTAGAAGTGTGCAGAAAATAAGCTAGTTTAAGGCCTCAATATGAGTCATACCTTAGTGGTATGATCCGTACCTGGCAATCATGGAAGAATTTAGAGTATTGCACAAGTTCTGCACCAATATACGACTCATGGTACTAGCCATACCATCCAGATACGAGTCGTACCTAGAAGTCGTAGAAAACATTAGAATAGATGCACTTGTAGAAGCTCTTGGTATGAGGGGAAGATACGAACCGTAGTTTCAACATATGAGTTATACCATGGAGTTGCGGAAAAGTTTTGAGATTATGTCAGTTGGCAGATCCCATGGTACAATCAGATATCACGAGTCGTAACACCATGATACGAGTCATACCAAGAACTCGTGGGAAACTTTAGAGGATGTTAGACATCATAAGATTAGATCATGACAGGCAACCTATGACTCATACCAACTTTTACGACTTGGCAGATTTAGAGGCTGCATTGCATACTACAGATGGAACATAAGACTCGTAGAAATTGGCTACAACTCGTAGGGCATGTTGGCAGCAGTATCCCTATTAATTTAGGAAAGACTTTCCATTATTTGTATTGATCTTGGGCAGATTTATATGCCCAAGTGATACTCAAACGTATCATTTTTACCTTGTTTGTTGTGCAATGTGTATATAATATCATGTATTTGGTAATAAAATGTGAATTTATACTAACCAACATGATTAGCATTTGTTTTGCAGGATAATGTGATTTTTAAGAGCTAAAATGCGTGTTGGAACTATGTCGGAGTTGGACTTGGATGCGAGCGTGGAAAAGACCTCGGATGGCATATTTTGCAGTGGCTCTGCGATGGTGCCGTGCCACGCTGCCATCGCGGTAGCACACTGCCTGGGCAGAAATAAAAGTGGCAATTTCCAGTGTACCTGCGCGTCAGCTCCGTGGTACGGAGACAGGCCTCCGCGATGGCCTCCGTGCCACGTTGAGGCTAATTATCCGGACCATGAAATTTCCAGAGAGGGTCCGCGTCCACGCCGTGTCACGGAGGCAGTGCTCCGCGTTGGCCTCCGTGACACGTTGCTTGTTATTCCGGGAAAAGTTTCCCACTAGTATAAATAGCACACTTAGGTTATTTTTAAAGGGAGTTAGTTTTTTTTAGTTTTAGTTTTTTGAGCCTGAGTTCAGAAGTGGGAGCAAGAACGTGGTTTTGTGGCAGTTGAAGAATAGAAAAGATAAGAGTTTTCTTCTCTTCCCTTCTTCTTTCTTTCAATTGTATGCATGATTCACACTCATTCTAGGATGATTAATCCAAGAATGAGTGGCTAATTCCTCTCTTGCTGAGGTTTTGAACTTGTGAAATGAATGTTGGTAATAATTGATATGGTTTCTTCTTCTTCTTGCATGTTGTTCTATTAATTCTTGTGCTTATTACATTCTTGATTGGCCACCATTAATGTATATCTAAAAAGTCCAATTTCACTCGAGAGAGCATGAAATTGGAAAGTTGTGAATTAATAGGGTATTGTTCTTAACTTGATTTGGGAAAATTGGGTTTTGATGTGCTTTCTTGATAGAAATATACTTGAAAGCCGTATTAGTCAATTTAGGAACCGGAATTGTAGTGTTAGGTCATAAATTGCATTTGATCACAGAAATGTAGACGAATGGTTTATGAAGCTAAAGTGAAATTAAATACGGAAGTTTTAATTTCTAGGCAAACATTCTTGGCTAGCAATATGAAGAAGAAGATGACCAAATTATCATGATTATCAAGTTCATTACTCGTTCTTAACCTTGGCATGTGCATATCCATTGTCTAAACTCAACGTAAATAGTAATTATTAATTTTAGTAGATAATTAGTTTAGAAACAAAACTTACTCAAATCTTGGTTGGATTGTTGTTAACATAGTTAGAAATAGAATAGAGATATAGTAAACTAGGCAGTTTTGCATATCTAGAGCAGCCTCCTTGGATTGATACCTGGCTACTTAGCCACTTTATTACTTGTTTGACCACGTACACTTGCGTGTCGGTGTATAATATATACCGAGCAGCAGAGCGCGAGCAAGTTTTTGGCGCCGTTGCCGGGGTGGCTAGGCGATTTGTAAAATTTTGTTTAATGTAAATTTACTGTATTTGTATTTTTATCTTCTTAAGTGTTAACAACTTGGTCTTAGCCTGTATTTTGCAGATTTTTATTTCTGTGAACACTGGCAAGGGACAAGGAGCTGGTGGAATCTTACTTAGAGCCAGAACATGAATTGCATAGTCAACGTAGAGAAGCTCTTCGGAAGAAGTTGCAGTTGCTCAAACAGTCTATGATGGAGCAACCCAATCCACCAGTTGTGCGGGCAGTGTTAGTACCCGAGGAAGTAGCAGCCAGGCCGGTTCGCGAGGTGGCAATCCCACACGCTAATAATGTACATTCCAGCATCCGCAAACCAGAGCCTGGGGGGAGATTTGAGTTAAAGCAAAATATGGTGCAACTTTTGCACACTAGCGGGCAGTTTACCGGTCTCCCTCACGAAGATCCGCAACAACATCTCCAGAACTTTTTGGAGATAAGTGACACTTACATCCCCGCTGGAGTGTCACTTGATTATGTTCGGCTCACCTTATTTCCATTTTCCTTACTTGGTGAAGCCAAGAGGTGGTTAAAAGCTGAACCACCCAACTATATATCAACGTGGGATGATCTTGCAAAGAAGTTCTTGATCAGATTTTTCCCTTCAGGTAAAACAGCTAAACTTAGAAGTCAGATTCTAAGTTTTAAACAGAGGGAAGGAGAAAATCTTTATCAAGCCTGGGAAAGATTCAAGTCCATGTTGTGGGACTGTCCTCATCATCATCAGTCAAATGAGGTATTGGTCCACACTTTTATTGAGGGTTTGGAACCCCACAGTAAAATTTTGTTAGACTCAGCAGCTGGAGGGCAAGAGCTGGAGAAGACTTATGAGGAGTTGTACACTTTGCTCAACCGAATTTCACAAGGCAATCTGGAATGGAATGCAGATTCTTCAAGAGGTGGAGCAAGGAAAGCAGCGGGAGTGCTTGAAGTGGATGGATTCATAGCTATCGCTGCACAGATAGCTGCTTTGCAAAATCAGTTAAACACTCACTTCAGCAATATGAATATGAACCAGCCGTCAGCCTCAGTTAATGCAGTCCAACAGATGTGGTGTGAAGTGTGTGGTAGTAGTGAGCATTCAGCTGAATGCTGTGGTGCAAATCCTGATTCTGTCAACTTTGTGGGCAATGCACAAAGGAATCAACAACAGTTTGGTGGTGGCTACAACTCGAATTGGAGGAATCATCCAAATTTTTCGTGGTGTAGCAACAATCAACAAGGCCAGGGTTCAGGACAGGGTATGCACAAAAACCAAGGAGGGCAACAAGGCTATCAGAATCAGTTTAGAAATCACAATGCCCCTCCTCCACCACCATCACCGACTATTGAGGAAATGTTCAAGACCATGATTGCCAACCAGGCACAATTGCAGGCTGACTATGTCAAACTGGCGGCCGAAGTAAAGAACAATCAATTGGCAACCAAGGCTCTTGAATATCAGTTTGGGCAATTTGCCAGTGCCCAAAATACTAGACCAAGGAGAGGACTACCTAGCGACATGGATCCCAATCCTAAGCAGGTAAATGCAGTGACCACAAGGAGTGGTTTACAATTAAAGGAGGTGGAACCGGAAAGACCGCCTCAGAAGTCAGGAGCAGCAGATGTTGAGTGAGAACAAACCTCAGATACGGGGAAGACCAAAGAAGCTGAACCAACAAGGCCTCCACCCCCGTTCCCTCAACGACTTAAGAAACACAAGGAGGAGGCGTGTTTCCAGAAATTCATGGAGGTACTTAAACAGGTACATGTTAACTTACCTCTTGTTGATGTCTTGCAGGGTGTGCCAAAATATGCAAAGTATATCAAAGACATCGTGGCCAACAAAAGTCGCTTGACCGAGTATGCCACGGTGGCTTTAACGGAGGAATGCACATCCCGTATTCAGAACAGGTTGCCCACTAAACTGAAGGATCCTGGAAGTTTTACTATCCAGCTGACGATTGGGCAAAGTATCCGAGCTCGTGGGTTATGCGACTTGGGGGCAAGTATAAATCTGATGCCATCTTCGGTATTCAGAAAGTTAGGGCTAGGGAGTCCTAGACCTACAACAGTGATCTTGCAGCTAGCAGACAGGTCTTTAGCTAAGCCGGATGGCATTGTGGAGGATGTGCTAGTGCAGGTAGGCTCCCTCATTTTTCCGGTAGATTTCATTGTTCTGGATTTTGAGCCAGATGCAGAAGTCCCATTTATTTTGGGACGACCATTTTTGGCAACCGGAAAGGCATTGATCGATGTAGCTGTGGGTCAACTCACGATGCGAGCACACGACAAGGTTGAGGTGTTCGACGTATACAAGGCACCTAAGCTTCCGACTGTCTATAAGGATCTCTCGGTGATCAACGTGATTGATCATGGGAATGCAAATGGATTGAGTGATTCCCGAGAGTTACTAGGTAGGCCACCAGATAAGGTTGAGAACTACTGGGGAGATGACCATGATCGGGTCAAATCGTCCATCTCCCTAGTAGAAAATTGAGCGTAAAGGCTGTCGAGCCGCGACGTTAAACCAGGCGCTGCACGGGAGGCAACCCGTGAAAAATATTTTTCTTTCTTTTTCCTTAGTGTAAAGTTTTTCTTTTATTTTATTTTCTCTTCTTTTTCTTGACTAGGTTTAAATGTGCATTTTAATAAGTAATTTTTATTCTTTTAGTAGGGAATCTAGTCATTTAACCAATTTTTGTTTAGTGAGGTGATTTTCAGGTATACCGGAGGAAAAATACGTGGAATCGAGAAAACGAGGCGAGGTATGAAAAATAAAATTTGATAGTGAAACAGAGCACTGGCGCGTTGGCGCCGTGTCACGGAGGCAATGCTCCGCGTTGGCCTCCGTGACACGTTGAAGGCAAATCTGGAATTTTTTAAAATTCCAGTAAGCCAACGCGTTGGCTCCGTGTCACGGAGGAGGGCCTCCGCGTTACCCTCCGTGACACATTGCCCTTATCCCAGTGCCGGGTCACACTGGGTTTCCGGGTGACCCGCGTGTTTTCTTAATAAAAACCCCCGATTCCGCCCCTATTTTCCCCATTCCCCTACCCCCAAGCTCCGTGCCACGTTAAGAGGCAAGGAAAACGTCAAGTCTTTATCGATTCTTCAATTCCAAGGTATGTTTTCATCGTCTATCTCAAATTTTTGGCGATTTTTGTCAATTTTGAGCATGTGAGGTGAGATATATCACCCTAGGTAGAAATTAAACATGACGTGAATTATTTTGCGATTGATTGTGTTCGGATTGTTGTAGTTGACGGGTGAACTTATCGATTGATTGAATAATTCATTGTTGATTGTCGAATTGAGTTCTAGGGCTTGGGGTTGTTGAATTTTAACTTGGGTAACTTGATAGTTTGACGAAATTGATGCCGGGGTGTGTTTATTATTTGAGATAAGTCGTGGTAAATATTGTATAATTGGTGAAAGACGACTAATTCTCGATTTTTAGTGGGACATTGCGTAATATGTGAATTGGTTGAATTGCTTAGATTAGTGTATATAAAATGTTTGTATTGTTGTTTCTATTTGGTTGTTGTTATTGTTGCTAAGTGCCATGGGTGAATAGCTGTCGATGGTAGTATTGGGTTAGCTGTATGAAGTCTGAGTAGTTCGCTAGCCGTTATGCTGTCGAATTTTTGTGAACGCACTAAGCAATATGTTTATAGTGATTGTGTTTGGGGTGTAAATAGATCTATCCTTGCTAACATGTTGTAAATATTGTTAAAGACTAAGTGTGGGGTAAATTTTGTTTAACCCGACCTTAGCCAAAACTAACAAGTTTTTAGCTTAACGTTGTGCTTGTCTGTGTAAATTGACAGGTACAATGGCCAGCCGACAAGATAAAGGCAAGGGTGCTTCAACCTCAGGCACCGGCAGAAAGAGAATGAGACTGGGCACTGCTGTCCCAGCTGCACCTACTGTTCCACGCGGTCAACACCGCCGATACGGAACACGATGGGTTACCGATGAAGGGAAGAAGTGGTACGCAAAGCATAAGGAGAACAAGTACTTCCCGGAGGAACATATTGCAAGGGAACCACTTGCACAGGAGTTCCCTCGCATCGTACAGAGGATTGAAGCAGCTGGGCTCAGCTTTATTTTTCAGGAGCCCACGGAGTGCAACCTTCACTTGGTTCGGGAATTTTATGCCAACTGGAACCCGGCCTTCAGAAGCCACACTATTAAAATCAGAGGGCAGATTGTCACTCTGGAACCCCAGCAGCTGAATGCCATCGTTGGAGCGCGGGACACAGACGCCCACGTTCTACGCCAGCTCAACATCACCCCACCGTACGCCGACATCAGACGTACGTTGTGTGGGGCTCGATCCACAGCCCGATGGAGTATACACAAAGAGAGGGGTTACCACCAGACTCTGCCTTATTCGCAGATGAACAGGGAGGCCAGAATCTGGCTAAAAATTGTATGTTCGTGTTTGATCCCGGGAGTACATATGACAGACGTGACCCGGGACCGTGTCTGCCTGGTGTATGCCCTTATGAAAGGGCTTGAGATTAATGTGGGGGCGGTTATAATATCCGCCATGAAGAGAGCCAGACTACACCAGGGCCACAGATACGGGTTTGGCGGACTCATCACCACCTTCATCCAAGGCCTCGACGTTGAGGAAGAAGCCTTGGATGACATTCCGCAGTTGGAGCGGCGGGCCCTTGATGTGACAAAGACCAAGGCCCCCGACACTACACACGAACCTGTGCTGACTCTGGGCGAGCGACATGCTCATGACGACCAGTATATGGCCCGTATGTTCGGTATGCAGATGCTGCAGCTACGGATAGGTGGGAGACCAGCCACCGAGGATGAATTATGGCAGCTAGAGCTGGACTACCCTTTTGGCGAGAACGCCAGAGCTTTATGCAAGGTGGGGCCAGCCTTTGTGAAGCCGACTGACGACGACGTCCCTACTGATGAGGAGACACGTCGTGAGGACTCTGATGTGGAGTCCGATGACGGCGAGGGAGCTGATTCAGATATGGGCGACGAGGCCGCAACACCGGATAAGGAAGTCGAATATTTCGACTGAGCAGGGAGTTTCACCACCCAAAATTTTGTGCTTTGTATTTTTGTGAACACTGAGGACAGTGTTCGATTTAAGTGTGGGGTGGGGAGTAGTTAAGGTGCTGGGTCATAGGCTCTAAATCTGCTGTATATTCTTCCTTGACGCTTGTGTATGTCTGTGCTTTCCCTGTTGTTGTGAACTGATTTGTGAATGATGTGTATATATTTGTTTGTGGCTAATGATGTGTGTCTTTAAAAAGTTATGGTTGCCTTTGTAAATATTTTGTAAATTTTGTAAATATTTTTTTCTCTATCGATATGATCGATATTTTTTAAAATTTTTGCGAAAGGATGTTGCACTTATCAACATATTTTGTAAATATTTTTTTTATCGAAATGATCGATGTGTTGCAAAAATTTTGAAGTTTTTTTTTTGGGTTTCTCGGAGTTTGTTTTCGGTTCTTTTACCGAGAATAGTCCCATTGAACCGATGTCATAGTTAGTGAACATTCCCTATGATGGATGGATGACGACCGTCTTAAGGGAAATGTAGTCGATAGGAGTAGATGATTTGTTTTTAGTTTCTTTGGTGGATTGCATCAATAAACTGTAGTTGCTTATGGTTGCTAAAATTTTGTTGCGTGTGTAATTGATGTTCGAAATGCGAAAGTGATTCGTTTGAAAGCATGTAATTGTGTAACTATGTTGAGTTACCTAGGCTATAGAATTTGGTTCATTATGATTGAGGCTTAATCTTGAATTCATGTACTTGACTAATTAAAGAGTCTGTGAATGCATCTTGATTCGAGCATGTGCATGAAGTGTGAGTGAGGTTTTGCTATTCCATGTCATTGTGAATTGTCTAGAACTTGCCTGGCGTGTATACAAAGCGAAATGAAGGAGGTGTAGTGTCGGAAAGGATGTAGGCATTTCTTTGTTTTAACCGTTAGTTTCCATTTTTTTCTTGTCAAGTTCTACCTTTTTATATGTTGTACACCCTAGTCAGCCCGTTGAGCCTTTAGCCGATTTCTTTCTTTTGTCCAGAATTGTATGAACTAAGCTTTATTCCTTCTTTTCATTAGCCTTAAAGTCTATAAGAAGCTCTTAAGCGCTTACAAAGAACAAAAAAATTGTTTCCCAAAGTGTTAAAGAGTGAAAAGAGTGAAAAGAAAAGAAAAGCAAAGTGAGGAAAGAAAAGATGGTGTTGAAGAGGCACTAGTTGTAATTAAATGAAATTGAGGGTACATGAAAACCTTCCGTTTGGGGTCAAGTGTGCCTAATGAAATGGGCTGTATGAAAGTAAACCAGCAAGAATGGGAGAAAAAGAGAAAAGAGAGGAACAATGTCCATGAGTCGATGGGAATGAGTGAAAAGGCGCTTAAGGATGCTAGCAACTATTATTGGCTAATCCGATATATATATACTAGATCCATAGCCCAGTTACAACCCATTAAAAGTCCTATTTGATCCTACACTGCATTTCTTTATATTAGTGGAGTAATACACTAAGGGCAAGCCTATGGGTCATGACATGATGCATGTGAATTCTTTTGGGAGAGAGAGTGAAATTAATTTCTATATGCCCCTACGTGCATGTTTGTGTGCTGCACGAGCATAAAAGGGGAAGTTTCTCTCCAGTTGTGAGGGTACATGCTTGATGAAAGATTGATTTTCGTGTCGGATTTCTTGATTAGTTGATTTGCATGAGTTTGCCGATATCAAGAATCAATTCTTAAAAGTCTAGGAAGCCTCGATGTATTAAGGTCATTGTCTTGTACGACCAAGCATGTTTTCTTGATGATTTGCAAAAATCAAATAATCGGTATGACCGTAACGTAAATGGTTGCACCATAGTGACAAAGGTTGAGATGTGATGTGCATGATTTGTCTATGTGTTGTTTGAGGACGAACAAGGATTTAAGTGTGGGGTAAGTGATCTTGGGCAGATGTATATGCCCAAGTGATACTCAAACGTATAATTTTTACCTTGTTTGTTGTGCAATGTGTATATAATATCATGTATTTGGTAATAAAATGCGAATTTATACTAACCAACATGATTAGCATTTGTTTTGCAGGATAATGTGATTTTTAAGAGCTAAAATGCGTGTTGGAACTATGTCGGAGTTGGACTTGGATGCGAGCGTGGAAAAGACCTCGGATGGCATATTTTGCAGTGGCTCCGCGATGGTGCCGTGCCACGCTGCCATCGCGGTAGCACACTGCCTGGGCAGAAATAAAAGTGGCAATTTCCAGTGTGCCTGCGCGTCAGCTCCGTGGCACGGAGACAGGCCTCCGCGATGGCCTCCGTGCCACGTTGAGGCTAATTATCCGGACCATGAAATTTCCAGAGAGGGTCCGCGTCCACGCCGTGTCACGGAGGCAGTGCTCCGCGTTGGCCTCCGTGACACGTTGCTTGTTATTCCGGGAAAAATTTCCCACTAGTATAAATAGCACACTTAGGTTAGTTGAAGAATAGTATAAATAGCACACTGAGTTCAGAAGTGGGAGCAGGAACGTGGTTTTGTGGCAGTTGAAGAATAGAAAAGATAAGAGTTTTCTTCTCTTCCCTTCTTCTTTCCTTCAATTGTATGCATGATTCACACTCATTCTAGGATGATTAATCCAAGAATGAGTGGCTAATTCCTCTCTTGCTGAGGTTTTGAACTTGTGAAATGAATGTTTGTAATAATTGATATGGTTTCTTCTTCTTCTTGCATGTTGTTCTATTAATTCTTGTGCTTATTACATTCTTGATTGGCCACCATTAATGTATATCTAAAAAGTCCAATTTCACTTGAGAGAGCATGAAATTGGAAAGTTGTGAATTAATAGGGTATTGTTCTTAACTTGATTTGGGAAAATTGGGTTTTGATGTGCTTTCTTGATAGAAATATACTTGAAAGTCGTATTAGTCAATTTAGGAACCGGAATTGTAGTGTTAGGTCATAAATTGCATTTGATCACAGAAATGTAGACGAATGGTTTATGAAGCTAAAGTGAAATTAAATACGGAAGTTTTAATTTCTAGGCAAACGTTCTTGGCTAGCAATATGAAGAAGAAGATGACCAAATTATCATGATTATCAAGTTCATTACTCGTTCTTAACCTTGGCATGTGCATATCCATTGTCTAAACTCAACGTAAATAGTAGTTATTAATTTTAGTAGATAATTAGTTTAGAAACAAAACTTACTCAAATCTTGGTTGGATTGTTGTTAACATAGTTAGAAATAGAATAGAGATATAGTAAACTAGGCAGTTTTGCATATCTAGAGCAGCCTCCTTGGATCGATACTTGGCTACTTAGCCACTTTATTACTTGTTTGACCACGTACACTTGCGTGTCGGTGTATAATATATACCGAGCAGCAGAGCGCGAACATGTATAAATATTTTTTATAGTTAAATATTGAGAGAGACAAATTCCTTACATTGTAATCATTATTTTTGGATTTCCTAACACTACTTAGAGATCAAATACACGAGTTGCTTGAAGATTCTATCACTGTTCTTGATTTTCAAATTGTTTTGATTGTGCAATTAACAATTGGGTTTTAGTTCAATCATCATAGTAAGTTGTTAATTATTTTTTCTTCTATGGAATCTAATTCTTTTCTTGCAATTATGAATAGCTAAAACCAAGACAACTAGGATTATGGGAACCATGGTGGAATAACTAAATAGGGTTAACATAAAGTGATTCTAAACCAATATGCATGCTTGTATTGTTATTCTCTTCATCATAAATGTTTCTTAATAGTGCGTAATGTTAGGAATTCCCCATATTCCCAACTTGCTTGAGCCTAGAGAAGTAGAGATTAGGAAAAAAAAAAGAACAATAAAGCCTTGAACTTTAGTTTCATTAAATAACTTGAGCTGTGATTGCAGGATAGTTAATTTGGAATAATTGATAATGGTTAAAGTCAAATCTCTCAAGAGACCTAATCCGGTAATTGAGTATAGTCATCCAAAAGGGATGAATCACTCATTTGGATGAACCTATGTTATCAGTCCTGCAAACTAAGTATTGGGATAGATCACTACTGCAATAACTCGAAGTTGTTATCAATCCATGGGGAATACTTCACTAGTAAATTACATAAACTTGATCACAACACCAATTGTACACATTCTTACTTAATTATTTCTTTAAACCTCCCACTAAGAAATAAATGAACTAAAAGCGTAAATACTAGCGTTATTCTATATCCTGACCATATTTCCCATGGATCGACCCCAACCTTAGTTGGGTTCTTTATTAACAACGTCCGAAGAGTGTAATTTGAGCATTATTAATGGTTTGTCCTTCCAAATGACGATGCATCCCTGCACAACTAGCACTTCGATGTTCAAATATAATAAGCTTTTTGGAGCATATTATAGATAAATTTTTCTCGTAATTATTCAGTAGTTTTTAGATTCCTTAGTTCATAGCCAGTGTAGAGAGTAGAACATAGTTAATTTTAGCCCTAGTTTCAAGTAGATTGTAGATCTAACTTTTGTAATCCAAGATTATCATTTATCAAGTGAAGATTTCAATTACCATTGGTAAGAATGTCTCATTACCTTACTTATCTTCTTCTTCTAGCCATGGATAACTAAACCTAGATCTAGGATTGTGAACCCTAATAATCCCAATTTGTTAAAATTAAGTTTGGGCTATTGAACATTTGATTGATTTTTGTTTTCTAACTTGTGATTGGTGATGAGAATCATCTAATCTTGCCCGATTACCCTTATGACTTTTAAAAGAGAAAATTTGGGTTCGGTTAGCATCAATAAATAATGACTCGAGGTGTAACCCTTGTTTAATGGATTCTCCTAGACATAGGTTAAATTCCAAATTAGCAAACAAGCAATTGTGTAGAATGGAGTTCTCTTCAATTAGACAAAATTGAAGTAGATTGACACCTATGGTGATGTTGGAAGACACCTATAAGTTGCCTAAGTAAATTTCTTGCATGTTCAGCTCTAGCCCTCTCTCAATTCTTTCACATTGGCTGATTTAGTGGAATCAACCCGATATTAGGGTCACTTCCCTAGAATTATCTATAATTTCTTACAACCACAACTTAATACGATTGGTAGTTTTACTTAAATTTTTTCACATTCAATCTGAATAGTTTCTAATCTTGCAATACTAGACTATTTAGCACTAGATAGTTTGGGATTTAAGTAGTCTCTGTGGGATTCCACCCCAACTCCTTATTGGGTTTCTGTATTTGCATCGATCACTTACACTATCCGATATTGGGAGTGGATTTAAACGACATCAAATATTATGTGCCCATTGCCAGGGACTACGACAGAAGTCTATGCAGCTCTAATAGCCTAGTTTGCTTCCTTAGATCTATTCTTTTTTGTTTTAAACTTGTGATACAAGATCATGGATGCTCTTCCGGCTAGAGATTTGGAAAATTTATTCATGGATATCAATGAGGAAGTTGACTATGCAAGCGTGATCGTCCCACCAAGGGTAAATGCTGCCTCCTTTAAAATGGATGGCAGTATACACTATGCTAAAAGCGGAGGGACAATTTTTCAACTCCATGGATGACAAACGTTATTAACACTTAAAAATTTCATGGAGGTGTGCAACCTTCATAAGAAAAATAATGTTTCGGATGATGCTATCCGGTTGTGAGGGTTCAAGTACTCATTGGCCGGTGAGGCAAGAGATTGGTTGCATATCCTCCCTCATACTTGGAAAGAGTTGGTGAGTCTCTTCCTGAAGAAATGGTTTTTACCTAGCAAAAAGGCAGAGCAACAGGGTAATACATTTTACTTTCGATAGCTATCGTGTGAACAATTATTCAAAGAATTGGAGAGATTCTGGTAATACATCCTTCGGGCGCCTAACCATGGGTTCCTAGAGCATATCTTGTTGGAGAAGTTTTCTACCGATCTAGATGCCTTGGCATAGTCTATTGCCAACAATACTGCAGGTGGATGCTTCATGGATAAGACATTCAATCTCATTTCCATCATCTTGGACAAAATAGCAAAGTACAATCATGCTTGTCATGGTGGGGACCAAAGTGAAGGAATCAATGTTGGGACTCCTTATTTATCTCATTAGATGAAGGAGAATCAGGAGGGTGATCTAATGATGACTACCACGGCAACCAACATAACTCTTCTCACAAAGAAGTTGACCGAGTCTGAGGTCAATACAATACATGTTATTGATGAGTCCATGATCGGAGTACAAAATAGGTACAGATGTGATGTGCTATGAGCTTACAACACTTTTGACACTTAAAACTGAGAAAATAACATGGACTTAGGTATATTTATATGGATATGAGGAGCTTTTACTTTTATTTTTAGGGAAAATAGGTGTTGGAGCAAAATGTGCAAAAGATGCATAAAAGTGTAGAAAATCAGCCAAGTACAAATCTCAGTACGAGCCGTACCTTGATTTTACGAGTCGTACTGAGACTTGTGGAAAAACTCATAAGGATGAAATAAGTCGAAGGCAAAGTACGACACTCATTACGAGCAATACCAAGATGGTATGGGCCATAACTGGAGTCATGAAAATCTCTAGAGAAAATTGCACAAGGCAGTCTCTTGTTATGGGTGGAACCCACAGATTGTAACAACTACTTATGACCCATACCATGAGTTGTAGGAAGCTTCAGTGATTCTTAAAGACTTGGCAGAACTCCAGATGCATCAAGTAAGTATGAATGGTAGGAGGAAGGTATGAGGCATACGACAACACTCATAGGAAACTTCAAAGGATGTTAAAGTTCTCAGGGCCAAGCCACAGATGGATTATACAACTCGTAGGAGTATGGTATGAGTAATACCAACTGTCAACACTTAGTCAAATCTACAGTAGCCAAGGTATGTATGAGAGGCAGGTACGACCCATACAATCCTGTTACGGGTCGTATGATCAGTCGTGAGTTAAGCTAGTGCCAGATATCGAAAATTCCCTGTTAGCTTAGGAAAAGGTTTCTGATGTCTGTATAAATATCTTTTATCTTTTATTTTAGTAGAAAAAACAGAGAGAAATGGTAGGAGTCGTGTGAAAAGTTTTGTTTCTGAATTTTTATCAAGTTTTAGAGAGAAATTCATAGGATCAACACTTGATTTTATCAATTGTTCTTGAGTTTGTTCATTGATACTCAAAGCAAGTTTTCTTCCAATTATTGTTGTAAGTATTTAATTATGTGGTTGTCTATGAATGCTAATTACAATCCTACAATTATGAAAGGCTAAAACCTCCACAACTAGGGTAGTGGAAACCATGGTAGATTAACAAAATAGGGTTACACAAAAGTGATTTAAAGCCAATGCTAAATGCTTGTATTGTATTCTCTTCATTTAAATGTTTATTAATGGTGTACAACGTTAGGACTTGCCCGAATTCTTTACTTTCTTGAACCTAGAGAAATAGAGATTAGGAAAAGAGAATTGCAACAAAGCCTTGATTTTTATGATCATTATATGACTTGAGCTGCGGTCACAGGAAAGTTAATTTGGAACATATTGATAACGGTTAGATTGAAATAGCTCATGAGACCTGAAGCGGTGATTGAGTATAGTCATCCAATAGGGACGAACCAGTCATTTGGATGAACCCTAGTTATCGGTTCTACAAGTAAGCATTGGGATTGATCACATGTGTATACCTGAAGTAGTTATAAACTCATGGAGAACACTTATGCTAGTTATTTGCTAATCTTGATATCAACCATAATTACACTCTTGTTTTAATATTGTTTTTCTTTAAACACCCAATTTGGAGACAACTTACCAACAAGTTTAAGTACTAGCATTAGTCTATATCTTACCTTATTCCCCGTGGGTTCGACCCCAACCTCTTTGTTGGGTTATTTATTGACAATGTCCGCTTCATACTTTGCTAGGAAGTTTGAATTTGAGAGTTATCAAAAAGTAGCGTCGTTGCCGGGGAATACTTCTAAGATTAGATTAATTGCTTGTATTTAAATATTGGTTGTTATTTCCAGAAATATGTTTTCTTTTTTATTTTTTGATATCCACAGGTTGTCTCTTGGAGAAGTCCATGTACTCGTCAGAGTGGAAACCCTCTGATTCCTTTGGATCTCAAACTAGAGAGAACAACGCAAAGGATTGAGAACCAAGAGCAGAGAGATGCCCATATTGCTGAAGAAGCTAAGCAAATTGAGCTAGCATGGCAAGATGCACTTTAGGATGTGGAGGATGCTCGTGATGAGGTTGTCAACACTGGTCACCATGGATGGGGTAATAGAGGCCAAAGATATGCCGTCAATTCTTTGATGAGGATGACCCGGACAATGATGAAGTCGGGTCAACCGGAGCTATTATACCACCACCATTGGCTACTGGGGAAAAATTTGACATCACTAGCACCATGATCCAATTATTGAACATGAAGGGATTGTTTAGTGGTCACAAAACTAATAATAAAAATCTGCACTTAATGAACTTTGCTAGAATATGCAAGGCGTACAGGTTACCCAGAGTCAGCCAGGACGCAATAAGGCTAAGACTCTTCCCCTTCTCTATATCTAGGGAGGCCACTTTATGGTTATCGGAGTTGCCCAATGACTCCATTACCAACTGGAGGGAGCTCAAACAAGCTTTTCAAGAGAGATTCTTTCCATCCTCCAGGATGCTGCAGCTTAAGGATGAAATCTATAATTTTCGACAACTGAAGATGGAGGCACTCCATGAAAACTGGTTGAGATTCAAGAAAAAGTTGACCAAGTGCCCAAACCACAAAATTCTTGCTGACAGTCTATTGGAGATTTTTTATAGATTACTAAATTACAGTACTAAAGCTGTACCAGACACAATGGTGGGAGGAGCACTGATGAGCCACACTTGGGAGCAAGCTGCCACTATTCTAGATAGAGTGAAAAAAAACAAATAGAGCATGGCACATCTGGGAACAGAAGCTGCGACTGGTTTATATGTTGTTGGTTTGGCTGCAGACCAACGAAGGAAGGAGGAAGAACGCGACCAGGAATTAACTCATATGCTCACATCATTAGACTTGATCACAAAGCATATCATAGGCACTGCAGCTAGAAAAGTTAATGAAGTGGGGACACAGGGAAAGGAACCAAGGCTTGAGCACTCAGATTCCGAGGAGGAGGCAAACTTCTTGGACAACTCGGTGGCGGGTTTCCGAGCCAATCCCCAAGGGTCTGGAAAAAGACACTTGGCGCCAAGGTTTTGGAAATCAAGGTCGGAACTAATATAGATACCGTTACAACTGGAATGGGTATAGAGACAGAAGCCAAGTTCGCGAGAGCGAGGGGGAATGAAGAAGGAATGACGGTTACTGCAATGACCAAGCAAGATTATATGTACCTGCAAATGCACATGAGGGGGAAGCTAGATAGTCAAAGCTAGAGATCATGATGGCTGAGATGCTCAAGAAGGTTAGATCTATAGATGGTCAACTGAATGACATTCGTGGGGGTCTATGGAGCATGGGTTAAAAAGTTGAGTCACATGCTACTACTATCAATCTGATTGAAAAATAGCTAGGGAAACTGTCAACATCCATTAACCCTAGGAAAAAGGGTACACTACCTAGCAACACAGTCTAAAATTCGAAGAATGATGGTCACTACATGGCTGTGATGACTAGGAGTGTAAAGACCATGATTGATCCCCCTCTTTCGGTTGTAGTTGAGATTCAAAGGATGAAAGAAATCATAATCGATGATGAGGAAGAGTTTTCTGAGAATGAGCATAATGACGATGCTGAGTTGACTGAGACTCCAATTGTTGAGAAGGGGCTGAGGCTAAACAAGGAGAGAAGCAAAGAGCCACATGTATGTAGTTCCAAGGAGGGTGTAGTCACTAAAAGGATTTCTTATCTACCATACCCATCCCTAAAGCCTATATTACAAGCCCAATCAAGTCCTATAATGATCTTAGCCTGACCATCTGACAAGCCGAAGCAGATAAATTAAGGGCAAGCATATGGTATCTGACATACAGTATTTGGAAATTCTTTTCGAGGGTGAGAGTCTTACTTGTTCAGTCTCATGTTTCATATTTTCCTATATTTATGAGTAGGGGGACTTCATTTGCTGTGAGGGTCCATGGTTTGTGTTTGATTCTGTCAGTTGTCTGTGTGAGAAGCATTGGTGATGACTTGACTATCTTTTAATAGCTAGATGACATATCTTGATCCCTATTTATCATGGTTTTGTGGTTTCTTGATGTTCATATGCTAATTTGGTTTATGGGAGAAAAGGGTTAAAAGTTGTTTGAGTTAATGGTGCAAATTTTGATTGATTGTTGGTTGTAGTATCGTAGGATCATTTTCTAGTTAAGCATCGTTTTTTAGTTTTTTATTTTCTTTGCCTGAGGACATGCAAAAGTCTTAAGTTAAGCGTGTTAGCATAGACTTAGATATGTTTATACGTATATGAGGTGTTTTTACATTATTTTCAGGGAAAATAGGTGTTGGAGAAAAAATCTGCAAAAGATGCATAAAACTGCAGAAAATCAACCAATTAAAAATCTCAGTATGAGTCGTACCTTGATTGTACCAGTCGTACTAAGACTTACGGAAAAACTTAGAAGGCTGAAATAAGGAGAAAGCAAAGTACGACTCTCAGTATGAGCCGTAACTAGAGTCGTGAAAATCTTCAGAGAAAATTACACAAGACAGTCTCTAGGTATGGGTGGAACCCATAGAGCATAACAACTACTTACGACCCTTACGATACGCCGTGGGAAGCTTCAGTGATTCTTAAAGACTTGGAAAAACTCCAGATGCAACAAACAAGTACGAGTTGTAGGAGGAAGGTACGAGGGGTAACACAACACTCGTAGGAAACTTCAAAGGATGTCAAAGTTCTCAGGGCCAAGACACGGATATATTGTATGACTTATAGGACAATGGTACGAGGCGTACCAGCTGCCGACACTTAGTCAAATCTGCAATAGCCAAGGGATGTTCTAGAGGCAGCTACAACTCGTACAATCCTGTTATGGGTCGTATGATCAATTGTGAATCAAGCCGGTGCCAAATATGGAAAATTGCCTGTTATCTTAGAAAAAGGTTTCTGATGTTTGTATAAATATCTTTTATGTTTTATTTTAGTAGAAAAAAGAGATAGAGAAAAGGTAGGAGACATGTGAAAAGTTTTGTTTGTGAATTTTTATTAAGTTTTGGTTCTTAGGATCAACACTTGATTTTATTAATGTTCTTGAGTTTTTTCATTGATATTCAAAGTAGGTTTTCTTCTAATTATTATTGTAAGTATTTAATTATGTGTTTTTCTATGAATGTTAATTACAATCCTACAATTATGAGAGGCTAAAAGCTCCACAACTAGGGTTGTGGAAACCATGGTGGATTAACGGAATAGGGGGTTACACAAAAGTGATTCAAAGCCAATGCTAAACACTTGTATTGTATTCTCTTCATCTTTAAATGTTTCTTAATAGTGTACAATGTTAGGACTTGCCCGAATTCTTTACTTGCTTGAACCTAGAGAAGTAGATTTAGGAAAAGAGAATTTCAACAAAGCCTTGATTTTTATGATCATTGTATTACTTGAACTGTGGTCGCCAGAAAGTTAATTTGGAACATATTGATAACGATTAGTTTGAAATCGCTCATGAGACTTGACTTAGTGATTTAGTATAGTCATCCAATAGGGACAAACCAATTTTTTGGATGAACCCTAGTTATCAGTTCTACAAGTAAGCATTGAGATTGATCACATATGAATATCCCAAGTAGTTATGAACCCATGGGAAACACTTACCCTAGTTATTTGCAAATCTTGATAACAACTAGAATTACGCTCTTACTTTAATATTGTTTTTCTTTAACCCCCCAATTTGGAGATAACTTACCAACAGGTTTAAGTACTAACGTTGGTCTAGATCTAACCTTATTCCCTGTGGGTTCGACCCCAACCTCTTTGTTGGGTTCTTTATTGACAACATCATCTTCATACTTTGCCAGGAAGTGTGAGTTTGAGCGTTATCAGGATGCCCTCCTCCTCCTTACCAATATCAATCATTACCAGAGCCATTACCTTCAAATGGAAGATGCCAACTAAGTTTGCAATTCATCTGGTTGCTATAGACCACAGTATTAGTAGGGCCACACCTCTTCTTTGTACCAAGGGAAATGGGGACCTCAGTCGTAAGACCAAGGTCAATATTACCATAGGAACAACTTTGGTTGTCAAAATCAGGGTTGGCAAAACAATGGCAACTACCAGACTAGAGGCTCACTTTCTTATGCTCTGCCTAGAGGTCCTCTCTCTAACTCACAAAATTGGAGGGAGGGGCCTTCACATGATCATAGGGAGTCAAAGCTCGAAGGGATGCTAGAAAAGGTACTAGCCAACCAAGAGAGAACAGATGCATGTCCTAAGAGTCTCACAAAGATTGTAGGCTCTCACATGACTTCCATTCAAAAATTAGAGTAACAGATGTGGAACCTTTCCCATTATCAATATCCCAAGTTAAAAGTTCATCTCCCTAGTGACACTATGTGAATCCAAAAGGACATGTGGGATCTTCTAGTGCTTAATGTATTGCCATCGAAACTAGGAGTACGAAGATTTTGCAGCCTGTTGAAGTGGAGGTTGAAGTTGGTGTGGTGGAGGACAAGTCTGAAGTTGTGATTAAGTTGCATGACCTAGATGAGAGGCCCAAAAAGCCTTGTGTTGATGAGATAGTCGAGGGTGGATCCAAAAATCCACCATATGAAGAAATTCAAAATGATATGTTAGTTTCCTGAAAGAGAGGAAAGGTAGACTTTGCAAAATATTTCCTCCTTCTATCCTTCCATTTTCACAAAAAATTGCTCAACAAGCCCTTGAGGCAAAAGGAGCAAATCATATTGAGAGGCTTAAAGAGATAACACTTTGGGTCTCGTTCATTGATGCCATCAAAGAGATGCCAGGGTTTGCTAAATACTTGAAGATGCTTTTGACTAGAAAGCTATCTTGTGCCAAAGAGTAAATCATTCTTGTGACCCATAGAGTGAGTACCATCATAGCAGGAACATGTGTTGAGAAGAAAGGTGACCCAGGGAATTTACTATGCCTTGCTGGATTGGTAGATATGATTGCTTGCATGCCCTTTGTCATAATATGTCAAGTATTAACCTGATGCCTCTGGATATTTATATGCATTATGGGTTGTCTATGTTGAAGCCCACTCCAGATGTCTAACAAATCCATTAAGATTCTCGTGGGGGTGGTGGAAGATGTTATTGTCAAAGTTGGCAAATTTGTGTTACCAACAGACTTTGTAGTGCTTGACTGCGCTATTGATAGAGACATAGACATCATCCTTAGGAGAACATTCTTGGCTATGGGGAGAGCATTGACGTATTCTGAAAAGCATGCGATCATGTTTCGTGTCAAGATTGAGAGTATCAACTTCAAAGTCGGGAGAGGCCACTTGTTGCCCATAGGAGTTGGGAACATTTGTATAGTCAATGTTGAGCATGAAGTTGGAAGGAAATCTAACCATACTGTGGCTAAATCACCCTAAAAAAGAAGGCTAAATCAGCATGCATGAGTAGTACTTCTGTGGAACCAAAGGCAGGAAGCAGGTGAGGAAGTCCCATCCTATGGACGGCTCACCAAAACAATGATCAGGTATCTTGCGTCATGTCGCAATGTTAAATAAGGTATTTCTTGTGGGGCAACACAAGCATTTTTTGGACGAATGGGTGTTGGTGGATATAGGTACACTTTGAAATTTGGAGGAAAGTGGCCTAAAATAGAAAGGAAGAATTCTGGTGCACAAACGATGGTAGAACAAGTGGACCATCCTTTCAAAGGACGGACCGCATATCCCTCCATCTTCTGCACCCAGCACTTAAAGTGAATGGGCAAGAGATGGTTCAATGTATGGACCTTTATCTTCCCATATGGAGCGTCTCTTGGCCCTTCTTTGGTTATTAATGGGGAAAAGCTAATGGGCCCACGTTAAGGTTTAAGCTTGGATCAGGTATTGTTTAATTTGGATGGGTCGACCTTTAATTAGCCACTCATGGGCTTGATCATCCTAAACTAGTTGGTTTTAATATTGAAAATGGGTCTGCTAAGGGTGTACAGTCTACTCGACATACATATACCTTTTCCTCCATCTTCTTCATCCTTTCCCTCTTCATCTCTATTCGAAAAAAGAATTCTTCCATTGTTGCTTATTCAAGCTTCAAAATTTTGCATTGTTATGCGCACACTTCACCTGCACACACTGAGTGATGAAGCTCTAGGGGTTTTCACCCACATCAGTCGCAACATATCACTTCATTAACACACTCACTTAGGTAATGTTCTTCACCTTGTGCCTTTGATTTTATGCCTAATGTGATGATTGCACCTAGTATTATAGTGGGGTTATGTTATACCTTGAATTGCAAATAAAATTTAGGGGGAGAACTTGGGATTTTAATGTTAGGTTGATTGGATAGGGCTTAGGAATGTATGTATATGTGCTTCCATTCTTATTCATTGTAATTTGAGCTTGAATTTGGACTAGCCCTGTACATTGTCTGTGACTTGTGAAAAAATTGAAAATACCCAAGTAAAATTGTATCATACCAAAAAATATGGAAGAACAGATGGACCATCTTTCACAAAGATGGATCGTCTGTCGTTTTGCCAATTGAACTCGTAAGCCTCATTTCTTTAGGTTAGAGTATGACTCAAGGGACGGAACGTCCTTTTAAAGGACAACGCATACCTTGAATTGTACATTGAAATAGTGAAGTGAAATTTCTAGACTCAATTGAGGTATAGTGTATGGTCCGTCCTTTGAAGATACGGACCATCCCTTTAGCTGTCTTGCACCTCATTTTTTGCAATTTTCAGTATACCCCAAATCTATGTTCTAATATATTAGTGCATGATCATAGGAAAATGGAACAAAAAAGAGCTTTACCCCAAGGAGGAAAGTCTAGCACATAGAAAAGGTCCCGCTTAGTGGACGAGGATGAGGAAGAGTACTTGCCTCCAAGTAGCAGGAGAGTAGAGGTGTCACCTATTCCATCAAATAGGGTGGCATCAGCTGAGATACTTGCTCTGGATACTGCATCCAAGTCTGGTGGTGATGAGGACCGGGCCCAATCTCAGGGGCCACAGATAGAGATTTCCTCTAGTGAGGCAGTTGAGGAGGAATCATCTAGCCAGACCTTCTCCCTAGCACCAAAGTTGAGATGCCAACAAGATAAGAAGATGTACAAGATTAGAGACAGTCTAGGGTTTGGAAGAGCATTATTTATAAGGTCGTAAAATGGTTAGTGGCAGAGCCCGTCAGGGACTTACTAAGAGAGGATTGTGATCTTTACGGGGTTGGAGGCATATGCCGATATGATTAAGCAGCTCCAATTTCAGCACTAGGAGTTTCTCTTTTGGCTAGTGATTTAGTATATTAAGATACTGGTCCAGGAGTTTTATGTAGAATATTGGGAGATCCTTCTTAGGTCAAACTAGTATTGAAGATGCAGATCGAGCCACTGCCTCTGTGATAATTCGTAGTGTTTTAATTGATTTGAGCTCGGAGGCAATCAACCATTACTACTTAGGTGAGGACTATGAGGTGGTGGACACCTTAACTTATGATGAGAGTGCCGATAGAGGCAGGTAGGCTAGAGGGTGGATAACTGGTGTTATTGCCAGGAGTACCCCAGTTTAGGTTGTGTCTGATACAACCTACATCTTCAATAAAGACGTCATTCTTTCCACGAAGTTTTGGCAGAACATATTCTGTAGTAAAGTATGCCTAACGAAGACGAAAAACAAACTACCTCTTGGATAGGATCTTGTTGTGGCATCTATTATGGATAAGCGCAGCATATTCATTGGCTAGATTATCATCATGGAGCTAAAGTATCAAGCAGTACAGACGGCCACCTCCTTCTCATTCCCATATCTTGTCATAGCCCTATGCCAGAGGGTAGGGGTACCTCTCTTGCCCATGGAGGACATTTTCGCTAATGCTCCCTGGTGACTAACATCACCAAGATGCGGGATGACACTATGGTTATTGGGGAGAGCTATCCTAGCTCCACCTTACCAGGTGGGCCCATTACTGAGAGGCAGGGCATCCAAACTGAGGTGCCCGTATCATATCTCACTGGTGAAGCAAACCTTTCAAGACTAGTAGCTTTAACCACTGCAGCATCCATACTAGCTATTCCACCGAGGCCACCACTGATATATAGGGACTCACTTATCGGGTTAGCCTTGGGGGTATACAAAGATGAGTGGAAACTAGCTAGACTAATTGAGGACCTGTCGGCCTTTGTGGCCACTATTGTAAAGTTAGCTCTTTAGCCACTCCAGATATAGTGAGGACCTCGCATGAGGCTTTGAGCTCATGACTGAGTCTGTGGATGCCCTATTGCACTAGTTGAGAGGAGGATGATGTTTCTAACCTATAAGAAGATCTTGAAGAGACCAGGGATATAATGCTCGAGATGCAGATACGTGAGTGATAGAGAGTTGAGGTGCAGATAACACTGGTGGTTACGACACCGCCGATAGCTAGCATCCTAGATTTTATTCTACGAGTGGTGCCTATTCTACCAGCCCTCCTAGTTACCAGAGCTTGCACTACACAAAAGAAAGTGCTTGCTAAAACCCTGGCCCAGGTAGAGCTGTAAGCTTAGACAGAGATTCTAGCCCTGCCAGTAGATAAGGGCAAGGTCATAACTCCAGAAGCACCACCAATTCAGCTGTCTACTATTGAGGAAGAGGCTCTTCGACGAGCGATAAAGGAATCACGGTTTCACACCCGTGGCCTAGCTCATGATGTGGAGTATGGTTCTTCATTGCCACTCAAGGATGATGTTCAGTAGTGCAGTCTGAGCACTATAGAAAGCTGTGTTTTTGCTACTTTCTTTTCCCCTTGTAATTTATTTTGTATATGCATTATGGACACTGCATTTTTTAGGAGGGGGTGGATATTTTGGATATGTGTTTGATTGTATGTGTGATTGATTCTATGATGTTTAACTTTCCTAAAACTTTGAATTGTATGGCAGTATGCATTTGATAAGTTATTTTATGTGTGGTTGTGATCTATGTAGTCCATATCCTTACAGCCTTTTTAGTATAACTTCTTCTTTTTCTTCTCTATATTAACTTCTTTTGCTTTTGTAGTGTAGAGACCTCCTTGGTTTTTTTAACCATGGCTTTTTTGGGGGAGGCTCACTTTATGTTAATCTTCCAAAATAAAAAATAGTTAAGTGTCGTAGTGCATGGGTCTGATGATGGAATGCTTAGGCAACTTTCTTAAGGGTACTGACCTACTTTTTGAGTCGTCTTAGGATAAATAAATTTTCTTTGACTTATGTGGTTGTGGGAATGTAGCTTTTTGCATGTTGGAGCTGATTTTTTGAAACAATGACCTCCTAGAAAATTCTTATTGTAGTTGTTTGACATTGAGTTGTATATCTCCACTTGTGACATTAAATTGTTGGAAATATGTTCCTAGTTGAGAGTAATGTGTTAGTCAATTCTATATCCATGTGCTCATGTGTGGGAAAGGAAAATTGCTTGTTGACCTAATTTGATCACACTCTAGAACTTGCCTTGATACTTGTGCATAAATTTAGGAGTGGTTATGGATTGTAGAGATGTACTTAGGCCTTGTTTGTGATTCACAGGCCACATATACCTAAATATACCTACCAAATGATGCATGAATTCCTAGTGTCCCACATTGAGCCTATTGACCTTTTTCTTGATCAATTGTAATGAAAGCCAAAACTAATTCTCAAGTTTACCCTCATTCGAACCCATCCTCCTTGACCCTTGAAAAGTAATGAAAAATTAGCAAAACATTATAAGTTGGGAGTGATAAGGAGGGAAAGAAACAAAATAGGCCAAGAAGATGTTGGATGAGCACATTCCAAGGTGTGATTAATCAATGAGCCAAAGAAGAAAAGAAAGAAAAAAGAGAAAAAAATAGAAAAATGAAGTTTGATGCCACAAAAACAATTTGGGGTATGAAATCCCAAAACAAATGATGGGTTGAAAAGAAGGGATCAAAAAGGTGGAAAAGGTTGGGGAAACATGACGTGGTCAAGGAGGGCAAGTGAGTCACTAAAATCCTATATTATACCCTACCAACCCTCTTACAAGCTTCATTACAAGCTTAGAAAATTCCTTATGTGATTTCAACCCGGACATCGAAAAATGAAGGCACTTGAGTAAATCGGCAAGCATATGGTAGTTATGACCTATCTTGTGAACTTCTTTGTGAGAGTTGAGTGCATTTCTCTCCTCTCTCTGTCTTGTGTGTCCTTGTGGTGCGTGTTTTCATTATTTTAGAAGAAAGGACATTTTACATGGTCTAATTATGAGGGCATGTGGATTTGAATGACTGGCATGTTTCACTTCTGTAGTTTGGGTATATGCATACTGATATGATGTCATGAGTAGAGATTGTATGCTTAGTCTAAATGGTTGTGAGAAAGTTGTGTTTTTGGTGATAGAATGGTCGCTGGATTGAATATGATGTGTTGATTGTTCGGGTGTTTGCTATAGGTGTTAAAAACCGACACGCAAGTGCACGTGGTCAAACAAGTAATAAAGTGGCTAAGTAAGCCAAGTATCGAACCAAGGAGACTCTGGATAAGTAAACTTGTTTGAGTATACTATATTCTAGCTTACTTCTAATTATGCTAACAACAACGTAACCAAAAGTTAAATAATTTTTGTTTATAAATTATATACTGAAACTATTAACAACTATTTACTATGAATTGAAACTATGGATATGAGCATGCCAAGGTTAAGAACAAGTAATGAACTTGATTACAATCATAATTTGGTTAATCTTCTCTTCCTGTTGCTAGCCAAGAACATTAGCCTAGAGATTAAAACTCTCGTATTTAATCTCACTTTAGAATCATAAACCATTCGTCTACATTTCTGTGATCAAATGCAATTTATGACCTAGCACTACAATTCCGGTTCCTAAATTGACTAATATGGCTTTCAAGTATATTTCTATCAGGAAAGCACATCAAAACCCAATTTTCCCAAATCAAGTTAAGAACAATACCCTATTAATTCATAACTTTCCAATTTCTTGCTCTCTCGAGTGAAATTTGACTTTTTAGATGTACATTAATGTCGGCCACACACTAATGCAGTAGAAACAAGAATTAATAGAACAACATAGAAGAAGAAGATGAAAAACCATACAATTCAATAATCAAGATTCATCACAAATGTTCATAACCTCAGCAAGGAAGAGAATTAGCCACTCATTTGTGGATTAATCATCCTAAAACAAGTGTTAATCATACATACAATTGATTGAAAGAAGAAAGGAAGAGAGAAAATCCCTTAGCTTTTTTGTTCCTCAACTGCCTCTAACCCACGTCCTTGCTCCACCAAGTCTGAATTATGAAAAATAAACCTAAGTGTGCTATTTATAGTAGTAGGACTCTTTCCCGGAATAACAAGCAACGTGTCACGGAGTGCATCGCGGAGCACGGCCTCCGTGACACGCTACGGACGCGGAAGCCTTCTGGAAAATCACCCGAAAATGGCCCGGGCAGCACCCTGCCGCGTTGGCAGCGTGTCACGCTGCTTGGGCAGCGCGTTGGCAGCCCTTGGTCATGGAGGCCACCTGCCGTGTCACGTTGCCAACGCGCAGGTGGGCTGTTGTGAGCGGCCTGCCTGCCGTGGCACCTTGTCGACGCGCCGGTGGGCTGTTTTGTGCCTCCTCTTCGCCGACGTTCGCGTGTTGATTCCGTTTCCAAGCCTCTATCTCACCAACTCATGGATTAGTTGCTCAAAAGTCATCAAAACCTACAAAACAAAGGCTAATAATGTTGGTTAGAACATATCTTTACTTCATATAAAATTACATGAAAATGTATACAATAATCTTAGATAAACAAGACTAATTTAAGTCGTGAAGCGTATCTCGGGCATATATTTTTGCCCGTGATCACAACCCCACACTTAAAGCCTTGTTCGTCCTCGAACAACCTTTTACATATCATGCATATGGAGACTCCCACATAACTAATTTAGCAAGAGAATTCCAGTTACGGCTATAATGATTACGTAAGATACAAGCTAAAAATAGAGCATGCCTGATTTGATCATTGGAATGAAGTACAACTATGTTAAGACTTCTTAACCTCAAGAATCGACTCTCAATCTTAGCAAACTCATGTAAATCAACTGATTAAGAAATCCCACATGAATTATATCCTTTATTCAACATGTGCCCCTCACGGAAAGAGAGTTACCCAATTTCACACGCAAAAACAATTTTTGTATCACAACATGTGTGGGTATATGAATAGAATTACGCTCACTCTCACAAAGAATTCTCATGCATCATGTAATGACCCATAAGCTTGCCCTTAGTGTTTTATTCCACTAATTTTAAGGATGTATGAATGTAAGATCAAGTAGGACTTTTTTTTAGGTTGTAATGTAACTCAGGTGCGGGTCAGTACTATTATGATCAGTAATAGTGACTATCTTTCCTAAGCGCTTTTAATACATCACGCCTTCATTACAAATTTCCCTTCTCTCACTTCACCTTTTTCTCTTTTCATCTTTCTTTTTCCTCTTTTGTTCCCCCCTTTCTTTAGGCACCTTTCGCTTATTAGTAAGGAGTTCTATAAGTGACTTTTCATTTATTTATTTTCTTACTCCCTACTAATACTCACCCATATTCAAACAAGTGCACCCTCGACCTTTCTCAACTCTTACAATTTCTACTTTCCCTTCTTTTTCATTCTTCTCACTCCTTTACTCTTTCGGATTTTTCCTTTAAGCGCTTAGGAGTTTTGGTTCAATTTCAAGGCTAATGAAAGAAAAAGGATTAAGCTTATGTTGCAACTGTCAAAGAATAGGCTCAAGGCTCAATGGGGTTAACTAGGATTAATTTTTCAAGGTAGGTAAAATGAGGGATAAAAATTGGTTCATTCAAAGAAATGCCTCAATCATCACCTACAATTCACATCCTTCATTTCGTTTTATAAACACACCAGGCAAGTTCTAGACATTTCCTAATAGCACAGAATACTCAAAAACCTTACACTCAAGGCACGTGCTCAAATCAATACACAATCAGTAGAATCCTACTCAGCTAATCACAAGAATTCAGAATTAAGCTTCAAACATATTGAGTCAAATTCAAGAGCCTAAGTGTCTCAAACAAAGTTATACACTTGCATGCTTCACACCGAACATACTTGGCTCTTACAATCACGTATAGCACATAACAAGAACATCAAGCACCAATTAGTTATGGTTTCAAAAACCCAAAACCTATCGACTAATTTTCCTCAAGACGGTCGTCATCCATCCATCGTCGGAAACAGTCCCTAGCTATGACTAAAAACATTATATACAGACAAGGAATTTTTTTTTTATTCTTCGGTTCAAATACCCCCCGTCGGAAAAGAACCAAAAAGAAAAACCAACGGGTGATGAAGTCATGCTTAATTCACAAAAAATTTTCAAAATTTTCAAATTTCTCACCAACTTTTGCACAAGCATTACATTCACCAAATTCGTTAAGCACAGAAAATTTTGAAATTTCCCTTGAAATTTCCCTCACCCCACACTTAAATCATGCTATGTCCTCATAGCATCAAATTAAAAATTTAAAAAGGGTGAGAAATACTCCCTGAGGCCTTTACACTTAGCTAACAACATGCCTTTCTTCAACTTGCATAAGTGGGTGTTCAACCCCACACTTTTTCTCTTCCATGCTTGCTAGTTTCCTCCTCCAAGGGTACTCAGACTTCCCCTCCATCTGCTCTTAACTTTCCACCAAAACAACACAAGATGAAAATAAACAAAAATTAACTCAATTGCAAGAAATTAAAATGGTACCTGTGGTACCCTTGGGTTACCTCCCAAGCAGTGCCTAATTTTACGTCGCAGCACGACGTACCAAGTTTCACCACTTTTTCCTCCACCTTGAGGATATGAATCTCACCTCTAATTTCTTTTCTAATTTCCTCTTATGTTCTAGGGGTGGTGGTGAAAAATTGTAAGGACCAAACAGTAGGTGTTGCCTTTTTAACTTATTGGCCCTCAAGTAAGCGAAGTCATTTTGCCTCTCCGCATTGGCAAATTTCAAAATATATGGTGCTTGGTCCTCCTCTAGACATTTCTCTATAAGCTTGGAAGACTCTCTTTCTATGTTGTCCACCAAACTTAATGTCGAAAAATGAGTAGAGTGTGGTCCAATACAGCTCAACTCTGAAACTGCATTGTGCTTCACCTCCTTACTTGTATACTCCTTCTCAGCATCGACATCTATCTCTCCATTAATGTCAACTAGGGGATACTCTATCTCTTCTTCCACGAATAGATTTTCCATAAGTGTGAGCCCATCACGGGGACACTCAAGAGATTCTAATTGATGGGCTTCATCCAAGAATTCACCCTTGTCTTCCTCTTGTAGTTCCTCTTGAATATCGGCTACAGCTGTTACCTGCAATTTATCACAAGCTTCAGCCTCAGCAATCTTCTCCGTGAATTTGACGCTCATCCTTACTAGAACCTCTGCATTCTCTTCTTGCTGAATTCTCAATACTGCAATCGCCTCCTTCATTGCTTCTGATTGCTCCAAGAGTTGTTTCATCATGTCTTCTATTCGAGCTTGGCGTCCCAAGTCCTCATTTTCAGCATTCCTATATTCAGGAAAAACAACAAAAGGATCATAGTAGGGGCTTGGGGGAGGGGAATATGCATTCGGACAGCCATCCCAATGGCCATCTTGACCACCACATATATTACACGTGTTACATTGTTGCCACAAGTGGTGTCCTCCGCAATTCAGACAAGATTCACTAAAATATGAGTATCCACCATTGAAACCATTTATATTCCACGATGTCATGTTAATAAGGGTATTCGAAAAAGAAAAAGTAAAATGCAAAAAGAATTAAAACAAACACTAAGACTAAGTTGTCAGCACTTGAGAAAAATAAAAATACAGTAAATTACACTTAAAACAAATTCACCTATTGCCAAGTGTCCCCGGCAACGGCGCCAAAAACTTGTTCGGGTGTTTGCTATAGGTGTTAAAAATCGACACGCAAGTGCACGTGGTCAAACAAGTAATAAAGTGGCTAAGTAAGCCAAGTATCGAACCAAGGAGACTCTGGAAAAGTAAAATTACTTGGGTATACTATATTCTAGCTTACTTCTAAGTATGCTGACAACAACGTAACCAAAAGTTAAATAATTTTTGTTTATAAATTATATACTGAAACTATTAACAACTATTTACTATGAATTGAAACTATGGATATGAGCATGCCATGGTTAAGAACAAGTAATGAACTTGATTACAATCATAATTTGGTTAATCTTCTCTTCCTGTTGCTAGCCAAGAACATTAGCCTAAAGATTAAAACTCTCGTATTTAATCTCACTTTAGAATCATAAACCATTCGTCTACATTTCTGTGATCAAATGCAATTTATGACCTAGCACTACAATTCCGGTTCCTAAATTGACTAATACGACTTTCAAGTATATTTCTATCTGGAAAGCACATCAAAACCCAATTTTCCCAAATCAAGTTAAGAACAATACCTTATTAATTCATAACTTTCCAATTTCTTGCTCTCTCGAGTGAAATTGGACTTTTTAGATGTACATTAATGTCGGCCACACACTAATGCAGTAGAAACAAGAATTATTAGAACAACATAGAAGAAGAAGATGAAAAACCATACAATTCAATAATCAAGATTCATCACAAATGTTCATAACCTCAGCAAGGAAGAGAATTAGCCACTCATTTGTGGATTAATCATCCTAAAACAAGTGTTAATCATACATACAATTGATTGAAAGAAGAAAGGAAGAGAGAAAATCCCTTAGCTTTTTCGTTCCTCAACTGCCTCTAACCCACGTCCTTGCTCCACCAAGTCTGAATTATGAAAAATAAACCTAAGTGTGCTATTTATAGTAGTAGGACTCTTTCCCGAAATAACAAGAAACGTGTCA
Organism: Datura wrightii; assembly: GCA_035772735.1. Classification (NCBI taxonomy): domain Eukaryota; kingdom Viridiplantae; phylum Streptophyta; class Magnoliopsida; order Solanales; family Solanaceae; genus Datura; species Datura wrightii. The sequence continues at coordinate 98,951,165 of JASDFA010000007.1, forward strand.
CGGAGTGCATCGCGGAGCACGGCCTCCGTGACACGCTACGGACGCGGAAGCCTTCTAGAAAATCACTCGAAAATGGCCCGGGCAGCACCCTGCCGCGTTGGCAGCGTGTCACGCTGCTTGGGCAGCGCGTTGGCAGCCCTTGGTCGCGGAGGCCACTTGCCGTGGCACGTTGCCAACGCGAAGGTGGGCTGTTGTGAGCGGCCTGCCTGCCGTGGCACCTTGTCGATGCGCCGGTGGGCTGTTTTGTGCCTCCTCTTCGCCGACGTTCGCGTGTTGATTCCGTTTCCAAGCCTGTACCTCACCATCTCATGTATTAGTTGCTCAAAAGTCATCAAAACCTACAAAACAAAGGCTAATCATGTTGGTTAGCACATATCTTTACTTCATATAAAATTACATGAAAATGTATACAATAATCTTAGATAAACAAGACTAATTTAAGTCGTAAAGCGTATCTCGGGCATATATTTTTGCCCGTGATCACAACCCCACACTTAATGCCTTGTTCGTCCTTGAACAACCTTTTACATATCATGCATATGGAGACTCCCACATAACTAATTTAGCAAGAGAATTCCAGTTACGGCTATAATGATTACATAAGATACAAGCTAAAAATAGAGCATGCCTGATTTGATCATTGGAATGAAGTACAACTATGTTAAGACTTCTTAACCTCAAGAATCGACTCTCAATTTTAGCAAACTCATGCAAATCAACTGATTAAGAAATCCCACATGAATTATATCCTTTATTCAACATGTGCCCCTCACGGAAAGAGAGTTACCCAATTTCACACGCAAAAACAATTTTTGTATCACAACATGTGTGGGTATATGAATAGAATTACGCTCACTCTCACAAAGAATTCTCATGCATCATGTAATGACCCATAAGCTTGCCCTTAGTGTTTTATTCCACTAATTTTAAGGATGTATGTATGTAAGATCAAGTAGGACTTTTTTTTAGGTTGTAATGTAACTCAGGTGCGGGTCAGTACTATTATGATCAGTAATAGTGACTATCTTTCCTAAGCGCTTTTAATACATCACGCCTTCATTACAAATTTCCCTTCTCTCACTTCACCTTTTTCTCTTTTCATCTTTCTTTTTCCTCTTTTGTTCCCCCCTTTCTTTAGGCACTTTTCGCTTATTAGTAAGGAGTTCTATAAGTAACTTTTCATTTATTTATTTTCTTACTCCCTACTAATACTCACCCATATTCAATCAAGTGCACCCTCGACCTTTCTCAACTCTTACAATTTCTAGTTTCCCTTCTTTTTCATTCTTCTCACTCCTTTACTCTTTCGGATTTTTCCTTTAAGCGCTTAGGAGTTTTGGTTCAATTTCAAGGCTAATGAAAGAAAAAGGATTAAGCTTATGTTGCAGCTGTCAAAGAATAGGCTCAAGGCTCAATGGGGTTAACTAGGATTAATTTTTCAAGGTAGGTAAAATGAGGGATAAAAATTGGTTCATTCAAAGAAATGCCTCAATCATCTCCTACAATTCACATCCTTCATTTCGATTTATAAACACACCAGGCAAGTTCTAGACATTTCCTAATAGCACAGAATACTCAAAAACCTTACAGTCAAGGAACATGCTCAAATCAAGACACAATCAGTAGAATCCTACTCAGCTAATCACAAGAATTCAGAATTAAGCTTCAAACATATTGAGTCAAATTCAAGAGCCTAAGTGTATCAAAACAAGTTATACACTTGCATGCTTCACACCGAACATACTTGGCTCTTACAATCACGTATAGCACATAACAAGAACATCAAGCACCAATTAGTTATGGTTTCAAAAACCCAAAACCTATCGACTAATTTTCCTCAAGACGGTCGTCATCCATCCATCGTCGGAAACAGTCCCTAGCTATGACTAAAAACATTATATACAGACATGGAAATTTTTTTTTATTCTTCGGTTCAAATACCCCCCGTCGGAAAAGAACCAAAAAGAAAAACCAACGGGTGATGAAGTCATGCTTAATTCACAAAAAGTTTTCAAATTTTTCAAATTTCTCACCAACTTTTGCACAAGCATTACATTCACCAAATTCGTTAAGCACAGAAAATTTTGAAATTTCCCTTGAAATTTCCCTCACCCCACACTTAAATCATGCTATGTCCTCATAGCATCAAATTAAAATTTAAAAAGGGTGAGAAATACTCCCTGAGGCCTTTAGGCTTAGCTAACAACATGCCTTTCTTCAACTTGCACAAGTGGGTGTTCAACCCCACACTTTTTCTCTTCCATGCTTGCTAGTTTCCTCCTCCAAGGGTACTCAGACTTCCCCTCCATCTGCGCTTAACTTTCCACCAAAACAACACAAGATGAAAATAAACAAAAATTAACTCAATTGCAAGAAATTAAAATGGCACCTATGGTACCCTTGGGTTGCCTCCCAAGCAGCGCCTAATTTTACGTCGCGGCACGACGTACCAAGTTTCACCACTTTTTCCTCCACCTTGAGGATATGAATCTCACCCCTAATTTCTTTTCTAATTTCCTCTTATGTTCTAGGGGTGGTGGTGAAAAATTGTAAGGACCAAACAGTAGGTGTTGCCTTTTTAACTTATTGGCCCTCAAGTAAGCGAAGTCATTTTGCCTCTCCGCATTGGCAAATTTCAAAATATATGGTGCTTGGTCCTCCTCTAGACATTTCTCTATAAGCTTGAAAGACTCTCTTTCTATGTTGTCCCCCAAACTTAATGTCGAAAAATGAGTAGAGTGTGGTCCAATACACCTCAACTCTGAAACTGCATTGTGCTTGACCTCCTTACTTGTATACACCTTCTCAGCATCGACATCTATCTCTCCATTAATGTCAACTAGGAGATACTCTATCTCTTCTTCCACGAATAGATTTTCCATAAGTGTGAGCCCATCCCGGGGACACTCAAGAGATTCTAATTGATGGGCTTCATCCAAGAATTCACGCTTGTCTTCCTCTTGTAGTCCTCTTGAATATCAGCTACAACTGTTACCTGCAATTTATCACAAGCTTCAGCCTCAGCAATCATCTCCGTGAATTTGACGCTCATCCTTACTAGAGCCTCAACATTCTCTTCTTGCTGATTTCTCAATACTGCCATCGCCTCCTTCATTGCTTCTGATTGCTCCAAGAGTTGTTTCATCATGTCTTCTATTCGAGCTTGGCGTCCCAAGTCCTCATTTTCAGCATGCCTATATTCAGGAAAAACAACAGAAGAATCATAGTAGGGGCTTGGGGGAGGGGAATATGCATTCGGATAGCCATCCCAATGGCCATCTTGACCACCACATATATTACACGTGTTACATTGTTGCCACAAGTGGTGTCCTCCGCAATTCAGACAAGATTCACTAAAATATGAGTATCCACCATTGAAACCATTTATATTCCACGATGTCATGTTAATAAGGGTATTCGAAAAAGAAAAAGTAAAATGCAAAAAGAATTAAAACAAACACTAAGACTAAGTTGTCAGCACTTGAGAAAAATAAAAATACAGTAAATTACACTTAAAACAAATTCACCTATTGCCAAGTGTCCCCGGCAACAGCGCCAAAAACTTGTTCGGGTGTTTGCTATAGGTGTTAAAAACTGACACGCAAGTGCACGTGGTCAAACAAGTAATAAAGTGGCTAAGTAAGCCAAGTATCGAACCAAGGAGACTCTGGATAAGTAAAATTGCTTGAGTATACTATATTCTAGCTTACTTCTAATTATGCTGACAACAACGTAACCAAAAGTTAAATAATTTTTGTTTATAAATTATATACTGAAACTATTAACAACTATTTACTGTGAATTGAAACTATGGATATGAGCATGCCAAGGTTAAGAACAAGTAATGAACTTGATTACAATCATAATTTGGTTAATCTTCTCTTCCTGTTGCTAGCAAAGAACATTAGCCTAGAGATTAAAACTCTCATATTTAATCTCACTTTAGAATCATAAACCATTCGTCTACATTTCTGTGATCAAATGCAATTTATGACCTAGCACTACAATTCCGGTTCCTAAATTGACTAATACGGCTTTCAAGTATATTTCTATCAGGAAAGCACATCAAAACCCAATTTTCCCAAATCAAGTTAAGAACAATACCCTATTAATTCATAACTTTCAAATTTCTTGCTCTCTCGAGTGAAATTGGACTTTTTAGATGTACATTAATGTCGGCCACACACTAATGCAGTAGAAACAAGAATTAATAGAACAACATAGAAGAAGATGATGAAAAACCATACAATTCAATAATCAAGATTCATCACAAATGTTCATAACCTCAGCAAGGAAGAGAATTAGCCACTCATTTGTGGATTAATCATCCTAAAATAAGTGTTAATCATACATACAATTGATTGAAAGAAGAAAGGAAGAGAGAAAATCCCTTAGCTTTTTTGTTCCTCAACTGCCTCTAACCCACGTCCTTTCTCCACCAAGTCTGAATTATGAAAAATAAACCTAAGTGTGCTATTTGTAGTAGTAGGACTCTTTCCCGGAATAACAAGAAACGTGTCACGGAGTGCATCGCGGAGCACGGCCTCCGTGACACGCTACGAACGCCGAAGCCTTCTAGAAAATCACCCGAAAATGGCCCGGGCAGCACCCTGCCGCGTTGGCAGCGTGTCAAGCTGCTTGGGCAGCGCGTTGGCAGCCCTTGGTCGCAGAGGCCACCTGTCGTGGCACGTTGCCAACGTGCAGGTGGGCTGTTGTGAGCGGCCTGCCTGCCGTGGCACCTTGTCGACGCGCCGGTGGGCTGTTTTGTGCCTCCTCTTCGCCGACGTTCGCGTGTTGATTCCGTTTCCAAGCCTCTACCTCACCAACTCATGGATTAGTTGCTCAAAAGTCATCAAAACCTACAAAACAAATGCTATCATGTTGGTTAGCACATATCTTTACTTCATATAAAATTACATGAAAATGTATACAATAATCTTAGATAAACAAGACTAATTTAAGTCGTAAAGCGTATCTCGGGCATATATTTTTGCCCGTGATCATTGATAGCTGTTGTTGACAACTAGCTTAGTCATGATAATTTATGAGTCCGGGATATTAGTTAGGTTTAGGGTAGTTGTCTTCTTGGTTTGCTTGAGGACAACCAAATGCTTTAAGTTGGGGGTGTTGATGTGTCAGGGATTAGTGACACATCATTACTTTTTATTTTTTTAGCATTTTTCATGTCATTTGGGGTAAAATTAAGTAGAAACTAACCTTATTGTTCTATGTTTCAGGATCTACGACATTTGATAAAGAAAGGAGTGAAGGCCAGAAAGCTGCTCAATAGACGAGGCAAAAGATGAACCATCAGTCTGTAGAATGGTCTGACCTTTCCCAGCTGCAAATTCCAGAAACCCAAAAAATTGGGTCCCTAGAGTACGGTTGAAAGGATGATCCATCCTTCCATAGGACCGTCCTTCAATGGATAGATGGATCAGAGCTTGGAAGAATGGGACTCCTCTAGTACGAAGTAAAGTACGGACCATCTTTCCAAAGAACAGTCCATCTCTCAAAGGACAACATATCAAGGTACATAATGTAAAAGATGGCCCAAAAGATGGTCCGTCCTTCCCAAGGACGATCCATTCCTATACACCTTGCACTCAGATATTCAAATTTAATGGGCATTTTGGAGCATAGTATAAATGTATTTTTCTTGTAATTATTGAGTAGTTTTTACATTGCTCAGTTCATAGCTAGTGTAGAGAGTAGAACATAGTTAGTTTTAGCCATAGTTCCAAGTAGATTGCAGATCCAACTTTTGTAGTCAAAGATTATCATTTCTCAAGTGATAATTTTAATTCCTATCGGTAAGAATGTCTCATTACTTTGCTTATCTTCTTCTTCTAGCCATGGGAAACTAAATCGAGATCTAATGTTGTGAACCCTAATGATCCCAATTTGTTAAAATTGTGTTTGGGCTATTGAACTTTTAATTAATATTTGTTTTGTAGCTTGTGATTGGCGAGGAGAATCATCCAATCCTGCCCAATTACCCTTATGAGGCTTGAAAGAGAAAATCTGGGTTGGGCTAGCATCAATCAACAATGACTCAAGGAATAACGCTTGTTTAATGGATTCTCCTAGACATAGGTTGAATTCCAAATTGGCAAACAAGCAATTGGGAAGAATGGAGTTTTCTTCAATATTAAAAAATTGAAGTAGATTGACGCCTCTTGTGATGTTGAAAGATACCTATGAGTTGCCTAAGTAAATTTCTTGAATGTTCAGCCTTATCCCTCTTTTAATTCTTTCAGATTAAGTGATTTAGTGAATTGACCCAATATTGGGGTCACTTCCCTAGAATTATCTCTAATTTCTTACAACTGTAGCTTAATACAATTGGTAGTTGTAGTTAAATTCTTTCACTCTCACTTTGAATAGTTTCTAATCTTGCAATACTTTATTGTTTAGCACTAGATAGTCTGGGCTTCGAGTAGTCTCTATTGGATTCGACCCCGAATCCTTGTTGGGTTTCTATATTTGCATCGATCGTTTACACTACCTGATATTGGAAGTGGACTTGTACAAGATCACTCACTTGCCTAAAAATGACCATGTCAATTCTTGCAAACAATCTTGATATTTAATGTTGCTCAAGGTTTTAGAATCCAATTATGAGTAAAATTCTACTCAAGACTTCGCAAAAAAACTCAAATTTGATGTGTTGACTTTTTGTCAAATAACTTGTGGGCATAGAGACAAGTACTTTCTTTGAAGAATAATGGAGCGTGAAAAATCCTCCCAAATTGAACAGGGACTTGTAATTCTATGCACCAGCAAACAAAGAACAAGAATCTAATTAAATTTCCCAAATATTTCGCCAAAATCTCGCACCCCACACTTAATGTTCAAGAACATTAAAAAAGAAGATCCATGAAATCTTAGCAATTATGCAGTGGAATAGTTGAACTTTCTCACATTGTGTTGTTGAAGGAAGGAAGATTAACTTATGGGAAGATCTTTCTTCAAACTAGCTGGGATTATGGAGGATAGGGGAAAATTTCCGTGCTTTATGCTCTCAAAAATCTTTTTGGGCAATGGGGAGTGGCGGGTCCGAAATTATTTCTTATAAAAATTTTTGGACCAGTCGTACCTTCGTGTCACCCTTTGCCTCACAAGGAGTGGAAAAATTGCTACTCCTTTGCAATGTAGGTGTTACAATCCGTAAGTTTCTAACATTTAGTCGACCTATTCGTATGTTGGTTAAGAGTTTTAGATTGCCATACGTACGAGGAAAGGGGCCGGGGAAAGGCCGAACGAGTGCAAAGTCGGGACTTCACGGGAGCAGGCTGAACCAAGTTGTCCAGAGGGGCAAAGTGGCACGGAGCAGCCCCCTCCGTGTTACCCAGTGGCACGCTCGTAAATTAGCGAGACCGGCAGAGTGCCACGTTGCCTTGTCTTCCTCCTCAAGTATATAAAGGCCTCACACTTAGATGTTATTTCATTTCTCATGTATTCTCGGCCAGAACAGGTAGGAACGGAGGGAAACTATTGAAAATCATCCGATTACGCCGCTAAACCCCGTCCAAATCTAAATTAATTCCGGGTAGTGAAGTATAAGGCCGCAGAGGGCATCGCTGCAGAGTTATTTTCGTAAAATACGCCCGGCGAATTGTTGTCCCGCAGAGCCTAAGTTGGTGTAATTATTTCAAACTAGTGTCAATATGATCTTGTGCCTAAAGTAAGTATTTCTCCCTTCTAGATTCTTGAGAAATTACAAGTTTTTGATCGTCTTTTGATAAGTTGAAGAATAGTCAGTATATATATATATATAAGTTATCATTTTATTCGAATATAGTAATAAAGTAGCCCTATTCGTTCATTAATATGATTACAGTTGAGAAGGGTAGTTGAACACGAGCCGAAACTCGCTAGTCAATTGGTAAAAAGCGAACGTGGTGTGTTAAGGCATTTTCTTTTGGCAGTTTAGTTTCTTTAGCATAGTAGTCCAGTATGAATCCCAGTAAAGCATGTTAGGAGTATGTTATCATGTCTAGTTGTTGTTGTCAGTTGAGGCTCGTAATTTTTATTGTTTTGGGCTAGATTACACCTACATAGCTTCTGTGACAATCCCAGGGTTAATAGCTGTGTCGCCGCCCATTAGGGGCGAGATTACGTCGCTCTACGGAGTGGCATGCCATCTGCAAGGGAAGAAGATGGGGATCCAGATCGTCATATGCCATGGTTTCCCTTATACTCACCCCCGCCGAGCGTTTACGCCCGGAGTGTAGATATCATGAGTCGTCCGAACTCAAACACAGCTACAGTCAGGGGCTGAGCGGGCCCAGTTGTAGACCCAGGGGATGGGTAGGACGCTTATAGCTTGTAGTTGACTCAGTATGACCTGAATAGGGGTATATATATTGAGGTGTACTCACTAGGGATAATAGGGGCCCAGGTGGGTTATTCTGTGCTTATTGTACCTTCAGGCTTGTGGGGGCCAAGTAAGGGTTATGTTTTCTTTAGTTACTGATAGTTAGAAAGTAAGATGCTTCACTTGTCAGGTATGACCCCCACCCTCTTTATTAAAATTATATTTAGCCCTGATCTGACTACTTCAGTCATCTTCAGTCCATTTTCTTTACTTTAGTTATTGTCAGTTCTATTTCCTACTTTCAGTCATTTAAAGTTACTGCCTTACATATTCGGTACCTGTGGTACTGATGCCCTCTTTTGGGGTGCTGCATTATTTTCCTATAGGTGCAGATAGATGAGGAGAAGGTCCCTCGTATTTCCAGTCAATGGTACAGAGCCGTTAGCTCCCTTCTTCCGGAGCTTGTGTGAGAGAGGTTTACTTCTTTTGTTTGTACCGTATGGGTAGGTTGGGGCCCTGTCCTGACCATCTTATTACTCCTAGAGGCTTGTAGATTGTGTTACTTCCCTGTGGTTAGATAATATTGGCCGTGTGGCCCATATGTGTTTTAGATTATGTGTGTTGGCCGTGTGGGGCCCTGTTTAGCGGTTGATTGGTGGCCTTGTCGGTCATAGTTTAGTTTAGCATCTGATTTTACTTTCCAGTTATAACTAGATATCATGGTGGCCTTGTCAGCCAACATAGGACTCCTTATGATTCTTTGTCTCTGGTTAGTTGTTTATTTTCACAAGTGGCTATAGGCCTTGTTGGCCGGGGGTTGTATTTACAGCCGCTATATAGCCCGTTGTTTTCTTGATCCTAGAGTTAGAGTCAGCCCTGCACCAGAGGTACTTAGGCTTAGTTAGCTCAGTAGTTCAGGTCCTAGTAGGGCACCAGGTGCCAGTCATGCCTCCCAAGGTGGGGCATGACAAACTTGGTATTAGAGCAGGTCGTATCCCAGGGAGTCTGCAAGCCATGCTAAGTAGAGTCTTGTCTGTGGATGTGTTGTGCACCACATACTATAGGTAGGAGGCTGCAAGGCATGATAGGATGGTTACTCTTTCTTCTTATTCAGTCATTCTATAGAGCGGTACAATATAGGGTTAAGTCCCTAAGCTCATTATATTCTTTTGCTTACAGAGAAATGTCGGACCAGCGACACCCTACGACTAGCAGGAGATTGGATGTAGCAGCAGGAGAGGGCACTAGTAGGGTGCCTTAGCCAAAGTCATCCTGGTCTGAGGGAGACAAGGAGTCTTCATCTCAACCTCCCCAACAGTGTCCACCACGTCAGGAGCCGCTTGGGACTGCCGCTGTGACGGCACTGCCTCCGACAGTTTCTATACCCGTACCATCCGACCAGGAGGTCAGGAGCGCGATGGTTATTCTAGACCAGATGATGGCTGCTCAGCGCCATCTAGTGCTACCTATTGTTGCAGAATAGCTCAAGGATTCGAGAGTTCCTAGCACTAAGTCCTCTGCAATTCATTGGGACAGATCGGACAGAGGACCCTCAGGACTTGTTAGACCAGATGCAGAGGATTTTCAGGGTGATGCATGCTACACCTACAGAGTCTGTTGAGTTGGCAGTATTTTGTCTATGGGACATTGCCGTGATATGGTATTAGAGTTAGGAAAGGTCTTGGCAGAGAGATGTTTCCCCTCCAACCTAGCCCAGCTTCTCAGAGGATTTCTTGGATCATTACCTATCGCGGGAGATCCGACAGGCCCGGGTTGTTCAATTCCTACACTTGGAGCAGTGGTCGATGAGTGTTTGGGAATATGCCATGCGGTTTGATTCCTTGGCTCGATATGTGCCAGCTTTGGTGAACACAATGTTGCCAGGATACACCATTTTATTATGGGGCTGAACCCGGAATATGTTGAGACCTGCATCATAACAACACTGCGAGAGGATATGGATATCACCCATGTGTAGGCTTTTGCTCAGAATATTGAGGGTATCAGAGAGCGGCAATGGGAGATTAGGAGGACAATTCAGGAGCAGCGCCGTAGGGACAGACTGGGTGAATTATAGGAGGAGTCCTGGGGTGGTCCTAGGCCACGGTTATCAAATAGGCCTCCTAGAACCCCGCCTCCATCGCAGCGGTAGAGGAGCAGGTCTAGTAACCTAGGGCAGCCAGAGCCCGACGAAGGTTCACGAGCAGTAGGTTCACAGCAGTATAGGGGAGTGGAGCAGAGTGGGTTTACAATACCACTTTGCTTTATTTGCAGTCGACGCCACTCTGGAGCATGCAGGTATGGTTCCATAGCGTGCTACATTTGTGGACAGGAGGGTCACCGTATTAAGAATTGTCCAGCTAGGGGTTAGGGTGACCGGGATCGACAGGATAGGTCCTCGGCAGGATCACGAGCTCCAGTATCCCTGGCAGGGCGTAGGCCCTCAATTTCAGCCGACAGAGGCCGAGGAGATCAGGGGCCTCCATTTCAGCTGCCGGCCCAGACCGTACTTATGCACTACGGAGGCGATAGGACTCAGAGTCATCACCAGATGTTGTGATAGGTATGCTGAACACTTGCTCTCATCCTGCTTATGTGTTGATAGATCAAGGATCCACCTTTTCCTATGTTACACCATTAGTGGCTCGAAAGTTTAATACTATGCCAGAATTTCATCGGTGACCTTTCTCAGTGTCTACACCCATTGGTGACGCTATTATAGCCAGAAGGGTCTATTTGGGGTGTACAGTAGAGGTTGCTAGTCGTTAGACTACGAAAGACTTGATAGAACTAGAAATGGTTGATTTTGATGCCATTATGGGTATGGATTGGCTAGCTTCATGCTATCCCAATGTCAAATGTTGGACCATGATTGTTAGTTTCCACTTTCCAGGGGAGGCAGTACGGGAGTGGAAAGGTAGTACAACCATGACAAAAGGTAGGTTTATTTCCTATCTTCGGGCGAGAAAATTGACAGCAAAAGGGTGCATTTATCTTATTGTCAGAGTTAAGGATATTCAGGCAGAGCCTCCGACCCTTCAGTCTATCCCAGTGGTTAATTAATTTCCCAAAGTATTTCAAGATGAGTTTCCTGGTATTCCCCTAGAAAGAAAAATTGATTTTGCGATCGATCTATTACCAAACACTCAGCCTATATCTATTTCTCCATATCGAATGGCTCCTACTGAACTCAGAGAACTAATGAACAATTGAAGGATTTTCTAGACAAGGGCTTTATCAGGATGAGTACCTCACCATGGGGTGCGCTAGTTCTATTCGTTAGGAAAAAGGACGGCTCCCTCCGTATGTGTGTAGATTATCGGCAGCTGAATAAAGTCACTATCAAGAATAAGTACCCACTTCCCAGAATAGACGATTTGTTTGATCAGCTACAGGGAGCGAGGTATTTTTCAAAGATTGACTTAAGGTCAGGATATCATCAGGTACAGGTTCGTGAAAGAGATATTCCAAAGACTGCCTTCAGGACCAGATCACTTTGAATTTCTAGTCATGTCCTTCGGACTGACAAATGCCCCAGCAGTGTTCATGGACCTGATGATCAACGTTTTCAGACCATACCTGGACCTATTCATGATAGTATTTATCGATAATATTCTGGTGTATTCCCGCTCAGAGGCAGATCACCAGGATCATCTACAGACAGTGCTCCAGATTCTCAGAGATCGCCAGGTATATGCAAAATTTTCTAAATGTGAATTTTGGCTGAATTCAGTTGTCTTCTTGGGCCATATTGTGTTAGATGCTGGTATACAGGTAGATACACAGAAGATAGAGGAAGTGAAAACATGGACTATACATCCCACTCCGACTGAGGTACATAGTTTCCTAGGGTTAGCTGGGTATTACAGAAGGTTCGTGGAAGGATTTTCCACTTTAGCAGCACCTTTAACCAAACTGACATAGAAGGCAACAAAATTCCATTGGACTGAGGCATGTGAGCTGAGCTTTCAAGAACTGAAAGACAGATTGACATCAACATCGGTGCTAGTGTTTCCAGAAGGAACAGAGGGTTATGCAGTCTGTTGTGATGCTTCAGGTGTTGTGTTAGGATGTGTTTTGATGCAGCATGGTAAGGTGATCGCCTATGCTCCCAGGAAGCTGAGGAAGCATGAGAAGAACTACCCTACTCATGAATTGGAGTTAGCTGCGGTGATTCATGCCTTGAAAATATGGAGACACTACCTGTATGGCGTCCACGTAGATATTTTCACTGATCACAAAAGCCTATAGTATATTTTCACCTAGAGAGAGTTGAATCTGCGGCAGCGTCGCTGGTTGGAGCTATTAAAGGATTATGATGTGAATATTTTATATCACCCAGGAAGGGCCAATGTTGTAGCAGATGCCTTAGTCGCAAATCCATGGGAAGCCTGGCATATTTACAGCACGAGCGGTAGGAATTGGCCTGAGAATTGCATCACCTAGCCAGTTTAGTCATTCTTATAGTAGAATCAGGAGATAATGGAGCGGTAATCAAAAATACCGCAGTGTCATCATTGGTGGTGGAAGTTAATGAACGATGGTATGAAGATCCTATCCTGGTTCAGCTCAAAATTATGGTTCAGCGAGGGGAAGTGACAAATTTCCAGGTAACTGAGGACGGAGTTTTGAGATATAGGGATCGCCTGTGTGTTCCAGATGTGGCAGGGCTTTGCCAGCAAATTATGGGCGAGGTACACTATGCCCGTTACTCTCTCCATACATGTTCGAAAAAAATTTACCATGACGTAAAAGAGATTTACTGGTGGCCGGGAATGAGAAATGGGATAGCAGAATTAGTAGCTCAATGTCCCAATTGCCAACAGGTGAAAGCTGAACATCAGAAACCAGGCGGACTGGCATAGGATATAGCGGTGCCTTTATGGAAATGGGGGGCAGTTAATATGGATTTCATAGTAGCGTTACCTCATACCAGGCGTAAATATGATTCTATCTGGGTAATTGTTGACAGGTTGACAAAATCAGGTCACTTTCTGCCAATAAGGGCTACCTTTTCAGCCGAAGATTATGCTGAGTTGTATATCATAGAAATAGTCCAATTGCATGTTGTTCCATTGTCAATTATCTCTGACTGAGGGGCGCAGTTTACAGCCAAATTTTGGCAGTCTTTTCAAAGGGGCTTGGGTACGCAGGTTAACCTGAGCACAGCCTTCCATCCTCAGACAGACGAGCAGGTATAAAGTACAATCCAGACGCTTGAGGATATGTTACGGGTGTGTGTGCTAGATCTTGGAGGCAGCTGGGATAAACATCTACCGCTTATTGAATTTGCCTATAATAACAGTTATCATTAAGCAATGCAGATGGCGCCTTATGAAGTGTTATATGGGCGAAAATACAGGTCTCTAGCTAGTTGGTTTGAGGTAGGAGAATCAGCATTGATTGGGCCAGCTATTATTCATCAGTTAGAAGAGAAAGTAAAGCTTATCAGAGAACGTCTGCTGACAGCTCAGAGCCGCCAAAAGTCTTACGCGAATATGTGGCGTAGAAACCTAGAGCTTAGTGTGGGTGAATGATCTTTCTTTATCGTGACTACCAATCGTAAGCACTTTTAAGACGTTTTTCATCTTTCTATTCCACCACTTTTTCCTTATTGTTCACCCTTCACTCTACTCACCCTTTTTCTTTTCTTTTCATGCCCCTTTTTTCACTACTTAACTGCTAGTCTTTGCTTATAGAATAAATAAGAACATTCACTCTTATAACTCTTTCTTTCATTGTCCTAGCATCAAGTGAACAACATAGTTGTGCCCCCCTTCTTCCTACTTTCTTTTCTTATTTTCCATACAAATTTTTTTTCTCCTTTCCGTTATCAGTCATACTTTGGTGGACCTTCACTTTCAAGTCTCAAAGTGCCTAAGACTACTTTGGATCAACAATTCTGGAGGTCACACAATAGAAAGGGAATAGGCTACTTTTGTGGCTAGGAAAAGAGTAAGACCTATGGCTCAAGGGGGTTAACTAGGGAAAATGTCCAGGAAGATTAAACAACACGGGAAACATGGAATTTACAAAGAAATGCCTTAATCATATCTTAAATATTTAAAAACTAGCCATCCAACATACACTAAGGCAATTTTTAGATGCTACATTATGTACAAAACACAATAATTAAGCTCACTTCACATGGCATCAAGACTCTAGTCGGTTTCCTATAACTACACATCCATAAAAATCATATTAAATGACGTTTTTCATTATTAATCCCTACAAATGTATTGAGTCGAATTAAAGAACTATGTGTGTCTCATGGAATTCTCACTTAAGATGACCATTTCATTGCCTCTAGCTTAGCGTCTTAGTGGAATGTCAAAGAGCACACAAGTGATTGTGTCTGACTCAAACTAAAAAAATGTGACCAATTTCCCTTAAGATGATTGTCATCCATCTATCATGGGGAAGGGTCACTACGCTATGACGACACAAAAAACAAGAAAAATTTTAAAAATAATCTTAAACAAACTCTACTACCGGAGACGAACAAATCATTTAAACATCACAATGCATCATCCCGATTATCAATCATCAGCATTACTATCTATTACAAAACATGACCTAATCAATCACAGAGCTATTACCATAGGAAATGACAACTATGCTACAACCTATAACGAATATAACAAACAAAGAGTAAACATGAATCTTTCCTCCACCCCACACTTAAATGGTGCACTGTCCTCAGCGCACAAATAAATATATCAAGTAGGTAGAGAAAAGAAACTTCCTAGGCCACTACGCATAGGAATCATCATCAGGATTGTACTCCTGATCATCATCATCATCATCATCATCATCCTTTCCATTGATCTGTATGGCTCCCATGGTAGCATTATCCTCCTCCTCCTCATTGTCCAAGTCACCAACCACATCAGTAAGCATCGTGGCCTCATCATCATCCAACGGCTCCTCAAAGGCTAGTCCCCCTCTACACATCAGCATAACACTCTCCGTGAATGGGTACCTCTCCTCCAAGGTATCCATCTCATCATCCATGGCAGGTCGGCCTCTGATACTCAGCTGCAAATCTAACATGCCAAACATGCAGCCTCTACAGCTATCATCTCGGGCCTGGTGATCAGCTACAGTATGAGGTGGAGCTATGAAAGTGATGGGCTCCTTTACCTTCGTGACTTCAAGTATCTTACTTGCTAGGGGCAAGTGAAGGTTTGCCTCTTCCTCCTCAATGCATGCCTCTCTCAAAAACTGGTCAGGAGACTGCTATAAGAATATTTCCACCTACTATTATCCCTTGATCTCCTCATATTGTCCTAGAGTACTTCACCAAAGTTGATTGGAAGCCCTTTCATCAACATGTATAGCAACACGACTTGCTCTCTAGTGATCTATGATATGTGTGTCCCAGGGAGAAGCAAGACACAAACCGACTTCATCCAAACTTTCTCCTCCTTATTCAAGTAGGAGAACGCAAGTGTGGAGTGAGTTTTTACGTGGTCCCTTTCCCAATGAGCATATGAATGATCACCACAAAGAGTATGGTGAATGTTGCGATATGGGGGCTTCTCTATCAGAATAAAGGACTCAGAAGGGTCTATTGTAGGTGTTCTGAGGAAGGCATTGAATCTATTAAAAGTGAAATGAACCACCTGACCCCATATTTTGACTTTGGTGCTCTCTCCAAATGAAGTGTCCCAGTTTGCATAAAATTCCCTCGCAAAAGTGAGGTTGCACTCTTTCGGCTCGGCAAAGATGTAGTCTACTCGCAACTCATGAACCTTGATCCGGATGGCGGGGAACTCAAGTGTGAGGCAGCCTTTGTCAATCCAATTCTTTGAAGCATATTTGACCTCCTTTTGTTTGTTGAACCATGTTAATCGATGAGGCTCCACTGCTTTTTCTCCAAAGCTCTTAGCAGGGGCTCCCGTGGCCAATGGACTTGATCCTTTTATGCCTCTTCGGAGCCGCTTGAAACCCTTATTATCTACCTCTGTTTCCTTTCCTTTGTCAGTGTTTGATGTGATGACACCTGCCAATCACAATCATGAACTTCACAAAATTAGTTCGTAAACAAAAAGGCTAGCTAATTAGTTGTAATGGTTGCGAAGTGACCATACACTTAATTTGCTATCATACTTGTGAGAATTTGTCAAATAGGTTACTCAAGACTTCCCCCATTATCATCCCAATCTCATCCAAATTATTCACTAACTTCACATTACAACCAAGTTCATGACTTTTTTTCATATCTCCTCTATTTTTTTCCTTCTTTTCAAGAATGCCTCACTTTGGTCATCCCTTCCACCTTCATCCTTTAATTCGTAATTCAAGTAATCCATATGGAAGTAGCTACATTTAATTATTTCAACAACCCACTTGAAATTTACTACCAACCACCATGAATTAACAAGAATTTTCAACAACTCAAGATTCTTTACATTCAAGAATTTAAGAATTAAGCACTTTCTCTCTCTACAATCAATTTTCTATCCACCAAATTCATGAAATTCAATTCACCACCACTTTTCATCCCCTCAACTTCACATACATTCAACCAAAAATAAGCAACCCAACAAGGACAACACATTATCATGGAAGAATTTAAGAAAATAAAGATCATGAAACCCACATTATGAAATTCAAGCTTTTCACTAACAATGGTGATTTTGGGTCTTTAACGTGGGGAAAAGGTGTATGGGGGCATGCTTTTCACACTAAATAAGCAAGAGAGATGAGAGTTACTTACTTGACTTGGAGATATTAGCTTCACCAAGCTTCTTGGAGAAGACAACTATGGGGGACTAGGGAGAGGGGAATTAGGACCCTTTTGAGGAAGAGAGAGAATTTTATTTGCCTTTTGTTTTGACTTTTAGTGAGAGGGGATGAATGGGGATTTAAAATAAAGGTGTGGGGCATGGGTTTTTGGTAATTTTAAGGTCCTTGGGTCAAATTTTACCCATTGAACCAAAAAGTTTTTGGCAATATACCATTGGCGCCGCACGCCAGTCACCATGCCACATACTTAGAAGAAAATTTTATTCGTGGACAGGGGATGGCATGGTACGCCTCCCATATCCCCAAGATGAAATTTTTTTTCATTCTAGAGTACAACACCTGGTTCCCCACGCCAGGTGTCTCACCCCAGACTTAACCCTTTTCAGCTTATTTCCCCCGTTTTTTTGCCTCCAAAGCCCTATTCATCTCTGCAAAATTAAAAAAATGTTATAAAATGAGTTTCCTGCCACCAAGCGCCATAGTTATTGTCGTGGCACAACATTCATGGGTTACCTCCTGTGCAGTAACTAATTTAACATCGCGGCACGATAAAAGTCACTCTCAGTCCTTCATCTGAGTGAGGTAGTTAGTATCCTAAAAACCTGCTAAATTCTTATGCAGCACATGTTGCTCAACTGCCTGCTTACACCCTTCAAGCTCTACCATTGGCTTCATTGTGAAATTCTCATAATGAGGTGGCCGCCTTGCCACTCTAAACACATCGAAGACTTCTCCTGACCATCCATAGTCATTGACATCTTGCCCGACTTCACCTTTATAACAACATCGGTGGTGGCTAAGAATCCTCATCCTAAAATGAGGGGACTATTGTATCTACTTCATAATCCAAGATTATAAATTCCAATGATAAAATGAAAGGTCCAACCTTGATCAAGACGTCCTCTATGATTCCATCAGGATATGCAAGAGATCAGCCGGCAAGCTGCAAGGTCACTATGGTTAGACATGTTCACCTAAACCAAGGTGTTCAACAAGGATGCAAGAATTAAATTAATGCTTACACCAAAGTCACACAGTGTTGAACCAACTTTCCTGCTCCCAATAGCAACTAGAATAGTGAAACTCATAGGGTCTTTCAGCTTCTTTGGAATTTTGTTCTGCACCCGGGAGCTGCAATCTTCCATGAGAGCCACAGTCTCAAATTTCGTCAGCCTCCTCTTATTAGCCACAATATCCTTTAGATACTTGGCATATTTTGAGACTTCCTACAGAAGCTCCACCAATAGTAAGTTAACATGTACCTACTTCAAGAAATCAAGAAATTTCTATCAAGCTGAGTCCTCCTTCTGCTTCTTAAACCTTTGTGGAAATGGAGGAGGTGATCTTGTTTCTACCAACTTTGTCTTTGAGTTTCTTGACTCACTGGCCTCCTATCTGGACATCTCAACCTGCTCCTCATTATCTTTCTTAACTCTGAGGATCACCTCACCTAGCTCTTTACCACTATGCAACAAAATTGCACTCACATTTTCCTTGGGGTTTTTATCGGTGTTACTAGGAAGTGCCCCTTGTGGTTTCTTAGTCTACTGAAGGGATAATTTCCACTTCTATCTCCGTAGCTCATGGGTGGACTTCTACATCTCATTAACCACCCGAGTCTGCTGAACTATCCACTACTTCATTGTCTCTTCAACTGAACTGCTAGGCTGCTAGCCCTGAGGTCTTAGATAGGTATTCAGGGGCCTTTGGAAATTCGGATTCCCTCCCCAAGAGGGATTGGCTGCATTCTTATACCCCTGGTTGTAAGTATTACCTGCAAAACCTCCACCACGACCTTGTTTTCCTATAAAATATACAGATTTTGGGTTTAATGGTCTACCTGAATTAGCGTGGCCTTCTCCATACACCTCACATGATGGTGATAGAGTATGGACCTGATGGACCTAATGAACCTGACTTATTGCTGGTGTGGTCACAAGTTTGCTAATCACATTCACCAGCTGACTGATATCTGCTAGAATTTCCGCCATACCATCTACTTCGAGCTTTCCTAGCACCATGACTACTGTGAATCCTCTACCTGAGTCCTGATAGACTTGACTCCCTATCGACATGAGGTTAAAAAGAGCTTCTATCTCATCATATCTCTTGGACAAAATCTGTCCCTATGCGGTAGCATGAAGTAATATTTTTGACTCCGGCTTCAGCCCTTCTATAAAATTGTGCTCGATAATCTCCTTCAACGGTATGTGTTGAGGGAAATCTCTAAAATAGCACTTGTATCATTCCCAATATTGAGCCAAGGTCTTACCATCTCTCTACACAAAACCATAGATCTTCCCTCTTAACTCTTTTGTCACTCCTTGGCCTCAGCAATTAACAAGAACGGAAACAACATGAGCTTAACATACTCATCTGACATGTTCTTATAGTGAAAGTTCTTACTCAGCTCTATGAATCTCATCAGATGCCTATGGCGATCCTCGTGCAACTTGCCTTTATATTGACAAGTGTTTTGGACTAACTGCACGGTCCATTCGTTCAACTCGAAGTTGCTAGTGATAGCCATCATGATGATTGCTTTAGAAGCGTTATTCAAGTTTGGCCTAGAAAAATTCAACACTAGAACCCTTCATAGTTGTTTCCCTATGTTTTCTTGTTATTCTCCATAGTTAACTTTGAATGGTTCTCTAAATTATCAAATCAAAAGAAGCCAAAAGTGGTTCCTGACTTCTCGTAGATGGCATACACAGAGCACACAATGCCCGTAAACTTCACAACAAAAGAAACAAACATAGAATACAGAATAGTGAAATATAAATTCTAACTTAAAAATGATCAATCAATATTCAAGTCTCTGACAACAACGCTAGAAACTTGATGTAGCGCAACCTCACGTGATCATCGAGTAATATAGTACAATAAAGTCCTAATTATCGATCTCTCAGAGACTTCTTAGATAAATTATTTAAGGTTACTTCTTTATTTCGCTATTGTAATACAACAGATAATATGGGGAATGGTTTGAAGAATTAAAGTACTGAAAACTCGAAATGTAAAATTAACTAAAGAACTAAGATTGTTGAAAACTTGTTTGTATTTCAGAAGATGATGAAAATCTAGGGAAATGACACTTTGGCATCAAGTTTAGTTTTCAAGACGTGATTACACTAGGTTAATTCTTCCTAAGGTTGCTAGTTTTAAGTTACTATCCCATTTCTTGCTACTCTCCCAAGCATCTAAGAACCATTTCATGAACCCTAACGCCTATATCCATATGATCGCAGGTAAAACATGAAACGACCATTATGCCTACTTGTATTTCAACTAAATAGGGTTGAAGGGTGTATTCCTATCCTCATCAACAACTTCTAACCTTCAACCAATAGGCCAAAGGATCACCAAAATTCTTGTTTTACATTTACTTTTAACCTTTTTAATTTCCTCTCCCAAGTTCAACCAAAAACCAAATGATTTATTCACAAGGTGATCAGTGTAGGAATAAGCAATTAAAACAAATATAAACAACCTTTAATGAAGAATCAAAACTAGCATAAATCAGTCTATCAAATTTCAACCATCAACTATGGCCAAAATCCTAAAATGAGAATTTAGCCACTCATGTTCAAGAGGAAAAACATAGAAATCATCACCATTCAAAGAAAAATGATAAAGAAAAGAAGAAAACAAAGTAGGAACTTGTCTCTCCTCCAAAAGCTACATTACAACCTTTTGACGGTCAAACAAAATGATGTAAGATAGCTAACAAATGACCTAAATGTTATATTTATAGGTGAGCCCTTAAATGATGCTTTTTCCCTCAAGTATTTAGCTTCAAAATCATTAAAAATCCATCTAGGGTAGGGTCTAGCGTGTCGGGCCTTCGTAGCCCCAAGTTTGGCTTAATTTTCCTCTTAAGTTTAGCTCAGAGCGGCCCACTCTAGCCATAGAACCACGGTGTTAGCCAAAGTTTTGCACTTCTAAACACCTCTAGCACCCCAATCCAACCATATCACCAGAATGTTGGGAAAATTTCCTATGTCTAGAATGCTTCTAGGGCTCCACGCCTCTCATCTCGCTAAGGTGTTTGTCAAATTCTCATCTCCGAAGTTTGGGACCTGGCACCCCACACAATCAATAGTACCAACTTTAGTACATATTTCTTTGAAGTTCAGGGGTTGGTTCTTCACGCCAACCATAGCCCCAGGCCGACTTTCGTGAAATCTTCTTTCTTCACACCTTAAGTTATTTTTGGATCCTTTTTCCTTGATTTCCTACTCAAAACATCTAGAAATATTTGTTACCTCACAAGACACATGAAAACATGAATTTACGCATTTCATAAGGATTATGAACTTAAAACAAGGCTAAATATGTGTAAAAACATTGTTAATGGGCATAAGAATATGCCTAACTTCAAGTGGTGCGAGAAAATGCTCCCTTATGAACTGGTTTTGCATGCTCATGCCACCCTTCACATTGCCAAGAGTGTCACAACTGCTACTCCTTCTCGATGCAGGGGTGGCACGAGAAAATGCCCCTTTCTAAATTGATTTTGCAAGCTCGTGCCACCCTTCATATCACAAAGTGTAGCACGACTGGTCCTTGGTGGTTATTTTTTCATGCCTTATGGCTTCTTCCCACTCATTGCTACATGTTATCAAAAAAATTCAACTAAGTTAAATAAAAAATGTTTGGTTACCTCCTAACAAATGCCTTAGTTAGGTCATGGCTTGCCACTTATTTTAAATTTTTTATATATAATACATTACAAAATCATGGATTGCCTCCCAGCAGCTCTGATTTAATATTGCAACATGATGAAAGTCCTCTTACTCTACCTCTAGGGAGATTGAGGTCCTCTTTCTCTCCACATCATCCCTAAAATAATACTTTATTTTTTGAGAAGGTCTCGTATGATTCTAGGGGTTTCAACTCAACTACACTGTGAGATATCACTCTCACAATCTCAAACAGAACTTACTATTTCAATTTTAACTTTCCCCCGAACAACTTTAGCCTTGAGTTGTAAAGCAACACCATCTGTCTGGGTTCAAACTCACGAGGCTGATTATGCTTGTCATGCCATTTCTTTGTGCGCTCCTTGCATAACTTTGCATTCTCAAAAGAATTTAGATGAAACACATTAATCTCGGGAAGCTATAACAATCATTTCTCCAAAGAAGCCTTTATATCCATATTCTGTTTTTTATTTTCCTAGTACACTCAGAGTTCTAGTTCAACTGCCAGATAACATGCTTTCCCAAAAATCAGCCTAGACAGCAAAGTGCCAGTAGGAGTTTTATAAGCATTTCTATAGGCCCAAAAAGTGCATGGTCTAGCTTGTTTGACTAGTCCGTCCTATTAATGCTCACCCTCTTTCTGAGAATCGTCTTAATCACCTGATTAGACACCTCTACCTATTTGCTAGTCTATTGATGATAAGATGTGGCACTTTATGCTTTACATTATACTTGGCTAGAAGGTTATTAAATAGTATGTTATTAAAATGCATACCTTCATCACTAGTTATGGTTTAAGGGGTCCTGAAACAGGTGAATATGTTCTTCTTCAAAAATTTAGCCACTATGTTGGCATCATCATAGGAAGTGGCACAACCTAGTCCATTTTAATACCTGATCCACTACTATCAGAATGTACCGATTACCATTGGATGGAACGAATGGACCTATGAAGTCTATGCCACAACAATAAAATAATTTGATTTCCACAAATCTCTTCTGAGGCATCTCATGTCTCCTCACAATGTTACCTGTTATCTAGCATCTATCACATGATTTCACAAAAGATTGTGCATCTTTGAATAGGGTTGGCTAATAAAACTGAGATTGGAGGACAATTGCTATTTTTCCTCCACTATGGTGTCCTCTATAGTAGGAAGAATGATAGCTCTCCAGAATCTCATTTACCTCTCCTTCAGGAAGACACCTTCTAGCAAGCTGATCTGGTCCCAACTTGTATAAGTAGGGTTCGTCAAAGATCTAAAATCTACTATCATGATGAAGCCTCCTCTTTCTTTCCTAAGTAGCATTTGGGGGATATATTTCAGTTTTTAAAAAATTTCCCATGTCCGCATGCCTTGGGAAGTCAGGTGTATCTAGAGAGAATAATATTTCATAAGGAAACGTCTTTGAAATCTAAGCTTCATTGTTAACATGCTTCATGTCTTATAATCTCGACAAGTGATCAACTACCTTATTTTATATTCCCTTCTGGTCCTTTATCTCTATGTCAAATTCATGAAGCAATAATATGCATCGGATAAGCCTTGACTTAACATCCTTGTTAGCAAAAAAGTACCAGACTTCTATATGGTCAGTGTGCACAATCACCTTGGTTCCAACCAAGTAAGCCTGAAATTTGTCAAAGGAATGAACCACTATCAATAACTTTTTTCAATGATTGTGTAATTTTTCTATGCTACATCTAGTGTCTTACTGCATAGTAGATAGGCTGAAATCTCTTTCCTTTGTTATGACCCAACACAGCCCCGACGGAAAAATCATTGGCATCACACATCACTATAAATGGTAATGACTAGTCAGGTGCAGTTATAATTAGGGTTGTCACTAATTTCCCTTTCATATCATTTAATGCCATCACACAATTGGCGTCAGACAAAAATTTCACATCCTTTTCTAGCAACTTGCACATGGAAATGTCAATCTTCAAAATATCATGTATGAATCACCTATAAAAACTTAACGCACCCCTTTTACAAACAAAGGGGGTGGTAGTTCCCTATTGCATCAACCTTTTCCCGATTGACCTCGATACCTATTTTGGAGATCTTATGCCCTAAAACTATGCCTTCACATACGATGAAGTGGCCCTTCTACTAGTTTAGCACTAGATTTTTTTCCTCATATCGAGCTAGTACTGCATCCAAATGCACCATAAATTCATAAAAAGAGTCACCAAATGCCTAGAATTCATCCATGAGTACCTCAACAAAAGTTTCAACCATATCAGTGAAAATGACCATTATACATCTTTGAAATTGCCACACAGACCGAACGACATCCTTTGAAATGCAAAAGTGTCGTAAAGACATGTAAAAATGGTCTTCTCAGGTCTTCCCCCTACTTTGAAACACATTGAACTGGGCTTACCTAGTGACTGTCCGAAATGTGGTAGATAACACTAGCATCAACCCATTTGACTACCTCCTTCTTTACCACTTCCTTCATAATAGGGTTCAGCCTCCGTTGGTGCTCTACACTTGGTCTCGCACCTTCTTACAATAAATCTTATGCCTAAAGAATGAACTATTGATGCCTATAATATCCACTATAGTGTAACCAATGCCCTTATTTTGTGTCATAATACTTTAAATAATTTTTCTACCTACATATCAGACAACAAAGAAGATAGAATTACAGGTAGTTTGTTATCACTACCTAAACATTCATACCTCAAGCATGAAGGTAAAGGATTGAGATAAAGAACTGGAGCCTTCTTGATGGAAAGTTTTAGCTTTTCGCATGCTAAGTTTCTCAAATGTTGCATCTCTTCTTATGTACGCACAAGTGGCGTCTAAAAAATTTAAGACATGTCTTGCTTTCCATATTGTTAACCTATTCCTTATTGTAGAAAAGAGCTTTTTCTAATGAATCTTTGTATTATAGAAATTGCCCCAGTGTGGCATCAGACATCTGAGGTTCTATCACTGTAATTGCTTTTAGTTTTTCATAACGTTCTGGTAGTCTAGATGCATTAAAAACGTCAAACACTACTTCTTCCATCAATTGTCATTGACATTTTTCCTGTCTTTACCCTTATCACAACATCTGTTGTGGCAAAAAATCCACTACCTAGAATAACGGGCATTCCTTTATCAGCTTCATAATCAAGAATGATGAAATCTACTAGGAGGATAAATGACCACTTTTATAAGGACATCTTCAATAATGTTGTTAGGGTAGATTAAGGATCTGTTTGCCAACTCCAGAGTTATAGTGGTTGGTCGTGGTTCGCCTAAATACAAGGTTTTAAATAATAAGGTGGGGATGAGATTTATGTTTACACCTAGATCACACTATGTCAGACCCACCTCATAATCTCCAATAATAATAAAAATTGTGAAACTCTTGGGGTCCTTTAGTTTTGGCAATATATTGCTTCTCACTCTTGAGCTACATTCTTTTGTGAGCATCACAGTTTCAAATTCATTTAGGCACCTCTCTTTAGCCCCTTCAAATATTTGGCGTATTTCTGGACCTCCTGCAATAGCTCCACTAATGGTATCTTCACATGCACCTGCTTCAGAATCTCAAAAAAATTCTTACATGTTGAGTCTGGCTTTTGTTTCTAGATTCATTATGGAAAACAAGGAGGTGGTTTTGATTCCACAACTATTTGTTGCTCACTACTCAGCTCAATAACTTTTTGCTTCTGTTCTATGATATGCTCCAGCTCATGTTCTGTGTTTTCTTGCCTCTTGGCATCGCTTCTCCCAACTCTTTTCCACTATGCAATTAGATTACTCTAACATTCTCATTGGGATTCTTCTTTTGTTATTGGTTAGTGCTTCCTGAGGTCTGTTTGTCAGTTGTACTGCCATCTGACCTATTTAGTGCTCAAGCTCATGGATGGATTTCTAGATCTCATTAACAAACTGTGTCTGCTAACCCATCCACTATTTCATGGTTTTCTCTAATAAGCTACTAGGTTGCTGACCCTGATTAAGTTGAAAGTTATTATGAGGCCTTCACCCCAAGGAGGATTGGTTGTGTCCTTATAACCTTGATATCCCCTATTGTAGTTTTGCTGGCCCACAAAATAAATAGACTCAAGATTTAGAGGACACCCTGATTAAACATGATTCTCTTCGCAAGCTTTATATGTTGGCTGCGGTGTCTGTACCTGTTGAACCTACTGCACTTGACTCACGTTTGGTGCACTTACCAACTTATTAATGACATTTAGCAGTGCTCTTATGTCAGATCGTAAGGAAGCTACCAAGTCAACCTCTAATTTCTAGGAGCCTTCTGCATCACAAATCCCCTATCAGACTCTTGGTAATCTTAGCTTAATGAAGACATAAGATTCAACAAGGCTTCAATCTCATCATAACTCTTGGATAGAATTTGTTCTGTGTTGTTGCGTCAAACAATATCTTTTCTTTTGGCTTTAACCCTTCTATGAAACTGTGCTCGGTTATCTCCTTAGGCTGTATGTGATGTGTACGATCCCGCAAATAACCCTTGTATCTTTCCCATTATTGAGCAAAAGAGTCTCCATCCTTTTAAATGAATTCAGAGATCTTACATTTAGGCTCTTTTGTTCTCCTAAAAGAGAAGAATTTATTTATGAACTTACCTAAAAATGCCTCCTAGATAGTGATGGATCTTGCTGGTTCATTCTGCAGCAAATCTTTAGCTTACCTAATCAATGAGAAGGAGAAAAGATTTAGTTTCACATATTCTTCAAAGACACTTCGGTAATGTAAGTTCTCAATCAACTCGATAAATGTCATTAAGTTCTTGTGTGGGTTTTCATGAGGCTTACCCTAATACTGACACATGTTTTAGCACAGCCATACTATTCCCTCCTCAAGCTCAAAATTTCCTATAATTGTCGACTTGATGATTGCATTAGAAGCATTCTCCATACTAGATCTGGCAAAGTTCAAGACAGGGATCCGTTCTTGTGCTTTACCCGAGTCTCAAGGAGCCTCCTAGTCGTCCATGGGGTTTGAATCATTATTTTGTGCTATCAATGCTAGTCGGTGGAATGTTTTCTCTATCTCTTGATCAAAAGAGTCAAAGGGAATTCCATGACTTCTCGTAAATGGCATACACAGAACAGCGACAACCGAAGTGCACAACAACAAGCAACCAAGTAAAATATTGGGTAGAGTAATAATAATTCCAACTAAACAAAAGTAATCTATCACAAGTCCCTGACAATGATGCCAAAAAATTTTATGCATCCAAACACCCGTGCAAGCACATGTGGTCGTCAAGTATATAGGACAATGAATCCAAATATCGTCCCCACAGAGACTTGTCAGGTTAATTAATTTTAGTTTGAATTCTAATTCCACTGTTCTAATTAAATAATTTATAGCTTCATATTTTTTGTTATTCTAATAATTTAAAATGGCAAAGTGAAAGTAGCAAATAAGAAATTGTGATTGGTTTTGTTCAATAGAGATTAAAGTCTAGAGTCTTGGCCATTTCACAATCCTATTGAGTTATCGAAATCACTATGCATATTTGCTCTCCTAGATTACTAGTTGTAGGTTAAGAGTACTTTACTGAAAATCCTTTCGATAATTCAAAGACTGCCTTACTATCCCTAATTTCTATATTTCTATGATTATCGAATAATAGTTAAACGCATATGATCTACTATTTGTATCAACTAAGTAAGATTTTAGGGTATATTTCTATCCTCAAGAACCAATTAATTCCCTATTCTAATAAGGTTCATGAAATTACTCAATTTATCCTTTTTACCTCAAGATTCTCTCTTTCAAGTTCAATCAACGAGTCACGAGTGTTATTTATAAGTTGATCAATCTAACAAATATTTTAAAAACAAGAAGAAACAAGTAATCTAACAATGGACAAATTCAATTTACCATAAACATATTTTCAAACATCAACCTTCATGTTTTCTCCAAAACTGATAACGCTCAATACATATCTCTCTTTTAATGAAGGTGGAAGTGGTCATTGTCAAAAACAAATTTTTCAATGAATGTCGGGGTCAAATCCCATAGAAATTGAGAATAGATTATCCAAGAGTTTTAAATCAACTCAAACTAGGTAGCATCATGTCTAAACAACATAATATAAATATTGGGGGAAAAGGAAAACAATACTCAAATTCAAATTATAAACTAAAGCAAAGGCAAATCACTTGTTGCAATCAATGAGAGAGAAATAGAGATGTACAAATGATGAGGTGTCAACTAGATTAGGGTCGATTGAAATGCCTTAAACTCAATTGAAGCATGGATAGCAATGGATAAAGCTACAACCTCTTGTTTTTCAATCACAAGGATATAATTGCTTTGGGTTTTCTCAAACCCCAAAACTATAATCACAAATCAGCCACAAAGCTTGAGGAAGGTTTAAGCAATCTCTAGTCTCAACCTTCGAATGGACTTTGGATATGGGTTTTGACTATCTCTAGCTCAAACCCACATATCTATACACCAAATCCTTACTATTGATTCCTCACCCATGTCTCACTTCTCTTTCTTAAGAAAAAGCAAGATAAGAAACCTAAATCAATATTCGTAACCATTAATTTTTTAATTAAAAAAAAGGAAACAATAGATCCATGCATATTAATCAAATCTAAGAACAAATCATCAACATCCAATAAAGTTTAAACACCCATCATGCTCATACCCCTAGCTAATAATCTTGTTGCTCATGAATAAGAAAAGAGAAATTATACCCATAAGAAATTCCTCTAACTTCATCATATTAAGTACTAAAATTAAGCTCAAAATGTTCATCAATGGAGGTTCTTGCCCCATAGGAATTGAAGAAGATGAGGTAATTGTACTCTACTCTCCATCTCTAAAACTTCTCTCTACAATATTCAATGTATGACCACATGAATTGTGTACAATTAGGGTAAAAATATAAGAATTCCTTGTGCACAACTTTCCAAAATTCCTTGGAAGCTCTCAGGTACATTTGTGCTATAATTGGATGATTTTTCCGTTGATAGCATTCGGGTCACTTGCGTGGCACCTGCGTTTTGCAGGTTCCTATATTTGGCTTCCAAGTTCTTCACAAGTTGACATAGTGTTTCTTATAGCCATCTATCTTGGCACATGCTTTTGGTAGGTGACAACCTGCGTTTCACAGGTTCATCGTAGCTCATCCACTAGTGCCATCTACATGGCACCTAGATTTCGCAGGTGCCAATGTGCAGTATACATATCCTTTTTTCCTCCACTAGGTGCTTTTAGTTCAATTTCTCCATTTTCCTTGTCTAACTTAAATACCTACATGAACAAAGAGAAAAGGCATAAAACCTTCCTCATTTGTATGGAAACAAAGCAATAGTTCATGCTTAAAAAGCGGAATGAGTTGGTAATTTATCGACACATCAAAAATCCTAGAAAAACGTAGTTTAGCTACTCATGATTCATGATAAACTCCAGGAATTCATGAGAGTTCAATGCTTAATTGAAGAAAAATAGAGCTCAGGTGAACAAACCCAAAGAAAGTTGCCCTTTTGTCTTAGGTATTCTTTCCAAACTCTTCGAACCCTTTTTCCAGCATCAAAAGATCTATTTATACCCCTAGGTACTGAAAGTAATCAACTTAATAAAATCCTACACGATCTAGGATGCTTCCAGCTTTGCACCACCCTCGCATAGTAAGGGGTGGCACAACAGTGCAATTAAACTTTAGAAGACAATTATCCTTTGGGCCACCTTAAGATTGGCTTGTCACAACAAACCTTTCAATTTTTTCTCCACCTTCCTATTGCAAGGAGTGGCTCGATAGTGCAATTTTATTTCTGTCAGCGGAATTCTTCATGCCACTCTTGCGATGGCTCTTGTGTAGCAATTGTTTACACGTTTGCTCCACTGTTGCATCACATGAAGTGGCGCAATTGCTTCATGCACTTGGAAATTCTTTGTCCTAACTGATCTTCCTTTTAATCTTCAACCAAAAATGCCTCGAAATGCTTCTTTTTCGCTCATGTTGCCTACACATTCTTAGTTCACAAGGTTTTAGTAAAATATGAACAAATCAACTAGCAAAGGTGACAAACAATGCTAAAAATGTGAGATAATTGAGGATTAAATGTGCGCATTTTTTCCCCAATATCTGTACTCCTACTAAGAGGATCTGCTAGAAGCTCAACTTGAACCTGCAGGAATAAATGCAGTGCCTTCGAGCAATAGGGCGTTAGTATAAAATAATGTAGTAAGTATGTAAGGCATGTAATAACAATAGGAAAGCATAATAATGACTAAAATAGTTGAAAAATTAGAGCCACCTCTGTATCCCAGAAACTAATATGCTCAAATTTACACCTAAAGAATGATGTAAAATCGTCGCATGAAAATATAGTAACTAGGATAGGTTGGATTTGAATCCCATATAGAATTGGGATGAAAAGGTTACTGATATGAATTAATACTTGATTTATCGTCTTAAAATCATATTCTGTTAAGGTTGAAAATTTTGGTATTTCTAAACTAAAATAATATTTCTAAAATTGAATTGTTTGTGATCAGTCTATTAAAGAAACAAAGTTTTATTCCTGTTGCTAGCTGCTCAACTTAGGTATCTCAATCAAGATATTGATAACGATTTTGTACTCATATACAGATAATTTCAAAATGATTACTCACAATTTTCCAACATGTAAGTGATACTTCTCTTTGTTAATTCTTTCAAGTAAACTAGAGTTAAATAAAACTGATTATTTTCTGACAAGTAAATTCAACTTACTTCTAAGAGATATTAAATGAGAGTTAACACCTTGAGTTCTTGTTAATTAGTTCTTTCAAACCCTAATTGATTTTTTCAAGTTGATCAGACTTATTTTGCATACATTGATGTTTGCAACCACCAACTGCTAATAAAAGCTGAGGATTAATTAAATATGTCTAAATTTACAATAAATAATGAAGATGAGATTCTATGTTTCCGCAACCTTTTTGGGTCCATAATATTAGTAGAAGAATTAGTTGCTCATAATTGAATTAAAATAACAAAAGTTTGAACAAACCATAATTTTACTTACAAAAATCTTGGGAGTTGTTAAAAGCAAGAACACAAAATTAAGCTATGAAGAATTCCAAGAAAAATGTGTATAATAATCCACCTTATGCTTTTCTAAAGTAACATGAAAGAATTGAACAAAAAAGACCTAGAAAATCAATTTAAAATGGTCCAGGAATATAAATTATAGTTCTACTCGAAACTGCACAAGCGCCACTTATGCATAGTAGAATTGACATACGGTCTGTAGATTACTTTTGACGTGGCCTTCATTTCTTCTTCTCCTCTTCACTATTAAAGGTCGTAGATGACATGTGGACCATAAAATCTACAAATGTTCTGGAGAAATCCTCCGTAGTTTGACTGTGAATTCAGATAACCTCCATCATATTTCAATTTGTGGTACCATACGTCTGACCTGTGGTTCATAACTCCTGTCCTTTAGGCTTCTATGTTAGATTTGCAGGCTACAGAATCCACCTGTAGTCTGCACCTGAGATCTGTAAGTCGACTGTCTATTTCCACCTTCTCTGTTAAGCATTATGCTATCATTTACGGTTCGGAGGTTGAATCTATGGCCCGTAAATGGACTGTACTTCACTCCATATGTACCCAAATTTTGATTATTTTTTACCTTTTGTGATGTTTATCTGTAGTTAGACAGATGGACCATAAAATCCATCTGCGATTTGTATGCAACCCATTTTGTCACGCCCCACCTTAGGAGGCATGAATAGCACCTAATGCCACACTAGGACCTGGGCAGACCTGGCTGGGCATAAGCACCTCTGGTGCCTACTAGTAACTCAAAACCAAGAAAACAAAGAGCTATATCTCTATTGTAAACACAACCTTGGGACAAACAAGGCCACATAGGCACCTGTAAAAGAAAATAGCTAACCCAACCAATAAGACAATAACAGGGATCCTATGCGGGCCGACAAGATCACCATGCTGTCTAGTCATAATAGAATGGAAACAGGCAGCCATATTTACACTATAGACGACAAGGCTGCTAATCAACTAACTAACTAGGCCCCACATGGACAACACAAAATATAGCATACATAGGCCCCAGATGGCCAAGACACACAATATAACATACATAGGCCCCACACAGCCAACAACAACAGCCAAATAGAAACTATAGTCCGCAAGCCTCTAAGAGTGGAATAATGGTCGATACAATGCCCTGATCTACCCAAAAGTTGTACAACAAAAGAAAAACCCATTCTAACTATCAACCCTAGAGAAAAGAAGCTGGCTGAAGTGCTAACCCTATGTCACGACCCGAACGTAGACCCGGATCGTAACACGGGACAAGGAACTCCGAGAGGCTCCAAGTCGACCCATAGCATAAGCATATCTAACTTCATTCACTATAAGTAGAATACTGAACATGATACATAGCAGAAACATAAATGTAACAAAATATAGCATGGCATTTCGAAAGTACTAGACATACACATAAGCTGAGTACAACATGTGTCTGAAAGCCTTTATCGTATAAGTGGGTTGATGGGAGAACATCCCTAACTAACCCGACAAAACTAAAATAGAGAATCACCATAAATGTCTATTCATACGGCCCTCAGAATCATGAGGACTCACCAAAAAGATGATAGCAAACTCTGGAAGGGACTAAGGATGGAGATAAGCATGAGAGTCGGGTCTTGTATCATGAAACGATACAACATATAAAGTATGCGGTTAGTATGTGGAATGTACTGAGTGTGCAAGGTAAGTAAAATGGGCATTTAAAATATATAAAAACTCATAAAACATCATGAGAGTAGGGAATCATTCTCATATCATAAATATCGTAACATAACATAAGGCCCAAGGTTTTTAAAACATTCGTAATACAATCGTAATCATAATCATGAGAGAAAGCTTTATTTAACATGACTTGAGCCAATATACATAATCATAAACATTCATAAATCATGAGGAATAGTGGGAGAACTCTTCATAACCGACATCATCATGGTAGAGCCTTTCATGATGCCCCAACTATCTCACTCAAGTGGGCAGAGCCGACCCTGGCTTTCCATGCGAGGGTTGTGCATTAGGCGTTATATCACATTTGAGGGGATCATTATCAATACAATATCTCATTAAAAACTCATGATGGCATGTGGTTATGAGATACCGGCATAGTTCTTTGAACGCCGGGCTTCTCGGTGCTAGACACGGCTCCCAAAAACTTGCCTATAGGCTCATACGTAAATCAATAATGTCCTTCATTAAGATTAATTGGCTAAAATATAACATTTATTATCATTGATCCCCTTTAAAACATTGTTAGACAAGAATCAAAGGCCCTTTTCATCGGCAGACATCATAAATCGATAAATCATTTAATTCGTTTCATAAATCATAAATCATTCTTCAACATGTGGGCACTGCCCAATACTTTAACATACTAAATTCTTTCAAAAATATGCTCATAAACATGGGTAACTTGAAATCATGCTTCCATCATCAATAAACTCAAAATATTGAATATTCATCATAAATCATAACTTTAATGAACCTTCATCAATGGGCATTTTAGATTTAAAAAGCTTGAAATATGATTTTAAAGAAAATAATATAAAACCTTCCCATCATTCATAATTCAATAATTAAAACTTAATTAAATCATACCCATAAAGAGAAATCATATTTTCATGCATTTGGGTAAAACCCCATGAACTTCAATAGGAGAGTTCATGATTTACTCAAAATTTGGGCATGGGTATGAAAAGATTCACCCATTCTAAACCCTACATACCTAGTTTGATGATCCCTTGACTTGTCTTGATGATACAAGAGGAATTAAGAAGTTGGAGGTGATGAACCCTTGTTCCGTCTTGAGAGAATATCTAATCTAAGCATGTTTGAAGAGAGTAAGGATTTAGGCTATGTTAAACCCTTTAATCTGACCCTAAGAAAGACCAAAACGATGTTATTTAGGAGTTAGAAGCATAGTAGTTTACCAAAATGCCCCAAAACTAACGAAATAAAACCTGTAATTGGTAGTTACCACGACCAACAATACGATCCATAGGTTGGTTGAACGACTCGTACTGAGAGTTGTACAATGCCTATTGCAGCTTCACTAAATCGCTCATAACTCTTTACTCCAAACTGTGATTAGCGCAAAGTCAGATGTGTTGGAAATAATACTCAAAGGGATTCAATTTGATATGCTGAATAACCCAAAAACATTTTGTAACATTGGATATACAATCGGTTGAAGTTGACCCTTATATGAACCAATATGAAAAACCCAATTGGTAAGAAGGCTCTCAACTCAACTTCATGCTAGAAGTTCCTTATGACCTTAATTTTCATCCAATGCACTTCTTACACTTTGGAATTAATCTTAACACCTTGTTTCCATAAATTCATTGGGTGTGGGCCTATCCACATACCTAGAAGGGTTCCTAACTTAGCCCGAAATTCTGAGACATTATGATATATCAATTCACGACTGAACCAACGATTCACACCATCATATTATAACTCGTACCATGAGTTGTACCACCGACCTATGGTTTCCTCCAGTGACAAATGAGTCCATTCTTCCCAAACTCTCTGAATATTTCCAAGACACCCGTAACTCCATCCTACTAGTTGTACTATTACCCATACAATCATTCACATGATAACTCCAAAGACTTTCTAAGACTTCTAGCCACGGGTTGTACCCACATACTACGAATAATTGTGGGGCCCCATGGTTGGGAAAAAAATTATCTGATCTAGACCATGGGTCTTTCTACGACTCGTACTACCAACCTACACTCGTAGGTTGAGTTGTACTGAAGTAAATTTTTCCAACTTTTCCTACTGATCACACTTCAAATCTCAAGTCTAGCCTTAGGAACTTTTGGGGTATTACAATATCTCTCCCTTGGGAACATTCATCCTCAAATGTGGGTTAAGAAACTAAAGAACTGGAAAAAGAATTGCCATCCCAAATAATGAACATCTGAAGCTGAAATTTGACGGCGTGATTCACTCCGGGTTGATACACATGATTGAACTGAATTGATGAAACATACATGCATGATAAGACATGAATGGAACTATTATGCACGACTTGAAATAACACTGAATAGAGTTCCAAGAATGAAATTTATCCCTCTAGCTAGAACTGAGCTGGTAGGAAAAGATACCATTATTTATCCATCATATCTGCTTTGGCTTCCCACATGGCTCTCTAAACAAGCTGATTCATCCATAAAACATTGACCGAGGCTACTTCTTTGTTCCTTAACTTACGAACCTGATGATCAAGGATCTCAAGTGGTACCTGATCTTGGGCAGATTTATATGCCCAAGTGATACTCAAACGTATCATTTTTACCTTGTTTGTTGTGAAATGTGTATATAATATCATGTAATTGGTAATAAAATGCGAATTTATACTAACCAACATGATTAGCATTTGTTTTGCAGGAAAATGAGATTTTTAGGAGCTAAAATGCATGTTGGAACTATGTCGGAGTTGGACTTGGATGCGAGCATGGAAAAGACCCGGGAATGCAGGATTTATAGGGGCTCCGCGATGGCTCCGTGCCATGCTACCATCGCGGTAGCACACTTCCTGAGCAAGAATTAAATTTGCAATTTCCAGTGTGCCTGCGCGTGAGCTCCGTGGCACGGAGATAGGCCTCCGCGATGGCCTTCGTGCCACGTTGAGGTTAAATTAATGGACCCTGGAAATTCTAGTGACGGTCCGCGTCCACGCCGTGTCACGGAGGCAAGGCTCCGCGTTGGCCTCCGTGACACGTTGCTTGTTATTCCGGGAAAAATTTCCCACTAGTATAAATAGCACACTTAGGTTTATTTTAAGTAGTTTTCAGTTTCTAGACTGAGTTCAGAAGTGGAAAGCAGGAACGTGGGTTAGTAGCAGTTGAAGATTGGAAAAGCTAAGGGATTTCTTCTCTTCCTTTCTTCTTTCTATCAATTGTACGTATGATTTACACTCATTTTAGGATCATCAATCCAAGAATGAGTGGCTAATTCTCTTTCTTGCTGAGGTTTTGAACATGTGTAATGAATTCTGATTTTCATTGATATGGTTTATTCTTCTTCTTTAATGTTGTTCTATTAATTCTTGTTCTTTACTGCATTAGTGATTGACCAACATTAATGTATATCTAAAAAGTCCAATTTCACTCGAGAGAGCAAGAAATTGGAAAGTTGTGAATTAATAGGGTATTGTTCTTAACTTGATTTGGGAAAATTGGGTTTTGATGTGCTTTCCTGATAGAAATATACTTCGAAGCTGTATTAGTCAATTTAGGAACCGGAATTGTAGTGCTAGGTCATAAATTGCATTTGATCACAGAAATGTAGACGGATGGTTTATGATTCTAAAGTGAAATTAAATACGAGAGTTTTAATTTCTAGGCAAATGTTCTTGGCTAGCAACATGAAGAAGAGAATTAACCAAAATTATCATGATTATCAAGTTCATTACTTGTTCTTAACCTTGGCATGTTCATATCCATTGTCTGAATTCAAAAGTAAATAGTTTGTATTAATTGTAGTATATATTTTAGAAACAAAAATTCAATTACTCTTGGGTACGTTGTTGTTAGCATAATTAGAAGTTAAATAGAAATATAGTAAATTAGGCAATTTTACATATCTTGAGCCTCCTTGGATCGATACTTGGCTACTTAGCCACTTTATTACTTGTTTGACCACGTGCACTTGCGTGTCGGTTTTTACCCGTACCCCAAAGCACCGAGCAAGTTTTTGGCGCCGTTGCCGGGGAGGCTAGGCGATTTGTAAAATTGTGTTTAGTGTAAATTTACTGTATTTGTATTTTTATTTTCTTAAGTGTTAACAACTTGGTCTTAGCCTGTATTTTGCAGATTTTGTTTCTGTGAACACTGGCAAGGGACAAAGATCTGGTGGAATCTTACTTAGAGCCCAAGCGTGAATTTCATAGCCAACGTAGAGAAGCTGTTCGGAAGAAGCTGCAGTTGCATCAATAGACTATGATGGAGCAACCAAATCCACCAGTTGTTAGGGCAGTTTTAGTGCCCGATGAAGCAGCAGCAAGGCCGGTTCGCGAGGTGGCAATCCCACACGCTAATAATGTCCATTCTAGCATCCGCAAACTAGAGCCTGGAGGGAGGTTTGAATTAAAGCAGAATATGGTGCAACTTTTGCACACAAGCGGGCAATTTACCGGTCTCCCTCACGAAGATCCACAACAACATCTCCAGAACGTTTTGGAGATAAGTGACACTTATATACCCGCTGGAGTGTCACCCGATTATGTTCGGCTCACTTTATTTCCATTTTCCTTACTTGGTGAAGCCAAGAGGTGGTTAAAAGTTGAACCACCCAACTCTATATCAACGTGGGATGATCTTGCACGGAAGTTTCTTATTAGATTTTTCCCTTCTGGTAAAACAGCCAGGCTTAGGAGTCAAATCCTAAGTTTTAAACAGAGGGAAGGGGAAAATCTATATCAAGCCTGGGAAAGATTCAAATCCATGTTGCGGGACTGTCCCCACCATCATCAGTCCAATGAGGTGTTGGTACACACTTTTATTGAGGGTTTGGAACCCCACACTAAAATTCTATTAGATTCAGCAGCTGGAGGGCAAGCGCTGGAGAAGACTTATGAGGAGCTGTACACTTTGCTCAACCGAATTTCACAAGGCAATCCAGAATGTAATGCAGATTATTCAAGAGGTTGAGCAAGGAAAGCAGCGGGAGTGCTTGAAGTGGATGGATTCACAGCTATCGCTGCACAGATAGCTGCTTTGCAAAATTAGTTAAACACTCACTTCAGCAATATCAATTTGAACCAGCCTTCAGCTTCAGTCAATGCAGTTCAACAGATGTGGTGTGAAGTGTGTGGTAATAGTGAGCATTCAGCTGAATGTTGTGGTGCAAATCTTGATTCTGTTAACTTTGTGGGCAATGCACAGAGAAATCAACAGCAGTTTGGTGGTGGCTACAACTCAAATTGGAGGAACCATCCGAATTTTTCGTGGGGTAGCAACAATCAACAAGGTCAGAGTTCAGGGCAGGGTATGCACAGAAACCAAGGAGGGCAACAAAATTATCAAGCTCAATTTAGAAATCACAATGCCCCTCCTCCACCACCATCACCGACTATTGAGGAGATGTTCAAAACCATGATCGCTAATCAGGCACAATTGCAGGCTGACTATGTCAAATTGGCAGCCGAAGTGAAGAACAATCAATTGGCGACCAAGGCTCTTGAATATCAGTTTGGGCAGTTTGCTAGTGCCCAAAATACTAGACCCAGAGGAGGACTACCTAGCGACACGGATCCAAATCCGAAGCAGGTTAATGTAGTGACCACGAGGAGTGGTTTACAATTAAAGGAGGTGGAACCGGAAAGACCGCCTCAAAAGTCAGGAGCAGCAGATGTTGAGGGAGAGCAAAGTTCTGATAAGGGGAAGAGTAAAGAAGCTGAACCAGAAAGGCCTCCACCCCCGTTCCCTCAACGATTTAAGAAACACAAGGAGGAGGCGTGTTTCCAGAAATTCAAGGAGGTACTTAAACAGGTACATGTTAACTTACCTCTTGTTGATGTCTTGCGGGGAGTGCCAAAATATGCGAAGTATATTAAAGACATCGTGGCTAACAAAAGTCGTTTGACTGAGTATGCCACGGTAGCTTTAACGGAGGAATGCACTTCCCGTATTCAGAATAGGTTGCCCACAAAACTGAAAGACCCTGGAAGTTTCACTATCCAGCTGACTATTGGGTAAAGTATCCGAGCGCGTGGATTATGCGACTTGGGGGCAAGTATAAATCTGATGCCTTCTTCGGTATTCAGAAAGTTAGGTCTAGGGAGTCCTAGACCTACAACGGTAATCTTGCAGCTAACAGACAGGTCTTTGGCTAAGCCGGATGGCATTGTTGAGGATGTGTTGGTGCAAGTAGGCTCCCTCATTTTTCCGGTCGATTTTATTGTTTTGGACTTTGAAGCAGATGCTGAAGTCCCATTTATTTTAGGACGACCCTTTTTGGCAACTGGAAAAGCATTAATCGATGTAGTTGCGGGTCAACTCACGATGCGAGCACATGACAAGGTCGAAGTGTTCGACGTGTACAAGGTACCTAAGCTCCCGACTGTTTATAAGGATCTCTCGGTGATCAACGTTATTGATCATGGGAAGGCTAACAGATTGAGTGATTCCCGAGAGTTACTAGGTAGGCCACCAGACAAGGTAGAGCACTACTGGGGGGATGATCATGATCGGGACAAATCGTCCATCTCCCTAGTAGATAAATGAGCTTAAAGGACGTCGAGCCGCGACGGTAAACAAGGCGCTGCACGGGAGGCAACCCGTGAAAAATATTTTGTTTCTTTCTTTTTAGTGTAAATAATTTTTACTTTTCTTTTCTTTTTCTTGACTAGGTTTAGATTTGCATTTTAGTTAGTATCTTTTATTTTTAGTTAGGGAAATCTATTAATTTAACCAATTTTTGTTTAGTGAGGTGATTTTCAGGTATAACGTAGGAAATATACATGGAATCGAGAAAATGAGGCGAGGTATGAAAATTAAATTTATTGGTGAAACAGAGCACTGGCGCGTTGGCGCCGTGTCACGGAGGCATTGCTCCGCGTTGGCCTCCGTGACACGTTGAAGGCAAATCTAGATTTTTCAAAATTCCAGTAAGCCAACACGTTGGCTCCGTGTCACGGAGGAGGGGCTCCGCGTTACCCTCCGTGACACGTTGCCCTTTATCCAGTGCCAGGTCACACCGGGTTTCCGGGTGATCTGCGTGTTTTCTTTAAATAATAACCCGGATTTCGCCCCAAATTCCCCCATTCCCTCTTCCCTCCACGACCAAACACCCATTTCCCCCTCCCCAAGCAACGTGCCACGTTGATAGGCAAAGAAAAACGTCAAGTTTCTTCAATTTTTCAATTCTAAGGTATGTTTTCATCGTCTAACTCAATTTTTTGGCAATTGTTGTCAAATTTGGGCATATAAGGTGAGAAATATCACCCTAGGTAGAAATTGAACATGATATTGAATTATTTTGTGATTGATTTTTGTTCGGATTGTTGTATTTGGCGTTTGAACTTGTCTATTATGTAAATAATTCGAAATTGATTGTCGAATTGTATTTTAGGGCTTGGGTTGTTGAATTCGACTTGGGCAACTTGATAGTTTGGTGAAATTGATGCCGGGGTGTGTTTATTATTTCAGATAAGTCGTGGTAAATCTTGTATAACTGTTAAAAGACGACTAATTCTCGAATTTTTGTGGGAAAATGCATAATGTGTGAATTGGTTAGATTGTTAGATTAGCTTGTATATAAAATATTTTTCTAGTTGTTTTTAGTTTGTGGTTGTTTTGTTGCTTGTGCGATGGTTGAATTGCTAGCGATAGTAGGATTGGGAATTCGCTGTATGAAGTCTGAGTAGTACGCTAACCGTTATGCTGTCGAAATTTTGTTACGAACGCACTAAGCAATATGTGGATAGTTGTTTGTGTTTGGGGTTGTAAATAGAGCTATCCTTGCTGAAATTTTGTAAATATTGTTAAGGACTAAGTGTGGGGTAAATTTTGTGTAACCCAACCTTAGCCGAAGCTAACAACTATTTAGCTTAACGTTGTGCTTGTTTGTGTAAATTGACAGGTACAATGGCTAGCAGGCAAGACAAAGGCAAGGGTGCTTCTACCTCAGGCACCGGAAGGAAACGGATGAGACTGGGCACTGCAGTCCCAACTGCACCCGCTGTTCCGCGCGGCCAACACCGCCGATACGGAACAAGATGGGTCACCGATGAAGGGAAGAAATGGTACGCAAAGCATAAGGAGAACAAGTACTTCCCCGAGGAACATATTGCTAGGGAACCACTTGCACAGGAGTTCCCTCGCATTGTACAGAGGATTGAGGCAGCTGTGCTCAGCTTTATTTTTCAGGAGCCCAAGGAGTACAACCTTCATTTGGTCCGGGAATTTTATGCCAACTGGAACACGGCCATCAGAAGCCACACTATTAAAATCAGAGGGGAGATTGTCACTCTGGAACCCCAGCAGCTGAATGCCATCGTTGGAGCGCGGGACACAGACGCCCACGTTCTCCGCCAGCTAAACATCACCCCACCGTACGCCGACATCAGACGTATGTTGTGTGGGGCTCGATCCACAGCCCGATGGAGTAGACACAAGGAGAGGGGTTACCACCAGACTCTGCCCTATTCGCAGATGAACAGGGAGGCCAGAATCTAGATAAAAATTGTGTGTTCGTGCTTGATCCCGGGAGTTCATATGACAGACGTGACCCGGGACCGTGTCTGCTTGGTGTATGCCCTTATGAAAGGGCTTGAGATTAATGTTGGGGCGGTCATAATATCCGCCATGAAGAGAGCCAGACTGCACCAGGGTCACAGATACGGGTTTGGCGGACTCATCACCACCTTCCTCTGAGGCCTCGACATTGAGGAAGAAGCCTTGGATTACATTCCGCAGCTGGAGCAGAGGGCCCTTGATGTGACAAAGACTAAGGCCCCCGACACTACACACGGACCCGTGCTGACTTTGGGCGAGCGACATGCTCGTGACGATCAGTACATGGCCCGTATGTTCGGCATGCAGATGCTGCAGCTACGGATAGGTGGGAGACCAGCCACCGAGGAGGAGTTATGGCAGCTGGAGCTGGACTACCCCTTTGGCGAGAACGCCAGAGCCTTATGTAAGGTGGGGCCAGCTTTTGTGGAGCCGACAGACGATGATGTCCCTACTGATGAGGAGACACGTCGTGAGGACTCTGATGTGGAGTCCGATAACGACGATGGA
Source organism: Datura wrightii (assembly GCA_035772735.1). Taxonomy (NCBI): domain Eukaryota; kingdom Viridiplantae; phylum Streptophyta; class Magnoliopsida; order Solanales; family Solanaceae; genus Datura; species Datura wrightii. The sequence continues at coordinate 98,992,738 of JASDFA010000007.1, forward strand.
GCTGATTCAGATATGGGCGACGAGGCTGCAGCACCGGATGAGGAAGTCGAATATTTCGACTGAGCAGGGAGTTCCACCACCCAAATTTTGTGCTTTGTATTTTTGTGAACACTGGGGACAGTGTTCGATTTAAGTGTGGGGTGGGGAGTAGTTAGGTGCTAGGTCAAGGCTCTAAATTGGTGTATAATTTTTCCTTGCTGTTTATGTATGTTGTGCCTTCCCTGTTGTGAACTGATTTGTGATGTACGTATATATTTGTTTTGTGGCTAATGATGTGTGTTTTTGAAAGTTATGGTTGCAATGGTAAATATTTTGTAAATTTTGTAAATAATTTTATTTCTCTATCGACATGATCGATATTTTTCAAAATTTTTGCGAAAATATATTGCACTTGTAAATATTTTCTTTCTATCGAAATGATCGATGTGTTGCAAAAATTTTGTCGATTTTTATTTTTTTGGGTTTCTCGGAGTTTGTTTTCGGTTCTTTTACCGAGAATAGTCCCATTGAACCGATGTCATAGTTAGTGACCGTTCCCTATGATGGATGGATGACGACCATCTTAAGGGAAATGTAGTCGGTAGGAGTAGGATTTTTAATTATTGTTTTAGTTTTCTTTGGTGGATTGCATCAATGAACTGTAGTTGCTTATGGTTGCTAAAATTTCGTTGCGTGTTGTAATTGATGTTCAAATTGTGAAAATGATTCGTTTGAAAGTGTCACACCCCGCCTTGGGGGGGGGGGTACGACTGGCACCTGGTGCCCTACTAAGATCTGACCTGCTAGACTGTTAAGCCTGGGCGCGTCTGGCGCCTGGCTGGCTCTAACTCAGATTTCTGGAAACAAAGGGCTATATAACGGCTGTAAATATAGCCCCCGGCCCATTGGCCTATCGCCTGCTGTACCTGTCTTGGCAGCAAACCAGAAATATAGCAACTCAGGGAAACCTATACGGGCCGACAAGGCCACCATGCTGTCTAGTTATCTGCTGCTTAATCAAAAAGCACAAAAAGAAGCTACGTGACCGGCAAGGTCACCACTACTGACAACTATGGCCTCACACGACCATCACAGAAGTAAGAAAGAGTAAAGACACTTATACAACTGCACGGCCCCACACGACCGGCTCATCTGACCACAGGGATTTCATACATAATGCAAGCCTCTAGGAATAGTATAGAACTGATCGGGACAGGGCCCCGACCTACCCATTCTATATACAACAAAAGGAACTGAACTACACCTCTGAAATTCAGCCTCCGGATGACTGGAGCTAAATACTCAACCGCTGACAAGGAGTCACGTAGAATCGCCTGCTCGTCTAGGAGTACCTGCAGGCAAGTAATGCAGTGCCCCACTGGGCGTCAGTACCACTGGTACTGAGTATGTAAAGCAACTGAAATAATATAACTGAAAACAACATCTGAAAGCAATAATATGACTGATGAAGCAGAAGTAGGAGGAATAAATTAACTGTCTAATGAAGTAAATCGTACCTGTTCTTACTGATACCGAAGGAAGTAGGAATCATACATGGAGGCGTATCATTCTACTACCAACCCACTCGCGTCTAATACAACATAGCATAGCATACATAACATAACATAGCACACACAAACCTTACCCGGCCCCCATAAGCCGGGAGGTACAATCAACACAGAATCTATGCCCCTACCCTGGTCATCCCATCTCCTATAGTGGCTGTAAGCATCCTGCCGGTCCCAGGGTATGCACTTGGGCTCGCTGAGCCCCTGACTATAACTGTACCTGAGTCCGAAGGACTCTAAATCAACACCCCGGGCGTACCCGCTCGACGGGGGTGTATAAGGGCCGACCAAGGCACAATATGGGGAAACTGGCATCCCATCTTCCTCCCCTTGGGGGACGGCATATCACTCCGTAGAGCGACGTATCCTCGTCCTCTGGCGGATGAGTCGATACAGCTATTAACCCTGGGCGGTCAGGAATGCTAGGTAATCCAACCCCAATCAATACAATGGTCTCGACTAATCATGCTGTCTGTGTATCTCATAAGCCAAAACTAATAGGCGTAAGGTATCATATAAATCACATACTGAGCTAATAATAGCAATCTATAAGTGTCTGATACATGCTGAGACAGGTAAGTATAAATATGAATATAGCCTCCTGTCAAACTGTACTGGGGCAAAGGTTATACAAGAAGGTGTTTCTCCTGAAAGCTATACTGTTTACTGAGTTTCTGTATTAACATGATTTCCTATTTCTAACATGCTTTCTAAACTTTATTTAGTTGCTATGCTATGTCTGAAATGCTTTACGGATACTGTACTACTTCACGAGGCTTCAGCTAAACACAACAATATCTTAACATGGCATATTACATCATATACTGAATATACTGGGCAATCTTAATCACTTACGCCCGAATCTATATCGTACGGATAGGTATCGTACACGTTATAACCCAAAACTTCTCATATTGCACCAATATTCGAAATAACACGATAATCGAGTTCTAAACATGCAACTGGTCTGTAAATTACTATACTGCTTCAATGTCACTCAACTTGCCGAGGAAACTTAACTTTACATACCTTATCTTTGAATATTCGTCCATCGGCCGAGGCTTGGCCGGTACTTCTACTGTTTTCTCCCAACTGCATTCATAAATACGTCAATCAATACTAAATACAACGTTATTGTAAAGAGCAACATTACTTTTGATTTAATTTATAGCCTAAACTTAGGCTTATCGAAAGACGGTCAAAAACTCGCTATTTTTTAGCGGCCCAGAAGGGAGAAATATTTACTTCTCAGCTAGGAACACATAGACATTAATTTATAGCAATTCTACTTACTTTAGTTTGGCGGCTCGCCGATTCGTCGGCCGTATTTCGCGAAACTAACTCCGTAGAAATGCTCTCTGCAGCTAAATTCCTTGGTATCTAGGATTAATTTGGGTTTGGGCAGCGTTTGGCAGCGTAATCGGATGAATTTATTTAATCTCCCTTCGATTTCCCTCTGTTCAGTACGCTTCTGGAATTTATTAGGTAATGGAAATGAATTTAACCCGAAGTGGGGGCTTTATATACTTGGGCCTGGACAAGGGCAACGTGTCACGGAGCCATCGCGGAGGCCTCACCTCCGTGACACGCTGCCATCGCGGAGGGGCTCTGCCTCGGCTCCTCCCGCGATGGTTCGACAGGTTTCTCGTCCGATCCTTTTCCCGGGCCTTTCCCTAGCACGTATGGCTTTCAAATATGCTTAACCAACGTGCGAATAGGTCATCTAAGTGCTGGGAATTCTACGGGGTATAACATTCTCCCCCCCTTAGGAACATTCGTCCTCGAATGTATACTGCTATCTAGAGGACTGCTTACTCTAGTTTCTGGAAAAATTTAGGCAGAGTTTCCCCTGTAATATGGACTATCGCAACGCCCTGAAACGCAGAAAAAGTCCAACACAGGCACTGCACACAATATTCTACAATCCACTGGACAACTGAATACCACTTCTTTCTTTATCATTTACAACATACATACCATAAAGTACTGTGTAAATAATAATACGGACATACCTGTCGTCTGACTAGGCCTGAAATAAGTGAGGATATCTGATTTTCATGTCTTCTTCAGCCTCCCACGTCATTTCTTCCCGATTTCTGTTACGCCACAATACCTTGACAGATGCAACATCTTTAGTTCTCAGCCTGCGAATCTGTCTGTCTAAGATGGCTACGGGAACCTCTTCATAGGCTAACTCCTCTGTGACCTGAACATCCTGGACTGGAACTACTGTAGAAGGGTCCCCTACGAACTTTCTTAACATGGAAACGTGGAATACTGGGTGAACAGATGCTAATTCTGGAGGCAAGTTTAACTCATATGCCACGTGGCCTATTCTTCGCCGAATTTGGTACGGCCCAATGAATCTTGGGCTAAGCTTGCCTTTCTTGCCAAACCTCATTACCCCTTTCATCGGGGACACTTTCAGATATACCCAGTCGTTTACTGAAAATTCTAGATTTCTGCACCGTCTATCTGCATATGACTTTTGACGGCTCTGAGCGGTCAGTAAACGTTCCCGGATAAGCTTTATCTTTTCTTCGGACTGCCGAACGATATCTGGGCCAACTAATGCTGATTCTCCAACCTCAAACCAGCCCACCGGCGATCTACACTTTCGCCCGTATAATGCCTCGAAAGGCGCCATCTGGATAGCTGAATGGTAGCTGTTATTATAAGAAAATTCGATTAACGAAAGATGTTCATCCCAGCTACCCCCAAAATCTAACACACACGCTCGTAGCATATCTTCGAGCGTCTGAATTGTACGTTCAGCTTGGCCGTCTGTCTGAGGATGGAATGCTGTACTCAGATTAATCTGCGTCCCCAGACCATTCTGAAATGACTGCCAGAACTTAGCTGTAAACTGTGCCCCTCTGTCTGAAATGATAGATTCCGGCACTCCATGTAATCTAACTATTTCTCTGATATACAATTCGGCATAATCCTCAGCTGAGAAGGTAGCCCTTACTGGCAGGAAATGAGCTGATTTTGTCAGCCTATCAACTATTACCCAAATGGAATCATTTATGCGTCTAGTACGGGGTAACCCTATTACGAAATCCATATTTATTGCTTCCCATTTCCACATAGGTATCATTATCTCTTACGTCAAACCACCCGGCTTCTGGTGCTCTGCTTTTACCTGCTGACAATTAGCACATCTAGATACAAATTCAGCTACCTCTGTTTTCATACCTGGCCACTAGTAAATGTCTCTGATGTCGTGGTACATTTTCGTCGCCCCTGGATGAAGGGAATAGCGAGCGTAATGTACCTCGTGCATAATCTGCCCACGAAGGCCTGAGATGTTCGGGACACAAAGGCGGCCCTTACAGCGTAGCACACCATCCTCGGTTATCTGAAAATCTGGTTCCTTACCCTTCTGAACTCTATCTCTGAGCTGGACTAAATCGGGATCCTCATACTGTCGTTCCTTTACCTCTGCAACTAATGACGACACTGTCGAATTTTGAATTACAGCCCCATTATCTCCTGTTTCCATTACCCGAACGGCTAGTCCAGCTAACTGATGAATTTCTTTGGCTAACTTCTGCTTCTCAGGTCGCAAATACGCTAAACTCCCCATTGACTTACGGCTCAGGGCATCTGCTACAACATTAGCTTTTCCGGGGTGGTATAGAATATTCACATCATAGTCTTTTAACAACTCCAACCAGCGGCGTTGCCGCAGATTCAGCTCCCTCTGAGTGAAAATGTACTGTAGGCTCTTATGATCTGTGTAAATATCAACATGAACTCCGTACAGATAATGCCTCCACATCTTCAAGGCATGAATTACTGCGTCCAATTCTAGGTCATGGGTAGGGTAATTCTTTTCGTGTTTCCTCAGCTGTCTGGAAGCATATGCAATTACTCTACCATACTGCATCAACACACAGCCCAATCCGACACCTGATTCGTCGCAATAGACTGAATAACCTTCTGTGCCTTCCGGCAGTGCTAGTACTGGGGCAGAGGTCAACCTGTCTTTCAGTTCCTGGAAACTCTGCTCACATGCCTCCATCCACTGAAACTTGGCTGCTTTCTGTGTCAATTTAGTTAAAGGTGCTGCAATAGTTGAGAATCCCTCAACGAACCTCCGATAGTATCCTGCCAACCCCAGAAAGCTACGAACTTCAGTCGGGGTGGTAGGCCTGGGCCATGACTTAACTGCTTCTATCTTCTGCTTGTCTACCTGTATACCAGCATCTGAGACAATATGCCCTAAAAAGGCTACTGAGTTAAGCCAGAATTCACACTTCAAAAATTTAGCATACAACTGGCGGTCCCTAAGAATTTGGAGCACTGTCCGCAAATGAGTCCGGTGATCTGCTTCAGAGCGAGAATACACCAGAATATCATCAATGAATACTATCACGAACAAGTCTAGGAAGGGTCTGAAAATACTGTTCATCAGGTCCATAAAGACTGCTGGGGCATTCGTCAGCCCGAAGGACATAACCAGAAATTCAAAATGCCCATATTGGGTCCTGAATGCTGTCTTAGGGATGTCCCTCTCACGTACTCGGACCTAGTGATATCCGGACCGCAAGTCAATCTTAGAAAAGTATCTGGCTCCCCGTAACTGATCAAATAGGTCATCAATCCTAGGAAGCGGATACTTGTTCTTTACTGTAACTTTGTTTAGCTGCCGATAGTCTATGCACATTCGGAGCGAGCCATCTTTCTTTCTCACAAACAAGACTGGCGCACCCCACGGGGAAGTACTCGGCCTGATAAATCCTTTGTCTAACAAGTCTTTCAACTGCTCCTTTAATTCTCTGAGTTCTGCAGGAGCCATACGATAAGGAGGTACTGATATTGGCTGAGTGCCTGGTAGCAAATCAATAGCGAAGTCTATTTCCCTTTCTGGGGGAATACCAGGTAACTCATCATGAAATACATCTGGGAATTCATTTACCACTGGAAAAGACTGGAGTGTCGGAGATTCTGCTTGGACATCCTGAACTCTGACAAGATGGTAAATGCACCCCTTAGATATCAACTTTTTCGCCCGAAGGTAGGAAATAAACCTACCTTTTGGCGTCGTGGTGCTGCCCTTCCACTCCCGTACTGCCTCCCCCGGGAAGTGGAATTGGACCGTTTTGGTCCAACATTCAACATTAGCAAAACATGGTACTAACCAGTCCATACCCATTATGGCATCGAAATCTATCATCTCTAACTCGACCAGATCTACTGTGGTCTGACGATCAGCAACCTCTACTGTACACCCACGGTAAATTCGGCTAGCTGTGATGGATTCACCTACGGGTGTAGATACTAAGAAGGGCTGCTGTAATGATTCTGGTACAATACTAAACTTCCGTGCCACAAATGGAGTAATATAGGACAAGGTAGACCCTGGATCAATTAGCACATAAGCAGGGTGTGAGCAGATAGTTAGCATACCTGTAACAACATCAGGCGATGCCTCTGAATCTTGCCTCCCTGGTAAGGCATATGTGTGGCTTGGACCCGCACCTGTACTGGAGGCCCCTGATCTGCCTCGACCCCTGCCTGCTGAAACTGGGGGCCTGCGCCCAGTCGAGGATGCTGTAGCTCGTGATCCTGTTGATGCCCTATCCTGTCTGTCCCGGTCCTCACGACCTCTGGCTGGGCAATCTCTCATCAAATGGCCTTCTTGGCCACAAATATAGCATGCGGTGGAACCATACCTGCATGCTCCAGAATGACGTCGACTACATATAGGGCAAAGTGGTAGGGTATACCTACTCTGCTCCGCCCTCCTCTATGACGGTGAATCTGCCGTCTGCGAACCTCTACCAGCGTCTGACTGCCCCCTGCGGCTGAATCTACCTCCCTATGACCGTGGCGGAGGCGGGGGCCTGGGCAGCCTGTCTGACAATCGTGGCCTGGGTCCTCCCCGGGCCTCTCTTTATAACTCAGCTGGCCTATCCCGGCGACGCTGCTCCTGATTAACCCTTCTGATTTCCCGATGTCGCTGTCTGATGCCCTCAATATTCTGGGCAAATGCCTGGATTCGGGAAATATCCATATCTTCTCGCAGTGTGGCCGTGATACAAGTCTCGACATACTCTGGGTTCAACCCCATAATAAAACGGTGCACTCTGGATGCCATGGTATCCACTAAAGACGGTGCATATCGAGCCAAGGAGTCAAACCGCAAGGAATATTCCCGAACACTCATGGCCCCCTGTTCCAGATGTAGGAACTGGTCTACCCGGGCCTGTCGGATCTCCCGCGGTAAATAGTGATCTAGAAAGGCTCCTGAAAAGCTGGACCAAGTGGGAGGGGGAACATCTCTCCCTCGGGACCTCTCCCAGCTTTCATACCATAACACCGCAATATCTCGCAACCGAAATGCGGCCAATTCAACTAACTCAGTAGGTGTAGCATGCATAACCCTGAAGATTCTCTGCATCTGATCCAGAAAATCCTGGGGGTCCTCTGTGCGGTCCGCGCCTGTAAACTGTGGGGGATTCAAGGGTAAGAACTCTCGGACCCTCAAACTACCGGGCCCTCCTGATGCTTCTGCAACTGTGGATGGCATTTGCTGCCGCTGAGTAGCCATCACCTATGCTATCATAACTACAGCACTCCTAACTTCCTGATCGGAAGGCATCGGGTAGTCTCCAAATGAGGGGGAGGCATCCTGCTGGTGCCTTCCCCTGCTGCAATGTCTAAGCTCCGACCTGTGACGGGATGGCGCTAGTCTGACATTATTTGTAGCCAAAGAATATGGTAAGATTTTAGGAATTCAACCCTAAACTGTACCGCTCTATGGCACGACTGAATCAGAATAAAAGACAATCATCCTATCATGCCTTGCAGCCTCCTACCCATAGTATGTGGTGCACAACACATCCATGGACAGGACTCTACTTAGCACGGCTTGCAGACTCCCTGGGATACGACCTGCTCTTATACCAAGTTTGTCACACCCCGCCTTGGGGGGGGGGTACGACTGGCACCTGGTGCCCTACTAAGATCTGACCTGCTAGACTGTTAAGCCTGGGCGCGTCTGGCGCCTGGCTGGCTCTAACTCAGATTTCTGGAAACAAAGGGCTATATAACGGCTGTAAATATAGCCCCCGGCCCATTGGCCTATCTCCTGTTGTACCTGTCTTGGCAGCTAACCAGAAATATAGTAACTCAGGGAAACCTATACGGGCCGACAAGGCCACCATGCTGTCTAGTTATCTGCTGCTTAATCAAAAAGCACAAAAAGAAGCTACGTGACCGGCAAGGTCACCACTACTAACAACTATGGCCTCACACGACCATCACAGAAGTAAGAAAGAGTAAAGACAACTATACAACTGCACGGCCCCACACGACCGGCTCATCTGACCACAGGGATTTCATACAGAATGCAAGCCTCTAGGAATAGTAATAGAACTGATCGGGACAGGGCCCCGACCTACCCATTCTATATACAACAAAAGGAACTGAACTACACCTCTGAAATTCAGCCTCCGGATGACTGGAGCTGAATACTCAACCGCTGACAGGGAGTCACGTAGAATCGCCTGCTCGTCTAGGAGTACCTGCAGGCAAGTAATGCAGCGCCCCACTGGGCGTCAGTACCACTGGTACTGAGTATGTAAAGCAACTGAAATAATATAACTGAAAACAACATCTGAAAGCAATAATATGACTGATGAAGCAGAAGTAGGAGGAATAACTTAACTGTCTGATGAAGTAAATCGTACCTGTTCTTACTGATACCGAAGGAAGTAGGAATCATACCTGGAGGCGTATCATTCTACTACCAACCCACTCGCGTCTAATACAACATAGCATAGCATACATAACATAACATAGCACACACAAACCTTACCCGGCCCCCATAAGCCGGGAGGTACAATCAACACAGAATCTATGCCCCTACCCTGGTCATCCCATCTCCTATAGTGGCTGTAAGCATCCTGCCGGTCCCTGGGTATGCACTTGGGCTCGCTGAGCCCCTGAATATCACTGTACCTGAGTCCGAAGGACTCTAAATCAACACCCCGGGCGTACCCGCTCGACGGGGGTGTATAAGGGCCGACCAAGGCACAATATGGGGAAACTGGCATCCCATCTTCGTCCCCTTGCGGGACGGCATATCACTCTGTAGAGTGACGTATCCTCGTCCTCTGGCGGACAAGTCGATACAGCTATTAACCCTGGGCGGTGAGGAATGCTAGGTAATCCAACCCCAATCAATACAATGGTCTCGACTAATCATGCTGTCTGTGTATCTCATAAGCCAAAACTAATAGGCGTAAGGTATCATATAAATCACATACTGAGCTAATAATAGCAATCTATAAGTGTCTGATACATGCTGAGACTGGTAAGTATAAATATGAATATAGCCTCCTGTCAAACTGTACTGGGGCAAAGGTTATACAAGAAGGTGTTTCTGCTGAAAGCTATACTGTTTACTGTGTTTCTGTATTAACATGATTTCCTATTTCTAACATGCTTTCTAAACTTTATTTAGTTGCTATGCTATGTCTGAAATGCTTTACGGATACTGTACTACTTCACGAGGCTTCAGCTAAACACAACAATATCTTAACATGGCATATTACATCATATACTGAATATACTGGGCAATCTTAATCACTTACGCCCGAATCTATATCGTACGGATAGGTATCATACACGTTACAACCCAAAACTTCTCATATTGCACCAATTTTCGAAATAACACGATAATCGAGTTCTAAACATGCAACTGGTCTGTAAATTACTATACTGCTTCAATGTCACTCAACTTGCCGAGGAAACTTAACTTTACATACCTTATCTTTGAATATTCGTCCGTCGGACGAGGCTCGGCCGGTACTTCTACTATTTTCTCCCAACTGCATTCATAAATACGTCAATCAATACTAAATACAACATTATTGTAAAGAGCAACGTTGCTTTCGATTTAATTTATAGCCTAAACTTAGGCTTATCGAAAGACGGTCAAAAACTCGCTATTTTTTAGCGGCCCAGAAGGGAGAAATATTTACTTCTCAGCTAGGAACACATAGACATTAATTTATAGCAATTCTACTTACTTTAGTTCGGCGGCTCGCCGATTCGTCGGCCGTATTTCGCGAAACTAACTTCGTAGAAATGCTCTCTGCAGCTAAATACCTTGGTATGTAGGATTAATTTGGGTTTGGGCAGCGTTTGGCAGCGTAATCGGATGAATTTATTTAATCTCCCTTCGATTTCCCTCTGTTCAGTACGCTTCTGGAATTTATTAGGTAATGGAAATGAATTTAACCCGAAGTGGGGGCTTTATATGCTTGGGCCTGGACAAGGGCAACGTGTCACGGAGCCATCGCGGAGGGGCTCTGCCTCGGCTCCTCCCGCGATGGTTCGACAGGTTTCTCATCCGATCCTTTTCCCGGGCCTTTCCCTAGCACGTATGGCTTTCAAATATGCTTAACCAACGTGCGAATAGGTCATCTAAGTGCCGGGAATTCTACGGGGTATAACAGAAAGCATGAAATTCTGTAAATATGTTGAGTTACCTAGGCTATAGAATTTGGTTCATTATGGTTGGGGCTTAATCTTGAAATCATGTAATTGACTAATTAAAGAGACTGTGAATGCATCTTGATTCGAGCATGTGCATGAAGTGTGAAGTGAGGATTTGTTATTCCATGTCATTGTGAATTGTCTAGAACTTGCCTGGTGTGTATACGAAGCGAAATGAAGGAGGTGTAGTGTTGGAAAGGATGTAGGCATTTCTTTGTTTTAACCGATAGTTTCCATATTTTTTTTTTCTTGTCAAATTCTACCTTTTTATATGTTGTATACCCTAGTCAGCCCGTTGAGCCTTTAGCCGATTTCTTTCTTTTGTCCAAAATTGTATTAACTCAGCTTTATTCCTTCTTTTCATTAGCCTTAAAGTCTTTAAGAAGCTCTTAAGCGCTTACAAAGAACAGAAAATGTTTCCCAAAGTGTTAAAGAGTGAAAAGAGTGAAAAGAAAAAGAAAAGCAAAGTGAGGAAAGAAAAGATGACGTTGAAGAGGCACTTGTTGTAATTAATTGATATTGAGGGTACATGAAAACCCTCTGTTTTGTGTCAAGTGTGGTTGATGAAATGGTCTGTATGAAAGTAAACCAGCATGAATGGGAGAAAAAGAGAGAAGAGAGGAATAATGTCCATGAGTCGATGGGAATGAGTTGAAAAGGCGCTTAAGGATGCTAGCGATTATTATTGGCTAATCCAATATATGCATACTAGATCCATAGCCCCGTTAAAACCCATTAAAAGTCCTATTTGATCCTACATTGCATTTCTTTATATTAGTGGAGTAATACACTAAGGGCAAGCCTATGGGTCATGACATGATGCATGTGAATTCTTTTGGGAGAGAGAGTGAAATTAATTTTTATATGCCCCTACTTGCATGTTTGTGTGTTGCATGAACATAAAGGGGAAGTTTCTCTCGAGTTGTGAGGGCACATGCTTGATGAAAGATTGATTTTCGTGTCGGATTTCTTGATTAGTTGATTTGCATGAGTTTGCCGATATCAAGAATCAATTCTTAAAAGTCTAGGAAGCCTTGATGTATTAAGGTCATTGTCTTGTACGACCAAGCATGTTTTCTTGATGATTTGCAAAAATTGAATAATCGGTATGACCGTAGCGTAAATTGTTGCACCATAGTGACGAAAGTTGGGATGTAATTTGCATGAGTTGTGTATGTGTTGTTCGAGGATGAACAAGGATTTAAGTGTGGGGTAAGTGATCTTGGGCAGATTTATATGCCCAAGTGATACTCAAACGTATCATTTTTACCTTGTTTGTTGTGCAATGTGTATATAATATCATGTAATTGGTAATAAAATGCAAATTTATACTAACCAACATGATTAGCATTTGTTTTGCAGGAAAATGTGATTTTTAGGAGCTAAAATGCATGTTGGAACTATGTCGGAGTTGGACTTGGATGCGAGCGTGGAAAAGACCCGGGAATGCAGGATTTATAGGGGCTCCGCGATGGCTCCGTGCCACGCTACCATCGCGGTAGCACACTGCCTGAGCAGGAATTAAATTTGCAATTTCCAGTGTGCCTGCGCGTCAGCTCCGTGGCACGGAGATAGGCCTCCGCGATGGCCTTCGTGCCACGTTGAGGTTAAATTACTGGACCCTGGAAATTCCAGTGACGGTCCGCGTCCACGCCGTGTCACGGAGGCAAGGCTCCGCGTTGGCCTCCGTGACACGTTGCTTGTTATTCCGGGAAAAATTTCCCACTAGTATAAATAGCACACTTAGGTTTATTTTAAGTAGTTTTCAGTTTTTAGACTAAGTTCAGAAGTGGAGAGCAGGAACGTAGGTTAGTAGCAGTTGAAGATTGGAAAAGCTAAGGGATTTCTTCTCTTCTTTTCTTCTTTCTATCAATTGTACGTATGATTTACACTCATTTTAGGATGATCAATCCAAGAATGAGTGGCTAATTCTCTTTCTTGCTGAGGTTTTGAACATGTGTAATGAATTCTGATTTTCATTGATATGGTTTATTCTTCTTCTTTAATGTTGTTCTATTAATTCTTGTTCTTTACTGCATTAGTGATTGGCCAACATTAATGTATATCTAAAAAGTCCAATTTCACTCGAGAGAGCAAGAAATTGGAAAGTTGTGAATTAATAGGGTATTGTTCTTAACTTGATTTGGGAAAATTGGGTTTTGATGTGCTTTCCTGATAGAAATATACTTGGAAGCCGTATTAGTCAATTTAGGAACCGGAATTGTAGTGCTAGGTCATAAATTGCATTTGATCACAGAAATGTAGATGGATGGTTTATGATTCTAAAGTGAAATTAAATACGAGAGTTTTAATTTCTAGGCAAATGTTCTTGGCTAGCAACATGAAGAAGAGAATTAACCAAAATTATCATGATTATCAAGTTCATTACTTGTTCTTAACCTTGGCATGTTCATATCCATTGTCTGAATTCAAAAGTAAATAGATTGTATTAATTGTAGTATATAGTTTAGAAACAAAAATTCAATTACTCTTGGGTACGTTGTTGTTAGCATAATTAGAAGTTAAATAGAAATATAGTAAATTAGGCAATTTTACATATCTTGAGCCTCCTTGGATCGATACTTGGCTACTTAGCCACTTTATTACTTGTTTGACCACGTGCACTTGCGTGTCGGTTTTTACCCGTACCCCAAAGCACCGAGCAGTACCTCCTCATAGGTAAGGTTTTCCTTCACCCTAATTTCCTCTACCGGAACCACTAAAGATGGATCTTCGATGCATTTCTTCAACAAGGACACATGAAACACCGGATGAACTAAAGCTAACTCCGCAGGTACCTCCAACTCATCGGTCACCTTGCCAACACGTCTCACAACCCTATATGGCCCAACATACTGGGGACTAATCTTTCCCTTCTTTCCAAACCCTTAAAGAATCAAGAAATCTCTACTTGCCTCAGAATGAAGCTCAAGCATCAAATTATGATCTTTCCCTTCCGTAACCATTCCGAATGAGCAAAATCTGGCCAAATACGTATTCTACATAATAAAATGAAATCATGGACACCCATATTGATATACTTCTATCCTAGGCCTAACAGTCAACCCAAAAGTCAACCCCGAGCTGGCAAGGGCAAAACTGAAATTTTATTTGAAAATCATGTTACCCATAATGTAAAGAACTCAAATATGAAATTTCATAAAAAATGGAGCTCAAATCGACTTTGAATTCATCAAAATATAGTCTCATAACTCTAGACCCAAAATCCTCAATTTTCCTCCAATAAATTCACAGATACAAATGAAAACCAACTAATGAAATCATAGAGAAATACCAAATTAAGGACTAGATACTTACCCCCCTTATTAAATAGAGAAGAATGCCGCAAAAATCACTCAATTATGAACTCTAGAACTCCAATTATACTCAAAATACTAAATAAACACAGTCTGTGCAAAAATACATTATTCAGGCATTTATATAGGGCTGCACCAGCACTGCACCGACAACTTTAATTTTTACTAAAATGGCCATAGCTTTATCAAACGAACTTGGAATGCGAGGAATCTTTTCCCTGTAGTTCCCAAATAATGATATGAACCTACTCGTTCAATCAGAACTCCATTTGGTGCTCGTTTGCCCAATCAGACATCATTTTTTCTTGTTCAAGAATTATTTCATATTTGTAATAAAACCCGATCTTGACTTATCAAAATTACACCAAACTTTTCAAAAAACTCCTATAATTTATGGTAAAAATTTTGAAAGTCTCAGAATAATTTTTCAATCCCAAAAACTAAAAATGAACCCCTGTGTTGTCACATTTTATGCTTAAAATCATGCTAAACACACAAACACATTCAAATCCAGCCGACACTCATCCGAAATCCCCCAGTCACAAACCAAATATGCAATTCAATTAGAAAACACATTTCGGATATGTTGGAATCATCAAATCACCAACATGAGGTCATTTTGATCGAAAGTTGACCGTGGTCAAGCTTAGCTTCCTTAAAGCTAATAAATCCAACCAAATGTTCAAATCACTCCCGAGCACTTCGGGATCTATGCAACCTACCCAACTAAGTCATAAATCACCATTCGGAACTAATAGAACTTTCAGAACCTAAATTTTAGCTCGTTAACCTGACATATTGACTTTGGTCAAACCTCTCAAACTTCAAACCTTCCAAAAATCGAAAATCTTATCCAATCTTCATTGGATCATCTTGGAAATTATGTCATCCATCTCCGCAAGTCATAAGTAGCAAAATAAAGATACATAAAGTTTCAAACTAGGGAAATGGGTCAAAAATCACAAAATGACTATGTGGGTTGTTACACTTCCAGGCTTGGCTAATAACTGTGCTTCCTAAACTTCTACATACCCGGCATCTGTGGCATGGAAAGGGAGTTATCCTGAACATACACATTTTAACCATCATTTCCATCACGAGGGAACATTCATAGGGCTTAGAGTAAGGAAATTATGATCACAAATTATTCAAGAAATCTAAGCTGGGAATATACTTGATATAACACAATCTTATGAGCCGATAAGGAAAATCTTAAGAATTGAGTCCATAGAGCTGAGCATGCTAATAGACATGAGCTTACATACATAAAGAGGGACTTGACATGAAGCTAAGATTTATGAAATCATGGAAGAATACTTGAATCACCATCTGAAGTAGCTACTTCTCATTCTATGAATCGGAGTACGAATACATGTAAGGAGTACTTGGAACTTAGACATGAGGAAAACATGTTCAACATACGGCATGAGTAGAGTATCGTATAGGCTGAAGTACGGCAGGACACCTGAATAAGTGTGGATCAATCTCCCATAGTTACTGATCCTGGACCTTCACACTTGAAACTCAAGGCATGACCCGGTCCTTCACCTTATATTGTCCCCCTTAGCTTAAAGGTCATCATTATGAGGATTGGTCCCCTTTTTTAAGGTTAGATAGAAATCACTATCTCTTGACGTCCCATTTGCCTCTAAGTATATTATGGAAAGCTTCATACTTCTCCAGCCGTACTCCCCCACTCTTTTGGTTCCTTACTATAAGTTCACAAATTTTTCTGCCTTAGCTTTTCTTATCTCCTGTAGGGAGAAATGAATCGAGAGAGCCTCTTATTCCACTGACTAGAGTTATTTTTTGGAGTGTGAATGCACGAGTTAGAAGGATAGAAAGGCACTTTATCTCACGACATAGATCATGAAAAAAATGGGAACATTTCCTAAACGTTTCATAGCCTCTTCTTCATAATTGTGGCATGCTTTACACCCATGAAAAATACTCTACTTAACGCGGCTTTCGGACACCCTAGGACACTTCAAACCTATTTCTCTGATACCAAGTTTGTCACGACCGGAACATAGACCGAATCGTAACACGGGATAAGGAACCCCGAGAGGCTCCAAGTCGACCCATGACATAAGCATATCTAACTTCATTCACTATAAGCGGAAGAATGAACATGCGACATAGAGGAAACATAAATGTAACATAATATATCATGAAATTCGGAAATTACTAGACATACACATAAGCTGAGTACTACATGTTGTCTGAAAGCCTCTATCGTAAAAGATGAGTTGATGGGACAACATCCCCAACTAACCCGGAAAAATTGAAACAAAAGATAATCATAAATGTCTAGTCATATGGCCCTCGAAATCATGTGGACTCACCAACAAGATGATAGAAAACTCTGGAAGGGACTAAGGATGGAGATAAGCCTGAGAGTTGGGTCCTGTATCATGAAATAGTATAGCATAGAAAGTATGCAGTCAGTACGTGGAATGTATCGAGTATGCAAGGTAAGTAAAATAGACATTAAAAAAATATAAAAACTCATAAAACATCATGAGAGTAGGACGTCATTCTCATATCATAAATATCGTAACATAACATAAGGCCCAAGGTTTCCAAAATATTCATAATAAAATCGTAATCATAATCATGAGAGAAAGGTTTATTTAACATGACTTGAGCCAATATACATAATCACAAACATGCATAAATCATATGGAACAGTTGGAGAACTCGTCATAATTGACACCATCATGGTAGAGCCTTTCATGATGCCCCAACTATCTCACTCAAGTGGGCAGAGCCGATGCTGGATTGCCAGGCGAGGGTCGTGCATTAGGCGTGATATAACATGTGAGGGGATAATAATCAATACAATATCTCATTATAAACCCATGGTGGCATGTGGTTATGAGACACCGGGATAGTCCTTTGAACGTCGGGCTGCTCGGTGCTAGACACGGCTCCCAAAAACATGCATATAGGCTCATATGTAAATCAATAACGTCATCCATTAAGATTCATTGGCTAAAATATAACATTTATCATCATTGATCCCCTTTAAAACATGCTTATCCAAGAATCAACGGCCCTTTTCATCGGCCGATATCATAAATGGATAAATCATGTAGTTCATTTCATAAATCGTAAATCATTCTTCAACATGTGGGCATTTTCCAATACTTTAACATACTCAATTCTTTCAAAAATATGCTCATAAACATGGGTAACTTGAAATCATGCTTTTGCATCATCAATAAACTCAAAATATTGAATATTCCTCATAAATCATAACTTTCATGAACCTTCATCAATGTGCTTTTTAGATTTAAAAAGCTTGAAACATAATTTTAAAGAAAATAATGTAAAACCGGCCCATCATTCATAATTCAATAATTAAAACTCAATTAAATCATATCCATAAAGAGAAATCACATTTTCATGCATTTGGTTAAAACCCCATTGAACTTGAATAGGAGAGTTCATGATTTAATCGAAATTTGGGCATCGGTCTAAGAGGATTCACCTATTCTAAACACTACATACCTGGTTTGATGATCCCTTGACTTTTATTGAAGATCCTAGAGGAATTGAGATGTTGAAGGTGATGAACCCTAGTTCCTTCTTGAGAGAAAATCTAATCTAAGCATGTTTGAAGAGAGTAAGGATTTTATGTTAAACCCTTTAATCTGACCCTAAGAAAGACCAAAAAGATATTATTTAGGAGTTAGAAGCATATGAGTTTACCAAAATGCCCCAAAACTAAAGAAATAAAACTTGTAACTAGTAGTTACCACGACCAACAATACGATCCGTAGGTTGGTTGTACGACTCGTACTGAGAGTCGTACAATGCCTATTGCAGCTTCACTAAATCGCTCATAACTTTTTACTCCGAACTCTGACTAGCGCAAGGTCAGATGCGTTGGAAAGAATACTCAAAGGGATACAATTTGATATGCTCAATCACCCAAAAACATTTTGTAACATTGGATATATGATCGGTTGAATTTGACCCTTATATGAACCAATATGAAAAACCCAATTGGTAAGAAGGCTCTCAACTCAACTTCATGCTACAAGTTCCTTATGACCTTAATTTGCATCCAATGCACTTCATAAACTTTGAAATTAATCTTAACACCTTGTTTCCATAAATTCATCGGGTGTGGGCCTACCATACATACTTAGAGGGGTTCCTAACTTAGCCCAAAAGTCTGAGACATTATAATATATCGATTCACGACTGAACAAATGATTCACACCATCATATTATAACTTGTACCATGAGTTATGCCACCAAACTATAGTTTCCTCCAGTGACAAATGAGTCCATTCTTCCCCAACTCTCTGAATATTTCAATGACTAGTACCACGACCCATAACTTTATCCTACGAGTTGTACTATTACCTATACAATCATTAACATGATAACTCCAAAGACTTGCTATGACTTCTGGCCACGGGTCGCGCCCACATACTACAACTCGTAGTGGGGCCTCATGGATGGGAAACAACTTATCTGATTGGACCATGGGTCTTTCTACGACTCATACTACCAACCTACGACTCCTAGGTTGAGTTGTACTGAAGTAAACTTTTCCAACTTTTCCTACTGATCACACTTTAAATCTCATGTCTAGTCTTAGAAAATTTTGGGGTATTACACTCTGGCTGACAGCTAAGAAGGTCTGAATCTACGTCTATCCACACCTGCAGGCAAGTATGCAGCGCCCCCTAGTTGGGCATTAGTACGTTATGTACGGAATGTGTAAGGTAGTAATGAAAGCTGAATAAAGCCAACAGAAGAACTGAAAGTAATCAATAAGGAGGATAGGAGTTCAACCTGAATAGCCTCACAATCTAAAACATAACTAGAAAGTATACATACAAACAAGAACCTAGTCGGGCCCCCGTAAGCCTTAAAGGTGAAATCAACATAGAATAACCTAGATAGGCCCCCTTAAGCCCTGGAAATTGCCAAATATTCTATATACCCCTAGCTGTACCCCTGAGGCTCCATAAGTGACTGCAAGTATGTCTCAAACAAACCAGGCCCTCGGAAGGGTTGGTAGTATCATCTTTAGCATCGAAGGAGTTCATTTAAGACTCCAATGTGGCCCCGAAGGCTTTACTTTAGTCCCTTCAAAAACTTAATAGCTCCGTAAGCAATTCAGTATCTCATAAGCAATACAATGTCTCCAAAAGCAATTCTGTAGTACGTGTGAGTAATAACAACATCATGGCTCCGTAGGCAATCAATAGCCCCATAGGCATAAGCAACATCATAACTCCGTAAGCAATTCGTACGATTAGAAGCTCCTCGACTATTTACAGCGTCGTACGAAATATGACCTACCCTACCAGGGATGCTACACTATAATCTCAAGTCTATTCATAATGACAAACTACAACCTTCGAGTTCTTAAGTCACTATAGAAGTGCTACTTGTATCAATGTTACGACAGAAGTAACTTGCCGAAGGAATAGCCTTAACATACTTCGAATGTTGATTCTCACTTATCTAATTAGTTCCAATCAGTAGCTGGAAATTCCACCCAATTGCAACTTCTACGCTGAGAGAGTAAGGCTATTTTCAATACTAGGACTCAGCAAACAACGATATCTTTCAATAATATTAACTATAATTCAGCCAAAAACTAACAATTTCCCAAGAGTTTAGAAGGTAGAAATGCTTACCTATCACTGGTAGCTTCCTAGGACTTCATTAGAAGTGACTCCGACAACTTTTAATTAGCGGAGTTCCAATACACCAAGTGAATTTTCAAGAAATAACTCCACAGAAATGTTTCTCATAGGCCTAAAACTCGTTATCCAAGATGAATTTATGTTTGGACAGATTTTAATGGCGTAAATGGCTAAATATGGATAAAATTATAGAGAGAAGAGTCGTAGGGCAGAGGTTTGCTAATTGGGAAATTATCTAATGTCTCCAACTTCAAAATTACAACATATATATATATATGTCACTGCCCACCTTGGGAGGCATGACTGGCACCTGGTGCCCTACTAGGATCTAAACTGACTGAGCTGACTGAGCCTAAGCACTTCTAGTGCAGGGCTGACACTAACTCTCAATTTAAGAAAATATTTCGGCTGTAAATACAACCTCTGGCTGACAAGGCCTTATAGCTACCTATGAAAGAAAACAACTAACTAGAAACCAACAATAACAGGGAATCCTATGTGGGCCGATAAGACCACCATGATGTCTAGTTATAATTGTAAAGTAAATCCAGAGCTACGGTAAACTATGGCCGACAAGGCCGCCAATCTGTTAGCTAAACAAGGCCCCACATGGCCAACACATAAACTAAAGCACATATAGGCCTGCCACGACCAATAACTGCTAACCACAGGGAAATAGATACAATCCGCAAGACTCTAGGACTAATATGATGGTCGGGACAGGGTCCCGACCTACCCAAAAATTATACAATCAAAAAGGAATAAACCTCCTATCTATAAGCTCTGGAAGAAAGGAGCTACTGCTCTGATGGTACTGGCTAAAAGCTACGAGGGACCTGCTGCTCATCTATTCGTACCTGTAAGTAAGTAACACAATGCCCCAAAAAGGGCGTCAGTACAACATGTACTGAATATGTAAGGTGATAAACATAAATGAATGAAATAAAGAGATAGAGATTAGAATAACTGAAATGGAGGAAAAGAGATCATACCTAAATAATAGAACTTCCTACTGTCTAACTATCAATATAACTAAAGCAAACATAAACCTTACCTGGCCCCCATAAGACAGAAGGTACAATCAGTACAGAATAACCCACCTGGGGCCCCCATAAGCCCTGGTGAGTACACCTCAGTCTACATACTCCTATCCAAGGTCACACTGATCAGCTAATAACTGTAGCCATCCTACCAATCCCCTGGGTCTGCAACTGAGCCTACTCGGCTCCTAACTATAGTTGTATCTGAGTCCGGTGGACTCCTGATATCTACACTCTGAGCACCAAGCTCGAAGGGGGCGTATATAAGGCCAACCACGACATATGAGGATCTGGAACCCTATCTTCGTCCCTAGCGGACGGCATACCACTTTGTATAGTGTCGTCATCTCACACCTGGTGGTCGTCGACACAGCTAATAACCCTGGGGTCGGTCACGGAGGCTATACTGGCATAACTCATCCCAACTAATATGGAATATTGATCTCAGCTAATAACAACAACTAATCGTAATAGAAATGCTCCTGGAAATCTTATTGGAATTCAAACAGAGCTATCATGCTAAGGAAACTAACTTGTTGAAGAAAACTGCCTTAACATACCTCGTTCATTGATTACTGGTTAACTGACGAGTTCCAGCTCGTATTGAACTGCTTTTCTCGACTGCAATCATATTATTGGATGAGTAAGGCTAATTTCTATACTAAATTTGAAGAAAATGACTACTTTATATATAAGTTTTAACTATATTTCATCTTGATGGAATACGGTCGAAAACTCGCATTTTCTCAAGAACCTAGAAGAGAGAAATGCTTACTTTAAGCCTGTGATCATATTGACACTAGTTTGGAGCAATTTAAACAACTTTAGCTCAGAGGAGTTACGATTTTCCAGGAGAATTTTGCGAAACTAACTCCATAGTAATGCTCCTTGCAGCTTTATACTTCAATACACAAAGTTACTTTGACTTCAGGCAACGTTTGATAGCATAAATGGAAGAAAATTATTGATTTCCCTCGTAATTTTCCTTTGCTGGATCAATATGTATGTTGGAAATGAAACTAAATCAAAGGGGAAAACTTATATATATTTGAGGCTGTGGGTAGGGATCCATGGAACGGACCCTATTGCGCCAATAGTCGGGTGTACCACGAGGCCCATCGCGGAGGACCAGGTCCGTGCCATGTTGCCCCTTTAGGCAGCTGGCCCGGCCTCCACCCACGTGGTCCCGACCTTTCCCCAAGCCCCTTTCTCATACGTATTGTCTTCAAAAACTCTTAACCAACGTACGAATAGGCCATCTAAACATTATAAACTTACGGGGTGTAACATCCTCCCCTCTTAGGCCGTCGAATGTTAACTTCCGCTTACAAGAAGTTTAACTCATATAACTATTTCCTGAAAAAATTTCGGCAGAGTCTACCCTGTAATGTGGACTATCCGAAAATCCTGAAACACAGAAAAGTCCAGTATAAGCACTTCATATAACACTATAACAACTATTTCATAATAAGAGTGGAGTCAACTGAACTATATATAACATAAATCATGCAACAACGACTGAATTAATGACTTACCTTAACTGCGTATTCTGGACTAAGTCTCGAACAGGTGAAGATATCTAGATTTCATGTCATCCTCAGCTTCCCAAGTCATTTCCTCTCTGCTCTTGTTCCTCCACAGTACTTTAACAGAAGCAACATCTTTAGTTCTTAACCTGCGAACCTGCCGATCTAATATAGCTACTAGAATCTCTTTTTAGGCTAATTCCTCGATAACCTAGATGTCCTCAACTGGCAGAACTCGGGATGGGTCCCCTATACACTTCTGTAGCATCGACACATGAAAGACTATATGAACGGATTCCAACTCTGAAGGCAAATCTAGATCGTACGCCACCTGGCCTATTCTCCGGAGTATTCGATACAATCTAATAAACCTCGAGCTGAGCTTCCCGCTGTTCTGACTTCAGGTCTACTAAACTCCCCATTGATTTATGACTGAGGGCATCTGCTACAACATTGGCTTTCCCTGGGTGGAACAAAATATTCACATCATAGTCTTTCAACAGCTCTACCCAGTGACAATGTCGTAGATTCAACTCTTTCTGGGTAAAGATATACTAGAGGCTCTTATGATCGGTGAAGATATCTACATGAATGCAATACAAATAATGCCTTCATATTTTCAAGGCGTGAATCACTGTGGCTAATTCCAGGTCATGGATGGGGTAGTTCTTCTTGCACTTCTTCAGCTGCCTGGAAGCGTAAGCAATTACTTTACTATGTTGCATCAGAACACATCCTAACCCAATGCCTGAAGCATCGTGTATACTGCATAACCTTCTGACCCTTCTGGTAAGGCTAATACTGGTGCTGAGGTCAGTCTGTTTTTCAATTCCTAAAAGCTCTGTTCACATGCTTTAGTCCAGTGAAATTTAGTTGTTTCCTGAGTTAACTTGGTTAAAGGTGATGCTAAGGTAGAAAATCCTTCCATGAACCTTCTGTAATACCCGACTAATCCCATAAAACTACGTACCTCGGTCGAAGTGGTAGGTCTAGGCCATGTTTTCCCTACTTCAATTTTCTGCGAATCTACATGTATACCAGCATCTAACACAATGTGGCCCAAAAAGGCCACTGAATTTAGCCAAAATTCACACTTAGAAAACTTCGCATACAACTGGCGATTCCTAAGAGTATGGAGCACTGTTCGTAGATGATCTCGATGATCTGCGTTTGAGCGGGGATATATACCAGAATATCATCAATAAATACTATCACAAACAGGTTCAGATATGGCCTGAAGATGTTGTTCATCAAGTCCATGAATACTGCTGGCGCATTCGTCAGCCCAAAGGACATGACTAGAAATCGAAATGGCCATACCTGGTCCTGAAAGAGATTTTTGGAATGTCCCTTTCACGAACTGGAACCTGATGGTACCCTGACCTTAAGTCATTTTTTGAGAAATATTTCACCCCCTGCAACTGTTCAAACAAGTCGTCTATTCTGGGAAGTGGGTACTTATTCTTGATAGTGACTTTATTCAGCTGTCGGTAATCTATACGCATACAGAGGGAGCCATCCTTCTTTCTCACAAACAGAACCGGTGCTCTCCACGGTGAAGTACTTGCCCTAATGAAACCCTTATCTAATAGATATTTCAATTGTTCCTTCAACTCTCTGAGCTCAACAAGAGCCATTCAGTATAGAGGAATAGATATGGGCTGAGTACCTAGTAATAAATCAATTGCAAAGTCGATTCCCGTTCTTGGGGAATGCCAGGTAGCTCATCCGAGAATATATCTGGAAATTCATTGACTACTGGAATGTACTGAAGAGTTGGAAATTCTTCTTGAACATCCTAAACTCTGACAATATGATACATTCATCCTTTCGCTATCAATTTTCTTGCCCGAAGATAGAAATAAACCTACCTTTTGGTGTGGCTGCACTGCCTTTCCACTCCCGTACAACCTCCCCTGAAAAGTGGAATTAGACAGTCTTGGTCAATATTCAACATTGGCATAGCATGGCGCCAGCCAATCCATAGCTATAATTGCATTGAAATCACCCATTTCTGATTCTATCAAATCTGCTAAAGTTTTGACGACCAGTGACCTCTACTATGCATCCCCGGTAGACCTTCTGGGCTATGATTGGGCCACCGACGGGTGTAGACACTGAGAAAGGTCGTTGAAGCGATTAGCGTAATGCCAAACTTATGAGCCACTAATGGGGTAACTAAGACAATGTGGATCCTGGATCTATCAGTACATAAATAGAATGAGAGCAAATGTCCAACATACCTTTCACCACATCTGGCGACTACTCTGACTCTTGTCGTCCCGGTAAGGCATAAGTGTGATCTAGATTGGTACCTGAGCTGGATGCCCCTGATCTGCCTCGGCCTCTGCCGGCTAGAACTTAGGGCCTATGCCCTGCTGGAGATACTGGGGCACGTGATCCTACTAAAGATCTATGTTGTTAGTCCTGATCACTCGTACCCCTGACTGGACAATCCCTCATCTGATGACCCTCATGTTGTGGAACCATACCTGCATGCCCCAAAGTGACGTCGACTGCAGACAGGGCAAAGCAACACAGTGAATCTACTCTTCTCTACTCCTCTCTATTGCTGTGGACCTGCTGATCGTGAGCTCTCGCCGGGTCCTGACTGTCCCTGACGACCAGATCCACTCCCTTGCTACTGTTGTGGGGGTGGGGGTCTAGGTGGCCTTCCTAAAAATCATGGCCTGGGTCCATCCTAGAACTCTGCCTGCATGTCACTAGGTCTGGCCCTTCAACGCTGCTCCTGATCTGCCTACCTTATTTCTCGCTGCCTCTGTCTGATCCTCTCAATGTTCTGAAAAAAGGACCGAACACGGGAAATATCCATATCTTCTCGCAGAGTGGTGGTAATACAGGTCTCCACATATTCTAGATTCAACCCCATAATATACCGATGCACCCTAGCTGGCATGGTATCTATAAAAGCTGGTGCACATCGGGCCAAGGAGTCGAACCTTATCGTATACTCCTTGACACTTATCGATCCCTACTCTAGATGTAGAAACTGATCAACCCGGGCCTGTCGAATCTCCCGTGGTAGGTAGTGATCTAGAAATGCCTCTGAGATGCGGGGCCAAGTCGAAGGGGAAACATCTCTCCCTCGGGACATCTCCCAACTCTTGAACCACAGTACTGTGATGTCCAGTAGCCTCCTGCCTAAAGAATGTGGTGCACAACACATCCATATAAAAGACTCTACATAGCACGTCTTGCAGACACCCTAGAATAGGACCTGCTCTGATATAAAGTGTGTCACGCCCCACCTTGGGAGGGATGACTGGCACCTGGTGCCCTACTAGGACTTGAACTGACTGAGCTGACTGAGCCTAAGCATTTCTGGTGCAGGGCTGACACTAACTCTCAAATCAAG
The DNA here is from genome assembly GCA_035772735.1 of Datura wrightii. NCBI lineage: Eukaryota > Viridiplantae > Streptophyta > Magnoliopsida > Solanales > Solanaceae > Datura > Datura wrightii. Next base: position 99,018,732 of record JASDFA010000007.1, read on the forward strand.
AAAACAACAGGCTATATTTCGGTTGTAAATACAACCTCCGACCGAAAAGGCCTTATAGCCACCTATAAAAGAAAATAGCTAACCATAAACCAACAATAATAGGGAATCCTATGTGGACCAACAAGACCACCATGATGTCTAGTTATAACTGTAAAGTAAATATAGACCTACGCTAAACTATGGCTGACAAGGTTGCCAATCTGTCAGCTAAACAAGGCCCCACATGGACAATGCATAAACTAAACCACATATAGGCCCCACACGGTCAATAAACGCTAACCATTGGGAAACAGATACAATCTGCAAGCCTCTAAGAGTAATATGATAATCAGGACAGGGGCCCCGACCTACTCAAAAACCGAACAATCAAAAAGGAATAAACCTCCTATATATAAGCTCCCAAAAAAGGAGCTATTGCTCTGATGGTACTGGGTGAAAGCTACGAGTAACCTGCTCCTCGTCTATCAGTACCTGTAGGCAAGTAACGCAGCGCCCCAGAAAGGGCGTCAGTACAACATGTACTGAATTTGTAAAGCAATAAATATAAATGACTGAAATAAAGAGATAGAGCTGAGAATAACTGAAATGGTGGAAAAGAGATCATACCTGAATAATAGAATGTCCTACTTTCTAACTATCAATAACTAAAGCAAACATAAACCTTACCTGGCCCCCACAAGCCGGAAGGTATAATCAGCACAAAATAATTCACCTGGGGCCCCTATAAGCCCTGGTGAGTACACCTCAGTCTACATACCCCTATCCAAGGTCACACTAATCAGCTAATAACTGTAGCCGTCCTACCAATCCCCTGGGTCTGCAACTGAGCCTACTCGGCTCCTAACTATAGCTGTATCTGAGTCTAGTGGACTCCTGATATCTACACTCTGAGCACCAAGCTCGAAGGGGGCGTATATAATTCCAACCACGACATATGAGGATTTGGAACCCTATCTTCGTCCCTGGCGGACGGCATACCACTTTGTATAGTATCGTCATCTCACGCCTGGCGGTCGTCGACACAGCTAATAACCCTGGGGTCGGTCACGGAGGCTATACTGGCATAACTCATCCCAACTAATATGGAATATTGATCTCAGCTAATAACAACAACTAATCGTAATAGACATGCTCCTAGAAATCTTATTGGAATTCAAACAGAGCTATCATGCTAAGGAAACTAACTTGTTGAAGAAAACTGCCTTAACATACCTCGTTCATTGATTACTGATTAACTGACGAGTTCCAGCTCGTATTCAATTGTTCTTCTCGACTGCAATTGTATTATTGGATGAATGAGGCTGATTTCAATTCTAAATTCGAAGAAAACGATAACTTTATATATAAATATTAACTATATTTCAACTTGACGGAATACGATTGAAAACTCGCAATTTCTCAGGAACCTAGAAGGGAGAAATTCTTACTTTAAGCCTGTGATCATATTGACACTAGTTTGGAGGAATTCCAACAACATTAGTTTGGCGGAGTTACGATTTGCTGGACAAATTTCGCGAAACTAACTCCGTAGTAATGCTCCTCGCAGCTTTATACTTTGATACCCAAAGGTAATTTGAATTTGGGCAGCGTTTGACAGCGCGAACGGAAGAAAATTATTGATTTCCCTCTTAATTATCCTTTACTGTCCGAATATGTAAGTTGGAAATGAAATGAAATCAAAGAGGAAAACTTATACATACTTGAGGTGGTGGGCAGGGGTCTGTGGCACGGACCCTGTCGCGCCATTAGTTGGGCATGCCACGACACCCATCACGGAGGACCAGGTCCGTGCTACGCTGCCCCTTTAGGCAGCTAGCCCGGCCTCCTCCCCCGCGGTCCTGACTCCACCCTAGTCCGGCCTTTCCCGGGGCCCCTTTCTAGTACGTATTGTCTTCTAAAACTCTTAACCAACGTACGAATAGGCCATGTAAACATTAGAAACTTACGGGTGTAATAATCTAAATGGGAGTCGGCGGTCGGGGAGGCGCGACATGCCGCCCATCGGGCCAGGTAGGAGGCGTGACACGCTGGCCATGGTGCTACACTGGTTGGTGTGGCGCGACATCCAATGTGCCTGACCTCCATTCCTATCCTCCTGCTCGCTCAGTGACATCTTTTTTTATCCATCCCTCGGGCCTTCTCCCACATGCGTCATACTCCAAAACTTTCAACATACGTACGTACGCGTCCATTAAATGATAGGAACTTACGGGGTATAACATCATCCCCCCTTTAGGAACATTCATCCTTGAATGTAACCTTAAACTCAGGATACTCAATTTCTTTAACTACTGCCATAAAAATTTTGGTAGAGTGTCCCCTGTAATACGAACTATCCGGAAACCTAAAATGCAGAAATGTCCAACATAGGAATCTCACAGGACATTACAAGAAACGATACAACATAGCTCTATATCATACAAGAGAATAACTAAATAGTACTGATAATATAAGCACATGAAAACAATTAAAAAACCATCTCACCTCATTTTCATAATTTGAGTCAAGTCTGAAATAAGTGATGATATCTAGACCTCATGTCGTCCTCAGCTTCCTAGGTCATCTCTTCTACATTGCTATTCCTCCGTAGGACTTTAACGGAGGCTACATCTTTAGTTCTCAGTCTACGAACCTATCAATCTAGTATAGCAACTGGAGTCTCTTCGTAGGACAACTCTATAGTAACTTCAACATCCTCAAGGAGGACAACCCAAGATGGGTCCCCTATGCACCTTCATAGCGTTGACACATGGAAGACCGGATGAACAAATTCTAGCTCTTAAGGCAGTTCTTACTCATATGCCATTTGGCCTATCTTGCGAATGATTTGGTACGGGCCAATAATCCTAGGGCTAAGCTTTCCCTTCTTACCAAATCTCATCACTCCTTTCATAGAAGAAGCTTTAAGAAATACCCAATCATCAACATCAAACTCCAAGTCTCTACACTGAGCATCAGAGTAGGACTTTTGATGACTCTGGGATGTCAGCAAATGATCTCTGATAAGTTTTAACTTTTCTTCCGATTGATAAATCACATTAAGTCTGATCAAGCTTTCCTCCCTTGCTTCAAACCATCCTATGGGGGACCTACATTTTTGCCCATACAAAGCCTCATAAGGCACCGTCTGAACAGCAAAATACTAATTGTTATTGTATGCAAATTTGATAAGGGGTAGATACTCATCCCAAATCCCTTTAAAGTATATCACATATGCCCGTAGCATGTCCTCGAGTGTCTGAATGGTGTGCTCTGCCTGACCGTTTATCTAGGGATGGAAAGCTGTACTTAAGTTAAGTTGTGTCCCCAAACCTTTCTGAAATGGCTTCAAAGTCTAGCTATAAACTGTGCCCCTCTGTCAGAGATAATGGATGTTGGGACATTGTGCAGTCAGACTATTTCCTTAATATACAAATTAGCATAATCTTCGATTGAAAACGTAGTCCTGACTCGCAAGAAATGGGTTGATTACGTCAATCTTTCAACAATGACACAAATGGAGTCGACTTTATGCCTGGTGTGAGGTAACCTTGTCAAAAAGTCCATATTAATTGCCTCCCATTTCCATATAGGTATAACTATCACCTGAGTCAATCCGCCAGGTTTCTGATGCTCGCTCAACTTTTACCCATTGGCAATTAGGACACTGTACTACAAATGCAGCCACACCTCTGTTCATTCTAGGCCTCCAGTATATCTTCTTTATATCATGGTATATCTTCATCGAACCTGGATGAAGAGAGTAACGAGAATAATGTACCTCTACCATGATCTGCTGGCAAAGCCCTGCTATATCTGGAATATAGAGTCGACCCCTGGACCTTAAGACCCTATCATCTGTTAACTCAAAGGCCGAGAACTCACCCTGCAGAACCTTGTCTCTGAGTTTTACTAGGCTAGGGTCCTCGTACTATCGCTCCTTCACCTTTACAACTAGGGATGACACTACTATATTCTAGATCAAAACCCCATTATCTTCTTAATCCACTACCTGGACTACTAAATTGGCTAACTAGTTGTAGCTCTCGAGCCATTTCTTGGTGTTCTGGCCTCAAATATGCTAGGATGCCCATGGATCTTGCGGCTAAAGGCATTGGCTACAATATTAACCTTCCCTGGGTGATACAAGATGTTCACGTGTAGTCTTTCAGCAATTCTAGCTAATGGCACTGCCGCAAATGGAACTCTTTCTACACGAAGATATATTGGAGGCTTTTAAGATTAGTAAAGATGTCTACATGCACACCATACAAGTAATGCCTCCATATTTTCAAAGAATGAACCATTGCAGCTAACTCTAAATTATGGGTGGCATAGTTTTTTCCGTGCTTACTTAGCTGCCTTGAAGCATAGGAAATCACCTTGCCATGCTGCATTAGAACACACCCTAGCCCAACGCATGATGCGTCACAATATACGGCATAGCCCTCTGAACCTTCCGGTAAGGCCAATAGTGGTGCAGGTGTTAATCTATTTTTCATCTCCTGGAAATTCTGCTCACAAACCTCCGTCCAGTGGAATTTAGCTACCTTCTGAATCAACCTTGTAATTGGTGCTGATAAAGTAGAAAATCCTTCCACAAAACTTCTGTAACACCGGCTAACCCCAGAAAACTACAAACCTCGGTAGGAGTTGTGGGTCTGGGCCATGTCTTTACTATCTCAATTTTTTGTGAATCAACCTGGATACCTACATCTGGCATAATATGGCCCAAGAAAGCTACCGAATTTAACCAGAACTCACATTTTGAGAACTTTGCATATAACTGGCAATCTATGAGGATTTGGACTACTGTTCGCAAATGATCTCTGTGCTCAACTTTTTTGATGGAATATACCAGAATGTCATTGACAAAGACTACCACAAAATGATCTAAATATGCCCCGAAGATGCTGTTAATTAGATCCATAAACACTGTTGGGGCATTTGTCAATCAGAAGGATATGACCAAGAATTCAAAATGACCATACCTGGTCCTAAAAGCTGTCTTCGGAATATCTTTTTCCCAAACTCGTACTTGATAATACCCGAACCTTAAGTCGATTTTAGAGAAATATTTTGCCCCTTAACTTGTCAAACAAATCATCTATCATTGGAAGAGGATGTTTATTCTTAATAGTAACCTTATTCAACCGCCGGTAATCTATACACATTCATAGGGAGCCATCTTTCTTCCTCACAAACAGGACTGGCTCACCCCACGACGAAGTACTCGGCCTAATAAAGCCCTTATCTAGAAAATATTTCAACTATTCTCTCAATTCCTTCAGCTCGGCAGGAGCCATTTGGTACAGAGAGATGGATATAGGTTGCGTGCCTTGTGGCATGTCGATAGAAAAATTGATCTCTTGCTCTAGGAATACCAGGAAGCTCATCTGGAAACATATCTGAAAATTCACTAACCACGGGGATGGACTGAAAAGTTGTGGATTCCACTCGTATATCCTGGACCCTAGGAATATGGTAAATACAACCCTTCTCTATCAACTTTCTTGCCTAAAGATGGGATATGAACCTACCTTTTGGCGTAGCTGCATTGCCTTTTCATTCTCGCACTACCTCCCCTGGAAAGTGAAATCGGACGGTCCTGGTCCAACACTCCACATTGGCATAACATAGAGATAGACAATCCATACCCATAATTATATCAAAATCAATCATTTCTAGCTCCACTAAATTGGCTAAGGTTTGATGACTGACAATCTCTATACAACCCCGGTAAATTCTCTTTGTAATAATAGAGTCACTGATGGGTGTAAAACTAAGAATGGTTGCTGAAGTAATTCTGGTATTATACAAAACTTTCGTGCCACTAGCGGAGTAACAGAAGACAAACTAGAATCTGGGTCTATCAAGGCATAAATTGAGTGAGAGCAAACGTCCAACATACCAGTCATAACATTCGGTGAGGACTCTGACTCCTTTCGCCTGGTAAGGTGTAAGTGCGATCTGGATCACTTCTAGAACTAGATGCCCCTGATCTACCTCGGCCTCTACCGATTGGAGCTGAGGGCCTGCACCCTACTGAAAACCTGTTCAGCTGGTCTTGATCACCCTGATATCTGGCTGGACCATCCCTCATCGTATGACCCTCTTGTCTACAAGTATAATAATCCGTGGAGCCATACCTACATCTCCCAAAATTTTGTTGATTGGAAATCCTGGAATGCATGGCAGCAGGCCTGCTCTGATCAGAACCTCTCTGCTGCTGCGACCTGATGCTGACGAACTCTCACCGGGACCTGACTGTCCATGATGACCTGACCTATCACCCTATTGTTATGGAGGCAAAGATCTAGGTGGCCTACCTAGAAACTGAGGTCTAGGCCCCCATAAATTTTTCCTACAAATCCATGGGCCTCACCCTTTGGTGCTGCTCCTGACTCACCCTCTCGGCCTCATACTAGCGTTGCCTGATTCCTTCTATGTTTTGCTCAAAAGTCTGAATGCGCACGATGTCCATGTCCTCACGTAATGTGGCGGTAATACAAGCCTCCATATACTCCATAGCAAGCCCCATGATGAACCAGTGTACCCTAGAAAGAATTGTATCAACAAAAGCTGGCACATACTATCATGACCCGAACATAGGCCTAGATCAATATATGGGACAAAGAACCCCGAGAGGCTCCAAGTCGACCCAGGGCATGAACATAACATCTAACTCAATCAAATAAGTGGAAGATCAACATACTTCAAATAGCGGAAGTCTAAACATAACATAACACGTGAATACATACGTAAGTCTAAAGTTGAATACAAGTTATGTACGAAAAGCCTCTAACACTGACGAGTTGATGGGACAAGACCCTAACTAACTCATTATAGTCTGAAAATTTAAAATACAGAATTTGTGTGAATAGAAAGGTCCTCGAAAGATGAGGACTCACCAACTCTGGTTGGGAAGTGCTAATGTTGGAAATCTGGCTATCGGCGGGACTGAGTCGGGATATCGAAGCCTGTATTATGAAATGATACAACATAGAGTATGTTGTCAGTACGTGGAGTGTACCGAGTATGCAAGGTAAGTAAAACTGCTAAGTATGTGAAAATCATAACTCATGCATATTATAAAACATAATCAAGATAAAGATTCTGAGAGTAGGGCTTGCATGCTATTTTCTGAAATCATGATCTAAGCATAACTGAACATCATAATTGAACAGAATAATCTAGTGCTGAAAACTGATAATCATAAGTAAAACTGTAATTTGGGTAAAACCTGTTGAAAACATAATATCATGACTAATGAACTTGCATAACTAAAATCATGAGGAAAAAAGGGAGACTCGTCATATAACGACATTACCAGGATAGAGCTTACGTGGTCTTGACCATCACACTCAAGTGGGTAGAGTTGTCCAAAGCTTTGCCAGGGCTAAGGACGCTACCATGATATTGATATCAAGCTGAAGGCCCCTTGGGACAGGGGAAGCTCACAAGGGAGGTCCCAAAAACTCTTAACATGCCTACGTTGGCGTGTAGTTCTGAGGCATAGGGTTGACTTACCCTTAGCCTACTCGCTGTTAGACACTACTCCCAAAAAAAAGGCAAATTCTCTCCATTGTTTCTCAACAAAGCTAAACCATCGTCAAGTGATGAAGTTGACTCATAACATATATACATAAATCTTAAATCATAACATGAGGAGCCTTGGCTAAATAATGGGAGTCTAGACTCCAAAACCATGTGGTAAGCTAATTCATGAAATCATAAATACATACTTGATCATATGTGCTTGCCAAATTCTTACACATGTTTTAAATCCTCTCGATTAACTTTGAAAACATGAACATAGACATGGGTATTTCGAAATCATACTTTCTTCATAAACATCTCATCACGCTTGTACACATACTTCATAGATCTCAACTTTCATGAACTTTCATGGATGGGCATCATAATTTAGAAAATTTGAAAACATAATTTAAAATTTAAAACATTGTAAAATCTGCCCATTAATCATATTTCAACACTTAAAACATGCTTGGATTATACCCATGATAAACACTTAGGAATTTAACACATTGGGTAAAACCCAATAGAATCATCAATTAGAACATAATGATTTGAGAGGGAATTGGGCATGGGTGTGGACTTTTTCACCCATTCAGAGTCTTACATACCTGAAGGGATCTGATTTCACCACTTCTTTGATTGCCCAATGAGAATTGAGGAAGAACTTTGAAGAAGTAGGCTTGATCACCTCTCAAACCTCTAAGCTTGTGAATTAGGATAGGCTTAGAATGACTTAACCCTTCTTAAAACACTCTATTTTGAACTTAAACTGATGTAGTTTAGGCCTTCGGAACTTAGAAATTACAGAAATGCCCTTAGTAAATTCGCAGGAAAATATACATTGTCGATCCCCACGAGTGACTGGACGACTCGTCGCATGGACCACGACTCGTGGTCACCTTCCGTGATCAACAGTGGAAGCTTTCTTGCCTAATTCACCACTAGGGACACCACGACTTGTGGTGTACCCGGTGAATCGTGGTGATGACTCATTAGATACACTGCCTGTTCTTCCTTCATCCTTCAACCACCTATGTCCACGGGTGACCTAACGGATCATGGGGTTGACCACGAATCATGGTCACACCCGTGGTCACCCCTAGCCTAAATTTTCCAAACATAGTCAAACCCCTCCCCACAAGTCACTTAACGACTTGTGGTGTTCCTGATGGGTCACTGGATGAGTCGTCCTATGACCTAGTGTAAAAATTCCTATTTATCTCATTTCAACTTTTGGGTCTAATCTTAGGGTTTTCGGTGTATACAATCTCCCCCTTGGGAACATTCATCCTCGAATATTGAAAAACATACTAAAAAAGCAGAGAAGTGCAATCATCATACTCAAATACTGAACATTCATTCTGAAAATGGACGGAGTGGCTGATTCCGATTTGAACTACATGACTGAACTGAATTCCTAAATCATAAATACATCCATTCACATGAAAGAAACTAGGGTAAATGAGCTGAACATGAAACTTAATAGAGTATTAAGGAGGAAACTGATACCTCAAATGAAACTTAGCCGGAAGGGAATAGATGTTGGTATTTAGCCATCATATCTACTTTGGCTTCCCATGTAGCTCCCTCAACATGTTGACTACTCCATAAAACTTTGACTGAAGCTACTTCTTTATTTCTTAGCTTATGAACATGATGATCCAGTATTTCCACCGGAACCTCTTCATAACTAAGGTTGTCTTTCCCACCGACACTTTCCACTAGAACAACCAGAGCCAGATCACCCAAACACTTCTTTAAGAGCGATATATGGAAAACTAGATCGACTGAAGTTAATTCTGAGGGCAACTCCAGCTCATATGTTAACTTACCAACCCATTTCAAAATCCGGTACAAAACAACATAACAAGGACTGAGTTTCCCTTTCTTCCCGAATCTCATCACTTCTTTCATGGGGGATACCTTAAAAAACACCCAATCATCAACTTCAAACTCAAGATCCCCCATCCTCACATCCGCATAGGACTTCTGGTGACTTTGAGCTATTTTCAACCTGTCCCTTATGAGGTGGACTTTCTCCATGGTCTCATGGACTGAATCTGGTCCTATCAATACAGCTTCACCAACTTCGAACTAACCAATAGGCAATCTATATCTCCCCCCATAGAGAGCCTCAAACGGAGACATCTGAATGCTGAAATGGTAGTTTTTGTTATACGCAAACTCAATGAGAGGAAAATGATCATCCCAACTATCCTAGAAGTCAATCACACATGCTCCCAACATATCTATGAGAGTCTGAATAGTCTGCTCTGCCTTACAATCTATTTGAGGGTGAAATGTTGTGCTAAGCATAACCTGAGTACTGGTCCCTTTTGAAATGACTTCCAAAATTGGGAGGTAAACTGAGTACCTCTATCTGATATGATGGAAAAGGGCACTCCATGCAACTGAACTAACTCCCGAATGTACAACTTAGCATAATCCTCTACTGAATCGGTGGTTTAGACCGGTAAAAAATGAGCTCCTTTAGTTGACCTAACCATAACCACTCAAATGGAGTCATAATGTCGACGAGTGCGAGGAAAACCTGTGATGAAGTCCATATTGATCTCCTCCCACTTCCAAGCTAAGTTTGTCATGACTCGAGTTTACACCCTAGCCATAACATATGATAAGGAACCCTGAAAGGCTCCAAGTCTACCCATGGCATAATCATGACATACACTTAATGACAAAATCATCTAACAGGTATAAATAAGAGGAAAATAACTTTGAAATCCAAGATTTACATTTAAAAACTTAATCTAACAAAATGTAATACATAGACTGAATCTAATTACACAAGTATGAAAGTCTCTACTAAATCGATGAGTTGCTGGGACAAACTCCCAGCTAACTCTCAAAGTCTTAAAACTGAAATACAGCTGAATAAGAGCATAGACCTTGTAATCGAGAGATGAGTACTCACCACAATCCGCTGAGATGGAGGGAGGAGCATGTCTACCTGGGGGGCTGAGTCTGGATACCGGAATCTATATCATGAAACGATATAGCACATAAAGGTGTGCGGTCTATACTTGGAATGTACTGAGCATGCGGGATAGAGTAACAACTTAATATACAAATATACCATAGGGAAATAAAAAAGTACATCGACATAACTAATTTAACCTGAAACAACTTATGAGTCACATACACACACATATATATACATGAAACTTTCATGTGGATCTCATATCCTGAAACACATTGAACTCATGCATAAGGATCAAGCTCTTAACATTTAATAAAAGCCGAATTTGAGACTAGCATTACACACTGTACTGGATCACTGCTGGTAACTGAATCTGATTCTCATTATATTAAATTTGTTGTAATCTGAAATCTAAATCATACGGAACTGAATCATGATGATAACATAACTAAGGCAGTCATTCTCTACAATGGAGAGTCCTAGCTAAACTAAGGGAGTGATTCTCTACTAGGGAGAAGCCCAACTAAACTAGGGAGTCACTCTCTGCTATGGAGGATCCCGACTGAACTAGGGAGTCACTCTCTACTATGGAAGATCTCGACTAAACTAGGGGGTCACTCTCTACTATGAAGGATCCCATGGTGACCAAGGGAAACATTCTTGGCTATGCAGAGTCTCTGGCAGACTAGAACATGAGGAGTACTAATGTGACATTATACATCTGGTCTATCCTACTACAACTAGTTAGATGTTTTCATCATAGAACATTCGTTTCGAAAGGATTAAGGATACTTTCTACTAATAACAAGCCCAACAGTCGGAGATATCATTCTCATGCTTTATCATCGTAACTCATATCATCAAAGTGCCGAATCAATATTTCTTCAAACGTCTTACTTTACTGAGCATCTATAGATTCACATCATGCATTGCACTTCCACAACATTTAAGTTCCAGATTCATATAACTCAACATGTATCATAGAGTCATTTGTGGTTCATAAGTCCAAATTACACTTCAACATAGATACATTGTTTCACATGCTTAGGTTTACAGAAGCCTATGTACTTAACTTCTACCTTCATAATTTATAACGAATTCATGGAGAAGCATAGATTTTCGCTTCATAAGACCCATTTCATAATTCACTTCGATTCATGGAAAAGATGCAATAATTAGTCCATTATCGTAGATTTACCTCATACCCAATCAGTTCCATAGAAAACATAAGGAGAATACAAATTTTACTTTCGATTGGTCAAGACCATACACTATAATCTCATCTCAACATATTTAGCAAATAGTATATTCTAATCATTAGGGAATTCTTACAATCTTCACATATTTCATACATGGATACGAGTCATGGACTCAATTGAGTGGAAAATAACAAAACCCCAATCATCGTTCAAGCCCTATCATGAAGAATATTCCAAAATCATACATTTTCACCATCTAAAACATAATTCGAGGTATTCAAACAGTTTTATAATCACAATTAGCTCATAATCCTAGTGTGTTTTAGAATTCAAACCCATCAATCAAAATCCCAGGACATGCTTTCCTAGAATAATTGAAATAGGGTTTTTGATAAAACATTTTGGGGCATAAGGATGGAAGAATATCCTTGTTGAAAAACCCACATACCTGCTTTGAAGAATTTCCTACTTGAACTTGACCTTGAAGCCTTTGATTAATCCCTTGAAGAATCCTTGAATCTTGAGAGAGAGGAGGAAGTAGGTTTTGAGAGTTATTTGTTGTACAATGAGGGTTTAGCAAGTTAACCCCTTAAAAATGTCCCATACCATACTCAAAATGACGTAATTTAGGAGTTAGGAGAATAAACTTTTACAAAAATACCCTTGGATAAAAGCAGGAAAAATCATGCTGCGAGACCCCACGGGACACTCCACAAGTCGTGGTCTCAACAACGACTCATGGTGTCAAGCCATGGAGTGCAATGGAGTTTTTCTCAAAAATCCTTCAAACATGCCAACGACTAACTCCACAAGTTGTTCCTTGACGTAACAATTCGTGACTCCTTCCGTTACCACTGAGACAATGATCATGATCTCTCATCCCAAAACTGGCACGATAAATCGTGGATGGATGTAATGACTCATTCTAACCTCCCATTGTCTCCACTTTCCCAACTCACATTTTCTCTGGATTTCACACGACAACTCTTCAAGACGACTCGTTGCTGGACTTAACGAATGATCAAGTCTCCCATCCCCTAGAGTCATGACATCTCCGACTGTTGCTTATGATAAGGACCCCACTACCTGTCTCCTCCCCACATGAGTCATGACATGGTTCATTACTTCAAAACTCTAAACGGAACTCCACAGACTACTTGCAACGAGTCTCACGACGACTCATGGTGTCATCAAATGAGTCGTACCTCGACTCATTATGAGGCAAATCTTTCACTTCCCTGCTGGTTTTCCCATCTTAAGTCTAGGGTCCATTATTAGAAACTTCTGGGGTGTTACATGTTACACCCCGTAGAATTCCCAGCACTTAGATGACCTATTTCCACGTTGGTTAAGCATATTTTAAGGCCATACGTGTTGGAGAAAGGCCCGGGAAAAGATCGGACGAGAAGCCTGTCGAACCATCGTGGAAGGAGCCGAGGCAGAGCCCCTCCGCGATGGTGGCGTGTCACGGAGGAGGAGCCTCCGTGTTGGCTCCGTGACATGTTGGCCTTGTCCAGGCCCAAGTATATAAAGCCCCACTTCGGTTTTAAATGATTATCCTTAAAAATTTCCAGAGAAACAGAGGGCAACGTAGAGGAAAGGAAAGGAACGAAGGAAATTATATATTTTCGTCCGATTACGCTACCAAACGCTGCCCAAACTCAAATTAATCCCAGATACCGAAGTATTTAGCAGCAGAGAGCATTCCTACAGATTCAGTTTCGTAAAATACGGCCGACGAATCATCGAGCCACCGAGCCAAGGTAAGTGGAATTGCTCTAAATTAGTGTCTATGTGTTCCTAGCTGTGAAGTGAATATTTCTCCCTTCTGGGCCACTGAAAAATAGCGAGTTTCTGGCCGTCTTTCGATAAGCCTAAGTTTAGGCTATAAACTATATCAAAAGTGACGTTGCCTTTTGAAATAAAGTTGTATTTAGTGTTAATTGATATGTTTATGAATGCAGGTGGGAGAAAACAGTTGAAGTATCGGCCGAGCCTCGTCCGACAGACGAATAATTCAAGGATAAGGTATGTAAAGCTAATTCCTTCGGCAAGTTAGTAATCCAGTACGATAGATAGCGTGATGTACAGAAGAAAGAACTTATAAGTCAAGCACTAAGTCCAGTTTGAATTTAGTAAGCATGTTTTTATGATATTATGATATACATATACTCAGAATCAAAGTTAGTAAAGCAACATCAGATAGTCAAATGATATCTCAGTTATAGTATAGGCAGACAGTCAGATAATATCTCAGATACAGTATAGTTCAGTATTGCGTTATTATGAACATTGGTACAACATGAGAAGCATTGGGTTGTAACGTGTACGAGACCTATCAGCATGTGATGTAATATGCTACGTTAAGATATTGTTGTGTTCAGCTGAAACCCCGCGGAGTAGTATAGTATCCGTAAAGCATTTCAGACATAAAATAGTAGACTAAAACAAAGTTTAGAAAGTATGTCAGGAATAGTAACTCATGTTACTATAGAAAATCAGTATACAGCTTAGTTTCAGCAGGAAGTCTATATCATGTTCAGCATTAGCCTCAGTATAGTCGGGCAGAAGACTATATTCGTACATACATATATATTACTTCCAGCCTCAGCATGTATTAAGTATGTACACATTTCTATTACTAGTCCATCATATAGTGTATACAGAAACTTAGTAAACAGTAGAGTTTTCAGCAGAAACATTGTCTTATATAGCATTTGCTCCAGTACAGCCCGGCAGGAGACTATACTCATATTTATACGTCTTTACCTGCTTCAGCACGTATTAAATACGTACAGATTACTATCATTAGCTCAGCATGTAATATATATGATACTTCACCCCTATTAGCCTCAGCATGTGAGATACCCAGACAGTATTACCAGTTGAGACCGTTGTGTTGTTTGGGGTTGGATTACCTAGCATCCATGACCGCCCAGGGTTAATAGCTGTGTCGACTAGTCTGCCAGAGGACGAGGATACGTCACTCTATGGAGTGGCATGCCGTCCCGCTAGGGGACGAAGATGGGATGCCAGTTTTTCCCCATATTTGTGCCTTGATCGGCCCTTACACACCCCAGTCGAGCGGATATGCCCGGGTGCAGATTTAGGAGTCCTTCGGACTCAGATGCAGTTATAGTCAGGGGCTCAGCGAGCCCAAGTGCATACCCTGGGACCGGCAGGATGCTTACAGCCACTATAGGAGATGGGATGACCAGGGTAGGGGTATAGATTCTGTGTTGGTTGTACCTCCCGGCTTATGGGGGCCAGGTAAGGTTTGTGTATGCTATGTTATGTTATTTCATGTTATGCCATGTTATGTTAGATACAAGTAGATCAGCAGTAGCACGATACGTTCCAGGTATGACTCTTATCCCTTCCAGTAAAGATTGTGAGAAGGTAAGGTTTACATTATCAGACAGTTAAGTTATTCCTTCTACTTCAGCTTCATTAGTCATATTATTGCTTTCAGATGTTGTTTTCAGTTATATTATTTCAGTTGCTTTACATACTCAGTACCAGCGGTACTGACGCCCAGTGCGGCGCTGCATTACTTGCCTGCAGGTACCCATAGACGAGCAGGCGATACTGCGTGATCCCCATCAGCGGTTGAGTATTCAGCTCCTGTCATCCGGAGACTGAATTTCTAGAGGTGTAGTCCAGTTCTTTTTATTGTACAGTACGGGTAGGTCGGGGCCTTGTCCCGATCATTTCTATTATCCTTCCTAGAGGCTTGCAGTCTGTTTATATTCCCTGTGGTCAGATGAGCCAGTCGTGAGAGGCCGTGCAGTTGTATAGTTGTTAGCATTCCTTCTTTCTATTGTGATGGTCGTGTGGGGCCATAGTTCTTAGTAGTGGTGACCTTGTCGGTCACGTAGCTTTTTAATACATTATGATTGAATTGCAGATAACTAGACAGCATGGTGGCCTTGTCGGCCCGCATAGGTTCCCCTGAATTACCTCGTTTCTGGTCAGCTGATAATACAGGTACAGAAGGCTATAGGCCAATAGGCCGGGGGCTGTGTTTACAGCCGTTATATAGCCCTTTGTTTCCAGAAATGTAAGTTAGAGCCAGCCAGGCACCAGATGTGCCCAGGCTTAACAGTCCAGCGAGTCAGGTCCTAGTAGGGCACCTGGTGCCAGTCATGCCCCCCAAGGCGGGGCGTGACAAACTTGGTATCAGAGCAGGTCGTATCCCAGGGAGTCTACAAGCTGTGTTAAGTAGAGTCTTGTCTATGGATGTGTTGTGCACCACATACTATAGGCAGGAGGCTGCGAGGCATGATATGATGGTTACCCTTCTTTCACAGTCAGTCGTGCTTTAGAGCGGTACAGTATAGGGTTGAGTCCCTGAGAACTCACCGTATTCTTGATTTCAGATACAAAGGCAGATCAGCATTATCCTATCATAGGCAGAAGATCAGAAATAGCAACGGAAGAGAGCATCCGTCAGTAACATGATAACTACAGCAGCAGGAAGAGGTATCAGAGACCTCCCAGCGTGATACCTTTATTGGCATTATTCCTAGTATACGTTGATAACGTCAGAATAGGAAGTCAGAAGTATAATATACATATGAGTTGATTTACTTATTAGTTATATAAGATCTGATTATGATTACAAATAAGGTCAGACCACCAGGTAAGTATAAGAAAGAGAAAAAGAATGCAGGAATCCCAAATACATCTTTTTGGGTGCGGTACAGTTGAATGCTTTTATTGTTGCAATACGAAAAGGGTTGATTGATCCTAGTAAGTAGTAGAAAATATAGAGAGCCCTTATGATTACGTAAGCTGTGCAGACCCTTATGATAACAAGCCAGTAAAGAAAGTAAGACTGTTAGCTTACCCGAAGTAGGGGTAACAGACCTGCTAGGGATGAATGTCTAATAATAGTCAAGTTGAGTCAGAAAAAGGCCAAGTCTGCCATGTACGCTAACAGATAGTAAGACATACCTGTAAGATTATAGTTATGATCTAATTGTGACCTCGAAAGATATAGAGGTCAGGTGAATCAGATGGGCTTGAATATACGCCAGAAGGAGTATAGGCCGAGGCTGGATCAGTAATTTCATTAGCCATGAAAGGCAGGTACCTTGAACCCTAGAGTTCAGTTTAAGCAAGATGAGAGGAAGAAGCAGAAATGTCAGATCTGTGGGAAAATTAGAACTACCTCGGATTGATAAAGTATTGTATTAAGGATTAAGCTTCGCGCTGACAGTAAGTTCGCAGTTTAGAATACCGCAGTATGTCCGCTCTGGAAAAGTTAAGAAGTTACCGATACAACAATTCTAATTTAGTGTGGCCTAGAGATAAGGCCCAGCAGATAGACATGGGCTCTCAATATATGCCTAGTAAGGCTACAGGATTCGAACGTTGACCCCCACATCGCAAGAGTGGCGGAATTTCAAACAGCAGACAATAAGTAGAATGTTTATGATGTTACTTTCAGAATGGGGTAACAATGCAATGAAATGATAAGTTGGGGCAAGAGATGGTATTAGGCCGTAGAAGCAATGTATCATGTACGATGTGAGACTCAGCAGAACCTGTCAGAGATTATGAACTACCGCAGAAATCAGTACATATTGTACGTAGCTAGCGATATACATGTATACAGATCATAGATATGTTGTGAGTGGCTGCCTATAAGGGCCACAATCACAGATGCTAATTAATAATAGAAAGCCTATACAGATTGCATTACAGGACACCCCCCCCCCCCCCCGCCAAAAAAAAAAGAGAAGAAAGAAAAGAAGAAGAGGAATGGCGGATTAAGTGTGAGTTATGTATGAAGTCATAGAAACTATCTCAGTTCTCAGTTATTAAGTTGATAGATTCATGTGTTGTTGTCAGATTTAGGCTCTAGGAGCTTACCAGAGTTATTGACCTAAGAAAGATGGCTAGATGATAAGGGCGCAGTTAGACAGTCTACCAACCAGCTGTCGCCTGAATCAGCAGGGAGGCATCCCTGAAGATCGGTAACAGTAGTGCATTTGCCAGAACCAGGATTAGAGACCGAATAGGCAAATTTCAGATATTAGAAATACCAGAATTGTTCTAGCATGCTAAATGGTCATACGTCATTTTCCCAGCCTCGTGGGCGACAGTCGGCCTTAGCCAACCTAGCAGTTGTTTTGTAGAACACCTCATAAGTCAGTCGGCCGTCCCAGTCAGAATACCCGTGGGTACCCCAAGGAAGGGTCCACATCAGCAGTCAGCGATAGACTAGTATTTCAGTTGGTTTTCGTAAGGTATTTAGATACAGAGCCCTAGTAGAGGGCCAGTATTTACAGAATAGCTCATAAGACCGAGAATTCCCCAGAATAGCAGTATAAACCCAAGTGGATACACACGAGGCGTAAGAAATTAACGGTACCCTGCTAGCATAGTGTTTATTAAGACCAGGGGATCAGTAGACTCCCCGTGGAGATCCAGAGACTGATCGCCTGGGAGTAAGTTTATTAAGTCCAGCCTTACAGTGGTTTAAGCAAAATAACAGAGCAATTAGATGCCCACGAGTTGGCGCTGATGCACGAACTATAAGTACTCAAGTAGTACAGTTAGAGCATTACTAGACTACTGTCACATTCGGGTCATTCAACCCGACTATTCAGTCATTTAAGGTTATGTAGCCAGATCATTAGAGATCATGGTCAGTATTAGGACCCTCTGATCAGATAAAGGCACAAGGTGCGCAGACAGTCGTTCAGGTTATCCCAGCAACAAGTAGCCTTAGCATGCGGCCAGAAGGCCAGATAAGCTCTAACTATACCGGTAGATTACTTGTCAGATTCTCCGGTATAATAAACCAGTATGACCGTCAGTTATATGTCAAATTTTGTAAATGTAAATTTTGATTGAGTTTAGTAGTTTTTTTTGGTCACATTGTGTCGAAGGTTGGTATATAGACAGATACACAGAAAATCGAAATAGCGAAGACACAGCCAGACCTACCACTCCGACCGAAGTACGCAGTCCCTGCGGTTAGCCGAATTCCGCAGAGGGTCTATGGAAGGATTTTCCACCATAAACAGCACCTCTCACTAAGTTGACATAGAAGACCGCGAAGTTCCAGTAGACTGAGGTGTGTGAGCAGAACTTCCAAGAGTTAAAAGCCAGGTTAACATCAGCTCCAGTGTTAGTATCGCCAGAAGGTACAGAGGATTGGTGCAGCATGGTAAAGTAACAGTTTATACTTTCAGACAATTGAAGAAACATGAAAAGAATTATCTCACCCACGACTTGGGTATTACCCAGTTAGTTGCAGTAGCTTATGCCTTACAAGAGCAAAAATTTTGTATCATCCAGGAAGGGCTAACATGGTAGCAGACGCCCTTAGCCATAGATCTATGGGGAGTTGGCATACTTACCGCCTGAACAGCGGGAGTAGACTCGAGAATTTTACTAGTTAGCCGGTCTAGCCGTTCGCATAGCAGAAATAAAGGATAACAGAATGATAGTACAGAATATCGCAGTATTGCGGTTAGAGGTGGAAGTAAAGGAACGGCAGTATAGAAACCCTAGCCAGGTTTAACTTGAACACAAGTTTCAGTAAGGAGAGATGACATATTTTCAAATACCCGGGGATGAAGTGTGGCGATATAAAGGTCGCATTTGTACTCCAGATATTTTGGGGCATCACCAGCAGGTTATGAGCGAAGTACATTACGCCCGCTATTCCCTTCATCCCGATACGACAAAGAGGTACCATGACATTAAAAAGAACTACTGGTAGCCCAGTGTCCTAACTTCCAACAGTTGAAGGCAGAATATCAGAAACCAGGCAGGTTAGTTTAGAACATAGATGTGCCTCTTTGGAAATGAGAAGCGATAAATATGAATTTTATAGCAAGATTACCCCGTACTAAACAAAAACATGACTCTATATGAGTGATAAGTGACAGATTGACAAAAATCAGCTCAGTTCTCCCCAGTAAGAGCTACTTTCTCGGCCAAAGATTATGCTGAGTTGTATATTAGAAAGGTAGTCAGATTACATGGAATACCAGTATCCATTATTTCAGACGAAGGAGCACAATTTACAGCTAGATTCTGTCAATCATTTCAGAAATGTTTGGGCACGCGGATTAATTTAAGTACAGCATTCTATTCTCAGATAGATGAGCAGGCTGAGCGCCCAATTCAGATGCTCGAAGACATGTGCTAGATTTCGGTAATAGCCAAAATGAGCAGTTACCATTAGTTGAAGTTGCCTCCAGAATTAGAATCCATATATCCGGTCTGTTATGTAGCTATGCGGAGGAAATGCATAGGGGACCCGTCCAGAGTAGTCCCAGTCCAGAATATCCAGGTTACGAAGAAGCTGGCCTATGAAGAGGTCCCAGTAGCTATCCTAGACAGATAGATTCGCAGACTCCGCACTAAAGATATTGCGTCTATCAAGGTATTAGGGCGTAACAAGAACTGAGAGAAAATAACTTGGGGAGCAGAGGAAGATATGAGGACCAGATATCCTCACCTATTTCAGGCCCAGTTAGGCGACAGGTATGTCCGTATTATTACTCATGCAGTACCATATGGTTGTATGTCTGTGAATGAGAAAGATTGATATTTAGTTATCCAGTGGATCCTAGAATATTACGTGCAGTGCCTGTGTTGGACTTTTCTGCATTTCAGGTTTTTACTATAGTCCATATTACAGGGGATACTCTGCCGAAATTTTTCTAAACAAGTAAGTTAAGTAATCCTCTACATGGCAGTATACATTCGAGGACGAATGTTCTTAAGGGGGGGAGAATGTTACACCCCGTAGAATTCCCGGCACTTAGATGACCTATTTCCACGTTGGTTAAGCATATTTGAAGGCCATACGTGTTGGAGAAAGGCCCGGGAAAAGATCGGACGAGAAGCCTGTCGAACCATCGCGGAAGGAGCCGAGGCAGAGCCCCTCCGCGATGGCGGCGTGTCACGGAGGAGGAGCCTCCACGTTGGCTCCGTGACACATTGGCCTTGTCCAGGCCCAAGTATATAAAGCCCCACT
Organism: Datura wrightii; assembly: GCA_035772735.1. NCBI lineage: Eukaryota > Viridiplantae > Streptophyta > Magnoliopsida > Solanales > Solanaceae > Datura > Datura wrightii. Next base: position 99,039,391 of record JASDFA010000007.1, read on the forward strand.
TCGGTTTTAAATGATTATCCTTAAAAATTTCCAGAGAAACAGAGGGCAACGTAGAGGAAAGGAAAGGAACGAAGGAAATTATATATTTTCGTCCGATTACGCTACCAAACGCTGCCCAAACTCAAATTAATCGCAGATACCGAAGTATTTAGCAGCACAGAGCATTCCTACGGATTCAGTATCGTAAAATACGGCCGACGAATCGTCGAGCCACCGAGCCAAGGTAAGTGGAATTGCACTAAATTAGTGTCTATGTGTTCCTAGCGGTGAAGTGAATATTTCTCCCTTCTGGGCCGCTGAAAAATAGCGAGTTTCTGGCCGTCTTTCGATAAGCCTAAGTTTAGGCTATAAAATATATCGAAAGTGACGTTGCCTTTTGAAATAAAGTTGTATTTAGTGTTAATTGATATGTTTATGAATGCAGTTGGGAGAAAACAGTTGAAGTATCGGCCGAGCCTCGTCCGACAGACGAATAATTCAAGGATAAGGTATGTAAAGCTAATTCCTTCGGCAAGTTAGTAATCCAGTACGATAGATAGCATGATGTACAGAAGAAAGAACTTATAAGTCAAGCACTAAGTCCAGTTTGAATTTAGTAAGCATGTTTTTATGATATTATGATATACATATACTCAGAATCAAAGTTAGTAAAGCAACATCAGATAGACAGATGATATCTCAGTTACAGTATAGGCAGACAGTCAGATAATATCTCAGATACAGTATAGTTCAGTATTGCGTTATTATGAACATTGGTACAACATGAGAAGCATTGGGCTGTAACGTGTACGAGACCTATCAGTATGTGATGTAATATGCTACGTTAAGATATTGTTGTGTTCAGCTGAAACCCCGCGGAGTAGTATAGTATCCGTAAAGCATTTCAGACATAGAATAGTAGACTAAAACAAAGTTTAGAAAGTATGTCAGGAATAGTAACTCATGTTACTATAGAAAATCAGTATACAACATAGTTTCAGCAGGAAGTCTATATCATGTTCAGCATTAGCCTCAGTATAGTCGGGCAGAAGACTATATTCGTACATACATATATATTACTTCCAGCCTCAGCATGTATTAAGTATGTACACATTTCTATTACTAGTCCATCATATAGTGTATACAAAAACTTAGTAAACAACAGAGTTTTCAGCAGAAACAGTGTCTTATATAGCATTTGCTCCAGTACAGCCCGGCAGGAGACTATACTCATATTTATACGTCTTTACCTGCCTCAGCACGTATTAAATACGTACAGATTACTATCATTACCTCAGCATGTAATATATATGATACTTCACCCCTATTAGCCTCAGCATGTGAGATACCCAGACAGTATTACCAGTTGAGACCGTTGTGTTGTTTGGGGTTGGATTACCTAGCATCCATGACCGCCCAGGGTTAATAGCTATGTCGACTCGTCTGCCAGAGGACGAGGATACGTCACTCTACGGAGTGGCATGCCGTCCCGCCAGGGGACGAAGATGGGATGCCAGTTTTTCCCCATATTTGTGCCTTGATCGGCCCTTACACACACCAGTCGAGCGGATACGCCCGGATGCAGATTCAGGAGTCCTTCAGACTCAGATGCAGTTATAGTCAGGGGCTCAGCGAGCCCAAGTGCATACCCTGGGACCGGCAGGATGCTTACAGCCACTATAGGAGATGGGATGACCAGGGTAGGGGTATAGATTCTGTGTTGGTTGTACCTCCCGGCTTATGGGGGCCGGGTAAGGTTTGTGTGTGCTATGTTATGTTATTTCATGTTATGCCATGTTATGTTAGATACAATTAGATCAGCAGTAGCACGATACGTTCTAGGTATGACTCTTATCCCTTCCAGTAAAGATTGTGAGAAGGTAAGGTTTACATTATCAGACAGTTAAGTTATTCCTTCTACTTCAGCTTCATCAGTCATATTATTGCTTTCAGATGTTGTTTTCAGTTATATTATTTCAGTTGCTTTACATACTCAGTACCAGCGGTACTGATGCCCAGTGGGGCGCTGCATTACTTGCCTGTAGGTACCCATAGACGAGCAGGCGATACTGCGTGATCCCCATCAGCAGTTGAGTATTCAGATCCTGTCATCGGGAGACTGAATTTCTAGAGGTGTAGTCCAGTTCTTTTTATTGTACAGTACGGGTAGGTCGGGGCCTTGTCCCGATCATCTTCTATTATCCTTCCTAGAGGCTTGCAGTCTGTTTATATTCCCTGTGGTCAGATGAGCCGGTCGTGAGAGGCCGTGCAGTTGTATAGTTGTTAGCATTCCTTCTTTCTATTGTGATGGTCGTGTGGGGCCATAGTTCTCAGTAGTGGTGACCTTGTCGGTCACGTAGCTTTTTAATACGTTATGATAAAATTGCAGATAACTAGACAGCATGGTGGCCTTGTCGGCCCGCACAGGTTCCCCTGAATTACCTCGTTTCTGGTCAGCTGATAATACAGGTACAGAAGGCTATAGGCCAATAGGCCGGGGGCTGTGTTTACAGCCGTTATATAGCCCTTTGTTTCCAGAAATGTGAGTTAGAGCCAGCCAGGCACCAGATGTGCCCAAGCTTAACAGTCCAGCGAGTCAGGTCCTAGTAGGGCACCAGGTGCCAATCATGCCCCCCAAGGCGGGGCGTGACATTACACAAGTACGAATACTGATGTCTTGAAGTACACCTCCTGGTCTCTGGTGCTCAACCTTCACTTGCTGACAATTCAGACACTTAGCCACAAACTCCGCTATGTCCTTCTTCATGCCATTCCACCAATAGACTTCCCATAGGTTACGGTACATCTTGGTGGCACCTGGATGTATGGAATATTTGGAACCATGAGCCTCGTGCAATATCTGATACAAACAAACGGCCCTGATATCGGAGTACACCATCTCCCTCTTTGGAGAAGACCTCCACATTCTGATTCTGAATAGCTTCCTTTAACTTTACCAAAATAGGATCATCATCTTGTCTAGCTTTTACATCGGTCACCAAAGATGTTTCTGACCCATTCTGCATAATAACACCAACATCGGTCGAGTCAACCAAACGAACTCCCAACCGTGCAAGCCGATGCACATCCTTCACCATCTCCTTCCTCCCCTCATCTACATGGGAAACACTCTCCATAGAAATCCTACTAAGAGTGTCTGCTACCACATAAGACTTTCCCCGATAGGAAAGGACACTCATTTCATAATCCTTAAGAAGCTCCAACCACCTCCTTTGACGTAGAGTTTGATCCTTCTGGGTAAATGATGTTTCGTGATTTTATGACACTTTCAACGCTTGAAACCAAGAAACTATGCATATTTCGGGTATGTTTATGTAGGTATGATGCATTTTGTGCTTAATGTTGCAAGAAAACAATTTTAGAAGTGAAAAGGGTAAATTAATGCTGAGAACAACTGAACAGGAGGCTACTAGTCACTTCACGAGTCATTGGCACTTAGCATGATTCGTTGCTGAGTTCGTGGGAAAATATCGAGTTTTGAAGGTGAAGGAACAGTGTACTTAATGGATTGAAGGCACAACTCGTTACATCTGGTAATGAGTCGTAACGCCTGTCATGAAGACTGGAAGAAGATTATTAAGGAAATAGCCACTGGAGATAATGGATGATGTCACATGTCGTTAGCTGACTAAACAACTCGTTGGGAGATCACTGGAGTCAATCGTAGGATACACTGGAGATTTGAAGAAGTTAGACCACGAGGGGCCTAATGACTCGTAGCTAGTCACGATGAGTCATTAGGTGACTCGTTTCCACAATTGGTCTTAACACTGAGGATGCCTGAAATTTATTGATCATGACTCGTTAGGGGACCTACCGACTCATTACATAGCCCGTGACCAGTGACGACCTAGGTTTCAGTTTTAATTAGGAAAAGGTTTCTTAGGAACAATAAATAGGTTTTTAGGTTTATTTTCGATGTACATTTTATTATTACGAATTTTCACATATATTTTGGTGTTGTACTATTATTCGTGGTTCAAGAAACAAAATTTAAAATTTTGTTCTTCAATTTGAGGATCAAAAGCAGCATTGGAATTTATTCATCAAGTTTGGAGTTTCGTTCAATTTACTTGGTTTTCTTGTACAATAATTTGTAAGTTGTAATTATGATTTATTCAATATTTTGTGATTGTTATTATTCAAGCATGAGTAGCTAGACCCATAACTAGGGTTGTGGGAACCATGATGAATCAACACACATAGGTTAAACACTTAGTGATTCTTGAATAGGGTTTGATGCATGTATTGATTTTTCCATCATTTTAATTGATTGTTGAAGGTTGCAAATGTCTGGACTAGCCTTATTCTTAGTTATCGGACCAAGGGGGTAATGAATGGGAAAATGGATTACCAATGGTGATTTGTGGCTATCAACCCTCATCTAATAACTTGAACTTGTTGGGGGTTAGCTAATCCGATATTAAGTGTAAGGGTTAATTAAGCATACACCCGTATACAGACCAAGTTGCATGGTGATAATCATCTAGATAGGCGACCAACCACTTAGGTAAACCTAACTTACCGATATTGCATGTTAAACACCGGAATAGATCACTAGTGTAAAAGCCTTGTGGTATTGAAGTCTTTGGGAACCCAATCCTAGTCAATTTGTTTATTGAATACAAACCTAATTTAACCTAAGAATTTAGTAGTTTTTACTCTTATTTATTTTTTTATTTCTTTCCCCCTTAGGAAATAAGTAACTCGATAGTAATAGCGATTCGCATTAACTCAAGTTCTTTCTATATTCCCAGTGGGATCGACCTCAACCTTTATTGGGTTCTATATTTGACATCGAGCACTTTATATCTCAACTGCGAGGTGTAATTTGGGAGACATCAGTAAACACATATAGTAGGCTTTTGTGGTCCGTAAACACATCTACATGGACCCTGTACAAGTAGTGTCTCCAAATCTTCAAGGAAAATGCTACTGCTGCCAATTCAAGATCATGAGTCGGATTATCCTTTTCGTGGACCTTCAGCTGCCTGGAAGCATAAGCTATAACTTTACTGTGCTGCGTGAGTACACAACCAAGGAAGATCCTTGAAGAATCACAATACACCAAAAATGCAACGGTACCCTCGGGTAGGATCAATACCGGTGCTGAGGTGAGTCGAGTCTTCAACTCTTGGAAGCTCTTCTCACAAGCCTCAGAACATTGAAACTTCACTTTCTTCTAGGTCAATTTAGTTAACAGTGTTGCAATAGATGAAAACCCCTAAAAAAATCTCCAAAAATAACCAGCTAAACTCAAGAAACTCCTGATGTCTGAAGAACTCGCTGGTCTAGGACAATTCTTCACCGCCTCTATCTTTTGAGAGTCCACCGGGATACCCTCACTTGACACATGACCCAAAAATTCCATTGAGTTCAACAAAAACTCATATTTACTGAATTTAACATACAATTAGCGATCCTTAAGAGTCTGTAGCACCACCCTCAAAGGAGCGACATGCTCCTCCTCGCTCCAAGAGTATATAAAGATTTCATCTATGAACACAATCACGATCATATCCAGGTATGGCTTGAAAACCCTGTTCATCAAATCAATAAAAGCTACAGGAGAATTCATTAGTCCAAAAGACATAACTACAAACTCGTAATGACCATACCGAGTCTTGAAGGCTGTCTTTTGGATATTGCTATCCTGAACCATGAGCTGATGGTATCTACTTCTGAGATCTATCATTGAAAAGCACTAAGCACACTGAAGCTGGTAAAACAAATCATCAATCCTCAGAGAGGATACCTGTTCTTGATGGTGACCTTGTTCAATTATCGATAATCAATGCACTTACGAAGAGAACCATCCTTCTTGTGGACAAAGAGAGCTGGTGCACCCCATGGGGATTTGCTAGGTCTGACGAATCCATTTTCTAAGATGTCTTTCAACTACTCCTTCAACTTCTTTAGCTTAGCTGCAGCCATTTCGTAAGAAGGAATAGGTATATGTTGCGTATTGGGAAGAAGGTCAATACCAAAATCAATCTCCCGCTCAGGAGGAATTCCTGGTAAATCATCTAGAAACACTTCTGGATATCCACGCACTATGGGAACTAACTGGATAGTTGGGGTCTCGGACGTAGCATCCTTAACCTTAACTAGATGGTATACGCAACCCTTAGAAATCATCTTTCTAGCCTTAACGTAAGACCTACAGACACAACTGAACTACCCTTCCACTCTAAGACAGATTCACTCGGAAATCTGAACTTTACTGCATGGAATCTACAAGTGACTAAGGCATAACATGCAAACAACCAATCCATGCTGAGAATAACATCAAAATCGGTCATGGCTAACTCTACTAAATCTGCTGAGGTGATTTTCTGAAGGACTGTGACAGGGCAATTTCTATATACCCGTCTAGCTATAACTTAATCACCAACTAGAGTAGAGACTGAGAAGGGTTCTGATAAGATTTCAGGACCGACTCCGAAACTACTAGAAACATAGGGTTTCACAAAAGACAAAGTAGCCCCTAGATCTAACAATGTATAAACATCAAGGTGGAATACTCGTAACATACATGTGACTACATCTAGGGAGACCTCCTGCTCCTGACGAGATGCTAGGGCATAGAACCTATTTTGGCGTTGTCCACCACCCACACTAGTAGATGTTCCCTGCTGAGCTAGGCATGCTGGTGGAGCTTCTGAATTGGAGGTCAGGCCTCGGCCCTTATCATGACCCTATCTGGCTGCTGGGCAATCTCTAAGCATGTGTCTGGGCTTCCCACACCTGAAACAAGAGCCTGAACCTGCTAAGCACTTACCCATGTGTCTTGGCCATATCTGCTACATTCAGGAGGATTGGTCTCTATGGGTCTTCTACTCTAGCCTCTCAAGACTGATGCTCGTCCCCTCTGATCACGCCTGTACTTGGATGGCACACTCATAGTCGACAGCGCTGGGGCTGAATATCTCTGGTGGGACTTCTAAGGGTGCCTGCTAGGCCTATGCTAGGTGAATCCGAAGCTATCAATCCTAGCCCTCTTGGCCTCTCTCTTCCACTCACTCACCTACACTGCCTCCATCTTCTGGGCGTATAGGACTATCCGAGCAAAGTCAATATCCTGAAGGAGCATAGCTGTTACTTATATATGTATATTAATAACAACTAATTACAACATATCGAATTACAATCTAATGGTAGCAACTACATGCATCATTTGAGATTGTTATATCTATTCGAGAACATAAGTCGTAACACTGTATGACTAGGATACTTGCCGAGAGTTAAGCCTTACATACCTTGTTCTCTGTTTTCTAACTAACTAATGAGTATCAACTCGTATTCAATTGCCCTTCTCAACTATAATCATATTAATGGAAGAATAGGGACAACTTCGTTACTGAATTAGAAGAAAACGATAACTTTATATATATATAGTAACTATATTTCAACCTATAGAAAGATGATTGAAAACTCATAATTTCTCGAGAGTCTAGAAGGGAGAAATGCTTACTTTAAGTATGTGATTGTATTGACACTATTTTGGAGCATTCCACTATCTTAAGCTCGGGGGGATGACGATTTTTTAGGCATATTTTACAAAAATAACTCCGCAGTGATGCTCTCTGCAGCCTTATACTTCACTACTCGGAGTTAATTTAGATTTGGATGGCGTTTAGTGGCATAATCGGATGATTTTCAATAGTTTTCCCTCATTCTTACCTCTGTTAGCGGAGGTTATTTGGAAAATAACATAACATCTAAGTGTGAGGCCTTTATATATACTTGACGCGGCAGACAAGGCCACGTGGCACTCTGTCGGTCGTGCCAATTTTGCTACGTGCCACTTTGGGTAACGCGGAGGGGGCTGCTCCGCTTTGCCCCTCTGGGCAACTTGGTTCGGCCTCCTCCCGTGAAATTCCGACTTGACACCCGTTCGGCCTTTTCTCTGGCCCTTTCCTCGTACGTATGACACTCTAAAACTCCCAATAAATGTATGAATTAGCCGACTAAACGTTAGAAACTTACGGGGTGTAACTTGAAAATTTAAATCCGTCGCTAAATTTTGGTTCTAAATTTACGCGCCTCCATTTTAGCTACAAAATTAGCGACAAAAGAACAATAAAAAAATTTACTTAAAGGTAGTGATGGAATAAGCGGTAGATATTTTATTGCTAGTTAGATTTTATTCATCAAAATATTTTAAGATCAGTCGCTACGAAAAAATTCGTCATTACTAACTTTAAAATTAAAACTTCAAATGTATATATAGCATTGGAATTTTTTCCATAGCTAAATCTGTCACTACATACAATATAATAATTTATTCTAGGGCATAGTGGAGATAAAAAAGTCTGAAGCCTATATGCCTCCTATCCCTCTCTTTATCCTAGGCCTTTCTCATCGCCTCTCCAACAGATCGTCCTCTCCGGGAGCTCGCCCCTCTCCGACAGCTCGCTCCTTATTTATTAGAGTTTTATCTCATGTAATGTATATTTTTTGCATTTGATTAGTTGTTGATTTTTTCCTATTTAAGTTTTAGGGCAGACTTTGGTAAGAACGAAGGCTAATCATTCATTTGTTATTGTTATTTCCCATGATTTAAGGTTCCTCATGTCTCCAGTTTTTACAAATTTGATTCATGCTAGTCCAAAATATATCTTTTTTTCTCCTTCAACTAATTTGAAGTAGTGATCTTGTTTTTACTGTTTTATGAAAAGGAAAAGCAAGAATGCTCAATAGGGAAAATCTTTATAACTATTCATTTATGCAGTTCGTACTCAAAAAGTTTCTTAAACATTATGTATACATCTATATTTGATGCTTAAACTTATGATTTATACTTTTATATATATTTGTTCTCAAATCTCTTGTCTTTTTTCTTCAAGGTGTTTCAGTGAATGCAAAAAAAAAAAAAAGATAACTGAGCAGGAACTGATAGAGTACTAACAACGATGAATCTTCATTCCAAATAGTGCTTGACAGATCCATCTCAATGGAAGTATTACGAGAGTAGTTCAATCTTTGAGTTTTAACCATCATAAGTTACATTAGTGAATTTCTGTTGGTAAGTTTCATCATTTAAGGCACCTAAATAACCGTTCAGTGATCAATGAGGTGTGCTAATATTTTATCAGTCATAATCATTTAGATGACTCAAAATTGAAAAAGAAAAGAATAATATCATTCCTTTGTTAAAATGAGTGATAGACTACATAAGATATGATGATAGTTGATCCGTGATTAGGGTGTCTTCATGAAGCTGTTATATAGTAAATAAATATTCAATATATTTTTTCTCCTTTTTATTTGCAGATCTCAAAGAATGAAATTAAATAGTAACTCTTAAATTAGGCATGTCTTCGAAATAATTGTCAAATATAAATACAGATTATAAATTTATAGTATTTTAGCATATATAGGTTGTAAGTTTAAAAAAATATAATTCATTAGAATGAAATAGTAGTCAAATGTAAATAGTAACTCCTGAATTAGCATGTATTGATTGAATTTAAATGAATTTAGAATAATGTTTTCATTACCAACTTAATAATGCTACCTGATTAATTTTTATACTGTTATCTATCATTTGTGTCAAGTATGCAGGGGAACTACGTCAAGATGATTCTTAAGGACTTGTTAATGTACTTTTCATGTCCCACTAAAACATGTTGCTCTAAACATGAAAACATCAAAATACAACAAGTTTATATCAGGAGTTGGATACAGACGAGACTGCTTTTATCATTGAAGAGGATGATATCAACTACTTTACATAGCTAGTCTCTTTCAAATCAGAAAGATTAAAAATAAAAAGAATGACTATTTCTTTGTTCTTATTTTTATAAAACACCAACTACTTAATGTGCGAACCTTTTTGCTTATTAAGTAGTTCTTACGAGTCTTTTAAACTTTATCTAAGAGCCTACAATTTTCAAGATAGAGTAATTGATCATCTACTTTACTAAGTGTAACACCCCAAAACTTTTCTAGACCAGATTCAGGCCTTGCAAGAAAAATTCAGAAGAATCAGAAAAAATGCCTTAGAACGACTGAGACAACTAGTCCTGGTCAGCTCCAACGACTCGTTGTGTCAGCCGTGGTCAGCCCTGTTTGATCAGTCGAGAACCCACAGGACACAGAACGACCTGTTTTCAGAAACAACGAGTCATCTTGTCACTCGTTGGTTTCCCAGCCCAGAATCCCTTCTTCAGGATGCCACGACTCAACCCATAAGTTGTTGTCAGAAACAATGACCCATTGTGGGAGTTGTTGGATGAGAACCCAAAAATCTTTTCTAGTGAAGACGAGTAGAAACAACGACCTGTTGTTTCCCACAATGGTTCGTTGTCACCACCCATGGTGTCAACTTTGAGAATTTTTAGAAATTTTCTAGTGAAAGTAACGACTGGACACAACAACCCATGGGTCAACCAATGAGTCATTGTGTCACCCGTCATCAAGCCCACCAGGTTTCCTCGTATAGTGACCACGGGAGGAACCAACGACCCGTTGGTTCGTCCAACGAGTCATGGTTTCCCCCATTTCCAGACCCAGTGATTCAATCACCCAGGAAATAGGACCAACGAGTGGTCTCAACCAACGACTCGTTGGTTCCCTGTCGGCCAGTTTTCAGATTTTTATTTCATAGATATTTTTGTAATTTTCTACCTATTTAGTCCCTAAAATATGTCATTTTAAGTATAACTTCAGAGAATATTAGAGGTATTGAATGGTTTTCCCACTTATTCCCCCATGTACAATTTTAGAAATCAATTGGTGAACCTAGATCACTTTTGTTAGGCAGAATCTAGGGTTCCTCATCAGTTGCAGAGATTCAAGTTTTCTTCTTCACGGATTTCTAAGCCAGGTATATGGGAATTCAACAAGGGAATAGTTCTTCCCTTGTGTCTCCATAAATCTCCTCTATTTTTCACTATCAGTTTAGCCCTGTGGATTCAAAATATAACATAATTTTCATACTAAATTCTTTGGGATTTCAAGTGGAGTATTTCTCATGATTTTTAATTGCTTATTATTCCCTATTTCTAGAAATTTGTGAAGATTGTATATAGTAGAATGATTTATCCATAGTTCACAGTTCAGTAGAATTTAGAATCTTGCTTGTTGTATTAGTTTTACTGTAGCTTGATTCTAATAGATTTGAGATCCCCATATTGTTAGTTTATGTGGAAATTTTAGTCAAATATATACATGTCCAGTCTCAGTTAGATTATTACACTCAATGTTGTCCAGAAATGTCAACTTATCAGTTTGATTATAGTTAATCCTTGAGGTATCAATAGTGCCTCCCAGTTATCAGTATTAGACTCAGTATCATATTTTAGTGGTTCTTTAGGTGGACATGACACTTCCAGATGAGCAGCTCTGACTAGCCTTAGAACCGCAGCTTTAGATTATAGTCATTCTACAGACGATTACGACACTTCTAGATAAGCAGCTCTGACCAGTCTTGGAACACCAGTTATAGAATTCGGTCTGATAAAACTCTCATGGTACTTCAAGGTAGGTATTCAAAAATTAGACTTGGGCCCAATTTCGAGCTATCAGCTTAGCAGTTAGTATAGGACTATCCAGTGGGAGTAGAATTTAGCACCGAGCAGACCGAAATTCTAGTGCACCCAGGTTCCCAAAACTATGTTGTCGTCGTAGGTTATCTTTATTTGCCTCATGGCCCCAGACTTATGATCACTCAATTCATGCCTTTATACTCGGGCAAGGTATATTGGATCCTACCGATGGGGTGTATACATTGAACTCCACGTCTAGATCACGTGGTTAGCTAAAGAAATCATCTTTGTCGGAGTAGTCTTGAATGCATAATGGCCATAGATGTTCTTTTGTGTGATACAACCTCTATATTTATTTAAGTGTGTTGATAATATAAGATCACAATATTAACATAAATCAATCTTAAGAGGAAAAGGTATAATGAAAAAACTAAAGATCAACTATCAAGGTCAACGTATTCTTAAATCACCTAATGAAAGTAAACGACAATACTCAAGAAATGATATGAGAAAAGCAGAAGTGGAGCATGTAAAGGCCATTTAAATAGACCGAAAAGTTATCATGTCCAAATTTCTTGCCTTGTTCAACTGGTAAACACATCTCTGATCTTATATTTGCAGTTCTAACTGTGTCCTTTTCCAGCAGATCCACATTGAATATTAAGAGTGTTTAATTTCTGAAGTTTTCATGATCAGTTGGTTCAATTGGAGTTTGGTTTTTGTCTTCTCTTTTTCTGGATTATGCTATTAAATTAATTGTGTATACAAAATAAGTTTTATTTGGTTGGGTGAACTGTGACACATTTACATGTTTATACACATGAAAGTGGTGGAAAATCTTTGCGCACATGGTGACTGATCTCGAATTGTTCATGCAAGTAAATATTATGTGATCTTATTTACCTTATAGATGACATATTTATATCTTTTTTGTTGGATAAATTGAATGTACAAAATTTGTTAAGGTTTTAATTTGCTTTTATTTGTAGGATAGAGCTCAAGAATTATTAAGCCACAATGATCGCATCGCAAGAGCAATTATAGTAGGATGAGATTGATCTTGCAACTCAGCTTTATTACGAGACCATGGGAGGAGAGATGAGGAAAAGAGTTTATGGCGTTGGGTCTCATGAGAAACACTATTATGGCCTTGGTCCTACTTTCGATATTGATGATCATCACTCTCCAGCAGTACCTTTGTTAACTTTATTTTTCAAATTTTATTCTATTTGTTGAAGAATAATTATGAACATTGTTGATGCCTTAGGACTTATATATTTGAACTATTTTCTTGTTAATCTTTAAATTACCATTTATATGAAATCAGATTTTTATAATGCATATTGACTATTACTAGTTTTCATTTTGAATAATAAAATATAAAGCAGAAAATAGCGACGGTTATTTCCACAGCTAAATATTGAATAAAATATCAAATTTGAAATAATACTATACAAATTGCGATGGAGTAGCTAACATTTCTCACGACGAAATCAACAAACAAATGAGCGTCAAAGTTACTATGTCTTAGCTACAAAAATTTTCATCACTAAAGGTAGCGATAAAATTATATTGTTGCTAATCCGTCGATAAATATGGCGACGAATGTCAAAATTCATCGCTAAAGGCTTAGCTACGAGCTTTTTAGCAATATAAACAATTTTAGCGCTAATCCATCGGTAAATGATCGTAGCGACGGATTTTGTCCTTCACTAAAATCAGTTTATTTTGTAGTGAACATGTATATGCTCTCCATCATTTTTCAACGAAGTTGAACTATTGTCTTGTGACGAAGCTGACTTATAACATATATACATAAATCTGAAATCATAACATGAGGAGCCTTGACTCAAACCATAGCATAAGTTGAGAATAATGGGAGTCTAGACTCCAACACCATAGGGTAAGCTAATTCATGAAATCATAAAAACATACTTGATCATATGGGTTTTCCCAATTCTTACACATTCTTGAAATCATCTTGATTCACTTTGAAAACATGAACATAGACATGAGTATTTCGAAATCATAATTTCTTCATAAACATTTCTCATGCTTGTACACTTACTTCATGAATCTCAACTTTCATGGACTTTCATGGATAGGCATCATAATTTAGAAGTCAATCATTTTTCAACGAAGCTAAACTATCGTCTAGTGACGAAGCTGACTTTTAACATACATACATAAATCCTAAATCATAACATGAGGAGCCTTGACTCAAACTATACCATAAGTTAAGAATAATGGGAGTCTAGACTCCAACACCGTATGGTAAGCTAATTCATGAAATCATAAAAACATACTTGATCATATGGGCTTTCTCAATTCTTACACATTCTTGAAATCATCTTGATTCACTTTGAAAACATGAACATAGACATGAGTATTTCGAAATCATACTTTCTTCATAACCATTTCATCATGCTTGTACACTTACTTCATAAATCTCAACTTAAATGGACTTTCATTGATAGGCATCATAATTTAGAAAACTTGCAAACATAATTTATAACTTAAAACATTGTAAAATCTGCTATTAATCATAATTCAAAATTTAAAATATTCTTAGATCATACCCATGATAAAATACTTAGGAAATTCACACATTAGGTAAAAATCCCATAGAATCATCAATTAGAATGTCATGAATTGAGAGGAATTGGGCATGGGTGTGGACTTTTGCACCTATTCCTACCCTTACATACCTGAATGGATCTGATTTCACCACTTCCTTAATTGGCCAAAGAAAATTGAGGTAGAACTTTGAAGAACTAGGCTTGATCACCTCTCAAACCTCTAAGTTTGCATACATAAATTAGGATAGGCTTAGAATGACTTAACCCTTCTTAAAACACTTTATTCTGAGCTTAAAATGACATAGTTTAGGCCTTAGAAACTTAGGAATTATGGAAAAGCCCTTAATAAATTCATAGGAAAATATACACTACCAGTCCTCACGAGGGACTGGACAACTTGTCTCTTAGACCACGACTCGTTGTCACCTTCCGTGATTAACAGTGATATCTTGTATGCCTTGGTCACCACGGGGGACACCATGACTCGTGGTGTACCCGATGAATCATAGTGATCACCCGTTAGATGCACCACCTACTCTTCCTTCATCCTTAAACCACCATTGACTACGGGTGACCTAATGGATTGTGGTCGTGGTCAACCCAAACCTGAATTTTTCAAACATAGTCAAGCCCCCCCCCCATGAGTCACTTGATGACTCATGGTGTTCCGGACATGTAATTGGACAACTCGTCATGTGATCTGGTGCAGAAATTTTTGTTTTTCCCGTTTCAACTCCTGGTCTGATCTTAGGGTTTTTGGGTATTACGCATACCTTTCCAAAGAGTCAAACCTCAATGAGTACTTCTGAGCGCTCATTCTACCCTGCTCCAAATGTAAAAACTAATCCACCTGGGCCCGTCGGATCACCTAGGGCAAATAATGATCTAAGAAGAATTTCGAAAAACTAGGCCAAGTAGGTGGGCGTACATATCTACCCTTGGACCTTTCCCAACTCTCATACCAAAGAACCGCTATATCTCATAGATGAAACACTACCAACTCAACTAACTCTATGGACGAGGCATGCATCACCCTGAATATACGCTGCAGCTGGTCCAAGAAGTCCTAAGGATCCTCTCTACGGTTCGTCCCTATAATAACAATATCATAGCTCCATAAGCAATCTATAGTCTCGCAGGCATAAGTAGCATCATAGCTCTATAAGAGATTTATAGCTTCGTAAGCAATATGTACGATTAGCAGCTCCTAGGCTATTTACAGTGAGGTGTTGTAAGAAATATGACCTACCCCTACTAGGGATGCTACACTACAATCTCAAGTCTATTTGTAACGGCTAACTATAACCTTCGAGTTCTTAAGTCACTACAGAAGTGCTAGTCTTATCAATGTTATGACAGAAGTAACATGCTGAAGGAATAGCCTTAACATACCTCGAATGTCTATTCTCTCTTATCCATTTTTGTTCCAAACGATAGCTGGAAATTCCACCCAAAGTAGCTTCTACACTGAGAGAATAAGGTTGTTTTCAATACTGGGACTCACCAAACAATGATATCTTTCAATAATATTAACTATAGTTCAACTCCATTTGATTTGGCCGAAAACTCACAATTTCCTAAGAGTATAGAAGGTCGAAATTCTTAGTTATCACGTGTAGATGCCTAAGACTCGATTATAAGTGATTCCGACAACATTTACTCGGCGGAGTTCCAGTACTCCAAGCAATTTTTCAAAAAATAACTCCGCAGGTGTTATACCCCGGGAGTGCCTAAGAGTAGACTTGGGAATTCAAAATGCAAAACTACTGAATGTTGGGGAATAGTTGCAGAACGAGAGGTACAATGACTCATGGTAGGTAACCACGAATCGTTGATGTCAGTCATGGGTTCAGGTGTTCAGGTGGCAGGGGAAGAAACGATTGATGCAATGACTCATTGTAAGAAACAACGAATCGTCGTTAGTGGTTGTGGTAAGAGATGGACTTAGCAGTTGGGGAGTATACTGGGTCATCCAATGACCCGTCATGGCTTAAACCGATCCGTTGTGAGGAGTCATGGTAAGGGAATCCATATCTCCAATGGAAAGGACTGATGGAAACCACGACCCATTATAGGATACAACGAATCGTGGTGAGGGTCGTTGTGAAGGAATCAAGAAATTTCAAAAGAGGAGACAATGATCGAAGGAACGACTCATGGTACCTAAGGACGAGTCATCCTATCTACTCGTGGTATGAATCCGAGAGAAGATGGGATAGTGCTTAGCACGGATAGATACCACGGGTTGTGGTATCCTCCAACGACCCATTGGGTCGTCCATTATTTGACCCAGTGATCAATTTTATGCAAATTAAGTAAGGTTATTTCTATCATTTCCATGTTCTAGGGGCCTATACTACGTCTTTTAAGGCTCGTATTTAGGGGTTTTGAGAGGGGAAAAGCCTAATCTAAGTTATTCTTCCCATGCATGCAAGTTTGAAGGATTGAAGAGGTGATTCAAGGCCAAATTTCAAGGTTTCCATTGGGATCTTACCTTGGGCAGTTGGAGAGTGTTAGAACTCGCTAATTCCAAGTATGTAAGGCTATGAGTGGGTGCTTTCTTCCACACCCATGCCCAATTTCTCTCAAAACATGATGAATTCCCCATGATAAAGTATGGGATTTCTACTCAATTACATAATTCTTCAATTTCTGTACATGGGTATGATTAGATTACATTTATATTGAATAATTGTAAAGCTTGGGCAGATTCTAAACTGTTTTCAATACACAAGTTGTTTTCCAAATCTTGAATCCTAAATTCCCATGGATGAGAAGTTCATAAGAGTAGTGAATGATGATGAATGCATGATGATGTTGAGATTTGATGATGAAAAACAAGTTTTTAAAGCTACCCATGATTATGATGTTGTTTTCAAAATAAAATGAGTAGATCCTAGTTTGATAAGGCTTTGGGCAATGCCCACATGTGTATTTGAAGTGATGATTTTCCCGACATAAGCTTACCACATTGTTGAAGTGAAGTTTTCCTTGATTTTTCATAAATTCTAGCTTGTGGTATGTTGAGTTAAATATTTCCACATGTAGCTTACCACATATTTTGGGGTAGATGCTCCCATCTATGATTGAGCTTGTGGAATGTTGCGAAATAAAGCTTCTCATATGCATGAATTCATGATTGAGATGTGTGTCATTATTGGGATTTGTCAAAGGGACAATGTTGAGATTCATTTTCATATGATGTCGAGTCCATGCATGATTTCATCAATGAGATTTGTCAATAGAAAATGTTGAGCTTCGTTTAATACGATGTTGAGTTACGCATGAGTTACTCATTTGACGATGTTGAGCTTTGTCATTAGACGATGTTGAGCTTCATTATATATGATGTAGAGCATTGCATGTTTTTGGAGAAGAGTCTAGACTAAGCGGGTTAAGGTTCGATCACCCTATGCCCCAAAACTACGCGCCAACGTAGGTTGATACTATTATACTATTGGGACCTCTCTTGCGAGCTATCCCGACCCGATTGGTCCTTAAGATTGATATCGATATCATGGTATTGTCCATCACCCTGGACAGGTTATGGATGGATATACCCACTTGAATGTGATAGTTTGGACCACGTAAGCTCTATCGTGGTATGTTGGTTAAGTGACGAGTCTCCCACTGTCTAAATCATTGAAATTTTCATATTCATTACTCATGATGATTTTCTTATGCATGCATGTTGTAAAAGTAAGGTTTGACTCAATGTTTAGCTTTTGATATAAATGTTAATTTCATCTTTTAGTCATTCAAATCAGTCATGATGTTGCAAACCTAAGCATGGTCATGTCATGACAAGATTTTGATTTCAGAATGAATGCATGTAGCCCTTCTAATTATTCTTGAATGATTATGATATAATATGGATGTTTTAAAAGGTTTACTTTGCTAAAGAAGTTTTACTTACCTTTCATACTCGGTACATTCCACGTACTGACCTCATACTTTCTACGCTGCATCGTTTCATGATGCAGGATCCGATTCTCAAGTTCACCCCCATTCTTAGTTGTTTATCAGAGTTAGCACCTATTTAGTTGGTGAGTCCTCATCTTTTGAGAACTAGATTATCATTTTCCTTTATGTAATTTCAGTTTCAGTATTGTTGAGTTAGTTGGGATCTTGTCCCATCAACTCGTCCAGATTAGAGGCTTTCAGACTTAAGTATGTATAGCTTCGGATATTATTTTTATGTGCTATTGTATGAGACTTTTGCTGATATAATTATGTTTTCTTCATGATTATTAAATGAGTTAGTTGAATGCATATGCCATGGATAGACTTGGGGTCTTTCGTGGTCCCTTTTCCCGTGTCTTCGATCCAGGTGTACGCTTGAGTCGTGACAAACTTTATATCAGAGCCATAGATTTGAGGTCTCCTAGGGAGTCTGAAAGCCACGTTAGGTAGAGTCTTTTACATGGGTGTGAAGCGCGCCACACTTATGAAGAAGAGGCTACTAGACGTTTTAGGAAATGTTCCCTCCTTTCATGATCTATGTCGTGCGATAAAAGCTTTTCTATCCTTCTTATCGTGCTATTCGCGATTGCAGAATCATGGCTCCTCAAAGGATAAATAGAAGGAGGAATGGAGGTGGTGTCGTCCACAAGGATGGAAATGGCCATGAGCATCAGCCAACCCCACCAGTTCAGGAGCCTTAGGCACCGGAGCTAGCCGCTCATGCTGAGTTTTGAGCTGCCATTTAGATGCTTGCGCAAGCCTTGACCATTCAGGTTAATCAGCAGGCCGTTGTGCATGTTCCACAAAATGTCAATGTGGAGGCGGCTCGAGTTGGGGACTTTTTGAGGATGAACCCATCGGAGTTTCTGGGGGTCTAAAGTAGATGAGGATCTGCATGATTTCACTGATAAGATTGTCAACATCACCCAGGTTATGGGGGTGAGTAGCGTTGAGTGCATAGAGTTTGCCTACTACCAGTTGAAGGGGGTTGCATATATGTGGTTCTTCTAGTGGAAGGACAATAGGTTCGGAGGAGTAGGTCCGATCACATGGGAAGAGTTTCAGGTTGCATTCCTAGATTGGTTCTTCCCTCAAGATATGAGGGAGTTTAAAGTGGCCGAGTTCATGAACCTAAAGCAAGGGAGGATGAGTGTTTAGGAGTACGCCCTTGAGTTCACGCGCCTATCTAAGTATGCCCTGGAGTTAGTGGCCAACTAGCGGGCGCGGGTGAGCAGATTTGTGCATGGTATAACAGGATATTTGGACAAGGACTGCAGGATAACTATGCCCCATCAGGACATGGAATTCCCTCACATTATGTTGTACGCTCAGTAGATGGAGGCAGCATACTCGAGGGAGAGAGAGGCCAAGAGGGCCAAGACTGAGGACCACAGATTCTCTCACCAGAGGTCCGATAGTGGGAAATAGAGCAGATCCATCAGAGATTATCATCCCTAGAATCTTCAGCACTAGGTGTGCCATCTACGCCCAAACATGATCAGAGGGGACGATCGTCAGGCTTAAGGGGTCATAGTAGTAGACCCGCAGATTCCAGCATTCTGGCTTGTCACAGGTGCGGCCGAGGACACACAGTCTAGTGTTTGGCAAGGCCAATAGAATTTTTTTGATGTGGATAGCCTAGACATATGCTCAAAGATTGTGCCACTGCGAGACAGGATCAGGTTGGGGGCCGAGGCATAGCTTTTAGCTCAACGGCCCCTCCTATATGCTTAGCATATCAGGGGGAGTCTACTAGCATAGTGGTGGGCAGCGCCATAACAGATTCTATTCCTTACCCACCTGTCAAAGCAGGAGGCCTCACTAGATGTAGTCATCAGTATGTTGAGAGTCTTCCATGTTGATGCATATGCATTTCTAGATCCGAGGGCTACCTTATCTTTTGTGACACCATACGTAGCTAGTAGCTTCAGAGTCGGTCCCAATGTTTTGTCAGAGCCCTTCTTAGTTTCTACTCCAATAGGTGACTCAGTTATAGCTATACAGGTGTATAGAGATTGCCCCATCTCAGTTCTTCATAAGGTCACCTCAACAGACTTGATAGAGTTAGCCATGATCGATTTTGATGTTATTCTTAGCATGGATTGGCTATTTTCATGCTATGCTTCAGTTAATTGTAGGACCCAGTCAGTAGAGTTCAAATTTCCAGGTGATCCTATCTTAGAATGGGAGGGTAGTTCAGATGTCCCTGTAGGTCGATTTATTTCCTACCTTAAGTCTAGAAATATTATTTCTAAGGGTTGTTTGTACCATCTAGTTAGGGTTAAGGACATGGAGTCCAAAACCCCGACTATCCAGTTCGTACTAGTAGTATGTGAGTATCTGGAGGTCTTTCCTGATGATTTGCCAGGTGTCCCTCCCGAGCGGGAGATTCATTTCGGTATAGATCTTCTTCCCAACACGCACCTATATCTATTCCGCCTTACATAATGGCTCCACCCGAGCTAAAGGAGTTGAAGAATCAGTTGATGGACCTGTTAGATAAGGGCTTAATTAGGACGAGTAAGTCTCCATGGGGTGCACTAGTATTATTTGTTTGAAAGAAGGATGGTTCCCTTCGCATGTGTATAGACTGTTGGCAGTTGAACAAGGTCACCTTCAAGAACACATATCCTTTACCTAGGATCTATGATTTTCTTGACCAGCTTCAGGGTGCCAAGTGTTTCTCCAAGATTGATCTTTGTTCTGGGCTTCACCAGCTTAGGGTTCGGGAGAGTGAAATCCCAAAAACCGCTTTCAAGACTCAGTATGCTCACTACGAATTTGTTGTTATGTATTTTTGACTAACCAATGCCCCTACACTTTCTATGGATCTAATGAATAGGGTGTTCAAGTCATATTTGACATGTTCCTGATTGTGTTCCTTGATGACATCCTTATATACTCTCGGAGTGAGGAGGAGCATGCGGCTCACTTGAGAATAGTGCTTCAGACCCTCAAGGATCGTTAGTTGTATGCAAAGTTCAGCAAATGTGAGTTTTGGTTGTACTTAGTGGCACTTCTACACCATGTGGTATTAGGTGAGGGCATAAAAGTAGACTCTCAAAAGATCAAGATGGTAAAGAATTGGCCCAGATCGGTGAATCCATCAGATATGAAGAGCTTTTTGGGCTTAGCGGGTTACTATCGGAGATTCGTGGAGGGTTTTTCATCTATTGCCACACCATTGACTAAGTTGACTCAGAAGAAGGTGAATTTTCACTGGTTGGAGGCTTGTGAGAAAATCTTCCAAGAGTTGAAGACTCGACTCACTTCAGCACCAACGTTTACCCAACCTGAGGGTACGGATGGCTTTGTTGTGTATTGTGATACTTCGCGAGTCAGATTAGGGTGTGTGTTGATGCATCATGGGAAGGTAATAGCATATGCCTCAAGACAATTGAAAGTTCATGAGAAGAACTACCCAACCCATGATCTTGAATTGGACGCGATGGTGTTTGCATTGAAGATATGGCGGCATTACTTGTACGGGGTCCACGTGGATGTATTCACCGATCATAAGAGCTTGCAATATGTGTTCATGCAGAAAGATCTCAATCTTCGGGAAAGGAGGTGGTTGGAGTTACTAAAGGACTAAGACATGAGTGTCCTTTACCATCCGGGTAAGGCTAATGTGGTAGCGGATGCACTTAGTAGGCTCTCTATGGAGAGTGTGTCCCATTTGGATGAAGGAAAGAAGCAGTTGGTGATGGAGGTCCATCGACTCACAAGGTTGGGAGTTAGGTTGGCTGACTTGACCGATGGTGGTGTTGTCATGCAAAAGGATCAGAATCATCCTTTGTGGTTGATGTCAAATCTAGGCAAGATGAGGATCCGATTTTGACGAAATTGAATAAGGCGGTACAGAGTCAAAAGGTGGAGGTCTTCTCCAAAAGGGGTGAGATGGTGTGCTCTGGTACTAGGGTCGTTTATGTGTTCCAGACGTTGATGATTTGAGAGTTTAGATATTGCATTAAGCACATGGTACTAGATATTCTATCCACTCGGGATCCACGAAGATGTATCTGGACTTGCGAGAAATCTATTGGTGGGATGATATGCAAAAGGATATTGCATAGTTCATAGCCAAATGTCCAAACTGTTAGCAAGTGAAGGTCGAACATCAAAGGCTGGGAGGCATACTTCAGGATATCAGCACTCCCACTTGGAAGTGGGTAGAGAATAATATGGATTTCATTATAGGTCTACCTCGTACTCGCCAATACTATGATTCTATTAGGTGGTAGTAGACAAGTTGATCAAGGCTTCTTACTTTCTACTGGTTAAAATCACTGATTCAACGGATGATTATGCCCGATTGTATATTCAGGAGTTAGTTTGACTTCATGGGGTGCTCTTGTCTATTATTTCAGACCGAGGTACTCAGTTTACCTCTCAATTTTGGCGATCTTTCCAAAAAGGGCTTGGGACTCAGGTTAAGCTAAACACAACATTCCATCTGTAAATGGATGGTCAGGAGGAGCGGACAATTCAAAATCTCGAGGACATGTTGAGAGCTTGTGTGATGGACTTTAAAGGTATTTGGGATGATCACTTTCCTTTAATCAAGTTTTCTTGCAATAACAACTATCACTCCAATATTCAAAATGGCACCGTTCAAGGCTCTTTATGGGGGGAGGTGTAGATCACCCATCAGATGGTTTGAGGTTGGTGAGGCAGCCATGATAGGACCTGATTCGATTCATGAGGCCATGGTAACGGTTCAGTTGATAAGGGATAGGCTGAAGACAGTTCAGAGTCGTCAGAAATCATATGCTGATGTGAGGAGAAGAGATTTAGAGTTTGAGGTGGACGATTGGGTATTTCTAAAGGAATCTCCCATGAAGGGGGTCATGCGGTTTGGAAAGAAAGGGAAACTCAGTCCCCGCTATATTGGCCCCTATCGGGTTGTGAGGATAGTTGGTAAGGTGGCGTATGAGTTGGACTTTCCACCGGAGTTATCTTTAGATCATCCTGTGTTTCGTGTGTCACTTTTGAAAAAGTGTTTGGGTGATCCAGCTTAGTAATCCCTGTGGAAAACATTATTGTAAAAGATAGCCTCAGTTATGAGGTACCCGTTGAAATATTAGATCGTCAAGTCCGTAAGCTAAGGAATGTAGAAGTAACTTCAGTTAAAGTATTATGGAGAAATCAGCATGTTGAAGGAGCTACATGGGAAGCCGAAGCGGATATGATGGCTAGATACCCACAATTGTTCTCTACCGGCTCAGTTTCAGCTTGAGGTATCAGCTTTGCACTCAGACTCTATTTAGTCTACATGATTAAATTATATGCACAAGTTTCTTTTTTGTATGTGAATGTGTGTATGATTGGTGAATTCAGTTTAGTTGTGTGTTTTGAGTCGGAGGTAGTCATTCTGTTGTTTCGGTTGAACTGATTAGTTTTGTATATGGTAAATTGCATGTTTTTGTTTTCTGCTTGTTTCCAACATTCGAGGATGAATGTTTCCAAGAGGGAGATATTGTATTACCCCAGGAGTGCCTAAGAGTAGACCCGGGAATTCAAAATGCAAAACTACTGAATGTTGGGGAAAGTTGCAGAATGAGAGGTACAACGACTCACGGTAGGTTACCACGAGATGTTGTTATCAGTTGTGGGTTTAGGTGTTCATGTGGCAAGGGAAGCAACGATTGATGTAAGGACTCATTGTAAGAAACAATGAGTCATCGTTAGTGGTCATGGTAAGAGATGGACTTAGCAGTTGGGGCATATAATGGGTCATCCAATGACCCGTCGTGGCTTACAACGATCCGTTATGAGGAGTCGTGGTAAGGGAACCCAGATCTCTAGTGGAAATGATGGATGGAAACCACGACCCAATGTAGGATACAATGAGTCGTGGTGAGGCTCATTGTAAAGGAATCTAGAAATTTTAGAAGAGGAGACAACGATCAAAGGAACGACTCATGGTATTAAGGACGAGTCGTTCTGTCTACTCGTGGTATGAATCCGTGAGAAGGCTGGGACAATGCTTAGCACAGAGAGATACCACGGGTCATGATATCCTCCAATGACCCCTTTGGTCGTCCGTTGTTTGGCCCAGTGATCAATTTTCTGTGAATTCAGTAAGATTATTTATGTCATTTCCCAAGTTTTAGGGGCCTATACTACGTCATTTAAGGTTCGTCTTGAGGGGTTTTGAGAGGGGAAAAGCCTACTCTAAGTATTCTTCCTATGCATGCAAGTTTGAAGGATTAAAGAGGTGATTAAAGGCCAAATTTCAAGGTTTCCATTGGGATCTTACCTTGGGCAATTGGAGAGTGTTAGAACCTGCTAATCCCAAGTATCTAAGGCTATGAGCGGGTGCTTCCTTACACACCCATGCCAAATTTCTCTCAAAAAATGATGAATTCCCTATGATCAAGTATGGGGTTTCTACTCAATTGCATAATTCTTCAATTTCTTTACATGGGTATAATTAGATTACATTTATATTGATGAATTGTAAAGCTTGGGCAAATTCTAAACTATTTTCAATACACAAATTATTTTCCAAATCTTGAAACTAAAATGCCCATGGATGAAAAGTTCATAAAAGTAGTGAATGATGATGAATGCATGATGATGTTGAGATTTGATGATGAAAAGCATGTTTCTAATGCTACCCATGATTATGATGTTGTTTTCAAAATGAAATGAGTAGATCCTAGTATGATAAGGCTTTTGGAAATGCCCACATGCTGATTTAAAGTGATGATTTTCCCGACATAAGGTTACCACATTGTAGAAGTGAAGTTTTTCCCGATTTTTCATAAATTCTATCTTGTGGGATGGAGCTAAATATTTCCACATGTAGCTTACCACATGATTTGGGGTAGATGCTCCAACCTATGATTGAGCTTGTGGTATGTTTTGATATAAAGCTTTTCATATTCATGAATTCATAATTGAGATGTGTGTCATTATAGGGCTTTGTTAAAGGGATAATGTTGAGCTTCATTTTCATATGATGTCGAGTCCAAGCAGGAGTTCATCAATGAGCTTTGTCAATAGACAATGTTGAGCTTCGTTTAATACAATGTTGAGTTATGCATGAATTCATTTTTAGCTTCATCATTAGACGATGTTTAGCTTCGTTATATACGATGTAGAGTATTGCATGATTTTTGGAGAAGAGTCTAGTACCGAGCGGGTTAAGGGTCAATCACCCTATGCCCCAGAATTACACTCCAACGTAGGTTGATACTATTATATTATTGGGACCTCCCTTGTGAGCTATCCCTGGCCTGATTGGCCCTTAAGCTTGAGATCAATATCATGGTATCGTCCATCGCCCTGGAAAGGTTATGGATAGCTCTACCCACTTGACTGTGATAGATTGGACCATGTAAGCTCTATCTTGGTATGTCAGTTAAGTGACGAGTCTCCCACTGTCTATATCATTCAAATTTTCATATTCATTACTCATGATGATTTTCTTATGCATGTATGTTATAAAAGTAAGGTTTCACTCAATGTTTAGCTATTGATATAAATGTTATGTTCAACTTTGAGTTATTTGAGTTAGTCATGATGTTGTAAAGCTAAGCATGGTCATGTCATGATAAGATTTTGACTTTAGAATGAGTGCATGTAGCCCTTCTAATTATCCTTGAAAGATTATGATATAATATGAATGTGTTAAAAGGTTTATTTTGCTAAAGCGGTTTTACTTACCTTGCATACTCGGTACATTCTATGTACTGACCGCATACTGCATCATTTCATGATGCAAGATCCGGTTCTCATGTTCAGCCCCACTCGTGGTCGTTATCAGATTTAGGACCTATTTGGTTGGTGAGTCCTCATTTTTCAAGGACTAGACTATCATTTTCCTTTATGTATTTTCTGTTGCAGTATTATTGAGTTGGTTGGGGTCTTGTCCCTTCAACACATCCAGACTAGAGGCTTTCAAACTTATGTATGTATAGCGCTGTTGTATGAGACTTCCGCTGAGTTATAATTATGTTTTCTTCATGATTATTAAATGTGTTAGTTGAATGCTTATGCCATGGGTCGACTTGGGGTATCTCGGGCTCCCCTGTCCCGTGTCTAGGATCCGCGCCTACTCTTGGGTCGTGACAGCAGGGATGTTCCTCGTAGTCCTATAACTCATTATCCAAGATGAATTTGTGTTTGAAAGAAGTTTAATGGCACAAATTGGTGAAACATGGATAAAATAATAGAGAGAAGAGTCATAGGGCTGAGGTTTAGCTTTATTGAGAGAAGTTGTAGGGTCGAGGTTTGCTAATGTGGAAATTTCCTAATGTTTCCAACTTCAAACTAGGACATATATATAGGTGGGAGTTGGTGGCGGGGGAGGCAGGACGCGCTGCCCATCATGCCAGGTAGGAGGCGCGATGCGCTAGCCATGGCGCCAGGTTGGCTGGCGCGGCGCGGTGCCCAATGCGCCTGGCCTCCTGCTCGCTCGATTTCATGTTCGTATATCCATCCCCCGGGCTTTTTGCTGCCTGTGTCATACTCCAAAATTCTCAACATACGTACTCACACGTCCGTTAAATGATAAGAACTTATGAGGTATAACACATTTGATTAAACTTTATTGGTTCTATGCAATTTTCTTTAGTTTTATATGGATTCTTGTAACACAATATTTTATCATCAGAATTAACTTCTAAAAGAACATAAAGACATTCAAAACGCTCGAAAAAGGTAAAAATGTGTCGTAAAATATCAGCATATCAACACCTCTAACTTGAAGTATTTGCTTGTCCTCAAGCAAATAAAATAAGAAACTCTTTCTTATCTAATATTTCAGTCTCACAAAGTGCCATGCCTATGATGTTTTTGACAAACAGCTACCAGTATTTGTTTTCAAGCTGACCATCCCTCTATCACATTTTCAAATTAAAAACCGGTAGTTCTCATAGGTGTTAATACGGACCATGCAATTTCTATTCCCGATATTATTTAAAATTATGCTATTGACTTATGTAAGATACCTATTCGGAAAAGTGATATGTTTAGCCATTTTCACCAAATGCCCTTACTTAATCCAAGGAATTTTTCCAATTTTATACTAAAACCACATTGAAATCAAGGACAATAGATCAAAAGAGAAGAAAAAAGACTCATCTCTCACAAAGATATTCACATGTCATATTACAACGACCATAATCTTTCTTTTATATTCAAATGCTTTTACTTTTAGAAAATCTGGTAGAGATCACACAAGGACTTTCTAAGCTTATAATATCGGTTTGGGGACGGGTAGGATTTGTATATGGCATTTAGTGACTTTACCCTCCTTGAACACTACATCACAATCTTCCTTTTTTCTGGTTACTTCTCTCTCCTTTAGTCTCTCTCCTTCCCTTCTATCCACTCCTCACGACCCTAAGCATACTTTTTGTTAGCTTTTTCTTTTTCCTTCTTTCTCTCCATTTTTTAATTTATTTCTTTTGTTTCCCCTTTTTTTCTATTTATTTTTGCTTCTACTGTTTGGTCACTGTGCTCCACGTCATGATTTAGATACATCATTAACAAACTTATCTTTCTTTTCTTTCTTCACCCCTAACTTAAGTATTTTTTAATACCTTATATTTCTTTCTAGTGTTAAGGAGGATGGGAATAGAATAGGATCGGTCAACATATGGGGTTATGCATTAATTATAGCTGATCAAGAAAAAAGGCAATTAGCTTAAAGGGGGACACTAGGGATATACATTATTTTATATGTCTATCTAGGCAAAAAGGGCTTTTAAACACAAAAATGGCCTAAGTTAATTTCTACAACCAAATTTTTCCTAGGCTAGGCATGACGAACTAGGTAAGTTCTGGAGCGCAAGAATGAAAAGTCAACACAACCATTCTCTCACCACACATTGGCACATGGTTATCAATTGACTTTTATTTTTACTCCCAAACAAGAAATATGCTACAATTTTTAATTATAAATGTGAATAATAGAGTCCTACATGTCAATGCTTAATAATTATGGCAAAATCTGAGGGTGGCATTTATTATCAAATAACAAAATATGCAGTCTTCCTTATCATGTGCTCTCATATTGAGTTTCCCAGCTACAACATCAAATAATTCTCTCTTATGGATAAGAATGGCCATTCCAAAATTAATGGGACTCTTGGATCTGGATCAAAATCTAACATCATAAAATTAACCAGAAAGATAAGTGTCCCAACTTGCACTAGGACATTCCCAATGATCCTGTCTGGTCTTGCCAACAATCTGTTGGCTAACTGGAGAACAATAATAGTGGGACGTGGGCTAACCAAGCCCAACTTCTTGAATATAGATTATGGCATCAAATTAATAGTAGCTCCAGGATCACATAATGCCCGAGCTATCAGTTTCTCTCTAATCGAGATCTCAATGGTGAAACTTCCTACACCTTTCAGTTTTGTCGGCAACCTATTTTGAATTCTAGATGTGCATTCTTCACTAAGTGCAAGTATCACATATTCAATTAGTCGATTCTTATTCTCCACAAAATCTTTAATATACTTAGCATATTTTGGAATCCCTTGCAAGACATCTATCAGAGGCAGATTGATGTGCACCTGTTCCGACAAATCAATGAACTTTTCAAAACTAGCTTCCTTCTTATGCTTCTTTATTTTTTATTGGAAAGTTTCTGAAGGCCTTGTACTATATGATGTATCTTAGACATTTACCTCTTTTTCGAGTTCAGGTTTCTCTTCATCAATCTCTTGGTCCTATGTGTTACCTTTTAGGGAACATGCTCTTCAAGCTCCTTACTATTGTGTGTAGTAACAGTATTCACCTTCTTTGGATTTGGATCAGTATCACCCTGCAAACCCCCTTGAGGTCTAGAATTTTGGAGTCCAGCTATCTGCCCTAAATACTTCTCAAGATTTCACACCGTATAATCTCAATTTTTCATATCTACAGCCATTTGTATCTGATTAGCAACCAACTTGTCTTGTTTGTCCATGGTCTTTGTGAATATCTTCTCTATAATACTTGGCTAAACATTCGATTCGTTATGGTGAGCTTTTTGAGCCTGACCTTATTGTTTGTACTAATTCTGATTTTGGTTCTAATTGCCACCCTATGAGATGTTTGGATGATTGCTCCAATGTGGATTATATGTTTTCCCATAGTTTTTATTTCCTCCACGTTGCACATTTCCTATTAAGTTAATTGAATCAGGGTTAGCACCGCATACCTCTGAAGAATGATCTCCTCCATAAGTATCACACAATGTTTGATGTTGCGGTACTACATTCAGTTGGCCTTGAGACTGAGCTAAATTGTCACGCCCTAACCTTGGGCTTAGGTGTGGCCGACACTCGATGCAATTTCTCACCCGAGCGAACCGCATAACACGGTGTACATCATGAGTATACATATAACATAAATAGAATATAACTAAACTTAAGTTTGAAAATTAAAGTACTCAAGTTATAGAGGAGATTTTCAAAGTTTATATAACATGAGAAATAATCTATGAGATCTCCAACATAATTGAATAACTATTTTATCGAGACAAGGCACCAATTAACCTCTAAATGAACATTTAATAAATATGAATAAAATACCAAGCCCCAAATAAGTGGGTCTCACCAATAGTTGGATGAGGTAGGATCTAGCATCAAACTAGATCATTGATATGAGTATCTCAATCTGCATTATAAAATAATGCAGTCCACAAAAGGGACGTGTACATAGGGTCATATTGTATGAAAAAGGTTGAATGAAACATAACATAGCTGAAAAAATACAAAAGAACAACCAAGATGTAAATATAGCATAAAGGAAGTCAAGGATATTAAAAAAATTAGTAAGTAGACCCTTTAAAATCAAGTTTTCATCATCATTCGTTAAGTTCTTTATGGGAGGTTCTTATCTTAACCGACATAAACCACTATGTAAATATGGAGTCTGATCTCAGCTTGATCAGCTAAGCCACCTCACACCTTAATGGGGTATGAGATATATATATCATAGTTTGCTAACAAGGATCCACAACAACCCGTATCAAGGACACTTAAGGAGATGCCTGAACCAACGAAAATGATCCACCATCCTATATTGGCATACATAGTTTAAGGAATGAATCCTTCTCGATTATTAATATTACTCCCCTTTCATTATGTAGTGTGATTTACTTTGAAGAATAATTAAGAAACCAAAATTGTCATCATAAGTCATCACCGTATCATAATCATAGCTGATAATTACCATAAGACCATTAAATTAATTAGTCATCATGTCATAATCATTCTGCATAAAATCATTGAAACTTCTCTTTTAGAGGGAAAATCATAACTCATAAAGTCTGCCTATTTTCAACAAAAGGATTCATAGGACTCATGCAAAATCATGAATAATCATAAGACATACATACAAACTCATATAGTTTTGAATATCATTTATAGACATAACATTCATGACCTTAACCTTAACAATTCAAGAAAAAGGGTTTTATGTGGAAATTTCATGAAGCATAGTGTAGGAAATGAAATAAAGTGTTCCCACACTTGAGATAGCCTTAGGTACTGTTATACCACGAAAGCCCAAAGATCAGACCTGGTAGTTGAAACGGAGAAAAACTGAAATTCTGCACCAGGTCACATAATGTGTAATTAGGTGACCCGTGAGGAAAGACCACGAGTCATGAAGTGACTCGTGCTCAAGCAAGGAATTCTCATGGCCTGGGGAAGACCACGTGCATGACCATGAGTCGTGGTCAGACCACACGACTCGTGAGGTCACCCGTGCCCTGGACTGTGTGCTTGGCTAGTAGTTTTGGGCCGTGGGGATTAGGGGTGGTGAACACGAGTCATGGTCAGCAACCATGATTTGTGGGGTCCCTCGTGGGGTATCCTGATGATTTTAGGTAGTGTACATCACGACTCAAGGCCACGAGTCATGGACAGTGGGGACAAATCGTTGGGTCCCTCATTTGGACCCCCTGGTAGTTAATTTTCTGTGAATTAGTAAGGGCCTTTTCGTAATTCTTAAGTTCCTAAAGCCTAAAATACGTCATTTTAGCCTATGAAAGGTGGGTTTTAGAGGGGAAAAACTATCCTAAGTCTTCAAACATGCATGCAAGAGAATAGAGAGGTGAACAAAGGGTGATTAGAGGTATTCTTCTTCAATTCCTTTTTTGGACATTCAAAGGAGAGTAAGATTCAACTATCTTCAGGTATGTAAGATTCAAAGGAGGTGATCAAAAGGTGATTTTCAAGTTATATATATGATCTATGAGTATGCATGAGACCCACAATTCGTGAATTATGTTTTTGCTAACCCACGGGCGTTATGGCATGGCTAGTTCATGTATGTACAAGAAGGTTTGTGATTATCATGATTTAACTAGCCTATGAAGTCATGCATGTTATACTATGAGCACTATATATTTTTTGGGAGTAGTATCGAACACCGAGTAGGTTCGGGGCTCAGGTTCTACCCTGGATCTCATAAACTACGTTCCACTGTAGGTATGTTGGGACCTCCTTTGTGACTATCCCCGGCCTAATGGCCCTTTTCATGGTGATATCACATCATGGTTCTACCCTTGGCAAGGTATGAACGGCCTCCCGACTAGGTTTTCAAGTCGGACTTCATGTGTGCTCATATGGGGTATGTCGGTTAAGAGAATCTCCCACTGTTCCTCATGATTTATGCATGTCTATGATTATGTATATTGGATCAAGTTATGTTCAATACGGCTTTCCTCTTACAATTATTATTTTGATTGTATTACGAATGTTTTGAAACCTTGAGCCCTATAATATGTTATGTTATGATATTTATGATATGAGCATGATGTCCCACTCGTATGTTGTTTTAAGAGATTTCACACATTTTATTGTCTATTTTACTTACCTTGCATACTCGGTACATTCCACGTACTGACCACATACTTTCTATGTTGTATCAGCTTATTATACAGGTTTAGGCTCTCAGGCTCATCCTCATATCTACATCATATAAGAGTGCACTTTTAGCTTATTGGTGAGTCCTCATGTTTAGAGGGTCATTTGATAGACATTCATGCTATTTTTATGTTTAAGTACTTGTCCGAGTTAGTTGGGGTGTTGTCCCATTAACCCATCGTATGTAGTAGAGGCTTTAAGACAGTATATAGTACTTAGTGCAAGTATGTCTAGAGATTTCCTTACGTTAAGATACGTTATGATTATTTTTATGTTTCCTTTATGCCTTGTGATTAGCCTTCCATTTATGATGAACGAAGTTAGGTGTATACTTATGCCATGTGTCGACTTGGGCCCTTTCGGGGTTCCTTGTCCCGTGTCACGATCCGGATCTATGTTTGGGTCCTAAAATGCTTGGTATCAAAGCCATAGGTTTTGAAGTGTGCTAGGGTGTCTGAAAGCCACGTTAAGTATTGTCTTTTTGATTGGTGTGAAGCGAGCCACACTTATGACGAAGAGGCTACGAGACATTTAGGAATTGTTCCCTTCTTTTATGATCTACGTCGTGCGATGAAAAGTCCTTTTATCCTTCTAACTTTGCTATTCACGTTTGCAGAATCATGCCTCCACGCTGAGTAAACGTTATAAGAAATGGCAATGGAAACAATCTTGAGGGTGCCAATGGTGACGGGCATCAGCCAGCCCCGACCGTTCATGAGGAGCACGCACCAAAGACAGCTTCCCACGCTATGTTTAGGGCAGCGATTTAGATGTTGGCACAGGCCATGGCTGCCTAGTTTTATAATAAGACAGTGGCATATTACCCTCAGCACGGGAATACAGCAAAAGCTAGAGTGAGGGATTTCTTGACAATGACTCCTCTTGAGTTCTCGGGGTCAAAGGTAGACGAGGATCCATACGATTTCATCGAGGAGATTCTAAAGATCACCCAGGTTATGGGGGTGAACAATGGAGAGTGTGTTGACTTGGCCTCCTATCAGCTAAAGGGGGTGATTCACATAAGGTTCAAGCAATGGAGGTACGCTAGGGCAGTGGGTGCAGGCCCTATAGGCTGGGAAGAGTTTCACGCGACATTCTTGTATCAGTTTTTCCCTCGCGAGAAATGAGGCAACTCAAGGCGACTGAGTTTGTTAATTTGAAACAAGGTGACATGTCCATGCAGGAGTACACATTGGAGTTCACCCGTCTATCCAAGTATGCCAAAGATTTAGTGGTAGATCAGAGGGCTTGGGTGAGTCATTTTGTGCATGGGGTGGTTGGTTATCTAGATAAGGATTGTCGGATCGCCATGTTGCACCAAGATATCGACTTTCCATGCATTATGCTGCATGCTTAGTATATGGAGTCGGTATATCAGAGCAAGAGAGAGGCCAAGAGGGCCAAGATCAACAGCTACGGGACTTCTCAGGTCAGGTTAGCGGGTGGACAGCATCAGCAGTCCCAGCACAGGTCTATTGCTCTAGCCCTATCATCAAACAGCATGCCATCTTTATTCAGAGGGGATCGGAGATGCAGGGCTTCAAATTCGAGAGGCCCGGGTAGCATTAAAGTGGAGTGCACTTTCCCAATTTGTGTGGGGTGTGGAAAGAATCACCCTGGGAGGTGCCTAGTTGGCTCGGATGCTTATTTTTGGTGTGGCAAGCCTGGACACAGACTCGAAGATTTGCCTTTACCCAGATCAACGGTCGGTGGATCCCGTGCGCCAGCAGCCAATTCTGTCGCTCCAGCGGTATGTCCCCCTCAGTAGGGTGGCTCGAGCAGTTTAGCTGGCGGTCAGCATCAAAATAGGTTTTATGCCTTGGCATCCCGTTAGGAGCAGGAGATCTCCTCGGATGTGGTCACCGGTATGTTGCGTGTATTTTTTATTTATGTTTATGCTTTGTTAGACCCAGGAGATACTCTGTCTTTTGTGACTCCTTATATTGCTAGTAGCTTTGGAGTTCATGTTCCCATGATTCTGTTAGAACCATTCTTAGTCTCCACTCCGGTTGGTGATTTAGTTGTAGCTAAGTGGGTGTATAGAGGTTTCCCCATTACAGTATTGCATAAGGTCACCTCCGTGAACTTAGTAGAGTTAGATATGAATGACTTTGACATTATTATAGGCATGGACTGCTTGTTTGATATTATGCTTCTGTTAATTGTAGAACTCGTGTGGTGGAGTTTCGTTTTCTAGGTGAGTCAGTCTTGGAATGGAAGGGCAGTTCGGCTGTACCAGTAGGTCAGTTTATTTCATATCTTAAGGCCAGGAAGATGATTTCTAAGGGTTGCATGTACCATTTAGTTAGTTTTAAGGATGTTGAGTCTGAGACCCCGACCATCTAGTCTGTTCCGGTAATGTGTGAGTATCCAGAGGTATTTTCCAGGTGTTCCTCCTCAGAGGAGAATTGATTTTAGTATTGACCTTATACCCGATACGCAGCCTATCTCCATTCCTTCTTGCAGGATGGCTCCATCCAGGTTAAAGGAATTGAAGGATCAGTTGAAGGACCTATTAGATAAGGGCTTCATTAGACCAAGCAAGTCTTCATGGGGTGCACCATTTTTGTTTTTCCGAAAGAAGGATGGTTCGCTTCAGATGTGTATTGACTATCGGCAATTTAAAAAGGTCACCATTAAGAACAGGTATCCTTTACCCAGGATCGATGACTTATTTTGACTAGCTTCAGGGTGCCAAGTGTTTCTCAAAGATAGACCTTAGGTCTGGATATCATCAACTCAGGGTTTAGGAGTGTGATATCTCGAAGACAACCTTCAGAACACGGTATGGTCATTACGAGTTTGTAGTCATGTCTTTTGGACTAATAAATGCTCCTGCAGCTTTCATGGAATTAATGAACAGGGTGTTCAAGCAATATATGGACATGTTCGTTATCGTTTTCAATGATGACATCCTTATATACTCTAAGAGCGAGGAGGAGCATGCCACTCATTTGAGAATAGTGCTTCAGACTCTCAAGGATCTCCAATTGTATGCCAAGTTCAGCAAGTGTGAGTTTTGGTTGAACTCGATGGCATTTTTGGGTTACATGGTATCAAGAGAAGGTATAAAGGTAGATGTTAAGAAAATCAAGGCGGTGACAAATTGGCCTAGACTAGTGAATCCCTCGGTATACGGAGTTTCTTGGGTTTAGCTGGCTACGATCAGAGATTTGTTGATAGTTTCTCATCTACTGCAACACCTTTGACCAAGTTGACTCAGAAAAAGGTGCAGTTCCAATGGTCAGAGGCTTGTGAGAAGAGCTTCCAAGAGTTGAAGGCTCAACTTACTACCGCATTGGTGTTGACCCTACCCGAGGGTATGGATAGTTTTGTTGTGCATTGTGATGCTTCTAGAATAAGACTCAGGTGTGTATTGATGCAGTGGGAAAAGGTAATCTAATATGCCTCTAGACAGTTAAAGATCCATGGGAAGCATTACCCGACCCATGATCTAGAGTTGGCAGCGGTGGTGTTTGCTACTTATATGGGGTCCATGTGGATTTGTTTATGGACCACAAAAGTTTACAATTTGTGTTCACGGAGAAGGAACTCAATCTTCGGCAACAAAGGTGGTTGGAGCTACTCAAGGACTACGATATGAGTGTCCTTTACCATTCGGGTAAGGCTAATATGGTAGCGAACGCACTTAGTATGCTCTCTGTGGAGAGTGTGTCCCATGTGGATGAAGGAAAGAAGGAGTTGGTGAAAGATGTGCATCGACTTGCCAGGTTAGGAGTTAGGTTGGTTGACTCAACTAATGGCAGTGTTGTTGTGAAATATTAATCAGAATTGTCCTTGGTGACCACCGTAAAAGCTAGACAACATGAGGATCTAATTTTTGTAAAGCTGAAGGAAGCCATACGAAGTCAGAAGGTAGAGGTCTTCTCTCAAGGGGGAGATGTTTTCCCGATGTTGATGATTTGAGGAGCCGGATATTGCATGAGGCCCATGGATCCAGGTATTCTATACATCCAGGTGCCACCAATATGTATCGTGATTTACGAGAGATATCATGAAGAGGGATATTGAAGAATTCGTAGCCAGGTGCCCCAATAGTCATCAAGTAAAGGTTGAGCATCAAAGGCCGAGAGGTATACTTCAGGACATTAGCATTCCCATTTGGAAGTTGGAAGAGATTAATATGGATTTTATTACAGGCCTACCTCATACTCGTCGCCACTATGATTCTATTTAGGTGGTGGTAGACAGATTGACCAAGGATGCATATTTCCTACCGGTGAAAACCATAGACTTAGCGGGTGATTATGCCATGTTGTATATCCGAGTGTTGGTTTAGCTACATGGAGTGCCCTTGTCTATTATTTCGTACTGAGGTACTCAGTTTACCTACTAGTTTTGGTGGTATTTTCAGAAGGGGCTTGGGACTCAAGTTAAGCTCCGCGCAGCCTTTCACCCGCAAATGGATGGCCAAGTGGAACGAACAATCTAGAACCTCGAGGACACTTTGAGAGCATGTGTGATGGACTTCAAAGGTAGTTGGGATGATCATTTTCCACTGATCGAGTTTGCTTACAATAAAAACTATCACTCCAGTATCCAAATGGCACTATTCGAGGCTCTTTATGGGTGGAGATGTAGGTGGCCCATCAGATGGTTTGAGGTTGGTGAGGCAGCTATGATAGGGCCAGATTCGGTTCATGAGTCTATGGTGAAGGTTCAGTTGATAAGGGACGGGCTAAAAACCGCTTAGAGTCGTCAAAACTCATATGCTGATGTTAGGAGGAGGAATTTGGAGTTCGAGGTGGACAATTGGGTATTTCTAAAGGTATCTCCCATGAAGGGAGTCATGCATTTTAGAAAGAAAGGAAAACTCAATCCCCGTTATGTTGGTCCCTATCGGGTTTTGAGAAGAGTTGGTAAGGTAGCATATGAGTTAGACTTACCTTCAGAGTTATGTTTTGTGCATCCTGTGTTTCATGTGTCACTTTTGAAGAAATGTTTCGGAGACCTAGCCCTAGTAGTCTCGGTGAACAACATTGGTGTAAAAGGTAGCCTCAGTTATGAGGAAGTTCAAGTTGAAATATTGGATCACCAGGTTCGGAGGCTGAGAAACAAGGAAGTAGCTTCAGAAAAGGTATTATGGAGGAATCAACATGTTGAGGGAGCTACGTGGGAAGCCGAAGCGGATATGATGGCTAAATACCCACATCTATTTTCTACCGGCTCAATGTCAGTTTGAGGTATCAAATTTGACCTAAAACTCTATTTAGTTTCATGTTCAGTTCATGCACGCAAGTTTCCTCTAATATGGGTGTGTATGTGATTTGCGAATTCAGTTCAGCTATATGCTTTGAATCGGAGGTAGTCATTCCGTCAGTTTTCGGTTTAAGTGATCAGTGTTTGATAATGATAATTGAGTATCTCTACTTTTTTGTATGTTTTCCAAAATTTGAGGATGATTGTTCCTAAGGGGGAGATATTGTTATACCCCGGAAACCCAAAGATCAGATCCGGAAGTTGAAAAGGAGAAAACCTGAAATTTTGCACCAGGTCACATAACGGGTCGTTAGGTGAACCTTGAGGAGAAATTACGAGTCATGAAGTGACTCGTGGTCAAGAAAGGAATTGGCATGGCCTGGGGAAGACCACGGGTGTGACCATGAGTCGTGGTTAGACCACATGACTCGTGAGGTCACCCGTGGCCTGGACAAGGTTCTTGGCTAGTAGTTTTGGGAGTGGGGATCACGGGTGGTGACCACGAGTCGTGGTCAGCCACCACGATTCGTGGGATCCCTCGTGGGGTCCCCTAATTATTTTGGGGAGTCTACATCATGACTCAACGCCACGAGTTGTGGGCAGTGTGGACGAATCATTGGGATGCCAGTTAATTTTCTATGAATTAGTAAGGGTTTTTTCGTAATTCCTAAGTTCCTAAAGCCTAAACTACGTCATTTTAGCCTATGAAAGGTGGGTTTTAGAGGGGAAAAACTATCCTAAGTCTTCATTAATGCTTGCAAGAGAATAGAGAGGTGATCAAAGGGTGATTCAAGGTTTTCTTCTTCAATTTCTTTCAATTCCTTTTTGGGCATTCAAGGGAGAGTAAGATTCAACTATCTTCAGGTATATAAGGTTACGAATGGGTGCTTCCGTGCACACCCGTGCCCAATCTCTACGAATTTATGGAAATCTATCGAAAATCTATTTGGGTTTTGAAATCGAATTTTATGAAAACCAAATGATTTACTAGTGGGCTTTTATGTTTTATGAATCTCATTATATTCTATGGATTTTGATTAGGTATTACAACATATTTTTACTTATAAAATTATTGATTTCAATTTCTCTTAAATTAAGCTTATCTAAGCATGATCCATGATAACTTGATTTATGATCTTTGCTTTAATTGATAATATTTGCAAGCCCAGCATAATTTATGTTTTGAAATATGAATTTATTAAATTACATATTATGATTTGATGATTTTCAAATTATATTTATGATCTATGAGTGTGCATGAGACCTATTATTCGTGAATTATGTTTTTGCCGACTCACGGGCCTTATCCCATGGCTAGTTCACGTATGTACAAGCAGGTTTATGATTATCATGATTTAACTAGCCTATGAACTCATGAATGTTATACTATGAGCACTATATATGTTTTGGGAGTAGTATCGAACACTGAGTAGGTTAGGGGCCCAGGTTCTGCCCCGGATCTCATAAACTACGTGCTACCATAGGTATGTTGGGATCTCCTTTGTGACTGTCCCCAGCCTACTGGCCCTTTTAATGGAGATATCACACTTTTATGGTTCTACCCTCAGCAAGGTACGAATGGCCTCCCGACTAGGTTTACAAGTCGGACTTCATGTGTGCTCATATGGGGTATGTCGGTTAAGAGAATCTCGAACTGTTCCTCATGATTTATGTATGTCTATGATTATGTATGTTGGCTCAGGTTATGTTCAGTACGACTTTCCTCTTATAATTAAGATTTCGATTGTATTACGAATGATTTGAAAACCTTGAGCCCTATGATATGTTATATTATGATATTTATGATATGAGCATGATGTCCCACTCATATGCTATTTTATGAGCTTTCACACATTTTAATGTCTATTTTACTTACCTTGCATACCAAGTACATTCCATATACTGACCAAATACTTTCTATCCTGTATCGTCTTATGATGCAGGTTCCAGCTCTCAGCATCATCCTCATATCTAGATCATATCAGGGTGCACTTTCAGCTTATTGGTGAGTTCTCATGTTCCGAGGGCTGTTTGAAAAACATTCATGCTATTTTTATGTTTCAGTACTTGTCCAGGATAGTTGGGGTGTTGTCCCATCAACACATCGTATGTAGTGGAGGCTTTCAGATAGTATGTAGCACTAAGCTTGCGTGTATGTCCAGATATTTCCTTACGTTAAGATACGTTATGATTATGTTTATGTTTTTTCTATGCCTTGTGATTAGCCTTCTGCTTATGATGAACGAAGTTAGTTGTACACTTATTCCATGGGTCGACTTGAGGCCTTTCGAGGTTCCTTATCCTGTGTCATGATCAGGGTCTATGTTCGGTTCCTTACACATACCTTATCCTCGTACTTACAACTATCACCACAAAGCAAAAATCCATTTATAACATCAATCTATGATAATTATTTGGATAGATACTACAATCAATAACTTAACGATGAAATTCAAGTCATGGAGACATTACATCAAATATTTAGAGGGTATAGAAAATTCGAGCCTCTTTTTGCAACTCCTTAACAACGTGCATAACCTTTACAAGTCCAACCAAAAAAACCACATCCATCCTTAACACCAAAATAGTCCCATAACCCCTAACCCTAGGTCATCACATGAACTCGTGGTTTCCTAGCACCGCCCCATGAGTCCTAACCTTAGAAAATCCTAAAGGAGTAGAAAACAATACTCATTTAAGATTTTAGGAGAGTTACTTAATTTGGAGGAACAAGGAATACTTAGATTGAAGTGTTGAAACTCAAATATTGTTCTTGACCTTGCTAGAGGAGAGAGGAAGAGGATATGATGTTAAAATCTTGAGAAGTTTGTGATTTGGTGTTGTAATATCATGGGAGATGTTTCTCCATACTTATAAGGATTTTAAAGAGCTTTTGGGGTTGTTGGATTCGAGTTGGGGGGTGATGAAATAAAGAAGTGAATCTGAAATCACATTTTAAATATGGGCTAAAAATCACATTTTATAGAAATAATTTTGCAATCTGTGGGGCGCATATTAAAGGCGCAGGCCGTATCTTTGACCAACATATGGCCCCTGCACTTTCCAATCACTGTTTAGTGAACCGTGGTCTAAATTTGCAATCTGCAGGCTGCTCATTCAAGATGCAACTCACGTCATAACCAGAAACAGGTGATATGTATCTTTGCCCATACAGAGCATTATAAGGTGTCATCTTAATACTGGAATGGAGCTATTATTATAGGCAAACTCAACAAAGGATATTGATCATCCCAACTTTCTTTGAAATCCAAAGCACTTGCTCTCAATATATCTTTGAGCATTTGTATGGTGCACTCAACCTTCCCATCTAACCGTGAGTGAAAAATAGTGCTAAGTGTTTACACGGTTACCCAACACTCGGGAAAGACTTCCAAAAGTGGGTCATGAATTGAGCACCTCTATCAGAGATGATGATGATTGGGTCTCATACAGTTTAACAACCTCTTGTATATACAACTTTGCATAATTCTCTGCATAATCTATCGTCTTGATAGGCAAAAAGAGCGCTAATTTGATAAGCTGGTCTACAATTAACCAAATATAGCTATTTCTTTGAAACAAGTGAGGTAAACCAGTTACAAAGTCCATGTTGATCATCTCCCATTTCCATATAGGAAGTTTAATATTCCGCGCTAGGCTACTGGGCCTTTTGTACTCTTGTTTAATATATTATCAATTTAGACACTTAGCCACATAGTCCTCTATGTTCTTATTCATATCATTCCACCAATAAATTCCTTTAGATCATGCTACATCTTAGTAGAACTTGGATGGATAGAGTACCTAGAGCTATGTGCTTCAGCCATAACTTTCTCCCACAGATTTTCTATATCTAGGAGACATAATTTGCCTTGGTACCTTAAAGTACTATATCCCCTTACATAAAAGCCGTAGACTTTAACTTGTGAATTCCTTCTTTCCACTTGAGAAAGATTAGATCTTCATAACGCTTCTCCTTTATATCTACTACTAGGGATGATTCTCCCTATTTTGGACAACCACATCGCATCCTCGCAGCCTAAAAAGAGAAACCCGAGGCTAGCCAATTTTTGAATGTCTTTGGCTAATTCTGTCTTTCCTTCTTCAACATGAGCTAGACTTCCCATAGACAGTTAGCTACGAGCATTGATTACTAGATTAGCCTTTCTTGGATTATAGAGGATCCCAACGTCATAGTCCTTAAGCAATTAAAGTCATCTTCATTGTTTGAGGTTTAACTCTTTTAATTAAAAAATATACTAAAAACACATGTGGTCTGTGAAGATATCCATATGAACTCCATAAAAATGGTGATGCTACATCTTAAGCGCAAACACTACAAGAACAAATTCCAAATCATGTGTTGGATGTTTCTTCGCTTGGATATTTTGCTACCTGGAAGCATAGGATACCACCTTCCCATGTTGCATAAAAACACAACCAAGATAGGTTCCTGAAGCATCACAGTAAACCATTAAACCATTGGTTCCCTCTGGTAAGGTTAGAACTGGAGTTGTAGTCAATTTGGTCTTTAATTCATGGAAACTCTTCTCACATGCATCTAACCATTGGAACTTTACCTTCTTTTGTGTTAATTTATTTAATAGGGTAGACATGGATGAGAACCCCTCTACAAACCACCTATAATAGCTTGTTAAACCAAAAAAGCTTTTCATCTCTATTGGAATTGTGGGGCTGAGCCAATTCTGTACCACTTTCTATTTTCTGGGAGTCAATCTTGATACCCTCACCGGATACCACGTGGCCTAGGAATGACACTGAGTTCAACCAAAACTCACATTTTGAAAACTTTGCATATATCTAATAGTCTTGAAGAATCTGCAATACTAGCCTAAGATGGTCTGCAAGTTCAGCCTCATTCCGTGAGTACACTAATATGTCATCGATGAAGACAATCACAAATAGGTCAAGATAAGGCTTGAACACTCTATTTATGAGGTCCATAAAAGTAGTTG
Source organism: Datura wrightii (assembly GCA_035772735.1). Classification (NCBI taxonomy): domain Eukaryota; kingdom Viridiplantae; phylum Streptophyta; class Magnoliopsida; order Solanales; family Solanaceae; genus Datura; species Datura wrightii. The sequence continues at coordinate 99,081,504 of JASDFA010000007.1, forward strand.
GGGCATTTGTCACCCCAAAAGACATTGTAAGGAACTCAAAATATCCATATCGAATCCTGAAAGCTATTTGTAAAATTTCTTCTTCTCTAACCTTCAATTGGTGAAACCTGATTTGTGGTCAATCATAGAAGAACTTGGCACCCTATAGTGGATCGAATAAGTCATATACTCTTGGAAGTGGATATTTATTCCATATAGTGACATTGTTAAACTATCGATAGTCAATGCACATGCGTAATGACCTATTCTTCTTTCAGATAAATAAGACTGGTGCTCCACATGCCGAGACAGTAGGCTGAATGAACCCTTTATTAAATATGTCCTTCAATTGTTCGTTCAATTCTTTCAAATCTGTTGATGCCATTCTATATGGAGGAATGGATATTGGTTTGGTACTGGGAAGAACATCAATCCCGAAATCAATCTCCCTATCTATAGGAATCCCTAAAAGTTTGTCTCGAAACACCTCTAGATATTCATTAACTATATGTACATACTAAAGAGACTGTTCTTCAACATCGGTGTCCTTCTCATGAACCAGATGATACAAGCATCCCTTTAAAAATAGCTTTCTATCATTGAGATAGGAAATAAACTTACCTTTTAGAATAACATCACCACCCTTCCACTTTAAGACTAGCTCATTAGGAAACTGGAACACAACCACTTTTGTTCTACAATCAAGGAGTAGCATAATTAGATTACAACTAATCCTTCCCCATGATAACATCAAAGTGGACCATCTCTAATTCAAATAGATCTGCTGTCGTGGCTTTATGGCCTACCATAATCATAAATCTCTATAGACTCATTTGAAAATAACTAACTCGCTGACTAGAGTGGAGAGAGTGAATGGTTCACGTAGTCATTCGGGTTCTAGTCTAAACTTCTTAACAATATAAAGGGACACTGGTAATGCTCAAACTCACACTCCTGATAAAGCATGAAGTGGACGTTGTTAATAAAGAACCCCACAAAAGTTGGGGTCGATCTCATAGGGAATATGGTAAGAACTAGACTAATGTATGTATTTAAGCTTTTAGTTATGTTATCTCCATTGGGGGGTTTATAGAAAATAATTGTAAAAAAAATTTAAAATCAGTTGTTGTTTACCAAGATTTGCAATTAACTATGGTAAGTGTTCCCCATGGGTTCATTACTACTTCAGGTTTACACTTGTGATCTATCCCAATGCTTACTTCGAGAACTGATAGCTAGGGTTCACTCAATCACTAGGTTAGGTCTCATGAATGATTTCAATTTAACTACTATAAATTGGTTCCAAATTAACTATCCTACGACCGCAACTTAAGTTATACAATGATCATAAAAATCAAGACTTTGTTGTAATTCTTTTTCCCTAATCTCTACTTTTCTAGGTTCAAGCAAGTAAAGAATTCGGAAAAGTCCTAACGTTGCACTTCATTAAGAAATATTAAAGATGAAGAGAATATAATACAAGTGTTTAACATTGGTTTTGAATCACTTTGTGTAATCCTAATTTGTTAATCAATCATGGTTCCCAAAATTCTAGTTGTAGAGGTTTTATGATTGTAAGATAATTGAGATTATTCATAGACGAACTTACAACGATTATTGAAAGAAAACCTTCTTCAGATATTGCATGAAAATGATGAATAAATTCAAGAACAATTGAGAAATTCCAAATTAAGATCCCAAGAATTGCTCTTCAATATTGTCAAAAATTGATAATGGACGTCCCTCTAACTAAAAGAAACATAAAATGCATTTATACAAGTAATAAAATTCTTTTCCTAAGTTAACAGAAAATATCAAAATCTGGTGTCGACTCCTCATATGACCCATAATAGGATTGTACAGGTCATTCCTTGTCTCCTACGTCCCTTGGCCTATGCAGAATTTGGCTAAGTGTTGGCCTCTAGTACAACTCGTAACAATATCCTACGAGTTTTACAATCAAGTCATGGTTTGATACTGAGAACTCTAGCATCATTTGAATATTTCTATGAATGACTTGGTATGCCTTGTACCTTACTCCTACGACTTGTAACAGCTTGTCATAACATGAGATTTGCCGAGTCCCAAAATCTCTGAAGTTTTCCACAGCTCCTAGTATTGGTCATAGGAGATGTTACGATCAATAATTGGTACCAGTACTAGGAGACTTCAATTATGCACATTTCTTTGAAGTTTTCTACGACTCAAGTTATGGCTCGTACTAGAGTGGTAGGACTCATACTAATATTCGTATTTTTCCTTTGGCTTGTACATATCTTTTGGACTTTTCCATAAGTCTTAGTACGGCACATACTAAGATCCGTACTTGGCCCAAAATCTGCACTTTAATGCATCTTCTGCACATTCTGACTCCAACACTATTTTCCCTGAAAACAGAGTAAAAAAACCTCATATCCATATAAACACACCTAAGTCCTTGCTATTTTCCCAGTTTTGAGCGTCGAAACTGCTGTAATCTCACAGCACATCAACACCCTCAACTTAAGACTTTTGCATGTTCTCAAGTAAAGAAGACAAAAATTAAAAATGATGCTTAACTACAAAATAAACCTAGAATTCCTAAAGGCAATGCAAAAAAATTTGCACTCTGAACCATAACTATCTATTGACCCTTTTTCTGTTCAAACTAAGTCAACTATGCACACATGTAACAATAGTCAATGATATATAGCGATCAAGATATGTCATCCAACTATCAGTAGAGAATCAAGCTATCAGTAATGCTTTTCACATAGATAAATGCTAAAACGCAACACAAACCAGGTACCCTCACAGCAAAAGAAGTCCCCAACACTCATACCCCGGTACTCCATTTCCCTCATAATTCATCAAGAGAACTGCTAGTGTATCAATATTCATCACCTCTTCCATGGACACTAGCAGCCTCTTGTCTTCCATCTGAGTGCTCACAAAGGTAGCTTCCTTACTGTAACCTGAATGAGTCACAAAAGGAAAAGAAAAAGTAAATAGGGAAATAACAACTTAAAGTTACACACAAGCAATTAAACTATTCTTAAGCCGTACTGAGAACCATGGTGAAATTCAGAAGGCTGGATTAAGAGGAAGGAAACATGTGACTCCGAATACGAGCCGTACAAGAATGGTACAAGCCATAACAGGATTTGTGGAATTGTTATTTGAACAAAGGCAATATCTTGGTACGAATGGACTCATGGATCATAGCACGAAAATATGACTCGTACCATGAGCCATGTTGAGAGTGAGAAGATTCTTCGATACTTGGCAGAACATCAGACACAACAAACAATATGAGTTGTAGGAGGAAGGTATGGGTCATACCACAACACTCGTGGAAAATTTCCGAAGATGTTAGAGTTCTTAGGGCCAAACCACGGATGCATTGTATGATTCGTAGGACAGTGATACGAGTAGTACTAGCTTACCAACACTATGAAAAATATGCCGCAACCAAGGTCATATGAGAAGCAGGTACGACCCATACAATCCTGCTATAGATCGTAGGTCTAGTCGTGACATAGTTGGCACCAGATATAGAAAATTCCCTGTTAGCTTAGTAAAAGGTTTCTAATGTCTGTATAAAAGCTTTTATGTTTTATTTTAGTCAAAGAAAATAGAAACAAAGTAGTAGACATGTGAAGAATATTTTTTGTGAATTGTTATCAAATTTTTTAGAGCAATTCGTAGGATCAAATTCTTGATTTTCTACATTGCTCTTGAGATTGTTCTTCGATATTCAAATAAGATTTTATTCCAATTGGTGTTATAAGTATTTAATTATGTATTTGTCTATGAATACAAATTGTAATCTTACGACCATGAGAGGCTAAAATCTCCACAACTAGGGGTTGTGGGAACCACGGTGGATTAACAAAATAAGGTTACACAAAAGTGATCCAAAATCAATGCTAAATGGTTGTATTGTATTCTCTTCATCTTTAAACATTTCTTATTGGTGTACACTGTTAGGACTTGGTCGAATTCTTTACTTTCTTGGACCTAGAGAAGTACAGATTAATAAAAGAGAATTACAACAAAGTTGCGTTGTGGTAGCAAGATAGTTATATTTGAAACATATTGATAATGGTTAGTTTGAAATCACACATGAGGCCTGACCCGGTGATTGAGTAAAGTCATCCAATAGGGACGAATCAGGCGTTTGGATGAACCCTAGTTATCAGTTTTACAAGTAAGCATTGGGATTGATCACGTTTGTAAACCCGAAGTAGTTATGTATCCATGGGGAACACTTACCCTAGTTGTTTCTAAATCTTGATTTAAATCATGAATATAATCTTGTTTTAATATTGTTTTCATTGAAACCTCCTAATTTGGAGATAACTCACCAACTAGTTTAATTACTGGCATTAGTCTAGATCTTACCCTATTCCTTATGAGTTCGGCCCCAACCTCTTTGTTTGGTTCTTTGTTGACAATATCCTCTTTATACTTTATCAGAAAGTGTGAGTTTGATCGTTATTAAAAAGTGGCGCATTTGCTGAGGAATATGGCAAAGCTTAGATTAATTGCTTGTATTTGACTTTGGGTTATTATTTCCCCACTTATGTTTTCTTCTTTTTTCTTTTTTAATTCATTCAAGACAACACCAAAGGAGCCACCTTTACAAACACCCAGATGGAAGAGAAGAGGTTGTTAGCGCCCGTGGAAAATATGATGAATATAAGGAGATGGGGTACCGGGGTACATGAAGCTTGTGAATGTCGTAGACAGAATGGGGTCATATAACTTCAGACCAAATAATAAGTTAGACCTTGATTTGAAGAACCATTTTACTCCGCCAGAAAAGCCATCAATAGAGGAACCCCTAGTCATTGAACTGAAGGCACTACCTCCCCATCTCAAATCGCATTCTTGGGTGAAGAAAACACTTTGCCAGTGATTATTCAACAGATTTAACAGGCTAGCAAGTATAAGATTTGGTCACAGTGTTAAAAAGTGATAAAAAGGCAATTCACTGGACCATAGATGATATCATTAGGATCCCTCCAGGCATATGTACTCACAAAATACAGCTCAAGCCAAACTGCACACAAAGTATAGAGCATCAGCGACGCCTAAACCCACCAATCTAAGAAGTAGTGAAAAAGGAGATTATCAAGTGGCTAGACGATGGTGTAATCTACCCCATTATGGATAGCAAGTGGGTAAGTCTTGTATATTATATGACAAAGAAAGGTGGGATCAAAGTTGTAACCCAATGAGAAGAATGAGCTTATACCAACAAGAGCAGTCACAAGATGGCGCTTATGCATGGATGACAGGAAGCTCAATCGCTATACTTAGAAGGACCACTTTCCAATACTATTCATGGCTCAAATGCTTGACAGGTTGGCAGGTAGAGGATGGTACTGCTTTCTTGATGGTTATTTGGGGTACAATTAGATCTCTATAGCCCTGAATGACCAAGAGAAGGACACCTTCACTTACCAGTATGGAAAATATTCCTTTAGGAGAATGCCTTTTGGGTTGTGCAATGCACTGGCCACATTCCAGCACAGCGTGATGTTGATATTATCAAATATGGTGGAGGATACGATCGAGGTATTCATGGACGACTTCTCAGTTGTAGGTGACTTATTCGAATCTTACCTCAAACACTTGGCCAAAGTGTTGAACAGATGCGAAGAAACTAATCTGGTCCTAAATTGGGAAAATTTTCATTTTATGGTCAAGGTAGGAATAGTGTTCGGTCACAAAATATATGGACCAGAGATTGAGGTGGACAAGGAAAAAATTGAAGTTATAGCAGGTTTTCCACCACTTATTTTCGTAAAAGGGGTCAAAAGCTTTTTAGGGCATGCAGGATTCTACAGGAGATTTATCAAGGACTTTTCAAAGATTGCATAGACATTGTGAAAATTACTTAAGAAGGAGGCGAAGTTCGTATTTTATAAGGCATGTCTAAAGGCTTTTAAGTGCTTGAAAGAGAAACTCACCACTGCTCATATTATCATAGATCCTGATTGATCTCTTCCGTTTGAAGTAATGTGTGATGCTAGTAGGGTTGGTCTCGATGCTGCCTTGGGCCAATAGAGAGCAAAGATTTTCCATCCTACCTATTACTCTATTAAAACACTCAACACAGCCCAAAATAATTACACAGTCACGGAATAGGAGTTGCTAGTATTGTTCTTTATATTTGAGAAGTTTCGAGCATACTTGTGTTGAACTAATGTGATATCTTAAAAGGATACTAAACCCAGGTTGATAAGGTAGGTGTTGTTGCTTTAGGAATTCGAGTTTGAGGTGAAAGACCAGAAAGGAACTGAAAATCAAGTAGTTGATCACTTATCCAGACTAGAGTTCGAGGCTAGGGCAAGTGAGGAGGTTGATATTCATGAAGCTTTCCCAAACGAGTAGGTACTAGGTGCATCTCAACACTTGATTTCCTGGTTCGCTGACTTTGCAAATTAATTGGTCAGCGACATGATCCCAGCAGACATGACTCCCCAACAAAAGAAAAAGTTCTTATTTGATGCCCAAAGATACTATAGGGATGAAGCATACTTATTTCATATTTGTGCATACGGGATCATTCATAGGTGTGTGATAGAGGTAGAAATGTTGAGCATTCTGGATTCCTGTCACTCCTCCCCAGTTGGGGGTCATCATAGTGGTATCCGAACTGCACACAAAATCCCGCAATCCAGGTATCACTAGACCTCTATTCACCAAGATGTCTATGATTATGCTAAGGCATGTGATCAATATCAAAGAAAAGGCAAAATTACCTGCAAGCATGAGTTACCATTGAACCCTATGGAAGTTGAGTTATTTAATGTAGAGGGTATAGACTTCATAGGCCTATTTGTTAGCTCATATGGGATAAAATACATCTTGGTGGCAGTGGATTATTTCTCCAAATGGGTGGAGGCTATTTCTCTACCTAACAATGAAGGATAAAGTGACACAAAATTTCTTCGGAAAAACAAATTCGCTAGACTTGGTACTCCCTAAGCAATCATCTGTGATGGTGTATCAAACTTTTGTAATCGCCTCTTTAGAACCCTATTGGATAAATATGGCATCAAGAAAAAGGTGGCAACACCTTACCATCCTCCGTTAAGTGAGTAGGTAGAAGTTTCAATCAGCGAAGTAAAGACAATTCGTCAAAATAGTGAATACTAATCAGACATATTGGTCTAGGAAGCTCAATTATGTGTCGTGGGCCTATTGCATAACTTATAAGACCACATTGACTCATCTCTATATCAGTTGGTCTGTGGAATTTGCCCGGTTTCTCTTTGCAAAAAGAAACCGGGTAAATTCTAAATACTCTTTGCATAGGTTTTAGGATGGTTGGTTAGGAAAGGATCATAGGCCATTTTTTTAGCCTATTTTTAGCATAAATGACCCTACCAAGAGTAATATGATTCTTTGATCCAGATATTGATCCTTAATAGAGCATTTTTTTATTAACCAATTAACTGTACCTATTTTTATAATAAACCTACTTTGGCCTTGGTCCTTCCTTAGACATTGTGAACCTCAACATAGGCAAAATACCTAAGTTGAGGTTTTCTAGAGTAGGGGTGCATAAATAGTGGGAGGTGAAAAAGGAAGAGAAAAGAAAAAAAGGTGAAAAATGAGGTGTGGTGTGAAAAAAGAAAAAGAAAAAGACAAAAAAATTTGAAAAAGAAAATATAAAAAAATAAAAAGATGCATCAAAAAACATGAAGAAACACACCACACTCATACAAGTGCATAAAAAGGGTCAAAAGGAAGGAAATAATGGAAAAAGAAATAAAGGTGAAAAAGTGAAAAATTGAGCTACATGTATGCAGTTCCAATGAGGGATTTAGTCACTCAAAAAGATTCCATATACACCATACCCAACCCTAAAACCTGCATTACAAGTCAAAGAAAGTCCTATAGTGATCTTAGCATGACCATCTGACAAATCAAAGTATAGAAAATAAGGGCAAGCCTATGGTATCCTATGCAGTATTTGGAACTTATTTGTGAGAATGAGAGTCCTACTTGTTCAGCCCCATGTTTCATATTTTACTATATTTGTGAGTGGGGGACTTCATTTGCTGTGAGGGTGCATGGTTTGTGTTTATTCTACCAGTTGTCCGTGTATAAAGCATTGGTGATGACTTAACTATCTGCTAATATCTACTTGACATATCTTGAACCCTGTTTATCATATTTTGTGGTTGATTGATGTGCATGTGCTGATTTGGTTCAAGGGGAAAAGGTAAAAAGCTTTTTGAGTTTATAGTGAAAGTTTTGTTTGATGTTGGCTGTAGTATCCTAGGTTTATTTTCTAATCAAGCATCGCGTTTATTTTTTGTTTTCTTTGCCTGAGGACATGCAAAAGTCTTAAGTTGAGGATGTTGATATTTTGTGAGTTTACAACACATTTGATGCTTAAAACTAAGAAAATAACATGGACTTAGGTATGTTTATATGGATATGTGGAACTTTTACTTTGATTTCAAGGAAAATAAGCGTTGGATCAAAAATGTACAAAAGAAGCCTAAAAATGAAGAATATCAGCCAAGTATAAGTCTCACTACGAGCCGTACCTTGATTCTACAAGCTATACTGAGAAGCGTGGTGAAAGTCAGAAAATTGGATTAAGAGGAACTATACTAGTTGTACCAGGATGGTACGAGCTGTAACTAGAATTGTGGAATTGTTCAGAGAAATTTGCACAAAGGCAGTATCTTGGTACGGATGGATCGTATTACAAAAATATGACTGATACCATGAGCCATGGTGAGATTCAGAAGATTCTTCAATACTTGGTAGAACTTCAGACAAAACAAATGGTATGAGTTGTAGGAGGAAGGTACGCGTCATACCACAACACTCGTGGAAAATTGCAAAAGATGTCAGAGTTCTCAAGGCCAAACCACGGATGTGTTGTATGAATCATAGGACTGTGGTATGAGTTATACCAGCTTGCCAACACTTAGACAAATATGCAGCAGTCAAGGACGTACAAGAAGCAGGTAAGACTCGTACAATCCTGCTACAGGTCATAGGTCAAGTCATGACACAGTCGGAACCAAATACAGAAAATTCCCTATTAGCTTAGGAAAAGGTTTCTAATGTCTGTAAAAATAGTTTTTATGTTTATTTTAGTCAGGAAACATAGAAATGACGTAGTATACATGTGAAGAATATTTTTTGTGAATTTTTGTCAAGTTTTTGAGAGAAATTCTTAGTATCAAATTCTTGATTTCCTACATTGTTCTTGATATTGTTCTTTGATATTCAAAATAGGTTTTCTTCCATTTGTTGCTATAAGTATTTAATTATGTCTTTATCTATGAATGAAAATTGTAATCATACGACCATGAGAGGCTAGAACCTCCACAAGTAGGGGTTGTGTGAACTATGGTGGTTTAATGAAATAGGATTACACAAAAGCGATTTAAAACCAAGTCTAAATGTTTGTATTGTATTCTCTTCATCTTTAAGTATTTCTTAACAACATACAACATTAGGACTTCCCCAAATTCTTTACATTCTTAAGCCTAAAGAAGTAGAGATTAGGAAAAGAGAATTACAACAAAGCCTTGGTCTTCATTATCATTGTATTAACTTTAGTTGTGGATGCGAGATAGTTAAATACGGAACATATTGATAACAGTTAGTTTTAAATTGCTCACGAGACCTGACTCGGTGATTGAGTAAAGTCATCCAATAGGGATGAATTAGACATTTGGATGAACCCTAGTTATCAGTTCTACAAGTATGCATTGGGATTGATTGTGTGTGTAAACTCGAAGTAGTTATGAACCCATAGGGAACACTTAACCTAGTTGTTTGCAAATATTGATTTAAATCACAAATATAATCTTGTTTTAATATTGTTTTTCTTGGAACCCCCCAATTTGGAGATAATCACCAACAAGTTCAATTATCGGCATTAGTCTAGATCTTACCCTAATCCCCGTGGGTTTGACCCCAACCTCTTAGTTGGATTCTTTATTGTCAATTTCCTCATACTTTGTCAGGAAGTGTGAGTTTGAGCATTATCAATCCTACGAGGAATATGGCAAAAACTAGGGTAATGCAGGTATTTAAGCTTTTAGTATGTTATCTCAAAATTGGGGGGGGGGGGTTATAGAAAATAGTTGTAAAACAATATTTAAAATCAGTAGTTGTTTACCAAGATGTGCAATTAACTAGGGTAAGTGTTCCCCATGGGTTCATAACGACTTCGAATTTACACTCGTGATCTATCCCAATGATTAGTTATAGAACTGATAACTAGGGTCTATTCATATAACTGATTCATCCCTATTGGATGACTGTACTCAATAATTGGGTTAGGTCTCATGAGTGATTTCAATTTAACTGTTATCAATTTGTTCCAAATAAACTATCCTACGACCCAGCTCAAGTTATACAATGAACATAAAAATCAAGGCTTTGTTGTAATTCTCTTTTCCTAATCTCTACTTCTCTAGGTTCAAGCAAGTAAAGAATTTGGGTAAGTCTTGACATTGCGCTTCATTAAGAAACATTAAAGAAGAAAAGAATACAATACAAGCATTTAGCATTGGTTTTGAATCACTTTGTGTAGCCCTAGTTTGTTAATCCACCATGGTTCCCATTACACTAGTTGTGGAGGTTTTAGCCTCTCATGATTGTAAGATAATTTAGAGTATTCAATGACAAACACATAAATTAATACTTACAACAATGATTGAAAGAGAACCTGCTTTGAATATTGCAAAAAAAGATGATGAAAAAATTCAAGAACAATTGAGAAAATCCAAGTTAAGATCCCAAGAATTACTCTTAAATATTGTCAAAAACTTATTACAAACTGATAATGGATGTCCCTTTAACTAAAACAAACCTAAAAAGCATTTATACTAACAGTAAAAGTCTTTTCCTAAGTTAATAGGAGAATATTCAAATTTGGCGTTGACTCCTCATATGACCCGTAACAGGATTGTATGGGTCGTTTCTTGTCTCGTACGTCCCTTGGCTTCTATAGAATTTAGCTAAGTGTTGGCTTTTGGGACAACATGTAACAAGATCCACGAGTCATATAATCAAGTCATGGTTTGATACTGAGAACTCTAGCATCTTCTGAAGATTTCTACGAATGTCTTGGTACGCCTCGTATCTTGCTCCTACGACTCATAATAGCTTGTCGTAACATAAGATCTATCAAGTACCAAAATATCTGAAGTTTTCCACAGCTCTTGGTAGGGTTTGTAGGTAGATGTTACAATCCGTATTGGTACCCGTACCATGAGATTTAAACTGCGAAAATTTCTCTAATGTTTTCTATGACTCCAGTTGCGGCTCGTACCAGGATGGTATGTCTCATACCAGGAGTCATACTTTTCCTTGTACAAATATTTTTGACTTTTCCACTATGGGTTGTACAATCTTGGTATGGCTCATTCTGAGATCCGTACTTGGCCCAAAATCTGCACTTTTATGCATCCTTTACACATTTTCACTCCAACACCTATTTTCCCCGAAAACAAAGTAAGAGCACCTCATATGCATATAAATACAACTAAGTCCATGTTATTTTCCTAATTTTAAGACTTGAAAGTGTTGTAATCTCATGACACATCAGTTATGTAAGACAATGTGGATCTAGGATCCATTAGTAAATAAACATCATAAGTAAAAACCATTAATATACTTCTAGAAACATCTAGGGATGCCTCTAGATCTAGTTGACCTAATAAACCATATAAGCTATTCTATTCTCTGCCTCAATTATTACCTCATCCACTGGGGCCTGAGAATCACGTCGAAGAGTTGTCTGAGTGGTTGCTACATTCTGGGGAAGCAGCACTGCCACCGTTGCCCCATCTGACGGACGGACAATATCTCTGAATATGGATTTTAATGATGCACCCATAACATACATCCATACCCATGCGACACTCTTTTGGTTCCTCTTATCACATATGTTATCGGGAAGTTGCTGCGAATTACTTTGTGCAGCACTACCCTATGATTGTGAGCCTAGTGTTCTAGTGTTTTGGCTCTGGCCATTTTGACCTCGCCTATCATTCCTATATCTGGGAGGTGGTGCACTTATGGTAGATGGTGAATTGTCAGATGATCTCCCATTAAAGAAATTCCTACCAGTATCCTAATCATTATTGCCAGCTGACATCACAACTCGAACATGGACCCAGGATCGCAACACGAGACTTGGAACCATGAATGAACCTAAGCTAACTCATGGCACATACATAGAAAAACTAAGAGCATATAACTAAGAAGAAGTAAAGAATAAACCATAACATGAGCATAAGTCTAAAATCTTATAAAGCATGCATAGGCTACAAGCTGATCTTGGGCATAATTATGTGCCAAAGTGCTATTTTGTATCTTGATTTAGTCCTGTTTGTCAATTTAAATTGATTATATTCTCATGTAACTTTGTATATTTATAAGCATAAACTAACTAACATTATTGGTCTTTGTATTGTAGGTGTAAAATGCATATGAGGGACTAAATAATGATGGTTGTAGTGAAGGAATGGATTTCGAATGGAATTGCACTTGAAGGCAACATGACATGCCAAAGGGAAGGTTGGTCGCGCTAGTCACCGTGCCACGCTATGCGTGCGCCATGCCCAGCGTCGTGCCATGCCCATGCAATGTGGGCCCAAAGATATGTCACCAGGAGAGGCCCTGCGTGATGGGAAACATTCCACGACAGGCACAAGGCGGGACCAGCAGCATGCCATGTCGAGCGACGTGCAGGGGCCTCACACAAGACCTGCCGAGAGGACACTTTCCAGTGGGCATGCGCGACAGCCCCGTGTCGCGCAGCTGCTGCTGCGTGATGGGAAGAACGACACGGAGGAAGTTCATGGCCGGCCAAAAATTGTGATTTTTCATTTAGTATAAATAGGACCCTTAGCTTCCAAAATTATTTTATCACGAAATATTTTGGAGAACAACGAAAAGGAGTGAAGGGAGAAGTGAAGAACTCAACCTAGGGTTCATTAGTTTTCATTCTCTTTTAACTACTATTGTAAGTACATTGCTTTAATTATGTTTTTGAGTATTTGTATGAACATGGGTGGCTAAAACCCTTCATCTAGGGTTGAGGCCACAAGATATGAATGTAAATGCTTAAATTCATCTTTTGTTTGAGCTTTTAGTTTGTTGTTTTGTCGTGCATTCTTCATTATTGTTGTTTTTATGCTTGATCACCGTGAAAATAAACTCGTTAAGCTTAGGTAAAAGCTCGAAAGAGTAACCCTAGGCTATAATACAAGAATGTACGAAGCAAGTTCTTATCTTTACGATAGGTTTCGCAGCTAGGATAGAAACTATACCTAATTGCCTTGCTTGGTTAACAAAATGGGATGATAGCTAGACAACGACATAGAATAGTCACATCACTGCTCGTAGAAGTAGTTGTGAAGCTATGTCAGGTTAAATAATTAGAGGTACAAAAGTCCATAATCAAGGGAACAAACCTCGTAAACCACATCTACGTAGTTAAATTGCTCATGAATTAGGACGTCACATCCCCGCTCAACAATGTTGGTGTGAGACTAGTTTTTTTTAGAGGCTCAAGAGACCATAAACACCGAACAACAACTGAAGTTTGAATATTTGAACCATTGTGAATTGTAGCATTGCATGATTATAAGGCCTTAACTCTTGGTGCTTCTTGTGTTGTTTCCTGATTGTTTTATGATCACACCTAGATTTAATTATAAGTATCCAAAATCTCTTAAACCAACACTTTTGAAGGGTAATGTGACACTTGAACTTAAATATTCGCTGAATTTGTCCAGTCCCTGTGTGTTCGACATCCGGCACTTAAAAGGGCAACTGTATTACTTGTACGACCACATGCGCTGGGGCACAACAAGTTTTTGGCGCCGTTGCCGGCGACTGGCAGCATTTACTGAATTTTGAGTTTTGTGTGTTTTTTATTTTCTTTAAGTGTTAAAAAACTCAGTCTTAGTCTGCTATATTAAAGGTAACAGGTTGTCCTTGCAGAAATAGCAAGGAATAGAGAGCTGGTGGAACCTTTGTTGGAACCTAAACACCAATTACATTTGCTTAGGAGAGAAGATCTAGAGTGGAAGTTGAAAAGGTTACAGGAGAAGTTACAACAACATCCACAAGTTGGGCAAGCAAAGTTGTTACCTGATCAGATGGCAGCCTGACAAGTTTGCGAAGTGGCAATCCCACTAGCAACAAATGTCACCTCCAGTATCCGCAAATAGGATCCAGGATGAAACTTTAATCTAAGAAGAATATGGTGCAGCTGTTACATTCTAATGGTCATTTTATTGGAATTACACATGAGTACCCACTGCAGCACTTACAGAATTTCCAGGAGATTAGTGATATTTTAGTCCCCATCAGAGTCTCTATTGATTATGTCTGACCACACTCTTCTTATTTTCATTATTGGGAGATGAAAAAAGGTGGTTGAAGGTAGAGTCACCTAATTCGATTACTTCTTGGGATGACCTAGTAAGGAAGTTCCTCATCAGTCAAGGCAAGACTGCCTAGCTCAGAAGTTAGATATGAAGCTTCGAGCAGATGCTATAGGAAAACTTATATTTGGACCGGGAGAGATTCAAGTCATTGTTGAGAGACTGCCCCCACCACTAGCAGTCCAATGAGGTGTTAGATCACACCTTTTTAGAGAGTCTAGACACACATACAAAGATTCTATTAGACTCTGCATCGGGTGGGCAAGCACTAGAGAAGATATATGATGAGTTGTACACTCTCTTAAATAGAATTGCTCAAGGAAACCTGGAGTGGCACAGTGAATCATCAAGAGGGCAGGAAAGAGAGAAGCAAGACTGATAGAAGTGGACAATGTCAATGCTTTAGCAGCACATCTAGCATCATTTTAGCATCATATGATGACTCAATTCAGCAAATAGAGTATGAACCAACCGCAGGGACAATTTAATGTAATCAACAGGCTCCGAGTTGGTGTGAAATTTGTGGTAGTAATGGGCACAATGCAGAATCTTACGGGGACAATCCTGGATCAATCAATTTTTGTGGGGAATGTTCAGAGAAATAATGAGTTATGGGAACACCTACAATAAAAATTGGTAGAGTGACCCAAATTTCTCTTAGGATGGAAATCAGAGTCAGAGCTACCAGCAACCTCAGCAATAGTAGTTTCAGCAGCAAAATAGGAAGAATAGTGGCTAGTAAAGCGATAGCAACATTGAGGAGATGTTGCAGAAAATCATGGATACTCAGACCCAATTGGAAGAGAATCAGACAAGGATGGCTTCAGATTTGAAAAATTAGTAGTTCGCCGCCCGAAATCTAGAAAAGCAGATGCGTCAATTAGCAGCTGCTCAACATACTAGACCTCAGGAAGCGTTACCCAGTGTCACAGATACAAACCCCTAATAGGTTAATTCCATCAGTCTGAGGAGTGGAAAGCAATTGGCTGATGCACCACTGAAGGAAAAGAGAAATGAGGTGCAGCCAGAGCTGGTTAGACAGGGTCCATCTACTGACAAGGGAGAAAATCAGAGTGCGGAAAAACACAATGCACAACCATCATCACAGCTAGCACAAATATCACCACCATTCCCGCAAAGGCTCAAGAAGAGTAAGGAGGAAGGATGGTTTAAAAAGTTCTTCGATATTTTCAAAGAACTTCACATCAATTTTTCCTTACTACATGTTTTGCAAGGAATGCCTAAGTAAGCTAAGTACTTGAAAGATGTGGTAGCAACAAAGTTAGTTTGGTGGATGTCCAAACGATTTCACTGACTGAGGAGTGCAGCTACAGGATGACAAGCAAGACGCCAAAAAAGGTTAAGGACCTAGGGAGTTTCACCCTCCCCATACAAATTGGTGAAGCTGATATTATCAGGGCTCTTTGTCACTTAGGGGCAGCAGTAAATCTAATGCCCCTATCTTTGTTTACCACCTTGGTGTTGGGTTAGCCAAGGCCCACACGAGTAATTCTGCAACTGGCAGACAAGTCTGCAGTGGCACCAGAGAGAATAATTGAGGACCTTCTCATCAAAGTGGGTAACTTCATCATACCTACTGATTTCATTATTCTTGAATTTCAAGTTGAAGATAAGGTACCCCTGATCTTGGGACCACCATTCTTGGCAACAGGAGGAGCAATCATAAATGTGAGAGCAGGTACCCTTAAAATGAGGGTCAATGATGAAGAAAAGCTCTTCAGGGTCTACCAAGAGATTAACCCACCCACACACTACAGATATCTGTGTAAGATTAGTATATTGTCAAATTATTAGTGTGGGGTGGTAGATTCCCTGAGTCCACTGCTACAGGAGATAATGACATTTCAGCTCGCGTCTGATGGAGGGCTAAAATTGAAAAAAAAGATGGATGAAGAGAGGAACATATTGGAGGTTGTTCCCTCGATAAACAAGAAGAAAAACAGATGGTTCTCAAAAGGGAACACATGTTTGAGGATATCATGAAAATGATAGTCCACATCGTGCTGTGACGTAAAATCAGGCGCTGCTTGGGTGGTAGCCCAAAAGTACCATAGGTACAATTTCTTTTCAGTTGTTTGTACTTTTTGTGATTTTTCAGTTGTTGTTGTTTGTTTTGTTTGATTAGCACAGATTCAAGGGAAGTCTAAGTATCCATGGAATTGAAAGCTAAGGAGCATGGAAGGAAGTATGGGCTCAGTGACCCACGTGTTCTAAAATGGAAGAAAACATTCCGCTAGCTAGGCCTAGAGGCCTCTGGAAGTATTTCTCACCGTTGTGTTCATTTTAGTTGATCCTTTGGGGACGTAGCATAATTCAAGTATAGGGTGAAGAAAATTTCAAAAATTTTGTGCTTTGTGAATTCGGGTGTGGTTGGTGCTTTGTCTGAATTGTGGTTGGTGATAAAGTTATTAGTTGAGCACAACTCACCCACCCTTTGGTTTTTCTTTTTGGTTCTTTTCTGAAGGGGGGCACTTTGAACAGATGAATAAAATTTTTCTTTGTATGTACATACTTGGTGTTAGTCATTGTTCGGGATTTCTCCTGACGATGGATGGATGATGACTGTTTTGAGATAAAATTAGTCATTAGGTTTGTGTTGTGAACCCTTAGCTGATTGATGGCTCGATGTTCTTGTTATGTGCTATACATGATTGTGAGGTGCAAGTGTTGTAAATTTGGAAGCATGCGAAGCAATTGTATAACTCTGTTTGAGACACCTAGGCTCTTGAATATGACTCTGTGTGCTTAAAGCTTAAGTTGAATTTTTGTGATTAGCTAAGTTAAGAGTCTACTGAATTTATCTTGAATTATGCATGTGCGGTGAGTGTAAGGCTTCTGAATATTCCATGCTATTGTTTAGTGTCTAGAACTTGCCTAGTGTGTATACAAAACAAAATTAGGGATGTCAATTGTAGGAGATGATTTAGGCATTTCTCTGAATGAGCCTAATTTTTATCCCTCGTTTTACCTATCTTTAATATATGATCCTAGTTAGCCCCATTGAGCCTTCAGCCTATTCTTTGCTAGAGACAAAAGGAGCTAAATCCATTCTTTTCATTAGCCTTGCATTTGATCCAAAACTCCTAAGCGCTTATGTAAAAATGCAAAAGAAGTTAAGGAGTGAGGAGTTTGAAGAAGAAAGAAAAGAGTAGTTTTGGGGAGTTGAAGAAAGAATAGAGGTGCACTTGTTTAAAAATGTATAAGAGTTAGTAGGGAGTAGAAGAAGGAAAGAGCAAAAAAATTGCTTAAATACTCCTTACTAATAGCTTAATTGTGCCTAAGGAAATGGGGAAACAAAGAAGAAAAATGGGAGTTGAACAGAATAAGTTGAAGTAAGAGGATAGATATTTGTACTGAAAGGGTGATGTATTAAAAGCGCTTAGGGAAGATAGTCACTATTACTGGCCAGAATAATACCTACCCGTCCCTTCGCCTACATTACAACCCACTAAGTCCTACTTGATCTTACTTTCAGACATTCCTAAATTAGTGGAGTAAAGCACTAAAGGCAATCTTATGGGTCAATATATGTTGCATGTGAATTCTTTGTGAGAGTGAGCTTATTGCTTATTCATACGCCCATATATGTCACAATTTGAAAACTTATGAGTGAAAAAATGGGTAATTCTCTTGTTATGAGGGCACATGTTTTGATGAAGGATAAAATTCATATAGGGTTTCTTGGTTGGTTTATTTGCAGGAGTTTGTTGAGTTTGAGAGTCGATTCTTGAGGCTAGGAAGTATTAACGTAGTTATATGTGATTTTAATGGTTATATCTTGCATGCTCTATTTTTAACTTGCCATCTAAAACAATCGTTGTAGCCTTGCTTGAATTGTCTTGCTTCAATTAGTTATGTGTAAGTTCTTCATGTGAATGAGATGTAATAGAGTTTTTCTAGGAAGAACAAGGCTTTAAGTGTGGGGTACTGATCTTGGGCATATTTATGTGCCCAAGTGCTATTTTATATTTGATTTAGTCATGTTGGTCAATTTAAATTGATTATATTCTCATGTGATTTTGTATATTTATGAGCATAAACTAGCCAATATGATTAGTCTTTGTTTTGTAGGTGCAAAATGCATAGGAGGGACTAAATAATGATGGTTGAAGTGAAGGAATGGAGTTTGAATAAAATTGCACTTGCAGGCAACATGACATGCCAAAGGGAATGCTGCCCGAACTAGGCAGCGTGCCACGCTGTGCATGCGCCACACCGAGCGCCGCTCCATGACCATGCCACGCGCGCTTGAAGATATGTCACCGGGAGATGCCTTGCGCGATGGGCAATGTGCCACAGGAGGCACAAGGCGCGACCAGCAGCATGCCACGCCGGGCGACGCGTAGGGGCCCCACACAAGACCTGTCGAGAGGACACTTTCCAGTGGGCATGTGCTACAGCCCCGTGCCACGGAGCTGCTGCTGCGCTATAGGCAACGTGGCATGGAGGAAGTTCATAGCCGGTCAAAAATTGTGATTTTTCATTTAGTATAAAAAGGGCCCTTAGCTTGTAAAACTATTTTATCATGAAATATTTTGGAGAACAACGGAAAGGAGCAAAGGAAGAAGTGAATAACTCTACCTAGGGTTCATTAGTTTTCATTCTCTTTTAACTACTATTGTAAGTACATTACTTTAATTATGTTTTTGAGTATTTGTACAAACATGGGTGGCTAAAACCCTTCCTCTAGGGTTGAGGCCACAAGATATTTATGTAAATGCTTAAATTCATCTTTGGTTTGAGTTTTTAGTTGTTCTTTTGTCGTGCATTCTTCATTATTGTTATTATTATGCTTGATCACCATGAAAACAAACTCGTTAAGCTTAGGTAGAAGCTTGAAAGAGTAACCCTAGCTAGAATACAAGAATGTAGGAAGTAAGTTCTTATCTTTACGATAGGATTCGCGGTTGGGATAGAAATTATACCTAATTTGCCTTGCTTGGTTAATTAAACGGGATGATAGAGAGACACTGATTTAGAATTATAACATTACCGCTTGTAGAAGTAGTTGTGAAGATAAGTCAGGTTAAATGATTAGTTGTATGAAGGTCCATAATTAATGACATAAACCTCATAAACCACATTCACGTAGTTAAATTTCTCACGAATTAGGATGTCACATCCCCCCTTAACGATGTAGGTGTGAGACTAGTTTGTTGTGTTTAGAGGCTCGAGAGACCATGAACACTACAATTAACTCTGTGAGACAACAAATGCAGTTTAAATACTTGAACCATTGTGAATTATAACATTACATGATTATCAGGCCATAACTCTAGTTGCTTCTTGTATTGTTTCCCGATTTTTTTGTGATCACACCTAGATTTAATTATATGTATTCCAAATCTCTTAAATCAACACGTGAAGGTTAACTTGACACTCTAACCTTAATATTCACTGAATTAGTCCAGTCCTTATGGGTTCGACATCCGGCTCTCAAAAGGGCCATTGTATTACTTGTACGTACGCGTGTGCTGGGGCGCAATAAAGCCAACATCACTGAACATCTATAGATAATTATTTGAAAAACCTTTAATGAGACAACATAGGTAAGGTTATGGGAAAACACCCCCAACTAGCTCTGCCAAAATCTAAAAACTAAAAGACATAGACGAAATAACATATGACAAAAATGATATCCTAGGATCATGAGGACTAACCCAAGCTAGGGATGGACTGGACTGATGTAGGAGCGAAGCCAACGTTGAGGCTGAGACTAATAACCTAATCCTCCATCATTAGATGATAAATCCTAGAAGTATATGATTAGTATTTTGAATGTACTGAGTATGTAAGGTAAGTAAAAGATGAGAGAATGGAAAACATGCTAAAATCATGATCGTGATTTAATCATAAACACAAGATATTAATCATTATCTGAAACATAATGACCCAAGGTTTTGAAAGTAAATCAGATGGTTTAGTATGTTTTTGAAATCATAAGTAAAAAGCTCATACATAGTTAATGGGTCAATTATACTGTAAAACATGATATAATAAATTCTAAACATGAATATCTTGAAACATGAGGATCAATGGGAGACTCATCATAACCGACACCATTATGAATGAGCACATGATTCTCAACCATCTCGCTCAAGTTGGCAGAGTTGTCCTAAGCTTTGCCAGGGCAAAGAACGATAAAGGCATGATATCACTCTTAATCATGAGCCCAGTAGCATAAGGGAGACATTCTTAACCGGCGAGGACCCCTTAGGCTAGGGGCGAGGGAGACAGTCAACTAGTGAGGATCCCTTATCCTGTGGTGACACGTAGATCTAAGACTTGGGTGCTCCGAACACCAGCTTACTCGGTGCTACATACTAAGAAAACATGCATATTTCTCATCTATTAATCATGAAAACATACTTGGTTTTACACGGGGTAGTTAGAAAACATGAAATTCATAATCATACTTATTATACGTGAACTAGCCATGAAAATAGAGCCGCTGATTCGACCATGATATATAAGCTTGAGATTTATGAAATCATACATAATTAAGTAAAATCATCATAACTTGAAAATCAGGTTCACGGGAGATACTAGTATAAAACATGCATTTATAATCATAAATCATGGATTGAATAATAAGAGAATCAAATTCATAGAAGATCATGAGTGTTTTCATCAAAATTGGTTCCAACCCTAGAATTTCATAAAATCGTGGTTTGGAGGCTTGAATTCATGTGATTGAGATGAAATTGGGTATAAGGGTGGAATAAATCCCCCATTTACGGCCCTGCATACCTGGGCTTGATGAATCCTTAACTTGTTTTGAAGACCTAAGAGAAATTGAGACAAAGATGATGAAGAACTCTAGCCTTCTTTGAGAGAGAGAAATCCAACATTCGGTGTTTTGAAGAGTGTGAAGGCTTAGCCTTAGATTAAACCTTTAATCATCCCTTTGGAAAGCTTAAAACGATGTCACTTAAGAGTTAAAAGCATAGGATTTTACCAAAATACCTCGAAACAACTAAACATAAATTTTTAACTAGCATAACCAATGGACAATTCAATAGGTAATTGGTACATACCACGATACCTGGGTTCACTCATTGAACCGTGATCCTTCTCTAATTCATCCTTTAAACCTGCTCCAGTGACTAAAAACACCGACCGCTACAATCTAACAGCCGGTCATACAATCCAGTCGTTGATTCTGGATGAGTTTTGAAATTTTTTAGAAGTTCCTTACCATGGGAACAACCAAAGACTTATTGGTCTAAGGGAAGACCCGTCCTACTGGTCATTGGTTGGCCCGGTGCCATTTTTCTGTTGGTTTCTGTCGAAAGTCTTGGACCTGATTTTAGGGACTTTTTGGGGATATTACATTGACCTAGACCTCTTGTTCTAATTACTTTCTTGATCCTCTCTAATCCTATTTTTCAAGTCTTCCATCTGTTGGGCATAAGCCATTAAACTGGATATATCCATCTCTTTGTTTAGCAAGGCCGAAGTACAATCACCAGCCAAGTATGTTCCCAAACTATATACAAAATGATGCATCCTTTCCCGTATAGTAGAAACCATCTCTATAGCATACTGTGATAGTTGTGTGAATTTAAGACTATACTCTCTCATATTCATAGAGCCCTACATAAGATATGTAAATACCTCAACTTTGGATTCCCTTGGCTCTATCAGTAGGACATGATCGATGAATGCATCCATGAAATTGTCCCACACTACAAGGACTACACTTTCCCCTCAGGATAATTCCCACTGCTCGTACCAAGTAATAGTTATATCCCTTAGCTTATAGGAGGCAAATTCACCTTCCTATTTCCTTGCATGTACGACCCATCCTCTGCACCTCATCAATAATATTTTAGGGATCTTCCTCTTGCTTGGACCCCGTAAAGAGTTGTGGGTTCATCCTGAGGAACTCTCTGATCCTCGATGTAGCTGAACCTTGATGAGATAATGTACCTTGACATTGATACTGTGTTGCAACCAATTGGGTAAGACTCTAAATAGCTCCCCTCATATCTGTATCCGTTGTACTAGGGGGTGGCACATAAGTTGTAGGGTTCCCCAAGGGACCTTTTGTTCAGTGGTGGAGAAGTATAAGTGGTTAGACCTACTGAACGACCCTAAGACCTTGTCTGGACTCCTTGAGGTTCTCTAGAGTTTTCCTCGTTGGAGGCATAGCCTTTTGGCTTGAGGATGTCTTTCTCTTAGTAGGCATTTTCTGTAAGAAATGCAATAATGCGAACATTATAGAATATTCACTTAGAGTTCAACTCTATAGGACGATCTAAAGTAGGACAAAAAAGTAACATTATTATATGCCGGTAGCTTCTAAATTATAAGTGTGTCACACTTCACACTTATAAGTCAGACTCTACTAGACACGACTTCATAGACTCTGTAAGACACTTGAACCTGGTGCTTTCATACCAAGTTTGTCATGCCTCGAACATGGGCCTAGGCATGGATGGCACTCAATGCCATTGCTGACCCAAGCGAACCGCATAACATGACGTACATTGGTGTCGCCAAGCGCATTGAAGCACATGTGGTCATCAAGTATTATAAGATGGTGAAGTCCCGATATCGATCCCTTAGAGACTTTTCAGATTATTTGCTCAAGGTTAACATTTTATTTCACTATATAATTAAACACAGTTAAAATTGGGAAATGGTTTTGGTGATTATTCTACTACTGTAAAATGTAAATTAAACTTACCAGCAAAAATTATTTTCAAAGTGTTTGTAGTTAAAATGATGATAAGAATCTAGGGACATGGCACTTTCACTCTCAGGTTAAGTTCTAGGATTTGATTACACTAGACTAAACTCTTCTTAGATTGCTAGTTTCATGTTACAATCCCATTTCTTACTATTCTCCCGAATATCCAAGAACTATCTCATGAACCCTAACACCTACATCCGTATGGTTGCAAATGAAATATGAGATGATGGTTGAAGATGCTTGTATTCAAATGAATAGGGTTGAATGGTATATCCCTTTCCTCGACAATAAAATCAACTCTTGAACTCTTGAAACAAGAATATTGAAACCTATTCTATGCTTGCTTTTAACCCTCTTAGTGCCCTCTCCCGAGTTCAACAAGAGCCAACATTATGATCAAGCTAACGAATAGTAAATTAAAACAACTAAGAATAAATAATATTGAATGAAGAATTAAAGTCTGGCATAAAAGAGTATTTAAACTACAACCATTTTCTATGGACAAAACCCTAGAACAAGAATTTAGCCACTCATGTTCAACCGGAAAACTTAAGAAATCATCATCAAATGAACAAAAAGCATAAAGTAAAGAAGAAAATCAAGAAGAAAATGAACTTCTATTTCTTCACCCAAAGACTGCGTACAAAATGACACAAGACAATCATTTCCCCAATTTTTCATCTCTAAAACATCTCTCTAGAAAAAATCTCTCTAGACGAGGATAAGTAAGCTCTTTGGGGCTATAGGGCTAGATCCCCCTCCCGATCTCAAAAAGTTTCATTGAAAAGATAGAATCATAGACCTAGTAGAGACGATTCCAACACAAAAAGAATCTTCTCATCATTCCAACTACAACTCCATAAGATCGCAAATTACTGAAGGGATAAATGCTGCCCCTTCCAACAACGAATCTGCCAGCTTAGAGGAAAATATTTCCCAATTGAATTATGTAACTATTTTGGAGAATCCATCAATTGAAGATGATGGGGAACCATTTGATCTATCTCCACACAATAATTCAGGCCATTCTACCTTGCCAATTGAGAGAAATGGACAAGAGAACATTGATAAAAATTCCGGTGAGCTTCCTGGAAATAGGACCTCCGTTCGACCTATTTTCGATGAGTTTTGTCCTGGCACAACCACTGAGTTTTGTATCCCACCTCATGAGCAGCCCACCAACCAATTTTCTTTATCTTCTGACAGTAGAGTTGTCGGCAGTGACCATTTGAAGAACAACGATGGGTTGTCACAGGGATTTGCCGTAGATCCAGTAACCTCCTCAACACAAGGCCAATTACATCTTCGGCACCTTGATGAGATGAGTGTATTCATCCAAAGAGTGCCAAAATCCAGCAATCATGTCACGCCCCACCTTGGGAGGGGTGATTGGCACCTAGTGCCAGACTAGGCTCTGAGGTGACCTAGCTGCGCATATGAACCACTGGTGCCTTCTAGCAACACATAACCAAGAAACCAAATAGATATATCTCTCTTGTAAACACAGCCTTAGGCCAACAAGGACGCACAACAAATGTGCATAAATATATAACCCAGTAATCACAATAAACAAGGATCCTATGCGGGATGACAAGACCACCATGCCGTCTAAGTCATAACAAAAGGAAGGCAGGAAATTATATATAAACTATAGCCAACACGACTGCTAACAGATATCTAAAAAAGGACCCACGCGGCTAATATACAAAACATAACACATATAGGCCTCACACGGCCACAACAAAGAACTAGCTAGGAACTATAGAGTGAAAGCTTCTAAGAGTGAAATAGTGGTAGGGACAGGGCCCCAACCTACCCCAAAAACTATACAACAAAAATAGGAGAACCTTCTCCAGCTAGCAACACCAAAGGAAAGGAGTTGACTAATCTGCAACACCTGAATAGTTTCTTAGGAGGTCCTAAAACGCGTCTGTCCGAACCTGCAGGCAAGTATGCAGCACCTCATATGTGGGCGTTAGTACAATTGTAATAGCTGAATAGAAGCCGCTAATAGAAATAGCTTAATAGAAGTTGAATAGCTGAAAATAATTAGCAACGGGAATTAGAATCTAACCTGCACAATGTCATAATCATGAGCTACAACTAACAGATAATACTCAAATAAGAACCTAATTAGGCCCCTATAAGCATGGAAGGTACAACCAACATAGAGATAACCTACCTGGTCCCCCATAAGCCCCGAGAAGCAACAATAAGTCTATATACCCCTATTGGAACTGCTAAGGCCCTGCAAGTGACTGCAACTGTGTCTCGGGTACACCAAGAGCTAGTGAGGGTCGAAAATGCCATTTTGGCATAGAAGGAGTTCATAAGATTCTTCAATGTGACCTCGTAGGTTTCACTTTTGTCCTTTCAGACAATTTATAGTTTCATAAGCAATTTAGGTTCGTAGCTCTGAAAGCAATCTATAGTTCTGTAAATGGAAACAACATCGTAGCTCCGTAAGCAATCTATATCCCTATGAGCGTCTGCAGCATTGTAGCTCCATAAGCAGTTTATGGATCCATAAGAAGTTTGTATCATTATCAGCTGCTCAACTATTCATGGTGAGAGGTGGTACGAAATATGATCAACCCAAACCAGGGATACTACGCTATAATCTCAAATCTATTAATAATGACTAACTACAACATTCGAATTGTTAAATTATTATAGAAGTACAAGTCATATTTTTTTCACGATGTTAATATATTGCCGAAGAGGTTAACCCTAACATACCTCAATTGATGAATTCTGCTCACCCAGTCTGCTCCAACCTAAAGCCGGTGATTCCTCTAAATTGCATCCCTTATGTTTAGAGAATAAAGTCATTCTCAATTTAAGAAATGGCTAAAAACAACATCCTTAAGGCACAATAACTACAAATCAAACCTCTCCAATTCAGTCGAAAACTTACAAATCCCTGAGAGTTTAGAAGGTAGAAATACTTACTTATCACTTGTAGATGCTTAGGACTCGACTAGAAGAAATTTCTACAACTTCTACTTTGTGGGACATCGACAATATGTGTTAGATTTCAAGAAATAACTTCGTAGATACATTGCTTGTAGGTCTGGAACTTTTTATCAAAGACAAAATTGCAATTGAACGGAGTTTAATGGCCTAACTCGGCAAAAACCATGAAGAATGTTCACTCGGGTCATTTCTTCAGTTGGGAAATATCAGAATGAATTATTTGAACTTGAGGGAGTATATATATAATTTGAGGTGGTGCGAAGGGGGGAGAGATGCACTGCCCATCGCACAAAAATACGGGTGCGACGCGCAAGCCCGTGTGTATGCATGGCAGCACGACACGACATCCAGTGCGCCCTGCCTCCGGCCTTAACCTCTTACTCGTTAGACAAGATGCTCGCAGGCTCATCCCCCAAGGCCTTCCCGCAATGCGTTGTATGCTAAAAGTCTTAACATACATACACACACATCGATTTAAACAATGGAAACTTACAAGGTGTGAAAACCACTTCGGAACATTTATCCTCGAATGTAATCAAATCTTAAGAGACTCGACACCTTAACAATTGCCGGAAAAATTTTCGCAGTCTCCTATGTAATATGTACTATCCGGAAACCTAAAACACAAAAAAGTCCAACATAGGCGTCTCACAAGACGCAACAATCAACTATACAACATAGCTCCATAACATAAATATGAGCAACTAATTAACCCTGATAATATAAGCAATAAAACAATAACTGAATAACAGCTCACTTTAACTGCACAATCTGAGTCAAGCCTGAAATAAGTAAGGATATCTAGACCTCATGTCATCTGCAGCTTCCCAAGTCATCTCCTCTACATTTCTATTCCTCTATAAGACTTTAACGAAGGCTACATTTTTAGTGCTAAATCTACAAACCTGCTGATCTAGTATAGTAACTGGAGTCTCTTTGTCGGATAGCTCCTCAGTGACCTGAACATCCTCAACTGGGACAACTAGAGAAGGGTCTCCTATTCACTTTCATAGCATTGCCACATGGTAGACTAGATGAACAAACTCTAGTTCTGAAGGGAAGTCTAACTCATAAGCCACTTGGCCTATCTTCCGAAGGATCCGATATGGCCCAATGAACCTAGGGGTGAGCTTTCCTTCTTACCAAACCTTACCACTCCTTTCATAGGTGAAAACTTTAGAAGTAGCCAGTCATCAACATAGGACTCTAAGTCCCTACGTCATGTATCAGAATAGGACTTCTGAAAATGCTGAGCTATTAACAAGTGCTCTCTGACGAGCTTAAACTTTTCTACATACTGAAATACCATGTAAGGCCTTATCAATCCTGACTCACCCACTTCAAACCATCCTATGGGAGATCTAAACTTCTGCCCATATAAAGCCTCACAAGGTACCATGTTAATGGCAGAGTGGTAGCTTTTATTATAAGCAAACTCAATGAGAGGTAGGTGCTCATCCCATTTGCCTCTAAAGTATAGTACATACGCCCGTAACATGTCCTCGAATATTTAAATTGATCACTCAGCCTGGCCATCTGTCTAGGGATGAAAGGCTGTACTCAAATTAACCTGTGTCCCCAAACCTTTTTGAAGTGAGTGCCAAAATCTTGTCTTGAACTGTTCCCCTCTATCGGAGATGATAACTTCTTGGACACCATGTAGTCAGAGTATCTCCTTAATATACAACTCAGCATAATCTTCAGCTGAAAACGTAGTCCTGATTGGCAAGAAATGGGCTGATTTCGTCAACCTATTGACAATGACCCAAACCGAGTCGAATTTGTGCCTGATGTGAGGTAAACCTGTAATAAAATCCATATTGATCACTTCCCATTTCCACGTAGGCATAACTATCTCCTAAGTCAGCTCCCCTAGTTTTTGATGTTTAGCTTTTACCTGTGAGCAATTAGGACACTGTGCTACAAACTCAGCTACACCTTTCTTCATCCCAGGCCACCAATATATCTCTTTTATATCATGGTACATCTTTGTCGAACCCATATGAAGAGAGTAACAAGAATAATATACTTCTGCCATATACTGCTGGCGAAGCCCTACTATATCTGGAATGGTCGACCTCTAAATCTCAAGACAGTATCTCCTGTTAACTCAAAGGATGACAGTTCTCCTTGATGAACCTTGTCACTAAGCTGCACTAGGCTATGGTCCTCGTACTGTTTCTCCTTCACCTCTACAACTAGAGATAACTCTACTATTCTAGATCACAACCCCATTATCATTTTAGTCCAACCATCGGATTCCCAAACTGGCTAACTGGTGTAGCTCCCAAGCTAGTTCTCTCTTTTTTGGGCCTAAGTATGATAGGATGCCCATGGATCTATGACTAAGGGAATCAGCTACAACATTAGCTTTCCCCAGGTGGTACAATATATCCATATCATAGACATTCAGCAACTCAAGCCACTAGTGCTATCGCAAATTCAACTACTTCAGCTTGAAAATATATATTAAAGGCTCTTGTCATTAGTAAAGATACCCATATGCATACCATACAAGTAATGCCTCCATATCACCAGAGCATGAACCATCATAGCTAACTCTAAATCATTGGTGGGGTAGTTCTTTTCGTGCTTCCTTAACTGCCTCGAAGCATAGGCAATTACCTAGTCATGCTACATCAGAACACACCTTAACCCAATGTTTAAAGAATCACAATGTACTGCGTAATCCTATAAATCCTCTGGTAGGGCCAACACTGGTGCAAATGTATATCTACCCTTCAAACCTTTAAAACTCTACTCACAAGCCTCGATCCACTAAAACTAGGCTTCCTTTAAGTCAGCCTCATCAATGGTGCTGATAGGGCAGAGAATCCCTCTACTAATCTCCTGTAATGCCAGCTAACCCCAAAAAGCTGCGAGCCTCCATTGGAGTCGTGGGTCTAGGCCAAGTCTTTACAACTTCTGTTTTCTGTGAGTCAACCTGAATACTTGAATCTGACATAATATGGCCCAAGAAAGCTCCAGAGTTTAACCAAAACTCACATTTAGAGACCTTTGCATACAACATGCAATCTCTGAGGACTTGGAGTACTATTCGAAAATGATCTCCATGTTCAGCTTCTAAGCATGAATATACCAGGATATCATAGATGAACACTATTAAAAATAGATCTAAGAATGGACTGAATATGTTGTTCATCAAATCCATAAATACTTCTAGGGCATTTGTCAATCTGAAGGACATGACTAAGAGCTCAAAATGACCATACCTGGTCCTAAAAGCTGTCTTTAGAATATATTTCTCCCCGATTCAAATCTAATGATTCCCTGACCTTAAGTCCATCTTGGGGAAATATTTCACTCCCTGCAACTGGTCAAACAAATCATCTATCCTTGGAGCGGGGTATTTATTCTTAATAGTAACACTAATCAATTGCCGATAATCTATACACATTCGTAGGGAGCCATCCCTTCTTCCTTAAAAACAAAACTGGTGCACCCTACAGTGAACCACTAGTCTTGATGAAGCCTTTATCTAACAAGTGTTTCAACTGTTCTTTCAGTTTGTTCAGCCTGGCAGGAGCCATTCAGTATGGAGGAATGGATATGGGCTGTGTACCTAGTGGCATATCAATAGAGAAATCAATTTCCCACTCTGAGGGAGTACCAGGAAGCTCGTCTGGAAATACATATGGAAACTCACTGGCCACAGGAATAGATTGAAGAGTCAAGGATTCTTCCCGCGTATCCCAAACCCTGATAATATGGTTAATACATCCTTTCGCAATCATCTTCCTCGCCCAAAGATAGGATATGAACTTACCTTTTGGCATTGCTGCATTGCCTTTCCATTCGCTCACTACCTCCCTGGGAAAGTGAAATTGGATAGTCTTGGTCCAGCACTCCACATTAGCGTAACATGGTGCT
This sequence comes from Datura wrightii, assembly GCA_035772735.1. NCBI lineage: Eukaryota > Viridiplantae > Streptophyta > Magnoliopsida > Solanales > Solanaceae > Datura > Datura wrightii. Next base: position 99,111,501 of record JASDFA010000007.1, read on the forward strand.
AGACATTCCATGCCCATAATTACATCAAAATCAATCAGTTCTAGCTCCAATAAATCTAATAAAGTCTATTTACTAATAATCTCTACTGTACATCCCCAATAAATTCTGTTAGCAATATTGGAGTCACCAACGGGTGTGGATACATAAAATGGTTGCTGAAGCATTTTTGGTGTACTTCTGTGCCACTAGTGGAGTAACATAAGACAAGGTAGAACCTGGAACTATCAAAGCATAAACCGGGTGAGAGCAAACATCCAACATACCGTCACAACATCTAGTGACAACTTCAAATCCTGACGCCCTACTAAGGAGTTAGTGCAATCCGGACCACTTCCAGAACTGGATTCCCCTGATCTACCTCTGCATCTACCGATAGGAGCTGAGGACCAACACCCTGCTAAAGGTGATAGAGCATGTGACCCAGCTGAGGACCTCTTCTATTGATCCCGAACACCCTGGCTTATGGTTGGATAATCGCCCATCATATGACCCTCTTTCCCACAAGTATAGCAAGCAGTAGATTTGTATCTACACCTCCCAAAATGTCGTCGACTGCAAATGCTACAATGCGATGCAACGAGCCTGCAATGATCTAAACCTCCCTGCTCCTATGAGCCTAAAGCTCATGAACTCTCTCTAGGACCAAACTGTCCACAACGATCTGACCTACTGCCCTTCTATTGCGGAGGCAAAGGACTAGATGGCCTTCCTTGAAACTGAGATCTGGGACCACCCTAAAACTCTACCTACAAATCAATGGGTCTAGCCCTCCGGTGCTGCTCCCAACTCACCCTCTCAGCCTCACACTAGTGCTGCCTGATTCCCTCTATATTATGAGCAAAATCCTGATTCCCTCTATATTATGAGCGAAATATCTATGTTCCCGCACAACGTAGCTGTAATACAGGCCTCTACATACTCTGTAGCAAGCCCCATGATGAACTAGTGTACCCTGGCTGGCATAATATCAACAAAAGCTGGCACATATCTTACCAAGGAATCAAAGCACAGTGCATACTCCCGAACGCTCATTCTTCCCCGCTCTAGATATAAGAAATGATCCATCTGGGCCTATTGGATCTCTCAAGGAAGATAATGATCTACGAAGGCCTCCAAAAAACTAGACTAATTAAGTGGGAATATATCTCTGCCTCTGGACCTTTTCCAACTCTCGTACCACAGAACTGCTATATCTCGTAGCTGAAACACTGCCAACTCAACTGACTCTATTGACTAAGTATGCATAACCCTGAATATCCTCTGGAACTGATCTAACAAGTCCCGAGGATCCTCTCTGCGTTCTGTCCCCATAAACTGTGGAGGACTCAAGGAAAGAAACTCACGAACCCTCGAACTTTTGAGTCGCTCAATAGATTCAACAACAATTGGTGCAACTGGTTGGCACTGAGCGGCCATCATCTGAGCCAACATGTAAACTGCACTCCTAACCTCTTGACTGAGGGATTGTTGGGGTAGTACTGATATATCTACCGCCTTGGAATGCTCCTGGTGCGGCGGAGAGTGCTGGAGAGATCGAGGTGATGTCTCCCTCTCCCCCTCTGGTTGGGCCATGCCCCATTATGACACTCTACTAGTGCCCTCTCCCACTGCAGTATCCAACTTCCAACCAGCCATAGTCTGTTATGTATCGAACATTTCCTCTATGTAGATAAGCAGAATAACATAAGTTGAGGGACTCAACCCTACACAACTTAGCTTTATAGAACGATTTGAGAAGGAAGGAGGGTAACCATGCTATCATGCCTCGTAGCCTCCTTCTTATAGAATGTGGTGCACAACACATCCATAAACAAGACGCCGCTTGCAGACTCTCTAGGATACGATGCTTCTTTGTTACCAAGTTTGTCACGCCCCACCTTGGGAGGCATGACTGGCACCTAGTGCCAGACTGGGCTTTGAGCTGACCTAGTTGGGCATACACACCACTGGTGCCTACCAGCAATGCAAAACAAAGAAAACAAATAGCTATATCTCTGTTGTAAACACAACCTTAGGCCGACAAGGCTGCACAACAAACCTGCATAGAAATAGCTAACCCAACAATCACAATATTACAAGGATCCTATATGGGCCAACAAAACCACCATGCTATCTAAGACATAACAAAAGGAAGACAGATAGTTATATATAAACTATAGCCAATAAGGCTACTAATAGATATATAAACAAGGCCCCACACAGTCAACATACAAAACATAACACATATAGGCCTCGCAGTGCCACAACGAACAACTAGCTAGGAACTGTAGTCTGCAAGCCTCTATGAGTGAAATAGTGGTGGAGACAGGGCCCCAACCTACCCCAAAAACTATACAAGAAAAACATGCAAACCTTCTCTAGATGGAAACTCCGAAGGAAAGGAGCTAACTGATCTGCTACCCCTAAATAGCTACTAAGGAGGTTCTGAAAGTCCTATGTTCGAACCTGCAGGCAAGTTTGCAGCGCCCCATATGTGGGTGTCAATATAATTGTACCGAACATGAAAGGTAGTAATAGAAATACCTGAATAGAAGCTGCTAAAAGAAATGAAAATAATTAGCAATAGGAATCAGAATCTAACCTGCACAATGTCATAATCATGAGCTACAATAAGAACAGACCATTCAAACAAGATTCTAACTGGGCCCCCATAAGCTTGAAAGGTACAATCAACACAGAGACAACCTACTTAGGATCGCATAAGCCTTGACAAGCGCCAATCAGTCTATATACCCCAATTGGTACTTCTAAGGCCCCGAAGGTGACTGCAACTGCCTCTTGGGCACACCAGCCCTGTGAGGGTCAAAAATTCCATTTTAGCGTAGAAGGAGTTCATAAGAGACTTCAATGTGGCCCCATAGGGTTCACTTTAGTCCTTTCAGACAATTACTAGCTCTTTAAGCAATTTATTTGCTCCGTAAGCAATTTAGGTTTGTAGCTCCAAAAGCAGTCTATATTTCTGTAAATGACAATAGCATCATAGCTCCGTAAGCAGTTTATAGCTCTGAAAGAAGTTCATACCATTAGCAAACCCTCAAGTATTCATGGAGAGAGGCAGTACGAATTACAATCAACCCCAACAAGGGATACTACGCTACAATTCTTAATCTATTCATAACGACTAACTACAACATTCGAATTCTTAAATTACTATAAAAGTACAGGTTGTATCAGTTTCATGATGAGAATATCTTGTTGAAGAGGTTATCCCTAACATGCCTCAATTGTCGAATTTTGCTCACCTAATCTGCTCCAACAAAAAGTCGGTAATTCCTCCAAATTGTTGTCATTACACTAAGAGAATAAAGTCGTTCTCAATTTAAGGAAATGGCTAATAACAACATCCTTATGGCACAATAACTACTAATAAATTGCTATCCAATTCGGCCGAAAGCGTATAAATCCCCGAGAATTTAAAAGGTAGAAATACTTACTTATCACTTGTAGACACTTAGGACTCGATTAGAAGTAATTTCTACAACTTCTACTTGGCGGGACTCCAAGCCAGATTTCAAGAAATAACTCCATAGATACATTCCTCATAGGCGCAAAACTTTTTATCCAAGATCAATTTACAATTAAACAGAATTTAACATCATAATTCAGCAAAAACCTTAAAGAAAGGTCGCTTAGGTCGTTTCATCTGTTTTGGGGAAATGTTAGAATGAAATATTGGAACTTGAGGGAGAATATATATAATTTGAGGCAGTGGGTAGGTGGGTGTGGTGCGCCACCCATCACTCCAAATATGGGCGCGATGAGCCAGCCTGTGCACAAGAATGGCTTCATAGCGCGGTGCCTGGGGAGCTCTGCCTCCAACCCCGACCTCCTTCTCGCTCAAAAGCATTCTTGCATGATCTCTTGACACGCATCGATTAAAACAACACAAACTTATGGGTGTAACAAATAATACGGCTTTAAATTTGATTTCCAGTGAACAACCATCAGCAGCGATTTCTGGTGACGGCACTGCCGCTGCGACGGATTTCCAAACTAGAATTTTTCAAAGGGTAATGGAGCGGGTAAACACTAGTAATTCAATCCACCAAAAAACTCCAATTGGTTTGGAAGCAACAATGACGAATTTCAATTCTAGGGTTCCCACCACCTCGCCGGACGGCGACTCCATGATAGATATATGCCAAAACCCAAATTACCAATGTCAATCGACACCTACTGATAAGGTTAGTGAAAATTCTCAAAATTCCCTATCAAATTCCTTTCCCATCAACTTGAATTTGGCAATTAGTGTTTCAGAAAATGGGCAATCCATTGGCGGTGGAGCTCCGGTTGCCAGAAAATTTCAAAATCATTGCTATTCCACTCCCCATCCTTCCAGCACCTCCCAAAACCAAAAATCCCTCTCCAATTCCACCCTAAACTTGTCAAATTTGACAATTAGGGTTCCACCTAAAAGCTATCTTGCCGAAAAATTAGACCCGGCCGTCGGAAAAATCAATCTCAGTCCAAAAATTCTCCCCATGTCCATGAGACCATTTCTAACCAAAGTTCCCAATGAAATGACTATCACAACTCTCCAAATTTAATCCCCATTGAAATTTCAAGTCAAAAATTCGGCCAGCCCTCTAAGGATACTACCCTGCATCTCAACACCACCACCAATGTATCAAAAAATTCCACCAATCTGACTAGCAGTCAATTTCCTACTATTTCTTCGAATTTTGCTAAGTTTGACCCCACTGGTCATAAAAATCCAAATCTTTTTCTTACTCCAACTGCACTATCCCTCAATATTAAGCCCTCAAACCCTATCTACTACCACCAAAAATCATCTTCCACCTTCTACTGCCACCCAAACCATGGACACTAGATTCAGGGGTAGACATGAAACACCCAAAATTGATATTGCTACTCCTAAAAGGACAACCAAGCAAGGTCTCCCAGTAGTGATGTTCAAGAGAGATAATTACATGGTAAAGATGGCTAGCCCTTGCAAATATACTGTCATTAGAAAATTCTACTCTCCAATGCTCAAAATGGAGATCATTAGGAAATGCTTTATCACCTAGATTGAGCTCAGATGCAACGTAAAAATCACTCACTTCAACTCTTGCCACATTTACGTTGAGCTCGATAATGAACATGATAAAGACATAGTGCTTGATAGTAAAAGGATCTATACCAATGGGGTTATGATGAGATTCCATGTTTGGACCCCCACTTTTAACCCAAATGAGGAAACCCCTATTCTCCCTCTTTGGGTGGTGTTGTACTTCCCGAGTTTCCATGGCATTATTACTATAGGGAATTCATTGAACACTTGTTGGCAGATGATGGGAAAGTCCTCTTTCTTGATATGTCTATCAACAAGAAGACTAGAGGAAGTGCTGCTAATGCTAATGTTCAAAGGGATGTTACCAAGCTGAGGATCCAAAGTATTTGGATTGGTTTTGGTGAAGATGATAACCCGAATGGTGAAGGTATGTAATACCCCAAAATCCCTAAGATCATGCCGGAGGTACAAATAGAGAAAATAGGAAATCTTACACTAGGCCACACGAGAGTTGTCCAGTGACCCATGAGAAGACTTCACGAGTCGTTAACTGACTCGTAAAGTGAAGGGAGAATTGGAAAGAACTCGTGGTTAAGGGGTGACCACAAGAGAAGCAATGAGTCATGGTGAAGATGATCTATGGTTCAAGGTTCACTTTTCTAAAGATTGCACGAGAGGCAGCCGCGAGTCGGGAAATGACTCCACGACTCATGGATTTGGTCGTGGGCAGGAGCAAAACTTGAAGCTTAAAACTGGGGCAATGTACTTCATGAGTGAGTCACCACGAGTCGTTAGGTATACCATGAGTCATGGTGCCCCTCGTAGTGACTAGTATAGTGTATCTTCCATGTGTTTCAGTAAAGGTGTTTTCATAATTTCTAATCCCCTAAGTACTAAAATATGTCTTTTTAAGATTAGTTAGAAGGGTTTAAAGGATACTTAGCCTATTCTAAACCTCCCCATTCCAAAATGCAAGATCAAGGAGTCCATTGAAAATAAAACTAGAGGATTCTTTAGGTTCTTCCTTAATTCACTTTTATTCTCAAGAGAGGTTGTGAAATTCAAATTACTCAGGTATGTAGGGTTATGAATGGGATTATTCCATCACTTCTATACCTAAATCCTCTACTAAATTCATGAAATTCTAAGTTGATGAGTCTATGGGGTTTTAACCCAATTTGTGAAATTCTCTAAGTTTCTATCATGGGTAAAATCTATTCATGTTTCTAATGTTGTTCTAATATTCATGGGAATATTTTATGATGATTTTAATTACAAATTTATGATTTGAAAGTCTTGCAATTATGATGCCCAATTATGAAAGTTCTTGAAGAGTAAGATTATGATCTATGTTTCTAAGTATTATGAGGTGTTTATGATGAAAGTATTATTTCAAATTACCCATGTTTATAATCATGATTTTGACTATTTCAAAGTACGTAAAGTTTGGGCAAGCCCACATGATCGAGTATGTTTCATGATTTACTTCAATTTCTTGTTAATAGCTCACCACAAGTTTTTGGTGTCTAGACTCCCACTTTTAAGCTTGTGGTGTGGTTTGAGCCAAGGTTCCTCGTGATATGTTTTGAAATTATGGATGTATGATTATGATTCAACTTTGTCGCAAGACAATGGTTCAGCTTCATTGAAAAATAATGTAGAGCATATGCATATTTTTGGGAGTAGTGTCTAGCACCAAGTAGGCTAAGGGTTCAGTCAACCCTGTGGCTCAGAACTACGTGCAAACATAGGTATGATCATATTATTTGTGACCTCCCTTGTGAGCTTTCCCTGGCCCCCAGGGGCCTTCAGCTTGATATCGATATCATGGTAGCGCCTTAGACCTATCAAGGCTTTGGACGGATCTGCCCACTTGAGTGTAATAGTCGCGACCATGTAAGCTCTATCATGTTAATGTCGGTTATATGACGAGTCTGTCATTATTCCTCATGATTTTTAGTTATGCATGCTCATCAGTTATGATGTTATATTTTCAGTAGGTTTGACCCAAATATTCAGTTTTACTTATGATTATCAGTTTCAGCTTTGGGTCATTCAATTCAGTTATGAGATTCAGATATGTTTAAATCATATTTTAAGATAATAGCATGCAAGCCTTACTCTCAGAATCTTATCTTTAAATATTTTATGATATGCATGATTTTAGTTTTACTTGCTTAGAGGTTTTACTTACCTTGCATACTTAGTACTTTCCAAGTATTGACTGCATACTCTATGATGTATCATTTCATGATACAAGCTTGGACGTTCAGGTTCAGTCCTACCATTAATCAGTTCCTCAGAGTTAGCATTATCCAACCTGTTGGTTCGTCCTCATCCTTCGAGGACCTTTTTATCATCTCGTATCAGTATTTTTTGTTTCAGTTTAGTACTGAGTTAGTTGGGGTCTTGTCCCATCAACTTTTCAGGTTGTAGAGGCTTATAAGACATAGCATGTATTTAGCTTCGGATCAGTATTATGTTTTCCATTGTTCAGATGTTATTATAGTTTCAGACTTCTGCTATTTTCAAATGTTATACTTTACGCATTTTTTATGTTAATTCTAGTTATCATGTTCATGCCATGGGTCGACTTGGAGCTTCTCGGAGTTCTTTCTCCAATGTCTCGATCTGGGCCTATGTTCGCGTCGTGACAAACTTGGTATAAGAACAATAGGTTTTGAAGTGTCCTAGTGTCTGAAAGCTACGTTAAGTAGAGTCTTTTTTATGGACGTGAAGTATGCCACACTTATGACAAAGAGGCAACGCAACATTTTAGGAAACATCCTTTCTTTCATGATCTATGTTGTGTGATAAAATATCTCTCTATCCTTCTAACTCATGCTATACACATTTGCAGAATCATGCCTCCTTGCCGAGTTAATGGAAGAAGGAACGGGAATGGAAATGGCCATGAGAATGACAATGGAGATGAGCACCAGTAGGCCCCACCAGCCCTAGAGGATCATGTGCCCGAGCAGGTTGCTCACGTGGAATTTAGGGTAGCCATCCAGATGTTGGCATAGGCATTGACTGCCCAAGTCAACGAGCAGGCGGTAGCCGAATGTACCCCAGAATGGGAACGCGGAAGTAGCAAGAGTCAGGGACTTTCTTAGGATGAACCCTTTGAATTTCCTCAAATCAAAGGTGGACGAGGTTCTACATGAGTTTATCTATGAGATTCAGAAAATTACCCAAATTATGGAGGTGATAGGGGAGGACTGCACAGACCTAGCCTTATATTAGTTTAAAGGGGTTACCCATATTTGGTTCAGAAAGTGGAAGGATAGGGCAGTTAGAGTAGGTCCCATCAGTTGGGATGAGTTTCATACCGCGTTCTTGGGTCGTTCTTTCCCTGGGAGATAAGAGAAATCAAAGTACCTGAATTCATAAACCTGAGGCAGAACAACAAGACGGTCCAGGAGTATGCTTTAGAGTTCACCTGCCTATCCAAATATGCGCCATAGATAGTGGCTGATCAGAGGGCTTGAGTAAGCAGATTTATACATGATATATTAGACCATTTGGTCAAGTATTGCAGGACCACTATGCTCCATCAAGATATGGAATTCTCACAGTTGGTTCTACGCTCCTAGTAAATAGAGGATGTACAGGTGAGTGAGCGGGAGAGAGAGGCCTAGAGGGCCAAGACCGACAGTTTGGGGTTCTCCCTGCAGAGGTCGGGTGGTAGGCATCATCAGATGTCCCACCGGAGATCATCAGCCCCAGCACCGTCAGTAGCAAGTGTGCCATCCATATCTAGGTGTGACTACAGGAGAGAAGCATCAGGATCGCGAAGTCATAGGACCATATCCGTAGAGCCCAATGGCAGAAGGCACACTAGTGAGTGCCTAGCAAGTACAAGTGCTTGTTTCGGTTGTGGAAGGCTCGGACATATGCTCAGATATTGTCCAACATCTAGACAGGGGCATGATAGAGGCTGAGACTCAGCCACTAGTTCAGTAGCCCCACTAGCATGCTCAACTCAGCAGGGTGCATCCACTGCTGCAGGTGGTGGTCAGCATCAGAACAGATTCTACGCCCTCGCATCTCGTCAAGAGTAGGTGGCTTCTCCAAATATAGTTACTAGTATGTTACAAGAACTTTACCTTGATTTATATGCATTGTTAGACTAGGGGATACTGTATCTTTTGTGATGCCCTATGTTTGCTGTAGTTTCGAAGTCAGTCCCAAAATCCTAGCAGAACCCTTCTTAGTCTCTACTCTAGTCGGTGATTTAGTTATGGCTCGATGGGTATATAGAAATTTCCCTGTCACAGTCCTTCAGAAAGTCACCTTAGTAGATTTAGGAGAGCTAGCCATGATAGATTTTTATCTTATATTTTGTATGGATTGGCTACATGAATGTTATGCCTCAGTAAATTGTAGAACTCGTGCAGTAGTGTTTCAATTTCTAGGCAAGCCAGTCCTAGAGTGGAAGGGTAGTTTAGCTGTGCCTGTAGGTTGTTCCATTTCCTACCTTAAGGTCAGAAAGATGATCTCTAAAGGTTGCGTGTACCATCTAGTTATGGTTAAGGTTTCTACATCTGAAACCCCGACTATCTAATTAGTTCTTGTAGTGTGTGAATATCTAGCAGTGTTTCCAGATGATCTATTGGGAATTCCTCCCGAACGGGAGAACAATTTTTGTATTGACCTTCTTCTTGATACACAGCCAATATTTATTCCTCCTTACAAAATGGCTCTAGGTGAGCTAAAGGAGTTGAAGGAGCAGTGAAGGATCTTTTATACAAGGGTTTCATCACCTAGCAAGTCCCCGTGGGGTGCACCTATCTCTTTGTCCGGAAGAAGGATAGTTTCCTTCGGATGTGCAATAACTATTAGCAATTGAATAAGGTCACCATCAAGAACAAGTATCCCCTCCCTAGAATTGATGACTTGTTTGATTAATTTCAAGGTGCCAAGTATTTTTCTAAGATAGACCTTAGATTCGGATACCATCACCTCAGGGCTAGAGAGAGTGACATCCCGAAGATAGCCTTCAAGACTCGATATGGTCACTATAAGTTTGTAGTTACGTCGTTTGGAATGATAAATGCTCCCGCAGCTTTTATGGATTTGATGGATAGGGTGTTCAAGCCGTATTTGGACATGCTCATGATTGTGTTCATAAATGACATTCTCATATACTCTCAGAGTGATGAGGAGCAAGCCGCTCATTTGAGGATGGTGCTACAGACTCTTAAGGATCGCCAATTGTGTGCTAAATTCAGCAAGTGTGAGTTTTAGTTAAGCTTGGTAGCATTTGTATATCAGGTGGTGTCAAGCGAGGGTGTACAGGTTGACTCTCCAAAAGTAGAAGCTATGAAGAATTGGCCAAGACTAGTTAGTCTTTCGGATATCAGGAGTTTCTTAGGCTTAGCTGGTTACTACAGGAGGTTCGAGGATGAATTTTCATCCAATGCAGCACCATTGACTAAGTTGACCCAGAAGAAAGTGAAGTTTCAATGGTCGGAGGCCTGTGACAGGAGTTTCTAACAGATGAAGACTCAACTCACCTAAGCACCAGTGTTGAGTCTGTTTGAGGGTATCGATGGGTTTGTGCTATTTTGTGATGCCTCGAGTATCGATCTTGGTTATGTATTAATGTAGCACATTTAGGTTATAGCTTATGCTTCAGGCAGTTGAAAGTCTATGAGAAGAACTACCCGCCTCACGACCTCGAGTTGGCGGCGGTAGTATTTGCCTTGAAGATTTGGAGACACTATCTGTACGGGGTCCATGTGGATGTGTTTATGAACCACAAAAGCTTATATTACGTGTTTAACCAGAAGGATCTAAATCTACGTCAAATAAGGTGGTTGGAGGTTCTTAAGGATTATGATATAAGTGTCCTTTATCATCCGGGAAAGGCTAACGTAGTGGCAGATTCTCTTAGCAGGCTTTTTATGGAGAGTGTGTCCCATGTAGATGAGGAAAGAGAAGAGTTAGTGAAGGACGTCCATCAGCTTGCACGACTAGGAGTTTGTCTTGTTGACTCAACAGATGGTAGTGGCATTATTCAGAATGGATTTGAATAATCATTGGTGACTGGAGTCAAAGCTAGAAAAGACGAGGATCCTATTTTGGTAAAGTTGAAGGAAGCTGTTCAAAATCAGAAGGTGGAGGTTTTCTCCTAAGGGTAAGATGGTGTATAACAATATCATCATTTTTTGTTCTGGGTGTTGATGAATTGAGGGAGAGGATGTTGCATGAGGCTCATGGTTCAAGATATTCTATACATCCAGATGCCACCAAGATATACCATGACCTTTGGGAAGTATATTGGTCGAATGGAATGAAGAAGGACGTAGCAGATTTTGTTTCTAAGTGTCAAAACTGTCAATAAGTTGGACATCAAAGACCTAGAGGTATTCTTCAAGACATTAGTATCCCTACTTGAAAGTGGGAGGAAATAAATATGGATTTCATTATAGGATTGCCTCGTACTCGTCTACAGTATGACTCCATATGTGTGATTATCGATAGGTTGGCTAAAGTAACTCATTTTCTACCAGTCAAAACTACTGATTTAGCAGAGGATTATTCCAAATTGAACATTCATGAGTTAGTTTGGTTGCATGGAGTATCCTTTTCTACCATATCAGATAGAGGTATGCAGTTTACCTCCCAATTTTGAAATCATTTCAGAAGGGACATAGTACTCAGGTCAAGCTTACTACAACTTTTCACCTGCAAATTGATGGTCAGGCTGAATGGACCATCCAGACTCTTGAGGACATATTGAAGCATGTGTGATTGATTTCAAGGGTAGTTGGGATGATTATTTACCTCTCGCCAAATTTGTAGATAACAACACTTACCATTCTAGTATTTAGATGGCTCTATTTGACGCTCATTATGGGTGGAGGTGTAGATCACCTATTAGTTGGTTTGAAGTCGGTGAAGCTACATTGATAGAACCAGATTCAGTTCATGAGGCTATGGAGAAAGTTCAGCTTATCAGGGAAAGGTTGAAGACAACTCAGAATGGCAAAAATTCCTCTACGGAAGTGAGGAGGAGAGAACTTGAGTTCGTAGTTGATGATTTGGTGTTTTTGAAGGTGTCTCCCATGAAGAGAGTGATGAGGTTGGGAAAGAAGGGAAAACTTAGTCCCCATTATGTTGGTCCATACATGATCGTGAGATGTGTTGGCAAGGCGGCTTACGAGTTGGAGTTGTCCTTAAAATTAGCTTCACTACATCTAGGTTTCCATGTGTCACTTAAAGAAGTGCATGGGTGATCCAGCTTTGGTTGTCCTGGTGGAGAGTATAGGTATGAAGGATAGCCTTAGAAACGAAGAGGTTTTGGTTGAAATACTTGATCGTCAGGTTTGGAAGCTACAAAACAAAAAAGTTGCTTTGGTAAATGTTTTATGGAAGAATCAACCTATTGAGGGAGCTATGTGGGAAGCCGAAGAAGATATGATGGCTACATACCCGCATCTATTCCCTTCTGATTTAGTTCCAGCTTGAGGTATCAGTTTTATCCTTAGTACCCTAATTAGTTTCATGTTCAGTTCATGTGTTCCAGTTTCTTTCATGTTAATGTATATATGTGAGATTCATGAATTTAGTTCAGTCACGTATTACAGTCCGGAGTTAGTCACTCCGTCAGTTTTCAGCTTTAGAAGTTCAGTATTTGAGATGTTTCTATTTCCCCAGCTTTTTGGTATGTTCATTCACATTAAAGGACGAATGTTCCCAAGGGGGAAATATTGTAATACTCCAAAAGCCCTAAGATCAGACCGGAGAGTTCAAATAGAGAAAATAAGAAATTTTATGCCAGGTCACCGGATGAGTCATCCAATCACCCGTGAGGAGACTTCATGAGTCGTTAAGTGACTTGTGAAGTAAAGGGAGAATTGGAAAGAACTCTTGGTCAGGGGGTGACCAGGAGAGAAGCAACGAGTCATGGTCATGGAAATGAGTCGTTAAGTGAGTCATAGTCAAGATGGTCTATGGTTCAAGGTTCACTTTTCCAGAGATAGCACGAGAGGCAGCCACGAGTGAAGTGACTCCACAACTCGTGGAGTTGGTCGTGGGCAGGAGCAAAACTTCAAGTTTGAAATTGGGGCAGTGTACTTCACGAGTAAGTCAGCACGAGTCCTTAGGTACAACACGAGTCGTGGTGTCTCTCGTGGCGATTGGCAGAGTGTATTTTCCCTACATTTTAGTAAGGGTGTTTTCATAATTCCTAAGCCCCTAAGTCCTAAACTACATAGTTTTAAGATCATTTAGAAGGGTTTTAAGGATACTTAGGTATTCTAAACCTCCCCATTCCATGCATGCAAGATCAAGGAGTCCATTGGAGATCAAACTAGAGGATTCTTTAGGTTCTTCCTCAATACACTTGGATTCGCAAGAGAGGTTGTGAAATTCAAAGTACCCAGGTATGTAGGGTTATGAATGGGAGTATTCCTTCACTTTCATGCCCAAATCCTCTTCTAAATTCATGAAAATCTAAGTTGAAGAGTCTATGGGGTTTTCAACCAATTTGTAAAATTCTCTAAGTATCTATAATGGGTAAAATCTATTAATGCTTCTAATATTGTTTTAAGATTCATTAGAATGTTTTATGATGATTTTAATTATAAATTTATGATTTCAGTGTATTACAATTATGATGCCTAATAATGAAAGGTCATGAAGAGTTAAGATTATGATATATGTTTCTAGGTATGATAAGGTGATTATAATGAAAGTTTTATTTCGAATTACCCATGTTTATGCCCATGATTTTGACTATTTCAAAGCATGTATAAGTTTGGTAAAGCCTATATGATCAAGTATGGTTCATGATTTGCTTCAATTTCATGTTAATAGCTTACCACGTGGTTTTGGAGTCTAGACTCCCACTTTCAACTTGTGGAATGGTTTTAGCAAGGTTCCTCATGATATGTTTTCAGAATATGAATTTAAGATTATGATTCAGCTTTGTCGCAAGATGATGGTTCAGCTTCGTTGAAAAACAATGGAGAGCATATGCATGTTTTTGAGAGTAGTGTCTAGCATCGAGTAGGAAAAGGGTTCAGTCAACCCTGTGCTTCAGAACTACGTGCCAACACAGGTATGATCATATTATTTGGGACCTCTCTGCTGAGCTTTCCCTGCTCTTGAGGGGCCTTCAACTTGATATCGATATCATGGTAGCACTCTCAGCCTCGGCAAGGCTTTGGATGGATCTTCCTATTTGAGTGTAATAGTTGGGACGATGTAAGCTATATTGTGGTAATGTCGGTTATGTGATGAGTCTCTCATTGTTCCTTATGATTTTCTGTTATGCATGCTCATCAGTTATGACATTATGTTTTTAGCAGGTTTGACCCAATGTTCAATTTTACTTAGGATTATTAGTTTCTGCTTTAGGTCATTTGATTCAGTTAGGATATTTAGATATGTTTAAATAATGTTTTCAGATAGTAGCATGCAAGCCTTACTCTTAGAATCTTATCTTGAAATGTTTTATGACATTCATGATTTTAGTTTTACTTAGTGGTTTTACTTGCCTTGCATACTAAGTACATTTCAAGTACTAACTGCATACTCTATGCTGTATCATTTAATGATACAGGCTCGGACATTCAGGTTCAATCCCGCCATTAGTCAGCTCCTCAGATTTAGCATTATCCATCCTGTTGGTGAGACTTCATCCTTTGAGGACCTTTTTATCAGCTCATATTTATATTATCAGTTTCACTTTAGTAGTGAGTTAGTTGGGGTCTTATCCCATCAACTCGTCAGGTTGTAGAGGCTTATCAGACATAGAATGTATTCAGCTTCGGATCTATATTATGTTTTCTATTGTTCAGATGTTATTGGATTTTCAGACTTTTGCTATTTTCAAATATTAGACTTTCCATATTTATTTATGTTGATTCTAGTTATCATGTTCATGCATGGGTCAACTTGGAGCCTCTCGGGGTTCTTTGTCCCATATCTCGATCCGAGCTTAGGTTCAGGTCGTGACAAGGTAGATGGAAAGACATCCAGTATGAAGACATTCCTCTCTATTGCATTTATTGAAAACACCAAGGGCACACTAATCTGGCTTGCATCATCAGGAAAAGAGATGAGGAAAGAAGAAAAGCCAAGGAACGTGAAGAAGCTGCAAAGTAAAGCAAAGGAGTGGTAGCTACTTACCAAATTCATCCCTCCCAGCCAGGTAACTCAGGTATGGTATCTAACATTTCCTTTCATATTGACATTTCTACACAGGTACCATATTGAACAAAAGAGCAAGTCCCTGATAATCCAAAAGGAAGCAACCACCAAATCCAAAAGAGACACACCCGCATAATACAAATGAGAACGTTCCTCCAAATCCAAAAGCAACGAGTTCAAAATCAAAAGAAGTAGGACAATGGAAAATCGGGTAGCTTCACAGAAACCGGTGTATATGGCAAAGGTTTCTGCTACTACTACCCAAGTTGTTGTTGATACTTATCTCTTCCCCTATGGCTCCCCGACTACTATTGTTAATGCTTCTGCTCAACTCCCCCATGGCTCCCCTGTCTCTGTGTTGGTTGTTGGTATTGATTGAGGAAAGGTTGATGGTCAGGAGGATGTTATAGAAGGTTAGGAGGGTTGTCAGGAGAAGCCCATAGAGCCCTTTAGTACCAATCCTACCCACCGGATACATAAAAAGTAGCATGCGTTACCCAAAATGGTTAGCCCCAAAACAATGATATTGACTCCAGTAATCAGAAAAGGAAGGAAAAACCTAGCACTTAGAAGAGATAAGCATCACAACAAACAAAAGGTGAATTAGAAGCTGCTCAGATTTCTAGTCACCGTGATAAGGCTTCAACACAAATTTTAGACATGAGGTGACTAGTGATGAAACTATTTTAGATATTCAAACTCCAAGTAAGAGACAAATTAGTCCAAAGATTTATAAGGATATTGATGAGGCTGATCATTTTATTTGTGATCATCCTCATGATGTGACCAGTGATCATAATATTATAGATAATCTGGTTTTAGGCCAGTTGCACAGTGTTACAAAGAGTGAGGAGGATCCTGAGAAGGCTGATCATTTTATTTATGATCAATCTCGACGTATAACAAATTTGGTCCCTATGCAGACTATTATTCTAGATCCATAGATTCCTACTATTTTTAAAACCTCCACCCCAGTTACTTGTGATCCTCCATATTCGTTGTTTGTAGTGTGTAATCTCAATATTTCAGGTTGTAGAGATTTTGATGCAGATGAGTATAGAAAACTTTTTTTAGAGCATGAAATTTTATTGGATTCTGAGGATGAACCCATAAATACAATAGATGATGCACAAGCTTTGCAGTTGATACAGGCATTTGGTACTACTACTTCTTATATATATCAGAGGCCTAGGCAAAGGAATTCATGAATTGGCAGGGTAATTCACCACGGGGAGTATCACACTTTTCACCTGGATCAAGGATAGGTCCCCCAGCTACCAGGTCTAGATCGAGGGTTAATAACGGTTATCCCCGTGATTGGTTCCCTTATATTAAATGCGAGAGGCATCAGGACTCTTGGTGCCTTAGAGAGATTAAAAGCTCTCAAGAAGATTCACAAACTAGCTATTATTACCATTTTAGAACAATTTTTAGACAACTCCTATATTCACCTCTCCACTAACAACTTGGCTATGCACAAGTCCATCTACAACAACAATGGGATGATTTGGGTTTTTTGGAATAATGATATAGATTGTGTTCTTCTCAATTCTGATGATCAGCAGGTGACTAATGAGTTTAGACATGATGCGGGTGCAGATGTCTTCACTATGACCTTCATTTATGCTAAGTGTTAGGAGAATCTTAGGGCCCCTCTCTGGGACAATCTCATACACAGATCAGAGATTACTACTCCTTGGTGCACCATTGGGGATTTAATGTTATTACTACTCTGGAAGAGAAACAAGGAGGGGTTCCTTACAAAATGCAAAAGAGTAATACATTTCTGCATATGATAGTGCAGTGTGGTTTTGTTGATCTTGGTTACCACGATTCTAGATTCACTTGGTCTAATGGTAGAGGGCCAGAGGATGTAATATAGAAGAGATTAGATAGAGCCATGGTGAAAGATAATTAGCTCAGTAAAATACCTTTCACTACCATTACTCATCTTCCTTTTGTGGGTTTAGATCATTGTCCGCTTCTTCTTGAGATGACAGACAGACAGGAAACTCATGTCAGATATTTCAAGTTTCTTTATTGTTGGGTAGATTTTGACTTTCATGGATACGGTGCTACATTGCTGGACTAGAGAGGCTCATGGGCATCCTATGTGGGTTTTTCACTAGAAGATGAAGAGACTTAGATCTACACTTAGCTAGTGGTCAAAAAATGAGTTTGGGGATAGTTTTGCTCAAGTTAAGGAGTATGAGGATGCAGTTATAGTTGCTAAGGAGAAGTTCATCCAGACTAATAGTGATGCGGATAAATCTTCTTTGCATGCTTTGAATGCTGAGTGCATTAGATTTCTCAAATTGGAAGAATCCAATTTCAAATAGAAGATAATGTTTCAAAGAGGGAGGTGCCAACACTAGTACTTTCACATTTTTATGAGAGGAAGAAGGAGGAAACTTTGTATCCACAAGATTCAGAGTGATACAGGCCATTGGGTTCATGGGGATGCTAATAGTGCTAAGGCTGCGTGTGATCACTTCCAGGACTTGTTTTCAAAGTAGACACACTATGTTATAGAAGACCTACTTGCTCGTATTCCTTCTCTTGTAGCAGATGAGCAGAATGACTAGTTGACTACTATGCCAGACCTGGAAGAGTTAAGGAAAGTTATTTTTCCTATGATTCCTAGTTTTGCAGTAGGGCCAAATAGTATGAATGGAAAATTCTTTCAATTATGTTGGGAGATTATTAAGAAGGATTTGCTTGCTGTGGTTCGTCTTTTTTATATGGTTTCTCTCTTCCCAAATATTTCTTGCATATTTGCCTAGTTCTGATCACAAAGGTGGAGTCTCCAAACCATTTGTCAGAATTCAGACCAATAAGTTTGAGCAACTTTACCAACAAGATTATCTCAAAGATTATTTGTCTTCGACTAGCTCCAATCTATCCTGGTCATATTTCAGCTAATAAATCCAGTTTCATTAAGGGAAGGGGTATTTTATAGAATATAATGCTAGCATAAGAAGTTGTTCAGCGTATAAACAAGAAGAATTTTAGGGGTAATGTGGTCATCAAGCTTGATATGGCGAAGGCATATGATAGAGTTTTCTAGGCCTACACTTGCCTTGTTCTCAGAAGAATGGGTTTATGTTAGGTGATTATTGATATGATTTGGAGGACTTTGGTGGATAATTCGTACTATGTTATTATCAATGGCATCAGACATGGTTTCTTCGCCTCAACCAGAACTCTTAAACAGGGTGACCCTCTTGCTGCTGCCCTATTTATTTTAGACATAGAGGTTCTTTCTAAGATGATGAATAACATGAACCATAATCAGTTCTTTTATGGTTTTTATATGGAAAAATATTTCCCCACATTAACCAACCTAACTTTGCAGATGATGTCATCATCTTTACTTCGGGGGTGGGGGAGGTGAGGAGATCACTAGAGTTGGTTATGCAACTCTTACCGATTATGAAGGTTGTTCAGGACAACTCATTTATTGGAACAAAAGTAAATTTATGGTTGCTACCAATGCTCACCCTCCTATAGTGGCTACTATTAAGGCAGTTATCGGATTCTCATAAAAGGAATCCCCCATTACCTATCTCGGTTATCTTCTTTATATTTGGAGATAGAGGATTGTTTATTTATCATATATTATCCCCAAAATGATAATGAGGATTTTAGGGTGGTAGTCGAAAATGCTCAGTAATGGTGGAAAATCTACCCTCATCAAATATGTTCTGTAGTCACTTCCTATTCACCTCCTCAACTGTGTTTCTCCTCTTAAAACTATTCTTGATGAAATTGAGAAGTTGACAGTTGATTTCTTCTAGGTATGAAAAATGACAGAAAGAGGTATCATTGTGCCTCTTGGGACACCTTATGTCATCCTTATGATGAAGGTGGGGTCATATTCATAACGATTCATGAAGTTTGCAAATTCCTTGAACTCAAATAGTGGTGGAACTTTAGGACTAAGGATTCTCTTAGGAGAGACTTCCTCTTAGCCAAATATTGTTAGCGCTCTTACCCGGTATCAAAAAAATGGGAACTCAGGTGAGTCTCAAACTTGGAAGAAACTCATGACTAACAAACAGGTGGCGGAGGAAAACATCTTGTGGAAGGTTCACTTTATTAGCTCTAGTTTTTGGTGGGATAAATTGCTCGATATTAGATTACTTGCTACTCACAGATCTTTGTTGGGCAGACTGATCAAGGCTAAAGTTTGCACGGATAAATCGACTACAGTAGTAGCTCCTGCAGCAGTTGGTTGCACGGATTCTCAACACCCAAATTCAGTTTCACCCAAATAGACCTGATCAATAATATTGGAAGGCCACCGCCTCTGGTATCTTCTATTGTTCTTTAGCTTAGGGGGTGATCAAGAGATCCAAACAGACCACTCTTATTGATAGGAGAACCTAGTAGAAACATGTACCTTTTAAATGTTCCTTTACTTTGTGGAGGGCACTGAGACATAAGCTCCCTACAGTAGCCAGAGTTCTAGTCTTTAATCCAGATGGTGCTACAGAATATGTTTGTTGCTGTGATAGAGGTTATGAGGATGTTCAGCATGTTATGGTTTCGGGTTATTTTACTACTACGGTATGGACTCCTTTCTCCACAACAATGGGTTTCAAACACCGTGACAGACCTCCCAGGGCCCTTCTTGTGCATTGGTGGGTTCAAAAGCATTGCAGTAAGCCCCACAATACTCTACTTAGATCCCTTCCTGTTTTTATATATTGGAACTTGTGGAAGAACATGTGTGCTGCTAAGTGTTGTTCCAAATAGTCTAACTTGTTGAGGGTGAAGTATGTTATAACCAGTGATGTTTATGAGTTCTTGAGGATGATCCCTATGTTCATTGGCCTCCAGATTGGGAAAATCTTTGTGCTAGAGTGGAGTTGTGTACAAAAAAAGGGTGGAGTCACTACAATTTTGTGGTCTAGGCTGACACTAAAATAGTAAAACTCAATACATATGGTAGCGCTCATGGTAATCCAGGAAGGATTAGGGAAGGTGGTATTCTCAGGGATTGTAATGGGGATATTATCCATGCTTTTTTTGCCCCCTTGGTGATGGAAATAATAATCAGGTGGATCTGGAAGTGGCCTGTATTGGTCTTACCTGGTGTCTTCATAATAGCCACTCAGACTTTGTTCTTGAGATTTATTTGGAGCTCATAGTTGGTTGGATTATGGGCAAATTTGCTCCTCCTTGGCATCTCCACCACTCTTTTATCAGACTTTATGACACTATTAGGCAGCTTCACACATTCTCATGTCGTCACATCTTCAGAGAGACAATGCAATTGTTGATGCATTGTCCAAACATAGTCATACTAATATTATTGCTACGCACTTCACGTTCCTTCAAGACCTACCAGTGCACATAAAAGGACTTCTCACGGTAGACAAGATAGTCCTGCCTAGCTTTAGAAGGAGGAAAACCAAGAGGATCAAAGAGCTACCTTGATCATATTTAGTGCCTCGATAGAACACAGTGTTGGGGTTCACACCACACAAGTCCAAGGTTACACTCATGTTACATCCCGTAAGGTCCTATCGTTTAACCGAGGTGTGCATAAATATGTTGAGAGTTTTGGAGTACGATGCACGCGGGAAAAGGCCCCATACTAGTATTACTGACCCTTCGTCGAGCCTTGTGTGCCCAGGGTGCACTTATAGGAGCCCAGCAGGCTCAAACACTATTATCGGAGCCCAGCAGGCACAGTTGCAGATCAACATGCCAGGTAGGTTGGTGATAATGTCCAAAATATACTCTTTATGTAACGAGTATAAATGGTCACTGTATCAAAACAAATATCCGATGGATGTCAGGATCGAATCCCACATGGACTAGTGGATGGTAAGCACTAGTGTCGTTTAAGAAATTGAATTTAGCTTAGACTAACATAGAAATAAATGGGTTGGGGGAGATTGACATTTATAATAGAATATAACTTCTAATTTGGTTGACTACGATAGAAAATTACCAAGGTTGTTGATAAGAATGCGAAAGACTATAGGTGTGGTGTAGATTATACGCTAACTAAATAGGATCATGCTAGGTAATCTCATAAGTTCAATTAGTGTAAATAATCTCGAAAAAATGGGCATTTAATGCTTTTTAGCCTTATAAAGACCTCTTGCTAGAGTTCATTCAAATCTATAGACACCATTAACTCAACCCCATCTGAATTAATAGCTGCAGTAATTTCTAGCTATTAGCTATTAATTAGGAGTGAGAATGTAATTTAGGCTATTTCTATCCCAATTTCACAATCTCTCATCCATACCCACCATTAAATTCTCTTCAAATACTCAGTTCTTCTTTTGCAAGCAACAATCAAGTAAGAACAATTAGACCCACATCAATATCAATGGATCTTCAATTATAGATTGGAAATAATCTAACAGATTTACACTTAGTTAAATAATATTGAGATGACTCTAGCAATACCCACTCTAATTAAGCATTCATCATCACAGACCTCTACTTAAAAATTTAGCTACTCATTATTAAGAAATTTAAAAGCACATTTAACAATAAACTCATTGAATTCAATAATAGGAGTAGACAAATCAAATTCAACAAGAAGTTTTCAACAATGGCAGTACCTTGCTATGTAGAAGAACAAGAACAAAAAGAAAATAGCTCTTTTCAAATTCCACCAATCAAATTCTCCCTTTCTTCTCTGCCAAAAGAATGTTCTAAAGGCTAAAAATTTAAATCTAACGAGTACACAGTACTTTTCTCTAGAATATATCAAAAAAAATGGGGTATCTTCTATCACTTTTTCTATGCTGGACCATTTTGCCCTAATCAGCATTCTAGAACTGGTGGAAGTGTTGGTGGTTCGCCGGTTGAAATCCGCAGGCCGCCGGCTACGCTATCTGCGCCTTTAGTAAATTCTAGTAATCTTTAGCGGTCCCTTCGGCGTTTTGCCGATCTCCATCCATGCACTACCGATTCTTTGCTCTTCAATCCAACAAGTTTAGGTGTCATTCGGTGCCTGAACCAGCGAGTCGCCAGTGGAAACTTATGTATGCCGGTGGCTTTGCTTCTCAAAGGTAGTGTTTATTGGCTTTTGACCGGTGTTTCGCCATTCTTCTTCGGTGGAGCACCAAATTTTATCCAACTTCCTTCTTTTTTCTCCATTTCTTACTCTTTTCTTCACATTAGACATCTGCACACAACAAAGGAAAAAGGGCATAAAATCCACATAAATAACCAAAAAGCTAAGCAAAAACTTAGGCTTAAAAGCCTAATGAGTTGGTGAATTACCAACTCATCAAACCCCCGAACTTGAACCATTGTTTGTCGTCAAGTAATGAAATTCTTATCAGTTGAAAAATATGACACTCTCACAAGTTTAAACATCACCAACAACCTAGTCTATGACAATCCAAAAAAATGCTCAGGAATCTCACCTAAAAAGAGAAGCAAATTCCCCTAAAAAATAACAATGAAGATATTTCAAGAGGCTACCGCCATTCACAAACATGATTCACAAGAGTTTTCATTTTGTAGAAAAAGGGAATTTCTTATCCATGGAACACATATAGCAGCTTAATTCATAATCATTGCACATTCAAAACCTGGCTTAGAGCTTGTATTTCTCATGCCTTATGCACAAATTTACATTTAATGCAATTGTGCCCTTAAAAAGGGTGATGCCACTCATCGAAGAGAGAATCCCTATTTTCTTCATGACTCAATGCATTCACACAAGGGATTTCACATGCACCCAACTCGACTCATAGGCTTTCCCTTCATGTAAATCGCCACTAATGTAGAGCAACTGCACTTAAAATCACTTAGGACTTGCGGGTCAAGATGTAGTCAAGGGTTGAGGGTAGGATAAATATTTAGCTTTAGTAACTAATGCCTCCCTAATGCCTTTATAAATATTTGCAACATCACATTATCTTATTTAAAATACTCCACCTTATTTCTCCTTGTTCATTATTTTCATCCTTTTTGTAACACCAACCACCCTTTTAAACCCATGAATTCCACAATTTGTATGCAAGAGATAGCATCTTTTTACCATTCTTTTCTCTTATGATGATTTGAGGTCTTTCAACCTAAATGATTCATTCATTTCATCACAATTTTTGGGTGCTACCTCATATTGAAGTTATCATTCTTCCCTTTTCTCCTGCAAACCCCCAAACGTAGGCTTTTGCCTCATCTCACATTCATTTCCTTATAGCTCCCCGACTCATTGGCTTGAAACCCCCATTTTTCATTATTTTATTACTAGCAATTAGAAAGGATGGGTGCAAAAGAGAAGGATTAGAAATGGTCATTAGGCTTGTAATGTGGTTTCCAAAAAAGAGTCTGAGGCCCAAACATTGGTTGTCAAATATTAATGCTCAAGGAGGTCATTTTGGTTGAAGTGACTACCAAAAGGAGGCATAAGATCATGTTCTAAGTGTAACTACATCTAGGTTTTTACCTTGAGTAGCACTTGGGGCATGTTCTAGACAAGAAGATGTGCATGGGATTCACAAAAGTCCTTACCACAAAAGGCATCACTCCTCAAGAGACAACAAAAGTCATTGTCCACACAAAATCTTAGTTTAAGACATCAAAACATGCAAATTCATAAGTCAAGCAAGGAATCTACAAAGCATGACAAAGAGTGCTATGTTCTCGATTCAAAATTACATTCATTATCATTTCCATTTTCATTTTCCTGCCCTATTTTAAAACTCCATTTCAAAAAAAAATTCTAGTGATGCCTCTCAAAACAGCTCCATAACAGACTTAAAAACAACATGGCAATTTCCCTTAAGAAAGTTGCCACTTAATCTATCATCAGAAAATGCCAACCCGATTCGACAACAAAAAAAATAGAAAGAAAACAAATGAATGCTCCTCAGGAAAGAACCGTGATATAAAGAAAACCATAAGATTTTTGATGACTACCCTACAATTTACAAAGGCAAACAACAAAACAAGAAAACCTGAGTCATGCATGCAAAATTTATCAATTCCAAGCGAAGACCTCTTTTTATCACTAACACATCAACATTAAAGAACTCAATCATGTCATTCATTTTCATTACTGTAACAAGCCCGAAAAGGGAAATCATAAACAAACAAAACAAACCATAGCCTGACAAAGGCTATATCAATACAATTCCAAAAATATCAATGATCTCCCAACAGACAAACACTCATCCCTCCCCCACTTAATAGAATACATTATCCCAAATGTATGCATGCAAAAGGGAAAGGGGCAAGAGACTCCTTGAATGGGTCATTCCTCCTCATTATCATCATCCACATTACCTGCACCATCACCACCGACCTCACCTAGACCATCAAAATCATCCCCCAAGACCTCGAATAGATCAAAAATGGGGCCTCGAACTGTGGAAGGAGCATCCATTGTAGCTCCAGGGCACTCATGTCAGGAACCTCTATTGATGTCCAACTTTTCCATTCTTGCACCTAAGTTCGGAGAGAGGTGATAGCCCTCTCAACCGAATCCACCCGTTTGCACAGTATAGTGATGCTTTCATACAAAGTTTTGAGCTCCTTCTTCACTATTTGAGCAATGAGTATAGGAAAACTCTTGTCCAATGTTTGGAGTTGGTTCTCATGAGAGTTGGTCATTTCCATAAGTCTGTGGAGACCATTTGATTGGGAGGATGTAAGAGGGAAATATGCTCCCAGAGGAGGCATGTCTCCTAAAACCCTGCCTGGCGCTTCGTGATGGGGCATGTTCAAATCCAGGGCATGCAGTGAGTAATCCGACCCATAAGATAGAGATCCCTCAGCCAACCCAAAAGCTTGCAGTCTTTTTCTCTTAACTGCGGGTGCCTCGTCATCTCTTTTCCAATCTATGGAAATCACTCCTAAAGTAGGGACATGGGTTTCATCTGGGAACAAAGGCATTCTATCTTGTGAGCACAGCAAGAAAATGAGGATAGCGTATGGCATGTAAGTGCTGGCCTGTCGTGCCTTCCGTTTCATTTGTTGGGACACAATCTTCACAAATTCAATGGGGACTCTAGACATGATGTAGGAGATGAGAATTGTTGTTTCTAAAATGAACCATTGCTTATTTTTGGAAGGAATGATGTGGCCTTAGATAAAATCCAACCATAATTTTTCCTCAAACATCAGATCATGGCGAGAGATTTCACCACCTGTGGATGCCCACAGAGGTGTATCAGCGGCGATGATTGGGGCTATCTAGGAGAATTGGTCCTTTATTTCTGCAACTCAGGCCATGTACTTTGAGCTAGAGTAAATCTCATCTTCCCAAAATAAGTAGTTGATGGCAGCTGGAGTGATGTCGACTTCCACTCCCCTTGTCATGACCGATGGTAGGAACGGGATGTCATCAACTTTACCTCTGTGTTTCATACAATCCTTCCTAGTTTTGTAGGAAGCATAGAACTCTACTACCAGGCTGGGTAGTAGGCCGGAGAGGATTGGCAAAAGCATGCCATTGCCTGCCTGTGAATTGAGTGGTGACATTTGGAAGATCACCATGCAAGCCTGCTAGATCAAATCTCTTCTCCACAATTATAAACCAGCCTTGGAATATGAACTAGTGCTCCTTCATGTTGGGAACACAAAGTATGATGGCCTCTTTGGAATTTGCATGTGGTGTGGAGGCCTTGGCTTTTCCCTTACCCTTGTTGGTGGATGATGCTGGGGCCTTGCCCTTTCCGGTGTTCCTAGATAAAGACATGATATTTCTATAAATATGGTGTTAGTGACAGCCACAATGTAATTGAACTGAAATAACTAAAGCTATTCTATAGGTGAAATGAGAAGCAAAGATAAAAAACTATTATTTAAAGAACGAGTAGCATCGGTGAGGCACCGACAAGTCGCAGGAGGAACCCGCGGGGCGCCGCTGACTCGCCAATGCGAAGTAGAAGACATAGAAAATCAAGAGTATACTGGTGATAAGGCGGTGAGTCACTGATATCAATCCGTGAACCGCCGATGCAACACGGGATCCAAGCAGTGGCCTGAAGCCAACAATAAATTGG
This sequence comes from Datura wrightii, assembly GCA_035772735.1. NCBI lineage: Eukaryota > Viridiplantae > Streptophyta > Magnoliopsida > Solanales > Solanaceae > Datura > Datura wrightii. The sequence goes on from JASDFA010000007.1 coordinate 99,137,670, forward strand.
ACCGGCGATTTATCGGACCCTATTAGGAAATCGCCGAGTGTCGTCGTCCCCAAATAAATTCCACACATTTCAATGGCATCCATTTATAAATACCCATACACATTTTAGTGAAACATCAACTCTACAAATAAAAAATGACTCAAATGAAGATTTACCCTTAATAATGGCGTCACCCAATCTATCATCTGGCAAATAATGGCATTTCAATTCAATTGGGTTACTCAAACTTCACCTCATTCAAATCCACACAAATATCGCACCTATCACACACCCGTTTTAGCCATACACTTTTATTCCCCATACAGTTCAACAAATAGAGTAGCAACCATGAATCTAATGGGAAGGAAAGGTACTAAAAAGGAAGGGAAAGACATGTTAAAGCCACATGGAAACATAATTAGAGTTCATTTGATGATAACATAAAAGTGAAAAGGACACATTACCACACTTTAGGAAAAAGTTTTGCAAAGGCTAGCTTGTGGGAGCTTAGCAATGTTCAACAATGGCAGCTGCAGAGGCTTGTGTAGTAGAGAGGGAGGATGTGAGTGTAGTGAGAATTTTGGTGAAGAAAGGGAGAGATTTTATAGTGGGGAAGGTGAGATACTGATTGGTTGAGGAGAAGGTGGGGTAGTAATGGTGAGTTAAGTGTGTATGGGAAGTGGAAGAGAGAGTTGTGGGAATATGGTAAAGTAACGTATTAGGAAGACAAAAAGGTTTGTGGAAAAATGGTAAAAGAGGAAATCAAGAGTATACTGGTGACAAGGCGGTGAGTCACTGGGGTCAGGTGGGTCCACATTTGATTTGAATTCTAAAACAAAATCGTACCTCGACCGATGTTACACCGATAGTTCGCTGAATTAAGCCGGTGTTCTGCTGCTTTATCTTTTGCACTTGAAATACTTCCTAGTTCACTATTTCACCACTGACTACCGACCATCGATTCGTGACCTGGGTCGGCGGTCCACCGATGAGTCACCGCTTAGTCCCCCAATACTTCTGGTAGTATGTGTTTTATCAATGATTGACTGGCGATACACATTTCGGCACTGGCGGTTCAGCGGTGTGTCTGATGGTCCAACACTCATGTTCCCAGCTTTCTACCTTTTCGTATCATTAGGCGGCGGTTTTCGGTTCTGGTTCGGCGATTCGTTGGTCCAGTGCGTTACCTGCATTGTTGTGGTGCTTTCCCTCCTTGCTCCTCAATTCATTGGTCCTACAAAAACAAAAACAACCAAGACATTAAAACACTCAAATAAGACACTTGGGTTGCCTCCCAAGAAGTTCCTTAGTTAACGTCGTGGCACGACGTAGCTCTTATTTACCAATTTTTCTTCGACAGATCATTCTCCAACTTCGTCTCCTCCATCTCAATTCCTCTATCCTCATCTTCTTTCTACAACACCCTGATCACCTTGCATTCGGCGGGAGTTTCAGCTGATGGACACACCTTGAAGGTGATCTCTTCACATCCAACTCTGAACTTGAGCTCCCCTAGCTCCACATCAACCAAAGCTCTCCCCATGGAAAGCAATGGTCTCCTTAAAATAATTGGTACCTCCACATCCATTTCACAATCGAGGACTACGAAATTAGCTGGTAGGATGAATTTATCCACTCTCACCAGCACATCTTCTAATACTCCCATAGGTTTCTTTATCAAACGATCCGCCATTAGCAACCTCATTGATGTAGGTTTTGTACTTCCAAGTCCCAACTTCTTTAAAATGATGAGGGGCATTAGATTTATGCTTGCACTGAAATAGCATAGAGCTTTCTTAACATATATATCCCAATAGTACAAGGGATTGTGAATGCCCCTGGGTCTTCCCGTTTGGGGGAAAGATTGTTCATCATCGTTTCGCTACAATGGTGCGTCGTCTCCCTACTACATACATCAACCACCTTCTTCTTTTTCGGCAAGTCCTTCATGAAGTTAGTGATCTTGGGCAGATTTATATGCCCAAGTGATACTCAAAAGTATCATTTTCGCCTTGTTTATCTATCAATGTGTATACATTCTCATGTAATTGGTAATAAATTGTGAATTTATACTAACCAACATGATTAGCATTGTTTTGCAGGTAAAATATGATTTCGGGAAGCTAAAATGCATGTTGAAGGATATCGGAGTTGGACTTGGATGCAAGCAAGGGAAAAAGCATTGGACAGCATGAAATAAGGGGGCTCCGCAATGGAGCCGTGTCACGCTGCCATCGCGGAGCCATTCTGTCTGGATGGGGAAAATTCACCCAATTTCCAGTGGAGGTCCGCGTTTGCTGCGTGGCACGGAGCCAGTGCTCCGTGATGAATGCCGTGCCACGTTGAGCCTGAATTCTTGGACCCCCAGTTCCAGTGAGGGTCCGCGTTCATGGCGTGTCACGGAGGCAGTGCTCCGCGATACACTCCGTGACACGTTGCTCATTATTCCGGGAAAAATTCCCAGCAGTATAAATAGAACACTTAAGTTCATTTTTCATAATGCTGACTTGGTGGAGCAAGGACGTGGGTTACAGGCAGTTGAGGGACGAAAAGTTCAGGTGTTTTTCTCTCTTTCTTTCTTCGTTAATTCAATTGCTTGTATGAGTAACACTAATTTTATGATGATTAATCCACAAATGAGTGGCTAATTCCTATCCTTGATGAGGTTATGAACAATTGTGATGAAATTTGATTATTGATTCTATGGGTTTTCATCTTTTCTTCCATGTTGTTCTATTAATTCTTGTTTTTACTGCATTAGTGTGTGGCCTACATTAATGTACATCTAAAAAGTCCGGTTTCACTCGAGAGAGCACGAAATTGGAAAGTTATGAATTAATAGGATATGTTCTTTACTTGATTTGGGAAAATTGAGTCTTGATTTGCTTTCAGGATAGAAATATGCCTGGAAGTCGTATTAGTCAATTTAGGAACCGGAATTGTATAGCTAGGACATGAATTGCATTTGATCACAGAAATGTTGACGGATGGTTCATGATTCTTAAGTGAGGTTAAATAACAGAGTTTTAATCTCTTGGCAGATGTTCTTGGCTAGCAACTGGAGGAAAAGATTAACCAAAGTATGATGATAATTAGTTTCATTACATGTTCGTTTAACCTTAGCATGCTTTCATTCATAGTTCAGATTCAAAGTAGATAATTGTTCTTAGTTTTAGTATAAAAATTTATAAAACAAACTATCAACTTTTTGGTTCCGCTGTTGTTTGCATTTTTAGAAGTAAAATATAGTACACTTGAGCAATTTGCACTTCATCCAAGTCTCTGTGGGATCGATACTTGGCTTACTAAAGCCACTTACTACTTGTTCGACCACGTGCACTTGCGTGTCGGTTTATAACCCCATATAACACCCCGAACAGTTAGCATATCCTAGCATTTGGAGGAGAGCATCCACCAATGATATATTAATAGACAATTTGCTGAACATGTCAATGAATTTGCTGAACTAATCATTTGTTACACCTCGGAAGATTTTTGGTGATTATTCGATATTTGTATGCTATGTTAAGGGAAGTACGGGTTGTATATTGGTCGTATATGACAAGGGAAATGTGTACGAACGGAAAAGAAAAGAGTATGTGAAGTTTATAAGTTAAGGTCAAATTTAAACGATCATATCTACCAATATATAATGAACTAGAAGCCCCATAACCTATAAAATTGAACATCTTTGAATATACTTTTCAGAACATCAAATGGCTCGTCAGTCGGAGTTCGGAGTAAAAAGTTATAGGCATTTTACAGTGGCACTATCTGGCAGTGACATGGCCACCACCCTAAAAACGGTCACTGCCCAAACACCTTTACATTTTAAGTTTTGTGTTATGTGATCATTTTCAATATTTCCAGATTTGAGGTTCTTTCTTACCCTCTGAAGTCCTCTCTTTTCCAGTAGCAAATCCTAATAAACCAAGAGGAAATCCCTCAAGAGAACACCATCAAAACTCAAGCAAAAGTTGATGGAAGTGAAGGCAACGTTGTGGTGAAGTTGTTGCTGCCTTGTAGTTTCGTTTTGGCAGTGTTGTTTCTGCGTGTTTGGGACTATTTTGGGATAATGTTATACTCCATGTTAGTAGTAATTGTTCATAAGAAAGAGTAAGTAATTTCCCTCTTTTGAAATCTAAAAGTCTATGGAATTTTTAATTGAAAACTAGAAGAAAGTTATGGTTTGTATGTTGATTTGTTCTAGTTGTTATGCTGTTATATTGCTGCATTTTCAGCAGAAAGATTGCTGCGTTATTGGGAAGTGAGTTAGAGGAAAATACTCCTATTATATCCAAGGATATTCTCATGCAAAGGGTAAGTGTTTCTAATTGCTAAACTTGCCAAAAATTCCTAGCTAAAGCTAGAAGTTGGAGGTTATGTTGGGCTGCCTTTGTTGGTATGTTGTTGTTGAAGTTCTGCTTGTTTTTGAAGTATGGAACAGCTGTGTTTTTCTGAGAATATACTCTATACTTGTGGGAGTTTTTCATGAGAAAAGTGAGGTAATTTCCTACCACTATTTTCCCTCAAAGTTGTAGAAACAAGTTGAAATAAGAAATGCTAAGTGTTGCCTTATTTGTTTGTGTTGTGACTGCCTATTGATGTAAGTTTTGGCTGGATAAATTTCTTAAAACAAACTTGTAAGTTGGTGATAAACTCATGTAATTTAAGGGGATAAGTTCTGAATGCTGAAAGAAAGAAAAAACATAAGAAAGCTCGCCGAAAAAAAAGGTATGTAAGACGCTCTTCGTCTCTTGATTTTCAAGCACGAATTCATGCCGAGGATGAATCCGGCATTCCCCTATACTTGAGCTTCTATAGTAGCATATTATGGTTCTTACCAGTTGTTAGAATTACCTAGTATTAAGTTGTGTATTTTCTAAAGAGTTGGAACACATGAATGTAAAGTGAAGAGGGTAATTACCTTCGAGTATGGTCATAGTTGTAAATTGAGTTTGAAGTCCCCTCGGCTTGCGCACCTTGAGCTGGTCCTTTATGTTATGTTATGTATTTTTGGTGTCAAAGTTGTTTCACATTATGGTTTCTAAGGAAATTGGTAGACGTGGCAAGACGACAACGCGCGGACGAATCTAATATATAAAATCAGTTTTAACTCAATAAGGGCTAACGAGGGTGATGAAATGAAATTGACTTAAAATAGTTGCCTACCCTCTTATATTCATGTTTTAAGGTTCCTGGGGACATGGGAAAGTCCCCCGATCCCTCTCTAAGATAAGTGACTAATAAACATGTTTCTTACCCTGGTATGGTACACCGTCTGGAGATATTTTTATTTTACCCCAGTTTGATACACTGGATGGACATATTTTTTACCCCGATATGGTACACTGCTGAAGATATTTTTTTTAACCCCGGTGTGGTTCACCGGCTGGACGAAGTTTATATATAGATTTATGGTTGGCTGGTCGTTGGCATTACAGTTATACTTTCTTTTTGTGTATTTCTTGATTGGATTTTCGTCTCATTATAGAGTTATTATTAGGTTTCGTTTTTTAGGATTCCAGGTTGTTACTATTTCTTATTCCTGGTTCAGTTATCTTTAGCTCATTTATGTTATAGTGAGTTGTATCAATTACAAGTTGCAGAATCCCAGGTTATATCTATCCTTTATATGTTTATGTGTAGAGTCAGTTATTACACGATTGTTGTCTCATGTTTATAGTTCCAGCCTCACATACTAGTACATTTCATTCATATAGATGTCCCTTCGCTTGGGGACCCACATTCGTGCCGCAGTTGTAGGTAGAGGTCAGATTGCCAGTTGTAGTAGCAGTTTGTGAGATCAACGGATGTAGGACTTAGTTATTTATGCATGAGTTTTGAGATGTAGTTATGGGTAGGTCGGAACCTTGTTCTGACAATCAGTCAATTTACTCTTTAGAGGCTTTGTGGACTTAGTGTGTACAGTATTATTCAATTTGTGGCCTCATCGGCTTATTGTTGCTTGGTTTAGCATAGTCATTGCCTTGGTTGCATTTAAGTTGTTTACCTTGTATTGTTGATACCGTATGGGTCCAGTTTATACTCTAGTTGATTGTTACAGGTGACCTGGATGATCTAAGTGTTATAGTTACACATATCATAAAGCCGGCTTCTCGATCAATCATGAATCGAGTGCCAATTGCGCCCTACCCAAATTTTGGGGCATGACAGATTTGGTATAAGAGCCAAGTCGTATCCCAAGGAGTCCACAAGCCGTGTCTAGTAGAGTCTTGCTTATGGGTATGTTGTGCACCATACATATAATCAGGAGGCTACAGGGCATTTAGGAGTTGTTTCACTTTGTTCATTAATAGATTGTTCTATAGAGCAAAGATGTAAAGGGTATTTGAAATGTAAATCATGCTTATGTTTTACAAATCACCTAGAGTAAGGTAGATTGCTATGAGATTTATCGGCACAGATTCTTGAAAGGGTCCTAGTTGCCCTCCTGTCGATCCGAGAAATAGATTATATGCTCGAAGTGAGTTTTATTTTACTCCTGGTGTTGCAATTCCTTTAGTTCCAGTAAGAGCTACCATGGAAAGGGATTCAACCCCTCTTATTGTCCCAGTCTCAGTAGAGCCCGGAGGAGGTAGAGTTGTTGATCCTCCAATACCTTCTGGTATATTAGAGGGATGAGATTTTGAGAAAGTATTTTAGATGTTTCAAAATCAACAGTTGAAATTAATGACAGGGTCCAGGGGAAATAGTTTTGAGAGCTCTAGTGCCTGGGAGTTTTGAGCCTAAATCCCTTAGCCTTCACGAATTAGTACTTACCATAGAAACCTCGACGGGTTCGAGCTAAAGTGGTTTTGTACTTAGAGCAGGGCAGCATGAGTATTCGCTAATATAGTCTCAGGTTTAGTTCATTTCCCTAATATGCTTCAGATAGGGTGTGGAATATGAGGGATAGAGTATATCAATTGTATTAGGTTTGGGACCCCATGTAGTTTGAGAGTGATTAGGAATGTCTACCCAGACAGATATGACTATTGCTCAGATATAAGCATATGCTCAGACGATAGAGGAATCTGATTCTCCGTCTCCAAGTAATGACAGTGAAGTAGAGTAAAGTGGGGAGACCAGGTCAACAAGAAAATTTAAGGCCACGGGTGGCTAGACATTCAGTTTCTCCTGAAGATTTAGTTCCTTCTTTGTCCCGAGATCAGGCTTTAGTTTCAGTTATCAGGACCATCAATAACGGTCCATGGTAAAAGCAAGGGTAAAAGCAAAACTTCAGATTTAACATTGATCTTTTATCTTAAGTGGTGAATAGAAAGTGGTATCGGAGTTAATCATCTGCCCTGGTAGTGGATAAATTTGATTATGGTTAGAAAAGTTCATCGATTATGTGGTGTTAAGGCACGTCTGTCTTATGTTAGATAAATAGATTGAGTTGAATAAGTATAGTTTGATATGAAGAAACAACTGAAAAGGATATGTTTATGAATATATGGAATGTATGTTTATGACAGAAGACAAGGATGAGTTAAAGGTGTTATGACATTCGTGGAAGAATGTTTTTAAGGGGGGAGGCTGCTAGACCCCGAAAAAATTTTGGTGATTATTTAATGCTTGTATGTTATGTTAAGGGAAGTACGGGTTGTATATTCATCATAGATCACAAGGAAAATGTGTACGAACGGAAAAGCAAAGAGTATGTGAAGTTTATAAGTTAGGATTAACTTTAAACGAACATATCTCCCGATATATAATTAACTAGAAGCCTCATAAACTATTCAATTAAAGTTATTTGAATCTAGTTTTCATAAAATCAAATGGCTCATCAATCGGTGTTCAGAGTAAAAAGTCATATGCGGTTTACAATGGCACTATCGGGTAGTGACATGGCCACCGCCCAAACACCTTTATATTTTAAGTTTTGTGTTATGAGATCATTTTCAACTTTTCCAGATTTGAGGTGCTTGCTTATCTTATGAAATCCTCTCTCTTTTCCAGTAGCAAAGCCAAAGAAACAAAGAGGAAATCCCTCAAGAAAACACCATTAAATCTCAAGCAAAAGTTGATGGAAGTGAAGGCAACATTGTGGTGAAGTTGTTGCTGCCTTGTAGCTTCGTTTTGGCTGTGTTTTTGCTTTATGTTTGGGACTATTTTGAGATAAATTTATACTCCATATTAGTAGGAATTTTTCATAATAAAGATTAAGTAACTTCCCTCTTTTGATATCTCAAATAAGTCTATGGAATTTTTGAAGGAAAACTAGAAGAAAGTTATGGTTTGTTCGTTTACTTGTTATTGTAGTTGTGTTGTTATATTGATTCATTTTGGGCAGCAAGATTTCTGCATTATTGGGAGGTGAGTTGGAGGAAAATACTTCTATTATATCCAAGGATATTCTCATGCAAATAGGAAGTGTTTCTAATAGCTAAACTTGCCTAAAATTTCATAATAAAGATTAAGTAACTTCCCTCTTTTGATATCTCAAATAAGTCTATGGAATTTTTGAAGGAAAACTAGAAGAAAGTTATGGTTTGTTCGTTTACTTGTTATTGTAGTTGTGTTGTTATATTGATTCATTTTGGGCAGCAAGATTTCTGCATTATTGGGAAGTGAGTTGGAGGAAAATACTTCTATTATATCCAAGGATATTCTCATGCAAATAGGAAGTGTTTCTAATTGCTAAACTTGCCTAAAATTCCTAGCTAAAGCTAGTAGTTGGAGGTATGTTGGGATGTCGTTGTTGGTATGTTTTTGTTTGAAGTTTTGGTTGTGTTTGAAGGTTGGAACAGCAGTATTTTTCTGAGAATATACTCTGTAATTGTGGGAGTTTTTCATGAGAAAAATGAAGTAATTTCGTACCCCTATTTTCCATCAAAGTTGTAGAAACAAGTTGAAATAAGAAATGCTAAGTGTTGACTTATTTGTTCGTGTTGTGACTGCCTATTGATGCAACATTTTGGCTTGATAAACTGTCTTGAAATATCCTTTTCACTTGGTTATAAACTCAAGTAATTTTAGGGGATAAGTTCTGGTTGTTGAAAGAAATAAACGACATAAGAAAGCTCGACGAAAAAAAAAGGTATTTAAGGCTCTCTTTGTCTCTTGATTTTCAAGCATGAATTCATGCAGAATATGAATCCGGCATTCCCCTACACTTGAGATTCTATAGTATCATATTATGGTTCTTCCCAGTTGTTAGAATTACTTGGTATTAAGTTGTGTATTTGCTAAAGAGTTAGAACAAATGAATGTAAAGTGAAGAGGGCAATTGCCTTCAATTATGGTCATATTTGAAAATTGAGTCTTAGGCACTATGATCTGTTTCTTTATATTAAGTTATGTATTTGTGGTGTCAAAGTTGTTTCACATCATGGTTTCTAAGGAAATTGGTAAACAATGCAAGACGACTATGCGCGGACGAATCTAATATTTGAAGTCGGTTTTAACTCAATATCGGCTAACGAGGGTGAAAAAATGGAATTTCCTTAAAAAGTTTCCTACCATCTTATATGAATGTTTTAAGGTACCTGGGGCCATGAGAAGGTCCCCCGATCCCTCTCCCATAAGCTAAGTGACTAATAAACACGTTTCTTAATTAACTGATATTTTTAACTTGGAAAATAGAACTCGAATGTGTAAACTATTGATATTTGTATGGAAAAATATTTATGGGAAGTCTATAAACAATATCATGAGGTTAACAGGCTATAAGAAAATCTTAATATTATATATGTTTATGCTTACGTTCAAGTTATGCGCTAAAGCGGCAAGGATTGCCTTTAGAAAGTCATTATATATTTATTAGAGCTCTTGAGTTATCTAGACTTCCTGAGAATTGCTTAAGTATTTATGTAGACATGACGCATGTTCTTCGAATGTTGTAGATGTGTAAGAAAATTAACCTAAGTGTAAAAGTTGAGGTGCTTGTAGCAAAGGATACATAAGAGTAAATGTTAGACCTTGTAAGGTAATACGTGAGTTATATGCCCTCTATTCGTAGTTGATTTCAATAACCTTTGAGAAATGTTAAAATATGAGCAATATGAAGTTTAAGATATAAGGTTGGCAATTAGGTAAAAAGGTAAGTGCATATAAGAACTGCTGGAATGGTGAACACGAAAATAAATAATTAAGTAGGGAATGACGAATACTGTTTGGAAAAGAATTTAAGATGAACGTGAAAAGTAGAGCTAAAGGTTGTTAACTTAGATGATAAGTGTTACGACTGTTAATGAGTTAGGAGAATTTCTAGCAAGATTTACCCTATTCTAAAGAATTTTAGCAAAAGTGTTATAAGTAAAGTTGTTTATGTTCAGTTGTGTTAAGTTAATAATAGGCCAGTAAAGTGTTAACTTCTTATGAAATGATTAGAGTCGAATATTTTTGAGATAGTGAATCAAATTAAAGAGAAGTTCTTCATTGTACTTTTCAAACAATTATCTTTGATTATTTTTTCTAAGAGTTTGATTAACTTTTCAAGTTTTAAAGGATTTTTCCTGGAAGTTTCTAAGCTATTTAAATGCCGCTAAGCTTTCCTAAGCTCCTCATATATTACAAAGTTTAACACGAGTCATTCCTATGTTGTCTAAAGCATGGCTATCAGTCTTTATTTATCTTAAGGCATCCCCTAGACAATTGCTTAGCATTTTTATGTTAACAAGCTTTAAGTTTGAGATACGCGAGTTACGTCTTCCTGTTCAAAAGTTACGTTGAGATGTGATATGATATGCAACGAATGAGGTATGCTCACAATTCTTGATAGGAAAGAATGAAAGTCAAATGAGTATAAGCACGATATGAATGTTAAGATTGTTAATAGAAAATGTTAAGTTAAGTTATTCCTCTCTGCTCCTCATGTTAGTATTGCTAGGAGATGTTTAAAATCATGAACGTGTGTCTACACAGTCTTTATGATATTCTAGTCCTAAAACTTCATATTTCATGGTTGTCAGTATACATATAGTCTATATGAGCCCTATTAGCTCCATTTATGATTCTGATTGAGATTTATGTTTATTTTACCCTGGTATGATATGCTGGCTTGAAATATCCTTATTTTACCTCTGTATGGTACATTGACTGGAGATATTTTTATTTTTCCCTGGTTTGATACATCGGCTGGAGATATTTTTTTTACGTTGATGTGGTACACCGGCTGGAGATATTTTTATTTTACCCCAGTGTGGTACGCCGGCTGGACAAAGTTTATGTATGGATTTATGGTTGGCTGGTCGGTGGATTTACAGTTATAGTTTCTTTCTTGTGCATTTCTTAATTGCATTTTCATATCATTATAGAGTTATTATCAGGTTTTGGTTTCCAAGATTCCAGCTTGTTACTATTCCTTATTCCTAGTTCAGTTATCTTGAATTCACTTATGTTATAGTGAGTTGTTATCAATTACAGGTTGAAGAGTTTCGGGTCATATCTATCTTTTATATGTTTATGTGCAGAGTCAGTTATTACACGATTGTTATGTAATGTTTATAGTTTCAGCCTCACATATTAGTATATTTCATTCATACTGACGTCCCATCGCTTAGGAACCTGTGTTCGTGCTGCAGTTGTAGGTAGAGGATGGGATTGCCAATTGTAGTAGCAGTTCATGAGATCAACAGATGTGTTGGTATGCTCCTTTCTTCCTGGAGCTAGAGCTTAGTTATTTATGCTTAAGTTTTGAGATGCAGTTACGGGTAGGTTAGAGCCCAATTCTGACCATAAGTCAGTTTACTCATTAGAGGCTTTGTGGACTTAGTGTGTAAGTAATATTCAGTTTGTTGCCTCTTCGACTTATTATTTCTTGGTTTAGCATATTCATTGCCTTGGTTGCATTTACGTTTTTTACCCTATATTATTTAGACCTTATTGGTCCAGTTTATCCTGTAGTTGATTGTGACAAGTGGCCTAGATGGCCTAAATGTTACAGTTACAGATGTCATATAGCCGGCTTCTCAATCAATCATGAATAAAGTGCCAGTTGAGCCCTACCCCAGTTTTGGGGCGTGACATCGTCCTTCATTTTCTTAGCCAACCATTGTGGATAAAGGGGTGGAGCTCTTGCTTCAACCTTGTCATCATTTGAGGCCTTCATGCCCACCTCATCTTCATAAACATGTGAGGGAATTTCATCATCCTTCCCCTCATATTCCTCTTCACTCTTTTCACCACTCCTTGGTATCTTTGGCATCTCGTCAACTTCGTTTTCCTCATTTGATTTAGGAGCATTAACCTCCTCGGGCATCACCCTTGCATCTCCAACCACTTTACCACTCCTAGTAAAAATAGTCATGCATTGACTATCTTTCTTTAGGTTTTGTATTGTGTCACTTGGGAGTGTTCCCTTCATTCTGGGATTTATTTGAAGGGACAAGTAATTCATTTGAGCTTCCAAATGCTTAATGGAGGCTAAATGAGAGCTCACCGTTTGGGCAAGTTTAGACACCTCCCCTTTTAATTCGTTAATCCTGCTATCAGTTGATTCCACTTTCTTGAGGACTCTTTCTAGCATCTCTTCAATTTTTAGCTAACTGTATCGCTCGCACCTAGTTGACTGTAGTCGTTTCCAGCTTTTGGATGGGGAATATATGGGTTTGAACTTCGGTGGTAACGATCTCCCTCTTGATTCTACTCTCTATTTCCCCATCTCTCATTTCTTTCGGGCCATCCCTGTGCATCACGGTTTCTCCATCCTTGGATATCTTCCCTTGGGTGCTAAGGACCTTGATTAGTCCCTTGAAACCTAGGTCGAGGACCCCCCATCTGATTCCCCATGTACTTACATTCTTCATCGTACCTTTGTGGCAATGATTCTCATTCGAATTACAACGGACCTTGCATACCTACAACATTCACCACCTTGGGCCCTGCCCCCACCCCATGTTTGGTCATTAATTCCAGCTGCGTCATTATTTTGTAAAGTTTTTCAACTCTCTATTAATCTCTTTTCTTCAACTCAGCCTCTAATGCACTAGAGCTAATGTTATGTGTAGATACATTTGTCTCTTTCGTGTGCCAATCCCTAATTGTTTTTGTCATTCTGTCCAAAAGGGATTTAACCAACCCATATGTTTGATCCGTAATAGACCCTCCAGCTAAATTATTGGCAACAAATTTATTATAGAGTGGAGGGCTTGGTAAAAACATTGGAGAAGCACTCCATCAGGAAGGCCATGATTGGGACAAAGAGCAACCATCTTTTTGAACTATAGCCATGCCTCATGAAAAGGATCTCCAAGCTCTTGCCTGAAATTTTTGATGTCATCCCTCAGTAGGAACATTTTCGATGGAGGGAAGAAACGATCCAAAAAGGCTTTGATTAATTCTTTCCAAGATGTAATACAACCAGGAGGCAATTTTTCCAACCACATCGTTGCCTCTCCCGTTAGAGAAAATGGGAAGAGCCTTAGCCTGATAGACTCTTGACTTATGTTAGTGATGTTGAAAGGCTGACATATCTCTAAGAAATTTCTCAAATGATGATTTTCATCCTCACTTGGTTTACCCCAAAAGAGTCCTTTCATTTGCAACAAATGTAGCATGGTGCTTGTGACATGAAACACGACATTCCCTACCATGGGTGGCAGGCGAATGGCTCCTGCAATCTTCGGCATCACAGGATTATCTTCCTCATGCTCCATGTTGCCTTCCATTGAGCTATCCCCTGCTTGGGAGTGATGATTCATATGGTTGTGGTATCCTAATAAGCACAAAAAAATCACGTCAACCAACCAAGATGCAAAGCTATTTAAAATTAACAATCAACATGAGAGTATCAAGCATTAGTCCCAAGAAACAGAGCCATTTTTTATAATGTCCAAAATATACTCTTCATGCGAAGAGGATAAACGGTCTTTGTATCAAAAAAATATCTAACGAATGTCGGGGTCGAATCCCATAGGGACTAGTGGATGATAAGCACGAGTGTCATTTGAGAAATTGAATTTAGCTTGCACCACATAGAAATAACATAGAAATAACATATAACTTATAATTTGGCTGACTACAATTGCAAAATTACCAAGATTGTTGACAAGAATGTGAATGACTAGAGGTGTGGTGTAGACGATACGATAACTAAATAGGGGTCATGCTAGATCATATCATAAGCTCAATTAGTGTAAATAATCTCGGGAAAATGGGCATTCAACAATTTTCAGCCTTATAAATACCTCTTCCTAGTGTTCTTTCAAACCTCTAGACACCATTAACTCAACCTGAGCAGATTTGGATTAATAGTTGTTCTAATTTCTAGCTATTAGCTATTAATTAAGAGTGAGAATGTAATTTTTGCTATTTATAGCCCAATTTCACAATCTCATCCACACCCACCATTAAATTCTCTCCCAACACTCAATTCTTCTTTTGCAAGAAACAATCAAGTAAGAACAAGTAGACCTACAACAACATCAATGGATCTTCAATTACAGATTGGAGAGAATTTAACAGATTTACACTTAGTTAAACAATATTGAGATGGCTCTAGCAATACCCACTCTAATTAAGCATTCATTATCACACACATCTAGTTAACGATTTAGCTACTCATAATTATGAAATTCAAAAGAACATTTAACAATAAACTCATTGTATTCAATAATAGGAGTAGAAAAATTAAATTCAACAATGGCAGTACTTTGCTATGTATAAGAAGAAGAAGAAGAAGAAACTAGTTCTTTTCAAATTCCACTAATCCAATTCTCCTTTTCCTTTTTTACAAGAGAATGTTCTAAAAGCTAAAAATTGAAGCTAATGAGTAAACAATACTTTTCTATAGAATAAATCCAAAAAATATGGTATCTTCTATCTATTTTTCTGTGCTAGAATATTTTTCCCCTGATCAGCGTTCTGGCACTAGTGGAAGTACCGATGGTTCGCGGGTTGAAATCCATGGACCATTGGCTATGCTATCTATGCCTTCAGTAAATTCCAGTAATCTCTGGCGGTCCCTTCGTAGTTTCACCGATCTCCATCCATGCACCGCCGATTCTTTGCTCTTCAATCCAACAAGTTCAGGTGTCATTCAATGACTGGATCATTGAGTCATCGGTGGAAACTTGTGTTTGTTGGTGGCTTTGTTTCTAAAAGTTAGTGTTTATCAGCTTTTCACCGGCGTTTCGCCGATCTTCTTCGATGGAGCGCAGAATTTCATCCCACTTCCCTCTTTTTGCTATATTTCTTTCTCTTTTCTTCACATTACACATCTTCATATAACAAAGGCAAAAAGGGTATAAAATCCCTATAAACAACTCAAAAACTAAGTAAAACTCAAGCTTAAAAGCCTAATGAGTTTATGAATTACCCACTCATCAGTTGGCAATAGTTATCTGTAGAATCATAATGACCATGTTAGGGGTATATTGACTGAATTGTACTTGCTAGGGTTTATGGCATCCTCGATAGGTTACATTTTTGTTGCTTGCACCTTGCAGGCTTATGGGAGCTAGGTTAGATTTTTGTTTCTATACATTCTTGTTAGACATAGCTTATGAATGTATAGCAGTGAATCTTCAGCTCTTATCCTTGTAGCGGTTTACTAGATGCAGGTTACAGATAAGAAAGCTTATAGGTTAACATTTGCTCCTTTTTATTGATTACTTTCGGTTCTTTATTAGCCTCTATTCATCTTTTATTAATGACTTACATATTAGGTAGATATTATACTGACGACCACGCGTGGGGCGCTGCATACTTTCCTGTAGGTCCAAACAGACAGGTTTTGGGGATCTCCTAGCAGCTATTTCGAGTCGGCATATTGGTTAGCTCTTTTCATTTGAAGTTGCCATATTATATAGGTTTACCCATCATTTATTATATATGTTTTGGGTATGCTAGGGCCCTGTCCTTACCAAAATTTTCACTCTTAAACGCTTGTAGACTACAGTGTTTAGTTGTCGGTTGTGGTTGGCCGTGTGGGGCCTATATATGTTATATCTTGCATGTTGGCCATGTGGGGCCTAGTCTAGTTATTAGTTGGCGGTCTTGTTAGCTATAGTTCATGTATGACTACCTTCTTTTCTTCTTCTATGACTAGACAACATGGTGGTCTTATCGGCCCACAGAGGATCCCTTTATTATTGTATTTGTTGGGTTAGCTATTTTATTTCATAGGTTGCTTGGTGGCCTTGTCAGCCCGAGGCTGTTACAGCTGAGATATAACAGTTTGTTTTCTTGATTTTGAGTTGGTGGCAGGCACTAGAGGTGCTTATGCCCAGTCGTCTCAGCCCAGGTCCCAGTATAGCATTAGGTGCCAGTTATGCCTTCCAAGGTGGGGCATGAAAAACTTGGTATCAAAGCAACGTCGTATCATAGGGAGTACGCAAGCCGCGTCTAATAGAGTCTTGTTTATAAATGTTGTTTGCACCACATTTAATAAGTAGGAGGCTATGAGACATGATAGTATGGTTAACCCTTCTTCTTATCAGATCGTGCTATAGAGTAGTGTTTTATAGGGTTTAGTCCCTAAGCTTTAATTGTTATGTCAGTCTATAAAAATTTTTGATATGAAACAAACTTCAGCCAACCGCAAGTTAGCTACAACAGTAGGAGAGGGTACCAGCGAGGTGTTATAGTGGGGGACAGCCAGCCTGAAGGCGGAAATGGATGTTTTTTTTCAATCTCCCCAGCATCCTCCCGGGGCACCAGGAGCTTTATAAGGTAACAGACACACCGGTACTGCTCCCAGCTTTTCCTTCACCCTTGGATTAGGATGTTAGGAGTATAGCATATATGATGGCTTACTTAGTAGGTATTCCTTAATAGATAGGGACAATAGTTACGGTGGATCACCCGAAAGGTGCAAGAGGTTGTGAAATTACAAGACTTTCACCTCCAGCCCTTTAGAGTTTGTTGAGTTTCATACCTCAGCCCTACTATAGTATGATATGCTTAATTCTGCCTCTTATTCTTTCACAATACAGTAGAGAGCATGAGTAGCAAAGGAGGGCTAAACCCATTGACTCCTGAGGTGTGTTAGAAAAAGCAATTAAGACCCCTAGTAGTTAAATACGTCACCTAGACCTTCACTATTGTAAAGGTCAGGATAGTAGGTAAGATTGTTAGGAGTAGCCATGTATGTGTGAGAGTCCGTAAGCAATAGACTCCCAGAAATATTAAAGATTCGGTCAAAAAATTGGGTAATCCCACCATAGTGTGTTGATAATGGTCGCGTCCGTGGGATCCCATTTCCTAAATTTCAAATTCATTCCCTACGCCTCCCCATGAGTCATATTACAACTTGTAGGCTCCTCTCATGGGTCACCTCAGGACCCATCCTGATGCCTGGTGCAAGATTTCAACTTTTCTCCATTTAAACTCTCGGGTCTGGTCCTTGGGTTTTCGGGTATAACAATATCTCCCCCTTGGGAAAATTTGTCCTCGAATGTTGGAAAACACACAGAAAAGCAGAGAAATGCAATTATCATATTCAAATACTGATCATTTAAATCGACATTGATAGAATGACTACCTCCGATTCAAACTACATAGTTGAACTGGATTCACGAATCATACATACACCCACATACAACTTGGGCATATGAACTGAACATGAAAATTAAGTAGAGTTTTAGTGCAAAACTGATACCTCAAGATGGAACTAATCCGGTATAAAATAAATGTGGGTATCTAGCTATCATATCTGCTTCGGCTTCCCATGTAGTTCGTTCAACATGTTGATTCCACTATAACACTTTAACTGAAACTACTTCCTTGTTCCATAGCCTTCGAAACTAAAGATTCAGTATTCCTACCTGAACCTCCTCATAATTGAGCCTGTCTTTTACACCAACACTGTCCACCTGGACAACTAGAGCCGGATCACCCAAACACTTCTTCAAGAGCGACACATGGAAAATAAGATGCACAAAAGCTAATTCTTAGGGCAACTCCAACTTATAGGCCACCTTGCCAACACATCTCACGATCTGGTACGGGCCGACATAGCAGGGAATGAGTTTCCTTTTCTTCCCAAACCGCATTACTCCTTTCATGGGAGACACCTTCAGAAATACCCAATCATCGGCCTCAAATTCTAATTCCTTCCTCCTCACATCGGCATAGGACTTTTGGTGACTCTGGGCAGTTTTCATCCTGTCCCTTATCAATTGAACCTTCTCCATAGCCTCGTGAACAAAACCTGGTCCTATCATCGCCACTTCACCAACCTTAAACCATCTAATGGGCGACCTACACCTCTGCCCATAGAGAGGCTGAAATGGTGCCATCTAGATACTAAAATGATATTTTTTGTTGTATGAAAACTCGATAAGAGGAAAATACTCATCCCAACTACCTCTAAACTCAATCGTACATGCTCTCAACATGTCCTTGAGAGTCTGGATTGTCAACTCTTCTTGGCCATCCGTTTGCAGGTGAAATGTTGTGCTGAGCTTAACCTGTGTACCCAATCCTTTTTTAAACAACTTCCAAAATTGAGAGGTCAATTGAGTACCTCTGTCTAAAATGATGGACAAGGTCACTCCATACAATCGAACTAACTCTCAAATATATAGTTTGGTATAATCCTTCGCCAAATTTGTGGTTTTGACCGGTAGAAAATGAGCGGCCTTGGTCAACCTGTATACCACAACCCAAATGGAGTCATATTGTCGACGAGTACAAGGTAAACCTGTGATGAATTCCATATTAATTTCCTCCCACATCCAAGTAGGAATACTGATATCCTGAAGTATACCTCCAAGTCTCTGGTGCTCAACCTTTACTTAATGACAGTTCAGACACCTTTCTACGAATTCTGCGATATCCTTCTTCAAGCCATTCCACCAACAGATTTCTCGTAAGTCATGATATGTCTTGGTGGCACCTGGATGGATAGAATACTTGCATCCATGAGCCTCATGTAACATCCGGCTCCTAAAATCGTCAATATCCAAAACACATAGGCGACCCTGGTACCAAAGCACACCATCTCCCCCTTTGGAGAAGACCTTTACTTTCTGACTTTGAACGACTTCCTTTAACTTTATCAAAATCGATTCCTCATCTTTCCTAGCTTTTACATCAGTCAACAAGGACGATTCTGATCTGTTCTTAACCACAACACCACCATCGATTGAGTCAACCAACCTAACTCCCAACCTTGCTAGTCGATGCACATCCTTCACCAACTCCCTTTTCCCCTCATCCACATGGAACACTCTCCATACAGAGCCAACTAAGTGTGTCCGCTATCACATTGGCCTTACCTGGATGGTAAACCACACTTATATCGTAGTCCTTGACTAGCTCCAAACCCCTCCTTTGCTAAAGATTGAGATCCTTTTATTTGAACACATATTGTAAGCTCTTATGGTCTGTAAACACATCCACGTGGACCCCATACAAGTAATGTCTCCATATCTTCAAGGAGAATACCACTGTGGCCAAATTAAGATCATGGGTTGGGTAATTCTTCTCATGAACTTTTAGCTGTCTGGAGGCATATGCAATAACATTCCCGTGTTGCATCAATACACACCCAAGTCTGATCCTTGAAGCATCACAATACACCACGAACCTATCAGTACCCTCTGGTAGAGTTAACACCGGTGTTGAAGTAAGTCGAGTCTTTAACTCTTGGAAGCTTTTCTCACAAGCCTCCAACCATTGGAATTTCACCTTCTTCTAGGTCAATTTTGTCAAAGGTGCTGCAGTACATGAGAAATCCTCGACAAATCTTTGATAATACCCGACTAGACCCAAGAAGCTCCGAATATCTGAAGGATTCACCGGTATAGGCCAATTCTTCACCGCTTCTATTTTTTGAGAATCCACCTTTACGCCCTCACTTGATACCTTATGGCCCAAAAATGCTAAAGGAGTTCAACAAAAATTCACACTTGCTGAATTTGGCATATAATTAGCAATGCTTGAGAGTCTGAAGCACTATTTTGAAATGAGTGGCATGTTCCTCCTCACTCTAAGAGTATATCAGGATGTCATCAATAAACACATTCACGAACATATCCATGTATGGCTTGAACACCTTGTTCATCAAGTCCATAAATGCTATAGGAGCATTCATTAGTCCAAAAGACATAATTACAAACTCATAATGACCATACCGCATCCTGAAGGCTGTCTTTGGGATGTCACTCTCCCAAACTTTGAGCTGATGATACTCGGACTGGAGATCTATCTTTGGGAAACACTTGGCACCCTGAAGCTGGTCAAATAAATCATCAATCATAGGTAAAGGTTACCTCTTCTTGACGATGACTTTGTTCAATTGCCGATAATCAATACACTTTCGAAGAGAACCATCATTCTTTCGAATAAAGAGAACTGGTGCACCCCATAGGGACTTGCTCGGTCTGATGAAACACTTATCTAATAAGTCCTTCAACTTCTCTTTCAACTCCTTTAGCTCGGATGGAGACATTCTATAAGGAGGAATAGATATATGCTGCATGTTTGGAAGAAGATCAATACCAAAATAGATCTGCCGCTGGGGAGGGATTCCTGGTAAATCATCTGGAAAGATCTCTGGAAACTCACGTACTACTGGAACTGACTGGATAGTCGGGGTCTCAGACTCAACATCCTTAACCCTATCTAGATTGTACACAAAACTTTTAGAGATCATTTTTCTAGCCTAAAGGTAGGAAATGGAACAACGTACAGGCACGGCTAAACTACCCTTCCATTCTAAGATTGGCTCACCCGAAAATCTGAACTCTACTGCCTAGGTTCTACAATTAACTGAAGCACAACATGCAAATAGCCAATCCATGCCTAGAATAACATCAAAATCGGTCATGGCTAACTTTATCAAATTTGCTGAGGTTACTTTATGAAGGATTGAGACTGGGCAACCTCTAAATACCCTAGGATCTAATAGAGCATAAACATAAAGATAGAAAACTCGTAACATACCAGTGACTACATCCGGGGAGACCTCCTACTCCTGGCGAGATGCTAAGACATAGAATCTATTCTGGCGCTGATCGCCAGCTATGCTAGTGGAAGACCCCTGATGTGCTAAGTGTAGGGGTAGGGCGGCGGAACATGAAGCTGGGCCTCAACCCCCATCATGATCCTGTATCACTATTGCGCAATCTCTGAGCATATGTACGGGCTTCCTACACCCGAAACAAGCATCTGTACCTGCTAAACACTGATTCATGTGACCCCGGCCACACCTATAGCAAGTTGGAATGTGAGAATCTACAGGTTTGCTGCTCTGAATCCTAGATCTTGATGCTCACCCCCTCTAATCATGCCTCGGTCTGATGGCACGCTCAATGCTGAAGATGTTGGGGCTGATAATCTTTGGTGGTTCTGCTGTCGATACCCACCGCCTGATCCTCTTGGCCTCCCTCTCTCTCAAATGTGCTTCCTCCATCTGTGGGGCGTACAAGACTATCAGAGGGTAGTCCATGTCCTGCTGTAGCGTAGCGATCCTACAATACTTATCAAAATAGCCCGTTACACCATGAACGAAATTGCTCACCTGCGCCCTATGATCGAAAACAAACTCTGGGGCGTACTTTAATAGGGGAGTGAACTCAAGGGCATACACCTGAACCGTCATCCTCCCTTGCTTCAGATTTACGAACTCAGCTGCCTTCAGCTCCCCAGGGAAGAACTGATCCAAGAATGCAACATAAAACTCTTTCCAAGTGATAGGGCTCGCTCCGGTGACCCTGCTATCATTCCATTGGTGAAACCAGATATGCGCGATGCCTTTCAACTAGTACGACGCCAAATCCGCGCACTCTACTCCATTCACCCCCATGATTTGGGTAATCTTCAAAATCTAATCTAGGAATTCATGCGAGTACTCATCTACTTTTGACCTAAGGAACTCTATCGGGTTCTTTCTCAAGAAATCCCTGACTCGAGCCACCGCTACATTTCCATTTTGCGGAACATGTGCAAGGGCCTGCTGATTGACCTAAGAGATCATGTCTTGTGTAAGCATCAGAACAGCTGCCCAAAACTCAGCATGGGCAACTGGCTCCGGTGCCTGCAGCTCCTGAACTGGTGGGGCCTGCTGGTGCCCTTTTCCTATCATGATCCAAACGTACACCTGGGTCGTAGATACGGTACAAGGATCCTCGAGAGACCCCAAGTTGACCCATGGCAGGAGAATGCATCTAATTAAATCACATGAGTGGAAGACTTAGCATAAAAGAACATAATCATAACATAGCCAAAGAGAAAAGCAATACAAGACTTATACAATATGGTTGAATAAAATTTGTAGTATGATAAGCCTCTAATCATGAAGGAAAGGTTGATGGGGCAACTCCCCAGCTAACCCAACATCCAGAAACTGAAAGAACAACATACAGTATGAACATACAACATTCGAAACATGAGGACTCACCAAGTGCGCTGAGAGCAAATCTGGAACTATCTACGGGTGAGGATGAGTCTAAGAACTGGGACTTGTATCATGAAATGATACAGCATAGAAAGTATGTAGTCAGTACGTGGAATGTACTGAGTATGCAAGGTAAGTAAAACGGTCATTTAAAACATGTATACAATTCTTAAATGATCATAAGAGTAGGACATTATGCTTGTATCGTAAGTCAATATAACATATCATATGACTCAAGATTTTCAAAACATTTGTAACATAAAATATAATCATAATCATAATTAAAGAGTTTTACTTAATATAACTTGAGCCAATATACATAATCATAACATGCATAGATCATGAGGAACAGTGGGAGATTCTCTTAACCGACATACCCCATATGAGCAAACATGAAGACCGACTTATAACCCTAGTCGAGAGGGTGTTCGTACCTTGACAAGGGTAAAACCATGAACATTTGATATCATCATGAAAAGGGACATTTGGGCCACGGACTAACATGAAATGGTCCCAACATACCTACGGTGGCACGTAGTTCATGAGATCCGGGGGTTAACCTAAGCCTCGAACCTACTCGGTACTTGATACTATTCCCAAAACATATATAGTTCTCATAATAATACATACATGAGTTCATGGGCTAGTTAAATCATGATAATCATAAACATGCTTGAATATACGTGAACTAGCCATGACATGAGGCCCGTGAGTCGGCCAAAAACATAAATCATGATAATCATAAACATGCTTGAATATACGTGAACTAGCCATGACATGAGGCCCGTGAGTCGGCCAAAAACATAAATCATGAATCATAGGTTTCATGCATACTTATAGATCATACATATAACTTGTAAATCATCAAATCATGATAGGTAAAAAAATAAATCCATATTTAAAATCATAAATCATGTTGGGCTTGTAAATATCAACAATGGAAGTGAAGATCATAAATCAATTCATCATAGGTCTTACATAACTAGGCTTAATTTAGTAGAAATCGAAATCAATAAGTTGATAATAAAAATAGTTGTAAAATCTGATCAAAATTCATAAAATAGAATTTAAATAACAACTTAAAATAACCCATTGGTAAATCATTAAAATTCCACAAGATTTGAATTAAAATTCTATGAGATTTTTGGTAGATTATAAAAAATTAATAAGGAATTGGCATGGGCGTGAATGGAAACACCCATTCGTAACCCTACATACCTGGGATTATCAAAGTCTAACTCTCCTTAGAAGCCCAAGAATGTAATTGGAAGAATTGGAGAGAAGAGCCTTGAATCACCTTATATTACCACTCTACGATCTTGCATGCACGAATGGGGACTTAGAATAAATTATCCCCCTAAAAAACCACCCTTCATAAGATAAAACGACGTAGCTCAGGGTCTTTTAGCATGGAAAACTCGAGAATGCCCTTAATGAATCTGGCCTGAAAACTGGACAGGTTGAACTAACAGACGGAACCAATGGGTCGTTAGAGCTAATGACGACCCGTTCAATCGGTCATGGTTTGCACTTCTATGGCTTACACCCGAAATTGTTCAACGGACGGACAAGATGACTCATCCTCTAAAACCACGATCTGTTGCATCATCCGTTATTTGCTCATCAAAAAAATCTAAACCTGCTTACCATGGGCCTCACCACGACCCTTGGTTCATTCCAAAAAGTCATTGTCTTGATCTGTCATCTACACTGGAATTCCTTGCCACCCAACAACGACCGGTGACAACGAGTCATTACATCTCACAGCGAGTCGTTGGTAGACGCATTGTATCCCACCTATTGAAAGCCATGTTTCACCACGACTGCAAAGGATGGCCCATTGTATCTCACAATGGGTCATCATACCACTCGTTGCCTCAACTTCCACCAACGACTCGTGGTTTGGTACCACAAGTCGTTCCTTGGCCCGTCCTGTGCATATTTTTCCCAATTTCTATAGTTTTCAACTTTTAACCTTCTGTGTCTATTCTTACGCACTTCTGGGGTTTTACAATATATCCCTCTTAGGAATATTCATCCTCGAATGTTAGAAACAAGAAGAAAGCAGAGACATACAATTATAATACTCAAATACTGATCATTTTAACCGAATTTTTATGGAATGACTATCTCCGATTCATAACACATAGATGAATTAATCTCATGCTTCACATTCACATTCATACACATAAAAGAATCTTGAACACATGAACTAAATATGGAAACTAAATAGAGTCATGGGGCAAGACTGATACCTCAAGTCGGAATTGAGCTGGTAGAGAACAAATGTGGATATTTAGCCATCATATCTGCTTCAGCTTCCCACGTACCTCCCTCAACATGCTAATTTCTCCATAAAACCTTAACTGAGGCTACTTCCTTGTTCCTTAGCCTATGGACTTGACGATCTAATATTTCCATCAAAACATCTTCGGTTATCTTTCACACCGACTCTATCCATTGGAACAACTATAGATGGATCTCCAAAACACTTCTTCAAAAGCGACACATGAAACGCGAGATGTATAGAAGATAACCTGATGGCAAATCCAACTCATACGCCACTTTACCAACTCTTCTCACCACTTGGTAGGGGCCAACATATCGCGGATTAGTTTCCCTTTCTTTCAAAACTCCATGACTCCCTTCATGGGAGATACCTTGAGATACCCAATCGTCCACATCAAACTCCAGATCCGTTATCCTCACATCAGCATACGATTTCTAACGACTCTGAGCGATTTTCAATCGAACCCTTATTAACTAGATCTTTACCATGGCCTTATGAACTGAATCAGGTCCTATCATGGTTTCCTCACCAATCTCAAACCATCTGATGGGTGATCTGCACCTTCACCAATAAAGAGCCTTGAATGGTGCCATCTAGATACTAGAGTGATAGCTGTTATTATAAGAAAACTCGATCAAGGGTAGATGATCATCCCAACTACCTTTAAAATCCATAATACATGCCCTTAACATGTCCTCAAGCATCTAGATTGTTCATTCGGCTTGGCCATCCATTTGCGGATAAAAGGTTGTGCTGAGCTTGACTTAAGTCCCAAGTCCCTTCTGAACATACCGCCAGAACTGGGAGGTAAACTGAGTACCTCGGTTTAAAATAATTGATAAGGGAACTCCATGAAGTTGAACCAACTCCCTTATATACAATTTGGCATAATCATCCACTGAATCCGTGGTCATAACTAGTATAAAATGTGAAGCCTTAGTTAACCTGTCTACCACCACCCAAATGGAATCATAGTGTCGTCGAGTACGAGGTAGGCCTATAATGAAATCCATATTGATCTCTTCCCACTTCCATGTGGGAGTGCTAATATCCTGAAGTACATCTTCCCAAGATCTTTATACCCACGATTTACCCATGTTATACCTTAATTTAAGAATAAGCTCATGTATTTCGTGTAATTTGTGGCCATGGACTAACAAATATGATTAGCTCCCTTTGTAGGTTGAAATTGCCAATGTATGGAGGTCAATGTGAATATAATGGTCCTAATATTGAAGATAAATGTTAAGGGATGGATTATGGACGATGAGACAAGCTAAAAGGGACATTTTGAGTCAACTCCGTGTCACGGAGAAGCATTGGGGCGTTCAACAACGTGCCACAGAGCAAAGAATTAATTTATATGAGCAGGGGCTGTCAAACCAGTGTGCTGTCGCGTTACCAATGTGCCACGGAGCAGTTTACCAACATGCCACGGAGCTGTTCCACCACAGGCTAAATTGTTCCTTTATTCAGCTGAGTATAAATTGAACCCTTAGCTTTTAAAATCACTGGTCACCGAATATTTTCTGAAAACCATAGAGGAGCGAAGGGAGAACTGAAGAACTCACCTACGGTTCACTAATTTTACATTCTCTTTTACCTATTCTTGTAAGTACTCTACATTAATGATGTTTTTAAGTTATTGTACGAACCTGAGTGGCTAAAACCCTTCCTCTAGGGTTGAGGCCACGTGATATGATTGTAATGCATGAATTAATTTTGGTTTGAGTTGTTAATTGTTGTTTTTTGTTATATTATGTAGTATGGTTGTTTTTATGCTTGATCACCATGAAAACATACATGTTAAGCTATGAAAAAGCTTGAGAGAGTAACCCTAGGCTAGAACAAGAGAATGTAGGGAGCAAGTTCTTATCTTACGAAAGGATTCACGGTTAGGATAGAAATTATACCTAATTTGCCTTGCTTGGTTGATAAAACGGGATGGTAGCAAGACACCGGCTTAGAATTGTCACTCCACCACTCATAGAAATAGTTGTGAAGGTAAATTAGGTTAAATGATTAGAGGTACGAAAGTCCTTAATCAAGAGAACAGACCCTGTAAACCACATCCATGTAGTTGAATTGCCCACGAACTAGGATGTCACATCCCCGCTCAGCGATGTAGGTGTGAGACTAGTTTGTCGTGTTTAGAGGCTCGAAAGACCATGAACATAGCATTTTGATTATGTGAGACAACAATTGATGTTTTTACTTGAACAATTAAGGATTGTAGCATTGCATGATTATTAGGCCTTAACTCTAGTTGCTCCTTATATTGTTTCTCAAGTATTTTGTGATCACCCCTAGACTTAATTATAATTTCCCAAAATTTCTATAGTCAACACTTGTGAAGGTTAATTTTAACACTTGAACTTGATAATTCACTGAATTGGTCCAGTCCCTGTGGGTTCGACATCCAGCTCTTAAAAAGGGCCACTGTATTACTTGTACGACCGCGTACGCTTGCGTGTGCGCTGGGCGCAACAACATCTCCTGACCTTTGATGTTCGAACTTCACTTGCTGACAGTTTGGACATTCGTCTACGAAATCTGCAATATCCTTTTTCATACCATCCAACTAATAGATTTCTCGCAAGTCTCGAAACATCTTTGTGGATCCCGGACGGATAGAATATCTGGTACCATGTGCCTCGTGCAATATTTGAACTCTCAAATTATCAATGTCCGGGACACATAGCCAACCCTAGTATCGTAGAACACCATCTCCCCCTTAATAGAAAACCTCCACCTTTGGACTCTACACCGCTTCCTTCAGCATCCTCAAAATCGGATCCTCATCTTGCTTAAATTTGATATCAACCACCAGGGACGATTCTGACCCATTCTGCACAACTACTCCGCCATTAGTCGAGTCGATCAATCTAACTATCAACCTTGAAAGTCGTTGGACATCATTAACCAACTCCTTCTTTCCCTAATCCACGTGGGACACACTCTCCATAGAGATCCTACTAAGTGCATCCGCAACCACGTTAGCCTTGCTCGGGTGGTAAAGAACACTCATATCGTAGTCCTTCAGTATCTCCAACCACCTCCTTTGCCGAAGATTGAGATCCTTTTGCGTGAACACAAATTCCAAGCTCTTGTGATCTGTGAACACGTCCACATGGACCCCATACAAGTAATGACGCCATATCTTCAATGAAAACACCACCACGCCAACTCAAGATCATGGGTTGGGTAATTCTTTTCATGAACTTTCAGCTGTCGAGAGTCGTATGCTATTACCTTCCCATGCTGCATCAATACACATCCCAGTTCGATTCTTGAAGCGTCACAATACACAACAAAACTATCAATACCCTCGAGTAAAGTCAACACTGCTGCTGAATTGAGTCGGGTCTTCAATTCCTGGAAGCTTTTCTCACAAGCCTCCGACCATTTGAACTTTATCTTTTTCTGAGTCAACCTCATCAATGGGTCTGCAATTGATGAAAAGCCCTCGAAAAATCTTCGGTAGTAGCCTGCTAGGAGAAAGAAACTCTGAATTTTTGAAGGATTCACCGGTCTGGGCCAATTCTTCACCACTTCGATTTTCTGTGAATCTACCTTTATGCCTTCGATTTATACCACTAAAAATACCACTGAGTTTAGCCAAAATTCACACTTGCTAAACTTTGCATACAACTGATGGTCCTTGAGTGTCTGTAGAACTATCCTCAAATGAGCGACATGCTCCTCCTCGCTCCGGGATTATATAAGGATATCATTGATGAACACGATCACAAGCATGTCCAGATATTGCTTGAACACCCTGTTCATCAGGTCCATAAAAGCTACAGGAGCATTGGTTAGTCCAAATGACATAAATACAAACTCATAATGGTGATACTGGGTTTTGAAGGCTGTCTTTAGGATATCACATTCTCGAACTCTGAGCTTATGATACCCGGACCTGAGATCTATCTTCAAGAAACACTTGGCACCCTAGAGCTGGTCAAATAAATCATCAATCCTGGGCAAGGGGTACCTGTTCTTAACAGTGACCTTATTCAGATGCCGATAATCAATAGACATCTGAAGAGATCGATCCTTGTTTGGAACTAATAGAACCGGTGAACCCCATGGAGACTTTTGCGGTTTAACGAAACCCTTATCCAATAAGTCCTTCAATTGTTCTTTAAACTCTTTAAGCTCAGCTGGAGCCATCCTGTAAGGAGGAATGGGGATG
This sequence comes from Datura wrightii, assembly GCA_035772735.1. Taxonomy (NCBI): domain Eukaryota; kingdom Viridiplantae; phylum Streptophyta; class Magnoliopsida; order Solanales; family Solanaceae; genus Datura; species Datura wrightii. Next base: position 99,166,425 of record JASDFA010000007.1, read on the forward strand.
GGCTTCATATCAGGCAATAGATCAATACTGAAATCAATTTCCTTCTCCAGAGGAAAACCTGGCAAATCGTCAGGGAAAACCTCCGGATACTCACACACCACCGGAATTGACTGAACAGTCGGGGTCTTAGACTCCACATACTTAATCCTAACTAGGTGGTACATGCAACCCTTAGAGATCATTTTCCTATCCTTAAGATATGAAATAAACCGATCAGCTGGTATAGCTGAATTACCCTTCTATTCCAAAACTGACTCACCCAAAAATCGGAATTCCACCACACATGTTCTACAATTAATCGAAGTAGAACATACAAAAAACCAATCCATACCCCAGATGATATCAATGTCCATCATGGCAGACTCTACTAAGACTGCGGAGGTAACCTTATGCAACACTATGATGGGGAAATCTCTATATATCCACCTAGGAACCACTGATTCACTGACAGGAGTAGATACAAAGAACGATTCTGATAGAATATCAGGACTAACTCTGAAACTACTAGCAATATAAGGGGTCACAAAAGACAAAGTAGCTCCTGGGTCTAACAAGGCATAAGCATCAATATGGAAGACTTGCAACATACCCGTTACCACATCCAGCGAAGCCTCTTGAACCTGGCGAGGAACTAGGGCATAAAACCTATTGTGGCGCTGACCACCTGCTGAACTAGTGGAGGCACCCTGCTGAGGGGGTCGTGCTGCTGGAGTTGCAGAACTGGCTGCGGGGCAATCTCTCATTCTGTGTCCGGGTTTGCCATATCCGAAACAAGCATTCGCACCGACCAGGCACCTCCTGGGATGATTCATGTCGCACTTCGCACAAACTGGAAAAGTGCGCTCCACTTGCATACTACCATGATCCCTCGAGCCTGTAGCCCTTCTCCCCTAGTCTTCCCTGAACCTTGGATGGTGTGACGGACGAAGATGGAGCTGGAGCGATAGACCTATGTTGAGACTACTAATGTGATCCACCCTCCGACCGGGCTTGGGAAACCCCATAGCGTCAGTCTTAGCCCTCTTGGCCTCTCTCTGCCTCTTGTAGACCGACTCCATCTACTGCATGTAATATAATATGGGGAAAATCAATGTCTCGATAAAGCATGGCGATTCGACAATCTTAGTCCAAGTAATTTTCTACTTCATGCACAAAATGGCTCACTCGATCCCGCTGATCCGCTACCAACTCCGGAGCATATTTAGATAACCAAGTGAACTCCAATACATACTCCTGGATAAACATGTTAGCTTTATTTAGATTAATAAACTCAGCCTCCTTGAGCTCCCTCATCTCCCAAGGGAAGAACTGATCTATTAATGCATTGTGAGACTCATACTAACCTATCGGGCCTACACCCGCCCCCCTAGCATCTCTCCATTGCTTAAACCATATATGTGCTATCCCCTTTAGCTGATAGGAGGTTAAGACAACGCATTCCCTATTGTTCACCCCCATAACTTCGGTGATCTTCAAAATCTCATCAATAAAATCATGTGGGTCCTCGTCTGTCTTCGACCTCGTAAACTCTAGAGGGCTAATCCTCAAAAAATCCCTCACCCTTGTTGCTGCCGCATTTCCATTCTACGTGTAGTATGCTATGGTCTGATTCTAAACCTGAGCTGTCATGGCCTATGCAAGCATCTGAATCGCCGCCCTAAACTCAGTGTGGGTGGCTGGCTTTGGTACGTGCTCCCTGTGAATAGGTGGGGCTGGCTGATATTCTTCACCATTTGCACCCTGATGAGCATTACCGTTACCATTTCTTTTGGAGTTAACTCAGTGTGGAGGCATAATGCTGCAAATGTGAATAGCACGAATTAGAATGAAGGGCATTCCTAAACCACATAGATCATGAAAGAAGGGAACATTTCCTAAACGTCTAGTAGCCTCTTCTTCATAAGTTTGGTGTGCTTCACACCAACGAAAAAGACACTACTTAATGCAGCATTCAGACTCCCTAGGAAACATCAACCTATGGCACTGATACCATGTTTTTCATGGCCAAAACGTACACCCGGATCATACACACGGGACAAGGAGCCTCGAGAGACCCCAAGTCGACCCATGGCATGAGCATACATCTAATTAAATCACATGAGCGGAACACTTAACATAAAAGAACGTAATAATAATGTCGCCAAATGGAAAAGCAATACCAGACTTATACAATACAGCTGAATACAATTTGTAGTCTGATAAGCCTCTAATCATGAAGGACGGGATGATGGGACAATTCCTCAACTAACCCAACATCCAAAAACTGAATATACAACCCTCGGAACATGAGGACTCACTAAGTGCACTAAGAAAAAATCTGGAACTATCTATGGGTGAGGATGAGTCTAAGAACTGGGACTTGTATCAGAAAATGATACAACATAGAAAGTATGTGGTCAATACGTGGAAGGTACTGAGTAAGCAAGGTAAGTAGAACGGACATTTAAAACATGTATAAAATTCATAAATGATCATAAGAGTAGGACATCATGCTCGTATAGTAAGTCAACATAACTTAGCATACGTGTCACGACCCGAGAGAACACCCTGATTGTAGACACGGGATAAGGAGCCTTGATAGACTCCAAGTCAACCCATGGCGTGAGCATATATGTAATTCATACGCATAAGGAGGAAGACTTAACTTAAAAATCATGAATTTAAATGAAACGTGACGTGAAATATAAGAAACGGTAAAACATAATCCAAGCATGAATAGCAGAATACTACATTTAAGTCTGAAAGCCTCTAATCATAATAGATGGGCTGAAGGGACAAGACCCCAACTAACCCCATCATTCCGAAAACAAAATATAAACAAGGTCTGAATATGAAGTCCTCGAATCATGAGGACTCACCACTGAAAGCTGAGAGCAGGACTGAGAGTAATCTAGGAACAATGTTGAGCCTACGAACCAGATCCCGAAAATATATGGGTCAGTACTTGGAAGGTACTGAATATGTAAAGTATCCAAAACAATGCTTGAAAATATAAAAGTTAAAAGAGTGGGGACATCATGATCATAAGACTGAAATTGTAAGTATATCATAAGTCTTAATACTTCCAAAATACTCCTAAACCTGTCATTGTGATAAAATGCGAGGAAAACATTTCATAAGACATAACTTGAGCCAAAAGAATATAATCATACATACATTAAAACAATGAGGAACAATGGGAGATTTCTATAACCGACATACCCCATTTGAACACACATGGAGCCCGACTTGTAAACCTAGTCGGAAGGTCGTTCATACATTGCCAAGTGCATGAACCTTAAAAGGCATGATATCACTCATGAAGGCCCTGTAGGGCTTGGGGGACGGTCACTGAGGAGCTCCCAAACATAACTTATAGTGGCACGTAGTTTAAAGATTCGGGGCGTAACATGGGCCTCGAACCTACTTTGTGTTAAGTACTACACCCAAACATATGCAACGTGCTCATAGAAATTCATACATGACATGCATGGCTAGTTAAATCGTGAGAATCATATCATGCTTGAGAATTTGTAATACTAGCCATGGAATTTAGCCCTTGAATCGGCCAAAAATCACAGTTCAAAAACCACAAGCGACATGTTGGCATTGCCCATAACATTAATCATACTTGAAATGCTTGAATTTATAGGAAACACAATTATAATAACATGAGTAGTTGAAAACATGCTTAAATTCAAGAGTTCATATCATACTTGAGAAAATTACCATAACTTTGAATTTCACTAAAACCCCATTAGTTAGGCACATGTGCATTTATGGATTTAATAATCAAATAAAGAATAAAATAAGTGAAAACAGTCCAATAATTGAAACCCATGATTTTAGATATACTACAACAGGCTTATATCAATTTTTTTGAGGAAACATGCATTTTGGTTATGACCCATAGAAAGTTGGTAACCTAATATAGAATTAGGGAGAAATAAGGCATGGGTAGGGACTAAACTACTCATTCAAAAGCCCACATACCTTTAAAATTCGTGATTACTACTCCCTTGAAGAACGCTAAGTGAAAACTTGAAGAACTTGAACAAAATTGTTCGAATTCCTTCCTACTCTCTTCTCTAGCGCTTGAAGCTGCCAAAATGAACTTACCAGGAGTTTTCATCCCTTAAAGACCTTGTGTCGACCCCAAAAGAACCTGGTTTAGGGCCCAAAGACGTAGAAACTCAAATTTTCCCTTGCTGAAATTTCCCTGAAAAGCAGCTCTGGCCCCGACCACGAGTCGTACAATCAAGTCACGACTAGTGGTTACCTCTCGTAGTTACCTCACCATTTTTTCCCAATTTTATGAATTTGGCCACGACTTGTATACCACGACTCAAACCACCATCCTATGGGTAATACTGTCAACTGTGGTACCATCCACCCAACCAATATGACTTAACTACGACTCCTCACCACGACTCATTGCTACATCCTACGACTCGTACCATGACCTGTGACGACCTACTCTGGCACCACTATAAATTCACCACGACTCCTAACCACGAGTCATACCCACATGCCACGACTCATAGGACTACACATGGTATAACCTCAGGCTCCTGAACTCATCATGACCTGAGTCATGAGTCGTAGGTCCTCACCAAGATTTGTACCTCGAGTCGTACTGGTGCAAAAATTCCAGGTTTTCTGCAGTTTCAACTTCAACTCATGGGTTTATTCTTAGGCCCCTTCTGGGGTATTACAATATCTCGCCCTTGGAAAAATTCATCCTTGAATGTAGGAAACAAGCAACAAACAGAAACATACAATTACCATATGTAAATTCTGAGCATTTAAGCCGAAACTGATGGAATGACAACCCCTGAAAAGAACTACATAGGTTGATTGAATTCAGACATCACATACATATATCATATCATGAAAGAAACTTGCACTCATGAATGGAACATGAAAAACTTATTAGTGCTTTAGGGCAAAAACTGACACCTCAAACTGAAATTGGGCCGGTAGGGAACAGGTGGGGGTATTTAGCCTTCCTATCTGCTTCAGCTTCCCATGTAGCTCCCTCTATATGCTGATTTCTCCATAACACCTTTATTGAAGCTAATTCCATATTTCTAAGCCTTCAAACTTGACGATCCAAGATTGCAATAGGAATTTCTTCATAACTAAGGCTATCCTTCACGCCAACACTTTCCAATGGAACCACAAAGGCTGGATCCCCCATGCACTTTTTCAAGAGCGATATGTGAAATACGAGATGAACTGAAGCCAAGTCTGAAGGTAACTCTAACTCATAAGCTACCTTACCCACTTGTCTCACAATCTGGTAGGGTCCAATATAGCGGGGGCTAAGTTCCCCTTTATTTCTAAATCTCATCACTCCCTTTATGGGAGATACCTTCAGAAACACCCAATCGTCAAACTCGAACTCAAGCTCCCTTCTCATCACATCCACATAAGACTTTTGGCTAGTTTCAGCCGTTTTTAGCCTTCCTCTTATTGACTGAACTTTTTCCATAGCTTCATGGACTGAATCTGGACCCACTAATGAAGCCTCACCGACTTCAAACCACCCAATGGGCGATCTACACCTTTGCCCATAAAGAGCCTTGAACGGTGCCATTTGAATGCTGGAGTGATAGTTGTTGTTATAGGCAAACTCAATAAGAGGAAAGTGCTAATTCCAACTACCCTTGAAGTCAATAGCACAAGCTCTCAACATGTCTTTAAGAGTCTGGATAGTCCGCTCTGCCTTGACCTACTATTTGCGGATGAAATGTCGTGCTAAGCTTGACATGGGTGCCAAGTCCCTTTTGAAAAGATCTCCAAAATTGAGAGGTTAACTAAGTGCCTCTATCGAATATAATGGACAAGGGAACTCCATGAAATATAACCAACTCTCAGATGTATAACTTAGCATTATCTTCTGCTGAATCGGTGGTTTTGACCGATAAGAAACGAGCAGCCTTGGTCAACCTGTCGACCACAACCCAAATGGAGTCATTCTGCCCATGAGTACGGGGTAAACCTATTACAAAGTCCATGTTGATATATTCCCACTTCCAAGTAGGAATGCTGATGTCTTGAAGTACACCCCTCGGTCTCTGATGCTCGACTTTCACTTGTTGGCAATCCAGGCACCGGGCTACAAATTCTACAATATCCCGCTTCATGCCATTCTACCAGTAGATTTCACGCAAGGAGTAATACATTTTGGTGGCTCCTAGATGGATAGAATATCTGGACCCATGAGCCTCATGCAACATCCGACTCCTTAAATGCCCCACGTTCGGGACATATAAGCGACCCTAGAACCGAAGCACGCCATCTCGTCCTTTGGAGAAGACTTCTACCTTCTGAATTTGAACAACTTCTTTCAAATTTACCAATATTGGATCTTCATCATTCTTATACTTCACCTCCGTTACCAAGGATGACTCTGACCCGTTCTGAACTACCACCCTACCATCGGTTGAACTAACTAACGTAACTCCCAATTGTGCAAGTCGATTTGCCTCCTTTACCAGCTCCTTCTTTTCTTCACTCACATGTGACACACTTCCCATAGAAAGTCTACTAAGGGCATCTGCTACCACGTTGGCCTTACTCGGGTGACAAAGGAAACTCATGTCGTAATCCTTAAGTGGCTCTAACCACCTCTGTTGTCGAAGGTTTACTTCCTTCTTTGTGAACACATTTTGTAATCTCTTGGGGTTCGTGAATAAATATACATAAAATCTATACAAGTAGTGTTTCCATATCTTAAAAGAAAATACCACCGCGGCCAACTCAAGATCATGGGTTCGGTAACTTTTCTCGTGAATCTTTAGCTGTCTGGAAGCATATGCGATGACTTTCCCATGCTGCATCAATACACATCCTAGTCCAACTCTTGAAGCATCAAAACACACCACAAAGACATCGGTACACTCCAGTAAAGTAAACACTGGTGCTAGAGTCTGGCCATCAATTCCTGGAAGCTCTTCTCACAAGCCTCCGACCATTGAAACTTCACCTTTTTCTGAGTCAATCTAGTTAATGGGGCTGCAATGGATGAGAAACCTTCTATGAACCTCTGATAGTAAACCGCTAAGCCCAAAAAGCTCATAATCTCCAAAGTGTTTACCAGTCTGCGCCAGTTCTTTACAGCTTCTATTTTCTAGGAGTCCACCCTTATACCTTCCCTTGAGACTACATGTCCCAAGAATGCAACTAATTTCAGCCAAAACTCACATTTGCTAAACTTGGCATATAGCTGGTTGTCCTTGAGGGTCTGGAGTGCTACCCTCAGGTGTGCGGCATGTTCCTCCTCGCTCCGGGAGTATATTAATATGTCGTCAATGAATACGATCACGAACATATCAAAATATTCCTTGAATACCCTGTTCACTAGATCCATAAAAGCTGCAGGGGCATTGGTTAGTCCAAAAGACATAACAACGAATTCATAATGGCCATATAGGGTTCTGACAACATTCTTTGGGATGTCGCTCTCATGAACCCTGAGCTGGGATACCCGGACCTGAGATCTATCTTGGAGAAATATTTGTCACCCTGAAGCTGATCGAGTAGGTCATCGATCTTGAGTAAAGGGTATCTATTATTTATTGTGAACTTGTTCAACTGTCTATAATCAATAGAAATCCGAAGGGAACCATCTTTCTTCTAGACAAACAACACTGGGGCACCCCTTGGGGACTTACTCTGTCTAATGAAACCCTTATCCAGAAAATCCTTCAACTGCTCCTTTAACTCTCTTAGCTCAGATGGGGACATTCAGTAGGGAGGAATTGATATGGGCTGCGTGTTGGGTAAAAACTCAATCTCAAAATCAATCTCCCTCTCAGGAGGAACACCTGGTTTTCAACTGGAAATACCTCAGGATATTCAACCACCACAAGGTTTGACTGAATGGTCAGGGTCTCGAACGTGACATCCTTAACCCTAACCAGATGGTAAATACAACTCTTGGAAATCATTTTCCTTGCCTTGAGATAGGAGATAAAGTGACCTACAGGTACATCTGAACTACCCCTCCATTTTAAAACTGGTTCACTTGGAAATCGAAACTCCACCGCTTGAGTTCTACAATTAACAAATGAATAACATGCAAACAACCAATCCATTCCCAAGATGATGTCAAAATCGGTCATAGTTAATTCTACTAAGTCTGCGAAGGTAACCTTATGCAAGACTATAATGGGGCAACCGCTATATACCCATCTCACTACAACTGAATCACCAACTGGAGTAGATACAAAAATTGATTTTGACAAAATTTCAGGGTTAACTCCAAGGTGACTAGCAATGTAAGGTGTCACCAAAGAAAGTATGGCTCCCGAATCTAACAAAGTATAAGCATCAATATTAAAGACTTGCAACATATCCGTAACCACATCGGGAGAAGTCTCCCGCTCCTTTCGAGATCCAAGTGCACAAAATAGGTTCTGGTGCTGGTTGCCAACTGAACCAATCGAAGCACCCTTCTAAGTCTGACGTGCCACTTAAACTGCCGAACTAGCTGTTGAAGTATGGGCTCCACCACCCCCTGACCTAGCTGTGGGGCAATCCCTGAGTCTGTGTTCGGGTTTGCCACACCCAAAACCAGCATATGAGCCCACCAAAAATTTACCTGGGTGATTCTTGCCATAGCTAGCACAAGATGGAAAAGTGTGCTCTGTGCGCATACTATTCTGACCCCTCAAACATGAGGCCCTACTCCTCTGATCATCTCGAGGCCTGGATGGGGTACTAGATAAAGATGGTGCTGATGTAATGGACCTGTGCTGGGACTGCTGGTGAGGTCCAACCCCTGGCCTCTACTTGGAGAACCTGTGGATATCAGTTCTGGTCCTCTTGGCCTCTCTCTGCCTCATATGAGCTTCTTCCATCTGCTAGGCATATAGGACTATCCGTGGGTAGTCCATATCCTAATGGATCATGGCTGTTCTGCAATCCTTATCCATATACTCAGCACTCCCTGCATAAATTTGTTCACCCGTGCCCTATGGTCCATCACTAGCTCAAAAGCATACTTTGATAGGGAAGAAAATTCAAGTGAATATTCTAGCACCGTCATCTTTCCCTATATTAGGTTAACAAACTCAGCTTCTTTCAATTCCCTCATCTCCCAAGGGAAGAACCTGTCGAGAAAGGCCATGTGGAACTCATCCCAGCTGATAGGGCCCGCTCCCGCTGCCCTGCTATCTTTCCATTGCTTGAACCAAATATAAGTGTCCTCCTTCAGCTGATAAGAGGCCAAGTCAACGCACTCCTCATTCATCACCCCCATCACCTGAGTGACCTTCAAGATCCCTTCAATGAACTCGTGTAGATCCTCGTCCACCTTTGCCCCTATGAACTAGGGAGGGTTCATCCTTAAAAAGCCCCTGACACGAGCTGTCATTTCATTGCCGTTCTGAGGAATATGTGCAACAACTTGTTGGTTGACCTGAGTAGTCAAAGCCTATGCAAACATTTGAATCTCTGCCCGAATCTCAACGTAGGCAGCTGGCTCAAGTTCTTGAGGCTCCTGAACGGGTGGGGCTTGTTGATGCCCATTATCGTTGCCCTCCCCGCGGCCTCTAACATTCCTGTTCCTCCTTCCAAATATTTTCTAGGAGCCATAACTTTCTGCAATCGCGAATAGCATGAATTAGAAGGATGGAGATGTTTTCACCGTACGACATAGATCAAGAAAGAAGATAACATTTCCTAAAACGTTTAGTCGCCTCTTCATCATAAGTGTGGTGCACTTCACACCCATGAAAAAAACTCTACCTAGCGCGGCTTTCAGACTCCCTAGGACACATCTGAACCTATTACTCTGATACCAAGTTTTTTCTAACCCGAGAGTACACTCGGATCGTAGACACGGGACAAGGAACCCCGATAGACTCCAAGTCAACCCATGGAGTGAGCATATATCTAATTCATATGTATAATGCGGAAGACATAACTTAAAAATTATCAATTTAAATGAAACGTAACATGAAATATAAGAAACGGAAATACATAAGCCAAGCATGAATAGTAGAATACTACAATTAAGTTTGAAAGCCTCTAATCATAATAGACGGGTTGAAGGGACATGACTCAACTAACCCCATCATTCCAAAAATAAAATATAAACAAGGTCTGAACATCAAGTCCTCGAATCATGAGGGCTCACCACTGAAAGCTGAGAGCAGAACTGAGAGCAAGCTAAAAATGATGTTGAGCCAGCGAACCAGATCTTGAAAATATATAAGTCAGAATTTGGATGATACCGAATATGTAAGATATGCAAAAGAATGCTTGAAAACATAAAATCTAAAAGAGTGAGGACATCATGATCATAAGATTGAAATCTTAAGTATATTGTAAGGATCAGTGCTTCCAAAATATTCATAAACCTGTCATAGTTGTAACATGTGAGGAAAACATTTCATAAAACATAACTTGAGCAAAAAGAACATAATCATGCATACATTAAATGCATGATGAGCAATGGGAGATTTCTATAACCGACATACCCCATATGAGCACACACGGAGCTCGACCTGTAAACCTAGTCGGGAGATCGTTCATACCTTGCCAAGGGTAAGAACCATGAAAGGTGTGATATCACTCATGAAGGCCCCGTAGGGCATGGGGGACGGTCCCTGAGAAGGTCCCAAACATAACCTACGGTGGCACGTAGTTCTGAGATTCAGGGCGTTACCTGCGCCCTGAACCTGCTTGGTGTTAAGTACTACTCCCAAAACATGCAACGTGCTCATAGAAATTCATACATGACATGCATGGATAGTTAAATCGTGAGAATCATATCATGCATGAGAATTCATAATACTAGCCATGGAATTGGGCTCGTGAATCGGCCAAAAATCATAGTTCATAAACCACAAGCGACATGTGGGCATTGCCCATAATTTCAATCATACTTGAAATGCTTAAAGTTATAGGAAACATGATCATAATAACATGAGTGGTTGAAAACATTCTTAAATTCAAGAGTTCATATCATGCTTGAGAAAATTACCGTAACCTTGAATTTCACTAAAACCCCATGATATGGGCACATGTGCATTTTTGGATTTAATCATCAAGTAATGAATAAAATAAGTGAAAATAGTCCAATAATTCAAACCCATGATTTTAGACATACTACAATAGGCTCATATCTATTATTCTGAGGAAATATGCATTTGGGTTATGACCCATCAAAAGTTTGTAACTTAAACATAGAATTAGGGAGAAATTGGGCATGGGTAGGGATTAAACTACCCATTCAAAACCCCACATACCTGGAAATTTCTTGATTTCACCTCCCTTGAAGAACCCTAAGTGAAAACTTGAAGAACTTGAAGTAAATTGCCCGAATTCCTTCCTACTCCCTTCTCTAGCGCTTGAAACTGCCCAAATGAACTTAGCAGGAGTTTTCATCCCTAAAAGACCCTTTCCCAACCTCAAAATGACATGGTTTAGGGTCCAAAGGCGTGGGAAAGTGGAATTTTCCCTTGCTAAAATTTCCCTAAAAGCACCTCTGGCCCCGATCACGAGTTGTACCACCAGTTGTACCATCAAGTCACGACTCATGGTTACCTCTCATAGTCACCTCACCATTTTTTCCCAATTTTCTGAATTTGGCCACAACTGCTATACCACGACTCGTACCACCATCCTACGGGTCGTACTGTCATCTGTGGCACCATCCACCCAGCCAACATGACTTAACTACAACTCCTCACCATGAATTGTTGCTACATCCTACGAGTCGCACCATGACCCCTGAAGACCCCTTTGGCACCCTTGAGAAATTCACCACGACTCCTAACCACGAGTCGTACCCACAATCCACAACTCGTAGGACTACTCGTGGTATAACCTCAGGCTCCCGAACTCATCACGACTTGAGTCAAGAGTCATAGGTCCTCACCAAAATTCATACCACGAGTCGTACTGGTGCAAAAATTCCAGGTTTTCTGTAGTTTCAACTTCAACTCCTGGGTCTATTCATAGGCCCTTGCGGGGTATTACAGTACAACTCAAGATTTTCAAAATAGTTGTAGCATAAACATAATCATAATCATAATTAAAGAGCTTTACTTAATATGAATTGAGCCAACATACATAATCATAACATGCATAGATCATGAGGAATAGTGGGAGAATTTTATTAATCGACATGCCTCATATGAACACACATTAAGCCCGACTTGTAACCCTAGTCGGGAGGGTGTTTGTACCTTGCCAAGGGTAGAACCATGAAAGTGTGATATCACCATAAAATGGTATATTTGAGATAGGACTAACATGAAAGGGGTCCCAACATATCTATGGTGGCACATAGTTCATGAGATCCGGGGCTTAACCTAAGCCCCAGACCTACTCGGTGATCGATACTACTCCCAAAGTATATATAGTGCTCATAATAATACATACATGAGTTCATGGGCTATTTAAATTATGATAATCATAAACATGCTTTAACATATGTGAACTAGCTATGACATGAGGCCCGTGAGTCGGCCAAAGACATAATTCGTGAATCACGTGTTTCATGCATACATATAGATCATACATATAACTTGTAAATAATCAAATCATGATGGGTAATTTAATAAATCCATATTTAAAATCATAAATCATGTTGGGATTGTAAATATCCACAATTGAAGTGAATATCATAAATCAATTCATCATAGATCTTACATAATTAGGCTTAATTTAGTAGTAATCGAAATTAGTAATTTGATAATCAAAATATTTGTAAAATCTAATCAAAATACATAAAAATATAAATTAAATCACAATTTAAAACAACCCAATGGTAAATCATTAAAATTCCACAAGATTTGAATTAAAACCCCATGAGATTTTTGGTAGATTATCATAAATTAATGGGAATGGGCATGGGTGTGAATGGGAACACCCATTCATAACCCTACATACCTGGGATTATCAAATTCTAACTCTCCTTAGACGCCCAAGAATGAAATAGGAAGAATTGAAGAAAAGAGCCTTGAATCAACTTATATTACCTCTATATGATCTTGCATGCATGAATGGGGACTTAGAATAAATTATCCCCCTAAAAATCCCCTCTTCATAATCTAAAATGATGTAGTTTAGGGTCTCTTAGCGTGGAAAATTTTCAAATGCCCTTAATGAATCTAGCTTGAAAAATGGCCGGGTTGAACTAACGGACGGAACCAACGGGTCGTTAGAGCTGACTACGACCCGTTCTGTTGCTCATGGTTTGCACTTTTGTTATTACTTTTGGAATTAACCAACGGATGGACAGGATGGCTCGTCCTCTAAAACCACGATCCGTTACACCATCCATTTTTTGCTCATCAAAAAGAATTTGAACCTGCTTACCACGGGCCTCACCATGACCCGTTGTTCCTTCCAACGAGTTGTGGTCTTGATCCGTAATCTACACTGGAATTACTTACCACCCAATGACAACCAGTGATAATGGGTCATTACAACTCACAATAATTCATTGGTAGACCAGTTGTATCCCACCTGCGAAAATCCATGTTTCACCACGATTGCAAAGGATGACCCGTTGTATCTCACAACGGGTTGTCATACCACTCATTGCCTACACTACCACCAACACTCCACTAACCAACGACTGCATACAATGACTCATAGTTTGGTACCATGACTCGTTCCTTGGCTCGTCCTATGCAAATTTTTCCCAATATCTATAGTTATCAACTTTTAACCTCCTAGGTCTAGTCATATGCACTTCTAGGGTATTACATTTCCATTGCCATCCTCGTGTCCTTATCCATTCCCGTTCCTCCTATCATTTACTCTATGGGGAGCCATGATTCTGCAATTGCTAATAGCATGAATCAGAAGGATAGGGAGGCATCTCATCGCACGACATAGTTCATGAAAGAAGGGAACATTTCCTAAACGTCACATAGCCTCTTCGTCATAAGTGTGGAGCGCTTCACACCAATGAAAAATACTCTACTCAACGTGGCTTTCAGAGACCCTAGGACACTTCATACCTATGGCTTTGATACCATGTTTGTCACGACCCGAACGAAGGCCCAAATTACAACATGAGACAAGGAGCCCCGAGAGACCCTAAGTCAACACATGGCATAAGCATTCCTCTAACTCGATCAATAAAATAGAAGAATGAACACAAATAATATAGCGGAAGTCTAAATCAAAAAAAATATCAAAACACACAATCTGAAGTTGAATACAACCATATGTCTGAAATGCCTCTAAACATGATGAGTTGATGGGACAAGACCCCATCTAACTCAATAAAACTGAAATTGGAATACATATATGAAATTTGAATAGTCTAGTCCTTGGGAGATGAGGACTCACCAATAATGTACAATGTGATCTCAGAAGACTGATTGTGAGTGGGGATGAAACTGAGAGCCGGGTCCTGTATCATGAAGCGACACAGTATAGAGTATGCGGTCAGTACGTGGAATATACCGAGTATGCAGGGTAAGTAAAACCGCGTAAGAAAGTAAAATCAGTTACATACATGCATAACATAAAACATAAACATTAAGAATACGAGAGTAGGGCTTGCATGCATTCTTTCTAAAATCATGATCTCATGATAACATAACATATCATCATAACATATCATAACATAATCAATAGACTCAAAGCTGAAATCTTATATTTATAAGTAAAGATGAACATTGAGTCAAACCTTCTTTAGAACATGCTCACATATGTAAATCTCATGAGTAATAAACATGCATAATTGAAATCATGAGGAACAATGGGAGACTCGTCTTTTAACCAACATACCACGATAGAGCTAACATGGTCCCAACTATCACACTCAAGTGGGTAGAGCCATCCAAAGATTTTCCAGGGCTAGGAAAAATACCATGATATTGATATCAAGCTCGTGTCCCAATAGGGAAGGGGATAGCTCAGAAGGGAGGTCCCAAAGTTATAATGTATAAACCTACGTTGGCGCATAGTTCTGAGGCATAGGGTGATTGACCCTTAACCTTCTCGGTGCTAGACACTACTCCCAAAAACATGTATATTCTCTACATCTTTTTTGAACGAAGATCAACATCATCTATTAACGAAGCTCATAAATCAAATAAATCTCAAAGCGGAAATCATGCATAAGAGATGCTTTAACTCAAACCATACCACAAGTTGAAAGATAATTGGGAGTCTTTGCTCCAAAACCATATGGTAAGCTATGCATATGAAAAGATTTAACTAAAAAGATACCACAATATGAAAATATAAGTGGGAATCTTCTCTCAAAAACAATGTAGTAGGCTTAATTCGGGAAATAATCAATCATACTTAAACATGTGGGCATTTCCCAATACTTTATCATGCTTGAAAAATACTCAATTCATACCAAAAACATAATTATAACATGGGTAGATTAAAAACATGCTTTTCATCATAATTTCTCATGACCAACATACATTCATCATAAATCTCATCTTTCATGAACTTTTCTTCCATGGGCCTTTCAATTTATAAAACTAGAACATGATTTTTGATTGAAATCATTGTAAAATTTTCCCATAAATCAAAATTCATTAGTAGAAACATACAAAAGTCATACCCATGAAGAGAATCACGAAATCCATGCATTGGGTTAAGCCCCATAGATTAGTCATAGGAATTCATGATTTAGAGAAGTATTTGGCATGGGTGTGAAAGGATTCACCCATTCATAACCCTATATACCTGTTGGTAGATGATTCCTACACTTCTTTGAATGCCCAATAGGAGATTAAGGAGAAATTGATGAACGCTAGGCTTGATCACCCTATCTAGTCTTCTACCTTGCATGCATTAATGAATAAGACCTAAAATGAACTTAACCCTTTAAAAGTCACTATTCACAACTTAAAATGACTTAGTTTAGGCCTTAGGATCTTAGGAATTATGGAAAAGGCCTTACTAAATACCTAGAAAATAACTGCCAAATTGTCCCAACAGGAGACCTAACGACTCGTCACCTCTGACCATGAATCATGGATTGATTCATGAAGTACACGACCTCCTAAGTCTCATGGGCTTGTCATAAATGACTTAATGACTCGTTCTAGGTGACCACGAATCGTGGTCACCATCCGTGATGTACACTGCCTTGGCCTCAGATATATTTTTCCCTTTTTTGTTATGACTCACCCCATGAATCATAGAGACGGACCACGACATGTGGGATCCTCCCGTCAAGTACACTGACTCTCTTTCTTCTCTTTTCTTTCTCACCGACCCCATGACTGACCTAACGACTCGTGGGGCAGACCACAATTCGTGGTCACGTCTGTGGGATCCTATTTCCAAAATATCAAATTCATTCCCTGGGCCTCCCCACAAGTCATATCATGACTCGTAGGATCCTCTCATGGGTCACATCACGACCCATCCTGATGCCCGGTACTAGATTTCAACTTTTTTCCATTTTAGCTCCCAGGTCTGGTCCTTGGGCTTCCGAGGTATAACACTTACAAATTTGGTACGTATTGTACTGATGCCCATGCGTGGGGTGCTGCATATTGTCCTGCAGGTCTAGACAAATAGGTTTCGGGATCTCCTAACAGTTATACTGAGTTTGCAGATTGACTAGCTCCTTTCATTTCGAGTTGCAAAATTATATCGGTTTGCCCATCTTTTGTTACATAAGTTTTGGGTAGGCCGGGGCCCTGTCCTGGTCAATGTTTCCACTCTTAGAGCTTGCAGGCTACAGTTTTCAGTTTCCAGTTGTAGTTGGTCGTGTGGGGGCAATATATCATATATCTTGCATGTTGACCATGTGGGGCTTGGCGGCTTTGTTCGCTATAGTTCATGTATGACTGCCTTCTTTCCTTCTGTTGTGACTAGAAAACATGGTGTTCTTGTCGGCCCACATAGGATCCCTTTATTGTTGTATTTTTGGGGTTAGCTGTTTTCTTTCACAGGTTTCTAGTGGCCTTGTCGGCCCGAGGCTGTGTTTACAATTGTGATATAGAAGTTTATTTTCTTTATTTTGAGTTGCTGGCAGACTATAGAGGTGCATATGCCCAGTCAGGTCAGCATAGGTCCCAGTGTGGCATTAGATGTCAGTCATGCCTCCCAAGGTGAAGCGTGATAACTCATGTACTTTTTGGTGTTACATTGCCTTTCTTCGCTTTGACTATAGTGAAGAAAGTCCCTATAGGGCATATGTTCTCTTTCCATTTCATTTCTATGTAAAAGGGAGTGTCTCCATTATTTACCCCTTTCTTAGATATTTTGTATTAGAGAGGAGTCCTCTCTTCTTAGGTATATAGTGTCTAGGATTCCATTTCTACTAAAAGCAATTTCCAAGAGTGATCGATGACTGATTGAAGCCTTCTAATAAAATTCCTTAGATGTTGTGTTTATAAGAAATGTATCAAATGATTCTTTTGCTCTTGGAAAGTTCTGCTTTTAGACTTGAAAATCCGCCCCAGACAAGCCCCGACACATCGCACCACCCATCTCACTAAACTGTGGCTTGCATTTCCTCTTAAGTTCAAGATCTAGCATGCTGCACCAGCAATTTTGCCAAGGTGTTAGTCAAATACTACGCATTATGGACCTGAAACGCCATGCCATCACTGCACCAGAGTGTTAGAAAATTTTCAAAGTTCTGAATACCTTTGGTGCGCCACACTAGTCATCTCGCAAAGGTGTTGCTAAAAATTCTTCTAAAGTTTAGGCTCTAGCATGCCGCACCAGCCCGAGTACAATTTTCTCTGATGTTTGGAGCTGGCGCGCTATCTCAGCTATCTCAATAGGTTGAATTTTTGAATTCTTCTTTCTTCACACCTTGGGCCATTTTTGAGTCCTCTTGCATTAACTTCTTGCTAAAACTGTCTAAAAAGACTTGTTAGCCCATTTAACACACATAAGCATGAATTTATGCATTTCATAGAGATAATGAACGCAAAACAAGGCAAACATAGGTAAAAGTATGGCAAATGGGCATAAGAATATGCCCAATATCATACATTGAGTGCATACATCTAAAATAAATAGAATATAATTAAACTAAAGTTTTGAAAATTATAATAATCAATTTCTAGAGAAAATTTGCAAAATTTACATAACATGAGAAATAATTTATGAAGCCTCTAACATAATAGAATAAATTTTTTACCGGGATAAGGCACCCAAAATACCTATAAATAAACATTTAATAAATATGATTAAAAGACCAAGCCCAAAACAAGTGTGGCTCACCAACAGTTGGATGAAGTGTGATCCTAGTGTACAGCTTGATTATCGGTATGGCTACCTAAATCTTCAATATAAAATAATGCAGCCCCCTCCCCCCAGCAAAAGGAACATGAGTACATAGGATCATATTGTATGTATAATGGTTAAATGAAACATAACATAGCTAAAACAATACAAAAGAACAACCGTGATGTTTATATAGAATGAAGAAAGTCAAGGATATAAAATAAATAATAAGTAAACCCTTTAAAATCATGTTTTCATCTCCATTAATTAAGTTCTTTATGGGAGGTTCATGTGTTAACCATCATAAACCACTATGTGTAAACATGGAGTCTGATACCAACTCGATCAGCTAAGCCATCACATACCTTGTCAGAGTGTGAGACATACATATTGCAGTTTTATAAAGAATCCCAAATAGCCTGCACCAGGGGAACTTAAGGATTCACCCCAAACCAATGGAAATGATCCATGATCCTACATTGGCATATATAATTTTAGGCATGAAGCCTTCTTGGTTATTATTACTACTCACCATTCGTTACGTTGTGTGATTTACTTGAAAGCATAATTAAGAAGCCAATTGTTTCATCATAAGTCATCATCATATCATAATTATAGCTCATGATTATCATGAAACCTTTCAATTTGTAAGTCATCATGTAATAAACATTGTACATAAAATTCATTAAAACTTCTCTTTTAGAGGGAAAATTATAATTCATAAAGCTTAACTCTTTTCAAAAGGATTCGTAGGACTCATGGAAAATAAAAAACAATGATAAGACATATGTAGAAACTCATGGATTTTTGAAAATTATTTATCATGGACATAACGTTCTTGACCCTAACAATTCAAGAAGAAGGGTTTTAAGTGAAAGTTTCATAAAGCATAGTGTGGGGAATGAAACAAAGTGTTTTTGTACTTGAGATAGCCTTATGTACCTTATCCTCGGCCTCACAACTATCACCAGGAAGAAACAATACTTTTATAACATCAATCTACAACAATTATATGGATAGTAACTATAATCAATAGTTTAACGATGAAATTGAAGTCATGGAGGCATTACATCGAACAGAGGGCATAAACAATTTGAGCCTTTTATGGTTGGGCTATCCTAATACCTGCCTCTTTCTAAAACTCCTTAACAACATGAATAACCGTCACAATTCCAACCAAAATAACCAAATCAATCCTCAATATCAAAATAGTCCCATAAAACCTAACCCTAGGTCATCACATGAACTCATGGCTGTTCAGCTCTGTTCCATGAGTCCTGACCTTACAACATCCCTAAGGAGTAGAAAACAATACTCATGTATGGTTTTAGAGGAGTTCCATACCTTGGAGGAAGCAGGAGTGCTCAAGATTTCAAGTCTTGAAACTCAAATGTTGTTCTTGAGCTTGCTAGAGGAGACAGAGAGAGGATTTGATGTCAAACTCTTGACAAATTCGTGATTTTGTGTTGTAATATCATGGAATATGTTCTCCATACCTAAAAGTATTTTGAAGAGCTTTTGGAACTATTGGGGTCGAGTCATGGTGAAGAAATAAGGAAATGAATTAGAAATTAAGTTTTAAATAGGGGTTGAAAATCACATTTTACGGTCAAAACTTTGCAACTTGTGGGCCGCACATTCAAGGCACGGGCCACATCTTGGACCATCAGTTGGCCCCTCCATTGGCCTGTCATTGTTTAGTGATCTTTGCCTAAAATTTGCAGTCTTCGGGCTAAATTGTGGGCCGCGTCTTGGTCCCCACTTCGTAATAACTTGACAATGCCTTCGTAAAATGCTCATAATTTTTTACCCGGAATTCTGATTTATGAATGGTTTGATGCGTTGGAAAAAAATTCATAGGAATTTAATTTGATCGGTAGAACACTAAAAAGAACTTTGTAAATTGGGAGATATGATCATTTAAAGTTGACCCTTATTTGTAAACTTCACATATTCTTCACTCTTCTTTTGTACATGTTTCCCTTCTCACATACGACCAACCTATGGCCCGTACTTCCTATGTACACTCTGTTGTGGCTTCTTGATTAGTAAAAATAGCTCCCAAGTCTCATATCTCATTTATGGTGCCAGGTACGAGGTATTACATAAACTCAATTTACTGAATAGCGTATTCATATGATTATAATTTGTTCTAGCAGCTAATACAATGTAATTATTAATAGCTAATACACCCGCTTCTTTTTTCACAACAGATTGATGCCCATCACTATTCCACTCTAGGTTACTCTATGAATTTGATTCAGAAGGGCATAGAGATCATCATATGTCTTCTCGAGGACCTGACCACTTACTGTAGAGTCTAATAGTATCTTCTCGTGCGGCTCAAGACTCTTAATAAAAGTGTGCACCAATACCTCAGTCCTCTAATGGTGATGTGGGCAATCTCTGAGAAGAGATTTGAATCTTTCCTATGCTTGGTACCGATTCTTACCATTCCTCTACTTTAACAACAATATGTCGCTCCTCAACTTCGTAGTCTCCAGA
This sequence comes from Datura wrightii, assembly GCA_035772735.1. Lineage (NCBI taxonomy): Eukaryota > Viridiplantae > Streptophyta > Magnoliopsida > Solanales > Solanaceae > Datura > Datura wrightii. The sequence continues at coordinate 99,187,101 of JASDFA010000007.1, forward strand.
TTGAAAGAACCGAATCCAATACTTCCTAGCAATATCATCCCAAATGGTAATGAAATTTTACTTATCGTTTAACCACCTCTACGCTTCCCCAAGAAGAGAAAACAGAAATAGAGTAAGTCTTACATAATCTTTTGAGACACGAGTAAGTATGTATGTGTCACTGATCTCCAGAAAAGTCTAGAGGTGCTATTGGGGTCCTCATCTGGTAGACCTTTGAATTTCCCATTTGTCTACAAGAGTTGCACCATATTCTATTTAATCTCAAAATGACCACTTGGAACTGGTCTCCGAATTCTTGAAGTGACATTGTTTGCATATGGGATTGCCACTTCACAGATTGTCATGGGAGGTGCTGGATCAACTGCCATTTCTACCAGAAGAATCTTACATTCCTGCTCCTTTTATTTTTTATAATACTACCTGAGAGCAACCTCTTTTCACGTTTGGTGAAATACTCTTTTAGGTTTAGCCTGGATTTCAACTGTCTTACTTTTTCGTGCCAGCGTGTTTGTAATTTAAGATTGTACATATAAAAATTAATAGTTAAGATCAAGTGGTCAACACCTGAACAATAAAACAGTACTAGACTGACTACAAAAATTTCTAATATCTAAGTCCATAGTAACAGTGTCAAAAACATATTTGGTTTCAACACACACACAAGTGTACATAGTGGTTCAAGTAATATAGACTGGTTAGTCTGAATATCGTACCCAAAGGACTTATGATTTAGCAATTATCAAATAAATTCTAATACTGTAAAAATTAAAACAAGTAGGTAAGTAACCAAGAAAGTTGTTTGATTGATGAATATTTTATATCAAGTAAATTGAAGAAAAAAAGCAAGTAATGGTGGTGATCACAATTTGAATAAATATTTCAGGGTTATGACTCTATTTCACAATCATGTAAAATATCAAATTTCATCGACTTATGTATTTATTTAGTCATTGATTAACGTGATTAATGACATGACTTGGGCCTTCTAATCCTCTAATCATATATCCATATTGATCCACAACTACATCATTAAGCGAGGATGTCTCAACTTAATCTGAATGCATTTGTATGTCTTTCTATTTTGTAACCAAGTAAGGCGATTTAGGTATATTCCTACCCTAGCCCTTTATTTTACTAAAGAAATGATCTTTTTCTGTGTGTTCTTTGTTCTAACTCACGATCCATCTTTTGAGTATCCAATGAAAATATTGATGTATTTTAATGAATGCAACGCATTAAAATGGTAAGCGCAAGAATATATGAAAAACCAATATGATAAACAAGTTTTGTCAAATCAATCATCTACTAAATAATCATGCGTCTAGCTATAACCTAAGAAAAAGGATTTTTAGCTACTCATATTTTAAGCCAGAATTCACAATAAGTGATAATGTTAATTCAAAATTAAAGAATGGAAGGTTAGAAAGGTAAGAACCCTAATGTTGTGTTCTTCTCTCTTTGTGTGTCTTGATAACAAGTGATCAACCGTAATTTGGATGCCTAAAGGTTATATTTATAGTAGTGGAATTAATTCTTCTTTCCTTCTTTGACTTTGATTTACTTTGGGAAAAGTCAGTCGCTAGACACCTACTCTATGTCACAGTCTCCGCTGCTCAGGCCTAGCTCCACTTTGCAGAGCTCATAGCAAAACTAAGTCCCTTTTCCATTCCTCTAAAGTATCACCTTTTACGTGGCGCGAGGCTAATCTCAAAGCACTACCTCCATGCCAGGCCATCCATAGCACAGCATGGCCAGCTTTACATTGTTCTGAAGTTTAGCAACCTGGGCAACACTATCTTCATCGCGCCTTACTGGCTCCGCATAGCGTAGCTACTTCTTTTACTGTGCAGGTCCATTTTCAGCCAAAATTTCTCCATAGATTCTTTTTGCATCATTTATGGATAAAATCATTGTATATTTTAGCACGGAAGCATCTAATCATGTATTTTATCTAACCTTCATGAATAAACACAAAATTATAAGAATATATACAATTTTTGCCCTCGAAACAGGGTTAAACATGGGTAAAATATGGCAAGAGGGTTTATGAATATGCCCAAGATCATATTGCCCATGTGTATTATATAGTTTTAGTCATTAGACCAACAATTGTCAACCCTGCACCAAGTGAGTTATCTGACTGATATGTTGCTGCTAGAACAGTTGTCCATGACATAAATCTAAAAGGTCGAACCTAGTCTTATCAACTGATTCTCATAAGAAAATAATGAATTAAAGATAGCTTAATCTAAACACACTTACAATATCTTGTTGGTTTTTTTGACCCATAATACTTAAACGCTTTCCTTTAGTACATGACATTGGATCATATTTCTGTTGTCACATGCTTATATTATTGATGTTTATATTTCTTTTTATTAACATAATGTTAAGAACAAAGTACTTCAACAATAGGGAAATCAAGTTACTCGATTAGTTTGGAGACTTTTTAATAGCTTGAAGATATTGGAGTAGTGTGAAATATGATTCTCTATATTATTTTTGTTCAAAAAGTATGGAAATGATTTTAAAAAGGGAAGTGTTGTTAACAGAGGATGAATTCAAAGACATTCGATTTTCTTTTTCTTTCTTTGTATATATACAATAAAAGGTAGTATGAAGTTTCATATTTTGTGTTTCTATACTATTGATAATGAACAATTCATTGTCATTTTTATTTAAGTGTATTTGGTGATGTTCATCATAGTGTGAATATTGTTTGGCAATTAGTAGTAATATAGCTTCCTATACAATTCTTTTTAAATATAAAAAGAAGCTTTAATGGCAACCTATATTTGCAAAAAAAAAAAAAAAAAAATAGTTTACACTTTCTGTTCACCACTGATAGTTTTCAGTGGCAACTATAATGACTACTAAAAGTCAATATTTAGTGGCGATCATCTTGAATTCATTTTGCTGAAGCTAATTTTATTTAACTTTTATAGTGGAGTCGCCACTAAATGTATATTTTTAGCGATAACCCTTAAAATTCCATCACAAATAACATTGGGATATAACTATCAAGCACTTCGTTATCTTCAGGTAAAGCCTCTTTCAATAGTTAGACCATTTGATTATAATTCCTCTGTAACAAAGTGTTTTCCATTTTTATATTGAACATCCTAGAAACTACTACGAGTTGAGAGAGGGAAGAACCTGCAGGATACAATTCTGTATTATCTGCTTTGAACAAGGATAAAATTTTGTATCGGCTGCTTGTCATAGATAATAAAATCTCTGGACTTTGGATTAGGTTCCTCCTCTATTGAGGGTTCATAACAATGAGACAACTAAGGTTCAATAGTATTACTATATGATTTCCAATTCGAACCTTGACCAAAGTTTGATTCAGTTGCATCAAAAATCATTTCGCGATATGGATTATCATATCTCAATACAGGTTGAGTTGTCATCTGGCACTGCCTCTAATTCACCATAAGCAGACATGAATAACTCGCCAGTGGTAAAGGGCCTCTTGATAATGGCACAAATGGCCTATTCTCATAATGCTTAAATGTTGATGATAGCCAAATCCATCCCTCTCATGATTCAGCAAGCCATAAAAAAGGCTATAAAACTGCTTGTCGACAAATTGGGAGGTCTATATGCGAAAGTCGAAGTGTTGGAGAATGAAGTTGATGCCTTGCGGGAGGAAGTGGACAGAAGTAAAGGATTGAGGTCACTTAGAGAGATTGATCTGAACATCCCAGCAGCAGAAAATGCACCACCTATTGGGAGTAGGAGTCCACCGGATAATTGGTATATGGGGTATGATAGCTCATCCGAGGTGGTGTTGGATGAAAATGTGTATCACAGCCTACCACCTCACCCTAAGTCACTCACTATTCATGATGTGGCGACCACAAGTGATCCACACTAGGTGCCTTTATTTTACTCTCATCACGAGAGCTAGACTTTGCTAGATCACTAGATAGTCTCTTCTCTCGGCAAGCCACTTGAGCTACCACCAGATCCACCGATGCCTCCAATACCCAAGCTAGAGTCAGGGTACCTCCCATGATATAACACTCTTACTACTCTCTAGATAACTCAAGGTGTCCTCCTTCTCTCTTTTACCCTAGATGTTCTTTAGGGGAAATGCACGATTTTATGAGAGGGAAGGGAATGCCCGTGCAGGCTTGCTATGACATGAACGTCCTTGTTTAACTTTCTTTGAAATGATATTGTTGTTGTTCTTGTGTTGGAAATATGAGTTCCATTGATGGGTTTGTTTTACTATTCCAAATATTTAATGATCCATGTTTCATAATCGTCTTTGTTCATAGTAGATAACAATAAACTCCAAGGATTTCTTTACCATGGTTCAGTCCCAAGGAGCGAAATTTTCTTTCTTTCTTTTTTTTGTCGAACTGGGTGGCATTTCCCTATGATGGATTGAGAGGAGACTTTATTAACGGAAAATTCCAAGTCTAATGTCTTTGTGAGTCTTTTATTTCACTTTTTTTAAAAGGTACCACCAATTTTTTTAATTGGCATTATAAATGAGTTTGATAAAAGGGGTACTTGAAATTGCAAATGTGCATTTTCTTGTCATGTGGTGCACATTCTTTGATTGAATTTTTAATTCACATGCTAGCTTGTCTAAGTCATACTCTTATTGTGATTTTGAAAGTATATGAACTCCTTGGATTGTGATGCCTTGAGTGTTGATGTCTTTACCTGAATTCTCGAATGTGCATAATTATCTAGAACTTGCCCAAAGTGTGACTCAAGGCGATACTCTAGATGTTGTAGCACTTAGAACATGATCATAGGCTTTCTTTAAATAGTCACTTCCCCCAAAATGACCTCCTTGAACAGCTATCTTTTCTAGCCAATATTTGAGCATTTGACCCTTTTTTTTTGAAACCGCATTTCAAGCCTATTACCCTTTTTTAAACCCTCTCTTGGCACCCATCCTTCCTAGTTGCGAATGTTGAAAGAATGAAAAATAGGGCTTGAATCCCTAAAATTTGGGGAGAGATAAGGAAGAAATGAGGCAAAAGCCTATGTTTGAGGGTTTGCCAAAAAGGGAAGAATGTTTGAGTTTCAATGAGGGGAAGTATGAAATTGTGATGAAACGAATAAAATGGTTGGTTCAAAAACCTCTAGCATTAGAAGAAAAAAATTCTTGAAAGGTGCTACTTTTCTCATAAATAAGCTAATTGTGGAACCCAAGGGGTTACAAGGGTGGTTTTTGATGAAAAATAAGAATGATGAATAAGGAGAGATAAGGTAGAGTGAGCTCACTAAAGTAGTGGGGTGTTTAAAAGTTTTAAAAAAAAGGCTTTAGGGAGATTCTCGTCACTGAGCTACACATTTTTCCTACCGTTACCTCTAGCCTTCATGATAACTCACAAGTCCTTAGTGATTTTGAGTGTAGAACCTCTACATTAGGGGCGAGTTACACGAAGGGCAAGCCTATGGGTCAATTTGTATGCACTTGAATTTTCTTGTGAGAGTGAGAGTATTTGCTTTATTCTATAATCCCTATATGTGAAATGCATGAAACATGAATGAGATTATCTCTTTGCATGAGTGGCATCACATTCTTGGGATACATACTTAAACATGTTTAAATTGAAAGGTGTGATTTAGACAAGTGTGCATCAAACTTTGAGGCAAACTTTGAATGTGAATTGTTAATGATTTGAGATGCTACTTGAGCTTGTTTTGATGAATTATGCACCTTGTTTGAATGAAATGAATGCATGCAAGATATGCCAACTGATTATGGTCAGCTATTGAAGCTTGTGCAACATGTTTCTAGTCTTGTTCTTTTTCTTGAGTCGGTGTATGATTTTGGGGTTGTCCTATGTTTTAGTGGTCCTTTGTGTGCAACTCTTGTGTTATGGAATGCTTAAGTCAATTTCTTAGTTGCGATGAAATGCCTTGATTGAGGACAAGCGATGGTTAAAGTTGGGGGTTTGATGAGTTAGTTATTTACCAACTCATTAGGATTTTAAGCATGGGCTTTAAATCTGTTTTCAACTCATTTAGGAAGGTTTTATTCCCTTTCTATTTGATTTTGAGGGTATTGAACCTATACAAGGAAAGTAGATATATTGAACTAAAAAGCAAAGTGTTTGAAGAAGAAGACATGCGGTTTGCAGGTTGACACCTGCGAAACACAGGTTCCATGCAGAGGCACACTATTCAGGAGCTGAAGAGCATCTATAAAATATAGGTGAGCACTTGAAAAATGTTGGTGAAACTGCAGGACCCATCCAATCTTCTCTAACCAAGAGTTGCAAGAGACTTGTGTCTCGCGGATGGGCACCTACGAAACACAGGTCCTGCGTAAGTGAGCTCCATGCTGAAAAGGGTAAAATTGTCCATCTCTGGCATAAAGATATTTTAAATGCTTCTCAGTGCAAAAGTCAGAATTCGTGACACAAGAAAAAGGAGCAGAATTTCCCTAATTTGTACACACCCTTGATATTAGGAAGGAAGAACGTTTTGAATAGATTATTGTGCAGAGAGAAACATAGAGAGAAGTGAGAGCTTTTCTTCTTCTTCTTCTTCAAGTTGTTTGGGAAAAATCCCACTATTGTAGCATATTTTAAAGCATGAATTTTCTACTCAATGATGAATGTGAATGAATTATTTTTAGTATAATCTTCTCATCCCCATTCTTGAGTAGATAAATTAATTGCTAAGGGTGTGTGCTTAATAGGGGTTTAGAATGGATTGGGTGTTGTTCTTTTTGTCTTAGAATCACTTATTTTGCATGAATCCAATGCTTTCTTTAAGTTTCAATTGAAATAATTTATGGTTGCAACCATAAATTGTGTTTACTTATCGTGCATTTGCTTGAGAAAGAGAAGTAGAATTTGGATGAGAAAGCACTAGTTGGGAATTGAGATTTGCAGGTGTGGGATTAGGCTAGAGATATCAAGACCCACTTTAATAACTCATTCAAGGGTTATGTCTCAGAATAGCTTGACTCTTCTCCAAGTTAATAAGGGTAATTTGTTATGTGATGCCCCATCAATAGCACATCCCTAGTGCTTGCTCTCATTGTTGCTTCAGTTCACATTTCCCTATTTTTTTATTACTTTTAGAATCATATAGTCATCTTATTTTCCCCAAAAAAATTACTTTATAAGTTGTTATGAAATGATGCTAGTAAGTTTCTATTGATTTACAACTTTAGAAGTAATTGTTCCCCATTCCCTGTGGATTTGACCCCGACTAGTTGGGTAAATTATATATTTCATAAGACCGTGTATACTCTCTTACTTTGAGGAGTGGATATGGATATTATCACATATTTTCATGACCCGAACATAGGCCCAGATCGAGATACGGGACCAGGAGCCCCGAGAGACTCCAAGTCGACCCATGGCATAAACATATATCTAACTCAATCAAATAAGGTGGAAAAATTAGCATTATAATTATAGTGGAAGTCTAAACATAACATAACATCATAACCATAATTCACATCATACATTACAAGGTGGTTACTACGTACAATATGAAATCCTCTAACATATCCAATGGGTTGATGGGACAACACCCCCAACTAACTCAATGAGTCTGAAACAGAAGAAAGACATAACAACCATGAATACTGAATGTCCTCAAAAGCTGAGGACTTACCGATGCTAGCTGGACAGGTCTGAATGGGAAAGCAATGACTAAGGATGTTGCTGAGAAAGATCCCTTGTACATGTATCATGAGATGATACAACATAGAGTATGCGGTTAGTACGTGGAATTTACCAAATATGCAAGATAAGTAAAATGGACAGTTAAAATACATAAAAGTTCATAAGAGTAGGACACCATGATCAAAACGTAAATATCATAATGTAAACATAAGACTCAAGGTTTTCACAAAACTCGTAATCATTCATAATCATATTCATAAGAGAAAAGCATTACAAAACATGACTTGAGCCAAAGTAACCATACATAAATCATGAAGAACAGTGAGAAATTCTTATAACCAACATACCCCATATGAGCACATATGGAGCCCAACCTGTGAACCCCTAGTCGGGAGAGTGTTCGTAACTTTCCAAGGGTAGAACCATGAAATAGGTGTGATATCACAATAGAGGGACCATTTGGGTAAAAGGGATAGTATCATGGAGTTCCACATCGTGGCTACGTTGGCGCGTAGTTCTGAGACTCGGGGTATGCTTGGACCCCGGGTCTACTCGGTGTTAAATACTACTCTCAAAACATATATAGTTCTCATAGGATAATATACATGATATTCATAGGCTAGTTAAAATCATGATAATGATAAGCAAGCTTGAAATACGTGAACTAGCTATGAAAATAAGACCATTGAGTTGGCCAAAATCATAAATCGATAAATCATGAAATTCATGCATACTTGTAAAACAGGTATATACTTGATATTCTTAAATTCATGATGAGCATTTGAGAGAAATCATATCATAAGTAATAAATCATAATGGGTTAATGAACCTCAAAATCAAAGTAGAATCATAACTTGATTTATCATGAAATATACATAATTGGGCATAGTTTTGTAGAAATTTAAATCCATAAGTTTATAATTGAAATAGTTCTAAATCTTCCCATGATTCATAAAACATTAATTTATACATGAGAGGAATTAACCCATAGATAGATCATAAAGATTTCATAAGATTTGGGATAAAACCCCATTGAATTTCATTAATTAGAGAGGTGTTGGGCATGGGTGTGAATAATTTCACCCATTCATAACCCTACATATCTGAGAAGAATTGATTCTACCACTCCCTTGATTGCCAAATGAAGAAATGATGAGAAACTTTGAGGACTAGGCTTGATCACCTCTCAAAAACCTCTAAACTTGCATACATGAAAAGGAATAGCTTAGAATGAAATTACCCCTCTTAAAACTCTCTATTCATAGCTTAAAACGACATAGTTTATGCCTTAGGACCATAGGAATTACAGATAATCCCTTACTAAATTCGCAGAGGAAAAGTCTGCCAGTACCAATGAGGGAATGGATGAGTCGTTACCTCTGACCACGAGTCGTCGCTACAGTCTTCGAGTGTTCTACCAAAGCATTACCTGGAACTCACCACAAGGAACATCACGAGTCGTTGCTGTCGTGGTCACCACTCGTCCTCTACACTGCCAGAATACTAGGGGGGTCACCACGGGCAACATTATGACTCGTGGTGCTTCCCAATAAGTCTCGGTGAGGACTTGTTAAGTACACTTTCCCATGCATCCTCTTCCTTCACCTATCCCTGACCACAGGTGACCTAATGACTCATGGAGCTGACCACAACTCGTGGTCACCCCCGTGGTCACCCCAACGTGAAAAATTTCCAAAAAATCAATCTTCTTATCATGAGTAACTTAACACCTCGTGGTCATCCTTATGGGTCACAGGACGGCTCATTCTATGACTTGGCGTAGAAAGTCCTATTTTCTCCATTTCAACTCCTGGGTATGACTTAGGGTTTTCAGGGTATAACAATATCTCCCCTTTGGGAACATCTCCTCAAATGTTAAAAATCATACAGAAAAGTAGAGAAATGCAATCATCATACTCAAATACTGATCATATAAGCTAAAAACTAACAGAGTGACTAACTCTGATTGAAACTACATGACTGAACTGAATTCCTGAAAAACACATACATCCATTTACATGAAAGAAACTGATGCAAATGACATGAACATTAAACTGAATAGAGTTTTAGGATAAAAATTGATATCTCAAGCTGAAACTTAGCTGGAAGGGAATAGATGTGGGTATCTAGCCATTGTATCTACTTTGGCTTCTCAAGTAGCTCCCTCAACATGTTGATTCCTCCATAATACTTTAACTAAAGCTACTTATTTGTTCTGTGACCTTTGAACCTGACAATCCAATATTTCCACCAAAACCTCTTCATAATTAAGACTATCTTTCACACCTATACTCTCCGTCGGAACAACTAGTCTTGGATCCCCCAAAAACTTCTATAACAAATATACATGAAAATAGGATGAATAGAAGCTAATTCTGAGGGCAACTGCAATTCATATGGCACCTTGCCAACCCGTTTCACAGTCTAGTACGGGCCAACATAACGGGGACTGAGTTTTCCTTTCCTTTTGAACCTCATCACTCCCTTTATTGGAGACACCTTCAGAAACACCCAATCATCAACTTCGACCATAAGTTCTCTCTTCCTCGCATCCGCATAGGACTTTTGGCGACTTTGAATTATTTTCAAGTTCTCTTGTATGGGCTAAACTTTCTCCAAAGCTTAATGGACTAAATCTAATCCTACCATTGCAGCTTCACTGACTTCAAACAAACCAATAGGCAATCTACACCTTTGCCCATAGAGAGCCTCGAACGGAGCCATCTTAATGCTAACATAATAACTGTTGTTGTACATGAACTCAATGAGAGGAAAATGATCATACCAACTACCCTTGAAGTCAATCACACATGCTCTCAACATGTCCTCAAGAGTATGAATAGTCCGCTCCGCCTGACCATCAGTTTGCGGATGAAATGTTGTACGGAGCATGACTTGAGTACCAAGTCCCTTTTGAAACAATATCAAAAATTGAGAGGTAAACTAAGTACCTCTGTCTTATATAATTGACAAGGGCATTACATGCAACCAAACTAGCTCTCAAATGTATAGTTTGGCGTAATCCTCCACTAAATTCATTGTTTTATAGGTAGAAAATGAGCATCTTTGATTAACCTATCAACGACCACACAAATAGACTCATATTGTCGACGAGTGCGAGGAAACCCTGTGATGAAGTCCATATTAATTTCCTCCCACTTCCAAGTAGGGATACTGATGTCCTGAAGCAGACCTCCCGGTCTCTGATGCTCAACCTTCACTTGCTAACAATTTGGAAAGTTAGCTACAAATTATGTGATGTCCTTCTTCATGCCATTCCACCAATAGACTTCCCGTAGGTCTCTGTACATCTTGGTGGCAATTAGATGAATCGAATATCTGGAATCATGAGCTTCATGCAGCATCTGATTTCTTGAATAATCAACATCCGAGACACAAAAGAGACCTTAATATCGAAGCACACCATCTCCCCCTTTTGAGAAGACCTCTACCTTTTGATTTTGAACGGCTTCATTTAAAATTACAAAAATAGGGTCCTCGTCTTGTCTAGATTTTACATCAGTCAGCAAGGACGCTTTTGATCCATTCTGAACAATAACATTGCCATCGGTCGAGTCAACTAAATGAACTCCCAACCATGCAAACCGATGCACATTCTTCACCCGCTCCTTCCTCCCCTCATCCACATGAGACACACTCTCCATAGAGAGTCTTCTAAGTGCGTCTGCTACTACATTAGCCTTTCCCGGATGGTAAAGGACACTCATATCATAATCCTTGAGCAACTCTAACCACTTATTTTGGTGTAGATTTAGGTCCTTCTGAGTAAACACATATTGTAGGCTCTTGTTGTTCGTAAACACATCTACATAGACCCCGTGAAAATAGGGTCTCCAAATCTTCAAGGCAAATACCACTACCGCCAATTCGAGATCATGGGTCGAGTAATTCTTTTCGTGAACTCTCAGCTTCCTGGAAGGGTATGCTATAACTTTACCATGCTGCATTAATAAACAACCAAGGCTGATTCTAGAAGTGCAGCAATACACCACAAACCCATTAGTACCCTCAGGTAGGGTTAAGACCGGTGTTGAGGTTAGTCGAGTCTTCAACTCCTAGAAGCTCCTCTCACAAGCCTCTGACCATTAGAACTTCACTTTCTTTTGGGTCAATTTGGTCAAGGGCGTTGCAATAGAATAAAAACCCTCAAAAACTCTCTGATAATAATCCGCTAAGCCCAAGAAACTCCTAATATCCGAACATTCACCAGGCTAGGACAATTCTTCACCGCTTCTATCTTTTGAGAGTTCACCATTATACCCTCAGTTGACACCACATGGCCCAAAAATGCCATCGAATTTAACCAAAACTCATAGCTGCTGGTTTTAGCATAGATATCTCTCAACTGATGATATATGCCCAATAGATAGTGGAAGAGTAGATGAAGGAAGGGGAGAGGAAGGCTAAAAGGGCCAGAAAAAGGAGCTTTGGGTACTCTAAGCAGAGGATAGGTGGTGGACCTTACGCATATCTTCGTCAGAAATCATCAACCCTAGTTCCATCATCAACCAGTGTTCCATCCAGGCCTAGGGGTGATCAGAGAGGTGAAACATCAGGCTATAGGGCTCAGAGGAGTATATCGAGGGAGTGCACTTTTCCAACTTCCAAGAAGTACGGTAAGAACCACCCTGGATAAGGCTTAGTTAGCTTAAAAGCTTATTTCGAGGATTATAAACCCGATCATAGGCTCAAAGATTGTCATTTAGTCAGATATGGTAACGGTAGAGGCCATGCCCCAGCCACCACTACAACAGCTCCAAAAGCTCCCCACCTCAGTAGGGCACATCTTTTAGTGCAATTGGCGGTAGTGCCGGAATAGATTTTATGAGCTTTCATCTCATCAGGGTAAGAGAACTTACTCGATGTGGTCACTGGTATATTATGAGACTCCGACTCTTCAGTCAGTTCCTATTGTAGTGAGTATCCATAGGTGTTCATAGATGATCTACCACGAATCCCTCCTGAGCGAGATATTGAATTTTGTACTGTCTTTCCCCCTGATACACATCCCATATCTATTCCTCCTTATAGAATGGCTCCAGCTGAGCTGAAAGATATGAAGGAATAGTTGAAAGATCTCTTTGATAAGGTTTTCATCAAGCCTTGTAAGTCTCCATGGGGTGCTCTAGTTCTCTTTTCCAGAAGAAGGATGGTTCTCGTAGGATGTGGATTGATTATCGACCGTTAAATAAGGCACAATAAAGAATAAGTATCCCCTCCCCAGGAACCAGCTTCAGGGTGCTAGGCGCTTCTCAAAGATAGACTCGGATTCGGCTATCATCATCTTAGAGTTAGGGAGAGTGACATTACTAAAATATCCTTTAGGACTCGATATGGTCACTATGAGTTTATATTTATGTCTTTTGTACAAATGAATACTCCTGCAACTTTTATGGATTTGATGAATAGGGTTTTTAACTAGTCTTTGGATATTTTCATCATTGTCTTCATAGATGACATTCTTATATACTCTCGGAGTGAGGAGGAGCATTCTGCTCATTTGAGGATTGTTTTGCAGACTCTTAAGGATCGTCAACTATTTGCTGAATTTAGCAAGTGTGAGTTTTGGATGAAATCAATAGCATTCTTGGGTCTTGTGGTGTCTTGTAAGGGTATACAGGTAGACTTTAAAAAAATAGAAGCGGTGAAGTAATGGCCTAGACCTGTTAGTCCTACTGATATTAGAAGATTTTTGGGTTTAGCTAGCTACTATATGAGGTTCATAAGGGGTATTTCATCAATTGTAGCACCTTTGACTAAGTTGACCTAGAAAAAGGTCAAGTTTCAGTGGTCTGATACTTGTGAGGAGAGTTCTTAAGAGTTGTAGAGTCAGCTCACTTCGGTCCAGTATTAACCCTACCAGAGGGCACAGATGGTTTCGTTGTGTATTTTTATGCTTCAAGGATTTGGCTTGGTTGTGTATTGATGCAGCACAGTAACATCATTGCTTATGCCTCGAGACAGCTTAAGACTCATGAAAGGAATTACCCTATACATGACCTAGAGTTGGCAAAGGTAGTGTTTGCCTTAAAGATTTGGAGGCACTATTTTTAAGGGGTGCATATGGATGTGTTCACAGACCACAAGAACCTTTAGTACGTGTCCACTTAGAAGGAGGATCTTAGTTTGCGGCAAAAGAGATTGCTAGAGCATCTCAAGGACTACGACATGAATGTCCCCTTTATCATCCGGGCAAGGCCAATATAATGCCGGATGTTCTTAGTAGGCTATCCATGAAAAGTGTGCTCTATGCTGAGGATGGGAGGAAAGAGTTGGTGAAGGATTTGGGTTTCTGAAAGTCGCATTAAGTAGAGTCTTTTTCATGTGTGTTAAGTGTTCCACACTAATGACAAAGAGGCTATGAAATATTTTCGGAAACTTCCCTTCTTTCAAGATCTATGTCATGCGATGAAATGTCTCTCTATCATTCTAACTCATTCTATATGCCTTTGTAGAATCATGCCTCCTCATCGAGTTAATGGACGAAGAAATGGAAATGGAAATAGCCATGAGAATGGCAATGGGGATAGGCACTAGCAGGACCCACCAGCCCCCGAGGATCATGTGCCCGAGCAGGTTGCTTATGTGGAGTTTAGGGCCGCCATCCATATGTTTGCAAAGGCATTGAACACCCAAGTCAACCAGCAGGCGGTAGCTCGTGTTCCCCAGAATGGGAATGAGACAGCAGCAAGAGTCAAGGACTTTCTTATGATGAAACCTTTGGAGTTCCTCGGATCAAAGGTGGACGAGGATCCGCATGAGATTATTGATGAGATCTACAATATCACCCATCTTATGGGGGTGATGGGGGAGGAGTGCGTAGACCTAGCTTCTTATCAATTGAAAAGGGTTATATATATTTAGTTCAGATAGTGGAAGGATAACAGAGAAGTTGGAGCGGGTCCCATTGGTTGGGATGAGTTCCTCACAATGTTCTTGGATCGATTCTTTCCCCATGAGACGATGGAGATCAAGGAAGCCAAGTTTATGAACCTCGGTAGAATAATATGATAGTCCAGGAGTATGCTTTGGAGTTCATCCATTTGTCCAAATATGCACCAGGCCTAGTGGCTAATCGGAGAGCTCGGGTGAGCAGGTTTGTGTATAGAGTATCAGAGTACCTAGTCAAGGATTGTAGGACCGCTATGCTTCATCAGGACATCAATTTTCCTCGATCATTTTTGTATGCCAGATAGATGGAGGCGATGCATTTGAGAGAGAAAGAGGCCAAGAGGGCCAGGACGATAGTTATGGGTTCTCCCAGCAGAGGCCGGGAGGCAGACATCGTCAACAGTCCCATGAGAGGTCATTAGCTCCAGCGCTATCATCGGCCAGTGGTCCATCTAGATCGCGAGGTGATAAGAGGAGTAGAGCATTAGGTTTGAGGGGATACAGGAGCATGTAGGTAGAGCGTACCTTTTCAGCCTACGTGAAGTGTGGCAAGAATCACATAGAGGAGTGCATAATTGGATTAGATATCTATTTTGGGTGTTATAGACCCATACACAGATTCCGGAAGTGTGCTTTGGGTGTGGTCATACTCAAATTAACAATTTAGCCATAACATTAGCACGTCCAACCCAATAGGGTGCATCCACCTGTGCAGGTAGTGGTCAACACTAGAACATATTTCATGCCCTTGCATCTCATCAGGAGAAGGAGACTTCACCAGATGTGGTCAATTTTATATGACAGGTATTCCACTTTGATGTATATACATTGTTAGACCCAGGGGTTACTTTATCTTTTATGATTCCCTATGTTGCCACTAGTTTCGGAATTAGTCTCAAAATCCTATCAGAACCCTTCTCAGTCTCTACTCAAGTCAGTGATTCAGTTATAGCTTGACGGGTGTACAGATATCTCGTGGTCATAGTCATTCAGAAAGTCACCTCAATAGATATAGTAGAGCTAGCCATGATAGATTTTGAAGTTATCTTTTGCATGGATTGGCTACACGCATGTTATGCCTCAATAAATTGTAAAACCCATGTGGTGGAGTTTCGATTTCTGAGTGAGCAAGTCTTAGAGTGGAAGGATAGTTCAGCTGTGCCTATAGGTCCCTTCATTTCCTACCTTAAGGCCAGAAAGATGATCTCTAAACGTTGCGTGTACCATCTGGTTTGGGTTAAGGATGCTACATTCAAAACCCTGACTATCCAGTCAGTTCCTGTAGTGCGTAAATATGCAGAAGTGTTTCCAGATGATTTAGTGGGAATTCCTCCCGAGCTACAGATCAATTTTTGTATTGACCTTCTGCCGAATATGCAGCCTATATCCATTCCTTCTTTCAAAATTTCCCCAGCTGAGTTAAAGGAGTTGAAGAAGTAGTTGAAGGATCTCTAAGACAAGGGTTTAATCAGACCTAGAAAATCCCCGTGGGGTGCACAATTACTCCTTGTCAAAAAGAAGGATGGTTCCCTCAGGATATGCATTAAATATCAGTAGTTGAAAAAGGTCACCATTAAGAACAGGTATCCCCTCCCTAGAATTGATGAGTTGTTTGACCAGTTTAAGGGTGCCATGTTTTTTACAAAGATAGACCTCAAATTCGGTTATCATCAGCTCAGGGTTAGAGAGAGTGACATCTCGAAGACAGCCTTCGGGACTCGGTATGGTCACCATGAGTTTGTAGTTATGTCTTTTGGACTAACGAATGCTCCTTCAACTTTTAAGATTTATTAATAGGGTGTTCAATCCGTATTTGGACATGTTCGGATTGTGTTTATAGATGACATCCTCATATCCTCTCAGTGCGAGGAGGAGTATGCTGCTCATTTGAGGGTGGTGCTACAGACTCTTAAGGATCGCTAGTTGTATGCTAAATTCAGCAAGTGTGAGTTTTAGTTAAACTCGGTAGAGCTTTTGGGTTATGTGGTGTCAAGTGAGGGTGTACAGGTAGACTCTCAAAAGATAGAAGCTATGAAGAATTGGCCTAGATCAGTAAGACCTTCGGATATGAGGAGTTTCTTGGGCTTAGCTTTTTACTACAGGATGTTCATGGAAGGATTTTCGTCCATTGCAGCACCGTTGACTAAGTTGATCCAAAAGAAAGTGAAGTTTCTATAGTCTGAGGCCTGTGAAAAGAGCTTCCAAGAGTTGAAGATTCGACTCACCTCAGCATAAGTGTTGACTCTACCTGAGGGTATCGATGGGTTTGTTGTATATTATGACGCCTCAAGGATCGGCCTTTGTTGTGTATTAATGCAGCATTGTAAGGTTATAGCCTATGCTTCTAGGCAGCTAAAAGTCCATCAAAAGAACTATCTGAATCATGACCTCGAGTTGGCGATGGTAGTATTTGCCTTGATGCTTTGGATACATTATTTGTGTGGGGTCTATGTTGATATGTTTACAAACCACAAAATCCTATAGTACGTGTTTACCCAGAAGGATCTAAATCTATGTCAAAGAAGGTGGTTGGAGCTTCTTAAGGATTACGATATGAGTGTCCTTTATCATCCAGGCAAGGCTAATGTAGTGGCAGGCTCTCTTAGAAGTCTTTCTATGGAGAGTGTCCCATGTTGATCCGCAGAGGAAGGAGTTAGTCAAGGATGTGCATCATCTTGCACAACTAGGAGTTCGTCTTGTTACTCGACAGATAGTGGTTTCATTGTTTAGAGTGGCTTAAAATCTTCCTTGGTGACTGAAGTCAAGGCTAGGCAAGACGAGGATCCTAATTTGGTAAAGTAGAAGGAAGTTGCTCAAAATCAAAAAGTCGAGGTTTTTTCCAGAGAGGGAGATGGTGTACTATGATATCAGGGTCGGTTATGTGTTTCGAGTGTTGATGACTTGAGGGAGCGGATGTTGCATGAGGCTCATGGTTCCAGATGTTCTATACATTCAGGTGCCACCAAGATGTACCATGACCTATAGGAACTTTATTGGTGGAATGCCATGAAGAAGGACATAGCAAAGTTTATGGAAAAGTGTTCGAATTGTCAACAAGTGAAAGTTGAGCAACTCATTTCCTACCAGTCAAGATTATCGATTCAGCAGAGAAATATGCTAAATTATTTGTTGTAGAGTTAGTTCGATTGCATAGAGTGCTCTTGTCCATCATATCTGATAGAGGTACTCACTATAACTCCCAGTATTGGAGCTTGTTTCAGAAGGGACTCGGTACATAGGTCAAGCCTAGTACAACTTGTCATCCGCAAACAGATGTGCAGGCTGAACGGACCATTTAGAATGTTGAGGATATGTTGAGAGTGTGTGTGATTAATTTCATGGGTAGTTGGGATGATCATTTACCTCTCATTGAATTTGTATATAACAATAGTTTCCATTCTAGCATTCAGATGGCTTCGTTTGAAGCTCTTTATGGACGGAGATGTAGATGGCCTATTGGTTGGTTCGAGGCTAGTGAATCTACATTGATAGGACCAGATTTAGTTCATTAGGCTACGGAGAAAGTTCAGCTTATAAGAAAAAGGTTGAGAACAACTCAGAGTCACCAAAAGTCCTATGTGGATGTGAGGAGCAGAAAACTTGAGTTTGAAGTTAATAATTGGGTGTTTCTGAAGGTGTCTCCCATGAAGGGAGTGATGAGGTTCGAAAACAAGGGAAAACTTAGTCCCCAATATATTGGCCCATACAAGATTATGAGACGTGTTGGCAAGGTGGCTTACGAGTTGGTGTTGCCCTCAGAATTGGCTTCTGCTCATCCAGTTTTCCATGTGTCACTTTTAAAGAAGTGCATGGGTGATTCAGATTTTGTTGTTCAGTTGGAGAGCATAGGTGTGAAGGATGTCCTTAGCTACAAAGATGTTCTAGTTGAAATACTTGATCGGAAGGTTCGAATGTTAAGAAAAAAAGAAGTAGCTTTAGTAAAGGTTTATGGAGAAATCAGCATGTCGAGGGAGCTGCATGGGAAACCGAAGCAGAAATGATGGCTAAATACCAGCATCTATTCCCTTCTAGTTCTGTTCCATCTTGAGGTGTCAGTTCCCTCCTTAGTACTCTATTCAGTTTCATGTTCAGTTCATTTGTTCCTGTTACTTTCATGTCAGTGCATGTATGTGTGATTCATGAATTTAGTTCATTCATGTATTTCAGCCTGATGTAAGTCACTCCGTTTGTTTCCAACTTTAGATGTTCAGTATTTAGGATGATTGGTTTCCCTCAGTGAGTTTGTATGTTTACCCTACATTGGAGGACAAATATTCCCTAAAGGGAGATATTGTAATACCCTAGAGGTGCCTAAGGCTAGACTCGGGATTTGAAATGGGAATAGCAGAAAAATCTAAAATTTATGACTCCGAAAAACTCGTGGTACAAGTCGTTGAAGGAGTAACAACCCATAGGAACCTCCAGTAGTCAGACTCTACAGCAGGAGGCTCAGTAGTAACTAGTCAATGGGTCCATTGGGTGATGAAACAAGTCATGGTTTGAGGTCATTTTTTTTCTCTGAGGTACCAGGGTTGGATGGTACGAGTCTTGGTAATACTCATTGTAAGGAACAAAAAGTCTTGGTAAGCACCTGTGAGGAGCTACAATGAAAATTAGCACGAAGACAATGAATGGGTCCAACAACTCATGGTTTGGAGGGACGATTCATTGGTTGACTCGTGATAAAAGTTTCAAAAAATGTACTAGTTGTGTCAGTGGTGACGATGAGAGGGCACAATGAGTCGTCGTGTCGAGTAACGACTCAACCTGTCGAGTTTCCGTTCAAAGTTCCGAGAAATTGAGGAAATTTTTTGAAGGAAGTAACGGATGAAAACTACTAGTCATGGGAATGAGGTACAACTCGTGGTATGATTCATGGTCACAGGCAGTGCCTATTTTCTAGATTTTTTTATTAAGGGCATTTTTATAATTCTTAAGCTCTAATGTCCTAAACTACGTCGTTTTAAGCTCAATTAGGAGGGTTTTGATCTTGGGCAGATTTATATGCCCAAGTGATACTCAAAAGTATCATTTTCGCCTTGTTTATCTAGCAATGTGTATACATTTTCATGTAATTGGTAATAAAATGTGAATTTATACTAACCAACATGATTAGCATTGTTTTGTAGGTAAAATGTGATTTCGAGGAGCTAAAATGCATGTTGGATGATATCGGAGTTGGACTTGGAATCGAGCACGGAAAAAGGCATTGGACTGCACAAATTAAAGGGGCTCCGCGATGGAGCCGTGTCACGCTGCCATCGCGGAGGCATTCTGCCTGGAGGGTGAAAATTCATCAATTTCTAGTGAAGGTTCGCGACAGCTCCGTGGCTAGCCTCCGCGTTGCATGTCGTGCCACGTTGGTGCTATATTCCCGGACCCCCAAATTCCAGTGAGGGTCCGCGTTCACGACGTGTCACGGAGGTAGTGCTCCGCGATGCACTCCGTGACACGTTGCTCATTATTCCGGGAAAAATTCCCACTAGTATAAATAGAACACTTAAGTGTATTTTTCATAATTCAGACTTGGTGGAGCAAGGACGTGGGTTACAGGCAGTTGAGAGACGAAAAGTTCAGGGTTTTTTCTCTCTTTCTTTCTTCTCTAATTCAATTGTTTGTATGATTAACACTTGTTTTAGGATGATTAATCCACAAATGAGTGGCTAATTCTCTTCCTTGCTGAGGTTATGAACACTTGTGATGAATTTTGATTATTGAATTATTTGGTTTTTCGTCTTTTTCTCCCATGTTGTTCTATTAATTCTTGTTTCTACTGCATTGGTGTGTGGCCTACATTAATGCACATCTAAAAAGTCCGATTTCACTTTAGAGAGCACGAAATTGGAAAGTTGTGAATTAATAGGATATTGTTCTTTACTTGATTTGGGAAAATTGAGTTTTGATGTGCTTTCCTGATAGAAATATACTTGAAAGCCGTATTAGTCAATTTAGGAACCGGAATTGTATTGCTAGGTCATGAATTGCATTTGATCACAGAAATGTAGACGGATGGTTTATGATTCTTAAGTGAGATTAAATACGAGAGTTTTAATCTCTTGGCTAATGTTCTTGGCGAGCAACAGGAAGAAAAGAATAACCAATTTATGATGATAATCAGTTTCATTACATGTTCTTTAACCTCAGCATGCTCTTATTCATAGTCCAAATTCAAAGTAGATAATTGTTTGTAGTTTAGTATAAAATTTATAAAACAAATTATTCACTTTTTGGTTACGTTGTTGTCAGCATATTTAGAAGTTAAATATAGTATCGTATACTTAAGCAAACTTCACTTAATCTGAGTCTCTGAGGGATCGATACTTGGCTCACTAAAGCCACTTACTACTTGTTCGACCACGTGCACTTGCGTGTCGGTTATATAATACCCATACTACCAACCGAACAAGTTTTTGGCGCCGTTGCCGGGGACTTGGCAATTGGTGAAATTGTGTTAAGTGTCAATTTACTGTATTTGTATTTTCTTTTCTTACGTGTTGACAACTTGGTCTTAGCCTGTATTTTGCAGACTTAATTTCTGTGAACACTGGCAAGAGACAAAGAGCTGGTGGAATCTTATATAGAGCCTGAATGTATATTTCACAGTAAACGGAGAGAAGCTCTACAAAGGAAGCTGCAGTTGCTCAGACAGACCATTATGGAGCAACAAAATCCACCAGTAGTAAGCGCAGTGTTAGTGCCCGAAGAAGAAGCAGCAAGGCCGGTTTGCGAGGTGGCAACCCCACATGCCAACAATGTTACACCCAGTATTTGCAAACCAGAGCCTGGAGGGAGATTTGAACTCAAGAAAAATATGGTGCAATTATTGCACACAAGCGGGCAATTTACCGGTCTCCCTCATGAAGACCCACAACAGCATCTCCAAAACTTTTTGGAGATAAGTGACACTTATATACCCGTTGGAGTGTCACCTGATTATGTTCGGCTTACATTATTTCCGTTCTCAATACTTGGAGAATCCAATAGGTGGTTGAAAGTTGAGCCACCAAATTCTATTTCAACGTGGGATGATCTTGCACGGAAGTTCTTGATAAGATTTTTCCCCTCTGGCAAAACAGCAAGACTTAGAAGTCAAATTCTAAGTTTCAAACAGAGGGAGGGAGAAAATTTATATCAAGCCTGGGAGAGATTTAAATCCATGTTGCGGGACTGTCCTCATCATCATCAGTCCAATGACGTGTTGGTGCACACATTTATTGAGGGTTTGGAACCCCATACAAAAATTTTGCTAGATTCAGCAGCTGGAGGACAAGCGCTGGAAAAGACTTATGAGGAGCTGTATACCTTGCTAAACCGGATTTCACAGGGCAATCCAAAATGGAATGCTGATTCATCACGAGGTGGAACAAGGAAAGCAGCAGGAGTGCTTGAAGTGGATGGATTTACAGCTATCGCTGCACAGATAGTTGCCTTGCAAAATCAATTGAACAACCACTTCAGCAACATGACTTTGAACTAGCCGTCAGCTCCAGTTAATGCAGTCCAGCAATTGTGGTGTGAAGTGTGTGGAAGCAGTGAGCACTCAGCTGAGTGCTGTGGAGCAAATCCTGATTCGGTAAACTTTGTGGGTAATGCACAAAGATATCACCAGTAGTATGGTAGTGGCTACAATTCAAATTGGAGGAACCATCCAAATTTTTCATGGGGTAGCAACAACCATCAAGGCCAAAGTGCGGGTCAGGGTATGCAAAGGAATCAAGGAGGGCAACAGAACTACCAATCTCAATTCAGAAATAACAATGCCCCTCCTCCACCACCATCACCCAGCATTGAGGAGATGTTCAAGACCATGATTGCTAATCAAGCGCAATTGCAGGCTGACTATGTTAAATTGGCAGCCAAAGTGAAAAATAACCAGTTAGCGACCAAGGCTCTTGAGTATCAATATGGGCAATTTGCTAGTGCCCAAAAGACAAGGCCCAGAGGAGGACTGCCGAGCGACACGGATCCGAATCCGAAGCAGGTAAATGCAGTGACCACAAGGAGTGGTTTGTAGCTGAAGGAGGTGGATCCAGAAAGGCCACCTCAAAATTCGGGAGCAGCAGAAGTTGAGGGGGAGCAAAGTTCGGAAAGCGGGAAGACCAAAGAAGCTGAATCAGAAAGTCCTCCACCCCCGTTCCCTCAACGACTCAAGAAACACAAGGAGGAGGCATGTTTCAAGAAATTCATGGAGGTGCTTAAACAGGTACATGTTAACTTACCTCTTGTTGATGTCTTGCAGGGAGTGCCGAAATATGCCAAATACATAAAGGACATCGTGGCCAACAAAAGTCGTTTGACTGAGTATGCCACGGTGGCTTTGACGGAGGAGTGCACTTCCCGGATCCAAAACAGACTGCCCACGAATTTAAAAGACCCTGGAAGTTTTACTATCCAACTTACTATTGGGCAGAGCATCCGAGCTCGTGGATTGTGTAACCTGGGAGCGAGCATAAATCTGATGCCATCTTCGATATTCAGAAAGTTGGGTCTAGGGAGTCCTAGACCTACAACCGTAATCTTGCAGTTGGCGGACCGATCCTTAGCTAGGCCGGATGGCATTGTTGAGGATGTTCTAGTGCAAGTTGGCTCCCTAATTTTTCCGGTAGATTTTATTGTTCTGGATTTTGAACCAGACACGGAAGTCCCATTTATTTTGGGACGACCCTTCTTGGCAACCGGGAAAGCATTAATCGATGTAGCTGCGAGGCAACTGACAATGCGAGCACATGACAAGGTAGAGGTGTTCGATGTGTATAAAGCACCCAAGCAGTCGATGGTGCATGAAGAACTCTCGGTGATCAATGTAATTGATCATGGTAATGCTAAGCAGATGAAGCATTCCCGAGAGTTATTGGGAAGACCACCGGATAGGTGTAAGCACTACTGGGGGGAGGATGGTGATCATGAGAAATCGTCCATCACCCTAGCGGACAATTGAGCGTAAATGACGTCGAGCCGCGACGGTAAACCAGGCGCTGCACGGGAGGCAACCTGTGAAAAATATTTTTTTTCTTTCATTTTGTAAAGTGTAAATAGATTTTTTTTTTTTCTTTTCTTAATTTATTACAAAATTTTTCGTTTTAGTTAGTATTTTTTATTTTTAGTTAGGTGAAACCTATTATTCTAACCAATTTTATTTAGTGACTTGCAATTGTGCTTGAAAGCTGGAGTCCCATTATTTCCTAATGAACAAAGCAGCATTGCTATAGGGGTAATTGCAATTGATAGAAGAAGTGTAACACCGCGGAAGGGCCTACGAACAGACCCAGGAGATTAAAGTTGAAAACTGCAGAAAAACCTGGAACTTGCACCAGTACAAATCGAGGTACGAGTCGTGGTAAGGACCTACTACTCGTGACTCGAGTCGTGAGGTAACCAGGAGCCTGGGGTGGTGTCACAGGTAGTCCTACGAACAATGGTGAAAAGGTATGACTCGTGGTTAGGAATCGTGGTGAATATCTCAGTGGTGCCAGAAGGAGTCATCATGGGTCATGGTATGGTTCGTAGGACATAGAAACGAGTTGTGGTGAGGAGTTGTGGTTAAGTCGTGGTGGTTTGGGTGGATGGTACCACTGCTGACAGGTTAAGTCGTGACTTGATGGTACGACTCGTGGCACGACTCGTGGTCAGGGCCAGAACTGCTTTTCTGGAAAATCCCAGTAAAAGCAATTTTGACTTTTCTACGCTTTTGGGCCTTAAAGAACGTTGTTTTGTGGTCGAAAAACGGGTTTTGAAGGGTTGAAATCTCTTGTTGATTTTATTTTAGAAATTACAGGTGTTAGAGAAGGGGAGTAGGAAGGGTTTCAAGCCATTCTCTTCAAGTTCTTCAAGCTTTCACTTAGGGTTCTTCAAGGGAGTAGGGAATCACGAAATTTCTAGGTTTGTGGGGTTTGAATGGGTAGATTAGTCCCTACCCATGCCCATTTCTTTCCATTTCCTAGGTTTAATTCGCTAAATTCTTGTGGTTATTAACCCCATTTGCATGATTCCTCAAAAACTTACATAAACTTGCTATATTATGTCAAATTTAGGAGTTTGAAGTGTTTGGACGGATTTTACTTATATATATTTTATATTTCATGAGTTAAATATCTAAAAGTATGGATGCCCAATTATGGGTAATTTTTAGTGAATTTCATGGTCAAGATGATTCTGGTAGAATGAACGAATTTCTCTTAAAATTTTCAGCATGTATTCAAGTTTTAATTTCTCACGCTATCATGAACGTTCTATTATGAATTTAATCATGTCAAGTAAGTTTGAAATTATGGGCAATGCCCACATATCGCTTATGAATTATAACTACGATTTTGGCCGACTCACGGGCCCAATTCCATGGCTAGAAATACAAACCCTCATGTATGTTATGATTTCCATGTTTTCACTAGCCATGCATGTCATGTTATGCATATTATGAGCACGTTGCATGTTTGGGAGTAGTACTTAACACCGAGTAGGTTTCGGGCCTAGGTTACCGCCCAAATCTCATAACTACGTGCCACCGTAGGATTATGTTTGGGACCTCCTTAGTGACTGTCCTCTATGCCTGCGGGGACTTCATGAGTGATATCACGCCTTTCATGGATCATACCCTTGGCAAGGTATGAACAGCCTCCTGACTAGGCGAACAAGTCAGACTTTATGTGTGCTCATGTGAGGTATGTCAGTTATAGAAATCTCCTATTGTTCCTCATGATTTTGAAATATGAATGATTATGTTATTTCGGCTCCAATTATGATTTATGAAAATTTTTCTCCGCATGTTATGAATTGATGGGTTTATGGATATTTTATTGAAATATTGAGAATTACGAAATACTTATGATTTCAGTTTTATGATCATGATATCCCCACTCCTATAACTTCTATGTTTTAAGCATTGCTTTGCATACCTTAGACACTCAGTACTTTTCGAGTACCAACCCCTATATTTTTAGGATCTGGTTCGCAGGCTTAGTATCATCCCTCGTTCATGATCAGTTTCGCTAAATCTCTAGTGGTGAGTCCTCATGATCTGAGGGCTTCATGTTCGGGCTTGTTAAATTATCTTATGTTTTCAGAATGATTGGTTTAGTTGGGGTCTTGTCCCTTCAACCCGTCATTTATGATAAGAGGCTTTCAGACTTATGTGTAGTATTCAGGCGTATATGTTTTGATCTTGTATCGTTTTTTCCCTTATCTCTCATGATATGATTTTTAGTTAGTTAAAGAATTATGAGTTATGTTTTCCGCTGTATATGAATGAATTAGTGTTATTCTCACGCCATGGGTTGACTTGGGGTCTTTCGGGACTCATTGTCCCGTGTCTACGATCCGGGTGTACTCTCAGGTCGTGACATACTTGGTATCAGAGCAATAGGTTTAGATGTGTCCTAGGGAGTCTAAAATTCGCGTTACGTAGATTCTTTTTCATGGGTGTGAAGCGCGCCAAATTATGACGAAGAGGCTACTAAACGTTTTAAGAAATGTTCCCTTCTTTCATGATCTTCATCGTGCGGTCAAAATTCCTCCATCTTTCTAAGTCGTGCATTTCGCGATTGAAGATAACTTATGGCTCCCAGGAGTATAATCAGAAGGAGGAACAGAAATAAGGAAGGCTACGGGGGTGGTAATAATGATGGGCGTCAGCAAGCCCCACCTGTTCAGGAGCCCCAGGCGCCCGAGCCAGCTGCCCATGCAGATTTTTGGGCGGCTATTCAGATGTTGGCGCATGCCTTAACCGCTCAGGTCAACCAGTAGGCGGTTGTGCTTGTTCCTCAGAATGGAAATGCAGCAACGGCCCGGATCAGAGACTTTCTGAGGATAAACCCTTCCAAGTTCACAGGGGCAAAGGTGGACGAGGATCCACACGAGTTCATCAAAGGAATTTTGAAGGTCACTCAGGTCATGGGAGTGAAAAGTGAGGAATTTGTTGATTTGGACTCTTATTAGCTGAAGGAGATCACTTACATTTGGTTCAAGCAACAGAGGGATAGCAGGGCAGCGGGAGCAAGTCCTATCAGCTGGGATAAGTTCCACAAAGCCTTTCTCGACAAGTTCTTCCCTCGGGAGATGAGGGAACTGAAAGCAACTGTGTTTGTCAAGCTTAATCAAGAAAAGATGACGGTGCTGGAATATTCACTTGAGTTCACTCACTTGTCAAAATATGCCCCGAAGTTACTGATGGATCAAAGGGCGAGGGTGAGCAGATTCGTGCAGGGAGTAGCTGAGTATTAGGATAAAGACTGCAGAACCACCATGCTTCATCAGGATATGGACTACCCATGGATGGTCTTCTATGCTCAGTAGATGGAAACAACTCACATAAGGTAGAGGGAGGTCAAGAGAGACAGAATTGACAGCCACCGATTCTCCCAGCCTAAGTCAAGGGGTGAGTCTTAGCAGCAGTCCCAGCATAGGTCCACTGCGCCAGCACCATCTACATCTAGTACTACATCCAGGCCACAGGACGGTCAGAGGAGCAGGGCCTTAGGTTTGAGAATTCAAAAAAGCATGCGCACAGAGCGCACATTCCCATCTTGTGCTACTTGTGGCAAGAACAACCCAGGGAAATGTTTAGTGGGCTCAGAAGCTTGTTTTGGGTGTGGAAAACCCGGACACAAACTTAGGGATTTCCCTGAAGCTAGGTCAGGGTGTAGTGGATCCCGTACTTCAGCAGCCAGTTCAACCATCCCAGTAGCACGTCAGAATCAGCAGGGTGCTCCGACTGGCTTAGCTGGCGGCCAGTGCCAGAACTGGTTTTATGCACTTGGCTCTCGGTAGGAGCAAGAGACTTCCCTCGATGTGGTTACGGGTATGTTAGGAGTTTTTCAAATTGATTCTTATACTTTATTAGATCTGGGAGCCACACTCTCTTTTGTGCCACATTTTGCTACTTACTTTGGAGTCAGTCCTTAAATCTTATCTGAACCATTTTCTGTCTCTACCCTGATTGGGGATTCAGTCATAGAGAGGCGTGTATATAGAGGTTTCCCTATTACAGTGTTGCATAAGGTTACCTCTGCAGACTTAGTAGAATTATCTATGACTGATTTTGACATCATCTTAGGCATGGATTGGTTTTTTCCATGTTATGCTTTTGTCTAGTCTAGAACTCGGGCAGTGGAGTTTCGATTTCCAGGTGAACCAATTTTAGAATGGAGGGGTGGTTTAGCGGTACCTGTAGGTCGCTTTATCTCCTTTATCAAGGCTAGAAAAATGATTTCCAAGGGCTGTATTTAGCACTTGGTTAGGGTTAAGGATGTTATGTCCGAGACCCCGACCATTCATTCAGTCCCTATGGTATGTGAATATCCCGAGGTATTTCCAGATGACCTACCAGGTGCTCCTCCAAAGAGGGAGATTGATTTTGAAATTTATCTATTGCCTGACACGCAACCCATATCGATCCGTCCTTACCGAATGGACCCAGAAGAATTAAAAGTGTTAAAGGAGCAGTTGAAAGATTTGTTAGACAAGGGATTCATTAGACTGAGCATTCCCCATGGGCTACCCCAGTGTTGTTCATCCGGAAGAAAGATGGTTCCCTGCACATGTGTATTGACTATAGACAGCTTAACAATGTCACTATCACGAATAGATACCCTTCACCCCGAATCGATGACTTATTCAATTAGCTTCAGGGCGCCAAATACTTCTCTAAGATAGATCTCAGGACCGGGTATCACCACCTCAGAGTTTGGGAGAACGACATCCCAAAGACTTCTTTTAAAACTCGGTATGGCCATTATGAATTTGTTGTTATGTCTTTTTACTAACCACTGCCCCTACAACTTTTATGGATTTGATGAACAGGGTATTTAAGGCATACCTGGATATGTTCGTGATCGTGTTCATTGACGACATATTGATATACTCCCGGAGCGAGGAGGAGCATGTTGCACACCTGAGGATAGCACTTCAGACCCTCAAAGACAACCAGCTATACGCCAAGTTTAGCAAATGTGAATTCTGACCTAAATCAGTTGCATTCTTGGGGTATGTAGTGTCAAGCGAAGGTATAAGGGTGGACTCCCAAAAAATAGAGGCAGTAAAGAACTGGCACAGACCGGTAAACCCTTTAGAGATCAGAAGCCTTTTGGGCTTAGCAGGTTACTATCGGAGGTTCATGGAAGGTGTCTCGTCTATTGCAACCTCATTGATGACATTGACTGAGAAAAAGGTGAAGTTCCAATGGTCGGAGGCTTGTGAGAAGAGCTTCCAAGAATTGAAGGCCAGACTTACTTCAGCACCGGTGTTGACTTTACCGCAGGGTATCGATGGTTTCATTGTATATTGTGATACTTCGAGGGTCAGTCTAGGATGTGTATTGATGCAGCACGAAAAAGTCGTAGCATATGCTTCCAGACAGTTAAAAACTCATGTGAAGAATTACCCGACCCACGATCTTGAGTCGGCCACGATGGTATTTCCTTTGAAGATATGGCGGCACTACTTGTATGGGGTTCATGTAGATGTATTCATAGACTACAAGAGCTTACAATACGTGTTCACATAGAAGGAACTAAATCTTCAGCGATGGAGGTGGTTGGAGCTACTTAAGGATTACGACATAAGTGTCCTTTACCAACAAGGTAAGGCCAGCGTGGTAGCAGATGCCCTTAGTATACTTTCTATGAGAAGTATGTCACATATGAGTGAAAACAAGAAGGAGTTGGTAAATGAGGTACATCGACTTGCACGTTTGGGAGTTACCGGTGGTGGGGTAGTAGTTCAGAATGGGTCAAAGTCATCCTTGGTAACACAGGTAAAGGCTAAGAAAGATGAGGACCCAATATTGTTAAAGTTGAAAGAAGTTGTTCAAGGTCAGAAAGTAGCAGTCTTCTCGAAAAGGTAAGATGGTGTGCTTCAATATCAAGGTCGCTTATGTGTTCCGAATATGGGGGATTTGAGAAGCTGGATGTTGCATGAGGCTCATGGGTCCAGATATTCTATACATACAGGTGCCACCAAAATGTATCATGCCTTGTGGGAAATCTACTAGTGGAATGGCATGAACAGGGATATTGCAAATTTTGTTAGCCAAGTGCCCGAATTGCCAACAGGTGAAAGTAGAGAATCAGTGACCGGGGGGTGTACTTCAAGACATCAATATTCCTACCTGGAAATGGGAAGAAATCAACATGGACTTTGTGACAAGTTTGCCCTGCACTCGTAGACTATATCACTCAATTTGGGTTGTGGTGGACAAGTTTACCAAGGCTGCTCATTTTCTACAGGCCAAAACCACTGATTCAGCAGAAGATTATGCAAAGTTGTACATCTGAGAGTTGGTTAGGTTGCATGGAGTGCCCTTGTCCATTATATCAGATAGAGGTATGTAGTTCACCTCTTAGTTCTGAAGGTCTTTTCAAAAGGGACTTGGTACTCAAGTCAAGCTTAGCACGGTGTTTCATTCGCAAACAGATGGTCAGGTGGAGCGGACTATCCAAACTCTTGAGGACATGTTGAGAGCATGTACTATTGA
Organism: Datura wrightii; assembly: GCA_035772735.1. Taxonomy (NCBI): domain Eukaryota; kingdom Viridiplantae; phylum Streptophyta; class Magnoliopsida; order Solanales; family Solanaceae; genus Datura; species Datura wrightii. Next base: position 99,217,095 of record JASDFA010000007.1, read on the forward strand.
CTTCAAGGGTAGTTGGGATGAGCATTTTCCTCTTATTGAGTTCGCCTACAACAATAGCTACCACTCTAGCATACAAATGGCACCGTTTGAGGCTTTTTTAGGTGTAGATCACCCATTGGGTGGTTTGAAGTTGGTGAGGCTTCGTTAGTTCATGAGGCCATGGAGAAAGTTTAGTTAATAAGAGAAAGGTTGAAAATGCCTCAAAGTTGCCAAAAGTCTTATGTAGATGTGAGGAGAAGGGAGCTTGAGTTCAAGGTTGATGACTGGGTATTTCTCAAGGTATCTCCCATGAAGGGAGTAATGAGATTTGGATGGAAAGGGAAACTCAATCCCCGCTATGTTGGCCCATACAAGATCATGAGACGAGTGGGTAAAGTAGCTTATAAGCTAGAGTTACCTTCAGAGTTGGCTTCAGTTTATCCCGTAATACGCATATTGATCGTGAAAAAGTGCTTGGGAGATCCAGCCTTAATGGTTCCAGTGGAAAGTGTTGGTGTGAAAGATTGCCTCAGTTACGAAGAAATTCCTGTTGAAATTTTGGATCGTCAGGTTCGAAGGCGGGGAAATAAGGAAGTTGCTTCAGTAAATGTGTTATGGAGAACCAGCATGTTTAGGGAGCTACATGGGAAGCTGAAGCGGATATGATGGCTAGATACCCCCACCTGTTCCCTACCAACCCAGTTTCAATTTGAGGTATCAGCTTTAGCTCTAGACATCTAATCAATTTTTCATGTTTCATCCATGCCTGCAAGTTTGTTTTATGATATGATGTATGTATGTGATGTTTGAATTCAGCCCTGCTATGTAGTTCTTTTCGGGGGTAGTAGTTCCGTCAGTTTTGGGCTTGAATGTCTATGATTATCATCTACATAGAGTGATTGTATGTTTTCTGTTTGCTGCTTGTTTCCCTACATTCGAGGATGAATGTTTCTAAGGGGGAGATATTGTAACACCCCGGAAGGGCCTACGAATAGACCTGGAAGATTAAAGCTGAAAACTATAGAAAAACCTGGAACTTGCACCAGTATAACTCGAGCTACGAGTCATGGTAAGGACCTACAACTTGTGACTCGAGTCGTGACGAAACCAGGAGCCTGGGGTGGTGGCACGGGTAATGCAACAAACCGTGGTGAGAAGGTACGACTCATGGTTAGGAGTCGTGGTGAATATCTCTATTGTGCCAGAATGAGTCATCACAGGTCAAGGTTCGACTCGTAGCATATAGCAATGAGTCGTGGTGAGGAGTTGTGGTTAAGTCATGATGGTTTGGGTGGATGGTACCACGGTGATTGTACGACCCATAGGATGGTGGTACGAGTCGTAGGTTACCGGTCGTGGCCAAATTCAGAATTTTGGGAAAAAGGGTGAAGTGACCACGAGTCGTGGCATGATGGTATGACTCACGGCGCGACTCGTGCTCGGGGCCAGAACTGCTTTTCAGGGAAATTTACATAAGGGCAATTTCGACTTTTCTACGTTTTTGGGCCCTAAACCAAGTTGTTTTGAGGTCGACATAGGGTCTTTAAGGGATGAAAACTCTTGTTGAGTTCATTTTAGCAATTATAGGTGTTAGAGAAGGGGAGTAGGAAGGGTATCAAGCCATTCTCTTCAAGTTCTTCAAGATTTCACTTAGGGTTCTTCAAGGGAGTAGGGAATCACGAAATTTTCAGGTATGTGGGTTTGAATGGGTAGTTTAGTCCCTACCCATACCGATTTCTTTCCATTTCCTAGGTTTAATTGGGCTAAATATTTGGGTCTTAACCCCGTTTGCATGATTCCTCAAAAGCTTACATGAACTTGCGATATTATGTCAAATTTTTGGGTTTGAAGTGTTTGGACAGATTTTACTTTTATATATATTTTATATTTCATTATTTAAATCTCTAAAAGTATGGACGCCCAATTATGGGAAATTTTTAGTGAATTTCATGGTCAAGATGATTCCGGTAGCATGAATGAATTTCCTTTAAATTTTTAAGCATGTCTTCAAGTTTAAATTTTTCACGCTATCATGATCATTTTCTTATGAATTTAAGCATGTCAAGTATATTTGAAATTATAGGCACTTCCCACATATCGCTTTTGAATTATAACTACGATTTTGGCCGACTCACGGGACCAATTCCATGGCTAGAAATACAAACCCTCATGTATGTTATGATTTCAATATTTTCATTAGCCACGCATGCCATGTTATGAATTTTATGAGCATGTTGCATGTTTTGGGGGTAGTACTTAATATCGAGTAGGTTCCGGTCCTATGTTACGCCCCGAATCTCAGAACTATGTGCCAACGTAGGATTATGTTTGGGACCTCCCAGTGACTGTCCCCTATGCCCTACGGGGCCTTCATGAGTGATATCACACGTTTCATGATTCATACCCTTGGAAAGGCATGAACAGCCTCCCCACAAGGGGTACAAGTTGGATTTCATGTGTGCTCATGCGAAGTATGTCGATTATAGAGATCTCCGATTGTTCCTCATGATTTTGAAATATGCATGATTATGTTATTTTGGCTCAAGTTATGATTTATGAATTGTTTTCTCCGTATTTTATGACTTGATGGGTTTATCGATATTTTATTGAAATATTGAGCCTTACGATATACTTATGATTTCAGTTTTATGATCATGATGTCCCCACTCTTATAACTTCTATGTTTTAATCATTTCTTTGCATACCTTACATACTCAGTACTTTTCGAGTACTGACCCCTATATTTTCAAGATCTAGTTTGAAAGCTAAGTACCATCCCTAGTTCGTGCTCAGTTCTGCTAAATCACCAATGGTGAGTCCTCATGATTCGAGGGCTTCATGTTCAGAATTGTTAAATTATCTTATGATTTCAGAATGTTTGGGTTAGTTGTGGTCTTGTCCCTTCAACCCATCTTTTATGATTAGAGGCTTTCAAACTTATGTGTAGTATTCAGCTATTCATGTTTGGATCTTGTATCGTTGTTTCCCTTATCTCTCATGATATGATTTTCAGTTAGTTTATGATTTATGAGTTAAGTTTTCTATTGTATATGAATGAATTAGTGTTATGCTCGCGCCATTGTTGACTTGGGGTTTCTCGGGACTCTTTGTCCCGTAATAGACAATCCTAGTGTACTCTCAGGTTGTGACAAGAAGGGATGCGGATACACACCTAAACAAAAGGAAGAGGATGCAAGCGTGGGAAGCAACCAAGGACTCCACCTCCTATGACATAGATGAAAATACAACAGATACTGACCTTACATGCCACACACCAAGACATTAGATGATGTATCCAAAGAGGGACCATTCAAAGGGCCTTCAGCTCCTCCTACATCCTCCTACTCAAGTGGAATCCAAAAGCTGGCTAAAATGACACAATCTCATGAGAACCAACTCAAAAATTTGGCTCAAAATCTCCCTGCTCTTATTATCAAGACGGTGATGAAAGAGATGAATAATGTGTTTGATAGCTTGATCAATCTATATGTAGTCGAGGGAGAAGTCACCTCACTCTGAGATGAAGTGAAAGAGTTGAGGAGCCGGGCACCAATGGAGGATCCAGACATGACCTTACTTGATGCAGCCATGGCTACTCTGCCTATAGCCCGGGGTGCTATTTATGATTTATTTGAAGGCTTAGGTGGGGATGATGAGGAAAACCTTGGAGATGAAGGTCATGAAGAGGAGGTGCCAATGATGATACCAAAGAGTAGCTACATCAGGGAGTCCTTACCATCCTTTGTCTTATATGCACATTGGGGATAATGTACTTTCATAGTTCTGGGTGGGTTGTTTCTCGGTCTTGCTAGTTAAATTTAGATTTTGGTCCGTGTCGGGCTTAAATTCTAATGGTTTGAGTATGTATCATTTTTTTATTGTTGCTTAGTTGGATGAATGCCCTAGTCAGGCTTGTGTTGAATGAAAATTTTTCTTTTGACTTGTTACTTGCCATTGATGGGTCAATTTTAAATTGCCAAATATTTAACGACCCATGTCTTAATTATCGCCGCTATTCATAATAGTTAGCAAATAAACTCCAAGGGTTTTCTTTATACAATGGTTCTTTCCCAATGAGAGATTTTCTTTTCTTTTCTTTTGTTGTTGAATCAGGTGACATTTCCCTAAGATATATTGAGAGATGACTTTCTTAAGGGGAAATGCCAATTCTAGAGTCTTGTTGAGTTTTTTGTTGCACTTGCTTTTGTGATGTACCACTGAAACTTTTTTTGTGGCATTGCAAATGGATGTGGAGAAAAAGGGGCATTTCAATTTAAAAATTGAGCACTCTTTTGTCATAAGTTCCACATTCCTTATTTGTTTTGTTGATTCACATACTAATCTATCTAAAGTCATACTCTTGATATGGTTGTGAAAATTGTGTGAACTCCTGTGAGTGTGATGCCTAGTGTGGTGAGGTTTTTGGCTTAATTCTCATATGTGCATGATTGTCTTGAGCTTTCCCTAAGTGTGACTGAAGGCGAACTCCTAGTTGTGGATACACTTAGAACATGATCTTAGGCTTTCCTTGAGTAGTCACTTTACACAAAAAACCTCCTTGAACCTATGATTTTGCTAGCCCATCTTTGAGCCTTTGACCCATTTGTTGGAAAACCAGATTACTAGCCTATTACCCTTTTATAATTCCTCTTTTGGCGCTCGTCCTTCCTAGTGCTATTGTTGAAAAAAATGAGGCTTAAAGCCAAAAATTTGGGGAGAGATAAGGAATAAATGAGGCAAAAGCCTAAGTTTGGGGGGGTTGTACAAAAGTGGGAAGAACTTATAAATTTCAAAGTGAGGTAGCATAAATTGTTGAGGAAATTAATGAATTGGGTGGTTAAGAAACCACTAAACATTAGAAGAAAAAAGAATAGTTTAAAGGTGCTACCTCATGCTGAGATGAGACTAATCATTATAACCAAGGTGCTACAAAGGTTCCTCTTGATACAAAATTGAAGATGTTGATCAAGGAGAGATAAGGTTGGGAGATCTCAATAGTGAAATGGGTATGCAAAAGTGTTCACAACAAGGGCATTAGGGAGGTTCTAGTCACTAGAACTAAAAAGTCATCTTACCTTTACCCCTAGCCTTAATTATGACCCCCATGTCCTATATGATTTTGAGTGTATATACTCTATATCAGCAGAAAGTTACACGAAGGGCAACCCATGAGTCGATGTTATACCTTGAGAATTCAAGAATCGGACCCGAAAGTGAATCAGGAGAAAATTGGAAAAATGTTGCAGCAGTTGCTGAACGGGTCACTTAACAACTCATGAAGAGGCCAAACGAGTCATCAAGTAACTCGTGGGGAGGGCCTGAGATGAAGCAGGACTCGAGGTCCCCAAGGGTGATGTAACAACTTGGGGTCAGACACCACGAGTCATCATGTCAGTCGTGGGGTGGTCCTAGAAAAGGATAGTGAAGCTTATCAAGTGTACTTGGGGGTGGTACCTAATGAGTCGTCGTCAGTCCTAACAACCCGTTAGGAGGTCCATCACCAAGATAGTTGAATTTTCATGAATGATGACACAGTGTACCTGACTGATGAACAAACGGATCGTGTGCCGTGGTAATGAGTCGTTAGGTCGTCCTTTAGGACCCCCTAACAGTTATTTTCAGCGATTTCAGTAAGGGCTTTTTCGTAATTCCTAAGTTCTAAGGGTCTATTCTACGTCGTTTTGAAGCTCATAATAGAGGGTTTTAAGCTGAGAAAGACCCATCTAGGCCATTTTCTTAATGCATGCAAGGGTGATAGCTTGAAGGGAAGAAAGTGAGGAGAATTTCAAGGTTTTCAAGGGAAATCTCAACTGGGCAATTAGGAAGAGTTAAGATTCTTCATTCCCCGGTATGTAAGGCTATGAGTGGGTACTTTATTCCACACCCATGCCCATTCCTTATCAATTTGTGACTAATTTGTGATGATCAAGTATGGGTTTTCATTCAAATTGCATGATCCTTACATTTCTACTCATGGGTATGATTAATTGAGATGATGTTGATGATTTATCGAGCTTGGGCGGATTCTAACTTAATTTCTTTTACTAAATTGTTTTCTAAAAATTGAATCTAAAATGCCCATGTGTGGGGAGTTTCTTATATGATGTGATGATGATGGAGTAGATGATGAAAATCATGTTGTTAACCTGACCCATGATTTTGATGATATTTTCAAAGAAGATTAAATTGACCCACGTATGATGAAGCTTTAGGTATTGCCCAATGTTGGGTATGAATGATGATTTTCATGCATTGACGTTATTACTTCGTTTTGGAGTGAAATCTCCCAAATTACAATGCTTCCAAAAAAATTGTATGAGGTCAAAAATGATAAGGTTTCGGTCAAGGCCCTTATATTAATGATGATGGAGTGATAATTCTAAGTAGGCTTACCACATGATTTTTGGAGTAAAGTCTCCCATTATTCTTTGAGCTTGTGGTATGTATCATAGTAAAGCTTCTCATATGCATGAATTCATAATTGAGATATATGTTGGCATCAAGCTTCATTTCACATGATGTTGAGTCTAAGCATGATTTCATTCTAAGCTTTGTCGAGACGACATTGTTGAGCTTCATATTTATATGATGTTTAGTGTATGCATGGTTTCATAATGAGCTTTGTCAATAGACAATGTTGAGCTTCATTTCATACGATGTTGAGTTTATGCGTGATTTCATGTTGAGCTTAGTCACTAGACGATGTTGAGCTTCGTATTTATACAATGTAGAACATTGCATATTTTGGGAGAAGAGTCTAGCACCGAGTGGGCTAAGGGTCGACTGCTCTATGTCCCAGAACTACGCGCCAACGTAGGTTGATTCTATTATACTACTGGTACCTCCCTTGTGAGCTATCCACGGCCCGATTGGCCCTTTGAGCTTGATATTGATATCATGGTATCGTCCGTAGCCCTAGCAAGGTTATGGACGGCTCTGCCTACTTGAGTGTAATAGTCAGGACCACGTAAGCTCTATCAAGTTATGTCGGTTAAGTGACGAGTCTCCCATTGTCTATATTGTTCGAGTTTGCATACTCATTACACATGATGATTATCTTATGCATGCATGTTTGAAAAGCAAGGTTTGACTCGTTGTTCCGCTTTTGATATAAATGTTATGATTTAGCTTTGAGTCATCTAATTTATTCATGATGTTCGAAAGCCATGCATGACCATGTATTAAATAAGAATGATTTCTTAATGAATTCTTGTGATCGTTCCTTATCCTTAAAAGGCTATTATTGTTCAAGCGATTTTACCTACCTTGCATACTCTGTACGTTCCATGTACAGACCGCATACTTTCTATGTTGCATCATTTCATAATGTAGGATTCGGTTCTCAGGTTCAACCCCATTAGTAGCCGCTTATCATAGCTAGCGCCTGATTTTTTTGGTGAGTCCTCATCTTTCATGGACTAGGCTATCAGTTATCTTGAGCGTATTTTTAGTTTTAGTATTTCTGAGCTAGTTAGGGGTATTGTCCCCTCAGCTCGTCCTGATTAGAGGCTTATCTAACTTAGACATGTATTCAGCTTCAGATGTTCATTCTGTTGTTATGCTAAGTTAGACTTCCGCTGAGTTTATATTAATATTTCCTTCTTGCTTATTGAATGAGTCAGTGAATACTTATGTCATGGGTTGACTTGGGGTCTCTCTGGGTCCCTTGTCTTGTGTCTATGATACGGGACCCCTCTCAGGTCGTGACAGTCGATTTGTTTTCACTTGAATTTGTTTGTGAGAGTGAATGTATTTGCATTATCTTATAATCCCTGAGTGTGAAATTCATAAAAATGATATGGCATTCTGTTTTTGTGTGAGTGGCGTCACTTCCCTCGGGTACATGCTTAAATGAGTTTCAATGTGAAAGATGTGTTTGAGATAAGTGCAGGGAACTTCATGGCAAGCTTTGAATATGAATTTCCAATGACTTAAGATGCTGTATGCACTTGTTTTGATTATCCATGCCCCATTTGTTTTGAATGAAAGAAACACTTGTGAATCATGCCAATTGTTTGTGGTAACATCTTGAAGCATTTGCAAAATTGTTAAGTTTTTTCTTCTCATTGAGTCAGTGTGCGATTTTGGGGTTGTCTTAGCTCTAGTTGTCACTTGTGCACAATGGTTATGGTGTAACATGCTTAATGCAATTTTTTAGCTGTGAAGAAATGCCTTGCTTGAGCACAAGCAATGGTTCAAGTTTGCGCGTGTGATGAGTTGGTAATTTACCAACTCATTAGGTTTTTAATCACGAGATTTTGCTTGATTTTCAAGTCATTTTTGATGGTTTTATGTCCTTTATCTTTGATTTTTGCAAATATCAAATTTAAACAGATATAGAAAAGAAATTGAACAAAAAGCATGGTGATGGAAAAAAGAGGACTCGCGCTTCCCAAGATGGCACCTGTGAAATGTAGGCCAAATGCAGGATCACACTGGTCTAAGCTGAAGGAGCACATGTGAAGCAAGTGCATAAGAAGGACCAAGTCAGGACTTTCTGGCCCAGAGATGCGGGCGACTTGCGCCTTGCGGATTCGCACCTGAAAGGGATAAAATCATCCAGCAAAGGATAAGAGGATCATCTTTACTATATTCATACAAATTTTATAAATAATAGAATATTCCATTCCATTGGATAGTTAGTTTTTGAATTGGATTTTAGAGAGGGAAAAAGATAGAGAGAAGGGAGAGCCTTTCCCTCCTTCTTCTTAATCTTTCTAAGGTGGGAGAAAGGGTTTATGGTGATTTGGAGACTATTTAACAGGTATTTAAAATACTTGGGCCGGGTCTAGTCCATGAAGTAGTCAACATTTTAAAAGACTTGCATACCTGGACCTGCACTTGATCGGCGATCGCCGGTTGTTGCCGATGTTTCACCGCTTCAATCGCAGTTATCCATTATCCTTTTAGTTTACTATTATGAAGCTGATGGTTGTCCGATGGTTCATGGAGTGTCACCGGTGTTCTATCAGTGTGGTCACCGATCTATCACAACTCCTAGGTGTACTGATTTGAGATGGCGCTTCATCGACAGTTCGTGGATTGGCACCGGCGTTCCGCCGGTGGGTCGCCAATTACCTCTCTTTTCCCCACTATTTATCTTATCACATGCAACAGGGAGGTTCTTATCACATGCAACAGGGAGGTTCCTTGCATTTCTGCACTAGCATTTAACCAATCTAGTGGCGTGTATACCCTATTTTTCTCCTTCTTGTCTTGCATACAGTTCTATCTACAAAAATCAAAAATAACAAAAACATCAAAGTGATCAAGGTAAAAATTCTTGGGTTGCCTCCCATGAAGTGCTTGAGTTAACATCGTGGCACGAAATATACCACCTCAAGCTTCAACACGCCAAAGGGTTATCCTCCGATTGAACCTCATCATCGAAAGGGCCATAATTCTCCCTTTTACCATCAAGCACTACAATGACCTTACACTCATTTGGGGGCTTAATAGGCTGACATACATTGAAGGTGAACTTGTCACCTCCTTTAAAACTTAAGCTCCCCAAGCTCCATATCAATCAAAGCTCTTCCTATTGCTAGTAGTGGGAGCCCCATGATAATTAGTACCTCGATGTCCATCTCACAATTGATAACAACAAAATTAGCTGGGAGTATGAATTTATCTACTTTCACAAGGACATCAGTTAGCACTCTAACGGGTTGATTAATCATCCTATCAACCATCAACATCCTCATGGATGTAGGATTGGGATCCCCCAACTCCAGCTTCTTGAAGATCATTAGAGGCATTAAATTGATACTAGCACCGAGGTTGCATAGAGCTTTGTTGAACATGCACAAGCCAATTGTTCAAGGAATGGTAATTTCCCCTGTATCCTAACGTTTTGGAGCAAGGTTTCTAGTCATTACAGCACTACAATGATGGGTCACCTCATTAGTGCCCCTTTCAACTACCTTCTTATTCTTCAATAACTCTTTCATAAACTTTGTGTAGCCTGGCATTTGAATCAAAGCATCCAAAAGTGGTATACTAATGGATAATTTACTAAACATTTATATAAACTTGTGAAATTAATTATCCTCTTTATTCTTGATCAGCCGTTGTGGATATGGCTGGGGAACTCTTGTTTCTTGATCTTTGTTATTGGGGGCTTCTTGCCCTCATTTACATTCACATCATTTGAGAGAGTCAAATCAAATTCTCCCTCATCCTCCCCTTCTTTGAGGTGCTTTGAGGTGTTTCGAGGCGTTTGATTGATGCGGAGTGGGAGCTTACTATTTGGGTTAGGTTAAATACCTCCCCTTTCAACTTTTTAACCCCAGGTTCGGTGGATTCTACCTTCTTCAACACTCGAGTAAACATGTCTTCAATTTTTGAGTTACCCACGTCACTCACCCCGTGCTGTCCTTGAGATGCTTCCACTTTTGGAAGAGGCACATAAGGGTTATAACTTTGATGATATCTCTCTTCTTTGCAATTTTGATCTTTATCACCCCATCAATCATTTCTCTTCCCCCCATACAAGATTATCACGGTTTCTCCAAACTTGATTCTCCTTCATTTAGAGCTAGGGCCTTGATTGGAACCTTGATACCCAGGGCGAAAACCCACCAATTGGCCCACCATTTATTGACACTCATCTTCATATCTCAGGGGTGAAGTGTCATCATCAAATTGAGGATGGTTTTGGGCACCTACAACATTCACATTCTTTGCACCACCTCCCACCACATGTTTCTTCATCAACTCTAGCTGGGTCATCAACTTAGCAAGAGTTTCATCTCAAGCGTCATCCCTTTTCCTCATCTCAACATTCATAAGGTTGGGGGCAACACCACTAGAAGATAGCTCTCATTCTCTTGTATACCATGCTCGATTAGTTTTAGTCATTCTGTCAATAAGCGCTTTGGCTACTCCATAACGCTGATCCATGATGGATTCCCGGGCCAAATAATTTGCCACAACCTTGTTGATCGAGTTCAATGAATGATAAAAGATGTAAAGTAAAACTCCATCGGGTAAACCATGGTTTGGGCAATTGACTACTATTTTCTTGAACCTCAACCATGCTTCATGGAGTTGTTCCCCTGCAAGTTGTCAGAAATTAGTAATTCCATCCATCAACTATAGCATCCTCGAGGGAGGGAAGAACCTACCTAAAAATGCTTATGTGAGTTCATTCCAAGAGGTAATAGATCCTGGAGGCAACTAATCTAACCAAAGAGTTGTTTCCCTAGTCAATGAAAATGGGAAGAGTCTCAATCTAATTGATTCTTGACTTATATTTGCATGTTGAAGGGTTGGCAAATCTCAAGAAAATTTTGGAGATGACTGTTCGCATCCTCACTTGGCATCCCTCGAAAGAGCCCTTTCATTTGGAGTAAGTGTAGCATTGTACTCGTCACATGAAATATTGCATTCCCTACAGTAGGGGTAGGCAAATGACACCTACTACATTGGGCATCACAATATCATCATCCTCATAATCCATATGCTCATCTATCGAACCTTCTCCTTCTTGTGAGTGTTGACTCATGTCAAAATCAACCTAAATAGCACCAATCACAAAAGTAATGTCAAACCAAACAAGATGCAAAAAAATCAATTCAAAATATCAGACAACTAAAGGCTATCAAACTACATTCCCCGGCAACGGCGTCATTATTGATAAAATCCAAATTCACTCCTCTTGACGAGAGAGTATAAGCGGTCATTGAAAAAACATAGATACCTCATGGATGTCAGTTTCTGATGTGCTGTGAGTTTACAACATTTCGATGCTTAAAACTAGAAAATAAGCATGGACTTAGGTGTGTTTATATAGATATGAGGCACTTTTACTTTGTTTACAAGGAAAATAGATATTGGAGCTGAATTGTGCAAAAGATGGAAAAAATTATAGAAAAGTGGCTAAGTACACACCTCAGTACGAGCTGTACCATCTGGCATGAGGCATATTGAGAGTCGTGGAAAATTCCAGGCCAAAAGTGTGGAGAAAAAGGCAACTTATGGCTTATACCATGAGCCCTACCATCCTGGTATGAGTCGTGCCATAGTAGTCGTAAGAAACTTCAGAAGATGTTGCACAGGCTAGGTCTCCTGCTATGGGTAGGAACCGCGAAAGGTGAGATCTACCTAAGACCCGCACCAAGGAGCCATGGAAAAGTTAAGAAGGAAGTTAATACTGGCAAGTCTTAAGGTATGAGAAGGAACCACGGCTTATAGAACTGAGGTACGAGTCATACCAAGTCATTCATGATGAAGTTCAGAAGATTGCAAAAAATTATCAATATCAAACCACGAGTGATTGTACGACTTGTAGGTTCCTGTTACAAGTCGTACTAGATCACAAAACTTATCCAGATTTAGCAGATGCTAGCCAACGTATTGATAACGCCCAAAATACACTTTTCATTCCGAGAGATCATAAATGGTCGTTGTATCAAAATAAATATTCTGACGGATGTCGGAATCTAATCCCATTAAGTCTAACAAATGATATGCACAAGTGTTGTTTGGAAAATGGAAATTATTTCGCACCATTCAAAAGTAACAAAGCAAATAATATTTGGGAGACTTAATATTAACAAAATTGTATAGATTCTAACTTGGCTAAATAGAATGGCAAAATAACCAAAGATCTCGACAATAATGAGAAGGACTGGAGGTGTGGTGTAGATGATGTGCTAATTAAACAAGGCTATGCTAGATCATCTCATTAGTTCAAATTGTGTAAATAACCTTGGGTAGGTGGGCTTTTAATGTTTTTCAACCTCATAAATCCTCTTGCTAGAGTTCTTTCAAACCACTAGATACAATTAAATCAACACAGTTCAATTTGGATTAATAGCTTTTCTAATCTCTTGCTATTAGCTATTAATTAGGAATGAGGATGTGGGTTTGGCTATGTCTTGCCCAACTCCACAACATCTCATCCATTTAAACCATTAAGTTCTCTCTTGATACTCAATTCTTCTCTTTCAAGCAAAAATCAAGTAAGAAAAGTAGAGCCACATCTGCAACTATGCATCTTCAATTATAAATTGGATAGAACTTAACAGATTTACAAATTAAATAATATTGAGATGAATCTAGCAATACCCTATCTAATTAAGCACTCATCACCACACACCTCTAGTTAATGATTTAGCTACTCATGGTTAAGAAACTAAAGAGAATATTTAACAATAAACTGATTGATTTCAATAACAAGAGTAGCAAAATAAAATTCAGCAATAAGTCTTCAACAATGGTGGTACCTTGCTATAAAGGAATAAGAAGAAAAAGAAAAACACTCTTTTACAATTTCCACCAGTAGAATTCTGCATTCTTCCTCTATAAAGAGAATGTTCCCCAAAAAGCTAAAAGTTAAGATATGATAGGTACAGAGTACTTCTCTCAAGAATATATTGAAAAGTAGGGTACCCAAGACGCTCATTTTTAGTGTTAGACACATTTTCCCCTGCTCAGGTGTTCTGGCACTTGCGAGAGTATCAGCGGTTTGCCGGTTACATTCTGCGAACCGTCGGCTAAAATGGAATGCTCCTTCAGTGATTTCTAGTGTCCTTCGATGGTTCCTTCAACGAATCACCAACCTCCAAACCTTGCTCCAAAGATTTCTTTCTCTTTGATCAAGCACTTTTAGGTGTCAGTGGGCGAGTTAACCAGTGAGTCGTCGATTGATGTCCGTGACCGCCTGTTACTTTAGTTCCCCAATGTAGTGATTATTTGCGTTTGGCCAGCGTTTCGCCGGTTTTCTCTGGTAAACCGCCGATTTTCACCTGATTCCCTTCTTTTTACTTTGATTGTTGCTCTTTTTTTCAAATTAGATATTTTCACACAAAAAGGCAAAAAAGGCATAAAATTCATATAAGTGACTTGAAAACTAAGCTAAAATTCATGCTTAAGAGCCTAATCGAGTTGGTAAATTACCAACTCCTCAAATACCCAAACTTGAACTATTGCTTGTCCTCAAGTAATGCAATTCTTATTAGTTGAAAAAAAAAATCACTCCACACAAGTTTATACATCAATGACCACTTGACTCATGACAACCCAAAGATGCTCACCAACTCACCGAAAAAGAGAAATAAATTTCCCCAAAAGCAAGAAAAATGGAAAATTTTCAGAAGGCCACCACCATTCAAAAACATGATTCACAAGAGCTTTCATTTTGCAAAATGAGGGAATAGCTTATCCACGAAGTATACGTAGCATCTAAATTCTTAATCATTGTGCATTCAAATCTTTCCTTAGAGCTTGCACTTCTCATATCCTATGCACACATTTACCCTTAATGCAATTGTGTCCTCAAAAGTGATGATGCCACTCACAAATGAGAAAGTCCATATTATTTATCATGAAATCAATGAATTCACACAAGGGATCGTAAAAAGAGAAGATTACACTCACTCTCTCAAAAAAATCTTCATGCACGCAACTCGACCTATAGGCTTGACCTTCATGTAATTTGCCACTAATGTAAAGCAGCTGCACTCAAAATCACTTAGGACTTGTGAGTCACAATGAAGGCTAGGTCTAGAGGTAAGATAAATGTTTAGTTTTAGTGAGTAATGTCTCCCTAATGCCTTTAAAAAACCATTAATCTCCCAACATCTTGTTTAGGTCAGTCAACCTTATTTCTCCTTGTTCATCATCTTAATCTTTTGTGTAACACGAGCCACCCTTATAGCATATATGACTTTCTCATTTAGCCTCGCTATGAAAGAGATAGAACCCATTAACTATTTTCCCTCTTTTGATGATTCAAGGTTTTTCACCTTAAAATTGACCTCTTGACTTCCTACCCGGAACTTGAGCTCGCCTAGCTCCACATCTTCCAAAGATTGACCCATGGCAAGCAATGGTCTCCCCATAATGATTGGAACTTCTAAGTCCATTTCACAATAAAGAACCACGAAATCAGCTGGTAGAATGAATTTATTCACCATCACCAATACATCCTCTAGAACACCTATAGGTCTCTTTATGGAGTGGTCGGTCATCAACGGCCTCATTGATGTGGGTTTGGTGTTCCTGAGCCCCAATTTCTTGAAAATGATAAGGGGCATTAGATTTATACTTGCGCCAAGATTGCAAAGGACTTTATTAAATACATATAACCTGATAGTGCAAGGAATCGTGAAGGCTCCTGGACCATCTTGCTTTGGATCAAGATTGCTAATCATCATCACACTAAAGAGATTTGTTATCTCTCAGGTGCCCACATCTACCACCTTCTTCTTTTCCAATAGCTCCTTCTTTAATTTGGCATATTCGAGCATTTTGAAGAAAGGCATCCACTAATGGTATATTAATGGACAATTTACTAAACATGTCATTAAATTTACTAAACTGATTATCCTTCTTTTTTTTGGCTAACCATTGTGGATAAGGGGGTGGAGCTCTTTGTTCTTTCTCCTTATCATTTGAGGCCTTCATGCCGGCTTCTTCCTCAACAACATTTGAGGGAACTTTATAAGCCTCTCTCTCGCCTTCTTCTTCCAAATTTTCAACACCGCTTTGTGTTTGTGGCATCGCTTTAGATTAATTTTCATCTATTGATTTAGCAGAAACCACCCCCTTAGGCTTCAGACCTACATCTCCAACCAACTTGCCATTTCTTGTGATGATAGCCATGCATTGACTGTCTTTCTTGGGGTTTGACATTGTGTCACTTGGGAGTTGTCCTTTCATTCAGGAGTTCATTTGAGAGGATAAGTGATTCATTTGAGCTTCCAAATTGTTAATTGAGGCTGAATGGAAACTCACAGTTTGGGCAAGGTTAGACACCTCTCCCTGCAAATCTTTGACCCTATTATCGGTTGATTCAACTTTCTTGAGGACTCGCGCAAATATCTCCTCAATTTTTGAGTTACTTGCATCGCTCACACCTGGATAATTTTTGGCATTTTCATCTTTAGGAGGGGGAACATATGGGTTTAAACTTCGATGATAACGGTCCTCCTCTCGACTTTGCTCTCTAGTGCCCCATCTTTAATTTCAATCAGGCCATACTTGTGCTTCGCAGTTTCTCGAACCTTCATTCTCTTCCCGTGGGCACCAACAGCCTTAATTAGTCCCTTGAAACCCGAGTCGATAACCCTCCATCTGATTTGCATTTCATTGGCAATCCTCATCGTACCTCGGTAGCGATGATTCTCCCTCAAAGTGCAGTGGACCCTGCGTACCCACAACATTTACAACTTTCAACCCTGCCACCATCACATTTTTTGTCATTAGCTCTAACAGCGTCATCGTTTTAGCAATATTTTCATCTTGCTCCTCATCTCTTTTTTGCAACTCAACTGCCAACGCACTAGAACCAATAACATGCGTCGATACATTGGTCTCCCTTATATGTCATGCCCAATTTGTCTTTTTCATTCTATCCAAGAGGGCCTTAGCTAATCCGTATGTATGATCCATGATTGATCCTCTGGCTAAATTATTGGCAACGGATTTGTTAATGGAGTCTAGGGCTTGGTAAAAACTTTGAAAGAGCACTCCACCAGGGAGACCATGATTGGGACAAAGGGAAACCTTATTCTTGAACCTTAGCCATGCTTCATGCTACGGTTCTCCTAGCTCTTGTCTAAAGTTTCTGATATCATCCCTCAGTTGTATCATTTTGACGGAGGGAAGAAATGATCCCAGATTGCTTTAGTCAATTCTTGCCATGATGTAATGCAACCAGAAGGGAGCTCCTCCAACAATATAGTCGCCTCTCCTGTTAGGGAGAATGGATAGAGCCTTAACCTAATAAACTCTTGGCTTATATTAGTTATTTTCAAAGGCTGGCAGATCTCTAAGAAAATCCACAAATGGCGATTTCTAATCTCACTTGGTTTGCCCCCGAAGAGGATTTCATTTGTAGAAAATGTAGCATTGTACTTTTGACATGGAACACGACATTCCCTGTCGTAGACGGTAGGTGAATGGCTCCTGCAATTTCGGACATCACTGGATTATCTTCTTCATGCTCCATATTACCCTCAACTGATCTATCCCCTTCTTGTGAGTAATGACTTATATGAATTTACCCTAACAAGCACAACAAGATTATTGTCATCACTTATGGTGCAAGACTAATTCAAATTAACAATCAACAAAAGAAGATAAGCAGCTAGTCCATGGCAACGGTGCCATTTTAGATAACGTTCAAAATACATTTTTCATTACAAAAGAGCGTAAACTGTCATTGTATCGAAACAAATATCCCAACAGATGTCGCGGTTGAATCCCACAGAAACTAACAAATGATATGCACAAGCGCTGCTTGGAAAATTTAAATTAGTTCGCACCACTCAAAAGTAACAAAGAAAATAATATTTTGGGGGAGACTTAATGTTAACAAAATGGTATATATTCTAACTTGTCTAAATAGAATGGCAAAATAACCAAAGATGTTCTCAATAATGAGAATGACTAGAGGTGTGGTGTAGATGATGTGCTAACTAAAAAAGGCTATGCTATATCATCTCATTAGTTCAAATTGTGTAAATAACCATGGGCATGTGGGCATTCTATGTTTTTAAACCTCATAAATGTCTCTTTCTAGAGATCTTTCGAACCATTAAATAGAATTAAATCAACCCAAACAAGTTTGGATTAATAGTTGCACTACTCTCTATCTATTAGCTATTAATAAGGAATGAGAATGTGGGTTTGGCTATGTCTAGCCCAACTCCACAACATCACATCCATTTCCACCATTAAATTCTCTCCTAATACTCAATTGTTCTCTTTTAAGAAAAAAATCAAGAAAAGTAGATCCACATCTTCAACTATGGATCTTCATTTATAAATTGGAAAGAACATAAAAAATTTACACTAATTAAATAATATTTAGATGAATCTAGCAATACCAATCTAATTAAGCACTCATCAGCATACATTTCTAGTTAATGATTTTGCTACTCATGGTTAAGAAACAAAAGAACATATTTAACAATAAACTCATTAATTTCAATAAAAAGAGTAGCAAAATTAAATTCAGCAATAAGTCATCAACAACGGTGGTACCTTGCTATAAAGGAAGATTAAGAATAAGAAAAACACTCTTTTACAATTTCCACCAATAGAATTCTACTTTCTTCTTCTACAAAGAGAATGTTCCCCAAAAAGCTAAAAGTTAAGATCTGATAGGTACAAAGTACTTCTCTCTAGAATATATCAAAAAGTATGGTACCCAAGAATCTCATTTTTAGTGTTGGACACATTTTCCCCTGCTAAAGCGTTCTAGAAATTGGGAGAGTGACGACGGTTAGCCGGTTACATTCTACGAACCGCCAGCTAATACTGAATGCTCCTTCAGTGATTTCCAGTGTCCTTCGATGGTTCATTCAGCAGTTCACTATCCTCCAGCCCTGTTCTTCCGATTTCTTTCTTTCAGGTGTCAGTAGGCGAGTTAACCGGCGAGTCACCGGTAGATATCCACGACGGCCGATTGCTTTAGTCCCCAAGGCAGTGATTTATTACGTTCGACCGGCATTTCACCGATCTTCTCTGGTAAAGCACCGATTTTCACCTGATTCCCTTTTTTTTACTCTGCTTCTTGCTCTTTTCTTCAAATCAGATATCTGCACACAAAAAGTCAAAAAGGGCGTCAACATCATATAAATGACTTTAAAACTTAGCTAAAGTTCATGCTTAAGAGCCTAATGAGTTGGAAAATTACCAACTCCTCAAATCCCCAAACTTGAACTATTGCTTGTCCTCAAGTAATGCAGTTCTTATTAGTTGAAAAACAAATCACTTCGTACAAGTTTATACATCAATGAACACTTGATTCATGACAACCCAAAGATGCTTACCAACTTACCGAAAAAGAGAAACAAATTCCCCCAAAAACAAGAAAAATGGAAAATTTTCGAAAGGCCACCACCATTCAAAAACATGATTCGCAAGGGCATAACTTACCCATGAAGCATACATAGCATCTCAATTCATAACCATTTCACATTCAAAGATTGTGTTAGACCTTGCACTTCTCATGTCCTATGCACACATTTACCCTTAATGCAATTGTGTCCTCAAAACTGATGATGCCACTCACAGAAGAGAAAGTCCACATTCTTTATCATGAAATCAATGAATTCACACAAGGGATCATAAAAAGAGAAGATTGGACTCACTCTCCCAAAAAATTCTTCATGCACACAACTCGACGGCTTGACCTTCGTGTAATTCGCCACTAATATAAAACAATTGCACTCAAAATCACTTAAGAATTATGGGTCGTAAGAATGCTAGGGCTAGGGGTAAGATATATGTTTAGCTTTAGTAACTAATCTCTCCCTAATGCCTTTACAAAAGCCAATAATCTCCCAACATCTTATTTAGGTCAGTCAACCTTATTTCTCCTTGTTCATCATCTTCATCTTTTGTGTAACATGAGCCACCCTTATAGCATCTATGAATTCCATATTTAGCCTATCTATTCAATAGATAGCACCCATTAACTATTTTTTCTCTTTTGATGATTTGAGGTTTTTCCTCCATTGAGTCACTCATCTCATCACAATTTTGGTTCTACCTCAATCGTAGGCTTCTCATTTTTCCCCTACTCTTCCTAACCCGTAAACTTAGGATTCTACCTCGTTTTACACTCATTTCCTTCTTTCTCCTCATTTATTGGGATTCAAACCGCTTTTTCTTCATTACATCATCACAAGAAATTAGGGAGAATGAGTGTCAAAGAGAAGGATTAAAAATGCTCTTTAGGCTTGTAATGTATTTTCAAATAAAGGGTCCAAGACTCTAACATTGGCTATGAATGTTTAATGTTCAAGGTGGTCATTTTGGTTGAAGTAACTTAACAAAAGAAAGCCTAAGATCATGTTTTAAGTGCCGCTACATCTAGAATTTTTCCTTGAGTCACACTTAGGGAAAGTTCTAACCAAGAAGCTATGCATGAGATTCACAAAAATCCTTATCACACAAGGCATCACACCTAAAGAGTATACAAAAGTCATTATCCAAAAAAGATCTTGATTCAAGACATTAGAACATGAAAATTCATAAGTCAACAAGGAATCTACAAGGTGTGACAAAGAGTGCTACATTCTCATTTTAAACGCCCATTCATCCTTTCTCATTTTCATGCCACATTTCAAAATTCAATTTTAAGAATTTTTCTAGTTGTACCTCTCAAAAAGGCTCCATACAAGACTCAAAAACAACATGGCATTTTCACTTAAGAAATTTTCCTCACAATCTATCGTTGAAAAGTGCCAACCCGGTTCGACAATAAAAAGAAATGAAAAAGTTAAATGCTCCTCAAGAAAGAACCGGGGAATGAAGAAAACCCTTGGAGTTTGATTACTATTCTACTATTTATGTAGGAAAACAAAACAAAAGACTTGAGTCATAAAGAAGTATTTAACAATGCAAAACAAGGACCCAATCTTCATCTCTAGCACACTAATGTCTAAAACTTCATCCATTTAATTCATTAAAATTCTAGACACACAACTAGCCCGGCAAGGGCAATCATCAGAGACACTAAAAATGAGCCCGACAAAGGCTCACAATTCTTCATCAAAACAAAAAACATAAGCCTAAAAAGGGATACACCACACCATCACAAAAAGAAACACAAATAGAGCCCTAGAAAACACTCATCCCACCCCCAAACTTAATGAATACATTTCCCCAATGTATGCATGAAAAATAAAGGGGCTAGAGACTCCCTGAGTGGGTCACTCCTCATCATTAGCATCAACAGCTTCATCCGCTCCTGTTTCACAATAAAAACTTGCCTCTCCTAGATCGTTGGTTTTTTCCTCCAAGCCCTCAAACAGATCATCAATGGGGCCTCGAACTATGGAAGGGGCTGCCATTTCTTCATCAAGAGCGCTCATGTAGGTCACCTCCATTGATTTCCAACTTTTCCGATCACTCACCTCAATCCGGAGAGTGTAACAACCCCCTCCACTACATCCACCCATTTGCACAAAGTTGTAACACTCTCATACATAAATTTTAGCTCCTTTTTTACTGTATGAGCGATGATTGTAGGTCAGCTCCTAGCCAACATTTGGAGTAGGCTCTCATGAGAGTTGGTCATTTCCACAAGTTTGTGGAAACCAGTCAGTTGGGAGGATGTTGGAGGGGGTGACGCTCCCCTAAGAGATGTGTCACCAGAGGTTTGGCCAATAGCTTCTTGGTGAGACACGTTCAAATCTAGGGCTTGTGGCGACTGCTGCGAACCATGGGATTTTGATCCCTCTGCCAACCCAAAAGCATGCATTTGCTTTATCTTAACTATGGGTGCCTCAACATCTCTTTTCCCATCTAAGGCAATCACTCTTGAGGAAGGGATAGGGGTCTTATGAGGGAACAATGGCACTCCCGCTTGCAAAGACAGTTGAGAAATAAGGAATGCTTATAGCATGGAGGTACTGTCCTATCTTGCTTGTCGATTCATTTGCTGGGCCACAACCTCCCCAAAGTTAATGGGAGTCCGTACATAATGAAGGCTATGAGAAACATCATCTCTAAGCTAACCCTCTATTGATTTTTAGAGGAAATCATGCGGCCACATATGAAATCCAGCCATAACTTGGCCTCACACTTCAGATCATGGTGAGAAATTTCACCACCCATGGAAGCCCATAGAGGAGTGTCAACTGTAATGATAGGGGCTATCCAAGGGAACTGGTTCTTCATGTCTACAATCCTGGCCATGTACTCTAAGCCAGTGTTAGTTTCATCTTCCCAAAATAGATAGTTGATAGCTGCTGGAGTTATGTCCACCTCCACCCCTCGTGCCATGACTGATGGTAAATAGGGGAACGCATCAACTCTGCCTCTATGGTTCATTATGTCCTGCCTCGCCTAGTAGAAAGCGTATAACTCCGACACCAAGGTAGGGTAAAGAAAGTGTGCCATTGCCTATCTATGAATTGGGCGGTGATGTTGGGAAGCTCACCGTGTAATCCCATTAAGTCAAACCTCTTTTCGACCATTATCGACCGGCCCTTGTAGATGGCATAGTGCCCCTTCATGTCGGGCACACAAAATATAATATCCTCCCAAGAATTTGCAGGTGTTGTGGGGGCCTTGGATTTACCCTTGCCTTTGGTTGTTGATGAGGATGGGGCCTTGCCCTTACCGGTGGTCTTGGATGAAGACATGATCTGCAAACATATCGTTAGTAATAGCAGAAATACATTTGAAATGAAATAACTAT
Source organism: Datura wrightii (assembly GCA_035772735.1). Classification (NCBI taxonomy): domain Eukaryota; kingdom Viridiplantae; phylum Streptophyta; class Magnoliopsida; order Solanales; family Solanaceae; genus Datura; species Datura wrightii. Next base: position 99,239,239 of record JASDFA010000007.1, read on the forward strand.
AGTACTCTAAAATTGAGATGAGAAGCAAAGTTGAAAAATTATCATTTCATGAACTAGTAGCATTGGCGATGCATCAGCAAGCCGCAGGATTGTACTCGGGAACCGCCGACAAACAGCTGGTGAAAAACAGTAAACTAGGCTAGTAGACATTCCAACTGTGACAAATCGATGATTTTCCGGTCCTGATCCACAAACCACCGAGGTAATGCGGGATGAAAGAAGTGGTCCTGACACTCTATCGGCATTTCACCGGACACACCGATGAATAGCTGATTGTTGTATTCCCCAATATCTTCCCATGAATTTCAATGCCACAATTTCAAATACATGTACTCTCATCATATAAAAGCACTATCTTGACTAATAAAAAGACCAAAACGACGATTTACCCTTAAGAATGGCATCACCCAATCTATCATGGGGAAAAGTATGTCATTTTAATCCCTTCAGGGCTACTCAGGCTTCACCCTATTGAATTCAATAAAAGAAATTAGCTACTACTCCCACACCCATTTCATCAACAAGCATCTAAAATCGCATAAATTTCATACAACCTCAAATAGAGCAACAATTATGAAAATATTGTGGGGAATGGTAGTGACATGGAGGGGATTGTATGTCATAACCAAATGCATATGAAACTAAGGTGCCATTGAAGACAACAAAATATCATAAAGTTAGAGGTACATTACAACTTTTTGAGAGACTATTTAATAGAAATGAGCTATGGTTGTGAGAGCTTGGCGATGCTCAACAATGGCAAACTCTTGAGTGTCTTTTTTTTTTTGTAGAGAAGAGATTGAGAGTGCAGTGGAAATTATGTGGAAATGGTAAGGGATTTTATAGGTGAGCAAGTGAGAGTGTGGTTGGTTGAGGAGCAGGTTGAGTGTCAATTGTGAGTTAACTGTATTGGAAGTGGAAGAGAGAGAGTTGTGGGAATATGGAAAGGTGGGGTGTTGGGAGAGTAAAAAGGTGTATGGGAAAGTGCTAACAAGAAGAAAAAGGGAAGTCTAAGTGGTAGTATTTTCAGATTAGGGCAGCTCCAGCCAATTTTTGGGTCAGGTGGATCCACATTTGGTTAAGATTTTTAAAATACAACCCGTGCCTATACCGACGCTACAATGGTGATCGTCGTTTTGATCCAGCGATTTGCCGCCTTACCTTTTTGTGCTTGAATTCATGCCTAGTTCACTTTCTTTCAACCGGTGAATGACCACCGGTTTGCGAATAAGGTTTGACATTCTGCTGGTGGATTGTCGCTTGGGAACCCATTGCTCAGGTATTCAGAGGCGCACCGGTGATTCAACGGTGGTATGCACTTTTGAATCAGTGCTCCGCTGGCTCATTCACCGGTCTAGAAATCATGTTCCCAAATTTTAGCTTGCATGCTTAAGGGCACAGCGGTTCGTGCACCTGGATTAGCGATTCACCGGTCCAGTACATTTCCTTTCTTTTTTTGTTATTCCTCTCCTTGATTCGCACCTAACTAGTCCAACAAAATCAAAAACAAAAATGACATGAAAATATTCAAAATAAGACACTTGGGTTGCCTCCCAAGAAGTTCCTTAGTTAACATCTTGGCACGACGCATTACTTAATTAGCATTCATTCTTCAAAGGCTCATCCTCCGACTCAGCCTCCTTCATCTCCACTTTGCTATACTAGCTCTATTCATGAAATACTCCAATCACTTTGCATTTATCTGGAGGTTCAACAGATTGACACACCTTAAAGTTGACCTCTTCACTTCCAACCTGGAACTTGAGCTTACTTTGCTTTATATCTACCAAAGATTGACCCGTGGTGAGCAAGTCTCCCTAGAATGTTTGGCACTTATATGTCCATTTCACAATAAAGAAACACGAAATCAGCTGATAAATTGAATTTATCCACCCTCACCAATACATCCTCTAGCACACCCATAGGTTTCTTTATGGAGTGGTCGGCCATCAACAACCTCATTGATATGGGTTTGGTGTTCCCAAGCAACAATTTCTTGAAAATGATAAGGGGCATTAGATTTATAATTGCACCAAGATCGCAATGGGCATATTAAACACACACAACCCGATAGTGCAAGAAATCCTGAAGGCTCCTGGATCTTCTCACTTTGGGGCAATATTAGTCATCATCATCGCATTACAGTGATGTGTTGTCTCTACGGTGCACATGTCTACCACCTTCTTCTTTTCCAACATCTCCTTCATGAATTTGGCATATCTGGGCATTTGAAGAAGGGCATACACTAATGGTATATGAATGGACAATTTATTAAACATGTCAATAAATTTACTAAACTGAGTATCCTTCTTTTTCTTGGCTAACCGTTGTGGATAAGAGGGTGGAACTCTTTGTTCTTGCTCCTTATCATTTGAGGCCTTTATGCCTGCTTCTTCTTCATCAACATTTGAGGGATCTTCATCAGCCTCTCTTTCGCCTTCTTCTTCCACATTTTCATCACCACTTGGTGCTTTTGGAACCACTTCAGATTCATTTTCATCTATTCATTTAGGTGCAACAACCCCCTTAGGCTCCACACCTGCTTCTCCAACCATCTTACCACTTTTTGTGATGATAATCATGCATTGATTGCTTTTCTTTGAGTTTGGCATTGTATCACTTGAGAGTGTTCCTTTTATTCGGGGTTCATTTGAGAGGATAAGTGATTCATTTGATCTTTCAAATGCCTAATTGAGGCTGAATGGAAACTCACAGTTTGGGCAAGGTTAGACACCTCCTCTTGCAATTCTTTGACACCGCTGTCGGTGGATTCCACTTTCTTGAGAACTCGCGCAAATATCTTCTCAACTTTTGAGTTACCCATATCGCTCACACTTGGCTAAGTTTGGGCATTTTCATCTTTAAGAGGGGGAACATATGGGTTTGAACTTTGATGATAACGATCTTCCTCCAGATTTTGCTCTCTAGTGCCCCATCTTTAAATTCTATTAGGTCATCCTTGTGCTTCGCGATTTCTCCAACCTTGACTCCTCCCATGGGAACCAATGGCCTTGCTTAGTCTCTTGAAACCCAGGTCGAGAACCCCCCATCTGATTTGCATTGTATTTCCACTCCTCATCGTATCTCGGTGGTGATGATTCTCCCTCAAAGTACAATGGACCATGCATACCTATAACATTTACAACTTTGAGCCCTGCCCCCATCACATGTTTCGTCATTAGCTCCAACAGCGTGATCTTTTTAGCAAGATTTTCATCTCGCCATTCATCTCTTTTTCGCAACTCAGCTGCCAACGCACTAGAACCAATATCATGCGTTGATACATTGATCTCTTTCGTATGCCATGCCTGATTTGTCTTTGTCATTCTTTCCAAGAGGGCCTTAGTTAATCCGTATATCTGATCTAGGGTTGATCCTCTGGCTAAATTATTCGCAATGAATTTGTTAATGGAGTCTAGGGCTTAGTAAAAACTTTGAAAGAGTACTCCATCAGGGAGACCATTGTTGGGGAAAAGGGAAACCTTCTTCTTGAACCTTAGCCATGCTTCATGCAACAATTTTACTGTATCTTGTCTAAAGTTTGTGATATCATCCCTCAGCTATAACATTTTTGATGAAGGGAAGAAATGATCCAAGAATGCTTCAGTCAATTCTTGTCACGATGTAATGCAACCAGGAGGGAGTTCCTCCAACAACATAGTCGCCTCTCCCATTAGGGAGAATGGCAAGAGCCTTAACATGATAGACTCATGACTTATATTGGTTATGTTGAAAGGCTGGCAGATCTCTATGAAATTCCACAAATGGTGATTTGCATCCCATTAGGGAGAATGGCAAGAGCCTTAACATGATAGACTCATGACTTATATTGGTTATGTTGAAAGGCTGGCAGATCTCTATGAAATTCCACAAATGGTGATTTCCATCCTCACTCGGTTTGCACCCCAGGAGCCCTTTCATCTTTAGAAAATATAGCATTGTACTTTTGACATGGAACACGACATTCCGTACCGTAGACGGCAGGCGAATGGCTCCTGCTATTTCAGGCATTACCGGAATATCTTCTTCATGCTCCATATTACCCTCAACTGAGCTATCCTCTGCTTGTGAATGATGACTCATGTGACTTCACCCAAACAAGCTCAACGAGATTAATGTCCTCACTTACGATGCAAGACTAATTCAAATTAACAATCATCACAAGAATATCAAGTGCTAGTCCGCGGCAACGGTGCCATTTTTTATGACATCCAAAATACACTTTTCGTTACAAGAGAGCGTAAGCAGTCATTGTATAAAAAAAAGTACCCCAGCAGATGTCGGGATTTAATCCAACAGAGACTAGAAAATCATATGCACAAGCATTGTTTGGAAAATTGAAATTTTTGGGGGAGACTTAATGTTAACAAAATGGTATAGATTCTAACTTGGCTAAATAGAATGGCAAAATAACCAAAGTTTTTGACCATAATGAGAAGGACTAGAGGTGTGGTGTAGATGTTGTACTAATTAAACAAGGTAATGTTTGATCATCTCATTAGTTCAAATTGTGTAAATGACCTTGGGCAGGTGGGCATTCTATGTTTTTCAACCTCATAAATGTCTCTTGCTAGAGTTCTTTCCAACCACTAAACACAATTAAATCAACCCAAACAAGTTTGGACTAATAGTTGCACTAATCTCTAGCTATTAGATATTAATTAGGAACAAGAATGGGATTGGCTATGTATATCCCAACTCAAAAACATCACATCCATTTCCACCATTAAATTATCTCCCAATACTCAATTCTTCTCTTTCAAGCAAATATAAAGTAAGAAAAGTAGACCCACATCTGCAACTATGGATGTTCAATTATAAATTGGAAAGAACACAACAGATTTACACTAATTAAACAATATTGAGATGAATCTAGCAATACCCAATCTACTTAAGAACTCATCACCACACACCTCTAATTAATGATTTAGCTACTCATGGTTAAGAAGCTAAAGAGCATATTTAACAATAAACTCATTGATTTCAATAATAAGAGTAGCAAAATCAAATTCAGCAATAAGTCTTCAATAATGGTGGTACCTTGCTATAAAGGAAGAAAAAGAAAAAAAAGCAATCTTTACAATTTCCACCAATAGAAATTTACTTTCTTCCTCTACAAAGAGAATGTTCCCAAAAAAACTAAAAGTTAAGATCTGATAGGTACAGAGTACTTCTCTCTAGAATATATCAAAAAGTAGGGTACCCAAGACTCTCTTTTTCAGTGTAATACACATTTGGCTCTGCTCAGGAGTTTTGGCACTTGCGAGAGTACCGACAGTTCGCCAGTTACATTTCACGAACTGCTGGCTTAAATTGAACTCTCCTTTAGCGATTCTAGTGTCCTTTGGCTGTTCCTTCAGTGATTCACCGTCCTCCAACTATGGTCCGCCAATTTCTTTATCTTTGATCTAGCACTTTCAGGTGTCAGTAGGCAAGTTAACTGGCGAGTCGCCAGTTTATGTCCGTGACTGCCGGTTGCTTTAGTTCCCCAAGGCAGTGATCTTTCGCGTTTGACCGGAATTTCCTTGGTCTTATCTGTTGAAGCATTGATTTTCACCTGATTCTATTTTGTTTACTCCACTTCTTTCTCCTTTATCAAATTAGATATCTGCACACAAAAAGGCAAAAAGGGCATAAAATTCATCTAAATGACTTGAAAACTAAGCTAAAGTTGATGCTTAAGAGCCTAATGGGTTGGTAAATTACCAAGTCATCACGTATGACTGATGGTACGACTCGTACAATCTTTTTATAGGTCATAGGTAAAGTTGGCGGCAATTTTAGCATTTTTCATGTTTATTTAGAAAATGGTTCTAAATATTTGTAATCAATTTAGGTTATTTTCAGTAGAAGGAGTTGGAAAATCACACGAAACATATTGAGAGGAAAATTTTTGTTCGCTTTCTATTCAAGTCTTGGAGATTTTCTTGTTTTGATTTTCTTCATTGTTATTGAATAATTTGTCATAAATTCTTGCAATAATCAAGTGGGTTTCTTCCAATCATCTCTTTAAGTATTGAATTATATGTTTGTCTATGAATGTTGATAATTATCTTACAATCCTGAGAGGAAAATACCTCTAGATCTAGGGTTGTAGGAACCATGGTGAATTAAAAAACAAAGGTCGGATGAAGAGATTCCAAACCAATGCTAAAAAGTTGTATTGTATTCTTTTCTGTAATGATTCTTAATGGAGCACAATGTTAGGACTTGCCCGAATTCTTTACTTTCTTGAACCAGAGAAGTAGAGATTAGGAAAAGAGAATTACAACAAAGCCTTGATATTTATGGGTCATTGTATGACTTGACCTGTGGTCACAGGATAGTTAAATTGGGACAAATTTGAAAACATTTGAAGTGAAATCGATCATGAGACCTCACCCGGTGATTGAGTATAGTCATCCAATAGGGACAAACTAGTCAATTGATAAACCTTAGTTATCAAGTTCTACAAGTAATCATTGGGATAGATCACAAGTCTAAAACCCAAAGTAGCTAAGAATCCATGGGGAACACTTACCCTAATTAGTTGCATAATCTCCATAAACAATAATCAATTCTCGATCTTGTCTTTTAATTGCTTTTATAAAAACCCCTTTTGGAGATAACTCACAAAAAAGCTTAAATACTAGAGTTATTCTATATATTGTCCATATTTCCTATGGGATCGACCCCAACCATTGTTGGGTTCTTTATTGACAACGTCAACTTCATACTTTATCAAGAGTATGAGTTTGAGCCTTATCAAAAAATGTCGTTGTTACCCGGGAATACAACTTAAAATTAGAGTAATTGCTTCGTTTAACTTGTTGTTATTTCCTCATTTATGTTTTCTTTTTCTTTTTGACACCTACAGGTTGTCTCTTAGTGAATTCCAAGTACACGACGAAGCGAAAATCGCTTGATTCCTCTTGATCTTTAATTAGAGAAAATCTATGTATAATGGATAAACCTGAGCAAAGAGAGGCCCATATTGCTGAAGTAGCTCAGCAAGCTGCACTTTAGGAAGTTGAGGATGCCCGGAAGGAAGCCGTGAATGTTGGCCGCCATGAAAGGGACAATAGAGGCCAGAGATATGCTCCTCAATTCTTTTATGAGGATGACCTAGATATTGATGATGTACGATCAACTGGAGCCAATTTACCACCACCTTTGCACGCTGGGGAGATGTTTGATATCACTAGCACTATGATACAGACATTGAATATAAAAAGGGTGTTTAGTTTTCATGCAACAGATGATGTTAACCGGCACTTGATGATTTTATCGAGGTATGCAAGGCATAGAGGTTACCTACTTTGAGCCAGGATGCAGTTAGACTGAGACACTTCCTATTCTCTCTCTCTGGAGAGACCATTTTATGGTTATCAGAGTTACCCAACGACACCATTACCAACTTGAGGGAGCTTAGACAGGCTTTCCTAGAAAGGTTCTGCTCGCCCTCCAGGATGCTGCAGTTAAAGGACGAAATTTATAACTTCCGACAATTGATGACTGAGGCGTTGTATGAAACCTAGTTGAGATTTAAAAAGAAGCTAACCAAATTCCCTAACCATAAAATTCCAGAGGATAGTTTGTTGGATATTTTTTACAAGTCCTTGAATAACAACACAAATGTTGTAGCAAATATTATGGCGAGAGGAGCACTGATGTGTCACACATGGGAGAAAGCTATCATTATTCTAGGTAGACTAAATAAGATGGACAGGGCCTGGAACACCAGAAAAGCGAAAGCAGTTGCATGTACGTATGATGTTGGTATGTCTATGGATCAACGCAGAAAGGACGAGGAGTGTGGTCAGGAACTAGCTCCTATGCGGACATCATTAGAATTTCTCATGAAGTATACTATGTATGTTAGTACTAGAAAGGTAAACATAGTGGGAGCTCGGGGAAGGAATCGGGTTAGCAGCATTCCGATTCTTAGGAGGAGGCAAACTTCTTTGGCAACCAGGTAGAGGATTTTTACGACAGTGCCAAAGGTTTTGGATAGGACACTTGGCACCAACGTTTTGGAAATCAAGGTCAAAACTAGTATGGGGACAACTAAAATCAAAATGGGTATAGGGATATGAGCCAGGGTCATGAGCGAGAGGGAGAATGGAGAAAAAATGATGTATATTGCAACGATCACACATGATTGTATGTTCCTTCTAATGCACATAAGGGTGAGAGTGGACCCTCAAGATTGGAGAACATTATGGCTGAAATGCTCAAGTAGGTAAAGTCCACCGATGATCAGCTGAGGGAGATTTGGGGGAACATATCGGCTATGAACCAAAAAGTTAAGTCGCATGCCACAACGATAAAAAAGATTGAGCAGCAACTTGGTTAGATGTTAGCCTCCCTAAACCAAAGGGAGAAGGGAACACTTCCTTGCAACACAGTGCAGAATCTAAAGAATGATAGCCATTGTATGGTTATGATGACTAGGAGTGGAAAGACCATAGTTGATCCCCCTCTACTAGTTGTAGTTAAGATGGAAAGATGAAAAGACATTGAGCTTGGTGAGGAACATGAGGTTGCTGAGCATGAGCTAACACGTGAAGCTGGGTTGACAGAGACTCCATTTGATGCAAAGGAGTCCGAAGATGATAATGGTAAGAAGCAAGGGTTTACAAAGAATTATAAGGCTATCCCTCAATCAACGCCACCATTACCTCCAAGGATGAAGAAAAAGGCAGAAGATGGTAAGTTCTAAAATTTTCACTCTATGCTTAAACAGTTATCTTTGAACAAACCATTTATTGAGGTATTAGTGCAAATTCCTATATATGCCAAGTTCATGAAGGAACTTGTGACGAAGAAGAGGTATCTGAGCTATAAACCAGTAGGTAAATTGCATCATTGCAATGCCATAGCTTCATGGGTCCTTGCTCAAAATAGAAGGATCCAGGTGCCTTCACCATTTCGTGTACGATAGATGATTTTGAGTTTGCGAAGGAACTTTGTGATTTAGGAGGAATCACCAACTTGATGAAATTAACAAGATTCAAATAGCTGGTCTTGGGAGCCCCCACACCGTTGTCAATGCAGCTATTGATGGCAGGCCGCATAGTAAAAAATCCAGTGGGGATCTTAGTGGATATGCTTTTCAAGGTGGACCATTTCATCTTTCCAACTAACTTTGCAATCCTAGATTGAGATGTTAATTTTGATGTCCCCATTACCTTGGGGCAACCATTTCTTGCCACTGGGAGAGCCTTGGTTGATGTTGAAGCTGGCCACCTAAAATTCAGACTAAATAAAGAGAAGGTAACTTTTAACGTCTGTCGATTAATGAAGCAGCCTAATGAGTTCAAGGTTGTCTCAACAATCAATGATGACTCCGAGATTGTTGATGAATTCTGAGTAGTCAACAGACTTGCATCGTGTCGTGATGCTAAGTGAGGTGCTTCTTGAGAGGCAACACATGACGTGGTTTGGTGAAGTCTTAGTAACCAGACCACCTATGTCACATTGTGATGTTAAATCAGGCACTTCTTGGAAGGAAATCCAAGTATTTTAGCCTTTGGTTTGTTTGATGTGGAAGTGAAATAAAAACTGGTGGGAGAAAAATTGCAGACCAGACTAGTACTATAGTTCTCAGTACTACTCATAAGAGATTTATACCAACCGTAGTAGCAATCGTGGTAAAAAGAAAAAGCCAAAATTCATGTTATGTTTGGTCAGTATAACATGTACCCTTATTATATGGGTCATAGTACTTATTGTAAGGATGAATTGGGCGACGTGCAGAATTTCATCGACATTGACTTATGTGGAAATCTACGAATTGTACCTTTGTGATACGAGTTGTAACATGCACTCGTAGATACCCAGGTAAGTTTCCTAAATATTCTGCTACAAGTCCTAGGGACGAGCCATAGGTCCAACCTACGACTCGTGATATGAGTCATGATGGGCTAAATTAATCAACATTACCCGACTTGACCTGGATTTTCGTAATTCCACCCTAGCCTATTTAAATCAAAATCCTTCTAACCTTAACCCCTACGCAAACATATACTTTGAACCCACGACTCTAACCCACAATTGTCACAAACATAATTAAAAATCCCAAGGAATTCAAGCTCGATTTTGTTTAAGATTACATCTTCACAATCATAATAAAAGATCAATTGCAAAGGTTTGTATGAACCTTCTAATGCACGTGATGGTGAGAGTGGACCCTCAAGATTGGAGAACATGATGGATGAAATTCTCAAGAAGGTAAAGTCCACTGATGATTAGCTGATGGATATTCGGGGAACATATCGGGTATGAACCCGGAAAATAATCGCATGCCACAACGATAAAATAGATTGAGCATCAGGTTGGTTAGATGTTAGCCTCCCTAAACCAAAGGCAGAAGGGAACACTTCCTTACAACACAGTGTAGAATCCAAAGAATGATAGCTACTTTATGGTTGTGATGACTAGGAGTGGAAGGACCACAATTGAACCCCCTCTACTAGTTGTAGTTGAGATGGAAAGACGAAAGGAGATTGAGCTTGGTGAGGAACATTAGGTTGCTGAGCATGAGCTTACAGGTGAAGCTAGGTTAACAGAGATTCTAGTTGATGCAAAGGAGTCTGAAGATAATAATGGTAAGAAGCAAGGGGTTAAAAAAATTATAAGGCTATCCCTCAACCACCGCCACCATTCCCTCGAAGGATGAAGAAATAGGTAGCAGATGGTAAGTTCTACAAATTTCACTCTTTGCTTAAACAGTTATCTTTGAAATACTATTTGTCGAGGTATTGGAGTAGATTCCTAGATATGCCAAGTTCAAAAGGACTTTGTGAGAAAGAAGAGGTCTGTGAGCTATGAACCAGTAGGTAACATGCATCATTGCAGTGCGATAGCTTCATGGGTCCTTGCTCAAAAGAAGAAGGATCCAAGTGCCTTCACCATTCCGTGTACGATTGGTGATTTTGAGTTTACGAAGGAACTTTGTGATTTAGGAGCAATCATCAACTTGATGCCATTAACTATATTCAAATAGCTGGTCTCGGGAGCCCCTACACCGACATCAATGCATCTATTGATGGCCGAATGCACAGTCAAAAAGGCAGTGGGGATCTTAGTGGATATGCTTGTCAAGGTGGACCATTTCATCTTTCCAGCGAACTTTCTAATCCTAGATTGCAAGGTTTATTTTGAGGTCCCATTATCTTGGGGAAACCATTTCTTGCCAATGGGAGAGCCTTGGTTGATGTTGGATCTGGCCATCTAAAACTCAGGCTAAATAAAGAGGAGGTAACTTTTAATTTCTATCGGTCAATGAAGAAGCCTAATGAGTTCAAGGTTTTCGCAGCAATCGATAATGATTTCAAGATTCTTGATGAATTCTGAGTAGTCAAGAGACTTGCATCATAGCTAGCTTAGTTGAATGGAAAAAGGGTCAATAGCTGATTGTGGTTCACTGTGAAAATTTTGTTGTGTTTACTATAAGTATTCTAAGCTTACTTTCTAGTTAAGCATCATTTTTTATGTTTGTTTTTTTTGCCCGAGGACATGCAAGTCTTAAGTTGAGGCTTTTTGTGTGCTATGAGTTTATAGCACTTTCGATGCTAATGTACTACCCACTGGTATTGTTCTTCATCAGCACAATGTAGAACTGCGATCAACCGACAATTTGTCTGTGTCCTCCAGTGGAGCGTTAGTCCTCATCTCCTTTTTCCCATATTTTTTGATCAATTTCATGATTTTCCTATTCAAGTTAAGTACCTACAAAGGTCAAGAAAAAAGGGCATAAAATCCACCTAAATAACCTTAAAACTAAGAAAGAACTCATGTTTAAGAGCCTAGTGAGTTGGTAAATTACCAACTCATCAGTAATAAAAATGGAGTAATATGACTAATCGAGAAGGAAAATATGGTTGACGAATACCTGTAACTATGTTTGCCAATGTATGTAAAGGATTGTACCATTGTTTTGGGTAAATTTACTATGTGCCCCCGGTATATAAATTTATGATAGCTTCATGTTATGTATGTCTCATACCCTAGTAGGGTATTAGATGACTTAGCTGCTCGCAAAGAGATCAAACTCCATATGCTCTCATTTTTTTGGGTCGATTAGAATAAGTTAAGATCTCCTAATGAACGAAACAAATATGAAAATTTTTATGTAAAGGTCAACCTATTGATTTTGACTCCTTGATTCCTTTCCATAACATGACTATGACTCTTGGTTTTCCTATTCTTCAAATATGTTTAATGTTTCATTCAGCTATATTACATATGATATAATTCTATATGTACTTACGTCCCTTTTATCTAGTGCACTGCATTATATAATAGTGCAGACTCACGTACTTAGGTTGGAGATCGAGCAACACTTTATGTTCTATATACTTAGTTGTTGGTTATCCCCAACCCTACTGCGAGGCATGATTTCTCATGTCAACTTTTTGTAAATTGAGTATGTTGGGGTGTTATCCCAGAAATCATTGGTATTCTAATTTATGTTTAGAGGCTTTATATACAATGTATAGTTGAAGTCTATATACATGTCATGTTCTAGACTGGACTCCACCATTGTTATGCTTTGAAACTTGACTTTATTAATGAAAAAGTAATTCTTTTATAACTAAGAGGTTTTATAAATGAAATTATTCAAAAAGTTTACCTTATATATTGTCCTATCTGATTCTGCATATCTTATGAGTTTCGGGTCATGTTAGTGGTTTGCTCGAGCAAGTAAAGGCATCGAGCATTGGTCAGGCTTAGGGCCTAGGTTCAGAGTGTGACAATTATCATCTCCCTCGATGTGCTCTAGACCATTTTTCTTGCTAAGCCCTTAGTTTATGAATTTGCAATAATATAATAAGATTTAGCATGATCAATGTTAATAATATACCACTGATCATATGAACTCACAACAGTGTACATTCTCCTTATGAGTCTTGATTTAAAGTTATAGTAACTATTTTGCACTCTATTAACAAAATAGGTATTATCTGAATGAATTAAAATAGAAGAAATTAAATAAAATAAGATATTCAAAATATTAAATTTCTAGAATATATACAAGTGTAGGTCATACTATTCTCCTCTTTTTTAGGGTTGGACATTTTTGCCTCGTTTTAGGCATCTTTCACTTGCGATGGAACTTGCGGTTTGCTGGTTGATATCCGTGATCCGCTGGTTGATTTCCTCTATGATCCAGTGAAGTTCCAAAGCCTTTCAGTGATGTCTGCAGCAGTTTTCCACTTGCTATTCGTGCGCCACCGGTTGATTTCATCATTTGTCTAGAAAAGTCCAGTGCATTTCGATGATGGAACCGGTAGGTCGCCGGTTGTTGTCCCTAATCGATCGATTACAGTTGTTTATCAAACAAGTGGGTATATGCGGTTGGCTAGCATTTTACCGGCGTCCTCCGATGGAGTGTCGATGTCATGACCCAAACTTGGACCCGGATCGAGACACAGGACAAGGAGCCTCGAGAGACTCCAAGTCGACCCATGGCATGAACATACATCTAACTCAATCAAGTAAAGAGGAAGACTCAACAAAATAAACATGGTGGAAATCCAAACATAACATAACAATCTAAATATACAACCCAAGTCTGAAGCTGAAAAGGCTTTAATTCTGACGAATTGGTGGACAAGACCCCAACTAACTCTCTAAGTCTAATACTGAATATACGAGGATTACTGATAACAAATGGTCCTTGGGAGATGAGGATTCACTAAGAGAGACTGGACGCTGACTCCGGAAGCTGGCTAGTGACGAGGCTAGGTCTAAAGATCAGAGCCTATATCATGAAGCGATACAACGTAAAGTATTCTGTCAATGTGTGTAATGTACCGAGCATGCAATATAAGTAAAACCGCTTAAAGAAGTAAAATCATTTAAAACATACATAATATAAAACTTAATCATGATAAAAATCTGAGAGTAGGGCTTGCATGTTATTTTTTGAAATCAGATCTGAACATAACTGAACATCATAACTGAACCGAATGACCAAAAACTAAAATATGATAATCATAAGTGAAACTGAACATTGGGTTAAACCTACCTTAGAACATATATATATATATATATATATATATATATATATATATATATATATATATATATATATATCATGAATGATGACATGCATAACTAAAATCATGAGGAAAAATGGGAGACTTGTCATGTAACCGACATTACCATGATAGAGCTTACGTGGTCCCGACTATCACACTCAAGTGGGAAGATCCATCTAGAGCCTTACCAGGGCCAAAGATGCTACCATGATATCGATATCAAGCTGAAGGCCCCTTGGGGCAAGGGAAAGCTCACATAAGAGGTCCCAAATAATCTTTTCATACCTACGTTGGCGCGTATTTATGAGGCATAGGGTTGACTGACCCTTAGCCTACTTGGTGCTAACAATACTGCCAAAAACATGCATATGTTGTTACACCCCGAAATTTTTTTAAATGATTATTTAATGGTTATATGTCATATTAAGGGAATTATGGGTTGTATGTTGTCCGTAGGTGAGGAGGGAAACACGTGCAAAGGAAAAAGCAAAGAGTATGTGAAGTTTGTGAGTAAGGGTAAAATTCAAATGGTCATATATACAAATATATAATGATTCAAAAGTCTAATAACCTATCACATAAAAGGTATTTGAGTCTAGTTTATAGTGAAAAAAACCGCACATCAATCGGAGTTCGAAGTAAAATGTTATACCCGTTTAAAGAAAGCATTGTCGGCTGAAAAAACACCTAGGCGCGAGGGCGCCGAGACAGGTAGGCAGTAGGCGCGTGCGCGCCCGAGGGCACGTCGCACAGGCGTCGCGCGTGGGCACCGCCTAGGCCTTGGCCAGCCTACCTATATGAAGTTATTTTGAGCTAAAATGCTCATTTCTACTTCGTTTGACCTCATTTTTTTTCAGAATTCACAGAATTAAAAGCCCTACAACATGGTGAAAATATATTCCAGGTAAGAAACTTCACACTTTTTTATTTTGTGCTTTGGGAAGAGAACATTGGAAGAAAGTCATGGCTTGTTGTTTTCTTGTTGTTGATTGTGGTGTTGCTGCGTTTTTAGCTAGTTCTAGGCAGAGGAATGTCATGACCCAAACATACACCCGGATCATAAACATGGGACAAGGAGCCCCGAAAAACCCCAAGTCGCCCCATGGAATGAGCATACATCTAATTCAATCACATGAGCGGAATACTTAACATAAAGAAGGTAATCGTAACATAGAATAAAGGAAAATTAGTACAAGACTTATACAACATGGCAGACACAACTTGTAGTCAGATAAGCCTCTAAACATGAAAAGCGGTTTGATGGGACAACTCCCCAACTAATCCAACATCCAGAAACTGAAAGGAATAACATAGAGTGTGAACATATAGCCCTCGGAACATGAGGACTCACCAAGTGCACTGAGAGCAAATTTGAATCTATCCCTAGGTGAGGACAATCCTGAGAACTGGGAATTGTATCATGAGATGATAAAACATAGAAAGTATGTGGTTAGTACGTGGAATGTACTGAGTATGTGAGGTAGGTAAAGAAGACATTTAAAACATGTATGAAATTTATCAATTATCATAAGAGTAGGACAACATGCTCGTATCGTAAATCATAATGACATATCATATGGCTCAAGGTTTTCAAAACATTCGTAACATAACATAATCATAATCCTAATAGAAGAGATTTACTTAACATTACTTGAGCCAACAAACATAATCATAACAAGGATAAATCATGAGGAACAGTGGGAGATTCTCTTAACCAATATACCCCATATGAGCACATATGAAGCACGACTTGTAACCCTAGATGGGAGGGTGTTCGTACCTTGCCAAGGATAGAACCATAAAAGTGTGATATCACCATGAAAAGGGTCATTTGGGCCAAGGATTAACATGAAAGGGGTCCCAACCTAACTATGGTGGCACGTAGTTCATGAGATCCATGGCTTAACCTGAGCCCCGAACTTACTCAGTGTTTGATACTACTCCCAAAACATATATAGTGCTCATAGTATAATATGCATGAATTCATGGGCTTGTTAAATGATGATAATCATAAACATAATTGTACATACGTGAGCTAGCCATGACATAAGGCCTGTTAGTCGGCCAAAACATAATTTATAAATCATAGGTTTCATGCATACTTGTAGATCATACATATAACTTGAAAATCATCAAATCATAATGTGCATTTGAATAAATTCATATTTCAAATCATAAATCATGCGACTTTTATCAACAATGGAAATAGTAGATCATAAACCGATTCATCATGGGCATGCATAACCAAGCTTAGTTGCTTAGAAATCAAAATCAGCAATATTATAATAAATTTAAATATAAAAAGATGATCAAAATCCATATATTATGATAATATTTCAAAATCACAAAACTCATAATTAAATCATTAGATTATATTTTAATCAAATACAAAATGCCATGAGTTTTTGATAAATTTTAAGTAAAAATCATAGAGTAGGAACATGGGTGTGGAATAATTCACCCATTGATGACCTTATATACCTCGGATTATCAAATTCCAACTCTCCTTAGAAGCCCAAGAATGAAATTGGAAGAATTGAAGAGAAAATCTTAAAATCCCCTTAGATCACCTCTTAAAGTTCTTGCATGCGTGAATGGGGACTTAGAATAAATTATCCCCCTAAAATACCCACCTTTCATAAGCTAAAACGTATGTAGTTTAGGGTCTCTTAGCATGGAAAAGTTGAAAATGCCCTTAATGAATGTGGCTTGAAAATAGGCCAGGTTGAACTAACTGACGGAACCAATAGGTTGTTAGAGCTAACGACGATCCGTTCGATATTCACCCACCACAGGGACTAACTGAATGGTCGAGGTTTTGGACGTGACATCCTTAACCATACCCAATTGGTAAATACAACCCTTAGAAATCATTTTTCTTGCCTTGATGTAGGTGGTAAAGCAACCTACCGGTACCATTGAACAACCCCTCAATTCTAAAACCGGTTCTTCCGGAAACCGAAACTCCACAGACTGAGTTCTACAGTTAACAGAAGCATAACATGTAAACAACCAATCCATGCCTAAGATGATGTCAAAACCATTCATAGCTAATTCTACTAAGTCTACGGAGGTAACTTATGCAACACTATAACAGGGCAACCTCTATATACCCGCCTTGCTACAACTGAATCACAAACAAGTGTAGAGACAGTAAATGGTTCGGAGAAGATTTTAGGACTGACTCCAAAGTGACTAGCTATGTAAGGGGTAACAAAAGATAAGGTGGCTCCCGAATCTAATAAAGCATAAGCATCAATGTGAAAGATTCGCAACATACCCATAACCACATCGGGAGAAGTCTCCTGCTCCTGCCAAGAGCCAAGTGCATAAAACCGATTCTGGCGCTACCACCGGATGAGCTAGTTGGAGAACTCTGTAGAGTCTGATGTGCCACTGGAACTGCTGAACTAGCTGCTGAAGTGCGGGCTCCACTCCCCCTGACTTAGTTGCAGGTAAATCGCTAAGTATGTGTCCGGGTTAGCCACACCCGAAACAAGCTTCTGAGCCCACCAAACATTTCCCTGGGGGTTCTTGCCACAAGTAGCACAAGATGGGAATGTGTGCTCTGTGTGCATGCTATTTTGACACCCCAAACCTGAGGCCCTACTCCTCTTACCGTCCTGTGGCCTAGATGGAGTACCGGATGAAGATGGTGCTGGTGATGTGGACCTGTGCTAGAACTGCTGGTAAAATTCACCCCTTGGCTTAGGCTGGGAGAATTTGTAGCTATCCGTTCTGGCCCTCTTGGCTTCTCTATGCCTCCTATGTGCTGCTTCCATCTGCAGGGCATAGACAACTATCTATGGGTAGTCCATATCCTGATGAAGCATGGATATCCTGCAATCCTTATCCAGGTACTCAGCTACCCCCTGCACGAGTCTTCTCACCCGCACCCTTTGGTCCATCACTAGCTCCCGGGCATACTTTGATAGGCGAGTGAACTCAAGTAAATGTTCTAGCACTGTCATCTTTCCCTGCTTAAGGTTAACAAACTCAGTTTCATTCCATTCCCTCATATCTCGAGGACAGAACCTGTCGAGAAAGGCCATGTGGAACTCATCCCAACTGATAGGGTCAGCTCCCACTGCCCTGCTGTCCCTCCATTGCTTGAACCAAATGAAAGCGACCTCCTTCAACTGATATGATGCAAAGTCCACGCACTCCCCATTTGTCACCCCCATCACCTGAGTGACCTTCAATACACCCTCAATGAACTCGCGTGGATCCTCGTCCACCTTCGGCCCAGTGAACTCGGGAGGGTTCATTCATACAAAGTCCCTGATCTGAGATGCCGCTGCATTGCCGTTCTAAGGAATATGCGCAACATCTTGTTGGTTGACCTGAGCAGTCAAAGCCTACGCCAACATTTGAATCGCCGCCAAAAACTCGGCGTGGGAAGCAGCCTCAGGTTCCTGGGGCTCCTGAGCAAGTGGGGCTTGCTGACGCCCATCATCATTGACACCCCCGTGGCCTTAATAATTCCTGTTTCTCCTTCTGATTATCCTCCTAGGAGCCATAATTTTCTACAATCGCGAAAACATATGAATTATAAGGATGGAGAGGTTTTCACTGCACGATACAGATCATGAAAGAAGGGAACATTTCCTAAAACATTTAGTAACCTCTTCGTTGTAAGTGTGGCGCGCTTCAAACCCATGTAAAAGACTCTACCAAAAGAAACTTTCAGACTCCCTAGGACACCTATGAAGCTATTTCTCTGATACTAAGTTTGTCATGACCCGAGAGTATACACGGATCGTAGACATGGGACAAGGAGTCCCGAGAGACCCAAGTCAACCCATGGCGTGAGCATAACACTAATTCATTCATATACAGTGGAAAACTTAACTTATCAATCATAAACTAACTGAAAGTCACATCATGAGATAAAAAGAAAACAGCAATACAAGATCCTAACATAAACGGCTAAAACTACACATAGGTCTGAAAGCCTCTAACCATAATAGACTGGTTGAAGGGAAAAGACCCAACTAACCCAAAAACTCTGGAAACATAAGACAAGTATATGAGTCTGAGCATGAAGCCCTCGAATCATGAGGACTCACCACTGAAGACTGAGCGAAACTGAGCACAATCTAGGGATGAAGCTGAGCCTACGGACCAGATCCTGAAAATATATGGGTCAGTACTCGGAAAGTACTGAGTATATAAGGTATGCAAAACAATGCTGAAAAAAGTAAAAGTCATAGGAGTGGGGGCATCATGATCGTAAAACTGAAATCGTAAGTATATTGTAAGACTCAATATTTCCAAAAATGTTCATAAACCAGTCAAAGTCATAACATGCGGGCAAAAAATTTCATAAATAATAGCTTGAGCCAAAAGAACATAATCATGCATATTTGAAAACCATGAGGAACATTGGAGATTTCTATAACCGACATACTCCACATGAGCACAAATGAAGTCCGACTTGTACGCCTAGTCGGGAGGTCGTTCATACCTTGCCAAGGGTATGAACCATGAATGGAATTATATCACTCATGAAGGCCCCGTAGGACATAGGGGACCGTCTCTGAGGGGGTCCCAAACATAATCCTACGGTGCCACGTAATTTTGAGGCTCAAGACGTAACCTAGGCCCCGAACCTACTCGGTGTTAAGTACTACTCCAAAAACATGAAATGTTCTCATAATATTCATAACATGACATGCATGGCTACTGAAAACATGGAAATCATGACATACTTGAGAATTTGTATTACTAGCCGTGGAATTCGGCCCGGGAGTCAGCCAAATCGTAATATAATTCATAAGAGACATGCGGGCAGTTCCCATAGTTTCAAACATACTTGACATGTTTAAAATCATAAAAAAATTATCATTCCAACATGGGAAATTAAAACTTGAAGACATGCTAAGAGAAACTTATTCATGTTTTCGGAATCATCTTGACCATGAATTCACTAAAAATTTCCCCATGATTGGGCATCTATACTTTTAGAGATTTAAATCATGAAATATAAAATATACAAGAAATATCATCCCAAATACTTCAAAATCCATAATTTAAACATACTACCACTCTTTCATGTAAATTTGTGAGAAATCATGCAATTGGGTTAAGACCCACAAGAATTTGGTAACTTAATTGAAGGAAATGGGAAGAAATGGGTATGGGTAGGGTCTAATATACCCATTCAAAGCCCCACATACCAAGAAATTTTGAGACTATTAACTCCCTTGAAAACCCTAGGTAGAATCTTGAAGAACCTTGAAAAAGACACTTCTCTTTCCTCTCTAATCTTGCAAGTATCACATGATGTTACTCATGGTTTATTTCCCCTTAAAAGACCCTGGCCCGACCTCAAAATGATGTAGTTTAGGTCTTAGGGGCGTAGGAAACTATGAGAAGGCCCTTACTAATTTGTAGGAAATAACTGTCAGGGGGTCCTAACGAAAGACCTGACGACTCGTTGCCAGGGCACACGATCCGTTGGTTCACCCGTCAAGTACACTGACTCATTGTTCATGAAAACTCAATTGGCTTTGTAACAACCCTCCTAATGGGTCGTTAGGACTGGCGACGACTCGTTAGGTACCATCCGTTAAGTACACTGGATAAGCCTTACTATCTTACTCTAGGACTACTCCAGGACTGACATGATGACTTGTGGTGTTTGACCACGAGTCGTTACATCGCCTGTGGGGACCTCAAGTCCCTCATCATCCCAGGCCTAACCCACGAGTCACTTTACGATTTTGGCCTCTTCTCGAGTCATTAAGTGACCCGTTCTGCAATTGCTGCAACATTTTTCAGTTTTTCTCCTGATTCACTTCTAGACCTAATCCTTGCATTCCTAGGGTATAACAACCTATGGCTCGGATACCATATTTGTCATGACCCAAACATACACTCGTATCGTAAACATCGGACAAAGTTCCCCGAGAGACCTCAAGTCGATCCATGGCATGAGCATACATCTAATTCAATCACATGAGTGGAAGACATATCATAAATAAGGTAATCATAACATAGCATAAGGAAAAAAATGTCAAGATTTTCCCAAGACTTATGCAATACTGCGGAATACAATTTGTAGTCTGATAAGCTTCTAAACGTGGAGTGTTCCATCAATCCGCCTTTCATGTTTAGAGGCTTATAAGACTAAAAAGTTGTATTTTGCCTCATTGTATAAGTATTGTACTATCTTCCCTTATGTTATGTTATGATTACGTTCTCAATGCTAAGTCTTCTGCTTATGTCATTGAATTAGATGCATGCTCATGCCATGGGTCGACTTTGGGTCTTTTGGGGCTCCTTGTCCCGTGTCTATGATCTTGGTGTACGTTTGGGTCATGACATGCTAATGTCTCAGTCAAGTATTTGAAGTTGCATAAAAATCATTGTAAAAATTTCTTATAAGAAGTCTTAATGTATATAATTTTCATTTTATAATTTGTAGTTGAACTCTTTCAGTTATATATTCAAGTCATACATCTATATATTCAGCTCTTGTTGTTTATTATTTGAATTTCCTAAATTCAGAGGAGAGATTCTCCCATGTATCAATGTCCCTAATGTCTAAGAGAGTATAAGCACATGCCATGATAATGATCAGTTAAGATCAAAACTTTGAATACCAGGAAGACTCCTAGAGGTCATTCGGTTAACTAAATACGAGTTTATACGTTATACAGAAATCTCAGAAATTGTATGTCCGCAATTTAGATCTTAGCCCTATGTATATGTTAAGTGTTATGATAAATAACTCCAACTTCCAAGTTATAAGTTCCATGTTTTCCTGCAAATAAGACAAATAAATTAAGAAATATATATGTGCTCATTGATGTGATGAATTTGATAACAAAATTTCAGTGTATAGTTATAGGTACATGTAAAAGAACCACCCTGTGGGCAGTATATATACATATATAAATATGTAGTTCCCAGATGTTAAAGGATTTTATAAAAATGAGAATCTATGTGTTTCTACTAAAGTGATACACTAAATTGGTAAGATTATTTATAGGACATTGGTTGTAAGCTTACTAAAGTTCATACATTGTCTAAACCTCCTAAAGGTCCGTCGAGTCACGGAGTCGACATGTTTATATATAACTTGACAGATTTACATGATATATGCTCATATTTGATAATTTTGCATGGTATATGTGCTCATTTGCACTATATGTTACGAAAGAGACTTATTATGGCCACATATTTAGCATTTGTCATTTCAATGTCACATGTGTTAAATTGACTCAATATAATCTCTATCGGGTTCATTCATGATTATGATTGAGATATTTTTATTTTACCCGGTGTGGTATACCGGCTGGAGATATTTTTATTTTACCCCAGTGTGGTACACCTGTTACACCCCGTAAGTTCTTGACACTTAGTTGGCCTATTCGCGTGTTGGTTAAGAGCTTTAGAATGCCATACGTGCGAGAAAAGGGCCCGGGGAGAGACCCGACAAGCGCCAAGTCGGAACGTCGCAAGGCAAATGCAACTTAGAAATCGCATTCGACAAATGCGACTTAAAGAGGAGGGGTTAAATCCCAAGTATATAAAGTCTTCTACTTCGTTTTTAAGTTACTTTCCATGTTATTTCCAGCAGAAATAATTACAAAACAGAGAGAAACGAAGGTTCACCATAAATTTCCTTCTGATTACGCCATTAAACACAGTCCAAACTCGCATTAACTTTGGGTAGCAAAGTATAAAGCTGTCGGGAGCATTCCTGCGGAGTTAGTTTCGCAAAATTCGGCCGGCGAATCATTTTCACGCCGAGATAAGGTAATTGGAATTGCTCCAAATTAGTGTCTATATACTCCTAGCCCTAAAGTGAGTATTTCTCCCTTCTAGACTTTCGAGAAATGGCGAGTTTTCGGCTGTTTTTCAGTAAGTCAAAGTTTGGGTAGTATATAAATTCAAAGTAGTGTTTTCTTTCAGAATATAGATGAATTTAGTTTTATTTTCTATGAATATGAATGAAGTTGGAAGAAATAGCTGGATATTGGCCGAGTTACGCCAGTTAGTCAAGAAGTCGGCAACTAAGGTATGTAAAGCCAGTTTCTTCGGCAAGATAGTAATTCTAGTATAGTAAAAGAGAATAAATTTCATAAGAACGTTTCAAGGCCGAGTATTATGCCCAGTTGAATTCAGTAAGCATGCTTGAATAATTATTATGTCATATTAAGAATAAAACTCAGTAAATTAGTATCAGACAATGAGATATTATTTCAAACTCAGTATAACTCAGTATCAGATTCAGTATAATTCAGCAAGGGATTCAAAATAGAATATCAGAACATGGACAGTATTATCAGATTTAATATATATGTTATATGTGATTATTGTTGTTTGTAGAGACCTGATTGTTCTATGTTGGGCACCCTTAGAGCTTCCCTGCTGCCCAAGCTTAATAGCTGTGTCGACTCGCCCGCCAGAGGGTGAGGATACGTCACTCCAAGGAGTGGCATGCCGTCTGCTAGAGGACGAAGATAGGATGCAACATTCCCATAGCAGGCTGATCAGCATTATAGCATACCCCTGTCGAGCGCTTGCGCCCAGGGCACATATTACAGATTACAGATCACAGATCGTTACAGTTTACAGGAGTCCTCCAAACTCAGATACAGCTATATTCAGGGGCCCAGAGAGCCCAAGTTGCATACCCAGGGGGCCGGCGAGATGCTCATAATTACTTGATGAGTGGAGTGAATTGTTATTTTTGGATGGCGACCTGGGTTGTGATATATAGATTGCATGTTGATTGGTACCTTCCGGCTTATGGGGGCTTGTATAGGTTATTGTATGCTATATGTTTTATTTATTAAATTGATAGATAGTAGGACACCGCATTGACAGGTATGATTCTCACCTTCTCTCCAGTACAGTTAAGCTTAGTTTAGATTCTGCCATCCCAGACAGTCTTAGCTATCTTCTGTTATTCAGTAACTATCAGTATTACTATCTATTTTCAGTTATGTTCTAGTTATTTCTTTGCATACTCGGTACCTGTGGTACTGAGGCCCATTTGGGGGCGCTGCATAACTTGCCTGCAGGTACTCATAGACAAGGAGCCGATCCCTTGTAACTCAACTGAGCACACAGAGCCATCAGCTCCTGTCATCCGGAGCTTGACAGCTAGAGATTTATTTCTCTTTTTGTTGTACAGTACGGGTAGGCTGGGGCCCTGTCCCGACCACCTTATTATCATTCTTAGAGGCTTGCAGATTGTATATTCCCTATGGTTAGTTGTATCAGTCGTGTGAGGCCGTGTCTATGTATTAGTTCTTTTATGATGGCGGTGTGGGGCCTTATTCATTTAATAGTTGGTGATCTTGCTAGTCACAGAGTAGTTTAGCATTTGATTCAGCGTTTCAGTGAAACTAGTCAGCATGGTGGCCTTGTAAGCCCACATAGGTCCCTTTATACTGCTGTTGTTCTGGTTAGTTGTTGTTGTCTTAGAGGTGGCTATAGGCCTAGTTGGCTGGAGGCTGTATTTACAGTCGTTATATATCCCGTTAGTTCCATGAACCCAGAGTTAGAGCCAGCCTGGCACCAGAAGTGCTTAGGATCAGTAGTCCAGCATTCCAGGTCTTAGTAGGGTACCAAGTGCTAGTTATCCTCCCAAGGCGGGGCGTGACAAACTTGGTATCAAAGCAGGTCATATCCCAGGGAGTCTGCAAGCCATGGTAAGTAGAGTCTTGTCTATGGATGTGTTGTGCACCACATACCATAGGTAGGAGGCTGCAAGGCATGATAGGATGGTTACTTTTTCTTAATATCCAGTCGTGCTATAGAGGAGTACAGTATAGGGTTGAGTCCCTAAAACTTCTCATACTCTTTGTTTACAGATAAAATGGCAGAACAGCGACATCCTATCACTGGTAGAAGACTGGATACTGCAGCAGGAGAAGCCACCAGCAGGATTCCTCAGTCTCACTTAGAATCAGCTCGATCTAAGGGTGATACACAGGCGTCATCTCGACCTTCACAACAGTCCCCACCCAATCAGGAGCCACTCGGGACGATATTACCTCTGACAGTTCCTGTATCCACACCATACGACCAGGAAATTCGAAGTGGAGTAGTTATGTTGGCATAAATTATGGCTACTCAGTGCTAGTCAGTGCCACCCGTAACAGCAGAGTCATCAGGTGGGCCTGGCAGTTCGAGGGTCCGAGAATTCTTGCACTAGCTCCACCGCAGTTCACAGGGTCGGATCAGGCAGAGGACCCCCAGGACTTCCTGGATCATATACAGAGAATCATCCGGGTCATGCATGTGACATTTACAGCGTCAGTTGAGTTAGCCGTATTCCGGTTGCGGGATATTGCTGTGTTGTGGTATGAAAGTTGGGAAAGGTCCCGAGGGAGAGATGTTGCCCCTCCGACCTGGTCTAGCTTTTCAGAGGCCTTCCTGGACTGTTATCTGCCACGAGAAATCCGACAGGCCCGGATGGACCAGTTTTTACACTTGGAGCAGGGGGCGAGGAGTGTACGGGAATATGCCCTGCAGTTCGATTCCTTCGCCCGCTATGCTCTAGCCTTTGTGGACAACTTGCCATCTAGTGTCCACCGGTTTATTATGGGTCTAAATCCAGAATATATTGAGGCATGCCTGACAGCTACGCTACGGGAAGATATGGATATTGCTCGGGTGCAGGCCTTTGCCAAGACTATTGAGGGCCTTAGACAGCGGCAATAGGATAGCAGACGAATAAATCAGGAGCAGCGCCGCAGGGATATAT
Source organism: Datura wrightii (assembly GCA_035772735.1). Classification (NCBI taxonomy): domain Eukaryota; kingdom Viridiplantae; phylum Streptophyta; class Magnoliopsida; order Solanales; family Solanaceae; genus Datura; species Datura wrightii. The sequence continues at coordinate 99,264,994 of JASDFA010000007.1, forward strand.
CAGATGAGATACAGGGGGGGATTTGGAGAGGGCCTAGGCCACGGTTGCTGATCTTGGGCAAATTTATATGCCCAAGTGATACTCAAATGTGTCATTTTGCCTTGTTTATCTATCGATGTTTGTACATTCTCATGTGAATTGTAATAAAATTTGAATTTATACTAACAAACATGATTAGCGTTGTTTTGCAGGAAAAATATAAAGTTATGGAGCTAAGATGCATGTTGGGAGAGATCGGAATTGGACTCAGAATCTAGCAAGGGAAAAAGCACAAGGAAAGCACGAATTAAAGGGGCTCCGTGATTGAGTCGTGTCATGGTTCCATCGCGGATGCATTCTGCCTGGATGCGGAAATTTTGCCAAATTCCAGTGAAGTTGCGCGTTGGGGCTGTGGCACGTTGGCCTAGCCCCGCATTGCACGCCGTGCCACGTTGGGCCTTAATACTTTGACGACCAGATTCCAGTGAGGGTCCGCGTTGGTGGCGTGTCATGGAGGCAGTGCTCCGCGATGCACTCCGTGGCACGTTGCTTGTTATTCCGGGAAAAATTCCCACTAGTATAAATAGAGCACTTAGGTTCATTTTTAATTATTCTGACTTGGTGGAGCAAGAATGTGGGTTACAGGCAGTTGAGGGGACGAAAATCTCAGGGTTTTTCTCTATGTCCTTCTTCTTTATTTAAATTACTTGTATGATTAACACTCATTTAACGATGTTTAATCCACAAATGAGTGGCTAAATTCCCTTCTTGTTGAGGTTAAGAACATTGTATTGAAATGTGATTATTGATATTTCTTCCATGGTTGTTCTATTGATTCTTGTTCTTACTGCGTTAATGTGTGGCCAACGTTAATGTATATCTAAAAAGTCCGGTTTCACTCGAGAGAGCAAGAAATTGGAAAGTTGTGAATTGATAGGATATGATCTTTTCTTAGTTTGGGAAAATTGAGAATTGATTTACCTTCAGGATAGAAATATACCTAAAAGTCGTATTAGTCACTTAAGGAATCGGTTTTTGTATGGCTAGAACATGAATTTCGTTTTATCACAAAAATGTAGGTGGAAGGTTCATGATTCTTAAGTTGGGTTAAATACGAGAGTTTTAATCCATAGGCAATAATTCTTGACTAGCAACCGGAGGAAAGATTAATCAAATTGTATCGATAATTTATTTCTCTACATGTTCATTTAACCTCAGCATGCTCATACTTATAGTTCAGACTCAAATTGTATATTCGTTTTGGACTTAGTATAAAATTAGGAAACAAAATATCAAAATCTTCTTCACATTGTTGTTTGCAGTTTAGAGTTAAAGTTTATTGACACTTGATTAGATTGATACCTTAGTCCAGTCCCTGTGGGATTGACACTTGGCTTACTTGAGCCACTTTACTACTTGTTCGACACGTGCACTTGCGTGTAGTTATACCCAACAAGCCGAACAGTTGCCAGATAGGCCACCTAGACCCCCACCTCCATCACAACAGCAGAGGGGTAGATTTGGTCACCGGGGACAGACAGAGTCCGGCGGGAGTTCTTGAACGGTAGATTCATCCTAGCAGAGGAGGGTAGAGCAGAGCAAGTATACACCCCACCTTGCCCTATTTACAGTCGACCCCACACTGGAGCTTGAAGATATGGCTCCATAGGGTGTTATATATGCGGGAAGGAGGGTCATGTGATGAGAGACTGTCAAGCTAGGGGTCAGGCTAACTGAGATAGACAGGACAGGACGTCATCAGGGCCACGAGCTCCAGCAGCCTCGGCAGGGCATAGGCCCTTAGTCCCAGCAGGTAGGCGCTGAGGTAGATCAAGGACCTCAAGTTCAGTTACGGGCCCAAGTCATACCTATGCAATACCAGGGAGGTAGGACTCAGAGGCGTCTCCAGATGTGGTAACAGGTATGATGACTATTTGCTCTCACCCTGCTTATATATTGATTGATCCACAGTCTACCTTGTCCAATGTTACTCCATTTGTCGCTCGAAAGTTCAGTATTGTACCAGAGTTGCTTCAGCAACCCTTTTCAGTATCTACACCCGTCGGTGACTCCATCATAGCTAGAAGGGTTTAGCGAGGGTGTACAGTAGAGGTTGCTGATCGTCAGACCACAGTAGATCTGGTGGAATTAGAGATGATTGATTTGGACGCCATTATAGGTATTGATTGGTTTGCATCGTGCTATTCCAATGTAGAATGCTGGACCAAGACAGTCCGATTCCACTTTCCAGGGGAGGCAGTATGAGAGTGGAAGGGTAGTACAGCTACGCAGAAAGGTAGGTTTATTTCCTACCTTCAGGCAAGGAAGTTGATAGCTAAGGGATACATTTGCCACATAGTCAGAGTCTAGGATGTGCGGGTAGAGCCTCCGACTCTCCAGTCTGTTCCAGTGGTTGATGAATTCCCCGACGTATTCCCAGATGAGCTACCTGGTACTCCCCCAGAAAGAGAAATAGATTTTGCAATTGATTTGCTACCAGGAGCTCAGCCCATATCGATGCCTCCGTATCGTATGGCTCGTGCTAAACTTAGAGAACTAAAGGAGAAGTTGAAAGATATGTTAGATAAGGGCTTTATTAGGCTGAGTACCTCACCTTGGGGTACGCTGGTTCTGTTTGTGAGAAAGAAGGATGGCTCCCTCCGCATGTGTATAGACTACCCGCAGTTGAACAAGGTTACAGTCAAGAATAAGTATCCACTTCCCAGAATAGATGATTTGTTTGATCAATTATAGGGGCCAAATATTTCTACGAGATTAACTTACGGTCCGGATAGCATCAGGTTCGTGTTCGTGAAAGGGACATTCTGAAGATTGCCTTCAGGACCAAATACGGCCATTTTGAATTCTTAGTCATGTCCTTTGGGATGAAAAATGCTCCAGCCGTGTTTATGGACCTGATTAATAGTATTTTTAGACCATACCTGGACTTGTTCGTGATAGTGTTTATTGATGATATTCTAGTATATTCTCGCTCAGAGATAGACCACCAGGATCATTCGCGGACAGTGCTCAAGATAATCAAAGACCGTTAGTTGTATGCCAAGTTCTCTAAATGTGAATTTTGGCTAAATTTAGTAGCCTTTTTGGGTCATATCGTGTCGGATGCAAGTATACAGGTAGATACAAAGAAGATAGCAACAGTAAAAACATGGCCCAGACCTACCACTCCGACCGAAGTATGCAGTTTTTTGGGATTAGCAGGGTACTACAGAAGATTCGTTGAGGGATTCTCCACCATAGCAGCACCTCTGACTAAGCTGACGCATAAAGCAGTAAAGTTTTAGTGGACGAAGGCATGTGAGCAGAGTTTCCAGGAATTTAAAGACAGGTTGACCTCCACCCCAGTGTTAGCATTGCCAAAAGGTACAGAGGGTTATGCAGGTTATTGTGACGCTTCGGGTATTGGGTTAGGATGTGTGTTGATGCAGCATGGTAAAGTAAGTGCTTATGCTTCCAGACAGCTGAGGAAACACGAAAAGAATTATCCTACCCATGACCTAGAACTAGCCGCAGTGATCCACATCCTAAAGATATGGAGACATTACTTGTATGGCGTCCATGTGGGTATTTTCACTGATCATAAAAGCCTATAGTATATCTTCACCCAGAGAGAGTTGAATTTGCGGCAGCTTCGCTGGTTGGAGTTGTTGAAAGATTATGATGTAAATATTCTATATCACCCAGGAAGAGCCAAAGTAGTAGCAAATGCCCTTAGCTGTAAGTCTATGGGGAGTTTGGCGTACTTGCAGCCCGACCAGCGGGAATTGGCCCGAGAAATACACTAGTTAGCCAGTTTAGCCGTTCGTGTAGCAGAAACAGAGGACAACAAAGCGGTAATTCAGAACACCGTAGTGTCGTCATTAGTTGTTGAGGTGAAGGAACAGCAGTATGAAGATCCTGACCTGGTTCAGCTTAAAGACAGAGTTCAGTAAGGAAAAGCGCCGGATTTTCAAGTAACTGAGGATGAAGTGTTGCGATGTAAGGGACGCCTTTGTGTTCCAGACGTTGCAGGGCTTCGCCAACAGATTATGGGCGAGGTACATTATGCCCGCTATTCTCTCCTTCCAGGCGCGATGAAAATGTACCACGATATCAAAGATATCTACTGGTGGCTAGGTATAAAGAGGGAAATAGCAGAATTCATAGCCTAGTGTCCTAACTGCCAGCAAGTAAAAGCTGAACACCAGAAACCAGGCGGATTGACTCAAGACATAGCTATGCCTCTTTGGAAGTGGGAAGCAGTAAATATGGATTTTGTAGAAGGATTACCCGTACCAGGCATAGAAATGAGTAGATTTGGATAATTGTTGACAGACTGACAAAATCAGCCCATTTTCTGCCAGTAAGGGCTACTTTCTCTGCCGAAGATTATGTTGAGTTGTATATCAGAGAAATAGTCAAACTGCACGGTGTTCCTGTGTCCATTATCTCTGACAGAGGAGCACAATTTACAGCCAAATTTTGGCAATCATTTTCAGAGAGGCCTGGGAACACATATTAACCTGAGCACAGCTTTTCATCCTCAGACAGATAGGCAGGTAGAGCGCACTATTCAGACGCTCGAGGATATGTTGCGAGCGTGTGTGTTGGACTTTAGAGGTAGCTGGGATGAGCACTTACCACTTATTGAGCTCGCTTATAATAACAGTTACCATTCAACTATCTAGATGGCGCCTTATGAGGCATTGTATGGGCGAAAGTGTAGATCGCCAGTTGGCTGGTTTGAAGTAGGAGAGTGAGCGCTGAGTGGGCCGGATATTATTCATTAGTCAGAGGAAAAGGTAAAGCTTATCAGAGAATGCCTACTGACTGCTCAGAGCCGCCAGAAATCGTATGCTGATGTGCGGCGCAGAAACATGGAATTTCATGTGAATGACTGGTTATTCTAGAAAGTCTCTCCAATGAAAGGGGTGATGAGATTTTGCATGAAAGGAAAGCTCAGCCCGAGATTTGTTGGGCCTTATCAGATTCGCCTAAGAATAGGCCAAATGGCATACGAGTTGAACTTACATCAAAAATTAGAGTCTGTTCACCCAGTTTTCCATGTTTCCATGCTGAGGAAGTATATAGGAGACCCCTCCAGAGTTGTCCCAATTTAGGATGTCCAGGTTACGGAGGAGATGGCTTATAAAGAGGTTCCAGTAGCCATACTAGACCGGCAGATTCCCAGATTAAGAACTAAAGATGTTGCTTCTGTCAAACTGTTATGGCGTAACAGGAACCGACAGGAAATGACTTGGGAAGAAGAAGAAAATATGAAAGTCAGATGTCCTCAGTCATTTCAGACTTAGTCAGCCAGAGGTATGTTATTATTACTGTTTTATGAGTTACAGTATATTCATGTGTGCGTGGGATAGTTGGCCCTAGTTTATTGTGTAATTTATGCTATAGTATTATATGGAGTACCTGTATTGGACTTTTCTGCGTTTTAGCATTTTTGAGATAGTCCATATTACAGGGGAAACTCTGTCGAAATTTTTCCTAAATAAGTAGAGCAAGTTAAAATTTCTGTAAACAGAAGTTAACATTCAAGGACGAATGTTCTTAAGGGGGGAAGGGTGTTACACCTCGTAAGTTCTTGACACTTAGTTGGCCTATTCACATGTTGGTTAAGAGCTTTAGAATGCCATACGTTTGAGAAAAGGGCCCGGGGAGAGACCGGACAAGGGCCAAGTCAGAGCGTCGCAAGGCAAATGCGACTTATAAATCGCATTCGACAAATGTGACTTAAAGAGGAGGGGTTCAAGCCCAAGTATATAAAGCCTTCTACTTCGTTTTTAAGTTACTTTGCATGTTATTTCCAGCAGAAACAATTAGAAAACAGAGAGAAACTAAGGTTCACCATAAATTTCCTTCCGATTACACTAACAAACACAGTCCAAACTCGAATTAACTTCGGGTAGTGAAGTATAAAGCTGCCCTGAGCATTCCTGCGGAGTTAGTTTCGCGAAATTCGGCCGAGGAATCGTCGTCACGCCGAGCTAAGGTAAGTGGAATTTCTCCAAATTAGTGTCAATATACTCCTATCCCTAAAGTGAGTGTTTCTCCCTTCTAGACTTTTGAGAAATAGCGAGTTTTCGGCTGTTTTTTGATAATTCAACGTTTCGGCAGTATATATATTCAAAGTAGTGTTTTCTTCCAGAATATTGATGAATTTAGTTTTATTTGAATTTAATATGAATGCAATTGGAAGAAATAGTTGGATATTGGCCGAGTTACGCAAGTTAGTCAAGAAGTCGGCAACTGAGGTATGTAAAGCCAGTTTCTTCGGCAAGATAGTAATTCTAGTATAGTAAAATAGAATAAATTCTAGAAGAACCTTTCAAGGCTGAGTATTATTCCCAGTGAGAATTCAATAAGCATGCTTGAATAATTATTATGTCATATTCAGAATAAAAGTAAGTAAATTAGTATCAGACAGCGAGATATTATTCCAGACTCAGTATAACTTAGTATCAGATTCAGTATAATTCAGCAAGGGATTCAGAATAGAATATCATAACATGGACAGTATTATCAGATTTAATATATATGTTATATGTGATTATTGTTGTTTGTAGAGACCTGATTGTTCTATGTTGGGCACCCTTAGAGCTTCCTTGCTACCCCAGGGTTAATAGCTGTGTCGACTCGCCCGCTAGAGGGTGAGGATACGTCACTCCAAGGAGTGGCATGCCGTCCGCCATAGGACAAAGATGGGATGCAGCATTCCCCATAGCAGGCTGATCAGCATTATAGCATACCCCTATCGAGCGCTTTTGCCCAGGGCACAGATTATAGATTACAGATCACAGATTTCAGATTACAGTTTACAGGAGTCCTCCAGACTCAGATACAGCTATAGTAATGGGCCCAGAGAGCCCAAGTTGCATACCCAGGGGGCCGGCGGGATGCTTATAGTCACTAGATGAGTGGAGTGAATTGTTATTTTTGGACGGCTACCCGGGTAGGGGTATATAGATTGCATGTTGATTGGTACCTTCTGGCTTATGGGGGCTGGTATAGGTTCTTGTATGTTATATATGTTATTTATTAAATTGATAGATAGTAGGAAGCCGCATCTATAGGTATTATTCTCACCTTGTCTCTAGTACAATTAAGCTTAGTTTAGATTCTGCCATCCCAGACAGTCTTAGCCATCTTCTGTATTCAGTAACTATCAGTATTACTGTCTATTTTCAGTTATGTTCTAGTTATTTCTTTGCATCCTCAGTACCTGTGGTACTGATGCCCGTTTGGGGGTGCTGCATTACTTTCCTGCAGGTACTCAAAGACGAAGAGCCGATCCCTCGTAATTTCAGCCAACACACAGAGTCATCAGCTCCTATCATCTGGAGCTTGACAGCTAGAGGTTTATTTCTCTTTTTGTTGTATAGTACAGGTAGGCCGGGGCCCTGTCCCGACTATCTTATTATCATTCTTTGAGGCTTGCAGATTGTATATTCCCTGTGGTTAGTTATACCGGTAGTGTGAGGCGGTGTCTATGTTTTAGTTTGTTTATGATGGCTGTGTGCGGCCTTATTAAGTTAATAGTTGGTGACCTTGCTAGTCATAGAGTAGTTTAGCATTTGATTCAGCGATTTAGTGAAACTAGTCTGCATGGTGGCCTTGTTGGCCCGCATAGGTTCCTTTAGACTACTGTTGTTCTGGTTAGCTGTTGTTGTCTTACAGGTGGCTATAGGCCTAGTCGGCCGAAGGCTGTATTTACAGCCGTTATATAGCCCGTCGGTTCCATGAACCCAGAGTTAGAGCCAGCCTGGCACCAGAAGTTCTTAGGCTCAGTAGTCCAGTAGTCCAGGTCTTAGTAGGGCACTAGGTGCCAGTCATGCCTTCCAAGGCGGGGCGTGACAACACCGGCTGGAGATATTTTTATTTTACCTTGGTGTGGTAACCGGCTAGAGATATTTTTATTTTCCCCCGCTATAGTACATCGGTTGGAGATATTTTTACTTTACCCCTGTATTGTGCAGCGGCTGGAAATATTTTTATTTTACCCTAGTGTGGTACACCGGATAGAGATATTTTTATTTTATCTCGGTTCGGTACATCAGCTGAAGGCATTCATAAATGAATTGTATGGTCGACTGGCCACCGCGTTACAATTATAACTTTGCATGTGCATTACTTAGTTGCATTTGCACTTCAGTATTGAGTTATTGTCATATTTCAGTTTCCAGGATTCTAAGTTCTTGCTATTCCTTATTTCTGGCTTAGTTATCATTTCTATCTTATATGTTTACAGTTTTTAGCCTTATACACTAGTACATTTCATTCGTATTGAAGTCCCTTCTCTTGGGGACCCGTGTTCATATCGTAGGTGCAAGTAGAGGCTGGGATTGACAATTGCAGTAGCAATTCGCGATATCAGTGGATGTGTTGGTATGCTCCTTTCTTCCGGAGATAGGGCTTAGTTATTTCATCTTAAGTTTTGAGTTATAGTTACGGGTAGGTCAGAGCCATATTCCGACCATCAATTCAGTTTACTCTTTAGAGGCTTTGTGTACTTAAGATGTATAGTATTATTCAGTTTGTTGCCTTGTCAGCATTCTGTTTCTTGATTTAGCATTTTCATGGCCTTATCGTCGTTTTAGTTATTTATTTTTTGTAGTTGAGACCTTATTGGTCCAAATGTTTACTCTAGTTGATTATGATAGGTGGTTCTTATACCCCAGGAACCCAAGGATCAAACTCAAGATTCAAAACGGAGAAAAAATGGAAATTCACATCAGATCTCAGGACGACCCGTGAGGTAGGTCATGAGGAGTGAGCACGATTTGTGAGGTGACTCGTGGTCAGCAAGGTTGGTATGCTCTGGTGGAGGAGGCCACGGGCTTGACCACGAGTCATGGTCAGATCTCACAACTCGTGAGATCACCCCTGGGTTAGGGTGTATTGTTGGTCAAGATTTTTGGGCAATAGGGGTCACGGGTGGTGACCACGAGTCGTGGTCATCCCCCACAATACAAGGGGTCCCTCGTGGGGTCCCCTGAGTGAGTTTTGGTAGTGAGCATGACGGATTCAGGCCATGAGTCATGCCCCCTGGCAATGACTCGTGAGGTCCCTTATGGGGACTAGCAACCAGGAATTCTAGCATTTTTTGTAAGGGTGTTCTCGTAATCCTAAACTCCTAAGGCTTAAACTATGTCGTTTTAAGGTCTGAATGAGGTCTTTCAAGGGGGATTAGTCCATGTTAAGCCTCATTCATGCATGCAAGAGTATAGAGAGGAGTCTAGAATGTTATTCAAGGTGTTCTTCCCCAATTTCTCTAAATTCAATCTTGGGCTTTCAAGGGAGATTAAGAATCAAGTGTTTCCGGGTATGTAAGGTCCTCAATGGGTGAATTCTTCAACACCAATGCTCCTTCTCTATTATTTTACTTACAATTTATCAAAAACACATGAGGTTTTGTATTTGATTATATAAATTCAAATGATTTAAAATGTGGGTTTTGTGATTTTGAAATATTATCATAATCTATGGATAATATTATGTGATTGGATTAGATAGATGCTCATGCCATGGGTCGACATGGGGTCTCTCGGGGCTCCTTGTCCCGTGTCTACGATCCGAGGGTACGTTTGGGTTGTGACAAACTTGGTATCAGAGCCATAGGTTTTGAATTGTCCTAGGGAGTCTTAAAGTCGCGCTAAGTAGAGTCTTTTTCATGGGTGTGAAGCGCGCCACACTTATGACGAAGAGGCTACTGGACGTTTAAGAAATGTTCCCTTTTTTCATGATCTATGTCGTGCGATGAACGTCCTTTACTCTTCTAATTTTTGTTATTCGCATTTGCAGAATCATGCCTCCACGTCAAGTAAATTCCAGGAGAAATGAAAATGGTGATGATCATGAGGGTTCCCATGATGATGAGCATCAGCCAGCTCCACCTATCCATGAGGAGCACATACCGGAGCCAACTGCCCACGCTGAGTTTAGGGCAGCGATTCAGATGCAGGCATAGGCCATGACTGCCCAAGTCCAGAATTAGACGGTGGCACATTTCCCTCAAAATTGGAATGCGCGGCAGCTACGGTGAGGTATTTCTTGAGGATGAGCACTTCGGAGTTCACGGGGTCAAGGGTGGGCGAGGATCTACATGATTTCATTAAGTAGATTCTGAAGATCACCTAGGTTACGGGGGTGAATAATGGGGAATGAATTGACTTGACCTCCTATCAACTAAAGGGGGTAGCGCATATATGGTGTTACACCCCGTAAATTCTTGAAATTTAGATGGCCTATTCGCATGTTAGTTAAGAGTTTTGGAATGCCATACGTGCTAGAAAAAGGGCCCGGGGAGAGACCGGACAAGCGCCAAGTCGGAGTGTCGCAAGGAAAATGCTACTTATGAATCGCATTCAACAAATGCGACTTAAAGGCCCCAAGTATATAAAGCCTTCCCACTTTGTTTTAAATCATTTCCCATCTTTTAATTTCCAGTAAGCGACCAAAAACAGAGGAAGATGAGGATTCCATACAAATATTCGTACGATTACGCTGTCAAATGCAGTCCAAACTCAAATTATCTTCGGGTAGCGAAGTATAAAGCTACAGGGAGAATTCCTACGAAGTTAGTTTCATGAAATTTGGCCAGCAAATCGTCCTCCTACCGAGCTAAGGTAAGTGGAATTTCTCCAAATTAGTGTCAATATACTCCTAGCCCTCAAGTGAATATTTCTCCTTTCTGGACTTTCGAGAAATAGTGTGTTTTCGGCTGTTTTTCGATAAGTCAAAGTTTGGGCAGTATATATATTCAAAGTAGTGTTTTCTTCCATTATATTAGTTTTATTTTCTATGAATATGAATGCAGTTGGAAAAAATAGCTTGATATTGGCCGAGTTACTCCAGTTAGTCAAGAAGTCGGCAATTGAGGTACGTAAAGGCAGTTTCTTCGGCAAGATAGTAATTCTAGTATAGTAAAATAGAATAAATTCCAGAAGAATGTTTCAAAGCCGAGTATTATTCCCTGTGTGAATTCAGTAAGCACGCTTGAATAATTATTATGTCATATTCAGAATAATAGTTAGTAAATTAGTATCAGACAGCGAGATATTATTGCAGACTCAGTATAACTCAGTATCAGATTAAGTATAATTCAGCAAGGTATTCAGAATAGAATATAAGAACATGGACAGTATTATCAGATTTACTATATATGTTATATGTGATTATTGTTGTTTGTAGAGACCTGATTGTTCTATGCTGGGCACCCTTAGAGCTTCCTTGCCGCCCCAAGGTTAATAGTTGTGTTGACTCGCCCGCCAGAGGGTGAACTCCAAGGAGTGGAATGTCGTCCGCAAGAGGACGAAGATGGGATGCAGCATTCCCCATAGTAGGCTGATCAGCATTATAGCATACCCCTGTCGAGAGCTTGCACCTAGGGCACAGATTACAGATTACAGATCACAGATCTCAGATTACAGTTTATAGGAATCATCCGGACTCAGATACAGCTATAGTCAGGGGCTCAGAGAGCCCAAGTTGCATACCCAGGGAACTGACGGGATGCTCATAGTTACTAGATGAGTGGAGTGAATTGTTATTTTTGGAAGGCGACCCGAGTAGGGGTATATAGATTGCATGTTGATTGGTACCTTACGGCTTATGGGGGCTGGTATAGGTCTTGTATGCTATATGTGTTATTTATTAAATTGATAGATAGCAGGACGCCGCATTGATAGGTATGATTCTCACCTTCTCTCTATTACAATTAAGCTTAGTTTAGATTCTGCCATCCCAGACAGTCTTAGCCATATTCTATTATTCAGTAACTATCAGTATTACTGTCTATTTTTAGTTATGTTTAGTTATTGCTTTGCATACTCGATATCAGTGCTACTGACGTCTATTTGGGGACGCTGCATTACTTGCCTGCAGGTACTCATAGACGAGGAGTCGATCCCTCGTAATTCCATCCAGCACACAAAGTTATCAGCTCCTGTCATCCAGAGCTTGACAGCTAGATGTTTATTCCTTTTCTTTTGTTGCGCAGTCCCGACCATCTTATCAATATTCTTAGAGGCTTGCAGATTGTATATTCCTTGTGGTTCATTGTACCGGTCGTGTGAGGTTGTGTTAGTCTATTTATGATGGTCGTATGGGGCCTTATTAAGTTAATAGTTGGTGATCTTGCCCGTCACAGAGTAGTTTAACATTTGATTCAGTGTTTCAGTGAAACTAGTAAGCATGGTGGCCTTGTCGGCCCTCATAGGTTCCTTTATACTACTGTTGTTCTGGTCAGCTGTTGTTTTCTTACAGGAGGCTATAGGCCTTATCGGCCGGAGGCTGAATTTACAGTCGTTATATAGCCCGTTGGTTCCACGAATCCAGGGTTAGAGCCAGCCTGGCATCAGAAGTGTTTAGGCTCAGTAGTCTAGTAGTCCAGGTCTTAGTAGGGCACCAGGTGCCAGTCATGCCTCCCAATACGGAGCGTGACAAACTTGGTATCAGAGCAGGTCGTATCCAATGGAGTCTGCATGCCGTGCTAAGTAGAGTCTTGTCTATGGATGTTTTGTGCACCACATACCATAGGCAGGAGGCTGCAAGGCATAATAGGATGGTTACTTTTTCTTCATATTCAGTCGTGCTATAGAGCAGTACAGTATAGGGTTGAGTCCGTAAATCTTATCATACTCTTTGTTTACAGATAAAATGGCAGACCAGCGACATCCTGCCACAGGTAGAAGATTGGATACCGCAGTAGGAGAAGGCACCAGTAGGATGCCTCAACCTAATTTAGAATCAGCATGATCTGAGGGCGATACAGAGGCCTCATCTCGACCTTCACAGCAGTCCCCACCCTACCAGGAGCCACTCGGGACGATATTACCTCCGACAGTTCCTATACCTACACCATCCGACCAGGAAATTCGAAGTGCAGTAGTTATGTTGGCACATATGATGGCTACTCAGCGCCAGTCGGTGCCACTCGTAATAGCAGAATCATCCGGTGGGCCGGGCAGTTCAAGGGTCCGAGAATTGTTGGTACTATGTCCCGCACAGTTCACTGGGTCGGATCAGGATGAGGACCCCCAGGACTTCCTGGATTAGATGCAGAGAATCTTCCGAGTCATGTGTGTGACATCTATAGAGTCGATTGAGTTAGCAGTATTTCGGCTGTGAGATATTGCTGTGTTGTGGTTCGAGAGTTGGGAAAGGTCTCGAGGGAGAGATGTTGCCCCTCCGACCTGGTCCAATTTTTCAGAGGCTTTCCTTGACCGTTATTTGCCACGAGAAATCCGACATGCCCGGATGGACCAATTTTTTCACTTGGAGCAGGGGGCGAGAAGTGTACGGGAGTACGCCCTGCAATTCGATTCTTTGGCCCCCTATGCTCCAGCCTTTGTGGACACCATGCCATCTAGAGTCCACAAGTTTATTATGGGTCTGAACCCAGAATAAATTGAGGCATGCATAACAGCTACGCTGTGGGAAGATATGTATATTGCTCGGGTGCAGGCTTTTGCCTAGACTATTGAGGGCCTTAGATAGCGGCAACAGGATAGCAGACGAATAAATCAGGAACAGCGCTGCAGGGATAGATCATATGAGATACAGGGGGAGATTAGGTGAGGGCCTAGGCCACGGTTGTCAGATAGGCCACCTAGACCCCCGCCTCCATCAGAGGAGCATTGGGGTAGATTTGGTCGCCGGGGACAGATAGAGTCCGGCGAGTGTTCTCGAATGGTAGATTCACCCCAGCAGAGGAGGGCAGAGCAGAGCAAGTATACACCCCCACCTTGCCCTATTTGCAGCCGACCCCACACTAGAGCTTGAAGATATGTATCCACAGGGTGTTATATATATGGGCAGGAGGGTCATGTGATGAGAGACTTTCCATCCAGGGATCAGGGTAACCGAGATAGAAAGGACAGGGCGTCAGCAGGGTCGCGAGCTCCAGCAGCCTCGGCAGGGTGTAGGCCGTCAGTCCCAGCAGGCAGGAGCTGAGGCAGATCAGGGGCCTCAAGTTCACGTACGGGCCTAAGCTGTACCTATGAATTACTAGGGAGGTAGGACTCAGAGGCGTCTCCAAATGTGGTAACAAGTATGGTGACTATTTGCTCTCACCCTGCTTATGTATTGATTGATCCAGGATCTACCTTGTCCTACGTTACCCCATTTGTGGCTCGAAAGTTCAGTATTGTACCAGAGTTGCTTCAGCAACCCTTTTTAGTATCTACACCCATCGGTGACTCCATTATAGCCAAAAGGGTTTATCGAGGGTGCACAGTAGAGGTTGTTGATCGTCAGACCACAGTAGATCTAGTGGAATTAGAGATTATTGATTTCGACGCCATTATGGGTATGGATTGGTTGGCGCCGTGCTATGCCAATTTCGAATGCTGGACCAAGACGGTCCGATTCCATTTTCAAGGGGAGGCAGTACGAGAGTGGAAGGGCAGTACAGCTATGCCGAAAGGTAGGTTTATTTTCTACCTTAAGGCAAGGAAGTTGATAGCTAAGGGATGCATTTGCCACATAGTCAGAGTCCAGGATGTGCGGGTAGAGCCTCCGACTCTCCAGTCTGTTCTAGTGGTTAATGAATTTCCCGAAGTATTCCCAGATGAGCTACCTGGTATTCCCCCAAAAAGAGAAATAGATTTTGCAATTGATTTGCTACTAGGAACTCAGCCCATATCGATCCCTCCGTATCATATGGCTCCTGCTGAACTCAGAGAACTAAAGGAGCAGCTGAAGGATCTGTTAGATAAGGGCTTTATTAGGCCGAGTACTTCACCTTGGGGTGCGCCAGTTCTGTTTGTGAGAAATAAGGACGACTCCCTCCGCATGTGTATATACTATCGGCAGTTGAACAAGGTTACAGTCAAGAATAAGTATCGTCTTCCCAAAATAGATGATTTGTTTGATCAGTTACAGGGGGCCAGATATTTCTCCAAGATTGACTTACGGTCCGGATATCATCAGGTTCGATTTTGTGAAAGGGACATTCCGAAGACTGCCTTCAGGACCAGATACGGCCATTTTTAATTCCTAGTCATGTTCTTTGGGATGACGAATGCTCTCGCAGTATTCATGGACCTGATTAACAAAATCTTCAGACAATACCTGAACCTGTTCGTGATAGTGTTTATTGACGATATTTTGGTGTATTCTCGCTCAGAGGCAGACCACCAGGATCATTTGCGGACAGTGCTACAGATTCTCAAGGACCGTCAACTGTATGCCAAGTTCTCTAAATGTGAATTTTGGCTGAAATCAGTAGCCTTCTTTAGACATATCATGTCGGATGTTGGTATACAAGTAGACACACAAAAAATAGAAGCAGTAAAAATATGGCCCAGACCTACCACTCCGACCGAGTACGTAGTTTTCTAGGATTAGCAGGGTACTACAGAAGATTTGTTGAGGGATTCTCCACCATAGCGGCACCTCTGACTAAGCTGACACAAAAAGCAGTAAAGTTGCAGTGAACGGAGGCATGTGAGCAGAGTTTCAACGAATTGAAAGACAGGTTGACCTCCGCCTCAATGTTAACATTGCCAAAAGGTACAGAGGGTTATGCAGTTTATTGTGACGCTTCGGGTATTGGGTTAGGATGTGTGTTGATGCAGCATGGTAAAGTAATTGTTTATGCGTCCAGACAGCTGAGGAAACACGAAAAGAATTATCCTACCCGTGAACTGGAATTAGCCGTAGTGATCCACGCCCTAAAGATATGGAGACATTACTTGTATGGCGTCCATGTGGATATCTTCACTGATCATAAGAGCCTACAATATATCTTCACCTAGAGAGAGTTGAATTTGAGGTAGCGTCGCTGGTTGGAGTTGTTGAATGATTATGATGTAAATATTCTGTATCACCCAGGAAGAGCCAACGTAGTAGCAGATGCCCTTAGCCGTAAGTCTATGGGGAGTTTGGCGTACTTGCAGCCCGAGCAGCGGGAATTGGCCCGAGAAATACACCAGCTAGCCAGTTTAGTCATTCGTGTTGCAGAAATAGAGGACCACAGAGCAGTAATTCAGAACACCACATTGTCGTCATTAATTGTGGAGGTAAAGGAACGACAGTATGAAGATCCTGACCTGGTTTAGCTTAAAGACAGAGTTCAACAAGGAAAAGCGCCAGATTTTCAAGTAACTGAGGATGAAGTGTTGTGATGTAAGGGCCGCCTTTGTGTTCCAGACGCTGCAGGGCTTTGCCAGCAGATTATGGGTGAGGTACATTACGCCCGCTATTTTCTCCATCTAGGTGTGACGAAAATGTGCCACGATATCAAAGAAATCTACTGGTGGCTAGGTATGAAGAGGCAAATAGCAGAATTCGTAGCTGAGTGTCCTAACTGCCAGCAAGTAAAAGCTAAACACCAGAAACCAGGAGGATTGACTCAAGACATATCTATGCCTCTTTGGAAGTGGGAAGCAGTAAATATGGATTTTGTAGAAGGATTACCCCGTACCAGGCATAGAAATGACTAGATTTGGGTAATTGTTGACAGACTGACAAAATCAGCCCATTTTCTGCCAGTAAGGGCTACTTTCTCTGTCGAAGATTATGCTGAGTTGTATATCAGAGAAATAGTCAGACTGCACGGTGTTCCAGTGTCCACTATCTCTGATAGAGGGCACAATTTATAGCCAAATTTTGGCAATCATTTTTAGAGAGACTTGGGAACACAGATTAATCTGAGCACAGCTTTTCATCCTCTGACAGATGGGCAGGCAGAACGCACTATTCATACACTCGAGGATATGTTGCGAGCGTGTGTGTTGGACTTTGGAGGTAGCTGGGATGAGCACTTACCACTTATTGAGTTCGCTTATAATAACAGTTACCATTCAGCTATCCAGATGGCGCCTTATGAGGCATTGTATGGGCGAAAGTGCAAATCGCTAGTTGGCTAGTTTGAAGTAGGAGAGTCAGCGCTGATTGGGCCGGATATTATTCATCAGTCACAGGAAAAGGTAAAGCTTATCAGAGAACGCCTACTGACTGCTCAGAGCCGCCAAAAATCGTATGCTGATGTGCGGCGCAGAAACTTGGAATTTAATGTGAATGACTGGGTATTCTTGAAAGTCTCTCCAATGAAAGGGGTGATGAGATTTGGCAAGAAAGACAAGTGCCCGAGATTTTTTGGGCCTTATCAGAATCGCCGAAAAATAGGCCAAGTGGCATATGAGTTGAACTTACCTCCAGAATTAGAGTCTGTTCACCCAGTTTTCCATGTGTCCATGCTGAGGAAGTATATAGGAGACCCCTCCAGAGTTGTCCCAGTTCAGGATGTCCAGGTTACGGAGGAGCTTGCTTATGAAGAGGTTCCAGTAGCCATACTAGACAGAATGATTCATAGATTATGAACTAAAGATGTTGCTTCTGTCAAGATATTATGGAGTAATAAAAACTGAGAGGAAATGACTTGGGAAGCAGAGGAAGCTATGAAAGTAAGATATCCTCAGTTATTTCAGACATAATCAGCCAGAGGTACGTTAGTATTGCTTTTTTATGAGTTGCCTTATATTTTTGTGTATAAATGAAACAGTTGACTCTAGTCTATTGCGTGATTAATACTATAGTATTGTGTGGAAGACCTGTGTTTGACTTTTCTGTGTTTCAGGATTTTTGAGGTAGTCCATATTACAGGGGAAACTCTACAAAAAATTTTCGAGAATAAGTCCAGTAAGTTGAGATTCCTGTGAGCAGGAGTTTACATTCAAGGACGAATGTTCTTAAGGGGGGGAGAATGTTATACCCTGTAAATTTTTGACATTTAGATGGCCTATTCGCATGTTGGTTAAGAGTTTTAGAATGCCATACGGGCTAGAAAAAGGGCCCGGGGAGAGACCGGACAAGAGCCAAGTCGGAGTGTCGCAAGGCTAATGCGACTTATAAATCGCATTCGACAAATGCGACTTAAAGGCCCCAAGTATATAAAGCCTTCCCACTTTATTTTATATCATTTCCCATCTTTTAATTTCTAGTAAGCGACCAAAAACAGAGGAAGAGGAGGATTCCATACAAATATTCGTCCGATTACATCGTCAAATGTAGTCCAAACTCAAATTAACTTCGGGTAGCGAAGTATAAAGCTGCAGGGAGCATTCCTACGGAGTTAGTTTCGTGAAATTTGGCCGGCGAATCATCGTACTACCGAGCTAAGGTAAGTGGAATTGCTCCAAATTAGTGTCAATATACTCCTAGCACTAAAGTGAGTATTTCTCCCTTATAGACTTCCGAGAAATAGCGAGCTTTCGGCTGTTTTTCAATAAGTCAAAGTTTGGGCAGTATATGTATTCAAAGTAGTGTATTCTTCAAGAATATTGATGAATTTAGTTTTATTTGCTATGAATATGATTGCAGTTGTATGAAATAGCTGAATATTGGCCGAGTTACGTCAGTTAGTCAAGAAGTCGGCAACTGAGGTATGTAAAGCCAGTTTCTTCAGCAAGATAGTAATTCTAGTATAGTAAAATAGAATAAATTCCAGAAGAACGTTTCAATGCCGAGTATTATGCCCAGTGTGAATTCAGTAAGCATGCTTGAATAATTATTATGTCATATTCAGAATAAAAGTCAGTAAATTAGTATCAGACAGCGAGATATTATTCCAGATTCAGTATAACTCAGTATCAGATTCAGTATAATTCAGCAAGGGATTGATAATAGAATATCAGAACATGGACAGTGTTATCAGATTTAATATATATGTTATATGTGATTATTGTTGTTTGTAGAGACCTAATTGTTCTATGTTGGGCACCCTAAGAGCTTCCTTCCCGTCCCAGGGTTAATAGCTGTGTCGACTCACCCGCCAGAGGGTGAGGATACATCATTCCAAGGAGTGGCATGCCATCTGCAAGAGGACGAAGATGGGATGCAACATTCCCCGTAGCAGGCTGATCAGCATTATAGCATACCTCTGTCTAGCACTTGCACCCAAGGCACAGATTACAGATTACAGATCACAGATCTCAAATTACTGTTTACAGGAGTTCTCTGAACTCAGATACAACTATAGTCAGGGGCTCAGAGAGCCCAAGTTGCATACCCAAGGGGCCGACGGGATGCTCATGGTTACTAGATGAGTGGAGTGAATTGTTATTTTTGATGGCGACCCAGGTAGGGGTATATAGATTGCATGTTGGTTGGTACCTTCCGGCTTATGGGGGCTGGTATAGGTTCTTGTATGCTATATGTGTTATTTATTAAATTGATAGATAGCAGGACGCCGCATTAACAGGTATGATTCTCACCTTCTCTCTAGTAAAGTTAAGCTTAGTTTAGATTCTGCCATTCTAAATAGTCTTAGCCATCTTCTGTTATTCAGTAACTATCAGTATTACTATCTATTTTCAGTTATGTTTAGGTATTTCTTTTCATACTCGATACCAGTGGTACTGGCGCCCGTTTGGGTGTGCTGCATTACATTCCTGCAGGTACTCATAGACGAGGAGTCGATCCCTCGTAATTACAGCCAGCACACAGAGTCATCAGCTCCTGTCATCCAGAGCTTGACATCCAGAGGTTTATTCCTTTTCTTTTGTTGTACATTACGGGTAGGTCAGGGCCCTTTCCTGACCATCTTATCAGTATTCTTAGAGGCTTGCAAATTGTATATTCCCTGTGGTTAGTTGTACCGGTCGTGTGAGACCGTGTCTATGTTTTAGTCTGTTTATGATGGTCGTGTGGGGCCTTATTCAGTTAGTAGTTGGTGACCTTACCGGTCACAGAGTAGTTTAGCATTGGATTCAGCGTTTCAGTGAAACTAGTCAGCATGGTGGCCTTTTCGGCCCGCATAGGTTCCTTTATACTATCTTTGTTCTGGTCAGCTATTGTATTCTTACCGTAGGCTATAGGACTAGTCGGCCGGAGGCTGTATTTACAACCATTATATAGCCCGTTGGTTCCATGAATCCAAGGTTAGAGCCAGCCTGGAACCAGAAGTGCTTAGGCTCAGTAGTCCAGTAGTCTCGGTCTTAGTAGGGCACCAGGTGCCAGTCATGCCTCCCAAGCGGGGCGTGACATATGGTTTAAGAAATGGAGATATGCCAGTGTGGCGGGTGCAGGCTCGATAGGCTAGGATGAGTTTCCCACCGGTTTCATGGATCGATTCTTCCCTTAAGAGATGAGGGAGCTCAAGGCGGTCGAGTACTTTACTACCCATTATGATTTTATGAAATTCCAGCTACTTACATGATCTACAAGTATGTATGAATCTTATTATTCTAGTATTATGTTTTTGGCCGACTCACGGGCCTCATGTCATGGCTAGATCGCATATGTTCAAGAATGTTTACGATTATCATGATTTAACTAGCCCATGAATTCATAAATGTATTATTATGAGCACTATATATGTTTTTGGACTAGTATCAAACACCGAGTAGGTTCAGGGCTCAGGTTAAGCCTCGGATCTCATGAACTACATGCCACCGTAGGTATGTCGGGACCCTTTCATGTTAGTCCCTGGCTCAAATGGTCGTTTTCATGGTGATATCACACTTTCATGGTTCTACCCTTGGCAAGGTACGAACACCCTCCCGACTAGGGTTACAAGTCGGGCTTTATGTGTGCTCATATGGGGTATGTCTATTAAGAGAATCTCCCAATGTCCCTCATGATTTATGCATGTTATGATTATGGATGTCGTCTCAAGTTATGTTAAGCAAAGCTCTTTTATTAAGATTATGATTACATTTATGTTACGAATGTTTTGAAAACCTTGAGTCGTATGATATGTTGTAACGATTTACGATACGAGCATGCTATTCTACTCTTATGATCATTTATGAGTTTTATATATGTTTTCAAATGTCTATTTTACTTACCTTGCATACTCAGTACATTCCATGTACTGACCGCATATTTTCTATGCTATTTCGTTTCATGCTACAGGTCTCACTTCTCAGGCTCATCCTTGCCCACAGCTAGTTTCAGCTTTTCTCTCAGTGCACTTGGTGAGTCCTCATGTTCCGAGGGCTACATGTTCACACTCTATGTTATTTATTTCAGTTTCTGGATGTTGGACTAGTTGGGGAGTTGTCCCATCAATCCGCCTTTAATGTTTAGAGGCTTATCAGACTACAAGTTGTTTTCCGTCGTATTGTTTAAGTCTTTTACTGATTTTCCCTTATGCTATGCTATGATTATGTTATTATATGTTAAGTCTTCTACTTATGTGATTGGATTAGATAGATGCTCATAACATGGGTCGACAGGGGGTTTCTCTGTTATCCTTATCCCGTGTCTACGATCTGGGGTATGTTTGGGTCGTGACAGTGGCCTGAAAGGCGTAGGTGTTACAGCTGCAGATGCTATATAGTCAGCTTTCGGGTCAGTAAGGTATCGGGAGCCAGTCGTGCCCTTCCCACGTTTTGGGGAGTGACAAACTTGGTATCAGGGCAAAGTCATGTCCTAGGGAGTCCACAAGTCGTGTCTAGTGGAATCTTTCTTATGGGTGTGTTGTGCACCATACTTATAACTAGGAGGCTACAAGGCATTTAGGAGTTGTTTCACTTTGTTCATTAATAGATCTTGTTATAGAGAAAAGATGTAAGAGGTGTTTAAAATCTAAATCGTGCCTATATTTTTGAATTTATTTGCAGTAAGGCAGATGGATAGGAGATTTATTGGCATTAAAGCTGGAAGAAGGTCCCAGTAGCCTCCTGCCAATATGAGAGATAGATTAAAGGCTCAAAGTAAGGTTTTTTTACTCCCCGTGTTACGGTTCCTCTAGTTCCAGTTGGAGCTGCCATGGGAAGGCATTCCACCCCTCATGTTGTCCTAGTTTCATAGAGCCAGGTGGAGGTAGAGTTGTTTATCCTCCAGTACCTTCAAGTTATCAAAGGGATGAGATTTTGAGAAAGCATTTCACATGTTAACCCGAATAGTGACGTTTCAAAAAATAGTTGTTTAAATGAATGGTAGGGTCCAGGGGAATACTTCTAAGAGCTCTACTGCCCATGTGTTTTGAGCCTAAATCCCCTAGCCTTTACGGATTAGTACTTACCACGGGAACTTCAACGAGTTCGGGTTAGCAAGTTTTTTTTACCTAAAGCGAGGCAGCATGAGTATTCATGAATATAGTCTCAGGTTTAATTCTTTGGCCCAATATGTTTTAGATAGGTTGCGAAATATGAGGGATAGAGTATATTGATTGTATATGGTTTGGGACCCCATCTAGCTTAAGAGTGCTTGGGATTTTCTATGTAGACAGGAATGACTACTGCTTGGATGCTAGTATTTACTCAAAATACGGACGATGTGAATCACCATCTCCCAAGTACTGACAAAGAAGTAGAACAGAGTAAGAGGACCATGTCGACGAGACTATTTAAGGACCCTCGTAGTGCTTGGAGACCCCGTCCAGCCAGACATTCAGTTTTTCCTTGAGATTCAATCTCTACTTTTCCCTAGATTTGACTACAGTTTCTTTTAGCTACCTTTTCCAAGATAGGAAGTGACAGGCCGTGGTAAAAGAAAAGGTAAAAGAGCAACTTCAGGTTTGACACTAATTCTATGTGTTAAGCGGTTAACTTGTGATTTTCACTTTTTTCCGTGACATTTCCTAAAGATATGAATGGAAAAGTAGTAGTAGAGTAAATCATAACTCCCGTGGTAGTGTATTGATTTTCTTAGGGTTAAATAAGTTGCTGACTATATCATACTAAAGCATGTATATCTTACGTCAGACAAATAGATGGAGTTGAATAAGTACAGTTTGATATGAAGCGGCAATAGAAATAGGATGTGCTTACGAAAATGGAATGTATGTTTATGACACATGTGAAGGAAAAGTTAAATATGTTATGGCTAAAGTTACGGCTACTGAGGTATAATCCTCATTCGAGGAGGAATAATTTTAATGGGGGGAGATGTTACACCCTAAAATTTTTTTTGATCGTTATATGTGTATTAAGGGAATTAGGGGTTGTATGTTATCCGTAGGTGATAAGGGAAACTTGTGCAAAGGGAAAAGCGAAGAGTATGTGAAGTTTGTAAGTAAGGGTCAACTTTAAACGGACATATCTCCAAATATATAATTATTCAGAAGTCCTATAACCTATCAATGAAAGGTAATTGAGTCTAGTTTATAATGAAAAATACTGCTCATCAATCGGAGTTTGGAGTAAAAATTTATGCTCGTTTGAAGAAAGCACTATCGGCTGGGAAAGCGCCCAGGCGCACGGGTGCCGAGACAGGTAGGCAAAAGGCGCGCGTGAGGGCACGTCGCACGGGCACCACCCAGGCCTTGGCCAGCCCACCCATATGAAGTAATTTTGAGCTAAAATTCTCATTTCTACTTCGTTTCACCTAATGTTTTTTCATAATTAACAGAAATAAAATCCCTACAACATGGTGAAAAGATATCCTAGGTCAGAAACTTCACTCTTGTCTTTTTTAGGCTTTGGGAAGAGAATCATGGAAGAAAGTCATGGCCTGTTGTTGTCTTGTTGTTGATGTGGTGTTGCTACATTTATAGCTGATTCTAGGCAAAGGAAAGAGTAGGAGTCTACACCTACTTTAGCTAATAACATATCAAAGAAAGGGTAAGTAGTTCCCTTTTTTATTTCATTGAGTTTATGAGGTTATAAGTTGGAGAATGTTGTAGTATTGTGTTGTTGTTTCATTGTATATTCTTGTGGCATGTTGCTGCCCAATTTATCAAGAACCTTGGTGAAGTGAAGTTGCTGCTTGTTGGTTTGTAAATTGGACTTGGAAGGAGCCTTAAGGAGTAAGCTTGAAAGAAAGGTTTTCGGCAAAATTAGAGTCGACGTGCCATGATATGTAAAGGCATCCTTTTCCTTATTTTTCAAGCACGAAACTAAGTCATTGAAAGGATCAATATTCCTATGTTCTTAAATTCATATTGGGGCATGTATGATTCTGTGAAGAGGGTTGGAAGTACTTGGCATAAAGATTAAATCGTTAAGAATGGTTGAAGCAAACAAATGTGAAGCGAAAGACGTAATTTTTATATGATTGTTGTTGTAGTTGTGAATTGAGTCTGAAGTCCCCTTAACGTGGGCACCGTGAGCTGGTCCTTTGCAGAATATTGTATATGTGATATTGACTATATGTTAATATCTGATCAGTTAGCGAAATAGGTAAGAAATGCTAACACGACGACGTGTGATCGAACTTAAGCTAAGAAGATGACGCTAAGAAGATTGAGGGTAAACGAGCTTATTAAAATGACATTTTAATAATATGGTTATTCTCTGCTATATGTTTATGTTTTAAAGTGCATAAGATAAATAGGATATTTTATGTTTCCCCTCCTCAAAGCAACGCAAGCGCTGTGTAACAAATAAGCTAATTCGATAGATGTTAACGAGAAAAGCGTGGCTAAGTTGTTATCTCTTTTTGTGCCATTATAAAAATGGAAGATAAGGGTAAATGTTAGACCTTTTAAGTTAATATGTGAGTAATATGCTCTTAGTCCATAATTTCTTTCTAGAACCTTTGAACAACGTTGAAATATAAGCAAGAAGAGGTTTAGCAGATAAAGTTGTCACTTAGGTAAAGAGGTAAAAGTGTATAAGAATTGATGGAATAGTGAACACGAGGATAAATACTTGAGTGTAGAGTGAATAATGTTTGGCAAATAAGGTAAGATTACTAAGGAAAGTAGAGCTAAAGGTTGTTAAATTAGATGATACGGGTTACAATTGGGAATAAGTTAGGCAACAACTAGGAAGATTAACCTGTTCTAAAGATGTTTAGTAAAAGAGTTATAAGCAAAGTTGTTTCTGTTCAGTATGTGTTAAGTTGATGAATGGACAATAAAGTGTTAACTTCTTATAAAATTATTAGAATAGAATGCTTTTTGAGATAGTAACTCAAGTTGAAGAGAAGTTTTTCATTAAGTTTTCAAAGATTATGTTAATTTCATCAATTCTATGTGTTGAAATTATATTCGAAGTTTCAAAGGATAATCCTAGGAGCTTCTAATTCCCTTATAAATATGTAAGTTTTCTTAAGCTCCTGATATAATTGCACATTAGTGTATGTTAATCCAGCATAGTCTGAATTACAGCTATAAGTCCTTATTTGCATTTAAGGCAGCACTTAGAGAGTTGCTCAAGAGTTCCCATGTTACTGCGCTCCAAGTCTCAGATCCTTAAGTTATGCTTTCACGTCCCTATGTTATGTTGAAATATGTTGTGCTAATCTATGATGTTTTCAAGAAATCATATTTTGAGAATCATGCTAATGTCTCAGTCAAGTATTCGAAGTTGCATACAAGTCGTTGTAAGAATTTTTGATAAGAAGTCTTAATGTATATTATTTTTCATGTTATAACATATATTTGAACTCTTTCAGTTATATATTCAAGTCATACATCTATATATTCAGCTCTTGTTTAGTTATCATTTGAATTTCCTAAATTCAGAGGAGAGATTCTCCCATGTACCAATGTCCCTAATGTCTAAGAAAGTATAAGCACATGCTATTATAATGATCTGTTAAGATTAGAACTTTGAATACCAGGAAGACTCCTAGAGGTCACTCGGTTAACTAAATATGAGTTTATACGTTATACAGAAATCTCATACATTGTATGTCTACAGTTCAGTTCTCAACCCTATGTATATGTTAAGTGTTATGATAAATAACTCCAAGTTCCAAGTTATAAGTTCCATGTTTTCCAGCAAATAAGACAAATAAATAAAGAATTATATATGTGCTCATCATCAAGTGATGAGTTTGATAACATAATTTCAGTTCATAGTTATCAGTACATGTAAAGGAACCACCCCATGGGTAGTATATATATATGTAGTTCCCAGATGTTAAAGGATTGTATAAAAATGAGAATCGGTGTGCTTTTACTCAAGTGATTAATTAAATTGGTAAGATTATTTGTAGTACATTGCTTGTAAGATTACTAAAGTTCTTACGTTGTCTAAACCTCCTGATGGTCCGTCGAGTCATGGAGTCAACATGTTTGTACATAATTTGACAGCTTTACATGATATTTGTGCATATTTGCTAATTTTGCATGGTATATGTGCTTGCTTGCACTATATGTTATGAAAGAGACTTATTACGGTCGCAGATTTAGCATTTGTCATTCCAATGCCATATGTGTTAAATTGACTCAGTATAAGCTCTATCGACTCCGTTCATGATTATGATTGAGATTTTTTTATATTTATCCCGGTGTGGAACACCGGCTGAAGATATTTTTATTTTACCTTGTGTGGTACGCCTTTTGGAGATATTTTTATTTTATCCCGGTGTGGTACACTGGCTGGAGATATTTTTATGTTACCCCGAAGTGGTACACCAGCCAGAGATATTTTTATTTTACCCCAGTGTGGTACCCTGGCTGGAGATATTTTTACATTACCCTGGTATGGTACATCGGCTGGAAATATTTTTACTTTACCCCAGTAAGGTGCACCGACTGGAGATATTTTTATTTTACCCTTGTGTGGTTCACCGACTGGAGATATTTTTATTTTACCCCAGTGTGGTACATCAGCTGGAGGCACTTCTACATGAATTGTATGGTTGGCTGCCTGTCGGCATTATAATTATAACTTTTCCTGTGCATTACTTAGTTGCATTTGTACTTCGGTATTGGGTTATTGTTAGGTTTCAGTTTTCAAGGATTCCAGGTTGTTACTATTCCTTATTTCTTACTTAGTTATCATTGCTATGTTATATGTTTATAGTTTTCAGCCTTATATACAAGTACATTTCATTCGTACTGACGTCCCTTTGCCTGGGAACCTGCGTTCATGCTGCAGGTACAGGTAGAGGCCGTGAGTTCCAGTTGCAGTAGCAATTCGCAAGATTAGCGGATGTGTTGGTATGCTCCTTTCTTCCTAGATCTAGAGATTAGTTATTTCTGCTTGATTTTTGAGTTGTTGTTAGGGTTAGGTCGGAGCCCTGTTCCGACCATCAGTTCAGTTTACACTTTAGAGGCTTTGTGGATTTAGTATGTATAGTATTGTTTAGTTTGTTGCATTGTCGGCTTTCTGTTGCTCGATTTAGTATAGTCATGGCCTTATCAGCATTTCAGTTATTTATTTGTGGTAGTTGAGACATTATTGGTCTAGATGTTTACTATAGTTGATTGCGACAGGTGGCCTAGAAAGCCTAGGTGTTACAACTACAGATGCTATATAGTGGGCTTCCCAATCAGTCAGGTATCGGGAGCCAGTCACCCCCTCCCCATGTTTTGGGGCATGACATATGCTCTCCATCGTTTTTTAATGAAGATGACCATCGTCCATTGGCACAGCTGAATAATCATGAATATATATATATATATATATATATGAATCATACATGAGGAGCATTGGCTCAAACCATACCACAAGCTGAACATAATTGGGACTCTTGACTCCAAAACCATATGGTAAGCTATTTAACTTTAAATCATAAATAAAACATGAAAATATGGGCTTTCCCATTACTTAAACATGCTTGAAAACATAATCATAGACATGGGTAACTTGAAATCATACATTTCATCAATAATATCTCATCATACCTGAACACTCATCATAAATCTCAAACTTTCGTGAAGTTCTCATGGAAGCTTGAAAACATGATTATAATTGAAAAAATTGTAAAACTTGTCCATGAATCATAATTCAATAATACAAACATATTTAGGTCATACCCATTGTAGAAATTTAGGAAATCCATGCATTGGGTTAAAACCCCATAGGATCAACATATAGATTTTCATGAATTAGAGGGGGATTGGGCATGTGTGTGAACAAATTCACCCATTCATAACCTTACATACCTGAGAAGAACTGATTTAACCACTCCCTTGATTTCCCAATGAAGAATTGAAGAAAACTTGATATTGAGCTTGATCACCTCTATAGACCTTTACTCTTGCATGCAAGAGTTAGAATAGCCTATAATGAACTTACCCCTCTTAAAATTCACTATTCATAGCTTAAAACAACGTAGTTTAGGCCTTAGGATCATAGGAATTACGGATAAACCTTTACTAAATTCGTTGAAAATAACTGACTGCCAGTCCCCACGAGGGACTGGACGAGTCATCATCCAAAGCCATGACTCGTGGCTACCAATCGTCAAGCACACTAGCAGCATTTCCCTAGGGATCATCACAGGACACTACATGAGTCGTTAATGGTGACCATGACTCATGGTCACCACTCGTGGTCTTCACTACCAAAAACATAACTGGGCTCTTCATGGGGCACACCACGACTCGTGGTTCACCCAACGAGTCATGGTGACCCACCCGCTAAGTATACTGCCCAAGTCCTCCTTCCTCAACCTTCTTCCTCACCACGACCGACTTAACGAGTCGTGGGGGTTGACCACAACTCATGGTAACGTCCGTGGGGACTCCAAACTCAAAATTTCCAACTTAAGACATGCTTGTCACCAGGAGTCACTTAACGACTAGTGGTCTACCCCATGGGCCACAGGATGAATCATTTTATGACCTAGTGCAGAAAATCCTATTTTCTCCATTTCAACTCCCGAGTCTGATCTTCGGGCTTTCAGGGTATAACAATATCTCACCCTTAGGATCATTCATCCTCGAATGTTGGAAATCATATAGAAAAGCAGAGAAATGCAATCATCATACTCAAATACTGATCATTTAAGTTGAAAACTGACGAAATGACTAACTCCAATTTAAACCACATGATTGAATTGAATTCAGGAATCATACATATATCCTCATATGTGAAAGAAATTGGGGCACAAGAACTAAACATGAAACTAAATAGAGTTTTAGGGAAAAGACTGATACCTAAAGTTGGAACTGAGTCGATAGGGAATAAATGTGGTATCTAGCCATCATACCTACTTTGTCTTCCCATGTAGCTCCCTAAACATGTTGTTACTCCATAAAACTTTAATTGAAGCTACATCCTTGCTTTTTAGCATTCGAACCTGAGATCCAGTATTTCCACCGGAACCTCTTCATAACTAAGACTGTCTTTCACACCAACACTGTCCGTTGAAAAAACTAAAGCCGGATTACCCAAACACTTCTTTAGGAGCGATACACGGAAAACTGGATGAACAAAAGCTAATTCTAAGGGAAATTGCAATTCATATGTGACCTTGCAAACCCGCTTCACAATTCGGCATGGGCCAACATAACGAGGACTGAGTTTCCCTTTTTTTTCCAAATCTCATCACTCCATTCATGGGAGAGACCTTCAAAAACACCCAATCATCAACTTCGAACTCAAGTTCTCTCCTCCTCACATTCGCATAGCACTTTTGATGACTTTGAGCTATTTCCAACTTGTCAGGTATGAGCTAAACCTTCTTCATGGCCTCCTGGACTGAATTTGGTCCTATCATTGTAGCTTCACCGACTTCAAACCAACCAATTGGTGACCTACATCTCCACCCATAGAGAGCCTCAAACAGAGCCATGTGAATGTTGGAGTGATAGCTGTTATTGTATGTGAACTTAATAAGAGGCAAACAATCATCCCAAATACCCTTGAAGTCAATCACCCACACTCTCAACATGTCCTTGAGTGTCTGAATAGTCTGCTGCGCCTGGCCATCAGTTTGCGGATGAAATGTTGTACTTAGCTTGACCTGAGTACCAAGTCCCTTTTGAAACGATCTCCAAAACTGAAAGGTAAACTAAGTGCCTCTATCTTATATAATGGACAAGGGCACTCCTTGCAACCGAACTATATCTCGAATGTATAGTTTGGCATAATCCTCTATGGAATTAGTGATTTTTACCGGTAGAAAATTAGCGTCTTTGGTCAACCTATCCACGACTACCCAAATGGAGTCATATTGTCGACGATTGAGAGGAAATCCTGTGATGAAGTACATGTTAATCTCCTCTCATTTCCATGTAGGGATACTGATGTATTGAAGCACACCTCCGGTACTTTGATGCTCCACTTTCACTTGCTAACAATTTGGAAACTTGGCCACAAATTTTGCAATGTCCTTCTTCATGCCATTCCACCAATAGACTTTCCGTCAGTCACAATACATCTTTGGTGGAACTTGTATGTATTGAATTCTGGAACCATGAGCCTCATACAACATCTGACTTCTCGAATCATCAATGTTCAGGACACACAGGCGACCCTCATATCGAAGCACACCATCTCCCCCTTCGGAGAGTACCTCTACTTTCTTACTTTGAATTGATTCCTTTAACTTTACCAAAATAGGGTCCTCGTCTTGTCTAGCTTTTACATCAGTCACCAAGGACAATTTTGATCCATTCTGAAATAACACTGTCATCGGTCGAGTCAACTAAACAAACTCCCAACCTTGCAAGTCAGTTCACATCGTTCACCAGCTCCTTCCTCCCCTCATCTACATGGGACTAGGGCTAGTCGGCGGCACGAGACATACCAGTACCGGTAATAAATCTCAAACCATACCTCCTACCAAAGTATGAAGCGAATGTTATCAATAAAGAACCCAACTAGAGGTTGGGGTCAATCCCATAGGGAATATGGAAAGATATAGAAGAACGCTACTATTTAAGCTTTTGAGTCAATTATTTCCTATGAGGGGGGATTTGTAAAAGTATTAAATAACAGTGTTGAGAAATTGAATGTTGATTCCAAATTAATACAATTAACTAAGGTAAGTGGTCCCCATGGATCCTTAACTACTTCGGGTTTTACACTAGTGATCTATCCCAATACATTACTTATAGAACTGATAACTAGGGTTCATCCGAATGACTGGTTTGTCCCTATTGGATGACTATACTAAATTACCATGTCAGTTCTCATGAGCGATTTCACTTTAACCGTTATCAATTTATTTCAAATTTAACTATCCTGTGACCACAACTCAAGTTAATACAATGATCATCAAGATCAAAGCTTTGTTGTAATTCTCTTTTCCTAATCTCTACTTCTCCAAGCTCAAGCAAGTAAAGAATTCAGGCATGTCCTAACATTGCGCACCATTATGAAATATTTAAGCATTAAGAGAATACAATACAAGTGTTTAGTATTGGTTTAGAATCAATTCGTGCAACCCCTTATTTGTTAATTCACCATGTTTCCCAAAACCCTAGTTGTGGTAGTTTTAGCCTATTATGTTTATAAGTAAATTAATAGCATTCATAGACAAAAGTATAAATTAATACTTATAACAATTATAGGAGGAAACTAACTTGATTATTGCAAAAAAACTATGTAAGAACAATTCAACAATCATCTCAAAGTTTGTCTTCTCTAAATCATTTCTAAAACTTTAAAACTTCCAACTTCTCTAAAAATCCATTGTTACATGAAAATGAAAGGGTATTTATAGTAGTAGATTTATGTTTTTCTTGTTCCTTGATGAGTTTGACTTGGGACTCGAAGTTCCATTTCCTAGTTGAAGTAGGAGATCCATTTTTGGCCGTTGAACATCCTTGCCGCATCGATATGCCAACACGCAGAAGTTGGCCCATGTCACACTTGCCAATGTGCATGAGAAAGGGAGCCTCACTCCTGGCCTTGCGCCTGTGTTGCTGTCGCGTCGTGTCAGGCAGTGCGCTGGACTACTGCTGCTTCATGCAGCTGGTTGTGCTTAGGTGTTGGTGCCTCACGCGGTTGGTCGCTTGGGCTTGGCAGTGCACTTTATATATATATTTTTTTTCTTTAATCTTGATTAGTACATTCCTTCTTCTTAAACTTCATTCCAAGCGTCTCAAACACACCCAAATCCATCATTTTTAGCCCTGAAAGCATCTAATCATGTGTGTTAGCCATTTTCACAAATATATAACATAAAAACATGCAAACACACATAATTTATCCTCAAAACGTAGTAAAGTACGGGAAAATTATGTCTAATGAAGTGCGTCAACACGCCCTTCATCAACACCCAACACTTAAACTATTGTTCATCCTCTAACAATCTACTACTTTGTTTCTCACATTTAAGCCCAAACTTTATCCTATGAATAGGTGTACTTTCACTTAGGATCATGAGACAAAACAATGAATCTCAAACAATTCACTCACATGCATATAGGTGATGAAGGGCATGCTCACGCACTTCAAAGACATATTTTTACCGTACTTTACTATGTTTTGAGAATAAATTATGTGTGTTTGCATATGCTTATGTTATATATTTGTGGAAATTAGCTAATGCATGTGATTAGATGTTTTTAGGTCTAAAAAGTAAGGATTTGAATGTATTTGAGGCTTATGGAATAAAGATGAAAAGAAGCTGAAGGCGTGGAAAATTATTGAAGTTTGAAGAAGTAGAAACAGTGTACCTGATCGGTTGAGGGAATGACTCGTTACATCTGGTAATGAGTCGTGAAGTCAGTCTTGAAGGATGGAAGATAAATTATTGCCAAGGTTACCAGTGAAGATGACGACAAACTTAACGAGTCATTAGTTGACTAAACGACTCGTTGGCAGATCACTAGAACCAGTCGTAAGGTGCATTGAAAATTTGAAGGAGTTAGACCACGAGGGGCCTAATGACTCATGCCCATGCACAAAGAGTCGTTAGGTGACCCGTTGCCACAATTGGCAATACGACAGTGGTTGAGGCGACACGCAAGGCTCCCAAAACGGCAAAAATTGGCTTTCCTACTTCAACTAGGAAAAGGAAAAATTTAAATCCCAAGTCAAATTTATCAAGGAACAAGGACAACATAAATATACTACTATAAATACCCCTTTATTTTCATGTAATAAGCATGTCTTCAAGAGTTGTAGTTTCAAATTTCAAAAGTCTTCAAGTAGGATTAGAGTTTTAAGTCTCAAGTTTTTAGATACAAGTTTGGTGTCTTACGTTTGGAACTTCGACACGATTGTTGAATTGTTCTTCTTTAGTGTTGTAATAATCAACTAAGTTCTTTCTATCATAGTTGTAAGTACTAATTTTTGCTTTTTTTTTATGAAGTCTATTAATTTATTTATAAACACAATAGGCTAAAACCACCACAACTAGGGTTGTGGGAACCATGACAGATTAACACACATAGGTAAAATAGTTAGTGATTCTTGAATGGAGTTTATGCATGTATTTCTTCTTCCACCGTTTGAATTGATTTTTAACAGTTGCAAATGTCAGAAATTGCATTATTCTTACTTACCGGACCAAGGAGGTAGTGAATGGAAAAAGGGATTAACAATGGAGATTTGAGGCTATCAACCCTCATCTAATAGATTGACCTTATCCTGGAATAACTAATCCGATATCAAGGGTAAGGGTTAACCAAGAATACAACCTTAGACGGACCAAGTTGTGTGGTGAAAATCATGTAGATAGGGGACCAACAATTTAGGTGAACCTAACTTACTAATGTTGCATGCTAAGCACCGGAATAGATCACTAGTATAAAATGTCTGGTGGTTATGAATTCATGAAGAACACTTACCCTAGTTAGTTGCATTAATTTTGAAACAATAAACAATTTTTCAACTTTGTTATTTATTACTTTTACAAATTTCCCCCTCTTAGGAAATAATTAACTAAAAAGCTTAAGCACTAACATTCTTCTACATCCTTCCGTATTCTCTATGGGATCGACCTCAACCTCTAGTTGGGTTCTATATTGACAACATCCCTTCATACTTCGTAAGGAGGTGTGGTTTGAGCGTTATCAAAAAGTGGCGCCACTGCCGGGGAATACGGCTTAGGATTAGATTAATTGCTTGTGTTTAACTTTTAAAGTTTACTTCCTATTTTTTATATTTTCTTTTATCTTTTGATGTGTAACAGGTTGCCGTGGTAAAACAAGCGGCCAAGATGTGACCACGGTCTCGACAGGTATCTTGATGAAGTCTGAGTAATCAAATACATGTATCGTGTCACGACGTTAAATCAGGCGCTACTTGGGAGGCAACCCAAGATAAATTTTTTGTTCGTTTTTACGTGTTTGTTCAAGTGTCCAGGTGATAGGTCATAATTTTCAATAAAGGTTGAGCTTAAATATTGAAGACAAGGAGTAGAGGCCCAGGGAGTTCTTCTTGCACTCTATTACTTTATGCTTATTTGTTTTAGCAGTAGGGGTAGTGTAACCAATTAAGTGTGGGGTAGGAGATGTGAACTTCATATTACCATGCATGCCTTAATTTCTAAATTTGCACATGGTAGGCCTAGTTTTTTTTTAGATTTATGATTTGTCATGCATGCTTGTTGGTTTGTAGTATTTTTTTAAAATTTTATTATGGGTTCCTCCGGATTTTGTTTTCGGTAGTTTTTTGGTAGATAGTCCCTTAGAACCGACTAGAGAATCTAGATTTTTTATTTTTTATTTTAGTTATTGAGTCATGACTTTGCCCGATGATGGATGAACAATGACCGTCTTAAGGGTAAATTAGTCATAAAGAACAAGAACTTGGATCCTATGAATGCTAGGTGCTTCACTGTAGGTATCATTGGGACTTTATAAAATTCACTCAAGAATGCATGAAAAAGGCAGAAACACTTAGTCATTTGGGAACTTGACTCTTGTACTTTAAAAAATGGGCTTAATTATGTTATGCATGCAAGATGAATATATGAGTTTATGTGATCTTGATTTCCATTGTTAAACAATTTTGTGCCAATGTGTGAGGAAGTTTTGATATACTCCATACTTGTAAATTAATGTCTAGAACTTTCCAGGTATGTGTGCAAAGCGAAATAAGAATGATGGATTTAGGAAGTGATATAGGCATTTCTTTGGTAGCCTTATTTTAATCCTATTTTACCTACCTTGATTGTAATTATCCTAGTTAGCGATTTTGAGCCTTAGCCTATTCTATTTTATATCCATATTATAAGCTTGAATCCCTTTTTGTTCAATTGACTTATATTTGATCCAAATGACTTCTAGAGTACTTTAATGAAAAACTTTTGTAGGGAAGGAGCATAACTGGAGAAGTGAAGGGAAGAGATAAAAAGTGCGGTGAATTGGAAGAAAAGAGAAAGGTGAAATTTTGATAAACAAAGATGGTGAGTTTTAGTGGGAAAACAAAAAGAAGAACGAGCTTTGAAAAATTGAAGATGAAACAAATCATGATTTACCGATCAACCGTACCCATTTATTTACAATGAACCTGTTTTGTCCCTAGTCCTTCCTTGGATATTGTGAACCTCAATATAATAAAAAATACTTAAGTTGAGGGTGGCTAGAGTAGGGGTGCGTAAAGGGTGGGAACAGAAGAAAGGAAAAGAAAAAGAGAAAAATGTGTGAATAAGCTCATTGTTGAAAGAAAAATCCCCACTAATAATTTGAGAAATAAAAGGAGGTATAAGGAGAGAATTTGGAAATTGAGGAAATTTCTAAAAAAATTAAAGTGTTGTGAAGTATTAAAGTTCTTAGGGAGATTAGTCACTATCTTGGCCAAATAGTTCCTACCCGTCCCTTAGCCTAGATTACAACCAAATTGAAGTCCTAATTGAGCCTTAATTCATAATTCTATATTATCGAAATATTACACTAAGGGCAAGCCTATGGGTCGTCTTTTGCATGTATGTTGAGTTCTTTGGCAGATTGAGCGGAATAAGTATTTATGCCTAAGTTTATATTGACTTATATCTTGTGTGAGAAAAGGGGATCTCTCCAAATTGTGAGAGGCACAATTGTAAGACTTTGGTTTAATCTTGATTGCTAAATTGCATATAATTCATGTTGGCCCAAAATATTTCTTGATGAGTTAGTTTCAAATGTAAGTGATTTCGAATTTTGACATTTTAATGTTGATCCTCTATGCATGCGAGTGAGTTGTTCGAGCTTCATAGATTTGTCTCATGATCCTAGGTATAAATAAACCTGTTCGTGGGATGAATTTTGTGCTTAATTGTTAGAAGGAAAGTAGTAGATTGTTCTAGGACGAATAATAGCTTAAATGTGGGGTGTTGATGAAGGGCGCATTCACGCACTTCATAGACATATTTTGCCCGTACTTTACTATGTTTTGAGAACAAATTATGTGTGTTTGCATGTATTTATGTTATATATTTGTGGAAATTATCTAACGCATGTAATTAGATGTTTTCAGGACTAAAAAGGAAGGATTTGAGTATATTTGAGGCTTATGCAATGAAGATGAAAAGAAGCTGAAGGCGTGGAAAATTATTGAAGTTTGAAGAAGCAGAGACAGTGTACCTAACGGTTTGAGGGAACGACTCGTTACATCTGGTAATGAGTCATGAATTCAGTCGTGAAGGATGGAAGAGAAATTATTGCCAAGGTAACAAGTGAAGATGAAGACAGACTTAACGAGTCGTTAGTTGACTAAATGACTCGTTGGCAGATCACTGGAACCAGCCGTAAGGTGCACTGAAAATTTGAAGGAGTTAGACTACGAGGGGCCTAATGACTCCTGCCCATGCACAACGAGTCGTTAGTTAACCCTTTGCCACAACTGGCAACGCGGCGGTTGTTGGTGCAACGCGCAAGGCTCCCAAAACAGCAAAAATTGGCTTTCCTACTTCAACTAGGAAAAGGAAAATTTTAAATTCCAAGTCAAATTCATCAAGGAACAAGGAAAACATAAATCTACTACTATAAATACCCCTTTGTTTTCATGGAATAAGTATGTCTTCAAGAGTTGAAGTTTCAAGTTCAAAAGTCTTTAAGTAGGATTAGAGTTTTAAGTCTCAAGTTTTTAGATACAAGTTTGGTGTCTTACATTTTGAACTTCGAGACGATTGTTGAATTATTCTTCTTTATTATTGCAATAATCAAGTGAATTCTTCCTATCATTGTTGTAAGTACTAAATTTTTATTTTATTTATGAATTCTATTAATTTACTTATAAACATGATAGGCTAAAACCACCACAACTAGGGTTGTGGGAACCATGACAAATTAACACACATAGGTAAAATACTTAGTGATTCTTGAACGGAGTTTATGCATGTTTTGTTTCTTCCTTTGTTTTAATTGATTTTTAATGGTTGCAAACGTTAGAACTTGCCTTATTCTTACTTACCAGCCCAAGGAGGTAGTGATTGGGAAAAGGGATTAACAACAGAGATTTGAGGTTATCAACCCTCATCTAATTGCTTGACCTTGTCCGAAAATAGCTAATCTAATATCAACGGTAAGGGTTGATCAACAATAAACACGTAGACGGACCAAGTTGTGTGGTGAAAATCACCTAGATAGGGCACCAACCATTTAGGTGAACCTAACTTACCAATATTGCATGCTAAGCACCAGAATAGATCACTAGTATAAAATGCCTGGTGGTTATAAAGTCATGGGGAATACTTACCCTAGTTAGTTTCACTAATTTGGAAACAACAAACAATTTCTTAAATTTGGTATTTATTACATTTACAAATTTCCCTCTCTTAGGAAATAATTAACTAAAAATCTTAAGAACTAGCGTTCTTCTAATCCTTCTGTAATCTCTGTGGGATCGACCCCAACCTCTAGTTGGGTTCTTTATTGACAACGTCCATTTCATACTTCGTAAGGAGGTGTGGTTTGAGCGTTATCAATAGGATCAACATTAAAATGTTAAAGTTCGAAATCACTTAGCTTTTGAAAACTAAATCATCAAGTCAAATTTTGGGCCAACATGATTCAAATGTAATTCAGCAATCAATATTTACCAATGTCTTACCATTGTGCCCCTCAAAATTTGAAGATATGCCCTTCCACACACAAGATATAAGTCGATATAAACTTGGGCATAAATATAACAATTTTTTCTCACTATCCCAAAGAACTCAACATGCATACAAAAGATGACTCATAGGCTTGCTCTTAGTGTAATACTCTGCTAAGATAGAATTATGAATCAAGGATCAATTAGGACTTAAATTTTGTTGTAATGTAGGCTAAGGGACGGGTAGGAACTATTTGTCCATGATAGTGACTAATCTCCCGAAGAACTTTAATACTTCACAACGCTTTGATTTTTTAGCACTTTCTTCAATTTCCAATTTTCTCTTTATACCTCCTTTTATTTTTCAATTTAAACCTTAGGTGACTAATGGGGATTTTTTTTTAACATTGAGCTCATTCACATATTTTTTCATCATCAATTTTTTTTTCAAAGCTCTTTCTTCTTTTTGTTTTTCCACTAACAATCACCCTCCTTGTTTAGCAAATTTTACCCTTTTCTTTTCTTCTAACTCACCATACTTTTTAGCTTTTCCCTTCACTTCTCCACTTGTTCTCCTTTCATGCAAAAATTGATTCATTAAAGTACTCTAGGAGTCATTTGGATCAAATACAAGTCAATAGAACAAAAAGGGATTAAGCTTGTAATATGACTATAAAAAGAATAGGCTAAGGCTCAAAAATAGCTAACTAGGATAATGTCAATCAAGGTAGGTAAAATAGGATAAAAATAAGGCTATCAAAGAAATGCCTATAACACTTCCTAATCCATCATTCTTATTTCGCTTTGCACACACATCGGAAAAGTTCTAGACATCAATTTACAAGCATGGAGTATAAAAATTCCTCACACATTGGCACAAATTGTTTAACAATGGAAATCAAGATCACATAAACACATATATTCATATTGTATGAATAGCATTATTAAGCCCATTTTTTATAGTAAAAGAGTCAAGTTCCCAAAAGACTAAGTGTTTCTACCTTTTTCATGCATTTTTGAGTGAATTTAATAAAGTCTCAATGATACCTAAAGTGAAGCACCTAGCAATCGTAGGGTCAAAGTTTTTGTTCTTCCTAGTGACTAATTTACCCTTAAGACAGTCGTCATCCATACATCATCGGGCAAAGTCATGATTCAATGATTAAAAAAAAAATCTAGACTCTCTAATCGGTTCTAAGGGACTACCCACCGGAAAAAGTACTAAAAACAAAAACCAGAGGAACCAAAAATAAAATAAAACTAAAACTACTACAAACAAACATGCATGCATGATAAATCATAAATCCCAAAAAAAACTAGGTCTACCATGTGCAAATTTGGCAATTAAAGCATGCATGGTAACATGAAGTTCACTTCTCCCACCCCACACTTAATTAGTTACACTGTCCCCAGTGCTAAGGCAATAAAGCATAAAGTAAAAGGGTAAAAGAAGAACTCCTTGGGCCTCTACTCCTCGTTTACAATGTTTAAGCTCAATTTATGTTCAAAATCATGACCTATCACTTGCACACTTGAACAAACACATAGAAATGGAAAATTTATCTTCGGTTGCCTCCCAAGTAACGCCTGATTTAATGTAGTGGCACGACACATGTATCTTGATTACTCATACTTCATCAAGATACCTTTTAAGATTGTGGTCACATCTTGGCCACTTGTTTCACCATGAAGCCCTATGATATGCCAAAAAATAAAATAAAAGAATATGAAATAATTACTAAAAGTTAAATACAAACAGTTAATCTAATCCTAAACCGTATTCCCCAGCAACGACCCCATTTTTTGTTAACGCTCAAACCGTAACTCCTACCGAAGTATGAAGCAGATGTTGTCAACAAAGAACCCAACTAGACGTTAGGGTCAATTCCATAGTGAATATGAAAGGATACAAAAGAACACTAGTGTTTAAGCTTTTGAGTCAATTATTTCCTAAGAAGGGGGATATGTAAAAGTAATAAATAAAAATGTTGAGAAATTGAATGTTGATTCCAAATTAATGCGATTAACTAGGGTAAGTGTTCCCCATGGATCCTTAACTACTTCAGGTTTTACAGTAGTGATCTATCCTAATACTTTACTTGTAGAACTGATAACTAGGGTTCATCCAAACGACTGGTTCCTCCCTATTGGATGACTATACTCAATAACCGGGTCAGGTCTCATGAGTGATTTTCATTTTACCGTTATCAATTTGTTTCAAATTTAACTATCCTGTGACCACAACTCAAGTTAATATAATGATCATCAAGATCAGGGCTTTGTTGTAATTCTCTTTTCTTAGTCTCTACCTCTCTAGGCTCAAGAAAGTAAATAATTCAGGCATGTCCTAATGTTACGCACCATTAAGAAATGTTTTGTAATGCCCCAGACTCAAAATCTAATTCCGGGACTTAAATCAGAAAATCTGGAAAACTGCAAAAATGTTGCAGGACGGCCCACGTGATGAGTCGTCAAGTAACCTCATGATTCGTTAGGTGATCCATGAGGAGAAGGCTGGTTAATTTAAAGGAGGGAGGCAGTGTACCTAACGAGGGACATCACGAATCATGGTCACTGACCATGACCCGTTAAGTAACTCGTGGTCAGGCCTGAGTTGGGAATATTTTAGTTGACTAGTGTATTCGACAAGTGGGTGAAATGAGTCGTCACCTATTGCAATGACTCGTTATGGGACTTAGCATTAAAATTACAGAATGAGATAATGTGCTCCACGACTGGTGCCACAAGTCGTGGTCATAGATAACGACTCGTTAGGTCCCTCGTGGTGACCTACTAATGATCCCAGGTAGTGTACCTGACGGGAGTGACCACGAGTCGTAGTCAGTCACCACGATTCGTTAGGTCACCCATTAGGGGCACCTGATATTTTTTCCGAGCAAATTTCTAAGGGCTATTTAGTTATTTCCTATTCTTCTAAGCTCTAAACCACATCATTTTGATCGTAAAATCAGACTTATTAGAGGGTTGGGATGGTTCCTCCCCTTATTCTCACACTTATTCTCAGAAATCTATCAAAGGGTCTCAAGAAAACTCTCAAGCAAACTTAGGGTTCTCGTCTATCATAGCAGTTCAAGTCCCCTTCTTTTGGTGAATTTTAGTCAGGTATGTGGGGTTTTAGCAAGGGGATTGTCCTTCCCTTGTGTCCCCAGCAACTCCTCTATTAGATAGCTTTCAGACAGATATGATTTTAAAATTTATCAGTATTATTCAATTGTTTGAACTTTATGTTTTTAGACTTGTCTCTCTGAAATAATCTATGATATTATTGCAAAGTTTTGTTGTGCTTGTTTTCTCAGAATGCTAGTAACTGATAGACCAAGGGTTGACTTCAGTTCACTTTTGGCTTCAAGCACCGTGTTTCCCCCAGGGTGTAGGCTCGGGCGTGACAAGTTTAGGCAAGAAGAGAATACAATACAAGCATTTAGTATTGGTTTAGAATCACTTCGTGCAAACCCTACTTTGTTAATTCACATTGGTTCCCACAACCCTAGTTGTGGTAGTTTAAGCCTATCATGTTTATAAGTAAGTTAATATCATTCATAGACAAAAACATAAATTATTACTTACAACAATGATAGGAAGAAATTCATTTGATTATCGGGAAAAAAATACGGAAGAACAATTTAACAATCGTCTCAAAGTGTGTCTTCTCTAAATCTTTTCTAAAACTTTAAAACTTCCAAGTTCTTTAAAACTTCCTACTACATAAAAATAAAAGGGTATTTATAGTAGTAAATTTATTCTTTCCTTGTTCCTTGATGAATTTGACTTGGGACTTGAAGTTTCTTTTTCTAGTTGAAGTAGGAGATCCATTTATAGCCGTTGAAGACCCTCATTGCATCAGCTATGCCAACGCGTTGAAATGGGGCCGCATTGCACCTACCAACATGCAGGAGTTGGCCCGTGTCGCACCTGCCAACGTGCAGGAGAAAGGGTGCCTCGCGCCTGTCCTAGCACCGGTGTTGCTACCGCGTCGCGCCAGTCAATGCGCTGGACTGCTGCTGCTTTGTGCGATTGGTTGTGCTGAGGTGTTGGCTCCTCATGCAGCTTGTCGCGCGGGCGTGGCGTTGCACTATATATATATATATATACATATATATATATATATATATTCTTTAATCTTACTTATTGCATTCCTTCTTCTTCAACTTCATTCCAAACATTTCAAACACACCCAAATCCCTCACTTTTAGACCTGAAAATATCTAATTGCGTGTGTTAGCCATTTTCACAACTATATAATATAAACACATGAAAACACACATAA
Organism: Datura wrightii; assembly: GCA_035772735.1. Classification (NCBI taxonomy): domain Eukaryota; kingdom Viridiplantae; phylum Streptophyta; class Magnoliopsida; order Solanales; family Solanaceae; genus Datura; species Datura wrightii. The sequence continues at coordinate 99,306,763 of JASDFA010000007.1, forward strand.
TTTATTCTCAAAACATAGTAAAGTATGGGAAAATTATATCTATGAAGTGCGTAAATACGCCCTTCATCAACTAGCTCGGTTTTGGGTCTCGGTAGTCTCGGTCTCGGCTGGCCCGACTTGTGTTGTGGAATAGGGGGGACGGGTATTTTTACCGGTTATCCCGGCTTGATTCATCCTGGTACCGGTCCGGTTTGGACCGTTATTTTTAAATTATTTTTTTAATAATATAGTTGTTTCTAGCTGTTGGGGTAGGGCCCCCCAACAACTCTATTCCCTTAATCAGTCCCCCCCCTCCTCCCCCCCCCCCCAAACCCCCTTTACTTTTTTTAAAAAAAAATTTAAACCCCTTAGTTTTACGAATTAAACTTTGGTCCTTTTTTTAAAAACTATAAATACCCCAACATTTTCACAATTTATTCATTATTCATCTCTTCTCTTCTCTATTCTGTACTACACACTCATTCTCTCAAATGTTATCAATTATCAATTTCTCTCAAATATCCCCACAATGTACATTCTCTAATTCTCCAAATTACAAAATTTATAATTTTCAAATTCAAATTGTGTTAGTTATTTTAGTTTAAAGTTTCAATTTTTAAGTCTCAAGTTGCTACTTGCTAGTTTTTCTACATCAATTTTCGAATTCCGACAATTGGTTATAATCGTCTGTGTTTTACACAACGTTTGGTACATTCATTCCATACTTAATTATATATATTTTTTATTTTATGGCTTTACGCATTTAACTTTTCTATCTTATTTATTTAAATATACTTGTGTTATATTTATTAGTCATAATTTTAATTGTGTTTTATCTATTTATTCATAAATTATAATATGGGTACTAGAAAAAAATTCTGGAAAAGGAAAGGGTGTTATGGCCAAGGTTGCAGGTGCATTGGGAATTAGTACTGGTAAAAAAGTACAGGTTCTAGTTCTACTACTAAAAAATTGGTGGTTCTTCTATAGTCCCAGAGTTAGAATTAATAACGAAGATTTTACAAAATTTGGTAGTACTCCTATGAATATTAATTCGGATACTCCATTAGATAATGAAGTTATGGAAAAGCTTTATGATAATTTATTAGATGAAGATTAGATGAAGAAGTAGAAGTAGAAGTGGAAGAAGAAGAATTAGATGATACACCTAATAGTCCTGTTACCGAATCTCCAACTTAGGATACTCCTTAGTGTGAAGCTCAACTTCCCCCTTTGTATCCTACTAGGGGTAAGACTAGGGTTCGACTGGCTAAAACTTTAGTTGTTTGGAAATTTATGCATCAAAATGGGGATCAAATGAAATCTATTTGTAACAAGTGTAAAGAGGTATTTAAGCATGAATGTGGTGGAACCAAAGGTGGAACTAGGGGGTTACATGAACATTTATTACAATATTTTAAACTTGAATATTTGGCGGCTAAAGAAGCCTCTAAAGCAGTCAGTTGTGATGTCCCTATTGGATCGGAAGTGGGTTCCAATATAGTTCAAGGACAGTTAAACCCTTCAAATCCAAGTGGCCCTGTTACACAACAAAAATATGATAGGGATAGAGACCGTGAGAACATCGCAAAAATAGTTGCAGTCTGTGGTATGCCGTTTAGTTTTCCCTCTCATCCCAGATTTATTGTGTATATTCAACAAACATACAATCCTTTTTTTGAAGGTTTTTCGTGAAGCATGGTTAAACATGACATTTTTCAATTTCAACCATAACATGCTCATTATCTTCATTGTTTATTTAGTTTTTTTGATGGTAGATTTTCTATTACATCTGATATGGGTTGTAGTGTCAATTTCGTTGATTATTTAACTATTACTGCACATTGGATTGATCATAATTGGAATTTATAAAAAAGAATAATAGGTTATAAAATTTGTGAGCAGAAAAAAACTACTACACATATAGATGCTACTATACTTGAAGTTCTATATTCTTTCAGCATTTGTGATAAAATATCGAGTGTTACACTAGATAATGCTTCTTCTAATACTAGTGATATTAGTATGTTATGAACTCGATTATGTCCAATTAATAATAATGTTGTCCATGTTAGATGTGCTACTCATATATTTTATTTGGTTGTACAGGATGACATTAAATTATTTGATACAGGATATTCTAAAGTTGAATTAGTGTGTTTTTGGATTTTTCGAATGAATAAAAGTTCTACAATTTGTGAATTTAAGGAACTTTGTAGAATATGTGAACTCCAATATAAAAAAGTTCCAAAGCAAGTAAAAACTAGATGGAATTCATTATACGAAATGTTAGAAGTTACATATATTTATAGAAGATCTATCACTATGTTGTATAATGTTCATAACTCGAAACCTGATTTGAGACTTGATGATAATGACTAGGAGGAAATGAATGAACTTAATCAGTTTTGAAATTATTTTATCAAACAAGAAAATATTTTCTAGTGTGTATTTTCCTACTATTTGTGAAGTTTAAATAAATGTATGTGTTGTTACTACTAAATTTGCTGAATACAAAAACAATGAAAAGTTTGCACCGACTATTGAGGTCATCATTCAAAAGTTTAAAAAACATTTTATTCCTATCCCTCAAATTAATTTAACTACTATGCTTTTTAACCCAGAATATAAAGAACGAGGTATAAGAGGAGTCGTTCAAAAATTTATGAAAGTTTAGAAATAGAAGATAATGAAACTCCAAGTTTAGAATCTTGTAAGAATAGTATTAGAGTGCAGGCTAACATAATGTATGAGACTTAATGCCAGTTGCATAGTGTTAATTTTGTTAATTCTCTTGGAACTTCTAGAGTCTGAGTAGATAGTACTGATGGATATGTGCAAAGTACCATTGGTCTTGATTTTCTTACAATTGTGATTTTGATAACTATCTTTCTTCATCTAGGGAAAATATTACAATTTTCACTGACGGCACGCCGGACATTCTAAGTTGGTGGAGGGCTCGTGGCATCGTATTTTTAATGCTTAGCAAGATAGTTCGAGATGTGCTAGCTATTCAAGCATCATCTGTTGCTTTGGAGGCCGCTTTCAGTGCGGCAAGATTTCAACTTGGAGATCATCGATATTTACTAGCAGAAGACAGCTTGGAGGTATTTATAACTTTCAGAGATTGGATCAACGCAGAACAGAGAAATTACGGATAACGAAGTTAACTTCCCAGGAATAAGCTTTTTTTGGATTCAACAATTAATAGTGATGATGACATGGAAGCACAAGACCGACAACAATCTATGCCAGTGTCGGAAAATATTTCGACTCAACAAATCGAAGAATTAGAAAGAGATTTCATAAAAATATACAGACATTAGTATTATATTCAATGCTTGATCCAAACAGAACCCTTCCTAGAAGGTGGCTGCGTAGATTAGGCACTCTACTAATATTTGTAAATTGTAATATAAATTTTTATGATATTATTTTAATTTTTATATGAATAAATTTAAAGGCTTTTAGCTTTTAGCCTTAATCTTCAATTTTCTTATATGTTGTATTATATCTTAATTCATTTAAATAAACTTATAGATAAAAATAAATAGTCAATAATTACTTCATATGTCAAAAATCAAAATTCAAATTTCAAATTTCAGAAATTAAAATTTCAAACTTTATGTCTTTAAGAGTTAAGATTTAAGACTTTAAGTCTTTAACTAACTTTATATATTATTTTAGCGTTAAAATATTAAATTCTTTATTTCAATTTTTAATTTTTAAATAAATAACTAAATGATTACTTTGTATTTCTAATTTCAAACTTTAAGTTTTTAGACTTTAAGTTTAAGACTTTAAGTCTTTTACAAACTTTAGATTTTAGAATTTAGACTTTATTTGAATATTTAGCCTTAAATTTGTATTTCAAATTTAAAATATAAAATTTAAAATTTCAAGTTCAAATTTGAACTTTGATGTTCTTTCTTATTTATAAGTTCTAAGTTTCTAAGTTCTAAGTTCTAACTATTAGCCTTAAAATTGAAATTCTTATTTCTAAATAAGACTTTAAAGCATAAGACTATAAAAAATTTTAAAACAATTAAATTATAATACTAAAAAAGAATTTAAAAAAAATATTTTTCATCCCGTTTGTCCCATTTATCCCGTCCTGTCCCAACCCGTTGGTATAGTGGAATGTGACGGGACTACCGGCCGGTTCGTCCCATCCCATCCTAGCCCAATGCCCAGTGGTCCAAGTAGCCTTGCAAAAATCCAAGATGCCAAAGTCGAAGAAGTGACACAAGAGTCCCTAAACAATATTAAGAAGTGACACTAGAGTCCCTAAACAACATTCAACAAATCATGTTTAAGGACTCTAGTACACTTGTGAAGGAGGATGTCAAGCAAGAAGCATGTGTAAGAAGGGAGTGACTTAAACCATCTTCATTTTATTTTTCAACATTGAACTTGGTCAACAAAATGGAGACTGAGCAAACTAAGTCGATGGAGGAAGTTGAGGAGGAAGATCACGGTGGCTTCATCTTAGAGTATGCCATGCCAACAAGGTCAAAGCACATCCCTCATTGAAGGGCCAAGAAATACAAAAGTCAACATCCATTTCTTGATTCATTGACTTCTACACCACCACCCCTCAAGCGTAATAGAAGAATGGACAAGAATTTAGGGGTGCACTTCAAAATCTCAAAATAGAGAGAAAAGTGGTGAAACTTAAAGTCGTTGAGCCATGATGTTAACCAAGGAGATTCTTTGGAGGCAACTCAAGTACTTTTACATTTTATTTTTCTTTTGTCCTTTTAGTTTGTTTTACTTTACATTTTTGTTGTCTTTGATTGTGTAGGAATAGAACAATGTGGAATGTGGCAAATAGTGGAAGAAGAAAAAATAGAGAGCATTGAAAATGTGTGTAAAACGGATTCCTCCATCGTACCATGGAGTTCTTTTACCCATTCGTTCCTCATTTTCTTTAACTTTAGGAATCAAGGACAATGCTTTGTTTTGTTAGGGGGTGATGTCTGAGTAACCCACTTTTTAAGTGATGCACGATATGGCCCTTTGATAGATTGGGTGATGTCATTCTTAAGGGAAAATCATCATCACTTGCTATTTAGAATCACCTTTGTACATAATATTATTTGAATAAACTCTAAGGGTTTTCTTTATAATATAGTTCATTCCAAAGGAGCGATTTATTTTTCTTATCTTATTTTTGTATCAAACTGCGTGGCATTTTCCAATGGTAGATTGAAAGGCGACTTTCTAAAAAAAAATGTTAACTCTTGAGTTTTGAGTCTTTTGTGCACTTGTTTGAAGAGGTACCACCAAAAATTTCTTTCTTGGAATTGTGCATGAGTTTTGAAAAATAAAGGGGCACTTAAATTTGAAAATGAGCACCCTCTTGTCATGGGTTATACATTCCTTTCTTAGCTTTTTGATTTTTAAACTAGCTTATCTAATGTCATTCTCTTAATGTGATGAAGAAAGTATTGAACTCCTTGGATTATGATACCTTACGTGGTGAGTCTTTTGGCTTAATTCTTGTGTATGCATGATTATCTAGTACTTGCCCTAAGTGTGATTCAAGGAGAAATGCTAGATGGCACTGTACTTAGAACATGATCTTAGTTTTTCTTTTGATAATCACTTCGCCTAAAATAACCTCCTTGAACATCTTCCGTTGTTAGCCAAGGTTGAGCCTTTGAAACTTTTTCTTGGAAACCACATTACAAGCCTAATGGCCCTTCTGAATCCTCTTCTTTTTCACCCATCATCCCTAATTCCTAGTGATGAAACAAGGAAAATGGGGTGTAAATCCCAAGAAATGGGGAGATATAAGGAAATGAAAGTGAAATATGGAAAAATTCTAAGTTTGGGGGTTTGACGAGAAGGGAGAAACATGAGAGCTTCAATGTGAGATTACACCAAATGGTGATAAGATGAATTAAATGCTGGGTTGAAAGACCTCAAATCGTCAACAGAAAAGGAATAGTTAAAAGATGCTATCCATTGTTTAGATAATGCTAAGTGTGAAATTCATAGTTGTTGTAAGGGTGGATCTTGCTAAACAAAAGATGAAGATGATGAACACAGAGAGATATGGTGGAGCGATCTCAATAGTGTGATGGGATATAAGCTTGTTCACAAAAATGAATTAGGGAGGCTGTAGTCACTAAAGCTAAATGTTTGTCCTATCCTTACCCCTAGCCTTCATGATACCCCACAAGTCCTTAGTGATTTTGAGTGTAGCCACTATACATTAGTGTCGAGTTACATGAAGGCAAAGCCTATGGGTCAATTTGTATGCACTTGAATTTCTTTGTGAGAGTGAGCATATTTGTCTTATCTTATAATCCCTATGTGTGAAATGCTTAAAAATGCTTGAGATTCTCTCTTCTTTTGAGTGGAATCACATCTTTAGGGTACATGCTTAAAAGTATTTTAAAATGAGAGGTGTGAATGAGACAAGTGTGTAGCGAACTTTAAGGAAAGCTCTGAATGTGAATTGTTAATGACTTGAGATGCTCCTTGAACTTGTTTTGATAAACTATGCTCCTTGTTTGAATAAAATAAATGCATGCAAGATATGCGTAATGATTGTGGTCACCTATTGAAGCTTGTGCAATATGGTTTGAGTCTTTTCTTCTTCTTGAGTTGGTATATAATGTTTTGGGTTGTCGTGAGGTTTGACGGTTTTGTGTGCAACTCCTTCAATGCTCTAATATTTAGCATTAACTTCTTGTGAAAGAATGTCTTTCTTGATTATTTGTGCACATACTCATATACAACATGTTGTTCCATTTGCTCAACTACAAAGAATGACATTACTTCCGGACAAGCAATGGTTCAAGTTTGGGGGTTGATGAATTGGTAATTTACCAACTCAATAGGCTTTTAAACATGCGTTTTTGTTTAGTTTTCAAGTCATTTAGGTAGATCTCATTCCCTTTATCTTTGATCTTTTCACGTATTTGACTTGAGTATAGAAAGCATGAAATTGAGCAAAATGCATGAAATTCGAGATGAAATTTGATGAGTTGGCATTTGAAGGAAAGGAGACAAAGCTAATGAAAGATTTAAACTCAAAAGGAGATGCTAAATACATGATTTTAACCGGCAAAACACGGATCTAGGCTTGCAAAATGCAAGTGAAATGCAGGTGGGACTATTTGCACAGGCTATTCACCGGTGCTTCAGAGGTTGGCACCTGCTTTGCAGGTTTGCACTGGTGCTTCGTAGGTTGGCACCAGTGCTTTGCAGGTTGGCACTGGTTATTCGTTGGTTATTCACCGGTGCTTCGCAGGTTGGCTGTAATGCCCCGGAAACCTTAAGATTAGACTCAAGAGTTGAAACGGAGAAAATAGGACTTTCTGCACCAGGTCATAAAACGAGTTGTCCTATGACTCATGGGGTAGGGCACGAGTCATGAAGTGACTCATGGGGAAGGGTTCAAACATGGTTGAAAAATTAGAAAATTGAGTGACCATGGGTGTGACCACGAGTCGTGGTCAACACAATTCATTTTGAGAGTCGTGGTCAAGGATTGGCTGAAGGTTGGAGAAATTTTGGTAATGCACTTAATGGGTCCTTACCATGACTCTTTTGGGACACCGCGAGTCATGGTGTCGCCCATGGTGACCCCCAGGTTTTTTGTCAGTAGTGATGACTATGGGAGGTGACCACGAGTTGTGGTCACAGGTAATGAGTCGTTATGTTGCCCATGGTGACCCCTGAAGGGGAATTCTTATTTAGTGGCAATAGAAAACTTCATGAGTTGTTACCTCTCTTAAAGACTCGTGAAGTCATTCGTTTCCAGGTTGGGGAATTCGTAGAAATTTTCTAGTGCATATCACGACTAGTCACCACGAGTCGTCCCCGACCTCACGACTAGTGGAGTGTGTTCGCGTGATTTGTGGGGTATAAAATGACACGCAAGTGCACATGGTCGAACAAGTAGTAAGTGGCTTTAGTAAGCCAAGTATCGATCCCACAGAGACTTGGATGAAGTGCAATCTGCTCAACTGTACTATATTTTACTTCTAAAAATGCAGACAACAGTGTAACTAAGAGTTTGATAGTTTGTTTTATAATTTTTATACTAAAGCTAAAACAATTATCTACTTTGAGTCTGAACTATGAATGAGAGCATGCTGAGGTTAAACGATCATGTAATGAAATTAATTATCATCATACTTTGGTTAATCTTTTCCTCCGGTTGCTAGCCAAGAACATTTGTCAAGAGATTAAAACTCTCGTATTTAACCTCACTTAAGAATCATGAACCATCCACCTACATTTCTGTGATTAAATGCAATTCATGTTCTAGCCATACAAACCCGGTTCCTAAATTGACTAATACGACTTTCAGGTATATTTCTATCCTGAAACCAAATAAATACTCAATTTTCCCAAACCAAGTAAAGAACATATCCTATTAATTCACAACTTTCCAATTTCTTGCTCTCTCGAGTGAAACTGGACTTTTTAGATATACATTAATGTAGGCCACACATTAATGCAGTAAGAACAAGAATTAATAGAACAACATGGAAGAAAAGATGAAAAACCAAATAATCAATGATCACATTTCATCACAATTGTTCATAACCTCAGCAAGGAGAGGAATTAGCCACTCATTTGTGGATTAAACATCTTTAAATGAGTGTTAATCATACAAGCAATTGAATTCAATAAGAAAGAAAGAGAGAAAAAACCCTGATATTTTCGTCCCTCAACTGCCTGTAACCCACGTTCTTGCTCCACCAAGTCAGAATATTGAAAAATGAACCTAAGTGTTCTATTTATACTGCTGGGAATTTTTCCCGGAATAACGAGCAACGTGTCATGAAGTGCATTGCGGAGCACTGCCTCCGTGACACGCTACGGACGCGGACCCTCACTTGAATTGGGGGTCCAGGAATTAAGGCCCAACGTGGCACGGCATGCAACGCGGAGCCAAGCCACCGTCCCACGGACCGAACGCGGACCCTCTCTAGAATTTGGGCGAATTTTCCCTATCCAGGTAGAAGGCCTCCGCGATGGCAGCGTGACATGGCTCCATCGCGGAGCCCCTTTAATTCATGCTGTCTAATGCCTTGTTCCTCGCTCGCATCCAAGTCCAGCCCCGATATCATCCATCATGCATTTAAGCTTCCCAAAATCACATTTTACCTGCAAAACAATGCTAATCATGTTGGTTAGTATAAATTCACATTTTATTACCAATTACATGAGAATGTATACACATTGATAGATAAACAAGGCTAAAATGGTACTTTTGAGTATCACTTGGGCATATAAATTTGCCCAAGATCACTTACCCCACACTTAAATCCTTGTTCGTCCTCGAACAACAATCCTACACTTCATGCAATTTACATCCCAATCTCGCTACTTTGGTTCAACAATTTAGGCTACGGTCATACCAATTATTCAATACAGCAAATCATCAAGAAAACATGCATGGTCTTATCAATGCAATGACCTTCAATACATCAAGACCTCCTAGAATTTAAGAATCGACTCTCGATATTGGCAAACTCATGCAAATCAGCTGGTCAAGATATCCGACACGAAAATGAATCTTTCATCAAGCATGTGCCCTCACAACACAAGAGAATCTTCCCCTTTTTGCTCATATGACTCACAAAAATTCAAGCAGGGGCATGTAAAAAAAATTTCTCTCTCTCTCCCAAAAGAATTCACATGCATCATGTCATGACCCATAAGCTTGCTCTTAGTGTATTACTCCACTAATATAAAGAAGTGCAATGTAAGATCACGTAGGACTTTAACTGGTTGTAATGGAAACTACGGAACTAGTAAATATTGGGTTAGCCAATAATAGCCACTAGCATCCTTAAGCGCCTTTTCAACACATCCCATTAACTCATGGACATTGTTTCTTTTTTCCATCATCCCATTCTTGATGTTTTTCTTTAGTATGGCCCATCATATTAAGCACACTTGACACAACAACGAAGATTATTCATGCACCTTCATTATAGTTTATTTATAGCAAGTGCACCTTCAACCTTTTCTTTTCTTCCCTCACTCTGCTTTTCTTTTTCTTTTCACCATTCTCACTCTTTGACACTTTGGGAAAATGATTTTCTCTTCTTCAGTGCTTAAGAGTTTTGTATAGACTTTACGGCTACTAAAAAGAAGGGATTAAGCTCGGTTTACACTTTATGACAAAAGAAAAAATAATAGGCTGAAGGCTCAACGAGCTGACTAGGGTATACAATCAAGGTGTGTACGACAAGGAAAAAAATAGAAACTCCCGGTTAAAACAAAGAAATGCCTACATCCTTTCCTACAATACACCTCCTTCATTTCGTTTTGTACACACACCAGGCAAGTTCTAGACACTTCACAATAGCATGGAATAACAGCACCTCACTTCACACTTTTTGCACATGCTCAATTTAAGATGTATTCAAAGACTCTTCTATCAGCTAATTACAGGAATTCAAACATTAAGCCTCCATCACACTGAATCGAACTCTATGGCCTAGGTATCTCAACATATTTACAAAGTTGCATGCTTTCATGCGAATCATCTTTGCATTTTGAATATCATGTACAACACGCAACCAGAATTTCGCAACCATATGGTAACTACAGGTTTTGGAATGCAATCCACCAAAGAAAAAACTGAAAAATAATTGGAAAAAAAAACTACTCCTACCAACTATATTTCCCTTAAGACGGTCGTCATCCATCCATCATAGGGAACGGTCACTAACTAAGACGTCGATTCAATGGGACCCTTCTCGGTAAAAGAACTGAAAACAAACGCCGAGAAACCCAAGAGTAAAAAAATGTTGAAAATATCGATCATTTCGATAGAGAAAATATGCACAAAAAATTTTAAAAATTTAAAAATATCGATCATTTCGATAACAAAAATATGTACAGAATCAGAATCAGCAAGCAACATTCAGCAACACACATCAATTTCACATAAATTTACAATTATAGAACAACACTTTAACACTTCACAGAGCACAGGGAACACAAAATGTCACATGCACGACAACAGAATAGAGCATACATACAAAACAGCCCAGCCCAGCACCTAACTACTCCCACCCCACACTTAGTTCGAACACTGTCCCCAGTGTTCACAAAAATCAAAATAACACAAAATCGGGTGGTGGAACTCCCTGATCAGTCAAAGTGTTCCACTTCTTCGTCAGGTGCTGCTGCCTCATCTCCCATGTCTGAGTCGCCCCCATCGTCATCATCGGAGTCCTCCCGACGTGTCTCCTCGTCTGTGGGAACGTCATCATCCGTGGGCTCTGCAAATGTTGGCCCCACTCGGCATAGAGCCCTGGCGTTTTCGCCGAAGGGGTATTCTAGCTCGAGTTGCCATAGCTCCTCCTCTGTCGTCGGCCTCCCGCCTATCCTCAGCTGGAGCATCTGTATCCCATACATTCGAGCCATATACTGGTCATCACGAGCATGTCGCTCGCCAAGTGTAAGCACTGGCCCGTGGGTGGTGTCGAGAGCCTTAGTTTTAGTAACATCTAAGGCCCGCCGCTCCATCTGCGGGATATAGTCAAGGGCCTCCTCCTCGACATCTAGGCCCCTGAGGAAGGTGGTGAGTAGTCCACCAAAGCCATACCTGTGCCCCTGGTGCAACCGGGCTCTCTTCATGGCGGAGATAATTACCGCCCCCACGTTGATCTCTAGCCCTTTCATCAGGGCGTACACCAGGCATACACGATCCCGGGTTACATCTATCATATGTACCCCCGGGATTAGGCATGAGCAGACTATCTTCAGCCAGATTCGGGCTTCCCTGTTCATTTGTGAATATGGCAAAGTCTGGTGGTAGCCCCTCTCTTTGTGTCTGCTCCATCTAGCTATCGATCGGGTCCCACATAATGTGCGTCTGATGTCCGCATATGGTGGGGTAATGTTCAGCTGTCGGAGTATGTGGGCGTCTGTGCCCCGCTCTCCTATGATGGCGTTGAGGTGGTGGGGCTCCAAGGTGACTATTTGCCCTCTGATTTTTATGGTGTGACTTCTGATCGTCGGGTTCCAGTTGGCATAAAATTCTCGAACCAAGTGCAGATTGCATTCCTTGGGCTCTTCAAAGATGAAATTTAGCCCAGCTGCCTCGATCCGGTGGACCATCCTAGGGAACTCCTGTGCCAATGGTTCCCGTGCTATATGCTCCTCGAGGAAATATTTTTTTTCTTTGTGCTTTGTGTACAACTTTTTCCCCTCATCAGTCACCCATCTTGTTCCATATTAGTGGCGTTGGCCGCATGGAACTGCTGGTGCTGCTGGGACTGCTGTGCCCAGTCTGATTCGCTTCCTTCCGGCGCCCGAAGTTGATGCGCCTTTCCCTTTCTCTTGCCTGCTTGCCATTTTACCTGTCAACCCAAGTAGACAAGATCAATGTTAAGCTTACGGATATTAACTTCGGCTAAGGTCGGGTTAAGCTAGGTTACCCCACACTTAGTCCTTAGCCACAGTTACAACAATACGGCAAGATCATACTTTATTTACACACAATAATCAACTATACAATCATGCTTAGTGCGTTCGAAAAATTTGACGGTATATCTTCTGCGTACTACTCAGACTTCGTACAGCTAATCACAATCACTACCATCGTTAACATCTTAACCATCGCACTTAGCAAGGAAAAACAAAGAAACAAAAACAACAACAAAAATTTATCTACACGAACCTATACAACCAACCAAATTCTCACAAGTTTCAACATTCCCTTAACCCGAGAATCCGTCGTTCTATTAACATCCTAACAAATTGTATATCGACTCATCTCATTCAACATGTACATCCTGGCATGAAATTCACAATTTCACTACATTTTCAACTTCAAATTCAAAAACAAGCCCTAGAATTGATATTATCAAGCAAATTCGATTAATTTATGCAATTGACAAGTTCAAGCAATCATAACGACATTCCGAACATTCATCAATAACAATTTACTTGAATTCATGATTAATTTCTACTTAGGACAATTTAGCTCACCTCACATGCTCAATATCGAAGAAAATCGACAAGAATTTGAGAGGAAATCGAAAAACATACCTTGACTTTGAAGAATCAAAGAAAACTTGTTGAATTTCGTAGCCTACTCCGTGTCACGTTGATGGGGGACTGGTTTTGGGGGGTTTGGTCGTGGAGAGATTAAAAAATGAGGGAAAAGGGAGGGTTTTCGGGGTTAAAAGGTAGGGAAATCGCGCGGGTCACCCGGCGACCCGGTGTGACCCGTCGCGATATACACGGCAACGTGTCACGGAGTGCATCGCGGTGCGCTGCCTCCGTGACACAGAGCCATTGCGAGACTGTTCTGGAAATTTTTAAAATTTCCGGGTTATACCTCAACGTGTCACAGAGGTAACGCGGAGGTCCACCTCCGTGACACGGAGCTATCTCCCCAGCTCACTGTCTGCCACTTTTTATTAATTTTTCATACCTCAACTTTTCCTTCGCGATTCCATGCATATTTTCCTCCGTTTGACCTGAAATTCATCTCACTATACAAAATTGGTTAGAATTATAGGTTTCACCTAACTAAAAAAATAATAAAAACAAAAACTAAAACGAAAAATTTTGTAGTAAATCAAGAAAAAGAAAAAGAAAAATCTATTTACACTTTACAAAAAGAAAGAAAAAAAAATTTCACGGGTTGCCTCCCGTGCAGCGCCTGGTTTACCATCGCGGCTCGACGTCGTTAAGCTCAGTTGTCCTCTAGGGTGATGGACAATTTCTCTCGATCACCGTCCTCCCCCCAGTAGTGCTTACACCTTTCCGGTGGTTTTCCCATTAACTCTCGGGAATCCTTCATCTACTTATCATCACCTTGATCAATAACATTGATCACCGAGAGTTCTTCATGCACCGTTGGGAGCTTGAGTGCCTTGTACACATCGAACACCTCCACCTTGTCATGTGCTCGCATTGTTAACTGCCCCGCAGCTACGTCAATTAGTGCTTTCCCGGTCACCAAGAAAGGACGTCCCAAAATAAATGGGACTTCCGCATCTGGTTCAAAATCCAGCATGACAAAATCTACAGGGAAAATTAGGGAGCCAACTTGCACCAGAACGTCCTCTACAATGCCATCAGGTCTGGCTAAGGATCGATCCGCCAATTGCAAGATTACAGTTGTGGGTCTAAGTCTTGCTGTTTTACCGGAGGGAAAAAAACGTATCAAAAACTTCCATGCAAGATCATCCCACGTAGAAATAGAATTCGGTGGCTCAGATTTCAACCACCTCTTGGCTTCTCCCAATAATGAGAATGGTAACAATGTAAGCCGGACATATTCTGATGACACTCCAGTGGGGATGTAAGTGTCACTTATCTCCAAAAAATTTTGGAGATGCTGCTGTGGATCTTCATGAGGGAGACCGGTAAACTGTCCGCTAGTGTGTAGCAACTGCACCATATTCTGTTTAAGTTCAAACCTCCCTCCTGGCTCAGGTTTCCGGATGCTAGATGTGACATTATTAGCATGTGGGATTGCCACCTTGTGAACCAGCCGAGCTGCTACTTCTTCGGGCACTAACACTGCCCGTAATACCGGTGGATTCTGTTGTTGCTCCATGATCGTCTGTCTGAGCAACTGCAGCTTTCTTTGTAGAGCATCTCTCCGTTTACTGTGAAATATTCTTTCTGGCTCTATATACGATTCCACCAGCTCCTTGTCTCTTGCCAGTGTTCAACAGAAATTAAGTCTGCAAAATACAGGCTAAGACCAAGTTGTCAACACTAAGAAAATAAAAATACAGTAAATTAACACTTAAAACAAATTCACCAATTGCCAAGTCCCCGGCAACGGCGCCAAAGACATGTTCGCGTGATTTGTGGGGTATAAAATGACATGCAAGTGCACGTGGTCGAACAAGTAGTAAGTGGCTTTAGTAAGCCATGTATCGATCCCACAGAGACTTGGATGAAGTGCAATCTGCTCAACTGTACTATATTTTACTTCTAAAAATGCAGACAACAGTGTAACCAAGAGTTTGATAGTTTGTTTTATAATTTTTAAACTAAAGCTAAAACAATTATCTACTTTGAGTCTGAACTATGAATGAGAGCATCCTGAGGTTAAACGAACATGTAATGAAATTAATTATCATCATACTTTGGTTAATCTTTTCCTCCGGTTGCTAGCCAAGAACATTTGTCAAGAGATTAAAACTCTCGTATTTAACCTCACTTAAGAATCATGAACCATCCACCTACATTTCAGTGATTAAATGCAATTCATGTTCTAGCCATACAAACCCGGTTCCTAAATTGACTAATACGACTTTCAGGTATATTTCTATCCTGAAAGAAAATCAATACTCAATTTTCCCAAACCAAGTAAGGAACATATCCTATTAATTCACAACTTTCCAATTTCTTGCTCTATCGAGTGAAACCGGACTTTTTAGATATACATTAACGTAGGCCACATATTAATGCAGTAAGAACAAGAATTAATAGAACAACATGGAAGAAAAGATGAAAAACCAAATAATCAATGATCACATTTCATCACAATTGTTCATAACCTCAGCAAGAAGAGGAATTAACCACTCATTTATGGATTAAACATCTTTAAATGAGTGTTAATCATAAAAGCAATTGAATTCAAGAAGAAAGAAGGAGAGAAAAAACCCTGATATTTTTGTCCCTCAACTGCCTGTAACCCACGTTCTTGCTCCACCAAGTCAGAATATTGAAAAATGAACCTCCTAAGTGTCCTATTTATACTGCTGGGAATTTTTCCCGGAATAACGAGCAACGTGTCACGGAGTGCATCGCGGAGCACTGCCTCCGTGACACGCTACGGACGCGGACCCTCACTGGAATTGGGGGTCCAGGAATTAAGGCCCAACGTGGCATGGCGTGCAATGCGGAGCCAAGCCACCGTGCCACGGACCGGACGCGGACCCTCTCTGGAATTTGGGCGAATTTTCCCTATCCAGGCAGAATGCCTCCGCGATGGCAGCGTGACACGACTCCATCGCGGAGCCCCTTTAATTCATGTTGTCCAATGCCTTGTTCCTTGCTCGCATCCAAGTCCAACCTCGACATCATCCAACATGCATTTAAGCTTCCCAAAATCACATTTTACCTGCAAAGCAATGCTAATCATGTTGGTTAGTATAAATTCACATTTTATTACCAATTACATGAGAATGTATACACATTGATAGATAAACAAGGCTAAAATGGTACTTTTGAGTATCACTTGGGCATATAAATTTGCCTAAGATCAGAGTGCCTCGTGGGGACTGGCAGGGTCCTTTTTTCTGCAAATTTCTTAGGGAGTTTTAAGTAATTTCCTATCCTCCTAGACTCTAAACTATGTATTTTTGGGTTTTAGTCAGGTGTTTTAGAGGGGATAACTGACAATTTACTTCATTTCACGCATCCTCTCAAAATTTAGAGCATAAAACCTCTCTTAGAAAGACAGGGCAGAAGCTAGGGTAGTCGAATTCTCCTTAGATTTTCAAGAGATTCTCTCAGGGATTTCCATCACCAGGAATGTGGGAATTCAATAAGGGAATAGTTCTTCCATTGTGTCCCTAAAACCTTGTCTTATGTCTTCTCTATCAGTTATAGCTCTGTAGTTTCGAAATGTGAAATGTTTTCAGATAGATTCCTTTGTGGATTAAAAGGGAATATTTCTCATGATTCTAGATTTCTTATTTATTCCTTATTTCTAGAAATTGTAAAAGATTGTAGCTAGTAGCATAATTCCGCCCTAGTCACAGCTCGGTAGAAACTAGAAACTTGTAGGTTGAACTAATTTTCTCTGTAGCGTGGTTCTATCAGTTATGGGATGCACATGTATATAATTTATGTTAAAATCTCAGGAAGAATCATGTCAATTTAGTCTTAGTCAGATTTTTAGCATACTCTGTGTTGTCTAGAAAAATTTCAGCTGATTAGTTTGACTGTAGTTAATCCTTGAGGTGTCTGTGATACCTCCCAGTTATCAGTATTAGACTCAGTATTAGATTTTAGTGGTTCTTTAGGAGTTCATGACACTTTTAGATAAGCAGATCTTAACATCCTTAAGACACCAGCTTTAGACTATAGTTTGTACTTTAGACGGTTACGACGCTTCCAGATAAGCAGCTCTGACCAGTCTTGGAACACTAGTTACAAAATCCAGTCCGATAAGACTCTCAGGGTACTTCCAGATAGGTATTCCTGACTTAGTATTGGGCTCTAGTTTTGAGCTATCAGCTTATTAGTCATAGGACTATCCAGTCGGAGTAGGACTTAGCACCGAGAGCACCAGGGTTCCAGTGCACCCAAGTTCCCAAAACTACATTGCTACCATAGGATATATTTTATTGGCCTCATGGTCCCAGACCCTTGATCACTCAGTTCATGCATTTATACCCTGGCAAGGTATATTAGGTCCTGCCGATGGGGTGCATACATCGGACTCCACGTCTAGCTCACGTGGTTATATGTCGGTTATAGATTGTCCCACTAGTCAGTTAAGTTCAGTCTCAGATTAGTCAGTTCAGATCAGTTCAGTATAGTGCTGGGCCTTGGGCCTAGACAGACCGGGACGGAACAAACCGGGACGGGTAGCCGGGCCAGGACGAACTAGAATGGACCGATAGTCTCGTCTCGTCCCACTATATTAACGGGTCAGGACGGGACATAATAAATGGGACAAACGGGACAAAAATGAATTTTTAAAATTTTTTCATATTATAGTTTAAATGTTTTTAAAATTTTTATAGTCTTATACTTTAAAGTCTTATATTTAGAAATAAGAATTTCAATTTTAAGGCTAATAGTTAGAACTTAGAACTTAGAAACTTAGAATGTATAAATAAGAAAGAACTTCACAGTTCAAAGTTGAACTTGAAATTTAAAATTTTAAATTTGAAATACAAGTTTAAGGCTAAAAATTCAAATAAAGTCTATACTCTAAATTTTGTTAAAGATTTAAAGTCTTAAACTTAAAGTCTAAAAACATAAAGTTTGAAATTTGAAATATGAAGTAATCATTTAGTTATTTATTTAAAAATTGAAAATTGAAATTAAGAATTTAATCTTTTAAGGATAAAATAATGTATAAAGTTTGTTAAAGACTTGAGGTCTTAAGTCATAACTCTTAAAGACTTAAAGTTTGAAATTTTAATTTTTGAAATTTATAATTTGAATTTTGATTTTTAAAATATGAAGTAATTATTGACTATTTATTTGTATCTATAAGTTTATTTAAATATTTGTAAATAATTAAGATATAATGCAACAGATAATGAAATTGAAAATTAAGGCTAAAAACTAAAAGCCTTTAAATTTATTCATATAAAAATTAAAATAATATCAATAAAAATTTATATTACAATTTACAAATATTAGTAGAGCACCTAATCTACCCAGCCACTTTCTAAGAAGGGTTCTTTTTGGATTAAGGGTTGAATATAATACTAATATATGTACATTTTTATGAAATCTCTTTCTGATTCTTCTATTTGTTGAGCCGAAATATTTTTTGGCGCTGGCATAGATTGTTTTCGGTCTTGTGCTTCCATGTCAACATCACTATTAATTGTTGAAACCAAAAAACCTTCTTGCTGGGAAGTTAACTTTGGCAGCCAGTGATTTTTTCGCTCCGCGTTGATCCAATCTCTGAAAGTTATAGATACGTCCAAGCTATCTTCTACTGGTGACTTTCCACACTGATAGCAGCCTCTGAAATAACAGATGATGCTTGAATAGCTAGTACGTCTTGAATTATCTTGCTAAGCATTGGAAATACGCTGCCACGAGCCCTCCACCAACTCAGAATGTCTGTGTGCCATCAGCGGAAATTGTAACATTTTCCCTAGCTGAAGAAAGATAGTCATCAAAATCACAATTGTCAAAAAAATTAAGACCAATAGTACTTTGGACATATCCATGGGTACTATCTACTCGGACCCTAAAAGTTCAAGGAGCATTAACGGAATTACCACTATGCAACTGACAATAAGTCTCATACATTATTTTAGCCTGCACTCTAATACTATTTTTACAAGATTCTAAACTTGGAGTTTCATTATATTCCATTTCAAAATTTTCATGAATTTTTTGAACGACTCCTCTTATACCTCGTTCTTTTATTTTTGGGTTAAAAAGCATAGTAGTGAAATAAATGTGAGGGATAGGAAAAAAATATTTTTTAAACTTTTAAATCATGACCTCAATAGCCGATGCAAACTTTTCATTATTTTTATATTAAGCAAATTTAGTAGTAACAACACATACATTTATTAAAAAATCACAAATAGTTGAAAAATACACGCCATAAAATATTTTTGTTGCTTGATAAAATAATTTCAAAAATTGATTAACTTCATTTATTTCCTCCCAGTCATTATGATCAAGTTTCAAGTCATGTTCAGAATTATGAGCATTATACAACATAGTGATACGCCTTCTATAAATATATGCAACTTCTAGCATTTCGTATAATGAATTCCATCTAGTTTTTACATGTTTTGAAACTTTTCTATATGGAAGTGCTCATATTCTACAAAGTTCTTTAAATTTATGAATTCTAGAACTTTTATTCACTTGAAAAACTCAAAAACATGCTAATTCAACTTTGAACACCCAATATCAAATAATTTAATGCGATTATGTACAACCAAATTAAATATATGAGCAACACATCTAACATGGAAAGCATTATTATTAATTGGACATAATCGAGTTCTTAACATACTAACAACACTAGTATTACAAGA
Organism: Datura wrightii; assembly: GCA_035772735.1. Lineage (NCBI taxonomy): Eukaryota > Viridiplantae > Streptophyta > Magnoliopsida > Solanales > Solanaceae > Datura > Datura wrightii. The sequence goes on from JASDFA010000007.1 coordinate 99,326,454, forward strand.
AATATTATCTAGTGTAACACTCAGTATTTTATCACAAATGCCAAAACATTGTAAAACTTCAAGTATAGTAGCAGCTATATATGTAGCAGTTTTCTCTGCTCACAAATTTTTAAGCTATTATTCTTTTTAATAAATTCCAATTATAATCAATTCAATGTGAAGTAATAGTTAAATAATCAACAGAATTGACACTACAACCCATATCAGATGTAATAGAAAATCTACCATAAAAATAACTAAATAAACAACGATGATAATGAGCATGTTTTTCTTGATAATTCAAAAATGTCACGTTTAACCATGATTCCCGAAAAACCTTCAAAAGAAGAATTATATGTTTGTTGAATATACATAATAAATCAGGGATCAGAGGAAAAACTAAAAGGCAAACCATAGACCTCAACCATTTGTGCGATGTTTTCACGGTCTCTATACCTATCATATTTCCGTTATGTAACAGAGCCATTTGGTTTTAAAGGGTTTAACTGGCCCTGAAACATATTGGAACCCCCTTCCGACCCAATAGGTACATCATAACCGACGGCTTTAGAGGCTTATTTAGCCACAAAATATTCAAGTTAGAACATTTTAATAAATATCTACGTAACCCCCCAGTTTCATCTTTGCTTCCTATCATGACTTGAACAGGGTCCCTGATCAGAACACGGGAAAAGGAGTCCCAAGAGACCACAAGTCGACCATGGCATAAGAATACATCTAATCTCAAGAAAGAAACTGAATAATAGATAAAATAATCATAGCGGAAGTCTAACTTGAACATAACATCAGATTAAGAAATTCGAAGCTGAATGCATACATATGTCTGAAAATCCTCTAGACATGATGAGTTGATGGGACAAGTCTAACACCCCGAATGTTTCTAAGATCAGATTCCAGGCTTAAGGGGGAGAAGTCAAGTAGAAAATGGAAATATTGTAGAATGAGCAGGTGGCAACGGGCAACTTGACAAGTCGTCTAGGCAGGCCACAACTCATCAGGTTGGTCATTGGGTGGGCTAGGTGTTTGGGCAAGGTCTCAAGCAGTGGAGGTGACGGGTGCAGGCAACGAGTCGTCGGGAGCATGACTCGTGAAGTGAGTCATTGGTGGAATTGGGAATTTAGTGAACTTGGGGCAGTGGACCAGTCGACTCGCCCCCCATGAGTCGTGGGGTGCCTCGTGGAATCTGGCAGGGTGACAATTTCCTGCATTTTTTCAGGGGTGTTCTTGTAAAATTCTATCCTCCTAACTTCTAGAACTCGTCGTTTTGAGTGCTATTTTGGACGTTTTTAAGGTTTTTTGTAGCCTAAACTTTCATTCTCTCAAGATACCTCTCAAAGCCCTTCTTTATCCTCTCCTCTCAAAGACCTCACCAAGGTATTCCTCAAATCTTCAAGACCAAGCTCAAGTGGGTGATTCTTCAAAGAAGTTATGCATGTTTTTCAACAAGGATATTCTTTCATCCTTGTGCCCTAAAATGTTTTATCAAAATGCCCAATTTTAATTATTCTAGAAGAGCATGACCTAGGGTCTTCAAATTTATGGTGAATTCTTTTATTATTCTCTAAATTCCAAGAACTAATATGATTATGAGTTGATTACAATGTACAATAAGTGGGTTACCTTGAATTATTGGTTGGGTGATGAGAAATCTGTGGTTATAGAATGTTCTTCATAAATGGTTTGAAATTTTGAATAAGGCTTTATTATTGTTAACTCAATTAATGTAATTACTTGAATCCATGTTTGAATTATGTGAAGATTGTATGATTAGCTCTAAGAACGTCAATGTGCCATTAATAGACACGTTGAGAAGGAATTAGAGTTTATGGGCTTGAATAATTGAAATTAAAGTATGTATATCTCTTATATCTTCGATGGAATTGATTGGGCATGAGGTAAATCCATGATAATGATCTAATTATTACATCCTTCTCATGAATTGGAGAAATCTAAAAATGGGTCTTACGAAATGAAGATGTATGCTTCTCCCATGATCTCATTGAATATGTATAAGTTATGAGTCAAGTATATGGTTTCCCATAAATCTAGAATTTTATGATTCAATGTATGTGTGTTAAGGTATGAATCGGTTCTATGGATCCTGAATGACTCTATGATATATGTCAAATGGTATGAGTCCGGAACATAAATGATTTGAACGTATTATGCATGATGTGAATCCAAAGATGCTCACTAATGTAAGACCTTTGAGGAAATATTGATATGGCTCAATGACGATTTGTATTATGATGATAAAGAATGGGAATGATATTTTAGAATATTGGGCTTGTTTTTAGTAGAAAGTAAACCCAGTCTTTTTGAAATGAATGTTGTATGATGGAAATTAGTAAATTCTCATGTCTCCGGTTAGTTGTAGTGGTTTAGTATATATATGATCAGATATTATATTAATATCCTGCATGTTTTAGTCCAGACAGGGAACTTCCTTAGTCGAGAACATTTCCCTTAGTCAGTCAAGGAACATCCTTAGTCAAGAACATTTCCCTTAGTCAGCTAGAACACTCCTTAGTTAAGAATGTGTTCCTTTGTGTAGAATGGGACACTCCATAGTTGAGAATGGGTCCCTTAGTAATCCAGGGACTCTCCATAGTAGATTATGGCTTGCTTAGCTCATGTCATCAATTTAAATCAGTTGTGGTAGGAGGCGGTCCCAACTATCGATAGATGTTCAATATATTACCTTTATGCATGAGTTCGATGATGTTTCCATGAAATGAGATCCAAAGAAAAGTTCCATATACGTGTATGTATAAATAGCTCTTAAGAGGATGGATGCATGTTAAATTAGTTATGTTAATGTACTTGGTTCTTTCCTTATTGTATACTTGTGTGTTTATTGATCTATGATATCTTGCATGCTTAGTACATTCCAAGTACTAACCGCATGTGTGCTATATCATCTCATGATATAGATTCAGGTTACTAGACTCGGCCTCGATGTTAGATACGCTCCATCCCTATTCAGCTGCTAGTGGTGAGTCCTCATCTTCCGAGGGTATGATTTACGTTTACATTTTTGTCATGTTCAGTTTTCAGATTTTAGGAGTTAGCAGGGGGTTTGTCCTAGCAACTCGTCAGTTTAGTAGAAGGCTTTAAGACTTGTCAAGATAGACTCAACATTGTATCAAGTGTAGCTTTGATTGTCCTTATGATTTATGTTAGATTATAGTAGTTAGCTTCCGCTTATCCATGTTGTTGACTGTTTATTATTCTAAGTGCCACGCTATGATTATGCCACGGGTCAACTCAGACCCTTTTGGGGTTCCTTGTCCCATATTTACAATCCATCTCTACCCTCAGGTCATGACAAACTTGGTATCAAAGCCATGTTTTAGAGTGTCCTAGGGTGTCTGAAAGTCACGTTACGTAGAGTCTTCTTCATGGGTGTGAAGCTCGCCACACTTATGACGAAGAGGCTACGAGACGTTTTAGGAATGTTCCCTTTTCTTCATGATTCTTATCGTGCGTTGAGTATGAAGCTCTAACAGTCCCTCTCCTGACTCGTTCTTTACGCGCTCGCAGATAATGCCTCCTAGACAAGCGAATGGAAGAAGGAATAGAAATGGGCCCCAGCAGGCCCCACCAGCCCCGACGAACCCGATTGATGATCATGTTACTCATGCCGAGTTTAGGGCAGCATTTCAAATGTTTACACAGGTGATGACAGCTCAGATTAATCATCATGGGGTGGTTCATATGCCCCAGAATGGGAATGCACTAGCAGCTCGGGTAAGAGATTTCCTTAGAATGACCCACCCAAATTCCTTAGGTCGAAGGTGGATTAGGACCCACATGAGTTCATTGACGAGATCCTAAAGACGATCCATGTCATGGGAGTGAGTTGAGAGGAGTGCATCGAGCTAGCTTCATATTAGTTGAAGGGAGTTGTGCACATCTGGTTCAAGCAATGGAGGGACAGTAGAGTAGAGGGAGCAGGCCTTATTAGTTGGGTGAGTTTCAGGCCACATTTTTGGAGCAATTCTTCCCTCGTGAGATGAGGGAGATCAAGGCAGCTCAATTAGTGAATTTGAAGATAGGCACTATGACCGTTCAGGAATACTCCTTAGAGTTTGCACGATTGTCTAAGTACACGCCAAAGCTTGTGGTGGATGAGCGGGCTTGAGTGAGCCGATTTGTTCATGGCGTGGTGGACTTCCTGGATAAAGATTATAGGACCACCATGCTTCACAAGGATATCAATTTCCCTCGGATAGTCATGTACGCCCAACCGATGGAGGTAGTGCATTTTAGAGAGAAGGCAGTCAAGAGGCCTAGGACCGGAGATTTAGAGTTATCCCAGTAGAGGTCAAGTGGTGGACACCACCCACGCCACCAACAGATGTCATCGGCCCCATCACCTTCGACAGTCAGTGTTGCGAGCACACCCAGGGTAGGAGAAATTACGTATCCGTTGTGTACTAGCTGTGGGAAGCATGACTTAGGGGAATGTATGGCTGACTTAGGTGCTTGTTTTTTGTGTGGAAAGTTGGGACATAGGTACCGAGATTGTGTGGCAGCTAAGTAGAGCCCCAGCCACCTCTTCAGTAGCTCCAGCAACCTGCCCAATTCAGCAAAGTACATCATTCAGCGTAGGTGGCGGCCTTCATCAAAATCGCCCTTCCAGCTCAACAACGCCTCAGGATAAGGGAAAGTCCCCAGTAATAGTCACAGATATGTTGTAGATTGTTCCTGTTACCTTTGTATGTTGCTAAGCCATGAACCCCTATATTGAATAGAAATTCTAGTGTTGTTTGTTGGAAGGAAGTGGTCGATGTCTAATGTGATATCGTTGTTAGCATGAGGTTGTGGTGAAGTGTTGGAGGTAGGGGGGATGGAGGCAAGCTAGTAGTGTGCAATCTAACCTTAAGGGAGCCTTAGCAGGATGGCTTGAAGATAAGAGGGAGATGGTAAGTTTATGAGCCAGGAGGGATCTTGAGTTGCTAATGGAGTAATATTAGCCTTTATAAGTGCTTAGTAGCCTAGTTGGTGAAGATATCTCCTTTACGTGTTCAGATTTGGTGGTCGTGAATGATTCATGCTCAATAAGTCCTTTTCCCTCAGTTAGACCAGATATCATACATTTTAGTTTGGTATCAGGAAGTGGTTCGACAATAAAGGCTTAGTCAATAGTAGCTCGGTGCTAGCTAGATGGGAGAGAATCCTTCTCAGTGTTCTATTCAGTTATTTGTCAGTTTCATGTCCTCAGTCCCTCTTATGTTGTAGCATGCATGTACGATTTAGATGTTCATTCAAGACATGTAATTACATTCGGAGGAAGTCATTTCGTTAGTTTCGAGCTTGCATAATCAGTAACGGGATATGGTGAATTGTATTTCTCTATTCCGTACATTTTTCAGCATTCGAGGAGGAATGATCCCAAGGGGGAGATATTGTAACACCCCGAATGTTTCTAAGATCAGATTCCAGGCTTAAGGGGGAGAAGTCAAGTAGAAAATGGAAATTTTGCAGAATGAGTAGGTGGCGACGGGCGACTTGATGAGTAATCTAGGTAGGCCACGACTCATCAGGTTGGTCGTTGGGTGGGCTAGGTGTTTGAGCAATATCTCAGGCAATGGAGGTGATGGGAGCAAGCAACAAGTCATCGTATGGGAGTACGACTTGTGAAGTGAGTCGTCGGTAGAGTTGTGAATTTGGTGAACTTAGGGCAGTGGACTTGATGGCTCGGCCCCCACGAGTTGTTACCTAACCCCACGACTCTTGGGGTGCCTCGTGGGGTCTGGCAGTGTGACTTTTTCCTGTGTTTTTCCAGGGGTGTTTTTGTAAAAGTCTATGCTCCTAACATCTACACCTCATCGTTTTGAGTGCTATTTGGGACATTTTTAAGGGTTCTTTTAGCCTAAACTTCCATTCTGTCAAGATACCTCTCAAAGCCCTTCTTCCTCCTCTCGTCTCAAGATTCAAAAACCTCACCAGGGTGTTCCTTAATGCTTCAAGACCAAGCTCAAGTGGGGGATTTTTTGAAGCAGGTATGCGGGTTTTTCAACAAGGATATTCTTCCATCCTTTTTCCCCAAACTGTTTTATTAAAATGCCCAATTTCAATTATTCTAGAAGAGCATGACCTAGGGTTTTCAAATTGACGGTAAATTCTTCTATTATTCTCTAAATTGCAAGACCTAATATGATTATGAGTTGATTACAACGTAGAATAAGTGGGTTAACTTGAATTATGGGTGAGGTGATGAAAAATATGGGGTTATAGAATGTTCTTCGTAAATGGTTTGAAATTTTGAATAAGGCTTTATTATTGTTCACTCAATTATTCTAATCCATGTTTGAATTATGTGAAGATTTTATGATTATCCCTAAACACTTGAATGTTCCATTAACAGAAACGTTGAGAAGGAATTAGTGTTTATGGGCTTGAATAATTGAACTTAAAATATGTATATCTCTTATATCTTCGATGGAATTCATTGGGCATGAGGTAAATCCATTATAATGGTCTAATTAATGCATCCTTCTCATGAATTTGAGCAATCTCGAAATGGGTCTTACGAAATGAAGATGTATGCTTCTCCCATGATCTAGTTGAATATGTATAAGTTAAGAGTCAAGTATATGGTTTCCCGTAAATCTAGAATTTTATGACTCAATGTATGTGTGTTAAGGTAAGAATCGGATCTATGGATCATGAATGACTCTATGATATATGTCGAATGGTATGAGTCCGTAACTTAAATGATGTGAAAGTATTATGCTTGATGTGAATCTAAAGATGCTCACTAATGTAAGACCTTTCAAGAAATATTGATATGGCTCCATGACGATATGTATTATGATGATAAAGCATGAGAATTATATTTTAGAATATTGGGCTTGTTGTTGGTAGAAAGTAGCCCCAGTCCTTTTGAAATGAGTGTTGTATGACTGAAATTAGTAAATGCTCATGTCTCTAGTTAGCTGTAGTGGTTTATTATATATATGATCAAATGTTATATTAATAGCCTGCATGTTTTAGTCTAGATAGGGAACTTCCTTAGTCGAGAACGTTTCCCTTAGTCAGTCGGGGAACTTCCATAGTCGGGAATGTTTCCCTTAGTCAGTCAGGGAACTTCCTTAGCCTAGAACATTTCCCTTAGTTAGTATGGAACACTCCTTAGTTGAGAATGTGTTCCATTTTGCAGAATGGGACACTCCATAGTTGAGAATTTGTCCCTTAGTAAGTTAGGGACTCTCCATAGTAGAGAATGACTCCCTTAGCTCATGTTATCTGTTTAAATCAGTTGTGGTAGGAGGCAATCTCAGTTATCAGTAGATGTTAAGTATATGACCTTTATGCATGAGTTCGATGATGTTCCATGAAATGAGATCCAAAGGTTCCATATACATGTATGTATAAGTAGCTCTCAAAAGGATTGATGAATGTTAAATTAGTTATGTTAATGTACTTGGTTATTTCCTTATAGTATGCTTGTGTGTTTATTTATCTATGATATCCAGCATACTTAGTACATTCCATTACTAACCGCACGCCTTTTATGCTATATTGTCTAATGATATAGATTCTGGTGTCCGGACTTAGCCCGCGGTTAGATACGCTCCATCCCTATTCAGCTGCTATTGATGAGTTGTCATCTTTCGAGGGCATGATTTACATTTACATTTTCATCATGTTTAGTTTTCAAATTTTAGGAGTTAGCTGGGGGTTTGTCCCAGCAACTCGTCAGTTTAGTAGAAGGCTTTCAGACTTGACAAGATCGACTCAGCGTTGTATAAAGTGTAGCTTTGATTGTCCTTATGATTTATGTTAGATTATAGTAGTTAGCTTCCGCTTATCCATGTTGTTGATTGTTTCTTATGACAAGTGCCACGCGATGATTATGCCATGGGTCGACTCGGAGCCTTTCGGGGTTCCTTGTCCCGTGTTTATGATCCGGGTCTATTCTCGGGTCGTGACAACAAGACCCCAACTAACTCAACAAAACTGAAACTGAAATACATAAAGGAAAGCTGAATAGTCTAGTCGTCGGGCAATGAGGAGTCACCCAAAAATGGAGTGCTAACTCTGATAAGCTGACTACAAGCGGGGTTGAATCTGAGAGCTAGGTCTTGTATCATGAAATAATACAGTATAGAGTATGCGATCAGTACGTGGAATGTACCAAGTATGCAAGGTAAGTAAAATCACTAAAGTAAATAAAATCATTCAAAGAAAATGCATAATGTAAACGTAAATATAAGAATCTTAGAGTAAGGCTTGCATGCATTCATTCTGAAATCATGATCTATTCATAACATAACTAACATAACTTCATAACATCATAAACTGAATCGATTGACTCAAAGATGAATTCGGCCATTAATAAGTAAAGCTGAACTTTGAGTCAAACCTACTTTAGAACATGCATTTACATAAATCTCATAAGTAATGAAACATGCATATCTGAAATCATGAGGAACAATGGGAGACTCGTCTTTTAATCGACATACCACGATAGATCTTACGTGGTCCCAACTATCACACTCAAGTAGGTAGAGCCATCCAAAGCCTTTCCAGGGCTAGGGAGATACCATGATATCAACATCAAGATGAAGGCCCATCCGGGCAGGGGAAGCTCACAAGGGAGGTCCCAAAGTCATAATGTATAAACCTGTGTTGGTGCTTAGTTCTGAGGCATAGGGTGATTGACTCTTAGCCTACTCGGTGCTAAACATTACTCCCAAAAAAAGCATATGCTCTACATCATTTTATAATAAAGATCAACATCGTCTATTGACGAAGCTCAATGATCAAATACATCTCAAATATGAAATCATGCATATGAGAAACTTTAGCTCAAGACATACCATATGCTGTAAATATAATTGGGGCCTTCGCTCCAAAACCATGTGGTAAGCTATACATAAAAAAACTTTAACTCAAAACATACCACAAGTTGAAAATGTAATTGGGAGTCTTTACTCTGAAATAATGTGGTAATCTTAATTTTGGAAAGTCATCATTCATACTTAACATGTGGGCATTTCCCAAAGCTTTATCATACATAGAAATACTCAATTCTCATCGACATCATAATTGTAAACATGGAAAGCTTCAAATCATGCTTTTCATCATAATATCTAATCATTATCACATATTCATCATAAATCTCATCTTTCATGAACATCTCATCCATGGGCTTTTAATTCATAAAGCTAAAACCATGATTTTAAGTTAAAAACATTATAAAATTTGCCCATGCTTCATAATTCAATAGTAGAATAATAATCAAATCATACCCATGTATAGAAATAGAAGATTCATGCATTTGGGTTAAGACTCCATATCTTAGACAAAGAATTTCATACTTTAAAAAGGGATTAGGCATGGGTGTGAAAGAAATCACCCATTCATAACCTTACATACCTGTTGGTAGATGATTCTAACACTTGTTTAGATGCCTAATAAGAAATTGAAAAGAAATTGATGAATGCTAAGCTTGATCACCCTCTCAAGTCTTCTGCCTTGCATGCATGAATAAATGAGGCCTAAAATGAACTTAAGCCCTTTAAAAGTCACTATTCATAACTCAAAGCGTCGTAGATTAGGCCCTAGGAACTTAGGAATTACGGAAAAACCCTTACTAAACTCGTAGAAAATAATTGTTAGGTGGTCCGAACAAGGGACCTCAAGACTCGTGGAGCTAGTCGTGAGGTACACTACCTGAGCCTCGACTAATGCTTTCCCTGCTTGGACCATGACTCACCCCATAAATTGTGGAGACTGACCACGACTCATGGGGTCCTTCCGTGATACCCACTGCCTCTTTCATTTTCTTTTCTTAATCTCCCTCTCTATTGCTAACCCAACAACTCATGGGGCCTGGCCACGGGTCATGGTCATGCCAGTGGGGTCTCCTCTTCTCAAACCTTAAATTCCATTCCCTGGCCTTCCCCACGAGTCACATTATGACTCGTGGGTGGATCTCACGAGTCTTCTCACAACTCGTTTTGAGTCTGTTGTAGAATTTTCACTTTTTCTCTATTTCAACTCCCGGGTTTGCTCTTTAGGCTTCCGGGGTATAACACTTCAGCCCTATTCATGCTTAAATACCTTATTACAAATAACTTTCGATCGGTCCTTATTTTGATACATAAGTTTCCAAACAGTTGAAGTTTTAGCCTGTTGAACCCTAGTCTTACCCCTAGTAGGATGCAATGGAGAAAGTTGAGCTTCACAATGAGGAGTATCCTGAGTTGGAGCTTCAGTAACGGTATTAGTAGGTGTATCATCTAATTCTTCTTATTCTACTTCTACTTCTACTTCCTCATCTAATTTTTCGTCTAATAAATTACTATAAAGCCTTTCCATAACTTTTATCTAATGGAGTATCCGAATTAATATTAATAAGAGTACTACCAAATTGCGTAAAATCTTCATTATTAATTCTAACTCTAGGGACTGAAGAAGAACCACCAATTGTTTTAGCAGTAGAACTAGAACCTGTACTTTTTTTCCAGTACTAATACCCAATGCATCTGCAACCTTGGCCATAACACCCTTTTCTATTTCATATTTTTATTCCAAAATCCATACTATAATTTATGAATAAATAAATAAAACACAACTAAAATTATGACTAAATAAATATAACAAAAGTATATATAAATAAGTAAGATAGAAAAATTAAATACGTAAAGTCATAAAATAAATAAGTAAGAGAAGTAAGTATGGAACGAATGTACCAAACGTCTGTGTAAAAGACAGACGATTATAACCAATTGTCGGAACTCAAAAATTGGTGTAGAAAAACTAGCAAGTAGAAACTTGAGACTTCAAAGCTGAAACTTGAAACTAAAATAACTAACAATTTGAATTTGAAAATTATAAATTTTGAAATTTGGAGAATTAAAGAATGTAGATTGTAGGGAGATTTGAGAGAAATTGACAATTGATAATATTTGAGAGAATGAGTGTGTAGTAGAGATTAGAGAAGAGAAGAGATAAATTGGGAATAAATTGCGAAATGTAGGGGTATTTATAGTTTTTTTAAAAAGGACCAAAGTGTAATTTCTAAAACTAATGGGTGTTATAAAAATTTTTAAAAAAGTAAAGGGGATTGGGGGGATGCTTAAGGGAATATAGTCGTTGGGGGCCCCCACCGCAACGGTTGGAAACGACTATATTATTAAAAAAAATTTTAAATAACGATGCGAATCGGGACGGGACAACCAGTAAAAATACCCGTCCCATCCCATATCCCATCCCTCCTATCCCACGACACAAGTTGGGCCAACTGGGACCCAGAATTGGGCCAGTATCGGGATGGACTGGGGCGTCCGTCCCATCAGCCAGCCCTATGGTTGGTTGGCGAACCACCATGACTTCTTCAATGTTCACAAGTCATGTAGAGTTATGCCCCGCTGTTCATGTAGAATTGGCAATTCTTCATCATCATGCAGAGCTTCCTCCCACACGTCATGTAGAGTTATGCCCCAGTGTTCACTTCTTCTTGTTATGCTTCTTAGTATCTCCTCTGCTTCTTCTTTTGGAGAACTATAACTTCCTTCTTGACGAATTAATGATTCGATGGGCATTGAGGGGTTGACATCCCTTTCCGCATTAGACTCCTCCAAATATTCTTGGAGCATGGGTTCCACGCGCCCACATGTATTTCATTTTCCCTCACATACCATGGCTTCATTCTTATCAAGCTTAGGAGCACAATTTCTATCATAGCCACTATAACAAGAAGTGAATTCATTTGGGCATCCACCCCAATATCTATCATGACCGCCACATAATGTGCATCTGTAGCCATTATAGGATAAAGAAGGTGCACTCATCTCTCTTCTAAGGGCATATTTGAAATCTCGCCGATGGTGTCGTCCTCCACAATAGGGACATAGGTTATCATGATATGGGTAAGAACCATCAAACCTCCTTTCTTTCCATGATTTCATAATTCAAACACAAATAAACAAAAATAAATACAAAACAAAATGTAAAACAATACGCAAAACAAGTTCGAATCAATAAATAACTAATTGCTTATCACAACTCAATTCCCCGACAACGGCGCCAGTTTTGATAAGAACCAAATTCACTCCTCTTGATGAGAGAGTGTAAATAGTCGTTGAGAAAAAAAATAAATCTGACGAGTGTTGGGGTCGAATCCCATAAGGAATTGAGTTGATAATCCAAGAGTTTTAAACTAACTCAAACTCTAATGTGTCGTTGTTTAATATTTAAAAAGTAAAATTAGGGGAAAAAGGAAATTAGCATCAAGTTCCTAATTAAAACTAAATGGAGGGAATTCCAATTGTAGCAGTAACAAGTGAAAAGGCTAGAGGTGTGCTATAGATGGGTTAACAACTAAAATGGGAATTACTTCATTGCCTTAGACTCTAATTTAGCATACATAGCAATGGATAAATCACACTCTTCTATTATCAAGCACAAGAACATAAGTGCCTTATGTTTTCTCAAACCCCAAGGCCAAATTCAAACTATCAACCAAAAAAGCTTGAGGAAGGATTAAACTATCTCCATCCTTGGCCTTTAACGAAGTTAAAATGTTGGTTTTGACAATCTCTAAATCAACCCCACACACCAACACAACAAATCCTCACTATTATCTTCTCACCCAATTCTCACCTTTCTCTCTCAAGCAAAAGCAAGAAAAATATATCAAAATTCATGTTTGCAACCATCAATTTTCACAATTAAAACTTGGAGAAAATAATAGATCTACACTTGCAATAAGAGTCCAAGAGCAATTAACAAATACCCATTCAATTTAACAAAATCACCATGCACACATCCCTGACTAACAAATTACTTGTGCATATTTAGAGAGAGAGAAAAAAAATACCAAGAGGATTCCCCTCAACATTCATCATATTTCTTCACAAACTTTCTTCACATAGTCTTATTGGGTTGAAGAAAAAGAAGAAGAAAAGCAAATTCTATCAGTACAATTCTATGGTGTTTTTCTTCTCTCTAGAATTGAATGTGTTGTGTGAATTGATTATGTATGGTGTACAATTTTGGGTCATAAATACATGTACTTTCTTATTTATGACTTTTCATAATTTCCCTTGGGAGTTTCTAGGATCTTTGAGAACCTTTCTAGACATTTTTCCCCTCCATCAGTGAAATGGGTCACTTTCCCTTTGAACTGTGTTTAGAAGGTGCCAACCTGTGAAGCACAGGTGAATAGCTGGCGCCAACCTGCCATGCACCGGCGAATAGCCGGTGCAAATAGTCTCACATGCGTTTTGCAAAACTGGATCTGTGTTTCTCTAGTTAATAGCATGTCTTTAGTAGCTCCTTTTGAGATCAAATTTTCCATTATCTTGGTCTCCTTTCCTTCAAATGCCAACACATGAAATTTCATCTCGAATTTCATGCATAAATTTCATGCATTTTTCTCAATTTCATGCTTTCTTTACTTGAGTTAAATACCTACAAAGATCAATAAGAAAGGGCATAAAATCCACCTAAATGACTTGAAAACTAAACAAAAACTCATGTATAAGACCCTAATGAGTTGGTGAATAACCAACTCATTAAGGCGTGATATCACTCACGGGTGGCCCATACAGGCATGGGCACTCTCAAGGAGGACCATATCATCACTATGTAGGCACATAGTTTTGAGACCTGGATGCACTGGAACCCCATTCTACTCGGTGTCAAATACTACTCCCAGAATATATATAGTTCTCATATCATAATCATGAAACATAATTGAAGTACATAGGCAAGTTGAAATCATGAGATTCATAAGCATGCTTGAGATACATGAACTAGCCATATAATAGGCCCATGAATCGGCCATGATCATAAACGTGATATTCATAAGAGTCATGTATATTGAGCAAATCATCATACTCTAAAACCATAAATTTATGAAGGATTCTTGTGGAAATCATGCATTGTAATCATAAAATGTAATCTGACTCATCGTACATGAAATCATGGACTCAAGCAAAATTTCCTGCCTCATACATAATAGGCCATCATATTCATATGCTTGAAATCAAGAATTAATAATTAAATTGAGAGTAAAATCTTCCCCAATAGTCTTGAATTATTAATTGAAACATGAGAGGATTGGGCCCATAGACCCAACATGAATATTAGCATGGAATTGGGTTAAAATCCTAGAATTTCAATACCCTTAATTGGAGACTTGAATTCATGAGTGAGAGAAGAAATTTGGGCATGAGGGAGGAAGAAATATCCCATTAATTTCCCTACATACCTAGGTAAATTGATTTCTACGCTGGTCTTGAAAACCCAAGAAGGTTGAGAGAGAATTTAATGAGGAACCCTAGCTTAATCTTTGATAATATGCAAACTCACACTCCTAATAAAGCATGAAGCGTACATTGTCAATAAAAAACGAACCAAAGATTATGGTTGATCCCCCAGGTAATATGGTCAAGTTATAGAATTATGCTAGTATTTAAGCTTTTAAGTGTGTTATCTCATAAAAAAGGGGTTATATAAAAGCAATTATTCGACAAGATTGAGAATTAGTTGTTGTTTATCAAGATTATGAAATTAACTAGGGTAAGCATTCTGATCTTGAGCAGAATTATATGCCCAAGTGATGCTCAAATGCTCTAATTCGTCTTGTTTATCTATTGTTATGTGTGCATTCTCATGTGATTTGTAGTTAAAATGTAAATTTATACTAACCAACATGATTAGTATTGTTTTTCAGGAAAAATGTAATTTTAGGAAGCTAAGATGCATGTTGGTAAAAATCGGGAATGGACTCGAAAGTGAGCAGTGGAAAAGGTCAAGGAAGAGCAGCAAAAATAAGGGCTTTGCGATGGATCCGTGTCACACTGCCATTGCGGAGGCACTCTGCCTCGGATGATTTAATTTGGAAAATTCCGGTGAAGGTCTGCGTTGCCTCCGTGACACGGAGGCAATGCCACGTGATACAAGCCATGGCACGTTGCCTATATTTACCTGGAACATCAATTTCCAGTGAGGGTCCGCGTTTGCACCGTGGCACGGAGGGAGTGCTCCGCGATACACTCCGTGCCACGTTGCTTGTTATTCCGGGAAAAATTCCCACTAGTATAAATAGCACACTTAGGTTTATTTTTAATTATTCTGACTTGGTTGAGCAAGAACGTGGGTTACAGGCAGTTGAGGGGACGAAAATTCTAGGGTTCTTCTCTATCTCTTTCTCTTTTATCTCAATTGTTTGTATGATTTATACTCATTTGATGATGTTTAATCCACAAATGAGTGGCTAAATTCACTTCTTGCTGAGGTTAAGAACAATTGTAGTGGAATGTAATTGTTGATCAATTTAGTTTTCATCTTTTCTTCAACGGTTGTTCTATCAATTCTTGTTCTTACTGCATTAATGTTTGGTCAATGTTAATGTATACCTAAAAAATCCAGTTTTATCTTGAAAATGAAAGAAATTTTAAAGTTGTGAATTGGTAGGATATGATCTCTTCTTAGTTTGGGAAAATTGAGAATTGATTTACATTCAGAATAGAAATATATCTGAAATTTGTATTAGTCAATTAAGGAATCGGTTTTGTATGGATAGAACATGCAATTCTTTTATCACAAAAATGTATGTTGAAGGTTCATGATTCTTATGTTGGGTAGAATACGAAAGTTTCAATCCATAGGCAATAATTCTTGACTAGCAACCAAAGGAAAGATTAACCGAATTGTATCGATAAATCATCTCCCTGCATGTTTGTTTTAGCCTCAGCTTGCTTATTACTATAGTTCAGACTCACTTTATAATTTTGTCTTAGATTAGTATAAATTAGGGAAGAAACTCTCAAAAATCCTATTTAAATTGTTGTCTGCATTTTTAAAGTTAGAGTTCATTAACACTTAAGTTGATTATTATCTTAGTTCAGTCCCTGTGGGATCGATACTTGGCTTACTTAAGCCATTTTACTACTTGTTCGACCATGTACACTTGCGTGTAGTTACCAAACACCCGAAAAAGTTTTTGGTGCCGTTGTCGGGGACTGGCAATTGGTAAAATTATTTTCTTACTGTTAGTTTACAATTGCTATATAAGTGCTGACAACTTGATCTTAGCCTGTCTTTTGCAGATATTGAATTTTGTTGAACACTGGCAAGAGACAAGGAGCTGGTGGATTCATACTTAGAGCCGGAAAGACAGTTCCATCGTCAAAAAAGGGAAGCTCTAGAGAAGAAGCTGCAGTTGCTCAGACAGAGAATCCTGGAGCAATAACAGAATCTACCACTTGTGAGGGTAGTGTTAGTGCCCCAGGAAATAGCAGCTAGGCCGGTTCGCGAAGTGGCAATCCCACATGCTAACAATGTTACATCAAGTATTCGCAAACCTAAGCCAGGAGGGAGGTTTGAGCTTAAACAGAACATGGTGCAATTGTTGCACACCAGCGGGCAATTCATAGGTCTCCCTTACGAAGATCCACAACAACATCTCCAAAACTTTCTGGAGATAAGTGACACTTACATCCCCGCTGGAGTATCATCTGATTACGTAAGGCTTACATTATTCCCATTTTCACTATTGGGAGAAGCAAATAAGTGGTTGAAAGCTGAGCCACCTAATTCCATCATCACTTGGGATGATCTTGCAAGAAAATTTTTGATACGGTTCTTTCTGTCCGGGAAAACAGCAAGACTTAGAAGTCAGATTCTAAGTTTTAAACAAAGAGAGGGGGAGAATCTGTATCAAGCTAGGGAAAGGTTCAAATCATTGCTAAGGGATTGTACTCACCATCACCAGTCCAATGATGTGCTGGTGCATACTTTCATAGAGGGTTTGGAACCCCACACAAAAATTTTTTTAGACTCAGCAGCTAGGGGGCAAGCATTAGAAAAGACTTATGAGGAGCTTTATACTTTGTTGAATCGTATTTCGCAGGGAAATCCAGAGTGGAATGCGGACTCTTCTGGAGGAGGAAAAAGGAAAGCGGCAGGAGTCTTAGAAGTGGATGGTTTTACAGCTATAGCTGCATAGATAGTTGCGCTGCAAAATCAACTTAACACCCACTTTAGCAATATGAGCTTGAATCAACCTCAAGCCCCAGTTAATGTAGTGCAGCAGTTTTGGGGTGAAGTATGCGGTAGTAATGAACACTCAGCTGAGTGTTGTGGTGCAAATCCTGATTTAGTGAACTTTGTGGGGAATGTACAGAGAAATAATCACCAACAGTATGGCAACAACTACAACTCGAATTGGAGGAATCATCCGAATTTCTCTTGGGGTAGTAACAACCATCAAGGGCAGAGTTCGAATCAGGGTGTGCAGAGAAATCAAGGAGAGCAGCAAAACTATCAGACTCAATACAGAAGCAACAATGCACCTCCTCCACCACCACCCAGCATTGAGGAAATGTTTAAAACAATGATAGCTAACCAAGCTCAATTGCAGGCTGATTATATGAAATTGGCAGCAGATGTAAAGAACAATCAGTTAGCTACAAAGGCGTTGGAGCACCAGTTTGGACAACTAGCTGGAGCTCATAACACCAGGCCAAGAGGAGGACTACCGAGTGACACTGACCCGAATCCCAAGCAAGTAAATCCAGTGACCACAAGGAGTGGTTTACAACTCAAGGAGGTGGAACCAGAAAGACCACCTCAGTAGTCAGGAGCAGCGGAGAAGGAGAGGGAACAGGATGATGAGAGGGGGAAGGAGAAGGCAGCTGAAGCAGAAAGACCACCACCCCGTTCCCTCAAAGATTAAAGAAACACAAGGAGGAAGCTTGTTTTAAAAAGTTCATGGAGGTGCTTAAACAGGTACACATTAATTTACCTCTTGTTGATGTTTTGCAGGGAGTGCCGAAGTATGCAAAGTATATCAAGGACATCGTAGCTAACAAAAGCAGATTGACGGAGTATGCTACGGTGGCGCTGACTGAGGAGTGCACTTCCCGTATACGGAATAGGTTGCCAACAAAGCTCAAGGACCCTGGGAGCTTTACAATTCAAATCACAATTGCGCAAAGTATCCGAGCTCGCGGATTATGCGATTTGGGAGCGAGTATTAACTTAATGCTGACATTGGTGTTCAAGAAGTTGGGGCTGGGCAGTCCTAGACCAACGACGGTGATCTTGCAGTTAGCGGACCATTCTTTAGCCATACCAGATGACATTGTGGAGGATGTGTTGATGCAAGTGGGCTCCCTTATCTTCCCGGTAGATTTTATTGTTCTGGATTTTGAGTCGAATGCGAAAGTCCCATTTATTTTGGGACGTCCTTTCTTGGCAACCGGGAGAGCTTTGATTGATGTAGCTGCAGGGAAGCTAACTATGCGGGTGAATGACAAAGTGGAGGTATTTGATGTATATAAGGCCACGAAGCTTCCGGCCATGTATGAGGAGCTTTTAGCAATCAATGTGCTAAATCAAGCAGAATTTTTTCCGATTGTTGAATCTCGAGATCCATTGGGAAGAGCATTGATGAGCTCCGATCATTTCGGAGATAGAGATACTTACAAGAGGGTGCAAATGTTGAATGAACCACAATGGTATCTTGGGAAGCATGACTTTCAGCCGTTAATGAGGTTCCTTGTAACATTGCAGAAACTATCGATTAATGAAGCACAAAAATTGGTGTTGTGGAAAGAAGATTGAAGTGCCACGTTCTTGGTTAATGGTCAACGTTGTAAGCGTTACTGAGTGAGGATGTTATTCGAGAGAAAACGTCCATCACTCTAGAGGATGATTGAGTGTCAATGATGTCGATCCGCGACGGTAAACCAGGCGCTGCACGGGAGGCAACCCGTGAAATTGTTGTAATAGAAGAGTAAAATTAGTTAAAAAGAAAAAAAAAGAAAAAAGAAAATAAAAATAAAAATAAAAAACAAAAAAAATTGTGTTTGTGTTTGAAACCTATGAATTCTAACCAATTTCTTGTTGTGAGATGATTTTCAGATGGAACGGAGGGCAAAAATGCAAAGGATCGCAAAGGAAAAAAATCGAGGTGAGAAAAAAATAAAAAGTGGCAGGACAGTGAGCCTACGCGTTGACTCCGTGTCACGGAGGGGGTGCTCCGCGTGACCCTCCGTGACACATTGAAGCCAATTCTAGAATTTATACAAATTCCAGAACACCTACGCAATGGCTCCGTGTCACGAAGGGGTTGCTCCGCGTTACCCTCCGTGACATGTTGAGGTGTAATTCGCATCGGGTCACACCGGGTCGCTGGGTAACCCGCGCGAAAAACACCCTTTTAACCTCAAAATCCCCTCATTTTTTCCCCATTTCCCATTCCCTCCGCGACAAACTCCCTAAATTCCCCCCTCCACCAACGTGATACGAATCTAGGAACGAAGTTTCTTCAACTTTTCTTCGAGTTCATCGAATTAAAGGTATGTTCTTGAACTTAACCTCAATTTTTGCTTAAATTTTCAATTTTGGAGCATGTGAGGTGAGTAAACCTTGCCCTAAGTGTAAATTAAGTTTGAATTCACTTAAATGTTGATTAATTGATGTTCATAGTATCGTTGTGAGTATGTGAACTCGATGAATGCGTGTTTGATTGAATTTTTGCGAAATTGGTAGCTAGGGTTATAATTTGAATAGGAAGAAACTAAATTTGGTTGAAAATATGAAAAAATGTGGGTTGTGCATGTTGGGTGATGCGAATTATGTCGTGATTAAGGTTGAATATGCTATGTAGACAAGGGAATTGTCGGAAAAATGAAATTGGTGAATTGCATAGGTTGTTGAGAGCAAAATTTTGGCTAAGTGCTATGTGATGTAATGGAATCGATGGTGATATTGTTAGTCGTTGTACGAAGTCTGAGTAGTACATAGTAATTATTCCATCGACTTATCTGAATGCACTAAGCATGTTGATTTATAAAAATTGGAAAAGCATGATTGTCTTGCCGAATTATTTTAATTGTTGCTAAAGACTAAGTGTGGGGTGGCCTAACTCAACCCAACCTTAGTCGAAGCTAATTTGACTTGAATAACATTGGGATTGTCTGTTCGATGTTAAAGGAGCGATGTCAGGCAAGAAAGACAAGGGAAAGGGCGCATCTACATCGGGCGCCGGTAGAAAAAGAATCAGGTTGGGAACAGCAGCACCAGCAGTTTTGTGGGGCCAACGCTGTCAATACGAAACCCGATGGGTGACGGATGAAGGGAAGAAATGGTATGCAAAACACAAAGAGACCAAATACATCCCTGAGGAGCACATTGCAAGGGAGCCGCTGGCATAGAAATTCCCCAGAATCGTACATCGGATTGACCATGCCGGGCTGAGCTTCATCTTCGAAGAGCCCAAGGAGTGCAATCTCCATCTGATTTGGGAGTTCTATGCCAACTGAAACCCGACTATCCGCAGTCACACCGTCAAAATAAGAGGGCAGGTTATCACCTTTGAGCCCCATCACATGAATGCCGTCTTTGGGGCGCGGGACACAGACGCCCATGTACTCTGGCAGCTGAACATAACTCCACCATATGCGGATATCAGACACTCTGTGTGGAGCCCGTTCGATAGCGCGGTGGAGCAGGCACAAGGAGAGGGGCTACCATCAGACACTGCCTTACTCTCAAATGAACAGGGAAGCCGGGATTTGGCTCAAAATTGTGTGTTCCTGCCTGATCTCGGGGGTGCACATGAAAAAATGTCACCCGGGATAGAGTGTGCTTGGTTTATGCCCTAATGAAAGGGCTGGAGATAAATGTTGGGGCGGTGATCATCTCCATCATGAAGAGAGCCCGACTCCATCAAGGGCACAGGTACGGGTTCGGTAGTTTACTTACCACGTTCCTGAGGGGCCACGACATCTAGGAAGAGGCCCTGGACTACATCCAGCAAATGGATAGGCGTGCCTTGTACATCACCAAAACCAAGGCACCCAACACCACTCACGGGCCAGTTCTCACACTAGTCGAGCGATATGCTCGGGATGATCAATATATGGCCCGCATGTACCGGATGCAGATGCTGCAGTTGTGCATAGGCGGGAGGCCAGCAACAAAAGATGAGCTATGGCAGCTCGAGCAAGATTACCCCTTTGGCGATAATGCCCGGGCTCTATGCCGAGTGGGGCCATCTTTTGTGGAGCCTGTAGATGATGATGTCCCCACTGACGAGGAGACACGCTGTGAGGACTCAGATATTGAGTCAGTTGAGGACAGCAGGGGCGATTCAGATATGGGAGACGAGGCAACGACACATGATGAAGAAGTTGAATGCTTCTATCGAAATTATCAATATTTTTAAAATTTTTGTTGAATTATTTTATGATTGGGTTTCTCGGCATTTATTTTCGGTGCTTTTACCGAGAATAGTCCCATTGAACCGAAGTCGTAAATAGTGACCGTTCCCTATGATGGATGGATGACGATCGTCTTAAGGGAAATGTAGTCAATAGGAGTAGTTTTTTCTTTTCTTTTATTGTCCTTCTTTTGTTTGTTTCCCAAATGTGTCGCTACTTCATGGTTCGAAATTCTTGTTGCGTGTTGTACATGATATTGAGATGCAAAGATGATTCGTATGAAAGCATGCAAATGTGTAAACATGTTGAGATACCTAGGCCATAGAGTTCGATTCGGTGTGATTGAGGCTTAATATTGAATTCTTGTAATTAGTTGATTGAAGAGTCTGTGAATAAGTCTTGAGTTGAGCATGTGCAATGAGTGTGAGGTGAGCTTTCGATTATTCCATTCTATTGTGAAGTGTCTAGAACTTGTCTGGTGTGTGTGCGAAACGAAATGAAGGATGAGTGTTGTAGGAAAGGATGTAGGCATTTCTTTGATTAAACCGAATGTTTTTTTTCCCTTATCATACCTACCTTGAATGTACATCCTAGTTAGCCCCATTGAGCCTTTAGCCTATTTTTTTCTTTCTTTGAAGAGGTAGAAACCGAGCTTAATCCCTTCTTTTCATTATTCGTGTATTTGATCCAAAACTCTTAAGCGCTCAAGAAAAATAATTTTCCCACAGTGTCAAGGAGTGAGAATTGTGAAAAGGAAGGAAAAGCAGAAGTGGTGAATGTGAAGAAAAGGTCAAGGGTGCACTTGCTGAAATTAAAGAAAATAAAGATGTATAACTAATCTTTGATATTAAGTCGAGTGTGCTTAAAGAAATGGGAACAAAAATAAAGAAAAAAATTCAAGAATGAGAGGATGAAGCAAGAAACAATGCCCATAATGATGGTGGGATGTATTGAAAAGCGCTTAAGAAGGCTAGTGGCTATTATTGGTTAGCCCAGTATTTACTAGTTTCTTAGCTTACATTACAACCCGTTAAGTCCTACGTGATCTTACATCACGCATCCTTATATTAGTGGAGTAATACACTAGAGGCAAGCTTATGGTTCATGACATGATGCATGTGAATTCTTTGGGAGAGAGAGCGAAATCGTGTTCATATACCCCCACATGTAATGCTTTGGAAATCATATGATTGAAAAGGGGGAAATTCTCTTGTGTTGTGAGGGCACATGTTTGATGAGAGATTGAATTTCGTGTCGGATGTCTTGATCAGTTGATTTGCATGAGTTTGCGGAGATCGAGAGTCGATTCTTGAGTTTAGGAGGTCTTAATGTGGTGTATGTCATGGTATTGATGGGACTGTGCATGTTTCCTTGATGATTTGCTATATTAAATAATCGGTATAGACGTAGCTTGAATTGTCGAGCTAAAGTAGCTATGCGTGGGTGTCAATTGCATGAGATGTGACAGTATTGTTCGAGGACAAACAAGGTCTTAAGTGTGGGGTAAGTGATCTTGGGCAGAATTATATGCCCAAGTGATGCTCAAATGCTCTAATTCGTCTTGTTTATCTATCGTTATGTGTGCATTCTCATGTGATTTGTAGTTAAAATGTGAATTTATACTAACCAACATGATTAGTATTGTTTTGCAGGAAAAATGTAATTTTAGGAAGCTAAGATGCATGTTGGTAAAAATCTGGAATGGACTCGGAAGCGAGCAGTGGAATAGGTCAAGGAAGAGTAGGAAAAATAAGGGCTCCGCTATGGAGCCGTGTCACGCTGCCATCACGGAAGCACTCTGCCTCGGATGATTTATTTTGGCAAATTCCAGTGAAGGTCCACGTTGCCTCCGTGACACGGAGGCAATGCCACGTGATACAAGCCGTGGCACGTTGCCTATATTTACCTGGAACATCAATTTCCAGTGAGGGTTTGCGTTTGCACCATGGCACGGAGGGAGTGCTTCACCATACACTCCGTGCCACGTTGCTTGTTATTCTGGAAAAACTTCCCACTAGTATAAATAGCACACTTAGGTTTATTTTTAATTATTCTGACTTTTGAGCAAGAACGTGGGTTACAGGCAGTTGAGGGGACGAAAATTCTAGGGTTCTTCTCTATCTCTTTCTCTTTTATCTCAATTGTTTGTATGATTTATACTTATTTGATGATGTTTAATCCAAAAATGAGTGGCTAAATTCACTTCTTGCTGAGGTTAAGAACAATTGTAGTGGAATGTAATTGTTGATCAATTTAGTTTTCATCTTTTCTTCAACGGTTGTTCTATCAATTCTTGTTCTTACTGCATTAATGTTTGGCCAATGTTAATGTATATCTAAAAAATCTAGTTTTATCTTGAAAAGGAAAGAAATTGGAAGTTGTGAATTGGTAGGATATGATCTCTTCTTAGTTTGGGAAAATTGAGAATTGATTTACATTCAGAATAGAAATATATCTGAAAGTCGTATTAGTCGATTAAGGAATCGGTTTTGTATGGCTAGAACATGAAATTCTTTTATCACAGAAATGTAGGTTGAAGGTTCATGATTCTTAATTTGGGTAGAATACGAAAGTTTCAATCCATAGGCAATAATTCTTGACTAGCAACCGAAGGAAAGATCAACCGAATTGTATCGATAAATTACTCCCTCCATGTTCGTTTTAGCCTCAGCTTGCTCATTACTATAGTTCAGACACAATTTATAATTTTGTCTTAGATTAGTATAAATTAGGGAACAAACTCTCAAAAATCCTATTTAAATTGTTGTCTGCGTTTTTAAAGTTAGAGTTCAATGACACTTAAGTTGATTATTACATTAGTTCAGTCCCTGTGGGATTGATACTTGGCTTACTTAAGCCATTTTACTACTTGTTCGACCACGTGCACTGGCGTGTAGTTACCAAACGCCCGAACACATTCCCGATGGGTTTATAACTACTTCGGGTTTTATACTTGTGATCTATCCCAATGCTTACTTATAGAACTTGATAACAAAGGTTTATCCAAAAGACTTTTTCATCCCTATCGGATGACTGTACTCAATCATTGGGTGAGGTCTCATGAGTGATTTCACTTCAACCGTTGTCAAATTTGTCCCAAATTAACTATCCTACACCACAACTCAAGTCATACAATGATCCATAAAGATGAAGGCTTTGTTGTAATTCTCTTTTCCTAATATCTACTTCTCTAGGTTCACGCAAGTAAAGAATTCGGGCAAGTACTAATGTTGCGCTTCATTAAGAAATATTAAAGATAAAGAGTATACAATACAAGTGTTCAGTATTAATTTAGAATCACTTTGTGTTACCCTTGTTTGTTAATTCACCATGGTTCCCACAACTCTAGTTGTGGAGGTTTTAGCCTCTCGTGATTGTAAGAGAATTATAAGCATTCATAGTCAATGATGTCGCCCAAGTGCATGCAAGCGCACTAATATAGGATTGTTAAGTACATATATCATACCCACAGGGACTTGTCAATTTAATCGTTATAAGGTTGTCACTTTGATTTCACTAATCTATGGAACAAATAAATTGGAGATTGGTTTGAAATGTTAAACTAGTAAACTTCAAATGTAAAGATTAACCACAAACGAACGCAAGCTTGATAGTATTTTGATAATGATGACAAACTAGAGAAATGGCACTTGGTTGGTTTCAGGTTGAGTTTTTCAGACGTAATTAAACTAGCATGATTCTTCCTACGGTTGTTAGTTGCAAGTTACTTTCCCATTTTTTGCCACTATCCCTAGCATCCAAGAACTATCTCATGCTCCCTAATGCCTATTTCCCTATGGTCGATGGAGAACATGAAACAATGATTAGGCCAACTCGTATTTCAACTAAATGGGGTTGAAGGGTGTATCCCTATCCTAAAAAAAAAACTTCTATCCTATCTCCAATTGGTTCAAGGGTCTTTGAATTTTCGTTTTGTATTTATTTTTAACCGTTTTGACTCCCTTTCCTAAGTTCAATCGAAAGCCAAAAAATTAGTTATAAGGTTATTAATCTCATAAATATAAATCAAAACAAATAAATACAAAAAACCATAGAGAAGAATCAAAACCAAGTTTATTATGCTTTCAAACAATCAACCATCCACCATGGCCATGACCCTAGATTATAACTTTAGCCACTTATAGACAAGCGGAGAGATGAAAAGTAGTCGTCACTATACAAAAATAAAAAGTAAGGAAGAGAAAACCTAGTTGTAGAACACTTCTTCCTTCCAAATGACTTACAAGCTTTCATGAACAAACTACGAAAAAGAAAATAAGAGGAGACTCCTCTGTGGTGTCTTAGCTTCTTCCTAATGTCAAAAGTTGTCAAAAAATTTATAAAAGATGATTCAAGCTATGTAACAAATGATCTAGTCCTTATATAGATAGATGAGCCTTCAAATGACGGTTCTGTACTTTAAGACTCGACTTTAATATCAGCATTTTTGCCTCGGAATAGGCCTGGCGCGCCGCCCCACTTATCTCACCACAAACTTAGTCAATTTTTCATCAATTTTTAGCTCCAGTATTTAAGATTAGTATCTCAGATTTAGGGCATGTCTTTGACCATCAGAGAGGGTGATTTTGGCCATCTTAATTTATCACAGTTATTTAAGTTTTAGAATTTTCAGTTGGTCATTTCATGTATTTCTAGTTCAGTTATTTTATTCCTTGTGAATGGTTTCTATCACTTACCCAGTACATTCAAAGTACTGACACATACCTTTTATTCTGTATCATTTTATGATACAACTACAGGATCTTAGTCTCAGGCCCGTTAGCAAATCACTTTCAGAAGTTCCAACTGCATTATTGGTGAGTACTCATCTTTCGAGAATGAGGCTTAGTACTCTTCAGTTATATTACTTTAGTTAGATTTAGAGTTAGCTTGGGACCTATCCCAACAACTCATTAGATAGATGGCTTTCAGACACAGAAAGAGATTCTATATTTTTAGTTTTGCTTCCGATTGTATAAAACTTATGATTTAGCTCTCTTTCATAAAATGTTTTATTTTATTATTGCAACGCTTCCACTATGTATTTACTTAGAATGCCAGTGTTATGATAGACCATGGGTTGACTTGGGGTTACTTGTAGCTCAAAGTACCGTGTCTCATCCAGGGTATAGAGTCGAGACGTGACAAACTTGGTATCAGAGAACTAGGTTTAGAGTATCCTAGGATGGCTTAAAGATGCATCGAGTAGAGTCCTTTTCATGGGTGTGAAGCGAGCCATACTTATGACTGGGAGTCTACGATATGTTATTAGGAAAACTCCCTTTTTTTCATACTCATTATCGTGCGTTGAAATTCAATTCCAGAAACACTCGCCTAACTCGTGCTCTATTTTGTTTCAGTGAAATCATGCCTCCATGATGTAGTAACTAATGAAGAGCCGGTAACGCTCATCGACCTTCCCCACCAGCTCTAGTAGCCCATTAGGACGATCCAGTGTCCTCTGCAGAGTTTAAGGAAGCTATCTAGATGCTTGCGAAGACTGTTATAAATTAGTTGAACCAGCAGGTGGTTCGAATCAACAATAATGGGTCTGCAGCATCTGCCCAAGTTTAGGACTTCACTAGATGAACCCTCCAGTTTTCCATGGATCTAATGTGGCAGAGTACCCATAGGAGTTCATGGATGAGATTATAAAGATCACCCGAATTATGGGTGCAAGTTCCTCGGAGAGTGCCGACTAGGATGCCTACCAGCTGAAAGGGGTAGCCTAGATCTGGTACGAACAGTGGAAGGAGGAGAGACCAGTGTGAGCAGGACTGGTGGAATAGGAGGAGTTCACTACAGCCTTCCTAGATAGATTCTTTCCTCGGGAGATCTATGAGGCAAAAGTGGCAGAATTCATGAATCTAAAGCAAGGGAATCACAAAGCGGAAGAGTATACAATTAAGTTCACTAGGTTGTCTAAATGTGCTCTAGAGATGGTAGCCGAGCCAAGGGCTCTTATGCTGAAATTTGTTAATGGTATGTTGAACTTGGTCCTCAAAGAGTGCAGTACTGCACTGCTTATTAAGGACATCGATCATTCCAGCCTCATAGTCCATTCCTAGCAAATTGAGGTAGTAAAATTAAAAGATTCGGAGTGGGAGAATAAAGGGTAAGAACCGGTCAGTCAGATTATGACCATTAGAGATCTGGTGGTAGTAGCCACCTATAGCACCAGCAGCAGCAACAACAGTAGAGGGCTCCAGCACCCACTTCAGCTAGTGCCTCGACTTTTCGATCCCGCAAGGATAGGAGGGGTGGAACATCTGGCTCACAATCCCAGTTGCGCTAACAACCGCTACAGCTACCCAACTTGCCCTAAGTGTGGCAAGAACCATCCAGGAGAATGACTTTAGGGTTTCCAGGGTTGTTTTGGTTGTGGACAGTTTGGTCATCGGCTTAAAGAATGCTCTTCAGTAGGACAGGGGAGATCACAACCCACTGCTACAGCAGCTCCAGCAGGACAACACTTCAAGTACAGATGGCGGCCAACGCCAAAACAATTTTTATGCTTTGTCCTCTCGTCAAGATCAGGAGAGCTCACCTGACATGGTAAGGGTAGTTATGCCTTTTTCATCTTGAGCCACTCTTTCATTCATGACTCCCTATGTAGTAGTCCAGTTCGAGTTCTGTATCAGTCCAGAGGTGCTCTTAGAACATTCTCAGTCTCTACCCTAGTTTGCTAGTCAGTTAGACCCAGCCGGGGTATAGGAACTTCCCAGTCTCAATTTTTAATAAGGTCATTCCAACTGATCTGGTAGAGTTAGACGTGGTTGACTTTGACCTCATTCTTGACATGGATTGGTTACACTATGGTTATACCTCAGTCGACTGTAGAACTAGGGTTGTCAAGTTTCAGTTCCCTAATAAGCCATTTTAAGACTGGACCGACAGTAGTTCAGCGCCTAAGGGTCGATTTATTTCCTACCTTAAGGCTAGAATGCTTATTTCCAAAGGATGTATTTATCATCTAGTTCAGGTCAAAGATTCCAGCTCTGAGACCCTAACTATCAAGTGAGTCTCAGTTTTCAACGAGCTCCCTGACAAGTTTTTTGAAGATCTTCCCGGAGTCCCTCCTGACGAAGAAATAGACTTTGGTACAAACCTTCTCCTAGAAACTCAGCCCCATCTCCATCCCTCCTTACATAATGGCTCTAGCTGAGCTTAAGGATTTAAAGGAATAGCTAAAATACCTTCTTGATAAAGGTTTTACCAGACCCTACATCTATCCTTGGGGTACTCTAGTACTATTCGTGCAAAAGAAAGATAGTATCCTCAGAATGTGCATTGATTACCGTCAGTTGAACAAGGTTACAGTCAAGAACATGTATCCCCTACCCAAGATTGAGGACTTGTTCGATCAGTTTCAAGGAGCTAGTTGTTTCTCCAAGATAGATCTCTGGTTGGGGTATCATCAGCTGAGAGTCAGAGAATATGACATACCGAAAACAGCTTTCAGAACACGGTATGGTCACTAAAAAATTGTGGTTATGTCCTTCGGACTGACTAATGCCCCTATAGTTTTCAAGGACCTGATGAATAGAGTATTCAAGTAGTATCTAGATATGTTCGTTATTGTATTTATTGATGACATTCTAGTATACTACGGAAATGAGGAAAAACATGCTAGTCACCCGAGGATAGTTCTTCAAACACTCAGAGACCGCTAGTTGTTCGCCAAGTTCGTCAAATGCGAATTCTGGTTGAAGTATGTGAGTTTCCTTGGTCACGTGGTCTCGAGACCTACCTCCCCAACTGAAATCAGAAGTTTCTTGGGTCTAGCCTGTTACTACAAATATTTTATGGAACATTTTTCTTCTAAAGCATCCCCTCTGACTCGACTGACTCAGAAAAAGGTAAAATTTCAGTGGTTAGATGGGTGTGAGAAGAGTTTCCAGGAGGTTAAATCTCACCTCACTATAGCTCCGATTTTGACCTTACTAGAAGGAAAAGATGGGTTCGTACTGTATTGCGACACTTCCAGGGTTGGACTCGGTTGCATTCTGATGTAGTGGGATAAGGTGATAGACTACACCTCCAGAAAACTCAAGGTTCATGAGAAGAACTATTTGACGCATGACTTAGAGTTGGAAGTGGTGGTGTTTGCATTGAAAATATGGAGGCAAAACCTTTACAGGGCTCACATGTATGTTTTCACTGATCACAAGAGCCTTCAGTATGTGTTCAGTCGGAAAGATCTGAATCTTCATCAGAGAAGATGGTTGGAACTACTGAAGGAGTATGACATGAGCATGCTATATCACCCAGGCAAAGCCAACGTGTTGGCTGATTCCCTAAGCAGGATGTCTATGTGGAGTGTGGCTCATGTTGAAGAGGGCAAAAAGGAATTGGCAAATGATATGCACAGATTAGCTCGGTTGGGAGTATAGTTGGTTGATACAGCTGAGGGGGAGTAGTGCTGTAGAGTGGATCAGATTCCTCGTTGGTTGTTGAAGTTAGGTCAAGGTAGGATGAAGATCCCATATTGCTTAAACTGATTGAGGCAGTTCTCAAAAATGATGTGGAGGCTTTCTCCCAAAGGGGAGATGGTGTACTCCGTTACCAAGGTAGATTGTGCGTATCGGATGTAGGTGAGTTGAGACAACAGATACTCACTAAAGCACACAGTTTGAGATATTCCATCCACCCAGGTGCTACTAAGATGTACCATTATTTATGGGATATTTACTAGTGGAATGACATGAAGAGGACATCACAGAATTTGTAGCTAAGTGCCCGAACTACCAGCAGATCAAAGTAGAACACCAGAGGCCGAGAGGTATGACTCAGGGTATCAGCATCACATGGAAGTGGGAAGAAATAAAAAGGATTTTATTACAGGTCTACGTAGGACTCATTGGCAGCGTGATTCAATCTGGGTGATAATAGACTGGATGACTAAGTAAGCACATTTCCTCCCACTTAAAACTATAGACTCAGCTAAGAACTATGCTAGGCTTTATATTCGGGAGTTGGTCAGACTTCATGGGGTATCCTTGTCAATCATTTTAGATAGAGGTACCCAGTTCAACTCTCATTTCTGGAAGTTATTTCAGAAGGGACTCGGTACCCAGGTCAAGCTCGGCACAGCTTTTCACCCGCAGATAGATAGACAAGCTAGGCGAACCATTTAGACTTTGGAAGATATGCTGAGAGCATGCATGATCAATTTCAAGAATAGTTGGGATGAACACTTTCCTCTCATCAAGTTTGCATGCAACAACTACCACTCTAGTATCCAGATGGGCCTATTTAAGGCATTGTATGGTAGGATGTGTAGATCTCCTATCAGGTACTTTGATGTTGGTGAAGCTACTCTAATTGGGCCAGACTCAATCCATGAAGCTATGCTAAAAGTACAACCCATCTAAGAAAGGTTGAAAATAGCTTAGAGCCATCAAAACTCTTATGCTGATGTGAGGAGAAGAGAATTAGAGTTTGTAGTGGATGACTGGGTGTATCTAAAAATTTCAACTATGAAAGGGGTGATGAGATTTGGGAAGAAAGGAAAGCTCAGTTCGAGGTATATGGGACCCTACAAAATTCTGAGATGAATTGGCAAGGTAGCCTATGAGCTGGAGTTACCTTTAGAGTTATCATCTGTGCACCCAGTGTTCAATGTGTCACTATTGAAGAGGTGCATCAGTGATCCAATTTCAGTGGTGCCACTAGACAGCGTGGGAGTGAAATATAGTCTCTCTTATGAAGAGGTCCCAGTTTAGATCCTTGACTGTCAGGTTCGTAAACTAAGGAACAAAAATGTTTCTTCAGTCAAAGTCTTATGGAGAAATCAACATGTTGAAGGAGTTATGTGGGAAGCCGAAGAAGATATGATATTTAGATACCCACACTTAATCCCTTCCAGCTCAGTTTCAGTTCAAGGAATCAAATTTTCTCCCAAAAAACTCTATTTAGTTACATGTTCAATCAATGTGTCCCAGTTTCTTTCATGTTAATGAATGTGTGTATGATTCGTGAATTCAGTTCAATTATGTAGTTTATTTCAAAGGTAGTCATTCCGTTAGTTTTCATGTTTCATGATCCGTATTTGAGTATAAATATTGCAAATCTCTGCTTTTCTGTGTGCTTTTCAACATTCAAGGACGAATTTTCCCAAGGGGGAGATATTGTAATGCTCTAGAAACCCTAATATCAGACACATGAGTTGAAATAGAGAAAACAAGACTTTTTGCACCAGGTCACAGAATGAGTCATCCTATGACTTGTGGGGTAGGCCATGGGTCATGAAGTGACTCGTGGGGAAGGGTCCAAACTTGGTTGAAAATTTGGGAAATTGAGTGACCAAGGGTGTGACCATGAGTTGTGGTCAACACCACGAGTCCTTATGATAGTCGTGGTCAAGGGTTGGCTGAATGTTAGAGAAATTCGGTTAGTGCACTTAACGGGTCCTCACCATGACTCATTTGGGACACCAAGTGTCATGGTGTTTCTTGTGGTGAACCCTAGGTGGTTTGTCGGCAATGATGACTACGCGAGGTGACCATGAGTGATGGTCACCGGTAATGAGTTACTAAGTAGCCCGTGGTGATCCCTGAAGGGGAATTCTGGTTCAGTGGCAACGGGAGATTCAAGAGTCGTTAAGTCTCCTGACGTCTCGTGAAGTCTGTCGTTGCTAGGTTGGGGAATCCATAGAAATTTTCTAGTGCATAGCATGACTGGTCACCACGAGTCATCCTTGACCTCATGAGTCGTGGAGGACCTCGTGGGGACTAGTGGGGTCCTTTTTCCTGTGAATTTCCTAGGGAGTTTTACGTAATTTTCTAACCTCCTAGACTCTAAACTACGTCATTTTAGGTTTTACTCAGGTATTTTAGAGGGGATAACTGAAGGTTTTCTTTATTTCACGCATCCTATCAAAATTTAGAACGTAAAACATCACTCAAAAAGACTTTGAGCTAAAGCTAGGGCAGTCGAATTCTTCTCATATTTTCAAGAGATTCTCTCAAGGATTTCCATCACCAGGTATGTGGGAATGCAATAAGGGAATATTTCTTCCCTTGTGTCCCTAAAACCTTGTCTAGTTTCTTCACTATCAGTTATAGCCCTATAGTTTCGAAATGTGAAAAGTTTTCAGATAGATTTCTTTGTGGATCCAAAGGGAATATTTCTCATGATTCTGAATTTCTTATTTATTCCTTATTTCTAGAAATTGTTAAAGATTGTAACTACTAGAATAATTTAGCCCTAGTCATAGCTCAGTAGAAACTAGAAACTTGTGGGTTGAACTAATTTTCCTTGTAGCTTGGTTCTATTAGTTATGGGATGAACATGTATTTAATTTATGTTAAAATCTCAGTGAGAATCATGTCAGTCTAGTCTCATTTAGATTTTTAGCAACCTCAATGTTGTCCAGTAAAATGACAGCTGATTAGTTTGACTATAGTTAATCCTTGAGGTGTCTGTTATGCCTCCCAGTTATCAGTATCAGATTTTAGTGGTTCTTTAGGCGGTCATGACACTTTCAGATAAGCAACTCTGACCAGCCTTAGGACCCCAGCTTCAGACTATAGTTTGTTCTTTAGACTATTATGAAACTTCCAGATAAGAAGCTCTGACTAGTCTTGGAACACCAGTTACAGAATCCGATCCGATAAGACTCTCAAGGTACTTCCATATAGGTATTCCTGACTTAGTCATGGGCTCTAGTTTTGACCTATTATCTTAGTAGTCAGTCTAGGACTATCCAGTAGGAGTAGGACATAGCACCGAGCTGACCGGGGTTCTAGCGCACCCAGGTTCCCACAACTACATTGCCACCGTAGGATAAATTTCCCTGATCACTCAGTTCATGCCTTTATACCCTGGCAAGGTATATTGGGTCCTATCAATAGCGTGTATATATCAGACTCCATGTCTAGCTCATGTGGTTATATGTTGGTTATAGAGTCTCCTACTAGTTAGTTTAGTTCAGTATAAGATTAGTCAGTTCAGATTAGTTCATTACAATATTTCAAATTAGTATCTCAGATTTAGGGCATGTCTTTGACCATCAGACAGGGTCGTTTTGACCATCTCAGTTTATCACAATTATTCATTTTCAACATTTTCAGTTGGTCATTAAATGTCTTTTCAGTTCAACTATTTTATTCCTTGTTTATGGTTTAGCTCACTTAGTCAGTACATTCAAAGTACTGATGCATACCATTTTATGTTGTATCATTATAAGATACAACCATAGAATCTCAGTATCAGCCCCGTTAGCAAATCGCTTTCAAAAGTTCCAGTTGTATTATTGGTGAGTCCTTATCTTTCGAGGACGAGGCTTAGTAATCATCAGTTATATTACTTTAGTTAGATTAAGAGTTAGTTGGGGACCTTTCCCAGCAACTAATCAGATAGATGGCTTTCAGACACAGACAAAGCTTCCAGATTTTCAGTTTTGCTTCAAGTTGTATAAAACTTATGATTTAGTTCTTTTTCATAAAATGTTTTATTTTATTATTTCAAAGCTTCCTCTATGTATTTACTCAGAATGTCAGTGTTATGATAGACCATGGGTTGACGTTAGGTTACTTGTGACTCCATGTACCATGTCTCATCCAAGGTATAGACTTGGGGCATGACATTGGCATCAGTGCTTCACAGGTTGGCATTGGCTATTCATTGGTGCTTCACAGGTTGGCACCTACTAAACATAGTTCAAAGGGCAAGTTATCCATTTTGTTGATGGAGGGGCAAAAACAACCAGAAAGGTTCCCAAAGCTACTAGAAATGCGCAAGGAAAATTGTCACGACCTGAACATAGGCCCGAATCGAGACACAAGACAAGGAACCCCGAAAAGCTCCAAGTAGACCTATGGCATGAACATAACATCTAACTCAAGCATAGGTAAGCGGAATATTATCATAAATAACATAGCGGATGTCTGAACATAACATAAAATCTGAGTACATACGTAAGCCTGAAGCTGAATACATACTATGTCTGAAAAGCCTCTAATACTGAGGAGTTGATGGGACAAGACCCCAACTAACTCACTATAGTATGAAACCTGAAAATACGGAACATAACTCATAAGAAAGGCCCTTGAAAGATGAGGACTCACCAACTCTGGTCGGGAAGTACTAATGTTGGGAATCTGGCTAGCAGCGGGACTGAGTCTGGATATCGGAGCCTGTATCATGAAATGATATAACATAGAATATGCGGTCAGTTCGTGGAACGTATCGAGTATGCAAGGTAAGAAAAATCACTATGTAAGTAAAATCATAAATTATACATATTATAAGACATAATCAAGGTAAGATTCTGAGACTGGGACTTTCATGCTATTTTCTGAAATAATGATCTGAACATAACTGAATATCATAACTGAATCAAATGACCCAAAGCTGAAAATAGATAATCATAAGTAAAACTGAACATTGGGTCAAACCTGTTGAAAGCATAATATCATGACTGATGAATATGCATAACTTAAATCATAAGGAACAATGGAAGACTCTTCATATAACCAACATTACCATGATAGAGCCTACGTGGTCCCGACTATCACACTCAAGTGGGCAGATCCATCTAAAACCTTTCCAGGGCTAAGGATGCTACCATGATATCGATATCAAGTTGAAGGCCCATTGGGGGCTGGGGAAGCTCACAAGGGAGGTCCCAATAATCTGAGGTTGGTGCGTAGTTCTGAGGCATAGGGTTGAATGACCCTTAGCCTACTCGGTGCTAGAAACTACTCCCAAAAACATACATATGCTCTCCATCATTTTTCAACGAAGCTGACTATCGTCTAGTGATGAAGCTGAATAATAACATACATGCATAATCTGAAATCATAACATGAGGAGCCTTGGGTCAAACCATACCACAAGTTGAACATAATTGGGAGTCTAGACTCCAATATCCATGTGGTAAGCTAATATATGAAGTTTAGATAAATCATGAAACATACTTGATCATATGGTCTTGCCCATTACTTAACATGATTGAAATCAACTTGATTCACTTTGAAAACATGAACATAGACATGGGTAATTCGAAATTATACTTTCTTCATAAACATATTGTCATGCTTGAATAAATATCTCATAGATCTCAACTTTCATGGACTTTCATGGATGGACATCATAATTAAGAAAAATCTTGAAAACATAGTTTATAATTGAAAATATTGCAAAATCTGCCCATTAATCATTATTCAACATTCAAAACATGCTTAGATCATACCCATAATTGAAACATAGAGAATTCACACATTGGTAAAAACCCCATAGATTCATCAATAGAATTTTCATGAATGTAGAGAGAATTAGGCATGGGTTTGGACTATTGCACCCATAAATAGAGTTACATACCTAAAGAGATCTGATTTCACAACTTCCTTGTTTTCCCAAAGAGAATTGAGGAAGAACTTTGAAGAGACTAGGCTTTAATCACCTCTTAAACCTCTAATCTTGCATGCATGAATTAGAAAAGTCTTAGAATAACTTAATGCTTCTTAAAACACTCTATTTTGAGATTAAGACGATGCAATTTATGCCTTAGGAACTTAAGAATTATGGAAAAGTCCTTAATAAATTCACAGTAAAATACACACTGCCAGTCCTAATAAAGGACTGGCCAACAAGTGCCCACTAATCACAACTCATGATCACCTCTCGTTACATGCACTGCCATTTTTCATCTGAGGGTCACAACGAGGGACACCGTGACCTGTTGTGAACCCAATGATTCGTGGTGATGTCAAGTTAGGTACACTACCTGCTTCCCTTCATCCTTCATACCACCTTTGACCACTATTGACCTAACGAATCGTGGGACTGACCACGACTCGTGGTCACACCCGTGGTCACCCCAAACCTAAAATTTCCAATCATAGTCAAACCCCTCCCCATGATTCACTTAATGTCTCATGGTGTTCCTGATGGGTCACTGGATGACTCATCCTATGAACTGCTGCAGAAAATTATGTTTTCTCCGTTTGAACTCCCGGGTCTGATCTTAGGGTTTTTGGGGTGTTATCGATATTTTGGAAAGCTATAAAACAGAAAGTACATATATTTATGACCCAAAATTCTACACCACAAGTAATCAATTCACACAACACATTCAATTCTAGAGAGAAGAAAAACACCATAGAATTATACTAATAGAATTTGCTTTTCTTCTTCTTTTTTCTTTAACCCATTTTGGGGGAATTCCACCATTGATGTAAGACCTTGTGAAGAAAATTTTTGAAGTAATATGATAAATGTTGAGGGGAATCCTCTTGGTATTTTTCTCTCTCTCTCTCTCTCTAAATATGTATAACTAATTTGTTAGTTAGGGGTCTGTGCACGGTGGGTTTGTTAAATTGAATGGGTATTTATTAGTTGCTCTTGGATTCTTATTACAAGTATAGATCTATTATTTTCTCCAAGTTTTATTTGTGAAAATTGATTTTTGCGAACATGAATTGTGCTTTATTTTTCTTGCTTTTCCTTGAGAGAAAAAGGTGAGAATTGGGTGAGAAGATAATAGTGAGGATTTGGAGTGTTGGTGTGTGGGGTTGATCTAGAGATAGTCAAAACACACATTTTCACTCCATTAAAGGTCAAAGATAGAGATATCTTAATCCTTCCTCAAGCTTTTGTGGTTGATAGTTTGAATTTGTCCTTGGGGTTTGAAACAATCTAAGGCATAAACATTCTTGTGGTTGAAAAATGGAAGAATGTGATTTATCCATTGGTATCTATGCTAAATTTGAGTCTAGGGCAATGAAGTCATTTCCATTTTAGTTGTTAACCCATCTATAGCACACCCCTAGCCTTCTCACTTGTGATTGCAACAACTAGAATTCCTTCCACTTAGTTTTAGTTAGAATTCGATGCTATAGTTTTCTATTTTATAAGTATAAACCATTTTTGGTGGAAACTTTCAGTTCTGGCAGATAACTTGACAGGCTGAGCACTTGACCAGTTGGTGATGCAATTGGCAAGTGAACAATAAGTCTTGGTTGAAGACTCAAGCTTGGTAGAAGAAAATGAGTTGGATTTGATAGATTGGGCATGTTGTTGCTTACGACTTAGGATGGTATGGGACATTCCCTCAAGATGGGAGTGGGACATCCTCAAGTCAACGAGTTAGGAGCTCATACCGGGTAAAAAAGACAGTGAATAGAAGAATCTCCAATTGCTCCTGTTCAATGAGTTTTTAAGTTGGAAGAGGGGGCCTTTAGCGGTTTAGAAATCGATCTAGCTTCTTCTCCTAGAGATGAAAATGCGGCATAATAAGATGAACCATACTCATCTGCTTTTTCTTACTCTAGTGCTTGAGTATGGGCATAGGGATGATCCTTCTTCTGTTGCTTTGACTCTTAATCTTCCTGATCTCCCCCTGAAAAGTATCACGACCATAAAGAGAAGAAAAGGGAGATTGCATGTTGATAATAGAAAATGGCAATCTATTGTTAGGGGTGAAATGCCACTCAAACCCAGAGCTAGCTGGTTCTCCCCAAAATGCGTTGAGGCGCAGTAGTTGACTGGACATCTAGGGGTAAAGCACTGTTTCGGTGTGGGCCGCGAGAGCGGTACCAAATCGAGGCAAACTCTAAATACTAGATATGACCTCAAAATAAATAGGGGTCAAGGTCGGCTAATGAGACAATGGGGGATAAGATTCATCGTCGAGATGG
Organism: Datura wrightii; assembly: GCA_035772735.1. Classification (NCBI taxonomy): domain Eukaryota; kingdom Viridiplantae; phylum Streptophyta; class Magnoliopsida; order Solanales; family Solanaceae; genus Datura; species Datura wrightii. Next base: position 99,364,294 of record JASDFA010000007.1, read on the forward strand.
AAACAGCCCGGATCATTCCTTTCTCCCACAATTTTACTTTTTAATTGTTTAACAATCATGTGTTCTGGTTTGAGTTAGTTTATAACTCTTGAATTATTGACTCAATTCCTTGTGGTATTCAAGCCCGACACTCGTCAGGTATCTTTGTTTTGTTAATGATTGTTTACTCTCTCTCATCAAGAGGAGTGAATTCGGATGTTATCACGCCCTTTTCATAGTTCAACCCTTGGCAAGATACGAACACCCTCCTGACTAGGTATTTAAATGTTAGGCTCCATGTATTCTCACATGGGGTATGTCGGTTATAAGAATCTCCCACTATTCCACATGATTTTAGTTACTCATGTTCATGACTTATGATATTATGTTTTTATAACATATTTTACCTATTGATTAGTTTTTTCTCTTTCACTTACGATTCAAGCATGACAAGTTATATGATTTCTATTTCTAAACCATGGGTCATTATGTTTAGATTATGATAAATTACTTACAAATATGTATACTTTGAATTTATGGCTTTTAGCATGACGTCCTTACTCTCATGAACTTTCTTGAGTTATTCTCATAATTTTAGACTATCATTTTACCAGCATCTTTTACTTACCTTACATACTCAAGTACATTCAAAGTATTGACCGCATACTCTATACTATATCGTCTCATGATATAGGATCGGGTGTTCCATCTTTGTCTCACCGAAAGCTCACTCCTGATCAGTCTAATCATCTTCCCTCTTGGGTGAGTCCTCATTCTCCAAGGAAATTATAAACTTTAAGTTTTTACCATGTCTTTCAGTTTCAGACGTACTGAGCTAGTTGGGGTTGTTGTCCCATCAGCTTGTCATTGCAGTATAGGCTTTTCAGACTATCATGTATGGACAGTTCGGTATTGTTGAGTTGTGTTTATACTTTTTTCCATATAAAATTTATGTACTATGAGTTTGAAGTACTTTCGAACACTTAAAACTAAAAAAATAACATGGACTTACGTATGTTTATATGGATATGAGGTACTCTACTTTGATTTAAGGAAAAATAAGTGTTGGAGGAAAAATGGGAAAAAGTGGCATAAAAATGTAGAAAATCAGCTAGTAAAAGTCTCATTACGAGTCATACCGAGAATCACGGTGAATGTAAGAAGGCTAGATTAGGAGGAAGGCAACATACGACTATTAGTACGAGCCGTAACTGGAGTCGTGGAATTTTTCACAGAAATTTGCACAAAGGCAGTCTCTTGGTATGGGTGGAATCCACGGATGGTAGCACTCACATACGACCTGTACCATGAGCCATGGTGAGCTTCAAGTAATTCTTCAAGAATTGGTAGAACTTCAGACATAACAAGCAGTACGAGTCGTAGCAGGAAGGTATGAGGCGTACCATAACACTTATGGAAAACTTCAGTAGATGTCAGAGTTCTTAGGGACAAGACACGTATGTATTGTATGACTCGTAGGACTATGGTACAAGTCATACCAGCCTGCCAACACTTAGACAAATCTGCGGTTGCCAAGGATGTACTAGAAGCAGGTATCACCCGTACAATATTGCTATTGGTCGTAGGTTTAGTCATGATATAGTCGGCACCAGGTATGGAGAATTCCCTATTAGCTTAGGAAATGATTTCTAATGTCTGTATAAATACCTTCTTATGTTTTATTTTAGTAGAAAAGGTAGAAACGAAGTAGTAGAGATGTGTGAAGAATATTATTTGTGAATTTTTATAAAGTTTTGGAGAGTAATTATTAGGATCAAACTCTTGATTTTCATCCATTGTTCTTGAGATTGTTCTTTGATATTCAAATCTAGTTTTATTCCAGTTATTGTTGTAAGTATTTAATTATGTGTTTTTCTATGAATGCAAATTATAATCTTACATTTATTAGAGGTTAAAACCTCCACAACTAGGGTTTGTTGGAATCATGGTGGATTAGCAAAATAGGGTTACACAAAAGTTATTCAAAACCAACTCTAAGCGCTTGTATTGTATTCTCTTCATCTTTAAACATTTGTTAACGGTGTACAACTTTAGTACTTGCCATAATTCTTTACCTGAACCTAGAAAAGTAGAGATTAGGAAAAGAGAATTATAACAAAGCCTTAGTCTTTATGATCATTGTATTAACTTGGATTGTGGTCGCAGGATAGTTAAATTTGGAACATAGTGATCATAGTTGGTTTGAAATCTCTCATGAGACCTAACTCGGTGATTAGTAAAGTCATCCAATAGGGACGAACTAGACGTTTGTATGAACCCTAGTCATCAATTCTACAAGTAAGCATTGGGATTGATCACGTGTGTGTACCCAAAGTAGTTATGAATTCATGTGGAACACTTACCCTAGTTATTTGCAAACCTTGACATCAATAATAAATATAATCTTGCTTTAATATTGTTTTTCTTTGAAACCCTCCAATTTGGAGTTAATTCACCAACAAGTTCAAGTACCGATATTAGTCTAGATCTTACCCTATTCCTTATGGATTCGATCCCAACCTCTTTGTTGGGTTCTTTATTAACAATGTCTGCTTTAACTTTTTGTTGTTATTTCCTCTTTTATGTTTTTGATTTTTTTGTGTTGTCTCATCCAGGGCACATCTTGCCAAAGAAAAGCATTTGACACAGTGGAGGATGAGTCCATGTTTCTTGAAGAATTCTGAGTAACCAAGATATCGGCGTCATGCCACGACGTAAAATCAGGTGCTGCATGGGAGGAAACCCATAAATGGATGGTGATGTCAAAGTATCCATAGGTATGTCTCTCTCCTAGTTTACACATTCTTTATTGCTTTGGGGAAAAACATATTTTTAAGGCGGGGTGTACTTGTTTCTTCATATTCGCCTGAGGGTTTTTTTGTCGTGTTTCTTTTCCCTCGGGCATTTTACCAAGTAGAACCAGCATGTTTAGGATTTTATTTTATTTTTGTGTTCTTGTTTAATTAGAAAGTATCTTAGGAGTACTCAACCAATAAAGTGCACTAGTTTTGAAGCTTTGAAAAGATGAACCTGTTTTAAAACTTTTGATGATTAGCTATGTAGTTGGGATTGCAAAGAATGATTTTTGTGGATCTTTTTATGTCATTTAGCGTATTAGAAATAATAATTTTTGATAGCCATGTGTAAACTAGACAAGTAGAGTGAATGCAAGACATGTACCATGAGTGAGTGAGGTTTGATACCTAGTTCAATACTACATAGAGGATCTCGAACTTGCCTGATTTGTCTTTACATAGGTTTTAGAATGGTTTCTTAGGAAAGGTTCATAGGACATTTTTGTTTAGCCCAATTTTAGCTTAAATGACTCTACCAAAATAATATGGTTCCGTTGATCCCCTTTTGAGCCTTAAATGAATCATTTTTCTTTGATTAACCAATTAACCGTCCTCATTTTTATAATGAATCTGTTTTGGCCCTGGTCCCTCCTTGGACATTGTGAACCTCAACATAGGCAAAATGCATATGATGAGGGTGTCTAGAGTAGAGGTGCATAAATAGTGGGAACATGAAAAAGGAAGAGAAAAGAAAAAAAGTGAGAAATGAATTGTGGTGTGACAAAAAAAAAAGAAATAGAACGAAAAATTGAAAAAAAAATACAAAAAGAGAAAGATGCATAAAAATTTGAAGAAACACACAACAGTCATGCAAATGCATAAAAAGGGTGAAAAGTGGAAAAAGAAAAAAGGGTGAAAAAGTGAAAAAAATGGAGCCACATTTATGTAGTTCCAAGGAGGGGTTTAGTCACTCAAAAGATTCTATCTCTACTATACACGAACCTGAAAGCCTATATTAAAAGCTAAAGTAAGTCCTATAGTGATCCTAGCCTGACCATCTAACAAACCGAAGTAGAGAAAATAAGGGCAAGCCTATGGTATCCGATATGCAATATTTGAAAATTCTTTGTCAGAGTGAGAGTCTTATTTGTTCAGTCCCATATTTCATATTTTACTATATCTGTGATTGGGAGACTTTATCTACTGTGAGGGTACATGGTTTGTGTTTAATTCTACCAGTGGACTATGTGAAAAGCATTGGTGATGACTTGACTATTGGTTAATAGCTAAATAACATATCTTGATCCCCATTTATCATATTTTATGGTTTCTTGAAGTGCATGTGCTGATTTGGTTCACGGGAAAAAGGGTCAAAAGCTTTTTGAGTTTATAGTGCAAGTTTAGGTTGATTGTTGGCTGTAGTATCCTAGGTTTTTTTTCTAGTTAAGCATTGCGTTTTTTTTATTTTCTTTCCCCGAGGACATGAAAAAGTCTTGAGTTGAGGGTGCTGATGTGCTATGAGTTTATAGCACTTTCGACGCTTAAAATTGAAAAAATAGCATGGACTTAGGTATGTTTATGTGGATATGTGGTACTTTTACTTTGATTTCAGGGAAAACAAGTGTTGGAGCAAAAATGTGCAAAAGAGGCATAGAAATACAGAAAATCAGCTAAGTAAAAGTCTCAGTACAAGTCATAACTTTATTGTACGAGCCATACTGAGAATCGTGGTGAAAGTCAGATGGATGGTTTAAGAGGAACACAACATACAACTCTCAGTACGAGACGTACCAAGTGGTACGAGCCATAAATAGAGTCGTGGAATTGTTCAAAGAAATTTGCACAAAGGCAGTCTCTTGGTATGGGTGGAACCCACAGATCATAGCACTTACATATGACCCATACCATGAGATGTGGTGAGCTTCAAGTAATTCTTCAAGACTTGGTAGAACATCAGACACAACAGGCAGTACGAGTCATAGGTGAAAGGTACGAGGCATACCACAACATTCGTGCAAAACTTCAGAAGATGTCAGAGTTCTCAGGGCCAAGCCACAAATGCATTGTATGACTCGTAGGACTGTGGTATGAATCATACCATCCTGCTAAAACTTAGAAAAATCTGTAGTAGCCAAGGATGTACGAGAAGAATGTACGACCCGTACAATACCATGTTATGTTTTATTTTTATAGAAAAGATATAAACGAAGTAGTGTAGACGTGTGAGGAATATTATTTGTGAATTTTTATCATGTTTTGGAGAGCAATTCTTAGGATCAAAATCTTTATTTTCATCGATTGTTCTTCATATTTTGCTTTGATATTAATCTCTGATTTTCTTCCAATTATTGTTGTAAGTATTTAACTATGTGTTTATCTATGAATGAAAATAATAATCTTACATTCATGAGAGGCTAAAACCTCCACAACTAGAGGTTGTGGGAACCATGGTGGATTAGCAAAATAGGTTACACAAAAGTGATTCAAAACCAATGCTAAACACTTGTATTTTGTTCTCTGCATCTTTAAATGTTTCATAACAGTGTACAATGTTAGGACTTTCCCGAATTCTTTATTTGCTTAAACCTAGAGAAGTAGATATTAGGAAAAGAGAATCACGACAAAGCCTTGGTATTTATGATCATTGTATTAACTTGAGTTGTGGTTGTAGGATAGTTAAATTTGGAACACAGTGACAACGGCTAATTTGAAATTGCTCTTGAGACCTGACCAGGTAATTGAGCAAAGTAATCCAATAGGGACGAAGCAGTCATTTGGATGAACCCTAGTTATCAGTTGTACAAGTAAGCATTGGGATTGATCACATGTGTATACCCAAAGTAGTTATGAACCCATGGGGATAAATTACCCTAGTAATTTTTAAATCTTGATATCAGTAACAAATATAATTTTTCTTTAATATTGGTTTTCTTTGAAACCCCCCAATTTCGAGATAACTCACCAAAAAGTTCAAGTATCGGCTTTAGTCTAGATCTTACCCTATTCCCTATGAATTCGACCCCAACCTCTTTGTTGGGTGCTTTATTGATAATGTCCGCTTCATAGTTTGCCTGGAAGTATGAGTTTTAGTGTTATAAAATATACAGATATCCACTTATATGATATTCATTCGTTATTTGTTCTTAGTGAGGCTCTATTCATCCTATTTATTTACCACGGCTTAGCTTGGAGCCGTTCGTGGTTCTAGGTCCCGTGTCTCGGTCCGGGGTCTTAGCTCGAGTCATGACAAACTTGGTATCATAGCCAAGGTTTAGGTGTGCCCTAGGGTGACAGAAAGCCACGTATGTTGTTATACCTCAGGAATTCAAAAATTGGACCCGAAAGTGAATCAGGAAAAAAACTGGAAAATGTTGCAGCAGTTACAAAATAGGTCACTTAACGACTCGTGAAGAGGCCAAACAAGTCGTCAAGTGACTCGTGGGGAAGGCCAGGGATAATGGAGGACTCCAGGTCCTCACGGGCGATGTAACAACACATGGTCAGACACCACGAGTCGTCAGGTCAGTCATGGGGTATTCCTAGAAAAGGATAGTGAAGCTTATCTAGTGTACTTGATGGATGGCACCCAATGATTCATCATCAGTCCTAACGACCCATTAGGTAGGCCGTTACCAAACTAGTGGAAATTTCGTGAGAGATGAGGCAGTGTAGATGACGAGTGAACCAATGGATCGTGAGCCCTAGTAACGAGTCGTCAGGTCGTCCGTTAAGACCCCCTAATAGTTATTTTCAGCGATTTCAATAAAGGGCTTTTCCATAATTCCTATGTTCTAAGGGCCTATACTATGTCGTTTTGAGCTCGTAATAGAGGGTTTTAAGCTGAGAAAGACCCACCTAGGCCATTTTCCTCATGCATGCAAGGGTGAGAGCTTGAAGGAGAGAAAGTGAGGAGAAATTTAGGGATTTTAAGGGAAATCTCAGCTGGGTAATTAAAAAGAGATAAGATTCTTCAATCCCAGGTATGTAAGGCTATGAGTGGTGTTTTCTTCCACACCCATGCCCATTCCCTATTAATTTATGTTTAATTTGTGATGATCAAGTATGGGTTTTCATTCAAATTGCATGATTCTTACATTTATATTCATTGGTATGATTAATTGAGTTTATATTGATGATTTATCGAGCTTGGCCGGATTCTCACTTAATTTCTCTTACAAAGATTGTTTTCTAAAAATTGAATCTAAAAGGCCCATGTATGGGGAGTTTCTTATATGATGTGATGATGATGGATTAGATGATGAAAAACACATTTTTAACCTTACCATAATTTTGATGATGTTGTCAAAGAAGATTAAATAGACCCATGTATAGTGAAGCTTTGGTAATGCCCAATGTTGAGTAAAATTGATTATTTTCGAGAATTGACTATATTATTTTGTGTTGGAATGAAATCTCCCAAATTAAAATGTTTTCAAATGATTCGAATGGGTTCAAGCATGATAAGGTTTTGGGAAAGGCCCTCATGTTGATGATAATGAAGTTATAAGGTTTTGGGTAAGGCTACTTTAGAATTATCACTTCATTATCATCAACATGAGGGCCTTCCCCAAAACCTTATCATGCTTGAACCCATTCGAATCATTTGAAAATATTTTAGTTTGGGAGATTTCACTCCAACACTAAATAATATAGTCAACTCTCGAAAATTGTCAATTTTATTCAACATTGGGCATTACCCAAAGCTTCACTATACATGGGTCTATTTAATCTTCTTTCACAATATCATCAAAATCATGGGTAAGGTCAAAAACATGCTTTTCATCATTTATTCCATCATCATCACATCATATAAGAAACTCCCCATACATGAACGTTTTAGATTCAATTTTTAGAAAACAATTTTTGTAAGAGAAATTAAGTGAGAATCCGCCCATGCTCGATAATTCATCAATATCAACTCAATTAATCATACTCATGAATAGAAATGTAAGAATCAAGCAATTTGAATGAAAACCCATATTTGATCATCACAAATTAATCATAAATTAATAGGTGTGGAAGAAAACACCCACTCATAGCCTTACATACCTGGGATTGAAGAATCTTATCTCTTTTTAATTACCCAGTTGAGATTTTCCTTAAAATCCCTAAATTTCTCCTCACTTTCTCCCCTTCAAGCTCTCACCCTTGCATGCATGAGGAAAATGGCCTAGGTGTGTCTTTCTCAGCTTAAAACCCTCTATTACGAGCTCAAAACGACATAGTATAGGCCCTTAGAACTTAGGAATTACGGAAAAGCCCTTTATTGAAATCGCTGAAAATATCTATTAGGGGGTCTTAACGAACGACCTGACGACTCGTTACTAGGGCTCACGATCCATTGGTTCACCCGTCATGTACACTGCCTCATCTCTCACGAAATTTTCACTGGTTTGGTAATGCCCTACCTAATGGGTCGTTAGGACTGGTGACGAGTCGTTGGGTGCCATCTGTCAAGTACACTGGATAAGCTTCACTGTCCTCTTATAGGAACACCCCACGACCGACCTAATGACTCGAGGTGACCTACCATGAGTCGTTACATCTCCCATGAGGACCTCGAGTCCTCCATTATCCCAGGCCTTCCCCATGAGTCACTTGATGACTCGTATGGCCTCTTCACGAGTCGTTAAGTGACCCGTTCTTCAACTGCTACAACATTTTTTCAAGTTTTACTCCTGATTCACTTCCGGGTCCGATTTTTGAATTCCAGAGGTATAACAATATCTCCCCCTTGGGAACATTCGTCCTCGAATGTTAAAAACAAGTAGAAAACCCAGAAACAACAATCACCATATATATATATATATATATATATATATGCTAATCATTGATTTTCAAGTCAAAAACTGACGGAACGACTACTCCCGAAGAGAACCACAGACATCACATACATATTTCATATCATAAAACAAACTTATTCGCATGCATAGAACATGAAAAATTGAATAGAGGTTTAGGGCAAAAATTTGATACCTCAAACTGAAGCTGAGCCGGTAGGGACAAATGGGGGTATTTAGCCATCATATCCCTTTCGGCCTCCCACGTAGCTCCTTCAACATGTTGATTCCTCCATAAAACCTTAATTAAAGCTACCTCTTTGTTCCTCAGCCTTTGAAATTGTTGATCACAAATTTCAACAGAAATTTCTTCATAACTGAGGCTGTCTTTCACACCAATGCTGTCTATCTGAACTACCAAAGATGGATCACCCAAATACTTTTTCAACATCAATACATGGAACACCGAATGAACTGAAGCCAATTCTGAAGGCAAGTCAAACTCATATGCCACCTTACCAACTCTTCTCACAACCCGATATGGACCAACATAGAGGGGACTGAGTTTACCTTTCTTTCCGAACCGCATGAATCCCTTCATGCGAGATACCTTTAGAAACACCCAGTCATCTACATCAAACTCCAAATCTCTTCTCCTCACACCCACATATGATTTCTAGCAATTGAGCAGTTTTCAGCCGGCCCCTTATGAACTGAACCTTCACCATCCCCTCACGAACAAAGTCTGGACCTATCATGGCTGCCTCACCAACCTCGAACCATCCGATGGGAGATCTACACCTTTGCCCATACAAGGCCTCGAACGGTGCCATCTGGATACTAGAGTGGTAACTATTATAATAAGCAAACTCAATCAAGGGAAAATAATCATCCCAACTACCTTTGAAATCCATCCACATGCCCTCAACATATCCTCAAAAGTCTGAATGGTTCGTTCTGCTTGGCCATTCGTCTGAGGGTGAAAAGCTGTGCTTAGCTTAACCTGAGTCCCGAGCTTTTTTTGAAACGAATGCCAGAATTGAGAAGTAAACTGAGTACCTCGATCCGAAATAATAGACAAGGGCACTCCATGAAGCCGAACAAACTCTCAGATAAATAACATAGCATAATCGTCTACTGAATCCGTGGTCTTGACCGGTAGGAAGTGTGCAGCCTTGGTCAACCTGTCCACCATAATCCAAATGGAGTCGTATTGCCAGTGAGTACGAGGTAGACCTGTAATGAAGTCCATATTGATTTCATCCCACTTCCAAGTACGGATGGCAATATCCTGAAGTACACCTCCAGGTCTTTGATTCTCAGCTTTTACTTGCTGACAGTTTGGACACTTTCCTACGAACTCCGCAATATCCCTTTTCATATCATCCCACAAGTGGATTTCTCACAAATCTAGATACATTTTCGTGGATCCTGGATGAATAGAATATCTATTACCATGTGCCTCATGCAATATCCGAACTCTCAAATTATCAACGTTCGAGACACATAGTCGACCCTAGTATCATAGAACACCATCTCCCCCTTATGAGAAAACCTCCACTTTCTGATTCCGCGCCGCCTCTTTCTACTTCCTCAATTTTGGATCCTCATCTTTCCTGGATTTAATATCAACAACCAAGGACGATTCCGACCCGTTATGCACAATAACACCGCCATTGGTCGAATCAATTAATCTAACTCCTAGCCTTGCAAGCCGGTGAACATCCTTCACCAACTCCTTCTTTCCCCTATCCACATGGGACGCACTCTCCATTGAGAGCCTACTAAGCGCATCCGCTACCACATTAGCTTTGCCCGGGTGGTAAAGGACACTCATGTCACAATCGTTAAGTAACTCCAACCACCTCCTTTGTCGCAGATCTACATCCTTCTGTGTGAACACATATTACAAGCTCTTATAGTCCGTAAATACATCCACGTGGACCCTATACAAGTAATTCTGCCATATCTTCAATGCAACCACCACCGTGGCCAATTCAAGATCGTGGGTCGAGTATTTCTTTTCATGCACCTTCACCTGTCGAGAGGCATAAGTTATCACCCTTCTCCGCTGCATCAATAAACACCCTAGTCCAACTCTAGAAGCATCACAATACACCACGAAACCATCGTTACCCTCGAGTAAGGTCAATAGTGGTGCTGAGGTAAGTCGAGCATTCAACTTTTAGAAACTTTTCTCACAACCTCCGATCATTGGAACTTCACCTTATTTTGACTCAACTTAGTCAAAGGCATTGCAATGGTTGAGAAACCCTCAAAAAACCTGCGATAGTAGCTAGTTATGCCCAAGAAACTTTGAATATCTGAAGGATTCACTGGTCTGGGCCAAGTTTTCACCGCCTCAATTTTCTGCGAGTCTACTTTTATGCCTTCGCTAGACAACACATGGCCCAAGAATGCCACGGAGTCCAACCAAAACTCATAGTTGCTGAACTTTGCATACAATTGGCGGTCCTTTAAGGTCTGAAGCACCACTCTCAAGTGAGCGGCATGCTCCTCCTCGCTCCAAGAGTACACCAAGATGTCATCAATGAACACGATTACGAACATATCCAAATATGGCTTTAAAAACCTGTTCATCAAGTCCATAAAAGCTGCAGGAGCATTCGTTAGTCCAAGAGACATAACTACAAACTCATAATGACCAAACCGTGTCTTGAATGCCATCTTCGAGATATCACTCTCCCGAACTCTGAGTTAGTGATACCCAGATCTAAAATCTATCTTCGAGAAACACTTAGCACCCTGAAGCTGATCGAACAGATCATTGATCTTGGGTAAGGGATACCTGTTCTTGATAGTGACTTTGTTCAACTATCGATAATCAATGGACATGCGAAGGGAACCATCTTTCTTCCGAACAAATAATACTGGTGCACCCCATGGGGACTAGGTCGGTCTAATGAAACCCTTATCTAGCAAATCCCTTAATTGATCCTTCAACTCTTTTATCCTGGCTAGAGCCATCCTGTAGGGTGGAATAGATATAGGTAGCGTATCGAGAAGGAGGTCAATACCAAAATCAATCTCCCGCTTAGTAGGAATACCTAGCAAATCATCAAGAAAGATCTCTCTATACTCACGTACTACTGGAACTGGCTGGATAGTCGGGTTTTTAGGCTCCACGTCCTTAACCATAACTAGATGATATATGCAACCCTTACAAATCATCTTCCTGGCCTTGGGTAGGAAATGAAGCGACCTACAGGCACAACTGAACTACCCTTCCATTCTAAGGCTGGCTCACCTGGGAATCTGAACTCTACTGGCCGGGTCCTACATTTAATAGAAGAATAACAAGAATACAACCAATGCATACCGAGAATGATATCGAAATCGGTCATGGCTAACTCTATAAGATTTGCTGAGGTGACCTTATGGACAACCAAGACCGGGCACTCTCTATACACCCGTCTAGCTATAACTGAGTCACCTACTTGAGTAGAAACTGAGAAGGATTCTGACAAGACATTGGGACTGACTTTGAAGCTACTGACTACATAAGGTGTCATGAAGGACAAGGTGGCCCCTGGATCTAATAGTGCATAAACATCAACATGGAAGACTCGTAACATACCAACAACCACGTCCGAGAAGACCTTCTTCTCCTAACGGGATGCTAGGACATAGAATCTATTCTGGCACTAACCACCAGCTGCACTGGTAAATGCCCCCTGATGTGCAGAGCGAGGGGGTGGGGCTGCTAATCTAGAAGCTGTGCCACGGCCCCCAACCTAATTCGGTCTCGCCGCTGAACAATCTCTGAGCATGTGTCCGGGTTGCCCGCATCAGAAACACACACCCGAACCAGCCAAGCACTGGCCTGTATGCCCTCGGCCACATCTACGATAAGCTGGAACACCTGAATCTACGGGCCTACTACTCTGAACCCTCGAGCCTGATGCTCGTCCTCTCTGATCATGCCTAGGCCAAGATGGAACACTCAAGGCTGATAAAGTTGGGGCGGATGATCTCCTGTGGGTCTGCTGACGGTGCCCACTGCCAGACCTCTACTGGAAAAATTTGTAGTCCTCAGTCCTGGTCATCTTGGGCTCTCTCTCTCTTGAATGTGTTGCCTTCATCTTGTGGGCATACAACACCATCCGAGGGAAGTTCATATCCTGATGGAGCATAAAAATCCTGCATTCCTTATCCATGTAACCTGATATCCCATGCACAAACCTACTCACTCGCCCCCTCTAGTCAGCCACTAACTTAGGAGCGTACTTTGATAGGCGAGTAAACTCAAGGGAGTACTCTAGTACTGTCATCCTCCCTTGCTTTGGACTTACGAACTCAGTTTCCTATAGCTCCCTCATCTCCCGAGGGAAGAACCAATCAAGGAATGCAACCTGAAACTCCTCCCAAGTGACCAGACCTTCTCTGGCGACCCGGCTATCCTTCCATTGACGAAACCAGATATGCGCAACTCCCTTCAACTGGTAGGAGGCCAACTCCGTGCACTCAACACTACTCACCCCCACAACCTGGGTGATCTTGATGATCTCATCAATGAAGTCATGTGGGTCCACTCCTACCTTGGACCCTAAGTACTCCGGCATGTTCAACCTCAAGAAGTCCCTGACTCGAGCCGTCAATGCATTACCATTCTGCGGAACATGCGCAACAGCCTACTGATTGACCTGAGCGGTCAAGGCCTACGCAAGCATTTGGATAGCGGCCCAGAACTCAGCGTGAGTGGCTGGCTCCGGTTCGTGAGGCTTCTAAACTGGTGGGACTTTCTGATGCCTATGACCCTGCCATCCTTCGGCCTTCACCGTCTCCATTTCTCCTTCCATTCATCCTTTAAGGATCCATGACTCTGCAATCACGAATAGCAAGAATTAGAGGGACAGATAGACTCTTCATTGCATGACCTAGATCATGAAAAATGGGAACATTTCCTAAAAATGCTTCGTAGCCTCTTTATCATAAGTGTGGCACGCTTCACACCCACGAAAAAGACTCTACATAACACGGCTTTCAGACTCACTAGGACACTTCAAACCTATGGCTCTGATACCAAGTTTGTCATTGGTGAGGAAGCCATGATAGGTCTAGACTCTGTTCATGAGGCGATGGTGAAGGTTCAGTTGATAAGGAACCAGTTGAAAACCGCTCAAAGTCACCAGAAATCATATGCAGATGTGAGGAGATGAGATTTGGAGTTTGATGTAGATGACTGGGTGTTTCTAAAGGTATCTCCCATGAAGGGAGTCTTGCAGTTCGGAAATAAAGGTAAACTCAGTCCCCGCTATGTTGGTCCATACCGGAATGTGAGAAGAGTTGGTAAGTTGGCATATGAGTTGTACCTGCCTTCAGAATTAGCTTCAGTTCATCTCGTGTTCCATGTATCGATGTTGAAAAAGTGTTTGGGTGATCCAGCCTTGGTAGTTCCAATAAACAACATTGGTGTGAAAGACAGCCTCAGTTACGAAGAACTTCCGGTTGAAATTTTTGATCGACAAGTTCGAAGGCTGAGGAAAAAAGAGGTAGCTTCAATTAAGGTTTTATGGAGGAATCAGCATGTTGAAGGAGCTAAGTTGGAGTCCGAAGCGGATCTTATGGCTAAATACCCTCATTTGTTCCCTATCGACTCAGTTTTAGTTTGAGGTATCAAATTTTTTCCCTAAACCGCTATTCATTTTTCCATGTTCTATGCATGCGAATAAGTTTGTATTATGATATGAAATATGTATGTGATGTCTGAACTCTGACGAGCAATGTGGTTCTCTTCGGGAGTAGTCGGTTCGTTAGTTTTCGACTTGAAAATCAATGATTAGCATCTATATATATATGGTGATTGTTGTTTCTAGGTTTTCTGCTGGTTTTTAACATTCGAGGATGAATTTTCCCAAGGGGGAAATATTGCTATACCTCAGGAATTCAAAAATTAGACTCGAAAGTGAATCAGGAGAAAAACATGAAAAAAATGTTGCAGCAGTTGAAGAACGGGTCACTTAACGACTCGTGAAGAGGCCAAACGAGTCGTCAAGTGACTCGTGGGGAAGGCCTGGGATACTGGAGGACTCGAGGTCCTCACGGGAGATGTAATGACTCGTGGTCAGACACCACGAGTCGTCAGGTTGGTCGTGGGGTGTTACTGGAAAAGGACAGTGAAGCTTATCTAGTGTACTTGACGGATGGCACCCAACGACTCGTCATCAGTCCTAACGACCTGTTAGGTGGGCCGTTATCATGAAAGTGGAAATTTCTTGTGAGATGAGGTAGTGTGCATGACGGGTGAAACAACAGATCGTGAGCCCTAGTAATGAGTCGTCAGGTCGTCCGTTAAGACCCCCTGATAGTTATTTTCAGCGATTTTTGTAAGGGCTTTTCTATAATTTCTCTATTCTAAGGGCCTATACTACGTCGTTTTGAGCTCGTAATAGAGGTTTTTAAGCTGAGAAAGACCCACCTAGGCCATCTTCTTGATGCATGCAAAGGTGAGAGCTTGAAGGGGAGAAAGTGAGGAGAAATTCAAGGATTTCAAGGGAAATCTCAGCTGGGTAATTAAGAAGAGATAAGATTCTTCAATCCCAGGTATGTAAGGCTATCAGTGGGTGTTTTGCTTCCACACCCGTGCCCATTTCCTATTAATTTATTATTAATTTGTGATGATCAAGTATGGGTTTTCATTTAAATTGCATGATTCTTACATTTCTATTCATGGGTATGATTAATTGAGTTGATATTGATGATTTATCTAGCTTGGGCAGATTCTCACTTAATTTTTCTTACAAAAATTGTTTTCTAAATATTGAATCTAAAATGCCCATGTATGGGGAGTTTCTTATACAATGTGATGATGATGGAATAGATGACGAAAAACATGTTTTTGACCTTACCCATGATTTTGATGATGTTGTGAAAGAAGGTTAAATAGACCCAAGTATAGTGAAGCTTTGGGTGATGCCCAATGTTGAGTAAAATTGACAATTTTCGAGAATTGACTATATTATTTCGTGTTGGAGTGAAATCTCCCAAATTAAAATATTTTCAAATGATCCGAATGGGTTCAAGCATGATAAGGTTTTGGGAAAGGCCCTAATGTTGATGATAATGAAGTGATAATTCTAAAGTAGCCTTACCACATGATTTTGGAGTGAAGCCTCCCATTATTCTTGAGCTTGTGGTATGTATCATAGTAAAGCTTCTCATATGCATGAATTCATAATTGAGATGTATGTTGGCATTAAGATTCATTTCACATTATGTTGAGTTTAAGTATGATTCTATTCTAAACTTTCTCAAGATGACATTGTTGAGCTTCATATTTATATGATGTCTAATGCATGCATTATTTCATAATGAGCTTTGTCAATAGACAATGTTGATCTTCGTTTCATACGATGTTGAGTTTATGCATGACTTCATGTTGAGCTTCATCACTAGACGATGTTGAGCTTCGTATTTATACGATGTAGACAATTACATGTTTTGGGAGAAGAGTCTAGCACTGAGCGGGCTAAGGGTCGACTACCTATGCCCCAGAAGTACGCACCAACATAGGATCGATTCTATTATATTATTGGGACCTCCCTTGTGTGCTATCCCCGACCCTATTGGCCCTTTGAGCTTGATATCGATATCATGGTATCGTCCATTGCCCTAGCAAGGTTATGGACGGCTCTATCCACTTGAGTGTGATAGTTGGGACCACGTAAGCTCTATCGTGGTATGTAGGTTAAGTGAAAAGTCTCCCATTGTCTATATCATTTGACTTTTCATATCTATTACTCTTGATGATTATCTTATGCATGAATGTTGGGAAAGCAAGGTTTGACTCATTGTTCATCTTTTGATATAAATGTTATGACCTAGCTTTGAGACATTCGAGCCAGCCTTGTTGTTTTAAAGCCATGTATGAGCACGTTATGACAAAGTTCGATTTCAGAATTAATGCATGTGTTCTTCTACTTACTCTCAAAGTTTAACATATATATATGTTTGACTGGATTTAGCTGATATTATTATTAAAGCAGTTTTACTCACCTTGCATACTCGGTATATTTCACGTAATGACCGCATATCTTCTATGATGCACTGTTTCATGATGCAGGATTGGGTTCTCAAGTTCAGCCCTGTTTGTAGCTGCCTATCAGAGTTAGTATTTGCTTGCTTGGTGAGTCCTCATCCTTCGAGGACTAGACTTTCAGTTATTTTGAGCGTACCTTTAGTTTTAGTATTTCTGAGCTAGTTGGGGGTTTTGTCCCATCAGCTCGTCCAGATTAGAGGCTATTCAACTTAGACATGCATTCAGCTCAGATGTTTATTCTGTTGTTAAGCTAAATTAGTCTTCCGCTGAGTTATATTTATTTTTCCTTCTTTTTTATTGAATGAGATAGTGAATGCTTATTCCATGGGTTGACTTGGGATCTCTCGGGGTCCCTTGTCCCATGTCTAGGATTCGGGTCCCCCTCTCGGTTCATAACATAAGTGGAGTCTTTTTCATGAGTGTGATGCGTGCCATAGTTATGGGGAAAAGGCTACGAGATGTTTTAGGAAATTTTCCTTCTTCTCATGACCTATGTCGTGCGATGAAGTACCTCGCCCGAATCCTCTAACTTGTGCTATGAACATTTGAGGAAATACTCCTCTATGCTAATGTCACGACCCGAGCTAGGATCCCGAATCAAGACATGAGACCTAGAGTCATGAATGGCTCGAAGTGAACTGATAGCAACTCAAGAGCATGAACTAAAGTGAAAAATGATTAATTAAACATGAATAAGACGAAGTATGAATAACATTTACATATATCAAACGATAGCATCATTATGCTAAAACTCAAAGCTGAACATACTAGTCTATGTCTAAGGAACCATCTGATGAGATGCTGGAACAAACCCCCTAGCTATCTCCAAGACTGACATAAAACTAACAGAAACAAAACTGAATTGATAAATGTCCTCATATGATGAGGAATCACTCAAAGCAGGGTTGAACTAGGCTTAATTAGGAGCGAGCTATCGGTGAGATTGAGCTGGATCACCTGAACCGATATTATGAAAAGATGGAGCATAGAGTATGCGGTCAGTACTTGAAATTTACTGAGTTGTCACGCCCTGAGCCTACACCCTAGACGTAACACGGTACTTAAAGCCACATGTGACCACAAGTCAACCCCTGGTCTATGATACACTGACATTCTGAGTAAACATGCACAATGGAACTTATAAATAACAGCTTTAGCAGTTTAAGAAAATGTAAAGATTGAAAGTAGAGAAGTAAATAATAAATCTGAAATGCAATTCTGAAAGAAAAGTCTGGTCAGAAAGCCAACAACTGAGGAGTTGCTAGGACAGGTGCCCAACAAACTCTAAGTTTTAACAAAACAATAACTAAATGAAATAAATAAACAACGCCCTTGAATAATGAGGAGTCACACTCTGATCTGCTGAAGAAAAACGCCTTGAAACTGAAGTAACTATCTGTGCTGAAGCAGAAAACCTACAGTTGTATGATGAAACAATACAACATGAAAATCATGCATCAGTACTTTGAATGTACTTAGTGAGTTGTAGAGACATACTGAATATAAAGACTGAACTGAAATGACACGCCATTCCCAATAAGTACTGAGCTGAACTACTGATATAATCTTAAATGGTCAATATGACCATGTCTGATGATCATGGACGTGCCCTAAGTGTGAATCACTAAATCTGAGATACTTTACTGAACTGAGCCGCTTATTCTGATACTGGACTGGACTGACTAGTGGGAATTCTATAACCGACATTTAATCACGTGAGCTAGACGTGGAGTCCAATGTATACACCACACTGGTAGGACCCAATATACCTTGCCAGGGTATAAAGGCATGAACTGGGTGATCAAAAAATATATGGGGCCAATAAGGCCAAATAATACTGAAAACCTACACCAGCAACGTAGTTCTGGGAACCTGGGTGCGCTGGAACCCAAACCCGCTCGGTGCTAACTTCTACTCCCACTGGAAAACTTAAACTGATCTACTAAGATGATAGCTTGAAACTAGGGCTCAAGACTAGTAAGGGAGGAATAGATACATGTACCCTGAGAGCCTTATCAGACCAGATTTTGAAACTGGATTCTAAGACTGGTCAGAGCTGCTTATCTAGAAGCGTCGTAACCGTCTACAGAACAACTAATAACTAAACTAGGGTCCTAGGGCTAGTCAGAGCTACAACTGAATGTCATGACCTTCTAATGGACAAAATATCTGAAATTAAAATCTAATTCTAAAACTGGGAGGCACCACTGACACCTCGAAAGTAAACTGGAGTCGAAATGATCAGTTGACATTTTTGTTGGACAACACTGAGATTGCTAAAAAATCTGACTGAAACTAGACTGATAGAGTTCTGTGTTCTAACTAAATGAATTTCTAAGCATCTAATAGATAGCTCTACTTATCCCAACAATACGAGAATTTCATAATATAGAGCAATTTCAAGGATTTTAGGAATTTCATTCAATGGGGCTAACGTTATTCTCATTAATGAAATATCTACGCCACACATAAAAATATATAGGAAATTCTAGAAAATTCAACCCATAGCATTCTTCATTCAATAGAGGGAATTTAATAATCAAAATTCATAACTAGAAAGTCAGGTCTTAGATTCCCTTATATATAAATGCTGATAATTCGATAGGAATTTACGGGGATCATATCAACAATTTACATGAACATTGTTCTAAGTGAAATCAACGCTAATAACCATGAAACCTTTTCATACTCGAAAAACTCAGGGCTTAAAACTGATAGAGGAAATTGAGGAGGATCATGAGGGCACAAGGGAAAAACAATTCCCTTGCTAAAACCCCACATACCTGATGAAGAATCTAGGAAAATCTTGAGAACTTGAGGGGAAGAAAGCTGCCCTAGTTTTCTTGCTCTGAGAATTCTTGAGAGAACTTACGGTCTCTTTTTCTAAATGCTTGAGTGGGAATGAGGAAAAGGACCCATTACCCCCCACTAAAACATATAAAATTGACGTCAAAATGATGTGGTTTAATGCTTGCGAGAATAGGAAATTACTAAATAACCCTTAGAAATTCACTGCGAAAAACTGTCAGGTGTTCCTAACGGGTGACTTAATGACTCATTACTAGGTCCAACGAGTCATTGGGTCCTACCATTAAGTTCAGTAGAAAATTTCTACTGACTCCTAATGAGCACCTGATGAATCGTCATGACTTGGAATGACTCGTCATGTCGTCTGTCAGCTACACTAGAAGCAGGGCTGAAAAGGATTGGAAACGAAGGACCTAACGAGTCGTTACTACTGATGACGACTCATGGTGACCTTCCGTCAAGTACACTGTCTACTTTTCAAATTCTAAAACTCCATCTTGGCAACGAGCGACTTAACGATTCGTGGGGCCTAATAAAGACTCGTGGGGTCAACCGTTAGGAACACTTAAAGATATTCTCGGCATCCTTCTCACTGTTGACCTGACAAGTTGTTGGGTCCCTTAACAACCTGTCAGGTTGGTCGTTTTACAACTTTTCTACAGTTTTTTCCAGATTTTGTGAATTAAGTCCTGGATATTGATTTTAAGCTTCTGGGGCATTACAATATCTCCCCCTTGGAAAAATTCATCCTCAAATGTTAGAAAAATCATAGCAACAAGAAAAATAACAATCAAAACTTTTAAATACTGCTCATTCAATTTCAAAACAACCGAAATAACTACCTCCATTTTTGAGAATATAACTTAACTGAATTTTGCTTTTGATAAACACAACCAAAGTCATAAAGAAAATTTAGATACATGAATTTAATTCAACAACTAGTTCAGGTCTTAATACAAAATTCACATATCAAACTGCAATAGAGTCGATAGAGAACAAGAGTGGGTATTTGGCCCTCATATATACTTTGGCCTCCCACATAGCTCCTTCAACTTGCTGATTCCTCCATAAAACCTTGACTGAAGCTATTTCCTTATTCATCAATCTACGAATCTGTCGGTCTAGGATTTGGATGGTACCTCCTTATTTATAAGTCTATCCATGATTGCCATATTATCCAATGGCAACACAGAGGTTGGATCTCCGATACATTTTTTCAAAAGTGATACATGAAAAACTGGATGTACAGCTGTTAGTTTCAAAGGTAACTCTAGCTCATAGACTACCTTGCCGATACACTTCAAAATTCTATAGGGTCCCACATACCTTGGACTAAGTTTACCCTTCTTCCTAAATCTCATCACCCCTTTCATGGGAGAAATTTTAAAGTATACCTAGTCATCAACTGAAAACTCCATGTAAATATCTGAGCATGTTTTCGGGCTTCCCACTCCCGAAACAATAACCTATACTGACTAGACACTGTCCCATGTGACCTGTCCACACCTGTGGCAAACTGGAACACTAGAATCTACGGGTCTGCTGCTTTGACCCCTAGATCCTGATGCTCGCACCCTTTGATCGTACCTCGGTCTGGATGGCACAGTCAATGATGAAGATATTAGGGCTGATGATCTCTGGTGGGTCTGTTGTCGGTGCCTACCTCTTCACCTCGGCTGTGAGAATCTGTGGTCATCAGTCTTGGCCCTTTTGGCCTACCTCTCTCTCAAATGTGCCACCTCCATCTGCTGGGTGTACATGTCATGACCCGAACATACACTCGGATTATAGACACGGGACAAGGGACCCCAAAAGACCCCAAGTCGACCCATGGCACATTCAAATAGCTAATCTCATTTAATAAAGAGAAAGACTTAGCTTAATAATTATGAACTAAATAAAACCATGACATGAAATATAACATACGATGGTACATGATCCAAATATAATAGCAGAATATTACATATAGTTAAAAAGCCTCTAGTCATAATACATGGGTTGAAGGGACAAGACCCCAACTAACCCTAACATACTGAAACTAAATGATAGACTAAATCTAAACATAAAGCCCTCGAAACATTAGTACTCACCAATAATGTGAGAGCGAGAGCAGAGATGAGCAAAGGATGAGGATTAGCCTGAAATCCAGACCTTATATCATGAAACGATACAACATAGAAAGTATGTAGTCAGTACGTGGAATGTAACGAGTATGCAAGGTAAGTAAAATGGGCATTTAAAATTAAAGTAAAACTCATAAGTAAACATAGGAGAAGGACATCATGCATATATCGTAGACTCCTTAAGAAAAGATAAGGCTCAAGGTTTTCAAATCATTTACAAATCCTTCATTATCATAGTCATAAGTAAACTTTATCAAACCATAACTTGAGCAAATAGAATAAATGTAAAAACGCATAAAACATGTGAAACAATGGGAGGACTCTTCATAACCGACACCATCATGGTAGAGCCTTTCATGATGCCCCAACTATCTGACTCAAGTGGGCAGAGCTGACCTTGGCATGCCAGGCGAGGGTCGTGGGTTAGGCGTGATATCACATTTGAGGGGATGATTATCAATACAGTATATCAATACAAACCCATGGTCATGTGAGACACCGGCGTAGTCCTTTGAACGTCGGGCTGCTCGGTGTTAGCGGCTCCCAAAAGCATGCATATAGGCTCATATGTAAATTAATAACGTCTTGCATTAAGATTCATTGGCTGTAATATAACATTTATCATCCTTGATCCCCTTTAGCTCCCTCATCTCATGAGGGAAGAACCAATCCAAGAACATGAAACTCATCCCATGTGAAAGGGTCCGCTTTGACGACCCTGAAATCCTTCTAAACCCCTTTCAACTGTTGTGAGGCCAACATTGCACACTCAAGTCAAATCACCCCCATGGCTTGGGTGATCTTTACAATCTCTTCTATGAACTCATGTGGGTCCTCATCTACTTCTGACTCAAGGAACTTTGGCGGGTTCATCCTCTAGAAGTCTCTAACTTGAGCCGTCGTTGCATTGCCATTTTGCGAAACATGAGCAGACCTGAGCGGTCAAGGCCTGCACAAGCATCTAAATAGCATCTAGGAGCTCAGCATGGGCAGCTGGCTCCGGTGCCTGCTGCTCCTGAACTAGTGGGGCTTGTTAATGTCCATTTCCATTGCCATCCTCTTTGCCTTCACCATTCCCATTTCTCCTACCTTTCATTCTACCGGGAGCCATGATTCTACAATTGCGAATAGCATGAATTACAAGGATAGAAAGACTTTTCATCACACGACATAAATCATGAATGAAGGAAACATTTCCTAAACGTCTCGTAGCCTCTTTTTCATAAGTGTGGCGCAGTTCACACATATGAAAAAGACTATACTTAATGCGGCTTTCAGACACCCTAGGACACTTCAAACCTATTTCTCTAATTCAAAGTTTTCATGACCCAAACGGAAGCCTAGATCACGACATGGGACTAGGAGCCCCGAGAGACCCCAAGTGGACCCATTACATAAGCATACATCTAACTCAATCAGGGAAACTAAATTGTCAACAATATAATCATAGCTGAAGTCTAAATCAACCATAACATCACAATACAAAATCCGAAGCTAAATACATACATATGTTTGAAAAACCTCTAAACCTGACAAGTTGATAGGTCAAGACCCCAACTAACTCAACAAACTGAAATTGAAATACATAAAGGAAATCTGATTAGTCTAGTCCTCGGAGGATGAGGACTCACCAACAAAGTAGAATGCAATCGCAGAAGATGGACTATGAGCGAGGTTGGACCTGAGAGTCGTGTCCTGTATCATGAAATGATACAACATAGAGTATGCGGTCAGTATGTGGAATCCATAAAGTATACAAGGTAAGTAAAACTGCTTAAGTAAATATAATTATTAAAACCAATGCATAATGTAATATAAACATTAAGAATCTGAGAGTACGGCTTGCATGCATTCTTTCTGAAATCAAGATCTCTTCATAACCTGACATAACGTAACTTCATGACATCATAACTGTGTCGATTGACTCAAAGATTAATTCTAACATATATAAGTAAAGGTGAATATTTAGGCAAACCTTCTTTAGAACATGCATATATATATATATATATATATATATCTTATGAGTAATGAAATATCCATATATGAAATCATGAGGAACAGTGGGAGACTCATCTTTTAACCAACATACCATGATAGAGTTTATGTGGTCCCAACTATCACACTCAAATAAGTAGAGCCATCCAAAGCCTTGCCAGGGCCAGGGACGATACCATGACATCGATATCAATATGAAGGCCCATTAGGGCAAGGGAAGCTCACAAGGGAGGTCCCAAAGTAATATATATATATATATATATAATAGTATCAACCTACATTGGCGCATAGTTCTGAGGCATAGGGTAATTGACCCTTAGCATACTCGGTGCTAGACACTACTCAATAAAATATGCATATGCTCTATATCATTTTATAACGAAGCTGAACATCGTCTATTAACGATGCTCAATAATCAAATACTTCTCAAATATGAAATCATTCATACGAGAAGCTTTAGTTCAAAACATACCACAAACTGAAAATATAATTGGGAATCTTTGCTCCAAAACCATGTGGTAAGCTTAGTTCGGGAAATCATACATCATACTTAAACATGTGGGCATTGCCCAAAGCATTATCAGACATAGGAATACTCAATTCATATCAAAAACATAATTAAAAACATGCTTTTCATCATAATATCTCATAATCATCATATATTCATCACAAATCTCATCTTTCATAAACATCTCATCAATGGGCTTTTAATTAACAAAACTAGAAACATGATGTTTACTTGAAAATATTATAAAAATTTCCCATGCTTTGTAATTATATAGAAGAATCATAATTAAATCATACCCATGTATAAATATTGGAGATTCATGCATTTGGGTTAAAACCCCATAGATTAGACATAGAATTCTTATGATTGGGAGATGGATTGGCATAGGTATGAAGAGAATAACCCATTCATAACCTTACATAACTGGGAAAAATCAAATCTCACCACTCCTTGAAAGACCAATGGAAATCAATGAGGAAAACCTTGAAGACAAGCTTTATCACCTCTTCAATCCTTTAACTTTGCATGCTTGAGAATGAATAGGCTAGAAGTGCTTAACCTATCTTCATGCACTCAGAAAATAACTTAAAACAATGTAGTTTAGGACCTTAGAGCATAGGAATGATAAAAATGCCCTTAATGAGAAACACTAAAAAATCTGCACTGACGGACCAACGGACCGACTAACGGGTCATTGGAGAATACCATGACTCGTGCTATCTATTCGTTGACTGCACTTCCCAAAATCCTTGATCTCAGATTCAGCTCACGACTAGACAGGACGAGTCATCTTTCAATTCAACAAGTCGTTACATGATCCATTGCTTCCTCTATTAGGTCCTGCATTGGTCTTTCAAACGAGCCTCACCACGACTTGTTATATCCTCCAATAAGTCATGGTTGCCTTCCATTAGGTCTACTGTAAAATATTGATATCCATACAACGACTGGTGACCACGACCCATTACTTCTCACGACGGGTCATGGGATGACCGGTTATATCCCCTAATGTTGAAGCCCAGTCCTCACCACGACTCATAACAATGACTCATTGTATTAGGCAATGGGTCGTTACTTCACCCGTTGTTACCCACTGATACCAGACCAAACTTCCCACGACTGATTCCAACGGGTCGTTGGTTGGACCAACTATATGTTGAGTCGCCTGTCCTATGACATTTTTCCCAGTTTCAGTCAACTCCCAATTTAAAATCCCAAGTCTAATCTTAGGCACTTTTGGGGTATTACAAGACTATTGGGGTAGATTTTATTCTCAATTTAATTATTAATTCATGATTTCAAGTTTATTAATATGATGCCCTATTGTGCATGATTTATGAAATTAAGCTTATCAGTCCATGATTTCAAGTACAATGAGTCAAACTATGTTTTATGATTATAATGCATGATTTCCACAAGAACCCTTAATAAATTTATGGATTTTAGAGTATGATGATTTCGTCAATATGCATGACTTTAATGAATATAAGGTTTATGATCAATGAATATTATGTTTATGATCATGGCCGAATCACAGGCCTATTCTATGGCTAGTTCACCTATCTCAAGCATGTTATGAATCTTATAATTTAAGTTAGCCCATGTACTTTAAGTATGTTTCATAATTTGATATAGGACTATATATATATTGGGAGTAATATTTAACACTAACTAGACTGGGGTTCCAGCACACCCAGGTCTCAAACCTACCCGCCAACGTAGCCATGATGGGGTCCTCCTTGAGAGTGTCTCCCATGCCTGTATGGGCAACCTGTGAATGATATAATGCCTTTTTCATAGTTCTACCCTTGGAGAGGTACGAAAATCCTCCCGACTAGAGATTCATAGGTCGGGCTCCATGTATGCTCACATCGGGTATGTTGGTTGTAGCAATATCCCACTGTTCCTCATAATTTCAGTTACTCATGTTCATAACTGGTGATATTATGCTTTTATAGAATATTTGATCCATGGATTAGTTTATGAGCTTTCACCTACGATTTCAAGCATGAAAAGTTATATGATTTCAACTTCTAAATCATTGATTGTCATGTTCAAATTAGAATAAATAACTTATGAATATGTATACGTCAGATCTATGCTTTTAGCATGCTATCCTTACACTCATGAACTTTCTTGATTTGTTCTCATGATTTCAGTCTATCGTTTTACTAGCATGTTTTACTTACACTACATACTCAGTATATTAAAAGTATAGACTGCATACAATATGCTATATCATCTCATGATATAGGTTCGATGATCCATCTTAGTCTCACCAATTGCTTTCTCCCGATATATCCAGTCCTATTCTCGCTTTGGTTAGTCCTCATTCTTCGGGGATGTTATCATCTTTATATTTTTATCATGTTTTTCTATTTTAGAGCTGGTTAGCATTTTGGGGTATTGTCGCATCAGCTTGTCATAGTAGAAGAGGCTTTTTAGACTATCATTTATAGATAGTTCAGCATCATTGAGTTGTGTTTGCTCTTTTGTCCTTATAATATGCAGACTTTTGCTTATATCCTGTTCATGATTTAATTTTTTTTAGTGAGAATCTTTTCATGCTATGTATTTACTATGCCTTAGCTTGGTGGCATTCATGATTCTTTGTCTTGTGTCTCGGTCTGAGGTCTCAGCTTGGGTCATGCCAACTAGATAATTTGGTCTTGATATAGTCTTTGTGGATTTGATTCGGACTCCAAGTTGCGCTACATTGTCTTTCGTAACTTCTTATGTTGTTGTTAGTTTCGAAGTCAGTCCCGAAATCTTATCAGAACACTTCTCAATCTCTACTCCTATCGATGAGTCAGTTTTAACTCAATGGGTGTACAGAAATTACCCCGACACGATTCTTAAGAAAGTCAGCTCAGCCGACTTAGTGGAGTTAGATATGATCGGTTTCAATGTTATATTTGGTATGGATGCTTCAGTCGATTGTAGAACCTGTATGGTAGAGTTTTTGTTTCCAAGTGAATTAGTCCTAGAGTGGAAGGTAGTTCGGTTGTGCATGTAGATCGCGTTGTTTCCTATCTAAAGGCCAAGTAGATGATCTCTAAGGGCTATGTGTACCATCTAGTTTAGGTTAAGGATTCTATGTCCAAGATCCCAACTCTTTAGTATGTTCCTGTTGTATGTGATTATCCAAAGGTGTTCCCAGATGATCAACCTGGAGTCCCTCCCAAGCGGGAGATTAACTTTGGTTTTTACCTTCTCATTGATACGCAACTCATATACATTCCACTTTACAGAGTGGATATAGCCAAGATAAAAGAGTTAAAAGAACATTTGAAG
This sequence comes from Datura wrightii, assembly GCA_035772735.1. Taxonomy (NCBI): domain Eukaryota; kingdom Viridiplantae; phylum Streptophyta; class Magnoliopsida; order Solanales; family Solanaceae; genus Datura; species Datura wrightii. The sequence goes on from JASDFA010000007.1 coordinate 99,391,635, forward strand.
GATATCCTAGATAAAGGTTTCATCAGGTCTAGTAATTCCCTAGGCAGTGCTCAAGTTATCTTTGTTCGGAAGAAGGATGGATCCCTTAGGATGTGCATTGATTATCGTAGTTGAACAATATCACAATTAAGAATAAATATTCGCTCCTTGGGATTGATGACCTGTTTGACCAACTTCAATGTGCTAAGTGATTTTCTATGATAGACCTCAGATCCAGCTATCACTAGCTCAGAGTTAGGGAGAGTGACACCCTGAAAAGAGCCTTCAGGACTCGGTATGGTCGCTACGAATTTGTATTTATGTCTTTTTGATTAATAAATGATCATGCATCTTTTATGGATTTGATGAACAGGGTGTTCAGAAAATATTCAAATATGTTCATGATTGTCTTTATAGACAATATCCTCATATACACTCAGAGCATGGAGGATCGTGCCTCTTATTTGAGGATTGTCTTTCCCACTCTCAAGGATCGCCAACTATTTGCTAAATTTGGCAAGTGTGAGTTTTGTCTTGACTTATTAGCATTCTTGGGTTATGTAGTGTCCTATGAGGGTGTTCAATTAGACTCTCAAAAGATAGAGGCGGTGAAGAATTTGACTAGACCTGTTAGTCCTATAGATATTAGAAGCTTTTTGGGATTAGCTGGCTACTATAGGAGATTCATAGAGGGATTTTCATCTCTTGCAATGCTGTTGAATAAGTTGACCTAGAAGAAAGTCAAATTTCAGTGGTTGGATGCTTGTGAAAGGAGTTTTTAAGGAGTTAAAGACTTGACTTGTTTCAATCCTAGTATTGACCCTATAAGAGAGCACGAATGGCTTTGCTATGTATTGTGATACCTCTAGGGCTGGACTCGGATGTGTGTTGATGCAACATGGTAAGGTCATTGCGTATGCCTCTACACAACTTAAAACTCATGTGAAGAATTATCCAACTCATGACCTAGAGTTTGCGTATATCGCGTTTACTTTGAAGATTTGGAGACAATACTTATATGGGGCGCATGTGGATTCATTCCCGGACCATAAGAGCCTTCACTATGTGTTTACTCATCTGGGCAAGGAAAATATAGTGGTGGTAGATGCTCTTAGTAGGCTGTCCATGTAGAGTGTGTCTGTAATACCCTGGAAGCCCAAATATCAAACTCGGGAGTGAAACGGAGAAAATTGAAGATCTGGCATCAGGTCACAAAACGAGTCGTTCAGTGATCCGTGGGGGTAGTCCATGAGTCACAAAAATTGCTCTTGGTAAGGATCAGGGTGTTAGTTGGATTTTTGGGATTTAAGGTCCCCACCGACGTGCCCACAAGTCATGGTCAAACCCCACAACTCGTTGAGTCAGTCATGGGATAGGACGATTGAGAGGGTCAAGAGAAGTGGAAGTGTACCCTACGGAAGCTCTCCATAAATCGTGGTTGGTCATCACAATTCGTGGGAGGGTCGTGAGCAGCATGATGGAGCTAAGTTAAATCCCAGGCAGTCTATGTGACGAGTGGTGATCAAGACTCATGGTCACCAGTAACGATTCTTGATGTCTCCCGTAATGAGCCCCAGATGAACCCTCAGGCGGTGCACTTAATGGATGATGACATGAGTCATGGCCTTGATTAATGAATCGTCTAGTCCCTCGTGGGGACTGGTAGTCAGTTATTTCCTTCAAATTCAGTAAGGGTTTTCTGTAATTCCTATGATCCTAAGGCCTAAAATATGTCGTTTTAAGTTATGAATAATGATTTTTAAGAGGGTTAAGTTCATTTTAGGCCATTCTTACACATTCATGCAATGTTACAGAGTTAGAGAGGTGATCAAGCTTATGCTCCTTCAAATTCTCTTCAATTCCTCTTGGGATATCAAAGAAGTGAGGTATGCAGGGTTATGAATGGGTGAATCTGTTCACACCCATGCCCAATCTCTCTCTAAATCATGAAATTTCCTATGTAAATTCTATGGGGATTTAACCCAATGCATTAAATTCCTAATTCTCTACATCGGTATGATTTAAATGAGCTTCTACTATCGAATTATGATTTATGGGAATGTTTTATGATGTTTTCAATGAAAATTATGTTTTAAGATTTATAAATTAAATTGCCCAATTATGAGAAGTTCATGAAAAGTTGAGATTTATGATGAATGTTATAGTATGATGAGATATTATTGATGAAATTTATTTTTGAGTTACCCATGTTTACGATCATGATTTCAAGGGAAATATGTATTTTCAAGCACATTAAAGTATTGGGTAAATCCCATATGTTCAAGTATGATTATGACTCTATGAATTTAGCTTACCACATGGTTTTGGAGTGAAGACTCCCAGTTATGTGCAGCTTGTGGTATGCTTTGAGCCAAGGCTCCTCATGTATGGTTCAGATTTATGCATTTATTATTATTCAAATTTTTCAATAGAAGATGGTCATCTTCATTGAAAAACGATGGAGAGCATATGCTTTTTTTGGGAGCAGTGTCTCGCACCGAGTAGGCTATGGGTCAGTCAACCTTATGCCTCAGAACTACATGCCATCGTAGGTTTGATCAGATTATATTGGGGCCTCCTATGTAAGCTATCCCCTGCCGGATTGGGCCACGAGCTTGATATCGATATCATGGTATCGTCCTTAGCCCTGGCAATGCTTTGGACGGCTCTACCCACTTGAGTGTGATAGTTGGGATCATGTAAGTTGTATCGTTCTATGTCGGTTAAAAGACAAGTCTCCCATTGTTCCTCCTGATTTCAGTTATGCATATTCATCATTCATAATATATATATATATATATATATATATATAAATGTTCTAAAGTAGGTTTGACCCAATGTTCAGCTTTATTTATGACTATCAGATTTCAGCTTTGGGTCAATCGATTTAGCTATAATGTTATGTTATGTTGAGATCATGTTTTTAGAAAGATAGCATGAAAGCCCTACTCTCCAATTCTTATTTTGTTTATGCTTTACATTATACAGGTTTTTAATAATTTTACTTATTTAAGCAGTTTTACTTACCCTGCATTCCCAGTACATTCCACATACTCTATGTTGTATCGCTTCATAATACAGGACCTGACATTCAGTTTCAGCCCCCTTCTTAGCCAGCCTTTCAGAGTTAGCATCTTACGCTCGTTGGTGAGTCCCCATCTCCCAAGGACCATTCTTTTATCAGATTCCTCTATGTATTTTCAGTTTTCATCTTAGCGACTTAGTTGGAGTCTTGTCCCATCAACTCATCAGACTTAGAGGCCTTTCAGACAAAGGATGTATTTAGCTTCAGATTATGTATGCTTATGTTATGTTTATTTCAGACTACTGCTAAGACTATCATGTTATTTCTTCCGCTTTATTGATTGAGTTAGATGAATGTTCATGCCATGGGTGGACGTGGGGTCTCTCAGGGCTCCTTGTCCTGTTTTGCGATCCGGACCTGTGTTTGGGTCGTGGAAAACTTGGTATCAGAGCAATAGGTTTGAAGTGTCCTAGGGTGTCTGGATGTTGTGTTAAGTAGAGTCTTTTTCATGGGTGTGAAGCGCGCCACACTTATGATGAAGAAGCTATGGAGCATTTAGGAAATGTCCCCTTCTTTCATGATATATGTCATGCAATGAAATGTTTCCCTATCTTTCTAATTCATGCTATTCGCGATTACAGAATTATGGCTCCCCAAGAGTAAATGGTAGGAGGAATGGGAATGGACACAGCCACGAGGATGGAAATAAAAATGAGCACCAGCAAGCCCCACCAGTACAGGAGCACCATGCACCAGAGCCAGTTGTCGATGCTGAATTTAGGGCAGCTATTTAGATGCTCGCGCAGGCCTTGATCGCTCAGGTCAATCAGTAGGCAGTTGTGCATGTCTCGCAAAATGGCAATGCGACGGCAGCTCAAGTCAGGGATTTCTTGAGAATGAACCCGCCAGAGTTCTTCAGGTCAAAAGTAGATGAGTACTCGCATGAGTTCATTGATGAGATTGTGAAGATCACCCAAGTTATGGGGGTGAATGGAGTTGAGTGTGCGGAGTTGGCCTCATACCAGTTGAAAGGGGTCTCACACATCTGGTTTCGACAATGGAAAGCTAGTAGGGCTTTCGGGGCAAGCCATGTCACTTGGAAAGAGTTCCATGTTGCATTCCTATATCAGTTCTTCCCTTGTGAGATGAGGGAGATAAAGGCAGCCTAGTTCATAAATCTTAAGAAAGGGAAAAGGATAGTGCAGGAGTATGCCCTTGAGTTCACTCTCTTATCAATGTACACCCCAGAGTTGGTGGTTGATCAAAGGGCGAGGGTGAGCAGATTCATCCATGGCATGACGATCTATTTGGACAAGGATTGTAGAAACGCTATGCTCCATCAGGATATGGATTTCCCTTAGATAGTCTTGTACTCCCAGAAGATTGAGGTGGCGCATATGAGGGAGAGAGAGGCCAAGAGGGCCAGAACCAATAGCTACTCCCAGTCGAGGTCAGGTCGTGGGCACTGACAGCAGACCCACTAGAGATCTTCAGGCCCAACAACTTTAGCATTGAGTGTTCCATCTAGGCCTAGGCACGATAAAAGAGGGAGAGCATCAGGCTCTAGGGGTTAGAGCAGCAGTTCCAGAGATTCTAGCATCCCAAATTGCCGCAGATGTGGTCGTGGGCACAAGGGCCAGTGCTTAGCGGTATAGGTGCTAGTTTCGGGTGTGAGAAGCCTGGACACATGCTCAGAGATTGCTCAGAACCGAGATAGGACCATGAGAGGGTCAGAGGCCCATCTTCAAGTTTAGTATCCCCTCTCGCATGCTCAATATAGCAAAGGGCCATCTACTAGCACAGGTGGCAGCTAGCATCAAAAAGATTCTATGCATTAGCATCCCGCTAGGAGCAGGAGGTCTCCCGGGACATAGTGTTTGGTATGTTATGAGTTTTTCGTCTTAATGTATATGCTCTGTTAGATCTAGGGGATACCTTATCTTTTGTGACACATTATGTGGCCAGTAGTTTTTGAGTCAGTCCCGAAGTCCTATCAGAACCTTTCTCAGTCTCTACCTTGGTAGGTGATTCAGTTATAGCTAGATGAGTGTATAAAAGTTTTCTGGTTACAGTCCTTCAAAAAGGTCACCTCAATAGATCTAGTAGAGTTAGGTATGATCAATATTGATGTTATCCTCAACATGGATTGCCTATTTTCATGTTATTCCTCAGCTATTTATAGTAACTGGGCATTAGAGTTTAGATTTCCCGGTGAGCCTGTCTTAGAGTTGAAGGTAGTTCAGTTGTGCCTGTAGGTCATTTCATTTCCTACTTTAAGTCTAGAAAGATTATCTCCAAAGGTTGTGTGTACCATCTAGGTAGGGTTAAGGATGTTAAGTCGAGACCCCGACTATTCTGTCAGTCCCAGTAGTATGTGAGTATCCAAAAGTGTTCCTGATGATTTACCGAGTGTTCCACCCAAGAGGGAAATCAATTTTGGCATTTACCTTCTGTTATACCTTAGGAACCCAGGGATTCGACACGGATGTGAAAACAGAGAAAAACTCAAAATTCACACCAGGTCACAGAACAACTCGTGAGGTGAGTCGTTAGGAGTGACCACGAGTCGTGAAGTGACTTGTGGTCAGCTTTGTTTGGAAAAGTTTGAGTGAGGAGGCCACGGTCCTGACCACGAGTCATGGTCAGACATCACGACTCATGAGGTGACCCGTGGTCAGCCCTGAAGAATTGGCTCGATTGGGATGGGCAGTGTAGGCCACGGAAGGTGACAATGAGTTGTGGTATGACCTCACAACTCGTGAAGTCTCCCGTGGGGTTCCCTTGGAGTTGTGGGCAGTGGACTCAACAGATCGAGGCAACGAGTCGTGCCCTGTGGCAACGACCCTTTAGGTCCCTCGTGACGACTGGCGACCACAAATTTCCTGCGTTTTTATGGGGGTGTTTTCATAACTTCCTAAGTCCCTAAGGCCTAAATTATGTCATTTTTGGATATTTTATGAGGAAAAAAGATGGGTTAAACCCTTTATGCATGCCCATTCTCATGCAAGGATTTTAAAGAGGTTTGGAAGATTCAAGGCCTTCTTCCTCAATTTTTCTTCAAATTCTTTGTGGGTGTTCAAGTAGATTTAAGTTCATCCATTCCCAGGTATGTAGGGTTCAAAAATGGGTTGAATTCTTCCCCACCCACGCCCAATTTCGATTCCTGTCATGAATTCTCTTATCCAACTTCCATGGGGTTCTACCCAAAGCATGTCATTATGATTTCTTTTTTATGGGTATGTTTTAATTGAGTTTTATTCATGGAAATATGCAATATGGGAAGGTTTTAATACTATTCCCTTGATTCATGTTTCAGTCTTTTTAAATCTAAATTGCCCATTTATGGGAGTTCATGGAAATTATGATTTATGATGAATATTCATTATTTTTATGTTTATTGGTTATGTAAATACATAAATACAAGTTACCCATGTTTATGAGCATATTTTTGAAGAAATTGAGTATGATGAAGTATTGCACAATGCCCACATGATGAAGAGTGATTTATGAATTACGCAACAAATTTCATGATTTATTGATTTATGATGTCGGCCGATAAAAAAGGCCTTGATTCTTGGCTAAGCATGTTTTAAAGGGGATCCATGATGATAAATGTTATATCTTAGCCAATGAATTTTATGTATGATGTTAATGATTTATGTATGAGCCTATATGCATATTTTGGGAGTCGTGTCTAGCACCGACAACCACGGCATTCAAAGGACTACGCCGGTGTCTCATAACCATGTGCCATCATGGGTTGTAAATGTTATGATGATATGATAATGATCCCTTCAAATGTGATATCACTCCCTATGCACGACCTTAGCCTGGCAAGCCAGGGTCGGCTCTACCCACTTGAGCGAGATAGTGGGACATCATGAAAGGCTCTACCATGATGGTGTCGGTTATGATGAGTCCTCCCATTGCTCCACATGTTTTATGCATTGAAATGTATATGTTATTGGCTCATGTTATGTTTTGATAAAGTTTTCTTACGATTATGATAATGAACACTTTTGAACGATTTGAAAGCCTTGAGCCTTATGATTATTATAAAGATTTTGATGAAAGCATGATGTCCTTCTCCTTTGTCTATATATGAGTTTCACTTTACTTTTGAATGTCCATTTTACTTACCTTGCATACTCATTACATTTCATGTACTGACCGCATACTTTCTATGTTGTATCATTTCATGATACAGGGTCTGGATCTCAGGCTTATCCTCACCCTTAAGCCGTCTTAGTAAATGCTTTAAGCTCATTGGTGAGTCCTCATATTCCAAGGGATGTTATATAGGCTTTCATGTTGTTTATGTTTCCGCATTGGTCGGGTTAGTTGGGGAAGTTGTCCCGTCAACCCATCTCATATTTTAGAGGCTTTCAGACAAGTATGTAGTATTCAACTGTGTAAACATTTGGTATATCTTTATGTTATGTTATGATTACGTTTCCGCCATATCATCATGATTATCGTTCCGCTTGATTGAATGATATTAGTTTTATTAATGAGCCATGGGTCGACTTGGGGTCCTTGGTCCCCTTTCTACGATCTGGGTGTACGTTCGGGTCATGACAAACTTTGTATCATAGAATTAGGTTTGAAGTGTCCTAGGGTGTTAAGAAGCCGCGTTAAGTAGAGTCTTTTTCATGGGTGTAAAGCACGCCACACTTATGAAGAAGAGGCTATGAAACGTTTCAGAAATGTTCCCATCTTTCATGTTCTATGTCGTGCGATGAAAAGCCTTTTCCTCTTTCTAATTCGTGCGACTCGCGACTGCAAAATTATGGCTCCTAGAAGAATGAACGGAAGGAGGAATGGAAATGATGAAGGCCACAAAGATGGAAATGTTCATGGGCATCAGCAAGCCCCACCTGTTCCAGAGCTCCAGGCACTAGAGCCAACTGCCTATGCCGAGTTTCAGGCAGCGATTTAGATATTGGCACAGGCCTTGATCGCTCAGGTCAACCAACTGGCTATTGCGCAGGTTCCACCGAATGGAAATGCGGTGGTGGCTCAGGAGACTTCTTGAGGATGAACCCTCCTGGGTTCACAGGGTCGAAGGTGGATAAGGATCCACACGAGTTCATTGAGGGGATCCTGAAGGTCACTCACATTATAGGAGTGACAAATGGGGAGTGTGTGGACTTGGCCTCTTATCAGCTAAAGGAGGTCGCTCATATTTGGTACAAGCAATGGAAGGACAGCAGGGCAGCGGGAGCGGGCCTTATCAGCTGGGATGAGTTTCACATGGCTTTTCTCGATAGATTCTTCCCTCGGGAAATGAGGGAGTTGAAAGCAGCTGAGTTTGTTAACCTCAAACAAGGAAAGCTGTCAGTGCTGGAGTATTCACTTGAGTTCACTCACTTGTCAAAATACGTCCCAGAGTTGGTGATGGATCAGAGGGCGCGGGTGAGCGGATTTGTTCATGGTGTTGCATGTTATCTAGAAAAGGACTACAGGACTGCTATGCTCCACCAGGATATGGACTTTCCTTGCATAGTGTTGTACACCCAGCAAATGGAGGTGGCTCATGCGAGGGAGAGGGAGGCAAAGAGGGCTCGGACGGATAGTCGTGGATTTTCACATTAGAGGTCTGACGGTGGCTACCATCCACAGTTTCAGCAGAGGTAACTAGCCCCAACACTATCCTCACCTAGTGTTCCATCCAGACCCAGGGGTGATCAGAGGAACAGGGCTTTAGGGTCGAGGGATCAGAGAGGCATCCAGTTAGAATATACCTCACCAGCTTGTGGGAGGTGCAGCAAGAGTCACACCGGGGAGTGCCTGCTTGTTTCAAACATCTGTTTTAGGTCTGGTAGACCTAGCCACATGCACTGAGCATGACCATATGCTAGATAGGGTGATGATAGGGGACGTGCACAGACCACCAGGACAGTAGTAGCTCCAGTCTATTCAGCTCAACAGGGAGCATCTACTAGTTGGGAAAGCGGTCAATGCAAAAATTGATTCTATGCCCTTGCCTTACACCGAGAAGGATACATTGCCAGACGTGGTCACTGGTATGTTGCGTGTCTTTCATATTGATGTTTATGGCTTTCTATCAGAATCATTCTCTGTGTCTAACCCAGTCGGTGATTCAATTATAGCTAGGCGGGTATATAGAGGTTGCCCCATTACTATGTTGCATAAGGTTACCTCTGAAGATTTGGTAGAGTTATCCATGACTGACTTTGACGTTACTCTTGGTATGGATTGGTTGTTTGCATGTTATGCGTTGATTAATTGTAGAACCCCTGATGTGGAGTTTTTTTTTTCGGGTGAGCCAATTGTGGAGTGGATGCGTAGTTCGGCGGTGCCAACAGGTCAATTTATTTGCTATCTTAAGGCTAGAAAGATGATCTCTAAGGGTTTCATGTATCACCTAGTTAGGGTTAAGGATATGGAGTCCGAGACCCCGACTATTCAGTTAGTTCCAATGGTGTGCAAATACCCGGAGGTGTTTCCTGAGGATATGTCAGGTGTCCCTCTAGAAAGGGAAATTGATTTCCGTATTGATCTATTGCCAGATACATAACCTATTTCTATCCCTCCTTACAGAATGGCTCCGGCCGAGCTAAAGGAATTAAAGGATCAGTTAAAGGATCTGTTGGACAAGGGCTTCATTAGACCGAGCCAGTCTCCATGGGGTGCACCAGTTCTATTTGTTCGAAAGAGTGGCACCAAGAAAGAGTGACGGTGCCCTTCGCATATGTATTGACTACCGAAGTTGAACAAGGTTACCTTCAAGAAAAGGTACCCCTTACCTAGGATCGATCATTGATTTGTCCAGCTTTAGGGTTCCATGTGCTTTTCCAACATCAGTCCCAGGTCCGGCTGTCATTAGCTTAGAGTTCGGGAGAGTGACATCCCAAAGACTGCTTTCAGGACTCTGTATGGTCACTACGAATTTGTTGTTATTTCTTTTGGGCTTACCAATGATCCTGCGGATTTTATGCACCTAATGAACAGGGTATTCAAACAATATTTTGACATGTTCGTGATCGTGTTCATCGACAACATTCTTATATACTCCTGGAGCGAGGAGGTGTATGCCACTCATTTAAGAATAGTGCTACAAACCCTCAAGGATCATCAGTTGTATGCAAAGTTTAGTAAGTGTGAATTTTTGCTGAACTCAGTGGCATTTCTAGGTCATATGGTATCAAGCGAAGGCATAAGGGTAGATTCCGAAAAGATAGAGGTGGTGAAGAATTGGTCCAGACCGGTGAATCCTTCAGAAATCTGGAGTTTCTTGGGCCTAGTCAGATACTATAGAAGGTTTGTGGAGGGTTTCTCATCTATTGCGGCACCTTTGACCAAGTTGACTCGGAAAAAGGTGAAATTCCTATTGTCGGATGCTTGTGAGAAAAGCTTCCAAGAGTTAAAGAATCGACTCACTTCAGCACCAGTGTTGACATTACTTGAGAGTAACGATGGCTTTGTTGTCTATTGTGAGTCTTCGAGAGTCAGACTTGGATGTGTTTTGATGCAGCGTGGGAAGGTAATAGCATATGCCTCGAGATAGCTGAAAGACCATGAAAAGAATTACCCGACCATAAACTTGAGTTGGCCGGGTGGTGTTTGCATTGAAGATATGGCGGCATTACTTTTATGGGGTCCATGTGGATGTATTTACGGATCACAAAATCTTTCAATACCTGTTCACATAGAAGGATCTAAATCTTTGGCAAAGGAGGTGGTTGGAGTTACTTAAGGACTATGACATGAGTGTCCTTTACCACCCAACCAAGGCTAATGTGATTGCGGATGCGCTTAGTATACTATCTATGGAAAGTGTGTCCCACATGGATCAGGGAAAGAAGGAATTGGTGAGGGATGTCCACCGACTCGCAAGGCTGGGAGTTCGGTTGATCGATTCGACCGATGGCGGTGTTGTAGTACATAACGGGTCAGAACCATCCTTGGTGGTTGATGTTAAATCCAAGCAAGATGAGGATCCAATATTGTGGAAGCTGAAGGAGGCGGTGCGGAGTCAAAAGGTGGAGGTCTTATCCCAAGGGGGAGATGGTGTGCTACGATACCAGCGTTAACTATGTGTTCCGAAGGTTGATAATTTGAGAGTTTGAATATTACAAGAGGCACATGGTACCAGATATTCTATTCATCAAGGATCCACGAAAATGTATCGGGATTTGCGAGAAAACTATTGGTGGGATGGTATGAAGAAATATATTGCAGAGTCCCAAACTGCCAGCAAGTGAAAGTTGAACATCAAAGGCCGGGAGGCGTACTTCAGGATATCAGTATCCCCACTTGAAAGTGGGAAGAGATTAATATGGACTTTGTTACAGGCCTACCTCATACTCACCGACACCATGTCTCCATTTGGGTGGTGGTGGATAGGCTAACTATGTCGGCACACTTTGTACTAGTCAAGACCACGGATTCAGTAGAGGATTATGCTAAGTGGTATATTCAGGAGTTAGTTCGACTTCATGGAGTGCCATTATCTATTATTTCAGACCGAGGTACTCAGTTCACTTCTCAATTCTAGCGTTCTTTTCAAAGAGGACTTGGGACACAAGTTAAACTTAGTACATCCTTCCATCCGAAAAAAAACGGCCAAGCAGAACGAACCATTCAGACCCTTAAGGATATCTTGAGGGCATGTGTTATGGATTTCAAAGTTAGTTGGGATGATCATTTTCCCTTGACCGAGTTTGCTTATAATAATAATTACCACTCTGGTATCCAGATGGCACCGTTTGAGGCTCTTTATGGGCAGAGGTGTAGATCTCCAATCGGATGGTTTGAGGTTGGTGAGGCATCCATGATAGGCCCTGATTCGGTCCATAAGGTGATGGTGAAGGTTCTGTTGATAAGGGGTCGGTTAAAAACTGCTCAGAGTCATTAGAAATCGTATGCTGATGTGAGGAGAAGGGAGTTGGAGTTTGAGGTGGAAGACTGCGTATTTCTAAAGGTGTCTCCCATGAAGGGAGTCATGTGGTTCAGAAAGAAAGGTAAACTCAGTCCCCGCTATGTTGGTCCCTACCGGGCTATGAGAAGAGTTGGTAAAAGGTGGTGTATGAGTTGGACTTGCCATCAGAGTTATCTTCAGTTCATCCCGTCTTTCATGTGTCACTTTTGAAGAAGTGCTTGATAGTTTTGGTAGACAGCACTGGGGTGAAGGAAAGCCTCAGCTACGAAGAAATTCGGTGGAAATCCTAGATTATCAGGTCCGTAGGCTAAGGTACAAAGAAGTAGCTTCAGTTAAAGTATTTTGAGGAATCAACATGTTGAGGGAGCTACATGGGAAGCCAAAGTAGATATGATAGATAAATATCCTCATTTATTCCCTACCGGCTCAGTTTCAGCGTGAGGTATTTGTTTTGACCTAAACCTTTAATCAGTTTTTCCCGTTCAGTTCATATGTACAAGTTTGTTTAATGATATGGAAAATGTATGTGATGTCTGAATTCAGTTTAGCTATGTAGTTCCTTTCGGAGGTAGTCATTCCGTAAGTTTTCAACTTAAATAACTGGTAATTGTATATGGTGATAGCTTGTTTCTAAGTTTTCTACATATTTCTAACATTCGAGGATGAATGTTCGAAGGGGGAGATATTGTTATATTTTGGGAACCCAGGGATCCGACCTGGAAGTAAAAACGGAGAAAAACTGAAAATTCGTACCAAGTCACAGAACGACTCGTGAAGTGAGTCATTGTGGTCAGCTTGGTTTGGCAAAGTTTGAGTAAGGAGGCCACGAGCCTGACCACGAGTCGTGGTCAGACCTCACAACTCGTGAGGTCACCTGTGGTCAGCGCTGAAGGATTGGCTTGACTTTGATTGGGCAGTGTAGGTCACGGAGTGTCACCATGAGAGTGGTCTTAAAATGACTCGTGAAGTCTCTCGTGGGGTTCCCTTGGAGTTGTGGGCATTGGACCCAACGGAACGAGGGAACGAGTCGTGCCCGATGGCAACGACCCGTTAGGTCCCTCGTGAGGACTGGCGACAAGAAATTTCTTGCGTTTTAATGGGGGTGTTTTCATAACTTCCTAAGTTCCTAAGGCCTAAACTATGTCGTTTTGGGATATTTTCTGAGTAAATAAGATGGGTTTAACCATTTATGCATACATATTCTCATGCAAGGATTTTAGAGAGGTATTTGAAGATTCAAGGCCTTCTTCCCCAATTTGTCTTAAAATTCTTTGTGGGTGTTAAAGGAGCATTAAGTTCATCCATTCCCAGATATGTAGGTTCTAAAATGGGTGGAATTCTTCCCCACCCATGATTAATTTCGATTGATGTCATGAATTCTCTTATTCAACTTCCATGGGGATTTACCCAAAGCATGTCAATTCGATTTCTTTTTTATGGGTATCTTTTAATTGAGTTTTATTCATGGAAATATGCATGATGTGTAGGTTTTAATATTATTCCCTTAGTTCATGTTTCAATCTTTTTAAATCTAAATTGCTCATTTATGGGAGTTCATGGAAATTATGATTTATGATGAATATTCATTATTTTTACGTTTATTGGTTATGGAAATACATAAATCCAAGTTACCCATGTTTATAAGCATATTTTTGAAGAAATTGAGTATGATGTTGTCACACCCCGCCTTGGGGGGTATGACTGGCACCTGGTGCCCTACTAGGACCTGACCTGCTAGACTGTTAAGCCTGGGCACATCTGGTGCCTGGCTGGCTCTAACTCATATTTCTGGAAACAAAGGGCTATATAATGGCTGTAAATACAGCCCCCGGCCTGTTGGCCTACAGCCTTCTGTACCTATACTAGCAGCTGACCAGAAACATATTATCTCAAGGAAACCTATGCGGGCCGACAAGGCCACCATGCTGTCTAGTTATCTGCAACTCAATCATAAAGCACAAAAGGAAACTACGTGACCGGCAAGTCACCACTACTGGCAAGCTATGGCCCCACACGGCCAAAGTAAAAGAAAGCAAGAATACTGACAACCAAACAACTGCACGGCCTCACACGACCGGCTCATCTGACCACAGGGAATATATAGACTGCAAGCCTCTAAGAATAGCAATAGAACTGGTCGGGACAGGGCCCCAACCTACCCGTACTATAAAATAAAAGAACTGAAGTACACCTCTGGAATTCAGTCTCTGGATGACAGGAGCTGAATACTCGATCGCTGACAGGAATCACGTGGTGTCACCTGCTCGTCTATAAGTACCTGCAGGCAAGTAATGCAGCGCCCCACCGGGCGTCAGTACCGCTGGTACTGAGTATGTAAAGCAATAACTGAAAGCAAAATCTGAATACAATAATATAACTGAAGAAACTGAAGTAGAGAGAATAGACTAACTGTCTGATAATGTAAATCATACCTTCTCTCAATCTTTACTGGGAAAGGTAAGAGTCATACCTGGAAACGTATCGTGCTACTGCTGATCTACTTGTATCTAACATAACATGGCATAACATGAAATAACATAACATAGCACACACAAACCTTACTCGGCCCCCATAAGCCGGGATGTACAGCCAGCACAGAATCTATACCCCTACCCCGGTCATCCCATCTCCTACAATGGCTGTAAGCATCCAGCCGGTCCCTGGGTATGCACTTGGGCTCGCTGAGCCCCTGACTATAACTGTACCTGAGTCCGAAGGACTCCAAAATCAACACCCCGGGCGTACCCGCTCGACAGGGGTGTATAAGGGCCGACCAAGGCACAATATGGGGAAACTGGCATCCCATCTTCGTCCCCTTGCGGGACAGCATATCACTCCGTAGAGTGACGTATCCTTGTCCTCTGGCGGATGAGTCGATACAGCTATTAACCCTGGGCGGTCATGAATGCTAGGTAATCCAACCCCAATCAATACAACGGTCTCAACTAGTCGTGCTGTCTGTATATCTCATAAGCTAAGGCTAACAGGGGTAAGGTGTCGTATATATAGCTGCTGAGCTAATAATAGTAATCTGTAAGTGTCTGATCCATGCTGAGGCAGGTAAATATAAATACGAACATAGTCTCCTGTCAAACTGTACTGGAGCAATGCTATACAAGATGGTGTTTCTGCTAAAAGCTATACTGTTTACTGAGTTTCTGTATTAACATGATTTCCTATTTCTAACATGCTTTCTAAACTTTATTTAGTTACTATTCTATGTCTGAAATGCTTTACGCATACTGTACTACTTAGCGAGGTTTCAGCTAAACACAACAATATCTTAACATGGCATATTACATCACATACTGTATATACTGGGCAATATCTTTAATACTTACGTCAGAATCTATATCATACGGATAGGTCTCGTACACGTTACAACCCAAAACTTCTCATATTGCACCAATATTCATAATAACACAATAATCGACTTCTGAACATTCTACTGGTCTGTAAATTACCATACTGTCTCAAGTTTACTTAACTTGCCGAGGAAACTAACTTTACATACCTTATTCTTGAGCTATTCGTCTGTCGAACGAGGCTCAGCCGGTACTTCAACTTTTTTCTCCCCACTGCATTCATAAATATGTCAATCAATACTAAATACAACTTTATTTCAAAAGGCAACGTCACTTTCGATATAGTTTATAGCCTAAACTTAGGCTTATCGAAAGACGGTCGAAAACTCGCTATTTTTCAGCGGCCCAGAAGGGAGAAATATTTACTTCTCAGCTAGGAACACATAGACACTAATTTAGAGCAATTCCACTTACCTTAGCTCGGTGGCTCGACGATTCGTCGGCCGTATTTTACGAAACTGAATCCGTAGGAATGCTCTCTGCTGCTAAATACTTCGGTATCTAGGATTAATTTGAGTTTGGACAGCGTTTGGCAGCGTAATCGGACGAAAATTATTTAATTTCTTCGTTCCTTTCTTCTCTCTAAGCGTTTGCCTCTGTTCTCTAGAAAATTTTTAAAGGTTATATCATTTAAAACCAAAGTGGGGCTTTATATACTTGGGCCTGAACCTGGGCAACGTGTCACGGAGCCATCGCGGAGGCCTCACCTCCGTGACACGCTGCCATCGCGGAGGGGCTCTGCCTCGGCTCCTCCCGCGATGGTTCGACGGGTTTCTCGTCCGTTCTTTTTCCCGGGCCTTTCTCTAGCACGTATGACCTTCAAATATGCTTAACCAACGTGCGAATAGGTCATCTAGGTTCCGGGAATTCTACGGGGTATAACAGATGTAGTATTAGGCAATGCCCACATGATGAAGAATGATTTATGAATTACAAAACGAATTTCATGATTTATCGATTTATGATGTTGGCCGATAAAAAGGGCCTTGATTCTTGGATAAGCATGTTTTAAAGGGGATCCATGATGATAAATGTTATATCTTAGACAATGAATTTTATGTATGATTTTAATAATTTATGTATGAGCTTATATGCATTTTTTGGGAGCCGTGTCTAGCACCGAGCAGCCCGGCATTCAAAGGACTACGCCGGTGTCTCGTAGCCACGCCACCGTGGGTTGTAAATGTTTTGATGATATGATAATGATCCCCTCAAATGTGATATCACTCCCTATGCACGACCCTCGCCTGGCAAGCCAGGGTCGGCTCTACCAACTTGAGCAAGATAGTGGGGCATCATGAAAGGCTCTACCATGATGGTGTCGGTTATGATGAGTCCTCCCATTGCTCCACATGTTTTATGCATTGCAATGTATATGTTATTGGCTCAAGTTATGTTTTGATAAAGTTTTCTTACGATTATGATAATGAACAATTTTGAACGATTTAAAAGCCTTGAGCCTTATGATTATTATGAAGATTTTGATGAAAGCATGATGTCCTTCTCCTTTGTCTATATATGAGTTTTACTTTACTTTTAAATGTCCATTTTACTTACCTTTCATACTCAATAAATTCCACGTACTGACCGCATACTTTCTATGTTGTATCATTCATGATACAGGGTCTAGATCTCAGGCTCATCCTCTCCCCTAAGCCGGCTCAGTCTATGCTTTCAGCTAGTAGGTTAGTCCTCATATTTTGAGGGTTGTTCTATAGGATTTCATGTTGTTTATGTTTCCGCATTGTTCGGGTTAGTTGGGGGTGTTGTCCCATCAACCCATCTCATGTTTTAGAGGCTTTCAGACAAGTATGTAGTATTTAGCTGTGTAAACATTTGGTATATCTTTATTCTATGTTATGATTACATTTCCGCTATATCTTTATGATTATCATTTCGCTTGATTGAATGATATTAGTTATATGCATGAGCCATGGGTCGACTTGGGGTCTCTCGGGGTCCCTTGTCCCGTGTCTACGATCCGGGTGTACATTCGGGTTGTGACACCTTCTTTCCGGCACTAAGCCTATATCTGTTCCTCCTTATTGAATGGCTCCAGCCGAGCTAAAGGAGTTGAAGGAGCAGTTGAATGAACTTTTAGATAAAGGTGTCATTCGATTGAGCAAGTCCCCATAGGGTGCCCCAATTCTCTTTGTCCGAAAGAGAGATGTTCTCTACGGATGTGCACTGGTTATCGGTAATTGAACAAAGTCACCGTCAAGAACCGGTATCCTTTACCTAGGATTGATGATTTATTTGACCAGCTGCAAGGTGCCAAGTGTTTTTGTAACATAGATCTCAGATTCGAGTACCATAAGCTTAGAGTTTGGGAGAGCGACATCCCGAAGACAACCTTCAGGATGCGGTATGGCCATTATGAGTTTGTTGTTATGTCTTTTGGACTAGCAAATGCTCCTGCAGCTTTTATGGACTTGAGGAATAAGGTGTTCGAGCCGTACATGGATATGTTCGTGATTGTGTTTGTTGATGACATCTCGATATACTCTTGGAGTGAGGAGCAGCATGCCGCTCATTTGAGAGTAGTGTTATAGACTCTCCAGGATCACCAGTTATCTGCCAAATTCAGCAAGTATGAGTTTTGGTTGAACTACATAGCATTTTTGGGCCATCTGGTATCAAGTGAGGGAATAAAGGTGGACTATCAGAAAATAGAAACGATAAAAAATTGGCCTAGACCAATGAATCCTTCAGATATTCAGAGCTTTTTGGGCTTAGCTGGCTATTATAAGAGATTTGTTAAAGGTTTCTCATCGATTGCAGCACCCTTGACCAAATTAACCCAAAAGAAGGTTAAATTACAATGGTTGGAGGCTTGTGAGAGGAGCTTTCAGGAGATGAAGACTCGACTTACTTCAACACCAGTGCTAACCTTACCGGAGTGTACCGATGGGTTCGTGGTGTATTGCGATGCTTCAAGGATTAGCCTTTGGAGTGAATTGATGTAGGAGGGGAAGGATATAGCATATGCCTCCAGACAGCTAAAAGTTCATGAGAAGAATTACCCGAGCTATGATCTTGAATTCTCCGCAGCGGTATTCGCTTTGAAGATATGGCGACATTATACGTACAATGTCTATGTGGATGTGCTTACGGACCATAAGAGTTTATAATATGTGTTTACCCAGAAGGGTCTCAATCTTCCGTAGAGGAGGTGGTCGGAGCTACTCAAGGACTATGATATGAGTGTCCTTTACCATCCAGGTAAGGCCAATGTAGTAGCAGACGCACTTATAGACTCTCAATGGAGAGTATGTCCCATGTAGGTGAGGAGAAGAAGGAACTGGTGAAGGATGTGCATCAACTCGCAAGGTTGGGAGTTTGGCTAGTTGGCTCGACCGATGGCGGTGTTATTATTTAGAATGGATTAGAATCGTCTATGGTGACTAATGTAAAATCTAGGCAAGACGAGGAACCGATCTTGGTAAAGTTAAAGGAAGCAGTTCGAAATCAGAAGGTAGAGGTTTCCTGCAAAAAGGAAGATGGTGTTCTTTAGTACAAAGGTCGCTTATGTGTTCTGTCACGACCCGAATGTACACCCGAATCATACACACGGGACAAGGGATCCCAAGAGACCCCAAGTCGACCCATGTCACATGCATACAACTAATCTCATTTAAATAAATGGAATGCTAAACATAAACCACAGTGGAAACGTAACCATAGCAAAACATTAGAAATACTAGACGTACACATAGGCTGAGTACTACGTACTTGTCTGAATGCCTCTACTACATACGATGAGTTGATGGGACTACATGCCCAACTAACCCGAACAATATCGAAAACACAAGAAAACATAAAAGTCAGTCAAACAACCCTCGGAACATGAGGACTCACCAATAAGCCTAGAGTGTAAGATGAGATGGACTATGGATGAGGATGATCCTGGTATTCGGACCCTGTATCATGAAACGATACAACATAGAAAGTATGCGGTCAGTACATGGAATGTACCTAGTGTGCAAGGTAAGTAAAACAGATGTTAAAAGTAAAATAAACTCATAAATAAATATAGGAGAAGGACATCATGCTTGTATCATAAACTTCATAAGGAAACATAAGGCTCAAGGCTTTCAAATCATTCATAAGCGTTCATAATCATAATTGTAAATAAACTTTATCAAAACATAACTTGAGCCAATGACATAAACATAACAATGCATAAGACATGCGGAACAATGGGAGGACTCATCATAACCGACACCATCATGGTAGAGCCTTTCATGATGGCCCAACTATCTCGCTCAAGTAGGCAGAGCCGACCCTGACTTTCTAGGCGAGGGTCGTGCATTAGACGTGATATCACATTTGAGGGGATCATTTTCAATAAAATACATCATTAGTAAACCACGGTGGCACATAGTTATGAGACACCGGTGTATTCCTTTGAACGCCGGGCTTCTCGGTGCTAGACATGGCTCCCAAAAACATGCGTATAGGTTCACACGTGAATCAATAACATCATGCATTAAGATTCATTGGAAAAAATAAAACATTTATCATCATTGATCCCCTTTAAAACATGCTTATCTAAGAATCAAGGCCCTTTTCATCGGCCAACATCATAAATCGATAAATCATGCAATTCGTTCATAATTCGTAAATCATTCTTCAACATGTGGGCATTGCCCAATACTTTGACATACTCAATTCTTTAAAAGATATGCTCATAGACATGGGTAACCATATATCATGCCTTTCCATCATCTATAAAATCAAAATATTCAATATTCATCATAAGTCATAACTTTCATGAATTCTCATCAATGGGCATTTTAGATTTAAAAAGCTTGAAACATTATTTTAAAGAAAATATTATAAAACCTACCCAACATTCATAATTCAATAATTAAAACTCAATTAAATCATACCTATAAAGAGAATTCACATTTTCATGCATTTGGGTAAAACCCCACAGAATTTGAATAGGAGAATCCCTGATTTAAATCAAAATTTGGGCATGGGTGTGAAAGGATTTCACCCATTCTAAAATCCTACATACCTGGGAATGGATTTATTTCGAAGATCCTTGAATACCCACAAAGAAATTTATGGAAATTTGGGGAAGAAGGCCTTGAATCTCCCTAAAACGTCTCTAAAGCTCTTGCATGGGAATGGGCATGCATTGGGGACTTAACCCATCTTAACACACTCAGAAAAATACACAAAACAATGTAGTTTAGGGTCCAGAGCATGGAAAAGTCGAAAATGCCCTTAACAAAATTTTCCCTGAAAACTGCTCCAGACGGACCAACGAACAATCCAATGGGTTGTTAATACCACGACTCGTGGCATCGAGTCATTGGCTCCACTGCCTCATGACATCCTCAGATTCTTCCCACGAGTAGTTGCTTCAATCAACGGATCATTGGATCGACCGTTGTCAACCCCTTGGACATTCCTACTTTCCTTTCCATAAGCCTCACCACGACTTGTGGTGACTTCCAGTGAGTCGCGGTCTTCATCCATTGTATGCACTGGAATTCTCAACGCACAAACATTGAATTGAAAAATGGGTCGTTTCTCCTCACCACAAATCGTGGGATTCCCCATCGTTTCCCTACCAGCTTAAGTTCAGTCCTTCCAACGACTGGTGGCAACGACTCATTGTTCCTGACAACGAGTCGTTACACCGTCCGTGGTCACCAGTTCCTCCCTGAACTCCAATACCACGAAAGCTTACGACGACTCGTGGTATCCAACCACGAGTCATTGAGTCGCCCATCCTGTGATGTTTTTTCCAGTTTTTTACATTTTTAAAATTCAACTCCCGAGTCTATTCTTAGGTCTTTCCAGGGTATTACAATATCTCCCCCTTGGAAACATACGTCCTCGAATGTAGGAAATAAACAGCAAATAGAAACATACAATTTATCATATCCATATACTAATAATTTTAACTGAAATTTTCACAAAATAACTACCTCCAAATAAAACCACATAGATGAACTGATCTCATACTTCACATACACATTAATACACATAAAGTGACTTGCACACATGAACTGAATATAAAACTAGATAGAGTCATAGGGTATAACTGATACCTCAAGTCGGAACCGAGCCTGTAGAGAACAATTGTGGATATCTAGCCATCATATCTTCTTTGGCTTCCTATTGTAGCTCCCTCAACATGTTGATTTATCAATAAAACCTTAACTGAAGCTACTTTTTTGTTTCTCAATTTCCAAACTTGACGATCAAAGATTTCAAAGGGTATTTCTTCATAATTGAGGCTGTCTTTCACAACAATGTTGTCTATCAGGACTACCAAGGTTGGATCACCCAAACACTTCTTCAAAAGTAATACATGAAAGATGGGATAAACTGAAGATAACTCCGATGGCAAGTCCAACTCATATGCCAACTTACCAACTCTTCTCACAACCCGGTAGGGACCAACATAGCGGGGACTGAGTTTCTCTTTCTTTATGAACCACATGACTCCCTTCATAGGAGATACCTTTAGAAATACCCAATCATCCATATCAAACTCCAGATCCCTTCTCCTCATATCATCATACAATTCCTGATGACTCTGAGCGGTTTTTAACAATCCCTTATCATTTGGGCCTTTACCATGGCCTCATGAACCGAATCTAGTCCTATCATGTCTGCCTCGCCAACCTCAAACCAACCAATGGGAGATCTACACCTTCGCCCGTAAAGAGCCTCGAATAATGCCATCTGGATACTAGAGTGATAACTGTTATTATAGGAAAACTCGATCAAGGGCAAATGATCATCTCAACTACCTTTGAAATCCATAACACGTGCCCTCAACATATCCTCGAGAGTCTGAATGGTCATTATGCCTGGCCGTCTATTTGCGGATGGAAGGTTGTACTTAGTTTAATTTTCCTCGCAAGTTCCTTTTGAAAAGAACGCCAAAATTGCGAGGTAAACTGAGTACCTAGATTTGAATTAATAGAAAAGGGCACTCCATGATGTCGAACCAACCCCCGAATTTACAACTTAGCATAATCATCCGTTGAATCCATGGTATTGACTAGTAGAAAGTGTGCAGAATTGGTTAACCTGTCGACCACCACCCAAATGGAGTCGTATTGCCGGCGAGTATGGGGTAGACCTATAATGAAATCGATGTTAATTTCTTCCCACTTCCAAGTGGGGATGCTGATATCCTAAAGTACACCTCCCAGCCTTTGGTGTTCGACCTTCACTTGCTGATAGTTTGGACACTTGGCTACAAACTCCACAATATCCTTCTTCATACCATCCCACCAATAGATTTCCCGCAAGTCCCGATACATCTGTATGGACCCTGGGTAAATGGAATATCTGGTACCATGTGCTTCCTGCAATATTCGAACTCTCAAATCATCAACATCTGGGACACATAGACGACCCTAGTATTGTAGCACACCATCTCCCCCTTGGGAGAAAACCTCCACCTTCTGACTCCGCACTGCCTCCTTCAGCTTCCTCAAAATTGGATCCTCATGTTTCTTAGACTTGGCATCAACCACCAAGGACGATTCTACCCTATTCTGCACAACAACGATGCCATCAGTCAAGTCAATCAATCTAACTCTCAACCTTGCAAGTCGATGGATGTCTCTAACCAACTCCTTCTTTCCCTCGTCCACGTGGGACACACTCTCCATAGAGAGCCTACTAAGCTTATCTGCCACCACATTAGCCTTGCCCAGGTGGTAGAGGGCACTCATGTCGTAGTCCTTTAGTAACTCCAACCACCTCCTTTGCCGAAGATTTAGATCTTTATGTGTGAACACATATTGCAAGCTCTTGTGATCTGTAAATACATCCATGTGGACCTATACAAGTAATGCCACCATATCTTCAATGCAAACACCACCACGGCCAACTGAAGATCATGGGTTTGGGTAATTATTTTCATGAACATTCAGCTATCTCGAGGCATACACTATTACCTTCCCACGCTGCATCAACACACATCCCAGTCCAACTCTTGAAGCATCACAGTATACAACAAAGCCATCAGTACCCTCGGGTAAAGTCAACACTGGTGCTGAATTGAGTCAGGTCTTCAACTCTTGGAAGCTTTTCTCTATCTGACCATTGAAACTTCAACTTTTTCTGAGTCAACCTGGTCAATGGGCTGCATTTGATGAAAAGCCCTCAATGAATCTTCGGTAGTAGCCTACTAAGCCCAAGAAACTCTGAATTTCTAAAGGATTTACCGGTCTGGGCCAATTCTTCACCGCCTCAATCTTCTGGGAATCTACCCTTATGCCTTCACTTGATACCACATGTCCCAGGAATGCCACCGAGTCCAACCAAAATTCACATTTGCTGAACTTTGCATACAACTGACGATCCTTAAGGGTCTAATGCACTATTCTCAAGTGAGAGGCATGCTCCTCCTCGCTTCGAGAGTATATAAGGATGTCATCGATGAACACAATTACAAAAATGTCCAGATACTGCTTGAACACCCTGTTCAGCAGGTCCATAAAAGTTGCAGGAGCATTAGTTAGTCCAAATGACATAACTAAAAACTCATAATGGCCATACCGAGTTCTGAAGGCTGTCTTCGGGATATCATACTCCCGAACTCTGAGTTAATGGTATCCGAACCTAAGATCTATCTTCGAGAAACACCTAGCACCCTGGAGCTTGTCAAATAAATTATCGATCCTAGGCAAGGGGTAACTGTTCTTGACAATGAGCTTATTCAACTGCCGATAGTCAATACACATTCGAGGGGACCCATCCTTCTTTCGAACAAAGAGAACTGGAGCACCCTGTGGAGACTGGCTCGGTCTAATAAAGCCTTTATACAATAGATCCTTTAACTGATCCTTCAACTCCTTTAGCTTGGCTGGAGCCATCCTGTAGGGAGGAATATAGATACGCTGCATATCGAGTAAGAGATCAATGCCGAAGTCGATTTCACTCTCGGGAGAAACACCTGACAATTCATCAGGAAAAGAAATTCGGATACTCACACACCACCAAAACTTATTGGATAGTCGGGGTCTCGGACTCAATGTCCTTAAACCTAACTAGATGATACATGCAGCCCCTAGAAATCATCTTCCTAACCTTAAGATAAGAAATAAATTAACCTGCTAGTACCGTTGTACTACCTTTCCACTCTAACACTGACTCACCCGAGAAAATAAAATTCCATTGTATGGGTCCTACAATTAATCGAAGCATAACATGCAAACAAACAATCCATGCCAAGAATAACATCAAAGTCAATTATGTCTAACTCCATAAGGTCTTCGAAGGTAACCTTATGCAACACCGTGATCGGGCGTTCTCCATATACTCGTTAGCTACGACTGAATCACTAACAGGTGTCGAAATTTCAAATGGTTATGAAAAGGTCTCAGGACTAACTCCAAGGCTACTAGCAATGTAAGGAGTCACTAAATACAAGGTAGCTCCCGGTTCTAGAAAGGCAAACATCAATTTGAGAGACACGCGACATACAAGTGACCACGTCTAGCAAAGCCTCCTGTTCCTAGCGCGAGGAAAGAGCATAGAATCTATTTTTGCACTGTCATCCACCCCCACTAGTCAATGCTCCCTGCGGAGCGAAATGGGCTGGAGCTGCTGTTGTCCTGGTGGTTTGTGCACGACCCTTGTCATCACCCTTTCTAGTATATGGGCATGCTTGGTGCATGTTCCCAGATCTACCATACCCATAGTAGACATCTGAACTGAGCAGGCACTCCTTTGTGTGACTCTTGCCTCACTTTCCGTAGGCTAGAGAGATATAGTCTAACTGGGTGCCCCTCATATCCCTCAACCCTAAAGCCTTGCTCCTCTGATCACCCCTAGGTCTGAATAGAACACTAGCTGATGATGGTGCTGGGGCTAGTAACCTCTACTGAAACTATGGATAGTAGCTACCGCCGGACCGTTGATGCGAAAACCCATGACTATCCATCCGAGCCCTCTTTGCCTCCCTCTCTCTAGTATGATCCGCCTGATGGGCATATAACACTATGCGAGGAATGTCCATATCCTAGTGAAGCATGGAATTCCTGCAATCCTTGTCTAGATAACTAGCCACACCTTGAACAAATTAGCTCACCTACGCCCTCTAATCCATCACTAACTCTAGGGTGTATATTGACAAACGAGTGAACTTATGTGAATACTCAGAAACTGTCATTTTTACCTGGTTGAGGTTTAAAAACTCAACTTTTTTCAATTCCCTCATCTCCCGATGGATGAACCTGTCGAGAAAGGCCATGTGGAACTCATCCCAGCTGATAGGACCCACTCCCATGATCCTGCTGTCCTTCTGCTGCTTGTACCGAATATGAGCGACCTCTTTTAGCTTGTAAGAGGCCAAGTCAACACACTCCCCGTTTGTCACCCCCATAACCTGAGTGACCTTCAAGATCCCTTCAATGAACCCGTGTGGATCCTCATCCACCTTTGATCCTATGAACTCAGGAGGGTTTATCCTCAAGAAGTTTCTAATCCGAGCCGCCACCACATTTCCATTCTGTGGAACATACGCAACGGTCTGCTGGTTGGCATGAGCTTTCAAGGCCTGCGTCAACATCTAAATAGCATGACATCAGAAATACTAGACATACACATAGGCTGAGTACTACATACTTGTCTGAAAGCCTCTACTACATACGATGGGTTGATGGGAAAACATCCCCAACTAACCCAAACAAAATTGAAAACACAAGATAACATTAAAGTCTATTAAATGGCCCTCGGAAAATGAGGACTCACTAATAAGCTGAGAGCGTAAGCTGACATGGACTAAGGATGAGGATGAGCCTGGGATCCAGACCCTGTATCATGAAACGATACAGCATAGAGAGTATGCGATTAGTACGTGGAATGTACCCACTATGAAAGGTAAGTAAAATGGACATTAAAAGTATAATAAACTCATAAGAAAACATAGGAGAAGGACATCATTCTTGTACCATAAACTTCGTAAGAAAACATAAGGCTCAAAGCTTTCAAATAATTCATAAAGCGTTCACAATCATAATAGTAAATAAAATTTATCAAAACATAAATTGAGCCAATGACATAAACATAAAAATGCATAATACATGTGGATCAATGGGAGGACTTGTCATGACCAACACCATCATGGTAGAGCCTTTCATGATGCTCAACTATCTCGCTCAAGTGGGCAGAGCCGACCCTGACTTGCCAGGCGAGGGTCGTGTATTGGATGTGATATCACATTTTAGGGGATCATTATCAATACAATAGGTCATTAGAAACCCACGGTGGCACGTGGTTATGAGACACCAACATATTTCTTTGAACGCCGGGCTGCTCGGTGCTTGACACGGTTCCCAAAAACATGCACATAGGCTCATACGACAATCAATAACATAATGCATTAAGATTCATTGGCTAAAATATAACATTTATCATGATTGATCCCTTTTAAAACATGCTTAGCCAAGAATCAAGGCCATCTTCATCGGCCAACATCATAAATCAATAAATCATGCAATTTGTTCATAATTCGTAAATCATTCTTCAACATGTAGGCATTGTCCAATACTTTCACATACTCAATTCATTCAAAGATATGCTCATAAACATGGGTAACTTGATATCATGTCGTTCCATCATCAATAAACTCAAAATATTGAATATTCACCATAAATCATAACTTTCATGCACTCTCATCAATGGGATTTTTAGATTTAAAATGCTTTACATATTATTTTAAAGAAAATAATATAGAACCTGCCCATCATTCCTAATTCAATAATTAAAACTCAATTAAATCATACCCATAAAGAGAAATCACATATTCATGAATTTGGGTAAAACCCATAGAATTTGAATAGGAGAATTCATGATTTAAATAAAAATTTGGGCATGGGTGTGAAAGGATTTCACCCATTTTAAAACCCTACATACCTGTGAATGAATTGATTTCGAAGTTCCTTGAATACCCACAAAGAAATTGATGAAAATTTGGGGAAGAAGACCTTGAATCTCCCTAAACCTCTCTAAAGCTCTTGCATGGGAATGGGCATGCATTAAGGACTTAACCATCTTAACACACTCATAAAAATACACAATACAACGCAGTTTAGGGTCTCAAAGCACGAAAAAGTCGAAAATGCCCTTAATAAAATTTCCCCTGAAAACTACTCCGGACGAACCAACGATTGATCCAACGGGTTGTTGCACAATACCACGACTCGTGGTATCGAGTTCTTGGGTCTACTTCATCATTACATCCTCATATTCTTCCCATGACTCATCAAGACGAGTTGTTGCTTCAATCAATGGGTCATTGGATCGACCGTTATCAGCCCCTTGACCATTTTGACTTTTCTTTCCATGAGCCTCACCACGACTCATGATGTCTTCCAACGAGTCGTGGTCTTCATCCCTTGTATGCACTGGAATTCTCAACCCACAAACAAAGACTTGAAATAGTGGGTCATTTCTCCTCACCACGAATCGTGGGATTCTCCATCGTTTCCTTATCAGCCTAAGTTCAGTCCTTGGAAGAACTGGTGACAACGAGTCGTTACACCGTCCATTGTCACCACTTTCTCCCTGAACTCCCATACCACGACAGCTTACAATAACTCGTGGTATCCAACCATGAGTCATTGAGATGTTTTTGCCAGTTTTCTGCATTTTCCAAATTCAACTCCCAGGTCTATTCTTAGGCCTTTCAGAGGTAATACATGTTCCGGATGTTGATGATTTAAGGAGCTGAATATTGCACGAGGCTCATGGATCTAGATATTCAATGTATCCAGGTACCACCAAGATGTACCGTGACTTACAGGAAGTCTATTACCATGACTTACAGGAAGTCTATTGGTTGAATGGTGTGAAGAAGGACATCGCAGGATTTGTGGCTAAGTGTCCAAATTGTCAGCAAGTGAAGGACGAGCATCAAAGATAGGGAGGTGTGCTTCAAGATATTAGTATTCCTACTTGGAAGTGGGAAGAAATTAATATGGACTTCATCACAGGGTTGCCTCACACTAGACGGTAATATAACTCCCTTTGGGTTGTTGAAGACAGGTTGACCAAAGTCTCTCACTTTCTATTTGTCAAACCCACGGATTCGGTGGGGAGGATTGTGCTAAGCTATACATCTGAGAGCTAGTTTGGTTACATGGAGTGCCTTTATCCATCATATCAGATAGAGGTACCCAAATTACCTCTCAGTTTTGGAGGTCGTTTCAAAAGGGACTAAGTACTCATGCTAAGCTAAGCAAAACATTTCACCTGCAAATGGATGGTTAAGCAGAGTGGACAATCAGACTTTTCTGGACATGTTGAGAACATGCGTGATTGATTTCAAAAGTAGTTGGGATGATCATTTGCCTCTTATTGAGTTTGCATACAATAACATCTATCGTTCCATCATTTAGATGGCTCCGTTTGAGTATCTCTATGGGCGGAGATATAGATCGCCTATTGTTTGGTTCGAAGTTGGTGAAGTTGTGATGATAGGACAAAATTGAGTCCATGAGGCTATGGAGAAGGTTCACCTCAAGGTTGCCAAAAGTCCTATGCCGATGTGAGAAGGAGAGAACTTGAGTTCGAAGTGGATGATTCGGTGTTTTTGAAGGTGTCTCCCATGAAAGGAGTAATGCGATTTTGAAATAAAGGAAAACTAAAGCCTCATTATGTTGTTCCCTATCGGATTGTGAAATGGGTTGTCAAGGTGGCTTATGAATTAGAGTTTCCCTCAAAATTAGCTTTCATGCATACTGTTTTCCATGTATCACACTTAAAGAAGTGTTATCTATTATGATCTTATGGAATTCAAGGTATATGTATGATCTACAAGCATGTATGAATTTTATAACTCATGAATTATGTTTTTGGCCGACTCATGGGTCTCAAGTTATGGCTAGTTCACGTATGTTCAATCATTTTTACTATTATTATGATTTAACTAGCCCATGAATTCATGTATGTATTATTATGAGCATTATATATGTTTTGCGAGTAGTATCGAACATCGAATAAGTTCGGGGCTCACGATTTATGCCCAGATCTCATGAACTACATGCCACCTTAGGTATGTTGGGACCCCTTTCATTTTTGTCCCTGGCCCAAATGGCCCTTTTCATGGAGATATCACACATTCATGGTTCCTACCCTTGGCAAGGTATGAACACCCTTTCGACTAGGGTTATAAGTTGGGCTTCATGTGTGCTCATATGAGGTATGTCGGTTAAGAGAATCTACCACTGTTCCTCATGATTTATGCATGTTATGATTATGTAGGTTTGCTCAAGTTATGTTAAGCAAGGTTCTTTTATTATGATTATGACTTTATTTGTAATATGAATATTTTGAAACCTTGAGCCGTATGATATGTTATAACAATTTATGTTACGAGCATGTTGTTCTACTCTTATGATCTTATATGGACTTTATTTATGTTTTAAATGTCCGTTTTACTTACCTTGAATACTCAGTACATTCCACGTACTGACCGCATACTTTATATGTTGTATCATTTCATGATATAGGTCCCAGTTCTCAAGCTCATCCTCACCCGTAGATAATTCAACCTTGATCGCGCACTTGGTGAGTCCTCATGTTCCGAGGGATACATCTTCATACTCTTTATTCCTTTCAGTTTTTGGATGATGGATTAGTTCGGGAGTTGTCCCATCAATCCGCCCTTCATGTTTACAAGCTTGTCAGACTATCAGATGTATTTTGTCGTATTGTATAAGTCAGGTATTGTTTTTTTCCTTTATGCTATGTTATAATTACATTCTTTAAGTTAAGTCTTCCGCTCATGTGATTGATTTAGATGTATGATCATGTCATGGGTCAACTTAGGGCCTCTCAGGGCTCCTTGTCCCGTGTCTATGATCCAGGTGTAGGTTTAGGTCGTGACAAAAATTTGTCCCTGTGTTGTAGCGTCAATAAGTATCCTAGACTCAGACTTTAGACCCTCAATAAAATTGTGCCTGATTGTCTCCTTAGATTGCATGTAGTGTGCACAATCCCTCAAGGAACCCTTGTAACGTTTGCACACTTGAGCTAGTGCTTCCTCATCTCTCTGTATGAATTCAAAGCTCTTTCCTCTCATTTTTTTAGTTCATGTCGAAGAGAAAAAAATTGATGAACTTGTTGGAGAGAATCTCCCAAGTTGTGATGGATCTTTCAGGCTCATTTTGAAGCCACTCCTTAGCCTCTCCGATCATTGAGAACGAAAATAGAGTCAACTTGACATATTCATCTGACACGTTCTAGTAGTGGAAATTTTCACTAAGCTCTGCAAACGTCATCAGATGCCTGTGGGGATCCTCGTGCGACTTTCCCTGTAATTGAAAATTGTTTTGGACCAACCGCATAGTCCCTTCTTTAGGCTCAAAATCCCCAGTGATGGCCGATTTAACAATTACTTTGGAAGCATTCTCCACATTCGGCCTAGAAAACTGCATCTCTGGAACTCTCTCATTCTCTTCACCTGCTGCTTGCCCATTGTTCTCCATAGTTAACCTTCGAAAGTTTCTCTCTATTTCAGGATCAAAAGAAGCTAAGGATGGTCCTTGACTTCTCGTACTTGGCGTGAGCTTCAACAAAAACAAGAAATAAACATAAAATACAGACTATCAAAACAAAATTCTAACCTACAAATGATTAAATAATATTAAAGTCTGCACAACGGTGCCAAAAACATGATGTCACCCAAGCGCACATAAGCGGACATGGTCGTCAAGTAGTATAGAATTGCTAAGTCAAGATATCCTACCCATAGGGACTTATCAATTTAATTGTTATAAGGTTGTACTTAGATTTAGCTATTCTAAGAAACAAATAAATTAGAGATTGGTATGTAATAACTAATTACAAACAAATGCAATCTTGATTGGATTTCGATATTGATGACAAACTAGGGCAATGGCACTTGGTTGGTTTCAAGTTGAGTTTTTCAAATGTAATTAAACTAGCATGATTCTTCCTATGGTTGTTAGTTACAAATTACTATCTCAGTTCTTTCCACTGTCGCTAGCATTCAAGAACTATCTCATGCACCCTACCACCTATATCCATATGGTCATAGTAGAACATCAAAATAAATTTATGCCTACTTGTATTTCAACTAAACGTGGTTGATGGGTATATTCTTATCCTCAACAACAACTTCTATCCTATCACCAAAGGATTCAAGGGTCTTTGAATTCCCGTTCGGTATATATTTTTAACACTTTTGATTCTCTTCCCCAAGTTCAATTTAAAGCCAACAAATTATTTACAAGGTTATCAATATCATAGATAATAAATTAAAACAAATAAATACAAACAACCATAGAAAAGAATCAAAACCAAGTTTATTACGCTTTCAAACAATCAACCATCCAACATGGCCACAACCCTAGATTATAAGCTTAGCCACTCACAGACAAGCGGAGAAATGAATAAGTAGTCATCATCATACGAAAATATGAAGTAAAGAAGGGAAAATCTAGTTGTAGAATTTTTTTTCCTTCTAAATGACCTACAAGCTGTCATGAATAAAATACAGAAAAGAAAATGAGAGGAGACTCCTCTCTAGTGTCTCAGACTCTTTCAAATGTCAAAAGTTGTAAAAAATTTATAAAAGATGTTTAACAAATGACCTAGTCCTCATATTTATAGATGAGCCTTCAAATGAAACTTCTGCCTTTTAAGACTTGGCTTAGTATTTTTTCACTCCAGAATGGGTCTGGCATGCCGCCCCTCGTATATCACCACAGACTTACTCAAATTTTCAGCTCCAGAATAGGCATGATGCGCCGCCCCAATCATAGCACGAACCTACGATTTTTTTCTCTGATGTTTGAGGGTTGGTGTGGGGCACTAGCCATAGCACCAGATTATGAAATTAATTCTATGAAGTTTGGGACTTGGTGCGGGGTGCCAGCCATAGCATCAAACCTATCAGATTCTCAAATCTTCATTCCTTGCATCATTTTAAGCTCCTTTCTCTTAGTTTTCTGCTCAAATCAACTAAAATCATTCGTTAGCATAAAAAACACATACATACATGAGTTTAAGCATAAATTAACGATTATGAACTCAAAACATGATCAAATACAGATAAAAAATATGGCAAATGGGCATGAAAATATGCCCAACATCATGAACCCAATGGGTTGTGAACCCTAATATCTCAGTTAGGTAAAATTAATTTTGGGCTTAAGAACATTTGGTTGATTTTTGAGATTTGTAAATTGTGATTAATGATACAAGTTTTTCAATCCTATCCAATCACCTTTATTGTGCTTAAAAGAGCCAATTTAGGTTGGGTTAGCATCAATCAATAATAATTCAAGGCTATAAACCTTGTTTAATGGATTCACCTAGACATAGTTTGAAATCTAATTGGAAAAATGCAATCGGGTAGAAGGGCGTTCTCTTCAATTTGATAAAATTGAGATAGATGGACATCATTGGTATTATTAATAGATACTCATTGGTTGCCTAAGTGATTACTTTCATGTTCATCAATAGCCCATTCTAAATTTTTCCATATTGATAGATTTAGAGGGGATCGATCCAAAATTAAGGTCACTTCCCCCAGTATTCCTCATTATTTATTACAATCTCAAACATTTACAATCTTAGTTTAGTTATATTTCTCCTAACTGTATTTTGAATAGCATCTAAACTCTCAAATTTAAATTGAAAACTGTTAGATAATTTGGGTCTACCAAAGTCTTTGTGGATTCGACCCTTGCTCTTAGTTGGGCATTATATTTGCATCGACTGTTTAAACTTTTTAAATAGAGTGGATATGAGTGATGATCACCTACTGCCAACAAACATCCCTTGCTTCCCATGTATGCTCCATACATGTCTTAGTTCTTTGGTTTACAATATATCATCCATTCCATATCTATAAATTTCTTACATAGTATACAAATATCAAATCAGCATCAAAAAGTTTTTGGGGTGTAAAAGTTAACACCCTGTGCTATAAGTAAAATATTTTGAAAAACTAAATACATAGCACTAAAAGCACGGTGAAAACTGACTGCTCCATTAAATTTTTTTGTTTAATTTCATCTACACATGGATACTATATATATAATAATCAACTAGATTTGACTTGCAAAATCAAAAAGACATGAAATTGTTGCATGAAAAATTACAAAAATAATAAAAAGAAAAATATTTTCCACATTGATCAACCAAACATTAACTAGTGCTCTTCAGGATTATTTTTTTCTTTAAAAAAATATATTTCTAAATAAGCATATTTTGATAATTTGACAGGCTAAGATTAAATAACGAAACAAATGATAAGTCTGAAGATTTAGTCTATCAATATAAAAAATTAATAGCAATAACAAATGTCACAATCTTGAGATTTTCGTAAGTCACAATGAAGAGAATAACATCACCTTCAAAATTAACATTTCTCTCTGTTTTAAAATCTCAAAAAAAAAAATATTTCAAATCAAATCTTCATAATTTTTAATCAGAGCAGTTCAATGCTGCTTTGATTTTTAAAACTGTCGAGCTCAAAAAGTTTTGAATAGTATCCACTGCCTCCATATGTTGTTGATGGGAGATTGAATTATTATTGGCAAAAATTAATTGTTGAAAACCCATTGTCAAAATTGAACCATTTGATACATTTTCACAAATATCCTTGTTTAAGGCTAGGCGACCGTCGGGACTTATGATGAGACCTGAGGGCAAAATAGAAACTTCTTTGGCATCATCTCCATTGATAATTGAAGTGGTTGTTTGTAAATCTATGGGGGCATATATTATAAAAGCTCCCATTTCATCAATGTTTGATTCTTGAAGAATTAACATGTTGTTCTCATGTGGCACATAAGGCTGCATATATGTTACAACAATAAGAAATGTTAGTGTAAGCACTAAAAAGAATAAGAACTGGTGATGAACAATTTCTATCACCAAACAACAATAATGTCGTTGCTAATTCTATTCAAGAACAGATCGGCGATGGACTATGAAACAATCTTGTTAGCTACAACATATTTAAAAACAGATTAGCAATGAATTTCATAGTTAATTCTTCTCCTTTTTTTTAAGCGATATATATATTTATCATAATTAGTTTACCTAAAATATAGTTACAAGTAACTATTTGGATCACCTAAAAGAAAAAACAAAAAAAGAATAAAAATTTGAATTATTAATCAAGAAAATAAGACAAATGACAACATGCTATAATAGTCTAAATTATGATAATGTGAAGAATATTTTCGAATTATCAGTGTGTATTAATTAAAGCACGATAAAAGATACTCTTATTTTTTCTGTTTTTATAGTTGATTGACTATAAAAAAGAAATTGGACAACAAAAATGCCTTTCTAATTTAATAATCAAAGATTAAAAGGCCGAAAAGCAAAAAAAAATACTCTCTTCATTCCAATTTATGTGATTTATTTTGACTAGGGACAGAGTTTAAAAATATGAATAGACTTTTGAATCTTGTGGTCTAAAATAAGTTATAGATATTTGTATGACTATCAATTATACATTAAAGGTGATTGACTATTTTAAAATTAAACATTTACTGAATCTAAAAACATATTTTTTCTAGATTGACTTAAAAGAAAAGTATATCACATAAATTGGGAGAGTGAGAGTACAAGTTAGAAATTTTGGCATTTCTACATGTGAAAAAAAGATGAATCCAACAATAATATATTACACAAATGGGATCTAGAGAGAGGCTATTTCCTATAGATCCTCGTAATGTTATTTAATTCTTAAAAAATATTATTATTTAATAATTAAAGAAGAAATTAGTAAACTATAAATAAGCAAATATGAGGTATAATTAATTTTGAAAAATAATAAATAAATATGTAAAATACCTGAATAATTGTAATACTGTTTCCTGAAAAAATTCCTGCTAGTACTCGACACAACTCAGTCACATTATTTCCACTAGTCAAAATATCCCACTGGAAAAAAAAATAAACGATAACCAAACTCATAATTTAATCATTAAAAATTAGTTCACTAGATGAGAACTATTCAAGATCAAATAATAAAAATTAGAAAAAAAAATATTTTTAGGATTGATGCCAAGAGGTGAATAAATAGATTAACATAACATGGGAACTCAATATTAGTCAATTCATCAAACTCAGGACTTTAACCTAATAGGTTCAAAGATTCTTAATAATGAACTCATCCTACTCATCATCAAAAAAAATTCACTAAATAAGAATACTTTTAAGGGATATTTGGCCAAGAAAAAAGTTTTACAAGGATTAATAATGCATAATCTATTTTTTGATTGGACATTTCGCTCACTTCATAAAAAACCGAATATTCAATCCAATGATAATTAAAATCAGACATTTATGGAATAATAACATTTCATTATAACATACAAGTTTTTCCTCGGAACCAATAACATATAGTGTTATATCGTATGTTCTAATCTATAATAGTATTTTACTATAGAAACTAAAACATATTTGAAAAATAATGATGTTGTTATAAAAAGATTGGATACATACCTGAGGCCTTGTCTTGTAATCTTGAAAGAAATTGAAGACAATTTGAAATGAAAGAGGAAGCCATATGGAAGTACAAGCAGTGATAATGAAGCCTTCTGATTTGGTAATTTCTTCATTTTTCCTAATAGAAACTCTATCTCTACTGTTCAACTGTATTGAAGTAGGAAAATCTAATTTGTTTTTCATGCTGAGGACTTCACAAAAACTCTTCACCATCCTTTGAGATATTTGCATTACATTTTTGATCCCTTTTGGATCAGTAAGCACTGAAAATAAAAATTAACAAAAACAAAATTAAATATTACACTAAAACATTTAGTGTAATACTATAAGTAGATTCTGGAGAGGGTGGTACATAAGTGGCAGTCTTACTCCTACCTTGAGAAGGTAGAGAGGTTGTTTGATTATTATAGACCCTCGACTCAAATAAATGATATCAAAAATCAAGTATGTAAAGTAAATATAGTAGCGAAGAACCCATACTGAAAATAATGGAGAAGAAAACCGTTGCAAGAATAAATAATATGATAATTTGAACCAAGAAGACAACAAGTAATAAAAAAGTTGAAGATTAAGATATTGACTTATCTAGGTTGTGTTTGGTGTGACGGAAGTCATTATTCAAAGAAAAATTTGTTTTAGAATTTTTTTTTTAAAAAAGTTTTACTGAAGATTGATCCTTGATAATAATATTAACAAATCAGATAGTGTTTTAATGAGATCTTTGAGTGTTAAAGATGATAGCAATGTTCTAGTGTCATTATAACATTGATATGATGTTAAAAATTGAGATAATTTTGAAGAAAAATAGCTTCCTCGAAAAATGAGATAGAAGTGATGCTCATTTTCCCTGATCCTTTAGTTGGAGTATATTTTCTCTAAATATAATATTTTGGGCAATTGAACATCAGAAAATAACTAATATTTTGGGGAAAAAATCATTATACCAAACACACCCTTAAATTAAAAAGAAAAATTTAAAAAGAACACGTTCCAAGTTAAAATTTGAAATATTTGCAAAGAAAAATGACTCCCATCCAGAAATAAAAGAAGTGATATTGTTTGGTCCTTTAGACAAAAACTATTTTGTTAGTCAAACATCAAAAACTAACTTATCTTTTCAAAAGAAAAAAATTAATATATATATATATACACGTGTCAAACACACTTTTAAAGAAAAAAAGAACTTTAAGAGAAGGTCATGTTACTAATAAAAAAAGAAAAAGAGATGGAATTAGACCCCCTTCAAGATTTTTTAAATGCCGCCTTATGCCGACAAAATTATTGACATAGATCCTTATCTTATCTTCAAAATTAAAATTAAAAAAAGACGTAATATATAAAGTCAAAGGCGACATATAATCGAACCTCCTTCGAGATCATGCCTAGTAGGACATATTGCACCTATTGAAAAATTATATCTCTCAGACATCCTTTGAAGTGTAACAATCCATCTTTTAGCACCATATATTTGACAACCACAGAACAAATCTCTGTAGAGATGATGAACCTGATTTAGGTCATCTACTTGAACATGTTCAATCCAAGTAACCTACAAGAGAAAAAATAATCAAGAAATAAAAATGAAAATAATTAGCTCATTGTAAACGTTTCCGATAGGAACATACGTTGGAAATTTATGTTTTTTTTAGTTAGATTGTTCAATACCATATATAATAAGGAGACAACGATTCATTTTCTTAACCAATGTGAGATACATTAGTCTAACATTCTCTCTTGTTTGGATTAGAACATCTGAAGCATGAATAATATAATATTGATAACATTTTCTAAAAAAATAATGACTACTATATAAACATCCCTAGATGCAAGTCCGAAACTAAATATTTTAAGAGTGAATAACATAACATGAGGATCCAAATTTGAATAAACTGAGATAAAGATAGATACGACTCTTATACTCATTCTCTCAAATGATGCAAATATACGATATGAGTAAATTTTTATTTATGTTTAACATACTCGTTAAAAAATAAGACATAATATAAATAGTGATGTATATAGATATAGAGGAAATGATTCTTACCATACTTTGTCCAATGCCGATTTCTTTAATTATACAACCAGAAGGAAACTTCCAAGAATGAGAAGGTAGTGCACCACTTTGAATCTCTTTGAATAAATCATATGATACATCCACCATTATCCATATTGTTGGATCAATTTGTCTACAACAACGTATGAAGAAAAAATCTCTAGATCCCACTAGAGGAGATAAAATATGAACCTTCTCATACATCTATTAACCAAAATAAAAAGAAGGTAGATCATTAATTTATATACTGAATTTTAATGTTTATTTAATTCCTCGAGAAAGATATAAAGATGGATTAATATTAATTTTACCAATTGTATAGAGCCTCCCAAATTTCCAGTATCAAGAACATCAATAATCCTTGCTTTTGTGACTATAGTAGGAAACATGTTCATCCATTTGACCTGCTTATACAAAAATTAATCATTTTTAAGTGTATGATTTATGATTAAACAATAACAATAATAATTACGTCTCAAAATAATTTTAAGTAATTAGGATCAGATATATATATGTTCATTATCCATGTCCATCGCTCCATTTATACTCATCGTATTCAATATTGTATAGGAGAAAATTTTAAAACAAAACAATATTGGCCTATTAAAAAATAACTACAAATTCAAAAGTTATAGAAAAATAGACAACACATTAAAAAGTCATTGAAAAATAGTAAATTTTTAAAATCCTTGATGCTAGTGCCTTAGATTAAAAAAATTATGACAGTATCTTGGATCTCCCACTTGCATATCATGTTCAAAATTCATGACACTGGCATGGTATGTTTCCTTATCAAAAGCAGCCAGTTTTCAATGAGTTCTAAAGCATTGGCTACTTTTCAAAAATCACTCCAAAATTTGGCTAGCGCACATAATTTTTGATATACTCAACAGATAAGTAGTACCGACACGTTCTAAAGTCGTACCAATCTATGTCTAAAGCATATAATATCACTTGTAAACTGAAGTATGATAACGTAAAAAAGTTTAAAAAACTTACCGGATCAAGAAAATTCTGGATCAACTCAATTGCAGTCATTGGAACAACTCCACAATCCTTTGATGATTCAAATCGAGCAGTTGATGGTTTATTATAAAGTCGATTTGTATTTGAACAATTTCTATTATAACCATCACGATCAATAAAACACCATTCATCAGTTGGTGATTTTACCCAAATTGGACTATTCACTTTCAAAAGTTCAACCATTTCCCTCATAGCAGCAACAACAATCTCAAAAATAATTAATTTCTTCCTTTTGACGTGATGAAATTCATAATTTTCTTGTGGCAATGGAGAAATTATTGGACTATTATTAACATTTATTGAATTTCCTTGAACATTATTATTATTACTATTTTTATGATTATTTTTTTGATGCGATGTAGGAGGAGGAGGAGGATATTCAATGGGAGAGCCACCAATGGGAGAGCCACATATGTTTGATATAGATAGAAGAGTAGAATTTGACATCATAGTAGAATTTGGTGGTGCCAATCTTGGATTCATCAATACAGACCCTCCAAAAACACTTGAGATAAAATTTGATATTCTTTCATGCTGCAAAATAAGAGGAAAAAAAAACAATTATTAAGTTAGAGTTTTTTACCATAATAGGTAATTATTTTGTAACAAACATGATTTGAGAACCTAAATGAATAGTATAAATAATTTGTTATCAATATATATAACTTAAATTGTCTGTGAGATTAGAGTAATCAATCTTGTCAGGGACAAGTGTGACTCATAAACACCTGGTAAAGGCAGATCCAGTATTTAAACTAGATGAGTCCTTCCTTGAGGAATTTCACATGTTTTGGGAGATTTTTCACACAGTATCCAGTACCTATATTAGGGCCTCCACAAATTCAAATTAGCATTAAGTAATTAAGGCCCACATGAAAAAGGAAAGTACTTCTTATAAGGATTTGTTTTCATATCAGGGCTTGAACTAAAGTTCTTTGGTCAAGAATGAAGAAATTTTATCCATACCATTATAATCGTTAGTGGTGGATTTTAAACACTTAATTCATTATACTTGAACTATTATGGATTTTTACATTTATCTATGCTCCATGTCAAAAAAAAAAATTGAATTTTGATAAACCTGATGCTTACGAGCTGCATCACCCAGGGTTTATCTCGGCCAAATAATTTTGAGGGGGAATATATACATATATATATATATATGTATATATATATCGACTAAAAGTTCAATAAATGTTAAATCTGACACCTTTATTTCAAATTATAATAAATTATAAGTTAAATACATTTAAAAGGCCAAACTAATAGATCAAATTCAAATCATGAATCTGTCTCTTTATCTTATTATGTACAAGTAATTCATTTTAAGGAAAATAAATCAATCATAAAGCATAAAATAATAAAAGGTTTACCTTATCTTTCAACCTTTGATTTTCCATTCTCAAATTTTCAAAATTACGTTTCCTTTTTTCTCCTCGAATGGGTGGATCATCACATTGTGGGCAATAAATAGTTTTCAATGCCTCTCTGATTGCCATATTTTCACACTGAAATCTTTCATTTTCCGCTCGAAGAGTAATGTTGTCTAATCTCTCACTTTCTTTCTGATGAAATACATACATAAAATCACACACACACATATATATATATATAAAATAAAATCATATATTATGAGTTAATTAAGTGTAGAAAGAAAATGAAATTAATATTTTCTAGAAAATATATTTTAAAAGGGATAACATCATTTTTTATTCCTAAAACATAAGTGCATTCTAATTTTAGACCTTTTGATATCTCATGAAGCATATTGATTTAATTAAACAAAAATGAAATTAGAAGAATTAAATGTACATGGAGGGAAAAAATGAAAAAAATGAAAGACGAAGTAAATGCAGTAATTACGGGTAATAAAGGTAGAAATTATTGTATTTAGTCACACAGTCAAACAACTTCAACAAAATTTAGGGAAAAAAATTTTGCGGCCTAGCTTAAGAGATTCACCGATCTTGCCATGGACCCAGCCCTATTTCTAATTAATAAATTTTTTTTCTAGTTTTTTTTTTCATAATTTAATGCAAATAAGTATCAATTCGTTATCGAGTGTAAATAAAAACAACATATTATCAATTATTTATAATTAAATTTATAGAAATAGGATTAGTTAACTAAAATTACCTTTATTTGAATCTTTTTGTTTTGAAACCAAAACCTAATCTGCTTAGGGTCAAGCCCTACTTCCCTACTTAGTCGGTTTTGCTGGTTCTCATCTGGATGTTGACATTCCTTGAAAAATCTTCATCACAAAATTCACAAAAAACAAAAACATCATTATTGACAAATTTTTTTAGATAATAAACTAAAAATGAAGAAGACAAAGAAGACGTTTTATACCACCAAAGATATGGTAGAATGTAAGTATTTTCCGTTATTAACTGGAAGTCGTCTCGAGATTGAGAAATAGAACTAAAGTCGTATATGATGAGATATTTTACACTCAAAATCGGACTTAATTTCGGATGTTAATTTGGATTAGTTGGACCCTAGAGTGGGTACCATATACTTACTAAGGATTGAGGAGTTGTAAGTACCCCTTCATCCTTAACTAGAGGTCTCATGTTCAATTCCTTGGACAAGGGTCGTTACCTTTAGGAGGAGCGTTTTATCTTGCAAAGTAGGACTTTTTCGATGCAAATTTGGATTAGTCGAGTCCTATGGTGGGACTTTCCAATGCAAATCTTGATTACTCTTTCTCTAAGTAAGACTTTTAGAGATGAATCAGGATTAGTTGGTCCTAAAGTGGGACTTTCCTAAAAGAATCTGAATTAGTTGTATACTAAAGTGGACTTTTCAATGTGAATCTGAATTAGTCGGGCTCTAAAGTGAGACTTTTCTACATCGAATTTTGATTACTCATGTCCTAAATTGAAACTTTCTGATGCGAATCTGGATTAATCTAGCTTCAAGAGGAGAAAATTCTCATGGATTGAGGAAGAATCTTTTTGGGTGCAAAAATGAGAAAGAGATTAAAATTAAAGAACTTCATTCCCTTAATAAATAATCAAGAACAAACTGAATCTTGTATAAAAGATATATATACATGATAGATCATTAATCCTAATAAATAATTTTTGAACCATTTCAACAAGTCAATCAAATAATTGATTAACAAAATCAAAATAAACGATCTATTGCTAAATTACAATGGTCTTATAAAGAAAAAATAACAAAGACATGAAATGAACAAGAATTATAATCAATGAACAAAGGACACATATAGAGAATAAATTATCATATGGTTAATGAATTTTGAATTTTATCAGTCTTGCCT
Organism: Datura wrightii; assembly: GCA_035772735.1. Classification (NCBI taxonomy): domain Eukaryota; kingdom Viridiplantae; phylum Streptophyta; class Magnoliopsida; order Solanales; family Solanaceae; genus Datura; species Datura wrightii. Next base: position 99,433,761 of record JASDFA010000007.1, read on the forward strand.
CTTAGAAAAATAACAACAATTATTAAAAAAAATTACCAAATATGAAGGTTCAAGTTTTTTATTTTCTTTTTATAAATAAAATTAATCTTACGCTTCAAGTCGTTGAATTTGTTCTACATTGTGTCTGTAGCACTGCCTTTGCATTTTTGATCTTTTTTGTGAGCTCAATGATTTTCCAACATGTTCTTCCCAGAATCTGTCATTTTTCATTGATAATTTTTATTCTTTAAAAAAATAACAAATAACAAAAAGAACACAAAAACACAAGTGTTAATCTATTTGATTTATTGCTTACAAAATCAATTTATATATGAACCAATAAAAATAGAACAAAGAGATGATGAAAACAACAAAAACAGCAACAAAAAATTCAGTATAACTCAACAGATGGAGTTTTGAGAGGGTAAAGTGTATACAAACCTTTATTTCTGATAGACGATTGAAGGAACACTGAAAAAAAAAAAGAAAACCAAAAGAGATGTATAAGAGGTGGATTTTTTCTCACCTTAAATTGAGGTATAGAGATAGAAAAAATTATATGTTCATTGTATGTGGTCTTTTTATAAAGTAGAAAATAAGTACAGTAAACATGTGATAAGACACATATAATCTGATATAGAAAAAAATAGAGGGGGAATAGATTTAGAGAATATAATATTAGCCTCAACAAAGAGAATTTAATGTCATGCTAAGATTTGTAACACGCCCCTTCATTCTGGATGGACAGAAATGATGGACAGATTGTCATATAAATAAAATTTAGAATAGAATGACCTCTTTGTAAATAAATTGAGCAATTTAATTTGTGAGTGAGTGGGTGCATATTGCACAATAAGATATCATTAGGAAACTTTATCACATACGGACATAATAAATATCAATATCTATGTGCTTAGAGCTATCATGGAATACTGAGCATAATTATTTACTTTGAAATTAATTCATGTTATAACTAATAATATTTTACTTATTTAAAAGATGTAAGAACTCCCAATATTTTATACATCACCTAAAATTTTACTTATTAAATCTTCCTTTAGGTGATTAATGTATAGTAAGTCATAATATTTAGCATATTAAAAATATGTACTTTCTCTTACACAAAATATTTAAAAATCACTACTTTTTGGTGGAAAAAATAAAAAATTGTCGTATGCTAGCTTTTAGATTAAGATTCTTTCACTTTTTCATTGTTTGAGATTCTTGCTACCAATTAGGTATTCATTGTAGGTTTAGTGTTTCGTTGACAATTACATTTTATTATCATGTCTATTCAGTATGTAGGTTTAGGTGTAATATCACCACATATTTACATCATGTTCCTACTTTTCTACTATGATTAAATTTATACAAGGAACACTATTTGCAATTCAAGAATTCTAACCATTTTTTATCCTTAGGTAGTTTTTTAAAGAAATCTGGATATGTAGTGTATGTGAATCATACACTCTAATAAACTGATGAATTGATGAAGGTGCAACTAAGTTAAGTTACCGCCTAAGGCAATACCGTTGCAGCGAAACTTCTTTAGCTATAGTGAAAGGCCTTATCTAGTGAGTAGGTTGTCTATCACCTGAGTGAAGCTAGTGTACTTGAAATGGATTCTATACTTCTGTAAAATACTGAAGACTTGTTTTATATCATTGTTGCTTTTTTTTACTCATTATTGTGTAAAATCGGCCAATGATGACTAATGGTATTGTGTTATGTACTGACCCTACGTCTGTACTTCTCTTCTGAGTGCAGAGTTCCAACCAGGAAGTTCCTCCTGTCATCTCCTGTGAAGCAGCAACAACTTTACTTGAAAGTTGAACAAACCAAGGAGATAGTATCACTCACCCGTTGAAGATATCTTCCCTTTCGGACATTTATTTTATTTGTATTTTAGACCTAATCATTCTTAGAGTTGTAAGAAGACATCTTTTGTAATGACAATAAAGCCTTAGGATTTGTTTAGTTTTTCTTTTGTTTATTTTAAAGAGGATTGTTACTGCTTTTGATGAATCCTTTTATTTTATTATAAACTCTTATGTCTTTCTTAACATTTGATGTTCGAATATTTATTGGGAATCATTGTTTTGCCTACTGGGGGAGTTAGTGTGGGTTCCAATCATGACTATTTAGGTCATGAAAAAGTTCGTAGCAGAGCTTTTGATTCGTTGATCTCCTTGCACTAAGATAGGTCTAGTAGAGTCTTGCGAATCGGTGCGGAGATGTTCGCAACTTATCTTCAAGAGGTTGGAGGACTTTAGGAAAACACCCTCCTTTTTTTCTTTTCATGCGATTACTTGATTTCTATTTGTATATGGTGATCCAAATTTGTATCCAACCATTTTTCTTCTTTCCTCCTCAAATAGTGAGAACACGCGCAATTGGTAATGGAGACGCAACATCCCAACAAGCAGTGGCAACTATAGATCGCAGCAGAGGAATGTTACACCCCGTAAATCTTTATCATTTAACCGATGTGTGTGTATGTATGTTGAGAGTTTTAAAGTACGACATATGAGGGATAGGTCCTGGGGGATGAATACATGAATGTGGCATTGAGTGAGTAGGAGGGCAGGGGCTAGGCGCCTTGGGAGCCGCGCTGCGCCAGCCGGTCAGGTGCTATGGCCGGCGTGCGGCACACCCTTGTCTGGCACTATGGCCGACGCATGCCACAACCTTTCCTGGCGCGCTACACCCCCCTTTTCCACTGACTCATCTATATATATGTTTAAGTGTAGGCTCAAATTCATTTTCAAATATTTCATAAAACAGAGCTTCGGCCCTACAAAGTATTCCCTCAACTTTTCAAGTGATTTTCGCTGAATTACGCTGTTAAACTCCATCCAAATGCAAATTCACCTTGGATAACAAGTTCTAAGCCTACAACAAGAATCTCTCCACAGTTTTTTCTTGAAAATCCGCTTGGTGTACCGGAACCCCGCTGAGTAATGTTTGTAGGAATTACATCAAATTGAGTTCTAAGCGGCTAGATGCAATAGGTAAGCATTTCTCCCTTCTAAACTCTCGAGAAACTATGAGTTTCCTGCCGAATTAAATGGAGTTTAATTATAGTTAATATTATCAAAAGATATCATTGATTGCCAAATCTTAGTAATGAGTATAGCCTTATTCTCTTAGTATAAAGGGTGCAATTATGTGGAATTACTAGTTTCAGGTTTGAAATATTCGGATAAACGAGAGTCGGAATTCGAGGAACGTTAAGGCTTACCTATTTGATAAGTTATTCTCATTGTATAGTGATACGACCTATGCCTTTGAAATAAGAAAACGATCCTATATATTGTAATTAGCTGCTGCCAGTAGATAATGAGCCTATAAATTGTAATTAGCTGCTGCTAGTAGATAAGGATCATGTATGTTGTGATTAGCTACTGTCAGTAGATTATATTTATGTATGTTGTGGTTCGCTACTACAAAATGTATTGAGAGTATATTGCAGTATCCCTTGTCGGGAAAGAGTATATTAAGTGTGACTCACACTAGGAGTGCCATAGAAACTCCTCTGTTCTTCTGTTCACAGTATTAGTATAATTCTAATTTGTTGTTGTCATGCCAAGGCCTTAGAAGTTTATGGTTAGTTGTGGGGCCTAATTTGGTAAGTTAGACAGAATAGGCACATTTAGGCGATATAACTTTCAGTTTGACGCCTGTATTGTCAGTGAAGCTCGCCTAGAGGCCATTGGTGTACCTTGACGCCTCCATGGCCAGAATTTGATTAGGATGGTCTTACCATAGAGTCAGTGGCGCCAGGGTTGCCTAGTGAATCGCAGGTCAGCCTACCATGTAGTTGGCTATTGTCAATGACTGTTAGTTTCAGTCGACTTAGTTATTGTCGTACAGGTCACTCGGGACACTGTCCCAGTTATTCCAAGTTTTATAGATCAGTGGATACCCTAAAGAGGGAAATTCATTAGTTTTTAGATGTCGGGCCAATGCCCTAACCTACTCTTTTAGATGCCCACGTATGGGTTGCCGCGAGTGTCTCACTCTAGATAAACCCGCCTAAAAGGCTACGAAACACCCAGGGAAGCCCATAGGAGATCTACACATACTAGGTTGAAGTCTAAAGGGACTCGTACCATAGTATCACGGGGTTATTTTCATGCTAGGAGTTACGGTAACCTGCTTATGGAGCGTTAGGGATGGCTGCTTAGCAGCATGTCCGATTAGTGGCAGCCCCGCATTTGTCTTCAGTAGAGGAACTAAATAGTTGGTCACCTGCGACCTTACAGACAACTTCTAAGTTATCCTTGCATCAGTAGGACCTTCAGACTATCACTTAGGCCCCCCGGACCTCGACCTTTTCCCTCTAAGTGGACGGAGGTTGTGGTAACTAGAAGGACCCTCTGGTCAGGTGTAGACACATGGATTGTGCCTGTTGGAAGCTATATAGACTAGTTCAGGGGTGAGTAAGAGTAGCGGTCGCGTTTGGCCTAAGGAGCCCAAAAGTCTCAGACATGATTATAGGAGCCCAGATGGCTCAGACATGATTACAGGAACCCAAAAGGCTCATACATGATTACATAAGCCCAGATGGCTCAGGCATAGCTATAGGAGCCTAGACAACTCATATTCAATTATAGGAGACCAGATGGCTCAGGCATGATTACAGGAGCCCAGATGGCTCAGACATGAATATAGGAGTCTAGATGGCTTAGACATGATTATAGAAGCCCAGATCGCTCAGACACAACTACAAGAGCCTCGATAGATCATATTTAGTTATAGGAGCCCATATGGATCTTATTCAGTTATAGGAGCACAAATGGCTCAAATACAATTATAGTTACTTATAGGGCCTAAGGGGTACCAATAGGGGTATATAGACTGATTGTCACCTGTTGAAGCTTATGGGGGCCTAGGTAAGCTATTTTTGTGTTTCTTGTACCTTCAAGGCTTATGGGGCTAGGTTAGGTTCTTATTTGTATACTTGACTATTAGCTATAACTTATGAATGTGTAGTTGTACAGCTTTAGCTCATATACATGTAGTGATTTACTAGATGCAAGTTATGGATAAGAAAGCTTACAAGTTATATTCTTCCCCTTCTTGCTACTTACTTTAAGTCTTTATTAGCTTCTATTCAGCTTTTTTACTACTGCTTTACATATGCAGTACATATTGTACTGACACCCAGCTATGGGGTGCTGCATGCTTGCCTGTAGGTTTAGGCAGATAGGTTTCAGGACATCTATTAGCAGCTATTCGAAGTCAGTAGATTGGTCAACTCCTTTCATTCGGAGTTTCCAGGTAGTGGGAGTTTTCCCTTTTGTTGTATTGTTTTGGATAGGTCGGGGCCCTATCCTGACCACTATTCCACTCTTAGAGGCTTGCATACTATAGTATTTAGTTTGTTGGCTATTGTTGGCTATGTGGGGGCCCATATATGTCTTATTTTATCCATTTTCCGTGTGGGGCCTAGTATAGCTTCTAGTTTTCATTTATGTTATAACTAGAAAACATGGTGGTCTTATCGGGTCGCATAGGATCCCTTTTATTGTTATGTTGGCTGGGTTAGTTGTTTTGTCTTACAGGTGCTGCATGGCCTTGTCAGCCTAAGGCTGTGTTTACAACCGAGATATAGCAGTTTGTTTTCTTGATTTTGAGGCGCTGATAGGCACCAGAGGTGCATATGCCAGCTAGGTCAGCCCAGACTCCAGTGTGGCATTAGGTGCCAGTCATGCCTTCCAAAGTGGGGTGTGACAAACTTGGTATCAGAGCAGGTCATATCCCAGGGAGTCTGCAAGTCATGTCTAGTAGAGTTTTTCTTATAAATGTGTTGTGCACCTTATTTTATTAGCAAGAGGCTACGACGCATGATAATATGGTTACCCTTCTTTCTTCTCAGATCGTGATATAGAGCTGAGTTGTATAGGGATGAGTCCCTAAGCTTTCCTTGTTATGTCTGTCTGGAATAATGTTTGATATGGGAGAGATTTCAGCCAGCAACAAGTTAGCTACAACAGCAGGAGAGGGTACCAGTAAGGCGCCACAGTTTGGGGACAGTCAGCCAAAGGGTAAAAGCATATGTTTTTTAATCTCCCCAGTATGCTCCCGAGGCACCAGGAATCTCATAAGGTAATAGATACGCCAACATCGTTCCCAGTTCCTTTTACATCTTTGGAATATAAGGTCAAGAGTATAGCATATATATGAGTTGGCTTACTTAGTAAACATTTAGAATTAGACAGGGAAAACAGTTAATATTGCATTACCTGAAATATGCAAAGGATTGTGCGAGGTTCGTACCTCCAACCTTTAAAGTTTGTTGAATTTTGCTCCTTATCCCTGTTATAGAATGATAGGGTCATTTTCCACCTCGCAACTTGTTTTTTTTTAGTAAAAAAGAAAGCGTAAGTATCAGTGCCATGTTTCCCAGAATAAATAGTAAAGGAGGGCTAGAACTGTTGATTCCGAGAAGAATTAAAAAGTTGTTAGGACCCCTAGTGTTTAGAAAGTTACCTAGACCCTCACGGTATTAAATCAGGAGGGAAGATAAGGTAGAAGTAGCACGCAAGTACGTGTGAGAGCCCATAAGCGATAAACCCCCAACAATAGTAAAGCTCAGGTCAGAAATATGATGATTCTTCTGCAGTGTGCTAATGACGGTAGGATATAGCTGTAGAATAATGGCTATGGCCCTAGTTTGTTATGTCGAAGGACAGAGAAATTATATGAACAAAATTGCCTGAGTGCAGGTTAGAACGATACAGGTTGGTAGACTTGGTCAGTAATATCCTTGTCAATACAATGCAGAGGGAAAGAACCCCAGATCTTAGCCTATAGAAGTAAGGGGAAGGCACGAGTATCTAACTTTGGAGGAAAACAGAATCACCTCTAGGTGGTAGCATGATGATAGAGCTTGGAATTGCCACTGAATGTTGAGAAATAAGCATCAGGATGACATTTAGAGGATAATGAGGTTGTAACCCAGAATACTGCAATGTTACAACTAGTTGTGGAGGCAAAGGAGTGAAGGTACGGAGACCCTAGCCTAGTGCAACTAGAGATAAGGCCCATGAGAAGGAGTCACCAACCTTGAGATAGTAGGGGAAAGAGTCTTGAGACCTAGAGGTCGACTCTATGTTCTAAAATGTGGCAGAGCTTACCTCCAGGTGGTAGCATGCTGATAGAGCTTTGAATCGCCACTGAATGTCGAGAAATAAGCATCAGGATGACATTTAGAGGATAATGAGGTTGTAACCTAGAATACTGCAATGTTACCACTAGTTGTGGAGGCAAAGGAGTGAAGGTACGGAGACCCTAGCCTAGTTCAACTAGAGATAAGGCCCATGAGAAGGAGTCACTGACCTTGAGATAGTGGGGGACAAAGTCTTGAGACCTAGAGGTCGACTCTATGTTCTAAAATGTGGCAGGGATTCGTCAGTAGATTGTAGCAAGGAATACCATATCTGTTATTTCCCCCACCCTAGTTTGACAAAAACACATTAGGTATAAAAAAGATCTACTGCTGGCACAACAAGAAGAAGGATATTATCGAGTTGTGGCATAAAGCTCCACTGGCCAGCAAAGAGAGGTTGGAAATCAGAAACTGAGCAAGCTAATTAAGGAGATAGATGTGCCTGCATGGAAGTGAGAAATAGACAGTATGAATACAGCTACAAGGTTAACCCGTACTAGGTGTAAATTTGATCCTATTCGAGTTAGTGTCGAAAGACCAATGAGATTAATTCATTTCTTGATGGTCAAAATTATGTTTCAACTAAAGATTACGTTGAATTTAATATTAAAGAACTATGCCAGCAATATGATGTCCCAGTTTCTATTTAATTTTGACAAAGGCCACCACAACTTAGAGCTAGGCTTTGGAAAAACTGTCAGAACAGATTGGAACACAGGTTAATTTGAGTACAACTTCCCGTCCCCAGACAATGACCTTGTAGAGCACATGACTTAGATGCCCAGGGATATGTTAAGGGTGGAAATGTAGGTCCCCATGACGGCCTGAAGCAGGTAAGTCAGGGATAACTGAACTAAGCATACTACGTCAGTCAGAGGAAACCAGTTAAACAAATTCGGAGATATGTACCAGTATCCTAGGGTCGTCGGAAGTCTTATTCTAGCATATGGAGATGTTAGAGATTGAAGCAATGACTGGATGTTCCTGAAAGTTTCGCCAATAAATGGAATTATGATATCTGACAAGCAGGGAAAGTCTAACACTAGATTTATTAAGTTATACCGGTCCTCTGGGAGATTGGCCAAGTGGCCTATTAGATAGAGTTGCCTTTGGGGCTAGGATCCATTTATCAACACTATGTACACGAGTAGGAGGCCTTTCCTCAAATTGACCCTGTCAAGGATGCTTAGGCAACAGAAGAGCCATCCTGCGTGGAAGCTCGAACAGTTATATTCGATCGCCGGGTCCATAAGGGGCTACCGTGAGAATGAAGATGTGACCTATAAGATACTTTGAGAGGAACGGGAATATAACAGAGACAAATTTAGAAGCTAAGGATAAAGTAAGATCGAAATATCTTCAATTATTCTAGGCTCTATAGTGACAACATACAGATTCAAACAAATTCAGAAACGGCAAAATAGTTTTTAGGTATTGAGTAGAGCCCTTATTGTTGTTGTTATTAATTGATTACGTATGTAGTGGCACTATATTATTCAGTTGCATATAGCATCCTTTGAGGTGTCTATGTTAGACTTTTATGTGTTTCAGGTTTTCGAAGACTCCGTATTACAGAAAAGACTTTGCCAAAAATTTTTCAGCTATAGTTCAGGAAGTTGAGTCTCTAAGGTTTAAGATTACATTCGAGGATGAATGTTCCTAAGGGGGGATGATGTTACACCCTTTATCTCTCTATCATTTACTCGATGCGTGTGTACATATATTAAGAGCTTTAAATTATGACGCATAGATGAAACAACCTAGGGGATGAATACACAAACGTGGCATCGAGCGAGCAGGAGGCCAGGGGCCAGGTGCCGCGTCGTGCCTGCCGATCTAGCGCTATGGCCAGCGCGCGAGACACCCTTGCCAGGTGTTATGGGTGGCATGTTGCGCTCCCCCTTGCCTACTGCCTCATCTACATGTATATGTTTAAGTGTAGGCTCAAATTCATTTTCAAACATTTCCTAAAATAGAGCTTCAGCCTTACAAAGTATTCTCTAAGCTTTTCAAGTGATTTTCGCTGAATTACGCCGTTAAACTCTGCCCAAACGCAAATTCACCTTGGATAAAAAGTTCTAGGCCTACTAGAAACATCTTTACAGAGTTATTTCTTGAAAATTCACTCGGTCTACCGGAACCCCGCCAAGTAAAGGTTGTCGAAATTACTTCAAATTGAGTTCTAAGCGGCTACAGGCAATATGTAAGCATTTCTCCCTTCCAAACTCTCAAAGAAATTGTAAGTTTTTGGCCGAATTAAACGGATTTGAGTTATAGTTAATATTATTATCGAAATATATTGTTGTTTTTTGAATCATAGTATTCAATATAGCCTTATTCTCTCAGCATGAGGCTGCAATCGAGTGGAATTACTAGCTTCACGTTGGAACTAATCGGATAAATGAGAGATGAAATTTGAGGTATGTTAAGGCTCATCTCTTCGACAATTTATTCTCGTCGTATAGTGATATGACCTATGCTTTAGCAACAAGACAATGATACTGTATATTGTAATTAGCTGCTACTAGTAGATAATGAGCTTATATGTTGTAATTAGCTGCTGCTACTAGATAAGGATTATGTATGTTGTGATTAGCTACTGTCAGTAGATTATGATTATAAATGTTGTGGTTAGCTGCTAAAAAATGTATTGAGAGTATGTTGCAATATCCCTTGTCGGGAAAGACTATATTAAGTGTGACTCACTCTAGGAGTGTCATAGAAACTCCTCTATTCTTCTGTTCACAGTATTAGTAGAATTCTAATGTTTTGCTATCATGCCAAGGCCTTAGAAGTTTATGGTTAGTTGTGGGGCCTGATCTGGTAAGTTGGACAGCATAGGGCACATCCGGGCAATATAGCTTTCAGTTTGACGCCTGTATTGTCAGTGAAGCTCGCCTAGAGACTGTTGGCGTACCTTGACACCTCCAAGATCAGAATTTTAATAGGATGGTCTTACCCTTGAGTCAGCGGCGCCAGCATTGCCTAGTGAATTGCAGGTCAGCCTGCCATGTAGTTGGCTATTGTCGGTGACTGTTAGTTTTAGTCAACTTAGTGATTGTCGTACAGGTCACTCAAGATCCTATACCAATTTTTCCAAGTATGATAGATCAGCGGAAACCCTAAGAAGGGAACTTCATTAGTAGTTAGATATGAGGCCAACCCCCAGCCTAGTCTTATAGATGCCCACGTATGGGTTGCAGTAAGTGGCTATTTCCATATGAACCTACCTACAAGGGTACAAAACGTCCAGGGAAGCCATAGGAGATCGGATGTCATGACCCGAATGAAGGCCTAAATCGCGAAACGGGGCAAGAAGCACTGAGAGACCCCAAGTCGACCCATGGCATAAGCGTACATCTAATTCAACCAAGAGACTGAATAATCGACAATACAATCATAGCAGAAGTATAGCTTGAATATAACATCAGAGTATAAAATCTGACATTGAATACATACATATGTCTTAATAGCCTCTAAACATGATGAGTTGATGGGACAAGACCCAAACTAACTCAATGGGCTGAAAACTGAAATACATAAAGAAAAGATAGATAGTCTAGTCCTCGGAAGATGAGGACTCACCAATAAGCAGACGCTAACTCCTATAAGCTGTCTAAGAATGGGGATGAACTTGAGAGCCAGGTCTTGTATCATGAAATGATACAGTATAGAAAGTATGCGGTCAGTATGTGGAATGTACTGAGTATGCAAGGTAAGTAAAACCGCTAAAGTAAGTAAAACCTTTTAAAACAATGCATTAATTAAAACATAAACATCAGTAAACTGAGAGTAGGGCTTGCATGCATTCTTTCTGAAATCATGATCTTTTCATAATATGACAGTACATAGCTTTATAACATCAAACTAACTCTAATGAATCAAAGCTGAAGTATGATATTTATAGAAAAGTCGAACATTGAGTCAAACCTTACTTTAAGAACCTGCATGAGTATATGATAACCATGAGTAATGAATATGCATATCTAAATCATATAGAACAATGGGAGACTCGTCACTTGACCAACATACCACGATAGGGCTTACGTGGTCGACTATAACACTCAAGTGGGTAGAACCGTCCAAAGCCTTGCCAGGGCTAAGGAAGCTACCATGATACGATATCAAGTTGAAGGCCCATTGGGGAAAGGGGAAGATCACAAGGGAGGTCCCAAGTCATACAATAGTATCAACCTACGTTGGCGCGTAGTTCTGGGTCATAGGGTGATCGACCCTTAGCCCGCTCGGTTGTAGACTCTTCTTCAAAAGTCATAATGACCATACCCCGTCCCGAAGGCTGTCTTACGGATATCACTCTCCCGAAATTTGAGCTGATGATACACAGACCTGAGATCAATCTTTGAGAAGTAGTTGGCACCCTGAAGCTGTTCAAACAGATCATCATCTTAGGTAAAGGATACCTGTTCTTGATGGTGACTTTGTTTAATTGTCGATAGTCAATGCACATTTGAAGCCAACCATCCTTATTTCAGACAAATAACACTGGTGCATCCCATGGAGACTTGCTCGGTATAATGAAGCCCTTATCTAATAGGTCCTTCAACTTTTTTAGCTCGGCTGGAGCCATTTTGTAGGGAGGAATAGATATAGGCAGAATGTCGGGAAGAAGGTCAATACCGAAATCAATCTCCCGCTCGGGAGGAACACCTAGAAAATAATCGGGAAAAACCTCTAGGTGCTTACGTACTACTGGAACTGACTGGATAGTAGGGTCTAGGACTCAACATCCTTAACCATAACTAGATGGTACATGCAACCCTTAGAAATCATCTTCCTGGCCTTAAGGTAGAAAATGAATCGACCTACAAGCACAACAGATCTACCCTTCTATTCTAAGACTGGCTCACTCGGAAATCTGAACTCTAATGTCGAGTTGTACAATTAACTGAAGCATAGCATGCAAATAGCCAATCCATTCTGAGAATAACATTGAAATCGATCATGGCTAACTCTACTGAATCTGATGAGGTGACCTTATGAAGGAATGATACTAGGCAACCTTTATACACCCATCTAGTTATAACTGAGTCACCTACTGGAGTGGAAACTGAGAAGGGTTCTGACAAGACTTCGGGACTGACTCCCAAGCTACTGACCATATAAGGTGTCACAAAAGACAAGGTAGTCCCAGCATCTAGCAAAGTGTTGAGACTGCACAGCAGCGGTGCCAAAAACTTGTTGACGACTGCCTGAGCACACACGCAAGTGTACGTGGTCTTACAAGTAATACGGTGGCCCTTTTTAAGAGCCGAATGTCTAACCCACAGGGACTGGACCAATTCAGCTAATTAGAAAGTTCAAGTGTGATATTAACTTTCACAAGTGTTGATTTAGACTTTTTCGATAAAGTTTAATTATGTCTAGGGGTGCTCATCGAAATACTCTAAAAACATTCAAGGAGTAACTAGAGCTAAAGCCAGATAATCATGTGATAGTACGCTTTGTCATGGTTTAAGTATGGAATTATCAATTGTCATATCACATAATTAAAATTGCATGTTCATGCTCTTTCGAGCCTCTAAACACGACAAACTAGCCTCACAACTACATCATTGAGCGGGGATGTGACAGTCTAGTTCGTGGGCAATTCAATTACGTGGATGTGGTTTACGGGGTTTATTCTCTTGATTAAGGACTTTCGTACCTCTAATAATTTAACTCAACTTAGCTTCACAACTAGTTCTTTGAGTGGTGATGTGATAATTCTAAGTTGGTGTCTAGCTCATCCCGTTTTAATAACCAAGCAAGGCAAATTAGGTATAATTTCTTAACCTAACCGCGAATCGTATCAAAAGATATGAACTTGCTCCCTACATTCTCTTGTTCTTGCCTAGGGTTGCTTTCTCCAGCTTTTACCTAAGTTTAACGTGCGTATTTTCATGGTGATCAATCATAAAAACAACCATAATTATGAATGTAAGACAAAACAACAATCAATAACTTAAAACCTAAACAAAATCATGTATTCACAATCATATCTTGTGGCTTCAACCCTAGAGGAAGGGTTCTATCCACTCAAGTTCGTATAATTACAAGAAAACATAATTAGAGTAACATGCTTATAAGAATTGGTGGAAGAGAAGATGAAATTGATGAACCCTAGGTGAGTTCTCCTACTTCTCCCTTCACTCCTTGGCAGTTTTTTAGAATTAAATCGTGACAAAATGTTTTTAGGAGCTAAGGGACCTATTTATAGTAAATGAGAAATATAGAAAATTATTCCCGGCATGAAATAGCTTCGTGTCACAGAGGTTATCGCACCAATTTTCCTTCGTGACACGGAGGCATCGCGTGGGCATACTGGAATTCGCATAAAATACATGCCAAGCAGCCCCTTGCTGCATTGGCAGCGTGGCACGCTGCTTGTGCAGTGCGTTAGGGGCCGTGACATGCCCTTGGTCTCGCCGCCTGCCTGCCGTGGCACGTTGCCAACGCGCAGGTGGGCTGTTTCGTGCATCCTCCTTCCCGACGTTCGCGTCTTACTTCCGATTCCATGCCTCTACTTCACCAACTCATGGATTAGTTCCTCAAATTCATTTTAAACCTACAAAAACAAGAACTAATCATGTTGGTTAGTATGTATATTCACATTTACATAAAATTACATGAGATGCATATAATTAAGTCGATAAACAAGACAAAACTAAGTTATAAAGCATCACTTGGGCATGCTATTTTGCCCAAGATCACCTACCCTACACTTAAAGCCTTGTTCGTCCTCAAACAACCCTTTTACATCTCACGTAAATGAAGACTCACACATAAATAATTTAGCAAGAAATTTCAAGCTACGGCTGTAATGATTATTTAAGATAACAAGTTAAAAATAGGGCATGCACGATTTAATCATTAAAATGATATATAACTACGTTAAGACTTCCTAACCTCAAGAATCGACTCTCAATCTTAGCAAACTCATGCAAATCAATGGATCAATAAATCCGACATGAATGTTAGCTTTCATTAAACATGTGTCCGCAAAACAAGAGAGTTACCCATTATTACTCGCAATTTTTTAAAACACAACATGTATGGGTATATGACTAGAATTACCCTCACTCTCTCAAAGAATTCACATGCATCATGTAGTGACCCATAAGCTTGCCCTTAGTGTTTTACTCTACTTATTTAAGGATGTTTGAACATAAGATCAAGTAGGACTTATCGAGTTATAATGTAAGCTAAGGGACGGGTAGGATGGATAATAACAGTGTCTATCTTCCCCAAGCGCTTTTAATAACTTCAACCTTCATTACGGACATCTCTTTTCTTACTTCCTCCTCATTCTTTTCACTCTTGAATTTTCTCTTCTTGTTCCCATTTTTTTAAGCACACTCAGCTTATTAGTAAGGGGTACTTAAGAAACTTTTTCATTCATTTATTTCTTACTCCCTGCCAATACTCAGGCATTTTCAAACAAGTTCACCCTTGACCTTTCTCAATTTTTACAACTTGCTACTTTCCCTCCTTTTTCACGCTTCTCACTCCTTCACTCTTTGAAAATTTTCACTTAAGCGCTTAGGAGTTTTGGATCAAATTCAAGGCTAATGAAAGAAAAAGGATTAAGCTTATGATGTAGCTATCAAAGAATAGGCTTAAGGCTCAATTGGGCTCACTAGGATTCAACATTATAGGTAGGTAAAGTGAGGGATAAAAATTAGGTTCCTTCAAAGAAATGCCTAAATCCTCTCCTACAGTCCACATCCTTCATTTCATTTTATATATACACCAGGCAAGTTCTAGACATTCCACAATAGCACGGAATATTCGAAAAACTTACACTCACAGCACATGCTCAATTCAAGACACATTCCGCAGACTCCTACTCAGTTAATTACAAGAATTCAAAATTAAGCTTCAATAACATCGAGTCAAATTCAAGAGCCTAAGTATCTCAAACAAAGTTATACACCTCTTACATGCTTCAACACTAACCACACTTGTATCTTACAATCATGTATAGCACATAACAAGAACATCAAGCCATCAATTAGCTACGGGTTCAAAAACCAAACTACTGACTAATTTTCCTCAAGACGGTCTTCATCCATCCATCATCGGAAACAGTCTCTAACTATGACTAAAAACATTATATACAGACAAAGAAAAATTTTTATTCTTCGATTCAAAGACCCCCCCCCCCCGTCGTCGGAAAAGAATTGAAAAGAAAAACCAACGAGTGATGAGGTCATGCTTAATTCAAAAATTTTGTTCCAATATTTCTCCCTAGCACTAATTCACCAAAAATCATTAAGCACAAAATTTTTTAAAATTTTTCTCACCCAACACTTGAATCATGCTATGTCCCCATAACATCTAATTAAAATTCCAAAGGGTGAGAAATACTCCCTGGGCCTCTATGCCTAGTTAAAAGCATGCTTCCCTTCAAATTTTCACAAGTCGGTGTTTGACCCCACACTCTTTCTCTTCCATGCTTGTTAGCTTCCTCTTTCACGGGTACTCAGACTTCCCCTCCATCTGTGCCTAAATATCCACTAAAAACAACACAAGTTGACAATAAACAAAATCAACACAAACAACAATTACAAATTGTACCTGTGGTACCCCTGGGTTGCCTCCAAAGCAGCGCCTAATTTTACGTCGCAGAATGACGTATCAAGTTTCACCACTTTTTTCTCCACCTTGAGGATATGAATCTCACCGCTAATTTCTTCTCTAGTTTCCTCTTATGCTAAAGGGGTGGCGGTGAAAAAATGAAAGGACCAAGCAGTAGATGTCGCCTTTTGCACTTATTGGCCTTGAAGAAAGCGAAGTCATTTTTTCTCTCCGAGTCAGCAAATTTCAGTATATACGGGGCTTGTTCCTCCTCTAGACATTTCTCTATAAGCTTGGAAGACTCTATTTCTAGGTTGTCAACTAGACTTAATGTCGAAAAATGCTTCGAGTAGGGTCCAATACACCTCAACTCTTAAATTGAATTGTGCTTGACCTCCTTACTTGTATACACCTTCTCCGCATCAACATCTATCTCTCCATTAATGTCAAATGGGGGATACTCTATCTCTTCTTCCATGAATGGATTTTACATATGTGTGACACCATCACGGGGACTCTCAAGAGCTTTTAATTGTTGAGCTTCTTCCACGAACTCACCCTTTTCTTCTCCTTGTAATCCCTCTTGAGTATTGCATAAAGCCGTTACTTGCAAATCAGCGGAAGCTTCAACCTCAACCATCATCTCCGTGATCTTGGAACTTATCATTTCTAAAGCCTCTCCATTTTCCTTAGTCTGAATTCCTAATACTTCCATCTGCTCCCTCATTGCTTCTGTTTGCTCAAGGACCGGTTTCAACATGTTTTCTATTAGAGCTTGGTGTTCCAAGTCCTCATTTTCATCATTCCTATACTCATCAAAAACAACAGAAGGATCGTAGTAGGGGCTTGGGGGAGGGGAGTACGCATTCGGACAGCCATCCTAATGGCCATCTTGACTACCACATATATTGCAAGTGTTATAGTTTTGCCACAAGTGGGGTCCTCCACAATTCAGACAGGACTCACCAAAATATGAGTATCCACCACTCAACTCATTTGTGTTCCATAATATCATGTCAAGAAGGGTATCAGACTAAAAACTAAAACTAAAATAAATTTAAAACTAATAATTTTTTTATTATTTTTTTCTTCAACACTTAAGAAAATTAAAAATCACGTAAAAACATAAAAATTTGCTAAACTTCGTTGAGTCCCCAGCAACGGCGCCAAAAACTTGTTGAGACTACGCAGCAGAGGCGCAAAAAACTTGTTGACGACTGTCCGAACACACACGCAAGTGTACGTGGTCTTACAAGTAATACAGTGGACCTTTTTAAGAGCCGGATGTTGAGCCCACAGGGACTGGACCATATCAGCTAATTAGAAAGTTCAAGTGTGATATTAACTTTCACAAGTGTTGATTTAGACTTTTTCGATAAAGTGTAATTAAGTCTAGGGGTGGTCATCAAAATACTCTGAAAACATTCAAGGAGCAACTAGAGCTAAAGCAGATAATCATGTGATACTATGCTTTGTCATGATTTAAGTATGGAATTATCAATTATCGTCTCACATAATTAAAATTGCAGGTTCATGGTCTTTCGAGCCTCTAAACACGACAAACAAGCCTCACAACTTACATCGTTGAGCCGGGATGTAACAGTGTAGTTCGTGGGCAATTCAATTACGTGGATGTGGTTTATGGGGTTTATGCTCTTTATTAAGGACATTCGTACCTCTAATCATTTAACTCAACTTAGCTTCAAAACTACTTCTTTGAGTGGTGATGTGATAATTATTAGTTGGTGTCTAGCTCAGCCCGTTTTAATAACCAAGCAATGCAAATTAGGTATAATTTCTTATCCTAACCGCGAATCGTATCAAGAGATATGAACTTGCTCCCTACATTCTCTTGTTCTTGCCTAGGGTTGCTTTCTCAAGCTTTTACCTAAGTTTAACGTGTGTGTTTCATGGTGATCAATCATAAAAACAACCATAATTAAGAATGTAAGACAAAACAACAATCAATAACTTAAAACCAAAACAAAATCATGTATTCACAATCATATCTTGTGGCTTCAACCCTAGAGGAAGGGTTCTAGCCACTCAAGTTTGTATAATTACAAGAAAACATAATTAGAGTAACATACTTACAAGAATTGGTGGAAGAGAAGATTAAATTGATGAACCCTAGGTGAGTTCTCCCACTTCTCCCTTCACTCCTTCGTAGTTTTTTAGAAATAAATCGTGACAAAATGTTTTTAGGAGCTAAGGGACCTATTTATATTAAATGAGAAATTTACCAAATTATTCCCGGCATGAAATAGCTCCATGTCACGGAGGTTATCGCACCAATTTGCCTCTATGACATGGATTAGTTCCTCAAATTCATTTTAAACCTACAAAAACAAGAACTAATCATATTGGTTAGTGATCTTGGGCATATTTGCATGCGCAAGTGCTACTTTATAACTCAATTTAGTCTTGTTTATCTACTTATTTATATACATTCTCATGTGATTTTATGTAAATGTGAATATATACTAACCAACATGATTAGTTCTTGTTTTTGAAGGTAAATAATGCATTTGAGGACTTAATCTATGAATTGGTGAAGTGGAGGAATGATATTGGGAGCGATACACAAAAGTTGGAACAAAATGAGGGATCACTGAAGGGTGTCGCGATGGGCACCGTGTCACAGAGCCATCGCGGCAGTGTTCTGCCTCCAGGATTTAAATTGGGCAATTTCCATAGGGCTTCTGCGATACCTCCGTGTCACGGAGACAGTGCTCCGCGATACACTCCGTGTCACGAAGGCAGTGCTCCGCGATACACTTCCTGACACGGAGCACTCCACTTTGGGCTAAATAGCTTCTTTTTCTCATTTACTATAAATAGGTCCCTTAGCTCCTAAGAACATTGGGTCACGATTTTATTCTCATAAACCAACTAGGATTGAAGGGAGAAGTGGGAGAACTCACCTAGGGTTCATCAATTTCATCTTCTCTTCTACCAATTCTTGTAAGTATGTTACTTTAACAATGTTTTATTGTAATTATACGAACTTGAGTGGCTAGAACCCTTCCTCTAGGGTTGAAGCCATAAGTTATGATTGTGTTTTTACGAGTTTGTTTTGGAATTAAGTTATTGATTGTTGTTTTGTCTTGCATTCTTAATTATGATTGTTTTTATGATTGATCACCATGAAAACACACACGTTAAGCATAGGTAAATGCTTGAGAAAGCAAATCTAGGCAAGAACATAAGAATGTAGGAAGCAAGTTCTTGTCTTTTGATAAGATTTGTGGTTAGGAAAGGAATATACCTAATTTACCTTTCTTGGTTGATAAAATGGGATGATAGAAATACACCAACTTAGAATTGTACTCCACCACTTGTAGTAGTAGTTGCGAAGCTAAGTTTGGTTAAATGGTTGGAGGTGCGGAGGTACCCAATCAAGGGCATAAACCCTATAAACCACATCCCCGTAGTGAATTGCTCACGAACTAGAAATAACATCCTCGCTCAATAATGTAATAGTCACACTAGTTTGTCGTGTTTAGAGGCTAGGAAGACCATGAACATGCAATTTTAATTATGTGAGACGACAATTGATAGTTTCATACTTAAACCATTGCAAATCGTAGTATCACATGATTTTTCGGCTTTAACTCTAGTTGCTCCTTGAATGAATTCAGAGTATTTCGTTGACCACCTCTAGACTTAATTAAACTTCTAGAAAAAGTCTATAATCAACACTTGTGACATTTAATATCACACTTGAACGTGATAATGAGCTGAATTGGTCCAGTCCCTGTGGGTTCGACATCCGGCTCTTATAAAGGGCCACTATATTACTTGTACGACCCGTACACTTGCGGGCTCAACAAGTTTTTGGTGTCGTTGCCAGGGACTCAACGAAGTTTAGTGAATTTTTCTATTTTTTGTGTGATTTTTAAATTTCCTTAAGTGTTGAGAAACTTGGTCTTAGTCTGACTTATTACAGGTAACAGGTTGTCTTGCCGAGCTGGCTAAGAATAGAGAGCTTGTGGAACCGTTGCTTGAACCTGAACGTCAAATCCATTTGCGAAGGAGAGTAGCTCTTGAGCAAAAGCTGAAAAGACTTCAAGAAAAGGTACAACAATCACCCGCAGGACAAGCACAATTGTCACCGGAAGCAACGGCTGCCAGACCAGTTCGCGAAGTGGCAATCCCACAAGCGACTAATGTGAACTCTAGTATCCGTAAAACGGAGCCTGGAGGGAACTTTGAATTGAAGCAGAACATGGTGCAACTGTTACATTCTAGTGGTCAATTAACTGGGATGGCACATGAGGACCCGCAGCAGCACTTACAGAACATTCTTGAGATTAGTGACACGTTTGTCCCCACCGGCGTGTCCACAGATTATGTCCGACTTACTCTCTTCCCATTTTCATTGTTGGGAGAGGCAAAGAAGTGGTTGAAAGCTAAGCCACTGAACTCCATAACTTCGTGGAATGATTTGGCAAAGAAGTTCCTTATCAGATTTTTTCCTTCAGGCAAGACTGCAAAGTTGAGAAGTGAAATACTGAGTTTCAAGCAGAGGCCTGATGAGAATTCATATTTGGCTTGGTAAAGATTCAAGTCATTATTGAGAGACTGTCCCCATCACCAACAATCGAACGAAGTCCTGGCTCATACCTTTGTAGAATGTCTAGACCCACACACGAATATTTTACTAGACTCTGCATTGGGTGGGAAATCCTTAGAGAAGAATTATGATGAGCTGTACACGCTGTTGAATAGAATTACACAGGGAAATCCAGAGTGGCACAACGAATCATCAAGAGGGGAAGGAAAGAGAGCAGGGTTGAAAGAGGTAGAGGGTATGAATGCCTTGGCGGCACAGTTAGCTTCGTTCCAGCATCAGATGATGACTCAGTTCAATAAACTGAGTATGAACCAACAATAGGGTCAGGTTAATGCAGTTCAGCAAGCTCCAAGTTGGTTTGAAATTTGTGGAAATAATGGGCACAATGTAGAATCTTGTGGAGCCAATCCGGAATCAGTAAATTTTGTTGGGAATGTGCAGAGGAACAATCAAAATTTTGGAAACAATTACAACAAGAATTGGCAGAGCCACCCAAATTTTTCTTGGGGTGGAAATCAAAAGCAAAGTTATCAGCAACCTCAACAGCAGCAGTATCATCATAATAGGCAGAATGATGGCCAGTTGAGCAGCAACATTGAGGAAATGTTGCAGAAAATCATGAAGGCCTACACTCAGTTAGCAAAAAATCAGGCGAGGATGGCATCAGACTTGAAGAATCAGCAAGTGGCCACCCGCAATCTAGAAAAGCAGATGAGTTAGATAGCAGCTTCTTAAAACATGAGACCACAGGGAGGACTACCAAGTGACACAGATCCTAACCCCCAGCAGGTCAATGCCATCAGCCTAAGGAGCGGCAAACAATTAGCTGATGCAATGCCTAAAGAAAAGAGTAATGAGGTGCAGCCGGAGTTGGTTAGACCAGGACCATCCAATGACAAGGGAAAAAATCAGAGTGCTATGCAACAAAATGCACAATCTTTATTACAGCCAGCATAAAGACCACCACCATCATTCCCTCAGAGATTCAGAAAGAGCAAGGAGGAGGAATGCTTCAAAAAGTTCTTTGATATTTTCAAAGAACTTCAAATAAATTTGCCTCTTAATGATGTTTTGCAGGGAATGGCCAAGTATGCTAAATACTTGAAAGATGTGATGGCTAACAAAGACAGATTGGTGGATGTCCATACGGTAGCACTGACTGAGGAGTGCAGTCACAGGGTATTGAGAAAAATTCTAAAAAAGCTCAAAGGCCCAGGGAGTTTTACCCTCCCCATACAAATTGGTAAAGCTGAGGTGCTACGAGCTTTGTGTGATCTAGGGGCAGCGGTTAATCTAATGCCCCTATCTTTATTTAACACCCTGGGGTTGGGAAAATCGAGGCTAACGAGGTTGATGCTGCAGTTGGCGGATAAGTCGCGAGTGGCACCGGATGGAATAATAGAGGACCTTTTCATCAAAGTGGTTAAGTTTATTATACCTGCTGATTTTATTATCTTAGATTTTCATGTTGATGACCAGGTACCCTTAAAATTGGGACGACCATTCTTGGCCACCGGAGGAGCGGTAATTGATTTGAGAGCAGGGACCCTGAAAATGAGGGTCAATGATGAAGAAGAACTCTTCCGAGTATACCAAGAAATGAACCCATCCACTCACTACAGAAACCTTTATAAGGTTAGCGTGTTGTCAGAGGATAAGTGTGGGGTGGGGGATTCCACAGGTGCATGGCCAAAGGTAATGATAAATGTTCAGCCCAAGTTTGATAAAGGGCTTCAGAGTGTGAAGAAGTTGGAGGAAGAGAGGAACAAAGTGGAGGCTGTTTCCTCTAAAAATCAAAAGAAAAGGAGATGGTTCTCAAACGGGAACCTAGGTATGAGGATGTCCTAAAAAAGATAGTTCACGTCGTGCCACGACGTAAAATAAGGCGCTGCTTGGGAGGCAACCCAAGGGTACCGCAGATACAATTCATGATTTTTGCTTGTGTGTTTTGTTTATTTTCAATTTTTGTTGTTTTTGGTGGAAAGTTAGGCACAGATGGAGGGGAAGTCTGAGTACCCTTGGAGGAGGAAGCTAACCAGCATGGACGATCAAAAGTGTGGGGTTGAATACCCACGTGTTCAAAAAAAGAAAAACATGCTTTTAGCTAGGCCTAGAGGCCTCAGGGAGTATTTCTTACCTTTTTTTTAAAATTTTAATTTGATGCTATGGGGACATAGCATGATTCAAGTGTGGGGTGAGGAAAATTTTAAAAATTTTGTGCTTAACAATTTTTGGTGAATGTAATGCGGGTGAGAAATATTTGAAAAATTTTTTTGTGAGTCAAGCATGGCTTCATCATCCGTTGGTTTTTCTTTTCGGTTCTTTTCCGATGGGGGGTCCTTGAACCGAAGTATAAAAATTTTCTTTGTCTGTATATAATGTTTTTAGTCATAGGTAGGGACTGTTTCCGATGATGGATGGATGACGACTGTCTTGAGGAAAATTAGTCAATAGGTTTTGGTGTTTGAACTCGTAGCTAATTGATGGCTTGATGTTCTTGTTATGTGCTATACATGATTGTAAGATACAAGTGTGGTTAGTGTTGAAGCATGTAAGAAGTGTATAACTTTTTTTGAGACACTTAGGCTCGTGAAGTTGACTCAATATGATTGAAGCTTAATTTTGAATTCTTGTGATTAGTTGAGTAAGAGTTTGCTGAATGTGTCTTGAATTGAGCATGTGCTGTGAGTGCAATTTTTTCGAATATTCCGTGCTATTGTGGAATGTCTAGAACTTTCCTGGTGTGTATATAAAACGAAATGAAAGATGTGGATGGTAGGAGATAATTTAGGTGTTTCTTTGAATGAACCTAATTTTTATCCCTCACTTTACCTACCTAGAGTGTTGAATCCTAGTGAGCCCCATTGAGCCTTAAGCCTATTCTTTGATAGCTACAATATAAAGTTAATCCTTTTTGTTTCATTAGCCTTGAATTTGATCCAAAACTCCTAAGCGCTTAAGGGAAAAATCCAAAAGAATGAAGGAGTGAGAAGCATGAAAAAGAAGGAAAAGTAGAAGTTGTAAAAGTTGAGAAAGGTCAAGGGTGCACTTGTTTGAAAATGCTTGATTATTGGTAGGGAGTAAGAAAATAAATGAATGAAAAAATTGCATAAGTGCTCCTTACTAATAAGCTAAGTGTGTTAAAGAAATGGGAACAAGAA
Source organism: Datura wrightii (assembly GCA_035772735.1). NCBI lineage: Eukaryota > Viridiplantae > Streptophyta > Magnoliopsida > Solanales > Solanaceae > Datura > Datura wrightii. The sequence continues at coordinate 99,457,228 of JASDFA010000007.1, forward strand.
GAAAAAAATATTCAGGATTGAAAAGAATGAGGGTGAAGTAAGAGAAGAGATGTCCTTAATGAAGGTTGAAGTTATTAAAAGCGCTCGGGGAAGATAGCCTCTATTACTGGCCAGAATAGTGGCTTCCTGTCCCTTAGCTTACAATACAATCCATTAAGTCCTACTTGATCATACGTTCATACATCCTTAAATTAGTGGAGTAAAATACTAAGGGCAAGCTTATAGTTCACTACATGATGCATGTGAATTCTGTGAGAGAGCGAGCGTAATCTTATTCATATACCCACAAATGTTGTGATTTGAAAATTTGTGAGTAAAAATGGGTAACTCTCTTGTTGTGAGGGCACATGTTTAATGAGAGATAACATTCATGTCGGATTTCTTGATCAGTTGATTTGCATGAGTTTGCTAAGATTGAGAGTTGATTCTTGAGGTTAGGAACTCTTAACGGAGTTGTATATCATTTCATTGATTAAATCGTGCATGCTCTATTTTTAACTTGCTATCTTAAATAATCATTATAGCCATAACTTGAATTGTCTTGTTGAATTAGCTATGTGTGAGTCTTCATGTGCATGAGATGTAAAAGGTTTGTTCAAGGAAGAACAAGGCTTTAAGTGTGGGGTTGGTGATCTTGGGCATAATTGCATGCCCAAGTGCTACTTTATAACTCAATTTAGTCTTGTTTATCTACTTATTTATATACATTCTCAAGTGATTTTATGTAAATGTGAATATATACTAACCAACATGATTAGTTCTTGTTTTTGAAGATAAATAACGCATTTGAGGATTTAATCTACGATTTGGTGAAGTGGAGGAATGATATCGGGAGCGATACACCAAAGTTGGAACAAAATGAGGGATCACTGAAGGGTGCCGCGATGGGCACCATGTCACGTAGCCATCGCGGCAGTGTTTTGCCTCCAAGATTTAAATTGCGCGATTTCCAGAGGGCTTCCGCGATACCTCCATGTCACGGAGACAGTGCTGCGATACACTCCATGTCACGGAGGAAGTGCTCCACAAAACACTATCTGTCACGGAGGCAGTGCTCCGCGATACACTCCGTGACACGGAGCCACTCCACTTTGGGCTAAATAGCTGCTTTTTCTCATTTACTATAAATAGGTCCCTTAGCTCCTAAAGGCATGAAATAAGAATGTAGGAAGCAAGTTCTTGTCTTTTGATAAGATTTGTGGTTACGATAGGAATATACCTAATTTACCTTGCTTGGTTGATAAAATGGGAAGATAGAAAGACACCAACTTAGAATTGTACTCCACCACTTGTAGTAGTAGTTGCGAAGCTAAGTTTGGTTAAATGGTTGGAGGTACGGAATTACCCAATCAAGGGCATAGACCCCATAAACCATATCCACGTAGTGAATTGCCCACGAACTAGAAATAACATCCTCGCTCAACAATGTAGTAGTGAGGCTAGTTTGTCATGTTTAGAGGCTCGGAAGACCATGAACATGCAATTTTAATTATGTGAGATGAAAATTCATAGTTTCATACTTAAACCATTGCAAATCATAGTTTCGCATGATTTTCCGTCTTTAACTCTAGTTGCTCATTGAATGAATTCAGAGTATTTCGTTGACCACCTCTAGACTTAATTAAATTTCTCAAAAAAGTCTATAATCAACACTTGCGACATTTAATATCACACTTGAACGTGATAATGAGCTGAATTGGTCTAGTCCCTGTGGGTTCGACATCCGACTATTAAAAAGGGCCACTATATTACTTGTACAACCCGTACACTTGCGGGCTCAACAGTTAGTATATATATTCACATTTACATAAAATTACATGAGAATGCATATAATTAAGTTGATAAACAAGACAAAACTAAGTTATAAAGCATAACTTGGGCATGCTATTTTGCCAAAGATCACAAAGCATAAATATCAATATGGAAAACTCGAAATATACTAGTGACCACATTCAGGGAGACCTCCTACTCCTGAAGGGATGCTAAAGCATAGAATCTGTTCTGGTACTAATCGCTAGCTATGCTAGGTAGATGCCCCGTGATGTGCTGAGCGTATGAGAGGACCTGCTGAGCTAGAAGCTGGGCCTCATCCCCCTACCTGATCCTGTCTCGCAGCTGGACAATCTCTAAGCATGTGTCCGACTGCCCACACAAAAAACAAGCACTTGAACTTGCCAAACACTGGTCTTTGTGCCCTCGACCACACATGCGATAAGCTAGAATGTTAGAATCTGCGAGTCTACTGCTATGACCCCTTGTGCCTGATGCCCACTCTCTCTTATCATGTCTGGGCCTGGATGGCACACTCAACACTGAAGATGCTGGGGCTGATGTTCTTTGGTGGGTCTGCAGTCGGTGCCCACCACTGGACCTCTGCTGAGAGAATCCGTGGTCCTCGATCCTGGCCCTTTTGGCCTCCATCTCTCTCGAATGTGCCGCCTCCATATGCTGGGCGTACAACACTATCCGAGGAAAGTCCATATCCTAGTGAAGCATTGCAGTCCTGCAATCCTTGTCCAAATAGCTCACAACCCCATGGGCAAATCTACTCACCCGCATCCTCTGATAGGCTACCAACTCTAGAGCATATTTCAATAGTTGAGTGAACTAAAGAGCATACTATTGTACAATCATTCTCCCTTGCTTCAAATTCACAAACTCAGCTTCCTTCAGCTCCCTTCAGCTCCCTCATCTCTCGAGGGAAGAACCAGTCTAGAAATGCAACATGGAACTCTTCCCAAGTGAACGGACCTGCTCCTGTGACCCTGTTATCTTTCCATTGGCGAAAACGTATGTGCGTGACCCCTTTTAGCTGATAAGAGGCCAAACCGGTGCACTCAACCCCATTCACCCCCATGACTTGGGTGATCTGGACAGTCTTATCTATTAACTCATGTTGGTCCTCAGCTACCTTGGACCCAAGGAACTCCAGCGAGTTCATCCGCTAGAAGTCTCTAATTCGAGCTGCCGCTGCGTTGCCACTTTACGGAATATGAATAATGTCCTATTGATTGACCTGAGCAGTTAAGGCCTACGCAAGCATTTGAATAGCGGCCGAAAACTCAGCATGGGTAGCTGGCTCCGGTGCCTAAGGTTCCTGAACTGTGGGGCTGGCTGATGCCCATAACCATTACCATCCTCGTGGCCTTCACCACCTCCATTCCTCCTTTCGTTCATTCTTTAAGGGGTCATGATTCTGCAATCGCGAATAACATGAATTAGAAGGATAGAAAGACTTTTCATTGCATGACATAGATAATGAAAGAAGGAAACATTTCCTAAATGTCTCATAGCCTCTTCGTCATAAGTGTGGCATGCTTCACACCTATGAAAAAGACTCTACTTAACGCGGATTTCAGACACCCTTGGACACTTCAAAACCTATGGCTATGATACCAAGTTTGTCATGACCTGAATGAAGGCTCGGATCGCGACACGAGACAAAAATCCCCGAGAGGCCCCAAGTCGACCCATGACATAAGCATATATCTAGTCAACCAAGAGACTAAATAATCCACAATACAATCATAGCGGAAGTTTAGATTGAATATAACATCAGAGTATAAAATCTAAAGCTAAATACATACATATGTCTGAATAGCCTCTAAACATGAAGAGTTGATGGGACAAGACCCCAACTAATTCAACAAGTTGAAAACTGAAATACATAAAGAAAAGATAAATAGTCTGGTCCTCGGAAGATAAGGATTCACCAATAAGCAGATGCTAACTCCGATAAGATGTCTAAGAACGGGGCTGAACCTGAGAGCCAGATCCTGTATCATGAAAAGATACAACATAGAAAGTATGCAGTCAATACGTGGAATGTACCGAGTATGCAAGGTAAGTAAAACCGCTAAAGTAAGTAAAACCTTTTAACACAATGCGTTAATTAAAACATAAAAATCAGTAAACTGAGAGTAGGGCTTGCATGCATTCTTTCTGAAATCTTGATCTTTTCATAATATGATAGTACATAGCTTGATAACCTCAAACTGACTCGAATGACTCAAAGATGAAATATGATATTTATCGAAAAGATGAACATTGAGTCAAACCTTTCTTTTAGAACCCGTGTGAGTATATGATAACCATGGGTAATGAATATGCCTATCTAAATCATATAGAACAATTGTAGACTCGTCACTTAACCGATATACCACAATAGAGCTTACGTTCTCCCGACTATCACACTCAAGTGGCCAGAGCCATCCAAAGCCTTGCCAGGGATAAGGATGTTACCATGATATCAATGTCAAACTAAAGGCCCATTTGGACAAGGGGAAGGTCACAAGGGAGGTCCCAAGTCATATAATGGCATCAACCTATGTTGGCGCATAGTTCTGGGGCCTAGGGTGATCGACCCTCCTGCTCGGTGCTATACTCTTCTCCCAAAAACATGCAATGCTCTACATCATATAGTACAAAGCTCAACATCGTCTATTGATGAAGCTCAATTATCAAATACATCTCAAATACGAATTTATGCATATGAGAAACTTAAATTCAAAACATTCCACAAGATGAAAACATACTTGGGAGCCTTGCTCCAAAACCATATGGTAAGCTATGCATAGGAAAGTTTAACTCAAAACATAACATAAGCTAGAATATAAAAATTTGGGAGTCTTCGCTCCAAAACAATGTGGTAACCTTAGTTCGGGAAAATCCTTATTTAAACTTAACATGTGGGCATTGCCCAAGTCTTTATCATACTTAGAATTACTCAATTCTCATCGAAAACATATCCATAAACATGGGTAGATTCAAATCATGCTTTCCATCATAATATCTCATCATTATCGCATTTACTTCACAAATCTCACTTTTCATGATCATATCATCAATGGGTTCCAACATTCATAAGGCTAGAAACATAATATTTAATTGAAATCATCATAAAATTAGCCCATGCTTCACAATTCGATAATAAAATCATAATCAATTCACACCCATGTAAAGAAATTAAAGATTCATGCATTTGGATAGAAACCCCATACTTGATCACAGGAAATCCTCATACTTAGATTGCAATTGGGCATGGGTGTGGAAGGAAACACCCACTCATAACCCTATATACCTGGAAGGAATTGATTCTACCACTTCTCTGATTGCCCAAGAAGAATTTGAATGAAAACCTTGAAGACTTTCTCTAGATCACCTCCTCAACTTCTCAAGTTTGCATGCATGGATGGAAATAACTTAGAATATGTTTTCCCCTCCTTAAACACACTAAAATGAGCCTTAAACGATGTAGTTTAGGCTTTAGGAACTTAGTAATTACGAAAACTCCCTTACTAAATTCGTAGGAAATTACTACCAGGTGGTCCTAATGGATGGCCTGACGACTCGTGGTCCAGGGAAATGACTCGTCACCCTGCTCGTAATGTACACTGCCTCATTCTCTGGGATTTCTCATCTGGCTGGCAATGGGGGACCCCATGAATCATGGTGACTGACCATGACTCGTGGTCACCACCCGTGATGTACACTGCTTTTCTTCCTTCTCTTTCCTTCTCCTTCATCCCACTACTGGCCTAACAACTTGTGGTGTCTAACCATGAGTCGTTTTCACATCCATGGGGACCCTTTTTCTCTGAGCTTCCATCTCCTCACTGGCCTCCATCACGAGTCACTTGACGATCGTAGGTTGTCCTCACGAGTAGTCCCACGACTCATCCTAAGCGTGCAACATCACTTTTACATTTTCCCCATTTCAATTCCCAAGTCTGATCTTTGAGCTCCTGGAGTATAACATCTTAACAGACTAGGTTGAAGTCTGAAGGGACTGGTACTATAGTATCACGGGGTAAGCTACTTGTGGAGAGTTAGTCTAGTTTCTTAGGAGCATGTCCGCTTAGTAGCAGCCCCATAGTTTTTCTCAGTGGATGAACTAAATAGTTCATCACATGTGACCTTATAGACAACTTATGAGTTATCCTTGCCTCAACATGACCTTCACACTATCACTTAGGTCACCAAAACCTCGACCTTTTCCGTCTAAGTGGACAGAGGTTGTGAGCACTGCCAGGTCCGTCTGGCCAGGTGTAGGCACACGGACTATGCCTATTGGCATCTATATAGACCAATTCATGGGCGAGTAAGAGTAGAGGTCGTGTTAGGCCTAATGAGCCCAGATGGATCAAACATGATTACAAGAGCCCAGATGGCTCAGACGTGATTACAGAAGCCCAGAAGGCTTAGACACAACTACAGGAGCCTATATGGCTCATATTTAGTTACAGGAGCCCAGATGGCTCACATTCAGTTACAGGAGCCCAGATGGCTCAGGCATGATTATAGGAGCGCAGATGCCTCATACATGATTACTGGAGTCCAGATGGCTCAAACATGATTATAGAAGCCCAAATGGATTAGACACAGCTACAGGAGCCTAAAAAGCTCATATTCAGTTACAGGAGCCTAGATGGCTCATATTCTGTTATAGGAGCGTAGATTGCTGAGATACAATTACAGTTACTTGCAAGGCCTAAGAGGCACCAATAGGGGTATATAGACTGATTGGCACTTGTAGAATCTTATGGGTTCCTAGTTAGGTTATTACTGTGTTTCTTGTTCCTTCTAGGCTTATGGGGGCCAGGTTATGTTCTTGTTTGTATACTTGACTATTAGTTATAACTTATGAATGTTTAGTTGTATAGTTTAAGCACATATACGTGTAGCGATTTACTAGATGCAGGTTATGGATAAGAAAGCATACAAGTTATCTTCTACCCCTTCTTGCTACTTACTTTCAGTCTTTATCAACTTATATTCAGCTTTTTTACTACTGCCTTACATATGCAGTACATATTATACTGACGCACAATTATGGGGCACTGCAGACTTGTCTATAGGTTTAGACATACATGTTTCAGGACCCCCTTAGTAGCTATTCAGAGTCAGTAGATTCGTAAGCTCCTTTGGTTTGGAGTTGGTAGGTAGTGGGCGTTTACTCTTTTGTTGTACTGTTTTTGGTGGGTCAGGGACCTATTCTGACCAGTATTCCACTCTTAGCGGCTTGCAGACTACAATATTTAGTTAGTTGGTTGTTGTTGGCCATGTGGGGCCCATGTATATCTTATTTTATGCATTGGTCATGTAGGGCATAGTACAACTGCTTGTTTGCATTATTGTTTTAACTAGACAACATGGTGTTCTTGCCGGCCGCATAGGAACCCTTTTATTTTTTTTGTTGGCTGGGCTAGATGTTTTCTTTTATAGGTTCTGCATTGCTTTGTCGGCCCAAGGCTATGTTTATAGCCGAGATATAGCAGTTTGTTTTCTTGATTTTGAGCTGCTGATAGGCACCATAGGTGCATATGCCAGCCAGGTCAACCCAGACTCCAGTGTGGCATTAGGTTCCAGCCATTTTGTCCAAGGTGGGGCATGAAAAGGAAGGGGCAGAGGTCATGGACAGAGGCCTGCTGCTGATTGTGGAGGGACTTGATCTTGGGCAGATTTATATGCCCAAGCGATACTCAAAAGTACCATTTTAGCCTTGTTTATCTAGCAATGTGTATACATTTTCATGTAATTAGGAATAAAATGTGAATTTATACTAACCAACATGATTAGCATTGTTTTGCAGGTAAAATGTGATTTCGAGAAGCTAAAAGACATGTTGGACGATATCGGAGTTGGACTTGGATGGGAGCAAGGAAAAGGCATTGGACAACATGATTTAAAGGGGCTCCGCGATGGAGCCGTGTCACGCTGCCATCGGGGAGGCAGTCTGCCTGGAGGGTGAAAATTCACCAAATTTCTAGTGAAGGTCCGCGTTTGCTCCGTGGCATGGAGCTAGTGCTCCGCGATGCACGCCGTGCCACGTTGAGCTTGAATTCCCGGACCCCCAGTTCCAGTGAGGGTCCGCGTTCATGGCGTGTCACGGAGGCAGTGCTCCGCGATGCACTCCGTGACACATTGCTCATTATTCCGGGAAAAATTCCCACTAGTATAAATAGAACACTGAAGTTCATTTTTCATAATGGAGACTTGGTGGAGCAAGGACGTGGGTTACAGGCAGTTCAGGGACGAAAAGTTCAGGGTTTTTTCTCTCTTTCTTTCTTCTCTAATTCAATTGTTTGTTTGATTAACACTCATTTTATGATGATTAATCCACAAATGAGTGGCTAATTCCCTTCCTTGCTGAGGTTATGAACACTTGTGATGAATTTTGATTATTGATTATATGGTTTTTCATCTTTTTCTTCCATGTTGTTCTATTAATTCTTGTTCTTACTGCATTGGTGTGTGGCCTACATTAATGTACATCTAAAAATTCCGATTTCACTCGAGAGAGCACGAAATTGGAAAGTTGTGAATTAATAGGATATTGTTCTTTACTTGATTTGGGAAAATTGAGTTTTGATGTGCATTCAGGATAGAAATATACCTGAAAGACGTATTAGTCAATTTAGGAACCGGAATTGTATGGCTAGAACATGAATTGCATTTGATCATAGAAATGTAGACGGATGGTTCATGATTCTTAAGTGAGATTAAATACGAGAGTTTTAATCTCTTGGCAAATGTTCTTGGCTAGCAACTGGAAGAAAAGATTAACCAATTTATGATGATAATCAGTTTCATTACATGTTCGTTTAACCTTAGCATGCTTTTATCCGTGGTCCAAATTCAAAGTAGATAATTGTTCTTAGTTTTAGTATAAAATTTATAAAACAAAATATTAAATTTTTGGTTACGTTGTTGTCAGCATATTTAGAAGTAAAATATAGTATACTAGAGCAAATTGCACTTAACCCAAGTCTCTGTGGGATCGATACTTGGCTTACTAAAGCCACTTACTACTTGTTCGACCATGTGCACTTGCGTGTCGTTTTATATACCTATATAACACAGCCGAACAAGTTTTTGGTGCCGTTGCCGGGGACTTGGCAATTGGTGAATTTGTTTTAAGTGTTAATTTACTGTATTTTTATTTTCTTAAGTGTTGACAACTTGGTCTTAGCCTGTATTTTGCAGACATAATTGCTGTGAACACTAGCAAGAGACAAAGAGCTGGTGGAATCTTATATAGAGCGAGAACGTATATTTCACAGTAAACGGAGAGAAGCTCTACAAAGAAAGCTGCAGTTGCTCAGACAGACTATTATGGAGCAACAACAGAATCCACCGGTTGTGAGGGCAGTGTTAGTGCCCGAAGAAGTAGCAGCAATGCCGGTTCGCGAGGTGGCAATCCCACATGCCAATAATGTTACATCCAGTATCCGCAAACCAGAGCCTGGAGGGAGATTTGAACTCAAGAAAAATATGGTGCAATTGTTGCACACAAGTAGGCAATTTACCGATCTCCCTCATGAAGACCCACAAAAGCATCTCCAAAACTTTTTGGAGATAAGTGACACTTACATACCCGCTGGAGTGTCACCTGATTATGTCTGGCTTATCTTATTTCCATTCTCCTTACTTGGAGAAGCCAAGAAGTGGTTGAAAGTTGAGCCACCAAATTCTATTTCAACGTGGGATGATCTTGCACGGAAGTTCTTGATAAGGTTTTTTCCCTCTGGTAAAACAGCAAGACTTAGAAGTCAAATTCTAAGCTTCAAACAGAGGGAGGGAGAAAATTTATATCAAGCCTGGGAGAGATTTAAATCCATGTTGCGGGACTGTCCTCATCATCATCAGTCCAATGAGGTGTTGGTGCACACATTTATTGAGGGTTTGGAACCCCACACCAAAATATTGCTAGATTCAGCAGCTGGAGGGCAAGCGCTGGAAAAGACTTATGAGGAGCTGTATACCTTGCTAAACCGGATTTCACAGGGCAATCCAGAATGGAATGCTGATTCATCACGAGGTGGGACAAGGAAAGCAGCAGGAGTGCTTGAAGTGGATGGGTTTACAGCTATCGCTGCACAGATAGCTGCATTACAAAATCAATTGAACAACCACTTCAGCAACATGACTTTGAACCAGCCTCCAGCTCCAGTTAATGCAGTCCAGCAGATGTGGTGTGAAGTGTGTGGAAGCAGTGAGCACTCAGCTGAGTGCTGTGGAGCCAATCCTGACTCGGTAAACTTTGTGGGTAATGGACAAAGAAATCACCAGCAGTATGGTAGTAGCTACAATTCAAATTGGAGGAATCATCCTAATTTCTCATGGGGTAGCAACAACCATCAAGGCCAAAGTTCGGGTCAGGGTGTGCAAAGGAACCAAGGAGGGCAACAGAACTATCAATCTCAATTCAGAAATAACAATGCACCTCCTCCACCACCATCACCCAGCATTGAGGAGATGTTCAAGACCATGATAGCTAACCAAGCTCAATTGCAGGCTGACTATGTGAAATTGGCAGCCGAAGTGAAAAACAATCAGTTAGCTACCAAGGCTCTTGAGTATCAATTTGGGCAATTTGCTAGTGCCCAAATACAAGGCCTAGAGGAGGACTGCCAAGCGACACAGATCCGAATCCCAAGCAGGTAAATGCAGTGACCACAAGGAGTGGTTTGCAGCTGAAGGAGGTGGAACCAGAAAGACCACCTCAACATTCGGGAGCAGCAGAAGTTGAGGGGGAGCAAAGTTCGGAAAGGGGGAAGACCAAAGAAGCTGAATCAGAAAGACCTCCACCCCCGTTGCCTCAACGACTCAAGAAACACAAAGAGGAGGCGTGTTTCATGAAATTCATGGAGGTGCTTAAAGAGGTACATGTTAATTTACCTCTTGTTGATGTCTTGCAGGGAGTGCCTAAATATGCCAAGTACATAAAAGACATCGTGGCCAACAAAAGTCGGTTGACTGAGTATGCTACGGTGGCTTTAATAGAGGAGTGCACTTCCCGGATCCAAAATAGACTGCCCACAAAGTTAAATGACCCTAGAAGTTTTACTATCCAGCTTACTATTGGGCAGAGCATCCGAGCTCATGGATTGTGTGACTTGGGGGCGAGTATAAATTTGATGCCGTCTTCGGTATTCAGAAAGTTGGGTTTAGGGAGTCCTAGACCCACAATCGTAATCTTGCAGTTGGCGGATCGATCCTTAGCTAGGCCAGATGGCATTGTTGAGGATGTTCTAGTTCAAGTTGGCTCCCTAATTTTCCCGGTAGATTTTGTCGTGCTGGATTTTGAACCAGACGCGAAAGTCCCATTTATTTTGGGACGTCCCTTCTTGGCAACCGAGAAAGCATTAGTCGACGTAGCTGTGGGGCAACTCACAATGCGAGCACACGACAAGGTAGAGGTGTTCGATGTGTATAAAACACCCAAGCTCCCGATGGTGCATGAAGAACTCTCGTTGATCAATGTGATTGATCATGGTAATGTTAAGCAGATGAAGGATTCCCGAGAGTTAATGGGAAGACCACCGGATAGGTGTAAGCACTACTGGGGGGAGGACGGTGATCGAGAGAAATCGTCCATCACCCTAGCGGACAATTGAGCTTAAATGACGTCGAGCCGTGACGGTAAACCAGGTGCTGCACGGGAGGCAACCCGTGAAAATTTTTTCTTTCATTTTGTAAAGTGTAAATAGATTTTTCTTTTTCTTTTTCATAAATTACTACAAAATTTTTCGTTTTAATTTTTGTTTTTAATTTTATTTAGGTGAAACCTATAATTCTAACCAATTTTGTTTAGTGATATGATTTTCAGGTCAAACGGAGGAAACTGTGCACGGAATCATGAAGGAAAAGTTGAGGTATGAAAAATTAATAAAATGTAGAAAACAGTGAGCTGGGGCGATAGCTCCATGTCACGAAGGAGGACCTCCGTGTTACCCTCCGTGACACGTTGAGGTATAACCCGGAAATTTTAAAAATTTCCAGTATGCTGTCGCAATGGCTCCGTGTCACGGAGGCAGTGCACCGCGATGCACTCCGTGACACGTTGCCTTGTATATCGTGACGGGTCACACCAGGTTGCCGGGTGACCCGCGTGTTTTTCTACCCTTTTTAACCTGAAACCTCCCCTTTTCCCCTCATTTTGAATTTCCTTCGCGACCAAACATCCCAAAACCCCTCTCCCATAAACATGCCACGGCTTAAGGCAACAAATTACCGAGTTTTCTTTGATTATTCAACTATGAGGTATGTTTTCCGATTCCCTCTCAAGTTTTTGTCGATTTTCTTTGATTGTAAGCATGGGAGGTGAGCTAAATCGCCCTAAGTCGAAATTAAACATGAATTTGAGTTATTTGTTGATTGATAATTGTTCGGAATGTCGTTATGATCGTTTGAACTTGTCGATTGAATAAATTATTTGAATTTGATTGATAAAATCAATTCTAGGGCTTGTTGTTGAATTTGAAGTTAGAAATGAGTTGAAATTGTGAATTTTATACCGGGTTGTACATGTTGAATGAGATGAGTCGTGTACAAATTGTTGGAATGTTAATAGACGACGAATTCTCGGGTTTGGGGGGAAATGTTGAAATTTGTTCGAATTTGGTTGGTTGGATAGGTTCATGTATATAAATTTTTGTTGTTATTTTTGTTTCTTTATTTTTCTTTGCTAAGTGCAATGGTTAAAATGTTTTCGATGGTAGTGATTGTGATTAGCTGTACGAAGTCTGAGTAGTACACAAAAGTTATACCGTCGAATTTTCTTTTGAACGCACTAAGCATGATTGTATAGCTGGTTGTTTTGGGTAAATAAAGTTATTCTTGCCGTAGGTTGTAACTGTGGCTAAGGACTAAGTGTGGGGTAACTTAGCGTAATCCGACCTTAGCCTAAGTTAATATTTATTTAGCTTAACATTGAGCGTGTTTACTTGGGTTGACAGGTAAAATGGCATGCTGGCAAGAGAAAGGTAAAGGTGCATCAACTTCAGGCACTGGAAGAAAGCGACTCAGACTGGGCACAGCAGTCCCAGCAGCACCAGCAGTTCCACACGGCCAGCGCCACCAATATGGAACAAGATGGGTGACTGACGAGGGGAAAAAGTGGTACGCCAAGCACAAAGAGAACAAATATTTCCCCGAGGAGCATATAGCACGGGAGCCATTGGCACAGGAGTTCCCCAGAATAGTTCACCGGATCGAGGCTGCGGGGCTCAAGTTCATATTCGAGGAGCCCAAAGAATGCAACCTGCACTTGGTTCGGGAGTTCTATGCCAACTGGAACCCGTCAATCCGAAGCCACACCATTAAAATCAGAGGGCAGATAGTCACTACGGAGCCCCACCAGCTCAATGCCATCATAGGAGCGCGGGACACAGAGGTCCACGTCCTCCGACAGCTGAACATTACCCCACCGTATGCTGACATCAGACGCACACTGTGTGGGGCCCCATCTACAGCTAGATGGAGCAGGCACAAGGAAAGGGGCTACCATCAGACTCTGCCATATTCTCAGATGAACAGGGAAGCCCGAATTTGGCTGAAGATAGTATGCTCTTGCCTCATCCCGGGGGTACATATGACTGATGTAACCCGGGATCGTGTTTGCCTGGTGTACGCCCTGATGAAAGGGCTGGAGATAAATATCGGGGCGGTTATTATATCTGCCATGAAGAGAGCCCGGTTGCACCAGGGGCACAGGTATGGTTTCGGTGGACTACTCACCACCTTTCTCAGGGGCCTTGATGTTGAGGAGGAGGCCCTCGATTATATCCCGCAGTTGGAGCGGCGGGCCTTGGATGTTACCAAAACTAAGGCTCCCGACACCACCCACGGGCCAGTGCTGACACTTGGCGAGCGACACGCTCGTGATGACCAGTATATGGCGTGAATGTATGGGATGTAGATGCTCCAGCTCAGGATAGGTGGGAGGCCGGCGACGGAGGAGGAGCTATGGCAGCTCGAGCTAGACTACCCATTTGGCGAAAACGCCAGGGCTCTATGCCGAGTAGGGCCAGCCTTTGTAGAGCCCACGGATGATGACGTCCCCACGGACGAGGAGACGCGTCAGGAGGATTCCGATGTGGAGTCCGATGATGATGACGGAGGCGACTCAGACATGGGAGATGAAGCAGTAACACCCGACGAAGAAGTGGAATACTTTGATTGATCAGGGAGTTCCACCACCCGATTTTGTGCTATTTAATTTTTGTGAACACTGGGGACAGTGTTCGGATTAAGTGTGGGGTGGGAGTAGTTAGGTGCTGGGCTAGGCTGTTTGTTTGTATGTTCTCCTCTATTATTTTGTATGTTGTGTTTCCCTGTGTTCGTGAATTTTCAAATTGTTCTGTATTTGTAAATATTTGTGAAATTGATGTGTGTTGTTGAATGTTGCTAGCTGATTCTGTAAATATTTTTTTTGTTTATCGAAATGATCGATATTTTAAAAAAAAAAATTTTTAAAATATTGTGTACATAAATTTTTTTCTTTTCCTATCGAAATGATCAATATTTTGCAAATTTTTCAATTTTTTTAATTTTGGGTTTCTCGGTGTTTGTTTTCGATTCTTTTACCGAGAATGGTCCCATTGAACCGAAGTCATAGTTAGTGATCGTTCCCTATGATGGATGGATGACGACCGTCTTAAGGGAAATGTAGTCGGTAGGAGTAGTTTTTTTTTCAATTAATTTTCAGTTTTTTCCTTGGTGGATTGCATCCTGGAACCTTTAGTTACTATATGGTTGCGAGAGTTCAGTTGCGTGTTGTACATGATATTCCAAATGCAAAGGTGATTCTTATGAAAGAATGCAAATTTTGTAAATATGTTGAGATACCTAGGCTGTAGAGTTCGATTCAGTGTGATTGAGGCTTAATATTTGAATTCCTGTAACTAGCTGATTGAAGAGTCTGTGAGTACATCTTGAATCGAGCATGTGCATAAAGTGTGAAGTGAGGTGTTGATATTCCATGCTATTGTGAAGTGTCTAGATCTTGCCTGGTGTGTGTACAAAACAAAATGAAGGAGGTGTATTGTAGGAAAGGATGTAGGCATTTCTTTGTTTTAACCGAGAGTTTCTATTTCTTTCTTGTCATACTCCCCCTTTCTGTGATTGTATACCCTAGTCGGCCCTTTGAGCCTTGAGCCTATTATTTCTTTCTTTTGTCCAAAAAGTGTAAACCGAGCTTAATTCCTTCTTTTCATTAGCCGTAAAGTCTATACAAAACTCTTAAGCGCTTAAGAAGAGAAAATAATTTTCCCAAAGTGTCAAAGAGTAAGAATGGTGAAAAGAAAAAGAAAAGCAGAGTGATGAAAGGAAAGAAAAGGTTGAAGGTGCACTTGCTATAAATAAACGATAATGAAGGTGCATGAATAATCTTTGTTGTCGTGTCAAGTGTGCTTAATGAAATGGGCCATACTAAAGTAAATCATCAAGAATGGGATGATGAAAAAAAAAAAGAGAAACAGTGTCCATGAGTGATGGGAATGTGTTGAAAAGGCGCTTAAGGATGCTAGTGGCTATTATTGGCTAATCCAATATTTACTAGTTCCATAGCTTCCATTACAACCCATTAAAGTCCTACGTGATCTTACATAGCATTTCTTTATATTAGTGGAGTAATACACTAAGGGCAAGCTTATGGGTCACGACATGATGCATGTGAATTCTTTTGGGAGAGAGAGTGAAATTGTTTTTTACATGCCCCTACTTGAATGTTTGTGTGTCACATGAGCAAAAAGGGGAAGATTCTCTTGAGTTGTGAGGGAACATGCTTGATGAAAGATTGATTTTCGTGTCGGATATCTTGATTAGCTGATTTGCATGAGTTTGCCGATATCGAGAGTCGATTCTTAAAGTCTAGGAAGTCTTAATGTATTGAAGGTCATTGCATTGATAAGACAATGCATGTTTTCTTGATGATTTGCAATATTGAATAATCGGTATGACCGTAGCTTAAATTGTCGTACCATAGTAGCGAGGTTGGGATGTAAATTGCATGAATTGTATGTTTGTTGTTCGAGGACGAACAAGGATTCAAGTGCGGGGTAAGTGATCTTGGGCAGATTTATATGCCCAAGCGATACTCAAAAGTACCATTTTAGCCTTGTTTATCTAGCAATGTGTATACATTTTCATGTAATTAGGAATAAAATGTGAATTTATACTAACCAACATGATTAGCATTGTTTTGCAGGTAAAATGTGATTTCGAGAAGCTAAAAGACATGTTGGACGATATCAGAGTTGGACCTGGATGCGAGCAAGGAAAAGGCATTGGACAACATGATTTAAAGGGGCTCCGCGATGGAGCCGTGTCACGCTGCCATCGCTGAGGCAGTCTGCCTGGAGGGTGAAAATTCACCAAATTTCCAGTGAAGGTCCGCGTTTGCTCCGTGGCACGGAGCCAATGCTCCGCGATGCACGCCGTGCCACGTTGAGCTTGAATTCCCGGACCCCCAGTTCCATTGAGGGTCCGCGTTCATGGCGTGTCACGGAGGCAGTGCTCCGTGATGCACCCCGTGACACGTTGCTCATTATTCTGGGAAAAATTCCCACTAGTATAAATAGAACACTTAAGTTCATTTTTCATAATGGAGACTTGGTGGAGCAAGGACGTGGGTTACAGGCAGTTGAGGGACGAAAAGTTCAGGGTTTTTTCTCTCTTTCTTTCTTCTCTAATTCAATTGTTTGTATGATTAACAGTCATTTTATGATGATTAATCCACAAATGAGTGGCTAATTCCCTTCCCTGCTGAGGTTATGAACACTTGTGATGAATTTTGATTATTGATTATATGGTTTTTCATCTTTTTCTTCCATGTTGTTCTATTAATTCTTGTTCTTACTGCATTGGTGTGTGGCCTACGTTAATGTACATCTAAAAAGTCCGATTTCACTCGAGAGAGCACGAAATTGGAAAGTTGTGAATTAATAGGATATTGTTCTTTACTTGATTTGGGAAAATTGAGTTTTGATGTGCATTCAAGATAGAAATATACCTGAAAGACGTATTAGTCAATTTAGGAACCGGAATTGTATGGCTAGAACATGAATTGCATTTGATCATAGAAATGTAGACGGATGGTTCATGATTCTTAAGTGAGATTAAATACGAGAGTTTTAATCTCTTGGCAAATGTTCTTGGCTAGCAACTGGAAGAAAAGATTAACCAATTTATGATGATAATCAGTTTCATTACATGTTCGTTTAACCTTAGCATGCTTTTATCCATAGTCCAAATTCAAAGTAGATAATTGTTCTTAGTTTTAGTATAAAATTTGTAAAACAAAATATTAAATTTTTGGTTACGTTGTTGTCAGCATATTTAGAAGTAAAATATAGTATACTAGAGCAAATGGCACTTAACCCAAGTCTCTGTGGGATCGATACTTGGCTTACTAAAGCCACTTACTACTTGTTCGACCACGTGCACTTGCGTGTCGTTTTATATACCCATATAACACACCCGAACAGGGCTCGTGCTCCTGCTCAAGTTAGGGAGAGGTTTGCATCTCCCATGCCACCAGCAATACAGGAGCAAGTGGTTGTTGAAGTGGAAGTTGTAACTCAACGGGAAGCTCCTGCCGTTCCAGCATCCTTTGAGGTTCTAGTTCAAGTCCTCAATCTCCTGAGTGGCCTCGTAGGTAATTGAGCAGCCTAGCAACTCCTGCGGGGTAGAAGTTGGGAATACAACATGCAGCTGCTATGACTTCTCGAATTGATGACTTGTCAAAAGCTATCATGTTCCCAAGATCAACGAGCATGACCTGTTTTGGAGGTTCACTAAAATGAAGCCTCCCACTTTCTACTGCACTGAGGTAGAGGACGCCTATGAGTTCATCATCGACTGTCATGAGAGGCTCCACATGATGGGGGCGTTAGAGAAGTATGGTGTAGAGTTTGTTACTTTTTAGTTAATGGGGGATGCTAAGCTCTAGTGGAGAACTTTTGTGGAAGGCAGAACAATGGGGTCACCACCGTTGATTTGGACCTAGTTCTACTCCACATTCCTAGAGAAGTATGTTCCAACCCACTCTAAGAGATAGGAGACGGGATGAGTTCACCGCCATCAAGCAGGGTAACTCATCTGTTGCAACATACAAGGCTCGATTTCATTCCCTGTCCAAGTATGCCCTACTGCCCAAGGAGGATAGAGTTAGGCGGTTTGTTAAAGGCCTGAATGTGGGTCTCTAAGTATCAGCTCTTAGATGATCTCATCAAGTGAGACCTTCCAAGAGGTGGTGTATGTGAATTCCGTGGAAGGGGTGAGATAGGAGGGATATACAAGGATCGCCGAGCAGGGTTTCTATGGGTGCCCTACTCAGCCTGCTAAGTAGGTGTCAGCCAGAGGTCTGTTAGGGACATCTCCGCAACCATCAAGTGCAATTGAGGGTACTCAGGTAGTTCGATCAGACTTCGGAGCTCACCCTATTTCCTCTATTCCAGCTCAGAGGCCCGTGATTGAGAAGGTCTGTCATGACGGTGGTGAGTACAACCACATCCGTATATGGTGCCTCAGATTTGTATAGGGTGGGTAGATTGTTCCTTGCCCTTCTCCTCGAGCTCCCACCCCTACTGAGAGAGGAGGTAGTGCATTCAGTCCGAATCGTCCATAGCTAGAATGAGGTAGCCAGCCATCCGTCAGTGATGGTGCTTAGTAGGGTAGAGGATGTGCTTAGGCGGGTAGGGGTGGCAACTAGTCAGGTAGAGGGGTGGCACAACTTAATTGAGGCCGCTCTCAGTTGGGTAATCAGGCCAATTTTATGTTTTTCCTAGTAGGGCAGAGGTAGAGGCTTCAGACGCCATTATTAGAGTTATGATCTTCATGGCTAATAAAATGGCTATTGCATTTTTTGATTCGGCCACAACATTTCTTATGTGTCTGCTTTTTTTGAGTTAGGTCTGAGTATTGTTTATGATGTGCTTGATACTCCTATCCGTGTGTCTACTCCTGTTAGGAATTCTAAATTGGTGGATAGGGTTGTTCGTGATTGCATTATTCATTTCATAGGGTTTGACACTCTAGCACACTTAGTGATCTTAGACAGGGTTGATTTTGATATAATTTCGGGAATGAGCTAGTTGTCCCCTTACCATGCCATTCTAGATTGCCATGCTAAGATCTTTACTATATCGGGGCTAGGCCATCTAGGTTGGAGTTGAAGGGAATTATAGCCCTGCTCTTAAGAAACTCATCTCATATATTTATGCCCATAAGTTGATAGAGCAGGGTTGTTAAGCATATCTATGGCATATTCAGGACATTTGTTCCCAGGGTCCTTCAATAGAGTCGGTCCCAGTTGTTTGTGAGTTTTTAGAGGTGTTCCCTGCAGATATGCCCGGCATGCCGCTGGACCGTGACATTGACTTGTATATAGATTTAGAGCCAGGGACTCGATCTATTTCTATTCCTCCGTACCGTGTGGCACCTACTGAGTTTACAAAACTCAAGGTGCAGATGGATAGTGCAGGGTTTATTAGACCAAGTGTGTCACCATGGGGTGCCTCAGTATTTTTTGAAGAAGAATGATGGTAGTATACGGATGTACATTGACTACCGTTAGTTGAACAAGGTGACTATCCAAAACAAGTACCCTCTTCCTTGAATAGATGATTTGTTTGATCAGTTACAGGGGGAAACCGCATTTTCAAAATTGACTTAAGGTCTTGTTATCACTAGCTGAAAATTCAGGCGAAGATATTCCCAAAATAGCGTTCCAGACTAATATGGGCATTATGAATTTCTGGTCATGTCATTCGGACTCTCTAATGCCCCAGCTACATTCATAAGCCTGATGAATGATATTTTTAAAATTAACTTAGACTCCTTTATTATTATGGTTATTGACGATATCTTGGTGTATTATAAGACCAAGAAGGACAAGAAAATCATCTAAGAATTGTGCCGGGATTACTAATGGAGAAGAAGTTGTATGCTAAGTTCACCAAGTGTGAGTTTTGGTTGGAATCAGTGTCTTTTCTGGGACATGTGGTTTCCAAGGAGGGAATCCAAATTGATCCACATAAGGTGGGGGTGGTCAGAAACTAGGCAAGGCCAACTAACGTGATGGAATTTCGGAGTTTTATGGGGCTGGCCAATTACTACTATCCGTTCGTGAAGGGTTTTGCCTCTATCACTTCGGCGTTGACCAAGTTAATGCAAAAGGATGTACCTTTCTAGTGGTTAGAGGAATGTGAAGCATGTTTTTAGAAACTCTAGACTCAGATAACCATAGAACCTATCTTGTTGCTACCAGTGGAAGGCAAAGACTTTCTCATTTATTGTGATGCCTCAAAGTTTTGGTTAGGTCCTGTGCTAATGCAGGAAGGGACGTTTATTACTTATGACTCGAAATAGTTGAAGGTGCATGAGAATAATTACCCCATGCACGACCTGGAGTTAGCAGCAGTGGTGTTTTCCCTAAAAATTTTAAGGCACTACCTATATAGAGCTCGATGTGAGGTGTTCGGATTATTGCTGCTTGCAGTATGTGTTCTCCTAGAAAGATCCTAATTTGGGGCAGAGGTGATGGATAGAGCTGGTTAAGGATTATGATATCACTATCCTATACGATCTAGGAAAGGCCAATATTTTAGCGGACGCATTGAGTCGGAAGACGGTGAGCATCGACAGTTTAGCTTGCTTGAAAGCTGCTCATCGATCAATGGCTAGAGAAGTTCAAACTTTGGCAAATAGTTTTGTGAGGTTGACATTGACTGAAATAGGTGGAATATTAGCTAGCGTGGAGGCTAAGTCATCCATGTTATAGGTAATCAAAACAAGACATTTTGAAGATGAAAAGCTAGATAAGATTTGAGGTACGATTTTGGGAGGAGAAGCCAAAGAAATAGTGTTAGATGATGATGGGTTCTTGAGAATAAAGGGGCGGATGTGTGTTCCTCGAGTTGGTGAGCTAATTAAAACTCTCTTGGCAGAAGGTCACAACTTGAGGTACTCCATTCACCCCAAAGTCACCAAGATGTACCATGACCTGAAGCAACAATATTGGTGGGGTAGGATGAAGAGAGATATTGTTGACTACGTTGTCCAATGTTTGAATTGTCAGCAGGTGAAGTACGAGAACCAAAATCTAGGATGAATACTTTAGAGAAAGCCTATCCCTGAGTGGGAATGGGATAGAATAGCAATAGATTTTATGTGGGTCTTCAAAAGACCTTGGGGAAAATTTTCTCTATTTGGGTCATTGTGGACAGATTGACCAAGTTGGCTCATTTCTTTCCGGTTCAAGTGACTTACAATGTTGAGAATCTGGATAAACAATACGTGAAGGATGTGATTCGATTGTATAGGGTTTCTGTTTTAGTTGTGTTAGATAGGGGCACTCAGTTAACTTCTCATTTCTGGAGAACCTTGCAGGGTAAGTTGGGCACAAGGTTGGACTTGAGCACAATCTTCCATCCTAAGACATATGGACAATCATAAAAGACTATACAGGTATTGTAGGACATGCTTCGGACGTGTGTGATAGATTTTTTAGGCCATTGGGACAAATTCATACCCATGGTAGAGTTTGCCTACAACATGGCATAGCGCCATTTGAAGATCTGTATGGGAGGAAATACAGGTCTCCAATTGGTTAGTTAGATGCGTTTGAAGTGAGACCCTAGGGAACTGATTTTCCGAGGGAGTCCTTGGAAAATGTTTGAATAATTTAGTATAATCTAGTAGCTGCTCAAAGTTGACAGAAGCAATACACACACAAAAAGGTGAGGGATATGGAATTTATAGAGGGAGAGAAAGTACTGCTCAATGTATCTCTTATGAAAAGAGTGATGAGGTTCAAAAAGCGGGGCAAGCTTAGTCCAAGGTGTATCGTATATTTAGAAATATTCCGAAGTGTGTAGGAGGTAGCTTATGAACTAGTTTTTGTTGCCAGGGTTGTCGGGAGTGCATCCGACGTTCCATGTATCAATGTCAAAAAAGTATATTGGGGATGGAACATACATTATCAAATGGGACTTTGTGCTATTAGATTAGAATTTTTCTTATGAGGAGGAGCCTGTAGGAATATTGGATAGAGAGGTTTGGAAGCTCAGGTCAGAGGAAATTGAGATAGTAAAGGACCAGTGGAAGAATCATCCTATTGAGGAAGCCACTTGGGAGACCGACACAAGTATGCCGATCAAGTAGCCTAGCTGTTCGTGAAATTTTGAAAGTACACTCCCTTTCTCGTATAGACCGGTCAGGGATGAATGGTGTTTTAATTGGTATCTAATGTAACAACTCAAATATCATTATGGGATGCTTAGGGACCTAAAACATTGAAAAAAGGCTAATAAAGGGATAGAATGTGTTGTGAAATATTCTAAGTGTATAGCTACTAGTTCGGGGGATTGCTGCAGCAATGAAACTTTCCGCTGCAGCGAGACCATGGTAACGATTGGAGTCCCGCTGTGACGAATTTGGGAAGCAACCACTGGAATCGCCGAAGCGATACTCTGGCTGCTGTAGTAGGTCCGCTGCAGCGGAAAATGGGAATCACAAGTGGATTTTAAGTGGGAATTCTAGGGTTATTTCCCATTATTTCCAAAATGTGAGAGAATACAATCTGAAGACAGTTTCTTCTCCAGAGTAGAGAATTGATACCCTTAGGTGAGTTTCCTGATCCCTTGACCCTTTAATGGTTATTTTCAATTGTAGAAAGCTTAGGGAAGCTTTTAATGGTGGAATTTTCTATGCTTAGAAGCCCTAGGTTGATAAACTCGAATTGGATCATGGGGAGTAATAGAATGATTAGATAAAGAGTTATGGGTGATAATCACTTCCCGAGGACTTTCATGCCAATAATTGTGGGTTAGACGAGGATGGAGACCTTGAATTAGGTTGAATGGAATTTTTTTACTATTAGAGTGCCCTATTAAGGGAGGGTTTTATCTTGTTTGACCCATAATTGAATTGTAAGTAATGAATTATTCTGTATAGTGTAGATTTTGAGTGTTCCGAAGCTTTGAGAAAGGGCAAGGATCCAGCAGAGGAGCGGAATTTCTATCTTCGAATATCGATGTAGGTTATGGTTAGAGGGTTAGATCCTATATAATGACATGTATGCCTTTGTGATAATGGTATGTGATTTGTCTTCGGACAATATTTGATGTGAAATTTTTTATTTGAATAAATAGTGGATATCATGTTAATATGAGATGATTATGAACTGTTGTGAAAATTTCGTGGAATTGTGAAGTAAATCTCTGTTAAGAAGCTATAATATGAATCAGTGAATGGTACTTGTGCAAGTGATGGAGTGGAAAGTAGACTCCTACGTGTTGAATTATACATATATATATATATATATTGTTATACGCCGTAAAATTTCTGGCACCTAGATCGCCTATTCGCATGTTTGAAAGCCATACTTGCTAGAGAAAGGCCCAGGAAAAGGATCGGGTGAATAGCCTGTCGAACCATCGTGGAAGGAGCGGGGACAGAGCCCCTTTGCGATGGCAACGTGTCACGGAGGTGGAGCCTCCGCGTTGGCTCTGTGACACGTTGGCCCTGTCTAGGCCCAACTATATAAGCCCTCCACTTTGGTTTTAAATGAATAATTCTTATAATTTCCAATGAAAACAAAGAGAAAAACCAGAGAGGAGAAAGGGACGAAGGTTCCTTGATAATTTGCTTCCGATTACGCTGCCAAACGTAGTCCAAACTCAAATTAACTCCAGATACCAAGGTATTTAGCAGCAGGGAGCATTCCTACGGATTTTGTTTCACGAAATACGGCCGACGAATCGTCGAGCTACCGGAGTAAGGTAAGTAGAATTGCTCCAAACTAGTGTCTATGTGCTCCTAGTTGTGAAGTGAATACTTCTCCCTTCTGGACTTCTGAAAGATAGCAAGTTTTCGACCGTCTTTCGATAAGCCTAAGTTTAGGCTATAATTATATGGAAAGTGACGTCGTCCTTCAGAATAAAGTTGTATTTAGTACTAATTAACGTGTATATGAATGCAGTTGGGAGAAATAGCTGGAGTACTGACCGAGCCCCGTCCGATAGTCAGATAACTCGAGGTTAAGGTATGTGCAGTTGTTCTTCGGCAAGTTAGTAAGCCTTAGCTTGGTAAATCATAGTAAACTCCGTATTTGTAACTCTCGGGGTTGAATGTTGAGAATTAAGTAAGTCTAGTAGATTCTGAGTCGTGTTGCCATATCCTATTCAGTCCGAAAGTTAGTAAAGCATGCGCCAAAGGGGCAAGTTAGTATTCCAGATTCAGTATAGCTTATTGTGTGATTAGCAAGCATGTTGTAGAATAAAAAGAGATAGATTTTCAGAATAAAAGTTAGTAAAGAAAGATCAGCTAGACAGACAGTTTATGGCTACAAATTAGCCATTCAGACAGATAGTATCCTGGCTACAGATTAGCCAAATAGTTAAATAAAGATTTCAGAATCAGTACAATACAGAAAGAGATCAGAATAAGAAATCAGATTTTAGATAGTCTTTTTCAGTTATACATGCTTGCTATTTATATGTGTTGTTTGTTTGTTGAGACTTGAAGTGGCGTGAGGGAACCTTATTGAGCGTCCTCGCCGCCCCTGGGTTGGTAATCGTGTCGCCCACTGAGCGGGTGGGTTTACGTCACTCCAAGGAGTGGCATGCCGTCCCCAGTTTGGACGAAGATGGGATGCAGCTTTCCCCATATCAGGCTGATCAACATTACAGTACAGATAGCCCTGTTATGCGCAAGCGCCAAGGAAACAAATACAGATATAGTTACAGTTACAGATCTTATTACAGGTGCAGCTGCGGTTTCAGATAGCCCTGTTGAGTTGTGTTTAGGGAACCAGACCCTATCTGTTACTGTCTGCACAAGAGTCCTCCGAACTCAGACACGGTTATTTATATCAGAGGCTATGGCCCGAGCCGGAGACCTAGGGGGCCGGTAGAGGAGCTCCGAGTGAGCAGATGAGTGGAGTGACTTATTTTTGGCTGGTTTTGACCCGGGTAGGGGTATATAGATTTTTTGCTTGTTTGGGGCCGTCCGGCTTATCGGGGTTGGTATCGGCTCTTGTTCGATATATATATATATATATGTGTATTTATGTGCTACATGGTAGTTAATAGGCAGCAGGCCGCCGCGTCTACAGGTGTGCTCCTGCCCTATCACAGCACAGGAAGTCTGATTCAGTTCATATCAGTTCTTACAGATTCAGTATTCCCCTACTATTCAGAATTGCTAGTTATGTTATTTATTCAGTTATATTATTTCAGTTGCTTTGCACACTCAGTACCAGCAGTACTGACGCCCGGTGGGGCGCTGCATTACTTGCTTGCAGGTACTCATAGACGAGGAGGCGATCCCTCGTGATCCTAGCCAGTGCAGAGTCATCAGCTCCTGTCATCTGGAGCTTGATATTCAAAGGTGTATTTCATTTTCTTTTGCTGTATAGTACAGGTAGGTCGGGGCCCTGTCCCGACCATCTTATCAGTATTCCTAGAGGCTTGCAGTCTGTATATATTTCCCTGTGGTTAGTTGTGCCGGTCGTGTAAGGCCGTGCGTTTTGTTTAGCTGTTCAACATTGTTGCTTATGTTGGCCGTGTGGGGCCATAGTCTGATAGTAGTGGTGACCATGCCGGTCACGTAGCTATTCAGTATTCTTCTGTTGAGTTACAGATAACTAGACAGCATGGTGGCCTTGTCGGCCCGCATAGGTTTCCCCCTTGTAAATATGTTTCTGGTTAGCTGAAGTTTCATACAGGTGGCTATAGGCCTAGTCGGCCGGAGGCTGTATTTACAGCCGTTATATAGCCCGTTGATTTCATGAATCTGAGTTAGAGCCAGCCAGGCACCAGATGTGCTTAGGCTCACCAGCTAACAGTCTAGGTCCTACTAGGGCACCAGGTGCTAGTCATACCCCCAAGGCGGGGCGTGACAAACTTGGTATTAGAGTCGGTCGTGTCCCAGGGAGTCTGCAAGCCGTGCTAAGTAGAGTCTTGTCTATGGATGTGTTGTGCACCACATACTATAGGTAGGAGGCTGCGAGGCATGATAGGATGGTTACTCTTCTTTCTTAGTCGGTCGTGCTATAGAGCGGTACAGTATAGGGTTGAGTCCCTAAAACTTATCGTATTCTTTGTCTACTGATAAGAATGGCAGATCAGCGACACCCTGCCACAGGCAGAAGACTAGACACAGTAGCAGGAGAAGGCACCAGCAGGATGCCTCAGCTTCAGTCAGAGTCAGCCCAATCTGAGGGCGATATAGAGGCTTCATCACAGCCCTCTCAGCAGTCCCCCGCATATCAAGAGCCATTGGGTACTACACCACCCCCGATAGCTCTTGTGCCTTCGCCATCATATCAGGAGGTTCGTAGCGTTGTAGTTATGTTGGCACAGATGATGGCCACATAGAGCCAGTCAGTGCCACCTATAGCAGCAGAGCCTTCAGGTGGGTTAGCTAGTTCCAGGATCAGGGAGTTTTTGGCACTAGGTGCCCCACAGTTCACTGGGTCAGACCAAGCAGAGGACCCCCAGGATTTCCTAGATCAGATGCAGAGAATTTTCCGAGTTATGCATGTGACCCCTACAAAATCTGTTGAGCTGGCAGTGTTTCGGTTGCGGGACATAGCTGTATTATGGTACGAAAGTTGGGAAACGTCTCGAGGGAGAGATGTTGCCCCTCCGACTTAGTCCAGCTTCTCGAAGGCCTTCCTGGACCGTTATTTGCCACGAGACATTCGGCAGGCCCGGATGGATCAGTTTTTGCATTTGGAGCAGGGGGCGAGGAGTGTACGAGATTATGCCCTACAGTTTGACTCCTTAGCCCGCTATGCTCCAGCCTTTGTGGACACTATGCCATCCAGAGTCCACCGGTTCATTATGGGTCTGAACCCGGAATATATTGAGGCTTGCATGACGGCTACGCTACGGGAAGATATGGACATTGCCCGAGTACAGGCCTTTGCTCAGACCATTGAGGGTCTTAGACAGCGGCAATAGAGTAGTAGACAAACCAGTCAGGAACAGCGCTGCAGAGATAGACCGGACGAGATGCAAAGGGAAGTTTAGAGAGGACCCAGGCCTCGACTATCAGATAGACCCCCTAGACCCCCACCTCCACCACAGCAGCAGCAGCGAGGCAGATATGTGCGATGAGGGTAGT
Source organism: Datura wrightii (assembly GCA_035772735.1). Taxonomy (NCBI): domain Eukaryota; kingdom Viridiplantae; phylum Streptophyta; class Magnoliopsida; order Solanales; family Solanaceae; genus Datura; species Datura wrightii. The sequence goes on from JASDFA010000007.1 coordinate 99,484,144, forward strand.
CAGAGCCCAGTGGCAGTTTCAGAACAGTAGATTCCCCGTAGTAGAGAAGGGGAGAGCAGAGCAGAGTTGCACCCTCACCCTGCCCCTATTGTAATCGACCACACTTCGAAGCTTATAAATATGGCTCCACTGGGTGTTATATTTGCGGACAGGAGGGACATCGGATGAGAGATAGTCCGACCAGAGGTTAGGGGAGTAGGGACAGTCAGGATAGGGGATCCGCAGGGCCACGAGGCCCAACAGCCTCAGCGGGGCGTGGGCCTTCAGGCTCAGTAGGCAGGGGCCGAGGTAGATCAGGGGCTTCCAGTTCAGGTACGGGCTCAAGCCATACTTATGCACTACCAGGGAGACAGGACTTAGAGGTGTCTCCAGATGTAGTGATAGGTATGATGACTATCTGTTCATGCTCTACTTATGTACTGATTGATCCAGGATCTACTCTGTCATACATTACCCCATTTGTGGCACGAAAGTTCAATATTGCACCAGAATTATTACAGCATCCCTTTGCAGTATCCATGCCCGTCGGTGACTCTATTATAGCTAGCAGAATTTACCGAGGGTGTACAGTGGATGATGCTAACCGCCAGACTACAGTAGATTTGGTAGAGCTAGAAATGATAGACTTCGATGCCATAATGGGTATGGATTGGATAGTGCCGCGCTACGCCAATGTAGAATGTTGGACCAAGACGGTCCGATTCCATATCCCAGGAGAGGCAGTGCGAGAGTGGAAAGGTAGCACAGCTACTCCAAAGGGTAGGTTTATTTCCTACCTTCAGGCGAGGAAATTAATAACTAAGGGATGTATTTACCACTTGGTCAGGGTTCAGGATGTCCGAGCAGAATCTCTGACACTCCAGTCTGTTCCGACGGTGAACGAGTTCTCTGATGTGTTTCCAGATGAGTTACCTGGTATTCCCCCAGAAAGGGAAATAAATTTCGCTATTGATTTATTACCAGGCACTCAGCCTATATCAATTCCTCCTTATCGTATGGCTCCTGCAGAACTCAGAGAGTTGAAGGAGCAGTTGAAAGATTTGCTAGATAAAGGTTTCATCAGGCCGAGTACTTCACCATGGGGTGCGCCAGTTCTATTTGTGAGGAAGAAAGATGGATCGCTCCGTATGTGCATAGATTATCAGCAGTTGAACAAAGTTACAATAAAGAATAAGTATCCGCTTCCCAGAATAGATGATTTGTTTGATCAACTACAAGGGGCCAGATACTTTTCCAAGATTGACTTGCGGTCCGGATATCACCAGGTTCGAGTTCGTGAAAGAGATATTCCCAAAATGGCATTCAGTACCCGATACGGACACTTTGAATTTCTAGTTATGTCCTTTGGGTTAACAAATGGCCCAGCAGTATTCATGGACCTGATGAACAGTATTTTCAGACCATACCTAGACCTGTTCGTGATCATGTTTATTGATGACATTCTGGTGTATTATCGCTCCGAAATAGATCACCGGACTCATTTACGGACAGTACTCCAGATCCTTAGGGATGGCCAGTTATATGCTAAGTTTTCCAAGTGTGAATTCTGGCTTAACTCGGTAGTCTTCTTAGGACATATTGTGTCGGATGCTGGTATACAGGTTGACACGCAGAAGATAGCAGCAGTCAAATCATAGCCTAGGCCTACCACTCCGACTGAAGTCCGCAGTTTTCTGGGGTTAGCGGGATATTACAGAAGATTTGTTGAGGGATTCTCTACTATAGCGGCACCTCTGACCAAACTGACACAGAAAGCAGCGAAGTTTCAGTGGACAGAGGCATGCGAGTAGAGCTTCCAGGAGTTAAAAGATAGATTAACCTCCGCCCCAGTTTTAGCATTGCCGAAAGGTACAAAAGGTTATTCAGTATATTACGACGCATCAGGCGTTGGGTTGGGTTGTGTGTTGATGCAGCACGGTAAGGTAATTGCGTATGCTTCCAGACAGTTGAGGAAACACGAGAAAAATTACCCGACCCACGACCTGGAGTTAGCCGCAGTGATCCACGCCTTAAAGATATGGAGACATTACTTGTATGGCGTCCATGTGGATATCTTCACAGATCACAAGAGCCTATAGTATATCTTCACTCAGAGGGAGTTGAACCTGCAACAACGTCACTGGTTAGAATTGCTAAAAGATTATGACGTGGACATTTTGTATCATCCGGGAAAAGCCAATGTAGTATAGATTCTCTCAGCCGTAAATCAATGGGAAGTTTGGCGCATTTGCAGCCCGAGAAGCGGGAGTTGGTCAAGGAGATACATCAATTAGCCAGCCTAGCCGTTCGTATAGCAGACACAGAGGACAACAGAGCGGTAATTCAGAACACCGTTGTGTCGTCACTAGTTGTGGAGGTAAAAGAACGGCAATATGAAGATCCTGACCTAGTCCAGCTTAAGGGCAGAATTCCGCAGGGGAAAGCGCCAGAATTCCAGGTAACAGAGGATGGAGTGCTGCGTTGTAAAGGCCGTCTATGTGTTCCAGATGTTTCAGGGCTCCGCCAGCAGATTATGAACGAGGTACATTATGCCCGTTATTCTCTTCACCCCGGTGCGACGAAAATGTACCATGATATCAAGGAGAATTATTAGTGGCCAGGAATGAAAAGAGAAATTGCCGAATTTGTAGCCCAGTGTCCTAACTGCCAACAGGTGAAAGCAGAACATCAGAAACCAGGCGGGTTAACTCAGGACATAGCTGTGCCACTCCGGAAATGGGAAGCCGTGAATATGGATTTTGTAGCAGGGTTACCCCGTACTAGACACAGACATGACTCTATATGGGTGATAGTTGACAGATTGACAAAGTCAGCTCATTTCCTGCCAGTGAAAGCTACCTTCTTGGCCGAGGATTATGCCAAATTATATATCAGAGAAATAGTCAGGTTGCACGGAGTACCAGTATCCATTATTTCAGACAGGGGAGCACAGTTTACGGCTAGATTTTGGCAATCATTCCAGAAGGGTCTGGGAACGCAGATTAATTTGAGCACAGCATTCCACCCTCAGACAGATGGATAGGCTGAGCGCACTATTCAGATGCTCGAGGACATGCTACGAACGTGTGTGTTAGACTTTGGTGGTAGCTGGGATGAGCATTTGCCGTTAATTGAATTTGCTTATAATAATAACTATCATTCGGCTATTCAGATGGCGCCTTTCGAGGCTTTATACGGGCGAAAATGCAGATTGCTGGTTGGCTAGTTCGAAACAGGGGAATCAGCGTTGATTGGGCCAGACATCATTCAACAGTCAGAGGAGAAGGTAAAGCTTATTAGAGAACGCCTACTAACTGCATAGAGTCGCTAGAAATCATATGCTGATGTGCGGCGCAGAGACTTGGAATTTGATGTGAATGACTATGTATTTCTAAAAGTATCTCCTATGAAAGAGGTGACGAGATTTGGCAAGAAAGGTAAGCTCAGTCCGAGGTTCGTTGGGCCTTATCAAATTCATCGAAGGATAGGCCAAGTAGCATATGAGTTGAACTTGCCTCCAGAATTGGAATCCGTTCATCCGGTCTTTTATGTGTATATGCTAAGGAAATGCATAGGATACCCATCCAGAGCAGTCCCAGTCCAGGATATCCAGGTTACGGAAGAGTTGGCCTATGAAGAGGTTCCAGTAGCCATCTTAGACAGACAGATTCATAAATTGAGAACTAAGGGTATTGCATCTGTCAAGGTATTGTGGCGTAACAGAAACCGAGAGGAGATGACGTGGGAGGCGGAGGAAGATATGAAAGCTAGATATCCTCACTTATTCCAGGCCTAGTCAGGCAACAGGTATGTCCGTATTATTACTTATGCAGTACCTTGTGGTTGTGTATGTATAAATGAGGAAGGTTGATGTTTAGCTATCCAGTGAATTTTAAAGTATCATGTGTAGTACCTGTATTGGACTTTTCTGCGTTTCAGGTTTTTGCTATAGTCCATATTAAAGGGGAAACTCTGCCGAAATATTTCCTGAATAGTAAGTTGAGAAGTCCTCTAGATAAAAGTTTACATTCGAGGACGAATGTTCTTAAGAGGGGAGAATGTTATACCCCGTAAATTTTCCGACACCTAGATCGCCTATTCGCCCGTTGGTTAAGCATACTTGAAAGCCATACGTGCTAGAGAAAGGCCCGGGAAAAGGATCGGGCAAATAGCCTGTCGAACCATCGTGGAAGGAGCGGGGACAGAGCCCCTTTGCGATGGCAACGTGTCACGGAGGTGGAGTCTCCGCGTTGGCTCTATGACACGTTGGCCCTGTCTAGGCCCAACTATATAAGCCCTCCACTTTTGTTTTAAATGAATAATTCTTATAATTTCCAATGAAAACAAAGAGAAAAACCAGAGAGGAGAAAGGGACGAAGGTTCCTTGATAATTTCCTTCCGATTACGCTGCCAAACGTAGTCCAAACTCAAATTAACTCCAGATACCAAGGTATTTAGCAGCAGGAAGCATTCCTACGGATTTTGTTTCACGAAATACGGCTGACGAATCATCGAGCTACCGGACTAAGGTAAGTAGAATTGCTCCAAACTAGTGTCTATGTGCTCCTAGTTGTGAAGTGAATACTTCTCCCTTCTGGACTTCTGAAAGATAGCAAGTTTTCGACCGTCTTTCGATAAGCCTAAGTTTAGGCTATAATTATATGGAAAGTGACGTCGTCCTTCAGAATAAAGTTGTATTTAGTACTAATTAACGTGTATATGAATGCAGTTGGGAGAAATAGCTGGAGTACTGACCGAGCCCCGTCCGATAGTCGGATAACTCGAGGTTAAGGTATGTGAAGTTGTTCTTCAGCAAGTTAGTAAGCCTTAGCTTGGTAAATCATATTAAACTCCGTATTTGTAACTCTCGGGGTTGAATGTTGAGAATTAAGTAAGTCTAGTAGATTCTGAGTCATGTTGCCATATCCTATTCAGTCCGAAAGTTAGTAAAGCATGCGCCAAAGGGGCAAGTTAGTATTCCAGATTCAGTATAGCTTATTGTGTGATTAGCAAGCATGTTGTAGAATAAAAAGAGACAGATTTTCAGAATAAAAGTTAGTAAAGAAAGATCAGCTAGACAGACAGTTTATGGCTACAAATTAGCCATTCAGACAGATAGTATCCTGGCTACAGATTAGCCAAATAGTTAAATAAAGATTTCAGAATCAGTACAATACAGAAAGAGATCAGAATAAGAAATCAGATTTTAGATAGTCTTTTTCAGTTATACATGCTTGTTATTTATATGTGCTGTTTGTTTGTTGAGACTTGATGTGGCGTGAGGGAACCTTATTGAGCGTCCTTGCCGCCCCTAGGTTGGTAATCGTGTCGCCCACTGAGCGGGTGGGTTTACGTCACTCCAAGGAGTGGCATACCATCCCTAGTTTGGACGAAGATGGGATGAAGCTTTCCCCATAACAGGCTGATCAGCATTACAGTACAGATAGCCCTGTTGTGCGCAAGCGCCCAAGAAACAGATAAAGATACAATTATAGTTACAGATCTTATTACAGGTGTAGATCCGGTTTTAGATAGCCATGTTGAGTTGTGTCCAGGGAACCAGACCCTATCTGTTACTGTCTGCACAAGAGTCCTCCAGACTCAGACATAGTTATTTATATCGGAGGATATGGCCCGATCCGGAGACCTAGGGGGCCGGTAGAGGAGCTCCGAGTGAGCAGATGAGTGGAGTGACTTATTTTTGGCTGGTTTTGACCCGGGTAGGGGTATATAGATTGTTTGCTTGTTTGGCGCCGTCCGGCTTATGGGGGTTGGTATCGGCTCTTGTTTGCTATATATATATATATATATATATATGTATTTATGTGCTACATGGTAGTTAATAGGCAGTAGGCCGCCGCGTCTACAGGTATACTCCTGCCCTATCACAGCACAGGAAGTCTGATTCAGTTCATATCAGTTCTTACAGATTCATTATTCCCCTGCTATTCAGAATTGCTATTTATGTTATTGTATTCAGTTATATTATTTCAGTTGCTTTGCATACTCAGTACCAGCGGTACTGACGCCCGGTGGGGCGCTGCATTACTTGCCTGCAGGTACTCATAGACGAGGAGGCGATCCCTCGTGATCCTAGCCAGCGCAGAGTCATCAGCTCCTGTCATCCGAAGCTTGATATTCAGAGGTGTATTTCATTTTCTTTTGTTGTATAGTACGGGTAGGTCGGGGCCCTGTCCCGACCATCTTATCAGTATTCCTAGAGGCTTGCAGTCTTTATATATTTCCCTATGGTTAGTTATGTCGGTCGTGTGAGGCCGTGCGTTTTGTTTAGCTGTTCAGCATTGTTGCCTATGTTGGCCATGTGGGGCCATAGTCTGATAGTAGTGGTGACCTTGCCGGTCACGTAGCTATTCAGTATTCTTCTGTTGAGTTACAGATAACTAGACAGCATGGTGGCCTTGTCAGCCGCATAGGTTTCCCCCTTGTAAGTATGTTTCTGGTTAGCTGAAGTTTCATACAGGTGGCTATAGGCCTAGTCGACCGGAGGCTGTATTTACAGCCGTTATATAGCCCGTTGATTTCATGAATCTGAGTTAGATCCAGCCAGGCACCAGATGTGCTTAGGCTCACCAGCTAGCAGTCTAGGTCCTACTAGGGCACCAGGTGCCAGTCATACCCCCCAAGACGGGGTGTGACATATATATATGTATATATATATATATATATGGGGGTTGTATCTTTTTACATTCCGTTATGAAAAATAACTTGAATGGTAAAAGTATCCTGAGGTGAGTGGTTCATGGCTAAGGGGAGCATCCGAGCTAGCGATATTGTTGAGTGGCTCATGTCTAAGGGGTGCATCCGAGCTAGCGATATTGTTGAGTGGCTCATGTCTGAGGGGAGCATCTAGATGAGCACATGAGTGGGAGCATGTCCTCGGAGGATGAGGACTCACCAACAAGTGAACTGGATAAGCTTGGGAGACTTGCTAGCGGAGAGACTGAACCTAAACGTCTGAGCCTGTATCTTGAAACGATATAGCATAGAGTATGTAGTAAGTACTTGGAATGTACTGAGTATGCAAGGTAAGTGAAATAGGCTAAGTAGTAAAATTGAAAACATGCATAACATAATTCATATCATAATAAGATTCGTAGAGTAAGGACTTGCATGTTGATGTCTTGCAAGCATGGATAAAATAATTACACTTCATAACTGAAACAAATGACCCAAAGCTGAAATTGATGATCATAAGTAAAACTGACAAACTGAACATTGGGTCAAACCTGTTGAAAACATAATATCATAACTGATGAACATGCATAACTGAAACCATATGGAACACTGGGAGTCTCTTTATGTAATCGACATAATTATGATAGAGCTTACGTGATCCCAACTATTACACTCAAGTGGGCAGAGCCGTACAAAGCGTTGGCAGGTCTAAGGGCGCTACCATGATATTGATATCAAGCTGAAGGCCCCTTAGGGGTAGGGAAAGATCACAAGGGATGTCCTAATAAATCTGAATAAACCTACTTTGGCGCGTAGTTCTAAGGCCCAAGGTTTACCTAAACTCCTAGGCTTCTCGATGCTAGACACTACTCCCAAAAACATGCATATGCTCTTCATAGTTTTCAACAAAGTTGATCATAAAATTACATTCATAGTCTGAAATCTGAACATGGGGATCCTTGGCTCAACACATACCACAAGTTGAATAGTGGGAGTCTAGACTTCAAAACTATGTGGTAAGCTAATATCATAAAATTGAACTAAATCATGAAAACATAATTAGATCATGTGGGTTTTCCCAAACTCTAACATGCTTGAAATATACTTGATAGTCAAAATCATAGGTTCATACATGGGAAATTTATATTCTTTCATGGAAATATCTCATCACGCTTGAAAACATAAATCATAATATTAACTTTTCATGACACTAGCATAATTCGGCATAATATTTTCAAAAACAGAAATCATGAATCATAATCCAAAATAAGTATAAAACATGTCCATGAATCTTAAAATATCATTTACAACATGAGGGGAATTGAACCATAATCAAATCATAGAGAATTTCATGAAATTGTGTTAAAACCCTATAAGATCATAAACTTCACTTTACGACTTGAATTCATGAACCTGAGGAGAAATTGGGGCATGAGAGTGAATAGAATCTCTCATTCATAGCCCTACATACCTGAGTAATCTGATTCTATACTACTCCTTAAAAGCCCAAGATAATTGGAGAAGAACATGAAGAATTATAGGCTTGATCTTCTTAGGAATTCTCTAGTCTTGCATGCATGGGGAGGGAATAGGTTAGAATAGGCTAAACTCTCTTAAAATTCTCCTAACTGAGCCTAAAATGACGTATTTTAGGGCTTAGGAGTGTAGAAATTACAAAAATATCCTTAATAAAATTGCAGGAAAAATGGATCTGCCCACTGGTATGACCCATACCACGAGTCGTACTATCGAACTACGACTCATGGTAGACTTCCATACTGAACAAGTCCAAAAACATCAGTCCTCTACAAAATTCTACAAATCCTTACTATGACTCGTAACATCAACCTACGAGTCGTACCCCCCGCTCGTACAATCAACACCTAAAATGTCCTAAGTCCTTGTTACAATCTGTACCATGAGTCGTGCCTACACACCATGACTTATAGTAGGGGACTCATTGTTTTCAAAGGCCAACTGCTAATCCTTGCTATGGGTCATTATACGAGTCGTACAATACTCATCTGACTCGTATAGTCGATCGTACTAAGGCAAAAATGCAGGTTCTTCCTTCTAAACACTTTTAAAATCCCAAACATAGTCTTATGAACTTTTGGGGTATTACATCCCCAAAATCTATGTAACCCTACTATAGATACCCTCAACATAGGCATTGTTCCTGGGTTGAGGCTCACAATGTCCAAGGAGGGACTAGGGTCAAAACAGGTTCATTATAAATAATGGGTAATGTGAAGGGCTAATCATAATATAATGGTCAATATAAGGCTCAAAATCGGGATCAAAGAATTCATCATCACTTGGTAGAGTCATTGTTATACCGAGGAGCTCGAAGATCAGACCCGAGAGTTGAAATGGGGAAAATATGGAAATTGTTAATGCAATCTGAGAATGAGTCATCTCACAACTCGTGAGGACATCCTACGAGTCATTAGGTGACTCATAGGGAAGGTTTGAGTTTTGAGAATAAGTCATGGAAGAGTTGAGACCCTATGAGAGAGGCCACGACTCGTGGTTAGGACCCACGAGTCATTCGGTCATCCGTGGAGAAGGAAAAATAGTTGGGAAAACAAAATATGGGCAGTGTACTTGATGGGAGTCCCCATGAGTCATTGTTAGCCTTAACAATTCGTGGGGTGAGACATTGGCAGGCTTGGAGTCCAAAGTTGGAAATGAGAAAGTGTACTCAACGACTGGTGGCCACGAGTTGTGGTCACACCTGACAAGTTGTGAAGTTACCCATTACGAGCCTAGGAGGATAAATGATACAGTGTACTTGACGAGCAGAGTGACGAGTTGTGCCTCCAGCAGCGAGTCATCAGGTCGTCCGTTAGGACCACCTGGCAGTTAATTTTCTGCGAATTAGTAAGGGCCTTTTCATAATTCCTAAGTTCCTAAAGCCTAAACAACGTCATTTTAGCCTATGAAAGGTGGGTTTTAGAGGAGGAAACTATCCTAAAGTATTCATTCATGAATGCAAGTGAATATAAGAGTGATAGAGAGGTCATCAAAAAGGGAGATTCAAGGTTTCTTCTTCAATTTCTTTCAATTCCTTTTTGGGCATTCAAGGGAGAGTAAGATTTAGTCTCCATCAGGTATCTAGGGTTATGAATGGGTGGTTTCTTCCACATCCATGCCCTATCCCTCTCTAAAGAGTATGAAATTCTATGATTGATCTATGGGGTTTTTGACCAAATGCATGAATTATCTATCTCTATGAATGGATATGAATTGATTTTGATTTTATTATCAAATTGTGGAGCATGGACAAATTTTATAATGAGTTCAATTAAAATTATATTTCTAGCCTTATGAATGTTGAAGCCCATTGATGAGAGGATCATGAAAAGTGAGATTTGTAAAGTATATGTAATAATGATGTGACATTATGATGAAAAGCATTATTTGAAGCTACCCATGTTTTTAATTATGTTTTTCGATTACAATTAAGTATTTCTAAGTATTATAAAGCTTGGGCAATGTCCACATGTTAAGTTTAAATGATGATTTTCTCAAACTAAGATTATCACCTTTTCTTTGGACCGAAGACTCCCAAATTTATATTCTTGTTTGTGGTATGTTTGAGTTATGTCTTCCTATGCATAGCTTACCACATGGTTTGGGAGTAAAGGCTCCTAAGTATGTTTTCATCTTGTGGTATGTTTTGAACTAATGCTTCTCATATGCATGATTTTGTATTTGAGATGTATTTTAGTATTGAGCTTCGTCAATAGAAAATGTTGAGCTTTGTTATATATAATGTAGAGCATATGCATGTTTTTGGGAGTATTGTCTAGCATCGAGTAGGCTATGGGTCGATCACCCTGTGCCTCAAAACTACGCGCTAATGTAGGTTGATACTATTATATGATTTGGGACCTCCCGTTGTGAGCTTCCCTTTCCTTAATGGGCCTTCACCTTGATATCGATATCATGCTAGCGTCCTTAGCCCTAGAAAAGTTTTGGACGGCTTTATCCACCTGAGTGTAATAATGGTGACCACATAAGCTCTATTGTGGTATGTCGGTTAAAACACGAGTCTTCCATTATCCCTCATGATTTTTAGTTATGCATATTCATTACCTAAGAGATTTATGTAAATGCATGTTCTAAAGTAGGTTTGACTCAATGTTCAACTTTTAATTATAAATGTCAGAATTCTACTTTGAGCCAATCGAATCAGTTATGATGTTATAAAGCATGTTATATCATGTTATGAAGAGGTCATGATTTCAAAAAGAATGCATGAAAGTCCTACTCTCAGTTTTCTGATGTTATATTTTAATTAATATATTGTCTTTAAATGATTATACTTACATTAGCGGTTTTACTTACCTTGCATACTCGCTACATTCCACGTACCGACTGCCAACATATATGTTGTATCATTTCATGATACAGGACCCGGCTCTTAGTTTCAGCACCGCTCTTAGTCAGCTTATCGGAGTTAGCGTTGCTTTACTGGTGAGTCCTCATCATCCGAGGACTAGACTATCCATCTTTTCTTTATGTATTTCAGTTTCAACTTGTTGAGTTAGTTGGGGTTTTGTCCCATCAACTCGTCATGATTAGAGGCTATTAAGACATATTTATGTATTCAGCTTCGGATTTTATATTCTGATGTTATATTTAAGTTAGACTTCGGCTATGATTGTATTGATGGTTATTTAGTTCTTGATTGAGTTAGATGTATTCTTATGCCATGGGTCGACTAGGATCCCGTGTCGCAATCCAGGCCTTTGTTAGGGTCATGACTGTCATTTAAGCTAAAATGGCTAAAGTTAATAATGGCCTATGATCATCTCCTGACCAACTATCCTAAAACCTATGCATAAATCAACTGGGCAAGTTCTAGATCCTCAATGCCGTATTGAACTAGGTATGCATCCTCACTCACTCATGGTACCAGTTTGCATTGAATCTACCTGTCCAGTTCATGCACAACTTAGCTAACTCTACTCATGATAACGCTCAAACCACACCTCTTACTTAAGTATGAATCGGATGATGTCAATAAAGAACCCAACTAGAGGTCGGGGTCGATCCCATAGGGAATATGGAAGAGCTAGATTATAGCCAGTAAGTGAATTTGTGAGATAGTTGCTTCAAAATTGGGGGGTTCTGAAGAAAATCAATAATAAAAACAATGATGAAAAATTCGGTTTTTAATCAATATTAAAGGATAACTAGGGTTTGTGTTCCCCATGGTTTCATAACTGCTTTGGGTATACACTCGTGATCATCACCAATACTTACTTATAGAACTGATAACTTAGGTTCATTCAAATGGCCAACTAGTCCCTATTGAATGACTATACTCAATTACTCGATTAAGTCTTATCACTCAGTTCCAGATTTAACTATCTTGTGACCACAGCTTAAGTTAATACAATGATCATCATGATCAAGGCGCCATTGTAATTCTCTTTTCCTAATCGCTACCTCTTAGACCTAAGCAAGTAAAGAATTCAGGCATGTCCCAATGTTGCGCATCGTTAAGAAACGTTTAAGCATGAAGAGAATACAATATAAGCGTTTGTATTGGTTTTAGAATCATTTTGTGCAACCCTAGCTTGTTAATCCACCATGATTCCCACAACCCTAGCTTTGGAGGTTTTAGCCTCTCATAGTTGTAAGGTTGTGAATTGCATTCATGATTAAAAACATAAATCAATACTTACAAGTATGAATGAGAAAAAAACTTCCTTTAATTAATTAGCAAAATCTTGAAGAACAAATAGCATGAACAAGAAGAATTCAAGAAAAGGTTGATCACAAGTCAAATCAACTCAATTCTCTCTTTCTCTCAATTGTCTAATGTTTTCTCCAATTATGTCTCTCATAAAAATCTACTCTGATAAAAATATCCTAAAGAATAAAACATAAAATGTATTTATACGAACATAAGAATTCTTTTCCTAGGCTGACAGGGTGAATTGCCATATCAGGTTCCGCCCGCGTTACGAGTCAACCTACGATCCGTACTGAGATCCTATAGTCCATAGCATCCTTTTGTACATTAGATGACTGGCTGGATTTTGGCTATGTTTTGGATCCTATAATGACTCATACCTCAATATTACGATCCGTACTGAGCTCCCATGGCTTGACTCTGAGATTTTGAAATATTTCTAATGTTCATCACGACCTCCATGGTACGACTCGTACCTTCATTTCATGGTTTGTATTTCCTTTTTGTAGCAAGAGTCAGCCTCTTATGCAAATCTTCTGAATCTTTTCATGACTTCATCACCATGACTTGTACAAGCTTGGTATGACTCGTACTGAGACTCGTATACTGCATCTCTTCAACATTAGCCTTCTACAACTTTTCACGACCACCAGTATGACTCGTAGGACCTTCCTACGGATCAAACAGTGGACTGCAATTTGCGCCTATTTTGCACACTTCAGGCTATCTTTTGCATCTTTTAGATCCAACACCAATTTATCCTATAACCAAAGGAAAAATGTCTTATATCCATATAAATACACCTAAGTCCATGTTATTTTCTTAGTTTTGAGTGTCGAAAGTGCTGTAAATCCACAACACATCAACACCCTTAAGACTTTTGCATGTCCTCAAGCAAAGAAAAGAAAAACTAAACATGACACGCTCAACTAGAAAATAGACTTAAAATACTACAACCAGTACTCCAACAAAACTTGCACTTTCTATACAAACTCTATTGACCCTTTCTCATGGAACAACATCAGCTAATACAGTACAAGCAACCTCAAAACATCATAAACAGGTATCAAGACATGTCATCTAGCTATCAATAGGCAATTAAGTCATCACCAATGTTTTTCACACAGACCAATGGTAAAGGCAAACATAATCCATGTACCCTCACACAAATGAAGTCCCCACTAAGATATGAGATATCAAGCATAGCATGGGACTAAAAAAGTAAGGCGCTCACTCCCACAAATAAGTTACAAGTATTATGTGTTAGATACCATCGGCTTGCCCTTATTTTCTCTGCTTCGGTTTATCAGATGGTCAAGTTAGGATAACTATAGGACTTGGTATAGCTTATAATGTAGGATTAGGGCTGGACATGATAGAGATGGAAGTTTTTATAAGTGATGATCCCTTCCTTGGCACTACATACATTGGCTACACCATTGACCTATTTCACCCTTTATTCTTTCATCCCTTTTCTTCCCTTTTCACCCCTTTTTATTCACATTTGCATGGGTGTGGTGAGTTTTCAACTTTTCTTTTCATTTTCTTTTAAGTATTCTTTTTCAAGATTCTCAGCATTTTCATCTCTTTTCTTTTCATCTCACCACACCTCATTTTTCACAATTTCTTTTCTCTTTTCTTTTCCTTTCTTCCGTTCCCACCATTTACGCACCCCTACTATAGCCACCCTCAACTTAAGAATTTTGCTTACATTGAGGAACAAAATATCCAAGGAAGGACCACGGCCAAAATAGGTTTATTCTAAACAAATGGGTATGGTTAATCAATAAATCAAAGAAACATGGTCTATTAAGGCTCAAACTTAGGATCAAGGGATTCATGCAACATTAGTATGGTAATATAGGCTAAAAGTGAGCTAAATAAGAATGTCCTATGATCATATCCTAACCAACCATCCTTAGCCTGTGCGAAGACCAACCAAGCAAGTTCTAGATCTTCAACACAATAGCGAACTGAATACTATACCTCACTCACACATGGTACATGAACTATATTCACCTCACCTGTCTGGTTTATACATGGATTAACAAGATTATAATATTAATAAACAAAATGACATCAAAAGATTCAAAGAAATCATGCATGTCATCACAAATACATAGCTAATGCATCAAAAAAACTTTAAATAGGGTCAATTGTTTTCAAAAATAAAAACTAGTGAATTTTTATTGGCTGAGTACTCCTATTTTACTTTCTAATTAAACAAAATTCACAAACTAAAAATAAAAATCCTACACATGCTGGTTCTACTAGATAGCATGCACGAGGGAAAAGAAACACGACAAGAAAAATCCTCAGACGAATCAAATATTCCAAAATTCACAAGTACAACCCCTCCCATTTTTGAAAAATAAGCTTTGTCCTCGAAGCATAAACTATAAGAACATAGGGAAGAGAACATACCTTTGGCACACTAGGCGCACCTTCATCTTGTGGAGGTGGTACCTCAGCTGTAATATTGGCGCTCGCAGTGGCTGGCGCGCTCAATGGTGTGTCAATTGGGGGAGTGGTCCCCACCTCAATAATCATGGCCTCTTCAACGGCTTCTGTAAATATTGAAGCTGAATGTGACTCACCCGAAGGGTCACGACCACTGACAAGATCAGGTTGAGCTTTGGTGGAGCTACCTGCTCCTCTACCTCTCTCATGCAGGTTAGAAATATGAGTGTCATGAGTCTATATGCTCTCTTCTCTGGCCCGCTTGCAGTCTTTCCTCTCCTTCTTTCTCCACTTTTTTGGACTCTCCACTTTAACATCCGCAGTAACTCTTTTCTTACCCTTCTCAACAGCTATATTCGGCTCCCAATATGCTGCCAAATCAATTTCCATGTCAGGCTCAGCCTCTAGGTATGGAAGAGTGGGGGCTTCTATAAGTCTTGGTTGTCGTGATGACAACTCAACTACTTGGCTCCAAAGAGCCCCCAACTCCACAAGGAGATTGTTGGTATCTATATGCTCTGCCATCCTCACATTGAATCATCTCTCAAAACTATCTAAACGAGCATGTAGAGCCTGAGCTAACGCCTCTATCTCTGACTTGACCCATGGTTTTAAATTGTCCATCATGGCCTGAATCTTTCGCTCCACCATGGCCAAACATTTGGCCAGCTTCTGGAGGAAGTCCCCTGGAGCTAAAATATACCCTACTGGTGTCTAAGTCTATAGGCTGGGCTGGGGTGCAGTTGAGGTTCTAGGAGCTAACTCTGATTGACTGGCGTCTGTAGCCGGTGTCTCGCTCTGCTCCTGTGTAATAGGCATATTCACCTGTACACCCCCTGCTGGTTGGGATACTAGAATTGCTGTGGGAATCCTTGATCTACTTACCGGGTTCATATCATCCCGAATAAGGCCTATGTCTTCAATTCTCTAGCCTCCAATCAAATGCTCATCACCTTGTGGAACTATTGCCTCTATACATTACTTGAATACAAGACTCAGGAATGGGATAGTAGTGCTCACTCCGACAGCCCAGTATCGTATCTCATCTTCTATGATCCTGGGGATGTTGATGGGGTAACAAGATATGAGGCATGCCACCAAAGCTACCCTATCAGCACTCAATATGTTATCATTTACCGCAGGTGCTAACCGATGGCGCAATAGTGTCCAACAGGATTTTACTATGAAATTTAGTGAGTTCTTTATCACCTGCTTTCCACCTGTAACCCACTCAACTTCTTCCTTATTCTCAGCAATCACCCCTCTTAGCCATTGCAGCTACCTCTGTCGCTCCTTCACACTTAGTTGTCTAATATGCTTCATCGCTTCCACCCTATAATCGTACTCTAGCATCATCCTTATAGGAAGGAACTGTGGTTTGTACAACATTTGAGCGATGGTTTGCTCAGATATATCAACCTCTCGACCTCGGACCATAACACTCTCCAGTCAAGGCTGGTCTTTATCTTCTACCCTTCCTTTGTTTTTACCTCCATGGTGGCTAAATAGTTTGCATAAAAATCCTGGACTATTTCTTATGTATACTGTGATGGAGTCTTGGCCATACGGTCGAAAACATAGAGGCTAAAAATCCGCTTCATCTCCTCAACTTCATTCTATGAGTTTGTGAGGATCCACAACTCTTTTTGGATGCTTCTCCTTGGTTTATACTTGGTGGTGATATAGATGCTTTTCTCATAGATTTCTTTAGATCCCAGCACTCTCCACCAAATTGTACGTCTTTCCCTAGGTGGGGTATGTTCTTGTGCAACATCAGGAGCCTCCTCCTCTAATTCTTCACTGCTGCTCTCTTCTCCATTTTGGGTCTCCCCTGACCCTTCTTTAGCATTGGAGTCATTTCCCTACTTCTGTTGTTCCTCTCTAACTCCCTCCTCAGACTGGGGAGCTTGAGCGGATGTGGCAGTGTTTGCTTCGTCTTGGGCCTTTGCTTTTTCCCTAGTGGTTCTGGTTTCATCAGTGTCGGAGGTGTCGACTTGATACTCTTCGACTGTACAACTAGGTGAGTCCCCTGCCTTTTCAGACTCCGACTCAGTTGTTTAATCAACTAATGTCCTTTGGGCTGTTGATTTGCTTGCTCGGCGTTTGTATTTCATTGTACCTGTAAAGAAAGAAGTTTGCATTTTATTTTTCAAAAAGAAGAATTATATAGGAGATTTTCAAATTCTCATCGTGGGTCATCACTATGGGTCGTACCATGAAGGTACGACTCGTGAGAAGTCCCAAAATTACCGGGAAATTTTTAGTACGATTGGCAGATACGACTCGTACCATAAATGTATGATCCGTACCTTGAGTCGTCTGATGAAGCCCCTGCATTAATATTTCTCTAGATTTTTCCATGACTCATTGTAAGACCTGTAGGTTTATTCCATGAGCCATAGGAAAAGCTTTTTATGTGACCCTGTCCAATTTTGTGGTACGAGTGATCAGTACAACTCGTAGTAGCAACCTACAATTCGTACTGTGCCTCATACCACTTCCAAACCTTAGTCTATTTTCTTTTCTCAGTTTTCAAGGGTTCTCTTTTCATATTTTTAGGTACTCAAATTTCCCCCAGGTCTAGTGTTCGCGCTCCAGTGCACTCGCAAGCGTACGCGGTCGTACAAGTAATATAGTTGCCCCTTTTAATAGCTGAATGTCGAACCCACAGGGACTAGACCAATTTAGCAAATTATTAAGTTCAAGTGTTAAAAATTAACTTCACAAGTGTTGATTATAGAAATCTTTGAAAAATTCTAATTAAGTATAGGGGTGATCACAAAATACTCGGGAAACGATATAAGAACAACTAGAGTTAAGGCCTAATAATCATGCAATGCTCCAATTCACGATGGTTCAACTATGAAAACTTCAATTGTTGTCTCACATAATTAAATTTATGTGTTCATGGTATTTCAAGCCTCTAAACACGATAACTAGTCTCACACCTACATCGTTGAGCAGGGATGCGACGTACTAATTCATGAGCAATTTAACTACATGGATGCGGTTTACGGAGTTTTCACCCTTGATTATGGACTTTCGTACTTCTAATCATTTACCTGGAATTAGCTTCAGAACTACTTCTACGAGTGGTGATATGATAGAATCCCGTTTTAGTAACCAAACAAGGCAAATTAGATATAATTTCTATCCTAATCGTGAATCCTATCGAAAAGGTAAGAACTTGCTCCCTACATTCTCTTGTTCTAGCCTAGGGTTACTCTTTCGAGCTTCTACCTAAGCTAATGGGTTTGTTTTCATGGTGATCAAGAATAAAAACAATAATAATAAATAATGTAAGAAAAACAACTAAAACTTAAACCAGTGAAGAATTCATGCATTTACAATCATATTACGCAGCCTCAACCGTAGAGGAAGGGCTTTAGCAACTCATGTTCGTACAATTACTCAAAAACATAATTGAAGCAATGTACTTACAAGAATAATTAAAAGAGAATGAAATATAATCAACCCTAGGTGTAGTTCTTCCTTTCTCCCTTCGCTCCTTTACGGTTTCCCAAAGATATTTCGTCGTAAATGATTTTTGGAGCAAAGGTTTTAATTTATAGTAAGTGGAAAATTGAACTTTTTGGCCGTGCATGGATTGCCGCCATGTCATGGAGCCAGATGCCTCAATTTTCCTCCATGACACGAAGCAAACACGGAGGCTTATTGGTTTTCTCGGCAGTCGCATGTCTTTGGCACAGGCTGTGCGCAACGCCCGGCATGGCACGACCTTCCTTGAGCGTGTTGCCCTGTGTGACAGGGGAGATGGTGCATAGCAGTGCCTAAAATGGCGTGGCGCCAACGCGCAGGTGCACTGGAATGCCTCTTCTCGTGCAGCATGGCATGGAGTGGCGGGCGCTGTGTGTGGCACACTGCCTGGCGCGACCAAGCTTTCTATGGCATGCCATATTGATATATTTTGCAATCCAATCAACCAGAATTGTTTAGTCCTTCATGTGCATTTTACACCTACAAAACAAGGACTAATCATGTTGGTTAGTTCATACCCAAAAATATTCAAAATCACATGAGAATGTAATTAATTTAATTGAAAAACATTACTTAATTAAGTTATAAAATAGCACTTGGGAACATAATTATGCCCAAGATCACTACCACACACTTAAAGCCTTGCTCGTCCTCGAACAACTCTTTTACATCTCATGCACATGAATACTCACCCACAACTTATTGAATCAGGACAATTAAAGATAAGGCTACTACAATTGTTTTAGATAGCAAGTTAAAAATAGAGCATGCAAGATATTACCAGTAAAATCAAGTATAGCTACGTAAAGACTTCCTAGCCTCAAGAATTGACTTTCAATCTCAACAAACTCATGCGAATCAACCTATCAAGAAATCCTACATGAATTTTATCCTTCGTTAAACATATGCCCTCACAACAAGAGAGTTACCCATTTCTCACTCATGATTCTTCAAATTTAGAACATGCATGGGTCTATGCATAAGAAATACGCTCACTCTCCCAAAGAATTCAGATACCACGTGTATTGACCCATAAGTTTGCCTTTAGTGTTTTACTCCACTGATTTAAGAATGTTCGAAAGAAGGATCAAGCAGGACTTAATGGGTTGTAATGTAAGCTAAGGGCGGTTAAGTACTATTATGGCCAGGAATAGTGACTATCTTCCCTAAGCGCATTTAATATATCACACTTTCCTTAGGAATTTCTATTCTCTTACTTCACCTTTATTCTTTTCTCTTCCATTTTCCTCTTTTGTTTCTCCATCTAATTAGGCACACTTAAGCTGTTAATGAGTACTGACCAATTTTCTTAAATTTTCTTTTTTGCTCTTTTCTTTTTTTGCTCCCTCCTATCTCTTAATCATTTTTAGGTAAGTGCACCTCTAGTCTTCTCTTCAACTCCCACAACTACTATTTTCCTTCTTATTCCACTTATCACTCCTTAACTTCTTTTGTAATTTCACATAAGTTCTTAGGAGTTTTGGATCAAATTAAAGGCTATGAAAAGAAGGGATTAATCTCAAGTTGTGCTTGCAAAGAATAGGCTAGAGGCTCAATGGGGGCTAACTAGGATCAGACATTCAAAGTAGGTAAATCGAGGGATAAAAATTAGGCTTGTTCAAAGAAATGCCTAAATCATCTCCTACAGTCTACATCCCTCATTTCACTTTGTGTACATACTAGGCAAGTTCTAGATATTACACAATAGCATGAATATTCAATAACCTTACACTCACAACACATGCTCAATTCAAGACAAATTCAGCAGACTCTTAACTCAACTAATCACAAGAATGCAAAATTCAGCTTTAAGCACCTCCAGTGACATCCAGCAGCCTAGGTGTCTGAACAAGAGTTATACCACTACTCACATGCTTCAAAATTTACAACACCTGCATCTCAAAATCATATATAGCACATAGCAAGAACATCGAGCCATCAATCAACTATGGGTTCAAAAGTAAAACCTATTGACTAATTTTTCCTCAAGATGGTCGTCATCCATCCATCGTCGGGAATAGTCCCTAACTATGACTAACACAATCATGTACAAAGAAAGAACAATTTTATTCATAAGGTTCAAAGTGCCCCCCATCGAAAAAGAATCGAAAAGAAAAACCAACGAGTAGGTGAATCATTCTCAACTCAACTTTTTCATCCAAAAATACCATACAAAGCACTAATTCTATCCAACATCATTAAGCACAAATTTTTAAATTTCCCTCACCCCACACTTAAAATATACTAGGTCCACAAAGAATCAAATTAGAATACAAAAAGGGTGAGAAATACTCCCTAAGGTCTCTAGGCCTAGCTAACAGCATGTTTTATTTTGTTTTTGCACAAGTGGGTCATCGACCACACACTCAACTTTTTTCATGCTCCTTAGCTTCCTCTTCCAAGGGTACTCATACTTCCCCTCAATCTGTGCTTAAATCACCACCAAAAACAACAACTAAGTTAAAATAAACAAAACAAAACAAAATAAAAACAAAATTGTACTTGTGGTACCCTTGGATTGCCTCCCAAGCAGTGCCTGATTTTACGTCAAGGCACGACGTGGACTATCCTTCTTAGGACATCCTTAAAGAAGTGTTCCCTTTCGAGAACCATCTTCTTCTCTTTATATTTTTCGAGGGATCAGACTCCACTCTGTCCCTCTCTTGTTCAAACTTCTTCTTTTCTTGAAGCCCTCCATTAGACTTGGGCTGAAATGTGATCCTCTCCTGCGACAGTAGACCTATGGAATATACCACCCCACACTTAGCATCTGGCAACACACTGACCTTACAAAGGTCTCTAATGTGTGTGGGTGGGTTGATATCTTGGTAGACCCGAAAGAGTTCTTCTTCATCATTGACCCTCATTTTCAAAGTCCCTGCTCTTACATTTATAATTGCTCCTCCAGTGGCCAAGAATGCCCATCCCAAGATCAAAGGTACCTTCTCATAAAATTTAAAATCAAGTATGATGAAATCAGCGGGTATAACGAACTTGCCTACTTTGATGAGAAGGTCCTCAATTATTCTATCTGGTGCCACTTGAGACTTTTCTTCCAATGGCAACATCATTCGTATTGGCCTCGGATGACCCAACCCCAAGGTGTTAAACAAAGATAGGGGAATTAGATTAACTGCTACCCCTAAATCACATAGAGCTCTTATAACTTCAGCTATACCAATTTGTGTGGGGAGGGTAAAAGTCCCTGGATCTTTGAGCTTTTTCGGTATCTTGCTTATTACCCTGTGGCTGCACTCCTCACTCAGTGCCGCAGTTTGAACATCCACCAATCTGACTTTGTTAGACACCACATTTTTAAGTACTTAGCGTACTTGGACATTCCCTGCAAAACATCAAGCAAAGGAAAATTTATGTGATGTTCTTTGAAACTGTCAAAGAACTTTTTAAATAATTCCTCCTCCTTGCTCTTCTTGAGTCTTTGCTTGAACGGTGGTGGTGGTCTCTATGCTGGCTGCAATGATGATTGTGTATTTTGTTGCATAGCACTATGATTATCACCCTTGTTAGTATGTGGTCCCTTTCTAACTAGCTCTGGCTGCACCTCATTTCACTTCTATTTTGGTGGTTCATCAGCCAATATCCTGCCACTCCTTATACTGATGGCATTGACCTATCGGGGGTTTGTGTCTGTGTCACTAGGTAACCCTCCCTGAGGTCCGGTATGCTGAGAAGCTACTAATTGACCCATCTACTTCTCTAGATTGTGGGTGGACAATTGCTGATTTATCAAATCTGATGCCATGTTATACCCCAAGAACTCAAAGATTGGACCAGGGAGCTGAAATGGGGAAAAACTGAAAATTCCAGTTGCAGGCATAGAATGAGTCATTGCACAAATCATGAGACTAGTCAACGAGTCTTAAGGTGGCTTATGGTGAAGGCTAGGGAAGAGCAGGAAGTTGGAGGATAAGGAGTTCCCACGCCAACTCATAGTCAGACACCATGAGTCATTACGTAAACCATGGGGAGGAGGTGTACGAAAAATAGAAGAGGTCAACCAGTGAACTTAATGGAAGGAGGCAATGACTCATCATGTTAAGCAAAGAATCGTGAAGTGCGTCATTGGATGGTATACAAGGAAAGTGATTAATAGAGGCACTGTACTTGGCGATTGGTGACCACGAGTCGTGGTCATCCCCGAAAAACCGTTAAGTAGTCCGTTGTGATCCCAGGAGTTTTGACTAACAGTTTACCTGACGAGCGACATAAAGAGTCGTTTGGGCTAGTGACAATCCGTTAAGTCATCCGTTAGGACCACCTGGCAGTTGTTTTCTTCGAAATAGTTAGGGCCTTTTCGTAATTTCCTAAGATCCTAAGGCCTAAACTATGACATTTTTGGTTATGAATAGGGAAATTTAAAGGGGTTAACTTCAGTTTTCTCTTCATTCATGCATGCAAGAATAGTGAGAGGTAATCAAAGGAGATTCTTGGCTCTTCTCTTCAATTCTTCCAATTACATTCTTGGGTAATCAAGGGAAGTTAAGAATCATATAATCCCAGGTATGTAAGGTAATCAATGGGTGAATCATTCCACACCCATGCCCCTTCCCTATGAATTTACTTAAAATTTATCAAAAACTCATGTGGTTTTTGGATTTGATTTATATAAAAATCTAATGATTTAATTATGGGTTTTGTGATTTTGAAATCTTATCATAATCTAAGGATTTTGATCATCTTTTGATATTTAAATTGATTATAATATTGTTGATTTTATTTCTAAGAAATTATGCTTAATTATGCATGCCCCATGATGAATCGATTTATGATCTATTTTCCCATTGATGTTCTTTACAAGCCCAACATGAATTAAATTTTAAATTATAAATTTATTATGTTATCCAGTATGATTTTAAGAAATTCAATCTATATGCATGATCTACAAGTTGTATGAATCTTATTAATCTTGAAATTATGATTTCGGCCGACTCACGGGCCTCATGTCCTGGCTCGATCACATATGTTCAAGCATGTTTATCATTATCATGATTTAACTAGCCCATGAACTTATGTATGTATTATAATGAGAACTATATATAGTTTGGGAGTAGTATCGAACACCGAGCAGGTACGGGACTCAGGTTAAGCCTCGAATTTCATGAACTACGTGCCATCGTAGGTATGTTGGGACCTATTTCAAGTTATTCCCTGGAACAAATGGACCTTTTCATGGTGATATCACACTTTCATGGTTCTACTTTTGATAAGGTACGAACACCCTCCCAACTAGGTTTACAAGTCGGGCTTCATGTGTGCTCATATAGGGTATGTGGGTTAAGAGAATCTCCCACTGTTTCTCATGATTTATGCATGTTATGATTATGTATGTTGGATCAAGTCATGTTAAGTAAATCAATTCTATTATGATATGATTATGTTATGTCATGAATGTTTTGAAAAACCTTGAGCCGTATGATATGTTTTTATAATTTATGATATGAGCATGATGTCCTAATCTTATGATCATTTATGAACTTTATACATGTTTTAAATGTCTATTTTACTTACCTTGCATACTCAGTACATTCCACATATTGACAACATACCTTCTATGTTGTATCGTTTCATGATACAGATCCCAATTCTCAGGCTCATCCTCACCCATAGATAATTTGAGATTTGCTCTCAGTGCTCTTAGTGAGTCCTCATGTTTTGAGGGATGTATGTTCATACTCTATGTTGTTCTTTCATATTCTGGATGTTGGATTAGTTGGGGAGTTGTCCCATTAATATGTCCTTCATGTTTAGAGACTTATTAGACTACAAATTGTATCCATCCATATTGTATAAGTCTTATACTATTTTTCCCTTCAGCTATGTTATGATTATGTTCTTTTATGTTAAGTATTCCGCTAATATGAATGAATTAGATGTATGCTCATGCCTTAGGTCGACTTTGGTTCTCTAGGGGCTCTTTGTCCCGTGTCTACGATCCGGGTGTATGTTTGGGCCGTGACAAACATGGTATCAGAGCTGCAGATTTTGAAGTGTCCTGGGGAGTCTGAAATCGGTGTTAAGTAGAGTCTTTTTCATGAGTATGAAGTGCCCCACTCTTATGACGAAGAGGCTACTAGATGTTTAGTAAATGTTCCCTTCTTTCATGATCTATGTCACGCGATGAATGTCCTTTACTCTTCTAATTCATCCTATTCGCGTTTGTAGAATCATGCCTCCATGTCGAGTAAACTCAAGGAGAAACGGTAATGGTAATGATCATGAGGGTGCCCATGATGGTGAGCATCAACCAGTTCTACCCATTCATGAAGAGCACGTACTAGAGTCGTTGCCTACGCCGAGTTTAGGGCAGCAATTCAGATGATGGCACAGGCCATGATTGCCCAGGTCTAGAATCAGATAGTGGCACATTTCCCTCAAATTGCGAATGCAGCGGCAGCAAGGGTAAGGGATTTCTTAAGGATGAACCCTCCGGAGTTCATGGGGTCAAAGGTGGATGAGGATCCACACGATTTTATAGAGGAAATTTTGAAAATCACTCAGGTTATAGGGGTGAACAATGGGTAATGCATTGACTTGACCTCCTACCAGCTAATGGGGGTAGCACATATATGGTTTAAGCAATGGAGAGATGCCAGGGCGGCGGGTGCAAGCTCAATAGGTTGGGAAGAGTTTCACACATCATTAATGGATTAATTTTTCCCTCGAGAGATGAGGGAGCTCAAGGCGGTTGAGTTTCTGAATCTGAAGCAGGATAACATGTTTCTCCAGGAGTATGCATTGGAATTCACCCGGTTATATAAATATGCTCCGGAGTTGGAGGTGGATCAGCGGGCTCGGGTGAGCCATTTTGTGCATGGAGAAGCAAACTGCTTGGACAAGGATTGCCAGATCGCCACGCTTCACCAGGACATTAATTCTCCCCGTATTGTATTGCATGCGTAGCAGATTGAGTTTGTCTACAGGAGGAAGAGAGAGGCCAAGAGGGCCAAGACCGACAACTACAGGGTTTCTCAAGCCAGGTTAGGGGGTGGACCACGTCAGTAAACCCAGCACAGGTCCATTGCTCCAGCGCCATCATTGGCCAAAACACAATTCAGGTTTAAGGGAGACCAGAGGAGAAGGGATACAGGCTCGAGGGATCTTGGTAGCATGCAGGTGGATCGCACTTTCCCGGTTTGTGCGAAGTGCAGCGAGAATCATCCAGGGAAGTGCCTGGTCGGTGCGGATGCTTGTTTCATGTGTGGCAAACCCAAACACAAGATCAGAGATTTCCCTGAAGCCAGTTCTACCGCTCTAGCAACATGACCCCCTCAGCATGGTGCCTCCACTAGTTCAGCAGGTGGTCAGTTCCAAAATGGGTTTTATGCCCTAGTGCCTCGCCAGGAGAAGGAGGCTTCACTAGATGTGGTCAAGGGTATGTTGAGAGTCTTCCATATTGATGCTTATGCTTTGTAGATCCAAGAGCTACTTTGTCTTTTTTGACCCCTTACATTGCTAGTAGTTTTGGAGTTAGTCCTAAAATTTTGACAGAACCATTCTCCGTAGCTACTCCAATCAGTGAATCAGTGGTAGCCAGGCGGGTATATAGAGGGTGTCCCATCATAGTGTTGCATAAGGTTACCTCCACAGACTTAATTGAGTTGGCCAAGACGGACTTTGATATCATCTTGGGTAAGGATTGGTTGTTTGAACGTGATGCTTTGATTAATTATAGGATCTGTGCGGTGGAATTTCGATTTTCTAATGAGTCAATTCTTGAATGGAAGGGTAATTTCGCTATACTAGCCGATCGGTTTATTTCATATTCTAAGGCCAGGAAAATGATCTCTAAGGGTTGCATGTACTACCTAGTTATGGTTAAGGATGTAGAGTTCGAGACCACGACTATTCAGTCAGTTTAGTGGTGTGTAAGTATCCGGAGGTTTTCCACGATGATTTACCAGGTGTTCCTCCGGAGAGGGAAATTGATTTTTATATTGATCTATTGCCCGATACACAGCCTATGTCCATTCCTCCTTACAGGATGGCTCCATCTGAGATAAAAGAGTTAAAAGAATAGTTGAAGGACTTGTTGGATAAGGGTTTCATTAGACCGAGAAAGTCTCCATGGGGTGCACCGGTCCTCTTTGTTCAAAAGAAGGATGGATCCCTTTGGATGTGTATTGATTATCAACAGCTGAATAAGGTCACTGTTATGAATAGGTACCACTTGCCCAGGTTTTATGATTTATTTGACCATCTCCAGGGTGCCAAGTGCTTCTCGAAGGTAGATCCTAGGTCTGGGTATCACTAGCTCAGAGTCTGGGAGAGTGATATCCCAAAGACAGCCTTCAGAATACGGTATGACCATTATGAGTTTGTAGTTATGTCATTTGGACTAACCGATGCTCCTGCATCCTTTATGGATCTGATGAACATGGTGTTCAAGCCATATCTAGACTTGTTCATTATTGTGTTCATTGATGACATCCTTATATACTCCCGAAGCGAGGAGGAGTATGTCGCTTATTTGAGAGTAGTGCTTCAAACCCTCAAGGATCGTCAGTTGTATACCAAGTTTAGCAAGTGCGATTTCTGGTTGAACTCGGTTGCATTTTTGGGCCATGTAGTATCAGGCGAGGGCATAAAAGTAGATTCCCAGAAAATTGAGGCGGTGAAGAATAATCCCAGACCGGTGAGTCCTTCAGAAATTCGGAGTTTCTTGGGCCTAGCAGGCTACTACCGAAGATTTGTTGAGTGCTTTTCATCAATTGCAGCCCCATTGACCGGGTTGACTCAGAAAAAGATAAAGTTCCAATAGTCAAAGGCTTGTGAGGAAAGCTTCCAGGAATTGAAGACCCCCCTTAGTTCAGCACCAGTGTTGACCATACCCGAAGGTATGGATGAATTTGTTGTATATTGTGATTCTTCGAGAGTCGGACTGGGATGTATGTTGATGCAGCATGGAAAAGTAATAGCATATGCCTCTCGACAGTTGAAAGTTCATGAAAAGAATTACCCGACCCATGATCTCGAGTTGGCCGCGATAGTGTTTGCATTGAAGATATCATGGAATTACTTGTATGGGGTCCACGTGGATGTGTTCACGAATCACAAGAGCTTTCAATATGTGTTCACACATAAAGATCTTAATCTTCGGCAAAGGAGGTGGTTAGTGTTCCTAATGGACTACGACATGAGTGTTCTTTACCACCCTGGCAAGGCTAATGTAGTAGCATATGCACTTAGTAGGCTTTCTACGGAGAGTGTGTCCCACGTGGATGGGGGAAAAGAGGAGTTGGTGAAAGATGTCCATTGACTTGCAAGGTTGGGAGTTAGATTAATTGACTTAACCAATGGCGGCATTATTGTGCAGAATAGGTCAGAATTGTCCTTGGTGGTCGATGTCAAATCTAAACAAGATGAGGATCCGATTTTGAAGAAGCTGAAGGAAGTGGTGCGGAAGTCAAAAGGTGGAGGTCTTCTCCCAAGGGGGATATGGTGTGCTACGATACTAGGGTGGACTATGTGTTCCAGACATTGATTATTTGAAAGTTCGGATATGCATGAGGCATATGGTACCAAATACTCTATCCATCTGGGATCCACAAAGATGTATCTATACTTGTGAGAAATCTATTAGTTGGATGGTATGAAGAAGGATATTGCAGAGTTCTTAGCAAAATTTCCAAACTGACAGAAACTAAAAGTCCAACATCAAAGATCGAGAGGCGTATTTTAGGATATCAGCATTCCCGCATGGAAGTGGGAAGATATTAACATGGACTTCATTACAGGCCTACTTCGTACTCGAATATAGTATGATTCCACTTGGGTGGTGGTAGACAGGTTAACAAAGGTTGCACACTTTCTATCGGTAAAGACCATAGATTCAGCGGATGATAATGCCAAATTGTAAATTTGGGAGTTGGTTTGACTTGATGGAGTGACCTTGTCTATTATTTCGGATCAAGGTACTCAGTTTACCTCCCAGTTCTGGTGGTCTGTTCACAAGGTACTTGGGACTCAAGTCAAGCTCAACACGGCCTTTCATCCGTAAATGGATGGCAAAGCCGAGCTAACGATCCAGACTCTTGAGGATATGTTGAGGGCATGTGTTATGGATTTTAAAGGTAGTTGGGATGATCATTTTCCCTTAATCGAGTTTACTTGTAATAACACCTATCACTATAGTGTCCAAATGGCACTGTTCGAGGCTCTCTATGGGCATAGGTATAGATCTCCCATCGGATGGTTTGAGGTTGGTGAGGCAGCTATGATAGGGCCAGATTCGGTTCATGAGGCTATGGTGAAGGTTCAGTTGATAAGGGACCGGTTGAAAACCGCTTAGAGTCGTTAGAAATCATATGATGATGTGAGGAGAAGGGACCTGGTGTTTGATATGGATGATTGGGTATTTCTAAAGGTATCTCCCATGAAAGGGAGTCATACGGTTCGGGAAGAAAGGAAAACTCAGTCCCCGATATGTTGGTCCCAACTGGGTTTTGAGAAGAATTGGTAAGGTAGCATATGAGTTGGACTTGCCATCAGAGGTATCTTCTATGCATCATGTGTTTCATGTGTCTCTCTTGAAAAAGTGCTTGGGTGATCCACTTTAGTAGTCCGGTGGATAGCGTTGGTGTAAAGGATAACCTCAGCTGTGAAGAAGTTCCGGTGGAAATTTTTTATCATCAGGTTCAGAGGTTGAGGAACAAAGAAGTAGCTTCGGTGAAGGTGTTATGGAGAAGCCAGCATGTTAAGGGAGCTACACGGGAAGCTGAGGCGGCTATGATGGCAAAATACCCTCACCTGTTCTCTACTGGCTCAGTTTCAGTTTAAAGTATTAGTTTTTGCCCTAATTCTCTAATCAGTTTCCATGTTCAGTTCATGTGCACAAGATTGATTTATGTTATGATAGATGTACATGGTGTCTGAATTTAGCGCAATTATGTAGTCCTTTTCGGAGGTAGTCATTCCACTAGTTTTCAGGTTAAATAATCAGTAATTGCATATGATGATTGCTTGTTTCTAAGTTTTCTATCTTTTCTAACATTCGAGGACGAGTGTTTCCAAGGAGGAGATATTGTTATACCTCAAGAACTCAAAGATCGGACCCGGGAGTTGAAATGAGGAAAAACTGAAAATTCCAGTTGCAGGCACAGAACGAGTCATTGGATGACTCATGAGAACAGCCCACGAGTTGTTAGGTGGCTCGTGGGAAAGGCTAGGGAAGAGAAGGAAGTAGGAGGATAAGGAGTCCCCATAGGCATGGGAACGACTCGTGGTCAGACACCATGAGTCGTTAGGTCAAACTTGGGGAGGAGGTGTATGAAAAATAGAAGAGGTCAACCAGTGAACCTAAAGGAAGGAGGCAATGACTCATCATGTCAGGCAACGAATCATGATGTGCGTCGTTGGATGATATACAAGGAAAGTAATTAATAGAGGCACTGTACTTGACGATTGGTGACCACGAGTCGTGGTCACCCCCGACGAACCGTTAAGTGATCCGTTGTGATCTTAGGAGTTTTGACTAACAGTGTACCTGACGAGCGACATAACGAGTCATTTGGGACAGTGACGATGTGTTAGGTTGTCCGTTAGGACCACCTAACAGTTATTTTCTGTGAAATAATAAGGGCCTTTTCGTAATTTACTAAGATCCTAAGGCCTAAACTACGACATTTCGGGTTATGAATAGGGAAATTTTAAGGGGTTAAGTTCAGTTCTCTTTTCACTCATGCATAGGGAAATTTTAAGGGGATAGTGAGAGGTAATCTAAGGAGATTCTAGGCTCTTCTCTTCAATTCTTCTAATTTCATTCTTGGGTAATCAAGAGATGTTAAAAATCAGATAATCCCAGGTATGTAAGGTTGTCAATGGGTGAATCCTTCTACACCCATGCCCCTACTCTATGATTTTACTTAAAATTTATCAAAAACTCATGGGGTTTTGTATTTGATTTATATAAAAATCTAATGATTTAATTATGGATTTTGTGATTTTGAAATCTTATCATAATCTACGAATTTTGATCATCTTTTGAGATTTAAATTGATTATAATATTATTGATTTGATTTCTAAGCAATTAAGCTTAATTATGCATGTTCCATGATAAATCGATTTATGATCTATTTTCCCATTGATGTTCTTTAAAAGCCCAACATGAATTATGTTTTAAATTATGAATTTTTTATGTTGTCCTTTATGATTTTAATAAATTTCAAGCTATATGCATGATCTACAAGTACGTATGAATCTTGTTAATCTTGAAAATATGTGTTTGGCTGACTCATGTGCCTCATTTCATGGCTAGATCATATATGTTCAAGCATGTTTACGATTAACATGATTTAACTAGCCCATGAACTCATGTATGTATTATTATAAGCACTATATATATTTTCGGAGTAGTATCAAACACCGAGCAGGTTTGGGGCTCAGGTTATGCCCAGATCACATGAACTACATGCCACCGTAGGTATGTTGGGACCCCTTACATGTTAGTCCCTGGCCCAATTGGACATTTTCATTGTGATATCACACTTTAATGGTTCTACCCTTGGCAAGGTACGGACACCCTCCCGACTAGGGTTATAAGTCAGGCTTCATGTGTGCTCATATGGGGTATGTCGGTTAAGAGAATCTCCCACTATTCCTCATGATATATGCATTTTATGATTACAGATGTTGGCTCAAGTCATGTTAAGTAAATCCCTGCTATTATGATATGATTATGTTATGATTAATGTTTTGATAAACCTTGATCCATATGAAATGTTATTATAACTTACGATACGAGTAAGATGTCATACTCTCATGATAATTTATGAACTTTATACATGTTATATATGTCCGTTTTACTTACCTTGCATACTCAATAGATTCCATGTACTGACTGCATACCTTCTATGTTGTATCGTTTCATGATACAAGTCCCAGTTCTCAGGCTCATCCTCACTCATAGATAGTTTCAGATTTGTTCTCAACGCTCTTGGTGAGTCCTCATGTTTTGAGGGTTGTATATTCATACTCTATGTTTTTCTTTCAGTTTCTGGATGTTGGATTAGTTTGGGAGTTGTCCCATCAATCCGTCTTTCAAGTTTAGAAGCTTATCAGACTACAGATTGTATCCAGTCGTATTGTATAAGTCTTATACTGTTGTTCCCTTCGGCTATGTTATGATTATGTTCTTTTATGTTAAGTCTTCCACTCATGTGAATGAATTAAATGTATGCTCATTCCATGGGTCGATTTGGGGTCTCTCGAGGCTCCTTGTCCCGTGTTTATGATCCGGGTGTACGTTTGGGTCGTCACATGCCATCCTCGCCCAATTCTCTTCCAATTGGGTCTTTATAGCCAAAATTTTCTGCAACATCTCCTCAATGTTGCTGCTGCTCGACTGGACACCATTCAGCCTATTTTGGTGCTGATACTGTTGCTGCTGAGGTTGCTAGTAGCTCTGACTCTGATTTCCACCCCAATAAAAATTTGGGTGGCTCCGCCAATTCTTGTTGTAGTTGTTCCCAAAATTCTAATTATTTCTCTTAACATTCCCAACAAAATTTACCTTTAGGATTGGCCCCACAAGAATCTGCAGTGTGCCCATTATTACCACATATTTCACACCAACTAAGAGCCTGCTAGCTGTGCTGCCAAGGCATTGACACCATCAACATCTATCAGCCCCACTACTCTCTTACCTACCCCTCTCGATGAATCATTGTGCCACTCTGGATTTCCTTGAGATAACCTATCACTGTACAACTCATCATAAGTCTTCTCCAATGCTTTCTCACCCGATGCAGAGTCTAGTAAAATTTTGGTGTGTGGGTCTAGACTTTCCACAAAGGTATGGGCTAGCACTTTGTTAGACTGCCGGTGTTGGGGGCAATCTCCCAACAGTGACTTGAATCTTTCCCAAGACAAATACAAGTTCTCCTCCGGCCTCTGCTTGAAGCTTAATATTTCACTCCTGAGTTTGGCAGTCTTGCCTGAAGGAAAGAATCTGATGAGGAACTTCTTTGCTAAGTCGTCCCAAGAAGTAATGAATTAGGTGGCTCAACCTTCAACCACCTCTTTGCCTCTCCCAACAATAAAAATGGGAAGAGTGTGAGTCGGGCATAATCAGTTGACACTCCAGTGGGAACAAAGGTGTCACTAATCTCCATGAAGTTTTGTTAGTGTTGTTGTGGGTCCTCATAAGTTATCCCAGTAAACTAGCCACTCGAATGTAACAGCTGCACCATGTTCTATTTAAGCTGAAAGTTCCCCCTGGGCTCCGATCTCGGATACTGGAGGTCACATTCGTGACTAGTGGGATTGCCACTTCGCGAACTGGTCGGGTTGCCATTTTATCAGGTAACAGCTCCTCTTGCTCAACTAGTGCAAGCTGTTGCAACTGCTCCTGTAATCTTTTCAACTTTTGCTCTAGAGCTTCTCTCCTGAGCAAATGTAGTTGGCGTTCAAGTTCCAACAATTTGTCCACCAACTCTCTATTCCTTGCCAGCTCTACAAGGACAAGCTATTACCCATAATGTAGCAGACTAAGACCAAGTTTTTCAACACTTAAGGAAATTAAAAATCACACAAAAATAGAAAATTTTACTAAACTTTGCCAGTCCCCAGCAATGGTGCAAAAAAATTGTTCGCGCTCCAGTGCACTCACAAGCGTACGCGGTACAAGTAATATAGTGGCCCTTTTTAATAGCCGGATGTCGAACCCACAGGGACTAGACTATTTCCGCGAATTATCAAGTTCAAGCATTAAAAATTAACTTCACAAGTGTTAAATATAGAAATTTTAGGTAAATTCTAATGAAGTCTAGGAGTGATCATAAAATACTCGGGAAAAAATATAAGAAGCAACTAGAGTTAAGGCCTAATAATCATGCAATGCTCCAATTCACGATGGTTCAAGTATGAAAACTTCAGTTGTTGTCTCACATAATTAAATTTATATGCTTATGGTCTTTCGAGCCTCTAAACACAATAAACTAGTCTCACACCTACATCATTGAGCGGGGATGTGATGTCCTAATTTGTGAGCAATTTAACTACGTGGATGCGGTTTTACGGAGTTTGCACCCTTGATTATGGAGTTTCTTACCTCTAATCATTTACCTAGAATTAACTTCACAACTACTTCTATGAGTGGTGATGTGATAATTCTTAGCGGTGTCTAGCTCATCCCGTTTTAGTAACCAAGCAAGGAAAATTAGGTATAATTTCTATCCTAATCGTGAATCCTATCGTAAAGGTAAGAACTTGCTCCCTACATTCTCTTGTTCTAGCCTAGGGTTACTCTTTTGAGCTTTTATCTAAGCTTAACGGGTTTTTTTTTTCGTGGTGATCAAGCATAAAAACAACAATAATAAATAATTTAAGACAAAACAACTAAACTCAAACCAATGAAGAATTCATGCATTTACAATCATATTACAATGCCTCAACCCTAAAGGAAGGGTTTTAGCAAATCATGTTCGTACAATTACTCAAAAACATAATTCAAGTAATGCACTTACAAGAATAATTAAAAGAGAATGAAATAAAATGCAAAAACTAAAACATATAACTACCCAATACCAAACAAAATACTAAAAGTAAGACAGATACAAGGATACAATTATTTTAGTAAATTTGATTGTAAATCAGGATTTTACCATCTAAAACTAGAAGAGGAATCAAAACAATTAACAGCATTTACAGTACCACATGGATTTTATGAATGGAATGTACTACCTTTTGGATATAAAAACGCACCAGGTAGATATCAACATTTTATGGATAACTACTTTAATCAACTAGAAAATTGCATAGTATACATAGATGATATACTACTTTATTCAAGAACAAAAGAACATATAAAATTATTAGAGAAATTTATGCATATAATAGAAATATCAGGAATAAGATTAAGTAGAAAAAAGGCTGAAATATTAAAAAATCAAATAGAATTCCTAGGAATACAAATAGATAAGAATGGGATAAAAATGCAAACACATATAGTACAAAAAATAATTAATTCTAAAGAATTATTAGATACTAAGAAAAAATTACAATCCTTTTTAGGACTAGTTAACCAAGTACGAGAGTATATACCAAAATTAGCAGAAAACTTAAAACCATTACAGAAAAAATTAAAAAAGGACATAGAATACTATTTTGATGAAAAAGATAGAAACCATATAAAAAAGATAAAGGACATGTGTAAAAACCTACCAAAACTGTATTTTCCAAACGAAAATAGACAATTCAATTATATAGTAGAAACAGATTCCAGTGACCACAGCTATGGAGGAGTATTAAAATATAGATATAAAAATGAAAAGATAGAACACCATTGTAGATACTACTCAGGGTCATATACTGAACCACAAATAAAATGGGAGATAAATAGAAAAGAATTATTTGCATTATATAAATGTTTATTAGCATTTGAACCATATATTGTTTATAACAAATTTATTGTTAGAACAGATAATACACAAGTTAAATGGTGGATAACTAAAAAGGTACAAGATTCAGTCACAACAAAAGAAATAAGAAGATTAGTTTTAAATATACTAAATTTTTCATTTACAATTGAGATTATCAAAACTGAAAGAAATACAATTGCAGACTACCTCTCCAGATACAAATACTGAAGGAGGAAAAGACAAAATGGAACAAATACTCAATCTCCTTACTACACTTTGTAAAAAAGTGGATAGTATGGACATAGAGATACAACAGCTAAAAAGCAGAGCTAACAGTCAGCAGCATGACTCTAAACATGCGGAGCTACGTCGATCGGAAGACGCTAAAATTCCAGAGCTAAAAGGTGACGTTGGGAAACACCTAAAAACCCAAACTAACAGTTTGTTGAGTTCAGCTGCAGGGACTTCAGGAACTGCAGGAAAAGAAGAAAATATTACCCAAAATACCAAGAACAAACTATTTGAAAAAACATTCGTACCAAGGAAAAATATACAACCTAACCCTACCCCACAAACCAGTACATACAAAGAAAGCCTATACCAGGCAAAACAAACATACAACCATATAGCCAGCAACTACATACAAAATATCCACAAAATACAAACATTCTTAAACAAAAACCCAAGATCTACAAATACCAAGCACCCAGAAGAAGACTATATTACCCAATACCTACAGGGATATAATAAACTGATAGCACAACCAAATACCAACTCCAACCTAGTCAGAACCTGTTACAATTATGGACTACTCAGCACAGTCTATACCAAGACAGGAGATGAAATAGCTAATATACCGGAACTACACAAAGCATTCACAACCTACAAAAGAATAACAAAAGGAACATTCTTCTACATAAAAATATACTCGGCACCAGCAGAAAAGATATCAGTGTCTGTAAAGTTTTTTGTTTTTATGTAAAAAGTCGTAAAATAAATAGTAGTAAATAGTAAGAGTCAGGTACTATTTATAAATAGTAAAGGCCGAATACTGTGCAAACAGTAAAAGGCAAACACTATTAATAAATAGTAAAAGTCATATTACTATGTAAATAGTAGAAGTCGGGTACTGTTCATGAATAGTAAAGGTGATTCATGAATAGTAAAGGTCATTTGTAAAGAATTCTTTTGTTTATAAATAGAGAAGCCAGACGGAGGCAACAACCATCCGTCCTCACAACAATTTCCTCTCATTTCTACTTCCTAATTCCGCAAAACCCCAGATTGGTATCAGAGCTAGCACATAAAATAAAACAAACTACCCAGAAAATATCAAGCTATGGAGAAAACTAGCAACGATGCAGATCTACAAAATAAGGTATATAAATTCATAAATATGAATAGCTAAACTTTTATATTCCTTATAATCTCCTAAGTATTATGTGATATTATCTTCTTATTATGCTGTTATAATGAATAAATCTTGATTAAGTTTGCTATGTACGAGGCCAGTAAGCTGCGAATAGGTAAGCCCAGACTATGCCATCCTAAGGTGGATACCGGTGAGGCCAAGAGAGCCGTTTTAGGGGAGTACACAAAGGTGAGGCGATGTTAGGGTAACTGATCAAAGCTGAAAATGCATAGTAGTGACCGAAACGACTATTCAAAATAACGTTATAATAACCGGATAATTTCTAATAATACCTAAAGAGATTAGAGGGAATATTATGTTTAGAAAAAATTCAAAAAATGAATTCGTACCTATTAGATGAAGATCATAGATATAAAATACTCATCCTATATATACTCAAAACCTTGATTCAGATATTGGAAGAAATAACAGAACTAAATGCAACCATAGAACTAATAGAACAAGGATGGACAGAAATGACTATAGCAGATATTATAGAACTAGATATAGATTCAGATTAATAATGATAAACTATGAATATATGGAATATTGGTTAGAAACTATGGAAAATATAAGACTATTAGTAATTTTGTTAGAAACTAATATAAATGATTACATAAAAGAAAGAAATCTAGAACATCTAGAATATGCACTGGAAAACATAAAAGAAATACAAAGGATAGAGCCATTAAAAAATAAATATTACGACAAAATGTTTACACAAGACCCCGATAACGAATAATGGATAAAAAACTACATAAACCAAAGGAAGGACATATTCACAAAAAAGCCAAAAAATTAAAAAACCAATTAAAAATACTATATCCCGAATATAAGCAATTAAGCTCAAGCAAAACAGATGATGTTAGACTTGAATACTTAATAGATCTAATTTCAAGAACAGAATATAATTATATAAAATATCTACAAAAGAAAACATGAAAGACAATATCAATAACAAAGAAGAGTACAAACAACAACTACTTAATAAAATAAATGAAATAATAAATGAAATCAAATTTAGAAAAAAGAGACTAAATTATAACATAGTTGCAGGAGTATGCCACACATCAATTAAAACACAAATAAAAGAAATATTTTATTTAGAAGGACAACTACAAAGCCTAGAATATAAATCACAACACGAATTACCATGAATAAAGAAGAATATGCCTTAGAAGAAGAAAAATATATGAGTCAAAAAGGACTAGAAATAAAAATTATACACTCAAGTTTAGGAAGAAGATTTAAAAAAATAGGAGACCAATTATATTTAATGTTAGAAAAAGAATCGGCAAAACTAGAAGATAGCTTAACAGCAATGGTAAGAATTAATAAAGAAAATGAAGAGATAGATAGGAAAAAAGAAATAAAAAAAATTAAAAAAACAAGCCCAAATAGAAGTACAACAGATTAAAGAAGAAAAAGATACAAGAATCCAAGAATTAGAAAAAGAATTGGAAAAACTTAAACAACTGTATGAAGAAAGATTAAAAGCTAGAGAAAAACAGCGTGAAGAATTAAAACTCACTGAAGAAATAGAAAAATTTAAAACGTTACTAGAAGAAACAAGTACATTAGAAGACCAACCTAGGATAGGAATAGATGAAATAAATGAACAAAATAATGAAAATTCAGAAGCAGATCTAGACCAATATTCAGAAACTTCAGAAACATATACTAACCTAATAGAAAAAGAAAATAATATAAAAATTAATGTGGAAGATGTAGATGAAAAACCTAGTACGTCAGGAACTAAAAGCCCAAAAAGATTAGATACTAGCCCAATTTATTATACTTACGAAAGAGAAAATAGAAATAAAACATTATGGGATAAAAGGTTAAACAGAAATTGGACACCTAGACAGAACATAGAACAATATAACTTCTTAGATCTAGACTGTGTAGCAGATACAAATAAAACAATCCAATTATGGATAGGATATATTTCAAAACAACTAATAGATAATAAAATAACAGTAGCAGATTCCCCTGGATATATAGAAAGAACACTCATAGGAACAGCAAAAATATGGTTACAAAACTTATCAGCAGAAAGTTTAGAAACACTAAGAAATAATAAGAAACCCAATAATGAAGTAGCAGCAACATCTATAGATATATTAAACAAATATGAAATGGCAATAAGAAACAAATTTAGTAGCATGACAACTGAAATAGATGAACGACAAAAAGATAAGGAACTAAATAGGAACCTAATAAATAAATTAAGTATATGTAAAATGAGTTATATAGATGAATATACATGTGCGTTTAAAGAATATTACTATAAAGGATTATATACGAATGAAGAAAGCAGAGAAATAAGAAAATTATATTACACAAAATTACCAGAACCATTTAGTTCAAAAATAACTAAAGAATGGCAAGAATCAGGATTAGTAGATACACTAGGAGCTAGAATAAAATTCTTGCAAAAATGGTTTACAGAATTATGTGAAAAACATAAGGAAGACATGAAAATGGAAAAAATCTTAATAAAAAACTTAGCATGTTGTATAACAAAAACAGCACCACAATTTGGATGTACAAACAAATATAAATACAAGAAAAGAATCAAAAAATACAGACCATTTAGGACAAAATACAAGTATAAGAAACCAAGAAAAAGATATTATATAAAAAATTATAAACTAAAAAGACCTCATAGAACTAAGAAAAATATAACAGAATGTAAATGCTACAACTGTGGCAAAATAGGACACTTAGCTAGAGATTGTAAAATACCCAGAAATATAACTAAAAAACAAATATCAGAAGTAATAATAGAAAATGAAAAGTACAAACAACTAGAATATATAGACTATGATTTAAACGATGACGATAGCATATATGAATTAACAGAATATGAAAAAACAGAGAGTGAAAATGAGATAAAAGAATACGAGACAGATGATGACTGAGAAAAATATAAGATGACTGAGAAAGATATAAGAATAATAAGTAAGGAAGAATACCAAGACAGTGAAAGTGCAGAACAAAAAATAATATTTGACAACAATATGTTTGAACAAATAAAAGGAAAAGAATTAGATTTAAGCATAGATAAAATACTAGAAGTACCTAAATTAAGAAATTTCTTTAAGATAAAACAAGAAGAATACTATGTAGTAATCCAAAAAGAACACATAATAGACTGCAAATATACGCAAGGAAAAGCTAAAATACCCATAATAAATAAAAAGATAATAAATAAGGAAATCCAAGAAATAAAAGCTAAGAATCCAATAAAATACGTACACCTAGGAGGAACAGAAATACTAATAAAAGCATGTTTCAGAGAAGGAATAGATACACCAATAGAAATATATTTAGCAGATGATAGAATAATTCACCCTATAGAGAAAAGCATAATAAGTGCAGTTAAAGGAAATCTAATATACCAAAAATTTAAATTTATAATAAGTGCAAATTATTCAGTAGCCTTGGACGATAGAAATATAGACAAATCATTAGTATTATACTGGAAAATGTCAGAAATAGAGTTAGCACCAGGCAGTAAAATATTTACAGCTAGATGTAAAAATTTATATGTACTAACAACAAAACATAAGATAATGGCTAGAAATAAGATTCAAAGAATTAAGATAGAAAACCCTTTTGACAAAATAGTTACTATCATTGATAATAATGATTATAGTTATAAAGAAATAGATATTGAAGAAGATTTAGAAATAGTAAAAGAAAGACTAAGTACATCAAAAAGAATAAATTATGATACACCATCATCATCAAGAAGTAGTACCTCAAGAAGGATAGACTATGAATTACAACCAAAATTATTAGAACAAAAAATAAACGAAATACAACCTTACCAATATTATATAACAGGAATACCAGATCAACGAAAATATTTAATAAAAATAGACACAGGACAAATTGAAAACTATATTACAAGAGAATTAGTAAAGGAAGAAGAGATCAATAAAAACGAAAATATAAATACAGAATTACCTAGAATACTGTCAAATATAGAACACAGTACAGAACAAGAATTAATTATTGGAGGAGTACCAATAAAAATAAAATTCAAAATATATCAAGGAAAAGATAATATTACTTTAGGAATAAGATGGCTAGAAACAGTAAAACCTTATAATTTAGATGAAAAACAACTAATAATACATTATGAGAATAAGAAGATAATTATTAAAAGAACTTTGATATAAAATAATGCCAAAAATCTATATATTAACAAAACTTATAGCAGAAGGATATTATAATAGATACTACACACCTATGATAGATACAGGAGCAGAAGCAAATATGTGTAAATATAACTGTTTACCAGACAGTAAATGGGAAAAATTAAAAACACCATTAATAGTTACCGGATTTAATAATGAAGGAAGTATGATAACACATAAGGCTAAAAACATAAAAATACAAATATGGGATAAAATATTAACAATAGAAGAAATGTATAGTTATGAATTTACTAATAAGGACATACTATTAGGAATGCCCTTTTTAGAAAAATTATACCCACATACCATAACAAAGACACATTGGTGGTTTACTACCCCATGTAATAAAAAAGTAGGAGCAAAAAGAGTTAGCAACAAAGTAAGAAAAAATACACCATGGATAAAAGGAAGTGAAAAAATTACCCAAAAATTAGAAAATATAACGCCAAGCGATCACAAAATAGAAATTATAATATTCACAATAGATAGAATACAAGCATTACAAAATAAGTTAAATTCATTATATAATGAAAATCCGTTACAAGGATGGGAAAAACATAAAACAAAGATAAAAATTGAATTAATAGATGAAAATAGTATAATAACACAAAAACCACTGAGATACAATTTTGAAGATCAAAAAGAATTTCAAATGCATATAAAAGAATTACTAGAAAATAATTATATACAAGAAAGTAATAGCAAACATAATAGTCCAGCATTTATAGTAAATAAACATAGTGAACAAAAAAGAGGAAAAAGCAGAATGGTTATAGATTATAGAAATTTAAATGCAAAAACTAAAACATATAACTACCCAATACCAAACAAAATACTAAAAGTAAGACAGATACAAGGATACAATTATTTTAGTAAATTTGATTGTAAATCAGGATTTTACCATCTAAAACTAGAAGAGGAATCAAAACAATTAACAGCATTTACGGTACCACAAGGATTTTATGAATGGAATGTACTACCTTTTGGATATAAAAACGCACCAGGTAGATATCAACATTTTATGGATAACTACTTTAATCAACTAGAAAATTGCATAGTATACATAGATGATATACTACTTTATTCAAGAACAAAAGAAGAACATATAAAATTATTAGAGAAATTTATGCATATAATAGAAATATCAGGAATAAGCTTAAGTAGAAAAAAGACTGAAATATTAAAAAATCAAATAGAATTCCTAGGAATACAAATAGATAAGAATGGGATAAAAATGCAAACACATATAGTACAAAAAATAATTAATTCTAAAGAATTATTAGATACTAAGAAAAAATTACAATCCTTTTTAGGACTAGTTAACCAAGTACGAGAGTATATACCAAAATTAGCAGAAAACTTAAAACCATTACAGAAAAAATTAAAAAAGGACATAAAATACTATTTTGATGAAAAAGATAGAAACCATATAAAAAAGATAAAGGACATGTGTAAAAACCTACCAAAACTGTATTTTCCAAACGAAAATAGACAATTCAATTATATAGTAGAAACAGATTCTAGTGACCACAGCTATGGAGGAGTATTAAAATATAGATATAAAAATGAAAAGATAGAACACCATTGTAGATACTACTCAGGGTCATATACTGAACCACAAATAAAATGGGAGATAAATAGAAAAGAATTATTTGCATTATATAAATGTTTATTAGCATTTGAACCATATATTGTTTATAACAAATTTATTGTTAGAACAGATAATACACAAGTTAAATGGTGGATAACTAAAAAGGTACAAGATTCAGTCACAACAAAAGAAATAAGAAGATTAGTTTTAAATATACTAAATTTTTCATTTACAATTGAGATTATCAAAACTGAAAGAAATACAATTGCAGACTACCTCTCCAGATACAAATACTGAAGGAGGGAAAGACAAAATGGAACAAATACTCAATCTCCTTACTACACTTTGTAAAAAAGTGGATAGTATGGACATAGAGATACAACAGCTAAAAAGCAGAGCTAACAGTCAGCAGCATGACTCTAAACATGCGGAGCTACGTCGATCGGAAGACGCTAAAATTCCAGAGCTAAAAGGTGACGTTGGGAAACACCTAAAAACCCAAACTAACAGTTTGTTGAGTTCAGCTGCAGGGACTTCAGGAACTGCAGGAAAAGAAGAAAATATTACCCAAAATACCAAGAACAAACTATTTGAAAAAACATTCGTACCAAGGAAAAATATACAACCTAACCCTACCCCACAAACCAGTACATACAAAGAAAGCCTATACCAGGAAAAACAAACATACAACCATATAGCCAGCAACTACATACAAAATATCCACAAAATACAAACATTCTTAAACAAAAACCCAAGATCTACAAATACCAAGCACCCAGAAGAAGACTATATTACCCAATACCTACAGGGATATAATAAACTGATAGCACAACCAAATACCAACTCCAACCTAGTCAGAACCTGTTACAATTATGGACTACTCAGCACAGTCTATACCAAGACAGGAGATGAAATAGCTACTATACCAGAACTACACAAAGCATTCATAACCTACAAAAGAATAACAAAAGGAACATTCTTCTACATAAAAATATACTCGGCAACAGCAGAAATACTATATGATGAAATAAAACCAATTATACAAGTTGTAAAGATAGGATTGACAAGACTATTATAAAAACAGTTATATTTACCAGACTATTATAAAAACAGTTCTATGGTTGTAACCTATTATATTTACCAAACTGTTTACACACCTATTATATTTACCAGACTATTTTCCATAGTTTCTAACCAATATTTCATATATTCATAGTTTATCATTATTAATCTGAATCTATATCTAGTTCTATAATATCTGCTATAGTCATTTCTGTCCATCCTTGTTCTATTAGTTCTATGGTTGCATTTAGTTCTGTTATTTCTTCCAATATCTGAATCAAGGTTTTGAGTATATATAGGATGAGTATTTTATATCTATGATCTTCATCTAATAGGTACGAATTCATTTTTGAATTTTTTCTAAACATAATATTCCCTCTAATCTCTTTAGGTATTATTAGAAATTATCCGGTTATTATAACGTTATTTTGAATAGTCTTTTTCGGTCACTACTATGCGTTTTCAGCTTTGATCAGTTACCCTAACATCGCCTCAACTTTGTGTACTCCCCTAAAACGGCTCTCTTGGCCTCACCGGTTTCCACCTTAGGATGGCATAGTCTGGGCTTACCTATTCGCAGCTTACTGGCCTCGTACATAGCAAACTTAATCAAGATTTATTCATTATAATGGCATAATAAGAAGATAATATCACATAATACTTAGGAGATTATAAGGAATATAAA
Organism: Datura wrightii; assembly: GCA_035772735.1. Classification (NCBI taxonomy): domain Eukaryota; kingdom Viridiplantae; phylum Streptophyta; class Magnoliopsida; order Solanales; family Solanaceae; genus Datura; species Datura wrightii. The sequence goes on from JASDFA010000007.1 coordinate 99,527,821, forward strand.
AGTTTAGCTATTCATATTTATGAATTTATATACCTTATTTTGTAGATCTGCATCGTTTCTAGTTTTCTCCATAGCTTGATATTTTCTGGGTAGTTTGTTTTATTTTATGTGCTAGCTCTGATACCAATCTGGGGTTTTGCGGAATTAGGAAGTAGAAATGAGAGGAAATTGTTGTGAGGACGGATGGTTGTTGCCTCCGTCTGGCTTCTCTATTTATAAACAAAAGAATTCTTTACAAATGACCTTTACTATTCATGAATCACCTTTACTATTCATGAACAGTACCCGACTTCTACTATTTACACAGTAATATGATTTTTACTATTTATTAATAGTGTTTGCCTTTTACTGTTTGCACAGTATTTGGCCTTTACTATTTATAAATAGTACCTGACTCTTACTATTTACTACTATTTATTTTACGACTTTTTACATAAAAACAAAAAACTTTACAGACACTGATATCTTTTTTCTTCATATCTTTTTCTTTATGTCGCCTTCCTCTTTTATGTCATTCCAGCTGGACTTCTGGTAGCTGTTTGTTGTCTTCACCATGGCATTTTGAACAATGGTGATCTGAATATTTTTGTCCTATGGTTTTGCAATATCTTGTCAGAAGTGCTGGAGAAATATAATTTTTCTGTATAGCTCTTGTCGTGGGTATCTCTTCTGGTTTAAGCAGACTAAGTATCCATTGGCGTAGTTCTTCCATGTCTGCTTCTTTATGCTCTCTCGAGTTTGCATATATCATTGTTTGGTCTCTAGCATAATAGCTCCAGATAGAATTCCCATTTAAGTAATTATTGGCTAGTTCGTTTAATATTGTAGCTAGGCCAATAATTCTTTTGTTAGCGTAGAATTCTGGTATATCTGTACATGTTATCTCCTCCTGTTGATCTATTTTTCTGGTATAATCATTTCTCTTGTCAATCCTATCTTTATAACTTGTATAATTGGTTTTATTTCATCATATAGTATTTCTGCTGGTGCCGAGTATATTTTTATGTAGAAGAATGTTCCTTTTGTTATTCTTTTGTAGGTTGTGAATGCTTTGTGTAGTTCCGGTATAGTAGCTATTTCATCTCCTGTCTTGGTATAGACTGTGCTGAGTAGTCCATAATTGTAACAGGTTCTGACTAGGTTGGAGTTGGTATTTGGTTGTGCTATCAGTTTATTATATCCCTGTAGGTATTGGGTAATATAGTCTTCTTCTGGGTGCTTGGTATTTGTAGATCTTGGGTTTTTGTTTAAGAATGTTTGTATTTTGTGGATATTTTGTATGTAGTTGCTGGCTATATGGTTGTATGTTTGTTTTGCCTGGTATAGGCTTTCTTTGTATGTACTAGTTTGTGGGGTAGGGTTAGGTTGTATATTTTTCCTTGGTACGAATGATTTTTCAAATAGTTTGTTCTTGGTATTTTGGGTAATATTTTCTTCTTTTCCTGCAGTTCCTGAAGTCCCTGCAGCTGAACTCAACAAACTGTTAGTTTGGGTTTTTAGGTGTTTCCCAACGTCACCTTTTAGCTCTGGAATTTTAGCGTCTTCCGATCGACGTAGCTCCGCATGTTTAGAGTCATGCTGCTGACTGTTAGCTCTGCTTTTTAGCTATTGTATCTCTATGTCCATACTATCCACTTTTTTACAAAGTGTAGTAAGGAGATTGAGTATTTGTTCCATTTTGTCTTTTCCTCCTTCAGTATTTGTATCTGGAGAGGTAGTCTGCAATTGTATTTCTTTCAGTTTTGATAATCTCAATTGTAAATGAAAAATTTAGTATATTTAAAACTAATCTTCTTATTTCTTTTGTTGTGACTGAATCTTGTACCTTTTTAGTTATCCACCATTTAACTTGTGTATTATCTGTTCTAACAATAAATTTGTTATAAACAATATATGGTTCAAATGCTAATAAATATTTATATAATGCAAATAATTCTTTTCTATTTATCTCCCATTTTATTTGTGGTTCAGTATATGACCCTGAGTAGTATCTACAATGGTGTTCTATCTTTTCATTTTTATATCTATATTTTAATACTCCTCCATAGTTGTGGTCACTGGAATCTGTTTCTACTATATAATTGAATTGTCTATTTTCGTCTGGAAAATACAGTTTTGGTAGGTTTTTACACATGTCCTTTATCTTTTTTATATGGTTTCTATCTTTTTCATCAAAATAGTATTCTATGTCCTTTTTTAATTTTTTCTGTAATGATTTTAAGTTTTCTGCTAATTTTGGTATATACTCTCGTACTTGGTTAACTAGTCCTAAAAAGGATTGTAATTTTTTCTTAGTATCTAATAATTCTTTAGAATTAATTATTTTTTGTACTATATGTGTTTGCATTTTTATCCCATTCTTATCTATTTGTATTCCTAGGAATTCTATTTGATTTTTTAATATTTCAGCCTTTTTTCTACTTAAGCTTATTCCTGATATTTCTATTATATGCATAAATTTCTCTAATAATTTTATATGTTCTTCTTTTGTTCTTGAATAAAGTAGTATATCATTTATGTATACTATGCAATTTTCTAGTTGATTAAAGTAGTTATCCATAAAATGTTGATATCTACCTGGTGCGTTTTTATATCCAAAAGGTAGTACATTCCATTTATAAAATCCTTGTGGTACCGTAAATGCTGTTAATTGTTTTGATTCCTCTTCTAGTTTTAGATGGTAAAATCCTGATTTACAATCAAATTTACTAAAAGATCCAATTCTTTCACACGGAAGGAGACAGCTCTCTCTTATTGGCTTAGCCTTTCGAGTTGAAGGTACGTCATAATTGTATCCTTGTATCTGTCTTACTTTTAGTATTTTGTTTGGTATTGGGTAGTTATATGTTTTAGTTTTTGCATTTAAATTTCTATAATCTATAACCATTCTGCTTTTTCCTCTTTTTTGTTCACTATGTTTATTTACTATAAATGCTGGACTATTATGTTTGCTATTACTTTCTTGTATATAATTATTTTCTAGTAATTCTTTTATATGCATTTGAAATTCTTTTTGATCTTCAAAATTGTATCTCAGTGGTTTTTGTGTTATTATACTATTTTCATCTATTAATTCAATTTTTATCTTTGTTTTATGTTTTTCCCATCCTTGTAACGGATTTTCATTATATAATGAATTTAACTTATTTTGTAATGCTTGAATTCTATCTATTGTGAATATTATAATTTCTAATTTGTGATCGCTTGGCGTTATATTTTCTAATTTTTGGGTAATTTTTTCACTTCCTTTTATCCATGGTGTATTTTTTCTTACTTTGTTGCTAACTCTTTTTGCTCCTACTTTTTTATTACATGGGGTAGTAAACCACCAATGTGTCTTTGTTATGGTATGTGGGTATAATTTTTCTAAAAAGGGCATTCCTAATAGTATGTCCTTATTAGTAAATTCATAACTATACATTTCTTCTATTGTTAATATTTTATCCCATATTTGTATTTTTATGTTTTTAGCCTTATGTGTTATCATACTTCCTTCATTATTAAATCCGGTAACTATTAATGGTGTTTTTAATTTTTCCCATTTACTGTCTGGTAAACAGTTATATTTACACATATTTGCTTCTGCTCCTGTATCTATCATAGGTGTGTAGTATCTATTATAATATCCTTCTGCTATAATTTTTGTTAATATATAGATTTTTGGCATTATTTTATATCAAAGTTCTTTTAATAATTATCTTCTTATTCTCATAATGTATTATTAGTTGTTTTTCATCTAAATTATAAGGTTTTACTGTTTCTAGCCATCTTATTCCTAAAGTAATATTATCTTTTCCTTGATATATTTTGAATTTTATTTTTATTGGTACTCCTCCAATAATTAATTCTTGTTCTGTACTGTGTTCTATATTTGTCAGTATTCTAGGTATTTCTATATTTATATTTTCGTTTTTATTGATCTCTTCTTCCTTTACTAATTCTCTTGTAATATAGTTTTCAATTTGTCCTGTGTCTATTTTTATTAAATATTTTCGTTGATCTGGTATTCCTGTTATATAATATTGGTAAGGTTGTATTTCGTTTATTTTTTGTTCTAATAATTTTGGTTGTAATTCATAGTCTATCCTTCTTGAGGTACTACTTCTTGATGATGATGGTGTATCATAATTTATTCTTTTTGATGTACTTAGTCTTTCTTTTACTATTTCTAAATCTTCTTCAATATCTATTTCTTTATAACTATAATCATTATTATCAATGATAGTAACTATTTTGTCAAAAGGGTTTTCTATCTTAATTCTTTGAATCTTATTTCTAGCCATTATCTTATGTTTTGTTGTTAGTACATATAAATTTTTACATCTAGCTGTAAATATTTTACTGCCTGGTGCTAACTCTATTTCTGACATTTTCCAGTATAATACTAATGATTTGTCTATATTTCTATCGTCCAAGGCTACTGAATAATTTGCACTTATTATAAATTTAAATTTTTGGTATATTAGATTTCCTTTAACTGCACTTATTATGCTTTTCTCTATAGGGTGAATTATTCTATCATCTGCTAAATATATTTCTATTGGTGTATCTATTCCTTCTCTGAAACATGCTTTTATTAGTATTTCTGTTCTTCCTAGGTGTACGTATTTTATTGGATTCTTAGCTTTTATTTCTTGGATTTCCTTATTTATTATCTTTTTATTTATTATGGGTATTTTAGCTTTTCCTTGCGTATATTTGCAGTCTATTATGTGTTCTTTTTGGCTTACTACATAGTATTCTTCTTGTTTTATCTTAAAGAAATTTCTTAATTTAGGTACTTCTAGTATTTTATCTATGCTTAAATCTAATTCTTTTCCTTTTATTTGTTCAAACATATTGTTGTCAAATATTATTTTTTGTTCTGCACTTTCACTGTCTTGGTATTCTTCCTTACTTATTATTCTTATATCTTTCTCAGTCATCTTATATTTTTCTCAGTCATCATCTGTCTCGTATTCTTTTATCTCATTTTCACTCTCTGTTTTTTCATATTCTGTTAATTATTATATGCTATCGTCATCGTTTAAATCATAGTCTATATATTCTAGTTGTTTGTATTTTTCATTTTCTATTATTACTTCTGATATTTGTTTTTTAGTTATATTTCTGGGTATTTTACAATCTCTAGCTAAGTGTCCTATTTTGCCACAGTTGTAGCATTTACATTCTGTTATATTTTTCTTAGTTCTATGAGGTCTTTTTTGTTTATAATTTTTTATATAATATCTTTTTCTTGGTTTCTTATACTTGTATTTTGTCCTAAATGGTCTGTATTTTTTGATTCTTTTCTTGTATTTATATTTGTTTGTACATCCAAATTGTGGTGCTGTTTTTGTTATACAACATACTAAGTTTTTTATTAAGATTTTTTCCATTTTCATGTCTTCCTTATGTTTTTCACATAATTCTGTAAACCATTTTTGCAAGAATTTTATTCTAGCTCCTAGTGTATCTACTAATCCTGATTCTTGCCATTCTTTAGTTATTTTTGAACTAAATGGTTCTGGTAATTTTGTGTAATATAATTTTCTTATTTCTCTGCTTTCTTCATTCGTATATAATCCTTTATAGTAATATTCTTTAAACGCACATGTATATTCATCTATATAACTCATTTTACATATACTTAATTTATTTATTAGGTTCATATTTAGTTCCTTATCTTTTTGTCGTTCATCTATTTCAGTTGTCATGCTACTAAATTCGTTTCTTATTGCCATTTCATATTTGTTTAATATATCTATAGATGTTGCTGCTACTTCATTATTGGGTTTCTTATTATTTCTTAGTGTTTCTAAACTTTCTGCTGATAAGTTTTGTAACCATATTTTTGCTGTTCCTATGAGTGTTCTTTCTATATATCCAGGGGAATCTGCTACTGTTATTTTATTATCTATTAGTTGTTTTGAAATATATCCTATCCATAATTGGATTATTTTATTTGTATCTGCTACACAGTCTAGATCTAAGAAGTTATATTGTTCTATGTTCTGTCTAGGTGTCCAATTTCTGTTTAACCTTTTATCCCATAATGTTTTATTTCTATTTTCTCTTTCGTAAGTATAATAAATTGGGCTAGTATCTAATCTTTTTGGGCTTTTAGTTCCTGACGTACTAGGTTTTTCATCTACATCTTCCACATTAATTTTTATATTATTTTCTTTTTCTATTAGGTTAGTATATGTTTCTGAAGTTTCCGAATATTGGTCTAGATCTGCTTCTGAATTTTCATTATTTTGTTCATTTATTTCATCTATTCCTATCCTAGGTTGGTCTTCTAATGTACTTGTTTCTTCTAGTAACGTTTTAAATTTTTCTATTTCTTCTGTGAGTTTTAATTCTTCACGCTGTTTTTCTCTAGCTTTTAATCTTTCTTCATACAGTTGTTTAAGTTTTTCCAATTCTTTTTCTAATTCTTGGATTCTTGTATCTTTTTCTTCTTTAATCTGTTGTACTTCTATTTGGGCTTGTTTTTTTAATTTTTTCTATTTCTTTTTTCCTATCTATCTCTTCATTTTCTTTATTAATTCTTACCATTGTTGTTAAGCTATCTTCTAGTTTTGCCGATTCTTTTTCTAACATTAAATATAATTGGTCTCCTATTTTTTTAAATCTTCTTCCTAAACTTGAGTGTATAATTTTTATTTCTAGTCCTTTTTGACTCATATATTTTTCTTCTTCTAAGGCATATTCTTCTTTATTCATGGTAATTCGTGTTGTGATTTATATTCTAGTCTTTGTAGTTGTCCTTCTAAATAAAATATTTCTTTTCTTTGTGTTTTAATTGATGTGTGGCATACTCCTGCAACTATGTTATAATTTAGTCTCTTTTTTCTAAATTTGATTTCATTTATTATTTCATTTATTTTATTAAGTAGTTGTTGTTTGTACTCTTCTTTGTTATTGATATTGTCTTTCATGTTTTCTTTTTTAGATATTTTATATAATTATATTCTGTTCTTGAAATTAGATCTATTAAGTATTCAAGTCTAACATCATCTGTTTTGCTTGAGCTTAATTGCTTATATTCGGGATATAGTATTTTTAATTGGTTTTTTAATTTTTTGGCTTTTTTGTGAATATGTCCTTCCTTTGGTTTATGTAGTTTTTTATCCATTATTCGTTATCGGGGTCTTGTGTAAACATTTTGTCGTAATATTTATTTTTTAATGGCTCTATCCTTTGTATTTCTTTTATGTTTTCCACTGCATATTCTAGATGTTCTAGATTTCTTTCTCTTATGTAATCATTTATATTAGTTTCTAACAAAATTACTAATAGTCTTATATTTTCCATAGTTTCTAACCAATATTCCTTATATACATAGTTTATCATTATTAATCTGAATCTATATCTAGTTCTATAATATCTGCTATAGTCATTTCTGTCCATCCTTGTTCTATTAGTTCTATGGTTGCATTTAGTTCTGTTATTTCTTCCAATATCTGAATCAAGGTTTTGAGTATATATAGGATGAGTATTTTATATCTATGATCTTCATCTAATAGGTACGAATTCATTTTTTGAATTTTTTCTAAACATAATATTCCCTCTAATCTCTTTAGGTATTATTAGAAATTATCCGGTTATTATAACGTTATTTTGAATAGTCTTTTTCGGTCACTACTATGCGTTTTCAGCTTTGATCAGTTACCCTAACATCGACTCAACTTTGTGTACTCCCCTAAAACGGCTCTCTTGGCCTCACCGGTTTCCACCTTAGGATGGCATAGTCTGGGCTTACCTATTCGCAGCTTACTGGCCTCGTACATAGCAAACTTAATCAAGATTTATTCATTATAACGGCATAATAAGAAGATAATATCACATAATACTTAGGATATTATAAGGAATATAAAGTTTAGCTATTCATATTTATGAATTTATATACCTTATTTTGTAGATCTGCATCGTTGCTAGTTTTCTCCATAGCTTGATATTTTCTGGGTAGTTTGTTTTATTTTATGTGCTAGCTCTGATACCAATCTGGGGTTTTGCGGAATTAGGAAGTAGAATTAGGAAGTAGGAGAAAAAATTAGTATATGTGTGAATACATTGAGGGAATATTTTTACTTAATTATTTGTGAATTATTATCAAGTTTTGGAGAAAAATTCTTGAGATTAACACTTGGTTTTCTCAGTTGTTCTTGATTTTGTTCATTAATATTCAAAGCAGGTTTTCTTCCAATTATTGTTGTAAGTACTTAATTTTGTATTTGTCTATGGATACTAATTACAATTTTACAATCATGAGAGGTTAAAACCTCAACAACTAGGGTCGTGGGAACCATGGTGAATTAACAAAATAGGGTTACACAGAGTGATTCAAAACCAATACTAAATGCTTGTATTGTATTTTCTTCATCTTTAAATATTTCTTAACAGTGCTCAATGCTAGGACTTACCTAAATTCTTTACTTTCTTGAACCTAGAGAAGTCAAGATTAGGAAAAGACAATTACAACAAAGCCTTGATTTTTATTATCCTTGTATGGCTTGAGCTGTGGTCATAGGAAATTTAATTTGGAACATATTGATAACGGTTAGTTTGAAATCGCTCATGAGACTTGACTTGGTGATTGAGTATAGTCATCCAATAGGGATGAAACGGTCGTTTGGATGAACCCTAGTTATTAGTTCTACAAATAAGCATTCGGATTGATCACGCGTATATACCCGAACTAGTTATGAACCCATGGGGAACATCTACCCTAGTTATTTCCAAATCTTGATAACAACCACAATTGCGATCTTGTTTTTTATTTTTTTCTTTAAACCCCTCCATCTGTAGATAACTTACTGACAAGTTTATGTATCGGCATTAGTCTAGTTCTTACCTTATTTCCTGTGGGTTCAACCCCAACCTCATTACTGGGTTCTTTATTTGACAACGTCCACTTCATACTTTGTCAGGAAGTGTGAGTTTGAGCGTTATCAAAAAGAGATGTCGTTGCTGAGAAATGCGGCTAAGATTTGATTAATTTCTTATACTTAACTTTTGGTTGTTATTTCCTTAATTACTTTTTCTTTTTATTTTTGGACACCCATAGGTTGTCTCTTGCTGAATTCCAAGTACTCGACGGAGTGGAAGCCCCCTAATTCCCTTAGATATCGAACTTGAAAGAACACTGCGAAGGTTGGAGAACAAAAAGCAGAGAGATGCCCATCTTGCTGAAGAAGCTAGGCAAGCCCGAGCAAACTCGAGTAGAGGTTGTCAATGCTAGTCATCATGGAAGTGGAAACAAAGGCCAGATATATGCCCCTCGATTCTTTGATGAGGATGACTCGTCCATTGATGAAGTTGGGTCAACCGGCGCTATTATACCGTCACCTTTGCCTTCTAGGGAAAAATTTGACATCGCTAGCACCATCATTAAGTTGTTGAACATGAAGGGGTTGTTTAGTAGTCATGCTGTTGATGATGCCAACCTGTAGTTAATGAACTTCATTGGAATATGTAAGGCATATAGGTTGACCGGAGTCACCCAGGACGCAATAAGGCTATAATCTTCCTATTCTCTCTATCTGGGAAGCCACTTTATGGGTATCGAAATTTCCCAATGATTCCATTACCAACTAGAAGGAGATCAAATAATCTTTTATAGATAGATTCTTTTTACCCTCCAGGATACTGAAGTTTAAGGATTATATATATAGTTTTCAATAATTAAAGACAGAGGCACTTCATGAAACCTAGTTAAGATTCAAGAAGTTGACCAAGTGCTCAAACCACAAAATTCCTGATGACAGTTTGTTGGAAATTTTCTATAGATTAGTGAATAACAGTACTAAAGTTGTAGTAGACACAGTGGTGAGAGAAGCATTGATGAGCCATAACTAGGAGCAATTTGCCACTATTTTAGACAGAGTGACAAAAACAAACAGAGCATGGCACACTCGGGATGCGGAAGCAGCTGCACATACATACACTGTTTGTTTGACTGCAGACCAATGAAGGAAAGAGGAGAACATGACCAGGAATTGGCCCATATTTGCACATTATTGGACCTGCCCACGAAGCATATCATGCGCGCTGGAGCCAAAAAAGTTAATGAAGTAGGAACACAGGGACAGGAACCGGGGCCTGAGCAGTCATATTCCGAGGAGGAGGCAAAATTCTTGGACAACAAGGTGGCGGCTTTCCGAGCCAACGAGCAAGATTCTGGACAATACACTTGGCACCAAAGTTCTGGACACCAAGGTCGGAACAAATACAAAGACAATTACAACCAGAATGGCTACAGAGACAGAAGCCGAGGTCATGAGAGAGAGGGAGAATGGAGAAGGAATGACGGTTACCACAAAGATCAAGATGGATCGTACGTGCCTCCTAATGCACTTGAGGGAGAGCTAGATACTCAATGTTGGAGAGCATGATGGATGAGATGTTAAAAAAGGTTAGATCCACAGATGATTAGTTGAAAGACATCTGTGGAGATATATTTAGCACAGGTCAGAGAGTTGAGTCACATGCCACGGCTATCATGCATATTGAACAGCAGCTGGGTTAACTTTCAACATCCATGAATGCTATGCAAAAGGGTACACTACCTAGCAACAGAGTCTAAAATCCAAAGAATGATGGTCACTGCATAGCTGTAATGACTAGGAGTGGAAAGACAATGGTTGATCCGCCTCTGTTGGTTGTAGTTGAGCTTCAAAGGAAGAAAGAAAGCATTATTGATGATGAGGAAGAGGTTGCTGAGAATGAGCATGAGAAGGATGTTGAGATGACTGAGGCTCCAGTTGTTGAGAAGAAGCCTGAGGCTAAACAAGGAGAGAAATAAGGGGCCACACAAATTTATAAGGCTATCCCATGACCTCTGCCACTGTTCCCTTAATGAATGAAGGAGACAGTGGAGAATGCTAAGTTTCAGAAATTCCTATCAATGCTACAACAATTATCTGTAGACAAACTATTGGATGAGTAATTAGAATAGATTTCGGGATACGCCGAGTTTATGAATGGCCTTGTTACTAAAAGGTCCATGTGCTATGAGCCCCTGGATAATGTGCATCATTGTAACGATATAGCCTCACGAGTCCTTTCCCATAAAAAGGAGGATCCAGGTGCCTTCACCATTCCATGTACTATTGGTGATGTTGAGATCGCGAGGGCACTCTACGACTTGGGAGCAAGCATCAATCTATTGCCTTTAGCTAGTTTAAGTAGCTGGTCTTGGGAGCTCTCATAGTGACTACTATGCGGCTACTGATGGCCAGTCGAACTGTGAAAAAGCCTGTGGGGATCATGTTTGATGTGCTTGTCAAAGTGAACAGATTCATACTCTCAGCGAACTTCATGATCCCTGATCGTAAATTTGATTTTGAGGTCCCCATCATTTTGGGGTGATCATTCCTTTCCACTAAGAGGGCTTTAGTTGATGTGGGGGCTATCCAGTTAAAACTCAGACTCAATAAAGAATAGGTCACCTTCAATGTCAGCTGGTCAATAAAGCAACCAAAGGAATATAGAGTGGTCTCAACAATCGAGGGTGAGTCTAAGTTCTTTGAAAAAGTCTGAGTAGTCAAGAGACTTGCATCGTACTGCGACGTTAAATCAGGCGCTTCTTGTGAGGCAACCCATGAGGTGCTTTGGTGAATTATGAGTAACCGAATGACCTGCATCGTGTTGTGGCATTAAATCAAGCACTTCTTGGGAGGCAACCCAAGTTTATTGACTTATGTGTGCATAGTGTGTAGGAGAAACAAAAATAGGTTGGTAGAAAAATTGGTGAACAGACTGGTTGTAGGTCTCAGTACGACTCGTAAGAGATGGTACGAGTCGTAGTATGAGTCGTGGTAAGAAGCAGAGATGTATTTTAGGGCATAAGTTTAGGGTACAGTTGGTCCTACGACTCATAACTTCATTGTATGGGACGTACTACTCACTGTAGTTATGAACTATGCAAGGTATGGAGCTCCAATTAAGAGTGACCTAAGAGTCATGGTACGGGTCGTAGGATGTGCTTGTAGGTCAGCAGGTAAGTTTTCATAACATCTCTATTATGAGTCCTAGGAACGAGTCGTATTGTAACACGTTATAACGTTCCTAGACCAAATTCAAATGTTGTATGAAAAACCATAGGAAAACCAGAAATTTTTCTATCATATACGACCCCCAAAACAGATCGTTCGTAGAAGCAGCGGACCATTGTAATGGGTCGTGGGATGCAGCAGGTCCTATGCAGGCCGACAAGGCCACCATGATGTCTAGTTATAACTGCAAAATGAAATCTGGCGCTAAACTGATCTGCAAACAACAAGGTCACCAACTAAAAACTAAACAAGGCCCCACACGGCCATCACATACAATCTGAATCACATATATGGCCCCACACGACCGATACATCTAACCACAGGGAATGTAATACAATCTGCAAGCCTCTAAAAATAATAAGATGGTCGGGACCGGGCCCCAGCCTACCCACACTATACAAAAAAGAAGAAAGTAAACCTCGGAACAACGAGTCATAGGACGACCCATTGATCCTAACAACGGGCCGTCCTATTGTCCGTTGAATCTCGAGTTCAGAGTTCTATCGGATCCTCCCCTAAGACAATAAGAGGGAACAACGACCCATGGTAGACTCCAACCAATCATTGTTACCACCCATCGTCTGGTTCCAGGCCCTAGCAGTGTAGACCACGAGTCTATACAATGACCCGTTGGTCCTACCAACGATTCATTGTGTTGACCATTGTTTCTAGGCCCTGTTCTTCCACAAGTACAAGGGAAAGGTATTAACCACCCGTTGTTCCTTCCAACGGATCATTTTACCATACCGTAGAACGATTCCAATGAACCTAGTTTCTAAACCCAGAAACCATGTCTAGAGTCAACGGGCCGTCGTTTCAACCAATAACCCATACTGAGGCTCGTTGCTTCCTGTTGGCCAGATTTAAATTTTTGTTTCCAGGGTTACTTTTGTAATTTCCCACTTTTTAAATCCCTAAACCATGTCGTTTTAGGTTCACATAGGAGGGAATTAAAGGGTTAGAACGACCCTTTCCATTCATTCCTCTCAACTCCTTCAAGAACAAAGCGTAAAACTTCTCTGAAAGCACAGAGCAGGAGCTACGGTTGATTTTCTTCTCAGTTTTCTTAGGGATTTTTCACCGGGGTTTCCTTCTTCAGGTAGATGGGAATTCATCAAGGAGATTGTTCTCCCCTTGCGTCCCTTAAAACTCTCTCTCTGTTCACTATCTGTTCTAGCCCTGAATTTACAAAATTTGAAGATATTGTCATGATTCTTTGATTAATGCATGTGGAATCCTATCCTATGTTAATTGTAGCTATTTTCCACCAGTTTGTAACTAAAATGATGCTTTTCCCATAAAATTTAGAAGACTTAGACCTCGCTTTTGAAAAGTCAGAAATTAGAATCCTATTTAAGCTTTAAATTCTTGAGAATTGTTTGTATCTCTGAGAGGTAGGGGCTTCTATAATGATTGCATGTGTGAAAAACTCAGTTACATGTATGTTATTCAGATTCAGTCAGAACGTCTATATACTTTGTATTTTGTCATAATTGCCAGTTCAATTTCAGTAAAAGTACTAGAATATCCAGTATTAGTCAAAAATGTCAGCTGATCAGTTTGACTATATAATTTCTCGAGGTGCCAGTAGTACCTCCTAGATATCAGAATCAGAATTATGTAATTGGTCCACTAGGTAGTCATGACATTTAAAATATATAGCTCTAACTTGCCCCAGGACCCCAGTTCAAATTTCAGTTTGTTCTTAGACGGTTACGATGTTTCTAGATAAGCTTCTATAACCAGTTTAGAACCCAGTTTTAGAGCCTGGTTCAATAAGACTCTCATGGTACTTGTAGTTACATGTCTCTGCCTAGTATTGGACCCCAGTTTCAAGCTATCAGCCTAATAGTTCAATATAGATTTTCCAGTGGGAGTAGGACATAGCACCGAGCGAACCGGGGTTCCAGCGCACCATGGTTCCCAGAACAACATTGCCAGCGTAGTTTACAATTACAGATTGTTGGCCTGAATTGCCCTAGTCTTTTGTGATCACCTAGTTCATGCCTTTATACCCTGGCAAGGTCTATTGGATCCTACCAGTGGGGTGTATACATCAGACTCCACGTCTAGCTCACGTGGTTATATGTAGGTTACAAACACTCCCACTAGTCTGTCCAATCTAGTTTCAGAATAAGAATCTCAATTCAGTTTCAGACCTATCAGTTTAACTCAGTTCAACATAGTATCTTAGACTCAAAACTTTCATATTTAAGGCATGTTTTTGACCCCTAGACAGGGTCATTTTGACCATCTCAGTTAGTTCAGATTACTTCAGTTCAGATAATTAGTTGGTCATTGCATGTCTTTCAGGTTTAGTCACTTACCTCTATCAGTATATTCCTCTCACATATTAAGTACATTCAAAGTACTGACACATACTTTTTTGTTGAATCATTTCATGATATAGCTGCAGGTTCTCAGACTCAGCACCGCTAGCCACTGCATTTCAGATTCTCAGCCTCAGTAGTTAGAGTGTGAGTCCTCATCATCCGAGGGAATTATTTCTTTCTTTCAGTCATTTATTTGTTTCAGTTAGACTTAGAGTTAGCTGGGGCTTGTCCCAACAACTCCTCGGTTAGATGGCTTTCAGACAGACATGATTTTTAGATTTATCAGTATTATTTAAATGTTTTGAACTTTACGTTCTCAGACTTGTTTTTCATAAATGCTTTATGATATTGTTTGAAAGTTCAATTGTGTATGTTTACTCAAAATACCAGTGTATGATAGACTAAGGGTTTACTTGGGCTCACTTATGACTCCAAAGATCGTGTTTCGTCCAAGGTGTAGACTCAAGGTGTGACAGATTCGTAGTCCCTCCTATGACTCGTGGTACCAGTTGTGATGGGTCAAATTGCTTAAAATAACCCGACTCGGCCAAAATTTTTTAAATCATCCCTAAAACTTTTTAAACTTCAAAATTGTCAGACCCTTCTCCCACGCACTAAAATTTGAACCCATGAGCACTCCTGCGACTTTCCTCACACCCGTAACTCAAGAAAAAAATCAATTGAGCAAGATTTTTACTCGATTAAGATTGCCAAAGTCGGTGCCAAACCCTAGTTTCTAAACATGCATAAAGTGAGAAAGATATTGCATCATTCAAGTTATTATGCTTTGAATCGGGTAAAGAGACCTTTGGTGTTGTGCAAAATTGTTTACTAACTAGGAGTCCTCAAAAAAAGCATGAAAATATAGGAGGATATTGATCAGGCATGTGAAAAATAAATTTGCTGACTAGGTAGGATTCGAACATGTTAAAAATTTAATATGAATTGCTATAAATTGAGTTATGGGTTGTTAGTAAAAAGGGGAGGAATGGGTAGTTGTAAAAACGTGAAGAATGCATGCCTAGACTTGGGAAATTCTAAGTACCCAACACAAAAAATGAATTCACCAGAAAACTGACTTGAAAATATGGCAAGGATAGGCTTCACAAGACTTCCTATCGACTCGTGGTTGCACAGTACGATTCGTAGGATTTCTCATTGTGACAGTCCTAAGACAAATGTGTAAAAAGTAAGAAGTACGAAATCTAGTACAGCTCGTAGTATCCTACTATGAATCGTACTCTATAATCATACTAGGTGTCTGAAAAGGGTTATGTCTAAAAGTGAAAATACGATCCTTCCTACGACTCGTGGAATCGACTTACAGGTTATACCATTAGTCGTGGAAAAATGCAGAACATTGATTTTCAAGGGGCATCAAAATACAACTGTGGTATGGATCGTACCTTCGTGGTACGAGTTATAACTCAGTGTTGTAACTTTGATCTGAGACATTGCAAGTCATACGGATTGTACCTCCAAGGTATGACTCGTACTGTAGACTCGTGAAAAATTATAGAGGAATTTTTTTCTTACTTTCTTTTTCTCAGATTTGGAATTCTAACCCTTTTTCTCCAAAGGTACAATGAATCAGAAAATGAAAGCATCCAAAGAAACTGCTCGAAGGGCATTGATTGATGAAACCTCCGAATCAGAACATATAGGCAACACGCCTAGTGGTTCATTAGAGAATACAAGGTTTATACATCTGACACTGATGGGACCTGAACCACTAGGGAAAAAGCTAAAGCCCAGGTTGAGGTGGCCACTGCCACATCTGCTGGTGCTCCCCTGTCTGAGTCCGAAAGTTGTTCTAATGATGATAAGGGGTTCGAGGAGGCCCAATCCAGCGATGGAGACAGTGAGTTCGGATCTGAGGAGGAGGAAGCCAGTGCCGAGCAAGAGCAGACTCTACCTAGGGAGAACCGTATCATTAGGTGGAGTGTACTCAGAGCACAGGAGATCTATGAATAAGGTCTTGATCTCAACCTAGGTAGTGTATTCAAGAAAAGCCGTGGATCCTCACTAATGCAATAAATGAGGTGGAGGAGATGAAGCACATATTAAGCTAATATGGGTTCAATTAGATGGCTAGAACCCTGAACCGATACACTTCAGAGATCATCCGGAGTTCTATGCCAATTATTTGGCGACCATGGAGAAGAAAGCAAAGAAAGGAAAAAGTTGAAAGATCATCCCAAATTGGAGAGCTTCATGTTATGAGACTACACTGTTGATATATCCGAGCACACTATTTCTTGGGTGTTATATGGGCCCCAATTCGTACTACCACACACTACCCGGGAGTATGACTACCGGGTGGACGCCATGAAAAAGATCAAGCAGTTAGGCATTAACGAGAGCCGGAGGCAGATTCAGTGGCTTTTTGGGGTTATTGCTGAGGATAAAGAGAAAGCAGAATGCATTACTAGTGGAAAACATGTCACCAAGAATTCATTAAACTTTAAAGCAAAAGCCTGTTGGATGTTAGTTCACCACCAGTTGTCCCGGACCATGAATGACAATACCCTCAGCACAGACAGAGTAGCATTGGTAGCGTGTATCATGTCCAGTACCCCATCAACATCCTGAGGGTCATAGCGGAGGAGATCCGGGATTGGGCTATGGATTGAGCACTACCACCCCATTCCCGATTATCATATTCAGGCTGTGCATAGAGGCAGGTATCAAGGTGTTTCATGGTGAGGAGCGTTTGATCCGAGGATAGAAAATAGCATATATTGGCTTAATATGTGATGAAATGAGCTCGGTAAGCCAAGCACGACTTTCTACCGCAGTCCCAGTACCACGGGTAATTGGGGGTGAGTAGGTGAATGTCCTCACCTTATAGGAGTAGGACAAGACACTGGCTATAGATGTCAGTCATTTAGAGGCAGCTCCCAGCACTTCTACTGCACCACCTATGGGCCTTTTGAGCTAGACTCCAGCGAGATACATGCTAGTGCCTCGGGAATTTCTCTAGATGATGGCCAAGAGACTGACCGTAGCTGAGAAAAAGGTACAGTCTAGAATGGAGAATGTGAAGCCTTGGGTGAAGGCTGAGATTGAGGCGGTTGTACGAGTCCTACAACCCACACTAGATAGCTTGGAGAGCCGCTTCAATGAGCACAAGGCCAGGTAGATTGACACTGGCAGCCTCCATAAGGAGTTGAGGGCTTTTCGAAGCCAACTGATTGAGCTATCATCATGATAGCGGGCAATTCTAGCAGCCTCCACTCTTCCCGACCTTGACATAAATCTAGATAAGGAGCTTGATTTGGTGGCATATTGGGAGCCAACAGGAGCTGAGAGAGAATAAAGGAAAAAGAGGGTCTCTGAGGATGTTGCAGACGAGAACCTAAAGAAAAAGAGAAAGAAAGAAAAGAACGCGAGCAAGTGGGCAAGATTAGAGAGCCAACAGACTCACGACGAGCATAGGTTAGAGCTGTTTGATAAGGGCAAGAGGAGCGGGTAGCTCCACCACTTCCCATGCCGAGCTTGCGGTGGGAAGGACCCTTCGGGAGAGCCACATTTAGCCCCAGTGATTCCAGAGTTCGTAGAAGCGATCGTTATTGTTGAGGGGGTAATCATTTCCCCTATTGATACACCATTGAGTGCGCCGGCCACCTCCAGCGCCACGATTGCAGTGGAGGTACCGCCTTCGTACGATGATAGGAGAGCTTAGTGCACCATAAGTATGTTCCCTTCCTTCTGTTTTATATTCTATGCTTCGGGATCGAAGCATGCTTTTTTAAAAGGGAGGGGGTTCTTGTATTTTTGGGATTTTTTGATTCATTCGAGGATTTTTCTTATAATGTTTCTTTTCCTCAAGCATGCTATCTAGTAGAACCGGCATGTTAGGATGTTCTTGATTAATTATAAAGTAGCTTAGGATAACTCAGCAAATTAATTGCACTAGTTTTGAAGTTTTGAAAAATTGACCATGTTTAAAATTTTTTGATGGCTAGCTATGTACTTGTTGATTACAAAGCATGATTTCTGTGGATCTTTTTGTGTCACTTAGTGTATTAGAATTAGTAGTTCTAATTTTCTAGGTGAAACAAGACAGGTAGAATGTCACAATCCAAGTGGGGACCCGGATAATAGACATGGGACAAGGAACCCCGAAAGGCTCCAAGTCGATCCATGGAATAGTCATAGCATAAACCTTAACATTAGAAACGAACAACAACATGAATAAACAGAATCTAATAACAAGAATCTAATAGAAACCATAATAGCACTTCAAAAATACTTAGATACAATGCTGAATCTGTCTAAACAAGTCCGAAAGCCTTCTACTAAGCAGTTGAGTTGTTGAGAAAAGCTCCCAGCTAACTCCCAAAATCTGAAAACTGAAACATAAGCAAAATATGAACTTAAATCACGTCCTCAGAAGATGAGGACTCACCACTAGAAGTTGAGAGAGGGTGGAGCATATCTAACCACGAGGCAGAGCCCGACGACCTGGACCTATATCATCAAATGATATAGCACAAGAAGCATACGGCCAGTACTTGAAATGTACTACGCATGTGGGATAACATAAATGATTAAATGACAAATATACGATAAGGAATTAATCAAATACATCAACATAACTAATTCAACAATACCACTACTCTCTTGTGATTCATATACATAAATATATACATGAAACTTTCCCCTTGGATCTCATTTTATGCAACATAATTGAACTCATTCATAAGGGTCATGTTCTGAACGTTTAATAAGTTCCAAAATCTGAATTTAGCATCGCACCCAGAACTGGATCACTACTAATAACTGAGACTTATTTCCATTACCTTAAGTCTATCATAAACTTGAAGTCTGGACAATTTAGGATTGATTTAAACTAATAACATTATTAAGGGCGTCATCCTCTACAGTGCGGACTCCCAATAGAGATAAGGAATCATTGACTGATCAAGGACTCAACTAATAAGGGTTTTGACTGACTAGGGAAACATTCTCCACTAATGAGAGTCCCAACTGGCTAAGGAAATATACTCGGCTAATGAGAGTCCCGACTGACTAGGGAAAAATTCTCTCTAATGAGAGTCCCGACTGATGATCTTGGGCAAAATTGCATGCCCAAGTGATACTTTATAACTTAGATTTTGTCTTGTTTATCTACTTGTTTATATAAATTATCATGTAATTGTATTTAAATGTGAATATATATACTAACCAACATGATTAGTCTTGTTTTTGTAGGTTTAAAAAGAATTTGAGGAACTAATCTATGATTTTGTGAAGTGGAGGAACGGAATCGGAAGAAAAACATGAAAGTAGCCAAGGAGGACACGCAAAAAAGCCCACCTGCGCGACAGCAACGTGCTAGGCAGGCCTAGCTGCACGACCAGGCCGTGACACGCCCCTAAACGTGCTGCTCAAGCAGCGTGACATGCTGCCATTGTGGCAAGGGGTTGCCTGGCGTGTGTTTTATGTGTTTTCGAGTACACAGAGGTAAATTGGCGCGACCACCTCCGTGCCATGGAGGTATTCCATGCTGGGCAAAATATTGTACACTTTTGATTTACTATAAATAGGTCCCTTAGCTCCTAAAATCATTTTGTCACGAAATATTTATGAAAAACTGCCAAGGAGTGAAGGAAGAAGTGGAGAACTCACCTAGGGTTCCTAAATTTCATATTCTCTTCTACCTATTCTTGTAAGTACATTACATTAATTATGTTTTCTAGTAATTGTACAAACTTTAGTGATTAGAACCCTTCCTCTAGGGTTGAGGCCACATGGTATGATTGTGACTAGGTGAATTTGTTTTTGTTTTAAGTTATTAATTGTTGTTTTGTCTTACGTTCTTAATTATTATTGTTTTTATGAATGATCACCATGAAAACACACACATTAAACTTAGGTAAAAGCGTGAGAAAGCAACCCCAGGCAAGAACAAGAGAATGTAGGGAGAAAGTTCATATCTTTTGATACGTTTCGCGGTTAGGATAGAAATTATACCTAATTTTCCTTGCTTGGTTGATAAAACAGGAATAGAGCAAGACACCAACTTAGAATTGTCACTCCACCAATCATAGAAGTAGTTGTGAAGCTAAGTTGAGTTAAATGATTAGAGGTACGAAAGTCCCTAATCAGGGGCATAAACCCCGTAAACCACATCCAGGTAATTGAATTGCCTATGAACTAGGATGTCACATCCCCGCTCACCGATGTAGTTGTGAGGCTAGTTTGTCATGTTTAGAGGCTCGAAAGACCATGAACATGCATTTTCAATTATGTGAGACATCAATTGATAATTCCATACTTAAACCATTGCAAAGAGTAGTGTCGCATGATTATCCGGCCTTAGCTCTAGTTGCTTCTTGAATGATTTCAGAGTATATCTGTGACCACACCTAGATTTAAATAGAATTTATCGAAAACTTTTATAATCAACACTTGAAAAAGTTAATATCACACTTGAACATGATAATTACCTGAATTTGTCCAGTCCCTGTGGATTCGACATCCGACTCTTAAAAAGGGCCACAGTATTACTTTTTGGCGCCGTTGCCGGGGACTCTGCGAAGTTTAGTAAATTTTTTTGTTCTTGTGTGATTTTTAAATTTCCTTAAGTGTTGAGAAACTTGGTTTTAATCCGATATATTGCAGGTGATAGCTTGTCTTGCCGAGCTGGCTAGGAATAGAGAGCTTGTGGAATCGTTGTTCGAACTGAAATATCAAATTCATTTGTGAAGGAGAGAAGCTCTAGAGAAAAAGCTAAAGAGACTTCAAGAGAGGGTACAACAACAAACACCCACAGGACAAGCAAAGTTATCACCTGAGATTATGGCAGCCAGACCAGCTCACGAAGTGGCAATCCCACAAGCGATGAATATGAACTCTAGTATCCGTAAATCGAAACCTAGAGGGAACTTTGAATAGAAGTAAAACATGGTGTAGCTGTT
Organism: Datura wrightii; assembly: GCA_035772735.1. Classification (NCBI taxonomy): domain Eukaryota; kingdom Viridiplantae; phylum Streptophyta; class Magnoliopsida; order Solanales; family Solanaceae; genus Datura; species Datura wrightii. Next base: position 99,549,121 of record JASDFA010000007.1, read on the forward strand.
ACATTCTAGTGGTCAATTCACTGGGATGGCACATGACGCCCCGCAATAGCACTTACAGAACTTTCTTGAGATTAGTGACACTTAGGTCACCACCGGAGTGTCCACAGACTATGTCCGACTTACCCTCTTCCCATTCTCACTGTTGGGAGACACAAAGAGGTGGTTGAATTCTGAGCCATCGAATTCCATAACTTCTTGGGATGATTTGGCAAAGATGTTTCTTAGCAGATTCTTCCCTTCAGGCAAGACTGCGAAACTCAGGAGTGAAATATTAAGCTTCAAGCAGAGGCCGGAGGAGAACTTGTATTTGGCTTGGGAGAGATTCAAGTCATTATTGAGAAACTGTCCCCATAATCAGCAGTCCAATGAAGTGCTAGCCCATACCTTTGTAGAATGTCTAGACTCACACATAAAAATTTTACTAGACTTTGCATCGGGTGGTCAAGCATTAGAGAAGACTTATGATGACCTTTACACTTTGTTGAACAGAATTGCTCAGGGAAATCCAAAGTGGCACAGCAAGACATCGAGAGGGTAGGAAAGAGAGCAGGGCTGATAGAGGTAGATGGTATGAATGCCTTGGCGGCACAGCTAGCTTGATTCCAGCATCAGATTATGACTCAGTTCAATAAACTGAGTATGAACCAATAGCAGGGTCAGGTAAATGCAGTTCAGCAAGCTTCGAGTTGGTGTGAAATCTGCGGCAATAATGGGCATAATGTAGAATCATGCGGGGCCAATTCGGAATCATTAAATTTTGTTAGGAATTTTCGAAGGAACAATAAAATTTTTTGGAACAATTACAACAAGAATTGGCAAAGCCACCCAAATTTTTCTTGGGGTGGAAATCAAAGGCAAAGTTACCAGCAGCCTCAGCAGCAGCTGTATCAGCAGAATAGGCAGAATGATGGACAGTTGAGCAGAAACATTGAGGAGATGTTGCAGAAAATCATGGAGACCCAGATTCAATTAGCAGAGAATCAGGCAAGGATGACATCAGATTTGAAAGTTCAACAGTTGGCCACCCGCAATCTAGAGAATCAGATAGGTCAAATAGCAGCTGCTCACCACATTAGACCACAGGGAGGACTACCTAGTGACACAGATACTAACCCCCGCCAAGTCAATGCCATCAGTCTGAGGAGTGGCAAGCAATTCGCTGATGCAACACCAAAAGAGAAGAGAAATGAGGTGCAGCCAGTGTTGGTTAGAAAAGGACCATCCATTGATAAGGGAGAGAATCAGAGTGTTGTGCAACAAAATGCAAAATCATCATTGCAACCAGCAAAGAGACGACACCGCCATTCCTGCAGAGATTCAAAAAGAGCAAGGAGGAGGAATGCTTCAAAAAGTTCTTCGAGATTTTCAAAGAACTTCACATAAATTTTCCTTTGCTTGATGTTTTGCAGGGAATGCCCAAGTATGCTAAATACTTGAAAGATGTGATGGCCATCAAAGTCAGATTGGTGGATGTCCAGATGGTAGCACTGACTGAGGAGTGCAGTCACAGGGTAATGAGAAAAATTCCTAAGAAACTCAAAGACCCAGGGAGTTTTACCCTCCCCATACAAATTGGTAAAGCTGAGGTGACACAAGCTTTGTGTGATCTAGGGGCAGCATTTAATCTAATGCCCCTATCTTTATTTAACACCTTGGGGTTGGGTCAACCGAGACCAAGAAGATTGATGTTGCAGCTGGCAGATAAGTCGCGAGTGGAACCAGATGGAATTTTTGAGGACCTTCTCATCAAAGTGGGTAAGTTCATTATACCCACTGATTTTATCATATTGGATTTTCATGTTGATGATCAGGTACCCTTAATCTTGGGACGACAATTCTTAGCCACCGGAGGAGCGGTGATCGACGCTAGAGCAGGGACCCTGAAAATGAGGGTCGAGGATGAAGAAAAACACTTCCGAGTCTACCAAGAGATTAACCCACCCACACACTACAGAAACCTTTGTAAGGTTAGTGTGTTGTTAGAGGATAAGTGTGGGGTGGCAGATTCCATAGGTTGGCGGCCAAAGGTAATGATTAGTTTTCAGCCTGAGTCTGATGAAGGGCTTCAGTGTGATAAGAAGTTGGAGGAAGAGAGGAACGGAGTGGAGGCTGTTTTCTCTAAAAATCAAAAGAAAAGAAGATGGTTCTTTAAAGGGAACATGATCTTGGGCATAATTACTTGCCCAAATGATATTTTATAACTTAGTTTTGCCTTGTTTATGTATTTAATAATGTACATTTTCATGCCTTTTTATATAAATGAGAAGAAATATTAACCAACATGATTAGTCTTTGTTTTTGAAGGAAATAATGCATTGGAGGACCCAATCTATGATTTGGTGAAGTGGAGGAATGATATCGGGAGCGAAACACCAAAGTTGGAATAAATTGGGTGAGTTCCAGAGGGCTTCCACGATACCTCCGTGTCACGGAGGCAGTGCTCCGCGATACACTCCGTTTCACGTAGGCAATGCTCCGTGATACACTCCGTGCCACGGAGCCATTCCACGACAGGCATAATTTTGTACAATTCTCATCTACTATAAATAGGTCCCTTAGCTCCTAAAATGGAAAAAGTCACGACTTATTTCTAAAAAACTACCAAGGAGTGAGGAAGAAGTGGGAGAACTCACCAAGGGTTCGTCAATTTCATCTTCTCTTCTACCAATTCTTGTAAGTAGGTTACTTTAATTATGTTTTCTTGTAATTATACGAATATGAGTGGCTAGAACCCTCCCTCTAGGGTTGAAGCAACAAGATATGATTGTGATTTTGCGATTTTGTTTTGGTTTTAAGTTATTAATTGTTGTTTTATCTTGCATTATAAATTATGGTTGTTTTTATGACTGATCACCATCAAAACAAGTGGGTTAAGCTTAGGTACATGCTTGAGAAAGATAACCTAGGCAAGAACAAGAGAATGTAGGGAGGAAGATTGTATCTCACGATATGATTTGTGTTAGGATAGAAATATACCTAATACCTTGCTTGATTGATAAAATGGGAAGAGCTAGGCACCAACTTAGAATTATCACATCACCACTCGAAGAAGTAGTTGTGAGGCTAAGTTGAGTTAAATGATTAGAGATACGAAAGTCCCTAATCAAGAGCATAAACCCCATAAACCACATCCACATAGTGAATTGCCCACGAACTAGAAATAACATCCTCGCTCAACAATGTAGTAGTGAGGCTAGTTTGTCGTGTTTAGAGGTTCGAAAGACCATGAACATGCAATTCCAATTATGTGAGATGACAATTGACAGTTTCATACTTAAATTATTGCAAATCATACTGTCGCATGATTATCTGGCTTTAACTCTAGTTGCTCCTTGAATTAATTCAGAGTATTTCGTTGACAGCCCCTAGACTTAATTAAATATTTAGAAAAAGTCTATAATAAACACTTGCGAAAGTTAATATCACACTTGAACATGATAATCAGCTGAATAGGTCCAGTCCTTGTGGGTTCGACATCCGGCTCATAAAAAGGGCCACTATATTACTTGTACGACCCGTACACTTGTGGGCACACCAGAACCCAGGTATGAGGATGTCCTAAAAAGGATAGTCCACGTCGTGCCGCGACATAAAATTAGGCGCTGCTTGGGAGGCAACCCAAGGGTACTACTGGTACAATTTGTAATTTTTGTTTGTGTGTTTTTGTTTATTTTCAACTTGTGTTATTTTTGGTGGAAAGTTAGGCACAGAAAGAGGGAAGTCTGAGTACCCATGGAGGAGGACGCTAAGAAGCAAGGAAGAGAAAAAGTGTGGGGTCAAACACCCACTTGTGAAAATTTGAAGGAAAACATGCTACTAGCTAGTCCTAGAGGCCTCAGGGACTGTTTCTCACCCTTTTTTGAATTTTAATTTGATGCTATAGGGACATAGCATAATTCAAGTGCGAGGAGTGGAAAAATTTAATAAATTTTGTGCTTAATAATTATTGGTGAATGTAGTGCTTGTGAGAAATATTGGAATAATTGCTTTGAATTAAGCATGACTTCATCACCCGTTGGTTTTTCTTTTTGGTTCTTTCCGATGGGAGGTATTTGAACCAAAGAATAAAAACTTTCTTTGTCCTTATAAAGTGTTTTTATTCATAGTTAGAGACTATTTCCGACGATGGATGGATGACGACCATCTTGAGGGAAAATTAGCCAATACGTTTTGGTTTTGAACCCGTAGCTAATTGATTGTTTGATGTTCTTGTTGGGTGCTATACATGATTGTATGATGCAAGTGTGGTTAGTGTTGAAGCATGTAAGAAGTGTATAACTTTGTTTGAGATACCTAAGCTCGTGAATGTGACTCGATGTGATTCTAAGCTTAATTCTGAATTTATGTGATTAGCTGAGTTAAGAGTCTGCTGAATTTGTCTTGAATTGAGCATGTGCTGTGAGTGTAAGGTTTTTGAATATTCCATGCTACTGTGGAGTATCTAGAACTTTCCTGGTGTGCATGCAAAACGAAATGAAGGATGTAGGATTGTAGGAGATGATTTAGGCATTTCTTTGAATGAACCTAATTTTTATCCCTCACTTTACCTACCTTGACTGTGGAATCCTAGTGAGCCCCATTGAGCCTTAAGCCTATTCGTTGATAGCTACAACAAAAGTTCAATCCTTTTCTTTCATTAGCCTTGAATTTTATCCAGAACTCCTAAGCACTTAAGTGAAAAATCCAAAAGAGTGAAGGAGTGAGAAGCATGAAAAAGAAGGAAAAATGCAAGTTGTAAGAGTTGACGAAAGGACAAAGGTGCACTTATTTGAAAATGCTCGGGTGTTAGTATAGAGAAAGAAAATAAATTAATGAAAAAGATGCTTATGTACTCCTTACTAATAAGCTAAGTGTGCTTAAAGAAATGGGAACAAGAAGAGAAAATTTAAGATTGAAAATAATGAGGGGGAAGTAAGAAAAGAGATGTCCTTAATGAATGTTGGATGTATTAAAAGCGCTTGGGGAAGATAGCCACTGTTATTATCCATAATAGTACCTACCCGTCCCTTGCCTTACATTACAACCCATTAAGTCCTACTTGATCTTACGTTCATACATCCTTAAATTAGTGGAGTAAAACACTAAGGGTAAGCTTATGGTTAACTACATGATGCATGTGAATTCTTTGTGAGAGCGAGCTGAAATTTTATTCATCTACCCATACATGGTGTGATTTAAAAAATTTTGTGAATTAAAATGGGTAACTTTCTTGTGTTGTGAGGGCACATGTTTAATGAAAGATAACATTCATGTCGGATTTCTTGATTGGTCGCTTTGCATGAGTTGCTGAGATTGAGATTCAATTCTTGAGGTTAGGAAGTCTTAACGTAGTTGTATATCATTTAAATGATTAAATCGGGCATGCTCTATTTTTAACTTGCTATCTTAAAAATCATTGTAGCCGTATCTCGAATTGTCTTGCTAAATTAGTTATGTGTGAGTCTTCATGTGCATGAGATGTGAAAAGTTTGTTCGAGGACGAACAAGGCTTTAAGTGTGGGGTAGGTGATCTTGGGCAAAATTGCATGCCCAAGTGATACTTTATAACTTAGTTTTTGTCTTGTTTATCTACTTGTTTATATACATTATCATGTAATTGTATGTAAATGTGAATATATATACTAACCAACATGATTAGTCTTGTTTTATTAGGTTTAAAATGAATTTGAGGAACTAATCTATGATTTGGTTAAGTGGAGGAATGGAATCGGAAGCAAAACGCGAAGGTCGGCAAGGAGGAAATGCGAAGAAGCCCACCTGCGCAACAACAACTTGTCACAACAGGCCTAGCTGCGCGACTAAGCTGTGACACGCCCCTAAACGCGTTGCTCAAGCAGCGTGACACGCTTCCATCGCCACAAGGGTTTGCCTGGCGTGTGTTTTATGTGTTTTCCAGCAAGCTTGCGCGTTACCTCCGTGTCACGGAGATAAATTGGCGCGACCACCTCCGTGCCATGGAGCTATTCCATGCTGGGAAAATTTTTGTACATTTTTCATTTACTATAAATAAGTCCCTTAGCTCCTAAAATCATTTTGTCACGAAATATTTCTGAAAAACTGCCAAGGAGTGAAGGGAGAAGTGGAGAACTCACCTAGGGTTCCTAAATTTCATCTTCTCTTCTACATATTCTTGTAAGTACATTACATTAATTATGTTTTCTAGTAATTGTACAAACTTGAGTGGTTAGAACCCTTCGTCTGGGGTTGAGGCCACATGATATGATTGTGACTAGGCGAATTTGTTTTGGTATTATGTTATTAATTGTTGTTTTTTCTTACATTCTTAATTGTGGTTGTTTTTATGAATGATCACCATGAAAACACACACGTTAAACTTAGGTAAAAGTTAGAGAAAGCAACCCTAGGCAAGAAAAAGAGAATGTAGGGAACAAAAGTCCCTAATCAAGGGCATAAACCCCGTAAACCAAATCCACGTAATTGAATTGCCTACGTACTAGGATTCACATCCACGCTCAATGATGTAGTTGTGAGGCTAGTTTGTCGTGTTTATAGGCTCGAAAGACCATGAACATGCATTTTCAATTATGTGAGACAACAATTGATAATTCCATACTTAAACCATTGCAAAGAGTAGTGTCGCATGATTATCCTGCCTTAGCTCTAGTTGCTTCTTGAATGATTTCAGACTATATCTGTGACCACCCCTAGATTTAAATAGAATTTATCGAAAACATTTATAATATACACTTGTGAAAGTTAATATCACACTTGAACTTGATAATTAGCTGAATTGGTCCAGTCACTGTGGGTTCGACATCCGGCTCTTAAAAAGGGCCACTATATTACTTGTAAGACCACGTACGCTTGCGTGTGCGCTTGGGCGCAGTCACAATATGTTTTTGGCGCTGTTGCCGGGGACTCGATGAAGTTTAGTGTATCTTTTTGTTTTTGTGTGATTTGTCAATTTCCCTAAGTGTTGAGAAACTTGGCCTTAGTCTGACTTATTGCAGGTGACAGGTTGTCTTGCCGAGCTGGCTAAGAATAGAGAGCTTGTGGAATCGTTGTTCGAACTGGAACATCAAATTCATTTGTAAAGGAGAGAAGCTCTAGAGCAAAAGCTAAAGAGACTTCAAGAGAGGGTACAACAACAACCACCTGCAGGACAAGCAAAGTTATCACCTAAGATTATGGCTGCCAGACCAGATCGCAAAGTGGCAATCCCACAAGCGATGAATGTGAACTCTAGTATCCATAAACCGAAACCTGGAGGGAACTTTGAATTGAAGCAGAACATGGTGGAACTGTTACATTCTAGTGGTCAATTCACTGGGATGGCACATGAGGACTCGCAGCAGCACATACAGAACTTTCTTGAGATTAGTGACACTTTCGTCCCCACCAGAGTGTCCACAGATAATGTCTGAAATACCCTCTTGCCATTCTCGCTGTTGGGAGAGGCAAAGAGGTGGTTGAATTCTGAGCCATCGAATTCCATAACTTCTTGGGATGATTTGGCAAAGAAGTTCCTTATCAGATTCTTCCATTCCGGCAAGACTGCGAAACTCAGGAGTGAAATATTAAGCTTCAAGCGGAGGCCGGAGGAGAACTTGAATTTGGCTTGGGAGAGATTCAAGTCATTATTGAAAGACTGTCCCCATCATCAACAGTCCAATGAAGTGCTAGCCCATACCTTTGTAGAATGTCTAGACCCACACACACAAATTTTACTAGACTCTGCATTGGGTGGGCAAGCATTAGAGAAGACTTATGATGAGTTGTACACTTTTTTGAACATAATTGCTCAGGGAAATCCAGAGTGGCACAGCGAGGCACCGAGAGGGGCAGGAAAGAGAGCAGGGCTAATAAAGGTAGATGGCACGAATGCCTTTGCGGCACCGCTAACTTCATTCCAGCTTCAGATTATGACTCAGTTCAATAAACTAAGTATGAACCAACAACAGGGTCAGGTAAATGCAGTTTAGCAAGCTCCAAGTTGGTGTGAAATCTGCGGCAACAATGGGAAAAATGCAGAATCATGTGGGGCAAATCCGGAATTAGTCAATTTTGTTGGGAATGTTCAAAGGAACAATCAAAATTTTGGGAACAATTACAATAAGAATTGGCAAAGCCACCCAAATTTTTCTTGGGATGAAAATCAAAGGCAAAGTTACCAGCAACCTCAGCAGCAACAGTATCAACATAATAGGCAGAATGATGGCTAGTTGAGCAAAAACATTGAGGAGATGTTGCAGAAAATCATGGAGACCCAGACTCAATTAGCAGAGAATCAGGCAAGGATGGCATCGGATTTGAAAGTTCAACAGTTGGCCACCCGCAATCTAGAGAATCAAATAAGTCAAATAGTAGCTGCTCACCACATTAGACCACAGGGAGGACTAGCTAGTGACATAGATACTAACCCCCGCCAAGTCAATGCCATCATTATGAGGAGTGGCAAGCAATTAGCTGATGCGACACCAAAACAGAAGAGAAATGAGGTGCAGCCGGAGTTGGTTAGAATAGGACCATCCACTAACAAGGGAGAGAATCAGAGTGTTGTGCAACGAAATACACAATCATCATCGCAACCAGCAAAGAGACCACCACCACCATTCCCGTAGAGATTCAAAACGAGCAAGGAGGAGGAATGCTTCAAAAGTTCTTCAAGATTTTAAAAAAACTTCACATAAATTTGCCTTTGCTTGATGTTTTGCAGGGAATGCCCAAGTATGCTAAATACATGAAAGATGTGATGGCCAACAAAGTCAGATTGGTGGATGTACAGACGGTAGCACTGATTGAGGAGTGCAGTCACAGGGTAATGAGCAAAATTCCTAAGAAGCTCAAAGACCCTGGGAGTTTTACCCTCCCCATACAAATTGGTAAAGCTGAGGTGATATGAGCTTTGTGTGATCTCGGGGCAGCAGTAAATCTAATGCCCCTATCTTTATTTAACACCTTGGGGTTGGGTCTACCGAGACCAACAATATTGATGTTGCAGCTGGCAGATAGGTCACGAGTGGCACCAGATGAAATTATAGAGGACCTTCTCATCAAAGTGGGAAAGTTCATTATACCCGCTGATTTTATCATATTGGATTTTCATGTTGATGATCAGGTACCCTTAATCTTTGGATGGCCATTCTTGGCCACCGGAGGAGCGGTGATTGACGTAAGAGTAGGGACCCTGAATATGAGGGTGGAGGATGAAGAAGAACTCTTCCGAGTCAACCAAGAGATTAACCCACCCACACACTACAGAAACCTTTGTAAGGTTAGTGTGTTGTTAGAGGATAAGTGTGGGATGGCAGATTCCACATGTCCACGGCCAAAGGTAATGATTAGTTTTCAGCCTGAGTCTGATGAAGGGCTTCAGTGTGATAAGAAGTTGGAGGAAGAGAGGAATAGAGAGGAGGCTGTTTCCTCTAAAAATAAAAAGAAAAGAAGATGGCTCTCTAAAGGGAACCCAGGTATGAGGATGTCCTTAAAAGGATAGTCCACGTCGTGCCGCAATGTAAAATTAGGCGCTGCTTGGGAGGCAACCCAAGGGTACTACTGGTACAATTTGTAATTTTTGTTTCTATGTTTTTGTTTATTTTCAACTTGTGTTATTTTTTGTGGAAAATTAGGTACAGAAAGAGGGGAAGTCTGAGTACCCGTGGAGGAGGAAGCAAAGAAGCATGGAAGAGAAAAAGTATGGGGTCAAACACCCACTTGTGAAAATTTGAAGGAAAACATGCTACTAGCTAGTCCTAGAGGCCTCAGAGAGTATTTCTCACCCTTTTTTGAATTTTAATTTGATGCTATGGGGACATAGCATAATGAAAGTGTGAGGAGTGGAAAAATTTAAAATTTTTTGTGCTTAATGATTTTTGGTGAATGTAGTGCTTCTGAGAAACATTGGAAAAATTGTTTTGAATTAAGCATGACTTCATCACCCGTTGGTTTTTCTTTTCGGTTCTTTCCGATAGGGGGTCTTTGAACCGAAGAATAAAAATTTTATTTGTCTGTATATAGTGTTTTTATTCTTAGTTAGAGACTATTTCTGACGATGGATGGATGATAACCGTTTTGAGGGAAAATTAGTCAATAGGTTTTGGTTTTGAACCCGTAGCTAATTGATTGTTTGATGTTCTTGCTGGGTGCTATGCATGATTGTATGATGCAAGTGTGGTTAGTGTTGAAGCATGTATGAAGTGTATAACATTGTTTGAGATACTTAAGCTCGTTAATGTGACTCGATGTGATTCTAAGCTTAATTCTGAATTTATGTGATTAGCTAAGTTAAGAGTCTGCTGAATTTGTCTTGAATTGAGCATGTGCTGTGAGTGTAAGGTTTTTGAATATTGCATGCTACTGTGGAGTGTCTAGAACATTCCTGGTGTGTATACAAAACAAAATGAAGGATATAGGATTGTAGGAGATGATTTAGGCATTTCTTTGAATGAACCTTATTTTTATCCCTCACTTTACCAACCTTGAATCTGGAATCCTAGTGAGCCCCATTGAGCCTTAAGCCTATTTGTTGATAGCTACAACAAAAGTTTAATCCTTTTCTTTCATTAGCCTTGAATTTGATCCAAAACTCCTAAGCGCTTAAGTTAAAAATCCAAAAGAGTGAAAGAGTGGGAAGCGTGAATAAGAACGAAAAATAGCAGTTGTAAGAGTTGAGGAATGGTAAAAGTTGCACTTATTTGAAAATGCTCGGGTGTTAGTAGAGAGTAAGAAAATAAATGAATGAAAAAGCTGCTTAAGTACTCCTTACTAATAAGCCGAGTGTGCTTAAAGAAATGGGAACAAGAAGAGAAAATTTAAGATTGAAACTAATGAGGGGGAAGTAAGAAAAGAGATGTCCCTAATGAATGTTGGATGTATTAAAAACGCTTGGGGAAGATAGCCACTGTTATTATCCATATTAGTACCTACCCGTCCCTTGCCTTACATTACAACCCATTAAGTCCTACTTGATCTTACGTTCATACATCCTTAAATTAGTGGAGTAAAACACTAATGGGAAGCTTATGGTTCACTATATGATGCATGTGAATTCTTTGTGAGAGCGAGATGAGATTTTATTCATCTAGCCATACATTGTGTGATTTAAAAAATTTTGCAAATGAAAATGGGTAACTTTCTTGTGTTGTGAGGGCTCATGTTTAATGAAAGATAACATTCATGTCGGATTTCTTGATCGGTCGCTTTGCATGAGTTGCTGAGATTAAGATTCGATTCTTGAGGTTAGGAAGTCTTAACGTAGGCTCTGTGTTTAACTTGCTATCTTAAACAATCATTGTAGCCGTAGCTCGATCTGTCTCTCTAAATTAGTTATGTGTGAGTCTTCATGTGCATGAGATGTAAAAGGTTTGTTCGAGGACGAACAAGGATTTAAGTGTGGGGTAGGTTATCTTGGGCAAAATGGCATGCCCAAATGATACTTTATAACTTAGTTTTTGTCTTGTTTATCTACTTGTTCATATACATTATCATGTAATTGTATGTAAATGTTAATATATATACTAACAAACATGACTAGTCTTGTTTTTGTAGGTTTAAAATGAATTTGAGGAACTAATCTGTGATTTGGTGAAGTGGGGGAATGGAATCGGAAGCAAAATGCGAAAGTCAGCAAGGAGGACATACGAAAAAACCCACCTAAGCGACAACAACGTGCCACGCCCCTAAACGCACTGCTCAAGCAGCGTGACACGCTGCCATCGCGGCAACGGGTTGCCTAGCGTGTTTTTTATGTGTTTTCCAGCAAGCTTGCGTGTTACCTCTGTGTCACTTGTTGCCTCCGTGCCCCAGAGCTATTCCATGCTGGGCAAAATTTTGTACATTTTTCATTTACTATAAATGGGTCCCTTAGCTCCTAAAATCATTTTGTCACGAAATATTTCTGAAAAACTGCCAAGGAGTGAAGGGAGAAGTGGAGAACTCACCTAGGGTTCCTAAATTTTATCTTCTGATCTACCTATTCTTGTAAGTACATTACGTTAATTATGTTTCTAGTAATAGTACGAACTTGAGTGACTAGAACCCTTCCTCTAGGGTTGAGGCCACATGGTATGATTGTGACTAGGTGAATTTGTTTTTGTTTTAAGTTATTAATTGTTGTTTTGTCTTACGTTCTTAATTATGGTTGTTTTTACGAATGATCACCATGAAAACACACACGTTAAACTTAGGTAAAAGCTTGAGAAAGCAACCCTAGGCAAGAACAAGAGAATGTAGGGAGCATATTCGTATCTTTTGATACGATTCGCGGTTAGGATAGAAATTATACCTAATTTGCCTTTCTTGGTTGATAAAACAGGAATAGAGCAAGACACCGACTTAGAATTGTCAGTCCACCACTCCTATAAGTAGTTGTGAAGCTAAGTTGAGTTAAATGATTAGAGGTACGAAAGTCCCTAATCAAGGGCATAAACCCCGTAAACCACATCCACGTAATTGAATTGCCTATGAACTAGGATGTCACATCCCCATTCAACGTTGTAGTTGTGACGCTAGTTTGTCGTGTTTAGAGGCTCGAAAGACCATGAACATGCATTTTCAATTATGTGAGACACCAATTGATAATTCCATACTTAAACCATTGCAAAGTGTAGTGTCGCATGATTATCCGGCTTTAGCTCTAATTGCTTCTTTAATGATTTCAGAGTATTTCTGTGACCTTCCCTAGATTTAAATAGATTTTATCGAAAACTTTAATAATCAAAACTTGTGAAAATTAATATCACACTTGAACTTGACAATTAGCTGAATTGGTCCAGTCCCTGTGGGTTCGACATCTGGCTCTTCAAAAGGGCCACTGTATTATTTCTAAGACCACGTACGCTTGCATGTGTGCTTGGGCGCAGTCACAACAACTGACTAGGGAAACATTCTCACTAATGAGAGTCCAAATTGACAAGTGAAAACATTCTTGCTAATGAGAGTCCCCACTTACTAGGGAAACATTCTCGACTTATGAATCTCAATTGACTAACGCTAATCTAAATTGCAACAACTAATCAGAGACAAGGACATTACCCGATTTTCATCATACAACATTCTTCTCGACAGGATATGGCTAATTTCTAATAACAACAAACCCGAAAGTTGCAATATCATACTCATGCTTTATCATCATAATTCACCACGTCATAAAGTCAAATCAACAATTTCTTCAGGCATCTTACACTAACGAGCATTTTATAGGTCCACATTACGCATTATACTTTCAGAATATCACGAAATTTTGAGTTCATCTTATTTATCATGTAGCACAGGTCATGCAGGGTTTATGGGTCCAAATTCATGCTATATCAAACATTCATGGCTTCATTTATTTAGATTTATGAACAACCCCTACATTCAACTTATATTTCACCATTTACGACATAGATCATGGGAGGAGAACACATATTCATTTCCTGAGACTCATTTCATAATTTACTCCAATTCATGAGAGATATGTAATAATTAGGCCATTATCATCGATTCACCTCATACCCAATCAATTCCATCGCAAACATAGTGATAATAAATGATTTACTTTCAATTGTTCAAGCCCATAAACTCCAACTCATCTCAACATAACTATTAATGGCATAACAGGGTCATTAGGGGTAGTCATACAATATTCACACAATTTAATCGTGGTCATGAACTACTACGACAATTAAGTTAGCAATAACAGAGTCTCATTAAATACCCAAGCCAATTTATGAAGAACATTCCACATTCATGCACTTCCATCATCTAATCCATAATTCAAGATAACCCATTAATTTATATCCCAATTTAATTCATAATCGCAGCAAATTTTAGCATTTAAGAAAAATATAGAAGAATTTACCCATCACACAACTCTGGGTCATGCTTTTCTAGATTGATTGAAATCGGGTTTCAATAAAATACTTTGGGGTACAAGGATGGAAGAATATCCTTGTTGAAAAACCCGCATACCTGGTAGAGCAAATTTCCCACTCGAAATCACACCTTGAAGCCCTTGAAGAAATCTCTTGAAGAATTATTGAATTTTGCAAAAGAGTAGGAAGAAGGGTTTGAGAGAATATCTTGAGGGAATAAAAGATTAGGCTTAGAGGATCCTTAAAAACGTTCCAAATAATACCTAAAACAACGTCAGTTCAAAGTTGGAACCTTGGGATTTTACCAAACTGCCCTTGGGAAAAACCTTAAAATTTCCCGAACTGGAAATAATGACCCTCAGGACGAGTCATTGTCTCATACAATGACCCGTCGTCTCCATCCGTTAGATGCACTAGAACTCCTCGAAATTTCAGCTTTTCCAAACAACGACTGACAGGATGGGTCGTTGTTACCCCCAATGACCCATCAAAACCTTTCATTAGTTGCACTGGTTCTTGACTGGTGGCCCAACAATGATTGACATGACGAGTCATTGCTAGAACCAACGAGTCATTATTTCTTGCGCTGCCACCACTGGTCCCTTCATCACCTTCCTTCCAATGATTGATAGAACGAACCATTAAAACTTCCAACGGCCTATTGTCTCCATCCGTTTCTACCACCTGGAACCCTAAGATCCAACCCACAGCCACATACAACGACCCATCAAAGCAGCCAACGACCCGTTGTGTGAGTCGTTCTAAGGCACTGCTGAAATTTTCTGCTGGGCACATTTTCAAACTCCGATTCTAAATCATGGGAACTTTTTTGGGGGTGTTACAATATCTCCCCCTTGGGAATATTCATCCTTGAATGTTGGCTGAACATATTGATAAGATAGGGACGTAACTGAAATCCCAAAATCAATCAATTCCAGCTAATACCAATGGAGTATCTGACTTCGGACCGACCTTATACGCTGAAACTGAATATTCACATGGAACTTGCATACCATTGCACAAAAGACACCAAAACACGTGGAACAAACATTGACCTAGATAGGATACTAAAAAGGATTCTCCCCCTCCCTTATCTGGCACTTAACTGCAGTGGACTAAACCGTCGTTCTCAATCACTTCCTGATACTAAGCTAGCATACATGATATCTAGTGTAACTGAGGGTAAGGATTTCATGAGCACCAATCATTCTCGACATCCAAAACTAAGCACATACATGAGATAGCCTAGTTCTACTAAACTATAAAGCAACATCTATAGGCTGAGTTAGAGCTGACTAAACCGGAAAACATGAATTAACTCACGTAACTGATTCATGACTTGAAAATGAGCATAATGTACTCATAGAACAAGACTGGCATCATTGTCTGAAGCAGTTACCTCTATACCTCGAGAATCGTCACATAGTAATGGACACCATTTGAACTTCAACTGAAACACTAGGGAAATTATCTGAACTTTGAAGAGATCGACATACTGCAAATGCTAAGGCTAAAACCCTTTTATGAGCATTCTAAAGGTCCAACTTACATCACAAACTCACTATCTCCCCCTTAGCTTAAATTCATCATTCTATGATTCCCAAATCTTCCCTTATGATTGCTAAAGTACTAATTCTAACACCTCTTTCACTTCTAACCTTAACTGTAGGCCTTACACTAGAAGCTACTCATATTACACATCGACAATCTCTTCCCACATTCAAAACAGAGCTTCTTGGTCAATATAAAAGTTGGCAACATATAAAGGGCACACAGGATTCACAACATACCTTGGGCCACTACCGACGCTTGGCCCTTATCCTGATGAGCTACAATGGCATAGGAGCGGTTTTGACGATGTCCGCCTCCTGGGTTAGAGGATGCACCTTGCTAAAATGGGTGGGCTATTAGAGCTGTTGAAGAGGTGGCCGAGAATCTATTCTCTCCTCGCTTAGCTGTTGCGCAATCTCAGTGCTTATGGCCTACCTTTCCGCACTAAAAACAAACATCCAAGCTAGCCATGCATACTCCCATATGGTGCTTTCCACAAATCAAACACAATGGGTACGTAACTTCCCTTAGTATGGGCTTATACGGAACACTGGTTGTTGAAGGTGCTGGGGATGATGATTTCTACTGGTAACATGAGCGATATCCACCGCCCGACCTCTGTTGGGAGGTCTCTAGACCTCCATTTCTAGCCCTCTTGGCCTCCCTCTCTCTCTCTTTCACCTATTCTGCTTCCATCTGTTGAGCAAATATCACCGAGCACGGGAAGTCTATGTCCCGGAGTAACATGATAGTCCTACACTCTTTAACCAAGGAGTTTGACACTCCATTCACAAACCTACTCACCCGGGCCCACTGGTTGGCTACCATTTCTAGCGCATACGTAGATAATCGAGTAAATTACAACGCGTACTCCTGGACAGTCATGTCATTCCATTTCAAATTAATGAACTCTGCTTCCTTTGCCTCACTCAACTCCCGAAGGAAAAAACCTATCTAAGAATGTTTTCATAAACTCATCCCAACCTACGAGACCTGTTACAATTCCCTGACTGTCCCTCCACAGGCAAAAGCAGATATAAGGGACTCCCTTAAGCTGGAAAGGCTTAGGATGACTCTCCTTCACGTGGGCAAGATGTGGGTGTTATACCCCGTAGGATTCCCGGCACCTAGATGACCTATTCGCACGTTGGTTAAGCATATTTGAAGGCCATACGTGCTAGAGAAAGGCCCGGGAAAAAGATCGGACGAGAAACCTGTCGAACCATCGCGGAAGGAGCCGAGGCAGAGCCCCTCCGCGATGGCAGCGTGTCACGGAGGTGAAGCCTCCGCGTTGGCTCCGTGACACGTTGGCCTTGTCAGGCCCAAGTATATAAAGCCCCACTTCGGTTTTAAATCATATAAACTTATAAATTTCCAGTGAAACAGAGAGGAAACATCAGAGAAGAGAAAAGAACGTAGGGGGTAATGTAATTTTCATCCGATTACGCTGCTAAACGTTGTCCAAACTCAAATTAACCCCAGATACTGAGGTATTTAGCAGCAGAGAGCATTCCTACGGATTTAGTTTCGTGAAATAGGGCCGACGAATCGTCGAGCTACCGAGCTAAGGTAAGTAGAATTGCTCCAAACTAGTGGCTATGTGTTTCTAGCGGTGAAGTGAATATTTCTCTCTTCTGGACCTTTGAAAAATAGCGAGTTTTCGATCGTCTTTCGTTAAGCCTAAGTTTAGGCTATAAATTACATCAAAGTGACGTTGTTCATTTAAAATAAAGTTATATTTGGTATTAATGGATATATATATGAATGCAGTTGGGAGGAATAGCTGAAATACCGACCAAGCTACGCCAGTTAGTCGGGAAATCAGAAACGAAGGTATGTAAAGCTAGTTTCCTCGGCAAGTTAGTAAATCTCGGTATAGTAAAGCAATTTAAAGGCCAGTAGAATGTTCAGAAGTCATGTGTTGTGTTTATTACGAATGTTGGTACGATATTAGAAGCATCAGGTTATAATTAGCACGAAACTTGTTAGCACGATATAGATTCTAATACAAGTGTTAGGAACTGCACGGCATGCTCAGTATATGATGTAGTACAAAATGTCAGGATATTATCGTATTGAGTTGAAACCCAGTAAAGCAATGTAATATCTGTAAGACATCTCAGAAGTAGAATGATAGGTTAAAATGAAGTTTAGAAAACATATTAGAAATAGCAAATCATGTTACTATAGAAACTCAGCATACAACATGGTTTTCAGCAGAAAGACTATATCTTGTCCAGCATTAGACTCAGTACGGTATGGCAGAAGATTATATATTATACATGCATACTATTGTCAGTCTCAGCATGTGTTAAGTATGTACATATTACTATTACTAGCTCAGCATATAGTATGTACAAATACTTTACTACTATTAGCTTCAGTATATGGGATATGCAGATAGTATTACCAGTTGAGACCGTTGTATTGTTTTGGGGTTGGATTACCTAGCATCCATGACCGCCCTAGGGTTAATAGATGTATCGACTCGTCCGCCAGAGGACGAGGATACGTTACTCTACGGAGTGGCATGCCGTCCCACAGGGGACGAAGATGGGATGCCAGTTTTCCCCATATTGTGCCTTGATCGGCCCCTACACACCCTGTTGAGCGGATACGCCCGGGTGTTGATTCAGGAGTCCTCCGGACTCAGATGCAGTTATAGTCAGGGGCTCAGCGAGCCCAAGTGCATACCCAGGGGACCGGCAGGATACTTATAGCGATTATAGGAGATGGGATGACTGGGGTAAGGGTATAGATTTTGTGCTGGTTGTACCTCCCAGCTTATGGGGGCCGGGTAAGGTTTGTGTGTGCTATATTATGTTATGTTATGTTATGCCATGTTACATTAGACACGAGTAGATCGACAGTAGAATGATACGTCTCCAGGTATGACTCCTACTCCTTCCAGTATAATTAAGAGAAGGTATGATTTACATTATCAGACAGTTAATCTATTCCTTTCTAGTTCAGTTTCATCAGTTGTATTGTTGTTTTCAGATATTTCTTTCATTTATTGCTTTACATACTCAGTACCAGCAGTACTGATGCCCGGTAGGGCGCTGCATTACTTGCCTGCAGGTACTCATAGACGAGCAGGTGATCCGTCATGATTCTGGTCAGCGATTGAGTATTCAGCTCCCGTCATCCGGAGACTGAATCCCAGAGGTGTATTTCGTTTTCTTTTATTGTACAGTACAGGTAGGTTGGGGCCCTGTCCCGATCATTTCTATTGCTATTCCTAGAGGCTTGCAGTCTGTATATATTTCCCTGTTTTCAGTTGAGCCGGTCGTGTGAGGCCGTGTAGTTGTATAGCTGTTAGTACTTTTATCTCTTTTATGTTTGCCGTGTGGGGCCATACTTTGACAGTAGTGGTGACCTTGCTGGTCATGTAGCTTTCCAGCATTTCATTGTTGAGTTACAGATAACTAGAAAGCATGGTGGCCTTGTCGGCCCGCATAGGTTTCCCTATATTGATATGTTTCTGGTTAGCTGTCAACATAGGTACAGGTGGCTATAGGCCTAGTCGGCCGGAGGCTGTATTTACAGCCGTCATATAGCCCGTTGTTTCCCTGAATCTGAGTTAGAGCCAGCCAGGCACCAGATGTGCTCAGGCTCAGCAGTCTAGCAGTTCAGGTCCTAGTAGGGCACCAGGTACCAGTCATACCCCCCCCAAGGTGGGGTGTGACAAACTTGGTATCAGAGCAGGTCGTATCCCAGGGAGTCTGCAAGCCGTGCTAAGTAGAGTCCTTCCCATGGATGTGTTGTGCACCACATACTATGTGTTATACCCCGTAGAATTCCCGGCACTTAGATGACCTATTCGCACGTTGGTTAAGCATATTTGAAAGCCATACGTGCTAGGGAAAGGCCCGGGAAAATATCGGCCGAGAAACCCGTCGAAACCATCGCGGGAGGAGCCGAGGCAGAGCCCCTCCGCGATGGCAGCGTGTCACGGAGGTGAGGCCTCCGCGATGGCTCCGTGACACGTTGCCCAGGTTCAGGCCCAAGTATATAAGCCCCCACTTTGGTTTAAAATCATTTTCATGCTTGAAAATTTACAGAATAGCGCAGAGAACAGAGGAAAACGAAGGAAAATTATATATTTCCGTCCGATTACGCTGCCAAACGCTGCCCAAACTCAAATTAATCCCAGATACCCGAGTATTTAGAAGCAGAGAGCATTTCTACGGAATTAGTTTCGCGAAATACGACCGACGAATCGGCGAGCCACCGAACTAAAGTAAGTAGAATTGCTCTAAATTAATGTCTATGTGTTCCTAGCTGAGAAGTGAATACTTCTCCCTTCTGGGCCGCTAAAAAATAGCGAGTTTTCGACTGTCTTTCGATAAGCCTAAGTTTAGGCTATAAACTATATCGAAAGCAACGTTGCTCTTTACAATAAAGTTGTATTTAGTATTGATTGACGTATTTATGAATGCAGCTGGAAGGAAATAGTTGAAGTACCGGCCAAGCCTCGTCCGACGGACGAATAGTCGAAGATAAGGTATGTAAAGTTAGTTTCCTCGGCAAGTTCAGTAATATTGAGACAGTATGGTAATTTACAGACCAGTAAAATGTTCAGAAGTTGATTATTGTGTTATTATGAATATTGGTGCAATCTGAGAAGTTTTGGGTTGTAACGTGTACGAGACCTATCTGCATGATATAGATTCTGACGTGAGTATTAAAGATTGCCTAGTATATTCAATATGTGATGTAATATGCCATGTTAAGATATTGTTGTGTTTAGCTGGAACCTCGCGAAGTATTACAGTATCCGTAAAACATTTCAGACATAGAATAGTAACTAATAGAGTTTAGTAAGCATGTTAAAAATAGGAAATTATGCTAATACAGAAACTCAGTAAACAACATAGCTTTCAGCAGAAACACCCTCTTGTATAGCCTTTGCTCCAGTACAGTTTGACAGGAGACTATATTCACATTTATACTTACCTGTCTCAGCATGTATCAGACACCTACAGATTACTATTATTAGCTCAGCATGTGATTTATAGGATACCTTACCCCTGTTAGCCTTAGCTTGTGAGATATACAGACAACACGACTAGTTGAGACCGTTGTATTGATTGGGGTTGGATTACCTAGCATCCTTGACCGCCCAGGGTTAATAGCTGTATCGACTCGTCCGCCAGAGGACGAGGATACGTCACTCTACAGAGTGATATGCCGTCCCGCAAGGGGACGAAGATGGGATGCCAGTTTCCCCATAATGTGCCTTGGTCGGCCCTTATACACCCCCGTCGAGCGGGTACGCCCGGGGTGTTTATTTAGAGTCCTTCGGACTCAGGTACAGTTATAGTCAGGGGCTCAGCGAGCCCAAGTGCATACCCAGGGACCGACAGGATGCTTACAGCCACTATAGGAGATGGGTTGACCGGGGTAGGGGCATAGATTCTGTGTTGATTGTACCTCCCGGCTTATGGGGGCCGGGTAAGGTTTGTGTGTGATATATTATGATATGTATGTTATGCTATGTTATATTAGACGTGAGTAGATTAGTAGTAGAATGATACGCCTCCAGATATGACATCTACTCCTCTTAGTATGATTGAGAACAAGTACGACTTACATCATCAGACAGATAATCTAGTTCTTCCTATTTCAGTTTTGACAGTTATATTATTGATTTCAGATATCTTTTTCAGTCATTGCTTTACATACTCAGTACCAGCGGTACTGACGCCCGGTGGGGCGCTGCATTACTTGCCTGCAGGTACTCATAGACGAGCAGGCGATTCTACGTGACTCCTTGTCAGCGGTTGAGTATTCAGCTCCAGTCATCCGGAGGCTGAATTTCGGAGGTGTAGTTCAGTTTCTTTTGTTGTATATAGTACGGGTAGGTCGGGGCCCTGTCCCGGCCAGTTCTATTACTATTCCTAGAGGCTTGCAGTCTGTATGTATTCCCTGTGGTCAGATGAGCCGGTCGTGTGGGGCCGTGCAGTTGTATAGTTGCCTTTACTCTTTCTTTCTTTTGTAATGGCCGTGTGGGGCCATAGTTCGCCAGTAGTGGTGACCTTGCCGGTCACGTAGCTTCTTAGTATGCTATGTTTGAGTTATAGATAACTAGACAGCATGGTGGCCTTGTCGGCCCGCATAGGTTTCCCTGAATTACTATGTTTCTGGTCAGCTGCTAGTGCAGGTACAGGAGGCTATAGGCCAATGGGCCGGGGGCTGTATTTACAGCCGTCATATAGACCTTTGTTTCCAGAAATGTGAGTTAGAGCCAGCCAGGTGCCAGATGCGCCCAGGCTTAACAGTCCAGCAGGTCAGGTCCTAGTAGGGCACCAGGTGCCAGTCTTACCCCCAAGGCGGGGTGTGACAAACTTGGTATCAGAGCAGGTCGTATCCCAGGAAGTCTGCAAGCCGTGCTAAGTAGAGTCCTGTCCATGGATGTGTTGTGCACCACATACTATGGGTAGGAGGCTGCAAGGCATGATAGGATGGTTGTCTTTTATTCTGATTCAGTCGTGCTATAGAGCGGTACAGTATAGGGTTGATTCCCAAAAATCTTACCATATTCTTTGGTTACAGATAATGTCAGACCAGCGCCATCCTATTACAGGTCGGAACTTAGACATTGCAGCAGGAGAAGGCACCAGCAGGATGCCTCCCCCTCATTTGGAGACAGCCCGATCAGAGGGCACTACAGAGGCATCATCCCAGCCTCCTCAGCAGTCTCCACCACGTCAGGATCCACTTGGGGCGACATTACCTTCAGCAGCCCCTATATTGACTCCTTCTGACCAGGAGGTTAGGAGTGCTGTAGTTCTATTAGCACAGATGATGGCTGCTCGGCGTCAGCCAATGCCATCTACAGTTGCAGAAGCATCAGGAGGGCCAGGTAGTTCGAGGGTCCGAGAGTTCTTAGCCCTGAATCCTCCACAGTTCACAGGTACGGACCGAACAGAAGACCCTCAGGATTTTTTGGATCAGATGCAGAGAATCTTCAGGGTTATGCATGCTACGCCTACTGAGTCAGTTGAATTGGCCGCATTCCGGTTACGAGATATTGCGGTGCTATGGTATGAAAGCTGGGAGAGGTCCCGAGGGAGAGATGTTTCCCCTCCCACCTGGTCCAGCTTTTCAGGAGCCTTTCTAGATCACTATTTGCCGCGGGAGATCCGACAGGCCCGGATAGATCAGTTCCTACATCTAGAACAGGGGGCCATGAGTGTTCGGGAACATTCCTTGCGGTTTGACTCTTTGGCTCGATATGCACCAGCCTTCGTGGATACCATGGCATCCAGAGTGCACCGTTTTATTATGGGGTTGAACCCAGAATATGTTGAGACTTGTATCACGGCCACCCTGTGAGAGGACATGGATATTTCCCGAATCCAGGCATTTGCCCAGAACATTGAGGGCATCAGACAACGACATCGGGAGATCAGGAGGGTCAATCAGGAGCAGCGTCGTCGGGATAGGTCAGCTGAGTTATAGAGAGAGGCCCGGGGGGGACCCAGGCCACGATTGTCAGACAGGCCGCCCAGGCCCCCGCCTCCACCGCAGTCACAGGGAGGTAGATTCAGTCATAGAGGGCAGTCAGAGGCTGGTAGAGGCTCGCAGACGGCAGACTCACCATTACAGAGGAGGGCGGAGCAGAGTAGGTATACCCTACCACTTTGCCCTATATGCAGTCGACGTCATTCTGGAGCATGCCGGTATGGTTCCACCGCATGCTATATTTGTGGCCAAGAAGGCCATTTGATGAGAGATTGCCCAGCCAGAGGTCGTGAGGACCGGGACGGACAGGATAGGGCATCAACAGGATCACGAGCTACAGCATCCTCGACTGGGCGCAGGCCCTCAGTTTCAGCAGACAGGGGTCGGGGCAGATTAGGGGCCTCCAGTACAGGTGCGGGTCCAAGCCGCACATATGCCTTACCAGGGAGGCAAAATTCAGAGGCATCGCCTGATGTTGTGACAGGTATGCTAACTATCTGCTCACACCCTGCTTATGTACCAATTGATCCAGGGTCTACCTTGTCCTATATTACTCCATTTGTGGCACGGAAGTTTAGTATTGTACCAGAATCATTATAGCAGCCCTTCCTAGTTTCCACGCCCGTCGGTGACTCTATCACAGCTAGCCGAATTTACCGCGGGTGTACAGTAGAGGTTGCTGATCGTCAGACCACAGTAGATCTGGTCGAGCTAGAAATGATAGACTTCGATGCCATAATGGGCATGGATTGGTTAGTACCATGTTTTGCTAATGTTGAATGTTGGACCAAAACGGTCCGATTCCACTTCCCGGGGGAGGCAGTACGGGAGTGGAAGGGCAGCACCGCAACACCAAAAGGTAGGTTTATTTCCTACCTTCAGGCGAGAAAGTTGATATCTAAGGGGTGTATTTATCATCTGGTCAGAGTTCAGGATGTCCAAGTAGAATCTCCGACTCTCCAGTCTGTCCCAGTGGTAAATGAATTCCCAGATGTATTTCCTGATGAGTTACCTGGTATTCCCCCAGAAAGGGAAATAGACTTTGCTATTGACTTGCTACCAGGCACTCAGCCAATATCAATACCTCCTTATCGGATGGCTCTTGCAGAACTCAAAGAATTAAAGGAGCAGTTGAAAGACTTGTTAGATAAAGGTTTTATCAGGCCGAGTACTTCCCCGTGGGGTGCGCCAGTCTTGTTTGTGAGAAAGAAAGATGGCTCGCTCCGAATATGCATAGATTATCGGCAGCTAAACAAAGTTACAGTAAAGAACAAGTATCCGCTCCCCAGAATTGATGACTTATTTGATCAGCTACAGGGAGCCAGATACTTTTCTAAGATTGACTTGCGGTCCGGATATCCCCAGGTCCGAGTACGTGAGAGAGATATTCCTAGGACAGCATTCAGGACCCGATATGGGCATTTTGAATTTTTGGTTATGTCCTTCGGGCTAACGAATGCCCCAGCAGTCTTTATGGACCTGATGAACAGTATTTTCAGACCTTTCCTGGACTTGTTCGTGATAGTATTTATTGATGATATTCTGGTGTATTCTCGCTCTGAGGCAGATCACCGAACTCATTAGCGGACAGTGCTCCAGATTCTCAGGGACCGCCAGTTGTACGCAAAATTTTCGAAGTGTGAATTTTGGCTTAACTTAGTAGCCTTTTTAGGGAATATTGTCTCGGACGCTGGTATACAGGTAGATAAGCAGAAGATAGAAGCAGTTAAGTCATGGCCGAGACCTACCACCCCGACCAAAGTTCGTAAGCTTTCTGAGGTCGGCAGGATACTATCGGAGGTTCGTTAAGGGATTCTCAACCATTGCAGCACCTTTAACTAAATTGACACAGAAAGCAGCCAAGGTTCAGTGGACGGAGGCATGTGAGCAGAGTTTCCAGGAACTGAAAGACAGGTTAACCTCCGCCCCAGTACTAGCACTGCCGGAAGGCACCGAAGGGTATTCAGTTTATTGCGACGCGTCAGGTGTCGGGCTGGGCTGTGTGTTGATGCAGTATGGTAGAGTAATTGCATATGCTTCCAGACAGCTGAGGAAACACGAAAAGAATTACCCTACCCATGACCTAGAATTGGCCGCAGTAATTCATGCCTTGAAGATGTGGAGGCATTATCTGTACGGAGTTCATGTTGATATTTATACCGATCACAAGAGCTTACATTACATTTTTACTCAGAGGGAGTTGAATTTGCGGCAACGTCGCTGGTTAGAATTGTTGAAGGATTATGATGTGAACATCCTGTATCACCCGGGAAAAGCTAACGTTGTAGCAGACGCCCTGAGTCGTAAGTCAATGGGGAGTTTGGCGTATTTGCGACCTGAGAAATAGAAATTAGCTAAAGAAACTCATCAGTTAGCTGATCTAGCCGTTCGAATAATGGAAACAGAAAATAATGGAGCAGTAATTCAGAATTCTGCAGTGTCATCGTTAGTTACAGAGGTAAAAGGACGCCAGTATGAGGATCCCGATTTAGTCCAGCTCAGAGATAGAGTTCAGAAGGGTAAGGAACCAGATTTTCAGATAACCGAGGATGGTGTGCTACGTTGTAAGGGCCGCCTTTGTGTCCCGAACGTCACAGGCCTTCGTGGGCATATTATGCACGAGGTACATTACGCTCGCTATTCCCTTCACCCAGGGGCGACGAAAATGTACCACGACATCAGAGACATCTACTGGTGGCTAGGTATGAAAACTGAGATAGCTGAATTTGTATCTAGGTGTGCTAATTGTCAGTAGGTGAAAGCAGAGCACCAGAAACCGGGTGGTTTGACGCAAGAGATAACAGTACCCACATGGAAATGGGAAGCAATAAACATGGACTTCGTAATAGGGTTACCCCGTACTAGACGCAGAAACGATTCCATTTGGGTGATAGTTGATAGGCTGACAAAATCAGCTCATTTCCTGCCAGTAAGAGCTACTTTCTCAGCTGAGGATTATGCCGAATTATATATCAAAGAAATAGTTAAAGAGTGTCGGTATCTATTATTTCAGATAGGGGAGCACAGTTTACAGCTAGGTTCTGGCAGTCATTTCAGAAAGGTCTGGGGACGCAGATTAATTTGAGCACAGCATTCCATCCTCAGACGGACGGGCAGGCTGAACGTACAATTCAGACGCTCGAAGATATGCTACGAGCGTGTGTGTTAGATTTTGGGGGTAGCTGGGATGAACATCTCTCGTTAATCGAATTTGCTTATAATAACAGCTACCATTCAGCTATTCAGATGGCGCCTTTCGAGGCATTGTACGGGCGAAAATGTAGATCGCCGGTGGGCTGGTTTGAAATAGGATAATCAGCATTAGTTGGCCCAGAAATTGTTCGGCAGTCCGAGGAAAAGATAAAGCTTATCCGAGAACGTTTACTGACCGCTCAGAGCCGCCAGAAGTCTTATGCAGATAGGCGGCGCAGAAATCTAGAATTTTCGGTAAACGACTGGGTATATCTGAAAGTGTCCCTGATGAAAGGGGTAATGAGATTTGGCAAGAAAGGAAAGTTTAGCCCAAGATTCATTGGGCCGTACCAGATTCGGCGAAGAATAGGCCGCGTGGCATACGAGTTAAACTTGCCTCCAGAATTAGCCTCTGTTCACCCAGTATTTCATGTTTCTATGTTAAGGAAGTTCGTAGGGGACCCTTCTACAGTAGTTCCAGCTCAGGATGTTCAGATCACAGAGGAGTTAGCCTATGAAAAGGTTCCCGTAGCTATCTTAGACAGACAGATTCGCAGGCTGAGAACTAAAGATGTTGCTTCTGTCAAAGTATTATGGCGCAACAGAAATCGGGAGGAAGTGACATGGGAGGCTGAAGAAGATATGAAAATCAGATACCCATCATACTGAGAGGAGTAGATGTCATATCTGGAGGCGTATCATTCTACTACTAATCTACTCACGTCTAATATAACATAGCATAACATACATATCATAATATAGCACACACAAACCTTACCCGGCCCCCATAAGCCGGGAGGTACAATCAACACAGAATCTATGCCCCTACCCCAGTCATCCCATCTCCTATAGTGGCTGTAAGAATCCTGCCGGTCCCTGGGTATGCACTTGGGCTCGCTGAACCCCTGACTATAACTGTACCTGAGTCCGAAGGAATCTAAATCAACACCCCGGGCGTACCCGCTCGACGGGGGTGTATAAGGGCCGACCAAGGCACAATATGGGGAAACTGGCATCCCATCTTCATCCCCTTGCGGGACGGCATATCACTCCGTAGAGTGACGTATCCTCGTCCTCTGGCAGACGAGTCGATACAGCTATTAACCCTGGGCGGTCAAGGATGCTAGGTAATCCAACCCCAATCAATACAACGGTCTCAACTAGTCGTGTTGTCTGTATATCTCACAAGCTAAGGCTAACAGGGGTAAGGTATCCCATAAATCACATGCTGAGCTAATCCCATACTGTCTCAATATTACTTAACTTGCCAAGGAAACTAACTTTACATACCTTATTTTTGACTATTTGTCCGTCGGACGAGGCTTGGCCGGTACTTCAACTATTTCCTTCCAGCTGCATTCATAAATACGTCAATCAATACTAAATACAGCTTTATTGTAAAGAGCAACGTTGCTTTCCATATAGTTTATAGCCTAAACTTAGGCTTACCGAAAGACAGTCGAAAACTCGCTATTTTTCAGCGGCCCAGAAGGGAGAAGTATTCACTTCTCAGCTAGGAACACATAGACATTAAATTAGAGCAATTCTACTTACTTTAGTTCGGTGGCTCGCCGATTCGTCGGCCGTATTTCGCGAAACTAATTCCATAGAAATGCTCTCTGCTGCTAAATACTCGGGTATCTGGGATTAATTTGAGTTTGGGCAGCGTAATCGGACAGAAATATATAATTTTCCTTCGTTTTCCTCTGTTCTCTGCGCTATTCTGGAAATTTTCAAGCATGAAATGATTTTAAACCGAAGTGGGGGCTTATATACTTGGGCCTGAACCTGGGCAACGTGTCACGGAGCCATCGCGGAGGCCTCACCTCCGTGACACGCTGCCATCGCGGAGGGGCTCTGCCTCGGCTCCTCCCGCGATGGTTTCGACGGGTTTCTCGTCCGATCTTTTCCCGGGCCTTTCCCTAGCACGTATGGCTTTCAAATATACTTAACCAACATGCGAATAGGTCATCTAAGTGCCGGGAATTCTACAGGGTATAACACTATGGGTAGGGGGCTGCAAGGCATGATAGGATGGTTGTCTTTTATTCTTATTCAGTCGTGCTGTAGAGCGGTACAATATAGGGTTGAGTCCCTAAAAGATTACTATATTCTTTGGTTACAGATAATGTCAGACCAGCGACATCCTATCATAGGCCGGAGCTTAGATATTGCAGCAAGGGAAGGTACCAGCAGGATGCCTCACCCTCGTTTAGAAACAGTCCGGTCAGAGGGCACTACAGAGGCATCGTCCCAGCCTTCTCAGCAGTCTCCACCACATCAGGGGCCACTAGGGGCGACACTACCTCCAGCAGTCCCTATACCGACCCCTTCCGAACAGGAGGTTAGGAGTGCGGTAGTTATGTTAGCACAAATGATTGTTGTTCAGCGTCAGCCGATGCCGTCTACAGTTGTGGAGTCGTCAGAAGGGCCCGGTAGTTCGAGGGTCCGAGAGTTCTTGGCTTTGAATCCCCCACAGTTCACAGGTACGGATCGGACAGAGGACCCTCAGGATTTTCTGGATCAAATGTAGAGAATTTTCAGGGTTATGCATGCCACACCTACAGAATCATTTGAATTGGCAGCATTTCGGTTACGGGACATCACCGTATTGTGGTATGAAAGTTGGGAAAGGTCCCGAGGGAGAGGTGTTTCCCCTCCGACCTGGTCCAGCTTCTCAGGAGCCTTTCTGGATCACTATTTGCCGCGGGAGATTGGACAGGCCCGGGTAGACCAGTTCCTACATCTGGAGCAGGGGTCCATGAGTGTTCGGGAATACTCCTTGCAGTTTGATTCTTTGGCTCGATATGCACCGGCCTTTGTTGATACCATGGCATCTAGAGTACACCGCTTTATCATGGGGTTGAATCCAGAATATGTTGAGACTTGTATTACGGCTACACTGCGAGAGGACATGGACATTGCTCGAGTTCAGGCATTCGCCCAGAATATTGAGGGCATCAGACAGCGGCATCGGGAGATCAGAAGGGCCAATCAGGAACAGCGTCGCCGGGACAGGCCAGTTGAGTTACAGAGGGAGGCTTGGGGAGGACCCAGGCCACGATTGTTAGATAGGCTGCCCAGGCCCCCGCCTCTGCCACAGCCGCAGGGGGTAGTCAGAGACTGGTAGAGGCTCACAGATGGCAGATTCACCATTACAGAGGAGGGCGGAGCAGAGTAGGTATACTCTACCGCTCTGCCCTATATGCAGTCGACGCCATCCTGGAGCATGCGGATATGGCTCCACCGCATGTTATAATTGTGGCCAAGAAGGCCATTTGATGAAAGATTGCCCAGCTAGAGGTCAAGAGGACCGAGATAGACAGGATAGGGCATCTGCAGGGTCACGAGCCACAACATCCTCGACAGGGCGCAGGCCCTCAGTTTCAGCAGGCAGGGTCGGGGCAGATCAAAGGCCTCCAGTACAGGTGCGTGTCCAAGCCGCACATATGCCTTACCAGGGAGGCAAGATTCAGAAGCGTCACCTGATGTTGTGAAAGGTATGCTAACTATCTGCTCACACCCTGCTTATGTATTGATTGATCCAGGGTCTACTTTGTCCTACATTACACCATTTGTGGCACGAAAGTTTAGTATTGCACCAGAATTATTGCAGCAGCCCTTTTTAGTATCCATGCCCGTCGGTGACTCTATTGTGGCTAGCAAAATTTACCGAGGGTATACAGTAGAGGTTGCTGACTGTCAGACCATAGTAGATCTGGTCGAGTTAGAAATGATAGAATTCGATGCCATAATGGGTATGGATTGGCTAGTACCGTGCTTTGCCAACGTTGAATGTTGGACCAAGACGGTCCGATTCCACTTCCCAGGAGAAGCAGTGCGAGAGTGGAAGGGCAGCACCGCTACGCCAAAAGGTAGGTTTATTTCCTACCTTCAGGCGAGAAAGTTGATATCTAAGGGATGTATTTACCATCTGGACAGAGTTCAGGATGTCCTCCGACACTCCAGTCTATTCCGGTATTAAATGAATTCCCTGATGTGTTTCCTGATGAGTTACCTGGTATTCCCCCAGAAAGGGAGATAGATTTTGCTATTGACTTGTTACCAGGCACTCAGCCGATATCAATTCCTCCCTATTGTATGGCTTCTGCGGAACTCAGAGAATTAAAGGAGCAGTTGAAAGATTTATTGGATAAAGGTTTTATCAGGCCGAGTACTTCACCGTGGGGTGCGCCAGTTTTATTTGTGAGAAAGAAAGATGGCTCGCTCCGAATGTTCATAGATTATCGGCAATTAAACAAAGTTACAGTAAAGAACAAGTACCCACTTCCCAGAATTGATGACTTATTTGATCAGTTTTAGGGATCCAGATACTTTTCTAAGATTGACTTGCGGTCCGGATATCACCAGGTTCGAGTACGTGAGAGAGATATTCCTAAGACAGCGTTCAGGACCCGATATGGACATTTTGAATTTCTAGTCATGTCCTTCGGGTTAACGAATGCCCCGACAGTCTTCATGGACCTGATGAACATTATTTTCAGACCTTTCCTGGACTTGTTCGTGATAGTATTCATTGATGACATTCTGGTGTATTCTCGCTCTTAAGCAGATCACCTGACTCATTTGCGGAGAGTGCTCCAGATCCTCAGGGACCGCCAGTTGTATGCTAAATTTTCTAAGTGTGAATTCTGGCTTAACTCAGTGGCCTTTTTAGGGCATATCGTGTTGGATGCTGGTATACAGGTAGACAAGTAGAAAATAGAAGCAGTTAAGTCATGGCCTAGGCCTACCACTCCGACTGAAGTTCGTAGTTTTTTGGGGTTGGAAGGATATTACAGGAGGTTCGTTGAAGGGTTCTCGACCATTGCAGCACCTCTAACCAAATTGACACAGAAAGCAGCAAAGTTTCAGTGGACAGAGGCATGTGAGCAGAGCTTCCAAGAACTGAAAGATAGATTAACCTCCGCCCCAGTGTTAGCGTTGCCGGAGGGGACAAAAGGTTATTCGGTGTACTGCGACGCATCAGGCGTCGGGTTAGGTTGTGTTGATGCAGCATGGTAAAGTGATTGCATATGCTTCCATACAGCTGAGGAAACACAAAAAGAACTACCCTACCCACGACCTGGAACTAGCCGCAGTGACCCACGCCTTGAAGATGTGGAGGCATTACCAATACGGCGTCCATGTTGATATTTACACAGATCACAAGAGCCTACAATACATCTTCACTCAGAGGGAGTTGAATCTACAGCAACGCCGCTAGTTGGAGCTGTTAAAAGATTATGATGTGAATATTCTATACCACCCCGAAAAAGATAATGTAGTGGCAGATGCCCTGAGCCATAAGTCAATGGGGAGTTTGGCGTATTTGCGACCTGAGAAGCGGGAGTTAGCTAAAGAAATTCATCAGTTAGCAGGTTTAGCCGTTCGAGTAATGGAAACAGAAAATAATAGAGCAGTAATTCAGAATTCTGCTGTGTCATCATTAGTTACAGAGGTAAAAGAACGACAGTACGAGGACCCTGATTTAGTCCAGCTCAAAGATAGAATTCAAAAAGGTAAGGAGTCAGATTTCCAAATGACTGAGGATGATGCGCTACGCTATAAGGGCCGCCTCTGTGTCCCAAATGTTTCAGGGCTTCGTGGGCGGATCATGCATGAGGTACATTATGCTCGCTATTCCCTCCATCTAGGAGCGACGAAAATGTACCACGACATCAGAGACATGTACTGGTGGCCAGGTATGAAAGCTGAGATAGCTGAATTTGTATCTAGATGTTCTAACTGTCAGCAAGTGAAAGCGTAGCACCAGAAGCCGGGTGGTTTGACGCAAGATATAACGGTGCCTACGTGGAAATGGGAAACGATAAACATGGATTTTGAAACAGGGTTACCCCGTACCAGACGCAGAAATGATTCCATTTGGGTAATAGTTGACAGGCTGACAAAATCAGCTCATTTCCTGCCAGTGAAGGCTACCTTCTCGGCTGAGGATTATGCCGAATTATATATCAGATAAATAGTTAGATTGCATGGAGCGCCGGTATCCATCATTTCAGATAGGGGAGCACAATTTACAGCTAGATTCTGGCAGTCGTTCCAGAGGGGTTTGGGAACGCAGATCAATTTGAGCACAGCATTCCACCCCTAGACAGATGGGCAAGCTGAGCGGACTATCCAAACGCTCGAAGATATGCTACGAGCGTGTGTGCTATTTTAGACAGACAGATTCGCAGGTTGAGGACTAAAGATGTTGCGTCTGTCAAAGTATTGTGGCGTAACAGGAACCGTGAGGAAATGACGTGGGAAGCTGAAGAAGATATGAAAGCTAGGTACCCTCACCTATTCCAGGCCTAGTCAGGCGACAGGTATGTCCGTATTATTGCTTATGTAGTATCTTATGGTTGTATATGTATAAGTGAGAAAGATTGATACTTAGCCATCCAGTGAATCCTAAAGTATTGTGTACAGTACCTGTATTGGACTTTTCTGCATTTCAGGTTTTTGGTATAGTCCATATTACAGGGGAGACTCAGGCGAAATTTTTCTAAACAAGTAAGTTAAGTAGTCCTCTAGATAGCAGTATACATTCGAGGACGAATGTTCTTAAGGGGGGGAGAATGTTACACCCCGTAGGATTCCCAGCACCTAGATGACCTATTCGCATGTTGGTTAAGCATATTTGAAGGCCATACGTGCTAGAGAAAGGCCCGGGAAAAAGATCGGACGAGAAACCTGTCGAACCATCGCAGAAGGACCCGAGGCAGAGCCCCTCCGCGATGGCAGCGTGTCACGGAGGTGAAGCCTCTGCGTTGGCTCCGTGACACGTTGGCCTTGTCCAGGCCCAAGTATATAAAGCTCCACTTCGGTTTTAAATCATATAAACTTATAAATTTCTAGTGAAACAGAGAGGAAACATCAGAGAAGAGAAAAGAACGAAGGGGGTAATGTAATTTTCATCCGATTACGCTGCTAAACGTTGTCCAAACTCAAATTAACCCCAGATACTGAGGTATTTAGCAGCAGAGAGCATTCCTACGGATTTAGTTTCGTGAAATACGGCCGACTAATCGTCGAGCTACCGAGCTAAGGTAAGTAGAATTGCTCCAAAGTAGTGTCTATGTGTTTCTAGCGATGAAGTGAATATTTCTCTCTTCTGGACCTTTGAAAAATAGCGAGTTTTCGACCGTCTTTCGATAAGCCTAAGTTTAGGCTATAAATTACATCGAAGTGACGTTGTTCATTTAAAATAAAGTTATATTTGGTATTAATTGATATATATATGAATGCAGTTGGAAGGAATAGCTGAAATACCGACCAAGCTACGCCAGTTAGTCGGGAAATCAGAAACGAAGGTATGTAAAGCTAGTTTCCTCGGCAAGTTAGTAAATCTCGGTATAGTAAAGCAATTTAAAGGCCAGTAGAATGTTCAGAAGTCATGTGTTGTGTTTATTACGAATGTTGGTACGATATTAGAAGCATCAGGTTATAATTAGCACGAAACTTGTTAGCACGATATGGATTCTAATACAAGTGTTAGGAACTGCACAGCATGCTCAGTATATGATGTAGTACAAAATGTCAGGATATTATCGTATTCAGTTGAAACCTAGTAAAGCAATGTAATATCTGTAAGACATCTCAGAAGTAGAATGATAGGTTAAAATGAAGTTTAGTAAACATATTAGAAATAGCAAATCATGTTACTATAGAAACTCAGCATACAACATGGTTTTCAGCAGAAAGACTATATCTTGTCCAGCATTAGACTCAGTACGGTATGGCAGAAGATTATATATTATACATGCATACTATTGTCAGTGTCAGCATGTGTTAAGTATGTACATATTACTATTACTAGCTCAGCATATAGTATGTACAAATACTTTACTACTATTAGCTTCAGTATATGGGATATGCATATAGTATTACCAGTTGAGACCGTTGTATTGTTTTGGGGTTGGATTACCTAGCATCCATGACCGCCCCAGGGTTAATAGCTGTATCGACTCGTCCGCCAGAGGATGAGGATACATTGCTCTACGGAGTGGCATGCCGTCCCACAGGGGACGAAGATGGGATGCCAGTTTTCCCCATATTGTGCCTTGATCGGCCCTTACACACCCCTGTCGAGCGAATACGCCCGGGTGTTGATTCAGGAGTCCTCCAGACTCAGATGCAGTTATAGTCAGGGGCTCAGCGAGCCCAAGTGCATACCTAGGGGACCGGCAGGATGGTTATAGCGATTATAGGAGATGGGATGACCGGGGTAGGGGTATAGATTCTGTGCTGGTTGTACCTCCCGGCTTATGGGGGCCGGGTAAGGTTTGTGTGTGCTATATTATGTTATGTTATGTTATGCCATGTTACATTAGACATGAGTAGATCGACAGTAGAACGATACGTCTCCAGGTATGACTCCTACTCCTTCCAGTATAATTAAGAGAAGGTATGATTTACATTATCATACAGTTAATCTATTCCTTTCTACTTCAATTTCATCAGTTGTATTGTTGTTTTCAGATATTTTTTCATTTATTGCTTTACATACTCAGTACCAGCGGTACTGACGCCCGGTGGGGCGCTGTATTACTTGCCTGCAGGTACTCATAGACGAGCAGGCGATCCGTCGTTATTCCGGTCAGCGATTGAGTATTCAGCTCCCGTCATCCGGAGACTGAATCCCAGAGGTGTATTTCATTTTCTTTTGTTGTACAGTACGGGTAGGTCGGGGCCCTATCCCGATCATTTCTATTGCTATTCCTAGAGGCTTGCAGTCTGTATATATTTCCCTATTGTCAGTTGAGCCGGTCGTGTGAGGCCGTGCAGTTGTATAGCTGTTAGTACTTTTATCTCTTTTATGTTGGCCATGTGGGGCCATAGTTTGACAGTAGTGGTGACCTTGCCGGTCACGTAGCTTTCCAGTATTTCATTGTTGAGTTACAGATAACTAGACAGCATGGTGGCCTAGTCGACCCGCATAGGTTTCCCTATATTGATATGTTTCTGGTTAGTTGTCAGCACAGGTACAGGTGGCTATAGGCCTAGTCGGCCGGAGGCTGTATTTATAGCGGTCATATAGCTCGTTGTTTCCCTGAATCTGAGTTAGAGCCAGTCAGGCACCAGCTGTGCTCAGGCTCAGCAGTCTAGCAGTTCAGTTTCTAGTAGGGCACCAGGTGCCAGTCATACCCCCCCCCCCAAGGCGGGGTATGACAGTGGGACCATCGTGCAGTCATACATAGTGGTTGTTGGTTATGACGAGTTTCCCATTGTTCCTTATAATTTTAGTTAGCCATGTTCATGACTTATGATTATGTTTTCAGCAGGTTTTTCCAATGATCAGTTTATGAGCTTTTACTTATGAGTTCAGCTATGACAAGTCATATGATTTCTATTTTAGCTTTGGGTCATTCTATTCGTATGTAATATGCAGCTTATGACTATACATGATTCAGATTCAGATTTCAGCATGCAGTCCTTACTTTTATGATCTTATGATTTATGTTAATATGCATGATTTCCAGTTACAGTTACTCAACATGTTTTACTTACCTTGATACCCAGTACATACCAAGTACTAACCGTTTACTTTATGTTGTATCATTTCATGATACAGGTCCGAGCGTCAGACCTACTTCCACTTTTAACTTAGCTTCCTCTTAGTCCAGTTCAGTTCTCGTTGTGGTCAGTACTTATTGTTTTGGGGACCTTCAACTTAGTACTTAATTAGGTTATTTCAGTTTGTAGACTTTAGCGAGCTTGTTAGGAATGTTTTCCCATCAACTCATTAGACACTAGCAAAGGCTTATCATATATTATGTAGATTATCAACTTTGTCGGGTATTGACTCTATGTTATGTTGTCACGTTATTTAGACTTTCACTTAATCATGATTCATTTATTAGATTCCATATGATGTACGTTCTTTAGGTTTTCATGTTCATCAACTTGGAGCCATTCATGGTTCTAGGTCCCATGTCTCGAACGGAGGTCCCAGCTCTAGTCGTGATAGGTGTAGCTCCCGTGGTCTGTTAGCTTCTTTGGAACTTTGTTCTCCACCCAAGAACTGCACTCTTTTGTGAGATCCACAGTTTCAAACTCCGTCAACCTCCTCTTTTTTGCCACAATGTTCTTCAGATACTAGGCATACTTTGGAACTTCCTACAAAAGCTTTACTAATGGCAAGTTAACATGTACCTGCTTCAACA
Source organism: Datura wrightii (assembly GCA_035772735.1). Lineage (NCBI taxonomy): Eukaryota > Viridiplantae > Streptophyta > Magnoliopsida > Solanales > Solanaceae > Datura > Datura wrightii. The sequence continues at coordinate 99,585,320 of JASDFA010000007.1, forward strand.
TATCAAGAAATTTCTGGGTTTAGTGGACAACCTGAATTAAGAATGGCCTTCTCCACACACCTCATATGATGGTGGTGGAGTTTGGACCTGATGGACCTGCTGAACATGACTTCCTACTAGTTTGGTTACAAGCTTTCTAATAACATTCACCAGCTGACTTATATCTGCCCGGATTTCTGCCACATCATCTACTTCGAGCTTTCCAGGCACCTTGGCTGCTGTGAATCCTCTTCTAGAGTCTTGATAATCTTGACTCCTCACTGACTTGAGGTTCAAAAGAGCTTCAATTTCATCATAGCTCTAGGATAAAATTTGTCCTTGTGTAGCAGAATCAAGAAATATTTTGGACTCTGCGTCTAGCCCTTCTATAAAGTTATGCCCGATAACCTCCTTCGATTGCATGTGGTGTGAGCAATATATCAAGTAACCCTCTTATTGATCCCATTCTTGAGTGAAGGTTTCACCATCTATCTGCACAAACCCGAAAATCTTCTCTCCCAACTCTTTCTTCCTCCTCAAAGAGAAGAACCTATTGATGAACTAGACGGAAAGAACCTCCCAAGTATTGATGGAACCTATTGGCTCATTTGGAAGCCACTCCTTGGTCTCACCAATCAATGAGAACGAAAATAACGTGAGCTTAACATACACATCTAACATATTTTGATAGTGAAAGTTCTCACTCAGCTCCACGAATGTCATCAAATGCCAGTAGGGACCCTAGTGCAACTTGCCCTGATATTGGTAAGTATTTAGGACCAACAGCACAGTCCCTTCTTTCAACTCGAAGTTCACAATGATGGCCAAATTGATGATCACTTTAGAAGCGTTCTCCAAGTTTTGCCTAGCAAAATTCAACACTAGAACCCTCTCCTAGTTTTCGTCATGTATTTTCTCGTTATTCTCCATAGTTAACCTTGAAAAGATTCTCTCAATTTCAGGATCAAAAGAAGCCAAAAGTGGTTCTTGACTTCTCATATTTGACATACACTGAGCACACAACACCTATAACATCACGAAAAAACAAACAAAAATGTAAAATACAGAATAGCAGATTAAAATTCCTAACCTACAAATGATCAATCAATCTTCAAGTCCCCGACAACTGCGCCAAAGACATGACATTGCCCAAGCTCACAAAAGGTACATTGTCATTGAGTAATATAGGAAGGTGAAGTCCCTATTATTGATCCCTCAGAGACATGTCATATTAATCGTTAAAGTGTACTTCTTCATTTCGCTATTCTACCAAAACAAATATAAATGGGGATTTTTTTAGAGAATTAAACTACTAAACATGAAATGTAAAGTTAACTAAAGTCTTTTGCAAACTTATTTGTTCTTCAAACGATGATGAAAATATAGGGAATTGTCACTTTTCTATCAGGTTGAGTTTTCAAGATGTGATTATGCTAGTTTAGTTCTTCCTAAGATTGCTGGTTGCAAGTTACTATCCCATTTCATTCCACTCTCCCGACCATCTAAGAGCTATCTCATGAACACTAATGCCTATATCTCTATGGTCGCAGGAGATACATGAAACGACAGTTATGCCTACTTGTATTTCAACTAAATAGGGTTAAAGGGTATATCCCTATCCTCAACACCAACTTCTAACCTCCAACCAATGGGTCAAAGGATCTTTGCATTCCTATTTTACATTTACTTTTAACCCTTTAAGTTCCCTTTCCCAAGTTCAACTAAAAGCCAACAAATTTACTCACAAGGTAATCATTCTATTGAATAAGCAATTACAACTAGTAAATATAGACAAACTTTAATGAAGAATCTAAACTCGCATTAACAAGTCTTTCAAACATCAATCATTAAGTCTGGTAAAAACCCTAGAAGGGGTGTTTAGCCATTCACAGACAAGACAAAAACCACAGACATAATCATCATTTAAAGTGAAATGATAAAGAAATGAGGAAACCTAAGTAGAACTAGTGTCTCCTCCAAAAGTTGTGTTTACAAAATTCTACAATCAAACAAGATGATGAATGATATAATGAATCATCTTTCAAAAATTTCCTAGATGTTATATATATACGTTTTTCCCTCATGTAGTTTTCTTAAGTACACTGCCCCATGCATAGCCCCAAGGAGTTAGTCAAATTTCCTTTGAAGAATGGCTTTGTGCACCCCACTCCTACCATAGCACCAAGGAGTTAGCCAAATTTCTACACTTCAAAACACCTCGGGTACCCCATTCCATCCATAGAACCATAGTGTTAGTCAAATTTTTGAGGTTGAAGACCCTTATGGCGCCCCACTTCATCCATAGCCCCAAAATGTTAGAAAAATTTCCTAAGTATGGAGTGCTTCTACGACTCCACCCTATCCTTCTCACCAAGGTATTAGTCAAATTCTCATCTCCAAATCTAGGGAACCTGGTTCCCCACACCATCAATAGAACCATCTTTTGTGCATTTTTCTTTCGAACACAAGTGTTGGGCGTGCCACTCCAGCCATAGCTTTAGGCCGATTATTATAAACTCTTCTTCTTCACACATTGGGTCTTTTTGGGTCCTTCTTCCTTGATTTCCTTCTCAAAACATCTACAAACATACATTAGTTCATAGGACACACGAAAGCATGAATTCATACTTTCATAAGGACTGTGAACTCAAAACAAGGTAAAATATGGGTAAAAAAACATGGCAAATGGGCATAAGAATATGCCAACATCATGGGTATCTTTCAATAGCACCAATGATGTCAATCTACTTCAATTTTATCAAATTTAATAGAACTACCTTCCACTTAATTGCTTATTGCCAATTGGAATTCATCCAATGACTAGGTGAATCCATTAAACAAGGGTTAGAGCCTTGTGTTATTCTTGATTTATACTAACCCAAGCTAATATGGTTCTATCAAGCACAATAAAGGTAATTAGGTAGGATTGAATGAGTATTAGCATCAATCAGAATTTACAAAGCAAAAATCAATTAAATGTTCTTAAGCCCACAATAAATTTTACCTAATTGGGATCAAATGGGTTCACAAGTGTTACACCCCGTAAGCTTATATCCTTTAGTCGGCATACTCGTACGTGAGTCGAGGGTGTAAGAGTACAACGCATATGATAAAGGGCCTAGAGAAAAGTCAAACGAGCGTGGAATCGAGGTAGCAGGGGAGAAGGCTGGATAGGCTACAACAGGGGCAACTTATCACGGACCCCCTCCCTCCGTGTTGGGCGCCGTGACATGCCCGTACACCTTTGCATTGGGGGTCGTGACACGGACCCCCCTGGCCATGACCCAAATATTATTTAAATTCATGTTTACACTTAGTTTCATTTCATATTAAAGACCCTTGGCCAAGAAGAGAGAAGCACACTATATTTCACATAGTTTTTTTCGATGCGCAGCCTACGAACCTTGATAACGAGCGCCCTATCATTTCATTTGATCGGCATCACTATTTTTTGCATAAATGAGAATTTGTGATTTTTGCGATTTTCGGTATGTGTTAGCCCACGGATTTCTAGAGATTTGATCGATATTCTCTGTTCTGCCCCAAATTTTGGCTGCGCGCAGCCTACAAAGCCTGGTGACAAGATCCCTATCACTTTATTTGATCGGCATCACCATTTTTCGCATAAATGAGAATTTATGATTTTCATGATTTTTGGTGTGTTTCAGCCCTTTAATTACAAAAAAAGAACTGCCGAGATGCGAGTCTTTTGATGAGATATTATATAATGTTGTTAAAACTGTAATATAATCCCCAGAAAAAGAGTTCATTGGTGGCACATTATTATAAAGATCATAACTTTGCTATGGATTATCCGTTTTACCCGATCTTTTTTTTCATTTTGTGTATTTTTTCGAGATCTATATGGACAAATTACCGCTTGGCGGAGCGAATTTTCTCAATATATGCCTCTATCACTGTCATTCAATATTTTTTCCAATTTGTTTAACAGTTAATTAAAAAACTGATCCTAATGACCCACCACAACCGACACCACCATGGCAAGCGACCATGGTAGGGCAGCACTACCACCACCAATCTCTAGCATTGTCTTTATGGCATAAGCATAAGCATAGGTGTTTTCTTTTAAATTTTTGCTCGCTTGGCATCGATCGAGGGGAGTTGGGTCTCGATAAACCCAGGGTTATTAGTTGTGTCGTTGCCAGCCAGGGGCTAGATGACGTCGCTCCAAGGAGTGCTATGCCGTTCGCGAGGGTCGAAAATAAGGTTCGAGGGCCCTATACAGTCCATTCCATGGCTTGACTATTTATATGTCGTATCGGCACCACACCCCCATCGAGCCTGGTGCCCGGGGTGCAGACATCAAGAGTCCACTAGACTCAAACACAGCTATAGTTTAGGGGCCAAGCGGGCTCAGTTGCAGACCCAGAGAGCTGATAGGATGGCTATAGTTATTAGTTGACTTTTTTGACCTTGTTAGGGCTATATAGATTGAAGTGTACTTACTAGGACTAATGACGGCCCCGAGTGGGTTATTTTGTGCTGGTTGTACCTTTCAGCTTATGGGAGCCAGGTAAGGTTCTTGTTTGCACTATTTACTATTAGATTAGATAGCAGGAAGTTATGTTATTCATGTTATACCTCTATCTCCTTCACTCAGTTACTTTCTAGTTTCTTTTTAAGTATTGTTCAATTAATTTCAGTTATTTCCTTACATATTCGGTACATATTGTACTGACACCAATCTTAGGGCACTACATTACATGCCTGTAGGTGAGGATAGACATGGATCAGGACCTTCTTAGCTTTCAGCCCGGGTCTGCAGTACAGTTAACTCACCTCCTCCAGAGCTTATTAGTTCGAAGGTTTGTTCGTTTGATTGTACAGTATTGGTAGGTCGGGGCCCTGTCTCGACCAATAATCTACTCTTAGAGGCTTGCAGATTTTACAGCTCCATGTGATTAGTTTGTCATTGATTGTGTGGGGCCTATATATGAATTATTTCATGTGATGGTTGTATGGGGCCTTGTTTAGTTGTTAGATAGTGGCCTTGTCGGCTATGGTATACTTATAGTTGCCTGATTCTTCATTTCAGTTAAAACTAGACAGCATGGGGGTCTTGTCGATTTGCATAGGATCCCTTTTTTTGCCTGTGGTTGGCTAGCTTATTTCTTTATAGGTGGCTATAAGGCTTTGTCTCTAGGAGGTTGTGTTTACAACCGAGATATAGCCCGTTGATTTCTTGAGATAAGTTGCAGGCTTGCACCAGACATGCATAAGCCTTGCCAGGTCAGTCAGCTTTAAGTATGGCACAAGGTGTCAATCATGCCTCCTAAGGTGGGGCATGAAAAACATGGTATCAGAGTAGGTCATATCCCAAGAGTCTGCAAGTCGTGCCAAGTAGAGTCATGTCTATGGATGTGCTGTGCACTATATTCTATAAGCAGGAGGCTGTGAGGCATGTTAGGATGGCCAGTCTTCTTTCTCTTCTAGTCGTGCTATAGAGTTGTGTTGTATAATGTTGAGTCCCTAAGCTTAATATAATTTGCTTGTCTACAGAGAAATGGCGAACATGTAACAGACTACGACTGGCAGGAAGTTGGACGTCGCAGTAGGAGAGAGCACTAGCTGGATGCCCCAGTCAGAGTCAACCCGATCTGAGGGTGACTGAGAGACTCCATCTTGGTCTTCCCAGCAGTCCCCGCCCGTTATGAGCCATCCAGGGTGGTAGATGCGTCGGCACTACCACCAGCAGTCTCTATACCAATGCAATCAGATTAGGAGGTTAGAAATATTGTTTTTCTGATAGCTCAGAAGATGGATGCACAGTGTTTGCCAATGGCACCCATGGACACATTGATAGATAAACAAGGCTAAAATGGAACTTTTGAGTATCACTTGGGCATATAAATTTGCCCAAGATCACTCGTGAGGAGTTCCCGATAAATTATCTTGAAACACTTCTAGATATTCGCACACTATAGGAACTGACTAGATAGTCAGGTTTTCGGACATAGCATCCTTAACCCTAACTAGATGGTACACACAACCCTTAGAAATCATCTTTCTGGCTTTAAGGTAGGAAATGAAGTGACCTGTAGGCATAGTTGAACTACCCTTCCACTCCAGGACTGGCTCACCTGGAATCAAAACTCAACCGCACGGGTTCTACAATTTATTGAGGCATAACATGAATGTAGCCTATCCATACCAAAGATAATATCAAAGTCTATCATGGCTAGCTCTACTAAATCTGTTAAGATAACTTTCTGAAGGACTGTGACAAGGTAATTTTTATATATCCGTCGAGCCATAACTGAGTCACCGACTGGAGTAGAGACTGAGAAGGGTTCTGATAGGATTTTGGGACTGACTCCGAAACTACTGGCAACATAGGGCATTATAAAAGATAAAGTATCCCCTGGATATAACAATGCATATAAATCAATATAGAATACTCATAACATACCAGTGACTACATCTGGAGAGACCTCCTGCTCCTGACGAGATCCAAGGACATAGAATTTGTTCTACCGCAAACCACCACCCACAATAATGGATACACCCTGCTGAGCTATGTGTGCTGGTGGGGTTGTTGAACTAGTGGCTATGCTTTGATCCCTATCATTGCCTTATCTGGCTGTTGTACAATCTCTGAGAATATGTCCAGGCTTCCCACACTTGAAATAAGCACCTGTACGTGCTAAGCACTGACCCATGTGTCTCCGGCCATACCTGTCACACTCTGGGATTCTGGACTCTGCGGGTCTGCTCCCCTGACCTCGAGAGCCTGATGCTCTTCCCCTCTGGTCGTGCCTAGATCTGGATGCCACACTAATAATTGATGGCGCTGGGGCTGATGATCTCTAGTGGGACTGCTAATAGTGCCCACCACTAAGTCTCTACTGGGAGAATCCGAAGCTGTCAGTCCTGGCCCTCTTGGCCTCTCTCTCCTGCTCACTCACCTATACCAGCTCTATCTGCTGGGCATACAGAACTAGCTAAGGAAAGCCAATGTCCTGATAAAGCATCACGGTCTGGCAGTCTTTGACCAAATAGTTTGTTATTCCATGCACGACCGACTTACTCGGGCTCTCTGATCTTCCACCATCTCAGGTGTATACTTAGACAAGTGAGTGAACTCCAAAGAGTACTCTTGGACTTCCATCTTACCTTGCTTCAGGTTCATAAACTAAGTCGCTTTAATCTCCCTCGTCTCACGAGGGAAGAACAGATCTAGAAATGCAGTATGGAACTCATCCCAACCAATGGGGCCTACTCCAACTGTCCTGCTATCCTTCCATTGCCTGAACCAAATGTGCGCAACCCCTTTCAACTGATACGAGGCTAAATTTGCACACTCCTCCCCGGTCACCCCCATGATCTGGGTAATCTTCAGAACTTCATCAATAAACTCATGTGGATCCTTATCCACCTTTGATCTGAGAAACTCTATAGCTTTCATCCTCAGAATATCTCTAACTCTCGCCACTGCTGCATTCCCATTCTGAGGGACATGCGCTACCACTTGTTGGTTGACCTGGGCGGTCATGGCCTGAGCTAACATCTGGATGGAAGCCCTAAACTTTGCATGTGCCACTTGCTCGGGTACATGCTCCTCGGGTGCTGGTGGGGCCTACTGGTGCCTATCCCCATTGTCATTCTCGTGGGCATTTCTATTTCCATTTCTTATTTCATTAACTCGGTGAGGAGACATGATTCTGCAAACGCATATAGCACGAGTTAGAAGAATAGAGAGACATTTCATCGCACGACATGGATCATGAAAGAAGGGAACATTTCCTAAAATGTTTCATAGCCTCTTCGTCATAAGTGTGGCGCGTTTCACACGCATGAAAAAGACTCTACTTAATGCGGCTTTCAGACACCCTAGGACACTTCAAAACCCAATGCTCTGATACAAAGTTTGTCACGGCGCGAACATAGGCCTAGATCGAGACACAAGACAAAGAACCCCGAGAGACTCCAAGTCAACCCATGGCATGAATATAACATCTAAGCTCAACATTTAATTGCAATAATCTAACATAAGCAAAAGCGAAAGTCTGAAAATTTGATAACATCAAATAACTGAATACATAACACAAGTCTGAAGCTGAATACATACTATGTCTAATAAGCCTCTACTACTGATGAGTTGATGGGATAAGACCCCAACTAACTCACTAAATTCTGAAACTGAAAATACTGAATATGACTGATAAGAAGGGCCTTCGAAAGATGAGGATTCACCAACTCTGACGGGAAGATGCTAACACTAAAGATCTGGCTAGCGGCGGGACTGAGCCTGAGTATCTGAGCCTGTATCATAAATTGATACAACATACAGTATGCAGTCAGTACGTGGAAAGTACCGAGTATGAAAGGTAAGTAAAACTGCTAAGTAAGTAAAATCAGAGATCATCGATATCATAAGATATTTCATCATAAGAGTTTGAGAATAGGTCTTGCATGTTGTTACCTGAAAACATGACTTAACCATAACTGTCTGACATAACTGAATCAAATGACCCAAAGATGAAAACTGATATTCATAAGTAAAACTGAACATTAGGTCAAACTTGTTGAAAACATAATATCATGACTGATGAACATGCATAACTGAAATTATGAGGAACAATGGGAGACTCGTCTTATAACCGACATTACCACGATAGAGTTTACATGGTCCTGACTATTACACTCAAGTGGGCAGAGCCATCCAAAGCCTTGTCAGGGCTAAGGATGCTACTATGATATCGATATCAAGCTGAAGGCCCCTTCGGAGCAGGGGAAGCTCAAAATGGAGGTCCCAAATAATCTAAACATACCTACGTTGGCACGTAGTTCTGAGGCACAAGGTTGATTGACCCATAGCCTACTCGATGCTAGACACTACTTCAAAAAATATGCATATGGTCTCTATCATTTTTCAATGAAGCTGAACCATCGTCTAGTAACAAAGCTGACTCATAGCATACATGCATAATATGAAATCATAAAATGAGGATCCTTGGGCTCAAAACACACTACAAACTGAGAATAATGGGAGTCTAGACTCCAAAACCATGTGGTAAGCGAATAATATGAAATTTAGATAAATCATGAAACATACTTAATCATATGGGCTTGCCCAATACTTAAACATGCTTGACATAAACTTGATTAGTCAAAAACATGGATATAGTCATGGGTAATTCAAAGTCATACTTTCGTCATGAACATCTCATCATAACTAGAAGCATAGATCATAATCTCATCTTTTCATAAACTTCCATAGATGGGCATCTTATTTCTAAAACTTTGAAATCATAATTTGTAGTTGAAAACATTATAAAACATGCATATAAATCATAATTCAACATTAGAAACATGCATAGAGAATACTCATGATAGATACTTAGAGAAATCATAAGTTGGGTTAAAACCCCATAGATTCATCAACTTAGAAACCACATGAAATTAAAGAGGGATTGGTCATGGGAGTGGATGGATACACCCATTTATAACCCTATATACCTAGGGGAAATCTAATTTTACAACCCTCTTGGAGCCTTAAGGAATTTGTGGAAGAACTTGATGAATCTAAGCTTGATCACCCTTAGAGACTTCTAGGATTGCATGCATGGAGAGGAATAGTCTTAGAATGAACTAAACCCTCTTAAGGCATAATTATCTGAGCTTAAAACAACATAGTTTAGGTCTTAGGAACTTAGAAATTATGAAAAGCCCCTTAATAAATTTGTAGAAATATACACACTGCCAGTCCCAATGAAGGACTAGACGAATCATCACCAACACCATGAATCGTGGTCTACTTCTCATGACCAGCACTGACAACTTATCTCTGAGGGTCACCACGAGGGATACCACGACCCATGGTTTACCCAACGACTCGTGGTGACCGAGTCGTGATGAACACTACTAATAATTCCTTCTCTATGCCCATCTGACCACGAGTGTCTTAATGACTCATGACCCTAACCACAATTCGTGTCCTCTTCCATGGTCCACTCATTGACCAAAAATCCAACCAAGTTCACCCTTCACTCCATGAGTCACCTAACGACTCGTGGTGCACCTGTTGAGTCACTGGACGACTCATCTTGTGACCTGGTGCAAAAAATCTTGTTTTCTCTATTTCACCCTCGGATCTAATCTTTGGGCTTTCAGGGTATTACAATAATGGACCAGATAACCAAGTAGCACAAGGACTATCCTAGATTTTATATTTGGGAGTTAGTTTGATTGCATGGAGTTCCTTTATCCATTATCCCGGTAAGGGCACTCAATTCACCTCTCAGTTTTGGGGATCATTTCAAAAAGGTCTTGGTACTCAGGTGAAGCTTTTTAGCACAGCTTTTCATCCACAGACGGATGATCAGGCTGAGTGGACTATTCAAACCTTGGAGGACATGTTTAGAGTTTGCCTGATTGGTCTCAAAGGTAGTTGGGATGATCACTTACCCCTCATTGAGTTTGCATACAACAACAACTACTATTCCAGCATTCAACTGGCTCCATTTGAGGATCTTTATAGGCGGAAGTGTAGATCACCTATCGGATGGTTCGAAGAAAGTAAGGCTATGTTTATATGACCAAGTTCATTTCATGAGGCTATGGAAAAATTTCGTCTCATTAGGGATAGGCTGAAAATAGCATAGAACCGAAAAAAATCTTATGTAGATGTTAGGAGAGAGCTTGAGTTTTAGGATGATGATTGGGTGTTTCTAAAGATGTCTCCCATGAAGGGAGTATGAGATTCGGTAAGAAAGGGAAGCTTAGTCTCCAATATGTTCGTCCTTATAGGATTTTGAGGTGAGTTAGCAAGGTGGCATATGAGTTGGAGCTACCAGCAGAACTAGTTTCGACACATCCAATTTTCCATATATCTCAGTTGAAAAAGTGCATTGGTGACCCAGCTTTGGTTGTTCTAGTAGAAATGCATTGGGGTGAAGGATAGCCTTACCTATGAGGAAGTTTTGGTGGAGATCCTTGATCTTCAGGTTTGGAAGTTGAGGATCAAGGAAGTAGCTTCAGTGAAATTTTTGAGGAATCAATTTGTTGAGGGAGCTACGTGAGAAGCCGAAGTAGATATAATGGCTAGATACCTGCATCTTTTTCCTTCCAGTTATGTTCCAGCTTGAGGTACTAGATCAGACACGAGACTTACATCAGAAAACATCAGGAAAATAACACCAAAACCAAAGAACAAACCTCCATACGGTTCGTAGTAGGAAACAATGAGTTGTTGGTTGTACCCGTTGTTGAGTTCTAGTGAGCTGTCAAAAATTGGTCCAGAACTGATGAGTGGATTGTAAGAACCGTTATTTGATTATACAGGTCGTTGTTTATAATAGTTGAATTAGGTTCAGAGAGTAATTTGGAGGATCATGAGAAACCATGACAGGATCCCACGACTCGTACCAGGGTGGGACAGGTCGTACTAAAGGGTCGTAGGAAGGGAGTTCCGAGAATTTTTAAGGGGAGGATCAGTAGATACAAAGACTTAGTACAAGTCGTAATATGATGGTATAAATCGTCATTTCAGTCGTTGATGTCTTGATGTGCTATGAATTTACAACACTTTCGATGCTTAAAACTTAGAAAATATGCATGGTCTTAGGTGTGTTTATAGAGATATGATTCACTTTTACTTTATCTTTAGGAAAATTATGTATTGGAGTTGAAATGTGTAAAAAAGAGAAAAAAGTACTAAAATGGTGAAATTCCAGATCTTAGTACGAGTCGTACCTTGGAAGTGCGGGCTGTACATAGCATCCATGGTAAAATTCAAAGGAATTTCATAAGGCACTGGCCATGTACAACTCTTGGTACGAGCCGTACCATAGCATTCATGGAAAATTACAGTAATATTGCACTTGTCTGAGCTCATGGTAAAAACGGAAGATACGAGTTGTGATGACCACATATGAATCGCACCAAAGAGTCGTGGTGAACTTCAGAAAAAATGTGATTGGCAGATCCTAGGGCATGTGGCAGTCACGAGTAATGATATCAAGGTACGAGTTATACCCCAACACTCATGAAAATATTCAGAGGATGCCTGACTTCATAAGATCAGACCACGAAGGCATTGTATGACTCGTAAGAGCATTGTACGAGTCATATCAAATTCCAAGACTTAACCAAATTCAAGACTGCAAAGCATTGTACTAGAGGAAGCTACGAATCTTAGGTTCATGGTATGAGTTGTAGGATCAGGCGGCGGCAGTTAAATTAGTTTTCCCTGTTAATTTAGAAAAAAGTTCTAATTATTTGTATAAATACTTTTCTAGGTTATTTTTAGAAAGTAAAATCCTACTTCAACTAGGAAAAGGAGTTACAAATCCCAATTCTACTCCATAAAGGAACAAGGAAGGCTTACTCTACTATTATATATACCCTTTATTTCTATGTAATAGAGTAGCAAATTAGAGAGAGGAGGACAAAATCAAGTTAGTAGATGTGTGAAGAATTAATTTTTATGAATTTTTATCAAGTTTTGAGGAGGAATTCTTGGGATCAAATTCTGGATTTCCTACATTGTTCTTGAGATTGTTCTTTGATATTCAAAGCAGGTTTTCTTCCAATTATTGTTATAAGTATTTAATTATGTGTTTATCTATGAATGCTAATTGTAATCTTACAACCATGAGAGGCTAAAACCTCCACAACTAGGGGTTGTGGTAACCATGGTGGATTAACAAACTAGGGTTACAGAAAAGTGATTCAAAACCAATGCAAAAACACTTGTATTGTATTCTCTTCATCTTTAAACATTTCTTAACAGTGTACAGTGCTAGGACTTGCCCAAATTCTTTACTTATTTGAACCTAGAGAGGTAGAGATTATGAAAAGAGAATTATAACAAAACCTTGGTCTTTATAATCATTGTATTAACTTGAGTTGTGGTCGCAGGATAGTTAAATTTGGAACATATTGATAACTATTAGTTTGAAATCGCTCATGAGATCTGACCTAGTGATTGAGTATACTCATCCAATAGGGACGATCCAGTCCTTTGGATAAATCCTAGTTATCAGTTCTACAAGTAAGCATTGGAATTGATCACGTGTGTATACCCAAAGTAGTTATGAACCCGTGGGGAACACTTACCCTAGTTACTTGCAAATCTTGATATTAATCACAATTATAATCTTGTTTTAATATTGTTTTCTTTGAAACCCCCCATTTTGGAGATAACTCACCAACAAGTTCAATTACCAGCATTAATCTAGATCTTACCCTATTCCCTATGGGTTCAACCCCAATCTGTTAGTTGGGTTCTTTTTTGACAACGACTGCTTCATACTTTGTCAGGAAGTGTGAGTTTGAGCGTTATCAAAAAGTGGCACCGTTGTCAGGGGATACGGCTAAGATTAGATTAATTGCTTGTACTTTTGGTTGTTATTTCCTGAATTACATTTTCTTTTTTTTTTTGGATATCCACAGGTTGTTGCTTGGTGAATGCCAAGTACTCGTCGTAGTCGAAACCCCCTGATTCCGTTGGATCTCGAACTTCAACGAACACTGCATAGGATGGAAAACTAGGAGCAAAGAGATGCCCGTATAGTTGAAGAAGCTAGGCAAGCCGAGCTAGCTTGGCAAGCTGCAGTTCAGGATACAGAAGATGCTCGAGATGAGGTCATAAATGTTGGTCGACATGGAAGGGGAAATAGAGGCCAAAGATATGACCCTCAGTTCTTTGATGAAGATAACCCGAACATCGATGAAGTCGGATCAACTGAAGCCATTGTACCACTACCACTGCCTGCTAGGGCCAAATTTGATGTCACTAGCACCATAATTTAGTTGTTGAACATGAAAGGGGTGTTTAGTGCTCATGCAGCTGACGATGCCAACCTGTACCTGATGAACTTCATGGGAATATGCAAGCGTACAGGTTGCCTAGAGTCAGCCAAGATGCTATATAAGGATAAGACTCTTCCTCTTCTCTCTTTCTAGGGAGGCCATATTATGGTTATCAGAGTTGTCCAATGACTCCATTACCAACTGCAGGGAGCTCAAGCGAGCCTTCTTAAAGAGATTCTTTACACCCTCCGGGATGCTACAGCTGAAAGATGAGATCTACAATTTCTGACAATTGAAGACTGAGGCACTTTACGAGACTTGATTGAGGTTCAAAAAGAAGTTGACCAAGTGCCCGAACCACAAATCCCTTATGACATTCTGTTGGATATTTTCTATAGATCATTGAACAATAGTACAAAAGCAGTAACAGACACAATGGCGGAGGAGCACCGATGAGTCACATATGGGAGCAAGCCACTACTATTCTTGATAAGGTGACAAAAACAAATAGAGCATGGCACACCCAGGAAGAAAACGCAGCGGCTGGCACATATCATGTTGGTTTTCATGCAGACCAATGTAGCAAAGAAGAAGAGCGTGACCAAGAATTTGCTCATATGCGCACATCATTGGATTTTCTTACTAAGCACATCATGGGAGATGGAGCCAGAAAGGTGAACGCAGTTGGGACACAAGGACAAGATTCAGGGCCAGACCACTCAGATTCTAAGGAGGAGGCAAACTTCTGTAAAACCAAGTGGCGGGTTTCTGAGCCAATGCACAAGGGTCTGGACAAGACACTTGGCACCAAGGTTCTGGAAACCTAGGTCGGAACCAATATAGAGACAACTATAACCGGAATGGGTACAGAGATAAAAGCCGAGGTCGTGAGGACGAGGGAGACTGGAGAAGGAATGATGGTTACCACAACAACCAAGCTGGATTGTACGTGCCTCCTAATGCATGTGAGGGGGAGGCTGGACAGTTGAAGCTAGAGAGCATGATGGCTGAGATGCTAAATAAGGTGAGGTCCACAAATGATTAGTTGAAAGACATCCGTAGTGATATATCAAGCATAGGTCAGAGAGTGGAGTCACATGCGATAACAATCAAGCAGATCGAACAGCATCTAGGGCAACTATCAGCATCTATGAACCCTAGGCAGAAGGATACACTACCTAGCAACACAGTCCAAAATTTAAAGAATGATGGTCACTGTATGGCTGTGATGACTAGGAGTGAAAAGACCAGGTTGACCCCCCTCTACCAGTTGTAGTTGATAGGAAGAAAGAAAGCGTGATCAAAGATGAAGAAGATGTTGCTGAGAAGGAACACAATGAGGATGCTAAGTTGACTGAGGCCCCAAATGTTGAAAATGGGCCTGAAGCTGAACAAGGTGCCATGCGAATTTATAAGGTTATTCCACGACCACCGCCATAGTTTCCCCAAAGAATGAAGAAGAAGGCGGATAATGGTAATTTTCAAAAATTCTTGTCAATGCTCAAACAGTTTTCTATAAACATAACATTGGTTGAAGCATTGGAACAGATGCTGGGATATGTCAAGTTCATGAAGGACCTTGTGACGAAGAATAGGTTCATGAGCTATGAGCCCGTTGATAATGTACAACATTGTAGTGCTATAGCTTCACAAGCCCTGGCCCAAAAGAAGGAAGATCCAGGTGCCTTTACTATTCCATGCACAATTGGCGATGTTGAGTTCGCAAGGGCACTCTATGATTTGGGAGCAAGCATCAATCTGATGCCATTGGCTGTGTTTAAGCTGCTAGGCTTGGGATCCCCCATACCGACTACCTTGCGGCTGCCGATGGCTGATAGAACTGTGAAGAAGCTTGTGGGGATCCTATTCAATGTGCTTGTCAAAGTTGATAGATTTATATTCCCTACGGACTTTGTGATCCTTGATTACGAGGTTGATTTTGAGGTCCCCATTATTTTGGGGTGACCATTCCTTGCCTCTGGGAGGGCCTTAGTAGATGTGGAGGCTGGCCAGTTGAAGTTCAGACTCAATAAAGAGGAGGTCACCCTCAACGTTATCGGTCAATGAAGCAATCGAAAGAATACAGAGTGGTCTCAACAATAAAAGATGAATATGAGTTCCTTGACGAAGTATGAGTAGTCAAGAGACTTTTGTCGTGCCGCGACGTTAAATCAGGCGCTTGTTGGGAGGCAACCCAAGTGGTGGTTTGGTGAATTTGAGTAATCGAGCCACCTACATCGTGTCGCGATGTTAAATCAAGCGCTTCTTGAGAGGCAACCCAAGTTAATTAACTAATGTGTGTTTAGTGTGTAGGGGAGACAAAAATAGGTGGCGGAAAAATTGTTAAACAAACAGGTGCTACGGTTCTCAGTACGACTCGTGAGAGGGTTGTATGAGTCGTAGCATGAGTCGTGGTGAGAATCCGAGATGTACTTTAGTGCATTAGTTTAGGGTACGATTTGTCCTACAAATCGTAACTTCATTGCACAGGTCGTAGTACTCACTGTGCCTATGAACTATGCAAGGCATGGACCACAATGACTAGCAAAGACCTACGAGTCATAGTACCTATCATACCGCAGTTGTACAAATCATAAGATGTGCTCATAGGTCCACATGTAAGTCTCTCAATTTCTCTAGTATAGGTCCAAGGGACGAGTTGTAGGATCTTCCCACGACTCGTGGTATGAGTCGTGACAGGTCAAAAACTTTAAATTTACCCGACTTGGACCAGATTTTTAAAAATTAGCCCTAGGACATATATAAGCCTAAACGAATCGTACTACTCTCCCACGCTCACTAAACCTAAACTCACAACTCCCTCACACCCGTAACTCATCACCAAGAAGCATTGAACAAGTTCTAGCTTATAAATTACATCGAAAATCATAACACAAACCCTAGTCTTGATTCACGAGTGAAGTATCAACATTCAAGTAAGTGTATTCCTTCAAAATTGATAGATATAACTTGTATGTTTGATGTAAATTTGTTAAACCCCCTGAGAGTCCTCTTATTGCTTGAAAAAATTAGAAAAGGACAATGACAAGGGGCGTAACTAAGTTGTATGTGACTGGGTAGGAGCTTGAATTTGATTAAATTATGTATAGAACTGTTAAAAGTCAAAGTTACGGGTCGTGATTAAAAAGGGGAGGAATGAGTAATGGTAAAACTGGTTAAAGCATGCCTAGACCTGGGGAATTCTAAGTACCCAAATTTAAAATAAGACCCCTCACAAACTGAAACAAAATTGAGGAAGGAATAGGCTTAACAAGCCTTCCTACGACTCATGGTTTCATACTACGACTCAGAGGATGGCTTGTTGGGACTGTCCTAAACCAACTTTTAAAATAATCACAAGGTACGAATCCTAGAGCTCGTGGTTTACTACTATGAGTCATACCTGGCAGTCGTACCAAGAATCTGGAAAGGGTCAAGTCCACAAATGACAATACGATCCTTCCTACGACTCATGCAATCGACTTACAGGTCGTACCATGAGTCATGGAAAAATACAGGAAAAATTGATTTAAAGGGGCATCCTCATATGACTCGTGGTACGGACCATACCTTCATGGTACGAGTCGTACCTCAGAGGCGTGACACTGACCTGAGATATAACAGGTCTCAATACGAATTGTACCTCTAAGGTACAGCCCGTATTGTTGACCCGTGATAAACTATAGAGGAATTTGTTCTTGCTTTCTTTTTCTCAGATATGGAATTCTAACCCTTTTTTCCACAGCTACAATGACGATGAAGCGCAAAGCATCAAAGGCAACTACACGGAAGACATTACTTGATGAAACCTCTGAATCTGATCAAGCGGGCAGCTCCCCAAGTAGTTCAGTAAAGGAGTACAGGGTCGACATATCGGACACTGATGGGACTCGAACCACTAGGGTAAAGGCCAAATCCCAAGTCATGGCGGCTACTTCCACATCTGCTGGTGCTCCCCAATCTAAGAAGGGTGCTGAGGAAAGATCTTAGGAGTCAGGAAGCGGCTCTAATGAAGAAGAGGTTCCGAGGAGACCCAATTCTAAGATGTAAGTAGTGGCGCTGGATCAGAGGAGGAGGCACCAAATGCCGAGCAGGAGCAGACTCCGCCTAGGGAGAACCGCACTATTCGGTGGAGAGTGCCAGGAGCCCAGTAGATATATGAATAGCGCATTGCTCTCACCACCAAAAACAAATAAGCGGAGCATTCAAGAAGAGCCGCGGATCCTCACAAATTCATTGAACGAGGTAGAGGAGATGAAGCGTATTAGCTTCTACAGCTTCAAGTGGATGGCTAGGGCCCCTGACCAATACACTCCAAAAATTATCTGGGAGTTCTATGCCAATTATTTGGCAACCATGGAATAGAAGGCGAAAGAGGGGCAGAAATTAAAAAGATCAACCCAAGCTAGAGAGTGTCCTGGTTAGAGGCCGAGAGGTCAACATATCCGAGTGCACTATTGCTCAAATATTATACGGTCCCTAGTTCATACCTCCACATGCTACGCCAAATTATGAATATCAGGTGGAGGCATTGAAACAGATCAAGTAGTTGGGCTTTGAAGAGAGAAGGAGGCAGATGATCTTGGGCAAATTTATATGCCCAAGTGATACTCAAATGTGGAATTTTAGCCTTGTTTATCTATCAATGTGTATACATTCTCATGTAATTGGTAATAAAATGTGGATTTATATTAACCAACATGATTAGCATTGTTTTGCAGGTAAAATGTAATTTCGGGAAGCTAAAATGCATGTTGGAGGATATCGGGGTTGGACTTGGATGCGAGCAAGGGACAAGGCATTGGACAGCATAAAATAAAGGGGCTCCGCGATGGAGCCGTGTCACGCTGCCATCGCGGAGGCCTTCTGCCTGGATAGGTAATTTTCGCCAAATTTCCAGAGAGAGTACGCGATGGGTCCGTGGCGCGGTGGCTTGGCTCCGCGTTGCACATCGTGCCACGTTAGGCTTTATTTCCTGGACCCCCAATTCCAGTGAAGGTCCACGTCTATAGCATGTCACGGAGGCAGTGCTCCGCGATGCACTCCGTGACACGTTGCTCATTATTCCGAAAAAAATTCCCACCAGTATAAATAGAACACTTAGGTTCATTTTTCAATATTCTGACTTGGTGGAGCAAGAACGTGGGTTAAAGGGCAGTTGAGGGGACGAAATTATCAGGGTTTTTCTCACTTTCCTTCTCCTTGTATTCAATTGCTTGTATGTTTAACACTCATGTAATGATGTTTAATCCACAAATGAGTGGCTAATTCATCTTCTTGCTGAGGTTATGAACAATTGTAGTGAAATGTAATTGTTGATCATATTGGTTTTTCATCTTTTCTTCCATGGTTGTTCTATTAATTCTTGTTCTTACTGCATTAATGTGTGGCCTACGTTAATGTATATCTAAAAGGTCCGGTTTCACTCGAGAGAGCAAGAAATTGGAAAGTTGTGGATTAATAGGATATGATCTTTACTTAGTTTGGGAAAATTGAGAATTGATTTACTTTCAGGATAGAAATATACCTGAAAGTCGTATTAGTCAATTTAGGAACCGGGTTTGAATGGCTAGAACATGAATTGCATTTAACCATAGAAATGTAGGTGGATGGTTCATGATTCTTAAGTGGGGTTAAATACGAGAGTTTTAATTCCTTGGCAATAGTTCTTGACTAGCAACCGGAGGAAAAGATTAACCAAATTATGTTGATAATTAATTTCATTACATGTTCGTTTAGCCTCAGCATGCTCTCATTCATAGTTCAGACTCACATTAGATAATTGTTTTAGCTTTAGCATAAAAATTATAAAACAAAATATCAAACTCTTGGTTACACTGTTGTCTGCATTTTTAGAATTGAAATATAGCACACTTGAGCATATTGCACTTCATCCCAGTCCCTGTGGAATCGATACTTGGCTTACTTAAGCCACTTTACTACTTGTTCGACCACGTGCACTTGCGTGTAGTTTTATACCCATAGCAAACAACCGAACAAGTTTTTGGCGCCGTTGCCGGGGACTGGCAATTGGTGAAATTTTCGTAAGTGTAAATTTACTATATTTTTTTCTAAGTGCTGACAACTTGGTCTTAGTGTTCGTTTTAATTCTTTTTTTTTTTGATTTTTTTATTTTATTTTATTTTTCTTCTTTTTCGGATACCCTTATTGACATGACATCGTGGAATACAAATGGTTTAAATGGTGGATACTCATATTTTGGCGAATCTTGTTTGAATTGCGGAGAACACCACTCGTGGCAACTTTGTAACACGTGCAGTATATGTGGTGGTCAAGATGGCCATTGGGATGGCTGTCCGAATGCATATTCCCCTCCCCCAAGCCCCTACTATGATCCTTCTGTTGTTTTTGCTGAATATAGGCATGCTGAAAATGCGGACTTGGGACGCCAAACTCAAATAGAAGACATGCTGAAACAACTCCTGGAGCAATCAGAAGCAATGAAGGAGGCGATGGCAGTATTGAGAATTCAGCAAGAAGAGAATGCAGAGACTCTAGAAAGGATGAGCATCAAATTCACAGAGATGATTGCTGAGGCTGAAGCTTGTGATAAATTGCAGGTAACAGTTTTAGCCGATATTCAAGAGGAACTACAAGAGGAAGACAAGGGTGAATTTTTGGATGAAGCCCAACAATTAGAATCTCTTGAGTGTCCCCGTGATGGGCTCACACTTATGGAAAATTTATTCGTGGAAGAAGAGATAGAGTATCCCCTAGTTGACATTAATGGAGAGATAGATGTCGATGCTGAGAAGGTGTATACAAGTAAGGAGGTCAAGCACAATGCAGTTTCAGAGTTGAGGTGTATTGGAACACACTCGACGCATTTTTCGACATTAAGTTTGGTTGACAACATAGAAATAGAGTCTTCCAAGCTTATAGAGAAATGTCTAGAGGAGGACCAAGCCCCGTATATTTTGAAATTTGCTAACTCGGAGAGACAAAATGACTTCGCTTACTTAAGGGCCAATAAGTGCAAAAGGCAACATCTACTACTTGGTCCTTACAATTTTTCACCACCACCCCTAGAACATAAGAGGAAATTAGAAAAAAAATTAGGGGTGAGATTCATATCCTCAAGGTGGAGGAAAAAGTGGTGAAACTTGTTACGTCGTGCCGCGACGTAAAATCAGGCGCTGCTTGGGAGGAAACCCAAGGGTACCACAGGTACCATTTTAATTTCTTGCATTTGAGTTGATTTTTGTTTATTTTCATCTTGTGTTGTTTTGGTGGAAAGTTAAGCACAGATGGAGGGAAAGTCTGAGTACCCTTGGAGGAGGAAACTAGCAAGCATGGAAGAGCACCGAGCCTTTTGGGCTGTCAGGAAGCTAAATATGGACTTAGAGCTGGCGGGCAAGAAGAGACTAATGCAGCTCAGTGAACTCGAAGAGTTCCGCTGGCATGCCTATGAGAGTGCCAAGTACTACAAGGAAAGAACGAAAAGATGGCATGACAAGCATGTGGTGCATCGCATTTTCGAGCCAGGACACAAAGTCTTGCTCTTCAATTCAAGATTGAAGTTGTTTCCAGGAAAGTCGAGGTCTAAATGGTCGGGACCATTTGAAGTGGTAAGAATGACCCCGTACGGGGCGGTAGAGTTGTGGCAAGAAGATCGGAGTGCCACGTTTTTAGTAAATGGCCAGAGGTGTAAGCACTATTGGGGGGAGGACGGTGATCGAGAGAAATCATCCATCACCCTAGAGGACAACTGAGCTTAACGACGTCGAGCCGCGACGGTAAACCAGGGGCTGCACAGGAGGCAACCCATGAAATTTTTTTTCTCTTTGTAAAGTGTGAATAGATTTTTCTTTGTTTTTTTTTCTTGATTAACTACAAAAATTTTAGTTTTTGTTTTTGTTTTTATTTTTTTTTAGAGTGAAACCTATAATTCTAACCAATTTTGTATAGTGAGATGAATTTCAGGTCAAACGGAGGAAAATATGCACGGAATCGCAAAGGAAAATTCGAGGTATGAAAATTAACAAAAAGTGGCAAAACAGTGAGCTAGGGTGATAGCTCCGTGTCCGGAGGTGGACCTCCGCGTTACCCTCCGTGACACGTTGAGGTATAATCCGAAATTTTTAAAAATTTCCAGAACAGGCTTGCGACAGCTCCGTGTCACGGAGGCAGTGCACCGCAATGCACTCCGTGACACGTTGCCGTGTATATCGCGATGGGTCACACCGGGTCGCCGGGTGACCCGCGCAATTTTTCTACTTTTTAACCCCGAAACCCCCTCCCTTTTCCTTATTTTTCAATCACTCCGCGACCAAAATCCCCAAAACCCATCCCCCTTCAATGTGACACGGAGTAGGCCAAGAAAATCATCAAGTTTGCTTCAATTGTTCAACTTCAAGGTATGTTCTTCGATTTCATCTCATTTCTTGTCGATTTTCTTCGATATTGAGCATGTGAGGTGAGCTAAGTTTGCCCGAAGTAGAAATTAATCATGAATTCAATTGAATTGTTGTTGATAAACGTTCGGAATATCATTATGATTGCTTGAACTCGTTAATTGCATAATTTAATCGAATTTTCTTGATACTATCATTTCTAGGGCTTGTTTTTGAATTTGAAGTGAAAAATGTAGTGAACTTGTGAAATTCATACCGGGATGTACA
The DNA here is from genome assembly GCA_035772735.1 of Datura wrightii. Lineage (NCBI taxonomy): Eukaryota > Viridiplantae > Streptophyta > Magnoliopsida > Solanales > Solanaceae > Datura > Datura wrightii. The sequence continues at coordinate 99,607,717 of JASDFA010000007.1, forward strand.
TGTTGAGTGAGATGAGTCGATGTGCTAGTTGTTATCATGTTAAAAGACCGACGGATTCTCGGGCTAGGGGAATATTGAAATTTGCAAGAATTGGGTTAGTTGTATAGGTTCGTGTAGATAAATTCTTGTTGTTGTTTTCGTTTCTTTGTTTTTCCTTGCTAAGTGCGATGGATTAAAAGGCTGTACGAAGTCTGAGTAGTACATAGTGTATATACCATCGAATTCTTCGTATGCACTAAGCATGTTTGTATAGTTGGTTGTTGATTTATGCAAATAAGCATGATCTTGCCGGTATGTTGTAACTGTAGCTAAGGACTAAGTGTGGGGTAGCTTAGCTTAACCCAACCTTAGCCGAAGTTGATATCCATTGGCTTAACATTGATCTTGTCTACTTGGGTTGACAGGTAAAATGGCGAGCAGGCAAGAAAAAGGGAAAGGCGCATCAATATCTGGTGCCGGAAGGAAGCGAATCAGACTAGGCACAGTAGTCCCAGCCGCACCAGCAGTTCCACGCGGACAACGCCGCCAATACGGAACAAGATGGGTGACAGATGAGGGGAAGAAGTGGTATGCAAAGCACAAAGAAAACAAATACTTCCCCGAGGAGCATATGGCACGGGAACCGTTGGCACAGGAGTTCCCTAGGATTGTACACCGGATTGAGGCAGCTGGGCTCAACTTCATCTTTGAAGAGCCCAAGGAATGCAACCTGCACCTGATTCGGGAATTTTATGCCAACTGGAACCCGACGCTCATAAGTCACACCATAAAAATCAGAGGGCAAATAGTCACATTTGAGCCCCACCACCTCAATTCCATCATAGGGGTGCGGGACACAGACGCCCACGTGCTCCGACAGCTGAACATTACCCCACCGTATGCGGATATCAGACGCACCTTGTGGGACCCGATCGACAGTTAGATGGAGCAAACACAAGGAGAGGGGCTACCATCAGACTTTGCCGTATTCACAGATGAACAGGGAAGCCAGAATATGGCTGAAGATAGTCTGTTCCTGCCTAATCCCGGGGGTACATATGACAGATGTAACCCGGGATCGTGTATGCCTGGTGTACGCCCTGATAAAAGGGCTGGAGATCAACGTGGGGGTGGTGATTATATCCACCATGAATAGAGCCCGGTTGCATCAGGGGCACAGGTACGGCTTTGGTGGACTACTCACCACCTTCCTCAGGGGCCTAGATGTCGAGGAAGAGGCCCTTGATTACATCCCGCAGATGGAGCAGCGGGCCTTAGATGTTACTAAAACTAAGGAACCCGACACCACCCATGGGCCTGTTCTTACACTTGGAGAGCGACATGCTTGTGATGATCAGTATATGGCTCGCATGTATGGGATGCAGATGCTCCAGCTAAGGATAGACGGAAGGCCGGCGATAGAGGAGGAGTTATGGCAGCTCGAGCTAGACTACCCTTTCGGCGAGAATGCCAGGGCTCTATGCCAAGTGGGGCCAGCATTTGTAGAGCCCAAGGATGATGACGTCCCCACAGACGAGGAGACACGTCGGGAGGACTCCGATGTGGAGTTCGATGATGACGACGGGGGTGATTCAGACATGGGAGATGAAGCAGCAGCACCTGATGAAGAAGTGGAGTACTTTGATCGATCAGGGAGTTCCACCACCCAATTTTTGTGCTATTTTGATTTTTGTGAACACTGGGGACAGTGTTCGAGTTAAGTGTGGGGTGGGAGTAGTTAGGTGCTGGCTGTGTTGTTATGTATATATTCTAATCTGTTGTCGTGCCTGTGAAATTTTGTTGTTCCCTGTGATTTGTGAATTGTTAAGTTGTTGTTCTGTATTGTAAATGTATGTGAAACTGAGGTGTGTTGCTGAATGTTGCTAGCTGATTTTTTACATATTTCTGTTTATCGAAATGATCGGTATTTTCAAAAAAAATTTATTTTTTATTTTTTATTTTTTTACTTCTAGGGTTTCTCGGCGTTTGTTTTCGGTTCTTTTATCGAAAATGGTCCCATTGAACCGAAGTCTTAGTTAGTGACCGTTCCCTATGATGGATGGATGACGACCATCTTAAGGGAAATGTAGTCGTTAGGAGTAGATTTTTTTTTAGTTGTTTTTTTCTTTGGTGGGTTGCATCCCAAAACCTGGAGTTACTGTATGGTTGCGAAATTCTGGTTGCGTGTTGTACATGATATTTAAAATGCAAAGGTGATTCGTATGAAAGTATGCAACTTTGTAAATATCTTGAGATACCTAGGCCATAGAGTCGATTCAGTGTGATTGAGGCTTAATGCTTGAATTCCTGTAATTAGCTGATTGAAGAGTTTGTGAATACATCTTGAATTGAGCATGTGCAATAAGTGTGAAGTAAGGTATTGTTATTCCATGCTGTTGTGAAATGTCTAGAACTTGCCTGGTGTGTGTACAAAACGAAATGAAGGAGGTGTATTGTCGGAAGGATGTAGGCATTTCTTTGTTTTAACCGAAAGTTTCTATTTTTCATTGTCGTACCCACCTTGATTGTCTACCCCAGTCAGCCGGTTGAACCTTTAGCCTATTATTTTTTCTTTTGTCAACAAGTGTAAACCGAGCTTAATCCCTTCTTTTCATTAGTCGTAAAGTCGATACAAAACTCTTAATCACTTAAGAAGAGAAAATAATTTTCCCAAAGTGTCAAAAGAGTGAGAGTGGTGAAAAGAAAAGAAAAGCAGAGTGATAGAAGAAAAGAAAAGGTTGAAGGTGCACTTGTTATAAATAAACTATAATGAAGGTGCATGAATAATCTTTGTTGTTGTGTCAAGTGTGCTTAATAAGATGGGCCAAACTAAAGAAAAACATCAAGAATGGGAGGATGACAGAAGAAACAATGTCCATGAATTGATGGGATGTGTTGAAAAGGCACTTAAGGATGCTAGTGGCTATTATTGGCTAACCCAATATTTACTAGTTCTGTAGCTTCCACTACAACCAGTTAAAGTCCTACGTGATCTTACATCACACTTCTTTATATTAGTAGAGTAATACACTAAGGGCAAGCTTATGAGTCATGACATGATGCATGTGAATTCTTTTGGGAGAGAGAGCGAAATTGTGTTTACATGCCCCTGCTTGAAATTTTGTGAGTCATATTAGCAAAAAGGGGAAGATTCTCTTGTGTTGTGAGGGCACATGCTTGATGAGAGATTAATTTTCGTGTCGGATATCTTGATCAGCTGATTTGCATGAGTTTGCCAATATCGAGGGTCAATTCTTAAGTCTAGGAGGTCTTGATGTATTGAAGGTCATTGCATTGATAGGACCATGCATGTTTTCTTGATGATTTGCTGTATTGAATAATCGGTATGACCATATCCTAAATTGTTGAACCAAAGTAGCGAGATTGGGATGTAAATTGCATGAGGTGTAGGATTGTTGTTCGAGGACGAACAAGGATTTAAGTGTGGGGTAAGTGATCTTGGGCAAATTTATATGCCCAAGTGATACTCAAATGTGGAATTTTAGCCTTGTTTATCTATCAGTGTGTATACATTCTCATGTAATTGGTAATAAAATGTGAATTTATACTAACCAACATGATTAGCATTGTTTTGCAGGTAAAATGTAATTTCGGGAAGCTAAAATGCATGTTGGAGGATATCGGGGTTGGACTTGGATGCGAGCAAGGGACAAGGCATTGGACAGCATAAAATAAAGGGGCTCCGCGATGGAGCCGTGTCACGCTGCCATCGCGGAGGCCTTCTTCCTGGATAGGGAATTTTCGCCCAATTTCCAGAGAGGGTAAGCGATGGGTCCGTGGCACGGTGGCTTGGCTCCGCGTTGCACGTCGTGCCACGTTGGGCTTTATTTCCTGGACCCCCAATTCCAGTGAAGGTCCACGTCCGTAGCGTGTCACGGAGGCAGTGCTCCGCGATGCACTCCGTGACACGTTGCTCGTTATTCTGGGAAAAATTCCCACCAGTATAAATAGAACACTTAGGTTCAGTTTTCAATATTCTGACTTGGTGGAGCAAGAACGTGGGTTACAGGCAGTTGAGGGGACGAAATTATCAGGGTTTTTCTCTCTTTCCTTCTCCTTGTATTCAATTGCTTGTATATTTAACCCTCATTTAACGATGTTTAATCCACAAATGAGTGGCTAATTCATCTTCTTGCTGAGGTTATGAACAATTGTAGTGAAATGTAATTGTTGATATTGGTTTTTCATCTTTTCTTCCATGGTTGTTCTATTAATTCTTGTTCTTACTGCATTAATGTGTGGCCTACATTAATGTATATCTAAAAAGTCCGGTTTCACTCGAGAGAGCAAGAAATTGGAAAGTTGTGGATTAATAGGATATGATCTTTACTTGGTTCGGGAAAATTGAGAATTGATTTACTTTCAGGATAGAAATATACCTAAAAGTCGTATTAGTCAATTTAGGAACCGGATTTGAATGTCTAGAACATGAATTGCATTTAATCACAGAAATGTAGGTGGATGGTTCATGATTCTTAAGTGGGGTTAAATACGAGAGTTTTAATTCCTTGGCAATAGTTCTTGACTAGCAACCGGAGGAAAAGATTAACCAAATTATATTGATAATTAATTTCATTACATGTTCGTTTAGCCTCAGCATGCTCTCATTCATAGTTCAGACTCACATTAGATAATTGTTTTAGCTTTAGCATAAAAATTATAAAACAAAATATCAAACTCTTGGTTATACTGTTGTCTGCATTTTTAGAATTGAAATATAGCACACTTGAGCATATTGCACTTCATCCCAGTCCCTGTGGGATCGATACTTGGCTTACTTAAGCCACTTTACTACTTGTTCGACCACGTGCACTTGCAGGTAGTTTTATACCCATAGCAAACAACTGAACAGCAGATACAGTGGTTGTCCGGTGTTATCGCTGAGGAAAAAAAAGAGGAAGAGTGGGTCACTAGCGGCAAGCAGATCATAAAGAATTCCCTAAATTTCAAAGCAAAGGCCTGCTGGACGTTAGTGTGCCACCGGTTGGCACCGATAGTCAATGACAATACCCTCAGTATGGATAGAGCAGCTTTGGTGGCTTGTATCATGTCTAGGTATCCCATCAATAATCTGAGGGTCATTTCAGAGGAGATGCGAGATCTGGCAATGGGATTGAGCACTACTATCCCATTCCCGAGTCTCGTCTTCAAATTATGCATGGAGGAAGGCATTAAAGTGCATCGGAGTGATGAGCGCCTAACTGGAGGACAACGGATTGCTGATATTGGCCTGATATGAGATAAAATAAACCTGATAAGTCAGGCCTGACTTTCCACCGCAGTTTCACTAACTCGACCAATTGGGGGCGCACAGGTGAAGGCCACCACCTCATAGGAGCAGGGCGAGACACTGGCTACAGATGTTGGTTATTCAAATACATCTCCCATCACTTCTGTTGCACCACACACTAGCCTCCCGACCCAGACTCCAGTCGGGTATATCTTAATGCCCCAGGAATTTCTCTAGAAGCTGGCCACGAAACTGACCATGGCTGAAAGAAAGATCCAATCAATGATGAAGAATGTTAAGCCCTGGGTGAAGGTCGAGATTGAGACAGCTGCATAGGCCCTACATGCCAGATTAGACAGATTTGAAAGTAGGTTCAATACACGCATGGCCGAGCAGACTGAGACAGGTAGCCTCTGTAAGGAGTTGGGGGCTCTTCGGAGCCAAGTGGTCGAGCTGTCATCACGGCAGCCGACAGTCATAGCATCCCCAACTCTTCCTAACCTTGATGCTAACATAGATGAGGAGCTTGATCTAATGGCCTACTGGGAGCCCACAACAACAAGGAAAGAAAAAGGGAAAAAGAGGGTCTCCGAGGATGTTGGAGAAGAGACTCCGAGAAAGAGGAAGAAGAGAGAGAAAAAAGAATGAAAGCGGGCACAATTAGAGACCCTAAAGACTCATGATGCACACTTGTCAGAGCTATAGGAATGAGCTAGAGGAGCAGGTAGCTCCACCATGTCCCAGACAGAGCTTGCCAATTGCAAGGACCCTTCGGGCGAGCCACATTCATCCCCGATCATTCTAGAGGCAGTAGAGACAGCCGAGACTACTGAGGGGGTAGCCACTCCCCCTGTTGATCCACTAGTTAGTGTGTGTCGAGACTACTGAGGGGGTAGCCACTCCCCCTGTTGATCCACCAGTTAGTGCGCTGGCGATTTGCAATAGGGGCACCTCCTCCGCAGGATAATAGGAGCTCGTACAGTGGTGCAGGTATTTTCCCTTCCCTCAGTGCTTATATTCCATGCTTCTGGTATTAAGCATGTTTTTAAAAAGGGGAGGGGGTGTACTTGTATTTTTTGAGTTTTTGATTCATCCGAGGGTTTTTCTTGCCATATTTCTTTTCACTCGGGCATGTTATCTAGTACAACCGTCATATTTAGGATTTTATTTTTGTGATTTTTTTTAATTAGAAAGTAGCTTAGGAGTATTTAGCTAATAAATTGCACTAGTTTTGATATTTTGAGAAATTGACCCTGTTTAAAAATTTTCTGATGATTAGCTATGTACTTGTGATTGCATGCATGATTTCTGTGGTTCTTTTCATGTCATTCAATATATTAAATTGTGTAGTTTTTGTTAAGCCGTGAATAAACCAGACAGGTAGAGTGAATGCAAGTCATGTACCATGAGTGACTGAAGTCTGATACTTAGTTCAATACTGGAGGATCTAGAACTTGCCCGATTGGTCTTTGCATAGGTTTTAGGTGGTTGGTTAAGAAAAGATCATAGGTCGTTCTTGTTTAGACCATTTTTAGCTTGAATAACTCTACTAAAATGATATGATTCCCTTGATCCAAATTTTGGAGCCTTAAATAGCACATTTTTCTTTGATCAACCAATTAACCATACCCTTTTTTATAATGAACCTGTTTTGGTCCTGGTCCCTCCTTGGACATTGTGAACCTCAACATAGCAAAATGCCTAAGTTGCGTGGCTAGTGTAGGGGTGCATAAATAGTGGGAAGGTGAAAAAGGGAGAGAAAAGAAAAAAAATGTGAAAATGAGGTGTGGTGTTTCAAAAGAAAAAGAAAAAGTAAAGAAAAATTGAAAAAGAAAAATCAAAAAGTGAATGATGCATGAAAAGCTTGAAGAAACACACCACACTCATACAAGTGCATATAAAGGGTGAAAAGGGTGAAAAAAGTGGGAAAAAATGGAGCCACGTGTATGTAGTGCCAAGGAAGGGTCAGTCACTTAAAAAGATCTCATATCTACCATACCCAGCCCAAAAGCCTACATTACAAGCCAAAGCAAGTCCTATAGTGATCCTTACCTGACTATTTGACAAACCGAAGTAGGAAAAATAAGGGTAAGCCTATGATATCCAATATGCAGTATTTGGAACTTCTTTATGAGAGTGAGAGTCTCGCTTATTTAGTCCCATGTTATATATTTTAGTATATCTGTGAGTGGGGGACTTCATTTTCTGTGAGAATACATGGTTCATGTTTAACTCTACCAGTGGTCTGTATAACAAGAATTGGTGATGACTTGACTATCTGTTAATATCTAGATGACATGTATTGATCCCTCCTTATCATGTTTTGTGGTTGCTTGTAGTGCATGTGCTGATTTGGTTCACGGGAAAAGGGTCAAAAGCTTTTTGAGTTTATAGTGCAAATTTTGTTTGATGTTATCTATAGTATCCTAGGTTTATTTTCTAGTTAAGCATTGTTTTTATTTTTATTTTCTTTGCCAGAGAACATGCAAAAGTCTTAAGTTGAGGGTGTTGATGTGCTGTAAATTTACAGCACTTTCGACGCGTAAAACTTAGAAAATGTGCACGGTCTTAGGTGTGTTTATACAGATATGATGCACTTTTACTTTGTTTTCAGGAAAATTATGTATTGGAGTTGAAATGTGCAAAAGAAGAGAAAAGAGTGCTGAAAATGGTGAAATTGCAAATCTTAGTACGAGTCATACCTTGGAAGTATGAGCCATATATAGCATCCGTGATAAAATTCAGAGGAACTGCATAAGGCACTGGCCATGTATGACTCTTGGTATGAGCCATTCCATAACAGTCGTGGAAAATTACAGAAATATTGCACTTATTTGAGTTCATGGTATGAACGGAAGATACGAGTTGTGATGACCATATACGACTCTCACCAAAGAGCTATGGTGAACTTTAGAAAAAATGTGGTTGGCAGATCCTAGCGCACGAGGCAATCACGAGTCATGATATCAAGGTACGAGTTGTATCACAACACTCGTGAAAATATTCAGAGGATGCCCGACTTCACAAGATCAGACCACGACAGGCATTGTACGACTCGTAAGAGCATTGTACGAGTCATACCAAATTCCAAGAATTAACCAAGTTCAAGATTGTTAAGCATTGTACGAGAAGAATCTATGAATCATAGGTTCATGGTACGAGTCGTAGGATCAGGTAACGGTAGTTAAATTAGTTTCCTTGTTAATTTAGAAAAAAGTTCTAATTATTTGTATAAATACTTTTCTAGGTCATTTTTAGAAAGTCAAATCCTACTTCAACTAGGAAAAGGAGTTACAAATCCCAATTCCACTCCATAAAGGAACAAGGAAGGCTGACTCTACTATTATATATACCCTTTATTTCTATATAATAGAGTAGCAAATTAGAGAGAGGAGGACAGAATTAAGTTAGTAGACGTGTGAAGAATTTTTTTTGTGAATTTTTATCAAGTTTTGAGGAGCAATTCTTGGGATCAAATTATTGATTTCCTACATTGTTCTTGAGATTGTTCTTTGATATTCAAAGCAGGTTTTCTTCCAATTATTATTGTAAGTATTTAATTATGTGCTTGTCTATGAATGCTAATTGTAATCTTACAATCATGAGAGGTTGAGACCTCCACAACTAGGGGTTGTGGGAACCATGGTGGATTAACAAACTAGGGTTACACAAAGTGATTCAAAACCAATGCAAAAACACTTGTATTGTATTCAAAATTATCTTTAAACGTTTCTTAACAGTGTACAATGGTAGGACTTACCCGAATTCTTTACTTGCTTGAACCTAGAGAGGTAGAGATTAGGAAAAGAGAATTATAACAAAGCCTTGGTCTCAGTTTAGCTCAGCTTAGAACAGTTTCAGTTACTCAGTTCAGTACAGTTAGTTCAGATCCGTATCTCATATTTAGGGCATGTCTTTGACGATCAGACGGGGTCATTTTGACCATTTCCGTTATATTTCAGTTTTAGTATTTTAGTTGGTCATTGCAGGTCATACAGTTCAGTTATTCATTCCTTATGTTATGTTTTCTCCCACTTACTCAGTACATTCAAAGTACTGACGCATATCTTCTATGCCATATTGTATTATGATACAGGTGCAGGTTCTTAGTCTCAATACCACCAGTAGATCTTCTTCGGGTGATATTAGCTGTACCAGTGCTGAGTCCTTATTTTTCGAGGATGGTATTTATTTTTCTTTAGTTATTTTCATACAATTAGACCTTAGAGTTAGCTGGAGGCTTGTACCAGCAACTCATCAAATATAGATGGCTTTCGGACATAAATCCAGACATCCAGTTTTGCTTTAGATGTAAAAGCTTTTATAATTCAATTTTTTCGTAAATGGTTTATTTATTTAAGCTTCCGCTATGATTATTCAGATTAACAGTGTTATGATAGACCATGGGTTGGATTGGGGTTACTTGTAACTCCAAGTACTGTGTCTCATCCAGGGTATAGACATAGGGTCATGACAAACTTGGTAACAGAGCACTAGGTTTAGAGTATCCTAGGATGTCTGAAAGCCGCGTTAAATAGAGTCCTTTTCATGGGTGTGAAGTGCGCCACACTTATGAAGGGGAGGCTACAAGACGTTAATAGGACAAATCCCTTTTGTTCATACTCTTTATCATGCATTGAAGATCAATTCCAGAAATGTTCTCCTAACTCATGCTCTATTTCGTTTTAGTGAAATCATGCCTCTAAGACGCGGCAATGGAAGAAAGGCTGGCAACGCTAACTGACCGGCCCCACCAGCTCCAGCAGCCCCTTAGTATGACCCAGTGTCCTCAGTAGAGTTCAGAGCGGCAATCCAGCTGCTAGCACAGACAGTCACGAACCAGGTGAACCAGCAGGTGGTTCCGGTTAACACGAATGGGTCCGCAACAGCTGCCCGAGTTCGGGACTTCACCCGAATGAACCCTCCATCCTTCCATGGATCTAAGGTGGGAGAGGACCCACAGGAGTTCGTGGATGAGATTAGGAAGATCACCCGCATTATGGGTGTTAGCTCTGCTGAGGGTGCTAACTTGGCTGCCTACCAACTGAACATGGTAGCCAAGATCTGGTATGACCAGTGGAAAGAAGGGAGACCAACGGGAGCGGAACCGATGGAGTGGGAGGAGTTCACAATAGCCTTCCCAGATAGATACTTCCCCCGGGAGCTCAGAGAGGCTAAGGTGGCAGAATTCATGAATTTGAAATAGGGCAACAAGACGGTGGAAAAGTATGCACTGGAGTTCACACGGTTGTCAAAATATTCTCTAGAGATGGTAGCCAAGCCAAGGTCTCGCATGTTGAAGTTCATCAACGGAGTGTCAAAGCAATGCTTATCAAAGATATTGACCTCTCCAGCCTCATCGTGCATACCAGCAGATTGAGGCAGAAAAGCTGAAAGACATGGAGCGGGAGAATAAGAGGGTGAGGACTAGCAAATCAGATTATGGCCACCAGAGGTCTAAGGTAGTATCCGCCCACAGCAGCAGTAGAGAGCTCCAACACCCACTTCAGCCCGCACCCCTACTTTTTGATCCCGCAAGGATCGGAGGGGTGGAGCATCTGGCTCAAGTCCCAGAGTCACAGCGCCAGCAATCGCTACCCAGCTTGCCCTAAGTGTGGCAAGAACTATCCATGGGAATGCCTTCAGGGCTGAGAGGGTTGCTTTGGGTGTGGATAGCTAGGTCATCGGCTTAGAGAATGCCCGTCAGCAGGATGGGGGAGATCATAGTCTACCACTTCAGCAGCTCCAACAGGCCGACCAGCTCAACAGGCCAACACTTCAAGTATGGATGGTGGACAATGCCAAAATCATTTTATGTTTTGTCCTCTCGTCAAGATTAGTTGAGCTCTCCTGATGTGGTCATGGGTATGTTAGATCTTTTCTATCTAGATATGTAAGCCCTACTAGATCCAAGAGCCACACTATCATTCGTGACTCCCTATGTAGCTGTCCAGTTTGATATCAGTCTAAAAGTCCTCTCAAAACCATTTTCAGTCTCCACCCCAGTCAATAAGTCAATTAGAGCCAGTCGGGTGAATAAAAACTGTCGAGTCTCAGTGTCACAACCCGAATGGGGCCCGGATCACAACATGGAACAAGGAGCCCCAAGAGACCCCAAGTCGACCAATGTCATAATCATACATCTAACTCAATAAATAAAATAAAAGAATCAAAAAGATACTCATAGAGGAAATCTAAATCAAACATAATAATAGAATACACAATCTGAAGCTGAATACATATTTTGTCTGAAAAGCCTCTAAACATGATGAGTTGATGGAAAAAGACCCCAACTAACTCAACCAAACTGAAACTGAAAATACATATAGGAAATCTGAATAAGTCTAGTCCTCGGGAGATGAGGACTCACCAACAACGTAGATGCTAAATCTGAAGACTGACTATGAACGGGCTCGACCTGAGAGATGGATCCTGTATCATGAAACGATACAACATAGAGTATGCGGTCAGTACGTAGAATGTACCGAGTATGCAAGGTAAGTAAAATCATTTAAAACATGCATATTATAAAGACAATGAAAACAAGAATCTGAGAGTAGGGCTTTGCATGCCATTTTCTGAAATCATGATCCAAACATATCCGAACTTTGCATCTAAATAAAATGACTCAAAAGATAAAATTTAATAACTATAAAAAGACCGAACATTGGGTCAAATCTGCTTTAGAACATATGTAAATATATGTATATCAAGAATGATAAACATGCATAATTGAAATCATGAAGAACAATGGGATACTCGTCTTTTAACCGATATACCACGATAGAGCTTACGTGGTCCCACTATTACATTAAAGTGGGTAGAGTCGTCCAAAACCTTTCCATGGCTAGGGATGATACCATGATATCGATATCAAGCTCGAGGCCCAATCGGGGCAGGGGATAGCTCACAAGGGAGGTCCCAAAGTAGTATATATATATATATATATAAGTATAAACCTATGTTGGCACGTAGTTCTGAGGCATAGGGTGATCGACCCTTAGCCTACTCAGTGCTAGACACTACTACCAAAAACATGCATATGCTCTACATTATTTTCCAACGAAGCTCAAAATAGTCTATTGACAAAGTTCAATAGTTAAATACATCTCAAATCTGAAATTTATATATATGAGAAGGTAGGTTCGAGGGGAAAACATATAACATACCTGGGACTACATCTGAATTTGACTGCCATTTGCTCTTGGTAACCTGTGTTGCTAGGGTGGACGATTTACTGGAGTTGTTGGTCCGTCGATTGGCACACTGGCTCTACCCTTGCCCTGCTTGGTCGATGGGTAATTCCTTTACTTGTGTCCGGCCTCCTTACATTTGTAACAAGCATCGGAACCTACCAAACACCGTCCTACGTGTGCTCTACCATATTTTGGGCATGCCAACTGGTTAGTTATGACTGTTGGAGGGGGATTCAGGGCACGTTCTTTCTGTCCATCTCGCTTGGCTGTAGGACAATCCCTATGCTTATGCCCGGGATGACCACAATAGAAGCATACATATGAACCCACCAGGCACCTTCCTAGGTGGTGCTTCTTGCAATGCCTGCAAAGTGGATAAGTAATTTCCCTCACCCGGGGCTTGTACTCTCGAACTTGAGCTGGTGACTTCTAACGGTGTTGAGGGCGACTCCCAGTACTCAACCCTTGCTAGGAGCTCTCCAAGTCCTCGATCTTAGGATTTTTTCTCCTTCTCTTTTCCCCCTTATGCTCCCCACCAAAACCAAATCACCACCCTTAGGCGGGATCATCTTTATGAGTTCTTGAACCTTAGTAGTCGCTGCCTCTCCGATAGGTTGCATAGGTGCAATAGCTTGCTGGTTAGGTTGGGTGATCATGGCCTATATCAACACTCGGACTGCAGCCCTCAGTTCTTCATCCATAACCTACCCGAACATAGGACACATTGGGGTTGGTTGGGCTGGCTGAGTCCCATTGTTGTTCTGAGACGACATGTTTCTGCACACACGCATAGCTCGAGTTAGAGGAAGGGAGAGAGTCGAACTCATGGCACGAAATAGAGTTATAAAAGAAGGGAATATTTCCTATGCGTCTCGTAGCCTCTTCGTCATAAGTGTGGCGCGCTTCACACCCATGAAAAAGACTCTACTTAACATGGCTTTCAGACATCCTAGGACACTTCAAACCTATTTCTCTAATACCAAGTTTGTCACGACCTGAATGGAGGCCCGGATCGCAACACGAGAAAAGGAGCCTCAAGAGACCCCAAGTTGACCCATGGCATAAGCATACATCTAACTCGATCAATAAAATAGAATAATCAACAAGATAGTCATAGCGGAAGTCTAAATCAAACATAACATTAGAATACACAATCTAAAGTTGAATACATTTTTTTGTCTAAAAAGCCTCTAAACATGACGAGTTGATAGGGAAAGACCCCAACTAACTCAACCAAACTAAAACTAAAAATACATATAGGAAATCTGAATAAGTCTAGTCCTCGGGAGATGAGGACTCACCAATAACATAGATGCTAACTTTGAAGAATGACTATGAACGGGCTGGGCCTGAAAGCTGGACCCTGTATCATGAAATGATACAGCATAGAGTATGTGCTCAGTACGTGGAATGTACCTACTATGCAAGGTATGTAAAACCGTTATTATAAGTAAAATCATTTAAAACATGCATATTATAAATATAATGGAAACAAGAATCTGAGAGTAGGGCTTTGCATGTCATTTTCTAAAATCATGATCCAAACATATCCGAACTTTGCATCTAAATCAGATGACTCAAAAGTTGAAATTTAATAATCATAAGAAGATCGAACATTGGGTCAAACCTGCTTTAGAACATATGTAGATATATATATATATACATATATATATATATATCAAGAATGATAAACATGCATAATTGAAATCATGAGGAACAATGGGAGACTCGTCTTTTAACCGAATACCATGATAGAGCTTATGTGGTCCCAACTATTACACTCAAGTGGGTAGAGCCGTCCAAAACCTTGCCAAGGCTAGGGATGATACCATGATATCGATATCAATCTCGAGGCCCAATCGGGGCAGGGGATAGCTCACAAGGGAGGTCCCAAGTGGTATATATATAAGAGTATAAATCTATGTTGGCATGTAGTTCTAGGGCATAGGGTGATCGACCCTTAGCCTACTCAGTGCTAGACACTACTCCCAAAAATATGCATATGCTCTACATCATTCTCCAACGAAGCTCAACATCGTCTATTGATGAAGCTCAATAGTTAAATACATCTCAAATCTAAAATTTATATATATGAGAAGCTTTATCTCAAAACATACCACCAGCTGAAAATAATTGGGAGTTTTAACTCCAAAACCATGCGGTAAGCTTAATTTGCAGAATCATGAGTCATGTTCGAACATATGGGCATTGCCCAATACTTTAACATGCTTGGAAATACTCAATTCACATTGAAAACATGAGTATAAACATGGGTAACTCGAAATCATGCTTTTTATCACAATATCTCATCATCATTATACATTCATCACAAATCTCATCTTTCAAGAACTTTTCATCAATGGGTTTTTTAATTTATAAAACTAGAAATATGTTTTTTGATTGAAAACAATGTAAAACTTGTCCATGCTTCACAATTCAATATTAGAAACATATTTAAATCATACCCATGTAGAGAATTTAGGAAAATCATGTTTTGGGTTAAAACCCAATAGATTAGCCATAAGAATTCATGATTTCGAGAGGGATTAGGCATGGGTGTGAAAGGATTCACTCATTCATAACCCTACATACCTGTTGGTAGTTGATTCTTACACTTCTTTGATAGTCCAAGAAGAAATTGAAGAGAATTGAAGAACAATAAGCTTCATCACCCTCTTTAGCCTTCTACTTTGCATGCATGAATGTAAATGGCCTAAAATGAACTTAACCTCTTAAAAGTCATCATTCATAACTCAAAACGATGTAGTTTAGGCCTTAGGATCTTAGGAATTGCATAAAAGCCCTTACCAAATTCACAGAAAAAAACTGTCAAGGAGTCCCCACGAGGGACCTAACGATTCGTCCTCTCTGGCCACGACTCATGGCTTAATCCATCAAGTACACTGCTTGTCTTGTCACCTGGGATCATCATAGATGACTTAACAACTCGTTACATGGTGACCACGACTCATGGTCACCAATCATGATGTAAACTGCCTTAGTCTAGGATACATTTTTCCCTGCTTGGTCATGACTCACCCCACGAATCATGGGGACTGACCATGACTCGTGGGGTCCTCCCGTTAAGTCCACTATCTCTTTTCTCCTCTTTACTTATGCACTATTCCCCATGACTGGCCTAACGAGTCTTGGGGCCTGACCACGACTCATGGTCACGTCCGTGGGGATCCCATTTCCCAAACTTCAACTCATCAGCTGGGCCTCACCACGAGTCATATCACAACTCATGGTCTGCTCCCACGGGTCACCTCACGACTCATCCTATGCCTGGTGCCAATTTTTAAAATTTTCTCCATTTCAACTCCTGGGTCTGATCTTTGGGCTTCTGAGGTATAACACTCAATACTGAGTAAAGTTATTCCAGCTGATCTAGTAGAGATAGACATGGTTGATTTCTATCTCATTCTTGGCATAGATTGGTTACACTCCAGTTATGCCTTAGTCGACTACAGAACTAGAGTCGTCAGATTTTAGTTCCCTAATGAGCCAAGTTTAGAGTGGACGGGCAGTAGTTCAGCGTGTAAGGGTCAGTTTATTTCCTACCTTAAGGCTAGAAAGATTATTTCTAAAGGTTGTATTTATCATCTATTTTGGGTCAAAGATTCCATCTCTGAGACCCCAACTATCTAGTCAGTTCCAGTTGTCAGTGAGTTCCCTGATGTGTTTCCCGAAGATCTTCTCGGAGTCCCTCCTGAGCAAAAAATATACTTCGGCATAGACCTTCTTCCAGACAGTCAGCCCATCTCTATCCCTCCTTACAGAATGGATCTAGCTGAGCTTAAGGAGTTGAAGAAGTAGATAAAAGATCTCCTTGATAAAGTCTTTATCAAGCCCAACATCTCTCCATCGGGTGCTCCAATATTATTTGTGGGAAAGAAAGATGGTACTCTCAAAATGTGTATCGATAACTGTAAGTTAAATAAGGTCACAGTTAAGAACGGGTATCCCCTACCAAGGATTGACGACTTGTTCGATCAGCTTTAAGGAACCAGTTGATTCTCCAAGGTAGATCTCAGGTCGGGGTATCATCAGCTAAGAGTCAGAGAATGTGACATATCAAAAATATCTTTCAAAACTCGGTATGGTCACTACGAATTCGTAGTTATGTCCTTCGGACTAACTAATGCCCCTGCAGCCTTCATGGACCTGATGAATAGAGTTTTCAAGCCATATCTGACATTTTCATCATTGTATTCATTGATGACATTCTGGTATATTCCAGAAGAGACGAAGAACATGCTAACCATCTGAGGATAGTGCTACAGACACTTAGAGACCGCTAGTTGTTCGCTAAGTTTAGCAAATGTGAGTTATGGTTGAAGCTTGGTCATGTGGTCTCGGGTGAGGGCATTCAGGTAGATCCTCAAAAGATAGCAGCGGTGAAAGACTGGCCAAGACCTACTTCTCCAACCAGAATTAGAAGATTCTTGGGTCTGGCAGGCTATTACCGATATTTTGTGGAAGGTTTTTCCTCTATTGCATCTCCTTTGACTAGGTTGACTCAGAAAAAGGTGAAATTTCAGTCAGATGCGTGTGAGAAGAGTTTCCAGGAGTTGAAGACTCGACTCACTACCGCTCCAGTATTGACCTTGCTGGAAGGAACAAATGGATTTGTAGTGTATTGTGACGCTTCTAGAGTTGGACTTGGTTGCGTTCTAATGTAGCGGGACAAGGTGGTAGCTTACGCCTCCAGACAGCTCAAGGTTCATGAAAAGAACTATCGGACTCATGATCTTGAGTTGGCAGCAGTGGTGTTTGCGTTGAAAATATGGAGGCACTACCTTTACGAGTCTCACATGGATGTTTTCACCGATCACAAGAGCCTTCAATACGTGTTAAGTCAGAAGGATTTAAATCTCCGTCAGAGAAGGCGGTTGGAGCTATTGAAAGACTACAACATGAGTGTGTTGTACCACCCGGGCAAAGCCAATGTGGTGGTTGATGCCCTAAGCAGGATGTCTATGGGGAGTGTGTCTCATGTTGACTAGAGCAAAATAAAACCAGCAAAGGAGATTCACAGATTGGCTCGCTTGGGAGTGCAGCTGGTTGATCCAGCTGAGGGCAGAGTAGTAGCGCAGAGTGGATCAGATTCCTTTCGTCCTTAAAGTTAAGTCAAGACAGGATGAAGATCCCATACTGCTTAAGCTAAAGGAAGCAGTTCTCAGAAAAAAAAAAAGTGGAGGCCTTCTGATAATGCTCAAACCACACCTCTTAGTGAAGTATGAAGTGGACGTTGTCAATAAAGAACCCAACTAGAGGTTGGGGTCAAACCCACAGGGAATATGGAAGGATATAGAAGAACGCTAGTGCTTAAGCTTGTTTGTCAATTATTACCTAAGAGGGGAGATTTGTAAGATTAATAAGTAACAATGTTGGAAAATTGACGGTTGTGTCCAAATTAATGCAATTAACTAGGGTAAGTGTTCCCTATGAATCCTTAACTACTTTGGGTTTTACACTAGCAATCTATCCCAATACTTTACTTATAGAACTGATAACTTAGGTTCATTCAAACGACCAACCAGTCCCTATTGAATGACTTTACTCAATTATTCGACCAAGTCTCATGAGCGGTTTCAAACAATCCGTTATCACTAAGTTTCAGATTTAACTATCCTGCGATCACAGCTCAAGTTAATACAATGATTATCAAAATCAAGGCTCTGTTGTAATTCTATTTTTCTAATCTCTACCTCTTCGGCCAAAGCAAGTAAATAATTTGGGCATGTCCTAACGTTGCGCACAGTTAAGAAACATTTAAGCATGAAGAGAATACAATACAAGTGTTTAATATTGGTTTAGAATCACTTAGTGCAAACCCTAGTTCGTTAATTTACCATGGTTCCCACAATCCTAGTTGTGGTAGTTTTAACCTATCATGTTCATAAGTAAATTAATAGCATTCATAAATAAAAATTAAAATTTATACTTACAACAATGACCGAAAGAACCTTCACTTGAACCTTTGCCGCATCGCCCCAAGATGCTGCCACGTCCAGTGCTATTGCGCACGCCCCATCGTGCGGGGAGAGTGCTGTTGTGCGTGCCTTATCACGCTGGGACAAAGGCGCCTCGCGCTTTGCCTTGTGCCAGTCTTGCTGTGCGTCGCACGGCCTGTAGTGCCTATTTTTTGGTGCCTCACAGAGCCTATAGCGCCAATTGCTTGGCGCCTCACGCTGATGGTTGCGCGGGCGTGGCATTGCACTATTTTTTTCTCTTTAATTCTTGCTTAGTGCATTCCTTCTTCTTCAACTTCAATCCGAACGTCTCAAATACACCCAAATCCATCACTTTTACCCCTGAAAATATCTAATCACATGCGTTAGCTATTTTTACAAATATATAATCACATGCAAACACACGTAATTTGTTCTCAAACATAGTAAAGTATGGGCAAAAATATGTCTATGAAGTGCATAAATACGCCCTTCATCAACACCCCACACTTAAACTATTGTTCATCCTCGAACAATCTACTACTTCCCTTCTCATATCTAAGCACAAACTTCATCCTACGAACAGGTCTACTAACTCTTAGGATCATAAGACAAATCAATGAAGCTCAAACAACTCACTCACATGCATATAGGATCAACATCAAAATGTCAAAGTTCGAAATCACTTAGCTTTTGGAAACTAACTCATCAAGACATATTTTGGGACAACATGAATTATATATAATTTAGTAATCAAGATTAAACCAAAGTCTTACCATTGTGCCCCTCACAATTTGGAGAGATGCCCTTTTCTCACACAAAATATAAATCAATATAAACTTGAGCATAAATAAAATAATTTTCGCTCACTCTCCCAAAGAACTCAACATGCATGCGAAAGACGACTCATAGGCTTGCCCTTAGTGTAATACTCTGCTAATATAAAATTATGAATAAAGAATCAATTAGCACTTTAATTTGGTTGTAATGTAGGCTGAGGGACGGGTAGGAACTATTTGGCCAAGATAGTGACTAAGATCCCTAAGCACTTTAACACTTCACAATACTTTAATTTTGTAAGCACATTATTCAATTTCCATATTTTCTCCTTATACCTCCTTTTTTTTCAATTTTTCAACTTGAGTGACTAGTGGGGATTTTTCTTTTCATCGTTGAGCTCATTCACACATATTTTTTTTTCTTTTCCTTTCTTCCGTTCCCACCATTTACGCACCCCCACTCTAGCCACCTTCAACTTAAGTATTTTTCTTATGTTGAGGTTCACATTATCCAAGGAAGGACCAGGGCCAAAACAGGTTCATTGTAAACAAATAGGTACGGTTAATCAGTAAATCATGATTTTTTTCATCTTCAATTTTTCAAAGCTCTTTCTTCTTTTTGTTTTCCCACTAAAAATTACTCTCCTTGTTTAGCAAAATTTCACCTTTTTATTTTCTTCCAATTCACTACACTTTTTAGGTTTTCCCTTCACTTCTCCAATTATGCTCCTTTCCTACAAAAAATTTTCATTAATGTGCTCTAGGAGACATTTGGATCAAATATAAGTGAATAGAACAAAAAGGGATTCAAGCTTATAATATGGCTATCAAAAGAATAGGCTAAGGCTCAACATGGCTAACTAGGATAATTATAATCAAGGCAGGTAAAATAGGATAAAAAAAGAATTTCAAAGAAATGCCTATATCACTTCCTAAATCCATCATTCTTATTTCGCTTTGCACACACACCGGGCAAGTTCTAGACATCAATTTACAAGCATGGAGTATATCAAAAATAATTCCTGACACATTGGCATTGGCACAAGATGGTTTAACAATGGAAATCAAGATCACTAAACACATATATCCATATTGCATGCATAACATAATTAAGCCTCTTTTTTTTCAATCCCAAGAGTCAAGTTCCCAAAAGACTAAGTGTCTCTACCTTTTTCATGCATTTTTGAGTGAATTTAATAAAGTCTCAACGTATATAAGTGAAGCAACTAGCATTCGAAGGTCCAAGTTCTTGTTCTTCCTAATGACTAATTTACGCTTAAGACGGTCGTCATCCATCTATCATCGGGCAAAGTCATGACTCAATGACTAAAGTAAAAAATAAAAAAATCTAGACTCTCTAGTCGGTTCTAAGGGACTATCCACTGGAAAAGTACCCAAAATAAAAATCGAAGGAACCCAAAATAAAATAAAACTAAAAAATACTACACACCAATAAGCATGCATGCCAAATCATAAATCCCAGAAAAAACTAGGCCTACCATGTGCAAATTTAACAATTAAGGCGTGCATGGTAATATGAAGTTCAGTCCTCCCACCCCACACTTAATTGGTTACACTATCCCTAGTGCTAAAACAAATAAGCATAAAGTAATAGAGTGCAAGAAGAACTCCCTGGGCCTCTACTCCTTGTCTTCAATATTCAAGCTCAATCTTTATTGAAAATTATAGTATCACCTGCACACTTCAACAAACACGTAAAAATGAACAAAAAATATATCTTGATAATGCCTGATTTAACATCACGACACACACAGGTATCTTGATTACTCTGACTTCATCAAGATACCTATTGAGACCATGGTCACATCTTGGCCGCTCGTTTTACAACACTAACCTGTGACACGTCAGAAGATAAAAGAAAAACAAAAAATAGGAAATAAAGACTAAGAGTTAAATACAAGCAATTAATCTAATCCAAAGCCGTATTCCCCGGCAACAGTGCCACTTTTTGATAATGCTCAAACTACACCTCTGTAATACCCCGAAAAGGGCCTAAAAATAGACCTAGGAGTTTAAGTTGGTAACCGTAGAAAAACCTAGAATTTTTCACTAGGACAACTCGAGGTAAGAATCGCGGTGAGGACCTACGACTCGTGACTCAAGTCGTGATGAAGTTCGGGAAACTGAGGTCATAGCACGAGTGGTCCTACGAATCAAGACGCGTAGGTATGACTCGTGGTTAGGAGTCGTGGTGAAATTCTCAATGGTGCCAATGAGTAGTCACGGGTCACGGTACGACCGTAGGATGTAGCACCGAGTCGTGATGAGGAGTCGTGGGTAAGTTGTAGTTAGTACGGGTGGATGATACCACAACTGATAGTACAACCCGTAGGATGGTACTACGAGTCGTGGTATGCAAGTCGTGTCCAGTTTTAGAAGATGGAAAAAATTGGTGAGGTGGCCATGAGTCGTGACTTCATGGTACGACTCATGGTAAAAGTTGTGGTCGGGACCAGAACTGTTTTTCAGGGAAATTTCATTAAGGGCAAATTCAACTTTCCTATGCTTTTGGACCCTAAACCATGTAGTTTTAGCTTCAGTTTTAGATGTTTTAGTGGGTTAAAACGGTTCCTCCCCTCATTCTCATGCTAATCCTCAAAAGAACATCGTAGAATTCTCTCTCAGAGTATTTCAGAGCAAGGGCTAGGGCGGAACTTTTCTCTTCGATTTTCAGGCAAATTCTCTAGGTTTCTTTGCCAGGATGTGGAGTTTTAGCAAGGGGATTGTCCTTCCCTTGCATCCCAAAAGTCCTCCTCAATTTCTTCTATTAGTTTTGAGCCTTAAGCTTTCGAGTATGAGAAGCATTCATGTTTATTTTCGGTGCTTTCACTTAGAACGATGTTCATATTTATTGTTGATATAATTTCCATCAGTTCCTTATCAGATTGTCAGTGTTATTACAAAGGTTAATTTAAGCCCTAACCTTCGAGTAATGATTTTACTTGTTCAGTTCTCTCCAGTGAATGAAGGATGATTTGGGCTGAATTTTCTAGAATTTCCTATATATATACATACATACATATATATATATATATATATTAATGAAATATCCTATTAACGAGAATGAATTTTGCTCTGTTGCATGAAATTCCCCAAAATTCTTAAAATTGCATTATATTATGAAATTGTCCGGGTCTTCGGCATAAATGAGCTCTCTATTAGCTGCTTAGTAATTTAGTTAGTTAGAACACAGAACTCTATCAGTCTAGTCTCAGTCAGAATCACATTAGTCTAGCTTCATTCAGATTTTAGCAACCTCCGTGTTGTCCAGAAAATTTCAACTAATTAGTTTGACTCTAGTTTATTTTCGAGGTGTCAGTGGTGCCTCCCAGTTATCAGACTCAGACTCAGAACTCAGATTATTTGGTCTATTAGGCGGTCATGACATTATGTTATAGCTCTGACCAGCCCCCGTACCCCAGTTCAGTTATCAGTTGGTTCTCTAGACGGTTACAATGCTCCCAGATAAGCAGCTCTAACAAGTCTTAGAACTCAGTTTCCAAATATGGTCCTATAAGACGCTCAGGGAACTCTCTGACAGTATCCCTGGGTCAGTCTAGTCTTGGACCCCAGTATCGAGTTATCCGCTTGTCAGTAGTAGCAGTAATAGGATTATCCAGTGGGAGTAGGACTTAGCACCGAAAGGGTCGGGATTCTAGCGCACCCAGGTTCCAGAACTACGTTGCCACTGTAGGTTTTATTTACTTGGCCTAACGGCCCCCTTTTGACAATGATTTTCACAGTCCATGTCCTATACCCTGGCAAGGTATATTGGGTCCTACCGACGAGGTGTGTACATCGGACTCCACGTCTAGCTCACGTGGTTATATGTCGGTTATAGCCTCTCCCACTAGTCAGTACAGTTTACTCGTTGATTCTTCAGCCCATATCAGTTCAGTGCAGTATCTCAGACTCAGTATTTCAGACATAAGGTATGTTTATGACCATCATCCAGGGTCATTTTTGACCATATTAGTTTTATATCAATTGATTTAGTTTTCAGCATTTCAGTTGGTCATTTCATGTCATGCCAGTTCAATTACTAGTTTTTCATTTCATTCATGTATCTCTCGCATACTCAGTACATTCAAAGTACTGACGCATACTTTTATGTTGTATCGTTTCATGATACAGGTGTAGGTTCCCAGACTCAGCATCATTAGTCTTTGCGATCCAGATACTCCTGTGCTGCAACCGAAGTGTGAGTCCTCATCATTCAAGGGCCTTGTTTTACTTTATTTCAATTGAATTATTATTTCAGTTAGACTTAGAGTTAGTTGGGGGCTTGTCCCAGCAACTCTTCAGTTAGATGGCTTTTAAGTTTATCTGTATTATTCAAATGTTTTGACTTTATGTTTTCAGACTTGTCTATCATAAATGTTTTATGATATTATTTTAAAGTTCTGATGTACATGCTTACTCAGAATGCTAGTGACTGATAGACCAGGGATTGACTTGGGGTCACTTGTGGCTTCAAATACCGTGTTATGCCCATGGTGTACGCTCGGGGCATGACAAACTTGGTATCAGAGCCCTAGGTTTAGAGTATCCTCGAAATGTCTGAAAGTCGCATCGGGTAGAGTCCTTTTTATGGGTGCGAAGCGCGCCACACTTATGACGAGGAGGCTACGAGATGTTATTAGGACAATTCTCCTTTTTGTTCATGCTCTTGATTTTGCTCTAACGTCCAATTCCAAAGGCGTCTTTCTAAATCGTGTCCTATTTCCTTTCAATGAACAATGCCTCCTCGACGTGGAAATGGACGAAGAGCCGGAAATGCCAACAGACCTGCTCACCAGCTTTGTAGTTCCTCAGGATGACTCTGTGTCTACCGCTGAATTCAGGGCGGCTATTTAGTTGCTTGCTCAAACCATCACCACTCAGGTGAACTAGTAGGTGGTCCCAGTAGCCACAAATGGGTCTGCAGCTGCTGTCCGGATGCGAGATTTCACCCGGATGAACACTCCAGACTTTCACAGAACTAAGGTGGGAGAGGACCCACATGGCATTGTAGATGAGATCAGAAAGATCACCCGGATCATGGTTGTCAGCTCCTCCAAGAGTGCTGACCTGGCTGCCTACCAGCTAGAAGGGGTAGCCCAGGTTTGGTATGAGCAGTGGAAGGAGGGGCGGTCAACAAAAGCAAGACCGGTTGAGTGGGAGGAGTTTCATACAGCTTTTATGGATAGGTTCTTTCCCCGAGAGCTGAGGGAGGCTAAGATGGCAGAGTTTATGAACCTACGGCAGGGCAACCAGATAGTGTATAAGTATGCTTTGGAGTTTACTAGACTATCAAAGTATGCTCCAGAGATGGTGACCGAGCCAAGGGCTTGCATGCTGAAGTTCGTAAATGGAGTATCCAATCTGGTCCTCAAAGAGTGCAGGACGGTAATGCTAATCAAGGACATGGACCTTTCTAAATTAATTGGGTATGCCCAACAGATTGAGGCAGAGAAGCTAAAAGATATGAAACGTAAGAACAAGTGGGCAAGAACTGGTCATACAGATTTTGGCCACCAGAGATCTGGCGATGGTAGCCGCCCACAACAGCAACCGCAGAGGGCCCCAGCACCTAGCTCATCCAGCGCCCCAACTTTTCGATCCCGCCAGGATCGGAGGGAGGAGTCTTCTAGCACTCAGTCTTAGGCCCACAGTACAGGAAACAAGTATCCGGCTTGTCCCAAGTGCGGCAAGAATCATCCTGGAGAGTGTCTACAGGGCAGAGAGGGTTGTTTTGGATGTGGACAGCTTGGGCACCGACTTAGAGAGTGCCCATCAATGGGGCGAGGGAGATCATAATCCACTACCTCAGTAGCTCCAGTAGGTCGACCAGCTCAGCAGGCCAACTCATCGGATACAAATGGCGATTAGCGCCAGAATCGTTTCTATATTCTATCTTCTCGTCAGGATTAGGAAAGCTCACCTGATGTAGTTACCGGTATGTTACGCCCCTTCCATCTAGACGTATATGCCCTCTTATATCCATGAGCTACTCTTTCAGTTTACCATCAGGAAAGAAGTCCTATCAGAACCCTTCTCAGTCTCCACCCCAGTTGGCGAGCCAGTTAGAGCCAACCGGGTGTATAGAAACTGCCCAGTCTCAGTCTTGAGTAAAGTCATACCAGTTGATCTTGTAGAGCTAGACATGGTCGACTTCGACCTTCTTCTCAGCATGGATTGGTTACATTCCTGCTATACCTCAGTTGACTGTAGAACTAGAGTTGTCAAATTCCAATTTCCTAATGAACCAGTTTTAGAATGGTCGGGCAGTAATTCAGTGCCTAAGGGTAGGTTTATTTCCTTCCTTAAGGCCCAGAAACTCATTTCCAAAGGATGTCTATATCATCTGGTTCGGGTCAAGGATTCCAACTCTGAGACCCCAACCATTCAATCAGTTCCAGTTGTCAACAAGTTCCTAGAAGTATTTCCTGAGGATCTTCCTAGAGTTCCACCTGAGCGGGAAATAGACTTCGGAATAGATCTCCTCCCAGATACTTAGCCCATCTCTATCCCTCCTTACAGAATGGATCTAGCTGAGCTTAAGGAGTTGAAGGAGAAGCTAAAAGATCTTATTTACAAGGGTTTTATCAGACCCAACATCTCTCCCTAGGGTGCTCCAATGCTATTCGTGCGTAAAAAGGATGGTACCCTCAGAATGTGTATAGATTACCATCAACTGAACAAGGTCACAGTTAAGAACAGGTACCCTTTGGCCAGAATTGATGATCTACTCGACCAACTTCAGGGAGCCAATTGCTTTTCCAAGATCGAACTTAGGTCGAGTACCATCAGTTAAGGGTTAGAGAGAGTGACATATCGAAAATAGCATTCAGAACTCGGTATGGTCACTATGAGTTTGTGGTGATGTCCTTTGGGTTAACAAACGCCCCAGCAACCTTCATGGACCTAATGAATAGGATTTTCAAGTCGTACCTAGATATATTCGTCATTGTATTTATCGACGACATTCTGGTGTACTCTAGAAATAAGGAAGAGCATGCCAATCACCTAAGGTTATCATTATAGACCCTCTGAGATCGCCAATTATTCGCCAAATTCAGCAAGTGTGAATTCTGGTTGAAGGCGGTGTCATTTCTGGGTCATGTGGTATCAGGTGAGGAAATACAAGTAGACCCTCACAAAATTTTGGCAGTGAAGGATTGGCCTAGACCTACCTCTCCTACCGAGATAAGGAGTTTCTTGGGTTTAGCAGGCTTACTGACGGTTTGTGGAAGTTTTCTCCTCCATAGCATCTCCTCTAACTAAGTTAACCCAAAAGAAGGTGAAATTTCAATGGTCAGATGAGTGTGAGAAGACTTTTCAGGAGTTGAAGACTCGACTCACTACCGCTCCAGTTTTGACACTGCCAGAAGGAACAGACGGGTATGTTGTATATTGTGATGCCTCCTAAGTTGGATTTTCTTGCGTTTTGATGCAGCGATACAAAGTGATAGCCTATGCCTCCAGACAGCTCAAAGTCCATGAAAAGAACTATCCGGCTCATGACTTGGAGCTGGCAGTAGTGGTGTTCGCGTTAAAAATATGGAGACAGTACTTATATGGATCTCATGTAGATGTATTTATAGATCATAAGAGTTTGCAGTATGTGTTCAGTCAGAAGTACTGAAATCTTCGTCAGAGAAGGTGGTTAGAACTACTAAAAGACTATGACATGAGCGTGCTATATCACCCGGGCAAGGCCAATGTGGTGGCTGATGTACTAAGTAGAGTGTCTATGGGTAGCGTGGCTCATGTAGAAGAAGGCAAAAAGGAACTGGCTAAAGATATTCATAGGCTAGCCCGGTTGGGGGTATAGTTGGTGGACTCAGCTGAAGGTAGAGTAATTATGCAGAGTGGGTCAGATTCTTGCTTAGTTTTAGAAGTTAAGTCTAGGCAAGATGAAGATCCCATTTTGCTTAAGCTTAAGGAGGCAGTGCTTAGAAAAGAAATAGAAGCTTTCTCCAAAGGGGGAGATGGTGTGCTCCGTTAACAGGGTAGATTATGTATATCGGATGTCAGCGAGTTGAGACAGCAGATATTGGCTGAAGCACACAGTTCTAGATATTACATTCACCCTAGTGCTACTAAGATGTACCGTGATTTGCGGGATATTTACTGGTAACGGCATGAAAAGAGATATTGTTGAATTTGTAGCTAAGTGCCCAAACTACCAGCAAGTAAAGGTAGAACACCAGAGACTGGGAGGTATGACTCAGGATATCAGTATACCCACATGGAAGCGGGAAGAAATAAACATGTACTTCATTAGGGGTCTACCTCGAACTCGTTGGCAGCATGACTCTATTTGGGTGGTAGTAGACTAGATGACTAAGTCAGTACATTTCCTCCCAGTCAAAACCACAAATTCAGCTGAGCACTATGCTAGACTTTACATTTGGGAGCTATTCAGACTGCATGGGGTGCCCTTGTCTATTATTTCAGACAGAGGTACCCAATTCACCTCTCACTTCTGGAAATCTTTTCAAAAAAAGACTAGGTAACCCAAGTCAAGCTCAGTACATCTTTTCACCCGCAGACAGATGGAAAAGCTGGACCATTCAGACCTTAGAAGATATGCTAAGAGATTATGCAATCGATTTTAAGGGTAACTGGGATGACCATTTGCCTCTTATCGAGTTTGCGTACAATAACAGCTATCATTCCAGCATTCAGATGGCCCTGTTTGAGGCATTGTATGGTAGGATGTGTAGATCTCCTATAGGTTGGTTTGAAGTAGGCAAAGCTACCTTGATAGGGCCAAACTTAGTTCACGAGGTGATGCAGAAAGTTCAGCTCATCCAAGAAAGATTGAAAACAGCCCAGAGCCGTCAGAAATCCTATGCCGATGTGCGAAGAAGAGAGTTGGAGTTTTCAGTTGATGACTGGGTATACCTGAAAATGTCGCCCATGAAAGAGGTGATGAGGTTTGGAAAGAAAGGGAAACTCAGTCCTAGGTATATAGGACCCTATCGAATTTTGCAGCATGTCGGCAAGGTGGCTTATGAGCTAGAGTTGCCTTCAGAACTAGCAGTTGTACATCTAGTTTTCCATGTATCACTTTTGAAAAGGTGTATTGGAGATCCAACCTCTGTGGTGCCATTGGATAGTGTGGCAGTCAAGGATAGTCTTGCCTATGAGGAGGTACCAGTCCAGATCCTTAACCGTCAGGTTCATAAATTGAGGAACAAGAAAGTAGCTTCAGTGAAGGTGTTATGGAGAAATTAGCATGTTGAGGGAGCTACGTGGGAAGCTGATGCGGATATGATGGCTAAATACCCCCACTTGTTCCCTACTGGCTCAGTTTCAGTTTGAGGTATCAGTTTTTGCCCC
This sequence comes from Datura wrightii, assembly GCA_035772735.1. Lineage (NCBI taxonomy): Eukaryota > Viridiplantae > Streptophyta > Magnoliopsida > Solanales > Solanaceae > Datura > Datura wrightii. Next base: position 99,636,230 of record JASDFA010000007.1, read on the forward strand.
AGACCTCTAATTAGTTTTTCATGCTCCGTTCGTGTGTGCAAGTTTGTTTTATGATATGCTATAGGTATGTGATGTCTAAATTCAGTTCATCTATGTAGTTCTTTTCGGGGGTAGTCATTCCGTTAGTTTTCATCTTTAATGGTCAATAATTGCATATGGTAATTGTATGTTTCTGGTTTCTGCTTGTTCCCTATATTCGAGGACGAATGTTTCCAAGAGGGAGATATTGCAATACCCCAGAAAGGGCCTAAGAATAGACCTGGGAGTTTATGTTGGTAACCGCAGAAAACTTGGAATTTTGCACTAGGACGACTCTAGGTATGAATTGTAGTGAGGACCTACGACTCGTGATGAAGTTTGGGAATCTGAGCTCATATCATGAGTGGTCCTACGAATTGAGACGCGTAGGTATAACTCATGGTTAGGAGTCGTGGTGAAATTCTCAGTGGTGCCAGTGACTAATCACGGGTCATGGTACGACTCGTAGGATGTAGCAACAAGTCGTGATGAGGAGTCGTGGGTAAGTTGTAGTTAGTATGGGTGGATGATACCACGACTGATAGTATGACCCGTGGGACAGTACTACAAGTCATGGTATGCAAGTCGTGGCCAGTTTCAGAAGATGGACAAAAATGGTGATGTGACCACGAGTCGTGACTTCGTGGTACGATTTGTGGTACGAGTCGTGGTCGGGGCCAAAACTATTTTTCAGGGAAATTTAATTAAAGGGCAAATTCGACTTTCTTATGCTTTTGGACCACAAACCATGTTGTTTTAGCTTCAGTTTTAGACGTTTTAGTGGGGTAAAATGGTTCCTCCCCACATTCTCACGCTAATCCTCAAAAGAACATCGTAGAATTCTCTCTCAGATTATTTCAGAGCAAGGGATAGTGCGGAACTTTTCTCTTCAATTTTCAGGCAGATTCTCCAGGTTTCTTTGCTAGGCATGTGGGGTTTTAGCAAGGGGATTGTCCTTCCCTTGCATCCCCAAAGTCCTCCTAAATTTCTTCTATCAGTTTTGAGCCCTGAGCTTTCGAGTATAAGAAGCATTTATGTTTATTTTCGTTGCTTTCACTTAGAACGATGTTCATATTATTTTTGATATAATTTCCATCAGTTCCCTATCAGATTGCCAGTGTTATTACAAAGGTGAATTTAAGCCCTAACTTTCGAGTAATGATTTTACTTTTTCAGTTCTCTCCAGTGAATGAAGGATGATTTGGGTTGAATTTTCTAGAATTTCCTGTATATATATATATATGTTGAGAAAATATTCCATTAACGAGAATGACTTTTGCTCTATTGCATGAAATTCCCCAAAATTCTTAAAATTGCCTTATATTATGAAATTGTCTGGGTCGTCGGCATAAATGAGCTCTCTATTAGCTGCGTAGTAATTTATTCAGTTAGAACACAGAACTCTATCAGTCTAGTCTCAGTCAGAATCACATCAGTCTAGCTTCAGTCAGATTTTAGCAACCTCCGTGTTGTCTAGAAAATGTCAATTAATCAGTTTGACTCCAGTTTATTTTTGAGGTGCCAGTGGTGCCTTCCAGTTATCAAACTCACTCAGCACTCAGAATATTTGGTCTATTAGGCGGTCATGACATTCAGTAATAACTCTGACCTGCCCACGTACCCCAGTTCAGTTATCAGTTGGTTCTCTAGACGGTTACAACGCTCCCAAATAAGCAGCTCTGACCAATCTTAGAACTCTGTTTCCAAATATGGTCCTATAAGATGCTCAGGTAACTCTATGACAGTATCCCTGGGTCAGTTTAGTCTTGGACCCCAGTATCGAGCTATCCGCTTGTCAGCAATAGCAGTAATAGGATTATCCAGTGGCAGTAGGACTTAGCACTGAAAGGGTCGGGGTTCCAGCGCACCCAGGTTCCGGAGCTACGTTGCCACTGTAGGTTTTATTTACTTGGCGTAATGGCCCCCTTTTGACAGTGATTTTCACAATCCATGCCTTTATACCCTGGCAAGGTATATTGAGTCCTACCGACGGGGTGTGTATATCAGACTCCATGTCTAGCTCACGTGGTTATATGTCGGTTATAGCCTCTCCCACTAGTCAGTACAATTTACTCGCAGATTCTTCAGCCCAGATCAGTTCAATGTTGTATCTCATACTCAGTATTTCAGACATAGGGCATATTTATGACCGTCAGCCAGGGTCATTTTTGACCATATTAGTTTTATATTAGTTGATTTAGTTTTCAGCATTTCAGTTGGTCATTTCATGTCATGCCAGTTCACTTACTAGTTTTCATGTCATTCATGTTTCTCTCACATACTCAGTACATTCAAAGTACTGACGCATACTTTTATGTTGTATCGTTTCATGATACAGCTCCAGGTTCCCAGACTCAGCATCGTTAGCCATTGCGATCCAGATACTCCTCAGCTACAGCTGAAGTGTGAGTCCTCATCATTCGAGGGCCTTGTTTTACTTTCTTTCAGTTGAATTATTATTTCAGTTAGACTTAGAATTAGCTAGGGGCTTGTCCCAGCAACTCCTCAGTTAGATGGCTTTCAGATAGACATGGTTTTCAAGTTTATCTGTATTATTCAGGTCAAACAGAGGAAAATATGCACGGAATCGCAAAGGAAAAGTCGAGGTATGAAAATTAACAAAAAGTGGCAAAACAGTGAGCTGGGGCGATAGCTCCGTGTCACGGAGGTGGACCTCCGCGTTACCCTCCGTGACACGTTGAGGTATAATCCGGAATCTTTAAAAATTTCCAGAATGGGTTCGCGACAGCTCCGTGTCACGGAGGCAGTGCACCGCGATGCACTCCGTTACATGTTGCCGTATATATCGCGATGGGTCACACCGGGTCGCCGGGTGACCCGCGCGATTTTACTACTTTTTAACCCCAAAAAACCCTCCCTTTCTCTTAATTTTCAATCACTCCGCGACCAAAACCCCCTAAAGCCCATCCCCCTTCAACGTGACACGGAGGAGGCTTAGAAAATCATCTAGTTTGCGTAAATTCTTCAACTTCAAGGTATGCTCTTCGATTCCATCTCATTTCTTGTCGATTTTCTTCGATATTGAGCATGTGAGGTGAGCTAAGGTTGCCCTAAGTAGAAATTAATCATGAATTCAATTTAATTGTTGTTGATGAATGTTCGGAATGTCGTTATGATTGCTTGAACTTGTCAATTGCATAAATTAATCGAAATTTCTTGATAATATCATTTCTAGGGCTTGTTTTTGAATTTGAAGTAAGAATGTAGTGAACTTGTGAATTTTATGCCGGGATGTACATGTTGAATGAGATGAGTCGATGTGCTAATTGTTAGGATGTTGATAGAATGATGGATTCTCGGGTTAGAGGAATGTTGAAATTTGTAAGAATTTGGTTGGTTGTATAGGTTCGTGAAGATAAATTTTTGTTGTTGTTTTCGTTTCTTTGTTTTTCCTTGCTAAGTGCGATGGGTTAAAATGTTAGCGATGGTAAGGATTGTAATTAGCTGTATGAAGTCTGAGTAGTACAGAAGATATACCGTCGAATTCTTTGAACGCACTAAGCATGATTGTATAGTTGGTTATTGTGTGTAAATAAGTATGATCTTGCCGTATTGTTGTAACTGTAGCTAAGGACTAAGTGTGGGGTGACCTAGCTTAACCCGACCTTAGCCGAAGTTAATATCCGTTAGCTTAACATTGATCTTATTTACTTGGGTTGACAGGTAAAATGGCAAGCAGGCAAGAGAAAGGGAAAGGCGCATCAACTTCGGGCGACGGAAGGAAGTGAATCAGACTGGGCACAGCAGTCCCAGCAGCACCAGCAGTTCCACGCGGCCAACGCCGCCAATACGGAACAAGATGGGTGACGGAAGAGGGGAAAAAGTGGTACGCAAAGCACAAAGAAAACAAATACTTCCCCGAGGAGCATATAGCACGGGAACCATTGGCACAGGAGTTCCCTAGGATGGTCCACCGAATCGAGGCAGCTGGGCTCAACTTCATCTTTGAAGAGCCCAAGGAATGTAACTTGCACCTGGTTCGGGAATTTTATGCCAACTGGAACCCGACTATCAGAAGTCACACCATCAAAATCAGAGGGCAAATAGTCACTTTGGAGCCCCACCACCTCAATGCCATCATAGGAGCGCGGGACACAGACGCCCACGTACTCCGACAGCTGAACATTACCCACCATATGCGGACATCAGACGCACATTGTGTGGGACCCGATAGACAACTAGATGGAGCAGACACAAAGAGAGGGGCTACCACCAGACTTTGCCCTATTCACAGATGAACAGGGAAGCCAGAATATGGCTGAAGATCGTCTGTTCCTGCCTAATCCCGGGGGTACATATGACATATATAACCCGGGATCGTGTATGCCTGGTGTACGCCCTGATGAAAGGGCTGGAGATCAACGTGGGGGCGGTGATTATATCCGCCATGAAGAGAGCCCGGTTGCATCAGGGGCACAGGTATGGCTTTGGTGGACTACTCACCACTTTCCTCAGGGGCCTAGATGTCGAGGAGGAGGCCCTTGATTACATCCCGCAGATGGAGCGGCGGGCCTTGGATGTTACTAAAACTAAGGCACCCGACACCACCCACAGGCCAGTGCTTACACTTGGCGAGCGACATGCTCGTGATGATCAGTATATGGCTCGCATGTATGGGATGCAGATGCTCTAGCTGAGGATAGGCGGGAGGCCGGCGACAGAGGAGGAGCTATGGAAGCTCGAGCTAGACTACCCCTTCGGCGAAAACGCCAGGGCTCTATGTCGAGTGGGGCCAGTATTTGTAGAGCCCACGGATGATGACGTCCCCACAGATGAGGAGACACGTCGGGAGGACTCCAATGTGGAGTCTGATGATGACGACGGGGGTGATTCAGACATGGGAGATGAAGCAGCAGCACCCGACGAAGAAGTGGAGTACTTTGATTGATCAGGGAGTTCCACCACCCTATTTTGTGTTATTTTAATTTTTATGAACACTGGGGACAGTGTTCGAGCTAAGTGTGGGGTGGGAGTAGTTAGGTGTTGGGCTGTGCTGTTATGTATGTATGCTCTAATCTGTTGTTGTGCATGTGAAATTTTGTTGTTCCCTGTGATTGATGAATTGTTAAGTTGTTGTTCTGTATTTGTAAATTTATGTGAAATTGATGTGTGTTGCTGAATATTGCTAGCTGATTTTGTATATATTTTTGTTATCGAAATGATCGATATTTTTAAAAAAAATATTTTGTACATATTTTTTCTATCGAAATGATCGATATTTTCAACATTTTTTCTTTACTTCTTGGGTTTCTCGGCATTTGTTTTCGGTTCTTTTACCGAGAATGGTCCCATTGAACCGAAGTCTTAGTTAGTAACCGTTCCCTATGATGGATGGATGACGACCGTCTTAAGGGAAATGTAGTCGTTAGGAGTAGTTTTTTCAATTATTTTACAATTTTTTCTTTTCTTTGTTGGGTTGCATCCCAAAACCTATAGTTACTGTATGGTTGCGAAATTCTGGTTGCGTGTTGTACATGATATTTAAAATGCAAAGGTGATTCGTATGAAAGCATGCAACTTTGTAAATATATTGAGATACCTTGGCCATAGAGTTTGATTCAGTATGATTGAGGCTTAATTTAGAATTCTTGTAATTAGCTGATTGAATAGTCTGTGAATACATCTTGAATTGAGCATGTGCAAAAAGTGTGAAGTGAGGTGTTGTTATTTCATGCTATTGTGAAGTGTCTAGAACTTGCCTGGTGTGTGTGCAAAACGAAATGAAGGAGGTGTATTGTAGGAAAGGATGTAGGCATTTGTTTGTGTTAACCGAGAGTTTCTATTTTTCTTTGTTGTACCCACCTTGATTGTATACCCTAGTCAGCCCGTTGAGCCTTTAGCCTATTATTTTTTCTTTTGTCATAAAGTGTAAACCGAGCTTAATCCCTTCTTTTCATTAGCCGTAAAATCTATACAAAACTCTTAAGCGCTTAAGAAGAGAAAATCTTTTTTCCGAAGTGTCAAAGAGTGAGAATGGTGAAAAGAAAAAGAAAAGCTGAGTGATAGAAGAAAAGAAAAGGTTGAAGGTGCACTTGCTATAAATAAACTTTAATGAAGGTGCATGAATAATCTTTGTTGTTGTGTCAAGTGTGCTTAATACGATGGGCCAAACTAAAGAAAAACATCAAGAATAGGATGATGAAAAAAAAAGAAACAATGTCCATGAGTTGATGGGATGTGTTGAAAAGGCGCTTAAGGATGCTAGTGGCTATTATTGGCTAACCCAATATTTACTAGTTCCGTAGCTTCCATTACAACCAGTTAAAGTCCTACGTGATCTTACATCGCACTTCTTTATATTAGTGGAGTAATACACTAAGGGCAAGCTTATGGGTCATGACATGATGCATGTGAATTCTTTTGGGAGAGAGAGCGAAATTGTGTTTACATGCCCCTGCTTGAATTTTTGTGAGTTCATATGAGCAAAAAGGGGAAGACTCTCTTGTGTTGTGAGGGCAAATGCTTGATGAGAGATTAATTTTCGTGTCAGATATCTTGATCAGCTGATTTGCATGAGTTTGCCAATATCAAGAGTCGATTCTTAAGTCTAGGAGGTCTTGATGTATTGAAGGTCATTGCATTGATAGGACCATGTATGTTTTCTTGATGATTTGCTGTATTGAATAATCGGTATGACCGTAGCCTAAATTGTCGAACCAAAGTAGCGAGGTTGGGATGTAAAATGCATGAAGTGTAGGATTGTTGTTCGAGGACGAACAAGGATTTAAGTGTGGGGTAAGTGATCTTGGGCAAATTTATATGCCCAAGTGATACTCAAAAGTGCCATTTTAGCCTTGTTTATCTATCAATGTGTATACATTCTCATGTAATTGGTAATAAAATGTGAATTTATAGTAACCAACATGATTAGCATTGTTTTGCAGGTAAAATGTAATTTCGGGAAGCTAAAATGCATATTGGAGGATATCGGGGTTGGACTTGGATGCGAGCACGGGACAAGGCATTGGACAGCATGAAATAAAGGGGCTCCGCGATTGAGCCGTGTCACGCTGCCATCGCGGAGGCCTTCTGCCTGGATAGGGAAATTTCGCCCAAATTCCAGAGAGGGTCCGCGTCAGGTCCGTGGCATGGTGGCTTGGCTCCGCGTTGCACACCGTGCCACGTTGGGCTTTAATTCCTGGACCCCCAATTCTAGTGAAGGTCTGCGTCCATAGCGTGTCACGGAGGCAGTGCTCCGCGATGCACTCCGTGACACATTGCTCGTTTTTCCGGGAAAAATTCCCAGCAGTATAAATAGAACACTTATGTTCATTTTTCAGGAGGCTGACTTGGTGGAGCAAGAACGTGGGTTACAGGCAGTTGAGGGGACGAAAATATCAGGGTTTTCTCTCTTTCTTTCTTCTTTAATTCAATTGCTTGTATGTTTAACACTCATTTAACGATGTTTAATCCACAAATGAGTGGCTAATTCCTCTTCTTGCTGAGGTTATGAACAATTGTGATGAAATGTGATCATTGATTCTTTGGTTTTTCATCTTTTCTTCCATGGTTGTTCTATTAATTCTTGTTCTTACTGCATTAATGTGTGGCCTACGTTAATGTACATCTAAAAAGTCCGGTTTCACTCGAGAGATCAAGAAATTGGAAAGTTGTGAATTAATAGGATATGTTCTTTACTTGGTTTGGGAAAATTGAGAATTGATTTACTTTCAGGATAGAAATATACCTGAAAGTCGTATTAGTCAATTTAGGAACCGGGTTTGTATGGCTAGAATATGAATTGCATTTAATCACAGAAATGTAGGTGGATGGTTCATGATTCTTAAGTGAGGTTAAATACGAGAGTTTTAATCTCTTGACAAATGTTCTTGGCTAGCAACCGGAGGAAAAGATTAACCAAATTATGATGATAATTAATTTCATTACATGTTCGTTTAACCTCAGCATGCTCTCATTCATAGTTCAGACTCAAAGTAGATAATTGTTTTAGCTTTAGCATAAAAATTATAAAACAAAATATCAAACTCTTGGTTACACTGTTGTCTGCATTTTTAGAATCGAAATATAGTACACTTGAGCAAATTGCACTTCATCCCAGTCCCTGTGGGATCGATACTTGGCTTACTAAAGCCACTTTACTACTTGTTCGACCACGTGCACTTGCGTGTCATTTTATATACCCCACAAATTACGCGAACATTTAGTATTGGTTTAGAATCACTTAGTGCAAACCCTAGTTCGTTAATTCATCATGGTTCCCATAACCCTAGTTGTGGTAATTTTAGCCTATCATGTTCATAAGTAAATTAATAGCATTCACAAATAAAAACTAAAATTTAAACTTACAACAATGACCGGAAGAACCTTCACTTGATTAATGCAAAATATTCTGAAGAACAGCTTTACAGTCGTGTCTCAAACTCTAAAACTTCAAAACTTGTTCCAAACTTTAAAACTTAAAACTTCCTACTTGAAGACTTGGCTACTTGAAGACTTGGCTACTTGAAGACATGGCTATTACATGGAAATAAAGGGGTATTTATAGTAGTAGATTTATGTTTTGCTTGTTCCTTGATGAATTTAACTTGGGATAAAGTTCCTTTTCCTATTTGAAGTGGGAGACCCATTTTTGGGCGTTGGAAGCCTTTGCCACGTCGCCCCAAGATGCTGCCGTGTCCAGTGCTGCTGCGCACGCCCCATCGCGCTAGGAGAGTGTTGTTGTGCATGCCTTATCGCACTGGGACAACGGCGCCTCACGCTTGGCCTTTTGCCAGCCTTGCTTCGCGTCGCACGACCTGTAGCGCCTGTTTGTTGCTACCTCGTGCAGCCTGTAGCGCCAATGGCCTGGCGCCTCACGCTGATGGTCGCGCGGGCGTGGCATTGCACTATTTTCTTTCTCTTTAATTCTTGCTTAGTGCATTCCTTCTTCTTCAACTTTAATCCAAACGTCTCAAATACACCCAAATCCATTACTTTTAGCCCTGAAAAAATCCAATCACATGTGTTAGCTATTTTTACAAATAAATAACATAATCACATGCAAACACACATAATCGTTCTCAAAACATAGTAAAGTATGGGCAAAAATATGTCTATGAAGTGCATAAATACGCTCTTCATCACTTTCTCCAAAGGGGGAGATGGTGTGCTCCGTTATCAGAGTAGACTATGTGTGCCGGATGTGGGTGACTTGGAACAGAAGATACTGGCTGAACCACATGGTTCGAGATATTCTATCCACCCAGGTGCCACTAAGATGTACCATGATCTATGGGATATTTACTAGTGAAACATCATGAAAAGAGACATACCAAAATTTGTGGTTGTGCCCAAACTATCAGCAAGTTAAGGTGGAACATCAGAGACCTAGGGGTATGACTCAGGATATCAGCATACCCACATGGAAGTGGGAGAAGTGAATATGGACTTTATTACAGGTCTACCTCATACTCGTCGGCAGCATGACTCAATCTAGGTGATAGTAGACCAGATGACCAAGTATGCACATTTCCGCCCAGTAAGAGCTATAGACTCAACTGAGGATTATGCTAGGCTTTATATCGAGAGTTTGGTTAGAATGCATGGGGTGCCCTTATCTATTATTTCAGATAGAGGTACCCAGTTCATCTCGCATTTTTGGAAGTCATTTCAGAAAGGACTCGATACTCAGGACAAGATCATCACAGCTTTTCACCCGCAGACAGATGGACAAGCTGAGTGGACTATCCAGACCTTGGAAGATATGCTGAGAGCGTGTGTGATCGATTTCAAGGGCAGTTGGGATGATCACCTACCTCTCATCGAGTTTGTGTATAACAATAGCTACCACTCCAGTATCTAGATGGCCCCATTTGAGGCATTATATGGTAGGAGGTGTAGTTCTCCTATAGGGTGGTTTGAGGTTGGTGAAGCTACCCTGATAGGGCTAGACTCAGTTCATGAAGCTATGCAAAAGGTGCAACTTATCAAGGAGAGGTTGAAAACAGCATAAAGCCGACAGAAATGCTATGATAACGTGAGGAGAAGAGAGTTAGAGTTTGCAGTGGATGATTGGGTTATCTAAAAATTACACCCATGAAAGGGGTGATGAGGTTTGGGAAGAAAGAAAAACTTAGTCCGAGATATATGGGACCCTACAAAATTTTAAAGTGAATTGGCAGTGTGGCATATAAGTTAGAACTACCTCTAGAGTTAGCATCTGCACACCCAGTCTTCCATGTGTCACTATTAAAGAAGTGCATCGGTGATCTAACTTCAATTGTGCAACTAGACAGTGTGGGAATAAAAGATAGTCTCTCTTACGAAGAGGTCCTAGTTTAGATCCTTGACCGTAGGTTCGTAAGCTAAGAAATAAGGAAGTCGCTTCGGTGAAAGTCTTGTGGAGGAACCAGCTAGTTGAGGGAGCCACATAGGAGGCAGAAGCAGACATGATAGCCAGATACCCTCACTTATTCCCTTCCAGTTCAGTTCCAACATCAGGTACCAAATCCCTCCTCAATAGTCTATTCAGTTCCGTACTCATCAGCTCTATTAGCATGGTTAAGTCAGTTTGGAGTCAGTTATTCCTTCAAAAACCAGCTCATAGTCTCAGTTTGGGAATTACAGCTCTTTTCCCTAGTTTTCCAGCAATTTTAGTCTTCATTCGAGGACGAATGATCCCAAGGGGGAGATATTGTAACACCCCAAAACTTTCTTAGACCAAACTCAGACCTTGCAAGAAATATCCAGCAAAAACCAGAAAAGTTTCCTTAGAATGACTAAGACAACGAGTCGTGGTCAGCTCCAACGACTCATTGTGTTAGTCGTGGTCAGCCCAGTTTGGTCCTTTGGGAACCAAGGGGACATGGAATGATCCGTTGTGAGGAACAACGAGTCTCCTATCACTCATTGGTCCCAAGCTTAGAAATCCCCCTTCCAGGACCCCACGACTCAACTAATGAGTCGTCGTTTGATATAACGACTCATGGTGTGAGTCGTTGGTTGAGAGTCCCAAAAACCCTCTTCAATGACAACAAGTGGTAGCAATGACCCATTGTATCACCCAATGAGTCATTGTGACCATCCATCGTGTCAAGTCAGGGGATTTTATAATTTTTCCAGTGAAGGTAACAACTGGACACAATGACCCATTGGGTCCACCAATTAGTCATTGTGTTGCCCATTGTTAGTCCTTCATGATTTTCCATCCAGAGACCATGGGAAGAACCAACGACCCGTTGGTTCATCCAATGAGTCGTGGTATCCCCCGTTGCCAATTCTAGTGAGCACAGAACCCAAGAATTAGGACCAACGACTGGTCCCAATGAGTCATGGTCTCAACCAACGACTCGTTGAGTGACTCGTTGGTCCCCTGTCGACAGTATTTTCAGGTTTTTCCCCAGGGATATTTTTGTAATTTTTAACCTTTTTAACCCCTAAACTACATCGTTTTGGGTTATTTTAAGGGAATTCAAAGAGGTAACCGATGATTACTTCACCCCTCTCATCCCTTCAGGAAATCATTTCGTAAAAGCTTCTCTCAAAAATTCTTAGGGCAAGAACTAGGGCAATCAGCTTCTTCTCAACATTCTCAAGGAATCTGTTTCAGAATTTCTTCGCCAGGTATGTGGAAATTCAACAAGGGAATTTATTCATGATATTAGCTGCTTAATTATTCCCAAATTTCTAGAAATTTTGTAAAACTAACATCTAGTGGAATCAGTTAGCCCTAGTTTCTTAGTTCAGTAAATTAGAATCCTGCATGTTGGACTAGTTCTCCCTATGGCTTGATTCTATCAGTTTTGGGATTCTCATATTGTTAGTATATGTTGAAATCTTAGTCAAATGTATGTTAGTCCAATCAGAGTCAGAATATTAGCATACTCAGTATTGTCCAAAAATGTCAACTGATCAGTTTTACTACAGTCTTTTCTTGAAGTGTCAGTGGTGCCTCCTAGTTATCAGTTATTAGACTCTGATATCAGATTTAGTGGTTCTTTAGACGGTTATGACACTTCTAGATAAGCAGCTCTGACCAGTATTAGAATCCCCAACTTCAAATTTCAGTTTGTTCTTTAGACGGTTATGATGCTTCCAGATAAGCAGCTCTGGCCAGTCTTAGAACATTAGTTACAGAATCCGGGCCGGGCCGATAAGACTTTCAGGTTACTTCCAGATAGGTATTCCTGGCTTATTCTTGGACCCCAATTTCAAGTTATCAGCTTAGTAGTCAGTCTAGGACTATCAGTGAGAGTAGGACTTAGGACCGAGCGGACCAGGATTCCAGCGCACTCAGGTTCCCAGAACTACGTTGTCGTTGTAGGTTATTTTATTGGCCTTATGGCGCCAGACTTGTGATCACCCAGCTTATGCCTTTATACCCTAGCAAGGTATATTGGGTCCTACCGATGAGGTGTATACATCGGACTCCACGTCTAGCTCACGTGGTTATATGTCAGTTATAGACTCTCCTACTAGTCAGTACAATCTCAATTTAGCTCAGATCAAAACAGTTTTAGTTACTCAGTTCAATACAGTTAGTTCAGATCAGTATCTCAAATTTAGGACATGTCTTTGACCATCAGACGGGGTCGTCATTTGACCATTTCAGTTATATTTCAGTTTATTCAGTTTTAGTATTTTAGTTGGTCATTGCAGATCAATATAGTTTAGTTATTCATTCCTTATGTTATGTTTTCTCCCACTTACTTCAGTATATTCAAAGTACTGACGCATACATTCTATGTTGTATCATATTATGATACATGCGCAAGTTCTCAGTCTCAGCACCGCCAGTAGATCTTCTTCGGGTAATATCAACTGTACCAGTGGTGAGTCCTCATTTTTCGAGGATGATATTTATTTTTCTTCGGTTATTTTCATACAATTAGACTTTAGAGTTAGCTGGGGGCTTGTCCCAGCAACTCATCAGCTATAGATGGCTTTGAGACATAGATCTAGACTTCCAATTTTGCTTCAAATGTAAAATATTTTTGTCACGCCCCACCTTGGGAGGCATGACTGGCACCTAGTGCCCTACTAGGACCTGAACTACTAAGCTGACTGAGCCTAAGCACCTCTGGTGCAGGGCTGACTCTAACTCTGGAATCAAGAAAATGACGGGCTATATAGCGGCTGTAAATACAACCCCCGGCCGACAAGGCCTATAGCCACCTGTGAAAAATAAACAGCTAACCAGAGACAAACAAACATAGGGAGTTCTATGCGGGCCGACAAGACCACCATGATATCTAGTTATAACTGGAAAGTAAAAGCCGATGCTAAACTGAGTCATGACCGACAAGGCCACCAATCAACAGCTAAATAGGGCCCCACACAGCCAACACACATAGTCTAAAACACATATGGGCCCCACATGGCCGACATTATTTAACCACAAGGAAGTAACACAATCTGCAAGCCTCTAGGAGTAATAAGATGCTCGAGATAGGGCCCGGGCCTACCTATATGTACAAACCAAAAAGGAATAAACCTCTATCACACAAGCCCCGAAAGAAGGGAGCTGACGGTGTTGTATGGCTAACTGGAACTACGAGGGACCTGCTCCTCGTCTATCTGTACCTACAAGCAAGTAATGCAGCGCCTCGGGAAGGGCGTCAGTACAATATGTACCAAATATGTAAGGCAATAAATAAGCTGAATAGGACTAGAAGTAAATAAAAAGAAGAGCCGAAAGATTAACCAGTACCCCTGCTGATTCATAAACTGCATCTAACTAACACTACATGTACATGAGCTAAGACTGTATACTTACACATTCACACACTACAGCTAGCAGATAAGAATTCATACAAGAACCCCACCTGGCTCCCATAAGCCAGGAGGTACAATCAGCACAGAATAACTTGTTCAGGCCCCTATAAGTCCTAGCGAGCACATCTCAATCTATATACCCCTACTCAGGTGTCTACAACTCTACTAGTACTGTAGCCAACCTACGGGTGCCCTGGGTCTACAACTGGGCCTGCTTGGCCCCTGAACTGTAGCTGCGTCTGAGTCCGGAGGACTCCTGATATCTACACCCCGGGCGTAAACGCTCGGCGGGGGTGTGTATAAGGCCAACCACAGCAATATGAGGATCTGGATTCCCATCTTCGTCCCTTGCAGACGCCTGCTGATTCATAATCTGCATCTAACTAACACTACATGTACATGAGCTAAGACTATATACTTACACATTCACACACTACAGCCAGCAGACAAGAATTCATACAAGAACCCCACCTGGCTCCCATAAGCCAGGAGGTACAATCAGCACAGAATAACTCGTTCAGGCCCCCATAAGTCCTGGTGAGCACATCTCAATTTATATACCCCTACTCAGGTGTCTACAACTCTATTGGTACTGTAGCCAACCTACCGGTGCCCTGGGTCTACAATTGGGCCTGCTTGTCCCCTGAACTGTAGCTGCGTCTGAGTCCGGAGGACTTCTGATATCTACACCCTGGCCGTGAACGCTCGGCGGGGGTGTGTATAAGGCCAACCACAGCAATATGAGGATCTAGATTTCCATCTCCGTAGAGCGACGTATCCTTACCCCTGGTGGACGAGTCGACACAGCTATTAACCCTGGGGCGGTCATGGAAGGCTTCTAACTGAGGGAAACCCCAACCCAAGTGCTATACTGACACATCAATCTATATGCATAAAGAGAGCGTATCTGGCCTTCTGGGCCTCATGCTAATGCTATTCGCTCTTGGGATAATCTGTATGGCTGTTTACAGGCACGCCATGTGCCCGTATTTGATCAGAGGATCCTGATAGTGATCATGATCTCTAATATTCTGAAATGAATAGAGCGAGGTCTGAAGTGGCCTAACAATAATCTGAATGTCCTACTCGGACATCTATCACTCATGAATAACTGTGGGGTTGCGGATAGCTAAACTACTTTATTCTTCTAATTAAACAACTATAGGGCTGGGCTTGGTCGAACTTGCTTCTACGCGATCGGCACCCTGGTCCTCCATAGGTAGCTTACCGATCTCCTTAACTTATGATTAACACTGTACTAGCAGAATACTACTGACTCCTTAGGCCTTGTCTGAATCCACTAGGATCTATATTATTGTTCTGGGAAATTCTCAATCCTATAAGCAATTCTATATAGACTGGCCCTCTCCTGGCACTCTGTACCTGAATACCTTATAAGAACCGGCTAGGGTGCTGGACCTTCACTGACTACTGATGTGGACCCCTCCTTGGGGTACCCACGGGTTTATCTGACTCGGACGACTGGACTGGCTTGCTGGGCATCCTACATGATAACTGTTAAGTCGACTAAGACTGGCAATCACTGATAAGGCTAAAGGGATGGCGGGCGATCACTCAATACACTGGAGAACCCTGGTATCGCTAACTATAGAATATACCTATTCTGTCTCTATATCTGGTTCTGGAGCATGCGATAACTTCAATAACCTCTAGGGATGCTTTCCTACCAATACAGGCGCCAGCTGATCGTTAGACCGCCTAACTGCGCCTATAATGTTTAACCAACTGATTCAGGCCAACAACTCTTACAAGCTTCTGAAGTCTAGGCCTGGCAACAAACATATAAGTCTACCATCACAATAAACTGAGAATTAAAAGAGTTTCTATAGCGTTCATAACGTGATTCACATTTAACCTGCTCCCTTCTAGCCAGGGGCCCTGCAGTACGATCTGTATACGTTTTCTAGCAGCTAACCAGAATTTATGTAACTGTAATCCCTATTAGCAGCTAATCGCAACATATCTGATATTTATATATATATATATATATATATATATATATATATATATATATATATATATATATCAATAACAGCTAATTACAACATATTGAATTCCAATCTAATGGTAGCAACCGTCTGCGGCATCTGAGATCATTATTTCTATTCGAGAACATAAGTCATAACACTGTACGACAAGGATACTTGCCGAGAGTTAAGTCTTACATACCTCGTTCACCATTTTCTGACTAACTGATGAGTATCAACTCAGATTCAACTGCCCTTCTCAACTGTAATCATATTAATGGAAGAATATGGCCAACTTCGTTACTGAATTCGAAGAAAACAATAACTTTTATATATATATATATACTGACTATACTTCAACTTATCAAAAGACGATCAAAAACTCATAATTTCTCGGGAATCTAAAAGGGAGAAATACTTACTTTAGGCACGTGATCGTATTAACACTACTTTGGAACAACTCCATCAACTTAAGCTCGACGGGACGACGATTTTCCGGGCGTATTTTACGAAAATAACTCCGCAGCGATGCTCCCTATAGCTTTATACTTTAATACCCGGAGTTAATTTGGATTTGGACGGCGTTTAACGGCGTAATCAGATGATTTTTAAATGTTTTCCTTCGTCCCTATTCTCTGTTGGTCGTGTATATATGAATTATAATCTATCTTCTAAGTGTGAGACCCTCATATACTTGAGGCAGCAGACAAGGCAACTTGGCACGTTGCCCAACGCAATGATTCTGCTCCGTGCCACGTTGGCCAACGCGGAAGAGAAGCTCCGTTCCACTTTGCCCCTCTAGCAGCTTGGTTTGGCCTCCTCCTGAGAAATCCCGACTTTGAACTCATTCGGCCTTTCCCTGGGCCCTTTCCTTGTACGTATGGCACTCTAAAACTCTCAACCAACCTACGAATAGGTAGATTAAACGTTAAAAACTTACGGGGTGTAACACTTTTATTATTCAGTTTTTCAGAAATGATTTATTTATTTAAGCTTCCACTATGATTACTCATATTACCAGTGTTATGATAGATCATGGGTTGGCTTGAGGTTACTTGTGACTTCAAGTACCATGTCTCATCCAGGGTATAAACTCGAGTCGTGACAAAATTGTATGCCATGATTTAAAGCGTTTAGCAGAACTAGGTATGAGTGATCTGATTCCATTGATGATGGTACTGTTTAAATCATGTCAAGGATGTAAAAGAATTGTCTAGGGACGAACAAGGTTATAAGTGTAGGGTGGTGATCTTTGGCGTATTTATACGACCAAATGCCATATTTTCACCCATATTGTATCCTATTTGAGGATAATACTGATATATTCATGCATGTTTTGAATGATTTATGTTTGTGGATTAATAAATATGATTAGACTATTTACAGGTGGAAAATATAGTAAATTCAGTTTGACTTTGTGGATGGAGCTCGAAGTTGAAGTATGGGAAGTTAAGAGAGCTAAAAAGTGATATTGGAAGTCAAGTCCGTGCCACGTTGGAGATTGTTCACATTTAATAACGTGTCATAGTGCCTATATATAAAAATTAAATTTGAAAGGCACAAAACAGTGGATCTCAGCAATAGCAACATGCCACGGAGAAGGATTGGCGTGATGGCCTCTGTGACACGTTGAGGTGTTGCCAATCTAAAGTAGACTTCTAGTGCATGCCCGTGATGAGTTTGTGCCACGAAGATGGATGTCCGCGATTGGCTCGGTGACACGGTGATAGGTTTTTAGCATGCATCAAGTTCCAGTGATTGTCGATTCTCCGCGATGGTATATGTGACACGGCGATGGTTTCCTGCTGTGTAATTTTTCATCTGTATAAATAGAACATTTAGTTATTTTCTTATATCATTATCTGAATTTTTAGCAAGAACGTGGGAAAGTGGCAGTTGAGCTAATGAAAATTCTAGGGTCTTGCTCTTCTCTTTTCTTCTAAATCCAATTGTACTTATGCTTAAAACTTGTTCGGATGTTTAATCAAAGAATGAGTGGCTATTACCTCATTTTGAGGTTGAGGCTACTTGCATGGTTGTATAATGTGATTTTATTTTCAGCTTGAGTTTCTTCTATCATGAATGGTTGCTCTTCTATTCTTCCTTTTTGTATTTTAGTGTTTAGACAACATTAA
The DNA here is from genome assembly GCA_035772735.1 of Datura wrightii. Classification (NCBI taxonomy): domain Eukaryota; kingdom Viridiplantae; phylum Streptophyta; class Magnoliopsida; order Solanales; family Solanaceae; genus Datura; species Datura wrightii. The sequence continues at coordinate 99,654,105 of JASDFA010000007.1, forward strand.
GATACATTTGTAATCTTAGTGTGAATCCAAAAGGAAAATTACTAGGGTAGACTGACGAATAAGTGAATGTGTTCTTATCCTTACTATAAATTAAAGATATGATTAACGTGTGGGATAAAAATATACCTACAACGCCACATTCGGTTGAAGAAGGAAATAAATGCTTCTAGACCTAAGATAAATTCTTGTGTCACAATTTAATAAGTGTAGTTGCAAAGGTCATTTTTAGGCAATTGGCTAGAGGTTCGAAAGACCATAATGAGACCTTAATTCTTCATAACCATCAATCAAATAGAGAAAGTAGCTGAAGAAAAATACATGATATACATGACTGCATCCCATGCCTCAACGTTAGAATATTCTTGCATATTGATTTAATCAACGTCCTTTAATTCATTTATTGTTACTTTCATTATTTATTTTTATGTACAAAACTCGTAAACTCTTGGGTTACTTACACACTTGTGTAAAATAATTGTGAATATTAAAATAGAAAAATCACTAAGTCTTTAGTCCATGTGGGTTCGATATCCTGCTTAAAAAAGCCACTATATTACTTGTACAACCACTTGCACTTGCATGCACTTAGGCGACAACAATAAAGTACATTAACAATTGACTCTAGCGCAAATGGGAGTTTGTTAGTGATATAATTGATATTCCCTAGATCTAATCTCAACGTGATGATATGAAATATTCCCTAGATCTAATCTCAACGTGATGATATGAACATATTTTGTAAATATTATCTGATATAATTCTATGGCATCTAATATTATTTTATCATAGTTATTATCAAATTATTTGATTAATATGATAAGGTCCTTGATTAAGTTTTGAGATTTGACATCATGATGGAGATCATGATAATGAGAGATTCACATCTCTTATAACTTAATCTAAAATCGTTCTTGATCATAGGATTACTAATTAAGACATTAGTAATCCAATTAGATCAATATGCATGTGATGGTCTTTATAAAATAAAAATTAATTGATCTCATTAACTAAATCTTATATATAGATGATGCACATGGAGATATGATCATTGAATAGACTCATTGGATAATTCCTAAAAGTTAGAATTACCATAAATTGTCACTGGGATATTATCTTGAAGAATATGATGTAAGTTTTTCCTTTGACCTGAGATCGTCATAGTAATTAACAAGTTATTTATTTTACTTTGATACTCAGTACCCATGGCTTTAGAAATTGGTTGAGAGGATATTGGGTATGATTAAATGCTTATGGAATTAATGATTGATCAAGATGGAGTCTGTCAGTTCTTGGTAATGAGTTCAAGCTCTATGTTATCATGAATTATAAACGACTAATTAAGACCTTGGCTAGGGAAATTGAATGAAAGAAGAAAAGAGTTTCTTGAGTCGCTAAATGGTCGATTATACTTTGGCATGTATACATAGTAGATCACCTATTGGGATTTGACAGTTAAATCATATCCTAGGTGATCCGGAGCTAGAAGGACTAAAGGAAATACTAAATTATTCGTCAAAGGTTCTTGAGAGTAAATTGTATACTTCATGCTATCCAGTCGTTAAAGAGTGTTGCTAGATGCAAACCTTGATTAGTATATTGATATGATCAATTTATTATCGGCTTAGTGACGAACATGGGGTCGCACGCTAACGAGTGTTCCTATTTTTGTTAATGGATTAATTATTTTTATTATTTGATAATTAAATGAGAGAATTTGATTAGTCAAATAAAGAAATTATTAATTCAAATGAAATATTATTATATTATTATATTCTTTGCTAGCACAGAGAATATAATTAATATTGTGAATAAATTAAATTTTTTTATTTATAATAGAAAATTAAATTATATCTCTTGATTGAAATATATATATATATATATATATATATATATATATATAAAATATTTGATATTTAATTATATATGATATATAAATATAAAAAATATTTAATAATTCACTAGTGAAGTCCAATTGAGAATTGAATGTCACGTTATTAGTTAATAAAGAATTTATAAGAATCCAATTGATATTGGAATTGAAATTATTGAAAGTCCATCAGATGCTGTACACACACTCTACTAGTGTCAGTTGAGAATCCACTTATAGTTTTGTAAATCAAATACTTTCAAAAGGTTTAATTACTTTTATCCCAAGAAAATCATCATCTTAACTAAATAGAAAAAATATTTATAGGTGATGCTATATAAAGAGTGATAGAAAAAGTTTTAAGAGAAGTTTATGAAAAAAAAGTTTTCATGATGAGAAAAGTTCTTATAGAAAAACATCCGAAAAATATTTTATCGAAAATGTGTGAGTATTATATCAAATTAAGAGAAAAACATTATCTACAAAGAAAATTATTTTCTTGATACATTTATTGTAGGTTGAGACTTTTGAGAAAAATTCCAACACAATATTTGTAATCCAATTTGTTTGTGAGTTTCGTTGATCAAGGAGTTGATAGCCAGGATCGGTCTCGGTATAGATATGCATAGAGTCTTCGTACTATCAAAGAATTTCAAATACAACTATCATCACCAGGTTTGTCTTAAAATCTATTCTTTTTTAGATGTAAATAAATTTTAAACACAAGTAGATCTGTCTAGGATTGCTTTCATCTTCCGTTGCGTGTTACAAACACCCTTCAATTCTACACAAAACACTTACGATCTTATATGAAGATAATATAGTATGCATAGAACAATTTGAAGGGAGAATTCATAAAACAAGATAGAATGACACACATTTCATCAAAACTTTTTTCACACATGATCTCTAAAACAATAGTGATATCAACGTGCAATAGATTTGTTCGAGTGATATTATGACTAATTTATTCACCAAGTCTCTACCAACAAAAACTTTTGAGAACATAGTGCACAAAATTGAGATGCGAAGATTCAAGTGTTTGGATTGATGTTCTAATCAGAGGGAGTTAATATCCGTTGTGCTCTTTTTATCTTGCAAGGTTTTGTCCCTCTGAACTTTTTTTTGTAAGATTTTAATGAGACAGCTACCAATGCATATTGCAAGATCTATGTACTCTTTCCCATTGAGTTTTTCTTAATAAGGTTTCAACGAGGCATATTGTTTATCAAATGGACGTTCAAGGGGGAGTATTATAATGAATATCTATAAAGGTATTTATATTGTAGTGAAAATATGTATTTGTATTGTAGTGAATGTGTGTATTTGTATTGTAGTGAATGTGTGTATTTGTATTATAGTGAATGCTTATTTTATTTCTCTGGATAAAAGTTACGGTGAGTTTTTTTCTAAATAAAAGGTTCTCCTTCATTGTTATCATGACCCGAGTCGCACCCTGAATGCGATACAGTACTTAGAACCACAAGTGACCCCAAGCTTACACATGGTTTAGCATATATATGACATACTAGAATGGAGATAGAAAACTAAGCGGAAGCTACTGAAGTGCAAAAATAATCTTTTACGAAAAAAGATAAAATCTGGTAAATACTAGATGTTTTAAACAACATTGATAAATATAAGTTGAAACTGATACTACATTGTCCGGAAACCTCTACTAACAGATGAGTTGCTGGGACAAGCCCCCAATTAACTCTAAGTTTGAAAAACTGAACTATGACTACTAAAATAGGAAGAACAACTCTGGTCCACGGAAGATGAGGACCCACCAATGGAACACTGTTGAAAATCGCCGGTGAAGCTAACTGCGATGCAGAGGTTGGGTACCTGAGCCTATATCATAAAATGATATAGCATAGAAATAATGTGTCAGTACTTGAAATATACTGAGTATGCGAGATATCAAACAAAATATAAAAGTGCTAATAAACATAAATTGGACTGATATGACATGCAATTACCATGCCTGAATCATAAGTGCTGGAAGAGTATGAAAATCTGAGGAAATACTATATGAACTTATAATATGAAATTAAAATCATAAGCATATCTGAAATCTGTAAGACTAGACTGTGGACTATGATTGTACTATACTGTGGGAGTGCCTGTTAACCGATATATAACTACGTGAGCTAGATGTGGAGTTTAATATTTACCCCCCATCGATAGGGTCCACCATACCTTGCCAGGGTATAGTGACGTGACTATGTGATCCCTAACTGTGAAACTCATTCAGGTTAAATCTTACGGCGGCACGTAATTTTAAAAATCTGAATGCGATGAACCTCGGCCTGCTCTGTGCTAAGTACCAGTCCCAACTGATGACACACAGCATATATATATGTATGTGTGTGTGTGTGAGTAAAAAAAAAAAGGTAGCTCAAAGTGGTGTCCTAAGGCTAAGTTAGAACTACTTATCTGGAAGTGTCCTGAGAGTTTAAAGGACCTGATAACTGAGGGTACTGAATATACTGATAATTGATAATATTATTGTTACTGAGTATACTGAAAATGATAGAAACACTATAAAGCAACATTTCACAATTCCATGAGAAATCAGGGCAAATTCAATAGCATGTGAAACATACTATAGAACCAAAAATACTAACATGAATATATGATATTACTAAATATGAAAGTCTGACATCATAGAAAAGTAGGGAATTTCAGCAATTAGAAGGAAATCCCTAGGTCATGACTTCTAGTATTTCAAGCCTAGGTTTACTGAAATCTTATGACACAAAGATAAATAGAGACCCTTGTTAAAGTCCCACATACTTATAGGAGAAATCCCTAAAAAAGAAGCTCGAAATTCTAAGAAGCAGCAGAAGCCCTAGCTCTTGGCTTGAGAAGTCTGTTTGAGTTCTTATGGTGAAATTCTGAGAATGTGAGGAGGAAATGAGGGAAGAAGGTCGACTAACCCCTCTAAAATCCGCCTAGAATATCCCGATACGATATAGTTTAGGAATTAAATTATTGAAAAGTTATGAAAATACCTAAAAAATTATCCGTCCAAATCCAACGGGTCACAACGAGTCGTTGGTGGTGACCATGACTCATTGGGATCAACCATTGGTCCTGGGTCTGAATTTTTAGTTTTTGGTTCTCTCCAAACGGACAGACAGAACGACCCATTATACCATTCAACGGGTCATCATGTTACACCCCGTAAGTTCTCGACATATAGATGGCCTATTTGCATGTTGGTTAAGAGTTTTTGAATGCCATACATGCTAGGAAAAGGCCCGGGGAAAGACCGGATAAGAGATCCGTCGAACCATCGCGGAAGGAGCTGGGGCAGAACCCCTCCGCGATGGCAATGTGCCACGGAGGGAGGGCCTCCGCGTTGGCTCCGTGTCACGGAGGCCCTGTCCAGGCCCAAGTATATAAGCCTCCAACTTCGGTTTTAAAGTTATATTTCATAAATTTTCCAGAAAAGTCGAGAGAAAACAGAGGGGGGCGAAGGTTCTTTGATAATTTTCGTCTGATTACGCCGTCAAACGCGGTCCAAACTCAAATTAACTCCAGATACCGAAGTATTAAGCAGTAAGGAGCATTCCTACGGATTTAGTTTCTTGAAATTCGGCCGGCGAATCGTCGTGCTACCGAACTAAGGTAAGTGGAATTGCTCCAAATTAGTGTCAATATACTTCTAGCCCTAAAGTGAGTATTTCTTCCTTCTGGACTCTCGAGAAATAGCGAGTTTTTGATCGTTTTTCGATAAGCCAAAGTTTGGGATATATATATATGTTGAAAGTCATGTCTTCTTCCAGAATATTAGCGTATTTAGCTCTAATTGATATGTATATGAATGCAGTTGGGAGAAATAGCAGAAATACTGACCGAACTACGCCAGTTAGTCGGGAACTCTGAAGCGAAGGTATGTAATGCTAATTCCTTCGGCAAGTTAGTAATCCAATATAGTAAATAGCGTGGTGTATAGAAGAAAGAATTCAGAAGTCGAGAATTGAGTCCAGTTTGAATTTAGCAAGCATGTTTTATGATATTATGATATATATTCAGAATAAAAGTTAGTAAAGCAATATCAGACAATCAGATGATATCTCAGTTACAGTATAATCAGACAGTCAGATAATATCTCAGATACAGTATAGTCAGTATGAGAATCAGTATAACACAGAAAAAAGTTCAAAATGAGAAATCAAGAGTACAGATAGTATTTTCAGTTTAAACATGCTTGCTATATGTGTGATTATTGTTTGTTGAGACCTGTTTGTGTTATGAGGGCACCCTTTGAGCGTCCTCGCCGCCCCTGGGTTGGTAACTGTGTCGACCCACCGTGAGGGTGGGGATACGCCACTCCAAGGAGTGGTATGCTGTCCGCAGTAGGACGAAGATGGGATGGAGCATTCCCCATATCAGGCTGATCAGCATAGCACTATAGCTTACCCTGTTGTGCGCTTGCGCCCAGGGGCAGATTACAGATACAGATTACAGTTTACAGTACAGGAGTCCTTCGAGCTCAGACACAGTTATTTATATCAGAGGCCATAGCCCGAGCTGGAGACCCAGGGGGCCGGTAGAGGTGCTCGTAGTTAGTAGACGAGTGGAGTGGTTTATTTTTGAATGGTTTTGACCCGGGTAGGGGTATATAGATTGTGTGTTGGTTGGCACCTTCCGGCTTATGGGGGCTGGTATAGGTCCCTGTGTGTTATATATATACATATATGTATATACATGATATCTATTAGTTGATAGACAGCAGGTCGCCATGACGACAGGTATGATTCTACCTTAGCTTCAGTACATATAAGCCTATTCCAGATCCTGCTAGTTCAGACAGTTCCAGATACTTCCTGCTATTTAGAATTTACTAGCATTGTTGTTTATATTCAGTTATGTTCAGTTTGCCTTACATACTCGGTACCAGTGGTACTGACGCCCGTTTGGGGCACTGCATTACTTGCCTGCATGTACTTATAGACGAGGAGTCGATCCCCCGTGATCCTAGCCAGCGCAGAGTCATCAACTCTTGTCATCCGGAGCTTGATATTCAGAGGTTTATATCATTTTCTTTTGTTGTACAGTACGGGTAGGTCGGGGCCCTGTCCCGACCATCTTATCAGTATTCCTAGAGGCTTGCAGTCTGTATATATTTCCCTGTGGTTAGTTATGCCGGTCGTGTGGGGCCGTGCGTATGTTTAGCTGTTTTGTGTTGTTGATTGTGTTGGCCGTGTGGGGCCGTATTCAGATAGTAGTGGTGACCTTGCCGGTCACATAGATGTTCAGTATTCATTATATTGAGTTAGAGATAACTAGACAGAATGGTGGCCTTGTCGGCCCACATAGGTTTCCCTATATAAATGTGACTCTGGTTAGCTGATGTTACAGTACAGGTGGCTATAGGCCTAGTCGGCCGGAGGTTGTGTTTACAGCCGTTATATAGCCCGTTGTTTCCGTGAATCAGAGTTAGAGCCAGCCAGGCACCAGATGTGCTTAGGCTCAGTAGTCTAGCAGTTCAGATCCTAATAGGGCACCAGGTGCCAGTCATACCCCCCAAGGCGGGGCATGACACGTCGTTTCCAGCCGTGGTCACTGGACAGATTCTGAACATTTTCTGGATTTTATCTAACAATTCATTAGGATGAGTCGTTACATCAACCAACGACTCGTCATAGGGCTCGTTGGTTCTGGAAAATATTCTGACAGCTTTCTGATCCTCAACCAATAACTAGATATGACGACATGTTACAAGGACTAACGAGTCGTTCTATCACTCGTTAGTTTTGGAGAGAAAAATTGTAGAAGCTAATAAGGACTCTTCTAACTGGTCGTTGGTTCTGACAATGACTCATTTGACGAGTCGTTATAAAGCAAATTTTCCGGTCCCTATTGGTTTTCATTCCAAGTTTGGGGTTTGATGTTAGGGACTTTTGGGATGGTACAATTGTATTTTCATCTCTTAGGAAAAATAAAAAGTATTCTCTTTTCTCTGTTTTTCTGCAATATTTTTTTTTGTTTTATTATTTTATAACAGAACTAATATTTTATTACATAATCTAAAAAAAGTTCAGAATAAATATTTAAAATAATTTTTCCGCATAAACAATTTTTAATAACAAAATATGGTATGATATTTATCCATTTTCATAATTTAATACTCAAAAGAGATTGATCAAACATAATCTACTTATTCATTAGAAAGAATAATATTTCTCAAACCAACAGACCAAACACAAATTACTTTTTGTAAAAAAATATTTTAATAAGAATACTTGTCAGTTTTTGACATCTCAAACAAGTTGTAAAGAGCTGGGGTGGAGATGGTATAGTATGATACGGTATTTAATTTTTTGATATTCGATTTTTAAAAATATAATATTATTATCATATCAAATTAATTAGGTATGATTTGGTATTTTAAAGTTTGATCTCGATATTTTATGATACGGTAAATCGGTAACCATAATTTATTCAACTTCGACTTATATATATTTATAAAATAGAGAATTATAACTCTGACTTTTCGAAAAATATCATGATTATATCATATTAACATCTTACATTATAAATATATTAAAAAACGTATAAACAATTTCCTTCTTGAATCTATTACACAAAAAAAAATATTTCAATTAAGATAGAGTAGTCAAAGTTTAGATGTCTAAATAACTAGTTTTATACTAATACTATTTTATATATTTTTTAGTATTATAATATATTATGTATGAATTATATATTTACCTACAAACTTCAATATGATATTCGGTATTTTAATATTTTCTTTTATAAATATCTAATACCAAAATATTTTTAAGATTATACAAATATCATACCATCTACTATAATATCAAAACCACAATATAAAAATTTTTCATATCCAGCATTCCCACCCCCAGAGCTAGAAATTCAAACAAATGAGTCCAAGATTGATCAATGACCAAACTGAACCATGAACAACTTTCTGTATCGGATCTGCTGGCCAACGAAGGGATCAACCATTAGAACCTCTTTTCAGTTTCAACAGTTAGATTCTCTCTCTTTCCCCTCACCCAATTCTTCTGGGTTTCTATACAAAGTCTCAAGGGGGGAGAATAAATAAAGAGAACCAACGGAGCAGTTGTGTGTGTGTGTGTATATGTATCCATGGCTTCAAATAACGAAGATTTACCCCAAGGAACAGTAAAAAATGTGCTGGACCAGGATACCCTCAAGTGGGTATTTGTAGGTGGGAAAGGTGGCGTTGGGAAAACCACGTCCAGTTCTACATTGGGTATCCTTCTTTCTCAGGTCCGATCGTCAGTTCTCATCATATCCACTGACCCTGCTCACAATCTCAGTGACGCCTTTCAACAACGCTTCACAAAGGCCCCTACCCTTGTCAATGGATTCACCAATTTGTATGCCATGGTACTTTCTAGGAGTCCCCATGTTCTTAATTTCTTATAATGGATAGTTTTCTTATTTGTCTAGTTAATCTTATTGTTTGAAAATGTATTGAGAATTGATTCAGTACGACAGAGCTATACAGATATTTCATTTCTTTAGTTTTTTGCCTTTTTTTCTTCTTTGGATAGAGAGAAACAGATGGGGAGATGGGGTGAAGGAATTGTTTATCTGGCAATGAATTATGACTCTCTGACTTTTACTTGAACTTTTATGTCCATATGCTTGCGTATACGAGTGAGTCACCAGTATAACTGTGAGATTAGAGAACTCCTAGTTAAAGAACCCCTAATTTGTCCTGAAAAACGAATTGTTGAGTATTGGAACAGAAAGGGCAGAATGATGTTTAATGGTTATTGAGAATTCATACTTTTGACTCAACTAGTTTGGAATGAGACCTAGTTGTTGCAGGTCTTAATGTACTGTATTCAGAGGCTGATATCTACTCTATGATTATCAATGTTTTAGCTTTCTGCATTTAAGGCCAATTTGTTCAGATATGCTGTTATGCGTCAGGATTTTATGACTGAAATTATGTTCATTAGGAAGTTGATCCAACGGTGGAGAATGACGAGACGATTGGATCAGATGGAATGGATGATTTTCTGTCTGATTTGGCAAATGCAATTCCTGGAATTGATGAAGCTATGAGTTTCGCTGAGATGCTCAAGTAAGTGATGTTTCTCTATGACAGATAAATCCCATATATGGCTGCTGCTCCCAAAAGAATAAGACGGTTTATGAACTTCCAATATCAATTGTTAAAGATCTGTATCTACGTTAAGTCTTTTTGATTCCTTAGTTACAAGGATTAGCATTGGATTATATTTGAGTTATAAGGATTAGCATTGGATTGTATAAGGATAACTGAGATTGGATTTGTCTTTTGTATGATATGGGATGACAAAGGGTTCTTTGGATGTCTTTCTTTGAAAAGGTAAGTAACCATTATATTATAGCACAAAGCAGCCTGGCACTAAAAAAATGCAAAGGCAGTACTGTCTAGGAATCCTTCATAACAAACCCAAAACAAAAAGAGAGGATTCCACCGTACAAAAACTTATTCCTGTAAAGTATCTATAAATCTAGCATTCATTGTTCATCCTTTACATCCTGAAGATTACACTAAAAATCCAACAATCACAAACATTGGTATTTGAGCTTTTGTATGGTATGTGTTTTCCCTTCAAAACATCTGCCATTTCTTTCCTTCCCTACAACCCAGCAGACACAATCAGGTACTGTATTCCAAATCTTCTTCAATGGCTTATTGATTTCGTCGAGTCCCTAACAACGTTATTGTCTCTTTAACTATGTATGGCATAATGAACTGTACTTCAATGTGTTCTCTGGATGCTTTTGTTCACTATAAATAGCGAATGGAAAAGTTGGCTAATTTTCAATACTAAATCCAGTTATTGCATTAGATTTTAGGTTAGCCAGGAACTTAGTCACTATAACTTGAATGATGGCCTTTTGTATCTGGGAGATATTATATGACAAGTACATGAAGTAACTTGAAGAGGATGACTGCAGTTATTAGAATTGGTAGTTGCACTTGTTCATAAGTTGTTTTGAAAGATCGGGTTCTATTTTCTTGGTGGCTATTGCGGCATCTACTGACTTTATGAATTCAGGAATTTGTCTACATTATGTATCATTAACTAAAATCAGTTATATAGTGCTGAGATTTTTAACTCTAAATTTCAAGTGGTGAACTAGAATATAGACTGTTCTTGCATAATCATTCTCCCTTGCTTATCTAGATTGCAAGAGAAATAACTGGTGACGGTAAAAAGATGCCTGTTTTAATTACTGTGTAGAGTTTTTAACATGCTCTTCAGAATGAGGAATAGTGCATTAGATATCACCTTAAAATTAATGAGGTGTAAAGTTGTGGTTGCGGAGCTAATGCTGCTGCTGCTTTTATTTTTTGTATAAATCAAATGGTTCCAATGATAATACACAAAGATGAGGTTAACCTGTGAATAAATCAAACTTCCCAAAAATCTAACCAAATGATTATGCGTATAAATATTTCCGCAAAAGAGAAATATAGGAGTTTTTTTTTTAAAATGGTAATATTGTATTCTTGAGCATTAAAGAAATGCGGGGACCTTCAAAAGTTGGAATAGGAAAAGTAATACTTACAGAGATCCTTTACAAGCTGTTCTGACTCATCTAAACCTATTTCTTTACACTAAAAATAGAGAGATACAATACAATTCCACTTAACCTTATGAATGAAATTGGATGTATCTTCAGAATTTCTACTGTTCCTCTCTCTCCAAACTGTCCACCATATGCAATGTGGGATTAATCTCCAAATATCTTCTATCTCTTACTGCCCCCTATTCTTATCCAACAACTCAATAGGTCTATAGTGTGTTCAGGCATAGTCCACTTTCTTTCTGTGAGGTTGAGAAATATGGCCCAAGTCTGTGCTGTAAAACTGCAGTGCAAAAATAAGTGGTGGTCGGTCTCTTTTGTCTTTCCACATAGTGAACACCAAGATACTATAGTTACTCCTTTCTTCTTCAAGACTTTTATGTCAGGCATGCCCTTCTATCAACCAACCATGTAAAACATTTTATCTTGTTTGGTGCTAAGTTTCTCCAGACCTTCCTCCACAAGCTTTGCTGGTTGCTGCTATGTTGATCGTTGTCCATTTTATAGGCCTTACTAATAATGAAAGCCTCATTCTCACTGTGAAACCAGCTTACTGAATCAGGATCATTTTTGGTGCCTGGGAATTCCCTCTTCTAGCAATTTTCCACTCTCTCCAATCCCCAATCATTCAGTAATCTTCTGAAGGAGAGGTTCCAACCCTGTGTTGTCCAAAAGTCCTTGATCTTTGCCTCTAGGTTTTTGCATATTATGAACAGATCAGGGAAGGAAACCTTCAAAGGTATCCATTTATTCCAGGCATCTCCCTAGAAATTTGTTCTTCCATCTCTCACCTTTATTTATAAATTTGCCTCTAGCTTTGGTCACAAGTTTCCAGTAGTTCTCCGGATCCCAACTATACTAACATAACTACACTAGTTTCCATCTTCACCGTATTTGCATTTGATCATGTCCTTCCATAGTGCTTGCTCTTCCTCATTATATCTCCACTACCACTTCATCAGTAGACTGTTGTTCAGCTTCCTCATATCTCTGATGCCCAAACCTTCCCTATCTTTGCTATTCAAGGTTATATCCCATTTGAGCAGGTTATAACCTTTAATCTCTTTGCATCCATGCCAAAAAAATTCCTTCTTAGTTTGTCCAATTTCTTCAATACTTTTGAAGGTATAAAGTGACATTACATATCTTGGAAGAGAATCTAACACTGAATTGATTAGGATATATCTGCTTCCTAGGGATAAGTACTGTACCTTCCATCTAGCTAATCTTCCTTCTGTCTTCTTCACAATGCCATCCCATATTTCTACATCCTAATGTTTATTACCCAAAGACATGCTCAAGTATACTGTGGGCATATTATCCACTTACAACCCAGAATATCGGCCAAAATCTGAGTATTTGCCACCTCCTTAACGGGGAACAAATTGCTTTTTCCCCAATTCACTTTCAAACTTGAAGTAGCTTCAAACAACAGTAAGATTGTTTTGGTGAATCTTATTTGCTCCTCCTGAGGCTCACAAAACATGACAGTGTCATTTGCATATTGTAAATGACAAATTTCCTTAACTTCTCCACTATTGCCACTTATCTGAGAGCCTTTAATCCACTTATTATGGATGGTGTCCTCATCAAACTGTCAAAACCTTCCATTGCTAGAAAAAACAAGAAGGGTTGGAGGGGATCACCCTGTCTAAGACCACTTTCTGATGGAAAGAAGTCCACTGGTTCACCATTGAACCTAACAGTGCTTATGCAAAATCTATTTCAGCCCTACCATCTATCTCCAAAGCCCATTTGTCTTAAAGTATTCAGCAGGAACTTCCAATTTACATGATCATATTCCTTTTCAATGCCCAGCTTGCACATTACACCACATTCATTATCTTTCAATCTTGAGTCCACACATTCACTTGCAATAGGGGAAATATCCGTAATCTGTCTCCCTTTTATAAATTCCATCTGATGTTTGTTGACTAACTTATCCACTACCTTTTTCAAACTTTCAGCAAGTATTTTGCTATCTTTCAGCAAGTATTTTGCTATCACCTTAAACATGTCTGTGATCAGACTTATTGGTCTAAAATCTTTCAGTTCAGAAGCATCTACTTTTTTTGGGATGAGTGCCACAAATGTTGGATTAAAATTTCCCTTAGTCTTCTGATTAACATAAAACTCCTGGATAATACTTGACATCCTCTTTCATAGAGTCTTAGAAAGTGAGATAAAAAGACATGGGAAAGCCATAAGGCCCAGGGGCCTTTTCCATAGCACAAAGTTTGATGCTACCTAACTCCTCGAATGGTTTCTGTAATTCTTCCTGTTCATCAATACTAATACATGTAACTCCCAGTAGCCATACTTCTGGTCTCCATGCTTTTGTCTTTTCGTAAAGGTTTTGATAGAAACTTGTGAGAATAAGTTGAGGGTGACAAAAAAGTTTTGAAATTTAAAAAGGTGACATTGACTTGGTCAACTGTCATTAATTAAAAAGTGCATCTGATTAGGGTGATTAAAAACTTTAGGGTATGGATTAAAATTTTTAGAACTTTAAAAAAGTTCCCTCCTAAATTTTCAATTTCCTTTTCTTCTTCTTCTTTCATAGCCACCGCCACCAAACAACTACGATAGTTGTTGCAACAACTTAATCAACTAGTGATGTTGTTGCAACAACTCCAGTTTAGTTGTTGCAGCAAATCAAACAATTGTTGAAGTTGTTGCAACAACTTTGACAATTGTTTGATTTTCTGGCAGAAGGCGAAGGACGGAAAGTGAAAAAAATAAAGTGGAAAAGGAGGTGGTGATGGTGATAATAGAGAAGGCAAGGGTAGTGATAGTAGCGAAGTTTGTTGTTGTTGGTGGTGATGACAACAGAGGAGGTGGCGGTGGAGGAGTAGGTGGCGATGGTGGCGGCGAAGGAGTAGGTGGCAGGGGAGGCGATAGTGATAGCGGCGGAGAAAGTGACAATGGAGGAGGTGGTGCTGGAGGAAGAGTCAACGGAGGTGGTGCTGGAGGAAGAGTCAATGGAGGTGGTGCCGGAGGAGGAAGGGGTGATGACGGCGGGGTGAGGGGGTGGGGAGGAGGGGGTGGGGTGGCGTGGGGAGGGGATGAGTGAATAGAGGTAGGGGGAGATAAGGGTTTTGTGTAAATAACAGAACTTGAGGGTTTTAAAATTAGTGTCATTAACACTAATTTTAAAATTGTCACCTCTACTCAATACTTAAGACTTGCGTCACTTTTTTCTAATTTTAAAACTTTCTTGTCACCCTTAATTCAATTTCCCTAGAAACTTTTAATAGTCTCCGTGATAGCAATAGGATCATTGGTACTGCTTCCTTCTACCTTCAGTATATCTGTGGAACTGAGCTTTTTATGAGATGTTGCTATTCTATGGAAATATTTAGTATTTTTATCCTCATGTTTCGACCATATTCGGGATCTTTTTCTCCACCCTATCTCTTCATTTTTGGCCACTTGCTCATAAGATATTGCCAGGTTTGTTTTATCAAAAGCTCATCATCTGTAAGAATTCTTTGCTCTTGAATAGTCTCCCACTTGGATAGTTGATCCGGGATCTCCTTTTTTTATTGTTTCCAATTGTTCATGTTGCTCTTGCTCAATTCCTTCAATTTCCCTTTTGAAAGCTTCAGTTTTTCAGCTAAAACAAATCCTGGGGAGCCAATGATGGAGAATCACAACCACCACATTTTCACCTTCTCCCTGAAGCCTTCAACTCCCATCCACCAGTTTTCAAATTTGATGTAGGATTTCTTGTTGTTCATGTCTCCACAAGTCAAAAGGATGGGATTGTGATCAGAGCCCAATTTTGGCAGGGTTAATTGTTTGGTAAGAGTAAACAGTTCTTCCCACTGAGAAGAGTACATGATTCTGTCAATTCTGGAAGCAGTTGTATGATTCCCCCTTCTCCTCCAAGTGTAAGGCCCTCCAAATGAAGGACAGAAGAGACATCTGCGCCCATTGATTAGTATGGTTTCTAACTAATTCCCCTTTTCTTTCATATTTAATCCCCTTACGTTATAAGACACTAGTTTCACCCTCATTGTTTCATAATGGATAGGCTTCTCTCTCTGATCCTGGGCTCACCTTCTTTGAATTTCATGTTGAAGATTAAATTCCTAACTCCTTTGGAACTGTGTTTTTGTTAACACTGACTGTGTTGTCACTGTTTTTCTGTTCCTCCCTTCGACTGTTTTGCTCCAACTTCACAATTAAAGAGAAAAACTCCTTTTCGTATCCCTTTGGTGGAAACCCCAAATAACATACTTAATTTGATGAGATTGATATGAAATCTCAGTGTCGCTTTTGACTTGAGTCCTTCCTCGTTTACACGGTCATCCACCGCAAGAGGTCTAAATTATAACCAATTAATCCTCTGGAAATTCTGTAACATCTTCTTCCCCCTCACTGTCAGCTTCTTCAATGTTGTTCAGCTTGTTAAAATCTGGTTCAGACCTTTCTGACAGAATTTCAGTCTGCAAAATATCTTCAGATTGACTTTATAAGCTCCTGAGTTTTTCTGCCATCCGCATGCAAAATTCCAGATCTCTATCGACTATAAGTGTTCAAAAACTTTTTCCTGCTTCCCCAGTTTTATATGAGAGAAGGAGATAAAAGGTTCTGTGAATCCAGTGGACCTCTTAATTAAAAAGCCCAACTGATTTGAATAGTTTCGACTTAAAAATTGGGCCTCTTCTCGAATGGGCTCAACAAACCCAATAGAAGTAGCTTCCACTACTAATAAATCCAAGTGGGTCCCCCCCCCCCCCCCCCCCCCCCGTCATGTGATTTTCCCTCATTGAATGCATTTTCTGGAATAATAATCACTGTTCTGGCCTGTCCCTTTACTGTAATAACTGAAATGAACCTACCATATTTATTGAACTTTTTAGAGCAATAAATATATGCCAAGACATCTCTACATTTCCTCTATTTCAGAGGCTTAATAACCATAACAAAGCGCCTTTGCTCAGCACCAGTCTTCTGATCGACATTCTCGCCGCCTTCACCCTATCAAACCACGTCTCTGAGAGAGATTTTGACTCCGTAAGATCATAAGACTTCCCCCCTGATCTGAAGTAAAATCTGTTCTCCATGCTTGCCCAATAGAAAAATTAGAAGAGAATGAAAAAAGAGATAGAAGGAGAGAAAAGAGAAAAAGTAGGAATGGGGTATTCACCCTTTCATGTAAAAGTGACTTAAAAAAGATGGTCTCAAAGAATTGATGACTGGTGGGATGGCTATTCTATCAATGGGGACCGAGCTTTAAATTGTGCTTTAAGCTAAAATTACTAATCTCATGCATTAATTGAACTTTTGAAAGGAAAATCCAACTTAAGTAATCTTTCTGAAGATGAGGAACCTGTGGGCGACAACAAAAAGAAGTTCAGACGAATGCTCATTGCCTAGGAAAAGAAATCTCTTATTAAACGGCTGAAAGAGGGAGATAATAACACCAATTTTCACCAAATGACCAATCATCACATAAACCATAGTTTAATTGAAAAAGAAATTAATGAACAAGTTCTCGAACATGAAAATGAAGTCATGAAGATATAACATAAATACACATGAGCTTTATATAAGGAAAATGAGTATTGGATACTACCATTAGATGATATTCTTTCACAATATTAAGTTGATTTAGGAGGAAATGCTGCAACGGCCATTCGAGGTTGAGGAAGTGGAGCAAGTTTCAAACTGTGCACCAACTGTCCCTTGGCTTTTCTCAGTTATAATAAATATTTTTATTGTTAAATGAGAAAAATCAGCCTTTGACAGATACAGAAGCCTGCTTAAGGCAGGGTTTCTAATACTTGATAGTTGATGAAAGATAAAATTGGTAGAAGATAATGTGTTAATGCTCTTTATGTGAAGTAATTCTATTCACAAACTACCAGAACCAAGAAAGTTCTATATCTTTATAAATAATCTAGGACTTAAGCTCCTTTGACTATGCAGAGAGTCAGTGAAGTCAATGGAACTTTCAAAACTATGTATATTTTTCACATTATATCAAAAGGGAATGATCATAAGCACCTATATCTCTTGCTAGAAAGTGCCTCTATCATCATATTATCTGTAGTTCCTCTCCTTCCAAACTTTCCATAATATGCTCATTATAGTTGTAACAATCCAGAGGGTTTTGAGATGTCTTAATGAGTTCTGCCATTGCCAACTGATCATAGCTTCCTTCAAGGTGCTTGACATGACCCACTGAACACCACATTTTATAATACAAGAATAAGTTGTTTGGGGCTTCGAAGCATTGATGACACAAATAACATCTTTTACCCATGATGAAACCCCTCTTCTGCATATTGTATTGCGGAAGACATGCCACATGTACTAGTCAATCAAAGCAAGCCACTTAGGGGAGCATTAGATTTCGAGAACCTATTCCAGAGCTGCTGTCTGTCATCCTTACCTGTATCTATTAGCAGGTTGTAACAGAATCAAAACAGTAAAGTTGCGTTCTTTGTCCAACCAGTGTATCAGGTTCAGAATATAGCTGCTTTAGCCTTGTAAACTATGTGCAATGACTTTACTTTTATGGCTTCCTTTTTTACTCCCTTTAAATTATATGCAAAAATTATCTTATCATTCACAGAAGTTTCCGAAAATTTGGGCTAATCTATACACTTCTAGAACTTGGAGATTTCTTCTAAAAATGATCCATCCATTTCACCTCTGCTCTCTGCAGTTGTAGTCTTCTTAACATATAAATCTGGAAATATTTCTTCAAAGGAGTATTCTCTATCCACCGTACTGTCATTATCTATTTTTCCTTTTGCCAGCTCCTTCAGTTTCACCATATTCTGAGCTCCGGCGGTAGGTCGCAATAGAGAGTAATCCAATGTGATCCTGTGACTGGATTAGTGCTGCACCAGTAATCTGCAATACAACAATTCATCTTGATAACCACCTTGCAAAATCTTGACCGTTGTTGAACCTGGCTCCCCTACTTGCATGATAAACTCTTGTGTTGCAACCCCAAGTTCTTGACACTTTGTCCCTCTTTTTCTTTCGATGGTGGTACTTCTGACAATTTTAACCAAGTCCATTTTTCTTTTTTTTTTCTGCATTCCCTTCCCATAAGAAGTCTCATAAGTCTGTCTAGTTTGTACTTTCTGGATGGGGAACAATGACGTGAAATATTGAAGTTGGTATGCCAATAATATTCATGATTTAATTCTTTATAAAAAAAATCTTATGATTTAACAGGAAATTTTTAGTAAAATTGGACATTGGTGTTAGAAGTCATGATATGACAAACAACGTCAAGAAGAAACGGTCAGAGAGTACATCGCCAGGTTCACAAGATAAACATACACCTTAATTCTTTATAAAAAAATAAAATCTTATGATTTAACAGGAAATTTTTAGTAAAATTGGACATGTTGGTGTTAAAAGTCATGATATGACAAACAACGTCAAGAAAAATGGTCAGAGAGTACATCGCCAGGTTCACAAGATAAACGAACACCTTCTCTAACTGCAGCGGCAAACAGGCTATTGAATCTTTCTGATGAGAGTGCAATAACCTATACTTGTATTGTGAATTTACTATGAAATAGTAAAATAGGACTTGTGGATAACTGATAAAAAGATGCAACTTGTGGATAATGCTTCTGTTGCAACCGCCTTGGTTTGAGTTTTGCAACCCTAAGCATTTCCTACCTGAGGATCTGAAACTGATTCTGAACCTGCTATATTTTTGGCGATATTACTTTTTTTATTTGGGATTCTAGAGTATTTTCTATCTGCTCTTGATCATGAACAATTATCTTCCACGTCCATCATGTTAAGATGCCATTGCCATTGTTTACATCATTGATCAGTGGTCATTAACATCCTGACATTTTCACTCACTTTATTATTTTTATTTCATTTCCCAATATATTCTTTTTTCTTGTTTTAATCCAACTTCATCCCCATATTTCAGCATCCGGACTTGCCAGTAGACTCCCAAAAGTAAACTTGATTACTAGTCTCTTTTTGATCTGACATTAGATGTTTCCCTTTCTTGTTCCAGATAAGACAGAATGTATTATGATTCCCAAAAGAAATTCAAAATATGAAGGACGAGAAAGTATTAGTAGCATATTTTACCTAAGTTACTGAATTGGATGCTTCAAATTTCTTTGTTACTGCATCTGTTGTCTTGTTTCTTAATGGTATTTGGAATGGTTTAATGAGATTGAACTAGTGTTCAGAGTCAGCTGGAAAACCTTGGGGATCAAACTGTCTTTCACTTGCTTATCAGGTGGATAAAGATATTAAGGTCCTAGGAGATTAAGGTCTTGGGGGGTAATCTATAGTATTTAAAGAGCTTTGGAGTTGTTCTTTCTCAAAAAAAAAAAGGAGGAGCTTTGGAGTTGCACTAGGTCCGAACTAGGATTCCAAATTATTTATGTATTTTCAGTGGTTCCAGAATATTTTTCACTATAGATACTTATAGCATGCCCGATTCCCAAAATTCATTTACTTTTGGTACACTCATAGTGCTCAGATGTTAGTATTTCTTAGATTCTCTGGAGGCCCTGAAATGTGCTGGGCTTTTACTAATATTTCTGGTGTATTGTCTTTATCCTTTAGGAATAAAGTTCATTTGTATCTGTTTCTTTCTAGATTGGTGCAAACAATGGACTACTCTGTCATAGTGTTTGATACAGCCCCAACTGGACATACTCTACGGTTATTACAATTCCCATCAACACTAGAGAAGGGGCTTGCCAAAGTGATGAGTTTGAGGAACAAATTTGGCGGCGTTATTAGTCAGGTAAATCCCTCCCCCCTGCATGAAAAAACATCTTTTTCTACTTTTTCCCCTTAGAGGTTCTAATATGATGATTTGGGGGCTGGGGTGAGGAGGTTGCTACTTTTACAAGGGAAGCATCATTTGGAATGTTTCAAAAAAAGATAATTCATCTTCATCTGCCAGCTTGAATTTACTAAAAGATTGTTCTCTATTGTAGATGAGTCGTATCTTCGGCGTTGACACTGAATTCGGTGAGGATGCGATCCTAGGCAAACTTGAAGGCATGAAAGATATAATTGAGCAAGTGAACAGACAGTTCAAGGATCCAGTAAGATATTTACTTTGAAATGGTCGTCCTTATAATGAAAAAGTTGCTTTTATGTTCTTTTTTTTTTTTTGAGAATGTAAGTAGCTATTATATTGAAAAGGAGAAACTGCCTGGCACCAAGCTGGTGCTAAGTCTAAACAAGTATCAGGAGATCTTCCAAACAAATGGAAGGACTTTTGTATTGAAAAACCTATGCTTGCAAGAAATCAATGAAAAGTCACATACTATCTTCATTATTCAAATCCTGAAGATTGCACCAAAAAGCCAAAAATCCTAAACAATTGTATTTAAGCTGCTCTACACTAATTGACTTATCTTTGAAACATCTGTCATTTCTTTCTTTCCATATGCTCCAGCATATGCAGGCAGGAATGGTGCTTTTATGTTCTTATTGCTGCATCATAGTGTGATAAATTAGTAAAGTTCAGTGAATCTTCTTTTTGGACCTGGGAAAACTGTTAATAAGTTCGAATAAGAAGCATCAACGAAATCAGGAAGCTGTAGTAGAATATCTCTTTTAAAGGTAGCCGAACTACTTATATGTCTTGTGTTTTAGTGGAAGTAGTGACACATAATGTCTCCTTGTTGATGAGACGTTAGCAGTCTGTTGTTTTGGTGAAGGGGGCTGGCAGTGGTATGAGAGGTTCTATTTGGCTTGAGCAAGAATTAAGAACTTTACAGCTTTCGATTACTACCAGAAATGTTCACTGGAGTTTGGAATAAATAGACAGCCTGAATTTTTTATACAAAATAATGCTCTCTTGGGAAATGGGCCATGACTCCAAACTCTCTCCCTTTCATTTTGCTCTGGCGATCTTCTTTTCTGATGATTTTTTGTATCATTTGGTTATCAAAGATAAAATCTTCTTTATTTCTGGTGACAAGTCCTTTGAGGTAAATGATTGTAGCTATGACTATGATAGGGAAAATCTTCTGTATTTCTGGTGATAAGTCCTTCGAGGATGGTTGGTTTCTGCTGATAGAGTGCATTAGGAGATTTACAAGTAAATTAAAATAGATAAAGAGAACTTGCATAAGCAGGCTTCAGTGTGGGACTGGTATCATTTGAGGAGATGGGGAGGAAAAATTCGAGTATATATATATATATACAGTGTTTCAAAGAATTTCAACAACTTTTGTCATTATGTGGGGAATTTGAGCTTGGTTGGGGGAGAGGAAATGTGCAACTACTACCCAAAGAACGATTACAACAGGAATTGGAGGGGTGGGGGTTGATAAAATCATTTGCTTCTTAGGTAAATCTTCCACAAATTCATATGCTGATGCGACAAGAATCCATCAACGGCCAGAAAGGTTAAGACATGCAGCTAGAGTAGTTCCTAACAGAATACTGATCACCCTGAGGCAGCAAATGACAGTTCTCAGTTCCTTTCAAAGTGCTTGATACGTTGCTTGAATGATTCTTTCAACATCAGCCCTAATCCGGAGGTGATTCAGAAAAGTGAATGGGAAGTCAATTCTTTTTTCTTCAAGTTCATGAATATGTGGTTACAAGTATAGGATTTCTTGATAAAGTGAAGGAGCGACAAAGCTACTTGATCATGAGGAGTTTTGAATTCATGCTCATGCAGAAATTAAAGAATCTCAAAAAGGACAGCACTACCTGGAACAGATAAGTTTTGACAAAGTAGAGGCAAGAAGGAGCAAAGCAATAGATGAGCTCCCAGCACTGAAACATGCCATTGAGAAGAGATGTCAACCACAAGCAGAAACAATCATATGATGTTTAACCTGAAAACGGAGCTACATCAACTTGCTTAGATCGAAGAGGTATCATGGTGATAAAAGTCTAGATGTCTGCGGCTCAAGGAGGGGGACAAGGATACCAAAGTACTCCCGCCGTCCCAATTTATGTGGCACCATTTGACTAGGCACAAAGTTTAAGAAAGAAAGAAAGATTGTTGAAACTGTGGTCTAAAACAAACCCTTGACATTTGTGTGGGTACAAATCACTTCATTAAGGGTAAATGGAGTTTTAAAGTTAAGTTGTTTCTAATTATAGAAAGCTGACATTTTTTCTGGGACAGACAAAAGAAAAGTTTGCCAATAAATTGGGACAGGGAGTCTCTCCAAAGAATAGTGAATACATTGATAATCTCAAAATTGGGACTTAAATCGTAGATGACGAAGAGGATCAAAGTAAACATCTTAGTCTTTTATTAGAAGCTTTATTCTGAACGTGAAACCTAGAGACAAATTACCAACTTGTATGACCTAGCTTGTATCACAGTGGAGGAAAGAACATGGTTGAAAAATACCTTTGAGGAGATGAGGTCCTTGCATTTATCCCATTCTGTGCACCAGACAAGGCTCCAGGGCCAGGAGGCTTCACAATAGCCTTCTTCCAGAAGGCTTAGGAGATTATCAAGAAGGCTGATGTTATGATAGCCCTTAACTATTTCCAGAACCAGGTATATTGTTAAATCATGCAATGCTTCATTCATAGCATTGGTCCCCAAAAGAAAAGATGCAATTGAACTCAAAGACTGCAGGTGTATTGGTCTCATTGGTGCAACCTAGCTACCAAACTTCTAGCAGAGAGACTCAAGAAAGTAATTGGGAAGTTGGTTTCAGGTTATCAGAATGCTTCATCACAATAGGCAAATCACTGATGTAGCACTAATTGCCAATGACGTCCTTGATTGGAGACTGAAAAAGGTGTGTGTGGGGGGTTCAAATGCAAGTTGGATATTGTGAAGTCTTTTGATCAAATAAATTTTTCCTACCTCATCAACATGCTAAGAAAAATGAGATTTGGTGAAAGGTAGATCAGGTGGATAAAATTCAGCATTACCACTGGTAAATAATGAGTCTTGATTAAGTCCAGTGGGGTTTCTCACCACAAAAAGGTCTTAGGCAAGGTGACCTCATTTACCCGTCATCTTTATTCTGTCCATCGAAGGATTTAGCAAAGTAATTGATAAAGCCAATCAAATGCAGTGGATAAGTGGTTTTAAAGTACGCTGTGACCCTCGGAATTCAGTTTCTATCTCACATCTGCTTTATGCAGATGATACACTAATTTTTAGTGGTGAAGAGGGATCCATCAAACCATCCTTTCTCTCTTTTGAGATAAGGGTAACTTTATATTCACAAAAAACTCGTCATCCAAAAAGTGATGAGTGAGACCATTACAACCCACAGGGGGTAAGAATCAAATGTCAGACAAGGGACTTGTCTATAGACTTTGCATTTTTCCTATGAAATCAACAAAAACTTCTATATCCCCCACCATATCCTGTTTACACCAAAAATAAAGAAGGCTAAGGCAGTTCATTTTGATCTTCTGATTGTTGTTGCTTGTGCCCTCAAAACATCTTCTGTTTCTTTCCTTCCATAGAGTCCACCAAATGCATGCTGGAATCAGCTCCCACCAATCTTCCTCTGACCCCCTTCTTCCAATTCCTATCCAACTGTTTAGCATATCCATGGTAGATTTTGGCATTAGGCCACACACTCCTAGTATACAGAAAAACATATATACTAGGAGTGTGTTGGTTTGTCAGGACTACACATCAACATGCTCTAGAGTGTCATTTACCTGGTTAATGGTGTTCCCAATTTGAGGGAGCTGGCAGAAATATTTTGTTGCAGCATTGGTTCTTTCCCAACAACTTACCTGGGCTCCTAGTAGGTGCTAAATTTAGATCAACAGAAATCTAGAATGATGTTATTGAGAAGTTTGAGAAAGGTGCGTCTTGGCAGAAGAAGTATCTTTCAATTGGAGGCAGACTCACACTTAGTATCAGTGTCCTAGAGAACATTCACACCTACTTCATTTCTCTCTTATCTATCCCTAGTAAAGGTACAAAAACAACTGGACAAGATGAGAAGAACCTTCTTATGGGAAGCTTACAACAAGGGGAACACACTCCACCTAGTCAAATGGTTCAAACTTACACATTCAAAATCCTAAGTTGGTGTCCATTTCAAAAATAAATCCCAAGGTGCTTTGGCATTAGGAATTTGATTGCTCAAGTAAGTGTATGCTAATGAAATGGTTGTGGATGTACGGTCTCTGCAAGGAAGATAGTCAGGGAAACACATAGACTTCAAAATCACCGGTGCACTATCAATAGCCCCACATGGAGTTGGTCTCTAGAAGGATATAAGCAAACTATGGGGTGAGTTCTTTCAGAACACCTTTTAAAGTAGGCAATGAACTTCACATCAAATTCTAGAAGGACCGATAACTTTAATGGATGATTATCCTAATCTCATCCAGGTTACTTGTGATCCAAATTCTTCCATCTAACAGAACAAAGAAGATAGCACCTAGAACCTACTATTCAGAAGAAGAGTACATGATAGGGGTTTTTTCCCTTCATACAGGGCCTTAAGACAGGGGACTCTCCTTCCCCTTTTTATCCATCTTGGCATTGAGGGATTAAGCTCAATGATGCATAAGGCAATATATTTCCAGTGGATTTTGTGCTAGGGCAAATGGTCACTCAAGAGTGGGAATTTCTCACATACAGTACACTAATAATACGCTTATCTGGTAATATCTGGGAATGCCATTGGGGGCTAGGTACAAGGGTAAGCAGGTGTGGCAAAACTTTGAAGGGATGCAGAAAGAGACGCTATGTTGAAAATACAACACCTATCTTCAGAAGGCATGGTAATACTACTTATTATTAACAAAATGCCTATATGGGAATATCTGGTAATGCCATTGGGGACTAGGTAGAAGGCTAAGCAGGTGTGGCAAAACTTTGAAGAGATGCAGAAAGAGACTAGCTAGTGGAAAAGGCGATAGCTATCTTCAAAAGGCATGGTAATAATCATTAACAGTGTTCTCGACTCTCTCCCCATAAGATATCTTATGTCTCTTCTCCAATGCCAAGTAGTGTAAGGAAGAAGATGGGATAGGATCATCCGGAACTTCTTATGGGGTGGTAACAAAGAAAAAAGGTCCTTCCATTTGGTGAAGTGGGATAAGGAGCTGGCGGATAAAAGAAGAGGTGTTGGTATTAGAAACTTGAAATTTACAATAATAGTTTATTAATGAAGTGGTTCTGGAGATTTGGGAAGGAAGGGGAACAATTATGGAGAAGGGTTATATCTGATGATATGGAGCTCAATCTCCTTGGTTCATGGGTCCGGTTAATTCTCTCATGGTTTGTGTGTTTGGAAGCATATTACTGGCCTTTGGTCTTCTTTTGTTGTTAACACAAAGATCGAGGTGGTAATAGTAAGCACAAAAGGTTTCGACAAGATGCTTGGATGGGGCATGCACAACTAATACCTTATTGAAATAGGACATGCACCATGTAATGTTTCAGTTCCATAGACTTTTCATTTTCACTTCAAATACTGGTAAGTTGGCTTCTGACCACTGGAATGGTTAGTTGGAGTGTTAATTTTCATAGAAACTGTTTCAATTGGGAAATTTCCCAGAATAGCTGTTCTTTTAAATGATAGGAAAGGTGTTTTTAAAATGAAGAGGTTCTAGATACATACATATGGACTAGGCAGAATAGTTCTGTAAATTCTTGCTACAAGTTCTTGACAGAGATGGGTTCAACTGACAAGCTGGCCCTGGAAGAGGATCCGGAAGTCCAAGCCCTACAAGGTTAGTTTCTCTCTGTGGATAGCTACACATGATGCTTGTCTTACACAAAGAATCATACAGAGGAGAGGCGTCTCAATTTGTGACAGATGCAACATGTGCAACAGGGAGGAGGAAAGTAGCAGCCACTTTCTCTTACATTGCCCTATTGCAAGTCAGATCTGGTCGTTGTTCTTCAACCTTTTCAAAGTCATTTTGTATGACTCATTAGTAAAGGAGCTTCTGATGTGACGGAGGGTTTGGAGGAAATGCAAATCAGTGAGGAAGATATGAAATACAGTTCCAGCCTGCGTGTGTTTGGTAATATGTAATGAAGGAACACAAGGTACTTTGAAGGAAAAAATATACGTTCTCCAGAAATTGGAATCTTCATGCTCATGGTTATTGGCATTTTGGTGTAATCTAGGATGTAAAATAACGGAAGTAGCATGCTTGACTATATAGACTCACTATAGGAATAGGTGCTTGTATTGGTGGAACCTTCTCTTTTTGTTTTTGCTCAGGAAGAGTGCCAGCTTACTGATTTTAATAGAATTATATCTTTACCTCCTCTCAAAAAAAAAAAAGGAAAAAAAAAAGAAGAAAAACCGAACTGGAAGATGATCCCTGCTGGACACAAAGGAACTGCAGATGTTTTGATGGAATATCAACTCCAGACCACTCCCTTAAGTCTAGGTGTCCCTTGTATCCTTTTAGTTGGAACAATCTGTCCCCTGTAAATTCCTCTAATAATTTTTTGGACTTTATTAGCTCCTGAATCTTAGCATAGCCTGTAATATATTGTATCCTATCCCTTACGGGAATCGAAGCCGTGTCTTCGACATGAAAAGACGATGTCCTAACCACTGGACGAAAGGGACCAAAAAGCCATTCTTCATCAGATCGTAGCTTCATGTACCAAATATTTCAATATCGTTGCGTCCGGTATTTTTGTTTTGTTCCAACAGTGTGATGAAGAATAGATCCGAGAAAGAGACTTTCATTTCCAGTCTCCTATTTATTTATTTATTTTTATTGAATTTTAGATTTTCTAAAAGGAAAAATAGTAGATTATCTCTTTTTCTAACAGATAAAAGAATCTAAAAATAAATATTCGATCGAACTGTCTTTTTCCTTCGATCCGTGAAAAGATATACTCTGGGGTTTTAGATTTATTTATATGAAGTATGAAGGAAAGGGACCGTTTGGTCCTTGAACAGTTCTTTCGCTGACATACCCTATTATGTACACATTACCTTTGGTACTCTTTGCATCTGCTTGATTCCATCAATGAAACCACATACTTCATCCAGAAAAGAACTTTACAGCTTTCGCATGAATGTCACCAAGTAATGGGATTGAGGAGAAGTGCATTTCTTCCATCTAGTGCTGCTGGTCTTGCTGTTAAGAAGATCCCTTCTCAATTCTTGAAAATCATCAGTTGAATTTAGAAGTACTCATAACAGATATAGAAGTTGCATAATTGCTGGAAACTGAGCTATGTAACTGATGTGGTGGTGTCTAGTTCCATTCTTTTCCTCCCTGCAATAACTTGCATTTTCACAGAAAATGAGTTTGAACAATTCATTAGTGGTTCTAGCAACTATTTATCTGAGCAGTTTCTTTTTGGTAAAAGAGAACTGCACTATGTGTTCTACCTGTTTGGTTTGAATGGGGAGGTGGAGGAGTCTGTTGATGTTGCCTATTGATCTTTTTATTTGGTTTTTTCATCTTATTTTGATTTCTGGGAACCTACTACTTGCCCTGGCCAAGGTAGGGGAAAATTCCTTACAGATAGTCTTTACTGAATGGCTGAATAAATTTCCTTCTTTGTTTACTTGAACCTTTTGGTGTACTTCTCAAGTTCTCCTGATCTTTAATGCCCACTTCTTTTAACAGGACTTGACAACATTCGTTTGTGTTTGCATTCCGGAATTCCTCTCTCTATATGAGACTGAAAGGCTTGTTCAGGAACTCACTAAATTCGAGATTGATACACATAACATTATAATAAACCAAGTGCTTTTCGATGAAGAAGGTGCAAGTCTCGTATTGGTTTCTGTAAATAGCATTAATTCCTTGTAATTTCTTTTCAATTGTGTTTGGTCTTGTCTGTATCACCTTTTTCTCCAAAGCTTGTTTCTGTGAGAGAAAACTAACTCTTGGAAATTGCGTCTGTTTTTAGTTGTTGAATCCAAGCTGCTGAAGGCTAGGATGCGGATGCAACAAAAGTACTTGGACCAATTCTACATGTTATATGACGACTTCAATATTACCAAGCTGCCTTTGCTGCCACAAGAGGTTTGAAGATGCTGCTGCATATAATCCTGGATATCCCTCCCCGCCCCTGAACCCCAAACATAAAATGAATTCTTTATTCACGGGAAGAACATGATCTTAAATTTTCTGAACTACTCAAGAAACATAGATGTGCCAGTCTGATAAGTGAGATGCTACTCTCTGATAGGTTTGTGGTGTTGAAGCGCTGAAAACATTTTCACATAACTTTCTGACACCGTATCAACCTTCACTTGTTCGAGGTTCAGTGGAAGAGCTGGAAATGAGAATAGCCACACTGAAAGAACAGTTGAAAGATGCCGAAGAAGAACTGGAAAAACTTAGAGCAGGCCAACAAGAAAGTATAATGTAGAAAGACTTGCCGGACAGAGGGCATTATGTTGCCTTCACTTGATTTTGTTTATCCTTTTTCTAGGAAATCATGTTTTCTTTGAGAGAACTATTCTTTTTGTACAACTTTTTTCATTTTTTAGTTCTTTTGTACCTTGAAGAAGACAATAAATGAAGTTATAACATTCATGAAGTAAACTTGACCACCATTATAATGTATTTTCAAGTGGACTTTGATGAATCCCAGCTATTATCACTGAGAAGGTTCATGATGTAGTGCTCTGATGAATATTCCTCCGTGCATTTTTACTTGTCTATTATACTTAAAAATAAATGTTCACTTTTATTTGTTCACTTTAAAAAATTAAGATATAATAATATTATTTTCAAAGAGTGATATGTGAAATTATCATTATATTTATTGCTTTTTAAGGGATATATATTGAACAAGTAAAAATAAATGAAGGAAATATTTTCTAATCCTCTGCATTGGAGAAATATCTATATTTGGTGACAGGTAAAGAAAAAAAGGAAATATTACATGAGAGAAAATATTTATGTTACTTAATTTAATATATATAATATTATATTCACTTTAGCTCACGCGTATCAATACTTTTTATTTATACTATATTAAAATCATGAATATTTTTAAAAATATTGATTGAATTTTTTATCTTTTATTAAAAAACTTTACAGTAGATAAAATGGTTATTTTTTATTTTTTTTCAAATAATTATTATTTAATTATTATTTTAATATTTAAAATTAATTAAAATTATAACTATAATATTTTTAAATATTACATATTTAAAAGATATAAGAACTCTAAAAATATTACATATTTAAAAGATATAAGAACTCTTAATTTTTAATATTTTATAATTGCCTAAAGTTTTGGTTTTAAAATCCTTGTTTGAATTCTAAGCAATATAAAGAGAGATCCCCCCCCACTCTCTCTCTCTCTATATATATGAGGTTTAATTTTACTTATGATTCGGAGTAAAAAAAATTTATAGCATATTCTTGTGCTCACAATATTGAGCTTTTATTTATTTATTTTGTATATCTCGAGTCATTTACTTTTCTTTCAATATTGACATGGTTAATTAAATTTTTATTTATTTGTAAGATGTAAGAGCCCCTAATATTTAGTAGTTAATACTTTAAATTGCTCAAAATTTGCTTTTAAAATATTCTTTATTTAAATAATATTAAAAATCTTAATATTTAATACTTTAAAATAAATTATATTTTATTAACTTATATCAACCATTTCATTATTAAACTAACTAATTATTCATCGCAATTTTCAACTTATGGTACGAGAGAATAAATTAAAGAGTGTAACTTTTTTTTTCATTAATATGTTGATTTATTTCTTCTGCTTCTTTAAAAAATTATATAATTGAAAAAAAAAGAAAATATGAAAACACAACTTATTAAATTAAATTATAAAAAAAATTAATAATTCTCATTTTCATCATTTAAGCAATATTCTATTCATTTTTAGCGTTAATTATTATTTTATAATATTTTTTTTTTGTATTTTGTGTTAATTAATTGACGTGACATACACGTGCAATACACATATACTAAAATTATAAGAACACATATTTTATTCATTTAAATGAATATAATATTAAATATATTATAACTTCAATTGCAATATCATATACTTCATTTTTTTATATAATTTTTTATATTGACGCGACACACGTGCTATGTACGTAAACTAAACTAGTATATTATTATTATATACCTTTATATAAGATTGATATATTATATATAATTTTTTTTCATTATATATTAGACTATGTTACATAATACTTTAATTATTATTTTCCGTGTATTTGGCGTGGTGCATTCACCAGGTTTAAGTTTCATTGGAAGTAAGGACCAAGGAAGGACCCTTAACGCCTTACTTTTTGTACTTAACAAAAGTCTTAATTTTAATTATTTAGATTTTAAGTACTAAGTTTGTTTAATTTTGAAGTTTAAATTTTAATTATTAAGTGTATATGATTTTTTATCTTACGACCATTTAATAAGTCTGAATAAATTTGAATGATTAAGATATATAATAAAGTTTTAATATCATTAAGATGTCTATTCAAATATATCTACAAAGATGACAGTTCACCAATTTCATCTATTCATTGCTACCGCTATTGCCCTCCATTATAACTATTGTGGATGTTACCCACCACTCATAACCACTATCACTATCAATCACTACAATCAATCGTTACCACCACTGGTCACCATTTATAGTTATCAACACCAATTATTATTACCATAACAATCACCGATCACTACTGATAATCACCGCTACCTATCGCCAATTAATCACCATTATCATTCACCACCACGGTAAGTTACTACTGTCATCCGCCACAACTATATATTCGCTGCCACCACCAACTATCACCATCGATCACTACTGTTCACCACCATCACCACTAATTACTATTAACAACACTAAAATTAGCCAATATCATCCTTAATTGGCACAACCGTCACCTCTAGCCATCACTATCACTAACTTCATTAAATTTTATATTTATTAATTTTTAAATAAAGATAAATTTATGTTAAAACAAAAAAGTGCTTTTAATTGTTTAATAGTTAGATCTTAATATTATAGTTTAATATTTAAATCTATTTTCAAATTCAGATACTAAAATCGTAATATTTAGATATATATTCAGATTCAAACATGTTAATCTTTAATAAAAACAAATGGATCCTAATCACTTATGATAATCTCTCCGAACAAGCACAAGCTTATCGCCAAATATCTCTTCTATTATCTCCATAAAATAAACCCAACAAAAAGGTGGATTAAAAGAGAAATCTAATATTAAATAGATTACAAGTTTAAACTACTTTTTGTGGTAAAAATTCATTCCTTTTTATTTTTATTTTCATAATCTAGATAATTTTTGTCAAATGATAGAAAGATGTTTATAATATTCATACAACACAAATCAGCGATAATGAGAGTAAGATGTGTGCTGAAATGGAACAAACACGTTGAGATGACCGAGTTGGTCTAAGGCGTCAGATTAAGGTTCTGATCCGAAAGGGGCTTGGTTCAAATCCCACTGAAATCCACATGGAAATCTCTACAAATGCCATACATGAGAAAGTGAGACAGAAGAAAATTGATGAAACTAACCAGAAATCCGCCGAGCAGCTGAAAGTCATTGTGCCTGCAATCAATCCTACAGGTCTAGAATTCGGTCGGCAACATTCTAATAGACGTTATGTATAATACCCTTTTATTTTGTTACTAGCTTTTGGTGTATTTCCTGTCTTGTGTTAAACAATGAAAACTTTTAAAATGAAAAACTGCAAACAAATGAATGTTTTCTAATGGTTTTAAATTCAAAATGATTGAATATATATGCAATTAAGTTTTATTTGATAGTATAAGGTAGAAATATGTAATCTATATTTCTCTACCCATCCTCACTTTTCCTCTTATTTTTTTTCACACATGAATAATTGTTTCGCTCACAAAATTTAAAGTGAAAGGAGTATATATATAAGTCAGATTTTGTAAGTTTGTAATGTTTTAAATGTTCGTACATCGCATTACTAAAATTGTATTAGAATTTTAAGAGTGGATCATAAAAAAGTCTACAAAAATAATTTAAATCAGAAAACAATACCTATACAAATTCACTGAACTTGTAATTTTAAAAAAAATTGATGCCATATAACTAACATAAAGTTAAGGCATTGGCAAATCAAAAATATGTTTTAAGAGAATTCTAGGACAACAATAGCCTAGTGTAATCTTATTTAAAAAATACTTTAAAAATTAAAAGAGAAAATCACTACAAGAAAAATGGCTATTGACAATGGAAAAACTTATTCTTAAAAATCTTATTCTGGTCTGTAAAGGTCAATAGCAATCAAATGTGACCCGTCCTTATAGGCTCCGCCGCTATAAGCAAATAACACGAGATTTACTAATTGATCATTAAAGATTTTCAAAGTCGGACAAAGTTATTTCGCTAAGGGTCTGTTTGAAAAGTCACTGTGTAATTGGAATTTGTGTAATTATTAGGGCAGTAATTACACAACCTAGTAATTACATAATATAGTAATTACAATGACCTGTTTGTTTGCCATGATGTAATTACAAGTGTAATTACACAGTTAGATTAACTTTTAAAAATAAAATTTAATTATCAAAAATTAATATTTGACAAATATATGTCTTTATAAATGATATTAAATTAGGTATTTAAGATACATATTATCTCTAAAAAATAAAATAATTAATAAATTATATTTTTAACTAATATGATTAAAAATATAATAGTTAGATTAATTTTTAAAAGTTAAAGTTAATTATCAAAAATTAATGTTTGAAAAATATATGTCTTTATAAATAATATTAAATTAGGTATTTAAGATACATACTATCTCTAAAAAATAAAATAATTAATAAATATATATTTTTAACTAATAGATTAAAATAATAATAGTTAGATTAATTTTTAAAAATAAAAGTTAACTATTAAAAATTTAATATTTGACAAATATATGTCTTTATAAATGATATTAAATTATGTATTTAAGATACATATTTTCTCTAAAAAATATAATAATTAATAAAAAAATATATTTTAAACTAATATGACTAAAAAATAGATACATATTTTTAAATTAAAATATTTTAATTTAATTAATTATAGAACTAAAATTCATATTTTTTAAGAATATCATAGAATGCATGTAAAAAATATATTTAATATTATAAACATAATATCATAAAATTATTCAAATATTTGACAAATAATAATCTATCAATCCTAACTAAAAACATGAATGGCATGTAAAATAACAAGTCAATACTACTAAAACAAATAAATTAGAACCGAAAATATAATATAAATTTAAAAAAATGAATAATACTCTTGTGTCAAATTTCAACATAACTTAAAATAAGTTCCAATATAACTTAAGTAGATATAATTCAAAAGAAAATGAAAACAAGTCTATAACATAATTAAATAATGAAATTCTATGTTAATTAAAAAATTAGAATAATAATAATGTATTTTTTAAAATAAAAATAAAAAATAAAAATACGAGCAATTACATAGAATCACAAGAAGTAAAGGTCGGGAAATGAGAAGAAAGGAAATAAAAGATAATAATATAAAATAAAAAAATATTTTAAAAATAAAAAATTAAAATAATAAAAATAAACTAGAATTTAAAATGAAGAAATAAAGAAAATAAATTAAAATAATAATAAAAATGAATAAATTAAAAAGTAACCTGGTGTAATTACAGACCATGTAAATGATCTGGTCAAACAAACATGTCAAACTGTGTAATTACACTCAATTACACTCAAATTCAATTACCTGACGGCTTTCCAAACCGGCTCTAAAAGTGTTTCAAGGACCACATTTCTAGTCCTTAATAAATAATTGGCGCTCACGATTTCTTGTCCTAAAAGACTCTAAGGACCAAAGATCCGGTCGCTAAGAGTCTCTCGAGGAATATGAATTATGCTCCCTGATTGAATATATGGTGTTCAAATCATACTTTAATAAACAGTGTACAATTTATTTATAGTATAAAATGCACGTAGATAAGATTATATATATATATATATATATATATATATATACACACACACACACCCCAAAATGAGAACTATATGGTCATGCTGCTGTAATTCATTACAGCTTCTTAAAAAAAAGTATCATCACTAGAAAATAGTACAATGTTTTTCCTAATAGTCATGAAATAACGTCCAACTTATCAATCTCATAAAATCTTTAAACCCTCCATCTTGAAAAGTAAAGTCAAGTCTTCAGAACCTGTAAAAATAGAAATTAAATTCACTTTCAAAAAAATACGATAGACTAGAAAAATTGGATGAATAATTATTAATTTAATGTCTATGGTCTCACATAAAAGAATTAAGGTTCTTTGAAGGGCAATTACATACACTTAAAAGATCAAAGCCTCAATATTCAAGGAACTACATGAATACAAATAATAATAGACTTGAGACTATAAAATCTTTAACAAAATCACCAAAAGAAAATATAATTATAGGGAGTCAACATGTCAACATCGTCATGCAATAGAAGGGTTACAACTGCGTGATATATTTTATCCGACAATCTAATGTGTGCATGACTTACCCTTATAAAATATTTAGAATAGTTCGAAATTCTGATTAATCCTGATTGTGCATCAAAATAACATTTAGTTTTGATCATTAAACAACTAATGACACCACATTGTGCAGTAACAGTTCGAAGCAGTTCAAAGAAGCAATATATTAAGACTCACAGAGCAAAATGTAGCTTGTGTTACTGTAAATCACTAGAAGAGAAAAATAAATAAATCTCTCATGAAAATCACCTTATGAGTCTGAGTTTCAAAATATTAAATGTCAAAATTCAAAATCATGATGAAAAACAAAAAAGAGAAACCTGACATCACTTTACATCTTTTAAATTATTTTTCTAAGTAATACTATTGCATAAGTTAGAAAGAGTTGTTCAAGAAATTGCTCTATATATGTGCTCTATACTGCTCCTACGCTCTCAAGCAGACTAGAAATTTATGTATCAGTTACAAAGACAATAGTCATCATCAGGAATAAGGAATATAATGATGATCTCAACCAATCTAAGGTCAATAAACCACAAAATCCGCAAATCAAAAGTAGAAAAAGTATTAGAAAGAAAAATCACGGTTTACCTCATTCATTTATTCGCAAAAGGAAAAAGGTGCATTGAGGAATCTACAATATGCTGGTGGTTTACATGATGAGCAATCAATTACATACAAATAAGCAAGAAAACCTCTTAATAGATCATCAAATTTGAAAAAATTCTAGCATCATCTCCGGCTGACACCTATGTAAATGCTCATTGTCAAATTTTTGTTTAACCTATCTTTAGCTCATTATAACAATGTGATGAAGCATGGACGTTGTATTACTATGCCTATATTTCGACGATTTGATAAATCTGTTGAGGAGTCGGATACGATGTTATTTTTTATTTTCGAAGTTAACCTTTACAACTGTAAAAGCAACTTTCTATCTTTCACTACCACTGCAGCAGAGCTACTTGCGCAGTAGTAGTACTGTTCTAGTCCTAGTTCTTGATCAACGAACAAAGGTTCCATCTCTCACTCATTCTCTCATACATATTGAACAAGACAATATGCAAAACCCAGTTTTTCAAAAATCAAAGTATTATTCTTCTACATTTGCAAAGCTGCCGCACTTAAAACTACAATAAGCATGAAGAACCAATTGATCATCAACAAGTTGTGTGTTAAGTTTTAGGTTGTTGATTCTTTGTCTTTTGCTCTTTACATTATAAACCTACTTCTCATTTGAGAGGATTTTGCAGTGTTTCTATTTTGTATTCGAACCTTTTGAGGTAGGCTAGAGTTAGCCTTGGTTTTCTTTGTAATAGAGTTATTACAATGGGCTCACAATAGCATTGTTGTAAGGGGAAGGGATTAAGAGTTCAATTCTATTGGTTCTGCTTCATGTCTAGGATCTGGTCTAAGGAACTTTTGGGGTGTTACAATTGGCCACCATTAAAATACGTCTATATTCTTGTTATGAACTCAAAAGAAGGATCAATAAGATAGAACGAGTAATATAAGGAGAAAGATCTTTCTTTAAGTTAAACTTAGAATTGATTTGCGACTAGGGTAGGAATATACCTAGAACGTCTTTCTTAGTTTTTACATGGGAGAAGCTAACTTTGTTAACATGTATTATTCTTGATCATGGGAATGTAGACATAAAATTGCATGTGAATATGCGATTAGTAGCTAGGAAGATCATAATCATATAAAACCCTATAAACCAATAACCAGATGAACTAGTTAGTCAATAAAATTGGATGCTAGACAGGATTGCTAAAAAAGTCGTAACCCTGAAATTCATTATAAATAATGATCACAATATTAAATTGCTTTCAAATTTTATTTTGTTCTTAATAATAAATAAACATTCAAAATACTCTTTGGTTACTTTCGCACTTGAATTAATTTATAGTAATAGAAACAACTAGAACTTGCTAAATCACAAGTCTCTTAGGTTCGACATCCGTATTTAAAATTTTATATTACTTAGACGACCATATTCATTTGCGTGTAGTTGGAAGTCGCCATCACTAGTATTTGACATTGATGCTCTTATGTGTATGGTTGAAAATACTAAGTTATTGATTTTTTAAAACTGGGTTACATTCTTGATTATATGTACACTTCGATTTTTATTCTTACTTGTGTATGAATTTACTCATGCTAGTATTGCCCTAGCAACCATGAGTTAACTTTGCTTTATGTTCTATTCTTCCTCATGTTAATTCTTAATCTTTTTAATGATACCAAAAGGGAAAAATTTAGGTGTGCGAGTAACGTTTAAAGTTTGGATGAAAGGTGGACTATCTAGGCTATGCGTAATGTGGAATAGGCTTTCAGAGGGAAAATAATTCAAAAGATTTCACTCTGAAGGATCTTTCATTCAGGAGGGGAACTAGATAGGGATCTAGTTAGTAGGGGGGAACTTGGTCAAGTATTTGTCATCATCGAAAAGGAAAAAATTGATAGAGCATAGACCTTGAAATACTATGCATTTATTTTGATGATTTGATAAAGCTGTTGAGGAACCAGATACGATGCTCAAGGGGTTTGCAGGGAGAACTTGATCAAGTGTTTGTCATCATCAAAAAGGAAAAAGTTATTGGAGCATAGACATTGAAGTACTAGGCATTTGTTTTGATGATTTGACAAACTTGTTGAGGAAACAGATATGACGCTCAAGGAACCAGGTTTCTTATTCTCGGAGTCAATCTTTACAGCTGTAAAAGCAACTTTACAACTGCCATTGCTACTGCAACAGAGCCACAATGTAGTAGCAGCACTGCTGCGGTCCTGTTTAGCTCTTGTCCAACGGTCAAAGACTCCATCTCTCTCTCATCCTCTCATATACATTGAAAAAGACAAGATGCAAAACTTAAGTTTTGCAAAGTCAAAAATATTGAGCATATGCTACATCTTCAATGTCATCGCTCCTCTCCAAGACAAAACTGCAACAAGCCTGAAGAACCAGTTCCTTATGTGCTCAAATTCTAGGTTGTTGAGTCTTTGTCTTTTTTTCTTTACATTATAAACCTACTCCTCTTTTGAGAAGCTTTTGTAGGTCAATTATGTTTTGTATTTGAACCTTTGTGGTAGGTTAGAGTTAGCCTTTGTTGTCTTTGTAATAGAGTTACTGTAAGGGGAATGATTAAGAGTTTAATTCTACATTGCAATAGGTGTAATTTGACATTGCTCGGTTATTAGTGAAGTTGAAAAATCCTATTAAAGTAGGTCATGATTTTTTCTCTCTTGTGCAAAGAGGTTTTCACTTAAATATCCGATGTTCTTTACTTTCTGTTCTTAAATGTAGAAATAGGTGAGGAACCTGGTTCTCTATACTATTTGGTGGACACTCGCAAATTCTCAACATTTCTCTAGGTTTGGTGTAAGACTCACACACTTTCAACAAAATATTTTTCTTATAAGAACTTTTCTCATAATAATTTTTTTTTTCATACACGCTGTTATGAAAATTTTCGAGCACCCTTTATATGGCATCACTTATAACTTTTTTTATTTAGTTAAGATAGTAATTTACTTGAGCAGATTGCCCCAAGACGTTAGTCTCTAACTAGAAAAGTAAATGATTGAGCTTGAGAAGCATCTGATAAAAGATTATTTTTTAAAAAGTAAACTATATGAAAATTTTCAAAACCCTACTTAATTGACATTGGTGCCGATAATCAAATCCAACTTAAAATTGGATTAAGATTCATGTACAGCAAGCCCTTAGGACTTTGAACATGAATCAAAATCCATTCTCAATTGGATGTCTCAAATAAGGACTCTTTACATATATATATTTTATTTTTTTTCAACCAAGAGATTAAATTCAACTTCTTATTTATAATAGAAAATTTAATTTGGAGTCAAAGAACGTAATAATATTTTTTTTTGGAGTAATACTTATTTATTTGGCTAATTAAATTTTCTAATTTAATTATCAAACAATAAATAATTAATTTATTAACCAAGATTGGAATACTCGTTAATGTGAGACCCCATAGATTCATTACTAAGATGGTAGTAAATTTATCATATTAATATACTAATCAAGGCTGATGTCTAGTAACATTTCATAAGGTCTGGATAACATGAAGCACACAATTTACTCTCAAGAACTTATAGAAGAATAATGTAGTATTTTCTTTTGTCCTTATAGCTCCGAATAACCTTAGGATATGATCTAATAGTCAAATATCAATAGATAATCAACTATGTATGCATGTCAAATCATAATCGACCATTGAATAATCTAAGAAACTCTTTTCTTATTTCATTCAATTGCCCCAATCAAGATCTTAATTAGTCATTTATAATTCGTGACAATATAGAGCTTAAACTCATTATCAAGAGTTGACAGATTCCACATCTTTGATCCCTAAAAGCATTTATCATACCCATTTCAACCAATTCCATAGGTGTTGTAATACCCTGAAAGCCTCTAAGATCAGACCCGAGGGTTCAAGCGGAGAAAATAGAAAATTCTACACCATGTCAATGGACGAGTCATCCAGTGACCCGTGAAGTACTCCACAAGTCGTGAAGTGACTCATGGAGTGAGGGGAGAATTAGCAGGAGCTCATGGTCAGGGGGTGACCACGAGAGAGGCAACTAGTCATGGTCGTGGCAACAACTCATTAAGTAAGTCGTGATCAAGGGTTCGAGGTTTTACTTCCTATATGTGCCGCGAGAGGAAGCCACGAGTCATGAAGTGACTCCACGACTCGTGAAATTGGTCGTGGTCAGGAGGTGGCGTACATGTTGAATGGGCAATGTTCATCACGACTTGTCACTACGAGTCGTGGTATCCCTTGTGGTGACTGGCAGAGTAATGTCTTCTAGTGTTGATGACGGGACAGGTAATGAGTCGTCGTCATAGGTAACTACTCGTCCAGTCCCTCATTAGGACTGGGAGTGTGATTTTTCCTGTGAAATTTTAAGGAATTTTTCGTATTTTCTATGTTACTAGGCTCTAAACTACGTCGTTTTGGAGAGAATTAAAAGGATAATCGACTAAATCCCTCTTATTTCACTCAACTCTCGATCTCCAGAGCAAAGAAGTTCCTGACAAGCATCTCAGAGCTAAGATAGGGCTTCCAATTTTTCTTCAAATTTCTCTAGACTTCTTTTCAGGAATTCTACTCCAGGTATGTAGGAATTTGACAAGGAAATTGTTCTTCCCTTGTACCCCAAAAACCTTTTCTGAAAACTTTATCAGTTCCATGCCCTGAAGTTTAAAGCAAGGGTTGTGTTCAGTTAAATTATGGGTTTTATTTTAGATCATGTTTCTATTAAATTCTTGGAAGTATATATCTATTATCATTGTGTTTATATGATTCTCTATGAAATGTGTGCTTAGCCCTAGCCCTTAATTACAGTTGAAAGAGTTTTGCATGATTTTCTAGATGAAATTATTGTTGATTCCTATAGCACTTATAACCTTAGTGTTATTATAATTATGTGAGTAAGTTAGCTTGTTGCTAGACTCAGTCTTAATCAATACCTAGCATCCTCAGAGTCTCACAGTAATGTCAGCTGATCAGTTCGACTATAGTCAATTTTCTTGAGGTATCAGTAATACCTCCCAGTCCTAGTTTTTAGTTATCAGTTATTAGTTAGTTCTCTAGACGATTACGACACTTCTAGATAAGCAGCTCTGACCAGTCTTAGAACCATCAGTATCAGTTATCAGTTAGTTCTTTAGACGGTTATGATGCTTCCAAATAAGCAACTCTGACCAGTCTTAGAACACTAGTTTTCAGTTATCTGATCCTATAGACTCTTAGGTTACTTTCAGATACGTATTCGTTACTTAGTCCAAGACCCCAACTTCGAGTTATCATCTTAGTAGTCAAGTTAGGACTATCCAGTGAGAGTAGTACTTAGCACCGAGCGGACCGGGGTTCGAACGCACCCAAGTTTCTAGAACTACGTTACCACTGTAGGTTATTGGCCCAACGAGCCCCAGACTTATGATCACCCAGCTCGGCCACTATACCTTGCAAAGGTACAGTGAACTTTCTCCAGTAGGGTGTATACATCGAACTCCTTATTTAGCTCACGTGGTTATATGTCGGTTGTAGACTCTCCCACTTGTCAATTCAGTTTAGCTCAGTTCATTCACTCAGTTCTGGGACATTTTAATGACCGTCAGTCAAGGTCATTATTAACCATATCAGTTATAGCTCAGCTTTTATCAGTATTCAGTATCAGTTGGTCATTTTATGTTATTTCAGTTTAATTGTTATCTTTTCATACTTATTGTATATCTCACTTACTCAGTACATTCAAAGTATTGATGCATACTTTCTATGTTGTATTGTGTTATGATACAGGCATAGGTTCTCAGTCTCAGCACCGTCGGTAGTTTCCTCCGACGATTTAAGCAGCAGCGTTACTTGGTGAGTCTTCATCTTCTGAGGATGATGTTTGCTTTTCAGATAGTTTTTTTATTTAGTCAGATGTTAGAGTTAGCTGGGGGCTTGTCCCAGCAACTCGTTAGTTAGTAGTTGGCTTTCAAACACAGATGTTCAGTATTCAGTATGGTTATGTTTACTATTTCCAAAGCATTTTTATTTGGATATTTATTTTTGCCCAGTTTTTGCATATGCTTACTTAGTTACCAGTGTGCTGATAGACCATGGGTTCATTTGGGGTCACTTGTGACTCCAAGTACCGTGTCCCGTCCAAGTTGTAGACTTGGGTCGTGACAAAGTTGGTATCAGAGCACTAGGTTTAGAGTATCCTAGGATATCTGAAATTCGCGTCAAGTAGAGTTTTTTTCATGGGTGTGGAGCGCGCCACACTAATGATGTGGAGGCTACAAGGCATTTTTAGGAAATTTCCCTTTGTTTATACTCCTTATCGTGCGTTGAGTTTAATTTCGAAAATATCCTTCTAACTCGTGCTCTATTCTTTTCAGTGAGAATATGCCTCCAAAACGAGGAAATGGAAGGAGGGCTGGCAATGCCAACTGACCTGCTCCACCAGCTCCAGCAGCCCCTCAGGACGACCAAGTGTCCTCAACAGAATTCCAAGCGACAATCCAAATGCTGGCTCAAATAGTGACCAACCAAGTGAACCAACAGGTGATTCTAGTGAATGTAAACGGGTTTGCAACAGCTGCTAGGTTCGGGACTTCACCCGAATGAACCCTCCAGCTTTTCATGGATCTAAGGTAGGAGAGGACCCACAAGAGTTTGTGGATGAGGTGCGGAAGATCACTCAGATTATGGGAGTTAGCTCCGTGGAGAGTGTTGATCTTGATACCTACTAGTTGAAAGGGGTGGCTCAAATTTGGTACAACCAGTGGAAGGAAGGGAGGCCAGCAGAAGCAGGGTCAGTAGAGTGGGATAAGTTCATGACGACATTTCTAGATAGATTTTTTCCTCGGGAATTGAGGGAGGCCAAGGTCGCTGAATTCATGAATTTATGGCAGGAAAACAGAACCGTGGAGGAGTATGCCTTGGAGTTCACTCGATTGTCAAGGTATTCTCCAAAGATGGTAGCCGAGCCAAGGGCTCACATGCTCAAATTCATCAATGGAGTGTCAGACTTTGTACTTAAGGAGTACAGAACTACAATGCTCATCAAGTACATTGACCTCTCCAGCCTCAGCATTCATGCTCAGCAGATTGAGGTAGAGAAGTTGAAGTATATTGAGCAGGAGAACAAGCGGGATAGGATAGGTTTATCGGATTATGGCCACCAAGGGTCCGGCGGTAGTAGTCGCCCACAACAGCAGTAATAGAGGACTCCAGTACCCACATCAACTAGTGCCCCTACTTTCCAGTCCTGCAAGGATCGGAAGGGTGGAGCATCTGTCTCTCAGTCCTAGAATTATAGTGCCAGCAACATTATCTAGCTTGTCCTAAGTGTGGCAGGAACCATCCAGGTGAATGCCGCATGGGCAAAGAGGGTTGCTTTGGATGTGGACAGTTAGGTCACAGGTTAAAGGAGTGTCCATCAGCATGACGGGGGAAAACACAGTCTACCACTTCAGCAGCTCCAGCAAGCCGTCCAGCTCAGCAGGGTAATACTTTAGGTATGGATGGCAGTCAACACCAAAACCATTTTTATGCTTTGTCCTCTTGTCCGGATCAGGAGAGCTCACCTAACGTGGTCACAGGTATGTTATGTCTTTTCCATCTAGATGTGTATGGCCTACTAGATCCAGGAGCCACACTATTATTCGTGACTTCTTATGTAGCTGTTCAGTTTGAAATCAGTCCAGAAGTCCTCTCAGAACTATTCTCAATCTCTACCCCAGTTGGTGAGTTAGTTAGAGCCAGCCAGGTATATAGAAACTGCCCAGTCTCAGTATTGAGTAAAGTTATTCCAGCTGATCTAGTAGAGCTCGACGTGGTAGATTTTGACCTCATTCTTAGCATGGATTGGTTACATTTCAGTTATGCCTCAGTTGACTACAGAACTAGAGTCTGTTAGGTTTCAATTTCCCAATGAGCCAGTCTTAGAGTGGATAGGTAGTGTTTCAGTGCCTAAAGGTCAGTTTATTTCCTACCTTAAGGAAAGAAAACTTATTTCAAAAGGGTGCATCTAGTTCAGGTAAAAGATTCTAGCTCCGAGACTCCAACTATTCAGTCAATTTCAGTTGTCAATGAATTCCCTGACATGTTCCCCGAAGATCTTCCTAGAGTCCC
Source organism: Datura wrightii (assembly GCA_035772735.1). Taxonomy (NCBI): domain Eukaryota; kingdom Viridiplantae; phylum Streptophyta; class Magnoliopsida; order Solanales; family Solanaceae; genus Datura; species Datura wrightii. Next base: position 99,697,653 of record JASDFA010000007.1, read on the forward strand.
TCCCGAGCGGGAAATAAACTTCGGCATTCCAGACACTCCGCCCATCTCTGTTCTTCCTTATAGAACGGCTCCAGCTGAGTTTAAGGAGTTGAAGGAACAACTGAAAGACCTTCTAGATAAGGGTTTCATTAGGCCCAACATCTCTCCATGGGGTGCTCTAGTGTTGTTCGCGTGAAAAAAGGACGATACTCTCAAAATGTGTATCGATTATCGTTAACTGAACAAAGTTACAGTTAAGAACAAGTACTCCCTACCCAGGATTGACGACTTGTTCGATTAGCTTCAAGGAGCCTGTTTTTTTTCCAAGGTAGATCTCAAGTCGAGGTATCATCAGCTTAGGGTCAGGGAATGTGAGATACCGAAAACAAACTTTAGAACTCGGTATGGTCACTATGAATTTATGGTTATGTTCTTTGGACTAACTAATGCCCCGACAGCTTTTATGGACCTGATGAACATGGTATTCAAACAGTATCTAGATATGTTCATCATTATGCTCATAGACGATATTATGGTATGCTCTAGAAATGAGGAGGAGCATGCTAACCATCTGAGGATGGTGTTGTAGACTCTCAGAGACCACTAGTTGTTCTCTAAATTCAGCAAACGTGAATTTTGGTTGAAGTCTGTGGCCTTCCTTGGTCATGTGGTTTCGAGTGAGGGTATTCAGGTAGTTCCTCAGAAGATAGTAGCGGTGAAAGACTGGCCAAGACCTACTTCCCCAACAGATATCAGAAGTTTCCTAAGTCTAGCTGGTTATTACTGATGATTTGTAAAAGGGTTTTCTTCTATTGTGTCTCCTCTGACTAAGCTAACTCAGAAAAAGATAAAGTTTTAATGGTCAGATGCATGTGAGAAGAGTTTCCAAGAGTTAAAGACTCGACTCACTACAGCTCCGGTTTTGACCTTACCAGAAGGAACAGATGGGTTCATAGTCTATTGTAATGCTTCTATAGTTGGCCTCGGTTGCATTCTGATGTAGAGAGGTAAAGTGATAGCTTATGCCTCCAGACAACTTAAGGTTCATGAGAAGAACTATCTGACTCATGATCTTAAATTAGCGGCAGTGGTGTTTGCTTTAAAAATATGGAGGCATTACCTTTATGGGGTTCGCGTGGATGTTTTCACCGACCATAAGAGCCTTCAGTATGTATTCAGTTAGAAGGATTTGAACCTTCACCAGAGAAGGTGGTTGGAGTTATTGAAGGACTATGACATGAGTGTGCTATACCACCCGGGCAAGGAAAATGTGGTGGTGGATACCTTGAGTAGAATGTTACTGGGGAGAGTTTCTCATGTTGAAGAGGGAAGAAAAGAGCTAGCAAAGGATGTTCATAGGTTAGCCTGATTGGGAGTGCAGTTGGTGGATTCAGCTAAGCGGAGTAGTATTGTAGAGTGGGTCAAAATCCTTGTTAGTTGTTGAGGTTAAGTCAAAACAGGATGAAAATCCCATACTGCTTAAGCTGAAAGAAGCAGTTTGCTTTCTCCAAAAAGGGAGATGGTATGTTTCGTTACTAGGGCAGACTATGTGTTCCAGACGTAGATGACTTGAGACAGCGAATACTGGTAGAAGCACACACTTCAGATATTCTATCCACCAAGGTGCCACTAAGGTGTATCATGACCTACGAGAAATCTACTGGTGGAAAGGCATGAAGAGGGATATTGCAGAGTTTGTGGCTAAGTATTTAAACTGCCAGTAGGTTAAAGTTGAACATCAGAGACCTGGGGGTATGACTCAGGATATCAGCATACCCATGTGAAAGTGTGAAGAATTGAATATGGACTTTATTATAGGTCTACCTCGTACTCGTCGGCAGCATGATTCCATTTAAGTGATAGTAGATCGGATGACTAAGTTAGCACATTTCCTCCCAGTAAAAACTAATGACTCAATTGACGATTATGATAGGTTATACATCCAGGAGTTAGTCAAACTGCATGCAGTTCCTTTGTCCATCATTTCAGATAAAGGTACCCAGTTTACCTCGCATTTCTAGAAGTCATTTCAAAAAGGACTCGGTACTCAAGTCAAACTCACCATAGCTTCTCACCCTCGTACAGATGGATAAGCAAAGCGGACTATTCAAACCTCAAAAGATATGCTGAGAGCTTGTGTGATCAACTTCAAGGGTAGTTGGGATGATCACCTACCTTTCATAGAGTTTGTATACAACAAGAACTACCACTTCAATATTCAAATCACCCCGTTTGAAGCATTTTATGGTAGGAGGTGTAGGTCTCCTATAGAGTGGTTTGAAGTTGGTGAAGCTACCTTGGTAGGACCAAACTCAGTTCATGAAGCTATGTAGAAAGTGCAACTTATCAGAGAAGGGTTGAAAACAGCTCAGAGCCGATAGAAATCATATGTTGATGTGAGGAGGAGAGAGTTAGAATTTGTTGTAGATGATTGGGTGTATCTGAAAAATTCACCCATGAAAGGGGTGATGAGGTTTAGAAAGAAAGGAAAACTCAGTCCAAGGTATGTAGTACCCTACAGGATTCTGAGGCGAATTAGTAATGTGGCCTATGAGTTAGAATTACCTTCGAAGTCAGCATCTGTGCACCCAGTCTTCCATGTGTGACTGTTGAAGAAGTGCATCGGTGATCTGACCTCAATTGTGCCACTAGACAGTGTGGTATTGAAGGATAGTCTCTCTTATGAAGAAGTCCTAGTTCAGATTCTAGACCGTCCGGTTCGTAAGCTGAGAAATAAGGAAGTCGCTTTAGTAAGAGTCTTGTGGAGGAACCAGCTAGTTGAGGGGGCCATATGGGAAGCAGAAGCAGACATGATGGCTAAATATCTCCATTTATTTCCTTCCAGTTCAGTTTTAGCACCAGGTATTAAATTCCTCCTTAGTACTTTGTTCAGTTCATGTGCCCCAGTTTCTTTTCATATCAGTATTTGTATGTGTGATTTATGAATTCAGTTCAGTCATGTAATTCAGTCCAGAGTCAGTCACTCCATTAGTTTATAGCTTTAGATGTTCAACATTTGATATGGCAATTGCTTTCCCCAGCTTTTCAGTATGTTTATCCACATTCGAGGACGAATGTTCCCAAGGGGGAGATATTGTAATACCCCGAGAGCCCCTAAGATCAGACCCGAGGGTTCAAGCGGAGAAAATAGAAAATTCTACATTAGTTCATAGGATGAGTCATCCAGTGACCCATGAAGTACTCTATGAGTTGTGAAGTGACTCGTGGAGTAAGGGGAGAATTGGCAGGAGCTCGTGGTCAGGGGGTGACCACGAAAGAGACAATGAGTCATGGTCAGGGCAACGACTCGTTAAGTGAGTAGTGGTCAAAGGTTTGAGGTTTTACTTCCCAAATGTGCCACGAGTCGTGAAGTGACTCCACGACTCATGGAGTTGGTCTTGGTCAGGAGGTGGCATAGATGTTGAATTTTTAGGCAGTGTTCATCACGACTTGTCAGCATGAGTCATTAGGTACACCACTAGTCATGGTATCCCTCGTGGTGACTGGTAGAGTAATTTCTTTTAGTGTTGATAACGGGACAGGTAATGAGTCATCGTCATAGATAACGACTCATCCAGTCCCTCATTGGGACTGGCAGTGTGACTTTTCCTGCGAAATTTTTAAGGGCTTTTTCATAATTCCTAAGTTCCTAGGATCTAAAATACGTCATCTTGGGCATATTTTGGAGAGAATTAAAGGGGTAATCGACTAAATCCCTCTCATTGGCTCAACTCTTCATCTCTAGAGCAAAGAAGTTCTTGACAGGCATCTCAGAGCTAAGCTAGGGCTTCCAATTTTCCTTCAGATTTCTCTAGACTTCTTTCAAGGATTCTACTCCAGGTATGTGAGAATTTAACAAGGAAATTGTTCTTCCCTTGTGCCCTAAAAACCTTTTCTGAAAACTTTGTCAGTTCCATGCCCTGAAGTTCAAAGCTAGGGTTGTGTTCAGTCAAATTATGGGTTTTATTTTAGATCATATTTCTATTAAATTCTTGGAAGTTTATATCTATTATCATTGCGTGTACATCATTCTCTACGAAATGTATGCTTAGCTCTAGCCTTTAATTACAGTTGAAAGAGTTTTGCATGATTTTCTAGATGAAATTATTATTGATTGTTATAGCGCTTATAACCTTAGTGTTATTATAATTATATGAGTAAGTTAGCTTGTTGCTAGACTCAGCCTTAATCAGTATCTAGCATCCTTAGAGTCTCACAGTAATGTTAGCTGATCAGTTTGACTATAGTTAGTTTTCTTGAGGTGTCAATAATACCTCCTAGTCCTAGTTTCAGTTATCAGTTATCAGTTAGTTCTCTAGACGGTTACGACGCTTCCATATAAGCAGCTCTGACCTGTCTTAGAACCATCAGTATCAGTTATCAGTTAGTTCTTTAGACGGTTACGATGCTTTCAAATAAGCAGCTCTGAACAGTCTTAGAACACTAGTTTTCAATTATCTGATCCTATAGACTCTTAAGTTACTTTCAGATACGTATTCGGTACTTAGTCCAGGACCCAACTTTGAGCTATTAGCTTAGTACTCAAGTTAGGACTATCCAGTGGGAGTAGTACTTAGCACCGAGCATACTAGGATTCCAGCATATGCAGATTTCCTAAACTACGTTGCCACCGTAGGTTATTGGCCGAACGGTCCCCAGACTTGTGATCACCCAGCTCAGCCACTATATCCTGACAAGGTACAGTGGGCTTTCTCCAATGGGGTGTATACATTAGACTCCATATTTTGCTCACGTGGTTATACATCGGTTATAGACTCTCCCACTTGTCAGTTCAGTTTAGCTCAGTTCAGTCACTCAGTTCCAGTACATGTTTATGACCGTCAGTCAGGGTCATTATTGACCATATTAGTTATAGCTCAGCTTTTATCAATATTCAGTATCAATTGTTCATTTCATGTTATTTCAGTTCAGTTGTTATTTTTCCATGCTTATTGTATATCTCACTTACTCAGTACATTTGAAGTACTGACGCATACTTTCTATGTTGTATCGTATTATGATACAGGCATAGGTTCTCAGTCTCAGCATCGTCAGTAGTTTCCTCCGATGATTTCAGTAGCAGCATTACTTAGTGACTGCTCATCTTCCAAGGGTAATGTTTGCTTTTCAGTTAGTTCTTTATTTATTCATATTTTAAAGTTAGCTGGGGGCTTGTCCCAACAACTCGTTAGTTAGTGGTTGACTTTCAGACATAGATGTTCAGTATTCAGTATGGTTATGTTTACTATTTCCAAAACAGTTTTATTTGGATATTTATTTTTGCCCAGTTTTTGCGTATGCTTACTTAGTTACCAGTGTTCTAATAGACCATGGGTTCATTTGGGGTCACTTGTGACTCTAAGTACCATGTCTCGTTCAGAGTGTAGACTCGGGTCATGACAGGTGTCCAATATCAAAGTACAATAAATAACTTGTCCATTACTATGATGATCTTAGGTCGAAAAAAACTCTTACATCACATTCTTCAAGATAATATCTCAGTGATAGTTTATGGTAACTCAACTATTAGGAATTATCCAATGAGTCTGTTCAATGGTCATATCTCTATATGCATCAACTACATATATGATTTAGTTAATGGGATCGACTAATCTTTATGCAACAAAAAAATCACATACATATTGATCTAACCAGATTATTAATGTTTTAGTTAATAATCCTACGATCAAGAACAATTTAGATTAGGATATAAGAGACGTGACTCTCTCATTATTATGATCTCAAATTCCAAAACTTAATCAAAGATCTTATCATATTAATTAAACAATTGATAACAACTGTGATAATAGAATATTAGATGCCATATATATTTATGTCAAATAATATTCACAAATATGTTCAACTCTTCATACGTGAGATCGGTTCTAAGACATATCAACTATATCTCTTACAAGAACCAAGGGTAGACCAAGTGGGATTAATTGATGAATCTGTTTTGTCCGAAAATTATACTGTACACTAAAAGTTTGGCAACCCTCTTTAAAAATGGGACAGCTATAGAGAGAGCCATAGTGGCGGATCTAGAATTTTTATTAAGGGGGTTCGAAAACTAAAAATGTAGCATTTGGAATTTCATTTAGAATATCAAAATGAATTATGAACCCCTAAACCACTAATCCAATTTCGTCAGTTGATTTTTGGAGATTCAAAATATATATATATGTATATATATATACACACACGTAAATTATTAAAATTTACCTTATATATAATGCAAATTTTTTATCAAGGGGATTCGGGTGAACACCCTCAACCCCCTCTAGATCTGCCCCTGGGGAGAGGTTAGGTGAATTCAAAGTGCATGTGAAGGTCAAGAGTTTGAACTTGTCTCATTATTTTTTTTCTTTACTCTCATAACTTATTTAATAAGATTTATTCTACTGTCCATTTGAAAATCTCAGTAAATCAGTTGGTTGATTGCATAAACTTTTACCTTGTTGATAAGGGTTTGATTCCCCACCTTGTAATCGCTTCCCATTTCCTCTTCCCTACCCCAATTTTAAAAATAAATAAATAAAAATCTAAAATCCATTTTACTTTCTTTGTAGGAAAAAAGTAAAACTTAAAGTAACTTTATTTCTTGTTTCAGAAGTTTAATTCATTTTAAAATTTTAATTTAGTTGATGTGGGAACTGTATTTGGGGTTAGATTGGAATTTTCAGTTCAGTTAATAAGGTGTCATTTAAGAAAAAGAAAAGAAAGAAGAAAATAATAGATTCTTGAATCAATTAGGCGCGGAGAATAACAAACCCAAACAACCCTTTTATTTTTATAAATTATAAATAGGCAATAGCATATATAAAATAAATCATCTTCTTCTCTTCCTCACTAAATGCAATTGTCTGAATTTGGTCCAAGAAAGAAGATGCAGAATCCCAGAAACCCATTCACTTATCGCACAGAAATTGGGTCTTCTTGGAATCCTAGAAGGAAAATTCACTCTTCTTCTTTATCAAGTATACCAAAATGTTATCATCCTGGAAAAGTTATCAAAACGATCATTGACCCAATCAGAAAGGATACTTATCTTCTCAAAGAGGAAACTGATTATTCTTGTAATGGATACTGCCATATTCACAAAGCTCTCTATTCCAAATATCATATGGAGAATGGTTCACTGTCCCTTCTGGCCATGTCACTTTGAAGACCATAAAAAAGAAGGTGTATGAAAATGAATGCTAGGAGCTTCAGCGCAAAATTGATGCATCAATATCATATATTTCTTATATCAACTTAATTGGATTCAAGAAAAACTTTCCAAACTTAAGATTTGTTATGCATTTCATTGCCTTATATGTCCAAGGATCCCTCCATCACATTCTCTCCACTCGTCCCGGCAAAATATTGGTAGAGGATTTCATTGCTATTGTTATTAAACAAGCACTTATTGCTTTACGAGACCAACTTCATACTGATTTCATTCCAAGGGCTCATAAGACTTTAAATGTTGGAGATATCTTTGTTCACATTGGCCATGCTACTGATGAAATGTTCATCAAATTAGCATTTGAAGCATCAGCGTACGATTCCAAAAACATCAATGCTGAAGAAAATTCAAATCTTGAAGAAGTCACTAGTTCTTCCACTTCATTTTTATATCTCAAGGGTATTTCTAACTGGGGCGCTGCACTCGAGGTCTATGGAATAAAAAATGCCATCCGTGGACCAAAATCTGATATCTGGCTATTGGGAATAACAACACTAGAATTATCCTATGGAGATTTACCTGTGAGGAGTCATGAAGACTTGGATTTAATAATAAGAAATATAAGGAAGAAGAAGAAATTACCAAGATCACTCGAAAAGCTGCTGATCATCAACAAGAAGAAAGGGAAATTCCAGAAAACGTTGGATTTGTTTAAACCAAAGGAAAATGTGTTTCCAAAAAAGTTTGAGAGGTTGGTTCTGAAATGTCTTTCTGAGAATCCAGAGAAGAGGCTAACTGTGGAACAACTTCTGACTTCTTCCTTCTTTACTATGCAAAGGGATATTGAAAAGTTTAGGCGATTTGTGTTGAATAATCCAGACCCCTACCCATAATTGAATACCTTAAAATTTCATTAGCAGTGGAAGATAAAAAAAAATATTAATGCCTGAATTTGCATTCGTATTCGCTGGTATTAGTAAGAGGAGAAATATAGGTATATTCAGCTACTACTTTGTTTAGGCATGAAATGCTCTGTCGTTTGATTTTGGGATCATACGGTTTATATACATGAAAACAAAATTTCTGCTAGATTTGTCATCTAATTCTTTTTTCTTCTGCTTCTATGGCTTCTTCTAGTGATTTTATTTGGATAAATACGTTTGAGCGTTCCTATGAAGCTGATCATTACTCTTGGATATACATTTATTTATAGTCGTATATTCATTTTGAGCTAAATAAATTCTGGTTCTCCAAAATTGAGTTTTTTCTTGCAAAAGTAAGCTTAAATCAACAATTCCTTTTTTAATATTTTTTTTATAATTGTTTCTACCGGTTGGTGGCAGTGGCCTGTATATATGTATGATAAAACACAGTTACAACAAAAAGAGCTAGGATGTATCATTTCATAAGCCTCTGATACTAAATAAGAGTGGACATTCCAATTCTTTCGACAAAAGAAGCTGTTGGTTAGTCATGTCTAATACCTCAGGCTTAGAGTGGCCATTCCAAGTCCTGGAAGGTACTTTCTACAGTAGTACGTTATAGTACCTGTTAGATTTTCATGTCTAATACCTATGGATTCCATTAATCTCTGAAATAATGGTATAAAATGATATGTGATGCCTTCGATAACCACTAGTCGGATTCAATGATTTGGATTCTAACAGCACCAGAGTTAATTCTGTTCCATAATATACTCAGCAAACTTCCTATAAATTTGCAGTAAGAAGAGAGTTGATATACAGAATTAAGTTAAATTTGCTGTAAAAGGTGATCATTATAGAAATGCATAACAAGAAATAACATTAAAAGAAAGAGTTAGAGACAAACTAGTCTAATATGATTGGGAGAAAAATCACCCTTGAGAAGACTATAGTTAGATTGAAGATTTGAAACCATAGCCAACTTCTATAGATCACCGATTGCACAAACACCTGTTCTAAACTAAAGCTTGCCTAACTTTATAGAAACTGAAAACTATTGTTAGAGCATTCCAATTTATTTCGGTACTTCCAAGTGTAAGCCATTAGGGAGTCACTTCATACTTTTCATTTTGAGTACTCATTAAAAAAGAGAAAAAGGCAAGAATTGAAAGGGCATGATGAGAAGGAATACAAGAAATAACCAAGGTATTAAAAATTACTTAAAGAAATCCCTATTGTTGTGCTCATGGTTTTGATGATGGAAAAAATTATGAAGGATCCGATCCCTCGTTAAGGTCCTTTGAAGGGACCAAGTTGGTTGAGTGGCGGGAGTCTGTGGACAGCTATAAAGTGTATTGACTCTATGCTGGCTGGTAGGACTATAACAGCACTGCAGCAGGGACGCAGCAGTGTGATAGGAGGTCAATCGTACAGGACCAATGAGATTACACCTAGTTTTTTGATGTCTTATACTTATCCAAGTAGTGACAACCCAAAAACCTAGTTGTTCAGATTTTAGAAAACACATACACACACCTACAAGCAGTCGCCATTGATGCAGATTAAAGAAGCAACAAGTTCAAGGGTGCATCAGTTTGTTTATCTTGTTTTAGGCTATTGTTAGAAGTGATCTTGAGTTGTAAACATAGATAACACGAAGTCCATGTAAGTATTTTCTCTTTGTAATCGTCAAGTTCTTAAATAAGTCATCAACTAGAGTTAGTTGAGTATAGGGCTAGAGTTAGCCATAGAATTTCAGTTAGAGTTAGCTGGTCTGAGGTTATTGCAATGGAGGTATTGCACTGCAGCCTTGTTGTAGAGTTACTTCAAGGAGAGTTGGATTAAGAGTTTAATTCAAGGATTACCGAGTCTGTAATCATGTGTTGTTCAGATGTAGTGAAGAGTTGGAGAAATCCTATGAGGTAGGTCGTGGTTTTACTCTCTTGAGCAAGGAGGTTTCCACAAAAGTATCGTGTGTCTCTAAATATTGTGTTTGTTGTGTGTTCGATTAAACTATCACTGTCAATATCAGTCAAAGGACCTGGTTCCTAGATTGGTGGTGGACTCATATATCTTAACAATTGGTATCAGAGCATGCTCTTCCTAAAAGGTTAACATCTAGGAAGGATCCTGCAAACATGGCAGCCCCACCAAACCTCGAAGAGGGACAGTCGACCACAAGACCTCCCCGTTTCACTGGCCAATATTATGGATGGTGGAAGACACGCATGCATGATTTCACTATGGCAGAGGATACTGATGAATACAACAGAATTTTAGCACGTGAATCAACTAAAGAAATTTGGGATTGCCTCAGAACAGCTCATGAAGGGGCCAGCCAAGTTAAGCAGTCCAAAGTAGACACACTTACAACTCAATATGAGATGTTTTCTATGAGGGAAGGAGAATCTATTCAAGAAATGCACACTACACTCACTTCAATCACAAGCTCTTTGTTTGGGAGAAGTGATCAAACCCAACAGACTTGTCAGAAAGATTCTTAGCATTCTTCCCAAGTCTTGGGAAAGTAAAGTTGATGCAATTACTGAGGCACGGAACCTTGAAACTCTCACTATGGATGAACTCATAGGAAATCTAAAAACCTATTGAGCTCAAAAGACAACAATACCAAAGCAAGAATGAGCCAATAAAGCACAAAGGCTTGGCTCTCAAAAGTGCACAGGCAAATTCAATTGAAAGAGGATGAAGACATGGTATACTTAACAAGGAGATTTCAGAAATCATTAGAAGAAGCGGAGGTTTTCAAAGAAGATCAAATGTCAATAAGTCCTCCAGTGGAAATGATCTCTGTCACAAATGTGGGAAACCAAGTCATTTCATCAAGGACTGTCCAATGCATAAGGTTGATTACAAGGAATATATGAAGAACAATGTAGACAAAGCCTGGAAGAAGGACCGGTTCCTCGACAAATTTAAGAGGAGAGCAGCAGCAGATCGCATGGTCAAACAGGCTCCGGCAGCTTAGGGAGACTCATTAGGTGAATTACAAAATGGTGAGGAACCGTAGGACACTTCAATGATGGATGTGGAGGATGATGACTCACCCTTCAATTCAATGTTAGCGTTCATGGCCAAACCAGAGGAGGATGAAGAAGATGAGGTAACTTTTCTTAACATTAAAAAGAATCTCAAGGATTATAACTTGAAGGAATGAGGTCTCTGATAAATGTGTTGATTGATTCCTTCTGTGATCTCTCTAACAAAAAGAAAGTCTTAAATAAAAATCTTGATGACCTTGAGTTAGACAAAGTTGTGTTGATCACTAAGTTGGCTAAACTAGAAGAAAAGTATCAAGAGTTTTCTTCTGAAAATTTCTCACTCATTGAGAAAGTGAATAAGGTGTCTCAAAGTGGTAACAAAAGTGGAGGTGAAAGTGAAGACCTCCAAGACTAAAGAAGGTTTTAGTTGCATCTCACTGCTACTCTAGGGAGAAACTCTGAAATAGAGAGGGACCTGGTCAGAATCAAGGCTGATCTTGAGAATTCCCTTAGATGGACTACTTCTTTTCAAGTCTTGGCTAACTTAACCAATCAGAGATCAAACAGTGGCGAAGGTCTTTGGTATAGAAAGACATATCACTCTTATAACCCTCATAGAAAGTATGTGTCTGACTCAAACAACTTATTGTGTACACACTATGGTAGAAATGACCACCTTAAGCATGCCTGTCCAGCTAGATAAACTGCCATGAAAAGGGTTCTGAGTGTCTGTGAAGTCTTAGGCGACAGTAGGGTGCCTGGTCCCCAGTTGTCTAAAACTAAGCTACCTGGATAGATGAAAAAAAGTCTGATCTATCCCTTGTCTCATTTTTCAGAACTCAAATTGAAATGGGTTCCCAAGCCTAACTCATGAATTGCTCTTGCAGGAAGGAGTTAAAGGGAGCAGGAAAAACTGGTTTATGGATAATGGTTGCTTGAAACACATGACAGGAAGGATAGAGAACTTCCTTTCACTCAAAGCTCTTCAAGCGGGAACTATCTCCTTTGGAAATGGGAAAAAAGGGTACATTCTTGGTATTGGGAAGATTGGTAAAGCTCTTGAACATGCTATAGAAAATATCTATTATGTAAATGGGCTAAAGTATAGCTTGTTAAGTGTGTCTCAGATCTGTGGCAAAGGGAATAAAGTTAAATTTCTATCTGCCTTATGCACTGTGACAAATCTTTAATCTAGAGAAGTGATTTTGACAGCCAAGAGGTGAAAAAGTATGTATGTTGATGATTTTGATTCAGTGTCTGGTGATGGTCTTACCTATCTAAGTATGGTTGAAGACAATGCTATTTTATGGCATAGAAGGCTAGGACATGTCAGCTCATCTCTTCTCAACAAGTTGGTGTCAAAGGAAGTGGTTTGTGGTCTGCCCAAGCTAAAGTTTGCTGAAAACAAATTATGCGATACCTATGTTAAAGGGAGGCAAACCAGGTCCTCTTTTAAGAAAAAGAAGGAAGTGAGCACCTCAAGGCCTTTAGAGCTGCTCCACATGGACCTCTATGGACCATTGAAGATTGTGAGCTAGGGTGGCAAGAATTTCATCCTTGTCATTGTTGATGACTTCTCAAGATACACATAGACAATGTTCATGTGCTCAAAAGATGAGACTTTTCCTATGTTTGAGTCATTTTCAAATCAAATACAGGTGAAGCTAAATTTCAATATTATGGGGATCATGTCGAACCACGGCATTGAATTCGAGAATGCAAAGTTTGATGCCTTCTATACAGTAAAAGGAATTAGTCAAAACTTCTCAGCTTCCAAAACTCCTCAGCAAAATGGAGTTATGGAAAAGAAGAATAGAACACTTGTGGACATCGCCAGAACACTGTTGATAGATGGAGGAGTTGCTAAGACCTTATAGGAAGATGCTTGATCCGATCCGATCCCTGCTTGGGAAGACTCCCTATGAGTTATTGAACAAGAAAAAACCAATGCTGAATTACCTTCGTTTCTTTAGATGTAAATGCTTTGCTGAATAACGGTAAAAAGAACCTAGGAAAATTTGATCCTAAAACTGATGAAGGAATATTTTTGGGGTATTCATCAAATAGAAAGGCTTACATGGTTTATAATAAGAGGACACAATGTGTTGGAGATAGTGTCCATGTGATTTTTGATGAATTTGGCAAGATAAGCAACATGGACAAAATTGATGATGAGGAGTTTGAGGAGCTATGGCAAATTCAAAGAGATACACTGGACAGTGAATCACCTGACGACTCAGTCAAGGAAGATAAGGAGGGTTAAGAACCCTCTTCAGAAACACTAAGACGGGATGGAGAACAGGCTTCCACAAGCAATAAAGAGGAAGGTACCATCTCACAAAATCAGCAGGAGATAAATCCTCCAGAGAATCACCTAGAAGAGGGACCAGGTACAGTCGATGGTCAATCTACAGTGGGGAGATCTAACTGGAAACATAGATCTTCACATCATATGGATAGATTACTGTCACCTATGGACTCCAGCATGCAGATAAGATCAAAATCTAGGAATATGTTTGCCTCCTCAACCTTCATATCTAAAATTGAACCCAACAATATCAAGGAAGCTCTAACAGATGTAGAATGGGTCAATGCAATGTAGGAGGAACTTCATTAGTTTGAGAGAAATAAAGCATGGCACTTGGTCCGAAGACCTTCAGACCGAACTCAAGCAAAAGTCTGAGGCCCTCAATAGTCTGAGCAAAAGCCTGCACTCGAGCGATATCCATATCTTCCCGCAAAGTAGCTGTCATACAGGCCTCAATATACTCTGGGTTTAGCCCCATAATAAACCGGTGGACTCTGGATGGCATGGTGTCTACAAAGGCCGGAGCATAGCGGGACAAAGAATCGAACTGTAGGGCGTATTCTCGAACACTTATCGCCCCCTGCTCCAGGTGTAAAAACTGGTCCATCCGGGCCTGTCGGATCTCTTATGGTAGGTAACGGTCCAGGAAAGCCTCTGAAAAGCTGTACCAGGTCGGAGGGGCAACATCTATCCCTCGAGACCTTTCCCAACTCTCATACCACAACACAGCAATATCCCATAGTTGGAATACCGCTAATTCAACCGACTCTGTAGATGTAACATGCATTACGCAAAAAATCCTCTGCATCTGATCCAGGAAGTCCTGGGGGTCCTCTGTCTGATCCGACCCTGTGAAATGTGGGGGACCTAGTGCCAGGAATTCTCGGACACTCGAACTACCAGACCCACCTGATAACACTGCAGCTGTAGGTGGCATTGACTGGCGTTGAGTAGCCATTATTTACGCTAACATAACTACAGCACTCCTGACCTCCTGGTCATATGGTGTAGGTATAGGAACTGTTGGAGGTGGTGTCGTCCCGAGTGACTCCTGATGGGGTGGAGACTACTGAGAAGGTCGGGACGATGCCTCTGTATCGCCCTCAGATCGGGCTGATTCTAATTGAGACTGGGGCATCCTGCTGGTGCCCTCTCCTGCTGTTGTATCCAATCTTCGGCCTGTGATAGGATGTCGCTGATCTGACATTTTATCTGTAAACAAAGAGTACAGTAAGCTTTAGGGACTCAACCCTATACTGTACTGCTCTACGACACGATTGAATGTGAAGAAAGAGTAACCATCCTATCATGCCTTGCAGCCTCCTGCCTATGGTATGTGGTGCACAACACATTCATAGACAAGACTCTACTTAGCACGGCTTGCAAACTCCCTGGGATACGACCTGCTCTGATACCAAGTTTGTCACGCCCCGCCTTGGGAGGCATGACTGGCACCTGGTGCCCTACTAGGACCTGGACTACTGAGCCTAAGCACTTCTGGTGCCAGGCTGGCTCTAATTCTGGATTTATGAAAACAACGGGCTATATAACGACTGTAAATATAGCCTCTGTCCGACAAGGCCTATAGCCACCTGTAGGAATATAACAGCTACCCAGAACAACTGAACATAAGGGAACCTATGCGGGCCGACAAGGCCACCATGCTGACTAGTTATCACTGAAAAGTAGAATCAAGTGCTAAACTGATCTGTGACCGACAAGGTCACAACTGACAACTGAACAAGGCCCCACACGACTATCACATGCAAACTAAAAAATATACACACAGCCCCACACGACCAATACAACTAACCGCAGGGAATATACAATCTGCAAGCCTCTAAGAATAATAAGATGGTCGGGACAGGGCCCCGGCCTACCCATACTATACAAACAAAAAGGGAAGTAAGCCTTTAGTTGTCAAGCTCCGGATGATAGGAGCTGAAGTCTTCGTACTCTGGCTGGAACTACGAGGGATCTGCTCCTCATCTATGAGTACCTACAGGCAAGTAATGCAGCGCCCCAAAACGGGCGTCAGTACCACTGGTACTGAGTATGCAAAGAAATAACTAAAAATAACTGAAAGCAAACAATAATACTGATATATACTGAAGTAATAGGAGACGGGCTGAGACTGACTGAAAAGAGCGTAACTTTACTGAAGAGAGTAAGAGTCATACCTGATAACATGGTGGTCTACTTTCTATCTATTAATAACTAACACAACATAGCATACAAGAACCTTACCAGCCCCCATAAGTCGTAAGGTACCGACCAACACACAATCTATATACCCCTACCCAGGTCATACCATCCACCTAGTAACTATGAGCATCCTACCGGCCCCCTGGGTATGCAACTTGGGCTCGCTGGGCCCCTGACTATAGCTGTATCTGAGTCTGGAGGACTCCTGAAATATGAAATCTGAAATCTGAAATCTGCACCTCGAGCGCAAGCGCTCGACAGGGGGTGTGGTATAGTGCTGATCAGCCTGCTATGGGGAATCTGCATCCCATCTTTGTCTACTGGCGGACGACATGCCACTCCTTAGAGAGACGCATCCTCAGCCTCTGGCGGGTGAGTCGACACAGCTATTAACCCTGGGGCGGTCAAGAAAGCTCTAAGGGTGCGCAACACAGAACAATCATGTCTCTACAGATAGCAATAACCGCATGTAATATATATACTGAATCTGATAATAATATTTATATTTTGGTATTCTGTTCTGAATCTCATACTGAAATATACTGAATCTGATACTAAGATATACTGAGTCTGAAATAATATTTCTAGAATATTCTGCTGGGACTGATATTATTTTACTGATTCTCATGCTGAACAATCTATAATAATTCTAACATGCTTACTAAATTCTTACTGAACATAATATACGACTTCTGAAATGTTCTACTGGAGTTCGTACTATTTTGCTATACTGGAACTACTAGCTTGCCGAAAGAAACCGGCTTTACATACCTCAACTGCCGACTTTCTAATTAACTGGCATAGCTCGGCTAGTATTCAGCTATTTCTCCCAACTATATTCATATTCACGAAAGAATAGAATTAATTCTATTATTATTTTGGAAAGAAACTATATTATGGCTATACCTACTGCCTATTCTTCGACTTATTGAAGAACGGCCGAAAACTCGCTATTTCTCGGGAGTCTAGAAGGGAGAAGTCTCACTTTAATGCAGGGAGTATATTAACACTATTTTGGAGCAATTTTACTTACCTTATCTCGGCGTGACGATGATTCGCTGGCCGAATTTTGCGAAACTAACTTCGCAGGAATGCTCGCGGCAACTTTACACTTCGCTTCCTGAAGTTAATTCGAGTTTGGACTGCGTTTGACGGTGTAAACAGAAGGAAATTTAATCAAACCCTTCATTCCCCTCTGTTTCTGTTCATTTACTGGAAATTATATGAAGGGAAAATGATTTAAAACGACGTGGGAGCCTTATATACTTGGGCCTTTAAGTCGCATTTGTCAAATGCGATTATAAGTCGCATTTGTCGAATGCGATTTGTAAGTCGCATTTGTCGAATGCGATTTATAAGTCGCATTTGCCTTGCGACGCTCCGACTTGGTGCTTGTCCGGTCTCTCCTCGGGCCTTTTCTCGCACGTATGGCATTCTAAAACTCTTAACCAACGTGTGAATAGGCCAACTAAGTGTCAAGAACTTACGGGGTGTAACAATTAAGATGTTGATTGCTTTTGCATCCTTTATGGAATTCAAATTATTCCAAATGGATATCAAAAGTGCCTTTCTGAATGGGTATATGAAGGAAAAGGTTTATGTGAAGCAGCCCCCTGCTTTTGAAGACATTGACCGACCTCATCATGTGTATAAATTGGACAAGGCATTGTATGGACTGAAATAAGCACCTCGAGCTTGGTATCAAAGATTATCAAAGTTTCTCCTGGACAATGGTTTTAAGAGAGGAAAAATTGATAACACACTCTTTCTAAAGACTAGAGGAAGAAATCTGCTCATTGTCCAAGTCTATGTTGATGACATAATCTTCGGAGAAACTCTCGACTCCTTATGTGAAGACTTTGCTAAGCTTATGGGGAGTAAGTTTGAAATGAGCATGATGGCAGAGCTAAATCTCTTCTTGGGTCTACAGGTAAGATAGGTTCAAAATGGTACCATGATCAACCAGCAAAAGTACATCAAAGAGCTTCTGATAAGATTTCATATGGACTTTGCCAAGCCAATTGACATGCCTATTGGCACCTCATCAAAACTGGATGCTGATGAACCTGGTCCCCCACTGAACGAGACCATATATAGAAGAATCATTGGATCACTTCTGTACTTGACAGCTAGTAGATCTGACATAGGGTTCAACATGGGAATGTATGCCCATTTTCAAGCTTGTCCCAAGGAGTCTCATCTTAAGGTTGCCAAGAGGATTCTTAGATATCTCAAAGGCACCGCTGATTTGGTCCTCTTCTACCCTTTAGGAGCACATTTGATCTATTTGGTTAGACTGATGCTGACTATGCAGAGTACCTGGTCAATAGAAAGAGTACCTATGGAATGGCGTATTTTCTTGGCTCCTCACTGATTTCTTAGGGATCGAAAAAGAAAAATTCAGTGGCACTCCCTATTGCCAAGGCCGAGTATGTAGTAGCTACCTCATGTTATGCTCAGTTACTTTGGATCAAATAGCAGCTAGAATATTTTGGAATTCTATCCAATTGTGTGCCACTTTTGTGTGATAACGCCAGTGCACTCAACATGGAAAAGAATCCAATTTAGCATAAGAGGATCAAACACATCGATATCAGACATCATTTCTTGAGGAAAAATGTTTAAAAGGGAAATATTTGTATGGAGTTTTGTAAAACTAAAGATCAGATTGCAGACATTTTTACAAAGCCTTGAACAGGGACTAGTTCGAAAAAAATAGTCTGAAGCCTGGATTGATAAAAATGAACTAGTAGCAATGGCTCTTTTTAACCTCTTCTTCTGAAATTCTTTCTTCTTATTGGCCATTATCAGGCTGCAGCTATCCTAATATGGTTTTGACAGTATGTCTAACTCAGTTTTATAACTCCACAGGTATACATGCATGGTGAATGTGGAAGAAGCAAAAAGGAAGGCAGGACAGATGCTGGACATTTTGGCTCATAATTTAAAGGAAGGACCCGCTCCCCTCACAGGTTAGCATTACATCTTTTACTAATGAAGGCATATTACAAAAATGATCTGCTACTGCCTTGTTTTTTTCCCTCTCTTAATTACCGTTGCCCTGTTATTAATTTTTTCTCTTTTTAAACCCAATCGTCACACTTTCTCTAATAAGACACATCCTCCCATTCTTTTAAAATCCCCTCTTAAACCATCTTTTCAGCATTTCTTTTCAAATCTCTAATTCAATTCAAAAAACTTTCAAAGTCCTCTTCTTCTTCAATCATCTGCTCCCCACATCTGTTCACTTTCTTTGAAATCTTGTCTCAACCCTCTTTTCCATTCAAACCCACTGAAACTCCGGCACTACTCTTTCCAACGAAAATTGTCGATGTTTCACTATCGCCTTCCTTCACTCCTTTTGAAAACCCTTTCTCGAAAACTCTCATTCCCTCTACTCAACCTTCTTTAGAGGACTTGGGAGTGACTCCTGCTTCAAAGGTTTCTCCTATTCTTCCCCTCTCCTAAGTTCCTTCCTCTACTGCAACAATGGCGGACACAACGTAGGAAAGTAGAAAACCCTATCTCTCTAACCCCTCTATCATACTTGCCTCCACTAGAGACTGCCATGAATGTTAACAATGAAGAGGAAAACTCATCTGAGGGGTTGGCATCTGGGTTTCTGAAGATGAGGTGCCTGACAAGGTCACCATGGAGGAACCAGGTTGTATGCATCCTTCTCTCACTCCTGGAGATGTGTTGATAGTGAAAGGTCTAGCGCAGGTGGCTCAGGGCGAGACCATGGCTAAAACCTCCTTACTAGTTCATACTTCTACAGATCTTCCCTCTTCACCAAAATGGGATGGCTCACCTGGAGAATTGAATATCCTGGAGAAATTTGTTGCCTCTGAAGACAGCGAAGATGAGCAACCTCTGTCCTGGAAGGTTAAAAGAATCACTTTAAAATATCAGGCAGGTCAGTAAAGGGACCAAGTCCGGCCACCCACAATAAGGGATTCTACAAAGAAGGTGATGGACGAAGCCCTGAAGGAAAATCTAATTAGAACTAACAAAAGGAGAAAGTTGAAGAAAAGAGATGGTTGAGGAGGATGAGGAGATTCAACCAGATGTCATATTTGACCAGGCAGATGATGAGACTACTAAGGACATAGACGATGATATTGCCATAGGAATGCTGATAAAAAGAGAAGTGGTGTCACAATCTACTGCAGATAAAAAGGGAAGGGGTGAAGAAAATAGGCTAGTGAGAAAGTTCTCTAAAAAGAAAGTATCTGCAGGATCCAAGAGGAAGCAGTGGGAAGTAATTGCCGAGGAAGAACATCTTGCGCCTTCTAAGGCCTCAAGGACCAAGAAGGCTAAGGAAATTTAAGGTCCACATCTTAAGGGACCCAGTACCTCATCTAAACCAAATCAGCAGAGAGAGTCAGTCTTCTATCTTACATGAGAGAAGCGTCAAGATATCTTAAAATCACAAAAGGTACTAAGAGGACGAGTCTTTCATCCTGAAATAGCTAGCATGGATGGTGGGGTAGATTTTTTGGAATGTTGTTTGCCAGGCCTGGAGTCACTTGTTCACTCCACTTGTTCCAAAATTGCATGAGAAGGAAGTGCGTGAGTTCTATCATGAAACAGTGTTCACTGAGGATGGGAAGGAGATTAACACTAAGGTAAATGAGGTCCACATAGCTCTGGATGAGCAGACTCTTGGACACATTCTAGAGGTTCCACTGAGGGGATTAGGTTGGTAGAGGAGCAGTGTGCTCAAAATTTTCTGTCCTTGATTTGCAAGCTGGAGAACTTCAGTGGAGAAAGGCTTCTCAAAAAGCAAATGAAGGGAAAATCCCAACTGATTTTCGAGTTTGTGAACAAAGTCCTTCTTCCATAGACAAAGAAATGCACCATCGCAGGCGTATATGATCTCTTCCTCATTGAGGCTCTAAGGACTTTTCAAACCATTAACTTGGCAGCACTGATGATTGAACATATGCGTAAAGTAATGACGGTCAAGGATGGTAAGCATGGCCTGGCATATGGGTTCTTGCTAAACAAGGTGTTTGATTTCTTCAAAGTTCCCTACAGCCAGGGTATTATTGGGACGAAAAAGTAGATGATCACTTTAACTACACTTGAAGAATGTGAGTATGTGAGCAGACGTGGTGGTGTGAAGGTGTTACACCCTGTTAGTCTCTATCGTTTAGCCGATGCATACGTACGTATATTGAGAATGTTAGAGTACGACGCATGCAGGAAAAGGGCTAGAGAATGAGTATACAAGCACGACATCGAGTGAGCAGGAGGCCGGGGCCGGAAGCCTGACGCATTGGGCGCCACGCTACACTGCCAGCCCAGCACCATGGCCTGCGTCGCGCCCCTGACCTAGCGCGATGGGCGCTACGCCATGCCCCCCTTGTCACCGCCCTTATGTATATATGTGTTCAAGTTAAGTTCAGATCATTTGTAACAATTCATAAAATAGACCCACAGCCCCTTCGACGTTTTCTCTCAACTTTCTATTGATTTTTGATAGAATTACATCATTAAACTCCATTTAAATGCAAATTCATCTTGGATAACGAGTTTCAGGCCTATGAGGAACATCCCTGGGGAGTTATTTCTTGGAAATTTGCTCGGAGTGCCGGAACCCCGCTGAGTAAAAGTTGTAGAAATCACTTCTAATTGAGTCTTAAGAGGCTACAAGTGATAAGTAAGAATTTCTACCTTCTAGACTCTCGAGAATTTGTGAGTTTTCGGCCGAATTAAACAAAGTTGAATTGTAGTCAATGTTCTTTGAAAGATATCATTATTAGCCATTCCTATTATTGGAAATAGCCTTATTCTCTCAACGTAGAGTCTGTAATTGAGTGGAATTATCGGTTGCATGTTGGAACTATTTGGACAAATGAAACTCGCATTTGAGGTATGTTAAGGCTTATCCCTTCGACAATTTATTCTCATCGTATAGTGATACGACCTATACCCTCGATAGTAGATAATAATCCAATATGTTATGATCAACTACTGCTAGTAGATAATGATTTTATATGTTGTAATTAGCTGCTGCTAATAGATAAGGATTGTGTATGTTGTGGTTAGATGCTATAAGACGTATTGAGCTTATACCATAGTATCCCTCATTGGGAAAGGGTATGTTAAGTATGAATAATGTTGGATACTCCATAGAGAGTTCGTCGTTCACCTGTTTACAATTGAGAGGTATTCTGATGTTGTGCTGTTATGCCAAGGCCTTAGAAGTTTATGGTTAGCAGTTGGGTCTGACTTGGTAAGTTGGAAAGCATAGGGCATAGTCAGGCTATATAACTTTCAGTTTTACGCCTATATTGTCAGTAAAGCTCGCTGAGAGGCCGTTGGCGTACCTTGATGCCTCCAGGGCCAGAATTGGGATAGGGTGGTCTTACCTTCGAGCCAGTGGCACCAGGGTTGCCTAGTGAACTGAGTGACAGCTTGCCATATGATTGGCTACTGTCAGTGACCATTAGTTTCATCCGACTCAAAGCTTGTCCTAAAGGTTGCTCAAGAAACCACTCCAGTTGTTACAAGTCTGATAGACTAGTCGATACCCTAAGGAGGGAACCTTATTAGTAGTTAGATGCGAGACCAATGTCCCAGGCTACTCTTATAGATGCCAAGCTACATGTTGCCGTGAAGGACTAGGTCCAGATATACCTGCCTGTGAGGCTCTGCTTCATCCAGAGGAGCCATACAAAATTTGGACAGACTAAGTTAATGTCTAAAGGGACTAGAATCATAGTATCACAGTGTTACTTCCAGGATAAATGTCATAGTAAGTTGCCTGTGGAGAGTTAGTGCTGACTGCTAAGGAGAAAATCCAATAAGTAGCAGCCCCACAGTTGTTCTAAGAGAGGGACTAAATTTGGTCGTCTACGACCTTATTGTTCTCTTATAAGCTATCATTGTTCTAGCATGACCTTTAGCCTACCACTTAGGTCACCTAGGCCTCGTCCTTTTCCGTCTGAGCCGATGGAGGTTGTAGTCTCTGCCAGGGCCCTCTGGCCAAGTGTGGGCGTACGGGATGTGCCTGTTGGCAACTATATAAACTATGTTAAGGACGAGTAGTGGTCGCGTTAGGCCTATGGAGCTAGATACGCCTTTTGAGTGACTAGATTTGTGGATTATAGCATAGTATCCCTAGTTGGGTAGATTGTATTTCACACTGCCTCTCACCATGAATAGCTAAGAGGCTGCTAGTTGTACGAACTGCTTACGGATCTATATAATGCTTACGGAGCTACGATACTGCTAACGCTTACAGATCTATAGATTTATTACGGAGCTAAGATGTTGTATCGCTTACGAAGCCATATATTGTATATAAAGACTAAAGTGAAGCCTACAGGGCCATATTGAAGTCTATTCACTTAAGAACTTCTTCTATGCCACAGTGAAATTACAGGAGTGCATATGACTCAGATATAGTTATAGGAGCCCAGACAGCTCAGATACAGTTACTGGAGCTCAGGTGGCTCAGATACAGTTATAGGAGCCCAGATGGCTCAGATAGAGTTATAGGAACCTAGATGGCTCAGATACAATTACAGGAGCTTAGACAACTCAGATATAGTTACAAGAGCCCAGAAGGCTCAGATACAGTTATAGAAGCCTAGATGGCTCAGATACAGTTACTTACAGGACCTCAGGGGTACTAGTATGGGTATATAGACTGATTGGTACCTATCGGGGCTTATGGGGGCCCAAGTAGGTGATTTCTATGATGATTGTACCTTCCAGGCTTATGGGGGCCAGGTTAGGTTCTTATTTGCATACTTGTTTACTAGGTATAGCTTATGAATGTATAACCCTACATCTTACGCTCTTATTTGTATAAGTTGTCTACTAGGTGCAGGTTATGGTTATAAAAGCATACAGGTTAACTTCTGCTCCTTTTGTTGATTACTTTCAGTCCTTTATCAGCTTTTATTCAGTTATTATTACTGTCTTACATATTCGATACATATTGTACTGACGCCCATGCATGGGACGCTACACACTTGCCTGCAGGTTTAGACAGATAGGGTTCAGGACCTCCTAATAGCTATTCAGAGTCAGCAGATTGGCCAGCTCCTTTCATTCGGTGTTGCCAGGTTGTAGAAGTTTACCTGTCTTTTATTTTTATAGTATTTGGGTAGGCCGGGGCCCTGTCCCAACCAATATTTTCACTCTTAGAGGCTTGCAGATTACAGTTTTCAGTTGTCAGTTGTTGTTGGCCGTGTGGGCATATATATGCCATATCTTGCGTGTTGACCGTATGGGGCCTAGTTTAGCTATTAGTTGGCAGCCTTGTCAGCCACAGTTCATATATGACTGCTTGTTTTTATTCTGTTATAACTAGACAGCATGGTGGTCTTGTCGGCCCGCATAAGATCCCTTTATTATTATGTTGGCTGGGTTATCTGTTTTCTTTTATAGGTGTTGTGTGGCCTTGTTGGCTCAAGGTTGTATTTACAGTCGAGATATAGCAATTTTATTTGTTGATTTTGAGTTGCTGGCAGGCACCATAGGTACATATGTCCGGCCGAGTCAGCCCAGGTCCAAGTGTGGCATTAGGTGCTGGTCATGCCTCCTAAGGTGGGGTGTGACAGAAGGGACAGTCTGTGGTCTCCGACCTTATTTCTTCACAAGAAAAATCCAACGATGAGATTGAGAGGCTAACAGGTTTGCTGGCTCAAAGGGATACTGAAATTGCACGCCTCAAAGTTGCCCCTATAGAGGAACCTGATTTGGTAACTGCTCTTCGTCAAGAGTTGAAGGCAGAGGTGAAGGATTTAACTTGCAAGCTACTTCAGGCACATGAGCCTACAAGTGAAAGAATGTCCCTGCTTCTCCAAAAGTTGTCTGGACCTTGAAACTTGGAACCTCTATTCCTTGTCTCCCATGCCTTGCTACTCTCATTGTTTTATTCTCCTCTATTTGCCTAAGCCCCCGTGTTCCCAGTTTGTTAATTTGACAGTAATTAGATTAGTCTTTTAATATATTGTTCTAGGTAATTGTTGTAATGCTTTTGCCTAATGAATGTTGAATCCTCTTTGCCTATATCTACTGTCTATCTCTAATTGCTCTTTTATGTTTGCTCATGTTAGTGTTGCCCCAGTGGCCATGAGTTAATATATTTGTCTCTTCCTTTACTGGGTTTACTATTTGCCTTTTCTATGATTCCAAAAAGGAAAAGTAATCATGATAGGAGGAGTACGGAGGGCATGGAGTATGAAATATGGGCTTTTAGTCCTTCAAAATAAGGAGGACAATATTGTTGTTGACAGGGGGAAGTAAGAAATTTGCTCATTGACAGGGGGGAAGAGGAAGAAGGGATATGTGTTGGTGTTGCCGTCTAGGGTCTATTGATAGGGGGAAGAAAAGTGAATGGCATGTTTGTCATCATCAAAATAGGGAAAATTGTTGTGCTCATGGTTTTGATGATCGTCAAACTTATGAAGGGATTAGATCCATCATTATGGTCCTTCGAAAGGGATCAGGTTGGTTGAGTGGCAGGAGTTTGTGGACAGCTGTAAAATGTATTGACTCTGTGCTGGCTGGTAGGACTACAGCAGCACTGCAGCATGGACGCAGCAGTGTGACAGGAGGTCAACCGCACGGGATCAATGAGATTACACCTAGGTTTTTGGTGTCTTATACTTATCCAAGTAGTGATAACCCAAAAACCTAGTTGTTCAAATTTTAGAAAATACACACACCCCTACAAGCGGCCGCCATTGATGTAAATTGAAAAAGCAACAAGTTCAAAGGCGCAGCAGTTTGTTTCTCTTATTTTAGGCTATTGTTAGAAGTGATCTTGAGTTATAAACATAGAGAACATGAAGTCTATGTAAGTATTTTCTATTTGTAATCATCAAGTTCTTAGAGAAGTCATCCACTAGAGTTCGTTTAGTATAGGGCTAGAGTTAGCCATAGTTCCAGTTAGAGGTAGCTGGTCTGAGGTCATTGCAATGGACGTATTGCATTGCAGCCTTGTTGTAGAGTTACTTCAAGGAGAATTGGATTAAGAGTTTAATCCAAAGACTACCGAGTCTGAAATCGTGTACTGCTCAGATATAGTGAAGTTGTTGAGAAGTCCTACGAGGTAGGTATTGGTTTTACTCTCTTAAGCAAGAAGATTTCCACAAATATCGGGTGTCTCTAATTATTGTGTTTGTTGTGTGTTCGATTAAACTGTCACTGTCAATATCAATTGAAGGACCTGGTCCCTAGATTGGTGGTGGACTCTTATATCTTAACACCTATTTTATTAGTTTGAAGTAAAACACTGTTTTAGGATATTGTCCACACAAGAAAATGATTCACATGAGCAGAATCCGTCCTTGTTCATCCCCTCAGTGCTGCTTGTCTTCTGAAGTGTGAATGAATAGAGAAGACTCATATATAGAGCTGAGCCCATCTATTGATTCATTATAGATTTGTTTTTTTTGAATGACTGAACCTAGCTACAAGCTCCAATTAGAACGATCAAGCTCTGCATATTGCATGTCACATATACATATGTATGTTTCTTCATTTTCATATGTCATGTGAAACGAAGCATGTATTTGCCTGCATTGCAAATAGCCTGATCCAATTCCCTGCAAGAGTCACTCATATATATATATATATATATATATATATATATATATATATATATATATATATATATATATATATATATATATTTATAGCCTCTCATTGCATCATTCCATCCAAGTTAACATCATTCTAACTCTGGCAGCAGATATTTTAGTACCTTCATATCTTGAAACACAACTTGCTTTCGATAATTCCCAACAAATAACAATAGGAGTGAAATTCTCTGCATACTTAGAAGAGGATAATTAGGCTGGGGTATCCATCTAAGTCTCCGAACTAGCTATTAGTACACCACTCGATTACCTATAAAAACAGTCACTAACTCACTTGTACTCTGATAAGTACGAGTTGCGTGCCCAGCAATATGAACCTGATTCTCCTTTATTTTTCCATCAAATTACACTAATTTGTAGCGGTAAAATTACTTTGCAAATACTACATGAACATATCTTGGAAAGTATCCTAATAAACTTGCACAAGCTAAAACAGGAACATATGTGAATTCTTATGCACCATCAGGTGAAAGTAACTGACAACATAAGAACATCTGTTTTTACACAGAGCATTCATTTGAATTTGAAATTAAGGAGAAATTAAGAATAAAACGAAGAAGAGCACTAATTTAACATTAGTGGTAGCTTCCTGGAGGTAATCTTGAGAACAAGGCCAGGGTAAAAATCATCAGCATCGTTAATCTGAGTATTCTCTTCCAATATAAAGAGATCGTTGCACTTGTCGGATATAGTTTGAAGTGTGTCTCCTTCTTCAACTACGTATATTTATTTCATCACACAATTTGCCTGATCCTAGCTGATCATCTTCTTTAAGATTTCGAGCTTCCGAGAAAGAGTGCTTTGCTGCAGTAAGCAACAAAAACACAAGAATTTTTTTTGAGGAATTGAAGTTTGCTGCTGAAGCCCTTCTTGAGGAAGCCATGATAGGTAGAAATTAAAGAAGTATGATGGTTGTATTTTATATATATATATTGTATGGGATTGGAAGAAGTTTATATAATTTGTTGATTTATTAGTATTTTATGGAAGTGGGGAGTCTCCACGTTGCTCGAGCAAAACCAATGGTTTGAGAAGTGGAGGTTCTGGGCAGTTATCTACGGCATTTGCACAATTTGCCTTTTATTAAAAGAAAATAAAAGAATTTCTTTGCATTTTTACATAGTTGTACGTATAAGAAAATTGAAGGGAAGTTTATTAAAGTTTGTTGGTTGATTAGTATGTGGAGGAAGTGGGGAGGCTCCATGTTTGTGTGCAATTTGCGTCAAATTCGCAAATGTTTGCGAGCTTGCCGACCTCAATAATTAACTCGAATCGAAGGAAAAAACTTGGAAAAAATATTTTCTGCTACTAAATACTCAGCCCTCATGACACTACCCTTTTTTGTATGTTTAACTGTTTATGTATCAACAGATAGAAAATCCCATTCTTGACAACCTCTCTTTACCTCTTTCTATATGTTAATCTTTAACCATGAATGGACAAATACCTCCATTCTTGAGAGACCTAATATAAAAATCTTCAAGTAATCTCAAAATAAAGGGGAGCATTGATGCAACGGCAGGTGTTGTTGCCATGTAACTAGGAAGTCACAGATTCAAGCTGCGAATATAGACTCTTTTCTGAACTTTGCACATTATGGGAGTTTAATCCACCAATGTGTCTTATTAGTAATCTCAAAAGTACAAGTTGGGAAAGAAATGGCAAAATTCAAATGGTAAGATTTTCTTGGATGGCTAGGAATGATCCAATTATGTCTCCACCAACATCTGGAAATTCTTCAAATCCAGGAAGACTCTTCACCTTGCCTCTCCTATCAACTTCAACAGGGTACTTTAGGAGGTGACCTCTCATTTCAGTTACTTCGTCAGCTGAAAATTGTCTCCAGTTTGCTTCACCCATTGATCTAACCCGCCTTACACATTCTAGAGACTCTGGTCGCATAAAGTAGTCATCAACAACTCCAAGATGCTCAGCCCACAGAGACATTCTATATCTATATATCTACAGAAAATAAATTGACACAAATTGCAAAGGATCAGATGATAGCATTGGGGGAAACAGTTAAGTTTCAAGAAATATAAATCATTTGTTAACACATGAGAGTCACCACATAGGGTGATTTTTACATAATTAGAGGAATCAATCTTAACCACCTTATTCTGCAGTTATTTTTCGTAATATGTATGTTACATTTTAAGCAGCAGCATCATAAACTGAAAATGAGCAAGTTCCAAATGTCAAAAGGCTTTGCTTTTAGACATTCAATATCAGTTTGCAATTGAAAATTTGAAATGGCACAAAGCATAGGCATTCGGCAGAAAGCATTACATTCTTGTTTAGAGAACTTAATTATTTATTTATTCAGCAGATGCGAGTTTTACACTGGCATAAGAAACTGGAGTGTATAAATTTTGAAAAGTATAATAGGTCCGTATTTGGTAAATGGATTTGGAGAGATCATGATTAAGCTGGTTTCTCATTTAATCAGAAGTAGCAAACCAAATAGAAGGCAGAGAAGCTAACACTAGCGTTGCTTCTGTTCCTTTAGGCAGGTCGGGGAAAGGGAGGGGTTGGGGGGAGTTCAGTCTATACCTACCATATTAGCGATCACTGAAAATGGAGAAGAATTTTTAAGTTCATAGAGAAGTTAAATCTTTTCCTGGAGTTTAAGGATTCAATCAAATTATTCAGGCATACATAGAATTTTCTCAATGATCACCTGTCCACTAGGACTCGACTGTTTTCTTGCCCATGTATGATGAGGTTGATATGCTCCCATCGCTATCTCTGTGTCTCTGGTCCCCTCTAGTGAGCGTTGATTGATGTTTGCAGATCCCACTATGACATACTCGTCATCCACAATCATGCCTTTAGAATGAACATAAATCATAAATCTTCTGTATTTTCGACTCAGTGCCTGCAATGTCATAAATGATAAATAATGTGAACCTTGCAGGCTAGAGTCTAGAAAGAGAAATTATTAACAAATATAGGGGAAACTAAACGCGAAGCTTTTAATATTCGGTGTATTAAGGTAGCTTATCCTCCAAGAAAAAGCATAAGCAGAAGTTTCATCTTACAGTGACACGATTGGGAAAGAAAGATAAGCAAAGTAAAGAGAAAAAGAGAAAATTGCAGAAGTCCATTGGATTTAGTAATTCTTTGGGTTCTTTTGTTGGAGAAGGGAGGTCGTAGGCAAGTACCTGGGGAGTGTTAGCAGCACCAGAATTTTCATTTTCCCCTACATCAGCTTCACGGTTACCAAGACAGAAAAAGTTCAAATAATCTTGTGGAGAGAAAGCATCCTCAAGGCCAACCTCCACTAAAGTCTTGTAAATAGTCTCATACATCATTTGTATCGTCTTATGCTGCCAACCAACATACAATCTTAAGATTCACTTGCACAAACTACTACAATTAGCAGAAAAATAATAATTTGCTAAACGGGAAACTCCATAGCCATGATATTTTGATCACACTAATTTAAGATGTATCATGGTGACCACAGCTCGATTTTTCTTTATCACTTGGCAGATTTGGCAGTCTTTACCTGCCAAAAAAGAATTCTCTGTGTAGCAGCTCCAGTTGGATTACCCTCTGGCCACATTGGGATGACAATATATGCTGCAAACCTTTGATGTGCTCTAATCTTTTCACATATTTTAAGTGCAATTTCCATAGGAATCAGATTATTGGCTCCTGCACAAAACAGAATGCTGAGGTATCTGAAATGCTAAGGAGACAGAAGAATGAGGAAGTCCAAGACTCAAAAATATTATGTCATTCTCCCTGGATATGTAACATTGTCAAAAGGTAAGATTTGTTGTGGCTGATGCTATCAATTGCTAAGTCATTCTTATATGTGCATCTACTTAAAAGCAAGGAAACTGTGGGCATATAGTCTTCTGTGATTAACCTACAAATCTCATCCATCTGGCCCACTTAAGCATTATCAGAAAATTTGATATATGTAAAACTCATTCATGCCACCTCCAGATCCATCTCCCCTTTTTCGCTAAAGGAAATAAAAGTGTGGCATCACATAAGTGGTGTGCTCGTTTCACCAGTGTAGAGAGAGCCAGTCATCCCAAACAATGATACACGTGCAGTTGGATTCTCTAACAACTCAAGAATGAGCTTGAGGAGGATGCTGGTTCCACAAAGGGCCGGCTAGCTTATTCTGTGCATTAATGGGAAAAAGGGTTGCATAGAGTATATGAGTCTAAACCAACAATCAGGTAAGTGTTTGGCCTACGTGTGAATCTTAAACTTTACTCAATGGGATCTCCTATAAGATTAACATGTATCTTAGGTACACTTATTCATCATAGAGTGACAATAATGCTTTACGTAGAGAAGAATAATTTCTTACCCACATCGTTATATTGACTCCAATTGTATGAGGAACCAATGAAGTACTGATTCTCAATGTAAACAAAATGTTGTGCAGCACGAATGGCTCTCACAT
Source organism: Datura wrightii (assembly GCA_035772735.1). Taxonomy (NCBI): domain Eukaryota; kingdom Viridiplantae; phylum Streptophyta; class Magnoliopsida; order Solanales; family Solanaceae; genus Datura; species Datura wrightii. The sequence goes on from JASDFA010000007.1 coordinate 99,728,289, forward strand.
ATGCTGTGTGAATACTCATGTCAATAAGTACATTTTTTCCGCATACCAGGTTCTGCAAGAAAAAAGAGAAGTTGATTAACTCCAAATAAACCACATTTTGGAACACATTTCCTTCCTTTACACCCCTTTTCCACACATCTTTCTCACCTTCATTGTAGCTTCTTTGGGATCCTTTGGAAAGCCTTTGACTGAATTTGAGTCAATAGAGCGGAAAATCTGTATAAGAATGGAAAGAAAATGTATCTGTAAGACCAACGCTAATCCTCCAATTCAATCTCTAACACAAGTAGTATTAAGTTAATAACTCACCTGTACATGCCAATTATCAGGATTGGTGCTGCTCGTAGATGAAGTCTCAGAAATACTAAGAATTTCAGGCATTCTTTCTATTCGGAGTAAAGAATCATCATACGTCTTCTTCAACTTTCTGATGCCCTGGGGCTTTGAAGCCTTCAACCAGCGTTCCTCAAAGTTTTTCAAAACATCATATGCTGCTGGACCATCAATTTTACAGTGCAAATCGTGCCATGGTTCTCTTGGACAACCAGTAGTACTCCCCTGTTAAGTATTAACAGTAAGAATGGAACTGATGGGTAGAAAGGAAGCTGCATAGCACAAACATATCATGGTTCTCTTGGACAGCTGGTAATATCCTATGTTAAGTACATTAGATGGATTACTATCCAAAAGACACTAAGAATGATGTTTATATATAAGTAGAAAGGAAAATGGTAGGACATTAATTCTCTCCATCCCCGAAAAAAAATAAATTGCAACTGAATGCAACTAAAAAAGTGCAACTGATAGGTCTAAACATGTAATTTCAGGCATCAAGATTGTGATTGAAAATCCTAGTTAAGTAAGTTTGACATTACTCAATTCAGATCAGTACGTATAAATTTTTTTTCTTCCAGTATAAATTGAATGAATTTGCTCGACTAAGCATAATTACCATGCAAGAACCTGTATTGACTCGGAAGATGAAGATATAGGGGGAAAAGCTCTCTCTCTTCCTTGGGGAAAAAAATTGAAAGACAACTACTTCTATTCCAAGTATTAAAAGCTGTATTCGCTTGTCAACCAAATTGGTGCAGATCATACTCCTCTAGGTGCAAATTACTCCCCCTCTGAGAAACGTATATGAGACTTTCATCTCATACAGCTCAAGCAAAAACACCCAAATACTAGTTGCAACGGATATGGAATCAAGTGAAGTGTATGGCTAACCCAATAACAAAAGTTTCGTAAGGGGACTGGAGCAGGCTACCATGAGACAAAAGACCACATTTGACTAGAAATAATTATTCAGATGACAGCTGAAAATGGAAATCATGAATATTAGTTGGAAATGTATAGAGGAAAATATTCCGAGATCTTAAATTCTTTCAATGTTGAAACATGTAAAGATTGATTTTCATTTACCTTGTTGAGTTGCATAATATTGAAACAAAATGGGGAAAACAGAATAAAGACTCATATCAAGAACATATTCATGATGTGTGGACATAAAAATAGGGGAAAGAATTATTCATTTTGGGATCAGGAAGGATCTTGTTGAGTCAATGCAAAAGGTGTAGGAAGCACAAATTAAAATAATCTTCCCTAGAATAATTTACATTAACTCATTTTTTCAAGAAGAATGAATAAATCTTTTAAGTTACAAATTGTTAGTCTTTGAAAACCTGAACTGCTAAATATCCTTATTAAGAAATGGGAGAAAATGGTCTGCCCAGCTCTAGAAGAACACATACGCTCAAGCATGAGGTTTCTATTGGTGTTCCAATGCTTAAGAAGCTCCAATAGTAAAGAGTGTCATACTAGATTGCCAACACGAGGCTCCCATTGATTTTACTAAGATCTCAAATTGTGTAAAAGTGTCATAAGTGAAGCTGCCATTGATTTTATCAAATTGTGTAAAAGTGTCATAAGTGAAGCTGCTATTGATTTTACTAAGATCTCAAATTGTGTAAAAGTGTCAATACTTGTTCACTTAAATATTATAAATGGTGGAAAGTCAAGAACCAAATCAACAATTCCTAATCAACATACACAAATGTAAACAAAGTGATAGCAAAGATATTAATTTACTGCATAAGTGGGATTATGATAGTCATCTGAGTGCACGGTTTGCAGTGTTCTTAATATAGGATGCTCTGGAGTATCATATCGCCCATCACACAAGTCAAGTCCTCCAACAAAAGCTATGATCTTTCTTCTATTGTTTCCTGCATCAGCATCCACTATCACAGTTTTCTGATGATGTGTATAAATTACTCCAACTTCCTGAATAGAAATTTACAAGACACTAGTCATGGAAATAAACAATAAATTTATATCAAGTAGTATCTGGAAGAGAGACACCACACCAGGATATAAACTTCTTATACTAGAGGGTGTCAATTTACCTCATTAGGAATGAAATGCAGTTTTAAAATGACAGTCAAGAGAAACAAAAGAAATCATTTATAACTAATATACCCTCTGCTTGGCCCAGCTGTGACGCTTTCCTGCCACACGAGGACAAAGCAACACTTGCACAGAAGAATGCTTGAAAAAACGGCGAGTCTCTTCATCGTGGGTTGCCATGAGGCCATCCTGCATGTTTTCGAATTTGATCTTAATAACTAAAATGACATTACATTCCCTGAAGAACATTAACTAAATGCCTACAAGCTAATACGAAAAGAACAGAAGGTTAAAGAGTCGTAATATATTACCATAGTTAAGGAAATCCTAAAATAGATGTACTTCAGCAATTAATCTGATTAGAACTGATGATATGAACAAATGCATCAGCCAAATATGATAAAATTAAGAGACATCTTGCATATAAGTTTTATTAGTTGATGTACAAGTTTTACTGTCTAGCAGGTATAACTCACTCTTGGTGTAGCTTAATGTTAACTGTCAATTTATTACAACGTGTCAATGAGTGTGTGCCTTCATAATTAATTGACAAACAATACGAATTCAGGTAATAGGTCTTGACAATATGATAAATAACAGCAGATAGCATTGTCTGCATGTGAATACACAAATATGTTCTTCCAGAGACATTACATCACCATCTGAAAAAGGAAAAAGTGGTACGTGAAAAAATCCATATCGGACCATCAAAAAGATCCCTGTGACAACAACCTAATACACAATTTACTTGATTTCCTTGAAGATTCATTAATATCCAATTTCTCACATAAAATAAATTAGCAGTTCATCACAGATACATTGAATTTACCGTTTTATAGCCAAGGATGCTTCTTGAAGTAGGATCATCCCACACAAGAAGCAGCACTCTCACTCCTTCTTGTGATTTTGACTTCAAAAGCTCCCCAAGAGAGCTATCTTCTACAGAAGCATCATCTCGAACCATTCTCACTTTATGCCACACTGACCATCCAGTAATGTATATCAACCGTCGGGCTTGGCATATTGCATCAAAGATGTCGCGCCAGCACTTTCCATGCGCATATTGCATCCCACAGTCAGGCTTTAAATTTGGAAGACATCCATCAGGCACATGAGCATCTTGATAAAGAGTAACAGATCCACCCATCCTCAGTGGAAAGTAAGTCCCAGGAACCCCATAATACTCGGGACCTGCTCCAACTCCATGGTGGTAAAAGCTTAATTGATCCATTGGGTAATACTGAACAGATATCCTTAAAACAGCTCCAGCTTTGCAAGGTTTTCCATTATTCAATATTGGAAAGAAACCTTCGACTTTTCCCCCTCCATATATATGTTCCACTGGGACTGCTACTGTCCCTATAAGCTGGGAACCTACCATGTCATTGTCCTTCACAAGAAATTGCACTTCAGATGCATAATGTGCAATGGGTACATTAAAATGTTGCATCCACACAGGATTTTCATTATTGTTTATGACATAAGTACGCCCAATAACTGCACCTGCTACTATAATCGAGACATATGGATCGCTTGTCATATTACCAAGTTGTCCATTGTTTCCCATTTTGTTAAACATATCCCCTATGGTTTTGTGGAACACATCCAAGTTTGGGAGGTTTCTTGCTTCAAATACCCAAATATCAAGATTCCCATGTAATAGCAGAACGTTTTTAGAAGGCACAAATGGCATAACTTGCATACCCCAATTATTTTGTAGTTCACCGCTTGTTGTTCTTGAATGGGTTGGTCTATGAGACGGCTGGGATTGGACAATAGAAGATGCCTCCCCCTTAGAAAATGAGGCGTTGGGATGTCCATATATAGTTCCTTGGACATTATAGTTAGTCGCTATAGGTGTTGGTCCTAAGTGATATGTTGCTGATGCAGAAGCAAGGGCAGGGGAAGGATTTTCATTCAAATGCACATTTGCTAGGTGATCATCTATAGGTGGATTAGGTTCATTTTTACCATGATCAAAGCTTGCCAATGAACTATTTATATCTGATAAACTGCTTGCACCGGAACTACTAACAGACGACAAACTATTTTGGTGCTGCAGGCTAGGAGATTCATGGCTTTTGGATGGTTGCCTCTCTAGAGGACCTTGAGATGAACAATATTGTAAACTCCCTTGCTGTTGAAGAGCAGGTCTAGAAGAAGATATTGTTGTAGGAGTAGGAGGAGGAGGGTGATATACATGGTACACATAAGGAGAATGGACAATATGTGATGGTGGGGGGTAATTACTATAGTCTAAAGGGGTATGTGTCTGCTGGGGTCTAGGTGTTGATTCTGGAGATAGTGGAACTTGTGGATAATGGTAGTTAAAGTGACCAGAATGTTGAGTAGCATAAGGAGGTGGATGGTAATGAAGGTATTGGGGATATGGGTAAGGAACAGAACCAGGAGGAGGATATCCACTAGAACTGTTAGAGGGATTATATGATGGTTGATTTGTAGAAGGTGGAGGAGTTGCATTATATGGATATGTTGATGTTGAAGACGACTTGTTATTATCCATTTATGTACTCTAAATTCACAGCACGCGTTAGATTGAGACTATGGCCTTCCTATTTAACCAAGGAATGACTTTTCTTATTCAATCACCTTTGCATAGTTTAGGATATATGCTCACTAAAGGATCTAAACACCTTAATAGACAAAAAGAGTACAGTTACATGCAAAATGATCAAACAAATGACATATTGATCATGCAAAAGAAAGAAAAATTACACAGATGATGATGCCAAAGGGAATCTTTCAATCCTGAATCATACAACAAAATCGGGAAATTATTATAACCAAGAGAAATGCTGCATACTCTAGAATATTGGATGTATACACAAACAGAAAGACCCCCCTTAAACAATAAGAAGAAAGATTACAGAATATAGATCAGATAATTGTGTGAAAATATGAATCTGTACGTGGGTATGTAAGGCAGAGCTCAGATTTTCTTGAATTTTCCGAGGCGTCGGAGAGATTGATAAGACAGAGATATACCGGGATTGCTTTTTCACTGAACAAAATGGGAAGACGGAGATCAAACCAAACGGCGAAAAAATTCCCAAATCTTATGTTTTCTTTTTTTTCTTTGTGGCTAAATGAATTAACTATTTAAACAATTATTAAGATACTGTTTTAAAATAATAAAGAATATTATTTCTCTTCATAAATGAAAAATAATCAATGAGAATCATCTTTTATTTAGAAGGAAAAACTAAATTGGTAATAAGTAATTAATTTTAACTTTTCTTCAAATAAATATTTATTATATTACAAATATATTAATAAAACTCTTCTGGGTTGTCTATTTGATAAATAATGTGACTCATTAAAATCTTATTAGAAAAAAAATTTAAAGAAAAAATTTTCGTGAAGAAAAAGAGTATATATATCTAATAATATGTATTGACTGTCTCATCAAAAACCTAACAAGAAAAAATTCAGTGAAATAAAAATCTTGCAAGAGAAAAAGAGTACAATGCGTATTAACTCCCGCTAATGTAGAGACTTGGTGAATATATTAGTTCTATTATCACTCGAACAAATCTGTTGTACATTGATATCACCATTTTTTTGTGTAGATCGTGTGTGAAGAAAAATTTTGGTGAAATGTGTTCCGTTCTATCTCTCTTTATGACCTCAATTTGATTGGGCTATGCATACTGTATTATCTTCATATAAGATCGTGAATGAGTATTTTGTCACATTTAAATCACATTTTTCTCAAATGAGATGCATCATTGACCTCAATCACAGACATTCTCGGTTTGCTTCATGAATAATTATCATTATTTTAACATGATTTGATGAAGTTACCACAATATACTTTTTTGTGGATCGTTAAGATATGACAGTACCCCCACATATAAACACATAGTTTGTTTGAGATAGAACTTTGTATAGTTCAGGATACGTATTCTTCATCGGCATAACCAATAAGATCGAAACTACAATTATTTGAATAAAATAAGTCATTTTAATATTTTTTTTAGATACCGTAATATGTGTCTGATTCCATTCCAATGTCTCCTAATAGGAGCAAAACTATATATTGCTAAAAAAATTAACTTAAAATATTATGTTAGGTCTTGTAACATTAGCAAGATACAATAGTGCACCTATCACACTAATATATGGTACTTCAGGATCAAAGATCTCATTTTTTTCTTAAGGTCGGAGAAGATTCTTATTTACATCAAGTGCTCGCAAACCATCGAAGTACTTAATGAATGTGTTTCACACATGTAAGATCGTTTCGATATTTTTTCTGTATTGGCAGATTGATGGACAAAGATACTTTTTGTCAAATGTTCAACTTTGTAAATCAAGACATAATTTTATTTTTTTCAAGATCTTAAAAATATCAAATTCCTTATTTAAATAATCAATTATCTTTAGATGCTCTACTGGAGTTCCAATGAGGCTTATGCCCTCAACATAAATAGTAAATGCTATAAATCCCGATGTTATTCTCTTATAAAAACAAAAAGGTAAGAAGAGTTATTATTGTATCCTTCGTTAATAAATATTGACTAAGGTGATTAAGTCACATCCACCTTATTTAATTTTCTCCATAAAAAAGATTATCAATAAGTTTGCAGGAACTTATAAATGCTTAAGGTATTTAGAATCTTTCAGGAAATTTTCATATTCATATTATCAAGTGACAACATTCATTAGTATTTAAATGCACGACATCTTCTGGTGTCTGGACTACAGGTCCAATAAGCTTTACGTTTATCAAGATGCATCATTAACTTGGTAATTATTTCTATGTTGGCATACTTTAATAGATATAGAATTCAAATCCTCATTATATCTTACAATATATTATATTGTATTAAAGATACATCGATGAGATATTATTTTGTGTCAGATCGCAATGTGACATAAGTTACCGAGATCTCATCAATTTATTTTTTTCAAGTACCTGAACCTCTCATGAGGTTTCATGAAGTGTTATATCACAAGCTTTTAAAGAGCACATTGCCTCCTTATTATAACGATCTTGATTATTTGCTCCTCTTTCTTTTCAAGAATTAAAGCATTTTCAACCGATTGTTCTACCACGCTTCATACATGTTGTAGATTCTGTCCTTCAGGGACATTAATTTAATAGGAGACTTTACAACTAAATTTTAAATTAATTTTGGGTCAGCAAATATTTCTAACATTTGACTTGAATTATCTTTGAATGAAGATCATACTGATGATAATTTACAATATATTTCTTAGTTGCACGCATTTTCTCTCCCTCTCATGTTAGAAAAATCAACATATACCCTCGATCTTCTTTGAAAAATTAATCTGTATGTATCGTGATAGATTCATTAATTTTATACCATACATCAAAATTTATTAGAAGAAAATATTTAATTCTTGACCCTGAACCGATTAAGAGGGAGAGAGATTAATCGCAATTTATTAATCTGATGCATATACATATTATTATGTAGTATATCATATCATAGACCACCACTTTAAGTTTCGTCCTCATAAGTGATGATTCAACTATTTATCCAAGAATTTCAATGCCAAATCAACTTAGATATAAGATAATACTATCAAAATGAATTGTCTTGACTACACAATTTGAAAGTTATGCTCCTAACTTATTTTAGATTGAACAAACAATTTTGCAAACGTCAAACTAGGGGTTGACAATAAATGCACTATGACTATCTTTTAAATGCATCTATTTAAGATATCATATGGCAGGTGAATGAAATTTAAGAAATTTAGTACCAACGTTAATTGGTACAATCATCTTAAATGAGAACAAGCAACACAAATTTTTTATTTTTTATTTTTTAAAATCTTCTAATTTTTTAATATAACCTAATTCTCTTTTATTTTTCCAACAAAAGACACTAATTTGTAGCGATAAAATTACTGCATGAACATATATTGGAATGTATTTACTGAACAAATCCTAATAAACTTGGGCAAGCTTATAAAACAGGAATATACTTTAACAATGTAAATTTTTATAACACCTTCAGGTGACAGTGACCAACAATGTACATGAGGTAATTAATTATCCAAAGTAATCCTAATTTGGTTATCTAAAGTATAATTAATACCAATATTATTAAAGTTAGAATTACTAATATATGTATTCAATATTATTCTTATACACCAATTCAAAATGACCCATAAGTATTTTCTCTCTGTTCTTCCCAGCCCAAGGCTATTTTCCTTTCTTTTATATAAATAATTTTCTTTAGTTAATTTGTTGAAGTGAAATTACCATTGGAAAGGTGGTATTAGGGGTGGACATTCAGTGTTTCGGTTCGGTTTTTTGAAATTTCGGTTCGGTTTTTTCGATTTTCGGTTATGAATAAGGAACACCGAACCGTTTTAATTCGGTTCGGTTCCATTTTTTTTTAATTCGGTTCGATTTATTTATTTCGGTTATTCACACTTTCACAACAATCACAGTCCACAGACCACAGTTCCGTGAACTTCACAGCATCACAAATTCACAATTCACAATTCACAATTCGCAGGTCACAGGCTGCCAATATCAAATTCTCAATATTCGGGAATTGGGATAATGGAATTGTTAATTTGTTATTCTCATTTACTTACCTGTTGAGGTTCGAGGCCGGCGAGATCGGAGAGGCGACTGTGAGTCTGTGACTGGGCGAGAGAGCAGGGAGGAATTTAGAGGAGGCAGATGGTGGAGTCGACGATGACCGGAATACAAGACTGGACCTGGAGAGCGGAGGCTGGAGAGGCAGAGATGAGAGAACTAGAGACGAGTAGAGCGATGGGGAGTTGGGGAAATGGGGGAGACGTCGCCTCGGCAGTCGGCACGTCGCGGGGAAGGGCAGGGCGGTCGACGGAGGCGGCCAGGCAGGAGACTGTCGAGGTCGTCGACTGATGAGGAGAGGAGAGGAGTGAGAGGCTAAGAGCTCGTTTCTCAGTTTGAGAACAGGAACGATTTAGGATTTAAGATTAGGAATTTAGGATTTAGGGTTTTTAATTTTTTATTTAATTTAATTATTTATTATAAAAATAAAATAAAATAATTTTAATATATATTCGATTTTTCGGTTAAACCGAATAACCGGTGAACCGTAACCGAAAAAAAATCGAAAACCGAATTAAGTTATAAAAAAAATCGAAATCGAACCGAAAAACCGAAACCGAAAAACCGAATTAATTCGATTCGATTCGATTTTTCGGTTTTCGATTTTTTTGCCCACCCCTAGGTGGTATACTAATTTTGGTATTTTAAGATGTGAAATACTTGGCCATTTAAGAAAAAGAAAAGAAAGAAAAAGATAGAATAAAATAACGGCTTCTTGAACCAATTAGGCGCGGGAAATAACGGCCAAAGCTAATCGTCCTTTCATTATATATAGCATATAAAGTTATTCTCATCTTCTTCTCTTCCTCACTAAACCAATTTTCTGAAATTCTCATTCTCTGCTCCAAGAAAAGATGCAGAATCCCAGAAACCCATTCACTTATCGCACGGAAATTGGTTCTTCTTCAAGTCTACCAAATGATTATCAAATTGGCAAAACCATCATTGATCCGATCACTGGGGATACTTATGTTCTCAAAAAGGAAATTGGTTCTTCTTGCAACGGGTTCTGTCGTGTTTACAGAGCTCTGTATTCCAAACGTTTGGAGGAGAATGGCATACTTGTCCAATCTGACCCAGTCACTTTGAAGACCATCAACAAGAATTTCCCCGAATGTGAGGAGCTTCAACTTCAAGTTCATACAAGCATTAGTAATACTCCTCATAGCAGCTTAATTGGTCTAAATAGAGCTTTCACAACTAACGAATTGGTATGCGTTTCATTACCCTATATGTCTGAAGGATCCCTTCGTTACATTCTCTCCACTCGTCCCAACAAAAAATTGACACAGGATTTCATTGCTGTTGTTCTTAAAGAAGCACTTGTTGGTATACAAGATCTTCATGCTGAATCCAATCCAAGAGCTCATAAGACTTTAAATGCTGGAGATATCTTTATTTCCATTCACGATGTTAATGGAGAAATGTTGATCAAATTAGCATTTGAAGCATCCCGTTACCATTCTGAAATCATCAATACTGAAAAAAAGCCAAATCTTGAAGAAGCCAGTTCATCCTCTTCTTTTCTGGATCCGAAGATTATTTCTGAATGGGCTGCTGCACCAGAGGTGTTTGGGAGTGAAAATGGCACCAGTACTGGACCAAAATCTGATATCTGGCTATTGGGAATAACAGCACTGGAATTAGCATATGGGATTTTACCTGTGAGGAATCGTGAAGACTTGGAATGTATAATCAAGAAGATAAGGGAGAAGAAGAAATTGCCAAAATCACTTGAAAAGCTGCTGATCCATAAGGAAGGGAAATTCAAGAAAGTGTTGGATTTGGTTAAACCAAAGAAAAAGGTGTTCTCAGAGGAGTTTGAGAAGATGGTTCTTGCTTGTCTTTGTGAGAATCCAGAGAACAGGCCAACTGCCGATCAGCTTCTGGATACTCCATTCTTTACTACTGCTATTGAAAGGTTTAAGAAATTTGTGTTGGATGGTAAGAATCCAGACCCTACTGATGATTGAAGAATTTCTTGAGCTGTGGAAGATCAAAATAAGAATTATCAATGTAGAATTAGACATTGTCATTTCATATGCTGGTATTAGTAAGAGCAAACATTTACATATATTCAGCAGATACTTGGATTAATATTGATGTATGGTACCACTTCATTTAGGCATGAAATGCTGGAGTTTTCTGAGTTTGGGATCATATGGTTTATATACATGAAATTGAAAATCTGCTGGATTTGTCATCTGTTTCTTTTTTCTTCTGCTAGTGATTTTATATGGATGATACGCTTGTGTGTTACTGTGAATAATGCATTTGTGTATGTAGTATATTCATTTTGAACGCCAAATGAATTCAGGTTCTCCAAAATTGAGCCAACAAATTTTGTTTTTCAATTGTTTTTGCCATCTGGTAGCAGTGCCTGTATATATATATGATAAAACACGGTTACAACAGAAGGAGGCTGTATCATTTCACAGCCTACCTCAAGTTGTACTGTACTTGGTGATTTCTAGGGCCCAAGGGAATTAGTATTTTAGTTTGTTTCTTTGTACTACACACCGCTAGTCCAGTGCATTGATCAGCCTCTTGATTACTTTCTCAAGCTTTATGAGTGTGAGAGAAGTATGAGACTCACTGACGGAGTGCTTACAATGGATTTGTTAATTAGGAATCTCATTTTTAGGATAATTGTTGCTTCACATATATTTTAGTCAGACAACATGGAAATGGAAATGACCTTCGTCTTTTCAGGTTGTTTACTTGTAAACTGAACAAATTCGTTTGAAACTATTGTTCACTATCATCAATGGTTTATGTTGTCACGCTTTGGGCTGTTATCCATTTCTTTCTGCTTGCCCATTTCTAGACAGCAGACGGGGCAAACAGATTTCCAGTTATAGTATACCATTTGATCAAACACACCTTCCTATTAGGATATTGCATTTTTGATATTTATAGGTAGTGGTCTGGTTATGTCCATTTCAATTAGTATCATCTTTGCACGCATAACAGATATGATCAATATTTCTTGTACATTCGTCTGTATACAAAGGGCTCCCCAGTCTACTCCAAAATCGAAACAAGGAATCTATACTTCAGCAATTTAGAGGTAGAATAAAAAAATTCACCAAAATAGGGATGATTTTTCAAAAATAAAAGATTTACTCCTGCTACATACATCCTATCTGTACATGCATTAGGATATGAAAAAAAGCGCTTAACACCTTGTGTCTTAAAGAAGATATCTGCAAAATATAGTCTATAACACCCCAGGGCTTGTTTAGTAAATCTCCAGGATCACCATATCTGCCACTTGATTTCCCTGATAACTAAAACAATAAAAGATATTAATGCTAATCTGTTGAATGATTCTCGTGGCACTAGTAATCATAGCCTGAAACTGCTATATTGGATCTGCCTTTCCTGCAGCATTTCAGGGAGTCATATTCAAGATAAGTGTTGATCCTTTCATCACCATTGTCTTTGCACCATTGAATCCCAATCAAGGCAGCCTTAATTTAACCTCCGCATAATTGTTTGTACCAAGAATGTCTGTCTAGGCTCTAGCTGTTGTGAAAATACCATAATTAGCAACTAATTGCCCTCATGATCTCTCAGACTATCACCTGCTCCACTTCACTGCATGTTTTCCCATTGCACCAGTCCATCTGTTCAGCATTGAAATCACCTACCTAAAATGCCTTCATATCTTGAAGCACATCCTGCTTTCCATAACTTTGTAAATGCAAGTAGCTCCTTTCGTGAATGTTGAAAAAACTTCAATGCGCATACACCTTCCAAACAATACTCACATAGCCAGATTAGATGACTCTTGATATGAATTAACTTTTGAGTTTGAGATATGCTTTTCCCTTTGTGTTTCTTGTAAAAGATTTTGAAGGTTGATTTGCAACTCTCTGTTGGCATAGTATGTAATGAGGTATTTAACAGATGTCCCCTTAATTTCTCTAAACATGTGCACACTTCTAGCAGTTGCGTACTGTTCATAAACACAGAGTTTTTAGTAAAAATATCTCTTGGGCCTAATTCACCCATAAGGGTGCTAGCTAAGTGAGCCGGCTCATGATTAGTTAATCTAACCCTAAATCCTAATTGAGTGTATACACCATTATGGATGCATGTTAGGTGTCTAGAAAACGGTTAGGGTTAGTGAAATTCTCTGCATAGGATAATTAGGCTAGCTGTGGTCCGAACTAGCTATTACTACACAAGTGGATTACCAATAAAAACAGGCGCTAACTCACTTGTACTTTGATAAGAACAGTTGCGCGCCCCCAGTAATATTAACCTGATTCTCTTTTGTTTTTGGCCCGATTACTTTGCAAATACTGCATGAAAAAGTATTTTCTGAAGACAGGAAATCCTAATAAACTTGTACAAGCTTATAAAACAGGAACATTATGTAAATATTTTATACCCCATGCATCAGGTGAAAAGTAACTGACAACATAAGAACACAGTGCGCATAAATCTAAATTTGAAACTAACAATAAAAGGGTACTAGAAGTTAAACATTAGTCCATGAATGTGAGTCGTAGCTTCCTAGAGGTAATCTTGAGAACAAGGCCTGGGTAAACATCATCAGCATCATTAATTTGAGTATTCTCTTCCAATATAAAGAGGTCGTCGCACTTGTCGGATATAGTTTGAAGTGTTTCTCCTTCTTCAACTACGTATATTTCATCACACAATTTGCCTGATCTTAGCTGATCATCTTCTTTAAGATTTCGAGCTTCTGAGAAAGAGTAATTTGCTGCTGCTGTAAGCAACAAAAACACAAGAAAAATTGTTGAGGAATTGATATTTGCTGTCGAAGACATTCTTGAGGAAGCCATGATATATGTGAGTAAGATACAGACGGCTGTACTTATAAGAAAATAGAAGACAAGTATTGTTGGTTCATTTACTACTCCTGTGTCCTATGTGAAAGGAAGTGGGATTGCTCCACGTTGCTTAAGGAAAGCGTGGGGCAGTTATTTACGCCATTTGCACAAATTACCTTTCATCTTTTCTTTAAAAAATTACCAATATTTGTTTTAATGATTTTTATCCTAATCTTTTTAGGGTAGTTATTTGATTCAATACCATGTTATACTAGGATTATAATCATAATTGTCTATTCCATGATTATGACATAAAATTTATCCCCACTATGAGGTGATATTCTTAATTAAATATAATATAGATTTAGTCCCAAAATTTATATTGAAATAATCCACTTAATCCCTTCAACTAAACGGCCCCTTAATTCTTTTTAAAACCATAAAGCCTCTCTTCAATTATTTTACCAGCTCGAAATAGGTAAAATGCTAACTAATTAATATTTCTCTAAGATTTATTTTATTTGCAAGAAGTTGGGTGGCTATTTTTTTCATAAATACTTACCTACATTCAGCGTTGATACCGTTAGAAATATAAATTGATATGTGTAACGATTTGAACATATTTTTATAAATATTATTTGATATAAATATGTAGCATTTGATATTTTTTTATCATAGTTTTTATCGAATTATTTGATTAATATGATAAGGTTCTTTGTTAAGTTTTGGGACTTGATATCGTAATAAAGATCATGATAATGAGAGAGTCACATCTCTTATAACTTAATCTAAAACTATTCTTGATCGTAGGATCACTAATTAGGACATTAGTAATAGTGATGCAGTAAGATTAATACGTATGTGGTGATCTTTATGAGGAAAAGATTAGTTGATTTCATTATCTGAATCACATATGTAGCTGATGCATTGCAGCAATGAAGAAGTTACGGAAACCACCTGGAGATGTTGAAGTAGGAAAACAAATGTTAAAACTTTACCCTGAAACATACACTACTATCACTTAATTTCTTAGATAAAGGTGCCCGAGATCACTGTATATATGCTTCGCGGGATTATAGATAGCATTAACAAATTATTTAAATAATATTTTAAAAAATAATCACAAAAGTGAAAATTTTTATATATATATATATATATACACATATATACATACATATATACATACATATATATATATATATATATACACACACACAAAGAAGTATTTATTCAATAAAAGATGAGATAAGAAAAAGAGGGCGAAAATAAGGATACATTGGTATAAAAATATTTATTTTCTTATAGCCTCTTAAAGATTTATATAAAAAAGTCATTAACACAACTTTTAATTTTTTTTATTGTATATTTATAATATTTAGTACGTATTTTTTGCACGTATTTCTACACCTCATAGTATTAAATGAGTAATATAATTAGATAATTCTAAATCTTTTATAATTTATAATAAAACAAACAAAAACTTAGGATACAAAACTACCCCCCTCCCCCTAAAAAAATATTAAATAAAAAATAAAATAAAAGGCTTTCTTAATCTAAGAAAATTATCATGCAGACATATTTTTATACAATCAAATGAAGACGCAATATATATCTTCATATATATTCTTATCAATAAATCATAGTTACTTAATTATATATTTTCACTTTTGTTTATAACTTAATTATAACAAATTAATATAATTGATATAAGTATTAGATATTCATAGGTTTTTTACTATCCTAAGAGATCCTATCATTTCATAAGGAATTTTATTATAATTTATATTGATTGAGCGACTTTATATTGAGCCTATATACGCAATGACAATTTATTTAAAAAGGCATAATTATTTATAATTTTCAAAGACTACAAATCAGAATATATATGCACTATAAAACACGAAAAAAGGAAAGTATGACATTTTTCTTACCGATTTTTTTCTTATTTTTTTGTTTCTCCTTTTATTCTTTCTTCAATTTTTTCTTAATTTTTCCCCTCTCTACCTAATATTTAAATTCTGAAAGAACAAAAGTTTCTCTTACTTTCCAATATCCAATTCAATTTACCTCTTTCCTTAATGTTTTGAACAACAGTTTCTTTTTTTTTCAATATCCAATTCAATTTACGTCTTTCCTTCAATTGTTCTCCAAAATTTTAAATAATAATTTCATCATTTGATCTTCCTATCATCCCAAAACATCCTCCATCATCACTTAGAAATTCAAAGAGTCCACCAAATTAAATTCGGTGTAAAATTACTATGAAACTTTTTGACACAAAGAGTTTATTTTATTTTATTTTATTGGGGGTTTGATATTCATATTGGGACTCTAATTTGTGTCATGTAAGGTTCATTTAACGGAGAAGCATTTCTTATAGAATTTTGTTCATATATAAGGCCCGAACTCAAAATCTCTTAATAAAGATAGAATGATTCTATATATCCCACCACAACTCTTATCACATCGCTACAAAGAGTTATAAATTGCACATAAGACATATTTTGGGGAAACATATTAAGAAATTACAAAGAATTATTAGGAATTTCATAAAAATTGCAATGGTAAAAAACCACGATAATAAGTAATAATCTATATTCTATTTTTTATTGTATCACAATGCAATATTTATTGTGAAAATATCATCAAAAAAAGTTCGCTAATAATAATGAAACACACCAAAAATTCTCTCTCGCCTTTCCTAGCACCTGCAACATTCAAAAAATATGAATTTCTTCTATTATTAGACAATATTTAAACACTATCTAAATCTCTTCATCTTTTTTTCTGTAACAACCCATCTGATCGTTATAGCACCTTGACAACATAAATGAGGGAGGATTTAAAATTTTTTGTGAGTCTGGGTTATGTCTTCGAATTAAGAGATTATCTGATTGGTAAATTTTGAAAATAGGTTAAGTTAAAATCAGGTGGGCCCAACGGGACCGCTGCAGTGGAAGAACCCTCGTTGGAGTGGGCGACGCGGATCAAAATTCTACAATTTGGTCCAGGTTTGGAATTAAATTCTATTTTCATTAGGGTTGGGGAATAAAGATGCCCCAAAATAAAACTTGAGATTTCTAACAAGGAAAAAAGGTATAGTAACTAGAGAGGGCAAGGATTTCCCCATCCTCCCTGATAATTTTCGATAAGAACCCATAACTCGAAGTAAGCATGCATCCCATGACTATTCTTGACGGCAGCTTGGTGCCCAGGTAGGCTATGACATACCATTATGTTAGACTTTGATTAGCGATTTATATATGCGTGTATGATTGGTGTGTCGTCGATAGGTAAAAAGGAACCCATCAGGCTAATGGTAATTATTTCAGATTTTGGTTAGTAATTAGTAAGAGAGGAAAATATTATAGAAAAGGTAGAAAAAAAGAGAAAGAGTTATTGAATTATGCGATCACGTGGATACGAATAGGCTTGAACCTAGGCTGTTAGATTTTCCATTTTAGGTGGCCCTAAGGGCTATTTTTAAGGTCTGCTCTCGAATAAGGACTAGGGTATAGTCATAGGTATATGCGTTCTGATGGTTCATGTGTCCATGTGGGTCGATGAGTTAATGGTTCAATTGTGACAGGCTATATGTTTGTAATTCTTGTGTTACGTGCTGAATTGATTATTGCTCCATGTGAAAGAAGGGTAAATTGACGGTAGAGCATGGTTAAATATGCATTTGATGAGTTGAGCTCATTGTGAAAATTGCTGCAAGGGAAATCTAAGAGGGAAAGCTTGGTCGAGGTACTTCCTGTGCAGTACCGCTACAGCGGTACCATAACCACCATAGCGAGACCGTCGCCATGACAGAGATTCTGCCGTAGCGAGGCCTAATCCAGTGAGCAGGCCTGCCTACATTGCGCTCTGAATAATTCTAGAAATAGGATGATGCAATGAATAATTATTTACGTGAATTGATCTTCGAGCAATTATTGTGCTAGAAATTGTAATGACTATTTCTTGCTATTGATTGTATTTGTTAAGTGGTTTGAACTGTGATAAATTATATTGGAACTGGGAGTGGAGTCTGTGGTAGCTGATTGAGAGCATGAGGAAATGGGTTGAGATAGAAGAGCAAGATATCCTTATCCTGAAATAAGAGGCTCGTGTCCGAGGTGAGCATCCGGATGAGTAAATTAGTGGATCGAGCATGCGTGTGAGTACTTAAATATGAGTGGCTCATGCCCGAGATGAGCATCCAAGATAGCAGTATGGAGTGAGTATACAAACATGTGTGATTCAATGTTCATATGGCTAGGTATACAAATATGAGCACACAAATAGGTATGATATGATGTTCATACGGATGGATGTACAGTACATGAATTTCTAGAGTTTCCTACAGGTCATAATTGGAAGGGCAGAAATAAGACCCTCTGGTATGTGTTTATAGTTATGCATATGAGTGATAGACTACAGATATATAGATGTGATACGCGATACACCAATATGATTCAGACATGATGTGAGAGATGCAAAGGGCAGATGATAAATGATGATACGATACATGTATAGTATTGTATGAGGTAGTTTTCATATCAAATTATACAGTGTAGGATTAAGGAGGTGAAGATATATGCTTGTACCTGTATTCCGAGAGAACGTAACTCTAGTTGTATGATTGATATTTTCCTTGTTGAGTACTTTAGTATATTACTTGATGATTGTGATTAAATATTTGATTTACTTGGTTACTATGAGTTGGGAGGGAATGCCTGATTAGGAAGAGTCTAAAATAGATTAGTTGAGTTGTTTCTGCGTTAGTAATGAGGGTACATGCTGGTCCCACTAAGGAGTGTAGAGTTGGGGGTTGTAAAAGGTTATATGGCTGATCGAATGTTAGTAATGACTAATTACAAATTGACCTGTATAGGTATAACATCGAGGATCGTTTGAAGGATTACGGAGTGAATAGAAAGGGGTTTAGTTAATAGTGGTTGAATTTGGTAAGGTCTAATGGAGTTATAACTTAAAAAGGAGAGCTGATAGAAGAGAGGTGCCAGGAATATCGAGCCATTGTTTCAGCGGGTAACCATTGCAGCGGGCGTGTTTCTGCGGTCACGGGATCGGGGAAGCAGGCTAGAGGTCTCTGCAGCGGAACACCGCTACCAGTGTAGGGAATGGGGAAGCAATGAAGTGAGTGAAGAATAAAATAGGAAAATGTTAGTGTATGAGAGTGCATGTATGTGTTTGGAGGTTTGATAGTATGCTTAGATGAGGAACTAGTGTTTGGAGGTTTGATAGTATGCTTAGATGAGGAACTAAGTAGGGATTTGACATTAGTATTGCTTATGTTATTGTAAATTTATAGAGGTTAATCGATTCTATGCTAATTATATACTGTTGCATGAACTAATTCTAGTCGATCAACGATGTCTACCAGTACATGTGGTTGGTGTACTAATACTTCCTTGCTACACCTTTTTGAGTGTAGGTTGTGGTGGGAGAATTGCAGTTTCATGATTGAGGGTTGATATTCAGCATCAGCTTCCGTATCTCATTCGCCGATGAAGTTGTATCTTTAATTTGTTCGTATTTAATATAGAGCTCTTGTACCTATCTAGACTAGATATTGAAAAAAAATCATGGTATTAGCAATGCATTTCTTGTAAATATTTCAAAACTTTTATTGTAAATTCATAAGTATTGAACTTGTTTTATACGTTGGTTAAAAGAGGTTCTCCTATCGAATTTGTGTTGATGTAGGTACCTGCACGACTCACCCATTTGGGGGTCGTGACAAGTTGGCATTAGAGTATCTAGGTTAATAATTTCACAAGTATAAGAGCAATGTCGAGTAGACTCCCATGGATTGGTGTGTAGACATCAACATCTAATCTTCGGAAGCTATGAGACATTGAGGAAGTCTTTCCCTTTATTCTTTCCTATCGTGTTGTCTGAACATGCTGATCGCCTTGGGTTGAGCCCAATTAGTATCTTGAGGATTCCAATTGGTATCTCAACGGGCTTAATTGGTATCTGGTGACATGAGCTGTAGGATAATATGAGATAAATTGGTGGGTGAGGAATGTTGATAGTGAATTGGCTTATGTTGACTGGAGGGACCAATATCTCTGTAAGTTTCCTACTTAGTGAGTTTCACTGCAGTGAAGTCTGTCTCACCGCAGCAGACTCGCTACAGCGAGGAAGGGACTGCCGCAGTGGAAGGGTGATCGCTGTAGTGGATGGCTGCTAGGCAGAATCCAAAATCCCCTATTTTTGAAGGCAACAACGGACATGTAAAATATGATAAAATCAAGCTATTTGAATACGGGGAAAATGATAGGATATAAATAGAAGGGGCAAAAAACAAGGCCATTGTCTGAGAATGTCAAACGGGCATCCATAGACTAACGAAAAATAAGTAGCAATATCCAAAAGCAAGTAAAGAAAAAAGGTGAGAAATTGTCTTATATACCCTAAACGGGGACAACCCAAAGAAAATCTAAAGGGAAGTGGGGGAGGGAGGTACACTACGAGCATGCCTAACTAAAGGCCTCGTCACTTCCATCGGTGAGATCACTGGCTGCCTCCTCCTCGTATCTACTGAGGAAGGAGAACTCTGGAATATTCACGATGATTTCCTAGGGTGTCCTGGTGCTGGGAGAGAGGTGCTTTAGGATCACCTTGACCCCCTTCCGCATGCGGACAAAGAGCCTGTCTTGGGAGCTTTGCTTCTTCTTCTCCCTTTCAGATCCTCTCGGAGCTCTACATGGGCCTGTGCCAAGGCAATAATCACCCCCTGTATCCCCTCGGGGTCTACAGCAGCTACACTGGATGTCTTGCTACTGAATGAATGTCTGGGCAACCCTTCCCATAGCTCCCGCATGGTGACCATCTCTCTCTTGATCCACTCCAAAGTGCCCACAAGCCTGGAAGTGCTGGCCTCGCCGTCTCCGTAGCCGAAAGCAGTCTTCCTTTTCTTCCTGCCCCTCCTTGAGTCCCCCTTTACCCTCAAGGATTGAAGGGCACGTCACAGGCCACAATGACATCCCCGGCCTCCCGGTGCACTTTGGCCCATTTGCAAAGCAGAGTAATGAGAGAGAGAAAAGGCAGGACAATGATGGCCTTGGATACAAAGTACCTCCACTCCTCCAAAATCTGCGCCCACATTTACCTGCACCCCACTTAAAATACAAGCCACCACCAAAGCACTAACATAGGTCACGTCAGTGACATTAGTGGACAGACGAATCCTCTAAGACACTAAGTTCAGCCATTTTTGAGCATTGACAGTGAAATAGGTACCCTGAATACTGGTCTGGGTGACACCCCAATGGAATGAGGCTCTGTGCTCCTCTACCATCAGGGAATCCATAAGCCACCGCCCATTTTCCTCCACGTCCCGGGCCCTCAGCTCATCCTCCGGAGGGTTTGCCAGACCCAAAGCCTCATTAATGGCAGCAACAGTTAATGGAATTTTCCTCCCTCGAACATAGGCGACCGGCTCCAAGCAATTACAAACTACGGTGGGGAGGTTGGCGTAGAACTCCCATATCCAATCCTCATTGACTTTGTAGGACTCTTTAACAAGAGGGCCCCACCCAATTCCTGGAGGCGGGTATAGAACTTCGGTGCCTTTTCCGCCACATCCGGCATTATAAAGCCCCTCTCGTGTATTAGTCCCTTGGTTGTTTGCTCGTTGTGCCAGAATAGACATTGGCTAGTCAAGAACCGAATGTTACCAGAAGTGTGGCTGCTACCGCTACTAGAAGACATGGTGATAAGACCCTATAGAAAAACAAGCGCGTCAGGATGGGAACAAACCAATAAGAGGAAAGAACTTGGGAGCAGGAATGGAGAACAGGTGAGCAACTCACTACTTGAGTGGACCACTGCAGCAAATAAGGTTCTACCGCAGCGAGTCCGCAATAGATTAGTAGAACCGCTATGACTGTTTTACTGTAGCAGTCAAGGCTGCTGCACTGGACATCATCTTTCCTAGCAGACCTCCGACCCCAACAATGGAGGTCAGGATTCCAACCCCCATTTTTCTCCATTTAAGCATTGATCGGCAAGGGGTAGACTTACCCATGCCCTACCAACCATTTTTCACCCCAATAATGTTCGAATTTGAGCCCAAAAGGTTTGAGGAAGAAAAACCACCACCCTATCCAAAACTCCACTATTATTCAAGCCAACAACTACATGAAATTAGCTAGAAACCCACAAAGGATGATAGGAAACACTTGAAAACGTAAATGCAAGTAGCATGCTTCAAAAATCTAGTTTATGGATCAAACTAAAGAAACTTACCCTCACTATCCTAATAACCACCCAAAAGCGGTGCATGTAGGCATGATATAACAATTATTCAATAGTAAATGAAGCAAGAAAGTCATGAGAATGAAGGATTACCTGAGAATTGAGCAAGAATTCCCGGGGTGTTGAGAGGATTTGCCAAGAAATTTTGAATGCAAAGGTGAGAATGAGCCAGAAACTGTCATTCTGGTCCTTTAAACTGATTTTCAATCTACTGCAGCGGACATATTTTTGCTGCAGCGGCACCGTTGTGGCGGGACATGAATTGCTGCAGTGGATATACTTGAACAATGACACTTCAACTTCCCCAGGGGGTTCGCCACATTTTAAGACACCGATAAAGGAAGTTCTATAAAAAGCGATGGCACCTAAAGGCGTATAGGCCTCAAGTAGATGCTATAAGTCGAAAGAAGGAAAGTCGGAAGGCTTGGGGTAAGGAGGCTCGAGCTAACATGGAGCTCGCGAGTAAGGATAAAGTGCACAAAAATTTCTTCCAACAGTAATATAAAGGTCTAGTGAGAATATTGACCTAAAAGCAATATCAGTGAGATCACCATGTCGATGGGGAGCGTCGAAACTATAACTCGGTAATAAGATTAAAACCGGGATAGTTAGAGACCCTAGGTTGTTCGGGGATGAACAAATTTTTAATTGGTATCTGATGTAACGACCCTTCTGATTATTATAGCACCTTGACGACATAAATGCGAAAGGATTTAAAATTTCTTGCGAGTTTGAGTTATATCTTCAAATTAAAGGATTATCTGATCAGTAAATTTGAAAATGGGATAAGTTAAAATTAGGTGGGTCAAAGTGGAGGAAAGCCGCGATGGATGAATCCCTGCTGCAGCAGAAGACCCCTCATTGCAGTGGGCGATGCGGACCAAAATTCTACAATTTAGGTCAAGTTCGGAATTAAATCCTATTTTTATAAGGCTTGGGGAATAAAGATGCCCCAAAACAAAACTTGGGATTTATAACAAGTAAAAAGGGTATGGTAACTAGAGAGGGCAAGGATTCCCCATCCTCCCCGATAATTTTCGGCAAGAAACCAGAAGTCAAGGCAAGCATGTAACCCATGGCTTTTCTTGACGGTAGCTTGGCGCTAAGGTAGGCTATGGCTTACCCTAGTGTTAGACTTTGATTAGCGATTCTATATGTGTGTATAATTGGTATATTGTTGATAGGTAAAATGGAACCTATCAGGCTAATGACAACTATTTTAGATTTTGGTTAGTATTTAGTAAGAGGGAAAGATTATGGGAAATGTAGGAAAGAAGAGAAAGAGTTATTGAATTATGTGATCATGTGGGTACGGATAGGCTTGAACCTAAACTGTTAGATTTTCGGTTTTTGCTGGAAGGCACTAAGGGCTATTTTTAAGGTTTGCTCCCGACTAAGGTGAGTAGGGTATAGTCATAGGTATTTGCATTTGGAAAGTTCATGTGTCCATGTGGGTTGATGAATTAATGGTTCAATTGTGATAGGCTATATATTTGTAATTCTTATACTATGTGCTAAATTGATTGTTGCTCCATGTGAAAGAATGCTAAATTGACGGTAAAGCTTGGTTAAGTATGCATTTGATGAGTTGATAAGCTAATTGCGAGAACGGCTGCAAGAGAAATCTAAGAGGGGAAGCTTGGTCGAGGTACTGCCTATGCAGTACCGCTACAACGGTACCATAACCACCATAGCGAGCCCATCGCTGCGGCAGTAACCTTGCTGCAACGAGGTTTAATCCAGTGAGCAGGCGAGCCTACACCGCATTATACATAATTCTAGAAATAGGGTGACCTAATGAATAATTATTTTTGTGAATTTGTCTTTGGACAGTGATTGTGTTAGAAATTTTAGTGACTATCTCCTGCTATTGAATGTATTTGTTAAGTGGTTTAAATAGTGATAAATTAATTAGAACTGGGAGTGGAGTCTGTTGTACCGGATTGAGAACATAAGGAAACATGTTGAGACAGAAGAGTAAGATATCCTTATTCTGAAATGAGAGGCTCATGTCTGAGGCGAGTATTCGGAAGAGCGGATTAGTACAACCAAGCATGCGTGTGAGTACTTGAAAATGAGTGGCTTTTATCTGAGATGAGCATCCGGTCAAGCAGTATGGAATGAGTACACAAACACATATAATTCGATGTACATATGGTTGGGTGTATGGATATGAGTATACATACAAGTATGATATGATGTTCATATAGCTGGGTGTATGGTACATGGATTTCTAGAGTCCCCTGCAGGTCATGACTGAAAGGGCAGAAATAAGACCTTCTAGCATGTGTACATGTATGCATATGAATGATAGACTACAAATATAGAGATGTGATACGTGATATATCGATAAGATTCAGACACAATGTGAGACATGCAGAGGGGAGATGATAAATAATGATATGATACAGGTATAGTACTGTACGAGGCAGTTTTGGTATCAAATTTTACAGTGTGGGATTCAAGAGGTGCAGATATATGCTTGTACCCGTATTCCGAGAGAATGTAACTCTAATTGTATAATTTGTGTTTTCCTTGTTGAGTACTTTAGTATATTACTTGATGATTGTGATTAAATGTTTGATTTACGTGGTTACCGTGAGTGGGGAGGGAATACCTGATTGGGCAAAGTCTAAAATAGATTAGTTGAGTTATTTCTGAGTTAGTAATGAGAGTACAGGCTGGTCCCACTAAAGAGTGTAGATTTGGGGGTTGTAAAAGGTTATATGGCTGATTGAATGTTAGTAATGACTAATTGTAAGCTAACCAGTATAGATATAATATCGAGGAATGGTTAAAGAATTAGGGAGTGAATGAAAAGGGGTTTAGTTAATTGTGGTTAAATTGGTAAGGTGTAATGAGATTATAACTTAAAAAGGAGAGTTGAAAGGAGAGAGGTTCCAGGAATATCGAGCCACTGTTTCAGCAGGTTACCGCTGCAGCGGGCGTGTTTTTGCAGTCATGGGATTGGGCAGTGAGCTAGTGGGACATCTCTACCAGTGTAGAGAATGGGAAAGTGATGAAGTGAGTGATGAATAGAATAGGGAAATTGTGGTGTATGAGAGTGTGGGTATGTGTATGGAAGTTTAATAGTATGCTTAGATGAGGAACTAAATGGGGATTTGACATTAGTCTTGCTTATGTTATTGTAAATTTGTAGAGGTTAATCAATTTCATGCTAATTATATATTGTTGACTAATTCTAGTTGGTCGATAATATTAACCAATAGTGTGGTGTACTGATACTACCTTGTTACACCTTTTTGAGTGTATGTTATGGCAGGAGAATTGTAGTTTCATGATTGAGGGTCGATATTCAACATCAGCTTCCGTATCTCATTTGCTGGTGAAGCTGTCTTTTATTTTTTCGTATTCAATATAGAGTGTTTGTAGCTATCTAGACTAGATCTTGGGGAAATCATGGTATTGTGAAGGTATTTCTTGTAAATTTTTCGGAACTTTTATTATAAATTCATAAGTATTGAACTTGTTTTATATGTTGGTTAGAAGGGATTCACCTATCATATTTGAGTCGATGTAGGTGTCTGCATGACTCGCCCATTTGGATTGTGACATTACCTTTTAATTGAGTACTAAATTTACACATTTAGTAGTTGAAATTAAAGGTAGTTATGATTTAAAGATAAGGAATATGAAAAGTTGGAGTAATGATAATAATAATTAAGATTTTTATTCTATAATGGGATAAATAGAAAAATATAAGAGAAAATATTCAAAATTGACATAAAAGATAAATACTAATGGTGACCTAAGAGAGGTGACACTATCACTTGCTTAATGCTTCCCTTTATTATATATATAGATAGATTAGTACATATTTTTACTTTATTAAATGTGTAACTATGATAATTGCATTGATACGTGTGTGTAGAATTACTGGGTGTTCATAATATGTCGTGAAAGACAAAAGTAAACCTGAACAAATTTAGTAGTGCTTAAAATTTATTTACATTTCATATATGAGTTTCAAGACAAATCCGTTAACGAGAGACGTAATTAAAATTTATTTGATAGTATGAAGACTTTTTGCGTATATATCCACACCGAGACCTATTTGTTATCAACTTCTTGATCAACGGACTCGTGAACAAATTGAATCAATAATATTATGCTCACAATCAACAAAATAAGAAAATAATTTTCTTGTTAATATTTTTCTCTTTTAATTTAATGTGTTAATGACACACTTTCAACAAAATATTTTTCGAATGTTTCCCATAATGACGTGCGTGCTATGGAACTCTCCATCAACCTTTATATATTATCACCTATAAATATCT
Organism: Datura wrightii; assembly: GCA_035772735.1. Taxonomy (NCBI): domain Eukaryota; kingdom Viridiplantae; phylum Streptophyta; class Magnoliopsida; order Solanales; family Solanaceae; genus Datura; species Datura wrightii. The sequence continues at coordinate 99,754,676 of JASDFA010000007.1, forward strand.
TTTTCTATATTTATATTCTTTATATATTATCACCTATAAATATTTTTTTATTTAATTAAGCTAATAATGTACTTAGTATCCCAAATTAAAGTGACTTTCACGTAAAGCAACAATTGAATCCAAGTCCTATTTGGATTCCAGTGAGATCTTCGGTGCAGCCAATTCCTTTATGGACTTTCATGGCTAATCTAATTCTAATTAGATTTCACGTAGAAATTCTTTAATTTTGAATATTAAATTCAATTCTAAATTGGATATAAATTTTTTAGTAATATTTGATTTATATATCTTATTTAAATAAATATCAAATATATATTTCAACTAAGAAATATAATTTAATTTTTAATTTTTAAATAGTAAATTTTAATTTATTCATAATCTATATTACATTAAAAGTGTGAAGCTCTTTAAAAATATTAATTGAACTTTTTGCCCTTCATTAAAAGACATTGCAATAGACGAAATTGTCATTTACTATTTTACGTAATTATTATTTAAAATTATTATTTTTAATTATTCCATCACCTTAACTTATCATATTTACGTTTTCTATTTATGGCATAACTTTATTTGTGGTGTAAATTTAAAAAGAATAAAAAAAATAAAAATGGCACTTTTTTTCTTCCATAATTTGCTTCCTTTTTAATTTATATTCCCTCACCAAAGTTGTCCACTATTTTTTTTTCCTTTTTTCTGTGTTTTGTTTTCCCTTTTTATAGTCAAGAATTCTATTTACATTCCATCATCAAAGTTCTCTGCTAATTTTTTTTTCTTTTTTGATAGTAGCGTTTTAATATTCTTACGTTTTTAAATTCTTTGGTTTATAAGATTTTCCACTTCTATAAAAAGATTTACAATTACATAACTTAATTCATCAATTATTCACCATCAACACCTTTTGATTCAATCTCTAACTTTGTATATTTTCGTGTTAATTTTTTTTTCATATTGTGATTTTCATTCATGTTGTGAATTTAAAAAAGACAATTGTAATTGTTATGCCAACTCAAGTTATTTATATTCAATATAATTTAACTTATATTGTATCTTTCAGTTGAGTCTAATATTGATACTATGTTGATATTGTGTCATCTTCTTTAATTGAGTCTTATATTGATATTGTGTGATTTAAAATTTATGTTATTCATAAGTAGCATTCTTCATCTACTCATATATTCACAAGTTTCATTTATTTAAGTAAAATAATCTCTTCTCTCGTATTTTTTTTTAAAATAAAATTATAAATTATTATAATTAGTACTCTTGTGCACAATCTGTTTTAGATAATCCTGCAATGGAATCTGAAAAGGATTTCGTTAACGAAATTGTGCCAACTAATAAGTTAAGGCGATACGATTCTCATTGGATGATAAAAGTCTTAGTAATAATAGTTGGATTAGTAAAAGAGTATAAACAGAGGACAAAGGAAGGCACTCGAATGATTATAACATCAGTTAACGAATAGGTAATAAATTTTTTATATTATATTATGTATTTATATTTTAGATTTTTACATATATGTTTGAGTTCATAGTTGTTGTTGTTGTTGTTGTTATTGTTGTTGTTGTTGTTATTATTATTATTATTATTATATTTTATATTTTTATATATATATTTTTTAATCATTAAAGTTTAATATTTTACAAGGCACAAAAGTTCATGCTATACTTTTCAATAATTATATTAAAAAATAAAAAATATTTACAACAAGACAAGATTTATTACATCATAAATAGATTAATACTATTAATTTTGATTTTGTATAAAATAAACAAAGAGATTTAGGTTGGATCCAATCACAACACTATAGTTCAGGAACGCAATAGTCACTTTTCTATTATTATTTTTTTAAATAATTTTATTTCATTTGAAGATACATGATAATTTCTTTAAATTTCATCAACTAATCTAATATTCAATATATGCAAAAAATTTTACTTCTATAGAAAAAATTGTCAATTATTATTTTTCTTAAATAATTATGATTAAATTATTATCTTAATATTTAGGACTTTAAAATTAATTAGAGTTATAGGTATTAAATCTTTACTTATTTGTAAGGTAAGAATTTCTAATATTTAGTATTATAAAATTGACTAAAATTTTTCTTGTTAAATCTTTTCTTATTTGAACTATATTAAAAGTTCTAACATTTAAATTTTAAAATTAATTATAGTTTTGTTGACTTATGTCAATCATTTATTTATTAAACTAACTAATTGTCCATCATGATTTTTTAATTTACGATACTGAAAAATAAATTAAAGAGTGCAATCTTATTATGCATTAATATGTTGAATTCCTTCTTTTTCTTCTTCTTCTTTTTAAAGAAAAAATTGTACAATCGAAAATATAAATAAATATAGAAACATAACATACTTTAAATTATTTTAATTAATCAAACGCTCATGTTATTCACACTCTTTAGTTAAATCTACACTATTTTTTATGTTAATTTATGTGAAAATATTTGATTAGACACATAGATTAAGAACGAGAGAAAAAATTGAATTAAAATCATCTAAAGGATAAAATAAAAAAATTAAAAATAATGTTATAACTAAATAGAGTTTATCCTTTTAAAAATAGAGTTTTGTTTTCAATAATTTTGATGAGTCTTTCTTAATTTGGATGACCAATTACAAAACAATAAATGCATTTCTGATATGATATCAATTTATTGATGCCAAAACAAGTAAGTAATAACTCATAATATGATTGATTTTTAAATTTTTTATTCTTACTAATGTGAGGGACACTCGCGAGACGCTTACACTAAAACTAGTATTAATTATATCTTCAGGACTAATAAAGAATATAATACATTTTGTTTGAACTAATACTTTATTTATTTGATTAGTTAAATTTTTTATTTCATTATCAAATAATAAATCAATTAATCCATTAATAAAGTCCGCAACACTCATTACTATGCCATCTAATAGATTCATTACTAAGTCGGTAGTAAATTGATCATATCAATATACTAATATATCAAAGGCGACGTTTAGCAACACTCCTTAATGAACGAATAGCATGAAGTATATATAATTTACTCTCAAGATCATGTAGAAGAATAATATAGTATTTCCTTCTGTACTTATAGCTTCGGACCATTCTACGATATGGTCTAACTTTTAAGTCTCAATAGGTGATCAACTATATGTACACGTCAAATTATATCCGACCATTGAAAACCTAGGAAACTCTTTTCTTCCTTCATTCAATTGTTCTGACCAAAATTTTAATTAGTCATTTATAATTCCTGACAACATAGAGCTTAAACTCATCGCCAAGAGTTGACATATTTCATCTTGATCAATCATTAATTCTATAATTATTTAATCATACTCAATATCCTTTTAACCATTTCCATAGGGTTACACATGTCCATTATCAAAGTATAATAAATAACTTGTCAATTATCATGACGATCTCATGTCAAAATACATCACACAGTTCAAGATAATATCCCAGTAAGTTTATGGTAATTCTAACTATCAAGAATTATTTAATAAGTCGTTCCAATGATCATATCTCTATATGCATCTAGAGGAGGATCCAGGATTCAAAGGTTTTGGGTTCCACATTGTTCAAATCGGATAAATAAGTCAGTTTTTTCAATTTTGAATTACGATTTTGGTTATTTATCTTTTTTAATTTTTATAGATAAATCGATCAAATATGCATATTTAGTAATATTCTCTTTTAGATATTCTAAGATAGATACCTAGACAGTCCAAATTCTTTTAGTAGAAATTGAAGGTCTTGTTATCTAAAACTTTGAGAAAACAAAAGATTTTCCACTTTAAAATTTCAAAGTATAAATCATCTAATATCATTACCTTAATATATTCATACTTCATTATCTTTATGTGTTATTGCAGATATATAATTGAGAAAGAATCAAGAATTATAGCTTCAACCTAGTCATCTTCACTTCCTTCGAACCTCGATGAAAAAGCAAAATAATCTTTAAGTTTTAAATACTCTAACAACATAATATCCATCATTTTTAAAACTTTAAATTTTTCGTTAAAATTTAATATTTAAATATATTTTTATTAAAATTTAATACTCATTGATATGAAATATTTATGCATGCAATGCTTGTATCAAGAGATTAATCTCTCTGTTCATTTTTATTTGTAATGTTTCCCTTCACAAAAGTTAATTTAATTAATTTTTTAAATTGCATTAGATTAATTTAATATTTTAAATTTAGATATTCAAAAACTATACGAAAAATATTATAAGTTGTAATTCTTTTTAAATTAATATGATTAAAAAATGCATCTAAAATATACGTAAAAATTCATATAGTTTAATTCTTGAAAAGTAAAATGTGGCAAATAAAATGTGGAGAAAATAATACTTAATGAAAGAAGAACTAAAAAAATCAAGAATTAATTAAAGCAAAACGAGTCAATTTCACACAAATATCCAACCGAGGCTTCCGGGTGCCGTGGCACCCCACCCTTATACGTAGATGTGCCCCTGCAATAAAATATAGTCTCTGAATCTCAACCTTACATACAATTTCAGTGCGTCCAATGCAGATCTGTATTGCATTGTAGATAAAAAAGAAAATAGATAACTTAATTCATGCACTAATTTGCAAATTTATAAGAGAATAAGAATGTGTTCAATATGAAGAAATATATTTTTCAAAAAACACATATTTTTAGAAAAATAAATTATTATTTATTTATTTTTTGTATTTACTATTTATATATATATCTAAGATAAAACTATAAGAATGGGGTAGGGGTGGAGGTTGGATGATGGGTGTTGTGGGTGGGGTGGGGTGGGCAGGGGGAGGGTGGCTATGTGTCTTGAGTTTTACTGTTTTAATTGTGATTAGATTAGGGCGATCAATGTTGAGAGTTGGGTCAGCGTGGATGATTGAAGATGAGGAGGAGAAAATGTAACTTGTCTTTTCTATTATTAGCAGTCAAGAAGTCATGTATATTGGGGACATTGGAGCAGGAGAAGAACGTAGAATGCCCAATTTCTGACAGATAAAATAATTATTAGGGAAATATTGTTTGTATTTTGTCTATTTGGTCCTTGTAAAATAATTGGAAAAGAGATTTAATGGTTTTGCAAGAATTTAAGGAGTTTAAAGTGCAAATTATTTTTTTTCTAAAAAAGAATAAGGTGTAACTCACAAAAGCGTACATATATTAGAAAATTAGGATGGACAAACACTCTCAATCATTTACATTCTTTCTTCAAAATAAGTGGAGGAGATAATGTAACGACCTGTTTGATCATCATAACACCTGATGACTCAGGCTTGGGGGAATTAAAAAATTTTGCAAGCTGGAGAGAAGTCCCCGAAATTAAAAGATTATGAGATGTATCATTCCTGATGAGCCAAGTTAAAAATACGGTGGGCCCAAGTGTAAGGCCGCCCGTGATGGGTTGTCTTCTACCATAACAGAATAGCTACAGTGGTAGTGTCCTCGCTGTAATGGGTGACGCGGATTAGAATTCCGCAATCCTGACCCAGTTAGGATTTAAAAATCTATTCTCTAAAGGGGGTTGAATAAAAACACCTAGAAAATAAAAAGTAAGATTTTTGGAACAAGGAGAGAAAAAAGGAGGCTAGAGAAGGCAATACTTTACCCTCCATAGCTATGATTCTCCGCAAGAACTCGGAACTTGATGCAAGCATGCACCTGGGAACGTCTCGATGATAGCTTGGCGTCCAGGTAGGCTATGTCTTACTCACTTTCGTGTAAAACTTTGATTTAGCAAATATATACGTACATATACTTGATGTGCCATTGATGAATATGGAAGAAGTGGTGATATCCCCATATGTGAAATTCCGTAGGTTATGGTTTAAATGGGAATAGACTTTAGATAATGGTATATATGGGAGTGGGTTGATTTTATGCGTAAAGGTCTTCGGTCATTGCTTGTTGATATATATATATATATATATATATATATATATATATATATATATATATAGTCCTTCTTTTCTAAATTATAATATTGAAAGGTCAGTGATGTCGCCAAAGCTCACATGGTCGTCAAGTAATATAGGATGGTGAAGTCCCGATTATCGATCCCGCAAAGACTTGTCAGATCAATCGTTTAAGATTACTTTTTTATTTCACTATTCTAATAAAACAGATAAAATGGGAAATGATTTGAAGAATTAAAATACTAAACTTAAAATATAAAACTAACTAAAGATTGTTGCAAGCATGTTTGTACTTCAAATGACGATGAAAATCTAGGAAATTGGCACTTTCACTTCAGGTTGAGTTTTCAAGACGTAATTACGCTTGATTAATTCTTTCTAAGATTGCTAGTAGCAAGTTACTATCCCATTTCTTGCCACTCTCCCGAGCATCCAAGAACTATCTCATAAACCCTAACGCCTATATCCCTATGGTCGCAGAATAAATATGAAATGATGGTTATGCCTACTTATATTTCAACTAAACAGGGTTGAAGGGTATATCCCTATCCTCAACGACAACTTGTAACCTTCAACAAATGGGCCAAAGGATCTTTGAATTCCTATTTTATATTTATTTTTAACCCTTTTGGTTTCCTTTTCCAAGTTCAACCAAAAGCCAACAGATTTACTCACAAGGTGATCAGTCTAGTGAATAAGTAATTAAAACAAGTAAACATAAATAACCTTTAATGAAGAATCAAACTAGCATTAATCAGTCTTTCAAACTTCAAACATTAACTATAGCCAAACCCTAGAATGGACGTTTAGCCATTCATAGACAAGCGAAAAAACATAAAAATCATCATCATTTAAAGTAAAATGATAAAGAAAAGAAGAAACCTAAGTAGGAACTTGTCTCTCCTCCAAAATTTGTGTTTACAACCTTTTATGATCAAACAAAATAATATAGGATATGCTTAACACACCCTAGATGTTGTAATTATAGATGAGCCTTCAAATGACGTTTTCCCCTCAAGTATTTAGCTTTAAAATCAGAAAAAATTCATTCAAGAAGTGTCTGGCATGCCTCCCCATCCATAGCCCTAAGTCTGGGTCAATTTTCTTCTAAAGTATAGCTCCGGGCTCCCCACTCCAGCCATAGCACCAAGGTGTTAGCCAAATTTCTTCACTTTTAAACATCTTTGGCGCCCCACTCCATCCATAGCACCAGAGTGTTAGTCAAATTTTTGAGCTTTAGGACTCTTTTGGCTCCCCACTCTATCCATAGAACCAGAATGTTGAAAAATTTTTCTAAGTCTGAATGCTTCCGGGGCTCCACACCATCCATCTCGCCAAGGTGTTAGTTAAATTCTCATCTTCGAAGCTAGGAACCTAGCAACCCATGCCATCCATAGCACCAACTTTGGTGCATATTTCTCTGAAGCACAAGTTTGGCGCGCCACGCCAGCCATAACTCTAGGCCAACTTTCGCGAGCTCTTCTTTCTTCACACCTCGGGTCATTTTTGGGTCTTTTTTCCTTTGTTTTCTGCTCGAAATATCTAGAAATATTTTTTATCTCACAAGACATATGAAAATATGAATTCATGCATTTAATAAGGGTTATGAACTCAAAACAAGGCTAAATATGGGTTAAAATATGGCAAATGGGTATAAGAATATGCTAAACATCAATCAGTCATAAATCTTTTATTATATAATGTGGAGATTGAATATTGAGTGGTGGGCTATATTCATTTGTATGGATTGAATCATGACCCATGAATTGTGTGAGAAAGCGAGCTAAGGGGCTAGTAAGTTCTCTTTGTTTGCATTGTATCCTATGATTGTTGGTTCGTGTCAATTTGATTGTCATTTCTTGAGGAAGAAGGTAAAGTGATTATAGTAATGGATCAATAAATTTTGTACATAGTGGGTGATAAATTTCAAAGAAATAATTCGTGGGAAATCTTGGGGATGAACTGTTCGAAGTACCACTTAAGTAGTACCGCTGTAGCGGTCTTGCAATAGCTGTAGTGAGACTGCAGTAGCGGTAGTGATGTTGCTACAGCGAAGCGTAATCTCACAAGAAGGCCAGTTTGCACCTCATGGTGGGATCTTCATATATAAATGATGTAAATATTAACTAGTTATGAAATGGCCTTGAACTATGATTGTGCTATAGTTGGTGATGTGTGATTCTTGTTTGTGTGTGGCTTTGTTGATATTTGAACTGTTATATATTTTGTCTTGAAATTAGGAGGGGAGACCATTATAATTGAGTAAGTAAATGAAGTGGTATGTAATATTGGAATGTAACATGCTGAAAATAAGAGGCTTGGTGCCGAGGTGAGAACCTAAATGAGTAGATTAGTACGTTCAAGTCGTGAGTGAGGGCTTAGATATGAATGGCTCGTGCCTAAGGTGAGCATCTGGGTGAGCGGTATGAGTGAGTACACAGACATGTATGAATAAAGGATCATACAGCTGGGTGTACGAACATGAGTACACAGACAGGTATGATAGAGGTCTCATACAATTGGGTATATAGCACATGGATTTCTAGAGTCCCTTGCAGGTCATAACTGAAAAGGCAAACATAAGACCCTCTAGCATATGTGTACAGTGATGTGATGGAGGCATGTTCCTTGGAATATCACCGATGGTATGATTGCAAGACAGAGATTGTGCGGGTATGGCATGATATACATACGGCTGCAACAACATGTATGCATAGGTATACAAGTGTAATATGAGTTATACCGAAATGATTTGGGTATAATACGAGAGGCACACTTGAGACGTAATATATGGTAATACGATGCAACTATGGTACTTCATGATATGATTATAGTATGGAGATAGGTATATGCATATGCTTAAATTGTGGAGGACTTAACTCCATCGATATGGTTTGATGCTTTCTTGTGTGTACTTGAGCTATTTATTTCTATTGTGATTGAATGTTTGATTAAGTGATCTTGTGGGTGATAAATGATAACATGACGAGTTTAATAATGGTAGTGACTCATGGTGAAATCACATGTTTAACTTAATTATGATTGTACAAATTAAAAAGGGTCAGTTGATCCTGTAAGTAAATAACTAGGCCAATAAATAATAGAAATAGACTTGGTTAATGATAATGGAAGTGTAACGAAGTGGATTTGTTAATAATGCTAGATAGAAGTGTAAAAGAGGTAAGAATCAGTGAAACTGGGTTACTGCCTAAATTAAGGTGGCGCTGTAGTGGGTAAGTTGTCGCTGTCGCGAGACCACTTGTGATGATTCGAACATAGGCTCGGATAGAGACACGGGACAAGGAACCTCGAGAGGCCCCAAGTCGACCTATGGCATGAACATAGCAGCTAAGAGCATACAACAAGTAGAAAATGATAAAATAAAATATGCTTAAGCGGAAGTCTACATACATATCAATGTAAAACAAAGTCAATAATGACAAGCTAATTTCTACATAATGTCTAAAGAAGCCTCTAACATAACTGATGAGCTGATGGGACAACATTCCCAACTAGATAGACAAAGTCTGTAACTGAAAGAACATAGTAAATGGAAAACTGAATGTCCTCAAAAGATGGGAATTCACCAACACTAGCTGGACAAGCCTAAGGGGAAAGCAAGACCGGTGATGCAGCTGAGACTGATCCCTCAGACCTGTATCATGAAACGATACAGTATAAAGTATGCGGTCAGTACTTGGAATGTATTGAGTTTGCAAGGTAAGTAAAAATGGACAGTTAAAATACATAAGAGTTTATAAGAGTAGGACAACATGATCATAAAGTAAATATCATAATGTAAACATAAGGCTCAAGGATTTCAAACCTTTCATAATCCAATCATAATCATAGTTATAAGAGAAACTTTATAAAACATAACTTGACCAAAATAACATAAACATAACCATGAATAAATCATGAGAAACAATGAAAGAACTCATCTTAACTGACACCATCATGATAGAGCTTACATGATGCCCTACTATTTCGCCCAAGTTGTCAGGATTGCCCCAGGCCTACCAAGCAAGGGACGTGCAGTATGGTGATATCACAGGGATCCAATAATAAATGTATATATCTATGGTGGCATGTAGTTCTAAGACCATGGGGTTTACCTGAACGCCGGGTCTACTCGGTGCTAGACACTACTCCCAAAAGCATGCACATGAGGGCTCGTATAGTAATCGTGAAATCATTCATGAATTTTATGGCCAAATAAATAATAACATACTGGATTCCACTTAAAATATATGATTAACCATAAATAAAGGCCCATGAGTAGGCCAAGAGTCATAAATACATAAATCATGAAAATCATGCATACTTATAAAAGCTTTATATACTTGATATTCATAAATCCATGAAGAGTACTTGAAGATAAATCATAACATGAATCATAAATCATAATTTAGGCTTAATAAGTTCAAAATCATAATAGGATCATAACTTGACTTTTCATGAAGCTTGCATAATTGGGCATAATTTAATATAAATTTTAAACTATGAATTAATAATTAAAATAGGTATAAAGTCTGCCCATAGATCATAAAACATGATTTGATACATGAAGGTAATTGACCCATAGATAGATCATGGAGAATTTCACAAAATTAGGAATAAACCCCATAAGATCATGAACTTGAATATAGAATTGAAATCCATGGAATTGGGAAGAATCATAAGCATGAGAGTGAAAGGAACTCTCATTCATATCCTTACATACGTGGGTAAATCTGATTTAGACTCCCTCTTAAAAGCCCAAAGGAAATTGAAGAAAAATTCAGGAATTCCTCAAGCTTGATCTCCAAGGAAGAACTCTAACTTGCATGCATAAAATGGAAAGTCTTAGGATAGGTTTAACATTCTCAAAACCCTTCTAAATGAGCTTAAAATGACATAGTTCAGGACCTTAGAGCTTAGGAATTATGAAAATAACCTTAATGAAAAGTCTGAAAATTTTGCACTATCAATGACCACGATCGATAACACGCGTCGTCCTTCGATACCACGACTCGTGGTATCTATCTATTACTTCCTCTATCATTTCTTAAATTCTTAGGTCCTGATGCAACGACTCGACAAAACAGGTCGTTACTAGACACAACGATCCGTTACTTCCTCCCATCTTCACCACTGACTCCTCGCCAATATTTTTCTGAGACTTCTACCATGAGTCTACCAATGACTCATACTTTCAAACAATGGGTAGTTGGATCCATCCATTTCCTCTAATCTAATTTTCACTGAACTTTCTTACGAGCACTTTCCATGACTTGTGGCTCCTCACAACGAGTCATACCATGATTCGTGCCATCCAACCTTGGCATCACAGAGACCAACAACGACCCTCATCCATGACCCGTTACATCAACCAAAGCGTCTTCCTTAGACCCATCACCACAGAATCTCCTACTACAGAACCTGACAATGGGTGGCTCCCAAGGGTCGTTAGACCCTCCAACGACTCGTACCACGAGTCATTCTGAGTAAAATCTCAAATTTCCTGCTTCTTCTCATTTCAATTTCCCGAGTCTAGTCTTAGGCACTTCTGGAGTATTACAATGTCTCCCCCTTAGGAACATCCGTCCTCGAATGTGAATGAATATACTAAAAGGCTAGGGGAAAGAACTGACATCTTAGATACTGAACATCTAAAGATGAAAACTGACAGAGTGGCTAACTCCAAACTGAAATACATGATTGAACTAAATTCATGAATCACATATACATGAATTGACATGAAAGAAACTGGAATGCATGAATTGAACATGAAACTGAATAGAATACTAAGGAGGAAACTGGTACCTCAAATTGGAACTAATCTGGAAGGGAATAGATGCGAGTATTTATCCATCATTTCTGCTTTGGCTTCCCATGTAGCTCCCTCAACATGCTGATTCCTCCACAAAATCTTTACTGAAGCTACTTCCTTGTTTCTCAACTTCTGAACCTAACGATCAAGTATTTCAACTAGAACCTCTTCATATCTAAGGCTATCCTTCACTTTTAAGCTCTCTATCGAAACAACCAAAGTGGAATCATCCATACACTTCTTCAAAAGGGATACGTGAAAAACTAAACGCACTGAAGCCAATTCTGAGGGCAACTCTAACTCATAAGCCACCATGCCAACACGTCTCTCAATCCGGTACGGGCCAACATAACGGGGACTGAGTTTTCCCTTCTTTTCGAATCTCATCACTCCCTTTAACGGGAGATACCTTCAGAAACACCCAATCATCAACTTCAAACTCAAGTTCTCTACTTCTCACATCCGCATAGGACTTTTGACGACTCTGGGCTGTTTTCAACCTTTCCCTTATAAGATGGGCTTTCCCATGGCCTCATGAATTGAATCTGATCCTAGCAAAATAGCTTACCTGACCTCAAACCAACTAATAGGTGATCTACACCTCCGCCCATAAGGAGCCTCAAATAGAGCCATCTGAATGTTGGAATGGTAACTGTTGTTATACACAAAGTAGATGTGAGGTAAATGGTCATCCCAACCACCTTTGAAATCAATAACGCATGATCTCAACATATCCTCAAGAGTTTGAATGGTCCACTCAGCTTGACCATCTGTCTATAGGTGAAAAGCTGTGCTAAGCTCGACCTGAGTACCAAGTCACTTCTGAAATGATCTCCAAAACTGGGAGGTAAACTGAGTACCTCTATCTGATATAATGGACAAGGGCACTCCATGCAACTGAACTAACCCCCTAATGTACAATTTATCATAATCCTCCACTGAATTGGTAGCTTTGATCGGCTTTGATCGGTGAAAATGAGCTGCTTTAGTCAACCTATCTACACTAATCCAAATAGAGTCATACTGTCGATGAGTACGAGGAAACCCTGTAATGAAGTCCATATTGATTTCCTCCCACTTTCAAGTAGGGATACTAATGTATTGAAGAACACCTTCAGGGCTTTGATGCTCAACCTCCACCTGTTGACAATTCAGACACTTAGCTACAAACTCTACTATGTCCTTCTTCATGCCATTCCACAAATAAACTTCCCGTAGGTCACGGTACATTTTGGTGGCACCTGGATGTATAGAATATCTGGAACCATGAGCCTCATGCAACATCTACTCTCTTAAGTCATCAACTCCCGGTACACACAAATGACCCTGATATCGAAGCACACCATCTCCCCTTTGGGAGAAGACATCCACCTTCTGATTTTGAACAACTTCCTTCAACTTTACCAAGATAGGATCCTCGTCTTGTCTAGCTTTTTCCTTGGTCACCAAGGAAGATTCTGATTCATTCTGAATAATGACACCACTATTTGTCGAGTCAACAAGACAAACTCCTAGTCTTGCAAGCTGATGCACATCCTTTACTAACTCTTTCCTCTCCTCATCTACGTGGGTCAAACTCTCCATAGAAAGCTTGCTAAGAGCATCTGCCACCACATTAGCCTCTCCCGGACGATAAAGGACACTCATATCATAATCTTTAATAAGATACAACCACCTTCTTTGACGTAGATTTAGATCCTTCTAGGTAAACAAGCACTGTAGGCTTTTGTGGTCCGTAAACACATCCACATGGACCCCATACATATAGTGTCTCCAAATTAAAGGCAAATACTACCGCCGCCAACTCGAACTCATGACTCAGATAGTTCTTCTCATGGAATTTCAGCTGCCTAGAAGCATAGGCTATAACCTTACCGTGCTGCATTAGTACACAACCAAGGCTAATCCTCGAGGCATCACAATATATCACAAACCCATCAGTACCCTCAGGTAGGGTCAACACTGGTGCTGAGGTGAGTCGAGTATTCAACTCATGGAAGCTCTTCTCACAAGCCTCTGACCATTGAAACTTCACTTTCTTCTGGGTCAACTTAGTCAAACAGTGTTGCATGTTGCGCCTAGTGCACACGCAAGCGTACACAGTCGTACAAGTAATACAGTGGCCCTTTTTAAGAGCCGGATATCGAACCCACAGGGATTGGACCAATTCAGCGAATTATCAAGTTCAAGTGTAAGATTAACCTTCACAAGTGTTGATTATAGAAGTTTTTGATAAATTATAATTAGGTTTTGGGGTGGTCACAAAACAATTTGGAAACAATACAAGAAGAAACTAGAGCTAAGGCCGGATAATCATGTAATGCTACACTTTGTAATGGTTCACGTATGAAATTATCAAATGTTATCTCACATAGTTGGAAATGCGATTTTTATGATCTCTCGAGCCTCTAAACACGACAAACTAGCCTCATAACTACATCGTTAAGCGGGGATGTGACATCCTAGTTCGTGGGCAATTCAACTACATGGATGTGGTTTATGGGGTTTGTGCTCTTGATTAGGGACTTTCGTACCTCTAATCATTTAACCTAACTTAGCTTCACAACTACTTCTATGAGTGGTGGAGTGACAATTCTAAGCAGATGTCTTTCTATCATCCCATTTTATCAACCAAGCAAGGCTGTACAGGTATATCATTTATCCTAATTGCGAATCATATCGAAAGATAAGAACTCGCTCCCTACTTTCCTATGTTCTTTCCTAGGGTTACTTTTTCAAGCTTTTACCTAGCTTAACATGTATGTTTTCATGGTGATCAAGCATAAAAACAACCATAATAAAGAATGTAAGACAAAACAACAATTAACAACTCAAACCAAAATGAATTCATGCATTACAATCATATCACGTGGCCTCAAACCTAGGGGAAGGGTTTTAGCCACTCATGTTCGTAGAATAACTTAAAAACATCGTTAAAGTAGAGTACTTACAAGAATAGGTAAAAGAGAATGTAAAATTAGTGAACCCTAGGTGAATTATTCACTTCTCCCTTCACTCCTCTACAGTTCCAGAAAATATTTTGTGACAAATGATTTTAGAAGCTAAGGGTTCAATTTATACTAAGCTAAAAAAATGCAAAATTTGGCCTGTGGTGGAACAGCTTCGTGGCACGGAGGCTATCACGGAGATTTTCCTCCGTGCCACGGAGCAAATGCGAAGGTTCACTGTTTGGTAGCTCCTGCTTATATAAATTAATTCTTTGCTTCGTGGCACGTTGTTGAACGGCCCAATGCTTCTCCGTGGCACGGAGTTGACTCCAAATGTCCCTTTTAGCTTGTCTCATCATCCATAATCCATCCCTTAATATTTATCTTCAATATTAATACCATTATATTCACATTGAGCTCCATACATTGGCAATTTCGACCTACAAAGAGAGCTAATCATATTTGTTAGTACATGGCCACAAATTACATAAATTACATGACATTATTCTTAAATTAAGGTACAACATTGGTATAAAATAGTATTTGGGCATGTAAATATGCCCAAGATCACTAACCCACACTTAAAGCCTTGTTCGTCCTCAAACAAATCCTTTACATCTCATGCACAAGGAAGACTCACAAATTACCAATTGACGCAAGATGACTCAAATTAAGGCTACAATGATTGATTTAGATGACAAGTTCAAATAAAGCATGTTATATATATATATATATAACATAATTCAAATCCAATACAACCAAGTTAAGACCTCCTAGCCTCAAGAATCGACTCTACAACCACAAAAAACTCATGCACATTAGCCAATCAAGAAATCTAACATGAATTCTATCTTTTCTCAAACATGTGCACTCACAACAAGAGAGATGCCCATTTTTCACTTGCAAATTTTCCAATTATAACATGTATGGGTATATGAATAAGAATTCAACTCACTCTCACAAAGAATTCACATGCATCATGTATTGACCCATAAGCTTGCCTTTAGTGTATTACTCCACTAAATTTAGGAATGTTTGAACGTAAGATCAAGTAGGACTTATCGGGTTGTAATGTAAGCTAAGGGACGGGTAGGTACTATTCTGGCCAGTAATAGTGGCTATCTTCCCCAAGCTCTTTTAATACATCACACTTTCCTTAGGAATTTCCATCTTCTTACTTCACCTTTTTTTCTTTTTTCTCCCATTTTCCGCTTTTGTTTCCCCACTTCATTAAGCACACTCAAATTGCTAGTAAGGAGTACTTAAGCAATTATTTTCTTTAATCTTCTTTTTCTCTCTTTTCTTCTTTTACTCCTTAGTAACTCTTGTTCAATTTTTTTCAAAAAGTGCACCTCTAGTCTTTTCTTTAACTCCCACAACCACTATTTTTCTTCTCATTCCAACTTCTCCCTCTTCAACTTCTTTGCAATTTCACATAAGTGCTTAGGAATTTTGGATCAAATTCAAGGCTAATGAAAGAAAAGGATTAAGCTTATGTTGTAGCTATCAAAGAATAGGCTTAAGGCTCAATGAGGCTAACTAGGATTAGACATTCAAGGTAGGTAAAGTGACGGATAAAAGTTAGGCTCATTCAAAGAAATGCCGAAATCATCTCCTACAATCGACATCCCTCATTTCATTTTGTATCCACACCAGGAAAGTTCTAGACACTACACAATAGCATGGAATATTCAAAAACCTTACACTCACAGCACATGCTCAATCTAAGACAAATTCAGCAGACTCTTAACTCAGCTAGTCACAAGAATTCAAAATTAAGCTTTAAGCACATAGAGTCACATTCAAGAGCCTAGGTGTCTCAAACAGAGTTATACAACTTCTTAAATGCTTCAACACTAACCACACTTGCATCTCACAATCATTCATAGAACATAACAATAACATCAAACCATCAATTAGCTACGGGTTCAAAAACCAAAACCTATTGACTAATTTTCCCTCAAGACGGTCGTCATCCATCCATCGTCGGAAATAGTCCCTAACTATGACTAAAAACAACTATGTACAGACAAAGAACATTTTTATTCTTCGGTTCAAAGTGCCCCCTGTCGGAAAAGAACCGAAAAGAAAAAACAACGGGTGGGGAATCATGCTCAACTCAAAAATTTTCCCTCAACCAATACCTATCAAGCACTAAATTCACCCAAAATCATTAAGCAACAAAAATTTGAAATTTCCCTCACCCCACACTTGAATCATGCTATGTCCCCAAAGCATCCAATTAAAATTCAAAAAGGGTGAGAAATACTCCTTGGGGCCTCTAGGCCTAGCTAACAACATGTTTTTCTTCATTTTGAACAAGTGGATATTCGACCCCACACTTTCCCTCTTTAATGCTTCTTAGCTTCCTCCTCGAAGGGTACTCAGACTTCCCCTCCATCTGTGCTTAATTCTCCACCCAAAACAACAACAAGATGAAAATAAACAAAATCAACACAAATGAAAAAAAATTTAAATTGTACCCGTGGTACCCTTGGGTTGCCTCCCAAGAAGCACCTGATTTTACGTCGCGACACGACGTGGACTATCCTTTTCAGGACATCCTCATACCCGTGTTCCCTTTTGAGAACCATCTTCTTCTCTTTTTGTTTTTTGAGGGAACAGCCTCCACTCTGTCCCTCTCTTCCTCCAACTCCTTCTCTAACGGACGTCCTCCATCAGATTCGGGCTGAAAAGTAATCATCCCTGTGGCCGTGGACCTATGGAATTTCCACCCTACCCTTAGCCTCTAACAACACACTGACCTTACAAAGGTCTCTGTAATGTGTGTGTGGGTTAATCTCTTGGTAGACCCGAAATAGTTCTTCGTCATCATCGAACCTCATTTTCGGGGTCCCTGCTCTTACATTAATAATCTCTCCTCCAGTAGCCAAGAATGGTCGTCCCAAGATCAGTGGTACCTTGTCATCAACTTTAAAATCCAATATAATGAAATCAGCGGGTATAATGAACTTACCCACTTTGATGAGAAGGTCCCCGATTATTCCATCTGGTGCCACTTGCGACTTGTCTGCCAGCTGCAGCGTCAATCGTGTTGGTCTCGGTTGACCCAACCCCAAGGTGTTAAACAAAGATAGGGGCATTAGATTAACTGCTGCCCCTAAATCACACTAAGCTCTTATCACCTCAGCTTTACCAATTTGTATGGGGAGGGTAAAACTCCCTAGGTCTTTGAGCTTTTTAGGTATCTTGCTCATTAACCTGTGGCTGCATTCCTCAGTCAGTGCTACTGTCTGAACATCTACTAATCTGACTTTGTTGGCCACTACATCTTTCAAGTACTTAGCATACTTGGGCATTCCCTGCAAAACATCAAGCAAAAGCAAATTTATGTGAAGTTCTTTGAGAATATCAAAGAACTTTCTAAAGCATTCCTCCTCCTTGCTCTTTTTGCGTCTTTGCAGAAATGGTGGTGGTGGTCTCTATGCTGGCTGCAATGATGATTGTGCATTTTGTTGCACAACACTCTGATTCTCTCCCTTTGCAGTGGATGGTCCCTTTCTAACCAATTCCGTCTGCACCTCATTTCTCCTCTCTTTCGGTGGTGCATCAGCTAATTGCCTTCCATTCCTCGGACTGATGGCGTTGACCTGTCAGGGGTTTGTGTCTATGTCACTGGGTAATCCTACCTGCGGTCTAGTATGGTGAGTAGCTGCTATTTGACCCATCTGCTTCTTTAGATTGCGGGTGTGACAACTGCTGATTTTTCAAATCTGATGCCATCCTCGCCTGATTCTCTGCTAATTGGGTATGTTTCTCTATAATCTTCTGCAATGTCTCCTCAATGTTGCTGCTCAACTTGCCACTATTCTGCCTATTCTGCTGCTGATACTACTGCTGCTGAGGTTGCTGGTAGCTTTGACTTTGATTTCCACCCCAAGAAAAATTCGGGTGGCTCTACCAATTCTTATTGTAATTGTTCCCAAAATTCTGACTGTTTCTCTGAACATTCCCAACAAAATTGACCGATTCAGGATTGGCCCTGCAGGATTCTACATTGTGCCCATTATTGCCGCAGATTTCACACCAACTAGGAGCTTGTTGGACTGCATTTACTGTCCCTGCTGTTGGTTCATACTTAGTTTGTTGAACTGAGTCATCATCTGATGTTGAAATGATGCTAGCTGTGCAGCCAAGGCATTTACACCATCCACCTCTATCAGCCCTGCTGTTCTCTTTCCTGCCCCTCTCGATGACTCGCTGTTCCACTCTAGATTTCCCTGAGCCTGTTCAACAAAGTGTACAACTCATCATAAGTCTTCTCTAATGCTTGCCCACCCGATGCAGAGTCTAGTTAAATTTTTGTGTGTCTAGACTTTCCACAAAGGTATGGGCTACCACTTCATTGGACTACTGATGATGGGGGAAATCTCTCAATAATGACTTGAATCTCTCCTAAGCCAAATACAAGTTCTCCTCCGGCCTCTGCTTGACGCTTAATATTTCACTCCTGAGTTTGGCAGTCTTGCCTGAAGGGAAGAATTTGATGAGGAACTTCTTTGCCAAATCATCCCAAGAAGTTATGGTATTCGGTGGCTCAGATTTCAACCACCTCTTTGCCTCTCCCAACAATGAGAATGGGAAGAGGGTAAGTCAGACATAATCTGTGGACACTCCGGTGGGGACGAACGTGTCATAATCTCAAGGTAGTTCTCTAAGTGCTGCCGTGGGTCCTCATGAGTCATCCAAGTGAACTAGCCACTAGAATGTAACAGCTGCACCATATTCTGTTTCAATTCAAAGTTCCCTCCAGGTTCCGGTTTGCTGATACTAGAGGTCACATTTGTCGCTAGTGGGATCGCCACTTCGCGAACTGGTCGGGCTGCCATGGTTTCAGGTAACAACTTTGCTTGCCCTACTAGTGGGCATTGTTGTAACCGCTCCTGAAGTCTCTTTAGCTTTCTCTCTAGAGCTTCCCTCCTGTGTAAATGAAGTTGACGTTCAGGTTCAAGCAACGATTCCACTAGCTCTCTATTCCTTGCCAGCTCTGCAAGGACAACCTGTCACCTGCAATATATCAGACTAAGACCAAGTTTCTCAACACTTAAGGAAATTAAAAATCACACAAAAACATAAAAATTTACTAAACTTCGCCAGTTCCCTAGCAACGATGCCAAAAACTTGTTGCACCCAGCGCACACGCAAGCATACGCAGTCGTACAAGTAATACAGTGGCCCTTTTTAAGAGCCGAATATCGAACCCACAGGGATTGGACCAATTCAACAAATTATCAAGTTCAACTGTAAGATTAACCTTCACAAGTGTTGATTATAGAAGTTTTCGATAAATTATAATTAGGTTTTGGGGTAGTCACAAAACAATCTGGAAACAATACAAGAAGAAACTAGAGCTAAGGCCGAATAATCATGCAATGCTACACTTTGTAATGGTTCACGTATGAAATTATCAAATGTTGTCTCACATAGTTGGAAATGCCATTTTCATGGTCTCTTGAGCCTCTAAACATGACAAACTAGCCTCATAACTACATCGTTAAGCGGGGATGTGACATCCTAGTTCGTGGGCAATTCAACTACATGGATGTGGTTTACGGGGTTTGTGCTCTTGATTAGGGACTTTCTACCTCTAATCATTTAACCTAACTTAGCTTCGCAACTACTTCTATGAGTGGTGGAGTGAAAATTCTAGCAGATGTCTTTCTATCAGCCCATTTTATCAACCAAGCAAGGCTGTATAGGTATATCATTTATCCTAATTGCGAATCATATCGAAAGATAAGAACTCGCTCCCTACTTTCCTATGTTCTTTCCTAGGGTTACTTTTTCAAGCTTTTACCTAGCTTAAATGTATGTTTTCATGGTGATCAAACATAAAAACAACCATAATAAAGAATGTAAGACAAAACAACAATTAACAACTCAAACCAAAATGAATTCATGCATTACAATCATATCACATGGCCTCAAACCTAGGGGAAGGGTTTTAGCCACTCATGTTCATAGAATAACTTAAAAACATCGTTAAAGTAGATTACTTACAAGAATAGGTGAAAGAGAATGTAAAATTAGTGAACCCTAGGTGAGTTATTCACTTCTCCCTTCACTCCTCTACGGTTCCAGAAAATATTTCGTGACAAATGATTTTAGAAGCTAAGGGTTCAATTTATACTAAGCTGAAAAAATGCAAAATTTGGCCTATGGTGGAATAGCTCCATGGCACGGAGGCTATCATGGATATTTTCCTCCGTGCCACGGAGCAAACGCGGAGGTTCACTGTTTGGTAGCTCCTGCTTATATAAATTAATTCTTTGCTCCGTGGCACGTTGTTGAACGCCCCAATGCTTCTCCGTGGCATGAAGTTGACTCCAAATGTCCCTTTTAGCTTGTCTCATTATCCATAATCCATCCCTTAACATTTATCTTCAATATTAGGACCATTATATTCACATTGAGCTCCATACATTGGCAATTTCAACCTACAAAGAGAGCTAATCATATTTGTTAGTCCATGGCCACAAATTACACAAAATACATGAGATTATTCTTAAATTAAGGTACAACATGGGTATAAAATAGTATTGGGCATGAAAATATGCCCAAGATCATTGCAATGGATGAAAACCCTTTAACAAACCTTTGGTTGTAACCAGCTAAACCCAAGAAACTCCTGATATCCGAAGAACTAACTGGTCTAGGCTAATTCTTCACAACTTCTATCTTTTGAGAGTCCACCTGTACACTCTCACTTGACACCACATGACCTAAAAATGCTACTTAGTCTAGCCAAAACTCGTACTTACTGAACTTAGCATATATTGATATCCTTCAGAGTCTGTAGCACCACCCTCAAATAAGCAGCATGCTCCTTCTCGCTCTGAGAGTATATGAGAATGTCATCTATGAACATGATCACAAGCATATCCAAATACGACTTGAACACCCTGTTCATCAAATCCATAAAAACTGCAGGAGCATTCGTTAGTCCAAAAAGACATAACTACAAACTCATAGTGACATACCGAGTCCTGAAGGCAGTCTTTGGAATGTCACTCTCCTGAACCTTGAGCTGATGATACCCGGATCTGAGGTCTATATTTGAGAAACACTTGGCACCCTTAAGTTGGTCAAACAAGTCATTAATTATAGGGAGAGGATACCTATTCTTGACGGTGACCTTGTTCAACTGACAGTAATCAATGCACATCTGAAGGGAACCATCCTTCTCCCGGACAAAGAGAACTGGTGCACCCCACGGGGATTTTCTTGGTCTAATGAAACCCTTGTCTAAAAGATCCTTCAACTACTCCTTCAACTCCTTTAGCTCAGTTGGAGCCATTCTGTAAGGAGAAATAGATATAGGCTGCGTATTGGGAAAAAGGTCAATACCAAAATCAATCTCCCGCTCGGGCAGAATTCTCGGTAAATCATTTGCAAACACTTCTAGAGATTCACATGCTACAAGAATTGACTGGATAGTCGGGGTCTCAAATGTAGCATCCTTAACCCTAACTAGATGGTACATGCAACCTTTAGAGATTATCTTTCTGGCCTTAAGGTTGGAAATGAAGCGACCTACAGGCACAACTAAACTACCCTTCCACTCTAGAACTGGCTCACCCGAAAACTGAAACTCTACCGCACGGGTTCTACAATTTACTAAGGCATAACATGCATGTAGGTAATCCATGCCAAATATAACATCAAAATCTATCATGACTAGCTCTACTAAATCTGCTGAGGTGTTCTAAAGGACTGTGACAGGGCAATTTCTATATACCCGTCAAGCTATAACTGAATTACCAACTAGAGTAGAGACTAAAAAGGGTTCTGATAGGATTTCAGGACAGACTCTGAAACTACTAGCAACATAGGGCATCACAAAAGATAAGGTAGTCCATGGATCTAACAACGCATATACATCGAAGTGGAATACTCGTAACACACCAATGGCCATATCTGGTGAAGTCTCCTGCTCCTGGTGAGATGCAAGGGCATAAAACCTATTCTGACGCTGGCCACCACCTCCACTAGTGGATGCAACCTACTGAGCTGCACGTGCTGGTGCTGCTTCTTAACTGGTAGCTTAAGCACTACCTTTGCCATCATCCTTCCTAGCCAAAGGACACTCTTGGCGCCTGTGCCCGGGTCTAGCATACCGAAAACAGATATCTGACCAATCAAGCACTCCCCTATGTGATTCTTGCCACACTTTCCACAGATCGAAAAGGTAAGCTCTGCCTGCATGCTCTTCTGTCCCCTCGAACCTAATGCTCTACTTCTCTGATCACCTCGTGGCCTAGAAGGAGCACTAGCAAATGATGTCACTAGAGCTAATGATCTCTGATGAGACTGCTGGTGATTTATACCTCCCGGTCTTTATGGGGAGAACCCATAACTGTCTGTCATGGCCGTATTGGTCTCCCTCTCTCTCAGATGCACTGACTTCATCTATTGGGAGTACAAAACCAATCGAGGAAATTCAATGTCCTGATGAAGCATAGCGGTCCTACATCTTTGACTAGATAGTCCACCGCTCCATGCACAAACTTGCTCACCCGAGGTCTTTGATCAGCCACCAAGCTCTGGTGCATATTTGGACAAACGAGTGAACTCCAAAGCATATTCCTGGAACGTCATGTTGTTCTACCTCAAGTTCACGAATTCAACAGCTTTGATTTCCGTCATCTCTCGGGGAAAGAACTGATCCATTAAAGCGGTAAGAAACTCATCCCAACAAATGTGACCCACTCCAACTTCCCCACCATCCTTCCATTGTTTGAACCAGATATATGCAACCCCTTTTAGCTGATAAGAAGCCAAGTCTACACACTCCTTCCCTGTCACCCCCATGATCTAGGTGATTTTCTGAATCTCATCAATTAACTCATGTGGATCCTCGTCCACCTTCGATCCAAGGAACTCTGGAGGGTTCATTTTTAAGAAAATCTCTGACTCTCATCGCTGCCACATTCTGATTTTGAGGAATATGCGCTACCGCCTGCTGGTTTACTTGGGCGGTCAATGCCTGTGCCAACATCTGAATGGCCGCCCTAAACTCTGCATGGGCAACCTGCTCGGGCACATGATCCTCAGGGGCTGGTGAGGCCTGCTGGTGCGCATCCCCATTTCCATTCTCATGGCTATTTTCATTTTTTTCTTCTTCCAATTACTTGGCGAGGAGGCATGATTTTGAAAACACGTATAACATGGGTTAGAAGGATAAAGAGATATTTCATCGCATGACATAGATCATGAAAGAAGGGACATTTCCTAAAACGTTTTGTAGCTTCTTCTTCATAAGTGTGGTGCGCTTCACACCCATGAAAAAGACTCTACTTAACGTGGCTTTCAGACACTCTAGGACACTTCAAAATCTAATGCTCTAATACTAAGTTTGTCAGGACCCAAACATCAGCTCGGATAGAGACACGGAACAAGAAATCCCGAGAGGCCCTAAGTCGACTCTTGGCATAAACATAGAAACTAAGAGAATACATATAAAATAATATATTCTTAAGAAGAAGTCTACATACATATCTGTTATACCAGGGAGCTCAAAGATCGGACCCGGGAGTTGAAACGGAGAAAAAGTGGAAATTTTGTTTAAGCCTTAGGACGAGTCGCCTCACGACTCGTGAGGATAGCCCAAGAGTTTTCTGGTGACTCGTGGGGAAAGAAACATAGTTGGGAAAAAATACTGGTAGTGTACTTGACGGGAGTCCCCACGAGTCGTTGTCAGCCTTAACGATTCATGGGGTGAGTCATTGGCAGGCTTGGAGTCCAAAGTTTAGAAATGAGATAGTGTACTTAACGACTGGTGACCACGAGTCGTGGTCACCCCTGACGAGTCGTGTAGTGACCCGTTACGAGCCCATGTGAAAAGATGATGCAGTGCACTTGATGATCGATATAACGAGTCGTGCCTCCAGCAACGAGTCGTTGGGTCATCCATTAGGACCACCTGGCAGTTAATTTTCAGCGAATTAGTAAGGGCCTTTTCATAATTCCTATGTTCCTAAATCCTAAACTACGACGTTTTGGGGTATGAATGATGGTCTTTTAAGGGGTTAAGTTCAGATTTCTCATTTTCCATCCAAGCATGCAAAGTAGAAGAGATTTTAGAGGGTGAGCAAGCTAGAAATCTTTAATTTCTTTCAAACTTCTTTTAGGCATTCAAGGGAGAGTAAGATTCAGCCATTTTCAGGTACGTAGGGTTACGAATGGGTGTTTCCATTAACACCCATGCCCATTCTATAGTAATTAATGGAAATCTACTAAAAGTCTATTGGGATTTCAATTCGATGTTTCTGAAAATCTAATGATTTGCAAATGGGTTGTTTTAAATTATATTTTATGGATTTTGATTAGATTTTACAACTATTTTGGGTTATCAAATTATTGATTTCAATTTCTACTAAATTAAGCCTAATTATGTAAGATCTATGATGAATTGATTTATGATCTTCACTTCAATTGTTGATATTTACAAGCCCAACATGATTTATGATTTGAAATGTGGATTTATTAAATTACCCATCACGATTTAGTGACTCTCGAGCTATATGCATAATCTACAAATATGTATGAAACTTATGATTCATGAATTATGTTTTAGGCCGACTCACGGGCCTTGTTTCATGGCTTGTTCACGTATTTACGAGTATGTTTATGATTATCAGGATTTAACTAGCCCATGAATTCATGCATGCTATATTATGAGCACTATATATGTTTTGGGAGTAGTATCGAACACCGAGTAGGTTCGGGGCCTAGGTTCTGCCCCGGATCTCATAAACTACGTGCCACCGTAGGTATGTTGGGACCTCCCTTGTGACTGTCCCCGGCCCAATTATCTCTGTTCATGGTGATATCACACTTTCATGGTCCTACCCTTGGCAAGGTACGGACACCCTCCCGACTAGGGTTACAAGTCGGGCTTCATGTGTGCTCATATGGGGTATGTCAGTTAAGAGAATCTCCCCACTATTCCTCATGATTTATGCATGTCTATGATTATACATATTGTCTCAAGTTATGTACAATACGACTTTCTTCTCATGATTATGATTTCGATTGTATTACGAATGCTTTGAAAACCTTAAACCCTATGATATGTCATGTTATGATATTTATGATATGAGCATGATATCCTACTCTTATGCTATTTTATGAGCTTTTGCATATTTTGAATGTCTTTTTTACTCACCTTGCATACTCGGTATATTCCACGTACTAACTGCATACTTTCTATGCTGTATCTTTTCATGATATAGGATCCGACACTCAGGCTCATCCTTATATCTAGGTCATCTCAGAGTTCGCCTTCAGCTTATTGGTGAATCCACATGTTCCGAGGGCTGTTTGACAGACGATATGCTATTTTATGTTTCAGTATTTGTTCAGGTTAGTTGGGGTGTTGTCTCATCAACCCCTCATATGTAGTAGAGGCTTTCAGACAATATCTAGAACTCAGCTTGTATATGTCTAGTCTTCCGAATGCTATGATATGCTATGATCAGTTTACATTTCCGCTATGTCTTTTGTTTAATCTTCCGCCTTTAATGATTGAAGTAGATGTATTCTTATGCCATGGGTCGACTTGGGGCCCTCTCGGGGTTCCTTGTCCAGTATTACAATCCGAGTCTATGTCCGGGTTGTGATAACTTGGTATCAGAGCCATAGATTTTGAAGTGTTCTAGGGTGTACGAAAGCCACGTTAAGTAGAGTCTTTTTCATGGATGTGAAGAGCGCCACCTTTATGATGAAGAAGCTACGATATGTCTAGGAAAATGTTCCCTTATTTCATGATCTATATCATGCGATGAGAAGTCCTTCTATCCTTCTAATTCGTGCTATTCACGATTGAAGAATCAATGCTCCAAGGAGAGTGAACGGAAGGAGGAATGGGAATGGTGAAGGCCACGGAGATGGCACTAATCATGGACATCAACAGGCCCCACCTGTTCAGGAGCCCTAGGCGCCAAAGCTAGTTGCCCACGTTGATTTTCGGGCGGCTATTTAGATATTGGCACAGGCCTTGACCGCCCAGGTCAACCAGTAGGCTATTTCGTATATCCCCTAGAATGGCAATGTGGTAGTAGCCCGAGTTAGAGACTTCTTGAGGATGAACCCCCCAAAGTTCCATGGGTCCAAGGTGGATGAGGATCCGAACGATTTCATCGAGGAGATTCTAAAGATCACCCAGGTTATGGGGGTGACTAATGGAGATTATGTTGATTTGGCCTCCTATCACCTAAAGGGGGTGGCCCATATATGGATTAAATAGTGGAGAGATTCTAGGGTAGTGGGTGTAGGCCCTATCGGTTAGGAAGAGTTCCACACATCATTCTTGGATTGATTCTTCCCTCGAGAGATGAGGGAGCAAAAGGTAGCCGAGTTCATTAACTTGAAGCAGGGTGACATGTCGGTTTAGGAGTACACATTGGAGTTCACCCGACTATCTAAATATACACCAGAGTTGGTGGCTGACCAGAGAGCTTGAGTGAGCCAATTTGTACATGGAGTGGCAGGCTATCTGGATAAGGACTGCAAGATTGCCATATTGCATCGAGATATAGACTTTCCCCGCATTGTGCTGCATGCTCAACAGATGGAGTCAGTATATCGGAGGCAGACAGAGGCCAAGAGAGCTAGGACCAATAGTTATAGGACTACTCAGGTCAAATCATGGGGTGTACAGCGTCAACAGTCTCTGCATAGGTTTATTTCTCCAGCACCATCATTAGCCAGTACGCCGTCTAGATTTCGAGGGGATCGGAGGAGCAGGGCTCCAGATTCGAGAGGCCAAGGTAGTATACAGGTAGAGCGCACTTTTCAAGTTTGTGCGAAGTGCGGCAAGAACCACTCAGGGAGGTGCCTGGTCGACTCGGATGCTTGTTTCACGTATGGCAAACTCGAACGCAGACTCAGGGATTGCCTTTTAGCCAGATCCGGGGATGGTGGAGCCTATATGCCAGCAGCCAGTTCTGCCGCCCCAACAACACGTCCCCCTCAGCAGGGTGCCTTGATTAGTTCAGCCAGAGGTCAACGTCAAAATAGGTTTATTCTTTAGCACCCCGTCAGGAGCAGGAGATCTCCTCGGATGTAGTCTCTAGTATGTTACGTGTTTTTCATATTGATGCTTATTCTTTGCTAGATTTTGGGGCTACTTTGTCTTTTTTGACTCCTTACATTGCTAGTAGCTTTGGAGTTAGTCCCGAGACTCCATCAGAACCATTTTTGGTTTCTACTCCTGTAGGTGGTCCGGTTGTAGCTAGGCGGGTATATAAAGGATGCCCGATTGATATATTGCATAAAGTCACCTCCGCATACCTTGTAGAGTTAGCCATGATTCACTTTGATATTATTCTTGGCATGGATTGGTTGTATGCGTGTTATGCTTCTATAAACTGTAGAACCCATGTGGTGGAATTTCATTTTCCAGGTGATTCAGTTTTGGAGTGGAAGGGTAGTTTGGCTGTACCAGCAGGTCGATTTATTTCATATCTTAAGGCTCGAAAGATGATTTCTAAGGGTTGCCTGTACCATCTGATCAGGGATAAGGATGTTGATTCTGATACCCCGACTATCCAGTCAGTCCGATGGTGCGTGAGTATCCATAAGTCTTTCCTGATGATTTGCCAGGTGTTCCTCCCAAGGGGGAGATTGATTTTGGTATTGACCTCCTACCCGATACACAACCTATATTTATCCCTCCTTACAGGATGGTGATCGTGGGCAAAAATAGCATGCCCGAGTGATACTTTATAACATAGTTTGGCCTTGTTTACCTATGTATTTATATACATTTTCATGTGATTTTATATAAATGTGAATATATGTACTAACCAACATGATTAGTCTTTGTATTGTAGGTTTTAATGAATTTGAGGAACTAATTCATAAGTTGAAGTAGAGGAATGGAGTTGGGAGCAAATTGCGAAAGTCGACAAAGAGCATGCCATGGCAAGGGCTGGCTGTGCCAGGCAACGTGCCACGCTGTGCGTCTGCCGCGCCCAGCACCGTGCCACGCCCATGCCAGGCACGTGAGAAGAGGCAGCAGGCAGGCAGGCTCCAGCGCGCCAGCGCCGTGCCACTCCAGGGGAGATGCGCGCCAGTAGCATGCCATCGCGCTGCATGAGCAGCGTGTCACGTCGGCAGTGCGGTGATACTCGGCAGTTTTGGAATCCGGAGGCAATTTCCAGAGAGCCTCCGCGTTACCTCCATGTCACGGAGGCAATGCTCCGCGATACACTCCGTGACACGAAGCCATTCCACGATAGGCTAAATTGTGCATGTTTGTCGTTTACTATAAATAGGTCCCTTAGCTCCTAAAAACATTTGGTCACGATTTTATTCTGGAAAACCACCTAGGAGTGAAGGGAGAAGTGGGAGAACACATCTAGGGTTTGTCAAATTCCCTTCTCTTCTACCAATTCTTGTAAGTATGTTAATTTAGTTGTAGTTTCTTGTAGTTTTACGAACATGAATGGCTAGAACCCTTCCTCTAGGGTTGAAGCCATGAATTATGATTGTGTTTTAATGAATTTATGTTGGAATTAAGTTATTGATTGTTGTTTTGTCTTGAATTCTGGATTATTGATTGTTTTTATGATTGATCACCATGAAAACATACACGTTAACTTGGGCAATTGCTTGAGAAGGCATTTACCTAGGTCAAAACATGAGAATGTAAGGAGCTTGATTGCATCTCATGATATAATTTGCGTTAGGATAGAAATATACCTAATGCCTGGCTTGGTTGATAAAACGAGATGATTTAGAGACCGACTTAGAATTATCACATCACCACTCGAAGAAGTAGTTGTGAGGCTAAGTTGAGTCGAATGATTAGGTGCACGAGAGTCCCTACTCATTTCCACGTAAACCATATCCACGTAATTAATTGCCCACGAACTAGCATTAGCATCCTCGCTCACAATGTTGCAGTGAGGCTAGTTTGTCATGTTTAGAGGCTCGAAAGGCCATGAACATGCAATTCTATTTATGTGGGACGACAATTAATAGTTTCAAACTCAAACCATTGCAAATCGTAACAACGCATGATTATCTGGTTTTAACTCTATGTTGCTCCTAGAGTGAATTCAGAGTATTTCGTTGACCCAAAATTAGATTTACTTAAACCTTCTCAAAATTTTATATAATCAACACTTGCGAAAGTTTATATCACACTTGAACTAGATAGTTAGCTGAATTGGTCCAGTCCCTGTGGATTCGACATTCCGGTTCTTAAAAAGAGCCACTATATTACTTGCACGACCAGTACACTTGCGGGAACCGTCGAACAAGTTTTTGGCGCCGTTACCGGGGACTCAGCGAAGTTTTGATAATTTATCTGTTTTTTTGTGATTTTTGAATTTCCTTAAGTGTTGAGAAACTTGGTCTTAGTCTGATTATTTACAGGTGACAGGTTGTCCTGCTGAGCTGGCTAAAAATAGAGAGCTTGTGGAACTGTTGCTTGAACCTGAACGTCAAATCCATTTGCAAAGGAGAGTAGCTCTAGAGCAAAAGCTGAAGAGACTTCAAGAACAGATACAACAACAACCACCCGCGGGACAAACACTATTGTCATCGGAAGCAATGGCGGCTAGACTTGTTCGCGAAGTGGCAATCCGACAAGCGACTAATGTGAACTCTAGTATCCGGAAACCGGAGCCTGGAGGGAACTTTGAGCTTAAACAGAACATGGTGCAGCTGTTACATTCCAATGGTCAATTCACTGGAATGGCACATGAGGACCCGCGGCAGCACTTACAGAACTTTCTTGAGATAAGTGACACATTTGTCCCCACCGGTGTGTCCACAAATTATGTCTGACTGACCCTCTTCCCATTTTCATTGTTGGGAGAGGCGAAAAAGTGGTTGAAGGCTGAGCCACCGAACTCCATAACTTTGTGGGATGACTTGGCTAAGAAGTTCCTTATCAGATTTTTTCCTTCAGGCAAAACTGCAAAGCTGAGAAGTGAGATATTGAGTTTCAAGTAGAGGCTTGATGAGAATTTATATTTGGCTTGGGAAAGATTCAAGTCATTGTTGAGAGACTATCCCCATCACCAGCAATCAAATGAAGTACTGGCCCATACCTTTGTAGAAAGTCTAGACCCACACACAAAAATATTACTAGACTCGGCATCGGGTGGGCACGCCTTGGAGAAGACGTATGATGAGTTGTACACTTTGTTGAACAGAATTGCTCAAGGAAATCCAGAGTGGCACAACGAGTCATCGAGCGGGGCAGGAAAGAGATCAGGGTTGATAGAGGTAGATGGGATGAATGCCTTGGCAGCACAGCTAGCTTCATTCCAACATCAGATGAGGACTCAGTTCAATAAACTGAGTATGAACCAACAACAGGGACAAGTTAATGCAGTTCAGCAAGCTCCTAGTTGGTGCGAAATTTGTGGTAACAATGGGCATAATACAAAATCTTGTGGAGCCAATCCAAAGTCAGTCAATTTTGTTGGTAATGTACAGTGCAACAATCAGAATTTTGGAACCAGTTACAATAGAAATTGGCAGGGCCACCCGAATTTTTCTTGGGGTGGAAACCAAAAGCAGAGGTATCAGCAACCTCGACAACAGCAGTATCAGCAGAACAGGTAGAATGATGGTCAAGTGAGTAGCATCATTGAGGAAACATTGCAAAAAATCATGGAGACCTAGACTCAGTTAGCGGAAAATCAGGCAAGGATGGAAAAGACTTAAAGAATCAGCAAATGGCCACCCGCAATCTTGAAAAACAAGTGAGTTAGATAGAAGCTGCTCAAAACATGAGATCGCAGGGGGGGATTACCAAGAAACACAGATCCTAACCCCCAGCAGGTCAATACCATCAGTCTGAGAAGCACCAAGCAATTAGCTGATGCAGTGTCAAAAGAGCTGAGAAAGGAGGTGCAACCGGAGTTGGTTAGACCAGGACCATCTAGAAACACTGGAGATAATCAGAGTGCTGGGAAACAACATGCACAATCTTCATTGCAGCCAGCACAAAGACCACCACCACCATTCCCGCAGAAATTCAGAAAGAGCAAGGAGGAGGAATGCTTCGAAAAGTTCTTTGAGAGTTTCAAAGAACTTCACATAGATTTGCCTCTTAATGTTTTGCAGGGAATGCCCAAGTATGCTAAATACTTGAAAGACGTGATGGCAAACAAAGTTAGGTTGGTGGATGTCCAGACTGTAGCACTGATAGAGGAGTGCAGTCACAGGGTATTGAGCAAGATTTCAAAGAAGCTCAAAGACCCAGGGAGTTTTACCCTCCCCATACAAATTGGTAAAGCTGAGGTTCTACGAGCTTTGTGTGATCTAGGGGTAGCAGTTAACCTAATGCCCCTATCCTTATTCAGCACCCTAGGGTTGGGAAAATCGAGGCCAACGAGATTGATGCTGCAGCTGGCTGATAAGTCACGAGTGACACCTGATGGAATAATAGGGGACCTTCTCATCAAAGTAGGTAAGTTTATTATACCTACTGATTTTATTGTCTTAAATTTTCAGGTTGATGACCAGGTACTCCTAATCTTGGGATGGCCATTCTTGGCCACCGGAGGAGCGGTGATGGATTTGAGAGCAGGGACCCTAAAAATGAGGGTCGATGATGAAGAACTCTTCCGCGTTTACCAAGAAATGAACCCATCCGCACACTACAGAAACCTTTGTCAGGTTAGTGTGTTGTCAGAGGATGAGTGTGGGGTGGAGGATTTCACAGGTGCATGGCCAAAGGCAATGACAAGTGTTCAGCTCGAGTCTGATAAAGGGCTTAAAATTGTGAAGAAGTTGGAGGGAGAGAGGAACAGAGTGGAGGCTGTTTCCTCTAAAAATCAAAAGAGAAGGAGATGTTTCTCGAATGGGAACCCAGGTATGAGGATGTCCTGAAAAGGATAGTCCACATCGTGCCGCGACGAAAAATTAGGCGCTACATGGGAGGCATCCCAAGGGTACCCCAGGTACAATTTTTTTTAATTTTGGTTTGTGTTGATTTTGTTTATGTTCATTATGTTTGTGTCTTTGGTGGAAAGTTAAGCACAGATGGAGGGAAGTCTGAGTACCTGAGAAGGAGGAAGCTAAAAAGCATGGAATAAAAGAAGTGTGGGGTCAAACACCCACCTATGAAAACTTGAAGAAAAGCATGCTGTCAGCTAGGCAGAGAGGCTCAGGGAGTATTTCTCATCCTTTTAATTTTAATTTGATGCTATGAGGACATAGCAGGATTTAAGTGTGGGGTTAAAAATTTTGTGCTTAACGATTTTTGGTGAATGTAATGCTTGTGCGAAATATTGAAATTTTTTTGTGATTTTTGTGGGTCAAGCATGACTTTATCACCCGTTGGTTTTTCTTTTCGGTTCTTTTCCGACGGGGGGTCTTTGAACCGAAAAATAAAATTTTTTGTTTTTCTGTATATAATGCTTTTAGTCATAGTTAGGGACTGCTTCCTACGATGGATGGATGACGACCGTCTTGAGGAAAAATTAGTCAATAGGTTGGGTTTTGAACCCGTAGCTAATTGATGGCTTGATGTTCTTGTTATGTGCTATACATGATTGTAAGATGCAAGTGTGGTTAGTGTGAAGCATGCAAGTATATAACTTTGTGTGAGACACTTAGGCTCTTGAATTTGACTCAATATGATTGAAGCTTAATTCTGAATTCTTGTGATTAGCTGAGTAAGAGTCTGCTGAATGTGTCTTGATTTGAGCATGTGCCATGAGTGTAAGGTTTTTGAGTATTCTGTGCTATTGTGGAATGTATAGAACTTTCATGGTGTGTTTATAAAATGAAATGAAGGATGTGAATTGTAGGAAATGATTTAGGCATTTCTTTAAAGGAACCTAAATGTTATCCCTCATTTTACCTACCTTGAATATTTAATCCTAGTTAGCCCCACTGAGCCTTGAGCCATTCTTTGATAGCTGCAACATAAGCTTAATCCTTTTTCTTTCATTAGCCTTGAGTTTGATCTAAAACACCTAAGCGCTTAAAGGAAAAATCCGAAAGAGTAAAGGAGTGAGAAGAATGAAAAAGAAGGAAAAGTGGCAGTTGTAAAAGTTGAGAAAAGTCAAGGGTGCACTTGTTTGAATACGGTTGAGTATTAGAAAGGAGTAAGAAAATAAATTAATGAAAAGTACTTATAGAACTCCGTACTAAATAGCTAAAAGTGCCTAAAGAAACGGGGGAACAAAAGAGGAAAAAGAAAGCTGAAAGGAGAAAAAGGTGAAGTAAGAGAAGGGAAGTTCGTAATGAGGGCGTGATGTATTAAAAGCGCTTAGGGAAGATAGTCACTATTACTGGCCATAATAGTACCTACCCGTTCCTTAGCTACATTACAACCTAAAAAGTCCTACTTGATCCTACATTCCTACATCTTTAAATTAGTGGAATAAAACACTAAGGGCAAGCTTATGGGTCATTACATTATGCACATGAATTCTTTGTGAGAGTGAGCGTAATTCTATTCATGTACCCACACATGTTGTGATTTACAAATTTTTTGCGTGTGAAAATGGGTAACTCTCTTGCCATGAGGGCACATGTTAAATGAAGGATATAATTTTTGTTGGATTTCTTGATCAGTTGATTCGCATGAGTTTTCTAAGATTGAGAGTCGATTCTTGAGGTTAAGAAGTCTTAGCAGAGTTGTATTTCATTTCAATGATTAAATCGTGCATGCTCTATTGTTAACTTGCCATCTTAAATAATCATTACAGCCGTAGCTTGAATTCTCTTGCTAAATTAGTTATGTGTGAGTCTCCATAGGCATGAAATGTAAAAGGTTTGTTCGAGGACGAACAAGGCTTTATGTGTGGGGTAGGTGATCGTGGGAAAAAATAACATGCCCGAGTGATACTTTATAACTTAGTTTGGCCTTATTTATCTATGTATTTATATACATTTTCATGTGATTTTATATAAATGTGAATATATGTACTAACCAACATGATTAGTCTTTGTTTTGTAAGTTTTAATGAATTTGAGGAACTAATTCATAAGTTGGTGAAGTAGAGGAATGGAGTCGGGAGCAAATTGCGAAAGTCGACAAAGAGCATGCCATGGCAAGGCTGGCCGCGCCAGGCAGCGTGCCACGCTGTGTGTCTGCCGTGCCCAGCGCCGTGCCACGCCCATGCCAGGCACGCGAGAAGAGGCAGTAGGAAGGCAGGCTCCAGCGCGCCAGTGTTGTGCCACGCCAGGGGAGATGCGCGCCAGCAGCATGCCATCGTGCTGCATGAGCAGCGTGTCACGTCGACAGCGTGGTGACACTCGACAGTTTTGGCATCCGGAGGCAATTTCCAGAGAGCCTCCGCATTACCTCCATGTCACGGAGGCAATGCTCCGCGATACACTCCATGACACAGAAGCATTCCACGACAGGCTAAATTGTGCACGTTTGTCATTTACTATAAATAGGTCCCTTAGCTCCTAAAAATATTTGGTCACGATTTTATTCTGGAAAACCACCTAGGAGTGAAGGGAGAAGTGGGAGAACTCACCTAGGGTTTGTCAAATTCCCTTCTCTTCTACCAAGTCTTGTAAGTATGTTAATTTAGTTGTAGTTTCTTGTAGTTTTACGAACATGAATGGCTAGAGCCCTTCCTCTAGGGTTGAAGCCATGAATTATGATTGTGTTTTTATGAATTTGTGTTGGAATTAAGTTATTGATTGTTGTTTTGTCTTGAATTATGGATTATTGATTGTTTTTATAATTGATCACCATGAAAACATAACGTTAACTTGGGCAATTGCTTGAGAAGGCATTTACCTAGGTCAGAACATGAGAATGTAAGGAGCTTGATTGTATCTCACGATATAATTTGTGTTAGGATAGAAATATACCTAATGCCTGGCTTGGTTGATAAAACGGGATGATTTAGAGACCGACTTAGAATTATCACATCACCACTCGAAGAAGTAGTTGTGAGGCTAAGTTGAGTCGAATGATTAGGTGCACGAGAGTCCCTACTCATTTCCATGTAAACCACATCCACGTAATTAATTTCCCACTAACTAGCATTAGCATCTCGCTCACAATGTTGCAGTGAGCCTAGTTTGTCGTGTTTAGAGGCTGGAAAGGCCATGAACATGCAATTCTAATTATGTGAGATGACAATTAATAGTTTCAAACTCAAACCATTGCAAATCGTAACAACGCATGATTATCTGGTTTTAACTCTATGTTGCTCCTAAAGTGAATTCAGAGTATTTTGTTGACCCAAAATTAGATTTACTTAAACCTTCTCGAAAATTTCTATAATCAACACTTGCGAAAGTTTATATCACACTTGAACTAGATAGTTAGCTGAATTGGTCCAGTCCCTGTGGGTTCGACATTCCGGTTCTTAAAAAGAGCCACTATATTACTTGCATGACCCGTGCACTTGTGGGAACCGTCGAACAGATGGCTCCATACGAGCTAAAAGAGTTGAAGGATAAGTTGAAGGACCTATTAGATAAGGGCTTTATCAGACCGAGCAAGTCTCCGTGGGGCGCACCAGTGTTCTTTGTCCGAAAGAAGGATGGTTCATTTCGGATGTGCATTGACTTTGGTAATTTAACAAAGTCACCGTTATGAACAGGTACCCTTGACGCAAGATCGATGATTTGTTTGACCATCTTCAGGATGCCAAGTGTTTCTCAAAGATAGATCTCAGGTTCGGGTATCATCAGCCAGGAATCGAGAGTGTGATATCCCGAAGACAACCTTCAGGAAGCGGTATAGTCATTATGAGTTTGTAGTCATGACTTTTGTACTAACAAATGCTCCTGTAGCTTTTATGAACCTGATGAATAGGGTATTCAAGCCGTATATAGACATATTCATGACTGTGTTCATTGATGATATCCTTATATACTCTTGGAGCGAGGAGAGCATACCGCTCATTTGGGAGTAGTGTTGCAGACTCTAAAGGATCACCAATTGTATGCAAAGTTTAGCAAGTGTGAGTTCTGGTTGAACTTGATAGCATTTTTGGGCCATGTAGTATCAGGTGAGGGCATAAAAGTAGATTCGCAGAAAATCAAGGCGGTGAAGAATTGGCCTAGACCGGTGAATCCCTTGGATATTCGGAGTTTCTTGGGTTTAGCTCGCTACTATCGGAGGTTTATTAAGGATTTCTCATCTATTTCGGCACCTTTAAGCAAGTTGACTTAGAAAAAGGTAAAGTTCCAATGGTCGGAGGCTTGTGAGAAGAGTTGAAGGCTCGACTTATTACTGCATCGGTGTTGACCC
The DNA here is from genome assembly GCA_035772735.1 of Datura wrightii. NCBI lineage: Eukaryota > Viridiplantae > Streptophyta > Magnoliopsida > Solanales > Solanaceae > Datura > Datura wrightii. Next base: position 99,791,596 of record JASDFA010000007.1, read on the forward strand.
CACCTAAGGGTATAGATGATTTTGTGGTGTATTGTTGATGCTTTGAGAATTAGACTCGGGTGTGTATTGATGCAGCAAGGGAAGGTGGTGGCCTATGCATCGAGATTGTTAAAGATCCATGAGAAGAATTACCCAACCCATGATCTAGAGTTGGCAGCGGTGGTATTCGCATTGAAGATATGGCGACATCACTTATATGGAGTCCGTGTGGATGTGTTTACGAACCACAAGAGCTTACAATATGTGTTCACGCAAAAAGATCTCACTCTTCGGCAAATGAGGTGGTTGGAGCTACTCACTAACTACGATATGAGTGTCCTTTACCATCCGGGTAAGGCTAATGTGGTAGCGGACGCACTTAGTAGGCTCTCTATGGAGAGTGTGTTCCATGTGCATGAATGAAAGAAGGAGTCGGTGAAGGATATACATCGACTCGCAAGGTTGGGAGTTAGGTTGGTCGACTCAACTGATGGCGGTGTTGTTGTCCAAAATGGGTCAGAATCATCCTTGGTGACTGATGTGAAATCTAGAAAACATGAGGATTTGATTTTGGTAAAGCTGAGGGAAGCCGTTCGAAGTCAGAAGGTGGAGGTATTCTCCCAAAGGGGAGATGGATTGCTGCGGTACCAGGGTCGCCTATGTTCTTGGCACGTTGATGATTTGAGGAATCAGATGTTGCATGAGGCTCATGGATCCTAATATTCTATCCATCCGGGTGACACCAAGATGTATCATGACTTGCAGGAAATATATTGGTGGAACAACATGAAGAGAGATATTGTAGAATTCGTAGCCAAGTGCCCGAACTGTCAGCAAGTAAAGGTTGAGCATCAAGGCCGGGAGGCGTACTTCAGGACATTTGTATTCCCACTTGGAAGTGGGAAGCGATGAATATGGATTTCATTACAGGCCTACCTCGTACTCGTCGACACTATGATTCTATTTGGATGGTGGTAGAAAGGTTGACCAAGGTTGCACATTTCCTACCGATGAAAACCACAAACTCAGCAGATGATTATGCCAAATTGTATATCAAAGATTTGGTTTGACTACATGGAGTGCCCTTGTCCATTATTTCAGACCGAGGTACTCAATTTACCTCCCAGTTCTGGCGGTCTTTTCAGAGAGGGCTTGGGATTCAGGTTAAGCTCAGCACAACCTTTCATCTGCAAAAAGATGGCCAAGCGGAATGAACAATCCAGACTCTCGAGGATATATTGAGAGCATGTGTGATGGACTTCAAAGGTAGTTGGGATGATCACTTTCCCCTGATCGAGTTCACTTACAATAACAACTATCACTCTAGCATTCAAATGGCACCATTCGAGGCGTTATATGGGCGGAGATGTAGATTGCCCATTAGATGGTTTGAGGTTGGTGAGGCAGCTATGATAGGGACAGATTCAGTTCATGAGGCTATGGTGAAGGTTCAGTTGATAAGGGATGGGTTGAAAGCCGCTCAGAGTCGTCAAAAGTCATATGCTAATATGAGAAGGAGAAGTTGGAGTTCAAGGTGGACGATTGGGTATTTCTGAAGGTATGTCCGATGAAGGGAGTCATGTGGTTTGGGAAGAAAGGAAAACTCAGTCCCCATTATATTGGTCCCTACCGGATTATGAAAAGAGTTGGTAAGGTATCATATGAGTTGGACTTACCCTTAGAGTTATCTTACGTGCATCTTGTGTTTCATGTATGGCTTTTGAAGAAATGTTTGGGAAATCCAGCTCTAGTAGTCCCGTTGGAGTAAAGGATAGCCTTAGCTATGAGGAGGTTCCAATTGAAATATTGGATTGTCAGGTTCGGAGGCTGAAGAACAAGAAAGTAGCTTTAGTAAAGGTGTTAGGGAGGAATCAACACGTTGAGGGAGCTATGTAGGAAGCCGAAGAAGATATGACGGCTAAATACCCACACTTATTCTCTATCGGCTCAGTTTTGACTTGAGGTATCAGTTTTGCGCTATGACTCTATTTAGTTTTCATGTTCGGTTCATGTGTTCAAGTTTCTTTTATGCGTATTTATGTGTATATGAAGCATAAAATCAGTTCAGCTATGTGATATGAATCGGAGGTAGTCATTCTGTTAATTTTCCATTTAAATGATCAGTATTTGAATATGATAATATCATATTTTTTTTCTGCTTGTTTCCTACATTCAAGGACTAATGTTCCCAAGGGGGAGATATTGTTATACCTTGGGAGCTCAAAGATCGGACCCGAGAGTTGAAATCGACAAAAAGTGGGAATTTTGTTGCAGCCTCAGGACGAGTCATCTCATGACTCGTGAGGACGACCCACAATTTGTTAGGTGACTCGTGGGGAAAGAAACATAGGTGGGAAAAGGAAATATGGCATTGTACCTGACGGGAGTCCCCACGAGTCGTTGTCAGCCTTAACGATTCGTGGGATGAGTCGTTGGCAGGCTTGGAGTCCAAAGTTCAGAAATGAGATAGTGTACTTAACGACTGATGACCACGAGTCCTGATCACCTCTGACGTGTCGTGAAGTGACCCGTTACGAGCCCAGGAAAAAAATGATGTAGTATACTTGATGATCGATGTAACGAGTCGTGCCTCCAGCAACGAGTCGTCGGGTCATCCGTTAGGACCACCTGGCAGTTAATTTTCTGCGAATTAGTAAGGGCCTTTTCATAATTCTGAAGTTCCTAAAGCCTAAACTACGACGTTTTGGGGTATTAATGATGGTCTTTTAAGAGGTTATGTTCAGATTTTCCAGTTTCCATCCATGCATGCACAGTAGAAGAGATTTTAGAAGGTGATCAAGCTAGAAATCTTCAATTTCTTTCAAACTTCTTTTAGGCATTCAAGGGAGAGTAAAATTCAGCCATTTTCAGGTATGTAGGGTTACGAATGGGTGTTTCCATTTACACCCATGCCCATTTTCTAGTAATTAATGGAAATCTACTAAAAATCTATTGGGATTTTAATTCAATGTTTATGAAAATCTAATGATTTGCAAATGGGTTATTTTAAATAGTGATTTAAATTATATTTTATGGATTTTGATAAGATTTTACAACTATTTTAGATTATCAAATTATTGATTTCGATTTCTACTAAATTAAGCTAATTATGTAAGATCTATGATGAATTGATTTATGATCTTCTCTTCAATTATTGATATTTACAAGCCAACATGAATTATGATTTGAACTGTGGATTTATTCAATTACCCATCATGATTTGGTGACCCTCGAGCTATATGCATAATCTACAAATATGTATGAAACTTATGATTCATGAATTATGTTTTAGGCCGACTCACGAGCCTTGTTTCATGGCTAGTTCACGTATTTACAAGCATGTTTATGATTATCATGATTTTTAACTATCCCATGAATTCATGCATGTTATACTATGAGGACTATATATGTTTTGAGAGTAGTATCGAACACCGAGTAGGTTCGGGGCCTAGGTTCTGTCCCGAATCTCATAAACTACGTGCCACCATAGATATGTTGGGACCTCCCTTGTGACAGTCCCTGACCCAATTGGCCCTCTTCATGGTGATATCACACTTTCATGTTCCTACCCTTGGCAAGGTACGGACACCCTCCCGACTAGGGTTACAAGCCGGGCTTCATGTATGCTCATATGAGGTATATCGGTTAAGAGAATCTCCCACTGTTCCTCATGATTTATGCATGTCTATGATTATGTATATTGGCTCAAGTTATGTACATTATTGCTTTCCTCTCATGATTATGATTGCGACTGTATTATGAATGCTTTGAAAACCTTGAGCCCTATGATATGTTATGTGATGATACTTATGATATGAGCATGATGTCCTACTCTTATACTATTTTATGAGATTTTGCATATTTTAAATATCCTTTTTACTCACCTTGCATACTTGGTACATTCCACGTACTGACCACATACTTTTTATGATATATCTTTTCATGATACAGGATCCGACACTCAGGCTCATCCTCATATCTAGATCCTCTCAGAGTTTGCCTTCAGCTTATTGGTGAATCATCATGTTCTGAGGGCCGTTTGACAGATTATATGCTATTTCATGTTTCAGTATTTGTTCGGGTTAGTTGGGGTGTTGTCCCATCAACCCCTCGTATGTAGTAGAGGCTTTCAAACAGCATGTAGAACTCAGTTTGTATATGTGATATCGCCCAAATTACACCTCGCAATTGAGATATAAGTGGTCGATTGTCAAATATGGAACCTAACAAAGGTTGAGGTCAATCCCATAGGGAATATGGTAAGAACTTAGGTTAATGTGAATAACTACTACTATTGATTGACTTATTTCCGAAGGGGGAAAAATATGGACTAATAGAAAAAGTAAAATTAATGAATGCTTGTATTAAATTGGGTTTGTATTCAATTTACGACTAGACTAGGATTGTGCTCCAAAATATTTTATAACCAAAAGGATTATACAATAGTGATCTTTTCCGGTGTTTAACATGTAATATTGGTAAGTTAAGTTCACCTAAATGGTTGGTCCCCTATCTAGGTGATTTTCACCATGCAACTTGGTCTGTATACGGGTGTTCTTTAATTTAGCCTTACCCTTAATATCAGATTAGCTATTCCTCGGACAAGTTCAAGCTATTAGATGAGGGTTGGTAGCCTCAAATCTCCATTGTTAATTTTTTTTCCTATTCTTTACCTCCTTGATTCAGTAAGTAAGAATAAGGCAAATCCTAACGTTTTCAACCATCAAGAATCAATTAAAATGAAGGAAAAGAATACATGCATAAAACTCCGTTCCAGAATCACTAAGTATTTTTACCTATGTGTGTCAATTCATCTTGGTTCCCACAAACCTAGTTTATGGGTTTGGCTACTCATGTTTGTGTTATTGCAATCACAAAATATAGAAGAAATCATAATTGCAACTTACAAAGTATTGTAGAAGAAAAACCAAGTAGATTGAATAAATATTTGAATGTAGATTTCATATCTTAAACCAAGAACAATTGTATGAAAACTTTCTCACAAATATCGCTCAAGATTCTCCTCAAAATTGGCTTCTAAACGTTCTCCACAACCTCCTTAAAATAAACTTAAAACTGGGTATTTATAATACAAAGAAATCCTTTTCCTAAATAAATTTGGAAACTAGGTCGGCAGTGACAACATGCCATGTGATGGATCGTTAGGTCTTCTGACGAGTCGTCCCTTGCTTTAAATCAATCGTCCTCAGCAGCTTACCCAGGCTTGGCAACGGGTCACCTAACGACTCATTATCCTTAGCACGAGTCGTTAGATCTCTCGTGGTCCTCTTCTTAAGAAATTCCAGTGCACTTCACGGACAGCTCCAGTAACTTGCCAACGAGTTGTTCCTTCAAGGGACGACTCGTGATGTCAGTCGTTAACTCCACTGGAAACTTAGATAAATTTTTCTCTTCAAATGCTAACGATTGACCTCACGAGTCATTCCTCCAACTCGTCAAGTGCACTGTGTCACTTCTTCAAGACTTCATCTTTTTGCCAACGCCTCAAGTGATGGGTCATGCCTCCTGCCAACGACTCGTTAAGTGCCTAGCAGTCACCTTTCAGTTGTTTTTCTCATTAATTCGACCAAAAACACTTCCAAACCTGTTTTCCTGTACATTAAGCACAAAACACCTTATAACCATATAAACATACCTGGAATGTACATGATTTCTTGGTTTTAAGCGTCGAAAGTGCCGTAAAATCACGGCACATCAACACGCTCAACTTAGAACTTTTGCATGTCCTCAGGCAAAAACAAAACAAAACAATCTACTTCGACGCTTTAGGAAAACTTTAAGAAACTTATAACAGTCATCAAAATAAATTTTTCTAACCCCTCCCTCATCATATCAACTCAAAACACTATGCATATGCAAAATTTCCAACCATAACATAGAGGAATCGAAACATGGCAAAATACTGTCACCTGCAACCATGCACATAAATCCATAACACAGCCCCAGATAATTTGTAGACGATTCTATTGACCAAGTGCTCTCACCTTAAAGAAGTCCCACACTCACACATATGTATATCAATATCTCGATAAATTTTTCTAGGGACTAAGTAAGATCCATTCATGCTCACAAAGAAATTCAAATTGTATGCATACAATACAATATGCTTGCCTTTACTTTCAATACGTCGATTTTTAGACAAGTACCTAGGATCACTATAGGACTTTCTCGGCTTGTAACGTAGGCTCGGGCTTGGGTATGGTACATATGGATTTTAGTAGCTCAACCCTCCTTGGCACTATGCTTTTTACTCCACTTTTCACCTTTTTTTTCTATTTTCTCCCTTTTTCCTTTTTTCTGCTTTAGACACTACGGATGCAGTTACTTCTTATTCAACAAAAACTTATTGATGTCTCACATTATTTTTCTTTTCTCTTTTTTCTTTTTTGACAACAACAATTTTTTTTTAAATTTTTTTCTTTTTATCATGCATACAGCACCCGCTCTTTTTTCCTTTCTTTTTCATTACCCAAGTTTACTTCCACCCTACTCTTCTTACTCACCCCTATCATAGCCACCCTCAACTTAGGCGATTTGCCTAAGTTGAAGTTCACAATGTCCAAGGAGGGACCAGGGCCAAAACAGGTTCATTCATAATAAAATCAGGCAGGTGAATTGGGGTGAACAAAAAGAAAGGTCAATTTAAGCTTAAACATTTGGATCAAGGGATTTTATTCACTTTGGTAGGTCTTTTAGGCTAAAGTGGACTCATAAATAAAAAATGACCTATGATGCTTTCCTAGTTCCTTATCCTCTATCTCGGTACGATTGACCAGGCAAGTTCTAGATTGACAAACCGAATTCAGCTATCGGACCTCATCTTCACACATAGCACTGGTCAACATCATCAATTCTACTAATCACTAGTTCAGGTATGGCTATACAATGGTAAACAAATTCACAGTTCTAATTCCATGCAAAGATTCACAAAGGTCATAATTTTCAACTCTCACATACACATATACAGAAACTTTCGGAGGGGTATCAAATCATCAAATCAAAATATCAAACAATTTTAGCAACAATTTTAGCTCTTGACTGCTTTCAGTTTTCCTAACTTTCTTCTGAATGACACACAAAACAAAAACATAAAATAAACTCCTAAACATGCCAATTCTACTAGATATGGAACACCCAAGGGAAAAGATATCCGGCAAGAAAAACCATTGAGTTATGTTCAGCAAAATATAATACACAGGTATCCCTCCCCACCCCCATCAGAAAAAAGTGCGTCGTCCTCGACGCATATATATACAAGAAAAAACCTAAGGGAATAGGAAACATACCTGTGCGACCTAGGTGTCAGCTACCTGGTCGGTGGAGGGTGTAGATACGCCTCCAACATCAACTCTAATATTGCTGGCTTGAACCGACAATTTCTCAGATCCAACTGAGCTCGTTCCTTCACCACGAGCTCTCGCTACCTCAGTCTCAGCTCTCAATCAAGCCTGCTCTCTTGATTCGTGCAGCGCTCTCTGATCTCACTCCGCTCCCATTTTTGTTGACGGAGCAGAGATGTATCAACATCATCACTTGCCTCCTTACGAGGCCTCTTCCCCTTTGCATGTGCCACCGACTCCTCTGTGATGAATTCAAAAATCGGTGGTAGCTCCTCTAAAAACTCATCATCGATCATAGGGAGGACCGATGGAGGGACTGATCTTGGGCAAATTTATATGCCCAAGTGATACCTCAATGTGTCATTTTAACCTTGTTTATCTATCAATGTTTATACATTCTCATGTGATTTATAATAAAATGTGAATTTATACTAACCAACACGATTAGCGTTATTTTGCAGGTGAAATGTAATTTTGGGAAGCTAAAATGAGTGTTGGGGAAGATCGGGGATGGACTTGGATGATTAGCAAAGGACAAAGCATTGGACGACAAGAATTAAAGGGGCTCCGCGATGGAGCCGTGTCACGCTGCCATCGCGGAGGCCTTCTGCCTGGCTAGGGAATTTTTGCCAAATTCCAGTGTGGGTGCGCGTTGGGGCTGTGGCACGTTGGCCTAGCCCCGCATTGCACGCCGTGCCGCGTTGGGCTTTATTACCTGGACAGTTTATTTCCAGTGAGGCTCCGCGTCTGTGGCGTGTCACGGAGGTAGTTCTCCGCGATGCACTCCGTGACACGTTGCTTGTTATTTCGGGAAAAATTCCCACTAGTATAAATAGAACACTTAGGTTCATTTTTCAATATTCTGACTTGGTGGAGCAAGAACGTGGGTTACAGGCAGTTGAGGGAACGAAAATATCAGGGTTTTTCTCTATCTCCTTCTTCTTGAATTCAATTGCTTGTATGTTTAACACTCATTTAACGATGTTTAATCCACAAATGAGTGGCTAATTCCTCTTCTTGCTGAGGTTAAGAACGATTGTATCGAAATGTGATTGTTGATCAATTTGGTTTTTCATCTTTTCTTCCATGGTTGTTCTATTGATTCTTGTTCTTACTGCATTAATGTGTGGCCTATATTAATGTACATCTAAAAAGTCCGGTTTCACTCGAGAGAGCTAGAAATTGGAAAGTTGTGAATCAATAGGATATGATCTTTTCTTGGTTTGGGAAAATTGAGAATTGATTTACCTTCAGGATAGAAATATACCTGAAAGTCGTATTAGTCAATGAAGGAACCGGGTTTGTATGGCTAGAACATGAACTTCGTTTAATCACAGAAATGTAGGTGGACGGTTCATGATTCTTAAGTTGGGTTAAATACGAGAGTTTTAATCCATTGGCAATAGTTCTTGACTAGCAATCGGAGGAAACGTTAACCAAATTATATCGATAATTTATTTCCTTACATGTTCGTTTAACCTCAGCATGCTCACATTCATAGTTCAGACTCAACTTATATAATCTTTGTAGACTTAGGACAAAATTAGAAATCAAAATATATCAAACCCTTCGTCACACTGTTGTCTTCATTGTTAGAGTTAAAATATAGTACACTTGAGTAATTTGTTACCTCATCCCAGTCCCTGTGGGATCGATACTTGGCTTACTTAAGCCACTTTACTACTTGTTCGACCACGTGCACTTGCGTGTATCTATACACCCCTAGCAAACAACCAAACAAGTTTTTGGCGCCGTTGCCGGGGACTGGCAATTGGTGAATTTTTCTTAAGTGTAAATTTACTATATTTTTTTTTCTTAAGTGTTGACAACTTGGTCTTAGCCTGTATTTTGCAGATTTTAATTTCTGTCGAACACTGGCAAGAGACAAGGAGCTGGTGGACTCATATTTAGAGCCTGAAAGATTATTTCATCGTCAGCGGAGAGAAGCTCTAGAGAGAAAGCTGCAGTTGCTCAGACAAACAATTATGGAGCAACAACAGAATCCACCAGTAGTACGGGCAATGTTAGTGCCCGAGGAAGTAGCAGCTAGGCCGGTTCGCAAGGTGGAAATCCCACATGCTAACAATGTCACATCTAGCATCCGCAAACCTGAGCCAGGAGGGAGGTTCGAGCTCAAACAAAACATGGTGCAATTGCTACACACCAGCGGGCAGTTCACAGGTCTCCCTCATGAGGATCCACAGCAGCATCTCCAAAATTTTTTGGAGATAAGTGACACTTGTATCCCCGCTGGAGTGTCATCAGATTATGTCAGTCTTACATTGTTCCCATTTTTACTATTGGGAGAAGCCAAGAGGTGGTTGAAAGCTGAGCCACCAAATTCTATTACTACTTGGGATGATCTGGCAAGGAAATTCTTGATACGATTCTTTCCATCCGGTAAAATAGCAAGACTTAGAAGTCAAATTCTAAGTTTCAAACAGAGAGAGGGGGAGAATCTATATCAGGCTTGGGAGAGATTTAAGTCCATGTTGCGGGATTGTCCACATCATCATCAATCCAATGATGTGCTGGTGCACACTTTTATAGAGGGTTTGGAACCCCACACAAAAATCCTGCTAGACTTAGCAGCTGGGGGACAAGCATTGGAGATAACTTATGAGGAGCTGTATACCTTGTTAAACCGTATTTCGTAGGGCAATCCGGAGTGGAATGCTTATTCATCAAGAGGAGGAAAAGGAAAGCAGCAGGAGTTCTAGAAGTAGATGGTTTTACAGCTATTGCTGCACAGATAACTGCTTTACAGAATCAACTCAACACCCACTTCAGTAACTTGACAATGAACCAGCCTCAAGCCCCAGTGAATGCAGTACAACAGATTTGGTGTGAAGTGTGCGGGAGCAGTGAGCACTCAGCTGAGTGTTGTGGAGCGAATCCTGACTCGGTGAACTTTGTGGGAAATGGACAGAGGAACAACCACCAACAGTATGGCAACAACTACAATTTCAACTGGAGGAATCATCCGAATTTCTCTTGGGGTAGCAACAACCATCAGGGGCAAAGTTCAAGTCAGGGGGCGCAGAGGAATCAAGGAGGGCATCAGAACTATCAGGCACAATATCGAAACAACAATGCACCTCCTCCACCACCATCACCCAGCATTGAGGAGATGTTCAAGACGATGATAGCTAACCAAGCTCAATTGCAGGCTGACTATGTGAAATTGGCAGCCGAGGTGAAGAACAACCAGTTAGCTACTAAGGCACTTGAATATTAATTTGGGCAATTTGCTGGAGCCCAAAATACCAGGCCTAGAGGAGGACTTCCGAGCGACACAGATCCCAATCCCAAGCAGGTGAATGCGGTGACCACAAGGAGTGGTTTGCAGCTGAAAGGGGTGGAACCAGAAAGACCACCTCAACAATCGGGAGCAGTAGAAGTTGAGAGGTAGCAAAGTGATGAGAGGGGGAAGAAAAAGGAAGCTGAATCAGAAAGACCACCACCCCGGTTCCCTCAAAGATTAAAGAAACACAAGGAGGAGGCGTGTTTCAAGAAATTCATGGAGGTGCTGAAACAGGTACATATTAACTTACCTCTTGTTGATGTTTTGCAGGGAGTGCCGAAATATGCAAAGTACATAAAGGACATCGTGGCGAACAAAAGTCGGTTGACTGAGTATGCTACAGTGGCTCTCACAGAGGAGTGCACTTCCCGGATACAAAACCGACTGCCCACAAAGCTCAAAGACCCTGGGAGCTTTACTATACAAATTACAATTGGGAAGAGTATCCGAACTCGCAGATTGTGTGATTTGGGAGCGAGCATTAATTTGATGCCGTCATCGGTATTCAAGAAGTTGGGTTTAGGGAGTCCTAGACCAACAACAGTGATCTTGCAACTAGCGGATCAGTCCTTAGCCAGACCTGATGGCATTGTGGAGGATGTGCTGGTGCAAGTGGGCTCCCTTATCTTCTCGGTAGATTTCGTCGTGCTGAATTTTGAACCAGACGCGAAAGTCCCATTTATTTTGGGACGTCCTTTCTTGGGGACCGGGAAAGCGCTAATTGATGTAGCTGCAGGGAAGCTAACCATGCGAGCACATGATAAGATTGAGGTATTTGATGTGTTTAAAGCCGTGAAGCCGTGTGGTTGAACATGAAGAAATTCATCAGATTGTTGAATCTCAAGACCCACTAGAAAGAGTGTTGATGCACTCCGATCATTTTGGAGATAGAGACGCTTATGAGGTGGTCCAAATGTTGAATGAGTCACAAAGGCATCCGAGGAGACAGGAATTTCAATCATTGAAGAGGTCCCTAGAACCGTTGCCGAAACCATCCATTGAGGAGGCACCAAGGCTGGAATTGAAAGAATTGCCTCCCCATTTAAAATATGTCTTTTTGGGGGAAAATGAGACGTTACCAGTCGTCATCTCCGCAGAATTGACAGAGGCACAGGAGAAAGAAGCATTGGGTGTCCTCAGAAAAAGAAAGAAAGCAATGGGTTGGCAAATGTCAGATATTCAGGGTATCAATCCAGCTTTTTGCACACACAGGATTTTCATGGAGACAAGAGCAAAACCAACCGTTCAGCCGCAACGAAGGCTAAATCCAACAATGAAGGATGTGGTGAGGAAAGAAATAATTAAGTGGCTTGATGCAGGTGTGGTCTACCCGATTTTAGACAGTGAATGGGTCAGCCCCATTTAGTGCGTTCCAAAGAAAGGAGGGATGACCGTGGTCACTAATGAGAAAAATGAGTTGATTCCTACACGAACCGTCATAGGCTGGCAGATTTGCATGGACTATAGATAGCTGAATGAAGCCACAAGGAAAGATCATTATCCCATCCCGTTCATTGATCAAATACTAGATAGGTTGGCTGGACAGGAATATTATTGTTTCCTTGATGGGTACTCTAGTTATAACCAAATAGCCATAGCACCTGAGGACCAAGAGAAGACTACTTTTACCTGTCCTTATGGGACATATGCTTTTAGGAGGATGCTATTTGGGTTATGAAATGCACCCGCCACATTCCAGAGATGCATGATGGCTATTTTCCACGACATGGTGGAGGCTTTTGTTGAGGTATTTATGGATGATTTTTCTGTTTTCGGTAATTCATTTGCTACTTGTTTGCAGAATCTTGACAGGGTGCTGGCTCGCTGTGAGGAATCCAACCTTGTACTAAACTGGGAGAAATGCCACTTCTTAGTCAAGGAGGGTATTGTCCTTGGCCACAAAGTGTCTAAAAAGGGGTTGGAAGTCGATCGTGCTAAGATCGAGGTTATTGAGAAGTTGCCACCACCTGTGTCGGTGAAAGGTGTACGCAGTTTTCTTGGGCATGCAAGGTTCTACAGACGGTTCATCAGAAACTTTTCCAAAATTTCTAGACCATTATGCAGGTTGTTAGAAAAAGAGGTAAAGTTTGAGTTGAATGATGAGTGTGTTAAAGCATTCGAGGAGTTGAAGCAGAAATTGATAGAAGCACCTATTCTTACTTCTCCGGATTGGGGACAACCATTTGAGTTGATGTATGATGCGAGTGACATGGCTGTGGGAGCTGTATTGGGGCAAAGGAAAAATAGAATCTTTCATTCTATTCATTATGCAAGCAAAACGCTGAATACGGCCCAAAGCAATTACACAGTCACAGAGAAAGAAATGCTAGCGTTGGTGTTTGCATTTGACAAATTCAGGTCCTATTTGGTGGGTTCAAAAGTAGTGGTGTACACCGATCATGCAGCGATTCAGTACCTATTTAACAAGAAGGATGCTAAGCCCAGACTGATCAGATGGATCCTGTTGTTGCAAGAGTTCTATCTTGAGATCAAGGACAGAAAGGGGAGCGAGAATCAGGTGGCAGATCACTTATCGCAATTGGAGAGCCAGTTGCATGTGATGGAAAGTGATACCATCAATGAGGAGTTCCCGGATGAGTAGGTCTTGGTAGTAGGGGAAGCTGAAGTTCCTTGGTACGCAGATGTAGTCAATTTGCTAGTGAGTGGAGTCTACCCACCTGAGGCAACAGACCAACAGAGAAGGAAATTGAGGCATGATTGCCGGCATTTTGTTTGGGATGAACCATACTTATTTAAACAGGGACCGGATCAGATGATGAGAAGATGCATCCCAGAGAGTCAGATTGCAGAGGTGTTGAGGAGCTGTCACTCTTTGTTGTATGGGGGTCACCATGGAGGCGAGCGAACAACACACAAGGTTCTACAGTCAGGGTTCTTTTGGCCTACACTGTTCAGAGACTCTATGGCATACGTCAAAATGTGTGACAGATGTCAGCGTACAGGAACAATTGGTAGAAGACAAGACATGCCGCTGCAGAATATACTGGAAGTAGAGACCTTTGATGTATGGGGCATTGATTTCATGGGCCCGTTCCCACCGTCATTTGGTAATCATTACATCTTGGTGGCTGTAGACTATGTATCAAAATGGGTGGAAACAATAGCTTGCCCCAGGAATAATAACAAGGTGGTAACAAAATTTGTGAAAAAACATATATCTTACCAGGTTCGGGACACCCCGAGCCATTATCAGTGATGGAGGGGCTCATTTTGTCAATGCAAGTTTCAAGAAACTACTAGCCAAGTATGGGGTGCGCCATAAGGTGGAAACAACATACCACCCCCAAACTAGTGGGCAAGTAGAGGTGTCAAATAGAGAAGTGAAGCAGATTCTCCAGAAAATGGTAAATACACAACGAAATGATTGGGCAAGCAAACTTGATGATGCGTTGTGGGCGTACAGAACTGCTTACAAGACACCGATTGGAACCTCACCATACCGATTGGTCTATGGAAAAGCATGTCATCTGCCGGTGGAGCTAGAGCACCGAGCCTTCTGGGCCGTGAGGAAATTGAATATGGAGTTGGAGCTAGCGGGCAAGAAGAGATTAATGCAACTCAGTGAACTTGAAGAGTTCCGCTGGCATGCTTATGAGAGTGCTAAGTACTACAAGGAAAGAACAAAAAGGTGGCATGACAAGCATGTGGTGCACCGCATTTTTGAACCAGGGCAGAAGGTATTGCTCTTCAATTCAAGATTGAAGTTGTTTCCGGGAAAGCTGAGGTCCAAATGGTTAGGGCCGTTTGAAGTGGTGAGAATGACCCCGCATGGGGCAGTAGAGTTGTGGCAAGAAGATCGGAGTGCCACGTTCTTAGTCAATGGGCAGAGATGTAAGCACTATTGGGGTGAGGACGGTAGTCGAGAGAAAACATCCGTCACCCTAGTAGATGACTGAGCTGAATGACGCCGAGCCGCGACGGTAAACCAGCCGCTGCACGGGAAGCAACCCGTGAAATTTTTCTTCGTAAATTGTGAATAGATTTCTTTTTCTTTTTCTTGATTAACAACAAAATTTTTAGTTTTTATTTTTGTTTTTATTTTTATTTTGAGGGAAACCTATAATTCTAACCAATTTCTTGTTGTAAGATGAATTTCAGGTTGAACGGAGGATAAATGTGCAAGGGATCGCAAAGGAAAATTTGAGGTATGAAAAATAATAAAAAGTGGCAAAACAGTGAGCTAGGGCGATAGCTCCGTGTCACGGAGGAGGGCCTCCGCGTTACCCTCCGTGACACGTTGAGGTGTAAATCTGGAATTTTAAAAAAAATTCCAGAACACCCTCGCGAAAGCTCCGTGTCACGGAGGGCGTGCTCCACGTTACCCTCCGTGATACGTTGCAGTGTATATCGCGATGGGTCACACCGGGTCGCCGGGTGACCCACGCGAATTTCCCACTTTTAAACCCCGATTCCCCCTCAATTTTCCTTATTTCTCACACACTCCGCGACCAACCTCCCTAAAACCCCTCCCCCCTCAACATGACACGGACTTAGGCCAAGAATTTCATCGAGTTTTCTTCAAAGCTTAGAATTCAAGGTATGTTCTTCAATTCCATCTCATTTCTTGTCGATTTTCTTTGATATTGAATATGTGATATGAGCTAAACTTGCCCTAAGTAGAAATTAAGCATAAATTCAATTGAATTATTGTTGATGGATGTTCGGAGTATCATTGTGATTGCTTGAACTCGTTAATTGCATAATTTAATCGAATTTTTGATACAATCATAGCTAGGGCTTGCTTTTGAGTTTGAAGTGGAAAAATTTAGTGAACTAGCGAAATTCATGATGGGTTGTACATGTTGAGTGAGATGAGTCGATCTAATTGTTACTATGCTAAAAGACCGACGGATTCTCGGGTGAAGGAAATATTGGAATTTGCAAGAATTGGGTGAATTGTATAGGTTCATGTAGATAAATTCTTTTTGTTTTCGTTTCTTTGTTTCTCCTTGCTAAGTGCGATGGGATAAAATGTTATCGACGGTAATGATTGGGGTTAGCTGTACGAAGTCTGAGTAGTACATAGAATATATACCGTCGAATTCTCCAAATGCACTAAGCATATTTGTTATGTTCTATTGGTTGTTTGTGTAAATAAGCATGATCTTTCCTTAATGTTGTAATTTTGGCTGAGGACTAAGTGTGGGGTAGCCTAGCTTAACCCAACCTTAGTCGAAGCAAATTTTAGTTGGCTTAACATTGATCTTGTCTGTTTGGGGTTGACAGGAAAAATGGCAAGCAGGCAAGACAAGGGGAAAGGCGCATCAACATCTGGCGCTGGTAGAAAAAGAATCAGACTGGGCACATCGGTCCCAGCAGCACCAGCGGTTCCACGCGGCCAACGCCGTCAATATGGAACCAGGTGGGTGATTGAGGAGGGGAAGAAGTGGTACGCAAAGCACAAGGAGAGCAAGTACTTCCCCGAGGAACACATAGCAAATGAACCGTTGGCACAAGAGTTCCCCAGGATTGTCCAGAGAATCGAGGCAGCTGGACTAGACTTCATTTTTGAAGAGCCCAAAGAATGTAATTTGCACTTGATTCGGGAATTCTATGCCAACTGGAACCCGACTCTCAGAAGTCACACCATCAAAATAAGGGGGCAAATAGTCACTTTTGAGCCCCACCACCTCAATGCTATCTTAGGGGCGCGGGAAACAGACGCCCACGTGCTTCGATAGCTGAATATCACTCCACCATATGCGGACATTAGACGCACTTTGTGTGGAACCCGATCTACGGCTAGATGGAGCAGACATAAGGAGAGGGGCTATCATTAGACTTTTCCCTACTCACAGATGAAAAGAGAAGCCAGGATATGGCTTAAGATCGTGTGTTCCTACCTAATCCCGGGGGTGCATATGACGGATGTAACCCGGGATCGTGTATGCTTGGTGTACGCCCTGATGAAAGGGCTAGAGATCAATGTGGGGGCGGTGATTATCTCCGCCATGAAGAGAGCTCGGTTGCATCAGGGGCACAGATACGGATTTGGTGGATTACTCACCACATTCCTGAGGGGCCTGGACATAGAGGAAGAGGCCCTTGACTATATCCTGCAGATGGAGCGGCGGGCCTTAGATGTCACCAAAACTAAGGCTCCCGACACCACCCACGGGCCAGTGCTTACACTAGGTGAGCGACATGCTCGAGATGATCAGTACATGGCTCGCATGTACGGGATGCAGATGCTCCAGCTACGGATAGGCGGGAGGCCGGCAACAGAGGAGGAGCTATGGCAGCTCGAGCTAGACTACCCTTTTGGCGAAAATGCCAGGGCTCTATGCCGAGTGGGGCCAGCTTTTGTAGAGCCCACAGATGATGATGTCCCCACAGACGAGGAGACACGTCGTGAGGACTCCGATGTGGAGTCCGATGATGACGATGGGGGTGATTCAGACATGGGAGATGAGGCAGTAGCACCTGATGAAGAAGTGGAGTATTTTGATTGATCAGGGAGTTCCACCACCCATTTTTTTGTGTTATGTTAATTTTTGTGAACACTGGGGATAGTGTTCGTTATAAGTGTGGGGTCGGAGTAGTTAGGTGCTGATTGTGTTGTTATGTATGTTCTGTTCTGTTATTGTGCCTGATGAAAAATTTTGTGACCCTGTGATTTGTGATTGTGAAGTTTTTGTTCTATATTGTAATTAAATGTGAAACTGTTGTGTGCTACTGAATATTGTGCTAGCTGATTTTGTACATATTTCTGTTTTATCAAAATGATCAATATTTTTAAATTAAAATTTTTTAAATTCTTGGATTTCTCTGCGTTTGTTTTCGGTTCTTTTACCGAGAATGGTCCCATTGAACCGAAGTCTTAGTTAGTGACCGTTCCCTATGATGGATGGATGACGACCGTCTTAAGAGAAATGTAGTCGTTAGGAGTAGATTTTTTTTCATTTATTTTTCAATTGTTTTCCTTTGTGGTTTGCATCCCAAAACCTGTAGTTACATTATGGTTGTGGAATCCTGGTTGCGTGTCGTACATGATATTTGAAATGCAAAGGTGATTTGTATGAAAACATGCAACTCTGTAAATATGTTGAGATACCTAGGCCATAGAGTCGATTCAGTGTGATTGAGGCTTAATGTTTGAATTCTTGTAATTAGCTGATTGAAGAGTCTGTGAATAAGTCTTGAATTGAGCATGTGCAATAAGTGTGAAGTGAGGTTTTGTTTATTCCATGCTATCGTGAAGTGTCTAGAACTTGCCTGGTGTGTGTACTAAACGAAATGAAGGAGGTGTATTGTAGGAAAGGATGTAGGCATTTCTTTGTGTTAGCCGAAAGTTTCTCTTTTTCATTATCGTACCCACCTTGATTGTACACCCTAGTTAGCCCGTTGAGCCTTTAGCCTATTATTTGTTTCTTTTTTCAAAAATGTGTAAACCAAGCTTAACCCCTTCTTTTCATTAGCCGTAATTTGATCCAAAACTCTTAAGCGCTTAAGAAGAGAAAATAATTTTCCCAAAGTGTCAAAGAGTAAGAATGGTGAAAAGAAAAGAAAAGCAGAGTGATGAAAGGAAAGAAAAGGTTGAAGGTGCACTTGCGCTAAATAAAATATAATGAAGGTGTCTGAATAATCTTTGTTATCGAGTCAAGTGTGCTTAAAGAGATGGGTCAAAATAAAGACAGACTTCAAGAATGGGAGGATGAAGAAAGAAACAATGCCCATGAGTTTGATGGGATGTATCGAAAAGGCGCTTAAGGATGCTAGTGTCTATTATTGGCTAGCCCAATATTGACTAGTTCCGTAGCTTACATTACAACCCGTTAAAGTCCTACGTGATCCTACATCACATTTCCTTATATTAGTGGAGTAATACACTAAGGGCAAGCCTATGGTTCGTGACATGATGCATGTGAATTCTTTTGAGAGAGAGAGTGAAATTGTGTCTATATGCTCCTGCATGTAATCGTGGGAGTCATGTGATTAAAAAGGGGGAAAATTCTCTTGTGTTGTGAGGGCACATGCTTGATGAGTGATTAATTTTCGTGTCGGATATCTTGATCAGCTGATTTGCATGAGTTTGCCAATATCGAGAGTCGATTCTTAAGTCTAGGAGGTCTTGATGTGTTGAAGGTCATTGCATTGATAGGACCATGCGTGTTTTCTTGATGATTTGCTGTATTGAATAATCGGTATGACCGTAGCCTGAATTGTCGAACCAAAGTAGCCAGGATGGGGTGTAAATTACATGAGGTGTAAGATTGTTGTTCGGGGACGAACAAGGATTTAAGTGTGGGGTAAGTGATCTTGGGCAAATTTATATGCCCAAGTGATACCTCAATGTGTCATTTTAACCTTGTTTATCTATCAATGCTTATACATTCTCATGTGATTTATAATAAAATGTGAATTTATACTAACCAACATGATTAGCGTTATTTTGCAGGTGAAATGTAATTTTGGGAAGCTAAAATGAGTGTTGGGGAAGATCGGGGATGGACTCGGATGATTAGCAAAGGACAAAGCATTGTACGGCAAGAATTAAAGGGGCTCCGCGATGGAGCCGTGTCACGCTGCCATCGCGGAGGCCTTCTGCCTGGCTAGGGAATTTTTGGCCAAATTCCAGTGTGGGTGCGCATTGGGACCGTGGCACGTTGCCTAGCCCCGCGTTGCACGTCGTGCCACGTTGGGCTTTATTACCTGGACAGTTTATTTCCAGTGAGGCTCCGCGTCTGTGGCGTGTCACGGAGGCAGTGCTCCGCGATGCACTCCGTGACACGTTGCTTGTTATTCCGGGAAAAATTTCCACTAGTATAAATAGAACACTTAGGTTCATTTTTCAATATTCTGACTTGGTGGAGCAAGAACGTGGGTTACAGGCAGTTGAGGGAACGAAAATATCAGGGTTTTTCTCTATCTCCTTCTTCTTGAATTCAATTGCTTGTATGTTTAACACTCATTTAACGATGTTTAATCCACAAATGAGTGGCTAATTCCTCTTCTTGCTGAGGTTAAGAACGATTGTATCGAAATGTGATTGTTGATCAATTTGGTTTTTCATCTTTTCTTCCATGGTTGTTCTATTGATTCTTGTTCTTACTGCATTAATGTGTGGCCTATATTAATGTACATCTAAAAAGTCCGGTTTCACTCGAGAGAGCTAGAAATTGGAAAGTTGTGAATCAATAGGATATGATCTTTTCTTGGTTTGGGAAAATTGAGAATTGATTTACCTTCAGGATAGAAATATACCTGAAAGTCGTATTAGTCAATGAAGGAACTGGGTTTGTATGGCTAGAACATGAATTTCGTTTAATCACAGAAATGTAGGTGGACGGTTCATGATTCTTAAGTTGGGTTAAATACGAGAGTTTTAATCCATTGGCAATAGTTCTTGACTAGCAATCGGAGGAAAAGTTAACCAAATTATATCGATAATTTATTTCCTTACATGTTCGTTTAACCTCAGCATGCTCACATTCATAGTTCAGACTCAACTTATATAATATTTGTAGACTTAGGACAAAATTAGAAATCAAAATATATCAAACTCTTCGTCACACTGTTGTCTTCATTGTTAGAGTTAAAATATAGTACACTTGAGTAATTTGTTACCTCAGCCCAGTCCCTGTGGGATCGATACTTGGCTTACTTAAGCCACTTTACTACTTGTTCGACCACGTGCACTTGCGTGTAGCTATACACCCCTAGCAAACAACCGAACAGGTATCGCAACTGTCTGTCGTGCGACCAAGTCCCGTACCTCAGATCGTAATGCTCCCAGCTCTGCGTACCATCTAGACAACTCTAGCGCCTATAATTGTACAAGGTGCTCGTCCATCCTTCACTCAAAAGCGTCCAGTCTCCCATGCACCAAACTGGACAGTGTCTCCAACTCCTTTGACCCCACGGCTTGACCTGCTCCATCAAAACTTTGACATGTATAGCTGTGTGTGCCTGCTGCTTCTCTGCTTTAGCCAGTCGCCTATCCATATCAACCAAAAACTCCTGTGAGACCGTGACTAGGCCGACCGTGCTAAATCGTGGAGGTGAGACTGATGGTATGGATGTTGCTGCTACTTTAGATGATGATTCTGGAACATCAACAGGTGTGGGGCATCCGCTGCATCTGTAGCGTCAGCCTGGCTACCTATCTCTCTGCCCTTAGTAGGCTCAGCCGCTAACTCTGCAAAATGTGCTGCATCGGTCTGCATCCCGCTGCCAAATGCCTATGCTATTATGGTCTCTCCAGCGGATGCAGATGCCTGAGTCCTCGCCCTCGATACCGGGTTTGTATCATCTCTAATCAACATGATATTGGTAATCTTTTGAACTACAACTCTCTGATCAACTGATGGAAGTTCTGTAACTCGAGACTCTCGATAGATTCTATCAATCAAGCATGGGAAGGGAATCATCGTTCCGTCATTTACAGCCCTCTCCCGAATCTCCTCGACAATGAACCGTGGGAAATTGATTGTGTATCCCTCCATGATACTGGCTACTAGTTCGACTCTATCGGGTTAGAGAATATTGTCATTACTTGTGGGTACCAGCCTGTGCCTCACCAGCGACAACCAAAATTTATCTTGGAAATTCAAAGTGGCCTTCTTTATTTGCGACTCAGTACCATGCAGCCATTCAACTAACAACCCTTTTGTGGCAATAATGCGGGAAAGCCAAGTGTACTGCTGTATCTGCTCCATGCTATTCAACTTCTTTTTTTTGACTTTCCGCAACTCGGATACCCTATGATAAAACTCTACTGTGTTCATCGGGGCTCGATATTTTGGCCCGTACAACATCCTGGAAATCATTTCCTTAGATATGTCAACTGAGGCCTCACGCACCATTACTTGATTTAAGGCAGGACGCTTCTTCCAATCCTGGCCTCCTAGTGCCAACCACTACAAGGTGGCTGCATATGCTGCATAGAACTCGCGAACTAGGCATCGACTATAACTGCCTGAAGGCTCTGTCAACCACCCCAACTTGTATTTTTCAAATACTGCATGTAGCTTTAGAAAGTCTTTCAAATCGGAGGTGATCAGCCTTGGCTCCTCATAAATGCTCCGCTCTGGATTGCCTTTGTCATTTGGAGCAATATCTCGATTGTATATAGCCCGCATGCTGTGGACACAGCATCTCCTCACATTTTGCGGTTGCTCATTCGATGTGCTCGATGTCTCAGTCAGCTCATTGTCCGAGTCCCATCACTGGGCATGCGAGTCATCAACTCTTTCTGTATTGTGCCCAGCTGTGGGAGCCTCCGGAACCAGTGCAGCAGCAGCCCTAGCGCTTTCATTTGTGCGGCTGCGCAGATCTCCTGCTAGTGGAGTGGGAGTGGGAGTGTCAACCAGAGCTGTCGGATTTGAACTTTGTTGAGCCCTAGCCCTGGTCGTCCTCCGCACCAGCTGTTCTTATGACACCTCATATTCCTCTTTAGATCCACTCTACTCTTCAGAGAAGGATGGATCATCTCGCAGCCTTCTATATGATGGTTGACTGCGTTTCGGTACCTGTTTTTTGGTTTGACCCTTCTTTGGTGTGCCTCGTGGAGCCATTGTGTCTATGGAAGCCATCTTAGTACACAAAAAGAGATGAAAAAAAAATATTTTTAACTGGTGCCAGTGGTCCTGACGGGTGACTAAACGAGTCGTTGCATCTGGCAATGATTCGTGAGGTCACTCATTACCCCAGGCTGAAAAATTTTCAAATAGGTCCAGTGTACTTGAAAATTTGTCCTAACGAGTCGTTACCAGAGGCAACGAGTTTTTAGGTCACTCGTTAAGTACACTGCCTCAACAGTTTATTTTTCCCACTCAGCACGGGCTACATGACAAGTCGTTTGGTGACCCAATGACTCGTGATGTGGCTCGTGCTCAAGAGTTCCTGTTCATTGTCTTCTTCTTTCCAGTTTCAAATTCCACAAACACACACCTTTTATTAAATCCCTACCCAGGCGATTTCATGATCGAAACTCAATATTCTGTACTCCCTAGGGTTTATTTACATCACAGGACACGTAGAAACACAATATAAATCGAAAAGTCATTGAAGCTCAATCATTCATGGGTCTTTAAAATTTCTTGATGGAATGCAACCCTTAATCAAAGTGTTTGTGTGGGGAAAAGCACTTACAATGTAATTTTTCAAAGATAGAATGCTTTAACAGTTGATTGTGCTTCCATGAGTGAGTGTGCAGTGATGATGTTCCTTTCAGTGGTGTCTATGATCGATGGGTTCGCGTGAGGAAGGGGAAAAAGAGAAGAGGGAAATTTGAAGTGATTTTTAATGGGGAGTAATTGATGCAATGGGGTTCTTTAATTTTAATTATTAACTTATTCCCATTTACATTCGTGGGTCGAGTTAGGTCAACTTACCTGGGGACCTGACGACTCACGTAACGACTCGTGGTGTTACCCAACGAGTCGTTCCTTGAGTCGTGGTCCTTTGCCTGTTATAGTTTCAAGACGGGTCACTTGACGACTTGTTTGGTTTCCCAACGATTCGTTGAGTGATCCATCATCAACCTTTTTCTTTAAGTTTAACCTTTGATCCAGTGTACTTGACAGGAGACTAAACGATTCGTTCCCTTGAGGAACGACTCGTGAAGTCACCCGTTGCTCCCCTATTTTCTGCAGTTCTCTTCAAGACTGACTAAACGAGTCATCAAGTCTGGAGACGACTCGTCCTGTGATTTTTCTGCACCAGAACTGAAGTTCCAGTTTTCTGGTTCCAACTTCAGATTTTCCATCTTATTCACCTGCACCCATCAACAAATGTTAACACTAACTTTTTATTACATTTACAACTTGGGTTGTCTCCCAAGAAGCGCTTGATTTAATGTCACGGCATGACGTGGGTGTTTTAGCTACTCAGACTTCACCAAAAACACCTCCATGGGTTTCCTCCCATGCAGCGCCTGATTTAATGTCGCGGCACGACGCAAGTCACTTGACTACTCAGAATTTTTCAAGTGACTCTTCTCCATCCTCCAATGATGAATTCCTTGGGGTGTTTCATGGTCCGAATAATGCTGAAGGTAACCTCTTCTTTGTTTAACCAAAATTTTAGCTGCCTTGCTTCTACATCAACTAGGGCCCTACCTATTGCAAGGAATGGTCTCCCCAAAATAATGGGGACCTCTGAATCGAATTCACAGTCCAAAATCACAAAGTTTGCTGGGAATATGAACTTATCCACTTTAACTAGCACATCAAACAAAATCCCCACCGGCTCTTTAACTGTTCAATCAACCATTAGTAGCCATATCGTAGTCGGTGTGGGGGTTCCCAAGACTAACTTTTTAAATATTACTAGCGACATCAGATTTATGCTAGCTCCCAAGTCACAAAGTACCCTTGCAAACTCAACCTCCCCAATGGTGCAAGGTATAGTAACCGCACCTGGGTCTTCCTTCTTCTATGCTAGGAACCTGGTAGTGATGGCACCGCAGTGGTGTAGATTATCACCCAGTTTAAAACTTACGGTTCTTTTTCTAGTGATGAGGTCCTTTATAAATTTGGCATATCCAGGCATTTGCTCAAGTGCCTCCACCAATGGGATATTCACCGATAGTTTCTTGAGCATAGAGATAAACTTCTGATATTTTCCATCTTTAGCTTTCTTCTTAAAGTGCTAGGGGTAAGGAGGAGGTGGTCTAGGAATTTTTGTGAGTTTTTGCTGCCCCTCCTTCTCCTTTCCATGGGTATCTCCTTGTTCCATTGCACTACTCGGAGCAGTCTGCACCTCTGATTTCCCAACCAAAGTTGGGTTGTCAATATCCACTACATCATCATCATTTATCAACCCGGGCCTTTCTGGCTCTTCAACTACGACTGGCCTTGGTGGATCAACTGTGGCCTTACTGCTCCTAGTAGTGACAGCCATGTAGTGACCGTCATTTTTTGAATTTTGAATAGTATCACTGGGAAGTGTGCCTTTCTGCCTCTGATTCACTGCAATAGACATCTGACTCATCTACTACTCAATTTGCCTGATTGCCACAGCTCGTGACTCCACCTTTTGGTTCAAACCTGAAATATCAATGCGAAGCTCCTTAAAGTGGTTTGTTTCCTCCATCTGCTTGAGCACTTCAGAAAGCATATCTTCAACCCTTGAACCACTTGACTCTGGCTCTCGGTTCCGTGGAGGAACATACAGACCACCCCTATCATTTTTAAACTCCTCTCGCTTTTTCCACTCCCCATTGTCCCGGTATTGGCCCCGGTTGAAATTATTATCCTTGTAGAAGTTCGGACCTTGGTTCCCTTGACCTTGACACCAAGAGTCTTGGTTAGACCCCTGGGTGTTTGTTCGAAAACCCATCCTCTAATCATTCAAGTAGTTAACATCTTCTTCAGACTCAAAATCGCACCCATCATTTCTCGGGACCTTGCCCTGAGAACCTACAGCGTTCACCTTTTCTGCTCCCATTCCCATTAAGTGTTTGGCAAGCAATCCCATGGTGGTCTTGATCTCTGCAATATCCTGGTCACTCTCTTAATATTTTCTCCGCTGTTCGAAAAACATACCAACCATATAAGAACCAGCCGGAACCTCCGACTCTCTAGTATGCCACGCTCGGTTGGTTTTAGTAATCCCGTCCAGCAACTCTGCAGCCTCTGCATAAGTATGACTCATGAAGGATCCTCCTGTGATGGTATCAACAACCACCTTTGTATTGGCATTCAGGGACCGGTAAAATATCTCCAACAGTACATCATCCAGAATCCTGTGGTTTGGCACCTTCTTGAGCTTTTTGGTGAACTGCAGTCAGGTCTCATGGAGTGCCTCAGAATTTAGCCACCTGAAGTTGTATATTTCATCCTTTAGTTGCAAATCCTTGGATGGTGGGAAGAACCTTTCAAGAAAAGCTCTCTTGAGCTCTCCCCAAGTAGTGATGGAGTCATTCGGCAGCTCAGCCAACCACATCGTCGCCTCACTCCCAAGAGAAAATGGAAATAACCTCAATCTGATCGCGTCCTGGATGACCCCCAGCTGCTTGTATGCCTTGCATATACCCCCAAAATTTGTCAAGTGAGCATGGGTGTCATCGAATGCATGACCTGCAAATATTCCCTTCATATTCAACAGTTGAATCATTGCACTTGTAATTTCGAACTTTGCCCCAGCAGGCAAAGGAGGAGGGACTATCGCTCCAGTGGCACCAACTTCATCTATGTATGCATCATCTTCCTCATCAAAATATCAGTGACACTGGTGCTCTGGACCTCTAGGTCATCTAGCTCTTTCAGCTTCTGCAGCTAGACGCTGCTCTTCAGCAACTCTGACTAACTCGCGATCACTAGCCCGAGGTTGCTCTTTGGCAAACATCCTGGCTGTGGCTTGATCAACGCTTTCTTGCTCATGTATTTTATCCATTCTCCTCAGGTTTCTCAATGTTAGCTCAAGTTCGTGATCGATTGGTATCAAGGGATTTCCTTGACTTCTAGTGTCGGGCATGCACAAACCTAAGACCTGTTAAGCAACAAAAACAACAAAAGAAAAATATAACAAAGAAATAAGAACCAATAGTAAAGTTAACACAATTAACAAAAGCCTTAGCCATTCCCCAGGAACACCGCCAAAATTTGATGTCACCCGAATTACACCTCACAATTAAGATATAAACGGTCGATTGTCAAATATAGAACCCAACAAAGGTTGAGGTCGATCCCACAGGGAATATGCTAAGAACTTAGGTTAATGCGAATAACTACTACTATTGATTGACTTATTTCCGAAGGGGAAAAATATGGACTAATAACAAAAGTAAAATTAATGAATTCTTGTATTAAATTGGCTTTGTATTCAATTTACGACTAGACTAGGATTGTGTTCTCCAAGATTTCATAACCACAAGGATTATACACTAGTGATCTTTTCTGGTGTTTAACATGCAATATTGGTAAGTTAAGTTCACCTAAATGGTTGGTCCCCTATCTAGGTGATTTCACCACGCAACTTGGTCTGTATACGGGTGTTCTTTAATTTACCCTTACCCTTAATATCGGATTAGCTATTTCTCGGAAAAGTTCAAGCTATTAGATGAGGGTTGGTAGCCTCAAATCTCCGTTGTTAATCTCTTTTTCCTATTCTTTACCTCCTTGATCCGGTAAGTAAGAATAAGGAAAATCCTAATGTTTGCAACCGTCAAGAATCAATTAAAACGAAGGGAAAACAATACATGCATAAAACTCCGTTCAAGAATCACTAAGTATTTTTACCTATGTGTGTTAATTCATCTGGGTTCCCACAAACCTAGTTTATGGGTTTAGCTACTCATGTTTGTGTTATTGCAATTACAAAATATAGAAGAAATCATAATTGCAACTTACAAAGTATTGTAGAAGAAAAACCAAGTAGATTGAATAAATATTCCAATGTAGCTTTCATATCTTAAACCAAAAACAATTGTATGAAAACTTTCTCACAAATATCACTCAAGATTCTCCTTAAAATCGGCTTCTAAACGTTCTCCACAACCTCCTTAAAATGAACCTAAAACTGGGTATTTATAATACAAAGAAATCCTTTTCCTAAATAAATCTGGAAGCCAAGTCGGCAGTGACAATGGACCATGTGACGGATCGTTAGGCCTTCTGACGAGTCGTCCCTTGCTTTAAATCAATCATCCTCAGCAGCTTACCCAGGCTTGGCAACGGGTCACCTAACGACTCGTCGTCCTTAGCACGATTCGTTAGATCTCTCATGGTCCTCTTCCTCAGAAATTCCAGTTCACTTCACGGACAACTCCAGTAACTTGCCAACGAGTCGTTCCTTTAGGCGATGACTCGTGATGTAAGTCGTTAACTCCACTGGAAACTTAGATAAATTTTTCTCTTCAAATGCTAATGGTTGACCTCATCAAGTGCACCGTGTCACTTCTTCAAGACTTCATCTTTTATCCAATGCCTCAAGTGACGGGTCGTGCCTCCTGCCAATGACTCGTTAAGTGCCTAACAGTCACCTTTAAGTTGTTTTTCTCATTAATTCGATCAAAATCACTTCCAGACCTATTTCCTGCACATTAAGCACAAAATTCCTTATACCCATATAAACATACCTGGAATGTGCATGATTTCTTGGTTTTAAGCGTCGAAAGTTCCGTAAAATCACGACACATCAATATGTCTAGTACTTCTGAATGTTACGATATGCTATGATCGTTACATTTCCGCTATGTCTTATGTTTAATCTTCCGCCTTTAATGATTGAAGTAGATGTATGCTTATGTTATGGGTCGACTTGGGGCCCTCTCGGGTGTCACGCCTCGCCTTGGGAGGGATGACTGGCACCTGGTGCCCTACTAGGACCTGGACTGCTGGACTACTGAGCCTAAGCACTTCTGGTGCCAGGCTGACTCTAATTCTTGATTTATGAAAACAACGGGCTATATAATGGCTGTAAATACAGCCTCCGGCCGACAAGGCCTATAGCCACCTGTAGGAATATAACAGCTACCCAGAATAACTGAACATAAGGGAACCTATGCGGGCCGACAAGGCCACCATGCTGACTAGTTATCACTGAAAAGTATAATCAAGTGCTGAACTGATCTGTGACCGACAAGGTCACCAACTGACAACTGAACAAGGCCCCACACGACCATCACATGCAAACTGAAACATACATATGGCCCCACACGACTGATACAACTAACCACAGGGAATATATAATCTGCCAGCCTCTAAGAATAATAAGATGGTCGGGACAGGGCCCCGGCCTACCCATACTGTACAAACAAAAAGGGAAGTAAACCTTTAGTTGTCAAGCTCCGGATGACAGGATCTGAAGACTCTGTACGCTGGCTGGAACTACGACGCATCTACTCCTCGTCTATGAGTACCTGCAGGCAAGTAATGCAGCGCCCCAAAACAGGCGTCAGTACCACTAGTACTGAGTATGCGAGCAATAACTGAAAATAACTGAAAGCAAACAATAATACTGATAGATATGAAGTAATAGGAGACGGGCTGAGACTGACTGAAAAGAGCGTAACTTTACTGAAGAGAGTAAGAGTCATACCTGATAACATGGCGGTCTACTTTCTATCTATTAATAGTTAACACAACATAGCATACAAGAACCTTACCAGCCCCCATAAGCCATAAGGTACCAACCAACACACAATCTATATACCCCTACCCAGGTCATACCATCCACCTAGTAACTAGAAGCATCCAGCTGGCCCCCTAGGTATGAAACTTGGGCTCGTTGGGCCCCTGACTATAGCTGTATCTGAGTCCGGAGGACTCTTGAAATATGAAATCTTAAATCTGAAATCTGTAATCTGCACCCCGGGCGCAAGCGCTCGACAGGGGGTGTGGTATAGTGCTGATCAGCCTGCTATGGGGAATCTGCATCCCATCTTCGTCTGCTGGCGGAAAGCATGCCACTCCGTAGAGCGACGTACACTCTCTGGCGGGCGAGTCGACACAACTATTAACCCTGGGGCAGTCAAGAAAGCTCTAAGGGTGCCCAACACAAAACAATCATGTCTCCACAAATAGCAATAACCGCATGTAATATATATATACTGAATCTGATACTGAAATATGCTGAATCTGATACTGAAATATACTGAATCTGATACTGAGATATACTGAGTCTGAAATAATATTTCTGGAATATTCTGCTGGGAATTATACTATTTTACTGAGTTTCATGCTGAACACTGTATAATAATTCTAACATGCTTACTGAACTCATACTGAATATAATATACGGCTTCTGAAACATTCTACTGGAATTTGTACTATTTTGCTATACTGGAACTAGTAGCTTGCTGAAAGAAACTGGCTTTACATACCTCAACTGTCGACTTTCTGATTAACTGGCGTAGCTCGGCTAGTATTCAACTATTTCTCCCAACTGTATTCATATTCATGAAAGAATAGAATTAATTCTACTATTATTTTGGAAAGAAACCATATTATGGCTATACCTACTGCCTATTTTTTGACTTATCGAAGAACGACCGAAAACTCACTATTTCTCAGGGGTCTAGAAGGGAGAAATACTCACTTTAATGCTGGGAGTATATTAACACTAGTTTGGAGCAATTCCACTTACCATAGCTCGGCATGACGACGATTTGCCGACCAAATTTCGCGAAACTAACTCCGCAGGATGGCTCCCGACAGCTTTATACTTCACTACCCGAAGTTAATTCAAGTTTGGACTACGTTTGATGGTGTAAATGGAAGGAAATTTAGTCAAACCCTTTGTTCCCCTCTGTTTCTATTCGTTTACTGGAAATTATGTGAAGGGAAAATGATTTAAAATGAAGTGGGAGCCTTATATACTTGGGGCCTTTAAGTTGCATTTGTCGAATGCGATTTATAAGTCGCATTTGTCGAATGCGATTTATAAGTCGCATTTGCCTTGCGACACTACGACTTGACGCTTGTCCGGTCTCTCCCCGGGCCCTTTTATCGCACGTATGACATTCTAAAACTCTTAACCAACATGCGACTAGGCCAACTAAGTGTCAAGAACTTATGGGGTGTAACATCGGGGATCCTTGTCCCGTGTTACGATCCGGGTCTATGTTCAGGTCGTGACAATATCAATCTAAAATAGAGTCAACAATGACAAGCTGATTTCTATATAATGTTTGAAAAGGCCTCTAATATAACTAATAAGCTGATGGGACAACATTCCCAGCTAGCTCGACAAAGTCTTTAATTGAAAGAACGTAACAATGGATAACTGAATGTCTTCGAAGGATGAGGACTCACCAACATTGGCTAGATAGGCCTGAGGGGAAAGAAAGACTAGTGATGCAACTGAGACTGATCCCTCGGACCTGTATCATGAAACGATACAATATAGAGTATGTGGTCAATACTTGGAATGTACTGAGAATGCAAGGTAAGTAAAAATGGACAGTTAAAATACATAAGAGTCCATCAGAGTAGGACAGCATAATGATAAAGTAAATATCATAATGGAAACATAAGGCTCAAGGATTTCAAACCTTTCATAATCCAATCATAATCATAGTTATAATAGAAACTTTATAAAACATAACTTGAGCTAAAGTAAAATAAACATAACCAAGCATAAATCATGAGGAAGGGGAACTCTTCTTAACTGAAACCATCATGATAGAGCTTATATGATTGTAACAGCCCAGACAGCCGCTTGTAGAAATTGTCCGCTTTGGAGCCTTCACCCCTCACGGTTTTAAAATGCGTCTACAAGGGAAAGGTATCCAAGCACTTATAAAGAACTCTTTGTTCTCCTCCCCAACTAATGTGGGATTCACCTAAACCAATGTGGGATTCGCCTAAGGCAAGCCTTACACTCACCCCCTCTAGGGGCGAAGGCTCCAAAGTGGACAATTTCTACAAGTGGCGTCCTGGGCTACAGTTGGTATCAGAGCCGGTGCCGGGCCGGTGGTGGGGCAAACCCGATGGTGGAGCAAACCTCAATGAGGATGCTGAGTCCCAAGGGGGGGTGAGTGTAAGGCTTGCCTTAGGCGAATCTCACATCGGTTGGGGAGGAGAACGAAGAGTGCTTTATAAGTTCTTGGATACCTTTCCCTTGTAGATGCGTTTTAAAACCGTGAGGGGCGAGGATCCAAAGAGGAAAATTTCTACAAGCGGCTGCCTGGGCTGTTACAATGATGCCCCACTATTTCGCCCAAGTGGTCAGGACCGTCCCAGGCTTTCTAGTCAAGGGACGTGCAGTACGGTGATATCACAGGGATCCAATAATAAATATATATACCTACGGTGGCATATAGTTTTGAGACCATAGGGTTTACCTGAATGATGGGTCTATCTGATACTAGACACTGCTCCCAAAAACATGTGTATGAGGGCTCGTAGAGTAATTGTGAAATCATTCATGAAGTTCATGTCCAAATAAATAATAACATACTAGATCCCACTTGAAATACATGATTAGCCATGAATAAGGGCCCATGAGTTGGCCAAGAGTCATACATCCATAAATTATGAAAATCATGCATACTTGGAAATTTTTTTTATATACTTGATATTCATAAATCCGTGAAGATTACTTGAAGATAAATCATAACATGAATCATAAATCATAATTTATACTTAATAATTGGGCATAATTTAATTAAAATTTGAAACTATGAATTGATAATCAAAATAGGTATAAAATCTTCCCATAGATTATAAAACATGATTTGATACATGAAGAGAATTGACCTATAGATAGATCATGGAGAATTTCACAAAATTAGGAATAAACCCCATAAGATCATGAACTTGAATGTACAATTAAAATCCATGGAATTGGGAAGAATCATGAGCATGAAAGTGAGAGGAACTCTCATTCATAGCATTACATATCTGGGTAAATATGATTTATACTCCCTCTTGAAATCCCAAAGGAAATTGGAGAAAAATTGGGGAATTCCTCAAGCTTGATCTCCAGGGAAGAACTCTAACTTGCATGCATGAAATGGTGAGGCTTAGGATAGGTTTAACATTCTTAAAACCTTTCTAACTGAGCTTAAAATGATGTAGTTTAGGACCTTAGAGCTTAAGAATTATGAAAATACCCTTATTGAAAAGTCTGAAAATTTTGCATTGTCAGTGACCATGATTGATACCACGGGTCGTCCTTTGATACCAAAAATCATGATATCCATCCGTTACTTCCTCCATCATTTCTTAAATTCTCAGGTCCTGATACAACGACTCGATAGAATGGGTCGTTACTAGACACAACGATCCGTTACTTCTTCACGTCATCACCACTAACTCCTTACCAGCATTTTTCTGAGACTTCTACATGATTCCACCAACGACTCATACCTCCAAACAGTGGGTTGTTGGACTTATCCGTCGCTTCCTCTGGGATAATTTTCACTACACCTTCTCATGAGCACTTTCCATGACTCGTGGCTCCTCACAACGAGTCGTATCATGACTCGAGCCATCCAACCCTTGCATCACAAAGACCAACAACGACCGTCATGCATGAACCATTACATCAACCAATGGGTCTAAGTAGAATCTCCTACTGCAGAATGATCTTGGGCAGATTTATATGCCCAAGTGATACTCAAACGTATCATTTTTACCTTGTTTGTTGTGCAATGTGTATATAATATCATGTAATTGGTAATAAAATGCGAATTTATACTAACCAACATGATTAGCATTTGTTTTGCAGATAAAGGTGATTTTTAGGAGCTAAAATGCATGTTGGAACTATGTCGGAGTTGGACTTGGATGCGAGCGTGGAAAAGACCTTGGAATGCAGAATTTATAGGGGCTCCGCGATGGCTCCGTGCCACGCTACCATCGCGGTAGCACACTGCCTGAGCATGAATTAATTTGGCAATTTCCAGTGTACCTGCGCGTCAGCTCCGTGGCACGGAGATAGGCCTCCGCGATGGCCTCCGTGCCACGTTGAGGTTAAATTACCGGACCCTGGAAATTCTAGTGAGGGTCCGCGTCCACGCCGTGTCATGGAGGCAAGGCTCCGCGTTGGCCTACGTGACACGTTGCTTGTTATTCCGGGAAAAATTTCCCACTAGTATAAATAGCACACTTAGGATTATTTTAATTAGTTTTTTAGTTTTTTAGACTGAGTTCAAAAGTGGAGAGCAGGAACGTGGGTTAGTAGCAGTTGAAGATTGGAAAAGATAAGGGATTTCTTCTCTTCTTTTCTTCTTTCTATCAATTGTAAGTATAATTTACACTCATTTTAGGATGATCAATCCAAGAATGAGTGGCTAATTCTCTTTCTTGCTGAGGTTTTGAACATGTGTAATGAATTTTGATTGTAAATGATATGGTTTTATTCTTCTTCTTTAATGTTGTTCTATTAATTCTTGTTCTTTACTGCATTAGTGATTGGCCAACATTAATGTATATCTAAAAAGTCCAATTTCACTCGAAAGAGCAAGAAATTGGAAAGTTGTGAATTAATAGGGTATTGTTCTTAACTTGATTTGGGAAAATTGGGTCTTGATGTGCTTTCCTGATAGAAATATACTTGAAAGCCGTATTAGTCAATTTAGGAACCTGAATTGTAGTGCTAGGTCATAAATTGCATTTGATCACAGAAATGTAGACGGATGGTTTATGATTCTAAAGTGAAATTAAATACGAGAGTTTTAATTTCTAGGCAAATGTTCTTGGCTAGCAACTTGAAGAAGAGAATTAACCAAAATTATCATGATTATCAAGTTCATTACTTGTTCTTAACCTTGGCATGTTCATATCCATTGTCTGAATTCACAAGTAAATAGTGTTATTAATTGTAGTATATAGTTTAGAAACAAAAACTCAATTAACCCTTGGTTACGTTGTTGTTAGCATAATTAGAAGTTAAATATAAATATAGTAAATTTGGCAATTTTACATATCTTGAGCCTCCTTGGATCGATACTTGGCTACTTAGCCACTTTATTACTTGTTTGACCACGTGCACTTGCGTGTCGGTTTTTACCCATAGCAACAAACTGCGAACAAGTTTTTGGCGCCGTTGCCGGGGAGGCTAGGCGATTTGTAGAATTTTGTTTAGTGTAAATTTACTGTATTTGTATTTTTATTTTCTTAAGTGTTAACAACTTGGTCTTAGCCTGTATTTTGCAAATTTTGTTTCTGTGAACACTGGCAAGGGACAAAGATCTGGTGGAATCTTACTTAGAGCCTGAACGGGAATTTCATAGTCAATGTAGAGAAGCTCTTCGAAAGAAGCTGCAGTTGCTTAAACAGTCTATGATGGAGCAACCAAATCCACCAGTTGTTAGGGCAGTTTTAGTGCCCGATGAAGCAACAACAAGGCCGGTTCGCGAGGTGGCAATCCCACACGCTAATAATGTACATTCTAGCATCCGCAAACCAGAGCCTCGAGGGAGGTTTGAATTAGAGCA
Organism: Datura wrightii; assembly: GCA_035772735.1. NCBI lineage: Eukaryota > Viridiplantae > Streptophyta > Magnoliopsida > Solanales > Solanaceae > Datura > Datura wrightii. The sequence continues at coordinate 99,826,091 of JASDFA010000007.1, forward strand.
GAATATGGTGCAACTTTTACACACAAGCGGGCAATTTATCGGTCTCCCTCACGAAGATCCACAACAACATCTCCAGAACTTTTTGGAGATAAGTGACACTTATATACCCGCTGGAGTGTCACCCGATTATGTTCGGCTCACCTTATTTCCATTTTCCTTACTTGGTGAAGCCAAGAGGTGGTTAAAAGCTGAACCACCCAACTCTATATCAACGTGGGATGATCTTGCACGGAAGTTTCTTATTAGATTTTTCCCTTCTGGTAAAACAGCCAGACTTAGGAGTCAAATCCTAAGTTTTAAACAGAGGGAGGGAGAAAATCTATATCAAGCCTGGGAAAGATTCAAATCCATGTTGCGGGACTGTCCTCACCATCATCAGTCCAATGAGGTGTTGGTACACACTTTTATTGAGGGTTTGGAACCCCACACTAAAATTCTGTTAGATTCAGCAGCTGGAGGGCAAGCGCTGGAGAAGACCTATGAGGAGCTGTACACTTTGCTCAACCGAATTTCACAAGGCAATCCAGAATGGAATGCAAATTCTTCAAGAGGTGGAGCAAGGAAAGCAGCTGGAGTGCTTGAAGTGGATGGATTCACAGCTATCGCTGCACAGATAACTGCTTTGCAAAATCAGTTAAACACTCACTTCAGTAATATAAATTTGAACCAGCCTTCAGCTACAGTCAATGCAGTTCAACAGATGTGGTGTGAAGTGTGTGGTAGTAGTGAGCATTCAGCTGAATGCTGTGGTGCAAATCCTGATTCTGTTAACTTTGTGGGCAATGCACAGAGAAATCAACAGCAGTTTGGTGGTGGCTACAACTCAAATTGGAGGAACCATCCGAATTTTTCGTGGGGTAGCAACAATCAACAAGGCCAGAGTTCAGGGCAGGGTATGCACAGAAACCTAGGAGGGCAACAAAATTATCAAGCTTAATTCAGAAATCATAATGCCCCTCCTCCACCACCATCACCGACTATTGAGGAGATGTTCAAAACCATGATCGCTAATCAGGCACAATTGCAGGCTGACTATGTCAAATTGGCAGCCGAAGTGAAGAACAATCAATTGGCGACCAAGGCTCTTGAATATCAGTTTGGGAAATTTGCTAGTACCCAAAATACTAGACCCAGAGGAGGACTACCTAGCGACACGGATCCAAATCCAAAGCAGGTAAATGCAATGACCACGAGGAGTGGTTTACAATTAAAGGAGGTGGAACCGGAAAGACCGCCTCAAAAGTCAGGAGCAGCAGATGTTGAGGGAGAGCAAAGTTCTGATAAGGGGAAGACTAAAGAAGCTGACCAGAAAGGCCTCCACCCCCGTTCCCTCAACGACTTAAGAAACACAAGGAGGAGGCGTGTTTCCAGAAATTCATGGAGGTACTTAAACAGGTACATGTTAACTTACCTCTTGTTGATGTCTTGCAGGGAGTGCCGAGATATGCGAAGTATATTAAAGACATCGTGGATAACAAAAGTCGTTTGACTGAGTATGCCACGGTAGCTTTAACGGAGGAATGCACTTCCCGTATTCAGAATAGGTTGCCCACAAAACTGAAAGACCCTGGAAGTTTCACTATCCAGCTGACTATTGGGCAAAGTATCCGAGCGCGTGGATTATGCGACTTGGGGGCAAGTATAAATCTGATGCCATCTTTGGTATTCAGAAAGTTAGGTCTAGGGAGTCCTAGACCTACAACGGTAATCTTGCAGCTAGCAGACAGGTCTTTGGCTAAGCCGGATGGCATTGTTGAGGATGTGTTAGTGCAAGTAGGCTCCCTCATTTTTTCGGTCGATTTTATTGTTCTGGACTTTGAACCAGATGCTGAAGTCCCATTTATTTTGGGACGACCCTTTTTGGCAACCGGAAAGGCATTAATTAATGTAGCTGCGGGTCAACTTACAATGCAAGCACATGACAAGGTAGAGGTATTTGATGTGTTAAAAGCCATGAAGCTGCCGGCTATACATGAGGAGCTTTCGGAAATCAGTGTGGTTGAACATAGAGAGAGTAAGCAGGTTGTTGAATCTCAAGACCCATTGGAAAGAGCGTTGACACATTCTGATCATTTTGGGGATAGAGAAGCTTGTGGAATGGTTCAATTGTTGGATGGAGCACCTAATCATCCGAGGAGACAGGAATTTCAGTCCTTGATGAGATCACTAGAGCCGTTGCCGAAACCGTCTGTTGAGGAGGCACCGAAATTGGAGCTGAAAGAATTGCCTCCCCATTTAAAATATATCTTTTTGGGGGAGGGAGAGACGTTACCAGTGATTATCACTGCAGACTTGACAGAGGAACAGGAAAAGGCAGCTTTGGGGGTCTTAAGGAAGAGGAAGAAAGCAATGGGGTGGCAAATGTCCGACATTCAGGGTATAAATCCAGCTTTCTGCACCCACAGGATATTCATGGAGACAGGAGCCAAGCCAACTGTTTAGCTGCAGAGGAGACTTAATCCAGCAATGAAAGATGTGGTAAGGAAGGAAATAATCAAGTGGCTTGATGTAGGTGTAGTCTACCCAATTTCAGACAGCGAGTGGGTCAGCCCCGTTCAATGTGTTCCTAAGAAAGGGGGGATGACTGTAATCACTAATGAGAAAAATGAGTTAATCCCTACACGAACCGTCACAGGCTGGCGAATTTGTATGGACTACCGAAAACTAAATGAAGCCACGAGGAAAGACCATTACCCTATTCCTTTTATTGACCAAATACTTGACAGGTTGGCAGGGCAGGAATATTATTGCTTCCTTGATGGGTACTCCGGCTATAACCAAATAGCCATCGCTCCTGAGGATCAAGAGAAGACGACTTTCACCTGTCCTTATGGGACATATGCTTTCAGGCGGATGCCGTTTGGGTTATGCAACGCACCCGCCACATTCTAGAGATGCATGATGGCTATTTTCCATGACATGGTTGAAGATTTTGTTGAGGTATTTATGGATGATTTCTCTGTTTTCGGTAATTCATTTGCTACTTGTTTGCAGAATCTTGACAGGGTACTGGCTCGATGTGAAGAATCCAACCTTGTGTTAAACTGGTAGAAATGCCATTTCTTAGTGAAGGAGGGGATTGTCCTGGGCCACAAGGTGTCTAAAAAGGGGTTGGAAGTCGATCGTGCTAAAATTGAGGTTATTGAGAAATTGCCACCACCAGTATCCGTGAAAGGTGTACGCAGTTTTCTGGGACATGGAGGATTCTACAGACGATTCATTAAAAACTTTTCTAATATTTCTAGACCGCTATGCAGGCTGCTAGAAAAGGAGGTCAAGTTTGAATTGAACGATAAGTGTGTGGTAGCATTTGAAAAGTTGAAGCAGAAATTGATAGAAGCACCCATACTTACCTCTCCCGATTGGGAACAACCATTTGAGCTGATGTGTGATGCAAGTGATGTGGCTGTGGGAGCTGTATTGGGACAAAGGAAGAATAGAGTTTTTCACTCTATTTATTATGCAAGCAAGACACTGAATACGGCCCAGAGCAATTACACAGTCACAGAAAAGGAAATGCTAGCTCTGGTGTTTGCATTTGACAAGTTCCGGTCCTATTTGGTGGGTTCGAAAGTGGTGGTGTACACTGATCATGCAGCTATTCGATACCTATTCAACAAGAAAGATGCTAAGCCCAGATTGATCAGATGGATCTTATTGCTACAGGAGTTCGACCTTGAGATTAGAGACAGAAAGGGGAGTGAAAATCAGGTAGCAGATCACCTATCACGACTGGAAAGTCGGTCGCATGTGACGGGAAGTGATGACATTAATGAGGACTTCCCAAATGAGCAACTATTGGCAGTGGGAGAAGCTGAAGTTCCCTGGTATGCTGACATAGTCAACTTGCTAGTGAGCGGAGTTTACCCACCTGAAGCAACAGACCAGCAAAGAAGAAAATTGAGGCATGACAGCCGATATTATGTATGGGACGAGCCATATTTGTTCAAGCAGAGACCAGACCAGGTGATGAGAAGATGCATCCCAAAGAGTCAGATAGCAGAGGTGCTAAGGGGCTGCCATTCTTCGTTGTATGGAGGGCATCACGGAGGTGAGAGAACAGCACACAATGTTCTTCAGTCAGGTTTCTTTTGGCCGACCCTGTTCAGAGATTCTATGGAGTATGTCAAAATGTGTGATAGATGTCAGCGGACAGGAACAATTGGCAGAAGACAAGAGATGCCTTTGCAGAACATACTGGAAGTTGAGCCCTTTGATGTATGGGGCATTGATTTCATGGGTCCATTCCCACCGTCATTTGGAAATCGTTACATCTTGGTGGCTGTAGATAATGTATCAAAATGGGTGGAAGCAATAGCTTGCCCCAGGAATGATAACAAGATAGTAACTAAGTTTGTGAAGAAACACATTCTCACAAGGTTTGGGACACCCCGAGCAATTATCAGTGACGGAGGGGCTCATTTTGTCAATGCTAGCTTCAAGAAATTACTGGCTAAGTATGGGGTGCGCCATAAAGTGGCCACAGCATACCACCCACAAACTAGTGGGCAAGTAGAGGTGTCAAATAGGGAGGTAAAATAGATTCTTCAGAAAACGGTGAACACACAACGGAATGATTGGTCTGGTAAACTTGATGATGCATTGTGGGCCTACCGAACTGCTTGTAAGACACCGATTGGAACGTCACCATACCGATTGGTCTATGGCAAAGCATGTCATCTCCCGGTTGAACTTGAGCATCGAGCTTTCTGGGCTGTCAGAAAGCTAAATATGGACTTAGAGCTGGCGGGTAAAAAGAGATTGATGCAGCTCAGCGAACTTGATGAATTTCACTGGCATGCCTATGAGAGTGCGAAGTACTACAAGGAAAGAACCAAAAGATGGCACGACAAGCATGTGGTGCATCGCATTTTCAAACCAGGACAGAAAGTTTTGCTTTTTAATTCAAGATTGAAATTGTTTCCTGGTAAGCTGAGGTCTAAATGGTCTGGACCGTTTGAAGTGGTGAGAATGACCCCTCACGGGGCGGTAGAACTGTGGCAAGAAGATAGGAGTGCTACGTTCTTGGTAAATGGGCAGAGATGCAAGCACTACTGGGGGGATGATCATGATCGGGACAAATCGTCCATCTCCCTAGTAGATAAATGAGCTTAAAGGACGTCGAGCCGCGACGGTAAACCAGGCGCTGCACGGGAGGCAACCCGTGAAAATATTTTCTTTCTTTCTTTTTAGTGTGAATAATTTTTATTTTTCTTTTCTTTTTCTTTTCTTAACTAGGTTTAGATTTTCATTTTATTTAATATTTTTTATTTTAGTTAGGGAAATCTATTAATTTAACTAATTTTTGTTTAGTGAGGTGATTTTCAGGTATAACGGAGGAAATATACATGGAATCGAGAAAATGAGGCGAGGTATGAAAAATTAAATGTATGGGTGAAACAGAGCACTGGCGCGTTGGCGCCGTGTCACGGAGGCAATGCTCCGCGTTGGCCTCCGTGACACGTTGAAGGCAAATCTGGATTTTTCAAAAATCTAGTAAGCCAACGCGTTGGCTCCGTGTCACGGAGGAGGGCCTCCGCGTTGGCCTCCGTGACACGTTGCCCCTTATCCAGTGCCGGGTCACACCGGGTTTCCGGGTGACCCGCGTGTTTTCTTTAAATATAACCCCGATTTCGCCCTTTTTTTCCCCATTCCCTCTTCCCTCCGCGACCAAACACCCATTTCCCCCTCCCCAAGCAACGTGCCACGTTGATAGGCAAAGAAAAACGTCAAGTTTCTCCGATTCTTCAATTCTAAGGTATGCTTTCATCGTCTAACTCAATTATTTTGGCGATTTTTGTCAATTTTGGGCATGTAAGGTGAGAAATACCACCTTAGGTAGAAATTAAACATGATGGTGAATTATTTTGTGATTGATTATGTTCGGATTGTTGTATTTGGCATTTGAACTTGTCGATTATGTAAATAATTCGAAATTGATTGTCGAACTCTATCCTAGGGCTTGGGTTGTTGAATTTGACTTGGGCAACTTGATTGTTTGGTGAATTCGATGCCGGGGTGTGTTTATTATTTGAGATAAGTTGTGGTAAATAGTGTGTAAATGTTCAAAGACGACTAATTCTCAAATTTTTGTGGGAAATTGCATAATGTGTGAATTGGTTAGATTGTTTAGATTAGCTTGTATATGAAATATTTTTCTAGTTGTTTTTAGTTTGTGGTTGTTTTGTTGCTTGTGCGATGGTTGAATTGCTAGCGATAGTAGGATTGGGTATTAGCTGTATGAAGTCTGAGTAGTACACTAACCGTTATGCTGTCGAAATTTTGTTGTGAACGCACTAAGCAATATGTGTATAGTTGTTTGTGTTTGGGGTTGTAAATAGAGCTATCCTTGCTGAAATTTTGTAAATATTGTTAAGAACTAAGTGTGGGGTAAAATTTGTTTAACCCGACCTTAGCCGAAGCTAACAAATTTTTAGCTTAACGTTGTGCTTGTTTGTGTAAACTGACAGGTACAATGGCTAGCAGGCAAGACAAAGGCAAGGGTGCTTCTACCTCAGGCACCGACAGAAAAAAGATGAGACTGGGCACTGCAGTCCCAGCTGCACCTGCTGTTCCGCGTGGCCAACACCGCCGATACGGAACAAGATGGGTCACCGATGAAGGGAAGAAATGGTACGCGAAGCACAAAGAAAACAAGTACTTCCCGGAGGAACATATTGCAAGGGAACCACTTGCACAGGAGTTCCCTCGCATTGTACAGAGGATTGAGGCAGCTGGGCTCAGCTTTATTTTTCAGGAGCCCAAGGAGTGCAACCTTCACTTGGTCCGGGAATTTTATGCCAACTGGAACCCGGCCATTAGGAGCCACACTATTAAAATCAGAGGGCAGATTGTCACTCTGGAACCCCAGCAGCTGAATGCCATCGTTGGAGCGCGGGACACAGACGCCCACGTTCTCCACCAGCTAAACATCACCCCACCGTACGCCGACATCAGACGTACGTTGTGTGGGGCTCGATCCACAGCCCGATGGAGTAGACATAAAGAGAGGGGGTACCACCAGACTCTGCCCTACTCGCAGATGAACAGGGAGGCCAGAATCTGGCTAAAAATTATATGTTCGTGCTTGATCCCGGGAGTTCATATGACAGACGTGACCCGGGACCGTGTCTGCTTGGTGTATGCCCTTATGAAAGGGCTTGAGATTAATGTTGGGGCGGTCATAATGTCCGCCATGAAGAGAGCCAGACTGCACCAGGGCCACAGATACGGGTTTGGCGGACTCATCACCACCTTCCTCCGAGGCCTCGACATTGAGGAAGAAGCCTTGGACTATATTCCACAGCTGGAGCGGAGGGCCCTCGACGTGACAAAGACTAAGGCCCCCGACACTACACACGGACTTGTGCTGACCTTGGGCGAGCGACATGCTCGTGACGATCAATACATGGCCCGTATGTTTGGCATGCAGATGCTGTAGCTACGGATAGGTGGGAGACCAGCCACCGAGGAGGAGTTATGGCAGCTGGAGCTGGACTACCCCTTTGGCGAGAACGCCATAGCCTTATGTAAGGTGGGGCCAGCCTTTGTGGAGCCTACAGATGACGATGTCCCTAATGATGAGGAGACACGTAGTGAGGACTCTGATGTGGAGTCCGATGACGACGATGGAGCTGATTCAGATATAGGCGACGAGGCTGCAGCACCGGATGAGGAAGTCGAATATTTCGACTGAGCAGGGAGTTCCACCACCCAAATTTTGTGCTTTGTATTTTTGTGAACACTGGGGACAGTGTTCGATTTAAGTGTGGGGTGGGGAGTAGTTAGGTGCTAGGTCAAGGCTCTAAATTGCTGTATAATTTTTCCTTGTTGTTTATGTATGTTATGCTTTCCCTGTTGTGAACTGTTTGCGATGTATGTGTATATATTTGTTGTGTGGTTAAGGATGTGTGTTTTTGAAAGTATGGTTGCCATTGTAAATATTTTGTAAATTTTGTAAATAAATTTAAATTTTTTTTTCTCTATCGACATGATCGATATTTTTCAAAACTTTTTGCGAAAATATTTTGCACTTGTAAATATTTTCTTTCTATCGAAATGATCGATGTGTTGCAAAAAATTTTTCGATTTTGATTTTTGGGTTTCTCGGAGTTTGTTTTCGGTTCTTTTACCGAGAATAGTCCCATTGAACCGATGTCATAGTTAGTGACCGTTCCCTATGATGGATGGATGACGACCGTCTTAAGGGAAATGTAGTCGGTAGGAGTAGGATTTTTAATTGTTGTTTTAGTTTTCTTTGGTGGATTGCATCAATAAACTGTAGTTGCTTATGGTTGCTAAAATTTCGTTGCATGTTGTAATTGATGTTCAAATTGTGAAAATGATTCGTTTGAAAGCATGCAATTCAGTAAATATGTTGAGTTACCTAGGCTATAGAATTTGGTTCATTATGATTGAGGCTTAATCTTGAATTCATGTAATTGACTAATTAAAGAGTCTGTGAATGCATCTGGATTCGAGCATGTGCATGAAGTGTGAAGTAAGGTTTTGCTATTCCATGTCATCGTGAATTGTCTAGAACTTGCCTGGTGTGTATACAAAGCGAAATGAAGGAGGTGTAGTGTTGGAAAGGATGTAGGCATTTCTTTGTTTTAACCGATAGTTTACATTTTTTTCTTGTCAAATTCTACCTTTTTATATGTTGTATACCCTAGTCAGCCCATTGAGCCTTTAGCCGATTTCTTTCTTTTGTCCAAAATTGTATGAACTAAGCTTTATTCCTTCTTTTCATTAGCCTTAAAGTCTTTAAGAAGCTCTTAAGCGCTTACAAAGAACAGAAAATGTTTCCCAAAGTGTTAAAGAGTGAAAAGAGTGAAAAGAAAAAGAAAAGCAAAGTGAGGAAAGAAAAGATGACGTTGAAGAGGCACTTGTTGTAATTAATTGATATTGAGGGTACATGAAAACCCTCTGCTTTGTGTCAAGTGTGGTTGATGAAATGGGCTGTGTGAAAGTAAACCAGCGTGAATGGGAGAAAAAGAGAAAAGAGAGGAACAATGTCCATGAGTCGATGGGAATGAGTTGAAAAGGCGCTTAAGGATGCTAGCGATTATTATTGGCTAATCCAATATATGCATACTATATCCATAGCCCCGTTACAACCCATTAAAGTCCTATGTGATCCTATATTGCATTTCTTTATATTAGTGGAGTAATACACTAAGGGCAAGCCTATGGGTCTTGACATGATGCATGTGAATTCTTTTGGGAGAGAGAGTGAAATTAATTTTTATAGGCCCCTACTTGCATGTTCGTGTGTTGCATGAACATAAAGGGGAAGTTTCTCTCGAGTTGTGAGGCCACATGCTTGATGAAAGATTGATTTTCGTGTCGGATTTCTTGATTAGTTGATTTGCATGAGTTTGCCGATATCAAGAATCAATTCTTAAAAAGTCTAGGCAGCCTTGATGTATTAAAGGTCATTGTATTGTACGACCAAGCATGTTTTCTTGATGATTTACAAAAATTGAATAATCGGTACGATCGTAGCGTAAATTGTAGTGATGAAGGTTGGGATGTAATTTGCATGATTTGTGTATGTGTTGTTCGAGGACGAACAAGGATTTAAGTGTGGGGTAAGTGATCTTGGGCAGATTTATATGCCCAAGTGATACTCAAACGTATTATTTTTACCTTGTTTGTTGTGCAATGTGTATATAATATCATGTAATTGGTAATAAAATGCGAATTTATACTAACCAACATGATTAGCATTTGTTTTGCAGATAAAGGTGATTTTTAGGAGCTAAAATGCATGTTGGAACTATGTCGGAGTTGGACTTGGATGCGAGCGTGGAAAAGACCTTGGAATGCAGAATTTATAGGGGCTCCACGATGGCTCCGTGCCATGCTACCATCGCGGTAGCACACTGCCTGAGCATGAATTAATTTGGCAATTTCCAGTCTACCTGCGCGTCAGCTCCGTGGCACGGAGATAGGCCTCCGCGATGGCCTCCGTGCCACGTTGAGGTTAAATTACCGGACCTTGGAAATTCCAGTGAGGGTCCGCGTCCACGCCGTGTCATGGAGGCAAGGCTCCGCGTTGGCCTCCGTGACACGTTGCTTGTTATTCCGGGAAAAATTTCCCACTAGTATAAATAGCACACTTAGGTTTATTTTTATTAGTTTTTTAGTTTTTTAGACTGAGTTCAGAAGTGGAGAGCAGGAACGTGGGTTAGTAGCAGTTGAAGATTGGAAAAGCTAAGGGATTTCTTCTCTTCTTTTCTTCTTTCTATCAATTGTAAGTATAATTTACACTCAGTTTAGGATGATCAATCCAAGAATGAGTGGCTAATTCTCTTTCTTGCTGAGGTTTTGAACATGTGTAATGAATTTTGATTGTAAATGATATGGTTTTATTCTTCTTCTTTAATGTTGTTCTATTAATTCTTGTTCTTTACTGCATTAGTGATTGGCCAACATTAATGTATATCTAAAAAGTCCAATTTCACTCGAAAGAGCAAGAAATTAGAAAGTTGTGAATTAATAGGGTATTGTTCTTAACTTGATTTGGGAAAATTGGGTTTTGATGTGCTTTCCTGATAGAAATATACTTGAAAGCCGTATTAGTCAATTTAGGAACCTGAATTGTAGTGCTAGGTCATAAATTGCATTTGATCACAGAAATGTAGACGGATGGTTTATGATTCTAAAGTGAAATTAAATACGAGAGTTTTAATTTCTAGGCAAATGTTCTTGGCTAGCAACTTGAAGAAGAGAATTAACCAAAATTATCATGATTATCAAGTTCATTACTTGTTCTTAACCTTGGCATGTTCATATCCATTGTCTGAATTCACAAGTAAATAGTGTTATTAATTGTAGTATATAGTTTAGAAACAAAAACTCAATTAACCCTTGGTTACGTTGTTGTTAGCATAATTAGAAGTTAAATATAAATATAGTAAATTAGGCAATTTTACATATCTTGAGCCTCCTTGGATCGATACTTGGCTACTTAGCCACTTTATTACTTGTTTGACCACGTGCACTTGCATGTCGGTTTTTACCCGTAGCAACAAACCGCGAACACAGAACCTGGCAACGTGTGGCTCCCACGAGTCGTTAGACCCTCCAACGACTCGTACCATGAGTCGTTCTGAGTAAAATCTCAGATTTCCTGCTGCTTCTCATTTCAATTTCCGGAATCTAGTCTTAGGAACTTTTGAGGGATTACAACGCTGTAGCGACTAAAGAACCCGTTGCAGCGGGGTGACATAAACAGATTAGGAGTTAAAATAAGGGATAAAGTAGGAAGGTGCTTGTATGAACATTGATGAGTTATAAGTGGTGATAATGTAGCTAGTAAACCAAATGGATTATAATATAAGTTAGAGTAGTTGTTACATTTATTAAGTCGATTTCATGTTGAATTATATGTCATAAATGAACTAATCTTTGTTCGCCGATGATGCCTACTGATCGTGGGCTAAAATAGCATGCCCGAGTGATGCTTTATACCTTAATGTAGTCTTGTTTATCTAATTTATTTTATACATTTTCATGTAATTTTATATAAATGTGAATATATGTGATAACCAACATGATTAGTCCTTGTTTTGTAGGTTTCAATGAGTTGGAGGAACTAATTTATAAGTTGGTGAAGGAAAGGAATGGAGTCAGAAGCAATCGGCGAAAGTCGGCAAGGAGTAGGCCATGGCAAGGCTGGCCGCGCCAGGCAGCGTGCCACGCCTAGGCATGGAAAGCGAGCAGATGCGGCAGCAGGCAGTGCTCCAGCGCGCCAACAACGTGCCACGGCATGCCATCCCCGCGCCAGAGGAGTGTCAACGCACTGCCCAAGCAGCGTAACACGCTGCCAACGCGGCAAGAAGGCTGACTAGGGTCGATTTTGGGTAATTTCCAGAAAGCCTTCGTGTTACTTCCGTGTGAGGGAGGCAGAGCTCCGCGATACACTCCGTGACACGGAGCCATTCCATGTCAAGCTAAATTGGGAACGTTTTCCATTTACTATAAATAGGTCCCTTAGCTCCTAATTCCATTTTGTCACGATTTTATTCTGGAAAACTACCTAGGAGTGAAGGGAGAAGTGGGAGAACTCATCTAAGGTTTAGAAAATTCCCTTCTCATCTACCAAATTCATGTAAGTATGTTAGTTTAGTAGTAGTTAGTTGTAGTTTTACGAACATGAATGGCAAGAACCCTTCCTCTAGGGTTGAAGCCATGAATTATGCTTGTGATTTTATGAAATTGTTTTGGAATTAAGTAATTGGGTGTTGTTTACGTCTTGCATTCTGGATTGTTGGTTGTTTTTATGATTGATCACCATGAAAACATATACGTTAGCTTGGGCAATTGCTTGAGAAAGAATTACCTAGGTCAGGACATGAGAATGTAAGGAGCATGTTTGTATCTCACGATATAATTTCGTGTTAGGATAGAAATATACCTAATACCTTGCTTGGTTGACAAAATGGGGGTTATTAAGAGACCAACTTAGGATTATCACATCACCACTCGAAGAAGTAGTTGTGAAGGCTAAGTTGAGTTAAATGGTTAGACGCACGAAAGTCCCTAATCGTTTCCCCGTAAAGCACAACATAATTAATTGCCCGCGAATTAGAAATTAGCATCCTCACTCACAATGATGCAGTGAGGCTAGTTTGCCGTGTTTAGAGGCTCAAAAGACCATGAACATGCAATTCTAATTATGTGAAACAACAATCGATAGTTTCATGCTTAACCCATTGCAAATTATAGTATCGCATGATTATCTGGTTTTAACTCTATGTTTCTCCTAGAGTAAATTCAGGATATTTCGTTGACCAAAACTAGACTTAATTAAATCTTTTTTGAAAACTTCTATAACCAACACTTGCGAAAGTTAAGATCACACTTGAAATGGATAGTTAGAGGAATGGGTCCAGTCCCTGTGGGTTCGACATTCCGGTTCTTAAAAAGAGACACTATATTACTTGCACGACCCGTACACTTGCGGACGCGCGAATCAGGCACGTCACCTACCGGTACATTTGGTGTACCAATACTACCTTGCTACACCTTTTTGGTGTAAGTTGTGGTAGGTTTGAAGTCTCTTGGTTGACGTGGAATACTCAGCATCAGCTTTCAAATTCTTCTCCTTAGACGAAGCTGTGTCATTTTATTTTTTAATTATTCCATGAGAACTCTTGTATCTATCTAAACTAGATCTTCGGAGGCCATGGTTTAGAAGAAAAGTGTTGTTACAATTTTGGAAATATTTTGTAATTATGCCAATTTATGAGTATTGTAATTTACTTCATGCATTGGGTCAGGGAAAGGGTTCTCCTATCGAGCTAGAATCAATGTAGGTGCCCGCATGACTCACTATTTGGGTCATGACAAATAATTCTCTTTAATTCACCTCTCTATTTGGGTCATGAAAAATAATTCTCTTTAATTCACTTTACTTTCTTCTTCAATTAGTGATTCTCTTTGAAGACAAGTAAACTTCTACCAAAGTTGACATACATTTTGGCTTCTCGAAAATAACTATATTATCTAGGTATTTATAGAACTATCCTAGCATGTACGTAGTTTAGTATATATCATCATTTAGTTCTATTGATTCCTCATTTTCTTAAATACATATATGAAACCATACATATATCCTTTACATTAATTTAATACTATATTAAAAGTGTGAAGATCTTTAGAAATGTTTATTGAACTTTTCACCTTTCATTAAAAGATTCTATAATAGAAAAAATTATCATTTACTATTTTTTTAATAATTTTCATTTAATTATTAGCCTAATATTTAATACTTTAAAATTAATTAAATTTATTAGTTATTAATTCTTTACTTATTTGTCAAAAGTAAGAACTCCTAATATTTAGTATTTTAAAATTTTGACTAAAATTTTGCTTCTTAAAATTTTTCTTATTTGAACTATATTAAAAGTCCTAACAATTTAAGACTTTAAAATCAACTAAAGTTCTATTAATTTATATCAATCCTTTATTTATTAAACTAACTAATTATCCATCACAATCTTTCAATTCAAGGTACGAGAAAATAAATTAAAGAATACAATTTTATTATGCATTAATGCATTGAATTTATTCTTATTTTATTTTTTTAAAAATTTTATAATAAGAAAAAAAATATTAAAACACAACATACTTTTAGTTGTTTCAATTAATCGAATGTGCTTATTATTCATTCTCATTAGTTAAATCTATATTATTTCTTTCGTTTCAATTTATGTGAAGGTATTTGACAAGACACATAGATTATGAAAGAGAAAAACATAAATTGGAATCATCTCATAAAGGGTAAAATAAAAAGTATAATAATTAAGTTATTACTAAATATTTAAAGTACGAAGCCTCATAACAAAATATCATTCACCTTTTTACCCTTTTAAAAATAGAGTTCACACTTGAAAAAATAGTTATTTAATTCTAATATTTAGAATTTTAAAATTAACTAAACTTGATGTATTAACTCCTTATTTATTTGAAATATAAAGAAAATATTAATATTTATAAATTCAAAAGCGATTAAAATTTTCTCTTTTAAGAAATAACTGTGCGTTGAACAAAATTATATTTAAAACTCAAATCAATCTTATATTTAGGACTTTAGAAAATACAATTTGAGAAAAAGACAGCACAGTGTATAAAGCATCTCACATTAACAGGGTTCGAAGAAGAATTGCACCCCAAGGAGTGTAATATAAACAGTCTACCCTAATCCAAGCATTCGTGACTATTTTCACTAACTTTGAAGAGTCTTTCTTAGTTAAGACAACTAATTATAAATAAATAAATGTGTTTTTGATAGGATATCAATTTATTAGTACCAAAACAAGCTAGTAATAACTCACAATATGATTACGTAACTGCTAATTATTTAAACGAATAACTTATACTATTTGTTCTATCATATTATGCAACTTTGTATTACAATGCGTCTTCGTAATGTTAACATTTATAGTAAATGTTAATATGCTAAAAATATAATAATACAAATTTTATAATAATTAATATGAAATATACGTATAATGCAAGGATTTAAGTGCTCATGTAAAAGAAAATAATTTTTTTAATCTTTCAATCAAAAGCTATTTCTACAATACTTTTGTTCATTGAAACAAGCATTAGAACAAAGTGAAGAAAGAACTACTGGATTAGATCAAACTCTTAAACATAATCATTTATCAAGTTTCTTTCTAAATTATTATTTTGTTACATAATCACATTTTAAAATAATATTTATGTTATTTTTAAATATTTATAGTTATTAGTACGAGGAGCGCAAAGTGCGCACTTTAAGACTAGTATCCTAAATACATAAATGAACTAAATTCATGTATCACACAAATAAAAAAAGATTCTTCTTTCAAGACAAGGTTCACATTTCAACATTCCCCCTTGAATCTTATGGTTTAATTTACAAAATATTCTTCAATTTCTCAAACCTTCCTTCCTCAACTCTTTCGAGATTGCACGTTAGCTTTCAGCTTGAGAGTTCGAGTGGTTTTCATCTATCTTCTTTGGAAGATCCTCACTTTATCATCTTATTAGATTCTCATCTTGTTAGAAGATGTTTTCTTCTTTGAGATTGAGGCTACCATTTTTATTGATTGTGTTTTACAGGCACTTCATCAGTTTCATTAGAACATTTCTTTTCACAAGTGCTCTCTTCTTTTAGAGATTCCTAAGTAGTATGAGTAATTCTTCTTCATCATTTTTTCAATTATCATATTTATTGTAAATAACTTTTTAAGTTCTACAACAATAGATAGTATTTCAGAAGCGTCCACTTCTCCAGGAATTACTTAATTTTCATCTAGTGATGTTATATTTGACAACATGTTTTCTCATGTTTTCAATCATAATCATCTTCATCTTTTTTGGATTTCACAAAAAAAAAACATTCTCAAACATCTCTTCATTAATTCTTTTGATATATGAGAGTGTGGATTTTTCTCGTTCATCTCTCATGGTAACAATTTCATCTGCTAACTCTCTATTCAAGATTTGTCTTTATGTTTCTACTCCATAAGCAATTGTTTCTTTAGGGTTGACTCCCTTGTGGGATCCTTCAATAAAAAATCTTCAAAAGTTTTTAAAACTTTTAAAGTTTTGGTATTTCTGCCTATTGTTAAGTATGATAATCGTTGATCATAAGTCTCTGTGGTTACAATACTCTTTTTTTTATTATATTATTGAAACACCCCAAAATTTTCCTAGATCAAATTCAGACTCAGCAGAAATAAGAAGACAATTTTGTCTTAGAATGATCAAGACAACGAGTCGTTGTCAGTAGTAATGATCCGTTGTCTGGGTCGTGGTCAACCCTACCGGTTGCCTCCAGGAACCAACGAGATATGGAATGACTCATCAGAGAAAGTAATAAGTCATCCTATCACTCATTATATCCGCAGCTCAAAATCCTGATAGACCCTTCCCAGGAATCCACGAGCCAAATGATGAGTTGTTGTTTGACATACTGACTCATGGTGTTCGTCGTTAGTTGGGAATCCAAAGTGTTGTCAAAACCTTTTCTAGTGACAACGAGTAGCAACAATGACCCGTTGTATCACACAATGAGTCGTTATTTCCATCCGTTATGATAAGTCCAGAAATCCCTCAGTTTTTCCAGTGGTGACGACGAGCAGATGTAACAACCCGTTGATTAGTTAACGAGTCGTTGTGTCGTCCATTAGTAGGAGGTCCATGTTTTTGACAAAAATCCCTCTGGTAACCATGAGAAGAACCAATGACTCATTGGTTCACATCCAATGAGTCGTTGTCCCCTCTTGTTCTCCAGTTTTAGTGAGCCCAGACATTTTGGCCCAGGACCAGTAACTGGTCCCAACGAGTCATGGTGTCTAGCAGTGACTCGTTTTGTGACCTGTTGGGTCCCAACAGAAGTTTTTCCAGACTTTCTTCTAGGGATATTTTTGTAACTTCCCACCTTTTTAATCCCTAAACCATGTTGTTTTGGGCACGTTTCGGAGGGAATTAAAGGAATTGATCGATGTATAACTCTTATTCTTTCATTCAACTCTCAAACTCAGTGTGAAGAAGTTCCAGACAAGCATCTCAGAGCTAATCTAGGGCTTTCAATTTTCCTTTAGATTTCTTCAGACTTCTCTCAAGGATTCTACTCCAGGTATGTGGGAATTCAACAAGGGAATTGCCTTTCCCTTGTGCCCCAAAATCCTTCTTAAATTTGTTATCAGTTCTTGCCCTGAAGATTTGAGTTAGGTAAATTTTAACCAGATTCTGATTAATTCTTGTGGATTGTTGCTCATATTAATTCTTGGTATGTGTTCGCTCCCTGCGTTCGCGCGTCCGCAAGTGGACGGGTCGTGCAATTAATATAGTGGCTCTTTTAGAGAACCGGAATGTCGAACCCATAGGGACTGGACCCATTCCTCTAACTATCCATTTCAAGTGTGATCTTAACTTTCACAAGTGTTGGTTATAGAAGTTTTCGAGGGAGATTTAATTAAGTCTAGTTTTGGTCAACGAAATATCCTGAATTTACTCTAGGAGCAACATAGAGTTAAAACCAGATAATCATGCGTTACTACAATTTGCAATGGGTTAAGCATGAAACTATCGATTGTTATTTCACATAATTAGAATTGCATGTTCATGGTCTTTCGAGCCTCTAAACACGGCAAACTAGCCTCACTGCATCATTGTGAGTGAGGATGCTAATTTCTAGTTCGCGGGCAATTAATTATGTTGTGGTTTACGGGGAAACGATTAGGGACTTTCGTGCGTCTAACCATTTAACTCAACTTACCCTCACAAGTACTTTTTCGAGTGGTGATGTGATAATCCTAAGTTGGTCTCTTAATAAGCCCCGTTTTATCAACCAAGCAAGGTGTTAGGTATATTTCTATCCTAACACGAAATTATATCATGAGATACAAATATGCTCCTTACATTCTCATGTCCTGACCTAGGTAATCCTTTCTCAAGCAATTGCCCAAGATAACGTATATGTTTTCATGGTGATTAATCATAAAAACACCCAACAATCCAGAATGCAAGACGAAAACAATAATCAATAACTTAATTCCAAAACAATTTCATAAAATCACAATCATAATTCATGGCTTCAACCCTAGAGGAAGGGTTCTTGCCATTCATGTTCGTAAAACTACAACTAACTACTACTAAACTAATATACTTACATGAATTTGGTAGATGAGAAAGGAATTTTCCAAACCCTAGATGAGTTCTCCCACTTCCCCCTTCACTCCTAGGTAGTTTTCTAGAATAAAATCGTGACCAATTGGATTTAGGAGCTAAGGGACCTATTTATAGTAAATGGAAAACGTGCATAATTTAGCCTGTCGTGGAACGGCTCCGTGTCACGGAGTGTATCGCGGAGCACTACCTCCGTGACATGGAGGTAACGCGAAATCTCTATGGAAATTGCCTCCGGAAGCCGAAACTGCCGAGTGCCACCGCGTTGGCAGCGTGTCACGCTGCTTGGGCAGCGCGTTGGCCTTGCTCTGTCGCGCAGCTGGCACGGCGTGGCACATTGCTGGCGTGCTGGTGCTGCTTTCCTGCCGCATCTGCTCCCGACTCCATTCCGCTACTTCACCAAGTTATAAATTAGTTCCTCAAAATCATTGAAACCTACAAAACAAGGACTAATCATGTTGGTTAGCACATATATTCACATTTATATAAAATCACATGAAACTATATACAATTACTTAGCTAAACAAGACTAAATTAAGTTCTCAAGCGTCACTCGGGCATGCTATTTTGCCCGAGATCACAACCCCACACTTAAAGTCTTGTTCGTCCTCGAACAACCTTTTACATCTCATGCATATGGAGACTCACCCATAACTCATTTAGCAAGATTATTCAAGCTACGGCTATAATGATTACGTAAGATAACAAGCTAAAAATAGAGCATGCACGACTTGATCATCGAAATGAAGTACCACTATGTTAAGACTTCTTAACCTCAAGAATCGACTCTCAATCTTAGCAAACTCATGCAAATCAACTGATTAAGAAATCCCACATGAATTATATCCTTCATTCAACATGTGCCCTCACGGAAAGAGAGTTACCCAATTTCACACGCAAAAACAATTTTTAAATCACAGCATGTGTGGGTACATGAATAGAATTACGCTCACTCTCACAAAGAATTCACATGCATCATGTAATGACCCATAAGCTTGCCCTTAGTGTTTTATTCCACTAATTTAAGGATGTATGAATGTAAGATCAAGTAGGACTTTTTAGGTTGTAATGTAACTCAGGTGCGGATAGGTACTATTATGGCCAGTAATAGTGACTATCTTTCCTAAGCACTTTTAATACATCACGCCTTCATTACGAACTTCCCTTCCCTTACTTCACCTTTTTCTCCTTTCAGCTTTCTTTTTCCTCTTTTGTTCCCCCAATTTCTTTAGGCGCTTTTATCTTATTAGTAAGGAGTTCTATAATTAACTTTTCATTTATTTATTTTCTTACTCCCTACTAATACTCACCCGTATTCAAACAAGTGCATCCTCGACCTTTCTCAACTTTTACAATTGATACTCTTCCTTCTTTTTCATTCTCCTCACTTCTTTACTCTTTCGTATTTTTCCTTTAAGTGATTAGGAGTTTTAGTTCAAATTCAAGGATAATGAAAGAAAAAGGATTAAGCTTATGTTGCAGCTGTCAAAGAATAGGCTCAAGGCTCAATGGGGTTAACTAGGATTAATTTTTCAAGGTAGGTAAAATGAGGGATAAAAGTTTGGTTCATTCAAAGAAATGCCTAAATCATCTCCTACAATTCACATCCTTCATTTCATTTTATATACACACAAGGCAAGTTCTAGACATTCCACAATAGCACAGAATACTCAAAAACCTTACACTCATGGCACATGCTCAAATCAAGACACATTCAGCAGACTCTTACTCAGCTAATCACAAGAATTCAGATTAAGCTTCCATCATATTGAGTCAAATTCAAGAGCCTAAGTGTCTCAAACAAAGTTATACACTTGCATGCTTCACACTGAACATACTTGCATCTTACAATCACGTATAGCGCATAACAAGAACATCAAGCACCAATTAGTTATGGTTTCAAAAACCCAAAACCTATCGACTAATTTTTCCTCAAGACGGTCATCATCCATCCATCGTCGGAAACAGTCCCTAACTATGACTAAAAACACTATATACAGAAAAAGGAAAGAAAAAGAAAATTTTTATTCTTCGGTTCAAAGACCCCCCGGTCGGAAAAGAACCGAAAAGAAAAACCAAAGGGTGATGAAGTCATGCTTAATTCTCAAAACTTTTTCAAAATTTTCAAATTTATCACAAATTCCTCACAAGCATTACATTCACCACAAACTTGTTAAGCACAAAAATTTTGAAATTTTTCTCACCCCACACTTAAATCATGCTATGTCCTCATAGCATCAAATTAAAATTTAAAGGATGAGAAATACTCCCTGAGCCTCTATGCCAAGCTAAAAGCATGCTTTCCTTTCAAGTTTTCAGAGGTGGGTGTTTGACCCCACACTTCTTCTATTCCATGCTCTTTAGCTTCCACCTTCTCGGTACTCAGACTTCCCTCCATCTGTACTTAACTTTCCACCCAAAAACACAAACAAAATGAAAATAACAAAATCAACACAAAATGAAAATTACAAACCTGAGGTACCCTTGGGTTGCTTCCCAAGAAGCGCCTTATTTTACGTCGTGGCCTGATGTGGACTGTCCTTTTCAGGACATCCTCATACCTGGGTTCTCTTTCGAGAACCATCTCCTTTTCTTTTGCTGTTTAGAGGAAACAGCCTCCACTCTGTTCCTCTCTTTCTCCAACTTCTTCTCAATTTGAAGTCCTCTATCAGACTCGGGCTGAACACTTGTCATTGCCTTTGGCCCTGCACCTGTGGAATCCTCCACCCCACACTCATCCTCTGCCAACACACTAACCTGACAAAGGTTTATGTAGTGTGCAGATGGGTTCATGTCTTGGTAAACGCGGAAGATTTCTTCTTCATCCTCAACCCTCATTTTCAGGGTCCCTGCTTTTAAGTCAATCACCGCTCCTCCAGTGGCCAACAATGGCCGTCCCAAGATCAGGGGTACCTTGTCATCAACCTGAAAATCTAAGACAATAAAATCAGCAGGTATAATGAACTTACCTACTTTGATGAGAAGGTCCTCTATTATTCCATCAGGTGTCACTCGCGACTTGTCAGCCAGCTGCAGCATCAACCTTGTTGGCCTCGGTTTTCCCAACCCCAGGGTGTTGAATAAGGATAGGGGTATTAGATTAACCGCTGCCCCTAAGTCACACTAAGCTCGTAGCACCTCAGCTTTACCAATTTGTATGGGGAGGGTAAAACTCCCTGGGTCTTTCAGCTTCTTTGGCATTTTGCTCAATACCCTGTGACTGCACTCCTCAATCAGTGCTACAGTCTGGAAGTCCACCAATCTAACTTTGTTCGCCATCACGTCCTTCAAGTATTTAGCATACTTGGGCATTCCCTGCAAGACATCAATAAAAGGCAAATTTATGTGAAGTTCTTTGAAGCTCTCAAAGAAATATTTGAAGCATTCCTCATCTTTGCTCTTTCTGAATTTCTGAGGGAATGGTGGTGGTGGTCTTTGTGCTGGTTGCAATGAAAGTTGCGCATTTTGTTGCCCAGCACTTTGATTATCTCCCATGTTGATGGATGGTCCTGGTCTAACCAACTCCGGTTGCACCCCCTTTCTCAGCTCTTTTGGCACTACATCAGCTAATTGCTTACCGCTTCTCAGGCTGATGGCATTGATCTGCCGGGGTTAGGATCTGTGTCTCTTGGTAATCCCCCTTGTGATCTCATGTTTTGAGCAGCTGCTATCTGACCCACTTGTTTTTCAAGATTGTGGGTGGCCATTTGCTGATTCTTTAAGTCTGTCGCCATCCTCGCCTGATTTTCCACTAACTGAGTCTGGGTCTCCATAATTTTCTGCAGTGTTTCCTCAATGCTGCTACTCAATTGCCCATCATTCTGCCTATTCTGCTGATACTGCTGTTGTTGAGGTTGCATATAATTCTGCTGTTGGTTTCCACCCCAAGAAAAGTTCGGGTGACCCTGCCAATTTCTGTTGGAGTTGTTCCCAAAATTCTGATTCCTATGCACATCACCAACAAAATTGACTGATTCCGGATTGGCTCCACAAGATTCTGCATTGTGCCCATTATTGCCACAAATTTCACACCAACTCGGAGCTTGCTGAAATACATTAACCTGGCCCTGGTGTTGGTTCATACTCAGTTTACTGAACCGAGTCATTATTTGATGTTGGAACGAAGCTAACTGTACTGCCAAGTCATTCAAACCATCTACTTCTATCAACCCCGGTCTCTTTCCTTCCCCCCTCGATGACTCGCTGTGCCACTCTGGATTTCCTTGAGCGATTCTGTTCAACAAAGTGTACAACTCATCATACGTCTTCTCCAAGGCTTGCCCACCCGATGCAGACTCTAGTAATATTTTTATGTGTGGGTCTAGACTTTCTACAAAGGTATGAGCCAGTACTTCATTTGATTGGTGGTGATGGGGGAAGTCTCTCAACAATGACTTGAATCTTTCCCAAGCCATATATAAGTTCTCATCAGGCCTCTGCTGGAAACTGAGTATTTTACTTCTCAACTTTGTAGTTTTGCCTGAAGGGAAGAATCTGATAAGGAACTTCTTAGCCAAGTCATTCCATGAAGTTATGGAGTTTGGTGGCTCAGCCTTCAGCCACTTTTTCACCTCTCCCAATAGTGAAAATGGGAAGAGGGTCAGTCGGACATAATTTGTGGACACACCGGTGGGGACAAATGTGTCACTAATCTCTAAAAAGCTCTGTAGGTGCTGTTGCGGGTCCTCATGTGCCATCCTAGTGAATTGACCACTAGAATGTAACAGATGTACCATGTTCTGTTTAAGCTCAAAGTGCCCTCCAGGCTCCGGTTTACGGATGCTAGAGGTCACATTCGTCGCTAGTGGGATTGCCACTTCGCGAACTGGTCTTGCTGCCATTGCTTCTGATGACAATTGTGCTTGTCCCGCGGGTGGTTGTTGTTGTACCTTCTCTTGAAGTCTCTTCAGCTTTTGCTCTAGAGCTACTCTCCTTCGCAAATGGATTTGACGTTCAGGTTCCAGCAACGGTTCCACAAGCTCTCTACTTCTAGCCAGCTCGGCAGGACAACCTGTCACCTGCAAATAAACAGACTAAGACCAAGTGTTTCAACACTTAAGGAAATTTCAAAAATCACTCAAAAATAGATAAATTATCAAAACTTCGTCGAGTCCCCGGCAACGGCGCCAAAAACTTGTTCGCTCCCTGCATTCGCGTGTCCGCAAGTGTACGGGTCGTGCAAGTAATATAGTGGCTCTTTTAGAGAATCGGAATGTCGAACCCACAAGGACTGGACCCATTCCTCTAACTATCCATTTCAAGTGTGATCTTAACTTTCGCAAGTGTTGGTTATAGAAGTTTTCGAAGGAGATTTAATTAAGTCTAGTTTTGGTCAACGAAATATCCTAAATTTACTCTAGGAGCAACATAGAGTTAAAACCAGATAATCATGCGTTACTACGATTTGCAATGGGTTAAGCATGAAAAATTGATTGTCATTTCACATAATTAGAATTGCATGTTCATGGTCTTTCGAGCCTCTAAAAACGACAAACTAGCCTCACTGCATCATTGTGAGTGAGGATGCTAATTTCTAGTTTGCGGGCAATTAATTATGTTGTGGTTTACGGGGAAACGATTAGGGACTTTCGTGCGTCTAACCATTTAACTCAACTTACCCTCACAACTACTTCTTCGAGTGGTAATGTGCTAATCCTAAGTTGGTCTCTTAATAAGCCCCGTTTTATCAACCAAGCAAGGTGTTAGGTATATTTCTATCCTAACACGAAATTATATCGTGAGATACAAACATGCTCCTTACATTCTCATGTCCTGAACTAGGTAATCCTTTCTCAAGCAATTGCCCAAGATAACGGATATGTTTTCATGGTGATCAATCATAAAAACACCCAACAATCCAGAATGCAAGACGAAAACAACAATCAATAACTTAATTCTAAAACAATTTCATAAAATCACAATCATAATTCATGGCTTCAACCCTAGAGGAAGGGTTCTTGCCATTCATGTTCGTAAAACTACAACTAACTACTACTAAACTAATATACTTACATGAATTTGGTAGATGAGAAGGGAATTTTCCAAACCCTAGATGAGTTCTCCCACTTCTCCCTTCACTCCTAGGTAGTTTTCCAGAATAAAATCATGACCAATTGGATTTATGAGCTAAGGGACCTATTTATAGTAAATGGAAAACATGCATAATTTAGCCTGTCGTGGAACGGCTCCGTGTCACGGAGTGTATCGTGGAGCACTGCCTCCGTGACACAGAGGTAACGCGAAAGCTCTTTGGAAATTGCCTCCGGAAGTCGAAACTGCCGAGTGCCACCGTGTTGGCAGCATGTCACGCTGCTTGGGCAGCGCGTTGGCCTTGCTCTGTCGCGCAACTGGCACGACGTGGCACGTTGCTGGCGCGCTGGTGCTGTCTTCCTGCCGCATCTGCTCCCGACTCCATTTCGCTACTTCACCAAGTTATAAATTAGTTCCTCAAAATCATTGAAACCTACAAAACAAGGACTAATCATGTTGGTTAGCACATATATTCACATTTATATAAAATCACATGAAACTGTATACAATTACTTAGCTAAACAAGACTAAATTAAGTTCTCAAGCATCACTCGGGCATGCTATTTTGCCTGAGATCAGTATGTTTACTCTATGTACTGATCATGTTGCTATCTTCTTCATGTGAAATGGTTTTAGCCCCAATTCTATGAAATATAGTAAATTTGGGTCTTGCATGGTTGACCAGATATAGTTGTTGCTTGACTCTGTTAGTTCCTGAATTTCCATGTTATTACCATCATGTGAGTTCGTAGTCAGTTTATATACTAGTCCAGTCTCAGTCAGAAACTAGCCCTTTTAGTATCTTTCAATAAGTCAGCTGATCAGTTTGACAATAGTCAGATCTTGAGGAGTTTAGTTTAGTAATACTCCCTAGTTTAAGTAATCAGTTAGTTCTCTGGACGGTTATGACTCTTCTAGATAAGCAACTCTGGCTAGTGATAGAACACCAGTTTCAGATATCCGATCTTATAAACTCTCAGGTTACTTCCAGATAAGCATTCCAGACTTAGTCCAGGACCCTAGCTTCGAGCTATCAGTTTATTAATCAAGTTAGGACTATCCACTGGGAGTAGTACTTAGCACCGAGCGGATTGGGGTTCTAGTGTACCCAGGTTCCCAGAACTATATTTCCACCGTAGGTTATTGGCCTAAACAGGCCCTAGACTTGTGATCACCCAGCTCAACCACTATACCCTGGCAAGGTATAGTGGGCTTTCTCCAATGGGGTGTATACATCAGATTGCACGTCTAGCTCACGTGGTTATATGTCGGTTATAGACTCTTCCACTTGTCAGTGCAGTTCAGTTCAGCTTAGTCTCAGTTTAGCTCAGTACAGTCACTCAATTTCAGGACATGTTTATGACTGTCAGTTAGGGTCATTATTGACCATATCACAGTTATAGCTCAGCTTTTATCAGTATTTAGTATCAGTTGGTCATTTCATGTTATTTCAGTTTAGTGCTTATTTTCCATGCTTTATGTATATCTCACTTACTCAGTTCATTTAAAGTACTGATGCATCCTTTTCATGCTGTAACGTATTATGATACAGGCGCAGGTTCTCATTCTCAGCATTGTTAGTAGTTCCCGTCAACGATTTTAGTAGCAGCATTATATGGTGAGTCCTCATCTTCTGAGGATGATGTTTGCATCTTAGTTAGTTCTTATTTAGTCAGATTTTAGAGTTAGCTGGGGGCTTGTCCCAGCAACTCATCAGTTAGTAGTTAGCTTTCTAACACAAATGTTCCGCATTCTTTTCAATTATGTTTACTATTTCCAAAATAGTTTTATTTAGATATTTATTTTTCCCCAGCTTCCGCGTATGCTTACTTAGTTACTAGTGTTATGATAGACTATGGGTTCACTTCGGGTCACTTGTGACTCCAAGTACCGTATCCCATCCTGGGTGTAGACTCGGGTCATGACAAACTTGGTATCAAAGCCAGGTTTAAAGTATCCTAGGATATTGGAAAGCCGAGTCAAGTAGAGTCCTTTTCATGGGTGTGAAGTGCACAACACTTATGATGGGGAGTCTACAAGATGTTATTAGGAAAACCCCCTTTTGTTCATACTCCTTATCATATGTTGAAGTTGAATACTTAAAACATCCTCCTAACTCGTGCTCTATTCATTTCAGTGAAAATATACCTCTAAAATGAGGAAATGGAAGGAGGGCTGGCAATGACAACTGACCTTCCCTACCGTCTCTAGCAGCCCCTCAGGATGATCAAGTGTCCTCGATGAAATTTCGAGCGGCGATCCAGCTGTTGGCCCAGACTGTAACCAACCAAGTGAACCAACATGTGGTTCCAATGAATGCAAGCAGGTCTGCAATAGTTGCTAGGGTTCGGGACTTCACCCGAATGAACCCTCCAACTTTTCATGGATCTAAGATGGGAGAGACCCATAGGAGTTTTTGGATGAGTTTATGGAAGATCACCCAGATTATAGGTGTTAGTACAGTGAAGAGTGCTAGTCTGGTTGCCTATCAGTTGAAAGGGCAGGCTCAGATTTAGTACAACCAGTGGAAGGAAGGGAGGCCAACTAAAGCAGGATCAATAGAGTAGGATGAGTTTGCTATGGTGTTTCTTGATAGATTGTTTCCTTGGGAATTAAGAGAGGCCAAGGTCGCTGAATTTATGAACTTGAGGTAGGGTAACAGAATAGTGGAAGAGTATGCATTGGAGTTCACTTATCTGTCGAGGTATGCTCAGAAGATGGTTGCCGAGCCAAGGGCTCACATGCTCAAATTCGTCAATGGAGTGTCAAATTTGGTACTTAAGAAAGTGCAGAACTGCAATGCTCATCAAGGACATCGACCTATCTAGCCTCATCATTCATACACAAGAGATTAAGGTAGAGAAGTTGAAGGATATTGAGAAGGAGAACAAGCGAGATAGGATAGGCCAGTCTAATTATGGCCACTAGAGGTTCGGTGGCAGTAGTCGCCCACAGTAGCAACAATAGAGAACTCTAGCACCCAGCCAACGCACCTTCATTCCGGTCCCGCAAAGATCGGAAGGGTTGAGCATCTGGTTCTCAGTTCCAGAGTTACAATTCTAGCAACTGTTACCCAACTAGTCCTAAGTGTGGCAAGAACCATCCAGGTGAATGCCGCAAGGGCAAAGAGGGTTGCTTTGGATGTGGGCAGTTGGGTCACAGGTTAAAAGAGTGTCCATCAGTAGGATGGGAAAAAACTCAGTCTACCACTTTAGCAACCCCAGCAGGACGTCCAACTCAACAGGGTAATACTTCAAGTTGATGGTGGTCAACGCCAAAACCGTTCTTATGCTTTGTCCTATGTCTTCACAGACATGCTCACCACCTAAATTGGCCAGTTCGGGTACTACCTCTCCTTTCACTCCATATGAACCCACACCCTATCCTCAAAAAGCCAAAGAGGAAACTGAGTTTGATATTGAAAAAATGGGTTTGGGAAAGGAAAGATTCCCTTTCACTAGAAAAGTAGGCCAAAAGAAGGAAAGTAATTGGAGAATGTTCAAAAGAGCCAGATCCAGAACACTTGATGATCTTAGATCAAGTTGTTCCGGAACTCTATGGCTTAGACAAAAATGATAGCACAGGATCCAGTACGGAAGAAACAACACACAACGATCCTACTGATGAAACTGAAGAAATGGAGATTGAGTCAAATGAGGATCTCTCAATAGACAACTCCGAAGAGGACAATCCACCGATATACATGAACCAACCAAGAGAAACATCAGTTTCTGAAGTCGATGATGATCAAGATGGGATAACAGAAGACTCAATTTCGGAAAAGAGACCAGAACAACCAACGCAAAGTCGGTTGGAACTGGATTCCTCACTTTCACTCTCGATGATGTCAAGGTTTCGAAATGGCCACCAAGGATCCAAGATTTCTGTCACACCCCACCTTGGGGGGTATGACGGCACCTGGTGCCTGCTAGACTCTGGACTGCTAAGTGGTCCAGCCTGAGCACATCTGGTGCTTTGGCTGGCTTTGGCTCTATTTCAAGAAACAAATCGGCTATATAACGGCTGTAAATACAACCTCCGGCCAACTGGCCTGTAGCCATCTGTACCTGTAACAACAGCTAACCAGAAACAGACTTGTAACAAGGAACCTATGTGGGCCGACAAGGCCGCCATGCTGTCTAGTTATCTGCAACTCAGGAATGAAATACTAGAAAGCTACGTGACCGGCAAGGTCACCACTACTGTCAAACTTATGGCCCCACACGGCCAACATAAAGAAGCAAAAGTACTAACAGCTAACAACTGCACGGCCCCACACGACCGGCTCAACTGACCACATGGAAATATACAGACTGTAAGCCTCTAGGAATAGCAATAGAAACGATCGGGACAAGGCCCCGACCTACCCGTACTGTACAACAAAAGAAAACAAAATACACCTCTGGAATTCAGACTACGGATGAAAGGAGCTGAATACTCAATAGCTGGCTGGAATCACGAGGGATCGCCTCCTCGTCTATGAGTACCTGCAGGCAAGTAATGCAACGCCCCTCTAGGCATCAGTACCACTTGTACTGAGTATGCAAAGAAACTGAAGTAATACAACTGAAGACAACTGAATATAGATAGCATAACTAGCATTTCTGTATAGCAGGAGATAGCTGAATCTGAAGAAGCTGATATAAACTGACTCAAGCTTTCTGTACTTATAAGGCAGAGGCGTACCTGTAGACGCGACGGCCTGCTGTCTAGTAGCTAGTATATAACATATAGAGCACATAAATAGATATACAAGTATCAAACAAGAGCCAATACCAACCCCCATAAGCCAGATGGCGCCAAGCAAGCAAACAATCTATATACCCCTACCCGGGTCAAAACCAACCAAAAATAAGTCACACCACTCATCTGATAACTGTGAGCTCCTCCTACCGGCCCCCTTGGGTACGTAGCTCAGGCCTTGGCCTCTGACAATAAACTGTGTCTGAGTCCGAAGACTCCTGCCTCTGGGCGCAAGTGCACACGGGGTGTGTAATAAAAACTGCCCCTGGGTGCAAGCACACAACAGGGTAATTTTATAAAAATCTGTATCTGAGTCTGCCCCCGGCCACAAGCGCACACAGAGTGTTCTGCCCCTGTAAACAAGGTGGACTGGCTCTGCGCAGAGTAAACCGAAATACCCCTGCAAGCAGGGAGGTTTGGACTGTATTATCATGGTGGTCGGCCATCATCGTCCTCTAGGCGGACGGCATCGCCCAACTGGTGGCGGTATCTGAATCTGATATCGACACAGCTATAACCCAGGGGCGGTGGGGATGCTAAAAGGGTGCCCACATGCCACAACAAGTCTCAACAAACAAATAGCACATAGAAATAGCAAGCATGTATAACTGAAAAGACTATCTGGAATCTAACTTCTTATTCTGATCTGTTTCTATACTAAACTGATTCTTTACTGATTATACTGATTCTGAAATCTCTGTTTAACTGTATGGCTAATCTGTAGCCAAGATACTATCTGTTTGAATGGCTAATCTGTAGTCATAACTGTCTGTCTATCTGATCTTTCTTTATTGACTTTTATTATGAAAATCTGTTTCTTTTATTCTACTACATGCTTGCTAATCACGTAATAGGCTATACTGAATCTGAAATACTAACTTGCCCTCGGGCGCATACTTTTCTAACTTTCAGACTGAATACGATATAACAACGCAAACTAGGTTTACTGAACTTTGCACAATACTTAACATTCAACTCCGGGAATTCTACTACGGAGTTTATTGAACTATACAAGTCTAAAGCTACTAACTTGCCGAAGAAACTGACTTTACATACCTTATCCTTGAATTATTCATCCGTCGGACGAGGCTCGGCCGGTACTTTAATTGTTCTCTCCCAACTGCATTCATAAATATGTCAATCAATACTAAATACAACTTTATTTCAAAAGGCAACGTCACTTTCGATATAGTTTATAGCCTAAACTTAGGCTTATCGAAAGAAGGCCAGAAACTCGCTATTTTTCAGAGGTACAGAAGGGAGAAATATTCACTTCACAACTAGAAACACATAGACACTAGTTTAGAGCAATTCCACTTACCTTAGCTCGGTGGCTCGACGATTCGTTGGCCGTATTTTACGAAACTGAATCCGTAGGAATGCTCTCTGCTGCTAAATACCTCCGTATCTGGAGTTAATTTGAGTTTGGGCAGCGTTTGGCAGCGTAATCGAACGATAATTTATATTCCCTCTTCGGCTTCCTCTGTTTTGCTGCGCTTTCTGGAAATTATATGAATGATTAATGAATTTCAACCGAAGTGGGGCTTATATACTTGGGCCTGAACCTGGGCAACGTGTCACGGAGCCATCGCGGAGGCCTCACCTCCGTGACACGCTGCCATCGCGGAGGGGCTCTGCCTCAGCTCCTCCCGCGATGGTTCGACGGGTTTCTCGTCCGATCTTTTTCCCGACCTTTCTCTAGCACATATGGCCTTCTAATATGCTTAACCAACGTGCGAATAAGTCGTCCAGGTGCCGGGAATTCTACGGGGTATAACATTTCCCCCCCCCCCCTTAAGAACATTCGTCCTCGAATGTACACTGTTATCTAGAGGACTACTTACTTTATTTTCTAGAAAAATTTCAGCAGAGTTTCCCCTGTAATATGGACTATAGCAAAAACCTGAAATACAGAAAAGTCCAACACAGGCACTGCACATAATATTCTAGGATCCACTGGATAACTAAATATCAATCTTTCTCATTCACAAACATACAACCATAAGGTACTGCATAAGTAATAATACGGGCATACCTGTCGCCTAACTGGGCCTGGAATAGGTGAGGATATCTGGTCCTCATATCTTCCTCTGCTCCCCAAGTCATCTCCTCTCGGTTCTTGTTACGCCCTAATACTTTGATAGACGTAATATCTTTAGTCCTCAATCTGCGAATCTGTCTGTTTAAGATAGTTATCGGAACCTCTTCATAGGCCAGCTTTTTCGTAACCTATTCTGGACTGGAACTGCTCTGGACGGGTCTCCTATGCATTTCTTTAGCATAGATACATGAAAGACCGGACGGACGGATTCTAATTCTGGAGGCAAATTCAATTAACGGTAAATGCTCACTTTGGCTACTACCGAAATCTAGTACACACGCTCGCAACATGCCTTCGAGCGTCTGAGTTATGCACTCAGCCTTCTCATCTTTCTGAAATAATAGATACTGGTATTCTATGTAATCTGACTATCTTTCTGATATACCACTCAGCATAATCTTCGTCCGAGAAGGTAGTTCTTACCGATAAGAGATGAGTTGATTTTGTCGATCTGTCACTTATTACTCCTGTGGAGTCATGTCTATGTTTAGTACGGGGTAATCTTGCTACAAAATTCATATTTACCGCTTCCCCTTTCCGGAAAGGCACAGTTATGTCCTAGGCCAAATCGCCTGGTTTCTGATGTTCTGCTTTCATCTGTTGGCAGTTAGGAGACTGGGCTACAAATTCAGCAATATCTCTTTTCATACCTGGCCACCCGTAGTTTTCTTTGATATCATGGCACATTTTCGTCGCGCCTGGGTGGAGAGAATAGCGGGCGTAATGCATCTCGCTCATAAGCTGCTAGCAATGCCCCAAAACATCTGGAGCGCAAATGCGGCCTTTATATCGCAACATTCCAGCTATCTGGAAATATGTCACCTCTCCTTGCTGAATCTTATGTTCAAATTGAACCCGGCTAGGGTTTCTATACTGCCGTTCCTTTACTTCCACCGTTAACGACAACGCTGCGACATTCTGTATTATCGTTCTGTTATCCTTTATTTCCGCTATGTGAATGGCTAAATCGGCTAACTAGCGAAATTCTCGGGTGTATTCCCGCTGTTCAGGCGGCAAGTATGCCTACTCCCCATAAATTTACGACTAAGGGCGTCTGCTACCATACTAGCCCTTCCTGGGTGATACAAAATTTTCGCTCTGTAAGGCATAAGCTATTGCAGCTAACTCCAGGTCGCGGGTAAGATAATTCTCTTCACATTTCTTCAACTGCCTGAAAGCATAGGCTATTACCTTACCACGTTGCATCAACCCTCTGTACCTCCTGGCGATATTAACACTGGAGCTGACGTTAACCTGGCTTTTAACTCTTAGAAGTTCTGCTCACACACCTCAATCTGCTGGAACTTTACTGCTTTCTGTGTCAAATTAGTCAGAGGTGCTGCTAAGGTGGAAAATCCTTCCACAAACCCTCTGTAATACCCGGCTAACCGCAGAGATTGCGTACTTCGATTGGAGTGGTAGGTCTAGACTATGTCTTCTCTACTTCGATTTTCTGTATATCTATATGTACACCAGCCTCCGACACAATGTGACCAAAAAGTCTACTAAACTCAACTAAAATTCACATTTACCAATTTGGACATATAACTGACGGTCATACTGGTTTATTATACCGGAGAATCTGATGAGTAATCTACTGGTATAGCTAGAACTTATCTGGCCTTCTGACCGCATGCTAAGGCTACTTATTGCTAAGGTAACCTTGAACGACTATCTGCACACCATGTGCCCGTATCTGATCAGGGGGTCCTGATATTGATCATGACCTCTAAGGATCTGGCTGCATAACCTTAAATAACTGAATAGTCGGGTTGAATGACCCGGATGTAGCAGTAGTCTAACAATGCTCTAACTGTTCTACTTAAATACTTATAGTTCACGCATGACTGCAGACTTGTGGACATATAATTGCTTTGTTATTTTGCTTGAACCACTATAAGGCTGGGCTTAATCAAACTTACTCCCAGGCGATCAATCTCTGGGTCTCCACGGGGGGGTCTACTGATCCCCTGGTCTTAGTAAACACTGTGCTAGCAGGGTACTATCAATCTCTTATGCCTTGTGTGTATCCACTTGGATTTATACTACTATTCTGGGGAATTCTAGGTCTTATGAACTATTCTATAAATATTGGCCTTCTGCTAGGGCTCTGTATCTAAATATCTTACGAGAACCAGCTGAAGTACTAGTCTGTCGCTGACTACTGATGTGGACCTTTCTTTGGGGTACCCACGAGTATTCTGACTGGGGCGACCGACTGACTTATGGGGTGTTTCACATAATAACTGCTGGGTTGACTAAGGCCAACTCTCACCTACAAGACTGGGAAAATAACGTACGACCACTTAACATACTAGAACAATTCTGATATTGCTTATCTCTGAAATTTGCCTATTCGGCCTGTAATCCTGGTTCTAGCACACGCACCAATGTTACCGATCTTCATGGACACTTCTCTGCTAATGCAGGCGCCAGCTGGTCAGTAGACCCTCTAACTGCGCCCCTATCATCTAGCCATTTGTTTTAGGCCATTAACTCTGGTAAGCTCCTAAAGCCTAGATCTGGCAACAACACGTAAGTCTATTAACTTAATAACTGAAAATTGAGATAGTTTCTATGACCTTATACATAATTCACACTTAACCTGCTCTTTCTCTTCTCTTTTCATTTTTGACAAGGGGGTCCTGCAATGCAATTCGTATATACTTCTCTGCACTAGTATGCATCTGTGTGATCGTAACCCCTATCAGCAGCTACTCACAGCATATTTATTATCTGTATATATATATATATGTATCAGTAGCTACGTACAATATGTACTGAGTTCTGCGGTAATGCATAATCTCTAACATGCTCTGCTGAGTCTTATACCATACATAATACATCGCTTCTCCGGCCTAATAATATCTCCTGCCCTGACTTATCATTTCGTTGTATTGCCACCCCATTCTGAGAGTAACAAACATAAACACCTTAGTTATTGTCTGCTATTTGAAATTCTGCCACTCTTGAGATGTGGGGTCAACATTCGAATCTTGTAGCCTTACGTAGGCATATATTAAGAGCCCATGACTGTCTGCTGGGCCTTAGCTCTAGGCTACACTAGATTAGAATTGCTGTATCGGTAACTTTTTAACTTTTCCATAGCGGACATACTGCGGTATTCTGAACCGCAATCCTACTGTCAGCCCAAAGCTTAATCCTTAAAATGATACTCTATTAATCTGGGGGGGGGGGGGTAACCCTGATTTCCCCATCAAATCTGGCATTCCTGCTTCTTCCCCTCATCTTACTTAAACTGAACTCTGGGGTTCAAGGTACCTGCTCTTGCTCTTGTTAGCGTGTTATGGCGGACATGGCCTTTTTCTGACTCGAACTTGACTATTACTGGATCTTCTACGCCCACTTTGAGTAAGCTAGTAGTCTTACTTGCTCTTCTGACTTATTACCGTGAGGGTCTGCGCAACTTACGTAATCACAAGGACTCCTTACTCCTTCTAACATTTTATGGAATCAACCCATCTTTACTTACTGCTTGATTTGGCAACCCCATCTCAAGTCTTATGCCCCTTTACTATACTGGCATCAAAACCAAGGGGTGGGAATAGCCCTTTTCTTATTGCAACAAGCAAAAGCATTTGACTGTACCATATCCGAAAAGAGGTATTTGGGATTCCTGCATTTCCCTCTCTTTTTCATACTTACCTGGTGGTCTGACCTTGTCTATAATCTTAATCAGATCTTATATAACTAATAAGTAAATCAACTCATATGTACATTATACTTCTGACTTCCTATTCTAACGTTATCAACGTATACTGGGAATAGTGCCAATAAAGGTATCACGCTGGGAGGTCTCTGATACCTCCTCCTGTTGCTGTAGCTATCATGTAACTGACTAATGCTCTCTTCCGTTGCTATCTCCGATCTTCTGCCTGTGATAGGGTAATGCTGATCTACCTTTGTATCTGTGATAAAAAAATACGGTAAGTTCTCAGGGACTCAACCCTATACTGTACCGCCCTAAAGCACGACTAACTGAGAAGGAAGGGTAACCATCATATCATGCCTCGCAGCCTCCTGCCTATAGTATGTGGTGCACAACACACCCATAGACAAGACTCTACTTAGCACGGCTTGCAGACTCCCTGGGATATGACCTGCTCTGATACCAAGTTTGTCACACCCCACCTTGGGGGGTATGACGGCACCTGGTGCCTGCTAGACTCTGGACTGCTAAGTGGTCCAGCCTGAGCACATCTGGTGCTTTGGCTGGCTTTGGCTCTATTTCAAGAAACAAATCGGCTATATAACGGCTGAAAATACAACCTCCGGCCAACTGGCCTGTAGCCATTTGTACCTGTAACAACAGCTAACCAGAAACAGACTTGTAACAAGGAACCTATATGGGCCGACAAGGCTGCCATGCTGTCTAGTTATCTGCAACTCAGTAATGAAATACTAGAAAGCTACGTGACTGGCAAGGTCACCACTACTGTCAAACTTATGGCCCCACACGACCAACATAAAGAAGCAAAAGTACTAACAGCTAACAACTGCACGGCCCCACACGACCGGCTCAACTGACCACAGGGAAATATACAGGCTGCAAGCCTCTAGGAATAACAATAGAAATGATCGGGACAGGGCCCCGACCTACCCGTACTGTACAACAAAATAAAACAAAATACACCTCTGGAATTCAGACTCCGGATGACAGGAGTTGAATACTCAATAGCTGGCTGGAATCACGAGGGATCGCCTCCTCGTCTATGAGTACCTGCAGGCAAGTAATGCAGCGCCCCTCTGGGCGTCAGTACCACTGGTGCTGAGTATGCAAAGCAACTGAAGTACTACAACTGAAGACAACTGAATATAGATAGCATAACTAGCATTTCTGTATAGCAGGAGATAGCTGAATCTGAAGAAGCTGATATAAACTGACTCAAGCTTTCTATACTGATAAGGCAGAGGCGTACCTGTAGACGCGACGGCCTACTGTCTAGTAGCTAGTATATAACATATAGAGCACATAAATAGATATACAAGTAGCAAACAAGAGCCAATACCAACCCCCATAAGCCGGATGGCGCCAAGAAAGCAAACAATCTATATACCCCTACCCAGGTCAAAACTAACCAAAAATAAGTCACACCACTCATCAGATAACTGTGAGCTCCTCCTACCGGCCCCCTTGGGTACGTAGCTCAGGCCTTGGCCTCTGACAATATACTGTGTCTGAGTCCGAAGACTCCTGCCTCTGGGCGCAAGTGCACACGGGGTGTGTAATAAAAGCTGCCCCTGGGTGCAAGCACGCAACAGGGTAATTTTATAAAAATTTGTATCTGAGTCTGCCCCCGGCCACAAGCGCACACAGAGTGTTCTGCCCCTGTAAACAAGGTGGACTGGCTCTGCGCAGAGTAAACCGAACTACCCCTGCAAGCAGGGTGGTTTGGACTGTATTATCATGGTGGTCGGCCATCATCGTCCTCTAGGCGGACGGCATCCCCCAGTTGGTGGCGGTATCTGAATTTGATATCGACACAGCTATAACCCAGGGGCGGTGGGGATGCTAAAAGGGTGCCCACATGCCACAACAAGTCTCAACAAACAAATAGCACATAGAAATAGCAAGCATGTATAACTGAAAAGACTATCTGGAATCTAACTTCTTATTCTGATCTGTTTCTATACTAAACTGATTCTTTACTGATTATACTGATTCTGAAATCTCTGTTTAACTGTATGGCTAATCTGTAGCCAAGATACTGTCTGTTTGAATGGCTAATCTGTAGTCATAACTGTCTGTCTATCTGATCTTTCTTTATTGACTTTTATTATGAAAATCTGTTTCTTTTATTCTACTACATGCTTGCTAATCACGTAATAGGCTATACTGAATCTGAAATACTAACTTGCCCTCGGGCGCATACTTTTCTAACTTTCAGACTGAATATGATGTAACAACGCAAACTAGGTTTACTGAACTTTGCACAATACTTAACATTCAACTCCGGGAATTCTACTACAGAGTTTATTGAACTATACAAGGCTAAAGCTACTAACTTGCCGAAGAAACTGACTTTACATACCTTATCCTTGAATTATTCGTCCGTCGGACGAGGCTCGGCCGGTACTTTAACTGTTCTCTCCCAACTGCATTCATAAATATGTCAATCAATACTAAATACAACTTTATTTCAAAAAGCAATGTCACTTTCGATATAGTTTATAGCCTAAACTTAGGCTTATAGAAAGACGGCCAGAAACTCGCTATTTTTCAGAGGTCCAGAAGGGAGAAATATTCACTTCACTACTAGGAACACATAGACACTAGTTTAGAGCAATTCCACTTACCTTAGCTCGGTGGCTCGATGATTCGTCGGCCGTATTTTACGAAACTGAATCCGTAGGAATGCTCTCTGCTGCT
This sequence comes from Datura wrightii, assembly GCA_035772735.1. Lineage (NCBI taxonomy): Eukaryota > Viridiplantae > Streptophyta > Magnoliopsida > Solanales > Solanaceae > Datura > Datura wrightii. Next base: position 99,863,548 of record JASDFA010000007.1, read on the forward strand.
AAATACCTCCGTATCTGGAGTTAATTTGAGTTTGGGCAGCGTTTGGCAGCGTAATCGAACGATAATTTATATTCCCTCTTCGGCTTACTCTGTTTTGCTGCACTTTCTGGAAATTATATGAATGATTAATGAATTTCAACCGAAGTGGGGCTTATATACTTGGGCCTGAACCTGGGCAACGTGTCACGGAGCCATCGCGGATGCCTCACCTCCGTGACACGCTGCCATCGCAGAGGCCTCACCTCCGTGACACGCTGCCATCGCGGAGGGGCTCTGCCTCGGCTCCTCCCGCGATGGTTCGATGGGTTTCTCGTCCGATCTTTTTCCCGGCCTTTCTCTAGCACGTATGGCCTTCTAATATGCTTAACCAACGTGCGAATAAGTCGTCTAGGTGCCGGAAATTCTACGGGGTATAACAATTTCCTTACTTGGATGAACGAAACACTTGGTAGAGTGAGAGAAATATCTAATCGTGTCAAAATTCACATCAAGGTTCTCCGGTGTCCTTAGATATTGGTGGATTACACTAGGGATGTATGACAAGAATATTTTCCTCGCGTCCTAATACTTTGCTTTCAACATCAGACTCCTGCATGAAGTCTTTGTGGAGATATAGGCCAAAGGCAAGAAAAGCTGCGAAGACAATTCTTTGAGATGAAATGCGTATCATTCGATAGAGATGTCATTGATATTCATTTCCAGAAGATGGAAAAAATATACTTTGAACTTGGTGGAGACGCCAGTTCGAAGCAAGCCTTCGTTTCATCCTTGCCAAAAATGTTAGCAGGACGAACCATGCCGATTATTGAGGAAAAGTTCCAGTCAATACCATCCCTCAAGTTGGCTACATAAGGCAAGCAATTTTCATGGTGCTATAGATATCTGTACAAAAAGATTTGTTCTAAAACAGATCATGCACAACAATCCAGCACTTGATAAAGCTTGAAGCAAGACTGACCTAATCACCGGGTCCAGTTTCTCTTGCCATGCTTGAAGGCAAAGCGGATACAAGCAATACAAGAAGTTCAAATGGCCAAAGCCTACTGGAGGAAGATCCAAATACACCAGGAGATATATTTACCTCAGCAGAAAGTGTCCAGGCAGATTCCAGAAGAATGACAGATGCTTCATCTTCCACAAGATTGGACACTTTGCAAAGAACTGTCCTCAAGCGAAAAATTCTATCCGGCTTCTTACTAAATAGAAGAATATGCTGATGTTAGGGACAATGATATGGAATCAGTCCTTTCAGTAGAAGATGAGCCATCAGAGGACACTCTTTTCTCCATGGAAGTATATGAAGAACATGAGCATGACCATTACCAGATTTCCTAGGCTGAGGAAATCAACAACATTACAAATATTCCTCAGGTCCAACTGAATGTTTATCCGTCTAAATGGGATAAACCAATTTAGGTCATTGCATTCATGGATACTGGTGCAGCCTCATCATTGATGAATCCAACGGTACTTCTTGATGATAAGTGGATCACTCATTTCAAGGACTTCAACACCGCATCAAATGGAATCCTAACAACCACAGTCATCACAAAACATCCTATAACAATCAAGTTCTTCCCAGGACTAAAATTCAGAACAAAGATGTTCGAATCAGATTTCCAAGGAAAGGATCTCATAATCGAATTTGATATCTTTAGACAACTCAAGGATCGACTCCACATTGGAGCCTATGGAATAGAGTTCAAAAAGCAGTTCAATCCATACTCAAAAGTCTCATGCTTATTCCAGATCACTGAAGATGAACAGATCAGAGAAATTGAGCAACAGTTGATGGAACATTCATGTGCTGAATCTCATAAGGAGTTCATGAGGAAATGTCGCAACCCACTTTGGCTGAATGAAAAATTCTTCATCGAACTCCCATTCAAGAAGAATGAAAACATGAACCCAACCAAGGCAAGCCACTCTGGCATGAATCCAGAGCACCTTCAGCTTGCAAAGAAGGACCGCGCTGCACTCATAGAGTTTGGACTAATCGACTGTCTGATTCTCAATAGGCATGTGAAGCTTTCTATTTCAACAAGAGAGCTGAGCAGACAAGAGATAAACTCAGATTAGTCATAAACTACCAGCCACTCAACCATTTCCTCCAAGATGATAAATTCCCTATACAAAATAGGCTTACCCTATTTTCACACCTAGCCAAAGCTAGATATTTTTCCAAGTTTGATCTCAAATCCGGATTTTGGAAATTGGGCATACATCTTGAGGAAAGACCAAAAATAGGATTTTGCATTCCCGACCAACATTTCCAATGGAAGGTTATTCCATTTGGGCTGAAACCTGCACCTTCTCTATTCCAAAAATCCATGATCAAAATCTTTCATCCTATCTTCCATACCTCACTAGTATACATTGACGATATCCTATTGTTCAGTGATACTTTGGAGGAACACTTTGCCTTACTCCGTCATTTTCATGATATAGTAAGAGCAAATGGAGTTATTCTCTCTGTGAAGAAAATGGTCCTTGTTCCAAAAGACATTGATTTCTTAAGGATGCATTTTAGCAATGGAGCATATCGTCCACGTCCACACATATGTCAGGAATTACTCAGATTTCCAGACACCAACTTCACCACAAAGCAGCTTCAATAATTTTTAGGGATTATAAATTATGTTAGAGATTTTATTCCTTAAGTCTTTACATATATTTATCTGCTTAAAAAAGTGCCAAAAAAAGAATGCTCAAGCATTGGGTAAAGAGTAGGATGCAGCTGTCCAAAGGATCAAGAAAATGTCCCAACAGGTGAAGACTCTCATATTCCTTCAGTGCAAACTGATGCCAGCATTGAATACTAGAGTGCATTTCTTATGAAAAAGATGGCCATAGAAGGATATGAGGATATGCTAGCGGAAAATTCAAGGATTCAGAGCAGCACTACCATTCCACCTTCAAGGAGATTCTAGCTGTGAAGAATGGAATCAAGAAGTTCAACTTCTTCCTAATTCACACTGAATTCCTAATCGAGGTGGATATGAAGGCTTTCCCAAATATGATCTAGTTAAATCCAAAGATACTTCCACACCCGCAAATTCTCAAATGGGCACAATGGTTCTCACCCTACAAATTCCAAGTGAAGCCCCTGAAAGGGAAAGATAATTTCCTGGCACACTTCCTATCCCGATTGGATGAATTCGCAAAAAGGTTTTTTCCAGAGAAACCCAAGAAGATGAAGGAACCAGCCGGTCATGTGTTCATAATTACCAACCCTCCAGGTCCCAGGTCATCAAGGCTGCCAAGCCATCCGCCAGACTAGTTCAATCAATATATGGACCCATTCGATCCATCCATCCTGATCGAGAGACAAACTTTCTATGAGCTACAAGTTTTTAGAAAATATGGAGGATCCATCCTAAAACCTTATGGAGTCAACCCGAAATACCCGTTTTGTCACGTGTTCATTCCACTTGCTAATGATTTCCCACAGGAACTCTTATGGTTCTTCGGGTACATATGTCACTAGTATTGCATCCTGATGGAATTCAAATGCAACGTATTCAGGGATTTTGACTAGATTGAACTAGCTTTGAAAATATTTCTAAAGTGGTTCAAACCGTGGAAATACTGGGTTAAATGCTTCAAATATTCATACGATGCAAAGATATTCATGCTGCATCGATCAGGAGAGTAAATCGACGAAAAAATCCATGCTGACCTAGAACTCTCTTTCTGTTGGCGATTTCCAATCCCTATTTTGTCCTTGGAAGAAGAATACTACGAAGCACAAAGGTTTATCTTCCAGAAAAATAAGTTCATTCCAAAAGAGGTTTGGCCGAAAGAATGGGCACCATGGAACCACACTGATACACATCCTCACTGAGAAGAAGTCCGAAAAGCAAAAAAGGAATATCAAGCACCCTACGAGATCACCAGGGTTGAAATAGCTCAGGCCATTACATGGATCAGGCTGAACATTCCATCAAATACTTCATCACAGAACTCTTAAAATATGGAACAAGCCGTTACAAAAACGTTGACCAGGAAATGCAACTTTATGAGGTCGTTAAAATGGAGCTTGCATGATACGAGCTTCTTTAACGACAAACATGGAGTCCGATGGAATCCAGGTGGATAATGCTCAAACCCACCAATGGCACCTTCACACGTTGTCCCACCTGATAATGGATGATGATGTATGCAAGACGTGTGCGAGAATCTAAAAGCTCACCGCCTCAGAACACCCGCTGAAATTTACTACCCCATATTTGGTATCAGATCCAGAACCATGTCCTTTTGGAGGGAGGAGAAGTTTGAATAGTTATGAGTGAGTGTACATCTAGTCCTTGTAAATATTCTTCTTCTTTGTCGAGTGTCTGTAAATCTATCACCAAAGTACCTATGTCTGCTACACTTCGTAAAACTCTATCTTGTAAATATGACTATCTTTATGAGGTAGATATACCTGATGTGCTGTGAATTTACAACACTATGAACGCTCAAAACTAAGAAAATAGCATGGACTTAGGTGTATTTATGTAGATATGAGGCACTTTTCCTTTGATTTCAGGATAAATGGGTGGTGGAATAATAAATTGCCAAAAGAAGCTAAAAGTGTGCAAAAAAAGGGTAAAAAGTGCAGACCATAGTACGATCCGTAGGATGGACCTACGAGTCGTGCTGAGGGTCTTGATCAAAAGATGAAAGTTAACCTGGAAGACTGAACTTATGAAACTTGTCACAGATCATACCATGGTGGTACCAGTTGTGGTAAGCCAGTCGTGAAGAAATCCAAAAGAATTGCACAGAAGGCTGATTCTCAGTACGAGAGCACCCTACGACCCGTGAGATAAGGGTAAGAGTTATACCATACCGATTGTGGTAAAGTTCAGAAAAATTTCAAAAGATCAGGATCAAGCCACGACTGTCAATGTATGAGTCGTAGCATGTTGGTATGAATCGTACCTTGGCCAACACTTAGCCAAAATTCAGCCAATACTCCAAGCCACGAGTTGATGTCATGATCCATGAGAAGCCCCTACAAGTTGTAGGTGGACCCGTGATGAGGTCGGCAACAAATATGGAAAGCAGTCCAGGTAGTTTAGGAAAAGGATTCTTGTGTCTCTATAAATACTTTTTATGTTTTATTTTTAATAGAGAAAGATGAATAGAATTAATTCTGGTAGAAAAACCTTATAGTACGCAATTTTACATCATTGGAAGAGAGAATTGAGTTGGTTCAACCTTGTGATCAACCTTTTCTTGAATTCATCTTGTTCTTGCTACTTGTTATTCAAGATTTCGTGGTTTATTGAAGGAATTGTTTTTTTTCTTAATCATCTTTGTAAGTATTGTTTTATGTTTTCAATCATGAACACGAATCACAACCTTGCAACTGTGAGAGGCTAAAACCTCCATAGCTAGGATTGTGGGAACCATGGTGGATTAACAAGTTAGGGTTTCACAAAGTGAGTCTAAAACCAATACTAAATACTTATATTGTATTCTCTTCATCTTTAACGATTCTTAGCGGGTGTACAACGTTAGGAAGTGCCTGAATTCTTTACTTGCTTTGGTCAAAGAGGTAGAGATTAGGAAAAGAGAGTTACAACAGAGCCTTGATCTTGATGATCATTGTATTAACTTGAGCTATGGTCGCAGGATAGTTATATCTAGAACTTAGTGATAATGGTTAGTTTGAAAAACTCATGAGACATGGTCGAGTAATTGAGGATAGTCATTCAATAGGGATTGCTTGATCATTTGAATGAATCTAAGTTATTAGTTCTATAAGTAAAGTATTCGTAAAGATCACGAGTGTATACCCAAAGCTATTATGAACCCATGGGTTCCCCATTGGACACAAACCCATGGAACACAAACCCTAGTTATCCTTTAATTATTGATTCACAAATATAATCTTGACTGCTGCTTATTTTTATTATTGTTTTTTATTAGAATTCCCCCGTTGGGAAGTAATTACCATACAAGTTCATCTACCGACTGTAATTTAGATCTTCCATATTCCTTGTGGGTTCGAACCCAACCTATACGTTTGAGTTCTTTATCGACAACGTCCGCTCCATACTTCAGTTGGAAGTATGGTTTGAGCGTTATTAAAAAGTGGCGCCGTTGTCGGGGAATACGGCTAAGACTAGGTTACTAGCTTATATTTGACTTGTTGGTAGTTACTTTACTTTTGATGTTTTCTTTTTCTTTTGCGACATCCTCAGGTTTTCATCTAGGGATACACACTCCACTGAAACACCCATAGATGGAACACAATCAGCTGCCAACCTTAGTAGAAGGAATTTTGACTAATAATACTTTGACAGCTATGATAATGAACTATGGAGACTATGGGACCCCAGAATACACAGAGACCGTTAATACCTTAAATGGGATAGGGTCTTATAGCTATAACCCAAAGAAGCTAGACCTGGATTTAAAGAACCGGTCAACACCATCGGCCAAACCATCCATGGAGGAACCACCTATCCTTGAGCTAAAAGCACTACCTCCACATCTCAAGTATGCATTCCTTGGAGAAAACAACACCTTGCTGGTTATAGTTGCAACAACCTTATCCGATGAGCAGGTGGAAGCTGTGATCAACATATTGAGAAGATACAAAAAGGCAATCGGATGGACCATAGCTGATATCATCAGAATTCCACCAGGCATATGCACCCATAAGATCCAACTGGAACCAAATTCTAAGCCAAGCATAGAACATCAACGCCGCCTGAACCTGCCTATGAAAGAAATGGTAAAAAAGGAGATTATCAAGTGGCTAGAAGCTGGGGTAATATATCCTATAGCTGATAGTCAATGGGCAAGTCCTGTTCAATGCGTACCAAAGAAGGGAGGGATTACGGTGGTTCCCAATTCAAAGAATGAGCTGATACCAACACGATCGGTCACAGGATGGCGTGTATGTATGGACTATAGGAAACTCAACAGTTGCACTCAGAAGGATCATTTAATGCCATTCCTGGATCTGATGCTTGATAGACTGGCAGGGAGAGGATGGTACTGCTTCCTTGATGGGTATTCAGGATACAATCAGATCACTATTGCTCCAGAAGATCAAGAGAAGACCACCTTTACTTGTCCATATTGGACCTTTGCTTTCAAAATAATGCCCTTCGGATTGTGTAACACACTGGCCACTTTTCAGCGTTGTATGAAGTCCATATTTTCTGACATGGTAGAAGATACCATCGAAGTATTTATGGATGATTTCTCAGTTGTGGGTGAGTCATTCAAATCCTACCTCGAACATCTGGGCAAGGTGTTGAAAATATGTGAGGAAACCAACCTGGTCATAAATTGGGAAAAATGTCATTTCATAGTTAAAGAGGGAATAGTGCTGGGCCGTAAAATCTCAAGAAAGGGGATCGAGATGGACAAGGTGAAAATTGAAGTTATCTCAGGATTGCCACCCCTATTTCCATCAAAGGGGTCAGAAGCTTTTAGGGCATGTTGGGTTCTACCAACACTTTATCAAGGATTTTTCCAAAATAGCACAACCATTGTGCAAACTATTGGAGAAAAAGGTAAAGTTCATATTTGATGAGGCATGTCTAAAGGCCTTCGAGTTCCTAAAAGAAAAGCTCACTACTGCTCCTATCATCATAGCTCCAGATTGGTCTCTCCCCTTTGAAGTAATGTGTGATGCTAGTGGTGTTGCTCTGGGTGCTGTTTTAGGTCAAAGGAGAGCAAAAATCCTTCATCCAATCAATTACGCTAGAAAGACTCTAAATACATCCCAAAAGAATTACACAGTCACAGAGAAGGAATTATTGGCAGTGGTATTTGCATTTGAAAATTTTCAAGCATACTTGCTCGGAACCAAGGTGATCTTCACATGGACCACGCTGCATTGAGGTACCTGATGTATAAAAAAGATGCCAAACCCAGATTAATTAGGCGGGTACTCTTGCTCCAAGAATTTGAATTTGAAGTAAAAGATAGAAAGGGAATAGAGAACTAGGTACCAGATCATCTATCCAGACTTGAGGCTGAAGCAAAGGAGCATATAGAGGTTGAGATCAATGATGCATTCACAAACGAGCAGGTATTAACTGCATCACAGGACTTGATCCCTTGGTTTGCAGAGATAGCTAACTACTTGGTTAGCGACATACTACCAGTAGACAAGATCCCTCAACAGAAGAAGAAGTTCTTATTTGATGTCCGGCGGTATTACTAGGATGAGCCATATTTTTTCCGCATTTGCGCAGATGGGATCATTTGTTGGTGTGTCCCAGAAGTGGAGATGCTGAGCATTATGGAGGCATGTCATTCATCTCCTATAGGGGGGCATCATAGTGGCACCGGAACATCACATAAAATTTTGCAATGCAGGTATTATTGGCTAACTATTCATCAAGATGCATACGACCTTGCCAAGTCATGCGATCAGTGCCAAAGGCAAGGCAATATTACCCGAAAACATGAGCTACCATTAACCCCCATTTTAGAGGTCGAATTATTTGATGTATGGGGGATTGACTTCATGGGCCCATTGATTAGCTCATATGGGATGAAGTACATTCTAGTGGCTGTGGATTATGTATCAAAATGGTTGGAAGATATTGCATTGAAAAAACAATGAAGGTAAGAGTGTTACAACATTCCTTCGAAAGCATATTTTTTCCAGGTTTGGTACTCCCAGAGCTATAATCAGCGATGGTGGATCGCATTTCTGTAATCGCCTCTTCAAAACCTTACTGGAGAAATACGGTGTCAAGAACAAGGTAGCCACACCTTACACCCTCAGTCAAGTGGGCAGGTAGAAGTTTCTAATAGGGAAATCAAGACCATTCTGGCCAAGAAAGTAAATACAAGCCGGACTGATTGGGCCAGGAAGCTTGATAATGCATTGTGGGCTTACCGAACAGCATATAAAACTCCCATTGGCTCATCACCTTACGAACTAGTTTATGGTAAAGCATGCCACTTACCAGTTGATTTAGAGCATAAGGCATTGTGGGCACTAAAGAAGCTAAATATGAATTGGAATGATGCTGCCAAGCTAAGATTGAACCAGATCAATGAGTTGGATGAATTTTGACTTAAGGCGTATGAGAGTGCAACCATTTATAAAGAAAGAATGAAGATCTATCATGACAAAAAGATCACAAGAAGGCAGTTTAGCCCAGGAGATTTGGTTTTGTTGTTTAACTCAAGACTCCGGCTGCACCCTGGGAAGTTGAAATCTAGATGGATGGGACCTTATAGAGTAGTGTAAGTGTCTCCATATGGTGTAGTGGAACTTGAGAACAAAGAGGGGAAAAGGTTCAAAGTAAATGGGAAAATAATAAAAGTGTACATGGGAGATGAAGATGAATTGAAAAGAGTGGAGGAAATATACCTTGATGATACCTGAGAAGTCACAAAAGTAACATCGTGCCGTGACGTTAAATCAATTGCTGCATGGGAGGCAACCCATGAGAGGCGAAGTTTGAGTAGCCACAGGTATGTCCCTTTTCCTTTCAAGCTTTTATTTTGTACTTCGGGGACGAAGCTCATTCTTTAAAAGGGGGGGGGGGGTGTACATGTATTTTTGGGATATTTTTGGTCGCCTGAGAGTTTTTGTTGCCCTGTTTCTTTTCCCTCAGACATGCAATCTATTAGAACCAACATGTGTTAGGTTTTTTTATTTTTAGTTGTGATTTTTGTTTGATTAGAAATTAACTTAGGAATACTTAGCCAATAAATATGCACTAGTTTTGTTGTTTTTGAAAAATTGAGCCGATTTAAAAAATTTTTGCTGTGTGTTTGTTACAACAATGCATGATTTCTGTGGATCATTTTATTTCATTTAGTTATTAATAGTGCTAGTCTTGTTAATCCATGTATGAACCAGACAGGAAAAGTGAAAATAGTTCATGTACCATGTGTGAGTGAGGTCTTAGTAGTTGTTGTGGTATGTTGTTGAAGATCTAGAACTTGTCTGGTTGGTGTCTGCATAGGTTGAGGGTGGTTGGTTAGGATATGATCATAGGCCATTTTTGTGCTAGCTCACTTTTAGCCTATATTGCCCTACCAAAGTGTCATGAATCCCTTGAACCCAAGTTTGAGCCTTAATTGACCATATTTCTTTGATTTACCTGCTAACCGTACCTATTTGTTTATAATGAATCTGTTTGGACCTGGTCCTTCCTTGGATATTGTGAACCTCAACAAAAACAAAATGCTTAAGTTGATGGTGTCTAAAGTAGGGGTGCATAAATGGTGGGAACAGGAGAAAAGGAAAGAAAAGAAAAAAGAAGAGAAAAAAGAAAATGGTGAAAAAAGGTGTGGTGAGGTGAAAAAGTAAAAAGCTGAAAATTTGATAATATTGAAAAAAGAAGAGAAATTTAAAATAGCTTGAAAGTATTGAAAAATGTGAAAAATCACCTCACCCATGCAAATGTTCATAAAATCGGAAAAAGGGATGAAAAGGAGACAAAAAGAATGAAGGGTTAAATAGGAGAATGGTGCAGCCAATGAATGTAGTGCCAAGGAAGGGATAGTCACTAATAAAATCTTTCAACTTTATCATGAACAACCCTAAGCCTACATTACAAGCCATATAAAGTCCTATAGTGATCTTAATTTGACCATCTAACAAACCAAAGCAGAGAAAATAAGGACAAGCCTATGGTATCTGATGCATAATACTTGCAGTTCTTTGAGAGAGTGAGTGTTTCATTTGCCTAGTCCCATGTTTTAGTTGATACTTCATACTAGAGTGGGGACTTCATTTTTTTGTGAGGATACATGAATTATGATTGCTTTTACCATTGGTCTGTGTGAAACACATAGGTGATGACTTGATTGCTTGTTGATAGCTAGATGACATGTCTTGATCCCTGAATATGATGTTTTGAGGTTGCTTGTAACACATTAGCTGACGATGTTTCAAGAGAAAGGGTCAATAGAGTTTGTATATAAAGTGCATCAATTTGTTTGAGTTTTGGCTGTAGTATTCTAAGTTTATTTTCTAGTTGAGCGTCCTGTTTAGTTTTTCTTTTTCTTTGCCTGAAGACATGCAAAAGTCTTAAGTTGAGGGTGTTGATGTGCTATGAATTTACAGCACTATTGACGCTCAAAACTAAGAAAATAGCATGGACTTAGGTGTATTTATGTAGATATGAGAAAGTTTTCCTTTGATTTCAGGATAAATGGGTGTTGAAACAATAAATTGCAAAAGGATGCTAACAGTATGCAAAAAAAGGGCAAAAAGTGTAGATCACAGTACGATCCGTAGGATGGACCTACGAGTCGTACTGAGGGTCTTGATTAAAAGCTGAAAGTTAACCTGGAAGACTGAACTTATGAAACTTGTCACGGATCGTACCATGGTGGTACCAGTCGTGGTAAGCCAGTCATGAAGAAATCTAGAAGAATTGCACAGAAGGTTGATTCTCAGTACGAGAGCACCCTACGACCCGTGAGATGAGGGTACGAGTCGTACCATACCGATCGTGGTGAAGTTCAGAAAAAGTTCAAAAGATCAGGATCAAGCCACGGGTGTCAATGTACGAGTCGTAGCATGTTGGTACGAATCGTACCTTGGTCGACACTTAGCCAAAATTCAGCCAACATTGCAAGCCATGAGTTGATGTCACGATCCGTGAGAAGCCCCTATGAGTCATAGGTGGACCCATGACGAGGTTGGCAATAGATATGGAAAGCAATCCTGTTAGTTTAGGAAAAGGATTCTTGTATCTCAAAAAATACTTTTTATGTTTTATTTTTAATAGAGGACGATGAATAGACTTAATTCTGGTAGAAAAACATTGTAGTACGCGATTTTACATCATTTGAAGAGAGAATTGAGTTGGTTCAATCTTGTGATCAACCTTTTCTTGAATTCATCTTGTTCTTGCTACTTGTTATTCAAGATTTAGTGGTTTCATTGAAGGAATTGTTTTTCTCAATCATCTTTGTAAGTATTGTTATATGTTTTCAACAACGAACACAAATCACAACCTTGCAACTATGAGAGGCTAAAACCTCCATAGCTAGGGTTGTGGGAACCATGGTGGATTAACAAGTTAGGGTTGCAGAAAGTGAATCTAAAACCAATACTAAATACTTATATTGTATTCTCTTCATCTTTAACGATTCTTAGAGGTGTACAACATTAGGAAGTGCCTGAATTCTTTACTTGCTTTGGCCGAAGAGGTAGAGATTAGGAAAAGAGAGTTACAACAGAGCCTTGATCTTGATGATCATTGTATTAACTTGAGCTGTGATCGTATGATAGTTATATTTGGAACTTAGTGATAACAATTAGTTTTCAAAACTCATGAGACTTGGTCGAGTAATTGAGGATAGTCATTCAATAGGGATTGGTCAATCATTTGAATGAATCTAAGTTATTAGTTCTATAAGTAAAGTATTGGAATAGATCACGAGTGTATACCCAAAGTCTGTAATGAACCCATGGTGAACACAAACCCTAGTTATCCTTTAATTATTGATTCACAAATATAATCTTTATTGCTTCTTATTTTTATCATTGCTTTTTATTAGAATTCCCCCATTGTGAAGCAATTACCATACAAGTTCATCTACCGGCTGTACTCTAGATCTTCCATATTCCCTGTGGGTTCGACCCCAACCTATAAGTTTGGGTTCTTTATTGACAATGTCTGCTTCATACTTCAGTTGGAAGTGTGGTTTGAGTGTTACCAATACCTCCAGATGAAAATAAAGTGTCCAGTACATACTTGCCTCTCCTAAATCCTTATTCTACCTTTGCCAAAAAGACAACCAATCCATGGTTACAAATTCGTTCTTTGGTCCAACATAAACCTAAAGGAGTAAAGGAATATGTTGCTGCTTCGAAACTTGATTAGCATCCTATTCTTGCTACTCAAGAAGAACAGTTTGTCACCTTGCAGATTCCCAATGATTTTCCAAAGCAATGGAAAAGTCACGGATTCACCCATATTCATTTTGGTGTTGTCCAAATCGCCTTGTAATATCATGGAAGGAAAGGCCAACCTGTTGTTGCATGCCTTTCACTCCTTGATACACGATACCAGGAGTACCAACATGCAAATTTGGGTGCAACTGAGGTTACCTTGAACGCTAGGACAATTTTTTTCATGTTATATCCAAATTTCAACATGTCCCTAAGTGAACCATATCTTAGAGAAGCCTTAAAGATTTAAAGTCCAAATTCAGGGAGCTCCACAAGCTAGAGATGCTATCCAGGCAACTCTTCACTACCAAATAGCTTGGTGAGTTCAAGACCATACCATGGATCTTTCATTTCTAGGTGGAGATGATGCTTTACTGCTACATATATATGCCACCAACGGAGCTACCACATGAACCCAAATACCCAGAAAAATACGAAAGGAAGAACTTGTCAAAATTGTTCCTGACTCATGGGGTACCAATTATGAGAGGATGAGAGAACCTCTTGTTGAACCTCTTCGATCCATAGAACCAATCTTTGTCAAAAAACAGGACAAAACTATAGCCATAAGCTTTGACCACTCTCATCTTAAAAAACCAAATAGCACAACCTTTTCTCTTCAGATGTACCAACCTACATCCAAACCTCTGCCTGAAGATGAAGAGGATCTATTTGATTGGAGCCTTCCAGTTGTCATGAGTGAACATGATTGGATCAAACAGTTCAATCATGAAGGTCGTGACGTAAGGTGGTTCAAATGTCCCTTCACCGGGCACTGCCCTTGGGATATCTAATGTGACTGCCAAGAATGTCTGGAGGATGAAGTTGAATATATAGAGAAGAAGGGGAGATGCTCTGAAAGGAATTTCATAAGCGATATGAAGATGGGAATCCATCTATCGGTTCCCTTAGCCATCAAGGAAAATATGAATTCCTTGTCTCCTACAAACCCCAAGATTGGCCAACACTACCTACTCTAGATAAAAATCCTCACAACCCTCAAATCTTCATGATGAGTCCAACTAGCTCTAGCGATACTCCAGAATTCGCATAACAAAAACCCTTTGAAATAGATGGTGTAAACCATGCACCAAAAATACCAAAGAAAAATGTTGTGTTGCCAACTAGAGAAAAACCCTCTACCAATGATATTGAGGCTACCATCAACTGGCAATTAGAGAATTCCATATGCCAGAACAAGGTGCTGACCAACATCGGAACTTCCCTCAAGAATGTTGCTCACACACAGACTAAGATGATGAGCAAGGTGGAGAGAATTGAGAAGAAAGTGGAACAGTCATCCAATCAACATGCCAGTCTTATCTGAGCCCTGGAACTACGACTGCAGAATATGCAGAATGAGATCTGTCCACTAGGTACTTCACTTTTCCACTTCTTTCCACAACAACAAAAAGAAATGCTGACATTAATGAACAAATCAAACTACTAAGATATGGACCTTTTGAGACACAAAGAACCCAATACCACTCTCCAAAGTACTCCTGTTTCCCTATGTCGTCACAGACATACTCACCACCTAAATTGGCCTGTCTGGGTACTACCTCTCCTTTCACTCCAAATGAACTCACACCCTATCCACAAAAACCTAGAGAGGAAACTGAGTTTGAAATGCCCTTGCAGCATAATTGGCGAGTTCAAAACCATACCATGGATCTTTCATTTCTGGGTGGAGATGATGCTTTAATGCTACATATAGATGCCACCAACGGAACTACCACATGCACCCAAATACCCAGAAAAATACCAAAGGAAGAGCTTGTCAAAATTCTTCCCGACTCATGGGTTACCAATTATGAGCGGATGAGAGAACCTCCCGTTGAACCTCTTCGATCCATAGAACCAATCTTTGTCGAAAAACAGGATAAAACTATAGCCATAAGCATTGATCACTCTCATCTCAAAAAATGAAATACCACAACCTTTTCACTTCAGATGTAACATCCTACATCCGAACCTATGCCTGAAGATGAAGAGGATCTATTTGATTGGAGCCTTCCAGCTGTCATGAGTGAACATGATTGGATCAAATAGTTCAATCATGAAGGTCGTGATGTAAGGTGGTTCAAATGTCCCTTCACCGGGCACTGCCCTTGGGATATCGAATGTGACTGCCAAGAATGTCTGGAGGATGAAGTTGAATATGTAGAGAAGAAGGCCAAACCCCAAAAGAAGAAGGGGAGATGCTCTGAAAAGGAATTCCCTAAGCGATATGAAGATGGGGATCCATCTATCGGTTCACTTAGTTGTCCAGGAAAATATGAATTCCTTGTGTCCTATGAACCCCAAGATTGGCCAACACTACCTACTCCAGCTAAATTGGCCCGTTTGAGTACTACCTCTCGTTTCACTCCATATGAACCCACACCCTATCCACAAAAACCCAAAGAGGAAACTGAGTTTGATATTGCAAAATGGGTTTGGGAAAGAAAAGATGCCCTTGCAGTAGAAAAGCAGGCCAAAAGACGGAAAGAGGTTGGAGAAAGTTCAAAAGACCCAGATCTAGAAAACTTGATGATCTCAGATCACGTTGTTCCAGAACTCTATGGCTTAGACAAAAATGATAGCATAGGATCCAGTATGGAAGAGATAACAAACGGTGATCCTACTGATGAAACTAAAGAAACAGAGATTGATTCAAGTGAGGATCTCTTAATAGAAACCTCTGAGGAGGACAATCCACCGATATAAATGAACCGACCAAGAGAACCAGAAGTTTCTAAAGTCGATGACGATAAAGACGGGATAAAAGAAGACCCAATTCCAGAAAGGAGACAAGAACAACCAACGCCAAAGTCGGTTGGAACTGGATTCCACATTTTCACTCTCGATGATGTCAGGGTTCTGAAATGACCACAAAGGATCCAAGATTTACTTACTTTGATGGTAACGAAACACTTGGTAGAGCGAGAGAAATATCTAATCCTTTCAGAATTCACATCAAGGTTCTCCGGCGTCCTTAGAGATTGGTGGATAGCATTGGGGATGTATGAAAAGAATACTTTCCTCATGTCCGAAGTCTTTGCTTTCAACATCAGAATCCTGCATGAAGTCTTTTGTGGAGATATAGGCCAAAGGAAATAAAAGCTGCAAAGACAATTCTTCTAGATGAAATGCGTATCATTCGACAGAGATGTCACTGATATTCATTTTCAGAAGATGGAAAAAATATACTTTGAACTTGGTGGAGACGCCAGTTTGAAGCAAGCCTTTGTTTCATCCTTGCCAAAGATGTAGCAGGACGAACCATGATGATTATTGAGGAAAATTTCCAGTCAATCACAATCCCTCAAGTTGGCTACATAAGGAAAGCAATTTTCATGGCGCTAGAAGATATCTGCACAAAAAGATCTATTTTGAAGAAGATCATGCACAACAATCCAGCACTTGATAAAGCTTGCAGCAAGACTGACCTAATCACCCAATCCAGTTGCTCTTGCCATGCTTGAAAGCAAAGAAGATACAAGAAGTTCAAATGGCCAAGCCTACTGGAGAAAGATCGAAATACACCAGGAGAACAAAATACTTCAGGAGAAAGCGTCCAGGAAGATTCCAGAAGAATGACAGATGCTTCATCTGCCACAAGATTGGACACTTCGCAAAGAACTTTCCTCAAGATAAAAAGTCTATCCGGCTTCTTACGGAAATAGAAGAATACGCTGATGTTAGGGACAATGATTTGGAATCAGTCCTTTCAGCAGAAGATGAGCCGTCAGAGGACACTCTTTTCTCTATGGACGTATATGAAGAACATGGGCATGACCATTACCAGATTTCAGAGGCTGAGGAAATCAATAGCATTATCAATATTCCTCAGGTCCAACTGAATGTTTATCCATCTAAATGGGATAAACCAATTCAGGTCATTACATTCATGGATACTGGTGCGGCCTCATCATTGATGAATCTAGCAGTACTTCCTGATGATCAGTGGATCACTCATTTCAAGAACTTCAACACCACATCAAATGGAATCCTGACAACCACATTCATTACAAAACATCCGATAACAATTGAGTTCTTCCCAGGACTAAAATTCTGAACAAAGCTGGTCGGATCAGATATCCGAGGAAAGGATCTCATAATAGGATTTGATATCTTCAGACAACTCAAGGATCGACTCCACAATGGAGCCTATGTAATAGCATTCAAAAAGAAGTTCAAGCCATACTCAAAAGTCTCACGCTTATTCCAGATCAGAGAAATTGAGCAACAGTTGATGGAACATTTATGTGCTGAATCTTATAAAGAGTTCATGAAGAAATGTCGCAACCCACTCTAGCTGAATGAATAATTCTTCATCAAACTCCCATTCAAGAAGAATGAAAACATGAACCCAACCAAGGCAAGCCACTCTAGCATGAATCCAGAGCACCTTGAACTTGCAAAGAAGGAGTGCGCTGAACTCATGGAGTTTGTACTGATTCTCAATGGGCATGTGAAGCTTTCTATGTCAACAAGAGAGCTGAGTAGACAAGAGGTAAACTCAGATTAGTCATAAACTACCAGCCACTCAACTATTTCCTCCAAGATGATAAATTCCCTATACCAAATAGGCTTACCCTATTTTTACACTTAGACAAAGCTAGATATTTTTCAAAGTTTGATCTCAAATATGGATTTTGGCAATTGGGATACATCCTGAGGAAAGACCAAAAATAGGATTTTGTATTCCTAACCAACATTTCCAATGGAAAGTTATGCCATTTGGGCTGAAACCTGCGCTCTCTCTTTTCCAAAAATGCATGATCAAAATCTTTCAGCCTATCCTCCACACCTCACTAGTATATATTAACGATATCCTATTGTTTAGTGCTACTTTGGAGGAACACTTTGCCTTACTCCATCATTTTCATGATATAGTAAGAGCAAATGGAGTTATGCTCTCTGTGATGAAAATGGTCCTTGTTCAAAAAGAAATTGATTTCATAGGGATTCATTTTAACAATGGAGGATATAGTCCAGGTCCACACATATGTCAGGAATTACTCAAATTTCCAGACACCAACTTCACCACAAAGCAACTTCAACAATTTTTAGGGATTATAAATTATGTTAGAGATTTTATTCCTGAAGTCTCTACAAATATTTCTCCACTTACAAAAATGCTAAAAAAGAACGCCCAAGAATGGGGTAAAGAGCAGGATGAAGCTGTCCAAAGAATAAAGCAAATGTCCCAACAGGTGAAGACTCTCCATAATCCTTCAGATGGAAAGAAGATACTGCAGACTGATGCCAACAATGAATACTAGAATGCAGTTCTTATGGAAGAAAAAGATGGCTATACAAGAATATTCGGATATGCTAGCGGAAGATTCAAGGATTCAGAGCAGCACTACCATTCCACATTCAAGGAGATTCCAGCTGTGAAGAATGGAATCAAGAAGTTCAACTTCTTCCTAATTCACACTGAATTCCTTATCTAGATGGATATGAAGGCGTTACCGAAGATGATTCAGATTAATCCAAAGATACTTCCACACTAGCAAATTCTCAAATGGGCACAATAGTTCTCACCCTACAAATTCCAAGTGAAGCACCTGAAAGGGAAAGATAATTTCCTGGCAGAATTCCTATCCCGACCAGATGAAATCGCAAAAAGGTTTTGCCAAAGAAGCGCAAGAAGAAGAAGAATATATACAAGGAATAGAAGTAGATTCACTCATAGCTATTCAAACTACTCCTCCCTCCAAAAGGACATGGTTCTAACTCTGATACCAACTGGTATGCAGAGGGCTCTAATACCAAATATGGGGTAAGACATAGTGAGGAAACGACGGTTATGTGATGTGGTCATGGGTATGTTATGTCTTTTCTATCTAGATGTATATGCCCTACTATATCTAGGAGCCACACTATCATTTGTGAATCCTTATGTAGCTGTTCAGTTTGAAATTAGTCCAGAAGTCCTCTCAGAACCGTTCTCAGTCTCTACCCCAATTGGTGAGTGTAGAGCCAGCTGGGTATATAGAAACTACCCAGTCTTAGTGTTGAGTAAAGTTATGCCAGTTGATATAGTAGAGCTAGACATGGTCGATTTCAACCTCATTCTTGGCATGGATTGGTTACATTCCGATTAAGCCTCAGTCGATTGCAGAACTCGAGTCATCAGGTTTTAGTTTCCCAATGAGCCACTCTTAGAATGGATGGGTAGTGTTTCAGTGCTTAAGGTCGGTTTATTTCCTACCTTACGACAAGGAAGCTCATTTTGAAAGGTGCATCTATCACCTAGTTCGGGTAAAAAATTCTAGCTCCGAGACCCCAATAATTCAGTCAATTCCAGTTGTTAGCAAATTCCTTGACGTGTTTCCCAAAGATCTTCCTGCAGTCCCTCCTGTGCGGGAAATAGACTTCAGCATAGACCTTCTTCCAGACACTCAGCCCATATCTGTTCCTCCTTATAGAATGGCTCCAACTGAGCTTAAAGAGTTGAAGCAATGGTTGAAAGACCTTATAGATAAAGGCTTTACTAGTCCTAGAATCTCTCAATGGGGTGCTCCAATATTATTCGTGCAAAAGAGAGAAGATACTCTCAGAATGTGTATCGACTACCATCAACTGAACAAAGTTACAGTTAAGAATAGGGACCCAGGATGGACGATTTGTTTGATCAGCTTTAGGGTGCCAGTTGTTTTTCCAAGGTAGATCTCAGGTCGGGATATCATCAGCTTAGGGTCAGGGAATGAGATATTTGTATGCAATGTCAAGGGAAGTACGGGTTGTATATTTTCCGTAGATGACAAGGGAAATGTGTATGAACGGAAAACCGAAGAGTATGTGAAGTTCATAAGTAAGGGTAAACTTTAAATAGCAATATCTCCTATTGTATAATGAATTAAAAGCCCCAGTACCTATCAAATTAAAGGTCTTTGAGTCTAGTTTTCATAAAATCAAACCTCTCATCAATCGGAGTTCGGAGTAAAAAGTTATAGACATTTTACCATTACACTGTCGGGCAGCAAGGAGGCCACCGCCCTAAAAACGGCCACCGCCCAACTTGCTTTATATTTTAAGTCATGACTTATCAAATCATTTTCAATGTTTCCAGAATTAAGGTGCCTGCTTATCCTCTGAAATTCTATCAAATTTCCAGCAAACAACTAAGGAAAACACTAAGCTAAACTCCATTAAACTAAAGCTAAGTGAAGGGGATCTACCATGAGGTGAAGGTGGTGTGTTGGTGGCTATTTTGGCTGCACTTGGGCAGTGTTTCTGTGGTGAATTTGCTGCGTTTTTGAAGATTTCATAAGCTACATATACGTTCACTCTTGGTAGGGATTAAACACAAGTATAAAAGGTAAGGATTCTACTACTATCCTTGCTTGAATTTTTGATTACAAGACTAGAAGTTGGAGGTGTGTTTGGTGTGTTGGTGAACTGTTTTGTGGCGTTTTGGACAGCAAGGTTGCTGTATTTTTGTACAAGAAGTTGAGGTCAATTACTCCTATTTTTAACCAAGAACAAATCCCCAGAAAAAGGTAAGTATTTCACCCCTTTTAAACCTCTCAAATTGTAAAGCGAAAATCTGAAATTGGCAGCTAAGTGAGCTGCCGATGGACTTTGTGAGCTAAGTATTGCTCATTTTCCTTAGGATTTTTGGCTTTTTATTTTTCTGTAATTATAATTCATATTAAGGGAAAGAATTACAGCAGAACTAAGGTAAAATTCCCTCTTGTTCTCCCATAAAAGTTCGTGAAAACTAGTTGATAAAATGGCTAAATGTTGTTGATGTTGCCGCGTGTTGTTGTTGCTATTGTGACTGCAATTGTTTAGTTATTTTGGCTGAATTTGGTGCTATATATTAATATTTTCATTGGTGTATAAAACCACTAGAATAAGTAGGTAGAAGGCTGATCATTCAAATAGGAAATCGGCTAGAGAAAAGTTCATCGGAGAAAGGTATGTAAAGCGTTCTTTGTCTCTTTATTTTGAAGCACGAATTCATGCCGAGGATTAATCCGGCATTCCCCTGTACTTGAGATTCTGTAGTAGAATATTATGGTTCCTCCTAGTTGTTATAATTACTTGGTATTAAGGTGTGTATTTTCTAAAGAGTTGGAACACATGAATGTAAAGCGGAGAGGGCAATTGCCTTCTATTATGGTCATAGTTGTAAATTGAGTCTGATGTCCCCTTGGAAGCTTCTAAACTATTTATAATACCGTTAAGCTTTTCTAAGCTCCACATATATTGCAATATTTCACATGATCTTTTCCTACGTTGTCAGAAGCATGACTACAAGTCTTTATTTATCTTAAGTCAGCCCCTAGACAGTTGCCTAGCATTTGTATATTAAACAGCTCCAGGTTTGAGATACACAGGTTATGTATTCCTATTCATAAGTTACCTCGAGATGTGATATGATGTGTAATGAATGACGTATGCTCACAATTCTTGATATGAAAGTATGAATGTCAAAACGAGTATAAGCATGAAATGAATGCTAAGATTGTTAATAGGAAATGTTAGGTTAAGTGATTCCTCTCTGGTCCTCGTGTTAGAATTGCTAGGAGATGTTTAAAATCATGAACGTGAGTCTACACATGTGTTTATGATATTCTAGTTCGAGGAACTTCCCTAGAATTCATTCACAACATATGTATGTATTTAAATGCTAAATGAAAGACCTATAAGTGTATGGAATAATTGTAGTATTAGGGGTCGTGGTAAGATCCTACACATGTTATAGTTACTGATCAACATATTTTATGGTTTCCAGTATTCAGATAGTTTTTATGAGCTCTGTCAGCTCCATTTATGATGGTGATTAACATTTGTTTTTATTTTACCCCGGTGTGGTACACCAGTTGGAGATCATTTTATTTTACCTAGGTGTGGTACATAGGCCGGAGATATTTTTATTTTACCCCGGTGTGGTACATCGGCTGGAGATATTTTTATTTTACCCTGGTGTGTACATCGGCAGGAGATATTTTTATTTTACCCGGTGCGGTACACCGGGTGGAGATCTTTTTATTTTACTCCTATGTGGTACATCGACTAGAGATATTTTTATTTTACCCCTGTGTGGTACACCGGCTGGACGAATTTTATATATTGATTTACGGTTGGCTGGTTGCTGGCATTATAGTTATAGTTTCTTGCTTGTGCATTTCTTAATTGCATTTTCATCTCATTATAGAGTTATTATGAGGTTTCAGTTTCTAGGATTCCAGGTTGTTACCATTCCTTATTCCTGGTTTAGTTATCTTGAGTTCAATTATGTTATAGTAAGCTGTTATCAATTACAGGTTGCAGAGTTCCAAGTTATATTTATCCTTTATATGTTTATTTGCTAAGTCAGTTATTATAGGATTGTTATCTCATTGTTACAGTTTCAGCCTTACATACTAGTACATTTCATTCATACTGACATCCCCTTGCTTGGGGACCTGCGTTCGTGCCGCAGGTGCAGGTAGAGGTCAGGATGGCAAGTTGAGTAGCAGTTCGTGAGATCAACAGATGGTTGGTATGCTTCTTTCTTCCTGGAGCTATGGCTTAGTTATTTATTCTTGAATTTTGAGATGCAGTTATGGGTAGTCAGAGCCCTGGTCCGACCATCAGTCAGTTTACTCTTTAGAGGCTTTGTGGACTTAGTGTGTACAATGTTATTCAGTTTGTGGCATCATTGGCTTGTTGTTGCTGTTACACCCCATAAATTTTTAATATTTAGACGGCCTATTCGCATGTTGGTTAAGGATTTTAGAATCCCATACATGCTAGAAAAAGGCCCGGGGGAAGACTGGACGAACATCACATCGAACCATCCCGAGAGGAGCCGGGGCAGAACCCCTCTGCGATGGCGCCGTGCCATGGAGGGAGGGCCTCCATGATGGCGCCGTGCCACGGAGGCCCTGTCCAAGCCCCACTATATAAACCCCCACTTTGTTTTATCTTAATTATTTTCATAATTTTAGAGAAAAACAGAGAGGAAACCAGAGAACACAAAAGCACGAACAAACCTTACCATTTTTCTTCCGATTACGCCGTCAAACGCGGCCCAAACTCAAATTAATCATAGATATCGGAGTATAATGATGCAGAGAGCATTCCTACGGATTTAGTTTCGTAAAATTCGCCCGGCGAACCGTCGTGCTACCTAACTAAGGTAAGTGGAATTGCTCCAAATTAGTGTCAATATACTCCTAGCCCTAAAGTGAGTATTTCTCCTGTTTGGACTTCCGAGAAATAGCGAGTTTTCGACCGTTTTTCAATAAGTCAAAGTTTGGGCTATATATATATTAAAAGTGATATTTTCTTCCAGAATATTAATGTATTTAGTCCTAATTGGTATATATATGGATGCAGTTGGGAGAAATAGCGGGATATTGACCGAATTACGCTAGTTAGCCGGGAAATCAGAAACAAAGATATGTAAAGCCAGTTCCTTCGGCATGTTAGTAATCCTAGTATAGCAAGTAGAGTGAATCCTAAAAGAAAGAATCCAGAAGTCGAGTATTGAGTTCAGTATGAATCTAGCAAGCATGTTTTATGTTATTATGCTATATTCAGAATAAAAAAAATCAGAAAATCAGTATCAGACAGCCATATATTATTTCAGATACAGTTAGCCCAGTAACAGAATTAGTTTAGTGCAGAAAAGAGATTCCGAATAGAATATCAAAACATGGATAGTATTTTCAGATCGAACATGCTTGCTATATGTGATTATTGTTTGGTGAGACTTGTTTGTGATATGTGGGCACCCTTAGAGCGTCCTCGCTGCCCCTGGGTTAATAGCTGTGTCGACTCGCCTGCCAGAGGGTGAGGATTCGTCACTCCAAGGAGTGGCATGCCGTCCGAAGTAAGACGAAGATGGGATGCAACATTCCCCATAACAGGCAGATCAGCATAGCATTATAGCTTACCCTGGTCGAGCGCTTGCGCCCAGGGGGAAGATTACAGATACAGATACAAATATAGATTACAGTTTACAGTTATAGGAGTCCTCCAGACTCAGAAATAGTTATAGTCAGAGGCCATAGCCCGAGCTTCAGACCTAAGGGGGCCGGTAGGGGTGCTTGTAGTTAGTAGGCGAATGAAGTGATTTACTTTTGGGTGGTTTTGACCCGGGTAGGGGTATATAAATTGTGTGTTGGTTGGCACCTTCCGGCTTATGAGGGATGGTATAGGTTCTTGTATGCTATATATGTGTATATATATTACTTATTAAATTGATAGATAGCATGACGCCGCAGCGACAGGTATGACTTCCATCTACTTTTCGGTAAAGGTAAGCTCCTTCCAAATTTCGCCATCCCCGATAGTCTTAGCTATTATCTACTATTCAGAACTACCAATATTATTTCTTTTATTCAGTTATGTTCAATTTGCTTTACATAATCGGTACCCATGGTACTGACGCCCGTTTGGGGCACTGCATTACTTGCCTGCAGGTACTCATAGACGAGGAGCCGACCCCTTGTGATTCCAGCAAGCAGAGAGTCATTAGCTCCTGTCATCCGGAGCTCGATAGTCAGAGGTCTACTCTATTTTCTTTGTTATACTTTACGGGTAGGCCGGGGCCCTGTCCCGACCATCTTATTAGTATTCTTAGAGGCTTGCAGACTGTATATTGCCCTGTGGTAAGCTATGCCGATCGCATGAGGCTGTGAGTATGTTTTAGTTGGTTATGTTGGCCATGTGCGACCTTATCCAGGTAGTAGTTGGTGACCTTTCTGGTCACAGAGTAGTTTATCTTCTGATTCAGTTCTCAGTGAAAACTAGTCAGCATGGTGGCCTTGTCGGCCTGCATAGGTTCCCTTATATTGATGCGATTCTGGTTATATAGCCCGTTGTTTTCATAAATCAGAGTTAGAGCCAGCCAGGCGCCAGGAGTGCTTAGGCTCAGCAGTCTAGCAGTACAGGTCCTAGTAGGGCACCAGGTGCCAGTCATACCTCCCAAGGCGGGGCGAGACAAACTTGGTATCAGAGCAGGTCGTCTCTCAGGGAGTCTGCAAGCCGTGCTAAGTCGAGTCTTGTCTATGGATGTGTTGTGCACCACATACTATAGGCAGGAGGCTGCAAGGTATGATAGGATTGTTACTCCTCATTCAGTCGTGCTATAGAGCGGTACAGTATAGGGTTGAGTCCCTAAAACTTATCATACTCTTTGAATACAAATACAAGTCAGATAAGAGATATTCTATCACAGGCAAAAGATCAGATATAGTAGTAGAAGGAGGTATCAGGGACCTCCCAATGTGATATCTTTATGGGTAGCGTCCCCAGTATATGTCGATAACTTCAAAGTAGGAAGTCAGAAGCATAGCATATAAATGAGTTGATATATTTGTTAAATATATAGGATTTGATTAAGATGACAGATAATATTAGATTATTAGATAGATGTGAGAAAGAGAGGGAAATGCAGGACTCACACCTCCATCTCTTTAGATTTGGTACAGTTCCATGTTTTCGTTTCGTTGCAGAAAGAAAAGGCTAGGTCCGCCATAACACGCTAACAATGGCAGGGTATACCTGCAAGATGATAGTCATGAGTTCAGTTGGGATATCGGAAGGTAGGGAGGTCATATGAATCAGATGGGTCTAACTGCAAGTCAGAAGAAGTATAAGTTGAGACTTGACCAGTAACCTTATTAACAATGTAAGGCAGGTACCTTGAACCCTAGAGCTCAGCTTAAGCAAGATAAGGGGAAGAAGCAGGAATACCAGATTTTGAGGGGAAATTAAAATCCCCTCTAGATTGAGAGAACATCATGTATTAAGGACTAAGCCTCGGACTGACATCTAAGAGATAGTAAGCTTATAGTCCAGAATGTTACGGTATGTCCACCTAGGGGGAAGTTAAGAGACTGCCGACACAATGACTCTAATCCAGTACGGCCTGGAGATCAGACCCAGTAGATAGTCACGGGCCCTTAATATAATGCCAAGTAAGGCCATAAGGTTCGAATGTTGACCCCACATTGTAAGAGTGGCGATATTTCGAATGGCAGATCATAGATAAAATGTGTGTGGTTGTTGCTTCCAGAATAGGACGAAAAATCCAATGAAATGGTATGAGAGCACAGGAGATATTATTAGACTGTAGAAGCAACATATCATTTGCAGTATGAAATTTAGTAAAGCATGTCAGAGATTACGTATTACTACAAAAATCCAGTATATATGGTACGTAGTTGTTGATATGTTTATATACACATGCCAGATATGATGTGAGAAGCTGCCAATAGGGGTTATAGTCACACAGGTAGATTGTACTGCAGGACCCCTCGCCAAGAAGGGGGCAGGTAAGTGTGATTCACGTATGAGGCCATAGAAACTTCCTCAATTACCAGTTTATTGAGTTAATGGACTTACATGCTTGTTGCCAGATCTAGACTTCAGAAGCTCACAAGAGTTAGTATTCTGAATTAGGTAGTTAGATGATACGAGCACAGTTAGACGGTCTAACGACCATCTAGCGCCTGTATTGGCAGGGGAGCATCCCTAAAGATCATTAATGTGACCTCATACGCCAGAACCAGGGATAGAAACCAACTAAGCATATTCCAGAGGTTGGTAACACTAGGATTCTCCAACATGTTAAGTAGCGTACATTGCTTTCCCAGCCTTGTAGGTGAGAGTCAACCTTAGTCAACCTAGCAGTTATCATGCAGAACACCCTGCAAGTCAGCCAGCCGTCCCAGTCAGACAAACCCGTGGGTATCCCAAGGAGGAGTCCACTTCAGTAGTCAGTGATGGACTAGTACCTCAGCTGGTTCTCGTAAGATATTCGGATACAGAGTCCTAGGAGAAGGCCAGTCTTTACAGAATTGCTTATAAGACCAAGAATTTCCTAGAACAGCAATATAGATCCGAGTGGATACGAACCAGGCATAAGGAATTGGTAGTACTCTACTAGCACAGTGTTTACTAAGACAAGGAAATCAGTAGGTTCCCTATGAAGATTCGGGGACTGATCGCCTGAGAGTAAGCCCGACTAAGCCCAGCTCTACAGTTTTTCAATTAGAATAATAAAGCAGTTAGCTGTCCACAACTCCGCAGTTATGCATGAGCTTTAGATGTCCGAGTAGGACATTTAGAGCATTGTTAGACTATTGCAGCATTCGGGTCATTCAACCCAGCTATTCGGTTATTCACAATTATTCAGCCAGATTATTAGAGATCATGATCACTATCATGATCCTCTGATCAGATATGTGCACATGGTGTGCGGACAGTCATACAGATTATCCCAGCAGCAAGTAGCACTAGCATGCGGCCCAAAAGGCCAGATAAGCTCTAGTTATACAGATAGATTACTTGTCGGTTTCTCCGGTATAATAAACCAGTGTGACCGTCAATTATATGTCGATTTCTCTAAATGTGAATCTGGCTAAATTCAGTAGTCTTTTTGAGTCACATTGTGTCGGATGTGGGTATACAGATAGATACATAGAAAATAGAAGAAGTGAAAACATGGCCCAGACCTACCACTCCGACCGAAGTCCGCATTTTTCTGGGATTAGTAGGGTACTATAGAAGATTTGTTGAAGGATTCTCCACCACAGCGGCACCTCTAACTAAGCTGACGTAGAAAGCAGTACAGTTTCAGTGGACAGAGGCATGTGAGCAGAGTTTCCAAGAATTGAGAGACAGATTAACCTCCGCCCCAGTGTTAGCTGATCACGGGCAAAAATAGCATGCCCGAGATACGCTTTATGACTTAAATTAGTCTTGTTTATCTAAGTTATTGTATACATTTTCATGTAATTTTATATGAAGTGAAGATATGTGCTAACCAACATGATTAGCCTCTGTTTTGTAGGTTTTGATGACTTTTGAGTAACTAATCCATGAGTTGGTGAAGTAGAGGCTTGGAAACGGAATTCACCCGCGAACGTCGGCAAAGAGGAGGCACAAAACATCCCACTTGCGCGTCGGCAACGTGCCACGGCAGGCAGGCTGATCACAACAGCCCACCTGCACGTTGGCAACGTGCCACGGCAGGCTGGCTGCGCGACATAGAGGTGTCAACGCGCTGCCCAAGCAGCGTGACACGCTGCCAACGCGGTAGGGTGCTGCCGAGGCCAAATTTAGGGTGATTTCCAGAGAGCTTTCGCGTTGCCTCTGTGTCACGGAGGCAGTGCTCCGCGATACACTCCGTGACACGGAGTCATTCCACGACAGGCTAAATTAAGCATGTTCTCCATTTACTATAAATAGGACCCTTAGCTCCTAATTCCATTTGGTCACAATTTTATTCTGGAAAACTACCTAGGAGTTAAGGGAGAAGTTGGAGAGCTCGTCTAGGGTTTGGCAAATTCCCTTCTCATCTACCAAATTCATGTAAGTATGTTAGTTTAGTAGTAGTTAGTTGTAGTTTTATGAACATGAATGGCAAGAACCCTTCCTCTAGGGTTGAAGCCATGAATTATAATTGTGATTTTATGAAATTGTTTTGGAATTAAGTTATTGATTGTTGTTTTTGTCTTGCATTATGGATTGTTGGTTGTTTTTATGATTGATCACCATGAAAGCATATACGTTAGCTTGAGTAATTGTTTGAGAAAGCATTACCTAGGTCAGGACATGAGAATGTGAGGAGCATGTTTGTATCTCGGGAGAGATTTTTGTGTTAGGATAGAAATATACCTAACACCGTGCTTGGTTGAGACATGGGGGTTATGAAAGACCAACTTGGGATGTCACATCACCACTCGAAGAAGTAGTTGTGAGGCTAAGTTGAGTTAAATGGTTAGACGCACGAAAGTCCCTAATCGTTTCCCCGTAAACCAAAACATAATTGATTGCCCGCGACTAGAAATTAAACTCCTCGCTCACAGTGATGCAGTGAGGCTAGATTGTCGTGTTTAGAGGCTCGAAAGACCATAAACATGCAATTCTAATTATGTGAAATAACAATTGATAGTTCCACGCTTAACCCATTGCAAATCATAGGATCGCATGATTAATTGGTTTTAACTCTATGTTGCTCCTAGAGTAATTTCAGAATATTTTGTTGACCCAAACTTAGACTTAATTAATCTCACTCGAAAATGTCTATAACCAACACTTGAGGTATTTAAGATCACACTAGAGATGGATAGTTAGAGGAATGGGTCCAGTCCCTGTGGGTTCGACAATCCGGTTCTTAAAAAGAGCCACTATATTACTTGCACGACCCGTACACTTGCGGATGCGTGAATCGGGCACGTCAAGTTTTTGGCGCTGTTGCCGGGGACTCGGCGAAGTTTTGATAATTTATCTATTTTTGTGTGATTTTTGGAATTTCCTAAAGTGTTGAAAAACTTGGTCTTAGTCTGTTTATTTGCAGGTGACAGGTTGTCCTGCCGAGCTGGCTAGAAATAGAGAGCTTGTGGAACCGTTGCTGGAACCTGAACGTCAAATCCATTTGTGAAGGAGAGTAGTTCTAGAGCAAAATCTGAAGAGACTTCAAGAAAAGGTACAACAACAACCACCCGTGGGACAAACACAATTGTCATCAGAAGCAATGGCAGCAAGACCAGTTCGCGAAGTGGCAATCCCACTAGCGACGAATGTGATCTCTAGCATCCGTAAACCGGAGCCTGGAGGGCACTTTGAGCTTAACAGAACATGGTGCAGCTGTTGCATTCTAGTGGTCAATTCATTAGGATGGCACATGAGGACCCACAGCAGCACTTACAGAACTTTCTTGAGATTAGTGACACGTTTGTCCCCACCGGCGTGTCCACAGATTATGTCCGACTTACCCTCTTCCCATTTTCACTATTGGGAGAGGCGAAAAAGTGGTTGAAGGCTGAGCCACCGAACTCCATAACTTCATGGAATGACTTCAAATTGAGAAGAAGTTGGAGAAAGAGTGGAACAGAGTGGAGGTTGTTTCCTCTCAACAGCAAAAGAAAAGGAGATGGTTCTCGAAAGAGAACCCAGGTATGAGGATGTCCTGAAAAGGACAGTCCACGTCGGGCCACGACGTAAAATAAGGCGCTGCTTGGGAGGCACCCCAAGGGTACCTCAGGTACTTATTGTTAATATTGATTTTGTGTTGATTTGGTTATTTTCATTTTGTTTGTGTTTTTGGTGGAACGTTAAGCAAAAATGGAGGGAAGTCTGAGTACCGAGAAGGTGGAAGCTAAAGAGCATGGAATAGAAGAAGTGTGGGGTCAAACACCCATCTCTGGAACTTGAAAGACAGTATGCTTTTAGCTTGGCATAGAGGCTCAGGGAGTATTTCTCATCCTTTAAATGTTAATTTAATGCTATGAGGACATAGCATGATTTAAGTGTGGGGTGAGAAAAATTTCAAAATTTTTGTGCTTAACAAGTTTTCGGTGAATGTGATGCTTGTGTGAAAAGTTGGGAGAAATTTGAAAAATTTGAAAAATTTTCGTGATTTAAGCATGACTTCATCACCCGTTAGTTTTTCTTTTCGGTTCTTTTCCGACGGGGGGGTCTTTGAACCGAAGAATAAAAATTTTCTTTTTCTTTCCTTTGTCGGTATATAGTGTTTTTAGTCATAGTTAGGGACTGTTTCCGACGATGGATGGATGACGACAGTCTTGAGGAAAAATTAGTCGGTAGGTGTTGGGTTTTTGAAACCATAACTAATTGGTGCTTGATGTTCTTGTTATGTGCTATATGTGATTTTAAGATGCAAGTATGTTCAGTGTGAAGCAGGCAAGTGTATAACATTGTTTGAGACACTTAGGCTCTTGAATTTGACTCAATATGATAGAAGCTTAATTCTGAATTCTTGTGATTAGCTGAGTAAGAGTCTACTGAATGTGTCTTGATTTGAGCATGTGCCATGAGTGTAAGGTTTTTGAGTATTCTGTTCTATTTTGGATTGTCTAGAACTTGCCTGGTGTGTTTATAAAACGAAATGAAGGATGTGAATTGTAGGAAATGATATAGGCATTTCTTTGAATGAACCAAATTGTTATCCCTCATTTTACCTACCTTGAAAAATTAATCCTAGTTAACCCCATTGAGCCTTGAGCCTATTCTTTGACAGCTGCAACATAAGCTTAATCCTTTTTCTTTCATTAGCCTTGAATTTGATCCAAAACTCCTAAGCGCTTGAGTGGAAAAAAATCCTTAGGAGTAAAGGAGTGAGAAGAATGAAAAGAAAGGAAAAGTAGCAAGTTGTAGAAGTGAGAAAAGGACAAAGGTGCACTTGTGTGAAAATGGTGGATTATTAGTAAGGAGTAAGAAAACAAATTAATGTAAAATTATTTATAGAGCTCCTTACTAATAAGCTAAAAGTGCCTAAAGAAAGGGGGAACATAAGAGGAAAAAGAAAGCTGAAAAGAGGAAAAAGGTGAAGTAAGGGAAGGGAAGTTAGTAAGGAGGGCGTGATGTATTAAAAGCGCTTAGGAAAGATAGTCACCATTACTGGCCATAATAGTATCTACCCGCACCTGAGTTACATTACAACCTAAAAAGTGATCTTACATTCACACATCCTTAAATTAGAGGAATAAAACACTAAGGGCAAGCTTATGGGTCATTACATGATGCATGTGAATTCTTTGTGAGAGTGAGCATAATTCTATTCATGTACCCACACATGTTGTGATTTAAAAATTGTTTTTGCGTGTGAAATTGGGTAACTCTCTTTCCGTGAGGGCACGTGTTGAATGAAGGATATAATTCATGTGGTATTTCTTAATCAATTGATTTGCATGAGTTTGCTAAGATCGAGAGTCGATTCTTGAGGTTAAGAAGTCTTAACATAGTTGTACTTCATTTCAATGATCAAAACGTCCATGCTCTATTTGTAGCTTGTTATCTTACGTAATCATTATAGCCGTAACTTGAATTATCTTGCTAAATTAGTTATGTGGGAGTCTCCATATGCATGATACGTAAAAGGTTGTTCGAGGACGAACATGGCTTTAAGTGTGGGGTTGTGATCACGGGCAAAAATAGCATGCCCGAGATACGCTTTATGACTTAAATTAGTCTTATTTATCTAAGTTATTGTATACATTTTCATGTAATTTTATATGAAGTGAAGATATGTGCTAACCAACATGATTAGCCTTTGTTTTGTAGGTTTTGATGACTTTTGAGTAACTAATCTATGAGTTGGTGAAGTAGAGGCTTGGAAACGGAATTAACCCGCGAACGTCAGCAAAGAGGAGGCACAAAACAGCCCACCTGCGCGTCGGCAACGTGCCACGGCAGGCAGGCTGATCACAACAGCCCACCTGCACGTTGGCAACGTGCAACGGCAGGCTGGCTGCGCGACATGGAGGTGTCAACGCGCTGCCCAAGCAGCGTGACACGCTGCCAACGCGACAGGGTGCTACCGAGGCTAAATTTCGGGTGATTTCCAGAGATCTTTCGTGTTGCCTCGATGTCACGGAGGCAGTGCTCTGCAATACACTCCGTGACACAGAGCCATTCCATGACAGGTTAAATTAAGCACGTTCTCCATTTACTATAAATAGGACCCTTAGCTCCTAATTCCATTTGGTCACGATTTTATTCTGGAAAACTACCTAGGAGTGAAGGGAGAAGTGGGAGAACTCATCTAGGGTTTGGAAAATTCCCTTCTCA
Source organism: Datura wrightii (assembly GCA_035772735.1). Lineage (NCBI taxonomy): Eukaryota > Viridiplantae > Streptophyta > Magnoliopsida > Solanales > Solanaceae > Datura > Datura wrightii. Next base: position 99,895,967 of record JASDFA010000007.1, read on the forward strand.
TCTACCAAATTCATGTAAGTATGTTAGTTTAGTAGTAGTTAGTTGTAGTTTTACGAACATGAATGGCAAGAACCCTTCCTCTAGGGTTGAAGCCATGAATTATAATTGTGATTTTATGAAATTGTTTTGGAATTAAGTTATTGATTGTTGTTTCCGTCTTGCATTCTGGATTGTTGGTTGTTTTTATGATTGATCACCATGAAAGCATATAGGTTAGCTTGAGTAATTGATTGAGAAAGCATTACCTAGTTCAGGACATGAGAATGTGAGGAGCATGTTTGTATCTCGGGAGAGATTTTTGTGTTAGGATAGAAATATACCTAACACCGTGCTTGGTTGAGACATGGGGGTTATGAAAGACCAACTTGGGATGTCACATCACCACTCGAAGAAGTAGTTCTGAGGATAAGTTGAGTTAAATGGTTAGACGCACGAAAGTCCCTAATCGTTTCCCCGTAAACCACAACAATTCTTTATTGCCTGCGACTAGAAATTAAACTCCTCGCTCACAATGATGCAGGGAGGCTAGATTGCCGTGTTTAAAGGGTCGAAAGACCATAAACATGCAATTTAATTATGTGAAATAACAATTGATAGTTCCATGCTTAACCCATTGCAAATCGTAGGATCGCATGATTAATTGGTTTTAACTCTATGTTGCTCCTAGAGTAATTTCAGAATATTTCGTTGACCCAAACTTAGACTTAATTAATCTCACTCAAAAATGTCTATAACCAACAATTGAGGTATTTAAGATCACACTAGAGATGGATAGTTAGAGGAATGGGTCCATTCCCTGTGGGTTCAACAATCCGGTTCTTAAAAAGACCCACTATATTACTTGCACGACCCGTACACTTGCGGACGCGCGAATCGAGCATGTCATTAGCATTGCCAGAAGGTACAGAGGGTTATGCAGTGTATTACGACACTTCGGGTGTTGGGTTAGGATGCGTGTTGACGCAGCATGGTAAAGTAATTGCTTATGCTTCCAGACAGCTGAGGAAACATGAAAAGAATTATCCTACCCATGACCTGGAACTAGCCGTGGTAATCCACGCCCTAAAGATATGGAGACATTACTTGTATGGCGTCCATGTGGATATTTTCATTGACCATAAGAGCCTACAATATATCTTCACTCAGAGGGAGTTGAATTTTCGGCAACATCGCTGGTTGGAGTTATTGAAAGATTATGATGTGAACATTCTGTATCATCCGGGAAGGGCCAACGTAGTAGCAGATGCTCTCAGCCGCAAATCTATGAGGAGTTTGGCGTACTTGCAGCCCGAGTAGCAGGAGTTGGCCAGAGAAATACACCAATTAGCCAGTTTAGCCATTCGTGTAGCAGAAACAGAGGACAACATAGTGGTAATTCAGAACACCGCAGTGTCGTCATTAGTTGTGGAGGTAAAGGAATGGTAGTATGAAGATCCTGAACTGGTTCAACTTAAAGATAGAGTTCAGCAAGGGAAAGCACCAGATTTTCAGGTAACTGAGGATGAAGTGTTGCGATGTAAAGGCCACCTTTGTGTTCCAGATGTTTCAGGGCTTCGCTAGCAGATTATGAGTGAGGTACATTACGCCCGTTATTCTCTCCACCCAGGCGCGACGAAAATGTACCACGATTTCAAAGAAATCTACTAGTGGCCATGTATGAAGAGGGAAATAGCAGAATTCATAGCCTAGTGTCCTAACTGCCAACAAGTAAAAGCTGAACACCAGAAACCAGGCAAGCTGACTCGAGACATAGCTATGCCTCTTTGGAAGTGGGAAGCAGTAAATATGGACTTTGTAGCAGGATTACCCCGTACCAAGCATAGACATGATTCAATTTGGGTAATTGTTGACAGACTGATGAGATAAGCCCATTTCCTGCCAGTAAAGGCTACTTTCTCTGCTGAAGATTACGCCGAATTGTATATCAGAGAAATAGTCAAATTACACAGTGTTCCAGTATCTATTATCTCTAACAGAGGAGCACAATTTACAGCTATATTTTGGCAGTCGTTTCAGAGAGGTTTGGGAACACAAATTAATCTGAGCACAGCATTCCACCCTCAGACAGATGGGCAGACATAACGTACTACTCAGACGCTTCAGGATATGTTACGAGCATGTGTATTGGACTTTGGAGGTAGTTGGGATGAGCACCTACCACTTTTTGAGTTTGCTTATAACAATAGCTATCACTCAACTATCCAGATAGCGCCCTTTGAGGCTTTGTATGGGCGAAAATACAGATCGCCGGTTGGCTGGTTTGAAGTAGGAGAGTCAGCGCTGATTGGGCCGGATATTATTCATCAGTCAGAAGAAAAGGTAAAGCTTATCAGAGAATGCCTACTGACTGCTCAGAGCCGTCAGAAATCATATGCTGATGTGTGGCGCAGAAACCTGGAATTTAATATGAATGACTGGGTATTTTTGAAAGTATGTCCAATGAAAGGGGTATTGAGATTCGACGGAGAATAGGCCAAGTGGCATACGAGTTAGAATTACCTCCCGAGTTAGAGTTTGTTCACTTAGGTTTCCACATGTCCATGCTAAGGAAATGTATAGGAGATCCCTCCTAAATCGTTCCAGTCCAAGATGTTCAGGTTATAGAAGATTTGGCCTATGAAGAAGTTCCAGTAGCCATACCAGATCGGCAGATCCGCAGATTAAGAACTAAAGATGTTATTTCTATCAAAGTATTATGGCGTAACAGGAATCGAGAGGAAATGACTTGGGAAGCAGAGGAAGATATGAAAGTCAGATATCCTCACTTATTTCAAACCTAGTCAGCTAAGAGGTACGTTAGTATTGTTATCTTATGAAGTGCCTTATATTATATGTATAACTGATATAGTCAACTCTAGTCATTCAACTGATAAATACTGTAGCATTGTGTGGAGTGCCTGTATTGGACTTTTCTACATTTAAGGTTTTTGAGATAGTCCATATTACAGGGAAAACTCTGCTGAAGTTTTTCCAGAATAAGCAGAGCAAGTTAAGATCCTTGCAAGCAGAATTTGACATTCGAGGATGAATGTTCTTAAAGGGGGGAGGATGTTACACCCCGTAAATTTTTAATATTTAGACGGCCTATTCGCATGTTGGTTAAGGGTTTTAGAATGCCATACATGCTAGAAAAAGGCCCGGGGGAAGACTGGACGAACATCACATCGAACCATCGCGGGAGGAGCCTGGGCAGAACCCCTCCGCGATGGTGCTGTGCCACAGAGGGAGGTCCTCTGTGATGGTGCCGTGCCACAGAGGCCTTGTCAAGGCCCCACTATATACACCCCCGCTTCATTTTATCTTAATTATTTTCATAATTTTCAGAGAAAAATAGAGAGGAAACCAGAGAACACAAAAGCACGAACAAACCTTACCATTTTTCTTTCGATTACGCCGTCAAACGCGGCCTAAACTCAAATTAATCCTAGATACCGGAGTATAAAGCTGGAGAGAGAATTCCTACAGATTTAGTTTCGTAAATTCGGCCGGCGAACCATCGTGCTACCGAACTAAGGTAAGTGGAATTGCTCCAAATTAGTGTAAATATACTCCTAGCCCTAAAGTGAGTATTTCTCCCTTCTGGACTTCCGAGAAATAGCGAGTTTTTGACCGTTTTTCGATAAGTCAAAGTTTGGGCTATATATATATATTAAAAGTGATATTTTCTTCTAGAATATTAATGTATTTAGTCCTAATTGGTATATATATGGATGCAGTTGGGAGAAATAGTGGGATATTGACCGAATTATGCCAATTAGCCGGGAAATCAGAAACAAAGGTATGTAAAGCCAGTTTCTTCAGCAAGTTAGTAATCCTAGTATAGCAAGTAGAGTGAATCCTAAAAGAAAGAATCCAGAAGTCGAGTATTGAGTCCAGTATGAATCTAGCAAGAATGTTTTATGTTATTATGCTATATTCAGAATAAAAAAAATCAGTAAATCAGTATCAGATGGCCATATATTATTTCAGATACAGTTAGCCCAGTAATAGAATCAATTGAGTGCAGAAAAGAGATTCCGAAGAGAATATCAACACATGGATAGTATTTTCAGATCGAACATGCTTGCTATATGTGATTATTGTTTGTTGAGACTTGTTTGTGATATGTGGGCACCCTTAGAGCGTCCTCACCGCCCCTGGGTTAATAGCTTTGTCAACTCGCCCGCCAGAGGGTGAGGATTCTTCACTCCAAGGAGTGGCATGCTGTCCGAAGTAGGATGAAGATGGGATGCAGCATTCCCCATAACAGGCTGATCAGCATAGCATTATAGCTTACCCTATCTAGCGCTTGCACCCAGGGGGCAGATTACAGATACAAATACAAATATAGATTACAGTTTGCAGTTACAGGAGTCCTCCGGACTCAGACACAGTTATAGTCAGAGTCCATAGCCCGAGCTGCAGACCCAAGGGGGCCGGTAGAGGTGCTCGTAGTTAGTAGGCGAGTGGAGTGATTTACTTTTGGGTGATTTTGACCCGGGTAGGGGTATATAGATTGTGTGCTGGTTGGCACCTTCCGGCTTATGGGGGCTAGTATAGGTTCTTGTATGCTATATATGTGTATATATATTACTTATTAAATTGATAGATAGCATGACACCGCAGCGATAGGTATGACTTCCATCTGCTTTTCGGTACAGGTAAGCTCCTTCCAGATTTCGCCATCCCTGACAGTCTTAGCTATTTTCTACTATTCAGAACTACCATTATTATTTCTTTTATTCAGTTATGTTCAATTTGCTATACATACTTGGTACCCTTGGTACTGACGCCCGTTTGGGGCGGTGCATTACTTGCCGGCAGGTACTCATAGACGAGGAGCCGATCCCTTGTGATTCCAGCCAACACAGAGTCATCAGCTCTTGTCATCCGGAGCTCGATAGTCAGAGGTCTACTCTATTTTCTTTGTTATAAAGTATGGGTAGGCCAGGGCCCTGTCCCGAATATCTTATCAGTATCCTTAGAGGCTTGCAGACTGTATATTGCCCTATGGTTAGTTGTGTCGGTTGGGTGAGGCCGTGCGTATGTTTTAGTTGTTTATGTTGGCCGTGTCGGGCCTTATCCAAATAGTAGTTGGTGACCTTGCCGGTCATAGAGTAGTTTATCTTCTGATTCAGTTTTCAATGAAAACTAGTCAGCATGGTGGCCTTGTCGGCCTGCATAGGTGCCCTTATAGTGATGCAATTCTGGTTAGCTGTTGTTATACAAGTGGCTATAGGCCTAGTCGTCCGGGGGTTGTATTTACAACCATTATATAGCCCGTTAGTTTAATAAATTTGAGTTAGAGCCAGCCAGGCGCCAGGAGTACTTAGGCTCAACAGTCTAGCAGTACAGGTCCTAGTAGGGCACCAGGTGCCAATCATACCCCCCAAGGCGGGGCGTGACAGTTGCTTAGTTTAGCACACTAATTGCCTTTGCATTTCAATTGTTTACCCCATATTGTTGAGACCTTATAGGCCCAGTTTATTCTTCAGTTGATTGTGATAGGTGGCCTGGATGGCCTAAGTGTTATAGTTGTAGATGTCATATAGCCAGCTTCTCGATCAATCATGAATCGAGTGCCAGTTGCGCCCTACCCTAGTTTTGGGGCGTGACATACTTGGTATCAGAGCGAAGTCATATCCTAGGGAGTCCACAAGCCGTATCTAGTAGAATCTTGCTTATGAGTATGTTGTGCACCATACTTATAATCAAGAGGCTACAGGGCATTTAAGGGTTGTTTCACTTTGTTCATTAATAGATCGTGCTATAGAGCAAAGATGTAAGGGCCGTTTGAAGTCTAAATCGTGCTTATGTTTTACAATTCACCCGAAGTAAGGAAGATGACTATGAGATTCTTGAAAGGGTCCCAGTCGCCTCTCCTGTCGATCCCAAAAATAGATTATATGCTCGAAGTGAGTTTTGTTTACTCCTCGTGTTATAGTTCCTCTAGTTCTAGTCAGAGCTACCGTGAGAAGGGATTTAGCCCCTCATGTTGTCCCACTTTCAGTAGAGCTAGGAGGAGGTAGAGTTTTTTTTTCCTCTAGCACCTTCAACTATATCAAAGGGATGAGAATTTGAGGAAGCATTTCAGATATTGGAATTAGTGGTGACATTTCAAAAATCAGCTGTTGAAATTAATGGCAGGGTCTAGTGGAATAATTCTGAGAGCTTTAGTGCTCGTGGGTTTTGAGCCTTAACCCCCTAGCCTTTACAAATCGGTACTTATTAGGGGAACTTCAATGAGTTCTAGTTAGTATGTTTTGTACCTAAAGCAGAGCAGCATGAGTATTCGTGAATATAATCTTAGGTTTAATTCTTTGGTCTGATATGCTTCAGATAGGGTTCAAAATATGAGGGGGTATATCAATTGTATTGGTTTGACCGAGGATCTGATTCACCGTCTTCAAGTACCGACATAAAAGTGGAATATAGTGGGGGATACCAGGTCAATAGGATTATTTAAGGCTCATTGTAGTGTTTCAAGGAACTAGGTGGCCAGACATTTAGTTTCTCTTGAAGACTTAGTCCCTTTTTGTATTCCTAGATCATGCTTTAGTTTCAATTATCAGGACCATCAATAATGGGTCGTGGTAAAAGCAAAGGTAAAAGCATAGCGTCAGATTTAACATTGATCTTGTATCTTAAGTAGTGAATGGAAAGTGGTATTGGAGTTAATTATATGTCGTGGTAGTGTACAATTTTTCTTATGGCTAGAAAAGTTCATCGATTATGTAGTGTTAAGGCATGTCTGCCTTATGTTAGATAAATAGAATGAGTTGAATAAATATAGTTTGATATGAAGCAATGATTGGAAAGGATATGTTTAAGAATATATGGAATGTATGTTTATGATGGAAGACAAGGATGAGTTAAAGGTGTTATGACATTCGAGGATGAATGTTTCTGGGGGGGGGGGGAAGGATGTTACACCCAGGAAAATTTTTGGTAATTATTTGATGTTTGTATGCTATGTTGCATATTTGCCATAGATAACAAGGGAAATGTGTACGAACGGAAAACCGAAGAGTATGTGAAGTTCATAAGTAAGAGTCAACTTTAAATAACCATATCTCCTATTATATAATGAATTAGAAGACCCAAGACCTATCAAATTAAAGGTATTTGAGTCTAGTTTTCAGAATATCAAACTGCTCGTCAATAAGAGTTCGGAGTAAAACGTTATAGACATTTTACCGTGACACTATTGGGCAGCAAGGAGGCCACCGCCCTAAAAACGACCACCGCCCAACTTGCTTTATATTTTAAGTCATGACTTATCAAATCATTTTCAATGTTTTCAGAATTAAGGTGCCTGCTTATCCTTTGAAATTCTCTCAAATTTCCAGCAAACAACTAAGGAAAACACTAAGCTAAACTCCATTAAACTAAAGCTAAGTGAAGGGGATCTACCATAAGGTGAAGGTGGTGTGTTGGTGGCTGTTTTGGCTGCACTTGGGCAGTGTTGCTGTGGTGAAGTTGCTGCATTTTTGAAGCTTTCATAAGCTAAATATACGTTCACTCTTGGTAGGTATTAAACACAAGAATAAAAGATAAGGATTCTACTACTATCCTTGTTTGAATATTTGATTACAAGACTAGAAATTGGAGGTGTGTTTGGTGTGTTAGTGAACTGTTTTCTGGCATTTTGGACAGCAAGATTGCTGTATTTTTGGACGTGAAGTTGAGGTCAATTACTCCTATTTTTAACCAAAAACAAAACCCCAACAAAAGGTAAGTATTTCACCCCTTTTAAACCTCTCAAATTATAAAGCGAAAATCTGGAAATTGGCAGCTAAGTGAGCTGCTGATGGACTTGGTGAGCTAAGTATTGCTCATTTTCCTTAGGATTTTTTGCTGTTTATTTTTCTGGAATTATACTTCATATTGAGGGAAATAATTACAACAGAACTAAGGTAAAATTTCCTCTTGGTTCTCCCATAAAAGTTAGTGAAAACTAGTTGAGAAAATGGCTAAATGTTGTTGATGTTGCCGTGTGTTGTTGTTGCTATTGTGACTGCCATTGTTTAGTTATTTTGGCTGAATTTTGTTCTATAGATTATGCTTGTCATTGGTCTATAAAACCACTGGATTAAGGAGGTTGAAGGATGATCATTGAAATAGGAAATCAGCTATAGAAAAGTTCATCTGAGAAAGGTATGTAAGGCGTTCTTTGTCTCTTTATTTTCAAGCACGAATTCATGCCGAGAATTAATCTGGCATTCCCCTCTACTTGAGATTCTGTAGTATCATATTATGGTTCCTCCTAGTTGTTAGAATTACTTGGTATTAAGGTGTGTATTTGCTAAAGAGTTGGAACGCATGAATGTGAAGCGGAGAGGGCAGTTGCCTTCTATTATGGTCATAGTTGTAAATTGAGTCTGATGTCCCCTTGGCGTGGGCGAGCTAGTCCATTACATTATGTTATGTATTTTTGGTTTCAAAGTTGTTTCACATTATGGTTGCTAAGAAATTTGGTAAGCATGGCAAGACGACGACGCGTAGACAAACCTAATAATTGAAATCGGGTTTTAACTCAATAAGGGATAACAAGGGTAATGAAATGGAATTTCCTTATGAGAGTTACCTACCCTCTTATATTCATGTTTTAAGGTACCTAGGCCATGAGATGGTTCCCCGATCCCTCTTCCTTAAGCTAGGCGACTAATTAATGCATTTCTTAATTAACCAATACGTTAAACTTGGAAAATAGGGCCCGAATGGATAAACTATTGATATTTCTATGGAACTATCTTTATTGACAGGTTATGCACAATATCTTGATATTAACAGGTTATACGAAAATCATGATATATATATATATATATATATATATATATATATATATATATATATATATATATATGTATGTATGTATGTATATATATATATATATATATATATATGTATGTATGTATGTATGTATATGCATTTAGGCTTACGTTCAAATTACACACTAAAGCAGTAAGGATTACCCTTTGAAAGTTGCTATATGCTTATTAGAGCTCTTGAGTTATCTAGACCTCCTAAGAATTGCTTAAGGCTTTAAGTAGACACGTCGTATGTTCTTTGAAAGTTGTAGATGTGTAAGGAAATCAACCTAAGAGTAAAGGTTGAGGCTCTGGTAGCAATGGAGAGGTGAGAGTAAATATTAGACCTTTTAAGGTAAAATGTGAGTTATATTCCCTCTGTCCATAGTTTATTTCAAGAACCTTTGAGAGATGTTAAATATGAACAAGACGATGCTTAAGAGATAAGGTTAGAAATTAGGCATAAAGGTAAGTGCATATATGAAATTCTTTTTTAATGAATAGGAAAGTAAATAATTAAGTAGGGAATTACGAATCCTGGTTGGAAAAGAATTTATGTTGAATACGAAAAGTAAAGCCAAAGGTTGTTTTTAGATGATAAGTGCTACGATTTTTAATGAGTTAGGAAAATAGCCAACAAGATTTACCCTGTTCTAATGACATTTAGCAAAAAAGATTATGAACGTGAGTCTACACATGTATTTATGATATTCTAATTCTAGGAACTTCCCTAGAATTTATTCACAACATATGTATGTATTTAAATGCTGAATGAAATACCTATATGTGTATGGCATAATTGTAGTATTTGGGGTCGTGGTAAGATCCTACACATGTTATAGTTACTGATCAACATTTTTTTATGGTTTTTAGTATTCAGATAGTTTTTATGAGCTCTGTTAGCTCCATTTATGATGGTGATTAAGATTTATTTTTATTTTACCCCAATGTGGTACACCGGCTGTATATCTTTTTATTAACCCGGTGTGGTACATCAGCCGGAGATATTTTTATTTTATCCCAGTGTGGTACATCGGCTAGAGATGTTTTTATTTTACTCCGGTGTGGTACACCTACTGGAGATCTTTTTATTTTACCCCAGTGTGGTACATCGACTGGAGATATTTTTATTTTACCCCGGTGTGGTACACCGGCTGAACGAATTTTATATATAGATTTGCAGTTGGCTGGCCGCTGGCATTACAGTTATAGTTTCTTGCTTGTGCATTTCTTAATTGCATTTTCATCTCATTATAGAGATATTATCAGGTTTCAGTTTCCAAGATTCCAGGTTGTTACCATTCCTTATTCCTGGTTCAGTTGTCTTGAGTTTCAGTTACGTTATAGTAAGTTTTTATCAATTACAGGTTGTAGAGTTCCAGGTTATATTTATCCGTTATATGTGTATGTGCTAAGTCAGTTATTACAGGATTGTCATCTCATGGTTACAGTTTTAGCCTTACATACCAGTACATTTCATTCGTACTGACGTCCCCTTTCTTGGGGACCTGCGTTTGCGCCGCAGCTGTAGGTAGAGGTCACGATGGCCAGTTGAGTAGCAGTTCGTGAGATCAATAGATGGTTGGTATGCTACTTTCTTCCTGGAGCTAGGGCTTAGTTATTTATGCTTGAGTTTTGAGATGCAGTTATGGGTAGGTCGGAGCCCTGTTCCGACCATCAGTCAGTTTACTTTTTAGAGGCTTTGTTGACTTAGTATGTACAGTGTTATTCAGTTTGTGGCCTCGTCGGCTATTGTTGCTTAGTTTAGCATACTAATTTCCTTGGTTGCATTTCAATTGTTTACCCCGTATTGTTGAGACGTTATAGGTCCAGTTTATTCTTCAGTTGATTGTGACAGGTGGCCTGGATGGCCTAAGTGTTACAGTTATGGATGTCATATAGCCGGCTTCTCGATCAATCATGAATCCAGTGCCAGTTGCGCCCTACCCCAGTTTTGGGGCGTGACAGCCTCATTTGAGGCATTATATGGTAGAAGGTGTAGGTCTCCTATAGGGTGGTTTGAAGTTGGCGAAGCTACCTTGATAGGACCAGACTCAGTTCATGAGGCTATGTAGAAAGTGCAACTTATTAGAGAAGGTGAAAATAGCTCAAAGCCAAAAGAAATCATATGCTAATTTGAGGAGAAGAGGGTTAGAATTTGCCATAGATGATTGGGTTTATCTTAAAATTTCACCCATGAAAGGGATGATGAGGTTTGGGAAGAAAGGGAAACTCAGTCCGAGGTATGTAGGACCCTACAAGATTCTAAGGAAAATTGGCAATATGGCCTATGAGTTAGCATTACCTTCGGAGTTAGAATCTGCGAACCAGTCTTCCATGTGTCACTATTGAAGAAGTGCATCAGTGATTCAACCTCAGTTGTGCCACTAGAAAGTGTGGGAGTGAAGGATAGTCTCTCTTATGAAGAAATCCCAGTTTAGATCCTAGACCATCAGGTTCGTAAGGTGAGAAACAAAGAAGTTGCTTTAGTAAAAGTCTTGTGGAGGAACCAGCTAGTTGAGGGGGCAACATGGGAAGCAAAAGCAGACATGATGGCTAAATATCCCCATTTATTCCCTTCCAATTCAGTTTCAACATCAGGTATTAAATTCCTCCTCAATATTCTATTCAGTTTAGTAATCATCAGCTCTATTCAGGTGAAATCAATGTGCACTCTGTTTGTCTTAACTCAGTTAGTATGCCTATTCCAATTTGGAGTCATTCACTCCTTCAGAAATCAGTTTATAGTTTTAGTCTGGGAATTGCAGCTCTTTTCCCAGTTTTCTAGCAGTTTTATCTTTCATTCAAGGATGAATAATCCCAAGGGGGAGATATTATAATACCCCAAAACTTTCCTAGATCAAACTCAAACTCAGCAGGAAGAAGCAGACAATTTTATCTCAAAACCACTGAGACAATGATTCGTTATCAGCAGTAACGACCCATTGACTGGGGCGTGGTTAGCCCTGCCGGTTGCCTCTAGCAACCAACGAGACATGGGATGAACCGTCAAAGGAAGTAACGAGTCATCCTATCACTCGTTGTATCCCCAGCTCAGAAGCCTAATAGACCCTTCCTAGGAATCCACGAGCTAGATGACGAGTCATTGTCTGGCGTAACAGCTCGTGGTGTTAGTATTAGTTTGGATCCAAATTGTTGTAAAAACCTTTTTCTAGTGACAATAAATGGAAACAATGACCCATTGTATCTTAAAACGAGTCGTTTTTTCCATATGTTATGATAAGTCCAGAAATCCCTCAGATTTTCTTGTGGTGACGATGAGCAGATACAACAACCGGTTGGTTCAGCCAATGAGTCGTTGTGTCATTTATTAGTGGAGGGTCCAAGTTTTTGTCAAAAATCCCTCTGGTAACCACGACATCAACCAATGACACAATGACATCAAGTCGTTGTGTCGTCATCCAATGAGTCATTGTCCCCTCTTGTTATCCATTTCTAGTGAGCCCAGACTTTTTGGCCCAGGATCAACGACTGATCCCAACGAGTAGTGGTGTCAAACAATGATTCGTTGTGTGACCCGTTGGATCCCAATGGCCATTTTTCCAAACTTTCTTTCAGGGATACTTTTGTAACTTTCCACCTTTTAATCCCTAAACCACGTTGTTTTGGGCACGTTTAGGAGGGAATTAAAGGGGTTGATCGACGTATCCTTCTCATTCTTTCTCTCAACTCTCAGACTCAGTGCGAGGAAGTTCCAGAAAGGCATCTCAGAGCTAATCTAGGGCTTTCAATTTTCCTTTAGATTTCTTCAGACTTCTCTCAAGGATTCTACTCCAGGTATGTGGTAATTCAACAAGGGAATTGCCCTTCCCTTGTGCCCCAAAATCCTTCTTAAATTTCTTATCAGTTCTAGCCCTAAAGATTTGAGTTAGGGTAAATTTGTAACCAGATTTTGATTAATTCTTTTGGATTGTTGCTCATATGAATCCCTGCTATGTTTCCTCTACATAGTGATCATGTTGCTATCTTCTTCATGTGAAATGTTTTTAGCCCTAATTCTATGAAATGCAGTAAATTCTATGAAATGCAGTAAATTTGTGTCTTGCATAGTTGACTAGATACATTTGTTTCTTGACTCTGTTAATTACTAAATTTCCATGTTATTACCATCATGTGAGTTCACAGTTAGTTTGCATGCTAGTCTAGTCTCAGTCAGAAACTAGCCCTTTCAGTATCTTTCAGTAAGTTAGCTGATCAGTTTGACAATAGTCAGATCTTGAGGTGTTTAGTTCATTAATACTCCCTAGTTTAAGTTATCATTTAGTTCTCTGGACGGTGACTACGCTTCTAGATAAGCAGCTCTGGCCAGTCATAGAACACCAACTTCAGATATCCGGTCCTACAGACTCTCAGGTTAGTTCCAGATAAGTATTCCCGACTTAGTCTAGGACCCCAACTTCGAGCTGTCAGTTTAGTAATCAAGTTAGGACTATCCAGTGGGAGTAGTACTTAGCACCGAGCGGATCGGGGTTCCAGCACACCCAGGTGCCCAGAACTATATTGTCACCGTGGGGTATTGGCCCTATGGGCCCTAGACTTGTGATCACCCAGCTCATCCACTAGACTATGGAAATGTACAATGGGCTTTCTCCGATGGGGTGTATATATTGGACTCCAAGTTTATCTCACTGGTTATATGTCGGTTATAGACTCTCCCACTTGTCAGTACAGTTCAGTTCAGCTTAGTCTCTGTTTATCTTTGTTGCACCCCGTAAGTTTCTACCACTTAGTTGGAAAATTCGCATGTTGGTTGAGAGTTTTAAAATGCCATACGTGCGAGGAAAGGGCCTGGGGAAAGGCCGAACGAGTGCCAAGTCGGATTTTCGCAAGAGGAGGTCGAACCGCGCTACCCAGAGGGGCAACGCGGCACGGAGGCACCTCCTCCGCGATGGCCAACATGGCATGGCGCCAAATTGGCGTGATGGCCAGTGTGCCACGTTGCCATGGTTCGGGCTCCAAGTATATAAAGGCCTCACTCTTCATTTTCATACCATTTCATCAAGTACACGACCATAAAACAGAGGGAACGAAGGGTTCTTATAAATTTCCATCCGATTACACCATCAAACGCTGTCCAAAGTTAAATTAACTTCGGGTATCGAAGTATAAAGCTGCAGGGAGCATTCCTACGGAGTTAGTTTCGCAAAATTCACCCGACGAATCATCGTCCCGCCAAGTCAAAGTGATTGAAATTGCTCCAAACTAGTGTTAATCTACTCCTAGGCTTAAAGTGAGTATTTCTCCCTTCTAGATCTTTGAGAAATCACGAGGTTTCGACCGTGTTCCGTTTAATTAGAAATATAGTGAATATTTCTATATAAAGTTTTCCTTTTTGCCGAATTTAGTGATAAAACTAATCCTATATTTCCAGTAACATGATTTCAGTTGAGAAGGGCAATTGAACACGAGCCAAAACTCGCCAGCTAATCGGTAAACAGCTATCAAGGTATGTAAAGACAGTTTCTTTTGGCAAGTTAGCTTCTCCAGTATAGTAAAACAACGTAAATCTCAGTAAAGTATTTCAGAAATATTATATCACGTTCAGTATGAAGCTCAGTAAAGCATGTCAGAAATTATTATCATATTAAGTATCTATCACATGTATATACATATAGAAATATTATATATATTGCGAGTGACTGCTAATAAGGACTACAGTTACACCGATTCTGGTTAGCTGCTAGGAAGTGTATACAGATCGTACTGCAGGACCCCTTGCTAAAAGGGAGCAGGTTAAATGTGATTCACGTATGACGCTATAGAAACTCTTTTAGTTCTCAGTTTATTGTGATGGTAGACTTATATGTTGTTGCCAGACCTAGACTTCAGAGCTCGTCAGAGTTAGTAGTCTAAATCAGATAGTTAGACGGTATGGGCGTAGTGAGGTGGTCTAACGACCAGTTGGCGCCTGTATTGGCAGGAAAGCATTCCTAGAGGCCAGTAACGTTATCGCACGTTCCAGAACCAGAAATAGATACAGAATAAGAATATTCCAGAGTTAGCAACACCAGAGTTCTCTAGTGTATTGAGTGATCGTACATCATCCTTTCAGCCTTATCGGTGATTTCCAGTTTTAGTCGACCTAACAGTTATCATGTAGGACACCCAGCAAGCCAGCCCAGTTGTCCCAGGTAGATAAACCCGTGGGTACCCCAAAGAGGGGTCCACATTAGTAGCCAGTGACGAGTTAGTACCCAAGCCGGTTCTCGTAACGTATTCAAGTATAGAGTCCTAGGAGAGGACCAGTCCTTATAGAAATGGCCATAAGACTGAGAATTTCCCAGAACAACAATATAGATCCGAGAGGATTCAGACAAGGCCTAAGGAGTCAGTAGTACTCTACTAGTACAGTGTTTACCTAGTTAAGGAGATCGGTAAGCTCCCT
This sequence comes from Datura wrightii, assembly GCA_035772735.1. Classification (NCBI taxonomy): domain Eukaryota; kingdom Viridiplantae; phylum Streptophyta; class Magnoliopsida; order Solanales; family Solanaceae; genus Datura; species Datura wrightii. The sequence goes on from JASDFA010000007.1 coordinate 99,911,162, forward strand.
ATGGAGACCAGGGACCAATCGCCTAGAAGCAAGTTTGACCAAGCCCAACTCTATAGTTGTTTAATTAGAAGAATAAAGTAGTTAGCTGTCCGAAACCCCACAGTTATTCTTGAGCTACAGATGTCCGAGTAGGACATTCAGAGCATTGTTAAACTACTTCAGGCCTCATTCCATTCTGCACAGATTATTAGAGATCATGATCACTATCAGGATCGTCTGATCAAATATGTGCACATGTGTGCAAACAGTCATACAGATTATGCCAAAAGCGAGTAGCATCAGTATGAGGCAAGAAGGCAATATACGATCTCGCTATACAAATAGATTTATTTGTCAGTTTCTCCAGCATAGTAATCTAGGATGACTCTCAGTAGAGCATGTCAGAGATTATACTATTATTATTAGATTCAGTATGTACTATATGCAGTCATTGCTATCAGTTGAGAATTGATTGTATTGTTTTGGGATGGATTACCTAGCTTCTGTGACCGCCCCAGGGTTAATAGCTGTATTGACTCGTCTGCCAGAGGGCGAGGATACGTCTCTCTATGGAGTGGCATGCCGTCCACTAGGGACGAAGATGGGATGCCAGTTTCCCCATATTTTTCCTTGGTCGACTTTTATACACCTTCTTCGAGCGCTTGCGCCCAGGGTGTTGATTTCAAGAGTCCTCTGGACTCAGGTATAGCTATAGTTAGGGGCCCAGCAGGCCCAAGCTACATACACAGGGGACCGCCAGGATGCTTATAGCTACTAGGTGATGTGGTATGACCTAGGTAGGGGTAAATAGATTGTGATGATTTCACCTTCCGGCTTATGGGGGCTAGGTAAGGTTTATGTTATGTTATGCTGTTTTAGTTATTGATAGATAGACAGTAGAACGCCATGTTATCAGGTATGACTCCTACTCTTCTCAGTATAGTTATATTTAGTCTTGATTCCACTATCTCAGTCCATTTCCTATTACTTCAGTTACTGTCAGCATTATTACTTACTTTCTATTATTTTCAGTTATTGCTTTACATACTTGGTACTTGTGGTACTGACGCCCGTTTGGGGCACTACATTACTTGCCTACAGGTGTGCATAGATGAGGAGCAGATCCCTCATAGTTCCAATCGGTGATACAGAGCCTTCAGCTCCTTTCATTCAGAGCTTGAAAGACAGAGGTTCACTCTCCTTTTGATTGTACAGTATGGGTAGGCCGGGGCCTTGTCCCCACCATCTTATTATTCTTAGAGGCTTGCAGATTGGATTATATTCCCTGTGGTTAGAAGTATCGGTCGTGTGGGGCCTTGTTCAGTTGTTAGTTGGTGACCTTGTCGGTCACAGATCAGTTTAGTACCTGAGTTCGTTTCTCAGCTATAACTAGATATCATGGTGGCTTTTTCGGACCGCATAGGACTCCTTATATTCAGTTGTTTCTGGCTAGCTATTACTTTTAACAGGTGGCTTTAGGCCTTATCAGTCAGGGGCTGTATTTATAGCCGCCATATAGCCCGTTGTTTTCTTGATTTCAGAGTTAGAGCCAGCCTTGCACCAGAAGTGCTTAGGCTCAATTAGTTCAGCAGTCTAGGTCCTTGTAGGGCACCAGGTACCAGTCATGCATCCCAAAGCGAGGCATGACAAGCTTAGTTCAGTCTCGCAGTTTTAGGACATGTTTATGACCATCAGTCAGGGTCATTATTGACCATATCACAATTATAGGTCAGCTTTTATCAATATTCAGTTGCAGTTGGTCATTTCATGTTATTTCAGTTTTGTGCTTATTTTCCATGCTTTATGTACATCTTACTTACTCAGTACATTCAAAGTACTGACACATACTTTCCATGTTGTATCATATTATGATATAGGTGCAGGTTCTCAGTCTAAGCATCGTCAGTAGTTCCCGCCGACAATTTTAGCAACAACATTATTTGGTGAGTCCTCATCTTTTGAGGACGATTTTTTCTTCTTAGTTAGTTCTTATTTAGTCAGAGTTTAGAGTTTGTTGGGGGCTTATCCCAGCAACTCATCAGTTAGTAGTTGGATTTCAGACACAGATGTTTCACATTCTTTACAATTATGTTTACTATTTCGAAAATAGTTTTATTTGGATATTTACTTTTTCCCAGCTTCCGCATATGCTTACTTAGTTACCAGTGTGATGATAGACCATGGGTTCGCTTGGGGTCACTTGTGACTCCAAGTACTGTGTCCCGTCCAGGGTGCAGACTCGGGTCGTGACAATTACTTTGCATCCTCTTATACTTCATGTTGAATCACTTTGTCGATGCAACAATACTGATATTTCTTCACAAGATAATTGTTTGATATATTGGGTATTATATACATGTAGCTATACATAGATTGAGGAAATCTAGTTATAATGATACAACTTTTTGATCCCATATAGACTAACCTTTGTCACTTTGAAGACTAATGACACTTGGAGTCTTAGTCTCGGAGTGACAAAAGCTCAGCTCGGCTCCTGATAATCTTGACTACCTGCAAACATCAAATAAAGCAACGGTTCTATTTCACTACTCTTGGACAAAAGTTTCCCTGGAGCAGTAACATCCAACAATATTTTAAACTCATGCTGAGTCCTTCAATAAAGTTATGGCCAATGATTTCTTTTCTACATATGATATGGTAACTCTAACAAATAACCTTTATACCTCTCCCACGCTTGGGCCAATGATTTTCTGTCATTCTAAATAAACCCTGAGATCTTTTCTGTAACACCTTATATCTTCAGAAGGAAATCTTGACCTTAATACATAATCTTACATGTGTAATACAGAGTATTTATGGTATATGAAGCCTTTCATAGAGTATATAAGCACCCAAAGTTGAAGCTAGAGAGAGAATTAGCAAAGAAATTCACTATGAAGGTACCGTAGACATATAAAATTTATTCTACGAGCTGTATGTCGAAGTATGGAGGAATTATTTGTGTTTAAGCTACTATTAAGCCTACAAAACCCACCTATGAATCATAAATTAAACCCATGAGCTATACTTTTTCTTCATAGATGATACTTCAGAGACTGTGCAAGTGCAGGACTAATAGACCAACTAATCTATGACCCGTAAAATGATTCAACAAATCGTATCTGGCCATCACAAGTGGAGACTCAAAATCATAAGTTACTGCATAAGGGTTATGATTCATTCTATGGACCACATATTAATTTTATGGTCTGTAACCGGATCCATAAGTGAAACTTCAGAAAGGTGTATTTCTCTCTAATTCAACAGACAATGCATCCTAGAGACAACTGATCCATTCTATAGTTTGTATCTGTGAACCGTAAGTGAGGAGTGTATGCGCAGAGGTAATCTATGATTGGACTTAAAGACTGCAGATCAATTTTATGGTCCATAACAGTGTCCACGTACTGTAAGTTGTGATTTTTTTTCTGCATCTATAAATAGATGGAACCCGATCTTTCACCCAATTTCTTTACCTTCAACTTACATACATGGTTCCTCCCTCCTCTCGAAGCCCTCTTACTTCAAGGTAAGATTCTCCAAGCTCTTTCCATGGGTTATTCTTGCATGTAAGGTCAGATTATTTATTTTTTAGCTTCTCTTCTCCTAGGGTTTCTAGGAAAAACTATTTCTAGGTCAAGGACACATAACAAACCTCTTCAACAAGCTTGATATTTTGTTCTTCTCTTTTCCTAGAGAAACTAAGATATGCTAAGGCATAACCTTTTTTTTGGGGTCGCACGAATCGCAAGGCGTATTAATCATTTTTGACTTGAGTTATGGTAGACATATTGTTAATCCTACATTCGTCAATATCCATTTTAAGTTGTATTTTTGAGTATTTTGACCGTTTTCACTCTAATGCGTTGATGTCCTTGTTACTTCTATGACTTGTAATCTTGCTACATGCGGGAGCCATTACTTTGATGCTATCATTTCTTCAGAACTCATAATGTTATGGTATTGTTTAATTGTTGAACTAAATTACTCTTGTGGTATGATCTACTTGTATAGAATTAGACTAATTAGAGCTTATCGTCCTATCAAGAATTCATATGAAAAAGAACCTAAATTGAGCTAAAGTTTCAAGCCTTCACGCGAATCATTTTTAAAATAGTTGTGAAAGTTCTAGATGTTCTTAATCTCGAAGGTTGCTAAATCTTGGTCCAACCTATGAGAGTCTACACCAATTGATTAACAATCATTGTCGAATAAGAAATTCTTGAGTCCTTACCTAAGTGGTTAGTGGTCCATGGTAAAGTGGGAAAATCTTAAGTTCATAAATTTGGCACATAGTTTTATGTCATGACATATGCATTCTTACCAAGGAATCTCATTATGATTGGGCATATTATAGGCCTCATGTGGCCATCGTTATTAATTATCACTAAACCTCATTTCGATTAGGCAAACTATTGCACAATTACCTCTAGATGGGCAGGCTAGTATGGCATTTCCCATCGAGCTTAAGCCGATGAGCAATTGCATGAATATGTGAGCATACTTAGTTTAGTTTCATATGATTGTCAATTCTGTTATTTTTGAGTTGTGTTAAGTTTTAGTTGACATGTAAATTATTCACCTCTTGTGGTGCTTAGAGTTTCAGGTTGTATCTCTATCTCTTATTCTTTATTGCAGTTGCTTCCATGTTTCTTATTTTTAGCCTTACATACTACTACTTATTATTCATACTGACGTCCCTTTGCTTGGGTACCCTACATTTCATGCTGTAAGTGTAGATAGAGGCCCTGATCAACCTCTATAGTAGGAGTCTTCCCATCATGACCCAAAATCCCATTGAGCCGTGAGGGCACCCACCATATCTGTAGGCGAATCCCATTTCTTTATTGGCCAATTAATAATTTAATTAATGCGAAAATAATATAAAATAAGCAACTAACTCTTATAAGTGCGGAATAAATAAGTCTAAGATCAAAACAACCCCAAGACCTGGTGACACTAGTACAAGAGCATCTATGAATACCAAAAAACTCTGAAAAACTAAAGTCACTGTCAAAAAAGAAATAAGATAGAAAATAAAATAAAAAATCTCTAGAGTTTAGTGCTGCCGAAGAGAAAAGTAGCTCACCCTAAACTCTAACCACAACATATCTCAAATCGTGTAGCAACACAAGTACCATTAGTACTTGATTTAGTCCCTGCAAGCAAAAAGGTGTAGCAAGTATAGGGTGAGTACAGAAAACACATGTACTCAGCATGCTTTGATAGACAACCCTTTCTAGAAGTGATGACGAGATATAATCCTAAAAATGCTTTTTCAACAAATTGCAAATATACATTATAAATAATTCACCCCAAAAAAAGTTTATGGATTTAATATCTAACCATGAAACCAATTAAATATATATTACAAAGTCAGTTACACCACCGATGATATCATAATATACCTCAATATCGTCACCATATTATCTACACCACTGATTATATCACGATGAGTCTCAAATATAATGAGTCAAATCAATATCACAACCATCTCAATATTTCAACATTCAACTCAATATTAAATGCAAAGAAGATGAAATGTAATGCACTAGCCAAGAACCCGTATATACCTGCTTTCTTTGTTGGATAGTTAGGACCCATGAAGGACTGTCACAACCCGAACATAGGCCTGGATCGAGACACGGGACAAGGAGCCCCGAGAAACTCCAAGTCGACCCATGAAATGAACATATATCTAACTCAATCAATAAAAGCATAAGATCAATTACAATAACATAGCGGAAGTCTAAACATAACTTAACATCAGAAAACACGAGTCTGAAGTTGAATATAATCTATGTATGAAAAGCCTCTAATTCTGATGAGTTGATGAGATAAGAACCTAAAAACGTAAAGATAACTGGTAAGGAATGGCCCTATGGAGATGAGGACTCACCACTGAAGCTGGATGCTAACTCCGAAAACTAGCTAATGACAGGGCTGAGTCTGAAGATAGGAACCTGTATCATGAAACAATACAACGTAGAGTATGTGGTCAGTACGTGCAATATATCGAGTACGTGAGGTAAGTAAAACCGCTTAAGTAAGTAAAATCATTAAAACATGCATAACATAAAACATAATCAAGATAAGAATATGATAGTAGGACTTGCATGCTTTTTTCTGAAATCATGATCTGAACATTACTGAACATCATAACTGAATCAAATGAGCCAAAGCTAAAATCTGATAATCATAAGTAAAACTGAACTTTGGGTCAACCCTGCTTAAAAACCTATATATATATATATATATATATATATATATATATCATGAATGATAAATATGCATAACTGAAATCATGAGGAATAATAGGAGACTCGTCATGTAACTGACATTGCCACAATAGAGCTTACGTGGTCCCGACTATTACACTCAAGTGGGCAGAGCCGTCTAAAGCCTTTCCAGTGCTAAGGACGCTACTATGATATCGATATCAAACTGAAGGCCCCTTGGGGCAGGGGAAAGCTCCAAATGAGGTACCAAATAATCTGATCATACCTACGTTGGCACGTAGTTTTGAGGCATAGGGTTGACTGACCCTTAGCCTACTCAATGCTAGACACTACTCCCAAAAACATACATATAATCTACATTATTTTTTAATGAAGCTGACCATCGTCTATTGACGAAGTTGAATAATCATGTACATATAAAATCTAAAATCATACATGAGGAGCCTTGGCTCAAACCATATCAGAAGCTGAACATAATCGGGAGTCTTGACTCCAAAATCATGTGGTAAGCCATTTGACATGAAATCATAAATCACACTTGAACATATGGGCTTGCCCAGTACTTAAACATGCTTGTGAAATACTGGATTCACTTGAAAACATAATCATAGACATGGGTAACTTGAAAACATGTTTTTCTCATAAATATCTCATCAAACTTGAACATGCATCATAGATCTCAAATTTCATGGATGGATGTCATAATTTATAAAACTTGAAAACATGATTTATAATTGAAAACATTGTAAAACTTGCCCATGAATCATAATTCAACAACCAAAACATGCTAAGAACATACCCATGGTTGAAACTTTGGGAATTCATGTATTGGGTTAAAACCCCATAGGATCAACATATAGATTTTTCATGAATTAGAGAGGGATTAGGCATGGGTGTGGACAATTTCACGCATTCATAACCTTACATACCTTAGAGAATCTGATTTTACAACTTTTCTGATTGCCCAAGGAATAATTGAGGAAGAACTTGGAAGAAACTAAGCTTGATCACCTCTCTAGACTTCTAAGCTTGCATGGATGAATTAGGAATGACATAGAATGAACTTACCCTTCTTAAAACACACTATTCTGAGCTTAAAACGACGTAGTTTAGGCCTTAGGATCATAGGAATTACGGAAAAGCCCTTACTAAACTCGCAGGGAAAGATAGACTGCCAGTCCCAACAAGGGACTGGATGAGTCATCATCCAAGGCCACGACTAGTGGCCATAAGTCGTCAAATGCACCGCAAAAATTTCACTAGGGCTCATCGTGGGGGACTTAACGAGTCGTTACTGGTGACCATGACTCGTGGTCACCTCCCATTGCCTTTACTGCCCATTTTCTTCTTCCTTCACCTCGCCCTTGACCATGACTCACTCAATGAGTCGTGGTGCTAACCATGACTCTTAGTCATGTCCGTGGTGACCCAAAAGCCAAAAATTCCAATTTAAGTCCAACTCCTCACCACGAGTCACTTAACGACTCGTGGTCATCCTGACGGGTCAGAGGACGACTTGTTTTGTGACCTGGTGTAGAAAATTCTATTTTTCTCCGTCTCAACTCTCGAGTCTGATCTTAGAGCTTTTGAGGTATAGCAATATCTCCCCCTTGGGAACATTCATCCTCGAATGTTGAAGATCATATAGAAAAGCAGAGAAATGCAATCATCATATTCAAATATTAATCATATAAGTTGAAAATTGATGGGACGACTGTCTCCGAACTGAACTACATGACTGAATTGAATTCACGAATCATATATACATGTTTTGACATGAAAGAAACTGGGCCACATGAACTGAACATGAAATTGTATAGAGTTTTAGGGAAAAAACTGATACCTCAAGCTGGAATTAAACAGGAAGGGAATAGATGTGGGTATTTAGCCATCATATCTGCTTCAGCTTCCCACGTAGTTCCCTCAACATGCTGATTCCTCCATAAAACCTTGATTGAAGCTACTTCCTTTTTCCTTAGCTTACGAACCTGGCGATCCAATATCTCCACCAGAACCTCTTCATAACAAAGTTTGTCTTTCACACCGACACTATCCACCGGAACAACTTGAGCTGGATCACCCAAACACTTCTTTAAGAGCAATACATAGAAAACTTGATAGAATGAAGCTAATTCTAAGGGCAACTCCAACTCATATGCTACCTTGCCAACCCATTTCACAATTCGGTACGGGCCAACATAACGGGGATTGAGTTTCCCTTTCTTTCCGAACCACATCACTCCCTTCATGGGAGACACCTTTAGAAACACCCAATCATCAACTTCAAACTCAAGCTCTCTCCTCCTCACATCCGCATAGATCTTTTGGTGACTCTAAGATATTTTCAACTTGTCCCGTATGAGCTAAACTTTCTTCATAGCCTCATGACTGAATCTGGTCCGATCATCACAGCTTCATCGACTTGAAACCAACCAGTGATGATCTATATCTCCACCCATAGAGAGCCTCAAACGGAGCCATCTAAATGCTGGAATGGTAGTTGTTGTTATATGCAAACTCAGTGAGAGACAAATGATTATCCCAACTACCCTTGAAGTCAATCACACATGCTCTCAACATGTCCTCGTGAGTCTAAATAGTTTGTTCCGCCTGACCATCCATTTGTGGATGAAATGTTGTGCTAAGCTTGACCTGAGTACCAAGTCCCTTCTAAAGCGATCTCTAAAACTGAGAGGTAAACTGAGTACCTCTGTCTGATATGATGGACAATGGAACTCCATGCAACTGAACTAACTACCAAATGTACAACTTAGCATAATTCTCATCCGAATCAGTAGTTTTGACCAATAGGAAATGAGCTACTTTAGTCAACCTGTCCACAACAACCCAAATGGAGTTATATTGTCGGCGAGTGCGAGGTAACCCTGTAATGAAATTCATGTTGATCTCTTCCCACTTGCAAGTAGGAATGCTAATATCTTGGAGCACTCTGGGTCTTTGATACTTTACCTTCACCTGTTGACAGTTTGGACACTTAGCCAAAAATTCTATTATGTCCTTCTTCATGCCATTCCACCAATAGACTTCCCGTAGGTCACGGTACATCTTGGTGGCACCTGGATGTATCGAATATTTGGAATCATGAGCCTCATGCAACATCCTATCTCTCAAATCTTTAACATCTGGAACACACAAGCATCCCTGATATAAGCATACCATCTCCCCTTTTGGAGAAGACCTCTACCTTCCGATTCTGAACGGCTTCCTTCAGTTTCACCAAAACATGATCCTCGTCTTGCCTGTCTTTTACATCAGCCACCAAGGATGATTATGATCTATTCTGAACAATAATACCATTGTCGACCGAGTCAACCAAATTAACTCCCAATCGTGCAACTCGGTTCACATCCTTCGCCATCTCCTTCCTCCCCTCATCTATATGAGACACTCTCCATAAAGATCCTACTGAGTGTGGCTGCTACTACATTAGCCTTACGTAGATGGTAAAAGACACTCATATCATAATCCTTGAGTAGCTCCAACCACATCCTTTGCTATAGATTTAGGTCCTCCTGAGTAAACACATATTGTAGACTTTTGTGGTCCGTAAACACATCCACATAGACCCCGTACATGTAGTGTTTCAAAATATTCAAGGAGAATACTACCGCCGCTAATTCGAGATCATGAGTCGAGTAATTCTTTTCATGAACCTTCTGTTGCCTGGATGCATATGTTATAACCTTACCATGTTGCATCAATACACAACCAAGGCCAATCCTTGAAGCATCACAATATACCACAAACCCATCGGTACCCTTAGGTAGGGCAACACCAGCTTTGAGGTGAGTCGAGTCTTCAACTCTTGGAAGCTCTTCTCACAATCCTCTGACTATTGAAACTTCACTTTTTTCTGGGTCAATTTGGTCAAAGGTTCTGCAATAGATGAAAACCTCTGAACAAACCTCTGATAATACCAAGCTAAACCCAAGAAACTCCTAATATCTGAGGGATTCACCGATCTTGGCCAATTCTTTATCGCCTCTATCTTTTGAGGCTCTACCTAAACACCCTCACTTGACACTGCATGACCTAATAACGCCATTGAATTCAACCAAAACTCGCATTTACTGAACTTAGCATACAAATGACGATCCTTCAAAGTTAATAACACCACTCTCAAGTGAGCGACATGCTCCTCCTTGCTCCGAGAGTATATAAAGATATCTTCTATGAACACAATCACGAATGTATCCAAGTATGGCTTGAACACCCTGTTCACCAATTCCATAAAAGCTGCAGGTGCGTTCGTTAGTCCAGAGACATAACTAAAAACTCATAATGACCATACCGCATCGTGAAGGCTGTCTTCGGGATGTCACTCTCTCGAACCCTAAGCTGATGGTATTCGGATATAAGGTCTATCTTTGAAAAGAACTTATCCCCCTGAAGCTGGTCAAAAAAATCATCAATCTGGGGGAGAGGATACTTTTTCTTGATGGTGACCTGGTTCAATTGCCGATAATCAATAAACATACGAAGAGAACCATCTTTCTTTCGACAAACAGAGCTGGTGCACCCCATGGGGATTTGATAGGTCTGATGAAACCCTTGTCTTGAAGGTCCTTCAACTGATCCTTCAACTCCTTTACCTTGGATGGAGCCATTCTATAAGGAGGAATAGATATAGGTTGTGTATCGAGAAGAAGGTCAATACCAAAATCGATTTTCCTCTCTGTAGGGATTCCCGGTAGATCATCTGGGAACACTTCTGTATACTCACATACTACTGGGACTGACTGGATAGTTGGGGGTCTCAGGCATATCATCCATAACCCAAACTAGATGGTACACACAACTCTTAGAAATCATCTTTCTGGCCTTAAGGTAGGAAATGAAACGACCTATAGGTACAGCTGAACTACCATTCCATTCTAATACTAGCTACCCAAAAATCAAAACTCTACCGCACGGGTTCTACAATTCACTGAGGCATAACATGCAAATAGCCAATTATCACCACCCAAACGTAGACCGGATCGCAACATGGGACAAGGAGCCTTGAGAGACTCCAAGTCGACCCATGGCATGAACATACCTCTAACTCAATCAAATAAAGCGGAATACTCAATATGATGACATAGTAGAAGCATAATCATGACATAACAAAGAAAATGAAACGCATTTCATACATGAAGACTGAATACTACATATAGTCTGAAAGCCTCTAACATATCTGATGGGTTGATGGGACAACACCCCCAACTAACCCAACAAATCTGGAAAACTAAACATAAAAGATAACTAATATAAATTGGTCCTCAGGAGATGAACTTACCATGGAACTGGATGCTAACTCCGGGGAAATGAGCTAATAACGATGTTGGTTCTGAAGGTTGGAGCCTGTATCATAAAACAATACAACACAAGGTATGCGATCAGTACTTGGGATGTGTCGAGTATGCAAGATAAGTAAAACAGATATTTAAAATATATAAAAGTTCATAAGAGTAGGACAACATGCTCATAACATGAATATCATGATGTAACATAAGGCTCAAAGTTATCAAAACATTCATAAATCAGTCATAATCATAATAATAGGAGAAAAGCTTCATTAGATGTGACTTCAGCAAAAATGAATATGAACATAACCATGCATAAATCATAAGGAACAATGGGAGGACTCGTCATAACCGACACCATCATGGTAGAGCCTTACATGATGCCTTAATCATCTCACTCAACTAGGCAGAGTCGTCCCAGGCTTGCTAGGCAATGGACACGTAGTGTGTGATATCACGAAAGAGCAGATCTGTTAACATTGTAATGTATCAATATGAACCTACGGTGGCACATAGTTATGAGACATCGGCGTAGTCTTTTGAACGCCGGGCTACTCGGTGCTAGAAATTGCTTCCAAAAACATGCACATTAGGCTCGTATGTAAATCATAAACATCATTCATGAGATTCGTGGACAAATAAACATTAACATAATTGATCCCCATTTATACATGCTTAGCCATGAATCAAGGGCCCATGAATCGGCCAACATCAAAAATCGACTAATCATAAAGTCCATGCATACTTGTAAAACATGTATATGCTTAGTAATAATATTCATGATGAGCATTTGAGTAAATACATATCATAAATCATAAATCATATTGTGTTAAAGAACATCAAAAAATCCAGGTAAAATCATAACTCGATTTATCATAGAACATGCATGATTGGGCATAATTTTATAGAAACTTAAAACAATTAATTCATAATCGAATTAGTTGTAAAATATTCTCATGATTCATAAAATATGATGTGATACATGAGAGATATTAACCCATAGATAGATCATTAGGATTTCATAAGAATTTGGGATAAAATGCCATAAGATTTTCAAATAAAATTTGATGAATTAGGAGAGATTGGGCATAGGTGTGAACGAATTCACCCACTCATAACCCTACATACCTGAGAGACTTGGATTCTATCACTCCATAACTTTCCCAAGAGGAATTGAAGAACAATTGATGAAGAACCTTGGAGTTTAATGCTTGATCACCCTCTACAGTCTTGAACTTTGCATGCATGAGTTTTGAATGGGCTAGAATTACTTAACCAATCTTAATACACCCTGAAAATAGCTTAAAATGACGTAGTATTGGACCCTAGCGCCTAGGAATGACGATAATATCCTTAATAAATTCTTAGTTAAATATTGACTGCCAGTCCCAATAAGGGAATGGACGAGCTGTTACCCAAGACCACGACTGGTGGCATCATTCATCGAGTGCACTGTCCAATAATTAATCTGGGCTCGCCACAGGGGACCCTATGAGTCATTACTAGTGACCATGAGTCATGGTCACCACTCATCATTCTCACTGCCCAAATTCTCAAACCATAAGCAACCAGATGATCACGACCCATCCCACGAATCATGGTGTCTGGCCATGACTTGTGGTGACCAATCGTAGGGTACACTGCAAAGTTTTCTTCTCCTTCCCATAGCCCTTGACAACGACTGACTCAACGAGTCGTGGGGTCTGACCATGACTCATGGTCAAGCCTGTGGTGTCTTCCAATCACCATTTCCAAAACGTAAGACTAGAACCTCACCACAAGTCACCTAACAACTCGTGGTCAACCCCACAGGTCAAGTAATGACCCGTTCTATGACCTGGTGTAGATTTTCTAGTTTTCTCCTTTTCAACTCCTTGGTCTGATCTTAGGGATTCCAGGGCATTTTAATATCCTCCCCTTAGGAGAATTCATCCTCGAACGTTGCAAAACATATAGAAAAGCATAGAAATGAAATTATCATATTCAAACACAGATCATTTAAGCTGAATACTGACGGAATGACTACCTCCGGACTGAATTACATGGCTGAACTGAATTCAAGAACCATACATACATACTTTGACATAAAAGAAACTTGGGCACATGAAGTGAAAATGAAAACTAAATAGAGTACTAGGGCATAAAATGATACCTCAAACTAAAACTGAGCCAGAAGGGAATAGGTGTGGGTATATAGCCATCATATTCGCTTCGGCTTCCTACAACATGTTGATTCCTCCATAATACCTTGACTAAAGCTACCTCCTTGTTCCTTAGCCTCCGAACTTGATGATCCAATATCTCCACCGGAATCTCCTCATAGCTAAGGCTGTCTCTCACCCCCACACTCACTACCGGAATCGCCAAAGCTGGATCACCCAAACACTTCTTCAAGAATGGTACATGAAAAATAGGATGAACAGAAGCTAATTCTGAGGGTAACTCCAATTCGTATGCCACTTTGCCAACCCGTTTCACAATTTGGTAGCGGTCGACATGAAGAGGGCTGAGTTTTTCTTTCTTTCCAAACCTCATCACTCCTTTAATGGGTGACACCTTTAGAAAAATCCAATCATCCACTTTGAACTCTAGCTCTCTCCTTCTCACATTGGCATAGGACTTTTGGCGACTTTGAGCTATTTTCAACCTGTCCCGTATGAGCTGAACCTGCTCCATAGCCTCATGGACAGAATTTGGTCCTATCATCGCAACTTCACCATCTTCAAATTAGCCGATAGGCGATCTACATCTCCGCCCAAAGAGGGTCTCAAACGGAGCCATCTAAATGCTGGAATAGTAGCTATTTTTGTATGCAAACTCGATAAGAGGCAAATGATCATCCCAACTACCCTTGAAGTCAATCACACATGCTCTCAATATGTTCTCGAGAGTTTGAATTGTCTGCTCGGCTTGACCATCCATTTACGGGTGAAATACTGTGCTGAGCTTAACCTAAGTACCCAGTCCTCTTTGAAATGACCTCCAAACTAAGAGGTAAATAGAGTACCTATGTTAGATATGATGGACAAGGGTAGTCCATGCAATCAAACCAACTCCCGAATGTATAGTTTGGCATAATCCTCCATGGAATCAGTAGTTTTGATCAGTAGAAAATGAGTTGCTTTGGTCAATCTGTCTACAACAACCCAAATGGAGTCATATTACTGACGAGTGCGAGGCAAACCTGTTATGAAGTCCATATTGATTTCTTCCCATTTCCAAGTAGGAATGCTAATATCTTTGAGAACACCTCTGGGTCTTTGGTGCTCAACCTTCACCTGTTGACACTTTGGACACTTAGCCATAAATTCTGCTATGTCCTTCTTCATGCCATTCCACCAATAGACTTCCCGTAGGTCACGATACATCTTGGTGGCACCCGGGTGTATAGAATACTTGGATCCATGAGCCTCGTGCAACATTTTATTCCTCAAATCAATAACATCCGGAACACATAAGCGACCCTAGTATCGAAGAACACCATCTCCCACTTTATAGAAGACCTCTACCTTCTGTTTCTTAATGGCCTCCTTCAACTTTACCAAAATAGGGTCCTCATCTTGTCTAGCTTTTATATCAGCCACCAAGGATGATTCTAATCCATTCTGAACTATCACACCGCCATCGGTCGAGTCAACCAAGTGAACTCCCAACCTTGCAAGTCGATACACGTCCTTCACCGGCTCCTTCTTTCCCTCATCTACATGGGACACACTTTCCATGGAGAGTCTAGTAAGTGCGTCTGCTACTATATTAGCCTTTCCCGGATGGTAAAGGACACTCATGTCATAATCCTTAAGTAGCTCCAACCACCTCCTTTGCCAAAGATTGAGATCCTTCTGGGTAAACACATACAGTAAACTCTTATGGTCTGTTAACACATCTATGTGAACCCCGTACAAGTAGTGTCTCCATACTTTCGAGGCAAATACCACTGTGGCCAATTCGATATCATGAGTCGTGTAGTTCTTTTCATGCACTTTTAACTATCTAGAATCATAAGTTATAACGTCTCAGTGCTACATCAATACATACCCAATTCCGATCCCAGAAGCATCACAATACACCACAAACCCATCGGTACCCTCGGGTAGGGTAAACACTGGTGCTGAGGTGAGTCGAGCCTTCAACTCTTGGATGCTCTTCTCATATTCCACCAACCATTGGAAATTTACCTTATTCTAGGTCAATTTAGTCAACGGTGTTGCGATAGATGAAAACCTCTCAACAAACTTCTGATATTACCCAGCTAAGCCCAAAAAACTTCTGATATTTGAAGGATTCACCGGTCTGGCCAATTCTTCACCACCTCTATCTTCTGTGAGTCTACCTACACACCCTCACTAGACACTACATAACCCAAGAAAGCCACAGAATTCAACCAAAACTCACACTTGCTATATTTTGCATACAATTGATGATCCTTCAAAGTCTGCAACACCACCCTCAAATAAGTGGCATGCTCCTCCTTGCTCCAAGAGAATATGAGAATGTCATTTATGAACACGATCATGAACATGTCCAAATATGGCTTGAACAGCCTGTTCATCAAGTCCATAAAAGCCCTGGGAGCATTCGTTAGTCCAAAAGACATAACTACAAACTCATAGTGACCATACCGAGTTCTAAAGGTTGTTTTTGAAATATCACTCTCCCAAACCCTGAGATGATGGTATCTGGACCTGAGATCTATCTTCCAAAAGAACTTGACACCCTGAAGCTAGTCAAACAAATCATCAATCTTGGGTAGAGGATACCTGTTCTTGATGGTGACCTTGTACAATTGCCGATAATCAATACACATACGAAGAGAACCATCTTTCTTTTGGACAAAGAGAACTAGTGCACCCCATGGGGACTTGCTAGGTCTAATGAAACCCTTGTCTAGTAGGTCCTTCAACTGATCCTTCAACTCCTTTAACTCAATTGGAGCCATTCTGTATGGAGGAATAGATATAGGTTTCACATCGGGAAGAAGGTCGATACCAAAATCAATCTCTCGCTCAGGAGGAACTCCTGGCAAATCATCTGGAAAGGCCTCTGGGAACTCACTTACTACCGGGACTAACTAGATAGTCGGGTTCTCGGACTTAACATCCTTACTAACTAGATGGTATATGCAACCCTTAGAAATCATCTTCTTGACCTTAAGATAAGAAACAAAATGACCTACAGGCATGGGTGAACTACCCTTCCACTCTAAAACTAACTCACCCGGAAAGCCGAACTCCACCGCATGGGTTCTACAATTAACAGAAGCATAACGTGAATACAACCAATCCATGCAGAGAATAATATCAAAGTCAGTCATGGATAAATCTACTAGGTTTGTGGAGGTGACTTTTGTAATATTGTGACCGGGCAACTTCTATACACCCGCGTAGCTACAACTGAATCACCAACGAGAGTAGAGACTGAGAATGGTTCTGACAGAATTTCGGGACTAACTCCAAAGCTAATAGCAATATAAGGTGTCACAAAAGATAAGCTAGCCTCTGGATCTAATAAAGCATAAGCATCAAGGTAAAACACTCGTAACAAACCAGTAACCACATCCGGTGAAGTCTCCTGGTCCTGACGTGAGGCAAGGACAAAGAAATTGTTTTGGTGTTGCCCGCCACCCCCACTAGTGGATGCCCCCTGCAGAGCTGAGTGTGATGGAGTTGCTGCTGACCTGGTAGTTTGAGCACGACCTCTATCATCACCCTGTCTAGCCTATGGACACTCCCGGTGCATGTGCCGGATCTACTGCACCCATAACAAATATATGAGCTGAGCAAGCACTCCCCAGCATGACTCTTGCCACACCTCTCGTAGGCTAGAAATGTGCACTATTCCTACATGCCCCTTGGTCCCTCGAACCTGAGGCCCTACTCTTGTGATCACCCTTGATAGTGTTGGAGCAAATGACCTCTGCTGAATCCGAGGGCGGTGAGCACCACCGGGATCTCTGCTGAGTGAACCCATGGCTGTTTGTCCGGGCCCTCTTAGCCTCTCTCTCTCTCAGATGCATCGCCTCCATCTGCTGGGCGTGCAACACTATACATGGAAAGTCAATATCCTGATGAAGCACGAAAATCTACAATCCTTGTCCAAATAGTCCGCCACTCCATGTATGAACCTGCTCACCCGAGCGGTCTAGTCAACAAATAACTTTGGGGTGCATCTTGACAAATGGGTGAACTCCAAAGAATACTCCTGAACTGCATCTTCCCTTTCTTCAGATTCACGAACTCTGCTGGTTTAATCTCCATCAATTCCCAAGGGAAGAACTGATCCAGAAAAGCGATGTGAAACTCCTCCAAACCAATAGGACCTTCTCCCACGGCCCTACTATCCTTCCATTGCTTAAACCAGATGTGTGTGTCCCCCTTCAACTGATATGAGGCCAAACCAGCACACTCTTTCCCAGTCACCCCTATTATATGGGTGATCTTTAGAATCTCATCGATAAACTCATATGGATCCTCGTCCACCTTCAATCCAAGGAATTCAAGAGGGTTCATCCTTAAGAAATCTCTGACCCGTGTTGTTGCTGCATCTCTATTTTACGGGACATGCACCACAACCTGCTAGTTGACCAGAGCGGTTAAGGCCTGCGCTAGCATCTGAATGGCTGCCCAAAATTTATCATGGGCAACCGGATCCGGTGCATGGTGCTCCTGGACTGATGGGGATTGTTGGTTCCCTTCTCCGTTGCCATCCTCGTGGTCCTTTCCATTCCCATTCCTTCTACCATTAACTTTGGGGGGAGCCATCATTCTACAATCTCGAATAGCACGAGTTAGAAGGATAGGGAGACATTTCATCATATGACATAGATTATGAAAAAAGGGAACATTTCCTAAACGTCTCGTAGCCTCTTCATCATAAGTTTTGTATGCTTCACACCTATGAAAAAGACTCTACTTGAAGAGACTTTCAGATAACCTAGGACAATCAAAACCTGGCTATGATACCAAGTTTTTCACGACCCAAACGTAGACCCAAATCGCAACACAGGACAAGGAGCCCCGAGAGACTCCAAGTCAACCCATGGAATGAACATACCTATAACTCAATCAATATAGAGGAATACTCAACACAATGACATAGAGGAAGAATAATCATGGCATAACATAGAAAACGAAACGCACTTCATATATGGCGGTTGAATACTACATATAGTCTGAAAGCCTCTAACATATCCGATGGGTTGATGGACAACAACCCCAACTAACCTGACAAATCTGGAAAACTAAACATAAAAGATAACTAATATCAACTGGTCCTCAAGAGATGAGGAGTCACCACTGAAATGGATGCTAACTCCGAGGAAACGAGCTAATGACGGTGCTATGTTTGATGGTCGGAGCCTGTATCATAAAATGATACTTCATAAAGTATGTGGTCAGTACGTGGAATGTACCGAATATTCAAGGTAAGTAAAATGGACATTTAAAATATATAAAAGTTTATAAGAGCAGGAAAACATGCTCACAACATGAATATCATGATGTAACATAAGGCTCAAGGTTTTCAACACATTCATAAATCAGTCATAATCATAATAATATGAGAAAAGCTTCATTAAACATTATTTGGGCCAAAATAATATGAATATAACCATGCATAAATCATGAGGAACAATGGGAGGACTCGTCATAATCGACACCATCATGATAGAGCCTTACATGATGCCCAAACTATCTCACTCAAGTGGGAAGAATCGTCCCAGGATTTCCAGGCAAGGGACGTATAGTGTATGATATCACAAAAGAGGGGATCCATTAACATTGTAATGAATCAATATGAACCTACGGTGGCACGTAGTTATGAGGCACTTGCGTAGTCCTTTGAACACCGGGCTACTCGGTGCTAGACACTGCTATCAAAAACATGCACATTAGGATCGTATATAAATCATAAACATCATTCATGAGTTTCATTGCCAAATAAACATTAACATTGTTGATCCCCCATTTAAATACATGCTTAGCCATGAATCAAGGGCCAATGAATCGGCCAACGTCAAAATTTGATCAATCATAAAGTCCATACATACTTGTAAAACATGTATATGCTTAGTAATCATAAATTCATGATGAGCATTTGAGTAAATCCATATCATAAATCATAAATCATGATGGGTTAAAGAACATCAAAAAATAAAGGTAAAATCATAACTCGATTTATCATAGAACATGCTGATTGGGCATAATTTTATAGAAATTTAAAATAATAAATTCATAATCGAATTAGTTGTAAAATCTGCCCATGATTCATAAAATATGATATGATACATGAAAGATATTAACCCATAGATAGATCATTAGGATTTCATAAGAATTTGGGATAAAACCCCATAAGATTTTCAAATAGAACTTGATGAATTAGGAGAGATTGGGGATGGGTGTGAATGAATTCACCCACTCATAACCCTACATATCTGAGAGACTTGGATTCTATCACTCCTTAACTTTCCCAAGAGGAATTGAAGAACAATTGATGAAGAACCTTGGGGTTTTATGCTTGATCACCCTCTACAGTCTTGAACTTTGCATGCATGAGTTTTGAATAGGCTAGAATTATTTAACCTATCTTAATACACCCTGAAAATAGCTTAAAACGACGTAGTATAGGACCCTAGGGCGAAGGAATGATGATAATACCCTAAATAAATTCGCAGTTAAAAACTGACTGTCTATCACGACCCGAGAGGGTACCCGCATCGTTGACACGGGACAAGGGACCCCGAGAGACCTCAAGTCAACCCATGGCATAAGAATTAACTAAATCGTTCAATAAACATGAAGGAAACATAAATATAAACTCAGTGGAAGTCTAACTTATCATAACAATAGAATGAACATCTGAAGCTGAATATATATCTAAGTTTGATAAGCCTCTAATCTGGACGAGCTGATGGCACAACACCCCCTACTAGTTCGGAAATACTAAAACTAAAAGCACGCTCAAATTAACTGAAAGTCCAGCCCTCGGAAGATGAGGACTCACCAAGAAAGCAAATCCTAACTTTGATAGGCAGCAATGAACAGGGCTAAAACTGAGAACCCGACCCTGTATCATAAAACGATGCAACATAGGAAGTATGCGGTCAGTACGTGGAATATACCGAGTATGCAAGGTAAGTAAAACCACTAGAGCAATAGTAGTCTTTGAAAACAAGTCATACATATATGATAACCTTTAAGGATAAGAAAAGATCAGAAGCATTCATTATGAAATCATTCTTATTTAATACACGGTCATGCATGGATTTAGAATGTCTTGACTAAAGCGAATGACTCAAGGCTAAATCATAACATTTGTATCAAAAGCTGAACAATGAGTCAAACCTTGCTTTTCAAACATGCATGCATAAGATAATCATCATGAGTAATGTATATGAAAATTCAAATGATATAGACAGTAGGAGACTCGTCACTTAACCGACATACCATGATAGAGCTTACGTGGTCCCAACTATCACACTCAAGTGGGTAGATCCGTCCATAACCTTGCAAGGGCAATGGACGATACCATGATATAGATATCAATCTCAAAAGGGCAATCGGGCCGGGGATAGCTCACAAGGGAGGTCCCAATAATATAATAGAATCAACCTATGTTGGCGTGTAGTTCTGGGGCATAGGGTAGTCGACCCTTAACCCGCTCGATGCTAGACTCTTCTCCCAAAACATGCAACACTCTACATCATATAAATACGAAGCTCAACATCGTCTAGTGACTAAGCTAAACATAAAGTCATGCATAAACTCAACATCATATAAAACGAAGATCAACATTGTCTATTGATAAAGCTAATTATGAAATCATGCATGCATTAGAAATCATATAAATATGAAGCTCAACAATGTCATCTCGACAAAGCTTAGAATAGAATCATGCCTAAACTCAACATCATGTGAAATGAATATTAATGGCGACATACATCTCAATTATGAATTCATGCATATGAGAAGCATTACTACGACAGCTACCACAGGCTAAAGAATAGTGGGAGACTTTTCTCCAAAATCATATGGTAAGGCTACTTTAGAAATATCACTTCATTATCATGAACATAGGGACCTTTCCCAAAACCTTGTCATGCTTGGACCCATTCAATTCATTTGAAAACATTATAATTTGGGAGATTTCACTCCAAAATAAGTAATAAAATCAATTCAAGAGAAATCATCATCCATACTCAACATTTGGCACTACCCAAAGTTTCATTGTACTCGGGCCAATTCAACATTCTTTTGAAAACATTATCAAAATCATGGGTAAGTTTGGAAACATGCTTTTTATCATCTATTCCATCATCATCACATTCTATTAGGAACTCCCCACACATGGGCATTTTAGATTCAATTTTTAGAAAATAATTTTGTAAAAGAAATTAAGTTAGAATCCTCCCAAGCTCGATAAATCATCAATATCAACTCAATTAATCATACCCATGAGTACAAATGTAAGAATCATGCAATTGAATGAAAAGCCATACTTGATCATCTCAAATAAATTAGAAATTTATAGGGAATGGGCGTGGGTGTGGAAGAAAGCACCCACTCATAGCCTTACATACCTAGGAATGAAGAATCCTAACTCTTTCTAATTGCCCAACTGAGATTTCCCTTGAAAACCTTGAATTTTTCCTCACTTTCTTCCCTTCAAGCTCTCACCCTTGCATGCATGAAGAAGATGGCCTAGATGGGTCTTTCTCAGCTTAAAACCCTCTATTAGGAGCTTAAAACGACGTAGTATAGGCCCTTAGAACTTAGGAATTATGGAAAAGCCCTTACTAAAATCGCTTTAAATAACTAGCAGGGGGTCCAAACAGATGACCTGACGACTCGTTACTAGGGCTCATGATCCGTTGGTTCACCCATCAAGTGCATTGCCTCGTCATTCATGAAAACTCCACTGGCTTGTTAATGGCCCACTTAATGGGTCATTAGGACTGACGACAAGTCGTTGGGTGTCATCTATCAAGAGCACTGGATAAGCTTAACTGTCCTTCTCTAGGACTACCCCACGACTGACATGATGACTCGTGGTGTCTAACCATGAGTCGTTACATCGCCCTTGAGGACCTCGACTCCTCCATTATCCTAGGCCTTCCCCACGAGTCACTTGACGAATCGTTTGGCCTTTTAACGAGTCGTTAAGTGACCCGTTCTGCAACTACTGCAACTTTTTTCCAGTTTTCTCCTGATTCACTTCCAGGTCCAATTCTTGAATTCCCGAGGTATAACAATATCTCCCCCTTGGGAACATTCATCCTCTAATGTTATAAGCAAGTAGAAAAGTGAGAAACAACAATCACTATATATAGACAGATGCTAATCATTGATTTTCAAGTCGAAAACTGAGGAAACGACTACCCCCGAAGAGAACCACATAGTTGGTCAGAGTTCAGACATCACATACACATATCATATCATAAAACAAACTTATTCACATGAATAGAACATGAAAAACTGAATAGAGGTTTAGGGAAAAAATTTGATACCTTAAACTGAAGCTGAGCCGGTAGGGAACAAATGGGGGTATTTAGCCATCATATCCTCTTCGGCCTCCCACATGGCTCCCTCGATATGTTGATTCCTCCATAACACCTTTACTGAGGCTACCTCCTTGTTCCTCAGCCTTTGAACTTGTTGATCCAAGATTTCGACCGGAATTTCATCACACACCAATGCTGCCAATCGGAACCACCAAGGCTGGATCACCCAACCACTTTTTCAAAAGTGACACATGGAACACGGGATGAACTGAAGCCAATTCTAAAGGCAAGTCCAATTCATACGCCACGTTACCAACTCTTCTCACAACTCGGTAGGGACTAATATAGTGGGGACTGGGTTTACCTTTCTTTCCGAACCGCATGATTCCCTTCGTAGGGGATGCTTTTAGAAACACCCAATCGTCTATATCAAACTCCAAATCTCATCTCCTCACATCAACATATGATTTCTGATGACTCTGAGCGGTTTTCAACCGGTCCCTTATCAACTGAACTTTCACCATCACCTCATGCACCAAATCTGGACCAATCATGGCTGCCTCACCAACATCGAACCATCCAATGGGGGACCTACACCTTCGCCCGTAGAGAGCCTCGAATGGTGTCATCTGGATACTAGAGTGATAAGTATTATTATAAGCAAACTCGATCAAAGGCAAATGGTCATTCCAACTACCTTAGAAATCCATAGCACATGCCCTCAACATATCCTCAAGAGTCTGAATGGTTCATTCCGCTTGGTCGTCCGTCTGAATGTGAAAAGTTGTACTTAACTTAACTTGAGTCCCAAGCCCCTTTTGAAATGAACGCCAGAACTGAGAAGTAAACTGAGCACCTCAATCTGAAATAATAGACAAGGGCACTCCATGAAGCCGAACCAACTCCCGAATATACAACTTAGCATAATCATCTACTGAATCCGTGGTCTTGACGGGTAGGAAGTGTGCAGTCTTGGTCAACCTGTCCACCACAACCCAAATGGAGTCGTATTGCCAGCGAGTACAAGGTAAACCTATAATGAAGTCCATATTGATTTCTTCCCACTTCCAAGTGGGGATGGCAATATCCTGAAGTACACCTCCAAGTCTTTGATGCTCAACTTTTACTTTCTAACAGTTTAGACATTTTGCTACAAACTCTACAATATCCCATTTCATACTATCCCACCAATAGATTTCTCGAAAATCCTGATACATTTTCGTGGATCCTGGATGAGTAGAATATCTAGTACCATGTGCCTCATGAAAACCTCCACTTTCTGATTCCGCACCGCCTCCTTCAGCTTCCTCAATATTGGATCCTCATCTATCTTGGATTTAACATCAACTACCAAGGATGATTCCGACCCGTTATGCACAACACCGCCATCGGTCGAATCGAGCAATCTAACTCCTAGTCTCGCAAGCCGGTGAACATATTTCACCAATTCCTTCTTTCCCCCATCTACATGGGACACACTCTCCATTGAGAGTCTACTAAGAACATCCGCAACCACATTAGCTTTGCCCCGATAGTTGATCTTGGGCAGATTTATATGCCCAAGTGATACTCAAACGTATCATTTTTACCTTGTTTGTTGTGCAATGTGTATATAATATCATGTAATTGGTAATAAAATGCGAATTTATACTAACCAACATGATTAGCATTTGTTTTGCAGGAAAATGTGATTTTTAGGAGCTAAAATGCATGTTGGAACTATGTCGGAGTTGGACTTGGATGCGAGCGTGGAAAAGACCCGGGAATGCAGGATTTATAGGGGCTCCGCGATGGCTCCGTGCCACGCTACCATCGCGGTAGCACACTGCCTGAGCAGGAATTAAATTTACAATTTCCAGTGTGCCTGCGCGTCAGCTCCGTGGCACGGAGATAGGCCTCCGCGATGGCCTCCGTGCCACGTTGAGGTTAAATTACTGGACCCTGGAAATTCCAGTGAGGGTCCGCGTCCACGCCGTGTCATGGAGGCAAGGCTCCGCATTGGCCTCCGTGACACGTTGCTTGTTATTCCGGGAAAAATTTCCCACTAGTATAAATAGCACACTTAGGTTTATTTTAAGTAGTTTTCAGTTTTTAGACTGAGTTCAGAAGTGGAGAGAAGGAACGTGGGTTAGTAGCAGTTGAAGATTGGAAAAGCTAAGGGATTTCTTCTCTTCCTTTCTTCTTTCTATCAATTGTACGTATGATTTACACTCATTTTAGGATGATCAATCCAAGAATGAGTGGCTAATTCTCTTTCCTGCTGAGGTTTTGAACATGTGTAATGAATTCTGATTTTCATTGATATGGTTTATTCTTCTTCTTTAATGTTGTTCTATTAATTCTTGTTCTTTACTGCATTAGTGATTGGCCAACATTAATGTATATCTAAAAAGTCCAATTTCACTCGAGAGAGCAAGAAATTGGAAAGTTGTGAATTAATAGGGTATTGTTCTTAAATTGATTTGGGAAAATTGGGTTTTGATGTTCTTTCCTGATATAAATATACTTGGAAGCCGTATTAGTCAATTTAGGAACCGGAATTGTAGTGCTAGGTCATAAATTGCATTTGATCACAGAATGTAGATGGATGGTTTATGATTCTAAAGTGAAATTAAATACGAGAGTTTTAATTTCTAGGCAAATGTTCTTGGCTAGCTACATGAAGAAGAGAATTAACCAAAATTATCATGATTATCAAGTTCATTACTTGTTCTTAACCTTGGCATGTTCATATCCATTGTCTGAATTCAAAAGTAAATAGTTTGTATTAATTGTAGTATATAGTTTAGAAACAAAAATTCAATTACTCTTGGGTACGTTGTTGTTAGCATAATTAGAAGTTAAATAGAAATATAGTAAATTAGGCAATTTTACATATCTTGAGCCTCCTTGGATCGATACTTGGCTACTTAGCCACTTTTTTACTTGTTTGACCACGTGCACTTGCGTGTCGGTTTTTACCCGTACCCCAAAGCACCGAGCAAGTTTTTGGCGCCGTTGCTGGGGAGGCTAGGCGATTTGTAAAATTGTGTTTAGTGTAAATTTACTGTATTTGTATTTTTATTTTCTTAAGTGTTAACAACTTGGTCTTAGCCTGTATTTTGCAGATTTTGTTTCTGTGAACACTGGCAAGGGACAAAGATCTGGTGGAATCTTACTTAGAGCCCGAGCGTGAATTTCATAGCCAACGTAGAGAAGCTCTTCGGAAGAAGCTGCAGTTGCTTCAACAGACTATGATGGAGAAACCAAATCCACCAGTTGTTAGGGCAGTTTTAGTGCCCGATGAAGCAGCAGCAAGGCCGGTTCGCGAGGTGGAAATCCCACACGCTAATAATGTCCATTCTAGCATCCGCAAACTAGAGCCTGGAGGGAGGTTTGAATTAAAGCAGAATATGGTGCAACTTTTGCACACAAGCGGGCAATTTACCGGTCTCCCTCACGAAGATCCACAACAACATCTCCAGAACTTTTTGGAGATAAGTGACACTTATATACCCGCTGGAGTGTCACCCGATTATGTTCGGCTCACTTTATTTCCATTTTCCTTACTTGGTGAAGCCAAGAGGTGGTTAAAAGCTGAACCACCCAACTCTATATCAACGTGGGATGATCTTGCACGGAAGTTTCTTATTAGATTTTTCCCTTCTGGTAAAACAGCCAGGCTTAGGAGTCAAATCCTAAGTTTTAAACAGGGGGAAGGGGAAAATCTATATCAAGCCTGGGAAAGATTCAAATACATGTTGCGGGACTGTCCTCACCATCATCAGTCCAATGAGGTGTTGGTACACACTTTTATTGAGGGTTTGGAACCCCACACTAAAATTCTGTTAGTTTCAGTAGCTGGAGGGCACGCGCTGGAGAAGACTTATGAGGAGCTGTACACTTTGCTCAACCGAATTTCACAAGGCAATCCAGAATGGAATGCAGATTCTTCAAGAGGTGGAGCAAGGAAAGCAGCGGGAGTGCTTGAAGTGGATGGATTCACAGCTATCGCTGCATAGATAGCTGCTTTGCAAAATCAGTTAAACACTCACTTCAGCAATATCAATTTGAACTAGCCTTCAGCTTCAGTCAATGCAGTTCAACAGATGTGGTGTGAAGTGTGTGGTAATAGTGAGCATTCAGCTGAATGCTGTGGTGCAAATCCTGATTCTGTTAACTTTGTGGGCAATGCACAGAAAAATCAACAGCCGTTTGGTGGTGGCTACAACTCAAATTGGAGGAACTATCCAAATTTTTCGTGGGGTAGCAACAATCAACAAGGTCAGAGTTCAGGGCAGGGTATGCATAGAAACCAAGGAGGGAAACAAAATTATCAAGCTCAATTCAGAAATCACAATGCCCCTCCTCCACCACCATCACCGACTATTGAGGAGATGTTCAAAACCATGATCGCTAATCAGCCACAATTGCAGGCTGACTATGTCAAATTGGCAGCCGAAGTGAAGAACAATCAATTAGCGACCAAAGCTCTTGAATATCAGTTTGGGCAATTTGCTAGTGCCCAAAATACTAGACCCAGAGGAGGACTACCTAGCGACACGGATCCAAATCTGAAGCAGGTTAATGCAGTGACCACGAGGAGTGGTTTACAATTGAAGGAGGTGGAACCGGAAAGACCGCCTCAAAAGTCAGGAGCAGCAGATGTTGAGGGAGAGCAAAGTTCTGATAAGGGGAAGAGTAAAGAAGCTGAACCAGAAAGGCCTCCACCCCCGTTCCCTCAACGACTTAAGAAACACAAGGAGGAGGCGTGTTTCCAGAATTTCATGGAGGTACTTAAACAGGTACATGTTAACTTACCTCTTGTTGATGTCTTGCAGGGAGTGCCAAAATATGCGAAGTATATTAAAGACATCGTGGCTAACAAAAGTCGTTTGACTGAGTATGCCACGGTAGCTTTAACGGAGGAATGCACTTCCCGTATTCAGAATAGGTTGCCCACAAAACTGAAAGACCCTGGAAGTTTCACTATCCAGCTGACTATTGGGCAAAGTATCCGAGCGCGTGGATTATGCGACTTGGGGGCAAGTATAAATCTGATGCCTTCTTCGGTATTCAGAAAGTTAGGTCTAGGGAGTCCTAGACCTACAACGGTAATCTTGCAGCTAGCAGATAGGTCTTTGGCTAAGCCGGATGGCATTGTTGAGGATGTGTTGGTGCAAGTAGGCTCCCTCATTTTTCCGGTCGATTTTATTGTTCTGGACTTTGAACCAGATGCTGAAGTCCCATTTATTTTGGGACGACCCTTTTTGGCAACCGGAAAGGTATTGATTGATGTAGCTGCGGGTAAACTTACAATGCAAGCACATGACAGGGTAGAGGTATTTGATGTGTTAAAAGCCATGAAGCTGCCGGCTATACATGAGGAGCTTTCGGAAATCAGCGTGGTTGAACATGGAGAAAGTAAGCAGGCTGTTGAATCTCAAGACCCATTGGAGAGAGCGCTGACGCATTCTGATCATTTTGGGGATGGAGAAGCTTGTGGAATGGTTCAATTGTTGGATGGAGCACCTAATCATCCGAGAAGACAGGAATTTCAGTCCTTGATGAGATCACTAGAGCCGTTGCCGAAACCGTCTGTTGAGGAGGCACCGAAATTGGAGCTGAAAGAATTGCCTCCCCATTTAAAATATATCTTTTTGGGGGAGGGAGAGACGTTACCAGTTATTATCTCTGCAGACTTGACAGAGGAACAGGAAAAGGCAGCTTTGCGGGTCTTAAGGAAGAGGAAGAAAGCAATGAGTTGGCAAATGTCCGACATTCAGGGTATAAATCCAGCTTTCTGCACGCACAGGATATTCATGGAGACAGGAGCCAAGCCAACTGTTCAGCCGCAGAGGAGACTTAATCCAGCAATGAAAGATGTGGTAAGGAAGGAAATAATCAAGTGGCTTGATGCAGGTGTAGTCTACCCAATTTCAGACAGTGAGTGGGTCAGTCCCGTTCAATGTGTTCCTAAGAAAGGGGGGATGACTGTAATCACTAATCAGAAAAATGAGTTAATCCCTACACGAACCGTCACAGGCTGGCGAATTTGTATGGACTACCGAAAACTAAATGAAGCCACGAGGAAAGACCATTACCCCATTCCTTTTATTGACCAAATACTTGACAGGTTGGCAGGGCAGGAATATTATTGCTTCCTTGATGGGTACTCTGGCTATAACCAAATAGCCATCGCTCCTGAGGATCAAGAGAAGACGACTTTCACCTGTCCTTATAGGACATATGCTTTCAGGCGGATGCCGTTTGGGTTATGCAACGCACCCGCCACATTCCAGAGATGCATGATGGCTATTTTCCATGACATGGTTGAAGATTTTGTTGAGGTATTTATGGATGATTTTTCTGTTTTTGGTAATTCGTTTGCTACTTGTTTGCAGAATCTTGACAGGGTGCTGGCTCGATGTGAAGAATCCAACCTTGTGTTAAACTGGAGAAATGCCACTTCTTAGTGAAGGAGGGGATTGTCCTGGGCCACAAAGTGTCTAAAAAGGGGTTGGAAGTCGATCGTGCTAAAATTGAGGTTATTGAGAAATTGCCACCACCAGTATCCGTGAAAGGTGTACGCAGTTTTCTGGGACATGCAGGATTCTACAGACGATTCATTAAAAACTTTTCCAACATTTCTAGACCGCTATGCAGGCTACTAGAAAAGGAGGTCAAGTTTGAATTAAATGATGAGTGTGTTGTAGCATTTGAAAAGTTGAAGCAGAAATTGATAGAAGCACCCATACTTACCTCTCCTGATTGGGAACAACCATTTGAGCTGATGTGTGATGCCAGTGATGTGGCTGTGGGAGCTGTATTGGGACAAAGGAAGAATAGAATTTTTCATTCTATTTATTATACAAGCAAGACGCTGAATACGGCTCAGAGCAATTACACAGTCACAGAAAAGGAAATGCTAGCTCTGGTGTTTGCATTTGACAAGTTCCGGTCTTATTTGGTGGGTTCGAAAGTGGTGGTGTACACTGATCATGCAGCTATTCGATACCTATTCAACAAGAAAGATGCTAAGCCCAGATTGATCAGATGGATCTTATTGCTACAGGAGTTCGACCTTGAGATTAGAGACCGAAAGGGGAGTGAAAATCAGGTAGCAGATCACCTATCACGACTGGAGAGTCGGTCGCATGTGATGGAAAGTGATGATATTAATGAGGACTTCCCAGATGAGCAACTATTGGCAGTGGGAGAAGCAGAAGTTCCCTGGTATGCTGACATAGTCAACTTGCTAGTGAGCGGAGTTTACCCACCTGAAGCAACCGACCAGCAAAGAAGAAAATTGAGGCATGACAGCCGATATTATGTATGGGACGAGCCATATTTGTTCAAGCAGGGACCAGACCAGGTGATGAGAAGATGCATCCCAGAGAGTCAGATAGCAGAGGTGCTAAGGGGCTGTCATTCTTCGTTGTATGGAGGGCATCACGGAGGTGAGAGAACAACACACAAGGTTCTTCAGTCAGGTTTCTTTTGGCCGACCCTGTTCAGAGATTCTATGGAGTATGTCAAAATGTGTGATAGATGTCAGCGGACAGGAACAATTGGCAGAAGACAAGAGATGCCTTTGCAGAACATACTGGAAGTTGAGCCCTTTGATGTTTGGGGCATTGATTTCATGGGTCCATTCCCACCGTCATTTGGAAATCGTTACATCTTGGTAGCTGTAGATTATGTATCAAAATAGGTGGAAGCAATAGCTTGCCCCAGGAATGATAACAAGGTAGTAACGAAGTTTGTGAAGAAACACATTCTCACAAGGTTTGGGACACCCCGAGCAATTATCAGTGACGGAGGAGCTCATTTTGTCAATGCAAGCTTCAAGAAATTATTGGCTAAGTATTGGGTGCGCCATAAAGTGGCCACAGCATACCACCCACAAACTAGTGGGCAAGTAGAGGTGTCAAATAGGGAGGTAAAACAGATTCTTCAGAAAACGGTGAACACACAATGGAATGATTGGTCTGGTAAACTTGATGATGCGTTGTGGGCCTACCGAACTGCTTATAAGACACCGATTGGAACGTCACCATACCGATTGGTCTATGGAAAAGCATGTCATCTCCCGGTTGAACTTGAGCATCGAGCTTTCTGGGCTGTCAGAAAGCTAAATATGGACTTAGAGTTGGCGGGTAAAAAGAGATTGATGCAGCTCAGCGAACTTGATGAATTTCGCTGGCATGCCTATGAGAGTGCGAAGTACTACAAGGAAAGAACCAAAAGATGGCACGACAAGCATGTGGTGCATCGCATTTTCGAACCAGGACAGAAAGTTTTGCTTTTTAATTCAAGATTGAAATTGTTTCCTGGTAAGCTGAGGTCTAAATGGTCTGGACCGTTTGAAGTGGAGAGAATGACCCCTCACGGGGCGGTAGAACTGTGGCAAGAAGATAGGAGTGCTACGTTCTTGGTAAATGGGCAGAGATGCAAGCACTACTGGGGGGATGATCATGATCGGGACAAATCGTCCATCTCCCTAGTAGATAAATGAGCTTAAAGGACGTCGAGCCGCGACGGTAAACCAGGCGCTGCACGGGAGGCAACCCGTGAAAAATATTTTCTTTCTTTCTTTTTAGTGTAAATAATTTTTACTTTTCTTTTCTTTTTCTTGACTAGGTTTAGATTTGCATTTTAGTTAGTATCTTTTATTTTTAGTTAGGGAAATCTATTAATTTAACCAATTTTTGTTTAGTGAGGTGATTTTCAGGTATAACGGAGGAAATATACATGGAATCGAGAAAATGAGGCGAGGTATGAAAATTAAATTTATTGGTGAAACAGAGCACTGGCGCGTTGGCGCCGTGTCACGGAGGCATTGCTCCGCGTTGGCCTCCGTGACACGTTGAAGGCAAATCTGGATTTTTCAAAATTCCAGTAAGCCAACGCGTTGGCTCCGTGTCACGGAGGAGGGGCTCCGCGTTACCCTCCGTGACACGTTGCCCTTTATCCAGTGCCGGGTCACACCGGGTTTCCGGGTGACCCGCGTGTTTCCTTTAAATAATAACCCCGATTTCGCCCCAAATTCCCCCATTCCCTCTTCCCTCCGCGACCAAACACCCATTTCCCCCTCCCCAAGCAACGTGCCACGTTGATAGGCAAAGAAAAACGTCAAGTTTCTTCGATTCTTCAATTCTAAGGTATGTTTTCATCGTCTAACTCAATTTTTTGGAAATTTTTGTCAAATTTGGGCATATAAGGTGAGAAATATCACCCTAGGTAGAAATTGAACATGATATTGAATTATTTTGTGATTGATTTTTGTTCGGATTATTGTATTTGGCGTTTGAACTTGTCGATTATGTAAATAATTCGAAATTGATTGTCGAATTGTATTTTAGGGCTTGGGTTGTTGAATTCGACTTGGGCAACTTGATAGTTTGGTGAAATTGATGCCGGGGTGTGTTTATTATTTGAGATAAGTCGTGGTAAATCTTGTATAACTGTTAAAAGACGACTAATTCTCGAATTTTTGTGGGAAAATGCATAATGTGTGAATTGGTTAGATTGTTAGATTAGCTTGTATATAAAATATTTTTCTAGTTGTTTTTAGTTTGTGGTTGTTTTGTTGCTTGTGCGATGGTTGAATTGCTAGCGATAGTAGGATTGGGAATTCGCTGTATGAAGTCTGAGTAGTACGCTAACCGTTATGCTGTCAAAATTTTGTTACGAATGCACTAAGCAATATGTGGATAGTTGTTTGTGTTTGGGGTTGTAAATAGAGCTATCCTTGCTGAAATTTTGTAAATATTGTTAAGGACTAAGTGTGGGGTAAATTTTGTGTAACCCAACCTTAGCCGAAGCTAACAACTATTTAGCTTAACGTTGTGCTTGTTTGTGTAAATTGACAGGTATAATGGCTAGCAGGCAAGACAAAGGCAAGGGTGATTCTACCTCAGGCACCAGAAGGAAACGGATGAGACTGGGCACTGCAGTCCCAGCTGCACCCGCGGTTCCGCGCGGCCAACACCACCGATACGGAACACGATGGGTCACCGATGAAGGGAAGAAATGGTACGCAAAGTATAAGGAGAACAAGTACTTCCCCAAGGAACATATTGCTAGGGAACCACTTGCACAGGAGTTCCCTCGCATTGTACAGAGGATTGAGGCAGCTGGGCTCAGCTTTATTTTTCAGGAGCCCAAGGAGTGCAACCTTCATTTGGTCCGGGAATTTTATGCCAACTGAAACCCGGCCATCAGAAGCCACACTATTAAAATCAGAGGGCAGATTGTCACTCTGGAACCCCAGCAGCTGAATGCCATCGTTGTAGCACGGGACACAGACGCCCACGTTCTCCGCCAGCTAAACATCACCCCACCGTACGCCGACATCAGACGTATGTTGTGTGGGGCTCGATCCACAGCCCGATGGAGTAGACACAAGGAGAGGGGTTACCACCAGACTCTGCCCTATTCGCAGATGAACAGGGAGGCCAAAATCTGGCTAAAAATTGTGTGTTCTTGCTTGATCCCGGGAGTTCATATGACAGACGTGACCCGGGACCATGTCTGCTTGGTGTATGCCCTTATGAAAGGGCTTGAGATTAATGTTGGGGCGGTCATAATATCCGCCATGAAGAGAGCCAGACTGCACCAGGGTCACAGATACGGGTTTGGCGGACTCATCACCACCTTCCTCCGAGGCCTCGACATTGAGGAAGAAGCCTTGGATTACATTCCGCAGCTGGAGCGGAGGGCCCTTGATGTGACAAAGACTAAGGCCCCCGACACTACACACGGACCCGTGCTGACTTTGGGCGAGCGACATGCTCGTGACGATCAGTACATGGCCCGTATGTTCGGCATGCAGATGCTGCAGCTACTGATAGGTGGGAGACCAGCCACCGAGGAGGAGTTATGGCAGCTGGAGCTGGACTACCCCTTTGGCGAGAACGCCAGAGCCTTATGTAAGGTGGGGCCAGCCTTTGTGGAGCCGACAGATGATGATGTCCCTACTGATGAGGAGACACGTCGTGAGGACTCTGATGTGGAGTCCGATGACGACGATGGAGCTGATTCAGACATGGGCGACGAGGCTGCAGCACCGGATGAGGAAGTCAAATATTTCGACTGAGCAGGGAGTTCCACC
The DNA here is from genome assembly GCA_035772735.1 of Datura wrightii. Lineage (NCBI taxonomy): Eukaryota > Viridiplantae > Streptophyta > Magnoliopsida > Solanales > Solanaceae > Datura > Datura wrightii. The sequence goes on from JASDFA010000007.1 coordinate 99,945,275, forward strand.
ACCCAAATTTTGTGCTTTGTATTTTTGTGAACACTGGGGACAGTGTTCGATTTAAGTGTGGGGTGGGGAGTAGTTAGGTGCTAGGTCAAGGCTCTAAATTGCTGTATAATTTTTCCTTGCTATTTATGTATGTTGTGCCTTCCCTGTTATGAACTGATTTGTGATGTGCGTATATATTTGTTTTGTGGCTAATGATGTGTGTTTTTTAAAGTTATGGTTGCAATGGTAAATATTTTGTAAATTTTGTAAATAATTTTTTTTCTCTATCGACATGATCGATATTTTTCAAAATTTTTGCGAAAATTTATTGCACTTGTAAATATTTTCTTTCTATCGAAATGATCGATGTGTTGCAAAACCTTTTTCGATTTTTATTTTTTTGGGTTTCTCGGAGTTTGTTTTCGCTTCTTTTACCAAGAATAGTCCCATTGAACCGACGTCATAGTTAGTGACCGTTCCCTATGATGGATAGATGACGATCGTCTTAAGGGAAATGTAGTCGGTAGGAGTAGGATTTTTAATTGTTGTTTTAGTTTTCTTTGGTGGATTGCATCAATGAACTGTAGTTGCTTATGGTTGCTAAAAGTTTGTTGCGTGTTGTAATTGATGTTCAAATTGTGAAAATGATTCGTTTGAAAGCATGAAATTCTGTAAATATTTTGAGTTACCTAGGCTATAGAATTTGGTTCATTATGGTTGAGGCTTAATGTTGAATTCATGTAATTGACTAATTAAAGAGACTGTGAATGCATCTTGATTCGAGCATGTGCATGAAGTGTGAAGTGAGGATTTGCTATTCCATGTCATTGTGAATTGTCTAGAACTTGCCTGGTGTGTATACGAAGCCAAATGAAGGAGGTGTAGTGTTGGAAAGGATGTAGGCATTTCTTTGTTTTAACCGATAGTTTCCATATTTTTTTTTCTTGTCAAATTCTACCTTTTTATATGTTGTATACCCTAGTCAGCCCGTTGAGCCTTTAGCCGATTTCTTTCTTTTGTCCAAAATTGTATGAACTAAGCTTTATTCCTTCTTTTCATTAGCCTTAAAGTCTTTAAGAAGCTCTTAAGCGCTTACAAAGAACAGAAAATGTTTCCCAAAGTGTTAAAGAGTGAAAAGAGTGAAAAGAAAAAGAAAAGCAAAGTGAGTAAAGAAAAGATGACGTTGAAGAGGCACTTGTTGTAATTAATTGATATTGAGGGTACATGAAAACCCTCTGTTTTGTGTCAAGTGTGGTTGATGAAATGGGCTGTATGAAAGTAAACCAGCATGAATGGGAGAAAAAGAGAAAAGAGAGGAACAATGTCCATGAGTCGATGGGAATGAGTTGAAAAGGCGCTTAAGGATGCTAGCGATTATTATTGGCTAATCCAATATATGCATACTAGATCCATAGCCCCGTTACAACCCATTAAAAGTCCTATTTGATCCTACATTGCATTTCTTTATATTAGTGGAGTAATACACTAAGGGCAAGCCTATGGGTCATGACATGATGCATGTGAATTCTTTTGGGAGAGAGAGTGAAATTAATTTTTATATGCCCCTACTTGCATGTTTGTGTGTTGCATGACCATAAAGGGGAAGTTTCTCTCGAGTTGTGAGGGCACATGCTTGATGAAAGATTGATTTTCATGTCGGATTTCTTGATTAGTTGATTTGCATGAGTTTGCCGATATCAAGAATCAATTCTTAAAAGTCTAGAAAGCCTTGATGTATTAAGGTCATTGTCTTGTACGACCAAGCATGTTTTCTTGATGATTTACAAAAATTGAATAATCGGTATGACCGTAGCATAAATTGTTGCACCATAGTGACGAAAGTTGGGATGTAATTTGCATGAGTTGTGTATGTGTTGTTCGAGGACGAACAAGGATTTAAGTGTGGGGTAAGTGATCTTGGGCAGATTTATATGCCCAAGTGATACTCAAACGTATCATTTTTACCTTGTTTGTTGTGCAATGTGTATATAATATCATGTAATTGGTAATAAAATGTGAATTTATACTAACCAACATGATTAGCATTTGTTTTGCAGGAAAATGTGATTTTTAGGAGCTAAAATGCATGTTGGAACTATGTCGGAGTTGGACTTGGATGCGAGCGTGGAAAAGACCCGGGAATGCAGGATTTATAGGGGCTCCGCTATGGCTCCGTGCCACGCTACCATCGCGGTAGCACACTTCCTGAGCAGGAATTAAATGTGCAATTTCCAGTGTGCCTGCGCGTCAGCTCCGTGGCACGGAGATAGGCCTCCGCGATGGCCTCCGTGCCACGTTGAGGTTAAATTACTGGACCCTGGAAATTCCAGTGAGGGTCCGCGTCCACGCCGTGTCACGGAGGCAAGGCTCCGCATTGGCCTCCGTGACACATTGCTTGTTATTCCGGGAAAAATTTCCCACTAGTATAAATAGCACACTTAGGTTTATTTTAAGTAGTTTTCAGTTTTTAGACTGAGTTCAGAAGTGGAGAGCAGGAACGTGGGTTAGTAGCAGTTGAAGATTGGAAAAGCTAAGGGATTTCTTCTCTTCCTTTCTTCTTTCTATCAATTGTACGTATGATTTACACTCATTTTAGGATGATCAATCCAAGAATGAGTGGCTAATTCTCTTTCTTGCTGAGGTTTTGAACATGTGTAATGAATTCTGATTTTCGTTGATATGGTTTATTCTTCTTCTTTAATGTTGTTCTATTAATTCTTGTTCTTTACTGCATTAGTGATTGGCCAACATTAATGTATATTTAAAAAGTCCAATTTCACTCGAGAGAGCACGAAATTGGAAAGTTGTGAATTAATAGGGTATTGTTCTTAACTTGATTTGGGAAAATTGGGTTTTGATGTGCTTTCCCGATAGAAATATACTTGGAAGCCGTATTAGTCAATTTAGGAACCGGAATTGTAGTGCTAGGTCATAAATTGCATTTGATCACAGAAATGTAGACGGATGGTTTATGATTCTAAAGTGAAATTAAATACGAGAGTTTTAATTTCTAGGCAAATGTTCTTGGCTAGCAACATGAAGAAGAGAATTAACCAAAATTATCATGATTATCAAGTTCATTACTTGTTCTTAACCTTGGCATGTTCATATCCATTGTCTGAATTCAAAAGTAAATAGTTTGTATTAATTGTAGTATATAGTTTAGAAACAAAAATTCAATTACTCTTGGGTACGTTGTTGTTAGCATAATTAGAAGTTAAATAGAAATATAGTAAATTAGGCAATTTTACATATCTTGAGCCTCCTTGGATCGATACTTGGCTACTTAGGCACTTTATTTCTTGTTTGACCACGTGCACTTGCGTGTCAGTTTTTACCCGTACCCCAAAGCACCGAGCAATAGTAAAGGACACTCATGTCATAATCCTTAAGTAACTCCAACCACCTCCTTTGCTGAAGATTTAGATCTTTCTGTGTGAACACATATTGCAAACTCTTGTGGTCCATAAATACATCCACGTGAACCCCATACATTTCATGCACTTTCATCTGTAGAGAGGCATAAGCTATCACCCTCCCACGCTGCATCAACACACACCCAAGTCCAACTCGGGAAGCATCACAATACAATATGAAGCCATCATTACCTTCGGGTAGGGTTAATACTGGTGCTGAGGTAAGTCGAGCCTTCAACTTTTGGAAGCTTTTCTCACAAGCCTTCGACCACTAAAACTTTACCTTCTTCTGAGTAACCTAGTCAAAGGTGCTGCAATGGATGAGAAACCCTCCACAAACCTTCGGTAGTAGCCAGCTAAGCCCAAGAAGCTCCGAATATTCAAAGGATTCACCGGTCTAGGCCAATTCTTCACCGCCTCGATCTTCTGTGAGTCTACATGCCCCAAGAATGCCACGGAGTCCAACCATTGCTAGACACCACATGGACCAAGAATGCCACGGAGTCCAACCAAAACTCACACTTGCTGAACTTTACATACAATTGATGGTCATTTAGGGTCTGAAGCACTACTCTCAAGTGAGCGGCATGCCACGCCTCGCTCCGAGAGTACACCAAGATGTACTCTAGACACCACATGGCCCAAGAATGCCACAGAATTTATTCCTTCGCTAGACACCACATGGCCCAAGAATGCCACTGAATTTATTCCTTCGCTAGACACCACATGGACCAAAAATGCCACTAAGTCCAACCAAAACTCACACTTGCTGAACTTTGCATACAATTCGGTCCTTTAGGGTTTGAAGCACTACTCCTAAGTAAGCGGCATGCTCCTCCTCACTCTGAGAGTACACCAAGATGTCATCAATGAACACGATCATGAACATATCCAAATATGGCTTGAAAACCCTATTCATCAAGTTCATAATAGCTGGAGGAGCATTCCTTAGTCCAAAAGACATAAATACAAACTCATAATGACCATACCTTGTTCTGAATGCCGTCTTCGGGATATCACTCTCCCGAACTCTAAGCTGATGATACTCAGATCTGAGGTCTATCTTCGCGAAACACTTCACATGCTAAAGCTGATCGAACAAATCATCAATCCTGGATAACGATACCTGCTCTTGATAGTGACTTTGTTCAATTGTTGATAATGAATGCACATATGAAGGGAACCATCTTTCTTCTGAACAAATAATACCGGTGCACCTCATGGGGATTGGCTCGGTCTAATGAAAACCTTATCTAGAAAATCCTTTAACTTATCCTTCAACTCTTTTAGCTCGGCTGGAGACATACTATAGGGTGGAATAGATATAGGTTGCGTATCGGGAAGGAGGTCAATACCGAAATAAATCTCCCACTTGGGAGGGATACTTGGCAAATCATCATGAAAGACCTCTTGATACTCACGTACTATAGGAACTGACTGGATAGTCGGGGTTTCAGACTTCACGTCCTTAACCCTAACTAGGTGATACATGCAACCCTTAGAAGTCATCTTCCTAGCCTTGAGGTAGGAAACAAAGCGACCTACAGGCACAGCTGAACTACCCTTCCATTCTAAGACTAGCTCACCCGGAAATCTGAGCTCTACTAATCGGGTCCTACAACTAATGGAAGCATAACAAGCATACAACTAATCCATGCCAAGAATATCGAAATTGGTCATGGATAACTCTATCAGATCTGCTGAGGTGACCTTATGGAGAACCAAGATCAGGCAATCTCTATACACCCTTCTAGCTATAACTGAGTCACCTATTGGAGTAGAAACTGAGAAGGACTCTGACAAGACATCGGGATTGACTCCGAAGCTACTTGCTACATAAGGTGTTAAAAAGGACAAGGTGTCGCCTGGATCTAACAATGCATAAACATCAACATGGAAGTAACATACTAGTAACCACATTCGAGGAGACCTCCTGCTCCTGATGGGATGCTAGGGAATAGAATTTGTTGTGGCACTAACCGCCAGCTGCACTGGTAGATGCCCCCTAATGTACTGAGGGAGGGGGTGGGGATACTGAAATAGAAGCTAGGCCAAGGCCCCCAACCTGATCCTGTCTCGCCACTGGACAATCTCTAAGCATGTTTCCAGGTTGCCCGCACCCAAAACATGCACACGAACCTGCCAAGCACTGGCCTGTATGCCCTCGGCCATATTTGCGATAAGCTAGAACACCTGAATCAGTGAGCCTGCTGCTCTAACCCCTTGAGCCTTATGCTCTCCCTCTCTGATCATGCCTAGACCGAGATGGCACACTCAAGGCTGATGAAGGTAGGGCGGATGATCTCCATTGAGTCTGCTTACGGTGCCCACCACCGGACCTCTGCTGGGAAAATTTGTGGTCCTCAATCCTGGCCCTCTTGGCCTCTCTCTCTCGAATGTGCCACCTCCATCTGTTGGGCGTACAACACCATTCGAGGGAAGTCCATATCTTGATAGAGCATACAAATCCTACATTCCTTATCCAAGTAACTTGCTATCCCATGCACAAACCTGCTCACTCGCGCCCTCTGGTCAACCACTAACTCAGGAGCATACTTTGATAGGAGAGTGAACTCAAGAGAATACTCTAGTACCGTCATCCTCCCTTGCTTTAGATTTACGAACTCAACTACCTTTAGCTCCCTCATCTCTCGAGGGAAAAACCGATCAAGGAATGCAACCTGAAACTCCTCCCAAGTGACCGGACCTGCTCCGGCGACCCTCCTATCCTTCCATTGATGGAACCAGATATGTGCAACCCCCTTCAACTAGTAGGAGGCCAACTCTGCGCACTCAACACTTCTCACCCCCATAACCTGGGTGATCTCGACGATTTCATCAATGAAGTCATGTGGGTCCTCACCTACCTTGGACCCCAAGTACTCCGGCGGGTTCATCCTCAAGAAGTCCCTGACTCGAGCCGTCACCGCATTGCCTTTCTGCAGTACGTGCGCAATAGCCTACTGATTGACCTGAGCGGTCAAGGCCCACACAAGCATCTGGATAATGGCTCGGAACACAGCGTGAGTGGCTGGCTCTGGTGCCTGAGGGTCCTGAATTGGTGCGACTTTCTGATGCCCATGACCTGTGCCATCCTCGTAGCCTTCACCATCTCCATTTCTCCTTCCATTCATCCTTCGAGGATCCATGATTCTGCAATTGCGAATAACACGACTTGGAGGGATAGAAAGACTCTTCATCGCACGACATAAATCATTAAATATGGGAACATTTCCTAAAACATTTCATAGCCTCTTCGTCATAAGTGTGGCGCGCTTCACACCCATGAAGAAGACTCTACTTAACGCGGCTTTCAGACTCCCTAGGACACTTCAAACCTATTGCTCTAATACCAAGTTTGTCATGACCTGAGAGGGGACCTAGATCGTAGACACGGGACAAGGGACCCCGAAAGACCCCAAGTCAACCCATGGCATAAACATTCACTAACTCGTTCAATAAACATGAAGGAAACATAAATATAAACTCAGCGGAAGTCTAACTTAACATAACAACAGATTGAACATCTGAAGCTGAATACATATCTAAGTCTGATAAGCCTCTAATCTAGACGAGCTAATGGGACAACACCCCCAACTAGCTCGGAAATAGTGAAACTGAAAACACGCTCAAAATAACTAAAAGTCTAGCCCTCGGAGGATGAGTACTCACCAAGCAAGCAAACGCTAACTCTGATAGGCAGCTACGGATGGGGATGAACCTGGGATCCCGATCCTGTATCATGAAATGATCCAACATAGAAAGTATGCAATCAATACGTGGAATGTATCGAGTATTCAAGGTAAGTAAAACCACTAGAGCAATAGTAGTCATTCAAAACAATTCATACATACATGATATCCTTTAAGGATAAGAAATATCAGAAGCATTTATTATGAAATCATTCTTATTTAATACACGGTCATGCATGGCTTTAGAACGTCATGACTAAATCAAATGACTCAAGGCTAAATCATAACATTTATATCAAAAGATGAAAATAAGTCAAACCTTGCTTTTAAAACATGCATGCATAAGATAATCATCATGAGTAATGGATATGCAAATTCAAATGATATAGACAGTGGGAGACTCGTCACTTAACTGACATACCATGATACAACTTACGTGGTCCCAACTATCACACTCAAGTAGGTAGAGCCGTCCATAACCTTGCCAGGGAAATGGATGATACCATGATATCGATATCAAGCTCAAAAGGCCAATCGGGTCGGGGATAGCTCACAAGGGAGGTCCCAATAATATAATAGAATCAACCTACATTGGTGCAGAGTTCTGGGGCATAGGGTAGTCGACCCTTAACCGCTTGATGCTAGACTCTTCTCCCAAAACATGCAACGCTCTACATCGTATAAATACGAAGCTCAACATGAAGTCATGCATAAACTCAACATCATATGAAACAAAGCTCAACATTGTCTATTGACAAAGCTCATTATGAAATCAAGCATGCATTAGACATCATATAAATATGAAGCTCAACAATGTCATCTCGGCAAAGCTTAGAATACAATCATGGTTAAACTCAACATCATGTGAATTGAAGCTTAATGGAGACATACATCTCAATTATGAATTCATGCATATGAGAAGCATTACTACGACACCTACCACAAGCTCAAGAATAGTGGGAGACTTTTCTTCAAAATCATGTGGTAAGGCTACTTTAGAAATATCACTTCATTATCATCAACATAGGGACCTTGCCCAAAACCTTTTTCATGCTTGGACCCATTCAATTCATTTGAAAACATTATAATTTGGGAGATTTCACTACAAAACAAGTAATAAAATCAATTCAATAGAAATCATCATCCATACTCAACATTTGGGCACTACCCAAAGCTTCATTATACTCGGGTCAATTCAACCTTCTTTTGAAAACATTATCAAAATCATGGGTAAGCTTGGAAACATGCTTTTCATCATCTATTCCACCATCATCACATTCTATTAGGAACTCCCCACACATGGGCATTTTAGATTTCAATTTTTAGAAAATAATTTTGTAAAAGAAATTAAGTTAGAATTTGCCCAAGCTCGATAAATCATCAATATAAACTCAATTAATCATACCCATGAGAAAGAATGTAAGAATCATGCAATTGAATGAAAATCCATACTTGATCATCTCAAATAAATCACAAATTGATAGGGAATGGGCATGGGTGTGGAGGAAAGCACCCCCTCATAGACTTACATACCTGGGAATGAAGAATCCTAACTCTTCCTAATTGCCCGGCTGAGATTTCCCTTGAAAACCTTGAATTTCTCCTCACTTTCTTCCCTTCAAGCTCTCACCCTTGCATGCATGAAGAAGATGGCCTAGATGGGTCTTTCTTAGCTTAAAACTCTCTATTACGAGCTTAAAACGACGTAGTATAGGCCTTAGAACTTAGGAATTACGGAAAAGCCCTTATTGAAATCGCCAAAAATAACTATCAGGGGGTCCTAACGGACGACCTGACGACTTGTTACTAGGGCTCACGATCCGTTTGTTCACCCATCAACTGCACTACCTCTTCATTCATGAAAACTACATTGGCTTGGTAACGGCCCACCTAACGGGTCGTTAGGACTGACGACGAGTCTTTGGGTGTCATCCATCAAGTACACTGGATAAGCTTCACTGTCCTTCTTTAAGACTACCGCACGACTGACATGATGATTCATGGTGTCTGACCACGAGTCGTTACATCACCCGTGAGGACCTCGAGTCCTCCATTATCCCACGCCTTCCCCATCAGTCACTTGACGACTTGTTTGTCCTTTTCACGAGTCGTTAAGTGACTCATTCTGCAACTGCTGCAACTTTTTTCCAATTTTCTCCTAATTCACTTCCGGGTCCGATTCTTGAATTCCTGAGGTATAACACTACCAGTCCCAATGAGGGACTGGGCGAGCTATTACCCAAGACCACGATTCATGGCATCAGTCGTTGAGTGCACTGTCCAATAATTCATCTGGGGCTCACCATGGGGGACCCTACGAGTCGTTACTGTCATGGTCACCACTTGTCATCCTTACTGCCCAAATTCTCAAACTATAAGCAACTGACTGATCACGACCCATCCCATGAATCGTGGTGTCTGACCACGACTCGTGGTGACCAACCATAGTGTACCCTGCCAAGTTTTTCTTCTCCTTCCCATAGCCCTTGACCACGACTGACTCAATGAGTCGTGGGGACTGACCATGACGTATGGTCAAGCCCGTGGTGGCTTCCAATCATCATTTCAAAAACTTAAGACTAGAGCCTTACCATGAGTCACCTAACAACTCGTGGTCAACCCCACGGGTCCAGTAATGACCCATTCTGTGACCTAGTGTAGATTTTCCAGTTTTCTTCGATTCAACTCCTAGGTCCGATCTTAGGGATTTGGGGGCATTACAACAATCCATGCCGAGGATAACATCAAAATCGGTCATTTCTAACTCTTCTAAATCTGCTGAGGTGATTTTCTGAAGAACAATGACAGGGAAATTTATATACACTCGTTGAGCTATAACTAAATCACCAATTGGAGTAGAGACTGAGAAGGGTTCTGATAGCATTTTGGGATTAACTCCGAAACTACTAGCAACATAGGGCGTCACAAAAGACAAAGTAGCCCCTGGATCTAATAGAGCATATACATCAAGATGGAATAATCATAACATACTAGTGACTACATCCGGGAAGACCTCTTGCTCCTGCGGGATGCTAGGGCATAGAATCTATTCTGGCACTAACAGCCACCTGTGCTAGCTGATTCCCCCTGCTGAGCTAGGCGTGCTGGTGGGACTGCTAAACTAGAAGCTAGGCCTCGGCCCTTATCAAGACCCTATTTGTCTGTTGGGCAATTCCTAAGCATGTGCCTGGGCTTCCCGCACCTGAAGCAAGCACCTCTACCTGCCAAGCATTGGTACACCTATCGCATACTGGTATACTGGAATCTATGGGCCTGCTACTCTCGCCTCTAGAGCCTGATGCTCGTCCTATCTAGTCGTGCCTAGATCAGGATGACATACTCATAGCTGACGATGTTGGGGCTGACGATCTCTGGTGGGACTACTGACGGTGCCCACCACCTAGTCTTTGCGGAGAGAACCCATAACTGTTTATCCTGTCCCTCTTGGCCTTTCTCTCTGATCACGGGCAAAAATATATGCCCGAGATATGCTTTACGACTTAAATTAGTCTTGTTTATCTAAGATTATTGTATACATTTTCATGTAATTTTAGATAAAGTAAAGATATGTGCTAACCAACATGATTAGCCTTTGTTTTGTAGGTTTTGATGACTTTTGAGCAACTAATCCATGAGTTGGTGAGGTAGAGGCTTGGAAACGGAATCAACACGCGAACGTCGGCAAAGAGGAGGCACAAAACAGCCCACCGGCGCGTCGACAAGGTGCCACGGCAGGCAGGCCGCTCACAACATCCCACCTGCGCGTTGGCAACGTGCCACGGCAGGTGGCCTACGAGACCAAGGGCTGCCAACGCACTGCCCAGGCAGCGTGACATGCTGCCAATGCGGCAGGGTGCTGCCCGGGGCAATTGCGGGTGATTTCCAGAGGGCCTCCGCGTCCGTAGCGTGTCACGGAGGCCGTGCTCCGCGATGCACTCCGTGACACGTTGCTTGTTATTCCGGGAAAGAGTCCTACTACTATAAATAGCACACTTAGGTTTATTTTTCAGAATTCAGACTTTGTGGAGCAAGGACGTGGGTTACAGGCAGTTGAGGGACAAAAAAGCTAAGGGTTTTTCTCTCTTTCTTTCTTCTTTCAATCAATTGTTTGTATGATTAACACTTGTTTTAGGATGATTAATCCACAAATGAGTGGCTAATTCTCTTCCTTGCTGAGGTTATGAACAATGGTGATGAATTTTGATTATTGAATTGTATGGTTTTTCATCTTCTTCTTCTATGTTGTTCTATTAATTCTTGTTTCTACTGCATTAGTGTGTGGCCAACATTAATGTACATCTAAAAAGTCCGATTTCACTCGAAAGAGCACGAAATTGGAAAGGTGTGAATTAATAGGGTATTGTTCTTAACTTGATTTGGGAAAATTGGGTTTGATGTGCTTTCCTGATAGAAATATACTTGAAAGCCGTATTAGTCAATTTAGGAACCGGAATTGTATTGCTAGGTCATAGATTGCATTTGATCACAGAAATGTAGACGGATGGTTTATGATTCTTAAGTGAGATTAAATACGAGAGTTTTAATCTCTTGGCTAATGTTCTTGGCTAGCAACTAGAAGAGAAGAATAACCGAATTATGATGATAATCAAGTTCATTACTTATTCTTAACCTTGGCATGCTCATATCCATAGTTTCAATTCAAAGTAAATATTTGTTAATAGTTATAGTATATAATTTATAAACAAAAATTATTTAACTTTTGGTTACGTTGTTGTCAGCATATTTAGAAGTAAGATAGAATATAGTATACTTGAGCAATTTTACTTATCCAGAGTCTCCTTGGTTCGATACTTGGCTTACTTAGCCACTTTATTACTTGTTTGACCACGTGCACTTGCGTGTCGGTTTTTAACCCCTACCACAGCACTGGACACTCTCTCTCAGATGCACCGCCTCCATCTGCTAGGCATACAAAACAATTCAAGGAAAATTCATATCTTGATGAAGCATGTCAGTCCGGTAATCGTTGTCTAGGTAGTCCGCCCCTCCATGAACAAACTTGCTCACTCGAGCTCTCTGATCAACCACTAACTCTGGTGTGTACTTGGAAAAATGAGTGAACTCTAAGGCATACTTATGTACTGTCATATTCCGTTGTCTCAAATTCACAAATTCGACCTCTTTCAGCTCCCTCATCTCATGAGGGAAGAACCGATCTAAAAAAGTAGCATGGAATTCATCCCAACTGATAGGGCCTGCTCCAACTGCCGTATTATCCTTCCATTGTTTAAACCAAATGTGCACAACCTCCTTCAACTAATATGAGGCTAAGTCAGCGCATTCCTCTCCAGTCACCCCTATGACCTGGGTGATCTTTAGAATCTCATCTATGAAATCGTGTGGATCCTCATCCACTTTTGACCCAAGAAACTCTGGAGCGTTCATCCTTAGAAAATCTCTGACTCGTGCTGCCGCCGCATTCCCGTTATGAGGGACATGCGCAACTGCCTGCTGATTGACCTGGGTGGTCAAGGCTTATGCTAGCATTTGAATGGCTGCCTTGAATTCAACGTGGGCGGCTCCAGTGCATGGTGCTCATAGGTTGGTGGGGCCTGTTGGTATCCGTCCCTATTGCCATCCTCATGGATGTTTTTGTTTCCATTTCTCCTTCTATTAACTCTGTGGGGAGGCATGATTCTACAAACTCATATAGCACGAGTTAGAAGGATTCAGAGACATTTCATTGCACGACATAGATCATGAAAGAAGGGAACATTTCCTAGACGTCTTGTACCCTCTTTGTCATAAGTGTGGCGCGCTTCCCACCCATGAAAAAGACTCTACTTAACTGAGCTTTCAGACACCCTAGGACACTTCAAAACCAATTGCTTTGATACCAAGTTTGTCATGACCCGAAGATAGGCCCAAATCGAGAAATGGGACAAAGAGCCCCAAGAGACTCCAAGTCGATCCATGGCATGAAAATATATCTAACTCAATCAATAAAAGTGGAAGATCAATTACAATAACATAGAGGAAGTCCAAACATAACATAACATCAGAATACAACACGGGTTTGAAGCTGAATACAATCTATGTCTAGAAATCCTCTAATTCTATTGAGTTGATGGGAAAAGACCCCAACTAACTCTCAAAGTCTAAAACTGAAAATATAAAGATAACTGGTAAGGAATGGCCCTTGTGAGATGAGGACTCACCACTGAAGTTTGATGCTAACTCCAAAAACTAGCTGATGACGGGGCTGAGTCTGAAGATTAGAGCATGTATCATGAAACGGTACAACATAGAGTATGTGGTCAGTATGTGGAATGTTTTGAGTATATAAGGTAAGTAAAACCGCTTAAGTAAGTAAAATCATTAAAACATGCATAATATAAAACATAATCAAGATAAAAATTTGAGAGTAGGGCTTGCATGCTATTTTCTGAAATCATGACTTGAACATAACTGGACATCATAACTGAATCGAATGACCCAAAGTTGAAATCCGATAATCATAATTAAAATTGAACATTGGGTCAAACCTTCTTAAAAACATACATATATATATACACACACACACATACATATATATATATATATATCATGAATGATAAACATGCATAACTGAAATCATGAGGAACAATGGGAGACCCATCATATAACCGACATTACCATGATAGAGCTTACGTGGTCCCGACTGTCACACTCAAGTGGGCAGAGCCATCCAAAGCCTTGCCAAGGCTAAGGGTGCTACCATGATATCAATATTAAGATGAAGGACCCTTGGGGTAGGGGAAAGCTCTAAAGGAGGTCTCAAATCTCTGATCATACCTATGTTGGCGCGTAGTTCTGAGGCATAGATTTGACTGACCCTTAGCCCACTCGGTGCTGAAGATTACTCCCACAAACATGCATATGCTCTCCATCATTTTTCAATGAAGCTGACCATCATTTATTGATGAAGCTGAATAATCATGTACATATAAAATTTAAAATCATACATGAGGATCCTTGGCTCAAAGCATACCACAAGATGAACATAATTGGGAGTCTTGACTCCAAAACCATGTGGTAAGCTAATTGACATGAAATCATAAATCACACTTGAACATGTGGGCTTTCCCAATACTTAAATATTCTTGTAAAAATACTTGATTCACTTGAAAACATAATCATAGACATGGGTAACTTGAAAACATTCTTTTCTCATAAATATCTCATCATACTTGAACATGCATCGTAGATGTCAACTTTTATTAACTTTATGGATGGGCGCCATAATTTATAAAACTTGAAAACATGATTTATAATTGAAAACATTGTAATACGTGCCCATGAATCATAATTCAACAATAGAAACATGCTTAGAACATACCCATGGTAGAAACTTAGGAAATTCATGCATTGGGTGAAAACCCCATATAGGATCAACATATAGATTTTTCATGAATTAGAGAGAGCCTGGGCATGGGTGTGGACAATTTCACCCATTCATAACCTTGCATACCTAAGAGAATTTGATTCTACAATTTTTCAGATTGCCCAAGGAATAAGTGAGAAAGAACTTGTAAGAAATTAAGCTTGACCACCTCTCTAGACTTCTAAGCTTGCATGCATGAATTAGGAATGTCTTAGAATGAACTTACCCTTCTTAAAACACACTATTCAGAGATTAAGACGACGTAGTTTAGGCCTTAGAATCATAGGAATTATGGAAACGACCTTTTACTAAACTCGCAAGGAAAAATAGATTGCCAGTCCCAACGAGGGAGTGGACGAGTTGTCGTCCAAGGCCACGAATCGTGGCCACAAGTCGTCAAGTGCACTGCCAAAATTTCACTAGGGCTTATCATAGGGGACTTAACGAGTCATTACTGGTGACCACGACTCGTAGTCACCTCCCATTGCCTTCACTACCCATTTTCTTCTTCCTTCGCCTTGCCTTGACCACGACTGACTCATCGAGTCGTGGTCATGTCCGTGGTGACCCAAAAATCAGAAATTACAACTTAAGTCCAACTCCTCACCATGAGTCACTTAACGACTCGTGGTCACGCTGATGGGTCAAAGGACGACTCGTTCTGTGACCTGGTGCGAAAAATCCTGTTTTTCTCTGTTTCAACTCCCGAGTGTGATCTTAGGGCTTTCGGGGTATAACAAGGGCTCACGAGGTCCATATACCTGCCAGAACCATTTTCCATCTGTAATAACACATGCTAGAACCATTTCCCATCAACAATAACACAAGTTGGAACCATTTCGCATTGATAATAACATTTCCCAGAACCATTTCCTATCGGCAATAACACATGCCGAAATCATTTTGCATCGATAATAGCATATGCCAGAACCATTTTCCATCAATAATAACACATGTACAAACCATTTTTATCAGCAATAACACACACCGGGACCATTTCCCATCGACGTCGCAAGAGTACAAATTTTCATAAAATACCTCATTAGCACTATTAGTCAATAATCATCATGCAACAATTAGAGAAGTATGAGTATGTAAGAATAACAAAAGTTCATCAATCAATCGTTGCAATCAAGGATCTTCAAGTCACAATCAAGTATCACATAGTGCATAAGTCCCAGTAAATCAATCACATCATAAGTTGTGGAATCTCATCAATACATATATCAATTTTGTGTAAATTTACCCATATGATGACATTGGTACCTGTATAAATGCTCGTCATCTCAATTATACGGGACTCCCTTATTACCCATTACCCTTAAATTCATTTAATATATACAAAACTAGCACCTCAAAGAATCAAGAAATCTCTACTTGACTCAAGCTGAAGCTTAAGCATTAAATTATGAATTTGCCCTTCTGTAACGCTTTCGAATAATCAAAATCAGGTCAAATATGTATTCTACATAATAAAATAAAACCATGAACCCCCATATTGATATACTTCTATCTCGGGCCTAAAAAGTCAACTCAAAAGTCAACCCTGAGCAAACAAGGGCAAAACTAAAATTTTATTTGAAAATCATGTTGCCCATAGTGTAGAAAACTTAAATACGAAATTTAATCCAAAATGGAGCTCAAATCGAGCTTGAGTCATCAAAATATGATTTCTTAACTTTAAGCACAAAATTCCTAATTTTCATGGTCATATACAGTTTAAACAATGAAATAATCGATAAATCAGAAATTTTATGCCAAAATTGGTTTACCCATAATATAAAAACCTTAAAACCAAGTTCGAATAGACCTCCAAATCAAAAAAATTTTATTTTAAGAACCCTAGGCCTAAATTCTCAATTTGTTATCCAATTCCATGGATTAAAATGCTAATGAATGATTATAATCAACTGTAAATACTAAAATGAAAGTCAAATACTTACCCCCTCACTTTCACGAGAAAAACGCCACAAAAATAGCCTCAAATGGAGCTCTAGAACTCAATATCTGAAGAAAATACTCCAAAATCGTTATTTAACACACTGTCAGGCAAAATAACTAATCTGGTCGTTAAAGGCGTGCACCAGATCCTTTTGCACTAGCAACATTTATTTTCACCAAAATGGTGATAACTTTATCATACGAACTCGAAATGCGAAGATTCTTTTTTTATAATCCTAAATAATGGTAAAGACATAGTCATTCAATGAAAACTCCATTTAGTACTCGTTTCCCAAGTCTGACATTTTTTTTGCTCATTTAAGAATTATTTCATCTTTTGTGATGCAAACCCGATCTCGACTTATTGAAATTACCTCAATCTTTTCAGATATCTCCTATAATTCATGCTAAGAATTAGGGAAGTCTAAAAATAATTTTTTGATCTCTAGAACCAAAAACAGACCTCTGAGTTGTCACATTTTATGCTTAAAACCATGCTAAAACACATAGAACGTTCAAATCCACCCGAAACTCATCGGAATTAAATCAAAATTTGTGGAAAAGTATAAAGTAATCATACAAACCTGTTGGAACTTTCAAATCATTAATCTGAGCTCATTTAGCTAACTATTTGTCCGAGGCCAACTCTTAACTTTAAATTCTACTAGAATGCAACTCGAGTGTCCGAAACTCATCCGAAATTCTTCAGACACAAACAAAATATGCAATTTAGTCATAAAACACATTCTGAATCTATTGGAATTATCAAATCATCGATATAAGGTTGTTTTGGCCAAAAGTTGACCGTGGTCAAACTTAGCTTTCTTAAAACTTATAAATTCAACCAAAGGCTCAAATCACTCCCGAACAACTCGGGATCCATGTAAACCATCCAACCATCCAACCAAGTCATAAATGACCATCCGAAACTAATAGAGCTTTTATAATCCAAATTCAAGCTCGTTAACCTAAAATTTTGACTTTGGTCAAACCTCTCAAATTTTAAACCTTCCAAAATCGAAAATCTCATCCAATTTTCATTAGATCAACTCGAAAATTATATCATCCATCTCTGAAAGTCATAAATAACAAATTGAAGATATGAAAAGGTTGAAATTAGGGAAACGGGACAAAAAGTACAAAATGACCATGTGCATTGTCACACTTCCAGTTTCAACTTTTGGTTGGTATGCTCCTTTCTTTTTAGAGCTGTTGGGCTAGCTGTTTAGTTTTGCTTATCCTGAGTTTTTGTGTACAGTATCCTTGTCAGCTTTTGTCACTCTGTCAGCTGTGTAGTGGACTTGCCGGTGACCTTGTCAGTATAGAGTTATTTATATTATAGTAGCATTGTATGGTGTCCTTGAGGGACCAACTTCTTTCTCTTAATTGAGTCTTTCTGGATAGCTCGTCAAGTGAGGCACCGGGTTCCAATTTCTTCTCCCCATGTTTGGGGAATAAAGAACTTGCTATCAGAGCAACATTGAGTCCTTGGGAGTCCATAAGCCGTGTTTAGTAGATTCTTACTTATGGGTATGTTTTGCGACATACTTATAATCAAAAGGCTAAAGGGCCTTTAGGAATGGTTACACTTCTTTCATCAATAGATCATGCTGTAGAGTAGTCATAAGAATACTTTAAATCTAAATCATGCTTTTGTACCTTGTTCTCATAAATTCTTATGATAGACAGATGGCTTGAAGGCATAATGGCATCGATGCTAGGGGAGGCACTAGTCACCCCTTGCTTGGACAAAGGGATGGGCTGGAGGCCTAAAGTGAATCTCTAACTCAAGTGACCCTTGTCTTACCAACACCTGCGGGGATTAGAAGTAATCCAACACCTCAAGGCCCACCTGCTCTGTTGGCCCCTGAGGGAGCCAGAACTATGGATCCTCCTACATCCACAGTCTCTCCACTAGTTTCAGAGAAGCAAGATGCCAGGAGAGTAGTTAGATTACTAACACATTGGTAGCCGTGTATGAGCAATAGATAGGGGCAGTGATAGGTCCCTGAGTTGGCATTTTAGAGAGTTCTAGGGCCAAGAGTTTCACATCTTGAGTCCCCCATTGTTTATAGGGTCTGAACCTATATAGGACCCTCAGGACTTTATTAACTAGCTTTATAGGGTGCTGCGAGTTATGCATGCGACAGTAACATAGGCAGTGGAGCTGGCATCTTTAGGCTGCATAATGTGCCCATTGTATAATTTAAGGAATGTTGATAGTATAGGGGACAAATGTTCCTCTAGCTAAGTGGGAAGACTTCTCAGAGGCTTTCTTAGCCTATTATCTTTCCCAAGAGATTTGGGAGGCCAAACTTAATCAGTTCATAGGCCTCAGACAAGGTAGCATGAGCATTAGAGAGCACAATTATAAGTTTAATTCACTAGCCAAATATATCGTTGATATTGTACGCACCATGCGAGCTAGAGTGCATCAGTTTATAGCAGGCCTTAAGGCCTACTTTATTAAGGATTGTATAATAGTTTCCATTCAGGATGGTATTGATATTTCTCAGATCTAGGTATTTGCACAAATGGTAGAGGAATCATCGGATCTGGGATACTCGTAAGAAGAATGAGCAGAATAAGATGGCCAGATTTGTTGAGTCTCATAGAGAATCTCGAGGTGACTACAGGCCAAAATTCTCTAGGCTATTAACCCACCATGTCGGTAGTGCCCCACCTCTATCTCAAGGGTAGGGATACGATTGTGTTGCTCAACTGAGATCAGGTCAGAGTTTGAGTCCCTCATTTTTTCATTGCCAGGAGCATTCAGGACAGATGAGGCTCTCACTACTACCCGGTGCTCAATGCGGCAGGAGGCAGTCTAGGCAATATCGTTAGGGGTAGACGCATGTTACTGGTGTGGGAAGACTAGTCATTTTATGTGATAGTATCCAATTAAAGATAGAAGTTAGATGGCATAGCCGGAAGGATCAGTAGCAGCTTCATAGTTGGTTTCCCATCCCCCTAGGCCTACCCATCAGAGTAATCCTATCTGTGGCTGAGGTAGGGGTGGAGGAGGAGCATTAGGTTTAGGCGGTGGTCAAAATCATTTCTATGCACTAGTGGGTTGCCAATACCTAGAGTCCTCACAGGTACCTTGGCTATCGTCTTCCATGCTATTTATGTATTGATAAACCCTAGTTCTACTCTTTCCTATATTATTCCTTTGGCTACTAGAAAATTTAAGGTGGACTCAGAGCTATTGTCACAACTATTTGCAGTATCTACGCCAATAGGTGAATCTATTATAGTTAGGCAAGTTTATAGGAGTTGTGATCTAACAACCATTTTCAGTATCTACACCAATAGGTGAATTTATTATTGCTAGGTGAGTTTCAGTATGGATTGGTTGGTTGTGTGTTATGCTAATACGGATTACCAGGCAAAAGTTGTTAGATTCCACTTTTTGGACGAGCTAGTCTTGGAGTGGAAAGGAAATGTCGCCTCGCTGAAATGTAAATTTATTTCATACCTTAAGGCCCAAAACATGATTTTCAAAGATTGTATCTATCATCTAGTATAAGTCAAAAATACAGAAAGTGAACCTGCTACTCTTCAGTCACTTCTTGTTGTTAGTAAATTTTTAGCAATCGTTTCGGATGAATTTCCAGGAGTACCCCTAGAAGGGATATCAATTTTGCTATTTATTTACTCCTAAGTACTCATCCTATCTCTATCACTCCTTACATAATAGATCTTTTGGTGCTCAAGGAGTTGAAGGAGTAATTGAAAGACCTACTCGAGAAAGGCTTCATTAGGTCGAGTACACCATCATCGGGTGCGCCAGTACTATTTTTAAGGAAGAAGGACGGGTCCTTAAAGATGGGAATTGACTATAGATAGTTGAACAAAGTCACAATCAAGAATGAATATTCGCTTCTCAGAGGACTTGTTTGATCAACTACAGGGTGATAGATACTTCCTAAATTTGACTTGAGGTTAGGATATCACCAGCTATGAGTTAGAGAGGTTTATATTCTCAAGACTGCCTTTAAAACAAGGTATGACTGTTTTGAATTTCTAATAATTTCATTTGGGCTTATTAATGCCCCAACAACCTCCATGAACTTCATGAATCACGTGTTCAAGCCATTCCTGGATATATTTGTAATCATCTTTATTGACGATATCTTGATACATTCACTGTCTGAGGCATAACATACAAACCATTTACATGTAATGTTGCAGACTCTCTAGAATCACAAGTTGTATGCAAAATTCTCTAAGTATGAGTTTTGGCTATCATCTGTAGATTTTCTTGGCCATATTATTCCCCGAGAGGGTGTTCGGGTGGTTTGTTGGGTGTTAAAAACCGACACGCAAGTGCACGTGGTCAAACAAGTAGTAAGTGGCTTAAGTAAGGGAAGTATCGATCCAAGGAGACTCTGGATAAGTAAAAATTGCTTAAGTATACTATATTCTATCTCACTTCTATATATGCTGACAACAACATAACCAACAATTGAAAAGTTTGTTTTATAAATTATGTACTAAAACTACTAACAATTATTTACTTTGAATTTAAACTATGGATATGAGCATGCCAAGGTTAAGAACATGTAATGAACTTGATTATAATCATACATTGGTTAATCTTCTCTTCCAGTTGCTAGCCAAGAACATTAGCCTAGAGATTAAAACTTTCGTATATAATCCCACTTAAGAATCATAAACCATCCGTCTACATTTCTGTGATCAAATGCAATTTATGACCTAGCAATACAATTCCGGTTCCTAAATTGACTAATACGGCTTTCAAGTATATTTCTATCAGGAAAGCACATCAAAACTCAATTTTCCCAAATCAAGTTAAGAACAATACCCTATTAATTAACAACTTTCCAATTTCGTGCTCTCTCGAGTGAAATCGGACTTTTTAGATGTACATTAATGTCGGCCACACACCAATGCAGTAGAAACAAGAATTAATAGAACAACATGGAAGAAGAAGATGAAAAACCATATAATTCAATAATCAAAATTCATCACAAATGTTCATAACCTCAGCAAGGAAGGGAATTAGCCACTCATTTGTGGATTAATCATCCTAAAACAAGTGTTAATCATACAAACAATTGAGTTAAAGAAGAAAGAAAGAGAGAAAAAACCCTGAACTTTGCGTCCCTCAACTGCCTATAACCCACGTCCTTGCTCCACCAAGTCTGAATTATGAAAAATAAGCCTAAGTGTTCTATTTATACTAATGGAAATTTTTCCCAGAATAACAAGCAACGTGTCACGGAGTGCATCGCAGAGCACTGCCTTCGTGACACGGCGTGGACGCGGACCCTCACTGGAAATTTGAGGTCCGGGAATAAAGCTTCAACGTGGCACGGCATGCAACGCGGAGGCTTGCCTCCGTGCCACGGAGCTGTCGCGAGGCTCCACTGGAATTTGACCAATTATTCACCCTCCAGGCAGAGTGCCTCTGCGAGGGCAGCATGACACGGCTCCATCGCGGAGCCCCTTTATATTGTGCAGTCCAATGCCTTTTTCGTGCTCGAATCCAAGTCCAACTCCGATATTGTTCCAACATGCATTTTAGCTCCTCGAAATCACATTTTACCTACAAAACAATGCTAATCATGTTGGTTAGTATAAATTCATATTTTATTACCAATTACATGAAAATGTATACACATTGCTAGATAAACAAGGCAAAAATGATACGTTTGAGTATCACTTGGGCATATAAATCTGCCCAAGATCACTTACCCCACACTTAAATCCTTGTTCGTCCTCGAACAACAAACACACAATTCATGCAAATTACATCCCAACCTTAGCCACTATGGTGCGACAATTTAAGCTACGTTCATACTGATCATTCAATATTGCAAATCATCAAGAAAACATGCATGGTCTTAACAATGCAATGACCTTTAATACATTAAGACTTCCTAGACTTTAAGAATCGACTCTCGATATCGGGAAACTCATGCAAATCAGCTAATCAAGATATCCGACACGAAAATCAATCTTTCATCAAGCATGTGCCCTCACAACTCAAGAGAATCTTCCCCCTTTTTTTTTGCTCATGTGACATACAAACATTCAAATAGGGGCATGTAAAAATTAATATCACTCTCTCTCCCAAAAGAATTCACATGCATCATGTCATGACCCATAGGCTTGCCCTTAGTGTATTACTCCACTAATATAAAGAAATGCAATGTAAGATCACGTAGGACTTTAATGGGTTGTAATGGAAGCTATGGAACTAGTATATATTGGATTAGCCAATAATCGTCACTAGCATCCTTAAACGCCTTTTCAACACATTCCCATCACCTCATGGACATTGTTTCTCTCTTTTCCTTTTTTTCATCATCCCATTCATGATGGTTTACTTTCGTATGGCCCATTTCATCAAGCACACTTGACACAAAAATAAAGGTTTTTCATGCACCTTCATTATCATTTAGTTATAGCAAGTGCACCTTCAACCTTTTCTTTTCTTTCCTCACTCTGCTTTTCTTTTTCTTTTCACCATTCTCACTCCTTGACACTTTGGGAAAATTTTTGTTCTTCTTAAGCGCTTAAGAGTTTTGTATAGACTTTACGGCTAATGAAAAGAAAGAATTAAGCTCAGTTTATACATTTTTGGGCAAAAGAAAGAAATAATAGGCTAAAGGCTCAACGGGCTGACTAGGGTATACCATCACATAAAAGGGGAGTATGACAAGAAAAAAAACTAGAAACTCTCGGTTAGAACAAAGAAATGCCTACATCCTTTCCAACACTACACCTCCTTCATTTCGTTTTGTACACACACCAGGCAAGTTCTAGACACTTCACAATAGCATGGAATAACAATACCTCACTTCACACTTTATGCACATGCTCGATTCAAGATGCATTCACAGACTCTTTAATTAGCTAATTACATGAATTCAAAAATTAAGCCTCAATCACACCAAATCAAATTCTACAGCCTAGGTATCTCAACATATTTACAAAATTGCATGCTTTCATACGAATCACTTTTGCATTTAGAATATCAGTTACAACACACAACCAACATTTCACAACCATATAGTAACTACAGGTTCCGTGATGCAATACACCAAAGAAAAAACTGAAAATAAATTAAAATCACTACTCCTACCGACTACATTTCCCTTAAGACGGTCGTCATCCATCCATCATAGGGAACAGTCACTAACTATGATGTTGGTTCAATGGGACTATTCTCGGTAAAAGAACCGAAAACAAACTCCGAGAAACCCAAAAAAAATAAAAATTAAAAAATTTTGCAACACATCGATCATTTCGATGGAAAAATTATTTACAAAATATTTTCGCAAAATTTTAAAAAAATCGATCATTTCGATAGAAAAAAAATAAATTAAGAAAATATTTACAAAATTTTTACAGACTTAGCTGGCAACAACAACATTCCACAACACACATCAATACCACAAATATGTACAGCTACAGAACAGTTTGCAATTCACAAACACAGGGAAACATACATACAAAACAGAGGAAAGCATACAAGCAAACTAGCCCAGCCCCAGCACCTAACTACTCCCCACCCCACACATAAATCGAACACTGTCCCCAGTGTTCACAAAAATTAAAAATCACAAAATTGGGTGGTGGAACTCCCTGATCAGTCAAAGTATTCAACTTCTTCATCAGGTGCTGCTGCCTCATAGCCCATGTCCGAGTCACCTCCATCGTCGTCCTCGGACTCCACATCGGAGTCCTCCCGACGTGTCTCCTCGTCCGTGGGGACATCATCGTCAGTGGGTGTTCGCGGCTTGTACTGCTCGGGTTGGTATTAAATATTATCAACCGACACGCAAGTGCACGTTGTCAAACAAGTAATAAAGTGGCTAAGTAGCCAAGTATCGATCCAAGGAGGCTGCTCTAGATATGTAAAACTGCCTAGTTTACTATATTTCTATTCTATCCCTAACTATGTTAACAATAATCCAACCAAGAGTTGAGTGAGTTTTTGTTTCTAAACTATTTATATACTACAATTAATAACAACTATTTACTTTAGAATTTAGACAATGGATACGCACATGCCAAGGTTAAGAACGAGTAATGAACTTGATAATCATGATAATTTGGTCATCCTCTTCTTCATGTTGCTAGCCAAGAACGTTGCCTAGAAATTAAAACTTTCGTATTTAATTTCACTTTAGAATCATAAACCATCCGTCTACATTTCTGTGATCAAATGCAATTTATGACCTAGCACTACAATTCCGGTTCCTAAATTGACTAATACGGCTTTCAAGTATATTTCTATCACGAAAGCACATCAAAACCCAATTTTCCCAAATCAAGTTAAGAACAATACCCTATTAATTCACAACTTTCCAATTTCGTGCTCTCTCGAGTGAAATTGGACTTTTTAGATATACATTAATGGTGGCCAATCAATAATGTAGTACGCGCAAGAATTAATAGAACGACATGCAAGAAGAAGAAGAAACCATATCAATTATCACAAAAATTCATTACACAAGTTCAAAACCTCAGCAAATAAGGGAATTAGCCACTCATTCTTGGATTAATCATCCTAAAATGAGTGTAAATCATGCATACAATTGAAGGAAAGAAGAAAGGAAGAGAAGAAAACTCTTAGCTTCTCTATTCTTCAACTGCCACAAACCCACGTTCCTGCTCTCCACTTCTGAACTCAGTCTAAAAACTAAAAAAACTGATTAAAAATAAACCTAAGTGTGCTATTTATACTAGTGGGAAATTTTTCCAGGAATAACAAGCAACGTGTCACGGAGGCCAACGCGGAACACTGCCTCCGTGACACGGCGTGGACGCGGACCCTCTCTGGAAATTGCAGTGTCCGGATAATTGGCCTCAACGTGGCACGGAGGCCATCGCGGAGTCCTGTCTCCGTGCCACGGAGCTGTCGCGAGGCCTCACTGGAATCTGCCAATTAATTTCCTCTCCAGGCAGTGTGCTACCGCGATGGCAGCGTGGCACGGCTCCATCGCGGAGCCAGTGTAAAATGTGCCATCCAAGGTCTTTTCCACGCTCGCATCCCAGTCCAACTCCGACATAGTTCCAACACGCATTTTAGCTCTTAAAAATCACATTATCCTGCAAAACAAATGCTAATCATGTTGGTTAGTATAAATTCGCATTTTATTAACAAATACATGATATTCTATACACATTGCACAACAAACAAGGTAAAAATGATACGTTTGAGTATCACTTGGGCATATAAATCTGCCCAAGATCACTTACCCCACACTTAAATCCTTGTTCGTCCTCGAACAACACATACACAAATCATGCACATCACATCTCAACCTTTGTCACTATGGTGCAACCATTTTACGCTACGGTCATACCGATTATTCAATTCTTGCAAATCATCAAGAAAACATGCTTGGTTGTACAAGACAATGACCTTAATACATCGAGGCTTCCTAAACTTTTAAGAATTGATTCTTGATATCGGCAAACTCATGCAAATCAACTAATCAAGAAATCTGACACGAACATCAATCTTTCATCAAGCATGTACCTCACAACTCGAGAGAAACTTCCCCTTTTTTGTTCGTGCAGCACACAAACATGCAAGTAGGGGCATATAAAAATTACTTTCACTCTCTCTCCCAAAAGAATTCACATGCATCATGTCATGACTCATAGGCTTTCCCTTAGTGTATTACTCCACTAATATAAAGAAATGCAATGTAGGATCAAATAGGACTTTTAATGGGTTGTAACTGGGCTATGGATCTAGTATATATATATTGGATTAGCCAATAATAGTCGCTAGCATCCTTAAGCGCCTTTTCAACTCATTCCCATCGACTCATGGACATTGTTCCTCTCTTTTCTCTTTTTCTCCCATTCATGCTGGTTTACTTTCATACAGCCCATTTCATCAGGCACACTTGACAAAAAAACATAGGGTTTTCATGTACCCTCACTATCATTTAATTACAACTAGTGCCTCTTCAACATCATCTTTTCTTTCCTCACCTTGCTTTTCTTTTCTTTTCACTCTTTTCACTCTTTAACACTTTGGGAAACATTTTCTGTTCTTTGTAAGCGCTTAAGAGCTTCTTATAGACTTTAAGGCTAATGAAAAGAAGGAATAAAGCTTAGTTCATATAAATCTGGACAAAAGAAAGAAATCGGCTAAAGGCTCAACGGGCTGACTAGGGTATACAACATATAAAAAGGTAGATTTGACAAGAAAAAAAATGGAAACTAAAGGTTAAAACAAAGAAATGGCTACATCCTTTCCAACACTGCACCTCCTTCATTTCGTTTTGTATACACACCAGGCAAGTTCTAGACAATTCACAATGACATGGAATAGCAAAACCTCACTCACACTTCATGCACATGCTCGAATCAAGATGCATTCACAGACTCTTTAATTAGTCAATTACATGAATTCAAGATTAAACCTCAATCATAATGAACCAAATTCTATAGCCTAGGTAACTCAACATATTTACAAAATTGCATGCTTTCAAACGAATCATTTTCACATTTTGAACATCAATTACAACACGCAACGAAATTTTAGCAACCATAAGCAACTACAGTTTATTGATGCAATCCACCAAAGAAACTAAAAACAAAACATCTACTCCTATCGACTACATTTCCCTTAAGACGGTCGTCATCCATCCATCATAGGGAACGGTCACTAACTATGACCTTGGTTCAATGGGACTATTCTCGGTAAAAGAACCGAAAACAAACTCCGAGAAACCCAAAAATAAAACTTCAAAATTTTTGCAACACATCGATCATTTCGATAGAAAATATTTACAAAATATTTTGATAAGTGCAAAATCTTTTCGCAATAATTTTGAAAAATATCGATCATATCGATAAGGAAAAAAATATTTACAAAATTTACAAAATATTTACAAAGGCAACCATAACTTTCAAAAACACACATCATTAGCCACAAACGAATATATACACATAAATCACAAATCAGTTCACGACAACAGGGAAAGCACGAACATACATAAACGTCAAGGAAAAATTATACAGCAAATTTAGAGCCTATGTCCCAGCACCTAACTACTCCCCACCCCACACTTAAATCGAACACTATCCCCAGTGTTCACAACAATACAAAGCACAAAATTTTGGATGGTGAAACTCCCTACTCAGTCGAAATATTCGACTTCCTCATCCGGTGTTGCGGCCTTGTCGCCCATATCTGAATCAGCTCCATCGCCGTCATCGGACTCCACATCAGAGTCCTCACGACGTGTCTCCTCATCAGTAGGGACGTCGTCATCAGTCGGTTCCACAAAGGCTGGCCCTACCTTGCATAAAGCTCTGGCGTTCTCTCCAAAGGGGTAGTCCAGCTCCAGCTGCCATAATTCATCCTCGGTGGCTGGTCTCCCACCTATCCGTAGCTGCAGCATCTGCATGCCGAACATACGGGCCATATACTGGTCGTCACGACCATGTCGCTCGCCCAGAGTCAGCACCGGTCCATGTGTAGTGTCGGGGGCCTTGGTCTTTGTCATATCAAGGGCCCTCCGCTCCAACTGCGGAATGTAATCCAAGGCTTCTTCCTCAACGTCGAGGCCTCGGAGGAAGGTGGTGATGAGTCTGCCAAACCCGTATCTGTGGCCCTGGTGTAGTCTGGCTCTCTTCATGGCGGATATTATGACCGCCCCCACATTAATCTCAAGCCCTTTCATAAGGGCATACACCAGGCAGACACGGTCCCAGGTCACGTCTGTCATATGCACTCCCGGGATCAGACACGAACATACAATTTTTAGCCAGATTCTGGCATCCCTGTTCATCTGCGAATAAGGCAGAGTCTGGTGGTAACCCCTCTCTTTGTGTCTACTCCATCGGGCTGTGGGTCGAGCCCCACACAACGTACGTCTGATGTCGGCGTACGGTGGGGTGATGTTTAACTGGCGGAGGACGTGGGCGTCTATGTCCCACGCTCCCACGATGGCATTAAACTGCTGGGGTTCCAGAGTGACAATCTGCCCTCTGATTTTAATAGTATGGCTCCTGATGGCCGGGTTCCAGTTGGCGTAGAATTCCCGGACCAAGTGAAGGTTGCACTCCTTGGGATCCTGAAAGATAAAGCTGAGCCCAGCTGCCTCAATCCTCTGTACGATGCGAGGGAACTCCTGTGCAAGTGGTTCCCTTGCAATATATTCCTCCGGGAAGTACTTGTTCTCCTTATGCTTTGCGTACCACTTCTTTACTTCCTCGGTAACCCATCGTGTTCCGTATCGGCGGTGTTAACCGCGTGGAACAGCAGTGCCCAGTCTCATTCTCTTTCTGCCGGTGCCTGAGGTTGAAGCACCCATGCCTTTATCTTGTCGGCTGGCCATTGTACCTGTCAATTTACACAAACAAGCACAACGTTAAGCTAAAAACTTGCTAGCTTCGGCTAAGGTCGGGTTAAACAAAATTTACCCCACACTTAGTCTTTAACAATATTTACAACATTTTAGCAAGGATAGCTCTATTTACACCCCAAACACAATCAACTATAACAAATTGCTTAGTGCGTTCACAAAAATTCGACAGCATAACGGCTAGCGAACTACTCAGACTTCATACAGCTAACCCAATCCTACTATCGACAGCTATTCACACATAGCACTTAGCAACAATAACAACAACAAAATAGAAACAACAATACAAACATTTTATATACAACTAATCTAAGCAATTCAACCAATTCACATATTACGCAATTTCCCACAAAAATTCGAGAATTAGTCGTCTTTCAACAATTATACAATATTTACCACAACTTATCTCAAATAATAAACACACCCCGGCATCAATTTCGTCAAACTATCAAGTTACCCAAGTTAAAATTCAACAACCCCAAGCCCTAGAATGCAATTTGAAAATCAAAATTGAACTATTCAATCAATCGATAAGTTCAAACGTCAACTACAACAATCCGAACATAATCAATCACAAAATAATTCACGTCATGTGTAATTTCTACCTAGGGTGATATATCACACCTCACATGCTCAAAATCGACAAAAATCGCCAAAAATTTGAGATAGATGATGAAAACATACCTTGGAATTGAAGAATCGATGAAAACTTGACGTTTTCCTTGCCTATTAACGTGGCACGGAGCTTGGGGGTAGGGGAATGGGTGTTTGGTCGCGGAGGGTAGAGGGAATGGGGAAAAATGGGTGAAAATCGGGGGTTTATTTAAAGGAAACACGCGGGTCACCCGGAAACCCGGTGTGACCCGGCACTGGGATAAGGGCAACGTGTCACGGAGGGTAACGCGGAGACCCTCCTCCGTGACACGGAGCCAACGCGTTGGCTTACTGGAATTTTTTAAAAAATTCCAGATTTTCCTTCAACATGTCACGGAGGGTAACGCGGAGCATTGCCTCCGTGACACGGCGCCAACGCGCCAGTGCTCTGTTTCACCATCAAATTTTATTTTTCATACCTCGCCTCGTTTCCTCGATTCCAAGTATTTTTCCTCCGGTATACCTGAAAATCACCTCACTAAACAAAAATTGGTTAAATGAATAGATTCCCTACTAAAAAATAAAAATTTACTAAATTACTAAATAAAAAAAATTACTAAATAAAATACAAATCTAAGCCTAATCAAGAAAAAGAAAAGAAAATAAAATAAAAGAAAAACTTTACACTAAAGAAAGAAAAAGAAAAAAAAAATATTTTTCACGGGTTGCCTCCCGTGCAGCGCCTGATTTAACGTCGCGGCTCGACAGCCTTTATGCTCAAGTGTCTACTAGGGAGATGGACGATTTGACCCGATCATGGTCATCTCCCCAGTAGTTCTCAACCTTGTCTGGTGGCCTACCTAGTAACTCTCGGGGATCACTCAATCCATTCACATTCCCATGATCAATCACGTTGATCACCGAGAGTTCCTTATAGACAGTCGGGAGCTTAGGTGCCTTGTACACGTCGAACACCTCAACCTTGTCGTGTGCTCGCATTGTGAGTTGACCCGCAGCTACATCGATCAATGCCTTTCCGGTTGCCAAAAAGGGTCGTCCCAAAATAAATGGGACTTCCGCATCTGGTTCAAAATCCAGAACAATGAAATCTACCGGAAAAATGAGGGAGCCTACCTGCACTAGCACATCCTCAACAATGCCATCCGGCTTAGCTAAAGACCTGTCTGCTAGCTGCAAGATCACTGTTGTAGGTCTAGGGCTCCCTAGTCCTAACTTTCTGAATACCAAAGATGGCATCAGATTTATACTTGCCCCCAAGTCGCATAACCCACGAGCTCGGATACTTTGCCCAATCGTTAGCTGGATAGTAAAACTCCCAGGATCCTTTAGTTTAGTGGGCAACCTGTTCTGAATATGGGATGTGCATTCCTCCATTAAAGCCACCGTGGCATACTCAGTCAAGCGACTTTTGTTGGCCACGATGTCTTTGATATACTTCGCATATTTTGGCACACCCTGCAAGACATCAACAAGAGGTAAGTTAACATGTACCTGTTTAAGTACCTCCATGAATTTCTGGAAACACGCCTCCTCCTTGTGTTTCTTAAGTCGTTGAGGGAACAGGGGTGGAGGCCTTGCTGGTTCAGCTTCTTTGGTCTTCCCCGTATCTGAGGTTTGTTCTCCCTCAACATCTGCTGCTCCTAACTTCTGAGGCGGTCTTTCCGGTTCCACCTCCTTTAATTGTAAACCACTCCTCGTGGTCACTGCATTCACCTGCTTAGGATTGGGATCCGTGTCGCTAGGTAGTCCTCCCCTTGGTTTAGTATTTTGGGCACTAGCAAATTGCCCAAACTGATATTCAAGAGCCTTGGTTGCCAATTGATTGTTCTTTACTTCGGCTGCCAATTTGACATAGTCAGCCTGCAATTGTGCCTGGTTGGCAATCATGGTCTTGAACATTTCCTCAATAGTCGGTGATCGTGATGGAGGAGGGGCATTGTGATTTCTGAACTGATTCTGATAGCCTTGTTGCCCTCCTTGGTTTCTGTGCATACCCTGCCCTGAACCTTGACCTTGTTGATTGTTGATACCCCACGAAAAATTTGGATGATTCCTCCAATTCGAGTTGTAGCCACCGCCAAACTGCTGTTGATTCCTCTGTGCATTGCCCACAAAGTTGACAGAATCAGGATTTGCACCACAGCATTCAGCTGAATGCTCACTACTACCACACACTTCACACCACATCTGTTGGACTGCATTGACTGAGGCTGACGGCTGGTTCAAATTCATACTGCTGAAGTGAGTGTTTAACTGATTTTGCAAAGCAGCTATCTGTGCAGTGATAGCTGTGAATCCATCCACTTCAAGCACTCCCGTTGCTTTCCTTGCTCCACCTCTTGAAGAATCTGCATTCCATTCCGGATTGCCTTGTGAAATTCGGTTGAGCAAAGTGTACAGCTCCTCATAAGTCTTCTCCAGCGCTTGCCCTCCAGCTGCTGAGTCTAACAAAATTTTAGTGTGGGGTTCCAAACCCTCAATAAAAGTGTGGACCAACACCTCATTTGACTGATGATGATGAGGACAATCCCGCAACATGGACTTGAATCTTTCCCAGGCTTGATAAAGATTTTCTCCTTCCCTCTGTTTAAAACTTAGAATCTGACTTCTAAGTTTAGCTGTTTTACCTGAAGGGAAAAATCTGATCAAAAACTTCCTTGCAAGATCATCCCACGTTGATATAGAGTTGGGTGGTTCAGTTTTTAACCACCTCTTGGCTTCACCCAGTATGGAAAATGGAAATAAGGTGAGCCGAACATAATCAGGTGACACTCCAGCGGGTATGTAAGTGTCACTTATCTCCAAAAAGTTCTGGAGATGTTGTTGCGGGTCTTCGTGAGGGAGACCGGTAAACTGCCCGCTAGTGTGCAAAAGTTGCACCATATTTTGCTTTAACTCAAATCTCCCTCCAGGCTCTGGTTTGCGGATGCTGGAATGTACATTATTAGTGTGTGGGATTGCCACCTCGCGAACCAGCCTGGCTGCTACTTCCTCGGGCACTAACACTGCCCGCACAACTGGTGGATTTGGTTGCTCCATCATAGACTGTTTAAGCAACTGCAGCTTCTTCCGAAGAGCTTCTCTACGTTGACTGTGCAATTCACGTTCTGGCTCTAAGTAAGATTCCACCAGCTCCTTGTCCCTTGCCAGTGTTCACAGAAATAAAAATCTGCAAAATACAGGCTAAGACCAAGTTGTTAACACTTAAGAAAATAAAAATACAAATACAACAAATTTACACTAAACACAATTTTACAAATCGCCTAGCCTCCCCGGCAACGGCGCCAAAAACTTGTTCGCGGGTTGTACTGCTCGGGTTGGTATTAAATATTATCAACCAACACGCAAGTGCACGTGGTCAAACAAGTAATAAAGTGGCTAAGTAGCCAAGTATCGATCCAAGGAGGCTGCTCTAGATATGTAAAACTGCCTAGTTTACTATATTTCTATTCAATCCCTAACTATGTTAACAACAATCCAACCAAGATTTGAGTTCAGCTGGCGGAGAACGTGGGCGTCTGTGTCCCGCGCTCTGATGATGGCATTTAGCTGCTGGGGTTCCAGAGTGACTATCTGCCCTCTGATCTTGATTGTGTGGCTTCTGATTGCCGGGTTCCAATTAGCATAGAACTCCCGGACTAGATGTAGGTTGCATTCCTTGGGCTCCTGAAATATGAAGCTGAGCCCAGCTGCCTCGATCCTTTGCACTATGCGGGGGAACTCCTGTGCTAATGGTTCCCGTGCAATATGCTCCTCGGGGAAGTATTTGTTTTCTTTATGTTTCGCATACCACTTCTTCCCCTCATCAGTTACCCACCTCGTTCCATATTGGCGGCGTTGGCCTTGTGGAACTGCCGGTGCAGCTGGGACTGCTGTGCCCAGTCTAAGTCTTTTTCTCTCGGTGCCTGAAGTTGATGCACCCTTACCTTTATCTTGCCTGCTTGCCATTTTACCTGTCAACACAAGTAAACAAGCGCAATGTCAAGCTAAATGAATATTAACTTCGTCTAAGGTCGGGTTAACTAAGTTTACCCCACACTTAGTCCTTAGCTACATTTACGATACTACGGCAAGAATAACTTTATTTACACCAAAAACTAACAACTATACAGTTCATGCTTAGTGCGTTCAACAAAGAAAAAATTGATGGTATAATTTTAGTGTACTACTAAGACTTCATACAGCTAATCCCAATCACTACCATCGCTAGAAATTCAACCATCGCACTTAGCAACTAAAAACAACGAAACAAAAACAACAACAAAAATTCTCTATACGTGAACCTATATCATCAACCCAATTTGAACAATTTTCAGCATTTTCCCAAAAACCCGAGAATTCGTCGTCTATTAATATTCAAACAATATTCTACAATGACTTATCTCATTCAATACATACAACCCGACATATAATTCACAAATTTAACAAGTTACCAATTTCAATTCCAACAACCAAGCCCTAGAATTGAATTTCGCAAGCAAATTCGAATAATTCATGCAATCGACAAATTCAAACGATCATTACAACAATTCGAACTTTTATCAATCAATAAATAACTCAAATTCATGCTAAATTTCGACTTAGTTTGATTTAGTTCACCTCCCATGCTTAAATTCGAATGAAATTGACAAAAACTTGAGAGATAATCGGAAAACATACCTCGTAGTTGAAGAACCGAAGAAAACTTGATAATTCTTTGCTTTATACCGTGGCACGTTGATGGTCAAGGGAATTTTGGGTGTTTGATCGCGGAGAAGTGTAAAAATGAGGGAAAAAGGGGCAAAATCGGGGGTTTAAAATGAAGAAAACACACGGGTCACCCGGCAACCCGGTGTGACCCGTCACAATTTATATGGCAACGTGTCACGGAGTGCATCGCGGTGCACTGCCTCCGTGACACGGAGCCATCGTGATAGCTTACTGGAATTTTAAAAAAAAATCTAGATTGAACCTCAACGTGTCACGGAGGGTAACGCGGAGGTCCTCCTCCGTGACACGGAGCTATCGCCCCAGCTCACTGTCTCTGCATTTTATTAATTTTTTCATACCTCGCCTTTTCCTTCATGATTCCGTGCACATTTTTCTCTGTTTCACCTGAAAATCATCTCACTAAACAAAATTGGTTAGATTAATAGGTTTCACCTAATTAAAATAAAAATACTAACTAACACAAAAATTTTGGACTAAATCAAGAAAAAGAAAAATAAAATAAAATCTATTTACACTTTACAAAATGAAAAGAAAATTTTTTTCACAGGTTGCCTCCCGTGCAGCGCCTGGTTTACCGTCGCGGCTCGACGTCCTTTATGCTCAGTTGTCCGCTAGGGTGATGGACGATTTCTCACGATCATTGTCCTCCCCCCAGTAGTGCTCACACCTATCCGGTGGTCTTCCCATCAACTCTCGGGAATCATTCATTTGTTTAGCATTACCATGATCAATTACATTGATCACCGAGAGTTCTTCATTCACCATCGGGAGCTTGGGTGCTTTGTACACATCGAACACCTCTACCTTGTCATGTGCTCGCATTGTAAGTTGACCCGCAGCTACATCGATTAGTGCTTTCCCGTTTGCCAAGAAGGGTCGTCCCAAAATAAATGGGACTTCCGCGTCTGGTTCAAAATCCAGAACAATAAAATCTACCAGAAAAATTAGGGAGCCCGCTTGCACTAGAACATCCTCAACAATGCCATCCGGCCTAGCTAAGGATCGATCCGCCAACTGCAAGATTACGGTTGTAGGTCTAGGACTCCCTAGACCCAACTTTCTGAATACCGAAGATGGCATCATATTTATGCTCGCTCCCAAGTCACACAATCCACGAGCTCGAATACTCTACCCAATCGTAAGCTGGATAGTAAAACTTCCAGTGTCTTTTAGCTTCGTGGGCAGTCTATTTTGGATCCGGGAAGTGCATTCCTCCGTCAAAGCCACCGTGGCATACTCGGTCAAACGACTTTTGTTGGCCACGATGTCTTTAATGTATTTGGCATATTTAGGCACTCCCTGCAAGACATCAACAAGAGGTAAATTAACATGTACCTGTTTAAGCACCTCCATGAATTTCTTGAAACACGCCTCCTCTTTGTGTTTCTTTAGTCGTTGAGGGAACTGGGGTGGAGGTCTTTCTGATTCAGCTTCTTTGGTCTTCCCCCTTTCCGCACTTTGCTCCCCCTCAACTTTTGCTGCTCCTGACTTTCGAGGTGGTCTCTCTGGTTCCACCTCCTTCAGCTGCAAACCACTTCTTGTGGTCACTGCATTTACCTGCTTCGGATTCGGATCCGTGTCGCTAGGCAGTCCTCCTCTAGGCCTTGTATTTTGGGCACTAGCGAATTGCCCAAATTGATACTCAAGAGCCTTGGTCGCTAATTGGTTATTTTTCACTTCGGCTGCCAATTTAACATAGTCAGCCTGCAATTACGCCTGGTTAGCGATCATGGTCTTGAACATCTCCTCAATGCTAGGTGATGGTGGTGGAGGAGGGGCATTGTGATTTCTGAATTGAGATTGGTAGTTCTGTTGCCCTCCTTGATTTCTTTGCATACCCTGACCCGAACTTTGGCCTTGTTGGTTGTTGCTACCCCATGAAAAATTTGGATGGTTCCTCCAATTTGAGTTGTAGCCGCTACCAAACTGCTGCTGATTTCTTTGTGCATTGCCCACAAAGTTAACCGAATCTGGGTTTGCTCCACAGCACTCAGCTGAGTGCTCACTGCTTCCACACACTTCACACCACATTTGCTAGACCGCATTGACTGAAGCTGAAGGCTGGTTCAAATTTATGTTGCTGAAGTGGTTGTTCAACTGATTCTGCAAGGCAGCTATCTGTGCAGCGATAGCCGTAAATCCATCCACTTCAAGCACTCCTGCTGCTTTCCTTGCCGCACCTCATGATGAATCAGCATTCCATTTTGGATTGCCCTGTGAAATCCGGTTTAGCAAAGTGTACAGCTCCTCATAAGTCTTTTCCAGCGCTTGCCCTCCAGTTGCTGAATCTAGCAAAATTTTGGTATGGGATTCCAAACCCTCAATAAATGTGTGCACCAACACCTCATTGGACTGATGATGATGAGGACAGTCCCGCAACATGGATTTAAATCTTTCCCAGGCTTGATACAAATTTTCTCCCTCCCTCTGTTTGAAACTTAGAATTTGACTTCTAAGTCTGGCTGTTTTACCAGAGGGAAAAAATCTTATCAAGAACTTCCGTGCTAGATCATCCCACGTTGAAATAGAATTTGGTGGCTCAGCTTTTAACCACCTCTTGGCTTCACCAAGTAATGAGAACGGAAATAATGTGAGCCGAACATAATCAGGTGACACTCCAGCGCGTATATAAGTGTCACTTATCTCCAAAAATATTTTTGGAGATGTTGTTGTGGGTCTTCATGAGGGAGTCCGGTAAATTGCCCGCTTGTGTGCAACAATTGCACCATATTTTGCTTGAGTTCAAATCTCCCTCCAGGCTCTGGTTTGTGGATACTTGATGTAACATTGTTGGCATGTGGGATTGCCACCTCGCGAACCGGCCTTGCTGCTGCTTCTTCGGGCACTAACACTGCCCTCCCAACCGGTGGATTTTGTTGCTCCATAATAGTCTGTCTGAGCAACTGCAGCTTCTTTTGTAGAGCTTCCCTCCGTTTACTATGAAATATACGTTCAGGCTCTATATAAGATTCCACCAGCTCTTTGTCTCTTGCCAGTGTTCACAGAAATCAAGTCTGCAAAATACAGGCTAAGACCAAGTTGTCAACACTTAAGAAAATAAAATAAAAATACAGTAAATTTACACTTAACACAATTTCACCAATTGCCTAGTCTCCCCTGCGACGGCGCCAAAAACTTGTTCGGATGGTTTTTTGGGTGTTAAAAACCAACACGCAAGTGCACGTGGTCAAACAAGTAGTAAGTGGCTTAAGTAAGCCAAGTATCGATCCAAGGAGACTCTGGATTAGTAAAAATTGCTTAAGTATACTATATTCTATCTCACTTCTATATATGCTGACAACAACGTAACCAACAATTGAAAAGTTTGTTTTATAAATTATGTACTAAAACTACTAACAATTATTTACTTTGAATTTAAACTATGGATATGAGCATGCCAAGGTTAAGAACATGTAATGAACTTGATTATAATCATACATTGGTTAATCTTCTCTTCCAGTTGCTAGCCAAGAACATTAGCCTAGAGATTAAAACTCTCGTATTTAATCCCACTTAAGAATCATAAACCATCCGTCTACATTTCTGTGATCAAATGCAATTTATGACCTAGCAATACAATTCCGGTTCCTAAATTGACTAATACGGCTTTCAAGTATATTTCTATCAGGAAAGCACATCAAAACTCAATTTTCCCAAATCAAGTTAAGAACAATACCCTATTAATTCACAACTTTCCAATTTCGTGCTCTCTCGAGTGAAATCGGACTTTTTAGATGTACATTAATGTCGGCCACACACCAATGCAGTAGAAACAAGAATTAATAGAACAACATGGAAGAAGATGATGAAAAACCATATGATTCAATAATCAAAATTCATCACAAATGTTCATAACCTCAGCAAGGAAGGGAATTAGCCACTCATTTGTGGATTAATCATCCTAAAACAAGTGTTAATCATAAAAACAATTGAGTTAAAGAAGAAAGAAAGAGAGAAAAAACCCTGAACTTTTTGTCCCTCAACTGCCTGTAACCCACGTCCTTGCTCCACCAAGTCTAAATATGAAAAATAAGCCTAAGTGTTCTATTTATACTAATGGGAATTTTTCCCGGAATAACAAGCAACGTGTCACAGAGTGCATCGTGGAGCACTGCCACCGTGACACAGCATGGACGCGGACCCTCACTAGAAATTTGGTGTCCGGGAATAAAGCTTCAACGTGGCACGACATGCAACGCGGAGGCTTGCCTCAGTGCCACGGAGCTGTCGCGAGGCTCCACTGGAATTTGACCAATTATTCACCCTCCAGGCAGAGTGCCTCCGCGAGGGCAGCGTGACACGGCTCCATCGCGGAGCCCCTTTATATTGTGCAGTCCAATGCCTTTTTCGTGCTCGAATCCAAGTCCAACTCTGATATTGTTCCAACATGCATTTTAGCTCCTCGAAATCACATTTTACCTACAAAACAATGCTAATCATGTTGGTTAGTATAAATTCACATTTCATTACCAATTACATGAAAATGTATACACATTGCTAGATAAACAAGGCGAAAATGATACGTTTGAGTATCACTTGGGCATATAAATCTGCCCAAGATCAGAGGGTATTAGAGTGGATAGATGAAAAATAAAAGTTGTGAAGGATTGGATGATAATGCTCAAAATCACACTCCTGACAAAGTATGAAGTGGACTTTGTCAATAAAGAACCCAACAAAGAGGTTGGGGTCCAGCCCACAAGGAATATGGTAAGATCTAATCTAATGCCATATTTAAGCTTTTTGGTGGGTTATCTCCAAATTGTGTGGGGGGGGGGAGGGGGCGGTTATAGAAAAACAATAGTAAAACAAGCATAAAAACCAAGTATTGTAAATCAAGATTTGTAATTAACTAGGGTAAGTGTTCCCCATGGGTTCATAACTACTTTATCTTTACACTCGTGATCGATTCCAATGCTTACTTGTAGAACTGATAACGAGGGTTCATCCAAATGACTGGTTCGTCCTTATTGGATGACTATACTCAATCACTAGGTTAGGTCTCATGAGTGATTTCGAATTAACCGTTATAATTATATTTCAAATTAACTATCCTGCGACCACAGGTCAAGTCATACAATGATCATAAAAATCAAGGCTTTATTGTAATTCTCTTTTCCTAATCTCTACCTCTATAGGTCAAGAAAATAAAGAATTCAGGTAAGTCTTAACGTTTTTCTCCATTAAGAAACATTAAATATGAAGAGAATACAATACAAGCGTTTAGTATTGGTTTCGAATAACATTGTGTAACCCTAGTTTGTTAATCCGCCATGGTTTCCACAATCCTAGTTATGGAGGTTTTAGCCTCTCATGATAGTAAGATTGTGATTACTATTCATAGACAAATACATAATTACATACTTACAACGATGATTGAAAGAAAACCTACTGTAAATATTAATGGACAAAATCAAGAATAGTTGAGAAATCCAAGTTTTTATCTCCAGTATTGCTCTCCAATTTTGTCAAAAACTAATTACAAACTTGATAGCAATTGACAATAAACTAATTCTGACCTTCTCTAACCTAAAATACACATAAAAGGTATTTATATAGACAATGAAATTCTTTTCCTAAGCTAACAGGGAAATAACCAAATCTGGTGCTGACACATCCTGCAACTTAACATACGACCCGTAACAAGATTGTACGGTGATGCCTTGCTCTCGTACATTCCTTGACTTCTGCAGAATTGGCTAAGTGTTGGAAGCTGGTACGACTCGTAACATGATCACACGAGTCGTACGTTTGGTTCTAAGAACTTTGACATCTTCTGAAGTTTTCTACGGCTATCTTGGTACGCCTTGTACCTTGCTCCTATGACTCGTAACAGCTTGTCACATCTTGAGTTTTTCCCAGTCCTTAAAAATTACTAGAGCTTCCCATGGATCCTAGTATAGGTCGTAGGTAGATGCTACAATCCATAGGTTCTGCTCGTACCAGGAGACTTCAGTCATGACTTTTCTTAAATATTCCATGACTCCAGTTACGGCTTGTACCAGCTCGGTATGGCTGGTACTGAGAGTCGTACTTTGCCTTTGCAGTGTTCCATCCTTCTGAGCTTTTCCATGAGTCTCAGTACGGCTCATACAATCTACATCTTTTGCGCATTTTTGCTCCAACACTTAATTTTCCTGAAAGCAAAGTAAAAACACCTCATATCCGTATAAACTTACATAAGTCCATGCTATTTTCCCAGTTTTAAGCGTCGAAAGTGCTGTAAACTCATAGCATATCAGCACCCTCAACTTAAGACTTTTGCATGTCCTCAGGCAAAGAAAACAAAAACAAAAAATGATGCTTAACTAGAAAATAAACCTAGGACACTACAACCAACATGAATTAAAATTTGCACTAGGAACTCAAACACCTTTTAACCCTTGTCCTAATAAACCAAATCAGCATACGCACATCAAGTAACCACAAACCATGATAATCAGGGATTAATACATGTCATATAGTTATTAGCAGAGAATAAATTCATTACCAATGCTTTTCACACAGACGACTGGCAGAATAGAATACAAACCATGTACCCTCACAACAAATGAAGTCCCCAACTCACTGATATATGAAAATATGAAACTTGAGACTGAACAAGTAAGATTCTCACTTTCATAAGGAATTTCCAAATACTGCACATCGGATACCGTAGGGTTGCCCTTATTTTCTCTACTTCAGCTCTTCGGATGGTCAGGCTAGGATCACTATAGGATTTTATTCAGCTTGTAATGTAGGCTTTTGTGATGGGTATGATAAATATGAAATTTTTAGTGACTAAACCCTCCTTAACACTACATACATATGGCTCCACTTTTCACTTATTTTACCCTTTTCATTTTTTAAACTTTTTCCTCCCTTTCTCCATTTTTATACAATTGTATGGGTGTGCCATATTTTCAATTTTTCATTCATTTTTCTCTTTTATATCTTCTTTTCAAATTTTCTATTTCAACTCTTTTTTTCCTTTTGTTAGCACACCAGACTTTATTTTAAACCCTTTTTATTTTCTTTTCCTTTTTCACCTTCCCAAGATATATGCACCCCCACTCTAGACACCCTCAACTTAGGCATTTTATCTAGGTTGAGGTTCACAATGTCCAAGGAGGGATCAGGGCCAAAATAGGTTCATTATAAAAAATGGGCAAGGTTAATCGATTAATCAAAGAAAAATAATTCATTTAAGGCTCAAAATCGGGATTAAGGAAATCATATCATTTTGGTAGGGTAATTTAAGCTAAAATAGGCTAAAAAAATGACCTATGATCCTTTCCTAACCAACCATCCTAAAATCTATATAAAGAACAACCGGACAAGTTTCTAGATCCTCTATGAAGTATTGAACTAGGTATAGACTTCACTCACTCATGGTACATGTTTTGCATTCATTCTACCTGTCTGGTTCATACATGGCCAACTATAACTGCTCATTCTAATACACAAAATGACACAAAAGATCCACATAGATCATGTTTTACAATCAACAAGTACACAACTAACCATCAAAAATTTTAAACAGGATCAATTTTTTTTAAAAACTTTAAAACTATCAAAACTAGTGCATTTTATTGGATGAGTAATCCTAAGATACTTTCTAATTAAAGAAAAATATCCTAAACATGCCGGTTCTACTAGATAGCATGCCCGAAGAAAAAGAAACACGACAAAAAAATTCCTTACACGAATCCAAAAATCCCAAAAAACTACAAGTACACCCCCTCCCCTTTTGAAAAGAATGCTTCGTAGGCATAATATTGAGAACGCGAATTGAATGGGCATTCTCAATAACAGATCTCGGATCAAATCGGTATATCAATACCGATTCGATCCGATCTCCCAGAAGCTTAGAATACAAAACATAAGGAAGGGAACATACCCGTGGCTACTCAGACTTCACCTTCCATTGGTTGCCTCTCATGCAGCGCCCGATTTAACATCGCGGCACGACGTAACTTCCATGATTTTTTAGGCGTCATCAAGGTACACAACCTTAATTCCTCTTATTTCCTCAGTGTCTCCCAGATACAACGTTATCCTTTGCCCGTTCACCTTAAACCTTTTGCCATCTTTATTTTCAAGCTCCACTGCACCATATGGGGACATATTCACCACTCTGTATGGACCTATGCACCTAGATTTCAATTTTCTGAGATGCAAATGGATCCTTGAATTGAACAATAAAACTAGATCACAAGGATTGAATTCTTTCTTTGCAATCTTCTTATCATGATAGATCTTTATTATTTCTTTATAAATGGCCGCACTCTCATAAGCTCGAAGTCAGAATTCATCTAACTCATCGAGTTGGTCAAGCCTCAACTTGGCTGCTTCATTCCAATCTATGTTTAGCTTTTCTCAGAGCCCATAATGCCTTATGTTCTAACTCTATTGGTAGATGACATGACATGCCATAGACCAGCTGATATGGAGATGAGCCAATGGGAGTCTTATAAGCTCTTCGATATGCCCACCACGCATCATTGAGCTTCTAGACCAATCTGTTCGGTTGGTATTCACCATTTTGACAAGAATGCTCTTTATCTCCTTGTTTGAAACTTTCATCTGCCCACTTGATTGAGTATGGTAAGGTGTTGCCACCTTATTCTTGATGCCATATTTTTCCAATAGAGTTATAAAGAGGAAGTTACAAAAATGTGATCCACCATCACTGATGATTGCACTGGGAGTATCAAACCTAGTGAATATGTGCTTCCCAAGAAATGCTATGACACTTTTGCCTTCATTGTTAGGTAGTGCAATAGCCTCTACCCATTTGGAGACATAATCCACTTCTACCAAGATGTATTTCATCCCATATGAGCTAACAAATGGGCCCATGAAGTCAATACCCCATACATCGAATAACTCAACTTCCAAGATAGGGGCCAATGGTATCTCATGCTTGCGAGTAATTCCACCTTGTCTTTTGCACTGATTATATGCCTTGGCATAATCATAAGCATCTTGGTGAATAAAGGGCCAGTTATTCCCACACTGTAGAATTTTGTGCGTAGTTCAGATACCACTATAATGACCACCAACTAGGGACGAGTGGCAAGCCTCCAAAATGCTCAACATCTCTACCTTTGGCACACACCTCCAGATTAACCCATATGCACAAATGCGGAATAAACATGGTTCATCCCAATAGTACCTTCAAGCGTAAAATAAGAACTTCTTCATTTTATGGTGTATCATATCTGCAGGGATCATGTTGCTGACCAAATAATTTGCATAGTCAGAGAACCAGGGAATCAAGTCTTGAGATGTAGCTAACACCTGTTCATCTATGAAAGCATCATCAATCTCACTCTCCTCTCTTTCTCTAGCCTCAGATTCCAGTCTAGATAGGTGATCAGCTACCTGATTTTCTGTTCCTTTCCTATCTTTCACCTCAAACTTGAATTCTTAGAGAAACAACACCCACCTGATCAACCTGGGTTTAGTATCCTTTTTAGA
The DNA here is from genome assembly GCA_035772735.1 of Datura wrightii. Taxonomy (NCBI): domain Eukaryota; kingdom Viridiplantae; phylum Streptophyta; class Magnoliopsida; order Solanales; family Solanaceae; genus Datura; species Datura wrightii. The sequence continues at coordinate 99,988,842 of JASDFA010000007.1, forward strand.
TATCAGGTACCTTAAAGCAGCATGGTCTGTATGAACGATCACCTTCGTTCCAAGCAAGTATATTCAAAACTTTTCAAATGCAAAGACCACTGCTAGCAGCTCCTATTATGTGACCGCGTAGTTCTTTTGGGCTGTGTTGAGTGTTGTACTAGCATAGTAGATAGGAAAGATCTTAGCTCTCAGTTGGCCCAAAATAGCACCGAGGGCCACCCCACTAACATCACACATTACCTAAAAAAAAAAGAGACCAATCTGGAGCTATAATAATAGGAAGAGTGGTGAATTTCTCCTTTAGGTACTTAAAGGCCTTCGAACATGCCTCATCAAACATGAACTTCACCTCCTTCTCGATTATTTTGCACAATGGTTGTGCAATCTTTGAAAATTCCTTGATGAACATCCTATAAAATCCTGCATGCCCTAAAAAGCTTCTGACCCCTTTTACGAAAATAGGCAGTGGTAATCTTGCTGTTACTTCAATTTTTGCCTTGTCCACCTCTATCCCTTTTTTAGAGATTTTGTGACCTAGCACTATTCCTTTTTTGACCATGAAATGACATTTTTCCCAATTTAGGACCAGATTAGTATCTTCACATCTTTTCAACACCTTGCCCAAATGCTTGAGGCAAGATTCGAATGAGTCACCCACAACTGAGAAGTCGTACATAAATACCTCGATGGTATCCTCCACAATATATGAGAATATCGACATTATACAATGTTGGAATATGGTTGGTGCATTGCACAACCCAAAAGAAATTCTCCTAAAAGCAAATGTTCCATACGGGCAAGTGAAGGTGGTTTTCTCTTGGTTTTCCAGGGCTATAGTAATCTGATCGTACCTCGAATAACCATCAAGGAAATAGAACTGGCCTCTACCTGCAAACTTGTCAAGCATCTGATCCATGAATGGCATTGTAAAGTGGTCCTTATGGGTCCAGTGGTTGAGCTTTCGGTAATCCATGCATACACGTCAACCTGTGACTGGTCTTGTCGGTATCAACTCATTCTTCTCATGGGATGCCACTATGATGCCACCTTTCTTTGGCACACACTATATCAGACTTACCCACTTGCTATCCGCATTGGGGTAAACTACACCAACGTCTAGCCACTTAATAATCTCCTTTTTCACTACTTCTTACATCGATGGGTTTAGGCGTTGCTGATGCTCTGTGCTTGGTATGCCATTTGGCTTGAGTTGAATTTTGTGAGTGCATATACCTGGAGGGGTTCTGATGATGTCAGCTATGGTCCATCCAATTTCCTTTTTTTTTCCTTTTCAATACTGTGACCAATGCTTCTACTTTCTAATCTATCAAGTCAGCTGCAATAATCACTGGCAAAGTATTGTCTTCTCCCAAGAATGCATACTTGAGGTGGGGAGGTAATGACTTGAGTTCCAAAACTAGTGGTACCTCCACTGATGACTTTGCTGGGAGAGTTACAGGGTTCTTCAAGTCAAGGTCTAACTTCTTTAGTCTTAAGTTATACAACCCCATTCCTTCTAGAGCATTTACAAGTTCTATGTACCCCGGTACTCCATCTCCCTCATAATTCATCAAGACGATTGCTAGTGTATCAATATTCATCATCTATCCCATGGGCACTATTAGTCTCTAGTCTTCCATATGGGTGTTTCGATAACGCTCAAACCACACTTCCAACTAAAGTATGAAGTGAACGTTGTCAATAAAGAACCCAACCTAGAGGTTGGGGTCGATCCCACAAGGAATATGGAAGATCTAGATTACAGCTGTTAGATGAACTCGTATGATAGTTACTTCACAATAGGGGGAATTCTAATAAAAATCAATAATAAAAATAAACAACAGTCAGGATTATATTTGCAAATCAATAATTAAAGGATAACTAGGGTTTGTGTTCCCCATGGGTTCATAATAGCTTTGGGTATACGCTCGTGATCTTTACCAATACTTACTTACAGAACAGATAACTTAGGTTCATCCTAACGTTCAACCAATCCCTATTGAATGACTATCCTCAATTACTCGACCAAGTCTTATGAGTTTTGCAAAGTAACCGTTATCACTAAGTTCCAGATATAAATATCCTAAGACCACAACTCAAGTTAATACAATAATCATCAAGATTAAGGGTATGTTGTAATTCTCTTTTCCTAATCTCTACCTCTTCGACCAAAGCAAGTAAAGAATTTGGGCACTTCCTAACATTGCGCACTGCTAATAATAATTAAAGATGAAGAGACTAAAATATAAGTAATTAGTATTGGTTTTAGAATAACTTTGTGCAACCCTAGCTTGTTAATCCGCCATGGTTCCCACAATCCTAGCTATGGAGGTTTTAGCCTCTCATAGTTGCAAGGTTGTGAATTGTGTTCATGATTGAAGACATAAAACAATACTTACAAAGATGATTGAGAAAAAACGACTCCTTCAATTAATCCGCAAAATCTTGAATAAGAAGTAGCAAGACAATATGAGTTCAAGAAAAGGTTGATCACAAGTTTGAACCAACTCAATTCTCTCTTTCAATGATGTAATATTGCTTACCACAATTTTTTCCTACTAAAATAAAGTCTATTCATCGTCCTCTCTGAAAAATAAAACATAAAATGTATTTATAGAGACACAAGAATCCTTTTCCTAAACTAACAGGACTGCTTTCCATATCTGTCGCCGAGCTTGTCATGGGTCCTCCTACGACTCGTATGGGCTTCTCACGGACCGTGGAATTGACTTGTGGCTTGAAGTGTTGGCTAAATTTTGGCTAAGTGTTGGGCCAAGGTACGATTTGTACCTACATCCTACGACTCGTCATTGCACCCGTGGCTTGATCTTGATCTTTTTGAACTTTTTTGAACTTCACCACGACTAGTATAGTACGGCTCGTACATTCATCTCACGGGTCATAGGATCCTCTCATACTGAGAATCAACCTCCTGTGCAATTCTTCTGGATTTCATCACGACTGGCTTACCACGACTTGTACCATCATGATACGATCCGTAACAAGTCTCGTGGGATCAGTCTTCCAGGTTAAACTTTCAGCATCTTAACAAGGCCCTCAGTATGACTCATAGGTCCATCCTACGAATCGTACTGTGGACTGCACTTTTTTCCTTTTTTGCACACTTTTAGCTTCCTTTTGTAATTTATTGTTCCAACACCCATTTATCCTGAAATCAAAGGAAAAGGGCCTCATATCCACATAAATACACCTAAGTTCATGTTATTTTCTTAGTTTTGAGCATCAATAATGCTGTAAATCCATAACACATCAACACCGTCAACTTAAGACTTTTGCATGTCCTCAGGCAAAGAAAAAGAAAAACTAAATACGATGCTCAACTAGAAAATAAACTTAAGATACTATAGCCAAAACTCAAACAAATTTGTGCACTCTATATACAAACTCTATTGACCCTTCCTCATGAAATATCATCAGCTAATGTATTGCAAGAAACATCAAAATATCATATACAGGGATCAAGACATGTCATCTAACTATCAAAAAGCAATCAAGTCATCACCTATGTGTTTTACAAAGACCAATGGTAAAAGAAAATATAATCCATGTACCCTCACAAAAATGATGTCCCCACTCTAATATGATGTATCAAAATAAAACATGGGACTAGGAAAATGAAGCACTCACTCTCTAAAAGAAATGCAAGTATTATGCATCAGATACCATAGGCTTGCCCTCATTTTCTCTGCTTTGGTTTGTTAGATGGTCAAATTAATATCACTATAGGGCTTGATATGGCTTGTAATGTAGGCTTAAGGCTGGACATGATAAAGATGAAAGATTTTATGAGTGACTATCCCTTCCTTGGCACTACATCCATTAGCTATACCATTTTCCTATTTTACCCTTCCTTCTTTTTGTCTTCTTTTCTTCCCTTTTTTCCATTTTAAGAATATTTGCATGGGTGAGGTGATTTTTCACATTTTTCAACACTTTCAAGATCTTTTGAATTTTTCTTTTTCAATATTCTCAAATTTTCAGCTTCTTACTTTTTCACCTCACCGCACCTTATTTTTCACCATTTTTTTCTTCCTTTTCTTTTCTTTCCTTTTCTTCTGCTCCCACCATTTATGCACCCCTACTGTAGCAACCCTCAACTTAAGCATTTTGCTTATGTTGAGGTTCAAAATATACAAGTAAGGACCAGGGACAAATAGGTTCATTATAAACACATGGGTACGGTTAACAGGTATATCAAAGAAATATGGTATATTAAGGCTCAAACTTGGGATCAAGGGATTCATGAAACTTTGGTAGGGAAATATAGGCTAAAAGTGAGCTAAAACAAAAAAATGGCCTATGATAATATTCTAACCAACCATCCTTAACCTATGCAGAGACCAACCAAGAAAGTTCTAGATCTTCAACAACATACCGCAATAAATACTAAGACCTCACTCACACATGGTACATGAAATATTTTTACTTTACCTGTCTAGTTCATACATGGATTAACAAGAATAGTACTATTAATAACTAAATGACATAAAATGATCCACAAAAATCATGCATTGTTGTCACACATACATAGCAAAAATTTTTAAGCAGGGTCAAATTTTTCAAAAACAAAAAAACTAGTGCATATCCATTGGTTGAGTATTCCTAAGGTACTTTCTAATCAAACAAACATCATCACTTAAAAAAAAATTCTAGCACATGCTGGTTCTACTAGATAGCATGCCTAAGGGAAAAAAACACGGCAAGAAAAACCCTCAGACGAACAAAAATCCCAAACATACAAGTATATCCCTCCTTTTAAAAAATAAGCTTCATCCCCGAAGCATAAAATATAAGCATGTAGAAAAAAGGACATACCTATGGCTACTCAGACTTCGCCTCTATCATCTTGCGAAGGTGGTACCTCCATGGTAGTAGTGGCACTAGCGGTGGCCGGCGCACTCAAAGGTGTAACAATGGGGGGAGTGGTTCCCCCCTCAGTGAATGTAGCCGCTTGAACGGCCTCTGTGGTAACTAGGGTTGAATGTGGCTCACCCGAAGGGTCATGCCACTAGCAAGCTTCGACTAAGCTGTCGTGGAGCTTCCCGCTCCTCTAACTCTCTCATGTAGCTCAGCCATATATGCTGTGTGGGTCTGCATGCTCTCTAGTCTGGCCCGCTTGGTTTCTTTCTTCTCTCTCTTCTTCTTCTTCTTTAGACTCTCCTCTCTGGCCTAATCAGTAGCTCGTTTCTTACCCTTCTTAGAATCCGTGGACGCAGGCTCCCAATATGTCGCTAGATCAATATCCTCATCAAGCTCCGCATCTAGGTCCAGGAGAGTAGGGGCTACTATAACTGTTGGTTGTCGTGATGACAACTCAACCACTTAACTCCGAAGAGCCCCCTACTCCGCACAGAGACTGCCAGTGTCCGACTGCTCCACTGTCCTTATGTTAAATCTTCTTTCAAAGCTATCCAGGTAGGCATTAAGGGCTTGAGCTGCTGCATCTATCTCCGATTTGACCCATGGCTTTACATTGTCCATCATTGCCTAAGTTTTGCGCTCGGCCATGGTCAATCTCTTGGCTAACTTCTGGAGGAAATCCTGTGGTACCAAGATGTGCCCTGCTGGTGCTGAAGTCTGTGAACTATGCACTGGGGTGGTTGAGGTACTAGGAGGTGACTTAGTGTGACCGACATTTGTAGCTGGTGTCTAGCTCTGCTCCTGTATGGTGGAGACATTCATCTGTGCGTCCCTTGCTGGCTAAGCTACTAGTATGGCTGTAACGAATCTCGATCTGCTTACCAGGTTCATCTCATGCCGGATAAGACCTATGTCAGCAATTCTTTGGCCTCCAATCAATCTCTCATCACCATGATGAACTCTCGCCTCTCCACACAAACTATATACAAGGGTCAGGAATGGGATAGTAGTGCTCACTCCCACTGCCCGGTCTCGTATCTCTATAGATATGATCCTCGGGATGTTAAGAGGGTAGCGAGACATGAGGCATTCCACCAAAGCCGCTCTGTCAGCACTCAGTGTGTTGTCGTTGACTGTGGGTGCTAATCGATGTCGTACCAGTGTCCAGCAGGCTTTTGCTATAATGTTCAAGGAGATCTTTGTTACCTGCTTTCCCCTTGTGACCCAATCAATGTCATCTTTATTTTTAGCAATCACTCCGGCTAACCAATCCAGCTGCCTTCATCGCTCGGGCACGGGTAGTTGTTTGTTATGTTTCATGGCCTCAACCCTATAGTCATATTCTTGTGTTATCTTTGTTGGTCTGAACTGAGGTCCATATAACATCCATGCAACGGTTTGATTGGATACATCTACTACTCTCCCTCGGACTAGAACACTCTCTAAGCAAGGTTGATCCTTTATCTTTTTCCCCTCCTTTGATTTTTCCTCCATTGTGCTAGATAGTTGGCATAGAACTGCCTGACGATCTCATCTGTGTATTGTGTAGGGGTCTTGGCCATCCATTCTAGCCCATAGATGCTAAAAATATGCTTCATCTCCTCAACATGGTTCAAGGAATTAGTGAGGATCTGCGGTTCTTCTTGGATGCTTCTTTTTGGTTTGTTCTTGGCGGTGAGAGCAATGCCTTGTTCATATATTTCTTTAGCACCCGACACTCTCCACGGCATTGTTCCATTTTCTCTGGAAGGGGTCTCCTCCTCCACTTCTTCATCACTTCTTTTCGCATCATTCTGGGTCCCTTCTGACCTTTCCTCACTGTTGGAGTTAGTTTCCGGCATTTGTTGTTCCTCTTTAGCTCCCTCTTCAGACTAGGGAGCTTGAGCGGATGTGGAAGTGGTTTCTTCGTCTTGGGACTTTGCTCTTGCCCTAGTGGTTCTGTTCCATAGGTGTCTGAGGTGTCTACTTGATAATCCTCAAGTGAACCACTAGGTGAATCTCCAGCCTAATTTGACTTCGAGTCAGTTGTTTCATCAATCAATGTCCTGCGGGCTTATGTTTTATCTGCCTTGCGTTTGTATGTCATTGTACCTATAGAGAAAGAGGTTAGCATTCCATTTTAGGAAAAGAAAAATAAGGTAAGAGAAGTTCAGAATCTCATCACGAGTTCCCACTACGAGTCGTACCACGAAGGTATGACTCGTGAGAAGTCCTGATGATGCCCCACAACTCGTACGATGAAGGTACGGTCCGTACCTTGAGTCATCTGACGAAATCCCATTTTTAATAAATCTCTATTTTTCACCACGATCTTGTAGCAACAAATTTATCAGCCACCTGTGTTTGTTTCCCTGCACACTGAGCACACATTAGTTCACCAACTTGGGTTGCCTCCCAAGAATCGCTTTATTTAACGTCGTGGCACGATGCAAGTCTCTGGACTACTCAGAATTCGTCAAGTGACTCATACTCTTCCTCAAGTGCTGAGATCACACTAAATTCCTTTGGTCGCTTCATGGTCCGACAGATGTTGAAAGTGACCTTTTCTTTGTTTAGCCTGAACTTTAACAGGCCAACTTCCACATCTACTAGAGCTCTCCTAGTAGCGAGGAATGGTCACCCCAGAATGATGGGGAACTCATAATCGACCTCTCAATCCAAGATCACGAAGTCTGCTGGAAATATGAACTTATCAACCTTGACGAGCACATCAACTAGGATGCCCACTGGTCTCTTTACAGATCTGTCGGCCATCAGTAGCTGCATGTTGGTCGGTGTGGGGGCTCCCAATCCTAGCTTCTTGAAAACTGCCAAGGGCATTAGATTAATGCTAGCTCCAAGATCAAAGAGTGCCCTTGTGAACTCGACATTACCAATGGTGCAAGCTATCGTGAAGGCACCTGGGTCCTCCTTTTTCTGAGCTAAGACCCTTGTTGCTATGGCACTGCAGTGATGGACATTGTTAACCCGCTCATAGCTTACAGATCTTTTGTTCGTCACTAGGTCCTTCATGAATTTGTCATATCATGTCATCTTCTCTAGTGCTTTGACCAACGGTATATTCACAGAAAGTTTTTTAAGCATTGAAAGAAATTTTTAGAACTTATCATTGTATGCCTTTTTCTTCATACTTTGTAAGAATCGTGGCGGTGGTCTTGGGATAGCCTTTTGCACTAGAGTTTCCTCTTGATCAATGTCACATTCCTTCTCACCTCTAGGGGCCTCTTGCAACTCATCATGTCGTGTGTTAGCACCAATCTCTTCTTCCTCAATCATGCTCTCTTTCCTCCTTTCAACTTCAACAGGGAACGGGGGTCAACTGTGGTTTTACCACTCCTAGTCATCATTTCCATGTAATGAGCATTTCTTTGTATTCTGGACATTGTTGCTAGGAAGTGTACCCTTTTTCCTAGGGTTCATTGATGCTGACAGTTGCCCAAGTTGGTGTTCTATCTACTTGATGGAGGTAGCATGAGATTCCACTTTCTGTCCTATGCTAGATAAGTCACTTCGAATTTCTTTTAACTGATCATCCGTGGACCTCACCTTTTTCAGCATTTCGGCCATCATGCTCTCTAACTTTGATTTTTCGGCCTCCCCTTCTCGTGCGTTGGGAGGCACATAGGCTTCAGCTCAGTCATTGCGATATCCGTCATTTCTTCTCCATTCTCCATCTTGCTCACGACCATGGCTCCTATCTTTGAACCCATTCCTATTGTAGTTGTCTCTGTATTGGTTCCGACCTTGATTTATAGAACCTTGGCGCCAATTGTCTTGTCTAGATGCTTGGGCATTGGCTCAGAAACCAGCCACTTGGCCATCTGGGAAGTTTTCCTCTTCCTCAGAATCAGAGTGATCTTCTCCTTTCTCCCTTCCTTGAGTTCCAACTGCATTTACCTATTTGGCTCCTGCTCCCATGATATGCTTTGTCAGCAAATCTAATGATGTGCGCATGTGAGCCAACTCCTGATCGCGTTCTTCCTCCTTCCTTCATTGGTCTGCAGTCAAACCAATAGCATTTGTACCTTTCACTGCATCATCCTCCCTCATATGCCAGGCCCTATCTATCTTAGTCACCCTATCAAGGATAGTGGTTGCTTCCTCCTAGGTGTGACTCATCAATGCTCCTCCAGCCTCCGTGTCTACTACAACGTTGGTGCTATTATTAAGAGACCTTTAAAAAATTTCCAACAAACTGTCATCTGGGATTTTATGGTTTGGGCACTTAGTCAACTTCTTTTTGAACCTCAACGAGGTTTCATGAAGTGCCTCCGTCTTAATTTGCTGGAAATTATAGATCTCATATTTTAATTGTAACATCCTTGATGGGAGAAAGAATCTCTCTAAGAAGGCTTGTTTAAGATCCCTACAATTGGTTATGGAGTCGTTGGGCAACTCTGATAACCACAAAGTAGCTTCCCCCGATAGAGAGAAAGGGAAGAGTCGTAGTCGTATAGCATCCTGGCTTACTCCGCGCAACCTGAATGCCTTGCATATTCCTGAAAAGTTCATCAAGTGTAGGTTGGTGTCATCCACTGTGTGGACACTGAACACCCCCTTCATGTTTAATAATTGAATGATGGTGCTCGTAATATAAAATTTTGCCCCAGCGGGCAGTGGTGTTGGTACAGTTTCTCCAGTTGACCCAACTTCATCAATGTCTGGGTCCTCATCATCGAAGAACTGAGGGGAAAATCTCTGAGCTCAGTTGCCCCTCCCATGTTGACTAACGTTTACCACCTCATCTCTGTCATCATCATCTTGCTAAAGAGCAGCTAACCGAGCTAGCTCGGCTTGCCTAGCTTCTTCAGCCAAGCGGGCTTCTCTTTGCTCAGGGTTCTCCATTTTATGAAGTGCTCATTCTATTTCAGGATTTAGTGGAACAAGAGGGTCTTCTCTACTCCCAGTGCTTGGCATTCACCAGAGGACAACCTGTGGTTATATAAAAAAACAAAAATAAGCCTAATTAAGGAAAAACTACCAAAAAGTCAAATACAAGAAAATAACCTAGTCTTAGACATATTCCCTGGCAACGGTGCCACTTTTTGATAATGCTCAAACCACACTTCCAACTTAAGTATGAAGAGGACGTTGTTAATAAAGAACCCAACTTAGAGGTTCGGGTCGATCCCACAGGGAATATGAAAGATCTAGATTACAGCCGTTAGATGAACTCGTACGATAGTAACTTCACAATGGGGGGAATTATAATAAAAATCAATAATAAAAATAAACAACAGTCAGGATTATATTTGCAAATCAATAATTAAAGGATAAATAGGGTTTGTGTTCCCCATTGGTTCATGATAGCTTTGGGTATACACTCATCATATTTACCAATACTTACTTACAGAACCGATAACTTAGGTTCATTCAAACGATCGACCAATCCCTATTGAATGACTATCCTCAATTACTCGACCAAGTCTCATGAGTTTTGCAAACTAACTGTTATCACTATGTTCCAGATACAACTATCCTGCGACCATAACTCAAGTTAATACAATGATCATCAAGGTCAAGGCTCTGTTGTAATTCTCTTTTCCTAATCTCTCCTCTTCGACCAAAGCAAGTAAATAATTCGGACACTTCCTAATTTTGCACACCTCTAAGAATCATTAAAGATGAAGAGACTACAATGTAAGTAATTAGTATTGGTTTTAGAATCACTTTGTGCAACCCTAGCTTGTTAATCCACCATGGTTCCCACAATCCTAGCTATGGAGGTTTTAGCCTCTCATAGTTGCAAGGTTGTGAATTTTGTTCATGATTGAAGACATAAAACAATACTTATAAAGATGATTGAGAAAAAATGATTCCTTCAATTAATCCGCAAAAACTTCAATAACAAGTAGCAAGAACAACATGAGTTCAAGAAAAGGTTGATCACAAGGTTGAACCAACTCAATTCTCTCTTTCAATGATATAAAATTGCTTACTATAATGCTTTACTACTAAAATTAAGTCTATTCATTGTCCTCTCTGAAAAATAAAACATAAAACGTATTTATAGAGACACAAGAATCCTTTTCCTAAACTAACAGGACAGCTTTCCATATCTGTCGCCGAGCTCGTCACGGGTCCTCCTATGACTCGTAGGGGCTTTTCACGGACCATGACATCGACTCGGAATAGACTTCTCTCTGAAAAATAAAACATAAAACGTATTTATAGAGACATAAGAATCATTTTCCTAAACTAACAGGACTGCTTTCTATATCTTTCACCGAGCTCGTCACGGGTCCTCCTATGACTCGCAGGGGCTTCTCATGGACTATGGCATCGACTCGTGGCTTGAAGTGTTGGCTAAATTTTGGCTAAGTGTTGGGCCAAGGTACGATTTGTACCTACATCCTACTACTTGTACATTGCACCCGTGGCTTGATCCTTATATTTTGGATCTTTTTCTGAACTTCACCACGACCGATATTGTATGAATCATACCTTCATCTCACGGGTCGTAGGATCCTCTCGTACTGACAATCATCCTCCTGTGCAATTCTTCTGGATTTTATCACGACTAGCTTACCACGACTCGTACGATCATGTTATGATCCGTAACAAGTCTCGTGGGATCAGTCCTCCAGGTTAAACTTTCATCTTCTTATCAAGGCCCTCAGTACGACTCGTAGGTCCATCCTACAGTTCGTACTGTGGACTGCACTTTTTGCCCTTTTTTTCACACTTTTAGCTTCCTGTTGCAATTTATTGTTCCAAAACCCATTTATCCTAAAATCAAAGGAAAAGTGCCTCTTATTCATATAAATACACCTAAGTCCATGCTATTTTCTTAGGTTTGAGCATCAATAGTGCTGTAAATCCATAGCACATCATGTTTGCATAGGTAGCTTCCTTGGTATAGCCTGAATGAATAACAAAAGAAAAACAAAAAAAAACGTAAACGGGGAAATAACAATCTAAATTTAAATACAAGCAATTAATTTAATATTATCCGCATTTCCCGACAATGATGCCACTTTTTTATAATGCTCAAACTCACACTCCTGACAAAGTATGAAGCGTATGTTGTCAATAAAGAACCCAACAAAGAAGTTTGAGTCAAACCCACAGGGAATATGGTTGATCTAGACTAATGTCGTATTTAAGCTTTTTAGTGGGTTATCTCCAAATTGGGGGGTTTATAGAAAAACAATAGTAAAACAAGTGTATAAAAGAAGTGTTGTAAATCATGATTTCCAATTATCTAGGGTAAGTGTTTCCAATGGATTCATAACTACATCGGGTCTACAATTGTGATCGATCCCAATGCTTACTTGTAGAACTGATAACTAGGTTCATCTAAATGACTGGTTCATCCCTATTGGATGACTAAACTCAATCACTGGTTAGGTGTCATGAGCGATTTCGTTATCAACATGTTCCAAATTAACTATCCTGCAACCGCAGCTTAAGTCATACAATGGTCATAAAAGTTAAGGCTTTGTTGTAATTCTGTTTTCCTAATCTCTACCTCTCTAGGTTCAATCAAGTAAAGAATTTAGGCAAGTCTTAATGTTGCACTTCATTAAGAAACATTAAAGACAAAGAGAGTACAATACAAGTGTTTAGCATTGGTTTCGAATCATTTTGTGTAACCCTAGTTTGTTAATCTACCATGTTTCCCACAACCCTAGTTGTGGAGGTTTTAGCCTCTCATAATTGTAAGATTATGATTAGTATTCATAAACAAACACATAATTAAATACTTACAATGATGATTGAAAGAAAACTGGCTTTAACTATTGATGAACAAAATCAAGAACAATTGAGAAATCCAAGTTTTATCTTGAGAATTGCTCTTCAATATTGTCAAAAACTAATTAGAAACTTGATAGAAATTGACAATCAACTAATTATGACCTTCTCTAACCTAAAAGAAACATAAAACGGATTTATACAAACAATGAAATCTATTTCCTAAGCTACCAGGGAAATAACAAATTCTGGTGCCGATACATCTACGACTCATCATATGACCCGTAATAGGATTGTACGGGTCGTGCCTTGCTCTCGTACTTTCCCCGACTTCTACAAAATTGGCTAAGTGTTGGTAGTAGGTACGACTCATAACATGATCCCACGAGTCGTACAATCCAACCGTGGTTTGTCTTTGAGAACTTTGACATCTTTTGAAGTTTTCTGCGAGTGTCTTGGTATGCCTTGTATGTTGCTCCTACCATTCATAACAGATTGTCGCATATTGAATTTTGCCCAGTCCTTAAAAATCACTAAAGCTTCCCATGGCTCTTGGTACCGGTCGTAGGTAGATGGTACAATCCGTAGGTTTCACACGTACCAGGAGACTTTAATTGTGCAATGTTTCTGAATTATTCCATGACTCCAGTTATGGCTTGTGCCAGCTTGGTATGGCTCGTACTGAGAGTCGTACTTTGCCTCTGCAGTGTTCCATCCTTCTGATCTTTTCTATTAATCTTAGTATGGCTTGTACAATCCAACCCCATTTATGACATATGACAACTAAGTTGGCTAGGGTTAACTATGACGAGGTTTACTATATCATTGCTATCTTCTCAATTCAATTCATAACAGCTGACCACAATAAGTACACTCTGAAGTGCTATAGATATACAAGTCACACTATCTTTATGATGAACGTAACTTGCCAAAAAGGATAGCCTTACATACCTCAAGTGCTGACCTTCTATTTAGCTGGAGTGTTTCAACTTGTAACTGACGGTTCTATCCAACTCAAGCCCTAACACTGAAAGAATAGCGCCAATTTCAATACTAAATTCGACAATAGTGATAACTTTCGATAACAATAGCAACTACAATTTTCTTCGAGTAACTCAGCCAAAAACCTATAATTTTCCGAGAGTTCAGAAGATTGAAGTGCTTACCTAATGCCTGTGGCCTATTAAGATTCAATTTAAAACAATTTTGAAAACTTTTACCCAGTAGAGCTTCGGTTTACTGAGAGAATTTTCGAGTAATAACTCTGTAGTAATGCTTTCCATAGGTCTATAACTCGTTACCCAAAGTTAATTTTCATTTGAACGTCGTTTGGTAGCATAATCAGACAAAATTTTGTTAAAAGTTGTGTGGGTTCTCTACTCTGTTCTAAATCTCATTTGTTATCTATTAAAATTGAACAAGGTGCTATATATAAACAATACAGGCGGTGGCAGGGGGTATGCTTCATGCTTCTCATCGTACCAAGGGCTTGGCACCCCGCGCCTATCAATGTACAGCAAGCCTAGCGCGTCGCGCTGGACAGTATACTGCTGGTTGGCGCATCGCGCTGGCCCTGTGCATGCTGGTTCCGTCCGAATCCTCTTTCGAGGCTTTTCCTATACATGTCAAAATCTCTTTATTCATCATAACTCCACGCATACGCCTACTAACCGATAGCGTTTTACGGGTGATCACGGGCAAAAATAGTATGCCCGAGATACGCTTTACGACTTAAATTAGTCTTGTTTATCTAAGTTATTGTATACTTTTTCATGTAATTTTATATGTATGTGAAGATATGTGATAACCAACATGATTAGCCTTTGTTTTGTAGGTTTCGATGACTTTTGAGTAACTAATCCATGAGTTGGTGAAGTAGAGGCTAGGATACGGAATTAACCCGCGAACGTCGGCAAAGAGGAGGCACAAAACAGCCCACCTGCGCGTCGGCAACGTGACACGGCAGGCAGGCTGATCAAAACAGCCCACCTGCACGTTGGCAACATGCCACGGCAGGCTGGCTGCGCGACATGGAGGTGTCAACGTGCTGCCCAAGCAGCGTGACACGCTGCCAACGCGGCAGGGTGCTGCCGATGCCAAATTTCGGGTGATTTCCAGAGAGCTTTCGCGTTGCCTCCGTGCGGAGGCAGTGCTCCGCGATACACTCCGTGACACGGACCTGTTCCATGACAGGCTAAATTATGCACGTTTTCCATTTACTATAAATAGGTCCCTTAGCTCCTAGTTCCATTTTGGGGGGTCACGATTTTATTCTGGAAAACTACCTAGGAGTGAAGGGAGAAGTGGGAGAACTCATCTAGGGTTTGTCAAATTCCCTTCTCATCTACCAAATTCATGTAAGTATGTTAGTTTATTATTAGTTAATTGTAGTTTTACGAACATGACTGGCAAGAACCCTTCCTCTAGGGTTGAAGCCATGAATTATGATTGTGATTTTATGAAATTGTTTTGGAATTAAGTTATTGATTGTTGTTTTTG
This sequence comes from Datura wrightii, assembly GCA_035772735.1. Lineage (NCBI taxonomy): Eukaryota > Viridiplantae > Streptophyta > Magnoliopsida > Solanales > Solanaceae > Datura > Datura wrightii. Next base: position 100,003,908 of record JASDFA010000007.1, read on the forward strand.
TCTTGCATTCTGGATTGTTGGTGGTCTTTATGATTGATCACTATGAAAACATATATGTTAGGTTGGGAAATTGCTGGAGAAAGAATTACCTAGGTCAGGACATGAGAATGTAAGGAGCATGTGTGTATCTCGGGAGAGATTTTTGTGTCAAGATAGAAATATACCTAACACCGTGCTTGGTTGACACACGGGGGTTATGAAAGACCAACTTGGGATGTCACATCACCACTCGAAGAAGTAGTTGTGAGGCTAAGTTGAGTTAAATGGTTAGACGCACGAAAGTCCCTAATCGTTTCCCCGTAAACCACAACATAATTGATTGCCCGCGACTAGAAATTAAACTCCTCGCTCACAATGATGCAGTGAGGCTAGATTGCCGTGTTTAGAGGCTCGAAAGACCATAAACATGCAATTCTAATTATGTGAAATAACAATTGATATTTCCATGCTTAACCCATTGCAAATCGTAGTATCGCATGATTAATTGGTTTTAACTCTATGTTGCTCCTAGAGTATTTTCAGAATATTTCGTTGACCCAAACTTAGACTTAATTAATCTCAATCGAAAATTTCTATAACCAACACTTGAGGTATTTGAGATCACACTAGAGATGGATAGTTAGAGGAATGGGTCCAGTCCCTATGGGTTCGACAATCCGGTTCTTAAAAAGAGCCACTATATTACTTGCACGACCCGTACACTTGCGGACGCGTGAATAAGGGCAAGTCAAGTTTTTGGCGCCGTTGCAGGGGACTCGGCGAAGTTTTGATAATTTATCTTTTTTGTGTGATTTTTGAATTTCTAAAGTGTTGAGAAACTTGGTCTTAGTCTATTTATTTGCAGGTGACAGGTTGTCTTGCCGAGCTGGCTAGAAATAGAGAGCTTGTGGAACCGTTGAAAAGGTACGACAACAACCACCCACGGGACAAGCACGATTTTCATCAGAAGCAATGGCAGCAAGACTAGTTCGCGAAGTGGAAATACCACTAGCGACGAATGTGACCTCTAGCATCCATAAACCGGAGCCTAGAGGCCACTTTAAGCTTAAACAGAACATGGTGCAGCTGTTACATTCTAGTGGTCAATTCACTGGGATGGCACATGAGGACCCGCAGCAGCACTTACAGAGCTTTTTAGAGATTAGTGACACGTTCGTCCCTACCGGCGTGTCCACAGATTATGTCCGACTGACCCTCTTCCCATTTTCACTGTTGGGAGAGGCGAAAAACTGGCTGAAGGCTGAGCCACCGAACTCCATAACTTCATGGAATGACTTGGCTAAGAAGTTCCTTATCAGAATCTTTCCTTCAGGCAAGACTGCAAAGTTGAGAAGTGAAATACTGAGTTTCAAGCAGAGGCTTGAGGAGAATTTATATTTGGCTTGGGAAAGATTCAAGTCATTATTGAGAGACTGTCCCCATCACCAGCAATCGAATGAAGTGCTGGCTCATACCTTTGTAGAAAGTCTAAACCCACACACAAAAATATTACTAGACTCTGCATCAGGTGGGAAAGCCTTGGAGAATACATATGATGAGTTGTACACTTTGTTGAACAGAATTGCTCAAGGAAATCCAGAGTGGTACGGTGAGTCATCGAGGGGGGCAGGAAAGAGATCAGGGTTGATAGAAGTAGATGGTTTGAATGCCTTGGCAACACAGTAAGCTTCGTTCTAGCATTAGATGATGACTCAGTTCAATAAACTGAGTATGAACCAACACCAGGGCCAGGTTAATGCAGTTCAGCAAGCTCCGAGTTGGTGGGAAAATTGTGGTAATAATGGGCACAATGCAGAATCTTGTGGAGCCAATCCGGAGTCAGTCAATTTTGTTGGTAATGTACATAGGAATCAGAATTTTGGGAACAACTCCAACAGAAATTTGCAGGGCCACCCGAATTTTTCTTGGGGTGGAAACCAACATCAGAATTATATGCAACCTCAACAACATCAGTATCAGCAGAATATGCAGAATGATGGGCAATTGAGCAGCAGCATTGAGGAAACATTGCAGAAAATCATGGAGACCCAGACTCAGTTAGTGGAAAATCAGGCGAGGATGGCAACAGACTTAAAGAATCAGCAAATGGCCACCCGCAATCTTGAAAAACAAGTGGGTCAGATAGCAGCTGCTCAAAACAGGAGATCACAAGGGGGATTACCCAGCGACACAGATCCTAACCCCCGGCGGATCAATGCCATCAGTCTGAGAAGCGGTAAGCAATTAGCTGATGTAGTGCCGAAAGAGCTGAGAAAGGGGATGCAGCCGGAGTTGGTTAGAGCAGGACCATCCATCAACATGGGAGATAATCAGAGTGCTGGGCAACAAAATGTGGAACTTTCATTGCAGCCAGCACAAAGACCACCACCACCATTCTCTCAGAAATTCAGAAAGAGCAAGGAAGAGGAATGCTTCAAAAAGTTCTTTGAGAGCTTCAAAGAACTTCACATAAATTTGCCTCTTATTGATGTCTTGCAGGGAATGCCCAAGTATGCTAAATACTTGAAGGACGTGATGGCGAACAAAGTTAGATTGGTGGACGTTCAGACTGTAGCACTGACTGAGGAGTGCAGTCACAGGGTATTGAGCAAAATGCCAAAGAAGCTCAAAGACCCAGGGAGTTTTACCCTCCCCATACAAATTGGTAAAGCTTAGGTGCTACGAGCTTTGTGTGACTTAGGGGCAGCAGTTAATCTAATTCCCCTATCCTTATTCAACACCCTGGTGTTGGGAAAACCGAGGCCGACGAGGTTAATGCTGCAGCTGGCTGACAAGTAGCGAGTGACACCTGATGGAATAATAGAGGACCTTCTCATCAAAGTAGGTAAGTTCATTATACCTGTTGATTTTATTGTCTTAGATTTTCAGGTTGATGTCCAGGTACCCCTGATCTTGGGATGGCCATTCTTGGCCACTGGAGGAGCGGTGATTGACTTGAAAGCAGGGACCCTGAAAATAAGGGTTGAGGATGAAGAAGAAATCTTCCACGTGTACCAAGAAATGAACCCATCTGCACACTATAGAAACCTTTGTCAGGTTAGTGTGTAGGCAGAGGATGAGTGTGGGGTGGAGGATTCCACAGGTGCAGGGCCAAAGGCAATGACAAGTTTTCAGCCCAAGTCTGATAGAGTGCTTCAAATTGAGAAGAAGTTGGAGAAAGAGAGGAACAGAGTGGAGGTTGTTTCCTCTAAATAGCAAAAGAAAAGGAGATGGTTCTCAAAAGAGAACCCAGGTATGAGGATGTTCTGAAAAGGATAGTCCACGTCGGGCCACGACGTAAAATAAGGCGCTTCTTGGGAGGCAACCCAAGGGTACCTCAGGTACAATTTGTCAATTTTGATTTTGTGTTGATTTTGTTATTTTCATTTTGTTTGTGTTTTTGGTGGAAAGTTAAGCACAGATGGAGGGAAGTCTGAGTACCGAGAAGGTGGAAGCTAAAGAGCATGGAATAGAAGAAGTGTGGGGTCAAACACCCATCTCTGGAACTTGAAAGGACAGCATGCTTTTAGCTTGGCATAGAGGCTCGGGGAGTAGTTCTCATCCTTTAAATTTTAATTTAATGCTATGAGGACATAGCATGATTTAAGTGTGGGGTGAGAAAAATTTCAAAATTTTTGTGCTTAACAAGTTTTCGGTGAATGTAATGCTTGTGTGAAAATTTGGGAGAAATTTGAAAATTTTTTGTGAATTAAGCATGACTTCATCACCCGTTGGTTTTTCTTTTCGGTTCTTTTCCGACGGGGGGTCTTTGAACCGAAGAATAAAATTTTTTCTTTTTCTTTCCTTTTTCTGTATATAGTGTTTTTAGTCATAGTAGGGACTGTTTCCGATGATGGATGGATGACGACTGTCTTGAGGAAAAAGTAGTCGGTAGGTGTTGGGTTTTTGAAACCATAACTAAGTGGTGCTTGATGTTCTTGTTATGTGCTATACATGATTGTAAGATGCAAGTATGTTCAGTGTGAAGCATGCAAATGTATAACTTTGTTTGAGAAACTTGGGCTCTTGAATTTGACTCAATAGGATTGAGGCTTAATTTTGAATTCTTGTGATTAGCTGAGTAAGAGTCTACTGAATGTGTCTTGATTTGAGCATGTGCCATGAGTGTAAGGTTTTTGAGTATTCTGTGCTATTGTGGATTGTCTAGAACTTGCCTGTTGTGTTTATAAAACAAAATGAAGGAGGTGAATAGTAGGAGATGATTTAGGCATTTCTTTGAATGAATCAATTCTTATCCCTCATTTTACCTACCTTGAAAAATTAATCCTAGTTAACCCTATTGAGCCTTGAGCCTATTCTTTGATAGCTGCAACATAAGCTTAATCCTTTTTCTTTCATTAGCCTTGAATTTGAACCAAAACTCCTAAGAGCTTAAAGGAAAAATGCGAAGGAGTAAAGGAGTGAGAAGAATGAAAAGAAATGAAAAGTAGCAAGTTGTAGAAGTTGAGAAAGGACAAAGGTGCACTTGTGTGAAAGTGGTTGATCATCATTAAGGAGTAAGAAAACAAAGTAATGAAAAATTATTTATAGAGCTCCTTACTGACAAGCCAAAAGTGCCCAAATATAGGGGGAATAAAAGAGTGAAAACAAAAATACCAAGGATAAAAGGTAAAGGGAAGGGAAGTTCGCAATGAGGGCGTGATGTATTAAAAGCACTTGGGAAGGATAGTCACTATTACTAGCCATAATTGTACCTACCTGTACCTGAGTTACATTACAACCCACAAAGTCCTACTTGATCTTACATTCATACATCCTCAATTTAGTGGAGTAAAACACTAAGGGCAAGCTTATGGGTCATGAAATGATGCATGTGAATTCTTTGTGAGAGTGAGTGTAATTCTATTTATCTACCCACACATGTTGTGATGTAAAAATGATTTTTGCGTGTGATTGGGTAACTCTCTTTCCGTGAGGGGCACATGTTTAATGAAGGATAAAATTCATGTGGGATTTCTTAATTAGTAGATTTGCACGGGTTTGCTAAGATTGAGAGTCGATTCTTGAGGTTAAGAAGTTGTAACATCGTTGTATTTCATTTCGGTGATTAAATTGTGCATGCTCTATTTTTAGCTTGTATCTTACGTAATCATTATAGTCGTAACTTGAATTATCTTGCTAAATTAGTTATGTGGGAGTCTCCATATGCATGATATGTAAAAGGTTGTTCGAGGACGAACAAGGCTTTAAGTCTGGGGTTGTGATCACGGGCAAAAATAGTATGCCCGAGATACGCTTTATGACTTAAATTAGTCTTGTTTATCTAAGTTATTGTATACATTTTCATGTTATTTTATATGTATGTGAAGATATGTTCCAACCAACATGATTAGCCTTTGTTTTGTAGGTTTTGATGACTTTTGAGTAACTAATCCATGAGTTGGTGAAGTAGAGGCTTGGAAACGGAATTAACCCGCGAACGTCGGCAAAGAGGAGGCACAAAACAGCCAACCTGCGCGTCGGCAACGTGCCACGGCAGGCAGGCTGATCACAACAGCCCACCTACACGTTGGAAACGTGCCACGAAAGGCTGGCTGCACGACATGGAGGTGTCAACGCGCTGCCCAAGCAGCGTGACACGCTGCCAATGCGGCAGGGTGCTGCTGAGGCCAAATTTCGGGTGATTTCCAGAGAGCTTTCGCGTTGCCTCCGTGTCACGGAGGCAGTGCTCCACGATACACTCCTTGACACGGAGCCGTTCCATGACAGTCTAAATTATGCACGTTTTCCATTTACTATAAATAGGTCCCTTAGCTCCTAGTTCCATTTTGGGGGGTCACGATTTTATTCTGGAAAACTACCTAGGAGTGAAGGGAGAAGTGGGAGAACTCATCTAGGGTTTGTCAAATTCCCTTCTCATCTACCAAATTCATGTAAGTATGTTAGTTTAGTATTAGTTAATTGTAGTTTTACGAACATGACTGGCAAGAACCCTTCCTCTAGGGTTGAAGCCATGAATTATGATTGTGATTTTATGAAATTGTTTTGGAATTAAGTTATTGATTGTTGTTTTTGTCTTGCATTCTGGATTGTTGGTTGTTTTTATTGATCACCATGAAAACATATATGTTAGCTTGGACAATTTCTTGAGAAAGAATTACCTAGGTCAGGACATGAGAATGTAAGGAGCATGTGAGTATCTCGGGAGAGATTTTTGTGTCAGGACAGAAATATACCTAACACCGTGCTTGGTTGACACACGGGGGTTATCAAAGACCAGCTTGGGATGTCACATCACCACTCGAAGAAGTAGTTGTGAGGCTAAGTTGAGTTAAATGGTTAGACACACGAAAGTCCCTAATCGTTTCCCTGTAAACCACAACATAATTGATTGCCCGCGACTAGAAATTAAACTCCTCGCTCACAATGATGCAGTGAGGCTAGATTGCCGTGTTTAGAGGCTCGAAAGACCATAAACATGCAATTCTAATTATGTGAAATAACAATTGATATTTCCATGCTTAACCCATTGCAAATCGTAGTATCGCCTGATTAATTGGTTTTAACTCTATGTTGCTCCTAGAGTAATTTCAGAATATTTTATTGACCCAAACTTAGACTTAATTAATCTCAATCGAAAATGTTTATAACCAACACTTGAGGTATTTAAGATCACACTAGAGATGGATAGTTAGAGGAATGGGTCCAGTCCCTGTGGGTTCGACAATCCGCTTCTTAAAAAGAGCCACTATATTACTTGCACGACCCGTACACTTGCGGACGCGCGAATAAGGGCTCGTCAACGGGGTGTAACATCCTCCCTCCTTAGGAACATTCATCCTCGAGTGCCATCTTCAGGCTTAATGAAGTCAACTATTCTAACTAGTACTTAGAATAATTTCGGCAGAGTCTCCTCTGTAATATGGACTATCTGGAAACCTGAAATGCAGAAAAATCCAGCACAAGCGTCTCACAGGACGCTATAAACAGCTATTCCATAACCAAGAGGTAGCTAACTAGGTAGTACTGACAACACAAGTAGTAAAATAACAACTGAATAACAATATCACCTTAACTATATAATCTGAATCAATCCTGGAACAAGTGAGGATATCTAGATCTCATATCATCCTCAGCTTCCTAGGTTATTTCTTCTTTATTTCTATTCCTCCATAGTACTTTAACAAAGCTGATGTCTTTAGTTATAGTCTACGAACCTATCTATCTAATATTGCAACTGGAATTTCTTCGTAGGCTAACTCCTTAGTAACTTGAATGTCCCCAACTGGCACAACTCGAGATGGGTCCCCTATACACTTTCGCAACATGGACACATGAAATTCTGGGTGACCAGACTCTAACTCTGAAGGCAACTCTAATTCATATGCCACTCAGCCTATCCTTCAGATGATCCGATATGACCCAATGAACCTCGATCAAAGCTTGTCTTTCTTGCCAAATCTCGTCACGCCCTTCATCGGCGACACTTTAAAGAATACCCAATCATCTACATTAAATTCCACGTCTCTATGCCGCACATTGGAGTAAGACTTCCGGCGACTCTGGGTTGTCAGTAACCGCTCCCTGATAAGTTTCACTTTCTCTTACGATTGGTGAATCATATCCGGTCCGATTAACTCTGCCTCTCCTACCTCAGACCATCTAATAGGGGACCTGCATTTCTGCCCATATAATGCCTTATAAGGCGCTATCAGAATTGTAGAATGATAACTGTTATCGTATGCCAATTCAATGAGGGGTAAATTTTCATCCCAGCTTCCTCTAAAATCTAGCACAGACACCCGTAACATATCCTCGAGCGTCTGAATGGTGTGCTCTGCCTGACTGTCTGCCTAAGGATCGAATGCTATACTCAGATTAACCTGTGTCCCCAAGCCTTTCTAAAATGATTGCCAAAATCTAGCAGTAAACTGTGCCCCTCTGTTTGAGATGATAGATGCTGGGACACCGTGCAAATGGAATATCCCTTTAATATATAGTCGGCATAATCTTCAGCTGAGAATGTGGTCTAGACTAGCAGAAAGTGAGCTAATTTTGTCAACCTATCAACAATCATCCAAAAGAGTCGAATTTGCTTCTGGTATGGGTTAGTCCTATCACAAAGTCCATATTAACTGCCTCCCATATCCACATAGATATATCCATCTCCTGAGTTAGGCCGCCAGGTTTTTGATGTTCGGCTTTAACCTGTTGGCAATTAGGACACTGCGCTACGAATTCGGCTACACCTTTCTTCATTCTAGGCCACCAGTATATCTTTTTTATGTCGTGGTACATCTTCGTTGAGCCTGGATGAAGAGAGAAGTGAGAGTAATGTACCTCTTCCATAATCTATTGGAAGAGCCTGCTACTTCTGGAACACAGAGGTGACCTCTGTACCATAAAACCCCATCTCGGGTTACCTTAAAAGCTGATAATTCACCTTGCTAAACCTTATCTCTGAGCTGTGCTAAATGAGAATCCTCGTACTTCCGCTCTTTTACCTCTACCACTAAGGAAGATACTGTTGTATTCTGAATTATAGGCCCATTATCCTCTGAATCCACTACCCAAACCGCAAAACTGGCTAGCCGGTGTAATTCTCTGGCCATTTCCCGCTGTTCTAGTCTCAAATGTGCTAAATTGCCCATGGATCTGCGGCTAAGGGCATCTTCTACAATATTAGATTTCCCTGGATGATACAAAATATTCACATCATAATCTTTCAACAGTTCTAGCCAACGACGTTGTCGTAAGTTCAGCTCTTTCTGCATGAAAATGTACTGGAGGCTTTTATGATCAGTAAAAATGTCCACATGTACACCATATAAGTAATGCCTCCATATTTTTAAGGCGTGAACTACTGCAGCTAACTCCAAATCGTGGGTGGGATAGTTTTTTTTATGTTTTCTCAATTGCCTTGAAGCATACACAATTACTTTTTCATGTTGCATCAAAAACACCCTAACCCAACGCCTGAAGCATCACAATATACAACATAACCCTTTGACCCTTCCGGCAAAGCTAACACTGGTACTGATTTCAATCTATTTTTGAATTCCTGGAAACTCTGCTCACAGGCCTCGGTCCACTGAAATTTGGCTACTTTCTGTGTCAACTTAGTTAAAGGCGCTGGCAGGATAGAAAATCCTTCCATAAACCTTCTATAATACACGACCAATCCTAGGAAACTGCAAACCTTTGTTGGAGTTGTAGGTCTAGGCCATGTCCTTACTGCTTTTATTTTCAGCGAATCAACATGAATATCACCCTCTGATAAAATTTGGCGCAAGAAGGCTACATAATTTAACCAGAACTCACATTTTAAAATAATGCATATATTTGGAGGTCTTTAAGGATCTGAAGTACTGTTCGCAAATGATCTCTGTGTTCCGCTTCCAAGCGGGAGTATACCAGAATATCTTCAATGAATACTATCACAAACATATCTAAATATGGCCTGAAGATACTATTCATCTTTTCCATGAACATAGATGGGGCATTTGTTAACCCGAAAGACATGACTAGAAATTCAAAATGACCATACCTGGTCCTGAAAGCTGTCTTTGGGATATCTCACTCCCGAACCCGCACCTGATGATACCCTGATCTTAAGTAAATCTTGGAAAAATGTTTTTCCCCTTTCAACTGATCAAATAAGTCATCTATCCTGGGAAGTGGATATTTATTCTTAATAGTAACCTTGTTCAATTTTCGGTAGTCTATGCACATGCGGAGGGAGCCATCTTTCTTTCTTACAAACAAAAACTGGCGCACCTCACGATGACGTACTCGGCCTGATAAAGCATTTATCGAGCAGATATTTCAGCTATTCTTTCATTTCCCTTAATTCAACAGGAGCCATTTGGTATGGAGGGATGGATATAGGCTGAGTACCTGGTAGCAAGTCTACAGAGAAATCTATTTTCCTCTCTAGGGGGATACCATGAAGTTCATCTGGGAACACATTTAGAAATTCATTAATCGCTGGAATAGACTGGAGAGTTAGGGATTCTACTTGCATATCCCGAACCCTAACAATATGGTAGATACAATGCTTAGCTATCAACTGTTCGCCCTAAGATAGGATATAAACTTACCTTTTAGCGTAGCTGTATTACCCCTCCACTCTCGTACTACTTCCCCTAGAAAGTGAAATAAAAAAAATCTGGTCCAACACTCTATAGTGGTGTAACATGGTGCCAACCAATCCATACCCATAATCACATCAAAATCAATCATTTCTAATTTTACTAGATCTGCTAAGGTCTGGCTGTTACACCCCGTAAATTCTTGACATTTAGATGGCCTATTCATATGTTGGTTAAGAGTTTTATAATGCCACACATGCTAGAAAAAGGCCCAGGGAAATATCGGACAAGTGCCACATCGAACCATCGCAAGAGGAGGCTGGGCAGACCCCCTCCGCGATGGCCAACGTGTCACGGAGGGCTCACCTCTGCGATGGCCAACATGCCACGGGGTGAGGTTTAGCCCCAAGTATATAAAGCCCCCACTTCGATTTTTGGAGACAATTATTAGTAATTTCCATAGAGCAACCAGAAAATAGAGGGCACGAAGAGTTTCCTTGAAATTCTTCCCGTTTACGTCGTTAAACGTAGCCCAAACTCAAAATAATCTCGGGTAGTGAAGTATTAAGCTGCAGGAAGCATTCCTACGGAGTTAGTTTTGTGAAATTCATCCGGCGAATCGCCGTCTCACCGAGCTAAGGTAAGTGGAATTGCTCCAAATTAGTGTAAATATACTCCTAGCCCTAAAGTGAGTATTTCTCCCTTCTGGACTTTCACGAAATAGCGAGTTTTCAGCTGTTTTTCAATAAGTCAAAGTTTGGGCTATATAGTTATTCAAAGTAGTGTTTTCTTCCAGAGTATTGATGAATTTAGTTCTAATTGCTATAAATATGAACGCAGTTGGAAGAAATAGCTGGATATTGGCCGAGCTACACCAGTTAGCGAAGGAGTCAGTAATTGAGGTATGTAAAGTTAGTTTCTTCGACAAGTTAGTAATTCTAGCATAGTAAAATAGAATAAATTCCAGAAGAACGTTCCAGAAGTCGAGTATTATGTCCAGTGTGAATTCAGTAAGCATGTTGGAATTATTATTATGCCATCTTCAGAATAAAAGTCACTAAATTAGTATCAATCAGCGAAATATTAATCCAGACTCAGCATAACTCAGTATCAGATTCAGTTTAATTCCGCAAGAGATTCAGAATAGAATATCAGATCATGGACAGTATTATCAGATTTATTATACATGTTATATGTGATTATTGTTTCTTGTAGAGACCTGATTGTTTTATGTGGGCAACCTTAGAGCTTCCTTACCGCCCCAGGGTTAATAGCTGTGTCGACTCGCCCGCTAGAGGGTGAGGATACGTCACTCCAAGGAGTGGCATGCCATCCGCCAGAGGACGAAGATGGGATGCAACATTCCCCATAGCAGGCTGATCAGCATTATAGCATACCCCTGCCGAGCGCTTGCGCCTAGGGCACAGATTACAGATTCCAAATCACAGATCTAAGATTACAGTTTATAGGAGTCCTCCGGACTCAAATACAGCTATAGTCAGGGGCCCAGAGAGCCCAAGCTGCATACCCAGGGGGCCAGCGGGATGCTCATAGTTACTAGATGAGTGGAGTGAATTGTTATTTTTGGATGGCGACCCGGGTAGGGGTATATAGATTACATGTTGATTGGTACCTTCCGGCTTATGGGGGCTGGTATAGGTTCTTGTATGCTATATGTGTTATTTTTTAAATTGATAGATAGTAGGACGCCGCATTGACAGGTATGATTCTCACCTTCACTCCAGTACAGTTAAGCTTAGTTTAGATTCTGCCATCCCAGATAGTCTTACCCATCTTCTGTTATTCAGTAACTATCAGTATTACTGTCTATTTTCAGTTATGTTTAGTTATTGCTTTGCATACTCGGTACTAGTGGTACTGACGCCCGTTTGGGGACGCTGCATTACTTGCCTGCAGGTACTTATAGACGAGGAGCCGATCCATCGTAATTCTATCCAGCATACAGAGTCAACAGCTCCTGTCATCCGGAGCTTGACAGCTAGAGGTTTATTCCTTTTTTCTTTTGTTGTGCAGTACGGGTAGGTCAGGGCCCTGTCCCGACCATCTTATCAGTATTCTTAGAGGCTTGCCGACTGTATATTCCCTGTGGTTAGTTGTACCGATCATGTGAGGCCGTTTCTATATTTTAGTTTGTTTATGATGGTCGTGTGGGGCCTTATTCAGTTAATAGTTTGTGACCTTGCCGGTCACAGAGTAGTTTAGCATTTGATCCAGCATTTCGTTGTTTCAGTGAAACTAGTTAGCATGGTGGCCTTGTCATCCTGCATAGGTTCCTTTATACTACTGTGGTTCTGGTCAACTATTGTTTTCTTACATGAGGCTATAGGCCTAGTTGGACGGAGGATGTATTTACAACCGTTATATAGCCTGTTGGTTCCATGAATCCAGAGTTAGAACCAGCCTGGCAGCAGAAGTGCTTATGCTCAGTAGTCCAGTAGTCCAAGTCTTAGTAGGGCACTAGGTGCCAGTCATGCCTCCCAAGGTGGGGCGTGACAAACTTGGTATTAGGGCAGGTCGTATCCCAGGGAATCTACAAGCTGTGCTAAGTAGAGTCTTGTCTATGGATGTGTTATGCACCACATACCATAGGCAGGAGGCTACAAGGCATGATAGGATGGTTACTCTTTCTTCATATTCAGTCATGCCATAGAGTAGTACAGTATAGGGTTGAGTCCCTAAAACTTATCATACTCTTTGTTTACAGATAAAATGGCAGACCAGCGACATCCTGTCACAGGTAGAAGACTGGATACCGCAGCAGGAGAAGGCACCAGCAGGATGCCTCAGCCTTGTTTAGAATCAGCCCGATCTGAGGGCGATACAGAGGCATCATCTTGACCTTCTCAGCAGTCCCCACCCCACCAGGAGCCACTTGGGACGACACAGCCTCCGACAATTCCTGTATCCACAACATCCGACCAGGAAATTCGAGGTGTAGTAGTTATGTTGGCACAAATGATGGCTACTCAGTGCCAGTCAGTGCCACCCATAACAGTAAAGTCATCAGGTGGGCCTGGCAGTTCGAGGGTCCGAGAATTCTTGGGACTAGGTCCCCCACAGTTCACAAGGTCAGATTAGGCAGAGGACCCCCAGGACTTCCTGGTTCAGATGCATAGAATCTTTTAGGTCATGCATGTGATATCTACAGAGTCAGTTGAGTTAGCGGTATTCCGGCTGCGGGATATTGCTGTGTTGTGGTATGAAAGTTAGGAAAGGTCCCGAGGGAGAGATGTTGCCCCTCCGACCTGGTCCAGCTTTTCAGAGGCCTTCCTAGACAGTTATCTGCCATGGGAAATCCGACAGGCCCGGATGGACCAGTTTTTACACTTGGAGCAGGGGGCGAGGAGTGTACGGGAATACACTCTACAGTTCGATTCCTTGGCCCGCTATACTCCAGCCTTTGTGGACACCCTGCCATCTAGAGTCCACCGGTTTATTATGGGTCTGAACCCAGAATATACTGAGGCATGCATGACAGCTACGCTACAGGAATATATGGATATTGCTGCAGGTGCAGGCCTTTGCCCAGATTATGGAGGGCCTTAGACAGCGGCAACAGGATAGCAGACGAATAAATCAGGAACAGCGCCGCAGGGATAGATCAGATGAGATACAGGGGGAGATCTGGAGAGGACCTAGGCCATGGTTGTCAGATAGGCCACCTATACCCCCACATCCATCACAACAGCAGAGGGGTAGATTCAGTTGCCGAGGGAAGTCAGAGGCCGGCAGCAGCTCACGAACAGTAGATTCACCCCAGCAGAGGAGGGCAGAGCAGAGAAAGTATACACCCTCACCTTTCCCTATTTGCAGTCGACCCCACACTGGAGCTTGCAGATATGGCTCCACAGGGTGTTATATATGCGGGCAGGAGGGTCATGTGATGAGAGACTGTCCATCCAGGGGTCAGGGTAACCAAGACAGACAGGACAGGGCGTCAGCAGGGCCACGAGCTCCAGTAGCCTCGGTAGGGCGTAGGCCCTCAGCCCGAACAGGTAGAGGCCGAGGCAAATCAGGGGCCTCTAATTCAGGTATGGGCCCAAGCCGTACCTATGCATTACCAGGGAGGCAGGACTCAGAGGCATCTCCAGATGTGGTAATAGGTATGATGACTATTTGCTCTCACCCTACTTATGTATTGATTGATCCAGGATCTACCTTGTCCTACGTTACCCCATTTGTGGCTCGAAAGTTCAGTATGGTACCAGAGTTGCTTTAGCAACCCTTTTCAGTATCTACACCCATCGGTGACTCCATCATAGCAGAAGGGTTTATCGAGGGCGTACAGTAGAGGTTGCTGATCGTCATACCACAGTAGATCTGGTGGAATTAGAGATGATTGATTTCAACGCTACTATGGGTATGGATTGGTTGGTGCCGTGCTATGCCAATGTAGAATGCTGGACAAAGACGGTCCGATTCCACTTTCCAAGGGAGGCAGTACGAGAGTGGAAGGGTAGTACAGCTACGCCGAAAGGTAGGTTTATTTCCTACCTTCAGGCAAGGAAGTTGATAGCTAAGGGATGAATTTTCCACATAGTCAGAGTCCAGGATGTGCGGGTAGAGCCTCCAACTCTCCAGTCTGTTCCTGTGGTTAATGAATTCCCCGATGTATTCCCAGATGAGCTACCTGGTATTCCCCTAGAAAGAAAAATAGATTTTGCAATTGATTTGCTACCAGGAACTCAGCCCATATTGATCCCTCTGTATCGTATGGTTCCTGCTAAACTCAGAGAACTAAAGGAGAAGCTGAAGGATCTATTAGATAAGGGCTTTATTAGGCCGAGTACTTCACCTTGGGGTGCACCGGTTAGACTGTTGAATTTGCGGCAGCGTCGCTGGTTAGAGTTGTTGAAAGATTATGATGTAAATATTCTGTATCACCCAGGAAGGGCCAACGTAGTAGCAGATGCCCTGAGATGTAAGGCTATGGGGAGTTTGGCATACTTGCAGCCCGAGCAGCGGGAATTGGCCGGAGAAATACACAAGTTAGCCATTTTAGTCGTTCGTGTAGCAGAAACAGAGGACAACATAGCGGTAATTCAGAACACCGCAGTGTTGTCATTAGTTGTGGAGGTAAAGGAACGACAGTATGAAGATCCTGACCTGGGTCAGCTTAAATACAGAGTTCAACAAGGAAAAGTGCCGGATTTTCAGGTAACTAAGGATGAAGTGTTGCAATGTAAAGGCCGCCTTTATGTTCTGGGTGTTGCAGGGCTTCGCCAGTAGATTATGGGTGAGGTATATTACGCCCGTTATTCTCTCCATCCAGGAGCGACGAAAATGTACCACGATATCAAAGAAATCTACTGATGGCCAGGTATGTAGAGGGAAATAACAGAATTCGTAGCCCAGTGTCCTAACTGCCAATAAGTAAAAGCTGAACACCAGAAACCAAGCGGGCTGACTCAAGACATAGCGGTGCCTCTTTGGAAGTGGGAAGCAGTAAATATGGATTTTGTAGCAGGATTACCCTGCACTAGGCATAAAAATGACTCGATTTGGGTAATTTTTGACAGACTGACAAAATCAGCACATTTTTTGCCAGTAAGGGCTACTTTCACTGCCGAAGATTATGCTGAGTTGTATATCAGAGAAATAGTCAGACTACACCGTGTTCTAGTGTCCATTATCTCTGACAGGGGACGCAATTCACAATTAAATTTTGGCAATCATTTTAGAGAGGCCTGGGGACACAGATTAACCTGAGCACAGCTTTCCACCCTCAGACAGATGGGCAGGCAGAACGCACTTTTCAGACGCTCGAGGATATGCTGCGAGCGTGTGTGTTAGACTTTGGAGGTAGCTGGGATGAGCACTTACCACTTATTGAGTTTGCCTATAATAACAATTACCATTCAGCTCTCCAGATGGCGCCTTATGAGGCTCATTGTATGGGCGAAACTGCGGATCGCCAGTTGGCTGGTTTGAAGTAGGAGAGTCAGCATTGATTGGGCCAGATATCATTCATCAGTCAAAGAAAAAAGTAAAACTTATCAGAGAATGCCTACTGACTGCTCAGAGCTGCCAAAATTGTATGCTGACGTGTGGCGTAGAAAATTGGAATTCAACGTGAATGACTAGGTATTCTTAAAAGTTTCGCCAATGAAAGGGGTGATGAGATTCGGCAAGAAAGGCAAGCTCAGCCCAAGGTTTGTTGGGTCTTATCAGATTCGCCGAAGAATAGTCAAGTGGCATACGAGTTGAACTTACCTCCAGAATTAGAGTCTGGTCACCCAGTTTTCCACGTGTCCATGTTGAGGAAGTATGTAGGAGACCCCTACAGAGTTATCCCAGTTCAGGATGTCCAGGTTACGGAGGAGATGACTTATGAAGAGGTTCCAGTAGCCATACTGGATAGGCAGATTAGCAGGTTGAGAACTAAAGATGTTGCTTCTGTCAAGGTGTTATGGCGTAACAGGAATCGAGAGGAAATGACTTGGGAAGCAAAGGAAGATATGAAAGTCAGATATCCTCAGTTATTTCAAACTTAATCAGCCAGAGGTACGTTAGTATTGTTGTTTTATGAATTGCCTTATGTTATGTGTATAAATGAAATAGTTGACTCTAGTCTATTGCTTGATGAATGCTATAGTATTGTGTGGAGTACCTATATTGGACTTTTCTGCATTTCAGGATATTTGAGATAGTCCATGTTACAGGGGAAACTCTACCAAAATTTTTCGAGAATAAGTCGAGTAAGTTGAGATTCCTGCAAGCAGAAGTTTACATTCGAGGACGAATGTTCTTAAGCGTTATACCCCGTAAGATTTCCGGCACCTAGATGGCCTATTCGCGCGTTGGTTAAGCATATTTGAAAGCCATACGTGCTAGAGAAAGGCCCGGGAAAAGACCGGATGAGAAACCTGTCAAACCATCACGGAAGGAGCCGGAGCAGAGCCCCTCCGTGATGGCAATGTGTCACGGAGGTGGAGCCTCCGCATTGGCTCCGTGACACGTTGGGCCTATCCAGGCCCAAGTATATAAAGCTCCACTTCGGTTTATTTTCGTTTAAATCATTATAATTTCCAGAGAACTCGCAGCAAACAGAGAGAGATGAAGAAGGTGAAGATATTATCGTTCGATTACGCTGCCAAATGTAGTCTAAACTCAAATTAACCTCAGGTACCGAGGTATTTAGCAGCAGGGATAATTCCTATGGATTTAGTTTCGCGAAATATGGCCGACGAATCGTGGAGCTACCGGACTAAGGTAAGTAGAATTGCTCCAAACTAGTGTCTATGTGCTCCTAGCCGTAAAGTGAATACTTCTCCCTTCTGGACTTCTGAAAAATAGCAAGTTTTTGAACGTTTTTCGATAAGCCTAAGTTTAGGCTATAATTATATCGAAAGTGACATCGTCCTTCAGAATAAAGTTGTATTTAGCACTAATTAATGTGTAAATGAATGCAGTTGGGAAGAATAGTTGGAATATTGGCCGAGCCTCGTCCGATAGTCGGATAACTCGATGTTAAGGTATGTGAAGTTGTTCTTTGGCAAGTTAGTAAGCCTTAGCTTGGTAAATCATAGTAAACTCCGTATTTGAAACTCTCAGAGTTGAATGTTGAGAATTAAGTAAGTCTAATAGATCCTGAGTTGTGTTGCCATATCGTATTCAGTCCCAAAGTTAGTAAAGCATGCGCCAAAGGGCGAGTTAGCATTCCAGATTCAGTATTGCCTATTGTATGATAAGCAAGCATGTTGTAGAATAAAAAGATACAGATTTTGAGCATAAAGTTAGTAAAGTAAAATCAGATAGACAGACAGTTTTATGGCTACAGATTAGCCATTCAGACTGATAGTATCCCGGCTATAGATTAGCCAAACAGTTAAATAAAGATTTCAGAATTAGTGTAATCAGTAAAGAATCAGAATAATACCGAAAGAGATCAGAATAAGAAATCAGATTTCAGATAGTCATTTTCAATTATACATGCTTGCTATTTATATGTTCTATTTGTTTGTTGAGACTTGATGTGGCGTGAGGGCACCTTATTGAGTTTCCTCATCGCCTCTGGGTTGGTAATTGTGTCGCCCGCTGAGCGGGTGGATTTACGTCGCTCCAAGGAGTGGCATGCCGTCCCCATCTTGGAAGAAGATGGGTGATCTTGGGCAAATTTATATGCCCAAGTGATACCTAATTGTGTCATTTTAGACTTGTTTTTCTATCAATGTTTATACATTCTCATGTGATTTATAATAAAATGTGAATTTATTCTAACCAACATGATTAGCGTTGTTTTGCAGGTGAAATATAATTTTGGGAAGCTAAAATGCGTGTTGGGAGAGATCGGGGTTGGACTCGGATGTTAGCAAAGGACATAGCATTGGACGGCACAAATTAAAGGGGCTCCGCGATGGAGTCGTGTCACGCTGCCATCGCGGAGGCTTTCTGCCTGGATAGGGAATTTTTGGCCAAATTCCAGTGTGGGTGCACATTGGGGCTGGGGCATGTTGGCCTAGCCCCGCGTTGCATGCCGTGCCACATTGGGCCTTATTACCTGGACAGTCATTTTCCAGTGAGGCTCCGCATCAGTGGCGTGTCACGGAGGGAGTGCTCCGCGATGCACTCCGTGACACGTTGCTTGTTATTCCGGGAAAAATTCCCACTAGTATAAATAGAACACTTAGGTTCATTTTTCAATATTCTGACTTGGTGGAGCAAGAACGTGGGTTACAGGCAGTTGAGGGGACGAAAATATCAGGGTTTTTCTCTATCTCCTTCTTCTTGAATTCAATTGCTTGAATGTTCAACACTCATTTAACGATGTTTAATCCACGAATGAGTGGCTAATTCCTCTTCTTGCTGAGGTTAAGAACAATTGTATTGAAATGTGATTGTTGATTAAGTTGGTTTTTCATCTTTTCTTCCATGGTTGTTCTATTGATTCTTGTTCTTACTGCATTAATGTGTGGCCTATATTAATGTATATCTAAAAAGTCCGGTTTCACTCGAGAGAGCAAGAAATTGGAAAGTTGTGAATCAATATGATATGATCTTTTCTTAGTTTGGGAAAATTGAGAATTGATTTACCTTCAGGATAGAAATATACCTGAAAGTCATATTAGTCAATTAAGGAACCGGTTTTGTATGGCTAGAACATGAATTTCGTTTAATCACAGAAATGTAGATGGACGGTTCAAGATTCTTAAGTTGGGTTAAATACGAGAGTTTTAATCCATTGGCAATAGTTCTTGACTAGCAACCGGAGGAAAGATTAACCAAATTATATCGATAATTTATTTCTTTACATGTTCACTTAACCTCAGTATGCTCACATTCATAGTTCAGACCTACATTAGATATTCGTTTTAGACTTAGCATAAAAATTATAAATCAAAATATCAAACTCTTCTTTGCACTGTTGTCTTCATTGTTAGAGTTAAAATATAGTACACTTGAGTAATTTGTTACCTTATCCCAGTCCCTGTGGGATCGATACTTGGCTTACTTAAGCCACTTTACTACTTGTTCAACCACGTGCACTTGCGTGTAGCTTTATACCAAAAGCAAACAACCGAACAAGTTTTTGGCGCCGTTGTCGGGGACTGGCAATTGGTGAATTTTTCTTAAGTGTAAATTTACTATATTTTTTTTCTTAGTGTTGACAACTTGGTCTTAGCCTGTATTTTGCAGATTTTAATTTCTGTTGAACACTGGCAAGAGACAAGGAGCTGGTGGACTCATATTTAGAGCCTGAAAGATTATTTCATCGTCAGCAAAGAGAAGCTCTAGAGAGAAAGCTGCAGTTGCTCAGACAAACAATTATGGAGCAACAACAGAATCCACCAGTAGTACGGGCAATGTTAGTGCCCGAGGAAGTAGCAGCTCAGTCGGTTCGCGAGGTGGCAATCCCACATGCTAACAATGTCACATCTAGCATCCGCAAACCTGAGCCAGGAGGGAGGTTCGAGCTCAAATAAAACATGGTGCAATTGCTGCACACCAGTGGGCAGTTCACAGGTATCCCTCATGAGGATCCACAACAACATCTCCAAAATTTTTTGGAGATAAGTGACACTTACATCCCCGCTGGAGTGTCATCAGATTATGTCAGGCTTACATTGTTCCCATTCTCACTATTGGGAGAAGCCAAGAGGTGGTTGAAAGCTGAGCCACCAAATTCTCTTACTACGTGGGATGATCTTGCAAGGAAATTCTTGATACGATTCTTTCCATCCGGTAAAACAGCAAGACTTAGAAGTCAAATTCTATGTTTCAAACAGAGAGAGGGGGAGAATCTATATCAGGCTTGGGAGAGATTCAAGTCCTTGTTGCGGGATTGTCCACATCATCATCAATCCAATGATGTGTTGGTGCACACTTTTATAGAGGGGTTGGAACCCCACACAAAAATCTTGCTAGACTCAGCAGCTGGGGGGCAAGCCTTGGAGAAAACTTATGAGGAGCTGTATACCTTGTTAAACCGTATTTCGCAGGGCAATCCAGAGTGGAATGCTGATTCGTCAAGAGGAGGAACAAGGAAAGCAGCAGGAGCTCTAGAAGTGGATGGTTTTACAGCTATTGCAGCACAGATAGCTGCTTTACAGAATCAACTAAACACCCACTTCAGTAATATGACAATGAACCAGGCTCAAGCCCCAGTGTATGTAGTGCAGCAAGTTTGGTGTGAAGTGTGCGGGAGTAGTGAGCACTCAGCTAAGTATTGTGGGGCAAATCCTGACTCGGTGAACTTTGTGGGAAATGTACAGAGGAACAACCACCAACAGTATGGCAACAGCTACAATTCCAACTGGAGGAATCATCCAAATTTCTTTTGGGGTAGCAACAACCATCAAGGGCAAAGTTCGAGTCAGGGGGCTCAGAGGAATCAAGGAGGGAAACAGAACTATCAAGCACAATATAGAAACAACAATGCACCTCCTCCCCCACCATCACCCAACATTGAGGAGATGTTCAAGATGATGATAGCTAACCAAGCTCAATTGTAGGCTGACTATGTGAAATTGGAAGCCGAGGTGAAGAACAACTAGTTAGCTACTAAGTGTGGGGTAGCCTAGCTTAATCCAACCTTAGTCGAAGCTAATGTTCATTGGCTTACCATTGAATTTGTCTGTTTGGGTTGACAGGAAAAATGGCAAGCAGGCAAGACAAGGGGAAAGGCGCATCAACATCTGGCGCCGGAAGAAAAATAATCAGACTGGGCACAGCGGTCCCAGCAGCACCAGCGGTTCCACGCGGCCAACGCCGTCAATATGGAACCAGGTGGGTGACAGAGGAGGGGAAGAAGTGGTACGCAAAGCACAAGGAGAGCAAGTACTTCCCCGGGGAACACATAACAAGGGAACCATTGGCACAGGAGTTCCCCAGGATTGCCTAGAGGATCGAGGCAGCTGGGCTGAACTTCATTTTTGAAGAGCCCAAGGAATGCAACTTGCACTTGATTCGGGAATTCTACGCCAACTGGAACCCGACTCTCAGAAGTCACACCATCAAAATAAGAGGGCAAATAGTCACTTTTGAGTCCCACCACCTCAATGCTATCTTAGGGGCGCGGGACACAAACACCCACATGCTCTGACAGCTGAATATCACTCCACCATATGCGGACATCAGACGCACTTTGTGTGGAACCCGATCGACAGCTAGGTGGAGCAGACATAAGGAGAGGGGCTATCATCAGACTTTGCCCTACTCACAGATGAACAGGGAAGCCAGGATATGGCTTAAGATCGTGTGTTCCTGCCTAATCCCGGGGGTGCATATGAAAGATGTAACCTGGGATCGTGTATGCTTGGTGTACGCCCTGATGAAAGGGCTGGAGATTAATGTGGGGGCGGTGATTATCTCCGCCATGAAGAGAGCCCGGTTGCATCAAGGGCACAGATATGGATTTGGTGGATTACTCACCACATTCCTGAAGGGCCTGGATGTTGAGGAAGAGGCCCTTGACTACATCCCGCAGATGGAGCGGCAGGCCTTAGATGTCACTAAAACTAAGGCACCCGACACCACCCACGGGCCAGTTCATACACTAGGCGAGCGACATGCTCGGGATGATCAGTACATGGCTCGCTTGTACGGGATGCAGATGCTCCAGCTGCGGATAGGCAGGAGGCCGACGACAGAAGAGGAGCTATGGAAACTCAAGCTAGACTACCCTTTTGGCGAAAATGCCAGGGCTCTATGCCGAGTGGGGCCAGCTTTTATAGAGCCCACGGATGATGATGTCCCCACTGATGAGGAGACTCGTCGTGAGGACTCCGATGTGGAGTCCGATGATGATGATGGCGGCGATTCAGACATGGGAGATGAGGCAGCAACACTTGATGAAGAAGTGGAGTATTTTGATTGATCAGGGAGTTCCACCACCCATTTTTTTGTGCTATGTTAATTTTTGTGAACACTGGGGACAGTGTTTGTTATAAGTGTGGGTTGGGAGTAGTTAGGTGCTGGTTGTGTTGTTATGTATGTTCTGTTCTGTTGTTGTGCCTGATGAAAAATTTTGTGACCCTGTGATTTGTGATTGTGAAGTTTCTGTTCTGTATTGTAATTAAATGTGAAACTGTTGTGTGTTACTGAATGTTGCTACCTGATTTTGTACATATTTTTTTTGTTTATCGAAATGATCGATATTTTAAAAATGTCTTTTTTTTCAATTCTTGGGTTTCTCGGCGTTTGTTTTCGGTTCTTTTACCAAGAATGGTCCCATTGAACCGAAGTCTTAGTTAGTGACTGTTCCCTATGATGGATGGATGACGACCGTCTTAAGGGAAATGTAGCCGTTAGGAGTAGATTTTTTTTCATTTATTTTTCAGTTGTTTTTCTTTTGTGGGTTGCATCCCAAAACCTGTAGTTACTTTATGGTTGCGGAATTCTAGTTGCATGTTGTACATGATATTTGAAATGCAAAGGTGATTCGTATGAAAACATGAAACTCTGTAAATATGTTGAGATACCTAGGCCATAGAGTCGATTCAGTGTGATTGAGGCTTAATGTTTGAATTATTGTAATTAGCTGATTAAAGAGTCTGTGAATACATCTGGAATTGAGCATGTGCAATAAGTGTGAAGTGAGGTTTTGTTTGTTCCATGCCATTGTGAAGTGTCTAGAACTTGCCTGGTGTGTGTACGAAATGAAATGAAGGACATGTAGTGTAGGAAAGGATGTAGGCATTTCTTTGTTTTTAACCGAAAGTTTCTCTTTTTCATTATTGTACCCACCTTGATTGTACATCCTAGTTAGCCCGTTGAGCCTTTAGCCTATCATTTGTTTCTTTTGTCAAAAATGTGTAAACCGAGCTTAACCCCTTCTTTTCATTAGCCGTGAATTTGATCCAAAACTCTTAAGCCCTTAAGAAGAGAAAATAATTTTCCCAAAGTGTCAAAGAGTGAGAATGGTGAAAAGAAAAGTAAAGAAGAGTGATGAAAGGAAAGAAAAGGTTGAAGGTGCACTTGTTATAAATTAAATATAATGAAGATGTATGAATAATCTTTGTTATTGAGTCAAGTGTGCTTAATGAGATGGGTCAAAATAAAGACAGACTTCAAGAATGGGAGGATGAAGAAAGAAAAAATGCCCATGAGTTTGATGGGATGTATAGAAAAAACGCTTAAGGATGCTAGTGGCTATTATTGGCTAGCCCAGTATTTACTAGTTCCGTAGCTTAAATTACAACTCGTTAAAGTCCTACGTGATCTTACATCACACTTCCTTATATTAGTGGAGTAATACACTAAAGGCAAGCTTATGGTTCGTGACATGATGCATGTGAATTCTTTTGGGAGAGAGAGTGAAATCGTGTCTATATGCCCCTGCATGTAATCGTTGGAGTCATGTGATTAAAAAAGGGAAAATTCTCTTGTGTTGTGAGGGCACATGCTTGATGAGAGATTAATTTTCGTGTCGGATATCTTGATCAACTAAGTTGCATGAGTTTGCCGATATCGAGAGTCGATTCTTAAGTCTAGGAGGTTTTGATGTGTTGAAGGTCATTGCTTTTCTTGATGATTTGCTGTATTGAACAATTCGTATGACCGTAGCCTGAATTGTCGAACCAAAGTAGCCAGGTTAGGGTGTAAATTGCATGAGGTGTAAGATTGTTGTTCGGGGACGAACAAGGATTTAAGTGTGGGGTAAGTGATCTTGGGCAAATTTATATACCCAAGTGATACCTAATTGTTTCATTTTAGCATTGTTTATCTATCAATGTTTATACATTCTCGTGTGATTTATAATAAAATGTGAATTTATACTAACCAACATGATTAGCGTTGTTTTGCAGGTGAAATATAATTTTGGGGAGCTAAAATGCGTGTTGGGAGAGATCGGGGTTGGACTCGGATGTTAGCAAAGGACATAGCATTGGACGACACAAATTAAAGGGGCTCCGCGATGGAGCTATGTCACGCTGCCATCGCGGAGGCTTTCTTCCGGGATAGCGAATTTTTGGCCAAATTCCAGTGTGGGTGCGCGTTGGGGCCGTGGCACGTTGACCTAGCCCCGCGTTTCAATCTGTGCCACGTTGGGCCTTATTACCTGGACAGTCATTTTCCAGTGAGGCTCCGCATCAGTGGCATGTCATGGAGGCAGTGCTCCGCGATGCACTCCGTGACACGTTGCTTGTTATTCCGGGAAAAATTCCCACTAGTATAAATAGAACACTTAGGTTCATTTTTCAATATTCTGACTTGGTGGAGCAAGAACGTGGGTTACAGGCAGTTGAGGGGACGAAAATATCAGGGTTTTGGTCTATCTCCTTCTTCTTGAATTCAATTGCTTGAATGTTTAACACTCATTTAACGATGTTTAATCCATGAATGAGTGGCTAATTCCTCTTCTTGCTGAGGTTAAGAACAATTGTATTGAAATGTGATTGTTGATTAAGTTGGTTTTTCATCTTTTCTTCCATGGTTGTTCTATTGATTCTTGTTCTTACTGCATTAATGTGTGTCCTATGTTAATGTATATCTAAAAAGTCCGGTTTCACTCGAGAGAGCAAGAAATTGGAAAGTTGTGAATCAATAGGATATGATCTTTTCTTAGTTTGGGAAAATTGAGAATTGATATACCTTCAGGATAGAAATATACCTGAAAGTCCTATTAGTCAATTAAGGAACAGGTTTTGTATGGCTAGAACATGAATTTTATTTAATCACAGAAATGTAGGTGGATGGTTCATGATTCTTAAGTTGGGTTAAATACGAGAGTTTTAGTCCATTTGCAATAGTTCTTGACTAGCAACCGGAGGAAAGATTAACCAAATTATATCAATAATTTATTTCTTTACATGTTCACTTAACCTCAGTATGCTCACATTCATAGTTCAGACTCACATTAGATATTCGTTTTAGACTTAGCATAAAAATTAGAAATCATAATATCAAACTCTTCTTTGCACTGTTGTCTTCATTGTTAGAGTTAAAATATAGTACACTTGAGTAATTTGTTACCTTATCCCAGTCCCTGTGGGATCGATACTTGGCTTACTTAAGCCACTTTACTACTTGTTCGACCACGTGCACTTGCATGTAGATTTATACCCAAAGCAAACAACCGAACAATGGGATGAAGCTTTCCCCATATCAGTCTGATCAGCACTACAATACAGACAGCCCTGTTGAGCAGTGTCCAGGGTACTGTCCAGTACAGATATTCCTTGTTGAGTTGTGTCTAGGGAATAGATACAGTTCCTATTTCAGATAGCCCTATTGAGTTGTGTCCAGGGAAACAGACCCTATCTGTTACAGATACAGTACAAGAGTCTCCCGGACTCATACACGGTTACTCATATCGGAGGCCAAGGCCCAAGCCGGAGACCCAGGGGGCCGGTAGAGGTGCTCCTAGTGAGCAGATGATTGGAGTGACATATTTTTGGCTGGTTTTGACCCGGGTAGGGGTATATGGATTGTTTGCTTGCTTGGCGCCACCAGGCTTATGGGGGTTGGTATTGGCTCTTGCTTGCTAAATGTATATGTATTTATATGCTTTATATATATATTAGTTAATAGACAACAGGCCGCAGTGACTACAGACACGCTCCTGCCTATCAGTGTAGAAAGGTTTGATCTAGTTCCTATCAGCTCTTCAGATTCAGTTATCTTCTGCTCAAAGACTTGTTAGTTATGTTATCTGTATTTAGTTGTATTAATTCAGTTGCTTTGCATACTCGGTACCAGTGGTACTGACACCCAATGGGGCACTGCATTACTTGCCTGCAGGTACTCATAGACGAGGAGGCGAACCCTCGTGATCCTAGCCAACGCAGAGTCATCAGCTCCTGTCTTCCAGAGCTTCATACTTTAGAGGTAATATCATTTCAATTTTGTTGTACAGTATGGGTAGGCCGGGGGCCCTATCCCGACCATCTTATCAGTATTCCTAGAGGCTTGCAGTCTGTATATATTTTCCCTGTGGTCAGTTGAGCCGGTCGTGTAAGGCCGTGCAGTTTGTTATAGCTGTTTAGCATTTAAGTTTATGTTGGCCGTGTGAGGCCTTATCCAGTTTGTAGTGGTGACCTTGCCGGTCACGTAGTTATTCAGTATTCCATAGTTGAGTTACAGATAACTAGAGAGCATGGTGGCCTTGTCGGCCCGCATAAGCTCCCTTATATTGATATGATTCTGGTTAGCTGTCGTTATAGTACAGGTGTCTATAGGCCCAGTCGGCCGGAGGCTGTATTTACAGCCGTTATATATCCCGTTGATTCCTTGAATCTGAGTTAGAGCCAGCCAAGCACCAGATGTGCTCAGGCTCAGTAGTCTAGCAGTTCAGGTCCTACTAGGGCACCAGGTGCCAGTCATACCCCCAAGGAGGGGCGTGACAAACTTGGTATCAGAGCAGGTCGTGTCCCAGGGAGTCTGCAAGCCGTGCTAAGTAGAGTCTTGTCTATGGATGTGTTGTGCACCACATACAATAGACAAGAGGCTGCGAGGCATGATAGGATGGTTACTCTTCTTTCATACTCAGTCGTGCCATAGCATAGTACAATATAGGGTCGAGTTCCTAAAACTTATTGTATTCTTTGTCTACAGATAAGAATGGCAGATTAGTGACACCCTGCCACAGGCAGGAGATTAGACACAGCAGCAGGAGAAGGCACCAGCAGGGTGCCTCAGCTTCAGTCAGAGTCAGCTCGATCTGAGGGCGATATAGAGGCTTCATCACAGCCCTCTCAGCTGTCCCCCTCACATTAGGAGTCGTTGGGCACTACACCTCCCCCGATAGCTCCTGTGCCTTTGCCATCAGATCAGGAGGTTCTTAGCGCTGTAGTTATGTTGGCACAGATGATGGACACACAGTGCCAGTCAGTGCCACATGTAGCAGCAGAGTCTTCAGGTGGGTCAGGTAGTTCCAGGGTTAGGGAATTTTTGGCACTAGGTCCCCCACAGTTCACTGGGTCAGATCAGGCAGAGGACCCCAAGGATTTTCTAGATCAGATGTAGAGAATTTTCTGGGTTATGCATGTGACCCCTACAGAATCAATTGAGCTGGCAGTGTTTCGGTTGCGGGACATAGCTGTATTATGGTACGAGAGTTGGGAAAGGTCTCGAGGGAGAGATGTTGCCCCTCCGACCTGGTCCAGCTTCTCGGAGGCCTTCCTGGACTGTTATTTGCTACGGGAGATCAGGCAGGCCCGGATGGATCAGCTTTTGCATTTGGAGCAGGGGGTGAGGAGTGTACGAGAATATGCCCTACAATTTGACTCCTTATCCCGCTATGCTCCTGCCTTTGTGCACACTATGCCATCCAGAGTCCACCGGTTCATTATGGTTCTGAACCCAGTATTGAAGCTTGCATGACGGCTACGTTACGGGAAGATATGGACATTGCCCGAGTACAGGCCTTTGCTCAGACCATTGAGGGTCTTAGACAGCGGCAACAGAGTAGTAGACAGACCAGTCAGAAACAGCGCCACAGAGATAGATCGGCGAGATGCAAAGGGAAGTTCAGAGAGGACCCAGGCCCTGATTATCAGATAGACCCCATAGACCCCCACCTCCATCGCAGCAGCAGCGACAAGGTAGATTTGCTCGTTGAGGGCAGTCAGAGCCCAGTGGCAGTTCCAGAACAGTAGAGTCCCCGTAGCAGAGAAGGGGAGAACAGAGCAGATTTTCACCCTCACCCTGCCCCTACTGTAATCGACCACACACCAAAACTTGTAGATATGGCTCCACTGGGTGTTATATTTGCGGACAGGAGGGGCATCGGATGAGAGATTGTCCGACCAGAGGTCAGGGGAGTAGGGACAGTCAGGACAGGGGATCCGCAGGGCCATCAGCCCCAGCAGCCTAAGTAGGGCGTGGGCCTTCCGGTTCAGTAGGCAGAAGCCGAGGTAGATCAGGAGCTTCCAGTTCAGGTACGGGCTCAAGCCGTACTTATGCATTACCAGGGAGACAGGATTCAGAGGCATCTCCAGATGTAGTGACAGGTATGATGACTATATGTTCATGCCCTGCTTATGTACTGATTGATCCAGGGTCCACTCTGTCATATATTACCCCATTTGTGGCATGAAAGTTCAATATTGCACCAGAATTCCCTTTTCAGTATCCACGCCCGTCGGTGACTCTATTATAGCTAGTAGAATTTACCGAGGGTGTATAGTGGAGGTTGTTGATCGCTAAACTACAGTAGATATGGTAGAGTTAGAAATGATTGATTTCGATGCTATTATGGGTATGGATTGGTTGGTGCCATGCTATGCTAACGTAGAATGCTGGACCAAGACAGTCCGATTCCACTTCCCAGGAGAGGCAGTGCGAGAGTGGAAAGGTAGAACAGCTACTCCAAAAGGTAGGTTTATTTCCTACCTTCAGGCGAGGAAATTGATAACTAAGGGATGTATCTACCACTTGGTCAGGGTTCAGGATGTCCGAGTAGAGTCTCCGACACTCCAGTCTGTTCTGGTGGTGAACGAGTTCCCTGATGTGTTTCCAGATGAGTTACCTGGTATTCCCCTAGAAACGAAAATAGATTTTGCTATTGATCTATTACCAGGCACTCAGCCTATATCAATTCCTCCTTATGGTATGGCTCCTGCAGAACTCAGAGAGTTGAAGGAGCAGTTGAAAGATTTGCTAGATAAGGGTTTCATTAGGCCGAGTACTTCACCATGGGGTGCGCCAGTTCTATTTGTGAGGAAGAAAGATGGCTCGCTCCGTATGTGTATAGATTATCGGCAGTTGAATAAAGTTATAGTAAAGAATAATTATCCGCTTCCCAGAATAGATGATTTGTTTGATCAGCTACAAGGGGCCAGATACTTTTCCAAGATCGACTTGCGGGCCGGATATCACCAGGTTCGAGTTCGTGAAAGAGATATTCCCAAAATGGCATTGAGGACCCGATGTGGACACTTTGAATTTCTAGTTATGTCCTTTGGGTTAACGAATGCCCCCGCAGTATTCATGGACCAGATGAACAGTATTTTCAGACCATACCTGGACTTGTTCGTGAACGTGTTTATTGATGACATTCTGGTGTATTCTCACTCCGAAGCAGATCACCGGACTCATTTACGGACAGTACTCCAGATCCTCAGGGACCGCTAGTTATATGCTAAGTTTTCCAAGTGTGAATTCTGGCTTAACTCGGTAGCCTTCTTAGGTCATATTATGTCGGATGCTGGTATACAGGGTGACACGCAGAAGATAGCAGCAGTCAAATCATGGCTCAGGCCTACCACTCCGACCGAAGTCCGCAGTTTTCTGGGGTTAGCGGGATATTACAGGAGATTTGTTGAGGTATTCTCTACTATACCGGCACCTCTGACCAAACTGACATAGAAAGTAGCGAAGTTTCAATGGACAGAGGCATGCGAGAAGAGCTTCTAGGAGTTAAAAGACAGATTAACCTCCGCCCCAGTGTTAGCATTGTCGGAAGGTACAAAAGGTTATTCAGTGTATTGCGATGCATCAGGCATTGGGTTGGGTTGCGTGTTGATGCAGCATGGTAAGGTTATTGCGTATGCTTCCAGACAGCTGAGGAAACACGAAAAGAATTACCCTACCCACGACCTGGAATTAGCTGCAGTGATCCACGCCTTAAAGATATGGAGACATTACTTGTATGGCGTCCATGTGGATATTTTCATAGATCATAAGAGCCTACAATATATCTTCACTCAGAGGGAGTTGAATTTGCAACAGCGTCGCTGGTTGGAGTTATCGAAGGATTATGACGTGGACATTCTGTGTCATTCGAGAAGAGCCAACGTAGTAGCAGATGCTCTCAGCCGTAAATCCATGGGAAGTTTGGCATATTTGCAGCCCGAGCAGCGGGAGTTAGTCAGGGAGATACATCCATTAGCCAGCCTAGCTGTTTGTATAGCAGATACAGAGGACAACAAAGCGGTAATTCAGAACACCACCATGTCATCACTAGTTATGGAAGTAAAAGAACGGCAGTATGAGGATCCTGACCTGATCCAGCTCAAAGACAGAATCCAACAAGGGAAAGCACCAGATTTTCAGATAACTGAGGAAGAAGTGCTGTTATGTAAAGGCCGCCTCTGTTTCCAGATGTTTCAGGGCTCCGCCAGCAGATTATGAACGAGGTACATTACGCCCGTTATTCTCTTCACCCCAGTGCGACGATAATGTACCATGATATTCAGGAGAATTATTGGTGGCCAGGAATGAAAAGAGAAATTGCCGAATTTGTAGCCCAGTGTCCTAACTGCCAACAGGTAAAAGCGGAACACCAGAAACCAGGTGGTTTGACTCAGGACATAACTGTGCCTCTCTGGAAATGGGAAGCAGTGAATATGGATTTTGTAGCAGGATTACCCCGTACCAGACATAGGCACGATTCTATTTGGGTAATAGTTGACAGGCTGACAAAATCAGCTCATTTCCTACTAGTAAGAACTACCTTCTTGGCCGAAGATTACGCGGAGTTGTATATCCTAAAAATAGTCAGGTTGCACGGAGTACCAGTATCCATTATTTCAGACAGATTCGTAGATTGAGAACTAAGGATATTGCGTCTGTCAAGGTATTGTGGCGTAAAAGGAACCGAGAGGAGATGACTCGGGAGGCGGAGGAAGATATGAGAGCTAGATATCCTCACCTATTCCAGTCCTAGTCAGGCAACAGGTATGTCCATATTAATACTTATGCAGTACCTTATGGTTGTGTATGTATAAATGAGAAAGATTGATGTTTAGCTATTAAGTGAATCTTAAAGTATTGTGTGCAGTACTTGTATTGGACTTTTCTGCGTTTCAGGTTTTTGGGATAGTCCATATTATAGGGGAAACTCTGCCGAAATTTTCTTAGAAATAAGTTGAGTAAGTTGAGAAGTCCTCTAGATAGAAGTTTACATTCGAGGACGAATTTTCTTAAGGGGGGAGAATGTTATACCCCGTAAGGTTTCCGGCACCTAGATGGCCTATTCGTGTGTTGGTTAAGCATATTTGAAAGCCATACGTGCTAGAGAAAGGCCCGGGAAAAGACCGGACGAGAAACCTGTCGAACCATCACGGAAGGAGCCGGGGTAGAGCCCCTCCGCGATGGCAACGTGTCACGGAGGTGGAGCCTCCGCGACACATTGGGCCTGTCCAGGCCCAAGTATATAAAGCTCCACTTCGATTTATTTTCATTTAAATCATTATAATTTCCAGAGAACTCGCAGCAAACAGAGAGAGACGAAGAAGGTGAAGATATTATCGTTCGATTACGCTGCCAAATGTAGTCTAAACTCAAATTAACCTCAGGTACCGAGGTATTTAGCAGCAGGGAGCATTCCTACGGAATTAGTTTCACGAAATACGGCCGATGAATCGTCGAGCTACCCGACTAAGGTAAGTCGAATTGCTCCAAACTAGTGTCTATGTGCTCCTAGCCATAAAGTGAATACTTCTCCCTTCTGGACTTCTGAAAAATAGCAAGTTTTCGACCGTCTTTCGATAAGCCTAAGTTTAGGCTATAATTATATCGAAAGTGACGTCGTCCTTCAGAATAAAGCTGTATTTAGCACTAATTAATGTATATATGAATGCAGTTGGGATGAATAGTTGGAATACTTGCCGAGCCTCATCCGACAGTCGGATAACTAGAGGTTAAGGTATGTGAAGTTGTTCTTCAGCAAGTTAGTAAGCCTTAGCTTGGTAAATCATAGTAAACTCCATATTTGAAACTCTCGGAGTTGAATGTTGAGAATTAAGTAAGTCTAATAGATCCTGAGTTGTGTTGCCGTATCGTATTCAGTCCCAAAGTTAGTAAAGCATGCGCCAAAGGGCGAGTTAGCATTCCAGATTCAGTATT
Organism: Datura wrightii; assembly: GCA_035772735.1. NCBI lineage: Eukaryota > Viridiplantae > Streptophyta > Magnoliopsida > Solanales > Solanaceae > Datura > Datura wrightii. The sequence goes on from JASDFA010000007.1 coordinate 100,036,190, forward strand.
GCCTATTGTATGATTAGCAAGCATGTTGTAGAATAAAAAGATACAGATTTTCAGAATAAAGTTAGTAAAGTAAAATCAGATAGACAGACAGTTTTATGGCTATAGATTAGCCATTTAGACTGATAGTATCCCGACTACAGATTAGCCAAGTAGTTAAATAAAGATTTCAGAATTAGTGTAATTAGTAAAGAATCAATATAATACAGAAAAAGATCAGAATAAGAAATCAGATTTCGTATAGTCTTTTTCAGTTATACATGCTTGCTATTTATATGTGCTATTTGTTTGTTGAGACTTGATGTGGCGTGAAGGCACCTTATTGAGCGTCCTCGCCGCCCCTAGGTTGGTAATTGTGTCGCCCACTGAGCGGGTGGGTTTACGTCGTTCCAAGGAGTGGCATGCCGTCCCCAGCTTGGAAGAAGATGGGATGAAGCTTTCCCCATATCAGTCTGATCAGCACTACAGTACAAATAGCCCTGTTGAGCAGTGTCTAGGGTACTGTCTATTACAGATAATCCTTGTTGAGTTGTGTCTAGGGAATAGATACAGTTCCTGTTTCAAATAGCCCTGTTGAGTTGTGTCCAGGGAAACAGACCCTATCTGTTACAGATGCAGTACAGGAGTCTCCCGGACTCGGACACGGTTACTCATATCAGAGGCTAAGGCCCAAGCCGGAGACCCAGGGGGCTGGTAGAGGTGCTCCTAGTGAGCAGATGAGTGGAGTGACTTATTTTTGGCTGGTTTTGACCAGGGTAGGGGTATATAGATTGTTTTCTTTCTTGGCGCCATCCGGCTTATGGGGGTTGGTATTGGCTCTTGCTTGCTAAATGTATATGTATTTATGTGCTTTATATATATTAGTTGACAGCAAGCCGCCGTGACTACAGACACGCTCCTGCCTATCAGTGCAGAAAGGTTTGATCTAGTTCCTATCAGCTCTTCAGATTCAGTTATCTTCTGCTCAAAGACTTGTTAGTTATGTTATCAGTATTTAGTTGTATTATTTCAGTTGCTTTGCATACTCGGTACCAGTGGTACTGACGCCCAATGGGATGCTGCATTACTTGCCTGCAGGTACTCATAGACGAGGAGGCGAACCCTCGTGATCCTAGCCAGCGCAGAGTCATCAGCTCCTGTCTTCCGGAGATTGATACTTTAGAGGTTATATCATTTCCCTTTTGTTGTACAGTATGGGTAGGCCGAGGGCCCTGTCCCGACCATCTTATCAGTATTCCTAGAGGCTTGCAGTCTGTATATATTTTCCCTGTGGTCAGTTGAGCCGGTCGTGTGAGGCCGTGCAGTTTGTTATAGCTGTTTAGCATTTCAGTTTATGTTGGCTGTGTGAGGCCTTATCTAGTAAGTAGTGGTGTCCTTGCCGGTCATGTAGTTATTCAGTATTCCACTGTTGAGTTACAGATAACTAGACAGCATGGTGTCCTTGTTGGCCTACATAGGCTCCCTTATATTGATATGATTCTGGTTAGCTGTCGTTATAGTACATATGGCTATAGGCCCAGTCGGCCAGAGGCTGTATTTACAGCCGTTATATAGCCCGTTGATTCCTTGAATCTGAGTTAGAGCCAGCCAGGCACCAGATGTGCTCAGGCTCAGTAGTCTAGCAGTTCAGGTCCTACTAGGGCACCAGGTGCCAGTCGTACCCCCCAAGGCGGGGCGTGACATTAAGGGGGGAGGATGTTACACCCCGTAAATTCCTGACATTTAGATAGCCTATTCGCATGTTGGTTAGAGTTTTAGAATGCCACACATGCTAGAAAAAGGCCAGGGGAAAGACCGGACAAGCGCCACATCGAACCATCGCAAGAGGAGGCTGGGCAGACCCCCTCCGCGATAGCCAATGTGTCACGGAGGGCTCACCTCCGAGATGGCCAACGTGTCATGGAGGTGAGGTTCAGCCCCAAGTATATAAAGCCCCCACTTCGGTTTTTAGAGATAATTAGCAGTAATTTCCAAAGAGCAACTAGAAAACAGAGGGCACGAAGAGTTTCCGTGAAATTCTTTCCGTTTATGCCGTTGAACGTAGCCCAAACTCAAAATAATCTCAGGTAGTGAAGTATTAAGCTGCAGGAAGCATTCCTACGGAGTTAGTTTCGTGAAATTCAGCCGGCGAATCGCCGTCTCACCGAGCTAAGGTAAGTGGAATTGCTCCAAATTAGTTTCAATATACTCCTAGTCCTAAAGTGAGTATTTCTCCCTTCTGGACATCCGAGAAATAGCGAGTTTTTAGCTGTTTTTCGATAAGTCAAAGTTTGGGCTATATAGATATTCAAAGTAGTGTTTTCTTCCAAAATATTGATGAATTTAGTTCTAATTGCTATAAATATGAACGCAGTTGGAAGAAATAGCTGGATATTGGCCGAGCTACACCAGTTAGCCAAGGAGTCAGTAACTGAGGTATGTAAAGCTAGTTTCTTCGGCAAGTTAGTAAGTCTAGCATAGTAAAATAGAGTAAATTCTAGAAGAACATTCCAGAAGCTGAGTATTATGTCCAGTGTGAATTCAGTAAGCATGCTGGAATTATTATTATTCCATCTTTAGAATAAAAGTCAGTAAATTAGTATCAATCAGTGAAATATTATTCCAGACTCAGTATAAATAAGTATCAGATTCAGTTTAATTCAGCAAGAGATTTAGAATAGAATATTAGATCATGGACAGTGTTATCAGATTTATTATACATGTTATATGTGATTATTGTTGCTTGTAGAGACCTGATTGTTTAATGTGGGCACCCTTAGAGCTTCCTTGCCGCCCTAGAATTAATAGCTGTGTCGACTCGCCCGCCAGAGGATGAGGATACGTCACTCCAAGGAGTGGCATGCTGTCCGCCAGAGGACGAAGATGGGATGCAGCATTCCCCATAGCAGGCTGATCAGCATTATAGCATACCCCTGCCGAGCGCTTGCGCCTAGGGCACAGATTACAAATTACAGATCACAGATCTCAGATTACAGTTTACAGGAGTCCTTCGGACTCAGATACAACTATAGTCAGGGGCCTAGAGAGACCAAGCTGCATACCTAGGATCCGGAGGGATTGTCATAGTTACTAGATGAGTGAAGTGAATTGTTATTTTTGGATGGCGACCCAAGTAGGGGTATATAGATTGCATGTTGATTGGTACCTTCCGGCTTATGGGGGCTGGTATAGGTTCTTGTATGCTATATGTGTTATTTATTAAATTGATAGATAGTAGGACTCCGCATTGATAGGTATGATTCTCACCTTCGCTCCAGTACAGTTAAGCTTAGTTTAGATTCTTCCATCCCAGACAGCCTTAGCCATCTTCTGTTATTCACTAACTATCAGTATTACTTCTATTTTCAGTTATGTTTAGTTATTGATTTTCACACTTAGTACCAGTGGTACTGACGCCCATTTAGGGACGCTGCATTACTTGCCTGTAGGTACTCATAGACGAGGAGTCGATCCCTCGTAATTCCAGCCAGCATACAGAGTCATCAACTCCTGTCATCTAGAGCTTGACAGCTAGAGGTTTACTCCTTTATCTTTTATTGTGTAGTATGGGTAGGTCGGTGCCTTGTCCCGACCATCTTATCAGTATTCATAGAGGCTTGCCAATTGTATATTCCCTGTGGTTAGTTGTACCGATCGTGTGAGGCCGTGTCTATGTTTTAGTTTATTTATGATGGTCATGTGGGGCCTTATTCAGTTAATAGTTGGTGACCTTGCCGGTCGCAGAGTAGTTTAGCATTTGATCCAGCGTTTCGTTGTTTCAGTGAAACTAGTCAGCATGGTGGCCTTGTCCTTTATACTACTGTGGTTCTGGTCAGCTGTTGTTTTCTTACAGGAGGCTATAGGACTAGTCGGCCGGAGACTGTATTTACAGCCGTTATATAGCCCATTGGTTCCATGAATCCAGAGTTAGAGCCAGCCTGGCACCAGAAGTGCTTAGGCTCAGTAGTCCAGCAGTCCAGGTCTTAGTAGGGCACCAGGTGCCAGTCATGCCTCCCAAGGCGGGGAGTGATACTGGCGACCAACTATCTCTACTATACAGCCCCAGTAAATTCTTTTTGCAATAATAGTCACCAATGGGTAGACAATGAGAAGGGTCGCTGAAGCAATTCTGACACTATATCAAACTTTCAGGCCATTAACGGAGTAACATACGACAAAGTGGAGCCCGGGTCTATTAATGCATAAACTGAGTGGGAACAAACATCTAAATATACCTGTCACAACATCTAGCAATGACTCTGACTCCTGTCGCCCTGGTTGTGCATATGTGCAATCCTGACCGCTAGCTGAAGGGGATGCCCCTGATTTACCTCGGCTTCTACCGGCTGGAGCTGAGGGCTTGCGCCCTACCGATGGTGCTGGAGCATATGAACCTACTGAGGATCTATTCTACTGGTCTTGACCACCCTGGCGTCTAGAGACCAATCTATCATTATGTGTCCCTCCTGCCCACAGGAATAACGGGCGATGGAACCATACCTGCACCTTCCTGAATGCAGCGTAGGATAGGTACTACATCATGGTACTGCTGATCTTACCCCCTCTGCTACTGTCAGCCTAAAGCTCCTGAACTCTCGGCAGGACCTAACTGCCCGCGACGATATAATCTGCTACCGGGTTACTGCTGGAAAGGGGGCCTAGGTGGCCTACTTGATAAACGGGGCCTAGGCCCACCCTGAAAATCCACTTGAAAATCTGTGGGTCTAGCCTTTCGACGTTTTTCCTGACCTGCCCTCTCCATGGCGTACTGACATTGTCTGAGCTCCTCTATTTTCTGAGCAAAGGCTTGGATCCATGAAATATCATTTCCTCTCGTAGTGTGGTTGTAATACAAGACTTCACATATTTCGGAAAAAGTCCCATAATAAATTGGTGTACCCTGGCTGGCATAGTGTCGACAAACGAGGGCGCATATCTGTCTAAAGAATCAAATCTCAATGCATATTCTTTGGTACTCATTCATCCCTGCTCCAGATGCAAAAAATACTCTACTATGGCCTGTCGAACCATTCGGGGAAAATAATGGTCTATGAAAGCCTCAGAGAAGCTAGGCCAGATGGGTGGATGTGCATCTCTGCCCCAGGATCTTTCCCAGCTCTCGTACCACAGGAATGCTACATCTCGAAGTCGAAATACTGCTAACTCAACTGACTTTACGGACGAGGCATGCATAACCCTGAATATTCTCTACAACTGATCTATGAAATTCTAGGGTTCCTCTCTATAATTTGTCCCGATAAACTGTGGAGGACACAAGGAAAGGAACTCTCGAACTACCGGACCCCTCTGTAGGCTCAACAGCGAGGCTGACGCTGGGTAGCAATCATCTGAACTACCATATAGAATGCACCCCTCAGCTCTTGATTTTGATGGCACAGGAATGGCTGGGGGTGGTACTGGTATATCTGCTGCCCTTGCAGGCTCTGAGTGCAGTTGTGAGTGCTGGGAAGATCGAGGTGATGTCTCCCAATTGCTCTCAGATCGGGCTAACTATACTTGGAGCCCCCTACTAGTGCCCTCTCCTGTTGTAACATCCAACTCTCGACCGATCGCGGTTTGTTGTGTATCAGGCATCTTTCTGTAAATAAATAGAATAACATAAGTTTAGGGAGTTATCGTACACAACATAGCTCTAAAGCACGACTGGAGGAGAAAGAAAAGTAACCACGCTATTATACCTCGTAGCCTCCTGTCTATAGAATGTGGTGCACAAAACATCCATAGACAAAACTCTACTTAACATGACTTGCAGACTCCCTGGTATACGACTGGCTCTGATACCAAGTTTGTCATGCCCCACCTAGGGAGGCAGGACTGGCACCTAGTGCCACATTAGAATCTGGACTAGCCTGGTTAGCCTGGTGCATTTCTGGTGCACGTTTATAACTTAGTTCAAGAAATTGACAAGGTATGTCTTGGCTGTAATCACAGCATCTGGCCGGCAAGGCCACCTATAAAAGAAGACAGCTAACCATCAACAACAATATAACAGGGATCCTATGCGGGCTGATAAGAACACCATGCTATCTAGTTATAACTGAAATGAAATTAGGTAACTAAACTACGCTATAGACGACAAGGCCGCTAACTAATAGCTAAACAAAGCCCCACATGACCATCAAATGAAATAAGGCATACATAGGCTCCACACGACCAACAACAAAATCTAACTACTGGATATCTTTAGCCTGCAAGCCTCTAAGAGTGGAACAATGGTCGAGGCAGGGCCCTAACCTACTCGTAAGCTATATAATAATAGAACAAACATTCTCTAACTATCAATTCCTAAAGAAAGGAGCTGAATGCATTGTTGACCCCCGCTGATGTCTAAGATGGTCCTGAACCGCGTTTATCCGCACCTATAGGCAAGTAATGCAACACCACAAGGATGGGCATCAATACAATATGTACCGAATATGTAAGGCAGTAAAATGATAACTAAATGAAAGCTGATAAAACTGAAGTAATCCTGACGAAGGGTAAGAGTTTAACCTGAACAATCTCACCATCTGAAACATCTAACTAACAATTATACATACAAAAGAAAGAATCTAACCAGGACCTCATAAGCTTAGAAGGTACAAACAATACAGAATAACCTACTTGGGCCCCCATAAGCCCCGTCAAGTACAAATAATGTACACTCTACTATCAGGCTACTAAAGGTTCGTAAACACACTGTAACTCGAAATACTCATTTTCTGAAACTGTTTCTGAACCTGATAGGCTTCTATAGCTGTGTCTGTATTTTAGTTGTCTGGGCTGTGTAACTACACCCCAAGCCTTGGCTTGACTATGAGTCATAATGTAATCTCTGATAACTGGACCCCGGGCCTTGGCCTAACTATGGGACATAATGTAATCTCTAATGACTGGACCTTGGGCCTTGGCCCAACTATGGGTCATAATGTAATCTCTGATTACTGGACCCCGGGCCTTGGCTCAATGGGTCATAATGTGACTGCTGTAATTGGATGTCGAGCCTTAGCTCGACTATTGATCATACTATAGCTACTGTAACTAGTCCCCAAGCCTTGGCTCGACTATGGGCTATGATATAACCTCTATAGCTGGACCCCGTGTCTTGGCTCGATTATGGGTCATAATAGAAGCTCTGAGAATTGGATATGACCCTAACGGCCTCACTCTAGTCCCTCTAGACATCATACTAATCCTGTCAGCATAACCCTATAGGCAATAGTATCAAACCCCATTTATCATATACGACAACCAAGCTGGCTAGGGTTAACTCTAATGAAGGTTACTAAATCATTGCTATCATCTCAATTCAATTCATAATAGCTGACCACAATAAGTTTACTCTGAGGTACTATAGATATAAAAGTCGTATTATCTTATATAATGAATGTAACTTGCCGAAAAGGATAGCCTTACATACCTCAAGTGCTGACCTTTTGTTTAACTGGCGAGTTTCAACTTGTAACCGACGGTTCTTTCCAACTAAAGCCCTGATACTAAGACAATAGCGCCAATTTCAATACTAAATTCAGCAAATAATGATAACTTTTGATAACAATAAAAACTATAAGTCACTTCAAGTAACTCAGCTGGAAACCTATAATCTCCTGAGAGTTCAGAAGGGAGAAGTGCTTACCTAATGCTTGTGGCCGATTAGGATTCAATTTAAAACAATTCTGACAACTTTTACCTGGTGGAGCTCTGATTTGCCGAGTGAATTTTTGAGAACTAACTCTGTAGTAATGCTTGCCATAGGTCTAGAACTCGTTACCCGAAGATAATTTGCATTTGGACGGTGTTTGGTAGCATAATCAAACGAAATTTGGTTTAAAGTTTCATAGGTTCTCGACTCTGGCCGAAATCTCATTTGTTATCTATTAGAATTGAACAAGGTGCTATATATATACAATATAGGTAGTGGCAGGGGGTATTCTTCGCGTTGCCCAAGCGCCAAGGGCTTGGTGCCTCGCGCCTCTCAAGGCGCCAGTAGGGCGCTGGCCAATGCACTACTGGCCGCATGTTGTGTTGGTCCCCTTCGACCCCCCTTTCGAGGCTTTTCCTACATGGTGTCAAGCTCTATTTATTCGTATCCATGCATACGCCTACTAACCAATAACGTTTTACAGGGTGTAACAGGTTTCTCTTCCATCTACACATCGCTGACTGATGTGCGGTGGGTTTACAGCACTTTCGATGCTTAAAACTGGGGTAATAAGCATGGATTTAGGTTTTTTTATATGTATATGAGGCACTTTTACTTTGTTTTAAGGGAAAATAGATGTTGGAGTTGAATTGTTCAAAAGATTGAGAAAATTGCAGAAAAGTGGCTAAGTATGGACCTCGGTACGAGTCGTACCATCCTAGTACAAGCCATACTGAGAGTCGTGGAAAGGTCCATGAAAAAAGTATACAGGCAAAGGTAATTTGCAGCTCATGGTAAGATTCATACCATCCTAGTACGAGCAGTACCATAATAGTCGTAGAAAACTTCAGAAGATTTGCACAGGCAAAGTCTCTTGGTACTGGTAGTAACAACAAATCATGAGATATACCTATGACCTGTACCTAGGAGCCATGGAAAAGTTCAGAAGAAGTGAAGATTGGCAGGTCTCAAGGTACGAGAAAGAGTCACGGGTTGTAAAACTGAGGTACGAATCATAGCAAACCATTCGTGAAAAAGTTTATAAGATTGCTAGAATTCTCAGTAGCAAACCATGAATGATTGTATGACCTGTAGGTTCATGATAAGAGTCGTAGAAATTCCCAAAACTTAGCCAGATTCAGCATATGTCAGCCAATGTACGAGTCAAGGTACGACCTGTACAATTTTGTTACAGGTCATAGGTGAAGTCGGCGGCAGTTTTAACAGTTTCTCTTTTTACTTAGGAAAAAGTTATAAATATTTGTATAAATACTTTTTAAGTTATTTTTAGTAATAACAAGTCTTAGCACACGAAGTACACTGAGAAAAATTGTTTTTTTCGATTCAAGTCTTGGAGATTTTCTTGCTTTGATTTCTTCATTGTTCTTGAATTATTCTTCATAAATTCTTGCAATAATCAAGTGGGTTTTCTTCCAATCATCATTGCAAGTATTAAATTATGTGTTTTTCAATGAATGCTTATAATTATCTTACCATTATGAGAGGCTAAACCTCCATAATTAGGGTTGTGGGAACCATGGTGAACTAACAAACTAGGGCTACAAAGTGATTCTAAATCAATGCTAAACACTTGTATTATATTCTCTTCATCTTGAATTCTTCTTAACGGAGCACAATGTTAGGACTTGCCCGATTTCTTTACTTACTTGATCCTAGAGAATTAGAGATTAGGAAAACAGAAATACAACAAAGCCTTGATCTTTATGGGTCATTAAATGACTTAGTTGTGGTCACAGGATAGTTAATTTGGGACAAATTGATAATGGTTGAAGTGAAAACGCTCATGAGACCTAACCCGGTGATTGAGTATAGTCATCCAGTGGGGACGAACCAGTTGTTTGGATGAACCCTAGTTATCAAGTTCTACAAGTAAGCATTGGAATAGATCACACGTATAAAACCCGAAGTAGTTATGACCCCATGGGGAACACTTACCTTAGTTAATTGCATAATCTTGATAAACAACAATCAATTCTCAATATTGTCATATAATTGCTTTTATAAAACCCCTTTTTTGGAGATAACACACTTAAAAGCTTAGAAACTAGCATTATTCTATATCTTAGCCATATTTCCCATGGGATCAACCCCAACATTTGTTTGGTTCTTTATTGACAATGTCTATATCATACTTTATCAAGAGGTGTGATTTGAGAGTTATCAAAAAGTGGCACCGTTGCCGGAGAATACAGATTAGGATTAGCATAATTACTGTGTTTAACTTTTAGTTATTATTTCCTCGTTTACATTTTCTTTTTGTTTTCTACACCCACATGATGTCCCTTGGTGAATGCCAAGTACTCGACAGAGCGGAAATCCCCTAATTCCTCTTGATCTTGAATTAGAGAAAACTCTGTAGAGAATGGAGAATCCTGAGCAGAGAGAGGCCCAAATGGCTGAAGAAGCTTGACAAGCTGAGTTAGTTCCGCAAGCTGCACTTTAGGAAGCCAAGGATGTTCAGGAGGAAGTAGTGAATGATGGATGCCATGGAAGGGGCAATAAAGGCCAGAGATATGCTCCTTAGTTCTATGATGAGGATGACCCAGAAATTGATAGTTGGGTCAACTGGGGCCATCGTACCACCACCTTTTCCTACTGGGGCGAAGTTTGATATCACTAGCACCATAATACAACTACTAAATATGAAAGGGGTGTTTAATGGTCATACAACTTATGATGCTAACCTGCACTTGATAGGTCACTTTATGGTTATCAGTGTTTCCCAACGACTCCATTACCAACTATAAGAAGCTTATACTAGCTTTCCTAGAAAGGTTCTTCCCACCCTCTAGGATGCTACACTTAAAGGATGAAATTTATAACTTCCTGTTATACTAGGGAGCTCAAAGACAGGACCCGAGAGTTGAAATGGGGAAAAGAGTGGGAATTTTTGTTGCAACCTCAGGACGAGTTATCCCATGACTCGTGAGGAAAACCCATGAGTCGTTTGGTGAATTGTGGGGAAGGAAACATAGTTGGGAAAAGGAAAGCTTGGCAGTGTACCTGACGGGAGTCCCCATGAGTCGTTGTCATCCTTAACCATACGTGGGGTGAGTCGTTGGCAGGCTTGGAGTCCAAAGTTCATAAATAAGACATTGTACATAATGAGTGGTGACCACGAGTCGTGGTCACCCATAATGATTCGTGAAGTGACCCATTACGAGCCTAAGAGAACAAATAAGGCAGTGCACTTGGCGATCGACATAACGAGTCGTTCCCTCTAGCAACAAAAGTCGTCTGGTTGTCTGATAAGACCTCCTAGCAGTTATTTTATGCAAAATTAGTAAGGGTCTTTTTGTAATTCCTAAGTTCCTAAATCCTAAACTAAGTTGTTTTAGCCTATAAAAGGTGGGTTTTAGAGGGTGAAACTATCCTAGGTGTTCATTCGTGCATGCAAGAGAATAGAAGAGTGATAGAGAGGTGATTAAAAGGGAGATTCAAGGTTTCTTCTTCAATTTCTTTCAATTCCATTTTGGGAATCTAAGGAGCGTAAGATTCAGTCTTCATCAGGTATGTAGGGTTACGAATGGGTGTTTACCTTCACACCTATGCCCATCCTCTATTGACTTATGGAAATCTATTCAAAAACCACATGGGGTTTTAAGTTAATTTTTTGTGAAATTTGAATGATTTGCTAACGGGCTTTATGATTTATGATCTACATCATATTTTATGGATTTGGATCAGATTTTACATTTAACTTTACTTATAAAACTATAGATTCCAATTTCTACTAAAATAAGCCCATTCAAGCATGAACTATGATGAATCGATTTATGATCTTCGCTTCAATTGATGATATTTACCAGCCCAGCATGAATTATGATTTAAATATGGATTTATTCAATTACCCATCATGATTTGATGATTTTCAAGCTATATGTATGATCTTCAAGTATGCATGAAACCTATGATTCATAAATTATGTTTTGACCGACTCACTGGTCTTATGTCATGTTTAGTTCACGTATGTACAATTATGTTTATGATTATCATGATTTAACTAGCCCATGAATTCATGCATGTTATTATATGAGCACTATATATATTTTGGGAGTAGTATTTAATACCGAGTAGGTTCCGAGTGTAGGTTCTGCTCCGGATCTCATAAACTACCTGCCACCGTAGGTATGTCGGGAGCTCCCTTGTGACTGTCCCTGGCCCAATTGGCCCTCTTTATGGTGATATTACACTTTCATGGTCCTACCCTTGGCAAGGTACAGACACCCTCCCGATTAGGGTTACAAGTCGGGCTTTATGTGTGCTCATATGGGGTATGTCAGTTAAGAGAATCTCCTATTGTTTCTCATGATTTATGCATGTCTATGATTATATATATTGGCTCAAGTTATGTTCAATACGTCTGACGTGCCCGATTCGCGCGTCCGCAAGTGTACGGGTCGTGCAAGTAATATAGTGGCTCTTTTTAAGAACCGGATTGTCGAACCCACAAGGACTGGACCCATTCCTCGAACTATCCATTTCTAGTGTGATCTTAAATACCTCAAGTGTTGGTTATAGACATTTTCGATCGAGATTAATTAAGTCTAAGTTTGGGTCAACGAAATATTCTGAAATCACTCTAGGAGCAACATAGAGTTAAAACCAATTAATCATGCGATCCTACGATTTGCAATGGGTTAAGCATGGAACTATCAATTGTTATTTCACATAATTAGAATTGCATGTTTATGGTCTTTCGAGCCTCTAAACACGGCAATCTAGCCTCACTGCATCATTGTGAGCGAGGAGTTTAATTTTCTAGTCGCGGGCAATCAATTATGTTGTGGTTTACGGGGAAACGATTAGGGACCTTCATGCGTCTAACCATTTAACTCAACTTAGCCTCACAACTACTTCTTCGAGTGGTGATGTGACATCCCAAGTTGGTCTTTCATAACCCCTGTGTGTCAACCAAGCACGGTGTTAGGTATATTTCTATCCTGACACAAAAATCTCTCCCGAGATACAAACATGCTCCTTACATTCTCATGTCCTGACCTAGGTAATGCTTTCTCAAGCTATTACTCAAGCTAACAAATATGCTTTCATGGTGATCAATCATAAAAACAACCAACAATCCAGAATGCAAGACGAAAACAACAATCAATAACTTAATTCCAAAACAAATTCATAAAAGCACAATCATAATTCATGGCTTCAACCCTAGAGGAAGGGTTCTTGCCATTCATGTTCGTAAAACTACAATTAACTAATACTAAACTAACATACTTACATGAATTTGGTAGATGAGAAGGGAATTTGATAAACCCTAGATGAGTTCTCCCACTTCTCCCTTCACTCCTAGGTGGTTTTTCAGAATAAAATCGTGACCAAATGATTTTAGGAGCTAAGGGTCCTATTTATAGTAAATGGAAAACGTGCATAATTTAGCCTGTAATGGAACAGCTCCATGTCACGGAATGTATCGCGGAGCAATGCCTCCATGACACGGAGGCAACGCGAAAGCTCTCTGGAAAGTGCCTCCGGAAACCAAGCTGCCGAGGGTCACCGCGCTGGCCAACGTGGCACGCTGCTCATGCAGCGCATTGGCATGTTGTTGTCGCGCAGCTGGCCTAGCGTGGCACGGCGCTGGCGCGCTGGTTCTCTGCCTACTGCTGCCGTTTGCTGCCTTCTATCGTGCGCTTGGCAACGGCATGGCACGGCGCTGGGCGCGGCACACGCACAGCATGGCACGCTGCCTGGCGCGGCCAGCCTTGCCAAGGCATGCTCCTTGCCTACTCTCGCCACTTGCTTCCACTACATTTCTTCCTATTCACCAACTTGTGAATTAGTTCCTCAAAATCCTTGAAACCTACAAAACAAGGACTAATCATGTTGGTTAGCACATATATTCACATTTATATAAAATCACATGAAAGTATGTAAAATAACTTAGATAAACAAGACTATATTAAGGTATAAAGCGTATCTCGGGCATGCTATATTGCCCGTGATCACAACCCCACACTTTAAAGCCTTGTTCGTCCTCGAACAACCTTTTACATATCATACATATGGAGACTCCCACATAACTAATGTGGCAAGATAATTCAAGCTACGGCTATAATGATTACGTAAGATAACAAGCTAAAGATAGAGCATACACAATTTAATCACCAAGATGAAATACAACGATGCTAAGACTTCTTAACCTCAAGAATCGACTCTCAATCTTAGGAAACTTGTGCAAATCAACTAATTAAGAAATCCAACATGAATTATATCCTTTATTCAACATGTTCCCCTCACAGAAATAGAGTTACCCAATCACACACAAAAATCATTTGTACATCATAACATGTGTGGGTGAATAAATAGAATTTCCCTCACTCTCACAAAGAATTCACATGCATCATGTAATGACCCATAAGCTTGCCCTTAGTGTTTTATTCCACTCATTTAAGGATGTGTGAATGTAAGATCAAGTAGGACTTAATGGGTTATAATGTAGGCTAAGGGACAGGTATGTATTATTATGGCCAGTAATAGTGACTATCTTTCCTAAGCGCTTTTAATACATTACACCCTCCTTACGAACTTCCCTTCCCTTACTTTACCTTTTTCTCCTTTCATCTTTCTTGTTCCTCTTATGTTCCCCCATTTCTTTAGGCACTTTTAACTTATTAGTAAGGAGCTCTATAAATAATTTTTCATTAATTTGTTTTCTTGCTCCTTACTAATAATCAACTATTTTCACACAAGTGCACCTTTGTCCTGTTCTCACTTCTACAACTTGCTACTTTTCCTTTCTTTTCATTCTTCTCACTCCTTTACTCCTTCGGATTTTCCACTCAAGCGCTTAGAAGTTTTGGATCAAGTTCAAGGCTAATGAAAGAAAAAGGATTGAGCTTATGTTGCAGCTGTCAAAGAATAGGCTCAAGGCTCAATGGGGCTAACAAGGATTACTCTTTCCAAGGTAGGTAAAATGAGGGATAAGAATTGGTTCATTCGAAAAAAATTGCCTAAATCATCTCCTACACTTCACATCCTTCATTTCATTTTATAAACACACCAGGCAAGTTCTAGACAATCCACAATAGCACAGAATACTCAAAAACCTTACACTCATGGCACATGCTCAAATCAAGACATATTCATCAGACTCTTACTCAGCTAATCACAAGAATTCAGAATTAAGCTTCAATCATATTGAGTCAAATTCAAGAGCTTAAGTGTCTCAAACAAAGTTATACATTTGCATGCTTCACACTGAACATACTTGCATCTTACAATCATGCATAGCACATAACAAGAACATCAAGCCATCAACTAGTTATGGTTTCAAAACCCAACACCTACCGACTAATTTTTCCTCAAGACGGTCGTCATCCATCCATCGTCGGAAATAGTCCCTAAATATGACTAAAAACAGTATATACAGACAAAGGAAAGAAAAAATAAAATTTTTATTCTTCGGTTCAAAGACCCCCTGTTGGAAAAGAACCGAAAAGAAAAACCAACGGGTGATGAAGTCATGCTTACTTCACAAAAATTTTCAAATTTTTCAAATTTTTCAAATTTGTTCAAGCATTAGCATTACATTCACCACAAACTTGTTAAGCACAAAATTTTTTTTTGAAATTTCCCTCACCCCACACTTAAATAATGCTATGTCCTCATAGCATCAAATAAAAATTTAAGAAGGGTGAGAAATACTCCCTGAGGCCTTTAGCCTAGTAAATAGCATGCTTTTCTTCAGTTTTGCACAAGTGTGTGTCGACCCCACACTTTTTATCGTCCATGCTTTTTAGCTTCTTCCTCCATGGGTACTCAGACTTCCCCTTAATCTGTGCTTAACTTTCCACCAAAAACAACACAAGATGAAAAATAAATAAAATCAACACAAATGCGAGAAATTAAAATGGTACCTGTGGTACCCTTGGGTTGCCTCCCAAGCAGCGCCTTATTTTACGTCGTGGCCCGACGTGGACTATCCTTTTCAGGACATCCTCATACCTGGGTTCTCTTTCGAGAACCATCTCCTTTTCTTTTGCTGTTTATAGGAAACAGCCTCCACTCTATTCCTCTCTTTCTCCAACTTCTTCTCAATTTGAAGCCCTTTATCAGACTCGGGCTGAACACTTGTAATTGCCTTTGGCCCTGCACCTGTGGAATCCTCCACCCCACACTTATCCTCTGCCAACACACTAACCTGACAAAGGTTTCTATAGTGTGCAGATGGGTTCATTTCTTGGTAAACGCAGAAGATTTCTTCTTCATCCTCAACCCTCATTTTCAGGGTCCCTGCTTTCAAATCAATCACCGCTCCTCCAGTGGCCAAGAATGGCCATCCCAAGATCAGGGGTACCTGGTCATCAACCTGAAAATCCAAGACAATAAAATCAGCAGGTATAATGAACTTACCTACTTTGATGAGAAGGTCCTCTATTATTCCATCAGGTGTCACTCGCGACTTGTCAGCCAGCTGCAGCATCAACCTTGTTGGCCTCGGTTGTCCCAACCCCAAGGTGTTGAATAAGGATAGGGGCATTAGATTGACTGCTGCCCCTAAGTCACACAAAGCTCGTAGCACCTCAGCTTTACCAATTTATATGGGGAGGGTAAATCTCCCTGGGTCTTTGAGTTTCTTTGGCATTTTGCTCAATACCCTGTGACTGCACTCCTCAGTCAGTGCTATAGTCTGGACATCCACCAATCTCACTTTGTTCGCCATCACGTCCTTCAAGTATTTAGCATACTTGGGCATTCCCTGCAAAATATCAAGAAGAGGCAAATTTATGTGAAGTTCTTTGAAGCTCTCAAAGAACTTTTTGAAGCATTCCTCCTCCTTGCTCTTTCTGAATTTCTGAGGGAATGGTGGTGGTGGTCTTTGTGCTGGCTGCAATGGAAGTTGTGCATTTTGTTGGCCAGCACTCTAATTATCTCCCATGTTGATGGATGGTCCTGGTCTAACCAACTCCAGCTGCACCTCCTTTCTCAGCTCTTTTGGCACTGCATCAGCTAATTGCTTACCGCTTCTCAGACTGATGGCATTGATCTGTCAGGGGTTAGGATCTGTGTCGCTTGGTAATCCCCCCTGCGATCTCATATTTTGAGCAGCTGCTATCTGACCCACTTGTTTTTCAAGATTTCGGGTGGCTACTTGCTGATTCATTAAGTCTGTTGCCATCCTCTCCTGATTTTCCACTAACTAAGTCTGGGTCTCCATGATTTTCTGCAGTGTTTCCTCAATGCTGCTACTCCATTGCCCATCATTCTGCCTATTCTGCTGATACTGCTGTTGTTGAGGTTGCATAAAATTCTGCTTTTGGTTTCCACCCCAAGAAAAATTCGGGTGGCCCTGCCAATTTCTGTTGTAACTGGTTTCAAAATTCTGATTGTTACGCTGCACATTACTAACAAAATTGACTGACTCCGGATTGGCTCCACAAGATTCTACATGGTGCCCATTATTACCACAAATTTCACACCAACTCGGAGCTTGCTGAACTGCATTAACCTGGCCCTGGCGTTGGTTCATACTCAGTTTATTGAACTGAGTCATCATTTGATGCTGTAACGAAGCTAACTGTGCTGCCAAGACATTCAAACCATCTACTTCTATCAACCCCGATCTATTTCCTGCCCCTCTCGATGACTCGCTATGCCACTCTGGATTTCCTTGTGCAATTCTGTTCAACAAAGTGTACAACTCATCATATGTCTTATCCAAGGCTTGCCCACCCGATGCAGAGTCTAGTAATATTTTTGTGTGTGGGTCTAGACTTTCTACAAAGGTATGAGCCAGCACTTCATTTGATTGCTGGTGATGGGGGCAATCTCTCAATAATGACTTGAATCTTTCACAAGCCATATATAAGTTCTCATCAGGCCTCTGCTTGAAACTGAGTATTTCACTTCTCAACCTTGCAGTTTTGCCTGAAGGGAAGAATCTGATAAGGAACTTCTTAGCCAAGTCATTCCACGAAGTTATGGAGTTCGGTGGCTCAGCCTTCAGCCACTTTTTCGCCTCTCCCAACAGTGAAAATGGGAAGAGGGTCATTCGGACATAATCTGTGGACACGCCGGTGGGGACGAACGTGTCACTAATCTCTAAAAAGCTCTGTAGGTGCTGCTGCGGGTCCTCATGTGCCATCCCAGTGAATTGACCACTAGAATGTAACAGTTGCACCATGTTCCGTTTAAGCTCAAAGTGCCCTCTAGGCTCCGGTTTACGGATGCTAGAGGTCACATTTGTCGCTAGTGGGATTGCCACTTCGCGAACTGGTCTTGCTGTCATTGCTTCAGATTACAATTGTACTTGTCCCGTGGGTGGTTGTTGTTGTACCTTTTCTTGAAGTCTCTTCAGCTTATGCTCTAGAGCTATTCTCCTTCGCAAATGGATTTGACGTTCAGGATCAAGCAACGGTTCCACAAGCTCTCTATTTCTAGCCAGCTCGGCAGGACAACCTGTCACTTGCAATAATCAGACTAAGACCAAGTTTCTCAACACTTAAGAGAATTTAAAAATCACACAAAAATAGATAAATTATCAAAACTTTGCCGATTCCTCGGCAATGGCGCCAAAAACTTGATGTGCCCGATTCGCGCGTCCGCAAGTGTACGGGTCGTGCAAGTAATATAGTGGCTCTTTTTAAGAACCGGATTGTCGAACCCACAAGGACTGGACCCATTCCTCTAACTATCCATTTCTAGTGTGATCTTAAATACATCAAGTGTTGGTTATAGACATTTTCGATCGAGATTAATTAAGTCTAAGTTTGGGTCAACGAAATATTCTGAAATCACTCTACTGGCCTAGCGTGGCACAGTGCTGGTGCGCTGGTTCTCTGCCTACTGCTGCCGTTTGCTGCCTTCTCTCGTGCGCTTGGCAAGGGCGTGGCACAGCGCTGGGCGCGGCACACGCACAGCATGGCATGCTGCCTGGCGCGGCCAGCCTTGCCAAGGCATGCTCCTTGCCTACTCTCGCCACTTGCTTCCACTACATTTCTTCCTATTCACCAACTTGTGAATTAGTTCCTCAAAATCCTTGAAACCTACAAAACAAGGACTAATCATGTTGGTTAGCACATATATTCACATTTATATAAAATCACATGAAAGTATGTAAAATAACTTAGATAAACAAGACTATATTAAGGTATAAAGCGTATCTCGGGCATGCTATATTGCCCTTGATCAACGTCTTTCCACTCATGATTATGATTTCGATTGTATTACGAATGCTTTGAAAACCTTGAGCCCTATGATATGTTATGTCATGATATTTATGATATGAGCATGGTATCCTACTCTTATGCTATTTTATGAGCTTTTACATATTTTAAATTTCCGTTTAACTTACCTTGCATACTCGATACATTCCACGTACTGACCGCATACTTTCTATGTTGTATCATTTCATGATATAGGACCCAGCTCTTAGGCTCATCTCCATTCTTAGTTCCCTCCAGAGTTGTCTTTCAACTTATTGGTGAGTCATGTTCCACCGTTTGACAGAAATTCATGTTATTTTATGTTTTAGTACTTGTCCAGGTTAGTTGGGGGTGTTGTCTCATCAATACATCGTATGTAGTGGAGGCTTTCGGATAGTATGTGGTACCTAGCTTGCATGTATATCTAGAGATTTCCTTGCATTATGATATGTTATGATTTTTCTTACATATCCGCTATGCGTTGGGATTAGTCTTCCACTTATAATGAATGAAGTTAGATGTATGTTTATGCCATGGGTCAACTTGGGGCCTTTCTAGTTCCTTGTCCCATGTTTCGATTCGGGTCTATGTTTGGGTCATGACAAACTCGGTATCAAAGACATAGGTTTTGAAGTGTCCTAGGGTGTCTGAAAGCCGTGTTAAGTAGAGTCTTTTTCATAGGTGTGATGCGTGCCACACTTATGACGATGAGGCTACGGGACGTTTAGAAATGTTCTCTTCTTTTACGATCTATGTACGAAAATTCCTTCTATCCTTCTAATTTGTTCTATTCACGATTGCAGAATCATGGCTCCCAAGAGAGTGAACGGAAGGAGAAATGGGAACGGTGAAGGCCATGGAGATGGCAATGATCATGGACATCAGCAAGCCCCACCTTTTCAAGAGCCCCAGGCACCAGAGCCAGTTTCCCACGTTGATTTTGGGTAGCTATCTAGATGTTGGCACAGGCCTTGACAGCTAAAGTCAACCAGCAGGCTATTGTGCATATCCCACAGAATGGCAATGCAGCAGCAACTTGGATTAAAGACTTCTTGAGGATAAACCCTCCGGAGTTCCTTGGGTCCACGGTGGATGAGGATCCGCATGATTTCATTGAGGAGATTCTAAAGATCACCCAGGTCATGAGGGTGACCAATGGAGATTGTGTTGGTTTAGCCTCCTATCAGCTTAAAGGGGTGGCCCACATATGGTTCAAATAGTGGAGAGAAGCTAGGGCAGTGGGTGTAGGGCCTATCAGTTGGGTAGAGTTCCACACAACATTCTTGGATCGATTCTTCCCTCGGGAGATGAGGGAGTAACGAGTTTGTTAAATTGAAGCAAGGTGACATGTCGGTTCAGGAGTACATATTGGAGTTCATCTGACTATCTAAATATGCACCAGAGTTGTTGGCAGACAAGAGGCATCGGGTCAGCTATTTTGTACATGGAGTTGCGGACTATCTAGATAAGGACTATAGGATTTCCATGTAGCATCCAGATATAGACTTTCCCCACATTGTTCTGCATGCTCAATAGATGGAGTCAGTATATCAGAGGCGGAGAGAGGCCAAGAGGGCCAAGATCGACAATTATAGAACTTCTCAAGTCATATTAGGGGGTGGACAACGTCAGCAGTCTCAGCATAGGTCTATTGCTCCAGCACCATCATCGGCCAGTACGCCATCTAGATTCCAAGGGGATCGAAGGAATAGGGCTCCAGATTCGAGAGACCCGGGAAGAATGAAAATAGAGCACATTTTCCCAGATTGTGTGAAGTACGGCAAGAATCATCACGAGAAGTGCCTAGTCGGCTCGGATGCTTTTTTCGGGTGTGGCAAACTGGGACACAGACTCAGGGATTGCCTTTTAGCCAGATCAGGTGTCGATGGAGCTCGTATGTCAGCAGCTAGTTCTACTGCTCTAGCAGCACATCCCCCTTAGCAGGGTGCCATGACTAGTTCGGCCGGAGGTCAACGCTAAAACAAGTTTTATGCTTTAGTACCCCGTCAGGAGCAGGGGGTCTCCCAAGATGTGGTCACTGGTATTTTGCGTGTCTTTCATATTAGTATTTATACTTTTCTAGATCTGGGAGCTACCTTATCTTTTGTGACTCCCAACATTTTTAGTGGCTTTGGAGTTAGTCCCGAGAATCTATCGGAACCATTTTCAGTTTCTGCTCCTATCGATGATTCAGTTGTAGCTAGGCGGGTGTATAGAGGATGTCCAGTCACTATATTGCATAAAGTCACATCTCGCAGACCTTGTAGAGTTATCCATGACTGACTTTGATATTATTCTTGGCATGGATTGGTTGCATGCATGTTATTCTTCTGTAAATTGTAGAACCCATGCGGTGGAATTTCATTTTCCATGTGAATCATTTTTGGAGTGGAGGGGTAGTTCGGCAGTGCCAACAGGTCAATTTATTTCATATCTTAAGGATCGGAAGATGATTTTTAAGGGTTGCATGTACCATCTGGTCAGGGTTAAGGATGTTGAGTCCGAGACCCCGTCTATCCAGTCAGTTCCAGTAGTGCGTGAGCATCCAGAGGTCTTTCTCGATGATTTGCCAGGTATTCCTCCTAAGCGGGTGATTGATTTCGGTATTGAAGACATGAAACCTATATCTATTCCTCCTTACAGGATGGCTTCAGCCGAGCTAAAAGAGTTAAAAGAGCAGTTGAAGGACTTTCTAGATAAGGGTTTTATTAGACCAAGCAAGTCTCCATGGGGTGTACCAGTGCTCTTTTTCCGAAAGAAGGATGGTTCTCTTTGCATGTGTATTGACTATTGACAAATGAACAAAGTCACCGTTAAGAACAGGTACCCTTTATCCAGGATCAATGATTTGTTTGACCAACTTTGGGATGCCAAGTGTTTCTCAATGATAGATCTCAGATCCGGGTATCATCAACTCAGGGTTCGGGAGTGTGATATCCCGAAGACAGCCTTTAGGATGCGGTATGGTAATTTTGAGTTTGTAGTCATGTATTTTGCACTAACAATTTCTCTTGTAGATTTTATGGACCTGATGAGCAGAGTGTTCAAGCCGTATCTAGACATGTTCATGATTGTGTTCATTAATGATATCCTTATATAATCTAAGAGCGAGGAGGAGCATGTCGCTCATTTGGATGTAGCGCTGCAGACTCTCACGGATTTCCAATTGTATGCAAAGTTCAACAAGTGTGAGTTCTGGTTGAACTCGGTAGAATTTTGGGCCATGTAGTATCAGGCAAGGGCATAAAAGTAGATTCTCAGAAAATTCTAGCGGTGAAGAATGGGCCTCGACCGGTGAATCCCTTGGATATTCAGAGTTTCTTAGGTTTAGCTGGCTACTATCAGAGGTTTGTTGAGGGTTTCTCATATATTATGGCACCTTTGACCAAGTTGACTCAGAAAAAGGTAAAGTTCCAATGGTCGGAGGCTTGTGAGAAGAGTTTCCAAGAGTTGAAGGCTCGACTTACTACCACACCGGTGTTGACCCTGCTAGAGGGTACAGATGGTTTTGTGGTGTATTGTGATGCTTCAAGAATCAGACTCGGGTGTGTATTGATGCATCTAGGGAAGGTGATAGCATATGCCTCGAGATAATTGAAAGTCCTTGAGAAGAATTACCCGACCTATGATCTTTAATTGTCCGCGGTGGTGTTTGCATTGAAGATATGGCCACATTACTTGTATGGGGTCCATTTGGATGTTTTTATAGACCACAAGAGCTTACAATATGTGTTCACACAGAAGGATCTCAATCTTCGACAACAGAGGTGGTTGGAGCTACTCAAGGACTATGATATGAGTGTCTTTTACCATCTGGGTAAGGCTAATGTGGTAGCGGACGCACTTAGTAGGCATTTTATGGAGAGTGTGTCCCATGTGGATGAAGGAAAGAAGGAGTTGGTGAAGGATGTAGATCGACTCACAAGGTTGGGAGTTAGGTTGGTCGACTCGACCAATGGCGGTTTTGTTGTCCACAACATATCAGAATTGTCCTTGGTGACTGATGTGAAAGATAGACAAGATGAGGATCCGATTTCGGTAAATCTAAAAGAAGCCATTAGAAGTCAGAAGGTGGAGGTCTTCTCCCAAGGGGGGAGATGGTGTGCTTTAGTACTAGGGTCGCCTATGTATTCCTGATGTTGACGATTTGAGGAGCCGGATATTGCATGAGGCCCATGGATCCAGGTATTTTATCCATCTAGGAGCCATCAAGATGTATCATGACTTGCGGTAAATATATTGGTAGAATGGAACAAAGAGGGATATTGTAGAATTCATAGACAAGTGTCCGGGCTGTCAGCAAGTAAAGGTTGAGCATCAAGAGATTAATATGGATTTCATTACAGGCCTACCTCGTACTCATAGACACTGTGATTCTATTTGGGCGGTGGTAGACAGGTTGACCAAGGCAGCACATTTCCTACTGGTGAAAACCACAAATTCAGTGGATGAGTATGCCCAAACTATATATCCGGGAGTTGGTTCGATTACATGGAGTGCCCTTGTCTATTATTTCAGACCGAGGTACTCAATTTACCTCCCAGTTTTGGCGACCTTTTCAGAAAGGGCTTGGGACTCAGGTTAAGCTCAGAACTACATTTCATCCACAAATTGATGGTCAAGCAGAATGGACAATCAAAATCCTTGAGGACATGTTGAGAACATATGTGATGGACTTCAAAGGTAGTTGGGATGATCACTTTCCACTCATCGAGTTTGCTTACAATAACAGCTATCACTCCAGTATCCAAATGGCACCGTTCGAGGCTCTCTATGGACGGAGATGTAGATCTCCCATCTGATGGTTTGAGGTTGGTGAGGAAGCTATGATAGGGCCAGATTCGGTTCATGAGGCTATAATAAAGGTTCAGTTGATAAGGGACAAGCTGAAAATCGCTCAGAGTCATCAAAAGTCATATGCATATGTGAGGAGGAGAGAGTTGGAGTTCGAGGTTGATGATTGGGTATTTCTGAAGGTCTCTCCCATGAAGGGAGTCATGCGATTTGGGAAGAAAGAAAAACTCAGTCCCCATTATGTTGGTCCCTATTGAATTATGAGAAGAGTTGGTAAGGTAGCATATGAGTTGGACTTACCCTTAGAGTTATCTTCCGTGCATCCTGTGATTCACGTATTGCTTTTGAAGAAATGTTTGGGAGATCCAGCTCTAGTAGTCCCGGTAGACAGCATTGGAGCAAAGGATAGCCTTATCTATAAGGTGGTTCCTGTTGAAATATTGGATCGTTAGGTTCGGAGGCTGAGGAACAAGGAAGTAGCTTCAGTAAAGGTATTATGGAGAAATCAGCATGTTTAAGGAGCTACGTGGGAAGCCAAAGTGGATATGATGGCTAAATATCCACACTTATTCTCTATCGTCTCAGTTCTGACTTGAGGTATTAGTTTTTCTCTATGACTCTATCTAGTTTTCATGTTCAATTCATGATTCCAAGTTTCTTTTATGTGTATGGATGTGTATGTGAAGCATGAGATCAGTTCAGCTATGTGATATGAATTGGAGATAGTCATTCCGTTAATCTTCGATTTAAATGATCAGTATTTGAATATGATAATTACATGTTCCTGTTTTATGCTTGTTTCCTACATTCGAGGATGAATGTTCCCAAGGGGAAGATATTGTTATACCCCAAGAGCTCAAAGATAGGACTCGGGAGTTGAAACAGGGAAAAGAGTAGGAATTTTTGTTGCATCCTCAGGATGAGTCATCTCACGACTAGTGAGGACAGCCCACGAGTCATCTCACGACTCGTGAGGACAGCCCACGAGTCGTCAGGTGACTTGTGGGGAAGGAAACATAGTTGGGAAAAGGAAATCTTGGCAGTGTACCTGACGGGAGTCCCCACGAGTCGTTGTCAGCCTTAACGATTCGTGGGGTGAGTCGTTGGCAGGCTTGGAGTTTGAAGTTTGAAAATGAGACAGTTTACTTAACGAGTGGTGACCACGACTACGAGTCGTGAAGTGACCCATTACGAGCCCAGGAGAACAAATAAGGCAGTGCACTTGATGATCGACATAACGAGTTGTCTAGTTGTATGTTAAGACCTCCTAGCAGTTATTTTATGCGAAATTAGTAAGGGTCTTTTCGCAATTTCTAAGTTCCTAAATCCTAAACTACGCTGTTTTAGCCTATGAAAGGTGCGTTTTAGAGGGTGAAACTATCCTAAGTGTTCATTCGTGCATGCAAGAGAGTAGAAGGGTGATAGAGAGGTGATTAAAAGGGAGATTCAAGGTTTCTTCTTCAATTTCTTTCAATTCCTTTTTGGGCATCCAAGGGAGAGTAAGATTTAGTCTCCATTAGGTATGTAGTGTTATGAATGGGTGTTTCTGTTCACACCCATGCCCATCCTCTATTGACTTATGAAAATCTATTCAAAAACCACATGGGGTTTTAAGTCAATTTTTGTGAAATTCGAATGATTTGCTAATGGGATTTATGATTTATGATGAACATCATATTTTATGGATTTGGATCAGATTTTAGATTTAACTTAACTTATAAAACTATTGATTTTGATTTCTACTAAAATAAGCCCATTCAGGCATGAACTATGATGAATCGGTTTATGATCTTCGCTTCAATTGATGATATTTATAAGCCTAGCATGAAATATGATTTAAATATGAATTTATTCAATTACCCATCATGATTTGATGATTTTCAAGCTATAGGTATGATCTTCAAGTATGCATGAAACCTATGATTCATAACTTATGTTTTGGCCGACCTACAGGCCTTATGTCATGGATAGTTAACGTACGTACAATTATGTTTATGATTATCATGATTTAACTAGCCCATGAATTCATGCGTGTTATATTATGAGCACTATATATGTTTTGGGAGTAGTATAGAACACCGATTAGGTTCGGGGCGTAGGTTTTGCCCCGGATCTCATAAACTACGTGTCACCGTAGGTATGTTAAGACCTCCCTTGTGACTGTCCCCGTCCCAATTGGCCCTCTTAATGGTGATATCATGGGAAGTGCCTAGTCGGCTCGGATGCCTATTTCGAGTGTGGCAAACCCGGACACAGACTCAGGGATTTCCCTTCCACCAGATCAGGGGTCGGTGGAGCTCGTATGCCAGCAGCTAGTTTTGCCGCTCCAGCAACACATCCACCTCAGCAGTGTGCCTCGGCTAGTTCGGTCGGCGGTCAGCGCCAAAACAGGTTTTATGCTTTAGCACCCCGTCAGGAGCAGGAGGTCTCCCTAGGTGTGGTCACTGGTATGTTTCGTGTCTATCATGTTAATGTTTATGCTTTACTAGATCCGAGAGCTACCTTGTATTTTATGACTCCTTAAATTGCTAGTGGCTATGGAGTTAGTCCCGAGATTTTGTCGGAACCATTTTCCGTTTCTACTCCTGTCGGTGATTCGGTTGTAGCTAGGAGGGTGTATAGAGGATGCCCAGACACTATATTGCATAAAGTCACTTCTGCAGACCTTGTAGAGTTAGCCATGACTAACTTTGATATTATTCTTTACATGGATTGGATGTATGCGTGTTATGCTTCTATGAATTGTAGAACCCATGCGGTGGAATTTTGTTTTTCGGATGAATAATTTTGGAGTGGAAGGGTAGTTCGGCTGTGCCAACAGGTTAATTATTTCATATATTAATGCCCAGAAGATGATTTCTAAGGGTTGTATGTACCAGCTGGTCCGGGTTAAGGATGTTGAGTCTGAGACCCCGTCTATCAAGTCAGTTCTAGTGGTGCGTGAGTATCCAAAGTTCTTTCTCGATGATTTGCTAGGTGTTCCTCCCGAGTGGGAAATTGATTTCAGTATTGACCTTTTTCTCGACATGCAGCCTATATCTATTCCTCCCTACAGGATGGCTCCAACCGGGCTAAAAGATTTAGAATAGCAGTCGAATGACTTGCTAGATAATGGCTTTATTAGACCAAGAAAGTCTCCATGGGGTGCACCAATGCTCTTTGTCCGAAAGAAGGATGGTTCTCTTCGCATGTGTATTGACTATCGACAATTCAACAAAGTCACTGTTAAGAACAGGTACCCTTTATCCAGGATTGATTATTTGTTTGACCGGATCTAGGGTGCCAAGTGTTTCTCAAAGATAGATCTCAGGTCTGGGTATCATTAACTCAGGGTTCGGGAGTGTGGTATCCCGAAGACAGCCTTTAGGACGCGGTATGGTCATTATGAGTTTGTAGTCATGTCTTTTGGACTAAAAAATGTTCCTGCAGCTTTTATGGACCTGATGAACGGGGTGTTTAAGCCATATCTAGACACATACTGACCGCATACTTTCTATGTTGTATCATTTCATGATACTGGACCCGACTCTCAGGCTTATTCAATCCTTAGTTCTCTCCAGAG
This sequence comes from Datura wrightii, assembly GCA_035772735.1. Taxonomy (NCBI): domain Eukaryota; kingdom Viridiplantae; phylum Streptophyta; class Magnoliopsida; order Solanales; family Solanaceae; genus Datura; species Datura wrightii. The sequence continues at coordinate 100,063,344 of JASDFA010000007.1, forward strand.
TTGTATTTCAGCTTATTGGTGAGTCCTCATGTTCCGAGGGCCGTTTGACAGACGTTCATGCTATTTTATGTTTCAGTACTTGTCCAGGTTAGTTGGGGGTGTTGTCCCATCAACTCACCGTATGTAGTAGAGGCTTTCAGACAGTATGTAGTACCCAACTTGCGTGTATGTCCAGAGATTTCCTTACATTATGATATGTTATGGTTTTTCTTATGTTTCCGCTATGCCTTGTGATTAGTCTTCCGCTTATAATGAATGAAGTTAGATGTATGCTTATGCCATGGGTCGACTTGGGGCCTCTTGGGATTCCTTGTCCCGTGTTATGATTCGGGTCTACGTTCGGGTCATGACACTTCTAATAATTGAAGATTGAGGCACTGCATGAGACATGGTTGAGATTTAAGAAGAAACTGACCAAGTGCTCGAAGCATAAAATTCCAGATAACAATTTGTTAAAAATCTTTTTATAGGTCCTTAAATAACAGCATAAAAGCTGTAGCATATACAGCGGCTGGAGGAGCATTGATGAGTCACACGTGGGAACATGCTTCCATTATTTTGGACAGAGTGACTAAGACAAACAGGCCTGGCACACGATGGAAGCGGAAGAAGCTGAAGGTACGTATGATGTTGGTATGTCTACGGACCAATGCAGAAAGGAGGAGTAGCGTGATCAGCAGCTGGCTCATATACGGACATCATTATACTTGCTCACAAAGCATATCATGGGCGCTGGTGATAGAAAGGTAAATGCAGTGGGAGCTCAGGGTTAGGAACCGGGGCAGGAGCATTCAGATTTTGAGGAGGAGGAAAACTTCTTGGACAACTAGGTGGAGGGTTTTTGGGCCACCGCCGAAGGGTCTAGATAGGACACTTGGCACCAAGGTTTCTAAAATCAAGGTCGGAACTAGTACTGGGACAACTACAACTGAAATGGGTATAGGGATAAGAGCCGAGGTCATGATCAATAGGGAGAATGGAGAAAGAACAATGGATATCACAACGATCGCACAAGTTTGTATGTTCCTCCTAATGCACGTGAAGGGGAGACTTGACCCTCAAGATTGTAGAACATGATGTGCAAGATGCTCAAGAAAGTGAAATCCACCGATAATTAGCTGAGGAACATTCTAGGAGATATATCTGGCATGAGCCAGAAAGTTGAGTCACATGCCACATCGATCAAACAGATTGAGGAACAACTTGGTCAAATGTCGGCTTCCCTAAACCAAAGTCAAAAGGGAACACTTCCTAGAAACACAGTGAAAAATCCAAAGAATGATAGTCACTGTATGGCTATGATAACTAGGAGCGGAAAGGCCATAGTTGATCTCCCTCTGTCGGTTGTAGTTGAGATGGAAGGACGGAAGGAGATTGAGCTTGCTAATGAAGATGAGGTTGCAAAGCATGAGCTTACAGGTGAAGCTGAGTTAATAGAGACTCTAGTTGATGCAAATGAGTCTGAAGCTAACAATGGTAAGAAGCAAGGGATCTTGCAAATTTATAAGGCTATCCCTCGACCACCGCCACTGATCCCTCAAAGGATGAATAAAAAGGCAGAAGATGGTGAGTTCCAAAAATTTCAGTATATGCTTAAACAGTTAATTGTGAATGTACCATTAGTTGAGGCATTGGCGCAGATGCCTGGATATGCCAAGTTCATGAAGGACCTTGTGAACAAGAGAGGTCCATGAGATATAAGTCGATAGGTAACTTACATCATTGCAGTGCCATAGCTTCACGGGTCCTTGCTCAAAAGAAGGATGATCCAGGTGCCTTCACCATTCCGTGTATGATTGGTGATTTAGGAGAAAGAATCATGTTGATGTCGTTAGCTGTATTCAAATAGTTGGGATTGGGAGCCCCCACACCGATGTCAATGCATCTATTGATGGAAGGCCGCACCATCAAAAAGCTAGTGGGGATCTTAGTATATGTGCTTGTCAAGATGGATGTTTCATCTTCTCAGCGGACTTCATAATCCTAGATTGCGTGGTTGATTTTGAGGTCCCCATTATCTTGGGGCGACCATTCCTGGCCATTAGGAGAGCCTTGGTGTATGTTGAAGTTGTCCAAATAGAATTTAGGTTGAATAACGAGGAGGTCACTTTTAATGTCTGCTGGTCAATGAAGCAGCCCAATGTGTTTAGGGTTGTCTCAGCAATCGATGATGATTACGAGTTTCTTGATGAATTCTAAGTAGTTAATAGTCTTGCATCGTGCCGTGACATTAAATTAGGCACTTCTTAGGAGGCAACCCATGAGGTGATTTGATGAAGTCTGAGTAACCAAACCACCACTGTCATGCCGTGATGTTAAATCAAGCGCTTCTGGGAGGCAACCCAAGTAACATAACTTTGGTGTGTTTAGTGTGCAGGTGAAACAAAAACTGGTGGGAGAAAAATTACAGACCAGACCAGTACTAGGAGCCTCAGTACGACTCATAAGATCTTTGTATTGGCCATAGTATTAGTCGTGGTAAAAAGAAGAAGCCGAAATTCATGTTACGGTTGGTTATTATGACTCGTACCCTTATTGTACGGGTGTAGTACTATTTGTAGAGATGAACTGCGCTAAGTGTAGAATTTCATAGACATTGACTTACAAGGAAATGTATGAATTGTACTTTTGTGGTACAAGTCGTAACATGCACTCGTAGGTCCCCAAGTAAGTTTACTAATTCTTCTACTATGAGTCCAAGGGATGAGTTGTAGGTCCTACCTTCAACTCATGGTACAATTTGTGACGCTAAATTAATCAACTTGACCATAGTTGACCCAGATTCCTAAAAATCCGTCCTAACCTATTTAAATCAAAATCCTTCAGACTTTTAACTCCTAGGAAAACATACACTTTGAACCTATGAGTCTCGCCCATGATTCTCACACCTATAACTCAAAATCCTTAGCAATTCAAGCTCAAATTCGTGCAAGATTACATCTGCACATTAAAAATTTCTATCCTATTCAACTGAAACGAGCAAGAAGTCGAGCAAACCCCTGAAAATTCAAGTAAACATGTTCAATTCACAAAAATATTTCTCTGTATCAATTGATAGAACTTGGTGATTCCTCAAACTCACCGAAAATGAGTTGAGGAAGATGATCATTATGTTGTGCGATTCTATTGAATAGGTAGGAATTTGAAGTTCCAAACACTAAACTTGATTGTTAAAAATGAGTTACGGGGTGTGCTATATGATGGGGATGAACTGGGTAGGAGTAAATAATGGACATTGATAGCCTAAAATGGGAAAGTCTGAGTACCCAAAACAAACAAATTGTTTGCATGAATAACTGATTTAATCAATGTAAGGATAGGCTTCACAAGCCTTCTTATGACTCGTGGTTTAAGACTACAACTCGTAGGATGGCTCGTTAGGACTATCCTAAGCCATTTGTTACTGAACCTGATGGTAAGAAACTTGAAATGACCCATAGTATTCTACTATGTGTCGTACCATGTAATCGTACCACAAATCTGAAAGGGTCAAAGATAAAAAAAAGGGTACGATCCTTACTACGACTTGTGAAAGCAAATCACGATCTGTAACATGAGTCATAGGAAAATACAGAAGAACACAGATTAGGGGAAGCCCTCAGTACGACTCTAAGTACGAACCGTACCATCATAGTACGAATTGTAACTAGGAGTTATGACAGGACCATCATGAACTATGAGTCTTAGTACGAGTCGTACCACCATGGTACGACCCGTACTGTAGACTCGTGGAAAACTTCAAAGGGTATTTTTCTTTCTTTCTTTCTCTCAAACCATGCATACTAACCTTTTTCTCCATAGTTACAATGATAATGAAGAGAAGAGAAACCAAAATGTCCCAATAAAAGGAGACCAAAGCTGAGATAGCGGCTAAGAGGGCATTGAGAGATGAGCCCTCCAACTCTGAACAAACAGGTAGCTCCCATAGTGGATCAGTGCAAGAGTACCGAGTTGAGACTTATGACACTGATAAGACATGGACCACTAGGGCTTAGGGTAAGGTTCAATCTGCAGCTACAACCGTTGCTCCCCAGTCTGGGGAGGGAGCTGAAGAGTAGTCCCAAGAGTCAGGGAGTCCTCTAATGAGGATGAAGGGTCTGAGGAGGCCCAATCTAGAGATGAGGGAAATGAGGCCACTAAGGAAGAAGGTGACCAAACTCCACCTCAGGAGAATCATACTGTTAGGTGGAAAATACCCAGTGCTCAGGACACAGGTTTTGCTCTCACCTCCAAGAACTATTCCAGGAAAAGCATATAGGAAGAACCGCGGATACTCACTAGTGTCTTGAACAAGGTAGAGGAAATGAAGATGATATTCATCTTCTACGATTCGATTGGATGGCTAAAACTCTAGAGAAGTACAGTCCTGCAATGGTTCGGGAGTTCTACGCCAATTATTTGGCCGTGATGGAGCGGAATGCAAAGGGGGCAGAAATTAAGAGAATAGCCCAAGCTCAAGAGTGTGGTAGTGCGAGGTCACATGATTGATATCTCCGAACGTACTATTGCTTGGGTACTCTATGGGCTGCAATTTAGAGCTCCAGACATGACAACTGAGTTCGATTACTGAGTGGACACCCTAAAAAGGGTAAAGCAGCTGGGTTATGAGGAGAGGTAGAGCCAAATTAAATGGCTATCTGGGGTTCTAGTGGATGAAAAAAAGGACATGGACTACGTGGCTAGTGGAAAATAGGTCACCAAAGCCTCACCGAACCTTATAGAAAAGGCTTGCTAGACACTAGTCCGCCATCAATTGGCACCAACTGTTATTGACAACACCCTCAGTGCAGATAGAGCAGCCTTGGTGGTGTGTATCATGTTGATATACGCCATAAATATTCCGAGGGTCACTGTAGAGGAGATCCGAGACAAGGCTTTGGGATTTAGCACTACTATCCTGTTCCCGAGTCTCGTGTTTAGATTATGTGTAGAGGCGGGCCTTAAGGCAAAGATGGAGGTCAGAGGATGGCAAGATATAAGTTTGATTGGAGGCTAGAGGATGGTGAATATAGTTCTGATTCAGGATGAGATAAATCCAGTGTGTTGGGTTAGACTTCTTACCGCAATCCCAGTACCACGGGTATCCGATGGTGTCACGACCTGAACATAGGCCTGAATCAAGACACAGAACCTAGAACTATAAATGGTTCCAGGTAAACCCATGGCATGAACATAATGACTAAATATCTTCACAAACAAAGATGATAAAGAAATTCTAAAATAGCCAAAATCTGAATAACAAAATGTCTATCCAACGATACATCATAACACTAAATCTGAAGCTAAAAATACAAGTCTATTTATAAAAAGCCTCTAACATACTGGCGAACTGATGGGACAATACCCCAACTAGCTCTCTAGAAATCTCAAACTGAAAATAACATAGCTCAACTAACTGAAGGTCCTCGAAGGATGAGGACTCACCAATTGGAGAATTGGATAGGCTCGAGAGACTGGCTAATAGCAAGAATGAGTCTGGACACTAAACCTGTATCATGAAACGATACAACATAAAGTATGTGATCTGTTCTTGGAATGTACTGAGTATGCAAGGTAAGTAAAACATGCTAAGTAAGTAAAAGTTGAAATCATGAATATCATAAATCATAACATCACAAGATTTTGATAGTAAAGGTTGAATGCTGATATCTGAAAACATGATTAGACATAAACTGGATCTCATAACTTAATCGAATGACCTAAAGCTGAAATTGAGATTTTAAGTAAGACTGATAACCTGATCATTGGGTCAAACCTGCTGAAAACATAATACCATAACTAATAAACATGCATAATTGAAACCACAAGGAACAATGGGAGACTCGTCAAATAACCGACATCATCACGATAGAGCATACTTGATGCCCCAACTATTATATTCAAGTGGATATAGTCTTCTGAAATCTTGCCAGGGCTAAAGATGCTACCATGACATAAATATCAATCTGAAGGCCCCTTGGGGGCGGGAAAAACTCACAAGGGAGGTCCCAATGTAAAATATATAAACCTATGTTGGCGCGTAGTACATAGATCGAGGAACCTTGGAACCCTAAGCCTACTGGTTCTAGACTCTGCTCCCAAAAAAAATACAAAGCGCTCTCCATCATTTTTCAATGAAGCTGAAACCATCGTTTCTCAATGAAGCTGATAATGTAATTACATGCATAGTCTGAAATCTGAACATGGAGAGTGTTGACTCCAAAACATATCATAAACTGATCTTATTAGCCTTGACTTAATCATAAAAAACATACTTAACTTGTGTGAGCTTTCCTAAATCTTAAAATCATGCATACTTGAGATAGACTTCACAAGTCAAAATCATAGATTCGTACATGGAAAATTTGCAAACATTTAATCATGCTAGATTACTCATTATACTTGAAATCATGGATCATAAACTTGACTTTTAAGGAAACTTGCATAATTGGGCATAAATTTTTCAAAACTTGAAATCACGAATTTATAACTAATATATACATAAAATCTGCCCATGAATCTTAAAACATCATTTGAAACATGAAGGGAATTAACCCATGAATAAAGTATAAAGAATTTCATGAACTTGAGTTAAAACCACATAAGATCAAACACTTGAATTCATGAACTTGAGGAGAAATTTGGGCATGAGAGTGAAAGAAAACGCTCATTCATAGCCCTAAATACCTGGGTAATGTGAATCCACACCCTTCCTTGAAAGCCCAAGAGATTTGGGAAAGAACATGAAGAATTCTAAGCTTGATCTCCTATGTGATCCTCTAAACTTGCATGCATGGGAAGGGAATGGGTTACAATAGGTTGAACCCTCTTAAAACCCTCCTAACAGAGCTTAAAATAATGTAGTTTAGGGCTTAGGAATTATGGAAACACCCTTACTAATTCAACAGGAAAAATAATTGTGCCAGTCCCAACGAGGGAAATCATGAGTCGTTACTCCAGAGGACGGGTCGTTGTCCTCTCTCGTTACCTTCACTAGAAACTCAACCTCCATCTTGGTCATCCTGACCATGACCCACTGGATGAGTCGTGAAGTGACACCACGACTCGTGGAACCATGTGTGAACACCCCCTGACTATGACTCTTGTGGCGAGCCTCTAAACGAGTCGTTACCCACTGGACGACTCATCGTCCCATACGTCGCCAAGTCTCGGAACAACTTTCATTCCCCAATCTTCCCTCTGCCTTCAAGAGCCATGTCACGACTCGTTACGTCACTTCATGGGTCACTTGATAGCTTGTCCTGTGACCTGGTGCGAAATTTTTCTGTTTTCTCCGCTTAAACCTCCGGTCTGATGTTAGGGACTTTTGAGGTATTACAATATCTCCCTCTTGGGAACATTTATCCTCGAATGTGGGTAAACATACTAAAATGTTGGGAAAAAGAAATGCTATCCCAAATACTGAATATCTGAAGATGAAAACTGGCAGACTGACTGACTCTAGACTGATATACCTGACTGAAATGACTTCATGATTCACATATACATGCACTGACATGAAAGGAACTGAGAGACGTGAACTAGACATGATACTGTGTAGAGTATTAAGGAGGAAACTAATACCTCGAGTTGCAACTGAGCCGGAAGGGAAAAGATTTGGGTACTTAGCCATCATATCTGCTTCGGTTTCCCACATAGCTCCCTCAACAAGATGATTTCTCCACAGAACCTTTACTGAAGCTACTTCTTTATTTCTCAACTTCTGAACCTAACGATCAAGGATTTCAACTGGTACTTCCTCATATCTAATTCTATCCCTTACACCTATGATCTCCATAGGAACAACTAAAGTCAGATAACCAAAGCACTTCTTTAACAATGATACATGGAAGACCGAATATGCCAAAGCCAACTCCGCTGGTAGCTATAACTCATGGGCCACTTTGCCAACATGTCTCACTATCAAATAGGGACCTATATATCTGGGACTAAGCTTCCCTTGCTTTCTGAACCTCATTATGCCCTTCATGGGAGATACCTTCAAGAATACACGATCATCAACTTCAAACTCAAGCTCTCTTTGCCTAACATCAGCATATGACTTTTGATGACTCTAAGCTATTTACAGCCTTTCCCTTATAAGTTGAACTTTCTCTATAGCCTCATGATCTGAGTCTGGCTTACCAACGTACCTTTTCCTACCTCAAACCAACCAATTGGCAATCTACATCTCCACCCATAAAGAGCCTCAAACAGAGCCATTGGAATACCAGAGTGGTAACTGTTGTTGAAAGAAAACTCGATAAGAGGTAAATTATCATCCGAACTACCTTTACAATAACTCACACATGCTCTCGAGATATCCTCAAGAGTCTTAATGGTCTACAAGGCCTGACCATCTGTCTGAGGGTGAAAAGTTGTGCTAAGCTTGACCTAAGTTCCAAGTCCCTTCTGTTACAATCTCCAAAACTACAAGGATATTTGAGTGTCCTCTATCTGATATTATGGAAAAGGGGACTTCATGCAACCACACTAACTCCTTAATGTATAATTTAGCATAATCCTCCACTGTGTTGGTAGTTTTGACCGATAAGAAATGAGCTGCTCTGGTCAACCTATCTACAATCACCCAAATAGAGTCATACTGTCAACGAGTATGAGGAAACCCTGAAATGAAGTCCATACTAATCTCTTCCCACTTCCAAGTAAGGATACTGATGTCTTGTAGCGCACCTCCAGGTCTTTGATGCTCAACTTTCACTTGTTGATAGTTCGAACACTTAGCCACAAGCTCTGCTATTTCCTTTTTCATGCCATTCCATCAATAGACTTCCTGTAGGTCATAGTTCATCTTGATGGCACCTAGATGTACAAAATATTGGAAACCATGAGCCTCATGCAACATCCGCTCCCTGAAATCATCAACGCCTGGAACACATAAACGACCTGATATCGAAGTACTCCATCTCCCCCTTAGGAGAAGACTTCTACCTCTGATTCTAAACCGCTTCCTTCAACTATACCAAAATATGTTCCTCATCTTTTCTAGCCTTGAACTCAATCACCAAAGAGGATTCAGAACCATTCTGAATAATGACATCACCATCCGACGAATCAACAAGGCGAACTCCTAAACGAGCAAGTCTATGGACATCCTTCACTAACTCTTTCCTTTCATCCTTGACATGTGAAAAACTCTCCACGGATAGCCTGTTAAGAGCATCCTCCACTACATTGACCTTGCACGAATGATAAATGACACTCATGTCATAGTCCTTGAGAAGCTCTAACGACCTCCGTGGTCGCAAATCAGGTCCTTCTAAGTAAACACATATTGAAGGCTCTTATGGTTGATGAACACATCTACATGCACCTTATATAAGTAGTGCCTCCATATCATCAATGCAAAAACCACTGTTGCCAATTCTAGTCATGCGTCATATAAGTCTTCTTATGAGTCTTGAGCTGTTAGAGGCATACGCAATGACTTTAACATGCTGCATCAACACACAACCAAGACCAACCTTAGAGGCATCACAATACACAACAAATTGGTCTATATCCTCAGGTAGGGTTGATACTGGAGCTAAAGTGAGACAAGTTTTTAACTCTTGAAAACTCTTCTCATAGGCATACGACAACTGAATTTAACTTTCTTCTAAGTCAAATTAGTCAATGGCATTATAATGGATAAAATCCTTCCATAAACCTCCTGTAGTAGCCAGCTAAACCCAAGAAACTCCTGATATCCGAGGACTAACTGGTCTAGGCCAATTCTTTACAGCTTCTATCTTTTGAGAGTCCACCTGCACACCCTCACTTGAAACCACGTGGCCGGAAAATGCTAGTGAGTCCAACCAAAATTCACACTTGCTGAACGTAGCAAAAAGTTGGCGATCCTTGAAAGTCTGTAGCACAATCCTCAAATGAGTGACAACCTCCTCCTTTCTCTGAGAGTATATGAGATGTCATTAATGAAGATGATCATGAACATGTCCAAGTATGGTTTGAAAAACCTGTTCATCAAATCCATAAAAGCTATAGGAGAACTCATTAGTCTAAAAGACATAACTCCAAACTCATAGTAACCATACCGAGTCCTGAAGACTGTCTTCGGAATGTCACTCTCCCTAACTCTTAGCTGATGATAACTAGACCTGGGGTCTATCTTTGAGAAGCACTTAGTACCCTAAAGTTGTTCAAACAAGTTATCAATTCATGGGAGGGGATACTTGTTCTTGATTGTAACCTTGTTCAACTGCCGGTAGTCAATGCACATACGAAGGGACCCATCCTTCTTTCGAACAAAGAGAACTGGTGCACCCCATGGAGAGTTGCTAGGTCTGATGAAGCCCTTGTCTAAGAGATCCTTCAACTTCTTTTTCAACTCCTTTAGCTCAGATGGAGCCATTCTATAAGGAGGAATAGATATAGGTTGCGTATAGGGAAAAAGGTCAATATCAAAGTAAATCTCCCACTGGCGAGGGACTCCTGGTAGATCATCTGGGAAGACCTCAGGGTACTCACGTACTATAGAAACAGATTGAAGAGTCTGGGTCTTGGACGTAGCATCCTTAACCCGAACCAGATGGTAAACACAACCCTTGGAAATCATCTTCCTAGCCTTAAGATCGGAAACAAAGCGACCTATAGGAACAACTGAACTATCCTTCCGTTCTAGGACTAACTCACCTGAAAATGAGAACTCTACCGTACGCGTTCTATAATTCTCTTAGGCATAACATGCATGCAACCAATACATACCAAGGATAACATCAAAATTAGTCATATCTAACTCTATTAGATCAACTGAAGTGACTTTCTAAAGGATTACGATAGGGCAATTTCTGTATACCCATCGATCTATAACTGAGTCACCGACTAGAGTAGAGATTGAGAAGAGTTCTGATAGGACTTCGGGACTAACTCTGAAACTAATAGCAACATAAGAACTCACAAAAGATAAGGTAGCCCCTAGATCTAGCAAAGCATAAACATTAAGATGGAATACTTGTAACATACCAGTGAGCATATCCAAAGAGACCTCTTGCTCCCGTCATGATAAGTGGGCACAAAAAACTGTTCTAACGCTGACCACCACCCGCACTAGTGGATGCACCCTGATGAGTTGAGCATGCTGGTGGAGCTGCTGAACTAGAAACGTGGTTACATTCTTTACCATGGTCCTATCTGGCTGCTGGACAATCTCTGAGCATGTGTTATGGCTTCCACCACCAAAAACAAGCCCCTGAACCTACTAAGCACTATCCAGTGTGCGTTTTACCACACCGGTCACAAATTGGAATGCTAGGCTCTACTGCCTGCTCCCCTGACCTCGAGAGCCTGATATCCTCCCCCTCTGATTACGCCTAGACCTTGACGACACATTGGCAGATGAAGGCGCTGGGGTTGACGATCGATGGTAGGACTGTTCATGATGTTCGCCACCAAACCTCTGTTGGGAATACCCAAAACTATTTTTCCTGACCCTTTTGGCCACTCTATCCCTCTCCCTCATCTGCATCGCCTCCATCTGCTGGGCATACAAGACCAATTGGGAGTAGTCCATATCCTGATTAAGCAGTAGTCCTTGAACAAATAATCTGCTACTCCATTCACAAACCTGTTCACCTGAGCCCTATGATCGTCCACCATCTCCAATGTATATTTGGACATTCGGGTGAACTCAAGAGCATACTCCTAAACAGTCATATTGTTCTGTATCAAATTCACAAACTCAGCTGCCTTGATTTCCCTCATCTCCCGGGAAAAGAATCGGTCAATGAATGAGGTGAGAAACTCATCCCAACCAACGGGGCCCGCTCCGACTCCCCGACTATCCTTTCACTGCATGTACCATATATGGGTGACTACTTTCAACTGATAGGAGGTATCAGAGGCTAAGTCTGTACACTCCTCCCCTATTACCCCCATAATCTGGTTGATCTTCTGGATCTCCTATATGAACTCGTGTGGGTCCTCATCCACTCTCGACACAAGGAACTTAAGGGGATTTATCTTGCGGAAATCCCAAACTCTAGCCGCCGCTGCATTCTCATTCTGGGGTACATGAACCATTGCCTGCTTATTGACCTATGTAGTCAATGCCTGTGCCAACATTTGACTGGCTTCCTTAAACTTAACATGGGCAACCTGCTCGAGCACGAGATTCGTTGGGGCTGGTGGGGCCTGCTGGTGCCCATATCCATTACCATCCTCATAGCCATTCCCATTTCCATTGCCATTCCTTCTTCTATTAACTCGGCATGGAGGCATGATTCTACAAACGCGTAAAGCTAGAGTTAGAGGAATTGAGAGAATTGAACTCATAGCACGAGATAGAATCACGAAAGAAGGGAAGTTTCCTAAATCATTTCATAGTGTCTTCATCATAAGTCTGGTGTGATTCACACCAACGAAAAACACTCTACTTAACGTGGATTTCGGACACCCTAGGACACATCAAAACTTAATTCTTTGAAACAAATTTATCATGACCCGAACATAGGCTCGGATCGAGACACGAAACCTAGAACCATAAATGGCTCCAAGTCAACCCATGGCATGAACATAATGACTAAAGATATTCATAAATAAAGCTGATAAGGAAATTCTGAAATAACGAAAATCTGAATAACAAACGTCTATCCAACGGTATATCATAACACTGAATTTGAAGCTGAAAATACAAGTCTATGATTGGAAAGCCTCTAACATACTAAAAAACTGATGGGACAACACCCCAACTAGCTTACTAGAAAATTGAAACTGAAAATAACATAGCTCAACTAACTGGAGGTCCTCAAAGGATGAGGACTCACCAATTGGAGAATTGGATAGGCTCGAGAGACTGGCTAATGGCGAGACTGAGTCTGGTCGTCTGAACCTATACCATGAAATGATACAACATAGAGTATGCTGTCAGTATTTGTTATGTACTGAGTATGCAAGATAAGTAAAACAGTCTAAGTAAATAAGAACTAAAATCATCCATGTCATAAATCATAACATCATAAGATTTTGAGAGTAAAGGCTGTATGCTGATATCTAAAAACATGATCAGATATAAATTGGATCTCATAACTGAATCAAATGACCCAAAGTTGAGACTGATATTTTAAGTAAAATCGATAACCTGATCATTGGGTCAAACCTGCTGAAAACATAATATCATAACTGATAAACATGCATAACTAAAACTAGGAGGAACAATGGGAGACTCGTCATATAATCGAGACCATCATGATAGAGCTTACGTGATGCCCCAACTATTACACTCAAGTGGGTACATCCTTATAAAACCTTTCCAGGGCTAAAGACGCTACCATGATATCGGTATCAAGCTGAAGGCCCCTTGGGGTAGGGAAACTGACAAGGGATGTCCTAATGTAAAATATAAAAACCTATGTTAGCGCGTAGTTTTGAGATCGGGGAACCTTGGAACCCCAAGCCTACTCGGTGCTAAACACTACTCTCAAAAGCATGCAAAGTTCTCTCCGTCATTTTTCTATGAAGTTGAAACCATCATTTCTCAACGAAGCTGATAATGCAATTACATGCATAGACTGAAATCTGAACATGGGGAGTCTTGACTCCAAACCATATCATAAGCTATTGTTATTAGCCTTGGATGAATCATGTAAGACATACTTAACTTGTGTAGGCTTGCCCAAATCTTAAAATCCTGCATACTTGAAATAGACTTCACAAGTCAAAATCATAGATTCGTACATGGATAATTTGCAAACACTTAATCATGCTACATACCTCATCATACTTCAAATCATGGATCATAAACTTGACTTTTCATGAAACTTTCATAATTGGGAATAATTTTTCTAAAACTTGAAATCATGAATTTATAATTAATTTGTACATAAAATCTGCCCATGAATCTTAAATTTCATTTGAAACATGAATGGAATTGACCCATGAATAAAGTATAAAGAATTTCATGAACTTGAGTTAAAACAACTTAAGATCAAACACTTGAATTCATGAACTTGAGGAGAAATTTGGGCATGAGAGTGACAGGAAACTCTCATTCATGGCCCTACATACCTGGGTAAGCTGAATCTACACCCTTTCTGGAAATTCCAAGAGATTTGGGAAAAAATTGAAGAATATTAAGCTTGATCTCCTATGGGATCCTCTAAACATGCATGGGAAGGGAATGGGTTAGAATAGGCTTAACCCTCTTAACACCCTTCTAAAAAAGATTAAAACGATATAGTTTAGGGCGTAGGAGCTTAGGAATTAAGGAAACACCCTTACTAATTTAGCAGGAAAAAGAATTCTATCAGTCCCAACGAGGGACATCACAACTTGTTACTCCAGAGGATGACTTATTGTTCTCTCTTGTTACCTTCCCTAGAAACTCAACCTCCAACCTGACCATCCTGACCACTGCCTACTGGACGAGTCGTGAAGTGACACCACAACTTATGGCACCATCCCTCAAGATCCCCTGACCACAACTGTTGGGGCGAACCAGTGGACTAGTCGTTACCCACTGGACGACTCGTCGTCCCATCCATTGCCAAGTCCCAAAACAACTTTCATTCTCTAATATTCCCTATGCCTTCACGAGCCATGTCACGACTCATTTTAAGTCACTTCACGTGTTGTCCTATGACCTGGTGCTAGATTTTGCTACTTTCTTCGTTTAACCTGGTGCAAGATGCCCCCACCTTAATGGAGCAGGGTGAGATGACCACTATAGAGGCCGGCCACATAGAGGAAACTTGTAGTACTTTATCTGCACCTCTAACAGGTCTCCCAAGCCAGACCCCAATTGGGTATATGTTGGTCCCACTTGAGTCCCTCCAGAAGATGGCTAAAAGGCTGACAATGATTAAGAGAAAGGTACAATCTATGATGGAGAATGTCAAGCCTTGGGTGAAGGTAGAGATTAAGAAGGCCGTGAGGGTGTTACATGGTTGGATAGATAACTTCAAGCACCGCTTCAATGAGCGCCTAGCTGAGCAGCCGGACACAGGCAACCTTAGGGAGGAGTTAGGGGCTCTTCAAAGCTGAGTGACTGTGTTTTAATCTAGACAACTAATGATTCTAGCAGCTCCACTCTTTCGAACTTAGATGCTGAGCTCGATGAGGAGCTAGATTTGGAGGAATATTGGGTCCTGTCTGTGGCCAGTGGAGGAAAGGGTAAGAAGAGGGGCAAAGAGGAGGTTGGAGATGATCCCTTAAAGAAGAGGAAAAAGAAGGACAAGAAGGAGAGCAAGCGGGCGAGAGTAGAGAGCCTGCGAACTCATAATGCACATATGTCGAAGTTGCAAGAGCGAGCTAAAGGAGTGGGGAGCTCCACCACTGCCCAAAAAGTGCTTGCAGGTGGCGAGGACCCTTTGGGGAGCCACATTTAGCCAGATTAGAGACTGAGGTTGCTGAGGCAACTGCTACTATAGAGGGGGTGACCATTCCTCCTGGTAATGTCCCACTGAGTACGCCGGCCACCACTATCATGATCTGAACATAGGCCCAGATTGAGACACGGGACCTAGAGCCTACGAATGGCTCCAAATCGACCCATAGCATAAATATAATGGCAAAGGAGCATATATTAAGTGGAAATTGAAATTATAAACATACAAAAATAGAAATCTTAATATGATACATCCATAAATAAATAATAACGACAAGATGAGATTTTATACATTGTCTGAAAAGCCTCTAACACACTGACGAGCTAATGGGACAACATCCCCAACTAGCTCACTAGAAGTCTGAAACTGAAATTTACATATCTCAACTAACTGAAGGTCCTCGAAGGATAAGGACTCACCAACAATAGCACCAGACTAAGCTTTGGAGACTGGCTAACGGCGGGACTGAGTCTAAACATTTGAACCTATATCATGATACATCATAGAGTATGCGATCACTACGTGGAATGTATTGAGTATGCAAGGTAAGTGAAACAAGCTGAGTAAATATAAGTTGAAATCATATAGTTTATCATAAGCTATAACATTAAAAGATTTTGAGAGTAAAACTGCATATTGATATATGAAAACATGAATTGACATAAGCTGGACCTCATAACTTAATCGAATGACCCAAAGATGAAACTGAGATTCTTAAGTAAAAACTAATAACCTGATCATTGGGTCAAACCTCCTGAAAACATAACATCATAACTGATAAACATGCATAACTGGAATAATGAGAAACAATGAAAGACTTGTCATATAGCTGACACTATCATGATAGAGCTTACATGATCCCAACTATTACACGCAAGTGAGAAGAGCCATCCAAAGCATTGCCAAGGCTAAGGGAGCTACCATGATATCAATATCAAGCTGAAGGCCCATTTAGGGCAGGGAAAGCTCACAAGGGAGGTCACAAAGTAAAATGTAAAATCATACGTTGGCACATAATTTTGAGACCCAGGTTTTTATGAACCCCAAGCCTACTCGGTGCTAGACATTGCTCCCAAAATATGCGAAGTGCTCTCCATCAGTTTTCAACGAAGCTGAATTCATCATTTTCAACGAAGCTGATACTGTAATAAAAAAGCATAGTCTGAAATCTGAATATGGAGAGTCCTGGCTCCAGAAATACCATAGGTTAAAAATAGGAGTATAGACTAGATGAGTTGGTAAGTTTCCAACTCACTAGGCTCTTTAAAATGAGTTTTTGCTTAATTTTCAAGTCATTTAGGTGAATTTTATACCCTTTTTCATTAATCATTTAAGGTACCTAACTTGAATAGTAAAATCATGAAATTGAGTAAAAAATGAAAAAAAAAGAGATGACTACCGGCACTGCACCAGAGGGCACTGGTGAAATGCTGATCAATTGCAGTTCCACGTTGTGCTGATGAAGATCAATAGCGGCGAGCCATGAATCAGCATCAGTGAACCTCTGATGCTAGTGCGGAAGGTTTCTTGAATTCACTGATCATCAGCCAAAATCAACCGGCTAATCGTGAATGAGCACCGGCGAACTGTCGGTGAATCGCAAGTGATGCTGTCTGCGCAGGGGTAAAAATGTCCAGCTCAAAAAAATAGAAGAAAGAATGTACACTATTTTGTTACAGCTTGAAAAGGAACTGAACATTCCATTATTCCATATTAGTTTTTCATTATTCTATTATCCTTGTATTGAATTAAAGAGAAAAAGAGAAGAGAGAAGTAGAGAGAGAAGCACTCATCTTCTTCTTTATTGAAAAGGTAGAAAACTCAATCGGAGATCATACCTTTGAGCTTGAATTTTTCTTACTCATTTTGTGGAATGGATGTTGGATTGTTATTGACTTCAATGTCTTCTTCTACTTATATGAGTAGCTAAATTCCTTGCTAGGGGTGTGTGAATAATTGGGGTTATTTAGATTAGGTATTGTTCAATTGATCTTTGATTTACTCAATTAGTATAATTCTAATATTTCATCTAAGTTTGAACCTAAATACTCGTAGTTTCAAATGTGGGTTGCTTTTACTAACTCTAATTTTGCTTGAAAAAGGAAATTAGAGTATGAGTGATGAAACATAGTAGGTAATCAGGTGTTGGACATGTGGGGTTGGGATATAAATAGCTAGAACCCATTGTCAAACACCCATTGAAAATTAAAGCTAAAAATAGTTGATTCTAACCCAAGTTGATATGGCAGTTTTGGAAAAGATTTTGGGATTTGAAAACTCGAGGTATAAGGCATCTAATTAGTTGAGAAACATAGGATGCCATATTGTCCACAACTAATTATACTATTGAGTAAGGCTAGGAGATGTTAATAATCCTGATCCAATGATGCCCCGATAATTTCACACCCCTAGTAGTCTCTCCCTTGGTATTTTCTATATTTTGTCCCTATTTTGTGAGAAAATTTTATAGTTCAATTGTTAAGTAGTGATTCCCCAATTTTTACTTTATGGTTGTTGAAACACTGATGCCAATTAGTTCAACTAGATAGACAACTCTTGAGTGATCAACTAACATTCCTTGTGGGATTCGATCCCAACACCTATCAGGTATATTTGTTTTCAATGGACGTTATCAAAAATGGCGTCGTTTCTGGGGAATATAGTTTGATAGCCTTTAGTTGTCTATTAGTTTGAATTGATTTGTCGCATCTTGTTTGGTTTGTCTTTGCTCTTGTGATTGCTGTCATTTAGGTTGATTTTGACATGAGTTAGCATTCACAAGAAGGATAAGGTTCAGTAGATAGGCATATGGATCATGAGGATGACAATCCCGTGATGCCCAATGTAGTAGGTGCCACTCGCCTACCTCCTATGGTAGGGAATGCAATATTTCATATGATGAGTATGATGCTGCACTTACTCCAAATGAAAGGGCTCCTCAGAGGGATGCCAAGTGAGGATCAAAATAGGCATCTCCAAAATTTTCTTGAGATTTTCCAACACTTCAACATTGCAAATATAAGTCAAGAGTTGATTAGATTGAGGCTCTTCCCATTATCACTAACAGAGGAAGCAACTACGTGGTTGGAGGAGTTGTCTCCTGAGTCTATTACCTCTTGGAATGAACTCACGGAAGCATTTTCAAATAGGTTCTTCCCTCCATCGAGGATGATATAGCTGAGGGATAATATTACCAACTTCCGACAACTTGCTGGTGAACAACTCCTTGAAGAATGGTTGAGGTTCAAGAAAAAAGTAGCCATTTCCCAAACAATGGTTTACCCAATGGGGTTATATTCAGAGCTTCTATTGTTCATTAGATTCTATGAATAAGTCTGTGGCAAATAATTTGGTGGAGGTTCCATCATGGATCAGCCTTGTGGAATAGCCAAAGAACTTCTTGACAGAATGACTAAGACCAATCGAGCATGGCATACTAAAGAAGCGGAGGCATCCTCTAGTGGTGTTGCTCCCAATCTTGTGACTACTGAGATGAGAAAAAGGGATGAGGATAGTGATGAAACTCTTGCTAAGATGATGAGCCAGCTAGAGTAGATGACGAAACATGTGAGGGAAGCTGGTGCAAAGAGTGTGAATATTGTATATGCCCAAAGCCATCTTTAATTTGATGATGACACTTCGACCCTGAGATATGAGGAGTATCAATACATGGTGGGTCAATTAGTGAGTTATCGCTGTCATGCCCCAAACAGAGGCCCGAACGCAACACGGGACAAGCAGTCCAGAGAGACCCCCAGTCGACCCATGGCATAAGCATATATCTAACTCAATCAAAGCAACTGAATAATCAACAATATAATCATAGCGGAAGTCTAACTTAAACATAACATCATAATACACAATCTAAAGCTGAATACAACCATATCTCTGAAAGCCTTTAAACATGACGAGTTGATGGGAAAAGACCCCAACTAACTCAACAATCTGGAACTAAAAGTACATAAGAAATCTGAATAGTCTAGTCCTCGGGAGATGAGGACTCACCAACATCGAAGGTGCTAACTCTGAAGTCGAACTATGAGCGGGATCGAACCTGAGAGCCGGGTTCTATATCATGAAATGATACAACATAGAGTATACAGTCACTACATGGAATGTACCAAGTATGCAGGGTAAGTAAAACTGCTAAAGTAAGTAAAATCAGTTAAAGACATGCCTAACGTAAAACATAAACATTAAGAATCTGAGAGTAGGGATTTCATGCATTCTCTCTGAAATCATGATCTCATCATAATATAACATATCATAACATAATCGATTGACTCAAATCTGAATTCTGATATCTATAATTAAAGCTGAACATTGAGTCAAACCTGCTTTAGAATATGCTTATATATGTAAATCTCATGGGTAATGAACATGCACAATTGAAATCATGAGGAACAATGGGAGACACGTCTTTTAACCAAAATACCATGACAGAGCTTACGTGGTCCCAACTATCACACTCAAGTGGGTAGAGCCATCCAAAGCCTTGCCAAGGCTAGCGACGATACCATGATATCGATATCAAGCTCGTGGCCCAATAGGGCAGGGAATAGCTCACAAAGGAGGTCCCAAATTCATAATGTATAAACTTACGTTGGCGCGTAGTTCTAAGGCATAGGGTGATTGACCCTTAGCTTGCTCGGTGCTTGCTCTACATGTATATGCTCTACAACATTTTTCAATGAAGCTCTACATCATTTTTCAATGAAGCTCATAAATCAAATACATCTCAAAGCGGAAATCATGCATAAGAGAAGCTTTAACTCAAAACATACCACAAGCTGAAAGTATAAATAAGAGTCTTCGCTCCAAAACCATGTGGTAAGCTTAATTCAGGAAATTATCAATCATACTTAAATGTGTAGGCTTTTCCCAAAGCTTCATCATACTTTGAAATACTCAACTCATATCAAAAACATGATTATAAACATGGGTAGCTTGAAAACATGCTTTTCATTGTAATATCTCATCATCATCATACATTCATCACAAATCTCATCTTTCATGAACTTCTCATCAATGGGCTTTTTAATTTATAAAGCTAGAAACATGATTTTAAATTGAAACAATATAGAACATGCCCATTCTTCATAATTCATTGGTAGAACCATATTTAAATCATACCCATGTAAAGAGTTCAGAACTTCACACATTGGGTTAAAGCCCCATAGATTACACATAGAACATTCATGATTTAGAGAGGGATTTGGCATGGGTATGAAAGAAATCACCAATTCATAGCTCTACATACTTGTTGGTAGCTGATTCTTACACTTCTTTAGATGCCCAATAGGAATTTGAAGGGAAATTGAAGAACACTAGATTAATCACCCTCTTTGACCTTTCTACCTTGCATGCATGAATGAATAAGGCCTAAAATGAATTTAACCCCTTTAAAAGTCATCATTCATAACTCAAAACGACATAGTTTAGGCCTTCGGAACTTTGAAATTATGAAATAGCCCTTACTAAATTCACAGAAAATAACTGCCAGATGGTCCCAACAAGGGACCCAACGAATCGTCCTCTATGGCCACGACTCATGCTTTAATCCATGAAGTACACTACTCATCAGGTCTCCTGGCTCATAACGGAAGACATCACGACTCGTTACTAGGTGTCCACGACTTGTGGTCCCCACGCATTATGTACACTGCCTCAATACCAAGAATTCTTCGATTAGCTGACCACAACACTCACCATGAGTCATGGGCACTAACCAGAACTTCTGGGGTCCTATCGCCAAGTACACTGACTCTCTTCCTTCTCTTTTCTTACACACCCACCCCATGATTGACCTAACGACTCATGGGGCCTGACCACGAGACGTGGTCATGTCAGTGGGATCCCATTTCTAAAATTTCAAATTCATTCCATGGGCCTCCCCACGAGTCACATCACGACTCGTGGGCTCCTTCCAAGGGTCACCTCATGATCCATCCTGATGCATGACGCCAAATTTCAACTTTTCTCCGTTTCAACTCCCGGGTCCGATATTTAGGCTTCCAGGGTATAGCAATATCACCCCCTAGGGAAAATTAGTCCCAGAATATTGGAATACATACAGAAAATTAGATAAACGCAATTATCATATTCAAATACTAATCACTTAAACTAAAAAACTAACGGAATAACTACTTTCGATTCAAACTACATAGTTGATCTGAATTCACGAATCATACATACATCCATATACATAAAAGAAACTTGGGCACATGAATTGAACATGAAAACTAAATAGAGTTTTAGGTCAAAACTGATACCTCAAGCTAGAACTGAGCCGGTAGAGAATAAATGTGGATACCTAGCCATCATATCCCCTTTGTCTTCCCACGTAGCTCATTCAACATGCTGATTCCTCCATAACACTTTAACTGAAGCTACTTCCTTGTTCCTTAGCTTTCGAACCTAATGATCCAGTATTTCTATTGGAACGTCCTCATAACTGAGGCTTTCTTTTAAACCAAGAATTTCCACTGGGACAACTAGAGTTGGATCACCCAAATAATTTTTCAAGAACGACACATGGAATACAGGATGCATAAAAGTTAATTCTGAGGGAAGCTCCAATTCATTAGCCACCTTGCCAACACGTCTCATAAACCGGTACAGGATGACATAGCAGGGACTAAGTTTCCCCTTCTTTCTGAACCTCATCAATCCCTTCATGGGAGACACCTACAGAAATACCCAATCTTCAACCTCAAATTCTAATTCTCTCCTTCTCATGTCGGCATAGGACTTTTGGTGACTCTGAGAATTTTTCATCGCCTCATGAACCGAATCTGGTCCTATCATCGCCGCTTCGCCAACCTCAAACCATCCAATGGGTGACCTACACCTACACCCATAGAAGGCCTTGAAAGGTGCCATATGGATACTAGAATGATAGATGTTATTGAATGCAAACTCGATAAGTGGCAAATTCTCATCCCAGCGACCTCTGAAGTCAATCAAACATGCTCTCAACATGTCCTCGAGGGTCTGAATTGTCCACTCCGTTTGACCATCCATTTGTGGGTGAAATGCTATGTTGAGCTTAACTTGAGTACCCAGTCCATTTTAAAACGACTTCCAAAACTGAGAGGTAAATTTAGTACCTCTATCTGAAATGATGGATAAGGTCACTCCATGCAATCGAACCAGCTCCCGAATACATATTTTGGCATATTCCTTCGCCGAGTCCGTGGTTTTGACTTGTAGAAAATGAGTGGCCTTAGTCAACTTGTCTACCACCACCTAAATTGAGTCATATTGTTGGTAAGTACGAGGTAAACCTATGATGAAGTCTATATTAATTTCTTTCCACTTCTATGTAGGAATGCTAATATCCTGAAGCACACCTCCCGACCTTTGGTGCTCGACCTTTACTTGCTGACAGTTCGAACACTTAGCTACGAATTCTGCAATATCCTTCGTCATGCCATTCCACTAATTGATTTCCTGTAAGTCAGGGTACATCTTGGTGGCACCTAGATGGATAGAATACCTGGATTGATGAGCCTCGTGCAACATCCGACTCCTTAAATCATCAACATCCAAAACACATAGGCAACGCTGATACCGAAGCACACTATCTCCCCCTCTAGAGAAGACCTCCACCTTCTAATTCTGAATGGATTCCTTTAACTTTACCAAGATAGGGTCATCATCTTTCCTAGATTTTACATTTGTCACCAAGGATAATTCTAATACGTTTTGAACCATAACACCGCCATCAGTTGAGTCAACCAACCTAACTCCCAACCTTGTGAGTTGATGCACATCTTTCACCAGCTCCTTCTTACCCTCATCCACATGAGACACACTCTCCATAGAGATTCTACTAAGCAATTCCACAACTATTATACCTTGGGAACCCAAGGATCAGACCCGAGAGTCAAAACGGAGAAAAACTGGAAATTTGCACCAGGTCACAGGACGACTCGTGAGGTAGGTCATGGGGAGTGACCACGAGTCCTGAGGTGATTCGTGGTCAGCAAGGATGGTAGGCTTAGGTGGAGGAGGTCACGAGCTTGACCATGAGTCATGGCCAGACCTCACGACTCATGAGGTCACCCGTGGGTTGGGGTGTATGGTTGGTTAGGATATTTCGATAGTGGGGGTCATGGTGACCACGAGCCGTGGTTAGCCACCATGATTCATGGGGTCCCTCGTAGGGTCCCCTGAGTGACTTTGGCCAGTGAGCATCATGGATTCAAGCCATGAGTCATGCCTCCTAGCAACGACTCGTAAGGTCCCTCGTGGGGACTGACAACCAGAAAATTCTTGCATTTTTAGTAAGGATATTCTCAAAATTCCTAAACTCCTAAGGCTTATACTATGTCTTTTTAAGGTCTGAATAAGTTCTTTTAAGGGGGGATTAGTCCATGTTAAGCCTCATTCATGCATGCAAGAGAATAGAGAAGCGTTTAGAAGGTGATTGATGGTGTTCTTCCCCAATTTCTCCAAATTCCATCTTGGGCTTTCAAAGGAGATTAAGAATTAGTGTTTCCAGGTATGTAAGGTCCTCAATGGGTGAATTCTTCCACAACCATGCTCCTACTCTATGATGTCACATACAATTTATCAAAAACTCATGGGGTTTTGTATTTGATTATATAAAATCTAATGATTTAAATTGTGGATTTTGTGATTTTAAAATATTATCATAATCTATGGATATTGATCATCTTTGAGTTGAAATTTAATATAATATTGTTGATTTTGATTTTTTAAGCAATTAATCTCAAATATGCATGCCCCATGATGAATCGAATTATGAGTTATTTTTCCCCATTGATATTCTTTACGAGCCCAATATAAATTATGCTTCAAATTATGAATTTATTTTACTACCCATGATGATTTTATGAAATTCAAGCTATTTACATGATCTACAAATATTCATGAATCTCCTTATTCATGAATTATGTTTTTTTGCCGACTCACCGGCCTCATGTCATGGCTAGTTCACGTATGTTCAAGCATGTTTATGATTATCATGATTTAACTAGCCCATGAAATCATGAATGTATTATTATGAGCATTATATATGTTTTTGGAGTAGTATCGAGCACCAAGTAGGTTCGGGGCTCAGGTTAAGCCTCGGATCTCATAAACTACGTGCCACCATAGGTATGTCGGGACCCTTTCATGCTAGTCCCTGGCCCAAATGGCTCTTTTCTGGTTATATTACACTTTCATGGTTCTACCCTTAGCAAGGTATGAACACCCTCCCGACTAGGGTTACAAGTCGGGCTTAATGTGTGCTCATATGGGGTATGTCGGTTAAGAGAATCTCCCACTGTTCCTCATGATTTATGCATGTTATGATTATGTATGTTGGCTTAAGTAATGTTATGTAAATCACTTCTATTATGATTATGATTATGTTATGTTACGAATGTTTTGAAAACCTTGAGCCATATGATATGTTATTATGATTTATGATATGAGCATGACGTCCTACTCTTATGATCATTTATGAATTTCATATATGTTTTAAATGTCCGTTTTACTTATGTTGCATACTCAGTACATTCCACATACTGAATGCATACTTTCTATGCTGTATCATTTCATGAAACAATTCCCAGTTCTCAATCTCATCCTCACCCCTAGCTAGATTCAAATTTTCTCTCCGCGCATTTGGTGAATCCTTATGTTCTGAGGGCTACATGTTCACACTCTATGTTATTTCTTCAATTTCTGGATATTGGATTAGTTGGGCAGTTGTCCCATCAATCTGCCTTGCATGTTTATAGGCTTATTAGACTATAAGATGTATTCTATTGTGTTGTATAAGTCTAGTACTGTTTTTCCCTTATGCTATGTTATGATTATGTTCTTTATGTTAAGTCTTCTGCTCATGTGATTGAATTAGATGTAGGCTCATGCCATGGGTCGACTTGGGCTCTCTCTGGGCTCCTTTTCTCGTGTCTACGATCCGAGTGTACGTTTGGGTCATCATAATCTTGGTATTAGAGCCATAGGTTTTGAAGTTTCCTAGGGAGTCTAAAAGTTGTGTTAAGTAGAATCTTTTTCATGGGTGTCAAGCGCGCCACACTTATGACGAAGAAGCTACTAGACGTTTAGGAAATGTTCCCTTCTTTCATGATCTATATCGTACGGTGAACGTCCTTTACTCTTCTAATTCATGTTATTCGTGTTTGCAGTATCATGCCTCCACGTCGGGTAAACTCCAGGAGAAATAGTAATGGTAATGATCATACGGGTGCCCATGATGGTGAGCATCAGCCATCCTCACCCGTTCATGAGGAGCACGTACCAAAGCTAGCTGTCGAGTTTAGGTTAGTGATTTAGATGCTGGCATAGGCCATGACTGCCCAGGTCCAGAATTAGATAGTGGCACATTTCCCTCAGAACGGGAATGCAGCAACAACTAAAGTGAGGGACTTCTTGAGGATGAGCCCTCCAGAGTTCACGGGGTCGAAGGTAGACAAGGACCCACATGACTTTATTGAGGAGATTTTGAATGGGGATGCATTGACTTGACCTCTTACCAGCTAAAGGGGGTAGCACATATGTGGTTTAAGCATGGAGAGATGCCAGGGCAGCGAGTGTAGGCCCGATAGGCTGGGATGAGTTTCACACCACATTCATGGATCGATTCTTCCCTTGAGAGATGAGGGAGCTCAAGGAATTTGAGTTTGTGAATCTGAAGCAGGATAACATGTCTATCTAGGAGTATGCATTGGAATTCACCCAATTATCAAAATATGCTCCGGAGTTGGTGGTGGATCAGCAGGCTCGGGTGAGCCATTTTGTGCATGGAGTAGCAGATTACTTGGACAAGGACTGCCGAATTGCCATGCTTCATTGGGACATCGACTTTTCTCGTATTGTATTGCATGCACATCAGATGGAGTCGGTCTATAGAAAGCAGAGAGAGGCTAAGAGAGCCAGGATAAACAACTACGAGATTTCTCAGGCTAGGTCAGAAGGTTTTCCACGTCAGTAGACCCAGCACAAGTCTATTGCTCCAGCTCCATCATATGCTAGAATGCCATACAGGTTCAGGGGAGACTAGAGGAGCAGGGCTATAGGCTCGAGCGATCATGGTAACATGCAGGTGGAGAGAACTTCTCTAGTTTGTGAGAAGTGCGGCAAGAATCATCCTGAGAGGTTTCTGGTCAGCGTGGATGCTTGTTTCGGGTGTGGAAAACTCGGACACAGGATCAGGGATTGCCTTGCAGCCAGTTCCACCACTCCAGCAGCATGACCCCCTTAGCAGGGTGCCTCCGCTGCTTTATTGGGTTGTCAGCGCCAAAACAGGTTTTATGCTCTAGTGCCTCACCAGGAGCAGGAGGCTTCGCCAAATGTGGCACGAGTATGTTGCAAGTCTTCCATACTAATGCTTATGCTTTGTTATATGCAGGAGCTACTTTGTCCTTTGTGACCCCTTATATTACTAGTAATTTTGGAGTTAGTCCTAAAATTTTGTCAGAACCGTTCTCCGTATCTACTCCAGTCTGTGAATCAATGGTAGCTAGGCGGGTGTATAGGGGTTGCCCCATTACGGTGTTGCATAAGGTTGCCTCCGCAGATTTAGTAGAATTATCCATAATTGACTTTGACATCATTTTGGTTATGGATTGGTTGCTTTCATGTTATGCTTCAATTAATTTTAGAACCCATGCAGTAGAATTTCGGTTTCCGGATGAGTCAGTTTTGGAATGGAAGGGTAGTTCGGTTGTACTAGCCTGTCAATTTATATCATACCTTAAGGCTCTAAAAATGATCTCTAAGTGTTTCCTGTACCACCTAGTAAGGTTTAAGGATGTAGAGTCCGAGACCCCGACTATTCAGTCAATTCCAGTGGTGTGTGAGTATCCGAAAGTTTTCCCCGATGATTTGATAGGTGTTCCTTCGGAGAGGGAAATTGATTTCGGTATTAATCTATTGCCCAATACACATACTATCTCTATTACTCCTTATTGGATGTCTCCAACCGAGCTAAAAGAATTAAAAGAACAGTTGAAGGACTTGTTGGATAAGGGTTTCATTAGACCGAGCAACTTTCCATGGGGTGCATCAGTTCTCTTTGTTTGAAAGAAGGATGAATCCCTTCGAATGTGTATTGATTATCAGCAGCTGAATAAGGTCACTGTCAAGAACAGGTACCCCTTGCCCAGGATTGATGATTTATTTTATAAGCTCCAAGGTGCCAGGTGTTTCTCAAAGATAGTTCTCAGGTCCGGATACCATCATCTTAGAGTTCGGGAGTGTGATATCCTGAAGACAGCCTTAAGAGCTCGGTATGACCATTATGAGTTGGTAGTTATGTCATTTGGACTAAACAATGCTCCTGCAACTTTTGTGGACCTGATGAATAGGGTATTCAAGCAGTATCTGGACATGTTCGTAATTGTGTTCATCGATGATATCCTTATATACTCCCGGAGTGAGGAGGAGCATGCTACTTACTTGTGTATAGTGCTTTAGGTCCTCAAGGATCGTCAGTTATATGCAATGTTCAGCAAATGTGAGTTTTGGTTGGACTCGGTGGCATTTCTAGGCCATGTGGTTTCAGGTGAGGGAATTAAGGTAGATTCCCAGAAAATCAAAGCGGTGAAGAATTGGCCCAGACCAGTGAATCCTTCAGAAATTCAGAGTTTCTTAGGCTTAGAAGGTTACTACCGGTGATTTGTTGAGGGTTTCTCATATATTGCGGCACCTTTGACCAAGTTGACTCAGAAAAAGGTAAAGTTCCAATGGTCGGAGGCTTGTGAGAAAAGCTTCCAGGAATTGAAGACCCGACTCACTTCAGCACCAGTTTTGACTTTACCCAAGGGTACGGATGAATTTTTTATATATTGTGATGCTTCGAGAGTCGGACTGGGATGTGTATTGATGCAGCATGGGAAAGTAATAGCATATGCCTCTCGACAGCTGAAAGTTCACGAAACGAATTACCCGACCCATGATCTCGAGTTGGTTGCAGTGGTGTTTGCATTGAAGATATGGCAGCATTACTTGTATGGGGTCCACGTGGATGTATTCACAGATCACAAGAGCTTGCAATATGTTTTCACGCAAAAGGATCTCAATCTTCGGCAAATGAGGTGGTTAGAGTTATTAAAGCACTACGATATGAGTGTTCTTTACCACCCGGGCAAGGCTAATGTGGTGGTGGATGCACTTAGTAGGCTCTCTATGGATAGTGTGTCCCATGTGGAGGAGGGAAAGAAGGAGTTGGTGAAGGATGTCCACCGACTCGCATGATTGGGAGTTAGATTGGTCAACTCGACCGATGGCGGCATTGTTGTGCAGAATAGGTCAGAATCGTCCTTGGTGGTTGATGTCAAATCTAAGAAAGATGAAGATTCGATTTTTAGGAAGCTAAAGGAAGCAGTGCGGAGTCAAAATGTGGTGGTTTTCTCCCAAGTGGGAGATTATGTGCTATGATATCAGGGTCGTCTATGTGTTCCGGACGTCGATAATTTGAGCGTTCGTATATTGCATGAAGGACATGCTACCAGATATTCTATCCATTCGGGATCCACAAAGACGTAGCGAGACTTGTGAGAAATCTATTGGTGGGATGATATGAAGAAGGATATTGCAGAGTTCTTAGACAAATGCTCAAACTGTCTGCAAGTAAAAGTTGAGCATCAAAGGCTGAGAGGCATACTTCAAGATATTAACATTCCCACTTGGAAGTGGGAAGAGATTAATATAGATTTCATTACAGGCTTACCCCGTACTCGCTGTTACACCTCGTAAGTTTCTAGCATTTAGACGGCCTATTCGCATGTTGGTTGAGAGTTTTAGAGTGCCATATGTATGAGGAAAGTGCCCATGGAAAGGCCGAATGAGTGCCAAGTCGGGATTTCGTGAGAGGAGGCCGAACCAAGCTGCCCAGAGGGGCAAAGTGGCACGGACCTGCTCG
This sequence comes from Datura wrightii, assembly GCA_035772735.1. NCBI lineage: Eukaryota > Viridiplantae > Streptophyta > Magnoliopsida > Solanales > Solanaceae > Datura > Datura wrightii. The sequence continues at coordinate 100,092,567 of JASDFA010000007.1, forward strand.
TCTGCGTTAGCCAACGTGGCACGGAGCAGAATCAGCGTGTTGGGCAATGTGCCACGTTGCTTTGTCTGCTGCCTCAAGTATATAAGGGTCTCACACTTATAGATGAGATTATAAATCATAAATCACGACTAGCAGAGAATAGGGACAAAGGAAAACATTTAATTTCATCTGATTACACCGCTAAACGCTGACCAAATCCAAATTAACTTCGGGTATCGAAGTATAAGGCTGCTGGGAGCATTTCTATGGAGTTAGTTTCGTGAAATTCGCCCGGTGAATCGTCGTCCCGCCGACCAAAATTGTTGGAATATAGTTAATATTTATATATAAAGTTTTCCTTTTTGCCGAATTTAGTGTTAAAACTAGTCCTATCCTTCAAGTAACACGATTTCAGTTGGGAAGAGCTATTGAATACTAATTGGAACCTATCAGTTAATCAAAAATCGACAATCAAGGTATGTTAAGGCATTTTCTTTCGGCAAGTTAGTTTCCTCAGCATAGAATTCAGTATGAATCCCAGTAAAGCATGTCAGGAGTATGTTATCATGTTTAGTTGTTGTTGTCAGTTAAGACTCGTAAATTGTATTATTTTGGGTTGGACTATACCTGTATATCTTCCGTGACCACCCCAGGCTTAATAGTTGAGTCGTCGTTGGCCAGGGGCGAGGATAAGTCGCTCTACGGAGCGGCATGCCATCCGCAAGGGATGAAAATGGGGATCCAGATCCTCATATTGTCGTTGTTGGCCTTATACACACCCCCGCCGAGCGTTTATGCCCGGGTTGTAGATATCAGGAGTCCTCCAGACTCGGACTCAAACACAACTACAGTCAGGGGTCGAGCGGGCCCAGTTGCAGACCCAGGGCATCGGCAGGACGCTTATAGCTGGTAGTTGACTCAGTATGACATGGATAGGGTTATATAGATTCAGGTGTACTCAATGGGGCTAATGAGGGCCCCGGGGGGTTGTTCGGTGCTGATTGTACCTTCTGGCTTATGAGGGCCTGATAAGGTTTATTTTTGCTTTATTTACTGTTAGTTAGATAGTAGGACACCTCGTTTGTCAGGTATGACCCCTACCCTCCTTATCATAGTTATGTTTATCCCTGATTTCACTACTTTAGTCCGTTTCCTTTACTTCAGTTATTGTCAGTTCTATTTCCTTACTTTCAGTTATTTAAAGTTACTGCTTTACATACTCAGTACCTGTGGTACTGACGCCCTCTTCTGGGGTACTACATTACTTGCCTGCAGGTACACATAGACAAGGAGAAGGTCCCTCGTAGTTCCATTCACCTATACAGAGCCATCAACTCCTTTCTTCCATAGCTTGTGTGATAGAGGTTTATTTCTTTTGTTTGTATAGTATGGGTAGGTCGGGGCCCTATCCCGACCATCTTATTACTCTTAGAGGCTTGCAGATTGCATTACTTCCCTGTGATTTGATGATATCGGCCATGTGGAGCCTATATGTGTTTTAGACCGTGTGTGTTGGCCGTGTGGGGCCCTATTTAGCTATTGATTGGTGTCCTTGTCGGCCATAGTTCAGTTTAGCATCTAATTTTGCTTTCCAGTTAGAACCAGATATCATGGTGGCCTTGTTGACCTGCATAGGACTACCTATAATTGTTTTTATATGGTTAGCTGTTTATTTTCACAAGTGGCTATAGGCCTTGTCGGCCGGGGGTTGTATTCACAGCCGCTATATATCCTATTATTTTCATGATTCTAGAGTTAGAGTCAGCCTGCACCAGAGGTGCTTAGGCTCAATTAGCTCAGTAGTTCAGGTCCTAGTAGAGCACCAGGTGGTAGTCATGCCTCCCAAGATGGGGCGTGACAAACTTGATATCAGATAAGGTCGTATCCCAGGGAGTCTGCAAGCCATGCTAAGTAGAGTCTTGTCTATGGATGTGTTGTGCACCACATACTATAGGCAGGAGGCTGCAAGGCATAATAGGATGGTTGCTCTTTCTTCTTATTCAGTCGTGCTATAGTGCGGTATAGGATTGAGTCCCTAAGCTCATTATACTCTTTTGTTTATAGAGAAATGTCGGACCAATGACACCCTACGACATGCATGAGGTTAGATGTAGCAGCAAGGGAGGGCACCAGCAGGGTGCCCCAGCCTCGGTCAGAATTAGCCCGATCTGAGGACGATACAGAGGTATCATCTCGACCTCCCCAGCAATCTCCACCACATCAGGAGCCACTTGGGACTGTCGGTTTGACAGCACCGCCTCCGGCAGTTTCTATACCCGTACAATCCAACCAGGAGGTCAGGAGCGCAGTGGTTATGCTAGCCTAGATGATGGCTACTCAGTGCCAGCCAGTGCCACCTATAGTTGCAGAATCCGTAGGAGGGCCTGGTGGCTCGAGGGTTCGAGAATTCCTAGCAGTAAGTCCCCCGCAATTCATAGGGACAGATCGTACCGAGGACACTCAAGACTTCTTAGACTAGATGCAGAGGATTTTTAAGGTGATGCATGCTACACCTACAGAGTCGGTTGAGTTGGCGATATTCCGGCTAGGGGACATCGTCGTGTTGTGGTATGAGAGTTGGGAAAGGTCTCGAGGGAGAGATGTTTCCCCTCCAACCTGGCCCAGCTTCTCAGAGGCTTTCTTAGGTCATTACCTACCGTAGAAGATAGAGGCAGTGAAAACATGGCCTAGACCTACCACTCCGACCAAGGTACGTAGTTTCCTGGGGTTAGCCGGGTATTACAGAAGGTTCGTGGAAGGATTTTCCACTTTAGCAGCACCTTTCACCAAACTGACGCAGAAGGCAGCAACATTCCATTGGACTGAGGCATATGAGTGGAGCTTTCAGGAACTGAAAGACAGCTTGACATCGGCACCGGTGCTAGCATTTCCGGAAGGAACAAAGGGTTATGTAGTCTATTGTGATGCTTCGGGTGTTGGGTTAGGATGTGTTTTCATGCGGCATAGTAAGGTGATTGCCTATGCTTCCAGGCAGCTGAGGAAGCATGAGAGGAACTACCCTACCTATGACCTGGAGTTAGATGCGGTATTTCATGCCTTTAAAATATGGAGACACTACCTGTATGCGTGCACGTTGATATTTTCACTAATCATAGAAGCTTGCAGTATATTTTCACCCATAAAGAGTTGAACCTGCAACAGTGTCGCTATTGGAGTTGTTAAAGGATTGTGATGTGAATATTTTATATCACCCAAAGGCCAATGTTGTAGCAGATGCCTTTAGCCGCAAATCCATGGGAAGCCTGGCATGTTTACAACCCGTGCAGCGAGAATTGGCCCGAGAATTGCATCAGCTAGCCAGTTTAGCCGTTCGTGTAGTAGAATCTGGAGACAATGGAGCGGTAATCCAGAATACCACAGTGTCATCATTGGTTGTGGAAGTGAAAGAACGGTAGTATGAAGATCCTATCCTAGTTCAACTAAGACACAAGGTCCAGCGAGGGGAAGTGACAGATTTCCTGGTAACCGAGGACAGAGTTTTAAGATATAGGGATCGCCTCTGCGTTCCAGACGTGGCAGGTCTTTGCCAGAAAATTATGGGCAAGGTACACTATGCCCGTTACTCTCTCCATCCAGGTTTGACAAAAATGTACCATGACGTAAAAGATATTTACTGGTGGCCGGGAATGAAAAAGGGGATAGCAGAATTCATAGCTCAATGTCCCAATTGCCAACTGGTGAAAGCTGAACATTAGAAACTAGGCGGACTGACATGTTCGGTGCTTTGGATGGGTATATAACTACACGCAAGTGCACGTGGTCGAACAAGTAGTAAAGTGGCTTGAGTAAGCCAAGTATCGATCCCACAGGGATTGGGATGAAGTGCAATCTGCTCAAGTGTACTATATTTCAATTCTAAAAATGCAGACAACAGTGTAACCAAGAGTTTGATATTTTGTTTTATAATTTTTATGCTAAAGCTAAAATAATTTTCTAATGTGAGTCTGAACTATGAATGAGAGCATGCTGAGGCTAAACGAACATGTAATGAAATTAATTATCAACATAATTTGGTTAGTCTTTTCCTCCGGTTGCTAGGCAAGAACTATTGCCAAGGAATTAAAACTCTCGTATTTAACCCCACTTAAGAATCATGAACCATCCACCTACATTTCTGTGATTAAATGCAATTCATGTTGTAGCCATACAAACCCAGTTCCTAAATTGACTAATACGACTTTCAGGTATATTTCTATCCTGAAAGTAAATCAATTCTCAATTTTCCCAAACCAAGTAAAGATCATATCCTATTAATTCACAACTTTCCAATTTCTTGCTCTCTCGATTGAAACCGGACTTTTTAGATATACATTAACGTAGGCCACACATTAATGCAGTAAGAACAAGAATTAATAGAACAACCATGGAAGAAAAGATGAAAAACCAAAGAATCAATGATCACATTTCACTACAATTGTTCATAACCTCAGTAAGAAGATGAATTAGCCACTCATTTGTGGATTAAACATCGTTAAATGAGTGTTAAACATACAAGCAATTGAATACAAGGAGAAGGAAAGAGAGAAAAACCCTGATAATTTCGTCCCCTCAACTGCCTGTAACCCATGTTCTTGCTCCACCAAGTAAGAATATTGAAAAATGAACCTAAGTGTTCTATTTATACTGGTGGGAATTTTTCCCCGGAATAACGAGCAACGTGTCACGGAGTGCATCGCGGAGCACTGCCTCCGTGACACGCTACGAACGCGGACCTTCACTGGAAGTGGGGGTCCAGCAAATAAAGCCCAACGTGGCACGATGTGCAACGCGGAGCCAAGCCACCGTGCCACTGACCCATCACGTACCCTCTCTGGAAATTGGGCAAAAATTCTCTATCCAGGCAGAAGGCCTCCGCGATGGCAGCGTGACACGGCTCCATCGCGGAGCCCCTTTATTTTATGTTGTTCAATGCCTTGTCCCGTGCTCACGTCCGAGTTCAACCCCGATATCTTCCAACATGCATTTAAGCTTCCCAAAATTACATTTTACCTGTAAAACAATGCTAATCATGTTGGTTAGTATAAATTCACATTTTATTACCAATTACATGAGAATGTGTACACATTGATTGATAAACAAGGCTAAAATGACACTTTTGAGTATCACTTGGGCATATAAATTTACCTAAGATCACTTACCCCACACTTAAATCCTTGTTCGTCCTCGAACAACAATCCTACACCTCATGCGCTTTACATCCCAACCTCGCTACTTTGGTTCGACAATTTAGGCTAAGATCATACCGATTATTCAATACAGCAAATCATCAAGAAAACATGCATGGTTCTATCAATGCAATGACCTTCGATACATCAAGACCTCCTAGACTTAAGAATTGACTCTCGATATTGGCAAACTCATGCAAATCAGCTGATCAAGATATCCGACATGAAAATTAATCTCTCATCAAGCATGTGCCCTCACAACACAAGAGAATCTTCCCCTTTTTGCTCATATAACTCACAAAATTTCAAGCAGGGGCATGTAAACACAATTTCGCTCTCTCTCCCAAAAGAATTCACATGCATCATGTCATGACCCATAAGCTTGCCCTTAGTGTATTACTCCACTAATATAAAGAAGTGCGATGTAAGATCACGTAGGACTTTAACTGGTTGTAATGGACGCTACGGAACTAGTAAATATTGGGTTAGCCAATAATAGCCACTAGCATCCTTAAGCGCCTTTTCAACACATCCCATCAACTCATGGACATTGTTTCTTCTTTCATCCTCCCATTCTTGATGTTTTTCTTTAGTTTGGCCCATCTTATTAAGCACACTTGACACAACAACAAAGATTATTCATGCACCTTCATTATAGTTTATTTATAACAAGTGCACCTTCAACCTTTTCTTTTCTTCTATCACTCTGCTTTTCTTTTCTTTTCACCATTCTCACTCTTTGACACGCTACGGACGCGGAGGCTTTCTGGAAAATCACTCGAAATCGGCCCAGGCAGCTCCTTGCCGCGTTGGCAATGTGTCACGCTGCCTGGGCAGCGCGTTGCAGCCCCATGGTCGCGGAGTCCACCTGTCGTGGCACGTTGCCAACGTGCAAGTGGGCTGTTTTGAGCGGCCTGCCTGCCGTGGCACCTTGTCGACGCGGCGGTGGGCTGTTTTGTGCCTCTTCCTTGCCGACGTTCGCGTGTTAATTTCGTTTCCAAGCTTCTACTTCACCAACTCATGGATTAGTTACTCAAACATCATCAAAACCTACAAAACAAAGGCTAATCATGTTGGTTAGCACATATCTCCACATTATATAAAATTACATGAAAATGTATACAATAACTTAGATAAACAAGACTAATTGAAGTAATAAAGAGTATCTCGGGCATATATTTTTGCCCGTTATCACAACCCCACACTTAAAGCCTTGTTCGTCCTCAAACAACCTTTTACATATCACGCAAATGGAGACTCCTACATAACTAATTTAGCAAGATAATTCAGGTTACGGCTATAATGATTACGTAAGATACAAGCTAAAAATAGAGCATGCCTGATTTGATCATTGAAATGAAGTACAACCATGTTAAGACTTCTTAACCTCAAGAATCGACTCTCACTTTTACCAAACTCATGCAAATCATCTGATTAAGAAATCCCACATGAAATATATCCTTCTTTCAACATGTGCCCCTCACGGAAAGAGAGTTACCCAATCACACGCAAAAACAATTTTTTACATCACAACATGTGTGGGTACATGAATAGAATTACGCTCACTCTCACAAAGAATTCACATGCATTATGTAATGACCCATAAGCTTGCCCTTAGTGTTTTATTCCACTAATATAAGGATGTGTGAATGTAAGATCAAGTAGGACTTTTTAGGTTGTAATGTAACTCAGGTGCGGGTAGGTACTATTGTGATCAGTAATAATGACTATCTTTCCTAAGCGCTTTTAATACATCACGCCTTCATTACAAACTTCCCTTCCCTCACTTCACCTTTTTTCTCCTTTCATCTTTCTTTTTCCTCTTTTGGTCCCCCATTTCTTTCGGCATTTTTAGCTTATTAGTAAGGAGTACTTAAGCAATATGTTTCATTCATTCCTTTTCTTACTCCCTACTAATAACCAACCATTTTCACACAAATGCACCTTTTTCCTTTTCTCAACTATTACAATTGCTACTTTCCCTTCTTTTTCATTCTTCTCACTCCTTTACTCTTTCGGATTTTTTTTCTTTAAGCGCTTCGGAGTTTTGGATCAAATTCAAGGCTAATGAAAGAAAAAGGATTAAGCTTATGTTGCAGCTATCAAAGAATAGGCTCAAGGCTCAATGGGGTTAACTAGGATTAATTTTTCAAGGTAGGTATAATGAGGGATAAAAGTTTGGTTCATTCAAAGAAATGCCTAAATCATGTCCTACAATTCACATCCTTCATTTAATTTTATAAACACACCAGGCAAGTTCTAGACAATCCACAATAGCACGGAATACTCAAAAACCATACACTCATGGCACATGCTCAAATCAAGACACAATCAGTAGACTCTTACTCAGCTAATCACAAGAATTCAGAATTAAGCTTCCGTCATATTGAGTCAAATTCAAGAGCCTAAGTGTCTCAAACAAAGTTATACAATTGCATGCTTCATACTGAACATACTTGCATCTTACAACCATGTATAGCACATAACAAGAACATCCAGCACCAATTAGTTATGGTTTCAAAACCCAAAACCTATCGACTAATTTTCCTCAAGACGGTCGTCATCCATCCATCATCGGAAACAATCACTAACTATGACTAAAAAAAACTTTATATACATACCAAGGAAAGAAAGAAAAAAGAAAAGAAAAAAAAATTTATTCTTCGGTTTAAATACCCCCCGTCGGAAAAGAACCGAAAAGAAAAACCAACGGGTGATGAAGTCATGCTTAATTCACAAAAATTTTTCAAATTTTTCACAAGCATTACATTCACCAAAAATCGTTAAGCACAACAAAAATTTTTTAAATTTCTTGAAATTTCCCTCACCCCACACTTAAATCATGCTATGTCCGCATAGCATCAAACTAAAGGTTACAAAGGGTGGGAAATACTCCCTGAGGTCTTTAGGCCTAGTTGACAACATGGTTTTCTTCAACTATGGACAAGTGGGTGTTCGACCCCACACTTTTTCTTTTCCATGCTTGTTAGCTTCCTCCTCCACGGGTACTCAGACTTCCCCTCCATCTGTGCTTAACTTTCCACCAAAACAACACAAGATGAAAAATAAATAAAATAAACATAAATGCAAGAAATTAAAATGGTACCCTTGGGTTGCCTCCCAAGAAGCGCCTAATTTTACGTCGCGGCACGACGTACCAAGTTTCACCACTTTTTCCTCCACCTTGAGGATATGAATCTCACCCCTAATTTCTTCTCTAATTTCCTCTTATGCTCCAGGGGTGGTGGTGAAAAATTGTAAGGACCAAACAGTAGATGTTGCCTTTTGCATTTATTGGTCCTTAAGTAAGCGAAGTCATTTTGTCTTTCTGAGTTAGCAAATTTCAAAATATATGGTGCTTGGTCCTCCTCTAGACATTTCTCTACAAACTTGGAAGACTCTATTTCTATGTTGTCAACCAAATTTAATGTTGAAAAATGCGTAGAGTGTGGTCCAATACACCTCAACTCTGAAACTGCATTTTGCTTGACCTCCTTACTTGTATATACCTTCTTGACATCGACATCTATCTCACCATTAAAGTCAACTGGGGGATACTCTATCTCTTCTTCCAAGAATGGCTTTTCCATAAGTGTGAGCCCATCACGAGGACACTCAAGAGATTCTAACTGTTGGGCTTCATCCAAAAATCCACCCTTGTCCTCTGCTTGTAGTTCCTCTTGAATATCGGCTAAAACTGTTACCTGCAAGTCATCACAAGCTTCAGCTTCAGCGATCATCTCCGTGAATTTGACGTTCATCCTGCTTACAGCCTCGGCATTCTCCTTTTGCTGAATTATTAATTCTGCCACCGACTCCTTCATTGCTTCTGATTGCTCCAGGAGTTGTTTCATCATGTCCTCTATTTGAACTTGGCGTCCCAAGTCCTCATTTTCAACATGCCTATACTCAGAAAAATCAACATAAGTATCATAGTAGGGGCTTGGGGGAGGGGAATATGCCTTTGGACAATCACCCCAATGGCCATATTGACACCCAGATATATTGCACGTGTTACAGTTTTTCCACAAGTGGGGTCGTCCGCAATTCATGCAAGATTCGCCAAAATATGCGTATCCACCATTTATAATCCAAGATGTCATGTCAATGAGGGTATCCGAAAGAGAGAAAAATTAAAATGAACAAAGAATTAAAACAAATTCTAAGACCAAGTTGTCAACACTTAAGAAAATAAAACAAAAATACAGTAAATTTACACTTAACACAATTTCACATCGCCTAGCCTCCCCGGTAGCGGCGCCAAAAACTTGTTCGGTGCTTTGGTAGGGGTTAAAAACCGACACGCAAGTGCACGTGGTCAAACAAGGAGACTAAGTAAGCCAAGTATCGATCCAAGGAGACTCTGGATAAGTAAAATTGCTTAAGTATACTATATTCTAGTTTACTTCTAATTATGTTGACAACAATGTAACCAAAAGTTAAATAATTTTGTTTATAAACTATATACTAAAACTATTAACAAATATTTACTTGAATTGAAACTATGGATAAGAGCATGCCAAGGTTAAGAACAAGTAATGAATTCGATAGTAATCATAATTCGGTTATTCTTCTCTTCATGTTGCTAGCCAAGAACATTAGCCTAGAGATTAAAACTCTCGTATTTAATCTCACTTTAGAATCATAAACCATTCGTCTACATTTCTGTGATCAAATGCAATTTATGACCTAGCAATACAATTCCGGTTCCTAAATTGACTAATACGGCTTTCAAGTATATTTCTATCAGGAAAGCACATCAAAACCCAATTTTCCCAAATCAAGTTAAGAACAATACCCTATTAATTCACAACTTTCCAATTTCTTGCTCTCTCGAGTGAAATTGGACTTTTTAGATGTACATTAATGTTGGCCACACACTAATGCAGCAAGAACAAGAATTAATAGAACAACATGAAAGAAGAAGATGAAAAACCATATAATTCACAATCAAAATTCAATACACATGTTCAAAACCTTAGCAAGGAAGAGAATTAGCCACTCATTTGTGGACTGATCATCCTCAAATGAGTTTAAATCATACGTACAATTGATTGAAAGAAGAAAGAAAGAGAGAAAAACCCTTAGCTTTTTCGTCCCTCAACTGCTGCTAACCCACGTCCTAGCTCCACCAAGTCTTCCTCCTCAAAAATAAACCTAAGTGTTCTATTTATATTTGTAGAAATCTTTCCCGGATTAACAAGCAACGTGTCACGGAGGCCAACACGGAGCACGGCCTCCGTGACACGCTACGGACGCGGAGGCTTTCTGGAAAATCACCCGAAATCGGCCCAGGCAGCACCTTGCCGTGTTGGAAACGTGTCACGCTGCCTGGGCAGCGCGTTGCAGCCCCATGGTCGCGGAGTCCACCTGCCGTGGCACGTTGCCAACGCGCAGGTAGGCTGTTTTGAGCGGCCTGCCTGCCGTGGCACCTTGTCGACGAGCCGGTGGGCTGTTTTGTGCCTCTTCCTTGCCAACGTTCGCGTGTTAATTCCGTTTCCAAGCTTCTACTTCGCCAACTCATGGATTAGTTACTCAAACATCATCAAAACCTACAAAACAAAGGCTAATCATGTTGGTTAGCACATATCTCCACATTATATAAAATTACATGAAAATGTATACAATAACTTAGATAAACAAGACTAATTGAAGTAATAAAGAGTATCTCGGGCATATATTTTTGCCCGTTATCAGCATTCACTGGGGCTTGAGGCTGGTTCATTGTCATGTTGCTGAAGTGGGTGTTAAGTTGATTTTGCAATGCAGTTATCTGTGCAGCAATAACTGTAAACCCATCCACTTCTAGCATTCCTGCTGCTTTCCTTATCCCGCCTCTTGATGAATCAGCATTCCATTCTGAATTGCCCTGCGAAATGCGGTTCAACAAGGTATACAGCTCCTCATAAGTTTTCTCCAGCGCTTGTCCTCCAGCTACTGAGTCTAGCAATATTTTTGTGTGGGGTTCCAAACCCTCTATAAAAGTGTGCACCAGCACATCATTGGACTGATGATGATGAGGACAATCCTGCAACATGGACTTGAATCTCTCCCAGGACTGATATAGATTCTCTCCCTCTCTCTGTTTGAATCTTAGAATTTGACTTCTAAGACTTGCTGTTTTACTGGAAGGGAAAAAACTGTATCAAAATATTTTCTTGCAAGATCATCCCCCGTACAAATACAATTAGGTGGCTCAGCTTTCAACCACCTCTTGGCTTCTCCCAATAGTGAAAATGGGAACAATGTAAGCCAGACATAATCTGATGACACTCCAGCGGGGATATAAGTGTCACTTATCTCCAAAATATTTTGGAGATGCTGCTATGGATCTTCATGAGGGAGACCGGTAAACTGCCCGCTAGTGTGCGACAATTGCACCATATTCTGCTTAAGTTCGAACCTCCCTCCTGGCTCAGGTTTGCGGATGCTATATGTGACATTATTAGCATGTGGGATTGCAACCTCACGAACCGGCCGAGCTGCTACTTCTTCGGGCACTAACACTGCCCGTACTACCGGCGGATTCTGTTGTTGCTCCATGATTGTCTGTCTGAGAAACTGCAGCTTTCTTTGTAGAGCTTCTCTCCTCTTACTATGAAATATTCTTTCTGGCTCTATATACGAGTCCATCAGCTCCTTGTCTCTTGCCAGCGTTCAACAGAAATTAAATCTGCAAAATACAGGCTAAGACCAAGTTGTCAACACTGAGAGAATAAAAATACAGTAATTTAACACTTAAAACAAATTCACCAATTGCCAGTCCCCGGCAACGGCGCCAAAAACTTGTTCGGTGCTTTTGGATAGGTATATAACTACACGCAAGTGCACGTGGTCGAACAAGTAGTAAAGTGGCTTGAGTAAGCCAAGTATCGATCCCACAGGGACTGGGATGAAGTGCAATCTGCTCAAGTGTACTATATTTCAATTCTAAAAATGCAGACAACAGTGTAACCAAGAGTTTGATATTTTGTTTTATAATTTTTATGCTAAAGCTAAAACAATTATCTAATGTGTGTCTGAACTATGAATGAGAGCATGCTGAGGCTAAACGAACATGTAATGAAATTAATTATCAACATAATTTGGTTAGTCTTTTCCTCCGGTTGCTAGTCAAGAACTATTGCCAAGGAATTAAAACTCTCGTATTTAACCCCACTTAAGAATCATGAACCATCCACCTACATTTCTATGATTAAATGCAATTCATGTTCTATCCATACAAACCCGGTTCCTAAATTGACTAATACGACTTTCAGGTATATTTCTATCCTGAAAGTAAATCAATTCTCAATTTTACCAAACCAAGTAATGATCATATCCTATTAATTCACAACTATCCAATTTCTTGCTCTCTCGAGTGAAACCGGACTTTTTAGATATACATTAATGTAGGCCACACATTAATGTAGTAAGAACAAGAATTAATAGAACAACCATGGAAGAAAAGATGAAAAACCAAAGAATCAATGATCACATTTCACTACAATTGTTCATAACCTCAGCAAGAAGATGAATTAGCCACTCATTTGTTTATTAAACATCGTTAAATGAGTGTTAAACATACAAGCAATTAAATATAAGGAGAAGGAAAGAGAGAAAAACCCTGATTAATTCATCCCCTCATCTGCCTGTAACCCACGTTCTTGCTCCACCAAGTCAGAATATTGAAAAATGAACCTAAGTGTTCTATTTATACTGGTGGGAATTTTTCCCGGAATAACGAGCAACGTGTCACGGAGTGCATCGCGGAGCACTGCCTCCGTGACACGCTACGGACGTGGACCTTCACTGGAACTGGGGTTCTAGGAAATAAAGCCCAACGTGGCACGACGTGCAACGCAGAGCCAAGACACCGTGCCACGGACCCATCGCGTACCCTCTCTAGAAATTGGGTGAAAATTCCCTATCCAGGAAGAAGGCCTCTGCGATGGAAGCGTAACACGGCTCCATCACGGAGCCCCTTTATTTTATGCTGTCCAATGCCTTGTCCCGTGCTCACGTCCGAGTTCAACCCCGATATCTTCCAACATGCATTTAAGCTTCCCAAAATTACATTTTACCTGCAAAACAATGCTAATCATGTTGGTTAGTATAAATTCACATTTTATTACCAATTACATGAGAATGTATACACATTGATAGATAAACAAGGCTAAAATGACACTTTTGAGTATCACTTGGGCATATAAATTTGCCCAAGATCATGACACAGGATATAGCCGTTCCTTTATGGAAATGAGAGACAGTTAATATGGATTTTGTAGCAGGGTTACCTCGTACCAGGAGTAAATATGATTCTATCTGGGTAATTGTTGACTGGTTGACAAAATCAGCTCACTTTCTACCAGTAAGGGCTGCCTTTTTAGCCGAAGATTATGCTGAGCTGTATATTAGAGAAATAGTCCGATTGCATGGTGTTCCGCTGTCAATTATCTCTGACAGAGGGGCGCAGTTTACAGCTAAATTTTGGCAGTCTTTTCAAAGAGCCTGGGGACGCAGGTTAACCTGAGCACAGCCTTCCATACTCAGACAGACTGGCAGGCAGAACGTACAATCCAGATGCTTGAGGATATATTACGGGCATGTGTGCTAGATTTTTGAGGCAGGTGGGATGAACATCTACCATTTATTGAATTTGCCTATAATAACAGTTATCATTCAACAATTCAGATGGCACCTTATGAAGCATTATATGGGCGGAAGTGTAGGTCACCAGTTGGTTGGTTTGAGGTAGGAGAATCAGCATTGATTGGACCAGATATTATTCATCAATCAGAAGAGAAAGTAAAGCTTATCAGGGAACGTCTGCTGACTGCTCAGAGCCGCTAGAAATCTTATGTTGATGTGCGGTAGAGAAACCTAGAACTTAATGTGGGTGACTGGGTATTCCTGAAGGTTTCACTGATGTAGGGTGTGATGAGATTTTGTAAGAAAGAAAAGCTCAGACCAAGGTTTATTGGGCTTTATTAGATTCGCTGAAGGATAGGCCAGGTGGCTTATGAATTGGATTTACCCCCAGAATTAGAATCTATTCACCTAGTTTTTCACGTATCAGTGTTGAGGAAGTGTATAGGAGATCCCTCCTGAATTGTCCCATTTAAAGACGTCCAAAGCACTGAGGAGTTAGCTTATGAAGAAGCTCCAGTAGCCATATTAGATCGGAAGATCCGCATACTAAGAACTAAAGATGTTGCTTCCGTTAGAGTGTTATGGCAAAATAAGAACTGAGAGGAGATGACTTGGGAAGCAGAAGATGATATGAAAACCAAATATTCTCAGTTATTTCAGACTTAGTCAGATAGTGCAGCTAGAGTTATGTTGTTGTCGTTGTTTTATAAGTTGCATTATATACATGTATATGTGGAGTAGTTGACTTTAGTCTATTATGAAATGAATGCCATAGTATTGTGTGGAGTACCTGTATTGGACTTTTCTGTGTTTTAGGGTTTTTGGATAGTCCATATTACAAGGGAGACTCTGCAGAAATTTTTCCAGAATAAGTAATTGCAAGGTTAAGGTTCTTGCAAGTAGAAGTTAACATCCGAGGACGAATGTTCTTAAGGGGGGAGGATGTTACACCCCGTAAGTTCCTAGCATTTATACGGCCTATTCGCATATTGGTTGAGAGTTTTAGAGTGCCATACTTACGAGGAAAGGGCCCGGGGAAAGGCCGAATGAGTGCCAAGTCAGGATTTCGTGAGAGGAGGCCGAACCAAGCTGCCCAGAGGGGCAAAGTGGCACGGAGCTGCTCCTCCGCGTTAGCCAACATGGAATGGAGCAGAATCAGCGCGTTGGGCAACGTGCCACATTGCCTTGTATACAGCCTGAACTATATAAGAGTCTCACACTTAGAAATGAGATTATAAATCACAAATCACGACCAACAGAGAATAGGGACGAAGGAAAAACTTTAATTTTCATCGGATTACGCCGCTAAACGCCGTCCAAGCCAAAATTAACTTCGGGTATCAAAGTATAAAGCTGCAGGGAGCATTTCTACAGAGTTAGTTTCGTGAAATTCGCCTGGCGAATCGTCGTCCCGCCGAGCCAAAGTTGTTGGAATATAGTTAATATTTATATGTAAAGTTTTCCTTTTTGCCGAATTTAGTGTTAAAACTAGTCCTATCCTTCCAGTAACATGATTTTTGTTAGGAAGAGCTATTGAATACTAATTGGAACCTATTAGTTAATCAAAAACCAGCAATCGAGGTATTTTAAGGCATTTTCTTTCGGCAAGTTAGTTTTCTTAGCATAGAATCCAGTATGAATCCCAGTAAAGCATGTCAGGAGTATGTTATCATGTTTAGTTGTATTTTTCAGTTGAGACTCATAAATTGTATTGTTTTGGGATGGATTATACCTGTATAGCTTCCGTGACCACCCAAGGGTTAATAGTTGTGTCGCTGCCCGCTAGGGGCGAGAATACGTCGCTCTACGGAGCGGCATGCCGTCTGCAAGGGATGAAGATGGGGATCCAGATCCTCATATTGCCGTGGTTGGCCTTATACACACCCCCGCCGAGCGTTTACGCCTGGGGTGTAGATATCAGGAGTCCTCTAGGCTCAAACTCAAACACAGCTACAGCCAGGGGTCGAACGGGCCCAATTGTAGACCCAGGGGATCGACAGGACGCTTATAGCTGGTAGTTGACTCAGTATAACCTGCATAGGGGTATATAGATTGAGGTGTACTCACTGGAGCTAATGGGGGCCCTGGTGGGTTGTTCTGTGCTGATTGTACCTTCCGACTTATGGGGGCCAGGTAAGGTTTATGTTTGCTTTAGTTACTGATTGTTAGATAGTAGGACGCCTCGTTTGTCAGGTATGACCTCTACTGTTATACCCCGTAGAATTCCCAGCCCTTAGATGAGCTATTCGCACGTTGGTTAAGCATATTTGAAAGCCATACGTGCTAGGGAAAGGCCCGGGAAAAGATCGGATGAGAAACCCGTCGAAACCATCGCGGGAGGAGCCGAGGCAGAGCCCCTCCGCGATGGCAGCATGTCACGGAGGTGAGGCCTCCGTGATGGCTCCGTGACACGTTGCCCAAGTCCAGGCCCAAGTATATAAAGCCCCCACTTCGGTTGGAAATCATTTAACACTTATAAAACTTCCAGAAAACGCAGTGAACAGAGGGAAAACGAAGGAAAATTATAAATTATCGTCCGATTACGCTGCCAAACGCTGCCCAAACTCAAATTAATCCTAGATACTAAGGTATTTAGCAGCAGAGAACATTTCTACGGAATTAGTTTCACGAAATACGGCCGACGAATCGGCGAGCCACCGAACTAAAGTAAGTAGAATTGCTCTAAATTAATGTCTATGTGTTCCTAGCTGAGAAGTGAATACTTCTCCCTTCTGGGCCGCTGAAAAATAGCGAGTTTTCGACTGTCTTTCGATAAGCCTAAGTTTAGGCTATAAACTATATCGAAAGCAACGTTTCTCTTTACAATAAAGCTGTATTTAGTATTGATTGACATATTTATGAATGCAGCTGGAAGGAAATAGTTGAAGTACCGGCCAAGCCTCGTCCGACGGACGAATAGTCGAAGATAAGGTATGTAAAGTTAAGTTTCCTCGGCAAGTTAAGTAACATTGAAGTAGTATAGTAAATTACAGACCAGTAGAATGTTCAGAAATTGATTATGGTGTTATTTTGAATATTGGTGCAATATGAGAAGTTTTGGGTTGTAACGTGTACGATACCTATCCGTATGATATAGATTCGGACGTAAGTGGTTAAGATTGCCCAGTATATTCAGTATGTGATGTAATATGCCATGTTAAGATATTGTTGTGTTTAGCTGAAACCTCGCGAAGTAGTACAGTATCCGTGAAGCATTCCAGACATAGAATAGTAACTAAATATGGTGTAGAAAGCATGTTAGAAGTAGGAAATCATGTTAATACAGAAACTCAGTAAACAGTATAGTTTTCAGTAGAAACACCTTCTTGTATAACCTTTGCCCCAGTACAGTTTGACAGGAGGCTATACTTATATTTATATTTACCTGTCTCAGCATGTATCAGACACTTACAGATTACTATTATTAGCTCAGTATGTGATTAATATGATACCTTACACCTGTTAGTCTTAGCTTATGAGATACACAGAGAGCATGACTAGTTGAGACCGTTGTATTGATTGGAGTTGGATTACCTAGCATCCCTGACCGCCCAAGGTTAATAGCTGTATCGACTCGTCCACCAGAGGACGAGGATACGTCACTCTTCGGAGTGATATGCCGTCCCGCAAGGGGACGAAGATGGGATGCCAGTTTCCCCATATTGTGCCTTGGTCGGCCCTTATACACCCCCGTCGAGCGGGTACGCCCGGGGTGTTGATTTGGAGTCCTTAGGACTCAGATACAGTTATAGTCAGGGGCTCAGCAAGCTTAAGTGCATACCCAGGGACCAGCAGGATGCTTACAGCCACTGTAGGAGATGGGATGACCGGGGTAGGGGCATAGATTCCGTGTTGATTGTACCTCCCGGCTTATGGGGGCTGGGTAAGGTTTGTGTGTGCCATGTTATGTTATGTATGTGATGCTATGTTACATTAGACATGAGTAGATTAGTAGTAGAATGATACGTCTCCAGACACGACACCTACTCCTCCCAGTATGATTGAGAACAGGTACGACTTACATCATCAGACAGATAATCTAGTTCTTCTTATTTCAGTTTTGTCAGTTATGTTATTGATTTCAGATATCTTTTCAGTCATTGCTTTACATACTCAGTACCAGCGGTACTGACGCCTGGTGGGGCGCTGCATTACTTGTCTGCAGGTACTCATAGACGAGCAGGCGATTCTACGTGACTCCCTGTCAGCGGTCTAGTATTCAGCTCCGGTCATCCGGAGGCTGAATTTCAGAGGTGTAGCTCAGTTCCTTTTGTTGTATATTATGGGTAGGTCGGGGCCCTGTCCTGATCAGTTCTATTGCTATTCCTAGAGGCTTGCAGTCTGTGTATATTCTCTGTGGTCAGATGAGCCGGTCGTGTGAGGCCGTGCAGTTGTATAGTTGCCTTTACTCTTTTTTTCTTTTGTAATGGCCGTGTGGGGCCATAGTTTGCCAGTAGTGGTGACCTTGCCGTTCACGTAGCTTTTCAGTATGTTATGTTTGAGTTACAGATAACTAGATAGCATGGTGGCCTTGTCGGCCACATAGGTTTCCCTGAATTACTATGTTTCTGGTCAGCTGTTAGTACAGGTACAGAAGGCTATAGGCCAATGGGCCGGGGGCTGTATTTACAGCCGTTATATAGCCCTTTGTTCCCAGAAATATGAGTTAGAGCCAGCCAGGCACCAGATGCGCCCAGGCTTAACAGTCCAGCAGGTCAGGTGCTAGTAGGGCACCAGGTGCCAGTCATACCCCCCAAGGTGGGGTGTGACAAACTTGGTATCAGAGCAGGTCGTATCCCAGGGAGTCTGCAAGCCGTGCTAAGTAGAGTCCTGTCCATGGATGTGTTGTGCACCACATACTATGGGTAGGAGGCTACAAGGCATGATAGGATGGTTGTCTTTTATTCTGATTCAGTCGTGCTATAGAGCGGTACAGTATAGGGTTGAGTCCCTAAGAGCTTACCATATTCTTTGGTTACAGATAATGTCAGACCAGCAACATCCTACCACAGGTCGGAGCTTAGACATTGCAGCAGGGGAGGGCACCAGCAGGATGCCTCCCCCTCATTTGGAGATAGCCCGATCAGAGGGCCCTACAGAGGCTTCATCTCAGCCTCCTCAGCAGTCTCCACCACTTCAAGAGCCACTTGGGGCGACATTACCTTCAGCAGCCCCTATATTGACACCCTCCGACCAGGAGGTTAGGAGTGCTGTAGTTCTGTTAGCACAGATGATGGCTGCTCAGCGTCAGCAAATGCCATCTATAGTTGCAGAATCTTCAGGAGGGCCCGGTAGTTCAAGGGTCCGAGAGTTCTTAGCCCTGAATCCTCCACAGTTCACAGGTACGGATCGAACAGAGGACCCTCAGGATTTTCTGGATCAGATGCAGAGAATCTTCAGGGTTATGCATGCTACGCCTACTGAGTCAGTTGAATTGGCCGCATTCCGGTTACGAGATATTGCGGTGCTATGGTATGAAAGCTGGGAGAGGTGTCGAGGGAGAGGTTTCCCCTCCCACCTGGTCCAGCTTTTCAGGAGCCTTTCTAGATCACTATTTGCCGCGGGAGATCCGACAGGCCCGGGTAGATCAGTTCCTACATCTAGAACAGGGGGCCATGAGTGTTCGGGAATATTCCTTGCGGTTTGACTCTTTGGCTCGATATGCACCATCCTTCGTGGATACCATGGCATCCAGAGTGCACCGTTTTATTATGGGGTTGAACCCAGAATATTTCGAGACTTGTATCACGGCCACCCTGCGAGAGGAGATGGATATTTCCCGAATCCAGGCATTTCCCCAGAATATTGAGGGCATCAGACAGCGACATCGAGAGATCAGGAGGGTCAATCAGGAGCAGCGTCGCCAGGATAGGTCAGCTGAGTTACAGAGAGAGGCCCGGGGGGGACCCAGGCCACGATTGTCAGATAGGCCGCCCAGGCCCCCGCCTCCACCGCAGTCTCAGGGAGGTAGATTCAGTCGTAGAAGGCAGTCAGAGGCTGGTAGAGGCTCGCAGACGGCAGACTCACCCTTACAGAGGAGGGCGGAGCAGAGTAGGTATACCCTACCACTTTGCCCTATATGCAGTCGACGCCATTCTGGAGCGTGCAGGTATGGTTCCACCGCATGCTATATTTGTGGCCAAGAAGGCCATTTGATGAGAGACTGCCCAGCTAGAGGTCGTGAGGACCGGGACAGACAGGATAGGGCATCAACAGGATCACGAGCTACAGCATCCTCGACTGGGCGCAGGCCCTCAGTTTCAGCAGGCAGGGGTCAGGGCAGATCAGGGGCCTCCAGTACAGGTGCGGGTCCAAGCCGCACATATGCCTTACCAGGGAGACAAGATTCAAAAGCATCGCCTGATGTCGTGACAGGTATGCTAACTATCTGCTCACACCCTGCTTATGTGCTAATTGATCCAGGGTCTACTTTGTCCTATATTACTCCATTTGTGGAACGAAAGTTTAGTATTGTGCCAGAATCATTACAGCAGCCCTTCCTAGTATCTACGCCCGTTGGTGACTCTATCACAGCTAGCCGAATTTACCGCGGGTGTACAGTAGAGGTTGTTGACCGTCAGACCACAGTAGATCTGGTCGAGTTGGAAATGATAGACTTCGATGCCATAATGGGTATGGATTGGTTAGTACCATGTTTTGCTAATGTTGAATGTTGGACCAAAACGGTCCGATTCCACTTCCCGGGGGAAGCAGTACGGGAGTGGAAGGGCAGCACCGCTACGCCAAAAGGTAGGTTTATTTCCTACCTTCAGGCGAGAAAGTTGATATCTAAGGGGTGTATTTACCATCTTGTCAGAGTTCAGGATGTCCAAGCAGAATCTCCGACACTCCAGTCTGTCCCAGTGGTAAATGAATTCCCAGATGTATTTCCTGATGAGTTACCTGGTATTCCCCCAGAAAGGGAAATAGACTTTGCTATTGACTTGCTACCA
Source organism: Datura wrightii (assembly GCA_035772735.1). Taxonomy (NCBI): domain Eukaryota; kingdom Viridiplantae; phylum Streptophyta; class Magnoliopsida; order Solanales; family Solanaceae; genus Datura; species Datura wrightii. The sequence continues at coordinate 100,113,316 of JASDFA010000007.1, forward strand.
GACACTCAGCCAATATCAATACCTCCTTATCGTATGGCTCCTGCAGAACTCAGAGAATTAAATGAGCAGTTGAAAGACTTGTTAGATAAAGGTTTTATCAGGCCGAGTACTTCCCCATGGGGTGCGCCAGTCTTGTTTGTGAGAAAGAAAGATGGCTCACTCCGAATGTGCATAGATTATCGGCAGTTAAACAAAGTTACAGTAAAGAACAAGTATCCGCTTCCCAGAATTGATGACTTATTTGATCAGCTACAGGGAGCCAGTTACTTTTCTAAGATTGACTTGCGGTCCGGATATCACCAGGTCCGAGTACGTGAGAGGGATATTCCTAAGATAGCATTCAGGACCCGATATGGGCATTTTGAATTTCTGGTTATGTCCTTCGGGCTAACGAATGCCCCAGCAGTCTTTATGGACCTGATGAACAGTATTTTCAGATCTTTCCTAGACTTGTTCGTGATAGTATTTATTGATGATATCCTGGTGTATTCTCGCTCTGAAGCAGATCACCGGACTCATTTGCGGACAGTGCTCCAGATTCTCAGGGACCGCCAGTTGTATGCTAAGTTTTCGAAATGTGAATTCTGGCTTAACTCAGTGGCCTTTTTAGGGCATATTGTCTCAGACGCTGGTATACAGGTAGACAAGCAGAAGATAGAAGCAGTTAAGTCATGGCCTAGGCCTACCACCCCGACTGAAGTTCGTAGCTTTCTGGGGTTGGCAGGATACTATCGGAGGTTCGTTGAAGGATTCTCAACCATTGCAGCACCTTTAACAAAATTGACACAGAAAGCAGCAAAGTTTCAGTGGATGGAGGCATGCGAGCAGAGTTTCCAGGAACTGAAAGACAGATTAACCTCCGCCCCAGTACTAGCACTACCGGAATGCACAGAAGGGTATTCAGTTTATTGTGACACATCAGGTATCGGGTTGGGCTGTGTGTTGATGCAGCATGGTAGAGTGATTGCATATGCTTCCAGACAGCTGAAGAAGCACGAAAAGAATTACCCCACCCATGATCTAGAATTGGCCGCAGTCATACATGCCTTGAAGATGTGGAGGCATTACCTGTACGGCGTCCATGTTGATATTTACACAGATCATAAGAGCTTGCAGTACATTTTTACTCAGAGGGAGTTGAATCTGCGGCAACGTCGCTGGTTAGAATTGTTGAAGGATTATGATGTGAACATCCTGTACCATCCGGGAAAAGCCAATGTTGTGGCAGACGCCCTGAGCCATAAGTCAATGGGGAGTTTGTATTTGCGACCCGAGAAACAGAAATTAGCTAAAGAAATTCATCAGTTAGCTGGGCTAGCCGTTCGAGTAATGGAAACAGAAAATAATGGAGCCGTAATTCAGAATTCTGCAGTGTCATCGTTGGTTACAGAGGTAAAAGAATGACAGTACGAGGATCCCGATTTAGTCCAGCTCAGAGATAGAGTTCAGAAGGGTAAGGAGCCAGATTTTCAGATAACCGAGAATGGGGTGCTACGCTGTAAGGGCCGCCTTTGTGTCCCGAACGTCTCAGTCCTTCGTGGGCAGATTATGCATGAGGTACATTACGCTCGCTATTCCCTTCATCCGGGGGCGACGAAAATGTACCACGACATCAGAGACATCTACTGGTGGCCAGGTATGAAAACTGAGGTAGCTGAATTTTTATCTAGGTGTGCTAATTGTCAGCAGGTGAAAGCAGAGCACCAGAAACTGGGTGGTTTGACTCAAGAGATAATGATACCTATGTGGAAATGGGAAGTAACAAACATGGATTTTGTAACAGGGTTACCCCGTACTAGACGCAGAAATGATTCCATTTGGGTAATAGTTGACAGGCTGACAAAGTCAGCTCATTTCCTGCCAGTAAGGGCTACTTTCTCAGCTGAGGATTATGCCGAATTATATATCAGAGAAATAGTTAGATTGCATGGAGTGCCGGTATCTATTATTTCAGATAGGGGAGCACAGTTTACAGCTAGATTCTGGCAGTCGTTTCAGAAAGGTCTGGGGACGCAGATTAATTTGAGCACAGCATTCCATCCTCAGACAGAAGGGCAGGCTGAACGTACAATTCAGATGCTCGAAGATATGCTACGAGCGTGTGTGTTAGATTTTAGGGGTAGCTGGGATGAACATCTCTCGTTAATCGAATTTGCTTATAATAACAGCTACCATTCAGCTATTCAGATGGCGCCTTTCGAGGCATTGTACGGGCGAAAATGTAGGTCGCCGGTGGGCTAGTTTGAAACAGGAGAATCAGCATTAGTTGGCCCAGACATTGTTCGGCAGTCCGAGGAAAAGATAAAGCTTATCCGAGAACGTTTACTGACCGCTCAGAGCCGCCAGAAGTCATACGCAGATAGACGGCGTAGAAATCTAGAATTTTTGGTAAACGACTGGGTATATCTGAAAGTATCCCCAATGAAAAGGGTAATGAGGTTTGGCAAGAAAGGAAAACTTAGCCCAAGATTCATTGGGCCGTATCAGATTCAGCGAAGAATAGGCCGCGTAGCATATGAGTTAAACTTGCCTCCAGAATTAGCATCTGTTCACCCAGTATTCCATGTTTTGATGTTAAGGAAGTTCGTAGGGGACCCTTCTACAGTAGTTCCAGTTCAGGATGTTCAGGTCATAGAAGAGTTAGCCTATGAAGAGGTTCCCGTAGCTATCTTAGACAGACAGATTCGCAGGTTGAGAACTAAAGATGTTACGTCTGTCAAAGTATTATGGCGTAATAGAAATCGGGAGGAAATGACATGGGAGGCTGAATAAGATATGAAAATCAAATACCCTCACCTATTCCAGGCCTAGTCAGACGACAGGTATGTCCGTATCATTACTTATACAGTACCTTATGATTGTATGTTGTAAATGATAAAGAAGAAGTGGTATTTAGTTGTCCAGTGAATTTTAGAACATTGTGTGCAGTGCCGGTGTTGGACTTTTCTGCATTTCAGGTTTTTACGATAGTCCATATTACAGGGGAAACTTTGCAAAAAATTTTCCAGAAAATAAAGTAAGCAGTCCTCTAGATAGCAGTATACATTCGAGGACGAATGTTCCTAAGGGGGGGAGAATGTTATACCCCGTAGAATTCCCAGCCCTTAGATGACCTATTCGCACGTTGGTTAAGCATATTTGAAAGCCATACGTGCTAGGGAAAGGCCTGGGAAAAGATCGGACGAGAAACCCGTCGAAACCATCGCGGGAGGAGCCGAGGCAGAGCCCCTCCGCGATGGCAGCGTGTCACGGAGGTGAGACCTCCGCGATGGCTCCGTGACACGTTGCCCAAGTCCAGGCCCAAGTATATAAAGCCCGCACTTCGGTTGGAAATCATTTAACACTTATAAAACTTCCAGAAAACGCAGTGAACAGAGGGAAAACGAAGGAAAATTATAAATTATCGTCCGATTACGCTGCCAAACGCTGCCCAAACTCAAATTAATCCTAGATACCAAGGTATTTAGCAGCAGAGAGCATTTCTACGGAATTAATTTCGCCAAATACGGCCGACGAATCGGCGAGCCACCGAACTAAAGTAAGTAGAATTGCTCTAAATTAATGTCTATGTGTTCGTAGCAGGGAAGTGAATACTTCTCCCTTCTGGGCCGCTGAAAAATAGCGAGTTTTCGACTGTCTTTCGATAAGCCTAAGTTTAGGCTATAAACTATATCGAAAGCAACGTTTCTCTTTACAATAAAGCTGTATTTAGTATTGATTGACATATTTATGAATGCAGCTGGAAGGAAATAGTTGAAGTACCGGCCAAGCCTCGTCCGACGGACGAATAGTCGAAGATAAGGTATGTAAAGTTAAGTTTCCTCGGCAAGTTAAGTAACATTGAAGCAGTATAGTAAATTACAGACCAGTAGAATGTTCAGAAATTGATTATTGTGTTATTTTGAATATTGGTGCAATATGAGAAGTTTTGGGTTGTAACGTGTATGATACCTATCCGTATGATATAGATTCGGACGTAAGTGGTTAAGATTGCCCAGTATATTCAGCATGTGATGTAATATGCCATGTTAAGATATTGTTGTGTTTAGCTGAAACCTCGCGAAGTAGTACAGTATCCGTGAAGCATTCCAGACATAGAATAGTAACTAAATATGGTGTAGAAAGCATGTTACAAGTAGGAAATCATGTTAATACAGAAACTCAGTAAACAGTATAGTTTTCAGCAGAAACACCTTCTTGTATAACCTTTGCCCCAGTACAGTTTGACAGGAGGCTATACTTATATTTATACTTACCTGTCTCAGCATGTATCAGACACTTACAGATTACTATTATTAGCTCAGTATGTGATTAATATGATACCTTACACCTGTTAGTCTTAGCTTATGAGATACACAGAGAGCATGACTAGTTGAGACCGTTGTATTGATTGGGGTTGGATTACCTAGCATCCCTGACCGCCCAGGGTTAATAGCTATATCGACTCGTCCGCCATAGGATGAGGATACGTCACTCTTCGGAGTGATATGCCATCCCGCAAGGGGACGAAGATGGGATGCCAGTTTCCCCATATTGTGCCTTGGTCGGCCCTTATACACCCCCGTCGAGCGGGTACGCCCGGGGTGTTGATTTGGAGTCCTTCGGACTCAGATACAGTTATAGTCAGGGGCTCAGTGAGCCCAAGTGCATACCCTGGGACCGGCAGGATGCTTACAGCCACAGTAGGAGATGGGATGACCGGGGTAGGGGCATAGATTCCGTGTTGATTGTACCTCCCGGCTTATGGGGGCCGGGTAAGGTTTGTGTGTGCCATGTTATGTTATGTATGTTATGCTATGTTACATTAGACATGAGTAGATTAGTAGTAGAATGATACGTCTCCAGACACGACACCTACTCCTCCCAGTATGATTGAGAACAGGTACGACTTACATCATCAGACAGATAATCTAGTTCTTCCTATTTCAGTTTTGTCAGTTATGTTATTGATTTCAGATATCTTTTCAGTCATTGCTTTACATACTCAGTACCAGCGGTACTAACACCCGGTGGGGCGCTGCATTACTTGCCTGCAGGTACTCATAGACGAGCAGGCGATTCTACGTGACTCCCTGTCAGCGGTCGAGTATTCAGCTCCAGTCATCCGGAGGCTGAATTTCAGAGGTGTAGCTCAGTTCCTTTTGTTGTATATTATGGGTAGGTCGGGGCCCTGTCCCGATCAGTTCTATTGCTATTCCTAGAGGCTTGCAGTCTGTGTATATTCCCTGTGGTCAGATGAGCCGGTCGTGTGAGGCCGTGCAGTTGTGTAGTTGCCTTTACTCTTTATTTCTTTTGTAATGGCCGTGTGGGGCCATAGTTTGCCAGTAGTGGTGACCTTGCCGGTCACGTAGCTTTTCAGTATGTTATGTTTGAGTTACAGATAACTAGACAGCATGGTGGCCTTGTCGGCCGCATAGGTTTCCCTGAATTACTATGTTTCTGGTCAGCTGTTAGTACAGGTACAGAAGGCTATAGGTCAATGGGCTGGGGGCTGTATTTACAGCCGTTATATAGCCCTTTGTTCCCAGAAATGTGAGTTAGATCCAGCCAGGCGCCAGATGCGCCCAGGCTTAACAGTCCAGCAGGTCAGGTCCTAGTAGGGCACCAGGTGCCAGTCATACCCCCCAAGGTGGGGTGTGACATCTACCCTCCTTATCACAATTATGTTTAGCCCCGATTTCACTACTTCAGTCATTTTCAGTTGGTTTCCTTTACTTTAGTTATTGTCAGTTGTATTTCCTTACTTTCAGTTATATCAAGTTACTACTTTACATACTCAGTACCTGTGGTGCTGACGCCCTCTTCTGGGGCACTGCATTACTTGCCTGTAGGTACACATAGACGAGGAGCAGGTCCCTCATAGTTCCAGTCAGCCGCACAGAGCCATCAGCTCCTTTCTTCCTGAGCTTATTTGATAGAGGTTTATTTCTTTTTTTTGTACAGTATGGGTAGGTCGAGGCCCTATCCCGACCATCTTATTACTCTTAGAGGCTTGTAGATTGCTTTACTTCCCTGTGATTTGATGATATCGGTCGTGTGGGGCCCATATGTGTTTTAGACCATGTGTGTTGGTCGTGTGGGCCCCTGTTTAGCTGTTGATTGGTAGCCTTGTTAGTCATAGTTCAATTTAGCATCTGATTTCACTTTCCAGTTATAACCAGATATCATGGTGGCCTTTTTGGGCCGCATAGGACTCCGTATAATTATTTGTCTTTAGTTAGCTGTTTATTTTCACAGGTGGCTATAGGCCTTGTCGGTCGGGGGTTGTATTTACAGCCGCTATATAGCCAGTTGTTTTCTTGATTCCAGAGTTAGAGTCAGCCCTGCACCAGAGGTGCTTAGGCTCAATCAGCTCAGTAGTTCAGGTCCTGGTAGGCCACCAGGTGCTAGTTATGCCTTGCAAGGTGGGGCGTGACACTCGCCGACACTATGATTCCATTTGGGTGGTTGTAGACAGGTTAACCAATGTTGTACACTTCTACCAGTCAAGACTATGGATTTGGTGGATGATTACAAAAAGTTGTATATTCAGGAGTTGGTTCGACTTCATGGAGTGCCCTTGTCTATTATTTCAGACCGAGGTACTCAGTTTACCTCCCAGTTTTGGCGGTATTTTCAGAATGGACTTGGAACTCAAGTCAAGCTCAGCATAGCATCTCATCCACAAATGAATGGCTAGCCGGAATGAACAATCCATACTCTTAAGGACATGTTGAGGGCATGTGTTATGGATTTTAAAGGTAGTTGGGATGATCATTTACCCTTGTTGAGTTTTATTATAATAACAATTATCACTCTAGTATCCAAATGGCACCGTTCGAGGCCCTCTATGGGCGTAGGTGTAGATCTCCCGTCAGATGGTTTGAGGTTGGTGAGGCAGCTATGATAGGGCTAGATTCAGTTCACGAGGCGATGGTGAAGGTTTCATTGATAAGGGACTGGTTGAAAATCGCTCAGAGTCGTGAGAAATCATATGCCAATGTGAGGAGAAGAGACTTGGCGTTTGATGTGGACGACTGGGTATTTCTAAAGGTATCTCCCATGAAGGGAGTCATTCGGTTTGGGAAGAAGGGAAAAATTAGTCCCTGCTATGTTGGCCCCTACCAGGTTGTGAGGAGAGTTGGTAAGGTGGTGTATGAGTTGGACTTTCCCTCGGAGTTATCTTTAGTTCATCCTGTTTTTCATGTGTCACTTTTGAAAAAGTTCTTGGGTGACCCAGCTTTAATAGTCCCAGTGGATAGCGTTAGTGTGAAGGATAGCCTCAGCTATGAAGAAATTCTAGTGGAAATCTTATATTGTCAAGTCCGTAAGCTAAGCAACAAAGAAGTAGCTTTAGTTAAAGTATTGTGGAGAAATCAACATGTTGAAGGAGCTATGTCGGAAGCCGAAGCGTATATGATGGCTAAATACCCACACATGTTCTCTACCAGCTCAGTTTCAGCTTGAGGTATCAGGTTTTTCCCTAAACCTCTAATTAGTTTTCATGCTCAGTTCATGCGTACAAGTTCGTTTTATGATATGGTATATGTATGTGGTGTCTGAATTCAATTCCTCCATGTAGTTCTTTTCGGAGCTAGTCATTCTTTTAGTTTTAAGCTTAAATGATAAATATTTGTATATGGTGATATCTTGCTTCTGAATTTTCTGCACGTTTCTAACATTCGGGGACGAATGTTCCTAAGGGGGAGATTTGTTATACCTCGAGAACCCAAGTATCAGACCCGGAAGTAAAAATGGAGAAAAACTAGAAATTTGCACCAGCTCACAGGACGACCCGTGAGGTATGTTGTGGGGTGTGACCACGAGTCGTGAGGTGACTCATGGTCAGCAAGGATGGAAGGCTTAGGTGGAGAAGGCCACGGGCTTGACCATGAGTCATGGCTAGACCTCACGACTCGTGAGGTCTCCCGTGGGCTGGGGTGTATGGTTGGTCAGGATTTTTGGGCAGTGGGGGTCACGGGTGGTGACCACGAGTCGTGGTCAGCCACCACGATTCGTGGGTTCCCTCGTGGGGTCCCTTAAATTACTTTGGGAAGTGAGCATCGCTAATTCAGGCTACGAGTCGCGCCCCCTGGCAACGACATGTGAGGTCCCTCGTGGGGACTAGTAACCAGGAAATTCTTGCATTTTTAGTAAGGGTGTTCTCGTAATTCCTAAACTCCTAAGGCTTAAACTATGCCTTTTTAAGGTCTGAATAGGATCTTTTAAGGGGAGAATTAGTCCATGTTAAGCCTCATTCATGCATGCAAGAGAATAAAGAAGAGTCTAGAAGGTGATTCAAGGTGTTCTTCCCCAATTTCTCTAAATTCCATCTTGGGCTTTCAAGGGAGATTAAAAATCAGTGTTTCCAGGTGTGTAAGGTACTCAATGGGTGAATTCTTCCACAACCATGCTCCTACTCTATGATGTCACTTACGATTTATCAAAAACTCATGAGGTATTGTATTTGATTATATAAATTCTAATGATTTAAATTGTGGGTTTTGTGATTTTGAAATATTATCATATTATATGGATTTTGATCATCTTTGAGTTTAAATTGACTATAATATTGTTGATTTTGATTTTTTTAAGCAATTCAGCTCAATTATGCATGCCCCATGATGAATCGAATTATGAGCTATTTTTCCCCATTGATGTTCTTTACGAGCCCAATATGAATTATGCTTCAAATTATGAATTTATTTGACTACCCATGATGATTTTATGAAATTCAAGCTATGTACATGATCTACATATATGCATGTATCTCATTATTCATGAATTATGTTTTTTGGCCGACTCATGGGCCTTATGTCATGGTTAGTTCACATATATTCAAGCATGTCTACGATTATCATTATTTAACTAGCCCATGAACTCATGAATCTATTATTATGAGCATTATATATGTTTTGGGAGTAGTATCGAACACTGAGATGGTTCGTGGCTCAGGTTAAGCCCCGGATCTCATGAATTATGTGCCACCGTAGGTATGTCGGGACCCTTTCATGTTTGTCCCTGGCCCAAATGACCCTTTTCATGGTGATATCACACTTTCATGGTTCTACCCTTGGCAAGGTACGAATACCTTTCCAACTAGGGTTGCAAGTTGAGCTTTATGTGTGCTCATATTGGGTATGTTGGTTAAGAGAATCTCCTACTATACCTCATGATTTATGCATGTCATGATTATTTATGTTGACTCATGTCATGTTAAGTAAATCGCTTGTATTATGATTATGATTATGTTATGTTACGAATGTTTTGAAAACCTTGAGCCATATGATATGTTATTATGATATATGATATGAGCATGACGTCCTACTCTTATGATCATATAAGAGTTTTATATACATTTTAAATGTCCGTTTTACTTACCTTGCATACTCAATACATTCCACGTACTGACCGCATACTTCCTATGTTGTATCATTTCATGATACAGGTCCCAGTTCTCAGTGTCATATTCACCTGTAGCTAGATTCAGACTTGCTCTCCGCTCATTTGGTGAGTCCTCATGTTCCGAGGGCTACATGTTCACACTCTATGTTATTTCTTCAGTTTCAGGATGTTGGATTAGTTGGGGAGTTGTCCCATCAATCCTCCTTTCATGTTTAGAGGCTTATAATACTACAAGATGTATTTTGCTGTATTCTATAAGTCTAGTACTTATTTTCCCTTATGCTATGTTATGATTACGTTCTTTATGTTATGTCTTCCATTCATGTGATTGAATTAGATATATGCTCATGCCATGGGTCGACTTGGGGTCTCACAGGGCTCCTTGTCCCATGTCTACGATCCGAGTGTACATTTGGGTCGTGACAGCTACTGCATTATCCTTGTCTAGATGGTAAAGCACACTCATATCACAGTCCTTGAGTAGCTCCAACCACCTCATCTGCCTTAGATTGAGGTGCTTATGCGTGAAAACATATTGTAAGCTCATGTGGTCCGTAAACATATCCACGTGAACCCCATACAAATAATTTCACCATATCTTCAAGGTGAATACCTGATGTCGCCCAGATTACACATCGCAATTGAGATAAAAAGCGGTCGATGTCAAATATAGAACCCAATGAAGGTTAAGGTAGATCCCACAGGAAATATGGAAAGAACTTGAGTTAATGTGAATGGCTATTACTATCGGATTACTTATTTCCTGGGGGGTGGAAGAAATAAAATACTAAACAAGAGAAAAAACTACTAAATGCTTAAGTCGAATTCAGTTTGTATTCAATCAACAAATTGACTAGGATTGTGTTTCCCCAAGACTTCATAACCACAAGGCTTTTATACTACTGGTTTATTCCGGTGTTTAACATGCAATATCAGTAAGTTAGGTTCACGTAAATGGTTGGTCCCCTATCTAGATGATTATAACCATGCAACTTTGTCTGTATACAGGTATATGCTTAATTAACCCTTACCCTTAATATAAGATTAGCTATCCCCGGACAAGTTCAAGCTATTAGATGAGGGTTGATATCCTCAAATCTCTGTTGTTAATCCCTTTTCCCATTCAATCCCCCCATGATCAGGTAAGTAAGAATAAGGCATGTTCAAACGTTTGCAGCCGTTAAGAAATAATTAAAACGAAGGGAAAAACATACATGCATTAAGCCCTGTTCAAGAATCACTAAGTGTTTCACCTATGTGTGTTAATTAATCATGGTTCCCATAACCCTAGTTATGGGTTTAGATACTCATTTTTGAATAATCACAATCCCTAAATATTGGATAATTCATAATTGCAACTTACAAAAACTCATAGAAGAAAACCAAGTAAATTGAATATATCTCCAAACTTGATCAACAAAACTCCAATGTTGATTAATTCCCAAAAATCAAGAAAAAAATTATGAACTTTGTTTCTTGAACCAAGAATAACACTAGAATTCACGTGAAAGTTGGTAAAAAATAACTGCGTATAAAAAATAAACCTAAAAATTGTATTTATAGTTCCGACAAATCTTATCCTAACTAAATTTGGATTCCAGGTCGGCAACGGTAACGAGCCAAGTAACGACTCGTTGGGTCTCCCAACGAGTCGTGGCCTGTCAAAAGTAGTCGTCCTCAGCATTAGGCCCAGTCATGGCAACGATTCACCTAACGACTCGTTGTGTCTGGGCACGAGTCATTAGGCCTCTCATGGTCTTGCTTCTTCAAATATCTAGTGCACCCTACGATTCACTCTAGTGATCTCACAACGAGTCATGCAGTCAACCAACGACTCGTGATGTCTTTCGTTACCTTCACTGGAAGTTTCTTCAGGAATCCTCCTCCCAGTCTTCACAACTCATTACCAGATGTAATGAGTCGTTCCTTCAATCCATGAAATGTACTGGTTCTCAGCTTCTTAAATCATTCTTATCCCACGACCTCAACAACAAGTCGTGCACAGTGACAACGACTCGTGACTTTACTAGCATCCTCCATTTCAGTCTTATGTCTAACTTTGCCCATTTCACGTTCCAAACCTGTTTTCCTGCAACACTTCACAAAAACACAATATATCTACTTAAATGTACCTAGAATTTTCATAGTTTCTTGGTTTTAAGCATCAAAAGTACTGTAAAATCGCGACACATCAATACCCTCAACTTAGAACTTTTTCATGTCCTTAGGAAAAACAAACAAAATAAAATAAACTATTTTAATGCTGCAACCAAAAGAACTCTAGGAAACTTATGGCAGTCACAATTATTCATCAAATCAAATTTTCTAACCCCTCCTTTATCATACCAACTCAAATCAAAATACATATGCAAAATCTTTAAACATGAAACAGAGGAATCAAAACATGGCAAAACAATGTCACTTGCAACCGCGCACATAAATCTATAACACTACCCTAGACAATTCGCAAACGATTTTGTTGGCCAAATGCTCTCACCTCAAACACGTCCCACACTAGCCATGTGTATTGTTCGGTGGTTTGGAATGCCTACATGCAAGTGCACGTGGTCGAACAAGTAGTAAAATGGCTAGAGTAGCCAAGTATCGATCCCACAGGTACTGGACCACGGTAATAATCTAATTAAGTGTTAATAAACTCTAACTCTAATAATGCACACAACAGTTTCAAGAAGATTTTGGGAGTTTGTTTCCTAATTTATACTAATCTAAAACAAATGTACAATTTGAGTCTGAACTATAGTAATGAGCATGTTGAGGCTAAAACAAACATTCAGGGAGGCAATTTATTGATACAAATTGATTAATCTTTCCTTCAGTTGCTAGTCAAGAATTGTTACCTATGGATTAAAACTCTCGTATTTAACCCAACTTAAGAATCATGAACCTTCCACCTACATTTCTTTGATAAGAAGAAATTCATGTTCTAGCCATACGAAATCGATTCCTTAATTTACTAATACGACTTTCAGATATATTTCTATTCTGAAGGTAAATCAGTTCTCAATTTTCCCAAACCAAGAAGAGATCATATCCTATTAATTCACAACTTTCCAATTTCTTTCTCATTCGAGCGCAAACCGGATTTTTTAGATATACATTAATATTGGCCAAACATTAATGCAGTAAGAACAAGAATTAATAGAACAACCATGGAAGAAAAGATGAAAAACCAAGATGATCAATAATTACATTCCACTACAAATGTTCTTAACCTCAGCAAGAAGTGAATTTAGCCACTCATTTGTGGATTAAACATCATTAAATGAGTGTAAATCATACAAATAATTGAAATAAGGAAGAAAGAGATAGAGAAGAACCCTAAGAATTTCGTCCCCCTCAACTGCCTGTAACCCACGTTCTTGCTCAACCAAGTCAGAATAATTAAAAATAAACCTAAGTGGTGCTATTTATACAAGTGGGAATTTTTCCCGGAATAACAAGCAACGTGTCACGGAGTGCATCATGGAGCACTGCCTCCGTGACACGCCACAAATGCGGACCCTCACTGAAATCCGATCCTACAGGTAATTATGCCCAACGTGCCATGGTGTGCAACGCGGGGCTTGGCCAATGTGCCACGACCTCGACGCGGACCTTCACTGGAACTTGGCCTATTTTTATCATCTGGGGAAGAATGCATCCGCGATGGCAGTGTGACACGGCCCCATCACGGAGCCCCTTAATTTGCTGCACAACCTTGGCCTTTTCCACTGCTCGCTTCTGAGTCTATTCCCGATTTCTCCCAACATGCATCTTAGCTTCCTAAAATTCCATTTTTCCTGCAAAACAACACTAATCATGTTGGTTAGTATAAATTCACATTTTAACTACAAATCACATGAGAATGTACAATTATCGATGTATAAACAAGACGAAATGAAGCATTTAAGTATCACTTGGGCATATAATTCTACCCAAGATCACTTAAGTCGTGCTGTAGAGCAAGACAATATAGGGTTGAGTCCCTAGAGCTTACTATGTTCTTTGATTACAGATAATTTCAGGCCAGCGACATCCTATCACAGGCCGGAGATTGGATATTGCAGCAGGGGAAGGCACCAGCAGGATGCCTCACCCTCGTTTAGAAACAGCCCGATTAGAGGGCCATACAAAGGCATCGTCCAAACCTTCTCAATAGTCTCCACTACATCAGGAGCCACTTAGGGCGACACCACCCCCAGAAGTCTCTATACCAATACCTTCCGAACAGGAGGTCAGGAGTGCAGTAGTCATGTTAGCATAAATGATGGCTGCTCAATGTCAGCCGATGCCATCAACAGTTGCAGAGTCATCAGGAGGGCTCGGTAGTTCAAGGGTCCAGGAATTTTTTGCTCTGAATCCCCCACAGTTTACAGGTACGGACCGGACAGAGGACCCTCAGGATTTCCTAGACCAGATGCAGAGAATTTTCAGAGTCATGCATGCCACGCCTACAGAATCGGTTTAATTGGTAGCATTCTGGTTACGGGATATCGCTATATTAAGGTATGAAAGCTGGGAAAGGTCCCGAGGGAGGGATGTTTCCCCTCCGACCTGGTGCAGCTTCTCAAGAGCTTTTCTGAATCACTATTTGCCACGGAAGATTCATCGGGCCCGGGTGGACCAGTTTTTACATTTAGAGTAGGGGGCCATGAGTGTTCAGGAGTACGCCTTGCGTTTGATTCTTTGGCTCGGTATGCACCAGCCTTTGTTGATACCATGACATCTAGAGTACACTGCTTCATCATGGGATTGAACCCAGAATATGTTGAGACTTGTATTACGGCCACATTGTGGGAGGACATGGATATTGCCCTAGTTCAGGCATTCTCCCAGAATATTGAGGGCATCAGATAGCGGCAACGAGATATCAGGAGGACCAGGCAGGAATAGCGCCGCAGGGATAGGCCAGTTGAGTTACAAAGGGAGGCTCGAGGAGGACCCAGGCCACGATTTTTAGATAGGCCGCCCCGACCCCGGCCTGCACCACAGCCGCAGAGGGGCAGATTTAGCCGCAGGGGGCAGTTAGAGACCGGCTGAGGCTCGCAGACTGCAGATTCATCACTATAGAGGAGGGCGGAGCAGAGTAGGTATACCCTACCACTTTGCCCTATATGCAGTCGATGCCATTCTGGAGCATGCAGGTATGGCTCCACCGGATGTTATATTTGTGGCCAAAACGGTCATCTGATGAGAGATTGTCCAGCCAGAGGTTAGGACGATAGGGATAGACAGGATAGGGCTTCCACAGGGTCACGAGGTTCAGTATCCTTGACAGGGCGCAGACCCTCAGTTTCAGTAGGAAGGGGCCAGCGCAGATCAGGGGCCTCCAGTGTAGGTGCGGGCCCAAGCCACACATATGCCTTACTAGGGAGGCAGGATTCAGAAGCGTCACTTGATGTTGTGACAGGTATGATTACTATCTGCTCATACCCTACTTATGTATTGATTGATCCAGGATCTACTTTGTCCTACATTACTCCATTTGTGGCTCGAAAGTTTAGTGTTGCACTAGAGTTGCTTCAGCAACCCTTTTCAGTATCCACACCCGTCGGTGACTCCATCATAGCCAGAAGGGTCTATCAAGGGTGTACAGTAGAGGTTGCTGATCGTCAGACCACAGTAGATCTGGTAGAATTAGAGATGGTTGATTTCAATGCCATTATAGGTATGGATTGGTTGGCTCCGTGCTATGCAAATGTAGAATGCTGGACCAAGACAGTCCGATTTCACTTCCTAGGGGAGGCAGTACGAGAGTGGAGGGGCAGTATAATTACGCGAAAAGGTAGGTTTATTTCCTATCTTCAGGCGAGGAAGTTGATAGCTAAGGGGTGCATTTACCACCTTGTCAGAGTTCAGGATGTTCGGGTAGAGCATTCGACTCTCCAGTCTGTTCCAGTGGTTAATGAATTCCCTGACGTATTTCTAGATGAGCTACCTGGTATTCCTCCAGAAAGAGAAATAGATTTTGCAATTGATTTGCTACCAGGCACTCAGCCCGTATCAATTCCTCCGTATCGTATGGCTCCTATGAACTCAGAGAATTAAAGGAGAAGCTGAAAGATCTGTTAGATAAGGGCTTTATCAGGATGAGTACTTCACCTTGGGGTGAGCCAGTTCTATTTGTGAGAAAGAAGGATGGCTCGCTCCGCACGTGTATAGATTACCAGCAGTTGAATAAGGGTATAGTTAAGAATAAGTATCTGCTTCCCAGAATAGATGATTTGTTTGATCAGTTACAGGGGGCCAGATATTTCTCCAAGATTGACTCACAGTCCGGATATCATCAGGTTCGAGTCCGTGAAAGAGACATTTCAAAGACAGCCTTCAGGATCAGATACGACCATTTTGAATTCCTAGTCATGTCCTTTGGGCTGACAAATGCCCCAGCAATATTCATCTTCCTGATGAACAGTATCTTCAGACCATACCTGGACCTATTCATGATAGTGTTCATTGATGATATTCTGGTGTATTCTCGCTCAGAGGTAGATCACCAGAATTATTTACGGACAATGCTTCAGATTCTCAGGGACCGTCAGTTGTATACCAAGTTCTCCAAATGTGAATTCTGGCTGAACTCAGTAGCTTTCTTGGGGCATATTATGTCAAATGCTGGTATACAGGTAGACACGCAGAAAATAGAAGCATTCAAAACATGGCCCAGACCTATCACTCCGACCCAAGTCCGCAGTTTTCTGGGATTAGCAGGGTACTATAGAAGATTTGTTGAAGGATTCTCCACCATAGCGGCACCTCTGACTAAGCTGACGCAGAAAGCAGTAAAATTTCAGTTGACAGAGGCATGTGAGTAGAGTTTCCAAGAATTGAAAGACAGATTAACCTCCACCCCAGTTTTAGCGTTGCCAGAAGGTACAGAGGGTTATGTAGTGTATTGCGACGCATCGGGTGTTGGGTTAGGATGCGTGTTGATGCAGCATGGTAAAGTAATTTCTTATGCTTCCAGACAGCTGAGGAAACATGAAAAGAATTATCCTACCTATGACCTGGAACTAGCCGCGGTAATCCACGCCCTAAAGATATGGAGACATTACCTGCATGGCGTCGATGTGGATATTTTCACTAACCATAATAGCCTACAGTATATCTTCACTCAGAGGGAGTTGAATTTGCGGCAGTGTCGCTGGTTGGAGTTATTGAAAGATTAAGATGTGAACATTTTGTATCATCCGGGAAGGGCCAACGTAGTAGCAGATGCCCTCAGCCACAAATCTATGGGGATTTGGCGTACATGCAGCCCGAGCAGCGGTGGCAAGAGAAATACACCAATTAGCCAGTTTAGTCGTTCGTGTAGCAGAAATAGAGGACAACAGAAAGGTAATTCAGAACACCGCAATGTCATCATCAGTTGTGGAGTTAAAGGAACGATAGTATGAAGATCCTGACCTGGTTCAACTTAAAAATAGAGTTCATCAAGGGAAAGCACTAGATTTTCAAGTAACTGAGGATGAAGTGTTGCGATGTAAAGGCTGCCTTTGTGCTCCAGATGTTTCAGGGCTTCGCCAGTAGATTATGAGTGAGGTACATTACGCCCGCTATTCACTCCACCCAGGCGCGACAAAAATGTGCCACGATATCAAAGAAATCTACTGGTGGCCAGGTATGAAGAGGGAAATAGTAGAATTCGTAGCCCAGTGTCCTAACTTCTAGCAAGTAAAAGCAGAACACCAAAAACCAGGCGGATTAACTCAAGACATAGCTATGCCTCTTTGGAAGTGGGAAGCAGTAAATATGGATTTTGTAGCAGGATTACACCGTACTAGACATAGAAATGACTCGATTTGGGTAATTGTTGACAGACTGACAAAATCAGCCCACTTTCTGCCAGTAAGGGCTACTTTCTCTACCGAAGATTATGCTGAGTTGTATATCAGAGAAATATTCAGACTGCACGGTGTTCTAGTATCCATCATCTCTGACAGAGGGGTGTAATTCACAGCTAAATTTTGGCGATCATTTCAGAGAGGCCTGGGAACGTATATTAATCTGAGCACGACATTCCACCCTCAGACAGATGGGCAGGCAGAACACACTATTCAGACGCTCGAAGATATGCTACGAGCATGTGTGTTAGACTTTGGAGGTAGTTTGGATAAGCACTTACCACTTATTGAGTTCGCTTATAACAATAGTTACCACTCTGCAATCTAGATGATGCCCTATGAGGCTTTGTATGGGCGAAAATGCAGATCGCCCGTTGGCTGGTTTGAAGTAGGAGAGTCAGCGCTGATTGGGCCAGATATTATTCATCAGTTAGTAGAAAAGGTAAAGCTTATCAGGGAACGCCTACTGACTTCTCAGAGCCGCCAGAAATCGTATGCTGATGTGCGGCGCAGAAACCTAGAATTTAATGTGAATGACTGGGTGTTTTTGAAAGTTTCTCCAATGAAAGGGGTGATGAGATTCGGAAAGAAGGGTAAGCTAAGCCCGAGATTTGTTGGGCCTTATCATATCCGCCGAAGAATAGGCCGAGTGGCATACGAGTTGAATTTGCCTCCAGAGTTAGAGTCTGTTCATCTAGTTTTCCACGTGTCTATGCTGAGGAAGTATATAGGGGACCCCTCCAGAGTTGTCCCAGTTCAGGATGTCCAGGTTATGGAGGAGCTGTCTTATGAAGAGGTTCCAGTAGCCATACTAGACAGGCAGATTCGCAGGTTGAGAACTAAGGATGTTGCTTATGTCAAGGTGTTATGGCGTAACAGGAACCGAGGGAAAATGAATTGGGAGGCAGAGGAAGATATGAAAGTCAGATATCCCCAGTTGTTTCAGACTTAATCAGTCAGAGGTACGCTAGTATTGTTGTTTTATAAATTGCCTTATATTATGTGTATAATGAGATAGATTGGCTTTAGCCTATTGCGTGATGAATATTAGTATTGTGTGGAGTACCTGTATTGGACTTTTCTGAGTTTCAGGATTTTTGATATAGTCCAGATTACAGAGGAGACTCTGTCGAAATTTTTCTAGAATAAGTCAAGTAAGTTGAACTTCTTGCAAGTAGAAGTTTACATTCGAGGACGAATGTTCTTAAGGGGGGAGGATGTCACACCCTGTAAATTGGTGTTTAGATAGCCTATCCGCATGTTGGTTAAGAGTTTCAGGATGCCACACATGCTAGGAAAAGGGGCGGGGAAAAGACCGGATAAGCGACACGTCGAAACATCGCAAGAGGAGGCTGGCAGACCCCCTCCACGATGGCCAACGTGCCATGGAGGCTCACCTCTGCGGTGGCCAACGTGCCACGGAGGTGAGGTGCAGCCCCAAGTATAAAAGCCCCCAAACTTCGGTTTTAAGTAATAAAATTCATATAAATTTCCAGAGAATAACAGAGAGTACATAAGAAAATAGAGGGCATGAAGGTTTAATAGAAATTTCCTTCCAATTACGCCATTATACGCGGTCCAAACTCAAATTAATCCTAGACACTAGAGTATAAAGCTGCAGAGAGCATTCCTACGGATATAGTTTCGTAAGATTCGGTCGGCGAACCGTCGTGCTACCGAACTAAGGTAAGTGGAATTGCACCAAATTAGTGTCAATATACTCCTAGCCCTAAAGTGAGTATTTCTACCTTCTGGACTTCCGAGAAATAGTGAGTTTTCGGCTGTTCTTCGATCAGTCAAAGTTTGAGCTACATATATAGCCAAAATAGTGTTTTCTTCTAGAATATTGATGAATTTAGTTCTAATTGTTATAAATATGAATGCAGTTGGAAAAATCGCTGAGAATTAGCCGAGTTACACCAGATATTCTTAAGTTAACAGACAAGGTATGTTAAGCTAGTTCTTCGGCAAGCTAGCGATTCCAGTATAGTCAAATAGCTCAAGTGCCAGTAGAATGTTTTAGAAGCCGCATATTATGTTTGCTGGGAATTTTAGTATAATGTTAGAACAATCATGTTATGTGTAGCGTGGAAGTTACCAGCACGATATAAATTCCAGTAGGAAGTTTTAGAAATAGTACAGCATGTCCAGAATGTAATTTAGTAAAATATGTTAGTACATTATCGTGCTTAGCTGAAACTTAGTAAAGCAATATAAGTTCCCGCAAAGCATTTCAGAAATAGAATAGTAGCTTAAAATAGAGTTTAGGAAGCATGTTAGAAATAGTAAATCATATCTACCATGAAACTTAGTTACACAGCATGATTCTCAGCGGAAATATTATATCTTGTCTCGGTATCCGATTCAGCACAACATGAAAGAAATTATATAGATACCATTATCAGCTTCAGCATGTTTTATATACATACACATTCTCATCATTAGTTCCAGCATGTAGTATACGCAGTTAGTATTACTAGTTGAGACCTGACTGTATTGTTTCGGGCTGGATTACCTAGCATTCATGACTGCCCCAGGGTTAATAGTTGTATCGAATCGTCCGCCGGAGGGCAAAGATACGTCGCCCTACGGAGTGGAATGTCGTCCCCTACGGGACGAAGATGGGATGCCAGTATTCCCATATTTTACCTTGGTCGGCTTTTATACACCCCCGTCGAGTGGGTATGCCCGGGGTGTTGATCCAGGAGTCCTCCGGACTTAGGTATAGTTATAGTTAGGGGCTCAGCGAGCCCAAGTGCATACCTAGGGGACCGGCAGGATACTTATAGTTACTATGGGAGATGGGATGACCGGGGTAGGGGTATAGATTGCGTGTTGGTTGTACCTCCCGGCTTATGGGGGCCGGGTAAGGTTTATGTGTGCTATGCCATGTTATGTTATATTATGTCATGTTACGTTAGATATGAATCTATCGACAGTAGAACGCTGCATTTCTAGGTATGACTCCTACTCCTTTAAGTATAGTTGCGGACAGTCTTGAACTCATACTTTCAGTCAGTTACAGTCTATTTCCTTCTATTTCAGTTCTATTAGTTATATTGCTTGTCTTCAGTTATTTTCTAGTTTTTACTTCACATACTCAGTACTAGCGGTACTTACGCCCGTTTGGG
Organism: Datura wrightii; assembly: GCA_035772735.1. Lineage (NCBI taxonomy): Eukaryota > Viridiplantae > Streptophyta > Magnoliopsida > Solanales > Solanaceae > Datura > Datura wrightii. Next base: position 100,133,675 of record JASDFA010000007.1, read on the forward strand.
GCGCTGCGTTACTTGCCTGCATGTACTCATAGCCGAGGAGTCGATCCCTCGTTATTCCAGCCAGCACACAGAGTCATCAGCTCCAGTCATCCAGAGCTAGGTAGCTAGAGGCTTATCCCTTTTCTTTTGTTGTACAGTATGGGTAGGCCGGGGCCCTATCCCGACCATCTAATTAGTATTCTTAGAGGCTTGCAGATTGTATATCCCCTGTGGTTAGCTGTACCGATCATGTAAGGCCGTGTGATGTTCTAGTTTTTTTATGATGGTCGTGTGAGGCCTCATTCATACTACTGTTGTTCTAGTTAGTTGTTGTTTGCTTACAGGTGGCTATAGGCCTAATCGGCCGGAGGCTGTATTTACAGTCGTTATATAGCCCATTGATTTCATGAATCAGAATTAGAGTTAGCCAGGCACCAAAAGTTCTTAGGCTCAACAGTCTAGCAGTTCAGGTTCTAGTAGGGCATCAGGTGCCAGTCATACCCCCCAAGGCGGGGCGTGACATCTTGAGCCCTATGTTATATTACGAAGATTTTTATACAAGCATGATGTCCTCCTACTATGTCTATTTATGAGTTTTAATTTACTTTTAAAATGTCCGTTTTACTTACCTTGCATACTCAGTACATTCCACGTACTTACCACATACTTTCCATGTTTTATCGTTTCATGATACAAGGACCAGATCTCAGGCTCATCCTCATCTTTAGTCCACCCTAGCATAGATATCAGCTTATTGGTGAGTCCTCATGTTCTGAGGGTCTTTTGATAGATTTTCAAGTTTTTTATGTTTTAGTATTGCTCGAGTTAGTTAGTGATGTTGTCCCATCGACCCATCTTATGTTTTAGAGGCTTTTGGTCAAGTATGTAGTATTCAGCTGTGTAAACGTTTGGTATTTCTGATGCTATGTTACGATCACTTTTCTGCTATATCCTTCTGATTTTTTTCAACTTATTTGAATGAGAATAGTTGTATGCATGAGCCATGGGTCGACTTAGGGTCCCTCGGGGTCCCTTGTCCCGTGTCTACGATCCGGGTGTATGTTTGGGTCACGACAAACTTGATATCAGAGCAATAGGTTTTGAAGTGTCCTAGGTGGGTTCGAAAGCCGCGTTAGGTAGAGTATTTTTCATGGGTGTGAAGTGCGCCACACCTATGACGAAGAGGCTACTAAACGTTTTTAGGAAATGTTCCCTTCTTTCATGTTCTATGTCGTGCGATGAAAAGTCTCTCCATCCTTCTAACTCATGTGATTCGCGATTGTAGAATTATGGCTCCGAGAAGAATGAATGGAAGGAGGAATGGAAATGATGAAGGCCATGGAGATGGTAATGATCATGGGCATCAGCAAGCCCCACTTATTCCGGATCCCCAGGCACTAGAGCCGGCTGCCCACGTCGAGTTTCGAGCGGCAATTCAGATGTTGGCACAGGCCTTGACCACTCAGTTCAATCAGCAGACTGTTGCATAGGCCCTATCAGTTGGGATGAGTTCCACATTGCCTTTCTCGACAAGTTCTTCCCTCGAGAGATGAGGGAATTGAGAATAGCTAAGTTTGTGAACCTCATGCAGGGAAAGACGACACTGCTGGAGTATTCTCTTGAGTTCACTCATTTGTCAAAGTACGCCCCAGAGCTGGTGATGGATTAGAGGGCGCGGGTGAGCCGATTCGTTCATGGTGTGGCTGGTTATTTAGACAAGGATTGCAAGACTGGCATGCTTCACTAGGAAATGGACTTTCCTCGCATAGTGTAGTATGCCCAGCAGATAGAGGCGGCTCTTGCGAGGGAGATAGAGGCAAAGAGGGCTCGGACAGATAGTCGTGGGTTTTCGCATCAAAGGTCCAGCAGTGGCTACCGTCCACAGTTTTAGCAGAGGTCACTTACCCCAGCTCCATCATCAGTTAGTGTTCCATCCATACCCAGTGGGTGATTAGAGCAGCAAGTTTTCAAGATCTAAGGATCAGAGGGGCACCCAATTAGAGTATACCTCTCTAGCTTGTGGGAAGTGCGGCAAGAGTCACACCAGGGAGTGCCTGCTCGGTTCAAATGTCTGTTTTGGGTATGGTAGACCTGGGCACATGCGCCGAGAGTGCCCATATGCTAGACAGGGTGATGATAGGGGTCAAGCACAGACCACTAGGAGAGCATCAACTCCAGCCCGTTCAGCTCCACAGGGAGCATCTACGTGTGGGGGTGGCGGGCAGCGCCAAAACAAATTTTATGCCCTTGCCTCGCGCCAGGAATAGGAGGCTTCGCCAGACGTGGTCGTGGTATGTTGTGTGTATTTCATATTGATGTTTATGCCTTGCTAGATCCGAGAGCTACATTTTCTTTCATGACTCCTTACATTGCTAGTAGCCTTGGAGTTAGTCGCCAGACCTTGTCAGAACCATTTTTAGTTCCTACCCCTATCGGTGATTTGATTGTAGCTAGAAGGGTGTATAGAGGGTGCCCAGTCACTGTGTTGCATAAGGTTACCTCTGCATACTTAATAGAATTGGTCATGACTGATTTTAACATCATTTTGGATATGGATTGGTTGTTTGCACTTTATGCATCGATTAATTGTATGACTCATACCGTGGAGTTTCATTTTCCATGTGAGTTAGTTGTGGAGTGGAAGGGTAGTTCGGCGGTGCCAGCAGGTTGGTTTATTTCCTATCTTAAAGCTAGGAAGATTATCTCTAAGGGGTGCATGTACCATCTAGTTAGGGTTAAGGATATGGAGTCTGATACCCTGACTATTCAGTCAGTTTCGATGGTGTGCGAATACCCGGAAGTATTTCTCGAGGATTTGCCAAGTGTTCCTCCAAAAAGAGAAATTGATTTTGGTATTGATCTATTACAGATACGCAGCCTATTTCTATCCCTCCTTACTAGATGGCTCTCGCAGAGCTAAAGGAATTGAAGGATCAGTTAAAGGATCCATTGGACAAGGGATTCATTAGGCCGAGCCAGTCTCCATGGGGTGCACCAGTTCCATTTGTTTGAAAGAAGGATGGTTCCCTTCGCCTGTGTATTGACTACCGGCAGTTGAACAAGGTTACCGTCAAGAACAACTACCTATTACCCAGGATCGATGATTTGTTTGACCAGCTTCAAGGTGCCAAGTGCTTCTCCAAGATTGACCTCAGGTTCGGGGATCACCAGCTCAGAGTTCGGGAGGGTGACATCTGGAAGACCGCTTTCAGGACTTGGTATGGTCATTACGAATTTTTTGTTATGTATTTTAGGCTAAGCAATGCTCCTGCAGCTTTTATGGACCTGATGAATAGGGTGTTCCAGTAATATTTGGATATGTTCGTGATCGTGTTCATCAACGGCATTCTTATATACTTCCAGAGCAAGGAGGAGCATGCCACTCATTTGAGAATAGTGCTGCAAACCCTCAAGGATCGTCAATTGTATGCAAAGTTTACCAAGTGTGAATTTTGGCTGAACTCAATAGCATTTCTGGGCCATGTGGTATCAAGCGAAGGCATAAGGGTAGATTCCTAGAAGATAGAGGCGGTGAAGAATTGGCCCAGACCGGTGAATCCTTTAGAAATCCGAAGTTTCTTAGGCCTAGCAAGTTATTAATGAAGGTTTGTGGAGGGTTTCTCATCTATTGCAGAACCTTTGACTAAGTTGACTCAGGAAAAGGTGAAACTCCAATGGTCGGATGCTTGTGAGAAAAGCTTCCAAGAGTTGAAGACCCGACTCACCTCAGCACCAGGGTTGACATTACCCGAGGGTACCGATGGCTTTGTTGTCTATTGTGATGCTTCGAGAGTCGGACTGGGATGTGTGTTGATGCAGCTTGGGAAGGTAATAGAATGTGCCTCGAGAGAACTGAAGGTCCATGAAAAGAATTACCCGACCAATGATCTTGAGTTGACCGTCGTGGTGTTTGCATTGAAGATATGGCAGCATTACTTGTATGGAGTCCACATGGATGTATTTACGGATCACAAGAGCTTGCAGTATGTGTTCACCCAGAAGGATCTAAATCTTCGGCAAAGGAGGTGGTTGGAACTGATTAAGGACTATGACATGAGTGTCCTTTTCCACCCAGGCAAGGCTAATGTTGTTGCGGATGCGCTTAAAAGACTCTCCGTGAGAAAGTGTGTCCCCCGTGAATGAGGGAAAGAAGGAGTTGCTGAAGGATGTCCACCAGCTCGCAAGGGTGGGAGTTAGATTGATCGATTCGACCGATGGCGGTGTTGTTGTACATAACTAGTCAGAATCATCCTTGATAGTTGATGTTAAATCTAGGCAAGACGAGGATCCAATATTGAGAAAGCTGAAGGAAGTGGTGAGGAGTCAGAAGGTGGAGGTCTTCTCCCAAGGGGGAGATGGTGTGCTACGATACCAGGATCGACTATGTGTTCCAAAGGTCGATAATTTGAGAGTTCGAATATTGCATGAGGCACATGGTACTAGATATTCTATTCATCCAGGATCCACGAAAATGTAGTGGGATTTGCGAGAAACCTATTGGTAGGAAGGTGTGAAGAAAGATATTGCGGAGTTCGTAGCAAAATGCCCAAACTGCTAGCAAGTGAAAGTCGAACATCAAAGGCCGGGAGGCATACTTTAGGATATCAGCATCCCCACTTTGAAGTGGGAAGAGATTCAATCGGATTTTCTGACTAATAGAGTTTTTGTCAATAGCTGAACTATTTCTAGCCATAAGCTACTAATTAGGATTATGAATATGGGTTTTGGCTATTTCTAGCCCAACACCACACCATCACATCTATTCCTACCATCAAATTCTCTATCAATACTTAATTCTTCTTTTTCAAGCTGAAACTAAGTACGAACACTAAACCCACATTTGCAATTATGGATCATCAATTATAAATTATAGAGAATTCAACAGATTTACACTAATTAAGCAATATTGATATGAATCGAACAACGCTCAATTTAATTAAGCATCCATCATCACACACCTCTAGTTGATGATTTAACTATTCATGATTAAGAAACTAAAAAGTATATTTATTAATAAACTCAATGATTTCATTACTAAGACAAAGCAAAATTAAAATCAAAATATGTCTGCAACAATGGTTATACCTTGCTAAGGAAGAAGATGAAAATAGGAAAAAAAAATTTCAAAAATCTCCTCCAATGGAGTTCTTCTCTCTCCAAAGAAAAAGGAATGTTCAAGAAGCTAAAAGTTGTGTATAGAGTACTTTCTTCTAGACTATTTATAAAAATATGGAAACTAATCTCCTCTTTTTCAATACTAGATGTAATTGCCCCTGTTCAGGCATTTTTTTACTTGCGCTGAAATCGACGGTTTGCCGGTTGCACTCTACGAGCTGATGTTCATTTTATTTTACGATCCAGTGATGTTCCAAGACCATTTGACGATGTCGTCGATATTTTGTTAGCTTCCATCCATGATCTACTGATTAATTTCTTCCTCGATCTAGAAAAATCTAGCACCTGTCGGTGATTGAATAGGCAATTCGCCGATTGATATCCGCGGTCGCCGGTTGCTTTTTCTCCTCAAACCAGTGTTACTTGCATTTGACCGGAGTTTTGCCGGTGTCCTCCAGTGGTGTGCCGATTTTCACCTAATTTCATCCTCTTTACTCCACGTCTTCCTCTTCCTAATCAACTTAGATACCTGCACATAAAAAGGCAAAAAGGGCATAAAATTCATCTAAATTACTTGAAAACTAGCTAAAGCTCATCCTTAAGAGCCTAATGAGTTGGTAAATCACCAACTCACCAAACCCCGAAATTTGAACCATTGCCTGTCCTCAACTAATGCAATTCTTATCAGTTGAGAAACATGCCACTCCACAAAAGTTTATTCATCAATGACCACTTAATCCATGACAACCCAAAATGCTCACCACTCACAGAAAAAGAGAAGCAAATTCCCCTAAAAAATATATGGAATAGATTCAAGAGGCAACCACAATTCAAAGGCATGATTTACAAATGCTTTTATTTTTCAAGACAAGGGCATAGTTTATCCAACAAAACACACATAGCATCTCAATTCATAATCCCTGCACATTTAAAGTTTGCCTTAGAGCTCGCACTACTCAAGCCTGAACCACACCTTTACCTCGATGCAAGTGTGTCCTCAAAAGAAAATGATGCCACTCACCAAAGAGAGAATCCCCTTTTCATGAATCAATGCAAAAACAACGAATTTTAGAAAAAGATAATCACACTCACTCTCCCAAAAGAAATCTTCTTGCATACAACTCGATCCATAGGCTTTCCCTTTGTTTAAGTCACCTCTTATGTAGAGTGACCACGCTCAGAATCAATTAGGACTTGCGGGTCATGATGTAGGCTAGGGGTAATGGTAGGACAATTATTTGGCTCTAGTAATTAGATCCTCCCTAATGCCTTTATGTGAACACTTCCACTTTTTCATCTAACCATCTATATTAATCCACCTTATTCATCCTTTGCAACCATTTCCCTCTTCTGCTGCTCAAAGACCTTCCTTGTAGCTCCTTTGGGTATCACATTATGCAACGTCTAAGCAAGAGGTAACATCATTTTACTTTTCTTTTCTCTTTTGGTACCATATGGTTCCTCGGCTCATCATTGCAGTCCTTTCTCTCACAAATTGGTGCTACCTCAAATTTAGGCTTCTTATATATCCCCCTTTCTTGAAAATCCCCAAACATAGGCTATTTTCCTCTTTCTCACTAATTTCCTTACCTCTCCTTATGTATGGAGCTTTCAGCCCCCATTTGTCTCATCACTCACTACTAGAAATTAGGGAGGATGGGTGCCAAGAAGAGGGGATCAAACAGGGGTATTGGCTTGTAATCTGTCTTTCAAGAATAAACAGTTCAAAAGGGCTCAACATTGGCTAGCAAAGGAAGACAATTTTGGAGGTCATTCTTGGTAGAGTGGATAGTCAAACGAAAGCCTAAAATCATGTTTTAAGTGTAGCTACATCTAGGATTTGGCATTAATTCATAGTTAGGAAAAATTCAAGTCAAGAAGAGATGCATGAGATTTACAAAAATCCTTACCATATGAGGCATCACACCTAAAGAGCCCATAAAAGTCATTATCATCACAATATTTTGATTTAAGACATTAGAGCATGCAAATTCATAAGCCAAACAGGGGATCTACAATGTATGACAAAAGAGTGCTATATTTCTCATTTCCAAAACCCATTTCATTTCTCATTTTCATGCCACATCTCAAAAAGTGTTGGTGGTACCTCTTAAAACAGCTCCATAGAAGACTCAAGAAAGACATGGCATTTTCCCTTAAGAGAGTCGCCTCACAATCTATCAGAGGGAAGAGCCAACCCAGTCCGACATAAAATGGAAAAGAAAAAGAAAAATGCTCCTGGGGAAAGAAATGTGGTATGAAGAAAACCCTTGGAATTTGATTACTATCTACTATTTACACAGTTGAACGGCAAGATTTGTGTCACAATGCACACTTATCCACTAAGTCAAAAGAATAATTTCACAACATTAACATCCAAAATCATTCATTTCATCCATCCATAATTTTATCAAAACAACCATCCCGACAAGGAAAATCATCATCAATACTAAAATGAGCCTGACAAAGTCTCACAACTCCTCATTAGATAAAAACAATAGCTTGACAAGAGCTACATCAGCCATAAACAAAATTAAGCATAAATAACCACCCATAAAAGCACTCATCCCACCCCCAATTCAAATATTACATTGTCCCCAATGTAAAACATGCAAAATAAAGGGGGCAAGAACTTCCTGAGTGGGCCACTCCTCCTCATCCACACCATCAGCTACACTAGCTCTTGCCTCTCCATCAAAGCCTTCTTCGCCCAGATCTTCTGCGTCATCTCCCAAGCCCTCAAACAAATCATTAATGGGGCCTTGAACTATAGTAGGGGCAGTCATTGTGACAGCAAGAGCAATCAAGTCAGGAACCTCCATGGCTGTCCAACTTTTCCACTCCTTAACTTTAGTTCGAAGAGAGGTGAAAGCCCCCCACCCCCAACATCTACCTATTTGTACAATATGGTAAGACTCTGGTCATAGATATCATTTACCTTTTCACCGTTTAGGCGATGAGGGTAGGAGGCTCCTAGACCACTTTTGAAGCTGACTCTCGTGAGATTTGGTCATTTGCACAACCTTGTGGAGACTGCTTGGTCGGGAGCATGTTGGAGGGGGTGATGCTCCCTGAAGAGGTATGTCACTAGAGGTTTAGCCCGAAGCTTCTAGGTGAGGCATGTCTAATCTAGGGCTTATGGAGACTACTCAAAACCATGAGATAGAGAACCCTCAAGAAAATCAAAGGCCTATAAGCACTTTCACTTGACCTCGGGTGCCTCAGTGTCCGTCTTTTTTATCTACTGTGATTACACCCAAAGAAGGACTAGGGGTCTCATTTAGGAAAAATGGAACATTGTCTTGTAAACATATTTGAGAAATGAGCACGGTATATGGCATGGAGGTGCTGGTCTGCCTTGCTTTCCTCTTCATTTTTTGATCCACAATCTCCTCAAAATTTACGAAGACCCCTGTCATGATGCAAGCGATGAGGATAACTGCTTCCAAGCTGACCCGTTGCTTGTTCTTGGAAGGTATGATGTGGCCACAGATGAAGTCTAGCCACAGCTTGGCTTTAAATTTAAGATCATTGGTGAGAAATTTCGCCTCCCATAGTAGCCAGAAGGGTGTGTTTGCAGTAATAAAAGGAGCTATCCATGAGAATTGGTTCTCCTTATCAGCAATCTTGGCCATATATTCTGAGGGAGTGTCAATCTCGTCCTCCTAGAACAGATAGTTGATGGCTTCTAGATAATGTCAACCACCATTCCTCACACCATAACTGAAGGTAGGAAAGGAAATTCATCTATCTTTCCTTGTGGTTTATGCTCTCCTGCCTAGTCTGGTTGGAGGCATAGAACACAAGGACTAGGCTTGGATAGTAATCTAGGAGAGGATTGGCAAAAGCATGCCATTATTTGTCAATGAATTATGCTATGATGTTGGGAAGGTCACTGCGCAGCCCAGCCAGATCAAATCTCTTCTCCATGGTGATTGATCGGCCCTTGCAGATGGCATAGTGTCCGTTCATATCGGGCATACAAAACATGAAGGCCTCCTGAGAGTTGGTAGGTGCTGCGAATGCCTTTTCCTTTCCTTTTCCCTTTGTGGATGAGGAGGCTGGGGCTTTTCCCTTCCTGGGACTCCTGGATGAAGTCATTTTTCGGCGAACACGATGTTAGTGGCACTCACAATATATCTTTTTGTATTTTTCCAATGAAAAAATGATAAAAACCAATAACTATTCTAAAATTAAAAAGAGAAAGAAGAGGCGTAATTAGCAAGAATGAACTAGCAACACTGTCGGAATATCGGAAAATCGCAGGAGGCTATATGTGGACTGCTGATGAATGATCGGTGATAGGAAGAAGACTTGAGTGGAAACGTTTCCACCGGCAGATTATCAGTGAACCTCAGATCACGATCCGCGAAGCACCTATGTGACGCAAGGTCAAGGCAGTTGTCTGAAGCCAATATTCACCCGAACCAGCATTCCATCGCTGTCTCACTGGACCAGATCAGTGAATAGTTGATGGTCATCGTCCCTAGTGCTTCGAAATTCTATCCAACATCAAAACTCTCAAGAACTCACTCACATCATATCAAAACATGACCTACACATGTGAAAAGGGATAAAATAATTATTTACCCTTAAGAATGGCGCCATCTAATCTATCATTTGGCAAATTGGGTCCTTTTAATCCCTTGGGGTTACTTATACTTTACCCCACTCGACTATACAATAACAACCATTCCCCGTACCCATTTACTCATCAAGCCTCTATCACCCCACAAATTTCACATTGTATCTGATCTTGGGCAAATTTATATGCCCAAGTGATACTCAAAAGTACCAGTTTTGCCTTGTTTATCTACCAATGTGTATACATTCTCATGTAAATGGTAATAAAATGTGAATTTATACTAACCAACATGATTAGCATTGTTTTGCAGGTAAAATGTGATTTTGGGAAGCTTAAATGCATGTTGGATGATATTGGGGTTGGACTTGGATGCGATCACGGAACAAGGCATTGGACAGCATGAATTAAAGGGGATCCGCGATGGAGCCGTGTCAGGCTGCCATCGCGGAGGCCTTCTGCTTGGATAGGGAAAATTCGCCCAAATTCCAGAGAGGGTCCGCGTCCGGTCCGTGGCACGGTGGCTTGGCTCCGCGTTGCACGCCGTGCCACGTTGAGCCTTAATTCCTAGACCCCCAATTCCAGTGAGGGTCCGCGTCCATAGCATGTCACGGAGGCAGTGCTCCGCGATGCACTCCGTGACACGTTTCTCATTATTTCGGGAAAATTTCCCAGCAGTATAAATAGAACACTTAGGTTCATTTTTCAATATTCTGACTTGGTGGAGCAAGAACGTGGGTTACACGCAGTTGAGGGATGAAAATATCAGGGTTTTTTCTCTCTTTCTTTCTTCTGGAATTCAATTGCTTGTATGATTAACACTCGTTTAAAGATGTTTAATCCACAAATGAGTGGCTAATTCATCTTCTTGCTGAGGTTATGAACAATTGTGATGAAATGTGATCATTGATTCTTTGGTTTTTCATCTTTTCTTCCATGTTGTTCTATTAATTCTTATTCTTACTGCATTAATGTGTGGCCTACGTTAATGTATATCTAAAAAGTCCGGTTTCACTCGAGAGAGCAAGAAATTGGAAAGTTGTGAATTAATAAGATATGTTCTTTACTTGGTTTGGGAAAATTGGGTCTTGATTTGCTTTCAGGATAGAAATATACCTGAAAGTTGTATCAGTCAATTTAGGAATCGGGTTTGTATGGCTAGAACATGAATTGCATTTAATCACAAAAATGTAGGTGGATGGTTCATGATTCTTATGTGAGGTTAAATACGAGAGTTTTAATCTCTTGGCAATAGTTCTTGGCTAGCAACCGGAGGAAAAGATTAACCAAATTATGATGATAATCAATTTCATTACATGTTCGTTTAACCTCAGCATGCTCTCATTCATAGTTCAGACTCAAAGTAGATAATTGTTTTTAGCTTTAGTATAAAAATTATAAAACAAACTATCAAACTTTTGGTTACACTGTTGTCTGCATTTTTAGAAGTAAAATATAGTACACTTGAGCAGATTGCACTTCATCCAAGTCTCTGTGGGATCGATACTTGGCTTACCAAAGCCACTTACTACTTGTTCGACCACGTGCACTTGCGTGTCGTTTTATACCCCACAAATCACGCGAACAATTTTTTGGCGCCGTTACTGGGGAACTTGGCAATTGGTGAATTTGTTTTAAGTGTTAATTTACTGTATTTTTATTTTCTTAGTGTTGACAACTTGGTCTTAGCCTGTATTTTGCAGACTTAATTTCTATTGAACACTGGCAAGAGACAAGGAGCTGGTGGAATCGTATATGGAGCCAGAAAGGATATTTCACAGTAAACGAAGAGAAGCTCTACAAAGAAAGCTGCAGTTGCTCAGACAGACGATCATGGAGCAACAACGGAATCCACAGGTAGTACGGGCAGTGTTAGTGCCCGAAGAAGTAGCAGCTCGGCCGGTTCGCGAGGTGGCAATCCCACATACTAATAATGTCACATCTAGCATCCGCAAACCTGAGCCAGGAGGGAGGTTTGAACTTAAACAGAATATGGTGCAGTTGTTGCACACTAGCGGGCAATTTACCGGTCTTCCTCATGAAGATCCACAGCAGCATCTCCAAAATTTTTTGGAGATAAGTGACACTTACATCCCCACTGGAGTGTCATCAGATTATGTCCGGCTTACATTGTTCCCATTCTCATTATTGGGAGAAGCCAAGAGGTGGTTGAAAGCTGAGCCACCGAATTCTATTTCTACGTGGGATGATCTTGCACGGAAGTTTTTGATACAGTTTTTTCCCTCCGGTAAAACAGCAAGACTTAGGAGTCAGATTCTAAGTTTCAAACAGAGAGAGGGAGAAAATTTATATCAGGCCTGGGAGAGATTTAAATCCATGTTGCAGGATTGTCCTCATCATCATCAGTCCAATGATGTTCTGGTGCACACATTTATAGAGGGTTTGGAACCCCACACCAAAATATTGCTAGACTCAGCAGCTGGAGGGCAAGCGCTGGAGAAAACTTATGAGGAGCTGTACACCTTGTTGAACCATATTTCGCAGGTCAATCTAGAATGGAATGCTGATTCATCAAGAGGTGGGACAAGGAAAGCAGCAGGAGTGCTAGAAGTGGATGGATTTACAGCTATCGCTGCACAGATAGCTGCATTGCAAAATCAACTTAACACCCACTTCAGCAACATGACATTGAACCAGCCTCAAGCCCCAGTTAATGCAGTACAGCAAATGTGGTGTGAAGTGTGTGGAAGCAGTGAGCACTCAGCTGAGTGTTGTGGAGCCAATCCTGACTCGGTAAACTTTGTGGGTAATGCGCAAAGGAACCACCAACAGTATGGTAGTAGCTACAATTCCAATTGGAGGAATCACCCTAATTTCTTATGGGGTAGCAACAACCATCAGGGCCAAAGTTCGGGTCAGGGTGTGCAAAGGAACCAAGGAGGGCAGCAGAATTATCAAGCACAATTTAGAAACAACAATGAACCTCCTCCACCACCATCACCCAGCATTGAGGAGATGTTCAAGACCATGATAGCTAACCAAGCTCAATTGCAGGCTGACTATGTGAAATTGGCAGCCGAAGTGAAAAACAACCAGTTAGCTACCAAGGCACTTGAATATCAATTTGGGCAATTTGCTAGTGCCCAAAATACAAGGCCTAGAGGAGGACTACCGAGCGACACGGATCCCAATCCCAAGCAGGTAAATGCGGTGACCACAAGGAGTGGTTTGCAGCTGAAAGAGGTGGAACCAAAAAGACCACCTCAACAGTCGGGAGCAGCAGAAGTTGAGAGGGAGCACAGTACTGAAAGGGGGAAGACTAAGGAAGCTGAATCAGAAAGACCTCCACCCCCGTTCCCTCAACGACTAAAGAAACACAAGGAGGAGGCGTGTTTCAAGAAATTCATGGAGGTGCTGAAACAGGTACATACTAACTTACCTCTTGTTGATGTCTTGCAGGGAGTGCCGAAATATGCTAAGTATATAAAGGACATCGTGGCAAACAAAAGTCGGTTGACTGAGTATGCTACGGTGGCTCTAACGGAGGAGTGCACTTCCCGGATTCAAAATAGACTACCCACAAAGCTAAAAGACCCTGGGAGTTTTACTATCCAGATTACTATTGGGCAGAGCATCCGAGCTCGTGGATTGTGTGATTTGGGAGCGAGCATAAATTTGATGCCTTCATCGGTATTCAGAAAGTTGGGTCTAGGACAACTGTATTCTTGCAATTGGCGGATCGATCCCTAGCCAGACCTGATGGCATTGTGGAGGACGTTCTGGTGCAAGTTGGCTCCCTAATTTTCCCGGTAGATTTTGTCGTGATGGATTTTGAACTAGACGCGGAAGTCCCATTTATTTTGGGACGTCCTTTCTTGGCAACCGGGAAAGCACTAATTCACGTAGCTGCGGGGCACCTAACAATGCAAGCACATGACAAGGTGGAGGTGTTCGATGTGTACAAGGCACCCAAGCTCCCGATGGTGCATGAAGAACTCTCGGTGATCAATGTGATTGATCAAGGTGATGATAAGCGGATGAAGGATTTCCGAGAGTTAATGGGAAAACCACCGGAAAGGTGTAAGCACTACTGGGGGGAGGACGGTGATCGAGAGAAATCATCCATCACCCTGGAGGACAACTGAGCTTAATGACGTCGAGCTGCAACGGTAAACCAGGCGCTGCACGGGAGGCAACCCGTGAAAATTTTTTTCTTTCTTTCTTTTTGTAAAGTGTAAATAGATTTTTCTTTTTCTTTTTCTTGATTTACTACAAAATTTTTCGTTTTAGTTTTTGTTTATTTGTATTTAGAGTGAAACCTATAATTCTAACCAATTTTGTATAGTAAGATGAATTTCAAGTCAAACGGAGGAAAATATGCACGGAATCGCGAAGGAAAAGTCGAGGTATGAAAAATTAATAAAAAGTGGCAAACAGTGAGCTGGGGCGACAGCTCCGTGTCACGAAGGTGGACCTCCGCGTTACCTCCGTGACACGTTGAGGTATAACCTGAAAATTTTAAAAATTTCCAGAACAGTCTCGCGATGGCTCCGTGTCACGGAGGCAGTGCACCGCGATGCACTCCGTGACACGTTGCCTTGTATATCGCGACGGGTCACACCGGGTCGCCGGGTGACCCGCGCGATTTCCCTACTTTTTAACCCCGAAAACCCTCCCTTTTCCCTCATTTTTTAATCTCTCCGCGACCAAACCCCCAAAACCCATCCCCCATCAATGTGACACGGAGTAAGGCAAGAAATTCAACAAGTTTTCTTTGATTCTTCAAAGTCAAGGTAAGTTTTTCGATTTCCTCTCAAGCTCTTGTCGATTTTCTTAGATATTGAGCATGTGAGGTGAGCTAAATTGCCCTAAGTAGAAATTAATAATGAATTCAAGTAAATTGTTATTGATGAATATTCGGAATGTCATTATGATTGCTTGAACTTGTCAATTGCATAAATTAATTGAAGTTGCTTGATAATATCAATTCTAGGGCTTGTTTTTGAATTTGAAGTTGAAAATGTAGTGAAATTGTGAATTTCATGCCGGGATGTACATGTTGAATGAGATGAGTCAATATACTAATTGTGAGGATGTTAATAGAACGACGGATTTTCGGGTTAAGGGAATGTTGAAATTTGTAAGAATTTGGTTGGTTGTATAGGTTCGTGTAGATAAATTTCCTTGCTAAGTGCGATGGTTAAGATGTTAGCGATGGTAGTGATTGTGATTAGCTGTACGAAGTCGGAGTAGTACACAGAAGATATACCGTCGAATTTTTCGAATGCACTAAGCATGATTGTATAGTTGGTTATTGTGTGTAAATAATGATAATCTTGCCGTATTGTTGTAACTGTAGCTAAGGACTAAGTGTGGGGTAACCTAGCTTAACCCGACCTTAGCCGAAGTTAATATCCGTTAGCTTAACATTGATCTTGTCTACTTGGGTTGACAGGTAAAATGGCAAGCAGGCAAGAGAAAGGGAAAGGCGCATCAACTTTGGGCGCCGGAAGGAAGTGAATCAGACTGGGCACAGCAGTCCCAGCAGCACCAGCAGTTCCACGCGGCCAACACCACCAATATGGAAAAAGATTGGTGACTGATGAGGGGAAAAAGTGGTACGCGAAGCACAAAGAAAACAAATATTTCCCCAGGGAGCATATAGCACGGGAACCATTGGCACAGGAGTTCCCTAGGATGGTCCACTAGATCGAGGCAGCTAGGCTAAATTTCATTTTTGAAGAGCCCAAGGAATGCAATCTGCACTTGGTTCGAGAATTTTATGCCAACTGGAACCCGACGATCAGAAGTCACACCATCAAGATCAGAAGGCAAATAGTCACTTTGGAGCCCCACCACCTCAATGCCATCATAGGAGCGCGGGACACAGATGCCCACGTACTCCGACAGCTGAACATTACCCCACCACATGCGGACATCAGACGCACATTGTGTGGGACCCGATCGACAGCTAGATGGAGCAGACACAAAGAGAGGGGCTACCACCAGACTTTGCCATATTCACAGATGAACAGGGAATCCCGAATCTGGATAAAGATAGTCTGCTCATGCCTAATCCCGGGGGTACATATGACAGATGTAACCCGGGATCGTGTATGCCTGGTGTACGCCCTAATGAAAGGGTTGGAGATCAACGTGGGGGCGGTAATTATCTCCGCCATAAAGAGAGCCCGGTTGCACCAGGGGCACAGTATGGCTTTGGTGGACTACTCACCACCTTCCTCAGGGGCCTAGATGTCGAGGAGGAGGCCCTTGACTATATCCTGCAGATGGAGCGGCAGGCCTTGGATGTTACAAAAACTAAGTCTCCCGACACCACCCACGGGCCAGTGCTTACACTTGGCGAGCGACATGCTCGTGATGACCAGTATATGGCTCGGATGTATGGGATGCAGATGCTCCAGCTGAGGATAGGAGGGAGGCCGGCGACAGAGGAGGAGCTATGGCAGCTCGAGCTAGACTACCCCTTCGGCGAAAATGCCAGGGCTCTATGCCGAGTGGGGCCAGCATTTGTAGAGCCCACAGATGATGATGTCCCCACAGACGACGAGACATGTCGGGAAGACTCCGATGTGGAGTCTGATGATGACGAAAGGGGCGACTCGGACATGGGAGATGAAGCAGCAGCACCCGACGAAGAAGTGGAATACTTTGACTGATCAGGGAGTTCCACCACCCGATTTTGTGCTATTTTAATTTTTGTGAACACTGGGGACAGTGTTCGAGCTAAGTGTGGGGTGGGAGTAGTTAGGTGCTAGGTTGGGCTGTTTTGTATGTATGCTCTATTCTGTTGTCGTGCATGTGAAATTTTGTGTTCCATGTGAGTTGATGAATTGTTTAAGTGTTGTTCGGTATTGTAAATTTATGTGAAATTGATGTGTGTTGCTGAATGTTTCTAGCTGATTCTGATTTTGTACATATTTTTTTTCTATCGAAATGATCGATATTTTCAACATTTTTTTACTTCTTGGGTTTCTCGGCGTTTGTTTTCGGTTCTTTTACCGAGAATGGTCCCATTGAACCGAAGTCATAGTTAGTGACTGTTCCCTATGATGGATGGATGACGACCGTCTTAAGGGAAATGTAGTCGTTAGGAGTAGTTTTTTTCAATTATTTTTCAGTTCTTTCTTTGGTGGGTTGCGTCCCAAAACCTGTAGTTATTGTATGGTTGCGAAATTCTGGTTGCGTGTTGTACATGATATTTAAAATGCAAAGGTGATTCGTATGAAAGCATGCAACTTTGTAAATATGTTGAGATACCTAGGCCATAGAGTTCGATTCAATGTGATTGAGGCTTAATGTTTGAATTCCTGTAATTAGCTGATTGAAGAGTCTGTGAATACATCTTAAATTGAGCATGTGCAAAAAGTGTGAAGTGAGGTGTTGTTATTCCATGCTATTGTGAAGTGTCTAGAACTTGCCTGGTGTGTGTACAAAACGAAATGAAGGAGGTGTATTGTAGGAAAGGATGTAGGCATTTCTTTGTTTTAACTGAGAGTTTCTATTTTTCCTTGTCGTACACACCTTGATTGTATACCCTAGTCAGCCCGTTGAGCCTTTAGCCTATTATTTTTTCTTTTGTCATAAAGTGTAAACCGAGCTTAATTCCTTCTTTTCATTAGCCGTAAAGTCTATACAAAACTCTTAAGCGCTTAAGATGAGAAAATCATTTTCCCGAAGTGTCAAAGAGTGAGAATGGTGAAAAGAGAAAGAAAAGCAGAGTGATAGAAGAAAAGAAAAGGTTGAAGGTGCACTTGCTATAAATAAACGATAATGAAGGTGCATGAATAATCTTTGTTGTTGTGTCATGTGTGCTTAATATGATGGGTCATACTAAAGAAAATCATCAAGAATGGGATGATGGAAAAAAAGAAACAATGTCCATGAGTTGATGGGATGTGTTGAAAAGGCGCTTAAGGATGCTAGTGACTATTATTGGCTAACCCAATATTTACTAGTTCCGTAGCTTCCATTACAACCAGTTAAAGTCCTACGTGATCTTACATCGCACTTCTTTATATTAGTGGAGTAATACACTAAGGGCAAGCTTATGGGTCATGACATGATGCATGTGAATTCTTTTGGGAGAGAGAGCGAAATTGTTTTTACATGCCCCTGCTTGAATTCTTGTGAGTCATATGAGCAAAAAGGGGAAGATTCTCTTGTGTTGTGAGGGCACATGCTTGATAAAAGATTAGTTTTCATGTCGGATATCTTGATCAGCTGATTTGCATGAGTTTGCCAATATCGAGAGTCGATTCTTAAAGTCTAGGAGGTCTTGATGTATTGAAGGTCATTGCATTAATAAGACCATGCATGTTTTCTTGATGATTTGCTGTATTGAATAATCAGTATGACCGTAGCCTAAATTGTCGAACCAAAGTAGCGAGGTTGGGATGTAAATTGCATGAAGTGTAGGATTGTTGTTCGAGGACGAACAAGGATTTATGTGTGGGGTAACTGATCTTGGGCAAATTTATATGCCCAAGTGATACTCAAAAGTACCAGTTTTGCCTTGTTTATCTACCAATGTGTATACATTCTCATGTAATTGGTAATAAAATGTGAATTTATACTAACCAACATGATTAGCATTGTTGTGCAGGTAAAATGTGATTTTGGGAAGCTTAAATGCATGTTGGATGATATCGGGGTTGGACTTGGATGCGATCACGGAACAAGGCATTGGACAACATGAATTAAAGGGGCTCCGTGATGGAGCCGTGTCACGCTGCCATCGCGGAGGCCTTCTGCCTGGATAGGGAAAATTCACCCAAATTCCAGAGAGGGTCCGCGTCCGGTCCGTGGCAAGGTGGCCTGGCTCCGCGTTGCACGCCGTGCCACGTTGAGCCTTAATTCTGGGACCCCCAATTCCAGTGAGGGTCCGCGTCCGTAGCATGTCACGGAGGCCGTGCTCCGCGATGCACTCCGTGACACGTTGCTCGTTATTCTAGGAAAAATTCCCAGCAGTATAAATAGAACACGTAGGTTCATTTTTCAATATTCTGACTTGGTGGAGCAAGAACGTGGGTTACAGGCAGTTGAGGGACGAAAATATCAGGGTTTTTTCTCTCTTTCTTTCTTCTTGAATTCAATTGCTTGTATGATTAACACTCGTTTAAAGATGTTTAATCCATAAATGAGTGGCTAATTCCTCTTCTTGCTGAGGTTATGAACAATTGTTATGAAATGTGATCATTGATTCTTTGGTTTTTCATCTTTTCTTCCATGTTGTTCTATTAATTCTTGTTCTTACTGCATTAATGTATGGCCTACGTTAATGTATATCTAAAAAGTCCGGTTTCACTCGAGAGAGCAAGAAATTGGAAAGTTGTGAATTAATAGGATATGTTCTTTACTTGGTTTGGGAAAATTGGGTCTTGATTTGCTTTCAGGATAGAAATATACCTGAAAGTCGTATTAGTCAATTTAGGAACCGGGTTTGTATGGCTAGAACATGAATTGCATTTAATCATAGAAATGTAGGTGGATGGTTCATGATTAAGTGAGGTTAAATACGAGAGTTGTAATATCTTGGCAATAGTTCTTGGCTAGCAACCGGAGGAAAAGATTAACCAAATTATGATGATAATCAATTGCATTACATGTTCGTTTAACCTCAGCATGCTCTCATTCATAGTTCAGACTCAAAGTAGATAATTGTTTTTAGCTTTAGTATAAAAATTATAAAACAAACTATCAAACTTTTGGTTACACTGTTGTCTGCCTTTTTAGAAGTAAAATATAGTACACTTGAGCAGATTGCACTTCATCCAAGTCTCTGTGGGATCGATACTTGGCTTACTAAATCCACTTACTACTTGTTCGACCACGTGCACTTGCGTGTCATTTTATACCCCACAAATCACGCGAACCGTATCAATTAACTTCATTTAGCAAGTATGGTCTCAATAATGAAAATGTTGGGGGAAAGGACAGTAAAAAGTAGGGAGATACATGTCATAACAACATCCATATGAAATAAGAATACCAAAATAAGAAACACCAGGAAGTTAAGAGTACGTTACCATAACACGAGGAGTGCAGAGAATAGATGTGGATGCCTGAGAGTTCTCAACAATGGTGGAATTTTGGAGCTTTGCTAGTAGATGTGAGAGTATAGTGACAGTTAGGTGAAAGGATTTTTGGATTTTATAGGTGAAAATGGATAATTGGTATTGGTTTAGGAGAAGGTGGATGTTTAATGGTTTTTTAAATGTAGAGGAAGTGGGAGAGAGGGGATTGTTGAAATATGGAAAGGTGGGGTGTTGGGAAAAACGAAAAGATGTATGGAGAAGTGTTAAAATGTGGGAAAAAGGAATGTCTAGGAGAATAAAAAGGGAATTTATCTGGTTTGGGCGGATGCAAAAGGAATCTAGGTCGGGTAGGTCCATGGTTTGGTTGAAATTTTAAAATAAGGCACGTACCTTCACTGGCGTTACACCTGTGGTCGCCGATTGGAAATGATAGTTCACCGCCTTACATTTGCAGACCTACATTTATGCCCATTTCACGTCTTTGTAATCAGCGATTGACCGGCGGTTTTCGGATTGGATTATGCATTCTACTGGTGGATCGCCGTTTGTGCAACCACTTCTCAAATATTCTGACTCGAGCTAACGGTCAAGCGATTGCTCTCGAACATGTATAAGCATTCTGCCAGTGACTCGCAGGATTAACCATTTGTTCCTAGGTTTCTGCTTTTATAACTTAAGGGTGCACGATTGGCGCATCTGGGCTTGCGGTTCACTGGTTTGACGGGGTGCCTACCTAGCTTTGTGCTCCTCCTCCTTGCGTCTCACCTACTTTTTCCTACAAAACCAAAAACAACAATGACATTAGAAACATTCAAAAGAAGACACTTGGGTTGCCTCCCAAGAAGCGGCTTAGTTAACATCGTGGCACGATGTATTTCTCATTTAAAATTCATTCTCCGAAGGATCATCCTCTTCCATATCAACTCCTCCATACTCATTCTCATTATTCAATACTCCAATCACTTTGCATTCATTAGGATGTTCAGCTGAATGACACACCTTGAAGGTAACCTCTTCACCTCCAACCCGAAACTTGATCTCGCCTAGCTCCACATGTACCAAAGCTCTGCCCGTGGAGAGCAATGGTCTCCTTGAAATAGTAAGAATTTCTATATCCATCTCACATTCAAGGACCACAAAATCAGCTGGTAGGATAAACTTATCTACCCTCACCAATACATCCTCTGACACACCCATAGGTTTCTTGATAGAGGGATCAACCATTAATAACCTTATTAAGGTAGGTTTGGTGTTCCTAAGCCCCAAATTATTGATGATTATGAGGGACATCAGATATATACTTTCCCCAAGATCAAAAAGGGCATTTTTAAACACACACAACCCAATAGTTCAAGGGATTGTGAAGGCTCTTGGATCTCCTATTTTGGGGCAAGGTTGCTCATCATCGTAGCACTACAATGATGTGTTGTCTCTCCGGTACCCACATCTACAACCATTTTCTTCTTCAACAACTCTTTCATGAACTTAGCATATCTGGGTATTTGAAATAAAGCATCCACCAATGGTATATTTATGGACAATTTACTGAACATGTTAATAAACATGCTGAACTGATCGTCCTTCTTCTTCTTGGCTAACCGATGTGGGTAAGGAGGTGGAATTCTTGGTTCTTGTTCTTTCTCACTTGAGGCCTTCATATCTTCCTCTTCTTCATCAACATTTGAGGGAACTTCATCAACATCTCCCTCACCTTTATCCTCAACATTACCATAACTATTTGGTGCTTCTAGCATCGCATCATATTCTTTTTTCTCATTTGCCTTAGGGACAATAACTTCCTAGGGCTTAACACTCGCATCTCCAAGCATTTTACCAGTCCTCGTGACAATAGCCATGCATTGACTCTCCTTTTTAGATTTGGCATTGTATCACTAGGAAGGGTACCTTTCATTTGGAGGTTCATCTGAGAGGATGAGTGGTTCATTTGGGCTTCCAAATGCTTGATGGAAGATGAGTATGAACTCACTGTTTGGGAAAGGTTAGACACCTCCCCTTTTAATTCCTTGACCCCGCTATCGGTTGATTCAACTTTCTTGAGAGCCTTTACTAACATATCTTTCATTTTTTGAGTTTTCTCATTTGTAACAACTAGTTGAGCTTGGGCGTTCTCAGCTTTAGGAGGGGCAATATATGGATTTGAACTTCTATGATAGCAGTCCCCCTCACGATTTTGCTCTCTATGGCCCCATCTCTCATTTCTATCGGTCCATCCTTGTGTGTCGTGGTTTCTCCAACCTTGATTCTCTTCCCGTGGGTGCCAAGGGCCTTGATTAGTCCCTTGATACCAGGGTCAAGAACCCCCCCTATATGATTTTCCATGTATTGGCACTCCTCTTTGTATCTTGGTGGCAACAACTCTCCTTCAAATGCATTGGACCCTGCATTCCTATAACATTCGCAACCTTAGGCCCGGCTCCTATCACATGTTTAGTCATTAACTCTAGTTGAGTCATCACTTTAGCAAGATTTTCATCTTGCTCATCTCTTTTTCGTATTTGAACTGTTAGCACACTAGAACCCACATCATGTAACGATACATTAGTCTCCCTCATATGCCATCCCTAGTTCGTCTTTGTCATTCTATCCAAGAGGGCCTTAATTAACCCATACGTTTGATCCATAATTGATCCTCTAGATAGATTATTGGCAACAGATTTATTAATATAGTCTAGGGCTAAGTAAAAGCTTTTAAGGAGCACTCCATCGAGGAGACCATGGTTCGGGCAAAGGGACACCTTCTTTTTAAACCTTAGCCATGCTTCATGCAAAGGCTCCACTAGTTATTGCCTAAAGTTTGTGATATCATCCATTATCTGCAACATTTTTTAGGGAGGGAAAAAACAATGCAAGAAAGCTTCTGTCAGTTATTGCCACGTGGTGATACAACTTAGAGGGAGCTCCTCCAACCATATAGTTGCCTCTCCCGTTAGGAAGAATGGAAAGATCCTCAACCTAATAGAATCTTGGCTTATATTCATGATGTTAAAGGGTTGGAAAATCTCTAAGAAATTCCTCAAATGACGGTTTGCATCCTCACTCGGTTTAGCCCTGAAGAGCCTTTTCATCTGCAACAAGTGTAACATAGTGCTCGTGACATGAAACACTGCACTCCCTACTGCCTCTGGTAGGCGAATGGACCTTGTAAAATCAAGCATAACCGGGTTATCCTCTTCATGCTCCATATTACTTTCAACCGAACTATCTCCTACTTTCAAATTCTAGCTCATATGAATTTACCCTAATAACCAAAAGAAATATCAACGTCAACATCTAAGATGCATGACCAACTCAAATTAACAAACAACACAAGGATATCAAGCGCTAGTTCCCGGCAACGGCGCCAATCTTGATAACGTCCAAATTACACCCCTCGGAGGGTGTACACGGTCGTTGCTCAAAACAAATATTTTCGAAGGATGTCTGGGTCGAATCCCATAGAGACTAGTGAATATTTGTGCAAGCATTGCCTAGGAAATTTGAATTAACTCACACCAATCAAGGGAAATAAAACAGTAAATTTTTTGGGGGGAAATGAAGTCAACAATATTGTGGATTCTAAATCAGCTAGCCAAGATAGAAAAATAACCAAAAATTGATAGACAATGATGAGTAAAGACTAGAAGTATGGTGTAGATGGGGTGTTAATCAAATAAGGATATGCTAGAACATCAAATAATTGCAAATAAGTGCAAATAACTTTGGACGAGATGGCGCCCTATGTTTTTCAACCTCATGGCCACCTTTTTCTCGAGTCCTTTCAAACCTCAAGACACAATTTAATCGGCCCAATAGAGTTTGGGTCAATAGCTAAACTATTTGTAGCCATCAACTACTAATTAGGATTGTGAATATGGGTTTTGGCTATTTCTAGCCCAACAATACACCATTACATCCATTCCCACCATCAAATTCTCTCCAATACTTAATTCTTCTTTTTCAAGTTAAAATTAAATAAGAACACTAAACCCACATTTGCAACTATGGATTATCAATTATAAATCGGAGAAAATTCAATAGATTTACACTAATTAAGCAATATTAAGATGAATCTAGCAATACCCAATCTAATTAAGCACCCATTATCGCACACCTTTAGTTGATGAATTAGCTACTCATGATTAAGAAACTAAAGAGTATATTCATTAATAAACTTAGTGATTTCATTACTAAGAAAAAGCAAAATCAAACTCAAAATTTGTTTGACACAATGGTTATACCTTGCTAAGGAAGAAGATGAGAATAGGAAAAGCAATACCCAAAAATCTCCTCCAAAGGGTTTCTTCTCTCTCCAAAGCAAAAAGAATGTTCAAAAGGCTGCAAGTTATGTACAGAGTACTTTCTTCTAGACTATACACAAAAATTGGGCAACCAATCTCCTCTTTTTCTATGTAAGACGTAATTTCCCCTATTCAGGCATTTTTTTACCTGCGGTGGAACCGTCGGTTCGCAGTTGCACAACACGAACCACCATTCATTTTCTTCTACGATCCAATGATTTTCCAAGACAATTAGGTGATGCTGTCAACGGTTCTTCAACTTTCATCCATGATCCAACAATTAATCTTTTCCTCGGTCCAATAAAATCCAACAGATGTCGGCGATTGAACCGGCGAGTTGCCGGTTGATGTCCGTGGCCGCCGATTGCATTTTCTCTTCAAACCAGTGGTTATCTACGTTTGACCAGTGTTTTGCAGGGGTCCTCCGGTGGAGTGCCAATTTTCACCTGATTTCATCATTTTTACTTGTAATGCCCCAAAAACTCAAAGACTAGACCCGGGACTTAAAATAGAGAAAACTAAAAAAATTGCACCAGGTTATAGAACGAGTCATTCTGTGACCCGTGGGGGTTACTACGAGTCCTTAAGTGACTCGTTGTGAGGACTTTAAACCTTGTTGAAAATTTTGGAAAAAAGGGGTGACCACGGGTCTAACCAAGAGTTGTGGTCAACACCACGAGTTGTAGGGTGACCTGTGGTCAGGATTTGATTGGGAGTTGGAGAAATCAGACAGTGTACATGACGGGTCCTCACCACGACTTATTTAGGAAACCATGATTCATGGTATCGCCCATGGTGCCTGCAGGAGACTTTTGGACTGTTAGGTTAATGCGAGCTGACCACGAGTCGTTAGGTCCTCTGATAACACGTGTGGTTAGTTGTTGGAAAGTTATTGAATTTGGGGAGAAAACTTCCAGTACACATCACGACCAGACCACATGAGTCGTCCCTCACCTCACGACTCATGGAGTGCCTCATGGTGACCAGCAGGGGGAAATTGGCAGTGCACTCGATGACTGTGACCATAAGTCGTGGTCACTGGGCACGACCCGTTAGGTCCTTCGTGGGGGACTGGCAGTCAGTTTTACCTGCGAATTTCCTAAGGTTGTTTCAGTAATTTTCTAACCTCCTAGACTCTAAACTATATTGTTTTGGTTGGTTTTAAAGTAATTTAGAGGGGTTAAATTGTTTCCCCCTCATTACCCACTCAGATTTCCAAAAAAACATCGTAGAGTTTCTCTCACGAGCTTTCAGAGCAAGAACTAGGGCAGTCAACTTCTCTTTAGGTTCTCAAGGAAATTCCTTGGATTTCTCCACTAGGTATGTGGGAATTCAATAGGGGAATAGTTCTTCCCCTTTGTCCCCAAAATTTCTCCCTATTTCTTCTCTATCAGTTCTAGTCTTGAAACTACCGAATGTTAAGAAATTGTCAGACATACTTCCTTCAATTCATGTGGAATATTGTGTTATGTTAATTATAGATATTTTCCACTAAATTACAACTAAAATTATATTCTTTCTTGTGAAATTGAGTTTAGCCCTACTCCTTGAAAGTAGAAAATCTAGAATATTTCTACGGTGATTAAATAGTGAAATTTGCTCGAATCCTTTAGTGTTGAGGATTCCCATATTGTTAGTTGGTGCTGAAAATTTAGTCATATTGATGTCAGTGGAGTTCAAATAAAATGTTCGAATTCTCAATGTCAGTCAGAAATGTCAACCGATCAGTTTGACTATAGAAATTCTCGAGGTATCAGTAGTACCTCCCAGTTATCAAAACTAGTCTCAGAGCTCAGTTTTAGTGGCTCACTTGTCATTCACGACACTCACAAAATGGCAGCTCTGACCAACCTTAGGACCCCAATTACAGATTTTAGCTTGTTTTTCAAACGATTACGACACTTCTAGATAAACTGTTCTGACCAGTCTTAGAACCTAGTTCTAGAATTTGGTCTGATAAGACTCTCAGGGTGCTTGCAGATATGTATTCCTGACTTGTCTTGGGCCCCATTTTTGAGCGATCAGCTTAGTATTCAATCTAGGACTATCTAGTGGGAGTAGGACTTAGCACCGAGCGGACCGGGGTTCCAGTGAACCCAGGTTCCAAAACTACGTCGCCATCATAGGTTACAGTTTTATTGGCTTCATGGCCCAGTCTCTTGTGATCACCCAGTTCATGCCTTTATACCCTAGAAAGGTATACTAGCTCCTATCGGTGGAGTGCATATGTCGGACTTCACGTCTAGCTCACGTGGTTATATATTTGTTATAGACTCTCCCACTAGTCAGTTCAATTTCAGTTTAGCTCGATTCAACTAAGTCTCAGCTTAGTTCTATTTAGAAAAGTTTCAGACTACTCAGTACAGTTGTGAGTTCAGTATAGTCTTTCAGACCAGTATCTCAGATTCACAGCATGTCTTTGACTATTATATAGGGTCATTTAGACCACCTCAGTTTATTAATGTTATTTCAGCTTCAGCAGTTTCAGTTGGTCATTACATGTCTGTTCTGTATAGTTACTTATTCAATGTGTTATGCTTTCTCTCACTTACTCAATACATTCAAAGTACTGATGCATGTTTTTATGTTGTATCATTTTATGATATAGCTGCAGGATCTCTATCTCAGTCTCGCTAGCCGATCGCTCTCAGAAGAATTCAGCTATTCTTTTTGGTGAGTCCTCTTCTTTCGAGGACACAGATTATTTTACTTAGTTTTGCTTTCTTCTATTTAGATTTGGAATTATATGGGGAATTGTCCCAGCAACTCATCAATTGTAGGGGCATTCAGACACAGATTTGGTTTTTCAAACTTGTAGTTTTGCTTAGATGTTTTTTTTAGAATATTATGATCCAGCTCTATTTCATAAATGTTTTATAGTTTACTTTAAAGCTTCTGCTATATTTTATGTTTTCTGAGAATTCTAGTGTATGATAGACCAGGGGTTGACTTAGGGTTACTTGTGACTCCAAGTGCCATGTCCCGTCCAGGGTGTAAGCTCGATGCATCAAAAACTTGGTTTCAGAGCACTAGATTTACAGTATCCTCGGATGTCTGAAAGCTGCACCAAGTAGAGTCCTTTTCATGGGTGTGAAGCGCGCCACACTTATGATGGGGAGGCTATGAGGTGTTATTAGGAAAACTCCCTCTTATTCATACTTTTTATCGTGCATTAAAATTCAATCCCAGAATCATTCTCCTAACTCATGCTCTATTTCATTTTAGTGAATTATGCCTCCACGATGTGGTAATGGGAGAAGGGCAAGTAACGCTCACCGACCTACCCCACCAGCCCCAGCAGCCCCTCAAGACTACTTAGTGTCCATTGTAGAGATTAGGGCAGCCATCCATCTACTCACTCAAATAGTTACCAACCAGGTGAACTAGTAGATGGTTCCAATAAACAATAATGGGTCCGCAACAGTTGCCTGAGTGTGGGATTTCACTCGGATGAACCCTCCGGGTTTTCATGGATCTAAGTTGGGAGAGGATTCACAAGAGTTCGTGGATGATATTAAAAAGATTGCCCGAATTATTGGTGTGAGTCTCTCAGAGAGTGCCGACATGGATGCCTGCTAGCTGAAAGATGTAGCCCAGGTCTGGTACGAATAGTGGAAGGAGGGGAGGCTAGCAGAAGTAGGACCGGTGGAATGGGAGGAGTTCACTACAGCCTTCCTAGATAGATTCTTCCCTCGGGCACTCAGGGAGGCAAAAGTAGCGGAGTTCATAATATGAGACAGGGAAATCGGATGGTGGAGGAGTATGTATTGGAGTTCACCAGACTGTCTAATTATGCTCCAGAGATGGAAGACGAGCCAAGGGCTCGTATGTTGAAGTTTGTTAATGGGGTGTCGAACTTGTTCCTCAACGAGTGTAGGACAACAATGTTGATTAAGGATATCGACCTCTCCAGCCATATTGCCCATACCCAGTAGATTGAGGAAGAAAAACTGAAGGACATGGAGCGGAAGAACAAGTAGGCAAGGACTGGCCAATCAGATTATGGCCACCAGAGGTCTGGCGATAGTAGTTGCCCACAGCAGTAGCAACAGAGGGCTCCAACACCCAGCTCAGCCAGCACCCCTACCTTTCGATCTCACCAGGATTGGAGGGGTAGAGCATCTGGCTCTTAGTCCCAGAGCTGTAGTGCAAGCAATACATATCCAGCTTGCCCTAAATCTAGAAAGAACCACCCAGGAGAGTATTTTTAGGGTCAAGAGGGCTTTTTTTATTATGGACAACTTGGTCATCGGCTTAAGAAGTGTCCGTCAGAGGGACGGGGAAGGTTACAATTCACTACCTCAACAACTCCAATAGGCAGACCAACTCAGCAGGCCCATACTTCAAGTATAGATGGCGGTCAGCGCCAAAATCATTTTTATGTATTATCACCTCATCAGGATCAGGAGATCTCACCTGATGTGGTCATGGGTATGTCACGTCTTTTCCACCTTGATGTATATGCCCTACTAGATCCAAGATCCAATTTACCATTCATGACTCCCTACGTAGCAGTCTAGTTCGATATCAGTCTAGAGGTCCTCTCAAAACCATTTTCAGTCTCCACCCAGTTGACAAGTCAGTTAGAGCCAGCCAGGTGTATAGAAACTACCTAGTCTCGATCCTTAATAAATTCATCCACCTGACCTTGTAGAGCTAGTCATGGTTGATTTTGACCTCATTCTTGGCATGGATTGGTTACACTTCAGTTACACCGCAGTTGATTGTAGAACTAGAGTTGTCAAATTTTAGTTTCCAAATGAGCCAGTGTTAGATTTGACAAGCAGTAGTTTAGCGCCTAACGGTCAGTTTATTTCCTACCTTAACGCCCATAAGCATATTTCAAGGGATATATCTATCATCTAGTTCAGGTCAAAGATTCCAACTCTAAGACCCCAACTATCCATTCAGTCCCTGTTGTCAGCGAATACCTGATGTGTTCCTCAAAGATCTTCCCGAAGTTCCTCCTGAGTGGAAAATCGACTTCGATATAGAAAGCTCCCAGATACTCAGCCAATCTCCATCCCTCTTTACAGAATGGCTCTAGTTGAGCTTAAGGAGTTGAAGGAGTAGCTAAAAGACCTTCTTGATAAGGGTTTTATTAGACCTAGAATCTCTCCCTAGGGTGCTCTGGTGTTATTCGTGCGAAATAAAGACGTTACCCTCAGAAGGTGCATCGATTACCGTCAGTTGAATAAGGTCACATTCAAGAAAAGGTATCCCCTACCCAAAATTGATGACCTATTCGACCAACTTCAGGGAGCCAGCTGTTTCTCCAAATTAGATCTCAAGTCAGGGTAACATTAGCTAAGTGTCAGGGAGTGTGACATACTGAAAACAACTTTCAAGACTCGGTATGGTCACTACAAGTTTGTGGTTATGTACTTCGGACTAACGAATGACCCTGCAACCTTTATGGACCTGATGAACAGAGTTTTCAAGCAATATCTAGATATGTTCATCATTGTATTTATCTATGACTTTCTAGTATACTCTAGAAATGAGGAAGAGCACACTAATCACTTGAGGATAGTGCTTCAAACACTCAGGGACCGCCAGTTGTTTGCCAAGTTCTGCAAAGGTGAATTCTGGTTCAATTCTGTGACTTTTCTGGGTCATGTGGTCTCAGGTGAAGTTATTAAGGTTGTTCCTCAAAATATAGCAGCGGTGAAAGACTGGCCCAGACCTACCTCCCCAACCAAAATTAGAATTTTCTTGGGTCTAGCCAGGTATTACCGATGATTTGTAGAGGTGTTTCTTCTATAGCATCCTCTCTAATAAGGCTGACTCAGAAGAAGGTGAAATTTCAATGGTTAGATGTGTATCAAAAGAGTTTCCAGGAGTTAAAAATTCGACTCACTACTGCTCTAGTGTTGACCCTACTAGAAGGATCATATGGGTTTGTAGTATATTGCGATGCTTCCAGAGTTGGACTCAATTGTGTTCTGATGCAGCAGGGCAAAGTGATAGCCTATGCCTCCAGACAACTCAAAGTTCATGAAAAAAATTATCCAACTCATGACTTGTAGTTGGAAGCAGTGGTATTTGCACTAAAAATATAGAGACACTATCTGTTCGGGCTCATGTGGATGTTTCCATTGATCACAAGAGCTTTCAGTATGTATTCAGTCATAAGGATCTAAATCTTCATCAGAGAAGGTGGTTAGATCTTGTAAAGGACTATGACATGAGCATGCTATATCACTCGAGCGAAGCTAATGTGGTGGCTGATGCCCTGAGCAGAGTGTCTATGAGGAGCGTGACTCATGTTGAGGAAGGCAAAAAGGAATTGGCGAAGGATATTCACATACTAGCTCGATTAGGGGTGCAGTTGGTAGATTCAGTTGAAGCTATAATGGTAATGCAAAGTTGGTCAGATTCCTCTTTGGTTGTTGAAGTTATGTCCAGGCAGGATGAGGATCCCATCTTACTTAAGCTGAAGGAAGCAGTTCTCAGAAAAGAGGTTGAGGCTTTCTCCAAAGGGGGAGATGGTGTGCTTCGTTACCTGGGCAAATTGTGTGTAGCGGACATCGGTGATTTGAGATAGAAGATATTGGTTGAAGCACACAGCTCGAGATACTCCATCCACCCGAGTGCTATAAAAATTTCAATTTGCTGGATATTTACTAGTGGAATGGCATGAAGAGAGACATCGCTACATGTGTAGCTAAGTGCCTGAATTGCCGGCAAGTCAAAGTAGAGTAGCAGAGATTGGGAGGTATGACTTAGGATATCAGTATACCTACCTAGAGTGGGAATAAGTGAATATGGATTTTATTATGGGTCTACCTCGAACTCCTCGGCAGCATGATTATATCTGCGTAATAGTAGACTGGATGACTAAGTAAGTACACTTCCTCCCAGTTAAAACTACAAATTCAGCTGAGGACTATGGTAGACTTTATATCCAGGAGTTGGTCGGACTTCATGGGTTTCCATTATCAATTATCTCAAATAGAGGTACCCAGTTCACCTCACATTTCTGGAAGTCCTTTCAGAAGGGACTTGGTACCCAGGTCAAACTCAGCACAACTTTTCACCCGCAGACAGAAGGACAAGCTGAGCAACTATTCATACCCTAGAAGATATGTTGAGAGCATGCTTGATCGATTTCAAGGGCATTTAGGATGATCTCTTGCCTCGGATTGAGTTTTCTTACAACAACAGCTACCACTCCAGTATCCACATAGCGCCGTTTGAGGCATTGTATGGTAGGAGGTGTATATCTCCCATTGGATGGTTTGAGGTTGGTGAAGCTACTCTAATCGGGCCAGACTCAGTACATGAAGCTATGAAGAAAGTACAGCTCATCCGAGAAAAATTGAAAATAGCTCAGAGCCGTCAGAAATCTTATGCTGATGTGAGGAAAAGAGAATAGGAGTTTGTTGTGAATGACTGGGTTTATCTAAAAATTTCACCCATGAAGGTGATGATATTTGGGAAGGCTCAGTTCGAGATATATGGGACCCTACAAAATTCTGAAGCGAATTGGCAAGGTATCTTATGAGCTGGAATTACCTTCAGAGTTGGCATCTGTGCACCTAGTATTCCATGTGTCACTACTGAAGAAGTGCATCGGTGATCCAAATTCAATTGTGCTAATGGAAAGTGTGGGAGTGAAAGATAGTCTCTCATATGAAGAGGTCCTAGTCTAGATCCTTGACCATCAGGTTTGTAAGCTGAGGAACAAGGAGGTAGCTTCAGTTAAAGTCTTATGGAGAAATCAACATGTTAAGGGAGCTACACGGGAGGCCGAAGGTTAAGGGAGCTACACGGGAGGCCGAAGCAGATATAATGGCTAGATACACCCATTTGTTCCCTTTCGGCTCAGTTTCAGTTTAAGGTATCAATTTCCTCCCCAAAATTGCTTTCAGTTCATATGCTTCAGTTTGTTTCTTGTAAATGAATATATGTATGATTAGTGAATTCAGTTTAGACTTGTGATTCAGTTCAGAGGTAGTTATTCTGCTAGTTTTAAGTTTTCATGATCAGTATTTGTGTATAAAGATTGACATTCTATACTTCCCTGTATGTTTTCAAACATTTGAGGATGAATGTTCCCAAGGAGGAGATATTGTAATGCCCCAAAAACTTAAACACTAAACTCTGGACTTAAATTAGAGAAAATAGGAAAATCTGCACCAAGTCACAGAACGAGTCATTCTGTGACACGTGGCGGTGACCACCAGTCATTAAGTGACTCGTGGTGAGGACTTTAAACCTGGTTGAAAATTTTGGGAGAAAGGGGTGACCACGGGTGTGACCAAGCGTCGCGGTCAATACCACAAGTGATAGGGTGACCCGTGGTTAGGATTTGACTAGGAGTTGGAGAAATCAGGAAGTGTACACAATGGGTCCTCACCACAACTTATTTGGGACACCATGAGTCATAGTGTTGCATGTGGTGCCTCCAGGAGACTTTTAGACAGTGAGGTTAATGGGAGCTGACCACGAGTCGTTAGGTCCCCTGACGACTCCTGAGGTTAGTCGTTGGCAAGTTGTTTAATTTGGAGAGAAATCTTCTAGTACACATCACGATTGTACCCCACAAGTCGTCCTTCACCTCACGACCCATGGGGTGCCTTGTGGTGACCATCAGGGGGAAATTGGCAGTGCACTCGACGACTATGACCATGAGTTGTGGTCACTAGGAACGACCTTTTAGGTCCCTCATGGGGGACTGGCAGTCAGTTTTTCCTACGAATATCCTAAGGGTGTTTCATTAATTTCCTAACCTCCTAGACTCTAAACTACATTGTTTTGGTTGGTTTTAAAGTAATTTAGAGGGGTTAAATTGTTTCCCCCTCATTACCCACTCAGATTTCCAAAAAAACATCGTAGAGTTTCTCTCACGAGCTTTCAGAGCAAGAACTAGGGCAGTCAACTTCTCTTTAGATTTTCAAGGAAATTCTTTGGATTTCTCCACCAGGTATGTGGGAATTCAACAAGGGAATAGTTCTTCCCTTTTGTCCCGAAAATTTCTCCCTATTTCTTCTCTATCAGTTCTAGTCTTTAAACTACCGAATGTTAAGAAATTGTCAGACATACTTCCTTCAATTCATGTAGAATATTGTGTTATGTTAATTATAGATATTTTCCACTAAATTAAAACTAAAATTATATTCTTTCTTGTGAAATTGAATTTAGCCCTAGTCCTTGAAAGTAGAAAATCTAGAATATTTCTATGGTGATTAAATAGTGAAATTTGCTCGAATCCTTTAGTGTTGAGGATTCCCATATTGTTAGTTGGTGCTGAAAATTTAGTCATATTGATGTCAGTGGAGTTCAAATAAAATGTTAGAATTCTCAATGTCAGTCAGAAATGTCAGCTGATCAGTTTGAATATAGAAATTCTCGAAGTGTTAGTAGTACCTCCCAATTATTACAATTAGTCTCAGAACCAAGTTTTAGGGGTTCAATAGGAGGTCATGACACTCCCAGAATAGAAACTCTGACCAGCCTAGGACTCCAGTTACATATTTTAACATGTTCTTCAGAGGGTTACGACGGTTTTAGATAAGCAGTTTTGACCAGTCTTAGAACCTAGTTCCGGAATCCAGTGCAATAAGACTCTCAGGGTGCTTGGAAATATGTATTCCTGACTAGTCTTGGGCCCCAGTTTAGAGCTATTAGCTTAGTATTCAATCTAGGACTATCCAGTGGGAGTAGGACTTATCACTGAGCGAACCGAGGTTCCAGCGCACCCGGGTTCCCAGAACTACGTTGCCACCATAGGTTATAGTTTTATTTGTCTTATGGCCCCAGACTCTTCCGATCACCCGGTTCATCCCTTTATACCCTAGAAAGGTATATTGGGTCCTACCGGTGGGGTGTATATATCAGACTCCATGTCTAGCTCACGTGGTTATATGTCGATTACAGACTCTCTCACTAGTTAGTTTAGTTTCACTTTAGCTCAGTCTTAACTTAGCTTAGTTTAGAACAGTTTCAGGCTACTCAGTATAGTTGTGAGTTATAGTCTTTCTGACTAGTATCTCAAATTCAGAGCATGTCTTTGACCATCATATTAGGGTCATATAGACCACCTCAGTTCATTAAAGTTATTTCAGCTTCAGCAGTTTCAGTTGGTTATTGCATGTCTATTCAGTACAGTTACTTATTCCATTGTGTTATGCTTTCTATCACTTACTCAGTACATTCAAAGTACTGACGTATGTTTTTATGTTGTATCATTTTATGATACAGCTGCAAGATCTCATTCTCCGCCTCGCTAGTCGATCGCTCTCAGAAGACTTCAGTTGTTCTTTTTGGTGAGTCCTCATCTTTCGAGGACGAAGATTATTTTACTCGGCTTTGCTTTCTTCTATTTAGATTTGGAGTTAGCTAGGGGCTTATCCCAGCAGCTCATTAGTTGTATTGGCTTTGAGACAGAGATTTGGTTTTTCATACTTGTAGTTTCGCTCAGATGTTTTTTATTTAAACTTTATGATCCATCTCTATTTTATAAATGTGTTATAGTTTACTTTAAAGCTTCCACTATAATTTATGTTTACTCAAAATGCCAGTGTATGATAGACCAAGGGCTGACTTGGGGGTACATGTGATTCTTTGTGTCCCGTCCAAGGTGTAATCTCGGGCGTGACATTACTCCACTTCTTTCTCTTTCTCATCAACTTTGATACCTATACATAAAAAGGCAAAAAAGGCCTAAAATTCAGCTAAATGACTTGAAAACTAAGCTAAATCTCATGCTTAGGAACCTAATGAGTTGGTAAATCACCAACTCATCATCACTCACCTAGATTCTCCCTTGGGCATGAGCCTTTCATCTTAGGATATTATTTCTATCCTTAACCATTCTCACAAACTGAATACAACAAGGCACATTATTTAAATATACAGTAGTTTACAATCTACTCCTTCACGTGCATAATTACAAACCGACAAGCATCTCGACAACAATGAAAAATATCATTACTTAACAACTTAACACAGTACCATAACATTTAAGATACTACATTATATTCACATCATTTAAATAGTGTATTCAACAGGAAATTCACATAGCAAGTAATGCCAACAGACTAATCACATATCATCATTGCACAAAACCTACATGCTATTATATAGAGTCTAATACCTCGAAACCATAACCTACCTCAATGTTTTGGTACAGAATGTTAGCTACTCCACAGGATCCTTGCCCTATCTCAGTGCTTCGGAAAGTTAAAATTCTACAATAACAATATAGAGTAATTAAATGATTTACTCTTCGAATAAGTGTCCTAGGAGTTCAAACCCTTCCTTTCATGGCACCACCTAGTTCTAGGTCTCAATTCTTGCATAACCCTCGTTCTCAAACAAGTAATCCTAGGGGAGTTATCAATACTCCTCAAACCTCAATCCAAACCACCCCATTGACTCCCCCATAATTTCAGCCCTAGTCTATCAACCTAGAGTTTTCTCAATTGAAAACCCCATCATTAAAGGGTCTATAAGATTTCTAAGGTCAACAATACCTATAATCGAGATAGGGATCGATAATCTTACCTTTGAGTGAAGAATTCCCTGCTCTGGAGGAAAAATTCGCCTTCTAACCCTTCTGAACGTGTTTTTGGATATAATAGGATAGAACCCCAGAAATCCCACTTAAACCCACTTTTTGATTCCCATCATCTGCTGTAGTGGTAAATTTTCTACTGTAGCGGACCTGCAACAGCGGTCAAGAAATGCTAGAGCGGATTCAATGGCTAATTCCCTGATTCATTAGAGTGGGACTCTGACCGTCACCACAGTCTCGACATAGCAGATGCCCTATAGCTACAGCGGTCCCCCGAAAACCAGTAGCTCCTCCAAATGTAATCTTTTATCACTTAGCTGATTTCACACCCTTTTATATAGATTCTAGCATCTTCGAGTGTTCTAAGTCCATTCCCATCGTAATGACATGCGGGTCATTACATCATATACCAATTAAAATATTGTTCATCTCAAATGGAATACAAAAAAAAACAAGAAATAGAACATACAGAATTCCACAAACAATTGAGGATATTTGATCTGCATATCAGCCTTAGTCTCCCAAGTGGCCTCCTCTACAGGACGATTATTCCACTGGACCTTAACTATCAAAATTTCTTTCGACCTCAACTTTCGAACCTCTTTATCTAAAATCGCCACCAACTCCTCCTCATAGAAAAATTCTCATCTAGCAGTATGGAGTCTCATTTAATAATGTAAGTCCTATCTCAGTGGTACTTCTTCAACATTGACACATGGAATGTCGGATGTACCTCAGACAATCCTGGCGGCAGTGCCAGCTCAGAAGCTACTTACCTCACATGCCGAAGGATTTCAAACGGTCTGATATACCTAGTGCTAAGGTTGCCTCGCTTACCAAACCTCATCACCCCCTTCATGGGGGATACCTTGAGCCGAACTTGTTCTCCCTCCATAAACCCCATATCCCTCACCTTCTTGTCTGCATACTACTTTTTCCTACTTTAAGTCACCACAAGACTATGTTTAATTATGCAAAAATTTTCTAAATATTTCTTTCAATATATCGGTTCCCTAGGGCCTCACCTATAATGCATCAAACCAACCGATTGGAGACCTACATTTCCTCCCAAAGCTTCAAATGGCGCCATGCAAATCCTCAAGTTGTAGTTGTTGTTGTAACCGAACTCTCTTAAGGGTAGAAACTTATCCTAATGGCCCTCGAAATCTATAACACAGGCCCGTGGCATACCTTCCAACACTTGAATAGTCTTTTCTGTCTTTCCATCTATCTAGGTGGGAAGGCTATGCTCAAGTACAACATGGCTCCCAACACTGATCGCAAGGTCCTCCAGAAATGAGAGGTGAACTGAGTACCCCCATCAGACACAACTAACTCTAGCACCCCGTGCAAACAAGAAACTTCCTTCACGTACATCTTGGAAAATTTCACGGCACTATAAGTCAGTTGCACAGGTAAGAAGTGAGCAGACTTGGTCAATCTTCCCACGAAGACCCAAATGGAGTCAAACTTTCCCAGAGTCTATGGAAGACCAACTACAAAATCCATAGCTATCCTCTCCCATTTCTACTCCAGCATCCTCTAAATTACACCCCCAGGCTTCTGGTGTTCGTGTTTCACCTAATGGAAATTTAAACACTGGGCAACATGCTCTACAATATCTCTCTTCAATCTTCCCCACCAATAGTGTTGCTTCAAGTCATGGTACATTTTGGTAGCTCCAGGATTAATGGAGTACCTCGAGTTGTGAGCTTTTACTAGGAGAGTCTATGACAGCTCATCAACTCGGGGAACACATACACGTCCCTTTATTCTCAGGATTCCATCACAATCTAACATCGCTTCCTTAGCTTCTCCACACAGGACTTTATCTCTGATCTTACCCAGCTTCTCATCCTCAAACTGCCTTGCTTTGATTTCCTCCAACAAGGATTATTTAACCTCCGCGCTAGCTAATATCCCACTACTTATGTCAAAGATAGACTTACCGAACTATCTGCCAGTGTCTGAACTTCCCTAGCCATTAGTCGCCGAGTAACTTCCAAGCAAGCTAGACTACCCATACTCACTGCTTTTCGACTCAATGCATCCGCCGCCACATTATCCCTCCCTGTGTGGTACAGAATGGTGACGTCATAGTACTTGTGCAATTCTATCCACCTCCTCTGCCTTAAATTGAGATCCTTTAGGAAAACACGTACTGTAGGCTGCGATGATCTATGAACACCTCGTAATGAGCCTTGTAAAAATTAGTGCCTCAAGATTTTCAAAGGGAACACCAACCTTCTAGCTTCAGGTCATGTGTGAAGGTAATTACTTTCATGCACCTTCAACTTCCTTGAAGTATAATTAATGACCTATCCATCCTGCATTAACACAGCACCCGACCCAGACCGTGAGACATCACAACAATAAACAACAAAATCTCTCCCTGCCACTAGTAATACTATGATAGATGTCGTGGTTCACAGAGTCTTGGGCTTCTGAAAACTTGCTTCACACTCCTCCAACCAATAAAAAGGTACACACTTTTGAATCAACTTGGTTAGCACTGAGGCAATGGATGCAAAACCCTTCACGAACTGACGGTTGTAACTGGCCACTCCCACAAAACTTTGAATTTCTGTCATGGTAATTGGTCTAGCCCAGTTTCTGACCGCCTCCACCTTCTGTGGATAAACTTTGATTCCCTCCTTAGAGACTACATGCCCTAGAAAAGACACTGAATCCAACCATAACTCATACTTAGAGAATTTGGCATACAGCTGCTTCTCCTGCAGCAAACCCAAGACTATGCTCAAATGATTCTCATGCTCTTACTTGGTCTTAAAATACACCAAGATATCGTCAATAAACACAATCATAAAGGAGTCTAAGTAAGGTTTGAAGATACCATTCATCATACACATAAATGCAGGTAGGGAATTAGTGAGTTCAAAAGACATGACCAGAAACTCGTAATGCATATACCTAGTCTAGAAGGCTATTTTGGGAATATCCTCAACCCGAATCTTCATTTGATGATAATCCGACCTCAAGTCAATCTTTGAAAACACCTCTACTCCCTATAACTTATAAAATAAATCATCTATTCGAGGAAGAGGGTACTTATTTTGAATGGTTACCTTGTTCAACTAACGGTAATCAATGCACATCTGCATGCTACCATCCTGCTTTTTCACAAACAAAACCAGAGCGCCCCATGGAGAGACACTTAGCCTAATAAACCCTTTACTAAGAAGTTGTTACAACTATTCCTTGAGTTCTCTCAACTCAGAAGGTGCCATTCGGTATGGTGGAATAGAAATGGGTCTAGTCCTTAGCTCTAAATCTATTTAGAAATTAATATCACCGTTCGGCAGTATTCCATGTAGATCTGTATGGAACACCTCTAAAAACTTATAAATGACCAGGATTGACTCTATGAAAGGACCCTCGAAACTAGTATCTGGAAGATGTGCTTGATACACTGAACAACCCCTCTCTATCAACTTACGGGCACGAATATAAGAGATGAGTTTCTTAGGAGCAGGCCTACAATTCCCTTTCAACTCCAATATGGATGACCAGGTGCCCGATATAGTGACGGTCTTATCATGAAAATCTAGAATGGCATGATAAGGGGACAACCAGCTCAGTCCGAAAATTACATTAAAATCAACCATGTCCAAGATCACTAAGTCTACTAGAGTTTCAAACACCATGAAATCAATAATACAATCACGAAAAGTCCTATCCACTACCACAATATCCCCAATAGAAATAGACACATGGATAGGAGTATCAAGCACATTATAAACAAGATCCAAACCCAATGCAAAATAAGAAGACACATAGGAAAATGTAGAACCTGGATCAAATAATGCAATAGCCATTTTGTCGGACATGAAGATCGTACCTATAATAAAACCGTCTAAAGCCCCTAAGTTGGGCCTACCAGGAAAAGCATAGAAGTGGGCCTGGTTACCTACCTGCGAACTTCCCCAGTTGGACTGTACCACCCCTCTACCTGGTTGGGTGCCACCCCTACTCACCTGAGCACCTTCTCTACTCAGCTGAGCAGCAGCTCTCACAGTTGACTGACTACCTCGCCCGAGTTGTGGATGATCTATGCTGAGTGCACTGCCTCCTCTTTTGGCAAGGGCCAAAGCTCGAGGAGCTGGGTGCGGAATAATCTGTCCACCCTGGCTAAACCTGGGAAACCATTTGCTAATGTGGCCATATTCCACATATTCGTAGCATACCTTCTCGATCACTGGCCTCTAAACCGGAATAGAAAAATTAGGACGAGCCCTAAAGTCTAAGGAACAAGCTGACTACCCACTACTAAACCTGCTGGTTGGGGAGTGTTTCCTGATGGACCTCCGCTGACACCTACATAGTCGACTGAATAGGACACCTAGAGAAATCCTGTGGTACCAGAGTCCTAGCAACAAGGCCACTATAGGAACCCACCTTTCGAGCCTTCTTCTCGGCATTCTTTACATATGCCTCCTGTTTCGCGCTATCGATATTCTTCACATATTTTACCACCTCCTAAAAAGTTTTACCTGAGGAGACCATCTAAAGGGCTGATAACTGAAGGCCCACATTCAGGCCTTTAACAAACTGTCTGATTCTCTCCTCCTCTGTAGGCAGTAGGGGTCAAGCATACCTGGATAGTGAATGGAATCGGGACTTGTAGGCTGCAATAGAAGAGCTCCCCTACTCAATGGTGGTAAACTCATCCTGTCTCCTACCTATAAAGGTATGGGGTACATATTTCTCTAGAAATGTGGAATAGAACTGGGTCCAAGTCAGCGGTGGTGACCCTGCTGGTCTACACTCCACAAAAGCTCTCCACTAGAGCTTTGCATCACCCATCAGCTGGAAGGTGACGAACTCCACTTCCCCCATTTTGTGGAGCCTCTCATTGCAGTCGATAATAAACTCATATGTGTCCTCTGCCTTAGTACTAGAATGTGGGTGGCTATATCTTGGTGAACCTCCATAACAAGTCTTGTTCTTTCCTTTTCATCACAGGACTAACTACCGGCCTAGGGAACATGATTGCCTTAGACATGTTATCAATACGAGGAGACACCTCAACCACATACTGAATCCCTGATTGTTTCCCGGAAGGAGTTGCTGGCATTGCCCCATTACCCACGACGCCACTTAGGAGGTTAAGAAACTGAGCTAGAAACAGAGGATGCTGGTGTGGCAGGAATCTCTCCCTTTGTCGGTACCTCTACCTTTACCGCCATCCTCTCTTGAACTGCGGGTGGTACCGGAGATGCCAACCTCTTTCTGATCAGAGTAGGAGCGCGATCCCCTCCTCTGGCTACAAGAGGCCTTTACCCACATCTTCGGCCCTTCCTCTACCACAGACTATTGCTGGCTTGGGTGTTGTGTCTTCGACTCCATTAGCACATGTTCTCACCATCTATGGGAGATGAGATAACAATTGTTAGATGCCAATTTGGTTCACCAGATACCAATTGGAATCAAGTAATCGCATGAAAAGAGAGAAGAAAGGAGTTTTCCTAAAGTCATGTAGTCTCTTAAAGATAAGTTAAGGACGTCTCTGCATTTATTTGTGAGGCTTTACTAGACTCATCTTAGTGCATTGAGATCGATAAACCTAGGGCTCTGATACCAACATTTTCACGACTCAAAGGGCCGTGATTGGCACTCACACTACCCCCCGATGGGTGAACCAATGATTCCTAATAACTACACAGTCTTCCCAAGAATCCGAATGTCATTGCACTTTGACGTCTAGCTACAAGTCTAAGAGTATGTAAGCTAAAAAGAAATAGAAACTAAAATATCCAGAGGAGGGACATCTTCAAAGGAGGAGTGACTCATCCCATTCCGTGTCACTCACCTTTCTGAGGAATCGTTGCTGACTATAGTTTGGGACAAGAAGAGCTTCCTAGATGACATTCTGCACTTAGAAAAGAGTGCAGGAACAGGGTATGTACAAGCACGGTACTGGTAGGCATCATCGGCCTATCTTACATAATAACATATGATTAAAGGAACAATAATATAAAACCAATCTCAAACATCAAACATAAGAATAGCGACATTTTAAGTACACTGGCTCTGTACATGTGACAACTGGCCTGCCCACTGGATTGGGCCTTTTGCTGCAGCGGTCACTTGACCGCTACAACCCTCTCGAAGCAGCGGAACAAGTCCCACTACAGCGGTACTGCTCAAGGCAGTAGCTTGACTTAGCTGCAACTTTAACCAATTCACC
This sequence comes from Datura wrightii, assembly GCA_035772735.1. NCBI lineage: Eukaryota > Viridiplantae > Streptophyta > Magnoliopsida > Solanales > Solanaceae > Datura > Datura wrightii. Next base: position 100,175,397 of record JASDFA010000007.1, read on the forward strand.
AGTTTTCAACAATTCAAACACTCAGATATTCAGTCAAAGGATAAACGAGCTTTTGACACTAATTCACATCTACTCATTATCACACACAGTTCAAGAATTTCATCACAAGAATAACAACATCAGCATGAATAATCATTTAATCAATTCACACTTAACCTTTTCCCATCATCCTCAATCAAGTTACAAGTACAAGACTCACAAACTCAACACTAGCATTTAACACATGCTCATTCCGAAATTGTTAACAAGCTACAAAAAAATCATAAAATAGAATAAAGGGTGACATATCGGGCACACTCCTTTGCCATGTTGCCAAAAACACTCCATTATCAATATAAGTCTACACACATGCCAGAGGCTCTTATTTCTGCCCTTTAGGTCATGAACTGCAGGGGACTCTATAAATCCATGTACTATACCAGCATAGTAGTCGCTCCCACTCATATGCTTGTCCGGATGCTCCCCTCAGACACGATCCACTCAACTAATATCGCTCGCCTGGATGCTCTCCTCGGGAACGAGCCTCTCATCTTATTATTTCTATCCGATACCATTCTCATTAATTGAATCAAGCAAGACACATTATTTAAACATACTGGAGTTTATAATCTACTCGTTCACGTGAATAATTACAAACCAACAAACATCTTGACAACAACGCAAAATATCATTACTTAACAACTTAACACAATTTTATAACGGTTCAGATACTACATCATATACACATCATTTCAACAGTGTATTCAACAAGAAATTCTCATAAAAAGTAATGCCGACAGACCAATCACATATCATAATTGCACAAAATCTACATGCTATTATATAGAGTCTAATCCCTCAAAATCATAACCTACCTCAATGATTGGGTATGAAACGTCAACTAGTCCACAGGAACCTTGCACTTTCTCAGTGCTTTGGAAAGTTCAAAATCTGCAATAACAATATAGAGTAATCCAACTATTTACTCTACAAATAAGGGTCCTAGGAGTTCAAACCCTTTCCTTGAGGACATTTTTGAAAGTAAAACCCCAATTTCACCTAGTTCTAGGTCTCAATTCCTGTGAAACCCTCGTTCTCAAATCAGTAATCTTAGGGGAGTGATTAATACTCCTCAAACCTCAATTCAAACCACCCCATTGACTCCCCATAATTTCAACCCTAGTCTATCAACCTAGGATTTTCTCAATTCAAAGCCCCACTATTAAAGGGTATATAAGAATTCTAAGGTCAAAAAATACCTATAATCGAGATAGGGGATCAAGAATCATATATTGAGAGAAGAATTCCCTGCTCTCAAGGAATAATTCGCCTTCTAACCCTTCTGACCTTATTTTTAGAAATAATAGGGTAGAATCCCAGAAATTCCACTTCAACTAACTTTCTGATTCGCATCGTCTGCTGCAGTTGTTACCTTTCTGCTATAGTGGAGCCACTACGACGGTCAAGAAACCACTATGGCGGATCCGGCGCTTAATTTCCCGATTTGTTACTGCGGGACTCCAAATGTTACCATGGTCTTACTACAGTGGATGCCCTACAGCTGTAGCGGTCCCTCGAAACTAGTAGTTCCCCCAAAAGTCATCTTTTAACACTTAACTAATTTCACACCCTTTTTCTACAGATTATAGCTTTTTTTGGGTGTTCTAAGTTCGTTTCCATCATAACGACATGTGGATCATTATAGAAACAAAGGTAGTTCAGAAAGAGAGAATGAAAAACGTGAAAAACTCATTTTTGTATATAATTTTTATTCTGGATTTCTTTGGCTAAGTAACTATAAATAAAGGCAATATTTGAAGGAAGTTACTTCACTTCACTTGGTATAGAAAGGAGAAACTTCAGAAAACGTTTCATTTCAATACCAATGAATTTATTAAACATTGAATAAAATATCAAGGAACTAGAGAACACTTTCTTAGCATTTCTTCTTCAATGAAAATAAAGGACTGTGTCCATAAGCCAAACTCGGAAAACTATATTTCAACACTACATAATCAGATACAAATAATATTATTTTTCTTTGATCATTATGTTTCAAATACACTATAAAATAAATAAAATGATTTATGTGAGAATCATTACCGCAACTTCACTTGTTTGTGTGTTTTCATTGGTTATTGAGTTTTTATTATTCTTTCAAACACATGTACTACATATAAAAGTACCATAACTTTGAAGTCCTATTCTTCCATTCCATTTTCATTTGTATAGCTCGATTACATCTTTTAAATTATCTCCTATGCTGCTTTTAGCATTTAAGGTATTTTTCTGAATTATTTTGTCTCTTTTGCTTTTTGTATTGAGTTATTTTATTGTATTTAACATTGTGAAATAGTTAAAATCCTGCATTTTTTGTCAGTTTCAATACTATTACTTTAGCAATTAGTTCCCATAACTTGGTAATTCATTTATTTAAATGGCAAAGTTAATGGCAAGAAAATAAGTGGGCGAAAAAGAAAGTAGGTCTTCACTATGGACAACATTATTTCTCTCACTATTGGTACAATGCTATACAGTTAAAAAACCTGAAAACAGAGGAAGGGAATATTTCTAAATGGTAATTGATTTTTCTTTATTTCTTCTAGGAGATCCTATAAATGTTTTATTCTATTTCTTTACAAATGATTTATTTGGTATATTCATTATGCCTTCCTTTTTTGTCTTTCGAAATGTCATTTTTTATTTTAATTTAATATTTTTACATAATATGATTTATCATAAATTTAAAACTATGTTATTTTCTGAAATTCACTAAAACACCACTTTTGCATTAGAGTTATAATATATAAAATTTTAATTTATAAGTATAACAAAGCAAGAAAAATATGATCTGGATAAATGAATTTAAAGTATCAACAGATGTAACTGAATTTTAATTAAGAAAATTACAGTTCTTTACTTTACTTATACATCAACTTAAACAACAATACGAAAGACATGAATACAAATTGTGAAAATGATAATGATTTCCTAAATTAATTAACATTATTGTTCTTGAAAAATTCTTCAATTGTGATATTTTGCATTACATACATTAAGCGTATCATAACATTCTCGTAAATAATCTAGGAGGCAGCAGCATTTGCCTGGTTCACTTGAAATTTGGATAATTTATTAACCGTAAGGTTTAAATTAAAGCTTGTGACTTCATCACCTGCATTTATTTATATTAATATAAAAAGATGTAAAATTTGATATTTTAAAGCTGAACAGTATGAAATGAAGAATATTCATGCTATCAGGTCAAACAGGTAACAACATATAACAAAAAAATAAAAGTGAAAATAATATTAAGAAAAGACATGTTACAGGTTTCAATATGTGACGATATATAAATCTGTTTCATGTTATTCCATTATCCTTAGTTAATTCTTTTAATAATAACAATAACAATAACAACAACAACAACAACAACAACAACAACAACAACAATAACAATAATATTAATAATAATAATAATAATAATAATTAAAAAAATTAATAATAAATCAAGTTTAAAAGGATAATGTGGACCTACAATGATGGAGAGTAAAAAGGGAAAACAAAACCAAGGAAATAAATGAAACTGACTAATGGGAGAACTTTTGAGTTGCCATGGAAGATATGTATGATTTAGTGCTTAATAGCCAAAATATAATAAGAAATATTTAAAGAATTCTCCAAATATATAGCGATTGTAATTACTTGAATTTGGTCAGTAGCACAAGCCAATGATTAACTAGCCAAATTGTTATCTAATCTATATATATTCCTATAATCCTGGGCATAAGAGAGCTGATATGGTATCTCCTAGAGATCAAGATCTCAATTTGTCTATTTTACAAATTTAAATTTCCCCCTTATTTCATGCATATAATTATGTGTATAAGAGACCTGATGTGGCATGTAAAGATTAGGATCTCTATTTGTCTAATTTTTTTCTAATTTTTTTCTAATTTTTATTTTTTTTCCTTATTTTATGCCTATAAAATTCACGAATTGGCATATATATACAAATCCTAAAAATAATTAGAATTTTATAACCATATAAAATTTTAGCAATAATCTAACCTATAGCTATTGACAAGATATAGACAAAAGATAGTAAAAAGGCGCTTTAATAGTAAAAAGCCATATTACAGCTTTTTTTAGGCAATAATTTAGGATCTAAAATTTCAATCCCTAATTTAAATTGTATAGAGAAGAACTTTAACCGTAAACTTTTTAATTTCTTGCAAAAAGAAAGAGTTGCATATAATACCACAAAAATAAGTTTTAATATTTTTAACTTTTACTGTAATTGTAAGAAAATCCTACCTCTTAAACAAATACATATATATATACATGAAGAAAAATGCACACATAATTAATATATGTATTCAGATAATGTATATTATTATAATTTGATTCTAAACATACATTATTTGTGTTGGGGTATATATATATATATATATATATATATATATATATATATAATGTGTGTTGTGTTAATATATTTTTAGTATACATAAAAATTACTACATATCTATTCTAGTAATGTATACGACCATAACATGGAAATATGTATACATCGAATCAATAATGCAATCATATATTCTTAGTATACATAAAAATTATTGTGTATTATGATTTTTTCTTAGGCTATAATTTAGAATTTATGTTTTCAATCCCTAATTTGAATTGTATACATAAGGATATTTACTATATGTATACATAAAAATTGTTGTATGTATACATAAAGAAAAATGCACATATAACTAATATATTTATTTAAAGGATGTATATTACTATAGTTTGATTCTAAATATACATTATTTTTGTGTTAGAATATTTAGACATAATATATGTTGTGTATATATATTTTTAGTATACATAAAATTACTGTGTATTTATCTAGAATGAAGTCTCAATGTTCTAATGGAGTTCTAATGGAGATATTTTAGGGAAGAAGAAAGAAATAAAATATTTTTAAGAGAGAGAAGAAGGAGAAAGAATGAAAAAATAATCATGGAATAAAGACACATAAACATATTCCTATTTTGACTCTACTTTTAAATTAAAAAGTCAGGAAAAAATTGAATAAAACAAACTTAAAAATTTTATATTTTTACTCAACTTTTACTGTCAGTTTTATTGACCCAATAAATATTAAAATGACATTTTATGAAAATTAATCATGAAAATTTTATGACAATTAAATATTGAAGTATACACACAATTTTATTTTTTCCATAAAGTTAAGGAAACCTTATCCTCCTAATTCTTTTCCTATTATTGTCAGTTCTTTGTATTTCTAAAATCTCTTTCTTATCATCATTTTTTGTCCTTTTCCTTCTTTTAGTTTGTGCATGGTTGCGTTTAGCCTTACTAGTTTAACATAAAATTATATAGTTTAAAAGTGTGTGGAGTAGCTCAATTATATTAATGGGTATTGGTATTTGTGTATGTTTATTCTTTTGAACAAAAGATTTACATGGCATAACTTATTAATGGAGGAGAAGGAGAAAAGCCAACACCAACGAAGGGAAGAGTGACGACGAAATAAAACTATTTTAAATTTATTACACTTGTTTTATTTGTAAGTAAGAATTCTATGCACAACTAGCTTTTTACCTGGTGCTTAAATTAAAAGAATACTGAATAGGGAAAGAGCAATTTTCTTGTTCAATGTAATGATTCATCCGATTGTTTTTATTAGTTGGACCCGTTTCAGTTAATTTTTAAAAAAAATTTAAAAGGTTGAAGGAACTTTATTCCAACCAAAAGTAAAACAACAAAAACCAGCCCAATCCACAAACACACGAGCTGGACTAAAAGAAAGAACAAAAGATACCAAAAAGACCGACAAAGCCTAACAAATAATCGCGGAGAACTCTATATGTCACGACTCAAGTCTGCACCCTAGACGCGACATAGTAGTTGGTTCCACAATTGACGCCAAGCTAACCCATGGTTTAACATCACACTGATAAACTAAATGATCATAGCGGAAGCTGAAAACATAACTGAAATATCTGATTTTTGAAATAATGAATGTCTGATTAAATATTGGTAACTTGTACAAATATAGCAAAACAAGCTGAGCACTACTATGTCTAAAAGCCAACTGGCGAGTTGCTGGGACAAGCCCACAACTAACTCTAAAGTATGAAATAGAAACTGAAAGAAACTAGAATCTTATCCTCGAACAATGAGAACTCACCAATATAGAGCTGTTGAAATCATCTATGGCAAACTACTACTGCTACTGTGGCTAAGAACCTTCACCTGTATCATAATACAATACAACATGGAAGTATGCATCAGTATTTTGAATGTACTGAGTATGCGGAATGTAAGTAAAATTCTAAGATTACATAATCGAGCTAAAGTGACATGAAATGACCAACTATAAACTGATGAGTACTGAAGATATAACTGTCATAACGTAAACACAAGTACTGACCGATGGACATAAGCATGTCTTGAAATCTGAATAACTGAACTAAATTGTTGAAACTAAGATGTACTAACAACAGGTATTGTACTAATATCATGGGAGCAACTATAACCGATATGTAACCACGTGATCTAAATGTGGAGTCCGATATATACACCCTCATCAGTGAAGGCCCACTATACCTTACTAGGGTATAGTAACTGAACTAGGTGATCACTATTTGCTGCCCATTCGGGCTAAAACCTACGGTGACAACGTAGTTCTAGGAACCTAAGTGTGCTAAACCCCGGCATGCTTAGTGCTAAGTCCTACTCCCACTGGAAGTCCTAACTGTGACTACTAGGCTTATAGCTCGAATCTGATGTCCCAAGACTTAACTGTGACTGCTACGCTGATAGCTCGAAACTCATGTCCCAAGACATAACTGTGACTGCTAGGCTGATAGCTCAAAACGGATGTCCCAAGACTTAACTGATGGCCAGAGCTGCTTTATCTGAAAACTTCGTAGTCATCTAGAGAACGACCTAATAACTGATAACTGATGGTTCTAAGACTGGACAGAGCTACTTATCTGAAAGTGTCATAATCTTCTAAAGAACAACCTGATAACTTAAACTAGGGAGTATTACTGAACTCCTCAAGAACTAACTATTTTCAAACTGATCAGCTGACTTACTGAATGATACTGACGAGGCAAATTACTGATTGAGACTGAACTGGCATGCAAACTGACTGTGAACTCACATGATGGTAATAACATGGAAATTTAAGAATGTCACACCCACCTTGGGAGGCGTAACTGGCATCTAATGCCACATCGGACTCTGAGCTGACCTGGCTGGACACATACACTTTTGGTGTATACCAGCAACACATAGCAAGAAAATAAATGGCTATATCTCGACTGTAAATACAGCCTCGAGTTGTCTAGGACATAATGTATATCCTGCATAAGACAGCTAACCCAACACTCACAATAATAAAAGGATCCTATGCGGGCCGACAAGACCACCATGCTGTCTAAGTCATAATAGAAAGAAGGCAGACAGTTATATATAACTGCAAACCGATAAGGCTGCTAACAGATAGCTAAACTACGCCCCATGTGTCCAACATACAAAATATAACATATATAGGCCCTATACGGCCAACCACGAACAACTAGCTAGGAATTGTAGGTTGTAGTCTGCAAGCGTCTAAAAGTGAAATATTGGTTGGGACAGGGCCTCGACCTACCCAAAAACTATATAACAAAGGACAGCAAAACCTCTACTATCTATAAACTCCGAATTAAAGGAGCTAACCAATTTGCTGATACTCTGAATGACTGCTAAGGAGGTCCCGAAACCTGTCTATCTAAACCTGCAGGCAAGTATGCAACGCCCTATGTATGGGCGTTAGTACAATATGTACTGTATATGTAAGGAAATAATAATAATTGTAGAAGCTAATAAATAACTGAAAGTAATTGGTAAAAAGGAATAGAAGTTAACCTGTATGTTTTCATAACCATAGCCTACATCTAGTAGACAATTATGCAAATAGGAAATCAAACTATAAGATTATACATTCATAAGTTATATCTAGCAAGAAAGTATACAAACAAGAACCTCCCCTGGCCCCCATAAGCATGGAAGGTGCAAGCAACACAGAGATAATCTACTTGGGCCCCGATAAGCCTCGACAGGTACAGTTCAATCTATATACCCTTAACAAAGTCATTATGGTTCCACAAGTAACTATAACCAAAACTATCGGGCCTCTAGGACGGCGATTGAGCCCTTGTGCTCCTATAACTACATCTAAGCCCTCTAGGCTTTTGTAACGGCACCCTGGGCTCGCAAGGCTCCACTGAGGGGTCAGTAATGCCGTTATGGCATAAACGAAATCCATACGCGAATGGACTTTGATACGGACTTGTAGGCCTGAATAGAGTCCTGTCAGACATCACATAGCTCGTTTGAGAAATCTATTGCCCCATAGGAAATGATATAGTTAGTAATCTTGAGGTTGCTAATGGGAGATAAACTAAGGAGGGTCAATCCCTACAGGGATACAATGCTATATCCTCAATATAGTCACTCAATAGATATACCTAGCCCCTTAGTCCTAACACACCTGCTACTCGCCCCTAAAACAGTCTATACAGCTGCTAATAGGCATACCAATGTGCCTAATACCTGACTATAGGGTCACGACAATGATTACAACCTCTGTCGGCTTAGACAGAGTAGGGCGAGGTTCAGGGTGACCTAAGTGATACTCTGAATATCATACTAGGACAATGGTAGTTCATAAGTGAACAGAAAGGTCGTAGGAGACCATCTATATAGTTCCTTCACTTAGAACGATGATCGGGCTACTACTAACTGGATATGTTCCTATGTGGCAGCCCTAACTTCCCACAGGCGGGTTACCACAATTAATAGCCTGAAGGTAATGCTGTGATACTAAGGATTCTAGTCCCCTCGACGTCAACTTGGTCCGTCCAGATAACATATAGCTCCCTTAAGTAATTTATTGCCCCGTAGGTAGGTATGTCTAGATTTAGCCCTTTCCAGAAACATATACGTGGGCGTCTGCAAGAATATCCCGAGGCATAGGCCCCATGTCTTACCACTAACAAGGTTCCCCCCATTTAGGGTATCACTTAGTCTATCAAACTCATAGCAACTGGTGTGGTTTCCTAAGCGACCTATACGACAAGCAGTAAGTCAGCTGAAACTAATGGTCATTGACAATAGCCAAACACATGGCAGGTTGTCGCTTAGTTCATTAGGCAACCCTAGTGACATCGACTCAAAGGTAAGGTCACCCTATCAATATTTTGGCCTTGGAGGAGTCAAGGTGTGCCAACGGCCTGTGGGAGAGCTTTACTATCTATATAGGCGTCAAACAGAAAGTTATATAATCCAGCTGCACCCTATGCTGTCCAACCCTACCAATTCATGGCTAATATCTAACCACAAGCTTCTAAGGCCTTGGTATGATAGTGAGATATCATAATCCCTCTGGACTGTGGACAAATGAATAGGGAAATCTCTATGACGCTCCTAGCATCTATTACACTGAGTATACTCTGTCCCGACGGGGAACACTATGATCTAACCTCAATTCGTTTTGTAGCAGCTAACTACCATACATATAATCATTATATACTTGTAGCATCTACTCATAACATACGTACTTGCAACTCACCTACAAAAGTGTAGGTCATATCAACTATACAACGAGACTAACTTGCTGAAAGGGAATGACCTTAACATACCTCAATTGTCGATTCTAGCTCATTCAATCCTGTTCCAACCTAGAACCAGTAATTCCTCCAACTCATACCCTTTACGTTGATGTTGTAAATATGTTCTTAATCCGTGAAAATAGCTAGCAGCATCAAATAATACCCACAATGACCATAATTTATAATCAGCCAAAATTCAGCCAAAACTCACGAATTTCTGAGAATTTAAAAGGTAGAAATACTTACTTATCAGTTGTAGACGATTAGGACTTTATCAAAAGTGATTTCTATAACTTCTACTCAACGGGACTCGGTCGAACTAGGCCCATTTTGAAGAAATAACTCCGTAGATACGTTTTTCATAGGCTAGGAATCATTACCTGAGAAGAATTGACATTTGGATATGATTTAACGGCGCAATTTGGCTCACTTTGATGAAACCCTCGTGACCCTTATAACCAGAGCCGAGATGCTCATTTGAGAAATAAGTTAATGAATGTAACATAACACCTAAACATATATATAGGGAGGCAGTGGAGGGGGACGCAGCGCGCCGCCCAACGCGTCGGCAGACAGGCGCGACGCACCGCTCAAGGCGCTGGGGGAGGGGTGCTCCTTGCGCCCTGCCTCCAGCTTCAGCCTCCCACTAGCATAACAATGCACTCGTGCATTCCCCTTTCGTGCCTTCTCCCATACGTGTCGTACTCTTAACACTCGCCACAAACACAGGCACATGTTAGCTAGTCAATTGCAACTCACAGGGGTTTAATCCCCCCCTTAGGAACATTCATCCTTAAATGTGTTCTAATCTTAGGAGACGTAATTCTTAGACTTCGCCTGAAATTTCGGCAGAGTCTCCACCGGAATATGGAATATCTTGAAACCTAAAACTATAAGAAACTATACAACATAGCTCCACGGCATATAATTAATTAACCACACTGATAAAATAACCACCACAACAACTGAATAACAGTCTCACCTCAACTGCACCATCTGAGTCTGAGTGCTCTCATCGTGGGGTCTGAAACAAGTGAGGTTATCTAGACCTTATATCGTCCTCAACATCCGTAAGTCACCTCCTCTACCCTTCCCTTTCTCCATAAAACTTTAGTAGGCTACATCTTTGGTCCTTAAGATAATCCCTGCGATCCTGACGATCCAGTATAAGTGTTGGGGTCTCCTCGTAAGACGGATCTTCTACAACCTAAACATCTTTGATTGGGACAACCCGAGAAGGGTCCCCTACGTACTCACATCGCATTGAATCATGAAAAACCATATAAACTGATTCTAATCCTGAAGGCAACCCAACTCATAGGCCACTTGGTCGATCTTCCGGAGGATCCAGTAAGGCCTGATGAAACTATGGATGGGCTTTCGCTTCGTGTTGAATCTCATAATGCCCTTATTTGGCAAATCACCGTGTCAACCTCTAAGTCCCTACATCGTACATTGGAATAGGACCTCTGACAACTCTGGTCTATCAGGTCCTTTGACAACTCTGGGCTATTAGTAAATGCTCCCTTATGAGCTCAATCTCCTCTTCTGGTTGGTGCATCTTGCCAAGTCCCATTAACTCTGATTAACTCACTTCGAACCATCCTGTGGGGCACCTGCATTTTTGTCCAAATATAGCCTCATAACGCGTCATTTTGATGGTAAAATGGTAACTGATTATATACAACTCCATAAGTGGTGGATGGTTATCTCAACTTTCTTGAAGTCTAGTGTACATGCTCGTACATGATGTGCTGTGAGTTTACAACACTTTCGACGCTTAAAACTAAGGAAATAGCATGGACTTAGGTGTGTTTATATGGATATAAGGCACTTTTTCTTTGATTATAGGAAAAATAAGTGTTGGAGCAAGAATGTGCAAAATCTAGCCTAAAAGTGCAGAAAATGGACTAACGTCATAAGTCTTAGTACGAGTCGTAGGTTGATGCTATGAGCCGTACTGAAGAGAGTGAAAAGTTTCAGATGGCTAAGTTGTGAAGAGTGCATCCTGCGACTCTCTATACGAGTAGTACAATTCTTCTATGAGCCATAACACTGAGTCGTGGAAAAATTTAGAAGAGTTACACAAGAGGTTGACTCCTAAAATTGATAGACAATATGAGTCGTGGCGTCAAGGTACGAGTCGTACCATCACACTCGTGACAAACTTCAGCAAAATTAAGAATTCTCAGAGTCAAGCCACGGAAGAACAGTATGACTTGTAGGAAGCATGTATGAGTCATACCAAGGCCCAACACTTAGCCAAATTCAGCAAGCCAAGGACATAAGGATAGCAGGTGCGACCCGTACAATCCTGCTACGGGTCATAGGATCTGTCGTGGCTCAAGCAGCACCAGTTATGGAAATTTATGCTGTTATCTTAGGAAAAAGATTCTTATGTATTTATAGATACTTTTTTATGTTTTATATTCAAGAGAAGATGTTAGAGGACATGAGAGAACTTTCGAGAACATCGAGAAAACATAGAAATGAGTTGATTGTCTTGTGATCAACCTTTTCATGATTTCTTCTTGATCATTGTGAATTGTTCTTGAGTTATTTTGGATATAATTTGTCAGGACGCAGATGTACACCCGAATCGTACACACGGGATAAGGAACCCCAAAAAGCTCCAAGTCGACTCATAGCACACACTTAACATAAGAGACGACTACCAATGTGAATAAGCGGAAGCTAATAACGAGACTCTAATATAAACCATAAGAGTTATTTTAATAGCACTTAGATACAACGCTGAATCTATCTAAACAAGTCCGAAGGCCTTCTACTAAATGAGGAGTTGTTGGGACAAGCCCCCAGCTAACTCCCATATTCTAAAAACTGAAACATAATAAAACATAAGAACATAAGCCACATCCTCGGAAGATGAGGACTCACCACTAGCAGCTAGGAAACGGAGAAGCGTATCTAGTCACGCGGCTGAACCTGGAGACCTGAATCTATATCATGAGATGATATAACACAAGAGGTGTGCAGTCAATACTTGGAATGTACTGAGTATGCAGGAAGCACAATTGAACTAAGCATACAATTATACAAAGAAGAAGTAATTAAGCCACACATTAATAATAATATAACTGAAAGGCGATACACCAATCTTATATGAGATCTACATATACATATTAACTTAATCACTTATGGAGACATTCCTTAACATAAGATCAACTGATATGCAACATCTAATAAACGGAAATAATACAGAGGTACGATGCAGTGACTGATATCAAGAGTGTCCCTGATAGTCCAAGGGAGAGTCCCTGACTGTCAAGGGAGCATTCCTGACTATCAAAGGGAAAACATTCTTGCTAGGGAGAATCCCTGACTGTCAAAGGGAGAAAGACGCTACGATAGAGAGAGTCACTGATGGGCTAGGGATGTTAGTTCCAGCCAACTAAGGAAAAACATATATGGCTAGTAGACAGGGATGTGAGCCTAGGGAAATTTTCTTGCTAACGAGAATCCCGACTGAATAGGAAAACATTCTTGCTAACGTGAATCCCGACTGACTAGGGAAACATTCTTACTAATAAGAATCCCGACTGACTAACGCTAATCTAAATTGCTACAGCTAATCATAGACAAGAAACTTTACTGATTTTCATCATACAATGTTCCTTTCGACAAGATTGGGGCTACTTTCTAATAACAACAAGCCCAATAGGTTGAATATCATTCACATCATCATGTAGCATAAGGTCATGCATGATTAATAGATCCCACTCATACTTTATCAAAAATGCATGGACTCATTTATTTCAAAACATACCACAAGCTAACATTTTATAAAATTTGGGAGACTTCACTCCAAACAATGTTGTAAGCTTATTTCAGAAAGTTCATCATTTAAAATCGACTTGTGGGCATTACTCAAAGCTTTGTCACACTTGGATCTAATAAATTCATTTTGAAAGCAACAACATAATCATTGGTAGTGTTAGGAACGTTCTTTTCATCATCAACCTTATCATCTCACATTTATCATGAAGAACTTCTTTTACGAACTTTTCATCCATGGGCATTTTAGAAGAAAAATAATTTTAGCAAGGAAAACAATTTAGAATCCTCCCAAGCTTCATAATCTATCAATATAAGTACAACTCAATCATACCCTATCAATTCAATGAAAACATGGTGACAACACATAATTTACTTCAATTGCTCAAGCCCACAACTCCAACTCAATCCAACATATTCGTCAATGTCATAATCAACTCATTAGAGTTAATTATACAATATTTCCACAATTCCATCATGTTCATGAATTACTACGATAATCAAGGGAGAAATGAACAAATCCTATTCAATACTCAACCCAATTTCTGAAGAACATACTACACTCATACATTCTCAACCTATATATCGTAATTCAAGATAATTCATCAATTAATAACTATATTAAATTCACACTCGCAATAGATATTAGCATTGAAGAGAAATAAAGAAGAATTTACCCTTTTTACAAATCCTAGATCATGATTTTCTAGATTTATTGAAATCAGATATTTAATGAAAATATTTTTGGGACACAAGGATGGAAGAGTATCCATGTTGAAAGACCCACATATGTGGTAGACGAAAATCCCACTTGAAAATCTTCCTTGAAACTTGAATAACACCTTAATGAAACCCTAGAATTTTTTAGAAGAGAGGAGGAAGAAGGAGAGTTGAGGGAATGAGGGATTAGGCATGAAAAGCCCTTAAAATCGTGCAAGGTAGAACCCAAAACAACGTGTTTAGAAGTTGAAGCGTAGGAATTTACAAAAATTCCCCTAAAGAAAACTTTAAAATATGGCTGAACTGGAACCCACAACCCTCAGCAAGAGTCATTGGTCCTTACCACGACTCGTGGTGAATTTCCGTTGGATGCACTGGACCTCTTCAATCTTTTAGCTTCTCAAACAACGACCGACAGGATGGGTCATCGTCCCCTACAGCGACCCATTGTATCCTCCCGTTGGTTGCACTGCTCCCTTGACTAATGACCCGACTACGACTGACAGGATGGGTCGTTATCACATACAACGACCCATTGTTATTGCTGGCCCTTCCTTCCCTTCCTACCAACGACCAATACAACAGACTGTTACATGTTCCAATGGCCCGTTGTTTCCATCCTTTGCTACCACCAGGAAACCTGAGATCTAACCCACGACCTCCTATGACAGCTCGTTGTTTCCCACGAGGAGTCATTAAATTGATCGTGGTTTACACTGCCACCTGGGCTCCTTAAACTATGACTCCAAACAACGGCTCATGGCTTCCAACCATGAGTTGTTACACCCCTCGTCCTGCAACTTTTCCCCAGTTTTTAGTAGTTTTAAATTTCTAACCCCTGGGTCTACTCTTAGGCACTTCTGGGGTATTACAATATCTTCCCCTTTGGAACATTCGTCCTCGAATGTTGGCTAGACATACTGAAAGATAGAGACGAAGCCGATATCCAAATATCAACAAATCCCAACTAAGCACCAATGGAGTTTCTGACTCCGGACCAACCCTATATATCAAATCTGAAAATTCACATCTAGCATACTCACCATGACTTAAGGAAAGCCGAAGAACATGAAACTAGCATAGAACTAGACAAAACACTGAAAAGATTTCTTTCCCCTTTTTATCTGGCACAGAACTAATACAGATTGATCCTTCGTTCTCAAATCGCTTCTTGATACCCAACTAACATTCACGATATCAAATCTAACTGAGGGTAGGGAATTCATCAGCACGAGTTAATCCCGTTATTTAAAAATTAAGCATATACATGAGATAATCCGACTCTACTGAGTTAATAAACAACTTCTGAAGACTGAGTTCAATCTGACCACATAGGAAAAAACATGAATTAACACACACAATTGATTCATACATGAAAATAAGCATAAAGGACTCATAGGGAAAGACTGGCATCACTGCCTAAAATGGTTACTTCTAAACCTCGGGGATCTGCACGTAGGAATGGATACACCTTCACTCCAACTGAATTTACAAGGGAAATTATCTGAACCTCGAAGAGATTGACATACTTCAACTGCTAAACCTAGGACTTCTTATGAGTATTCTCAATGTCAAACTTATTCCACATATTCACTATCTCCCCCTTTGCTTAAAGTCATCATTCTAAGGCTCTCGAATCTTTCTTCAACTCAGGCTAAATTACTAATTCCTAACTCCTCTTTCACTTCTAACTTTCCTATGAGCCTTACACTAATAGGTATTCATGTCACACATCACAATAGAACTTCTTATTCAATTCTAAGTTGACAATATCCAAAGGGTAACACAAGATTCATAACATACATGTGGCCACTACCAGCGCCTTGCCCTTGTCCTGATGGGCTGCTATGACATAGGAGTAGATTTGACGATGCCCGTCACCCAGATTAGAGGATGCACCTTGCAAAAATGGGTGGGCTATAGGAGCTGCTGAAGAGGTGGCGGAGAATCTGCTCTCACCTCGCTTAGCTGTTGCGCAATCTCGATGCATATGACCCGCCTTGTCATATCAAAAGATAATATTTGAGCCGGCCATGCATACTCCCAAGTGGTGCTTTCCATAACTCTTACACAATGGGTACATAATCACCCTCACCCTAGGCTGATACGAAGTACTGGCTGTCGAAGGTGCTAGGGCTGATGATTTCTACTGGTAATGTGAGCAATATCCACCACTCAACCTCTGTTGGGATAACTCTAGATCTCTAGTCCAAGGCCTTTTTGCCCCTCTCTTTCTCTTTCACCTGTTCTGCTTCCATCCGCTGAGAAAATATCACTAAGTGTGGGAAGTCTATATCCCTGTGCAACATGGCAGTCCTGCATTCCTTGATCAAGGAGTCTGACACACCATTCAGAAACCTGCTCACTCGGGCCCGCTGGTCAGCCACCATTACCGGCACATATTTAGATAATCGAGTGAACTCCAATGCATACTCCTTGACACTCATGTCATTCTGTTTCAAGTTAATGAACTCCGCCGCCTTTGCCTCCCTCAACTCCTGAGGGAAAAATCGGTCAAAAAATGTTTTCATAAATTCATCCCAACCTATGGGACCCACTCCAACTCTCGGACTGTCTCTCCACTGATAATACCAGATGTAAGCAACTCCCTTTAACTGGTAGGAGGCTAAGTCTGCGCTCTCATTTTCTGTCACTCCCATGATATGAGTAATCTTTTGAATCTCTTCCAAGAACTCATATGGGTCCTCATCCACTATTGACCCCAAGAATTCGGGTGCGTGCATCCGAAGAAAATCTCTTATCCTTGCCATCACTTCATTTCCATTCTGAGGAGCATGGGCCACCACCTACTAGTTAAGCTGAACAGTCAGGGCCTGCGCCAATATGTGGAAGGCTACTCAGAACTCAGCATGAGTAACATGATCATCCATTGGGTTTGCCTGGGCGATGGTACCTGCTAGCGGCTGTTACCACATCCTCTTTTATTCGCTTGTTGGGGAGGAATTATCCACGAGCACGTAAAGCACGAGTCAGGGAAAAGAACTGTTTAGAGCTTCATACTCTATGCACGATAAGAATCATGAAGAAAAGGGAGCATTCCTAAAACGTCTCATAGCCTCTTCTTCAAAGTGCGGCGTGCTTCACACCCATGAAGAAGACTCTACGTAACGCGGCTTTCAGACACCCTTGGACACTCTAAACCTTGGCTCTAATACCAAGTTTTTATGACTCAGACGTACACCCGAATTGTAGACACAAGACAAGGAACCCCAAAAGGCTCCAAGTCGACCCATAGAATAATCATAGCACACACTTAACATAAGATATGAGTAGCAACGTGGATAAGCGGAAGGCCTTCTAATGACTGAGGAGTTGCTGGGACAAGCCCCCACCTAACTCCCAAATTTAGAAAACTAAAACATAATAAAACATAAGAACATAAGCCACGTCGTCAGAAGATGAGGACTCACCACTAGCAGCTGGGATAGGGAGAAGCGTATCTAGTCACGCGGCTGAACCTGGAGACCTACATCTATATCATAAGACAATATAGCACAAGAGGTGTGCGGTCAGTACTTGGAATGTACTAAGTTTGTAGGAAGCATAATTGAACTAAACATATAATTATACAAAGAGGAAGTAATTTAACCACACATTAATAGTAATATAACTGAAAGGAGATACACCAATCTTATATGAGATCTACATATACATATTAACATAATCACTTATAGAGACATTTCTTAACATAAGATCAACTGATGCGCAACATGTAACAAATGGAAATAATACAGAGGTATGATACCATGACTGATATCAAGAGGGTCCCTGACTGTCCAAGGGAGAATCCCTGACTGTCAAAGGGAGCGTCCCTGACTATCAAAGGGAAAACATTCTCCCCCTGACTGTTCAAGGGAGAGAAATGCTCTGATATAAAGAGTCACTGATCGGCTAGGAATGTTAGTCCAAACCAACTAAGGAATAACATGTATGTCTAGTAGATAGGGATGTGAGCCTAGGGAAACATTCTTGCTAACGAGAATCCCAACTTAATATGGAAACATTATTGCTAATCAGAATCCCGACTGACTACGAAAACATTCTTACTCACGAGAATCCCGACTGTCTAATGCTAATCTAAATTGCAATAGCTAATCAGAGACAAGAAACTTTTTTGATCTTCATCATGCAACGTTCCTTTCGACAAGATAGGGGCTACTGTCTAATAACAACAAGCCTAATAGTTGCAATATCATTCACATCATCATGTAGCATAAGGTCATGCATGATTAATAGATTCCACTCATACTTTATCAAAGATGCATGGATTCATTTATTTCAAAACATATCACAAGCTAACATATTATAAAATTTGGGAGACTTCGCTCTAAACAATGTGGTAAGCTTATTTTGGAAAGTTCATCATGTAAAATCATCTTTTGGGCATTACTCAAAGCTTTGTCACATTCAGATCTAATCAATTCATTTTGAAAGCAACAACATAATCATTGGTAGTGTTAGGAACGTGGTTTTCATCATAAACCTTATCATCATCTCACATTTATCATGAAGCACTTCTTTTATGAACTTTTCATCCATGACTGTTTTAGATTCAAAGATTTAGTAGAAAAACAATTTTAGTAAGGAAAACAATTTAGAATCTGCCCAAGCATCATAATCTATCGATATAAGTACAACCCAATCATATCCAATCAATTCAATCAAAACATGGCGACAACACATAATTTACTTCAATTGCTCAAGCCCAAAACTCCAACTCAACCCAACATATTCATTAATGTCATAATCAAGTCATTAGGGCTAATTATACAATATTTCCACAATGCCATCATGTTCATGAATTACTACGATAATCAAGGGATAAATGAACAAATCCCTTTAAATACTCAACCCAATTTATAAAGAACACACTACGCTCATACATTCTCAACCTATATATCGTAATTCAAGATAACCCATCAATTAATAACCCAATTAAATTCACAATTATAGTAGATATTAGCATTTAAGAGAAATAAAGAAGAATTTACCCATTTTACAAACCCTAGATCATGCTTTTATAGATTCATTGAAATCGGATATTTAATGAAAAATTTTTTGGGACCCAAGGATGGAAGAGTATCCTTGTTGAAAGAGCCGCATACTTGGTAGACGAAAATCCAACTCAAAAATTTTCCTTGAAGCTTGAAAAAAACCTTAATGAAACCCTAGAATTTTTTAGAAGAGAGGAGGAAGAAGGAGAGTTGAGAGAATGAGGGTTTAGGCATGAAAAGCCCTTAAAATCGTGCAAGGCAGAATCCAAAACGACGTAATTTAGAAGTTAAAAGTGTAGGAATTTACAAAAATTCCCCTGAAGAAAACTTAAAAATATGGTCGAACTGGAACCCACGACCCTCACCATGAGTCGTTGGTCCTTACCACGACTCGTGGTGAACTTTCGTTGGATGCACTGGACCTCTTCAATCTTTCAACTTCTTAAACAACGATCGATAGGACGGGTCATCATCACCTACAACAACCCATTGTATCCTCCCGTTGGTTGCATTGCTCCCTTGACTGATGACCCGACCACGACTGACAGGACGGGTCTTTGTCACCTACAATGACCCATTGTATCCTCCCGTTGGTTGCACTTCTCCCTTTATTGATGACCCGACCACGACTGGTAGGATGGGTCACCTACAACGATCCGTTGTAACCTACAATGACCCGTTGTAACCTCCCATTGTTATCGCTGGCCCTTCCTTCCCTTCCTACCAACAACCAATACAACAAACCATTACAAGTTCCAACGGCCCATTGTTTCCATCTTTTTCTACCACCAATAAACCTTAGATCCAACCCATAACTACCTATGACAACTTGTTGCTTCCAATGATGAGTCGTTACATCGGTCGTGGTTTACACTGCCACCTGGGCTCCTCAAATCATGAGTCCAAACACCGGCTCATGGTTTCCAACCACGAGTCATTACACCCCTCGTCCTGCAACCTTTCCTAGTTTTCAATAGTTTTAAATTTCTAAACCCCGGGTCTACTCTTAGGCACTTCTGGGGTATTACATAATCAAAGAAGTTTTTCTCTCATCTACCATTGTAAGTATTGATTTATGTGTTTAATTATGAATGTATATCACAAACTTGTAACTATGAGAGGCTAAAACCTCCATAGCTAGGGTTGTGGGAACGCTGGTGGATTAATGAGCTAGGGATGCACAAAAGTGATTCAAAACTAATGTAAAACGCTTGTATTGTATTCTCTTCATGCTTAAAAATTCCTAATGGTGTATAATGTTAGGACTTGCCGGAATACTTTTCTTGCTTGGGCCTAGAGAGGTAGAGATTAGGAAAAGAGAATTACAACAAAGCCTTGATCTTGATGATCATTGTGTTAACTTGAGCTGTGGTTGCAGGATAGTTATATTTGGAACAAATTGATAATGGTTAAATTAAAATTGCTCATGAGACCTGATCTGGTTATTGTGTATAGTCATCCAATAGGAAGAACCAGTCCTTTGGATGATTATTAGTTCTACAAGTAAGCATTGGTATTGATCA
The DNA here is from genome assembly GCA_035772735.1 of Datura wrightii. Taxonomy (NCBI): domain Eukaryota; kingdom Viridiplantae; phylum Streptophyta; class Magnoliopsida; order Solanales; family Solanaceae; genus Datura; species Datura wrightii. The sequence goes on from JASDFA010000007.1 coordinate 100,196,106, forward strand.
CATGTGTATACCCCATGCAGTTATGAACACATGGGGAAGACAAACCCTCGTTAGTCTTAACTATTTATTTTTCATCACAATTTCAATTATTGTTTTTAATTATTATTTTTCTTAAACCCTCTAATCGGAGTAACTAACCAAAAAGTTCACTTACCGGCATTAGTCTAGATATTCCATATTCCCTATGGGTTCAACCCCAACCTCTTTGTTGTGTTCTTTATTGACAACGTCCTCTTCATACTTCAGTAGGAGGTGTGGTTTGAGCGTTATTAAAAAGTGGCGCCGTCGTCGGGGAATATGGCTAAGACTAGATTAATTTCTTGTATTTGACTTTTTGTAGTTATTTCCTTAATTACGTTTTCTTTTTGTTTGTGATACCTGCAGGTTGTTTTCCGGTGGGTGCCAAGCACTCAGAGTAGTGAAAATCCCCTGATTCCATTGAACCCAAAAATTTAACTGACACCGCGTAGAATGGAAAACTAGGAATAGAGAGATGCGTGCATAGGTGAAGAATCTAGGCAAGCTGAGCTAGCTCGACCAGCTGCACTTCAGGATGCAGAAGATGCTAGAGAAGGGGTTGTTAATGACGGACAACATGGTCGGGGCAACAGAGGTCATAGAATTTCCCCTCAGTCTTCGATGATGAGGAAGATAACATCAAAAATATATCCTTAATGAAAAGAATATACACATCTAAAGTATCAAAACTAGTAACCCGATGAGTGCCATGGTCGAATCCCACGAGGACTAGGGAATGATAATTTCAAGTGTCAATTGAGAAATTTATATTAGCTTGCACCATATAGATTTGATATAAAAACAAATAAAATTGGGGGAGTTGAAATTTTTGGAGAAGTGTATTGGTTGATTTAGTGAAATAAAATAGCAAGATCAGTTAAGTTGTCAACAAGGGTGTGAAAGACTAGAGGTGCGGTGTAGATGAAATACTAACTAGATCGGGACACGCCAGGTCATCTTATAAGTTCAACAAGTGTAAATAATCTCGGGAAATGGGTAATCTCAGATTCTCAGCCTATTGACTACCTCTTGCTAGAGTTTTATCAATATTCTAGCCATAACTTAGCTCAACCCGATTTGACTTGGATTAACAACTGCACTATTCCTAGCTATTATTTTCCAATAAGGAATGAGAAAGCAATTTCAACTATTTCTAGTCTAATTTCACAATCTCTTATCCATGCCCACTACTATATTCTCTTCCAATACTTAATTATTCTCTCTCAAGCAATAATCAAGCAAGAATACATAGACCCATATCATAATGAATGGATCTTCACTAATAGATTGAAGAGAATCTAATAGATTGACACTTAATTGAACAATATGAATATGACCCTAGCAATATCCAATCCAATTAAGTATTAATCATCACACACCTCTAGTTAATGATTGTAGCTACTCATAATTAAGAAATTCTAAAGCACATTCATTAATAGCATCATTGATATTAAGAACAAGAGTAGTTAAATCAACTTCACAAAATATTATTCAATAATAGCTGAAACTTACTAGCATAAAGAAGAAATAGAACATAGTACTTTCTATAAATTTCAATCAGAATCTCCCCCTCTCTGCAAAGAGAATGTTCTTCAGCTAAAATGGGAAACAATGACGTGATGTAAGCTTTCTTCTCTCTCGATATCTCTATTTCTATCTCTCCCTCTGCATATATGAGTACAAAGTACTTTTTCTCTATTTATATCTTGAAAAGTAGGGCACTTTTTATCTCTTTTCCAGTTTTAGACGATTATACCCCCATGAGCACCATTCTGGAACTGGAGAAAGCACCGGTGGTTTGCCGCTTACAATCCGTGAACCGCCAAGTGTCTTTTCTGCACCTTCACTAAATTACAGTGAACACCGATGGTGCACCCGACGTTTCACCGATGCCAATCCGTGATCTGCCGAGTCTTCAAGCCATTTTCCAGAACTTTTGGGTATCATTCAGTGACTAGAACGGCGATTTTCCGTTCTCAAGTCGCAAACTGCCGATGGCATTAATCTTCTGAGGTAGTAATGCTCGGCCTTTAGCCAGCGTCTCGCTTGTTTTCCTCTGTGAATTGCCGATTTACTCTCAGTCCCTTCTTTTTGCTCCATTTTTGCTCTTTTCTTCACTTTTAGCCATCTGCACACAATGAAAGCAAAAAGGGCATAAAATCAAAATAATAATCTCAAGAACGAAATGAAAATTAAATTTTTAGAGCCTAATGAGTTGGTAAATTACCAAATCATCAAACCCCCAAACATAAATCTTTGCTTGTCATCAAGTAATGCAATATTCAACTATTAAGGAATATGCCACCTCTCTTCGTATTTAGACCTTGCTGATCTTTTGGACTATGACAACCCAAAAATACTCACGACACTCACCAAAGAGAAGAAAATATCCCAAACGACCAAAACAATGAAGATGTTTCAAACAGGCAACCACTTTCTATCAAACAAAGCTTATGAAAGGTATCATTTAACAAAACAAGGGAATTATTCAACCAAGTAACATACATAATAGCATCTCATGTTATAATCCCTGAAAAATCAAAGCTTTCCTTAGAGTTTACACTCCTTGTCATATTTCCACTTTAACTCTAAATGCTCTTGCATCCCCAAAAAAGAATGATGTCACTCACCAAAATAAGGATCCCTATTCTTTTGGTCATGTGATCATTTGAACGCACACAAGGGATTAATTGGAATAGACACATACATCACTCTCCCAAAAGATATTTTCATGCATACACTTAACCCATAGGCTTGCCCTTCATATAATTCGCCACTAAAGTAGAGTAGCTGCACCTAGAATCATTTAGGACTTGCGGATTGTGATGTAGGCTCGGGGTAAAGGTAGGATGAACATTTGGCTATAGTGACTAGATCCTCCCTAATGCTTTTTATGACATACCTTACATCAATCCCACTCACTTAACCTTCTTTCCCTTCTTTCCTTATTGATGACTTTCATTTCTTTAACACTTCCCCTTATAACCCTTTTTTGCTTTCACAACTAGCCTTATTACATCAAGAGGAAACACTGATTCACACAAATTGTCTTTTTCTTTTTGATTTATCCTTTGGTGCAGTTTGACAAAAGGCGGTGTTCCTTTCACACTATAATTCTTATCTTCCCCCTTTGTTTTGCATACCCCCAAACTTAGACTTTTGCCTCATTTTTCACAAATGTTTTAATCACTCCCTCTTTCTTAGGCCTTCAGCCTCATTTTATCACTTATTTTGTCACTACCATTTAGGTAGAATGGGGGCCAAAATAGGTATTAAGAATGGTCTTAAGGATTTTAATGTGGTTGCCAAGAAAAGGGTTTAAGGATCAACATTGGCTAACAAGGATAAATTCTCATGGAGGGAATATGAGTGAAGTAACTAGACAAAGGAAAGCCTAAACTCATGTTTTTGGTGCAACTACATCTAGGATTTTGCCTTGAATCACATTTTGGGCATGTTCTTGACAAAATTTAATGCATGAGATTCATCAAAAATGTCCTCACCGCACAAGGAATCACCATTAAAGGTTCTACAAGAGTCATTTTCAACACAAAACACCAAATTAGGACATCAAAGCAAGAAAACATCATAAGTCAAACAACGAATTTACAATGTATAACAAAGAATGCTATGCTACGATGTCAGCACTTTCTCATTATCTTCATTCTCATGCCCTTGTTTTTACAATTCCATTTCAACAAAAACAAATTTAGTGGTGCCTCTCAAAACAAATTCACAAAAGACTCAAAGCAACATGGCATTTTCCCTTAAGAATGTCGCCACTCAATCCATCATCGGGAAAAACTAACCTAGTTCGACAATAAAAATAACAAAAATAAAAGAGAATGCTGCTTGTTAAAGAACCGTGGTCAAAAGAAAACTCTGAGAGTTTTAATTTCTACACTACTATTTACAATGGCGAAAAAAATAATAAGACTTTGGGGTCTCATTAAAATTTTCAATATTTTGCAATTCAAAGCAAAGACCCCATTTAGTCACTAATCATTCATCATAAAAAAACTTGAACCAAATCATTCATTCATTTATTTGAAAATAGGACACACCCGACAAGGGCAATCATCAATCATTGAAATAAACCTAATAGCCCGAAAAAGGCTGGACTTACTCATACTAAAAAAAACATCAGAATATCAAGAGAAATATTCATCCCTAGCCCCCACATCAACTGTGTTCATCCCTCCCTTACATAAAAGCATACATTGTCCCCAATGTAAATATGCAAAAGGGAAAGGGACAAGGAACTCACTGAGTAGGTTACTTATCTTCATCGTCAGCATCTGCCTCACCTAGCCCAGCGAAATCATCTCCCAGCCCTTCAAGTAGATCATCAATTGGCCCCCGAACTGAGGAAGGAGCATCCATTGCAGCATCCAAGGTGCTCATATCGGGCACTTGTACTGAAATCCAACTCTTTCATTCATGCACCTCGGTTCAGAGGGAAGTGACTTCCCCTTCTACTGCATCCACCCTCTTGCATAGAGTGGCGACGTTCTTGTATAGTGACTTGAGCTACTTCTTGATTGTTTTAGAAATGAGTGCTTGGAGGCTCTTAGTCAAATATTGAAGTAGGCTCTCATGCGAGTTTGCAATCTCCACAAGTCGATGGAGACCACTTGGCTGAGAGGATTGTGGAGGAGGAGATTCTCCTTGATTAGGCATGTCACCCGATGCTTGGCCCGACATTTTAGGGTGGGTCACGTTGGAGTCTGAGGTGATTGGTTATTGTGCTGACTCATGAGAGAGGGATTCTTCTTGCACTCCAAAGGCCTAGAGTCGCTTTCTTTTCACTGCCGGTGCCTCGGCATCTCTCTTCCTATCAATATCTATCACACTCGAAGAAATAGAAGGATTTTCATCCGAGAATAGAGGCACACCAGCTGCTCTGCAAAGCTAGGAAATTAAGACAACGTAGGGCATTGAGGTACTGGATTGCCGGGCCTTTTTCTTCATTTGTTGAGCGATAATTTTCCTGAATTTAATAGGGACTCCCATCATTATGTAGGAAATAAGGATGGTAGTTTCAAGGTTAACCCTTTGATCATTTTTAGAGGGGACGATTCGAGCACAAACAAAATCTAGCCACAGCTTGGCCTCGAACTTTAAGTTGTGGCGAGAGATTTCGCCACCCATAGAGTACCAAAGTGGATTACCAGCAGCTAGGATACAGTCTACCCAAGTGAACTTATCCTTCATATCAGCCACCGTTGCCATGTACTCCGTAGAGAAGTCAACTTCGTCCTCCCAGAATAGGTAGTTTAAGGACGCCGAGGTTATATCAACCTCCACTCCCCAGATCATCACCGATGGCAAGCATGGAAAATCAACCACTTTGTCCCTGTGCTATATACTCTCCTGTTGGGCCTTATATAAGGCATAGAATTCACCTACCAAGTTATGGTAGTATGGTGGAAGCGGGTTGGAAAATGCATGCCACTGTCTGTCGGTGAACTACGCGGTGATGTTGGGATATCACCTTTTGGCCCTACCAAGTCGAACCGCTTCTCTATAGTGATTGAACGGCCTTGGAAAATGATGTACTGCTCTTGCATATTAGGGATGCAGAAGATTATTGTCTCCTTTGTGTTGGCCCGAGGTGGGGCAGCCTTTGCCTTGCCCTTGCCTTTGCTAGCAGAAGAAGTAGGGGCCTTTCCTTTTCCTGTGTTTCTTATTGAAGACACGGTTTGTTTTTCTTCAAGAATTATGTTAGTGACAAGAATTTGAAGTAGAAACTAAACGAAAATAAAACTAGTCTAAGGAAGAACTGAGAAATAAGGGAAAACCAAACAATCATTTAAAGATTCAATAGCACCGGCGGAGGACTGGCGGCTCGCAGAATGAATTTCGCGGACCGCCGATTGCCCGCCGATGCCTTATAGAACACTGGGCAAGGGAGAAGGTTTCAGCGGTTTAAGCGGAAAATTGCCGATCTAGGTTCGTAAACCGCCAATGTAGCACAGGATCCACTCAGTTGGCAAAGCCAATTTTCAAAGTGAATGGACACTCAATCAGCGATTTGCCGAATCTGACTGGTGAATCGCCGGACCATGTCGTCCCCAAATTTTAACTTATTATTAACAGTAACCCATTAAAAATACTCATATAAAACATAATAAAAGTAGTCCAATTCCATTCAAACACATATTCATGACGTTTATCCCTTAAAAATGGCGTCATCCGGTCTATCATCGGGAAAAATATCGTGCTATATGCATATGGGTTACTAAGACTTCACCCTTTTCATAATATCACACACAAAAGCACATCCCCATCCTATTCAACAAGCATGCCTCATTCGAAAATTCAACAAGGAAAGGAAACAAAATATTACTCCTAAAGAAATAATCTCCAATGCTAAAATAAAGATAAGGGCAAGAAAATTGTTACCAAATTAGGAGATTGCTTGCACACACTTGAACTTCAAAAAGGGATTAACTAAATCTTGCAATGGCACCTTAAGATAGATGTAGTGTAGAGAGTGTGAGTGAAGTGAGTGTGTTAGTAAAGTACGGAGGGGGATTTATAGGTGGAGAATAGAAGCTTGATATGTTGAGGGGAAGGTGGAGAGTTTAATGTGAGTGTGTTGGTGGGAAGTGGGAAGGTGGAAAGGTGGGAAAGTGAAGAGGTTGAAAATGGATGAATATGGGGAATTGGTAATATTGGCTAATGGAAAGCCAAAAATGGAATAAAAAAGTGTTGGGAAAAGGGGAAATATGGGAACATTTTCCGAATAGGGTGGTTGATCAGATTTTTGGGAGTTTATGGGCACACGTCTTAAATTCCATTTAGTAACAACTTTTCACCTCGACCTGCGTGTCATCGGTGGTTCGCCACTGTGATTTATTTTGCCAGTGATCTTTTTCTTGCCGGTGAAGCACCGGCGGTTCGCGAATTGCATCGGTGATCCACCGATTACCCGCCGCTTTTTTGGCTAGGCTTCATGTTTCCTGTTTGCCATCGGCTATCCATCGGCGACCTATGGATCCAAATACGGTGGTTCGCATTTCTGGATTGGCGGCTTGCCGGTCCCTCGCCGTTCCTTCCTTCATGGTTTGTTTCTCCCTTTTTTCTCATTTCACAGCCCCTACACAAACAAAAACAACAAAAACATCAAATAATTCACTAAACACTTGGGTTTCCTCCCAAGAAGCACCTTAGTTAACATCGTGGCACGACGTAGATCCACTCTTTTTAGCAACTCGTTTTCAATGAGTCATCATCCGACTCCATCTCCTTCAGCTCCAATCCCTTGTCCTTATAATCAATATGCAATACTCCAACCACCTAGCATTCGGGGGGCGTTTTAGCTGATGGAAACACTTTGAAGGTGACTTCCTCACTTTCAACCTGAAATTTTAACTCTCCAATCTCCACGTCCACCGCTGCTCTCCCTGTAGCTAACAATACTTTTTCCAAAATAATGGGAACCTCTGCATCCATCTCACAATCCAAAATAACAAAATCAGCTGGTAGAATAAACTTGTCCTCTCTCACCATAATATCTTCTAGCACCCCCACCAGTCTTTTTATGACATATCCGCCATTAACAACCTCATTAACGTCGGTTTCATGATTTCGAGTCCCAGTTTCTTAAAAATGAGTAGGGGCATCAAATTTATGCTGGCCCCGAGATCCCATAGTGCCTTTTTAAACACACATATCCCAATTGTGCATGGAATTGTAAAAGCTCTGGGATCCTCCCTTTTGGGGGTATGATTACTCATCATCACCGCACTACAATGGTGCGTTTTCTCTTCATTGCCTACATCAACTACCTTTTTCTTATTTAGCAAGTCCTTCATGAAATTCGCATAACCGGGTATTTGGAGTAAAGAATCTACTAATTGTATATCTATGAACAACTTGCTAAACATGTCAACAAATGTCCTAAACTGGTCATCCTTCTTTTTCTAGTCAGCCGTTGCAGATAAGGGGGCGGGATTCTTGATTCAACCCTATCATCATTCAGGGCCTTCATGCCCTCCTCATTATCATCATCATAGAAGAGGATTTAATCATTCTTTCCCTCTTTTTCCTCCTCAATCTTTTCCTCATTCTTCAGAGTCCTTGGCATTTTATCGACTTCTTCATCTTCAACTGATTTTCGGCTTTCTGCCTCACTAGGATTCACCGGGGCATCTCCAATCATTTTTCCACTCCTATTGAAAGTGGCCATGCATTGACCATCTTTCTTGGCATTAGGTATTATGTCACTAGGTAGAGTTCCCTTCATCCGGGGATTCATTTGAGCCAATAGGTGATTTATTTGGGCTTCCAAATACTTGATGGAAGTCGAGTGTGAACTCACTGTTTGAGCGAGGTTAGACACCTCCCCTATTAATTCCTTCACCCTACTCTCAGTTGACTCCACCTTCTTCAAAATTCTAGATAGCATTTCTTCAATTTTCGAATTTCCCGCATCACTCACGCCCGACTGATTATGAGGATTCCCAACCTTAGGAGGTGGAATATATGGGTTCAAACTCCTGTGATATCCATCACTCTCTTGGTTTGGCTGTCTATTACCCCACCTTTCATTCCTTTCAGGCCATCCTTATGGCTAACAATTTCTCCAAACTTGGTTGTCATCCCTTGGGTGCCATGGACCTTGGTTTGCTCCTTAAAAGCCAGGTCAAGGACCTCCCATTTGGTTCCCTATATATTGGCATTCTTTGTCATATCTCAGCGGTGATAACTCTCTTTCATATTATAAGGGACCTTGCATTCCCACGCCATTTACTACCCGTGGCCCTGCTCCCATAACGTGCTTGGTAATCAATTCTTATTGTGTCATCTTTGCGAGATTCTCATCCCACTCTTCATCCCATTTTTGCAACTCCACTGCCAATGCACTTGAACTAATCTCATGAGTGGACACAGTTGTTTCTCTTGTGTGCAAAGCCCTGTTGGTCTTTTTCATTCGGTCTAGGAGAGCTTTGGCCAACCCGTAAGTTTGGTCCATAATAGAACCACCAGCTAGGTTGTTATCCATGGACTTGTTGATTGAATCAAGGGCCCTATAGAAGCTTTGTAGAAGCACTCCATCCGGCAATCCATGATTTGGGCAAAGAGCAACCTTCTTTTAAAACCTTAACCACGCCTCATGTAAAGGCTCTCACTAATCTTGTTCCTCAACTGAAGCATGTTTGTTGGCGGGAAAAAGTGGTCCAACAAGGCCTCGGTTAGCTCCTGACATGAAGTAATACATCCCGGAGGGAGTTCCTCTAGCCATACTGTTGCCTCCCCCGTGAATGAAAAAGAAAGAGTCTCAACCTGATTGACTCTTGACTGATATTTGTTATTTTTAAGGGCTGGCATATTTCCAAGAAATTCCTCAAATAAAGATTCGCATCCTCACTTGCTTTTTTGCAAAAGATCCCATTCATTTGCTACAAGTGAAGCGTGGTGCTGGTGACATGAAACACTACGTTCCCTTCCATTGGTGGTATGCGAATAGCTCCTACAACTTCCTGCATCACTGGATTATCTTCCTCGAGTTCCATGTTACCCTCCACTGAGCTATCCCCTACTTGGGAGTGATGACTCATGTGGTTGTGAGCTCTTAACAACACAGAAAACTTCACAATAAGTAGCTACAATGCAAAACTATTTCAACTTAACAATCAACACAAGATCATCAAGCACTAGTGCCGGCAATGGCGCCATTTTTAATAACGTCCAAAATATATCCTTAATGCAAAAAATATACGTGACGGAAGTATGAAAACAAGTAACCCAACGAGTGTCGGGGTTGAATCATACGAGAACTAGGGAATGATAATTTAAAATGTTGATTGAGAAATTAATGTTAGCTTGCACCATGTAGATTTAATATAAAAAGAAATAAAATTGGGGGAGTTGAAATTTCGGAGAATTGTATTGGTTGATTTAGTTAAATAAAATAGCAAGATCAGCTAAGTTGTCAACAAGGGTGTGAAAGACTAGAGGTGTGGTGTAGATGAAATACTAACTAGATAGATACATTTCAGGTCATCTTATAATTTTAACAAGTGTAAATAATCTCGAGAAGTGGGTAATCTCAGATTCTCAACCTATTGACTACCTCTTGCTAGAGTTTTATCAAAATTCTAGCCATAACTTATCTCAACATGATTTGATTTGGATACAACTGCACTATTCCTAGCTATTAGTTTCCAATATGGAATGAGAAAGCAATTTCAGTTATTCTAGCCTAATTTCACAATCTCTTATTCATGCCCACTACTATATTCTCTTCCTATACTTAATTATTCTCTATCAAGCAATAATCAAGCAAGAATAAAAAGACCCATATCATAATCAATGGATCTTCATTAATATATTAAAGAGAATCTAATAGATTTACACTTAATTGAACAATATGAAGATGACTCCAGGAATATCCAATCCTATTAAGTATTAATCATCACACACCTCTAGTTAATGATTTTAGCTACTCATAGTTAAGAAATTCAAAAACACATTCATCAATAGCATCATTGATTTTAATAAAAAGAGTAGATAAATCAACTTCACAAAATATTCTTCAATAATAGCTGAAACTTACAAGCACAAAGAGGAAATAGAACAGAGTACTTTCTACAATTTTCAATCAAAATCTCCCTCTCGCAGCTAAAAGGGGAAACAATGATGTGATCTAAGCTTTCTAATCTCTCAATATCTCTATTTCTATCTCTCCCTCCGCATATATGAGTACAAAGTACTTTTTCTCTATTTATATCTTGAAAAGTAAGGCACTTTTTATCTCTTCTCCAGTGTTGGACGATTATACCCATGAGCACCATTCTGAAACGGACGCAAGCACCGGCGGTTCACAAGTTACAATTCGTCAACCGTTGAGTGTCTTTTATGCATCTTCACTAAATTCTAGTGAACACCAATGGATCACCCGGCATTTCACCGATGCCAATCCATGAATCGTCGGGTCTTTAAGCCATTTTCCAGAACTTTTGGGTGTCGTTCGGCGACTGGACCAGTGACTCACCGCTGGAAGGTCGCAAACCGCCGATGGCATTAATCTTCAGAGGCAGTGATGTTCGGCCTTTGGGCGGCGTCTAGCCGGTTTTCCTCTACGAATTGCCGATTTACTCTCACTCCCTTCTTTTTGCTTCATTTTTGCTCTTTTCTTCACTTTTAGCCATTTGCACACAATGAAAGTGAAAAGGGTATAAAATCAAAATAATCAACTCAATAACGAAACAAAAACCCAAGTTTTAGAGTCTAATGAGTTGGTAAATTACCAACTTATCAAACCCCCAAAACTAAATCATTGCTTGTCCTCAAGTAATGCAATACTCAACTATTGAGAAATATGCCACCTCTTTTCACAGTTAGACCTCACCGAAAACCTGGACTATGACAACCCAAAAATACTTACCATGCTCACAGAAAAAGAGAAGAAAATACCCCAAAAGACCAAAACAATGAAGATGTTTCAAACAGGCAACCACTTTCTATTAAGAAAATCTTATGAAAGGAATCATTTAACAAAACAAGGGCATTGCTCAACCAAGTACCACACATAGCATCTCAAGTTATAATCACTGAAAATTCAAAGCTTGCCTTAGAGTTTACACTCCTTGCCCTATTTCCACCTTAACTCTGAATGCTCTTGCATCCCCAAAAAGGAATGATGCCACTCACCAAAATAAGAATCCCTATTCTTCTGGTCATGTGATGATCTGAATGCACACAAGGGATTAATTGGAAGAGACAAACACACTCACTCTCCCAAAAGATATATTCATGCATACACTTGACCCATAGGCTTGCCCTTCATGTAATTTGCCACTAATGTATGCATCTAGAATCATTTAGGATTTGCGGGTTGTGATGTAGGATCGAGGTAAGGGTAGGATGAACATTTGGCTATAGTGACTAGATCCTTCCAAATGCTTTTTATGACATACCTTACATCAATTCCACTCACTTAACCTTCTTTCCCTTCTTTCCTTGTTGATGACTTTCATTTCTTTAACTCTCCCCCTTATAACCTATTTTTGCTTTCACAACTAGCATTATTACATCAAGAAAAAACACCGATTCACACAAATTGTCTTTTTCTTTTTGATTTATCCTTTGGTGCACTTTGACAAAAGGCGGTGTTCCTTTCACACTATAATTCTTATCTCCCTACTTTGCTTTGCATACCCCCAAACTTAGGCTTTTGCCTCATTTTTCAAAACTGTTTTTATCACTCCCTCTTTCTTAGGCCTTGAGCCTCATTTCATCACTTATCTTGTCACTACAATTTAGGGAGAATGGGGGCTAAAATAGGTATTAAGAATGGTCTTAAGTCTTGTAATGTTGTTCCAAGGAAAGGGTTTAAGGCTCAACATTGGATAACAAGGATTAATGCTCATGCAGAGAATATGGGTGAAGTGACTAGACAAAGGAAAGCCTAAACTCATGTTCTTGGCGCAACAATATCTAGAATTTCACCTTGAATCACATTTGGGGCAAGTTCTAGATAAGATATAATGCATAAGACTCATCAAAAATGTCCTCACTACATAAGGCATCACCCTTAAAGGGTCTACAAGAGTCATTCTCAACACAAAACACCAAATTAGGACATCAAAGCAAGCAAACATCATAAGTCAAACAAGGAATTTACAATGTATGACAAAGAATGCTATCCTATGATGTCAACACTTGCTCATTATCTTCATTCTCATTCCTTTGTTTTTACAATTCAATTTCAACCAAAAAAATTCGGTGGTGCCTCTCAAAACAACTTTACAAGACTCAAAGCAACATGGCATTTTCCCTTAAGAATGTAGCCACTCAATCCATCATCAGTAAAAACCAATCCTGTTCGAAAATAAAAATAACAAAAATAAAAGAGAATGCTCCTTGGAAAAGAACCATGGTCAAAAGAAAACCCTCAGAGTTTTAATTACTACACTACTATTTACAATGGCAAAAAAAAATTAGACTTTGGGGTAATTTCATTTAAGATTTTTAATATTTTGCAATTCAAAGCAAAGATCCCGTTTAGTCACAAATCATTCATCATAAAAACATTAAGCAAATCATTCATTCATTCATCGAAAAATAGGACACACTCGACAAGGGCAATCATCAATCATTGAAATAAACCTAACAACCCGACAAAGGTTGGACTTACTCAGACTAAAAAAGCATCAAAATATCAAGAGAAACATTCATACCTAGCCCCCGCATCAATTGTACTCATACATCCCCTACTTAAGAGCATACATATTTTCCCCAATGTAAATATGCAAAAGGCAAAGGGACAAGGAACTCCCTTAGTGGGTTACTCCTCTTCATTGTCAACATCTGCCTCACCACCATCACCGCTGCTAGCCTCACCTAGACCAGTGAAATAATCTCCCAGTCCTTCAAATAGATCATCAATTGACCCCCGAACTGAGGAAGGAGAATCCATTGCAGCATCCAAGGCGCTCATGTCGAGTACTTCTACTGAAGTCCGACTCTTCCACTCATGCACCTCGGTTGGGAGGTAAGTGACTTCCCCTTCTACTGCATCCACCCTCTTGCATAGAGTGACAACATTCTCGTACAGTGACTTGAGCTCCTTCTTGATTGTTTTAGCAATGAGTGCTGGGAGGCTCCTAGCCAAATGTTGAAGTTGGCTTTCATGTGAGTTTTTCATCTCCATAAGACGATGGAGACCACTTGGCTGAGAGGATTGTGGATAAGGAGGAGCTCCTTGCTAAGGCATGTTACCTGATGGTTGGCCAAACATTTCAGGGTAGGGAACATCGGACTCTGGGGAGATTGGTGATTGGGCTGACCCATGGGAGAGGGATTCTTCTTGCACTCAAAAGGCCTGAAGTCACTTTCTTTTCACTGCCGATGCCTCGGCATCTCTCTTCTACTTAATATCTATCACACCCGAAGCAAAAGAAGGAGTTTCATCTGAGAATAGAGGCACCCCAGCTGTTGTTCAAAGCTGGAAAATTAAGACAACGTAGGGAATTGAGGTACTGGACTATCGGGCCTTTTTCTTCATTTGTTGAGTGACAATTTCCCTGAAGTTAATAGGCACACCCATCATTATGCAAGCAATAAGGATGGAAGTTTAAAGGCTTACCCTCTGCCCATTTTTATAGGGGATGATTCGAGCACAAATAAAATCAAGCCACATCTTGTCAAAATTCAAGTCGTGGTGAGAGATTTCTCCACCCATAGAGGCTCAAAGAGGATTACCAACAGCTATGATGTGTCCTACCAAAGCAAACTGATCCTTCATATCAGCCACTTTTGTAATATACTCTGTAGTGGAGTCAACTTCGTCCTCCCAAAATAGGTAGTTTACGGCCGCCGGGGTTACTTGAACCTCCACTCCCTCGATCATCACTGATGGCAAGCATGTGAAATCATCCACTTTGCCCCTGTGCTGCATACTCTCCTATCAGGCTTGGTATGAAGTGTAGAATTTAGCTACCAAGCTGGGGTAGTATAGTGGAAGAGGGTTGGCAAATACATTCCACTGCCCGTTGGTGAACTGCATGGTGATGTTGAAAAAATCACTATTTAGCCCTGCCAAGTCGAACTACTTCTCCATAGTGATTGAACGGCCTTGGCTAATGACGTAGTGCTCTTGCATATAGGGGACGAAGAATATTATTGCCTCCTTTGTGTTGGCCCAAGGTGGGGCAGCCTTTGCCTTGCCCTTGCCTTTGCAGCAGAAGAAACACGGGCCTTTCGTTTTCCTATTTTTCTTGTTGAAGACATGATTTGTTTTTCTGCAAGAATTATGTTAGTGACAAGAATTTGAAGCAGAAATTAAAAGAAAAGAAAACTAGTCTAAGGAAGAACTGAGAAATAAGGGAAAACCAAATAATCATTTAAAGACCCAATAGCACCGGCGGAGGACGGCGGCTCGCAGAAGGCATTTCGCGAACTGTCGATTTCCCACCGGTGACTTATACAACACTGGGCAAGGGAGAGAGTTTCGGTGGTTTAAGTGGTGAATCACTGGCCTAGGTTTGCGAGCCATCGATGTAGTGTGGGATCCACTCAATGGCCATAGCCAATTTTCAAGGTGAACTAGCGATCCGTTGGCGATTCGCCGAATCTGATCGGCGAATCGCCAGACCCTGTCGTCCCCTAATTTTAACTCACTATTCATAGGAACCCATTAACACATACTCATATCAAACATAATAAAAGCAGCACTATTCGATTCAAACACATATTCATGACGTTTAGCCCTTAATAATGGCGTTAGCCGGTCTATCATCGGGCAAAACATCATGCTTTATGCAAATGGGTTACTCAGACTTCACCCTTTTCATAAATTCACACACAAAAGAACTTCCCCATCCCATTCAACAAGCAGGCTCATTCGAAAATTGAACAAGGAAGGGAAACAAAATATTACTCCTAAATAATTAAGCTCCAATGCTAAAATAAAGACAAGGGCAAGAAAGTTGTTACCAAACTGGGAGATTGCTTGCACGCACTTGAACTTCAAAAAGGGCTTAACTAAATCTTTCAATGGAACCTTAAGATAGATGTAGTGTAGAGTGTGTGAGTGAAGTGAGTGTGTTAGTGAGTATGGAGGGGTGTTTTATAGGTGGAGAAATGAAGTGTGATAGGTTGAGGGGAAGGTGGAGAATTTAATGTGAGTGTGTTGGTGGGAAGTGGGAAGATTGAAAGGTGGGAAAGTGTAAAGGTTGAAAATGGATGAATATGGGCAATCGGTAATGTTGGGTAATGGAAAGACAAAAAAGGAATGAAAAAGCGTTAGGAAAAGGGGAACTACTGGAATATTTGCATAAAAGAATGGCTGGTCAGATATTATGAATTTTATGGGCCAACTTATTAAATTCCATTTTGTAATAACTTCGCTGCTCAACCAGCGTGTCATTAGCGGTTCACCGAATCACACCGATCATTCGCCGCTATGGTTTATTTTTCCATTTATTTTTCCCAGTGATCAGTTTCTTGCCGGAGAAGCAACAACAGTTCATGAATGTCATTGGTGAGCCGCCAATTACCCGCCACTTTTGTGGCTGAGTATTAGGTTTCCTGTTTGCTATCAGCTATCCAACGGCGGCCCGTGAATCTAAATTCAGCGGTTCGTGCTTCTTGACCAGTGGCTCGCCGATCCCTCGCTGTTCCTTCCTTCATGGTTTGTTTCTCCCTTTGTTCCTCATTTCACAGCTCTTACACAAACAAAAATAACAAAAACATCAAATAATTCACTAAAAACTTGGGTTCCCTCCCAAGAAGCACCTTAGTTAACATCGTGGCACGGCGTAGATCCACTTTTTTTTAGAAACTCTATTCCGATGAGTCGTCATCTGACTCCGTCTCTTTCAACTCCAATGTATTGTCCTTATTGTCAATTTGCAATACTCCAACCACCTTGCATTCGGTGGGCGTTTTAGTTGATGGACATACTTTGAAGGTTACTTCCTCACATCCAATCTGAAATTTTAACTCTCCAAGCTCCATGTCCACCACGGCTCTTCTCATAGCTAACAATGGTCTTCCCAAAGTAATGGAAACCTCAGCATCCATCTCACAATCCAAAATAACAAAATCAACCGGTAGAACGAACTTGTCCACTCTCAACAGCATATCTTTTAGCACCCCGACCGGTCATTATATTGACCTAACATCCATTAATAGCCTCATTGATGTCGGTTTGGTGCTTCCGAGTCCCAGTTTCTTAAAAATGAGCAGGGCCATCAAATTTATGCTGTCCCCGAGATCGCGTGGTGCCTTTTTAAACACACATATCCCAATTGGGCATGGAATTGTAAAAGCTCCGGGATCCTTCCTTTTGGGGCAAGATTACTCATCATCACCGCACTACAATGGTGTGTTTTCTATTCATTGCCTACATCAACCACCTTTTTCTTATTTAACAAGTCCTTCATGAACTTCGCATAATCGGGCATTTGGAGTAAAGCATCCACTAACGGTATATTTATGGACAACTTGTTAAACATGTCAACCAACTTCCTAAACTGGTCATCCTTCTTTTTCTTAGTCAGCCGTTGCGAATAAGGGGACGGGATTCTTGATTCAACCCTATCATCATTCAGGGCCTTCATGCCCTCCTCCTCATCATCAACATGGAGGAGGATTTCATCATCCTTTCCCTCTTTTTCCTTCTCACACTTTTCTTCATTCTTCGGAGTCATTGGCGTTTTATTGACTTTATCTTCTTCCACTAATTTGGGCTTTCCACCTCATGAGGCTTCACCTGGGCATTTCCAATCATTTTGCCACTCCTAGTGACAATGGCGATGCATTGACCATCTTTCTTGTGATTAGGCATTGTGTCACTAGGTAGTGTTCCCTTCATCTAGTGATTCATTTGAACCAATAGGTGATTTATTTGGGCTTCCAAATTCTTGATTGAAGCCGAATGTGAACTCACAGTTTGAGCGAGGTTAGACACCTCCCCTCTTAATTCCTTCACTCCACTCTTTGTCGACTCCACCTTCTTCAAAGCTCTTGATAGCATTTCTTCAATTTTCGAATTTCCCGCATCACTTACACCCGACTGATTTTGAGGATTCCCAACCTTAGGAGGTATAATATATGGGTTCGAACTCCTGTGATATTGATGACTCTCTTGGTTTGGCTGTCTATTACCTCACCTTTCATTCCTTTCAAACCATCCTTATGGCTCCGGATTTCTCCAAACTTGGTTGTCATCCCTTGGGTGCCATGGGCCTTGGTTTGCTCCTTGGAAGCTAGGTCGGGGACCTCCCATTTTTTTACCCATATATTGGCATTCTTCGTCATATCTCGATGGTGATGACTCTCCTTCATATTGTAAGGGACCTTGCATTCCCACGGCATTTACTACCCTTGACCCTCCTCCCATCACGTGCTTGGTCATCAATTCTAATTGTGTCATCATCTTGGCGAGATTTACATCCTGCTCTTCATCCCATTTTTGCAACTCTGCCGCCAATGCACTTGAACTAATCTCATGAGTGGAAACACTTGTTTCTCTTGTGTGCCAAGCCTTGTTGGTCTTTGTCAATCAGTCTAGGAGAGCTTTGGCCAACCCATATGTTTGGACCATAATAGAACCACCAGCTAGGTTGTTGGCCATAGACTTGTTGATTGATTCAAGGGCCCTATAGTAGCTTTGGAGAAGCACTCCATTCGGCAATCCATGATTTGGGAAAAGAGAACCTTCTTTTTAAACCTTAACCACACCTCATGTAAAGGCTCTCCCGGTTCTTGCCTGAAATTTGTAATATAATCCCTCAACTGAAGAATCTTTTGTGGAGGGAAAAAGTGGTCCAAGAAGCCTCGGATAGCTCCTGACATGAAGTAATACATCCCGGAGGATGTTCCTCTAGCCACATTATTGCCTCCCCCGTGAATAAAAAAGGAAAGAGTGTCAACCTGATTGACTCTTGACTGATGTTTGTTATATTGAAGGGCTGGAATATTTCAAAGAAATTCCTCAAATAATGATTAGCATCCTCACTTGGTTTTCCGCCAAAGAGCCCCTTCATTTTCAACAAGTGAAGCATGGTACTGGTGACATGAAACACTACGTTCCCTACCGTTGGTGGTAGGTGAATAGCTCCTACAACTTCTAGTATCACTAGATTATCTTCCTCGAGTTTCATGTTACCCTCCACAGTGCTATTCCCTACTTGGGAGTGATGACTCATGATGAGCTCCTAAAAACATAACAAATTTCACGTTATGTAGCTACAATGCAAAGCTTTCAACTTAACAATCAACACAAGATCATCAAACGTTAGTCCTCGGCAATGGCGCCATTTTTGATAACAACCAAAACATATCCTTAATGCAAAAAATGTACAAGGACGAAGTATGAAAACAAGTAACCCGGCGAGTGCCAGGGTCGAATCTTATGAGGACTAGGGAATGATAATTTCAAGTGTCGATTGAGAAATTGATGTTAGCTTTCACCACATAGATTTAATGTAAAACAAATAAAATTGGGGGAGTTGAAATTTTCGGAGAATTGTATTGGTTGATTTTGTGAAATAAAATAGGAAGATCAGCTAAGTTTTCAAGAAGGGTGTGAAAGACTAGTGGTGTGGTGTAGATAAAATACTAACTAGATCAGGACATGCCGGGTCATCTTATAAGTTCAACAAGTGTAAATAATCTCGGGAAGTGGGTAATCTCAGATTCTCAGCCTATCTACTACCTCTTGCAAGAGTTTTATCAAAACTCTAGCCACAACTTAGCTCAACCCGATTTGATTTGGATAAGCAACTGAACTATTCCTAGCAATTAGTTGCCAATAAGGAATGAGAAAGCAATTTCAGTTATTTCTAGCCTAATTTAACAATCTCCTATTCATGCCCACTACTATATTCTCTTCCAATACTTAATTATTCTCTTTCAAGCAATAACCAAGAAAGAATAAATAGAACCATATAATAATTAATTGATCTTCATTAATAGATTGAAGAGTATCTAATAGATTTACACTTAATTGAACAATCTGAAGATGACTCTAGCAATACCCAATCCAATTAAGTATTAATCACCACACACCTCTAGTTAATGATTTTAGCTACTCATAGTTAAGAAATTCAAAAACACATTCATCAATAACATCATTGATTTTAATAACAAGAGTAGAAAAATAAACTTCACAAAATATTCTTCAATAATAGTGATCTCGGGCAAAATAGCATGCCCCAGTGATGCTTTATAACTTAGTTTTTCTTGTTCATCGACTTAATTATATGCATTCTCATGTAATTTTATGTAAATGTGAATATATAAACTAACCAACATGATTAGTTCTTATTTTTGTAGGTTCAAAATGAATTTGAGGGATTAATCCATGAGTTGGTGAAGTGGAGGCATGGACTCGGAATTAAAACGCAAACGTCGGCAAGGAGGATGCGCGAAACAGCCCACTTGCATGTTGGCAATGTGCCACGGCAGGCAGGCTGCTCTACCAAGGCCATGACACGACACCTAGCGCGCTGCACAAGCAGCGTGACACGCTGCCAATGTGGCAAGGGGCTGCCTGGCGACGGTTTTGTGAGTTTCTAGTGTGCATTCACGTTACCTCCGTGTCACGGAGGCAGTGCTTTGTGATACACTCCGTGAAACAGAGCCATTCCACGACAGGAATAATTTTGTACAATTCTCATTTACTATAAATAGGTCCCTCAGCTCCTAAAATCTTTTTGTCACAATTTTATTCTGAAAAACCACCTAGGAGTGAAGGGAGAAGTGGGAGAACTCACCTAGGCTTCATCAATTTCATCTTCTCATCTACCAATTCTTGTAACTATGTTACTTTAATAATGTTTTCTTGTAATTTTATGAACTTGAATGGCTAGAACCCTTCCTCTAGGGTTGAAGCCATGAGTTATGAGTGTGTTTTTACGAATTTGCTTTGGAATTAAGTTATTGATTGTTGTTTTGTCTTGCATTCATAATTATGGTTGTTTTTATGTTTGATCACCATGAAAACACACGTGTTAAACTTAGGAAAATGCTTCAGAAAGAAAACCTAGGGAAAACATAAGAATGTAGGAAGCAAGTTCTTGTCTTTTGATAAGATTTTGCGGTTAGGAGTGAAATATACCTAATACCTTGCTTGGTTGATAAAATAGGAAGAGAGAAAGACACCGACTTAGATTTGTCACTCCACCACTCGCAGAAGTAGTTATGAAGCTAAGTTTTGTTAAATGGTTGGAGGTACGAAAGTACCCTAATGTCACGCCCCGCCTTGGGGGGTATGACTGGCACCTGGTGCCCTAGTAGGACCTAGACTGCTATCTGGTGAGCCTAAGCACATCTGGTGCCTGGCTGGCTCTAACTCAAATTTTTGGAAACAAAGGGTTATATAACGGCTGTAAACACAGCCCCCGGCCCATTGGCCTCTAGCCACCTGTACCTGTAATGACAGCTAACCAGAAACATACTACTATAGGGGAACCTATGCGGGCCGACAAGGACACCATGCTGTCTAGTTCTCTGTATCTCAACAATAACATGCTAACTAATTACGTGACCAGCAAGGTCACCACTACTGACTGATTATGGCTACACACGGCCAACAGGAACAGAAATAACAAATAACTATAACAAGCTGCACGGCCTCACACGACCGGCTCGACTGACCACAGGGAAATATATACAGACTGCAAGCCTCTACGAATACTGTAAGAAAATAGTGGAAATGATCGGGACTGGGCCCCGACCTACCCATACTGTACAACAAAAGAAAAGGAGCTACACCTCGGGGAATCAGACTCCGGAAGACAGGAGCTGATGACTCACTCGCTGGCTGGAATCACGAGGGATTGGGTCCTCGTCCGTGAGTACCTTCAGGCAAGTAATGCAGCGCCCCACTGGGCGTCAGTACCACAGGTATTGAGCATGTAAAGCAACTGAAATACACAACTGAAATGAATAACAACAGTAACACGACATATAAGCAGAAAGTAGCTGAGTCTATCTAGCTGAGAATAACTGGGGAGAGTTTATTTATTCTATAACTAAACTGAGCATACCTGATGACGTGTCGTCCTAATATCTATCAGTATCTAATAGCACATATAGGTATACATATAAATACACACAATACCTGACCGACCCCCATAAGCCGGAAGGTGCCAACCAACACACAATCTATTTACCCCTACCTGGGTCTAAACAAACCAAAAATAAGTCACTCCATTCATCTGACAACTGTGAGCTCCTCCTACCGGTCCCCTTGGGTACGTAGCTCAGGGCTTGGCCTCTGATAATAAACTGTGTCTGAGTCCGAAGACTCCTACCTCTGGGCGCAGGTGCACGCGGGGTGTGTAATAAAAACTGCCCCTGGGTGCAAGCACGCAACAGGGTGATTTTATAAAAATCTGTATCTGAAACTGCCCCCGGCCACAAGCGCACACAGAGTGTTCTGCCCCTATAAACTGGGTGGACTGGCTCTGCGCAGAGTAAACTGAACTACCCCTGCAAGCATGGTGGTCTGGACCGTATTATCATGGTGGTCGGCCATCATCGTCTTCTAGGCGGACGACATCGCCCAGCTGGTGGCGGTATCTGAATCTGGTATCGACACAGATATAACCCAAGGGCGGTGGGGATGCTAAAAGGGACACCCACATGCCACAGCAAGTCTCAACAAATAAATAGCACATAAAAATAGCAAGCATGTATAACTGAAAAGACTATCTGGAGTCTAACTTCTTATTCTGATCTGTTTCTATACTGAACTGATTCTTACTAATTATACCGATTCTGCAATCTCTGTTTAACTGTACGGCTAATCTGTAGCCATGATCATATCTGTCTGAATAGCTAATCTGTAGCCATAACTGTCTGTCTATCAGATCTTTCTTTACTGACTGTTATCACGAAAATCTATTCCTTTTTATTCTACAACATGCTTGCTATTCACATAATAGGCTGTACCGAATCTGAACTACTAACTTGCCCTTGGGCACATGCTTTTCTAACTTTCAGACTGAATACAATACAGCAACACAAACCAGAATCTACTAGACTTACTCAATTCTCATCATTCAACTCTGAGAGTTTCAAATGCGGAGTTTACTATAATTCATATAGCTTAAAGCTTACTAACTTGCCGAAGAACAACTTCACATACCTTATCCTCGAACTATCCGTCTGTCGGACGAGGCTCGGCCAATACTTCAACTATTTCTCCCAACTGCATTCATAAATATGTCAATTAATACTAAATATAGCTTTATTCCAAAGAACAACATCACTTTCGATATAATTATAGCCTAAACTTAGGCTTATCGAAAGACGGCCAAAAACTCACTATTTTCCAGAAGTCCAGAAGGGAGAAGTATTCACTTCACAGCTAGGAGCACATAGACACTAATTTGGAGTAATTTTAGTTACTTTGGTTCGATAGCTCGACGATTCGCCGGCCATATTTCGCGAAACAAAAACCGTAGAAATGCTCTCTACTGCTAAATACCTCGGTACCTGAGGTTAATTTGAGTTTAGACTTCGTTTGGCAGTGTAATCGAACGGATATATATTACTTTCCTTCGTCTCTCCCTGTTTCACGCTTGCTGGAAGTTCTGTTATGGAAATTATGATTAATTTAAAGGGAGCTTATCATTACTTAAAGGGGGCTACTATTAATTAGAGGAAATTATTATTAATTAAAGGAGATTATTGTTAATTAAAAGAAATTATTATTAATTAAAGGAAATTATCTTATGGGAATTATTATTAATTAAAGGAAATTAGATTACAAACTGAGCTCCATATACTTGGACACTATAAATTGCATTTTGCCTTGCGACGCGCCGACTTGGCGCTTGTCCGATCTTTCCCCGGGCCTTTTTCTAGCATGCATGACTTTCAAATATTCTTAACCAACACGTGAATAGGCCATCTATGTGCCGGAAATTTTACGGGGTATAACATTCTCCCCCCCTTAAGAACATTCGTCCTCGAATGTAAACTTCTATCTAGAGGACTTCCCAACTTACTACCTAGAAAAATTTCGGCAGAGTTTCCCCTGTAATATGGATTATAGCAAAAACCTGAAATGCAGAAAAGTCCAACACAGGTACTGCACGCAATGCTTTAAGATTCACTGGATAGCTAAACATCAATCTTTCTCACTTATACATATACAACCATAAGGTACTACATAAGTAACAACACGGACATACCTGTTGCCTGATTAGGTCTAGAATAGATGGGGATATCTAGCTTTCATATCTTCTTCAACTTCCCACGTCATCTCCTCTCGGTTCCTGTTACGCCACAATACCTTGACAGATGCAATATCCTTAGTTCTCAATCTACGAATCTGCCTGTCTAGGATGGCGACTAGAACCTCTTCATTGGCCAGCTTTTCGGTAACCTGGATATCCTGGACTGGGACTACTCTGGATGGGTCTCCTATGCATTTCCTCAGCATGGACACATGAAAGACGGGATGAACGGATTCTAGCTCTGGAGGCAAGTTCAACTCTTATGCTACTCGGCCTATCCTCCGACAAATCTGATAAGGCCCAACAAACCTTGGACTGAGCTTACCCTTCTTACCGAATCTCATCACCCCTTTCATCGGAGATACTTTCAGAAATACCCAGTCATTCACATTAAACTCCAGGTCTCTGCGCCGTACATCTCCATATGATTTCTGGCGACTCTGTGCAGTCAATAGGCGTTCTCTGATAAGCTTGACTTTCTCTTCTGACTGCTGAACAATATCTGGCCCAATTATCGTTGATTCCCCTACTTCAAACCAGCTGACTGGCGAGCTACACTTTCGCCCGTATAAAGCCTCAAAAGGTGCCATCTGAATAGCTGAGTGATAGCTATTATTATAAGCAAATTCTATCAGCGGCAAATGCTCATCCCAGCTACCACCAAAGTCTAGCACACACGCTCGCAGCATATCCTCGAGCGTCTGAATAGTGCGCTCAGCCTGTCTGTCTTTCTGAGGGTGGAAAGCTGTGCTCAGATTAATCTGCGTTCCCAGTCCCTTCTGGAACGATTGCCAAAACCTAGCCGTGAAATGCGCTCCTCTGTCTGAAATAATGGATACTTGCACTCCGTGCAATCTGACTATCTCTCGGATATACAACTCCGCATAATCTTCACCCGACAAAGTAGTTTTGACTGGCAGGAAATGAGCTGATTTAGTCAATCTGTAAACTATTACCCATATAGAGTCATGCCTGCGTCTAGTACGGGGTAATCCTGCCACAAAATCCATATTCACTGCTTCCCATTTCCAGAGAGGTACAGCTATGTCCTGAGTTAACCCGCCTGGCTTCTGGTGTTCTGCTTTCACCTGTTGGCAGTTAGGACACTGGGCTACAAATTCAGCAATTTCCCTTTTCATACCTGGCCACCAGTAGTTCTCTTTGATGTCATGGTACATTTTTGTCGCACCGGGGTGAGGGGAATAACGGGCGTAATGTACCTCGTTCATAA
Organism: Datura wrightii; assembly: GCA_035772735.1. NCBI lineage: Eukaryota > Viridiplantae > Streptophyta > Magnoliopsida > Solanales > Solanaceae > Datura > Datura wrightii. Next base: position 100,221,063 of record JASDFA010000007.1, read on the forward strand.
TCCGCTGGCGGAGGTCTGAAACATTGGGAACACATAAACGATCTTTACAACACAGCACTCCATCCTTTGTTACCCGGAACCTTGGTGCCTTCCCTAGCGGAATGTAATCTTTAAGCTGAACTAGGTCAGGATCCTCAAATTGTTGTTCATTCACTTCCACAACCAACGATGACATGACAATGTTCTGAATCACCGCTCTACTGTCCTCTGTTTCTGCTGCACGAACGTCTAGGCTAGCTAACTGATGTATCTCTCTGACCAATTCCTACTACTCAGGCTGTAAATAAGCCAAGCTCCCCATGGACTTTCGACTAAGAGCGTTTGCTACAACATTAGCTTTTCCCAGGTGGTACAAAATGTTCACATCATAATCTTTTAACAACTCCAACCAGCGCCGTTGCCACAGATTCAGCTCCCTCTGAGTGAAGACATACTGTACGCTCTTGTGATCTGTGAAAATATCAACATGGACACCGTACAGGTAATGTCTCCACATTTTCAAGGCATGGATCACTGCGGCTAACTCCAGGTCGTGGGTAGGATAATTCCTCTCGTGTTTCCTCAACTGTCTGGAGGCATATGCAATCACCTTACCATGCTGCATCAACGCACAACCCAACCCAATGCCTGATGTGTCGCAATATACTGAATAACCTTCTGTACCTTCCTGCAAGGCTAGCACTGGGGCGGAGGTTAATCTATCTTTCAACTCCTGGAAGCTCTGCTCGCATGCCTCTGTCCACTGAAACCTTGCTGCTTTCTGCGTCAATTTAGTCAGAGGTGCTGCTATGGTAGAGAATCCCTCAACAAACCTCCTGTAGTATCCCGCTAATCCCAGAAAACTACGGACCTCGGTAGGAGTGGTAGGCCTGGGCCATGATTTGACTGCTTCTATCTTCTGTGTGTCAACCTTTTATACCAGCATCCGACACAATATGCCCCAAAAAGGTTACTGAATTAAGCCAGAATTCACACTTAGAGAATTTAGCATATAACTGGCGGTCCCTGAGGATCTGGAGCACTGTCCGCAAATAAGTCCGGTGATCTGCTTCAGAACGAGAATACACCAGAATATCATCAATAAACACTATTACGAACAAGTCCAGGAAAGGTCTGAAAATACTGTTCATCAGGTCCATGAATATTGCTGGGGCATTCGTTAACCCAAAGGACATAACTAGAAATTCAAAGTGTCCATATCGGGTCCTGAACGCCGTTTTGGGAATATCTCTCTCACGAACTTGAACCTTGTGATATTCGGACCGCAAGTCAATCTTAGAAAAGTATCTGGCTCCCTGTAACTGATCAAATAAATCATGAATCCTGGGAAGCGGGTACTTGTTCTTCACTGTAACTTTGTTTAATTGCCGATAATCTATGCACATCCGGAGTGAGCCATCTTTCTTTCTCAGAAACCAAACTAGCGTACCCCATGGTGAAGTACTCGGCCTAGTAAAACCTTTATCCAACAAGTCTTTCAACTGCTCCTTTAATTCTCTTAGTTCTGCAGGAGCCATGCGATAAGGAGGAATTGATATCGGCTGGGTGACTGGTAATAAATCAATAGCAAAATCTATTTCCCTTTCAAGGGGAATACCAGGTAACTCATCCGAAAACACATCAGGAAACTCGTTCACCACCGGAACAGACTGGAGTGTCGGAGATTCTGCTCGGATATCCTGAACTCTGACCAGATGGTAAATACACCCCTTAGATATCAGTTTCCTTGCTTAAAGGTAGGAAATAAACCTACCTTTTGGCGTAGCGGTGCTGCCCTTCCACTCCCGCACTGCTTCTCCTGGAAAGTGGAATCGGACCGTCTTGGTCCAACATTCAACATTGGCAAAGCACGGCACGAGCCAATCCATACCCATTATGGCATCGAAGTCTATCATTTCTAGCTCGACCAGATCTACGGTGGTCTGATGATCAGCAACCTCTACTGTACACCCCCGGTAAATTCTGCTAGCCACGATCGAGTCACCGACAGGTGTGGATACCGAATAGGGCTGCTGTAATAATTCTGGTGCAATATTGAACTTTCGTGCCACAAACGGGGTAACATACAATAGGCTGGATCCCGGATCAATCAGTACATAAATAGGGTATGAGCAGATAATCAATGTACCTGTGACCACGTCGGGATATGCCTTTGAATCCTGCCTCCCTGGTAATGCATAGGTACGACTGGGGCCTGCACCTAAGCCAGATGCTCCTGATCTACCTCGACCCCTATTTGCTGAACCTGAGGGTCTGTGCCCTGCTGAGGCTGCTGGAATTCGTGGCCCTGCTGATGCTCTATACAGATCATCCCGGCTACCCTGTCCCCTGGATGGACAATCTCTCATTAAATGCCCTTCCTGTCCGCAGTAATAGCACCCTGGTTAGCCTTTCCTGCAGGCTCCAGCATGTAGTCGGTGGCATATAGGACAAGGGGTAGCTGCAAATCTACTCTGTTCTACCCTCTGCTGCTGAGGTGAGGCTACTGTCCGTGAACTGCTACCTGACTCTGATTGACTCCGGCGAACAAATCCGCCCCTCTGCTGCTGTACCGACGGTAAAGATCTGGGTGGCCTATCTGAAAACCGTGGTCTCGGCCCCCTAGGAATTTCCCTCTGAATCTCAGCGGGTCTGCTTCTACGGCGCTGCTCTGAAGTCGCCTGTCTGTCACCCCGCTGCTGCTGCCTCAGGCCCTCAATTGTCTGTGCGAAGGACTGTACCCTGGCTATGTCCATGTCTCCTCTCAAAGTAGCCGTCATGCACGTCTCTATGTACTCTAGATTCAGGCCCATAATAAAGCGGTGGACTCTAGACGACATGGTGTGTACAAATGCTGGAGCATAGTGGGCTAAGGAGTCGAATTGTAAGGAATATTCACGGACGCTCCTAGCCCCCTACTCTAAATGTAAGAACTGGTCCATCCGGGCCTGTCTGACCTCCCGGGGTAAGTAATGGTCCAGGAAGGCCTCTGAAAAGCTGGACCAAGTAAGAGGGGCTGCATCTCTTCCCCGAGACCTCTCCTAACTTTCGTACCACAAAACAGCAATATCCCATAGCCGGAACACAGCTAACTCAACTGATTCTGCTGGGGTTACGTGCATGACTCTAAAGATCCTCTGCATCTGGTCCAGAAAATCTTGAGGGTCCTCCGCTGAATATGACCCTGTAAACTGAGGGGGTCCCAACGCCAAGAATTCTCTAACCCTGGAACTACCTGGCCCACCTAGGGATTCTGCTGCTGTAGGTGGTGCTGGCTGACGCTGAACAACTAGCATCTGAGTCAACATAACCACCACACTACGCAGCTCCTGATCAGATGAAGTGGGTGCAGGAGCTGTGGGATGCGGTGCTGCCTCAAATGGTGTCTGGCGAGGCGGAGACTGCTGGGAGGGCCGAGATAACGCCTCAAATGGTGTCTGGCTGTAACTGAGGCATCCTACTGGTGCCTTCAGCCGCTGCTGTATCCAATCTCCTACCTGTAGCTGGGTGCCACTGGTCTGCCATAATATCTGTAAGCAAAGAGGGTGGTAAGTTTCAAAAAAACCAACCCTATACTGTACTATGCTAGGCAGAACTGAATATGAAAGAAGGGTAACTATCCTACTATGCCTCGCAGCCTTCTGCCTATAGTATGTGGTGCACAACACACCCATAGACAAGACTCTACTCAGCACGGCTTGCAGACTCCCTGGGACACAACCTGGCTCTGATACCAAGTTTGTCACGCCCCGCCTTGGGGGGTATGACTGGCACCTGGTGCCCTAGTAGGACCTAGACTGCTATCTGGTGAGCCTAAGCACATTTGGTGCCTGGCTGGCTCTAACTCAAATTTCTGCAAACAAAGGGCTATATAACGGCTGTAAACACAGCCCCCGGCCCATTAGCCTATAGCCACCTGTACTTGTAATGACAGCTAACCAGAAACATACTACTATAGGGGAACCTATGCGGGCCGACAAGGCCACCATGCTGTCTAGTTCTCTGTATCTCAACAATAACATGCTAACTAATTACGTGACCGGCAAGGTCACCACTACTGACTGATTATGGCCACACACGGCCAACAGGAACAGAAATAACAAATAACTATAACAAGCTGCACGGCCTCACACGACCGGCTCGACTGACCACAGGGAAATATATATAGACTGCAAGCCTCTATGAATACTGTAAGAAAATAGTGGAAATGATCGGGACAGGGCCCCGACCTACCCATACTGTACAACAAAATAAAATGAGCTACACCTCGGGGAATCAGACTCCGGAAGACAGGAGCTGATAACTCACTCGCTAGCTGGAATCACGAGGGATCGGCTCCTCGTCCGTGAGTACCTGTAGGCAAGTAATGCAGCGCCCCACTGGGCGTTAGTACCATAGGTACTGAGCATGTAAAGCAACTGAAATACACAACTGAAATGAATAACAACAGTAACATGACATATAAGCAGAAAGTAGCTGAGTCTATCTAGCTGAGAATAACTGGGGAGAGTTTATTTATTCTATAACTAAACTGAGCGTACCTGATGACATGTTGTCCTCCTGTCTATCAGTATCTAATAGCACATATAGGTATACATATAAATACACACAATACCTGACCGACCCCCATAAGCCGGAAGGTGCCAACCAACACACAATCTATTTACCCCTACCCGGGTCTAAACCAACCAAAAATAAGTCACTCCATTCATCTGACAACTGTGAGCTCCTCCTATCGGTCCCCTTGGGTACGTAGCTCAGGCCTTGGCCTCTGACAATAAATTGTGTCTGAGTCCGAAAACTCCTACCTCTGGGCGCAGGTGCATGCGGGGTGTGTAATAAAAACTGCCCCTGGGTGCAAGCACGCAATAGGGTGATTTTATAAAAATCTGTATCTGAAACTGCCCCCGGCCACAAGCGCACACAGAGTGTTCTGCCCCTGTAAACAGGGTGGACTGGCTCTGCGCAGATAACGGAACTACCCCTGCAAGCAGGGTGGTCTGGACCGTATTATCATGGTGGTCGGCCATCATCGTCCTCTAGGCGGATGACATCGCCCAGCTGGTGGCGGTATCTGAATCTGGTATCGACACAGCTATAACCCAGGGGTGGTGGGGATGCTAAAAGGGACACCCACATGCTACAACAAGTCTCAACAAACAAATAGCACATAAAAATAGCAAGCATGTATAACTGAAAAGACTATCTGGAATCTAACTTCTTATTCTGATCTGTTTCTATACTGAACTGATTCTTACTAATTATAATGATTCTGCAATCTCTATTTAACTGTACGGCTAATCTGTAGCCATGATATTATCTGTCTGAATGGCTAATCTGTAGCCATAACTGTCTGTCTATCAGATCTTTCTTTACTGACTGTTATCATGCAAATCTGTTCCTTTTTATTCTACAACATGCTTGCTATTCACATAATAGGTTGTACTGAATCTGAACTACTAACTTGCCCTTGGGCACATGCTTTTCTAACTTTCAGACTGAATACAATACAGCAACGCAAACCAGAATCTACTAGACTTACTCAATTCTCATCATTCAACTCCGAGAGTTTCAAATGCGGAGTTTACTATGATTCATATAGCTTAAAGCTTACTAACTTGCCGAAGAACAAATTCACATACCTTATCCTCGAACTATCCGTCTGTCGGACGAGGCTCGGCCAATACTTAAACTATTTCTCCCAACTGTATTCATAAATATGTCAATTAATACTAAATATAGCTTTATTCCAAAGAACAACGTCACTTTCGATATAATTATAGCCTAAACTTAGGCTTATCAAAAGACGGTCAAAAACTCGCTATTTTCCAGAAGTCCAGAAGGGAGAAGTATTCACTTCACAGCTAGGAGCACATAGACACTAATTTGGAGTAATTTTACTTACTTTCGTTCGGTAGCTCGACGATTCGCCGGCCGTATTTTGCGAAACAAAAACCGTAGAAATGCTCTCTACTGCTAAATACCTCGGTACTTGAGGTTAATTTGAGTTTAGACTTCGTTTGGCAGTGTAATCAAATGGATATATATTACTTTCCTTCGTCTCTCCTTGTTTCACGCTTGCTGGAAGTTCTCTTATGGAAATTATGATTAATTTAAAGGGAGCTTATCATTACTTAAAGGGGGCTACTATTAATTAGAGGAAATTATTATTAATTAAAGGAGATTATTGTTAATTAAAAGAAATTATTATTAATTAAAGGAAATTATCTTATGGGAATTATTATTAATTAAAGGAAATTACATTACAAACTGAGCTTCATATACTTGGACACTATAAATCGCATTTTGCCTTGCGACGCGCCGACTTGGCGCTTGTCCGATCTTTCCCCGGGCCTTTTTCTAGCATGCATGGCTTTCAAATATTCTTAACCAACACGTGAATAGGCCATCTATATGCCGGAAATTTTACGGGGTATAACACCTAATCAATGGCATAACCTCATAAACCACATCCACGTAGTTAATTACCCACGAACTAGAATTAACATCCTCGCTCACAATGTAGTAGTGAGGCTAGTTTGTCGTGTTTAGAGGTTCGGAAGACCATGAACAATCAATTCTAGCTATATGACACGACAATTGATAGTTTCATACTTAAACCATTGCAAATCATAGTATCGCATGATTATCCGACTTTAACTCTATGTTGCTCCTTGAATAAATTCAGAGTATTTCGTTGACCATATTTATACTTAATTAAACTCTATCAAAAACTTCTATAATCAACACTTGTGGCATTTAATATCACACTTGAACTTGATAGTTAACTGAATTGATCATGTCCCTGTGGGTTCGACATCTGGCTCTTAAAAAGGGCCACTATATTACTTGTACGACCCATACACTTGCGGGCACATCAAATAGCTGAAGCTTACTAGCACAATGAGGAAATAGAACAGAGTACTCTCTACAATTTTCAATTAGAATCTCCCTTTCTCAGCTAACAGAATGTTCTTCACCTAAAAGGGGAAACAATGATGCGATGTAAGCTTTCTTCTCTCTCAATATCTCTATTTCTATCTCTCCCCCTGCATATATGAATACAAAGTACTTTTTCTCTATTTATATCCTAAAAAGTAGAGAACTTTTGATCTCTTTACCAGTGTTGGATGATTATACTCCCATGTGCACCCTTCTGGAATCGGCGGAAGCACTGGTGGTTCTCTTGTTATGATCCATGAACCATCGGTTGTCTTTTCTGCATCTTCACTAAATTCTAGTGAACACCAGCGGTTCACCTAGTATTTCGTCAATGCCAATCCGTGAACTGCTGGGTCTTCAGCCATTTTCTAGAACTTTTGGGTATTATTTGGCAATTGGACAAGCGACTCGACGCTGGCAAGTCATGAACCGCTGAGGGCGTTAATCCTCTGAGGCAGTGATGTTCGGCCTTTGGCCTGTGTCTCTTCGGTTTTCCTTTGCGAAGCACCGATTTACGCTGACTCCCTTCTTTTTGCTTTATTTTACTCTTTTCTTCACATTTAGCCATCTGCGCACAACAAAGAAAAAAGATCATAAAATCCAAATAATCAACTTAAGAACGAAATAAAATCTCAAGTTTTAGATCTTAATGAGTTGGTAAATTACCAACTCATCAGAGGACTCAAAGATTGAGAAGTTGGGTCAACTGAAGCAATTGTACCACCACCACTACCCCCTAGGGCCAAATTTGACATCTTGAGCACCATGATTCAACTATTAAATATGAAAGGGGTGTTCAGTGGTCACACAACGGATGATGCCAACCTGCACCTGATGAACTTCGTTGGAATATGCAAGGTGTATAGGTTGCCTGGAGTCAGCCAAGATGCCATCAGGCTCAGATTATTCCCCTTTCTCTGTTAGAGGAAGCCACTTTATGGCTACCATAGTTTCCCAACGACTCCATAACCAACTGGAGGAAACTCAAACAAGCCTTCTTGGAGAGATTCTTTCCCTCCTCCAGAATGTTGCAGCTTAATGATGAGATTTACAATTTCTGATATCTTAAAACCGAGGCACTTCATGGAACCTGTCTTAGGTTCAAAAAGAAGTTGACAAAGTGCCCAAACCATAAGATTCCAGATGACAGTTTTTTGGAAATTTTTTACAGGTATTTAAATAATACCACAAAAGTTGTGGCAGACACGGTGGCAGGAGAAGAATTGATAAGTCACACCTGGGAGCAAGCTGCTACTATCCTTGACAGGGTGACTAAAACAAACAAGGCATGGCATACTAAGGAGGCAGATGCAGCAGCCGGTACTTATGTTGTTGGTTTGACTGCAGACCAACATATGAAGGAAGAAGAACACCACCAGAAGTTGGATCACATGCACACATCATTGAATTTTCTTACAAAGAACATTATGGGAGCAGGAGACAAAAAGATAAATGCAGCGGGGATACAAGGACTGGAGCCAGGGGTAGATCACTCTGATTCCAAGGAGGAGGCAAATTTCTTGAACAGCCAGCTGGCGGGTTTTCGAGCCAACACCCAAGCGTCCAGACAATACAATTGGTGCTAAGGTTAAGGAAACCAAAATCAGAACCAATACAGAGATAACTACAATAGAAATGGGTATAGAGATAGGAGCCAAGGTTGTGAGCGCGACGGAGAATGGAAAAGGAATGACAACTACCGTAACAACAGAGCTGGAAATATATGCCTCCCAATGCACCAGAGGGAGAGGTTGGGCAATCAAAGTTAGTGAGAATGATGGCCAAGATGCTGAAAAACGTGAGGTCCACTGATGATCAATCGAAGGAAATCAGTGGTGACATATCAAGTATGGGTCAGAGAGTGGAATCTCATGCGACAGCCATCAAGAAAATTGAATAACAGCTTGGGCAACTGTCAGCATCACTGAACCCTAGACAAAAGGGTACACTACCTAGCAACACCGTCTAGAACCCAAAGAATGATGGCCACTACATGGCTGTGTTGACTAGGAGTTGTAAGACCACAGTTGATCCACCTTTTTCGATTGTGGTTGAATGGAAGAAAGAGATCATAACTGAGGAGAATGAGAAGAGTGCTGAGATGGAGAATGCTGAGTTGCCAGAGGCCCGAATAGGTGGGAAAGAACCTGACCTTGATGAATGAGCGACTCAAATGTACAAAACTATCCCACGACCACCGCCACTGTTCCCCCAAAGAATGAAGAAAAAGGCGTAATATGGTAAGTTCCAAAAATTCCTATCAATGCTTAAATAATTACCTGTGAACATACCATTGATTGAGGCATTTGAACAAATGCCGGGATATGCTAAGTCTATAAAGGACTTGGTGAAAAAGAAGAGGACCATAAGCTATGAGCCGATAGATAATGTACACCAATGTAGTGCCATAGGTGCATGGTTTTTGGCTCAAAAGAAGGAAGATCTGGGTGCTTTCACTATACCATGAATCATTTTCATTGTTGAGTTCGCAAAGGCACTTTGTGATTTGGGAGCGACCATCAACCTGATGCCCTTGGCAGTGTTCAAGCAATTAGGCTTAGGAGCTCCCACACCAACTGTTATGCGGCTTGTTCGCGGTCTGCTGCTCGTTATATATTATACACCGACACGCAAGTGTACGTGGTCAAACAAGTAATAAAGTGGCTAAGTAGCCAAGTATCGATCCAAGGAGGCTGCTCTAGATATGCAAAACTGCCTAGTTTACTATATCTCTATTCTATTTCTAACTATGTTAACAACGATCCAACCAAGATTTGAGTGAGTTTTGTTTCTAAACTAATTATCTACTAAAATTAATAACTACTATTTACGTTGAGTTTAGACAATGGATATGCACATGCCAAGGTTAAGAACGAGTAATGAACTTGATAATCATGATAATTTGGTCATCTTCTTCTTCATATTGCTAGCCAAGAACGTTTGCCTAGAAATTAAAACTTCCGTATTTAATTTCACTTTAGATTCATAAACCATTCATCTACATTTATGTGATCAAATGCAATTTATGACCTAACACTACAATTCCGGTTCCTAAATTGACTAATACGGCTTTCAAGTATATTTCTATCAAGAAAGCACATCAAAACCCAATTTTCCCAAATCAAGTTAAGAACAATACCCTATTAATTCACAACTTTCCAATTTCATGCTCTCTCGAGTGAAATTGGACTTTTTAGATATACATTAATGGTGGCCAATCAAGAATGTAATAAGCACAAGAATTAATAGAACAACATGCAAGAAGAAGAAGAAACCATATCAATTATTACCAACATTCATTTCACAAGTTCAAAACCTCAGCAAGAGAGGAATTAGCCACTCATTCTTGGATTAATCATCCTAGAATGAGTGTGAATCATGCATACAATTGAAGGAAAGAAGAAGGGAAGAGAAGAAAACTCTTATCTTTTCTATTCTTCAACTGCCACAAAACCACGTTCCTGCTCCCACTTCTGAACTCAGACTAAAAAACTAAAACTAAAAAAACTCCCTTTAAAAATAACCTAAGTGTGCTATTTATACTAGTGGGAAATTTTTCCCGGAATAACAAGCAACGTGTCACGGAGGCCAACGCGGAGCACTGCCTCCGTGACACGGCGTGGACGCAGACCCTCTCTGGAAATTGCATGGTCCGGATAATTAGCCTCAACGTGGCACGGAGGCCATCGCGGAGGCCTGTCTCCGTGCCACGGAGCTGACACGCAGGCACACTGGAAATTGCCACTTTTATTTCTGCCCCGGCAGTGTGCTACCGCGATGGCAACGTGGCACGGCACCATCGCGGAGCCACTGCAAAATATGCCATCCGAGGTCTTTTCCACGCTCGCATCCAAGTCCAACTCCGACATAGTTCCAACACGCATTTTAGCTCTTAAAAATCACATTATCCTGCAAAACAAATGCTAATCATGTTGGTTAGTATAAATTCGCATTTTATTACCAAATACATGATATTATATACACATTGCACAACAAACAAGGTAAAAATGATACGTTTGAGTATCACTTGGGCATATAAATCTGCCCAAGATCACTTACCCCACACTTAAATCCTTGTTCGTCCTCGAACAACACATACACAAATCATGCACATCACATCTCAACCTTTGTCACTATGGTGCAACCATTTACGTTACGGTCATACCGATTATTCGATTTTTGCAAATCATCAAGAAAACATGCTTGGTCGTACAAGACAATGACCTTAATACATCGAGGCTTCCTAGACTTTTAAGAATTGATTCTTGATATCGGCAAACTCATGCAACTCAACTAATCAAGAAATCCGACACGAAAATCAATCTTTCATCAAGCATGTACCCTCACAACTTGAGAGAAACTTCCCCTTTTATGCTCGTGCAGCACACAAACATGCAAATAGGGGCATATAGAAATTAATTTCACTCTCTCTCCCAAAAGAATTCACATGCATCATGTCATGACCCATAGGCTTGCCCTTAGTGTATTACTCCCCTAATATAAAGAAATGCAGTGTAGGATCAAATAGGACTTTTAATGGGTTGTAACTGGGCTATGGATCTAGTATATATATATTGGATTAGCCAATAATAGTCGCTAGCATCCTTAAGCGCCTTTTCAACTCATTCCCATCGACTCATGGACATTGTTCCTCTCTTTTCTCTTTTTCTCCCATTCATGCTGGTTTACTTTCATACAACCCATTTCATCAGGCACACTTGACCCCAAACGGAAGGTTTTCATGTACCCTCAATTTCATTTAATTACAACTAGTTCCTCTTCAACATCATCTTTTCTTTCCTCACTTTGCTTTTCTTTTCTTTTCACTCTTTTCACTCTTTAACACTTTGGGAAACAATTTTCTGTTCTTTGTAAGCGCTTAAGAGCTTCTTATAGACTTTAAGGCTAATGAAAAGAAGGAATAAAGCTTAGTTCATACAATTTTGGACAAAAGAAAGAAATCGGCTAAAGGCTCAACGGGCTGACTAGGGTATACAACATATAAAAAGGTAGAATTTGACAAGAAAAAAAAAAGGAAACTAACGGTTAAAACAAAGAAATGCCTACATCCTTTCCGACACTACATCTCCTTCATTTCGCTTTGTATACACGCCAGGCAAGTTCTAGACAATTCATAATGACATGGAATAGCAAAACCTCACTCACACTTCATGCACATGCTCGAATCAAGATGCATTCACAGACTCTTTAATTAGTCAATTACATGAATTCAAGATTAAGCCTCAATCATAATGAACCAAATTCTATAGCCTAGGTAACTCAACATATTTACACAATTACATGCTTTCAAATGAATCACTTTCGCATTTCGAACATCAATTACACACGCAACAAAATTTTAGCAACCATAAGCAACTACAGTTTATTGATGCAATCCACCAAAGAAACTAAAAACAAAACATCTACTCCTACCGACTACATTTCCCTTAAGACGGTCATCATCCATCCATCATAGGGAATGTTCACTAACTATGACATCGGTTCAATGGGACTATTCTCGGTAAAAGAACCGAAAACAAACACCGAGAAACCCAAAAATAAAACTTCAAAATTTTTACAACACATCGATCATTTCGATGAAAAAAAATATTTACAAAATATGTTGATAAGTGCAACATCTTTTCGCAAAAATTTTGAAAAATATCGATCATATCGATAGAGAAAAAATATTTACAAAATTTACAAAATATTTACAAAGGCAACCATAACTTTTTAAAGACACACATCATTAGCCACAAACAAATATATACACATCATTCACAAATCAGTTCACAACAACAGGGAAAGCACAGACATACATAAACGTCAAGGAAGAATATACAGCAGATTTAGAGCCTATGACCCAGCACCTAACTACTCCCCACCCCACACTTAAATCGAACACTATCCCCAGTGTTCACAAAAATACAAAGCACAAAATTTTGGGTGGTGAAACTCCCTGCTCAGTCGAAATATTCGACTTCCTCATCCGGTGCTGCGGCCTCGTCGCCCATATCTGAATCAGCTCCCTCGCCGTCATCGGACTCCACATCAGAGTCCTCACGACGTGTCTCCTCATCTGTAGGGACGTTGTCGTCAGTCGGCTCCACAAAGGCTGGCCCCACCTTGCATAAAGCTCTGGCGTTCGCGCCAAAAGGGTAGTCCAGCTCCAGCTGCCATAATTCATCCTCGGTGGCTGGTCTCCCACCTATCCGTAGCTGCAGCATCTGCATACCGAACATACGGGCCATATACTGGTCGTCACGAGCATGTCGCTCGCCCAGAGTCAACACAGGTCCGTGTGTAGTGTCGGGGGCCTTGGTCTTTGTCACATCAAGGGCCCGCCGCTCCAACTGCGGAATGTAATCCAAGGCTTCTTCCTCAACGTCGAGGCCTCGGAGGAAGGTGGTGATGAGTCCGCCAAACCCGTATCTGTGGCCCTGGTGTAGTCTGGCTCTCTTCATGGCGGATATTATAACGCACCCACATTAATCTCAAGCCCTTTCATAAGGGCATACACCAGGTAGACACGGTCCCGGGTCACGTCTGTCATATGTACTCCCGGGATCAAACACGAACATACAATTTTTAGCCAGATTCTGGCCTCCCTGTTCATCTACGAATAAGGCAGAGTCTGGTGGTAACCCCTTTCTTAGTGTCTACTCCATCGGGCTGTGGATCGAGCCCCACACAACGTACGTATGATGTCGGCGTACGGTGGGGTGATGTTGAGCTGGCGGAGAACGTGGGCGTCTGTGTCCCGCGCTCCAACGATGGCATTCAGCTGCTGGGGTTCCAGAGTGACAATCTGCCCTCAGATTTTAATAGTGTGGCTTCTGATGGCCGGGTTCTAGTTGGCATAAAATTCCCGGACCAAGTGAAGGTTGCACTCCTTGGGCTCCTGAAAAATAAAGCTGAGCCCAGCTGCTTCAATCCTCTGTACGATGCGAGGGAACTCCTGTGCGAGTGGTTCCCTTGCAATATGTTCCTCCGGGAAGTACTTGTTCTCCTTATGCTTTGCGTACCATTTCTTCCCTTCATCGGTGACCCATCGTGTCCCGTATCGGCGGTGTTGACCGCGGGGAACAGTAGGTGCAGCTGGGACAGCAGTGCCCAGTCTCATTCTCTTTCTGCCGGTGCCTGAGGTTGAAGCACCCTTGCCTTTATCTTGTCGGCTGGCCATTGTACCTGTCAAAATACACAGACAAGCACAACGTTAAGCTAAAAACTTGTTAGTTTTGGCTAAGGTCGGGTTAAACAAAATTTACCCCACACTTAGTCTTTAACAATATTTACAACATGTTAGCAAGGATAGATCTATTTACACCCCCAGCACAATCACTATAAACATATTGCTTAGTGCGTTCACAAAAATTCGACAGCATAACGGCTAGCGAACTACTCAGACTTCATACAGCTAACCCAATCCTACTATCGACAGCTATTCACCCATAGCACTTAGCAACAATAACAACAACAAAATAGAAACAACAATACAAATATTTTATATACACTAATCTAAGCAATTCAACCAATTCACATATTACGCAATGTCCCACAAAAAAAAATTGAGAATTAGTCGTCTTTCACCAATTATACAATATTTACCACGACTTATCTCAAATAATAAACACACCCCGGCATCAATTTCGTCAAACTATCAAGTTACCCAAGTTGAAATTCAACAACCCCAAGCCCTAGAACTCAATTCGACAATCAACAATGAATTATTCAATCAATCGATAAGTTCACATGTCAACTATAACAATCCGAACACAATCAATCGCAAAATAATTCACGTCATGTTTAATTTCTACCTAGGGTGATATATCTCACCTCACATGCTCAAAATCGACAAAAATCGCCAAAAATTTGAGATAGACGATGAAAACATACCTTGGAATTGAAGAATCGATAAAGACTTGACGTTTTCCTTGCCTCTTAACGTGGCACGGAGCTTGGGGGTAGGGGAATGGTTGTTTGGTCGCGGAGGGAAGAGGGAATGGGGAAAATAGGGGCGAAATCGGGGGTTTTTATTAAGAAAACACGCGGGTCACCCGGAAACCCGGTGTGACCCGGCACTGGGATAAGGGCAACGTGTCACGGAGGGTAACACGGAGGCCCTCCTCCGTGACACGGAGCCAACGCGTTGGCTTACTGGAATTTTAAAAAAATTCCAGATTTGCCTTCAACGTGTCACGGAGGCCAACGCGGAGCATTGCCTCCGTGACACGGCACCAACGTGCCAGTGCTCTGTTTCACTATCAAATTTTATTTTTCATACCTCGCCTCGTTTTCTCGATTCCACGTATTTTTCCTCCGGTATACCTGAAAATCACCTCACTAAACAAAAATTTGTTAAATGACTAGATTCCCTACTAAAAGAATAAAAATTACTAATTAAAATGCACATCTAAACCTAGTCAAGAAAAAGAAAAGAAAATAAAATAAAAGAAAAACTTTACACTAAGGAAAAAGAAAGAAAAATATTTTTCACGGGTTGCCTCCCGTGCAGCGCCTGGTTTAACGTCGCGGCTTGACAGCCTTTACGCTCAATTTTCTACTAGGGAGATGGACGATTTGACCCGATCATGGTCATCTCCCCAGTAGTTCTCAACCTTGTCTGGTGGCCTACCTAGTAACTCTCGGGAATCACTCAATCCATTTGCATTCCCATAATCAATCACGTTGATCACCGAGAGTTCCTTATAGACAGTCGGGAGCTTAGGTGCCTTGTACACGTCGAACACCTCAACCTTTGTCGTGTGCTCGCATCGTGAGTTGAACCGCAGCTACATCGATCAATGCCTTTCCGGTTGCCAAAAATGGTCGTCCCAAAATAAATGGGACTTCTGCATCTGACTCAAAATCCAGAACAATGAAATCTACCGGAAAAATGAGGGAGCCTACCTGCACTAGCACATCCTCCACAATGCCATCCGGCTTAGCTAAAGACCTGTCTGCTAGCTGCAAGATCACTGTTGTAGGTCTAGGACTCCCTAGCCCTAACTTTCTGAATACCGAAGATGGCATCAGATTTATACTTGCCCCCAAGTCGCATAACCCACGAGCTCAGATACTTTGCCCAATCGTCAGCTGGATAGTAAAACTTCCAGGATCGTTCAGTTTAGTGGGCAACCTGTTCTGAATACGGGATGTGCATTCCTCCGTTAAAGCCACCGTGGCATACTCGGTCAATCGACTTTTGTTGGCCACGATGTCTTTGATATACTTTGCATATTTTGGCACACCCTGCAAGACATCAATAAGAGGTAAGTTAACATGTACCTGTTTAAGTACCTCCATGAATTTCTGGAAACACGCCTCCTCCTTGTGTTTCTTAAGTCGTTGAGGGAACGGGGGTGGAGGCCTTGTTAGTTCAGCTTCTTTGGTCTTCCCCGTATCTGAGGTTTGTTCTCCCTCAACATCTGCTGCTCCTGACTTCTGAGGCGGTCTTTCCGATTCCACCTCCTTTAATTGTAAACCACTCCTCGTGGTCACTGCATTTACCTGCTTAGGATTGGGATCCGTGTCGCTAGGTAGTCCTCCCCTTGGTCTAGTATTTTGGGCACTGGCAAATTGCCCAAACTGATATTCAAGAGCCTTGGTTGCCAATTGATTGTTCTTTACTTCGGCCGCCAGTTTGACATAGTCAGTCTGCAATTGTGCCTGGTTGGCAATCATAGTCTTGAACATTTCCTCAATAGTCGGTGATGGTGGTGGAGGACGGGCATTGTGATTTCTAAACTGATTCTGATAGCCTTGTTGCCCTCCTTGGTTTCTATGCATACCCTGCCCTGAACCCTGGCCTTGTTGATTGTTGCTACCCCACGAAAAATTTGGATGATTCCTCCAATTCTAGTTGTAGCCACCACCAAACTGCTGTTGATTCCTCTGTGCATTGCCCACAAAGTTGACAGAATCAGGATTTGCACCACAGCATTCAGCTGAATGCTCACTACTACCACACACTTCACACCACATCTGTTGGACTGAATTAACTGAGGCTGACGGCTGGTTCAAATTCATATTGCTTAAGTGAGTGTTTAACTGATTTTGCAAAGCAGCTATCTGTGCAGCGATAGCTGTGAATCCATCCACTTCAAGCACTCCCGCTGCTTTCCTTGCTCCACCTCTTAAAGAATCTGCATTCCATTCCGGATTGCCTTGTGAAATTCGGTTGAGCAAAGTGTACAGCTCCTCATAAGTCTTCTCCAGCGCTTGCCCTCCAGCTGCTGAGTCTAACAAAATTTTAGTGTGGGGTTCCAAACCCTCAATAAAAGTGTGGACCAAGACCTCATTTGACTGATGATGATGAGGACAGTCCCGCAACATGGACTTGAATCTTTCCCAGGCTTGATAAAGATTTTCTCCTTCCCTCTGTTTAAAACTTAGAATCTGACTTCTAAGTTTAGCTGTTTTACCTGAAGGGAAAAATCTGATCAAGAACTTCTTTGCAAGATCCTCCCACGTTGATATAGAGTTGGGTGGTTCATCTTTTAACCACCTCTTGGCTTCACCAAGTAAGGAAAATGGAAATAAGGTGAGCCGAACATAATCAGGTGACACTCCAGCGGGGATGTAAGTGTCACTTATCTCCAAAAAGTTCTGGAGATGTTGTTGCGGATCTTCGTGAGGGAGACCGGTAAACTGCCCGCTAGTGTGCAAAAGTTGCACCATATTTTGCTTTAACTCAAATCTCCCCCCAGGCTCTGGTTTGCGGATGCTGGAATGTACATTATTAGCGTGTGGGATTGCCACCTCGCGAACCGGCCTGGCTGCTACTTCCTCGGGCACTAACACTGCCCGCACAACTGGTGGATTGGGTTGCTCCATTACAGACTGTTTCAGCAACTGCAACTTCTTCCGAAGAGCTTCTCTACGTTGACTATGCAATTCACGTTCTGGCTCTAAGTAAGATTCCACCAGCTCCATGTCCCTTGCCAGTGTTCACAGAAATAAAAATCTGCAAAATACAGGCTAAGACCAAGTTGTTAACACTTAAGAAAATAAAAATACAAATACAGTAAATTTACACTAAACAAAATTTTACAAATCGCCTAGCCTCCCCGGCAACGGCGCCAAAAACTTGTTCGCGGTCTGCTGCTCGGTATATATTATACACCGACACGCAAGTGTACGTGGTCAAACAAGTAATAAAGTGGCTAAGTAGCCAAGTATCGATCCAAGGAGGCTGCTCTAGATATGCAAAACTGCCTAGTTTACTATATCTCTATTCTATTTCTAACTATGTTAACAACAATCCAACCAAGATTTGAGTGAGTTTTGTTTCTAAACTAATTATCTACTAAAATTAATAACTACTATTTATGTTGAGTTTAGACAATGTTAAGAACGAGTAATGAACTTGATAATCTTGATAATTTGGTCATCTTCTTCTTCATATTGCTAGCCAAGAACGTTTGCCTAGAAATTAAAACTTCCGTATTTAATTTCACTTTAGATTCATAAACCATTCGTCTACATTTCTGTGATCAAATGCAATTTATGACCTAACACTACAATTCCGGTTCCTAAATTGACTAATACGGCTTTCAAGTATATTTCTATCAAGAAAGCACATCAAAACCCAATTTTCCCAAATCAAGTTAAGAACAATACCCTATTAATTCACAACTTTCCAATTTCATGCTCTCTAGAGTGAAATTGGACTTTTTAGATATACATTAATGGTGTCCAATCAAGAATGTAATAAGCACAAGAATTAATAGAACAACATGCAAGAAGAAGAAGAAACCATATCAATTATTACCAACATTCATTTCACAAGTTCAAAACCTCAGCAAGAGAGGAATTAGCCACTCATTCTTGGATTAATCATCCTAGAATGAGTGTGAATCATGCATACAATTGAAGGAAAGAAGAAGGGAAGAGAAGAAAACTCTTATCTTTTCTATTCTTCAACTGCCACAAAACCACGTTCCTGCTCCCACTTCTGAACTCAGACTAAAAAACTAAAACTAAAAAAACTCCCTTTAAAAATAACCTAAGTGTGATATTTATACTAGTGGGAAATATTTCCCGAAATAACAAGCAACGTGTCACGGAGGCCAACGCGGAGCACTGCCTCCGTGACACGGCGTGGACGCGGACCCTCTCTGGAAATTGCATGGTCCGGATAATTAGCCTCAACGTGGCACGGAGGCCATCGCGGAGGCCTGTCTCCGTGCCACGGAGCTGACGCGCAGGCACACTGGAAATTGCCACTTTTATTTCTGCCCCGGCAGTGTGCTACCGCGATGGCAGCGTGGCACGACACCATCGCGGAGCCACTGCAAAATATGCCATCCGAGGTCTTTTCCACGCTCGCATCCAAGTCCAACTCCGACATAGTTCCAACACACATTTTAGCTCTTAAAAATCACATTATCCTGCAAAACAAATGATAATCATGTTGGTTAGTATAAATTCGCATTTTATTACCAAATACATGATATTATATACACATTGCACAACAAACAAGGTAAAAATGATACGTTTGAGTATCACTTGGGCATATAAATATGCCCAAGATCACGGCTATTGATGGCCGATAGAACTATGAAAAAGCCAGTGGGGATCCTGTTTGATGTGCTTGTTAAGGTAGAAAAATTCATATTCCCAATAGACTTCGTGATTTTAGATTGCGAGGTTGATTATGAGGTCCCCATTTTAGGGAGACCATTCCTGCAATTGGGAGGGCCTTAGTAGATGTGGATGAGGGACAATTGAAGTTCAGACTTAACAAATAAGAGGTCACCTTCAACATCTACCGATCAATGCAGCAACCGGAGGAATTCAGTGTAGTCTCAGCACTTGATGATGAATCTGAGTCACTTGATGAATTCTTAGTAGTCAAGACACTTGCGTCGTGCCGCGATGCTTAATCAGGCGCTTCTTGGGAGGCAACCCAAGTACTGTCTTGGTGAATTGTGAGTAACCGGGCTACCTGCGTCGTGCCGCGAAGTTAATTCAAGCGTTTCTTGAGAGGCAACCCAAGTAACTTAACTGATGCGTCTTTAGTGTGTAGGGAAGTAAATACAAGTGGCATAAAACTGCTAAAAAAGGAGCTGCTACAGCTCTCAGTACGACTCGTGATAGCATCAGATGAGCCGTAGCAGGAGGTATGGTGAGAATCAGAGTGGTGTTTCAGTAAAGTAATTTAGGGTACGGTTGGCTTACGACTCGTAACTCAACTATACAAGTCGAAGTACTTAGTGTGCCTGTGAACTAAGCAAGCTATACAAGGTAAAGACCTACAGATCATCATACAGACCGTACCTACATGGTACGAGTCTTAAGAGGCTCTCGTAGGTCCCCAGGTATGTTTTCAACTCTCTAAAGTATGGGTCCGAGGGATGAGTCGATGGGAATTCCTACGACTCATGGTACGAGTTGTGATGGGTCAAAATATTTGAAATAACCTAACTCGGCCCAGGTTTTCAAATCTTCCCTCTCACTTATTTAAACTTCAAACCTAAGATACCCCTCTCCCACGCGATCAAAACTGAACCCACGAAGCATACTCATGACTCTCTCACACCTATAACTCAAAAACATAAAACGATCGAACAATTTCTTCCTCAAGAAAGTTCATCTCAATCCTAATTTCATTCTACCAGTCGAAGAAAGTAGCAAAAAGTAAGTGTATGTTATACCCCGTAGGAATCCCAACACCTAGATGGCCTATTCGTGCGTTGGTCAAGCATATTTGGAAGCCATACATGCTAGGGAAAGGCTCGGGAAATGACCGGACGAGTAACCTATCGAACCATCGCGGGAGGAGCCGAGGCAGAGCCCCTCCGCGATGGCAGCGTGTCATGGAGGTGAAGCCTCCGCGTTGGCTCCGTGACACATTGGCCTTGTCCAGGCTCAAGTATATAAAGTCCCACTTCGGTTTATTTTGGTTTTAAATCATAAAATTTCCATAAAACAGAGAGGAAAAGCCAGAGATAGGAAAAGAATGAAGAGGGTAATATAATTTTGTCCGATTACGCTGCCAAACATAGTCCAAACCTAAATTAACCTCAGATACCAAGGTATTTAGCAGCAGAGAGCATTCCTACGGATTTAGTTTCGTGAAATACGGCCGATGAATCGTCGAGCTACCGAGCTAAGGTAAGTAGAATTGCTCCAAACTAGTGTCTATGTGCTCCTAGCTGTGAAGTGAATACTTCTCCCTTCTGGACTTCTGGAAAATAGCAAGTTTTTGACCGTCTTTCGATAAGCCTAAGTTTAGGCTATAACTATATCGAAAGTGACGTTGTTCTTCAGGGTAAAGCTATATTTAGTATTAATTGACATATT
The DNA here is from genome assembly GCA_035772735.1 of Datura wrightii. Taxonomy (NCBI): domain Eukaryota; kingdom Viridiplantae; phylum Streptophyta; class Magnoliopsida; order Solanales; family Solanaceae; genus Datura; species Datura wrightii. The sequence continues at coordinate 100,242,291 of JASDFA010000007.1, forward strand.
TATGAATGCAGTTGGGAGAAATAGCTGGAGTATTGACTGAGCCTCGTCCGACAGACGGATAACTCGAGGTTAAGGTATATAAAGCTAGTTCCTTCGGCAAGTTAGTAGCTTTAGACTTGTATAGTACAATAAACCCCGTAGTGCACGGAGTTGAATGTTAAGTATTGTGCAAAGTTCAGTAAACCTAGTTTGTGTTGTTATATCGTATTCAGTCTGAAAGTTAGGAAAGCATGCGCCCAAGGGCGAGTTAGCATTCCAAATTCAATATAGACTATTACGTGATTAGCAAGCATGTTGTAGGATAAAAAGAAACAGATTTCATAATAAAAGTCAGTAAGGAAAGATCAGATAGACAGACAGTTTTGGCTACAGATTAGCCATTCAGACAGATAGTATTTTGGCTACAGATTAGTCGTACAGTTAAACAGAGATTACACAATCAGTATAACCAGTAAAGAATCAGTTCAGTATAGAAACAGATCAGAATAAGAAGTTAGATTTCAGATAGTCTTCTCAGTTATACATGCTTGCTATTTATATGTGCCATTTGTTTGTTGAGACCTGCTATGGCATGTGGGTGTCCTTTTAGCATCCCCACCACCCCTGGGTTATAGCTGTGTCGATACAAGATTCAGATACCGCCACCAGCTGGGCGATGCCGTCCGCCTAGAGGACGATGATAGCCGACCACCATGATAATACGGTCCAGACCACCCTGCTTGCAGGGGTAGTTCAGTTTACTCTGCGCAGAGCCAGTTTACCCTGTTTAAAGGGGTAGATCACTCTGTGTGCGCTTGTGGCCGGGGGCAGTTTAAGATATAGATTTTCATAAAATTACCCTGTTGCGTGCTTGCACCCAGGGGCAGTTTTAATTACACACACCGTGTGCACTTGCGCCCAGAGGCAGGAGTCTTTGGACTCAGACACAGTTTATTCTCAGAGGCCAAGGCCTGAGTTACGTACCCAAGGGGACCGGTAGGAGGAGCTCACAGTTGTCAGATGAGTGGAGTGACTTATTTTTGGTTGGTTTAGACCCGGGTAGGGGTAAATAGATTGTGTGTTGGTTGGCACCTTCCGGCTTATGGGGGTCGGTCAGGTATTGTGTGTATTTATATGTATACCTATATGTGCTATTAGATACTGATAGATAGTAGGACGGCACGTCATCAGGTACGCTCAATTTAGCTATAGAATAAATAAACTCTCCCCAGTTATCCTCAGCCGGATAGACTCAGCTACTTCCTGCTTCTGTGTCATGTTACTGTTGTTATTCATTTCAGTTGTGTATTTCAGTTGCCTTACATGCTCAATACCTGTGCTACTGACGCCCAGTGGGGCGCTGCATTACTTGCCTGCAGGTACTCATAGACGAGGAGGCGATCCCTCGTAATTCCTGTCAGCTATTGAGTATTCAGCTTCTGTCATCCGGAGTCTGAATTCCAGAGGTGTATTTCATTTTCTTTTGTTGTATAGTACAAGTAGGTCGGGGCCCTGTCCCGATCATTTCTATTGTTATTCCTAGAGGCTTGCGTCTGTATATGTTTCCCAGTGGTCAGTCGAGCCAGTCGCGTGAGGCCGTGCAGCTTGTTATAGTTATTTGTTATTTCTGTTCCTGTTGGCCGTGTGTGGCCATAACCAGTCAGTAGTGGTGACCTTGCCGGTCACATAATTTTTTAGCGTGCTATTGTTAAGTAACAGAGAACTAGACAGCATGGTGGCCTTGCCGGCCCGCATAGTTTCCCTTGACAGTAGTATGTTTCTGGTTAGCTATTTTTCAGGTACAGGTGGCTATAGGCCTGTTGGCCGGAGGCTGTGTTTACAGCCGCTATATAGCCCTTTGTTTCCAGGAATTGAGTTAGAGCCAGCCAGGCACCAGATGTTCTTTGGCTCACCAGATAGCAGTCTAGGTCCTATTAGGGCACCAGGTGCCAGTCATACCCCCAAGGGCGGGGCGTGACAAACTTGGTATCAGAGCAGGTCGTGTCCCAGGGATTCGTCAAGCCGTGCTAAGTAGATTCTTGTCTATGGATGTGTTGTGCACCACATACCATAGGCAGGAGGCTGCGAGGCATAATAGGATAGTTACCCTTCTTTTCATACTCATTCGTGCCTAGCACAGTACAGTATAGGGTTGGTTCTTTTGAAACTTACCACCCTCTTTGTTTACAGATACTATGGCAGACCAGTGGCACCCAGCTACAGGCAGGAGATTGGATACAGCAGCGGGCGAAGGCACCAATAGGATGCCTCATTTACAACCAAATTTAGCCGGGTCTGAGAGCGATACAAAGGTATCATCTCGACCCTCCCAGCAGTCTCCGCCCCGCCAGACACCATTTGAGGCAGCACCGCCTCCCACAGCTCCTGCACCCACTTCATCTGATTAGGAGCTACGTAGTGCGGTGGTTATGTTGACCCAGATGCTAGCTACTCAGCGTCAGCCAGTACCACCTGCAGCTGCAGAATCTCTAGGTGGGCCAGGTAGTTCCAGGGTTAGAGAATTCTTGGCGTTGGGACCCCCTCAGTTTACAGGGTCGGATTCAGCGGAGGACCCTCAGGACTTTTTGGACCAGATGTAGAGAATCTTTAGAGTCATGCACTTAACCCCAGCAGAATCAGTTGAGTTAGACGTGTTCCGGTTAAGGGATATTGCTGTTTTGTGGTACGAAAGTTGGGAGAGATCTCGGGGAAGAGATGCAGCCCCTCCTACTTGGTCCAGCTTCTCAGAGGCCTTCCTGGACCACTATTTACCCCGGGAGGTCAGACAGGCCCGGAAGGACCAATTTTTACACTTAGAGCAGGGGGCCAGGAGCATTCATGATTATTCTTTATGGTTCGACTCCTTAGCCCGCTATGCTCCAGCATTTGTGGACACCATGTCGTCCAGAGCCCACCGCTTTATTATGGGCCTGAATCCAGATTACATAGAGACGTGCATGACGGCTACTTTGAGAGAGGACATGGACATAGGCATGGTACAGGCCTTTACACAGACAATTGAGGGCTTGAGAAAGCGACAGCGGGGTGACAGACAGGCGACTTCAGAGCAGCGCCATAGAAGCAGACCCGCTGAGATTCGAGGGGAAATCCCTAGGGGGCCGAGACCACGGTTTTCAGATAGGCCACCCATATCTTTACCTCTGTTACAGCAGCAGAGAGGCAGGTTTGTTCGCCGGAGTCAATCAGAGTCCGGTAGCAGTTCATGGACAATAGCCTCACCTCAGCAGCGGAGGGTAGAACAGAGTAGATTTGCATCTACCCCTTGTCCTATATGCCACCGAATACATTCCGGAGCCTGCAGGCAAGGCTTCCCAGGGTGCTATTACTGCGGACAGGAAGGGCATTTAATGAGAGATTGTCCATCCAGGGGACAGGGTAGCCGGGATGATCTGGATAGAGCATCAGCAGGGCCACGAGTTCCAGCAGCCTCAGTAGGGCGCAGACCCTCAGGTTCAGCAAATAGGGGCCGAGGTAGATCAGGAGCCTCTGGCTCAGGTACAGGCCCCAGCCGTACCTATGCATTACCAGGGAGGCAGGATTCAGAGGCATCTCCCAACGTGGTCACAGGTACATTGATTATCTGCTCATACCCTGTTTATGTACTGATTGATCCAGGATCCACCCTATCATATGTTACCCCGTTTGTGACATGAAAGTTCAATATTGTACCAGAATTATTACAGCAGCCCTTTTCGGTATCCACACCCATCGGTGACTCGATCGTGGCTAGTAGAATTTACCGGGGATGTACAGTAGAGGTTGCTGATCATCAGACCACAGTAGATCTGGTCGAGCTAGAAATGATAGACTTCGATGCCATAATGGGTATGGATTGGCTAGTGCCGTGCTTTGCCAATGTTGAATGTTGGACCAAGACGGTTCGATTCTACTTTCTTGGAGAAGCAGTGCGGGAGTGGAAGGGCAGCACCGCTACGCTAAAAGGTAGGTTTATTTCCTACCTTCAAGCGAGGAAATTGATATCTAAGGGATGTATTTACCATCTGGTCAGAGTTCAGGATAATCGAGCAGAATCTCCGACACTCCAGTCCATTCCGGTGGTGAACGAGTTCCCCGATGTGTTTCTGGATGAGTTACCTGGTATTCCCCCAGAAAGGGAAATAGATTTTGCTATTGATTTATTACCAGGCACCCAGCCGATATCGATTCCTCCTTATCGCATGGCTCCTGTAGAACTCAGAGAATTAAAGGCGCAGCAGAAAGACTTGTTGGATAAAGGTTTTATTAGGCCGAGTACTTCACCATGGGGTGCGCCAGTTCTATTCGTGAGAAAGAAAGATGGCTCACTCCGTATGTGCATAGATTATCGGCAATTAAACAAAGTTACAGTGAAGAACAAGTACCCGCTTCCCAGGATTGATGATTTATTTGATCAGTTACAGGGAGCCAGATATTTTTCTAAAATTCACTTGCGGTCCGAATACCACCAGGTTCGAGTTCTTGAAAGAGATATTCCCAAAACGGCATTCAGGACTCGATATGGACACTTTGAATTTCTAGTTATGTCCTTTGGGTTAACGAATGCCCCAGCAGTATTCATGGACCTGATGAACAGTATTTTCAGACCTTTCCTGGACTTGTTCGTAATAGTGTTAATTGATGATATTCTGGTGTATTCTCGCTCTGAAGCAGATCACCGGACTCATTTGCGGACAATGCTCTAGATCCTCAGGGACCACCAGTTATATGCTAAATTCTCTAAGTGTGAATTCTGGCTTAATTCAGTAGCCTTTTTGGGGCATATTGTGTCGGATGCTGGTATACAAGTTGACACGCAGAAGATAGAAGCAGTCAAATCATGGCCTAGGCCTACCACTCCGACCGAGGTCCGCAGTTTTATGGGATTAGCGGGATATTACAGGAGGTTTGTTGAGGGATTCTCTACCATAGCAGCACCACTGACTAAACTGACGCAGAAAGCAGCAAAGTTTCAGTGGACAGAGGCATGCGAGCAGAGCTTCCAGGAGTTGAAAGATAGATTAACCTCCGCCCCAGTGCTAGCCTTGCCGGAAGGTACATAAGGTTATTCAGTATATTGCGACGCGTCAGGCGTTGGGTTGGGTTGTGTGTTGGTGAAGCATGGTAAGGTAATTGCATATGCTTCTAGACAGCTGAGGAAACATGAAAAGAATTATCCTACCCACGACCTGGAGCTAGCCGCAGTGATCCACGCCTTGAAAATGTGGAGACATTACCTGTACGGCGTCCATGTTGATATTTTCACAGATCACAAGAGCCTACAGTATATCTTCACTCAGAGGGAGCTGAATCTGCGGCAATGACGCTGGTTGGAGTTGTTAAAAGATTATGATGTGAACATTCTGTACCACCCAGGAAAAGCTAATGTTGTAGCAGATGCTCTCAGTCAAAAGTCCATGGGGAGCTTGGCGTATTTGCAGTCCGAGCAGCGGGAATTGGTTAAGGAAATACATCAGTTAGCTAGCCTAGCCGTTCGTGTAGCAAAAACAGAGGACGGTAGAGAAGTAATTCAGAACACTACCGTGTCATCGTTGGTTGTGGAAGTGAAAGAACGGAAATTTGAGGATCCTGACCTAGTTCAGCTTAAAGATTATATTCCGCTAGGGAAGGCGCCAGGGTTCCGGGTAACAGAGGATGGAGTGCTGTGTTGTAAAGATCGTTTATGTGTTCCCAATGTTTTAGACCTTCGCCAGCAGATTATGAATGAGGTACATTACGCCCGTTATTCCCTTCACTCCGGTGCGACAAAAATGTACAATTACATCAAAGAGAACTACTGGTCGCCAGGTATGAAAAGGGAAATTGCTGAATTTGTAGCCCAGTGTCCTAATTGCCAACAGGTGAAAGAAGAACACCAGAAGTCAGGCAGGTTAACTCAGGACATAATTGTACCCCTCTGGAAATGGGAAGCAGTGAATATGGATTTTGTGGCAGGATTACCCCGTACCAGACACATACATGACTCTATATGGGTGATAGTTGACATATTGACTAAATCAGCTCATTTCCTGCCAGTAAGAACTACTTTCTCGGCTGAAGATTATGCGGAGTTGTATATTCGAGAGGTAGTCAGATTGCACGGAGTGCCAGTATCTATTATTTGAGACAGAGGAGTGTAGTTCACGGCTAGGTTTTGGCAATCGTTCCAGAAGGGACTGGGAACGCAGATTAATCTGAGCACAGCTTTCCACCCTCAGACAGACGGACAGGCTGAGCGCACTATTCAGACGCTCGAGGATATGCTGCGATCGTGTGTGCTAGACTTTGGTGGTAGCTGGGACGAGCATTTGCCGCTGATAGAATTTGCTTATAATAATAGCTATCACTCGGCTATTTAGATGGCACCTTTTGAGGCTTTATGCGGGCGAAAGTGCAGATCGTCGATTGGCTGGTTCGAAGTAGGGGAATCAGCGATAATTGGGTCGGACATTGTTCAGCAGTCAGAAGAGAAAGTAAAGCTTATCGGAGAATGCCTATTGACTGCATAGAGTCTCCAGAAATCATATGCAGATGTACGGCGCAGAGACCTGGAGTTCAATGTGAATGACTAGGTATTTCTAAAAGTGTTTCCGATGAAAGGGGTGATGAGATTCGGTAAGAAGGGTAAACTCAGTCCGAGGTTTGTTCGGCCTTATCAGATTCGTCGGAGGATAGGCCGAGTAGCATAAGAGTTAAACTTGCCTCCAGAGCTAGAATCCGTTCATCCCGTCTTTCATGTGTCCATGCTGAGGAAATGCATAGGAGACCCATCCAGAGCAGTGCCAGTCCAGGATATCTAGGTTACCGAAAAGCTGGCCTATGAAGAGGTTCCAGTAGCCATCCTGGACAGGCAGGTTCATAGATTGAGAACTAAGGATATTGCTTCTGTCAAGGTATTGTGGCGTAACAGGAACCGAGAGGAGATGACGTGGGAAGCCTAAGAAGATATGAAAGCTAGATATCCTCACCAATTCCAGGCCTAGTCAGGTGACAGGTATGTCCATATTATTACTTATGTAGTACTTTATGGTTGTATATGTATAAGTGAGAAAGATTGATGTTTAGCTATCCAGTGAATCTTAAAACATTGTGTGCAGTACCGGTGTTGGACTTTTTAGCATTTCAGGTTTTTGCTATAGTCCATATTATAGGGGAAACTCTGTCGAAAATTTTCTAGGTAGTAAGTTGAGAAGTCCTCTAGATAGAAGTTTACATTCGAGGACGAATGTTCTTAAGGGGGGGAGAATGTTATACCCCGTAGGATTCCCGGCACCTAGATGGCCTATTCGTGCATTGGTCAAGCATATTTTGAAGCCATACGTGCTAGGGAAAGGCCTGGGAAAAGACCAGACGAGTAACCTGTCGAACCATCGCGGGAGGAGCCGAGGCAGAGCCCCTCCGCCATGGTAGCGTGTCACGGAGGTGAAGCCTCCGCGTTGGCTCCGTGACACGTTGGCCTTGTCCAGGCTCAAGTATATAAAGCCCCACTTCGGTTTATTTTGGTTTTAAATCATAAAATTTCCAAAAAATAGAGAGCAAAAGCCAGAGAGAGGAAAAGAACGAAGAGGGTAATATAATTTTGTCCGATTACGCTGCCAAACGCAGTCCAAAGCTAAATTAACCTCAGATACCGAGGTATTTAGCAGAGAGCATTCCTACGGATTTAGTTTCGTGAAATACGGCCGACGAATCGTCGAGCTACCAAGCTAAGGTTAGTAGAATTGCTCCAAACTAGTGTCTATGTGCTCCTAGCTATGAAGTGAATACTTCTCCCTTCTGGACTTTTTGAAAATAGCGAGTTTTTGACCGTATTTCGAAGCCAAATTTTAGGCTATAACTATATCGAAAGTGATGTTGTTCTTCAGGGTAAAGCTATATTTAGTATTAATTGACATATTTATAAATGCAGTTGGGAGAAATAGCTGGAGTATTGACTGAGCCTCGTCCGACAGACGGATAACTCGAGGTTAAGGTATGTAAAGCTAGTTCCTTCGGCAAGTTAGTAGCTTTAGCCTGGTATAGTACAATAAACCCCGTAGTGGAATTCCCGGAGTTGAATGTTAAGTATTGTGCAAAGTTCAGTAAACCTAGTTTGCGTTGTTATATCGTATTCAGTCTGAAAATTAGGAAAGCATGCGCCCAAGGGCGAGTTAGCCTTCCAAATTCAATATGGCCTATTACGTGATTAGCAAGCATGTTGTAGGATAAAAAGAAACAGATTTCATAATAAAAGTCAGTAAGGAAAGATCAGATATACAGACAGTTTTGGCTATAGATTAGCCATTCAGACAGACAGTATTTTTGCTACAGATTAGCCATACAGTTTAATAGAGATTACAGAATCAGTATAATCAGTAAAGAATCAGTTCAGTATCGAAACAGATCAGAATAAGAAGTTAGATTTCAGATAGTCTTTTCAGTTATACATGCTTGCTATTTATATGTGTCATTTGTTTGTTGAGACCTGCTATGGCATGTGGGTGTCCTTTTAGCATCCCCACCACCCCTGGGTTTATAGCTGTGTCGATACCAGATTCAGATACCGCCACCAGCTGGGCGATGTCGTCTGCCTAGAGGACGATGATGGCCGACCACCATGATAATACGGTCCAGACCACCCTGCTTGCAAGGGTAGTTCAATTTACTCTGCGCAGAGCCAGTTTACCCTGTTTACAGGGGCAGATCACTCTGTGTGCGGTTGTGGCCGGGGGTAGTTTAAGATACAAATTTTTATAAAATTACCCTATTGCGTGCTTGCACCCAAGGCAGTTTTAAATACACACCCCGTGTGCACTTGCGCCCAGAGGCAGGAGTCTTTGGACTCAGACACAGTTTATTGTCAAAGGCAAATGCCTAAGCTACGTACCCAAGGGGACTGGTAGGAGGAGCTTACAGTTGTCAGATAAGTGGAGTGACTTATTTTTGGTTGGTTTAGACCCGGGTAGGGGTAAATAGATTGTGTGTTGGTTGGCACCTTTCGGCTTATGGGGGTCGATCAGGTATTGTGTGTATTTATATGTATACCTATATGTGCTATAAGATACTGATAGACAGTAGGACGACATGTCATCAGGTACGCTCAGTTTAGCTATAGAATAAATAAACTCTCCCAAGTTATCCTCAGCCAGATAGACTCAGCTACTTCCTGCTTCTGTGTCATGTTACTGTTGTTATTCATTTCAGTTGTGTATTTCAGTTGCTTTACATGCTCAGTACCTGTGCTACTGACGCCCAGTGGGGCGCTGCATTACTTGCCTGCAGGTACTCATAGACGAGGAGGCGATCCCTCGCGATTCCAGTCAGCTATTGAGTATTCAGCTCCTGTCATCCGGAGTCTGAATTCCAGAGGTGTATTTCATTTTCTTTTGTTGTACAGTACGGGTAGGTCGGGGCCCTGTCCCGATCATTTCTATTGTTATTCCTAGAGGCTTGCAGTCTGTATATGTTTCCCTATGGTCAGTCGAGCTGGTCGCTTGAGGCCGTGCAGCTTGTTATAGTTATTTGTTATTTCTGTTCCTGTTGGCCGTGTGTGGCCATAACCAGTCAGTAGTGGTGACCTTGCCGGTCACGTAATTATTTAGCGTGCTATTGTTATGTTACAGAGAACTAGACAGCATGGTGGCCTTGCCGGCCCGCATAGGTTCCCTTGACAGTAGTATGTTTCTGGTTAGCTGTTTTTCAGGTACAGGTGTCTATAGGCCTGTTGGCCGGAGGCTGTGTTTACAGCCACTATATAGCCCTTTGTTTCCAGGAATTGAGTTAGAGCCAGCCAGGCACCAGATGTGCTTTGGCTCACCAGATAGCAGTCTAGGTCCTACTAGGGCACCAGGTGCCAGTCATACCCCCCCGGGCGGGGCGTGACAATGTATTGTTTTGAATATTGAGAAAACTTATGTTCTTAATGTACTGATGCTAAAACCCCTGTGAGTCTTCATTTTTTCTTGTAAAATTTGAAGGAGACAATGACCATTGGTGTTATTGGACTATGTGCTACTTGGAAAACATTTTTAAAGTGGATGAACTTGTGCTTTGAAGCATTTAAAATGGAGTTACGGGTAGTGAGTAAAAACAGGAGGAATGAGTAGTGTTAAATGGATTGAATTACATGCCTAAACCTGGGGAATTGTGAGTAACCAAAACATAAATAAGATTCCCTAAACATTAGAACACAATTTGGACAGGGACAGGCTTCACAAGCCTTCCTATGACTCGTGGTTTGATACTATGACTCGTAGGATGGCTCATTCGGACTGTCCCATGCTAATATAAGTCAAGACCATAGGTACGAAACCTAGTATGGTTTGTGGTTTGCCACTACGAGTCATACTGTGCATTCGTACCAAAGACGTGAACAGGGCCAAGTCTAGATGAGGCAGTATGGTCTATACTACAACTCGTGCAATCGACCTATAGGTCGTACCATGAGTTGTAGTAAAATATAGAGCAATTTGTAGTGTACGAGCATCTTCAGACGACTCAAGGTACGACTCGTACCTTTGTGGTATGAGCCGTACCAGTGAGTCGTAATGTGCACATAGGAATTTTGGGATTTCATACCAATCGTACCTCAAAGGTACATCCAGTACTTTTGACCCGTGGTTAGATACTGAGAATTTCTCTTCTTGTTTTTCTTTCTCAGATATGGAATTCTAACTCACTTCTCTACAAGTACAATGACGATGAAGCACAAAACATCTAAAGCAACTTCTTGGAGAATATTACATGATGAAACATCTGAGTCTGAGCCTGAGCAAGTAGGCAACTCCCCTAGTGGTTTAGTTGGGTGTACCAGGTTGATACATCAAACAATGACAGAAACCGAACCACTAGGGCAAAGCCAAAAGAACAAGCCATCGCAACTACTGCCACATCTGCTGAAGCTCCTCAGTCTGAGGAGGAAGCTAAAAAAGGTAATCAGGAGTCGAGATGCGACTCAAATACAGAAGAAAGGTCTAAGTAGACCTAATCCGAAGAGGCAAGTGGCAGTTCTGAGTCTAAGGAGGATGCTGCCAATGCTGAGTAGCAACAGATCCTGCCTAGGGAGAGTCATACCATCCGGTGGAGAGTGCCAGGAGAACAGAACATTTAAGAACAAGGCATTGCTCTCACTGCCAAAAACAAACCTAGGAGGAGCATCCAAGAAGAACCGAGGATACTTACTAACATATTGAATGAATTAGAGGAGATGAAGTGGATATTCAGCTTTTATGGGCTCAAATGGATGGCTAGGACTCCAGACCAGTACACTTCAGAGATAGTCCAAGAGTTCTACGCCAACTACTTGGCAACCATGGAGGAAAAGGCAAAGAAGGCCAGAAGGTGAAAGACCATCCCAGATTGGAGAGCATCATGGTTAGAGGGAGAGAGATAGACATCTCTGAGCGGACTATCTCTTGGATCCTGTACGGGCCCCAGTTCATACCTCTATATGCCAGCTATAATATGAGTTTCGAGTGTAGGAACTGAAGCAACTTAGGCAACTGGGATTTTAGGAGAGATAGAGGCAGCTATAATGGTTGGCGGGTGTGATAGCTGAGGACAAAGAGGAAGCAGAATGGGTGTCAGGTGGAAAGCAAGTTACCAAAAACTCACTCAACTTCATAGCTAAAGCCACTAATTATCACCTACCGTTAATGACAACACTCTGAGTGCATACAGAGCAGCTCTGGTGGCATACCTCATGTGCAGATACCCCATCAACATCCCAAGGATCATTGCAGAGGAAATACTAGATTGGGCGATGGGATTGAGCACTACCATCACCTTCCCGAGCCTCATTTTCAGATTATGCAAAGAGGCAGGAGTGCCAGTGTGACAGGGTGAGGGTCTCTTGATTAGAGGGAAAAGGATAGCATACATTGGCTTAATCCAGGATGAAATGAACCCGGTGAGTAGAGCCCAACTTCCCATAGCAGTTCCACAGACTGAGCTAGCATGGGGCGTACAGGTGAATGCCCCCACCTCACAGGAGTAGAGTGAGACATCGTCAATAATGTTGGTCATTCAGAGGCAGCTCCTAGTACTTCTACCACATCACTGCCTAGCCTGCCGGCTCAAAATCCAGCAGGGTATGTCCTAGTGCCCCATGATTTTCTCTAGAAATTGGCCAAGAGGTTTACCATGGCCGAAACAAAAATTTAGGCTATGATGGAGAATATGAAGCCATGGGTCAACGCAAAAATTATCATAGCAGCACAGACCTTACACATTCACGTGGACAGATTTGAGAGTCGGTTCAACATGCGTGTGGCGGAGCAGACGGATACCAGCAGTCTCCATGAGGAGTTGGGGGCTCTTCGAAGCGAAGTAGTCGAGTTTTCATCATGACAACCGGCAGTCATATCAGCCCTTACTCTTCCGGACCTTTAGGAAGAGCCTGATGAGGAGATTGACTTGGCAGCTTATTGGGAACCGATGACAGCTGCAAGAGAAAAAGGGAAGAAAAGAGTCTCCGAGGATGTTGGAGAAGAATGTTTGGGGAAGAAAAGGAAGACGGAAAGAAGAGAACGCAAGTGGGCATGAGAAGAGAGCCTGCAGACTAATAACTCACATATGTCAGAGCTGTATGAGCGAGCTAGAGTAGCAGGCAGCTCTACCATGGATGAGTCAGAGATTGCTAGTGGCAAGAACCCTTCAGGCGAGCCACGTTCATCCCTAATCACCAAAGAGGCCTTAGGGGTGGACGATACTACTGAGGGGGTAACCATTCCCCCTATTGATACACCATTGAATGCACTGGCCACTTCTAGCGCCACGATTACAGTGGAGGTACCTCCTCTGCAGGATGACAGGAGCGTTGTTATACCCCAAAAACCCAAGGATCAGACCAGGGAGTGAAAATGATGAAAAACTAAAATTTCGCACCTACTCATGGAACGAATTTTGAGGAGGCTCGTGAGGAGTGACCACGAGTCGTGAAGTGACTCGTGGTCCAGCAAGGTTTGCATAGTGTATTGAGAAGACCACAGGCATGACCATGAGTCATGGTCAGGACTCATGACTCGTGAGGTCTCCTGTGGCATTGAGTGTGCCATTAGGCCTAGACACGATCAAAGATGGCGAGCATCAGGCTCGAGGGGTTAGAGTAGCAGACTCAAAGATTCTAGCATCCCAGCTTGTCGTAGGTGTGGTCGGGGACACATAGGCTAGTGTTTGGCAAGTCAGGTGCTTGTTTCGGGTGTGGGAAGCCCAGACACATTGTTAGAGATTGTCTAGCTGCGAGGAAAGATAAGGTTGGGGGCTGAGCCCCAGCTTCTAGTTTAGCAGCCCCTCCCGCACGTTCAGCACATCAAGGGGCGTCTACTGGAACAGTTGGGTGTAAGAGCCAGAACAGATTCTATGCTTTAGCATCGCGATAGGAGTAAAATGTCTCCCCGGATGTGGTCACTGGTATGTTTCGAGTTTTCCATATTGATGTATATGCCTTGCTAGACCCAGGGGATACCTTATCTTTTGTGACACCTTATGTGGCCAGTAGCTTCGAAGTCAGTCCTAATGTCTTGTCAGTACCCTTCTCAGTGTCTACTCTAATAGGTGACTCAATTATAGCTAGACGGGTGTATAGAGGTTGCCCAGTCTCAGTCCTTTGTAAGGTCACCTTAGTAGATTTGATAGAGTTAGCCATGAATGATTTCGATGTTACTCTCATCATGGATTGGTTATTTGCATGATTTGCTTTAGTTAATTGTAGGATCCAGGCAGTAGAGTTTAGATTTTTGGGCGAGCCAGTCTTAGAGTGGAAGGGTGGTTCAGTTGTTCCTGTAGGTTGATTCATTTCCTACCTTAAGGCCAGGAAGATTATTTCTAGGGGTTGCATGTACCATCTAGTTAGGGTTAAGGATGTCGAGTTCGAAACCTGACTATCCAGTCATGTCCAGTAGTATGTGAGTATCCAGAGGTCTTTCCTGATGATTTTCCAGGTGTTCCTCCCGAGTGGGAGATTGATTTTGGCATTGACCTTCTTTCTGACACGTATCCTCTATCTATTCTACCCTATAGGATGGCTCCACTGAGCTAAAGGAATTGAAAGAGCAGTTGAAAGACTTGTTAGATAAGGGCTTCATTAGGCTGAATAAGTCCCCATGGGGTGCACCAGTGTTATTTGTCCGGAAGAAGGATGGTTCTCTTGGGATGTGCATTGACTATCGATAGTTGAACAAGGTCACCGTTAAGAACAAGTATCCTTTACCCAGGATCAATGATTTGTTTGAACAGCTTCAGGGTTCCAAGTGTTTCTCCAAGTTTGATCTCAGATCCGGGTATCACCAACTCAGGATTCGGGAGAGTGACATCCCAAAAACTGCCTCCAGGACTTGGTATGGTTACTAGGAATTTGTTTTTATGTCTTTTAAATTAACCAATGCCCCTGCATCTTTTCTGGATCTAATGAACAGGGTGTTCAAGGCATATTTGTACATGTTCGTGATTGTTTTCATTGATGACATCCTTATATACTCTTGGAGCGAGGAAGAGCAAGCTGCTCACTAGAGAGTAGTGCTTCAGACCCTCAAGGATCGTCAGTTGTATACAAAGCTCAGCAAGTGTGAGTTTTTGTTGGACTCCGTGGCATTTTTGGACCATGTGGTATTGAGTGAGGGTATAAAGGTAGATTCTCAAAAAATCAAGGCGGTGAAAAATTGGCCCAGATCGGTGAATCCTTCGGACATTCGGAGTTTCTTGGGTTTAGCTGGCTACTATCAGAGGTTTGTTGAGGGTTTCTCCTCCATCGCAGCACCTTTGACCAAGTTGACTCAGAAGTAGGTAAAGTTCAATGGTCGGAGGCTTGTGAGTAAAGCTTCCAAGAGTTGAAGACTCGACTCACTTCAGCACCAGTGTTGACCCTACCTGAGTGTATGGATGGCTTCATGGTGTGTTGTGATGCGTCGAGAATTGGGCGTAGGTGCGTATTGATGCAACATGGGAAAGTTATAGCACATGACTCTGGACAGTTGAAGGTCCATAAAAAGAATTTCCTGACCCATGATCTTGTGTTGGGTGTGATGGTGTTTGCATTGAAGATATGGTGGAATTACTTGTATGGGGTCCATATAGATATATTCACAGATCACAAGAGCTTGCAATGTGTGTTCACGCAGAAAGATCTCAATCTTCAGCAAAGAAAGTGGTTGGAGCTACTAAAGGACTACGACATGAGTGTCCTTTGCCAGCCGAGTAAGGCTAATGTAGTAGCAGACACACTTAGTAGGCTCTGTATGGAGAGTGTATCCCACGTGGATGAGGGAAAGAGGGATTTGGTGAAAGATGTGCATTGACTTCCAAGGTTGGGAGTTAGATTGGTCGACTCGACCAATGGTGGCGTTTTTGTGCAAAACGGATCAGAATCGTCCTTGGTGACTGATGTGAAAGCTAGACAAGATGAGGATCTGATTTTGGTAAAGCTGAAAGAATTCGTTCAAAGTCAGAAGGTAGAGGTCTTCTCCCAAGGGGGAGATGGTGTGCTGCGGTACGAAGGTCATCTATGTGTTCCAGATGTTGATATTTTGAGGGGCCGGATATTGCATGAGGCACATAGATCCAGGTATTCTATCCATCCAGGTTCCACAAAGATGTATCTGGATTTTCGAGAAATATATTAGTGGAATGGCATGAAGACGGATACTGCGGAATTCGTAGCCAAGTGCTCGAACTGTCAGCAAGTAAAAGTCGAGCATCAAAGGCCGGGAGGTGTACTTCAGGATATTAGCATACCCACTTTGAAGTTGGAAGAGATTAATATGGATTTCATTAAAGGCCTACCTCATACTCGCTGACACTATGATTCTTTTTGGGTGGTGGTAGACAGGTTGACCAAGGATGCACACATTTTATCGGTCAAAACCACAGATTCAGCGAATGATTATGCCAGATTGTATATCTGGGAGTTGGTGCTATTACATGGAGTGCCCTTGTCTATTATCTCAGCCCGAGGTACCCAATTTACCTCTCAGTTTTAGCGGTCTTTTAAAAAAGGGCTTGGGACTCAATTTAAACTCAGCACAACATTTCATCCGCAAACAGATGGTTAGGCAGAGTGGACAAGTCAAACTCTCGAGGACATGTTGTGTCACACCCCGCCTTGGGGGGTATGACTGGCACCTGTTGCCCTACTAGGACCTGAACTGCTAGACTGCTAAGCCTGGGCACATCTGGTGCCTGGCTGGCTCTAACCCACATTTCTGGAAACAAAGGACTGTATAACGGCTGTAAACACAGCCCCCGGCCCATTGGCCTATAGCCTCCTGTACCTGTCATGACAGCTAACCAGAACATATTCAATATAGGGAAACCTATGCGGGCCGACAAGGCCACCATGCTGTCTAGTTATCTGTAACTTGACAATGAAATACTGGAAAGCTACGTGACCGGCAAGGTCACCACTACTGTCAAACTATGGCCCCACACGGCCAACATAAAGGAAACAAAGGTACTAACAGCTAAACAACTGCACGGCCTCACACGACCGGCTCATCTGACCACAGGGAAATATATACAGACTGCAAGCCTCTAGGAATAACAATTGAAATGATCGGGACAGGGCCCCGACCTACCCGTACTATTCAACACAGAAAAAGAAATACACCTCTGGGATTTAGTCTCCGGATGACATGAGCTGAATACTCTATCGCTGACAAGAATCACGTGGTATCGCCTGCTCGTCTATGAGTACCTGCAGGCAAGTAATGCAGCGCCCCCACCGGGCATCAGTACCGCTGGTACTGAGTATGTAAAGCAATAACTGAAAGAAATATCTGAAAGCAACAATGTAACTGATGATGCTGAAATAAGAAGGAATAGATTAACTGTCTGATAACGAAATTTATATCTACTCTTAACTATACTAGAAGGAGTAGGAGTCATACTTGAAGACGCATCATTCTACTGCCGATCTACTGGTATCTAATGTAACATGGCATAGCATAACATAACAAACCGAGCACACACACAACCTTACCCGGCCCCCATAAGACGGGAGGTACAACCAACACAGAATCTATACCCCTACCCGGGTCATCCCATCTCCTATAATAGCAATAAGCATCCTGCCGGTCCCTTGGGTATGCACCTGGGCTCGCTGAGCCCCTGACTATAACTGCATCTGAGTCCGGAGGACTCCTGTCAACACCCGGGCGTATCCGCTCGACAGGGGTGTGTAAGGGCCGATCAAGGCACAATATGGGGAAAACTGGCATCCCATCTTCGTCCCCTGTGGGACGTCATGCCACTCCATAGAGCGACGTATCCTCGTCCTCTGGCGAACGAGTCGATACAGCTATCAACCCTGGGGCGGTCATGGATGCTAGGTAGTCCAACCCCAAATAATACAACGGTCTCAACTAGCAATACTATCTGCATGTCCCACATACTAAAGCTAATAGTGGTAAAGTATTTGTATATATACTATATGCCGAACTAGCGATAGTAATATGTACGTACTTAATACGTGCTGAGGCTGGTAATAGTATGTATGTATAAATATAGTCTTCTGCCAGACTGTACTAGGTCTAATGCTAAACAAGATATAGTCTTTCTGCTGAAAACTATGTTGTATACTGAGTTTCTATAATAACATGATTTACTATTCCTAACATGCTTTCTAAACTTCATTTTAACCTATCATTCTACTTCTGAGATGCCTTGCAGATATTACATTGCTTTACTGAGTTTCAACTGAATACGCTAATGTCATAACATTTTTTACTACATCATATACTGAGCATGCTATGCAGTTCCCAACACTAGTATTAGAATCTATATCGTGCTAGCAAATTTCACGCAAGTTATAACTTGATGCTTCTAATATCATACCAACATTCGTAGTAAACATAACACATAACTTCTGAACGTTCTACTGGCCTTTAAATTACTGTACTGTACCAAGATTACTAACTTGCCGAGGAAACTAGCTTTACATACCTTATCCTTGAACTATCCGTCTGTCGAACGAGGCTCGGCCGGTACTTCAACTATTTTCTCCCAACTGCATTCATAAATATGTCAATTAATACTAAATACAGCTTTATTTTAAAGAGCAACGTCACTTTCGATATAGTTTATAGCCTAAACTTAGGCTTATCGAAAGACGGTCGAAAACTCGCTATTTTTCAGAGGTCCAGAAGGGAGAAATATTCACTTCACAGCTAGGAACACATAGACACTAGTTTAGAGCAATTCCACTTACCTTAGCTCGGTAGCTCGACGATTCGTCTGCCGTATTTCACGAAACTAAATCCGTAGGAATGCTCTCTGCTGCTAAATACCTCAGTATCTGAGGTTAGTTTGAGTTTGGACAACGTTTAGCAGCGTAATCGGACGAAAATTATCTTACCTCCTTCGTTCTTATCCCTTCTCTAACGATCCCTCTCTGTTTCACTGGAAATTATAAGTGTTTAATGATTTAAAAACCGAAGTGGGGCTTTATATACTTGGGCCTGGACAAGGCCAACGTGTCACGGAGCCAATGCGGAGGCTTCACCTCCGTGACACGCTGCCATCGCGGAGCGGTTCTACCTCGGCTCCTTCTGCGATGGTTCGACAGGTTTCTCGTCCGATATTTTTCCCGGCCTTTCTCTAGCACGTATGGCCTTCAAATATGCTTAACCAACGTGCGAATAGGTCATTTAGGTGCCGGAAATTCTACGGGGTATAACATTCTCCCCCCCTTAAGAACATTCATCCTCGAATGTACACTGCTATCTAGAGGACTACTTAACTTACTTTCTAGGAAAAATTCGGCAGAGTTTCCCCTATAATATGGACTATAGCAAAAACCTGAAATGCAGAAAAGTCCAATACAGGTACTGTACACAATACTCTAGGATTCACTGGATGGCTAAGTATCAATCTTTCTCACTTATATATATACAATCATAAGATACTACATAAGCAATAATACGGACATACCTGTCGCCTGACTAGGCCTGGAATAGGTGAGGGTATTTGGCTTTCATATCTTTTTCAGCTTCCCACGTCATTTCCTCACGATTCCTGTTACGCCACAATACTTTGACAGATGCAACATCTTTAGTCCTCAACCTGCGAATCTGACTGTCTAAGATAGCTACGGGAACCTCTTCATGCTAACTCTTCTATGACCTGGACATCCTGAACGGGAACTACTATAGAAGGGTCTCCTACGAACTTCCTCAACATAGATACATGCAATACTGGGTGAACAGATGCTAACTCCGAAGGCAAATTCAATTCGTATTTAACTCAGCCTATTCTTCGCCGAATCTGATATGGCCCAATGAATCTCGGGCTAAGCTTGCCTTTCTTACCAAATCTCATTACCCCTTTCATCGGAGACACTATCAGATATACCCAGTCATTTACCGCAAATTCTAGATTTCTGCGCCGCATATCTGCATAAGACTTCTGGCGGCTCTGAGCAGTCAGTAAACATTCTCGGATAAGCTTTATCTTTTCCTCTGACTGCCGAACAATGTCTGGGCCAACCAATGCTGATTCTCCCACTTCAAACCAGCCCACCGGCGATCTACATTTCCGCCCATATAATGCTTCAAAGGGCGCCATCTGGATAGCTGAATGATAACTGTTATTATAAGCAAATTCAATCAACGAAAGATGCTCATCCCAGCTACCCCCAAAATCTAGTACACATGCTCGCAACATATCTTCGAGCGTCTGAATTGTACGTTCAGCCTGCCCATCTGTCTGAGGATGGAATGTTGTGCTCAAGTTAATCTGCGTTCCCAAACCTTTCTGAAACGACTGCCAGAATCTAGCTGTGAACTGTGCTCCCCTATCTGAAATAATGGATACTGGCACTCCATGCAATCTAACTATCTCTCTGATATATAATTCGGCATAATCCTCAGCTTAGAAGGTAGCCCTCACTGGCAGGAAATGAGCTGATTTTGTCAGCCTGTCAACTATTACCCAAATGGAATCATTTCTGCGTCTGGTACAGGGTAGTCCTGTTACAAAATCCATATTTATCTCTTCCCATTTCCACATAGGCACCGTTATATCTTGCGTCAAACCGCCCGGTTTCTGGTGCTCTACTTTCACCTGCTGACAGTTAGAACATCTAGATACAAATTCAGCTATCTCAGCTTTCATACCTGGCCACCAGTAAATGTCTCTGATGTCGTGGTACATTTTCATCGCTCCTGGATGGAGGGAATAGCGAGCGTAATGTACCTCATGCATGATCCGCCCGCGAAGCCCTGAAACATTCGGGACACAGAGGCGGCCCTTACAGCGTAGCACCTCATCCTCAATTATTTGGAAATCTGACTCCTTACCTTTCTGAATTCTATCTCTGAGCTGGACTAAATCAGGGTCCTCGTACTGTCGTTCTTTTACCTCTGTAACTGATGATGACACGGCGGTGTTCTGTATTACTGCACTACCGTCCTCTGTTTCTGCTACAACATTGGCTTTTTTTGGGGTGGTATAGAATATTCACTCTTTAAGGCATAAACTACTGCAGCTAACTCCAGGTCATGGGTAAGATAATTCTTTTCATGTTTCTTCAACTGCTTGAAAGCATAAGCTATTACTTTACCATGCTGCATCAACCCCCTGTACCTTCTGGCGATACTAACACTGGGGCTGTTGTTAACCTGTCTTTTAACTCTTGGAAGTTCTGCTCACACACCTCAGTCTACTAGAACTTTGCTGCCTTCTGTGTCAATTTAGTCAGAGGTGCTGCTAAGGTGGAAAATCATCCACAAACCCTCTGTAGTACCCGGCTAACCGCAGGGATTGCGTACTTCGATCGGTGTGGTAGGTCTGGGCTATGTCTTCACTACTTCAATTTTCTGTGTATCTACCTGTACACCAGCCTCCGACACAATGTGACCAAAAAGGCTACTGAACTTAACCAAAATTCACATTTACAAAAATTGACATATAACTGACGATCATACTGGTTTATTATACCGGAGAATCTGATAAGTAATCTACCGGTATAGCTAGAGCTTATCTGGCCTTCTGGCCGCATGCTAAGGCTACTTGTTGCTAAGGTAACCTTGAATGACTATCTGCACACCATGTGCCCATATCTGATCAGGGGATCCTGACAATGATCATGATCTCTAATAGTCTGGTTGAATAACCTTGACTAACTAAATAGCTGGGTTAAATGATCCGAATGCTGTAGTAGTCTCACGATGCTCTACATGTCCTACTCGGACATCTGTAGCTCATGCATAACTGCGGGGTTGTGGACGACTAACTGTTTTGTCCTCCCAATTGAACAATTGTAGTGTTATACTTAGTCCAACTTACTCTCAGGCGATCCGTCCCTGGATCTTCATAGGGAACCTACCGATCTCCTTGTCTTAGTAAACATTGTACTAGCAGAGCACTACCAATTCCTTATGCCTTATTCGTACCCCCCTTGGATTATATTACTGTCCTTGGAAATTTCTCGATCTTATGAGCCATTCTGTAAAGATTGGCCTTCTGTTAGGGCTCTGTATCTGAATACCTTACGAGAACCAACTGAAGTACTAGTCCGTCACTGACTACTGATACGGACTCTTTCTTGGGGAACCCACAGGTTTGTCTGACTGAGACGGTTGGCTGACTTGCGGGGTGTTCCACATAATAGCTGCTAGGTTGACTATGGCCGACTTTCACCTATAAGACTGGGAAAACGATATGCGACCACTTAACATACTGGAGAAATTCTGGAATTGCTAACCTCTGAAGTATACCTACTCGGTCTCTCTTTCTGGTTCTGGCACAAGCGATAATGTTACTGATCTTTAGGGATGCTTCCCTGCTAATACAGGCATCAGCTGGTCGTTAGACCATCTAACCGTGCCCGTATCATCAACCACGTGACTCAGGCTACTAATTCCTGTGAGCTTCTTAAGTCTAGATCTGGCAACAAGCATATAAGTCTGTTGACTTAATAAACTGAGAACCGAGAAAGTTTCTATGGCTTCATACGTGAGTCACACTTAACATGCCCCCCCTCTTTTGGTGAGGGGTCCCGCAGTACGATCTGTATATATTTCCTAGCAGCTAACCAAAATCTATGTGACTGTAACCCCTATAGCCAACTACTCACATCATATCTATTATCTGCACATATTTATATCAACAACTAAGTACAATACATACTGAATTTTGTGGTAATACGTAATCTATAACATGCTTTACTGAATTTCATACTACACATGATATACCGCTTCTACGGTCTAATGATATCTCTTACCCTCTCGTATCATTTCATGGGATTTTTTTTCCATCCCATTCTGGAAGCAACACACACATGCACTTTAGCTATGATCTGTTGTTTGAAATTTTGCCACTCTTACAATGTGGGGTCAACATCCGAACCTTGTGGCCTTACTTGGCATTATATCAAGGCCCGTGACTGTCTGTTGGACCTTGTCTCTGGGCCACACTTGATTAGAGTCTCTGGTTCGGTACCCTCTTACCTTCTCCTTGGGCGGACATACCGCAACATTCTAAACTACAATCTTACTGTCTCTTAGTTGTTCGTCTAAGGTTTAGTCCTTAGTACACGATGTTCTATCAATCTAGAGGTGATTCTGATTTCCTCTCAAAATCTAGTATTCATGCTCTTCACCTTCATCTTCCTCAAACTGGGCTATGGGGTTCAAGGTACCTGCCTTATGCTGCCAATAAGGTTGCCGGTCAAGTTCCAACCTATACTTCTTCTGACTTGCAGTCGGACCCATCTTATTCATATAATCTCCCTGTCCTTTGATATCACAGCTAAGGTTATAACTATTATCTTGCAGACATACCCTGCCGTCGTTAGCATGCCACGGCGGATTCAACCCTTTCCTGACTTAAACTTGACTCTCACTGGGAGTCCATCATTGACGGATCTCCTACACCCACTTCGAGTAAGCTAGCAGTCTTGCTTGCTCTTCTGACTTATTACCGTGAGGGTCTGCATAACTTACAAAATCATAAGGACTCCTTACTCTTTCTAACACTTATCTGATAATCTAATATTGTCTACTATCTTAATCAGGTCTTATATATATATATACATATCTAACAAATAAATCGACTCATTTATACGTTATGCTTATGACTTCCTATTCTGAAGTTATCAACATATACTGGGGACGGTACCAATAAAAGAGATAACATTGGGAGGTCCCTGTTACCTCCTCCTGCTGCTGTAGTTACCTTGTAACTGGCTGATGTTTCCTCCTGTTGCTATATCTGATCTTCTGCCTGGGATAGGATTTTGCTGGTTTGACTTGTATCTGTATTCAAAGAATATGATAAGTTTTAAAAGGACCAACCCTATACTGTACTGTGCTATGGCACGACTGAGTATGAAAGAAGGGTAACCATCCTATTATGCCTCTCAGCCTCCTGCCTATAGTATGTGGTGCACAACACATCCATAGGCGGGACTCTACTTAGCACGGCTTGCAGACTCCCTGGGATACGACCTGCTCTGATACCAAGTTTGTCACACCCCGCCTTGGGGGTATGACTGGCACCTGGTGCCCTACTAGGAACTGAACTGCTAGACTGCTAAGCCTGGGCACATCTGGTACTTGGCTGGCTCTAACCCACATTTTTGGAAACAAAGGGCTGTATAACGGCTGTAAACACAGCCCCCGGCCCATTGGCCTATAGCCTCCTGTACCTGTCATGACAGCTAACCAGAACATATTCAATATTGGGAAACCTATGCGGGCCGACAAGGCCACCATGCTGTCTAGTTATCTGTAACTTGACAATGAAATACTGGAAAGCTACGTGACCGGCAAGGTCACCACTACTGTCAAACTATGGCCCCACATGGCCAACATAAAGGAAACAGAGGTACTAACAGCTAAACAACTGCACGGCCTCACACGACCGGCTCATCTGACCACAGGGAAATATATACAGACTGTAAGCCCCTAGGAATAACAATAGAAATGATCGGGACAAGGCCCCGACCTACCCGTACTGTACAACACAGAAAAAGAAATACACCTCTGGGATTCAGTCTCCGGATGACATGAGCTGAATACTCGATCGCTGATAGGAATCACGTGGTATCGCCTGCTCGTCTATGAGTACCTGCAGGCAAGTAATGCAGCGCCCCCACCGGGCGTCATTAACGCTGGTACTGAGTATGTAAAGCAATAACTAAAAGAATATCTGAAAGCAACAATGTAACTGATGATGCTGAAATAAGAAGGAATAGATTAACTGTCTGATAACGAAATTTATATCTACTCTTAACTATATTGGAAGGAGTAGGAGTCATACCTGAAGACGCATCGTTCTACTGCCGATCTACTCGTATCTAATGTAACATGGCATAGCATAACATAACAAACCGAGCACACACACAACCTTACCCGGCCCCCAAAAGGCGGGAGGTACAACCAGCATAGAATCTATACCCCTACCCGGGTCATAGCATCTCCTATAATAGCAATAAGCATCTTTCCGGTCCCCTGGGTATGCACTTGGGCTCGCTGAGCCCCTGACTATAACTGCATCTGAGTCCGGAGGACTCCTGAATCAACACCCGGGCGTATCCGCTCGACAGGGGTGTGTAAGGGCCGATCAAGGCACAATATGGGGAAAAATGGCATCCCATCTTCGTCCCCTGTGAGATGTCATGGCACTCCGTAGAGCGACGTATCCTCGTCCTCTGGCGGACGAGTCGATACAGCTATCAACCCTGGGGTGGTCATGGATGCTAGGTAGTCCAACCCCAAACAATACAACGGTCTCAACTAGCAATACTATCTGCATGTCCCACATACTGAAGCTAATAGTGGTAAAGTATTTGTATATACTATATGCTGAACTAGCGATAGTAATATGTACGTACTTAATACGTGCTGAGGCTGGTAATAGTATGTATGTATAAATATAGTCTTCTGCCAGACTGTACTGGGTCTAATGCTAAACAAGATATAGTCTTTCTGCTGATTTGGTGGATAACCAAAGATTTGGTGGAATCAATCCCTCCTATGATCAAGTTATGGGGTTTTCACCTAATTGCATAATTCTTCAATTTCTATACATGGGTACGATTATATTATGTTTCTATTGATGATTTTTGAAGCATGGGCAAATTTTAAATAGTTTTTAATCAAAATTGTGTTTTGTATTTTTATGAATATAAAGGTCCATGGATGAGAAGTTCATGAAAGAAGAGAATGATGATGAATGTATGCTGAAAATGAGATTTGATGATGAAAAGCATGTTTCTAAAGCTACCGATGATTATGATATTGTTTTCAAAATAAATTGAGTAGATTCAAGCATGATAAAGTTTTGGCCAAAGCCCTTATATCGAGTATGATGATGTAGCATCTCTAAGTAAGCTTACCATATGGTTTTTGAGTAAAGGCTCCCACTTATCTTTGAGCTTGTGGTATGTTTCGAAATAACGCTTCTCACATGTATGAATTCACAATCGAGATGTATGTTATTATTGAGCTTCGTTTTCACACGATGTTGAGTCTATGCATGATTTCATTATTGAGCTTCGTCAATAGACAATGTTGAGCTTCATTTTCATATGATGTTGAGTTATGCATGATTTCATTATAGAGCTTCGTCAATAGACGATGTTGAGTTTCGTTATACGCAATGTAGAACATTGCATGTTTTGGGAGAAGAGTCTAGCACCAAGTGGGCTAAGGGTCGATCACCCTACGCTCCAGAACTACGCGCCAAAGTAGGTTGATACTATTATATTATTGGGACCTCCCTTGTGAACTATCCCCGGCCCAAATTTCCCATGAGCTTGATATCAATATCATGGTAGCGTCTTTAGCCCTGGCAAGGTTTTGAACTTCTCTGCCCACTTGAGTGTGATAGTGGGGACCACGTAAGCTCTATCGTGGTGTATCGGTTAAGTGACAAGTCTCCCATTTTCTATATGATTTAGATTTTCATATTCGTTACTCATGGTTATTATTTTATACATGCATGTTCTAAAAGCAAGGTTTGACTCATTGTTCAGTTTTCCTAATAAATGTCATATTTTAGCTTTGAATCATTTGAGTCAGTTATGATGTTATGAATCTATGCATTATCATGTTATGAAAAGATTATGATTTCAGAAGGAATGCATGCAATCCCCCCTCTCATATTTGAAAGCTTATGATATGATATGAAATGCTTTAAATGATTTAGTTTACTTAAGCAGTTTTACTTACTCTGCATACTCGGTACATTCCATGTACTGACTGCGTACTTTCATGTTGTATCGTTACATGATACAGGACCTGGCTCTCAGGTTTAGTCCTGCTCTTAGATAGTTCATCGGAGTTAGAATCTTCTTATTGGTGAGTCCTCATCTTCCGAGGACCAGATTATCTATCTTTTCCTTATGTATTTAAGCTTTTCTTACGTATTTTCAGCTTCAGTGTTGTTGAGTTAGTTGGGGTCTTTTTCCATCAACTCATATAGATTAGAGGATTTTCAAACTTATGTGTGTGTTCAACATCGGATTCTTATTCTGATGTTATGTTTAGTTGGACTTCTGCTAAGTTTATATTATTAATTCTTCAGTTTATTGATTGAGTTAGATGTATGCTTATGCGATGGATCGACTTGGGGTCTCTCGGGGTCCCTTGTCCCGTATCTGCGATTCAGGCCTCCATTCGCGCCATGAAAAATGCCTAGAGAGCCTCTGATATGTTCCCTTCCCTCTGTTCTTGTAGTTCATGATTCGGGGACGAAGCTCAATTTTCAAAAAGGGGAGGGGTATACTTGTGAATTTTGGAATTTTTGGTTTCATCGAAGGGTTTCTTTTTCCTAGGGCATGTTATCTAGTAGAACCATCCTGTTTAGGATTTTATTATTTTATTTTTTGATTTTTGTTAAATTAGGAAATTACTTAGGAGTACTCAGCCAAGGAAAGTGCACCAGTTTTGAATTTTCGGAAAAAATTGATCCTATTTAAAATTTTTGATGCATTAGCTATATATTTGTGACTGCATGCATGATTTCTATGGAACTTTTGATGTCATTTAGTTTATTAGCATGATTAGTCTTGTTAATCCATGTGTAAACTAGATAGGTAAAGTGAATATAAGTCATGTTCCATGAGCGATGAGGTTGGATACTTAGTTCAGTACTGTGTTGAAGATCCAGAACTTGTCTGGTTGGTCTTTGCATAGGCTAAGGATGGATGGTTATGATATGATCATAGGACATTTTTTGTTAAGCTCAATTTTATCCTAAATGACCCTACCAAAATCATATGATTCCCTTGCTAATTTTGAGCCTTTAATAGACCATTTTCCTTAGACTGACTGATAAACCGTACCCATTTTTATAATGAACCTGTTT
Source organism: Datura wrightii (assembly GCA_035772735.1). Lineage (NCBI taxonomy): Eukaryota > Viridiplantae > Streptophyta > Magnoliopsida > Solanales > Solanaceae > Datura > Datura wrightii. The sequence continues at coordinate 100,269,549 of JASDFA010000007.1, forward strand.
TTCCCCTGGTCCTTTCTTAGACATTGTGAACCTCTACATAGGCAAAATGCCTAAGTTGAGGGTGACTAGAGTGGTATGCATAAATGGTGGGAATGAGGAAACGGGAAAGAAAAGAGAAAAAGTTAAAAATGAGGTGTGGTGTGACAGAAAAAAAAAGTGATGAAAATGTTGAAAATATTGAAAAAGAAAATGCAGAAGAAAAATAAATAAATGCTTGAAAAGGTTAGAAATACACCACACCCATACAAATGCATAGAAAAGAGGTGAAAAGGGAAGAAAAGGAATGAAAAGAAAACAGGGTGAAATAGGTGAATGGTGAAGCCAATGTATGTAGTGCCAAGAAAGGGATAGTCACTCAAAAATCTCTCATATTTATCATGTCCAGCCCTAAAACCTATATTACAAGCCACAACAAGTCCTATAGTGATCCTAATCTGACAAATTGATAGACTGAAGTAGAGAAAATAAGGGCAAGCTTATGGTATCTGATACACAGTACTTGAAACTTCTTTGTGAGAGTGTGCTTGCTTGTTTAGTCCCATGAAATATTTGACTCTATATCTGTGAGTGGGGACTGCATTTTTTGTAAGGGTACATGGGTTATGTTTAATTTTACCATTGGTATGTGCCACAAGCATCAGTGATGACTTGATTTCCTGTTGATAGCTAGATGACATGTGTTGATCCCTTTTTAGCATATTTTGTGGTTGCTTATAGTACATTAGCTGATATTTGTTCATAGAAGAAAGGTCAAAAGTTGTAGAATGTATAGTGCATGTTTTATTTGGTATTGGCTGTAGTATCCTAGGTTTATTTTCTAGTTGAGCGTCGTGTTTAGTTTTTTTTCTTTTCTTTGCCTGAGGACATGCAAAAGTCTTAAATTGAGGATGTTGATGTACTGTGAGTTTACAACACGTTCGACGCTCAAAACTAAGAAAATAGCATGGACTTAGGTGTTTTTACATAGATATAAGGAACTTTTTCTTTTATTATAGGACAAATAGGTATTGGAGCAAGAATGTGCAAAAGCTATCCTGAAAGAGCAGAAAATGGAATAAAGTCGCAAGTCTTAGTATGAGCCGTAGGTTGATGGTATGAGTCGTACTGAAGACCGTGAAAAGTTTCAGATGGCTGAGTTGTGAAGAGTGTATCCTGTGACTCTCAGTACGAGTCATACAACACTTGTACGAGCCATAACATTGAGTCCTAGAAATATTTCGAAGAATTGCACAAGAGGTTGACTCCTAGCACAGATAGAAAGTACAAGTCGTGGCGTCAAGGTATGAGTTGTACCATCACACTCGTGACAAACTTCAGCAAATTTGATAATTCTCATAGTCAAGCCACAGAAGAACAGTATGAATCGTAAAAAGCATGTTCGAGTCATACCAAGGCCCAACAATTACCCAAATTTCAGCAAGCCAAGGACATACGGATAGCAGGTATGACCCATAAAGTCCTTCTATGGGTCGTAGGATCTGTCGTGGCTCAGGTGGCAGCAGTTATGAAATTTACCCTGTTAGCTTAGGAAAAGGATTCTTATGTCTGTATAATTACTTTTTATGTTTTATTTTCAAGAGAAGATGTTAGAGGATGTGAGAGAACTTTAGAGAACATCGAGACAACATACAATTGAGTTGATTGGCTTGTGATCAACCTTTTCTTTATTGTTTCTTGATCTTTGTGAATTGTTCTTGAGTTATATTGGATATAATCAAAGAAGTTTTTCTCTCATCTACCATTGTAAGTATTGATTTATGTGTTTAATTATGAATGCATAACACAACCTTGCAACTATGAGATGCTAAAACCTCCATAACTAGGGTTGTGGGAACCATGGTGGAGTAATGAGATAGGGTTGCACAAAAGTGATCCAAACCAATGCAAAATGCTTGTATTGTATTCTCTAAATGCTTAAACGTTTCTTAATGGTGTACAACATTAGGACTTGCCCGAATTCCTTACTTGCTTGAGCCTAGAGAGGTAGAGATTAGGAAAAGAGAATTACAACAAAGCCTTGATCTTGATGATCATTGGATTAACTTGAGCTGTGGTCACATGATAGTTATATTAGGAACAATTTGGTAATGGTTAAATTAAAACCGCTCATGAGGCCTGACCTGGTGATTGAGTATAGTCATCCAAAAGGATGAACCAGTCATTTGGATGAACCCTAGTTATAAGTTCTACAAGTAAGAATTGGTATTGATCACATGTGTATACCCGAAGCAGTTATGAACCCATGGGGAACACAAACCCCAGTTAGTCTTAACTCTTGATTTTACATCACAATTTCAATCATTATTTTTAATATTGTTTTTCTTGAACCCCCCAATTGGAATAACTAACCAACAAGTTCATTTACCGACATTAGTCTAGATCTTCCGTATTCCCTGTGGGTTCGACCTCAACCTCTTTGTTGGGTTCTTTATTGACAACGTCCAGTTCATACTTCAGTAGGAGGTGTGGTTTGAGAATTATCAGTACATATCTTCGAGCGTCTGAAATGTGCAGTCAACTTGGCCATCAGTCTGGGGATAAGGATCTTCACTCAAGTTAATCCACACCTCAATCCAGTCTGACTCAACTTCCAAAATGTATTTGTGACTCGTGCTCCTCTGTCAGGTTTGATTAACACTGGGACATCATTTAGCCAGACTATCTCTTTAGTATTTACCTCAGCATAATCTTTATTTAAAACGTAGTTCTAACTGGCAATAAATGAGTTGATCTCATTAGCCTTTCAACAATGACCCAAGTAGGGCCAAGTCTATGCCTGGTACAAGGTAAATGTATGACTAAATTCATATTGAAATTCCCATTTTCGTACAGGCACGGCTATTTCCTGAGTTAACTCGCCATGTTTTTGATGTTCAACGTTTATTTACTGGAAATTGGGGCATTGTGCTATAACTCAACAATGCCTTTCTTCTTCCCATGCCACCACTATATCTCTTTTGTAATGTGATGCATTTTTGTCGAACCTGGGTGGAGACAATAATGGACAAGGTGTAATTTCGCTATAGTCTACCAATGAAGCTCTACCACACTTGGAATGCGGAATCGACCTCTGGGTCTCAAGACTGCACGCCTTGCTATGACAAAGGTTGATGACTCCTTCTGCTGGGCTTTGTCTCTAGGCTATACTAGGGTAGGATCTCCGTATTGTCACTCCTTAGCCTCCATAAGTAGAGGTGATATTGTACTATTCTAGGTCACCATTCTCTATCCTTTAAATGCCAGCTTGATGTTTATTTCACAACATTCAGCAGCGATTCCAAACTCTATCAGTTCGCGACAACCTAGCGGTGGTTCTACTCTCCTCCGTTCTCCTCCAGAGTTAGATGTTAATGCCTTTCCCTTACTTCTCTAGCCTAAAACTCGGGGATCGTTCCCCATGCATCACACTGGCAAGGATATTACTTGCCAACTCTACTAACCTATATCGTCCAGACCCGCACTCAGCCGGTTCCCATCATAAAAACTCTATGTCCCTCACCATAATAAGTTGGGGGCCACAACAATTATTCTCCGGGTACTCACCACTGCCAATAACATACTGCGGTAGGATCAATCACTTTCTGACCTGAGCTTTACTATTACTAGGAGTCTTATTGCTTATGGACCCTTACACGTGCTCGACTTCTCCTAGCAATCTTACCTGTCATTTTGATTTTGACTGCAGTGAAGGTATAGGTGACTTCTTTAAATACTAGGGGTCTTGTCCACTTTTCTAATACCCCTTAGAAATCAATGGGTCTAGTCCTCCTTTACTATTTACTCTTGGCAACATAACATCAATACTTACGCTCTCCTCTATACTAAGAAAAGGCTAGGAGGTGGGAAATAACCATATCATACTACAATGGGGCTAAGGTATGAAACTCAAAAAACTCCAAAGGACTGGAGGTAAGAATCTCACAATTTCACAATCTTTCATACCTTTTAGGTAATCCAACATTAATTTGTGTCCCTGTCTAATACTGAATATCTACTAAGAAAGACAATATATATACCACACTCCTGACCTCCTGTTCCGAAGGTGTAGGAAGGGCTGGGAACAGTGCTGGCATGTCTGTTACCTTATGAGGTTCCTGGTGCCTCGGAGGATGCTGGGGAGATTGAAAAGATGTCCCCTTTCGCCCTCAGGCTAGGATGTCCCCCAACTGTGGAACCCCGCTGGTACTCTCTCCCGGTACTGTATCCTGCTCACGGCTGGCTGTAGTCTGTCTTGTATCAAATATTATTCTAGACAGAAGACAGACATAACAACATAATCTTAGGGACTGAACCCTATACAATTGAACTCTATAGCATGATCTTGAGAAGGAGGGTTAACCATACTATTATGCCTCATAGATCCCTGCTTATAAAATGTGGTGCATAGACTCTACTAGACACGGCTTGCAAACTCCCTAAGATACGATGTTGCTCTAATACCAAGTTTATCATGCCCCATCTTGGGAGGTGTAACTGGCACCTAATTCTACACTGGACTTTGAGCTGACCTGGCTGGACATATACACTTTTGGTGCATACCAGCAGCACATAGCAAGAAAACAAAGATACGAAACATAACATATATAGGCCCCACATGGCAAACCATGAACAACTAGCTAAGAACTGTAGATTGTAGTCTTCAAGCCTCTAAGAATGAAATATTGGCAGGGACAGGGCTCCGGCCTACCCAAAAATTATATAACAAAGGACAGGCAAACCTCTACTATCTGGCAACTCCGAATGAAATGAGCTGACTAATCTGCTGACTCTGAGTGGCTGCTAAGGAGGTCCTTAAAACTGTTTGTCTAAACCAATAGGCAAGCTTGCAGCGCCCCATGTAAGGGTTTTAGTACAATATATATCAATATGTAAGGCAATAATAGTAACTAAATAGAAGCTGATAAAGAGCTGAAAGTAATCAGCAAAAAGGGGCAGAAGTTAACTTGTATGTTTTCATAACCATTGCTTGCATCTAGTAGACAATTATGCAATTAGGAACTCAAACTGTATGATTATACATTCATAAGCTATATCTAGCAAGCAGTATACAAACAATAACCTCCTCTGGCCCCCATAAGCCTGGAAGGTGCAAGCAACACAGAGATAACCTACCTAGTCTCCCATAAGCCTCGATAGGTACAATTCAATCTATATACCCCTAACCATGTCTTTATGGTTCCACAAGTAACTATAACCAAACCTTTCCAGCCTCTAGGACTACGACTGAGCCTTTGGGCTTCTGTAACTGCATCTGAGCCCTCTAGGCTTCTGCAACTGCACCTTAGGCTTGCAAGGCTCCACTGAGGGTCAGTGATGCCGTTATGGCATAACGGAAATCCATATGCAAATGGACTATGATACGACCTTGTAGGCATGAATATTATTCTTTCAGACATCACAAAGCTCCTCTGAGCAATCTATAGCCCCGTAGGCAATAATACAATTACCAATCCTGGGGTCATTAAGAGGAGGCCAACTAAGGTGGGTCAATCCCTACAGGCATACCATCCTATAGACTCAATATAGTCACTCAATAGACGTACCTATCCCCTTAGGCCTCCCGCTGCTCGCCCCTAAACTAGTCTATATAGCTGACAACATGCACACCCCATGTGCCTATACCTGACCAGAGGGTCATGGATTTGATTACAACCTCTGTCGGCTTATACAGACTAAGGCGAGGTCCAGGGTGACCTAAGAGATACTCTGAAGGTCATACTAGGATGATGGTAGTTCATAAGAGAATAGAAATATCATAGGCGACCATCGATATAGTTCCTTCACTTAGAACGATGATAGGGATACTACTAACTGGATATGTTCCTAATTGGACAACCCTAACTTCCCACAAGCGACTTACAACAATTCTTATCCTAGAGGTAATGTTGTGATGCTTAGGGTTCTAGTCCTCTAGATGTCAACCTAGTCTATCTAGATAACATATAGCTCCTTTGAGCAAATTCATAGCCCCATAGGTAGGTATATCTGGATTTAGCCCTTCGTGGCAACATCAATGTGGGCATCTCCAAGAGTAGGACGAGGCATTGGCCCCACGTCTAACCACTAACAAAGTTCCCCTCATTTAGGATATCACTTAGTTTATTAGACTCCTAGAAACTAGGGTGGTTTACTTAGCGACCTATATGACAAGCAGTAAGTCAGCTGAAGCTAATAGTCACAGACAGTAGTCAAACACATGGCAAGCTGTCGCACAGTTCATTAGGGAACCCTAGTGCCATCGACTCGAAGGTAAAGGCCACCCTATCAAGATTCTGGCCCTAGAGACATCAAGGTGCACCAATGGCCTGTGGGGGAGCTTTACTTTCTATATAGGCATCAAACAGAAAGTTATATCCCAGTTGCACCCTATGATATCCATCCGGACCAAGTCATGCCTAACAACTAACCACAAGCTTCTAAGGCCTTGGTACGATAGCTAGACATCGAAATCCCTCTAGATGGTGAATAAATGAACAGGGCAATCTTGTATAACGCTCCTAGCATGTCACATTGAGTATACTCTGGCCCAACAGGGAATACTTTGATCTAACCTCAATTCCTCTCATAGCATCAAACCATAATATATATAATCATTATGCACTTGTAGAAACTACTCATAACATACGTACTTGCAACTCCCTTAGAAAAGTGTAGGCCGTATCAACTATACAATGAGAATAACTTGCCAAAAAGTAATGGCCTTAACATACCTCAATTGCCGATTCCAGCTCACTCAATCCTGCTCCAACCTAGAATAAGTAATTCCTCCAACTCATAACCTTTGCGTTGATGTAATAAATCTGTTATGAATCCATGAAAATAGATAGCAACGTCAAATAATACCAACAATGACCACAATTCATAATCTGACCAAATTCAGCAAAAAAACTCATGAATTTCTGAGAATCTAAAAGGTAGTAATACTTACTTATCACTTGTAGACAATTAGGTCTTTATTAGATATGATTTCTACAACTTTTACTTGATGGGTCAATCAAACCGAGCTCATTTCAAATAAATAACTCTATAGATACATTTTTCGTAGGCCTAGGAATCATTACCTGAGAAGAATTGACATTTGGAGGTGATTTAACGACGCAATTCGGCTCACTTTGATGACAACCTTGTGACCCTTGTCCCTAGAGCCACTCTACTCATTTGGAAAATGATTTAATTAATTTAACACAACACTTAAACATATATTTAGGGAGAAAGTGGAGGGGGGCCGCGGTGCGCCGCCAACGCGCCAGCAGACGGGCGCGACGCACCGCTCAAGGCGCTGGGGAAGGGGCGCTCCTTTTGCCCTACCTATGGTTTCAGGCTCCCACTAGCTTGATGATGCGCTCGTGCATTCCCCCTTAGAGGCTTCTTCGGCCCGTGGTGTTCTCTAAACACTCGCCACAAACACATGCACACATCAGCTAGTCAATCAGAACTCACGAGGTGTAACAAAGAACTAACAGAGTCAAACAACATTTGTATCTTGATAATTATGCCTATCCTAGTTTACTGTATTCATATAACTAGGGATAAAACTACATTTCGTAAAGAGAATAACAACATACTTAATAAGTAGTGAAAACCTAGCAAGAATTCATAGGAACTACATTCCACAAGAAATATTCAGAAGCTGACTGAAAATTTACCCTAATGTTGATCTTCATGACTAGAAATTATAAGGAATTACATAAGGGTTTTGGGACACAAGGTAAGAGAAATTCCATTGTTGAATTCCCACATACCTGGAGTAGAATTCTTGAGAAAAATCTGGAGAAATCTGCAAGAGAACTGAATGCTCTAGCTCAGCTCTGAGATGTCTGCTTGGAAATTCTACGTTCTTGAATCGAGAATTGAGAGAAGATGAGAAGGATTAAGATGATCAAGCCCTTCAATTCTCTCCTCAACATACCCAAAATGACGTAGTTTAGAGATTAAAAAAGTGGGAAGTTACAAAAATGCCCCTAATGTAAATTTTGGAAAACTGCCTGTCAGCATCCTAAGGGTCACACAACGAGTCGTTGGTTGAAACCACGACTCATTGGGACTAGTCGTTGGCCCTGGGCCTAAAATCTAAGCTCACTGGAACTAGACAATAGGAGAGGAAAATGACTCATTGGATGAACTAATGGGTCGTTGGTTCCTCTCAAGGTCACTAGAGGGGATTTTGAATAGGATCATGGACCCGTACAAATGAGCGACACAATTAATCATCGTCACCATTCGTACTATCAATTAGGATTTCTGGGCTAGGTTCACGGATAGAAACGACAACTCATTGTGTGGAACAATGGGTCATTTTTGCCACTCATTGCCACAGGGACGGATTTCTCACCCTCTCAGACTTCTCCCAACGGCTCAACAGTATGGGTCGTTAGTCACTTCCACGACCCGTTGCTGGACTCGTTGGTTCAGGAAGGACAACCTACAGGGCTAACAACGACTAAGACAATGGGTCGATACACCTACCAACAATTCATTGTCTGGGTCATTCTGAGAAAACATTTTCTACTTCTCCTGCCGAGTTTGAGTTTGGTCTATGAATGTTTTGGGGTGTTATAATATCTCCCTCTTGGGATCATTCATCCTTGAATGAAGGCTAAAATTGCTGGAAGACTGGGAAAAGAGCTGCAATTCCCAAACTGAAAATTATAAACTATTTTATAAAGGAGTAACTGACTTCGAACTAGAACAGGCATACTAACTGAGTTGATGCAACTAGGATGCATATTTAGAACACGAATAGAGCTGATGAGGATGGAAGTGAATAGAGTACTGAGGAAGAATTTAATAATTGATGCTGAAACTAAACTAGAAGGGAACAAATGAGGGTATTTAGCCATCATTACTACTTCTGCCTCCCATGTGGCCCCCTCAAGTAGATGGTTCCTCCATAAAACCTTTATCGAAGTGACCTCCTTATTTCTTAGCTTACAAACCTGACGGTCTAGGACCTAAATTGGGATTTTTTCATAAGAGAGACTATCTTTCACCTCCACACTGTCTGGTGGCGCAACTAAGGTCGGATCACCGATACATTTCTTCAATAGTGACATGTGGAATTCTAGGTGCACAGATGCTAACTCTTAAGGTAATTCTAACTCATAGGCCATATTGCCAATTCACCTAAGAACCTTGTAGGGTCCTACATACCTTGGATGGAGTTTCCTTTTCTTTCCAAACCTCATCACCCCTTTCATAGATGAAATGTTTAGACAAACCCAATCATCTACTTCAAACTCTAGCTCTCTTCTCCTTGCATCTGCATATGATTTCTGTCAGCTCTGAGCTATTTTCAACCTTTCTCTCGTAAGTTTCACTTTCAGCATAGCCTCATGAACAGAGTCTGGCCCTATCAAAGTGGCTTCGCCCATCTTAAACCATCCTATAGGAGTCATATACCTCCTACCATATTTTCCCACAAATGGGGACATCTATATACTAGAGTGGTAGCTGTTGCTGTATGCAAATTCGATGAGAGGTAGGTGATCATCCCAACTGCCCTTTAAGTCAATCAAATAAGCTCTAAACATGTCTTCTATGCTTTGAATCATCCGCTCCACTTTTCCATCTGTTTGAGGGTTAAAAGATGTACTAAGCTTCATCTGAGTACCAAGTCTTTTCTAAAATGAATTCCAGAAATGTGAGGTGAACTAGGTACCTCTATCTAAAATGATGGACAAGGGAACCCCATGCAATCTGACTAAATCCTGGATGTACAACCTAGCATAATCCTCAGCTGAATCAGTAGTTTTAACTGGGAGGAAGTGTGCTGACGTAGTCATCTGATCTACTATCACCCAAATGGAATCATGCTTCCGATGAGTATGAGGTAGACCTCTAATGAAATCCATATTCAATTCTTCCCACTTCCACGTGGGTATGCGATATCCTGACTCATACACCCAGGTCTCTGATGTTCAACATTAACCTACTGGCAGTTCTGGAACTTAACCACAAATTTTGCAATGTCCCTCTGCATGCCATTCCACCATTAGATTTCCCAAAGGTCATAGTAAATTTTAGTGGCACCTGGGTGGATAGAATATCTAGAGCTATGTTCTTCTGCCAATATTTGTTTTGTTATGTCATCTATGTCTGAAACGCAATGTTTTCCCTAGTAATGAAGCACACCATCTCCCCATTGGAGAAAGCCTCCACTTCTATTTTTAGAACTGCTTTTTTTAGTTTGAGGAGTTGAGGTCTTCATCCTACTTTGACTTAACCTCTACTACTAGTGATGACTCTGACCCATTCTAGATTACAACTCCACCCTCGATTAAATCAACTAACTGAACTCCCAACCTAGCTAACCTGTGAATGTCTTTCGCCATATCTTTTCTTCCCTCTTCAACATGAGCAACGCTCCCCATGGACATCCTGCTTAATGAATCCACCACCACATTGGCCTTGCCAGGGTGGTATAGAACATTCATGTCATATTCTTTCAATAACTCTAGCCACCTTCTCTGACGAAGATTCAAATCCTTCTGACCGAACATGTACTGAAAGCTCTTTTGGTCAGTTGAAACATCCACTTGAACCACATGAAGGTAATGCCTCCGTATTTTCAAGGCAAACACTACTTTCACCAATTCAAGATCATGAATTGGTAGTTCTTCTCATGAACCTTGATTTGTCTGGAGGCACAAGATAGCACCTTACCCCTATTGCATAAGAATGCAACTGAGGACAACTCAAGAAGAATTACAATAGATCACGAACCCATTGGTTCCTTCTGGTAATGTCACAACTGGAGCTACAATGATTTGTGTCTTCAACTATTGGAAACTTTCTCACATGCATCTAACCACTAAAACTTCACCTTTTGCCGAGTCAGTTTACTCAGAGGGGATGCAATAGAAGAGAACCCCTTTACAAACCATCGGTAATACCCGGCTAAATACAAGAAACTCCTGATATCTGTAGGGAAAGTGGGTCTTGGCCATTCTTTTACCTCTGCTATCTTTTGAGGATCTACCTAATTACCATCACTTGAGACCACAAGACCGAGTAAGGCTACTGACTTCATCAAGAACTCACACTAACTAAATTTAGTGAACAACTGGCGATCTCTGAGAGTCTGTAACACTATTCTCAGGTGATTAGCGTGGTTTTTATTCATTCCTAGAATATACCAAGATGTCATCTATGAACACAGTGACGAACATGTCCAGGTACGGCTTAAACACCTTGTTCATCAGGTACATAAAAGTTGCAGGAGCATTAGTTAGTCCAAAAGACATCACGTTATACCCCGGAAGCCCAAAGATTAGACCTAGGAGTGTCAATAGAGAAAAAGTGAAAATTCTGCAGTAGACTCAAAGTGAGTTGTGAGGAGACTAATAAGACCCACCCACGAGTCGTGATGTGACTTGTGGGGAAGGCCAGGGGATGGAATTTAAGGTTTGAGAAGAGGAGACCCCAAGGGCATGACCACAACTCCTGACCAGGCCCCACGAGTCATTGGGTAAGTCATGGGGAGGGAGATTAAGAAAATAAATTGAATGAGGCAGTGGATATCATAAAAAGACCCCACAAGTCATGGTTAGTCCCTACGATTCGTGGGGTGAGTCATGGTCCAAGTAGGGAATGTTTTAGTGGAGGCTCAGGCATTGTACCTCATGACTGATTCCACGAGTCGTGACCTTGGACAACTAGTCATGAGGTCCCTCGTTGGGACCCCGCTGACATTTCTTTTCTGCGAATTTAGTAAGGGGTCTTCCTTAATTCCTAAGTTTCTAAGGCCTAAACGATGACATTTTGGGTTATAAATAGTGACATTTAAAGGGGTTAAGTTCATTTTAGACTCATTCGTTCATGCATGCAAGGTAGACAAGTTTGAGAGGGTGGTCAAGCTATTGTTCCATAATTTCCTTTAATTCTCTATTGGGCATTCAGAGAAGTGTTAGAATCAGCTGCCAAAAGGTATTTATTGCCATGAATGTGTAATTTCTTCCAAACTCATGCCTAATCCCTCTCTAAAGTATGAAATTCTATGTGTAATCTATGGGGTTTCAACCCAAGTGCATGAGTCTTCGATATCTATACATGGGTATGATTTGATCATGATGATATTATTGAATTATGAAGCATGGGCAATTTTTATAATATTTTCAATTAAAAATCATGTTTCTAGCTTATTGAATTAAAATCCCATTGTTGAGATGTCTATGAAAGATAAGATTGGTGATGAATATATGATGATGATGAGATATTATGCTGAAAAGCATATTTTAAAACTACCCATGTTTACAACTATGTTTTCAATGAGAATTTAGTATTTTTAAGTATGATAAAGCTTTGGGATGTTCCCGCATGTTAAGTATGAATGATGATTTTCCAAAATCAAGCTTACCATATGGTTTTGAGCGAAGACTCCTAATTACATTTTAAACTTGTGGTATGTCTTGAACTAAAGCTTCTCATATGTATGATTTCATATTTGAGATATATTTGATCATTGAGCTTCATCAATAGACTATGTGGAGCTTCGTTATAAAATGATGTAGAACATATGCATGTTTTGGGAGTAATGTCTAGCACCGAGCAGGCTATGGGTCGATCAACCTATGCCTCAGAAAAATGCACCAATGTAGGTATATATATTATGACTTTGGGAACTCCCTTGTGAGCTTTCCTAGACCGTATGGGCCTTCAGCTTGATATCAATATCATGGTATCATCCCTAGCCCTGACAAGGCTTTGGATGACTTTACCCACTTGAGTGTGATAATGGGTACCATGCAAGCTCTATCGTGGTATGTCAGTTATAAGATGAGTCTCCCGTTGTTCCTCATGATTTCAGATATGCATGTTTCATTACTCATGAGATTTATGTAAATGCATGTTCCAAAGCAGGTTTGACTCATTGTTCTGCTTTACTTACAAGTAACAAAATTCCGCTTTGAGTTAGTTGAATCAGTGATGGTATTATGAAGTTATGTTATTTTATGTTGTAAATAGATCATGATTTCAGAAAGAATGCATGCAAGCCCCACTCTCGGACTCTTGATGTTTATTTTATATTATGCATTGTCTTTAAATTATTTTATCTACTTTAGCAGTTTTACTTATCTTGCATACTCAGTATATTTCATGTATTGAATGCATCATTTACGCTGTATCATTTCATGATATCGGACCCAACTCTCAAATTTAGCCCCGCTTGTAGTCAACTTATTAGAGTTAGCACTCTATTCATGGGTGAGTCCCCATTACCCGAGGACTAGACTACTTAGCTTTCCTTTATGTATTTCAGTGTCAGTTGTGTTGAGTTAGTTGGGGTATTGGCCCATAAGCTCATTATGTTTAGAGGCTTTTAAAATATATGTATGTATTCAGCTTTAAGTTTCATATTCTGATGTTATGTTCAAGTTAGACTTCCACTATTATTTTATTGTGACTATTTAGTTTTCTTGTTTTCGATTAGATTTATGCTTATGCCATGGATCGACTTGGGGTCTCCCGGGGCTCCTTAAACATGTTATGATCCGAGCCTCTATTCGGGTCGTGACAAACTTATTATTAGAGCCATAGGTTTGAAGTGTCCTAAGATGTATAAAAGTCGCGTTAAGTAGAGTCTTTTTCATGGGTGTGAAGTGCACCACACTTATGACAAGGAGACTACAAGACATTTAGGAAAATGTTCCCTTCTTTCACGATCTATGTTGTGGGATGAAAAGTCTTTCTATCCTTCTAATTCATGCTATTCGCAATTGTAGAATCATGGCTTCTTGAAGAAGTAATGGTAGGAGAAATGGGAATGGTGAAGGACTCGGGGATGGCAATGGTAATGGGCACCAGCAAGCCCCACTAGTTTAGGAGCACCAAGCACCAAAGCCAATCGCTCAAGCTGAGTTTCGAGCCGCTATTCAGATTCTTGTGCAGGCCTTGACTGCTCAAGTTAATCAGCAGGCCGTTGCACATGTTCTAAAGAATGGCAATGCAGCGTCTTGAGTCTGAGACTTCTTGAGGATGAACCAGCCAGATTTCCTTGGGTCCAAGGTAGATGATGACCCATATTAGTTCATAGATTAGATAGTGAAGATCACCGAAGTCATGGGGTAAATGGAGTTTAGTGCGCAGAGTTGGCCTCTTACCTGTTCAAGGGGGTCGCGCATATCCCGTTTTGCCAATAGATGGATAGCAGGGTCGCCAGAGCAGGTCCTTCACTTGGGAGGAGTTTCATATTGTATTTCTAGACCGGTTATTCCCTCGTGAGATGAGGGAGGTAAAGGTAGCTGAGTTCGTAAATCTGAAGCAAGGGAGGATGATGGTGCAAGAGTATGCCCTTGAGTTCACTCGTCTAGTGAAATATTCCCCAGAGTTAGTAGCTGATTAGAGGGCGCGGATGAGAAGGTTCGTGCATGGAGTAGCGGGTTATTTGGACAAGGATTTTAGGACCGCCATGCTCGATCAGGATATGGATTTCCCACGGATAGTGTTGTATGCCCAGCAGATGGAGGCGGCACATCTGACAGAGAGGGAGGCCAAGAGGGACAGGATCGATGACCATAGATTCTCCAACCGAGGTCAGGTGGTGGGTACCGACAGTAGACTCACCATAGGTCATCAACTCCAGCATCTTCAGCATTGAGTGTGCCATCCAAGCCTAGACATGATCATAGAGAGAGAGCATCAAGCTCGAGGGGTCAGAGTAGTAGGCCTGTAGATTCTAGCATCCCATCTTGTCGCAGATATGGTCAAGGAAACACAGGACAGTGCCCAGAAGGTTCAGGTGCTTGTTATAGGTGTGGGAAGCCCGGATACATGCTTAGAGATTTCCCAGCAGCGAGACAATCGGGTTGGGGGCCGAGCCCAAGCTTCTAGTTTAGCAGCCCCTCCTGCACGCTCAGTCAATTAGGGGGCATCTACTAACACAGCTGGTGGTTAGCGCTAGAATAGATTCTATGCTTTAGTGTCTCATCAGGAGCAGGAGGTCTCCCAGGATGCGGTCATTGGTATGTTATGAGTTTTCCATATTGATTTTTATACTTTGATAGATTTGGGGGCTACCTTGACTTTCGTTACACATTATGTGGCCAATAGCTTCGGATTCAGTCCCGAAGTCTTGTCAGAACCCTTTTGAGTTTCTACTCCAGTAGGTGACTCAGTTATAGCTAGACGGGTGTATAAATGTTGCCCAATCTCAGTCCTTCAGAAAGTCACCTCAGCAAATTTGATAGAGCTAGCCATGACCGATTTTGATGTTATTCTCGGCATGGATTCGGTATTTGCATGCTATGCTTCAGTTAATTGTGGAATTCGGGCAGTAGAGTTCAGATTTCCTGGTGAGCTAGACTTAGAATGGAAGGGTAGCTAAGCTATACCTGTAGGTCGTTTCATTTCCTACCTTAAGGCCAGAAAGATGATTTCTAAGGGTTGTGTGCACCATCTAGTTAGGGTTAAGGATGTTGAATCCAAGAACCCAAATATCCAGTCAGTTCCTGTAGTACGTGAGTATCCAGAAGTCCTTCTTGATGATTTGCTAGGTGTTCCTCCCAAGCGGAAGATTGACTTTAGTATTGACCTTCTTTCGAACACGCAACCTATATCTATTCCACCCTACAGAATGGCTCCAGTCGAGCTAAAGGAGTTGAAAGAGTAGTTGAAGGACTTTGTAGATAAGGGTTTCATTAGACCGAGCAAGTCTCCATGGGGTGCACCAGTCTTATTTGTCCGAAAGAAGGATGGTTCCTTCACATGTGCATTGATTATCGGCAATTGAACAAAGTCACTATCAAGAACAGGTATCCTCTACTCAGGATTGATGCTTTATTTGACAATCTTTAGGGTGCCAAGTGTTTCTCAAAGATAAATCCCAGGTTCGGGTATCATCCTCTCTAAGTTCGGGAGGGTGACATCCCAAAGACAGCCTTTAGGACGCGGTATGGTCATTGTGAGTTTGTAGTTACGTTTTTTGGACTAACAAATGCTCCTGCACCTTTTATGTACTTGATGATGTCACACCCCGCCTTGGGGGGTATGACTGGCACCTAGTGCCCTAGTAGGACCTAAATTGCTAACTAGTGAGCCTAACCACATCTGGTGCATGGCATCTGGTGCATGGCTAGCTCTAACTCAGATTTGTGGAATCAATGGGCTATATAACAACTATAAATACAGCCTCCGGCCGACTAGGCCTATAGCCACCTGTATGAAACTTCAGCTAACCAGAAACATACATGCAAGGGGGAAACCTATGCTGGCCGACAAGGCCACCATGCTGTCTAGTTATCTGTAACTCAACAATAGAATACTGAATACTACGTGACCGGCAAGGTCACCACTACTATCAAACTAAGGCCTCACATGGCCAACATAAACTGAAATGCTAAACAGCTATAACAAACTGCACGGCCTCATATAACCGGCTCAACTGACCATAGGGAAATATATATACAGACTGCAAGCCTCTAGGAATGCTGATAAGATGGTCGGGACAGGGCCTCGGCCTACCCATACTGTACAACAAAAGGGAAATGATATAAACCCACGAAATATCAAGCTCCGGATGACAGGAGCTAATGACTCTGCGCTGGCTAGGATCACGAGGGATCACCTCCTCGTCTATGAGTACCTGCAGGCAAGTAATGCAGCGCCCCACCGGGCGTTAGTACCACTGGCACCGAGTATGCAAAGCAATTGAACATAACTGAATACAAATAACATAACTAGAAATTCTGAATAGCAGGAGACAACTGAATCTGAAAAGCTGTTAGGAACTAGATCAAACCTTTCTGCACTGATATGCAGGACCGTGTCTGTAGTCACGACGGCCTGCTGTCTATTAACTAGTATAGATAAGCACATAAGTACATATACATTTAGCAAGCAATAGCCAATACCAACCCCTATAAGTCGGATGGTGCCAAACAAGCAAAAAATCTATATACACCTACTCGGGTAAAAACCAGCCAAAAATAAGTCATTCCACTCATCTGCTCACTCGGAGCTCCTCTACCAGCCCCCTAGGTCTCCAGCTCGGGCCATAGCCTCCGATATAAATAACCGTGTCCGAGTCCGGAGGACTCCTGTGCAGACAGTAACAGATAGGGTCTGGTTCCCTGGAACTCTCCTCAGGGCTATCTGAAATCGGAGCTGCACCTGTAATAAGATCTGTAACTGTAACTGTATCTGTATCTGTTCCCTGGGCGCTTGCGCACAACAGGGCTATTTGTACTGTAATGCTGATCAGCCTGATATGGGAAAAGCTTCATCCCATCTTCGTCCAAACTGGGGATGGCATGCCACTCCTTGGAGTGACGTAAACCCACCCGCTCAGTGGGCGACACGATTACCCACCTAGGGGCGGCGAGGACGCTCAATAAGGTGCCCTCACGGCACATCAAGTCTCAACAAACAAATACCACATATGAATAGCAAGCATGTATAACTGAAAAAGACTATTTGAAATCTGATTTCTTATTCTGATCTCTTTCTGTATTATACTGATTCTTTATTGATTATACTAATTCTGAAATCTTTATTTAACTGTGTGGCTAATCTGTAGCCGGGATACTATCTGTCTGAATGGCTAATCTGTAGCTGTAAAACTGTCTGTCTATCTGATTTTACCTTACTAGCTTTATTCTGAAAATCTATATCTTTTTATTCTACAACATGCTTGCTAATCATACAATAGGCAATACTGAATCTGGAATGCTAACTCGCCCTTTAGCACATGCTTTACTAGCTTTCGGACTGAATACGATACGGAAACACAACTCAAAATTTACTAGACTTGTTTAATTCTCAACATTCAACTCCGAGAGTTAAAAATGCGGAGTTTACTATGATTTACCAAGCTAAGGCTTACTAACTTGCTGAAGAATAGCTTCACATACCTAAACCTCGAGTTATCCGACTGTCAGACGAGGCTCGGTCAGTACTCCAGCTATTTCTCCCAACTGCATTCATATATACGTCAATTAATACTAAATACAACTTTATTCTGAAGAACGATGTCACTTTTGATATAATTATAGCCTAAACTTAGGCTTATCGAAAGACGGTCGAAAACTTGCTATTTTTCAGAAGTCCAGAAGGGAGAAGTATTCACTTCACAGCTAGGAGCACATAGACACTACTTTGGAGCAGTTCTACTTACCTTAATCCGGTAGCTCGATGATTCGTCGGCCGTATTTCGCGAAACAAAACCTGTAGAAATGCTTTCTGTTGCTAAATACCTCGGTACCTGAGGTTAATTTGAGTTTAGACTACGTTTGGCAGCGTAATCGAACGATAATATACTAACCCTCTTCGTCTCTCTCTATTTTCTACGTACTCTCTGGAAATTATAATGAATGATCTAATTTAAAACCGAAGTGGAGCTTTATATACTTGGGCCTGGACAGGCCCAACGTGTCACGGAGCCAACGCGGAGGCTCCACCTCCGTGACACGTTGCCATCGCGGAGGGGCTCTGCCTCGGCTCCTTCCGCGATGGTTCGACAGGTTCCTCGTCCGGTCTTTTCCCGAACCTTTCTCTAGCACGAATGACTTTCAAATATGCTTAACCAACGCGCCAATAGGCCATCTAGGTGCCGGGAATCTTACGGGGTATAACATTCTCCCCCCTTAAGAACATTCTTCCTCGAATGTAAACTTCTATCTAGAGGACTTCTAGACTTACTACTTAGGAAAATTTTGGTAGAGTTTTCCCTGTAATATGGACTATCTCAAAACCTGAAACGCAGAAAAGTCCAATACAGGTACTGCACACAATACTTTAGGAATCACGGGATAGCTAAACATTAATCTTTCTCATTTATACATACACAACCACAAGGTTCTGCATAAGTAATAATACGGACATACCTGTCACCTGACTAGGCCTGGAATAAGTGAGGATATCTAGCTTTCATATCTTCCTCTGCCTCCCAAGTAATCTCCTCTCGGTCCCTGTTATGCCACAATACCTTGACAGACGCAATATCTTTAGTTCTCAATCTATGAATCTGTCTGTCTAAGATGGCTACTAGAACCTCTTCATAGGCCAGTTCTTCCGTAACCTGGATATCCTTGACTGGGACTGCTCTGGATGGGTCTCCTATGCATTTCCTCAGCATAGATACATGAAAGACCGGACAAACGGATTCCAATTCTGGAGGCAAGTTCAACTCATATGCTACTCGGCCTACCCTTCGACGGATCTGATAAGGCCCAACAAACCTTGGACTGAGCTTACCTTTCTTGCTGAATCTCATCACTCCTTTCATCGGAGATACCTTCAGAGATACCCTGTCATTCATATCAAAATCCAGGTCTCTGAACCGCACATCAGCATACGATTTCTGGCGGCTCTATGCAGTCAGTAAGCGTTCTCTAATAAGCTTTACCTTTTCCTCCGACTGTTGAATGATGTCTGGCCCAATCAATGCTGATTCTCCCACTTCGAACCAGCCAACCGGCAATTTACATTTTTGCCCATACAAGGCTTCAAAAGGCGCCATCTAGATGGCTGAGTGACAGCTATTATTATAAGCAAATTCAATTAACGGCACATGCTCGTTCCAGCTACCACCAAAGTCTAGCACACACGCTCGCAACATATCTTCGAGCGTCTAAATGGTGCGTTCAGCCTGTCCATCTGTCTGAGGGTGGAATGCGGTACTCAAATTAATCTGCGTACCCAGACCTTTTTGAAACGACTGCCATAATCTAGCCGTAAACTGTGCTCCTCTGTCTGAAATAATGGATACTGGTACTCCGTGCAACCTAACTATTTCTCGGATATACAACTCCGCATAATCTTCGGCTAAGAAGGTAGTTCTTACTGGTAGGAAATGAGCTGATTTTGTCAATCTGTTAACTATCACCCATATAGAGTCATGTCTGTGTCTGGTACGGGGTAATCCTGCTACAAAATCCATATTTATGGCTTCCCATTTCCAGAGAGGCACAGCTATGTCCTGAGTTAACACGCCCGGTTTATGATGTTCTGCTTTTACCTGTTGGCAGTTAGGACACTAGGATACAAATTAAGCAATTTCTCTTTTCATACCTGGCCACCAGTAGTTTTCCTTGATATCATGGTACATTTTCGTCGCACCGAGGTGAAGAGAATAACGGGCGTAATGTACCTCATTCATAATCTTCTGGCGGAGCCCTGAAACATCTGGAACACAGAGGCGGCCTTTACATAACAGCACTTCTTCCTCAGTTATCTGAAAATCTGGCGCTCTACCCTGCTGAATTCTGCCTTTAAGCTGGATCAGGTCAGGATCTTCATATTTCCGTTCTTTCACCTCCACAATTAATGATGACACAACGGTTTTTTGAATTACCACTCTGTTGCCCTCTGTTTCTGCTACACGAATAGCTAAGCTAGCTAATTGATGTATTTCTCTGACCAACTCCCATTTCTCGGGCTGCAAATGCGCCAAACATCCCATTGATTTACGGCTAAGAGCATCTGCTACTACATTGGCTTTTCCCGGATGATACAGAATGTCCACGTCATAATCTTTTAGCAGTTCTAACCAGCGACGCTATCACAGGTTCAACTCCCTCTGAGTGAAGATATACTGTAGGCTCTTGTGATCTGTGAAGATATCCACATGGACGCCATAGAAGTAATGTCTCCATATCTTTAAGGCGTGGAACACTACGGCTAACTCCAGGTCATGGGTAGGGTAATTCTTTTCGTGCTTACTCAGCTGTCTGGAAGCATACACAATCACCTTACCATGCTGCATCAACACACAACCCAACCCAACGCCTGATGCGTCGCAATACACTGAATAACCTTCTGTACCTTCTGGCGATGCTAACACTGGGGCAGAGGTTAATCTGTCTTTTAACTCCTAGAAGCTCTGCTCACATGCCTCTGTCCACTGAAACTTCGTTGCTTTCTGTGTGAGTTTGGTCAGAGGTGCCGCTATAGTAGAGAATCTCTCAACAAATCTCCTGTAATATCCTGCTAACCCCAGAAAACTGCGGACTTCAGTCGGAGTGGTAGGCCTGGGCCAGATTTTAACTGCTACTATCTTCTGCGTGTCAACCTGTATACCTGCATCCGACACAATATGCCCCAAGAAGGCTACTGAGTTAAACCAGCATTCACATTTAGAAAACTTAGCATATAATTGACGGTCCTTGAGAATCTGGAGTACTGTCCGTAAATGAATCCGGTGATCTGCTTCAGAGCGAGAATACACCAGAATTTCATCAATAAATACTATCACGAACAGGTCTAGGTATGGTCTGAAAATACTATTCATCAGGTCCACGAATACTGGTGGGGCATTCGCTAACCCAAAGGACATAACTAGAAATTCAAAGTGTCCATATCGGGTCCTGAATGCCGCTTTGGGAATATCTCTTTCACAAACTCAAACCTGGTGATATCCGGACCGCAAGTCAATCTTGGAAAAGTATCTGGCCCCTTGTAGTTGATCAAACAAATCATCTATTCTGGGAAGCGGATACTTATTCTTTACTGTAACTTTGTTCAACTGCCAATAATCTATGCACATACGGAGTGAGCCATATTTCTTCCTTACAAACAGAACTAGCGCACCCCATGGTGAAGTACTCGGCCTGATGAAACCTTTGTCTAACAAATCTTTCAACTGCTCCTTCAACTCTCTGAGTTCTGTAGGAGCCATACGATAAGGAGGAATTGATATAGGCTGAGTGCCTGGTAATAAATCAATAGCGAAATCTATTTCCCTTTCTGGGGGAATACCAGGTAACTCATCTGGAAACACATCAGGGAACTCATTCACCACCGGAACAGACTGGAGTGTCAGAGATTCTGCTCGGACATCTTGAACCCTGACTAGGTGGTAGATACATCCCTTAGCTATCAATTTCCTCGCCTGAAGGTAGGAAATAAACCTACCTTTTGGAGTAGCTGTGCTGCCTTTCCACTCTCGCACTGCCTCTCCTGGAAAGTGGAATCAGACCATCTAGGTCCAACATTCTACATTGGCATAGCACGACACTAGCCAATCCATACCCATTATGGCATCGAAGTCTATCATTTCTAGCTCTACCAGATCTACTGTAGTCTGGCGGTCAGCAACCTCCACTATACACCCTCGGTAAATTCTGCTAGCTATAATAGAGTCACCGACGGGCGTGGATACTGCAAAGGGCTGCTATAATAATTCTGGTGCAATATTGAACTTTTGTGCCACAAATGGGGTAATATACGACAGAGTGGATCATGGATCAATAAATACATAAGCAGGGCATGAACCGATAGTCATCGTACCTGTTACTACATCCGGAGACGCCTCTGAATCATGTCTCCCTGGTAGTGCATAAGAACGGTTTGAGCCCATACCTGAACTGGAAGCTCCTGATTTACCTCGACCTCTGCCTACTGAGCCTGAAGGCCCACGCCCCACTGAGGATGCTGGGGCTCGTGGCCCTGCGAATCCCCTGTCCTGACTACCTCTACTCTCCTGACCTCTGGTCGGACAATCTCTCATCTGATGCCCCTCCTTCCCGCAAATATAACACCCAGTGGAGCCATATTTACAAGCTCCGGAGTGTGGTCGATTACAATAGGGGCAGGGTGAGGGTGCAAATCTGCTCTGTTCTCCCCTTCTCTGTTATGGGGAATTTACAGTTCTGGAACTGCCACTGGGCTCTGACTGCCCTCGTCGCACATATCTACCTTGCTGCTGCTGCTGCTGTGGTAGAGGTGGGGGTTTAGGGGGTCTGTATGATAGTCGAGGCCTGGGTCCTCTCTGAACTTCCCTTTGCATCTCGTCCGATCTATCTCTGCGGTGCTGTTCCTGACTGGTCTGTCTACTACTTTGTTGCCGCTGTCTAAGACCCTCAATGGTCTGAGCAAAGGCCTGTACTCGGGCAATGTCCATATCTTCCCGTAGCGTAGCCGTCACGCAAGCTTCAATATATTCCGGGTTCAGACCCATAATGAACCGGTGGACTCTGGATGGCATAGTGTCCACAAAGGCTGGAGCATAGCGGGCTAAGGAGTCAAACTGTAGGGAATATTCTCGTACACTCCTCGCCCCCTGCTCCAAATGCAAAAACTGATCCATTCAGGCCTGCCGGATCTCCCGTGGCAAATAATGGTCCAGGAAGGCCTCCGAGAAGCTGGACCAGGTCGGAGGGGCAACATCTCTCCCTCGAGACCTTTCCCAACTCTCGTACCATAATACAGCTATGTCCCGCAATCGAAACACTGCCAGCTCAACTGATTCTGTAGGGGTCACATGAAAAATTCTCTACATCTAATCTAGGAAGTCCTGGGGGTCCTTTGCCTGAACTGACCCAGTGAACTGTGGGGGACCTAATGCCAAAAACTCCCTGACCCTGGAACTACCTGACCCACCTGAAGGCTCTACTACTACAGGTGGCACTGACTAGCGTTGTGTGGCCATCATTTGTGCCAACATAACTACAGCACTACGAACCTCCTGATCTGATGGCGAATGCACAGGAGCTATCGGGTGCGGTGTAGTGCCCAACGGCTCCGGATATAAGGGGGGCTGCTGAGAGGGCTGTGATGAAGCCTCTATATCGCCCTCAGATCGGGCTGACTCTACATGGAACTGAGGCATCCCGCTGGTGCCTTCTCCTGCTGTTGTGTCTAATCTCCTGCCTGTGGTAGGGTGTCACTGATCTGCCATTTTTATCTGTAGACAAAGATTACGATAAGTTTTAAGGACTCAACCCTATACTGTACCGCTCTATAGCACGACTGACTGAGAAAGAAGAGTAACCATCCTATTATGCCTCGCAGCCTCCTGCTTATAGTATGTGGTGCACAACACATCCATAGACAAGACTCTACTTAGCACGGCTTGCAGACTCCCTGGGACATGACCGGCTCTGATACCAAGTTTGTCACACCCCGCCTTGGGGGGTATGACAGCCACCTGGTGCCCTAGTAGGACCTAAATTGCTAACTGGTGAGCCTAAGCACATCTGGTGCATGGCTAGCTCTAACTCAGATTCGTGGAATCAACGGGCTATATAACGGCTGTAAATACAGCCTCCGGCCGACTAGGCCTATAGCCACCCGTATGAAACTTCAGCTAACCAGAAACATACTTGCAAGGGGGAAACCTATGCGGGCCGACAAGGCCACCATGCTGTCTAGTTATCTGTAACTCAACATTAGAATACTAAATACTACGTGACCGGCAAGGTCACCGCTACTATCAAACTAAGGCCTCATACGGCCAACATAAACTGAAATGCTAAATTGCTATAACAAACTGCACGGCCTCACACGACCGGCTCAACTGACCATAGGGAAATATATATACACACTGCAAGCCTCTAGGAATGCTGATAAGATGGTCAGGACAGGGCCCCGGCCTACCCATACTGTACAACAAAAGGGAAATGATATAAACCTCTAAAATATCAAGCTCCGGATGACAGGAGCTGATAACTCTGCGCTAGCTAGGATCACGAGGGATCGCCTCCTCGTCTATGAGTACCTGCAGGCAAGTAATGCAGCGCCCCACCGGGCGTCAGTACAACTGGTACCGAGTATGGAAAGCAACAGAACATAACTGAATACAAATAACATAACTAGAAATTCTGAATAGCAGGAGACAACTGAATCTGAAAAACTGTTAGGAACTAGATCAAACCTTTCTGCACTGATAGGCAGGAGCGTTTCTGTAGTCACGGCGGCCTGCTGTCTATTAACTAGTATAGATAAGCACATAAGTACATATACATTTAGCAAGCAATAGCCAATACCAACCCCCATAAGCCGGATGGCTCCAAACAAGCAAACAATCTATATACCCCTACCCGGGACAAAACCAGCCAAAAATAAGTCACTCCACTCATCTGCTCACTCGGAGATCCTCTACCGGCCCCTTGGGTCTCCGCTCGAGCCATAGCCTTCGATATAAATAACCGTGTCTGAGTCCGGAGGACTCCTGTGCAGAAAGTAACAAATAGGGTCTGGTTACCAGAACTCCCCTCAGGGCTATCTGAAACTGGAGCTGCACCTGTAATAAGATCTGTAACTGTAACTCTATTTGTATCTGTTCCCTGGGCGCTTTCGCACAACAGGGCTATCTGTACTATAATGCTGATCAGCTTGATATGGGAAAAGCTTCATCCCATCTTCGTCCAAACTGGGGACGGCATGCCACTCCTTGGAGTGACGTAAACCCACCCGCTCAGTGGGCGACACGATTACCCACCTAGGGGCGGCGAGGACGCTCAATAAGGTGCCCTCACGGTACATCAAGTCTCAACAAACAAATACCACATATGAATAGCAAGCATGTATAACTGAAAAAGACTATTTGAAATCTGATTTTTTATTCTGATCTCTTTCTGTATTATACTGATTCTTTATTGATTATACTGATTGTGAAATCTTTATTTAACTGTTTGGCAAATCTGTTGCCGGGATACTATCTGTCTGAATGGCTAATCTGTAGCTGTAAAACTGTCTGTCTATCTGATTTTACCTTACTAACTTTATTCTGAAAATATGTATCATTTTATTCTACAACATGCTTGCTAATCATACAATAGGCAATACTTAATCTGGAATGCTAACTCGCCCTTTGGCACATGCTTTACTAACTTCCGGACTGAATACGATACGGCAACACAACTCAGAATCTACTAGACTTGCTTAATTCTCAACATTCAACTCCGAGAGTTACAAATGCAGAGTTTACTATGATTTACCAAGCTAAGGCTTACTAACATGCCGAAGAACAGCTTCACTTACCTTAACCTCGAGTTATCCGACTGTCGGACGAGGCTCGGTCAGTACTCCAACTATTTCTCCCAACTGAATTCATATATACGTCAATTAATACTAAATACAACTTTATTCTGAAGAACGACGTCACTTTCAATGTAATTATAGCCTAAACTTAGGCTTATCGAAATATGGTCGAAAACTTGCTATTTTTCAGAAGTCTAGAAGGGAGAAGTATTCACTTCACAGCTAGGAGCACATAGACACTACTTTGGAGCAATTCTACTTACCTTAGTCCGGTAGCTCGACGATTCGTCGGCCGTATTTCGCAAAACAAAAACCGTAGAAATGCTCTCTGCTGCTAAGTACCTCGGTACTTGAGGTTAATTTGAGTTTAGACTACGTTTGGCAGCGTAATCAAACGATAATATACTAAACCTCTTCGTCTCTCTCTGTTTTCTACGTACTCTCTAGAAATTATAATGAATGATCTAATTTAAAACCAAAGTGGGGCTTTATATACTTGGATCTGGACAGGCCAAACGTCTCACGGAGCCAACGTGGAGGCTCCACCTCCGTGACATGTTGCCATCGTGGAGGGGCTCTGCCTCGGCTCCTTCCGCGATGGTTCGACAGGTTCCTCATCCGGTCTTTTCCCGGGCCTTTCTCTAGCACGTATGGCTTTCAAATATACTTAACAATGCGCAAATAGGCTATCTAGGTGCCGGGAATCTTACGGGATATAACAGATGAACAGGGTGTTCAAGCCATACCTGGGCATGTTCATGGTCGTGTTCATTGATGAAATCCTTATATACTCTCCGAGCGAGGGGGAGCATGTCGCTCATTTGAGAGAAGTGCTTCAGACTATCAAGGATTGTCAATTATATACCAAGTTTAGCAAGTGCACTTCTGGTTGAACCCTGTAGCCTTTTTGGGCCATGTGGTATCAAGTGAAGGCACAAAGGTAGATTCTCAGAAAATCCTGGCGGTGAAGAATTGGCCTAGATCGGTGAACCCTTCAGATATTTAGAGTTTCTTGGGTTTAGCCAGCTACTATCGATGATTTATTTAGGGTTTCTCATCTATTGCAGCACCTTTGACCAAGTTGACTCATAAGAAGGTGAAATTCCAATGGTTAGAGGCTTGTGAGAAGAGCTTCCAAGTGTTTACGACTTGACTTACTCCAACACCGATGTTGACCCTACCCGAGGGTACCGATCGATTCGTGGTGTATTGTGATGCTTCAAAAATTGGACTCGGGTGTGTTTGATGCAGCGCGGGAAAGTGATACCATATGCCTCGAGATAGTTAAAAGTTCATGAGAAAAATTACCCGACCCATGATCTAGAGTTGGCCGTGGTGGTATTTTCCTTAATGATATGGTGAAATTATTTGTATGGGGTCTATGTGGATGTGTTTACGGACCATAAGAGTTTACAATATGTGTTCAGGCAGAAAGATCTCAATCTTCGACAAAGGAGGTAGTTGGAACTACTCAAGGACTACGATATGAATGTTCTTTATCATTTGGGTAAGGCTAATGTGGTAGCGGACGCACTTAGTAGACTCTCTATGGAGAATGTATCCCATGTGGATGAAGGGAAAATGGAGTTGGTGAGGGATGTGCATCGACTCGCAAGATTAGGAGTTAGATTGGTCAACTCCATTGATGGCGGTGTTGTTGTCCAAAACGAATCAAAATCGTCCTTGGTGACTGATGTGAAATCTAGACAAGATGAAGACCAACTTTTGGTAATGTTGAAGGAAGTCATTCGAAGTCATAAGGTAGAGGTCTTCTCCTGAGGGGGTGATGGTGTGCTTCGGTATCAGGGTGATCTATGTATTCCAGATGTTGATGATCTGAGGATCCGGATGTTGTATAAGGCTCATGGATCCAAGTATTCTATCCATCCAGGTGCCACCAAGATGTATCATGATTTACGGGAAATCTATTGGTGGAGTGGCATGAAAAAGGATATTGCAGAATTTGTAGCCAAGTGCCTCAACTGTCAACAAGTAAAGGTTGAGAATCAGAGGCCAAGAGGCATACTTCAAGATATTAGCACTCCCACATGGAAGTGGGAAGAGATTAATATGGATTTCATAACAGGTCTGCCTCATACTCGTCCATAATATGACTCAATTTGGGTTATCGTAGACAGGTTGACCATCACTGCACATTTTCTACCAGTTAAGACCATAGATTTTGTAGAGGATTATGCCAAGCTATATATCCGGGAGTTGGTCCGATTGGATGGAGTGCCATTATCCATCATTTCAGACCGAGGTACTCAATTTACCTTTCAGTTTTGGAAGTCATTTCAAAAAGGATTTGGTACACAAATTAAGCTTAGCACAACATTTCACCCACAAATAAATGGTCAAGCGAAGCGGAATATTAAGGCCCTCGAGGACATGCTGAGGGCATGCGTGATTGACTTAAGAGGTAGCTGGGATGATCATTTGCCACTTATCGAGTTTGCCTACAATAAGAACTATCACTCTATCATTCAGATGGCGCCGTTCGAGGTTCTCTACGGGAGGAGATGTAGGTCGCACATCAAATGGTTTGGGGTTAGTGAGGCAGCACTGATAGGGCCAGATTCAGTTCATGAGGCAATGGAAAAGGTTAAGCTGATAAGAGATAGGTTGAAAATTGCACAGAGTTGCCAAAAGTCTTATGCGGATGTGAGAAGAAGAGAATTATAATTTGAAGTCGATGACTGGGTATTTCTGAGAGTGTCTCCCATGAAGGGAGTGACGCGATTGGAATGAAAGGGAAACTTTATCCCCGCTATATCAGCCCGTATCAGATAGTGAAACGTGTTGGCAAGGTGGATTATGAGTTGGAGTTACCTTCAGAATTAGCTTCTGTGCATCTGGTGTTTCACGTATTGCTTTTGAAGAAATGTTTGGGTGTTCCAGCTTTAGTTGTCCTGGTGGACAGTGTTGGTGTAAAAGATAGTCTTAGCTATGAGGAGGATCCGATGGAAATACTGGATCGACAGGTTCAAAGGCTAAGGAACAAGGAAGTAGCTTCAATTAAAGTGTTATGGAGGAATCAACATGTTAAAGGAGCTACATAGGAGGATGGAACGGATATGATGGCTAGATACCCATATTTATTCTCTACCAGCTCAGTTTCAGCTTGAGATATCATTTTTGCCCTAAAACTCAATTTAGTTTCATGTTTCAAGTTTCTTTTATGTATGTGGATGTATGTCTGATTTGTGAATCCAGTCCAGCTGTGTAGTTTGAATTGGAGGTAGTCATTCCGTCAGTTTTTTTGTTTAAATTATTAGTATTTGAATATGATAATTGAATGTTATCTACTTTTCTATGTGTTTCCAATATTCGAGGATAAATTTTCCCAAGGGGGAGATATCGTTATACTCCGGAAGCCCAAAGATCAGACTTGGGAGTCTAAACGAAGAAAAAGTGAAAATTCTACAGCAGACTCAGAAAGAGGCATAAGGAGACTCGTGAGACCCACCGACGAGTCATGATGTGACTCGTGGGGAAGGCTAGGGGATGGAATTTAAGGTTTGAGAAGAGGAGACCCCACGAGCATGACCACGACTTGTGGTTAGGCCCCACGTGTCGTTAGGTCAGTCGTGGGGAGGGAGATTAAGAAAAGAAATAGAATGAGGGAGTGGACATCACGGAAGGACCCCATGAGTTGTGGTCAGTTCCAATGATTCGTAGGGTGAGTCGTGTTTTATGCAAAGAAAGTTTTAGTCGAGGCTCAGGAAGTGTCCCTCATGACTGACTCCACAAGTCGTAACCTTGGACCACATATCGTGAGATCCCTCATTGGCACCCCCCCTGACAGATATTTTCTTCAAATTTAGTAAGGGATTTTCTGTAATTCCTATGTTCCTAAGGCCTAAACTATGATGTTTTGGGTTATAAAATAGTGACTTTTAAAGGTGTTAAGTTCATTTTAGGCCTCATTCATTCATTCATGCATGCAAGGTAGACAAGTTTGAGAGGGTGATCAAGCTATTCTCCCTCAATTTCCTTCAATTCTCTATTGGTCATTCAAAGAAGTGTTAGAATCAGCTACCAACAGGTATGAATGTCTATGAATGGGTGATTTCTTCCACACCCATGCCCAATCCCTCTCTAAATTATGAAATTCTATGTCTAATGTATGGGTTTTTAACCCAAGTGCATGAATCTTCGATTTCTATACATGGGTATGATTTGATCATGATGCTATTATTGAATTATGAAGCATGGGAAATTTTTATAATGTTTTCAATTAAAAATCATGATTTTAGCTTATTGAATTAAAATCCCATTGGTTAGATGTTTATGAATGATGAGATTGGTGATGAATATATGATGATGATGAGATATTACGTTGAAAGCATATTTTAAAACTACCCTTGTTTACAATTACATTTTCAATGAGAATTGAGTATTTTTATGTATGATAAAGCTTTGGGCTATGCCCACATGTTAAGTATGAATGATGATTATTCGAAATTAAGTTTACCACATGGTTTTGGAGTGAATGCTCCGAATTATGTTTTCAGCTTGTGGTATGTCTTGAGCTAGATATTCTCATAATCATGATTTCATATTTGAGATGTATTTGATCGTTGAGCTTCTTCAATAGGCGATGTTGAGCATTGTTATAAAATGATGTAGAGAATATGCATGTTTTGGGTGTAATGTCTAGCATCGAGAAGGCTAAGGGTCGATCACCCTATGCCTCAGAACTATGGTCAAACGTAGTTTTATACATTATGACTTTGGGACCTCCCTTGTGAGCTTCCCCTGCCCGGATGGGCCTTCAACTTGATATCGATATCATGGTATCGTCCCTAGCCCTGGCAAGGCTTTGGACGGCTCTACCCACTTGAGTGTGATAGTTGGGACCATGCAAGCTCTATCGTGGTATGTCGATTATAAGACGAGTCTCCCATGATTCCTCATGATTTCAGATATGCGTGTTTCATTACTCATGAGATTTATATAAATGCATGTTCTGAAGCAGGTTTGACTCATTGTTCAGCTTTACTTATAAGTAACAGAATTCAGCTTTGAGTCAATCGAATCAGTGACGATATTATGAAGAAATGTTATGTTATATTATAAAAAGACCGTGATTTCAGAAAGAATGCATGTAATCCCTACTCCTGGGTCTTTATGTTTATGTTATATTATGCATTGTCTTTAAATGATTTTATCTACTTTAGCGGTTTTACTTACCTTGCATATTCGATACATTGCACATACTGACCGCATATTTTATGTTGTATGGTTTCATGTTACAAGACCCATCTCTCAGATTCAGCCTTGCCAATAGTCAGCTTATCAGAGTTAGCACTCTATTCGTGGGTGAGTCCTCATTTCCCGAGTACTAGACTACTCAGCTTTCCTTTATGTATTTCAATTTCAATTTTGTTGAGTTAGTTGGGATCTTGTCCCATAAGTATGTCATGTTTAGAAGCTTTTCATACATATGTATGTATTCATATTCGGATTTTGTATTCTGATGTTACGTTCAAGTTAACTTGCTCTACAATTATATTGTGACCATTCAGTTTTATTGATTTAAATTAGATGCATGCTTATGCCATGGGTCGACTTGGGGTCTCTCGGGGCTCCTTGTCCTGTGTTACGATCCGGGTCTTAGTTTAGGTCGTGACACATCACCGTAAATTCAAAGTGGCCATACCGAGTTCTGAAGGTTTTTTTTTGGTATTTCAGACTCCCTGACCCTAAGTTGATGATATCCCTATCTGAGATTTACCTAGGAAAAACAACTAGCTCCCTGAAGCCGATCGAACCTGGGCAGGGGATACCTGTTCATAACTGTAATTTTATTTAGTTGACGATAGTCAATGCACATTATGAAGGCGCCATCTTTCTCCCACACAAACAACACTAGAGCACCCCATGGGGAAATACTAGGTCTGATGAAGTCCTTATCTATAAGGAGGAATAGAAATGGGCTGAGTGTCTTGAAGAAGGTCTATGCCAAAGTCTATTTCCCGCTTGGGAGGGATTCCGGGAAGATCTTCGAGAAATACGTCAGGGAATTTGTTGACAACTGGAATTTACTAGATAGTCAGGGTCCCAGAGCTGGAATCTCTGACCCAAACTAAGTGATAGATGCACCCTTTCGAGATCATTCTCTTTTCCTTAAGGTAGGAAATAACTATCCCTTAGGCATTGAAACACTATCCATCCATTCTAAGACTGGCTCATTGGGAAACTGAAACGTGACGACTCTAGTTTTGTAGTCGACTGAGGCATAACCGGAATGTAACCAATCCATGCCAAGAATGAGGTGGAAGTAGATCCTATCTAGCTCTACTAGATCAACTAGAATGACTTTACTCAATACTGAGAATGGGCAGTTTCTATACACTCGACTGGCTCTAACTGACTCACCAACCGGAGTAGAGACTGAGAATGGTTCTGCGAGGACTTCTTAACTGATATTGAACTAGACAGCTATGTAAGGAGTCACAAATGAAAGTGTGGATCCTTGATCTAGTAGGGCATATACATCTATATGGAAAAGACGTAACATACCCGTGACCATGTTAGGTGAGCTCTCCTGATCCTTACGAGAAGAGAAGGAATAAAAATGATTTTGGAGCTAAATGCCATCTGTACCTGTAGTACCCTACTGAGTTGGGTGACCTACTGGGGTTGCTGACGTAGTGGACTAAGCCTTTCCCCATCCTGTTGATGGAGAACCTTTTAATCTGTGGCATAGCTGGCCACAACTGAAATAACCCTCCTTCCTTAAATGGCAGTCCCCTGGGTGATTTTTTCCACACATTGGGCAAGATAGAAATAAGAGGCTGCTGAAACGTGACTCTGGGATATGGAGCCAGATGCTCCGTCCTTTTGATCCTTGTGGGAGCAGAAAGATGGAGCACTGGCTGATGTGGGTGCTGGAGGTCTCTGCTGCTACTGTTGTGGGAGACTATTACAGCCTGACCTCTGCTATCCATATTCAAACTGACATGTTCTAGCCCGCTTGTTTTCCCTCTCTATGTCCTTTAACTTTTCTTCCTCTATCTGCTGGGCATGGATGATGAGGCTGGAGAGGTCAATGTCTTTGATCAGCATCGCGGTTCTACATTCATTGAGTACCTGATCTGAAACTCTATTTAAGAATTTTAGAACACGAGCCCTCGGTTCAGTGACCATCTTTGGAGCATACCTCGACAACATAGTGAACTCCAATGTATACTCTTCCGTTGTTCTATTATTCTGCCTCAAGTTCATAAATTCAGCAACCTTGGCCTCCTTCAATTCCTGAGGAAAGAATCTATCAAGAAACATCATAGCAAACTTGTCCCACTCTACTGATCCTGCTTCAGTTCCCCTCCCTTCATTCTTTTGGTTATACCAAATTTGAGCCACCCCTTTCAACTAGTATGCAGCCAGATCAGCACCCTCTACGGAATTAACACCCATAATTCAAGTGATCTTCCACACCTCATCCACAAACTCCTGTGGGTCCTCTCCCACCTTATATCCACATAAAGCTGTAGGGTTCATTCAGGTGAAATCCCGAACCCTAGCAACTATTGCAGACCCAATTACATTCACTGGACCACCTACTGATTCACTTGGTTGGTTAATGTCTGAGAGAACAGCTGGATTGCCGCTCTAAATTCTATAGAGGACACTTGATCATCCTGAGGGGTTGCTGGAGTTGGTGGGGTAGGTTGGTTTGCATTCGTATTCCTCCTTCTGTTTCCTCATTTTGGAGGCATGTTATAACTGAAACGAACTGAGCAGGATTAAGGAGGGCATTTTTGAGATTAAGCTCAACGCACAATATGGAGTATGAAAAAAAGGGAAATTTCCTAAGAACACCTTGTAGCCTCCCCCTCATAAGTGGCACACTTCACACCCACAAAAAGGACTCTAATCGATGTGGCTTTCAGACATCCTAGGATAGTCTAAACCTTGTGTTGTGATACCAAGTTTGTCACGATCCGAGTATGCACCCTGGATGCGACAAGTTACTTGCTGCCACAAGTGACCCCAAGCTAACTCATGGCTTAACATCACATTGGTAAACTAAATAGTCATAGAGGAAGCTGAAAACATAACTGAAATATCTAATTTCTGAAATAATGAACGTCTGATAAAATATCGGTAACTAGTACAAATAGAGCAAAACAAGCTGAGCACTACTATGTCTGAATGCCAACTACTAACTGGCGAGTTGTTGGGACAAGCCCCCAGCTAACTCTAAAGTTTGAAACAGAAACTAAAATAAACTAAAAGCTTATCCTCGAACTATGAGTACTTACCAATATAGAGTTACTGAAATCATCTACCCGGAACTACTAACGCTGTTGCGGTTGAGAACCTTCACCTGTTTCATAATAGGATATAGCATGGAAGTATACATTAGTACTTTTAATGTACAGTGTATGGAGGATATAAATAAAATACTAATAATATATAACTGAGCTGAGGTGACAGGAAATGACCAGCTATAAACTGATAAGTACTAAAGATATAGTTGTAATAATGTGAATACAAGTACTGACTGATGGTCATAAGAAAGTCCTGAAATCTGAATAATTGAATTTAAAATGAAACTGAAACTGAGTTGTACTGACAAAAGGTACTGTACTGATATTGTTGGAGCAACTATAACCGACATGTAAACATGTTAGCTAAACGTGAAGTCCGATGTATACCCCCATAGGTGAACGCCCACTATACCTTTCCAGGGCATAGTAGTTGAACTAGGTATGACTGTCTTCTGCCCATTGGGGCTAAAACCTATGGTGGCAATGTAGTTCTGGGAACCTAAGTGTGTTGAACCTTGGCCTGCTCGGTGCTAAGTCCTACACCCACTGAAAGTTCTAACTATGACTGCTAGGCTGATAGCTCAAAACTGATGCCCCAAGACTTAAGTCAGGAGTACTTATCTAGAAGTGCCATGAGAGTCTAAAGGACCTGATATCTAGAAACTAGTGTTCTAAGACTGGCCAAAGTAGCTTTATCTGAAAGTGTCGAACCGTTTAGAGAACGACCCGATAACTTATAATTTATGGTTCTATGACTGGCCAAAGCTGCTTATGTGAAAGTGCCATAATCGTCTAAAGAACAACCTGATAACTGAAACAAGGGAGTATTACTGAACTCCTCAAGAACTGACTCTCATCAAACTAATCAACTGACTTATTCAAAGCTACTGAAGAGGACAAGTACTGACTGAAACTGAACTGGCATGCATACTAACTGTGAACTCACATGATAGTAATTACATGGAAATTCAAGAACTAACAGAGTCAAACAACATTTGTATCTAGACAATTATACCAACCCCAGTTTATTGTATTCATAGAACTAGGGGTAAAACAACATTTCATGAAGAGAATGACAACATGCTTATTAATTAGTGAAAACATAGTAAGAATTCATAGGAACTACAATCCACAAGAAATATTCAGAATTTGACTAACAATTTACCTTATTTATGATCTTCAAGGCAAGAACTGATAAGGAATTATAGAATAGTTTTGAGGCATAAGGGAAGAACAATTCCCTTATTGAATTCCCACATACCTTGAGTAGAATTCCTGAGAAAAATCTAGAGAAATCTTCAAAAAGACTGAAAGCCCTAGCTTAGTTCTAAGATGTGTGCCTAGAAGTTCTACATTCTGGAATCGAGAATTCAGAGAAGATGAGAGGGATTAAGTCGATCAACCCCTTTAATTATCTCCTCCACATACCGAAAATGACGTAGTTTAGGGATTAAAAAATTGTAAAGTTATAAAAATGCCCCTAAACTAAATTCTGGAAAACTGCCCCTCGAGATCCAATGGGTCACACAACGAGTCGTTAGTGAAACCATGACTCATTGGGACCAGTCATTGGCCCTGAGCCTAAAATCTAAACTCACCAGAACTAGACAATGTGAGGGGGCAACAACTCATTTGATGAACCAATGGGTCGTTGGTTCCTCTCGTGGTCACTGGAGGGATTTTCCAATAGGAGCTTGGACTCCTACCATCGACTGACACAAAAAATTGTTTGTCCTACCAATGGGTCATTGTCACCACTCATCCTAGCCACTAGGAGTTCTAGTCTTGGCTCAAGGATAGAAATGACGACTCATTGTGTGGAACAACGAGTTGTTTTTGCCACTCATTGCCACAGGGAGGGATTTCTCACCCTCTCAGACTTCTCCCATCGGCTCAACAGGATGGGTCGTTGTTCACTTCCATGACCCATTACTAGGATCATTGGTTTAGAAAGGACATCCTGCAAGGATGACAACGACTCAGACAATGGGTCATTAGACCTGACAACGACTTGTTGTCTGGGTTGTTCTGAGATAAAATTTTCTGCTTCTCCTGCTGAGTCTGAGTTTGGTGTAGGAATGTTTTGGGGTGTTACACTACATAACACCACTGACTGAACCCCACTATAGGAAATTGTCACGTCCAAACACACACCCAAGTGTATATCGTGCAAGTAATATAGTGGCTCTTCCAGGCCAAATGTCGAACCCACAAGACTTTTGACTTAGCGATTTTCCAATTTTAGTAATACTATAGTATTTAACAAGTGTGGATGCAACCAAAAATAATTTGATTGTTTTATAATTCTAAAGTTAACAACATTAAAATGACATAATCAATTGAGGTGTAAACAATATCAAAGACGATTCCAGGGTTGAGGTACAACATTCATTCATAGCGATATTTTACATTGGTCATGTTGTTTATCTTGGTTGTTGATTTACGGGGTTAATGAAATGATTATGGTCTTTCGATCCTATAATCTTCTAACCAAATTGACCTCAGAACTACAATAATTGAGTGGTGACGTGATAACCCAATTCAAACATATTTAACTATCATCCCGTTGTATAACCAAGTGAGGTGAATTAGGTATATTTCTATCCTAAATGTGAATATAATCTTCAATTCATGTTAAAGACAAGAACTCACTCCTACATTCTTCATTCTATTCTAGTATTTCTCCTATCGAGTTTTCACAAGATATAAAGATTTATTCTGATGGTCTCTATTAATTAAAACAGTATAAACAACAATGTAAGAAAAACCAAATGATAAACAACTCAAACCAAAATTAAGAATATGCTAATACATTGATGTTTATAGACTCAACACTAGAATTAGGGTTCTTATCCACTCATAATCTTATAAGAACATACAATTTTAGTGGTTTATGTAAAATTAATAAATGGAAAATAAGAAGATAAAGAACCCTAAAATGATGCCTCTTGAACAATGCTCTCCACTCCAACTTGTTCTTTTTGTCGTGTGTTATGTGATATCCAAAATAAGAGGCTAAGTTTGCTATTATTGATGGAGAAATTTGGCCTAGATAAACCACCTCCATGTCACATTGATGAACGCAACACTCTGTCTCTGTGGCAAGACCCTAACACATTAATTTACTGGATATGCAATTTATGGGAACAACAGCTTGGTATGGCACGACATGTAGCCGACTATTTTGGCACCATGACACAACTAGAATAGTGCAAGGCACCCGGTGTGACATTTCACGAATGCGTATGTCCACTGGTTAGCAAGGATAGACCGCAACGCCATTGGCATGGTACCCTATAGCGCCAATCTCACCCGTGGCACAGTCCCAATGCGGAAGCCTACTGTTTCGGGCGTTTCCATGTGTTCAAGTTGAACTCGTTGCTCTGTGCATCGGCCTTTTACATTCATCATCACATTAAATTACATTTTTTGGCAACTTCCACCTATAAAGAGGCCTAATCACACTTGTTAGTCCATGGACACACTTTTAATCAAAATACATGAGATTGTAATCGAAATGATTTACAAACTAAGCCAAATATGGGAATAAAATGGAACTTGAATGTATAAGTATTCCTAATATAACCACCCTACACTAAAGCTTTTTCATCCTCGAACAAGTCTTTTATATCTCATGCTATAAGGTAAGATTTAAACATCATCAATTGAAACAAGATTACTCAAGCTAAGGCTACGATGACTCACATCAATGAAAGGTTCTAATGAATAATGCTTTAATTAAACATAATTAAGTTCGTGAACAACTACTTCAAGACCCTCTTAGCCTCAAGAGTTGACTCTACAACATTAGCAAACTAATGCAAGTAACCCAAAAAGGAGATCTAACATGTCACCATATTTCATCAACCTTGTGCCCTCACAACAAAGAGAGGTACCCATATTCATTCACAAATACATAAGTTAATAACAAGAATGTGTATACGAATAAAATTACACTCACTCTCTCAAAGAAATTTACATGCTACATTCAATGAACCATAAGTTTGTCCTAAGTGTATTGCTCCGCTAATATAACATCGTCAAAAGTAGGATCAAGTAGAACTTTCTCGATTGGTTGGCTAAGGGACGGGTAGGAACTATTCTAGCCAGTAATAGTGTCTATCTTCCCTAAATGCTTTAATACGTCACACTTTTTTATTAAGCACTTCCTTTGATCAACTACTTCTTTCCGTGCTCTTCTCATCTATAATCTTTCTTTGTTTTTCCAAAAATTTTTAAGTCCACTTACCACTAGTAGGGAGTACTCAATTATTTAACACATTTTCATTCCGTTGTTCTTTTTCCACTCCCTACCAACAACATATGACTTTTTACACATTTGCACCCTCAGTCTTTTTTTTCAAACTTCCACACCCAACTATCTCCTTTTTTTTTCATTTTTCTACTCCTCAAAAATACTATAAAATTTTCAATTTAAGCGCTTAGGAGCTTTGGATTATATTCAAGGTCAATTGAAAAAGGAGTATTAAGCTTCTTATGTGGCTACCAAAATAGGATAAAGTCTCAATGGGGATAACTAGGATCATACATCATGAGTACGTAAAGTGATGGACAAAAAAATATTTAATAAAAGATATACCTTTATTTACTAATTTTTACATTCTTCATATCGCTTAGCAAATGCATCAGGAAAGTTCTAGACATCAATATGAATGCATGGACTAACACAAAGACCTTACACTCATGGCACATGTTCAACTCAAGAAGGATTCATACAGACTCTCATTTAGGCAAACAACATGAGTTCAAATTTTAGCTCAAATCATGTGTGATTCAAGTTAATGAGCCTAAGTGTATCAAATGAAGTCATTCCATTTACACATCATTTAGTCATGTGTAGAACCTAACAAGAGCACCTAGCATTCAATCAGTTAAAGGGCTCTCTAATTCCTAGCGACTAATCTTCCATCAAGACGGTAGTAATCCATCTATCATCGGGAAAAGTCCATAGCTATGATTGAAAAAAAAGTTTCACAAAAATTAAAAATTATTCTCGGTTCAAAAGGTCCCCTCGAAAAAAAACCAGAAAGAAAAAACAAGGGGTGGGTGAAGTGTGCTCCACTTAAAATTTCAAATAAGAAAAATTCAAATATTCCACATACTTAACCCTTATCAAAATTTTGATGATTCCCTCACCCACACTTTAAATCATGCTATGTCCCCAAAGCATAGCTAACAGCATGTTATATTCCAATTTCTATCACAAGGATCAATGACCCCATACTCCTATTTCACTATGCTCCTTAGCTTCACTTTTGTGGGTACTCGACATCTCGTCAAACTAAAATTGTAGGTAACAAGAAAGGTGACATTATACAAACAAAAAAAAAAGAATTTTGTTTTACCTTCGGTACAACTTGGGTTGCCTCCTAAGTAGCGCCTAATTTAATGCCATGTTAAGGCGTGGGTCACATCCCTTTCAAGATGCCCTCAATCTCTTCGTCCTAGTCAAGCTCAACTTTCTTCTCCTTTTAAGTCTAGAGGGAATAGTATCAACACTTTCCCTCTTTCTCGTTCTCACATCTGATGACGTCCAGATCCACTCCTCTCTAGGAGAGAGGGTATACAATTGTCGCAATGTAATTATCCAACTAGTGAGTCGGGGTCGAATCTACAAGAAATGAAGATCGATGGCATGAAAGTCATCTATAGAATTGAACCAAATAACATCATTGTCTTCAAACATGGAAAGTAAATATTTGGATATTGTACGATCACAATTTGAATTCAAACTCAACAACAGAATAGGGCAACAACCTTCGATGTGGCAATATGAGCAAACACTAGTGGTGTGCTGTTAGTGGGGAATTTATTGGATTGCAGTTAACAAGAAGTTAAAATAATTACATACGAACATAAATAGTTGTGGAGAAGGCAACACCCGATATTTCTCAACCAATTGGGTTCCTTTTGCCTCGGGTTTTCTCAAACCCCAAGGTACTATACACTTCAACCACTACGACTTTGGTATAAGTAAGCTATCTCTAGCCTTAATTCTTTAATGGGTGTATGAAAGTGGGTATTGGCTCTCTCTAGCCCAATCCCGCACAATCAAAACTCAAATACCTCCCATTGTTTTCTCACCTATATTTTGTTCCTCTCTTTCAAGCAACAATAGAATAAGTAAACACAATATATACTTCCAATTATAGATATTTCAATTATAATTAGAGGTAATAATAGATTTATTCTGAATAAGTAATTCTAAGATTAAACTAGCAACACCCAGTCCATTCTAGCCCCTATCATGCACACACCCCTAGTAAGAGGTTTAGCTACTCATAGATGAAGAACAAGAGATTAAAACCAATAATGGGATTAATATCATTCATCATTAAGAAGAAACTTCAAGCTCAATTTGGTATTCAATGGAGGTTTACCTTAGAAAGATGAAGAAGATGAAGGGAAAAACTCTTACTTCTCTCTATCTTTTTCTCTCTCTAAAATCCAATTCAGAAATTAAACAATATAATGCAATGGAATGGAATATTCTATTCTTTACAAATAGTGTAAAAACTAGGGTAAGTCTTCTCCGCTTTTTTGTGCACACATTTCCATTTTTCCTTGAAAAAGCGTCCAAAAATTCCTTGTGGGAGAACTGGACCATTTTACCCTTTTCAGCATGGTCTTACTTGCCTGGCACCTGTGAAACGCAGGTGCCCATCTGCGAGGTGTAAGTCGTTCGAAGCTCTAGGCCAGAAAGTCTCAACCACCTTCTGTGTTGGCACCTGCATTTTGCAGGTGCTAATCCGCATTCTGCAAGTCTTCCTTCAATTTTAGTGTTTTCCTGAGTTTGACCTGCGCTTTGCAGGTGTCATCCTGTGAAGTGTCGGTCCTTTTCTTCCAACACCATGATTTTCATTCAATAACTTTGTTTTATCTATTTAAAGTGAATATCTGCAAAAACCAAAGACAAAGGGGATAAAACTTTCCTAAATGAGTTGAAAATCAAGAAAAGTTCATGCTTAAGAGCCTAATGAATTGGTAAATTACCAACTCATCAAACCCCAAACATGAACCATTGTGTGTCTCCAAGCAAGGTATTTCTTCACAGCTGAAATTGAAGTAAGCATGTCATACCATATGAGTTATGCACAAGGGACTACATGGACTAAGACAACCCAAAATCGCACACCAACTCAAGAAAGAAAAAAGATTCAACAATTTTTCAAATGCTTCAAGTGGTAACCACAAACAATTGGCATGATATAAAAATGATTCTTCCATTCAAATCAAGGGGCATGGTTGATCAAAACAAGCTCAAGTAACATCTCAAGTCATTGAAAACTTACATTCAAAGATTGTTCTTAAAGCTCACTGCATTCTTGACAATCACATCTTTTACTTTGAACACATTCAAGCATGTTCCCTAAGGAAGAGATGCCACTCACATTAAGAGAGAATCCCATTTAATTTTCAAGCAATTCACACAAAAAGGGATTATAGAATAAGGAAACTACGCTCACTCTCACAAAGAAATTCTCATGCACACAACTTGACCCATAGACTTTCCCTTCGTGTGACTCGCCACTAATGTAGAGTTTCTACGCTCAAAATCAATTCGGACTTGGGGGTAATAATGAAGGATAGGTGTAAAGGTAGGACAAGTTTTTAGTTCTAGTGACTAGAACCTCCCTAATTCCCTTTCGTGAACACTTTTGCATACTTTTTTTTTGAGATCACCGACCTTATCTCTCCTTGATCAATATCTCCAATTTTGTGTCAAGAGCCACCATTATATCTCCTTTGTTTCCACCTTTGGACTTATCTAAGCAAGAGGTATACCCTTTCAACTAATCTTTTTCTTCTATGGTTTAGAGGTTTTTCAACCAACCAATTCGTTAATTTCATCATCGTTCATTTCATCACAATTAATTCTACCTCACATTGAAGCTCCCATAGTTTCCCATTTTATTTTGGAAACCCCAAAGCTTAGGCTTACGCCTTATTTCTCCCTTATCTTTCCCAAAAATTCGGGCAACAAGCCCCATTTTTCATTTCTTTTTACAACTAGCACTAGGGAGGATGGGTGTCAAAATAGGATTACAAAAGGGTAATAGGATTGAAATATGGTTCTCAAAGAAAAGTGTTAAAGACTCAACATTGGCTAGAGAAGATAGATGTTTAAGGACGTCATATAGGTGAAGCGATTATCAAAAGACAACTTAAAATCATGTTCTAAGTGCAGCTACTTCTGGGATTTTGGCTTGAGTCACACTTAGGGCAAGTTCTAGACAACCATACATTCATGAAAATTAAGCTAAAAACCTCACCACCCAAGGCATCATACTCCAAGGAGTTTACACAATTCTTACAACAACATCAATAGTATGACTTTAGATAAGATAACATGTAAAGAAAAAGGCAAAACAAGGAATGTGCAACTCATGACCAAAGAGTGCTCAATTATTAAATTCAAATTCCCCATTTTTCCTTAAAATCCATTTTCAATGCCACTTAAAAATTTCCAGTGGTACCTCTCAAAAGCAAGTGCAATAGATGATTCAAAAATACTCTAACTCGGCATTTTCCCTTAATAAAGTCAAATCTCAATCTATCATAGGAAAATGTGCCCGATTCGACAATAAAAGAAAAGAAAAGAAAATCGCTCCTTGGGAAGGAACCATAGTATAAAGAAAATCCTTGGACTTTATTTGCTGACTACTATGAACAAAGACTATTATTAAGATAGGGTTATCAAGACTTTCGCAATTTAAAATGGACCAAATCAATGTCATTAACAAGTCAACAAGAAAATTTTCATTCAACACAATCCCAACAAGGGCATTCATCAAACTAAGAAAAACTTAAAAATACAACCCATTCAAAGCATAAGGATTTGAGCCAACAAAGGCAACAAAAGACCAAAAATAACTAACAAGAGAGAGACATCCCACCCCCAACTAAGAAATTACATTTTTCCCAATTTGCATATCAAGAACAAAGGATGGTATGAACTCCCTGATGTGGTTACTCTTCAGTATCATCATTGGCCTATTCTACATCATGGCCTTCATCGCCTATGTTTGCCTCATCATCCTCAACTAGGCCTTCAAATAAATCATTAATAGGGCCCCGAGCTATTGGTGGGGCAGCCATGGCTGCATCAAGTAAGCTCATGTCTGGGTTCTCCTTTGGTTCTCGGCTTCTCAACACTCTCACCTTAACTCAGAGAGAGAAAATATCTCCCTCGACCACATCCACTCAGGATCAAATATATTTTTCATCTCCTTCTTCATTGTTTTTATGATAAGGACTGGGAGATTTTGAGCCATCTTTTGGAGTTTTTTATCATGAGACTGTGACATTTTAGCCAACTTTTGGATTCCTCTTGGGCAATAAGATGTGGGAGAACGTGAAGGCCCTCTAAATGGTGCCTCTTCGGATACATGGCCCGATATTTCATGGTGTAGCATGTTGATGTCAGGAGCTATGGGAGTCTCATCTATACAATGAGAGATGGAGCCTTCGCGAGTCTCCCATGCTTGCATCCGCTTTCTTTTGCTCTTGGGTGCATCTGCATCCCTCTTCCTATCAGCAACAATGACACCAGTAGCGAAGTTGAGGGATTCATTGGGGGATAGTGGAATTCCCGCTCTGAGACATAGTTGGGTGATGAAAACAGTGTATGGCATTAAAGTTCCTTGTTGTCTAGCCTTACGCTTCATTTGTGTAGCCACCACTTTCCCAATATTAATGCGAACCCTTGACATGATGCAGGAAATAAGTATTTCCTCCTCAAGGTTCACTCGTCGATCATTTTTAGAGGGCATGATGCTGCCACATACATATTCAAGCCACAATTTAGCCTTAAATTGTAGGTCCTGCCTTGTCATTTCACCACCCATGGAGGCCTGCAAAGGATGACCATTGGAATTAATGTTAGCCACCTAAGAGAATTGGTCTTCCTTGCTTGCCACTCATACTGCATACTCTGTTCCTGAGTCAATTTCTTCCTCTCAAAGTAGGGAATTTA
This sequence comes from Datura wrightii, assembly GCA_035772735.1. Taxonomy (NCBI): domain Eukaryota; kingdom Viridiplantae; phylum Streptophyta; class Magnoliopsida; order Solanales; family Solanaceae; genus Datura; species Datura wrightii. The sequence continues at coordinate 100,313,523 of JASDFA010000007.1, forward strand.
TGTCATTCAGAGTGATGTCAATTTATAAACCCCGAACCTTGATTGAAGGGAGGTATGGGAACTCATTTACCTTACCCTTGTGTTTCATTGACTCTTGTCATGCCTAGTAGTATGCATAGAATTTTCAACACAAGATTGGTGTAGTAGTTTGGGAGAGACTCCATGAACATGTGTCATTTTCTATCATTAAATTATGCAATGATGTTTGGGAATTCATTCCCCAGCCCCACCAAGTCAAAGTATTTTTTAGTGGTGATTGGCCTCTCATCATATGTGACATAGTACGCCATCATGTTAGGCACACAATAGATAATGGAATCCCTGGTATTGGTGAGGGATGGGTTTTCTTTGGCTTTCCCTTTTCCTTTTTTCTTTCATGTGGATGGGGCCTTCCCTTTTGTCAACTTTCTTAGAAGAAGTCATGATTAGACAAAATAATGTTAGTCCGACAACACACCAAAAGTCTTTTTTTATTTTTGATAATTGAAATTTAAATGAAAGAACTATGCTAAGCTAAGAAAAAGAAACTAAAAGATTGAATGTCAAACAATGTGAAGAATAAAAATTAATAACTGGCAGCACCTGCACTGCACCGGCATTTCATAGGTAGGGACCCGCCATTCGCCGGTACATCGAAGGTCTGTGATAGAATCAAAGTTAAAGTTATAGGTCATCATCGGTTTACTTGCGTTTCACCGGTGGCGATCCGTGGCTCACAGGTGTAGCGCAGGTTTCTAGAAGTAGCCTGAAGGTTCAACTACTCACCTGTAGTAATACACTGATGGTTCCTAAGACTACATAAGAGAACTGGAAATGAGATTAACAAAAACATCTACATTTTTCCCTCAGAATAACTCGTGGTACGAGTCAAGGTGGGAAGTAGAAGATGATGGGAGGAGTCATGGTGGAATTCTGAAGTTGGATGCCTAGATCGCGATTCAGACCACGAGTCGTGGTGTGTGGGTATGACTCGTGGTTAGGAGTCGTGATGAGACACTGGGATGCTATGGTTGGAAAGGACGGATCATGGTACAACTCATTATGGGAAACAACGAGTCGTTATAAGGGTCGTGGTTTAGAGGTTCTATGTATGGACGGGTTGTCATGAGTAGTGCTACGACTGGTGGTAGGAAACCACCAGTCATGATTTGTAACCCATGGATAAATCAGAGAAAATGAGAGTTGATGCTCATTAACAATGAGTCGTGTTATGACCCGTGGTGACATGTAATAACTCGTTGTAGACATCTGTGATTTGATCCTCAGGAACCAGTCCTACATCAAGTAGTGACAACCAGAGGTGACCATGAATCATCTTTTCATGGTACGACTCGTGGTAAGAGTCGTGACAATTGGCAGTCATTATTTTCCAGAATTTTCATTAAGGGTATTTTCATAAATTCTCAGCCCCTAGGTCCTAAACTATGTCGTTTTAAGCCCTAAAAGAAGCGTATTAAGGGAGTTTAACCTATTCTAATTCATTCAACTTCCATGCATGCATGTTAGAGGTTTTCCATTGAAGATCAAGCCTGAAATCCTCCAATTCTCCTCCAAATCTCTTGGGCTTTCAAAGTCAAGTTTAGAATTAGCTTACCCAGATATGTAGAGCTGTGAATGAGAGTTTCTTTTCACTCTCATATCCAAATTTCTTCTCAAGTTCATGAATTCAATTATTAATTCAAGTGTATGATGCTATGGGGTTTTAACCCAATTTCATGAGATTATCTATGATTTATTTATAGGTCAATTCCCTTCATGTTTCAATGCATGTTTTAAGATTCATGGGCAGATTTTATATACTAATTGATTATAAATTCATGATCTCAAATTTTAGAAAATTATGCCCAATTATGTAAGTTTGTGAAAAGTTAGGTTTATGATTATGATATCAAGTATGGTGAGATATCTAGTATGTATGAATATTTACAAATGAGCCATGTGTGAATCTACGATTTTTTATCAATGAAGCCTTTTTCAAGTATGCATGAGTTTTACATTTGGGCAAGCCCACACACACGAGCATGTTTTATGATCTAGCCAAGGCTAACAAGAACAAATGACAAATATATGTTTTGGAGTCAAGACTCCTAAAATGTATAGATTCAAGTTATGTTTTAGCATACGATTATATGAGCATTATACATGTTTTAGGAGTAGAGGCTAGCACCGAGTAGGCCAGGGGTTTCAAGGTTCCTCGGTCTCTTAAACCACGTGCTGATGTAGGAATATTTTTGGGCCTCTCAAGAGAGCATTTCACCTACCAAAGGGCACACTGTGATATCACACCTTACTTATCCTTCTCCCTAGCAAGTCTTAGGATGGTCCTCATCCATGTGGGTAAGACGTGAGATATCATGCACTCATACATGGTGGTTTTCAGTTATGACGAGTCTCCCATTGTTCCTCATGATTTCCGTTATGCATGTTTACGACATATGATATTATGTTTTTAGCAGGTTTTACAAATGATCAATGTATAAGCTTTTACTTATGATTTCAGTAATGGCAAGCCATATGATTCCATTTTCAGCTTTGAGTCATTCTACTCAAATATGAAATTCAGTTTATGACTGTAAATGTTTTCAGTTATCAACATGCAGTCCCAAATCTCAAAATCTTATGAATTATGTAATTTGCATGATTTCAATTATAGTTACTCAGCCTAATTTACTTTCCTTACATACTCAGTAGATTCCATGTACTGATCGTATATCTATGTTGTATCATTGATGTCAGGCCCCGTAAAACATTATTGGTTAGTAGGCGTACACATGGATTTGTAATGAATAAAGAGAGCTTGATGCATGTAGGAAAAGCCTCTGAAGCAGGGTCGGACGGGACCAGTGCGCATAGGACAGCATGATGCGCCAGCCAGCAGTGCACTGGCCAGCGCAGCGTGCCAGGCCTGCTGGCACCTTGAGAGGCGCGACACAATATTGGGCTTGGCACGATGGGCAGTGTGAGACGCCCCCCCCAGCCCACTGCCTATACTTATATATATATCATCCTTGTTTAATTTGAATGATTTGACATAAGATCCCTCGGCCAAAAATAAGAACCCATACCAAAATTTTTTTAATTTTCATTCGATTACGCTGCCAAATGATGTCCAAACGTAAATTAGCTTCAGGTAACGAGTTCTAGGCCTACATGAAGCATTACTACAGAGTAATTTCTCAAACATTCGCTCGAAAAACATGAGCTTCGTCGATTAAAAGTTGTCAGAATTGTTTCAAGTTGATTTCTAAATGGCCATAGGCCTTAGGTGAGTATTTCTCCCTTCTGAACTCTCATGAAATTGCGAGCTTTTGCCGAACTCTTCAGGGTTGAATTGTAGTTACTATTATTATAAAAAGTTATTGTTTATGCTGAGTTTAGTATTGAAGTTGGCCTTGTTTTTCTTAATATAAGGGCTGCAGTTTACAAGATCCACCAGTTACAAGATGAAACTCACCAGTTAAATAGAAGTCGACACTCGAGGTATGTAAGGCTATCCTTTCGGAAAGTTATGGGGGTGAACAATGGGGAATGCATTGACTTGACCTCCTACCAGCTAAAAGGGGTAGCACATATATGGTTTAAGGAATGGAGAGATTCCAGGGTGGCGAGTGCAGGCCCGATAGGTTGGCATGAGTTTCACACTGCATTCATGGATCGATTCTTCCCTCGGGAGATGAGGGAGATCAAGGTGGCTAAGTTTATGAATATGAAGTAGGGTAACATGTATGTCTAGGAGTATGCATTGGAATTCACCTAGTTATCTAAATATGCTTCAGAGTTGGTGGTGGATCAACGGGCTCAGGTGAGCCATTTTATCGACGGAGTAGCAGATTACTTGGACAAGGATTGCCTGATCTTCATGCTTCACCAGGAAATTGATTTTCCCCATATTGTATTGCATGTGTAGAAGATGGAGTCAGTCTACAGGAAGTAGAGAGAGGCAAAGACGGCCAGGACCGATAGCTATGGGGTTTCTCAGAACAGGTCAGGGGGTGGACCATGTCAGCAGACACAGCACAGGTCCATTGCTCTAGCTCCATCATCGGCCAGCACGCCATCCAGGTTTAGGGGAGGCCAGAGGAGCAGGGCTACAGGCTCGAGGGGTAATGGTAGAATCCAGGTGGAGCGCACTTTTCCAGTTTGTGCGAAGTGTGGCAAGAATCATCCTGGGAGGTGCCTGGTCGGCGCGGATGCTTGTTTCGGGTGTGGCAAACCCGGACACAGGATCAGAGATTTCCTTGTATCCAGTTCTACTACTCCAGCAGCACAACCCACTCAGCAGGGTGCCTCCACTAGTTCAGCAGGTGGTCAGAGCCAAAACAGCTTTTATGCCCTAGTGCCTCACCAGGAGCAGGAGGCTTCACCAAATATGGTCATGGGTATGTTGCAAGTCTTCCATATTGATGCTTATGTAGATCTAGGAGCTACTTTGTCTTTTGTGACCATTTACATTGCTAGTAGTTTTGGAGTCCTGAAATTCTGTCAAAATTGTTCTTCTTATCTACTCCAGTCGGTGAATCAGTAGTAGCTGGGCGGGTATATAAAGGGTGTCCTATCATAGTGTTGCATAAGGTTACCTCAGTAGACTTAGTCGAGTTGGCCATGATGGACTTTGATATCATCTTGGGTATGGATTGGTTGTTTGCATATTATGCTTCTACTAATTGTAGGACCCTTGTGGTGGAATTCTAATTTCCGCATGAGTCAGTTCTGGAATGGAAGGGTAGTTCCGTTGTACCATCCGGTCGGTTTATTTCATATCTTAAGGCCAGGAAAATGATCTTTAAGGGTTGCATGTACTACCTAATTAGGGTTAAGGATGTAGTTTCCGAGACCCCGACTATTCAGTTAGTTCCAGTGGTGTGTTAGTATCCGGAGGTTTTCCCTAATGATTATCCAAGTGTTCCTCTAGAGAGGGGAATTGATTTTGGTATTGATGTATTGCCCGATAAGCAGCCTATCTCCACTCCTCTTTACAAGATGGCTCCAGCCGAGCTAAAAGAGTTAAAAGAATAGTTGAAGGACTTGTTGGATAAGGGTTTTATTACACCGAGCATGTCTCTATAGGGTGCACTAGTTCTCCTTGTTCAAAAGAAGGATGGATCCCTTTGGATATGTATTTATTATCAGTATCTGAATAAGGCCACTATAAAGAATAGCTACCCCTTGCCCAGGATTGATGATTTATTTGACTAGCTCTAGGGTGCCAGGTGTTTCTTGAAGATAGATCTCATGTTCGGGTATCACCAGCTCAGATTCTGGGGGAGTGATATCCCAAAGGCAATTCAGAACCCAGTATGGCCATTATGAGTTTGTAGTTATGTCATTTGGACTAACCAATGCTCCTGCATCCTTTATGGAGCTGATGAGTAGGGTGTTCAAGCCATATCTAAACATGTTCATGATTGTGTTCATTGATGACATCCTTATATGCTCCCGGAGTGAGGAGGAGCATGCCGCTCATTTGAGAGTAGTGCTTCAGACCCTCATGGATCGTCAGTTATATGCAGAGTTTAATAAGTGCGTGTTCTAGTTGAACTCGGTAGCATTTTTGGTCCATGTAGTATCAGGTGAGGGCATAAAAGTAGATTATCAGGAAATCGAGGCGGTGAAGAATTGGCCTTGACCGGTGAGTCCTTCAGAAATTCAGAGTTTCTTGGGCCTAGCAGGCTACTACCGAAAGTTTGTTGAGGGAATTTCATTAATTGCAGCCACACTGACCAGGTTGACTCAGAAAAAGATAAAGTTCCAATGGTCGGAGTCTTGTGAGGAAAGCTTCCAGGAATTGAAGACCCGACTCACTTTAGCACCAGTGTTGCCTTTACCCGAGGGTACAGATGGCTTTGTTGTATATTGTGATGCTTCGGGAGTTGGAATGGGATGTGTGTTGATGCAGCATGGGAAAGTAATAGCATATGCCTCTCGGCAACTAAAAGATCACAAAAAGAGTTACCCGACTCATGAACCCGAATTGGTCGCGGTGGTGTTTGCATTATAGATATGGCGGCATTACTTGTATGGGGTCCACATGGATGTGTTCACGGATCAAAAGAGCTTTTAATATGTGTTTACGCGGAGAGATCTCAATCTTCGACAAAGGAGGTGGTTGGAGTTATTAAAGGACTACGACATGAGTGTCCTTTACCTCTCTGGCAAGGCATATGTAGTAGTGGATGCACTTAGTAGGATCTCTATGGAGAGTGTGTCTCACGTGGATGAGGGAAAGAAGGAGTTAGTGAGAGACATCCACTGACTTGCAAGGTTCGGAGTTAGATTAATCGACTCGACCGATGGCAGCGTTATTGTGCAGAATGGGTCAGAATCATCCTTTGTGGTTGAAGTCAAATCTAAGCAAGATGAGGATCCGATTTTGAGGAAGATGAAGGAAGTGGTGCGGAGTCAAAAGATGGAGGTTTTATCCCATGGGGGAGATGGTGTGCTACGATACTACGGTCGACTATGTGTCCCTAAAATTGATAATTTGAGAGTTCGAATATTGCATGAGGCACATACTACCAGATACTCTATCCATCCGGGAACAATAAAGATGTATCGGGACTTGCGAGAAATCTATTAGTGGGATGGTATGAAGAAGGATATTGCGTAGTTTGTATCCAAATGTCCAAACTATCAGCAAGTAATTGTCCAGCATCAAAGGCCGGGAGGTGTACTTCAGGATATCAGCGTTCCCACATTGAAGTGGGAAGAGATTAACATGGACTTCATTACAGGCCTACCTCGTACTCGCTGAGACTATGATTTCATTTGGGTGGTGGTAGATAGGTTAACCAAGGCTGCACACTTTCTACCGGTCAAGACCATGGATTCAGCGGATGATTGTGCCAAATTGTATATTCGGGAGTTGGTTCAACTTCATGGAGTTCCCTTGTCTATTATTTCATACTGAGGTACTCAGTTTACCTCACAGTTCTGGCGGTCTTTTTAAAAGGGACTTGGGACTCACGTCAAGCTCAGCACAGTCTTTCATCCGCAAATGGATTGTCACGCCTAAAAACTGGCGTAGGACGCAACTAGCACTCGATTCATGATTGATCGAGAATCCGGCTATATGACATCTGTAACTGTAACACATAGGCCATCCAGGCCACCTGTCACAATCAACTGAAGAATAAACAGGACCCATAAGGTCTCACCAATATGGGGTAAACAATAGAAATGCAACCAAGGCAATTAGTGTGCTAAAAGAAGCAACAATAAGCCGACAAGGCCACAAACTGAATAACGCTATACACACTAAGTCCACAAAGCCTCTAAAGAGTAAACTAACTGATGGTCGGAACAGGGCTCCGACCTACCCATAACTACATCTCAAAACTCAAGCATAAATTACTAAGCCCTAGTTCCAGGAAAAAAGGAGCATACCAACCATCTGTTGATCTCACGAAATTCTACTCAACTAGCCATCCTGACCTCTACCTACACCTGCGGCATGTATGCTGGTCCCCAAGCAAGGGGATGTCAGTACGAAAGAATTGTACTGGTATGTAAGGCTGAAATTGTAACCATGAGATAACAATCCTATAATAACTGACTTAACACATAAACATATAAAGGATAAATATAACCTGGAACTCTGCAACCTGTAATTGATAACAACTTACTATAACATAATTGAACTCAAGATAACTAAACCAGGAATAAGGAATGGTAACGACCTGGAATCCTGGAAACTAAAACCTGATAATGACTCAATAATGAGATAAAAATGCAATTAAGAAATGCACAAGAAACAAACTATAACTGTAGTGCCAGCGACCAACCAACCATAAATCCATATATAAAATTCATCTAGCCTATGTACCACATCGGGGTAAAATAAAAATTTCTCCAGTCGATGTACCACACCGGGGTAAAACAAAAAGATCTCCAACTGGTATACCACACTGGATAAAATAAAAATATCTCCGACCGATGTACCACACCAGGGTAAAATAAAAATATCTCTAGCCGATGTACCACATCGGGGTAAAATAAAAATATTTCCAGCCGATGTACCACACCGGGATAAAATAAAAAGATCTCCAGCCGGTGTACCACACCGGGGTAAAATAAAAACAAATCTTAATCACAATCATAAATGGAGCTAACAGAGCTCATACAAACTATCTGAATACTATAAACCATAAAATATGTCGATTAGTAACTATAACATGTGTAGGATTAAACCACAACCCCTAATACTACAATTATGTCATACACATATAGTTCTTTCATTTAGCATTTAAACACATACATATGCTGTGAATGAATTCTAGGGAAGTTCCTAGAACTGGAATATCATAAAGACATGTGTAGACTCACGTTCATGATTTTAAACATCTCCTAGAAATTCTAACACGAGGAGTAGAGAGGAATCACGTAACCTAACATTTTATATTAGCAATCTTAGCATTCATTTCGTGCTTATACTCGTTTGACTTTCATACTTTCATATCAAGAATTGTGAGCATACCTCATTCATTGCACATCATATCACATCTCGAGGTAACTTATGAACAGGAAGACATAACTTGTGTATCTCAAACCTGGAGCTCTTTAATATACAAATGCTAGGAAACTGTCTAGGGGCTGCTTTAAGATAAATAAAGACTTATTGGCGTGCTTTAGACAAAAATAGGAAAGGCTCATGTGAAACTTTGCAATATATGAGGAGCTTAGAAAAGCTTAGCTGCAATATAAACAGTTTAGAAACTTCCAAGAAAAATAAAATCCTTTAAAACATGAAAAATTTAATCCAACTCTTAGAACAAATAATCAAAGATAATTGTTTAAAAGTACAACGAAGAACTTCTCTTTAACTTGAGTCACTATCTCAAAATATTCTATTCTAATTATTTCTTAAGGAGTTAACACTTTACTGGCCTTTCATTAGCTTAACACAACTGAACATAAACAACTTTATTTATAACTCTTTTGCTAAAGGTCTTTAGAACAGGGTAAATCTTGCTAGCTATTTGCCTAATTGATTAACAATCGTAACACTTATCATCAAATTTAAAAACCTTTAGCTCTACTTTTTGTATTCATCTTAAATTATTTTTCAAATAGGATTCGTCATTCCCTACCTAATTATTTACTTTCGTGTTTACTATTCGAACAATTCTTGTACACACTTACCTTCTTACCTAATTGCCAACCTTTTCTCTTAAACTAGTCTTGCTCATATTTTAATGTCGCTCAAAGGTTCTTGAAATCAACTATGGACCGAAGGCATGTACCTCACATATTACCTTAAAAGGCTAACATTTACTCTTATCTCTCCTTTGATACTAGCGCCTCAACTTTTACACTTAGGTTAATTTCCTTACACATCTACAACTTTCAAAGAACATGCGACGTGTCTACTTAATACCTACAATTCTCAGGAGGTCTGGATAACTCAAGAGCTCTAATAAACATATAGAGACTTTCTAAAGGCAATCCTTGCTGCTTTAGCGCGTAATTTTAATGTAAGCATAAACATATATATATATATATATATATATATATATATATATATATATATATATATTATGATTTACTTCTAGCATGTTAACATCAAGATATTGTGCATAACATACCAATAAAGATTGTCCCATAGAAATATCAATAGTTTACCCATTCGGGTTCTATCATAAAAGTTTAACGTATCGGTTAATTAAGAAACGTATAAGAGAGAAGGATCGAGGAAGCATATCATTTCCCTAGGCACCTTAAAACATGAATATAAGAGGGTAGGTAACTTTTGTAGGGAAATTCCATTTTTTTTACCCTCGTTAACCCTTGTTGAGTTAAAACCGATTTAAACTATTAGGTTTTCCCGCGCATCGTCGTCTTGCCATGTTTACCAATTTCCTTAGAAACCATAATGTGAAACAACTTTGAAAAAAAACATAATGTAATGTAAAGGACCAGCTCACAGTACCCACACCGAGGGGACTTCAGAATCAATTTACAACTATGACCATAATCAAATGCAATTGCCCTCTCCGCTTTACATTCATGTGTTCCAACTCTTTAGAAAATACACAACATAATACCAAGTAATTCTAACAACTTGGAAGAACCATAATATGCTACTACAGAAGCTCAAGTACAGCGGAATGCCGGATTAATCCTCGGCATGAATTCGGGCTTGAAAATCAAGAGACAAAGAGCGCCTTACATACCTTTTTTTTCGGCGAGCTTTCTTATGTTGTTTATTTCTATCAACAACCAGAACATTAGCCCCTTAAGTAACTTGAGTTTATCACCAAGTGACAAGTCTGTTTCAAGCCAATTTATCCAGCCAAAATGTTACGTCAATAGGCAGTCACAACTCAAACAAATAAGGCAACACTTGGCATTTCTTATTTCAACTTGTTTCTACAACTTTGGGGGAAAATAGAGGTAGGAAATTACCTCACTTTTCTCATGACAAACTCCCACAAATATAGATTACATTCTAAGCAAAACACAGCTATTCCAACCTTCAAAACGAGCAGAATTTCAACAATAACATACCAACAACGGCAGCCCAACATAACCTCCAACTTATAGCTTTAGCTAGGATTTTTAGGCATGTTAAGCAATTAGAAACACTTACCCTTGGCATGAGAATATTGATGGATATAATAGGAGTATTTTCCTCAAAATCACCTCCCAATAAATCAGAAATCTTGCTGCCCAAAACGCAGCAAAATAACAGCACAACAACTACAACAAGTCAACATACAAACCATAACTTTCTTCTAGTTTTCCTTAAAAATTCATACACTTATTAGAGATTTCAAAAGAAGGAAGTGACTTACTATTTCTTATGAACAATTCCTCCTAAGATGGAGTATAACATTAGCTCAAAATATTCCCAAACACGCAGCAACAACATTGCCAAAATGAAGCTACAAGGCAGCAACAATTTCACCGCAATGTTGCCTTCACTTCCATCAACTTTTTCTTGAGATTTGATGGTGTTTTCTTGAGGGATTTCCTCTTGGTTTCTAAGGCTTTGCTACTGTAAAAGAGAGAGGATTTCAGAGGGTAAGCAATAACCTCAAACCTGGAAAATTTGAAAATGATTTCATAACCAAAAACATAAAATATAAAGGTGTTTGGGCGGTGGCCGTTTTTAGGGCGGTGGCCGTTTCACTGCCCGATTGTGCTACAGTAAAATGCCTATAACTTTTTATTTGGAACTCTGATTGGGAATCCATTCGATGTTCTGAAAACTAGACTCGAAGACCTTTAATTTGATAGATTGTGGGGCTTCTAATTCATTATATACTAGGAGATATGGCTATTTAAAATTGACCCTTACTTATGAACTTCAAATACTTTTCGGTTTTCCGTTCATACACATTTCCCTTGTAATCTACGGAAAATATACAACCCATACTTACCTTAACATAGCATAAAAACATCAAATAATTACCAAAACTTTTCTGGGGTGTAACATGGATGGCCAAGCCAAATAGACAATCCATACTCTTGAGGACATGTTCAGGGCATGTGTAATGGATTTTAAAGGTAGTTGGGATGATCATTTGCCCTTAATTGAGTTTGCTTATAATAACAACTATCACTCTAGTATCAAAATGGCACTGTTTGAGGCTCTCTATGGGCGGAGGTGTAGATCTCCCATCAGATGGTTTGAGGTTGGTGAGGTAGATATTGATAGGGCCAGATTCGGTTGACGAGGCTATGGTGAGGTTCAGTTGATAAGGGACTGATTGAAAATCACTCAGAGTTGTCAGAAATCATATGCCGATGTGAGGAGAAAGGACCTGTAGTTTGATGTGGGCAATTGGGTATTTCGCAAGGTATCTCCCATGAAGGGAGTCATGCGGTTCGGGAAGAAAGGGAAACTCAGTCCCTGATATGTTTTTCCTTACCGGGTTATGAGAAGAATTGGTAAGTTAGCGTTTGGACTTTCCATCAGAGTTATCTTCTGTGTTTTATGTGTCTCTCTTGAAAAAGTGCTTGGGTGATCCAGCTTTAGTAGTCCCAGTGGACAGTGTTGGTGTAAAGGATAGCCTCAGCTATGAAGAAGTTCCGATGGAAATCTTGGATCATCAGGTTCGGAGGCTGAGGAACAAATAAGTAGCTTCGATGAAGGTGTTATGGAGAAACCAACATGTTGAGGGAGCTACAATGGAGGCCGAGGCGGCTATGATGGCTAAATACCCTCACCTATTACTACCAGCTGAGTTTTAGTTTGAGGATTCAGTTTTAGCCCTAATTCTCTAATCAGTTTCCATGTTCAGTTCATGTGCACAAGTTTGATTTATGTTATGATAGATGTGCGTGATGTCTGAATTTAGTTTAGCTATGTATTCCTTTTCCGAGGCACTCATTCCGCTAGTTTTAGGGTTAAATAATTAGTAATTGCATATAATGATTACTTTTTTCTAAGTTCTCTGTGTGTTTCTAACATTCGAGGATGAATGTTCCCAAGGTCGAGATATTGTTATACCTCGAGAACTCAAAGATCGGACCCGAGAGTTAAAATGGGTAAAATCCAAAAATTCCAGTTGCAGGCATAGAATGAGTCATTGGACGACTCGTGAGACCAGCCCACGAGTCATCAGGTGGAACTGGGAAGGCTAGGGAAGAGTAGGAAGGCGAAGGATAAGGAGTCCCCACGGGCATGGGAATGACTCGTGGTAAGACACCATGAGTCGTTAGGTCAACCGTGGGGAGGAGGTGTATGAAAAATAGAAGCGGTCAACGAGTGAACTTAACGGAAGGAGGCCATGACTCGTCATGTTAGACAACGAGTCGTGATATGCATCGTTGGATGGTATACAAGGAAAGTGATATGATATAGGCAGTGTAATTAACGATTGATGACCACGAGTCGTGGTCACCCTCGATGAACCGTTAAGTGATCCATTATGAGCCCAGGAGTTTTGACTAACAGTGTACCTGACGAGCGACATAACGAGTTGTTTGGGCCAGTGACGATCCGTTAGGAAATTCGTTAGGACCACCTGGCAGTTGTTTTCTGCAAAATAGTAATTGCCTTTTCATAATTTTCTAATATCTTAAGGCCTAAACTACAACGTTTTGGCTTATGAATAGGGAAATTTAAAGAGGTTAAGTTCAGTTTTCCCTTCATTCATGGATGCAAGAATAGTGAGAGGTAATCAAAGGAGATTCTAGGCTCTTCTCTTCAATTATTCCAATTTCATTCTTGGGTAATCAAGGGAAGTTAAGAATCAGATAATCCCAGGTATGTAAGGTCATCAATGGGTGAATCCTTCCACACCAATGCCCATAGTCTATGATTTTACTTAAAATTTACCAAAAACTCATCGGGTTTTGTATTTGATTAATACAATATCAAATGATTTAATTATGGATTTTGTGATTTTGAAATCTTATCATAATCTACAGATTTTGATCATCTTTTTAGATTTAAAATGATTATAATATTGTTGATTTGATTTCTAAGCAATTACGCTTAATTATGCATGTCCCATGATGAATCGATTTATGATTTATTTTCTCATGGATGTTCTTTACAAGCCCAACATGAAGTATGTTTTAAATTATGAATTTATTATGTTTTCCATTATGATATTAAGAAAATCATGATATATGCATGATCTACAAGTATGTATGAATCTTATTAATCATGAATTATGTTTTTGGCCGACTCACGGGCCTCATGTCATGGCTAGTTTACATATGTTCAAGCATGTTTATGATTATCATGATTTAACTAGCCCATGAACTCATGTATGTATTATTATGAACACTATATATATTTTGGGAATAGTATAAAACATCGAGTAGGTTCGAGGCTCAGGTTAAGCCCCGAATGTCATGAACTACGTGCCACTATAGGTAAGTTGGGACCCCTTTCATGTTAGTCCCTAGCCCAAATGGCCCTTTTCATGGTGATATCACACTTTCATAGTTCTACCCTTGGCAAGACACGGACACCCTCCTAACTAAGGTTACAAGTCAGGCTTCATGTGTGCTCATATATGGTATGTCGATTAAGAGAATCTCCCACTGTTCCCCATGATTTATGCATGTTATGATTATGTATGTTAGCTCAAGTCATGTTAAGTAAATCTCTTCTATTATAATATGATTATGTCATGTCATGAATGTTTTGAAAAACCGTGAGCCGTATGATATGTTATTATAATTTACGATACGAGCATGATGTCCTACTCTTATAGAAGCCACCCTTGAAAGAGTGCGTAATAGGTCACTGATTAAGCGCCCAGAACAGACCCAACCTTTGCTCCGATTGGAGATCATTTATGAACTTTATACATGTTTTAAAGGTCTGTTTTACTTACCTTGCATACTCAGTACATTCGGCGTACTGACCACATTTAGTTACCTTGCATACTCAGTACATTCGGCGTACTGACCGCATACCTTCTACGTTGTATCATTTTGTGATATAGGTCCCAGTTCTCAGGATCATCCTCACCCGTAGACAATTTCAAATTTTCTCTCAGCGCTCTTGGTGAGTTCTCATGTTTGGAGGGCTGTATGTTCATACTTTACGTTGTTCTTTTAGTTTCTGGATGTTGGATTAGTTGGGGAGTTGTCCCATCAATCCGTCCTCCATGTTTAGAGGCTTATCAGACTTCAAGTTGTATTTAGCCATATTGTATAACTTACAAGTCTTGTACTGATTTTTCCTTCGGCTATATTATGATTACATTCTTATATGTTAAGTCATCCGCTCATGTGATTGGATTAGATGTATGCTCATGCCATGGGTCGACATGGGGTCTCTTAGGACTCCTTGTCCCATGTCTGCGATCCGTGTGTACATTTGGGTCGTGAAAACATTGACTTACACGATTAAAGGTTTGCCTTGTTGACTCGAAAGCTGGTGGTGTGACTGTGCAAAATAGGTCAGAATCTTCTTTGGTTACTAAATTAAAGGATAGGCAAGATGAAAGTCCTATTTTAGTGAAGTTGAAAGAAGTGGTTCAAAATTAAAAGGTGGAGGTCTTCTTCCAACAGAGAGATGGTGTGCTCTGATACCAGGTGTCTATGTGTTCCATAGGCTGATGATTCTAGAGCTCATATTTTGCATGAGGCTCATGATTCCCAATATTCTATATATATAGGTTCCACCAAGTCTACGAGAAGTCTATTGGTAGAGTGGCATGAAGAAGGACATAGCGGAGTTTGTATCTAAGTGTTCGAACTGTCAACAAGTGAAAGTGGAGCATCAAAGACCTAGAGGTATGCTACAAGACATCGGTATCGACACTTGGAAGTGGGAAGAGATTAATATGGACTTCATCACAGGGTTGCCTTGCACTCGCCGATAATACAACTCTATATAGGTGGTGGTAGACAGATTGACCATGGCAGCTCATTTCCTACTTGTCAAAACTACTGATTTAGCTGATGAATATGCTAGATTATACATTTGAGAGTTAATTCGGTTGCATGGAGTTCCCTTGTCCATCATTTTTGAGAGAGGCACTTAGTTCACCTCACAATTTTGGAGATCGTTTTTGAAGGGACTTGGTGCTCAGGTCAAGCTTAGCACAGCTTTTCACTCATAGACAGATGGTTGGGCCGAGAGGATCATTTATACTCTTGAGGAAATGTTAAGAGCGTGTGTGATTGACTTCAAGGGTAGTTTGGATGATTATTTACAACTTATTGAGTTTTCTTATAACAACAATTACCACTCTAGCATCAAGATAGCTCCATTTGAGGCTCTTTATAGGCGGAGGTGTAGATTACCTATTGGTTAGTTTGAGGTAGACGAAGCTATATTGATAGGCTAGACTCATTCATGAGTCTATGGAGAAAGTTCAGCTTATAAAGGAAAGGATGAAAACAACTCAAAGTCATCAAAAGTCTGATGCTGATGTGAGGAGGAGCAAAGTTGAGTTTGAAGTTGATGATTGGGTGTTTTTGAAGGTGTTTCCCATGAAGGGAGTGATGAGGTTAGGAAAGAAAGGGAAGCTTAGTCCCTGATATACTGGTCCCTACAGGATTGTGAGATGTCTTGACAAGATGGCCTATGAGTTGGAGCTACCAACGGAGTTGGCTTCGGTACATCGAGTTTTTCATATATCATTGTTAAAGAAGTGCATTAGTGATCCGACTTTGGTTGTCACAATGGAGAGCATTGGTGTGAAGGATAACCTTAGCTACAAAGAGGTTCCCATTGAGATCCTTGATCATCAGGTTCGGATGTTGAGGAACAAAGAAGTAGCTTCGGTGAAAGTCTTATGGAGGAATCAATTTTTTGGAGGAGCTACGTGGGAGGCCGAAGTAGATATGATGGCTAGATACTGACATTTATTCCTTTCTGACTTAGTTCCAGCATGAGGCATCAGTTCTCTCCTTAGCACTCTATTCGGTTTCTTTTATGTCAGTGCATGTATGCGTGATTCATGAATTCAGTTCAGTCATGTATCTCTGTCTTGAGTCAGTCACTCCGTTAGTTTTCAACTCAGATTGTTTAGCATTTGAGATTTTATTTCCTTTCCCCAGCTTTTTAGTATGTTTACCCCACATTCGAGGATGAGTGATCCAAAGGGGGAGATATTGTAATACCGCGAGGGTTCGTAAGACTAGATAAGAGAATTGGAAATGAGATCAGCAAAAAAAATCTATTTTTTCCACATAAAGACTTGTGGTACGAGTCGTGGTGGAAAGTAACAGATGGTGGGAGGATTTGTGGTGGAATTCTTAAGTTGGATGCCCAGACGATGAGTCACACCATGTGTCGTGTTGCGTGGGTATGACTCGTTGTCAGGATTCGGGGTGAGACACTGGGATGCTAGGGCTGGAAAGGATGGATCATGGTACGATTCATTGTGGGAAACAATGAGTCATGATAATGGTCATGGTTGGAGGTTCTTTGTATGGACGGGTTGTCATGGGTGGTGTTACGACCCGTGGTAGGAAACCATGAGTCGTGGTTTGTAACCGGTGGAAAAATTCATAAAAAATGAGATTTGAGGCTTAGTGACAACGAGTGGTGGTGTTACGACCCATTGTGACATGTAATGACTCATTGTAGGCGTCGGTGATTTGGTCCTCAGGAAACATTCCTACGGCCAATGGTGACAACGGGAGGTGACCACGAATCTTCACTTCATGGTATGCCTCGTGGTAAGAGTGGTGACGAACGGCAGTGCCTATTTTCCAAAATTTTTATGAAGGGTATTTTCGTAAACCCTAAGCTCCTAGGTCCTAAACTATGTCATTTTAAGCCCTGAAACAAATGTATTAAGGGAGCTTAACCTATTCAAATTCATTCAACTCCCATGCATGCAAGTTAGAGGTTTCCATTGAAGATCAAGCCTAGAATCCTCCAAATCTCTTGGGTTTTGAAAGCCAAGTTGAGAATTAGTTTATCCAGGTACGTAGGGCCATGAATGAGAGTTTCCTTTCACTCTCATGCCCAAATTTCTCCCTCATGTTCATGAATTCAAGTTATAATTCAAGTGTATGATCCTATGGGGTTTTAACCTAATTTTATGAGATTCTCTATGAATTATTCGTAGGTCAATTCACTTCATGTTTCCAAGCATGTTTTAAGATTCATTAGCAGAATTTATATACTAACTAATTATAAATTTATGATTTAAAATTTTAGAAAATTATTCCCAATTATGCAAGTTCATGAAAAGTCAAGTTTATGATTATGATTTAAAGTATGATGATATATCTCGTATGTATGAATGTTTCCAAATGAACCATGTATGAATCTATGATTTTTGATCAATGAAGCCTATTTCAAGTATTCATGATTTTTAGATCTGGGAAAACCCACCCAAAACAAGTATGTTGTATGATCTATCCAAGGCCATCAAGATCAAATTATAGATATATGTTTTGGAGTTAAGACTCCTCAAATGTATAGATTCATGTTATGTTTTTGAATATGATTGTTTGAGTACTATATATGTTTTGAGAGTAGAGTCTAGCACCGAGTAGGCTAGGGGTTCCAAGGTTCCCCAATCTCATAAACTATGCGCAAATGTAGGAATATTTTGGAGCCTCTGAAGAGAGCAATTCCCCCTTCCCAAGAGCACGTCGTCATATCACACCTTACTTATCCTTTTCCCTTGCAAGGCTTAGGATGACCCTCCTCCGTGTGGGCAAGACGTGGGATCACCATGCGCTCGTACATAGTGGTTGTCGGTTATGACGAGTCTCCCATTGTTCCTCATGATTTCAGTAATGCATGTTTATGACATCGGATATTATGTTTTCAGTTGCTTTAACCCAATGATCCATTTATAAGCTTTTACATATGATTTCAGCTATGCAAGCCATATGATTCTATTCTCAGCTTTTGTAATTCTACTCAAATATGAAATTCGGTTAATTATGATGCAAGTTTTAAAATATCAGCATGCATTCCTTACTCTCATAATCATATGATTTATATTATTTGTATGATTTCAATTATACTTACTCAACCTGATTTACTAACCTTACGTACTTAGTACATTCCAAGTACTGACCGCATATTCTATGTTGTATCATTTCATGATATAGGTCCAAGCAATCAGACTTAGTCATGCCGTTAGTCCTGCTTCCATATCAGTCCAGTTTACCCAGTGTTGGTGAGTCCTCATCTTTTGAGGACATTCAGTATTTTTGTTGTTTCGTTATTTTAGTTTCAGACTTTTATCAAGCTAGATGGGGATGTTTTTCCATCAACTTTTCCGTATTGTTGGAGGCTTTTCAGACAACAGGTAGAATTTCAGCTTGCCAATATTGACTCTCTTTATGATCATTATGTATGTAGACTACCACTTATTCATGTTTAGTTTATAAGATTCCGTATAATGTATGCTCTTTAGATGTTAGTTTATGCCATGGGTCGACTTGGAGTCGTTCGTGGTTCTAGATTCCGTGTCTCGGTCCGGACCTATGTTTGGGTCGTGACACTTAGCCCATATTTTACGTTTCGCAGTTTCCCACCTATGACACGCAGGCGTTTGGCCATGACACAATTTTTTCCACAGTTTACACAAGCTAATTTTTCATGCAAGCATGAGCACATTTTCATCTAATGTGCACTCGAACTTCCCCGAAAGATTGATTCATCAACTAAACAACTACAAAGACTATTGGGACCACTCGACGCCCTACCTTATGATGGACATTACCCCATCAATCATCAGGAAACGTTGAGTGCCCAACCCATCAAATTCTAGATTTTCCCATAATAAAGATGTCAACCTATCTATCATTAGTAAAATCATACATTTCAATCACACATGGTTAGTCAAACTTCACCCCCAACTAAGATTTCACAACATATAACTCATATAGCAACTCTATTAAAATGAACAACAAACACATTTTGCAATTTTTACTCACACCTCATACCCGCAACAAATAAAATCATTCAAAATGATGAGAAACATGAGATAGGTAATAGGGGAACATGGGTCAAGAAAATTATTAACTAAGCGTTCTTTCTTTTGTACTAACACCTCCCAATATCACGAAAACAAGGGTTAGAGGGATACATACAAGAATGAGAAAAGAAAATGAGGGAAATTTGACTTAGAAGTTGTTGTGCTCGACCAAGGCCAACCCAAGAAGCTTGATTTTCTTTTGTCTTAGTGAGAGAATAGTTTTAGAAGTGATGAAGAAAATGGGGAAAATTATTCAGGTTTTATAAATGGAAGGTAATAAAAGGGATGGGTTGGTGAAAGAGGTGGATTAAATGAAGTTAACAAGGAATATGAAAGGTGAAATGGTCGGTGGTTGGGATTATGGGAAAGGTGAAAAGGTGAAGAAAAATGGTTGTTTGGGAAGTGGAAAGGAATTTCCACCAGTTTGGGGAGACCATGGGTCGGATCGGTCAACTGATTTGGTCAACATTTAAATGATATACATACCTTCACCTATGCTAAACCTGAGGCAGGGGATGGTACCTGTGTTCTGCAGTTCCAAGCACAGGTGTCCCCATTCTTGCCCAACTTTCTGCCTTTGAGTTGTTCCTAACCCGCGTCTCGCGGATTGCCACCTATTTTTTGCAGGTGGCTTGCAGTCTACCTTCCATTTTCCAGATTTTCTTCTAGGTATTTTGGTTTGCACCAAACCTGCATTTCACAGATTGGCACTTGCGTTTCGTAGGTAAGGTGCAAAAGCCCTCCTTTGCTTCCAACATTCCAGACCTTTTTTGCATATGGGCTGCGTCTTTCGCTTGGACACCTAGGATTTGCAGGTCTCACACAGTTCTTAACCTGTTCTTCATTCACTTGGTTCTTCATCCGATCAACCTCTAAAACAAAAACAACAAAAACATCAATGCACCAAAATAAAACACTTGGGTTGCCTCCCAAGAAGCGCCTTATTTATCATCGTGGCACGATGGATACCTCCTAAATCAATAATTCTCTGGAGGGTCATCCTATGAATCAACTTTAGCCTGACAATTTTTGTCTTTCTCCTCCTCTTTATTGAGGACTGCTATCTTTTTACATTTATCCGGGGATTTTTTGGGTTGACACACATTGAAGGTCACTTCTTTCCCACCCACTCTAACCTTAACTCCCCTAGTTCCATATCAACCAATGCTCTACTCATGGCTAGCAATGGTCACCCAAATGTTAGGCACCTATATATCCATGTCAGAATCCAATACGATAAAGTAATCTAGAAGGATAAATTTGTCCACTCGGATCATGACATCTAGATATCTCACGGTTCTCTTGATAGACCGATCCACCATAATAGTCTCATTGTAGTACGCTTGAGATTTCCCAAAACTAATCTTGTGAAAATGATGAGGGGCATCAAATTGATGCTTGCATCGAGATCACATAAAGCTTTATTGAAAATGCACATTACGATAGTGTAAGAGATAGTAAAAGCTCCGGGGTCCTCTCTCTTGGGAGCAAGATTGCTCGCCATCAGTGCACTACAGTGGTGTTTCATCTCCCTTGTGCCCACATCAATAATTTTATTTTATTTTTAAAAATTCCTTCATGAACTTTGCGTAGCCCGACATCTGAAGTAATACATCCACCAATGTTATGTTTATGGACAACTTGCAAAACATCTCAATAAATTTCTTAAACTGGTTGTCTTCTTTATTTTCCTCTAACTGCTGAGGGTAAGGAGGTGAAATTCTAGGCTCTTGGCCTCCTCTTCAGGTTCCTCTTCATTATCAGTAACACTTGGTGCTTTTGGCACTACATCTTTCGCTCCATAATTTGTGATTGGATCAACGACTTGTTTGGCCTTCAAACCCACATTGGCCAAAATTTTCCCCCTCTTAGTAACAATCGCCATGTAATGGCCATCCTTCTTTGAATTTGGTACGACATCACTACGAAGGTTCCATTCATTCGAGGATTCATTTGGGATGAATGGTGGTTCATTAGAGCTTCCAAATTTTTAAAAGATCCGAATGAGAACTCACTATTTGGGCGAGGTTAGATACCTCCCCTTTAGGCTCTCTGACCCCACGATCTGCAGACTCAACCTTCTTTAGAACTCTAGCCAACATTTCCTCTATTTTTGAGTTGAAAACATCACTCACTCCATGTTGCATTTGAGGTTCCTCAACCTTAGGAGGGGGAACATATCGGTTTAAACTTCTATCATAACATTCCCCTTCATGGTTTGGTTAACGGTTTCCCCATCTCTTGTTCCAATCTTTTCACCCTTGGCTATCCCAATTTCCCCAACCTTGATTCCCATCACGAGGATGCCAAGGGCCTTGGTTGGCACTTTGATATCCCAGATGAGAATTCCCCACTTGGCCACCCATATATTGACACTCTTCTTCATATCTTGGAGGTGAGGCCTCCCCTCCATATTGCATGTGCGCTAGGGTTCCAACTGTATTTACACTCTTGGTACCTGCTCCCATCACATGATTCAAGATGGTTCATCATTTTGTCCAAGGTTTCATCCCTTTCTTCACCACGTTTTCTCATCTCCAGAGTCACAAAGCTGGAGCTAGCACCACTTAAGGACACCTCAGTGTCCCAAGAGTGCTATTTTTAGTTCATTTTGGTCATCCGATCTGACAGAGCTTTAGCCAATCCATATGTTTAGTCTATCAAGGACCCACCACCAAGATTATTGGCCATGGAATTATTTATTGACTCAAGTGAGCGATAGAAGCTTTGGAGAAGAACTCCATCAGAAAACCCATGGTTTGAACATATAGCGACTTTCTTTTTGTATCGGAGCTAAGACTTATGCAAAGGTTCACCCAGGAGTTGTCTAAAGTTGGTGATGTCATCCCTCATTTGCAACATCCTTGATGGAGGGAAAAACATATCCAAAAAGCCTACGTCAACTCTTGCCAAGAAGTTATACATCGCAGGGGAAACTCCTCTAGCCAAACAGTGGCTTCTCCGGGCAATAAGAATGGGAAAAGCCTTAGTCGAATCTACTCTTGGCTAATATTGGTGATATTGAACGGCTGCCAAATTTGAAGAAAGTTGCAAAGGTGTCGATTAGCATCTTTTCTTGGTTTCCCTCCAAAGAGTCCTTTCATTTATAGCAAGTGTAACATAGTGCTGGTCGCATGAAACACTACATTTCCTACCGTAGGTGGTAGGTGAATAACACCCTCTATATCAGACAACATGGGTTCATCCTCTTCTTGGTCCATGTGCCTAACCAGAGAGCCCACTTGCGATTCTTGGCTCATTAGCTCTAACCTAAACAAGGAGTGAAAAACAATAACAAATGTAAATTTGCAAAGATGCTAAAATAATTTCGATAAGCAAATAACTAAAGGTTATCAAATCTCATTCCTTGGTAATGGCGCCAATATTGATGACGTCCAAATCCACTCCTTTCTAGGATAGAGTACACACGATCACTGTAATAAATTATCAAACTCATAAGTCAGGGTAAAATCCACAGGGATTGAAGATTGATGGCACGAAAGTCGTCTATCGAATATCATAAATATTTGAGGTTTGTAGGATCACTATTTGAATATAAACTCAATAATAAAGAAGGAAAACAACCTTTGAAGTAACAATATGAGCAAACTCTAGGGTTGTGCTATTAAAGGGAAATTGAAAGGATTGGGGTTAACTAGAAATTCAAAGCATTACGTAGGAACCTAAGTAGTCATGGACAAGGAGGCACCCGAAATTTCTCCACCAGTTGGGTGCCTTTTTACTCGGGTTTTCTCAAACCCCAAGGTCCATACAATTCAACCACTACAACTTGGGTAAGAAGTAAGCTATCTCTAGCCTCAATTCTTTAATGGATGTATGAAAGTGGGTATTGGATATCTCTAGCCCAATCCAACACAATCAAAACATAAACGCCCACCATTATTTTCTTACCCATATTCTATTCCTCTTTTTCAAGCAACAATAGAATAAGTAAACACAATCTATACTTGCAATTATAGATATTTCAATTACAAGTCAGAGAAAATAATAGACTTATGCTGAATAAGTTATTCTAAGATTAAACTAGCAACACCAATCCATTCTAGCCCCGCCATGCACACACCCCTAGCAAGATGTTTAACAACTCATAGATGAATAACAAGAGATTAAAACAATAATTGAATCAACATCATTCATCATTATGATGAAACTTCAAGCTCAATTTGTTATTCAATGGAGGTTTACCTTAGAATGATGAAGAATATGAAGAGAAAAGCTCTCACTTCTCTCCAACTTATTCTCTCTCTAAAATTCAATTAAAAAACTAAAAAATACAATGCAATGGAGTAGAATATTCTATTCCTTACAAAAATGCATACAAACTAGGGTAAGTCTTCTCCTTTTTTTGTGCACACATTCCCATTTTGCCTTGAAAAAGCATCCAAATACTCCTTGTGCTAGAACTGGATCATTTTACCCTCTTTAGCACGGCCTCACATATGCGTCACCTATATTTCATAGGTTCCCATACACAAGGCACATGTAATTCGCAACTTTTGTCCAAAAAGTCTAGACCGACTTCTGCAATGGCACTTGTGTATCGCTGGCACTGACCCGCATTCTGTAGGTCTCCCTTTAGCTTCAAAGCTGTTTTTTCCTACGTTTTGCAGGTGTCATCCTGTGAAGCACCGGTCCTTTTCTTCAAACACCATGCATTGTGTTCAATTCCCTTGATTTACTTATTTAAAGTGAACACCTGCAAAAACCAAAGAGAAAGGACACAAAACCATCCTAAATGAATTGAAAACCAAGAAAAGCTCATGCTTAAGAGCCAAATAAGTTGGTAATCATAAACATCCCAATGAGGATCCCCTTTCAGTCTATCTAAACACAGGCTCAAGTTCTCGCTAGAACTTGTGAATTTATTTTGCATCTACCTTGGGCCATTCAATAAGAGCCTTTGACCAAGTATTTTTCAAATAACTCTCCACCACCCCACACCCATCCTCTTTCACCTTAGTAATCATACATAGATCTCTGTAGTGTGATAGTGTGTTGAGTGCTTTGTATACTCTGAAAGTGACTTCCTTGTCAGTCACTCTCATCTTCAACTTTCCCTCTCTAACATTGATCAAAGCTCCACTAGTTTCCAAAAACTAATGTCCCAGTATGATTGTCACACTGTCATCTACTTCATTATCAAGAATAATAAAATCAGCAGGGATTACAAACTTACCAAATTTGATGAGCACATCCTCAAGGATTCCCTCTAGAGCCACTCTTGATCTATAAGCAACCCGAAGGACTAATTTATATGGCCTTGGTTTTTCAAAACCAAGTGTATTAAACAAAGATAGGTACATCAAGTTTACACTTTCCCCTAAATCACACAAGCCCTGCATCATCTCACTTTCACCAATTTGTATTGGGAGGGTGAAATTCACGGGTTCCTTAAGCATTTTGGGGAGCTTGCTCATCACCCTTGAATTTCACTCTTCAATAAGTGCCACCATCACTACATCCATAAGTATCTTCTTGTTTGTCAGCACCTTCTTTATGTATTTGGCATATTTGGTCATTCCCTGCAAAACATCAAGTAGAGGAAGGTTTATGTGAAGTTCTATGAAGCTATCAAAGATTTCTTAAAGCATGCATCCTCTTTACTTTTCTAGAGCCTTTGAGGCAATGGTAGTGTTAGTCTATTCACTGGTTGCTCAACAGGTGGTACAATATTATCTGTAACTATTTTACCCTTTCTCACGGGCCCGGATCGAGACATGGGACAAGGAACCCCGAGAGGCTCCAAGTCGACCTATGGCATGAACATGACATCTAAATCTCAGTATAGATAAAAGCGTAAGTCTAACATGTATAACATAGTGAAAGTTTGAAAATCTAATAACATCTAATATTTGAATACACAACACAAGTTTGAAGTTGAATACATACTACGTCTGATAAGCCTCTACTACTGACAAGTTGATGGGATAAGACCCCAACTAACTAACTAAAGTTTGAAACTTAAAATACTGAAAATACAACTGAAAAGAAGGGCCCTCGAAAGATGAGCACACACCAACTCTCGCTGGAAAGTGCTAACACTGAGGATTTGACTGACGGTGAGGCTGAGTCTGAATTTCTTAGCCTGTATATGAAACAATATAGGATAGAGTAAGCGGTCAGTAATTGGAATGTACCGAGTATGCAAGGTAAGTAAAACTGCTAAGTAAATAAAATCAGTGCCATGCATAACATAACACATTTCACAATAAGAGTCTTCTTGCATGCTATCATCTGAAAACATGACTTATACATAATTGAATATCATAACTAAATCAAATGACCCAAAGCTGAAAACTGATAATCATATGTAAAACTGAATGTTTGAGTCAAACCTGCTGAAAACATAATATCATTACTGATGAACAGGCGTAACTGAAATTATGAGGAACAATGGAAGACTCGTCATGTAACCGATTTTACCATGATAGATCTTACGTGATCCCGACTATTACACTCAAGTGGGCAGAGCTGTCCAAAGCGTTTCAAGGGCTGATGATGCTACCATGCTATTGATATCAAGGTGAAGGCCCCTTGGGGGTAGGGGAAGCCCATAATGGAGGTCCCAAATAATCTTAACATACCTACGTTGGCACGTAGTGCTGAGGCATAGGGTTGACTAACCTTTAGCCTACTCGGTGCTAGACACTACTTCCAAAAACATGCATATACTCTCCATCATTATTCAATGAAGCTGAAACCATCGTCTAGTGACGAAGCTAAATAATAACATACATACATAATCTGAAATCATAACATAAGGTTCCTTGGGAACAAACCATACCACAAGCTAAAAACATTGGGAGTCTAGACTCCAAAATCCATGTGGTAAGCTAATAACTTCAAAATCTAGATAAATCATGAAACATACATGATTATATAAGCTTGCACAATACTTAAACATGCTTGAAATAGACTTGATCATTTAAAACAATGAGCATGGACATGGATAATTTGAAATCATGCTTTTGTCATGTACATCTCATCATGCTTGAATACATATATAAAAGTCTCAACTTTCATGAACTTCCATGGGTGGGCATCATAACTTAGAAAAACTTGAAAACATAATTTGTAACTGAAAACATTGTAAAATATGCCCATGAATCATAATTGAAAATTAGAAACATGTATAGAACATACCCATGATTGATACTTAGAGAATTCACATGTTGGGTTAAAACTCCATAGATTCATCAACTAGAATTTTCATAAAATTGAAAAGGGATTGGGCATGGGTGTGGATGAATACACCAATTCATAACCCTACATCCCTGGGGAAATCTGATTCCCACTCCCTCTTGAAAGCCCAAAGGAAATTGGAGAGAATTTGGTGTAATTCTTCAAACTTGATCTTTAAGGAAAAGCTCTAAGTTGCATGCATGAAATAATTGGACTTGGAATAGGTTTAACACCCTTAAAACCCTACTAACTGAGCTTATAACGATATAGTTCGGGACCTTAGGGCTTAGGAATGATGAAAATACCTTTAATGAAAAACTTGGAAATTCTGGATTGCTAGTGACAACGACTGGTAAAACGGGTTGTTAATGGCTCCAGTGGGTCATTACTGCCCTCGTTGCTTTATCCCATTTTCCAATCGCAGGTCTTTTACCACTAGCGGACACGATGAGTCATTACCAGTCCTAATGACTCATCATTACCAGCTGTTCTCACCGCTGCCCATTTTTCGGATGTCCATCCAACGGGAGCATACAATGACCCGTTGCTCCAAATAACGAGTAATTCCATGACTCGTGCCTGCCTCCTTGATCATGACTACCCTTATAATGACTCCCTTTAAACAACCCGTTACACCAACCAATGGGTCGTCCTTAGACCCGTTGTCATAGAACTCCTTACAGTATAACCCAACCACGACTGCTTTCTGCGATTCGTCAGGCCCATCAACGACTCGTGTTATGAGTCGTTTTGAGAGAAATTTTTTATTTTTCTGCTACTTTTCATATCAAGTTTCGATTCTAGTCTTTGAAACTTCTGGGGTATTACAATATCTCCCCCGTGGGAACATTCATCCTTGAATACGGGTAAACAAACTGAAAAGTAGAGAAATGCAACTACCATGCCAAGTACTGAACATTTAGGGTGAAAACTGACGGAGTGACTAACTATGGACTAGAATAAATGACTGAACTGAATTCATGAATCATACATACATACATTGACATGAAATAAACTGGGGCACATGACCTGAACATGAAACTCAATAGAGTACTAAGGAGGAAACTGATACATCAAGCTACAACTAAGCTAGGAAGGAATAAATGCGGGTAGCCATCATATCTCCTTCAGCTTCCCACGTAGCTCCTTCAACATGTTGATTCATCCATAAAACCTTTACTGAAGCTACTTCCTCGTTTCTTAGCTTTCGAACCTAATGATCAAGTGTTTCCACCAGATACTCCTCAAAGCTAAGGCTATCCCTCACACCTACACTTTCTACTGGAACAACCAAAATCGGATTACCCAAGCACTTCTTTATGAGAAATATATGGAAGACTAGATGAATTGAAGACAATTCTAAGAGAAACTCCAACTCATACGCTATCTTGCCAACACGTCTCACAATCCGCTACAGGCCAACATAACAGGGACTGAGTTTCTCTTTCTTTCCGAACCTCATCACTTCCTTCGTGGAAGATACCTTCAGAAACACCCAATCATCAACTTCAAACTCAAGTTCTCTCCTCCTCACATATGTATATTACTTTTAATGACTCTGAGCTATCTTCAACCTTTCCCTTATAAGATAAAGTTTCTCCAAAGCCTCATGAATCGAATCTGGTCCTATAAATGTAGCTTCACCAACCTTAAACCAACAAATAGGTGACCTATACCTCCGCCTATAAAGAGCCTCGAACGGAGCCATCTGAATGATGGAATGGTAACTATTGTTATATGAAAATTCAATGAGAGGCAAATGATCATCCCAAATACCCTTGGAATCAATCACACATACTCTCAACATATCCTCTAGAGTCTGAATGGTCTGCTCGGCTTTATCATCTATTTGCAAGTGAAATGTTGTGCTAAGCTTGACCTAAGTACCAATTCCCTTCTAAAACGATCTCCAAAACTGGGAGGTAAACTGAGTACCTCTATCTGATATAACAGATAAGGGCAGTCCATGCAATCGAAATGACTCCCAAATGTATAACTTAGCATAATCCTCTGAGTCGATAGTTTTTATCGGTAGAAAATGAGCTACTTTAGTCAACCTGTCCACGACCACCCAAATAGAGTGATATTGTCAACGAGTGCGAGGAAAACCTGTAATGAAGTCCATGTTTATTTCCTCCCATTTTAAAGTAGGAAATGATAATGTCTTGAAGCACACCTCCTAGTCTTTGATGCTCAACATTCACCTTTTAACAATTCGGACACTTAGCCACAAACTCTGTTATGTCCTTCTTCATACCATTCCACCAATAGAGTTCCCGTAGGACATGGTACATCTTGGTGCCGCCTGGGTGAATAGTATATTTGGAACCATGAGCCTCATGCAACAACCACTCCCTCAAGTTATCACCACCCAGTACACAAAAACAACCCTAATATCCTAGCACATCATCTCCCCCTTGGGAGAAGACGTCCACCTTTTGATTCTGAATAGCTTCCTTAAATTTTACCAAAATAGGATCCTCGTCTTGCCTAGATTTGACCTCGGTCACCAAGGAAGATTCTGATCCATTTTGAATAATGATACAACCATTCGTCGAGTCAACAAGATAAACTCCTAGTCGTGTAAGCTGATGCATATCCTTCACTAACTCCTTACTTTCCTCATCTACATGGGTCACACTCACCATAGAACGTCTGCTAAGAGCGTCTACCACCACATTAGCCTTGCTCGGATGATAAAGGCACTCATATCATAATCTTTCAAAAGCTCCAACCACCTCGTCTGATGAAGATTCAGATCCTTATGGGTAAACACATACTATAGGCTTTTCCGGTCTATAAACACATCCACATGGACCCTAAACAGATAATGTCTCCAAATCTTCAAGGAAAATACTACTGCCGCCAACTCAAGGTCATGAATCGGATAGTTCTTTCATGGACATTAAACTGCCTAGAAGCATATGCTACAACCTTACCGTGTTGCATTAGTACAAAACCAATGTAACACCCCAAAACTTTTCTAGGTAAGACTCAGACCTTGTAAGAAAAATCCAGAAAAAACTAGAAAAAATGCATTAGAAAGACTATTACAATGAGCCATGGTTAGCTTCACCGACTCATTGTGTCATCCGTGGTCAACGCTGCTTGATCAGTCGAGGACCCACGGGTAAGAATGGCTCGTTGTCAAAAACAATGAGTCGTGCTATCACTTATTGGTTCCCTAGCTCAGAATCCCTTCTCTAGGACCCTACGACTCAACCCACGAGTTTTTGTTAGAAAAAACGACTCATTGTGGGAGTCGTTGGGTGAGCACCCAAGAAACCCCTTCCAGTGGTGACGAGTGGGAACAACAACTCGTTGTGTCGCATAACGTGTCGTGGTCACCAACCTTCATGTCAACTTTTAGAATTTATAGAATTTGTCCAGTAAAGGTGACGACTGGACACAATGACCTGTTGCTTCAGCCTACGAGTCAATATGTCACCCGTTGTCAAGCCTTCTAGGTTTCCTCGTCCAGCGACCACGGGAGGAACCAATGACGCATTGGTTCAACCAACGAGTCGTGGTGTCCCCCATTGCCAAACCCATTGATATCATCACCTAGGACCAACGAATGGTTCCAAATGAGTCATGGTCACAACCAACGACTCATTGAGTGACCCGTTGGTTCCCTGTCGGCCTGTATCTAGATTTTTAACCCAGGGATATTTTAGTAGTTTCCACCTATCTAGTCCCTAAACTATGTCGTTTTAAGTTTTATTTCAGATATATTAGAGGGATTGAATGGTTTTCCCTCTTATTCCCCATGTAAACTGTAAGAAAAACGATCGTACTTCTCTCAGGCAAGAACTAGGGTTCCTCATCAGTTCAGAAATTCAAAATTTCTTATTTAGGGATTTATAAGATAGGTATGTGGGAATTCAACAAGGGAATAGTTCTTCCCTTGTGTCCCCAAAATCTTCCCTCTTTTTTTCTATCAATTCAGCCCTATGGATTCGAAATGCAGAAAAATGTTAGACTAATTTCTTTGAGATTTCAAGTAGAGTATTTCTCATGATTTTAACTACTTTATTATTCCCTATTTCTAGAAATTTATGAGAATTGTATCTTGTCAAATGATTTAGCACTAGTTCTCAGTTCAGTAGAATTTAGAATCTTTCGTGTTAGAGAAGTTTCCATGTAGCTTGATTCTATTAGATTTGAGATCCATATATTGTTAGTGTATGGGCAAATTGTAGTTACATATACACATATCCAGTATCAGTTAGATTATTACACTCCGTGTTGTCCAGAAAATGTCAGCTGATCAGTTTGACTACAATTGATTCTTGAGGTGTCAGTGGTGCCTCCCTGTTATCAGTATTAGACCCAGTATCAGATTTTAGTGGTTCTTTAGGCAGTCATGAAACTTCTAGATAAGCAACTCTGATCAGCCTTAGGACCCTAGTTTCAGATTAAAAATTTTTCTTTAGACGGTTACGACACTTCTAGATAAGCAGCTCTAACCAGTCTTAGAACACCAGCTACACAATCCGGTCTGATAAGACTCTCGAGGTACTTCTAGATAGGTATTCCTGACTTAGTCTTAGTGGTAGCTTCGAGCTCTCAGTTTAGTAGTTAGTCTTGGACTATCCAGTGGGAGTAGGACTTAGCACCGACCAGACCGGGGTTCCAGCGAACCCTGGTTCCCAGAACAACATTTCCACCGTAGGTTATTTTTATTGGCCTCATGGCCCCAGACTTGTGATCATCCAATTCATGCCTTTATACCCTGGCAAGGTATATTGGGTCATACCAATAGGGTGTATACGTCGGATTCTATGTCTAGCTCACGTGGTTATATGTCAGTTATAGACTCTCCGTCATTAGCTTAGTTCAGAACAATTTCAGACTACTCAGTTCAGTACAGTATTTCAGATTAGTATCTCAAATTTAGGGCATGTATTTAACCATCAGACAGGGTCATTTCGACCATCCCAGTATATTTTAGCCTATTCAGCATCAGCATTTCAGTTGATCATTACATGTCTTTACAGTTCAATTTTTATTCTCCGTGTTATGGTCTCTCCTACTTACTTAGTACATTCAAAGTACTGATGCATAACTTTTATACTGTATCGTTTATGATACAGATGTAGGTTCAGTTTTAGTATTGTTGGCAGATCTTATTCTGAAGTTTTTATCTGTACCAGTGGTGATTCCTCATCTTTCGAGGAAGATGATTATTTTATTCAATCTTTTTTATTTTAGTTAGACTTAGAGTTAGCTGTGGGCTTGTCCCAGCTACTCATCAGATAGATGTCTTTCATACACAGACACAGATTCATATTTTCAGTTTGTTTTAAGATGTTTGAAAACTATATGATTTAGTTCTTCTTCATAAATGTTTTATTTCATTAGTTTAAATCTTCTTCTATGTTTATACTCATAATGCCAGTGTTATGATAGACCATGGGTTGACTTGGGGTTAATTGTGATTCCAAATACCGGGTCTTGCCCATGGTATAGACTCGGGGCATGACAAACTTGGTATCAAAGCACTAGGTTTAGAGTATCACTGGATGTCTGAAAGTTGCGTCGAGTAGAGTCCTTTTAATGGGTGTGAAGCACGCCACACTTATGACGGGGAGGCTACTAGATGTTATTAGGAAAAATCCCTTTTTTTCATACTCTTTATCGTGCGTTGAATTTTAATTCCAGAAATATTCTCCTAACTCGTGCTCTATTTCGTTTCAGTGAAAATCATGCCTCCACGATGTAATAATGGAAGAAGGGCCAGCTGTCATGACCTAAGCATACACCCAGATCGTAGACATAGGACAAGGGACCTCGACAGACCCCAAGTCGACCCATGGCATAAGAATTCAACTACTCATTTAACAAACATGAATAAAGCATAATTATAACTGGGCAAAAGTCTGATATAACAGCACATTAGAATAATATCCGAAGATATACATACATAAGTCTGAAAGCCTCTAATCTGGACGAGTTGATGGGACAAGACCCCAACTAACTCAACAATACTGAAACTGGCAATAAATAAAGGAAAATGATAGTCTAGTCCTCGAAGGATGAGGACTCACCAATCCGAGCCGATACAAACTTCGAAAAGCTGTCTAAGGACGGGACTGAAGCTGTGAGCTGGGTCCTGCATCATGAAATGATACAACATAAAAAGTACGCGGACAGTACATGAAATGTATCGAGTATTCAAGGTAAGTAAAACCTCTTTAGTAAAGTAAATCATTTAAAACATTTCATGCATATCATACGTTTTCAGCATGAGAGGAAGGGCATACATGCGTCCCATTCTGAAATCTCAATCTTATTATAACATGACCATGCTTAGCTTTACAACATCATGACTGACTCGAATGACTCAAAGCTGAACATAACATTTATATCAAAAAGATGAACAATGAGTCAAACCTTACTTTTAGACATGCATGCATAAGGTAATTATCATGAGTAATGAATATGCAATCTGAATGATATATATAGTGGGATACTCATCACTTAACCAACATACCATGATAGAGCTTACGTGGTTCTGACTACTACACTCAAGTGGGCAGATCCATCCAAAACCTTTCCAAGCCTAAGGATGCTACCATGATATCGATATCAAGCTGAAGGGCCATCCGGACAAGGGGAAGCTCATTAGGGAGGTCCCAAATCATATGGTATCAACCTACGTTGGCGCATACTTCTGGGGCATAGGGTAATCGACCCTTAACCCGCTCGGTGCTAGACTCTTCTCCCAAAACCATGCAATGCTCTAAATCGTATATAAGGAAACTCAACATCTTCTATTGATGAAGCTCAACATTGTCTATTGACAAAGCTCAACATCATCCCTTGACGAAGCTCAAGATGAAATCATACATAAATTAACATCGTATGAAGCGAAGCTCAAGATTGTCGATCGACAAAGCTCATAATGAAATCATGCATAGACTAGACATCAGATGGATATGAAGCTCAACATTATCCATTGACAAGGCTCAACATTCACATACATCCCAGTTATGAATTCATGCATATAGGAGGCTTTATTCCAAAACATACCACAAGCTCAATCATACGTGGGAGCATCTACTCCAAATCATGTGGTAAGCTACATGTAGAAATATTTACTCAACTTACCACAAGCTAGAATTTATAATAAAAATTGGGAAGTTTCACTTCAAACAATGTGGTAAGCTTAAGTCGGGAAAATCATCACTTTAAATCAACATGTGGGCATCACCCAAAGCTTTATCATACATGGATCTAATCAATACATTTTGAAAACAACAACATAATCATGGGTGGTTTTAGAAACATGCTTTTAATGATCAACCTCATCATCATCACACATTTGTCATAAATCACTTCTTTTATGAACTCATCATCCATGGGCGTTTTAGATTCAAAATTTGGAAAACAATTTTTATAAGGAAAAACAACTTAGAGTCTGCCCAAGCTTCATAAAACATATATATAAATACAATCTAATCATACCTATGTATAGAGATTGAAGAATCATACAATTGGGTAAAACCCCATACTTGATCATAGACAATTTATCACATTTTTATAGGAATTGGGCATGGGTGTGGAAGAAGACCCCCACTCATAGCCTTACATACCTGGGGATGGTGAATTGTAACACCCTCTAATTGCCCAGCTGAGATTCCAATTGGAAACCTTTAGATTTAGTCTTGAATCTCCATTTCAAACCTTCAAACTCGCATGCATGTGGAGAATGGTTTAGAATAGGTTTTCCCTTACTAAAAACCCACTAAAACGATCCTTGAATGATGTAGTATAGTCCCCTCGTATTTAGTAATTACGGAAAAGCCCTTACTAAAATCGCTGAAATTAATTGCCAGGGGGTCCTAACGGACAACCTGACGACTCGTTATCAGGGCCAACGATTTGTTGGGTTGCTTGTCAAGTACACTGGATAACAGGTTTTCTGTGGCTCGTAACGGGGGACTTAACAACTCATTCCTCGAGACCATGACTCGTGGTCACCTTCCGGCATGTACACTGCCTTAGAATTTAATAAAATCCCCCTTGCTTAATCACGACTCACCTCACGAGTCGTTGGGACAGACCTTGACTCGTGGGGTCCCTTCCATTAAGTACAATGGGCAGCTCCTCCATTTATTTTCCAACACTACTCCATGATGGACATTAAGACTGGTGGTGGCTAACCATGAGTCATTACTGCACTCGTGGGGACCTAAATCCTGAACTTCCTCTAGGCCTTCCCACAAGTCACTTGACGACTCGTGGGGTCTTCTCATGAGTCTTCCAACGACTCGTTCTGCAACTGAAGTGCCCTTCTCCAGTTTTTTCCCGTTTCAACTTTCGGGTCCGATCCTTGATTCTCGGGGTATAACAATATCTCCCCCTTGGGAACATGCATCCTTGAATGTTAAAAACAAGCAGAAAGCATAAACACGCAATTGCCATATTCCTATACTGATTATTATAATCGAAATCTTCACGGAATGACTACCTCCGAAAAGAACCACATAGTTGAACTACATTCAAACCTCACATACACATTCATACACATAAAAGAAACTTGAACACATGAACTGAACAGGAATTTGAATAGAGTCATAGGGAAAAACTGATACCTCAAGTCAGAACTGAGCCGGTAGAGAATAAATGTGGGTATTTAGCCAACATATCCGCTTCGGCTTCCCTCGTAGCTCCCTCAACATGATGATTTCTCCATAAAACCTTAACTAAAGATACTTTTTTGTTTCTTAACTTCCGAACCTGACGATCCAAGATTTCCACAGGAATTTCTTCATAACAGAAGTTGTCTTTTACCCCAACGTTGTCCACCGGTACTACTAAGGCTGGATCACTCCAAAACTTTTTCAAAAGCCATACATGAAATACGAGGTGAACCGAAGATAACTCTGATGGAAAGTCCAACTCATACGCTACCTTACCAACTCTTCTCATAACCCAGTAGGGACCAATATAGTGGGGACTGAGTTTTCCTTTCTTTTCGAATCGCATGACTCCCTTCATGGGAGATACCTTTAGAAATACCCAATCATCCACCTCAAACTCCAAATCCGTTCTTCTCACATCCGCATATGACTTTTGACGACTCTGAGTAATTTTCTGCCTGTCCCTTATCAATTGAACCCTTACCATGGCCTCATGAACCAAATCAGGTCATAACATGGCTGCCTCACCAACTTCAAACCATCCAATGGGCGATCTACACCTTCCCTCATAAAGAGCCTCAAACAGTGCCATTTTGATACTAGAGTTATAGCTGTTATTGTAAAAAAACTCGATCAAGGGCAGGTGGTCACCCCAACTACCTTTGAAATCCATCACACATGCAATCAACATATCCTGGAGGGTCTGAATTGTTCGTTCTGCCAGGCCGTCTGTTTTCGGATGAAAGGTTGTACTGAGCTTAACTTGAGTCCCAAGTCCCTTTTTGAAAAGAATGCCATAATTGGGAGGTAAACTGAGTACCTAGGTCTGAAATAATCGACAAGGGCACTCCATAATGTTGAACCAATTCCCGAATATATAATTTGGCATAATCATCTACTAAATGAGTAGTTTTGACCGGTAGGATGTGTGCAACCTTGGTTAACCTGTCAAACACCACCCAAATGGAATCATAGTATCGTCGAGTACGAGGTAGGTCTATAATGAAATCCATATTAATCTCTTCCCACTTTCATGTGGAATGCTAATATCCTGAAGTACGCCTCCCAGCCTCTGATGTTCGACCTTCACATGTTGACAGTTTGGACATTTGGCTACGAACTCTGCAATATCCTTCTTCATACAATCCCACCAATAGATTTCCCGCAAGTCCCGATACATCTTTATGGATCCCGGATGGATAGAACATCTTGTACCATGTGCCTCATGCAATATCCGAACTTTCAAATCATCAACGTCTAGGACACATAGATGACCCTAGTATCGTAGCACACCATCTCCCCTTTGGAGAAAACCTCCACCTTTTGACTCCACACTGCCTCCTTCAACTTCCACAAAATCCGATTCTCATCTTTCTTGGCCTTCACATCCGTCACCATGGATGATTCTGATCTGTTTTTAACAACGCCGCCATCGGTCGAGTCGACCAATCTAACTCCCAACCTTGCAAGTCGATGGACATCCTTCACCAACTCTTTCTTTCCCTCATCCATGTGGGACACACTCTCCATAGAGAGTCTACTAAGTGCATCTGCTACCACATTAGCCTTACCTGGGTGGTAAAGGATACTCATGTCGTAGTCCTTTAGTAACTCCAACCACCTTTTTTGCCGAAGATTCAAATCTTTTTGCATGAATACATATTGCAAGCTCTTGTGATCCATGAATACATCCACATGGACAGTTCTTATCATGAAATTTCAACTTTCTCGAGGAATATTCTGTCACTTTCCCATGTTGCATCAACACACACCTGAGTCCAACTCGCGAAGCATCGCAATACACTATAAAGCCATTCGTACCCTCGGGTAGAGTCAACACTGGTGCTGAAGTGAGTCTAGTCTTCAACTCTTGGAAGCTTTTCTCACAAGCCTCCGACCATTGAAACTTCACCTTATTCTGGGTCAACTTAGTCAATGGTGCGGCAATAGATGAAAAACCCTCCACAAATCTCCGATAGTAACCCACTAAGCCCAAAATGCTCTTGATATCTGATGGGTTCACCGGTCTGGGCCAATTCTTTAACACCTTGATCTTTCGAGAGTCTACTTTTATGCCCTTACCTGATATCACATGGCCTAGAAATGACACCGAGTCCAACCAAATGTCACATTTGTTGAACTTTGCATACAACCAACGATCCTTAAGGGTCTGAAGCATTATTCTCAAGTAAGCGACATGCTACTCCTCACTCTGAGAATATATAAGGATGTCATCAATGAACACAACCACGAACATGTCCAAATATGCCTTGAATACCCTATTCATTAGATCCATAAAAGCTGCAGGGGCATTGGTTAGTCCAAAAGAAATAACAACAAATTAGTGACCATACTATGTCCTAAAAGCAGTTTTTGGGATGTCACTCTCCCGAACCTTGAGGGGGTGATACCTGGATCTGAGATCAATCTTGGAGAAACACTTGGCACCCTGAAGCTGGTCAAACAAATCATCGATCCTTGGTAAAGGATATCTATTCTTTACGGTAACCTTGTTCAACTGCCAATAATCAATGCACATCTGAAGTGAACCATCCTTTTTTCAGACAAATAACACTGGTGCACCCCATGGAGACTTACCCGGCCTAATAAAGCCCTTATCTAATAGTTCCTTCAACCGATCCTTCAACTCTTCTAGCTCAGTTGTGGCCATTCTGTAAGGCGGAATACATATAGGTAGCGTGTCGGGAAGAAGATCTATATCAAAATCAATCTCCCGCTCGGGAGGTACACCTAGAAAATCATTAGGAAAGATCTATGGGTACTCACATACTACTGGAACTGACTTAATCGTCGGGGTCACGGACTCCACATACTTAACCCTAACTAGATGGTACATGCCACCCTTAGAAATCATCTTCCCGACCTTAAGGTAAGAAATGAATCGAACAATAGGATTAGCAGAACTACCTTTCCATTCTAAGACTGGCTCACTCGAAAATCTAAACTCTACTGATCGGGTTCTATAATTAATTGAAGCGTAGCATGCAAATAGCCAAATATTTCGAGAATAACATCGAAATTGGTCATGCCTAACTCTATCAGGTCTACTGAGATGACCTTATGAAGGACTAAGACCGGGAATTCTCTATACACCCGTCTAGCTATAACTGAGTCACCTACTGGAGTGGAAACTAAGAAGGGCTTTAAAAAGACTTCGGGACTGGCCCTAAGCTACTGGCCACATAAGGTTTCACAAAAGACTAGGTAGCCCCCGGATCTAACAAAGAATATAAATTAACATGAAATACTCTCAACATAACGGTGACTATATATGGTGAGGCCTCCTGCTCCTAACAAGTGGCTAAGGCATATAATTTGTTCTACCGTAGTCTGCCAGCTATGCTAGTAGATGCCTCCTAATGTACAATGCGTGGGGGTGGGGCTGCTGAACTAGAAGCCGGTCCTTGGTCCCCAACCTGATCCTGCCTCGCACTGGGACAATCTTTGAGCATATGTCTAGGTTGTCCACATCCAAAAAAAGCTCCTGACCCTGCCAAACACTGGTTTGTGTGTCCTTATCAATAGTTGCAACAAGCTAGAATGTTGGAGTCTGCGGGTCTTCTATGACCCCTCGAGCCTGACGCTCACCCTCTCTGATCATGTTTGGGACTAGATGGCACACTCACCGCTGAAATTGTTGGGGCTAAGGATCTCTATTTGGTATGCTGTAAATGCCCACCACCAGAACCCTACTGAGAAAATCTGTGATCATCAGTGCTGGCCCTCTTGGCCTCCCTCTCTATCAAATGTACTGCCTTCATCTGCTAAGCGTATAGCACATACGAGGGAAGTCCATGTCCTGATGGAGCATAGTTGTCCTGCAGTCCTTGTCCAAATATCCTGCTATACCATGCACAAATCTGCTCACCTGCGCCCGCCGGTCGGTCACTAACTCCGGGGCATACTTAGATAGGCAAGTGAACTCAAGAGCGTACTACTGATCAGTCATCCTTCCTTGCTTTAGATTCACAAATTCAGCTGCTTTCAACTCCCCCATCTCTCAAGGGAAGAACTGATCGAGGAATGAAAAACTGAAACTTCTCCCATGTGAGCGGACCTGCTCCTGCAACCCCACTGTCCTTCCATTGGCGGAATGAAATATGCGCAACCCCCTTCAACAGGCCAACTATACGCACTCAACACTACTCACCCCTATAACCTAGGTGATCTTGATAATCTCATAAATAAAATCATGCGGGTCCTCATCTACCTTAGACCCCGAAAATTTCGGCAGGTTTATCCTCAAGAAGTCCTTGACTCGTGCCACCTCTGCATTTCTATTTTGTGGAACATGCGCAACGGCCTGCTGATTGACCTTAGCGGTCAAGGCTTGCAAAAGCATCTGAATGGAAGCTCGAAACTCAGCATGAATGGCTGGCTCCGATGCCTGAGGCTTTTGAACTAGTGGGGCTGGCTGATGCTCATAACTGTTTCCATCCTCGTGGCCCACACCACCTCTATTCCTCCTTCAATTCACTCTTCGAGGTTCAATAATTCTACAATCACGAATAGCACTAATTAGAAGGATAGAAAGGCTTTTCATCGCATGACATAGATCATGAAAGAAGGGAAAGTTTTCTAAAACGTCTAGTAGCCTCTTTATCATAAGTGTGGCACGCTTCACACCCATGAAAAAGACTCTACCTAATGCAGATTCTAGATACCCTAGAAACATCAAACCTATGGCTCTGATACCAAGTTTGTCACGACCCAAGCATAGACCCAGATCATTGACATGGGACTAGGGACCTAGAGAGACCCCAAGTTGACCCATGGAATAAGAATTCAGCTATCTCATTTAATAAATGTGAAGAAAGCATAATCATAACTCAGCGGAAGTCTCATACAACAGCACATCAGAATAATCTCCGAAGTCATACATACATACGTATGAAAGCCTATAATCTAGATGAGTTAATGGGACAAGACCCCAACTAACTCAACAATACTGAAACTAGAAATACATAAAGGAAAATGATAGTCTAATCCTTGAAGGATGAGGACTTACTAATCCGAGCAGATACTAAATTCAGAAAGCTGTCTAAGGACGGGGCTGAAGCTATGAGCCAGGTCCTGTATCATGAAACGATAAAACATAGAAAGTATGCGATTAGTACATGAAATGTACCAAGTAAACAAGGTAAGTAAAACCGCTTTAGTAAAGTAAATCATTTAAAACATTTCATGCATATCGTACGTTTTCAACATGAAAGGAAGGGAATACATGCATTCATTCTGAAATTCCAATCTTATCATAACATGACCATGCTTAGCTTTACAACATCATGACTGACTCGAATGACTCAAAGTTGAACATAACATTTACATCAAAAAGCTGAACAATGAGTCAAACCTTACTTTTAGAACATATATGCATAAAGTAATTATCATGAGTAATAAATATGCAATCTGAATGATTTACACAGTGGGAGACTCGTCACTTAACTAACATACCACGATAGAGCTTACATGGTCCAGTCTATTACACTCAAGTGGGCAGATCCGTTCAAAACCTTGCAAGGGCTAAGGACGCTACTATGATATTGATATCAAGCTGATGGCCCATTTGGGCAGGGTGAAGCTCACTAGAGAGATCCCAAGTCATATGGTATCAACCTACATTGGCGCATAGTTCTGGGGCATAAGGTAATCGACCCTTAACCCGCTCGGTGCTAGACTCTTCTCCAAAAATGATGCAATGCTCTACATCATATATAACGAAGCTCAATATTGTCTATTGAAGAAACTCAACATTGTCTATTGACTAAGCTCAGCATCGACCTTTGACGAAGCTTAAGATGAAATCTCGCATAACTCAACATCATATGAAACGAAGCTCAACTTTTTCTATTGAAGAGCTCATAATGAAATCATGCATAGACTAGACATCATATGGATATGAAGCTCAACATTTTCCATTGACAATGCTCAACATTGACATATATCCCGATTATGAATTCATGCATATAGGAGACTTTATTTCGAAACATACCTTAAGCTCAATCATAGGTGGGAGCATCTACTCCAAATCATGTGGTAAGCTACATGTATAAATATTTACTCAACTTACCACAAGATAGAATATATAATAAATATTGGGAAATTTCACTTCAAATAATGTGATAAGCTTATGTCGGGAAAATCATCACTTTAAATCAACATATGGACATCACCCAAAGCTTTATCATACATGGATCTAATCAATTCATTTGAAAACAACAACATAATCATGGGTAGTTTTAGAAACATGCTTTTCATCATCAACCTTATCATCATCACACGTTTGTCATAAATCACTTCTTTTATGAACTCATCATCAATGGGCGTTTTAGATTCAAAATTTGGAAAACAATTTTTATATGGAAAAACAACTTAGAATCCACCCAAGCTTCATAATCCATCAATATAATTATAATCTAATCATACCCATGTATAGAGATTGAAGAATCACGCAATTGGGTAAAACCCTATACTTGATCATAGACTATTTATCACATTTTGATAGGAATTGGGCATGGGTGTGGAAGAAGGAACCCACTCATAGCCTTACATACCTAGGAATGGTGAATTCAAACACCCTCTAATTGCGAAGCTGAGATTCCAATAGGAAACCTTGAGATTTAGCCTTTAATCTCCTCTTCAAACCTTCAAACTTGCATTCATGGGGAGAATGGTTTAGAATAGGTTTTACCCTGCTAAAAACCTACTAAAATGATCCTTGAATGATGTAGTATAGGCCCCTAGTATTTATGAATTACAGGAAATCCCTTACTAAAATCTTTGAAATTAATTGTCAGGGTGATCTCGGGCAAAATAGCATGCCCGAGTGATGCTTTATAACTTAATTTAGTCTTGTTTATCTACTTATTTATATACATTTTCATGTGATTTTATATAAATGTGAATATATGTACAAACCAACATGATTAGTTCTTGTTTTTGTAGGTTCAAAATGAATTTGAGGGACTAATCCATGAGTCGGAGAAGTGGAGGCATGGAATCGGAATTAAAACGCGAACGTCGGCGAGGAGGATGAGCGAAACAGACCACCTGCACGTTGGCAACGTGCCACGGCAGGCAGGCTGCATGACCAAGGCCGTGACACACCACCTAGCGCGCTGCACAAGCAGCGTGACACGATGCCAACGCGGCAAGGGGCTGCCTGGCGATGGTTTTTTGAGTTTCCAGTGTGCATTCGCGTTACCTCCGTGTCACGGAGGCAGTGCTCCGCGATACAGTCCATGACACGGAGCTAGTCCACGACAGGCATAATTTTGTACAATTCTCATTTACTATAAATAGTTCCCTTAGCTCCAAAAATCATTTTTGTCATGATTTTATTCTGAAAAACCACATAGGAGTGAAGGGAAGTGGGAGAACTCACCTAGCGTTCATCAATTTTATCTTCTCCTCTACCAATTCTTGTAAGTATGTTACTTTAACAATGATTTCTTGTATTTTTACGAACATGAGTGGCTAGAACCCTTCCTCTAGGGTTGAGCCATGAGTTATGATTGTGTTTTTACGAATTTGTTTTGGAATTAAGTTATTGATTGTTTTTTTGTCTTGCATTCTTAATTATGGTTGTTTTTATCATTGATCACCATGAAAACACACACGTTAAACTTAGGCAAATGCTTGAGAAAGAAAACCTAGGGAAGAACATGAGAATGTAAGAAGCAAGTTTTTGTCTTTTGATAAGATTTTGTGGTTAGGATAGAAATATACCTTATACCTTGCTTTGTTGATAAAATAGGAAGACAGAAAGAAACCGGCTTAGATTTGTCACTCCACCACTCGAAGAAGTAGTTGTGAAGTTAAGTTGGTTAAATGGTTGGAACGTACCCTAATCAATGGCATAACCCCATAAACCACGTCCACGTAGTTAATTGCCCACGAACTAGAATTAGCATCCTCGCTCACAATGTAGTAGTGAGGCTAGTTTTTCATGTTTAGAGGTTCGGAAGACCATGAATATGCAATTCTAACTATGTGAGATGACAATTGATAGTTTCATACTTAAATCATTGCAAATCGTAGTATCGCATAATTATCTGGCTTTAACTCTATGTTGCTCCTTGAATGAATTCAAAGTATTTTGTTGACCACAATTAGACTTAATTAAACTCTATCAAAAACTTCTATAATCAACACTTGTGGTATTTAATATCACACTTGAACTTGATAGTTAGCTGAATTGGTCCAGTCCCTGTGGGTTCGACAGCTCCTAAAAAGGGCCACTATATTACTTGTACGACCCGTACACTTGCGGGGCCCACCGTGTTTTTGGCGCCGTTGCTGGGGACTCAGCGAAGTTTAGATAATTTATCTATTTTTGTGTGATTTTTTTAAAATTTCCTTAAGTGTTGAGAAACTTTGTCTTAGTCTGACTTATTGCAGGTGACAGGTTGTCTTGCCGAGCTGGCTAAAAATAGAGAGCTTGTGGAGCCGTTGCTTGAACCTGAACGTCAAATCCATTTGTGAAGGATAGTAGCTCTTGAGCAAAAGCTGAAAAGACTTCAAGAAAAGGTACAACAACAACCACCCGCAGGACAAGCACATTTGTCACCGGAAGCAATGGCAGCCAGACCAGTTCGCAAAGTGGCAATCCCACAAGCGACTAATGTGAACTCTAGTATCCGTAAATTGGAGCCTGGAGGAAACTTTGAATTGAAGCAGAACATGGTGCAGCTGTTACATTCTAGTGGTCAATTCACTGGGATAGCATATGAGGACCCGCAGCAGCACTTTCAGAACTTTCTTGAGATTAGTGACATGTTTGTCCCCACCGGCGTGTCCACAAATTATGTCCGACTCACCCTCTTCCCATTTTCATTGTTGGGAGAGGCAAACAAGTGGTTGAAAGCTGAGCCACCAAACTCCATAACTTCGTGGAATGATTTTGCAAAGAAGTTCCTTATCAGATTCTTTCCTTCAGGCAAGACAGCAAAGTTGAGAAGTGAAATAGTGAGTTTCAAGCAGAGGCTTAATGAAAATTTATATTTCTCTTGGGAAAGATTCAAGTTATAATTGAGAGACTATCCCCATCACCAGCAATCGAATGAAGTGCTGGCTCATACCTTTGTAGAAAGTCTGGACCCACACACTAAAATTTTACTAGACTCTGCATCGGGTGGGCAAGCCTTAGAGAAGACTTATGATGAGTTGTACACGCTGTTGAACAGAATTGCACAGGGAAATCCAGAGTGGCACAACGAATTATCAAGAGGGGCAGGAAAGAGATCAGGGTTGATAGAAGTAGATGGTATGAATGCTTTGGCGGCACAGTTAGCTTCATTCCAGCATCAAATGATGACTCAGTTCAATAAACTGAGTGTGAACCAACAACAGAGC
This sequence comes from Datura wrightii, assembly GCA_035772735.1. Lineage (NCBI taxonomy): Eukaryota > Viridiplantae > Streptophyta > Magnoliopsida > Solanales > Solanaceae > Datura > Datura wrightii. The sequence goes on from JASDFA010000007.1 coordinate 100,358,113, forward strand.
CGGGTTAATGCAGTTCAGCAAGTGCCGAGTTGGTGTGAAATTTGTGGAAATAATGGGCACAATGCACAATCAGTCAATTTTGTTGGAAATGTGCAAAGGAACAATTAGAATTTTGGAAACAAGTACAACAGAAATTGGTAGGGCCACCCGAATTTTTCTTGGGGTGGAAACCAAAAGCAATGTTATAAGCAAGCTCAATAATAGCAGTATCAGCAGAATAGGCAGAATGATGGCCAGTTGAGCAGCAACATTGAGGAAACATTGCAGAAAAGCATGGAGAGCCAGACTCAGTTAGCCGAAAATAGGAGAGGATGGCATCAGACTTGAAGAATCAGTAAGTAGCCACCCGCAATCTAAAAAAGCAGATGGGTCAGATAGCAGTTGCTCAAAACATGAGACTACAGGGAGGACTACCAAGTGACACAGATCCTAACACCCAGCAGGTCAATGCCATCAGTCTGAAAAGCGGCAAGCAATTAGCTGATGCAGTGCCTAAAGAGAAGAGAAATGAGGTGCAACCGGAATTGGTTAGACTAGGACCATCCAATGACAAGGGAGAAAATCAGAGTGTTGTGCAACAAACTTCACAATCTTCATCGTAGCTAGCACAAAGACCACCACCACCATTCCCTTACAGAGTCAGAAAGAGCAAGGAGGAGGAATGCTTCAAAAAGTTCTTTTAGATTTTCAAAGAACTTCATATAAATTTTCCTCTTATTGATGTTTTGCATGGAATGCCCAAGTATGCAAAATACTTGAAAGACGTGATGGCCAACAAAGTCAGATTGGTGGATGTCCAGACGGTAGCACTGACTGAGGAGTGCAGTTACAGGGTATTGAGCAAAATTCCAAAAAAGTTCAAAGACCCAGGGAGTTTTACCCTCCCCATACAAATAGGTAAAGCTGAGGTGCTACGAGCTTTGTGTGATTTAGGGGCAGTAGTTAATATAATGCCCCTATCTTTATTTAACACCTTGGGGTTGGGAAACCCGAGGCCAACAAGGTTGATGCTGCAGCTGGCAGATAAGTCTCGAGTGGCACCTGATGGAATAATAGAGGACCTTCTCATCAAAGTGGGTAAGTTTATTATACCTGCTAATTTTATTATCTTAGATTTTCATGTTGATGATCAGGTAGCCTTAATCTTGGGACGGCCATTTTTGTCCACCGGAGGAGCGGTAATTGATGTGAGAGCAAGGACCCTGAAAATGAGGGTCAAAGATAAAGAAGAACTCTTCCGAGTATACCAAGAAATGAACCCATCTACACACTACAGAAACCTGTGTTAGGTTAATGTGTTGTCATAGGATGAGTGTGGGGTGGGGGATTCATCAGGTCCATGGCCAAAGGTAATGGCAAGTGTTCAGCCTGAGTCTGATAAAGGGCTTCAGAGTAGGAAGAAGTTGGAGGAAGAGAGGAATAGAGTGGAGGTTGTTTCCTCTAAAAATCAAAAGAAAAGGAGGTGGTTCTCAAACGGGAACCCAGGTATGAGGATGTCCTAAAAAGGATAGTTCACGTCGTGCCGCGACGTAAAATTAGGTGCTGCTTGGGAGTCAACCCAAGGGTACCACAGGTATCATTTTAATTTCTTGTATTTGAGTTGATTTTTGTTTATTTTCAACTTGTGTGTTTTTGGTGGAAAGTTAAGCACAGGCCGAGGGGAAGTCTGAGTACCCTTGGAGGAGGAAGCTAAGAAGCATGGATGATAAAAACTGTGGGGTCAAACACACACTTGTGCTGATGTAAAAGATAAACATGCTGTTAGCTAGGCCTAAAGGCCTCAGGGAGTATTTCTCACCCTCTTTAAATTTTAATTTGATGCTATGAGGACATAACATGATTTAAGTGCGGGGTGAGGGAAATTAAAAAAAAAATAAAAAATTTTAAAAATTTTTCTGCTTAACGATTTTTGGTGAATGTAATGCTTGTGAGAAATATTTGAAAAATTTTTGTGAGTCAAGCATGACTTCATCACCCTTTGGTTTTTCTTTTCGGTTCTTTTCCGATGGGGGGTCTTTGAACCGAAGAATAAAAAATTATTTGTCTGTATATAGTGTTTTTAGTCATAGTTAGGGACTATTTCTGACGATGGATTGATGACGACTGTCTTGAGGAAAATTAGTCAATAGGTTTTGGTTTTTGAACCCGTAGCTAATTGATGGCTTGATGTTCTTGTTATGTGCTATACATGATTGTAAGATACAAGTGTGGTTAGTGTTGAAGAATGCAAGAAGTGTATAACTTTGTTTGAGACACCTAGGCTCTTGAATTTGACTCTATGTGCTGAAAGCTTAATTTTGAATTCTTCTGATTAGCTGAGTTAAGAGTCTACTGGATGTGTCTTGAATTGAGCATGTGCTGTGAGTGTAAGGTTTTTGAATATTCCATGCTGTTGTGGAATGTCTAGAACTTGCCTGGTGTGTATATAAAATGAAATGAAGGATGTGAATTGTAGGAGATGATTTAGGCATTTATTTGAATGAACCTAAATGTTATCCCTCACTTTACCTACCTTGAATATTTAATCCTAGTTAGCCCCATTGAGCCTTGAGCCTATTCTTTGATAGCTACAACATAAGCTTAATCCTTTTTTTTCATTAGCCTTGAATTTGATCCAAAACTCCTAAGCGCGTAAGAAAAAAAAACCGGAAGAGTGAAGGAGTAAGAAAAGGGAAAAAGGAGGAAAAGTAGCAAGTTGTAAAAGTGGAGAAAAGGACAAAGGTGCACTTGTGTGAAAATGGTTGATTATTAGTAGGGAGTAGGAAAATAAATGAATGAAAAAAATTGCTTAAGTACTCATTACTACTAAGTTGAGTGTGCTTAAAGAATTGGGAACAAGAAGAGAAAATTCAAGATTGAAAAGAATGAAGAGGAAGTATAGAGGAGATGTATTTAATTAATGTGGATGTATTAAAAGCGCTTGGGGGAAGATAGCCACTATTACTGGCCAGAATAGTACCTACTCGCCCCTTAGCTTACATTACAACCCATTAAGTCCTACTTGATCTTACGTTCATACATCCTTAAATTGGTGGAGTAAAACACTAAGGGCAAGCTTATGGTTCACTACAAGATGCATGTGAATTCCTTGAGAGAGTGAGCGTAATTTTATTCATTTACCCACACATGTTGTGATTTGAAAATTTGTTAGTAAAAAATGGGTAACTCTCTTGTTGTGAGGGCACATGTTTAATGAGAGATAACATTCATGACAAATTTCTTGATTGGTTGATTTACATGAGTTTTCTAAGATTGAGAGTCAATTCTTGAGGTTGGGAAGTCTTAACGAAGTTGTATATAAGTTCATTGATTAAATCGTGCATGCTCTATTTTTAATTTACCATCTTAAATAGTCATTATAGCCATAGCTTGAATGGTCTTGCTAAATTAGTTATGTGTGAGTCTTCATTTACATGAGATGTGAAAGGGTTGTTCGAGGACGAACAAGGCTTTAAGTGTGGGGTAGGTGATCTCAGGCAAAATGGCATGCCCAAGTGATGCTTTATAACTTAATTTAGTCTTTTTTATCTACTTATTTATACACATTTTCATGTGATTTTATATCAATGTGAATATATGTACTAACCAACATGATTAGTTCTTGTTTTTGTAGGTTCAAAATGAATTTGAGAGAGTAATCCATGAGTTGGTGAAGTGGAGGCATGGAATCGGAATTAAAACGCGAACGTCGGCGAGGAGGATGCGCGAAAAAGCCCACCTGCGCATTCGCAACGTGCCACGGCAGGCAGGTTGTGTGACCAAGGCCGTGACACGCCACCTAGCGCGCTGCACAAGCAGCATGACACGCTACCAACGCGGCAAGGGGCTGCCTGGCGACAGTTTTGTGAGTTTCCAGTGTGCATTCACGTTTCCTCCGTGTCACGAAGGCAGTGCTCCGCAACACACTCCGTGACACGGAGCCATTCCATGACAGGCACAATTTTGTACAATTCTCATTTACTATAAATTGGTCCCTAGCTCCAAAAATCATTTTTGTCACGATTTTATTCTTAAAAACCACCTAGGAGTGAAGGGAGAAGTGGGAGAACTCAACTAGGGTTCATCAATTTAATCTTCTCCTCTACCAATTCTTTTAAGTATGTTACTTTAACAAAGTTTTCTTGTAATTTTACGAACATGAGTGGCTAAAACCCTTCCTCTAGGGTTGAAGCCATTAGTTATGATTGTGTTTTTACGAATTTGTTTTGGAATTAAGTTATTGATTGTTGTTTTGTCTTGCATTCTTAATTATGCTTGTTTTTATGACTGATCACCATGAAAACACACACGTTAAACTTAGGCAAATGCTTGAGAAATCAAACCTAGGGAAGAACATGAGAATGTAAGAAGCAAGTTCTTGTCTTTTGATAAGACTTTGTGGTTAGGATAGAAATATACCTAATACCTTGCTGGGTTGATAAAATGGGAAGAGAGAAAGAAACTGGCTTAGATTTGTCACTCCACCACTCAAAGAAGTAGTTGTGAAGTTAAGTTGGGTAAATGGTTGGAGGTACGAAAGTACTCTAATCAATGGCATAACCCCATAAACCACATCCACGTAGTTAATTGCCCACAAACTAGAATTAGCATCCTCGCTCACAATGTAGTAGTGAGGCTAGTTTGTCATGTTAAGAGGTGCGGAAGACCATGAACATGCAATTCTAACTATGTGAGACGACAATTGATGGTTTCATACTTAAATCATTGCAAATCGTAGTATCGCATAATTATCCGGCTTTAACTCCTTGTTGCTCCTTGAATGAATTAAGGGTATTTCGTTGACCACAATTAGAATTAATTAAACTCTATCGAAAACTTCTATAATAAACACTTGTGGTATTTAATATCACTCTTGAACTCGATATTTAGCTGAATTGGTCCTGTCCCTGTGGGTTAATATCACTCTTAAAAAGGCCACTATATTACTAGTACGACTCGTACACTTGCGGGCTCATCACATGGGGTCCTAAAAAATGACCTGACGACTTGTTACCAAGGCCAACGATTCGTTGGGTTGCTCGTCAAGTACACTAGATAACAGGTCTTCTGTGGATCATAATAGGGGACTTTATGACTCGTTCCTCGAGACCACGGCTCGTGGTCACCTTCTGTCATGTACACAACCTTAGCATTTAATAAAATCCCCATTGCTTAATCACGACTTACCTCACGAGTCATTGGGATAGACCACGACTAGTGGGGTCCTTTCCATTAAGTACACTAGACAACTCCATTTATTTTCCAACACCACGATGGACATGAAGACTCGTGGTGGCTAAGCATGAGACATTACCTCACTCGTGGGGACCTAAATCTTTGACTTCCTCCAGGCATTTCCCGTGAGTCACTTGACGACTCGTGGGGTCTCCTCATGAGTCGTCCAACAAATCGTTCTGCAACTGAAGTGCCATTTTCCAGTTTTTCCCTATTTCATCTTTTGGTTTCGATCCTTGAGTTCTTTCGGTATAACACCGGCAACACTCACCGATCAGCCCCATTAGCACCAGCAACCCCTTAGGACAACCCAGTGACATCCATAGAGTCAGAGCGGCCATCCAGCTGCTTACACAAGTTGTCATGAACCAGGTGAACCAGCAGGTGGTTTTAATCAATACTAATGGGTTCGTAGTAGCTGCCGGAGTTCGGGACTTCACCCGGATGAACCCTTCAGTTTTCCATAAATCTAAGGTAGGAGAGGACCCATATGAATTCATGGATGAGATTAGGAAGATCACCTTAATTATGTGTTTTAGATTCTCAGATAGTGCTGACCTGACTATCTACCAACTGAAAGAGGTAGTTCAGATCTGGTATTACCAGTGAAAGGAGGGGAAACTACCGGGAGTAGAACTGGTGGAATGGGAGGAGTTCACTATAGACTTCCTAGACAAGTTCTTCCCTAGGTAGCCCAGGGACACTAAGGTGGCTAAATTTATGAACCTGAAACAAGGAAATCGGATGGTGGAAGAGTATGCACTGGAGTTCACGAGCCTGTCTAAATATGCTCCAGATATGGTCGCTGAGCCAAGGGATCGTATGCTAAAGTTCGTTAATGGAGTATCGAACTTGGTCCTCAAGAAGTGCAGGATTGCAATGCTTATTAAGGATATCGATCTCTCCATCTTCATAGTTCATGCGCAACAGAATGAGGCAGAAAAGCTAAAAGATGTAGAGCAGGAGAACAAGCAGGCACGGACTGGCTAGTCAGATGATGGCCACCAGAGATTTGGCAGTAGTAGCCTCCCACAACAAAAGCAACAGTAGAGGGCTCCAGCACCCACTTCAGCTAGTGCCCTTACTTTTCGATCCTGCAAAGATCGAAGGGGTGGAGCATCTGGCTCATAATCCCAGAGTCATAGCGCCAGCAACTGCTAAAGATACCCAACTTGCTCCAAGTGTGGAGAGAACCATCCAAGAGAATGCTTTCAGGGAAAATAGGGTTGTTTTGGGTGTGGACAGCTTGGTCATTAGCTAAAAGAATGCCTGTCAGCAGGATGGGGGAGATCACAATCCACTGCTTCAGCAGCTCCAGCAGACCAACCAGCTCAGCAGGCCAACACTTTAGGTACAGATGGCGGCCAACGCCAAAACTGTTTTTGTGCTTTGTCCTCTCGTCAAGAGCAGGAGAGCTCACCTAACGTGGTCACGGGTATGTTACGCCTTTTCCATCTAGACGTGTGTGCCCTACTAGATCCAGGAGCCATACTATATCCAGGAGCCACACTATCTTTTGTGACTCTCTATGTAGTTGTCTAGTTTGATATCAGCCCAAAATTCTTCTTAGAATCATTATAAGTTTCCATCCCAATTGGCGAGTCAGTTAGAGCCAACCGGGTGTATAGAAACTGCGCATTCTCAATCTTGAATAAAGTCATTACAGCTGATCTTGTAGAGTTAGACATGGTTAACTTGACCTCATTCTTGGCAGAGATTTGTAAAACTCCAGTTATGCTTCAGTCGACTGCAGAATTAGGGTTGTTAGGTTTCAGTTCCATAATAAGCCAACTTTAGAGTGGACGGGCAGTAGTTCAGCGCCTAAGGGTCTGTTTATTTCCTACCTTAAGGCCATAAAACTTATTTATAAAGGGTGTATTTATCATCTAGTTCAGGTCAAAGATTCCAGCTTTGAGACTTGGACTATTCAATTAGTTCAAGATTTTAGTGAGTTCCTTGACGTCTTTCCCGAGGATCTTCCCGGAGTTCCTCCTAAGATAGAAATAGACTTCAGCATTGACCTTCTCCCTAGACACTCAGCCCATCTCCATCCCTCCTTACAAAATGACTCCAGCTGAGCATAAGCAATTGAAGGAGCAGCTAAAAGACCTTCTTGATAAAGGCTTTATCAGGCCCAACATCTCTCCATTGGGTGCTCCAGTATTATTCATGCGGAAGAAAGACGGTACCCTCAAAATGTGTATTGACTACCATTAGTTAAATAAGGTCACAGTCAAGAACAGGTATCCCCTGCCTAGAATGGACGAATTGTTCGATCAGCTTCAGGGAGCTAGTTACTTCTCCAAAGTAGATCTCAGGTCGGGGTACCATCAGCTAAGAGTCAGAGAGTGTGACTTACCGATAATAGCTTTCAGAACTCGGTATGGTCACTATGAATTCATGGCTATGTCCTTCAGACTAATTGATGCCCCCAAAGCTTTCATGCTTCTGATGAACAGGGTTTTCAAACCATACCTATACATGTTCTTCATTGTAATTATCGACGACATTTTGGTATACTCTAGAAGAGAAGAAGAGCATCCTAACCATTTGAGAATAGTGCTACAGATGCTTAGAGACTGCTAGTTGTTTGCTAAGTTTAGTAAATGTGAACTCTGGTTGAAGTTTGTGACCTTTCTTGGTCATGTGGTCTCATGTGAGGGTATTCAGGTGGATCCTCAAACGATCGTAGTAGTGAAATACTAGTTCAAACCTACCTCCCCAATCGAAATAAGAAGTTTCTTGGGTCTACCCGGTTATTATCGATGTTTTGTGGAAGGTTTCTCCTCTAATGCATCCCCTCTAACCATGTTGACTCAGAAGAAGGTGAATATTCAATGGTCAGATGCGTGTGAGAAGAGTTTCCAGGATTTAAAGACTCGACTCACTACCGCTCCAATGTTAACCTTAACGAAAGGAACAGATGTGTTCGTGGTGTACTGTGATGCTTCTAGAGTTGTACTTGGTTGTGTTCTGATGCTGACGGCGTTGGTGCTAATGTTCTCTAGTGGGACTACTGATGGTGCCAACCACTAGGTCTCTGCTGGTAGAATCCGAAGCTATCAGTCCTGGCCCCCTTGGCCTCTCTCTCCTGCTCGCTCACCTATACCTCCTTCATCTATTGGGCATACAGAACTATCCGGATTTTATACCCTAAAATTTGTTTTGATGATTATTTGATGTTTATATGTTGTATTAACAGAATTATGGGTTGTGTGTTGGCCTTAGGTGAGGAGGGAAACATGTGCAAGGGGAAAAGCGAAAAGTATATGAATTTTGTAAGCAAGGGTCAATTTTAAAAAGATATATCTCCAAATATATAATGATTCAGAAGTCCTATAACCTATCAAATGATAGGTAGTTTAGTCTAAGTTACAGTGAAAAAAAATCTCTCATCAATCAGAGTTCGGAGTAAAAAGTTATGCTCCTTTGAAGACAGCACTATCGATTGGAAAAACGCCCATGCACGCGGGAGCCGAAACAGGCATGCAGCAAGCGCGCGCACGCAAGGGCACGTCACACGGGCGCTGCACGCGAGCACTGGCCAGGCCTTGGCCAACCTCCTATATGAAGTAAGTTTGAGCTAGAAAGCTAATTTCTACTCCATTTTACATGATTTCTTATTCAAAATTAAGAGAATTCAGAGCTTTAACCAATGGTGAAAACAAATCCTAGGTAAAAAATTGTATGGATAGGTCAAATTTCCTTATAGTCCAAGCTTGGAGATGGTTTCATATGTTGTGAGCTTCTAATCGACGAGTTGCTTCGTTTTTAGCCAGTAGGAGGTGAAGTTCTACCTCCATATTGGTGAGAGTTGAGTACAAAAGTAGGTAGGTGTTTTTACTCTTTAAATTCTCATGAATTAACAAGTTATGCTGGAAGTAAAGTTGGAACTTATGTGTTGCTTGGGTGTGTGTTGTTGCTGCATTTTGGTAGCATGGTGGCTACGTTTTTAGAATAGTATCTGGCTGAAGAGGAACTCCATATGAGAAGGGGTTAAACACAAGTGAAACATAAGTGATCCTACTTGGTTTATCAACTCAAATCCACAAGATAAAGTAAGGAAATGAAATAAAGTCCATATGTGTTTTATGTGATATTTGACTGAGGTTGCTGCCCATTATTGGGAGGTTGCTACAGCTATGTAGATGCTGGAATTTATCCAAAAGTTGTAAGGAATACACCACACCTTTGTGGAAGTTAAACACTAAAATAACGTACGCGAAACTCTCTTGAATTGCCTCAGTTTTAAGACGCCTAAGGTATGTAATTGCTGAAAATTATTTTGTGATGTGGTTGTTTGCTTGTACATTTTGGGACATGAATTGTGATTTGGAACTTCGAATAAACAAGTCCTCATTCCGTGATGTGTAAGTAAGGAAGTTTTCAACAGATCATATTCCGAGAATCATGCTAATGTCACAGTCGACTATTTTAAGTTGCCTAAAAGTCTAAGAACTCAAGTCATTGTAAGTCTTTCCAGTAAGAAGTCTTAATATATATGGTTTTCATCTCATAATATACAGTTGAATTCTTTTAGTTATACTCAAGTCATACATCTATATGTTTAGCTCTTGTTGAGTTATCATTTGAATTTCCTAAATTCAGAGGAGAGATTCTCCCACGTACGAATGTTCCTAATGTCTATGTAAGTATAAGCACAAGATATGATAATGATCAGTTAAGCTCAGAACTTTAAACACCAGAAAGTCTCCTGGAGGTCACTCAGTTAACTAAACATGAGTTTATACATTATACATAAGTCTTATACGTTGTATGTCTGTAATTCAACTCTCAACTCTATGTATATGTTAAGCGTTATGACAAATAACTCCGAGTTCCAAGTTATAATTCCCATGTTTCTGGCAAATAAGTCAAATGAATATTAAGAACTATATGTGCTCATCTATGTGATAAGTTTTATAATATAATTCCAGTGTATAGGTATTGATACATGTGAAGGAACCACCCTGTGAGTTTTATATATATATATATATGTAGTTTCCTAGATGTTAAAGGATTGTATAGAAATGAGAATCTATGTGCTTCTACTTAAGCAATATGTTAAATTGGTAACATTATTTGAGGACATTGCTTGTAAGCCTACTAAAGTTCTTATGTTGTCTAAGCCTCCTGAAGGTCCGTCGAGTCACTAAGTTGAAATGTTTTTATATAATTTGGTAGATTTACACGATATATGTGTATATTTGCTAATTTTACATGGTATATATGCTCACTTGCATTTATATGTTACGAAAGAGACCTATTATAGCCATAGATTTAGCATTTGTCATTTCAATGCTACATGTATTAAATTGACTCAATATAAGTTTTATTGGCTCCATTCAAGATTATGATCGAGAATTTTCTTTTTACCTCGGTGTAGCATACCAGATGGGGATATTTTTATTTTTACCCCGGTGTGGTACACCGACTGGAGATATTTTTATTTTTACCTCGGTATTGTACATCGGCTAGAGATATTTTTATTTTAACCCAGTATGGCGCCTGGCTGGAGATGTTTTATATTGCACTGGTATGGCACACCGATTGGAGGTAGTTTTATTATTACCCTGGTATGGTATACCGGCTGGAGATATTTTGATTTTTACCCAGTATGGTACACCGGTAGGAGATATTTTATTTTATCCCAGTACGGTACACCATCTGGAGGCATTATAGTTATAGTTTTTCTTGTGCACTACTTTGTTGCATTTGCACTTCAGTATTGATTTATTGTCAAGTTTCAGATTCAAGGATTCAAGGTTGTTACTATTCCTTATTTCTGGGTCAGTTAACATTGCTATCTTATATGTTTACTGTTTTCAGCCTTACATACCAATACATTTCATTCGTACTGACGTCCCTTTGCCTAGGGACCTGCATTTATGCTGCAGGTGCAGGTAGAGGTCGGGATTGCCGCTTGTAGTAGCAATTCGTGAGATCAGCGAATCTGTTGGTATGCTCCTTTCTTTCTGGAGCTAAGATTTGGTTTTGTTTTAGTTAGAGATTTGAGATGCAGTTATGGTTAGGTCGGAGCCCTATTCCGACCATCAGTCAGTTTACTATTTAGAGGCTTTGTGGACTTAGTGTGTACAATGTTATTAATTTTTTTGCCTTGTCAGTTTTTTTGTTGTTTGGTTTAGCATACTCATAGCCTTGTTTGCATTTCAGTTGTTTACCCTGTATTTTTGAGGCATTATGGGTCCAGTTTGTGCTCCAGTTTATTGTGACAGGTGGCCTATACGGCCTAACTGTTACAGTTACAGATGTCATATAGCTGGCTTCCCAGTCAGTCAGGTATCGGGAGCCAGTCGTGCCCTCACCCAGTTTTGGGGCGTGACATTGAGGAAAGTCAATGTACTGATGAAGCATCATGGTCCGGCAATCATTGACCAAGTGATCTACTATCCCATGCACGAACCAACTCACTCGGGTTCTCTGATCTACTACCATCTCAAGTTCATACATGGACAAGTGAGTGAACTCTAAAGTGCACTCCTCGACTGTCATCCTACCTTGCTTCAGGTTCACATTCTTAGTTGCTTTAATATTCCTCATCTCACGATGGAAGTACTGATCTAGAAATGCGGTATGGAACTCATCCCAACTAGTAGGGCCTGCTCTAATTACCCTGCTATCCTTCCATTTCCTAAACAATATATGTGCAACCCCTTTCAACTAATAGAAGGCTAGATCTGCACATTCCTCCCCAGACACCCGCATGATCAAGGTAATATTCAGAACTTCATCAATAAACCCATATGGATCCTCACCATCTTTGACCCAAGGAACTATGAAGGGTTTATCCATAGAAAATCTCTTAAATCTTGCCACTGCGGCGTTCCCATTCTGAGGGACATGCGCTACCGCCTGTTTGTTGACCTGGGTGGTCAAGGCCTAAGCTAACATCTGTATGGCAGCCCTAAACTCTCCATGGGCCACTTGCTCGGGTACATGCTTCTTGGGGGCTGGTGCCTATCTCCATTTCCATTTTCATGGCCATTTTCGTTTCCATTTCTTCTTCCGTTAACTTGACGAGGAGGCATGATTCTACAAATGCGTATAGAACTAGTTAGAAGGATAGAGAGACATTTTATCGCATGACATAGATCATGAAAGAAGGGAACATTTCCTAAACATTTCGTAGCCTTTTTGTCAAAGTGTGGCGCACTTCACACCCATGAAAAAGACTCTACTTAACAGGACTTTCAAACACTCTATGACAATTCAAAACCTAGTTCTGAAATACCATGTTTTTCTTGACCCAAACATAGGCCCGGATCAAAACACAGGACAAAGGAACCCCGAGAGACTCAGAGTCGACCCATGGCATGAACATGACATCTAAATCTCAATATAGGCAAAAGCGGAAGTCTAACATATATAACATAGCAGAAGTCTAAAAATCTGAAACATCGAATATCTGAATACATGACACTTGTCTGAAGCTGAATGTAGATTATGTCTGATAAGCCTCTACTACGGATGAGTTGATGGGAAACTACCCCAACTAACTCAGCAAAGTCTGAAACTGAAAATATGTAAAATACAACTAAAAAGAAGGGCCCTCGAAAGATGAGGATTCACCAACTCTGGATGGAAAGTGCTAACACTAAGGGTCTGGCTGATGGCGAAGCTGAGTCTAAATTTTGAGCCAGTATCATGAAACAATACAATGTAGAGTATGTTGTTAATACGTGGAATGTACTGAGTATGCAACGTAAGTAAAATTGCTAAGTAAATAAATTAGTTATCATGCATGACATAACAAATTTCATAATAAGAGTCTAAGAGTAGGGCTTTCATGCTATCATCTGAAAACATGACTTACACATAATTGAATATCATAACTGAATCAAATGACCCAAAGCTAAAAACTGATAATCCTGACTAAAGAACACGTATAATTGAAATCACCAGGAACAATGGGAGACTCTTCATATAACCAACATTACCACGATAGAGCTTACGTGGTCCCGATTATTACACTCAAGTGGGCAGAGCCGTCCAAAGCCTTCCCAGGGCTGAGGACGCTACCATGATATCGATATCAAGCTGAAGGCCCCTTGGGGGGGAGGGGAAGCTCACAAGGAATGTCCTATATAATCTGAACATACCTACGTTGGCATATAGTTTTGAGGCATAGGGTTGACTAACCCTTAGCCTACTCCGTGCTAGACACTACTCACGAAAATATGCATATGCTCTCCAACATTTTTCAATGATGCTGAACCATCATCTAGTGACGAAGCTAAATAATAACATACATGTATAATCTGAAATCATAACATTAGGAGCCTTGGGCTCAAACCATACCACAAGCTGAAAACAATGGAAGTTTAGACTCCAAAATCCATGTGGTAAGATAATAACATGAAATATAGATAAATCATGAAACATACTTGATCATATGGGCTTTCCCAATACTGAAACATACTTGAAATAGACTTGATCATTCGAAAACATGAGCATGGACATGGTTAATTCAAAATACTTCTTTCATCATATATATCTCATCATGCTTGAATACACATATGAAAATCTCAAATTTCATGAGCTTCCATGGGTGGCATCATGATTTACAAAAACTTGAAAACATAATATGTAATTGAAAATATTTTAAAAAATTCCCATGAATCATAATTCAACGTTAGAAACATGTATAGAACATACCCATGATTGATACATAAAGAATTCACATTTTGGGTTAAAACCCCATAGATTCATCAACCAGAATTTTCATGAAGTTGAAGAGTGATTGGGAATAGGTGTGGATGAACACATCCATTCATAACCCTACATACCTGGGGAAATATGATTCACACTCCCTCTTGAAAGACCAAAGGAAATTGGAGAGAATTCGGAGAAATTCTTCAAACTTGATCTTCTAGGAAAAGCTCTAAGTTGCATGCATGGAATGATGGGACTTAGAATAGGTTTAACACCTTTAAAACCCTACTAACTAAGATTAAAACGACGTAGTTTAGGACCTTAGGACTTAGGAATGATGAAAATACCCTTAATGAAAAACCTGGAAATTCTGCACTACCATCGACAACGACCGGTACAATGGGTCGTTACTTACCTTATTGCTTCACCCCATGTTCCAATCACAAGCCTGCTACCACAAAAGAACGTGACGAGTCGTTTCAAGTCCCAATGACTCGTCATTACCATCAGTTCTCACCACTACCCATTTTCAAAAAGTCCTTCCAACAGGAGCATACAATGACCTGTTGCTCTAAATAACGAGTTTTCCATGACTCGCGCCTATCTCCTTGATGATGAACACCCTCACAACCAATCCCTTTCAATGACCCATTACACCAACCAACAGGTCGTCCTTAGACCCATTGTTACAGAACTCCTTACAGCAGAACCCAACCATGGCTACTTCCTACGATCCGTCAGGTCCACCAACAACTCGTGCCACGAGTCGTTCTGAGAGAAATTTATAATTTTTCTGCTACTTTACATTTCAAGTCCTGTTCAAGTCTTAGGCACTTCCGTGGTATTACACTGTCATGACCCGAGTCTATACCTTGGACGAGACATGGTATTTGGTGCCACAAGTGACCCCAAGCTAACCCATAGTCTATCATTATACTGGTAAATTAAGTAAACATAAGCAGAAGCTTTAAATAAATAAAACCATTTAAGAAAACTGATCTAACAAGAGTCAATACATATGAAAAACAATACTGAGTATCTATGTTTATGTCTGAAAGCCTACTACTATATGATGAGTTGATGGGACAAGCCCCAAGCTAACTCTAAACTCTGATTGAAAAAAACTAATTGAAAATAAATATCATCCTCGGAAGATAAGGACTCACCAAAAGATGTTTTTGATGTGGTTTGAGGGAACTAATGATGATGCTGGGAGTGAGAACCTATGCCTGTATCATGATACGATACAACATGGAAGGTATGCATCAGTACTTTGAATGTACTACATAAGTGAGTGATATAATAAGCTTGAAAGAACAAGTAATTCAACTAAAATGACATGAAATGACCAACTAAAAACTATAAATTGATAACAATGAA
The DNA here is from genome assembly GCA_035772735.1 of Datura wrightii. Classification (NCBI taxonomy): domain Eukaryota; kingdom Viridiplantae; phylum Streptophyta; class Magnoliopsida; order Solanales; family Solanaceae; genus Datura; species Datura wrightii. Next base: position 100,373,380 of record JASDFA010000007.1, read on the forward strand.
CTATAACTAATTTGGTCAGTAATGACCCTGACTTATGGTCATAAACATGTCCCGGAATTGAGATACTGAACTGAGATAAACTGAACTATACTCAACTGAACTGAGAGAGGAATATGTCGATCACTCCTTTAGTTCTCTCTTAAACGTGCCTAAAATGACCTAGTTTAGGGATTAGAAAGATAGAAAGCTACTAAAATACCCCTAAAAGAAAATCTGGAAAACTACTCGATAGGAACCAATGAGTCACACAATGAGTCGTTGGTTGTCACCACAACTCATTGGGACCAGCTATTGGTCTTGGGCCTGGAACTTGGTTCACTGGAAATTGGCAACGTGGAGGACCATGACTCGTTGGATGGACCAATGGGTCATGTGTACCTCCCGTGGCAACTGGCAGGAAATCGAATCATATCACTAGACCCCCTCTCTAATGGGTGACACCATAACTTGTTGGTTGAGACAACGATTCATTGACACCTCTCATCCTGGCTATTGGAATCCTGATGATTTTGGGTCTTGACACCATGGGTAGACACAATGACTCTTCGTGTGATACAATGGGTCATTGTCACCACTCGTTGTCACTGGAAGAGATTATCAACAACACCATGGAGCTCCAACTAACAAACTACCCCATGAGTCATTATATTAGATGATGACTCGTCGTTTGACTCGTGGGTTCCTGGAAAGGGGTCAATTGATTTCTGAGATGGAAAAGCAACGAGTGACAGGACAACTCGTTGCCTCACACAACGGGTCATTCCATGCCTAGTTGGTTCTTAGAAGATAACTCGCAGGGCTGACCGTGACCCAGACAATGGGTCATTACTACTGACAAGGACTAGTTGTCTCGGTCGTTCTGGGACAAAGTTTTCTGGTTTCCCCTAGTTTTTCATGCCATGTATGAGTTTGATCTAGGAAAGTTTAGAGGTATTACAATATCTCCCCCTTGGAATTATTCATCCTCAAATGAAGGCCTAAACTACTAGATGACTGGGAAAAAAATTGAAATTTCCAAGCTGAAGTTATAAGATGGTTTCTGAAGGAGTGACTGACTCTGAACTGATCTAACCATACTAACTGTGTTGATGCAACTAGGATGCATATTAAAAATCTTAATATAGCTTATGAGTACAAAACTGAATAAAGTATTGAGGAGGAATTTAATACCTGATGCTGGAACAGAACTGGAAGGGAAGATATTAGGGTATTTGTCCATCATGTCTGCTTCTGCCTCCCATGTGGCTCCTTTAACTAGCTGGTTCCTCCACAAGACTTTCACTAAAGTGACTTCCTTGCTTCTCAACTTAAGAACTTGAGAGTCTAGGATCTATAATGGAACCTCTTCATAAGAGATACTTTCCTTCACTCCCATATTGTCTAGGTGCACAATTGAGGTTGGCTCACCGATGCACTTCTTCAATAGTTACACATAGAAGACTGGGTGCACAGATGCTAAGTCTAAAAGTAATTCTAACTCATATGCCACACTGCCAAATCATTTCAAAATCCTGTAGGGTCAAACGTACCTCTGACTGAGTTTCCTTTGTTTCCAAACATCATGACTCCTTTCATGGGTGAAACTTTCAGTTAAGGCCAATCATCTACAACAAATTCTAACTCTCTTCTCCTCACATCTACATCATATTTCTACCAGCTCTGAGCTGTTTTCAAACTTTCTCTGATCAAATGCACTTTCTGCATAGCTTCATAAACTAAGTGTGGTCCTATCAAGGTTGCTTCTCCAACTTCAAACCACCCAATAGGAGACCTACACCTCCCACCATATAATGCCTCAAATAGGTCTATCTGAATCTTGGAGTGGTATATGTTTGTTCGGCAGGTTTGCTATGGGTAAAAACCGACACGCAAGTGCACGTGGTCAAACAAGTAATAAAGTGGCTAAGTAAGCCAAGTATCGATCCAAGGAGACTCAGGATAAGTAAAATTGCTTAAGTACACTATATTCTTATCTTACTTCTAATTATGCTAACAACAGCGTAACCAACAGTTAAATAAGTTTTTGTTTATAAAATATATATATACTAAAACTATTAACAATTATTTACTGTGAATTTAAACTATGGATATGAGCATGCCAAGGTTAAGAACAAGTAATGAATTCAATTATAATAATAATTTGGTTAATCTCTTCTTCATGTTGCTAGCCAAGAACAGTAGCCTAGAAATTAAAACTCTCGTATTTAATTTCACTTTAGAATCATAAACCATCCGTCTACATTTCTGTGATCAAATGCAATTTATGACCTAGCAATAAAATTCCGGTTCCTAAACTGACTAATACGGCTTTCAAGTATATTTCTATCAGGAAAGCACATCAAAACCCAATTTTCCCAAATCAAGTTAAGAACAATACCCTATTAATTCACAACTTTCCAATTTCTTGCTCTCTCGAGTGAAATTGGACTTTTTAGATGTACATTAATGTCGGCCACACACTAATGCAGTAGAAACAAGAATTAATAGAACAACACACAAGAAGAAGAAGAAAACCATAAAGTTAATAATCAAAATTCATCACAAATGTTCATAACCTTAGCAAGGAAGAGAATTAGCCACTCATTTGTGGATTGATCATCCTAAAACAAGTGTAAATCATACATACAATTGAAAGAAAGAAGAAAGGAAGAGAAGAAATCCCTTAGCTTTTTGGTCCCTCAACTGCTTCTAACCCACGTCCTAGCTCCACCAAGTCTGAACTAATTAAAATAAACCTAAGTGTGCTATTTATACTAGTGGGAAATTTTTCCCGGAGTAACAAGCAACGTGTCACGGAGGCCATCGCGGAGCACTACCTCCGTGACACGGCGTGGACGCGGACCCTCTCTGGAATTCCAGGGTCCGGTAAAATAGCCTCAACGTGGCACGGAGGCCAACACGGAGGCCTATCTCCGTGCCACGGAGCTGTCGCGAGGCCACACTGGAATTTGCCATTTAATTTCCTCTCCAGGCAGTGTGCCTCCGCGATGGTAGCGTGGCACGGCTCCATCGCGGAGCCCCTATACTTTGTGCATTCCAATGTCTTTTCCACGCTAGCATCCGAGTCCAACTCCGATATTGTTCCAACACGCATTTTAGCTCCTAAAAATCATATTTACCTGCAAAACAAATGCTAATCATGTTGGTTAGTATAAATTCACATTTTACTACCAATTACATGAGAATATATACATATTGCACACAAACAAGACAAAAATGATACGTTTGAGTATCTCTTTGGGCATATAAATCTGCCCAAGGTCAATCTTTGGGCATACATCCTTACCCTTCTCTGCACTTGGGCTTTGTCAGGGCAACTTTAGTTGCACCCCATGATTTTTCTATTTTAAAGGTGCTTTATCTAACTCTCGTCCACTTCTCAAAGTGATAGTCATAACCTACCTTATGTTTGTATCTGTGTCATTTGACACACCCTTTGAGGCTTGGTATTTTGAGGCAACCCATCTAGCTCTCTAGATTTTTTGTGGCACGTTGTTGATTCTTAATCTCTGTAGCCGGTTATGGTTGGTCAGCCATGATTTTCTTAAACAACTCCTCAATGTTTATTGATTAAGAACTAGGTTGACTCCCCTGCTACTGATGCTGTTGAAAATTTTGGCCCTGCACTTGATTTGCACCCCATGAGAAGTTGGTATGGTTCTGCCAATTGTGGTTGTACGTATTCCCAAAGTTCTGATTTCCTTGATGTACATGATCCAAAAAGTTTGCTGACACCAAGTATTCTCCACACAGATTTGCAGAATGACCACTACCTCTATAAATTTCACAACAACATGGAGCTGGTTGCACTGCATTTACTTGCACCTCAGGTTGAGCCATGTTAATTTGGCTAAACTATGTAATCATCTAGTTCTGATAAAAAGCCAGCTGAGCTGCCAATGCTGTGATGTTTTCCACTTATACCACATCTATAACTTTCTTCCCCATTCCTCTTGTAGTATCACCATGTCACTATGGATTCTCTCTTCTGAGGTTATTTCTCTCGATATTTTGTATTTTCTTTTATATAATGTAATGTTCATCTCTTGTTGCATATGTAGGTTGATAGGCTGAACAACCTTATGATATTGTTTCTCTTTTGATATTATTTCGCATTTGTCTTTTTGTTTATCGTCTTTCGAGGTTTGCGTTCTTAGCGTCCGTATGACATCTAATTATTTCAATCCTAACAACTATTACTTTTACGCAACCTTCAATTTGTTATCATGTGGTGCTTTCCCAACTTCACTAAAATGCCACTTTCTCATTAGTGTTATAATATATAAAATTTTAAATTCTACGTATAAAAAAGAAAGAAAAAATATGATCTTGATAGATGAATTTAAAGTATCAATAAATGTAATAGAATTTTTATAAATAAAAATTGTTGTTCTTTACTTTACATATACATCAACTTAAACAGCAACACGAAAGACATGAAACAAATTGTGACACTGATAATAATTTCTCAAATTAATTAACTTTATTTTTCTTTAAAATTCTTCGATCGTGACATTTTGCATTACATACATCAAATGTATCATAGCATTCTCATAAATAATATAGGAGGCAGCACCATTTTCCTGGTTCATTGGGAATTTGGATACATTTACCAACTGTAAGGTTTGAATCAAAGCTTATGTCTTCATCACCTATATTTTGTGAAATTAATATAAAATAATGTGGAATTTGTGTTTTAATGCTGACAACATGAAATGAAGAATTTTCATGCTATCAGGTCAATAACAGCTAGCAATATATAACGTAACAATAAAAGTGAATATAATCTTAATAAAAGACATATTACAAGTTTCAATCGGTGAAGATATATAAATTTGTTTCATGTTATTCCATTAGATAATTTTATTAATAATGATAATAATTATAATAATAAAAGTCAAGTTTAAAAGATAAATGTAAACATACAATGATGGAGAACAAACAAAGAAAAAAACCAAGGAAATAAGAAAAACTGAGTGAAGGGAGAACGTTGTAGTTGCCACGGAAGATATGTATGATTTAGTACTTAACACCCTAAAGATAATGAGAATTATTTAAAAAATTCTCCAAAATATACAACCATTGTGATTACTTGAATTTGGTCATCAATAGGAGCCAATGATGAACTAACCAAATTATTATCGAATTTATATATTCATATAATTCTAGGCATAAGATAGCTGATGTAGCATCTCTTAGAGATCAAGATCTAGATTTATCTATTTTCAATATTTAATTTGTTTCCTATTTGATGCCTATAAGCATGTGCTTAAGAGAGTTGATGTGGCATCTACTAAAGATTAGGATCTCTATTTGTCTAATTTCTTTCTACTTTTTATACTTTTTTCTTTTTTATTCCTATAAAGTTGAGGAATTGGCATATATGTACAAGTCCTAAATATAATTGGCATTTTTATTACCTAATAAATACTAGCAAAACTTTAACCTATAACAATTGACAAGTTATAGCCAAAAGAATGTAAAAAGGCACCTCAACAATAAAAAGTCGTGTTACAACGTTTTTTAGGTGATAATTTAGTATTTAGGATTTCAATCCGATATTTAAATTGTATAAATAACAATTTTACCATAATCTTTTTATCTTCCTGCAAAGAGAAAGAGTTTTGTATAATATCACAAAAATAATATTTCTATATTTTTAACTTTAACTATAATTCTAAAAAATCTTACAACATGAATAAATATATATTTGTACATGAATAAAAATGCACATATAATTAATATATATATTTAGATAATGTATATTATTATAATTTGATTCTAAACCTACATTATTTATGTTGGGAAATATACATAATGTGTGTTGTGTATATATATTTTTAGTATACTTAAGAATTACTACGTGTCTATTCTACTAATGTATACGCTCATAAGTTAGCTATATGTACACATCGAATTAATAATAAAATCATATATTATTAATATACATAAAAATTACTACGTATTATGACTTTTTTCTTAGGAGACAATTACGGGTTTAAGATTTCAATCCCTAATTTAAATTGTATACATAAGAATTTTTACTATATGTATACATAAAAATTGACATATGTATACATGACGAAAAATGCACATATAACTAATATATGTATCTAGATGATGTTTAGTGTTACAATTTGATTCTAAATATACATTATTTTTGTGTTAGGGTATGTATAGACAATATGTGTTATTTATATATATTTTTTGTATGCATAGAAATTACTGTGTATTTATCTAAAATGAAGTCTCAGAGTTCTAATATAGTTCTAATGGAGATATTTTAGGAAAGAAGAGAAAACAATATTTCTAAGAGAGAGAAGAATGGAAAAATAATCATTGAATAGAGACACCTAAAAATATTCCTATTTTTACTCCACTTTTCAATTAAAAGACGGGCAAGAAGATAAAACAAACTCAACACTTTCATATTTTTACTCAACTTTTACAGTCATTTTTACTGGTCCAATAAATATTAAATTTTTTTATGCCAATTAATAAAATCATGGCTAGTTTATGACATTTAAATATCTAAGTGTACACATAATATCATTTTTCCTATAAAGTGAAGGGACACCTATCTTCCTAATTCTTTTCTTATTATTGTCAGCTCTTTGTAGTCCTAAAATCCCTTTATTTACATCAATTTTTATCCTTTTCATTCTTTGTCTTGTGCATGACTGTGTTTCGATTTACTAGTGCAACATAAAATTATATAATTTAAAAGGGTGCAGAGTAGCTTGTTATATTAATGTGTATTGGGTGTTTGGGTTTGTTTATTCTTTTTAACAAGAGATTTACATGATATAACTTATTACTGAATGAGAAGGAGAAAAGCCAACATAGAACAAAGGGAAGAGTGATGAAGAAATATAATTTTTTTAATTTATTAAATTTGTTTTATTTGGAAGTAAGAATTGTTTGCACAACTAGCTTTTGTGTCAGTGCTTAATGTAAAAGAATACTGAATGGGAAAAGTATAATTTTCTTCTTCAATGTAATGATTCATATGATTGTTTTTACTAGTTTGACCCTTTTCTCTTAAAATATTTTTCAATTTAAAAGGCCGAAGGCACTTTATTCAAACCAAAAGGAAAACAACAAAAACCAGCCCAGTCCACAAACACACGACGTGGACCAAAAGAAAGAAGAAAAGACACCAAACAGACTGACAAAACCTAACAAACAATCTATGGACAACTCTACGGAACACCACCAACTCAACCACACTTTAGGAAACTATCGTGTCCAAACATGCACCCAAGTGTAGCGATTGTGCAGGTAATTGTGGCTCTTGCAAGCTGGATGTCGAATCCACAGGGACTTTTGACTTAGCCATTTACCAATTTTGGTAATACTATAGAACTTAACAAGTGTGATTGCAACCAAAAATAATTTGATTCTTATATAATTCTAAAGTTAACAACAAGACAATGACGTAATGAATTTAGGTGTAAGCAATATCAAATAGGATTTTAGGATTAAGGCACAACATTTATTTATAGCAATATTTCGCATTTATCAAGTTGTTTAACTTTGTTGTTGATTTACAGGATTAATTGACGATGTTCAAATCCGCTCCTCATGAGGAGGAAGTGTAAATGACCTTCGCAATACACAACTAAGAGTCGAGGTCGAATCCACAGGGAATAGCGTTTGAATAACATAAAAGTTGTCTACTGACTTTAACTAAAATTGCATCCATGCATTGAAAATAAAAAATAAATAAATATTGGGGGGAAATGTGAGATCACAATTTTAATTAAAATCAACTATCAAGAGAACAAGGCAACTAAATTGAATGAACAATTATGAGCAAGGACCAGCTGTGCTATTGATGGGGTTTTGATTGGATTGAGATTTACTATAAAATCAAAATATTACTCATAAGCATAAATAATCACAGATAAAGTGACACCTAATATTTTTCAATCATTTGGGTGCTCTTTTCCTTTGAGTTTTCTTAAACCTCAAGGCCTTAATTAATTCATCCACTATAGTTTAGGCAAGATTTGCTCTATCTCTAGCCTCATATCTCTAATGGGTATATGACTATGGATTCTGGTTATCTCTAGCCAAAACCTACACACTCAAGACCCAATTGCCGATCATTGCTTTCTTACCCATATTCAATTCCCCTTTTTCAAGCAAAAATGGAATAAGAAGACATAACCCACATTTGCAACTATGAGTAATTTAATTATAACTTGGGAGAAAATAACATATTTATACCAAATGAGTAATTACAAGATTAATATAGCAATACACAATCAAATCTATCCCCAATCATGCACACACCCCTAGCAAAATATCTAACTACTCATAGATTAATAATACAAAATATATTGATGAACAAATTCATAAAATTCATAAGTAAGAGTAAATAGAATGTTCAAAATTTTCTTCAATGGTGGTTTGTACCATGAGGAAGAAGAAGAAAAAAATTCAATCTTTCTATCTCTAACTCTACAAATATGGAATGGAATATTCAGTACTTTCTACAGAATGTACAAAATAAGGTTTAAAATGCTCCTCAAATCTTGTGCTAGATAATTTTTCCCTCCAGAAGCCGGCCTCACTTGCGAGTCACTGGCGTTCTATCGGTGGCCATATGCGGAGCGCCACTCTATCGCAACTGGGGCTAGTGACTTTTGGATTTGGCTAGCGTTAGCACCGGCAGTTCGCAAGTGTTGACCCCCATTTCTTCGGTGTACCTTCAACTTCATAGCAGTGTGCTCCTGCGTTTGACTGGTGAAACACAACTCCCCTTCTTCAGACTTCATGCTTTTGTTCAATTTCTTACTTTCTCTATTTAAATTGAATGCCTACAAAACAAAATAGAAAGAGAATAAAATCCTTCTAAAATTACTTAATAATCAAGAAAAAGCTCATGTTCAAAAGCCTAATGAGTGTCATGACCCTAGAAAGGACCCCAGATCGAGACACGGGACCTAGAACCACAAATGACCCCATGTCGACCCATGACATAAACATGTAATTCAGGAGCATAACTAAAAGTAAAAATACACCATAACATGAATAAAGTGGAAGTATGAACATAATAACTCATAAGGGTACGAATAGTCAACACTCAACAAAAGCTGAATAACTATATAATATCTGAATATGCCTCTAACTATCTGACGAGCTGATGGGACAACACCCTCAACTAGCCATCTAAAGTCTTAAACTAGAAGATAATAAAATAAGAGCCAAATTGCATGTCCTTGGTAGATGAGGACTCACCAATGTAGAGGCAGACTGGACTGTAACAGGAGTGGCTAATGGCGAGGCGGGACCTTATTGTTCAGACCTTTATCATGAGACGACACAACATAGAGTATGCAATCAGTACTTGAAATGTACTGAGTATGCGGGTTAAGTAAACAAAAACATAAAATACATAAAAGTACATGAGAGTGTAACATTTCTGAAATCATGCATTAGAAATCATAACATAACATGAGGGCTCAAGGCTTTGAAAATTGTTCATAAATACTCATAATCGTAATCATAAATAAGATTATAAATCATAAGTTGAACCAAAACAACATAACATCATCATGCATAACGTAAGGAATAATGGGAGACTCTTATAATCGATATACCCACATGAACACACATGGAGGCCCACCTGTAAACCCCTAGTCGGGAGGTGTTCATACCTTGACAAGGGTAGAACCATGAAAAGGGCATGATATCACTGATGAAAGGCCCATATAGGAAAAGGAGGACAATTTCAAGGAAGATCCCATAGTTGCTACGTTGCACGTAGTTTTGAGACTCGAGGTATGCTTGAACCCCGATCTACTCGGTGTTAAATAGTACTTCCAAAATATATATAGTGCTCTTATCATAGTAGGGAAAAAAGCATGAGGTTCATGGGATAGTTTAAATCATGATAATCATAACCATGCTTGAAATACATGAACTAGCCATGAAATAGGGCCCGTGAGTCGTCCATAATCATAATTGTGAAATTCATGAAAGAAATTATACATACTTGACAAAATCCTCATACTTAAATTCATAAATTCATGAGGGATAGTTGTAGGAAATCGTGTATAGTAAACTATAAGTTACAAATTAGGGCTTGAGAGATTTAAAATTATGAAAGGATCAAAGAAATTCATAAGAAGAAATTTATCCCTAAAATTTTATAATCATGCTTGAATCATAAGAAATCATAATTTCATAAAATACTTGAAGGGATCATAAGCTTTATCATGGAAATCATATTTTCATATCAAACCAGCTTTACCCATAGAGGAATCATGAATGAATTTCAAAATCCAACATAGAATCCTAATTTTGAAATTAGGGCTTTAGGGAAATTGCGTGATCATACTTTTGATTGAAGAAGGGACATGACCTTTAAAGGAACCATCATTGATATATCCACATACCTAAATTTATCAATCCCCAACTGAAATTGAAATCCCACTTGAATCTACAGAAACTTGAGGTCAAACCCTAGGAATATCTTGAGGGACTTGATTCTTCAACTAAGAGTCTTAGGAGAGTAATGGGTGATCTAGGGTGACTAATACCCTTATTATACTCTTTTTCATGCATAAAATAACGTAGTTTAGGACCTAGGAGCTTAGGATTTACGAAAATTACCCTTAATAAAAATTCTGAAAAATATGCACTGCCAGTCATCACCACTCTTATAACGAGTTTTACCATGAAGAGACGACACATGGTCGCCTCCCATCTTCACCACTAGCGTAGGACTGGTTCATGAAGATCATACCACGAAAGCCCATAGCAAGTTGTTACACATCACCACGGGTTGTGAGGCCACACATTGTCACCTGAGCCTCAAATCTTACTTTTTCTGAACTTTTCTATGGTTACAAACCACGACTCATGGTTTTCCACCACGGTTCGTAACAGCACTCATGAAAACACACCCATACACAGAACATCCAAACCACGATCCTTATCACAGCTCATTGTTTCCCAAAATGAGTCGTACCACAATCCATCCTTTCCAACCTTAGCATCCCAATGTCTCACTATGACTCCTAACCACGAATCGTACCCACACACCACAACTCAAGGTGTGAATTGTGGTCCAGACATTAAGCTTTAGAATTCCACCATGACTCATCCCACGACCCGTTACTTCTCACAATGACTCGTACCACGAGTCGTTTTAAGGAAAAAATGTATATTTTTCTGCTTAACCCATTTCCAATTATATCATCTAGTCATAGAAACTTTTAGGGTATTACAATGAGTTGGTAAATTACCAACTCATTAAACCCCCAAACTTGAAACAATGCTTATCCTCAAGCAAGGCAATTCTTTACAGCTGAACCATAGGAGTAAGCATGTCATTCTACATGAGATTATGCACAAGGGACGACTATGACTCTGACAACCCAAAGATTGCTCAATAACTCAAAAGAAAAGAGAAGAGTTAACACTACTGAAAATGGTTCAAGAGATGACCATAATCAATTGACATGATTCACAGTTGATTCCTTCATTCAAAACAAGGGGCATGGTTGGTCACAACAAGTTTATATAGCATATTAAGTCATAATAAATTCACATTCAAAGTTTTCTTTAAAGCTCACTACGTTCTTGTCTCAATCACAGCATTTGGCACGTGCAAGCAAGTTCCCCAAGGAGGTAATTCTACTTACATCAAGAGATAATCCCATTTAATTATCAAGCAATTCACACTCAAGGGATTATAGAATGAAACAAATATTCTCACTCTCATAAAGAAATTCTCATGCACATAACTTGACCTATAGGCTTTCTCTTCTTGTAACTCGCCACTAATATAGAGTTGCTACACTTAAAATCAATTAGGACTTAGAGATCATAATGAAGGCAAAGGGTGAAGGTAGGATGACTTTTTAGTTCTAGTTACTGGAACCTCTATAATGCCCTTTTTGTGAATCATATTGGATATTCTATTTTTCTTTTTAGATCACCCTCACCTTATCTCTCCTTCACTTTTGGAACAAGCGCCCTCCTTATCTCTCATTAATTACCACTTTTCATGTCATTTAAGCAAGAAGCAACACCTTTCCACAATTCGGTTCTTTTCACCACACCAATTCATTTATTTCTTTATAATGTGGTGCTACCTCACATTGAAGTTCACATCAATTTTCCCATTTTTTGCAACCACCAAGATTAGGCTTTTGCCTTATTTTTCCCTTTTCTATTCCCAAAATTTGGGACTCAGGCATCATTTTTGAATTTCTTCTGACAACTAACAGTACGGCGGAAGGGTTCCAAAGAGGAATAACAAAAGCGGTGATAGGCTTGTATTATAGTTTTCAAGGAAAAGGTTTAAAGGCTCAACATTCTCTAGCAAGGATTCAAGATAAAAGAGGTCATATGGGTTAAGAAGCTATCAAAAGAAAGCCTAAAATCATCTTTCAACTGCAGCTACATCTAAGATTTTGCCTTGAGTCACACTTGGGGCAAGTTCTAGACAATTGTTCTTGCAACAGAATTAAACTAAAACCTTTCCCACAAACCATCATCCTCCAAGGGTTCACACCATTTTCATCACATATCAAGATCCATAAAAAAGATATCATGTGAATCAAGAAGCCAAACAAAGAATGTGTAACTTTTGACAAAAAGAGTATTCAACTTTCAAATTCAACTACCCCTTTCCTGCTCAAAATTCTTTGTTTTTACAACCATGCCATTTAAAAAAAATTGTGGTGGTACCTCTCAGAAGCCATTGCAATCATTGACTCAACAAGACTCAAAATTTGGCATTTTTCCTTAAGAAAGTCGCCTCTCAGTCCATCATTGGGGAATGCCACCCTATTCGACAATACAAGAAAATAAAAGAAAATCGCTCCTTGGAAAAGAACCATTGCATAAAGAAAACCCTTGGAGCTTATTTACTGAGTACTATGCATAAAGGAGATAATGAAAACAAGGGTCACAACATTTCGCAATTTAAAACAACCCATCCTTAGCACTAACAATCAAACAACAACTTTCTTTTTTTCATTTAACAAACAACCCGACAAGGGCATTCCATCAGAATTAAAAACTATGAATTATCCAAAACAAGAGAAATTTAGCCCGGCGAGGGCAATACACATACCAACAAAAGACCAACAATAAGAGATACAAACCCCCACCCCCAACCATGAATATACATTATGCCAAATGTAAACATGAAGAACATAAATGATGGTGGGAACTCCTTAAAATAGCTACTCATCCTCCTAATCTTTGGCTTTGGCATCTTCATCAAGGCTACCTATATGTGGTTCATCCTCCCCACCTAAACGCTCAGACAGATTGTCGATGGGGCCCTGGGCTGTGGATGGGAAGCCATGGCTGCATCAAGGGCACTCAAGTTCGGGTTTACCACTGTGCATTCCCTCAATTCCCGCACTTTCGCTCGGAGTGATGAGATAGCTCCCTCCACCATATCTACTCTAAAGCTCGAGCTTGGTCAAGTTGTCGAACACATTTTTCATCTCCCTCTTAAATGTTCTGGTGATAAGAGCCAGGAGATTTTGGGCTAGCTTTTGCTGTTGCCTTTTATGAGATTGTGTTATCTCAGCTCTCTTTTGTATTTCGCTTGGGCGGGAGGATGTGGGAGGAGGTGAAGACCCTCCAAATAGTGCCTCTCCTGATGCATGCTCCAATACCTCAGGGTGTGGCATATTGAGGTTGAGAGAAATGGGGGTTTCATCTCTGCCATTGGAGGCAAAGCTCTCAGGAGTCGCAAAAGCTTGCAACCTCTTTCTCTTCACCTAGAGTGCCTCAGTATCCATTTTTCTCTCCACATTGATTTCACTGGTTGCTAAACTGGGTGACTTGTTAGGGAATAGTGGCACCCTTCCATCAAGGCATACTTGAGAATAAGCACGGCATATGGAATCGACATTCCCTGCTGCCTGGCCTTTCTCTTCATTTAGTTGGCGACATTCTCCCCGATGTTGATGGGCACCCTTGTCATGATACAGGCGATGAGTATTGCTACTTTTAAGTTCACTCTTTGGTCATTCTTGGATGGCATAATTCGACTGCACACAAACTCCAGCTACAGTTTTGCTTAGCACTTGAGATCATGCCTCGAAATCTCCCCACCCATGAAAGCCCATAAGGGATGACCACTACCAATGACTGGAGTTATCCAACTGAATTGATTTTCTTTATTGGCCACCATTTCTGAATGCTCAGTCCCTAGATCGATCTCATCATCCCAAAATAATGCATTGATGGTAGCCGGATTGATATCGACCTCCACACCTCGGACCTTGACTGAGGGAAGGCAAGGAAATTCATCCAACTTCCCCTTATGCTTTATTGCCTTCTGGCATGCATGATAAGAAGCGTAAAACTCTGGCACTAGGGGAGAGGCTCAGCAAATACATTCCATTGACGGTGTTTGAAATGGGCAATCATATCAGGGAACTCATTCCCCAGCCTTATCAGATCAAACCTCTTCTCCGTTGTGATCAGGCTTCCTTCACAAATGAAAAAGTGTGCCTTCATGTCAGGCACGTAGAAAATAATGGCCTCTTTGTTGTTGTGAACTGGGGCTGCCTTGGCCTTCCTCTTTGATGTGGAGTGTGCCTTGCCCTTGTCTCATTTTCTGGATAAACTCATTTTACTATAAGAGAAATTTTAGTGCCACACAATCCTATTTTTTGTGTTTTTAAATGATGTGAAAATAAAAGAAACAACTAAACTACGTTGGAAATGAAAATCTAAAAATTGGATGATAAAAAAATGGATGTTAAAATCATGCACTAGAAGCACCAGCGACAGAACTGTGAAATGCAGTCGAGACCTGTGTAATGAAGCTGCAATGCCGACTTGGGCAGACGCCTAAGCAGAGGTGCAGAGTACCAGCGCTACAAAGGTGTTTCACTGGTCATGATCCACGAAGCACCAGTGAAACGCGGGTGCTGGGTAGTTGTCTGAAACCTCACACCCTCACATGCGCTTCAGCCAGCGTTTCCCCGGGCCTAATTGGGGACTCATAGGTGAAACACCGCCCAGAATATCTCAGCCCAAATTAGTTTAAGAAGATTTCTGTCAAATTCAAGCCTCACTCAACACACCATCTCATGATTAGCCACTGACTTAAACAACAAAACAAATGAAAAATAATGATTCACCCTTAAGAACGATGTCACCTGATCTATCATCGAGTAAATTATGAATTTTAAGCAATCGGGGTTACTTATAATTCACCTCCAACCATTACATCAAGCACACCATATCTGCTTTGGCTTCCAACGTAGCTCCCTCAACTAGTTGGTTCCTCCACAAAACCTTCATCAAGGCTACTTTCTTGTTCCTTAACTTACGAACCTGACGATCAAGGAGCTTGTGTCTTGAACAATAATGGCGTTTTCCAAAGAGTGAGAGCTTCTTTTGAAAAGAGAGATTTTGAGTGAGAAGTAGTGAGAATAAGAGAATGAGGGTTTTATAGCTAAAGAGAGGGAGTGTGATTGGGTGGTGAAAAGGTGGGTTTTAATTGTTGGTTTAATGGAGGGAAGTTGGGAAAGTGGAAAGTGTGGAAATGGGTTAATTGGGAAAATGGAAAGGTTATAGGGTAGATGAAAAGGTGGGGAGAGGGGATTTTGGGAAGGTAAGAGGGTTATTCTGATAGATATTGATATTTTTAAATAGCCACAGGTCAGGTTGGTCAATGGGTCGGTCAAGTTTTAAACTA
The DNA here is from genome assembly GCA_035772735.1 of Datura wrightii. Lineage (NCBI taxonomy): Eukaryota > Viridiplantae > Streptophyta > Magnoliopsida > Solanales > Solanaceae > Datura > Datura wrightii. The sequence continues at coordinate 100,389,071 of JASDFA010000007.1, forward strand.
GAATTATGTATCTCTTCCTGTGCTAAACCTACGCTCCCGCATGTGTACTAGCGTTTCGCCGAATCAAGCGTAGGTGACCTGTTCATTTGCCTAGTTCACTATTTTGCATGCTGCGGTTTACCAGTGCTTTGTAGGTTTCTACCTGCATAACACCGATGGGTTACAGTTCTCACCTTTCCTCCATTTTATACTAGTTTAAGCCGATGTAGAACTGGCATTACACGGATCGGCACAGACGATTCACCAACTTTTTTGCCAGTTCCCTCCTTTAATTGTCAGCTTTCTGGTTCCCTCTTGCGTTAGTGTGGCGCTTCACGCTTGAGAACCTATGTTTTGAAAATCTCGCGATGCTAGTTGCTCTAATTTTTTCCACCTAGGTCTTCATCCAATCCAACCTACAAAACAAAAACTACAATAATATCAAAGCATCAACATAAAACAAACACTTGGGTTGCCTCCCAAGAAGCACCTTATTTAACGTCGTGGCACAATGGATACCTCCTTAATTGTTATTTTTCCCGAGGATCATCCTCCGAATCAGCTTTAACATTCCAAGTATCATCATGTTGCCCTTCATCATTGAATACCCCTATCACCTTGCATTCATCAGAGGACTTGGTGGTTTGACATTAAAGGTGACTTCATCACCACTTACTCTAAACTTCAACACCCCTAACTCCACGTCCACTAGTGAACTTCCCGTGGCTAGTAATGGGCGCCACAAAATGATAGGCACCTTAACATCCATTTCACAATCCAGTACCATAAGGTCGACTGGAAGGATGAACTTGTCCACTTGGACCAAAATATCTTCTAGCACTCCCACGGGTTTCTTTGTAGACCAGTCCGCCATCAAGAGCCTCATAGTAATAGGCATTGGATTTCCCACACCTAGCTTCTTAAAAATGACAAGGGGCATCAAGTTAATGCTCATGCCAAGGTCACACAAGGCCTTTTTAAAATGCATAGCCCAATGGTGCAGGGGATAGTGAAAGCTCAAGGATCTTCCCTTTTGGGAGCAAGATTGCTCGCCATCATTGCGCTTAATGGGGTGTTATTTCCTTCAAACCAACATCAACCACCTTCTTTTGATTCAGAAATTCTTTCTTGAATTTCGCATAGCCCTACATTTAGAGCAATGCGTCCACCAAAGGTATATTTATGGACAATTTGCTGAAAATCTCAACGAATTTTTAAAACTAATTGTCCTCCTTCTTTGCTAACCTTTGATGATTAGGAGGTGGAATCCTACGCTCTTGAACCATATCGGTTAACGCCTCTTTACTTGTTTCCTCCTTAACAGCCTTCTCGGGATAAGCATCAACTTCCCCTTCATCAAGTTCTTCAGTATCATCAACAACATTTGGTGCTTTTGGCACCTCATCATTCATATCACTTCGTGTTTTGGGGTCAACAACATTTTTGGGCTTACTGCGCCCATCAACCAACGCCTTTCCACTCATTGTGTCGATAGGCATGTAATGATTATCCTTCTTGTGATTAGGTATAGTGTCAGTAGGAAGTGTACCTTTCATTCTGGGGTTCATTTGCATGGACAAGTGATTCATTTGAATTTTTAAGTTCTTGATTGAAGTTGAATGTGAACTCACTGTTTGGGAAAGATTAGACACCTCCCCTTTTAGCTCCTTCACCTTGCTATCCATCAATTCTACCCTTTTGAGCACTCTATCCAGCATTTGTTCAATGATCGAATTTCCACATCACTTAAACTAGGTTGTAGTTGAGGATTTTTAGCCTTTGGAGGGGGAACATATGGGTTTGAGCTTTGGTGATAATGTTCCCCATCATGATTTTTATCACGATTACCTCATTTGTCATTTCTATCAACCAACCTTGGTTGTCGCAGTTTTTCTAGCCTTGATTCTCTTCTCATGGGTGCTAACGACCTTGATTGTCACCTTGGTACCTCGATTGAGAACTCTCCATTTGATTTGCCATTAATTGGCACTCTTTCTCATATGCCGGCTACAAGGAATCTGTATCCCTACTTGGAAGTGGGAAGAGATCAATATGGATTTTGTCATAGTGTTGCCTCACACATGTCGACTAGCGGTGAAGCTTCATTCTCATATTGCATAGGACCTTGAGTAGCCACAACATTAACATTCCTAGACACGTACCCATAATATGCTTTGTCATCAATTCAAGTTGGGTCATCATCTATCACGACTCGAGTCTACACCCTGGACGGGACACGGTACTTGGAGTCATAAGTGACCCCAAGAGAGACTGTGTTCAATCATCACAATGGTAACCAAGTAAGCATACGCGGAAGCTGCGGAAAGATAAATATTCAAATAAAACTATTTGAAATAGTAAACATAACTATATTGAATACTGAACATCTGTGTCTGAAAACCAACTACTAACTGATGAGTTACTGGGGCAAGCCACCAGCTAACATTAAAATCTAACTGAATAAAGAACTAATTGAACAAATAACCATTGCGCTCAGAATATGAGGACTCACCAAATGACGCTGTTGTTGATATCGTCGGAGGGAAACTACTGATGATGCTGAGACTGAGAACCTGTGCTTGTATTATAATATGATATAGCATAGAAAGTATACATCAATACTTTGAATGTACTGAGTAAGTGAGATATGCAATAAGCATGGAAAATAAGCAAGTGAACTGAAATAACATGAAATGACCAATTGATATTCAATACAGATAAAAGTTGAGATATAACTGATATAGTCAATAATGACCCTGACTGACGATCATAACCATGTCCTAGAACTGAATGACTGAATTGAGTTAAACTGAACTGAAATTAAACTATACTGACAAGTGGGAGAGTTTATAACTGACATATAACCACGTGAGCTAGACATGGAGTTCGATGTATACACCCTATGAGAGAAAGCCCACTGTACCTCTCCAGGGTATAATGGCTGAGTTGGGTGATCAAACGTCTGGGGCCTGTTAAGCCAATAATGTACGTGGCAATGCAGTTCTAGAATCCTGGGTGCGCTGGAATCCCATTCTGCTCAGTGCTAAGTACTACTCCCACTAGATAGTCCTAACTTGAGTAGTAAGTTGATATCTCGAAGCTGGGGTCCTGGACTATGTCGGGAATACTTATCTGGATTTAACTTTAGAGTCTGTAGGACTGGATAACTATAAACTGGAGTTCTAAGACTGGTCAGAGCTACTTATCTAGAAGCGTCATAACCATCTAAAGAACCAACAGATAACTGAAACTAGGGAGTATTACTGAACTGAAATCGTTAAGATCTAACTATTGTCAAACTGATCAGCTGAGTTACTGAAAGATACTGAAAATGCTAATTTCTAACTAAGACTGGACAAGCATGCAAACTGACTGTGAACTGACATGATGGTAATAACATGGAGATTCAAGAACTAACAGAGTCAAGCAATAATAACGTCTAGTCAACTATGCAAGACCCATTTTACAACATTTATAGAACTAGCTCTATAACACATTTTATAAAGAGAAAAATAATATGTCTAGTGAATAGTGGAAACCTAGCAAGAATTCATAAGAACTACAATCCACACGAAATTCAGAGTTTGATTGAAAATTTACCCTATATCTAATCTTCAGGGCTAGAACTGATAAGGAAATTACATAAGGGTTTTGGGGGCATAAGGGAAGGGCAATTCCCTTGTTGATTCCCACATACCTGGAGTCCAATCCATAGAAGAAATATGGAGAAGTCTTGAAGAAAGCTAGAAGCCCTAGCGTTGATCTGAAATGATTGTTTGGAACGTCTTCCCATTGAGTGTGAGAGTTGGGAGAAAGAATGAGAGAAATACATCAATCAAATCCTTTAATTCTCTCCTAAACGTGCCCAAAACTACATAGTTTAGGAGTTAAAAGGTGGAAATTTACAAAAATATCCTTTAAAGAAAGTCTGGAAAAACAGTCGTCGGGATTGAACGGGTCACACAACGAGTGGTTGGTTAGCACCATGACTCGTTGGGACCAGTCGTTGGTCCTTGGCCTGAAGTCTATGCTTACTAGAAATAGGCCAAGAAAGGGAAGAAAGACTTGTTGGATGGACCAATGGGTCGTTGGTTCCTCTCATGGTCACTGGTAGAGTTTTAGACAAAACTTGGTCCCCCTTCTAACAGTTGACACGATGACTTTGTTGGTTGAACCAACGGGTCATTGTGTCTGTTCATACTCAACACTTACTTGATCAAGAAGGGTTGCTGGCCAAGGCGACAGGTAGCACCAAACCCTCGTTGGTATTGTTATACCCCGGAAGGCAAAAGATTAGACCCGAAAGTTGAAGTGGAGAAAATTGTAAAATCTACACCAGGTCACAGAACGAGTTGTTCTATGACCCATGGGGAGGAACATGAAGCATGAGGTGACTCATGGTGAAGTATATTGGGCTTGAGTTAAGAGAGATGTTGAAGGGGGTCATCACAAGCATGACCATGAATCGTGGTCAGGTCCAATGACTCGTCAGGTCAGCTTTGGCCAAGGAAATTAAAAATGGGAAAGGGGAGAAGCAGTGCACCTGATGGATAACCCTATGAGTCATGGTCAGGCAACACGATTCATTGGGTAGGTCATGGTCGTCAGGTAAATAATGAATTGGGGTCGAGGTAGTGGGGATAACGAGTGGTGACCATGAGTCGTGGTCACTAGTAACGACTTGTGGGATGGCCCATTGTGAATGGTTGGTGGCAGTGACTCATTAGGTCCCTCGTGGGGACTGACGAGTAGTTATTTTCTACAAAGTTGTTAAGGGTATTCTCGTCATTCCTATGTTCTAAGGTCCTATACTACATCATTTTAAGGTATTTCCAGAGTATATTAAGATATTTTAAGTCATTTTAACCTATTCAAAACCCATGCATGAAAGTTAGAGAGTTAGAGAGGACATCAAGCCTTAGCCCTTCCAATTCTTCTCAAATTTTTCTCGGGCAATTAGGGTATAGTGTAAGAATCATCTTTTATCAGGTATGTAGGGTTATGATTTTATGTTTTAATTCACACCCATGCCCAATATCTCCAAAATTCATAAAGTTTTGTTTAAAAATCTTATGGGGTTTTATCCTAAATCTAATGAAATTCTAATGATCTATCTATGGGTTAATATATCTCATATTACATATCATATTTTATGAATCATGATCAGATTTTACAACTAATTCGATTATAAATTCATTGACCTAAATCTCTATTAAACTATGCCCAATCATACTTATTTTATGATAAATTGAGTTATGATTTTACCTTGATTTTGATGAACTTTAACCCATCCGGATTCATGAGTTATGATATGGATTTATTCAAATGCCCACTATGAATTTATGATTTATTAAGAATATACATGTTTTACAAGTATGCATGAACCTCATGATTTATGATTTATGATTTTGGCAGACTCACGGGCCTCACCCTCATGGCTAGTTCTTGTATTTACAAGCATGCTTATGATTATCATGATTTAACTAGCCCAATCTCATGTATATTATCCTATGAGCACTATATATGTTTTGAGAGTAGTATTTAACACCATGTAGGTTTGGGGCCCAGGTTTTGCGCTGAATCTCAGAATTATGTGCCACCATAGAACATGATGGGACCTCTATTAACACTATCCTATTTTTCCCCAATGGGCCTTTCATTTGTGATATCACGCCCTTTATGGTTATACCCTTGGCAAGGTAGAACACCCTCCCAACTAGGAATTTATAGGTCGGGCTCAATGTGTGCTCATATGGGGTATGTCGGTTATAAGAATCTCCCATTGTTCGTCATGATTTATGCATGGTTATGTTCATAAAATTTTGGCTTAAGTCATGTTTAATAAAGCTTTTCTCTTATTATTGACGTGCCCGATCCGCGCGTCCGCAAGTGTACGGGTCGTGCAAGTAATATAGTGGCTCTTTTTAAGAACCGAATTGTCGAACCCACAGGGACTGGACCCATTCCTCTAACTATCCATTTCTAGTGTGATCTTAAATACCTCAAGTGTTTGTTATAGACATTTTCAATTGAGATTAATTAAGTCTAAGTTTGGGTCAACGAAATATTCTGAAATTACTCTAGGAGCAACATAGAGTTAAAACCAATTAATCATGCGATATTACGATTTGCAATGGGTTAAGCATGGAACTATCAATTGTTATTTCACATAATTAGAATTGCATGCTTATGGAATTTCGAGCCTCTAAACACGGCAATCTAGCCCCACTGCATCATTTTGAGCGAGGAGTTTAATTTCTAGTCGCGGGCAATCAATTATGTTGTGGTTTACGGGGAAACGATTAGGGACTTTCGTGCGTCTAACCATTTAACTCAACTTAGCCTCACAACTACTTCTTCGAGTGGTGATGTGACATCCCAAGTTGGTGTTTCATAACCCCCGTGTGTCAACTAAGCACGGTGTTAGGTATAATTCTATCCTGACACAAAAATCTCTCCCGAGATACAAACATGCTCCTCACATTCTCATGTCCTGACCTAGGTAATGCTTTCTCAAGCTATTACTCAAGCTAACAAATATGCTTTCATGGTGATCAATCATAAAAACAACCAACAATCCAGAATGCAAGACGAAAACAACAATCAATAACTTAATTCCAAAACAATTTCGTAAAATCACAATCATAATTCATGGCTTCAACCCTAGAGGAAGGGTTCTTGCCATTCATGTTCGTAAAACTGCAATTAACTAATACTAAACTAACATACTTATATGAATTTGGTAGATGAGAAGGGAATTTGACAAACCCTAGATGAGTTCTCCCACTTCTCCCTTCACTCCTAGGTAGTTTTTCAGAATAAAATCGTGACCAAATGGAATTAGGAGCTAAGGGACCTATTTATAGTAAATGGAAAACGTGCATAATTTAGCCTGTCATGGAACAACTCCGTGTCACGGAGTGTATCGCGGAGCACTGCCTCCGTGACACGGAGGTAATGTGAAAGCTCTCTGGAAATCACCCGAAATTTGGCCTCGGCAGCACCCTACCGCGTCGGCAGCGCCCTGCCACGTTGGCAGCGTGTCACGCTGCTTGGGCAGCGCGTTGACACCTCCATGTCACGCAGCCAGCCTGCCGTGGCATGTTACCAACGTGCAGGTGGGCTGTTGTGATCAGCCTGCCTACCGTGGCACGTTGCCGACGCGCAGGTGGGATGTTTTGTGCCTCCTCTTTGCCGACGTTCGCGGGTTAATTCCGTTTCCAAGCCTCTACTTCACCAACTCATGGATTAGTTACTCAAAAGTCATCAAAACCTACAAAATAAAGGCTAATCATGTTGGTTAGCACATATCTTCACATTCATATAAAGTTACACGAAAATGTATACAATAACTTAGATAAACAAGACTAATTTAAGTCATAAAGCATATCTCGGGCATGCTATTTTTGCCCGTGATCACAACCCCACACTTAATGCCTTGTTCGTCCTTGAACAACCTTTTACATATCATGCATATGGAGACTCCCACATAACTAATTTGGCAAGATAATTCGAGTTACGGCTATAATGATTAAGCAAGATAACAAGCTAAAAATAGAGCATGCACTATTTGATCATCGAAATGAAGTACAACTATGTTAAGACTTCTTAACCTCATGAATCGACTCTCAATCTGAGAAAACTCATGCAAATCAACTGATTAAGAAATACCACATGAATTATATCCTTCATTCAACATTTGCCCTCACGGAAAGAGAGTTACCCAATTTCACACGCAAAAATAATTTTTAAATCACAACATGTGTGGGGACATGAATAGAATTACGCTCACTCTCGCAAAGAATTCACATGCATCATGTAATGACCCATAAGCTTGCCCTTAGTGTTTTATTCCACTAATTTAAGGATGTATGAATGTAAGATCAAGTAGGACTTAATGGGTTGTAATGTAAGCTAAGGGACGGGTAGGTACTATTCTGGCCAATAATAGTCACTATCTTTCCCAAGCGCTTTTAATACATTACGCCCTCATTACGAACTTCCCTTCCCTTAGTTTACCTTTTTCTCCTTTCAACTTTCTTTTTCCTCTTATGTTCCCCCTTTCTGTAGGCACTTTTAGCTTATTAGTAAGGAGCTCTATAAATAATTTTACATTCATTGGTTTTCTTACTCCTTACTAATAATCAACCATTTTCACACAAGTGCGCCTTTGTCCTTTTCTCACTTCTACAACTTGCTACTTTTCCTTTCTTTTCATTCTTCTCACTCCTTTACTCCTTCGGATTTTTTTTCACTCAAGCGCTTAGGAGTTTTGGATCAAATTCAAGGCTAATGAAAGAAAAAGGATTAAGCTTATGTTGCAGCTGTCAAAGAATAGGCTAAAGGCTCAATGGGGTTAACTAGGATTAATTTTTCAAGGTAGGTAAAATGAGGGATAACAATTTGGTTCATTCAAAGAAATGCCTAAATCATCTCCTACAATTCACATCCTTCATTTCGTTTTATAAACACACCAGGCAAGTTCAAGAAAATCCACAATAGCACAGAATACTCAAAAACCTTACACTCATGGCACATGCTCAAATCAAGACACATTCATCAGACTCTTACTCAACTAATCACAAGAATTCAGAATTAAGCTTCAATCATATTGAGTCAAATTCAAGAGCCTAAGTGTCTCAAACAAAGTTATACACTTGCATGCTTCACACTGAACATACTTGCATCTTACAATCACGTATAGCACATAACAAGAACATCAAGCACCAATTAGCTACGGTTTAAAAAACCCGACATCTATCGACTAATTTTTCCTCAAGACGGTCGTCATCCATCCATCGTCGGAAACAGTCCCTAACTATGACTAAAAACACTATATACAGACAAAGGAATGAAAAAGAATATTTTTATTCTTCGGTTCAAAGACCCCCCATCGGAAAAGAACCGAAAAGAAAAACCAACGGGTGATGAAGTCATGCTTAAGTCACAAAAATTTCTTTTCAAATTTTTCAAATTTCTCACAAGCATTACATTCACAAAAAACTTGTTAAGCACAAAAATTTTAAAATTTTTCTCACCCCACACTTAAATCATGCTATGTCCTCATAGCATCAAATTAAAATTTAAAGGATGAGAAATACTCCCTGAGCCTCTATGCCAAGCTAAAAGCATTATGTCCTTTCAAGTTCCGTAGATGGGTGTTTGACCTCACACTTCTTCTATTCCATGCTCTTTAGCTTCCACCATCTCGGTACTCAGACTTCCCACCATCTGTGCTTAACTTTCCACCAAAAACACAAACAAAATAAAAATAACAAAATCAACACAAAATCAAAATTAACAAAGTGTACCTGAGGTACCCTTGGGTTGCCTCCCAAGCAGCGCCTTATTTTACGTCGTTGCACGACGTGGACTATCCTTTTCAGGACATCCTCATACCTGGGTTCCCATTCGAGAACCATCTCCTTTTTTTTTGTTGTTGAGAGGAAACAGCCTCCACTCTATTCCTCTCTTTCTCCAACTTCTTCTCAATTTGAAGCCCTCTATCAGACTTGGGATGAACACTTGTAAACGCGGAAGATTTCTTCTTCATCCTCAAACCTCATTTTCAGGGTCCCTGCTTTCAAGTCAATCATTGCTCCTCCGGTCGCCAAGAATGGTCGTCCCAAGATCAGGGGTACCTGGTCATCAACTTGAAAATCTAAAACAATAAAATCAGCAGGTATAATAAACTTACCTACTTTGATGAGAAGGTCCTCTATTATTCCATCAGGTGTCACTCGCGACTTGTCAGCCAGCTGCCGCATCAACCTTGTCGGCCTCGGTTTTCCTAACCTCAGGGTGTTGAATAAGGATAGGGGCATTAGATTGACTGCTGCCCCTAAGTCACACGAAGCTCGTAGCACCTCAGCTTTACCAATTTGTATGGGGAGGGTAAAACTCCCTGGGTCTTTGAGCTTCTTTGGCATTTTGCTCAATACCCTGTGACTGCACTCCTCAGTCAGTGCTACCATCTGGACATCCTCCAATCTAACTTTGTTCGCCATCACATCCTTCAAGTATTTAGCATACTTGGGCATTCCCTGCAAGACATCAATAAGAGGCAAATTTATGTGAAGTTCTTTGAAGCTCTCAAAGAACTTTTTGAAGCATTCTTCCTCCTTGCTCTTTCTGAATTTCTGAGGGAATGGTGGTGGTGGTTTTTGTTGCCCAGCACTCTGATTATCTCCCATGTTGATGGATGGTCCTGGTGTAACCAACTCCGGCTGCACCCCCTTTCTCAGCTCTTTAGGCACTGCATCAGCTAATTGCTTACCGCTTCTCAGACTGATGGCATTGATCTGCCGGGGGTTAGGATCTGTGTCGCTGGGTAATCCCCCTTGTGACCTCATGTTTTGGGTAGCTGCTATCTGACTCACTAGTTTTTCAAGATTGCGGGTGGCCATTTGCTGATTCTTTAAGTCTGTTGCCATCCTCGCCTGATTTTCCACTAACTGATTCTGGGTCTCCATAATTCTCTGCAGTGTTTCCTCAATGCTGCTACTCAATTTCCAATCATTCTGCTGATATTGTTGTTGTTGAGGTTGCATATAATTCTGCTTTTGGGTTCCACCCGACGAAAACTTCGAGTGGCCCTGCCAATTTCTGTTGGAGTTGTTCCCACAATTTTGATCCCTATGCACATTACCAAAAAAATTGACTGATTCCGGATCGGCTCCACAAGATTCTGCATTATGCCCATTATTACCACAAATGTCACACCACCTCGGAGCTTGCTGAACTGCATTAACCTGGCCCTGGTGTTGGTTCATATTCAGTTTATTGAACTGGGTCATCATTTGATTCTGGAACGAAGCTAACTGTGCTGCCAAGGCATTCAAACCATCTACTTCTATCAACCCTAGTCTCTTTCCTGCCCCTCTCGATGATTCGCTGTGCCACTCTAGATTTCCTTGTGCAATTTTATTCAACAAGGTGTACAACTCATCATATGTCTTATCCAAGGCTTGCCCACCCGATGTAGAGTCTAGTAATATTTTTGTGTGTGGGTCTAGACTTTCTACAAAGGTATGAGCCAGCACTTCATTTGATTGCTGGTGATAGGGGCAGTCTCTCAACAATGAGTTGAATCTTTCCCAAGCCATATATAAGTTCTCATCAGGCCTCTGCTTGAAACTGAGTATTTCACTTCTCAACCTTGCAGTTTGCCTGAGGAGAAGAATCTGATAAGGAACTTCTTAGCCAAGTCATTCCATGAAGTTATGGAATTCGGTGTCTCAGCCTTCAGCCACTTTTTCGCCTCTCCCAACAGTGAAAATGGGAAGAGGGTCATTCGGACATAATCTGTGGACACGCCGGTGGGGACGAACGTATCACTAATCTCTAAAAAGCTCTGTAGGTGCTGCTGTGGGTCCTCATGTGCCATCCCAGTCAATTGACCACTAGAATGTAACAACTGCACCATGTTCTGTTTAAGCTCAAAGTGCCCTTCAGGCTCTGGTTTATGAATGCTAGAGGTCACATTCGTCGCTAGTGGGATTGCCACTTCGCGAACTGGTCTTGCTGCTATTGCTTCTGATGACAATTGTGCTTCTCCCGCGGGTGGTTGTTGTTGTACCTTTTCTTGAAGTCTCTTCAGCTTTTGCTCTAGAGCTACTCTCCTTTGCAAATGGAATTGACGTTTAGGTTCCAGCAATGGTTCTACAAGCTCTCTATTTCTAGCCAACTTGGCAGGACAACCTGTCACCTGCAAATAAACATACTAAGACCAAGTTTCTCAACACTTTAGGAAATTCAAAAATCACACAAACACAGATAAATTATCAAAACTTCGCCGAGTCCCCGGCAACGGCGCCAAAAACTTGACGTGCCTGATTCGCGCGTCCGCAAGTGTACGGGTCGTGCAAGTAATATAGTGGCTCTTTTTAAGAACCGAATTGTCGAACCCACAGGGACTGGACCCATTCCTCTAACTATCCATTTCTAGTGTGATCTTAAATACCTCAAGTGTTGGTTATAGACATTTTCGATTGAGATTAATTAAGTCTAAGTTTGGTTCAACGAAATATTCTGAAATTACTCTAGGAGCAACATAGAGTTAAAACCAATTAATCATGCGATACTACGATTTGCAATGGGTTAAGCATAGAACTATCAATTTTTATTTCACATAATTAGAATTGCATGCTTATGGTCTTTTGATCCTCTAAACACGGCAATCTAGCCCCACTGCATCATTGTGAGCGAGGAGTTGAATTTCTAGTCGCGGGCAATCAATTATGTTGTGGTGTACGGGGAAACGATTAGGGACTTTCGTGTGTCTAACCATTTAACTCAACTTAGCCTCACAACTACTTCTTCGAGTGGTGATGTGACATCCCAAGTTGGTTTTTCATAACCCCCGTGTGTCAACCAAGCACGGTGTTAGGTATATTTCTATCCTGACACAAAAATCTCTCCCGAGATACAAACATGCTCCTCACATTCTCATGTCCTGACCTAGGTAATGCTTTCTCAAGCTATTACCCAAGCTAACAAATATGCTTTCATGGTGATCAATCATAAAAACAACCAACAATCCAGAATGCAAGACGAAAACAACCATCAATAACTTAATTCCAAAACAATTTCGTAAAATCACAATCATAATTCATGGCTTTAACCCTAGAGGAAGGGTTCTTGCCGTTCATGTTCGTAAAACTGCAATCAACTAATACTAAACTAACATACTTACATGAATTTGGTAGATGAGAAGGGAATTTGACAAACCTTAGATGAGTTCTCCCACTTCTCCCTTCACTCCTAGGTAGTTTTTCAGAATAAAATCGTGACCAAATGGAATTAGGAGCTAAGGGACCTATTTATAGTAAATGGAAAACGTGCATAATTTAGCCTGTCATGGAACGGCTCCGTGTCACGGAGTGTATCGCGTAGCACTGCCTCCGTGACACGGAGGTAACGCGAAAGCTCTCTGAAAATCACCCGAAATTTGGCCTCGGTAGCACCCTGCCGCATTGGCAGCGTGTCACGCTGCTTGGGCAGCGCGTTGACACCTCCATGTCGTGCAGCCAACCTGCCGTGGCACGTTGCCAACGTGCAGGTGGGCTGTTGTGATCAGCCTGCCTACCGTGGCACGTTGCCGACGCGCAGGTGGGCTGTTTTGTGCCTCCTCTTTGCCGACGTTCGCGGGTTAATTCCTTTTCCAAGCCTCTACTTCACCAACTCATGGATTAGTTAGTCAAAAGTCATCAAAACCTACAAAAAAAAGGCTAATCATGTTGGTTAGCACATATCTTCACATTCATATAAAGTTACACGAAAATGTATACAATAACTTAGATAAACAAGACTAATTTAAGTCATAAAGTGTATCTCGGGCATGCTATTTTTGCCCGCGATCAATTATTATGCATATGGTTAATTTATGAATGCTTTCAAAACCTTGAGCCTTATGTTTCTTATTATATTTATGTTATGAGAATGTTGTCCTACTCTTACGCACTTTTAGGTATTTTAAATGTCCTTTTTACATACCTTGCATATTCGATACATTCCACGTACTGAACGCATACTCTATGTTGTATCGTTTCATGATACAGGCTCCGATCTTCAGACCTAGCACCGTCAATTACTTGTTCTCGAATTTAGCATCTAGCTCATTGGTGAGTCCTCATTCTCCGAGGACCAATTGATATCAGTTATCTCTTTACGTTAAGTTTCTAGACATGTCGGGTTAGTTGGGGGTGTTGTCCCATCAACCCATCTGATATGTTAGAGGCTTTCAAACTATATGTAGCATTCAACTATTATGTATGAAGTATGCTTCGCGTTCCATGTTATGTCATCTTTATGCTTCTGCCATGTTATTATGTTGAGTATTTTGCTTTATCGATTGAGTTAGGTATACGCTCACGCCATTGATCGACTTGGACTCTCTCGAGGCTCCTTGTTTCCTGTCGTGATCCAGGTCTACGTTTGGCTCATGAAAAACTTGGTATCAGAGCCATAGGTTTGAGGTATTCTAGGGTGTCTACAAGCCGCATTGAGTAGAGAATTTTTCATGGGTGTGAAGCGCACCACACTTATGACGAAGAGGCTACAAGACGTTTAGGAAATGTTCCCTTCTTTCATGATCTCATGTCGTGTGATGAAATGCCTATCTATCCTTCTAAATCATGCTATACATGTTTGTAGAATCATGCCTCCACGTCGAGTGAATTGAAGGAGAAACATAAACGAACACGAGAATGGCAAAGGAGAGGGGCACCATCAGGCCCCACTAGCCCCTTAGGAGCATGCACCAGAGATAGTTGCCCACACTGAATTTAGGGAAGCCATACAGGTGCTAGCGCAGGCTGTGACTGCCCAGGTCAATCAACAGGCAGTGGCGCATCTCCCTCAAAATGGGAATGCGATGGCGGCTTGGGTTAGAGATTTTTTGAAAAATGAACCCACCAGAGTTCCTTGGGTCAAAAGTAGATGAAGACCCACATGAATTCATTGATGAGATTCTAAAGATCACCCAGGCCACGGGGGTGGCAAATGGTGAGTGTGTTAACTTGGTCTCTTATCAGCTGAAAGGGGTTGCGCATATTTGGTTTAAATAGTGGAAAGATAGTAGAGCAGTGGGAGTAGGCCCTATCAGTTGGAAAGTTTTTCATGGCGCCTTTCTAGATTGGTTCTTCCCTCATGAGATGAGGGAACTCCAGGCAGCCGAGTTTGTAAATCTAAAGCAGGGGGACATGTAGGTTAAGGAGTATGCTCTGGAGTTCACCCATTTATCCAAGTATGCGTCAGAGTTAGTGGCAGACCAGAGGGCTCAGGTGAGCCTATTTGTTCATGGAGTGGCAGACTACTTGGATAAGGACTGTAGGATCGCCATGCTACATCAGGACATGGATTTTCCCCTCATAGTTTTACATGCCCAGTGGATGGAGGCAGTGTATCGGAGGTAAAGGGAGGCCAAAAAGGCCTGGATAGACAATTATGGGACTTCTCATCCTAGATCGGGGGGCGGACATCGCCAGCAAACTCATCACAGGTCTTTTGCTCCAGCACAGTTATTAGCTAGTGCACCATCTAGACCATGAAGTGATCAGAGAAGAAGGGCTGTAGATTCGAGGGGCTAGGGTAGCATACAGATAGAGCACCCTTCCAAGCCTGTGCAAGGTGCAGCAAGAACCACCTAGGGAGATGCTTAGTCGGCTCATATGCTTGTTTCAGGTGTGGAAATCCTGGACACAGACTCAGGGTTTACCCTTCGGCCAGATCAAGGGACGGCGGAGCCTGTATACCAGCTGCTCCAGCAGCACGTCCATCCCATCAGGGCACTTCGACTAGTTCAGCTTGCAGTTAGCGCCAGAACAGGTTCTATGCCTTTGCGACCCGTCAGGAGTAGGAGACTTCCCTCGATGTGGTTACTAGTATATTACCATTTTTTTAGCTTGATGTTTACGCTTTGTTTGATCTGGGGGCTACCTTGTCTTTTATGACACCTTACATGGCTAGTAGTTTTGAAGTCAGTCTCGAGATCTTGTTAGAACCTTTATCTGTCTCTACTCCAGTGGGTGATTCAGTCGTAGCTAGATGCGTGTATAAAGATTGTGCAATCATAGTATTTCAGAAAGTCACCTCAGAAGATCTAGTACAGCTAGACATGACTGATTTCGATGTTATCCTTCACATGGATTGGCTATTTGCATGTTATGCCTCCGTTAATTGTAGGATTCATGCGGTAGAGTTCAGATTTCCGGGTGAGTAAATTTTGGAGTGGAAGGGTAGTTCAGTCGTTCCTGTAAGTCATTTTATTTCCTATCTTAAGGCTAGGAGGATGATTTCTAAGGGTTACGTATACCACCTAGTTAGGGTTAAGGATGTTGAGTCCGAGACCACGACTATCCAGTCAGTTCTGGTTGTATGTGATTATCCAGAAATGTTCCCTAAGGATTTACCAGGTGTACCTCCCAAGAGGGAAATCAATTTTGGTCTTGACCTTCTTCCCGACTCACAACCTATATCTATTCCTCCCTAACAAATGGCTCCAGTAGAGCTAAAAGAGTTGAAGGAGCAGCTGAAGGATCTTCTGGATACGGGTTTCACTAGACCAAGCATATCCCCAGGGGTGCACCAATTCTCTTTGTCCGAAAGAAAGATGGTTCCATTTGGATGTGTATTGATTATCGGCAATTGAACAAGGTCACCATCAAGAATAGGAATCTCTACCCAAGATTTATGATTTATTTGACCATCTCAAGGGTGCCAAGTATTTTTCAAAGTTAGACCTCAGATCCGGGTACGACCATCTCAGAGTTCAGGAGAGCGACAACCCGAAGAGAGCCTTCAGGATGCGGTATGGCCATTATGAGTTTGTAGTTATGTCTTTTGGACTAACGAATGCTCCTAAAACTTTTATGGACTTGATGAACAGGGTGTTCAATCCATACTTGGATATGTTCATGATTGTGTTTATTAATTACATCTTGATATACTCTCAGAGCAAGGATAAGCAGGCCGCTCATTCGAGAGTGGTACTACAGACACTCAAAGATCTCTAATAATATGCCAAATTCGGCAAGTGCTAGTTTTGGTTGAACTCCGTCGCATATTTAGGCCATGTGGTATCAAGTGAGGGCATAAAGGTTAACTCTCAGAAAATAGAAGTGGTGAAAAATTGTCCTGGACCAGTGAATCCCTCACACACTGGAGCTTTCTAGGTTTAGCTGGATACTATCCGAGATTTGTTGAAGGTTTCTCATCTATTGCATAATCCTTGACCAAATTGACCCAAAAGAAGGTGAAATTCCAATGGATGGAGGCTTATGAGAGGAGCTTTCAGGAGTTAAAGGCTCGACTTACCTCAGCACCGGTGTTAACCCTACTCGAGGGTACCGATGGGTTTATGGTGTGTTGTGACAAGTCAAGGATCGGATCTGGGTGTGTGTTGATGCAACACGAAAAAGTTATAGCTTACGCTTCTATATATGTGAAGTTGCATGAAAGGAACTACCTGACTCATGATCTCGATTGGCCAAAGTGATATTTTCCTTTAAAATATGGAGACACTACTTGTACGAGGTCCACGTGAATGTGTTTATGGACCATAAGAGTTTACAATATGTGTTTACCCAAAAAGATCTCAATCTTCTGCAAATCAGGTGGTTGGAGCTACTTAAGTATTATGACATAAGTGTCCTCTACCACCTAGGAAAGGCTAATGTAGTAGTAGACGCACATAGTGGACTCTCCATGGAAAGTGTGTCCCATGTAGATGAGGGAAAGAAGGAGCTGGTGAAAGACGTGCATCAACTTGCAAGATTGGCAGTTCGATTGGTTCACTAAACCGATGGCAGTGTTATAGTTCAAAACAAATCAGAATCATCCTTGGTGATTGATGTAAAAGCTAGGAAAGATGAAGACACTATTATGGTAAAGATAAAGGAAGCCACTCAAAATCAGAGAGTAGAGGTCTTCTTCAAAAGGGGAGATGGTGTGCTTCGGTACCAGAATGGCTTATGTATTTCGGATGTTGATGATTTGAGGAACTTGATGTTGCATGAGGCTCATGAATCCAGGTATTCGATACATCCAGGTGCTACAAAGATGTACCATGGCTTACGGGACGTCTATTGGTCGAATGGCATGAAGAAAGACATCTCGGAGTTTGTAGTTTAGTGTCCAAACTATCAGCAAGTGAAGGTCGAGCACCAGAGCCCGAAAGGTGTGCTTCAAGATATCATTATTCCTACTTGGAAGTGGGAAGATATCAATATGGATTTCATAATAGGGTCACCTCGCACTCGTCGACAATATGACTCCATTTGGGTGGTTCTGGACAGGTTGACCAAAGTCGCTCATTTTCTACTAGTCAAAACCACGGATTCGATAGAGGACTATGCCAAACTATACATCCGAGAGCTAGTTTGGTTGTATGGAGTTACCTTGTCCATTATATAAGACAGAGGTACCCAATTTACCTCTCAGTTTTAGAGGTCGTTTCAAAATGGACTGGGTGCTCAGGTTAAGCTCAGCACAGCATTTCACCAGCAAATGGATGGTCAAGTGGAGCAGAAAATTTAGACTCTCGAGGATATGTTGAGAGCATGCATGATTGACTTCTGGGGTAGTTGGGATGATCATTTTCCTCTTATCGAGTCTGCATACAATAACAACTACCATTCCAGTATTCACATGGCACTATTTGAGGATCTATATGGGTGGAGATGTTGATCACCTATTAGTTGGTTTGAAGTTGGTGAAGTGGCAATCATAGGACCAGATTCAGTGCATGAGGCTATGGAGAAGGTTCAACTCATATAGGACAAGTTAACAATAACTCAAAGTCGCCAAAAGTCCTATGCTGATGTTAGAAGGAGAGAACTTGAGTTCGAAGTGGATGATTGGGTGTTCTTGAAGTTGTCTGCCATGAAGAGAGTGATGCGGTTTAGAAAGAAAGAAAAACTCATCCCTCGTTATGTTGGCCTCTACCAGATTGTGTAATGGGTTGTCAAGGTAGCATATGAATTGGTGTTGCCCTCAAAATTAGCTTCCGTGCATCCTATTTTCCATGTATCTCTTTTGAAAAAGTGTTTGGGTGATCTCGCTCTAGTCGTCCCGGTGGACAATGTTGGTGTAAAGGTCAGCCTTAGCAATGAAGAGGTTCCGGGGAAATACTAGATCATTAGGTTCGAAGGCTAAGGAACAAGGAAGTAGCTTCAGTCAATGTTTTGTGGTGGAATCAGCATGTTAAAGGAGCTACGAGGGAAGCCGAAGAAAACTTGATGGCTAGATACCCACATTTATTCTCTACCGGCTCAGTTCCAGCTTGAGGTATCAGTTTTTGCCCTAGTACTCTGATTAGTTTTCTTGTTCAGTTCATGTGCCCCAGTTTCTTTCATGTATATGGATGTATGTATGATTCATGAATTCAATTCAGCCATGTAGTTTGAATCAGAGATAGTCATTTCGTCAGTTTTCAACTTAAATGATCAGTATTTGAATGTGATAATTGTTCTTATCTGCTTTTCTGTATGTTTTTCCAACATTCGAGGATGAATGATCATAAGGGGGAGATATTGTTATACACCAGAAGGTCAAAGATCAGACCCAGAAGTTGAAACGGAGAAAATTATAAAATCTGCACTAGGTCACAGAATGAGTCGTTCTGTGTCCCATGGGGAGGACCAAGAGTGATGAGGTGACTCGTGGTGAAGTATTGGGCTTGAGTTAAGAGAGTTGTTGAAGGGTGTCATCACGGGCATGAACACAAGTCGTGGTCAGGCCCCACAACCCGTCAGGTCAGTCGTGGCCAAGGAAATTAAAAAGGGGAAAGGTGAGAGGCAGTGCACCTGATGGATAGACCCCACGAGTCGTGGTCAGGCACCATGATTTGTTGGGTTGGTCGTGGTTGTTAGGTAAATAATGAATTGAGGTCAAGGCAGTAGGGATTACGAGTAGTGACCATGAGTTGTGGTTACCGGTAATGACTCATGGGATGGCACGTTACGAGTTCCAGTTGAAATTTGGCAGTGTACCCAATGACCGATATAACGACCCATGGTTGGTGGCAATGAGTCATTACGTCCCTCGTGGGGACTGGCGAGCAGTTATTTTCTGTGAAGTTATTAGGGTATTCTCGTATTTCCTATGCTCTAAGATCCTATACTACGTTGTTTTATGTTATTTTCAGAGTATATTAAGATAGGTTAAGTCATTCTAACCCATTCAAATCCCATGCATGCAACTTAGAGAGTTAGAGAAGAGATTAAGACTTAGCCCATCCAATTCTTCTCAAATTCTTCTTGGGCAATCAGGAAAGTGTAAGAATCAGCTTTAATCAAGTATGTAGGGTGATGAGTGGGTGTTTTCATTCACACCCATGCCCAATCTCTCCTAATTCATGAAGTTTTATTTAAAAATCTTATAGGGTTTTATCCTAAATCTTATGAAATTCTAATGATCTATCTATGGTTTAATATCTCTCATATTTCATATCATATTTTATGAATCATGAAAAGATTTTACAACTAATTCAATTATAAATTTGTTGACTTAAATCTCTATTAACTATGCCTATCATATTTGTTTTATGATAAATTGAGTTATGATTTTACCATGATTTTTATGAACTTCAACCCATCATGATTTATGAGTTATGATATGGATTTATTGAAACGCCAATTCTGAATATATGATTTATTAAGCATATACATGATTTACAAGTATGCATGAACCTCATGATTTATGATTTATGATTTTGGCTGACTCAGGGCCTCACCCTCATGGCTAGTTCACGTATTTAAAAACATGGTTATGGTTATCATGATTTAACTAGGCCATGAATCTCATGTATATTATCCTATTAGCACTATATATGTTTTGGGAGTAGTATTAACATCGAGTAGGTTCGGGGCCCAGGTTTTGCCCCGAATCTCAGAACTACGTGCCACCGTAGGACATGTTGGGACCTCCCTTGAGATTGTCCGCTTTTTGCCCCAATGGGCCTTTCATGTGTGATATCACGCCCTTTATGGTTCTAGCCTTGCCAAGGTACGAACACACTCTGGACTAGGGATTTACAAGTCAAGCTCCATGTATGCTCATGTGGGATATATCAGTTATAAGAATCTCCCATTGTTCCTTATGATTTATGCATGGTTATGTTCATACGGTTTTGCCTCAAGTCATGTTTATTAAAGTTTTTCTCTTATGATTATGCATATGGTTAACCCACAGGGACTGGACCAATTCAGCTAACTATCAAGTTCAAGTGTGATATTAAATGCCGCAAGTGTTGATTATAGAAGATTTTGATAGAGTTAATTAAGTCTAGGGGTAGTCAACGAAATACTCTAAATTAATTCAAGGAGCAACTAGAGTTAAAGCCGGATAATCATGCGATACTACGATTTGCAATGGTTTAAGTATGACACTATCAATTGTCATCTCACATAATTAGAATTGCATGTTCATGGTCTTTCGAACCTCTAAACACGACAAACTAGCCTCACTACTACATTGTTGAGCGAGGATGTTATTTCTAGTTCGTGGGCAATTCACTATGTGGATGTGGTTTATGGGGTTATGCCATTGATTTGGGTACTTCCGTACCTCTAACCATTTAACCAAACTTAGCTTCACAACTACTCTTTTGAGTGGTGAAGTACAATTCTAGGTTGGTCTCTTTCTATCTTCCCATTTTATCAACCAAGCAAGGTATTAGGTATATTCCTATCCTAACCACAAAATCTTATTAGAAGACAAGAACTTACTTCCTACATTCTTATTATTCTTGCCTAGGTTTGCATTCTCAAGCATTTACCTACGCGTAGGGTGTATGTTTTCATGGTGATTAATAATAAAAAAAACCATAATTAAGAATGCAAGACAAAACAACAATCAATAACTTAAAACCAAAACAAAATCGCAAAATCACAATCATATCTTGTGGTTTCAACCCTAGAGGGAGGGTTCTAGCCACTCATGTTCGTATAATTACAAGAAAACATAATTAAAGTAACATACTTACAAGAATTGGTAGAAGAGAAGATGAAATTGATGAACCCTAGGTGAGTTCTCCCACTTCTCCCTCACTCCTTGGTAGTTTTTCAGAAATAAATCATGACTTCTCATTTTTAGGAGCTAAGGGATCTATTTATAGTAAATGAGAATTGTGCAAAATTATGCCTGTCATGGAATGGCTACGTGGCACGGAGTGTATCGCGGAGCACTACCTCTGTGACACGGAGTGTATCGTGGAGCACTGCCTCCATGACACGGAGGTATCGCGGAAGCCCTCTGGAAATCGCCAAATTTATTCCAACTTTGGTGTTTCGTTCCCAATATCATTCCTCCACTTCACCAAATCATAGATTGGGTCCTCCAATGCATTATTTCCTTCAAAAACAAAGACTAATCATGTTGGTTAACATCTCTTCTCATTTATATAAAAAGGCATGAAAATGTACATAATTAAATACATAAACAAGGAAAAACTAAGTTATAAAGTATCACTTGGGCATTTAATTATGTCCCAAGATCACAAATGAGTACTGAACTGAATAGGGTATTGAGGAGGAATTTAATACCTAATGCTTAAACATAATTGGAAGGGAATAAATGCGGATATTTAGACATCATGTCTACTTTTGCTTCCCATATGTCCCCCTTAACTAGCTGGCTCCTCTAGAAGACTTTTACTAAAGTGACTTCCTTGTTTCTCAGCTTAAAAACCTAACGATCTAGGATCTGAACTTGGACTTCATTTTAAGAGAGACTATCCTTCACTCCCACACAGTCTAATGGCACAACTGAGGTCGGATCACCGATGTACTTCTTCAACAGTGACACATGGAAGACTTGGTGCATAAATGCTAACTCCGAAGATAATTCTAGCTCATAGGCCACATTGCCAATTCACCTCAGAGTCCTGAAAGGGTCTACATACCTTGGACTAAGTTTTCCTTTCTTTAAAAAACTCATCACCCCTTTCATGGGTGAAATTTTCAGGTAAACCCAATCATCTACGGAAAATTCTAGCTCTCTTCTTCTCACATGAACATATGATTTCTGTCAGCTCTCAGATGTTCTCAACCTTTCTCTAATGAGTTGTACTTTCTGAATAGCCTCATGAACTGAATCTATTCCGATCAAAGTGGCTTCACCAGCTTCAACCACCCTATAGGAGACCTACACCTCCTACCATATAATTCCTGGAATGGGGCCATTTGAATACTGGAGTGATAGCTGTTATTGTATGCAAACTCGATAATAGGTAGGTGATCATCCCAAATACCTTTGAAGTCGATTAAAAATGCTCTCAGCATATCTTCTAAGGTCTAAATTTTCGGCTCAACTTGTCCATCTATCTGAGGGTGAAAAGTTGTGCTATCTTGACCTGAGTACCGAGTCCTTTCTGAAATGACTTCCATAAATATGAGGTAAACTAGGTACTTCTATCTGAAATGATGGATAAGGGAACTCCATGCATTCTTGACCAACTCTCTGATGTACAATCTAGCATAATCCTCAACCGAGTCTGTAGTTTTAATTGGGAGGAAATGTGCTGACTTGGTCATCCGATCTACTATCACCCAAATTGAATCATGTTGCTGATGAGTATGAAATCGACCTATAATGAAGTCCATATTCACTTATTCCCACTTCCACATGGGTATGCTGATATCCTAAGTCATACCCCTAGGACTCTGTTGCTCAACTTTAAACTATTGGCAGTTCGGGCACTTATCCATAAATTCTGCGATATCTCTATTCATGTCATTCCACTAGTAGATTTCCCATAGGTCATGGTACATTTTCGTGGCACCTGGGTGGATAGAATATGTGGAGCTATGTGCTTCTTCCAGTATTCACAGTCTCAGGTTGTCTATGTCTGGAACACATAATATGCCCTGGTAGTGAAGTACACCATCTCCCCCTTTGGAGAAGACCTTTACTTCTTTTCTTAGAACTACTTCTTTCAGCTTAAGACCTTTACTTCTTTTCTTAGAACTACTTCTTTCAGCTTAAGCAGTATGGGATCTTAATCTTCCTTTGAGTTAACCTCAACAACTAATGATGATTCTAACCCACTCTGCAGAACTACTCCGCCCTCAGCTGAATCTACCAACAGCAATCCCAACCGAGCTAACCTGTGAATATCCTTTTCTAGCTCTTTTCTTCCTCTTTAACATGAGAAACGCTCCCCATGGACATCCTTATTAAAGCATCCGCCACCATATTTGCCTTGCCCGGGTAGTACTCCAACCACCTTCTCTGACGAAGTTTCAAATCCTTCTGACTAAACACATACTGAAGGCTCTTGTGGTCCGTAAAAACATCCATATGAACCCCATAAAGGTAATGCCTCCATATCTTCAAAGAAAACACCACTGCTACCAATTCAAGATCATGAGTAAGATAGTTCTTCTCATGAACTTTGAGTTGTCTGGAGGCATAAGCTATCACCTTACCCTGCTTCATCAGAACACAACCCAGGCCAACTTTGGAAGCATCACAATAGAATACGAACCCATCTGTTCCTTCTGGCAAGGTCAAAACTAGAGCTTCAACTCTTGGAAACTCTTTTCACATGCATCTGATCACTAAAACTTCAGTTTTTCTAAGTTATCTTAGTCAGAGGATACGCAATAGAAGAAAATCCTTCTACAAACCATTGACAATAACTGGCTAGACTTAGGAAACTCTTGATATCTGTTGGAGAAGAAAGTATTGGCCAATCTTTCACTGCTGCTATCTTCTGAGGTTCTACCTCAATACCCTCGCCTAATACCACGTGACCGAGGAAAGTCGCAGACTTCATCCAGAATTCACATTAGCCAAATTTAGCGAACATATGGTGGTCTCGGAGAGTCAGCAACACTATCCCCAGATGCTTAGCATGCTCCTCCTCATTTCTGGGATATACCAAGATATTGTCTATGAGCACAATGATGAATATGTCCAGATACTATTTGAATGTCTTGTTCATCAGATCCATAAAAGTTGTTAGGGCATTAGTTAGTCTAAAGGACATAACCACAAATTCATAGTCATCATACTGAGTTTTGATGGCTATTTTCGGTATGTCATATTCCTTGACCCTAAGCTGATGATACCCCCACCTGAGATCTACCTTGGAAAAACAACTAGCTCCCTGAAGCTGATCGAACAAGTAATCAATCCTAGCTAGGGGATACCTAGTTAACTATAACTTTGTTCTATTGATGGTAGTCCATACACATTCTGAGAATACCATCTTTCTTCCGCACGAACAACACTGGAGCATCTATGGAGAGATGTTGGGCCTGATGAAACCCTTATCTAAAAGGTCTTTCAGATGTTCCTTCAACTCCTTAAGCTCAGCTGGAGCCATTCTATAAGGAGGAATAGAGATAGGCTGAGTGTTTGGAAGAAGGTCCATGTCGAAGCCTATTTCGCATTCAGGAGTGACTCTGGGAAGATCTTGGGTTTACAAGTTAGGGAATTGACTAACAACAGGAGCTGACTGAATTGTTGGGGTCTCGGAGCTAGAATCTATGACCTAAACTAGGTGATAGATGCACCCTTTCGAAATGAGATTCCTTGCCTTAAGGTAGGAAATAAATCGACCTTTAGATACTGAAATACTACCCATCCATTCTATGACTGGCTCATTGGAAAACTGAAACCTAATGACTCTAGTTCTGCAGTCGACTGGGGCATAACTGGAATGTAACCAATCCATGCAAAAAATGTGGTCGAAATTGGCCATGTCTAGCACTACTAGATCAACTGGAATAACTTTAGTCAACATTGAGACTGGGTAGTCTTTAAATACCCGGCTGGCTCTAAGTGACTCACCAACTGGGGTAGAGACTGAGAATGGTTCTGAGAGCACTTTTGGACTGATTCCAAACTGAAAAACTACATAAGGAGTCACAAATGATAGTGTGGTTCCTGGATCTAGTAGGGAATATAAACCTTGATGGAGAAGATGTAACATACCCGTGACCACGTCAGGTGAGCTCTCTTGATCCTAACGAGAGCAAAAAGCATAAAAATAGTTTTGGCGTTGACCACCATCCGTATTTGAAGTATTACCCTGCTGAGCTGGACGGCATGCTAGGGCTGCTGAAGAGGTAGACTGAGTTTTTCCCCGTCCTACTAACACACACTCCTTTAGCTTGTGACTCAACTGCCCACATCTGAAGCAACCCTCTTTGCCCATGCGGCATTCACCTAGATGGTTCTTTCCACCCTTCGGACAAGATGGGTAACGATTGCTGGAAATATGACTCTAGGACTGGGAACTTGATACTTCATTGCTTTGGTCCTTGCAGGATCGAAAAAAAGGAGCATTGGCTGATGTGGGTGTTGTAGTCCTCTATTGCTGTTGTTGGGGGCGACTACTGCCGTCGGACCTCTAGTGACCATAATTCGACTGACCTGTTCTAGTGTTCTTGTTCTCCCGCTCAATATTCTTCAACTTCTTTGCCTCAATTTGTTGTGCCTGAATGATGAGGCTGGAGAGGACGATGTCCTTGATGAGCATTGTAGTTCTGCACTCCTTAAGTACCAAATCGGGCACTTCATTGATGAATTTGAGCATGCAAGCCCTTGGCTCAGCAACCATCTCTAGAGCATACCTCGATAACTAGTGAACTCCAACGCTTATTCCTCCACGGTTTGGTTACCCTGCCTCAAATTTATGAATTCGGCAACCTTGGCCTCCCTCAATTCTCGAAGAAAGAATCTGTCTAGAAATGCTGTAGCGAACTCATTCCATTCTACTGATCCTACTTCCACTGGCCTCCCTTCCACTGGTTATACCAAATCTGAGCCACACCTTTCAACTGGTAGGTAGCCAGATCAGCACTCTCCACGAAACTAACACCCATAATCCGGGTTATCTTCCACACCTTATCTAAAAATGCCTGCGGTTCCTCTCTTACCCAAGATCCATGAAAAGTTTGAGGGTTCATTGGGGTGAAGTCCTGAACCCTAGAAGCTATTGCAGACTCATTTGCATTCACTGGAACAACCTGCTGGTTCACTTGGTTGGTCACAGTCTATACCAACAGCTGGATCACTGCTCGAAATTGCACCGGGGACACCTGATCGTCCTGTGGGGCTACTGGAGTTGGTGGAGCAGGTCGGTTGGCGTTGCCAACCCTCCTTCCATTTCCTTGTTTTGGAGGCATATTTTCACTGAAACGAATAGAGCACGAGTTAGGAGGACATTTTTGGGATTCAACTTCAATGCACGATAACGAGTATGAACAAAAAGGAGTTTTCCTTAACGTCTTGTAGCCTCCCCATCATAAGCGTGGAGCGCTTTACACCCATTAAAAGGACTCTAGTTGACGCGACTTTTAAACATCCTAGGATACTCTAAACCTAGTGCTCTGATACCAAGTTTTTCATGACCTGAGCCTGCACCCTAGCGGGACACGGTATTTGGAGTCACCAGTGACCCCAAGCGAACCCATGGTCTATCATCACACTAGTAACTAAGTAAGCATATGCGGTAGGTGGGCAAAAATGAACATTTGTTTCTGAAAGCCAACTACTAACTAATGAGTTATTGGGACAAGACCCCAGCTAACACTAAAATCTAACTTAATAAAGAACTATCTAAACAAATATCCACCATCCTCAAAAGATGAGGACTCACCAAATGACGTTGATGCTGATATCATCGGAGAGAAACTACTGACGATGCTGAGACTGAGAACCTGCACCTGTATCATAATATGATAATACATAGAAAGTATACGTCAGTACTTTAAATGTACTAAGTAAGTGAGATATACAATAAGCATGGAAAATAATGCAACTAAACTGAAATAACATTAAATGACCAACTGATACTGAATACTGATAAAAGTTGAGCTATTACTAATATGGTCAATAATG
Source organism: Datura wrightii (assembly GCA_035772735.1). Classification (NCBI taxonomy): domain Eukaryota; kingdom Viridiplantae; phylum Streptophyta; class Magnoliopsida; order Solanales; family Solanaceae; genus Datura; species Datura wrightii. The sequence continues at coordinate 100,416,401 of JASDFA010000007.1, forward strand.
ACCTTGACTGATGGTCATAAACATGTCCTGCAACTGAGTGACTTAACTGAAGTAAAGTTAACTGAACTGAAACTATACTGAAAGTTGGAGAGTCTATAACCGACATATAACCACATAAGCTAGACATGGAGTCTGATGTATGCACCCTATCAGAGAAAGCCCACTGTACCTTGACAGGGTATAGTGGCTGAGCTGGGTAATCACAAGTTTGGGGCTTGTTGGGCCAATAACCTATGGTGGCAATGTAGTTCTGGGAACTTGGGTATGCTAAAACCCTCGTTCGCTCGGTGCTAAGTACTACTCCCACTAGATAGTCCGAACTTGACTACTAAGCTTATAGCTCGAAGCTAGGGTCTTGGACTAAAGTTAGGAATACTTATTTGGAAGTAACCTGAGAGTGTGTAGGATTGGATAACTGAAAATTACTATTCTAAGACTGGTCAGAGCTGTTTATCTGGAAGCCCCATAACTGTCTAAAGAACCATCTGATAACTGAAACTCGGGAGTATTACTGAACTGAACTCCTCAAGATCTGACTATTATCAAACTAATCAGCTGACTTATTTAAAGATACTAAAAATGCTAATTTCTGACTAAGACTAGACTAGCATGCAAACTGCTTATGAACTCACATGATGGTAAAAACATGGAAATTTAATAACTAACAGAGTCAAGCAACAATAGCGTCTAGTAAACTATGCAAGACCTATTTTACTACATTTATAGAGTCAGGGATATAAAAACTTTCGTGAAGAGAGTAAAAACATGTTTAGTGAATAGCGGAAACGTAGAAAGAATTCATAAGAACTACAATCCACACAAAATTTGAAGTTTGACTAAAAATTTACCCTATATCTGATCTTCAGGGCTAGAACTGATAAGGAAATTACAAAAGAGTTTTTGGGGCACAACGGAAGGGAAATTCTCTTGTTGAATTCGCACATACCTAGAGTCAAATCCTTAGAAGAAATCTAGATAAGTCTTGAAGAAAGCTGGAAGCCCTAGCTTAGATCTGAGATGCTTGTTTGGAACTTCTTCGCACTGAGTCTGAGAGTTGAGTGAAAGAATGAGAGGAATACATAAATCAACTCCTTTAATTCTCTCCTAAACATGACCAAAATCTAATAGTTTAGACTCAAAAGGTGGAAAGTTACAAAAATTCCCCTGAAAGAAAGTCTGGAAAAAATACTGTCGTGATCCAATGGGTCACACAATGAGACATTTGTTGATACCACAATTCATTGGGACCAGTCGTTGGTCCTGGGCCGTAAATCTATGCTTACTTGAAATGGGCCACAAAAGGGAACCACAACTCGTTAGATGGACCAAAGGTCATTGGTTCCTCTCGTGGTCACTGATAGAGTTTTAGACAAATCTTGGTCCCCTTGCTAATCAGACGACACAATGACTCATTGGTAGAACCAATGGGTCTTTGTGTCTGCTCATGGTCAACACTGACTTGATCAATAAGGGCTACTGGCCTAGGTGACTGCTGGCACCAACAACTCGTTGGTTCTGGGAAAGGTCTCATAGGTTTCTATACTAAGCAACAACGACTTGGCAGAAAGACTTGTTGCTTCTCGTAACAGGTCGTTGCATGACTTGTTGCTTCCTAAATGAAAAGCTTGCAGATCAAACAACGACTCATACAATGGTCCACTGGTGTTGACAACGACTCATTATTTGAGTCGTCCTAAGACAAGATTTTTCTAGTTCTTTCTAGTTTTTCATGGAAAGTCTGAGTTTGGAATAGGAAAGTTTTGTGGTGTTACATCATCTTTGCTAGGGTCTCATCCCATTCTTCATCTCTTCTCCGCATCTCAACACTCACAACACTAGAACAACCACCACTTGATGGTACTTCAGTGTTCCTCCTATCCCAAGCTCGATTTGTTTTTTCATTCTATCCATAGGAGCTCTGGCTATCCCATAGGGATGGTCCATGAGGGATCCTCAGCTAAGTTATTGTCCACAAACTTGTTAATGGAATCCAAGGATCGATAAAGACTCTGAAGGAGAACTCCATTCGGTATCCCCTGCTTTGGACATAGGGCTACTTTCTTCTTGAACCAAAGCCATGCTTCATGTAAAGGATCATCCCAAATTCTCCTGAAGGTGGTAATAGCATCTCTCAGCTGCAACATCCTTGATAGAGGCACAAGAAAGCTTCAGTCAACTCTTGCCATGAAGTGATACATACCAGAGGGAGTTCCTCTAGCCACATGGTAGCTTCCCCAATCAAAGAAAATGAGAAGAGCCTCAATCTAATCGACTCTTGGCTTATATTTTTGATGTTGAAAGGTTGGCATATCTCAAGGAAATTCCGAAGATGTCAACTTTCATCTTCACTCGGTTGACCTCCAAAGGGTTCTTTCATTTGTATTAGGTATAACATTGTGCTGGTCACGTGGAAAACCGCATTCCCTACCGTGGCTGGTAGGCGAACAACACCTACTACGTATGGCATCATGGGATAATCATCCTTGTGGTCCATGTTACTATCCACTAAACCTTCTTGCAAATGTTGGCTAATATCATTCATACTAAGAGACACCCAAAAACAACTATAATTTTAAAAAGAAAATACAAGATGCTAAATTAATTCAAATCGACAATCAACTAGGGGTTATCTAATCCTATTCCCTGGCAACGGCGCCAAAATTGATGACGTTTAAATCCTCACGAGGAGGAAGTGTAAATGATCATCGCAATATAAATATCCATCTAATAGTCGGGGACAAATCCACAGGAAATAGTGATTGAATAACACAAAAGTTGTCTATTGCCTTGAACTAAAATTTCATCCACGCATTGAAAAATAAATAAATATTGGGGGAAAAAGCGAGATTACAATTTGAATTTAAATCAACTATCAAGAGAACAAGGCAACCAAATTGAATGAACAATTATAAGCAAGGGCCAGGGGTGTGCTATTTATGGGGGTTCAATTGGATTGGGATTAACTAGAAAATCAAATTATTACTCATAAGAATAGATAATCATAGATAAAGTGACACCCAAAGTTTTTCAACCATTAGCATTCTCTTATCCTTGAGTTTTCTCAAACCCCAAGGCCTCAATTAATTCATCCACTTAGGTTAGGAAAGATTTGAGCTATCTCTAGCCTCATATCTCTAATGGGTGTATGACTATGGGTTTTGGCTATCTCTAGCCCTACACCACACACTTAAGACCCAATTGCCCACAATTGCTTTCTCACCTATTATCAATTTTCCTTTTTCGAGGAAAAATTGAATAAGTAGACATAACCCACATTTGCAACTATAGGTAATTCAATTATAACTTGGGAGAAAATAACATATTTATACTTAATGAGCGATACCAAATCCGATCAATCTCTAATCATGCACACAACCCCTAGAAAAATATCTAGCTACTTATAGATGAATAATACTAAAGAATGTTGACAAAAAAATTCATAAAATTCATCATTAAAAGTAAATAGCATGCTCAAAATTGTCTACAATGGTGGTTTCTACCTTGAGGAAGAAGAAGAAGAAGAAAAACTATACAATATTTCTCTCTCTAACTCTACAAATTTGAAATGGAATATTCAGTACTTTCTAGAGAATGTAAGGAATTAGGTTAAAAATGTTCCTCAAATCTAGTGTTCGATGATTTTGTCCTACTGAAGATAGCCTCACTTGCGAGTCACCGGCATTCTGCTGACGGCCATCTGTGCGGCGCCGCTCAGTCGCAGCTAGGCCAGTGACTTTGCGATATGGACGGCGTTGGCACTGGAGACCAGTCCCATCCGGTGGAATGCAGGTCCCCTTCTTAAGACTTCATGATTTTGTTCAATTTCTTGCTTTCTCTCTTTAAATTGAACGCCTTCAGAAGCAAGAGAAACAGCATAAAATTCTCCTAAATTACTTGATAATCAAGGAAAACCTTATGTTTAAAAGCCTAATAAGTCGGTAAATTACCAACTCATCATTAATGACATGATTATACTCTATCAAACCTCTAATTGTCTAACTGAATTAACCTCACAACTAAATCATTAACCGGTGATGTGATAACCCAATTCAAACATATTTAGCTATCATCTCGTTGTATAACCAAGTGAGGCGCAATAGGTACATTTCTTCCTAAACGCGAATCTAGTCTCTAATTCATGTTAAAGATAAGACCTCACTCCTACATTCTTCATTCTATTCTAGTGTCTCACCTTTCGAGTTTTCACATGATCTAAAGATTTATTATGATGTTCATGAATCATTAAAACTGTAGAAACAAGAATTTAAGAACAACCAAATGATAAAAAACTAAAACCAAAACTAAGAATACGCTAATACATTGATGTTTGTGGCCTCAACCCTAGAATGAGTGTTCTTAGCTACTCATAATCTTTCAAGAACATCCTATTGTAATTCTTCATGTAAAATTAATTAATGGAAAAGAAGAAGAGGAAGAACCCTAAAATGATGCCTCTTAAAAGATGCTCTCCACTCCAACTCGTGCTTTTTGTCATGTGCTATATGATATCCAAATTAAGAGGCTAATTATCCTATTTATAGATGGAGAAATTTGGTCGAAATGAACCACCTCTATGTCACATTGATTAACGTGACAGTCTGCTTCTGTGGCACGACCCTAACAAGTTGGTTCACTAGATAAACAATTTGTTGGAACAATAGCTCGGCACGACACGACATGTAGCCCGCTATTTTGTCACCATGCCACAGCCAGCAGAGTGCAAGACATCCAATATGACATGGCATGAATGCGTATATTCACTGGTTAGCAAGGATGGACCGCAATTCCCTTGGCGTGGCACGTCCCCTATAGAGTCAGTCTCACTTCATAGCATGGTCCCAACACAGAAGCCCATTAGTTTTGGCTTTGCCATGTATTCAGGTAGAACTCTTTGCTCCGTATTTCGACCTTGTACATTCATCCTAATGTTAAACTCCATTATTCAGCAGCTTCCACCTATAAATAGGCCTAACACACATGTTAGTCTATGGATACATTTTAATCAAAATACATAAGATTGTAATCGAAATGGTTTACAAACTAAGCTAAACAATGGGCATAAAATGGCACTTGGATGTATAAAGATACCCAATATCACAACCCCAACACTAACATTGTTCGTCCTCGGACAACACTTTTAGAACTGATGCTACAAGGTATGCTTTAAACTTCACCAATTGTAACAAGATTACTCAAGTAAGGATACAATGTCTCACATTGATGACAATTTCTCATCAAGCATGCTTTAATTCAACAAAATTAAGCTCGTGAACAACTACTTCAAGACCTTTTAGCCTCAAAAGCTGACTCTACAACATTATCAAACTATTAGAAGTCACCCAACCAAGAGATCAAACATGTCAACAATCTTTCATAAACCATGTGCCCTCATAACAAAGAGAGGTACCCATATTCCCTCACAAATACACAAGTTAATCAAAAGAATGGGTATACGAATAAAATTATACTCATTCTCACAAAGAACACATGGTACATACAATGAACCATAAGTTTTCCCTTAGTGTATTACTTTGCTAATATAACATCGTCTAAAGTAAGAACAAGTAAGACTTTCTCGATTGTAATTTAGGCTAAGGGATGGGTAGGAATTATTTTAGCAAATAATAGTGTCTATCTTTCTTAAATGCTTTAATACATCACACTATTTTAGTAAGCACTTTATTTAATCAACTACTTCTTTCCCTTCTCTTGTTATCTATAATCTTTCTTTGTTTTTCCATTTCTTTAAGTAATTTCACATGCCACTAGTAGGGAGTACTCAATTATTATAAATTGTTTCATTCCTTTGTTCTTTTTCCACTCCCTACCAACAACATATAACTTTTTAAACATTTGCATCCTTAGTCTTTTCTTCAAAATACCACACCCAATTATCTCCTTTTTTGTTTTCCACTTCTTGAAAATCTTATATATTTTTCAATTTAAGAGCTTAGGAGATTTGGATCATATCAAGGTCAATTGAAAGAAAAGGATTAATCTTCTTATGCGGCTTCAAAAGAATAGGCTCATTGGGGCTAACTAGGATCATACATCATGGGTAGGTAAAGCGAAGGATAAAAACAAGTTTAATAAAAGAAATACCTATCATTTCCTAATTTTACATTCTTCACTTCACTTTCCAAATGCATCAGACAAGTTCTATACATCAATATGAAAGCATGGACTAACACAAAGACCTTTCAGTCATGGAACATATTCAACTCAAGAAGGATTCGTACAGACTCTCAATTAGGCAAACAACACAAGTTCAAATTTTAGCTCAAATCATGTAAGAGTCATGTTATTAAGCAAAAGGGTCTCAAATGAAGTCATTCAATTTACAAACCATGCTTTCTAAAATTAAAACCAGCTTGCAGCATTCAGTCATGTGTAGAACCTATCAAGAGTAATGATAAAGCTCAAATTAAACCTCTAAAGAAGTATAACGTGTTTGTTGTCAACAGAGAATCCGACTAAGGTTGAGCTCGATCCTACAAGGAATATGGTCAAGATTTAGACTGATGCTATTACTTATTCTTTTAGTTCAATTATTTCCTAAGGGTGGTTTTAATAGAAAAAATAAGTGACCGTGTTGTGAAATGGTGTTGTGATTAGAACTATGCAACTAACTAGGGAACTGTTCCCTATGGATTTGTAACTATGTTGATTATTACACTTGTGATCTATTCCAATACATAGCCTGTAGAATGGATAAAACACATTAATACAAATGGATTATTTTCTCTTATTGGATGACTATACTCAATTACCGTATTAGGTCTATTGAGTGTTCTTGAATAACCTTTATCAAAAATTTCAAATTAACTTTCCTATGACCGCAACTCAAGTTATTAAATGAAAATTGATAATTTCAAGTCTTTGTTGTGTTATCATTTTTCTATCCTTTACTCCTCTAGGTTCAAGCAAGTAGAAAATACGGGCTAGTCCTAACATTGCGCACCATTAAGAAATAATTATCATGATAAGAAAACAATACAACCATCAGTATTTATTTTGAATCACTTTGTGTTAACCCTAATTTGTTATTTCTCCATGGTTTCTACAACCCTAGTTGTGGGTGTATAGCAACTCATAGTTGCAAGATCAACTATAGAAATCATAGAAAAATTCATGAGTAAATATTTCAATGATGAAAGTAATATAACCCAACGATCAATCGAAATATTCAATCTTTAAAGTTAAGATTATAATGAAAAAACATGTTCCAAACTTCGTGTATTTTTAATCTCCAAGTTGCATTAGGAAACTTCAATTCAGTAAAGTATCGGATCTCCTCATAAAAAATAAAAGGAAAGTATTTACACCATTAATGAAAATCCTTTTATAAATTAGCAAGGACTACTGCGCCGCGATGACCTATGACTCGTAGAATTCTGCTACAAGTCGTGGTCTACAATCGTGGTATGCTTGAAAGCTGCTGGTCTTCTCAGGTACGAGTGACTGGTACGATTCATGATATGCCACTACGATTCATGGTAACCAGTCGTGACTTAAACTTCTAAAGCAAGGTACCTCTAATGATCAACCTACAGTCCTTCTTACGGCTCGTACTATGCTGGTATGAGTCATGAATTCCACTTGTCCCTTGAGGATGTTAAGTTGCTAATTCTCTGCTACTCACCATGAGTCTGAGATAGAACTCATATAGTGCTGCTACGGCTCGTAGTATCTGGTCGTAGCATGAACTTGCACTTGAACATTTTTTGAATCTTCATCACGAGCACTAGTTACAGCTCGTACTGTGACCTGTAGCCGACCATTTTCTGCACTTTTTCACTTATTTTCTATAGTCCAACTCTCTGACTCTATTTCCCTAAAATACAATATAAGAACCTCATATCCATATAAACATACCCAAGTTCTAGCATCATTTCTATGTTTTAAGCCTCGAAAATGTCGTAAAACCACAACACATAAACACCCTCAACTTAAAACTTTTGCATGTCTTCAGAAAAACAAAAAGTACTAAACATATGACGCATAACAAGAAAGTAATAAAGAAGATTCATGGCTAACATTGTTAATAATTTGCACACGTGATCACTGTCAATTACCAACCCCTTTTCTCAAACACTCAAAACCAAGACAACTGTGTATACATGCAACTACAAATCATAACACAAAGGGATCTAGAGATGGCATCAATTCATCAGTAGACAACTAAGAAAACACTAACGCTATTCACACAAACAACTGGTAGTGTGTAATACAACCCATGTACCCTCGCAATAAATGAAGTCCCAAACACTCACAATGATATGCATATAAGAATTGGTACTAACACAAAGAGCTCACTATTACAAAGAAGTTCAAACACTACACATGTGATACCATAGCCTTTCCCTTATTTTCTCTACTCTAGTTTTTCAGATAGTCAGGTTAGGATCACATTGGACTTTTATGTGTCTTTTGATGTAGGCTTAGGTACGGGTATGATAAATATAGAAAGAGTGACTTACCCTCTTTGGCACTACAATGCATCGGACTCCACTTCTACCTTTTTCTCCCATTTTCTCTATTTTTCCTTTTATTTAGCTTTCAACTTGTGGGTGCGATTTATTTTACAACTTTTTTATTTTTTATTTTTCTTTTCTTTTTTGTTTTTATTTTTCATATTTTCACACCAATTTTATTGAATTTGACTGATTAGGTCTAGAGTATGATGAGAATAACCCATAAATTCAACCAGGTTCAATTCTTCTAATTAACAAAACAAAGAAAACAAACTAGAAAAGGAAGAAAAGGGGCGATAAAATTGATGTGGTTGAAGTTGGTATTAAATTATTTGTGGAAGTGTTTGTAATTAGTGAGTAAATTCCATGGATGATTTTAAATACAATCAAGGTGATTTTAGACACCATATGCTTTTCCCATCATTAATTCGAAATGGTTGAAGTTGACTCGTTTGTGAGCTTTTCATCTTAATGATATGATTTTGAGGTGTAAATTATATATTTATTTGGTGAAGAGTGTACAATTTTTTTGACCTTGTGCTATATTACTAACTAGCAAAATCATGAACAAAAGGAATGAGGAATGCAGTTACTATGATCAAGAGTAAGTAGATAACATTTGCATCATAAGTAAATGTTATGCACGAGAATTTGCAATATAGATTTTGATTTTAAGACGGGAAGCGAACATGATGACTAATAAATAAATTAGGGAATTGAGAAAAATCAAACTGACTCTTATCCTTTTATGTGATACAGTTTCGTCTAAAGCCTTGCTTCAAACACCAATAGCTAGTTCCCAAGTACCAGCTTGCTGGTTGGAGAAGAAAATATCTGATAGTTGGTCTTATATTGAAATCAAACTAGAGGGCACTAATCACAATGAATAGGAAGTTAATCCTAAGCAGAGATAGAAGTAAGAAGTATCCCTTTGCTTTGAAACCTGATATTTATGAATTAGAAATCTTTGGACCAAGTAAAAGATAGATTCACAAACATAGCAGTAAGCATCAACATTAATAAAACATTATAGTAAGCAGTAAGAACCAACATTAATCTCCTTTTAAGTAAGATTCATGTAAAAGATTTCAAAAATTGAAACATTGTAGTATGTTTTAGATATTTGTACTAATGATGCTAATCTATGCACTATTTACCAGATTTAGTAAAATTCATTAGATAAAGTGAAGTGGAAGCTATAACCCAGATGCAACAACTAAATATAAATCTCTCCCCAAGATTCATAAGGGATCTTTCATGTGTAATGCCTTGATACAGTTGTTCAAAAATTGTACACAAAGAGACAAATAGTGTTGTTAACCCCTCTTTATCTCCCCCACCTTAATCACATGTTGCTGCCCTCTTTAATAATGATTTTAATTGTCGCTATTGTTACCTCATCTTTCTCACTATCGATTTTTCTTTTCATGTAAGTTTCAAGATATTATTCATCTCGTTCACTTTCTAGTCTTTCTCATCAAAGCAATCTGATTAAATGTACCAAAACATGAGTTTGAATCTATTTGTGATTTGTATAGTATAGTTTACTTGATTTTTCTAAATCGTTTCCGTGATCTTTGACTACTAGGATGGAAATTATTTTGTTCTTCCTCTGTTCTAATTATGTTTTGCCTACTGTTTTACTTTGTTTCCCTTGTTTATGTTTAATTTGTGTTTTAGTTGCTGAGCACCTTGAAATTTGTTAGGAATATAGATTTTTTTGAATGATCAGATCCTTGTCAAATTAGATATTGTAATATACTTATAATGTGAAAATGTGATTTTTAACAGAAGAGAAATTGGACTTGAATTGAAAGTTTAATATCCTCTTCTGTTATTCGAAATGCAATCTGTCATTTTCCATTAATTGTTGCTTTCTCCAAAAGCAATGATTCCTCCTCTAAAATCTGAGTTTTAACTATAGAAGTATTGTTGTTGGGTAGATTTACATAAGCATTGATACTAGTTCCAAGCTTTATGGAAATGTAAGCACCAACATTTACACCTTTTCTCACCTTTTTTTTTTCATTATGACATTTGACTTTTTCTTCTTGAAATTATAGAAGAGTAATAAAATTATTGAATTTCCATGGACAATACAAGGAGTAGAAGGTGGATAAATTGCAATAGACTCAGCAAAGAATACTTGAATTGAGTAGAGGATTTTTTAAATCATGCATTTTCTAAGAAAACGTGAGGGAGTTACAATTCCATGTCCTTGAATGGAATATGTGCTACACTATGAAGTAAATCGGGAAATGATGTATGATCATATTGTGGTCAATGGTATTATACCATCATATGATACTTTGTTTTGCCATAGGGAGTATCTCGATAAATAAAATAAGACTTCATAAAATGATGACAAACAAGAATCTTTAAAGGGTGATGATATGAGACAAATGATACATGATGCTTTTGGAGATTGTACCCAATTCTCAAATAATAACATTAGTGATGGAGGAGAGATAGAGCCAACCATAGAAGAAGATACTCATAATCCACATCAACCTCATCCAATGATTGATAAGTTTGAACAACTTATGAAAGATGCAAATGAGGAATTATACCTTGGATGCAAGAAATATAGTAAACTTTCATTTTCGCTACAAATTTACCACATAAAGGGGATTTTTAGATGGTCAAATGAATCCTTTAATGCTTTGCTTGGTCTGTTGAATGATGCCTTTCCTGAAGGAGCTAATTTTCCTTCCTCTTTATATGAGACAAAGAAAATAGTTGAGGTCTTGGGCTTAAAGTATAATAAGATTCATACTTGTCCCAATGATTGCATGCTTTTTGGGAAGCAATTTTCTAAAAAAAACATCGATGAATATTAGTTTGTGGGGTTTCTAGATGGAAAAATAAAGAGAAAAATATTGCAACCAAGGTATTAAGGTACTTTCCTCCAAAACCAAGACTGCAAAGGTTATTCATGTCTTCAAAAACTTCTAAACTAATGCGATGGCATCTTGAAGAACGAAACAAAGATGGAGTTTTAAGACATCTTGTAGATTTTGAAGCTTGAAAATCTTTTGACAATACATATTCAAAATTTTCTAATGATCCTCATAGCGTTCCCTTAGGGTTATCTTCTGATGGCATTAATCCATTTGGTACGATGCGATCTGTTTACAGTACATGACCAGTGATTTTGATGCCCTATAATCTCCCCCACCCCCCCACCCCCCCGTGGTTGTGCATGAAGAATGTGTTCTTCATTCTATCCTGAATCATTCTTGGTCAGAAGGGGTTCAAAAATAATATTAATGTATTTTTGAACCTTTAATAGAAGAATTGGAGGAATTATAGGATACAGTGCTAGGAATTTATGATGTATTTTCTAATGACATATTTCATGAGGTCACTCGTGGTCAGGCCTGAGTTAGAAATATATTTTTTATGACTAGTTGTAACACCCCAAAACTTTCCTAGACCAAATTTAGATGTTGCATGAAAAACCATAGGAAACCAAAAGTTTTTTTTGTCTCAGACGACCCCCACAACAAAACGTTAGTGGAACCAACGGATCGTGAGTTTCTAGAAGAATTCTTCTAGGGGGAAACAATGAGTCATAGGATGACCCGTTGATCCTAAAAACAGGTCGTCGTATCGTCCGTTGAATCCCAAATTTTGAGATCTACCGGACCCTTCCCTAAGACAACGGGAGGAAACAACAGCCCATGGTAGCCTCCAACGAGCTGTTGTGACCACCCGTCATCTGCTTCTAGGACCCAGATGTGTGAACCACAAGGGGACACGACGGCCCATTGGTTCTACCAATGAGTTGTTGTTACCACTTGTTGTCCCCGTGCCCTGTTTTCTTACCAATTCCAATAGAAGATATCAACAACCCGTTGTTGCTTCCAACGGACTGTTGTTCCTAACCGTGGGTCACCAGTGTGAACCTAGTTTTTGAACCCAGAAACCATAACCATATTCAATGGGCTGTCGTTTCTACCAATGACCCGTTTTGAGGCCCGTTGGTTACCCGTTTTGAGGCCCATTGGTTCCAGTTGACCGGATTTTAGATTTAAATCCCAGGGTTATTTTTTTAAAATTCCACCTACCTAGTCCCTAAACTACATCATTTGAGGTTCATTCAGGGGCTTTAAAAGGGGTAAGCAATGGTTTCTCCCTGTATTCCTTCCCTCATTCTCAAGTACAGTGCGTAGAATTTCTCTGGGAGCACAGAATAAAATCTTAGGAAAACGTCAATCCTCTCAGCTTTTCTCAGATATTTTCACCAGAGTTTCTTCTACAGGTATGTGGGAATTCAAAAATAATATTGTTCTCCCCTTGCATCCCCCAAAGCTCTCTCTCTATTCACTTTCAGTTATAGCCCTGAGTTTGTAAATTCGAAATTATTGCTATTGTTCTTGGATCATTTCATGTAGAATCCTATGATATGTTAATTGTAGCTATTTTCCACCAGCTTGTAACTAAAATGATGCTTGATCCATCAAATTAGAAATTCAGCCCTAACTTTTGGAAAGTCAGAAATTAGAATCCTACTTAAGCTTTGAATTCTTGAAAATTGTTTGCATCTTTCAGAGTTAGGGGCTTCTAGAATACTTGTACGTGTTAAAAACTCAGTTACTTGTATGATATTCAGATTCAGTCAGAAAGCCTATATACTTTGTATTTTCTTAGAATTGTTAGTTCAGCTTCAATCAAAGCACTAGAATATTCAGTGTTAGTCAAAAATGTCAGCTGATCAGTTTGACTCTAGTCTCTTTCTGAGGTGCCAATGGTACCTCCCAGTTATCAGAATTAGAATTAGAATTCAATTATTGGTCCACTAGGCAGTCACGACATTTCAGATATATAGCTCTGACTTGCCCCAGGACCCCTGTTCAGATTTTAGTTTATTCTTAGATGGTTATGATGCATCTAGATAAGCAGCTCTGACCAGTCTAGAACCCAAATTTAGAATTTGGTCCGATAAGACTCTCAAGGTACTTGCAATTATATGTCCTTGAGTAGTCTTGGAGCCCAGTTTTAAGCTATCATCCGAATAGTTCAGTAAAGGTGTTTCAGTGGGAGTAGGACTTAGCGCCGTATGGACCGGGGTTCCAGCGCACCCATGTTCCCAGAACTGATTGCCAGCACCGGTTACATTTACAAATTATTGGCCTGAATGGCACTAGACTTTTGTGATCACCCAGTTCATGCGTTTATACCCTGGAAAGGTATATTGGGGTCCTACCAGTGGGGTGTATACATCGGACTCCACGTCTAGATGACGTGGTTATATGTCGGTTACAAACTCTCTCACTAGTCAGTCCAGTCTAGTTTTAGAATAAGAATCTCATTTTAACTCAGTTCAGTATAGTATCTCAGACTCAGAACTTTCAGATTGAGGGCATGTCTTTAACCACCAAACAGGTTCATTTTGACCATCTCAGTTACTTCAGATTGTTTTAGTTCAAATAATTAGTTTGTCATTGCATTTCTTTCCTGTTTAGTCACTTACATCTATCAGTATATTCCTCTCACATATTCAGTACATTCAAAGTACCGATGCATACTTTTATGCTATATCAATTCATGATACAGCTGCAGGTTCTCAGACTCAGCACCACTAGCTGCCGCAGTTCACATTCTCCACCTCAGCAGTTGTAGTGTGTGTCCTCATCATCCGAGGGCATTATTTCTTTCTTTCAGTCATTTTTTTTAGTTTCAGTTAGACTTAGAGTTAGCTGGGGGCTTGTCCCAACAACTCCCCGGTTAGATGGCTTTCAGATAGACATGATTTTCAGATTTATCATTATTATTCAAATTCTTTGAACTTTATGTTCTCAAACTTGTCTTTCATAAATGCTTTATGATATTGTTTCAAAGTTCCGTTGTGCATGTTTACTCAGAATAACAATGTATGATAGACCAAGGGTTGACTTAGGGTTATTTGTGACTCCAAGTACCGTGCTCCATCCAGGCTATAGACTCGGGGCGTGACAAACATGGTATCAGAGCCCTAGGTTTAGAGTATCCTCAAAAAGTCTGAAATCCACATCGAGTAGAGTCTTTTTCATAGGTGTGAAGCACACCAGACTTATGAAAAGGAGGCTATGAGATGTTATTAGGAAAATCCCCTTTTGTTCATATTCTTTATCGTGCATCAAAGTTCAATTCTAGAAATTCCCTTCTAATTCGTGCTATGTTTCATTTCAATGAACCATGCCTCCCAGACATGGTAATGGAAGAAGCGCCGATAATGCCAACAGACCTTCCCCACCAACCCCGGCAGCTCCTCAAGGTGATTCGATTTCTACCGTAGAGTTTAGAGCGTCCATGAAGTTACTGGCCCAAACCATAACCAATCAGGTGAATCAAAAGGTCGTGTCGGTGAACACAAACGGGTCTGTAGTAGCTGTGAGGGTGCGGGACTTCACCCACATGAACCCTCCATTTGTTTAGGGATCTAAATTGGGGAGGACCCCTAAGATTACCAATATTATGGGTGTAAGCTCCTCCAAGAGTGCTGACCTGGCTTCCTACCAGCTTAAAGGGGTTGCCTAGGTTTTATATGAGTAGTGGAAGGAGGGGCGGCCAATAGGAGTAGGACCAATGGAGTGGGATGAATTCCACACAGCTTTCTTGGACAGGT
The DNA here is from genome assembly GCA_035772735.1 of Datura wrightii. Classification (NCBI taxonomy): domain Eukaryota; kingdom Viridiplantae; phylum Streptophyta; class Magnoliopsida; order Solanales; family Solanaceae; genus Datura; species Datura wrightii. The sequence goes on from JASDFA010000007.1 coordinate 100,431,485, forward strand.
TTTTCCCTCGGGAGCTGAGGGAGGCAAAGATGGCGAAGTTTATGAACTTGAGACAGGGCAACAGAACTGTGGAGGAGTATGCTCTGGAGTTTACTAGGTTGTCTAAGTATGCTCCAGAGATGGTAGCCAAGCCAAGGGCTCGCATGCAGAAGTTTGTAGATGGAGTATCAAATCTGGTTCTCAAGGAATGCAGGACAGCGATGCTAATTAAGGATATGGACCTTTCTAGCTTGATTGTCTATGCCCAGCAAATTGAGGCCGAAACGCTACGGGATATAAAGCATAAGAACAAATGGGGAAAGACTATACAGTCAGATTATGGCCATTAGAAGTGTGGCGGTGGTAGCCACCCACAACAGCAGCAGCAGAGGGCCCCAACACCAGGTCCAACCAGCGCCACTACCTTTTGGTCCCGCCAGGACCGGAGGGGTGGAGCATCTGGATCTCAGCCTCAGAGCTTCAGTGCCAGGAACAGGTACCTAGTTTGCCCCAAGTGCGGTAAGAATCATCCATAAGTGTGTCTACAAGGCAGGGAGGGTTGTTTCGATTGTGGACAGCTCGGGCATCGAATTAAAGAATGTCCGGTTAGCAGGACAGGAAAGATCACAATCCACTACCTCAGCAACTCCAGCAGGCCGACCAGCTCATCAGGCCAACCCATCAGGTAAGGATGTCAATCAGTGCCAAAATCGTTTCTATGCTTTATCTTCCTATTAGGATCAGGAGAGCTCACTTGACGTAGTTATAGGTACATTATGTCTCTTTCATCTAGACGTGGATGCCCTCCTACATCCAAGGACCACCATTTCGTTCGCAACTTCCTACATAGCAGTTTAGTGCGATGTAAGCCTAAAAATCTTCTACAAACTATTCTCAATCTCCACCCTAGTTGGCGAGTCAGTTAGAGCCAGTCGGGTGTATAGAAACTTCCTAGTCTCAGTACTGAATAATGTCATTCAAGCTGATCTTATAGAGATGGATATAATTGACTTCAGCCTTATTCTCGGCATGGATTGGTTACACTCCTGCTATGCCTCAGTTGATTGCAGAACTAGAGTTGTCAAGTTCAAATTTTCAAATGAACCAGTGTTAGAATGGTCGGGCAGTAGTTCATCACCTAAGGGTAGGTTTATTTCCTACCTTAAGGCCCAGAAACTCATTTCCCATGGATGTCTATATCATATGGTTCGAGTCAAGGACTCCAACTCTGAGACCCCAACCATTCAGTTAGTTCCAGTTGCTACCGAGTTTCTAGATGTGTTTCCTGAGGATCTTCCCGTAGTTCCCCCTGAACGGGAAATAGATTTCAAAATAGATCTCCTCCCAGACACTCATCCCATCTCCATCCCTCCTTACAGAATGGCTCCAGCTGATCTTAAAGAGCTAAAGGAGAAGTTAAAGGATCTTCTTGATAAGGGCTTTATCAGACCCAACATCTCTCCCTGGGGTGCTCCACTGCTATTCGTGCATAAGAAAGATGGTGCTCTCAGAATGTGCATAGATTATCGTCAGGTGAACAAGGTCATAGTTAAGAACAAGTACCCTCTACCCAAGATTGATGATCTATTTGGCCAACTTCATGGAGCCAGTTGTTTCTCAAAAATTGATCTCAGGTTAGGGTACCATCAGTTAAGAGTTAGAGAGAGTGAAATACCGGACACAACATTCAGAACTTGGTATGGTCACTACGAGTTTGTGGTGATGTTCTTTGGGTTAACGAATGCCCTAACAACCTTCATGGGTTTGATGAATAGGGTCTTAAAGATGTACCTGGATATGTTTTTCATTGTATTTACCGATGACATACTAGTGTACTCTAGAAATGAGGAAGAACATGCTAATCACCTAAGGGTAGCATTACAGACCCTCAGAGATCGCCAGTTATTCGCCAAGTTCAGCAAGTGTGAATTCTAGTTGAAGTCTAAGACTTTCTTGGGTCATGTGGTCTTAGGTGAGGGGATACAAGTAGACCCTCATAAGATAGCAGTAATGAATGATTGGCCCATACCTATCTCTCCTACTGAAATTAGGAGTTTCCTGGGCTTAGCAGGTTATTACCGACAGTTTGTGAAAGGTTTCTCCTCTGACAAATTTAACCCAGAAGAAGGTGAAATTTCAGTGGTCAGACGAGTGTGAGAAAAGTTTCTAGGAGTTGAGGACTCGACTCACTACCGCTCCAGTGTTAACCTTACCAGAAGGATCTGATGGGTTGGTTGTTCATTGTAATGCCTCCAGAGTCGGAATCGGTTATGATGCAGCGGGGCAAAGTGATAGCCTATGCCTCCAAACATCTCAAAGTTCATGAAAAGAGTTATCCAACTCATGACTTGGAGTTTGCAGCAGTTGTATTCGCATTAAAAATATGGAGACACTACTTGTACGGGGCTCACGTGGATGTGTTCACAGATCACAAGAGCCTTCAGTATGTGTTTAGCCAGAAGGACCTAAACCTGCGTCAGAGAAGGTGGTTGGAGCTGCTAAAGGATTACGACATAAGTGTGTTGTACCACCCGGTTGAGGCCAATGTGGTGGTTTGACGCCCTAAGAAGATGGTCTAAGGGAAGTGTAGCTCACATTGAGGAAGATAAGAGGGAGCTAGCGAAAGAAGTTCACAGGCTAGCTCGATTAGGGGTGCACTTGATGGATTCAGCTGAAGGTGGCTTGGTAATGCAAAGTGGGTCATCCTTGCTAGTTGAAGTCAAATCCCGACAGGATGCGGATCCCATCTTACTTAAACTTAAAGAAGTAGTCATCAGAAAACAGATAGAAGCTTTCTCCCAAGGGGGAGATGGGGTGCTCCGTTACTAGGGCATGTTGTGTGTACCGGATGTTGGTAAGTTGACAAAACAAATATTGGCCAAGGAACACAGATCGAGATACTCTATCCACCTTGGTGCAACTAAAATGTATTGTGACTTGCGAGATATTTATTGGTGGAATGACATGAAAAGGGATATTGCTGAATTTGTAGCATAGAGCCCGAACTATGAGCAAGTTAAGGTAGAACACCAGAGGCCCGAAGGAATGACTCAAGATATTAGTATAACCACTTGGAAGTGGGAATAAGTAAATATGGACTTCATTACAGGTCTACCCCAGACTCGAAGGTAGCATGACTCAATCTGGGTGGTAGTAGATCGGATGACTAAATCAGCTCACTTCCTCCTAGTCAAAACAACAGACTCAGCTGAGGACTATGCCAAACTTTACATCCAAGAGCTATTCAGACTCTATGGGAGTGCCCTTGGAAATCATTTCAGACATGGGAACACATCTCACCTCACACTTTTGGAAGTCCTTTCAGAAGGGACTAGGCACTCAACTCAAACACAACACTGCTTTTCATCCACAGACCGATGGGAAAGCTGAACAGACCATTCAGATCTTGGAAGATATGCTAAGAGCGTGTGTAATTGATTTTAAATGTAATTGGGATGACCATTTGCCTCTTATCGAGTTTGCCTACAACAACAGCTATCACTCTAGTATTCATATGGCCCCATTTAAGGAATTATAAGGTAGGAGGTGTAGATACCCTATAGGGTAGTTTGAGGTTGGTGAAGCTACCTTGATAGGGCTAGACTCAGTACATGAGGCAATGAAGAAAGTTCAGCCCATTCGAGAAAGGTTGAAAACAACTCAGAGTCGTCAAAAATCTTATGCCAATGTGCAGAGAAGAGAGTCGGAGTCTGCATTTGATGACTGGGTATACCTAAAGATTTAATCCATGAAAGGGGTGATGAGATTTGGGAAAAAGGGAATGCTTAGTCCACGATATGTGGGACCCTATAAGATCTTGAGGCGGATTGGTAAGGTGGCCTATGAGCTAGATTACCTTCAGAACTAGATCCTATACACCTAGTTTTCCATGTGTCACTTCATAAAAAGTGCATTGGTGATCTAACTTCAGTAGTGCCATTGGACAGTGTGGAGATAAAGGATAGTCTCACATATGAGGAGGTATCAATACAGATCCCAAACCGTCAGGTTTGTAAGCTGAGGAATAAGGAGAATAGCTTCAGTCAAGGTCCTATAGAGAAATCAGCAAGTTGAGGGAGCCACATGGGAAGCAAAAGCAGACATGATGACCAGATACACTCACTTGTTCTCTTCCAGTTCAGTCCCAGAATCAGCTATTAAATCCCTTCTCAGTACTCTACTCAGTTTCATAATCAGTGGCCTTATTTATATTGTTTATGTGCATACTAGTTGCATAAGCTCTATTAGTACGGTTAAGTCAGTTCAGACTCAGTTATTCCTTTAGAAATTAGTCATAGCCTCAATTTTAGAAATCTCAGCTGTTTTCCTAGTTTTGGTCTTCGTTCAGGGATGAATGATCCAAAGAGGGAGATATTTTAACACCCTGAAACTTTCCTAGACAAAATTCAGACGTTGCATGAAAAACTACAAGAAACCAGTAAGTTTTTTTCTCAAGTGACCCCCACAACAGACAACGGGTTGTGGGTTTGCAACATAATTTTTCCAAGGGGAAACAATGAGTCATAGGACGACCCGTTGATCCTAACAAAGGGTCGTCCTATCGTCCATTGAATCCCAAATTTTGAGATCTATCGGACCCTTCCCTGAGACAACTAAAGGGAACAATGGCCCGTGGTAGCTCCAATGAGCCGTTGTGATCACCCATTGTCTGCTTCTAAGACCCAGCAGTGTGAACCACGAGGAGATACAAAGGCCCGTTGGTTCTACCAACAAGTTGTTGTTACCACTCGTTGTTACTCAGAAAACCAGTGTATGATAGAAAAATGGTTGACTTGGGGTTACTTGTGATTGCAAGTACCGTGTTCCATCCAGGGTGTAGAATCGAGGCGCGACACCAGTGAACTTGACGGGTGGGGGTAATGAATCGTAATCCCCAGTAAGGACTCGTTATGTCCCCGTTTACTAGCCCTATTGAATGACAAGCCAGTGTACCTAATGAGTGTCACAACGAGTTGTCATCAGTGCCAACGACTCATTAGGTGAGTCATTACCCAACCTAGTATTAAACCTTCAGATGCAAGGTAGTTTGGTCCATGATTAGTAACCATGACTCGTTGGTCCCTCGTGGTGACCTACTGAGGAGCCGAGGCAGTGTACTTGACGGGAGCGACCACGAGTCGTGGTCAGCCACCACAACCCATTAGGTCACCCGTTAGGATCACCTGACAGTTTTTCCTAATGATTTTCTAAGGGCAATTTAGTAATTTCCTACTATCCTAAGCTTTAAACTATTGGACATAGTTTTAGACTTATTAGGGGGTTTAAACGATTCCTCCCTTCATTCCCATGATCTTTCTCTCAAAAACTATCTAAGAGTTCCTCAAGAAAACTCTCAAGTAAGCTTAGGGTTGTCCTCCATTGAAGCAGCTCAAGTCGTCTTTCCAGGAGAATTTTAGTCAGGTATGTGGGAATTTATCAAGGGAATTGTCCTTCCCTTGTGTCCCCCAAAGCCTCCAATAATTTTCCGATCAGATTAGCACTGAGATTTTCGAATATGAAGAGATTTCACATTTACTTTCTTTAATTTCAATTGAGTTATTACCTATGTTTATTATTCACATGATCTTCATCAGTTCCTAAGTAAATTGTTGATGTTCTTGCCAAAGGGAATTCATGCCCCAAAATTTTTAGTAAAGGCTATTTGTGTATTAAATTCTGTCCAGTTGTGAAGTATGTTTTGGGCTAAATTTCCTAGTAATTCTCATTATATATGTGTTGAGCAATTATTATGTTCATAAGAATGATTTTATCCTTGTTGAATGAGATTTCTTTAATTCATTCATGAGATTTTGCTATTTATGGAATTCTCGTGTTGTTGGAATGAGTTGAGTTCTCTATTATCTGCTTAGTAATTCAATTCAGTAGAACATAGAACCTCTTCAGAACTACTCAGAAATTGTCAACTGATCAGTTTGACTCCAGTCTTTTTTCGAGGCCTCGCAGTTATTAGAATTAGACTCAAAATTTAGTTTTGGTCCATTAGGCGGTCATGACATTTTAGATATGTAGCTCTGACTAGCCCAAGGACCCCAGTTCAGTTTACAGTTTGTTCTTAGACAGTTATGGTGCTTCCAGATAAGCAGCTCTGACTAGTCTAGAACCCAATTTCAGAATTTGGTCTGATAAGACTCTCATGGTACTTTCAGTTATATGTCCCTGACTAGTCTTGGACCCTAGTTTCGAGCTATTAGGTTAGCAGATCAGTATAGGTTTCCAGTGGGAGTAGGACTTAGCAACGAGTAGGCCAGGGTTCCAACGCACCCTGGTTCCCAGAACTATGTTGCCAGCATAGGTTACAATATTACTTGGCCAGATTGGCCCCAAACTTTTGTGATCACCCAGTTTATGCCTTTATACCCTGGAAAGGTATATTGGGTCCTACCGGTGGGGTGTATGCATCGGACTCCACATTTAGCTCACGTGGTTATATGTCAGATATAGACTATCCCATTAGTCAGTTCATTTCAGTCTCAGTTTTAAACAGTTCATTTCAGTGCAGATCAGTTCAGTGTGGTCTATAAGACTCAGTATTTCAGAGTTAGGGCATGTCTTTGACCATCAGACATGGTCATCTTGACCATTTCAGTTTACATCAGTAGTTCAATTCAGCTTATCTATTGGACATTGCATGTCATTTCAGTTCAGGCTTTATATTCAGATATGTTTTCTCCTACTTACTCAGTATATAAAAAGTACTGACACATACTTTTATGCTATATCATTTCATGATACAGCTGCAGATTCCTAGACTCAGCATCATTAGCCATTACACTTCAGATCCTCTTCCGCTGCAATTGAAGTGTGAGTCCTCATCATTCGATGGCCTTGTGTTACTTTCTTTTAGTTGAGTTATTATTTTAGTTAGACTTAGAGTTAGTTGGGGGCCTGTCCCAGCAACTCATCAGTTAGAATCTTTCAGATACAAAGTTAATTTCAGACTTCAAGTATTTTAAATTTTAATGTTTTCTTCTAGTTTATTTTCTCAAATGCTCTTATGCTGTTATTTCAAAGCATCTGCTATTTATATATTGTTTTACTCAGAATACCAGTGTTACACCCCGTAAGTTTCTAGAATTTTGTCGGCCTATTCACATTTTGGTTGAGAGTTTTAGAGTGCCATACCTATGAGGAAAGGGCTCGGGGAAAGGCCGAACGAGTGCAAAGTCGGGATTTCGCAGGAGGAGGCCGAACCAAGCTGCCCAGAGGGGAAAAGTGGCACGTAGAAGCTCTTCATCATTAGCCAACATGGCACGGAGAAGAATTAGCGCGTTGGGCAGCGTGCCACGTTGCCTTGTCTGCTGCCTCAACTATATATAGGCCTCACCCTTAGATTTCATATTATTTACTCATATAACTTCGACCAGTAGAGCTAAGGACGCAGGAGAACATTTAATTTTCATCTGATTATGCCGCTAAACACCATCCAAATCCGAATTAACTTCGTTTATCAAAGTATAAGGCTGCAGGAAGCATTTCTACGGAGTTAGTTTCGTGAAATTCGTCCGGCGAATCGTCGTCCCGCGGAGCCAATGTTGTTGGAATTGCTCGAAACTAGTGTCATTACGATCCCAGGATTAAAGTAAGCATTTCTCCCTTCTAGACTTTTGAGAAATAACGAGGTTTCGACTGTGTTTGTTTGAATATAGTTAATATTTATATATAGAGTTTTCCTTTTTTCCCGAATTTAGTGATAAAACTAGTCCTATCTTTCCAGTAACACGATTTCAATTGGGAAGAGCTACTGAATACTAATTGGAACCTATTAGTTAATCAGAAACCGGCAATCGAGGTATGTTAAGGCATTTTCTTTTTGCAAGTTAGTTTCTTCAGCATAGTAATCCAGTATGAATCCTAGTAAAGCATGTTAGGAGTATGTAATCATGTTTAGTTGTTGTTGTCTGTTGAGACTCTTAAATTGTATTATTTTGGGCTAGATTACACCTGTATAGCTTCCGTGACCACCCCAGGGTTAATAGCTATGTCACCGCTTGCCAGGGGCGAGGATACATCGCTCTACGGAGCGGCATGCCATCTGCAAGGGACGAAGATGGGGATCCGGATCCTCATATTGCCATGGTCGGCCTTATACACATCCCCGTCGAGCGTTTATGCCTGGGGTGTAGATATCAGGAGCCCACCGGACTCAGACACAACTATAGTCAGGGGCTGAGCGGGCCAAGTTGCAGACCAAGGGGATCGGTAGGACGCTTATAGCTGGTAGTTGACTCAGTATTACCTTGATAGGGGTATATAAATTGAGGTGTACTCGCTAGGGCTAATGGGGGCCCAAGTGGGTTATTCTGTGCTTATTGTACCTTCTGGCTTATGAGGGTCAGGTAAGGTTTATGCTTGCTTTAGTTACTGATAGTTAGATAGTAAGATGTCTCATTTGCCAGGTATGGATCCTACCTTCCTTATTACAATTATGTCTAGTCCTGATTTCAAAACCTCAGTCAGCTTCAGTCCGTTTTCTTTACTTCAGTTATTGTAAGTTCTATTTCTTACTTTCAGTCATTTAAAGTTATTGCTTTACATACTTAGTACCTGTGGTACTGATGCCCTCTTTTGGGGCACTGCATTACTTGCCTGCAGGTACACATAGACGAGGAGTAGGTCCCTCGTAGTTCCACTCAGCCGTACAGAGCCATCAGCTCCTTTCTTCGGATTATTTCTTTTGTTTGTACAGTATGGGTAGGTCGGGGCCCTATCTCGACCATCTTATAACTCCTAGAGGCTTGCAGATTGCATTACTTTCTTATGGTTAGAAGAAATTGGCCGTGTGGGTCCCATATGTGTTTGAGACTATGTGTGTTGGTCGTGTGGGGCCCTATTTAGCTGCTGATTGGTGGCCTTGTCTGATCGTTCATAGCTCAGTTTAGCATTCTTTTTTACTTTCCAGTAATAACTAGATATCATGGTGGCCTTGTCGGACTGCATAGAACTCCCTATGATTGTTTGTCTCTGGTTAGTTGTTTATTTTCATAGGTCGCTATAGGCCTTGTCGGCCGAGAGTTGTATTTACAACCGCTATATAGCCCGTTGTTTTCCTGATTTTAAAGTTAGAGTCAGCCCTGCACCAGAGGTGCTTAGGCTCCGTCAACTCAGCAGTTCAGGTCCTAGTAGGGCACCAGGTGCCAGTCATGCCTCCCAAAGTGGGGCGTGACAAATTTGGTATTAGAGCAGGTCGTATCCCAGGGAGTCTGCAAGCCGTGCTAAGTAGAGTCTTGTCTATGGATGTGTTGTGCACCACATACTATATGCAGGAGGCTGCAAGGCATGATAGGATGGTTAATCTTTCTTCATATTCAGTCGAGCTATAGAGAGGTACAGTATAGGGTTGAGTCCCTAAGGTCATTATACTCTTTTGTTTACAGAGAATGTCGGACCAGCGACAACCTACGACAGGAAAGAGGTTACATGTAGCAGCAGGAGACGGCACCAGTAGGGTGCCTCAGCATAGGTCAGAATCGGCCTGATCTGAGGAAGATACGGAGGTATCATCTCGACCTCACTAGTAGTCTCCACCACGTCAGGAGCTAGTTGGGATGACTACGTGACGGCAGCGCCTCCGGCAGTTTCTACACCCGTACCATCCGACTAGGAGGTCAGGAGCATGGTGGTTATGCTAGCACAGATGATGGCTCCTCAACACCAGTCAGTGCCACCAATAATTGCAGAATCTTTAGAAGGGCCTGGTAGCTCGATGGTCCAAAAGTTCCTAGCACTAAGTCCCCCACAATTCACAAGGACAGATCGGACCGAGGACCTTTTCTTAGACCAGATGCAGAGGATTTTCAGAGTGATGCATGCTACACCTACAAAGTCGGTTGAGTTGGCGGTATTCCAGCTATGGGACATCGCCATATTGTGGTATGAGATTGGGAGAGGTCCCGAGGGAGAGATGTTCCTCCTCTGACCTGGCCCAACTTCTCAGAGGCTTTCTTGGATCATTACCTACCGCGGGAGATTCGATAGGTTTGGGTTGATCAGTTCCTATACTTGGAGTAGGGATCGATGAGTGTCGGGGAATATGCCATGCGGTTTGATTCCTTTGCTCGATATGCACTAGCTTTTGTGGACACATAGCAAGCAAGGGTACACCGATTTATTATGGGGCTGAACCCAGAATATGTTGAGACCTGCATCACATCCACACTGCGAGAGGATATGGATATCGCCCTGTGCAGGCTTTTTCTCAGAATATTAAGGGTATCAGACAACAACAATGGGAGATTAGGAGGATGAGTCAGGAGCAGTGCCGCAGGGACAGACCAGGTGAATTACAAGAGGAATCCTGGGGAGGACCTAGGCCACGATTATCAGATAGGCCCCCTAGACCCTAGCAGCAGAGGAGCAGGTCTAGTTGTCGAGGGCAGCCAGAGCCCGGTGAAGGTTCGCGAGCAGTAGGTTTACAACAGCAGAGGAGAGTGGAGCAGAGTGGGTTTACAATACCACTTTGCCCTATTTGCAGTCGACGCCACTCTAGAGCATGCAGGTATGGTTCCACCACATACTCCATTTATGGACAGGAGGGTCACTAGATGAGGAATTGTACAACTAGGGGTCAAGGTGACTGGGATTGACAGGATAGGTCCTCTGCAGGATCATGAGCTCCAACATCCCCGACAGGGCGTAGGGCCTCAGTTTCAGCCGGCAGAGGCCGAGGCAGATCAGGGTCCTCCAGTTCAGGTGCCGTCCCAAACTGTACTTATGCACTACCAGGGAGACAGGAGTTAGAGTCGTCACCATATGTTGTGACAGGTATGCTGAACATTTGCTCTCATCCTTCTTATGTGTTGATAGATCTAGGATCCGCTTTGTCCTATGTTACACCGTTAGAGGATCGGAAGTTTAGTATTATGCCGGAATTGCTTCGGCAGCCTTTCTCAGTGTCTACACCCGATGGTGACTCTATTATTGCCAAAAGGGTCTATCGGGGGTGTACAGTAGAGGTTGCCAGTCGCCAGACTACAACAGACTTTATAGAACTAGAAATGATTGATTTGATGCTATTATGGGTATGGATTGGCTAGCTCCATGCTATGCCAATGTCGAATGTTGGACCAAGATTGTTCAATTCCACTTTCCAGGGGAGGCAGTATGGGAATGGAAAGGTAGTATAGCCACGAGAAAAGGTAGGTTTATTTCCTATCTTCAGGCGAGAAAATTGATAGCAAAAGAGTGCATTTATCATATTGTCAGAGTTCAAGATGTTCGGGCAAAGCCTCCGACCGTTCAGTCTATTCAAGTGGTTAATGAATTTCCCAACGTATTTCTAATTGAGCTTCCTGACATTCCCCCAGAAAGGGAAATTGATTTTGCAATTGATCTATTACAAGGCACTCAGCCTATATCTATTCCTCCATATCAGATAGCTCCTACTAAACTTAGAGAACTAAAGGAACAATTTGATGATTTGCTATATAAGGGCTTTATCAGGCCGAGTACCTCACCGTGGGGTGTGCCAGTTCTGTTCGTGAGGAAGAAGAACGGCTCCCTCCGTATGTGCGTACATTATCGGCAGCTGAATAAAGTCACTATCAAAAATATGTACCCGCTTCCCATAATAGACGATTTGTTTGATCAGCTACAGGGAGCGAGGTATTTCCAAAGATTGACTTAAGATTAGGATATCATCAAATCCGGGTTCGTGAAAGAGATATTCCAAAGACTACCTTTAGGACCAGATATGGCCACTTTGAATTTCTATTCATGTCCTTTGGACTTTAAAATGCCCCAGCAGTGTTCATGGACCTGATGAACAACATTTTCAGACCATACCTGGACTTGTTCGTGATAGTATTTATCGATGATATTCTTGTGTATTCCCGATCAGATGCAGATCACCAGGATAATCTACGGAGAGTGCTCCAAATTCTCATAGATCGCCAGCTATATGCAAAATTTTCTAAATATGAATTTTGGTTGAATTCAGTAGCCTTCTTGGGCCATGTTGTGTCAGATGCTGGTATACAGGTAAATACGCAGAAAATAGAGGCAGTGAAAACATGGCCTAGACCTACCACTCCGACCGAGGTACGTAGTTTCTTGGGGTTAGCTGGGTATTACAGAAGGTTCGTGGAAGGATTTTCCACTTTAGCAGCACCTTTAACCAAATTGACGCAGAAGGCAGCAAAACTTTCGTTGGACTAAGGCATGCGAGCAGAGCTTTTAGGAACTGAAAGACAGATTGACATCAGCGTCGATGCTAATGTTGCCAAAAGGAACAGAGGGTTATGTAGTCTATTGTGATTCTTTGAATGTTGGGCTAGGATGTGTTTTGATGCAGCATGGTAAGGTCATTGCAAATGCTTCCAGGCAGTTGAGGAAGCATGAGAAGAACTACCCTACCTATGACATGGAGTTAGCCGCGGTAATTTATGCCCTAAAAATATGGAGACATTACCTGTATGGCGTCCACGTAGATATTGTCACTGATCACAAAAGCCTGTAGTATATTTTCACTTAAAAAGAGTTGAATTTGCGGCAGCGTCGCTGGTTGGAGCTGTTAAATGATTATGATGTGAATATTTTATATCACCTAGGAAGGGCCAATGTTGTAGCAGATTCCCTTATCTGCAAATCCATGGGAAGCCTGGCATATTTACAGCCCGAGCAGCAGGAATTGGCCCGAGAATTGCATCAGCTAGCCAGTTTAGCCGTTCCTATAGTAGAATCAGGAGACAATGGAACGGTAATCCAGAATACCGCAGTGTCATCATTGGTTGTGGAAGTGAAACAACGGCAGTATGAAGATCCTAGCCCGGTTTATCTCAGAAATAAAGTCCAGCGAGGGGAAGTGACAGATTTCCAGGTAACCGAGGATGGAGTTTTGAGATATAGGGATCGTCTCTGCGCTCCATACGTGGCAGGGCTTCGCTAGAAAATTATGGACGAGGTACACTATGCCCATTACTCTCTCCATCCAGGTTCGACAAAAACGTACCATGACGTAAAAGAGATCTACTGGTGGTCGAGAATGAAAAAGGGGATAATAGAATTCGTAGCTCAATGTCCCAATTGCCAATAGGTGAAAGCTGAACATCAGAAACCAGGCGGACTGACACAGGATATAACCGTGCCTTTATGGAAATGGGAGGCAGTTAATTTGGATTTCATAGTAGGGTTACCTCGTACCAGGCGTAAATATGATTCTATTTGGGTAATTGTTGACAGGTTGACAAAATCAGCTCACTTTCTACCAGTAAGGGCTACCTTTTCAGCCGAAGATTATGCTGAGCTGTATATTAGAGAAATAGTTCGATTGCATGGTGTTCCACTGTTAATTATCTATGATAGAGGGGCGCAGTTTACAACTATGTTTTAGAAATCTTTTCAGAGGGGCCTGGGGACGCAGGTTAACCTGAGCACCGCCTTCCATCCTTAGACAGACGGGCAGGCAGAACATACCATCCAGACGCTCAAGGATATGTTACGACCGTGTGTGCTAGATTTTGGAGGCAGCTAGGATGAGCATCTACCACTTATTGAATTTGCCTATAATAACAGTCATCATTCAGCATTTCAGATGGTGCCTTATGAAGCGTTGTATGGGCGGAAGTGCAGGTCTCCAACTGGTTGGTTTGAGGTAGGAGAATCAACACTGATTGGGCCAGATATTATTCATCAGTCATAAAAAAAATTAAAGCTTATCAGGGAACATCTGCTGACTGCTCAGAGCCGCCAGAAATCTTATGCTGATGTGCGGTGAAGAAACCTAGAATTTAATGTGGGTGACTGGGTATTCCTGAAGGTTTGACTGATGAAGGGTGTGACGAGATTTGGTAAGAAAGGCAAGCTCAACCCGAGGTTTATTGGGCCTTATCAGATTCGCCGAAGGATAGGCTAGGTGGCTTATGAATTGGATTTAACTCTAGAACTAGAATCCATTCACCCTGTTTTTCATGCATCAATGCTGAGGAGGTGCATAGGAGATCCCTCCCGGATTGTCCCAGTCCAAGGCGTCCAAATCACTGAGGAGTTAGCTTATTAAGAAGCTCCAGTAGCCATATTAGATCGGCAGATCCGCAGATTAAGAACAAAAGATGTTGCTTCTGTTAAAGTGTTATGGAGAAATAAGAACCGAGAGGAGATGACCAGGGAGGCAGAAGATGATATGAAAACTAGATATCCTCAGTTATTTTAGCTAGAGGTATGTTGTTGTTGTTGTTTCATAAGTTGCATTATATACATGTATATGTGGAGTAGTTGACTTCAGTCTATTGTGAAATGAATGCCATAGTATTGTGTGAAGTACCTATATTGGACTTTTCTGCGTTTCAGGGTTTTTGGATAGTCCATATTACAGGGGAGACTCTGCTGAAATTTTTCCAGAATAAGTAATTGCAAGGTTAAGGTTCTTGCAAATAGAAGTTAACATTCGCAGACGAATGTTTTTAAGGGGGGGGGGAGGATGTTACACCCCGTAAGTTTGTAGCATTTAGTTGGCCTATTCGCATGTTGATTGAGAGTTTTAGAGTGTAATACGTACCAGGAAAGGGCCTGGGGAAAGGCCAAACGAGTGCAATGTTAGGATTTCTCAGGAGAAGGCCGAACCAAGCTACCCAGAGGGGCAAAGTGGTAGGAAGCTGCTGCTCTGCGTTAGACAACGTGGCACGGAGCAGAATTAACTCGTTGGGTAGCGTGCCACATTGCCTTGTCTACTGCCTCAAGTATATATAGGCCTCACCCTTAGATTTCATGTTATTTACTCATATAACTTCGACCAGCTGAGGTAAGGACGCAGAAAAACATTTAATTTTCATCCGATTACGCCACTAAATGCCATTCAAATCCGAATTAACTTCGGGTATCAAAGTATAAGGCTGCAAGAAGCATTTTTATAGAGTTAGTTTCGTGAAATTCACCCGGCGAATCATTGTCCCGCTGAACCAAAGTTGTTGGAATTGCTCCAAACTAGTGTCAATACGATGTCAGGCTTAAAGTAAGCATTTCTCCCTTCTAGACTTTCGAGAAATAACGAGGTTTCGACCGTGTTTCATGAAGTTGGAATATAGTTAATATTTATATATAAAGTTTTTTTTTACCGAATTTAGTGTTAAAACTAGTCCTATCTTTCCAGTAACACAATTTCAATTGGGAAGAGCTATTGAATACTTTGGAACCTATAGTTAATCAGAAACCGGTAATCGAGGTATGTTAAGGCATTTTCTTTCGGCAAGTTAGTTTCTTCAGCATAGTAATCCATTATGAATCCCAGTAAAGCATGTTAGGAGTATGTTATCATGTTTAGTTTTTGTTGTCAGTTGAGACTCATAAACTTTATTGTTTTGGGCTGGATTACACCTTTATAGCTTTCGTGACCACCCCAGGGTTAATAGCTATGTCGCCGCCTGCCAGGGGCGAGGATACGTCGCTCTACGGAGCGGCATGCCATCCGCAAGGGACGAAGATGGGGATCTAGATCCTCATATTTCCGTGGTTGGCCTTATACACACCCCCGCCTAGCGTTTACGCTTGGGGTGTAGATATCAGGAGTATTTCGGACTCAGACAAAACTACAATCAGGGGCTGAGCGGGCCTAGTAGCAGACCCAGGGGATTGGAAAGACGCTTATTGCTGGTAGTTGACTCAGTATGTGCTGGATAGGGATACACAGATTGAGGTGTACTCACTAGGGCTAATTGGGGCCCAGGTGGGTTATCCTGTGCTGGTTGTACCTTCCGGCTTATGGGGGCCAGGTAAGGTTTATGGTTGCTTTAGTGATGGATAATTAGACAGTAAGACGCCTCATTTGCCAGGTATGGACCCTACCTTCCTTATTATAGTAATGTTTAGTCCTGATTTCACTACCTTAGTCAGCATTAGTCGGTTTTCTTTACTTCATTTATTGTTCGTTCTATTTCTTACTTTCAGTCATTAAAGTTATTGCTTTACATACTTAGTACCTGTGGTACTGGCGCCCTCTTTTGGGGCGCTGCCTTACTTACCTGTAGGTACACATTGATGAGGAGTAGGTCCCTCATAGTTCCAGTCTGCCGTACAGAGCCATCAACTCCTTTCTTCGAGAGCTTGTGTGATAAAGGTTTATTTCCTTTGTTTGTACAGTATGGGTAGGTCGGGGCCCTGTTCTGAACATCTTATTACTCCTAGGGCTTGCAGATTGCATTATTTCCCTGTGGTTAGATCATATCGCCCATGTAGGGCCCATATGTGTTGGCCGTGTGGGGCCCTGTTTAGTTGTTGATTGGTGGCCTTGTTAGTCATAGCTCAGTTTAGCATTTGATTTTACTTTAAAGTTATAACTAGATATCGTGGTGGCCTTGTCGGCCCGCATAGGACTCCCTATGATTCTTTGTCTCTGGTTAGCTGTTTATTTTCACAGGTGGCTATAGGTATTGTCGGCCGGGGGTTGTATTTATAGCCACTATAATGCCCGTTGTTTTCTTGATTCTAGAGTTAGAGTCAATCGTGCTCTAGAGGTGCTTAGGCTCAGTCAGCTCAGTAGTTCAGGTCCTAGTAGGGCACCATGTGCCAGTCATGCCTCCCAAGGTGGGGCGTGACAACCAGTGTATGGTAGACCAAGGGTTGACTTGGGGACACTTGTGACTTCAAGTAACGTGTTACGTCCAGGGTGTAGTCTCGTGGAGTGACAAACTTAGTATCAGAGCCAGGT
This sequence comes from Datura wrightii, assembly GCA_035772735.1. Classification (NCBI taxonomy): domain Eukaryota; kingdom Viridiplantae; phylum Streptophyta; class Magnoliopsida; order Solanales; family Solanaceae; genus Datura; species Datura wrightii. The sequence continues at coordinate 100,448,121 of JASDFA010000007.1, forward strand.
TTAGAGTATCCCCAAAAAGTCTGAAAGCCACATAGAATAGAGTCATTTTCATGGGTGTGAAGCACGTCACACTTATGACGAGGAGGCTACGAGATGTTATTAGGAAAAATCTCTTCTCTTCATAATCTTTATCGTGCGTTAAAGTTTAATTCCAAAAATGCCCTTCTAACTCATGATATGTTCCATTTCAATGAATCATACCTCCTAGACACGGTAACAGACAAAGGGCTGGTAACGCCAACATACCTGACCCACCAGCCCCACCAGCTTCTCAAGATGATTCAATGTCTACCGCCGAATTCGGGGCGGCCATTCAACTGCTGGCCCAAACAGTAACCAACCAGGTTAATCAATAAGTGTTCTAGTACACATGAATTGGACTGCAGTAGCTGTGAGGGTGCGAGATTTCACCCGTATGAACCCTCCATCTTTTCAGGGGTCCAAGCTAGGGGAGGATCTCTATGAGCTTGTGGATGAGATCAAGAAGATCACACGAATTATGGGTGTCAGTTCCTCTGAAAGTGCTAATTTGGCTGCCTACCAGTTGAAACAAGTAGCCGAACTCTACCATGACCAGTGGAAAGGAGGACGACTAGTAGGAGCAGGACCACTGGAGTGGGAAGAATTCCACACAGCTTTCCTAAATAAGTTTTCCCTCGGGAGCTGAGGGAGGCTAAGATGGCAGAATTTATGAACTTGCAATAGGGCAACAGAACTATGGAGGAGTATGCTCTGGAGTTTACTAGGATGTCTAAGTATGCTCCAGAGATGGTAGTCGATCCAAGGGCTCACATGTTGAAGTTTGTAAATGGAGTATCTAATCTATTCCTCAAGGAGTGTAGGACCGCGATGCTAATCAAGGACATAAACCTTTCTAGCATAATTGTTTATGCCCAGTAAATTGAGGTCAAAAAGCTGAAAGACATGGAACGTAGGAACAAGTGGGCAAGGGCCGGGCATTCAGATTTTGGCCATCAAAGGTCTAGCGGTGGTAGCCGCCCACAACAACAGCTACAGCAGCAGAGGGTCCCAACACCCAATTCAGCCAACGCCCCTACCTCTCGGCCCCGTTAGGAGCAGAGGGGTGGAGCATCTGGCTCTCAGTCTAAGAGTTTCAATGCCGGGAACAGGTATCCAGCTTGCCCCAAGTGTGGAAGGAACTATGCGGGAGAATGCCTTCAGGGATAAGAGGGCTGTTTTAGGTGTGGAAAGCTTGGACACTAGCTTAAGGAGTGCTCGTCAGTAGGGCGAGGGAGATCACAATTTACCACATCATCAGTTCCAGTAGGACAACCACCTCAACATGCCAACACTTTAGGTACAGATGGCGATCAACGCCAAAATTGTTTCTATGCTCTGTCTTCCTGTCAGGATCAGGAAAGCTCACCTGACATAGTTATGGGTATTTTACGTTTCTTTCACCTAGAGGTGTATTCCCTCCTAGATCCAGGGGCCACTCTTTCGTTCATGACTCTCTATATAGAAGTTTAGTTCAGCATCAGTGCGGAGGTCCTCTCAGAACCATTCTCAGTATCCACCCTAGTTGATGAGTCAGTTAGAGCCAACGGGGTGTATAGAAATTGCCTAGTCTAAATCCTATGTGAAGTTATTCTAGCTGATCTTGTAGAGTTAGACATGGTCGACTTTGACCATATTCTCGGCATGGGTTGGTTACACTCCTGTTATGCCTCAATCGATTGGAGAACTAGAGTTGTCAAGTTCCAATTTCCAAACGAACCAATTTTACAATGGACGGGCAGTAGTTCAGCGTCTAAGGGTAGATTTATTTCCTACCTTAAGGCCCAGAAACTCATCTCCAAGGGATGTATTTATAATCTAGTTCGGGTCAAGGATTCCAACTCTGATACCCCAACTATCCTATCAGTTCCAGTAGTCAGTGAGTTCCCAGATGTTTTTCCTGAGGATCTTCCCGGGGTTCCCCCTGAACCGAAAATAGATTTCGGCATATATCTCCTTCCAGATACTCAGATCATCTCCATCCCTCCTTATAGAATAGCTCCAGCTGAGCTTAAGGAGATGAAGGAGCAGTTAAAGGATCTTCTTGATAAGGGTTTTATCATACCCATCATCTTTCCTTGGGGTGCTCTAGTACTATTCATGCGCAAGAAAGATGGTACCCTCAGAATGTGCATCGATTACCACCGACTGAACAAAGTCACAGTTAAGAATAGGTATCCCCTACCAAGAATCGACGACGTAGTTGACCAACTTCAGGGAGCCATTTGATTATAATCAGGTCAGGGTACCATCAGTTAAGGGTTAGAGAGAGTGACATACCTAAAACAGCATTTAGAACTCGGTATGGTCACTACGAGTTTGTGGTGATGTCCTTCGGGTTAACAAATGCCCCAGCAACTTTTATGGATTTAATGAATAGAGTCTTCAAGCAGTATTTGGATATGTTCGTCATTGTATTTATCAACGATATTCTAGTATACTCCAGAAATGAGGAAGAGCATGCCAATCACCTAAGACTAGCATTACAGACACTTAGAGACCTCCTGTTATTTGCCAAGTATAGTAAGTGCAAATTTTAGTTAAAGTCCCTGATCTTCTTAGGTAATGTGGTCTCCTTTGAAGGGATACAAGAAGGATTGCACCATACCTGCCTCTCCTACTGAAATCAGGAGTTTTTTGGGCTTAGCAGGTTATTACCGACAGTTTGTCGAAGGCTTCTCCTCCATAGCATCTCCTTTGACTAAGTTAACTCAGAAGGTGAAATTTCAGTGGTCAGACGAGTGTGAGAAGAGTTTCCAGGAGTTGAAGACTAGACTCACTACTGCTCCAGTTCTAACCTTGCCAGAAGGAATAGATGGATTAATGGTTTATTCTGATGCCTCCAGAGTAGGACTCGGTTGCCTTCTAATGCAATGGGGTAAAGTGATAGACTATGCTTCTAGACAGCTCAAAGTTCATGAGAAGAATTATACAACTCATGACTTGGAGTTTGTAGCAGTGGTGTTTGTGCTAAAAATATGGAGGCATTACTTATATGGAGCTCACGTAGATGTATTTAAAGATCAAAAGAGTCTTTAGTACGTGCTGAGTCAGAAGGACCTAAACCTACATCAGAGACGGTGGCTGGAGCTACTAAAGGACTATGAAATGAGTGTGTTGTATTACCCGAGTAAATCCAATGTGGTGGCTGACGCCCTAAGCAGATGGTTTATGGGAAGTGTGGCTCACATTGAGGAAGGTAGGAGGGAGTTAGCGAAAGAAGTTCATAGACTAGCCTAGTTAGGGATGCAGTTGGTGGATTCAGCTGAAGGTGGTGTGGTAATGCAAAGCTGGTCAGATTCATCCTTGGTAGCTAAAGTCCAATCCAGCAAGGATGAGGATCCCATCTTACTTAAGATTAAGGGAGCCGTCCTCAGAAAAGAAATGGAAGCTTTCTCCAAAGGGGGAGATGGGGTGCTTCGTTACCAGGGAATATCGTGTGTGCCGGATGTTGGTGATTTGAGACAACAGATATTGGCTGAGGCACACAACTCGATATACTCCATTCACCCTGGTGCTACTAAAATGTACCACAACTTGTAGGATATCTACTGGTGGAATGACATGAAAAGAGACATTGCTGAATTCATAGCCAAGTGCCCGACTTGCCACCAAGTCAAGGTGGAGTGTCAAAGGCCTGGAGGCATGACCCAAGATATCAGTATACCCACATGAAAGTGAGAAGAAGTAAATATGGACTTCATTACAGGTCTACCCTGGACTCGTCGGCAGCATGACTCGATCTGGGTAGTAGTAGACCAGATGACTCAGTCAGCTCATTTCCTCCCGGTCCAAACCATAGACTTAGCTGAGGACTATGCCAGACTTTACATCTGAGAGTTAGTCAGACTCCATGGGGTGCCTTCATCTATCATTTCAGACAGAGAAACTCAGTTCACCTCATACTTCTAGAAATCCTTTCAAAAGGGACTAGGCACTCAAGTCAAGCTCCACACAGCTTTCCACCCACAGACCGATGAGCAAGCAGAGCAGACTATTTAGACTCTAGAAGATATGCTGAGAGGGTGTGTGATCGATTTTAAGGGGAATTGGGATGACCATTTTCCTCTTATCAAGTTTTCATACAACAACAGTTACCACTCTAGCATTGAGATGGCCCCATATGAAGCATTATATGGGAGAAGGTGTAGATCGCCTATAGGGTGGTTCGAGGTTCGTCAAGCTACCCTGATAGGTTTAGACTCAGTACATGAGGCAATGCAGAAAGTTCAGCTCATCCAGGAATTTCTCCCATGAAAGGGGTACTGAGGTTTGGCAAGAAAGGAAAGTTCAATCCGAGATATGTGGGACCCTATAGAATTTTGAGGCATATCGGCAATGTAGCCTATGAGCTAGAGTTACCTTCAAAACTAGCAGTTGTACACCTAGTTTTCCATTTATCACTTTTGAAGAAGTGCAGCGGAGATCCAACCTCAGTTATGTCATTGGACAATGTGGGAACAAAGGATAGTCTCACATATGCGGAGGTACCAGTCTAGATCCTTAACCATCAAGTTCATAAGTTGAGGAATAAAGAAATAGCTTTAGTCAAGGTCTTATGGAGAAATCAGTAGGTTGAAGGAGCTACGTGGGAGGCCGAAGCAGATATAATGGCCAAATACCCGCACTTGTTCTCTACCGACGTTGTTGTAGCTTGAAATGCTAGTTTTGCCTTAGGATACGCTCTAGTTGTTGAATTCAATACATCTGTATAAGTTTCTTTTATGACTTTGGATGTGTATATCAAAAGTAAATTCAATTCAGTTATGTATTTTGAAATGGAAGTAGTCATTTCGGCAGTTTTGGAGTAAATTAGCAGTATCTGGAAATTTTGATTGCTATTTTTCTTCTTCCTGTGTGTCTTCTAACATTCAAGGATGAATGTTTACAAGGGGTAAATATTGTAATGCCCCGGAAACTCAAAATCTAATTCTGGGATTTAAATTTGGAAATTTGAAAAAGCTGAAGAAAAGCTACAGGATGACCCACCTAACGACTCGTTAAGTGACCCCATGACTCATTAGATGAGACGTGAGAAAGAGGTTTGAGATTTTGGAGAACGGAGGCAGTGTACCCAAAGAGGAACTTCACGAGTCGTAGTCACCGACCACAACCCGTTAGGTCACTCGTGGTCAGGCCTAAGTTAGAAATATATTTTTGATGACCAGTGTACTTGACGGGTGGGGGCAACGAGTCATGGTCCCCAGTAACGACTTGTTATGTCCCCCGTTATCAGCTTTATTGAATTTTCAGCCAGTGTACCTTACAAGTGTCACAACGAGTCGCTATCAGTGCCAATGACTCGTTAGGTGACTTATTACCTAGCCTAGTATTAAACCTTCAGATGCAAGGCTGTGTGGTAAACAACTGGTGACACCGAGTCATGGTAAGTGACCATGACTCGTTAGGTCCCTCATGGTGACCCACTGAGGAGCCCAGGTAGTGTACCTGACGGGCATGACCACGAGTTGTGGTCAGCCACCACGACCCGTTAGGTCACCCGTTAGGGTCACCTGGCAGTTTTTCCCAGCAATTTTCTAAGGGCTATAGTAATTTCCTACTCTCCTATGAGTTAAACTACGTTGTTTTGCACATAGTTTTACACTTATTAGGCGGTTTAAACGGTTCCTCTCCTCATTCCCACGATCTTTCTCTGATAAGCTATCGAAGAGTTTCTCAAGAAAACTCTCAAGCAAGTTTAGGGTTGTCCTACATTGCAGCAGCTCAAGTCCTCTTCTCTGGGAGAATTTTAGTTTGATATGTGGCAATTCAACAATGTAATTGTCCTTCCCTTGTGTCCCCCAAAAGCCTCCCATAATTTCCCTGTCAGATTAGCCTTGAGATTTTTGAATTTGAAGAGATTTCACGTTGGCTTCCATTAATTTCAATTGAGTTATTACCCATGTTTATTATTCATATGATCTTCATTAGTTCCTGAGTAAATTATTGATGTTCATGCCAAAGGGAATTTAAGACCTAAATTTTCGAGTGAAGGCTATTTGTGTATTAAATTTCGTCCAGTTGTGAAGTAAGTTTTGAGCTAAATTTCCTAGTAATTCTCATTATATATGTGTTAAGCAATTATTCCATTGATAACAATGATTTGCCTTGTTGAATGAGATTTAGTTATTTCATGCGATTTTGCTATATTATGGAATTCCCATATTGTTGGAATGAGTTGAGTTCTCTATTAGCTGCTTAATAATTTAGTTCAGTAGAACGTAGAACCTCTTCTGAACTACTTTGAAATTGTAAACTAATCATTTTGACTTTAGTCTTTTTCCGAGGCCTCCCAGTTATAAGAATCATACGCAGAATTTAGTTTTGGTCCATTAGGCGGTCATGACATTTTAGGTATATAGCTCTGACCAGCTCTAGGACCCTAGTTCAGTTTGCAGTTCGTTCTAAGAAGGTTACAATGCTTCAAGATAAGCAGTTATGACCAGTCTAGAACTGAGTTTTAGAATCTGGTCCGATAAGATTCTCAGGATACTTTCAGTTATAGATTTCCAATGGGAGTAGGACTTAGCACCAAGTGGGCCGGGGTTCTAGTGCACCCAGATTCCTAGAACTATGTTTCCAGTGTAGGTTACAGTATTACTTGGCCTGATTGGCTCCAGACTTTTGTGATCACCCAGTTCATGCCTTTATACCCTTTAGATATATTGGGTCCTACCGGTGGGGTGTATATATAGGACTCAATGTTTAGCTCACGTGGTTATATGTCGATTATAGACTCTCCCACTAGTCAGTTCAGTTCAGTCTCAATTTTTTACAGTTCAGTTCAGTGTGGTCTATCGTACTCAGTATTTCATACTTAGGGCATGTCTTTGACCATCAGACAGGGTCATCTTGAATACTTCAGTTTACATCAGTAGTTCAGTTCAGCTTACCTCTTGGTCATTGCATGTCATTTCAATTTAGACTTTATATTCAGATATTTTGTATCCCACTCACTCAGTACATTTAAAGTACTGACGCATAATTTTAAGTTGTATCATTTTATGATACAGCTGCAGGTTTTTGGACTTAGCATCGTTAGCCGTTGCGCTTCATATCCTCTTCCATTTCAGTCGAAGTGTGAGTCCTCTTCATTCGATGGCCTTGTGTTACTTTCTTTCATTTGAGTTATTATTTTAGTTAGAGTAAGAGTTAGCTAGGGGCCTGTCCCCGCAACTCATCAGTTAGAAGGCTTTCAGACACAGTTAATTTTAAACTTCAAATGTTTTAAATTTTAATGTTTTCTTCTAGTTTATTTTCTCAAATGCTCTTATGCCGTTATTTCAAAGCTTCCGCTTTTTAGATATTGTTTTACTCAGAATACCAGTGTATGGTAGACCAGGGATTGACTTGGGGTCACTTGTGACTTCAAGTACCGTGTTACGTCCAGGATGTAGTCTCGAGGCGTGACAGAATGATATGGTATGCGGGGTTATGAAAAACACATGGAAAAAAGGAGTATTTTTTTCAATCTTCCTTATTGGAAGTATAACTTGATTTGTCACAATCTTGATGCGATGTACATAGAAAAAAATATATGTGTGATAACTTGGTTTATACATTGTTGGATCTTTGTAAAAAGTCAAAAGACAACTTAGAAGCTCGATTTGACTTGAAGGATATGAAAAAAACACCAAAATTGTGGCCTCAACATCAGGCAAGTGGAAGGGAATATCTTCCTCCAACTTATTTAATAATGTCTTCGGTAGAAAAGGAAATGTTTTATGAAGTACTACAAAATGCCAAGTTTCCACATGGCTATGCTTCTAATATCGCTCATTGGATTAGCAAACAAAAGTTTACAGTGATAAAAACACATGATTGCCGTGTTATAATGTATGAACTTCTTCCTATTGCATTGCAGTATTGGACAGATAAAAAGGTGAGTTCTGTTATAATTGAGCTATGCACTTCTTTCGAGTTCTTTGTGGCAAAGCTCTTAAAATTCAAGATTTAGAGTTACTTGAAGAAAAAATATCCTTAACACATTCTAATATTGAGAAAATCTTCTTCCCATCATTCTTTACTATTATGATACACTTGGTTATTCACTTGGCAATTGAGGCTAAAATCTCGGGGCTTGTACATCATCGTTGGATGTACCCAATTAAGAGGTATGAAAAATAACATTGAATTTTGGTGTACATATTAAGTAATAAACCGTAAAAGAAGTAATAGAATTACTATATGTCATAGACACTTGGGCACATTTAAATCATATATTTGTAATCGTGCATGCCCAAAAGGTTCAATAGTAGAAACATACAACGCAAATGAGTGTTTGAAATTTTGTGCACCATATTTGGAAGATGGAGATTCAATGTCTTATTGGTCTATAAAAACTGATGATGAGATTGAGCATCATACTGATAGAGAAGGGTTTTTACTCCTTCCCATGGAGATCCTTCTGGCATGATAAGTTTATTTGAGTTGGACAATAAAACATGGTTGCAAGCACATCGACATGTGCTTTTCAATTGTGAATCATAGGTGGTTGAGAACTATAAAATGTGAGGGGTATATCAATTTTTAAATTTGTGTATGTTTGTTTATTTGATAAAAAAATTGATATATTTGAGTTAAATGATAGTGAACATATTGTTGAAATAAAGTAACTACATCGTAAGCGTCGTCTTATATGGTATCAACTTCATTGCTTGCATTTTGATAAATTTAGTGAGTGGTTCAAAGAGCAAGTATGTAGTATGACTAAGTCCACAATTTCTTTAAGTTATTGTCCTTGTGCTTATTTTGACAGTTAGAGTTGTATATTTCTATTTGGTTAGGTGAAGGAGTTCCAGTACTCATCTAACATCTCAAACGATGTTCAGTTCCTTTCAAAAGGGCCAACTTATACTGCAAGAAAATTCAAAGAGTTTAATGTCAATAATGAGTATCAATTTCGAACAAAATAGTGTGAAGAGTTCATGGAGACACAAAATGGTGGTGGTATGGTCGTTTCAATGACTTAAAGTTGTGCAAGTATAAGCGACAATGCTCCTAAGTCTGCAAATATCACCTTTTATGGTCGATTGAATGATATTGTGGAGTTAAACTACTATGAAGAATTTAAGGTTGTCTTATTTAAGTGTGATTGGGTTCATATAACTAAAGGTATAGGAATTAAGGAAGATGAATTAGGTTTGACACTTGTAAACTTCTCACATCTAATAGACTCTGGCGATTGAGGTAGTCATGAACCTTTTATTTTTGCAAACCAAGCACAACAAGTAATATTTGTGCAAGATCCTAAAAGATCATGAAAGGTTTGTCCCTAGGCCAATTAAACCCCGAGACATTTTTGATATCGGTGATGAAAATAGTAAGCAGTTTGAGTCTTCAATGCAAAGTGTTGCTACTGACTTAGCAATATTAGAAAATGTTTGTGATTTAGAATACGAGTGTAACGATTGGGTAAGAAGCGGTGTTGATGGGATAGAAATTGATGTGCCACAATCTCAAAATCCTTCAAATGAAGATGAAGCTTATCTTGATGGAGGAAGAGACATTGAAAATGGAAGTGATTATGAATGAGATGGGTTTTAGTTATAGAATATTTAACATTTTTGTCTTATTAAAATACTTATACGAATTTGGTATTTTTTTGACTCAGAACAATGAATAAGATATCATTTTTACTTTCAATTGAAGTAATATTTTATAGAAGATTCATGATAGTCAGCTATGAATTATCCATATATGCTTTGGCTGTTTCTGTAATATTTGAGTTCTCTAGACTTGCTTTTCCTTGTATTTCATTGTTGTTGTTGTTGTTGTTGTTGTTGCCCTTGAATTATGGGATACTGATGAGATCTTATCATTTGGAATTTGACTACTTACTTATTTTCTGTTACTTAAATACCTCATAGCTTGTGAAGTATCTTTGTTGCAAGACCTTACATAATTACTTCATTTGGAGAAAGAATTATGCAAACCAGAGCTGGATCCAGATTTGCAACTGAACAACAAGATGATGAAATTGTAAGACCTTATATGGAGAAATTGATGGATGGTCAAATCTATTCTCAAGATCAAATACATGATGATGAATCAAATGAATTGAGAATTACTGGCATCGAAGAGCAACAAAATGATAAAATAGGTAACACTAATGAATTATGATTAGTTTATGTATTCTATTTTTGGCAATTTTCATAGATTTTTATACAAATTTATGATCCAGATCAAAAATGAATCTGGTGCTCTAGGGCTAGATTGATGGTGTGAATTTCCAAACATTTCATGATCCCTAAGTGTCAATACTAGTAACTAATTCCAAAGATTCAGTAGTTTATCAAGTGAATATAATATAGCTAGTAGTGGAGGACATGCACTTGAATTGAACTCCAAATTGAAGAATTTGAAGAGAACTTAAGAATTGAATATTCTATTCTAGTACTGATAAATATTAGTAAGAGAATGTACATATTGTGAAAGGAATATAGAATATGGGATCCATAAGCATCCAATGATATTTTAGAGATCTGAAAAGGAGAAAAAGTAACCTTATTTAACAAATACAGCTGAAAAAGTGTAACAAAGGAATAATTAGAAAACTCAGTCATTTTCAACAAAATTTATCAAATTAGGAGCAGTAATTCAATTAAGTGAAAAGGGAAGGAGAAAATAAAAAGCAAACTTCTAAATAATCTTTCCTTTCATTCTTTGTATACGCCTTTAATACTCCTATTTAATATAGGAGCAACTACTTTGTTTCATTAAAATCATTAAAAGAAGTACTATTACAAGACATAATTGTGGAAATGCTACAACATTAGATATCTACTGTGCTGGAAATATATCATGGGGAATTAAATAGTGAATTGTCTATGAAGATATCATTTTTGGTTCTCAAACTATGGGTTGTAATGGGCTTATGTGTTGGTGTATTTAAGAACAATGTCCCGTGGGCTCATGTAAGAGCACTCTCATCCACTGGAAATGAAGCATCTCACCAATAATTCCAAATACAGTCATGACTAAAACCATTTACATTATGGCTACAGCCTTCCTCTTCTCTGCAATGTGTTTGCAGTTCCCCTTGTTTTAGGCTAATGTTTGTGCTCTATGAACTTTGTCATCTTATTATTCCTTAAATGACTTCTTCTGTCTGTTTGCATTTTTCCAAGATTTTGGGCATCAGGTTCTGGAAAACATGAGAAAAAGCTTAATTTATTCAAGTTGGAATTGCAAAAGTTTGTCGACATGAACACCAACATCTTATTGTGTCAAAGATATGCCATCATAGCTTATAAATGATGTTTTCTAGCTTTAGTCCTATGAAGTTGGGAATGATTTCAATGTTCTGTATAACAAAGGATAATGAACATTTCGTTTTTCCTGTTTGCTTGTGACAATAGACCAGTTAGAAATATAGGAGTAACGAAACATAACTACTGGAAATGAAAAAGAAAAATTGCTTATTGAACTTGGTAGCTCAATTAAGTTGCCTTTCTAATTTCAAATGTAGATGATATCTGAAAAGTTGTGATACATTAGAATAATCAAATAATAGACTACTAATGTTTACTTTATGACTTCAACTAGCTAAAGATCTTTAAATCTTTTCTATATTACCTACTTTAGAAGAAAGGAAGTTTCGCAAGCCTATATTACTAAAAGATTTTTGAAAGTTACCTCCAGGAAAGACAGTTACTATCTTATTCAATAGTCGTAACCAAGCCATTGGAAAGATGGTCGCAAGCTTGCAAGCTTTTTAGGAATTATCGCTAGAACTCCAGAACTGATTTCGTTAAACATCAATGATTGGAGAAGCTTTGACAAAGATGAACAAAAAAGCAATTAGTAGAGTTTGTGAGGATATGGACTATGGAGTTATCATTATCTTATAATACATGAATCTTTTAAGAGGTTATTTCCATTTTACATGATATTATCCTATAAATATTTATTTTTGTTTTTTCAGAAGAAGTTTTCTATCCCAAGACATGGAGAAGAGTTTGTCATAAAGTCAATAGGAAATAAATGGAAAAATTATAAATGTGACTTAAAAAGTCTTTATACGACAAAATTTAAGACCAAAGATGTGTTGTTGAAGAATAAACCGAATCATATACCAAGAGATCAGTGGACTATTCTGGTTTCCTATTGGGTTTTAGAAAAAGCTAAGGTATCATCAATTTAATTTAGAGGTCTTATGAATCTATATGACAAAGCAAAGGATATCTCTATGTATAAACTATAATATTTTTTTAATGTTTTAATGACAGCGACGCAGTGAAAGAAACAGAAACAATAGGGCCAAGCAAAATATGCCACACATAGGAGGATCAAAAAGTATTTTCACCTTGATAGGTGAAAAGGTATTCATTTATATATTAAAACTTATAATATTTTAAAACTCTTTTTTTCATGCTTTTTTGATATCAACTAATGTATCAGGATGAAAATAGATTTGAGCCTACACGAGCACAAGTTTTTATATTAACTCATAAACCACCTAAGGGTAGTAGGGCACTAGATGAAGAGTCGGCGAAGACAATTGTAAGATTTTTCTTCTTTGTTTTTTTAATAATGTAGGATCAAATTTATTTCTTACTTAGGATTTTATTCCTTATTTCTTAAAAAATTTAAAATAATTTACTTGAAGAAAGTTTTAGGAACAAAACATCATGTTCTACAATTTATCATAAATTTTAGTTATCAATCATCACTAATCTTATTTGTTGATTACATATTTGATTATTTGTTTCATTATTATTAATTTCTATTTGGTTTCTTAATTGAATAGGACTTGATCAACGAAAAGTTGAGTAATAGTGAGGGATCGAATGAGCAATCTCATCGCCTTGTTTCTTGGGAAGAAGATGTGTATTCCCAAGTATTGGGAAATGAAAAAACTAGTTATGTTCGTGCTTTAGGACATGGTCCAACTCCTTCTGCACTATGGGGTAGCAAATCTTCTTTTGAAAACATTGTTAAAGATGATTCGTCTAATGAGATTATAAAAAGTTTAGAATAAGAGATAACATAGTTAAAAGAGTCAAATGAAAAACAAAATGAATAATAGAGTTTGGTGAAACAAAATAAAGAGAAATTTCTATCCAAATTAGCATGGATGAGAAAAGCAATGGTTGTAATGCCTCTAATGAGTTATCTATAACATGGACTGTCAATAGAGTTTTAGATGGCCAGGTAACTCAATTTTAAGTGTTTGAGACATTTATTGAAATTTTAATCTTACAAATATAATGTTATCTACTTTTTAGTTACCCTATGCGAATAGTGGCTATGAACGAGTACAACAATCACCACAAATGTTGTTTAAAGGACATAGTGCTACGGAAAATACTCCATCTTCTCACGATATTGTTTGTTTATCTAAATATGTTAACATAGTACTCATATTGGTGTTAACACAAATATATCTAAATATGTTAACACAAATATATTTGTGTTGGTGTTGTTGGTGCTAAATATTTCATTCGAACAACTACTCTGTAGAGTTTATGTATTGCTCTTCTTAATAGTGAGGTAGCTTATCCTTTTTAATTGTTATGACTTGAAGGATATGGGTGACGAATGGAGTGATATTGTTGAATTATGTAACTTTATTTTAAACATTGTTATTACTTGAAGGATATGAGTAACTTTGGATGTACCCCATCTGTTGTTTGTTTCTTGAGCTTTCCCTTTTGGGATGTTAGATGTTGGGTTGTGCTTTTAAGATAGAATTGATTTGTGAATAGGTTAAAATTTTGGTAGTCTTATTACAGGGGAGATTCTAGTGAAATTATTAAAAATTTGAAGAGTTAGTAAAATTTTATGTGGTGCATTATCAAGAGTGTGCACTCACTCCAAAAACAAATTTCTTGGTCTAGTCTAGGCATGGTTTTGAGACCATCCTCTCCATAATTGTGTGAGTGGTTCAGTAAGTGCTCTTCTTGTTCTAAACCTTTGCCCATTTCTTCCCTATGTTACATATCTCTTGCTAACTCCTCTCAATAGTTAAAAGTCTAACACAATGGATTGCTGCTTTATGGTAGTCGACCACGCACAGACATGCTTATTTAAAATGGCACCAAACAAAGAAAGAATGTTGAATAATTAATTAGATTTGGATTTATTACACATGACTTGTCCTTTGTGGTGAGTGTGTGGTGCTTTAATATATTCGTAAATGAATATTATGGACATATTGTTTATTTTAGCCTGTGTGTCGCATGTGTAATTTAAAATGGCCACCACATGACAAATAAGCTATATGACGCTATTATCAATTCCATGTTTCAACATTTTTTTTCTTATTATTTTCCTATTATATTTAAATATTTTTGTTAAATTTTTATTTATATATAGTGTGTAATGTTCATGTACCACATCAAATCATACTAACTCATTCATTCATTTTATTATTTCAAGTCATACAATATGATATTTGAATAGCACATGGAAGATTACAATACTATGAAGATCATTTGGGGATTTGTTTGAGCGCTATGCATTTAGAAATTTGTTATTGGTAGAAACAATTACAATGACATTAGCTATCTAGTTTAAACATAAAATTTTGTCTTTTAGATTGTTAATTGCATTAGTATTAATGAATTAGTACTTGCTTTTCTTTATCATGAGTTAATGAAACATATTATATTTTTATTACAATAGTCTGTTTTATTAGTACTTGCAATTAGAATTATTGATATAACTATTTCAAAAATGTTTTTAGCAGCCATTATAATTGTGGCTATACAATAGTCATTAATGTATGTAATTATTAGCTACAATTTATTTAGATTTAGTGGGAAAAAAAAGACACCAAAAGCATTTAGGGAGCCATTTCGGATTGAATTTAGTGGCCATTATAATTGACGCTACCAATAGCCGTTAAAGTATGTAAGTTTTAGTGGCAATTTAATTTTATATAGTAGCAATAAAAATAGACAGTAAAAGTGTTACGCAACAATCTTAAGAATACATTTAACGGCCATTATAGTTGCCGCTACTGTCACGCCCCACCTTGGGAGGCATGACTGACACCTAATGCCATATTGGAATGTGAGCTCACCTGGCTAGGCACAGGCATCTCTGGTTCCTATCCATGACTCAAACTCAAGAAAAAAAACTGTTATACCTCGGTTGTAACCACAGCCTCAGGACGACAAGGCCACTTGTAAAAGAAACCTTCTAACCAACAACAACGTAACGAAGGGATCCTAAGCGGCCGACAACACTACCATGTTGTGTAGATGTAACAAAAATAAAAAAAGGTAGCTACACTGGGCCTCACATGGCCAAAACATAAAATGAGACATACATAGGCCCCACACAGCTAATAAGAACCGACTAACTGACGATTGTAGTCTGCAAGCCTCTAAGAATACAAATAGTGGTTGGGACAGGGCCTCGAACTACCCAAATACTATACAAGTAAAAGGTGGTAATCTTCTATAACCTGGCAACGCCGAATGAAAAGAGCTGGCAAATGTACTGACTCTGAATGGCTCCCTAGAGATCTCACAACCTGTCTATCTAAGCTTGCAGGCAAATAATGCAGTGCCCCAGATTTGGGCATCAGTAGAATATGTACCAAATATGTAAGGCGGTAAATAAGCTGAATGAAAGTTGTTAAATACTGAAGTAAGTAGAAGGAAGGGGCAGAAGTTAACCTGGAAGTTTACTTATTCATAGCCTGTATCTAGTAAAACACTACACAAGTATGAGCTAAGACTGTACAATCATATATGCATAAGCTATGGCTAGGTAGACAAGAATGCAAACAAGAACCTAACCTGGCCCCCATAGCCTGGAAGGTACAATCAACACAGAATAACCCGCTCGGGCCCCCATAAGCCCTGGCAAGCACACATCAATCTACATACACTTAACCAAGTTTCTATAACTCTACTGGTTCTATGGCCAACCTACCAATCCCCTGGGTCTGCAACTGAGCCCACTCGATTTCTGATTTGTAGTTGTGTTTGAGTTCGGTGAACTCCTGATAACTGCACCCTGGGCACTAGGCTCAACGAGGGTGTGATGCTGATACGACATAAAGATAATAGTCCAAACATGGAATGGACTGTAATATGGCCCTTGGGCCTCTGCATCATCCCTTGGGGCGGTATATCGCTCTTTGGAGGAATAGCATATAGCCCCTGGAGGGCGACTACATAGCTAGTAATTCTAGGGTGGTCATGAAAGGCTCCTAGGTGAGAGAAACCCCAATTGATGTGCTATACTGAAGTCTCAATCTAGCCACTCAAAAGGCATCTCTCCTTCTGGGCCCAATGCGACCGCCGCTCGCCCCTAAAATAATATGTGTAGCTGCTAGCAGGCACACCTCATTTACCTATATCAGATTAGAGGATCCTAGTAGTGATCATAACCTCTAATGGTCTAGACCGGATAGGGCGGGGTCTGGAGTGGCCTGACAATTCTCTGAATGTCCTACTTGGACAACTATAACACATAAACAACTGTAGGGTTGTAGATGACCAATTACTTAGTTCCTTTCCTTAGAATTACTGTAAGGCTGCTACTGACAGAACATGCTTTTGAGCGGTCGGCCCCTAATCCTCCACAGGTAGTCTACTAAAATACTTCGCCTGAGGGTAAAAGTGTGCTAACATGGTTCTAGCCCTCTAGACCGCAACTTGATCTGCTCAGATCTTATATGACTCTTCTAGACAATGACTAACCTGGTAGGTTAGTTTACATGGACTTAGCCACTCACGAAAACCTGTACCTGAGCATCTTATAGAAGCAGGTTGGGGCATTGGACCCACCTCTAACTGCTAATAGGGTCCCCTTCTTTAGGGTACCCACGGGTCTATCTGACCTGAACAACATGGATGGCTTTTTGAGAAACCTATATGATGAATACTAAGGCAACTATAACTGACAGTCACTGGCAGTTGCTAACTAGATGGAAGAATGTCACTCAGTTCACTAGACAACCCTAGTGCCGCTGACTCTAAAGCATGTTTATCCTACCTAAACTTCTGGCCTTGGGTCATGAGGGTATGCCAAAGGCCTCCGAGCATGCTTCACTGACAATACAGGCGCCAAACTAGTAGTTATATCACCTATGCGGTTCAACTTACTAACTCAGGTTCAATAACTATCCACAAGCTTCTAAAGTCTAGGCCTGACGATAAAGCATCCAATTCTACTAACACAATGGATTGAAGAATAGAGGAGTTCCTACGATGCTTATAGAATGTGTCACACTTAACATGTTCTTTTCCGACAAGGGATACTGCGATATAATCTTTATACGATTTCTAGCAGCTAACCAATACATATGTAATTGTAATCTACCGATAGCAGCTAATCACAACATTCCTGATCCTTATATACTAGCAAAAGCTAACTACAACATATAGGTTCATTATCTACATTTAAAATATAGGTCGTATCACTATACGACGAGAATAACTTGCCGAAGGAATAAGTTTTAACATATCTCGAATGCTTACATTCCTTTATTTACAAAACTTTTCCACCTAAAGCCAGTAATTTCATTTAGTTGCCACCTTTATTCTTAAAGAATACAACTATTTTCAACAACAAGAACGGCCAATAATGATATCTTTTCAATAGAATTAACTATAACTTCAACTCTATTTCATTCGGTCGGAAACATATAGTTTCTAGAGGGTTTTGAAGGGTGAAACACTTACCCATTGTCTATGGCCATTTAGGATTCAATTTGAAGTAATTCTGACAACTTTTACTCGGTGGAGTTCCAATTTGCCGAGCGAATTTTCAAGAAATAACTCCGTAGTAATACTTCCCATAGGCCTAGGACTCATTACCTGAAGTTAATTTGAATTTGGATGACGTTTGGTAACGTAATCGGACGATAATTTAAAGGATACCTCATGTTTTCTTAACTTGTCCGAATAAATATTTTGGAAAATGATTCAAATGAAGTGAAGTGGGGTATATATATTTGAGGTTGGTGGCAGGGGGCGCCCCCCGCCATCCATCACGTGAGCAGGCTCCCTGCGTCGGGCCTCCCGCCGCACCCCCTATGCATGGCGCGCTGCGCCGGCCGGTGCACTACCGACTGGCGCGTCGCACTGGCCCCTCGTGGCCTAGACTCACATGATCCTACTTTCGAGGCTTTTTCCACATGTGTCAATCTCTTCTTACTCCTCAAAAATCCTTGCGTACACTTTCTAATACTTAACATTTATGGGGTGTAACATCCTCCCCCCTCTAGGAACATTCATCCTCGAATGTCATTTCAGGATTAAAGGAGTTAATACTATTAACCAAGATTAAGAAAAAAATTTCGGCAGAGTCTCCTCTGTAATATGAACTATCCGGAAGCCTGAACCACAGAAAAGTCCAACATCGGCACCTCACATAGCGCTATTTGCAACTGAAACATAGCTCTATCACATATAACATAATCAACTGATTATAGCAATAGAGTTAACTATATAATATCTGAAAATATCTCACCATAACTTAAATTATCTAGATTTGTACACTATCGTCGTAGGGCCTACGATAACTAAATCTATCCAGACTTTGCATAATTTGTGGTTTTTGGTCTTTTTCTTCTTAGTCCATTTATTATATATTTCTGTAACCCATGATACTCTAATGAGTTACAACTCTGGGTCTCAAGATGGATCCTATAAATATTGGAGTCTCTCTGTCGGGTAGTGCTTCTGTAATTTAGGTATCTCCAATTGGATTAATATGAGATAAGGTCTTCTACGCGCTTACGTAATATTGATGAACATAACCTAGCCCCGAAGGTAACTCTATCTCATAGGCCAGTTGGCCATTATTTTAGAGGGTCTGGTAAGGATTAATGACTATAGGGCTGGGCTTGCCCTTCTTATCAGATTCCATGATGCCTTTCATTGGTGAAATTTCCAAGGGTACCCAATTGTTGCTTCAATCTTTAACTCTCTACATCGTTTGTAGGATGGATTTCTGATAACCCTAGGCTGCCAGCACCTCCTTCCTGATAAGCTTTAGTCCCTTCTTCTGACTAATGTATTAGAATGCTCAGTTCATTACCCCTAATTTATCTACTTCAAGTCATCACTTAAGGAGGCCCACAGTTACACTTGTAACCGACCTTTAAATTGTGTGCTCTGTCTAACCGTCCATTTGAGGATAGAATGCGGTACTCAAATTAACCTGTGTACCCAATCTATTCTAGAAGCTTAACAAAATGTGGTTGTGAGTCATGCCTCTCTATTAGAATTTATTAGATGCTTGGGCCTTACGAAACAATTCTACTACTTGTTAAACATTTAACTTGGCATAGCCTTTAGCTGAAATATAATTCAATCCAGCGAGACATGAGTTGATCTTGTTAGCCTTTCTATACTAACTCAAATATGGTGTATTTACACTTGGTACAAGGTAATCCTGTAATTGTATTCATGTCGATTACTTTCCACTTCCTTGCAAGCACGACCGTTTATTGAATTGACCTACTTCATTCTTGCTGTCCAGCCTCCCCTGGCTGGTCATTAGAGTACTATGCTATGACTCAATGATATCTTCCCTCTTCCTATGCTATCAGTAGGTCTCTCTTTATGACCTGATGTATTTTCATTAACCTCTGGGTGGAAACGCAGAGCCGACCTCTAGGTCTCATGACTCCATCCTTTGTTATTTTAATGCCAATAACTTCTTATGGTGCTTTTCCCTTGGCTATACTAGGTTAAAATCTATGTGTCGCCACTACTTTACCTCCATAACTTGTGGTTATATTACAACATTCTAGGTTACAACCACATTATCTTAACTATCAGCCCGATGCTTATTTCTTGACATTCAGCGATGGTCCCATGCTCTGTCAATCTACTTCAACCTAGAGGTGATTCTGTTTCCCTCTAGTATAAATACTCGCGTTTTCATCCTTACTCCTAGAGGCTGAGATCTGGGGTTCTTGCCTTTTTCCTCATACTGTTAAAGATATTACTAACAAAGTCTACCAATCTGTATCCTTTTGACCCGCACTCGGGCCCATTTTTTCGATATGATCTCTCTGTCCTTCGACATAACAAACTAGGGTCATAACTATTATCTTGCAGGTGCACCCTACAGCCATTCGCACACTGCAGCGGAATCAACCTATTTCAATCCTGAACTTTACTATTACTGAGGTCTCATCGCTTATGGACTCTCCCACGAGCACCTAAGTGCTTCTAGAAATCTTATTGCCCTCTTGATTTACTACTATAAGGGTCTAGATAACTTTGTAAACAATAAGGGTCTCAACCATTCTCTAATCCTCCTCGGAGGCAACAATTCTAGCCCTTCTTTATTATTCATTCTAGAGAATATGGCATTGATACTTGCACTTTCTGTTGTACTCGCACGATTCTTCATGTATTTTATGAAATTCAATATTAATTGTTTCCCCTGCCTAATTCTTAACGTCTACTAAGGGATCCAACTCATATATATATATATACTATACTTCCCGACCTCCCATTCCGAGGCTGCAAAAAGAAATGGGGATAATGCTGGCATATCTATCACCTTATGAAGATCTTGGTGCCTTGATAGGGTGATGGAGAAATAAAAAGGACGTCTACATCTGCCATTAGACTAGCCATCCCCCAATTGTTTCGCCTTACTGGTACCTTCTGTTGCGGCTGTATTTATCTTGCGAATGACTGGAGTCTGTCTTATATTGAACATTACTCTAGACAAACATAACAATGAAAGCTTAGGGACTTAACCGTATACAACTCCGCTCTATAGCACGATGTGAGAAGAAGGAGAGGTAACCATACTACCATGCCTCGTATACTCTTGCTTATAAAATGTGGTGCATGACACATTTATAAACCAAACTCTACTAGAGACGGTTTGCAGAGTCCCTAGGATACAACCTACTCTCATACCAAGTTTGTCACACCCCACCTTAGGAGGCATGACTGACACCTAATGCCATACTAGAATCTGGACTGACCTAGCTGAGCACAAGCACCTCTGGTGCCTATCCATGACTCAAACTCAAGAAAACAAACTGCTATACCTCAGCTGTAACCACAACCTCAGGTCGACAAGGCCACCTGTAAAAGAAATCAGCTGACCAACAATAAGGTAATGAAGGGATCCTATGCGAGCCGACAAGACCATCATGTTGTCTAGTTATAACAGAAATAAAAACTGGGAGCTACACGGGGCCCCACATAGCCAACACATAAAATAAAACATACATAGGCCCCACACAGCCAAGAACAACCAACTAACTGACAACTATAGTCTGAAAGCCTCTAAGAATACAAATAGTGGTCGGGACAGGTGTTCGCCGTTTGTTGGGTATATAACTACACGCAAGTGCACGTGGTCGAACAAGTAGTAAAGTGGCTTAAGTAAGCCAAGTATCAATCCCACAGGGACTGGGATGAAGTGCAATCTGCTCAAGTGTACTATATTTCAATTCTAAAAATGCAGACAACAGTGTAACCAAGAGTTTGATATTTTGATTTCTAATAATTATGCTAAGTATAAAACAATTATCTAATGTGAGTTTGAACTATGGATGTGAGCATGCTGACGTTAAACGAACATGTAAAGAAATTAATTATCGAGATAATTTGGTTAGTCTTTTCCTCTGGTTGCTAGTCAAGAACTATTGCCAATGGATTAAAACTCTCGTATTTAATTAACTTAAGAATCATGAACCGTCCACCTACATTTATGTGATTAAACGAAAATTCATGTTCTAGCCATACAAACCCGGTTCCTATATTGACTAATATGACTTTCAGGTATATTTCTATCCTGAAGGTAAATCAATTCCCAATTTTCCCAAACTAAGAAAAGATCATATCCTATTAATTCACAACTTTCCAATTTCTTGCTCTCTCGAGTGAAACCGGACTTTTTAGATGTACATTAACGTAGGCCACACATTAATGCAGTAAGAACAAGAATCAGTAGAACAACCATGGAAGAAAAGATGAAAAACCAAAGAACCAATAATCACATTTCAGTACAAGTATTCTTAACCTCAGCAAGAAGAGGAATTAGCCACTCATTTGTGGATTAAACATCGTTAAATGAGTGTTAAACATACAAGCAATTGAATACAAGAAGAAGGAAAGAGAGAAAAACCCTGATAATTTCGTCTTGCTCCACCAAGTCAGAATATTGAAAAATGAACATAAGTGTTCTATTTATACTAGTGGGAATTTTTTCCCGGAATAACAAGCAACGTGTCACGGAGTGCATCGCGGAGCACTGCCTCCATGACACGCTACCGATGCGGACCTTCACTGGAACTGGGGGTCTAGGAAATAAGGCCCAACGTGGCACGACGTGCAATGCGGAGCCATGATACCGTGCCACGGACCTATCACGTACCCTCGCTAGAAATTGGGCGAGAATTCCCTATCCAGGCAGAAGGCCTCCTCGATGGCAGCGTGACACGGCTCCATCGCGGAGCCCCTTTATTTTATGCTTTCCAATGCCTTGTCCCTTGCTCGCATCCGAGTTCAACCCCGATCTCTTCCAACATGCATTTAAGCTTCCCAAAATTACATTTTACCTGCAAAACAATGCTAATCATGTTGGTTAGTATAAATTCACATTTTATTACCAATTACATGAGAATGTATACACATTGATAGATAAACAAGGCTAAAATTCCACATTTGAGTATCACTTGGGCATATAAATTTTCCCAAGATCACTTACCCCACACTTAAATCCTTGTTCGTCGTCGAACAATAATCCTACACCTCATGCAATTTACATCCCACCCTCGCTACTTTGGTTTGACAATTTAGGCTACGGTCATACCGATTATTCAATACAGCAAATCATCAAGAAAACATGCATGGTCCTAACAATGCAAGGACCTTCAATACATCAAGACCTCCTAGACATAAGAATCGACTC
Source organism: Datura wrightii (assembly GCA_035772735.1). Classification (NCBI taxonomy): domain Eukaryota; kingdom Viridiplantae; phylum Streptophyta; class Magnoliopsida; order Solanales; family Solanaceae; genus Datura; species Datura wrightii. The sequence continues at coordinate 100,470,996 of JASDFA010000007.1, forward strand.
TCAATATTGGCAGACTCATGCAAATAGGCTGATCAGGATATCCGACACAAAAATTCATCTCTCATCAAGCATGTGCCCTCACAACACAAGAGAATCTTCCCTTTTTTGCTCATATGAACTCACAAAATTTCAAGCAGGGGCATGAAAACACAATTTCGCTCTCTCTCCCAAAAGACTTCACATGCATCATGTCATGACCCATAAGCTTGCCCTTAGTGTATTACTCCACTAATATAAAGAAGTGCGATGTAAGATCACGTAGGACTTTAACTGGTTGTAATGAAAGCTACGGAACTAGTAAATATTAGGTTAGCCAATAATAGCCACTAGTATCCTTAAGCGCCTTTTCAACACATCCCATCAACTCATGGACATTATTTCTTTTTTCTTTTTCATCCTCCCATTCTTGACATTTTTCTTTAGTTTGGCCCATCTTATTAAGCACCCTTGACACAACAACAAAGATTATTCTTGCACCTTCATTATAGTTTATTTATTACAAGTGCACCTTCAACCTTTTCTTTTCTTCTATCACTCTGCTTTTCTTTTCTTTTCACCATTCTCACTCTTTTGCCACTTTGGGAAAATGATTTTCTCTTCTTAAGCGCTTAAGAGTTTTGTATAGACTTTACGACTAATGAAAAGAAAGGATTATGCTCGGTTTACACTTTTTGACGAAAGAAAAAAATAATAGGCTAAAGGCTCAACGGGTTGACTAGGGTATACAATCAAGGTGGGCACGACAATGAAAAATAGAAGCTTTTGGTTAAAACAAAGAAATGCCTACATCCTCTCCTACAATAAATCTCCTTCATTTCGATTAGTACACACACCAGGCAAGTTCTAGACACTTCACAATAGCATGGAATGACAAAACCTCACTTCACACTAATTGCACATGCTCAATTCCAGATGTATTCACAGACTCTTCAATCAGCTAATTACAGGAATTCAAACATTAAGCCTCAATCACACTGAATCGAACTCTATGGCCTAGGTATCTCAACATATTTACATAGTTGCATGCTTTCATACGAATCACCTTTGCATTACAAATATCACGTACGACACGCAACCATAATTCCACAACCATACAGTAGCTACAGGTTTTGGGATGCAACCCACAAAAGAAAAACAACTGAAAAATAATTGAAAAACCTACTCCTAACGACTACATTTCCCTTAAGACGGTCGTCATCCATCCATCGCAGGGAACGGTCACTAACTAGGACTTCGGTTCAATGGGACCATCCTCGGTAAAAGAACCGAAAACAAACGCCGAGAAACCCAAGAAGAAAAAAAAGAAATTTGAGAATAAATTTTTAAATTATCGATCATTTCGATAAACAAAAATATGTACAAAATCAGCTAGCAACATTCAGCAACACACATCAATTTCACATATATTTACAATACAGAACAACAACTTAACAATTCACAAATCACAGAGAACAACAAAATTTCACAGGCACGACAACAGATTAGAATATATACATAACAACACAGCCAACACCTAACTACTCCCACCCCACACTTATCTCGAACACTGTCCCCAGTGTTCACAAAAGTTAAAATAATACAAAAATTGGGTAGTGGAACTCCCTGATCAATCAAAGTACTCCACTTCTTCATCAGGTGCTGCTGCTTCATCTCCCATGTCTGAATCATCCCCATCGTCATCATCGGAATCCTCCCGACGTGTCTCCTCGTCTGTGGGGACATCATCATCCGTGGGCTCTACAAATGCTGGCCCCACTCGGCATAGAGCCCTGGCATTTTCGCCAAAAGGGTTGTCTAGATCGAGCTGCCATAGCTCCTCCTCTGTTGCCGGCCTCCCCCCTATCCTCAGCTGGAGCATCTACATCCCGTACATGTGAGCCATATACTGATCATCACGAGCATGTCACTCGCCAAGTGTAAGCACTGGCCCGTGGGTGGTGTCGGGTGCCTTAGTTTTAGTGACATCTAAGGCCCGCTGCTCCATCTGCGGGATATAATCAAGGGCCTCTTCCTCGACATCTAGGCCCCTGAGGAAGGTGGTGAGTAGTCCACCAAAGTCGTACCTGTGCCCCTGATGCAACCGGGCTCTCTTCATGGCGGAGATAATCACCTCCCCCACGTTGATCTCCAGCCCTTTCATCAGGGAGTACACCAGGCATACACGATACCGGGTTACATCCGTCATATGTACCCCCGGGATTAGGAAGGAACAGACGATGTTTAGCCATATTCTAGCTTCCCTATTCATCTGTGAATAAGGCAAAGTCTGATGGTAGCCCCTCTCTTTGTGTCTACTCCATCTAGCTGTCGATCGGGTCCCACACAATGTGTGTCTGATGTCCTCATACGTTGGAGTGATGTTCAACTGTCGAAGCACGTGGGCGTCTGTGTCCCACGCCCCTATGATAGCATTAAGGTGGTGGGGTTCAAAGGTGACTATTTGCCCTCTGATTTTTATGGTGTGACTTCTTAGGGTCGGATTCCAATTGGCATAGAATTCCCGAATCAGGTGCAAGTTACATTCCTTGGGCTCTTCAAAGATGAAGTTGAGCCCAGCTGCCTCGATCCGTGGGACAATCATAGGGAACTCCTGTGCCAATGGTTCCCGTGCGATATGTTCCTCGGGGAAGTAGTTGTTTTCTTTGTGCTTTGCGTACCACTTCTTCCCCTCATCCGTCACCCACCGGTTCCATATTGGCGGCGTTGGCCACGTGGAACCGCTGGTGCTGCTGGGACTGCTGTGCCCAGTCTGATTCGCTTTCTTCCGGCACCAGATTTTGATGTGCCTTTCCCTTTTTCTTGCCTGCTTGCCATTTTACCTGTCAACCCAAGTAGACAAGATCAATGTTAAGCCAATGAATATTAACTTCGACTAAGGTCGGGTTAAGCTAGGCTACCCCACACTTAGTCCTTAGCCAAATTTACAACATTCCAGCAAGATCATCTTTATTTACACAAATAAACAACCAACTATACAAACATGCTCAGTGCATACGACGAATTCGACGGTATATATTCTATGTACTACTCAGACTTCGTACAGCTAACCATAATCATTACCATGGATAACCTTTTAATCTATCACACTTAGCAAGGAAAAAAAAACAAAGAAACGAAAACAACAAGAATTTATCTACACGAACCTATACAACCAACCCAATTCTTGCAAATTTCAATATTCCCCTAACCTGAGAATCCGTCGGTCTTTTAATATGATAACAACTACCACATCGACTCATCTCACTCAACATGTACAACCCGGCATGAATTTCACGAGTTCACTACATTTTTCCACTTCAAATTCAAAAACAAGCCCTAGAAATTATGATATCAAGAAAATTCGATTAGATTATGTAATTAACGAGTTCAAGCAATCATAATGATATTCCGAACATTCATCAACAACAATTCAATTGAATTCATGATTAATTTCTACTTAGGGAAAACTTAGCTCACCTCACATGCTCAATATCGAAGAAAATCGACAAGAAATGAGATGGAATCGAAGAACATACCTTGAAGTTGAAGAATTGAAGAAAACTCAATGATTTTCTTGGCCTATTCCGTGTCACGTTGAAGGGGGATGGGTTTTAGGGAGTTTGTTCGCGGAGTGAGTGAAAAATAAGGAAAAGTGAGGGGGTTTCGGGGTTTAAAAGTGGGAAAATCACGCGGGTCACCCGGCGACCCGGTGTGACCCGTCGCGATATACACGGCAACGTGCCACAGAGTGCATTGCGGTGCACTGCCTCCGTGACACGGAGCTGTCGCGAGCCTGTTCTGGAATTTTTTAAAAATTTCGAATTTATACCTCAACGTGTCACGGAGGGTAACGCGGAGGTCCTCCTCCGTGACACGGAGCTATCGCCCTAGCTCACTGTTTTGCCACTTTTTATTGATTTTCATACCTCGAATTTTCCTTTGCGATTCCGTACATATTTTCCACTGTTTGACCTGAAATTCATCTCACTATACAAAATTGGTTAGAATTATAGGTTTCACTCTAAATAAAAATAAAAACAAAAACAAAACAAAAAATTTTTGTAGTTAATCAAGAAAAAGAAAAAGAAAAATCTATTCACACTTTACAAAGAGAAAATTTTTTCACAGTTTACCGTCGCGGTTCGACGACGTTAAGCTCAGTTGTCCTCTAGGGTGATGGACGATTTCTCTCGATCACCGTCCTCCCCCCAGTAGTGCTTACTGTTCGGTTGTTTGTTGGGTATAAAACTCACACGCAAGTGCACGTGGTCAAACAAGTAGTAAAGTGGCTTAAATAAGCCAAGTATCGATCCCACAGGGATTGGGATGAAGTGCAATCTTCTCAAGTGTGCTATATTTCAATTCTAAAAATGCAGACAACAGTGTAACCAAGAGTTTGATATTTCTTTTTATAATTTTTATGCTAAAGTTGAAACAATTATCTAATGTGAGTCTGAACTATGAATAGAGCATGCTGAGGCTAAACGAACATGTAATGAAATTAATTATCGACATAGTTTGGTTAGTCTTTTCCTCCGGTTGCTAGTCAAGAACTATTGCCAAGGAATTAAAACTCTCGTATTTAACCCCACTTAAGAATCATGAACCATCCACCTACGTTTCTGTTATTAAATGCAATTCATGTTCTAGCCATACAAACCCGGTTCCTAAATTGACTAATATGACTTTCAGGTATGTTTCTATCCTGAAAGTAAATCAATTCTCAATTTTCCCAAACTAAGAAAAGATCATATCCTATTAATTCACAACTTTCCAATTTCTTGCTCTCTCGAGTGAAACCGGACTTTTTAGATATACATTAACGTAGGCCACACATTAATGCAGTAAGTACAAGAATTAATAGAACAACCATGGAAGAAAAGATGAAAAACCAATATGATCAACAATTACATTTCACTACAATTGTTCATAACCTCAGCAAGAAGATGAATTAGCTACTCATTTGTGGATTAAACATCGTTAAATGAGTTTTATACCCAAAATACACGCAATTGAATACAAGGCGAAGGAAAGAGAGAAAAACCCTGATAATTTCATCCCCTCAACTGCCTGTAACCCACGTTCTTGCTCCACCAAGTCAGAATATTGAAAAATGAACCTAAGTGTTCTATTTATACTGGTGGGAATTTTTCTCGGAATAACGAGCAACGTGTCACGGAGTGCATCGCGGAGCACTGCCTCCGTGACACGCTACGGACGCGGACCTTCACTGGAACTGGGGGTCTAGGAAATAAAGCCCAACGTGGCACGGCGTGAAACGCGGAGCCAAGCCACCGTGCCACGGAGCTATCGCCCTAGCTCACTGTTTTGCCACTTTTTGTTAATTTTCATACCTCGAATTTTCCCTTGCGATTCCGTGCATATTTTCCTCCGTTTGACCTGAAATTCATCTCACTATACAAAATTGGTTAGAATTATAGGTTTCACTCTAAATAAAAACTAAAACTAAAACGAAAAATTTTGTTGTTAATCAAGAAAAATAAAAAGAAAAATCTATTCACAATTTAAAAAGAGAGAAAAAAAAAATTTCACGGGGTGCCTCCCGTGCAGCGCTTGGTTTACCGTCGCGGCTCGACGTTGTTAAGCTCAGTTGTCCTCTAGGGTGATGGACGATTTCTCTCGATCACCGTCCTCCCCCCAATAGTGCTTACACCGTTCCGGTGGCTTTCCCATTAACTCTCGTGAATCCTTAATCTGCTCATCATCGCCTTGATCAATCACATTCATCACCGAGAGTTCTTCGTGCACCATCGGGAGCTTCGGTGCCTTGTACACATCGAACACCTCCACCTTGTCGTGTGCTCGCATTGTTAGCTGCCCCGCACATACATCAATTAGTGCTTTCCCAGTCGCCAAGAAAGGACGTCACAAAATAAGTGGGACTTCCGCGTCTGGTTCAAAATCCAGCACGACAAAATCTACTGGGAAAATCAGGGAGCCAACTTGCACCAGAACGTCCTGCACAATGCCATCAGGTCTGGCTAAGGACCGATCCGCCAATTGCAAGATTACTGTTGTGGGTCTAGGACTCCCTAGACCAAACTTTTTGAATACCGATAACGGGATCAAATTTATGCTCGCTCCCAAATCACACAATCCACGAGCTCGGATGCTCTGCCTAATAGTAATCTGTATAGTAAAGCTCCTAGGGTCTCTGAGCTTTGTGGGCAATCGGTTTTGAATCCGGGAAGTGCACTCCTTCGTTAGAGCCACCGTAGCATACTCAGTCAACCGACTATTGTTTGCCATGACGTCCTTTATATACTTGGCATATTTCGGCACTCCCTGCAAAACATCAACAAGAGGTAAGTTAATATGTACCTGTTTCACCACCTCCATGAATTTCTTGAAACACGCCTCCTCCTTGGGTTTCTTTAATCGTTGAGGGAACGGGGGTGGTGGTCTTTCTGATTCAGCTTCCTTAGTCTTCCCCCTCTCATCACTTTGCTCCCTCTCAACTTCTGCTGCTCCCGATTGTTGAGGTGGTATTTCTGGTTCCACCTCTTTCAACTGCAAACCACTCCTTGTGGTCACTGCATTCACCTGCTTGGGATTGGGATCTGTGTCGCTCGGAAGTCCTCCTCTAGGCCTTGTGTTTTGGGCTCCAGCAAATTGCCCAAATTGATATTCAAGTGCCTTGGTAGCTAACTGGTTGTTTTTCACTTCGGCTGCCAATTTCACATAGTCAGCCTGCAATTGAGCATGGTTAGCTATCATGGTCTTGAACATCTCCTCAATGTTGGCTGATGGTGGTGGAGGAGGTGCATTGTTGTTTCTGAATTGTGCTTGACAATTCTGCTGCCCTCCTTGGTTCCTTTGCACACCCTGACCCGAACTTTGCCCCTGATGGTTGTTGCTACCCCAGGAGAAATTTGAGTGATTCCTCCAATTGGAATTGTAGCTATTACCATACTGTTGGTGGTTGTTCCTTTGCACATTTCCCACAGTGTTTACCGAGTCAGGATTTGCTCCACAACACTCAGCTGAGTGCTCACTGCTTCCGCACACTTCACACCACATCTGCTGCACTACATTCACTAGGGCTTGAGGCTGGTTCATTGTCATGTTGCTGAAGTGGGTGTTAAGTTGATTTTGTAATGCATCTATCTATGCAGCAATAGCTGTAAACCCATCCACTTCTAGCACTCCTGCTGCTTTCCTTGTTCCGCCTCTTGATGAATCAGCATTCCATTCCGGATTGCCCTGCGAAATATGGTTCAACAAGGTATACAGCGCCTCATAAGTTTTCTCCAGCGCTTGTCCTCCAGCTGCTGACTCTAGCAATATTTTTGTGTGGGGTTCCAAACCCTCTATAAAAGTGTGCACCAGCACATCATTGGACTGATGATGATGAGGACAATCCCGCAACATGGACTTGAATCTCTCCCAAGCCTGATATAGATTCTCTCCCTCTCTCTGTTTGAAACTTAGAATTTGACTTCAAAGTCTTGCTGTTTTACCGGAGGGAAAAAACCGTATCAAGAATTTCCTCGCAAGATCATCCCACGTAGAAATAGAATTCGGTGGCTCAGCCTTCAACCACCTCTTGGCTTCTCCCAATAGTGAAAATGGGAACAATGCAAGCCGAACATAATCTGATGACACTCCAGCGGGGATATAAGTGTCACTTATCTCCAAAAAATTTTGGAGATGCTGCTGTGGATCTTCATGAGGGAGACTGGTAAACTGCCCGCTAGTGTGCAGCAATTGCACCATATTCTGCTTAAGTTCGAACCTCCCTCCTGGCTCAGGTTTGTGGATGCTAGATGTGACATTATTAGCATGTGGGATTGCCACCTTGCGAACCGGCTGAGCTGCTACTTCTTCGGGCACTAACACTTCCCGTACTACCGGTGGATTCTGTTGTTGCTCCATGATCGTCTGTCTGAGCAACTGCAGCTTTCTTTCTAGAGCTTCTCTCCGCTTAGTATGAAATATTCTTTCTAGCTCTAAATACGAGTCCACCAGCTCCTTGTCTCTTGCCAGCGTTCAACAGAGATTAAATCTGCAAAATACAGGCTAAGACCAAGTTGTCAACACTAAGAGAATAAAAATACAGTAAATTAACACTTAAGAAAAATTCACCAATTGCCAGTCCCCAGCAACGGCGCCAAAAACTTATTCGGTTGTTTGTTGGGTATAAAACTAACACGCAAGTGCACGTGGTTGAACAAGTAGTAAAGTGGCTTAAATAAGCCAAGTATCGATCCCACAGGGACTGGGATGAAGTGCAATCTGCTCAAGTGTGCTATATTTCAATTCTAAAAATACAGACAACAGTGTAACCAAGAGTTTGATATTTTGTTTTATAATTTTTATGCTAAAGTTAAAACAATTATCTAATGTGAGTCTGAACTATGAATAGAGCATGCTTAGGCTAAACGAACATGTAATGAAATTAATTATCGACATAATTTGGTTAGTCTTTTCCTCTGGTTGCTAGTCAAGAACTATTGCCAAGGAATTAAAACTCTCATATTTAAACCCACTTAAGAATCATGAACCATCCACCTACGTTTCTGTTATTAAATGCAATTCATGTTCTAGCCATACAAACCCGGTTCCTAAATTGACTAATATGAATTTCAGGTATATTTCTATCCTGAAAGTAAATCAATTCTCAATTTTCCCAAACTAAGAAAAGATCATATCCTATTAATTCACAACTTTCCAATTTCTTGCTCTCTCGAGTGAAACTGGACTTTTTAGATATACATTAACGTAGGCCACACATTAATGCAGTAAGAACAAGAATTAATAGAACAAACATGGAAGAAAAGATGAAAAACCAATATGATCAACAATTACATTTCACTACAATTGTTCATAACCTCAGCAAGAAGATGAATTAGCCACTCATTTGTGGATTAAACATCGTTAAATGAGTGTTAAACATACAAGCAATTGAATACAAGGAGAAGGAAAGAGAGAAAAACCCTGATAATTTCGTCCCCTCAATTGCCTGTAACCCACGTTCTTGCTCCACCAAGTCAGAATATTGAAAAATGAACCTAAGTGTTCTATTTATACTGGTGGAAATTTTTTCCGGAATAACGAGCAACGTGTCACGGAGTGCATCGTGGAGCACTGCCTCCGTGACACGCTACGGACGCGGACCTTCACTAGAACTAGGGGTCCAGGAAATAAAGCCCAACATGGCACGGCGTGCAACGCGGAGCCAAACCATCGTGCCACGAACCCATCGCGAACCCACACTGGAATTTGGCTGAAAATTTCTATCCAGGCAGAAGGCCTCCGAGATGGCAGCGTGACACGGCTCCATCGCGGAGCCCCTTTATTTTGTGCTTTCCAATGCCTTGTCCCGTGCTCACTTTCGAGTTCAACCCCAATCTCTTCCAACATGCATTTAAGCTTCCCAAAATTACATTTTACTTGCAAAACAATGCTAATCATGTTGGTTAGTATAAATTCACATTTTATTACCAATTACATGAGAATGTATACACATTGATAGATAAACAAGGCTAAAATAACACTTTTGAGTATCACTTGGGCATACAAATTTGCCCAAGATCACTTACACCATTCTGGTGGTTTTCCCAATAACTCTCGTGAATCCTTCCTCCGCTCATCATCGCCTTGATCAATCACATTGATCACTGAGAGTTCTTCGTGCACCATCGGGAGCTTGGGTGCCTTGTACACATCGAACACTTCCACCTTGTCGTGTGCTCACATTGTTAGCTGCCCTGCAACTACGTCAATTAGTGCTTTCCCGGATGCCAAGAAGGGACGTCCCAAAATAAAAGGGACTTCCGCGTCTTGTTCAAAATCCAGCACGACAAAATCTACCGGGAAAATTAGGGAGCCAACTTGCACCAGAACGTCCTCCACAGTGCCATCAGGTCTGGCTAAGGACTGATCCGCCAATCGCAAGATCACTGTTGTGGGTCTAGGACTCCCTAGACCCAGCTTTTTGAATACCAATGACGACATCAAATTTATTCTCGCTCCCAAATCACACAATCCACGAGCTCGGATACTCTGCCCAATAGTAATCTGTATAGTAAAGCTCCCAGGGTCTTTGAGCTTTGTGGGCAGTCGGTTTTGAATCCTGGAAGTGCACTCCTCCGTTAGAGCCACCGTAGCATACTCAGTCAACCGACTTTTGTTTGCCATGATGTCCTTTATATACTTGGCATATTTCGGCACTCCCTGCAAAACATCAACAATAGGTAATTAATATGTACCTGTTTCAGCACCTCCATGAATTTCTTGAAACACGCCTCCTCCTTGTGTTTCTTTAATCGTTGAGGGAACGGGGGTGGTGGTCTTTCTGATTCAGCTTCCTTAGTCTTCCCCCTCTCAGTATTTTGCTCCCTCTCGACTTCTGCTGCTCCCGATTGTTGAGGTGGTCTTTCTGCTTCCACCTCTTTCAACTGCAAACCACTCCTTGTGGTCACTACATTCACCTGCTTGGGATTAGGATCGGTGTAGCACGGAAGTCCTCCTCTAGGCCTGGTGTTTTGGGCTCCAACAAATTGCCCAAATTAATATTCAAGTGCCTTGGTAGCTAACTGGTTGTTTTTCACTCGGCTGCCAATTTCACATAGTCATCCTGCAATTGAGCTTGGTTAGCTATCATGGTCTTGAACATCTCCTCAATGCTGGGTGATGGTGGTGGAGGAGGTGCATTGTTATTTCTGAATTGTGCTTGATAATTCTGTTGCCCTCCTTGGTTCCTTTGCACACCCTGACCCGAACTTTGCCCCTGATGGTTGTTGCTACCCTAGGAGAAATTCGGGTGATTCCTCCAATTGGAATTGTAGCTATTACCATACTATTGGTGGTTGTTCCTTTGCAAATTTCCCACAAATTTTACTGAGTCAGGATCTGCTCCACGACACTTAGCTGAGTGCTCACTGCTTCCGCACACTTCACACCACATCTGCTGCACAGCATTCACTGGGGCTTGGGGCTGGTTCATTGTCATGTTGCTGAAGTGGGTGTTAAGTTGATTTTGTAATGCAACTATCTATGCAGCAATAGCTGTAAACCCATCCACTTGTAGCACTCCTGTTGCTTTCCTTGTCCCGCCTCTTGACGAATCAGCATTCCATTCTGGATTGCCTTGCGAAATACGGTTCAACAAGGTATACAGTTCCTCATTAGTTTTCTCCAACGCTTGTCCCCCAGCTGTTGAGTGTAGCAATATTTTTGTATGGGGTTCCAAACCCTCTATAAAAGTATGCACCAACACATCATTGGACTGATGATGATGAGGACAATCCCGCAACATGGACTTGAATCTCTCCCAAGCCTGATATAGATTCTTTCCCTCTCTCTATTTGAAACTTAGAATTTGACTTCTAAGTCTTGCTGTGTTACCGGAGGGAAAAAACCGTATCAAGATTTCCTCGCAAGATCATCCCACGTAGAAATAGAATTCTGTGGCTCAGCTTTCAACCACCTCTTGGCTTCTCACAATAGTGAAAATGGGAATAATGTAAGCCGTACATAATCTGATGACACTCCAGCGGGGATGTAAGTGTCACTTATCTCCAAAAAATTTTGGAGATGCTGCTGTGGATCTTCATGAGGGAGACCTGTAAACTGCCCGCTCTTGTGCAACAATTGCACCATATTCTTCTTAAGTTCGAACCTCCCTCCTGGCTCAGGTTTGCGGATGCTAGATGTGACATTATTAGCATGTGGGATTGCCACCTCGCGAACCGGCCGAGATGCTACTTCTTCGGGCACTAACATTGCCCGTACTACCGGTGGATTCTGTTGTTGCTCCATGATCATCTGTCTGAGCAACTGCAGCTTTCTTTCTAGAGCTTCTCTCCGCTTACTATGAAATATTCTTTCTGGCTCTATATACGAGTCCACCAGCTCCTTGTCTCTTGCCAGTGTTTAACAGAGATTAAATCTGCAAAATACAGGCTAAGACCAAGTTGTCAACACTAAGAGAATGAAAATACAGTAAATTAACACTTAAAACAAATTCACCAATTGCCATTCCCCGGCAACGGCGCCAAAAACTTGTTCGCCGTTTGTTGGGTATATAACTACACGCAAGTGCACGTGGTCGAACAAGTAGTAAAGTGGCTTAAGTAAGCAGAGTATCGATCCCACAGGGACTAGGATGAAGTGCAATCTGCTCAATTGTACTATATTTCAATTCTAAAAATGCAGACAACAGTGTAACCAAGAGTTTGATATTTTGATTTCTAATAATTATGCTAAGTATAAAACAATTATCTAATGTGAGTCTGAACTATGGATGAGAGCATGCTGAGGTTAAACGAACATGTAAAGAAATTAATTATCGATATAATTTGGTTAGTCTTTTCCTCCGGTTGCTAGTCAAGAACTATTGCTAATGGATTAAAACTCTCGTATTTAACCCAACTTAAGAATCATGAACCGTCCACCTACATTTCTGTGATTAAATGAAAATTCATGTTCTAGCCATACAAACCCGGTTCTTAAATTGACTAATACGACTTTCAGGTATATTTCTATCCTAAAGGTAAACAATTCCCAATTTTCCAAAACTAAGAAAAGATCATATCCTATTAATTCACAACTTTCCAATTTCTTGCTCTCTCGAGTGAAACCGGACTTTTTAGATGTACATTAACGTAGGCCACACATTAATGCAGTAAGAACAAGAATCAGTAGAACAACCATGGAAGAAAAGATGAAAAACCAAAGAATCAATAATCACATTTCATTACAAGTGTTCTTAACCTCAGCAAGAAGAGGAATTAGCCACTCATTTGTGGATTAAACATCGTTAAATGAGTGTTAAACATACAAGCAATTGAATACAAGAAGAAGGAAAGAGAGAAAAACCCTGATAATTTCGTCCCCTTAACTGCCTGTAACCCACGTTCTTGCTCCACCAAGTCAGAATATTGAAAAATGAACCTAACTGTTCTATTTATACTAGTGAGAATTTTTCCCGAAATAACAAGCAACGTTTCACGGAGTGCATCGCGGAGCACTGCCTCCGTGACATGCTACCGACGCGGACCTTCACTGGAACTGGGGGTCCAGGAAATAAAGCCCAACCTGGCACGGCGTGCAACGCGGAGCCATGCTACCTTGCCACGGACCTATCGCGTACCCTCTCTGGAAATTGGGCGAGAATTCCCTATCCAGGAAGAAGGCCTCCGCGATGGCAGCGTGGCACGGCTCCATCGCGGAGCCCCTTTATTTTATGCTTTCCAATGCCTTGTCCCTTGCTCGCATCCGAGTTCAACCCCGATCTCTTCCCACATGCATTTAAGCTTCCTAAAATTACATTTTACCTGCAAAACAATGCTAATCATGTTGGTTAGTATAAATTCACATTTTATTACCAATTACATGAGAATGTAAATACATTGATAGATAAACAAGGCTAAAATTCCACATTTGAGTATCACTTGGGCATATAAATTTGCCCAAGATCAACAGGGCCCTGGCCTACCTAAATACTATACAAATAATAGGTGGTAATCTTCTATAACCTAGAAACTTCGAATGAAAGGAGCTGGCCAATGTACTGACTTTGAATGGCTCCCTGGAGATCTCACAACCTGTTTGTCTAAACCTGCAGGCGAGTAATGCAGTGGCCTAGATGTCACGCCCCACCTTGGAAGGCATGACTGGCACCTAGTGCCCTACTAGGATCTAAACTGACTAAGCTAAGTTGTGCACTCTAGGTGTAGTCTTTCTTCTCAATTAAAGAAAACAATGGGCTATATCTCGACTGTAAATACAACCTCCGGCTGACAAGGCCTTATAGTAACCTATAAAAGAAAACCAGCTATCCAGAAACAACGACAACAGTCTATATACCCCTATCAAGGTCACACTGGGTCAAATAATAGCCATAGCTATCCTGCCGGCCCCCTAAGTTTGAAACTAGGCCCGCTCGGCCCCTGACTATAGTTGTGTCTAAGTCCGGTGGACTCCTGATATCTGCACCTTGGGCACCAAGCTCGACGGGGGTGTATAGAACCAACCACGGAATATGAGGACCTGGGACGCCATCTTCATCCTTGGCAGATGGCATACCGCTTCATAGAGTGACGTCATGTCGCCCCTGGTAGGCGTCGACACAGCTAATAAACTTGGGGTCTATCATGAAGGCTATACAAGCATAATCCATCCCAAACTAACATGGAATACGGGTTTTAGCTAATAACAACAACTAATCATAATAGATATGCTTATGGTATTCTTATTGGGATTCAAATTGAGTTATCATGCTAAAGAAACTAACTTGCCAAAGGAAACTGCCTTAACATACCTCGTTCACCGATTACTGATTAACTTGCGAGTTTTAGTTTGTATTCAACTATTCTTTTCAACAACATTGTATTACTGGGGAAATATGACTAGTATCAGTACTACATTTGGAGAAAAATGATAAATTTATATATAAATATTAACTATATTTCAACATAACGGAACACGGTTGAAAACTCGTAATTTCTTGATAGTCCGGAAGGAAGAAATGCTTACTTAGGGCCTGTGATTGTGTTGACACTAGTTTGGAGAAATTGCAACAAATTTAGCTCGGCGAGGTTACGATTTGCCAGACGAATTTCGTGAAACTAACTCTGTAGCAATGCTCCCTGCAGCCTTAAGCTTAAATACCGAAAGTTAATATGAATTCAGGAAGCGTTCTGCAGCGTAAATGGAGGAAATTTACTTGATTGCTTGTGTTCTCTCCTCTCTGGTCATTAATGAATATTGGAAATGAAATGAAATCAAAGGGTGGATCATATATATACTTGAGGCAGTGGACAGGGGTCCATGTCATGGATCCTATCGCACCAATCTATTGTTGTGTCACAGAGCCCTTCATAGAGGAGCACGGTCCGTGCCACGGCCCCTTTGGGCAGTTGGCCCGGCCTTCTCCCGCGCGGTCCCGACACTACACTCGTTTGACCTTTCCCCGGGCCCCTTTCTCGCATATATTACACTCTAAAACTCTTAAAAAACGTATGAATAGGCCTCCCATACATTAGAAACTTATGGGTTGTAACATCCTTCCCCCCTTAGGAATATTCATCCTTGAATGTCAACTTTAGCTTATAGGAGTTTTATCCCTTTTAACTATTTATCCTGTAAAAATTTTCGGCAGAGTCTCCCCTGTAATGGACTATCTGAAAATCCTAAAATGCAGAAAAGTCCAATACAGGCATTTCACATAACACTATAACAATTATTTCATAAGAAGGCTGGACTCTATTGAGTAACACACATAGCTCAAACCATGAAACATCGACTAAATCAACAACTTACCTTAACTACGTGATCTGGACAATGTCTGACACAAATGAAGATATCTAGATTTCATGTCATCCTCAGCTTCCCAAGTCATTTCATCTCTGTTCTTGTTTCTCCATAGTACTTTAACAGAGACAACATCTTTAGTCCTCAACTTGTGAACCTGCTGATCTAATATGGCCACTGGGACTTCTTCATATGCTAGTTCCTCAGTGACTTGGACATCCTCAACTGGTAGAATTCAAGATGGATCTCCCATGCACTTCCATAGCATCGACACATGAAAGACCGGATGTACAGATTCTAATTCTGAAGGAAAATCTAGCTCGTATGCCACCTAGCCTACTCTCCGGAGGACTCGATACGGACCAATAAACCTTGGTCAAAGCTTACCCTTTTTACTAACCCTCATCACACCTTTCATTGGTAAGACTTTTAGAAATATTCAGTCACGTACACTAATCTCCAGGTTACTACATGGTACATCAGCATAAGATTTCTAGCGGCTCTGAGCTGTCAGCAGACGTTCTCTGATAAGCTTTACTTTATCTTCTGACTGATTAATTATATCTGGCCCAATTAACTCTGATTCTCCAACCTCGAACCAACCAACTGGGGACCTGCATTTCTGCCCGTATAAAGCCTCATAAGGTGCCATCTAAATTGCTGAATGATAACTGTTATTGTAAGCAAACTCAATAAGGGGTAAATGTTCCTCCCAACTGCCCCCAAAGTCTAGCACACACGCCCATAACATATCCTCGAGTATTTGAATTGTACATTCTTCTTGCCCGTTTGTTTGAGGATGGAAGGTTGTACTCAAATTAACCTGCATCCTCAGGCCCCTCTGAAAGGACTACCAAAATTTAGCTGTAAATTGCGCTCCTCTATCAGAAATAATCTATAACAGAACACCATGAAATTACACTATCTCTCTAATACACAGTTCAGCATAATATTCAGCTGAAAAAGTAGCCCTCGCTGGTAGAAAATGAGCTGATTTTGTCAACCTGTCAACAATCACCTAGATGGAATCAAATTTATGCCTGGTACGAGGTAACCCTATCACAAAATCCATATTAATTGCCTCCCACTTCCAAATAGGAACTGCAATCTCTTGTGTCAGTTTGTCAGGTTTCTAATGTTCAGCTTTCACCTACTCGCAATTAGGACATTGCGCTACAAATTTTGCTATCTCCTTTTTCATTCCCGACCACTAGTAATTTTCTTTTATATCATTATACTTCTTTGTTGATCCCGGATGAAGAGAGTAACGGGAATAATGCACCTCGCCCATAATTTGCTGGCGAAGTCCTGTCGTGTCAAGAATACCGAGGTGGTCCCTAATCTCAAAACTCTGTCTTTGGTTACCTAGAAATCTATTACTTTTCCTCACTAAACCTTATCTCTGAGTTAAACCAGGTTAGGGTCTTCGTACTGCCGTTATTTCACTTTAACGACTAATAATGATACTGCCATATTCTGAATTACTACTCCACTGTCTCCTGAATCTACTATATGGACAGCTAAACTGGCTAATTAATGCATTTCTCAGGCCAGCTCCCGCTGTTCTGTCTTCTGGTGTACCAAACTCCCCATGGATTTACAACTGAGGGCATCTGCTACAATGTTGGCTCTCCCTAGATGGTACAAAATATTCACATCATAGTCTTTCAAGAACTCTAACCAGTGACACTGCCGTAGATTCAACTCTTTCTGTGTGAAAATGTATTGGAGACTCTTATGATCTGTGAAAATATCTACATGAACGCCATGCAAATAGTGCCTCCATATGTTCAAGGCATGTAGCACCGCGGCCAACTCAAGATCATGGGTGGGGTAGTTCTTCTCATGCTTCCTCAACTGTTTGGAAGTGTAAGCAAATACTTTACCATGTTGCATCAGATACATCCTAACCCGAAGCCTAAAGCATCGCAGTACACTGCATATCCCTCTGATCCTTTCGGCCAGGCAAATACTAGTGTTGAGGTCAGTCTATTTTTCAACTCCTGAAAGCTCTTTTCACATGCTTCAGTCCAGTGAAATTTAGTTTCTTTTTGACTTAAATTGGTCAAAGGCACTACTAAGGTGGAAAATCCTTCCACGAACCTTCTATCATACCCAGCAAACCCCAAGAAACTGCGTACCTCGATCGGAGTGGTCGGTTTAGGCCATGTTTTTACTCCTTCAATTTTCTGGGAGTCCACCTGAATGTCAGCATTTGACACAATGTGGCCAAAATGTCCATTGAATTCAGCCAAAATTCACATTTAGAAAACTTCACATATAACTGGTGATTCTTGAGTGTTTGGAGAACTGTTTGTAGGTGATCTCAGTGATCTGCCTCTAAATGGGAATATACAAGAATATCATCAATAAATTCTATTAAAAACAGGTCTAGATACGGTCTAAAGATGTTGTTCATCAAGTCCATGAACATTGTTGGAGCATTTGTCAAACTGACGGACATGAATAAAAATTCGAAGTGGCCATACCTGGTCCTGAAAGAGGTTTTTGAAACTATCCCTCTCATGAACCCGAATCTGATGGTACCCAGACCTTAAATAAATCTTGGAGAAATATTTTGCCCTCTGTAACTGATGAAACAAGTCATCTATTCTAGGAAGTGGGTACTTATTCTTGATAATAACTTTATGTAGTTGTTGATAGTCTATACACATGCGGAGGAAGCCATCGTTCTTTCTCACAAATAGGATTGGTGCACCCCATGGTGAAGTACTTGTCCTGATAAAGCCCTTATCTAATAGATCTTTTAACAGATCCTTCAATTCTCTGAGCTCAGCAGGAGCCATTCGGTATGGAGGAATAGATATAAGCTGAGTACCTGGTAATAAATCAAATGCAAAATCGATCTCCCATTCTGGGGGAATACCAAGCAGTTCATCTGGGAATACCTTTTGGAATTCATTAACTATTGCAATGGTTTGAAGAGTCGGAGATTCTGCTTCAACATCCTGAACCCTAACAATAATGATAAATACATCCTTTTTCTATCACTTTTCTCACTTGAAGATAGCAAATAAACCTACCTTTTGGCGTGGTTGAACTACCTTTCCACTCCCATACAACCTCTCCTGGAAAGTGGAATCGGACAATCTTGGTCAAACATTGAACATTGGCATAGCATGACGCTAGCCAATCCATGCCCATAATTGCATCAAAACCAATCATTTCTAGTTCTATCAAATCTGCCAAAGTCTCACGACCAGCAATTCTACCGTGCACCCTCGTTAGACCATCGTAGTTATGGTAGATTCACCGACGTGGGTAGACACTAACAAAGGTCGTTGAAGTAATTCTGGCATGATATCGAACTTTTGCGCCACTAATGGTGTAACATAAGACAAAGTGGATCTTGGATCTATGAGTACTAGATGCCCCTGGTCTGCCTCGGCCTCTGTCGGCTAGAGCTGAGGGCCTACGCCCTACTGGAGATGTTAGGGCACGTGGCCCTACTAAAGATCTATCACGTCGGTCCCAATCACTCTGACCCCTGGCTGGACAATTTCTCATCTAATGAACCTCCTATCCATAGGTATAACATGTTGTGGAACCATACCTACATGCCCCAGAATGACGCCGAATGTAAATAGGGCAAAGCGGCACGATGAATCTACTCTTCTCCACTCCCCTCTGCTAATGTGAACCTGCTGATCGTGAGCTCTCATCGGGTCCTGACAGCCCCCAACGACCAGATCCATTCCCCTGCTGCTGTTGTAGGGGTAGTGGTCTGGGTTGCCTATCTAAATATTGTGGCCTAGGTTCACCTTGGGACTCTCCTTGCATGTCACTAGGTCTAGCCTAGTGGCGCTACTCCTGATTTGCCCTTCTTATTTCCCATTTCCATTGTCTGATCCCTTCAATATTCCTAGAAAAAGCCTTAATGCGGGCAACATCCATGTCCTCTCATAGAGTTGCCGTAATGCAAGTCTCCACATATTCTGGATTCAACCCTATAATAAACCGTTGTACCCTAGCAGGCATGGTATCCACAAAAGCTGGTGCATATAAGGCTAAGGTGTCGAACCTCATAATGTACTCCCGAACACTCATCGACACCTTCTCTAGATGTAGAAACTGATAAACCTGGGCCTGTCAAATTTCCCGTGGCAGGTAGTGATCCAGAAAAGCCTCTGAGAAGCTCGACCAAGTAGTAGGGGAAACACCTCTCCCTTAGGTCCTCTCCCAACTCTCGTACCACAGTACTACAATGTCCCATAGCTAGAATATAGCTAACTCCACCGACTGTGCTGGTGTACCATGCATCACCCTGAGAATCCGCTGCATCTGATCCATGAAATCCTAACGGTCCTCCTCTCGGTCCATCCTGATAAATTACGGGGTACTCAATGCGAGAAACTCAAAGACCCTTGAACTACTAGTTCTTCCTAAAGACTCTGCGATCATGGGTTCCACTGGCTGATCCTTTGCAACAATCATTTGAGCTAACATAACAACAGTACTCCTAACCTACTGATTCGATGGTACCAGTATAGAGACTGCTGGAGGCGGTGCTGTCACATTTGCCGCTCCAAGTGGCTCCGGGGAGACCGAGATGAAGTATCCCTATCGCCTAATCTTGGGCAGATTTATAAGCCCAAGTGATACTCAAAAGTATCATTTTCACCTTGTTTATCTAGCAATGTGTATACATTTTCATGTAATTGGTAATAAAATGTGAATTTACACTAACCAACATGATTAGCATTGTTTTGTAGGTAAAATGTGATTTCGGGAAGCTAAAATGCATGTTGGATGATATCGGAGTTGGACTTGGATGCGAGCAAGGAAAAAGGCATAGGACTGCACGAATTAAAGCGGCTCCGCGATGGAGCCGTGCCATGCTGCCATCGTGGAGGCATTCTGCCTGGAGGGTGAAAATTCATCCAATTTCTAGTGGAGGTTCGCGTCTGCTCCGTGGCACGGTGGCTAGCCTCCGCATTGCACGCCGTGCCACGTTGGTGTTTAAATTCCCGGACCCCCAGTTCCAGTGAGGGTCCGCGTTCACGGCGTGTCACGGAGGCAGTGCTCCGTGATGCACTCCGTGAGACGTTGCTCATTATTCCGGGAAAAATTCCCACTAGTATAAATAGAACACTTAAGTGTATTTTTCATAATTCAGACTTGGTGGAGCAAGGACGTGGGTTACAGGCAGTTGAGGGACGAAAAGTTCAGGGTTTTTTCTCTCTTTCTTTCTTCTTTAACTCAATTGTTTGTATGATTAACACTCGTTTTATGATGATTAATCCACGAATGAGTGGCTAATTCCCTTCCTTGCTGAGGTTATGAACACTTGTGATGAATTTTGATTATTAATTATATGATTTTTCATCTTTTTCTTACATGTTGTTCTATTAATTCTTGTTCTTACTGCATTGGTGTGTGTCCTACATTAATGTACATCTAAAAAGTCTGATTTCACTCGAGAGAGCGCGAAATTGGAAAGTTGTGAATTAATAGGATATTGTTCTTTACTTGATTTGGGAAAATTGAGTTTTGATGAACCTTCAGGATAGAAATATACCTGAAAGTCGTATTAGTCAATTTAGGAACCAGAATTGTATGGCTAGAACATGAATTGCATTTGATCACAGAAATGTAGACGGATGGTTCAAGATTCTTAAGTGAGATTAAATACGAGAGTTTTAATCTCTTGGCAAATGTTCTTCGCTAGCAACTGGAAGAAAAGATTAACCAAGTTATGATGATAATCAATTTCATTACATGTTCTTTAACCTCAGCATGCTTTTATCCATTGTCCAAATTCAAAGTAGATAATTGTTTGTACTCTTAGTATAAAATTTATAAAACAAATTATTCAATTTTTTGTTATTTAGTTGTCAGCATATTTAGAAGTAAAAATATAGTATACTTGTGCAAATTGTACTTATCCCAAGTCTTTGTGGGATCGATACTTGGCTTACTAAAGCCACTTACTACTTGTTCGACCACGTGCACTTGCGTGTCGGTTTTATAACCCCAACAAACACCCGAACAAGTTTTGGCGTCATTGCCGGGGACTTGGCAATTGGTGAATTTGTTTTAAGTGTTAATTTTACTGTATTTTTATTTTTCTTAAGTGTTGACAACTTGGTCTTAGCCTGTATTTTGCAGACTTAATTGCTGTGAACACTGGCAAGAGACAAAGAGTTGGTGGAATCTTATATAGAGCCTGAACGTATATTTCATAGTAAACGCAGAGAAGCTCTACAAAGGAAGCTGCAGTTGCCTAGACAGACCATTATGGAGCAACAAAATCCACCGGTTGTAAGAGCAGTGTTAGTGCCCGAAGAAGGAGCAGCAAGGCCGGTTCGCGAGGTGGCAATCCCACATGCCAATAATTTTACATCCAGTATCCGCAAACCAGATCCTAGAGGGAGATTTGAACTCAAGCAAAATATGGTGTAATTGTTGCACACAAGCGGGCAATTTACCGGTCTCCCTCATGAAGACCCACAACAGCATCTCCAAAACTTTTTGGAGATAAGTGACACTTACATACCCGCTGGAGTGTCACCTGACTATGTTCGGCTTACATTATTTCCGTTCTCATTACTCGGAGAAGCCAAGAGGTGGTTGAAAGCTAAGCCACCAAATTCCATTTCAACGTGGGATGATCTTGTACGGAAGTTCTTGATAAGGTTTTTTCCCTCTGGTAAAACAGCAAGACTTAGAAGTCAAATTCTAAGTTTCAAACAGAGGGAGGGAGAAAATTTATATCAAGCCTGGGAGAGATTTAAATCCATGTTGTGGGACTTTCCTCATCATCATCAGTCCAATGAGGTGTTGGTGCACACATTTATTAAGGGTTTGGAACCCCACACCAAAATATTGCTAGATTCAGCAGCTGGAGGGCAAGCACTGGAAACGACTTATGAGGAGCTGTATACCTTGCTAAACCGGATTTCACAGAGCAATCCAGACTGGAATGCTGATTCATCACGAGGTGGGGCAAGGAAAGCAGCAGGAATGCTTGAAGTGGATGGGTTTACGGCTATCGCTGTACAGATAGCTGCCTTGCAAAATCAATTGAACAACCATTTCAGCAACATGACTTTAAACCAGCCGTCAGCTCCAGTTAATGCAGTCCAGCAATTGTGGTGTGAAGTGTGTGGAAGCAGTGAGCACTCAGCTGAGTGCTGTGGAGCAAATCCTGACTCAGTAAACTTTGTGGGTAATGCACAAAGAAATCACCAGCAGTATGGTAGTAGCTACAATTCAAATTGTAGGAATCATCCTAACTTCTCTTGGGGTAGCAACAACCATCAAGGCCAAATTTCGAGTCAGGGTATGCAAAGGAATCAAGGAGGGCAACAGAACTACCAAGCTCAATTCAGAAACAACAATGCACCTCCTCCACCACCATCACCCAGCATTGAGGAGATGTTAAAGACCATGTAGCTAACCAAGCTCAATTGCAGGCTGACTATGTGAAATTGGCAGCCGAAGTGAAAAACAATCAGTTAGCTACCAAGGTTCTTGAGTATCAATTTTGGCAATTTGCTAGTGCCCAATATACAAGGCCTAGAGGAGGACTGCCAAGCGACACGGATCCGAATCCCAAACAGGTAAATGCAGTGACCACAAGGAGTGGTTTGCAGCTGAAGGAGGTGGAACCAGAAAGATCACCTCAACACTCGGGAGCAGCAGAAGTTGAGGGGGAGCAAAGTTCGGAGAGGGGGAAGACCAAAGAAGCTGAATCAGAAAGACCTCCACCCCCATTCCCTCAACGACTCAAGAAACACAAAGAGGAGGCATGTTTCAAGAAATTCATGGAGGTTCTTAAACAGGTACATGTTAACTTACCTCTTGTTGATGTCTTGCAGGGAGTGCCTAAATATGCCTAATACATAAAGGACATCGTGGCCAACAAAAGTCGGTTGACTCAGTATGCCATGGTGGCTTTAACGGAGGAGTGCACTTCCCGGATCCAAAATAGACTGCCAAGCTAAAAGACCCTGGAAGTTTTACTATCCAGCTTACTATTGGGCAGAGCATCCGAGCTCGTGGATTTTGTGACTTGGGGGCAAGTATAAATCTGATGCCGTCTTCAGTATTCAGAAAGTTGGGTTTAGGGAGTCCTAGACCCACAACGGTAATATTGCAATTGGCGGATCGATCCTTAGCTAGGCCGGATGGCATTGTTGAAGATGTTCTAGTGCAAGTTGGCTCCCTAATTTTCCCGGTAGATTTTGTTGTTCTGGATTTTGAACCAGACGCGGAAGTCCCATTTATTTTGGGATGACCCTTTTTGGCAACCGGGAAAGCATTAATCGACGTAGCTGCGGAGAAACTAACAATGCGAGCACACGACAAGGTAGAGGTGTTCGATGTGTATAAAGCACCCAAGCTCCCGATGGTGCATGAAGAACTCTCGGTGATCAATGTGATTGATCATGGTAATGCCAAGCAGATGGAGGATGCCCGAGAGTTAATGGGAAGACCACCGAATAGGTGTAAGCACTACTGGGGGGAGGACAGTGATCGAGAGAAATCGTCCATCACCCTAGCAGACAATTGAGCTTAAATGACGTCGAGCCGCGACGGTAAACTAGGCGCTGCACGGGAGGCAACCCGTGGAAATTTTTTTCTTTCATTTTGCAAAGTGTAAATAGATTCTTCTTTTTCTTTTTCTTGATTGATTACAAGATTTTTCGTTGTAGTTAGTATTTTTATTTTTAGTAGGTGAAACCTATTATTCTGACCAATGTTATTTAGTGATATGATTTTCAGGTCAAACGGAGAAAAATGTGCATGGAATCGTGAAGGAAAAGGCGAGGTATGAAAAATTAATAAAATGTAGAAGACAGTGAGCTGGGGCAATAGCTCCGTGTCACGGAGGAGGACCTCCGCGTTACCCTCCGTGACACGTTGAGGTGTAACCCGGAAATTTTAAAAATTTCCAGTATGCTGTCGCGATGGCTCCGTGTCATGGAGGCAGTGCACCGCGATGCACTCCGTGACAAGTTGCCTTGTATATCGCGACGGGTCACACCTGGTTGCCGGGTAACCCGCGTGTTTTTCTACCTTTTAAACCCCGAAAACTCCCCTTTTCCCCTCATTTTCAATTTCCTCCGCGACCAAATGTCCCAAAACCCCTCTCCCACCAACGTGCCACGGCTTAAGGGAACAATTTACCCAGTTTTCTTCGATTATTCAACTACAAGGTATGTTTTCCGATTCCCTCTCATGTTTTTGTCGATTTTCTTTGATTTTAAGCATGGGAGGTGGACTAAATCACCCTAAGTCGAAATTAAGCATGAATTCGAGTTATTTGTTGATTGATAATTGTTCAGAATGTCATTATGATTGCTTAAACTTGTCGATTGCATAAAGTATTCGAATTTGATTGCAAAAAAATCAATTCTAGGGCTTGTTGTTGAATTTGAAGTTGGAAATGGGTTGAAATTATGAATTGTATGCCGGGTTGTACGTGTTGAATGAGATGAGTCGTTGTACAAAGTGTTAGGATGTTAATGGACGACGAATTCTCGGGTTTGGGGGACATGTTGAAAATTGTTTGTATTTGGTTGGTTGGATAGGTTAATGTATATGAATTTTTGTTGTTATTTTTGTTTCTTTGTTTTTCTTTGCTAAGTGCGAGGGTTAAAATGTTTGCGATGGTAGTGATTGTCATTAGCTGTACGAAGTCTGAGTAGTACGCAGAAGATATACCGTCGAATTTTCTTTTTAAACGCACTAAGCATGATTGTATAGCTGGTTGTTTTGTGTAAATAAAGTTATTCTTTCCATAGGTTATAACTGTAACTAAGGACTAAGTGTGGGGTAATTTAGCGTAACCCGACCTTAGCCGAAGTTAATATTTATTTAGCTTAACATTGCAATTGTTGACGTGTGTTGACAGGCAAAATGGCAAGCCAGCAAGATAAAGGGAAGGGTGCATCAACTTCAGGCACCGGAAGAAAGCGACTCAAACTGGGCACAGCAGTCCCAGCTGCACCAGCAGTTCCACGCGGCTAGCGTCGCCAGTATGGAACAAGATGGGTGACGGACGAGGGGAAAAAGTGGTACGCGAAGCATAAAGAGAACAAATATTTCCCCGAAGAGCATATAGGACAGGAGCCATTGGCACAGGAGTTCCCCAGAATAGTTCACCGGATCGAGGCAGCGGGGCTCAAGTTCATATTCGAGGAGCCCAAAGAATGCAACCTGCACTTGGTTCGGGAGTTCTATGCTAACTGGAACCCGTCAATCCGAAGCCACACCATCAAAATCAGAGGGCAGATAGTCACTCTGGAGCCCCACCAGCTTAATGCCATCATAGGAGCGCGGGACACAGACGCCCACGTCCTCCGACAGCTGAACATTACCCCACCGTATGCCGACATCAGACGCACACTGTGTAGGGCCCGATCCATAGCTAGATGGAGCAGGCACAAGGAAAGGGGCTACCATCAAACTCCGCCATATTCTCAGATGAACAGGGAAACCCGTATTTGGCTGAAGATAGTCTGCTCTTGCCTCATCCCTGGGGTACATATGACTGATGTAACCCCGGATCGTGTTTTCCTGGTGTACGCCCTGATGAAAGGGCTGGAGATAAATGTTGGGGCGATTATTATATCCGCCATGAAGAGAGCCCGGCTGCACCAGGGGTACAGGTATGGGTTCGGAGGACTACTCACCACCTTTCTCCAGGGCCTCGATGTTGAGGAGGAGGCCCTCGATTATATCCCGCAGTTGGAGCGGCGGGCCTTGGATGTGACCAAAACTAAGGCTCCCGACACCACCCACGGGCCAGTGCTGACACTTGGTGAGCGACACGCTCGTGATGACCAGTATATGGCGCGGATGTATGGGATGCAGATGCTCCAGCTCAGGATAGGTGGGAGGCCGGCGACGGAGGAGGAGCTATGGCAGCTCGAGCTAGATTACCCGTTTGGCGAAACCGCCAGGGCTCTATGCCGAGTAGGGCTAGCCTTTGTAGAGCCCACTGACGATGACATCCCCACGGACGAGGAGACACGTCGGGAGGACACCGATGTGGAGTCCGATGATGATGACGGAGGCGACTCGGACATGGGAGATGAGGCAGCAGCACCTGATGAAGAAGTGGAATACTTTGACTGATCAGGGAGTTCCACCACCCGATTATGTGCTATTTAATTTTTGTGAACACTGGGGACAGTGTTCGGATTAAGTGTGGGGTGGGAATAGTTAGCTGCTAGGCTGGGCTGGTTTGTTTGTATGTTCTCCTCTGTATCTTTGTATGTTATGTTTCCCTGTGTTTGTGAATTTTCAAATTATTCTGTATCTGTAAATATTTGTGGAATTGATGTGTGTTGTTGAATGTTGCCAGCTGATTCTGTAAATATTTTTATATATTTTTTCTTATCGAAATGATTGATATTTTTAAAATTTTTTTTTTAAAAAAATATTTTGTTCATATTTCAAATATTTTGTAAATAATTTTTCTATCAAAATGATCGATGTTTTGCAAATTTTTCAACTTTTTAATTTTGGGTTTCTCGGCGTTTGTTTTCGGTTCTTTTACCGAGAATGGTCCCATTAAACCGAAGTCATAGTTAGTGACCGTTCCCTATTATGGATGGATGACGACCGTCTTAAGGGAAATGTAGTCGTTAGGAGTAGTTTATTTTAATTTATTTTCATTTTTTTTTTTGGTGGATTGCATCCCAAAACCTGTAGTTACTATATGGTTGCGAATTTTTGGTTGCGTGTTGTGCATGATATTCAAAATGCAAAGGTGATTCGTATGAAAGCATGCAATCTTGTAAATATGTTGAGCTACCTGAGCTGTAGAGTTCGATTCAGTGTGATTGAGGCTTAATGTTTGAATTCATGTAATTAGCTGATTGAAGAGTCTACGAATACATCTTGAATCGAGCATGTGCATAAAGTGTGAAGTGAGGTGTTGATATTCCATGCTATTGTGAAGTGTCTAGAACTTGCCTGGTGTGTGTACAAAACGAAATGAAGGAGGTGTATTGTAGGAAAGGATGTAGGCATTTCTTTGTTTTAACCGAGAGTTTCTATTTTTTTTCTTGTCATACTCCCCCTTTCTGTGATTGTATACCCTAGTCAGCCCTTTGAGCCTTTAGCCGATTATTTCTTTCTTTTGTCCAAAAAGTGTAAACCGAGCTTAATTATTTCTTTCCATTAGCCGTAAAGTCTATACAAAACTCTTAAGCGCTTAAGGAGAGAAAATAATGTTCCCAAAGTGTCAAAGAGTGAGAATGGTGAAAAGAAAGAAGAAAAGCAGAGTGATGAAAGAAAAGAAAAGGTTGAAGGTGCACTTTCTATAAATAAACGATAATGAAGGTGCATGAATAACCTTTGTTATTGTGTCAAGTGTGCTTAATGAAATGGTCCATACTAAAGTAAATCATCAAGAATGGGATGATGGAAAAAAAAAAGAAAAAAAAAAGAGAAACAATGTCCATGAGTTGATGGGAATATGTTGCAAAGGCGCTTAAGGATGCTAGTGGTTATTATTGGCTAATCCAACATTTACTAGTTCCATAGCTTCCATTACAACCCATTAAAGTCCTACGTGATCTTACATTGCATTTCTTTATATTAGTGGAGTAATACACTAAGGGCAAGCTTATGGGTCATGACATGATGCATGTGAATTCTTTCGGGAGAGAGAGTGAAATTGTTTTTACATGCCCCTACTTGAATGTTTGTGTGTCACATGAGCAAAAAGGGGAAGATTCTCTTGAGTTGTGAGGGCACATGCTTGAGGAAAGACTGATTTTCGTGTCGGATATCTTGATTAGCTGATTTGCATGAGTTTGCCGATATCGAGAGTCGATTCTTAAAGTCCAGGAAGTCTTAATGTATTGAAGGTCATTGCATTGTTAACACCATGCATGTTTTCTTGATGATTTGCAATATTGAATGATCGGTATGACCGTAGCTTAAATTGTCACACCATAGTAGCGAGGGTGGGATGTAAATTGCATGAATGGTATGTTTGTTGTTCGAGGACGAACAAGGATTTAAGTGTGGGGTAAGTGATCTTGGGCAGATTTATATGCCCAAGTGATACTCAAAAGTATCATTTTCACCTTGTTTATCCAGCAACGTGTATACATTTTCATGTAATTGGTAATAAAATGTGAATTTATACTAACCAACATGATTAGCATTGTTTTGTAGGTAAAATGTGATTTCGGGAAGCTAAAATGCATGTTGGATGATATCGGAGTTGGACTTGGATGCGAGCAAGGAAAAAGGCATAGGACTGCAAGGAAAAAGGCATAGGACTGCACGAATTAAAGGGGCTCCGCGATGGAGCCGTGCCACGCTGCCATCGCGGAGGCATTCTGCCTGGAGGGTGAAAATTCATCCAATTTCCAGTGGAGGTTCGTGTCTTCTCCATGGCACGGTGGCTAGCCTCCGCATTGCACGCCGTGCCACGTTGGTGTTTAATTTCCCGGACCCCCAGTTCCAGTGAGGGTCCGCGTTCACGGCGTGTCACGGAGGCAGTGCTCCGCGATGCACTCCGTGACACATTGCTCATTATTCCGGGAAAAGTTCCCACTAGTATAAATAGAACACTTAAGTGTATTTTTCATAATTCAGACTTGGTGGAGCAAGGACGTGGGTTACAGGCAGTTGAGGGACGAAAAATTCAGGGTTTTTTCTCTCTTTCTTTCTTCTTTAACTCAATTGTTTGTATGATTAACACTCGTTTTATGATGATTAATCCACGAATGAGTGGCTAATTCCCTTCCTTGCTGAGGTTATGAACACTTGTGATGAATTTTGATTATTAATTATATGGTTTTTCATCTTTTTCTTCCATGTTGCTCTATTAATTCTTGTTCTTACTGCATTGGTGTGTGGCCTACATTAATGTACATCTAAAAAGTCCGATTTCACTCGAGAGAGCATGAAATTGGAAAGTTGTGAATTAATAGGATATTGTTCTTTACCTTATTTGGGAAAATTGAGTTTTGATGAACCTTCAGGATAGAAATATACCTGAAAGTCGTATTAGTCAATTTAGGAACCAGAATTGTATGGCTAGAACATGAATTGCATTTGATCACAAAAATGTAGACGGATGGTTCATGATTCTTAAGTGAGATTAAATACGAGAGTTTTAATCTCATGGCAAATGTTCTTGGCTAGCAACTGGAAGAAAAGATTAACCAATTTATGATGATAATCAGTTTCATTACATGTTCTTTAACCTCAGCATGTTTTTATCCATAGTCCAAATTCAAAGTAGATAATTGTTTATAGTCTTAGTATAAAATTTATAAAACAAATTATTCAATTTTTGGTTATTTAGTTGTCAGCATATTTAGAAGTAAAAATATAGTATACTTGAGCAAATTGCACTTATCCCAAGTCTCTGTGGGATCGATACTTGGCTTACTAAAGCCACTTACTACTTGTTCGACCACGTGCACTTGCGTGTCGGTTTTATAACCCCAACAAACACCCGAACATCGCCCCCGGATTGGGTTGACTCTGACTGAGGCACCCTGGTAGTATCTTCCCCTGCTACAACATCTAATCTCCTACTAGGTGTGGTGTGTCGCGGGTCTGCTATTTCTCTATAGATAAAAGAATATGGTAAGCTTAGGGAATCAACCCTATACTGTACCGCTCTATAGCACGACTAGATAAGAAGAAAGAGTAACCATCCTATCTTGCCTCGCAGCCTCCTGCCTATAGAATGTGGCGCACAAAACTTCCATAGACAGGACTCTACTTAGCACGACTTGCAGAGTTCCTAGGATACGACCTGCTCTGACACCAATTTTGTCATGCCCCACCTTGGGAGGCATGACTGACACCTGGTTCCCTACTAGGATCTGAACTGACTAAGCTATGTTGTGCACTCCTGATGCAGGCTTACTTTTCAATTCAAGAAAACAACGGGCTATATCTTGGTTGTAAATACAACCTCCAGCTTACAAGGCCTTATAGCCATCTGTAAAAGAAAAGCAGCTAGCCAGAAACAACAACAACGGGGAATCCGATGTGGACCGACAAGGCCACCATGATATCTAGTTATGACTGTAAAGTAAAACCAATGCTAAGCTAAACTATGGCCGACATGACCGCTAATTTACCAGGTAAAAAAGTCCCCACATGACCAACACGTAAACTAAAACACATATGGGCCCCACACGGCCAACCACAGCTAACCATAGCGAAATAGATACAATCTTTAAGCTTCTAGGAGTAATATGATGTTCGGGACAGGGCCCCGATCTATCTATGAACTGTACAGTCAAAAAAAAGTAAACCTTCTATCTACACGCTCCGAAAGAAAGGAGCTAACTACTCTGGTGATGCTGGCTGAAAGTTACAAGGGACCTGCTCCTCGTCTATCTGTACCTTCAGGAAAGTAATGCAGCGCCCCAGAAAGGGCGTCAGTACAATATGTACTGAATATATTAGGCCATAACTGTAAATGATTGAAATAAAGAGTCAGACTAAGAATAATTGAAAAGAAGGGATAGAGATCATACCTGAGTGATAGAACTTCTTACCATCTAATTAATTAATAACTAAAGAAAATAAAAACCTTACCTGGCCCCCATAAGCCGGAAGGTACAATCAGCACAAAATAACCCACCTGGGGACCCCATAAGCCCTAGTGAGTACACTTCAGTCTATATACCCCTATCAAGGTCGCACTAGGTCAATTAATAGATATAGTTGTCCTACAGGCCCCTGGGTCTACAACAGGGCCCGCTCGGCCCCTAACTGTAGCTGTGTCTTAGTCCAGTGGACTCTTGATATCTGCACCTCGGGCACCAGGCTCGACGGGGGTGTATAGAGCCAACCACGGCATATGAGGACCTGGGCATCTTCGTCCCTGGCGGATGGCATACCGCTCTGTAGAGCGACGTCATCTCGCCCCTGGCGGGCGCTGACACAGCTAATAACCCTAGGGTCGGTCATTAAGGCTATACAGGCATAATCCATCCGAAACTAACATGGAATATGGGTTTCAGTTAATAAAAACAAGTAATCATAATAGACATGCTTCTAGTATTCTTACTGGGATTCAAACTGAGTTATCATGCTAAAGAAACTAACTTGCCGAAGGAAACTGCCTTAACATACATCGTTCGCCAATTACTGGTTAACTGGTGAGTTTCAGTTCGTATTCAACTGTTCTTCTCAACTACAATCTTATTACTGGGGAAATATGACTAGTGTCAGTACTAAATTCAGAGAAAAATGATAACTTTATATATAAATATTAACTATATTTATAAATATCGTATTGACACTAGTTTTGAGCAATTCCAACAACTTTAGCTTGGCGAGGTTATGATTTTCCAGGAAAATTTCGCAAAACTAACTCCCTAGAAATGCTCCTTGCATCCTTAAACTTCAATACCAGAAGTTAATTTGAATTGAGGAAGCGTTCTACAGCGTAAACGGAGGAAATTTACTTGATTTCTCGTGTTCTCTCCTCTCTGGTCGTTTATGAATGTGGGAAATGAAATGAAATCAAAGGGTGGAACATATATATACTTGAGGCAGTGGAAAGTGTCACGCCCCACCTTGGGAGGCATGACTGGCACCTGGTGCCCTATTAATACCAGGACAGCTGGACTACTGGGCCTAAGCACTTCTAATGCCGGGCTGGCTCTAACTCTGGATTCAAGAAAATGACGGGCTATATAACGGCTATAAATACAACCTCTGGCTTACTAGGCCTATAGCCACCTGTAAGAAGACAACAGCTAACCAGAACAACAGTAGTATAAAGGAACCGATGCGGGCCAACAAGGCCACCATGCTGTCTAGTTACTTCTGAATCAAGAAAACAAGTGCTAACCCGCTACGTGACCGACAAGGTAACCACTACCAACTGAGTAAGGCCCCACACGGCCATTATAAACAATCTAAAACATACACACAGCCTCACACGATTTGTATAGCTAACCACAGGGAATATACAATCTATAATACTCTAAGAATACTGATAAGATGGTCGGGACAGGGCCCCGGCCTACCCATACTGTACAATAAAAGAAAAGAAATAAACCTCTAGCTTTGTAACTCCGGATGACAGGAGCTATTGAATCTATGTGCTGGATGGAATCATGAGTGATCGGCTCCTCGTCTATGATAACTGCAGGCAAGTAATGCAGCACCCCCAAACGGGCGTCAGTACCATTGGTACCGATTATTCAAAGCAATGAACATAACTGAAGATAAACAGTAATACTGATAGTTACTGAAACGAGAGAGGATAGCTAAACTGTCTGGGACAGTGGAATATGTACTGAGCTTAACTGTACTAGAAGGAAGATAAGAACCATACATGTCGATGCAGCGTCCTGCTAACTATTCATTTAATAAGTAACATGTATATATATTTAGTAAGTAACACACACACACATACACACATATATATATTTATATATATATATGTGTATATATATATATATAGCACACAAGAACCTATACCAGCCCCCATAAGCCGGAAGGTGCCAATCCACATGCAAGCTATATACCCCTATCCGGGTCAAACCATCCAAAAATAAATTCACTCCGCTCACCTAATAACTACGAGCACCCTGTCGGCCCCCTGGGTATGCAGCTTGGGCTCTCTGGGCCCCTGACTATAACTGTATCTGAGTCCAGAGGACTCCTGTAACTGTAATTTGAAATCTGTATCTACAATCTGTAATCTGTGCCCTCGGCGCAAGCACTCGACAGGGTATACAGTAATGCTGATCAGCCTGCTATGGGGAATGTTGCATCCCATCTTCGTCCTACTGCGGACGACATGCCACTCCTTGGAGTGATATATCCTCACCCTCTGGCGGACGAGTCGACACAGGGCGACAAGGAAACTCTAAGGATGCCCACATAACACAATCATGTCTCAACAAACAACAATATCACATATAACATGTATAATAAATCTGATAATATGGTTCATGCTTTGATATTCTATTCTGATTCTTTGGCTGGACTAAACTAAATCTGGTACAGAGTCTGAATTAATATCTCGCTGTTTAATACTGATTTACTGACTTTTATTCTGAATATGACATAATAAGGCAAACATACTTAATACTCGGCTTCTGGAACTTCCTTCTGCAACTTATTCTATTTTACTATGCTAGAAATGCTAACTTGCCGAAGAAACTAGCTTTACATACCTTAGTTGTCGATTTTCCGGCTAACTGGCGTAACTCGGCCAATATTTAGCTATTTCTTCCAACTGTATTCACATTCATAGCAATTAGAACTAAATTCATAAATATTCTGGAAGAAAATACTACTTTGGATATATATAGCCCAAACTTTGACTTTTCGAAAAACAGTTGAAAACTCGCTATTTCTCGGAAGTCCATAAGGGAGAAATACTCACCTTAGGGCTAGGAGTATATTGACACTAATTTGGAGCAATTCCACTTACTTACATCGGTAGGATGATGATTCGCCGGCCGAATTTTACGAAACTAACTCCGCAGGAATGCTCCCGGAAGCTTAATACTTCACTACCCAAGATTAATTCGATTTTGGACCGCATTTAATAGCGTAAACAGATGAAATTTTGTTGAATCCTCTCGTGCCTTCTTTTCTCTGTTTGTTTCTAGAAATTTAAAGGGAGTAAATGATTAAAACCGAACTTGGAGGCCCTTTTATACTTGGGGCCTGAACAGGGCCTCCACGACATGCCAGTCATCACGGAGGCCCCCCCCCTCCGTGACACGCTGCCATCGCGGAGGGGTTCTGCCTGGCTCCCTCTTGCGACTCTCTGACTTGGCGCTTGTCCGGTTTCTCCCCGGGCCCTTCTCTCGCACGTATGGCATTCTAAAACTCTTAACCAACATGCGAATAGGCCATCTACATGGCAAAAATTTACGGGGTGTAACATCCTCCCCCCCCCCTTAAGAACATTCGTCCTCGAATGTAAACTTCTAGCTACAAGAATTCCAACTTACTTGACTTATTCTAGAAAAAAAAATTTGGCAGAGTTTCCCCTGTAATATGGACTATCTCAAAAATCCTGAAACGCAGAAAAACCCAATACAGGTACACCACACAATAATATAGTATTCATCACAAAATCCATCTATTTCATTTATTTGCATAACATAAGGCAATTCATAAATCAATAATGCTAACGTACCTCTGGCTGATTAAGTATGGAACAATTGAGGATATCTGACTTTCATATCTTCCTCTGCTTCCCAAGTCATCTCCTCTCGGTTCCTATTACACCATAATACTTTGACAGAAGCAATGTCTTTAGTTCTCAACTTGCGAATCTGTCTGTCTAGTATGGATATTGGGACCTCTTCACAAGCCAGCTTTTCCATAACCTGGACATCCTAAATTGGGACAACTCTGGAGGGGTCTCCATATACTTCCTCAGCATAGACACTTGGAAAACTGGATGAACAGAGTCTAATTCTGCAGGTATGTTTAACTCGTATGCTACTTGGCCTATTCTTCGACGAATCTGATAAGGCCCAAAAAATCTTGGGCTGAGCTTACCTTTATTGCCGAATCTCATCACCCCTTTCATTGGAGAAACTTTAAAAAACACCCCGTCATTCACATTAAATTCCAGGTTTCTGCGTCGCACATCAGCATACAATTTCTGGCGGCTCTGAGCAGTTAGTAGGCGCTCTCTGATAAGCTTTACCTTTTCCTCTGAATGATGAATAGTATCTGACCCAATCAGCGCTGACTCTCCTACTTCAAACCAGCCAACTGGATAGCTGAGTGATAGTATTATTTTAAGCAAACTCAATAAGTGGTAGGTTCTCATCCCAACTATCTCCAAAGTCCAATACACACACTCGTAACATATCCTCGAGCATCTGAATAGTACGTTCTGCCTGCCAATCTATCTGAGGGTGGAATGCTGTGCTCAGATTAATCTGTGTTCCCAGGCCTCTCTGAAACGATTACCAAAATCTAGGTGTAAATTGTGCCCCTCTATCAGAGATAATGGATACTAAAACACCGTGCGGTCTGACTGTTTCTCTGATATACAACTCTTCATAATCTTCAGCAGAGAAAGCAGCCCTTACTAGCAGAAAATGGGC
This sequence comes from Datura wrightii, assembly GCA_035772735.1. Taxonomy (NCBI): domain Eukaryota; kingdom Viridiplantae; phylum Streptophyta; class Magnoliopsida; order Solanales; family Solanaceae; genus Datura; species Datura wrightii. Next base: position 100,506,311 of record JASDFA010000007.1, read on the forward strand.
CGATTTCGTCAGTCTGTCAACAATTACCCAAATTGAGTCATTTCTATGTATGGTACGGGGTAATCCTTCTACAAAGTCCATATTTACTGCTTCGCACTTCCAAAGAGGCACAACTATGTCTTGAGTCAATCCGCCTGGTTTCTGGTGTTCCGCTTTTACTTGCTGGCAATTAGGACACTGGGCTACGAATTTTTCTATTTCTCTCTTCATACCTGGCCACCAGTAGATTTCTTTGATATCGTGGTACAATTTCATTGTGCCTGGGTGGAGAGAATAGCGGGCATAATGTACCTCGCTCATAATCTGCTGCCGAAGCCCTGAAATATCTGGAACACAAAGGCGACCCTTACATCGCAACACTTTATCCTCAGTTACCTAAAAATCCAGCGGTTTTCCTTGCTGAACTCTATCTTTAAGCTGAACTAGGTCCGGATCCTCATACTACCGTTCTTTTACCTCCACAACTAATGAAGACACTACGGTGTTTTGAATTACCGCTCTGTTGTCCTCTGTTTCTGCTACACGAACGACTAAACTGGCTAACTGGTGTATTTCTTTGGCCAACTCCCACTGCTCGGGCTGCAAGTACACCCCAACTCCCCATGGATTTGCGGTTGAGGGCATCTGGTAGTACGTTGGCTCTTCCTGGGTGATACAGAATATTTACATCATAATCTTTTAGCAATTCCAACCAGCGGTGCTGCCACAAATTCAACTCCCTCTGAGTGAAGATATACTGTAGGCTCTTATGATCAGTGAAAATATCCACATGGACGCCATACAAGTAATGTCTCCATATCTTTAGAGTGTGGATCACTGTGGCTAGTTCCAAGTCATGGGTAGGATAGCTCTTTTCATGTTTCCTCAGCTGTCTGGAAGCATAAGAAATTACCTTACCATGCTGCATCAACACACATGCTAACCCAATACCGAAAGCGTCACAATAAACTGCATAACCCTCTGTACCTTCTGGCAATGCTAATACTGGGGCGAAGGTCAATCTGTCTTTCAATTCCTGGAAACTCTGCTCACATGCCTCCGTCCACTGAAATTTTACTTCTTTTTGCGTCATCTTAGTCAGAGGTGCCGCTATGGTGGAGAATCCCTCAACAAATCTTCTGTAGTACCCTATTAACCCCACAAAACTGCGGACTTCGGTCGGAGTGGTAGGTCTAGGCCATATTTTTACTGCTTCTATTTTCTGCGTGTCTACCTGTATACCAGCATCTGATAAGATATGCCCCAAGAAAGCTACTGAGTTTAGCCAAAATATACATTTATAGAACTTGGCATACAACTGACGGTCCTTGAGAATCTAGAGCACTGTTCGCAAATGATCCTAGTGGTCTGTCTCTGAGCGAGAATATACCGGAATACCATCAATAAACACTATCATGAACAGGTCCAGGTACGGTCTGAAGATGTTGTTCATCAGGTCCATAAATACTACTGGGGCATTCGTTAGCCCAAAGGACATGACTAGGAATTCAAAATGGCCATGTCTAGTCCTGAAGGTAGTCTTTGGAATGTCCCTTTCACGAACTCGAACCTGGTGGTATCCGGACCGTAAGTCAATCTTGGAGAAATATCTGGCCCCCTGTAACTGATCAAACAAATCATCTATTCTGGGAAGCGGGTACTTATTCTTAACTGTAACCTTATTCAACTGCCGGTAATCTATACACATACGGAGCGATCCATCCTTCTTGCCCACTCAGATCTTCAGAAAATGGACCATTGAACTTCTCTTAGAGTTTTTCAGAGCAAGAGCTAGGGCAATATTTTCTCCTCAATTTCTCAAGGAATTATTTAGGATTTTTCACCACGTATGTAGGAATTCAATAAGGGAATAGACATGGTCGAGTTCGACCTCAATCTTGGCATGGATTGGTTACCCTCCAATTAAGCCTCAGTCGACTACAGAACTAGGGTCGTCATATTTCAATTCCCTAATGACCTAGCTCTAGAATGGTCAAGCAGTAGTTCAGCACCTAAGGGTAGGTTTATTTCCTACCTTAAGGCCAGGAAGCTTATTCCTAAGGGATGTATGTGCCATCTAGTTCCGATCAAGGATTCTGACTCTCAGACCCCAACTATCCAGTCAGTCCGCGTTGTCAGTGAGTTTCCAAATATGTTCCCCGAAGATCTTCCTGGAGTTCCTCCTGAACGGGAAATTTACTTTGGGATAGACCTTATTCTAGATACTCAACCCATCTCCTTCCCTCCTTGTAGAATTGCTCTGGCAGAACATAAGGAGTTGAATGAGCAGCTAAAAGATCTTCTTGATAATTGTTTTATCAGACCCATCATCTCTCTATGGGGTACTCCTATGCTATTCGTGCAAAAAAAAGACGGTACCCTCAGAATGTGCATCAATTACCGTTAGTTGAATAAGGACACAGTCAAGATCAGGTATCCCCTACCCAGAAATTATGACATGTTTGACCAACTTCAGAGAGCCAGCTAATTCCCCAAAATAGATCTTAGGTCGGGGTATCATCAACTAAGAGTCAAAGAGTGTGACATATCGAAAACAGATTTCAAGACTCAGTACAGTCACTTCGAGTTTTTGGTTATGTCCATTAGACTAACATATGCCCTTGCAGCCTTTATGGACATGATGAACATAGTCTTCAAGAAGTATGTAGATATGTTCGTCATTGTATTTATCAATGATATTCTAGTATATTTTTGAAATGAGGAAGAGCATGCTAATCACCTGAGGATAGTGCTTCAGACACTCATAGACCGCCAGCTGTTTGCCAAGTTCAGCAAGTCCGAATTCAGGTTGAATTCTTTGAATTTCCTAGGTCATGGTCTTGGGTGAAGTTATTCAGGTTGATCGTCAAAAGATAGAAGCTGTGAAAGACTGGCCCAGACTTATCACCGCAATCGAAATCAGAAGTTTATTTGGTTTTGTAGGTTATTACTGACGCTTTATAGAAGGCTTTTCTTCTATAGCATCTCCACTATCTAGGATGACTTAGAAGAAGGTGAAATTCAGTGGTCATATGCGTGTGAGAAGAGTTTCCGGGAATTAAAAACTCAACTCACTACCGCTCTAGTGTTAACCCTGCCAGAAGGATAAGATGGGTTTGTAGTATATTGTGATGCTTCCAGAGTTGGAGTTTTGCGTTCTGATGCAACGAGGCAAAGTGATAGCCTACGCCTCCAGACAACTCAACGTTCATGATAAGAATTATCCAACTCATGACTTGGAGTTGGCAGTGGTGGTCGTTGCGTTGAAAATATAGAGACATTACATGTACGACGCTCACGTTGATGTTTCCACCAATCACAAGAGCCTTTAGTATGTATTCCATCAGATGGACCTAATTCTTCATCAGAGAAGGTGGTTAGAGCTCCTAAAGGATTATGAAATGATCATGCTATATCACCTGGGCAAAGCCAATGTGGTGGTTGATGCCCTAAGCAGGGTGTCTATGGGTAGTGTGGCTCATATTGAGGAAGGCAAAAAGGAATTGGCAAAGGATACTCATAGACTAGCTCGGTTAGGGGTGTAGTTGGTTGATGATCTTGGGCAGATTTATATGCCCAAGTGATACTCAAACGTATCATTTTTACCTTGTTTGTTGTGCAATGTGTATATAATATCATGTATTTGGTAATAAAATGCGAATTTATACTAACCAACATGATTAGCATTTGTTTTGCAGGATAATGTGATTTTTAAGAGCTAAAATGCGTGTTGGAACTATGTCGGAGTTGGACTTGGATGCGAGCGTGGAAAAGACCTCGGATGGCATATTTTGCAGTGGCTCCGCGATGGTGTCGTGCCACGCTGCCATCGCGGTAGCACACTGCCTGGGCAGAAATAAAAGTGGCAATTTCCAGTGTGCCTGCGCGTCAGCTCCGTGGCACGGAGATAGGCCTCCGCGATGGCCTCCGTGCCACATTGAGGCTAATTATCCGGACCATGAAATTTCCAGAGAGGGTCCGCGTCCATGCCGTGTCACGGAGGCAGTGCTCCGCGTTGGCCTCCGTGACACGTTGCTTGTTATTACGTGAAAAATTTCCCACTAGTATAAATAGCACACTTAGGTTATTTTTAAAGGGAGTTTTTTTTAGTTTTAGTTTTTTGGAGCCTGAGTTCAGAAGTGGGAGCAGGAACGTGGTTTTGTGGTAGTTGAAGAATAGAAAAGATAAGAGTTTTCTTCTCTTCCCTTCTTCTTTCCTTCAATTGTATGCATGATTCACACTCATTCTAGGATGATTAATTCAAGAATGAGTGGCTAATCCCTTTCTGGCTGAGGTTTTGAACTTGTGTAATGAATGTTGGTAATAATTGATATGGTTTCTTCTTCTTCTTGCATGTTGTTCTATTAATTCTTGTGCTTATTACATTCTTGATTGGCCACCATTAATGTATATCTAAAAAGTCCAATTTCACTCGAGAGAGCATGAAACTGGAAAGTTGTGAATTAATAGGGTATTGTTCTTAACTTGATTTGGGAAAATTGGGTTTTGATGTGCTTTCTTGATAGAAATATACTTGAAAGCCGTATTAGTCAATTTAGGAACCGGAATTGTAGTGTTAGGTCATAAATTGCATTTGATCACAGAAATGTAGACGAATGGTTTATGAATCTAAAGTGAAATTAAATACGGAAGTTTTAATTTCTAGGCAACGTTCTTGGCTAGCAATATGAAGAGGAAGCTGACCAAATTATCATGATTATCAAGTTCATTACTCGTTCTTAACCTTGGCATGTGCATATCCATTGTCTAAACTCAACGTAAATAGTAGTTATTAATTTTAGTAGATAATTAGTTAGAAACAAAACTCACTCAAATCTTGGTTGGATTGTTGTTAACATAGTTAGAAATAGAATAGAGATATAGTAAACTAGGCAGTTTTGCACATCTAGAGCAGCCTCCTTGGATCGATACTTGGCTACTTAGCCACTTTATTACTTGTTTGACCACGTACACTTGCGTGTCGGTGTATAATATATACCGAGCAGCAGAGCGCGAACAGTTGACTCAACTAAGAGTGGAGTAGTGATGCAAAGCAAGTCAAATTCCTCTTTGGTTGTTGAAGTTAAGTCCAAACAGTATGAAAATCCCATTTTACTTAAACTTAAGGAAATGTTTCTCAGGAAAGAGGTTGAGGCTTTTGTTGAGGCTGTGCAACCGCGGCACCAAAAAATCTTGTTGCGGCTGCCCGAGCGCACACGCAATTGTACGTGGTCTTACAAGTAATACAGTGGCCCTTTTTAAGAGCCGGATGTCGAACCCACAGGGACTGGACCAGTTCAGCTAATTATCAAGTTCATGTGCTGTCACACCCCGCCTTGGGGGGTATGACTGGCACCTGGTGCCCTACTAGGACCTGACTTGCTGGACTGCGAAGCCTGGGCACATCTGGTGCCTGGCTGGCTCTAACTCACATTTCTGGAAACAAAGGGCTATATAACGGCTGTAAATACAGCCCCCGACCTATTGGCCTATAGCCTTCTGTACCTGCACTAGCAGCTGACCAGAAACATTGTAATTCAGGGGAACCTATGCGGGCCGACAAGGCCACCATGCTGTCTAGTTATCCGCAACTCAAACATAACATACTAAAAAACTACGTGACCGGCAAGGTCACCACTACTGATAAACTATGGCCCCACATGGCCAACATAAGAAAGAAAGAGTAAAGGCAACTATACAACTGCACGGCCCCACACGACCGGCTCATCTGACCACAGGGAATACATACAGACTGCAAGCCTCTAGGAATAGTAATAGAACTGATCGGGATAGGGCCCCGACCTACCCATAATATACAACAAAAAGAATTGAACTACACCTCTGAAATTCAGCCTCCGGATGACTGGAGCTGAATACTCAACCGCTGACAGGGAGTCATGTAGAATCGCCTACTCGTCTAAGAGTACCTGCAGGCAAGTAATGCAGCGCCCCACCGGGCGTCAGTATCGCTAGTACTGAGTATGTAAAGCAACAACTGAAAAAGATATCTGTATCAATAATATAACTGACGAAACTGAAACAGGAAGAACTAGATGATCTGTCTGAAGATGTAAGTCGTACCTGTTCTCAATCATACTGGGAGGAGTAGGTGTCGTGTCTGGAGACGTATCATTCTACTACTAATCTACTCATGTCTAATGTAACATAACATGACATACATAACATAACATGGCATACACAACCTTGCCCGGCCCCCATAAGCCGGGAGGTACAATCAACACAGAATCTATACCCCTACCCCGGTCATCCCATCTCCTATAGTGGCTGTAAGCATCTTACCGGTCCCTGGGTATGCACTTGGGCTCGCTGAGCCCCTGAATATAACTGTACCTGAGTCTGAAGGACTCTAAAATCAACACTCCGGGCGTACCCGCTCGACGGGGGTGTATAAGGGCCGACCAAGGCACAATATGGGGAAACTGGCATCCCATCTTCGTCCCCTTGCGGGATGGCATATCACTCCGTAGAGTGACGTATCCTCGTCATCTGGCGGACGAGTCGATACAGCTATTAACCCTGGGCGGTCAGGGATGCTAGGTAATCCAACCCCAATCAATACAATGGTCTCAACTAGTCATGCTGTCCGTGTATCTCACAAGCTAAGGCTAACAGGGGTAAGGTATCATATAAATCACATGCTGAGCTAATAATAGTAATCTGTAGGTGTCTGATACATGCTGAGACAGGTAAGTATAAATATGAATATAGTCTCCTGTCAAACTATACTGGAGCAAAGGCTATACAAGAGGGTGTTTCTACTGAAAGCTATGATGTTTACTGAGTTTCTGTATTAACATGATTTCCTATTTCTAACATGCTTTCTAAACTTTATTTAGTTACTATTCTATGTCTGGAATGCTTTACAGATACTGTACTACTTCAGGAGGCTTCAGCTAAACACAACCATATCTTAACATGGCATATTACATCATATACTGAATATACTGGGCAATCTTAATCACTTACGTCCGAATCTATATCATACGGATAGGTATCGTACACGTTACAACCCAAAACTTCTCATATTGCACCAATCTTTAAAATAACACAATAATCGATTTCTGAACATTCTACTGGTTTGTAAATTACTATACTGCTTCAATGTTACTCAACTTGCCGAGGAAACTTAAATTTACATACCTTATCTTTGAATTATTCGTCCGTCGCATGAGGCTCGGCCGGTACTTCAACTATTTTCTCCCAACTTCATTCATAAATACATCAATCAATACTAAATACAACTTTATTGTAAAGAGCGACGTTACTTTCGATATAGTTTATAGCCTAAACTTAGGCTTATCGAAAGACGGTCAAAAACTCGCTATTTTTCAGCGGCCCAGAAGGGAGAAGTATTCACTTCTCAACTAGGAACACATAGACATTAATTTAGAGCAATTCTACTTACTGTAGTTTGGTGGCTCGCCGATTCGTCGGCCGTATTTCGCGAAACTAATTCCGTAGAAATGCTCTCTGATGCTAAATACCTTGGTATCTAGGATTAATTTGAGTTTGGGCAGCGTTTGGCAGCGTAATCGGACGATAATTTATAATTTTCCTTCGTTTTCCCTCTGTTCACTGCGTTTTCTGGAAATTTATTAAGTGATAAATGAGTTTAAACCGAAGTGGGGGCTTTATATACTTGGGCCTGGACAAGGCCAACGTGTCACGGAGCCATCGCGGAGGCCTCTCCTCCGTGACACGCTGCCATCGCGGAGGGGCTCTGCCTCGACTCCTTCCGCGATGGTTCGACGGGCTTCTCGTCCGATCTTTTTCCGGGCCTTTATCCAACACGTATGGCCTTCAAATATGCTTGACCAACGTGGGAATAGGTCATCTACGTGCCGGGAATTCTACGGGGTATAACATTCTCCCCCCTTAAGAAAATTCGTCCTCGAATGTACACTGTTATCTAGAGGACTGCTTGCTTTACTTTTCTAGAAAAATTTTGGCAGAGTTTCCCCTGTGATATGGACTATCACAAAAAAACCTGAAATGCAGAAAAGTCCAACACAGGCACTGCACACAATATTCTAAGATTCACTAGACAACTAAATATCACTTCTTCTTTATCATTTACAAACATACAATCGTAAGATACTGTATAAGTAATGATACGGACTTACCTGTCGTCTGACTAGGCCTGAAATAGGTGAGGGTATCTGGTTTTCATATCTTCTTCAGCCTCCCACGTCATTTCCTCCCGATTTTTGTTACGCCACAATACTTTGACAGATGCAACATCTTTAGTTCTCATCTGTCTGTCTAAGATAGCTACGGGAACCTCTTCATAGTCTAACTCCTCTGTGACCTGAACATCCTTGACTGGAACTACTGTAGAAGGGTCCCCTACGAACTTTCTTAACATAGCAACATGGAATACTAGGTGAACCGACGCTAACTCTGGAGGCAAGTTCAGCTCGTATGCCACGCGGCCTATTCTCCGCCGAATTTGATACGGCCCAATGAATCTTGGGCTAAGCTTGCCTTTCTTGCCAAACCTCATTACCCCTTTCATCGGGGACACTTTCAGATATAGCCAGTCGTTTACCGAAAATTCTAGATTTCTGCGCCGCCTATCTGCGTATGACTTCTGGCGGCTCTGAGCGATCAGTAAACGTTCTCGGATAAGCTTTATCTTTTCCTCGGACTGCCGAATAATGTCTGCGCCAACTAATGTTGATTCTCCTATTTCAAACCAGCCTACTGGCGATCTACATTTCCGCTCGTACAATGCCTCGAAAGGCGCCATCTGAATAGCTGAATGGTAGCTGTTATTATAAGAAAATTCGATTAACGAAAGATGTTCATCCAAGCTACCCCTAAAATCTAACACACACGCTCATAGCATGTCTTCGAGCGTCTGAATTGTACGTTCAGCCTGCCCGTCTGTCTGAGGATGGAATGTTGTGCTCAAATTAATCTGCTTCCCCAGACCTTTCTGAAATGAATGCCAGAACCTAGCTGCAAACTGTACCCCTCTGTCTAAAATGATAGATGTCGGCACTCCATGCAATCTAACTATTTCTCTGATATACAATTCGGCATAATCCTCAGCTGAGAAAGTAGCCCTTACTGGCAGGAAATGAGCTGATTTTGTCAGCCTATCAAATATTACCCAAATGGAATCATTTCTGCGTCTAGTACGGGGTAACCCTTTTACAAAATCCATGTTTATTGCTTCCCATTTCCACGTAGGTATCATTATCTCTTGCGTCAAACCACCCGGTTTCTGGTGCTCTGCTTTCACCTGCTGACAATTAGCACACCTAGATACAAATTCAGCTACCTCAGTTTTCATACCTGGCCACCAGTAGATGTCTCTGATTCGTGGTACATTTTCGTCGCCCCTGGATGAAGGGAATAGCGAGCGTAATGTACCTCGTGCATAATCTGCCCACGAAGGCTTGAGACGTTCGAAACACAAAGGCGGCCCTTACAGCGTAGCACACCATTCTCGGTTATCTGAAAATCTGGCTCCTTACCCTTCTGAACTCTATCTCTGAGCTGGACTAAATCGGGATCCTCGTACTGTCGTTGTTTTACCTCTGTAACCAACGATGACACTACAGAATTCTGAATTACGGTCCCATTATTTTCTGTTTCCATTACTTGAACGGCTAGCCCAGCTAACTGATGAATTTCTTTAGCTAATTTCTGTTTCTCGGGTCGCAAATACGCCAAACTCCCCATTGACTTACGGCTCAGGGCGTCTGCTACAACGTTGGCTTTTCCTGGATGGTACAGGATGTTTACATCATAATCCTTCAACAATTCTAACCAGCGACGTTGCCGCAGATTCAACTCCCTCTGAGTAAAAATGTACTGTAAGCTCTTATGATCTGTGTAAATATCAACATGGACGCCGTACAGGTAATGCCTCCACATCTTCAAGGCATGAATGACTGCGGCCAATTCTGGATCATGGGTGGGGTAATTCTTTTCGTGCTTCTTCAATTGTCTGGAAGCATATGCAATTACTCTACCATGCTGCATCAACACACAACCCAACCCGATACCTGACGCGTCACAATAAACTGAATACCCTTCTGTGCCTTCCGGCAATGCTAATACTGGAGCGGAGGTCAATCTGTCTTTCAGTTCCTGGAAACTCTGCTCGTATGCCTCCGTCCACTGAAACTTTGCTGCTTTCTGTGTTAATTTAGTTAAAGGTGCTGCAATAGTTGAGAATCCCTCAACGAACCTCCGATAGTATCCTGCCAACCCCAGAAAGCTACGAACTTCAGTCGGGGTGGTAGGCCTAGGCCATGACTTAACTGCTTCTATCTTCTACTTGTCTACCTGTATACCAGCGTCTGAGACAATATGCCCTAAAAAGGCTACTGAGTTAAGCCAGAATTCACATTTCGAAAACTTAGCATACAACTGGCGGTCCCTGAGAATCTGGAGCACTGTCCGCAAATGAGTCCGGTGATCTGCCTCAGAGCGAGAATACACCAGAATATCATCAATGAATACTATCACGAACAAGTCCAAGAAAGGTCTAAAAATACTGTTCATTAGGTCCATGAGGACTGCTGGGGCATTCGTTAGACCGAAGGACATAACCAGAAATTCAAAATGCCCATATCGGGTCCTGAATGCTGTCTTAGGAATATCCCTCTCACGTACTCGGACCTAGAGATATCCGGACCGCAAGTCAATCTTAGAAAAGTATCTGTATCCCTGTAGCTGATCAAATAAGTCATCAATTATGGGGAGCGGATACTTGTTCTTTACTGTAACTTTGTTTAGCTGCCGGTAATCTATGCACATTCAGAGCGAGCCATCTTTTTTTCTCACAAACAAGACTGGCGCACCCCACGGGGAAGTACTCGGCCTAATAAAACCTTTATCTAACAAGTCTTTCAACTGCTCCTTTAATTCTCTGAGTTCTGCAGGATCCATACGATAAGGAGGTATTGATATTGGCTGAGTGCCTGGTAGCAAGTCAATAGCAAAGTCTATTTCCCTTTCTGGGGGAATACCAGGTAACTCATCAGGAAATACATCTGGGAATTCATTTACCACCGGGACAGACTGGAGTGTCGGAGATTCTGCTTGGACATCCTGAACTCTAACCAGATGATAAATACACCCCTTAGATATCAACTTTCTCGCCTGAAGGTAGGAAATAAACCTACCTTTTGGCGTTGCGGTGCTGCCCTTCCACTCTCGTACTGCCTCACCCGGGAAGTGGAATCGGACCGTTTTGGTCCAACATTCAACATTAGCAAAATATGGTACTAACCAATCCATACCCATTATGGCATCAAAGTCTATCATTTCTAACTCGACCAGATCTACTGTGGTCTGACAATCAGCAACCTCTACTATACACCCGCGGTAAATTCGGCTAGCTGTGATAGAGTCATCGATGGGCGTAGATACTAAGAAGGGCTGCTGTAATGATTCTGGTACAATACTAAACTTCCGTGCCACAAATGGAGTAATATAGGACAAGGTAGACCCTGGATCAATTAGCACATAAGCAGGGTGTGAGCAGATAGTTAGCATACCTGTCATAACATCAGGCGATGCCTCTGAATCTTGCCTCCCTGGTAAGGCATATGTGCGGCTCGGACCCGCACATGTACTGGAGGCCCCTGATCTGCCCCGACCCCTGCCTGCTGAAACTGAGGGCCTGCGCCTAGTCGAGGATGCTGTAGCTCGTGATCCTGTTGATGCCCTATCCTGTCTGTCCCGGTCCTCACGACCTCTGGCTGGGCAATCTCTCATCAAATGGCCTTCTTGGCCACAAATATAGCATGCGGTGGAACCATACCTGCACGCTCCAGAATGACGTCAACTGTATATAGGGCAAAGTGGTAGGGTATACCGACCCTGCTCCGCCCTCCTCTGTGACGGTGAGTCTGCCATCTGCGAACCTCTACCAGCCTCTGACTGCCCCCTGCGGCTGAATCTACCTCCCTGTGACTGTGGCGGAGGCGGGGGCCTGGGCGGCCTGTCTGACAATCGTGGCCTGGGTCCTCCCCGGGCTTCTCTCTGTAACTCAGCTGGCCTATCCCGGCGACGCTGCTCCTGATTGACCCTTCTTATCTCCCGATGCTGCTGTCTGATGCCCTCAATATTCTGGGCAAATGCCTGGATTCGGGAAATATCCATGTCCTCTCGCAGTGTGGCCGTGATACAAGTCTCGACATATTCTGGGTTCAACCCCATAATAAAACAGTGCACTCTGGATGCCATGGTATCCACAAAGGCCGGTGCATATCGAGCCAAGGAGTCAAACCGCAAGGAATATTCCCGAACACTCATGGCCCCCTGCTCTAGATGTAGGAACTGATCTACCCGGGCCTATCGGATCTCCCGTGGCAAATAGTGGTCTGGAAAGGCTCCTGAAAAGCTGGACCGGGTGGGAGGGGAAACATCTCTCCCTTGGGACCTCTCCCAGCTTTCACACCATAATACCGCAATATCTCGTAACCGGAATGCGGCCAATTCAACCCGTTCAGTAGGCGTAGCATGCATAACCCTGAAGATTCTCTACATTTGATCCAGAAAATCCTGAGGGTCCTCTGTTCGGTCCGTGCCTGTGAACTGTGGGGGATTCAGGGCTAAGAACTCTCGGACCCTCGAACTACCGGGCCCTCCTGACGACTCTGCAACTGTGGATGGCATTTGCTGACGCTGAGCAGCCATTATCTGTGCTAACATAACTACAGCACTCCTAACCTCCTGGTCGGAAGGTGTCAGTATAGGGACTGCTGAAGGTACTGTCGCTCCAATTGGCTCCTGACGTGGTGGAGACTGCTGAAGAGGCTGGGATGAAGCCTCTGTAGGGCCCTCTGATCGGGCTATCTCCAAATTAGGGGGAGGCATCCTGCTGGTGCCCTCCCCTGCTGCGATGTCTAAGCTCCGACCTGTGGTAGGATGTTGCTGGTCTGACATTATCTGTAACCAAAGAATATGGTAATCTTTTGGGGACTCAACCCTATACTGTACCGCTCTACAGCATGACTGAATAAGAATAAAAGACAACCATCCTATCATGCCTCGCAGCCTCCTATCCATAGTATGTGGTGCATAACACATCCATGGACAGGACTCTACTTAGCACGGCTTGCAGACTCCGTGGGATGCGACCTGCTCTGATACCAAGTTTGTCACACCCTGCCTTGGGGGGTATAACTGGCACCTGGTGCCCTACTAGGACCTGACCTGCTGGACTGCGAAGCCTGGGCACATCTGGTGCCTGGCTGGCTCTAACTCACATTTCTGGAAACAAAGGGCTATATAACGGCTGTAAATACAGCCCCCGGCCTATTGGCCTATAGGCTTCTGTACCTGCACTAGCAGCTGACCAGAAACATAGTAATTCATGGGAACCTATGCGGGCCGACAAGGCCACCATGCTGTCTAGTTATCTGCAACTCAAACATAACATACTAAAAAACTACGTGATTGGCAAGGTCACCACTACTGATAAACTATGGCCCCACACGGCCAACATAAGAAAGAAAGAGTAAAGGCAACTATACAACGGCACGGCCCCACACGACCGGCTCATCTGACCACAGGGAATATATACAGACTGCAAGCCTCTAGGAATAGTAATAGAACTGATCGGGACAGGGCCCCGACCTACCCATAATATACAACAAAAAGAACTGAACTACACCTCTGAAATTCAGCCTCCGGATGACTGGAGTTGAATACTCAACCGCTGACAGGGAGTCACGTAGAATCGCCTGCTCGTCTAAGAGTACCTGCAGGCAAGTAATGCAGCGCCCCACAGGCCGTCAGTACTGCTGGTACTGAGTATGTAAAGCAACAACTGAAAAAGATATCTGTATCAATAATATAACTGACGAAACTGAAACAGGAAGAACTAGATGATCTGTCTGAAGATGTAAGTCGTACCTGTTCTCAATCATACTGGGAGGAGTAGGTGTCGTGTCTGGAGACGTATCTTTCTACTACTAATCTACTCATGTCTAATGTAACATAACATGACATACATAACATAACATGGCATACACAACCTTGCCCGGCCCCCATAAGCCGGGAGGTACAATCAACACAGAATCTATACCCCTACCCCGGTCATCCCATCTCGTATAGTGGCTGTAAGCATCCTGCCGGTCCCTGGGTATGCACTTGGGCTCGCTGAGCCCCTGACTATAACTGTACCTGAGTCCGAAGGACTCTAAAATCAACACCCCGGGCGTACCCGCTCGACGGGGGTGTATAAGGGCCGACCAAGGCACAATATGGGGAAACTGGCTTCCCATCTTCGTCCCCTTGCGGGACGGCATATCACTCCGTAGAGTGACGTATCCTCGTCCTCTAGCGGATGAGTCGATACAGATATTAACCCTGGGCGGTCAGGGATGCTAGGTAATCCAACCCCAATCAATACAACGGTCTCAACTAGTCATGCTATCTGTGTATCTCACAAGCTAAGGCTAACAGGGGTAAGGTATCATATATATCATATGCTGAGCTAATAATAGTAATCTGTAGGTGTCTGATACATGCTGAGACAGGTAAGTATAAATATGAATATAGTCTCCTGTCAAACTATACTGGAGCAAAGGCTATACAAGAGGGTGTTTCTGCTGAAAGCTATGCTGTTTACTGAGTTTCTGTATTAACATGATTTCCTATTTCTAACATGCTTTCTAAACTTTATTTAGTTACTATTCTATGTCTAGAATGCTTTACAGATACTGTACTACTTCACGAGGCTTCAGCTAAACACAACCATATCTTAACATGGCATATTACATCATATACTGAATATACTGGGCAATCTTAATCACTTACGTCCGAATCTATATCATACGGATAGGTATCGTACACGTTACAACCCAAAACTTCTCATATTGCACCAATCTTTAAAATAACACAATAATCGATTTCTGAACATTCTACTGGTCTGTAAATTACTATACTGCTTCAATGTTACTCAACTTGCCGAGGAAACTTAACTTTACATACCTTATCTTTGAATTATTCGTCCGTCGCACGAGGCTCGGCCGGTACTTCAACTATTTTCTCCCAACTGCATTCATAAATACGTCAATCAATACTAAATACAACTTTATTGTAAAGAGCGACGTTACTTTCGATATAGTTTATAGCCTAAACTTAGGCTTATCGAAAGACGGTCGAAAACTCGCTATTTTTCAGCGGCCCAGAAGGGAGAAGTATTCACTTCTCAGCTAGGAACACATAGACATTAATTTAGAGCAATTCTACTTACTTTAGTTCGGTGGCTCGCCGATTCGTCGGCCGTATTTCGCAAAACTAATTCCACAGAAATGCGCTCTGCTGCTAAATACCTTGGTATCTAGGATTAATTTGAGTTTGGGCAGCGTTTGGCAGCGTAATCGGACGATAATTTATAATTTTCCTTCGTTTTCCTTCTGTTCACTGCGTTTTCTGGAAATTTATTAAGTGATAAATGAGTTTAAACCAAAGTGGGGGCTTTATATACTTGGGCCGGGACAAGGCCAACGTGTCACGGAGCCATCGCGGAGGCCTCTCCTCCGTGACACGCTGCCATCGCGGAGGGGATCTGCCTCGGCTCCTTCCGTGATGGTTCGACGGGCTTCTCGTCCTATCTTTTCCCGGGCCTTTATCCAACACGTATGGCCTTCAAATATGCTTGACCAACGTGGGAATAGGTCATCTACGTGCCGGGAATTCTACGGGGTATAACATGTGCGATATTAAATTTCACAAGTGTTGACTTAGACTTTTTCGATAAAGTTTAATTAAGTCTAGGGGTGGTCACAGAAATACTCTGAAAACATTCAAGAAGCAACTAGGGCTAACGCCGGATAATTAGGCGATACTAAGCTTTGTAATGGTTTACGAATGGAATTATGAATTGTTGTCTCACATAATTACAATTGCATGTTCATGGTCTTTCGAGTCTCTAAACACGACAAACTAGCCTCACAACTACATCGTTGAGCGGGGATGTGACATTCTAGTTTGTGGGCAATTCAATTACGTGGAGTGGTTTACGGGGTTTATGCTCTTGATTAGGGACTTTCGTACCTCTAATCATTTAACCAAACTTAGCTTCACAACTACTTCTACGAGTGGTAATGTGATAATTCTAAGTTGGTTTCTAGCTCATCCCGTTTTAATAACCAAGCAAGGCAAATTAGGTATAATTACTTATCCTAACCACGAATTATATCGTGAGATACAAACTTGCTCCCTAAATACTTTGTTCTTGACTAGGTTTACTTTCTCAAGCTTTTACCTAGGTGTAACGTGTGTGTTTTCATGGTGATCAATAATAAAAACAACCATAATTAAGAATGTAAGACAAAACAACAATTAATAACTTAAAACAAAATCATATTCACATAGTGACAATCATATCTTGTGGCTTCAACCCTAGAGGAAGGGTTCTAGCCACTCGAGTTCGTATAATTACAAGAAAACATAATTAAAGTAACATACTTACAAGAATTGGTAGAAGAGAAGATGAAATTGATGAACCCTAGGTGAGTTCTCCCACTTCTCCCTTCACTCCTTGGCAGTTTTTAAGAAATAAATCGTGACCCCATGTTTTTAGGAGCTAAGGGACCTATTTATAGTAAATGAGAATTGTACAAAATTATGCCCGACATGAAATAGCTCCGTGTCACGGAGGTTATCGTGCCAATTTTCCTCTATGACATGGAGGCATCGCGTAGGCAATCTGGAATTCGCATAAAATACATGCCAGGCAGCCCCTTGCCGCGTTGGCAGCGTGGCACACTGCTTGTGCAGCACGTTAGGGGTCGTGACATTCCCTTGCTCGCGCAACCTGCCTACCATGGCACGTTGCCAATGCGCAGGTGGGCTGTTTCGCGCATCTTCCTTGCCGACTTTCGCATTTTACTTCCGATTCCATGCCTCCACTTCACCAACTCATGGATTAGTTCCTCAAATTCATTTTAAACCTACAAAAACAAGAACTAATCATGTTGGTTAGTATATATATTCACATTTACATATAAGTACATGAGAATGCATATAATTAAGTTGATAAACAAGACAAAAACTAAGATATAAAGTATCACTTGGGCATGCCATTTTTCCCAAGATCACCTACCCCACACTTAATCCCTTGTTCGTCCTCGAACAACCCTTTTAAATCTCATGTAAATGAAGACTCACACATAACTAATTTAGAAAGACAATTCAAGCTACGACTACCATGATTGTTTGAGATAGCATGTTAAAAATAGAGCATGCACGATTTAATCATTGAAATGATATACAACTACATTAAGACATCCTAACCTCAATAATCAACTCTCAATCTTAGCAAACTCATGGAAATCAACCGATCAAGAAATCCGACATGAACGTTATCTCTCATTAAACATGTGCCCTCACAACAAGAGAGTTACCCATTTTTACTTGCACGTTTTTAAAACACAACATGTATGGGTATGTGAATAGACTTACGCTCACTCTCTCAAAGAATTCACATGCATCGTGTAGTGAACCATAAGCTTGCCCTTAGTGTTTTACTCCACTAACTTAAGGCTGTTTGAACATAAGATCAAGTAGGACTTATCAGGTTGTAATGTAAGCTAAAGGACAGGTAGGTACTATTATGGATAATAACAGTGGCTATCTTCCCCAAACGCTTTTAATAACTTCAACCTTCATTAAGGACATCTCTTCTCTTACTTCACCCTCATTCTTTTCAATCTTGAATTTTTTTCTTCTTGTTCCCATTTCTTTAAGCACACTTAGCTTATTAGTAAGGAGTACTTATGCAACTTTTTCATTCATTTATTTTCATACTCCCTACCAATACTCAACCATTTTCAAACAAGTGCACCCTTGACCTTTTCTCAACTCTTACAACTTGCTACTTTTCCTCCTTTTTCACGCTTCTCACTCCTTCACTCTTTGAAATTTTACACTTAAGCGCGTAGGAGTTTTGTATCAAATTCATGGCTAATGAAAGAAAAAGGATTAAGCTTATATTGTAGCTATCAAAGAATAGGCTTAAGGCTCAATGGGGCTCACTAGGATTCAACATTCAAGGTAGGTAAAGTGAGGGATAACAATTAGGTTCATTCAAAAATAACGCCTAAATCATCTCCTACAGTCCACAACCTTCATTTCGTTTTACATACACACCAGGAAAGTTCTAGACATTCCACAATAGCACGGAATATTCGAAAAACTTACACTCACAGCACATGCTCAATTCAAGACACATTCAGCAGACTCTTAACTCAGGTAATCACAAGAATTTAGAATTAAGCTTCAATCACATCGAGTCAAATTCAAGAGACTAAGTGTCTCACACAAAGTTATACACTTCTTACATGCTTCAACACTAACCACACTTGTATCTTACAATCTTGTATAGCCCATAACAAGAACATCAAGCAATCAATCAGCTACGGGTTCAAAAACCAAAACCTATTGACTAATTTTCCTCAAGACGGTCATCATTCATCCATCTCGGAAATAGTCTCTCACTATGACTAAAAACATTATACATAGACAAATAAAAAAAATTATTATTCTTTGGTTCAAAGACCCCTCCCCCCTCCCTCAGGAAAAGAACCAAAAAGAAAAACCAACGGGAGATGAAGTCATGCTCAACTCAGAATTTTTCCAATATGTATCAAGCACTAATTCACCAAAAATCATTAAGCACAAAATTTTCGAAATTTCACTCACCCCGCACTTGAATCATGCTATGTCCCCAAAGCATCTAATCCAAATTCAAAAGGGTGACAAATACTCCCTGAGGCCTCTAGGCTTAGCTAACAACATGTTTTTCTTCATATTTGCACAAGTGGATATTTGACGCCATACTTTTTCTTTTCCATGGTTGTTAGCTTACTCCTCCATGGGTACTCTTATTTCCCCTCCATCTGTGCCTAACTTTCCATCAAAAACAA
Source organism: Datura wrightii (assembly GCA_035772735.1). NCBI lineage: Eukaryota > Viridiplantae > Streptophyta > Magnoliopsida > Solanales > Solanaceae > Datura > Datura wrightii. The sequence goes on from JASDFA010000007.1 coordinate 100,525,213, forward strand.
CACAAGTTGATAATAAACAAAATCAACACAAACAACAATTACAAATTGTACCTGTGGTACCCTTGGGTTGCCTCCCAAGCAGCTCCTTATTTTACGTTGCTACACGGCGTGGACTATCCTTTTCAGGACATCCTCATACCTGGGTTCCCTTTCAAGAACCATCTTCTTTTCTTTTGATTTTTAGAGGAAACAGCCTCCACTCTATTCCTCTCTTCCTCCAACTTCTTGTCACACTGAAGCCCCTTATCAGACTGGGGCTGAACACTCATCATTACCTTTGGCCGTGGACCTGTGGAATCAACTACCCCACACTTGTCCTCTGACACCACACTAACCTTACAAAGGTTTCTGTATTGTGTGGGTGGGTTCATTTCTTGGTATACTCGGAAGATTTCTTCTTCATCCTTGACCCTCATTTTCAAGGTCCCTACTCTTAAGTCAATTATCACTCCTCCGGTGGAGAAGAACAGTCGTCCCAAGATTAAGGGTACCTGGTCATCAACATGAAAATCTAAGATAATAAAATCAGCAGGTATAATAAACTTACCCACTCTGATGAGAAGGTCCTCTATGATTCCATCCGGTGTCACTCGCGACTTATCCGCCAGCTGCAGCATCAATCTTGTTGGCCGTGGTTTTCCCAACCCCAAGGTGTTAAATAAAGATAGGGGCATTAGATTAGCTGCTGCCCCTAGGTCACATAAAGCTCGAATCACCTCATCTTTACCAATTTGTATGGGGAGGGTAAAACTCCCTGGGTCTTTGAGCTTCTTAGGAATATTACTCAACACCCTGTGACTGCACTCCTCAGTCAGTGCTACCGTCTATACATCCACTAATCTCACTTTGTTAGCCATCACATATTTCAAGTATTTAGCATACTTGGGCATTCCATGCAAAAAATCAATAAGAGGCAAATTTATGTGATGTTCTTTGAAAATCTCAAAGAACTTTTTGAAACATTCCTCCTCCTTTCTCTTTTTGAATCTTTCAGGGAATGGTGGTGGTGGTCGTTGTGATGGCTGCAATGAAGATTGTGAATTTTGTTGCACAACACTCTTATTCTCTCCCTTGTCAGTGGATGATCCTTTTCTATCCAACTCCGACTGCACCTCATTTCTCTTCTCTTTTGGCACCGCATCAGCTACTTGTTTGCTACTCCTCAGACTGATGGTGTTGACCTGACGGGGGTTAGGATCTGTGTCACTTGGTAGTCCTCCCTGCGGTCTCATGTTTTGAGAAGCTGCTATCTGACCCATCTGCTTCTCTAGATTGCGGGTGGCCAACTGCTGATTTTTCAAACCCGATGCCATCCTCTCCCGTTTCTCTGCTAATTGAGTCTCGGTCTCCATGATTTTCTGCAACATTTCCTCAATGTTGCTGCTCAACTGGCCATCATTTTTCCTATTTTGCTCATACTGCTGCTGTTGAGGTTGCTGATAACTTTGCTTTTGATTTCCACCCCAATAAAAATTCTAGTGGCTCTGCCAATTTTTGTTGAAATTGTTTCCAAAATTCTGAGTGTTCCTCTGTACATTCCCAACAAATTGACTGATTGCGGATTGGCTCCACAAGATTCTGCATTGTGACCATAGTTTCTGCAAATTTCACACCAACTCGGAGCTTGCTGAACTGCGTTAACCTGGCCTTGCTGTTGATACTCAGTTTACCGAACTTAGTCATAATCTGATGCTGGAATGAAGCTAACTGTGCCGCCAAGGCATTCATACCATCTACTTCTATCAACCCTAATCTCTTTCCTGCCCCTCTCGATGACTCGCTGTGCCACTCTGGATTTCCCTGTGCAATTCTATTCAATAGCCTGTGTAGCTCATCATACGTCTTTTCTAAAGCATGCCCACCCGATGCAAAGTCTCGCAAAATTTTTGTATGTGGATCTAGACTTTCTACAAAGGTATGGGCCAGCACTTCATTCGATTGCTGGTGATGGGGACAATCTCTTAATAATGACTTGAATCTTTCCCAAGCCAAATATAAATTCTCATCAGGCCTCCGCTTGAAACACAGTATTTCACTTCTCAATTTTGCAGTCTTGCCTGAAGGAAAGAATCTGATTAAGGACATCTCTTTTCTTACTTCCTCCTTATTCTTTTCACTCTTGAATTTTCTCTTCTTGTTCCCATTTCTTTAAGCACATTTAGCTTATTAGTAAGGAGTACCTAAGCAACTTTTCATTCATTTACTTTCTTACTCCCTATAAATAATCAAGCATTTTCAAACAAGTGCACCCTTGACCTTTCTCAACGTTTACAACTGCTACTCTTCCTTCTTTTTCATGCTTCTCACTCCTTCACTCTTTCAGATTTTTCCATTAAGCGCTTAAGAGTTTTGGATCAAATTCAAGGCCAAGGAAAGAAAAAGATTAAGCTTATGTTGTAGCTATCAAAGAATAGGCTTAAGGCTCAATGGGGCTCACTAGGATTCAACATTAAAGGTAGGTAAAGTGAGGGATAAAAATTAGGTTCATTCAAAGAAATGCCTAAATCATCTCCTACCATCCACATCCTTTATTTAGTTTTATATACACACCTGGAAAGTTCTAGACATTCCACAATAGCACGAATATTCAAAAAACTTACACTCACAGCACATGCTCAATTCAAGACACATTCTGCAGACTCTTACTCAACTAATCACAAGAATTCACAATTAAGCTTCAATCACATCAGGTCAAATTGAAGAGCCTAAGTGTCTCAAACAAAGTTATACACTTCTTACATACTTCAACATTAACAACACTTGTATCTTACATTCATGTATAGCACATAACAAGAACATCAAGCCATCAATTAGCTACGGGTTCAAAACCCAAAATCTATTGACTAATTTTTCATCAAGACGGTCGTCATCCATCCATCGTCATAAATACTCCCTAATTATGACTAGAAACATTATATACAGACAAAGAAAAATTATTTTATTATTCTTCAATTCAAACACCCCCCGTCGAAAAAGAACCAAAAAGAAAACCAACGGGTGGTGAAGTCATGCTTAAAAATTTTTCCAATATGTATCAAGCACTACATTCACTGAAATCACTAAGCAAAAATTTTTTGAAATTTCCCTCACCCCACACTTGAATCATGCTATGTCCCCAAAGCAACTAATTAAAATTCAAAAGGGTGAGAAATACTCCCTGAGGCCTCTAGGCCTAACTAATAGCATGCTTTTCTTCAAATTTGCACAAGTGGGTATTTGACCCCAAACTTTTTCTCTTCCATGCTTGTTAGCTTCCTCCTCCATGGGTACTCAGACTTCCCCTCCAAATGTGCTTAACTTTCCACCAAAACATACAATATGAAAAATAAATAAAATCAACTCAAATGCAAGAAATTAAAATGGTACCCATGGTACCCTTGGGCTAGCTTCCAAGCAGCACCTAATTTACGTCGCGACACGATGTATCAAGTTTCACCACTTTTTCCTCCACCTTGAGGATATGAATCTCACCCCTAATTACTTCTCTAGTTTCCTCTTATGCTTCAGGGGTGGTGGTGAAAAAATGAAAGGACCAAGTAGTAGATGTCACCTTTTGAACTTATTGGCCCTTAAGTAAGCGAAGTCATTTTTTCTCTCCGAGTCAGTAATTTTCAGAATATACGGGGCTTGTTCCTCCTCTAGACATTTAACTATAAGCTTGGAAGACTCTATTTCTAGGTTGTCAAAGAAACTTAATGTCATAAAATGCTTCGAGTGGGGTACGATACACCTCCACTCTGAAACTACATTATGGTTGACCTCCTTACTTGTATACACCTTCTCCGCATCAACATCTATCTCTCCATTAATGTCAAATGGGGGATACTCGATCTCTTCTTCCATGAATGGATTTTCCATATGTGTGAGACCATCACGGGGACTCTCAAGAGCTTCTAATTGTTGAGCTTCTTCCAAGAACTCACCCTTTTCTTCTCCTTGTAATCCCTCTTGAGTATTGCATAAAACCGTTACTTGCAAATCAGCGCAAGCTTCGGCCTCAACCATCATCTCCGTGATCTTGGCGCTTATCATTTATAAGGCCTCTCCATTTTCCTTAGTCTGAATTTCTAATATTTCCATCTGCTCCCTCATTGCTTCTGTCTGCTCAAGGAACTGTTTCAACATGTTTTGTATTTGAGCTTGGTGTTCCAAGTCCTCATTTTCATCATTCCTGTACTTATAAAAAATAACAGAAGGATCATAGTAGGGTCTTGGGGGAGGGGAGCATGCATTCGGAGAGCCATCCCAATGGCCAGCTTTACCACCACATATATTGCAAGTGTTACAGTTTTTCCATAAGTGGGGTTCTCCACAATTTAGACAGGACTCACCAAAATATGAGTATCCACCATTCAACCCATTTGTGTTCCATGTTGTCATGTCAAGAAGGGTATCAAACTAAAAACTAAAAATAAAATAAATTTAAAACTAATAATTTTTTTTGTTCAACACTTAAGGAAATTTAAAGTCACACAAAAACAGAAAAATTTACTAAACTTTGCCGAGTCCTCGGCAACAGCACCAAAAACTTGTTGAGACTGCGCAGCAGCGATGCTAAAAAAACTTGTTGACGGCTGCCCGAGCGCACACGCAAGTGTATGTGGTCTTACAAGTAATACAGTGGCCCTTTTTAAGAGCTGGATGTCAAACACACAGGTCCTGGACCAATTCAGCTAATTATCAAGTTCAAGTGCGATATTAACTTTCACAAGTGTTGACTTAGACTTTTTCGATAAAGTTTAATTAAGTCTAGGGGTGGTCACAAAAATACTATGAAAACATTCAAGAAGCAAGTAGGGCTAACGTCGGATAATCATGCGATACTACGCTTTGTAATGGTTTAAGTATGGAATTATCAATTTTCCTCTAACATAATTACAATTGCATGTTCATGGTCTTTCGAGCCTCTAAACACGACAAACTAGCCTCACAACTACAGCGTTGAGTGGGGATGTGACATTCTAGTTCGTGGGCAATTAAATTACGTGGATGTGGTTTACGGGGTTTATGCTCTTGATTAGGGACTTTCGTACCTCTAATCATTTAACCAAACTTAGCTTCACAACTACTTTTACGAGTGTTGATGTGATAATTCTAAGTTGGTGTCTAGCTCATCCAGTTTTAATAACCAAGCATGGCAAATTAGGTATAATTTCTTATCCTAACCGCAAATTATATCATGAGATACAAACATGCTCCCTACATTCTTTGTTCTTGCCTAGGTTTACATTCTTAAGCTTTTACCTAGGTGTAACGTGTGTGTTTTCATGGTGATCAATCATAAAAACAACCATAATTAAGAATGTAAGACAAAACAACAATTAATAACTTAAAACCAGAACAAATTTACATATTCACAATCATATCTTGTGGCTTAAACCCTAGAGGAAGGGTTCTAGTCACTCAAGTTCATATAATTACAAGAAAACATAATTAAAGTAACATACTTACAAGAATTGGTTGAAGAGAAGATGAAATTGATGAACCCTGGTGAGTTCTCCCACTTCTCCCTTCACTCCTTGGCAGTTTTTAAGAAATAAATCGTGACCCCATGTTTTTAGGAGCTAAGGGACCTATTTATAGTAAATGAGAATTGTACAAAATTATGCCCGACATGAAATAGCTTCATGTCACAGAGGTTATCGCGCCAATTTGCCTCCATGACACGGAGGCATCGCGTAGGCAATCTGGAATTCGAATAAAATACATGCCAGGCAGCCCCTTGCCGCGTTGGCGGCATGGCATGTTGCTTGTGCAGCGCGTTAGGGGCCGTGGCGCGCCCTTGGTCGTGTAGCCTACCTGCCGTGGCATGTTGCCAACGCGCAGGTGGGCTGTTTCGCGCATCCTCCGTGCCGACATTCACGTTTTACATCCGATTCCATGCCTCCACTTCACCAACTCATGGATTAGTTCCTCAAATTCATTTTAAACCTACAAAAACAAGAACTAATCATGTTGGTTAGTATATATATTCACATTTACATAGAAGTACATGAGAATTTATATAATTAAGTCGATAAAAAAGACGAAAACTAAGTTATAAAGTATCACTTGGGCATGCCATTTTGCCCAAGATCAGCTTTCTCCAAAGGGAGAGATGATGTGCTCCGTTACCAGGGTAGATTGTGTGTACCAGATGTCGGTGACTTGAGACAACAGATATTTGGTGAAGCACATAGCTCGAGGTACTCTATCCACCCTGGTTCTACTAAAATGCACCATGATTTTTAAGATATTTATTGGTGGAACGGCATGAAGAGAGACATCGTTGAAATTGTAGCTAAGTGCCTGAACTTCCAGCATGCATAGGTAGAGCACCAAAGATCGGGAGGTATGTCCTAGGATATTAGCATACCCACATGGAAATGTGATGAAGTAAACGTGGACTTTATTACGGGTCTACCTCAAACTCATCGGCAACATAATTCCATCTGGGTAGTAGTAGAACGAATGACTAAGTTAGCACATTTCCTCCCAATTAAAACTACAGATTCAGCTGAGGACTTTGCTAGACTTTACATCCGGGAGTTGGTTCGGCTTCATGGGGTGCCATTATCTATCATTTAAAATAGGGGTACCCAGTTGACCTCACATTTCTGAAAGTCTTTTTTAGAAGGGACTTGGCACCCAGGTCAAGCGGCACAACTTTTCACCCTGCAGACAGATGGACAAGCTAAGCGAACTATTAAGAACCTAGAAGATATGTTGAGATCGTGTGTGATCGATCTCAAGTGCAGTTGGGATGACCATTTTTATCTTATTGATTTTGCGTACAACAATAGTTATCACTCCCTCATCCATATGCCCTCGTCTGGGGCATTGCATGGTAGAAGGTGCAGGTCTCATATTGGATGTTTAAGGTTGGTGAAGCTACAATAATCAGGCCAGACTCGGTTCATGAAGCTATGCAGAAGGTACAACTTATTAGAGAAAGACTGAAAATAGCTCAGAGCCATTAGAAATCTTATGATGATGTAAGGAGAAGAGAATTGGAGTTCGCTGTGGATGATTGGGTCTATCTGAAAATTTCACCCATGAAAGGGGTGAAGAGGTTTGGGAAGAAGGGAAAGCTCAGTCCGAAATATGTGGGACCCTACTTAATTCTAAGGCGAATTGGCAAGGTAGCTTATAAGCTAGAATTACCTTCAGAACTGGCATTTGTCCACCTAGTATTCCGTGTGTCACTATTGAAGAAGTGCATCAGTGATCCAACTACAATTGTGCCATTGGACAGCGCTGGAGTGAAAGATAGTCTCTCATATGAGGAGGTTCCAATCCACATCCTTGATCGTCAAGTTCGTAAAATGAGGAACAAGGAAGTAGATTTAGTCAAAGTCTTGTGGAGGAATCATCATGCTGAAGAAGCTACGTGGGAGGCTGAAGCAGATATGATGGCTAGAAACCCTCATTTGTTCCCTTCCAACTCAGTTTCAGTTTGAGGTTTCAATTCCTTCCATAAAACTGCTTTTAGTTCGTGTGATACAATTTCTTTCACGTAAATGAATATGTGCATGATTAGTGAATTCAGTCCAAACTTGTGATGCAGTTTAGAGGTAGTCATTCGACTAGTTTCAACCTTCATGATCAGTATTTGTGTATAAATATTTCCATTCCCTGCTTTCTTATGTGTTTTCCAACATTCGAGGATGAATGTTCCCAAAGGGGAGATATTATAATGCCCCAAAAACTCAAAGTCTATACTTGAGACTTAAATTAGAGAAAACTGAAAAATCTGCACCGGGTGACAGAACGAGTCGTTTTGTGACCCATAGGGAGTGACCACGATTCATTAAGGGACTCGTGGTGAGGCCTGGGAGTTTAGTTTGAAATTTGGTGTTTGGGTGACAACGGGTGTGACCATGAGTCGTGGTCATCCCCCATGAGTCGTGATATGACCTGTGGTCAAGGATAATTTAAAATCAGGAAATGTTAGGTTGTGCATTAATGATTTGTCACCACGAGTCATGGTCCATGCCACAACCTGTTAGGTGACTCGTGGTCAGGACTTGATCAGAAATTAAGGGAGGTAGACAGTGTACCCAACGGGTCCTCACCACGAGTCGTGGTGTCACCCGTGGGGACTCCAAGGTGTTTAAGATAGTGTAGTCCACGAGATGTGACCATGAGTCATGGTCACTAACCACAACTCGTTAGGTCCCTCGTGGTGACCGTCAGTATTTTCCAGGAAGTGCACTGCATGAGTGTGACCATGACCCGTTAGGTCACTCGTGAGGACTAACAATCAGTTTTCCTTGCGAGTTTTCAAGGGTCTTTCAGTAAATTCCTACCCTCCTAAACTTTAAACTACGTCGTTTGTAACATATTTTTAGACTTATTAGTGGGGTTAAATGGTATCTTTCCTCATTCCCCACTGAAACCTTCAGAAAACAGACCGTAGAACTTCTCTGAATGTTTTTCAATGTAAGAGCTACGGAAATCTTATTTCCTAAATTTCTCAAGGAATTCTTCAAGTTTTTTCACCTGGTATGTGGGAGTTCAACAAGGGAGTAGTACTTCTCTTGTGTCCCAAAATTCCACCCTATTTCTCTCTATTAGTGGTAGTCCTGAAGTTACTGAATGTCAAGAAATTGTCAGTCCTACTTCATCTAAATCATGTGAAATATTATACCATATTGTTGTTAGATATTTTCCTCCAGTTTGTGACTAAACTGATGTTAAACCTTGTGAAGTGAAATTTAGCTCTATTCTTGAATTAGAAAAATCTAGAATTTGCATTAGTGCTTGAATATCGAATTTTAGTTTGATTTTATCAGTGTTGGGAACTCCCCTGTTGTTAGTAGCATTGAATCTCAATCAGATTATTGTCAATTAAGTTTTATTAAGAATGTTAGAATTCTCTGTGTCAGTAAGAAAATGTCAACTGATTAGTTTGACTGCAGAATTTCTCGAGGTGTCAGTAGTACCTCCCAGTTATCAAAATCAAATTCATAATTCCGTTTTATTGGTCCACTAGGCGGTCATGACACTTTAGATATATATCTCTGACTAGCCTTAGGACCCCAGTTTCAGATTTAGTTTGTTTTGTATACGGATACGACGCTTCCAGATAAGCAGCTCTAACCAGTCTTACAACCCAGTTTATGAATCTGGTCTGATAAGACTCTCAGGGTGCTTTCAGATATGTATACCTGACTAGTCTTAGGACTTAGTTTTGAGCTATCAACTTAGTATTCCGTCTAGGTCTATCCAGTGGGAGTAGGACTTAGTACCGAGAGGACCGGGGTTCCAGCGCACCAAGGTTCCCAGAACTACATTGCCAGCGTAAATTATAGTATTTATTGCCCTGATTGGCCCCAAACTTTAGTGATCACCCAATTCATGCCTTTATACCCTGACAAGGTATATTGGGTCTTATCGATGGGGTTATACATCAGACTCCAGTGTAGTTTATTTTATTTATTGGCCTGATTGGCCCCAGACTCTTATGATCACCCAGTTCATGCATTTATATTCTGGCAAGGTATATTGGGTCCTACCAATAGGGTGTATACATCGGACTCCACGTCTAGCTCAAGTGGTTATATGTCAGTTATAGACTCTGCCACTAGTCAGTTTAGTCCAGTTTAAGTTTAGTTCAGATCAATATTCCAGACTTAGAACATGCTTTGACCACCAGGTAAGGTCTTTTAGGCGATCTCAGTATTTCAGTTATTCAGTTCAGTAGCTTTAGTTGGTCATTGCATGTCTTTTCAATTCAATATTTTCTTTTATTTATCCCATTATGTTATGTTTCCCTCACTTACTCAGTGCACTCAAAGTGCTGACACATACTTTTATGCTGTATCATCTTATGATACAGCTACAGGATCTCAATCTCATCCTTGTTAGCCGACCGCTCAGCGAGGACCACAACTATTTTAGTTGGTGATTCCTCATTCTTCGAGGAAGGAGATATATAGCTTCCGTTATATTTTCTCTTTCTTTTATTTAGATTTAGAGTAGTTGGGGGCTTGTCCTAGCAACTCATTTGTCATGGTGGCTTTCAGACTCAGACTGGTATTTCAGACTTGTAATGTTATTCTTATGTTTTCAGTTATTATGAACCAACTTTATTTCTTTCAAGCATTTATATTTTCACTTTAAACTTCTGTTGTATGTATTTTTATGTTACTCAGAATGCCAGTGTATGATAGACCAGGGGTTGACTTCGGGTCACTTGTGACTTCAAGTACCGTGTTTTGTCCATGGTGTGAACTCGGGACGTGAAAGAACCAATCCAAAAATGCAATATGAAACTCCTCCTAACCAACGGGACCTTCTCCCACTGTGCGGCTATCTGTCCACCACTTAAACCCGATATGCACAACCCCTTTCACCTGATAAGAGGATAGGTCGGCGCACTCCTCTACGGTCAGCCTCATGATTGGGTGATCTTTAGAATCTCATCAATAAACTCATGTGGATCCTCTTCCATCTTCAATCTAAGGAACTTAGGAGGGTTCATCTTCAGAAAGTCTGTAACTCTCGTCCTCGCTGCATTCCCGTTTTGAGGGTCATGTGCTACCACCTACTGATTGACTTGGGCGGTCAAGGCCCGGGCTAACATCTGTGTGGCTGCCCTTAACACTGCATAGACAACCAGCTCAGGTATATACTCCGCATGGGCTGGTGGGGCCTGCTAATACCCGTCTCCATTGCTATCCTCGTGGTCATTTCTATTTCTGTTTCTCTTTCCACTAACTCTGTGGGGAGGCATAATTCTGCAAACGCGTGTAGCACGAGTTAGAAGGATAAAGAAACATTTCATTGCCCGACTATGATCATGTAAGAAGGGAACATTTCATAGAAGTCTCGTAGCCTCTTCGTCATAAGTGTGGCATGCTTCACACCCATGAAAAGGACTCTACTTAACTTAGCTTTCATACACCCTAAGACACTTCAAAACCTATTTCTATGATACCAACTTTATCACGACCCGAACATAGGCCTGGATTGAGATCCCGGACAAGGAGCCCCGAGAGACTCCAAGTCGACCCATGGCATTGACATACATATAACTCAATTAATAAAATCAGAATATCAACATAATAAACATTGTGAAAATCTGAACATAACATTGAAATCTGAACATACAACGCAAATCTGAAGCTGAATGTAATCTATTTCTGAAAAGCCTCTACTACTGATGAGTTGATGGGACAAGACCCCGTCTAACTATCTTAGTGTGAAACTTAAAATGTAAAGATAAATGATAAGGAATGGTCCTCAGGAGATGAGGACTCACCAATTGATACTGTATATGCAACTAGGAAGGATGGCTAGCAACGAGGCTGAGTCTAAATATTAGAGCCTGTATCATGAAATGATACAACATAGAGTATGCGTTCAGTACATGGAATGTATCGAGTATGAAAGGTAAGTAAATGGATAGTTAAAAATACATAAGAGTTCATAAGAGTAGAAAAACATGATCATAACGTAAATATCATAATGTAAACATAGGGCTCAAGGTTTTCAAAACATCTGTAAATTAGTCCTATTCATAATCATAAGAGAAAAGCTTTATTAAACATGACTTAAGCCAAAGTGCATAAACATAACCACGCATAAATCATGAGGAACAATGGGAGGACTTGTCATAACCGACACCATCAAGGTAGAGCCTTACACGATGCCCCAACTATCTCACTCAAGTGAGTAGAGTCATCACAGGCTTGGCAGACAAGGGACATACATTATGTGATATCAAGAAGAGGGGATCTATTAATATTGAAATATATATAAATAAACCTACGATGTCACTTAGTTTTGAGACACTGGTGTAGTCCTTTGAACGTCGGGCTACTTGGTGCTAGACACTGCTCCCAAAAATATGCACATTAGGCTTGTATAGTAACAATAACATCATTCATGAAGTTAATGGATAAATAAATAACATCATCATTGATTCCCACTGAAAATAAATGTTTAGCCATGAACAAGGGCCCATGAATCGGCCAAGAGTCATAAATCCATAAATCATGAAATTCATGCGTACTTGTAAACATGTATAAACTTGACATTTCACAAATCCATGATAAGTACTTAAGAGAAATCGAATCATAAAGAGTAAATCATAATTGGGCTAATTGAGATCAAGATCATCATGAAATCATAGCTTGACTTTTCATAAACATTCATGATTGGGCATAGTTGGATTTAAAAATCAAATCTATAAACTTATATTTAAAATAGTCACAAAATCTACCCATAGATCATAAAACAACGTTGGAAACATGCTTGGATCATACCCATGATCAATTCTTTGAGAATTCACACATTGGGTAAAACCCTCATTGATTCAACAATTAGAATTTTCATGAATTGAGAGGGAATTGGGCATGGGTTCGGACTACTACACCCATTCATAACCTTATATACCTGAAGGGATCTGAATTCTACACTTCTTTTATTGCCCAATGAAGATTTGGGGAAGAACCTTTATGAATCAGGCTTGATCACCTCTTTAGACCTCTAAATTGCATGCATGAATGTGAATGAGCCTAGAATGAACTTACCCCTATTAAAACTCACAATTCATAGCATAAAACGGCGTAGTTTAGGCCTTAGGTACATAGGAATTACGATAAAATCCTTAATAAACTCGCAGGGAAAAACAGACTGCCTATTCCAATGAGGGACTGGACGAGTCGTTGTCACTGTCCATGACTCATGGCCTGGATCCGTCATCTCCACTATAATTTACATTAATATTGTCATCATGAGGCACTTAACGACCTATTACTAGTCACCACGACTAGAGGTCACCTTCAGTCACCCTCACTACCGAAAAATTAGCTGGGTGTCACCAGGGGAGGCACCACGACTCATGGTGTTTTCGATGAGTCATGGTGAGGACCCATTAAGTGCACTTTCTAAGCTTCCTTCATCCTTCAACAACCCTTGGCCACGGCTGACCTGACGAGTCATGATGCTGACCATGACTCGTGGCCATATCCGATGGCTACTAAAAACTAAAATTTTTAACTAAGTCAAACCCCTCACCATGAGTCATGTAATGAATCGTGGTCATTCTTACAGGTCACTAGACGACTCATCCTGTGATCTAGTGCTGAAAAACCTATTTTCTCTGTTTCAACTCCTGGGTATAATCTTACAAATTCCTAGGTATAACAAATACTCCTGCCAGTTTCCCTTGTACTACCTTATAAATAATCTTATTAATAAAGTTACTCAAACTAATAAGTCTTAAATCAAAGAATGATTGAACTGTATTCTTCTTTGGTATTAAGACCAAATTAGTATGAATAAAGGATTTAGGCATAGTATCAACATTAAAGAAAGCTTATACCATATCAAACACATAATTTTGGATGATTTGCCAACATCTTTGACAAAACACACCTATTAGTCTATCTGAACCCCTAGCACTAGCACTATCAGAGAGAAAAATATTGTTCTTAGTTCTTCCATATTTAGTTTATAACATAATCTTCTATTGTCCTTCTTAGTAATTATTTATGTGATATGATTCAACAACGAGAAATCAGTTCCCTCTTCACCTAAAGTAAGTTATTAAAAACCATCAACTGCTGCCAGATTCATTAAATTGCTATTTTCAATCCTATTCCCCCATCAATTCTATATTAGTTTTATTTGCAATCTGTTTCTTCTTCCATTCACTGGGTTATGGAAAAACGTAGTATTTTTCCCCCTCCACATGCCAATCCACTCTGGACTTTTATTTCCAGAGCACTTTCTCATAGTGTAGATACTTTTTCAACTAATACTGAGCTTATTGCAGGACCATTCTATTGTTGGTGGTAGGATGCTCTTCAAACAATTGTTTTTTAATTCTTATAATTTGTTCGCTGACAATCAACTCTTTAAAAATTTTTCAATAAGTGTCCTTACTTTATTTGGATAGTGCCTTTTTTATTTGTTTAACCTTATGTTTTAAGCACTAAAAAGGGTGACCTGTAAAGTCTGCTGACTAATTCTTCTTCACTACTCTCTGAAAATCCACATATTCTATCTAGAATTTGAGGAATCTAAATGGCTTTTGAACACTCTGATTATGTGCCCCAATTAAAATAAACAAAGGAGTATGATTTAACTCTTTCCTTGCAAGATGCTCAACCTCTACATTTCCAATCATATCTAGCATTGGCTGGGATATCACTACTCTGTCGAACCTCTCAAAGATACAATCATCTACTATCCATCCATTCTACTGAGTTAAAGGACTCCCTTTAAAAGACAATTCAAATAGCTTAGAGGAATTGATGCCAAAAGCAAATTCTTCCACATATTGTGATCTAATTGGTTGTCCTCCATTTTTTTCTTCTTCGTTCATCACCATATTGAAGTCCTCACCCACTAAACATGCAATAATAGTGATATTGGCCAGTTGATATATACTATCCCATAAGTGTAGCCTTTCATTGATATCACACTTGGCATACAACAAGGTTGTTATCATATGTATGTCTAACTCCTAAATGAACAACTTTAAAGATAGTTGTTGCTCAGCGTCACTCACAACTTGTACCTCCATGTTGTCTTTTATAAAGTAACAAATCATCCCATTAAATTTTGATCCTATGTGCTGCATTCCCGACTTCCTCCAATATTTTTATATATATCTAGTATGCTTAAAAGGCTCCATCAATGCAATGAGAAAAAATTAGTGATTTACGTGTAACATTTGTAGCATGTGAAAAGCTTTATTCGTTCTAAAGCTTTATATCTAATGTTCCAAATGAAGGATTTCATTTTTTGGAACTAGTTCTACTAGAGTTACTCATTATCATAACTCTACATGGCTGTTGCAAGTTAGATGGACCCTGCTTCTTCCGTTTTTATTCCCTTTTCTATGAGATTTTTGATATATCTTCTATTTGCTTTCCTAGTGAATAATCTCAATCCTTGATCTCCCTAACATTATCACTCCCCTTGTCACTGTTCCCATACTCTTGCAAAGTGTGAGTGACAACATCATGCAACTCCCTAGTAGGATTGAGCTTTTTTATCTCCCTTTCTGCTTTTTTATCTTCTGTTGAAGAACTTTCTTTATGATTAATATGATTATCCTCCTCATCTGATATTCTATCATCTGAGTTGTTCCCCCCTTGTTGTTTCTGATTTTGAGTTCACCTCCTCTCTTCCCCCTGTACCGTCAAACCTCACCACTGCTAATAGGCATTCATTTTCTACATGTTGACTAACCACAATATCTCTTATATTAATATCTTCCACACCATTACCTACCTTAGTTGTAGGATTATAGGTTCTAACCACCGTTGATCCCTCATATTAACCTACATCAGTCGCATCTACTCCCTTTTACCGCTTTGTCCCTATTTCCTGTTCCAAACCCTTGAACAAATCTGCTTTATCAATCTAGTATTTTTGATGATTTTCCCTTCCTCAGCCTCCTCAACTCTTTCACCCCATGTTTTGTCAACCAAAACTTTAGTGTTATTATTCCTCTGTTGCTTCCGTTTCTCCCAAGCGTTCCTCTGAAGATAATATCCCCTATTATGAACTGCCTAAGCAATAATATATTGTTCTTCTTCTATCTCTTTAGACTTATGGTGCTTTTCCTTATTTGTTAGGCTGTCAAATAGGTTGGTATCTATCTCCTTTTTTTTCATCCTGTCAATCTGATTCTTACTTGTCGCCTTTTCTACCACCTTGTGTTGAACTACTTTCCATCCTTCTAAATCACCCAGAATTCTACCACTTGTTAATATTTGGGAAACACTGTTTCCATTTTATGTTGGTTCTCATTGACACTAATTATCTTTCCCTTTGGCTCATTTCCCTATTCCTTCCACCTTGTTTCTTCCTTTGCCTTTTCAATTATCTCTGCACAATTATACCAACATTCCTCATTTCTATGACCTTTTATTTTGCAGCTTGTCCAACATCTAGAAAGATGATCATATACTATCCTCACCTTTTCCACCTTTGTTAATCCACTGATCTTGTAATACCCTAAAAGTGCCTAAGGTTACACTAGGGATCAAAAATGGAAGTTGGTTAAAAACTGGGGAAAACAGTGCAGGACGGACGATGTGACAACTCATGTTTGGTAACCACGAGTTATTGTTAGTAGTCATGGTTGGTATGTTACACTGGCAGTTGGGGATGCCACGGGTCATAGGTAGGATGTAACGACCATGGTAGCTAGTCGTTGTTGGAGTGCTAGATTTCAGTGGACTTAACGGATGGATACCACGACTCGTTTGAAGCAACCACAAGACGTGGTGAGAATTATTGTGAGTGAAGTTCAAAAGCTTCAGGGGGCAAGTAATGATTGATACAATGGCTCATTACAAGGAACTACGACTCGCCCTGTTGAGCTGTTTTATAAATCTGAAGTTATGTTCTAGTAAGTGCAAATGACTGATGGTACCACGAGTCATGGTATCCTCCAATGACTCGTAGGTACGTTCGTTGGATCGACTAGTGCAGGTTTTTAGGGTGATTTCATTAAGGGTATTTTCGTTCTTCCTATGCCCTAGGGCCCTAAACTACGTCATTTTATGTTATTTTCTGGGCATGTTTAGATAGGTTAAGTCCCCCTTGCATAGTCATTTCCATGCATGCAAAATTAAGTAGAATTACGAGAGATCAAGCCAATTCTCAAGATCTCCTTCATCAATTCTCCATATTTTATGCATTTTTGTCAAATTTTACAACTATTTTGATTATAAAATAATTGATTTTGATTTCTACTAAATTAAGCCTAATAATGTATTATCTATGATGAATCGAGTTATGATCTTTACTTAAAGTGTTGATATTTCAACTCATCATGATTTATGATTTGAAATATGGATTTATTCAAATACCCATTATGATTTGATGATCTACAAGTTATATGTATGATTTTCAAGTATGCATAAAACTTACGATTTATGAATTATGTATTTTCCGACTCAGTGGCCTTATGTCATGGCTAGTTCGTGTATGTACAAGTATGTTCATGATTATTATGATTTAACTAGACCATGAATTCATGCATATTATACTATGAGCACTATATATGTTTATTTAACACCGAGTAGGTTCAGGGCCTAGGTTTTGCCCCGGATCTCATAAACTACGTGCTACCCTATGTTTGGGTCCTCCCTTGTGACTGTCCCCAACCCAAATGGCCATTTTCATGTGTGATCACGTATTTCATGGTTCTACCCTTGGCAAGGTATGAACAACCTCTCAACTAGGGTTACAAGTCGTGCTCCATAAGTACTCGTAAGGGGTATGTTGATTAAGTGAATCTCTCACTATTCCTCATGATTTATGCATGTTTATGATTATATATATTGACTCAAGTTATGTTCAATACAACTTTTCTCTTATGATTATGATTACGATTGTATTACGAATGTTTTGAAAACTTTGGGCCTTATGTTATGTTATGATATTTATGATATGAGAATTATGTCCTACTCTCATCATATTTTATGAATTTTTAAATAATTTAAATGTCCATTTTAGTTTCTTTGCATACTCGGTACATTCCATGTACTGAACACATACTTTCTATGCTGTATTGCTTTATGATACAAAAACTCGGCTCTCAAGCTCATCTCCATCCTTAGACCATTTCATTGTTTGCTATCATCTTATTGGTGAGTCCTCATGTTTTGAGGGCCTTATGACTAGACACCTATGATGTTCTTTGTTTCAGCTTTGGCCGGGTTAGTTGGGAGTGTTGTTCCATCAACCCATCTTATATGATAGAGGCTTTCAGACCGCATCTAGTATTCATCTTATGTGTATGTCTAGTGCTTCCGAATGTTATGACTAGCTATGTTACGTTTATGTTTCCGCTATGTCTTATTCTTAGTATTCTGCCTTATGTGAATGAAGTTAGATATACTTATGCCATGGGTCGACTTGGAGCCTCTCGGGGTTCCTTGTCCCGTGTTACGATCCGGGTCTACGTTCGTCTCATGACAGATCTTATCATGAATTTTCATCTTCACACTTTCTGGGAGATTGCTTGCTAGGTCTACTTATACTCTAACCCTTGTAAGATTGGTTGGGCCTTATTTGTTGTAGCCATATCAACTTGAAGTGGCTTAACCACAACAAAAGCAAATGAAGAAATCTTCCTTAACAAAAAAAGTTGGGAGAATATTAGGGAATTAGATCCAAGTTATAGCTTGAGTAGTTTCTGCATCAATCTTGAACTTTGAGTCATATATCAGAGGCCTCACCACCTATGACCCGCAATCCTTTTATTTCAAACAATGTGCATTTTTTGACATGACATTTACGAAGTCCACCATAATAGCACATTTAATTAAAAATGTTTGTTCCTTAAAAGGAAAATTCTGCATTCACCTCTTACACCACATTATGAAGGTATTATTTGTTGCAGTTTATAAATTGATGGCCAACCACGTGAAAACATTGTTATGATAGCAAAAGAAAGATGTTAAATATAATTCATCTTTGTAACTTTTTCCTATGTCCATTTCACCACATGTGCTCCATTAACCAATCTCGCTTCGTTGAATGGGATTATAGGTAGACCCATCCTTGAACCTCCAGTACTTGTTGCAATTTATGTGCTAGACTGACATTTGAATCGCTATTTTTGGTATCTGTTGAAGATCATTATTTTGGTGGATTATGCTATGTAATTATAGGAATTAGGATTGAGAAGTTAAAGCAATGGTCTGACCAATCAATGGAGGAGGTAGGCTAGTGGCCGGTGAAGGCATGGGGCAAAATGTTGGCGGTGGTCACTAGGGTTTATCCCCTTTTCTCTTAAATGGAACTGCTCATAGTCTTAAAATATGAAGTATGACTTGAGAGGACAAGTGTCACAGTTTCCATATGTTAAGACTAACACTCCAAATGAAGGATCTTTTCATAATGAAATGACTAAAAGAGTTAAAGGATAAATGGGTACTGTATTTGTAAGGTGATGAGCACTTATAAGGGTAACCTTGTCATGTTGTTATTTAAAGGAATTTTAATAAAAGAAGAGAAACAAGAGTAAGATTCTTTTTAATATTAGGATTTTCAATATTAGGATTAAATTTTCAATATTAGGATTAAAGCTTGGATGAACTGTCATGGCATGTCTAGTCATTTTTAGTGTTAGACCTCTTTTCCCTAAAGACCCTCCCTATAGCTTGAAAATATGATTTATGAGTTGCTAAAATGGGTGACCTGATTACTAATGTATCGGGGTTTTGGGATACATTTGTTCTTCATTTCTTTGAGTTTTCCAAGACTTTGAGTGCTAATTTAAGTAAATACTATTGCTATTTTACTAAGTTTCAGGATTCCCAAAGAGTTGGAGGAAAGAGAAACAGTTCACAGACTTCTGCCAAAAAATAGAACTAACAGACCACAAAATCATAGTGCGGTCTGCAGATTCAACCATAACTCTATCCGGTGAGTGATATAACAATGTTAGAAATGAACAAACCAAGATCGACTTGCACACTAAATTTGCGGACCACAAATGTCACCGCAGATACCAAAGTTAACAAATTGTCAACCTGGAGAAGCATTTCATGAAGGGAAGATAAGGATCATAAATTCAAAGTACAGTCCATAAGTTGATATATGGAAGCAAACGAAACAAAGAGAACAATTAAAAGAAAAAGCAAAGTGCAGACCATTAATTCAACTTGAGGTTGGTAACGATGAATTGCTCCTACTAAATTAAATTAGACTTGGGATTTTGGTCGTTGTATAAATTGTCTTTTTAGTTCTTTTTCTTAAGAGTAAGTACTTTACAATAGAAAATAGACTTCTTAGAGAATACCCATTGTATTTTGAATACAAATTGAAGATCTATTTCATATTTTGGATTTTTCTCTCTCTTGAGCATCTAAATTCCTTCTTCTTTTTCTTCTTCTCCACTCATGAGCAGCTAATTATTATCTAGGGTTCTGAACCTTGTTGATACCAATTAAATAATAATGATCTTTTAAATATTTGATTGATCTTTGATTTGTAAGATGTAATTGGTGGTTGCAAATATTAAATCATGTCAAATTGCTCCAATTATGCTTGAAAGAGCCAATTAGGGTTTGTGTAGCATCAATCAATAGTGACCCCAGGCATAACCCTTGTTTAATAGATTCAATTAGAGATTTGATGAATCTAATTGAAAAATTGCAATCTGTTTTGATTTGAATTCTCATCAATATTAAAATATTAATAAAGATAAGGATTGTTTAGTTGTTGAAATACACCTAGTAATCCATTAAGTGATTATTTGCATATTTACAAAGAGCCCATTATTGATGAACCTAATTGAGTGATTTACAGGGATCAATCTTATGTAGTAAGACATCCCTAATATTTTGTCCTGTTGATTTCAACCTTTTGCATTCTAGATTTAGCAATTTAGTTTAGTTCGCTCTTTATCATTTTCTAGAGTGGTTCTGTAAGCATTCATTCATTTGTTTTACTTAGTAGCTTGGATAAATACAAAGTCCTTGTGTATATGATCGTGACTCTTTGTTGGGTAATTATATGACAGTCGACTGTATACACACTCCTACTTAGAGGTGCAATTTGGCGATACAAGTTTTAGCGCCTTGCTGGGGATTTAGGTAATTGGTCCGACTAAATGAATCAAATTTTGACTTGTTTGATTTTTTATTCTCTGTCACACTTGTGTTGCTTGGACTTTTGAAACAAGTATAAAATTGCACCTCCTCAAGGTGAATTGGATAATGTCTTTGTGGAGGTTAATGACAACATAGACTATGTAAGTGCGATTGTACTCCCAAGAGTGAATGCTCCTATCTTTAAAATTTATGGGAGCATTTACATAATGCTAACGGAAGGTCAATTTTACAACTCAACCATACAAAATCCGCATCAACATTTAAAGAACTTCTTAGAGGTTCACAATATGCACAAATAAAGCAACATGTCTGATGATGTCAACTGCTTGATGGTTTTCAATTACTCATTGGTGGGGGAGGACCGTGATTGGAAGCCGGCCTACCCCCCAATTCAATCCATATATTGATGGATATTATTGATCTTGGGCATATTTACATGCCTAAGTGCTAATTTATAACTTCGTTTAGTCATGTTTGTTAATTTATTTAATTACATTCTCATGTGAATTTATTTGTTTTTATGCATGAACTTACCGAAGTGATTAGCCCATGTTTTACAGGTGAATTATGCGTAGGAGGGGCTTAATTTGATGATGCACGAGCAAGAAGGGAGATCGAAAGGACATAGAATGAAGATGGCAAGAGAAGGCTGGCCGCATTGACACCGTGCCATGGTAGGCATGTGCCATGCTCAATGTCGTGCCACGCTAATGCCATGCATGCGAGGGAAAGGTAGGCAGGAACCCTGCGCGTTGGCACTGTGTCATGCCAGGCGGGCTACGGGACCAGTGCCATGCCACGCCGGGCGACGCGCACCAGCGCATGCCTTGAGACTGCCGAGACACCCCATTCCAGTAGCTCTACAGGACAGCCTCGTGCCACGGAGGGCATGCTGTGGGATAGGCAGCGTGGCACGGAGGCATTTCACCGACGATAAATTTTTGCAATTTTCTCACTTATTATAAATAGCACCCTTAGCTTCTAAAGTCATAATCACGAAATATTTTTGGAGAAACGAACAGGAGTGAAGGGAGAACAAAGGAAACTCCATCTAGGGTTCAAAAAAATTCATTCTCTTTTACCATTCTTGTAAGTACTTTACTTTAACTATATTTTGGAATAATTGTATGAACATGAGTAGCTAAAACCCTTCTTCTAGGGTTGAGGCCACATGATATGAATGTAATTGCTTGGTTTTCACCTTTTGTTCAATTTTAAGTTGTTGTTTTTTCTTGCATTCTTAATTATTGTTGTTTTTATGCTTCATCACCATGGAAACAAACTTGTTAAGCTTAGGCAAAAAACTCGAAAGAGCAACCCTAGGTTAAAACATAAGAATGCAGGGAGCAAGTTCTTGTCTCTACGATTGGATTCGCGATTAGGATAGAAACTATACCTAATTTGCCTTGCTTGGTTAATTAAATGGGACGATAGCTAGACAAAGAATTAGAATTATCACATCACCGCTCATAGAAGTAGTTGTGAAGATAAGTTAGGTGAAATGATTAGAGGCATGGAAGTCCATAATAAAGGGCATAAACCCCGTAAACCACATCAATAGTGTTAAATTACTCACGAATTAGGACGTCACATCCCTGCTAAGCGATGTAGGTGTGAGACTAGTTTGTTGTGTTTAGAGGCTCGAGAGACCATGAAAACTGCATGTTAACTATGTAAGATAACAACTGAATTTTATATACTTGAACCATTGTGAATTGTAGCATTGCATGATTGTAAGGCCTTAACTCTAAATGCTTCTTATTATTGTTTTCCGAGTATTTTGTGATCATCACTTAGATTAGGTTTAAACAGCCGAAATCTCTAAAATCGACACTTGTGAAAGTTAACTTGACACATAAACTTGAATATTTGCTAAAATAGTATAGTCCCTGTGGGTCCAACATCCGGCTCTTAAAATAGCCATGGGGCACAACTAGTGTTTTGCGGCGTTTCCATGGACTGGCAGCGCTTATTAAATTTTTAATTATTGTGTGAATTTTAATTTTTTAAGTGTTGAAAAACTTGGTCTTAGTCTGTTCTATTGCAGGTAACAGGTTGTCCCTGTAGAACTGGCAAGGAATAGAGTGCCGATGGAACCTTTATTGGAGCCTGAACACAAATTACATTTACTTTTGAGAGAATCTGTAGAGCGGAAATTGAAGTGGTTATAGGAGAAGATACAACATAATCCACCAACTAGGAAAGAAGAGTTATTGTCTGAGCATATGGCAGCCTGACCAGTTTGCAAAGTGACAATCCCAACAGTGACAAATGTGACCTCCAGTATCCGTAAATCGGAGCCTGGAGGAAACTTTGATCTTAAACATAACATGTTGCAGCTATTACATTCTAGGGGTCAATTAACTGGAATAACACATGAGGACCCACAACAATACTTACAAAACTTTTTGGAGATCAGTAACACTTTTGTCCCCACGGGAGTGTCAACTGATTATGTTCGACTCACCCTCTTCCCATTTTCACTGTTGGCAGAGGCAAAGATGTGGTTGAAGGCTGAGTCACCAAATTCCTTTACTTCTTTGGATGACCTACAACGAAGTTCCTCATAAGATTTTTCCCTTCAGGCAAGACTGCCAACCTTAGAAGTGAAATCTTAAGTTTCAAGTAGCGGGCGGAGAAGAATTTATATTTGTATTGGGAGAGGTTTAAGTCATTGCTGAGAGACTGCCACCATCACCATCAGTCTAATGAGGTGTTATCCCACACCTTTGTGGAGAGTCTAGACCCATATATGAACATCTTGTTAGACTCTGCATTGGGTGGGTAAGCACCAGAGAAGACATATGATGAGTTGTACATTCTACTGAACAGAATTGCTCAAAGGAATCTAGAGTGGCATAGCGAATCATCTAGAGGGGAAGGAAAGAGAGCAGCAGGGCTAATTGAGATAGACAGTGTCAATGCCTTGGCAGCATAGTTAGCATCACTGCAGCATCAGATGATTACTCAGTTCAGCAAACTGAGCATGAACCAGCCACAGGGACATGTTAATGCAATTCAACAAGCTCCGAGCTGGTGTGAAATTTGTGGGAATAATGAGCACAAGGCAGACTCTTGTGGGGCCAATCCAGAGTCAGTCAATTTTGTAGGCAATATGTAGAGGAACAATCAGAGTTATGGGAACACCTACAACAAAAGCTAGAAGAATCACCCAAATTTCTCTTGGAGTGGCAATCAGAGTCAGAGCTACCAGCAGCCACAACAACAGTAGTATAGGCAGAACAGTGGCCAGTCAAGCAGTAGCAACATTGAGGAGATGTTGCAGAAAATCATGGCTACTCAGACCCAACTAGAAGAGAATCAGGCAAGGATGGCTTCAGACCTGAAAAATCAGTAGATGGCCACCAGAAACATTGAAAAATAGATGTGTCATTTGGTAGCTTCGTAGCATACCAGACCTCAGGGAGGGTTACCTAGTGATACAAATACAAACCCCAGATAGGTCAATGTCGTATGTCTGAGGAGTGGCAAGCAATTGGCTGATGCACCACCGAATAAAAAGAGAAATGAGGTGCAACTAGAAAAAGTTAGACAGGGTCCATCCACTGATACAGGAGATACTCAAAGTTCTGCAAAACATAATGCACAACCATCCTTGCAGCCAGCACAGAGACCACCACCACCCTTCCCAAATGCGCAACCATCATTGCAGCCATCACAGAGACCACCACCACCATTCCCATAAAGGCTCCAGAAGAGCGAGGAAGAATGCTTTAAGAAGTTCTTTAATATTTTCAAAGAACATCACATCAATTTGCCTTTACATGATGTCTTGTAGTGTATGCCAAAGTACGCCAAGTACTTAAAAGATGTGGTGGCCAACAAAGTGAGGTTGGTGGATGTCCAGACTGTGGCACTTACTGAGGAGTGCAGCTACTAGATGATGAGCAAGATGCCGAAAAAGCTCAAGGACCCAGGGAGTTTCACCCTCCCAATACAAATTGGTGAAGCTGAAATCATAAGGGCTCTATTTGACATCGGGGAAGCAATAAATTTAATGCCCCTATCTCTGTTTAACACCCTAGGATTGGGAAAGTGGAGGCCTACAAGAGTAATGCTGCAGTTGGCAGATAAGCCAATTGTGGCACCGGAGGGAATAATCGAGGACCTTCTCATCAAAGTACGTAAATTCATTATGCCTGCTGACTTCATTATTCTTGATTTTAAATTTGATGACAAGGTACCCTTGATCTTGGGACGACCATTCTTGGCAATTGGAGGAGCTATCATTAATATAAGAGTGGGTACCCTTAAAATGAGGGTCAATGATGAGGAAGAGCTCTTCAGAGTCTATCAGGAGATTAACCCTCCCACTGTCACGACCCAATTTAGGACTGTGACCGGTTCTAAGGGATAGAATCCAAAAACAACCCTTACAAGAATTCTACAAAAAATTGGGTAGAGTGTCCCCTGTTTTTGCGCCTAACCAAAACTTTACCTGTCTCAGCAATCACTAACAGAACAACCCAAATCACCAAACAAGACATACTATTCATCAACAGTCTAATCAAAATGAAATAAATACTAAATTAATCTCCAAATACATAAATAAGTCTAATATTAGTCTCGAGTTTATAATAACGAAAGAATACTCAAGACTCTAATGAAATTACTATGGAGCGACTCTAAGAGTTCAAAAGGAGAGAGACCATAACAATTAAGTAAACTTCTTGCCCAAGAAAAGCAATGCAAGGTCACCAGAAACTGTCAATTCATATTCTTTAGTTAATAAAATCCTCATCAACGTCATCTGTAGTCTATAAAAAAAAGCGAGGAATAAGCCGCTAGCTCAGTGAATAATAACACTTAACAACAACCATTTTTATTGGGGACAAGTTAAAAAACATGCTAGTACAATAATATTAAAATATCATGAAATAAAATGTCCATTGAAAAATGGTAACAATAATCGCTCTTATCTATTTCATGTAAGCATAAATCAAATTAACCATTTGACAATAAAATTCGTAAATACTATCATATCAAATCTGATGTGTTGGGAGGTTTTCAAGGATGAATCATGTGATCGGTGTGGTTCCCTACTTTAGAAATAGCGAATAACTATATGCTAGTTCTACGTTCGCACTAGTGAGGGCTATAACGGTAATCTGTAAATACAAGGTGCACTGGTCTAACTAACCCGCTGTTAGCTACGGGATCCATCAAAGTCTACTCCCATTTATACTTTTCTTTGTAAATAATAAATACTCGTATAAAATATTTTCAGCATACTATAGGGCATTTAAATTCTCATCAAATCATATATTTTCATTTTGGTAATGGAAATCATATCTTAAATAACAATAAACATACATCTAGTAATAGTGAGAACTTCTAAAGTATTGATAAATATCTCCAATATATGTTTCAATATCATATCAAGTAAAAGACTTGTCCCATATGCAATTTTAAAGCATAATGTAACCCAATTTACTTTCAAAATCATACATAAATCATGCAACTTATGAAAACACAATTTGCAGTAAGCTTACTACTCACCTCTCGATGCCAACTAGCCAAAGCTCTACTCTCTATCGATACAAAATGCTCAGTTCATTCGTGAATCTAAACATCAAACATAAGTTTCTACGTTACAATCCACAAATCCATAATCCACTAAATTCAAATGATAAACGATGACGATTCTATTTGCCGAATCTCTATTTTGCTTAAAGTATCAATATACATTAAAGCTAGTGGTGTTTCTATTAAAATAATTCTCCATAACTTTCTTTGTTCCCAATATCATAATTTAAATCTAATTTATTGGCATCATGTGAAATAATCTACTAGTTTAATTAAAAAAATAATACAATTGCAGTACTATATGTCTCTTGTAAAACTTATTGTCTATAATATTCTCAATTTAATTATTTAGATATCTAATTTCTTGTACCCAATGTAATTCAAATGAAACATGGAGAGGAGACAAAAACCCTACTATAAAACTTAAGCTTGGATACAAACAATAGTTGGAATACTCTGCAAGTATTTAAACATACCTCAATTCCTTTATTAGAATAAGTTTCAAAGCTTGTAGGAATATTTTTTTTCCACTTTCTGTTCTTCTTTTGCACCTACTTTCCTTTTTTTTGATTGTTTTTGATAGAAACTGTGCTTCAGTACCCTTATACTCTATTTCTTTTCTTTAGTTTCCAGCCAAAGAATTGAAATGGGATTTAGCCCATTTATATCTTCCTTATTTTTTTGTACTATACTAAAATTGTCTAAGTCTTAGGGTCACTGTATCTAGCAACGGGAGATACCATGACTCATTCGATGAACTAATTGGTCGTTGGTTCCTCCCATGGTCACTGGACAAAAAAACTAGAGGGGCTGACAACGGGTGACACGGCGACTCATTGGTGGACCTAATGGGTCGTTGTGTCCAGTCGTTAGGTTCACTAGATGACTTTCTGAAAAAGTCTCCTGGGATTTTAACAAAAGACATGACGAATCGTTACCAATTGACCACGGTTCGTGGCCACCACTCGTCAAGTACACTGCCTCAACCCCAAATGATTTTTATATCTAGCTGACCACAATTCCTCCCACGAATCGTGGTTCTTAACTGCGACTTGTGGGGTCTTCGTTGGGTAAACTGGCTCCTCTTTTCCATTTCTCAATCACCCTTTCCATGACTGATCTAATGAGTCATTAGATCTCATAACGACTCATTTGGTGAGTCATTTTGAGGTATTTCTGCAGATTTCTAGTTTTCTTTGTTTTAAGTCTCGGATCTAGTCATTGAGTTTCTGGGACATATAGCTGTATTACGAATCTCAATATTGATTGTACCTCCATGGTACGACTCATACTGATGAACCATAGAAGGATACTGTAGTCATTCTATCTTGCTTTTTTTCTTTGATATCATGTGTACTAACCTCTTCTCTACAGGTTCTATGGGACACAAAAGGCAAGCAACCAAGGATGCCCAGGACCAAAGACCAGAGATGATATTGCAGCCCAGAGGGCTTTGAGGGATGAAGCCTCTACATCTGAGCAGGAGGCAAACTTGCCTAGTGGTGTAGTGGGGGAGTACGAAGTGGAAACTAATGAGACCAACGAGCCATGAACCACTATAGGCCAAGGCTCAAGCCATAGCTAGCTCAGCTGCTTCGGCAGATGCTCCCCAATATGAGGAGGTAGATTATACCCAGTCCCATGAATCTAGTAATAGCCTAAATGTAGAGGAAGGGTAAGGTGAGGGCGAATTTGAGGAGGAGGCACGTCAGGATTATGATGATCAAACCCCACCACTGAAGAGCCATAAATTAAGATAGGTGTGCCAGGTGTTCGGGAGATTTACGAGGAGGGCCTCACCCTCTCATCAGAGAAGAACCCTAAGAGTAGCATTCAGGAGGTGCCGCGGATCCTTACTAGGGCATTGAATGAGATTGAGAAGATGAGATGGCTGTTTGATTTATATAGGTTTTGTTGGATAGCAAGAACCCCTGATAGATTCAGTGCTGACATGATCAGGGAGTTTTATGCCAACTACATGGTGACTATGGAGCATCAGACTCTAGCTGGGCAGAAGCTGAAGGAGCAGCCCAGACTGGAGAGTGTGATAGTCCAGCGTCAAATTGTAGATGTATTAGAGCAAGTCATTGCCCAAATAATATATAAGCCAGATTATGAAGCCACAGCCTCCACAATAGAGTTTGATCACCACATTAAGGCCTTGAAAAGGGTCAAGCAATTGAATGTAGAGAAGAGGCAGAGTCATGTGAGATGGTTAGCCAAAGTCATTGGTAAGGAGAATAAGGAAGTATATTGGGTGAGTAGTGGACGAAAGGTCACCAAAGCCTCACTTAATTTCATAGTGAAGGCTTGTTGGACTTTAGTTCACAGGTTGGTGCCCATGGCGATTGATAATACTATGAGCACCGATGGAGCAAGTTTTGTGGCGAGGATCATGTCAGGTTATGTTATCAACATTCCGAGGTTATAGTAAAAGAGATTCAGGATCAAGCTCTAGCTTTAAGCACTGTTATTCCGTTCATGTGACTTACGTATAGGTTTTGTAGGAAGTCAAGTGTCTGGGTGATAGTAGTGATAGACACCAGAGTGGGAGGTATACAAATTGTAGATATCGAACTGATACAGGCTGAGATGAACCTGGTGAGTCTTGTTAGAGCACAAGCAACAGTCCAGACCCCATAGATAGGAGGGGGCGAGTAGGTAGATGCCCCCACATCAGCTTATCAGAGTGAGATACTGGCCCAGCCCGTCCATATAGCAGCTACCCCAACATTTCCTCCGCTCCACCACTAGTCACACCAGGCCAGGTCCCAATCAAATATGTCCTTATGCAATAGGATTTCTTACAAAAGTTGGCCAAAAAGATGACCTTGATAGATAGGAAGGTGAGTGTAATGATGGAGCAGGTCAAGCTATGGGTGAGGGCCAAGATCGATGCAGTAGCTATAGATTTACACACGAGACTTAATAGCTTTGATCTTGGGTTAAGGGAGCGTCTAGCGGAGCTTCTATACATGAGGATTCTTTGGGATGTGATAGGGTCGATTAGGAGTCAGGTAGATGAGTTATCATCTTGACAGTCAGCCATATTACTAGCCCCTACTATTTTATTATTTGAGGATGAGCCAAATGATGAGGTTTATTTAGGGGCATTTTGGACTCAGGAGCCGATCGGTGGAGATAGAGGAAAGAGGAGATCATCGGAGGTAGTTTTTAAGGAGACCTCTAAGAAGAGCAAGAAGAGAGAGATGAAGGAGCACAAGCGGGAAATAGCAGCGAGACAAAATTGTCATAACCAACACATGATTGAGCTGCAGCATAGAGGTAGAGGAGCTAGGATATTAGCTGTTGTGTGTACGGAGCCTACGAGGAGAGGACCCTTCGAATGAGATACATTCAGCACAGATTTAGGCAAAGGTTACTGAGGCATCCAAGATTGCTAAGGGGTCGACCACAACCCCCTCTATCACCCCGCCATTGAGTGTGCTGACCACTGTTGGCGCCACAATTGCAGAGCAGAGAGTGTGCCTTCACACCCGCCTCCACAGAATAGTAGTAGTGCTTAGATCACCGTAAGTATTTCCCTCTCCTAGTTTTCATTTCTCTACTTTGGGTACAAAGCACACTGTTAGAGGGGCATGTATCTGTTTGTCTTGTTTTGTTCATCTAAAAGTGTGCTATTGTAGGGGTGCATAGACGAGGTGGGGGAAAAAAGAAAAAGCTAGTCAGTAAAAGGTGGTGTGGGTGTGAACAAAAAGAAAAAGAAAAAGGAAAGAATTTTATCTTAAAAAAATAGAAAAGTGAAAAATACACCATGCCTACTAGTTGAAAGCAGTAGAAAATGGAGAAAGGGGAAAAAAAGAAGAATGGGGAAAAAATTAAAAGTGAAGCTAAGAGTTGTGTAGTGACAAGAAGGGTTAGTCACTTTGTCCATATATACCACACCCTTCCCTAAGCCCACATTACAAGCTAATAAAAGTCCTATGGTGATTCTAGCCTAACTGTCCGAAAAGTTTGAGTAGAGAAAATAAGCACAAGCCTATGGTATCACCTATGTAGTATTTGAAACTTCTATGTGAGAGTGAGAGTTTTACTTGATAGTCCCAGTTTCATATATATATATATATATATACATATGTGTGTGTGTGTATATATATATATATGTATGTATGTATATATATCATTCTGAGTGTTTGGGACTTCATTTGTTGTGAGGATACATGGGATAGATTGCATTCATCCAATTGCCCATGTAAATAGCATTAGTGATAGCTTAGTTGTCTATTAACAGTTTGATGCCATTTCTAGATCCTTTTGTGTCATGAGTTATAGTTGTATGTGTACATAGCAATCCTGGTTTAGAATGTTTAAAGAAAAGAGGGTGAACTCTTGATGATGGTCATCTTTGCAAATTTTTGTGTTGTTGGCTGTAGGTCTTCTGTTTTACTTTCTAGTTAAGCGTCATGTTTATAGTAGTGTTTTTTATTGCCTGAGGACATGCAAAAGTTTTAAGTTGAGGGTGTTGATGTGCTACAGTTTACGGTGCTTTCGACACTTAAAATATAGGATTAATGCTTGGACTTAGGTGTGTTTATATGGATATGAGCTTCTTTTATTTTATTTTTAGCAAAATCAGGTCCAGAGTTGGATTATGGAAAAGGAGCTAAAATAGAATAGAAAATAAATTGTTGTAGGTCTCAGTACGAGCTGTACCATCCTGATATGAGTTATACCTAGCACCGGTAGCTGAACTTCAATGCACAAGTGCAGAGCCAACATACGACTGACAGTATGAGCTATACCATCCTGATATGAGCCGTACTGAATGTCCGTAACTTGAGATGTAGAAGATATGCACTTTCTGAACCTAGCGGTACAGTGGAAGCCACGAGTCATGATGGCAAGGTACAAGTCATACTGACAGACTCGTGGTAAGATCCAGATAGGTTGGCACTTGGCAAATTAAGAATACAAAAGGATTGTATGAGTCATACCAGCATGGTACAAATCGTTACAAGGAATCGTATGAGAAACAATAGAGATGCCAAGTTTTAGATGTTCAAACCACAACAAGCTCCTATGACTTGTAGTATCATTGTACGAGTCGTACAGACCTCTAGTAACTGAGAAGACAAAAGCTATATACTTGTTTTACGGAAGCTTCCTACTACTCATAGCATACTCGATAGTAGAATCCATGATAAATTAGGAAAGGATTTCATTAATTTTATAAATGCTTTTAGGTTATTTTCCTTAACTAAGTCTGACACTTTTTAATTGTAATCGTAGTTTTTTGGTTTCCTAACTACTTGGGGAGAAAACAATCGACAACTTTGACAGAGTTCATTATTATTCTAGGATTTTTGAAAAGTTGATTGTACAATAGATTATTGTGTTCTTCTTTCATTAATATTGTAAGTCTTCAATTATGCTTTCTTCTATGAAATCTGATCTTATTTTTGCAATCACGAATAGCTAAACCCTCCACAACTAAGGTTGTGGACCATGGTGGAATAACAAACTATGGTTAACACAAAGTGATTCTAAATCAGTACGAATGTTTATATTGTTCTTGTCTTCATGCTTAATGCTTCTTAAAGGTATGCAACATTAGGACAAGCCCAAATTTTCTTTTTGCTTGAACCTAGAGAAGTAGAGATAAGGAAAAGACAAGAACAACAAAACCTTGAAATTGAGTTTCATTAAATAGCTTGAGTTGTGTCGTAGGAGAGTTAGTTTGGAACTATTAATAAAGCTTAAAGTGAAATCACTCATAAGACCTAACTGGGTGATTGAATAGAGTCATCTAACAGGGGTGAATCAGTCATTTAGATGAGCATAATTTATTAGTTCTACAGGCTAAGTATTGGGATAGATCACAAGTGTAATAATCTAATTTATTTAGAAATCCATGGGGAACACTTTCCTAGTTAATTGCATAACTATTGATCACAACTCCAAGTCACAATACTGCAACTTGATTTAAAACCCCCCTTTTTAGGAAATGATCGAACTAAAAGTGTGAATACTAGCATTAGTCTATACTTTACCATATTCCTTGTGGGAATGACCCCAACCTTCATTGGGTTCCTTATTTACAATGTCTATATTATACTTCTTCAGGAGTGTAATTTAAGTGTAATCACTTGCCGACCTCTACTAACCCAATCTGCCTGTTACTTTTCTTCCGCAATGACACTGCTAACCACTTCAGATGCCGCTGCCGGTCTTCTGCACTCAACTTTTTGACCTTTTTCAAGGCTCTATTCTGTGGTCAAACTCAAAGTGATAGAAAGAGCCTGATACTTTGGACTGTACAACATTAGGGCAATGGTCTTTTATTATATATCCACATTACTCCCATGAACTATGACACTCTCCAGTCCGGGATGATCTTTAACTTTTTGTCCGATGGGGTCTGATGCTCCAAGGTAGCCATGTAATTGGCAAAGAACTCCCTGAGCATGTCAGCACTAAATCTTTCAGGACCAGCTCAAATATTCTCTTTATCTCCTTCACCTCATTCAACGCCTTGGTCAAGATCTGAGGCTCCTCCTAAATACACCTTTCAGGGTTCATCTTTGATTTTAGGGCTAAACCATGCTCATATATCTCCTGAACACTTCGCACACCCCATATGATTGTGCGGCTCTCTAGGGGTGGGGTCGGCTCATCATCTTCCTCTTGCGTCCCTCCTCATACTTCCCCTGAACCATCTTCAAATTGGGCCTCATTTGAACTCTCTTCTGCATTTGATCCACTTTCATACTCATGAGACTATGCATCATCTCCCCCTTTATACTGGGGAGCTACTATTGGAGTAGTTGGGGTGACCCCCACTTGGGACTTTGCTTGTGCCCTATTAGTTCGTGGCTCTCCAGTTTTGGCTCTCCAGTTTCATCAGTGTCAACATCATATTCTTCTACCGAACCACTAGTTGAATCTGCCTCCTGCTTAGATACAAAGGTTTTATCTATTAATTCCCTCCAAGCTGCTATCTCATCTCGAACCCTCTTGTCCTATGTATTCTTGCTTGATTGTCCTTTGCATGCCATTATACCTGTTAAGGAGAGATTAGTACATGTGATTTAAGAAGATGAAAGGAAAAAAATATATATTTGTATATTCTTGGTATGCCTCATTAGTATGAGTTGTATAAAGGTGGTATGATTTGTACGATAATCATGGCCTTTAGTTTCATAAGTATGACTCATACCAATGTCGTATGGTTCATATAAAGGGTTGTAGCACCAACTTCTAAATATTGTGACTTCTAATGTTTTTGGTACGACTCAATAATATGACCCATGGTAGGATCCAGGAGTCATACCATGGGTCATGTCTGATGTTCTGTGTGTGACCCTTTTCTGATTCTCTTGTATGATTACTAGGTACGGCTCGTGGTGAAATACCACAATTTGTACCAACTCTCATACCTTTACTTAAGACTTGGTGGTTCATGCAATAGCCCCAAGAAATCATTCTACGTATCGTAAGATGGCTCGTGAAGACTATCCACAATTTGGGGTGATTACATAGACTTCACCACCCCCTAATTTTATACAAACATAAAATTTTGATTACCCACACAATTTCCTCATTTTGAATTTTTCATTAGCACCC
This sequence comes from Datura wrightii, assembly GCA_035772735.1. Lineage (NCBI taxonomy): Eukaryota > Viridiplantae > Streptophyta > Magnoliopsida > Solanales > Solanaceae > Datura > Datura wrightii. Next base: position 100,558,920 of record JASDFA010000007.1, read on the forward strand.
TACCCACAAAACATTTGAACAAATAGAGTGATTTCACTTCATAAACACATTCATAATTACAACATGATAACCTCCTGATCATGCTCCTCCAATCATTTCAAGAATGGAGGAGTTACAGTCGGCCATCAGTGAACAAAAGCCAAAGAGAAGCCATGAAAACTTTGTCAATTTACTTGGCAAGTTCTTGAGCAATGCTTGTTTTCTTAAGGCTTGGAGTTGGAAACTACTTCTTATGATTCAAGATCCTCTTTCAAAGTGATGTTTCAATGGCGATTGAAGGCTCTATTGGAAGAGTGAGAAAAATGGGAGGAAATCATTGGATCATGTAGTGATGTTATGACCAGATTTTTGTTTTTAATATGTTTGGGGTTGTTTTAAAATTTCGGGTCGAGTCGAGTTTGATGGGTTCTTTTCATTTAATGGCTTCTCATGGTTCATACCACGAGTCTCTATCTTACGTACCTAAGGTTATGAGAACTTACCAAGGAACCTATAGATGCATGGTACGATCCGTACCAAGCTGGTTTGACTGTTACCATATCTCGGAGGTTGTGGTTTCTGCTAGTTGAGCTTTGAGATAGTTCATCGTGATAGTGGATACTACAACTCATACCATGTAGGTATGATTCGTAATGTCCAACTAATGTGTAAACTCTTTCGCATTGTTAGACTCTACTCCTTATTACAGTGGGGACTACGAGCTATAAAAACATCATACGGTTCGTACTGAGGCTCATAGTCTAGACTTATACTTCAATTTTCATCTTTTGGTCCCTATTTCACCTGCACACTATAACACATATAGGTCAAGATACTTGGGTTGCCTCCCAAAAAGTGTTTGATTTAACATTGCCCCACGATGCAAGAAGTTTGGTTACTCAGGCTTTACTAAACTACCTCATGGGTTGGCTCCCATGTAGCGCCTAGTTTAACGTTGCATCCCGATGCGGGTTTCTTGACTACTCAGAATTTATTAAGAAACTCTATTTCAGCCTCAATTGCTGAGTTCACTCGGTTGCTTTATTGAATAGCAGAAGTTAAAAGTGACCTCATCCACATTTAACTAGAATTTAAACTGTCTAGCTTCAACATCCACTAGGGCTCGCCCAGTGGCAAGGAATGGTCTCCATAAGTTGATGGAGACCACAAAATCCACTTTTCGATCTAGAAACATGAAGTTATCTAGAAAAATAAACTTGTCCACCTTCATTAGAACATCATGAAGGATACCAACTAGCTTTTTCTCTATGAGGTCTGCCATCAGTAGCCGCATTATCGTTGATGTAGGGGCTCCTAAGCTTAATTATCTAAAAACGACTAGTGGCATTAAATTTATGCTAGCTCCTAGATCGTACTCTGCAATGGCAAACTCAAAATATCTAATATTTCATGGGATGGTGAAGGCATCAGGGTCGTCCTTCTTCTGTGCATGGACCCGTGAGGCTATTGCACTGTAGTGGTGTAAATTTACAACTGGTTCATAGCTCACTGATCACTTTCTTGTCACCAGGTCTTTCATAAATTTTACATAGCTAGGCATCTTCTTTATTGCCTCTACCAATGGAATTTTCACATACAACTGCTTTAGCATGGATAAGAACTTGTGAAATTTCCCATCATCTACCCTTCTTCATTCTCTGAGGAAAAGTTGGAGGAAATCTTGGGATAGGCCTGAAACTTTATGGGGCCTCCTTCTCCTTCCACTTCTTATGAGTAATCTCCATTTCAGTAATTGGAGACTTTGTCTCATCTGCAGTACCTTCAATCATCTTCTCTATAGCCTCAGCCTCCTCATTCGAATCAACTGCCTTCGATTCAGCCATCTCCCACTACAATGGGCATAGGTGGGTCAACTATTGCTTTTCCATTCCTAGTTGTCACAACTATGCGATGACTGTCATTCTTTGGATTCTGAACCATGTTAATAGGGAGTGTGCCCTTCTACCTCTAGTTCAGGGATGCGGACATCTAGTCTAATTGCTGCTCAATCTATTTAATCACCGCAGCGTACGACTCAACTTTTTAATTTATACTAGGAATGTCTCTGCAATTATCCTTCAGGTGATCATCGGTTGAATTTGCCTTTTTTCAACAACTCAGCCATCATGCTCTCCAGTTTTGATGTTCCTGTATCACATCACGAGCCTTAGGAGGCTACAAGCCATTCTGGTAATTTTGATATCCATCATTTTTCCTCCAATTACCTTCCCGGTCTCACTCTCTTCTTCTATCCCTATACCCAGCTCTATTGTAATTGACCGTATACTAGTTCTAAACTTAGTTCCTTGAGCCTTAGAACCAAGTGTCTTTATTAGACCCTTGAGCATTTTTCAAGAATCCCGCCACCTGATTATCTAAGAAGTTAACTTCCTCCTCGGAGTTAGAGTGTTCATACCCCGGATCCTGAATTTGAGCTCCCAACTGCTTTCACTTTTGGAGCTCCAAATCCCATGATATTCTTCATCAGCAGGTCAATGGAAGTCCTCATATATGCTAACTCCTAATCACGTTCCTCTTCTTTTTTGCGTTGCTCCATAGTCATCCCAATCACATATGTACCTATACCTACTTCCGCTTCACTGTTATGCTAGGCTCTATTGGTTTTGGTCACTCGGTCAAGTATTTTTGTTGCATCCGCTCATGAGTGACTTATCAATGCTCCACCTGCTATAATATTTGCTACTGCTTTGTTGATTTTGTTCAAGGATCTATAATATATTTCCAAGAATCTCTTATTCGGAATTCTATGATCTTGGCACTTATTCAATTTTTTTAAACCGCAACCATGTCTCATGAAGTGCCTCCTCTTAAGCTGTTGAAAGTTATATATCTCATCCTAGTGTTTTGGCATCCTTGAAGGCGGGAAGAACCTTTTGAAGAAGGTGCATTTCAATTCTCTCCAATTAGTGATGGAGTCATTTGGCAACTCTGACAGGCATAGAGTGGCTTCACCAACTAGAGAACGGAAAGAGCCTTAGTTTAATTGCACCCTGGCTTACTCTAGGCAACCTGTATGCCTTGCCAATTACCACAAAATTCATCAAGTGGAGATCTGCATCATCCATAGCGTTACCAATAAACACTCCCTTCATGTTCAACAGTTGGATCATCATGCTAGTGATGTCAAATTTTTCCATACCAGGCAGAGCTGGGGGTAGAATAGCTCCTATTGACCCGACTTCATCAATATCCGTATCCTCATCATCATCACAATGAGGAGCATATCTATGGAACTAATGTGGTTCATGCCCTCTATTCCATCTATTTCGTCCAGCAGTCTCAACTTCTTCCTGGGCCTCATCAGCCTCCTGAAAAGCAGCCTAACGAGCTAACTCCAGCTGGCATAATTCATTAGCTCACCGAGCTTTCTTGGCTAATCTGGCCTCTATCTTCTCATGAATCTCAATACATGCCACTTTTTGACCTTGGGTATAATTACATGCCCAAGTACTATTTTTTATCTTAATTTAGTCATGTTTGTTAATGTATATTATCGCATTCTCATGTATTTATGTTTAATTATGTACCAGAATTAACCAACATGATTATCCTTTATTTTGTAAGAGTAATATGCAAAAGAGTTCACTAAAAATGATATTCAAGGCACAAGGGAGAAGCATGGAAATGATACAACTTGAAAGAAACATGACATGCCAAAGTGAAGGCTGGCCACGCTAGGCAGCGTGCCACGCTGTGCGTGTGCCACGCCCAGCACCGTGCTATGCCCAGGCTGCATGCGCGAAGATGCTGCCAAGACATGCCCTGCACGTTGGCATCGTGCCACGCCAAGCAGGCTACACGACCAGCACCGCGCCACGCTAGGCGACGCATCTAGGCCTCGCACAGGACCTGCCGGGAAGACACATTCCAGTAGCTGTCTATGTTTTCTCTGTGTCACAAAGGAAAATTGGTGCAACTAGATTCGTGACATGGAGGCAGTCCATCCATGCCCAAAAATTGCAATTTTCCCACTTACTATAAATTAAAAAATTAGCTCCTAAATTCTTTTATCACAAAATAATTTTGAGAAATCGTGAAGGAGTGAAGGGAGAGGGAAGAACTCTACCTAGGGTTCAGTGTATTGCATTCTCTTTTAACTATTCTTGTAAGTACGTTACTCTAATCATGTTTTTGAGTATCTGTATGAACATGAGTGGCTAAAACCCTTCCCCTACGGTTGAGGCTATGTAATATGAATGTAAATGCATGAATTCTTCATTGGTTTGAGTTTTAGTTGTTGTTTTGTTTTACATTATTCATTATTATTGTTTTTATGCTTGATCACCATGAAAACAATTGTGTTAATCTTAGATAAAAGCTCGAAAGAGTAACCCTAGTCTAGAACATAAGAATGTATGGAGCAAGTTCTTGTCTTTACAATAGGATTAGCAGTTAGGATAATTATTATACTTAATTTTCCTTGCTTGGTTACTAAAACGGATGAGCTACACACCGACTTAGAATTTTCACATCACCACTCGTAGAAGTAGTTGTGAAGCTAAGTCGGGTTAAATGGTTAGAGTTATGAAAGTTCATAATCAAGGGCAAAAACTTCGTAAACCACATCCATGTAGTTAAATTGCTCACGAATTAGGACGTCACATCCCTGCTCAACGATGTAGGTGTGTGACTAGTTTGTCGTGTTTAGAGGCTCAAAAGACCATGAACATAACATTTTCAAGTATGTGAGACAACAAATGAAGTTTTCATACTCGAGCCATTATTAATTGTAGCATCGTATGATTATTAGGCCTTAACTCTAGTTGCTTCTTATTCATTTCTTGAGTATTTTGTGATCACCCCTAGACTTAATTAGAATTTCTCAAAATTTCTATAATCAATACTTGTGAAGGTTAATTTTAACACTTGAACTTAATAATTCATTGAATTGGTCCAGTCCCTGTGGGTTCGACATCCGGCTATGAAAAAGGGCCACTATATTACTTGTACAACCGTATACATTTGCGAGTGCGCTGGGTGCTAACAATTTTTTGGCGCAGTTACTGGGGATTGGCGAAGTTTAGTGAATTTTTTTTGTTTTGGTGTGACTTTTACTTTCCTTAACTGTTGAAAAACTTGGTCTTAGTTTGCTACGTTGCAGGTAATAGGTTGTCCTTGCGAAGCTAGAAAGGAATAGAGAGCTGGTGGAACCATTGTTGGAAGCTGAACGCCAACTGCATTTGCTTAGGAGTGAAGCTCTAAAGCGAAAATTGAAAAGATTACAAGAGTAGTTGCAACAACATCCACCAGTTGGGCAAGAAGAGTTGTTACCTGATCAAATGGCAGCCTGACCAGTTCGTGAAGTGGTAATCCCACTAGCGACGAATGTGACCTCCAGTATCCGCAAACCAGAGCACGGAGGGAACTTTGAGCTTAAACAGGACATGGTGCAGCTATTACATTTGAGTGGCCAGTTCACTGGGATGACTCATGAGGACCCACAGAAGCACTTACAGAACTTCTTGGAGATTAGTGACACTTTCGTCCCCACCGGAGTGTCAACTGATTATGTCCAACTCACACTCTTCCCATTTTCAATGTTGGGAGAGTCAAACAGGTGGTTGAAGGCCAAGCCACCTAACTCTATTACTTCTTGTGATGACTTAGCAAAGAAGTTCCTCATTAGATTCTTCCCTTCAGGCAAGATTGCCAAGCTCAGGAATGAAATAGTAAGCTTTAAGCAGAAGCCGGAGGAGAACTTGTATTTGGCTTGGGAAAAATTCCAGTCACTATTGAGAGACTGCCCCCATCACCAGCAGTCTAATAAGGTGCTAGCCCATACCTTTATGGAGAGTCTGGAGACACATACAAAAATTTTACTAGATTCTGCATCGGGTGGGCAAGCATTGGAGAAGACTTATGATGAATTATACACTCTGTTGAATAGGATTGCTCAGGGAAATCCAGAGTGGCACAACAAATCATCAAGAGGGGCAGGTAAGAGAGTAGTAGGGCTGATACAAGTGGATGGTGTCAATACCTTGGCGGCGCAGCTAGCATCATTTCAGCATTAGATGATAACTCAGTTCAACAAACTGAGTATGAACCAATCGTAGGGACAGGTGAATGCAATTCAACAGGCTCCAAGTTGGTGCAAAATATGTGGTAATAATGGGCACAATGCATAATTTTGTAGGGCCAATCCTGAATCAGTGAATTTTGTAGGGAATGCTAAAACAAATAATCAGACCTATGGGAACACCTACATTAAGAATTGGGAGAGCCACCCAAATTTCTTTTGGGGTGGGAATCAGAGTTAGAGCTACCAGCAACCTTAGCAGCAGTAGTATCAACAACAGAACAGGCAGAACGGTGGCTAGTTGAGCAGCAACAACATTAAGGAGATGTTGCAGAAAATTATGGCTATGTAGACCTAATTTGTAGAGAATCAGGCAACGATGGCATCAGATTTGAAAAATCAGCAGTTGGCCAACCGCAATCTAGAGAAGTAGATGGGTCAATTAGCGTCTTCTCAGCACACCAGACCTCAGGAGGATTACCCAGTGACACAGAATTGCGATCAGACTGAGGAGTGGCAAGCAATTGAATGATGCACCACCGAAAGAAAAGTGAAATGAGGTGCAGCTGGAGCTAGTCAGACAAGGTTTATTTACTGACAAGGGAGATAATCAGAGTGTTGTGCAACACAATGCACAATCATCATTGCAGCCATCACAGAGACCACCCCCACCATTCCCCCAAAGACTCAAGAAGAGCAGGGAGGAGGATTGCTTTAAAAAGTTCTTTGATATTTTCAAAGAACTTCACATAAATTTTCCATTACTTGATGTTTTGCATGGAATGCCAAAGTACGCTAGGTACATAAAAGATTTGGTGGCCAACAAAGTAAGATTGGTGGATGTCCACACGGTGGCACTGACTGAGGAGTGCGGCTACAGGTTAATGAGCAAGATGCCAAAAAAGCTCAAAGTCCCGGGGAGTTTAACCCTCCCCATACAAATTGGTAAAGCTGAAGTGATAAGAGCTATCTGTGATTTAGGGGAAACAGTAAATCTAATGCCCCTATCTTTGTTTAACACCTTGGGGTTGGGTCAGCCAAGGCCAACCCGAGTGATGCTGCAGCCGCTAGACAAGTCCAAAGTGGCACCAAATGTAATAATTGAGGACATTCTAATCAAAGTGGGTAAGTTCATTATACCCATTGATTTCATCATACTTGATTTAAATTTGATGATAAGGTACCTCTAATCTTGGGGCGGCCATTCTTGGCCACTAGAGGAGCAATTATAAATGCAAGAGCAGGGACCCTTAAAATGAGTGTCGATGATGAGGAAGAGCTCTTTCGAGTTTACCAAGAGATCAACGCACCCACACAGTATAGAGACCTTTGTAAGGTCAGTGTGCTATCATAGGCTATGTGTGGGTGGCAGAATCAATAGGTCCACTACCATAGGAGATGATCACATTTCAGCCCGAGTCTGATGGAGGGCTTCAAGAAAAAAAGAAGTTGGACGAAAAGAGGGATGGGGTGGAGATTGTTCCATCAAAAAATAAAAAGAGAAGAAGATGGTTCTCGAAACGGAACACTACGTTGAGGATGTCCTGAGAAGGATAGTCCACGTCGTGCCGCGACGTAAAATCAGGCACTGCTTGGGAGGCAACCCAAGGGTACCACATGTACAATTTTATTTTCCTTTTGTTTTTTTTTCTGTATTTTCATTTTTCTTGTTGTTTTTGGTGGTGAATTAAGCACAGGTTGAGGGGATGTCTTAGTACCCTTAGAAAAGGAAGCTAAAGAGCATGGAAGAAGATGAGTGTGGGGTCGTTAACCCACTTGTACAAAAATGAAAGAAAACATGTTGTTAGCTAGGACTAGAGGCCTTAGGGAGTATTTCTCACCCTTTTTGTATTCTAATTTGATGCTTTAGGGACATAGCACATTTTATGTGTGGGGTGAAGGAGCTTTTAAAGTTTTGTACTTAATGATTTCGGGTGGAGTTAGTGCTTGGTATGGTAGTGGTTGATGATAATTTCTTGAGTTGAGCATAATTCATCCACCCGTTGGTTTTTCTTTTCAGTTCTTTTCCAACGGGGGGCACTTTGAACCGCAAAATAAAATTTTTTTGTGTCTGTACATAATTGTTTTGGTCATATTTAGGGACCTTTCTCAATGATGGATGGATGACGACTATCTTGAGGGAAAATTAGTCAATAGGTGTGTGTTTTAGAACCCTTAGTTGATTGATGGCTTGATGTTCTTTTTATGTGTTATACATGATTGTGAGATGCAAGGGTTGTTAATTTTGAAGCATGTTAGCAAATATATAACTCTGTTTGAGACACCTAGGCTCTAGAATGTGACTCGATGTGCTTAAAGATAAGTTTTGAATTCTCGTGATTAGCTGAGTTAAGAGTTTGCTGAATTTGTCTTGAGTTGAGCTTGTGCTGTGAGTGTAAGGTGTTTGAATATTTCATGCTATTGTGTAGTGTCTAGAACTTGCCTGGTGTGTATACAAAGCGAAATGAGGGATGTAGATTGTAGAAGATGATTTAGGCATTTGTTTGAGGGTGCCTAATTTTTATCCCTTGCTATACCTACCGTGAATGTTTGAACTTAGTTAGCCCCATTAAGCCTTTAGCCTATTCTTTGCTAGCCACAAAATAAGCTTAATCCTTTCTTTTCAATAGCCTTGAATTTGATCCAAAACTCCTAAGCACTTATGTGAAATTCCAAAAGAGAGCTAGGGAGTGAGGAGTTGGAAGAAGAAAGAAAAGAGTAGTTGTGGGATTAAAGAAAAGACTAGAGGTGCACTTGTTTGAAAAATGAATAAAAGTTGGTAGGAAGTAAAAGAAGAAAAGAGCGAAAAAGAAAATTTCTCAAGTACTCCTTACTAACAGCTTAAGTGTGCCTAATGAAATGGGGAAATAAAAGAGGACAATAACAGAGAAAAGAATAAAGGTAAAGTAAGAGGATGGAAATTCCTAAGAAAAGTGTGATGTATTAAAAGCACTTATGGAAGATAGTCGCTATTACTGGCGATAATGGTACCTACCTGCCTTTAGATTACATTACGACCCATTAAGTCCTACTTGATCTTACCTTCGAACACTCTTAAATTAGTGGAGTAAAAACACTATAGGAAAGCTTATGGGTCAATACACGTGGCATGTGAATTCTTTGTGAGAATTATCTTATCTCTTATGCATAGACTGATACATAGTATAAATTTGAATAATCATGAGTGAGAAATGGGTAACTCTCTTGTTGTGAGTACACATGTTTGATGAAGGATAAAATTCATGTCGGATTTTTTGATTGGTTAATTTGCATGAGTTTGTTGAGATTGAGATTCGATCATTGAGGCTAGGAAGTCTTTACGTAGTTATAATTGATTTTATTGTTAAATCTTACATGATCTATATTTAACTTGCCATCTAATACAATCATTGTAGCCTTAGCTTGAATTGTCTTGCTTCAATTAGCTATGTGTGAGTTTTCATGTGCATGAGATGGAATAGAATTGTTCGAGGATGAACAAGGCTTTAAGTGTGGGGTAGAGATCATGGGCATAATTATGTGCCCAAGTACTATTGTATATCTTAATTTAGTCATGTTTATTAATGTATTTGATTACATTCTCATGTATTTATGTTTAATTATGTGCCGAAACTAACCAACATGATTAGCCTTTATTTTGTAGGTGTAATATGCTACGGAGGGGGCTAAAAAATATGTCCAAGGCACAAGGGAGAAGAATGAAAATGAGACCACTTGAAATCGACATGGCATGCCAAAGTGAAGGCCGGCCACGTTAGGCAGCGTGCCACGCCCAGGCTACACACGCGAAGAGGCTGCCAAGCCATGCCCTGCGCGTTGGCGTCGTGCCGCACCAAGAGGGCTGCACGACTAGCGTCGTGCCGGCCAGGCGATGTGCACAGGCCTCGCACAAGTCCTGCCGGGAAGACATATTCCAGTAGTTGTCTGTGTATGCTCCGTGTCACGGAGGCAAATTGGCTCAACCAGCTCCGTGACACGGAGGCAGTCTATCTATGGCCAAAAATTGCAATTTTTCCACTTAATATAAATTAGAAACTTAGCTCCTAAATTCTTTTATCACGAAATATTTTTTAGAAACCGTAAAGGAGTGAAGGGAGAAGTGAAGAACTCTACCTGGGTTACATTTTTTGCATTCTCTTTTAAGTATTCTTGTAAGTACGTTACTCTAATCATGTTTTTGAGTATTTGTATGAACATGAGTGGCTAAAACCCTTCCCCTAGGGTTGAGGCTACGTAATATGATTGTAAATGCATGAATTCTTCATTGGTTTGAGTTTTAGTTGTTATTTTGTCTTACATTCTTCATTATTGTTGTTTTTATTCTTAATCACCATGAAAACACATGCGTTAAGCTTAGTTAAAAGTTCGAAATAGTAATCCTAGGTTGGAACATAAGAATTTAGGGAGCAAGTTCTTGTCTTTACAATAAGATTAGCGGTTAGGATAATCATTATACCTAATTTACCTTGCTTGTTTACTAAAACGGGATGAGCTAGACATCGACTTAGAATTTTCACATCACCACTCATAGAATTAGTTGTGAAGCAAAGTCCGGTTAAATGATTAGAGGTACGAAAATCCATAATCAAGGGCACAAACTCCGTAAACCACATCCATGTAGTTAATTGCTCACGAATTAGGATGTCACATCCCCGCTCAATGATGTAGGTGTGAGACTAGTTTGTCGTGTTTAGAGGCTCGAAAGACCATGAATATAGCATTTTAAGTATGTGAGACAACAATTGAATTTTTCATACTCGAACCATTGTGAATTGTAGCATTGCATGATTATTAGGCCTTAACTCTAGTTGCTTCTTATATTGTTTCTTGAGTATTTTGTGATCATCCCTAGACTTAATTAGAATTTCTCGAAATTTCTATAATCAACATTTTTGAAGGTTAATTTTAACACTTGAACCTAATAATTTGTTGAATTGGTCCAGCCCTGTGGTTCGACATCCGGATCTGAAAAAGGGCCTCTATATTACTTGTACGACTGCTTACGCTTGCGAGTGCGCTGGGCGCAAACACTTTCTCAGTGTTCGTTCAAGTTCTTTATCTATTGGGACTAGGGGCTTTCTACTTCCGAGTACTTGGAATTCACCAAGTGATAACCTATGTGAAACAAAGACAAAAGAAAACATAAATAAGGAAATAAAGAGTAAAAGATAAATAAAAGGATAAATAAAAGCAATTAATCTAATCCTAAGTCGTATTCCCCGCCAACAACTTTATTTTTGATAACGCTCAAAATTACACCTCTGAAGAAGTACACATGGTCATTGTTAATAGAGAATTCAACTAAGGTTGGGGTCGATCCTACAAGGAATATGTTCATTATTTAGACTAATGATATTACTTATGCTTTTAGTTCAATTATTTCCTGGGGGGGGGGGTTAATAGAAAATAATAAGTGTCAATGTTGTGAATGGTATTGTCATCAGTAATGTGCAACTAACTAGGGAAATGTTACGCATTGATTCATAACTATGTGGATTTTTACACTTGTGATCTATTCCAATACTTACCCTCTAGAATCAATAAAATATATTCATCTAAATGGTTAATTTACCCCTATTAAATGACTATACTCAAATACTACATTAGGTCTCATGAGTGTTCCTGAATAACCTTTATCAAATATCTCAATTTAACTTTCCTGTGACTGCAACACAAGTTATTAAATAAAAATTGATAATTTCAAGTCTTTGATGTCTTAACCTTTTCCTTATTTCTACTCTCTATGTTCAAGCAAGTAGATAATATGGGCTAGTCCTAACATTGCGCACTATGAAGAAACAATTATCATGAAGGGAAGAACAATACAAGCATTAGTATTAGTTTAGAATCACATTGTGTTAACCCCAATTTATTATTTCTCCATAGTCTCCACAACCCTAGTTGTGGTTGTTTAGCTACTCATAATTGTAAGATAAACTGTAGAAAATATAGAAGATTTCATGAGTAAAGAGTTATAAAAATGAAAGAAATAAAACCCAGTGATCAATTGCAATAATCAATCTTCAAAGTTAAGATTACAATGAAGAAACATGTTTCAAACTTTGTGTATTTCTGGTCTCCAAGTTGCACTAGGAAACTCCAAAAACACTAATTTTGTAAAGTATTGGATCTCCTCAGAAAAAATAAAGGAATGTATTTATACAGTAAATGAAAATCCTTTCCTGAATTAACAGGGATTGCTACGTCGGGATGACCTACGAGTCATAGCATGCTACTGTAAGTCATTGTCTGCAATCGCGGAATGCTTGACAGCTTTTTTCCTTCTCAGGTACGAGTGACTGGTACAACTCATGGCGTGCCACTACTAGTTTTGGTAACCAGTCGTGGCTTGAACATATGAATAAAGGAATCTCTAACAATCAACCTACGGGTCCTTTCTACGGCTCGTACCTTTCGGGTACTAGTCATACATTCTAATTATTCCTTGAGGATGCCAAGTTTTTAATTCTCTACTTCTCACCACTAGTTTGAGGTACGAGTCGTACAGTGCTGCCACGACTCGTAGTATCTGGTTGTATCATGAAACCTGCACTTAAACATTTTCTGAAGCTTCATCACAAGCAATAGTTACGGCTCGTACCCAGATGGTATGAATTGTACTGTGACCTATAGCAGACCATTTTTTGTACTTTAGCACTTATTTTTTGCACGCCAACTCCCAAACTTGATTTCTGTAAATATACAATAAAAACAACTCATATCCATATAGACACACCGATGTTCAATCATCTTTTCTATGTTTTAAGAGTCAAACATGCCATAAAACCACCACACATCAAGCACCTAGCATTCAGTTAGTGAAAGGGTTCTCTAATTCCAAGTGACTAATCATCTCTCAAGATGGTCATCATCCATCTATCATCGGAAAAAGTCCCTAACTATGATAGAATTTTGTTTTTCATAAAAAAAATTATTCTCTTTTCAAAGGGCCCCCCCCCCCCCCCGAAAAAGAACCAAAAAGAAAAATCATGTGCTGGGTGAACTATTCTCTACTTAAGATTTCAAATAAGCCAAATTCCAATATTCCACATACTTCACCCTCATAAAAATTTGAAGGTTTTCTCACCCACACATAAAATCATGCTATGTCCCTAAAGCATTAATTAAAAGTAACATAAAGTATAGGAATACTTCCAAAGGTATCTAGGCCTATCTAGCAGCATGTTGCATTTCAATTTCCATCACAAGGGGCAATGACCCCATACTCGTGCTTCACCATGCTTCTTAGGTTCACTTTTATGGATACTAAGACTTCCCTTCAAACAAAAATAGCAGGAAACAAAAGGTTACATTATACAAATAATAACATAAGAAATTTTTTTTACCTTTCGTACAACATAGGTTGCCTTCCAAGCAGAGCTTTATTTGACGTTGCAGCACGATGTGGGTCATATCCCCTTCAAGATGTCCTCAATATCTTCTTCCCATTCGGGCTCATCTTCCTTCTTCTCTTAACTTTGGTGGGAACAGTATCAATACTTTCCATTTTTCTCGCCCTCAAATCCCAACTAGGATCACCTTTATGTCTGTCCGACACAAGCTCAGGTTCTCTGTGCAGGTTGTGAATTTCCTTCACATCATTCTTGGGCAATTTGCTAAGAGCCTTTGACCGTGTATTTGTTAACTCATTCTCCACCAACCAACAGTCATCCTTTTTCACCTCCATAATCATACATAGATCTTTGTAGTGTGACAATGTGTTGAGTGCTTTTTACACTTTTAAAGTGACTTCCTCGTCATTAGCTCTCATCTTCAAATTTTCCTCTCGAACATCGATCAAAGCTCCACAAGTTGCCAAATATGAATGTCCCAGTAGTACACTTTTATCTGATTCATAATCAAGAATAATAAAATCGGCAGGGATTATAACTTACCAAACTTGATGAGCACATCCTCAATGATTCCCTCTGGAGCCACTCTTATGTAAGCAAGCTGGAGGATTAATTTAGATGGCCTTTGTTTTCCCAAACCAAGAGTATTAAAAAAATATCATGACATCAAGTTTACACTTGCCCTAAAATTACACAAGGTATGCATCATCTCACTTTCACCAATTTGTGTTGGGAGGGTGAAATTCACAAGGTCGTTGAGCTTTTTTGGGAGCTTGTTCGTAAACATTGAGCTATACTATTTAGTAAGTGCCACTGTCTCCACATCTAGAAGTCTATTCTTCTTTGTCACCACCTCATTTAAGTACTTGGCATATTTGGGTATTCCATGTAAAACATCAAGTAAAGGAAGGTTTATGTGAATTTCTCTGAAGATATCAAAGAACTTCTTAAAGCATGCATCCTCGTTGCTTTTAAGGAGCCTTTGAGGGAAGGGTGGTGTTTTCTCTTCATTGGATACTCTGCTAGTTGTATAATATTATCTGCAACTGCTTTTCCCTTACCCTTCTCTACACTTGGGCTTGGTCTGGGTAACTCCGCTTGCACCCCATGATTTTCCTATTTTAAAGGTACTTTATCTAACTCTGATCCATTCCTCATAGTGATTGTTATAACCTTTCTTGTCTTTGTATCAGTGTCACTTGGAAACCCCCTTGCGGCTTGGTATTCTAAGCTGGCCCACCTGCCTCTCTAGATTTTTGGTGGCCAGTTGCTGATTTTTAATCTCTGTAGCCAATTGTACTTGGTTAGCCATGATTTTCTTTAGCATATCCTCAATGTTACTTGACTGAGAACTATATTGACTCCCCTATTGCTTTTGCTGTTGAAAATTTTGGCTCTGTCCTTGATTTACACCCCATGAGAAGTTTGGATGATTCTGCCAATTGTGATTGTCGGTATTCACGAAGTTCTCATTTCCTCACTGTTCATTATCCACAAAGTTCACTCACTCCAAGTTTTCTCCATACACATATGCAGAATGACCACTACCTCCACAAACAACATAGAGTTGGTTGTAATGCATTTACTTGCGCCTAAGATTGAGCCATGTTCAACTTACTGAACTATGTCATCATCTGGTTTTGAAAAGAAGCCAGCTGAGCTGCCAACGCTGTGATGTTGTCCACTTCTACCACACTTGCAGTTTTCTTCCCTATCCCTCCTGTAGCATGACCAAGCTACTATAGATTCCCGCTTATGAGGTTATTTCTCTTGATATTTTTGTATTTTCTTTTATAAAGTAGAATGTTAATCTTTTCTGGTAGATGTAGGTTGATGGACTCAACCACATTATGTTATTCTATCTCTTTTCGATATTATTTGTCATTTATCTTTTTATTAATAGTCTTTCGAGGTTTGCATTGTTAGATTTCACATGAAACCTAATTATTTTGATCCCAACAACTATTACTTCTGCTCAAGCTTCAATTTGCTATCATATGCGGCTTTCCAAACTTTACTGAAATGCCAATTTCTCATTAGAGTTAGAATATATAAAATTTAAAATTGTAAGTATAAAATAGCAATAATAATATGATAGGATAGATGAATTTAAGTATCAATAAATGTAACTAAATTTTTATAAATAAAAATTTCATTTTTTTACTTATAAAACAACATGAAAGAAATGAAAACAAATTATGAAAATAATAATGACTTCTCGAACTAATTAACATTATTTTTCTTGAAAATTCTTTGATCGCGGCATTTTGCTTTACATATATCAAGTGTAACATAGCATTCTCGTAAATAATCTAGGAGGCAGCACCATTTGCCTGGTTCATCAGGAATTTGGATATATTTGCTAACTGTAATGTTGCATTATAGATTGTTTCTTCATCACCTGCATTTTGGGAAATTAATATAAAAAGATGTGGAATTTGATGTTTTAATACTGACAATATGCAATGAAGAATTTTCATGCTATTAGGATAATAACAGATAACAACAAAAAATAAACCAATAAAAGTGAAAATAACATTTAGAAAAGACATGTGAAGAGTTTGTAATGCCTCAGAAGCTCAAAATCAATATTCGAGATGTAAATCAGAAAATCTAGAAAACTGCAGAAAAGTTGCAGAATGCCCAACCCAATGGGTCGTTAAGGGACCCAACGACTCATCAGGTCAACCGTTTGAAGAATGCCAATAACATATTTCAGTGTTCTTAATGGACAACCCCATGAGTCGTTGTCAGGCCTTACGACTCGTTAAGTCTCCCGTTGCTATGCTGGAGTTTAGAAATTTGAGGAATTTACAGTGTACTTGATGGAAGCCACCACAAGTCGTCATCAGCAGTAACTACTCTTTAGGTCCTTCGTTTCCAGTCCTTTCTAACCTTCTTACCAGTGCACCTGATGGACAACACAAAACGACTCATTTCTAGTCATGACGACTCATCACGTGCTCGTCAGCAGTCAGTAGAAATTTTCCAGTGAACTTGACGGGAGGACCCGATGACTCGTTGGACCTGGTAATGAGTCGTTAGGTCACCCGTTAGGGACACGTGATAATTTTTTCTAGCCAATTTTTAAGGGCTATTTAGTAATTTCCTATTCTCCGAAGCATTAAACCATGTTGTTTTGACTTCGATTTTAAACGTTTTAGTGGGGGTAATGGGTCTTTTTACTCATTCCCAACTCAAGCACTCAGAAAAATTGACCATATGTTCTCTCAAGAATTCTCAGAGCAAGAACTAAGGCAGCTTTCTTCTCTTAAACTTCTCAATATTTTCGTGGGTTCTTCATCAGGTATGTGGGGTTTTAGCAAGGGGATTGTTCTTCCCTTATGCCCTCCCAAGATCCTCCTCAATTTGTTCTATCAGTTTTAAGCCCTGAGTTTTTCAAGTATGAAAATGTTTCATGGTTATTCTCGCTGATTTCACTTAGAACGATGTTCATGAATATTGTTGATATGATCCCCATAATTTCCTATCAAATTGTTAGTGTATATACATAAGTGAATCTAAGCTCTAACTTTTGAGTTATGAATTTTTGTTATTAAATTTCCTCTAGTGAATAAAGAAGGCTATGGGCTAAATTTTCTATAATTTCATGTATATTTATATATGTGGAGTAGATATTCCATTAATTAGAATGATGTTAGCCCTGTTGAGTGAAATTCCTAGAATCCTTGAAATTGCTCAATATTATGAAATTCCCATATTCTTGGGGTAAGTTGAGCTCTCTAATAGCTGCTAGTAGTTCAGACCAGTTAGAATGTAGAGTCGCTTCAGAATCTTTCAGAAAAATGTCAACTTTTCAGTTTGACTCCTGTTTACTTTTGAGGTGTCAGTGGTGCCTCCTAGTTTTAAGACTTAGATTCAGATTTCAGATATTTGGTCCATTAGGCAGTCATGACATTTAGTTATAACTCTGACCAGCCCCAAGACCTAGTTTAGTTACTAGTTGTTCTATAGATGATTATGATGCTTTTAGATAAGCAGCTCTGGTCGGTCTTAAAACCCACTTTTAGAATCTGGTCCGATAAGGCTCTTAGGGAACATGCAGTTATTCATCCCTGACTAGTATTGGGCCCTAGTTTTGAGATATCAACTTAGTGGTTCAGTTTAGGTTTTCTAGTCGGAGTAGAACTTAGCACTGAGTGGATCTGGGTTCTAGCGCACCCAAGTTCCCAGAACTATATTGCCAGCGTAGGTTTTTAGTACTATTTGGCCTGATTTGCACCCGATAATTTATGGTCACTTAGTTCATTCCTTTATACCCTGAAAAGGTATATTGGGTCCTATCGGTGGGGTGTATACATCGGACTCCACGCCTAGCTCACATGGTTAAATGTCGGTTATAGACTCTCCCACTAGTTAGTATAGTCCACTAACAGAATGAGCAACTCAGATCAGTACAGTATCTTAGATTCAGTGTTTTAGACTTAGGGCATGTCCTTGAACATAAGACAGGGTCTTCTTGACCATTTCAGATTATATCAGAAGTTTGGTTCAGTTTACTTGTTGTTCATGACTTGTAATTTTCGGTTCAGACTTTATATTCAGTATGTCTCTCCCAATTACTCAGTACATTCAAAGTACTGACGCATGCATTTCATGTTGTATCGTTTAATGATACAGTTGCAAGTTCTCAGATTCAGCACAAATAGTTACATCAGTTTTAGAGCTTACCACTTCAGTAGATCAGACTGTGAGTCCTCATCACTTAGGGGCCCTATTTATTTACTTTAGTTGGTTATGGTTTTATATAGACTTAGAGTTAGCTAGGGTCCTATCCTAGCAACTCCTCAGTTAGATGGCTTTCAGATAGATATGACTTTTAGTTATTTTAGTGTTATTTAAAGATTTGAATTCTTACCTTCAGATTTGTTTTCTTAAATATTTTATGCTATTATTTTAAGATTCGTTGTGCATGTTTAATCAGAAATTCTAGTGAATGATAGACCAGGGGTTGACTTGGGGTCACTTGTGGATTCAAGTACCATGTTATGTCCAGGGTGTAGACTCGGGGCATGACAAACTTGGTATCAGAGCACTAGGTTTAGAGTATCCTCCGCAAGTCTGAAAGATGCATTGAGTAGAGTCCATTTCATGGGTGTGAAGCGCGCCACACTTATGACGAGGAGGCTACGAGATGTTATTAGGAAAACTACCCTTTTGTTCATGCTCTTTATCGTGTGTTAAAGTTTTATTCAAAAGACGTCTTTCTAAATTGTGTCTTTTTTCTTTTCAGTCAACAATGCCTCCCCGACGTGGAAATAGACAAAGAGCCGGAAACGCCAACAGACCCACTCTACCAGCTCCAGTAGTTCCTAAGGATGAATCCTTATCCACCGCCGATTTCAGGGAAGCCATTCAATTGCTAGCTTAAAAAGTCACAATAAAGTGAACCAGTAGGTGGTTCTACTAGCCACAACTGGGTCTGCAGCTACTGCCCGGGTGCGGGATTTCACCCGAATGAACCCTCCAGACTTTCACAGAACAAAGGTGTGAGAGGACCCACAAGGTTTTGTAGATGAGATCAAAAAGATTACCCGAATCATGGATGTCAGCTCCTTTAAGAGTGCTGTCCTGGCTACCTACCAGCTAAAAGGGGTAGCCCTGGTTTGGTACGAGCAGTGGAAGGAGGGGCGGTCAGCAGAAGCAGGACCGGTTGTGTGGGAGGAGTTTCATATGGCTTTTCTGGATAGGTTCTTTCCTCGGGAGTTGAGGGAGGCTAAGATGGCAGAGTTTATGAACCTACGGCAGGGCAACCAGACAGTGGAGGATTATGCTCTAGAGTTTACTAGACTATCAAATTATGCTCCATAGTTGGTGGCCGAGCCAAGGGCTTGCATGTGGAAGTTCATAAATGGAGTATCTAATCTGGCCCTCAAAGAGTGTAGGACGACAATGCTAATCAAAGACATGGACCTTTCTAGCTTAATTGTGCATGCCCAACAGATTGAGGCAGAGAAGCTTAAGGATATGGAACGTAAGAACAAGCTGGCAAGAACGGGTCATATAGATTTTTGCCACTAGAGATCTGGGGGTAGTAGCCACCCATAGTAGCAACAGCAGAGGGCCCCAACACCTAGCTCAGCCAGTGAACCAACCTTTTGGTCACACCAGGGTCGGAGGGATGGGTCTTCTGGCACTCAATCTCAGGCCTATAGTACATGAAACAAGTATCCAGGTTGTCCCAAGTGTGGTAGGAATTACCCAGGTAATGCCTTCATGGACGAGAGGGCTGCTTTGGGTGTGGACGGCTTGGAAACAAGATTAGGGAGTGCCCATAAGTAGAGCGAGGAAGATCACAATCCACTACCTCATCAGCTCCAGTAGGCCGACCAGCTCAGCAGGCCAACCCATCAGGTACAGATGGCGGTTAACTCTAGTATCATTTTTATGCTCTCTCTTTTCATCAGGATCAGGAAAGTTCACCTGATGTAGTTACGGGTATGTTACATCTCTTTGACCTAGACGTGTATGCCCTTCTAGATCCAGTAGCTACTCTTTTGTTTGTAACTCCTTATGTAGCAGTCAAGTTTGGCATCAGTCCAAAGGTCCTACTGAACCCTTCTCAGTCTCCATCCCAGTTGGTGAGTTAGTTAGAGCCAGCCGGGTGTATAGAAACTACCCTGTCTCAGTCTTGAGTAAAGTCATATCAGCTAACCTTGTATAGCTAGACATGGTCGACTTCGACTTTATTCTCAGCATGGATTGGTTACACTCCTACTATGCCTCAAGTGATTGCAGAAGTAGAGTTATCAAATTTTAGTTTCCTAATGAGCCAATTTTAGAATGGTCAGGCTGCAGTTCAGCGCCTAAGGGTAGGTTTATTTCCTTCCTTAAGGCCTAAAAACTCATTTCCAAGGGATGTTTATATCATCTGGTTCAGGTCAAGGATTCCAACTCTAAGACCTCAATCATTCATTTAGTTCTGTTGTCAACGAGTTCCCAGATATATTTCTTGAGGATCTTCCCGGATTTCGGAATAGATATTCTCCCAGATACTCAACCCATCTCCATCCCTCCTTATAGAATGGCTCCAGCTGAGCTTAAGGAGCTGAAAGAGTAGTTAAAAGATCTTCTTGATAAGGGTTTTATCAGACCCAACATCTCTCCCTGGGGTGCTCTAGTGCTATTCGTGCGTAAGAAAGACGGTACCCTCAAAATGGGTATAGATTACCGTCAGCTGAACAAAGTCACAGTCAAAAACAGATATCCCCTACCTAGAATTGATGACCTATTTGACCAGCTTCAGGTAGCCAATTTTTTTTCAAGATCGATCTCAGGTCAGGATACCATCAGTTAAGGGTTAGAGAAAGTGACATACCGAAAACAACATGCAGAGCTCGGTATGGTCACTATGTGTTCGTAGTGATGTCCTTTGGGTTAAAAAATGCCCCAGCAGCCTTCGAGGACCTAATGAACAGGGTTTTCTAGCCGCACCTAGACATGTTTGTCATCGTATTTATCGACGACATTCGGGTGTACTCTAAAAATGAGGAAGAGCATGCCAATCACCTAAGGTTAGCATTGCAGACTCTGAAAGATTGCCAGTTATTTGCTAAGTTTATTAAGTGCGAATTCTGGTTGAAGTCTGTGACCTTCTTGGGTCATCTGGTCTCAGGTGAAAGGATACAAGTACATCCTCAAAAAATAGCAGTAGTGAAGGATTGGCCTAGACCTACCTCTCCGACATAAATCAGGAGTTTTCTAGGCTCAGCGAGTTATTATCGACGGTTTGTTGAAGGGTCTTCCTCCATAGCATCTCCTCTAACCAAGTTAACTCAGAAGAAGGTAAAATTCTAGTGGTCAGATGAGTGTGAAAAGAGTTTTCATGAGTTAAAGACTCGACTCACTAACGCTCCAGTTTTGATCCTACCGGAAGGAACAGATGGGTTTGTAGTATATTGTGACGACTCCGGAGTTGGACTTGGTTGCGTTCTGATGCAGCAGGCAAGGTGATAGCCTATGCTTCCCGACAACTCATTCATGAGAAGAATTATCCAACTCACAACATGGAATTGGCAGCGGTGGTATTCGCACTAAAAATATAGAGACACTACTTGTACAGAGCCCACGTAGATGTATTTACAGATCACAAGAGCCTTCAGTACGTGTTTAGCCGGAAGGACCTGAACCTCTGACAGAGAAGGTGGTTGGAGCTCCTGAAAGATTATGACATGAGTGTGTTGTATCACCCGGGCAAGGCCAATGTGGTGGCTGACGCTCTAAGCAGATGATCTATGGCAAGTATAGCTCACATTGAGGGAGGAAAAAGGGAGTTAGCAAAGGATGTTCACAAACTAGCCCGGTCAGGGATGCAACTAGTAGACTCAACCAAAGGCTGAGCAGTAGTGCAAAGCAGGTCAAGTTCATCTTTGGTAGTTGAAGTACAAAAAAGATTAAGATCAAGTTCTACTTAAACACAAGTAAGCGGTTCTCAGAAAAGAAGTTGAGGCTTTCTCCCAAGGCGGAGATGGAGTACTCCGTTATCAGGGAAGGTTGTGTGTGCCAGATATCAGTGAGTTGAGACAGCAGATTTTGGCTGAGGCACACAACTCAAGGTATTCCATTCAACCTGGCGCTACTAAGAAGTACAACGACTTAAGGGACATTTACTGGTGGAATGACATGAAAAAAGACATTACTGAATTCGTAGCTAAGTGCCCGAATTGCCAGCACGTCAAGGTAGTATACCCATGTGGAAGTGGGAAGAGGTAAATATGGACTTTATTACATGTCTACCGCAGACTCTCCGGCAACATGAATCAATATGGGTGGTAGTAGATAGGATGATCAAGTGAGCTCGCTTTCTCCCAGTCAGAACGACAGATTCAGTTGAGGATTATGCTAAACTTTATATTTTGGAGCTGGTTAGACTTCATGGGTTGCTATTGCCTATTATTTTAGACAGGGGTACCTAGTTCACCTCCCATTTCTAGAAGTCTTTTCAGAAGGGACTTGGTACTCAGGTTAAGCTCAGTACAACTTTTTACTCGCAGATAGATGGTCAAGCTGAGCGGACTATTCATACTCTAGAGGATAAGTTAAGAGCGTGCGCGATCGATTTTAAGGTTAATTGGGATGACCATCTGCCTCTTATAAAATTTGCGTACAACAATAGTTACCACTCCAGTATTCATATGGCCCCGTTTGAGGCATTGTATCGTAGGAGGTGTAGATCTCCTATAGGATGGTTTGAAGTTAGTAAAGCTACTTTTATAGGTCCAGAATGGGTTAATGAGCAATGAAGAAAGTTCAGCTCATCCGAGAAAGGTTAAAAATAGCTTAGAGCCACAAGAAATCATATGCGGATGTGCGGAGAAGAGAGTTGGAGTTTGCAGTTGATGATTGGGTGTAGCTGAAAATTTCTCCCATGAAAGTGGTGATGAGGTTTGGAAAGAAAGGGAAACCAGTCCCAAGTATGTGGGACCCTATAGAATTTTGCAGCATATCGGCAAGGTGGCCTAAGAGCTTGAGCTTCCTTCAGAACTAGCAGTTGTACATCCAGTTTTCCATGTATCACTTTTGAAAAAGTGTATCGGAGATCCAACCTCTGTGGTGCCATTGGATAGTGGGGCAGTCAAGGATATCCTCACCTATGAGGAGGTACCAGTCCAAATCCTAGACCGTCAGGTTCGTAGATTGAGGAATAAGTAAATAGCTTCAATCATGGTTTTATGGAGGAATCAACAAGTTGAAGGAGCTACGTGGGAGGCCGAAGCAGATATAAGGGCCAAATACCCACACTTGTTCTCTACCGACTCTGTTGCAGTTTGATATATGAATTTTGTTTTAAGACCTTAACTAGTTATCAAATTTAGTTCATGTAACTAAATTTTCTTTCTGACTTTGTTTGCATTCATGAAAAGCAAAATTCAGTTCAATTATATTCTCTAAAATGGAGGTAGTCACTTCGGTCGTTTTGAAGTTGAATGAGCAGTATTTGATTGCGTTTATTGTTACTTTTCTGGTTTCTATGATTTTTATAACATTCGAGGACGAATGTTTCCAAGGGGAAGATATTGTAATTCCCCAAAAGATCAAAATCTGTTACACCCCATAAATTCCCGGCATATAGATGGCCTATTCGCGTGTTGGTTAAGAGTATTTGAAAACCATACATGCTAGAAAAAGGCCCGGGGAAGGATCGGACAAGCGCCAAGTCGGCGCGTCGCAAGGCAAAATGCGACTTATAAATTGCATTCCAGGAATGAACCTTATAAATTGCATTCCCTGAATGTCACTTATAAGTCAAAATTATATAAAGCCTCCGACATCGATTTTTCATTAAATTTTCTTATAATTTCCAGTGAAAAACAGAGGGTAAGTAGAGAGAAAGAGGAACGAGGATTATTTGATAATTTCCTTCCGATTACGCTGTCAAACGCGGTCCAAATATGAATTAACCTCAGGTACCGAGGTATTTAGCAGGAGGGAGCATTCCTACGGATTTTGTTTCGCAAAATACGGCCGACGAATCGTCGAGCTACCGAGCTAAGGTAAGTAGAATTGCTCCAAACTAGTGTCTATGTGCTCCTAGCTGTGAAGTGAATACTTCTCCCTTCTGGACTCCTAGAAAATAGCGAGTTTTTTACCGTCTTTCGATAAGCCTAAGTTTAGGCTATAATTATATCGAAAGTGACGTTGTTCTTTAGAATAAAGCTATATTTAGTATTAATTAGCGTATGCATGAATGCAGTTGGGAGAAATAGCCGGAGTACTGGCCAAGCCTCGTCCGACAGATAGATAACTCGAGGTTAAGGTATGTAAAGCTAGTTCCTTCGGCAAGTTAGTAGCTTTAGCCTTGTATAGTACAATAAACTCCGTAGTAGAATTCCTGGAGTTGAATGTTAAGTATTGTGCAAAGTTTAGTAAACCTAGTTTGCGTTGTTATATCGTATTCAGTCTGAAAGTTAGAAAAGCATGCGCCGAAGGGCGAGTTAGCATTCCAGATTCAGTATAGCTTATTATGTGATTAGCAAGCATGTTGTAGAATAAAAAGATACAGATTTTCAGAATAAACGTTAGTAAAGAAAGATCAGATAGACAGACCGTTATGGCTACAGATTAGCCATTCAGACAGATAATATCCTGGCTATAGATTAGCCACACAGTTAAATAAAGATTTTGGAATCAGTATAATTAGTAAAGAGTCAGTGTAATACAGAAAGAGATCAGATCGAGAAATCAGATTTCAGATAGTCTTTTCTTCAGTTATACATGCTTGCTATCTATATGTGCTATTTCTTTGTTGAGACTTGCTATGGCATGTGGGTGTCCCTTTAGCAGCCCCACCGCCCCTGGGTTATAGCTGTGTCGATACCAGATTCAGATACCGCCACCAGCTGGGCGATGTCGTCCGCCTAGAGGATGATGATGGCCGACCACCATGAAAATACGGTCCAGACCACCCTGCTTGCAGGGGTAGTTCAGTTTACTCTGCGCAGAGCCAGTTTACCCTGTTTACAGGGGCAGATCACTCTGTGTGCGCTTGTGACCGGGGGCAGTTTCAGATACAGATTTTTATAAAATTACCCTGTTGCGTGCTTGCACCCAGGGGCAGCTTAATTACACACCCCGTGTGCACCTGCGCCCAGAGGCAGGAGTCTTCGGACTCAGACACAGTTTATTGTCAGAGGCCAAGGCCTGAGCTACGTACCCAAGGGGACCGGTAGGAGGAGCTCACAGTTATCAGATGAGTGGAGTGACTTATGTTTGGCTGGTTTAGACCCGGGTAGGGGTAAATAGATTGTGTGTTGGTTGGCACCTTTCGGCTTATGGGGGTCGGTCAGGTATTATGTGTATTTATATGTATACCTATATGTGCTATTAGATACTGATAGACAGGAGGACGACACGTCATCAGGTACGCTCAGTTTAGCAATAGAATAAATAAACTCTCCCCAATTATCCTCAGCTAGATAGACTCAGCTACTTTCTGCTTATATGCCAGGTTACTGTTGTTATTCATTTCAGTTGTGCATTTCAGTTGCTTTACATGCTCAGTACCTGTGGTACTGACGCCCAGTGGGGCGCTGCATTACTTGCCTGCAGGTACTCATAGACGAGGAGGCGATCCCTCGTGATTCCAGTCAGCTATTGAATATTCAGCTCCTGTCATCCGTAGACTGAATTCCAGAGGTGTATTTCGTTTTCTTTTGTTGTACAGTACGGGTAGGTCGGGGCCCTGTCCCGACCATTTCTAATGTTATTCATAGAGGCTTGCAGTCTATATATATTTCCCTGTGGTCAGTCGAGCCGGTCGTGTGAGGTCGTGCAGCTTGTTAAGTTATTTGTTATTTCTGTTCCTGTTGGCCATGTGTGGCCATAACCAGTCAGTACTGGTGACCTTGCCGGTCACGTAATTATTTAGCGTACCATTGTTAAGTTACAGAGAACTAGATAGCATGGTGGCCTTGCCGGCCCGCATAGGTTCCCTTGACAGTAGTATGTTTCTGCTTAGCTGTTTTTCAGGTACAGGTGGCTATAGGCCTTTTGGCCGGAGGCTGTTTTTACAGCCGTTATATAGCCCTTTGTTTCCAGGAATTTGAGTTAGAGCCAGCCAGACACCAGATGTGCTTTGGCTCACCAGATAGCAGTATAGGTCCTACTAGGGCACTAGGTCCCAGTCATACCCCCCAGGGCGGGGCGTGACAAACTTGGTATCAGAGCAGGTCGTGTCTCAGGGATTCTGCAAGCCGTGCTAAGTAGAGTCTTGTCTATGGATGTGTTTTGCACCACATACTATAGATAGGAGGCTGCGAGGCATGATAGGATGGTTACTCTTCCTTCTCAGCCAGTCTTGCTTTAGAGCAGTACAGTATAGGGTTGAGTCCCTAAAAAGTTACTGTATTCTTTGATTACAGAAACAGAGGCAGATCAGCATTACCCTATCACAGGCAGAAGATCAGATATAGCAATAGAAGAGGGCATCAGCCAGTTACAAGATACTTACAGTAGCAGGAAGAGGTACCAGAGACCTCCCAGCGTGATACCTTTATCGGTACTATTCCCAATATACGTTGAAACGTCAGAATAGGAAGTCAGAAGTATAATGTACGTACGAGTTGATTTATTTATTAGCTATATAAGATCTGATTAAGATTACAGACAAGGTCAGACTATCAGATAAGTATGAGAAAGAGAGGGAAATGCAGGAATCCCAAACACATCTTTTCAAATGTGGTACAGTTTTATGTTTCTATCTGTTGCAACAAGAAAAGGGCTATTCCTACCTCTTGACCTTGATTCCAGTACAGTAAAGGGGCATAAGAATTGAGGTGAGGCTGCCCAAAACAAGTAGTAAGTCAAGATAGATTGATTAATTCCAGCAAGTGTTAGTGAGCGTAAAGGGAAAGTAAGACTGTTAGCTTACCCAAAGTAGGGGTAAAAGACCTGCTAGTGATGAATGCCTAGTAATAGTCAAGTTCGAGTCAGAAAAAGGCCAAGTCCGCCATATATGCTAACAGATAGAAAGACATACCTGTAAGATTATAGTTATGATCCAGTTGTGACATCGAAAGATAGAGAGGTCATGTGAATCAGATGGGCCTGACTATAAGAAGTATAGGCCGAGGCTTGATCAGTAATCTCATTAACAACGAAAGGCAGGTACCTTGAACCCCAGAGCTTAGCTCAAGTGAGATGAGGGGAGAAAGCAGGAATACTAAATTTTGTGGGGAAAATAGAATCACCCCCAAATTGATAGAATATCGTATTACAGACTAAGCTTCGGACTGATAGTTAGAAGACATTAAGATTGTGGTCTAGAATGCTGCAGTATGTTCTCTTATGGGGAAGTTAAGAAATTACCGATACAGCGAATTTAATCTAGTGTGGCCTAGAGATAAGGCCCAGCAGACAGTCATGGGCTCTCAATATATGCCAAGTAAGGCCACAAGATTCGAACGTTGACCCCACATCGCAAGAGTGGCGGAATTTCAAACAGCAGACAATAACTAAAGTATTTATGTTTGTTACTTTCAGAATGGGGTGACAATACAATGAAATGTTAAGAGAAGGCAGGAGGTATTATTAGACCATAGAAGCAGTATATCATGTACAATATGAAATTTAGGAAAGTGTATCAGAGATTACGTATCACTACAGAATTCAGTATGTATTGTATCTATTTATTAATATATATCTGTGCAGATAATAAATATGTTGTGAGCAGCTGCTAATAGGGGTTACAATCACACAAATGCATATTAGTGCTGGGAAGTATATACAAATTGCATTGCAGGAACCCTTGCCAAAAATAAAAAGAGAAAAGAGAGAGAAGAAAAAGAGAAAAGCGAAAAGAAGGGGCAAGTTAAGTGTGATTTACGTATGAATCCATAGAAACTGTCTCAACTCTTAGTTATTAAGTTAATAGAGTTATATGTTGTTTCCAAATCTAGGTTTTAGAAGCTTATAAGAGTTAGTAACCTGAATCAGGTAATTAGATGATAAGGGCGCAGTTAGACAGTCTACCGACCAGCTGGCGCCTGTATTAGCAGGGAAGCATCTCTAAAGATCAATAACACTAGCGCATGTGCCAGAACCAGAATTAGAGACTGAATAGGTATACTTCAGAGATTAGCAATACTAGAATTGTTCCAGTATGTTAAGTGGCCATACATCGTTTTCCCAGCCTTGTAGGTGAGAGTCGACCCTAGTCAACCTAGCAGTTATTACAAGGAATACCCTGCAAGTCAGACAAGCCTGTGGGCACCCCAAGAAAGGGGTCCACATCAGTAGTCAGTGACAGACTAGTACTTCAACTGGTTCTCGTAAGATATTCAGATACAGAGCCCTAGCAGAAGGCCAGTATTTACAAAATAGCGCATAAGACCGAGAATTCCCCAGAATAGCAGTATAAATCCAAGTGGATACACACAAGGCGTAAGAAATTGATAGTACCCTGCTAGCATAGTGTTTATTAAGACCAGGAGATCAGTAGACTCCCCGTGAAGATCCAGAGATTGATCGCCTAGGAGTAAGTTTGATTAAGCCCAGCCTTACAGTGGTTCAAGCAAAATAACAAAGCAATTAAATTCCCACAAGTCTGCAGTTATGCATGAACTATAAGTACTCAAGTAGAATAGTTAGAGTATTGTTAGACTACTGCCACATTCGGGTCATTCAACCCGACTATTCAGTTATTTAAGGTTATGCAGCCAAATCATTAGAGGTCATGATCAATATCAGGATCCTCTGATCAGATAAAGGCACAAGGTACGCAGACAGTCGTTCAGGTTACCCCAGCAACAAGTAGCCTTAGCATGTGGCCGGAAGGCCAGATAAGCTCTAGCTACGCCTGTAAACTACCTGTCGATCTCTTCGGCAAGACAAGCCAGTATGACCGTCAATTATATGCCGAGCTCTCTAAGTATGAAAATGTTATATCAGTCAAGAAGAGGTAATGGAGCAGCAAACGCTCTTAGCGATAGATCTATTAGGAGTGTGGCGTATGTACAACCCGAGCAACGGGAATTGGTCTGGGAGATACATCAATTGGTCAATTTAGCCGTTCGTGTGTTAGAAATGAAGGAAAATAGAGTGGTAATCCAGAACACCGCCGTGTCGTCCTTAGTTGTGGAGGTAAGAGAACGGCAATATGCAGATCCTGACCTGGTCTAGCTTAAGGACAGAATCCTGCAAGGGAAGCGCCAGATTCACAAATAACAGAGGATGGAGTGCTGCGTTGTAAAGACCGTCTATGTGTTCCAGATGTTTGAGGCCTCTGCCATCAGATCATGAACGAGGTGCAGTGCGCCCGCAACTATTTTCTCCACCCTGGCGCGACAAAAAATGTACCATGATATCAAAGAAAACTACTGGTGGCTAGATAAAAAAAAAAGAAATTGCTGAATTTGTAGCCTGGTGTCCTAACTGTCAGCAGGTGAAAGCAGCACATCAGAAACCAGGCGGTTTGACTCAGGACATAGTTGTGCCTCTCTGGAAGTGGGAAGCAGTAAATATGGATTTTGTGGCAGGATTACCCCGTACTAAACATGGACATGACTCTAAATGGGTGATAGTTGACAGATTGACCGAATCAGCTCATTTCCTGCCAGTGGAAACTACTTTCTCGGCCAGATTATGCGGAGTTGTATATCCGAGAAATAGTCAGGTTGCACGGAGTACCAGTATCCATTATTTCAGACAGAGGAGCACAGTTTACGGCTAGATTCTGGCAGTCATTTCAGAAAGGTCTGGGAACGCAGATTAATTTGAGCATAGCATTCCACCCTCAGACAGAAGGACAGGCGGAACGCACAATTTAAACGCTCGAAGATATGTTGCGAGCGTGTGTGTTAGATTTCGGTGGTAGCTGGGTTGAGCATTTGCCCCTAATCGAGTTTGCTTATAATAATAGCTGTACTCAGCTATCCAGATGGCGCCTTTCGAGGCTTTATACGGGCAAAAATGCAGATCGCCAATTGGCTGGTTTGAAATAGGAAAATCAGCGTTGATTGGGCCAGACATTGTTCAGCAGTCAGAGGAGAAGGTAAAACTTATCATAGAATGGCTACTGACTGCACAGAGCCGCCAGAAGTCATATGCAGACGTGCGGCACAGAAACCTGGAATTCAATGTAAATGACTGGGTATTTTTGAAAGTATCCCCAATGAAAGGGGTGATGAGATTCGGCAAGAAAGCTAAGCTCAGTCCAAGATTTGTTGGGCCTTATCAGATTCGTCGAGGAATAGGCCAAGTGGCAGATGAGTTGAACTTTCCTCCAGAGTTAGAATCCATTCATCCGGTCATGTATCCATGTTGAGGTAATGCATAGGAGACTCGTCCATAGCAGTCCTAGTCTAGGATATCCGGGTTATAGAAGAGTTGTCCTATGAAGAGGTTCCAATAGCTATCCTAGATAGACAGATTTGCAGATTGAGAACTAAAGATATTGCGTCTGTCAAAGTATTGTGGCGTAACAAGAACCAAGAAGAGATGACGTGGGAAGCGGAGGAAGATATGAAAACTAGATATCCTCACTTATTCCAGGCCTAGCTAGGCGACAGGTATGTCAGTACTGTTACCTATGCAGTACCTTACAGTTGTTTATATATAAGTGAGAGAGATTGATATTTAGCTATCAAATGAATCTTGTAGTATCGTGTGGAGTACCTGTATTGGACTTTTCTATGTTTCAGATTTTTTGGGATAGTCCAGATTACAGGGGAAACTCTGCCGAAATTTTCCTAAGAACAAGTTAAGCTAATTGTGTAGTCCTCTATATAGCAGTTTACATTCGAGGACGAATGTTCTTAAGGGGGGGAGAATGTTACACCCCGTAAATTCCCAGCATATAGATGGCCTATTCGCGTGTTGGTTAAGAGTATTTGAAAACCATACATGCTAGAAAAAGGCCCGGGGAAGGATCGGACAAGCGCCAAGTCGGCGCGTCGCAAGGCAAAATGCGACTTATAAATTGCATTCCAGGAATGAACCTTATAAATTGCATTCCCTGAATGCGACTTATAAGTCCAAATTATATAAAGCCTCCAACATCGATTTTTCATTAAAGTTTCATATAATTTCCAGTGAAAAACAGAGGGTAAGTAGAGAGAAAGAGGAACGAGGATTATTTGATAATTGCCTTCCGATTACGCTGTCAAACGCGGTCCAAACTCGAATTAACCTCAGGTACCGGGGTATTTAGCAGCAGGGAGCATTCCTACGGATTTTGTTTCGCGAAATACGGCCGACGAATCGTCGAGCTACCGAGCTAAGGTAAGTAGAATTGCTCCAAACTAGTGTCTATGTGCTCCTAGCTGTGAAGTGAATACTTCTCCCTTCTGCACTCCTGGAAAATAGCAAGTTTTTTATCGTCTTTCGATAAGCCTAAGTTTAGGCTATAATTATATCGAAAGTGACGTTGTTCTTTAGAATAAAGCTATATTTAGTATTAATTAGCGTATGCATGAATGCAGTTGGGAGAAATAGCTGGAGTATTGGCTGAGCCTCGTCTGACAAACGGATAACCTGAGATTAAGGTATGTAAAGCTAGTTCCTTCGGCAAGTTAGTAGCTTTAGCCTTGTATAGTACAATAAACTCCGTAGTAGAATTCCCGGAGTTGAATGTTAAGTATTGTGCAAAGTTTAGTAAACCTAGTTTGCGTTGTTACATCGTATTCAGTCTGAAAGTTAGAAAACCATGCGCCGAAGGGCGAGTTAGCATTCCAGATTCCGTATAGCTTATTATGTGATTAGCAAGCATGTTGTAGAATAAAAAGAGATAGATTTTCAAAATAAAAGTTAGTAAAGAAAGATCAGATAGACAGACAGTTATGGCTACAGATTAGCCATTCAGACAGATAATATACTGGCTATAGATTAGCCACACAGTTAAATAAAGATTTCAGAATCAGTATAATTAGTAAAGAGTCAGTGTAATACAGAAAGAGATCAGAACGAGAAATCAGATTTCAGATTGTCTTTTCTTCAGGTACACATGCTAGCTATCTATATGTGCTATTTCTTTGTTGATACTTGCTATGGCATGTGGGTGTCCCTTTAGCATCCCCACCGCCCCTGGGTTATAGCTGTGTCGATACTAGATTCAGATACCGCCACCAGCTGGGCGATGTCGTCCGCCTAGAGGACGATGATGGCCAACCACCATGACAATACGGTCCAGACCACCTTGCTTGCAGGGGTAGTTCAGTTTACTCTGCGCAGAGCCAATTTACCCTGTTTACAGGGGCAGATCACTTTGTGTGCACTTGTGATCGGGGGCAGTTTTAGATACAGATTTTTATAAAATTACCCTGTTGCGTGCTTGCACCCAGGGGCAGCTTAATTACACACCCCGTGTGCACCTGCACCCAGAGGCAGGATTCTTCGGACTCAGACACAGTTTACTGTCAGAGGCCAAGGCCTGAGCTACGTATCCAAGGGGACCGGTAGGAGGAGCTCACAGTTATCAGATGAGTGGAGTGACTTATTTTTGGCTAGTTTAGACCCGGGTAGGGGTAAATAGATTGTGTGTTGGTTGGCACCTTCCGGCTTATGGGGGTCGGTCAGGTATTGTGTGTATTTATATGTATACCTATATGTGCTATTAGGTACTGATAGACAGGAGGACGACACGTCATCAGGTTCGCACAGTTTAGCTATAGAATAAATAAACTCTCCCCAGTTATCCTCAGCTAGATAGACTCAGCTACTTTCTGCTTATATGCCAGGTTACTGTTGTTATTCATTTCAGTTGTGTATTTCAGTTGCTTTACATGCTTAGTACCTGTGGTACTGACGCCCAGTGGGGCGCTGTATTACTTGCATGCAGGTACTCATAGACGAGGAGGCGATCCCTCGTGATTCCAGTCAGCTATTGAGTATTTAGCTCCAGTCATCCGGAGACTGAATTCCAGAGGTGTATTTCGTTTTCTTTTGTTGTACAGTACGGGTAGGTCGGGGCCCTGTCTCGATCATTTCTATTGTTATTCCTAGAGGCTTGCAGTTTGTATATATTTCCCTGTGGTCAGTCGAGCGGTCGTGTGAGGCCGTGCAGCTTGTTATAGTTATTTGTTATTTCTGTTCCTGTTGGCCGTGTGTAGCCATAACCAGTCAGTAATGGTGACCTTGCCGGTCACATAATTATTTAGCGTGCCATAGTTAAGTTACAGAGAACTAGACAGCATGCTGGCCTTGCCGGCCCGCATAGGTTCCCTTGACAGTAGTATGTTTCTGGTTAGCTTTGTTTCAGGTACAGGTGGGTATAGGCCTGTTGGCCGGAGGCTGTGTTTACAGCCGTTATATAGCCCTTTGTTTCCAGGAATTTGAGTTAGAGCCAGCCAGGCACCATATGTGCTTTGGCTCACCAGATAGCAGTCTAGGTCCTACTAGGGCACCAGGTGCAAGTCATACCCCCCTGGGCGGGGCGTGACAAAATCAATATCCAAGACATTAATCAGAAAATCTGAAAAACTACAGAAAAGTTGCCGAACGCCCAAACTGATGGGTCTTTAAGGGACCCAATGACTGGTCAGGTCAACCGTTTGAAGAATGCCAAGAGCATATTTTAGTGTTCTTAATGGACGACCCCACGAGTCGTTATCGGGCTCTACAACTTGTTATGTTGCCCGTTGCTAAGCCGGAGTTCAAAAATTTGAGGAATTTATAGTGTGCTTGACAGAAGGTGGTCACGAGTCGTCATCAGCAGCAACTACTCGTCAGGTCCTTTGTTTCCAGTCCTTTCTAACCTTCTTACCAGTGCAGCTGATGGACAACACAAAACGAATCATTTCTAGTCACGATGACTCATCACATGCTCGTCAGAAGTCAGTAGAAATTTTTCCAGTGAACTTGACGGGAGGACCCGATGACTCGTTGGACCTGGTAATGAGTCGTTAGGTCACCCGTTAGGGACACGTGACAGTTTTTTCTAGCCAATTTCTAAGGGCTATTTAGTAATTTCCTATTCTCTCAAGCATTAAACCACGTTGTTTTGACTTCGGTTTTAGATATTTTAGTGGGGGTAATGGGTCTTTTTACTCATTCCCCACTAAAGCACTCAGAAAAATAGACTGTATGTTCTCTCAAGAATTCTCAGAGCAAGCAGCTTTCTTCTCTTCAATTTCTCAAGATTTTTGTGGGTTCTTCATCACGTATGTGGGGATTTAGCAAGGGGATTGTTCTTCCCTTGTGCCCCCCAAGATCCTCCTCAATTTCTTCTATCAGTTTTAAGCCTTGAGTTGTTCGAGTATGAAAAGGTTTCATGGTTATTTTCGTTGATTTCACTTAGAACGATGTTCATTTATATTGTTGATGTGATCCCCATAAATTCCTATCAAATTGTTAGTGTTTATATATAAGTGAACCTAACCACTACCTTTTGAGTTATGAATTTTTCTTATTAAATTTCCTCTAGTGAATGAAGAAGGCTATGGGCTGAATTTTCTAGAACTTCCTGTATATTTATATATGTGGAGTAGATATTTCATTACTTAGAATGATGTTAGTCCTGTTGAATGAAATTCCTAGAATCCTTGAAATTGCTCTATATTATGAAATTCCCATATTGTTCGGGTATGTTGAGTTGTCTATTAGCTGCTAGTAGTTCAGACCCGTTAGCATGTAGAGTCTCTTCAGAATCTTTGAGAAAAATTTCAACTGATCAGTTTTTCTCCAGTTTACTTTCGAGGTGTCAATGGTGCCTCCCAGTTTTCATTTCAGATATTTGGTCCATTAGGCGGTCATAACATTTAGTTATAGCTCTGACCAGGCCCAGGACCCCAGTTCAGTTATTGGTTGTTCTGTAGACGGTTACGAAGCTTCTAGATAAGCATCTTTGACCAGTCTCAAAACCCAGTTTCAGAATTTGGTCCGATAAAGCTCTCAGGGTACATTCAGTTATTCTTCCCTGACTAGTCTTGGGCCCCAGTTTCGAGCTATCAAATTAGTGGTTCAGTTTATGTTTTCCAGTGGAAGTAGAACTTAGCACCGAGCGGGATGAGGTTCCTGCACACCCAAGTTCCCAGAACTATGTTGTCAGCGTAGGTTTTCAGTACTATTTGGCCTAATTGGCCCCAGATATTTTGTGATCACCCAGTTCATGCCTTTATACCCTGGCAAGGTATATTGGGTCCTACCGTTGGGGTGTACACATCGTACTTCATGTCTAGCTCACGTGGTTAAATGTCAGTTATACACTCCCCTACTAGTTTGTCTAGTCCAGTAACAGAATAAGCAGCTCAGTTTAGTACAGTATCTCAAATTGAGTGCTTCAGACTTAGGGCATGTCCTTGACCATCAGACAGGGTCGTCTTGACCATTTCAGATTATATCAAAAGCTCGGTTCAGTTTACTTGTTGGTCATAGCGTGTCATTTTTAGTTTAGACTTTATATTTAGTATGTCTCCCCCACTAACTCAGTACATTCAAAGTACTGACGCATGTTTCTAATGTTGTATTGTTTCATGATGCCACTGCAGGTTCTCAGATTCAGCCAGATAGTTACTTCAGTTTCAGAGCTTTCTACTTCAGCAGATTAGAGTGTGAGTCCTCATCACTCGGGGGCCCTATTTATTACTTTAGTTGGTTATGGTTTTATATAGACTTAGAGTTAGCTGGGGGCCTGTCCCAGCAACTCCTCAGTTAGATGGCTTTCAGACAAATATGATTTTCAGTTCTTTCAGTGTTATTTAAAGATTTGAACTCGTACCTTCATATTTGTTTTCTTAAATATTTTATTCTATTATTTTAAGTTCCGCTGTGCATGTTTACTCAGAAATGCTAGTGAATGATGATAGAATAGGGGTTGATATGGGGTCACTTGTGGCTTTAGGTACCGTGTTAGATCCAGGTTGTAGACTCGGGGGGTGACATAGTTTTAATAGGTCATGATATATAAATCTGTTTCATGTTATTCCATAATACTTAGTTAATTTAATTCTAATACCAATAATAATAATAATAATAATATAAAAAAATTAATAAGAAATCAAGTTCTAAAGGATAAATGTGGACATACAATAATGGAGATCAAATAGAGAAAACAAAACCAAGGAAATAAGCAAAACTGAGCGAAGGGATAACTTCGTTGTTGCCATGGAAGATATATATGATTTAGTGCTTAACACCCAAAAGATAATGAGTAGTATTGAAAGTATTCTCCAAAATATATAGCCATTATGATTACTTGAATTTGGTCGGTAACACAAGCGAGTTATTATCTAACCAAATTATTTTCTATTTTATATATTCATATAATCCTAGGCATAAGAGAGTTGATGTGGCATCTCTTATAGATTAAGATCTCAATTTATCTATTTCTCAAATATTAATTTTTTAATTTAATTTCAATAATCATGTGCATAAGAGAGCTGATGTGGCATCTGCAAAAGATATCTATCTATCTAATTTTTTTTCTTATTTTATGCCAATATAGTTACTGAAAACATATCCTTCTAATTCTTTTCTTAAGTTGTTAGCTCTTTGTATTTCTAAAATCTCTTTTTTTTTCATCATTTTTTTCCTTTTAATTCTTTTTTTCTTGTGCATGACTATGCTTAGCCTTATTAGTTTAGCATAAAATTACATAACTTTAAAAGAGAATGGAGTAGCTCAATAATATTAATTGGTATTGGGTGTTTGTGTTTGATTATTCTTTCTAACAAGAGATTTACATGACATAACATATTAGTGGAGGAGAAGGAGAAAAACCAAAATAGAAGAAAGGGAAGAGTGATGACGAAATATAGATTTTTTTAATACATTATATACGTTTTATTTGGAAGTAAGAATTGTTTGCACAACTGGCTTTTCACCCGGTGCTTAAAGGAAAAGAATATTGAATGGGGAAAGGGAAATTTCCTTCTTCAATGTAATGATCCACCACATCATTTTTATTAATTTTACCCTTTTCTCTTAAATTTTTTTTAATTTAAAAGGCCAAAATCACTTTATTTAAACCAAAGAGAAAAACAAAAACCAGCCTAGTCCACAAACAAACGACCTGGAACAAAAGAAAGACGAAAAGATACCAAATAGACTGACAAAGTTTTGAAAAATAATCTACAAACAACTCTACAAAACACCACCGACTCAACCCGACTTTAGGAAACCCTACCAAGCTTGTCTTCTCAGACGTCGGAGTAGGTGATGATGCTGACAAGACCACATTCGAGATAAAACCTTGCCACTTTCCAGTCTTCCACATTAAGTTCATTGAGCTTACCTTGTCTTTTCTAACCTAGATACCTCTAATGTCCAAGAGATGGGACGCTTCCATTCCAACAGCCTCAAATCTCCCACTAGGCGTCATGGATGCATCACCTTCGAATGTCCTTCACTCTTTGACTTATGCTGCATACAAATTCTAAATCTAACAAGGTATCTCTAAAATCTTAGAAATATGAAAAAAATAATATTTTGCTTCTTACTAATTTCCTGTTAATAATCTTTCAATAGATTGAATCTTCAAGGAAACTGATACCATACATTGAAAGAGAGTAAATGTTTAATCTATATAGCTCGACATCTTGTACATCTATACCTTGTAGTTAATCTCAAATTCACTGTACACTTGTATATTTTGGATTCTACTTGAGGCATGCCTCAATGTAGATGTGTATATATAGCATAGTCAAGTCTTGGATTAGGCATTTATGCTTTTTCTTTAATAAGGATTTTGCTTGCCTCCATTGGAATACCATTATCTAAATGAACATGTATTTCTTGTTTTGTGCCTGCAAATTTAACTCCATGTTAGTAAAAAAGCTCTACCAGTTGGTTTCCTTATCTCAAAATGTGACTAATCTACACTTCTCCTTTCTCTATCCAGCTTCTAACTCTGTTAACATCCATGCTTATACACCAAGATACTTCCTAGACCCTCATTATACCTTAACCATTTTAAGTGAGTCTATTTGTATGATTAAAAGGTACAAATTATTATTCATACAATAGTGTATCCCCTCTTCTATAGTTGTGCTTCAACAATTAAGTTAGAAGTGTCTAAAATAACTCTAGCTCTAGAATATATAAGATCTCCTCTATTATCTCTCATACAAAAAGCTATCAAGCTATCCCTAGGATTTCCCCTAGAAGACCCTTCACAGTTATGCTTGTGCCGCCCCACATTAGGGTGTTCCCAGCTCACTAATCTTCACTTCATTTTGGGAGAATACTCTTCAATAAAGAGGACCATCTATGCCCATGTATTTGGGATGCTCTCCAGCCGTGAGTAGTTTAATGTAGCCACCATATACAGATTATAATTTATCTCAGATATCACTCTGCTTTTTGACATGCTTTCTCGATACACCACTGAATTTCTCAATTTCCATATTTGCCAACATATAATTGCGGGAGTAGCTCGATAAAGAGGATTAATATTGGCTCCACATTCTACTATCCACCACTGAATAATGGCCTATTTTAGTTGCACAAATGATGTTATAATCCTTGCAGTTGTAGAGAAAATTTACCAAATTTTCGTAGCCCACCTTTTTGTTAGAAAAATATGTTATGTGGTCTCACTTTGTGGTTGAAGGCAGCATCTACACCAATACACAATATCTATACCATTCCTAGCCAATGTGTCATCTGCAGGAATTTTTCGTTTCCATAACCTCCATAAGAAAAAAGATATATTTTAGACCCTTCATCCAAAACTTCTTTTATCCAACTTTTTTACCCCTTATGTCTTCTAAGTTTCTATGCACTTTTGACAAAGAACCTCCCACTACTGTTACTCATCCACCATGGCATATCCCACCATTATGACTTCTTATATAATTTTGATATTTGTATAAATATGATCACTAATGTCTTAAGGTAGACATTGTTGTAGTATCTGAGCATTCCATCTACCCTCCTCCATTTGTTCACTGATATCTTCTATACTCTCATTAATTGAAAAGTTTTACGAGATCACATGAATGAGGTGTCCTAATTTAGTCCAGTTGTCAAACCAAACATTAGAACCTCCACATCTAGGTTCCCACTAAATTTCATGATATACTTCTTCTCTTGCTTCCAACATTTTCTTCCATAACTGAGATTCTCCTCTTCATTGTACCACTGCTGGAATTTGCTTCTTACATTACTTGTTCCATATAAAACTGATCCAGAGAGTCCTTGTGGTTCTAAAAGTCCATTATAACTTGGCAAATAAAGCTTTAGACACATCAAATAATGGCTTGAAGCCTATTTCCCTCCTCTTCCTTAGACAAACAAAATTTAACCAAGCAGACCAATGCCTACTCCTTTCTTCTTCCTTATTATTCTAGGACAAGTCAGGAAAATATCCTATACATCTCCTAAATAGTGTTCTTAGTTGGAGACATAGCAGAAAGAAGATAAATAGGAAGGCTTTGTAGCACATTGTTAATAAGAACAACATTTCCTCCATAGGACATCAACTTTCCTTCCCAGTGTTGCAACTTATCTTTTATCATTTTAATAATGTTATTATAAAAGATCTTTTTCTTTCATGTGTGAAATATGTACATCCAAGATACAAGAAAAGGAACTCTCCTTTTCCAAATCCAATAACCTATTTCACCTCTTGAATCAGTGCACTAGCAACCGTATTATACATATAGAAAGAGATTTTCTCCTTATTAAAAAGTTATCCTGATATATGTTTATAACATTCAACATTTCCATAATCATCTCCAGAAATGTTCTATCTGTTGATGCAAATATATTAGTATCATCTATATAAGCTAGATGATTTATATTGGCACTTCACTTAGGCATCCCAAAACCTTTATCTACTCTCATCAAATAAATCATTTAGTGCTCTGGAGAGTACTTTTGATGAAAAAATGAATAATGTAGGAGAGATCGGATCACCCTGCTTAACTCCTCTAAGTGTAAGAATCCATGATATTGACCATCCAACAAAATAGAGTACCAATTATTAGCTACTAATCTCCATATTATGTCAATAAATATCTCTGCAAAATCCGTCCTTCTCAAAACTTTAGTTACAAATAGCCAACACAGTCAGTCATATGCCTAGGTCATATATAACTTCACGTTCTGATTTATCCCTTTTCCTTATGTCTTTGACTATCTCTTATGCTAACAATATATTTTCAATAATGCTTCCCCCTTCACAAATCTACATTGACTAACACAAATAATCTTATCCAATACTCCTGTCAGTTTCCTTGTACTACCTTAGAAATAATGTTATCAATGAAGTTACTCAAACTAATAGGTCTTAACTCAATGAATGATTGAACCGAATTCTTCTTGGTATTAAGACCAAATTAGTATGAATAAAGGCTTTAGGCAGAGTATCAACATTAAAGAAATCTTATACCACATCAAACACATCATTTTGGATGATTTGCCAACAACTTTGCAAAACCACACCTATTAGTCTATCTAAACCACTAGCACTGGCACTATCCAGAGATAAAACTATTGTTCTTAGCACTATGCAGAGATAAAACTATTGTTCTTACTTCTTCCCTATTTGTTTTATCATATAATCTTCTGTTGTCCTTCTCTATAATTATTTCTGTGATATGATTCAACAATAAGAAGTCAGTTCCCTCTTCACCTAAAGTAAGTTATTTCTAAAAACTATCAACTGCTGCCAGATTCATTAAATTTCTATCATCAATCCAGTTCCCCCTCCATTCTAAATTCCTTTTATTTGTAATCTATTTCTTCTTCCACTCACTAGGTTACGGAAGAACGTAGAGTTGTTGTCCCCATCCACATACCAATCCACTTTGGCCTTTTATTTCCGGAGCACTTTCTCATAGTGTAGATACTTTTTTAACTCATCCTGAGCTTGTTGCAGGACCATTCTATTGTTGGTTGTAGGATGCTCTTCAAACAATTGTTCTTTAATTCTTATAATTTCTTATTTGACAATCAACTATTTAAAAATATCTCCATAAGTATCCTTACTCCATTTGGACAGAGCCTTTTTTATTTGTTTAACCTTATCTTTAAGGACTAGAAAGGGTGACCTGTAATGTCTGCTGACTAATTCTACTTCACTACTCTCTAATTCTGTGCCCCAATTGAAATGAACATTTATGGAGTATGATTTAACTTTGTCCTTGCAAGATGCTCAACCTCCATATTTCCAATCATATCTATAATTGGATATGATACCACTAGATTTTCCAATCTCTCAAGGATACAATCATCTACTCCTTCCATTCCACCGAGTTAAAGGACTCCCTTTAAAAGATAATTCAAATAGCTTAGAGGAATTGATGCATAAAGAAAAATTCTTCCACATATTGTGATCTAATTGGTTGTCCTCCAACTTTTCTTCTTCACTCATCACCACATTGCAGTCCTCACCCACTAACCATGGCATAATAGTGATATTGGCCAGTTGATATTTACTATCCCATAAGTGTAGCCTTTAATTAATATCACACTTGGCATACATCCAAGTTGTCATCATATGTATGTTTAACTCCTAAATGAACAACTTTAAAGACAGTTGTTGCCCAACGTCACTCACAACTTGTACCTCCATGTTGTCTTTTATAAAGTACCGATTCATCCCATTACATTTTGATCCTTTATGCTGCATTCCAAACTTCCTCCAATATTTTTTATGCTTAAAAGGCTCCATCAATGCAATGAGAAAAAATTGGTCATGTATGTGTAATGTTTGTAGAATGTGAAAAGATTTATTTGTTCTAATATATCTAATGTTCCAAATAAAGGCTTTCATTTCCTAAAACTGGTTTTACTGGTATTAGTCCTTATCATAATTCCACACGGCTGCTGCAAGTTAGATGGACCCTGCTTCTTCCTTTTTTAATTCCCTTTTCTGTGAGATTTTTGATATACTTTCATTTGCTTTCCTAGTAAATAATATCCTTCCTTGATCTCCCTAACATTATCACTCCCTCTATAATTGTTCCTATACTGTTCTAAATTGTGAGTGACAACATCATGCAACTCCCTAGTAGGATTGAGCTTTTTTATCTTCTACTGAAGAACCTTCCTTATGATTCATCTAATCATCCCCCCCCCCTCTGATATGCTATCATCTAAGTTGTCCCCCCCCCCTGCTATTTTTTATTTTGAGTTCACCTCCTCTCTTCCCCCTGTACCTTCAAACCTCACCACTGCTAATAGGCATTCATCTTCTACATGTTTACTAACCACAATATCTCTTCTATCAATATCTTCCACACCATTACCTACCTTAGTTGTAGGATGATAGGTTCTAGCCACCATTGATCCCTCATATTAACTTGCATAGTCGCATCTACTCCTTTTTACCCCTTTGTCCCTATTTCCTGTTCCACTACCAGCATCTCATATTGTGGGTAAACCCATGAGCAACTCTCCTTTATCAATCTAGTATCTTTGATGATTTTCCCTTCCTCAACCTCCTTAACTCTTTCACCCAATGTTTTGGCAAGCAAAACTTTAGTGTTATTATTCCTCTGTTGCTTCCTTTTTCAGCCTAGCCTTCCTCTGAAGAAGATATCCCCCTATTATGAACTGCCTGAGCAACAATATGTTCTTCTTCTTCTGTCTCTTTAGACTCATGGTCCTCTTTCCTATTTGTTAGGCGGGAAAATAGGTTGGTATCTATCTCCCTTTTTTCCATCCTATTAATCCCATTCTTACTTATCGCCTTTCCTACCACCTTTTGTTGAACTACTTTCCATCCTTCTAAATCACCCAGAATTATATCACATGTTAATATTTGGGAAACACTGTTTCCATTTGATATTGTCTCTCATTGACTAATTACCTTTCCCTTTGGCTCATTTTCCTATTCCTTCCACCTTGTTTCTTCCTTTGCCTTTTCCATTGTATCTAGGTAGCTATACCAACATTCCTCATTTCTATGACCTTGTAATTTGCAGCTTGTGCAAT
The DNA here is from genome assembly GCA_035772735.1 of Datura wrightii. Taxonomy (NCBI): domain Eukaryota; kingdom Viridiplantae; phylum Streptophyta; class Magnoliopsida; order Solanales; family Solanaceae; genus Datura; species Datura wrightii. Next base: position 100,601,625 of record JASDFA010000007.1, read on the forward strand.
ATCTAGAAAGATGATCATATACTATCCTCACCTTTTCCACCTTTGTTAATCCAATGATCTCATCATGAATTTTGATCTTCACACTTTTTGGGAGATTTCTTGCTAGGTCTACTTGTACTCTAACCCTTGTAAGATTGGTTGGGTCTTATTTGTTGTGGCCATATCAACTTGAAGTGGCTTAATCCCAACAAAAGAAAATTAGGAAATCTTTCATAACAAAAAAAGTTTGAAGAGGATTTGGGACTGAGATCCAAGTTATAACTTGAATAGTTTATGTAACAATCTTGATCTTTGAGTCATATATCAGAGGCCTCATCACCTACGACCCGCCATTCTTTGATTTCAAACAATGTGCATTTTTTGACATGGAATTTATTAAGTCCTCCATAATAGCACATTTAATTAAAAAATGTCTGTTCCTTAAAAGGCAAATTCTGCATTCACCTCTTACGCCACATTATGAATGTTTTATATGTTGTATTTTGTTAATTGATGTCCACCTACGTGAAAACTTTGATATGATAGCATAAGAAAGATTTTAAATCTAATTCATCTTTGTAACTTTTGCCTATGTCCATTTCACCACATGTTCTCCATTAACCAATCTCGCTTTGTTTAATGGGATTGTGGGTAGATCCATCCTTGAACCTCAAGTACGTTTTTCAATTTATGTGCTAGACTTACATTTGAGTCGCTGTTTCTAGTATTTTTTTAAGAAGTTCATTATTTGGTGGATTACGCTATGTAATGATGGGAATTGGGATTGAGAAGTTAAAGCAATAGTCTGACTTGAGGGGACAAGTGTCACAATTTCCATATGTTAATACTAAGACTCCAAATGAAGGAACTTTTCATAATTAAATGACTAATAAAGGTTACGGATAAATGGGTACCGTATTTGTGAGGTGATAAGCGATTATGCGGGTACCATTTTCATGTTATTATTTAAAAGAATTTTAATAAAAGAAGAGAAAAAAGAGTAGGAATATTTAAAAAATAATATTTTAATAATAAAAGAATGTTTCTAGATAAAAGAAAAAAGAGAAACAATATGTTTCATTGAAAAGGGGCACCTTTTATCCAATTAAGTAATAATAGGGCATTTTTGGACAAAACTATTATCAATAAGGGCCTTTTTAGACAATACTTTAATAGATGGCATTTTGTTAAATTTTCAATATTAGGATTAAAGCTTGGATGAACTGTCATGGCATGTCCAGTCATTTTGAGTGTTAGACCTCTTTTCCCTAAAGACCCTCCCACAACAACTTGAAAATATGATTTATGAGTTGTTGGAGTGGTGACATGATTGCTGATGTATCGGAGTCTTGGTACACATTTGTACTTCATTTCATTGAGTTTTACAAGCCTTTGGGTGCTAATTTATGTAAATACTAATGCTATTTTACTAAGTTTCAGGATTCTGAAAGAGTTGGAGGAAAGAGGCATAGTTCACAGACTTCTGCTGAAAAACAAAACTGACAGACCACAAAATGATAGTGCAGTCTGCAAATTCAGCCATCACTCTATACGGTGAGTGATATAACTATGTTAGAAATGTACAAATCAAGATACTCCTGCACATTAAATTTGCAGACCATAAATGGCACAACAGATACCAAAGTTAGCAAGTTGTCAACCCGGAGAAGCAATTCATTAAGGGAAGATAAGGATCATAAATTAACAGTACAATTCATAAGTTGATATATGGCAGCCAATGAAACAAAGAGCAGATTTAAAATGCGAAGCAAAGTGCAAATTGTTAATTCAACTTGAGGTTGGTAACAATGAATTGGTCCTACTGAATTAAATTAGACTTAGGGTTTTGGCCTTTGTATAAATAGTCTTTTTAGTAATTTTTCATAAGAGTCAGAACTTTATAATAGAGAATAGACTAGTTAGAAATTACCCATTGTATTTTGAAGACAAATTGAAGATCTACTTCATATTTATGATTTTCTCTCTCATGAGCAGCTAAATTCCTTCTTCTTTTTCTTCTTTTCCACTCATGAGCAGCTAAATTCTTATCTAGGGCTGTGAACCTTATTGATCTGAATTAATTAATAATGATCTTTTAAATATTTGATTGATCTTTGAATTTTAAGCTGCAATTAGTGGTTGCAAATATTAAATCATGCCAAATGGCTCCAATTATGCTTGAAAGGGCCAAGGGTTTGGGTAGCATCAATCAATAGTGACCCCAGGCATAACCCTTGTTTAATAGATTCAATTAGAGATTTGATGAATCTAATTGACAAATTGCAATCTGTTTCGATTTGAATTCTCATCAATTATAAAATACTGATAAAGATAAACATTGTTTGGTTGTTGAAAGACATCTAGTAATCCAATAAGTGATTATTTACATATTTACAAAGAGCCCATTATTGATGAACTTAATTGAGTGATTTACAGGGATCAATCCTATGTAGGAAGACATCACTAATATTTTCTCTTGTTGAGTTCAACCTTTTGCATTCTAGATTTAGCAATTTAGTTTAGTTCTCTCTTAATAATTTTCTTTAGTAGTTCTCAGAGGATTCATTCATTTGTTTTACATAGTAGCTTGGATAAATACAAAGTCCTTGTGGATATGATCGTGACTCTTCATTTGGTAATTATATTGCAGCCAACTGTATACACACTCATTCTTAGAGTTGGAATTAGGCGATACTAATTTTAGCGTCTTTCTGGGGATTTGGGTAATTGGTCTTACTAAGTGAATCAAATTTTGACTTGTTTGATTTATTATTCTCTATCATACTTGTGTTTCTTGGACTTGTAAAACAAGTATAGAATGGCAACTCCTCAAGGTTAATTGGATAATGTCTTTGTGGAGCTTAATGACAACATAGACTATGCAAGTGCAATTTTACTCCCAAGAGTGAATGGTCCCACTATTAAAATTTATGGGAGCATTTACACAATGCTAAAGGCTGAATGTCAATTTTACAACTCAACCAGCCAAGATCCGCATCAACATTTAAAGAACTTTTTTATGGTTCGCAATATTAACAAATAAAGCAACATGTCTGATGATGTCATCCGCTTGATGGTTTTCAAGTACTCATTGGTGGGGGAGGATCGTGATGGGTAGCAGTGCCTACCCCCCAATTCAATCCATACATGGATGGAGCTTATCAATATCTTTTTGAAGAAGTGGTTCCCCCCGAGTAAAAAGGCCAAACAACGTGGCAAGATCTTCTGCTTTCAACAATTACTAGGGGAATAATCATTCGAGGCATGGAAATGTTTCAAACAATATATTCCTAGGGCACCTACCCATTGGTTCCCAGAGAATATTTTGCGTGAAAATTTCTATACCGAGTTGGATCCACTCACATAATCTATGGAAAATAATGTAGAATAAGGATGATTCATGGATAAAACATACAATAAGGATGATTCATGGATAAAACACACAATCACATTGACACCATACTTGAAAAAATTGTTAAGCATAAGGAGAACGAAGAAAGAGACTAGATGATGGTAGCCATGGCCACTAATATTGCATTGCTCACAAAAAAGTTGATCTAGAATGAGGTCAAAAAGGTGAATGTAATTGAAGAAGTAGAAGGTGGTCCTCCTCAATATGGGCATGGATGCCCTACTCCTTTTCAAGGTAAATAGTTCAAAGATCAACCTCTTGTGTTGTTCGAGGATGCTAATTATATAAACAATACACGGGGAGGTTACCCAAGGCAAAACATTCAACAACAAAATCATAGTTATCCATCTTCGAATTATCAAAGTCAATGGCACCTTAACCATAAAGAAAAGTTCAATATTATGTAAGAAATAATTATAGTGGATTGAGTCAAGACTGGCACAATCGAAACTTTAGGAATAGAAGCTCGAACCGCTATGTTCCATCAAGGGCCCATCCTCTAGTTCACAAAATTGGAGGGAAGGATCATCCCAAGATCATATGAAGTTGAAGATAAAGGGCATGCTGGAGAAGGTTCTTACAAACCAAGAGTGGTCGGATGCTTTTTTAAAGAGTTTCAATAATATTGTTAACTCCCACACCGCTTCTATCCAAAACATGTGGACATTTTGGGAGAGCATAACCCAAAGCAAAAGGGTCAACTTTGTAGTGATACCACTACTAGAATTAGGCCTACCGCAACGACTTCTTATACATTATGTTTTGTGATTGTTATATGCATTACCAAAAGTCTATTATGTTATTTCTATGCATTAGCAATCAACCATTTCCATAGATTGGCTTTTTGCGATTATTTCTTTACCCAATGCAATTGATTATATGAGGCAATGATTGTTTGCTATTGCTACTGTTAATTATTTACCTTATTATTTTTAAACTCAATCAGCCAAATGTTTTATATGTATTTTCCTAAAATTAAAATATAAAATAGATACAGAGAACAAGAACAATTCTGTATAATCCTTAGAGAGGCGATAATTCCAAAAGAATCTTAGCCCTAATTTCGTTCTATTCCGATGTTACACCCCAAAAATCTTATTTATTTTTTTGATGCTTATTTGATGTTTATATGTCATATTAAGGGAATTATGGGTTGTAGTTTATCCATAGGTGAGGAGGAAAACATGTGCAAAGGGAAAAGCGAAGAGTATGTGAAGTTTGTAAATAAGGGTTAACTTTAAATGGACATATATCCAAATGTATAATGATTTAGAGGTCCTATAACCTATAAAATGAAAGGTATTTGAGTCTAGTTTACAGTGAAAAATATTTCTCATCAATCAGAGTTCGGAGTAAAAAGTTATGCTCTTTTGAAGATAACACTGTCGGCTGGAAAAACCCCCATGCGCGCGGGCGTCGAGCCAGGCAGGCAGCAGGTGCGCGCGTACGAGGGCACGTCGCACAGGCGCCGCATGCGGGCATCGCCAAGCCCTCCTATATGAAGTAATTTTGAGCTAAAAAGCTCATTTCTACTCCGTTTGACAACATTTTTTTTTCAAAATTCACAGAATTAAGAGCTCTATCCAATGGTGAAAACAAATCCCAGGTAAGAATATGTATGGATAGGTCAAATTTCCTTATAGTCCAAGATTGGAAAGGATTTCTTATGTCATGAGCTTCTAATTATCGAGTTGCTGCATTTTTTGGAAGTAGGGAGGTGAAGTTCTACCTCCATATTGGTGAGAGTTGAGTACAAAAGGAGGTAGGTGTTTTTACTCGTTAAATTATCATGAATTAACAAGTTATGTTAGAAGTGAAGTTGGAAGTTATGTGTTGCTTGGGTGTGTGTTGTTGTTGTGGCTTGGCAGCATGGTTGCCACATTTTTGGAACAGTATTTGGCTAAAGAGAAACTCCATATGGGCATGAGTTATACACAAGTGAAATGTAAGTGTTCCTACTTGGTTTATCCGCTCAAATTCCCAAGCTAAAGTAAGGAAATGAAATAAAGTCAATATGTGGTTTATGTGATATTTGACTGAGGTTTCTGCCCATTTTTGGGAGGTTGTTACAACTATATAGATTCTGGAATTTATCCAAAAGATGGAAGGAATACACCAAACCTTTGGGGAGGTTAAACACCAAAAGCACGTAAGCGAAACTCTCTTGAATTGCCACAAGTTTAAGATGCCTAAGTTACGTAGGTTTGCTGAGAATTATATTATGATGTGGCTGTTTGGTTGTACCTTTTGGGACATGAATTGTGACTGGGAGCTTGGCATAAACCAGTACTCATTCCAGGTAGTGTAAGTAAGGAAGTTGAAGGTGTCGGAGTTTTTAGCAAGCGGAAGAAATTGACTAAAAAGACGCGACGAAGTGAGGTATGTAAAGGCGTCCCTATTCTTATCTTCCAAGAACCAAATCTTGTTGTTGATTGGGCCAATGTTCATATGTTTTGTGTTCCTATTGAGGCATACATGATTCTTCCCAAAGTATTAGAAATACTTCATAGAAGGCTTGAAGAGTTAAATATGCTTGAAGTAAATGAATGTGAAGTGAAAAGCGTATTGTTTACGGTTTTTATTGTTGTAGTTGTAAATCGAGTCTGAAGTCCCCTAAGCATGGGAACCATGAGATAGTCCTTTATATTATTTCATTCATGTGATATCAAATGTGTTAAAAATCCTAGTTCCTATGTGAAATTGGTAAAAAAGGCTAGAAGATGACACGCGAACGAACTTAATGCTAGAAAACAATTTTAAGCTAAATAAGGGTAAATGAGAACAAGGAAATGAAAATGCCTTACAATAGTTATCCACCCTATTATAAGAATGTTCTAATGTATATAAGGCCAAGAGGAGATTCCTTGATTCCTCTCCCTTTATCTAACTGACTAGTTAACGAGTTTTCGAACCAACCGATACGTTGAACTTGAAAGATAGAACTCGAATGAGTAAATTATTAATATTTCTATAAAACCATCTTTATGGGAAGGTTATACACAATATTTTAGTGTTATAAAGTTATATGAAAATAAGTATATATTTACGCTTATGCTTACGTTCAAGTTACACGCTAGGGCAACAAAATTTGTCTTTAGAATGTCGCCGTAAATTTACTGTAACTCTTGTTCTATCTGAACCTCCTGAGAGTCTCCAAGGAATTAATTTAAATAAGTGATATAAATAAATTATGTGGTAATGATATACTGAATATCAGGTGACGACCTTCTACAAATCAGCTAGAGTTGAACGTTTGTAAAATAGTAACTTAAGTTAAAGAGAAGCACGCTGCTATACCCCTATATTTTTATGTTAAGTTATCAATTATAAGTGTTGAAATTGTCTTCCATGAACGAAAAGGGTGATCATAGGAGCTTCTAATCAATTTATAATGATGTAAGCTTTCTTGAGCTCCTCGGTTAATTAAGAAGTTGTGAAAGTCAATCCAGCGGCGTCCGACTTATGGTTATAAGTCTTTATTTACCTAAAAGGAAGCACTTGGAGAGTTGCTTATGAATTCTCAAGTTGAACAAATCCAAATCTCAGATTCTTAAGTAATGTCTTCCAGTCCCTACGTTATGTTGAAGTGCGTTATGCTAAGAAGTTTTCAAGAGATCATATTCCGAGAATCATGCTAATGTCTCGATCAAGTATTTGAAGTTGCATACCAGCGTAAGAACTTAAGTCTTTATATTTCTTTCCAGTAAGAAGTCTTAATGTATATGATTTTCATATTATAACATACAGTTGAATTCTTTCAGTTATATTCAAGCCATGCGTCTATATGTTTAGCTCTTGTTCAGTTATCATTTGAATTTCCTAAATTCAGCGGAGAGATTCTCCCATGTACCAATGTTCCTAATGTCAAAGTAAGTATAAGCACAAGCTATGAAAATGATCAGTTAAGCTTAGAACTTCTAATCCCAGGAAGTCACCTGGAGGTCACTCAGCTAACTAAATATGAGTTTATACGTTATACAGCAGTCTCATACGTTGTATGTATGTAATTCAGCTCTCAGCTCTACGTATATGTTAAGCGTTATGACAACTAACTCCAAGCTCTAAGTTATAAGTCCAATGTTTCCCTGCAAATAAGGCAAGTGAATTGAGAACTGTATGTGCTCATCAATGTGATAGGTTTGGTAATGAAATTCCAATGTATAGTTGTTGATACATGTAAAGGAACCACCCTGTGGGCAGTCTACATATGTAGTTCCCAGATGTCAAAGGATTGTATAGAAATGGGAATCTATGTGCTTCTACTCTAGCGATACCTTAAATTGGTAAGACTATCTATAGGACATTTCTTGTAAGCCTACGAAAATTATTATGTTGGCTAAACCTCCTGAAGGTCCGTCGAGTCACTGAGTTGACATGTTTGTATATAATTTGACAGCTTTACGTGATATATGTGCATATTTGCTAATTTTACATGGTATATGTGCTCATATGCTTTTATATGTTGCCAATGAGACCTATTACAACCACAGATTAAGCATTTGTCATTTCAATGCTACATGAGTTAAATTGACTCAGTATAAGCTTTATCAGTTATTTTCATGATTATGATTGAGAATATTTTTATTTTTAGCCCGGTATGGCACACCGTCTGGAGATGTTTTTATTTTACCCCGGTATGGCGTACCGACTGGACATATTTTTATTTTTACCTCGGTATGATACACCGACTGGAGATATATTATTTTACCCTGATATGGCTCACAGGCTGGAGATATTTTTATTTTTACCCAAGTATGGTACACCGGCTGGAGATATTTTTATTTTTACCTCGGTATGGTACACTGGCTGGAGATATTTTATTTTACCCTGGTATGGTACACTGGCTGGAGGAATTTTTATATGCTTTTTATGGTCGGCTGGACGCCAACATTATAGTTATAGTTTTTCTTGTGCATTACATGGTTGCATTTGCACTTCAGTATTGGCTTATTGTCAGGTTTCAGTTTGCAAGAATCTAGGTTGTTACGATTCCTTATTTCTGGCTCAGTTATCATTGCTATCTTACATGTTTATAGTTTTTTGCCCTACATACAAGTGCATTTCATTCGTACTGATGTCCCTTCACCTGGGGACCTGCGCTCGTGCCACAGGTGCAGTTAGAGGTCGGGATTTCCAGTTGCAGTAACAGTTCGTGAGATTAGCGGATGTGTTGGTATGCTCCTTTCTTTGTGGAGCTAAGACTGGTTTAGTTTCAGTTAGAGTTTTGAGATGAAGTTATGGGTAGGTCGGAGACTTGTTCTGACCATCAGTCAGTTTACTCTTTGGAGGCTTTGTGGACTTACTGTGTACAATGGTATTCAATTTGTGGCCTTGTTGAATTTTTGTTGTTTAGTTTAGCATACTCATAGCCTTGTTTGCATTTTATTTGTTTAACCTGTATTGTTGAGACATTATGGGTTCAGTTTGTGCTCCAGTTGATTGTGATAGGTGGCCTGGACGGCCTAAGTGTTATAGTTATAGATGTCATATAGCCGGCTTCCCAGTCAGTCAGGTATGGGGAGCTAGTCGCGCCCTCCCCCCAGTTATGGGGCGTGACATCCAAAAACTTACAAATGAAATAAATCCAGAATATGGTGTTCATCACCATTCTAACATCATTTTCAATGATAACAAGTATCTCTCAAGATAGCTGCATGCAAAGCTACAAATCGCTGGTGTGAGTTTTTTCTCACACCAGAGCTCTAGAAATTGTTGTTTATCTTCATAAATCTCTAAGTGTAAGTTATGTTCTCTATTTTCTCTTATCTATTTTTGATTTATTTTGTATTTTCTTCTTCACTGTACTAAAAAGTGACATGGGTCAATTCATTGAACTGTCGAACCTTTCTTGTTGATATTGTGTATGCATGGAGATTTTTTCTTCAGGAAGAAATTGCGATACCAGATGAGGGGGAACTCTATTCTTGGATATTATTGGGTTATGGTATTTTGATTTATTCATATTTCTTTTTAAAATTATTGAGTTTTTGTCTCAACTTTGTTACAATATCAGATTGTTAATTTTCTGTTATATAGACCTTTTTTTCCACTTTAAATTTTACTTATTACATGTTTCTAATAGTTGAGTTTTTGGGAGAACTTAGGCTTTCTATCCTTTTTCTTGATTTGTGCCTTAATTGAAACCAAATATAAGTTTTTACCCAAAATAGTAAGATAAGTGGACAACCTAGGAAAAACTAAGTAATTAATTGGAATACTTATTAATGAGTTGGGAATTTTCGACAAATCTTTGCTTTATTTCATAAAGTTTTTCTTGACTTTTTCTACTAATTTATGTCAAAACTTATCTTATTATGCTATGTTTTAAGAACCCAAGGGAAATGAAAAAAAATGGAGTTAAAGTCACAAATCTGCCCAAAAGACAAAGCAAAGGACGGACCACCTTTCAGAAGGATGATCCGCACATCAAAGAGTCCAACAAATCCTAACTAACCAAGAAACCACTTTCAAGTGGCAAAAAACTGATGAGGTAAAGGATGAAACCTATTTCCAAAAGACGACCCATCAATTGAAAGATGGATAACTTGACAAAAATTACCAAAGTCAAAGGACAACATAAAGGATGCACCGTCTTTCCAGAAAATAGTCCACCAATCAAAGGATGGACAATAGCCAGACCTTATTTTTAATTGGTGAAGCAAAATATGTTCTATCCCTACACACTTGGGACCCTCTGGTTCTAAATGATTTAAGGGTTTTTGAAGCTTAGTATAGATAGTATTTTTCTTCCTTTTTTCACAGAGGATATTATACTTAGATACAATTAGACAGATTGATATAAAGTGTAGATTAGAACAGTTTATAGCATATAAAGTAGATCTATCTTGAAATTTTGAAGAATTTAATTCATCAATTTAAGCTTTCTTCTCCAAAATGGCAATTTTATTGGTAAGAATGTCTAATTACTTGCTTTCTTCTCTTCTTCTTTCTATGGGTATCTAAAGTCAGATCTAGGGTTGTGAACCCAATGAGTTGTTGTCACTCCCCACCTTGGGAGGCATGACTGACACCTTGTGCCATACTGGAATCTGACTAATCTGTCAAGGCTTATGGACGTCTGGTGCAAGCCTGCAACTTATCTCAACAAAACAATGGGCTCTATCTAGGCTGTAAATACAACCTCCGGCCGACAAGGCCTTATAGACACCTGTAAGGAAAACATCTAGCCAACAAAAAGCAAATAAAGGGGATCCTTTGCGGGCCGACAAGACTACCATACTGTCTAGTTTTAACTAAAATGAAGAATCAGGCAACTACAACTATACCATAGCCGACAAGGCCACTATCTAAAAACTAAACGATCCCCACACGACCATCACACGGAAAAACATATATATAGGCCCCACACGGCCAATGACAAACTAACCACAGGGAACTGTAAAAATCTGCAAGCCTCTAAGAGTAGAATATCGGTCGAGATAGGGCCCTGACTTACCCATAATGTACAATCAAAAGAACAAAACATCTAACTAATCAGCTCCAGGGGAGGGGAGCTAACTATACTGTTGACCTGGGATGAAAGCTAAGATGGTCTTGATCCGTGTCTATCCGCACCTGTAGGCAAGAATGCAGCACCACAACATGGGCGTCAGTACAATATTTATCAAATATTTAAGGCAATAATTGAAAATAACTGAACAAAACTTAAAACAAAACCAAAGGTAACTATGTGAAGGAGATAGAGGTATAACCTAAATAACTTAACTTCCTGCTATCTAATCTAATAGTAAATAGTGCAAACAAGAACCTTACCTGGCCCCCATAAGCCGAAAGGTACAACCAACATAGAATAACCCACTCGGGGCCCCCATAAGCCCTGGCGAGTACACTTCAATCTATATACCCCTAACAAGGTCAAAATAAGACAACTAATAACTACGGCAATCCTACAAGTCCCTTGGGTCTACAACTGAGCCCGCTCGGCCCCTGAACTGTAGATGTATCGGAGTCCAGTGGACTCCTGATGTCTGCACCCCAGGCACCAAGCTCGATGGGATGTGGTGCCGATACGACATATAAATAGTCCAGCCATGGAATGGATTTTATAGGGCCCTTTAACCTCATCTTCATCCCTCACGGATGACATACCACTCCTTGGAGCGACGTTATCTAGCCCCTGGCAGTAAACAACACAGCTAATAACCTTTGGTTGGTCATGGAAGGGTATACAGGGCAAAGTCAATCCCAAACTAAACATAAATAATGAACTTAGCTAATAAAAACAACTATTCACAACAATGAGACTTCTGGCTTCCTTACTAAGGTTCAAACTGTATTATAATGCTACAAAAACTAAATTGCCGAAGGAATTCACCTTAACATACCTCAATTATTGTTTCCCGAACAACCGATGAGTTTCAACTTGTACTCCACATCTCTTTCCAAAATATAACCCTAATACTAGGAGAAAGAGATTAACCTCAATGCCAATTTCATCTTAAAATGATATTTTTTAATACTAGTAACAACTATAATTCAACGACGTAAAATACGATTGAAAACCCATAATTTCTTGAGGTTTTAGAAGAGAGAAATGCTTACTATATTCCTGTAATTTTTTAGGAATCAGCTTGGAGAAATTTTGAAAACTTTTTCTCGGCGGGGTTATGATTTTCCGGGTGAATTTCAAGAAAATAACTCCGTAGTAATGCTCCCTGTAAGCTTAGAACTCGATACCTGAAGTTAATTTGTGTTTTAACAACGTTTAGCTATGTAATTAGAAGAAATTATGTGAAAAATGGTGCGCTTCTCTCTCCTTGGCCGAGGGTCTTTAATAAGAAATTGAACAAAGTGAAACCATGAACTTATATAATATTTGGGCGGTGGAAAGGGGGGGTCTATGTCACAGACCCAACTCGCCAGTTTACGAGCGTGTCACGGTGCCCAACGTGGAGAGAGGGGGTCCGTGACATGTTGCCCTTGTTGTACCTGTCTGATCTCCTCCCCTGGAACCTCGCATTGCGCACTCGTTCAACCTTTCCATGGGCCCTTTCTCATATGCATCATACTCTAGCACCCTCAACTCATGTACGAGTATGCCAACTAAATGATAGAAAGTTACAGGGTGTAACATCCTCCCCCTTAGGAACATTCGAAGCGTTTAGCTACATAATTAGAAGAAATTATGTGAAAAATGTCGTGCTTCTCTCTCCTTGGCCGAGGGTCTTTAATATAAAATGAAACCAAGTGAAAACATGAATTTATAAAATATTTGGGTGGTGGCTAGGGGGGTCTGTGTCACGGCCCCCAACGTGCCGATTTACAGGCGTTTCATGGCGCGCAATGCGGAGGGAGGGGCTCCATGACATGTTGCCCCTGTTGTACCTATCCGGCCTCCTCCCCTGCTACCTCGATTTTGTACTCCTTCGACTTTTCTCCAGGCCCTTTCTCATTTGCGTCATACTCTAACACCCTCACGTACGAGTATGCCAACTACACGATAGAAATTTACGGGGATCTAACAACCCTCCCCCAGGAACATTCGTCCTCAAATGTAAACTACAACCTACAGGAGTTAACTCTTTCAACTATAATTCTGCAAAAATTTAGGCAGAGTTTCCCCTTTAATATTAACTATCTGAAAACCCTGAAACGCAGAGAAGTCCAATATAGGTACTTGACATGACACTATAACAACTATTTCACAACAAAATGGTAGTCAACTAAATAGTATAAACAACATAAATCATAAAGTAACAACTGAACAACAATCTTACTTTAATGGCATAGTCTGTACTAACCCTGGAACAGATAAGGATATCTGGATCTCATGTCGTCTTCGGCTTCCCAGGTCATCTCTTCTCAATTCTTGCTTCTCCACAGTATCTTAATAAAGTGAAAACTTTGGTTCTCAACCTACAAACCTTCCGATCTAATATGGCCACTGGGACCTCTTCGTAGGCCAACTCCTCAGTAATCTGGACATCCTCAACAGGCACAACTCGAGATGGTTCCCCCATACACTTTTGCAACATCGATACATGGAAGACCGGGTGAATAGATTCTAACTCTGGAGGAAGATATAACTCGTATGCCACCTGGTCTATTCTTCAGAGGATCTGGTACGAACCAATAAACATCGGGCTAAGCTATCCCTTTTTACCAAACCTCATTAGGCCCTTCATTGGCGAAACTTTAAAAAATACCCAGTCACCAACACTGAATTCCAGGGCTCTAAGCCGCACATCAGATTAGGACTTCTGGCGACTCTGAGCCATTAGCCAGCGTTCTCTGATAAGATTTACTTTCTCCCCTAACTGGTGGATTATGTTTGGTCCAATTAATGCTGATTCTCCTACCTCGAACCAACCAACAGGAGACTTGCACTTCCGCCCATATAAGGCTTCAAAAGGTGCCATTTGGATTGCTGAATGGTAACTGTTATTGTAAGCAAATTCAATAAAGGGTAAATGTTCATCCCAACTTCCCCCGATGTCTAACACACATGCTCGCAACATATCCTCAAGTGTCTGAATTGTACATTCTGCCTGCTCATCTGTTTGTGGATGGAATGTTGTACTCAGGTTAACTAGTGTTCCCAAGCCTCTCTGAAATGGCTGCTAAAATGTAGCTGTAAATTGTGCTCCTCTGTCGAAACTATTGGTACTAGGACACCATGCAATCAAACTATTTCTCTGATATACAATTCAGCGTAATCCTCGGCTGAGAAGGTAGTCTTGATGGGCAGAAAGTGAGATGACTTCGTCAATCTGTCAACAATCACCCTGATAGAATAATATCTGCGCCTGGTATGGGGTAACCTTGTCACAAAATCCATATTGATCACTTCCCATTTCCACATAGGTACCGCTATTTCCTGTCTCATTCAGCCGAATTTTTGATATTCTGCTTTTACTTGCTGGCAGTTAGGGCATTGTGCTATAAATTTGGCTACACCCTTTTTCATTCCAGGCCCCCAGTAAATCTCTTTTATGTCATGATAAATCTTGTTGCGCCTGGGTGAAGAGAATAAAGGAAGTAATGTACCTCAGCCATGATCTTCTGGCGAACTCCTGCTACATCTGGAACGCAGAGGCGACCTCTACACCTCAAGACCCCGTCTTCAGTTACCTCAAAAGTTGATACTTCACCCCACTGAAATTAATCTTTGAGTTGTATAAGGTTAGTGGTGTGCTCGTAAGTGTACGAGTCTTACAAGTAATATAGTGGCCCTTTTTAAGAACCGGAATGTAGAACCCACAAGGACTGGACCAATTCAGCTAACTACCAAGTTCAAGTGTGATATTAACTACCACAAGTGTTGATTATAGAAGTTTTCGATATAGTTTAACTATGTCTAATCATGGTCAACGAAATATTCTGAATTCATTCAAGGAGCAACATCGAGTTAAAGCCGGATAATCATGCGATACTACGATTTGCAATGGTTTAAGTATGTAACTATCAATTGTCATCTCACATAGTTAGAATTGCATGTTCATGGCCTTCCGAGCCTCTAAACACAACAAACTAGCCTCACTACTACATTGAGAGCGAGGATGCTAATTCTAGTTTGTGGGCAATTAACTATATGGATCTGGTTTATGGGGTTATGCCATTGATTAGGTTCCTTACGTACCTCCAACCATTTAACCAAACTTAGCTTCACAACTACTTCTTCGAGTGGTGGAGTGACAATTCTAAGCCAGTGTCTTTCTCTCTTCCCATTTTATCAACCAAGCAAAGTATTAGGTATATTTCTATCCTAACCACAAAATCTTATCAAAAGACAAGAACTTGCCTCTTACATTCTTGTGTTCTTCCCAAGGTTTGCTTTCTCAAGCATTTGCCTAAGTTTAACATGTGTGTTTTCATGGTGATCAATCATAAAAACAACCATAATCAATAATTCAAGACAAAACAACAATCAATAACTTAATTCACACACAAATTCATAAAAACACAATCATAACTCATGGCTTCAACCCTAGAGGAACGGTTCTAGCCATTCATGTTCGTAAAATTACAAGAAAACATTGTTAAAGTAACATACTTACAAGAATTGGTAGAGTACAAAATGAAATTGATGAACTCTAGGTTAGTTCTCCCACTTCTCCCTTCACTCCTAGGTGGTTTCTCAGAATAAATCGTGACCAAATGATTTTAGGAGCTAAAGGACCTATTTATAGTAAACGAGAATTTTGCAAAATTATGCCTGTCATGGAATGGCTCCGTGTCACGGAGTGTATCACGGAGCACTTCCTCTGTGACACGGAGGTAACGCAGATGCACACTGGAAATCGCCTCTTGATGCCAAGATATTGAGGCTTGCCGCGATGGCCGGCGTGACACGCTGCTCATGCAGCACGATGGCATGGCGTTGATGCGCAGGTCGCTTGGGGTGGCACGACGCTGGCGCACAGGATGCCTGCCTGCTTGCTGCCTTCCTCTCGCGCCTGGCAGGGGAGTGGCATGGAGCTGGGCGCGGCCCACGCACAGCATGGCATGCTGCCTGGCGCAGCCAGCCTTGTCAAGACATGCTTCTTACCGACTTTTGCAAATTGCTCCCGACTCCATTCCTCTACTTCACCAACTTATAAAGTAGTTCCTCAAATTCATTTAAACCTACAAAAAAAGGACTAATCATGTTGGTTAGTACATATATTAACATTTATATAAAATCACATAAAAATGTAAATAATTAATTAGCTAAACAAGACTAAATTAAGTTATAAAATCACTCGGGCATGCTATTTTGCCCGATATCACCTACCCCACACTTAAAGTCTTGTTCATCCTCGAACAAACCTTTTACATCTCATGCACATAAAGACTCACACATAGCTAATTTATTAAAATAATTCAAGCTACGGCTATAATGATTATTTAAGATAGCAAGCTAAAAATAGGGCATGCATGATTTAATCATTGAAATGAAATGCAACTATGTTAAGACTTCCAAAACCTCAAGAATCGACTCTCAATCTTAGCAAACTCATGCAAATCAACTGATCAAGAAATCCAACATGAACTATATCCCTCATTCAACATGTGCCCTCACAGCAAGAGAGTTACCCATTTTCACACGCAAAAAATTTTAGATCACAACATGTGTGGGTACGTGAATAGAATTACGCTCACTTTCACAAAGAATTCACATGCACCATGTAATGACCCATAAGCTTGCCCTTAGTGTTTTACTCCACTAATTTAAGGATGTACGAACGTAAGATCAAGTAGGACTTTTTAGGTTGTAATGTAGCTAAGGGACGGGTAGGTACTATTCTAGCCAGTAAAAGTGACTATCTTCCCTAAGCGCTTTTAATAAATCACACCCTAATTACGAACTCCCCTTCTTCTCTTACTTCACCTTTATCTCTTTTCAGCTTTCCTTTTCCTCTTTTGTTTCCCCATTTCTTTAGGCACTCTTAGCTTATTGGTTAGGAGTTGTATAAGTAACTTTTCATTAATTTGTTCTGTTGCTCCCTACCAATATTCCATCCTTTTCAAACAAGTGCACCCTTGACCTTTCTCAACTTTTACAACTGCTACTTTTCCTTCTTTTTCATGCTTCTCACTGCTTCACTCTTTCGGATTTTTCCCTTAAGCGCTTAGGACCTTGGGATCAAATTCAAAGCTAATGAAAGAAAAAGGATTAAGCTTATGTTGTAGCTATCAAAGAATAGGCTTAAGGCTCAATGGGGCTCACTAGGATTAAATATTCAAGGTAGGTAGAGTGAGGGATAACATTTAGGTTCATTCAAAGAAATGCCTAAATCATCTCCTACAATTCACATCCTTCATTTCATTTTATAAATACACCAGACAAGTTCTAGACACTACACAATAGCACAGAATACTCAAAAACCTTACACTCATGGCACATGCTCAAATCAGGACACATTCAACGGACTCTTTACTCAGCTAATAACAAGAATTCAGAATTAAGTTTCACTCACATCGAGTTACAATCAAGAGCCTAACCACACTTGTATACACTTCTCACATGCTTCAACACTAACCACACTTGTATCTTACAATCATGTATAGCGCATAACAAGAACATCAAGCCATCAATTAGCTACGGGTTCAAAAACCAAAACCTATTGACTAATTTTCCTCAAGACGGTCGTCATCCATCCATCTTCGGAAACAGTCTCTAACTATGACTAAATACATTATATATAGACAAAGAAAAATTTTTATTCTTCGGTTCAAAGACCCCCCGTCGGAAAAGAACCGCAAAGAAAAACCAACGGATAATGAAGTCATGCTTGACTCACACTAAATTTTTTTTCAAATATTTCTCACAAGCATTACATTCACCAAAAAATCGTTAAGCACAAAAATTTTTAGATTTTCCTCACCCCACACTTGAATCATTCTATGTCCTCATAGCATCAAATTAAAATTTAAAAAGGGTGAGAAATACTCCCTGAGGCCTCTAGGCCTAGCTAATAGCATGCTTTTCTTTA
Organism: Datura wrightii; assembly: GCA_035772735.1. Taxonomy (NCBI): domain Eukaryota; kingdom Viridiplantae; phylum Streptophyta; class Magnoliopsida; order Solanales; family Solanaceae; genus Datura; species Datura wrightii. The sequence continues at coordinate 100,619,451 of JASDFA010000007.1, forward strand.
ACTTTGCACAAGTGGGTGTTCGACCCCACACTTTTTCTCTTCCATGCTTGTTAGCTTCCTCCTCCACAGGTACTCAGACTTCCCCTCCATCTGTGCTTAAATTTCCACAAAAACAACACAAGATGAAAAATAAATAAAATCAACACAAATGCAAGAAATTTAAAATGGTAACATATGGTACCCTAGGGTTGCCTCCCAAGCAGCGCCTAATTTTATGTCGCGGCACGACGTATCAAGTTTCACCACTTTTTCCTCCACCTTGAGGATATGAATCTCACCCCTAATTTCTTCTCTAGTTTCCTCTTATGCTCCAGGGGTGGTGGTGAAAAAATGAAAGGACCAAGCAGTAGATGTCGCCTTTCGCATTTATTGGCCCTTAAGTAAGTGAAGTCATTTTTTCTTTCAGAATCAACAAACTTAAGAATATATGGGGCTTGTTCCCCCTCTATATCTTTCTCCACAAGTTTGGAATACTCTAGTTCTAGGTTGTCAACCAAACTCAATGTCGAAAAATAATTTGAGTGGGGTACAATACACCTCAACTCTGAAACTGCATTTTGCTCGACTTTCTTACTTGTATATACCTTCTCCAGATTAACATCTAAATCCTCATGAATGTCAAATGGTAGGTACTCTATCTCTTATTTCAAGAATGGATCGGCTATACATGTGAGACAATCATGAAGACTCTCGGGAGCTTCCAACAGTTGAGTTTGTTTCAAGAACTCACTCTTTTCTTCTCCTCGTAGTCCCTCCTGAGTATTGCATAAAACCGTCACTTGCAAATCAGAGCAATCTTCAGCTTCAGCCCTCATCTCCATGAACTTGTTGCTTATCATTTCCAAGGCCTATCCATTTTCCTCTTGCTGAATTCTCAATGCTTCCATCTCCTCCTTCATTACTTCTGTTTGCTCAAGGATCTGTTTTAGCATGTCTTCTATTCGAGCTTGGAGTTCCAATTCCTCATTTTCATCATGCCTATATTAAGCAAAAACAACAGAAGGATCATAGTAGGGGATTGGGGAGGGGAGTATGCAGTTGGACAGCCATCCCAATTGCCATCTTGACCTCCATATATATTGCAAGTGTATGCATTTGGGCAACCATTCCAATGGCCACTTTGACCACCGCATATATTATAGGTATTACAATGTTTCCATAAGTGGGGTCCTCCGCTATTCAGACAAGACTCATCAAAATAAGAGTATCCACCATTTAACCCATTTATATTCCACGATGTCATGTTAAGAAAGGTATCAGATTAAAAATAAAAATTTAATATAAATCTAAAACTAATAAAGAAAAAAAAATTGTTTTCAACACCTAAGGAAATTTAAAAATCACACAAAAACAGACAAATTCACTGAACTTCGCCGAGTCCCCGGCAACGGCGCCAAAAACTTGTTGTGCCCGCAAGTGTATAGGTCGTACAAGTAATATAGTGGCCCTTTTTAAGAACTAAAATGTCGAACCCACAAGGACTTGACCAATTCAGCTAACTATCAAGTTCAAGTGTGATATTAACTACCACAAGTGTTGATTATAGGAGTTTTTGATATAGTTTAACTAAGTCTAATTGTGGTCAACGAAATATTCTAAATTCATTCAAGGAGCAACATAGAGTTAAAGCCGGATAATCATGCGATACTATGATTTGCAATGGTTTAAGTATGAAACTATCAATTGTCGTCTCACATAGTTAGAATTGCATGTTCATGGCCTTCCGAGCCTCTAAACACAACAAACTAGCCTCACTACTACATTGAGAGTGAGGATGCTAATTCTAGTTCGTGGGAAATTAACTACGTGGATGTGGTTTATGGGGTTATGCCATTGATTAGGGTCCTTATGTACCTCCAACCATTTAACCAAACATAGCTTCACAACTACTTTGTCGAGTGGTGGAGTGACAATTCTAGGCCGGTGTCTTTCTCTCTTCCCATTTTATCAACCAAGCAAGGTATTAGGTATATTTCTATCCTAACCACAAAATCTTATCGAAAGACAAGAACTTGCCTCTTACATTCTTATGTTCTTCCCTAGGTTTGCTTTCTCAAGCATGTGCCTAAGTTTAACGTGTGTGATTTCATGGTGATCAATCATAAAAACGACCATAATAAATAATGAAAGACAAAACAACAATCAATAACTTAATTCCAACACAAATTCGTAAAAACACAATCATAACTCATGGATTCAACCCTAGAGGAAGGGTTCTAGCCATTCATGTTCGTAAAATTACAAGAAAACATTGTTCAAGTAACATACTTACAAGAATTGGTAGAGGAAAAAATGAAATTGATGAACCCTAGGTGAGTTCTCCAACTTCTCCCTTCACTCCTAGGTGGTTTTTCAGAATAAATTGTGACCAAATGATTTTAGGAGCTAAAGGACCTATTTATAGTAAATGAGAATTTTGCAAAATTATGCCTGTCGTGGAATGGCTCCGTGTCATGGAGTGTATCGCGGAGCACTTCCTCTGTGACACGGAGGTAACGCAGATGCACATTGGAAATCGCCTCATGATGCCAAGATGTTGAGGCTTGCTGCGATGGCCGGCATGACACGCTGCTCATGCAGCGCGATGGCAGGGCGCTGGTGCGCAGGTCGCCTGGTGTGGGACGGCGCTGGCGCGCAGGATGCCTGCCTGCTTGCTGCCTTCCTCTCGCACCTGATAGGGGTGTGGCACGGTGCTGGGCGCGACACACGCACAACGTGGCACGCTGCCAACCTTGCCAAGGCATGCTTCTTGCCGACTTTTGCAAATTGCTCCCGACTCCATTCCTTTACTTCACCAACTTATAAATTAGTTCCTCAAATTCATTTAAACCTACTAAACAAGGACTAATCATGTTGGTTAGTACATATATTCACATTTATATAAAATCACATGAAAATGTAACTAATTAATTAGCTAAACAAGACTAAATTAAGTTATAAAGCATCACTCGGGCTTGCTATTTTGCCCGAGATCAGTTAGGATTTCCATACTGCCACTCTTTTACTTCTACAACCAGAGATGATACTGCGGTATTCTGAATCACTACCCCACTATCTCCCGAATCTACTATTCGGATGATTAAACTGCCTAACTGGTGCAATTCTTGGGCCAGCTCTCGCTATTCATGCCTCAAGTGCACTAAACTCCCCATTGATCTACGACTAAGGGCTTCAGCTACAACATTAGCCTTCCCTGGATGATATATAATATTCATGTCGTAGTACTTCAGCAGTCTAGCCAGCGACACTACCTTAGATTTAATTGCTTCTGCATGAAGATATACTGGAGACTCTTATGACTGGTGAAAATATCTACATAGACGCCATACAGATAGTGCTCCCATATTTTTAAGTCATGAACTACTACGGCTAACTCCAGGTCATGAGTGGGATAGTTCTATTCATGCTTCCTCTGCTGTCTTGAAGGATAAAAGATTACCTTCCTATGTTGCATCAGAACACACCCTAACCCAACGTCCGAAGCATTATAGTACACTGCATAACTCTCTGAACCTTATGTAAAAGCTAGTACTGGAGCTGATGTCAATCTGTTCTTCAGATCTTTAAAACTCTACTCACACACTTTAGTCCAGTGAAATTTAGCTGCTTTCTGAGTTAACTTGGTCAAAGATGCTGATAAAGTAGAAAACCTCTATACAAGTCTCCTGTAATATCCAGCTAACCCCAGAAAACAACGTACCTTAGTGGGAGTCATTGGTATGGTCTAGGTCTTTACTTCTTCAATCTTTTATGAATCTATATGAATACCAACATCCAACACAATATGACCCAGAAAGGCTACTGAATTCAGCCAGAACTTGCATGTAGAAAATTTTTCATACAACTGGTGATCCCTGAGAATCTAGAGCATTGTTCGTAGATGAGCTCGATGTTCTGCCTCTGAGCAGGAATACACCAGAAAATCATAAATAAATACTATCACAAACAAATACAGATACGACATGAAGATACTTTTAATCAGATCCACGAACACTGTAGGAGCATTCGTCAAACCGAAGGACATGACTAGGAATTCAAAATAGCCATACCTGGTCTTGAAGGCCATTTTTGGGATATATCTCTCCCAAACCCGCACCTGATGATACCCAGACCTTAAGTCGATCTTAGAGAAATACTTCACTTATTGTAGCTGATCAAACAAGTCATTTATCCTGGAAAGCGGGTATTTATTCTTAAAAGTGACTTTATTTAGCTTCCGGTAATCTATACACATGCTGAGGGAGCCATCCTTCTTTCTTACAAATAGAACTGGCGCACCACATAGTGAAGTACTCAGCCTAATAAAGCCCTTATCTAACAGATGTTTCAGCTGTTCCTTCAATTATCTAAGCTCAGCAGGAGCTATTCAGTACCGAGGGATGGATATAGGCTAAGTACATGGTAATAGATTGATAGAAAAATCGGTTTCCCCTTCTGGCGGAATACCAGGAAGTTTATCTAGGAACAAATTTGGATATTCATTGACTATTGGAATAGACTGAAGAGTCGAGGATTCTGCTTAAACATCCTGAACCCTAAAAATATGATAAATGCAACCTTTTGCTATCAACTTTCTTGACTGGAGATATGATATAAACCTACCTTTTGGTGTGGCTGCATTGCCTTTCCACTCCCGTATTACCTCCCTGGAAAGTGGAATCAGAAAATCTTAGTCCAACATTCTACATTGGCATAACATGGTGCTAGCCAATCCATACCCATAATTGCATCAGAGTCAATCATTTCTAATTCGACCAAATCTTCTTAAGTCTGGCAACCAACAACCTCTACTATACAACCGCGGTAGATCTTTTTCGCTATAATAGAATCACCGATGGGTGTGGACACTAAAGCTACTAGTGGCATCACATAAGAAAAAGTAGAACTTGAGTCTAGAAAAATATAAACTAAATGAGAGCACATGTCCAGTATACCTATTACAACATCCAACGACGACTCTGACTCCTGTTGCCCCGGTAAAGCATAAGTACGATCCAGACTGGTGCTTGAACTCGACGCCCCTGACCCATCTCAGTCTCTGCCGGCTGGAGCTGAGGGCTTGCGGCCCTGCTGGATATGGTAGGGCAGTGACCCTACTGAAGATCTATCTTGTCAGTTTCGACCATTCTGTCCCTTGGCTAGACAGTCTCTCATCATGTGACCCTCCTACACACTGGTGTAACACACCATAGAACCATACCTACATTCCCCAGGTTGACATCGACTGCATATAGGGAAGGGTGGCATGGTGAATCTACTCTTCTCTGACCCTCTCTGCTGTTGCGAACCCGATGGCTGTGATCTCTCACTAGGTCCTAACTACCCCCAATGGCCTGGTCTACCACCCTGCTACTGCTGTAGAGGTGGGGGTCTAGGTGGTCTGCCTGATAGTCACAACCTAGATCTGCCCTAGAACTCTACTTGAGTGTCACTAGGTCTAGCCCTACGGTGCAACTCTTAATTTTCCCTCTCTATTTCCCGCTGTCGCTGCCTGATCCCCTCAATATTCTGTTCAAATGCCTAAAACCGGGCAATATCCATTTCCTCCTGCAGAGTAGCCATAATAAAAGTTTATGTGTACTTTGGAAGGAGTCCCATAACAAATTGGTGCACTCTAGCTGGCGTGGTATCTACAAAAACTGGTGCATATCGGGCCATGGAGTCAAATCTCATAGCAAACTCCAGAGCACTCCTAAACCCTACCCCAAATGCAGAAATTGATCTACCCGGGCCTATCGAATTTCTCGTGGAAGGTAGCGGTCCAGGAAGGCCTCTAATAAGCTGGACCAAGTTGGAGGGTGAACATCTCTACCTCGGGACCTCTTCAAACTCTCATACCATAATACTGCTATGTCCCGCAACCGAAATACTTCTAAGTCAACTGATTTCACAAGCGTGGCACGCATCACCCAGATGATCCGTTGCAACTGGTCTAAGAAGTCCTGAGGGTCCTTATCTCGATCTGTCCCTAAAAAATATGGGGGACAAAGAGCAAGGAACGCTTAGACCCTCAAACTACTAGTTCCTCCCGAAGACTCTGCAAGCGTGTCACGGAGGCAGTGCTCCGTGATGCACTCCGTGACACGTTGCTCGTTATTCCGGGAAAAATTCCCACTAGTATAAATAGAACACTTAGGTTCATTTTTCAATATTCTGACTTGGTGGAGCAAGAACGTGGGTTACAGGCAGTTGAGGGGACGAAATTATCAGGGTTTTTCTCTCTTTCCTTCTCCTTGTATTCAATTGCTTGTATGTTTAACACTCATTTAAAGATGTTTAATCCACAAATGAGTGGCTAATTCCTCTTCTTGCTGAGGTTACGAACAATTCTGATGAAATGTGATCATTGATTCTTTGGTTTTTCATCTTTTCTTCCATAGTTGTTCTATTAATTCTTGTTCTTACTGCATTAATGTGTGGCCTACGTTAATGTACATCTAAAAAGTCCGGTTTCACTCGAGAGAGCAAGAAATTGGAAAGTTGTGAATTAATAGGATATGATCTTTACTTGGTTTGGGAAAATTGAGAATTGATTTACTTTTAGGATAGAAATATACCTGAAAGTCATATTAGTCAATTTAGGAACCGGGTTTGTATGGCTAGAACATGAATTGCATTTAATCACAGAAATATAGGTGGATGGTTCATGATTCTTAAGTGGGGTTAAATACGAGAGTTTTAATCTCTTGGCAAATGTTCTTGGCTAGCAACCGGAGGAAAAGACTAACCAATTTACATCGATAATTAATTTCATTACATGTTCGTTTAACCTCAGCATGCTCTCATTCATAGTTCAGACTCAAATTAGATAGTTGTTTTAGCTTTAGCATAAAAATTATAAAACAAAATATCAAACTCTTGGTTACACTGTTGTCTGCATTTTCAGAATTGAAATATAGTACACTTGAGCAGATTGCACTTCATCCCAGTCCCTGTGGGATCGATACTTGGCTTACTTAAGCCACTTTACGACTTGTTCGACCATGTGCACTTGCGTGTAGTTTTATACCCATAACAAACCAACCGAACAAGTTTTTGGCGCCGTTGCCGGGGACTGGCAATTGGTGAATTTGTTTTAAGTGTTAATTTACTGTATTTTTATTTTCTTAGTGTTGACAACTTGGTCTTAGCCTGTATTTTGCAGATTTAATCTCTGTTGAACACTGGCAAGAGACAAGGAGCTGGTGGACTCGTATTTAGAGCCAGAAAGAATATTTCATAGTAAGCGGAGAGAAGCTCTAGAAAGAAAGCTGTAGTTGCTCAGACAGACGATCATGGAGCAACAACAGAATCCACCGGTAGTACGGGTAGTGTTAGTGCCCGAAGAAGTAGCAGCTCAGCCGGTTCGCGAGGTGGCAATCCCACATGCTAATAATGTCACATCTAGCATCCGCAAACCTGAGCCAGGAGGGAGGTTCGAACTTAAGTAGAATATGGTGCAGTTGCTGCACACTAGCGGGCAGTTTACTGATCTCCCTCATGAAGATCCACAGCAGCATCTCCAAAATCTTTTGGAGATAAGTGACACTTATATCCCCACTGGAGTGTCATCAGATTATGTCCGGCTTACATTGTTCCCATTTTCACTATTGGGAGAAGCCAAGAGGTGGTTGAAAGCTGAGCCACCGAATTCTATTTCTACGTGGGATGATCTTGCGAGGAAATTTTTGATACGGAATGGAATGCTGATTCATCAAGAGGCGGGACAAGGAAAGCAGCAGGAGTGCTAGAAGTGGATGGGTTTACAGCTATTGCTGCACAGATAGCTGCATTGCAAAATCAACTTAACACCCACTTCAGCAACATGACAATGAACCAGCCTCAAGCCCCAGTGAATGCTTTGCAACAAATGTGGTGTGAAGTGTGTGGAAGGAGTGAGCACTCAGCTAAGTGTTGTGGAGCCAATCCTGACTCGGTAAACTTTGTGGGAAATGTGCAAAGGAACCACCAACAGTATGGTAATAGCTACAATTCCAATTGGAGGAATCACCTGAATTTCTCATGGGGTAGCAACAACCATCAGGGGCAAAGTTTGGGTCAGGGTGTGCAAAGGAACCAAGGAGGGCAACAGAATTATCAAGCACAATTCAGAAACAACAATGCACCTCCTCCACCACCATCACCCAGCATTGAGGAGATGTTCAAGACCATGATAGCTAACCAAGCTCAATTGCAGGCTGACTATGTGAAATTGGCAGCCGAAGTGAAAAACAACCAGTTAGCTACAAAGGCACTTGAATATCAATTTGGGCAATATGCTGGAGCCCAAAACACAAGGCCTAGAGGAGGACTGCCGAGCGACACGGATCCCAATCCCAAGCAGGTAAATGCAGTGACCACAAGGAGTGGTTTGCAACTGAAAGAGGTGGAACCAGAAAGACCACCTCAGCAATCGGGAGCAGCAGAAGTCAAGAGGGAGCAAAGTACTGAGAGGGGGAAGACTAAGGAAGCTGAATCAGAAATACCACCACCCCCGTTCCCTCAATGATTAAAGAAACACAAGGAGGAGGCGTGTTTCAAGAAATTCATGGACGTGCTGAAACAGGTACATATTAACTTACCTCTTGTTGATGTTTTGCAGGGAGTGCCGAAATATGCTAAGTATATAAAGGACATCGTGGCAAACAAAAGTCGGTTGACTGAGTATGCTACAGTGGCTCTAATGGAGGAGTGCACTTCCCGGATTCAAAACTGACTGCCCACAAAGCTCAAAGACCCTGGGAGCTTTACTATACAGATTACTATTGGGCAGAGCATCCGAGCTCATGGATTGTGTGATTTGGGAGCGAGCATAAATTTGATGCCGTCATCGGTATTCAAAAAGTTGGGTCTAGGGAGTCCTAGACCCACAATAGTAATCTTGCAATTGGCGGATCGGTCCTTAGCCAGACCTGATGGCATTGTGGAGGACGTTCTGGTGCAAGTTGGCTCCCTGATTTTTCTGGTAGATTTTGTCGTGCTGGATTTTGAACCAGACGCGGAAGTCCCATTTATTTTGGGATGTCCTTTCTTGGTGACCGGGAAAGCACTAATTGACGTAGCTGCGGGGCAGCTAACAATGCGAGCACACGACAAGGTGGAGGTGTTCGATGTGTACAAGGCACCCAAGCTCCCGATGGTGCACAAAGAACTCTCGGTGATCAATGTGATTGATCAAGGCGATGATGAGCAGATTAAGGATTCACGAGAGTTAATGGGAAAGCCACCGGAACGGTGTACGCACTACTGGGGGGAGGACGGTGATCGAGAGAAATCGTCCATCACCCTAGAGGACAACTGAGCTTAACGACGTCGAGCTGCGACGGTAAACCAGGCGCTGCACGGGAGGCAATCCGTGGAAAAAATTTTCTTTTTGTAAAGTGTAAATAGATTTTTGTTTTTCTTCTTCTTGATTTACAACAAAATTTTTCGTTTTAGTTTTTGTTTTTATTTTTATTTAGAGTGAAACCTATAATTCTAACCAATTTTGTGCAGTGAGATGAATTTCAGGTCAAACGGAGGAAAATATGCATGAAATCGCAAAGGAAAAGTCGAGGTGTGAAAATTAATAAAAAGTGGCAAAACAGTGAGCTAGGGCGATAGCTCCGTGTCACGGAGGTGGACCTCCGCGTTACCCTCCCTGACACCTTGAGGTATAATCTGGAATTTTTAAAAATTTCCAGAATAGGCTCGCAACAGCTCTGTGTAACGGAGGCAGTGCACCGCGATGCACTACGTGACACGTTGCCGTGTATATCGCGACGGGTCACACCGGGTCGCCGGGTGACCCGCGCGATATTTCTACTTTTTAACCCCGAAAACCCCTTCCTTTCCCTTATTTTTCAATCACTCCGCGACCAAACTCCCCAAAACCCATCCCCCTTCAACGTGACACGGAGTAGGCCAAGAAAATCATCAAGTTTGCTTAAATTCTTCAACTTCAAGGTATGTTCTTCGATTCCATCTCATTTCTTGTCGATTTTCTTCGATATTGAGCATGTGAGGTGAGCTAAGTTTGCCCTAAGTAGAAATTAATCATGAATTCAATGGAATTGTTGATTGATGAATGCTCGGAATATCATTATGATTGCTTGAACTCGTTAATTGTATAATTAAATCGAATTTTCTTGATACTATCATTTCTAGGGCTTGTTGTTGAATTTGAAGTGAACAATGTAGTGAACTTGTGAAATTCATGCCGGGATGTACATGTTGAGTGAGATGAGTTGATGTGCTGGTTGTTATCATGTTAAAAGATCGACGGATTCTCGGGCTAGGGGAATGTTGAAATTTGCATGAATTGGGTTGGTTGTATAGGTTCGTGTAGATAAATTCTTGTTGTTGTTTTCGTTTCTTTGTTTTTCCTTGCTAAGTGCAATGGATTAAAAGGTTATCGATGGTAATGATTGTTGTTAGTTGTATGAAGTCTGAGTAGTACATAGTATATATACCGTCGAATTCTTCGTATGCACTAAGCATGTTTGTATAGTTGGTTGTTGATTTATGCAAATAAGCATGATCTTGCTGGTATGTTATAACTGTAGCTAAGGACTAAGTGTGGGGTAGCCTAGCTTAACCCAACCTTAGCCGAAGTTGATATCCATTGACTTAACATTGATCTTGTCTACTTGGGTTGACAGGTAAAATGGCAAGCAGGCAAGAAAAAGGGAAAGGTGCATCAACATCTGGCGCCGGAAGGAAGCGAATCAGACTGGGCACAGCAGTCCCAGCAGCAACAGTAGTTCCACGCGGCCAACGCCGCCAATACGGAACAAGGTGGGTGACGGATGAGGGGAAGAAGTGGTACGCAAAGCACAAAGAAAACAAATACTTCCCCGAGGAGCATATAGCACGGGAACCATTGGCACAGGAGTTCCCTAGGATTGTCCACCGGATCGAGGCAGCTGGGCTCAACTTCATCTTTGAAGAGCCCAAGGAATGCAACCTGCACCTGATTTGGGAATTTTATGCCAACTGGAACCCGACGCTCAGAAGTCACACCGTAAAAATCAGAGGGCAAATAGTCACACTTGAGCCCCACCACCTCAATGCTATCATAGGGGCGCGGGACACAGACGCCCACGTGCTCCGACAGCTGAACATTACCCTACCGTATGCGGACATCAGACGCACATTATGTGGGACCCGATCGACAGCTAGATGGAGTAGACACAAGGAGAGGGGCTACCATCAGACTTTGCCGTATTCACAGATGAACAGGGAAGCCAGAATATGGCTGAAGATAGTCTGTTCCTGCCTAATCCCGGGGGTACATATGACAGATGTAACCCGGGATCGTGTATGCCTGGTGTACGCCCTGATGAAAGGGTTGGAGATCAACGTGGGGGCGGTGAACATGAAGAGAGCCCGGTTGCATCAGGGGCACAGGTACGGCTTTGGTGGACTACTCACCACCTTCCTCAGGGGCCTAGATGTCGAGGAAGAGGCCCTTGACTACATCCCGCAGATGGAGCGGTGAGCCTTAGATGTTACTAAAACTAAGGCACCCGACACCACCCACGGGCCGGTTCTTACACTTGTCGAGCGACATGCTCGTGATGATCAGTACATGGCTCGCATGTACGGGATGCAGATGCTCCAGCTGAGGATAGGCGGGAGACCGGTGACAGAGGAGGAGCTATGGCAGCTCGAGCTAGACTACCCCTTCGGCAAGAACGCCAGGGCTCTATGCCGAGTGGGGCCAGCATTTGTAGAGCCCATGGATGATGATGTCCCCACAGACGAGGAGAAACATCGGGAGGACTCCGGTGATGACGACGGGGGTGATTCAGACATGGGAGATGAAGCAGCAGCACCTGATGAAGAAGTGGAGTACTTTGATTGATCAGGGAGTTCCACCAGCCAATTTTTGTGTTATTTTAATTTTTGTGAACACTGGGGACAGTGTTCGAGCTAAGTGTGGGGTGGGAGTAGTTAGGTGCTGGGCTGTGTTGTTATGTATGTATGCTCTAATCTGTTGTCGGGCTTGTGAAATTTTGTTGTTCCCTGTGATTTGTGAATTGTTAAGTTGGTGTTCTGCATTGTAAATTTATGTGAAATTGGTGTGTGTTGCTGAATGTTGCTAGCTGATTTTGTACATATTTTTGTTATCGAAATGATCGATATTTTCTAAATTTTTTTTATTTTTTATTTTATTTTTTACTTCTTGGGTTTCTCAGTGTTTGTTTTCGATTCTTTTACCGAGAATGGTCCCATTGAACGGAAGTCTTAGTTAGTGACCATTCCCTATGATGGATGGATGACGACCGTCTTAAGGGAAATGTAGTCGTTAGGAGTAGATTTTTTTTAGTTGTTTTTCTTTGGTGGGTTGCGTCCCAAAACCTGTAGTTACTTTATGGTTACGGAATTATGGTTGCCTGTCGTACATGATATTTGAAATGCAAAGGTGATTCGTATGAAAGCATGCAACTTTGTAAATATGTTGAGATACCTAGGCCATAGAGTTCGATTCAGTGTGATTGAGGCTTAATGTTTGAATTCCTGTAATTAGCTGATTGAAGAGTCTGTGAATACATCTTGAATTGAGCATGTGCAATAAGTATGAAGTGAGGTTTTGTTATTTCGTGCTATTGTGAAATGTCTAGAACTTGCCTGGTGTGTGTACAAAACGAAATGAAGGAGGTGTATTGTAGGAAAGGATGTAGGTATTTCTTTGTTTTAACCGAAAGTTTCTATTTTTCATTGTCTTGCCTACCTTGATTGTCTACCCTAGTCAGCCCGTTGAGCCTTTAGCCTATTATTTTTTTCTTTTGTCAAAAAGTGTAAACCGAGCTTAATCCCTTCTTTTCATTAGCCGTAAAGTCTATACAAAACTCTTAAGCGCTTAAGAAGAGAAAATCATTTTTCCCAAAGTGTCAAAGAGTGAGAATGATGAAAAGAAAAGAAAAGCGGAGTGATGGAAGAAAAGAAAAGGTTGAAGGTGCACTTGTTATAAATAAACTATAATGAAGGTGCATGAATAATCTTTGTTGTTGTGTCAAGTGTGCTTAATAAGATGGGCCAAACTAAAGAAAAACATCAAGAATGGGAGGATGAAAGAAGAAACAATGTCCATGAGTTGATGGGATGTGTTGAAAAGGCGCTTAAGGATGCTAGTGGCTATTATTGGCTAACCCAATATTTACTAGTTCCGTAGCTTCCATTACAACCAGTTAAAGTCCTACGTGATTTTACATCACACTTCTTTATATTAGTGGAGTAATACACTAAGGGCAAGCTTATGGGTCATGACATGATGCATGTGAATTCTTTTGGGAGAGAGAGCGAAATTGTGTTTACATGCCCCTGCTTGAATTTTTGTGAGTTCATATGAGCAAAAAGGGGAAGACTCTCTTGTGTTGTGAGGGCACATGCTTGATGAGAGATTAATTTTCATGTCGGATATCTTGATCAACTGATTTGCATGAGTTTGCCAATATCGAGGGTCGATTCTTAAGTCTAGGAGGTCCTGATGTATTGAAGGTCATTGCATTGATAGGACCATGCATGTTTTCTTGATGATTTGCTGTATTGAATAATCGGTATGATCGTAGCCTAAATTGTCGAATCAAAGTAGCGAGGTTGTGATGTAAATTGCATGAGGTATGGGATTGTTGTTCGAGGACGAACAAGGATTTAAGTGTGGGGTAAGTGTTCTTGGGCAAATTTATATGCCCAAGTGATACTCAAAAGTGCCATTTTAGCCTTGTTTATCTATCAATGTGTATACATTCTCGTGTAATTGGTAATAAAATGTGAATTTATACTAACCAACATGATTAGCATTGTTTTGCAGGTAAAATGTAATTTTGGGAAGCTTAAATGCATGTTGGAAGATATCGGGGTTGAACTCGGACGTGAGCATGGGACAAGGCATTGGACAGCATAAAATAAAGGGGCTCCGCGATGGAGCCGTGTCACGCTGCCATCGCGGAGGCCTTCTGCCTGGATAGGGAATTTTCGCCCAAATTCCAGAGAGGGTACGCGATGGGTCCGTGGCACGGTGGCTTGGCTCTGCGTTGCACGCCGTGCCACATTGGGCTTTATTTCCTGGACCTCCAGTTCCAGTGAAGGTCCGCGTCCGTAGCGTGTCACAGAGGCAGTGCTCCGTGATGCACTCCGTGACACGTTGCTCGTTATTCCGGGAAAAATTCCCACTAGTATAAATAGAACACTTAGGTTCATTTTTCAATATTCTGACTTGGTGGAGCAAGAACGTGGGTTACAGGCAGTTGAGGGGACGAAATTATCCGGGTTTATCTCTCTTTCCTTCTCCTTGTATTCAATTGCTTGTATGTTTAACACTCATTTAAAGATGTTTAATCCACAAATGAGTGGCTAATTCCTCTTCTTGCTGAGGTTACGAACAATTGTGATGAAATGTGATCATTGATTCTTTGGTTTTTCATCTTTTCTTCCATAGTTGTTCTATTAATTCTTGTTCTTACTGCATTAATGTGTGGCCTACGTTAATGTACATCTAAAAAGTCCGGTTTCACTCGAGAGAGCAAGAAATTGGAAAGTTGTGAATTAATAGGATATGATCTTTATTTGGTTTGGGAAAATTGAGAATTGATTTACTTTCAGGATAAAATATACCTGAAAGTCGTATTAGTCAATTTAGGAACCGGGTTTGTATGGCTAGAACATGAATTGCATTTAATCACAGAAATATAGGTGGATGGTTCATGATTCTTAAGTGGGGTTAAATACGAGAGTTTTAATCTCTTGGCAAATGTTCTTGGCTAGCAACCGGAGGAAAAGACTAACCAATTTACACCGATAATTAATTTCATTACATGTTCGTTTAACCTCAGCATGCTCTCATTCATAGTTCAGACTCAAATTAGATAGTTGTTTTAGCTTTAGCATAAAAATTATAAAACAAAATATCAAACTCTTGGTTACACTGTTGTCTGCATTTTCAGAACTGAAATATAGTACACTTGAGCAGATTGCACTTCATCCCAGTCCCTGTGGGATCGATACTTGGCTTACTTAAGCCACTTTACTACTTGTTCGACCACGTGCACTTGCGTGTAGTTTTATACCCATAACAAACCAACCGAACAACGAGCGGGAGATCAATTTTGGTATTGACCTTCTTCTCGATACGCCGCCTAATTCTATTCCTCCTTATAGAATGGCCGTAGCTGAGTCAAAGGAGTTAAAGGAGCAGTTGAAAGACCTCTTAGACAAGGGTTTCATCAGACCTAGCAAATCCCAGTGAGGTGCACCAGTTCTCTTTGTCCGAAAGAAGGATGGTTCCCTTCATATATGCATTGACTATGGGGTAATTGAAAAAAGTCACCATCAAGAGCAGGTATCCTTTACCCTGGATTGATAATTTGTTTGACCAACTTCAGGGTGCTAAGTGCTTTTCAAAGATAGACCTCAGATTCAGATACCATCAGCTCAGGGTACGGGAGAGTGACATTCCAAAGACAACCTTCAAGACTCGGTATGGTCACTATGAGTTTTTAGTTATGTCTTTTGGACTAACGAATGCTCATGTAGCTTTTATCGATTTGATGAATAGGGTTTTTAAGCCGTATTTGGATATGTTTGTGATCCTGTTCATAGATGACATTCTCATATACTCTCGGAGTGAAGAGGAGCATGCCACTCATTTGAGGATGGTGCTATAGACTCTGAAGGATCGCCAATTGTATTCTAAGTTCAGCAAGTGCGAGTTTTGGCTAGACTCAGTAGGATTTTTGGGTCATGTGGTATCAAGCAAGAGTGTACAGGTGGACTCTCAGAAGATAGAAATGGTGAAGAATTGGCCTAGACCAGTTAGCCCTTTAAATAACAGGAGTTTCTTGGGTTTAGCTGGTTATTATTGGAGGTTCGTTGAAGGGTTTTAATCCATTTTAGCACATTGACTAAGTTGACCTAGATGAAAGTGAAGTTTCAATTGTCGGAGGCCTATGAAAAGAGCTTCTAAGAGTTGAAGACTCGACTCACCTCAGCACCAGTGTTGACCCTACCTGAGAGTATCGATAGGTTTATGGTATCTTGTGATGCCTTGAGGATCGATCATGGTTGCATATTAATGCAGCACAATAAAGTTATAGCCTATGCTTCCAGGCAGCTGAAGGTCCATGAAAAGAAATACCCAACTCATGACCTCGAGTTGGCGGCATTAGTATTTGCCTTGATGATATGGAGGCACTATTTGTTCGGGGTCCATGTAGATGTGTTTACGGACCACAAAAGCCTACAGTATGTGTTTACTAGAAGGATCAAAATCTACGATAGAGGAGGTGGTTGGAGCTTTATAAAGATTATGATATGAGCGTCCTTTATCATTCGAGCAAGGAAAATATGGTGGCAGACGCTCTTAGCAGGGTTTCTATGGAGAGTGTGTCCCATGTAGATGAGGAAAGGAAAGAGTTAGTGATGGATGTGCATCGGCTTGCACAACTAAGAGTCCATCTTGTTGACTCGATAGATGGAGGTGTCATTGTTCAGAATGGATCGGAATCTTCCTTGGTGATCGAGGTCAAAGATAGACAAGAAGAGGACCTATTTTGGTAAAGTTTGAAGGAAGCCATTCAGAATCAGAAGGTGGAGGTCTTCTCTTAAGGGGAAGATGGTGTGCTACGATATCAAGGTCGTTTGTGTGTACCGGGGTTGATGACTTGAGGGAGTCGATGTTGCATAAGGCTCATGGTTCCAGATATTCTATACATCCAGGTGCCAACAAGATGTACCGTGACCTACGGGAAGACTATTAGTGGGATGGTATGAAGAAGGACATAGCAGAGTTTGTGGCTAAGTGTCCGAACTGTCAATAGGTAAAGGTTGAGCACAAAAGACCCATAGGTGTGCTTCAAGACATTAGCATCCCTACTTGAAAGTGGGAGGAGATCAATATGGACTTCATTGTAGGGTTGCCTCGTACTTGCTGACAGTATGACTCTATTTGGGTGGTTGTAGACAGGTTAACTAAAGCAACTCATTTCCTACAGGTCAAAACCACCGATTCAGTGGAGGATTATGCTACGTTGTATATTCGGGAGTTAGTTCAGTTTCATGGAGTGCCCTTGTCCATTATATAAGATAGAGGTACTTAGTTTACCTCCTAGTTTTGGAGATGCTTTCAAAAGGGACTTGGTACTCAGGTCAAGCTTAGCACAACATTTCACCCGCAAATAGATGGTTTGACCAAACGGACCATCCAGACTCTTGAGGATATGTTAAGAGCATGTGTGATTGATTTCAAAGGTAGTTAGGATGATCATTTGCCTCTCATTGAGTTTGCATATAACAACAATTACCACTCAGATTTAGATAACTCCATTTGAGGTCTTTATGGGCGGAGATGTAGACCGCCTATTGGTTGGTTCGAAGTTGGTGAAGCCGCATTGATAGAACAAAACTCGGTTCATAAGGCTTTGGAGAAAGTTCAACTTATAAGGGAAAGGTTGAAAATAGCTCAGAGTCATCAAAAGTACTATGTGGATGTGAGAAGGAGAGAACTTCAGTTTGGAGTTAATGATTAGGTGTTTCTGAAGGTATCTCCCGTGAAGGGAGTGATGAGGTTCGGAAAGAAAGGGAAACTCAGTCCTTGTTATGTTGGCCTATACCGGTTTGTGAGATAGGTTGGCAGGGTAGCGTATGAGTTGGAGTTGCCCTCAGAATTGGCTTCAGTACATCTAATTTTCCATGTATTGCTCTTGAAGAAGTGTATGGGTAATCCAGCTTTGGTTGTCCCATTGGAGAGCGTAGGTGTGAAGGATAGCCTTAGCTACGAAGAGGTTCCGGTGGAAATACTTGATTGTTAGGTTCGGAAGCTAAGGAACAAGGAAGTAGCTTCAGTAAAGGTTTTTTGGAGGAATCAACATGTTGAGGGAGCTATGTGGGAAGCCGAAGCAGATATGGTGGCTAAATACCCTCATCTATTCCCTCCCGGCTCAGTTTTAGGTTGAGGTATCAGTTTCCTCCTTAGTACTATTCAGTTTCATGTTTAGTTCATGTGCCCTAGTTTCTTTCATGTCAATGTATGTATGTGTGATTCATGAATTCAGTTCAGTCATGTAATTTAGTCCAGAGTCAGTCACTCCGTCAATTTTCAGCTCTAAATGTTTAGTATTTGGTATGATGATTGCATTTCTCATCTTCCCAGTATGTTTACCCAAATTTGAGGATGAATGTTTCCAAGGGGGAGATATTGTAATATCCTAAAATCCCAAAGATCAGACCCGAGGATTGAAACAGAGAAAACAGGATTTTCTGCACCAGGTCAATGGATGAGTCATCTAGTCACTCGTGAGGTGCACCACGAGTTGTTAGGTGACTCATGGAATGAAGGGTGAACTTGGTTGGACTTTTGGTCAATGAGTGGACCATGGGAGAGGGCACGAATAGTGGTCACGACCACGAGTCGTTAAGACACTCGTGGTCAAAGATGGGCTTGACGGAGGAATTATTGGTAGTGTTCTTCACGAGTCGGTTACCAAGAGTCGTTGGGTACACCACGAGTCGTGGTTTCTCTCATGGTGACCCTTAGAGATAAGTTGCCAGTGCTGGTCATGAGAAGTAGACAACGAGTCGTGGTGTTGGCGACGATTCATCCAGTCCCTCGTTAGGACTATCAGTGTGTATTTTCCTGTGAATTTATTAAGGGCTTTTCCGTAATTCTTAAGTTTTTAAGACCTAAACTATGTCATTTTAAGCTCAGATAAGTGTGTTTTAAGAGGGTTTAGTTCATTTTAAGCCTATTCCTCTCCATGCAGGCAATCATAGAAGTCTCTAAGGGTGATCAAGCTTAGATTCATCAAGTTCTTCCCCAAATTCCTTTGGGCTCTCAAGAGGGTTGTGAAATCAGATTTCCCCCCAAGTATGTAGGGTTATAAATGGGTGTATCCATCCACTCCCATGCCCAATCCCTCTTCAATTTCATGTGGTTTCTAAGTTGATGAATATATGGGGTCTTAACCCAACTTATGAATTCTCTAAGTATCTATCATGAGTATTCTCTATGCATGTTTCTAATGTTGAATTATAATTTATGGGCATGTTTTATAATGTTTTAAATTGCAAATTATGATTTTAAAGTTTTACAAATAAGATTCCCATCTATGGAAGTTTATGAAAAAATGAGATTATGATCTATGCTTCTAGTTATGAGGAGATGTTCATGATGAAATTATGATTTCGAATTACCCATGACTATATCCATGTTTTCGAATAATCAAGTTTGTGTCAAGCATGTTTAAGTATTGGGAAAGTTTGAGCCCAAGGCTCCTCATGTTATGATTTCAGATTATGCATGTATGTTATGAGTCAGCTTTGTTATTAGATGACGGTTTAGCTTCGTTGGAAAATGATAGAAAGCATATGTATGTTTTTGGGAGTACTGTCTAGCACCGAGTAGGCTAAGGGTCAGTCAACCCTGCGCCTCAAAACTACGTGCCAACGTAGGTATGTTCAGATTATTTGGGACCTCCCTTGTGAGCTTCCCCTGCCCTTAAGGGGCCTTCAGCTTAATATCTATATCATGGTAGTGGCCTTAGCCTTGACAAGGCTTCGGATGGCTCTGTCCAGTTGAGTGTAATAGTCGGGACCACGTAAGCTCTATCATGGTAATGTCAGTTATAAGACGAGTCTCTAATTATTCCTCATGATTTCAGTTATGCATGTTCATTAGTCATGATATTATGTTTTTAGCAGGTTTGACCCAATGTTCAGTTTTACTTACAAATATCAGTTTTCAGCTTTGGTTCATTCGATTCAGTTATGTCAGATGGTTATACTTAAGTCATGTTTTCAGCTAACAACATGCAAACCCTATTCTCAGACTCTTATGATGAAATGTCTTATGATATGGATGATCTCTGATTTTACTTAGAGGTTTTACTTACCTTGCATACTCAGTACATTCCACGTACTGACTGCATACTCTATGCTGTATCGTTTCATGATACAGGCTCAAATACTCAGGCTCAGTCCCGCCGCTAGCCAGATCTTCAGTGTTAGCATCTTCCAGTTAGAGTTGGTGAGTTCTCATCTTTCGAGTGTCCTTCTTATCAGTTATATTTAGTATTTTAAATTTTATACTTTAGTGAGTTAGCTGGGCTTGTCCTATCAACTCGTCAGTAGTAGAGGCTTATCAGACATAGTATGTATTCAGCTTCAAACTTGTGTTATGTATTCAGTTATTCGATGTTATCAAATTTTCAGACTTTCTCTATTGCTTATGTTAGATTTTCACATTAAATGTTGATCTTAGATGTTATGTTCATGCCATGGTCAACTTGGAACTTCTCAGGGTTCTTTGTCCCATTTCTCAATCCAGGCCTATGTTCGGGTCGCGACAATTACTCATAATGAATCATGTTGTCGGTGTGTTTGAGGTGATCCTATGATGCAACCTATATTTTTATCTTTCCACTTCCAAATAGGAGTGCTAATACCCTATTGCATACCTCCCAGTCTCTTATGTTGCACCTCCTCAGCCTATAATTCTCTCTAAGCTCCTATGCATAATAAAGTCTAAGTCCAACAACATACTTTTCTTCACTTTCAGGCATAGCTCGACTACACCTCTTGCAATCTAAA
This sequence comes from Datura wrightii, assembly GCA_035772735.1. Lineage (NCBI taxonomy): Eukaryota > Viridiplantae > Streptophyta > Magnoliopsida > Solanales > Solanaceae > Datura > Datura wrightii. Next base: position 100,639,995 of record JASDFA010000007.1, read on the forward strand.
GTTATCTTCCCATGAATACTACTTCTCTTTGTCATGAGAATCTATTAACCTTAAGTTCTAGTCCAGAAGTCCCTGGTCACACAACATAATGGTTCATTCATCTTAAGGCTCCTCTAAAGCTTATACTACCCACGAACCTTCTTACCTCCCTGGCCTGGCTAATAACCAGTACTCCACGAACTCTTACCTATAGGACATCTAAAACATGAACAATAGGTCATCTCGAATGCACACGATGTAATCATCATTTCTATCACGGTCAAACATACATAGCATTTTCGAGTAGGGGAATTATGAACATAAATTGTTCCAGAAATTTAAGTTGGTCATATACAAGATATAACATGATTTTATGAGCCGTTAAGGCAAATCTTAAGGACTGAGTTCATAGAGATGAGCATATGGTGAGACATGGGTTCCCATACATAACGAGTGTCATGACATGACGCTGAGGTTTATAGAATCATAGAGGAAGACTAGGGTCGTCGTCTAAAGCGGTTATATCTCATTCTTTTAATCTAAGTATGGATACACATAAGGAGTACTTGGAACATAGACATGGGCATAAAATGTTCACATACAGCATGAGTAGAGTATCATATTGATTGAAGTACGGGAAGACACTAGAATAAATGTGGATCGATCTCCCATAGTTACTGATCCTGGACTCTTGCAGTTGGAACTCAAGACTTGAATCGATCCCTCATTTATCATCTCCCTCTAGCTTAAAGTCATCATTCTAAGGGTATGGACCTCCCCATAATTCTAGATGAAAGATCACTAACTTTTCACTACTCATTTGGGCCTAAGGCTACCTCCAAAGGTTTCATACTTCTTTTGTTGCATCCCTCCATTCATCCAATTCTCTAATCATTCAACACAATACACAAAATGAAACTCATACTAAGCCACTTAAAGGAATAATACTCCTTATACTATAGTTATTGGTCCCAGAAGCATGCAAGACTTAATATGAAAAGCTTGTAAAATACATGTGACTACCTCTAGTGAGCTCTCCTCATCTTGGAGCTTACCACTCCGTGCACTGATCTTGGGCAAATTTATATGCCCAAGTGATACTCAAAGGTGTCATTTTAGCCTTGTTTATCTATCAATATTTATACATTCTCATGTAATTGGTAATAAAATGTGAATTTATACTAAGCAACATGATTAGCATTATTTTGCAGGAAAAATGTAATTTCGGGAAGCTAAAATGCATGTTGGAAGATATCGGGATTGGACTCGGATGCGAGCGAGGGACAAGGTAGTGGAAAGCACAAAATAAAGGGGCTCCGCGATGGATCCGTGTCACGCTGCCATCGCGGAGGCCTTCTGCTTGGAGAGGGAATTTTCAGCCTAATTCCAGTGAGGGTTCACGATGGGTCCGTGGCACGGTGGCATGGTTCCGCGTTGCACGCCGTGCGACGTTGGGCCTTATTCCCTGGACCCTCAGTTTCAGTGAAGGTCCGCGTCGGTAACGTGTCACGGAGGCAGTTCTCCGTGATGCACTCCGTGACACGTTGCTTGTTATTCCGGGAAAAATTCCCACTAGTATAAATAGAACACTTAGGTTCATTTTTCAATATTATGACTTGGTGGAGCAAGAACGTGGGTTACAGGCAGTTGAGGGGACGAAATTATCAGGGTTTTTCTCTCTTTCCTTCTCCTTGTATTCAATTGCTTGTATGTTTAACACTCATTTAACGATGTTTAATCCACAAATGAGTGGCTAATTCCTCTTCTTGCTAAGGTTATGAACACTTGTAATGAAATGTGATCATTGATTCTTTGGTTTTTCATCTTTTCTTCCATGGTTGTTCTATTGATTCTTGTTCTTACTGCATTAATGTGTGGCCTACGTTAATGTACATTTAAAAAGTCCAGTTTCACTCGAGAGAGCACGAAATTGGAAAGTTGTGAATTAATAGGATATGATCCTTTCTTGGTTTGGGAAAATTGGGAATTGATTTACTTTCAGGATAAAATATACCTGAAAGTCGTATTAGTCAATTTAGGAATCGGTTTTGTATGGCTAGAACACGAATTTCATTTAATCACAAAAATGTAGGTGGATGGTTCATGTTTCTTAAGTTGGGTTAAATACGAGAGTTTTAATCCATTGGCAGTAGTTCTTGACTAGCAACCGGAGGAAAAGGCTAACCAACTTATATCGATAATCAGTTTCATTACATGTTCGTTAACCTCAGCATGCTCACCTTCATAGTAAAACTCACATTAGATAATTGTTTAGACTTAGCATAATTATTAGAAATCAAAAATATCAAACTCTTGGTTACACTGTTGTCTGCATTGTTAGAATTGAAATATAGTACACTTGAGCAGATTGCACTTCATCCCAGTCCCTGTGGGATCGATACTTGGCTTACTTAAGCCACTTTACTACTTGTTCGACCACGTGCACTTGCGTGTAGTTATATACCCATATAACGCAAACCGAACAAGTTTTTGGCGCCGTTGCCGGGGACTGGCAATTGGTGAATTTGTTTTAAGTGTTGATTTACTATATTTTTAGTTTCTTAGTGTTGACAACTTGGTCTTAGCCTGTATTTTGCAGATTTAATTTCTGTTGAACACTGGCAAGAGACAAGGAGCTGGTGGACTTGTATTTGGAGCCAGAAAGATTATTTCATCGACAACGGAGAGAAGCTCTAGAAAGAAAGCTGCAGTTGCTCAGACAGACAATCATGGAGCAACAACAGAATCCACCGGTAGTATGGGCAATGTTAGTGCCCGAAGAAGTAGCAGCTCGGCCGGTTCGCGAGGTGGCAATCCCACATGCTAATAATGTCACATCTAGCATCCGCAAACCTGAGCCAGGAGGGAGGTTTGAACTTAAGCAGAACATGGTGCAATTGTTGCACACGAGCGGGCAGTTTATAGGTCTCCCTCATGAAGATCTACAGCAGCATCTCCAAAATTTTTTGGTGATAAGTGACACTTATATCCCCGCTGGAGTGTCATCAGATTATGTCCGGCTTACATTGTTCCCATTCTCACTATTAGGAGAAGCCAATAGGTGGTTGAAAGCTGAGCTACCTAATTCTATTTCGATGTGGGATGATCTTGCAAGGAAGTTCTTGATATGATTTTTTCCCTCTGGTAAAACAGCAAGACTTAGAAGTCAAATTCTAAGTTTCAAATAGAGAGAGGGAGAGAATCTATATCAGGCTTGGGAGAGATTCAAGTCCATGTTGCGGGATTGTCCTCATCATCATCAATCCAATGATGTGTTGGTGCACACTTTTATAGAGGGTTTGGAACCCCATACAAAAATATTGCTAGACTCAGCAGCTGGGGGACAAGCGCTAGAGAAAACTTATGAGGAGCTGTATACCTTGTTGAACCGTATTTCACAGGGCAATCCGGAATGGAATGCTGATTCATCAAGAGGCGGGACAAGGAAAGCAGCAGGAGTTCTAGAAGTGGATGGGTTTACATCTATTGCTGCACAGATAGTTGCTTTACAGAATCAACGCAACAAGAACTTCAGTAACATGACAATGAACCAGCCTCAACCCCCAGTTAATGCAGTGCAACAGATTTGGTGTGAAGTGTGCGGAAGCAGTGAGCACTCAGCTGAGTGTTGTGGAGCAAATCCTGACTCGGTAAACTTTGTGGGAAATGTACAAAGGAACAACCACCAACAATATGGCAACAACTACAATTCCAATTGGAGGAATCACCCAAATTTCTCCTGGGGTAGCAACAACCATCAGGGGCAGAGTTCAAGTCAGGGTGTGCAAAGGAATCAAGGAGGGCAGCAGAATTATCAAGAACAATTCAGAAACAACAATGCACCTCCTCCACCACCAGCACCCAACATTGAGGAGATGTTCAAGACTATGATAGCTAATCAAGCTCAATTGCAGGCTGACTATGTGAAATTGGCAGCCGAGGTGAAAAACAACCAGTTAGCTACCAAGGCACTTGAATATCAATTTGGGCAATTTGCTGGAGCCCAAAACACCAGACCTAGAGGGGACTTCTGAGCGACACAGATCCCAACCCCAAGTAGGTGAATGCAGTGACCACAAGGAGTGGTTTGCAGCTGAAAGAGGTGGAACCAGAAAGACCACCTCAACAATCGGGAGCAGCAGTAGAGAGGGAGCAAAGTGATGAGAGGGGGAAGACTAAGGAAGCAGAATCAGAAAGACCACCACCCCCGTTCCCTCAATGATTAAAGAAACTCAAGGAGGAGGCGTGTTTCAAGAAATTCATGGAGGTGCTGAAACAGGTACATATTAACTTACCTCTTATTGATGTTTTGTAGGGAGTGCCGAAATATGCCAAGTATATAAAGGACATCGTGGCAAACAAAAGTCGGTTGACTGAGTATGCTACGGTGGCTCTAACAGAGGAGTGCACTTCCCGGATACAAAACAGACTGCCCACAAAGCTCAAAGATCCTGGGAGCTTTACTATACAAATCACTATTGGGCAGAGTATCCGAGCTCGTGGATTATGTGATCTGGGAGCGAGCATTAATCTGATGCCGTCATCGGTATTCAGAAAGCTGGGTCTAGGGAGTCCTAGACCCACAACAGTGATCTTGCAATTGGCAGATCGGTCCTTAGCCAGACCTGATGGCATTGTGGAGGACGTTCTGGTGCAAGTTGGCTCCCTGATCTTCCCGGTAGATTTTGTCGTGCTGGATTTTGAACCAGACGCGGAAGTCCCATTTATTTTGGGACGTCTTTTCTTGGTGACCGGGAAAGCGCTGATTGATGTAGCTGCGGGGCAGCTAACAATGCGAGCACATGACAAGGTGGAAGTGTTCGATGTGTACAAGACACCCAAGATCCTGACTATGTACGAAGAACTCTCAGTGATCAATGTGATTGATCAAGTCGATAATGAGCAGATTAAGGATTCACGAGAGTTATTGGGAAAACCACCGGAATGGTGTAAGCACTACTGGGGGGAGGACGGTTTTCGAGAGAAAACGTCCATCACCCTAGAGGACAACTGAGCTGAATGACGTCGAGCCGCAACGGTAAACCAGGCGCTGCACGGGAGGCAACCCGTGAAAAATTTTTCTTTGTAAATTGTGAATAGATTTTTCTTTTTCTTTTTCTTGTTTAACAACAAAATTTTTAGTTTTGTTTTTATTTTTATTTTGAGTGAAACCTATAATTCTAACCAATTTCTTGTAGTAGAATGAGTTTCAGGTCAAACAGAGGGAAATTATGCAAGAAATTGCAAAGGAAAATTCGAGGTATGAAAATCAATAAAAAGTGGCAAACAGTGAGCTAGGGCGATAGCTCCGTCTCACGGAGGAGGACCTCCGCGTTACCCTCCGTGACACGTTGAGGTATAAATCCGGAATTTTAGAAAAAATTTCAGAACGCCCTCGCGACAGCTCCGTGTCACAGAGGCAGTGCTCCGCGATGCACTCAGTGACATGTTGCTGTGTATATCACGACGGGTCACACCGGGTCGCCGGGCAACCCGCATGATTTTTCCACTTTTAAACCCCGAATCCCCCTCAATTTTTCCTTATTTCTCACACACTCCGCGACCAAACCCCCTAAAACCCCTCCCACATCAACGTTACCAGAATAGGCCAAGAAATTCATCGCATTTCCTTCACTTCTTCAATCTCAAGGTATGTTTGTCGATTCCATCTCATTTCTTATCGATTTTCTTCGATATTGAGCATGTGATGTGAGCTAAGTTCGCCCTAAGTAGAAATTAAATTTAAATTCAATTGAATTAGTTTTGATGGATGTTCAGAAGATCATTGTGATTGCTTGAACTCATTAATTGCATAATTTAAGCGAATTTTGTTGATACAATCATATTTAGGGCTTGTTTTTGAATTTGAAGTGGAAAAATGTAATGAACTTGTGAAATTCATGCCGGGTTGTACATGTTGAGTGAGAGGAGTCGATGTGCTAATTTTTATGATGTTAAAAGACCGACGGACTCTCGGGTTAGGGGAATAGTGAAGTTTGCAAGAATTAGGTGAGTTGTATAGGTTCGTGTAGATAAATTCTTGTTGTTTTCATTTCTTTGTTTTTCCTTGCTAAGTGCGATGGGATAAAATTGATTGATGGTAATGACGGTGGTTAGCTGTACGAAGTCTGAGTAGTATATAGAATATATACCGCCGAATTCTTCGTATGCACTAAGCATGTTTGTATAGTTGGTTGTTTATTTGTGTAAATAAAGATGATCTTGCCGGAATGTTGTAAATTTGGCTAAGGACTAAGTGTGGGGTAGCCTCGCTTAACCCGACCTTAGTTGAAGTTAATATTCATTGGCTTAACATTGATTTTGTCTACTTGGGTTTACAGGTAAGATGGCAAGCAGGCAAGAAAAAGGGAAAGGCGCATCAACATCTGGCGCTGGAAGAAAGCGAATCAGACTGGGCACAGCAGTCCCAGCAGCACCAGCGGTTCCACGCGGCCAACGCCGCCAATACAGAACCAGATGGGTGACAGATGAGGGGAAGAAGTGGTATGCAAAGCACAAGGAAAATAAGTACTTCCCCGAGGAACACATCGCACGGGAACCATTGGCACAGGAGTTCCCTAGGATTGTCCACTGGATCGAGGCAGCTGGGCTCAACTTCATCTTTGAAGAGCCCAAGGAATGCAACTTGCACCTGATTCGGGAATTCTATGCCAATTGGAACCCGACTCTAAGAAGTCACACAAAAAAAATCAGAGGGCAAATAGTCACATTTGAGCCCCACCACCTCAATGCTATCATAGGGGCGCGGGACACAGACGCCCACGTGCTTCGACAGTTGAACATCACTCCACCGTATGCGGACATCAGACGCACATTGTGTGGGACCCGATCGACAGCTAGATGGAGCAGAAACAAAGAGAGGGGATACCACCAGACTTTGCCCTATTCACAGATGAACAAGGAAGCCAGAATATGGCTTAAGATCGTCTGTTCCTGCCTAATCCCGGGGGTACATATGACAGATGTAACCCGGGATCGTGTATGCCTGGTGTACGCCCTGATGAAAGGGTTGGAGATCAACATGGGGGCGGTGATTATCTCCGCCATGAAGAGAGCCCGATTGCATCAGGGGCATAGATACGGATTTGGTGGGCTACTCACCACATTCCTGAGGGGCCTAGATGTTGAGGAAGAGGCCCTTGATTATATCCCGCAGATGGAGCGGCGGGCCTTAGATGTCACTAAAACTAAGGCACCCGACACCACCCACGGGTCAGTGCTTACACTTGGCGAGCGATATGCTCGTGATGATCAGTATATGGCTCGCATGTATGGGATGCAGATGCTCCAGCTGAGGATACGCGGGAGGCCGGCAACAGAGGAGGAGCTATGGCAGCTCGAGCTAGACTACCCTTTTGGCGAAAACGCTAGGGCTCTATGCCGAGTGGGGCCAACATTTGTAGAGCCCACGGATGATGATGTCCCCACAGACGAGGAGACACGTCGGGAGGACTCCGATGTGGAGTCCGATGATGACGACGGGGGTGATTCAGATATGGGAGATGAAGCAGTAGCACCTGATGAAGAAGTGGAGTACTTTGATTGATAAGGGAGTTCCACCACCTGATTTTTTTTGCTATTTTAATTTTTGTGAACACTGGGGACAGTGTTCGAGCTAAGTATGGGGTGGGAGTAGTTAGGTGCTGGTTGTGCTGTTTTGTATGTCCTAATCTGTTGTTGTGCCTGTGAACAAATTTTTCTGACCCTGTGATTTGTGATTGTAAGTTGTTATTCTGTATTGTAAATATATGTGAAACTGTTGTGTGTTGCTGAATGTGCTAGCTGATTTTGTACATATTTTTGTTATCGAACTGATCGATATTTTTGTTAATCGAAATGATCGATATTTTTAATTTTTTTTTCAATTCTTGGGTTTCTCGGCATTTGTTTTCGGTTCTTTTACCGAGAATGGTCCCATTGAACCGAAGTCTTAGTGACCGTTCCCTATGATGGATGGATGACGACCGTCTTAAGGGAAATGTAGTCGTTAGGAGTAGATTTTTTTTAGTTGTTTTTCTTTGGTGGGTTGCGTCCCAAAACCTGTAGTTACTTTATGGTTACAGAATTATGGTTGCGTGTCGTACATGATATTTGAAATGCAAAGGTGATTCGTATGAAAGCATGCAACTTTGTAAATATGTTGAGATACCTAGGCCATAGAGTTCGATTCAGTGTGATTGAGGCTTAATGTTTGAATTCCTGTAATTAGCTGATTGAAGAGTCTGTGAATACATCTTGAATTGAGCATGTGCAATAAATGTGAAGTGAGGTTTTGTTATTCCATGCTATTGTGAAGTGTCTAGAACTTGCCTGGTGTGTGTACAAAATGAAATGAAGGAGGTGTATTGTAGGAAAGGATGTAGGCATTTCTTTGTTTTTAACCGAAAGTTTCTATTTTTCATTATCGTACGTGCCTGGATTGTGTACCCTAGTCATCCCGTTGAGCCTTTAGCCTATTAATTTTTTTCTTTCATCAAAAAGTGTAAACTGAGCTTAATCCCTTCTTTTCATTAGCCGTAAGTTTGATCTAAAACTCTTAAGCGCTTAAGAAGAGAAAATCATTTTCCCAAAGTGTCAAAGAGTGAGAATGGTGAAAAGAAAAGAAAAGCCGAGTGATGGAAGAAAAGAAAAGGTTGAAGGTGCACTTGTTATAAATAAACTATAATGAAGGTGCATGAATAATCTTTGTTGTGGTGTCAAGTGTGCTTAATAAGATGGGCCAAACTAAAGAAATACTTCAAGAATGGGAGGATGAAGAAAGAAACAATGTCCATGAGTTTGATGGGATGTGTTGAAAAGGCGCTTAAGGATCCTAGTGGCTAGTATTGGCTAGCCCAATACTTACTAGTTCTGTAGCTTCCATTACAACCCGTTAAAGTCCTACGTGATCTTACATCACACTTCTTTATATTAGTGGAGTAGTACACTAAAGGCAAGCTTATGGGTCATGACATGATGCATGTGAATTCTTTTGGGGGAGAGAGCGAAATTGTGTTTATAGGCCCCTGCTTGAAATTTTGTGAGTTCATATAATCGAAAAGGGGAAAATTCTCTCGTGTTGTGAGGGCACATGCTTGATGAGAGATTAACTTTCATGTCGGATGTCTTGATCAGCTGATTTGCATGAGTTTGCCAATATTGAGAGTCGATTCTTAAGTCTAGGAGGTCTTGATGTATTGAAGGTCATTGCATTGATTGGACCATGCATGTTTTCTTGATGTTTTGCTGTATTGAATAATCGGTATGACCGTAACATAAATTGTCGAACCAAAGTAGCGAGGGTGGGATGTAAATTGCATGAGGTGTAAGATTGTTGTTCGAGGACGAACAAGGATTTAAGTGTGGGGTAAGTGATCTTGGGAAAATTTATATGCCCAAGTGATACTCAAAGGTTTCATTTTAGCCTTGTTTATCTATCAATGTTTATACATTCTCATGTAATTGGTAATAAAATGTGAATTTATACTAACCAACATGATTAGCATTGTTTTGCAGGAAAAATATAATTTTGGGAAGCTAAAATGCATGTTGGAAGATATCGGGGTTGGACTCGGATGCGAGCGAGGGACAAGGCAGTGGAAAACACAAAATAAAGGGGCTCCGCGATGGAGCCGTGTCACGCTGCCATCGCGGAGGCCTTCTGCCTGGAGAGGGAATTTTCAGCCTAATTCCAGTGAGGGTTCGCGATGGGTCCGTGGCACGGGGGCATGGCTCCGCGTTGCACGCCGTGCCACGTTGGGCCTTATTCCCTGGACCCTCAGTTTCCAGTGAAGGTCCGCGTCGGTAACGTGTCACGGAGGCAGTGCTCTGCGATGCACTCCGTGACACGTTGCTTGTTATTCCGGGAAAAATTCCCACTAGTATAAATAGAAAACTTAGGTTCATTTTTCAATATTCTGACTTGGTGGAGCAAGAACGTGGGTTACAGGCAGTTGAGGGGACGAAATTATCAGGGTTTTTCTCTCTTTCCTTCTCTTTGTATTCAATTGCTTGTATGTTTAACACTCATTTAACGATGTTTAATCCATAAATGAGTGGCTAATTCCTCTTCTTTCTGAGGTTATGAACACTTGTAATGAAATGTGATCATTGATTCTTTGGTTTTTTATCTTTTCTTCCATGGTTGTTCTATTGATTCTTGTTCTTAGTGCATTAATGTGTGGCCTACGTTAATGTACATTTAAAAAGTCCGGTTTCACTAGAGAGAGCACGAAATTGGAATGTTGTGAATTAATAGGATATGATCCTTTCTTGGTTTGGGAAAATTGGGAATTGATTTACTTTCAGGATAGAAATATACCTGAAAGTCGTATTAGTTAATTTAGGAATCGGTTTTGTATGGATAGAACACGAATTGCATTTAATCACAGAAATGTAGGTGGATGGTTCATGTTTCTTAAGTTGGGTTAAATACGAGAGTTTTAATCCATTGGCAGTATTTCTTGACTAGCAACCGGAGGAAAAGGCTAACCAACTTATATCGATAATCAGTTTCATTACATGTTCGTTAACCTCAGCATGCTCACCTTCATAGTTAGACTCACATTAGATAATTGTTTAGACTTAGCATAATTATTAGAAATAAAAAATATCAAACTCTTGGTTACACTGTTGTCTGCATTGTTAGAATTGAAATATAGTACACTTGAGCAGATTGCACTTCATCCCTGTCCCTGTGGGATCGATACTTGGCTTACTTAAGCCACTTTACTACTTGTTCGACCACGTGCACTTGCGTGTAGTTATATACCCATATAACGCGAACCGAACATGCACCAGATTACACACCCTGTTGAGGTGGGTGAGCAGTCGGAGCTACTAAAGGGGGGTTGGGCTCTACCTTTGCCTCGTTTGGATGCTGGGAAGTCTCTAAGCTTATAATCAGGCTTGCCACACCATAAGAAAGCATTTGAACCCATCAAACACTTTCATAAGTGGTTCTTCCCACATCCCTTACAATCTAGATATGTAATCTCCCTTACCTTGGACCTGCTGTCCTGAATATTAGAGCCGAACTATCTATCCCTTTTCTCCCCTTTGGATCCGGGTAGTGGGACACTGACTGACGAAAGTGTTGGAGCCAATGACCTCTTCTTGAAGCTATGGGTGATTCCAACCACCTGACCTTTGCTGGGGAAACTCAAAATTTCCAATTCTGGCCCTTTTGTTCTCTCTTGTCCTTTCCTTAAACCCTTCACCCACCTTCGAACCATGAATTTCAGATGGACTCTTCTTAGTGAAGTATTGAACCCTAGCAACTGCTGTACCTCTGATAGAGTTCACAGGTACGACTGACTGCCGGTTAAGCTGAGTGATCATGGTCTGTATTAACACTCTGAAGGCAACCCCAAGCTCCGCATCCGTCACTTGCCCACTAAGAGGGCCTACTGGAGTTGGTGGGGCTGGTGGATTTCCGTTGCCGTATCCTCCCCCACTGTCTCTTCTGGGAGGCATTCTCAGCGACCGCATATAGAATGAGTTGGAAGAGAATAGGAGTTGAACTTCATAACATGAGATAGGATCATGAAAGAAGGGAAGTTTCCTAAAGCGTCTTGTAGCCTCTTTCTCATAAGTGTGGCATGCTTCACACTCATGAAAAAGACTCTACTTAATGTAGCTTTCAGAAACCCTAGGACACACCTAAACCTAATTCTATGATACCAATGATCATGAATACATATTTGGGGAAGAGGGGAGGAGGGGTTGACCTATAAATTAAAAAACCAAAAGTAAAAAAGTAAAAAAAATTATGTATTTTATAGAGTCTATATGCCAATTGCTGAAAGCACACAAAATATCGCACGCCTAAAATTCTTTTTTATTAAAAGATTACGTTAGAATAAAAGATGGAAAAGGTAGACAAAAAGAAATAGGAGAATGTTTTTCTGTTGTTTTGTCACAATCCAAGCGTGGACCCCGGATCTCGACACGGGAGCTAGAACCACGAATGGCTCCAAGCTAACCCATGTCATAGCATATTATTAGCACAATATAACTTATATGGAAAATTGAGCGGAAGCTAATTGAAATGTAAGATCTTCCCTTATAGATAATCAAGATAATCGGATAATGTAAACACTGAGTCACAAAGCTAAACATACTAACTCTATGTGTGAAAGCCTCTACTAACTGATGAGCTACTGGAACAAGCCTCCAGCTAACTCCAAAGTCTGAAACTAAAACAAAGTAAAAGAACTGAAATTAAGTAGATAATTCTTGTCCTCGAAAGATGAGGACTCACCCCTGCTAGCTAATCAAGTCCGGAACGTATAGTACTGCGGGTTGAGTCTGAGTACCTAGGTCTGTATCATGAAATGATATAGCATAGAGAATGCGGTCTGTACTTTGAATATACTGAACATTCAAGGTGAGTAAAACATGCTAGTAAAATAGTATAAAAGAGATCCTGAGAGTAAAATAGTACAAAACATGAGTTTCTGATCATAAACTGGACAAGAGGGCTCAAGGCATTTCAAAACTATAATATAAAGCTGGTCATGATTGAATTCATAAGTAAAAGCCTCATAAAGCATGTTTTGAAACACTTCATCACAAGTCATAAAATCATGAATCTTGAACATGAATATATACATATATATATAAAATTAAGGAAGAATGGGAGATTCTTATAACCGACATACCCCACGTGAGCATACATGAAGCCCGACCTGTAAAACTCTAGTCGGGAGGGTGTCCATACCTTGCCAAGGATACCATGAAAAGGCATGATACCACTCATGGATGGACCATTCAGGCATGGGAGACACTCTCGTGGACGACCCCATCATGGCTACGTTGACACATAGTTTTGAGAATTGGGTGCATTAGAACCCCAGTCTACTTGGTGTTAAATACTACTTTCAAAACATATGTAGTGCTCATATCATAATCATATAACATGGGTTTACATGGCTAGTTTAAATCTTAAAATTCATAACATGTTAATATACGTGAACTAGCCATGATAATAGTGCCAAAGGTCGGCCATAATATATATATATATATATATATTTGAATTTCATAAAATCATGCATACTTGAGTAAAACTTCATAACTCGAAATCATAAATCATAAGCTTAAGATTTCATAAATATTCATGCATACTTGAAATTTATCATACTTGAAATCATGGACTCATAAGCTTGAGATTCATAAATTATTCATAATAGGGCATAATCTTCATAAAGTTGAAATCATGGCCCTACATACCTAGGTAAGGATTCACTAACTTGTCTCGAAGATCTAAGAGGAATTGAGAAGTTGCAGGTGATGAATCCTAGCTTCTTCTTGAGAGAAAATCCAATCTACAAATTTTTGAAGAGAATAAGGATTTAGGCGAGGTTAAACCATTTAATATAACCTTAAGGAAGCCCAAAACGATGTCATTTAGAAGTTAAAAACATAGGAGTTTACCAAAATACCCCCAAACTGCCGAAAAAAGACTTGAAACTGGCAGAAACAATGACTAAAGGGACAAGTCATTGTTTGATAGGATGACCTGTACTGAGGTTCGTCCAATGCCTGGTGCTATTTTGTTAAACTGCTCATAACTTTTTACTCGGAACTTCGATTGATGCAAGGTCAGATGCGTTGAAAAGAAGACTCAAAGGAATTAAATTTGATGTTTCGAATCATCCAAAAAAACTTTGTAAAATGGTAGCTAGGATCATTTCAAATTGACCCTTGTAAGAACTTACACGAGAACTCAATCGGTAAGAAGGTTCACAACTCAACTTTGTGCTAGAGGTTCCTTATGACCTTAATTTGCATCCAATGAACTTCTTACACTTAAGAATTGATCTTAACACCTTATTTACATAAATTCATTGGGTTTGAGTCTATCCACATACTTAGAACGGTTCCAAACTTAGCCTGAAATTCTGAGGCACTATAATATCTCAACTAACGACTGAAATGATGATTCATACCATCATATTATGACTTGTACTAAGTCTTTGTATCTACTGATCATCCCCTAAAAATTTCTCTAAACTCCCTTCCTACGACCCTTTAGTACGACCTGTACCACCTTGGTATGAGTCGTGGGATCCTGTCGTGGTTTCTCATGATGCCTCTGAATTACACTCTGAACCTGATTCAACGACTACAAACAACGACTTGTACAATCAAACAACAGTCTGTACAATCTACTTGTCTGTTCTGGACCAATTTTTGACAGCTTGCTAGAATTCAACAATGGGCACAACTAATGACCCGTTGGTTCCTGCAACGAACCGTACTGAGGTTTCTTGTTTGGTTCTGGTGTTGTTTTCTGAGTAAATCTCGGTATGATCTAAGGGACTTTTTGGGGTATTATAGAAAGTTCACACATTTGGTATCAAACAAGTCACATGCTAACTACAGACAACTGACTACAAGACTTTCTCCCTTAAGAAAGTCATCTAGCTATCTATCATTGGAAAAAGCCACCCGGTTCAACTCAATATGAACAAAAATAATTTGCTTTTTGGTAAAGACCGTGGCATAAAGCAAACACTCAGAGTTTTATTTAACTAAACTATATCAACACAAGGCGAATTTGATAACAAATGCTCATATTAATATTTCAGTTTAAACACGTTATATTTATCACAAAAGCAAACCCATGAAGGGCACATATTTACACATAGCACACTATTATATTGTAATACCCCGAAAGTTCTTACGAGTAGGCCCGGGAAGCTAAAATGCAAAATTACTAAAAGTTGGGAAAAAGTTGCATAATGACAAGTACCATGTCACGACTCGAGAGTACGCCCAAATCGTGGACACGGGACAAGAAGCCCCAAAAGAGTCCGAGTCAACCCATGGCATGAGCATATATCTAATTCATTCACATAAGGTGGAAAGCTTAACATAATAATCATGCACTAGCTGAAAATCGTAACAAGAGGTGTAAGAAACAACCATACAAGATGCAAACATAAATGGCTGAATACTACACATAGGTCTGAAAGCCTCTAATCATAATAGACGGGTTGAAGGGACAAGACCCCAACTAACCCCGACATTCTGGAAAAAAAAGGAAATTAAAGTTCGAACAAGAAGCCCTCAAATCATGAGGACTCACCATCGAAGGCTGAGAGCAGAGCTGAGCACAAGCTAGGAACGATGCTGAACCTGTGAACCAGATCCTGAAAATATGTGGGTCAGTACTTGGAAGGTACTGAGTATGTAAGGTATGCAAGACAATGCTTAAAAACATGAAAGTTATAGGGGTGAAGACATCATGATCATAAATACTGAAATCATATATATATATATATATATATATATATCGTAAGACTCAAGATTTCCAAAATACCCATAAACCTGTTGTAGCCATAACATGAGGGAAAACATTTCATAAACATGGCTTAATCCAAAAGAACATAATCATACATGTATTAAAACATAAGGAACAGTGGGATATTTCTATAACCAACATACCCCATACGAGCACACATGGAGCCGGACCTGTAAGCCTAGTCAGGAGGCCGTCCATACCTTGTCGAGGCTATGAACCATGAAAGGCGTGATATCACTCATGAAGACCCCGTAGGGCATAGGGACAGACACTGAGGTGGTCCCAAACATAACCTATGGTGGGACGTAGTTCTGAGATTTGGGGCATAACCTAGGCCCTGAACCTACTCGGTGTTAAGTATTACTCCCAAAACATGCAACATGCTCATAAACTTCATACATGACATGCATGGATAATTAAATTGTGATAACCATAATATGCTTGAGAATTTGTGATACTAGCTAGCCATGGAAATGGGGCCCTTGGTTAGGCCAAAATCATAGTTCATGAATCATAAGCGACATGTGAGCATTTTCTATAATCTCAACCATACTTGAAATGCTTAAATTTATGGAAAACATGATCATAATAACATGAGTAATTGAAAACATGCTTAGAATTCAAAAGTTCATATCATGCTTTAGAACCCACCATAATTATGAATTTCACTACAAATCCCATGATTTAGGGTATGTGTGCTTTTAGGAATTAAATCATCAAATATTGAAGAAAATGAGTGAAAACAGCCCAAAAATTCAAACCCATGACTTTAAACATACTACAACATGTTCATATCGATTTTTGAGGAAACATGCAATTGGGTTATGACCCATCAGGAGTTTGTAATTTAAACTAAGTATTTGAGAGAAATTGGGCATGGGTAGGGACTAAACTACCCATTCAAAACTCCACATACCTAGTATTACGTGATTCTTAACTCCCTTGAGGAACCCTAGGTGGAAAATTGAAAAATCTTGAAAAAGACACTTGAATCCCTTTCCTCTTTGCTCTCTACTCTTACAAGTATCAAATGAGGTTTATCATGGATGATTTCCCCTTAAAAGACCCTGTTCCGGCCTCAAAATGATGTAGTTTAGGTCTTAGGAGTGTAGGAAATTACGAGAAGGCCCTTACTAATTCGCAGAA
The DNA here is from genome assembly GCA_035772735.1 of Datura wrightii. Classification (NCBI taxonomy): domain Eukaryota; kingdom Viridiplantae; phylum Streptophyta; class Magnoliopsida; order Solanales; family Solanaceae; genus Datura; species Datura wrightii. The sequence continues at coordinate 100,656,427 of JASDFA010000007.1, forward strand.
AATAACTGCCAGGTGACCCTAACGGGCGACCTGATGACTCGTTACCAGGGACAATGAGTCGTTGGGTCGTTTCGTCGACTCCACTGGAACTTTTCACCTAGGCTCTTAACGGAGGATATGACGACTCGTTCCCCAAGGCAATGACTCATTACCAGCTTCTGTCAAGTACACTGCCTCACCCTTAATCAAATTTCTACAGGCTTGCTCATGACCCACCTCACGAGTCATTGGGGTTGGCCACGACTCGTGGTGTCCCATCCGTTAGGTACACTAGTCAAACCTCCCGGGTAACCCTTAACCTCACCCCACGGGAGACTTAACGACTCGTGGTGGCTGACCACAAGTTGTTCTCACACCCGTGGGGACCTCAACTCCTTAACATAGCTCGACCTTCCCATGAGCCACCTGACGACTCGTTTGGTCTCCTCACGAGTCATCTAATGACTCGTTCTACACTGCTGCAATATTTTCCAGATATTTTCCCGTTTGACTCCCAGGTCTGGTCCTTGGGTTCCCGGGGTATAACAATATCTCCCCCTTGGGAACATTCATACTCGAATGTTAGAAACATGCAGAAAACTTAGAATCAAACAATCACCATATGCAAATACCGATCATTTATGTTGAAAACTAGTGGAACGACTACCCCCGAAAAGAATTACATAGCACGACTGAATTCAGACATCACATACATATATCATATTATAAAACAAACTTGCACGCATGAATAGAACATGAAAACTGAATAGAGGTTTAGGGAAAAAATTTATACCTCAAATTGAAACTGAGCCGGTAGGGAACAAATGGGGGTATTTAGCCATCATATACGCTTAGGCTTCACACTTAGCTCCCTCAACATAATGGTTCCTCCATAACACTTTAATTGAAGCTACTTCTTTATTCCTTAGCTTACAGACTTGACGATCTAAGATATCCACCAGAATTTCTTCATAGTTGAGGCTGTCTTTCACCCCAATGTTGTCTACCAAAACTACCAAGGCTGGATCACCCAAGCACTTCTTCAAAAGTGACACATGAAAGATGGGATGAACCGAAGATAGCTCTAAAGGTAAATCTAACTCATAGGCTTCTTTACGCACTCGTCTCACAATCCTGTATGGGCCGATATATCGGGGGCTGAGTTTCCCTTTCTTTTTGAATATCATTACTCGCTTCATGGGCGATACCTTCAGAAACACCCAATCATCGATCTCGAACTTAAGCTCTCTTCTCCTTACATCCGCATAAGATTTTTGGCGACTTTGAGCCATTTTCAGCCTTTCTCTTATCAACTGAACTTTCTCCATGGCCTCACGGACTAAATCTGGACCCACTAATGAAGCCTCACCGACTTCAAACAAACCAATAAGCGATCTACACCTTCGCCCGTAGAGAGCCTCGAACGGTGCCATCTGAATACTGCTGTGGTGGATGTTGTTTTAGGAAAACTCCATAAGAGGTAAATGCTTATCCCAACTACCCTTGAAGTCAATAACACAAGCTTTCAACATGTCTTCAAGAGTCTGGATAGTCCGCTCCGCCTGACTATCTGTTTGCGGATGAAATGTCGTGCTGAACTTGACTTGGGTACCAAGTCCTTTTTGAAAAGATCTCCAGAACTGAGAGGTGAACTGGGTGCCTCTATCCGATATGATGGACAAGGGAACTCCATGCAATCTAATCAACACTCGAATGTATAATTTAGCATAATCTTCTACTGAATCAGTGGTTTTGACCGGTAAGAAATGAGCAGCCTTGGTCAACCTGTCGACCACAACCCAAATGGAGTCATACTGTCTACGAGTACGGGGCAAACCTGTTATGAAGTCCATGTTGATTTATTACCACTTCCAAGTAGGAATGCTGATATTTTGGAGTACACCCCCTGGTCTCTAATGCTCAACTTTCACTTATTGGCAGTTCGGACACTTGGCTACAAATTCTGCAATGTTCTCTTCTTGCCATTCCAATAGTAGATTTCCCACAAGGCATGATACATCTTGGTGGCACTTGGGTGGATAGAATATCTGGATTCGTGAGCCTCATGCAACATCCGGGTCCTCAAATCATCCATGTTTGGAACACATAAGTGACCTTGGTACTGGAGAACACCATCTCCCCCTTTGGAGAAGACTTCTACTCTCTGACTTTTAACAGCTTCTTTCAACTTTACCAATGTTGGATCTTCATATTGCTTAGCCTTCACCTCCGTCACAAAGGATGACTCTAATCCGTTCTGAACAACTACACCACTATCGGCCAAGCTAACCAACCTAACCCCCAACAGTGCAAGCCAATGCACCTCCTTCACCAGATCCTTCTTGCCCTCACTCACACGCGACACACTCCCCATAGAGAGCCTACTAAGGGCATCCGCTACAACATTGGCCTTACCCGGGCGATAAAGGACACTCATGTCATAGTCCTTAAGTAGCTCCAATCACCTCCGTTGCCGAAGATTAAAATCCTTCTGTGTGAACACATATTGTAAGCTTTTGTGTTCAGTGAATACATCTACATGAACCCTATACAAATAGTGTCGCCATATCTTCAATGCAAACACCATCGTAGCCAACTCAAGATCATGGGTCGGGTAATTTTTCTCATGAATTTTCAGTTGTCTGGAAGCATATGCTATGACTTTTCCGTGCTGCATCATTACACATCCCAGTCCGACTCTCAAAGCATCAAAGTATACAATAAAGCCATCGGAGCCCTCCGGTAAAGTCAACACCGGCACTGAAGTGAGTCTGGCCTTCAATTCTTGGAAGCTCTTCTCACAAGCCTCCGACCATTGGAACTTCACCTTTTTCTGAGTCAATCTAGTCAATGGGGCTACAATGGATAAGAAACCTTTTACAAACTTTTGATAGTAACCCGCTAAGCCCCAAAAAGCTCCTGATCTCTGAAGGGCTTACTGGTCTGAGCCAGTTCTTTACCGCCTCTATTTTCTGGGAGTCCACCCTTATACCTTCGCTTGCCACTACATGTCCCAAGAATGCAACTGAATTCAGCCAAAACTCACATTTGCTGAACTTGGCGTATAGTTGGTTATCCTTGAGGGTTTGGAGTGCTACCCTCAGATGTGCGGCATGCTCCTCCTCGCTCCTAGAATATATTAATATGTCATCAATGAAAAAGATCACAAACGTATCCAGATTTGCTTTGAATACCCTATTCATCAGGTCCATAAAAGATGCAGGGGCATTGGTTAGTCCAAAAGACATAACAACGAATTCATAATGGCCATACCGGGTTCTGAAAGCAGTCTTTTGGATATCGCTCTCCCGAACCCTGAGCTGGTGATACCCGGACCTGAGATCTATCTTGGAGAAATACTTAGCACCCTGAGGCTGATCGAATAGGTCATCAATCCTAGGTAAATGGTACCTATTCTTGATGGTGACATTGTTCAACTTCCTATAGTCAATACACATCCGAAGAGAACCGTCTTTCTTTCGGACGAACAACACTGGGGCACCCCAGGGGGACTTGCTCGGTCTAATGAAACCCTTGTCTAGCAAATTCTTCAACTGCTCCTTTAACTCTTTTAACTCGGCTGGGGCCATTCGGTAGGGAGGAATTGATATGGACTGCGTGTGGGGTAGAAGATCAATCTCAAAGTCAATCTTCCTCTCTGGAGGAGCACCTGGTAGGTCATCTGGGAATACCTCGGGATACTCACATACCACGGGGACTGACTGAATGGTCGGGGTATCGGATGTGGCATCCTTAACCCTAACCAAATGGTAAATACAACCCTTAACAATCATTTTCTAGGCCTTGAGATAGGAGATAAAGCGGCCTACAGGTACCGCTAAACTACCCCTCCATTCTAAAACTGGTTCACCTGGAAACTGAAATTCCACCGCTCGGGTTCTACAGTTAATAGAAGCATAACATGAAAACAACCAATCCATGCCCAAAATAATGTCAAAATCAGTCATAGCCAATTCTACTAAGTCTGTGGAGGTAAACTTATGCAATACGGTAATGGGGCAACCTCTATACACCCGGCTTGCTATGACTAAATCCCCAACGGTAGTAGACACAGCAAATGGTTCTAACAAAGTTTCAGGACTGACCCCAAAGTTACTAGCAATGTACGGTGTCACAAAAGACAGTGTAGCTCTCGGATCTAACAAAGCATAAGCATCATTATGAAAGACTCGCAACATACCCATGACCACATCGGGAGAAGTCTCCTTCTCCTGTCAAGAGCCAAGTGCATAAAACCGGTTCTGGTGCTGACCTCCAGTTGGAGCAGTCGAAGTACCCTGCTGAGTAGGACGTGACGCTGGAGCTGCTGAACTAGCTGCTGGAGTGCGGGCTCCAGCACCCCCTGACTTGGCTGCGGGGCAATTCCTGAGCCTGTGTCCAGGTTTGCCACACCCGAAGCAAGCATCTGAGCCCACCAAACACTTCCCTGGGTGGTTCTTGCCACAACTAACACAAGATGTGAAGGTGCACTCTGTGCGCATGCTATTCTGACTCCTCAAACCTGAGGCCCAGCTCCTCTGATCGTCTCGTGGCCTGGATAGGGTACTAACTGAAGATGGTGCTGGTGTAATAGACTTGTGCTGGGACTGCTGGTGAGGCCTCCCCCTGGTCTAGACTGGGAGGACCTGTAGCTATTAGTTCTAGCCCTCTTGGCCTATCTCTACCTCATATGAGTTGCCTCCATCTGTTGGGCATAAAGGACTATCAGTGGGTAGTCCATATCCTGATGAAGCATGGCTGTTCTGCAGTCCTTGTACAAATACTCGGCTACTCCCTACACGAATCTGCTCACCCGCGCTCTCTGGTCTATCACTAACTCAGGGTCATACTTGGACAGGCGAGTGAACTCAAGAAAATATTCTAACACCGTCATCTTTCCCTGTTTGAGATTAACAAACTCAGCTGCTTTCAATTCCCTCATCTCCCGGGGGAAGAATCTGTCGAGAAAGGCCATGTGGAACTCGTCCCAGCTGATAGGGCCTGCTTCCTCTACCCGTTTGTCCTTCCATTTCTTAAACCAAATATAGGCAAGCTCCTTAAGCTGATAAGAGGCTAAATCAATACACTCCTCATTTGTCACTCCCATAACCTAAGTGAACTTCAAGATCCCCTCAATGAACTCGTATGGATCCTCGTCCACCTTTGATCTCGTAAACTCAAGAGGGTTATCCTAAAAAAGTCCCTGATCTAGGCTGCTGCTGCATTTCCGTTCCATGGAACATGCGCAACAGCCTGCTGGTTGACCTGAGTGGTCAAGGCCTGCACCAACATTTGAATAGCCACCCGAAACTCGGCGTGGAAAGCTGGCTCTAGTGCCTGGGCTCCTGCACAAGTGTGGCTTGCTAATGCCCATTATCATGTCAACCCTCGTGGCCTTCATCATTTCTGTTCCTCCTTCCATTCATCCTCCTGAGAGTCATAATTTTCTGCAATCGCGAAACACACTAATTAGAAGGATGGAAAGGTTTTCACCGTATGACATAGATCATGAAAGAAGGGGATATTTCCTAAAACGTTTAGTAGCCTCTTCGTCATCAGTGTGGTGTGCTTCACACCCATGAAAAGACTATACCTAACGCAGCTTTCGAACTCCCTAGGAGAAATGGGAGGACTTGTCATAACTGACACAATCATAGTAGAGCCTTTCATGATGCCCCAATGTCTCGCTCAAGTGGGCAGAGCCGACCCTGGCTTTCCAGGCGAGGGTCGTTCATAAGGAGTGATATCACATTTTAGGGGATCATTATCATAACATCATAATATTTACAACCCATGGTGTCACGTGGTTATGAGACACCGGCGTAGTCCTTTGAACGCCGAGCTGCTCGGTGCTAGACACGGCTCCTAAAAACATGCATATAGGTTCATATATAAATCATTAACATCATGCATAAAATTCATTCGCTAAGATATAGCATTTATCATCATTTATCCCCTTTAAACATGCTTAGCCAAGAATCAAGGCCCTTTTTATCATCCAACATCATAAATCGATAAATCATGAAATTCGTTTCGTAAATCATAAATTATTCTTCATCATATGGGCATTGCCCAATGCTTCATCATACTCAATTCTTTCAAAATATGCTCATAACCATGGGTAACTTGGATTCATGCATTTCCATAATCAATAAACTTAAAATAATGAATATTCATCATAAATCATGATTTTCATGAACTTCCATAAATGGGAAATTTAGATCTAAAAAGATTGAAACATGATTTTAAAGAGAATAATACTAAACCTGCCAACATGCATATTTCAATAAATAAAACTAAATTAAAACATACCCATAAGGAGAAATCACATTGACATGCTTTGGGTAACACCCCATGGAATTTGAGTAAGAGAATTCATGCCATTAATCAAAATTGGGCATGGGTGAGGAAGAATTTCACCCATTTTAGAACCCTACATACTTTGGAATGGAGAGACTCGAAATTCCCTGAACACCCACAAAGAATTTTGAAGAAAATTTGGGGAAGAAGGCCTTGAATCTCCCAAAAACAACTCTAGAATCCTTGCATGAGAATGGGCATGCCTAAAGGACATAACTCATATTATCATACTCAGAAAACATCCAAAACAATGTAGTTTAGGGGCTAAAAACGTGGAAAGTTTGAAAATACCCTTAAAATAATTTCCCTGAAAGCTTTCCCAGATGGACCAACAACTGACCCAACAGGTCGTGGCAACATGCCACGGCTCGTGGTATCGAGTCGTCAGGTGCACTGCCTCATAACACATCTCATATCCCTTCGCACGGCTCATCAGGACGAGTCATTACTTCAACCACAATCATTGAATCAAACGTTGTCAACTCCTTGACCAATCTGACTCCCCTTTCCACGAGCCTCACCACGACTCATTGCGACTTCCAATGAGTTGTGGTTTCCATCCGTTGAATGCAATGGAAACCTCAACCAACCAGTAACGACTTGAAACAACAGGTCATTATCTCTCACCACGGATCATTGGATGGCCCGTTGCTTCCTCCTCAGCCTAAGTCCAAACCTCCCAACGACTGGTGACAACGGCTCGTTGTTCCTGACAGCGGGTCATTGTACCGTCCATTATTTCGTCTGATTCCCTGACTTCCCAAACCACGACTCCGTCCTGTGATATTTTTTCCAGTTTTTTGCACTTTTCAATTTTAACTCTCGGGTCTATTCTTACGCCTTTTCGGGGCATTACAGTATCTCTCCCTTGGGAACATTCATCCTCGAATGTAGGAAACAAGCAACAAACCGAACCATATAATTTATCATAGCTATGTACTAATCGTTTTAACAGAAATTTTCATGGAATGACTACCTCCGAATGAAACCACATAGCTTAACTGATCTCATGCTTCACATATGAATTCATACACATAAAAGAAACTTGCACACATAAACTGAACATGAAAACTTAATAGAGTCATAGGGAAAAACTGATACCTCAAGTCAGGACTGAGCCAGTAGAGAACAAATGTGGGTATTTAGCCATCATATCCACTTCGGCTTCCCACATAGCTCCCTCAACATGCCGATTCCTCCATAATACTTTAATTAAAGCTACTTCTTTGTTCCTTAGCTTACGGACTTGACGATCTAAGATTTCCACCGAAATTGCTTCATAGTTGAGGCTGTCTTTCACCCTAATGCTGTCTACCGAAACTACCAAGGCTGGATCACCCAAGAACTTCTTCAAAAGTGACTTATGAAAGAAGGAATGAACCGAAGCTCATACGCCACCTTACCAACTCTTCTCACAGCCCTGTATGGGACAACATAGCGGGGACTGAGTTTACTGATCTTGGGCATAATTGCATGCCCAAGTGATACTTTATAACTTAGTTTTGTCTTGTTTATCTACTTATTTATATACATTTTCATGTGATTTTATGTGAATGTGAATATATACTAACCAACATGATTAGTCCTTGTTTTTGAAGGTTAATAATGCATTTGAGGAACTAATTCATGATTTGGTGAAGTGGAGGAATGGAATCAAGAGAAAAACATGAAAGTCAACAAGAAAACATGCAATAACTGGCACCCTGCGCGATAGGGGCCGTGGCACGCTGCCAACGCGGCAACACTTGGCCGAAAATTGCATTTTTTGGCACATTCCAGTGAGGGTATGCATTACCTCCGTGTCACGGAGGTTAATTAGGGCGTTCAGCTCCGTGACACGGAGCTGTTTCACCACAGGGCAAATTTTGCATTTTTTCAGCATAGAATAAATTGAACCCTTAACTTCTAAAATCATTGAACAGGGATTTTCCGGAAAACAGCGAAGGAGGCGCGAAGGAGACTTGAAGAACTCCTATTGGGTTCATCTTTTCTTGGTTTCTTTTCATCTATTCTTGTAAGTATATTACTCTAAACATGTTTTTGAGTATTTGTACAAACATGAGTGGCTAGAACCCTCCATCTAGGGTTGAGGCCATGGATATGATTGTATTTGCTTATGGGTTGAGTTGTTAGTTGTTGTTTTGTCTTACAATCTTTATTATTGGTGTTTTTTCTGTTTGATCACCATGAAAACAAGTGGGTTAAGCATAGGTGAAAGCTTGGAAGAGCAAACCTAGGCAAGAACATAAGATTGTAGGAGGCAAGTTCTTATCTTTTGATAGGATTCGCGGTTAGGATAGGAATATACCTAATTTACCTTGCTTGGTTTATAAAATGGGAAGACAGAAAGACACCAACTTAGAATTGTACTCCACCACTCGAAGGAGTAGTTGTGAAGCTAAGTTTGGTTAAATGGTTGGAGGTACGGAAGTCCCCAATCAAGGGCATAAACCCCATAAACCACATCCACGTAGTGAATAGCCCACGAACTAGAAATGACATCCTTGCTCAACGATGTAGTAGTGAGGCTAGTTTGTCATGTTTAGAGGTTCGGAAGACCATGAACATGCAATTCCAATTATGTGAGACAACAATTGATAATTTCATACTTAACCCATTATGAATTGTAGCATTGCATGATTATCCGGCCTTAACTCTAGTTTTGTTTTGTATTGCTTCCAGATTATTTCGTGTCACCCTCAAGATTTAATTACAAATTATTGAAAACTTCTAAAATCAACCTCTTAACTAACACGTGAACTTGATAATTTGCTGAACCAGTCCCTGTGGGTTCGACATTCCGGCTCTTAAAAAGGGCCACAATATTACTTGTACGACCCGTACACTTGCGGGGCACACTATTTACCTTTCTTTTCGAACCGCATAACTCCCTTCATGGGAGACACCTTTAGAAATACCCAGTCATCCACATCAAATTCCAGCTCTCTTCTCCTCACATCAGCATACGATTTCAGACGACTCTGAGCAATTTTCAATCGGTCCCTTATCAAAAGAACCTTCACCATCGCCTCGTGAACAGAATCTAGTCCTATCATAGCTGCCTCACCAACCTCAAACCATCTGATGGGAGATCTACACCTCCTCCCGTAAAGAGCCTCGAATGGTGCCATTCGCATACCAGAGTGGTAACTGTTATTATAGGCAAACTCGATCAAGAGTAAATGATCATCCCAACTACCTTTGAAATCCATAACACATGCCATCAACATATCCTCAAGGGTCTGAATGGTTCGTTCTGCTTGGCCGTCTGTTTGCGGATGAAAGGCTGTACTGAGCTTAACTTGCGTCCCAAGTCCCTTTTGAAATGAATGCTAGAATTGAGAAGTAAACTATGTACCTCGGTTTGAAATAATAGGCAAGGGCACTCCATGAAGTCGAACTAACTCCCGAATATACAATTTAGCATAATCCTCCGCTGAATCAGTAGTCTTGACCGGTAGGAAGTGTGTCGCCTTAGTTAGCCTATCCACCACCACCCAAATGGAGTCATAGTGTCGGCGAGTACGAGGTAGGCCTATAACAAAGTCCATATTAATCTCCTCCCACTTCCAAGTGGGGATGTTGATATCCTAAAGTACGCCTCCCAGCCTTTGATGTTCGACTTTCACTTGCTGGCAGTTTGGGCATTTTGCTACAAACTCCACAATATCTTTCTTCATACCATCCCACCAATAGGTTTCTAGCAAATCCCGATACATTTTTGTGGATCCTAGATGAATAGAATATCTGGTACCATGTGCCTCATGCAATATCCGAACTCTCAAATTATCGACATCCGGAACACATAGTTGACCCTGGTATCGTAGCATACCATCTCCCCCTTGGGAGAATACCTCCACTTTCTGACTCCTCACCGCCTCCTTCAGCTTCTTTAATATTGGATCCTCATCTTGCCTAGATTTAGAATCAACTACCAAGGACGATTCTGACCCATTATGTACAACAACACCGCCATCGGTCGAATCGATCAATCTAACTCCTAGCCTTACGAGCCGGTGGACATCCTTCACCAACTCTTTCTTTCCCTCATTCACGTGGGACACACTTTCCATGGAGAGCCTACTAAGCGCATCCACAACCATATTAGCCTTGCCGGGGTGGTAAAGGATATTCATGTCATAGTCCTTAAGTAATTCCAACCACCTCCTTTACCGATGATTTAGATCCTTCTGGGTGAACACATACTGCAAGCTCTTGTGATCTGTAAATACATCCACGTGGACCCCATACAAGTAATGTCGCCACATCTTCAATGCAAACACTACCGCGACCAACTCAAGATCATGGGTCGGGTAATTCTTTTCATGGACCTTCAGCTGTCTTGAGGCATATGTTATTATCTTCCCACGCTGCATCAACACACATCCCATTCTAACTCTCGAAGCATCATAATAGACAACAAAGCCATCGGTACCCTCGGGTTATGTCAACACTGGTGCTGAAGTGAGTCGGGTCTTTAACTCTTGGAAGCTTTTCTCACAAGAATCCGACCATTGGAATTTCACCTTTCTCTGAGTCAACTTAGTCAAAGGTGACGCAATAGATGAGAAACCCTCCACAAACCTTCTGTAATAACCTTCTGGGCCTAAGAAACTCCGGATTTCTGAAGGATTCACCGGTCTGGGCTAATTCTTCACCGCCTCTATCTTCTGAGAATCTACCTTTATGCCTTCGCTTGATACCACATGACCCAGAAATGCTACTGAGTTCAACTAAAACTCACACTTGCTAAACTTTGCATACAACTGACTCCTTGAGGGTTTGTAGCACTATTCTCAAATGAGTGGCATGCTCCTCCTCGCTCCGAGAGTAGATAAGAATGTCATCGATGAACATGATCATGAACATATCCAAATATTGCTTGAACACCCTGTTCATCAGGTGCATAAAAGCTGCAGGAGCATTGGTTAGCCCAAAAGACATAACAACAAATTCGTAGTGACCATACCGAGTCCTGAAAGCGGTCTTTAGGATGTCACTCTCCCGAACTCTGAGCTGGTGATACCCGGACCTAAGGTCAATCTTGGAGAAACACTTAGCACCCATGAAGCTGGTCAAACAAATCATTGATCCTAGGTAAGGGGTACCTGTTCTTGACGGTAACCTTGTTCAACTACCAGTAGTCAATACGCTTGCGATGGGAACTGGCCTTCTTTCGAACAAATAAAACTGGTGCAACCCATGGAGACTGGCTTGGTCTGATGAAGCCCTTGTCTAAGAGATCCTATAATTGATCCTTCAATTCCTTTAGCTCAGCTGGAGCCATCCTATAAGGAGAGATAGACATAGACTACGTATCTGGCAATAGATTAATACTAAAATCAATTTCCCTTTCTGGAGGAACACTTGGCAAATCCTCGGGAAACACCTTCGGGTACTTGCCCACCACCGGAACTGACTGAATAGTCGGGGTCTCGGACTCCACATCCTTAACCCTAACTAGGTGGTACATGCACCCCTTAGAGATCATCTTCCTAGACTTAAGATAGGAAATAAACCAACCTATTAGCACTGCCGAACTACCCTTTCACTCCACAACCGACTCACCCAAAAAATGAAACTCCACGGTATGGGTCCTACAATTGATCGATGCATAACATGCAAACAACCAATCCATACCTAAAATGATGTCAAAGTCGGTCATGGACAATTCTACTAAGTATTCGGTGGTAACCTTATGCAACACAGTGACCGGGGACCCTCTATATACCCGTCTAGCTACAACCAAATCACCGACAGGGGTAGAAACTGAAAACGGTTCTGACAAGGTCTCGGGACTATCCAAGGCTACTAGTAATGTGAGGAGTCACGAAAGACAATGTAGATCCGGATCTAGAAAGTCATAAACATCAATATGAAAGACACGCAACATACTAATGACCACATCTGGCAAAGTCTCCTGCTCCTGGCGTGAGGCAAGGGCATAAAATTGGTTCTGGCGCTGTCTCCCACCTCTACTAGTCGATGCTCCCTGCGGGGCAGAACGGGTTGGAGCTGCTGCTGTATTGGTGGTCTATGCACGATCCCTATCATCACCCTGTCTAGCATATGGGCACGCTAGGCGCATGTGCCTAGGTCTACCACACCCAAAACAGACATCTGAACCGAGCAGGCACTCCCAGTGTGACTCTTGCCACACTTCTCGTAGGCAGGAGAGGTATACTCTAACTGGGTGTCCCTCTGATCCTTCGACCCTGAAGCCCTGTTCCTCTAATCACCCCTGGGTTTGGATAGAACACTAGTTGAGGGTCGTGCTGGGGCTAGTGACCTCCGCTGAAACTGTGGATGGCAGCCACCGCCGGACCTCTGATGTGAAAACCCACGACTATCTGTCTAAGCCCTCTTTGCCTCCCTCTCCCTTGCATGAGCTGCCTCCATCTACTGGGCGTACAACACTATGCCAGGAAATTCCATATCCTGGTGGAGCATAGCAGTCCTGTAGTCCTTATCTAAATAACCGGCCACACCATGAACAAATCAACTCACCCGCGCCCTCTGATCTATCACCAACTCTGGGGTGTATTTCGACAAATGAGTGAATTCAAGTGAATACTCCAGCACTGACATCTTTCCTTTCTTGATGTTAACAAACTCAACTACTTTCAACTACCTCATTTCTCAAGGGAAGAATCTGTCAAGAAAAGCCATGTGGAACTCATCCCAATTGATAGGGCCCGCTCCCGCTGTCCTACTGTCCTTCCATTGTGTTACACCCCGTAAGTTTCTAGAGTTTAGTTGGCCTATTTGCATGTTGGTTGAGAGTTTTAGAGTGCTATATGTACGAGGAAAGGGCCCAGGGAAAGGCCGAACAAGTGCTAAGTTGGGATTTCATGAGAGGAGGCCGAACCAAGGTGCCCAGAGGGGCAAAGTGGCACGGAGATGCTCCTTCACGTTAGACGATGTGGAACGGAGCAGAATCAGCGCGTTGGCCAGCATGCCACGTTGCCTTGTATGCTGCTTCAAGTATATATAGGGCTCACCCTTTGATTTCATGTTATTTCTCAAGTAAACCACGACCAGTAGAGGTGAGAACGAGAGATAACATTTAATTTTCATCCGATTACACCACTAAACGCCATCCAAATCCGAATTAACTTCAGGTATCGAGGTATAAGGATGCAGGGAGCATTTCTACGAAGTTAGTTTCATGAAATTTGCCCAGCGAATCGTCGTCCCGCCGAGCCAAAGTTGTTAGAATTGCTCCAAACTAGTTTCAATAAGATTCTAGGCTTAAAATAAGCATTTCTCCCTTCTAGAATTTTGATAAATAATGAGGTTTCGACCGTGTTTCGTAAAGTTGGAATATAGTTAATATTTATATATAAAGTTTTCCTTTTTGCCGAATTTAGTGTTAAAGCTAGTCCTATCTTTCCACTAACATGATTTCAGTTGGAAGAGCTATTGAATACTAATTGGAACCTATCAGTTAATCAGAAATCGGCAGTCGAGGTATGTTAAGGCATTTTCTTTCGGCAAATTAGTTTCTTCAGCATAGTAATCCAGTATGAATCCCAGTAAAGCATGTTAGGAGTATGTTATCATGTCTAGTTGTTGTTGTCAGTCGAGACTCGTAAATTGTATTTTTTTTGGGCTGGATTATACCTGTATAGCTTTTATGACCACCCCAGGGTTAATAGTTGTGTCGCCGCCCGCCGGGGGCGAGGATACGTCACTCTACGGAGCGGCATGCCGTCCTCAAGGGATGAAGATGGGGATCCAGATCCTCATATTGCCGTGGTTGGCCTTATACACACCCCCACCGAGCGTTTATGCCTGGGGTGTAGATATCAGGAGTCCTCCAAACTCAAACTCAGACACAACTATAGTCAAGGGCCGAGCGGGCCCAATTGCAGACCCAGGGGATTGGCAGGATGCTTTCAGCTGGTAGTTAACTCAGTGTGACCTGGATAGGGGTATGTAGATTGAAGTGTACTCACTAGGGCTAATGGCTGCCCAGGTGGGTTGTTCTGTGCTGATTATACCTTCCGTCTTATGGGGGCCAGGTAAGGTTTTATGTTTGCTTTAGTTACTGATAGTTAGACAGTAAGACGCCTCATTTTCCAGGTATGAACCCTACCTTCCTATTTACAGTTATGTTTACTCCTGATTTCACTACCTCAGTCAGCTTCAGTTCATTTTCTTTACTTCAGTTATTGTCAGTTCTATTTCCTTATTTTCAGTTATTTAAAGTTACTGCTTTACATACTCAGTACCTGTGGTACTGACGCCCTCTTCTAGGGTGCTGCATTACTTGCCTATAGGTACACATAGACAAGGAGCAAGTCCCTCGTAGTCCCAGTCAGCCGTCCAGAGCCATCAGCTCCTTTCTTTCGGAGCTTGTGTGATAGAGGTTTATTTCTTTTGTTTGTACAGTATGGGTAGGTCGGGGCCTTGTCCCGACCATCTTATTACTCCTAAAGGCTTGAAGATTGCATTACTTCCCTGTGGTTAGATGATATCATCCGTATGGGCCCCATATATGTTTATACTATGTGTGTTGGTCGTGTGGGGCCTTGTTTAGCTGTTGATTGGTGGCCTTGTCGGTCATTGCTCAGTTTAGCATCTGATTTTTCTTTTCAGTTATAACTAGATATCATGGTGGCCTTGTCTGCCCGCATAGGACTCCCTATGTTTGTTTGTCTCTGGTTAGTTGTTTATTTTCACATATGGCTATAGGCCTTGTCGGCCGGGGGTTGTATTTACAGCCGCTATATAGCCCGTTGGTTTCTTGATTTTAGAGTTAGAGCCAGCTCTGCACCAGAGGTGCTTAGGCTCAGTCAGCTCAGCAGTTTAGGTCCTAGTAGGGCACTAGGTGCCAGTCATGCCTCCCAAGGGAGGGCATGACAAACTAAGTGTAAGGCTTGCCTTAGGCGAATCCCACATTGGTTTAGGCAAATCCCACATCGGTTGGGGAGGAGAACGAAGAGTGCTTTATAAGTGCTTGGATACCTTTCCCTTGTAGACGCATTTTAAAACCGTGAGGGGAGAAGGCTCCAAAGAGGACAATTTCTACAAGCGGTGGCCTGGGCTGTTACAGTTGGTATCAGAGCCGGTGCCGGGTCGGTGGTGGGGCAAACCCAATGGTGGGGAAAACCTCAGCGAGGATGCTGAGTCCCAAGGGGGGGTAAGTGTAAGGCTTGCCTTAGGCGAACCCCACATTAGTTAGGCAAATCCCATATCGGTTGGGGAGGAGAACGAAGAGTGCTTTATAAGTGCTTGGATACCTTTCCCTTGTAGACGCATTTTAAAACCGTGAGTGGACAATTTCTACAAGCGGCGACCTGGGCTGTTACACATTGCTTGTACCAAATATGAGCGACCTCCTTTAGCTAATAAGAGGCCAAGTCCACATACTCCCCATTTGTCACTCCCATAACCTGTGTGACCTTCAGGATCCCTTAAATGAACTCGTGTGGATCCTCATCCACCTTCGATCCCGTGAACTTAGGAGGTTTCATCCTCAAGAAGTCTCTAATCCGATCCACCTCCGCGTTTTCATTATGTGGAACCTACGCAACAGCCTGTTGATTGACCTGAACGGTCAAGGCATTCGCCAACATTTGAATCATCGCCCAAAACTCGGTGTGGGCAGCTGGCTCTGATGCCTGGGGCTCCGGAACAAGTGGGGCTTGCTGATGCCTATGATCATTTCCATCTCCGTGGCCTTCATCATTTCCATTCCTCCTTCTGTTCATTCTTTTAGGAGCCATAATTCTACAATTGCGAATCACACGAATTAAAAGGATGGAAAAGCTTTTCATCACATGACATAGAACATGAACGAAGGGAACATTTCCTAAAATTTTTAGTAGCCTCTTTGTCATAGGTGTGGCGCGCTTCACAATAATGAAAGTGACTCTACCTAACATGGCTTTCAGACACCATATGACACTTCAAACCTGTGGCTCTGATACCAAGTTTGTCACGACCCGAACGTACACCTGAATCGTAGACACGGGATAAGGGACCCCGATGGACCCCAAGTCGACCCATGACTCATGCATACAACTAATCTCATTCAAATAAGCAGAATGATAATCATAAAGATATAGCGGAAACGTAATCATAACATAGCATCAAGAAATACCAACGTTTACATAGCCGAGTACTACATACTTGTCTGAAAGCCTCTTGATGGGACAACATCCCCAACTAACCTGACCAATACGAAAACATAAAAAACATGGAAGTCTATAAAATAGCCCTCGGAATATGAGGACTCACCAACAAGCTGAAAACGTAAGCTGAGATGGCTTAAGGGTGAGGATGAGCTTGAGATCCGGACCCTGTATCATGAAATGATACAGCATAGAGAGTATGCTGTCAGTACGTGGAATGTACTGTGTATGCAAGGTAAGTAAAATGGACATTTTTAAAAGCAACATAAAACTCATAATAGACATGGGAGAGGGACATCATGCTTACATCAAAATCTTCATAATAACCATAAGGCTCAAGGCTTCGAAATCATTCATAATCGTTCATTATCATAATCATAAGAAAAATTATCAAAACATAACTTGAGCCAATAACATAGACATAACAATGCATAAAACATGTGGAAAAATGAGACAACTCATCATAACCGACACCATCACGGTAAATCCTTTCATGATGCCCCACTGTCTCGCTCAAGTGGGCAGAGCCAACCCTGGCTTGCCAGGTGAGTGTCATGCATAAGGCATGATATCACATTTGGGGGGATCATTATCATAACATCATAACATTTACAATCCACGGTGGCACATGTTATGACACATCGACGTATTCCTTTGAAGGTCGGGCTGCTCGGTGCTAGACACGACTCTCAAAAACATGCATATAGGCTCATACATAAATCATTAACATCATGCATAAAATTTATTGGCTATGATATAGCATTTATCATCATTGATCCCCTTTAAACATGCTTAGCCAAGAATCAAGGCCCTTTTTATCGTCCAACATCATAAATCGATAAATCATGAAATTCGTTTCGTAAATCATAAATTATTCTTCATCATATGGGCATTTCCCAATGCATCATCATACTCAATTTTTTCAAAATATGCTCATAACCATGGGTAACTTGGATTCATGCATTTCCATAATCAATAAACTTAAAATAATGAATATTCATCATAAATCATAATTTCCATGAACTTCCATAAATGGGCAATTTAGATTTAAAAAGATTGAAACATGATTTTGAAGAGAATAATACTAAACCTGCCAACATGCATATTTCAATAAATAAAACTAAATTAAAACATACCCATAAGGAGAAATCACATTGACATGCTTTGGGTAACACCCTATGGAATTTGAGTAAGAGAATTCATGACATTAGTCAAAATTGGGCATGGGTGAGGAAGAATTTCACCCATTTTAGAACCCTACATAATTGGGAATGGAGAGACTCGAAGTTCCTTGAACACCAACAATGAATTTTGAAGAAAATTTGGGGAAGAAGGCCTTGAATCTCCCAAAAACCTCTCTAGAATCCTTGCATGAGAATGGGCATGCCTAAAGGACATAACTCATATTATCATACTCAGAAAACATCCAACACGACATAGTTTAGGGGCTAAAAACGTGGAAAGGTCGAAAATACCCTTAAAATAATTTCCCTGAAAACTATCGGACGGACCAACAACTGACCCAATAGGTCGTGGAAACATACCACGGCTCGTGGTATCGAGTCGTCGGGTGCACTGCCTCATAACACATCTCAGATCCCTTCCCACGACTCGTCAGGACGAGTCATTACTTCAAACCACAAGTCATTGAATAAAACGTCGTCAACTCCTTGACTAATCTAACTCCCCTTTCCACGAGCCTCACCATGACTCATTGCGACTTCCAATGAGCCATGGTTTCCATATGTTAAATGCAATGGAAACCTCAACCAACCAGTAACGACTTGAAACAATGGGTCGTTGTCTCTCACCACGGATCGTGGGATGGCCCGTTGCTTCCTCCTCAGCCTAAGTCCAAACCTCCCAAGGACTGGTGACAACGGCTCGTTGTTCCTGACAACAGGTCATTGTACCATACATTTTTTCCTCTGATTCCTTGACTTCCCAAACCACGACTGTATATGACGACTCCCACTAGTCGTCGGGTCGTCCGTCCTATGATATTTTTGCCAATTTTCTCCACTTTCCAATTTTAACTCCCGGGTCTATTCTTAGGCCTTTTAGGGGTATTATATGTGAGTACCCAAAGGTCTTTCTTGATGATTTTATAGGTGAACCTTCCGAGCGGGAGATTGATTTTGGTATAGACCTTCTTCCCGACACGCAACCCATTTCTATCCCGACCTATAGGATGGCTCCAACCGAGCTAAAAGAATTAAAGGATCAACTGAAGGATCTGTTCGATAAGGGCTTCATTAGACCGAGCTAGTCTCCATGGGGTGCACCAGTTCTATTTGTTCGAAAGAAAGATGGTTCTCTTCGGATGTGCATTGACTATAGGCAGTTGAACAAGGTCACCGTCAAGAACAGGGACCCTTTACCCAGGATCAATGATTTGTTTGACCAGCTTTAGGGTTCCAAGTGTTTCTCCAAGATTGATCTTAGATCCGGGTATCACCAGCTCAGTGTTCGAGAGAGTGACATCCCAAAAACCGCCTTCAAGACTCGATATGGTCACTATGAATTTGTTGTTATGTCTTTTGGACTAACCAATGCCCCTGCAGCTTTTATGGATCTAATGAACAGGGTGTTCAAGGCATATTTGTACATGCTCGTGATCGTGTTCATTGATGACATCCTTATATACTCTCGAAGCGAGGAGGAGCATGTCACTCACTTGAGGATAGTGCTTTAAACCCTCAAGGATCATCAGTTGTATGCAAAGTTCAGCAATGTGAGTTTTGGTTGGACTCGGTGACATTTACAGGCCATGTGGTATCAGGTGAGGGCATAAAAGTAGATTCTCAAAAGATCGAGGCAGTAAAGAATTGGCCCAGACCGATGAACCCATCAAACATCAGGAGCTTTTTGGGCTTATAGGGCTATTATCGGAGGTTCGTTGAAGGTTTCTCATCCATTTCAGCCCCATTGACCAGGTTGACTCAGAAAAAGGTGAAGTTCCAATGGTGGATGCTTATGAGAAAAGTTTCCAAGAGTTGAAGACCAGACTCACTTCAGCACCATTGTTGACTCTACCCGAAGATACGCACGACTTTGTGGTGTATTGTGATGCTTCGCGAGTTGGACTCAGATGTGTGTTAATGCAGCATCGGAAAGTAATAGCATATGCCTCAAAATAGCTGAAAGTTCATGAAAAGAATTACCCGACCCATGATCTTGAGTTGGCTGCAGTGGTGTTTGCATTGAAGATATGGCGGCATTACTTGTATGGAGTCCATATGGATGTATTCACCAATCAGAAGAGCTTGCAATATGTGTCTTCACAGAAAGATATAAATCTTCGATAAAGGAGGTGGTTGGAGTTATTGAAGGATTACGACATGAGTATTCTCGACCACCTGGGCAAGGCTAATGTGGTTGTGGATGCACTTAGTAGGATCTCTATGGAGAGTGTGTCCAATTTGGATGAGGGAAAGAAGGAGTTGGTGAGGGATGTCCACCGACTTGCCAGACTAGGAGTTAGATTGATCGATTCGACCTATGGCGGCGTTGTTGTGCAAAATGGGTCAGAATTGTTATATCCCGTAGAATTTCCGACACCTAAATGACCTATTCGCACGTTGGTTAAGCATATTTGAATGCCATACGTGCTAAAGAAAGGCCCGGGAAAAGATCGAACGAGAAACCCGTCGAACCATCGCGGAAGGAGCCGAGGCAGAACCCCTCCGCGATGGCAGCGTGTCACGGAGGTGAAGCCTCCGCGTTGGCTCCGTGACACGTTGGCCTTGTCCAGGCCCAAGTATATAAAGCCCCACTTCGGTTTTAAATCATTAATCACCCATGTAATTTCCAGAAAACAGAGCAAACCAGCAGAAAAGGAAAAAGGAACGAAGAGATAATATAATTTTCGTCCGATTACGCTGCTAAACGTTGTCCAAACTCAAATTAACCTCAGATACCGAGGTATTTAGTAGCAGAGAGCATTCCTACGGATTTAGTTTCATGAAATACGGCCGACGAATCGTCGAGCTATCGAGCTAAGGTAAGTGGAATTGCTCTAAATTAGTGTCTATGTGTTCCTAGCTGAGAAGTGAATAGTTCTCCCTTCTGGACCTCTAAAAAATAGCGAGTTTTCGACCGTCTTTCGATAAGCCTAAGTTTAGGCTATAAACTATATCAAAAGTGACGTTGCTCTTTAAAATAAAGCTGTATTTAGTATTAATTGGCATATTTATGAATGCAGTTGGGAGAAAATAGTTGAAGTACCGGCCGAGCCTCGTCCGACAGACGGATAGTTCGAGGATAAGGTATGTAAAGTTAGTTCCCTCGGCAAGTTAGTAATCTTGGTACAGTACAGTAATTTAAAGGCCAGTAGAATATTCAGAAGCCATGTATGATGTTTACTATGAATGATGGTACGATATTAGAAACATCAGGTTATGATCAGCGCGAGACTTGCTAGCACGATATAGATTCTAATACAAGTGTTAGATACTGCACAGCCTACTCAGTACGTGATGTGACACAGAATGTTAGGATAATATCATATTCAGTTGAAACCCAGTAAAGCAATGTAATATCTGTAAGACATCTCAGAAGAAGAATGATAAGTTAAAATGAGGTTAGAAAGCATATTAGGAATAGTAAATCCTGTTACTATAGAAACTCAGTATACAACATAGTTTTCAGCAGAAATACTATATCATGTTCAACATTAGTCTCAGTACAGTATGGCAGAAGATTATATTTATGTACATATGCTATGTTCAGTCTCAGCATGTATTAAATATGTACATATCACTATCGCTAGTTCAGCATGCAGTATGTACAAACACTTTATTATCGTTAGTTTCAGTATGTGGGACATGCAGATAGTGTTACTAGTTGAGACTGTTGTATTGTTTGGGGTTGGACTACCGAGCATCCATGACCGCCCAGGGTTGATAGCTGTATCGACTCATCCGCCAGAGGATGAGGATACGTCGCTCTATGGAGTGGCATGCCGTCCCACAGGGGACGAAGATGGGATGCCAGTTTTCCCCATATTGTGCCTTGGTCGGCCATTATACACCCCCGTCGAGCGGATACGCCCAGGGTGTTGATTCAGGAGTCCTCCGGACTCAGATGCAGTTATAGTCAGGGGCTCAGCGAGCCCAAGTGCATACCCAGGGGACCGGCAGGATGCTTACAGGGTTTATAGGAGATGGGATGACCGGGGTAGGGGTATAGATTCTGTGCTGGTTGTACCTCCCGGCTTATGGGGGCCGGGTAAGGTTTGTATGTGCTATATTATGCTATGTTATGTTATGCCATGTTATGATAGATACGAGTAGATCAGCAGTAGAATGATACGTCTCCAGGTATGACTCCTACTCCTTCCAGTATAATTGAGAGAAGGTATGACTTACATTATCAGACAGTTAATCTATTTCTCTCTACTTCAGTTTCATCAGTTATATTATTGTTTTTCAGATATTTCTTTCAGTTATTGCTTTACATACTCAGTACCAGCGGTACTGACGCCCGGTGGGGCGCTGCATTACTTGCCTGCAGGTACTCATAGACGAGCAGGCGATACCACGTGATTTCTGTCAGCGATCGAGTAATCAGCTCCTGTAATCCGGAGACTGAATTCCAGAGGTGTATTTTATTTTCTTTGGTTGTATAGTACGGGTAGGTCGGGGCCCTGTCCCGATCATTTCTATTGTTATTCTTAGAGGCTTGCAGTCTGTATATATTTCCCTGTGGTCAAATGAGCCGGTCGTGTGAGGCCGTGCATTTTGATAGCTGTTTAGCATTGTTGATTATGTTGGCTGTGTGGGGCCATAGTCTGGTAGTAGTGGTGACCTTGCCGGTCACGTAGTTATTCAGTATTTTATTGTTGAGATACAGATAACTAGACAGCATGGTGGCCTTGTCGGCCCGCATAAGTTTCCTTATAGTTGCTTGTTTCTGGTTAGCTGTTATTGCAGGTACAGGAGGCTATAGGCCAATGGGCCGGGGGCTGTGTTTACAGCCGTTATATAGCCCTTTGTTTCCAGAAATGTGAGTTAGAGCCAGCCAGGCACCAGATGTGCCCAGGCTCAGCAGTCTAGTAGTTCAGGTCCTAGTAGGGCACCAGGTGCCATTCATACCACCCCCAAGGCGGGGTGTGACAAACTTGGTATCAGAGCAGGTCATGTCCCAGGGAGTCTGCAAGCCGTGCTAAGTAGAGTCTTGTCTATGGATGTGTTGTGCACCACATACTATAGGCAGGAGGCTGTGAGGCATGATAGGATGGTTACCCTTCCTTCTCAGTCAGTCGTGCTTTAGAGCGGTACAGTATAGGGTGGAGTCTCTAAAAGCTTACAGTATTCTTTGATTACAGATACAAAGGCAGATCAACATTACCCTATTACAGGCAGAAGATCAGATATAGCAACAGAAGAAGGCATCAGCCAGTTACATGATAACTATAGCAGCAGGAGGAAGGTACCCGAGACCTCCCAGCATGATACCTTTATCGGTACTATCCCCAGTATACGTTGATAACATCAGAATAGGAAGTCAGGAGTGTAAATGTACATACGAGTTGATTTATTTATTAGCTATATAAGATCTGATTAAGATTACAGACAAGGTCAGGCCACCAGGTAAGTATAAGAAAGAGAGGGAAATGCAGGAATCCCAAATACATCTTTTTGGATATGGTACAGTTAAATGCTTTTATTTGTTTCAATAAGAAAAGGGCTATTCCTACCTCTTGATTTTGATGCCAGTATAGTAAAGGGGCATAAGACTTGAGATGGGGTTGCCAAATCCAGCGGTAAGTAAAGATGGGCTGATTGATCCTAGTAAGTATTAGAAAGTATAAAGAGCCCCTATGATTCCGTAAGTTGTGCAGACCCTTATGATAATAAGCCAGTAGAGAAAGTAAGACCGATAGCTTACCCGAAGCAGGGGTAAAAGACCTGTTAGTGATGAATGCCGGGTAATAGTCAAGTTTGATTCAGAAAAAGGCCAAGTCCGCCACGTATGTTAACAGATAGCAAGACATACCTGTAAGATTGTAGTTATGATCCGGTTGTGATATCGAAAAGGTGAGGGGTCATGTGAATCAGATAGGTCTGACTGCAAGTCAGGGGAAGTATGAACTGATATTGGACCAGCAATCTTGTTAACAATGAAGAGCAGGTACCTTGAACCCCAGAGTTCAGCTTAAGTAAGATGAGGGAAAGAAGCAGGAATGTCAGATCTTGTGGGGAAATTAGAATTACCCCCGGATTGATAAAATATCGTATTAAGGATTAAGCCTCGGACTGACAGTAAGATTGCGATTCAGAATACCGCAGTATGTCCGCTATGGAGAAGTTAAGAAATTATTGATACATCAATTCTAATCTAGTGTAGCCTAGAGATAAGGCCCAGCAGACAGTCATGGGCTCTCAATATATGCCTAGTAAGGCCACAAGATTCGAACGTTGACCCCACATCGCAAGAGTGGCAGAATTTCAAACAGCAGACAATAACTAAAGTGTTTATGTTTGTTACTTTCAGAATGGGGTGACAATACAATGAAATGATAAGTCAGGGTAGGAGATATTATTAGGCCGTAGAAGCGGTGTATCATGTACGGCATAAGACTCAGCAGAGCATGTCAGAGATTATGTATTACCGCAGAATTCAGTACATATTGTACGTAGCTATTGATATATATATATATATATATATATATACAGATAATAGATATGTTGTGAGTAGTTGCCTATAAGGGGTACAATCACAGATGTTGATTAGTAATAGAAAGCATGTACAAATTGCATTGCAGGACCCCCCCTTGCCAAAAAAAAGGGGAGAAGAAAGAAAGAAAAGGAGAGAAGAAAGGAGAAAGGGAAAGGAGAAGAGAAAGGACAGATTAAGTGTGAATTACGTATGAAGTCATAGAAACTATCTCAGTTCTCAGTTATTAAGTTAATAGACTTATGTGTTGTTGCCAGATCTAGGCTCTAGGAGCTTATCAGAGTTAATGGCCTAAACCAGATGACTAGATGATAAGGGCACAGTTAGACGATCTACCGACCAGCTGGCGCCTGCATTAGCAGGGAAGCATCCCTGAAGATCGGTAATAGTAGTGTATGTGCTAGAACCAGGATTAGAGGCCGAATAGGTAAATTTTAGAAATTAGCAATACCAGAATTGTTCTAGTATGTTAAGTGGTCGTACGTCATTTTTCCAGCCTTGTAGGTGAGAGTCGGCCTTAACCAACCTAGCAGTTATTATGTGGAACACCCCATAAGACAGTCGGCCGTCCCAGTCAGAATACCCGTGGGTACCCCAAGGAAGGGTCCACATCAGTAGTCAGCGACAGACTAGTACTTCAGCTGGTTCTCGTAAGATATTTAGATACAGAGCCCTAGCAAAAGGCCAGTATTTACCGAATAGCTCATAAGACCGAGAATTCCCCAGAATAGCAGTATAAATCTAAGTGGATACACACAAGGTGTAAGAAATTGATAGTACCCTGCTAGCACAGTGTTTACTAAGACCAGGGGATCAGTAGACTCCCCGTGAAGACCCAGAGATTGATCGCCTAGGAGTAAGTTTGATTAAGCCCAGCCTTACAGTGGTTCAAGCAAAATAACAAAGCAATTATATTTCCACAAGTCTGCAGTCATGCATGAACTATAAGTACTCAAGTAGAACAGTTAGAGCATTGTTAGACTACTACCACATTCGGGTCATTCAACCCGACTATTCAGTTATTTAAGGTTATGCAGCCAGATCATTAGAGGTCATGGTCAATATCAGGATCCTCTGATCAGATAAAGGCACAAGGTGCGCAGACGGTTGTTCAGGTTATCCCAGCAACAAGTAGCCTTAGCATGTGGCCGGAGGGCCAGATAAGCTCTAGCTACGCCTGTAAACTACCGGTCGATCTCTTTGGCAAGACAAGTCAGTATAACCGTCAATTATATGCCGAGCTCTCTAAGTATGAAAATGTTGTATCAGCCAAGAAGAGGTAATGGAGCAACAACCGCTCTTAGCTATAGATCTATTAGAAGTGTGGTGTATGGGCAGCCCGAGCAACGGAGTTGGTCAGAAAGATACATCAATTGGTCAATTTAGCCGTTCGTGCAATAGAAATGAAGGACAACATAGCGGTAATCGAGAACACCGCCGTGTCGTCATTAGTTGTGAAAATAAAAAGAACGGTAGTATAAGAATCCTGACCTGGTTAGCAGGGGAAAACGCCAGGTTTTTAGGTAACAGAGGGTGGAGTGCTGCATTGTAAAAGCCGTCTATATGTTCCAGATGTTTCAGGGCTCCACCAGCAGATTCTGAACGAGGTACATTACGCCCGTTATTCTCTTCACCCCGGTACGACAAAAATGTACCATGACATCAAAGAGAACTACTGGTGGCCAGATATGAAAAGAGGAATTGCTGAATTTGTAGCCCAGTGTCCTAACTGCCAACAGGCAAAAGCAGAACATCAGAAACCAGGCGGGTTAACTCAGGACATAGCTGTGCCTCTCTGGAAATGGGAAGCGGTGAATATGGATTTTGTGGCAGGATTACCCCGTGCCAGATACAAACATGACTTTATATGGGTAATAGTTGACAGATTGACTAAATCAGCTCATTCCTTACCAGTTAGAACTACTTTCTCGGTTGGAGATTATGCGGAGTTGTATATCCGAGAGATAGTCAGATTGCATGTAGTGCCAGTATCCGTTATTTCAGACAGAGGAGCGCAGTTCACGGCTAGGTTTTTGAAATTGTTCCAGAAGGGGCTGGGGACGTAGATTAATCTAAGCAAAGCTTCCCACCCTCAGACAGATGAGCAGGCTGAGCGCACAATTTAGACGCTCGAAGACATGTTGCGAGCGTGTGTGCTAGATTTCGGTAGTAGCCAAAGTGAGCATTTACCGTTAATTGAATTTGCCTACAATAATAACTATCATTCAGCCATCCAGATGGCACCTTTTGAGGCATTATACGAGCGGAAATGCAGATCGCCGAACGGTGTTTGAAATCTGAGAGTCAGTGTTGGTTGGCCCAAACATTGTTCAGCAGTCAAAGGAAAAGGTAAAGCTTATCCGAAGAATGCTTACTGACTGCACAGAGCCGCCAGAAATCATATGCAAATGTGCGGCGCAGAAAATTGGAGTTTGATGTGCATGACTGGGTATTTCTGAAGTATCCCCAACGAAAGAGGTAATAAGGTCCGGCAAGAAAGATAAGCTCAGCCCGAGGTTTGTTGGGCCTTATCGGATTCGTCGAAGGACAGGCCGAGTAGCATATGAGTTGCATTTGCCTCTGGAATTAGAATCCGTTCATCCGGTCTTTCATGTATCTATGCTAAGGAAATGCATAGGAGACCCGTCCAGAGCAGTCCCAGTCCAGAATATCCAGGTTACGAAAAAGTTGGCCTATGAAGAGGTTCCAATAACTATCTTAAACAGACAGATTCGCAGATTGAGGACTAAAGATATTACGTCTATCAAGGTATTGAGGCGTAACAGGAACCGAGAGGAGATGACTTGGGAAGCGGAGGAAGATATGAGGATCAGATATCCTCACCTATTCCAGGCCTAGTCAGCCGACAGGTATGTCCGTATTATTGCTTATGTAGTATCTTATGGTTGTATATGTATAAGTGAGGAAAATTGATATGTAGCCATCCAGTGAATCTTACAGTATTGTGTACAGTACCTGTATTGGACTTTTCTACATTTTAGGTTTTTGCTATAGTCCATATTATAGGGGAAACTCTGCCGAAATTTTTCTAGAAAGTAAGTTAAGTAGTCCTCCGATAGCAGTGTACATTCGAGGACGAATGTTCTTAAGGGGGGGGGAGAATGTTATATACCGTAGAATTTCCGACACCTAAATGACCTATTCGCACGTTGGTTAAGCATATTTGAAAGACATACGTGCTAAAGAAAGGCCCGGGAAAAGATCGGACGAGAAACCTGTCGAACCATCGCAGAAGGAGCCGAGACAGAACCCCTCCGCGATGGCAGCGTGTCACGAAGGTGAAGCCTCCGCTTTGGCTCCGTGACACGTTGGCCTTGTCCAGGCCCAAGTATATAAAGCCCCACTTCAGTTTTAAATCATTAATCACCCATGTAATTTCCAGAAAACAGAGCAAACCAGTAGAAAAGGAAAAAGGAACGAAGAGATAATATAATTTTCATCCGATTACGCTGCTAAACGTTGTCCAAACTCAAATTAACCTCAGATACCGAGGTATTTAGCAGCAGAGAGCATTCTTACGGATTTAGTTTCGTGAAATACGGCCGAAGAATCATCGAGCTATCAAGCTAAGGTAAGTGGAATTGCTCTAAATTAGTGTCTATGTGTTCCTAGCTGAGAAGTGAATAGTTCTCCCTTCTGGACCTCTGAAAAATAGCGAGTTTTCGACCGTCTTTCGATAAGCCTAAGTTTAGGCTATAAACTATATCGAAAGTGACGTTGCTCTTTAAAATAAAGTTGTATTTAGTATTAATTGGCATATTTATGAATGCAGTTGGGAGAAAATAGTTGAAGTACCGGCCGAGCCTCGTCCGACAGACGGATAGTTCGAGGATAAGGTATGTAAAGTTAGTTCCCTCGGCAAGTTAGTAATCTTGGTACAGTACAGTAATTTAAAGGCCAGTAGAATATTCAGAAGCCATGTATGATGTTTACTATGAATGATGGTACGATATTAGAAACGTCATGTTATGATCAGCGCGAGACTTGCTAGCACGATATAGATTCTAATACAAGTGTTAGAAACTGCACAGCATGCTCAGTACGTGATGTGACACAGAATGTTAGGATAATATCGTATTCAGTTGAAACCCAGTAAAGAAATGTAATATCTGTAAGACATCTCAAAAACAGAATGATAAGTTAAAATGAGGTTAGAAAGCATATTAGGAATAGTAAATCTTATTACTATAGAAACTTAGTATACAGCATAGTTTTCAGCAGAAATACTATATCATGTTCAGCATTAGACTCAGTACAGTATGGCAGAAGATTATATTTATGTACATATGCTATGTTCAGTCTCAGCATGTATTAAATATGTACATATCACTATCGCTAGTTCAGCATGCAGTATGTACAAACACTTTATTATCGTTAGTTTCAGTATGTGGGACATGCAGATAGTGTTACTAGTTGAGACTGTTGTATTGTTTGGGGTTGGACTACCGAGCATCCATGACCGCCCAGGGTTGATAGTTGTATCGACTCATCCGCCAGAGGACAAGGATACGTCGCTCTATGGAGTGGCATGCCGTCCCACAGGGACGAAGATAGGATGCCAGTTTTCCCCATATTGTGCCTTGGTCGGCCCTTATACACCCCCGTCGAGCGGATACGCCCGGGGTGTTGATTCAGGAGTCCTCCGGAGTCAGATGCAGTTATAGTCAGGGGCTCAACGAGCCCAAGTGCATACCCAGGGGACCGGCAGGATGCTTACAGGGTTTATAGGAGATGGGATGACTGGGGTAGGGGTATAGATTCTGTGCTGGTTGTACCTCCCGGCTTATGGGGGCCGGGTAAGGTTTGTGTGTGCTATATTATGCTATGTTATGTCATGCCATGTTATGATAGATACGAGTAGATCAGCAGTAGAACGATACGTCTCCAGGTATGACTCCTACTCCTTCCAGTATAATTGAGAGAAGGTATGACTTACATTATCAGACAGTTAATCTATTTCTCTCTACTTCAGTTTCATCAGTTATATTATTATTTTCAGATATTTCTTTCAGTTATTGCTTTACATACTCAGTACCAGCGGTACTGACGCCCGATGGGGCGCTGCATTACTTGCCTGCAGGTACTCATAGACGAGCAGGCGATACCACGTGATTTCTGTCAGCGATCGAGTATTCAGCTCCTGTAATCCGAAGACTGAATTCCAGAGGTGTATTTCATTTTCTTTGGTTTTATAGTACGGGTAGGTCGGGGCCCTGTCCCGATCATTTCTATTGTTATTCTTAGAGGCTTGCAGTCTGTATATATTTCCCTATGGTCAGATGAGCCGGTCATGTGAGGCCATGCGTTTTGTTAGCTGTTTAGCATTGTTGATTATGTTAGCCGTGTGGGGCCATAGTCTGGTAGTAGTGGTGACCTTGCTGGTCACGTAGTTATTCAGTATTTTATTGTTGAGATACAGATAACTAAACAGCATGGTGGCCTTGTCGGCCCGCATAAGTTTCCTTATAGTTGCTTGTTTCTGGTTAGCTGTTATTGCAGGTACAGGAGGCTATAGGCCAATGGGCCGGGGCTGTGTTTACAGCCGTTATATAGCCCTTTGTTTCCAGAAATGTGAGTTAGAGCCAGCCAGGCACCAAATGTGCCCAGGCTCAGCAGTCTAGTAGTTCAGGTCCTAGTAGGGCACCAGGTGCCATTCATACCCCCCTCCCCCCCCCCAAGGCGGGGTGTGACAAGAATCGTCTTTGGTGGTTGATGTTAAATCCAGGCAAGATGAGGATCCAATTTTGAGGAAGCTAAAGGAGACGGTGCAGAGTCAAAAGGTGGAGGTTTTCTCCCAAGGGGGAGATGGTGTGTGTCACAACCCGAGAGTACACCCAGATCGTAGATACGAGACAAGGAGTCCCGAGAGTCCCCAAGTCAACCCATGGCATGAGAATAACACTAATTCATTTATATATAGCGGAAAACTTAACTTATAAATCATAAACTAACTGAAAATCGTATCCTGAATTTGTAAGGAACGACAAACCGAAATACAATCATCACCGACAAAATACTACACATAAGTCTGAAAACCTCTAATCATAAAAAATGGGTTGAAGGGACAAGACCCCAACTAACCCAAACAGTCTGAAAACATAAGATAAACAAGGCCTGAACATGAAGCCCTCGGATCATGAGGACTCACCACTGGAGATTTAGCGAAAACGAGCACACACTAGGGAGATGTTGAGCCTGTGAACCAGATCCTGAAAATATATGGGTCAGTACTAGAAAAGTACTGAGTATGTAAGGTATGCAAAACAATGCTTAAAACATAAAAGTTATGGGAGTGGGGACATCATGATCATAAAACTAAAATCATAAGTATATCATAAGGCTCAAAATTTCCAAGAATATTCATAAACCCATCAAAGTTATAACAAGCGGGGAAAACATTTAATAAGTCATAACTTGATCCAAAAGAACATGATCATGCATATTTCAAAACCATGAGGAACAATAGGAGATTTCTAGAATCGACATACTCCACATGAGCACACATGAAGTCCGACTTGTACGCCTAGTCGGGAGGCTGTTCATACCTTGCCAAGGGTATGAACCATGAAAGTCGTGATATCACTCATGAAGGCCCCGTAGGGCATAGGGGACAGTCACTAAGGAGTTCCCAAACATAATACTACGGTGGCACGTAGTTATGAGATTTGGGGCGTAACCTAGGCCCCGAACCTACTCGGTGTTAAGTACTACTCCTAAAACATGCAACGTGCTCATAACATTCATAACATGACATGCATGACTAGTGAAAACATGGGAATCATGACATACTCAAGAATTTATATTACTAGCCAAGGAATTGGGCCCATGAGTCGGCCAAAATCATAGTATAATTCATAAGCGACATGTTGGCATTGCCCATAATTTCAAACATACTTGACATGTTTAATATCATAAGAAAACGATCATGCTAGCATGGGAAATTGAAACTTGAAGACATGCTTAAAAATGTAAGAGAAACTTGTTCATGCTTTCGAAGTCATCTTGACCATGAAATTCACTAAATATTTCCCCATGATTGGGCATCCATACTTTTAGAGATTTAAATCATGAAATATAGGATAAACAAGTAAAATCAACCCAAATAAATTCAAAATTCACAAATTTGACATGCTACTATAAGCTTATTTCATGTTTTAAGAAAATCATGAAATTTGATAAAGACCCATAAAGTTTTGGTAACTTTAAACATAGAATTAGGGAGAAATTGGGCATGGGTAGGGACTAAACTACTGATTAAAAACCCCACATACCCCGGGTAGAATGTTGAAGAACCTTGAAAGAGAAACTTGAATCCCTTTCCTATTTCCTCTCTAGTCTTACAAGTATCAAATGAGGTTCATCATGGTTGATTTCCCCTTAAAAGGCCTTGCCCCGACCTCAAAACGACGTAGTTTAGGTCTTAGGGGCGTAGGAAATTACGAGAAGGCCCTTACTAATTCGCAGGAAATAACTATCAGGGGGTCCTAACGGACGACCTGACGACTCGTTGCCAGGGCATACGATCTGTTGGTTCACCCTTCAAGTACACTACCTCATTGTTCATGAAAATTCAATTGGATTGGTAATGGCCCTCCTAACGGGTCATTAGGACTGACGATGACTCATTAGGTACCATCCGTTAAGTACTCTGGATAAGCCTTACTATCTTACTCTGGGACCACCCCACGACTGACATGACCACTCGTGGTGTCTGACCATGAGTCGTTACATCGCCCCTGCGGACCCCGAGTCCCTCATCATCCCAGGCCTTCCCCACGAGTCACTTGACGACTCATTTAGCCTCTTCATGAGTTGTTAAGTGACCCGTTTTGCAACTGCTGCAACATTTTCCAGTTTTTCTCCTGATTCACTTCCGGACCTGATCCTAGGGTTCTCGGGGTATAACAGTGTGCTACGATACTAGGGTCATCTATGTGTCCTGGATGTTGATGATTTGAGAGTTCGAATATTGCATGAGGCACATGGTACCAGATATTCTATTCATCCAGGATCCACGAAAATGTATCGGGACTTACGAGAAATCTATTTGTGGGATGGTATAAAGAATGATATTGCATAGTTCATAGCAAAATGTCTGAACTGCCAGCAAGTGAAGGTCGAGCATCAAAGGCCAGGAGGTGTACTTCAGGATATCAACATTCCCACTTGGAAGTGGGAAGAGATTAATATGGATTTCATTACAGGCCTAGCCCGTACTCGCCGACACTATGACTCCATTTGGGTGGTGTTAGACAGGTTAACTAAGGCGGCACACTTCCTACCAATCAAGACCGCAGATTCAGTGGATGATTATGCTAATTTGTATATTCAAGAGTTGGTTCAGCTTCACGGAGTGCCATTGTCTAATATCTCAGACCGAGGTACTCAGTTTACCTCTCAATTCTAGCGTTCGTTTCAAAAGGGACTTGGGATGCAAGTTAAGCTCAGTACAACCTTCCTTCTGCAAACAGACGTCCAAGCAGAATGAACCATTCAGATCCTCGAGGATATGTTGAGGGCATGTGTTATGGATTTCAAAGGTAGTTGGGATGATCATTTGCCCTTGATTGAGTTTGCCTATAATAACAATTATCACTCTAATATCTAGATGGCACCGTTTGAGGCTCTGTACGGGGGAAGGTGTAGATCACCTATCGGTTGGTTTGAGGTAGGTGAGACAGCCATGATAGGACCCGATTTGTTTCATGAGGCCATGGTAAAGGTCTAGTTAATAAGGGACCGGTTGAAAACCGCTTAGAGTCATCAAAAATTGTATGTTTATGTGAGGAGGAGGGATTTGTAGTTTGATGTGTACGACTAGGTCTTTCTAAAGGTATCTCCCATGAAGGGAGTCATGCAGTTCAGAAAGAAAGGGAAACTCAGTCCCTGATATGTAGGTCCCTACCCGGTTGTGGGGAGAGTTGGTAAAGTAGCTTATGAGTTGGACTTGCCATCGGAGTTGCCCTCAGTTCATCCCGTTTTTCATGTGTCACTTTTGAAGAAGTGTTTGGGTGATCTAGCCTTGGTAGTTTAGGCAGACAGCATTGGAGTGAAAGACAGCCTCAACTATGAAGAAATTCCCGTTGAAATCTTAGATCGTTAGGTTCAAAAGTAGAGGAACAAAGAAATAGCTTCAGTTAAGGTCTTATGGAGAAATCAACAAGTTGAGGGAGCTACATGGGAAGCTGAAGCAGATATGATGGACAAATATCCACATTTATTCTCTACCGACTCAGTTCCGACTTGAGGTATCAGTTTCACCCTGACTTTATCTAGTCTTCATGTTCAGTTCATGTATACAAGTTTCTTCTATATGTATGAATGTGTATGTGAGGTATGAGATCATTTCAGCTATGTGGTTTTATTCGAAGGTAATCATTTTGCAAAAATTTTAATTTAAAATGATCAGTATGTGGTTATGATAAATTGTATGTTTCTATTTGTTGCTTGTTCCTACATTCGAGTACAAATGTTCCCAAGGGGGAGATATTATAATACCCCGAAAGTGCTTAGGAGTAGGCTTGGGAAGCTAAAATGCAAAATTGCTGAAAGTGGGGAAAAAGTTGCAGAAAGACAGGTACCACGACCCATGGTAAGTAACCACAGGCCATCGTTTGTGGCCGTGAGTTCAGGAGTTCTGATGTCAGAGGGGAACAACAGTTGATTCAAGGACCCGTGGTAAGTAACCATGAGCCATCGTTTGTGGTCATGGTAGGAAGTGGACTTGGCAGTAGGAAGGTAAGACGGGTCATGCAATGACCCGTTGTGGCTTACAACAACCCGTTGTGGGGAGTTGTGGTAAGGGAGCCTAGATCTCAATGAGAAAGGACGGATAGTAACCACGACCCGTTGAAGCGTACGACGAGCCATGGTGAGGCTCGTTGGATAGAAGTTCAGAAGGTTTGGAGGAGCAATCAACAACCGAAGGAACGACCCGTTGGATCATAGTACGACCCGTATTGTCCATCCATTGGTTAAGTTCTAAAGAGAAGGCATTTAGCAATTCATTCAAAGAGAAGAAATAACGGTCCGTGGGTGGTTTCCACGACCCATTGGTGCCACTCGTGGTTTCATCCGGCCAATTTTCAAGGAAGGTTTATTAAGGGCATTTTTGAATTTTCCACACTTTTAGACCCTAAAATACGTCATTTTGGATATTTTCTGAGTGTGATAAGATAAGTTAAGTTCTTTATGCATGCTCATTCTCATGCAAAAGCTTAGAGAGATTTTTGGGAGATTCAAGGTCTTCTTCCCCAAGTTTCCATCAATTTCCTTGTGGGTATTCAAGGAACTTTGAGTCAATCCATTTTCAGGTATGTAGGGTTTTAATGGGTGTCTTCCTTCCACACCCATGCCCAATTCCTATTAATTAGTGTTAAATTATGAATAATCAATTATGGGGTTTTGATCAATTGTATGATTCTTATATCTCTATTCATGGGTATGATTAGATTGAGTTGATATTGATGATTTACGAAGCTTGGGCGGATTCTAACTTGTTTCTCCTATAAATTTTGTTTTTTTCAAAAAATTGAAACTAAAATGCCCATGGGTGAAGAGTCCATGAAAGAGGTGATTTATGGTAAATGTGAGATAATGATGAAGTTGGAGATGAAAAACATGTTTCTAAAGCTACCCATGGTTATGATGTTGTTTTCAAAAATAAGAGGGAAAAGGCATAAATCCCCCCAAACTTGTCCGCATAACTCAGTTTAGCACTTTAACTTTACGAGCGTTTATTTACCCCCCCCCCCCAATTTTAATCAGAAGTGTATTAATAACTCCTTAATAACTGACGTGGCAAATTTTTTTTAAAAAAAATTGGAAAGCTCGTGGGAAGAGTAAAAAATATTAAATATGATTTGAACTATCCATGTGTCATTTTCTAATTGGATGATGCAATTAGCTATATTTAGTTATGTTTTTCTTTATTTCTTATTTTCATTTAAGATTTTCTTTTCCTTTTTTTTCTTTCTCTTTCTTCTTCTTCTTTCCTATGGTTCTGTTCTCTTTCTTGCTTTCTTCTTCAATACCACATCAAATTTCTCAATATCTTTTCTCATCTTTTATATCATTCTCTTCTTCTTTTTTTGTTTCTTTAAAGATAAATTTGCTTGATGAGTTTAATATTGTAACATAATAAAATTTAAAAAAATTATTTTATAGGTAGATCATATGTAGGTTTGGTTGACCGGAAAAATTATTTTTCGATACCATTTTTATCGATGAAGTTGACCCATATATGTTTTCTTTTTGAAACACTGATAAAATACTTTTCTTCGATCTTTCCCCTTTCTTAATCGAAATTTAGGATCTAAAGGTTGAGATTGAAATTGTCGCACTCACCCCGAAAAAATCAAATTCCGATGACTTTTCTTTCTTCAATGTGATTGTTTATCTCATCTATAAACTATCTTATTGAGAAGCTCTTTCAATTATAAGCGAGGTATGAGTGTGTATGTCGTAGATCTGAAATTAAGAAAAGTTCTGCCATGAATGTGTTTCCATGGATATGGAAAGAAAAAAATAAAGAAAAAGAAGAAGAAAGGAAAAAATAAACAAAATATAAAATAAATGATGAAAAATAAAAATAATTTAAAAAATGGGGTTATACACGTGTCAGGTGCGTGTATAACACTCATATTCATTAATGTGGGATTGTTTTGAGAAGGGGGTATTAATTCACTTCTGATTAAAATAGGGGGATAAATAAATGCTCGTAAAGTTAAAGTGCTAAACTGAGTTATGCAAACAAGTTTGGGGGGGATTTTATGCCTTTTTCCAAAATAAGAATGTGTAGATCCTAGTATGATAATGCTTTGGGGAATGCCCATATGTTGATTAAAGCGATGATTTCCCCAACATAAGCTTACCACATTATTTAAAGAGAAATTTCCCAATTCTTATTATAAATTCTAGCTTGTGGTATGTCGAGTTAATATTTCTACATGTAGCTTACCACATGATTTGGAGTAGATGCTCCCACCTATGATTGAGCTTATGGTATGTTTCAAAATAAAGCTTCTCATATGCATGAATTTATAATTGAGATGTATGGCATAATTGAGCTTTGTTGAAGGACAATGTTGAGCTTCATTTTCATATGATTTCTAGTCTATGCATGATTTCATTATTGAGCTTTGTCGAAGGACATTGTTGAGCTTCATTTTCATATTATGTCCAGTCTATGCATGATTTCATTAATGAGCTTTCTCAATAGACAATCTTGGACTTCATTCCATACGATGTTGAGTCATGCATGATTTCATGTTGAGCTTCGTCAATAGACGATGTTAAGCTTCATTATATACGATGTAGAGCATTGCATTTTTTTTTGAAGAGTCTAGCACCGAGAGGGTTAAAGGTCGATTACCCTATGCCCAAAAACTATGCGCCAACGTAGGTTGATACTATTATATTATCGGGACCTCTCCTGTGAGCTATCCCCTGCCCAATTGGCCCTTCAGCTTGATATCGATATCATGGTATCATCCATTGCCCTGGGAAGGTTATGGATGACTCTACCCACTTGAGTGTGATAGTTGGGACCATGTAAGCTCTATCGTGGTATGTCGGTTAAGTGACGAGTCTCCCACTGTCTATATCATTTAGATTTGCATATTCACTATTCATGATGATTAGTTATGCATGCATGTGAAGCAAGGTTTGACTCATTTTTCATCTTTTGATATAAATGATATGTTTCAACTTTGAGTCATTCGAGTCGATCATGATGTTATAAAGCTATGTATGGCCATGTTATGATAAGATTATGAATACAGAAAGAATGCATGTATGCCTTTCCTCTCATGTTGAAATCTTATGATATATTATGAATTGTTTTAAATAATCTACCTTGCTAGAGCGGTTTTACTTACCTTGCATACTCGGTACATTCCACGTACTGACCACATACTTTCTATGTTGTATCGTTTCAGGATACAGGGTTCGGATTCTCAGGATCGTCTTCATCCTTAGTCCATCTCAGCTTACACTATTAGTTCATTGGTGAATCCTCATGTTCCGAGGGCTGTTTGACAGACATTTATGCTATCTTGAGTTTTAGTATTGTTTGGGTTAGTTGGGGATGTCCTATCAACCCATCGTATGTAATAGAGGCTTTTAGACTAGTATGTAGTACTCAGCTCTTGTATACGTCCAGTATTTCTTGATGTTGTGCTATGGTTATGTTTCCACTATGTTTTATGTTTAATGCCCCT
The DNA here is from genome assembly GCA_035772735.1 of Datura wrightii. Taxonomy (NCBI): domain Eukaryota; kingdom Viridiplantae; phylum Streptophyta; class Magnoliopsida; order Solanales; family Solanaceae; genus Datura; species Datura wrightii. Next base: position 100,693,826 of record JASDFA010000007.1, read on the forward strand.
CTTGTTTAATTGAGAATAGTTGTATTCATGTGCCATGGGTCGACTTGGGGTATTTCAGGGTCCCTTGTCCCGTGTCCACGATCCGGGCCTCCATTCGGGCCATAACATATATTATTATAGACCATCCTGTTCATTCTACCACACTTCTACCTAACCTAACCCCACAAAACATAATATGTATTATCCTCAATGCATACAAAATATGGATATAAGATAAGGTAGGAGCTCCTTAGAGCGCTTCAGGTGCTCTAATCTACTTAAGTCGATGAGGTCTCAAGAATTTTTCCCGAGTCTGTAGTTTGACTTAACCTCCTCAAATTGGGTCGTCACTTTGAGGACTATGGAAGGGGTAGCAGTGTCTACCACCTCTGAGGCACGTGAGCTAGGGCCTGCGCCCACTATCTTAGTTGTAAGGTCATCCATGGAGCTAGCCATCTGCACCTCTCTCTCCATATTATTTCCTTCTTCTTGTGCACCTCCTCAAAAGGTTCCTCATCTATATCTACCCTCTCATCCTTGAAGTCCTCATCTTCTGGCAGCGAGGCATCAAAGATGCTTAGATCAGGCTACAACTATTGTATATCCCCCTTTACCTTGATCATGTATGCTCGTAGTGCAGCAATGGCTTCCCTTGTACCAATACTCTCAAGAGCGGATACTCCTTCCTCTAGATTATAAATAGAGGTGTGAACAAGATAAAGTGTCATGTCAATGGCCCTCTTGATCATCTCAGGAATGTGCTCAATCAGTGATGTCAGCTTCGTGTTATTCCTTGCTGTCATATATGCGACCTGAACCATCGAGGATGCATATAGTGATTGCATCAGCTGTAGGATAACTGGGGAGTAAAGGAGGAAGGTGGGATTTCAAATGAAGCTGGTGTAGGAGCCTCAGTGTCTATTTCACCCATTAAATGAGGGTCAAGATTAATGGCACCCTTTGAAGAATAAGTAGCGACCAGCTCACACTTACTCTTTTTTAATTTTGGATTCATTTTATCCTAAATCTTTGAATTATCTACAATTTGGTTCACCCACTGATATTCATCAATTCTTGTACCTCTGCGACACCAACTTCCCAATAGAGATTTGTGACCAATACTACGAAGGATCAGTATGTGTATGCCTATCTAGCTCGATCCCTTATCTCAAGAGCAATGATATCCTCCACATTAATACGCATCCCTACCATGATACAAGTAATCAAAATGGCTCGTGCGGGTAAGATCTCACTATTGTTCTTGGATGATGTCAGTCTAGAGCAAATAAATCCCAGCCAATTCTTAGCTTGGATGTTAAGGTATTCCTATAGATTGGCACGACAGTAGTGTCCCTAGATGGTGTACCTGCTAATCAGAGAGGCAACCCAGGTATAGTGATTTTCTGGGTTTTCCAATTTGTCTAGGTACTCTGTTACATCTACATCATCATCACCAAAGTAAGTCATATTAATGGCTTTTGAGGTACAATCTACCTTAACACCTCTGACCTTTACACTCTTAAGACATGGCCGAGATCTCAGGGGGCCAATAGCTTTGTGATGTCTCTAAGCGGCCCTGTATGAAGCATAGAATTCCTTGACTATTTGTGGACAGAATTGGCCTGGTTGCACTGTGAATATCTGTTAGTCCCTCTCCCATATCTGTTTTAATATCTCCAGGAAATCTTGTTCGATTCCGTTCAGGATGAACTACTTCTCCTAGTTGAAGTTCTAATTTTTTTTCCCTTCAAAGAACTTCTCTTTTATGCCAGGGACGGTATTGAAACGAACAACATCTTCTCCTCTCTTTCTATGGAGTTCAACTCATCTCTCATTATCCTCCTTTGTCTTGTGAAGGGCCTTCTCTATTTTGGGGTCTGAGTCGGACTCCAACTCTGTAGGTCTCTTTTCTTTTCCTTAGGGTCATTTTGTTTTGCTATGCAAGGACAAGAGGTTCTTCGGGAAGTCATTTTACAAAAGTAATCATTTGTTAGTACAATCCAGACATAAATATACAGGTAAGTTACACTACCATCATTTACGATGGATACGCTATTCCCATCTCAAGAAATGCTTTCCATATTTCCATCATGGAATCAAAATAGAATGACTAAGTTCTATGTTAGTATTTGTGATGAATCCACAGACTGTAGTTTTGAATCTACCTTTCGTGTACCCATCGCGGATTGGCTCAGTAATACTAAGCTTTTTGGATGGCATCTGCATTTGGAAATGCAGTCGCACATCAAGAAATACGAACTGTGGAATCAAAAGCGGTTTCTTCCAATCATGTCTAATTCTTATCCCTTCTTAAGATTATTTAATTTCAAACTAAGGGTGGTAAAATCAATATGAGGCTCGAAGAGTCTCGTTTGATGATTGAGAAGCCCTCTCACTCACGCGATAACATCACACACACTTTTAATTAACCTACACATAGCCTATTCAAACTTTGGCTATAAGAAAGTTCATTTAAGTAATTTATCAAGCACATGGTGGGAATGAGTTTATGTTACTATATTTCATTAGACTTTTCTCTTATGAGTTCATAAAACTACAATCATTACGTGCACATGATTACTAACAATAGTCGAGGTCCATGGGTTACTCAAAATTCACCACATAAGGACCCCCCAACCACATTAAACAATACTTACATCAAGTAAAACAACGGAAAAGTTTGAAATCTCTTGCCTATTTGCCTTTTATGGTTATCGCCTTTAGCATGTGATGAGAGTAAAGAGAGAAAGGAGAGGATGAGAGATTATAGGAGAGTGTGCAGAGGTTATTGTGTGTGTGTGCGAGATGAAGGTCCTGGGAGAGAGAGGGAATTTGAGAGATGAATATAGAAGAAGGGGAGAAAGTGAGGGGTTGGTTACTTTTAAAGTAATGGTCCCATTCAAAATATTTATTTATTTATTTGAATATACATATACATATACATATACATATACATATATATATATATATATATATATATATATATATATATTGGGTGAAATTGATGCGCAGCCGCGTATGCACCGCATTTCATTGATTTTCACTACCCTAGAAGGGTGTCTTTCTGGATTAAGGTGTAGTGCACATGCGGCCATGCTTAGGAAAATGCGTCGCTCTTTTTAAATGCGGATACCCCCTTTTCTTCTATTTTTTTGGAAGATAATGTGGTCTAACGGTGTGTTGCATCTGTTGATCTGCGGTCCGCAGTTCCCTCACATCTCTTTCTAGACTTCTTGCCTTTTGCCTTACTCTTCCATGCACACTACAAAAAGAACAGACAAAGTTAATTTAATACTTAGTTGTCTCCCAAGCAATGCCTGATTTAACATTATAGCACAATGTAATCACCTTGATTAGTCTAACTTGATCTAGGTAGATCATTTTCGTCCATTTCACTTCATCTTGAACTCCCAAGTATTGCTTCAACCTTTGGCCATTCACCTTGAGTATGGTTCCATCCTAGAACTCAAGCTCAACAACACCATAAGGTAACACTTGGGTGACCTTGAAAGGTCTATACCATTTAGCTTCAATTTACCCTGTAAACAAATGAAGCCCGGAGTTGAACAACAAGACTAGGTTCCTAGGATCTATCTCCCTCTTCAATATCTTATTATCATGATACAACTTCATTCTTTCCTTATACAAGGTTGCACTCGCATATTTCTTGAGTCAAAACTCATCCATCTCATTCAGATATTCACACCTCAAGTTCGAGGCTTCACTCCAATTAAGGTTCAGCCTTCTCAAGGTCCAATGCCTTGTGTTCCAACTCTGCTAGCAAGTTACATGCCTCGCCAAACACTAGATGATAAGGAGACATGCCAATAGGAGTCTTGTAGGCTATTCTGCATGCATACAAAGCATTATCCAACTTTTGAGACGAATCCTTTCTGTTGGCATTGACAGTTTTAGACAAGATAGTCTTGATCTCACGATTGGGAACTTTCACTTGCTTGCTAGTTTAAGGATCGTATGGGGTATCCACCTTATACTTCACCCCATACTTCTCCAATAGTGCAACCCTCCATCACTTATGACCGCTCTCGGGGTGCCAAACCTGGAGAATATGTTCTTTCTTAGAAACAACGTGACACTCTTTCCTTTATTGTTAGGAAGCGAAATGTCCTCCACCCATTTGGACACGTATTCCATAGCTATAAGAATATACTTATGCCTATAGGAGCTCACAAAAGGCCCTATGAATTCAATTCCCCATACCCCGACTTCTAAAATTGGAGTCAGTGGTAGCTCGTGTCTTCTTGAAATACCTCTATGTCATTGATATTTGTCACAAGTCTTGAAAAATTCATAAGAGTCTTGATAGATAGTGGGCCAATAATACTCACTCTGCAATATTTTCTATATAGTCTGAATTCCACTATGATGTCCCCTCATAGGGGAATAATGTCATGCTTCAAGGATGTGCATCATCTCTACTGCGGGCACATATCACCGGATCATGTTGTTCGCACAAACTCTGAACAAGTATGATTCATCCCAAATTCCTCACATCATGCAAGAATTTCTTCTTCTATTGGAAGTTCAGACCATCCGGCATCACACCACTTATAAGAAAGTTAGCATAATCAGCAAACCAAGGAATCAAGTCTTGAGAAGCAGCCAATACCTGTTTATTTGGAAAGGCTTCATTAATTTCCAGCTCATGGTTTTTTCCTCCAATCATGAAAGATGGTCCACCACTTGGTTTTTGCACCCCTTGCGGTCCTTGACCTCAAAGTAAAATTCTTGTAGCAGTAGGATCCACCGAATAAGCCTAGGCTTTGTATCCTTCTTAGCCATCAAATATCAGATGGTTGCATGATCGATGATGTTGGGCATATTCTTATGCCCATTTGCCATTTTTTACCCATGTTTTGCCTTGCTTTGAGCTCATAATCCTTATGAAATACATGAATTCATATTTATGTACGTCTTGTGAGCTAACAAATGTTTTTAGATGTTTTGAGAAGGAAACCAAGGAAAAAGGACTAAAAAATGACCCAAGGTGTGAAGAAAGAAGAATTCGCGAAAGTTGGCCTAGTGAGATGACTGGCGTAGCGCACCAACCCTAAAACCTCAGAGAAATTTACACAAAAGTTGGTGATATGGGTGGCGTGGCGTGCCAGGTCCCTAACTTCAAAAGAAAATTTGATCAACACCTTGGCGAGATAAGCGCATTAGAAGTATCCTAGACTAGAAAATTTTTCCAACAATTTGGTGCTTTAGGTAGCATGGTGCACCAGAGAGGTCCAGCGGCTCAGAAATTTGAATAACACCTTAGTGCATTGGCTGGCATGGGTCACCCAGAGCAAAACTTTAGAGAGAATCGAAGCCAAACCTGGCGCATTGAGTGGTGCGGCATGCCAGCTATTTCGGGATGGATTTTTATTGATTTTGAATCTAATTATGTAAAAGCAAAAGCGTTATTTGAGGAAATTAGGCATTCTGTGTCCAACTCTAACCATTCCTTACCTACATATGCATTTGATCGTATATGTATTATCTATTCCAACAAATAATACACTCTTGGTCATTTATTAGCTATCGTACATCACATTTTTAAATAGTATTGATCATTGTAAGAAGATTTTGGGAGGAGAGACAAGTACTCAGGTTTTTCTTCTTTTCTTTATCGTTTATACTTCAAATTATGATTATGTCTTTGTTTTTCCGCTTGAACATGAGTGGCTAAACTCCTATTCTAGGGTTTTGGTCATAGCTAATGGTTGACATTTGATAGTTTTTTTATGTTAGTATTGATTCTTCATAAAGGTTGTTTATTCTTACTTATGTTAATTACTTATTCATTAGATTGATCTCCTTTAAAATAAATCTGTTAGCTTTTGGTTGAACTTGGGAGGGAGAACTAAAAGGGTTAAAAGTAAGGATAGAACAGGTATTCAAATACTTGTTTGACCGAGCTCAAGATAGAAGTTGTTTATGAGGTTAGGAATATATCCTTCAACCTTGTTTAGTTAATATACAAGTAGCCACAATCATAGTCTCATGCTTCTCCTGCGATCATAGGGATATAGGAGTTAGGGTTCATGGAATAGTTCTTGGATGTTCGGGAGAATGGCAAGAAATGGGATAGTAACTTGCAACTAGCAACCTTAGAAAGAATTAATCAAGCATATTCAAGTCTTGAAAACTCAACCTAAAGAAAAGGTGTCATTTCCCTAGATTTTCATCATCATTTGAAGTACAAACACGTTTGCAACGATTTTAGTTCATTAGTTAATTTACATATCAAGTTTAGTATTTTAATCTCCAAACCATTCCCCATTTTGATCTATGTTTATTATAATAGTGAAATAAAGTTTAATCTTAAACGATATATTTGACAAGTCTCTGAGGGATCGATAATCGAGACTTCACTATCCTATATTACTTGACGACCACATGCGCTTGGGCAACATCAAGTTTTCGATGTCGTTGCCAAGGACTTGAAGATTGATTAATATTTTAGGTTAGGATTTTTATTCCGCTATTCTGTATTTTACGTTTTGTTTGTTGGTTGTTGAAGTTTACAGGTGTTGTGTGTTTAGTGTATGCCAACTACAAGAAGTGAGGGACTACCCTTGGCTTCTTTTAATCCAGAAAACCTTTCATAGGTTAGTTATGGAGAATAACAAGCAAGCACAGGGCAATAACTAGGAGAAGGGTTCCAGTGCTTAACTTTGCTAGGCAAAACTTGAAAAATGCTTCCAAAGTGATCATTAAGCCGGCCATCACTGAAAACTTTGAGTTGAAGGAATGGACCATGCGGTTGGTCCAGAATACTTGCCAATATTAGGACAAGCCATACAAGGATCCTCATAGACATTTGATGACGTTTGTGGAGCTGAGTGAGAATTTTCACTATCAAAACGTGTCAGATGAGTATGTTAAGCTCACGTTGTTTCCATTCTCACTGATTGGTTCAGAATGAGCCAGTAGGTTTCATTACCACTTGGGAGGATCTTTCCAATAAATTCATCAATATGTTCTTCTCCTCAGGGAGGACAAAAGAGCTGAGAGGAAAGATCTCTGATTTTGTGCAGAAATATGGTGAGACCTTAGCTCAGGCATGGAAATGATACAAAGGTTACTTGAGAGATTGCTTGCACTACATGCAGTCGAAGGAGATTATTAGGCATAATTTCATAGAGGAGCTGAAACCAGAGTCAAAGATCTTACTTAACGCTACCACACAGGGACAAATTTTGTCCAAGAACTATGATGAGAGAGAGACTCTTTTGAATATCATGTCAGCAGGGAGTCAAGACTATCAAGACTCAGGTAGAGGGTTCACAACAGCCAAGGTGCCAGGAAAGCTCAAGCTAGATGGTGTAGCAGTAGTCTGAGCAGATATTAGCCAACTGGTGAATGTGATTAGCAAGCTTGTGACCATACAAGCAGGAAGCTAGCTTCAGTAGGTTAACCGGGTCCAAAATCCACCACCATCATGTGAGGTGTGTGGAGAAGGCCACGTTTATTTAGGTTTTCCACTAAACCTAGAGTCTGTTTATTTTGTGGGACAATAAGGTCATAGTCTATTTAGTTTATGGGATAACAAGGTCATGGTAGAGATTTTGCAGGTAACAATTACAACCAAGGTTACATGAATTCAGCAAATCCCTCATGGGGAGGGAATCAAAACTTCCAAAGACTCCAGAACAACTATTCAAGACCTCAAGGCCAACAGCCTGGCAATTCACTAGAGGAAACAATGAAGTAGTGGATGGCTTAGCAGATTTAGGTGGTTAATGAGATGCAGAAGTCCATCCATGAGCTGGAAAGACGAATGGGGCAATTGTCCCTTCAGCAGACTAACAGATCGCAAAGGGTACTTTCGAGAAACACCGAGAAGAACCCCAAGGAAAATGTGAGCAAAATTTCTTCACGCAGTGGAAAAAAGCTGGGTGAGGTGATCCCCAGAGATAAGAAAGTTGATGCAGAGCAGGTTGTGAAGTCCAGGCAGGAGATATGTGAGTCAAGAAACTCATAGCCGAAATTGGTAGAAGCCAGACCACTCCTGCCATTTCCACAAAGGTTTAAGAAGAAGAAGGAGGACACAACTTGCAAGAAATTTCTTAATGGTTGAAGCAGGTACATGTTAACTTACCGTTATGGAGCTTTTGCAGGAAGTTCTAAAATATGCCAAGTATTTGAAGGATATTATGGCAAACAAGAGGAGGTTTACGGAGTTCAAGACTGTGGCTCTCACAGAAAAGTGTAGTTTCTGGGTGCAAAACAAAATTCCAAAGAAGCTGAAAGACCCAGGAGCTTCACCATTCACTGGAAACAGAGAAGTTGGTTCAGCACTGTATGACTTGGGTGCAAGCATTAATCTGATGTCTGCATCCTTGTTCATAACCTTGGGTTTAGGTGAACCACGTCCTACCATAGTAACATTGCAGCTTGCCAACCATTGTCTTGCTTATCCTGACAGAATTATAGAGGACGTCTTGATCAAAGTGGGATCTTTCATCTTACTGGTGGACTTCATAATCCTGGATTATGAAGCAGATGCATCAGTTCCCTCATTTTGAGGAGAGGATACTCAACCACCGTCGATGCAGTTATAAAGGTGAAGTCGAGTAAGATGTTGATGACTGTAGATGGCCAGGAGGTAGTCTTCGATGTTTTTAGAGTAGCAAGGATCCCACCTCATGATGAGGACTTTACAGTGAGACCAATGGTAGAGCCCAGAGGGTTTAAGCAGGTAGTTAAGTAGTATGTGATTAGTGGAAGTTCAGAAGGTGATCAAGGTACTAATCATTTCACTTGAGTGAAGGAATGAGAAGTCTTGCATTGTGCCACGATGTTAAATCAGGCACTTCATGAGAGGCAACCCATGAATGTCATGCCACGATGTTAAATCAGGGGCTTGTTGGGAGGCAACCCAATTTGTAATAATGTAGACTATATAGTGTCACTTTTATTTTGTTTTGTCTGGAGAAAGGGGGATGTCTGAGTACCCAAAATCAAAACAAAGGAGAACGTCTTGAGTTTAAGTGTGGGGTCATGTGACTCGTGAACCAAAGATACATGTTTCTAGCTAGTCCCTAGAGGGCCTCAGGGAGTATTTCTCACCCTTGTATGATTTTTACTTTATAGATGCTCTGAAGACTAAGCATAACTTTAAGTGTGGGGTGAGGTATCTTCCGATATTTTGAGATCAAGGGTGAGAATGCTATAAAGCTTATATGAACTTAATTTGAAATTTTTTTTTCAAAAATGGCATACCTATTTCGTCCTTCGATTTTTCTTATGGCCTCAGATCTTTTTCGAAGGGAAGCCTTTGAACTGGGTAATTTTTTAATTTTTAGGAGTCATTGTAGTCATAGAGTAGTGACCCTTCCCGATGATAGTGGATGACAACCGTCTTAAGGGAAAATTAGTCATGTTTTTTTCTTATTTCTATTTCTTTAGGATTGAGTCAGACATAACCCACTTGGGTGCTCTTTGAAATTCCACTTGTAAGCTAAGCTAGAGGCAATGAAGTGGTCATCTTAATTGCATGAGTGAGAATGCCATGAGAGATTGATAAAGTTCTTTGACTCGACTCAAGACACTTTTAGGTCTTAATAATGGAAAAATGTCATTCAGTGTAATTGTATGAATGTATAGCTATAGGAAACCGACTAGATTCTTGATGCCATATGAGGTGAGCTTAATTTTTGTGTTTTGTACATAATTTAGCATCTAGAATTTGCCTTAGTATATGTCTGATGGCTAGTTGTTAAAGATTCAAGAGATGATTAAGGCGTTTCTTTGAAAAGGTCATGTTTTCCATGTTTGTTTTACTTTCCTGAACATTTTCCCTAGTTAACCCCCTTGAGCCATAAGTCTTATTCTTTTCTTAGCCATAAAAGTAGCCTATTCCTTTTTGTTGTGTGACTCCAGATTTGTTGATCAAAAAGATAGCCTTAGGCACTTTGAGACTTGAGAGTGAAGGTCCGTCAACGTATCAATGATAGGGGAAAGGAAAGAAAAAAAAATTGTGTGGATAGTAAGAAGAGAAAGTAGAAAGAAGGGGTGGTCACAAAATATGTTGTTTACTTGATGCTAGGACAATGAAAGATTTTTAGTAGTGAATATTCTTATTGATTCTACAAGCATAAACTAGCAGCCAAGTAGTGAACAAAGCGGCACTAAAGAAAAACAAAAGGGTGAGTAGAGCAAAAGGTGAACAATAAAGGAGAAAGTGGTGGACATAAAGATGAAAAATGTCTTAAAAGTGCTTAGGATTGGTAGTCACTATCAAATAAAGATCATTCCTACCCCTTATTTAACTAACATTACAACTAAGAAAAGTCCTTATGATCTTAATCTCTTGAAATAACTAAGTAGTCTAAGTGTATATGAAGGACAAGCTTATGGTATGTTGCATGTGTATGATACATCATTTCCGAGGATGAGTGAGCCTTGCTTATTATGTTCCGTGTTTTGCATTGATAATCTAAGGGAGTAGTATCACTAAAAGTGAAGGACACAAGATGTTGAATATTTTATGGTTAATCATGTTGGTCCTATTTTGAAAAGATGAGTCGGTTATAGAAGTTGTGTAGTCTTGAATGTGAAAACTCTATATGTGCTTGATGTGAATTGCTATAAGCTGATAAACCACTTAATCATATGCTATGCTAGTTGGTCGATTGAGAATTGATAGAGGTAACAAGTGGTGAGAAAAGATGAGTTTGTGCACGGAAATAAGGATTGTTCGAGGATGAACAACAGTTTAAGTGCAGGGTGGTGATGTTGAGCATATTATTATGCCCATATGACTTGTTTTTACCCATGTTTGCCTTGTTTTGAGTTCATATTCCTTATGAAATGCATGAATTCATGTTTATGTGTATCTTGTAAGCTAACAAATGTTTTAAGATTTTTTAAGCAGGAAACCAAGGAAAAAGGCCTCAAAAATGATCCAAGGTGTGAAGAAAGAAGAGTTCACGAAAGTTGGTCTGGTGAGGTGGCTGGCATAGTGCGCCAACCCCAAAACTTTTGAGAAATATGCACAAAATTTGGTGTTATGGGTGGCGTGGCGCGCTAGGTCCCTAACTTCAGAAGAAAATATGATCAACACCTTGGCGAGATGAGTGGTTTGGCGTTCTAGAAGCATCCCAAACTTAGGAAAATTTTCCAATACTTTGGTGCTTTGGGTGGCGTGGCACGCCAAAGGGGGTCCAGAGGCTCAGAAATTTGACTAACACCTTGATGCATTGGCTGGCGCAGGGCGCTCAAAGCAAAACTTCAGAGAGAAATCGAAGCCAAACCTGGCGCATTGAGTGGCACAGCATGCCAAGCCATTTCGGAATGGATTTTTGCTGATTTTGAAGCTAATTACTTGAGGGAAAAAGTGTCATTTGAGGCCTTGCTTGTAAATATAACATCTTGGTCATTTGTTAGCTATCGTACATCACATTTTGGGATTGTATTGATCATTGTAAGCAACTTTCGCGAGGAGAGACAAGTACTTAGGTTTTTCTTTTTTTCTTTATCATTTATACTTTGAATGATGATTATGTCTTTGTTTTTCCATTTGAACATGAGTGGCTAAACTCCCATTCTAAGGTTTTGGCCATAGCTAATGGTTGACATTTGATAGTTTATTTATGCTATATTGATTCTTCATAAAGGTTGTTTATTCTTACTTATGTTAATTGCTTATTCGGTAGATTGATCACCTTTCGAATAAATCTGGTGGCTTTTGGTTGAACTCGGGAGAGAGAACTAAAAGGGTTAAAAGTAAGGATAGAACAGGTATTCAAAGACTCTTGTTCGACTGAGCTCAAGATAGAAGTTGTTGATGAGGATAGGAATATACCCTTCAACCTTTTTTAGTTGATATACAAGTAGCACAACTATCGTCTCATGCTTCTCCTGCGACCATAGGGATATAGGCGTTACGGTTCATGGGATAGTTCTTAGATGTTAGGGAGAATGAAAACAAATGAGATAGTAACTCGTAACTAGCAACCTTAGGAAGAATTAATCTAGCATACTCAAGTCTTGAAAACTCAACCTAAAATGAAAGTGCCATTTTCCTAGATTTTCATCATCATTTGAAGCATAAACACGTGTGCAACTATTCTAGTTCATTAGTTAATTAACATTTCATGTTTAGTAGTTTAATCTTCAAACCATTCCCTATTTTATTTGTGTTTATTATAATAGTGAAATAAAGTATTAACCTAAAATGATTAATTTGACAAGTCTCTAAGGGATCAATAATCGGGACTTTACTGTCCTATATTACTCGATGACCACATGCCCTTGCATGCTTTTGGGAGACATCAATTAGTATGGAAAATAACATTAGTGCCCAACAAGTACGCCCTAAACTTTTCAAAGGCATATATTACAACAAGCAACTCTTGTTTAGTCACCATGTAATTCTTTTGAGCCCCGTTAAGAGCCTTGCTAGCATAATATATAGGATAAGAAGAGCTTCTCTCTTCTTTTCCCTAGAACAGCTCCTAAAGCCACCCCACTTACATCACACATGACCTTGAATGGCTTGGTCCAATTAGGTGTAATAATAGTAGGAGCAGTTATGAGATTCTCTTTTAGGCATTTAAATGCTTTGGGACATGTTTCATCAAAATCAACTTTAGTTTCCTTTTCCAATAACCTGCACAAAGGGTTAGTAATTTTGGAAAAGTCCTTGATGAATCTCTAGTAAAATCCAGCATGCCCAAGAAAACTTCGGACACCCTTCACAGAGATAGGAGGTGGAAATTTAGAGATGACCTCTATCTTTTCTTTATCAACCTCAATGCCTTTTCCAAAAATTTTGTGCACCAGCATAATGCCTTCATTTACTATAAAGTGACACTTCTGCTAGTTTAGCACCAAGTTTGTTTCCTCATAGCTCTTCAATACCGAAGCCAGGTGAGCTGAACAATCTTCAAACGAATCACCCATTACTAAGAATTCATCCATGAAGATTTCAATAGTGTCCTCCACCATTTCTAAAAATATAGACATCGTACATCGTTGGAATGTGGAAGGAGCATTACATAATTGGAAGGGCATTCTCTTGAAAACAAATATACCATAAGGACATATGAAAACAGTCTTCTCCTGATCCTCAGAAGCTGTCACAACCCAAGTTTACATCCTAGCCGTAACACGGGACAAGGAACCCCGAAAGACTCCACGTCGACCCATGGAATAATCATAGAATACACTTAACATCAGACATGACTAACAACATAAATAAAAGGAGCTAATATCAAGAATTTAATATAAACCATAAGGACAATTTAATAACACTTAGATACAATGCTGAATCTGTCTAGACAAGTCTGAAAGCCTTTTACTAAACTGATGAGTTATTGGGACAAGCCCCCAGCTAAAACCCAAAGTCTAAAAAACTGAAACATAGTAAAAATAAGAATATAAACCACGTACTCAGAAGATGAGGACTCACCACTAGTAGCTGAGAGAGAGAAGTGTATCTTGCCACGCGGCAGAACCTGGAGACCTGAATCTATATCATGAAATGATATAGCACAAGAGGCATGCGGTCAGTACTTGGAATGTACTGAGTATGCAGGAAGCGTAATCAACTAACTCATAAGCATATACAAAAAGGAAGTATATAAAAACACAATAATAGTAATGTAACTGAAATGAGATACGACAACCTTATATGAGATTCACATATTCATATCAACATAACCACATTATAAGGACATACATCATTATAAGATCAACTGATGTGCAAAAGTAATAATCAAAAATAATACAGAGGTACGATGTCATGATTGATATCAAGAGGGTCCCTGACTGTTCAAGGAAAGTTCCTGACTGTCAAAGGGAGCGTCCCTGACTATCAAAGGGAAACATTCTTACTAACGAGAATCTCCGACTAACAAAGGGAGAAAATGCTCTGATATAGAGAGTCACTAACAGGCTAGGGATGTTAGTCTCAACCGACTAAGGAGAAACATACACGACTAGTAGCTAGGGATGTGAGTCCCGACTGACTAGGGAACTACTCTTGCTAACGAGAATCCCAACTGACTAGGAAAACATACTTGCTAACGAGAATCCCAACTGACTAGGGAAACACTCTTGCTAACGAGAATCCCAACTGAGTAGGGAAACATTCTTGCTAACGAGAATCCCATAGATTCACCTTGCGCATTATACTATCATGACATTCCAAACTCCGAATTCATCTCATTCAACACGTAGCATAAGGTCATGCATGATTAATAGATTCCAATCATACTTTATCATAGATGCATGGCTTCATTTATTTCAAAACATACCACAAGCTAACATTTGTAAAATTTGGGAGACTTTTCTCCAAACAATGTGGTAAGCTTATTTCGGAAAAATCATCATTTTAAATCGACATATGGGTATTACCCAAAGCTTCGTCACACTTGGATCTAATCAATTCATTTTGAAAACAATGACATAATCATGGGTATTTGTAGAAATATGCTTTTCATCATCATCTCACATTTATCATAAATTACTTCTTTTACGAACTTTTCATCCATGGGCGTTTTAGATTCAAAAATTCAAAAAATAATTTTTGTAAGGAAAAACAATTTAGAATCTGCCCAAGCTTCATAATCCATCAATATAAATACAATCTAATCATACCCAATCAATTAAATCAAAAACATGGTGATAATACATAATTTACTTTCAATTGCTCAAGCCCACAAACTCCAAATCATCCCAACATAGTCATCAATGTCATAATCGAGTCATTAGGGTTAATCATACAATATTTCCACAATTCCATCATGTTCATGAATTACTACGATAATCAAGTGAGCAATAAACAAATCGCATTCAATACTCAAGCAAATTTATGAAGAACATGCTACACTCTTGTATTCCCAACATATAATCCACATTTCAAAGCAACCCATTAATTTACATTCCAAATAAATTCATAATTTCAGAGGATTTTAGCATTTAAGAAGAATATAGATGAATTTTCTCATCATACAAGCCCTTGGTTATGCTTTTCTAGATTAATTGAAAATGGGTTTTTAGTGAAAACATTTTGAGGCACAAAGACGGAAGAATATCCTTGTTGAAGACCCGCATACCTGGTAGAAGAAATCCCACTTGAAATTGCACCTTGAATCTTAGAGGAAAAACCTTGGGGAAGCTTGATATTGAGAGGAGAAGGAGAGTTGAGAGAATGAGGGTTTAGGAATGAAAAACCCTTAAAACGTCCCAAATAATATACAAAACGATGTAGTTTAAAAGTTAAAAGCATAAGAGTTTACAAAAATGCCCCTAGAGAAAACTGGAAAAATTCCCCAAATCTGGAGTCATGACTCACATAACGAGTCTTCTCCCCATCCAACGACTCGTTGTCTCGCTCGTTAAGTACACTGGAAATTTCCTTCATGGTCTCAGCTCCTCCCTCCTAATGACTGACATGACGAGTCGTTGCCTCACCTAACGACTCATCACATCCTTCCATGAACTACACTGCTTAAGGCTTAACTCGGGGACCCTGCCCTCCATCCAACGACCAACTTGATAAGTCGTTGCCAGGCAAGATGACTCATTACGTCATCTGTCATCACCTAACTTAACCATACCTCAAAACTGTTTTCTTAAGGGTCTAACCACGATCCGTTAGGCCTCCTAACGAGTCGTTCCCCAACTCATTCTTCACAACACTTCCTTTTTCAGTCTGATTTTTTTCCTTAAGCCCAGAATCTGATCTTAGAAACATCCGGGGTGTTATAGAAGCGATGGAGATCTATTCATAACCAAAATACCCATCCAAAAAACAATAATAAGCTTTCCTTGCAAATTTTTCTAGCATCTGATCCATAAAAGGCATTGGAAAATTGTCCCTTTGGGTCCATCGGTTCAACTTTCGGTAGTCCATGCATACTCTCCGACCAGTCACTATTCGAGTTGGCACCAATTCATTTTTTTCTTAGGGACTATAGTCATCCCTCATTTCTTGGGTACAGACTGCACAGAACTAACCCAATGACTGTCTAAGATAGGGTATACTACCCCAGCATCTAACCACTTTATGATTTCCTTATTCACCACCTCTTGCATAGAAGGGTTCAACCTGCTCTAATGTTTGATGTTTGGAGTGAAATCTTTCTCTAATTAAATATTGTGAGTGAAAATACCTCGAGCAATACCTATAATATCCGCAATGGACCAACCGATGGCTCTCTTGTAAGTTTTGAGAATGGAAACCAAAGCTTCAATTTGCCACTCCAGTAATATTTTTCATATTTGAATGTCTTTGCCGATTTGGTTGGCACATTCCCTCCTTTCTGTATTTTCATTGTCCGCCTCCGTCCGAATAGTTACGCACTAACTCCCCTGAAATAAGTAAAAATCATGGGACATCAAAAGCAGTAAGTTGATTTTTGGTTTTTATTTCTCACCTCGTATAGATTAACTTAACATTGCGGAGATAATCACAGGCAAAGTTTCATGTATTCAAGGTACACATATATCATATCAGCTGGGAGAGGCTTGAGGTCTAATACTGGAGATTCCTCAATAGACGGCTTAGCAGGCAGAGTATCTTTGTTCTTCAAGTCTAAATCGAGATTTTTAGGCACAAATGAATAAGACCCCATGCCTACCATTACATTCACCATCTCCTCGAACTCTTCCATGGATTCACCCGCAAAGTTTATAACCACTGCAGTTAATGCTTCAGCCACGAACTTCTCCTCCGCAGCAATCTCAACTACTTCATCAATAGTATCCACCACTGAGATAACACTCATGTCTCTAGGTTGCCATATGTACTTGCACACATTAAATACTATCTCTTCCTTGTTCAACCTGAATCGCAGTTCACTCCTCTCAACATCAACTAGTGCCCTACCTGTTGTTATGGATGGTCTTCCCAATATGATGGGAACCTCAAAATTCACTTTACAATCTAGGATCACGAAGTCTGCAGGAAAAATAAAATTCTCCACCTTTACCAAGGCATCAAAAAGGATGCCCAGCGGTCTCTTCATTGTTCTTTCAGCCATCAATAACCTCATTATTATTGGTCTAGGAGCTCCAAGACCCAAATTTTTGAAAATTACAAGCGACATCAGGTTGATTTTCGCACCTAAGTCACAGAGGGCCTTAGCAAAGTTGAATGTACCAATTGTGCATGGGATTGTGAACGTTCCGGGGTCCTCTTTGTTCTGGACCAATGAGTATGAAACAATCACACTACAGTGGTGTGTGTTATCAGTAGGTTCATAACTCATGGTCCTCTTCTTTATTACCAAGTCCTTCATAAACTTGACATAACCTAGTGTCACGACCCGAACATAGGCCCGGATCGAGACCCGAACATAGGCCCAGATCGAGACACGGGACAAGGAGCCCCGAGAGACCAAAAGTCGACCCATGGCATGAACATACATCTAACTCAATCAATAAAAAATGAAAGATTTAACATGATAAACTTAGAGGAAGTATGAAATAAGCACAACGTTGGAAATACACAAGAATCTGAAGTTGATTACATCCTTTTTGTCTGAAAAGCCTCTAAATCTGATGAGTTGATGGGACAGGCCCCCAACTAACTCGCTAAAATTGAAAACTGAAAGTACATAAAGAAAACTGAGTAAGCATGGTCCTCGGAAGATGAGAACTCACCAGTAGATGTGGGATGCCAACTCTGATAAGCTGGCTAAGGACGGGGCTGAGTCTGAATATCGGAGCCTGTATCGTGAAACAATACAGCATAGAGTATGCGGTCAGTACGTGGAATGTACCGAGTATGCAAGGTAAGTAAAATCGCTTAATAAGTAAAATTATTTAAAACATGCATAATATAAAACATAAACAAAATAAAAATCTGAGAGTAGGGCTTGCATGCTATTTTTCTGAAAACATGATCTCAACATAACATAACATCATAACTAAATCGATTGACCTAAAGCTGAAATCTGATAATCATAAGTAAAACTGAACATTGGATCAAGTCTTCTTTAGAACATACGTAGATGTATATATATCATGAATGATAAACATGCATAAATAAAATAATGAGGAACAATGGAAGACTCATCTTTTAACTGACATACCATGATAGAACTTACATGATCCCAACTATCTCACTCAAGTGGGTAGAGCCATCCAAAGCCTTACTAGGGATAAGGACGATACCATGATATAGATATCAAGCTTGTGGCCCAATCGGGGCAGGGGATAGCTCACATAGGAGGTCCCAATATAATCTGACCATACCTACATTAGCGCGTAGTTCTAAGGTGTAGGGTTGACTGACCTATAGCTTACTTGGTGCTAGATACTACTCTCAAATCATGCACATGCTCTCCATCATTTTTCAACAAAGCTAACCATCGTCTACTAACGAAGCTAAATGATTATGAATACATAATTCTGAATCATACATGAGGAGCCTTAGCTCAAACCATACCACAAGCTGAATATAAATGGGAGTCTTCGCTCCAAAACTATGTGGTAAGCTTAAGTTTGTAAAATCATAATCATACTTGAATATATGGGCCTTACCCGATACTTTAACATGCTTGAAAATAGATGATTCACTCAAAAATATGATCTTAAACATGGGTAACTTGAAAACATACTTTTCATCATAAACATCTCATCATACTAGAACATTCATCATAAATCTCAACTTTCATGAACTTCTCATCATTGGGAATCTTGGATTTATAAAACATGAAACATGATTTTTATTTGAAAACAATATAAAACTTGCCCATGAATCATAATTCAATAATAGAGACATCTTTAAATAATACCCATGTAGTAAATTAACAATCTCATGAATTGGGTTAAAACCCCATAGAATCAACATGGGAACTTCATTATTGAGAAAAAGAGATTGGGCATGGGTGTGAACGGATTCACCCACTCATAACCCTACATACCTAATTAAAGCTGATGTTTACACTACCTTGATTGCCTAAGAGGAATTTGAGAAGAATTGGAAGGGCTTAAGCTTGATCTCCTCTCTAACTCCCTAACTTGCATGCATGGGTTTAGAATAGGCTAGAATGACTTAACCTATATTAATACACCTTGTAAATAGCTTAAAATGACGTAGCATAGGACCCTAGAGCATAAGAATGACAAGAATACCCTTAATAACTTCACAAAAAATAACTGCTCATCAGTCCCCGCGAGGGACCTAACGAGTCGTTGCCACTAACCACGGGTCGTTACATCGATCGTTGGGCACACTATCGAGGTTTCACCTGGAACTCATAACGGGCCATCATACGAATCGTTGCAGGTGACCACGACTCGTGGTCACCGCTCGTTATCTCCACTGCCTCCAACCTCAGACCATTAATTACATGCTGACCACGATTCACCCAACGAATCGTGGTGTCTGACCACGACTCATGGGGTCTATCGGTAAGGTATACTACCACCTCAAACTCCTCCTTCCAATTTCCCTTGTCCACGGCTGACTCAATAGGTCGAGGGGTCTGACCACTACTCGTGGTCATGCCCGTGGTGACCCCATCAACAATCTTTTTCAACTCAAGTCCAGCACCTCACCACGAGTTACCTTACGACTCGTGGTTTTCCCCACGGGTCACAGAACGACTGTTCTGTGACCTGGTGGAGAATTTTTAATTTTCTCCATTTCAACCACCGGGTGTCATGCCCCACTTTGGGAGGCACGACTGGCACCTACTGCCACCCTGGGACCTGAACTGAGTCGGTTGGTCTCAGGCACCTCCGTTGCCTACCAGTGACTCAAATTCAAGAAAACAAATTGTTATATCTCGGCTGTAAACACAACTTCAGGCCAATGAGACCACCTATAAAAGAAACCAGCTAACGAACAACAAGGTAATGAAGGGATCCTATGCAGGCCAACAAGACCACCATGTTGTCTAGTTATAATAGAAATAAAAACAGGTAGCTACACTGGGCTCCACAAGGCCAACACATAAAATAAGACATACATAGGCCCCATACAGCCAACAATAACCAATTAACTGATGATTGTAGTCTGCAATCCTCTAAGAATACAAATAATGGTCGAGACAGGGCCCTGGCCTACCCCAAATGCTATGTAAATAAAAGATGATAATCTTCTACAACCTGGAAACTCCAAATAAAATGAGTTTTCCAATGTACTGGCTCTGAATAGCTCCATGGAGATCTCACAACCTGTATGTCTAAACCTGCAAGTAAGTAATGCAGCTCCCCATAGTTGTGCGTCAATACAATATGTACCGAATATGTAAGGTAGTAATAAGTTGAATAAAAATTGCTAAAGACTGAAAGTAAGTAGAAGGAAGGGGTAGAAGTTAACCTGAAAGTCTGCTTATTCATACCCTGCATCTAGTAAAACACTACATGTATGTGAGCTACGACTTTACAATCATATATTCATAAGCTATAGCTAGCAGACAAGAACACAAACAAGAACCTAACCTGGCCCCCATAAGCCTGGAAGGTACAATCTACACAGAATAACCCGCTGGGACCCCCATAAGCCCTGGAACGTACACTTCAATTTATATACCCCTATCCAGGTTCCTATGACTCTACTGGTGCTATAGCCAACCTACCTGTCCCCTGGGTCTGCAACTAAACCCGCTTGGCTCCTGATCTGTAGTTGTTTCTGAGTCCAGTGGACTCCTGATAACTGCACCCTGGCCACCAGGCTCGACGAGGTTGTGATGCCGATACAGCATAAAGATAATAGTCCAATCATGGAATGGACTGTAACATGGCCCTTGGGCCTCTGCATTGTCCCTTGAGACGACATATCGCTCCTTGGAGCAACGTCATATAGCCCCTGGTGGGGGAAGACACAGCTAGTAACCCTGGGGTGGTCACGGAAGGCTCCTAGGTGAGGGCAATCCCAATCGATGTGCTATACTGAAGTCTCAATCTAGCCACTCAAAGGGCGTTTCTGGCCTTCTGGGCCTAACGGACTACTGCTCGCCCCTAATCAGGCACACCCCGTGTACCTGTATCTGATCAGAGGATCCTGATAGTGATCATAATCTTTAATGGTCTAGGCCGAATAGGGCGAGGTATGGAGTGGACTAACAATACTCTGGATGTCCTGATCGAATGATTATAACCCGTAAGCAACTGTAGGGTCGCAGATGACCAATTACTTAATTCCTTTGCTTAGAATGACTGTAGGACTACTACTGACAGAACATGCTTTTGATCGGTCGGTCCCTACTCCTCCACAGGTAGCCTACTGAAATTCTTAGCCTGAGGGTAATACTGTGCTAACATGGTTCTAGTCCTTTAGACCTTAACTTTGTCTGTTCGGATCTTGTATGACTCTTCTGGATGATTCCTAACCTTGTAGGTAAGTTTACATGGACTTAGCCACTTACACCAACCTGTACCTGAGCATCCTATAGGAGCAGGCTGGGGCGTTGGCCCAGTCTCTAACTGTAAATAAGTTCCCCTTGCTTAGGATACCTATGGTCTATCTGACTTAAATGACTGGGATGGCTTCCTGAGCGACCTGTATGATGAATACTAAGGCAACTGCAACTGACCGTCACTGGCAGTAGTTAACTAGATGGAAGGCTTTCACTTAGTCACTAGACAATCCTAGTGCTGTTGACTCTAAAGTATGGCCATCCTATCTAAATTTTGGCCCTGGGGTGTGAAGGTACGCCAATGGCCTCTGGGCGTGCTTCACTGACAATATAGGCGCCAAACTGGTATCTATATCGCCTAGCTTCACCCCATATTGTCAAATCTATGAACTTAGGTCCAATAACTAACCCAAAACTTCTGAGGCCTTAACATGATAGCAAGACCTCAAAAATTCTGCTAATACAGTGAACAACCGGACGGAGGAGTTCTATGATGCTCCAAGCGTGAATCACACTTGACATACTCTTTCTCGAAGAGGGATACTGCAATATACTCTTGATATGCTTTCTAGCAGCTAACCACAACTTATATAATCACTATCTATGGATAGAAATTAATCATAACATATGTACTCACAATCTACGGATAGCAGCTAACCGTAACACACATATATATACTCATTATCTACTGGCAGTAGCTAATCACAATATACAGGATCATGGTCTTGCTTCAGAGACATAAGTCGTATCGCTATATGATGAGAATAACTTGCCGAAGCGATAAGCCTTAACATACCTCGAATGCCGACTTTCATTCAGCTAGCGAGTTTCAACTTGCAATCGGCGATTCTCTCCAACTGTAACCTTTATGCTGAGAGAATAGGACTAATTTCAATACTAAATTTGATAAAAAGCGATAACTTTTGTTAGGAATAACAACTATAATTCAACTCTGTATAACTCAGTCGAAGGCCTATAATTTCCCAAGACTTCAAAAGGGAGAAGTGCTTACCTAATGCCTTTGGCCGAGTAGGAATCAATTTGGAACAATTCTAACAACTTTTACCCGGTGGAGTTCTGATTTTTTAGGTGAATTTTCGAGAAATAACTTCGTAGTAATGCTTCTCATCGTCCTAGGACTCGTTACCCAAAGTTAATTTGAGATTGGATGGCATTTGGCAGCGTAATCGGATGAAAAACCAACAAGATTTGCATGCCCTTTTATTTCTGGCCGAGGGAGCTACATAGAAATGAAATGAAATGAACCAAGGGCTTTATATATAGCTAAGGGCAGTGGCAGGGAGCGCCCCGCACCACCCAAAGCACCAAATTTTCCTCCGTGTCGTGCCTCCTATAGCGGCAGTTATCAGGTGCGCCGCGCTGGCCAAGGCACTGCAGACTGGCGCATCGCGCTGGCCCCCCGCGGCCTAGCCTTGCCCGACCCCGCTTCTGAGGCTTTTTCCACATGCATTAAGCTCTTCTTACTCATCACAAATCCATGCGTACGCTTACTAATCGTTAACCTTCACAGAGTGTAACACCGGGTCTGGTCTTTAGGCTTTCGAGGTATTACAATATCTCCCTCTTGGGAATATTCATCCTCGAATGTTGGAAAACATACAGAAATATAGAGAAATGTGATCATCATATTCAATTACTGATTATTTAAGCTAAAATTGATGGAATGACTACCTTCAAACTAAACTACATGGCTGAAATGAATTCACAAAACATACATACGTACTTTGACATAAAAGAAACTTTGGCACATGAACTGAACATGAAAACTAAATAGAGTTTTAGAGCAAAATCTGATACCTCAAGCTGGAACTGAGCCGGTAGAGAATAGGTGTGGGTATCTAGCCATCATATCCGCTTCGGCTTCCCAAATAGCTCCCTCAACCTGCTGATTTCTCTATAAAACTTTAATCGAGGCTACTTCCTTGTTTCTTAGCCTTCGAACCTGAAGATCTAGTATTTCCACCAGAACCTCTTCATAACTTATGCTGTCTTTCACACCAACACTGTCCACCGGAAAAACTAGAGCTGGGTCACCCAAACACTTCTTTAAGAGTGATACATTGAAAATAGGATGCACGGAAGCTAATCCTGAGGGCAACTCCAATTCATAAGTCACCTTGCCAACCCGTTTCACAATCCGGTAGGGGCCAACATAACGAGGGATGAGTTTTCCTTTCTTCCCAAACCGCATCACTCCCTTCATGGGAGACACCTTCAGAAACACCCAATCATCCACTTTGAACTCGAGTTCTCTCCTTCTCACATCGGCATAGGACTTTTGGTGACTTTGAGCTGTTCTCAACATGTACCCTATGAGCTAAACCTTCTCCATAGCCTCATGGACTAAATCTAGTCCTATCATTGCAACTTCACCAACTTCGAACCAACTAATAGGAGATCTATATCTCTGCCCATAGAGAGCCTCAAATGGAGCCATTTGAATGCTAGAATGGTAGTTGTTATTGTATGCAAACTCGATAAGAGACAAATGATCATCCCAACTACCTTTGAAGTCAATCACGCAAAGCTCTCATCATGTCCTCGAGAGTCTGAATTGTCTGCTCAGCTTGACCATCTGTTTACGGGTGAAACGCTATGCTGAGCTTAACCTGAGTACCAAGTTCCTTTTGAAACGACCTCCAAAACTAAGAGGTAAATTGGGTACCGCTGTCTGATATGATGGACAAGGGCACTCCATGCAACCAAACCAGCTCTCAGATATATAGTTTTGCATAATCCTCCGTCAAATTCGTGGTTTTGACCAGTAGAAAGTGAGTGACTTTGGTCAACCTGTCTACAATAACCTAAATGGAGTCATATTGTCATCAAGTATGTCAAACCTGTTATAAAGTCCGTATTGATTTCTTCCCACTTCCATGTAGGAATACTGATATCCTGAAGCACACCTCTTGATCACTGATGCTCGACCTTCACTTGTTGATGATGTCGCCCAAATTACATCTTGCGATTGAGATATAAGCAGTCGATTGTCAAATATAGAACCAACAAAGGTTGAGGTCGATCCCACAGGGAATATGGTAAGAACTTAAGTTAATGCGAATAGTTGTTACTACTGAGTTACTTATCTCCAAAAGGGGAAACAAATAGAATAATAAAAAAAAGTAAAACTATTGAATGCTTAAATCAAATTCGGTTTGTATTCATTTAACGACTTGACTAGGATTGTGTTCCCCAATACTTCATAACCACAAGGCTTATACACTAGTGATCTATTCCGGTGTTTAACATGCAATATTAGTAAGTTAGATTCACCAAAATGGTTGGTCCCCTATCTAGATGATTATCACCACTCAACTTGGTCCGTATACGGATGTACTTTAGTTGACCCTTACCCTTAATATCGGATTAGCTATCCCCGGACAAGTTCAAGCTATTAGATGAGGGTTGATAGCCTCAGATCTCCATTGTTACTCCCTTTTTCCTATTCAACACCTCCTTGGTCCGGTAAGTAAGAATAAGGCAAGTCCTAACATTTGCAACCGTCAAGAATAAATCAAAATGAACGGAAAACAATACATGCATAAAACCCCATTCAAGAATCACTAAGTATTTTACCTATGTGTGTTAATTCATCTTGGTTCCCACAAACCTAGTTATGGGTTTAGCTACTCATTTTTGTATGATCACGATCACAAAATAGTGAATAAATCATAATTACAACTTACAAATTATTGTAGAAGAAAAACCAAGTAGATTGAATAAAACTCCAAAATTGATGAGTAATTCAAGAACGAAAGTGTAAAACTTGTTTCTTGACTCAAGAAAAATCATCCAACACCAAAACTAATAATAATGAGCTCTCTGAATTCTTCTCTAACTGTTTTCTAAAAATAAATCTAAACTGTGTATTTATAGTTCCAAGAAATCCTTTTATTAACTAAAACTGGAAACCAAGTCGGCAGTGGCAACGGGCTTGGTGACGATTCGTTTGGCCTTCTAACGAGTCGTGCCTTGCTTAAAAGTCATCCTCAGCATTGTACCCAGTTGTGGCAACGGGTCACCTAACGACTCGTCGTGCCTGGGCATGAGTCGTTAGGTCCCTCGTGGTCTAATTCCTCCAATAGTCTAGTGCACCTTACGGTTGGTTCCAGTGATCTGCCAATGAGTCGTTTCTTCACGTGACGACTCGTTATGTCTATCGTCAACTCCACTAGTTACTATGTTACGATTTTCTCTCTTAGCCTTCACGATTGACCTCACGACTCGTTACCAAGTGTAACGAGTCATTCCCACAACTCATCAAGTACACTGTCTTACCATCTTCAAACTTCATCTTTTGCCCACGGCTTCAGCAACGAGTCGTGCCTCCTGCCAACAAGTCGTGAAGTGCATAGCAATCACCTTCTCAGTTATTTTCAGCATTAAATTGCCCAGTTCACTTCTGAACCTGTTTTCCTGCAACATTAAGCACAAAACACATCATACATATATAAAAATACCCGAAATATGCATAATTTCCTGGTTTTAAGCGTCGAAAGTGTCGTAAAATCCCGGCACATCAAAACCCTCAACTTAGAACTTTTGCATGTCCTCAGGCAAAAATAAAATAAAATAAACTACTTCAACGCTTCAATCGAAAGAACTCTAGGAAACTTACGGCAGTCACATTCATTCAACACATTAAAATTTTCTAACCCCTCCCTCATTGTATCAACTCAAATCATAATTCATATGCAAAATTTTCAACTATGACACAGAGGAATCAAAACATGGCAAAACACTATCACTTGCAACCATTGCACATAAATCTATAACACTGGCCCAGACAATTTGCAGACGATATTGTTGACCAAATGCTCTCACCTCAAAGAAGTCCCATACTCACACATGTGTATATGATTAACTCGATAAATTCCTCTTGTGACTAGTTAAGATTCACTCACTCTCACAAATAAATTCGAACTGTGTGCATACAATACCATAGGCTCTCCTTTACTTTCAATACATTGACTTTTGGACAAGTAACCAGGATCACTATAGGACTTTCTAAGCTTGTAATGTAGGCTCGGGATCGGGTATGGTACATATGGAATTAGTAGCTCAACCCTCCTTCGCACTACACACCTCTTGGCTCCACTTTTCACCTTTTTTTCCTATTTTCTCCCTTTTTCCTTTAACTGATTCTTTTTTTCTTTGCTTTAGCAACTACGGATGCGGTTTCTCTTTATTCAAGATTTCATTGATGTCACATTTTTCTTTTCTTTTCTTTTCTTACTTTTTGACAACAATTTTTTTATTTCTTTCTTTTCATTATGCATACCGCACCCGCTCTTTCCTTTTTCATTACACAATTTTCTTTCCACTCGGCTCTTCTTAATCACCCCTATAATAGCCACCTTCAACTTAGGCGATTTTCCTGAGTTGAAGTTCACAATGTCCAAAGAGGGACCAAGGCTAAAACAGGTTCATTCTTAATAAAATTAGGCAGGTGAATTGGTGTAAACAAAAAGAAAGGACAATTTAAGCTCTAACATTTGGATCTAGGGATTTTTATTCTCTTTTGGTAGGTCTTTTAAGGCTAAAGTGGGCTTAGAAATCAAAAATGGCCTATGATCCTTTCCTAGTTCCCTATCCTCTATCTCGGTAAGACTGACCAGGCAAGTGACACACACAACCGAATTCAGCTATTAGACCTCACTCACACATTGCACGGGTCAACATCATCACTTCTACTAATTGTTATATCAGGTACAGCCATACAATGGTAAACATGTTCACAGTTTCAATGCCATGCAAAGATTCAAAAAGGCCATACTCGTCAACTTTCACATACACATATACAAATATTTTCGGAGGGGTATCAAATTATCAATCAACAAAAAATCAACAATTTCAGCTCTTGAATGCCTTTAGTTTTCCTAACTTTCTTCCGATTAACATAAAAAGCACAAAAAAAATATAAAATAAAATTCTAAACATGCCGGTTCTACTAGTTATGGAACACCCGAGGAAAAGATATCTGGCAAGAAAAACCCTAGGGTTACATTTAGCAAAAAGAATGCACAGTTATCCTTCCCCACCCCCATCAAGAAAGCATGCGTCGTGTTACACCCTGTAAGTTTTTGGTACTTAGTTGGCCTATTCGCATGTTGGTTGAGAGTTTTAGAATGTCATACGTGCGAGAAAAGGGCCCGGGAAAAGGCCGAACGAGCGCCAAGTCGGATTTTCGCAAGAGGAGGCTGAACCATGCTGCCCAAAGGGGCAACGTGGCACGGAGGCCCTCCCTCCGCAATGGCCAACGTGGCACGAAGCTGGATTGGCGCGTTGGCCAGCGTGCCACGTTGCCATGGTTCAGGCTCCAAGTATATAAAGGCCTCTCACCTCTTTTTCAAGTTATTTTCCTAAGTTACGACCAGAAAACAGAGAGAAGCGAAGGGTTTACATAAATTTCCTTCCGATTACACCGTCAAACATTGTCCAAAGTTAAATTAACTTCGGGTACCGAAGTATAAAGCTACAGGGGGCATTCCTACGGAGTTAGTTTCATGAAATTCGCCCGGCAAAGCGTCGACCCGTCGAGTCAAAGTGATTGGAATTGCTCCAAACTAGTGTTAATACACTCCCGGGCTTAAAGTGAGTATTTCTCCCTTCTAGACTTCTGAGAAATTACGAGTTTTCGATCGTTCTTCGATAAGTCAAAGAATAGTCTGTAAGTTATATATATAGTATTGTTTTTCTCCAGTATAATAATGAAGTTAATTCTATTCCTTCGTGAATATGATTACAGTTGGGGAGAATAGCTGAATATTAGCCGAGCTACGCCAGTTAATCAAAAAGCCAGCAGTCGAGGTATGTAAAGCCAGTTGCTTTCGGCAAGTTAGTTGTCCCAGTATGGTTAAACAGTATAAATTCTAGTAGCGTATTTCAGAAATAGTATAGCATCTCAATATGAAATTTAGTAAGCATGTTAGAAATATTATATCGTGTTTCGCATGAAACTTAGTAAAACAGCATAAGTCCTAGCAGATTATTTTAGAAATGTTATATCATGCTTTAGTATGAGATTCAATACAACATGTCAGAGATTATATTATTAATATCATATTCGTATGTATTATATGCAGTCATTGCTATCAGTTGAGACTTGATTGTATTGTTTTGGGCTGGATTACCTAGCTTCCGTGACCACCCCAGGGTTAATAGCTGTATCGAATCGTCTGCCTGAGGGCGAGGATACGTCGCCCTATGGAGTGGCATGCCGTCCGCTAGGGACCAAGATGGGATGCTAGTTTCCCCATATTTTTCCTTGGTCGGCTTTTATACACCCCCGTCGAGCGCTTGTGCCCGGGGTGTTGATTTCAGGAGTCCTCCGGACTCAGGTACAGTTATAGTCAGCGGCCCAGCGGGCCCAAGTTGCATACCCAAGGGATCGGCAGGTTGCTTATAGTTACTAGGTGATGTGGTATGACCTGGGTAGGGGTAAATAGATTGTGATGATTGTACCTTCCGGCTTATGGGGGCCAGGTAAGGTTTATGTTGTGTTATGTCATGTCATGTTATTTTAGTTATGGTTAGATAGATAGTAGGACGCCACGTTACCAGGTACGACTCCTACTCCTTAAGAATAGTTAAGGTTAGTCTTGAACCCACTCTTCCAGTCAAT
Organism: Datura wrightii; assembly: GCA_035772735.1. Classification (NCBI taxonomy): domain Eukaryota; kingdom Viridiplantae; phylum Streptophyta; class Magnoliopsida; order Solanales; family Solanaceae; genus Datura; species Datura wrightii. The sequence continues at coordinate 100,722,782 of JASDFA010000007.1, forward strand.
TTTAGTCTGTCTTTCTTATTGCTCCAGTTACTATCAGTTTCATTATTTACTTTCAGTTGTTTTCAGTTGTTGCTTTGCATACTCAATACAGTGGTATTGACGCCCGTTTTGGGGCGCTGCATTACTTTCCTGCAGGTACAGATAGATGAGGAGAAGATCCCTCGTAGTTCCAGTCAGTGTTACAGAGCCTTTAGCTCGTTTCATCCGGAGCTTGGAAAACATAGGTGTACTTTCTTTTTGGTTGTATAATATGGGTAGGCCGGGGCCTTGTCCCGACTATCTTATTATTCCTAGAGGCTTGCAGATTATATATTTTCCTTGTGGTTAGCTGTATTGGCCGTGTGGAGCCTTATTCAGTTGTTAGTTGGTGGCCTTGTCGGTCTTAGATCAGTTTAGTGCTCGATTTCATTTCTCGGATATAACTAGACAGCATGGTGGCTTTGTCGGCCCGCATAGGATCCCTTGTAGTTGGTTGTTCTAGTTAGATGTTTATATCCTTACGGGTGGCTATAGGCCTTGTTGGCCGGAGCCTGTGCTTACAGCCGTTATACAGCCCATCGTTTCTTGAATCTAGAGTTAGAGCCAGCCTGGCACCAGAAGTGCTTAGGCTCAGTTAGTCCAGTAGTCCAGGTCCTAGTAGGGCACCAAGTGCCAGTCATGCCTCCCAAGGTGGGGCGTGACACGTTGTCCTCGATGCATATATATATTAGACAAACTAAGGAAATAGGGAATATAGCTGTGCGACCTAGGCGTCAGCTACCGGTCGGTGAAGGGTGTAGATACGCCTCCAATGTTATCTCCAACGTTACTGGCTTGACCCGGTGCATTTTCAGATCGAACAAAGCTTGCTCCTTCACCATGGTCTCTCGCTACCTCAGTCTTGGCTCTCTGTCGAACCTCCTCTCTCGATTCGTGCATCACTCTCTCCATCTCTCTCCGCTCTCGTTTTTGCTGACGGAGCAGAGAAGCATCATCTTTAGAACTTGCCTCCTCATGAGGCCCCTTTCCCTTATCATGTGCCACCGACTCCTCCGTGATAAAGTCAAAAATCGGTGGTAATTCTTCTTCAAACTCTTCATCTATCACAGGAAGTACCGGTGGAGGTACTGAAGCCACCTATTGTGTGGCCAAGTCCCACACCTCATATCTGAGTGCTCTTAGCTCTGAGTACCATCTTGACAACTCAAGCGCCTGTAACTGTGCAAGGCGCTCATCCATTCTCTTCTCAAAAGCATCCAATTGGCCATGCACTGATGTCGCCCAAATTACACCTCGCAATTGAGATATAAGTGGTCGATTGTCAAATATAGAACTCAACAAAGGTTGAGGTCGATCCACAGGGAATATGGTAGGAACTTAAGTTAATGTGAATAACTGTTACTATTGAGTTGCTTATTTTCGAAGGGGTGAACAAATAGAATAATAAATAAAAGTAAAACTATTGAATGCTTAAATTAAATTCGGTTAGTATTCAATTAACGACTTGACTAGGATTGTGTTTCCCAAGACTTCATAACCACAAGGCTTATGTACTAGTGTTGTATTCTGGTGTTTAACATGCAATATTGGTAAGTTAGGTTCACCTAAATGGTTGGTCCCCATCTAGATGATTATCACCACGCAACTTGGTTCGTTTATGGGTGTACTTTATTTGACCCATACCCTTAATATCGGATTAGCTATCTCCGGACAAGTTCAAGCTATTAGATGAGGGTTGATAGCCTCAAATCTCTATTGTTAATCCATTTTCCCATTCATTACCTTCTTGGTCCGGTAAGTAAGAATAAGGCAAGTCCTAACGTTTGCAACCGTTAAGAATCAATCAAAACAAAGGGAAGAAACAATATATGCATAAAAACCCCGTTCAAGAATCACTAAGTATTTTACCTATGTGTGTTAATTCATCTTGGTTCCCACAAACCTAGTTATGGGTTTAGCCACTCATGCTTGTATGATCACGATCATAAATTATTGAATAAATCATAATTTCAACTTACAAATTATTGTAGAAGAAAAACCAAGTAGATTGAATAAAACTCCAAAATTGATGAATAAATTCCAATGTTGATTTTGTATCCTCAAATTCAAGAACAAAATTGTAAACCTTGTTTCTTGATTCAAGAACAATCGTACAACACCAAAACTAATAATAATAGGCTCTATGAATTCTTCTCTAACTGTTCTTCCAAAAATAAACCTAAACTTTGTATTTATAGTTCCAAGAAATTCTTTTCCTAACTAAAACTGGAAACTAGGTCGGCAGTGGAAACTAACTTGGTGACTATTCATTTGGCCTTCTGACAAGTCATGCCTTGCTTAAAATAATCATCCTTAACATCGTACCCAGTTGTGGCAATGGGTCACCTAATGACTCGTCATGCCTGAGCACAAGTCGTTAGGTCCCTCGTGGTCTAACTCCTCAAAAGTTCCAGTGCACCTTACGGTTAGTTCTAGTGATCTTCCAATGAGTCATTTCATCACGTGACGGCTCCTTATGTTTGTTGTCAACTCCACTAGTCACTTTGTTAAGATTTTCTCTCTCAGCCTTCACGACTGTCCTCACGACTCATTACCAAATGTAACGAATCGTTCCCTTAACTCGTTAGGTATACTGTGTTGTATCTTCAAAATCCATCTTTTTCCCACGCCCTCAACAGCGAGCCGTGCCTCCTGCCAACGACTCGTGAAGTGCCTGGCAGTCACCTTTTCAGTTATTTTTAGCATTAATTTGCCCAGTTTGCTTCCGAACCTATTTTCCTGCAACATTAAGCACAAAACACATCATACCTATATAAACATACCCAGAATGTGCATAATTTCTATGTTTTAAGTGTCAAAAGTGTCGTAAAATCACGGGACATCAACACCCTCAACTTAGAAGTTTTGCATGTCCTCAAGCAAAAATAAAATCAAATAAAATAAAATAAACTACTTCGGTGCTTCAATCGAAAGAACTCTAGGAAACATACGGCAGTCACATTTATACATCAAAATCAAATTTTCTAACCCCTCCCTCATCGTATCAACTCAATCACTATGCATATGCAAAATTTTCAACCATAACACAAAGGAATGAAAACATGGATAAATATTGTCACTTGCAACCACCAACATAAATCTATAACACTGATCCAGACAATATGCAGAAGATCTTGTTGACCAACTGCTCTCACTTCAAAGAAGTACCACACTCACACATGTGTATATGATTATGTCGATAAATTTCTCTTGGGACTAGGTCAAATTCACTCGCTCTCACAAAGAAATTCAAACTGTGTGCATACAATACAATAGGATTGCCTTTACTTTCAATATCTCGATTTTTAGACAAGTAACCAGGATCAGTATAGGACTTTCTAGGCTTGTAACGTAGGCTCGGGCTCGAGTATGGTATATATGGATTTAGTATCTCAACCCTCCTTGGCACTACACACCTCTTGGCTCCACTTTTCACCTTTTTTCCTATTTTCTCCCTTTTTTCCTTTAACTTCTTATTCTTTCCTTTGCTTTTGCAACTACGGATGTAGTTTCTCTTTATTCAAACTTTCATTGACGTCACATTTTTCTTTTCTTACTTTTTGGCAATAATTTTTTTATTTCTTTCTTGTCATTATGCATACTGCACCAGCTCTTTCATTTTTCATTACCCAATTTTCATTCCTCCCAATTCTTCTTAATCACACCTATAGTAGCCACCCTCAACTTTGGCAATTTTTCTGAGTTGAAGTTCACAATGTCCAAGGAGGGACCAGGGCCAAAACAGGTTCATTCTTAATAAAAGCACGCAGGTGAATTGGTGTAAACAAAAAGAAAGGTCAATTTAAGCTTAAAAATTTAGATCAAGGGATTTTTATTCTCTTTTGGTAGGTCTTTTAAGGCTAAAGTGGGCTCGGAAGTCAAAAATGACCTATGATCCTTTCCTAGTTACCTATCCTCTATCTCAGTACGACTGACCAGGCAAGTTCTAGATTGACACACACAACCAAATTCAGCTATTAAACCTTACTCACACATAGCCCATGTCAACATCATCACTTCTATTAATTGCTAGTTCAGGTACAGCCATACAATGGTAAACATGTTCACAATTTCAATGCCATGCAAAGATTCACAAAGGTCATACTTGTCAACTTTCACATACACATATGCAAATTTTTTCGGAGGGGTATCAAGTTATCAATCAACAAAAAATCAAAAATTTCAGCTCTTGACTGCCTTCAGTTTTCCTAACTTTCTTCCGACTGACACAAAAAACATAAAATAAAATCCTAAATGTGTCGGTTCTACTAGATATGGAACACCCAAGGGAAAATATATCCGGCAAGAAAAACCCTAGGGTTACGTTTAGCAAAAAGAATGCACAGGTATCCTTCCCCACCCCCATCAAGAAAGCATGTGTCATCCTCGATGCATAGATATATATTAGACAAACTAAGGAAATAGAGAATATACCTGTGCGGCCTAGGCGTCAGCTACCTGGTCGGTGGAGGGTGTAGATACGCCTCCAATATCATCTCCAATATTACCAGCTTGACCTGGTGCATTCTCAGATCCAATAGAGCTCGTTCCTTCTCCACAAGCTCTCACTGCCTCAGTCTTGGCTCTCTGTCAAGCCTCCTCTCTTGATTCATTCAATGATCTCTCCACCTCACTCCGCTCTTATTTTTGCTAACGGAGTAGAGAAGCATCATCTTCAAAACATGCCTCCTCACGAGGCCTCTTTCCCTTATCAGGTGCCACCGGCTCCTCCGTGATAAAGTCAAAAATTAGTGGTAACTCCTCTTCAAACTCATCATCTATCACAGGAAGTACCAGTGGAGGTACTGTAGCTACCTGTCATGCGGCCAAGACTCGCACCTCAAATCTGAGTGCTCCTAGCTTTGAGTACCATCTAGACAACTCCAGCGCCTGTAACTATGCAAGACGCTCATCCATTCTCTTCTCAAAATTATCCAATCGGCCATGCACCAAACTGGACAACGTCTCCAACTCCTTTGACACCCACGGCTTTACCTGCTCCATCAGAACTTTAACCTATAGAGCCGTGTGTGCCGCCTAGCCATATCAACTAAGAACTCCTGTGAAACCGTAACTAGTCCGGTTGTAGCGGCTCATGAAGGTGCAACTGGTGGTCTGGGTGTTGCTGCTGTAGATGATGACTCAGGAACATCAGCAGGTGTGGAGGTATCAGCTGCATCTGTAGCCTCATGATGGCTGCCTGTCTCTTTTCCCTCTATAGGTTCAGCCGCTAACTCTGTGAACTGTGCTATATCAGTCTACATCCCACTGCCAAATGCCTCTGCTAATATGGTTGCTCCAGCGGATGCAGCTGCTTGAGTCCTTGTCCTTGATATCAGGTTTGTGTCATCTCGAATCAACCCGATATCGATAATCTTCTGGACCACTACTCTCGGGTCAACTGATGGCAATACCGGCACCTTTGACTCATGACAGAGTCTATCAATCAAACATGGAAATGGAATGGTAGAACTGTCATTGATTGCCCTCTCTTTAATCTCCTCAACAATGTATCGCGGGAAATTGATAGCATACCCCTCCATTATACTTGCTACCAAAACTGCTCTATCAGGTGAGAGGATATTTTCATTGCTGGTTGGTACTAGCCTATGCCGCACCAGTGACCACCAAAATTTTGCCTGAAAGTTCGGTGTGGCCTTCTTTATCTGCAACTCTGTGCCATGCAACTACTCAACTAGCGGACCTCTCATAGCAATAATCCGAGACAGCCAAGTGTATTGCTGGATGTGCTCCTGGCTATTCAACTTTTTGGTTCAAATTTTCTTCAATTCATATAGCCTGTGCTCGAACTCTGTCGTGTTCATCAGAGCATGATAATCCTGCCCTTACAGCATCCTAGAGATTGTCCACTCAGAGATACATACCAGAGTCTCTCGCACCAACACCTGATTTAAGGCGGGCCTCTTTTTCCAATCTTGGCCCCCTAATGCCAACCGCTACAATGTGGCTACATAAGCTGCATAGAACTCTCGGACAAAGCATGAGCTGTAGCTACCTGATGGCTCGGTCAACCACCCGAACCTGTATTTATCGAACACCGCTTGTAGCTCAGGAAGGTATTTCAGCCCTGTAGTGATCAGCCTTGGCTCCTCATATATGCTCCTCTTCGGATTGCCTTTCTCATTAGGAGCAATATCTCTGTTATATATAGCCCGCATGCCATGAACACACCATCTTCGCACATTTCTTGGTTGCTCGTTTGATGTGTCCGAGGTCTCAGTCAGCTCATTATCAGAGTCCACTTGCTGAGCATGTGATTCATCAACTCTCTTTGTGGTTTGCCCTGTTGTGGAAGCCTCAGGAGCAAGTGCATTTGTAGCCCTAGCATTCTCATCAGTGCGGTTGGGCGGATCCCTTGCCAGTGGAGTGGGAGCATCAACCAGGGCTATTGGATTTGAAGGTTTTTGAGCCCTAACCCTGGTGGATCTCCTCACTAACTGCTCCTCTGATATGTCGTATTCTTCCTCAGAGCCACTTGACTCTTCAGAGGAGAACAGATCATCACACAATCTTCGGTATGAAGGTTGATTGCGCTCAGTTGCTTGTTTCTTTATTGGGCCATTCTTCGGTGTACCTCTTGGAGACATTGTATGCAAGATTAGATGAAACAAAAAAACATTTTTAAGTTGGTACCCAGTGGTCCTGACAAATGACTAAACGAGTCGTTGCCACTGGCAACGAATCGTGAGGTCGCTCGTTGTCTCACACTTAGACTTCCTTCATGTTGGGCTAGTGTACTTGACGACTAGTCCCAATGAGTCATTTCTAAAGGAAAAGAGTTGTTAGGTCAGTCATTAGGTACACTGCCTTAGTGGTTTAATTTTCCCACTTAGGACGAGCTACATGATGAGTCATTTGGCGATCCAACGACTCGTGATGTAACTCATGCTCAAGAGTTCCAGTTCAACCATAGTTCATCTTCTTCCTAATATTCAACTCCACAAACACAAAATCATCACATTCTTAAACCAACCCAAGTTTATATACAATCGAAATCCATTTGTTTAAATCTTCCTAGGGTTTATTGACATCAAGAGGCACAGATTGACATAAACACAATATTAATAGAAATAAATTCAATCTCATTCAAAACAAGGGTCCTCAAAATTCTCGTTTAAATGCAAAGATATTCAAATATAATGGAAAGGATTACTCACAATATGCTTGATCAGAGATGGAGTGCAATCGTGTGTGTGTTTGAGTGATTGGAGGTGCAGTGTTGAAGATTTTTTTTCCGATGGGTTTGAGTAGAAGAACAAGAGGAGGGAAATTTTAAGTTGCTTGGGTTAAGTTTAGTGAGGAGAACTGGGAGAAGGAACTCGGGTTTTAATGATTCAAATTAATATTTTTCCCAATTCCAGTCCTGGGTCGGGTCAGATAAGGTCATTAAATTTTATCACGCCACGCCCAGTGTGACAATTCGTTAAGTGCGTAAACAACTCGTTGAGTCCTTTCGTGTCGTGACTGGAGTTTAGCAAACTTACCTAGGACCTATGAGTCAAGAAACGACTTGTGGGGTCACCCAATGAGTCGTGGCCTGAGTTGTGGTCCTTGGACTGGTGTAGCTTCAAGACGAGGCACTTAACGAATTGCTTGGTCTCCCAACGATTCGTTGAGTGAGCCGTTCTCACCCTTTTCCTTTTGATTCTGACTTTTATCCAGTGTACATGATGGGGGATATGACGATTCGTTTCTTAGAGAAATGACTCGTTAAGTCACCCTTGCTCCCCTGTTTTCTGCAGTTCTCTTCACGGTTTGACAGAACGAGTCGTCAGGTCAGATAACGACTCATTCTGTGACAATTTTCACCAGAATTGAAGTTCCAGGTTTTGGTTCCAACTTCAAATTTTCCATCTTAATCACCTGCACCCATCAACAAATGTAAACACTAGATTTTTCTTACATTTACAACTTAGGTTGCCTTCCAAGAAGAACTTGATTTAAGTTGCGGCACGACGTGGGTATTTTGGCTACTTAGACTTCACCAAAACACCTCCATGGGTTGCCTCCCATGCAGCGCCTGATTTAACGTCGCGGAACGATGCAAGTCTCTTGACTACTCAGAATTCATCAAGTAATTTGTCTCCATCCTCTAGTGCTAAGACTATGCTGAATTCCTCGGGCTGTTTCATGGTCCAGCTAAAGTTGAAGGTGACCTCTTCTTTTTTCAACCTGAATTTTAACTGGCCTGCCTCCATATCAACTAGGGCCCTATCAGTTTCAAGGAATGGTCTCCCCAAAATGATGGGGACCTCAGAATCGACTTCGCAGTCCAGAATCACGAAGTCTGCTAGGAACATAAATTTTTCCACCTTGACAAGTACATCAAATAAAATCCCCACCGGCTTTTAAATGTTCTATCAGCCATCAGTAGCTGCATAGTAGTCAGTGTGGGGGTTCCATAGCCTAACTTTTTAAACACTGCTAGCGGCATCAAATTTATTCTAGCTCCCAAGTCACAAAGCGCCCTTGCAAACTCAACCTCCCCAATGGTGCAAGGTATAGTAAACGCACCTGGGTCTTCCTTCTTCTAAGCTAGAACCCGTGTAGTTGTGGCACCACAGTGGTGCACATTATCGGCAGGTTTTAAACTCACAGTCGTTTTTCTGGTGATGAGGTCCTTCATGAATTTGGCATATTCGGGCATTTGCTCAAGTGCTTCAACTAATGGGATGTTCACTAGCAACTGCTATAGCATAGAGATAAACTTTTGATACTTCCCATCTTCGGCTTTCTTCTTCAAACTCTGTGGATAAGGAAGAGGAGGTGGAGGTCTAGGGATTGTTGTAAGTTTTTGTTGTGCCTCCTTCTCCTTCCCATGGGCAGCTCCTTGCTCCTTTGCATTACTTGGAGAAATTTGCACATTTGAGTCCCCAACCCAAGTTGGGTTTTCGAAATCCGCTACACCATCATAATTTATCAAGACGGGCTTCTCTAACTCCTTAATTACAACTGGCCTAGGAGGATTAACTGTGGCCTTCCCGCTCCTAGTAAAGACCGCCATGCAATGACTATCATTTTTCGAATTTTGCACTGTGTTGCTGGGAAGTGTGCCTTTCTGCCTCTGATTCATTGCAACAAACATCTGACTCATCTACTACTCAATCTGCCTGATCGCCATGGCATGTGACTCCACCTTTTGATTTAAACCGAAAATATCAGCCTGGACTCCTTAAAGTGGCTATTTGTTGTCTCCATCTGCTTAAGTACTTTGGAGAGCATGTCCTCAACCCTTGAACTACTGGACTCTGGCTCACGATTTCGAGGAGGATCATGCAGACGGCTCCTATCATTTTTGAACTCCTCACACTTCTTCCAATCCCCATTATCTCGGTATTGGCCCCGGTTGTAATTATTATCCTTATAAAAGTTCTGACCTTGGTTCCCTTGACCTTGACGCCAAGACTCTTGGTTAGACCCTTGGGTGTTGGTTCATAAACCCTCCCTCTGATCATTCAAATAATTAGCTTATTCTTCAGACTCAAATTCACAATCATCATTTCTCGGGGGCTTGCCCTGAGAACCCACAACATTTACCTTTTCTGCTCTGACCCCCATCAAGTGCTTGGCAAGCAACCCCATAGTGGTCTTTATTTCTGAAATATCTTGATCACGCTCCTCATCTTTCCTCCTCTATTTTGCAGACATACCAACCGCATAAGAACCAGTCGGAATCTTCGATTCTCTAGTGTGCCAAGTTCGATTAGTTTTGGTGATCCTGTCTAGCAGCTCCGCAACCTCTGCATAAGTGTGACTCATAAAGGTCCCTCCGAAGACGGTATTAGCTACCACATTGGTGTTGGCATTCAGAGACTTACAAAAGATCTCCAACAATGTAACATCCGGAATCTTGTGATTTGGCACCCTTTTGAGCTTTTTTTTGAAACACAACCAGGTCTCATGGAGTGCCTCAGAATTTAGTTGTCTGAAGTTATATATTACATATTTCAACTACAGTGCTTTGGATGGGGGAAGAACCTTTCAAGAAAAGTTCTCTTAAGCTCTCCCCAAGTAGTGATGGAATCATTCGGCAGCTCAGCCAACCACATCGTTGCTTTACTCCCTCGAGAGAATGGAAATAACCTCAGTTTGATTGCATCCTGGCTCACCCCCGGTTGTTTGTACGCCTTACAAATTACCACGAAATTTGTCAAGTGAGCATGGGCATCATCCGATGCATAACCTGCAAATATTCCTTTCATATTAAGTAGTTGGATCATTACATTGGTAATGTCAAACTTTGCCCCAACAGGCAAAGGAGGAGGGACTATAACTCCAGTGGCACCGGCTTCATCTATATCACCATCATCCTCTTAATCAAAATACTGGTGTCTCTGGTGTTTTGGACCTCTGTGTCATCTAGCTCGCTCTGCTTCTGTAGCTAGACGTTTCTCTTCAGTAACTCTAGCTAACTCACGATCTCTAGCCCGAGCTTGCTTTTCAGCCAATATTCTTGTTGTGGCTTGGTCCACGATTTCCTATTCCTGGATGTCGGCCATTCTTCTCAGGTTTCTTAACGTCTGCTCAAGTTCGTGATCAATTGGAACTAGGGGATTTCCATGGCTCCTACTATCGGGCATGCACAAACCTAAGACCTATTAAGCAACCAAAACAACAAAAGAAAAAAAATAAAAAAGAAATAAGAACCAATAGAAAAGCAAGCACAATTAACAAAAGCCTTAGCTATATTCCTCGGCAACAGCGCCACAATTTGATGTCACCCAAATTACACCTCGTAATTGAGATATAAATGGTCAATTGTCAAATATAGAACCCAACAAAGGTTAAGGTCGATCCCATAGGGAATATGGTAAGAACTTAAGTTAATGCGAATAATTGTTACTATTGAGTTGCTTATTTTCGAAGGGGGAAACAAATAGAATAATAAACAAAAGTAAAACTATTGAATGCTTAAATCAAATTCGGTTAGTATTCAATTAACGACTTGACTAGGATTGTATTCCTCAAGACTTCATAACCACAAGGCTTATATACTAGTGATCTATTCTGATGTTTAACATGCAATATTGGTAAGTTAGGTTCACCTAAATGGTTGGTCCCCAATCTAGATGATTATCACCACGCGACTTGGTCCGCATACGGGTGTACTTTAGTTGACCCTTACCCTTAATATTAGATTAGCTATCCCCGGAAAAGTTCAAGCTATTAGATGAGGGTTGATAGCCTCAAATATCCGTTGTTAATCCATTTTCCCATTTATTACCTCCTTGGTTCGGTAAGTAAGAATAAGGCAAGTCCTAACGTTTGCAACCGTCAAGAATCAATCAAAATGAAGGGAAAAATAATACATGCATAAAAACCCCGTTCAAGAATCACTAAGTATTTTACTTATGTGTGTTAATTTATCTTGGTTCCCACAAACCTAGTTATGGGTTTAGCTGCTCATGCTTGTACGATCATAATTATAAATTATTGAATAAATCATAATTGCAACTTACAAATTATCATTGAAGAAAAACCAAGTAGATTGAATGAAACTCCCAAATTGTTGAATAAATTCCAATGTTGATTTTGATCCTCAAATTCAAGAACAAAATTGTAAACCTTGTTTCTTGATTCAAGAACAATCATACAGCACCAAAACTAATAATAATCGGCTCTCTGAATTCATCTCTAACTGTCCTCTAAAAATAAACCTAAATTGTGTATTTATAGTTCCAAGAAAACCTTTTCCTAACTAAAATTGGAAACCAGGTCGGCAGTGGCAATGGGCTTGGTGATGATTCGTTTGGCCTTCTAAAGAGTCGTGTCTTGCTTAAAATAATCTTCCTCAACATTGCACCCAGTTGTGGCAACGGGTCACCTAACGACTCGTCGTGCCTGAGCACAAGTCGTTAGGTCCCTCGAGGTCTAATTCTTTAAAAGTTCTAGTGCACCATACAATTGGTTCCAGTGATCTACCAATAAGTCATTTCATCACGTGACGACTCGTTATGTTTGTGGTCAACTCCACAGGTCACTTTGTTAAGATTTTCTCTCTCAGCCTTCACGACTGACCTCACGACTCGTTACCAGATGTAACGAGTCATTCCCTCAACTCGTCAGGAACAGTGTCTTGCATCTTCAAGATCCATCTTTTGCCCACGCCCTCAGCAACGAGTCGTGCCTCTTGCCAATGACTTGTGAAGTGCCTGACAGTCACCTTTTCAGTTATTTTCAGCATTAATTTGCCCAGTTCACTTCCGAACCTGTTTTCCTGCAACATTAAGCACAAAACAATCATACCTATATAAACATACTCGGAATGTGCATAATTTTTTAGTTTTAAGCGTCGAAAGTGCCGTAAAATCCCGGCACATCAGCTGACAGTCTGGACACCTAGCCACAAATTCTACGATGTCTTTCTTTATGCCATCCCACCTATAAATTTGTTGTAAGTCATGGTACATCTTGGTGTCACCTAGATGGATTGAATACCTAATCTGTGAGCCTCGTGCAACATCCGATTCCTTAAATCACCAGCATCCGAAACACATAAGCGACCCTGGTATCGAAGCACACTATCTCCCCCTTTGGAGAAGACCTCTACCTTTTGATTCTAAACGATCTCCTTTAACTTTACCAAAATAGGGTCTTCATCTTGCCTAGCTTTTTACATCAGTCACCAAGGATGATTCTGATCTGTTCTGAACTATAACACCGCCATCGGTTGAATCAACCAACCGAACTCCCAACCTTGCAAGTTGATGCACATCCTTCACCAGCTCCTTTCTTCCCTCATCCACATGGGACACACTCTCCATAGAGAGTTATTAAGTGTGTTTGCTACTACATTAGCCTTGCCCGGATGGTAAAGAACACTTATGTCATAGTCTTTGAGTAGCTCCAACCACCTCCATTGACGTAGATTTAGATCCTTCTGCGTAAACACATACTGTAGACTCTTATGATCCATAAACACATTCACGTGGACCTCATACAAATAATATTGCCATATCTTCAAGGCAAATACCACCGCGGCCAATTCAAGATCATGGGTCGGGTAATTCTTCTCATGAACTTTCAGCTGTCTGGAGGCATATGCTATAACTTTCCCGTGCTGCATCAATATACCCCAAGTCCAATCCTTGAAGCATCACAATACACCACGAACCCATCTATACCCTTGGGTAGGGTTAACACCGGTGCTATGGTGAGTCAAGTCTTCAACTCTTGGAAGCTCTTCTCACAAACCTCTGACCATTGGAATTTCACCTTCTTTTGGGTCAATTTGGTCAAGGGTGCTGCAATAGATGAGAAACCTTCAACAAATCTCTGATAGTAGCCTGCTAAGCCCAAAAAGCTCCGGATATCTAAAGGATTCACCGGTCTAGGCCAATTCTTCACCGCTTCAATTTTAGTCCACTTGTATGCCCTCACTTGATACCACATGGCCCAAAAATGCCACTTAGTTCAACCAAAATTCACACTTGCTAGCTGGCGATCCTTGAGATTCTGTAGCACCACCCTCAAATGAGTTGTATGATCCTCCTCGCTCCGAGAGTATATCGAGATGTCATCAATAAACACAATCATGAACATATCTAGGTATGGCTTGAACACCCTGTTAATCGGGTCTATTAACACTGTAGGAGCATTCGTTAGTCCAAAATACATAACTACAAACTCATAATGACCATACCACGTTCTGAAGGCCATCTTCAGGATGTCGCTCTCCCATACTCTGAGCTGATGGTACCCGGATCTGAGATCTATCTTAAAAAAACACTTGGCACCCTGAATATGGTCAAACAAATCATCAATCCTGGGTAGAGCATATCGATTCTTGATGGTGACCTTGTTCAATTGTCGATAATCAATACACATACTAAGAGAACCGTCTTTCTTTTGGACAAAGAGAACTGGTGCACCCTATAAGGACTTGCTCGGTCTAATGAAACCCTTATCCAAAAGATCCTTCAACTGCTCCTTTAATGTTTTTAGCTCGGCTGGAGCCATTCTGTAGGGAGGAATATATATAGGCTGCGTGTCAGGTAAGAGGTCAATACCAAAATCAATCTCCTGCTCAGGAGGGATTCTGGGTAGATCATCTGGGAAGACTTCTGGATACTCACATACTACTGGGACTGACTCAATAGTCGGGGTTTACGTCACATCCTTAACCCTAACTAGATGGTACACACAACCTTTAGAGATCATCTTTATGGCCTTAAGGTAAGAAATAAAATGAACTACATGCACAACTAAACTACCCTTCCACTCTAAGTGGATCACCTGGAAATCTGAACTCTACTTCCCGAGTTCTACAATTAACGGAGGCATAACATGCAAATAGCCAATCCATGTCAAGGATAACATCAAAATCGTTTATGTATAACTCTATTAGATCTGCTGAGGTGACTCTCTGAAGGAATGTGACGGGGCAATTCTATACATCCGTCTAGTTACAACTGAATCACCTACTGTAGTAGAGACTGAGTTGGGTTCTGACAAGACTTCGGGACTGACTCCGAAATTACTAGCCACGTAAGGTGTCACAAAAGACAAGGTAGCCCCCAGATCTAACAAAGCATATACAAAAATATGGAAAACTCGTAACATTCCAGTAACCACATCGAGGGAAGTCTTCTGCTCAAGACGGGACGCGGGGGCATAAAATTTGTTCTAGCACTGACCGCAACTAGAACTAGTTGAAGCCCCTTGCTGGAAGGGACGTGATGCCAGAGCTATTAAACTAGGAGCTGGGCCTCGACCCCCATCATGGCCCTGTCTCACTGCTGGACAATATCTGAGCATATGTCCGGGCTTCCAACACTTGAAGCAAGAACCTGTACCTGCCAAGCACTGGCCTGTGTGCCCCCGACCACACCTACTGCAAATTGGGATGCTAGAATCTACGGGCCTACTGCTCTGACCCCTAGAGTCTGATACTCGCCCTCTCTGGTTGTGCCTAGGTTTGGATGGCACACTCAACACTAAAGATACTGGGGCTGGGGATCTCTGGTGGGTCTACTGTCGGCTCCCACAACCTGACCTCGGTTGAGAGAATCTGTAGCTATCAATCCTAGCCCTCTTGGCCTCTCTCTCCCTCATATGTGTTGCCTCTATCTACTGGGCGTATAAGACTATTCGAGTGAAATCCATATCCTAATGGAGCATAGAGGTCTTGTAATCCTTGTCCAAATAGTCTGCCACCCTATGAACAAACCTGCTTACCCGTGCCCTCTGATCAACCACTAACTCTAGGGTGTACTTTGATAAGCAAGTGAACTCAAGGGCATAATCCTATACCGTCATCCTCCCCTGCTTAAGATTCATGAATTCGGCTTTCTTCAACTTCTCATCTCATGAGGGAAGAACTGATCTAGGAATGTAACATGGAAATCCTCCCAAGAGACAGGGCCTACTCTGACGGCCCTACTATCCTTCCATTGTCGAAACCAGATGTGTGTGACCCCTTTTAACTGATATGAGGCCAACTCAGCACACTCAACCCCATTCACCCCCATGACTTGGATTATCTTCACAATCTCATCAATGAACTCATGTGGGTCCTCATCCACTTTAAACCCAAGGAACTTTGGAGGGTTTATTCTCAAGAAATATCTGACTCGAGCTACCGCCGCATTTCTATTTTGCAGAATATGTGCCACTACCTACTAGTTGACCTGAGCGGTCAAGGCCTGTGCTAGCATCTGAATAGCTTCCCAGAACTCAACATGGGCAACCAGCTCCGGTACATGGTGCTCTTGGATTGGTGGGGCTTGTTGGTGCTCGTCTCCGTTGCCATCCTCATGGTCGTTTCCATTCCCATTCCTCCTACCGTTAACTCTACTGGGAGCCATGATTTTGCAATCATGAATAACACGAGTTAGAAAGATAGGGAGGCATTTCATCGCACGACGCAGATTATGAAAGAAAGGAACATTTCCTAAATGTCTTGTAGCCTCTTCGTCATAAGTGTGGCGCGCTTCACACCCATGAAAAGACTCTACTCAACGCGGATTTTAGACACCCTAGGACACTTCAAACCTATTACTCTGATACCATGTTTTTCACGACCCGAACATAGGCTCGGATTGAGACATAGGACAAGGAGCCCCGAGAGACCCAAAGTCGACCCATGGCATGAACATACATCTAACTCAATCAATAAAAAATGAAAGATTTAATATGATAAACTTAGCGGAAGTCTAAAATAAGCAAAACATCGGAAATACATATGAATCTGAAGTTGATTATATTCTTTTTGTCTGAAAAGCCTCTAAGTTTGATGAGTTGATAGGATAGGCACCCAACTAACTTGCTAAAATTGAAAACTAAAAGTACATGAAGAAAACTGAGTAAGCATGGTCCTCAGAAGATGAGGACTCACCAATAGATGTAGTATGCCAACTCTGATAAGCTGGCTAACGACGGGGCTGAGTCTGAATATCGGAGCCTGTATCATGAAATGATACAACATAGAGTATGCAGTCATTATGTGGAATGTACCGAGTATGCAAGGTAAGTAAAATTGATTAATAAGTAAAATCATTTAAAATATGCATAATATGAAACATAAACAAAATAAAAATCTGAGAGTAGGGCTTGCATGCTATTTTCCTGAAAACATGATCTCAACATAACATAACATCATGACTGAATCGATTGATCCAAAGCTGAAATCTGATAATCATAAGTAAAACTAAACATTGGGTCAAGCCTGCTTTAGAACATATGTAGATGTATATATATATCATGAATAATAAACATGCATAACTGAAATAATGAGAAACAATGGGAGGCTCATCTTTTAAACGATATACCATGATAGAGCTTACGTGATCCCAACTATCACACTCAAGTGGGTAGAGCCGTCCCAAGCCTTGCCAGGTCTAAGGACGATACCATGATATCGATATCAAGATCATGGCCCAATCGGGGCAGGGGATAGCTCACATAGGAGGTCCCAATATAATTTGATCATACCTACGTTGGTGCTTAGTTTTGAGGCGTAGGGTTGACTAACCCATAGCCTAGTCGATGCAAGACACTACTCCCAAAACATGCATATGCTCTCCTTCAGTTTTCAACAAAGCTGACCATCGTCTATTGACGAAGCTAAATGATTATGAATACATAAGTCTGAATCATACATGAGGAGCCTTGGCTCAAACCATACCACAAGATGAACATAAATAGGAGTCTTCGCTCTAAAACTATGTGGTAAGATTAAGTTTGTAAAATCATAATCATACTTGAACATATGGTCCTTATCTGATACTTTAACATGCTTGAAAATACATGATTCACCCGAAAAGATGATCTTAAACATGGATAACTTGAAAACATGCTTTTCATCATAAATATCTCATCATACTAGAATATTCATGAACTTATCATCATTGGGCATCTTGGATATATAAAACATGAAACATGATTTTTATTTGAAAATAATATAAAACTTTCCCATGAATCATAATTCAATAATATAGACATCTTTAAATCATACCCATTTAGTAACTTAACAATCTCATGCATTGGGTTAAAACCCCATAGAATCAACATAGGAACTTCATGATTGAGAGAAAGAGATTGGGCATGGGTGTGAATGGATTCCCCCACTCATAACCCTATATACCTGACTAAAGTTGATTCTTACACTTCCTTGATTACCTAAGAGGAATTTGAGAAGAATTGGAAGGGCTTAAGTTTGATCTCCTCTCTAACTCCCTAACTTGCATGCATGGGTTTAGAATAGGCTAGAATGACTTAACCTATCTTAATACACCCGGAAAATAGCTTAAAATGACATAGTATAGGACCATAGAGCCTAGGAATGATGAGAATACCCTTAATACCTTCGCAGAAAATAACTGCTCGTCAGTCCCCACGAGGGACCTAACGAGTCATTGCTACCAACCACGAGTCGTTACATCGGTCGTTGGGTACACTGTCGAGGTTTCACCTGAAACTCATAATGGGATATCATACGAATCATTGTCGGTGACCACGACTAACGGTCACTACTCGTTATCTCTACTGCCTCCAACCTCAAACCATTAATTACCTGCTGACCACGACTCACCCAATGAATCTTGGTGTCTGACCACGACTCGTGGGGTCTATCCATAAGGTATACTGCCACCTCAAACTCCTCCTTCCAATTTCCCTTGGCCACGGCTGACTCAACGGGCCGTGGGGACTGACCACGACTCGTGGTCATGCCCATGGTGACCTCATTAAAAATCTTTTTCAACTCAAGTACAGCACCTCACCACGAGTCACCTCACGACTCGTAGTTTTCCCCACGGGTTACAGAACGACTTGTTCTATGACCTGGTGCAGAATTTTTAGTTTTCTCTATTTCAACCCTTGGGTCTGATCTTTGGGCTTTCGAGGTATTACACCTAGCATTTGCTCCATAGCATCCACAAATGAAATGTTCACGGATAATTATTTTAGCATGGAAATAAACCTGCAAAACTTGTTATCCTCTTCCTTCTTCTTCAATCTCTAAGGAAAAGGAGGAGGGAGCCTAGGTATTTGAGACAACACCTTAGGAGTTTGCTTCTCTTTTTCCTTTTCTTTACCATTTTCTCCTACTACAATTTGAGACTCATCAGTCTCCTCTAGATCAACATTAATAACAACCGGTTTATCAGCCCCACCCAATTTTTGCTTAGCTTCTTCCTTATCAACTACGACCCAAGAATCAATAGTAGCCTCATCATTCTAATCATGCACAATTGTTTCTTTCCTCTATCCCGGTACTCTGCCACTCCTAGTAGTGATAACCATGCAATGATTGTCATTCTTCAGATTTGGCATAGTATCACTAGGTAGCATACCTTTTTGTCTGGGATAAAGAGCTGCTACAATCTAATTCATCTACTACTCCAACTGCTTGGTTGATGTAGAGTGGGAGTTCACTAGTTGATTCACACTAGAAAGATCTCCTCTGATTTCCTTAATCCCTGAGTTTTTTGACTCTACCTTCTTCAACATTTTTGCTAACATTTCCTCCATCTTTGATTGAGTTTCACTACTTGATGGATGATTGTAGCATTGTTGATTTCCCTTAGAAGAAACATACATACCTCCTCGGTTGTTTCTAAAGCCCTGGTCCCTATCTCTCCAGTTACCCTAGTCCCTGTCTCTTCAGTTACCTTGGTCTCTGTTTCTCCATATGGACCTATTGTAGTTGTTGTCCCTGTATTTGTTCCAACCTTGATTCTCCTAACCTTTCTACCAAGAATCTTGATTAGATCCTTGGACATTAGGTCAGGAAATCCTAGGCTGATTATTTATAAAGTCTGCCTCCTCCTCATAGTCAAGAGAATGATCATCATGTTGAAGCACTTGCTCCTAGGTACCTACTGCATTTACTTTCGGAGACCCTTCCCATCAGATGATTTGTGATTAAATTCATCGGTGTTTTAAGTTGAGCCATATCTTGGTCTCGCTCCTCTCTTCTAATATGTTCTCTGGACAACCCTTTCGACTGC
The DNA here is from genome assembly GCA_035772735.1 of Datura wrightii. Classification (NCBI taxonomy): domain Eukaryota; kingdom Viridiplantae; phylum Streptophyta; class Magnoliopsida; order Solanales; family Solanaceae; genus Datura; species Datura wrightii. The sequence goes on from JASDFA010000007.1 coordinate 100,742,272, forward strand.
ACACCATTTAATGCTTTTGACTCCCAAGTGCGCCAGGCTCTGTTTGTCCTAGTCATTTTTTCCAGCATTGCTCTAGCAACTGCAAAAGACTGATCCATCAACGAACCTTCAGCAATATTGTTTGCTACTAATTTATTCAGGCCATCCAGCGATTTGTAAAGTGACTGCAGGAGAACTTCATCAGGAAGTCTATGATTTGGGTACTTCTTAATCTTTTCTTGAATCTCAACAAAGCCTCATACAGTGCTTCATTTGGTAAAATTGTTGATTTCAACCCTTAATTGGATCATCCAGGAAGGAGGGAAAATCTTTCTAAGAATGTCGTAGTCAGCTCTGTCCAACAGGTAATCGACTCATCTGCAATTCTCCCAGCCCTATAGTTGCTTCTCTGGTCAAGGAGAAAGAAAATAATTTGAGCCTAATAGCTTCCTGAGATACACCCGACAACCTGTACCCGACAACCTGTACATCTTTCATATTTCAGTGAAGTTCTTAAAATACTGGTTTGGGTCCTCATGAGCCAAACCTTAATACAGCCCCTTCATACTTAGCAGGTGCATCATGATGCTGGTGATATCGAACTTGGCGTTTTCACCAATTTCTGGTAGCACAATGGCACCAGCATATCCCGTCTGCTCTAAATCAATCTCCTCAGCTAGAAGAGCACGTCTAACAGTTAAGGGCTAATTTCTCCCCACTTGTAGCGCGTTTATATTCCGGGCTACAAAAGTTGCAGCTGCTGTGAGTTGAGCTTCAGTTAGCTCAACATTATCCTAGTGTTCCATTCTATCTGCCAAAAGATAAAAAATAAAAATTAAATAAATTAAGAAATATGGACTAAATTCAAATTAACAGTTATAGAAAATTTCAAAAACCGTATTCTCCGGCAACTGCGCCAAAATTTGATACACCCAAATTACACCATTAAAAAGGTATAAAGTGGTCATTCATCAAATATAGAATTCAACAAGGTTGAGGTCTAATCCCACAGGAATAAGGTGAAAAACTCATCAAAAGTGAATATTCAAATTAGTCGATATTTTCAAAAGGGGAAAATAAAATCACAATTAAGAACAGTGGTAATTTTGACAATTGTTTGAGACAATTTCTTGATTTGTTTCAATAGTTGAACTAAACTAGTTGTGTTCCCCAATATTTCTTAACTGTGACAGGTCTATCTTGTATTTCAACCTAGGTGAACATTACACATGCAAAACAGACAATTCTAACAGTCCTCTAAAGTCTTTTGACCCACTTAGAAGAATATCACCCTAAATTCTTTCGGTATTTGGGTGTTTCTTGATTTTACTGTTGTCATAAGTTCCGAGTTGACTATCCTCATAATAGTTCAAGTCATTAGATGAAAGTTAATAGCCTCAAATCTCCATTATCAATTCTTTTTCTTATTCATAACTTCTTTAGTCAAGCAAATTAGATTTTAGGCACGATTAAAAGTTTGCAACTGTTAAAAGACAATCAAAATGAAATAATTGATAATGCATGTGACTTGCTAACCTAAATCTCTACATCCATAGATCCATTGACGACAATCAATAAAGGTTCTCACAACCCTAAGTATAAGACTTAGCTACTCATAAAATAGACGATAATAATCATGACTGAGTAATCAATATTTAACATAAACTTATGAAGATTGTAAAGGAATCGTTGTTGAGATTGAAATCCAAACTTTTTTCAAAGCAATGATGTTCTTCTCTACTATGCTTTCTTTTTTGTTCTAAAATATCAAGAATGTCTTTTTCAAAACTGAGTACTGCTCGAAACCCTACAAAAGTATAAATAAAGCAACTAATTCGTGCTTGAGATATTTACAAAATTTCCACCATCACAACATCCGTTGTGATTTTTCCACCGCATTTGGCAATATGTGGGCCGCTCCTGGTTTGGCATTGGGCTGGACATTCTGTCCTGATTAGCATTGCATTCGTGGTCCACATTTGGTGAAGCGTTGTCTGCACTTTGAGCCTACTTGGTCTGGAAATGGACTAGGCAGTCTGGATTAAAATACGTTTGATTCGCATTCCACAGCTTAGGAAGTGCGGCCCACTTCCAATTACGTTTAGTTAGGCTAAGAGGTGGACTTCTAGCTTGATATGCGCTGCATACATGATCTGTGCCTTGTAATACGTGGCCCGCGCTTCCTTGATTTTCACTTCTTTTCAGCCTTTTTTGTATTTCATCTTCTTCCCTTGCTTTTTGATCTTCTTTTAGCTAGAAATAGCTCTTCAACCTTTTTATCTTGCAGCACCTATGAAATAAGAAATCAGACCACGAGATGCATCTTTTTTATCGAAAAACAAGCAATAATCCAAAGCTTAAGCAAAAAAGATAAGTAGGTACAATAACCACTTATCAATTACTCGAACAGATGTATGGTGGCTTTCACTGATTTGGAGATCAAGACGTCCAGGAATAACCCATAGATGACATACACGCACCTTGGTAGACTCATTTTCTCCAAGTGCCATTGTTGTGGCCAAGTTAGCCAAAGCATCAGTCATGCGACTTTCTTCTCTTAGGACGTAGTTTAAGAACACTTTATCAAACCTTTCAAGAAAACAAGCAGCATATTGGTTTTATGGCAAAAGGACTTTATTCTTCACCTCATAACTCCCCAAGAGTTAATTTATGATCAACTTAGAGTCACCATAAATATCCAACTATAGAATCCTCATACCTAATGCCATTTCAAGGCCAATAATTAAAGCTTGATACTCTATGACATTGTTGAAACATGTTTCATCCAAAACAAAGGAAAATGGCAAAATTAGTCTTTCTAGAGATATCAACATAACACCTGTTCTTGCACCATTGTGACATACAACTCTATCAAAGTACATTGTCCATCCTAGCAATTCTTCAGTGAATAATGCATCTTCATCTGAAAACTCATCTGAAACCTCCCACTCTGCTGGAAGAGGGTGATCAACAAGGAAATTGGCAAGTTTGTCATGACGCGAACATAAGCACGAATAAAGACACCGGACAAGGAACCCCAAGAGGCTCCAAGTCGACCCATGGCATGAACATAGCGGCTAAGAGCATACAACAAGCGGAAACTAATAAAATAAAATATGCTTAAGCGGAAGTTTGCATTAATATCAATCTAAAACAAAGTCAACACTGACAAGCTAATATTCTACATATTGTCTGGAAAGTCTCTAGCATAACTGATGAGCTGATGGGACAGCATCCCCAACTAGCTCGATAAAAGTCGGAAACTGAAATAACATAACAATGATCAAACTGAATATCCTCGAAGGATGAGGACTCACCACCATTGGCTAAATAGGACTGAGAGGAACGCAGGACTAATGGTGCAGCTGAGACTGATCCCTCGAACCTGTATCCTGAAATGATACAGCATAGAGTAAGCGGTCAGTACTTGAAATGTACTAAGTATGCAAGGTAAATAAAAATAGACAGTTAAAATACATAAAAGTTCATAAGAGTAAACAGTATGAACATGAATTGAATATCATAATATAAACATGAGGGCTCAAGGTTTCAAACCATTCATGATCTAGTCATAATCATAATCATAAGAGAAAACTTATAAAAATATAACTTGAGCCAAAGTAACATATACATGACAATGCATAAATCATGAGGAACAATGGGAGAACTCGTCTTAACCGACATCATCATGATAGAGCTTACATGATGCCCCAACTATCTCGCTCAAGTGAGCAGAGCCGTCCCAGGCTTGCTAGGCAAGGGACGTGCATGATGTGATATCACAAGGGGGATCTATGAATACAGATACCTACGGTAGCACATAGTTATGAGACCATGGGGTTTACCTGAACGCTGGGTCTACTCAGTGCTAAAAACTGCTCCTAAAAATATGCACATGAGGCTCATATCGTAATTGTGAAATCATTCATGAAATTCGTGGCCAAATAAATCATAACATACTTGCTCATACTTGAAATACATGATTAACCATGAATAAGGGCTCATGTGTCAGCCAAAAGTCATAAATTCATAAATCATGAAGAACGTGCATAATTGTAGAAGATTCATATACTTGACATTCATAAGTCCATGAAGAATACTTAAATAGAAATCATATCATAAATCATAAATCATAATTTAGTCTTAGGAAGGTCAAAATCATAATAGAATCGTAACTTGACTTTTCATAAAACTTTACATATTTGGGCATAGATTGATTAGGATTTAAAATCCAAAAAAAAATTATAACCAATTTAAATATAAAATCTACCCATAGATATTGAAACAACATTTAGAACATAAAGGGGATTGACCCATAATCAAATCAAAGAGAATTTCATGCATTTGGGGTTAAAAATCCATAAGATCATCAAATTTCTTTAATACGTGAATTCATGACCATAGGGGGAAATTGGGGCATGAGAGTGAAGAGGGACTCTCATTTACAGGATCTTACACTCTCCCTTGAAAGCCCAAAGGAATTGGAGAAGGAATTGGGGAATTCCAAAGCTTGATCTCAAATGGAACACTCTAAACTAGCATGCATGGAATAAAATGGCTTAGGATAGGTTAAGCACCATTTAAACCCTTCTAGCTGAGCTTAAAACGGCGTAGATTAGAACTTAGAGGCTTCAAAATTACGGATTTACCCTTACTAACTTCGCGGGAAAAATACAACTGACAGTTACCACAGGCCTCACCACGAGTCGTACTATGAAGTAACGACTCATGGTCACCACTGGTCACCTAGTAAGCTTCCCAGAATCTCACCATAGGTCCATCTCACAACTTGTTACAAGCCACTACAAATCGTGAGGTCACTTGTGGTCCCTGAGTCTCAACTACTAACTTTTTTCCTCTAAAAATTTCCACGACTTCATCCCATGACTTGTGGTTTCCTACCACGGGTCGTAACATCACTCATGACTTCTCCTCCTTGCACAAAATCTTCCCCAACTTACGACCCTTCTCATGACTTGTCGTCTATCTCAGCGAGTCGTACCGCAACTCGTGTCTTCCAACATCAGTTGACCCCATATCCTCCCCACAACCCTAGCCATGAGTCAGACCCACCTACCACGACTCGTGGTGTGACTCATGGTTTGGACATTTAGACTCTAGGTCTTCTTCATGACTCCTCCTACGACCCGTTACTTGGTCTCACGACTCGTACCATGAGTCTTTCTGGTGCAAAAGTGCATATTTCCCTGTTTTCTCTAGTTCAATCCTTGGGTCTAACCTTAGGGACTTTCGGGATATTAAAATATCTCCCCCTATTCATCCTCAAATATGGGATAAACATACTGAATCACTGGGGAAAATCAGTCATCCCAAATACTGAACATCTAAAGCTTAAAACTGACGGAGTGACTCACTCCGGACTGAAACACATAACTAAACTGAATTCATGAATCACACATACATACATTAACATGAAAGAAACTGGAACATATAAACTAAACATAAAACTGAATCGAGTACCAAGGAGAAAACTGATACCTCAAGCTGGAACTGAACTGGAAGGGAATAGACAGCGAGTATTTAGCCATCATATTTTCTTCGGCTTCCCACATAGCTCCCTCAACATGCTAATTTCTCCACAACACCTTTATTGAAGCTACTTCTTTGTTTCTTAGCTTCCAAACCTGACAATCAAGTATTTCAACTAGAACCTCTTCACAGCTAAGGTTATCCTTCACATCTACTCTCTCCACTAGAACAACCAAAGCCGAATCACCCATGAACTTTTTTAAAAGTGACATGGAAAACTGGATGTACTGAAACCAATTCTGAGGGCAACTCCAACTCGTAGGCCACCTTGCCAACACGTCTCACAATTCGTTACGGGATAACATAAGGGGGGCTAAGTTTCCCTTTCTTTTCGAACCTCATCACTCCCTTCATAGGAGAAACCTTCAAAAACACCCAACTTCAAACTCAAGTTCTCTCCTCCTCACATCCGCATAGGACTTTTAGCGACTCTGAGCTGCTTTCAACCTCTCCCTTATGAGCTGAACTTTCTCCACAACCTCATGAACTAAATCTGGTCCTATCAATGTAGCTTCACCGACTTCAAACCAACCAATAGGTAATCTACACCTCCAAATATAAAGAGCCTTAAACGGAGCCATCTAAGTGTTGAATGGTAATTGTTGTTATATGCAAATTCGATGAGAGGTAAATGATCATCCCAACTACCCTTGAAATTAATCACACATGTTTTCAACATATGCTCAAGATTCTGAATGGTCCGTTCATCCTGACCGTCTGTTTGCGGGTGAAAAGTTGTACTAAGCTTGACCTGAATACCGAGTCCCTTCTGAAACGATCTCCAAAACTGGAAGGTAAATTGAGTACCTCTATCTTATATGATGGACAAGGGCACTGAATACAACCAAACTAACTCCTAAATAAACAATTTAGCATAATCCTCCACTGAGTCGGTAGTCTTGACTGGTAGGAAATAAGCTGCTTCGGTCAACCTATCCAGAATCACCCATATGGAGTCATGCTATCGATGAGTACGAGGCAACCATGTAATGAAGTCCATATTGATTTCCTCCCACTTCCAAGTAGGGATACTAATGTCTTGGAGCACACCTCCAGGTCTTTGATGCTCAACTTTCACCTATTGATAATTCAGACACATTACCACAAACTCTGTTATGTCCTTCTTCATGCTATTCTACCAATAGACTTCCCGTAGGTCACGGTACATCTTGGTGGCACCTGGATGTATAGAATATCTGGAAACATGAGCCTCATCCAACATCCGCTCCCTCGACTTATCAACACCCGAAACACACAAATGACCATGATATCGTAGTACACCATGTCCCCCTTGGGAGAAAATCTCCACCTTCTGACTTTGAATTTCCTTCTTCAGCTTTACCAAAATGGGATCCTCGTCTTTCCTAGCCTTGACTTCGATCACCAAGAAAGATTCTGATCCATTCTAAATAATGGCACCACCATTCGTCGAGTCAACAAGATGAACTCCTAGTCAAGCAAGCCAATGAACATCCTTCACTAACTCTTTTATCTCCTTATCTACATAGGATACACTCTTCATAGAAATACTACTAAGAGTGTATGTCACCACATTGGCCTTGCCTGGATGAAAAAGGACACTCATATCGTAATCCTTAAGAAGCTCCAACCACCTCCTTTGACGTAGATTAGATCCTTCTGGGTAAACACGTATTGTAGGCTTTTGTTGTCCGTAAACACATCCACATGGACCCCGTATATATAGTGTCTCCAAATCTTCAAGGCAAATACTACCGCTGCCAACTCGAGATCGTGAATTGGATAGTTATTTTCATGGACTTTCAGCTGCCTGGAAGCATGGGATATAACCTAACCATGCTGCATTAGTACACATCCAAGGCCAATCCTTGAGGCGTCACAATATACCGTAAACCCATCAGTACCCTCAGGTAGGGTCAACATTGGTGCTAAGGTGAGTCGAGTCTTCAACTCTTGGAAGCTTTTCTCATAGGTCTCCGACCATTGAAACTTTACTTTCTTCTAGGTCAACTTAATTAATGGTGCTGCAATGGATAAAAACCCTTCCACAAACCTCTTGTAGTAACCAGGTAAGCCCAAGAAATTCCTGATATCTAAAGAACTAACTGGTCTAAGCTAATTCTTCACAATTTCTATCTTTTGAGAGTCCACTTGTACACCCTCACTTGACACCATATGACCTAAAAATGCTACTGAGTTTAACCAAAACTCACACTTGCCGAATTTAGCATACAGCTGGCGATCCTTAAGAGTTTGTAGCTCCACTCTCAAATGAGCAGCATGATTTGCCTTCGCTACAAGAGTATATGAGAATGTCATCTATGAACACAATCACGAATATGTCCAAATACGGCTTGAACACCCTATTCATCAAATTCATAAAAGCTGCAGGAGCATCCATTAGTCCAAAAGACATAACTACAAACTCATGGTGACCATACCGAGTCCGAAGGCTGTCTTCGGGATGTCACTCTCTCTAACCCTGAGCTGATGATATCCAGATCTAAGGTCTATCTTTGAAAAACACTTGGCACCCTGAAGCTGGTCAAACAAGTCATCAATTCTGGGGAGAGGATACATGTTCTTGACTGTGACCTTGTTCAACTGTCAATAGTCAATGTACATTCGAAGGGAACCATCTTCCGGACAGGAGAACTGGTGCACCCCATGGGGATTTGATAGGTCTAATGAAACCCTTGTCTAAGAGATCTTTCAACTGCTCCTTCAACTCCTTAGATCAGCTGGAGCCATTCTGTAAGAAGGAATAGATATAGGCTGCATATTGGGAAGAAGATCATTACCAAAATCAATCTCCCGCTCGGGAGGAATTCCTAGTAGATCATCTGAAAACACTTTTGGATATTCACACACTATAGAAACTGACTGGATAGTCGGAGTTTTGGTTATATCATCCTTAAACCTAACTAGGTGGTATAAGCAACCTTTAGAGATCATCTTTTTGGCCTTAAGGTAGGAAATGAAGTGACCCACACGCACAGCTGAACTACCCTTCCACTTTAGGGCTAGCTCACCCGAAAACCGGAACTCTACTGCACGGGTTCTACAATTCACTGAGGCATAACATACATGTAGCCAATCCATGTCAAAGATAACATCAAAATCTGTCATGGCTAGCTCTACTAAATCTGCTGAGGTGACTTTCTGAAGGACTGTGACAGGGCAGTTTTCGTACACCCGCGGAGCTATAACTGAGTCACTGACTGGAGTAGAGACTGAGAAGGGTTCTGATAGGATTTCGGGACTGACTATGAAACTACTAATAATATAGGGCATCACAAAAAATAAAGTAGCCCTTGGGTCTAACAATGCATATACATCAAAGTGGAATACTCGTGACATACCAGTGACCACATCTGGTGAAGTCTCCTGCTCCTGACGAGATGCGAGGGAAAAAACCTGTTCTGGCGCTGACCACCACCTACACTAGTGGATGCACCCTGCTGAGCTAGGCATGCTGGTGCTGCTGATGAATTGGTAGCCTGAGTACGGCCTCTACCATTATCCTGCCTAGACAACGGACACTCCCGGCGCCTGTGCACGAGTCTACCACATCCAAAACAGATATCTGATCTAATCAAGCACTCCCTATGTGATTCTTTCCATATTTCCCACAGACCGAAAAGGTACGCTCTACCTGCATGCTCCTCTGTCCCCTCGAACCTGATGCTCTACTCCTCTGATCACCCTGCTATCTAGATGGAGCACTAGCCGCTGGAGCTAATGACCTCTGATGGGAATACTGACAATGTCCGCTTTCTGACCTCTATTAGGAGAACCCAAAACTATCTGTTCTGGCCCTCTTGGCCTCCCTCTCCCTCAAATGTGCTGCCTCCATCTGCTGGGCATACAAAACCAATCAAGGAAAGTCGATGTCCTGATGAAGCATAGCGGTCCTACAATCCTTGACCAGGTAGTCTGCTACTCTGTGCACAAACCTACTCACCCGGTCTCTCTAATCAGCCACCATCTCTGGTGCATATTTGGACAAATGGGTGAACTCTAAAGCATACTCCTGGACTGTCATATTATTTTGTCTCAAGTTCACAAACTCAGCTGCCTTGATCTTACTCATCTCACGGGGAAAGAGCCAATCTAGGAATGCGGTGAGGAACTCATTCCAACCAATGGGACCCGCTCCAATTGCTCTACTATCCTTTCGCTGTCTGAACCATATGTGGGAAACCCCTTTCAACTGATAAGAGGCTAGGTTTGTGAACTCCTCCCCTGTCATCCCATAATCTGGGTGAACTTCTGGATTTCATCAATAAACTCATGTGGATCCTCATCCACCTTCAATCTGAGGAAATTCGGAGGGTTCATTTTAAGAAAGTCCCTGACTCTTTTCACTACCGCATTCGCATTCTAGGGAATATGCGCTAATGCCTGTTGGTTGACCTGGGCGATCAATGCCTGTGCCAACATCTGAATGGCTGCCCTAAACTCTTCGTGGGCAATCTGCTCGGGCACATGTTCCTCGGGGACTAGTAGGGCCTGCTAGTGCCCATCCCCATTACCATTCTCATGGACATTTTCATTTCCATTTCTTCTTCCATTAACTCAGCGAGGAGGCTTGATTCTGCAAATGCGTATAGCATGAGTTAGAAGGATAGAGAGACATTTCATCGTATGACATAAATCATGAAAGAAGAAAAGTTTTCTAAAACGTTTCATAGCCTCTTCATCATAAGTGTGGCGCGCTTTACACCCATGAAAAAGACTCTACTTGACGCGGCTTTCAGACACCTTAGGACATTTTAAAACCTAATGCTCTGATACCAAGTTTATCACGATCTGAACATAGGCCCAGATAGAGACATGGGACAAAGAACCTCGAGAGGCTCCAAGTCGACCCATGGCATGAACATAGCAGCTAAGAGCATACAACAAGCGGAAACTGATAAAATAAAATATGCTTAAGCAGAAGTCTGCATACATATCAATCTAAAATAAAGTCAACACTGACAAGATAATATTCTACATATTGTCTGGAAAGACTCTAACATAACTGATGAGCTGATGGGACAGCATCCCCAATTAGCTCGACAAAAGTCTAAAACTAAAATAACATAACAATGATTAAACTGAATTTCCTCGAAGGATGAGGATTCACCACCACTGGTTAAACAGGACTGAGGGGAACGCAGGACTAATGGTGCAGCTGAGACTGATCCCTTAGACCTGTATCATGAAACGATACAACATAGAGTATGTGGTCAGTACTTGAAATGTACTGAGTATGCAAGGTAAGTAAAAATGGATAGTTAAAATACATAAGATCTCATAAGAGTAGGGCAGTATGAACATGAAGTGAATATCTTAATATAAACATAAGGACTCAAGGTTTTAAATCCATTCATGATCTAGTCATAATCATAATCACAATAGAAACCTTATAATAATATAACTTGAGCCAAAGTAACATATACATGACAATGCATTAATCAAGAGGAACAATGTGAGAACTCGTCTTAACCGACATCATCAAGATAGAGCTTACATGATGCCCCAACTATCTTGCTCAAGTAGGCAGAGCCGTCCCAGGCTTGCTAGGCAAGGGACGTGCATGAGGTGATATCACAAGAGGGATCCATGAATACATATACCTATGGTGGCACATAATTCTTAGACCACAGGGTTTACCTGAATGTCGGGTCTATCGATGCTAGACATTGCTCCCAAAAACATGCACATAAGGATCATATCGTAATCGTGAAATCATTCATGAAGTTTATGGATAAATAAATCATAGCATACTTGCTCATACTTGAAATACATGATTAGCCATGAATAAGGGCCCGTGAGTCGGTCAAAAGTCATAAATTCATAGACCATGAAGAACATGCATAATTGTAGAAAATTCATATACTTGACATTCATAAGTCCATGAATAATACTTAAATAGAAATTATATCATAAATCATAAATCATAATTTAGGCTTAGGAATATCAAAATCATAATAGAATTATAACTTGACTTTTCATGAAACTTTGCATAATTAGGCATAGATTGATTAGGATTTAAAATCATAAAAAAAATTATAACCAATTTAAATATAAAATCTACCCATAGATCTTGAAACAACATTTAGAACATAAAGGGGATTGACCCATAATCAAATCAAAGAGAATTTCATGCATTTGGGGTTAAAACCCATAAGATTATCAAATTTCTTTAATACTTAAATTCATAAACATAGAGGGAAATTGGGGAAAGAGTGTGAAGAGGGACTCTCATTCACAACCTTACATACCTGGGTAATCTGATCTTACACTCTCCCTTAAAAGCCCAAAGGAATTGGAGAAGGAATTGGGGAATTCTCAAGCTTGATCTCAAATAGAACACTCTAAACTTGCATGCATGGAATAGAATGTCTTAAGATAGGTTAAGCATCCTTTAAACTCTTCTAAATGAGCTTAAAACGACGTATTTTAGGACTTAAAAATATAAAAATTATGGATTTACCCTTACTGATTTCGCAGGAAAAATACAACTGCTAGTTACCATGGGCCTCACTATGAGTTGTACCATGAAGCAATGACTCGTGGTCGTCACTCATGGTGACCATTGGTCACCTGGTAACCTTTCCGAAATCTCACCACGGTTCCATCTCATGACTCATTACAAGCCACCACAGGTCCCTGAGTCTCAACTGCTAACCTTTTTCCTCTAAAACTTTCCACGACTTCATGTCGTGACTCGTGGTTTCCTACCACGAGTTGTAACATCACTCGTGACTCATCCTCCTTGCACATAATCTTTCCCAACTTACAACCCTTCTTACGACTCGTCATCTCTCATAATGAGTCGTACCACGACTCGTGTGTTCCAATGTCAGTTGACACCATATCCTCCCCATGACCCGGGCCACGAGTCGTACCCACTTACCACGACTCATGGTGTGACTCATAATTTAGACACTTAGACTCCAGGTCTTCTTCACGAATCCTCCTACAACCTATTACTTGGTCTCACGACTCGTACCGCGAGTCATTCATGTGCAAAAGTGCAGATTTCTCTATTTTCTCTGGTTCAATCCTCGGTTCTTACCTTAGGGACTTTCGGGGTATTACAGAGTGCTTGTCCTTTGATAACCTTTTGAGGTATATATACAATGTCTTATTAGTTAAATAATATGAATAATCTCTCTAGACATCTAGAGAGAACTAGTCGAGTCATTACAAACTTTACGGGATTGGCTTGAGAAATTAGCTCGATGGTATGTGCTTCAAAATAGTGTCTTAGTTTCTTTATCGCATAAAGAAACACTAAGCATATTTTCTCAACAAGGATGTAGTTTAACTGAACTCCTATCAAAGTTTGACTTAGGTAGTACAACGTCTATTCCTTTTTTGCTTTATTCTCTTGAATCAGTAGTGCCCCCAATGATCGCTCTTGTGAAGCGATATAAAGTATTGACGACTTTCCATGTATCGGTACCCCTAACACAAGTGGGCTCAACAAATACCTTTTGATGCCTTCAAAAGCATTTTGACATGATTGATCCTAGTGAAAAAACCATCCTTCCTCATTAGATGGTTGAATGGTTGATATCGTCCAGCCAGGTTAAAGATGAACCACCGAATGAATGCCAAATTTTCTTGTAGAATGTAGAGCTCTCTCAAGTTATTTGGATCAGGCATTTTTTGAATGGTGTCAATCTTTAAAGGATCAAATTTAATTCCACGGTGACGCACAAGAATCCAAGAAACTTTTCAAGGTAACTTCAAATGCACATTTGAGTGGGTTTATCCTCAAGTCAAATTTTCTTAACCATTCAAAAACAATTCGAAGATCTTCGAGATGGTTGTGTCTATACTTCTTCTTCACCACCAAGTCATTGACGACATTCCACCCTCCTATGAAGCATGTCGTTAAAAATATTTTGCATTGCTCATTGATAGGTGGTACTGGATTCCTTAGACCAAAAGACATCATCTTATAACAATATATTTCTTTTGGAGTTTGAAAGGCAGTGCATTCTTTATTTTTTGGAAACATTCTGATTTGACTATATCCATAAGACGATCCATAAATGACATAGCTTCATGTTTTATTTTAGCGTCAACCATGAGTTCAATAATTGGTAGCGAAAATTCGTCTTTTGGACAGACCTTTTTTCAAGTCTCGAAAATCAACATAGGCATGTATTTGACCATTCTTCTTCTTGATAGGTACAATGTTCGAAATTCATGATGGGTACTTCACCTCTTAAATAAATCTGGCTTCGATGAGCTTGTTGTTTCTTACTTCAATTTGCATGTAGTTACACGAGGTACTTCTTAGGACTTTAATATAAAAATAACTTTGCATGTGACTAATTTAGTAAGAAGAAATATAGTGAGTATATTGCTTCTTTCTAAGTTTCTCTATTATTATTTTTTATTAGTTTTGTGATACGCATTTTGTGTGTGTACCTATGTCAAGGAGCATATAACTTTTTAAAAATCGTATAGATATTATTAAATAATATTATTATTTAATAATAATAATATTGTAAAATAATAAAAAATCACCAATGCATGAATTTTACTAATACAATATTTTCATTGCTAAATAATTTAAATTCACTTTCCACCACTTTTAAATCTTAGGTGTGTTTGATATGAATTCAAGAAAACATTTTCTAGAAAAATAAGTTTTTTCTTACTTATTTTCTTGTACTCGGTATGCAAGAAAAAAAAATATTTATATATACCTAAGATAAAACTATAAGGATGGGATGAGGTGAATTGTTGGGAGGGTGGAAAGGAGACAATATGACTTATTTTCTCTATTTTTATTAGTGAAGTCATTTTCTTATCATCAAGTAACTTGTTTTTCTTAAAAAAAAATATTTTTCAAAACTTTTGATCAACCGAACACACCTTTAATGTCAAATCATAATATAAAAAGAAATAGCAATTTAGATAGAAGAAAATTAGAGGAAAATTTTTTTAGAGAATGATAATTAAATGATATTTTTGAAAAAAAATTACTATTAAACTCACGTAGACCCACAAGCCGTCCCACCCAATATCTAGCCTGCACCCGTATAACCTAAAACCCTCTCCGCCTCATCCCATTGCCATCCCTAGAAATATGTAAACTCTTAATTGAAAAGTAATTGAACACATTGTTACTTAATAAAATGCCTATAATTTTTACTATTTCAAAAAATATATTTTGAACTTAAATATAATAATGTCATCCTTATTTTTTTTAAAACATTTAAGCATGTTATATAATAGAAATCCTACACAAATAAAATTTTATTTAAATTTTTTTTTATGTAATTTATCTATATTATATTAAAAGTGTGAAAGCCCTTAAAAATATTAATCGAACATTTTGCCCTTCATTAAAAGACATCATAATAGACAAAATTTTCATTTTAACTATTTTTACATAATTATTATTTTTAATTATTCTATCACCTTATTTTATCATATCATATTTTTTATTTGTGGCATAACTCTATTTATGATGTAAACTTTAAAAAATAAAAGATTTCCACCAAGTTTTTTTTTCTTTCTTTTTGTTAGTCACAAATTTTTTTAATCTAATTTTGTTATATTAAACCTTTTTATTTGTGATATAGTTTTATTTATAATGAAAATTTTATAAAAATTTAAAACAAAAAAGAAGAAGAAGAAGAAAAGCTTCCACCGAAAAATTTTTCTTTTAGTTTCGAAAACTTTCTTTTTCCCTTTTCTCATAGCAAGGAAAAGGGTTTTTTTTTTCCTTTTCCATAGAAGTTTTATTTTCTTCTTCATAGTAATGAAAAGGTTTTTTTTTCTCCTCTTTAATAATAATGTCTTAATATTTTTATATTTTTAATTTTTTTTAATTTATAAATTCTTCTATTTTTATAAAATAATTTATAATTGCATAATTTAATTCATTAACTCTTCTTCATCAACACCTTTGATTCAATCTCCAACCTTGTAAGTTTTCATGTTAATCTATCCTTTTTTTATATGTTGTGAACTTTTTTTATATTGATGAATTTGAAAAAGACAATGATAATTGTTATGCCAACTCAAGTTGTTTATATTCAAAACTCTTAATTGAATCTAATATTGATAATATGTTATCTTCTTTAATTGACTCTTATATCGATATTACATGATTTAAATTTTATGTTATTTGTAACTGGAATTCTTCAACTGCTCATACATTCACAAGTTTCATCTATTCAAGTAAAGTAATCTCTTCATCTCATAAAATAAATTTTTTATAAAATTATAAATTATAATTCTTGTGCATAATTTATTTTAGATAATCTTGCAATGGAATCTGAAAAAGATTTGGTGAATGAAATTTTGCCAATTAATAATTTAAGGCAATATAGTTCTCATTGGATAATAAAAATTTTAGCAATTGGAGCTAAATTAGTAAAAAGGTATAAAAAGGTAACAAAGGAAGAGACTTGAATAACTATAATATTACTTGATGAAGAGGTAATAATTTTTTTTGTATTATATTCTATATTTATATTTTATATTTTTACATATATGTTTGAGTTCTTATTTATTTTTATTATATTTTATATGTTTATATATATGTTTTTTGACCACTAAAGTTTATTTTTTTTTGCATGACACAAAAGTCCATGCTATACTTTTCAATAATTATATTGAAAAGTGAAAAAATATTTACAACAAGATAAGATATGTAACATCATAAACTGAAGCATTAATAATATTAATCCTAATTTTGTATTCATATACAAGGAGATTGAGGTTGAATTTAATAACAACACTATAATTCTAAAATGCAACAGTCACTTTTCTACTGTTACTTTTGCAAATAATTTTTTTTCATTTGAAGATGCAATACAATCTTTCGATGGAACAATCTTTGATAATTTCTTTAGATTTTATTAACTAATATAATATTCAATATATGCATAATATTTTACTCTATATTTACTTAACAAAATATTCTTTGTAGATATACTTGACATCTTTGTGAGCTCTAAAATCTTCATGGGAGGAAAAACAAAACGAAGAGAGATAGTACTTATGAATAAGAAGTAAGTTGAGCTTTGTCTTTAACACTTTTTTTCATGAATAATCAGATAGTATCAATCTTCGAATTTCCACAAAAAAAAAAATAATTTATAGTGTTTTTTTTCTTTCTTTTTTTATTATTTTAATTTTCGAGAATATGAGTTTATGATACTTTTAAATTTTATATGTTTAATTATAAAATTTGAACGTAATAAAAATTATAACTTTATCGGTGAATAATCAGTGATAGAGGATGAATTGCTGCAAAAATTAATTACTGAAAAACCTTATAACATTTTGTGATGTTAGGTACATAATCTTCCAAGGTACTATATTAAATATTGTATTTATGATAAATTTTATATCTTTTAATTACACTAATATTTTTATTTTGTAGAAAAAAATTTGAGATATTTTTTACATCTATCAATAGAATGTGGATAAATCCGCTTTTGAAAAAACAATAACTCTCCCAAAATATTAAATATATAAATTCACAATTTTCTTTCTAAATTCTTGTATTTTTAAACAAACACATCTTTTAGATATTATTTATGTTATTTTTAAAATTTTACTTTTATTAATGTGAGGGACACGCGCTAAACGCGTACGCTAAAACTAGTAAAATAAAAATATAAAAAACTCATATAAAGTGCAATAAAATTTTACTAATAATTGGTATATCTTATTTAAGTAATTTATATATTTTTTTATTCATGAGTTTTGATAGATATATGTTTCAAAATAATATTTATTTCTCTTTTTTAATCATAAAATGCAAATAAAAATTTGCAACAAAACTATTTAATCTCTTTTAAAATTATGAAATAAAATACGTAAATAATTTTATTTATAAATTTATTTTTAATATATTTAGTTATTGATCTATGTCACAAGGAGTGTAAGTGTAGATCTTTTATAGTATACAGGGTGTAAATATTTTTTAAACTATAAAAGATGTATTTGAAATTAAGTCATATATATCATAAGGGTATTTAATATAACTAGTCTTAGTATACGTGTACTATGTATGTTCCTCATATTAATAAGAACAGATTTTTAAAAATAGTATAAATAATATTTAAAAACAATATAAGAATTTACAAAAAAAATTATAACTTTCAAATTGATAAATGATCATGTTTAAGAGAACATAATGAATTTGAGTAAAGCAAAAGCTGATCTGAAAAGGTACAGACATATGGAAGAGGAATACTGAAAACAAAAGACAGATATGAGATGGTTCACAGATAGTGACAATAACAGAAGATTTTTTCATTCTTATGTCAAAGGAAGAAGAAAAAAGCTTCATATAGAGGAAATCCAGAATATTAAAGGAGGCATTCTGACCTTAAATGAAGAGATAGAGGCTGCAACTGTTTCTTTCTTTGCTGAGTAGTTCAAAGATTATAGAAACAGGAATAACTTTGACATGCTAGAGAATATCGCTGCCTTAATTTCACAAGAACAAAATGAGGAGATGATCAGATTGCCTAGTATGGAGGAAGTGAAAAAGGTTGTTTTTGAGTTAAATGGGGATAACACTAGTGGGCCAGATGGATTCTCAGGTCTATCCTTTCAAGAATGTTGGGATATTATTGGATCAGACATCACCAAATTAGCCAAAGCTTTCTTTTGTGGGCATGAAATTCCTAAATTCATTACTCATACAAACCTTGTCTTAATCCTTAAGAAGGATAAGGTTGTGAGCTTTGCAGACTTTAGGCCTATCAGTCTTAGCACCTTTGTAAATAAAATCTTGTCTAGAATGTTGCATGACATAATGTTTACCTAACATTGTATCAAGGAACCAGACTGGCTTTGTCAAAAGAAGGAGTATAACTGAGAATGTTCTATTAGCACAGAAAATCATTAGGGATATCAACCTCCGGAACAAATGACATAATATGGTGATGAAACTTGCTGATAAAATCATATGACAAAATCTCCTGAATTTTTCTTACAAAGGTTCTAAGAAGATTTGAATTCTCTGAAAACCATCATAGATATGGTGTGGAAGCTGCTGTCCAACAATTGGCACTCAGTACTAATCAATGGGCAGATTATTGGCTTCTTTAAGTCCTCAGAGGTTTGCAGCAGGAAGATCCTTTATTACCTATCTTGTTCATTATTGTTGTTGAAGTTTTGGCTAGAGGATTGAATAAATTACATGAAAATGTTGATTTCAAAGGATATGAGATGTCAAAATGGAGTCTAGAGATAAATCATATTTCGCATGCATATGACATAATTCTGTTCTGTTCTGGAAACAGAAAGTGAGTGAAGAAAATGATAGAGATTTTGGTAGAGTATAAACAAATTTCAAGGCAAATAATTAATAAGAATAAAATCTTCTTCTATCTGCATAAGACGACATTATCTGCTTTGGGACACAGGCAGAAAAGATGGACTGACATTAATCAAGGATCTTTCCCTCTGACTTATCTTGGTTGCCCACTTTTCTATGGGCGGAAGAAAAAAATCACACCTTGAGGAGTTGATAAGGAAGTTTTCAAAGAGAATAATGTCATGGAGAACAAATTTTTATCCTATGGGGTAAGGTTTACATTAATTTCTCATGTTCTTCAATAAATGCCTATTTATTTATTATTAGTTTTGAATCCTCCAAAAGAGACTATTGTCCATGTTCATAAGATGCTTGCTGAATTTTTTGGGAGCAAAACAGTGGATATCAAAGGAAAGCATTCAGTTGCATGGGAGGAGATGTGTTATCCAAGAAATGAAGGGGTACTGGGATTCAAATTATTATATGATCTTTCTAAAGCTCTCTTTTTCAAAATTATGATGAAACTTTAGGGTTTTTACTTCCTCTCTGTGGAATGCTTACATGTGGAACAAATATTGTAAGAAAGTCCACCTCACCATACAAATGGGAGAGGGGCTTCACGTATTTGGATAAAAATGATATTGGTCAGAGAAGAAGTGAAGCATGAGATATGATAGCAGATTAAAGCAGGGAATGCTAGCTTGTGGTTTGATTCTTGGACCTAACAGATAGCTTTATATTTCACAGAAGAGGCAAATAAGGAAGAGGCGGAATTGGAGGTTAAAAAATTTATAAGCAATGGATGTTGGGATAGGCAGAAGTTGAGAGGTAAACTCTCAGAGGAAATGACAAATTATATTATGAAGAATATGAACCCAGTGGTGAATGAAGAAGGTGAGAAAGCATGGTAGATGGGTAATACTAAAGGAACATTCTCAGTGAAATCAACATATCATTTAATGAGGAAGAGGAAGGAAGAGGTAGACTAGCTGTTTAACATCTGGATAAAGAGGCTTCCTTTCAAAATCTGTTTCGTTTTGTGGAAGGTGTGGAAGAGGAGAGTTGCTACAGATGACAATTTCAAGAGAATGCAGATGTAGATTGCACCCAGATGTTATTGCTATGAGAACTATCACCAAGGGATAATGAGCTACTTATTTCTAACAGCTTTCATAGTCAATAGGTTATGGAAGTAGTTTGCTTCCTGTGCAGGTATCAACATTGAAAGGGTGCATTCGCAGCAACTTATCATCAAATGGTGGGAACATATAGCTCTTACAAAGTTCAAAGAGTTTACAAAGCTATTCCCCCTATCACAATGTGAGAACTATGAAAAGGAGAAATGCAAAAAGACACAAAAAGGAAGTGAATTTTCTTAGGATGTTTAAGTTTTGTTAACAAACTGTCCATTAGTTTGTAAAGCTTAAATATCATTGGATACCAACCCCCGCACTTTGGGGAGAGGCAGTCACATATCTTCAGCATTACAAACCTACTCCATTACAAAAAAGTTTGATTGAATGTATATGACCTTTGTATAAGAAGTGATAGTGGGAATTTGATCTACGCAGAGGCTCAAGTTGAAATCACTACTAATATGATGACAGAGGTTCAAGTTATTTGCTCTAAAACATTGCATTACTTTGGGAAATAACATTATTTGGGAGATAGAATCGTTAAGTCTACAAAAAATGTTACTAAACGAATGGAAAATACCATGGGAGGTAGCAGGAATAATGGATGAAGTTTTCCACATGATCACACAGTTATGCATAGAAATTCACACACATTCAGGGAAACTAATCAACTAGCAGATTGTTTAGCTGTAGCGCATTCAATCACAGTGGCAGAAGCAGCTATAACAACTTTGAACAGCTACCTACTAGATGCAAAAAGATCCTCAACACAGATAAAGCACAAATACCAAATTTAAGGATCAGATCAAGAAGAATAAACACAATAATAAGCCAGCATGGAGCATATACACAGACATAAGAGAGTCTCATATTTACAGTGCAAATTTTCATCAACAACAGTTTTACTATGAGAAGACTATCTAACCTAAGCTACGACAACATACAAAAAGGATCACCAGCAAAAAGAGAGGGCAATAGAGTCAGATAAACCTATTCTCTCTAGTACCCAACAAAGAATCACCGAAGAAGGAGGATTGGAGCAACTTGATCTTCTCTATTCTGCTACATCGGCGATAACACTATTGATACGTGACTTGGAACCTTGGATAGGATCATTTCCGTCAGAAGCTTTACCTGAAGAGACACAAAAGGAGGTTAGAAACGATGAAAAACAAGGAAGAGAAGTCAAGATCAAACTTACTTCTTTGAGCTGTAGAGTAACTCTCATCCATAGAAGCAGTGGAGGCTAATTAATCGCCCAGAGCAGAAGGTGGATGAACTGAAGACTGAAGAACGATGATATGTCTGAGGAGGAGGAATTAGGAAACCCTGATTTTTAGGGTAGTGTTTGGCTGTCATTTTTAAGACCCAGTCAAGTGAAAACCTAGTCACCGTATTTTACTTGTTGTTTATACATTGTATTGGACTGGGGCTATATTGCCTAATTCTGGTTAATTTTGGGTTATACAGAGCCCAATTGGTGATATTAATAAAAGAGCCCTGAGCTCAAGTTTCGACTAAAAAAATATTTAAGAGTTTGATCCAATCCAATAACTCTTTATTCAATTTGTTGTAATACGCGTTTCATTAAAAAAAGTGTCGTAGAATTAGCGTCTGATTGAAAGATAAAAAAATCATTCACTTTTACATGAGCACTTAAATATATGCATTACACACACACACACACACATATATTTCATGTTAACTATTATAAAATTTGTATTACTATACACTTTAGCAGATTGATGTTTAATATAAGTATTAGTATTATGAAGTTGTATTGAATACAAAGTTGTATAGTAAATTAGAACATATAGTAGAGTTACGTTTAAACAATTAGCACTTACGGAATTATGTTGTGATTTGCTACTAGCTTGTTTTGACACTAATAAATTATTATCATATCACAAACACATTATTTATTTGTAAATGGTTGTTAAGGAATTCTTATGTCAGCGAACTAAGAAAGACTCATCAAAATTAGTTAAAACAACAATTATGTTTGCAATTAGGGTAGAGTTTGTCTATATCACACACCTTGGGTTGCAACTCTTTTCCGAACCTTGTTAACGCGAGATGCTTTGTGCACCGAGCTGCTCTTTTTTTTAACTGTATTTTTAAAAGTTCTAAAAATAAAATTGCTTTACATTAAAAGTATAATTTTATTCATTTGTGTAATTATTTCTTAAAAGGTAAAATCTTAATCTCTTTTAAATTTTTAAATATTAAAATTTTCTATATATCTCAAATAAGGAAGGATTTAATACATAAAATTTAGTTAATTTTAAAATTTTAATATTAGAAGAATAATTAAATGACTATTTTATCAAAGTTTTTAAAAGAGTAAAAAAGTGAATGACATTTTTCTGTGGGGCTTCGTATTTTAAAAATTTAGTAATAACTTAATCTCAAACTTTTTATTTTACCTTTATGAGATGATTTCAGCTCAAAACTTTTTCTTTTTTTCTCTTAATTTGCGTGTCTAATCAAATACTTTCACATAAATTAAAACGGAAAAAATAGTGTAGATTTGATTAAAGAGAGCGAATAACAAAAACACTCGATTAATTGAAATAACTTAAAGTATGTTGTGTTTCTATATTTTCTTTCTTTGTTCGAGTATACAATTAAAAAAGAAGAAGAAGGGGGAGGAGGAGGAGGAATTCACGTATTAATGTAAAATACAATTACACTCTTTAATGTATTTTCTCGAATCGTGAGTTAGAAAATTGTGATGGATAACTTATTAGTTTAATGAAGAAATGATTGCTATAAATTAACAAAATTGTATTTAATTTAAAGTCTTAAATGTTAGCACTTTTAATATAGTTCAAATAAAAGATTAAGAAACAACATTTTAGTCAATTTTAAAGTACTAAATATTATGAGTTGTTACATCTTACAAATAAGTAAAGATTTAACAATTATAACTGCAATTAATTTCAAAATTTTAAATATTAGGGTAATAATTAAAAGACAATTATTTGAGAAAAATAATAAATGACAATTTTATCTATTATAGAGTCTTTTAATAAATGACACAAAAATCAATTAACATTTGTAAGAATGTTCATGCTTTTAATATAATATAGATAAACAGATAAATAATGTAATCATTTGACAAAATTAATTTGATTACCAAAAAATTCATTAGTTAAAATTTATAAAAATAGGTACACACGCAAAACCATACTATAAAAATGATCAATAGAAATAATATTTTCAAGTGCAGATTTTGACTGATTTTTGAATCTTTTCATTGTTATTAGAGTTTGAAAAATTGAAGAAGAGAGTTTTCAAATCATGTGTTCTATTTTTGTGCTTAGAGATGCGCCTAAATTTTCTTCTTCTATTTTACTGGATTATGTTATTTTAAAAGATTCTTGCCCCATTTTCTCCTTGATCATAACACATGCATCATATATATATGTTTGACAAATCACTAAAAAATTATTATAAATTATAAATATATAAATTATAGCTATTAATTGTAATTATAATCTAAACCTTTATTGTTTATAAAAATTGGTAGTGATCTTTTTATCTATTTACTGAACTGGTGCTCTTGAAATTTGAATTATTTATTTTTATTTCAACTTAAAGAAGAAACTGTCACATCCAAATCAAATCAAATCAAATCAAATCAAACCAATAAAGAATACAAGCTCCAAAATAGCAGAAAAGCCAAATCTTCTTAATCAAAGCATTGGAGAATCTCGAAAGATGACACAAAAGACTAATCTTTTCGAAGGCCGGCAGAAGACAGATATTTTCAAAGGGCAGCAGAAGAAGAAATCAGGTGTATATATATTCTGGTTGTGTTTATTTTAAAAGGTGGCGTCTTGTCCAGCTTATAGACACTTTAACTACCTTGTAAGTCCCGTATCAAGGCTTAGGCAGTGGGGAGATTCCCCCTCTTTTGTTTTCTTTTGGGGTACTAGTCTGCTTGTGCTTAATCGTCTCTTGGGGTCTTACCACACTTTTTTATTGCAGGAAAGAGTAGTAAAGCCGCCAAAGAATATAAAGCAGATGGATGATAGTGAGGTGCGTTCTTATATCCATTCCTTCTGATTTCAGTTTATTGGAGTTTGTTGTTGGTTCGACTTAGAGATGTGTTTGCTATTGGCTAAAATGTCTTCTTGTGGGAAATTAAAGTTAAATTCTTAAATTTGTTTTAGATCTAGTCCATAGCTGAACGGTGTTTGGTGATAAACGGAAAAAAAATAAAATGGGAACAATGGTACTAGGACTAAAAGCAGGAGTAGGAAAGAATGGGAAATGAATTAGGCCCTATTGTGGGTTATAATTAACACTGTCAACCAAATCACTAAAGAAAATATTTGTCAAGGAAAATACTTTGGCTAGCAAACAATTCAATTTGAATGTTCTTTCTCATGCTTGCTGAAAATTGTTGGAAAGAGTCTCATTTGTTTTCCCTGAGCTGAATTAATTTGTAGTACGACTTTGTGATTGAAATTGTTCTGGCCTACAAAATGTATGAACAAGTGAGAGAGTATTGCTTCCTGAAAGTCCATCAACTCTGCAGTAAAGTGAGAAGTTATCGGGGCACCGGGATCCAACATTCACGGGACTTCAGCAGTGTAAGCTTTCATTAGATTGTGAAGTTTAACTAATGTTCCCTCCGCTTAGCCCTTTTCCCCAGTCTTGTAATTTAAATATTTCTTATGTTTGTGACAGTGCCTTGAGTTTTTATCCCTGCAGAAGGAATTAACTGATTTTTAAACTCCTTGGTGGAAACTTAAAATTGTAGGAGAATTGTGAAAAGAAGTTCTTATGTTGTTAAGATACAAGTGTGGGGTCAATAAGACTAACTTCTTTCGAAGAGAAGACAATAATTGATCAATTTAGATGATTTTAGTGGAGGATTAAAGTGAAATGCTGATCTTATTGTCACCATTATCTCATATTTGACTTTATTAGTCTTGTGCAATTAGCATTTTTACACTCATCGAAGGAACCACTTTCTTGGCTTTCGTATTTTTGAGAGAGAGAGAGAGATTTATGCTTAGGTCAGCTCCTTCAGTCAACTTTTTTTGATAAACCAAAACTGAACTTTATGTAAGTTAATAGTCCCGTATATATCTAGCACTTGAGGATGTAACCTTAAGTGTTTAAAGCTATTGCTAAGATAGCATTATGTTTCATTTTCTCATCTGAGGTCATTTAACTTTTGTTGTTGCAACTTGGTTCTTATGTTCTACCATGGTTTAATCAAGCTTGGAGCTGTGGCTGAAGCTCATTTCTTTCACCAAACCAAACTATCTTTGCCATACTTCCTTGATAGGTGAGACTTCCACGAAAGAAAGCACGGATAAGAATAATCTTAGTATGCAAGGACTGAGGAGGGTTATGGATATATAATACTTGTATCAGGAAGTGTAATGTATTACCAGTGGGTATGAAGTTGTATACAAAAAAGAAAAGGTTTTATGGAAAAAGAAACTAGTTTAAATCAAATGAGGGAATAGATTTAATTTTTAGAAGCCTTGAGGCAAGATCAGATCATATCTTTCACCACCCAAATTCACACAAAAAAAAAAGGTTCGCCTTCAATGGCTTCCTCATCAACCACCCTTAACTGTACCATAGGCAAGTCCATGGTAGCTTGCATTTGATGAGAAGGAGCCACCGGCAGTGCTTGATGTGTGTGTGCCATGTCCATCTCTACCCCTTGATGATGCAAACTCAATTTTATGATCAAATTTCCCCCCTGTGATGCTTTATAACCCTTCATAAAGTATTTTGCTCCAATTAGTTTCCTCCTTAGCTGGATCAAATTTTTCACCAGATTGACAATCCATCTTGAAGGGATTGGCCCCTGGGCTTCGTCATTGAATGCTTCACTTTCTGGCCATATTCCTGAATTTTGTGTTAGCTGGTGTTTAGAGCTGTAATGAATATCATCTT
This sequence comes from Datura wrightii, assembly GCA_035772735.1. Lineage (NCBI taxonomy): Eukaryota > Viridiplantae > Streptophyta > Magnoliopsida > Solanales > Solanaceae > Datura > Datura wrightii. The sequence goes on from JASDFA010000007.1 coordinate 100,768,144, forward strand.
GATTTTGTGCTGTATTTGGTGCTTTTACCAAGACTAGGAGTAGTCACGCAATATTCTACTAGAACTTCCTGTATTGCTATAATACTAATTGATTTATTTCAACGTAAGTAAATAACTACCAAATTTCTGATGATGAACTAGTTCTTGATAAATCTGTGAAAGGTAATAGGTCCAGAGGATCAATATTGTATTGGGTGAGCGTTTTGCCGAATATGCTGTTTTTAACTTTTCACAACGCTAAAACAATGCCCACCAGTTGCATTGGAAAGAAACCGTCTTTTTCTTATTGACCTTGTTTTAAATTGTGTCATTTCTTTTCTTATTATTTGTTTTCCAATTTTGTCTTCGTGGAAATTTAAAAAAAAAGAGTGGTTCCATTTTGCAAGAAAATAAAGAGGTTAGGGTGCGGATCATACAAAGAAAATCAGACGGTGCAAATCACAGAAGAGGACATATTTGGGGTGCAAAACGCAATGGACCCATGTCACATAAGAGATATTTTTTCCTTTTTTTTGTCAACCCAAGATTAGAGGTAAAAACAGAAACCAAAACTTGACTTCTCAGTGTTCAGACTAAAGCTAATCTTAGGTTTTCCCAAACTACTAGTATAATTTACAAAATAACTGACTGTCACTGCCATCCGTCAGTGTCTCCTCTGCTCCCTTTTTTCTTTCTCTGTGTCTGGTGTTGGTTCTCCTAGTCTCCTTTGGTGGTGCTCGCTGGTCTAGTACATGATTCACTGGAAGTTTAGAGCACATCCTCCTCTTACTCTGTTGCATACTTGTTGCCTCTGCCAAGTTTCATATTTCTCCACTTGAAATTTTCAATTTTGTAACATTTGTTAGTAAATAGTAGATAACCAAAATCAAGGAATTCCCATTGTTGAACTTTTTGCTTGAGTTTATCTTTTATAACTCTTGATTAAAATTGTCAAGCATTTGAATGCTTCAAAAATATATTTTTTTCTTCTGTATATTAATTAAGAAATGGAAGATGTGAATGTATACTGAATTTATAATTTTCTAACTCTTAATAGAATGAATCACCTCAAACTTTCAATGTTTTAATTCTGAGTGGTTATATGATATCCTGCTGACTTTTCTCGATGGTAATTCTTATAGACTATGAATCAACAAAATGAGGTGAAAGTGATAAAGTAACAGATACATCTAGAACTGCTGTCCCTAAGGGGAAACCCCTACACCTGATCCAATCCAACTGAGGAATATTCTCTAATACAGTTTTCAAAGTTTCCTGCAAAAGTATGATTGTGTCTTCCTAGCACTTTAATTTCTATCAAAAGATGAGAGCATAAGTCAGTGTCTGATTTGTTTTCTGTGGGGAACAAGGAAGCCAAATAAATTTTAGCTTTCTTAATTTCCTTCTAAAACCAGAATAGAAGATGAATCCATGTTTGAGTGCCACTTTTAAATGTAGAAGATTCAAGATTGCGTGGAGGGAATACATATGTGATGAACATATAATAGTACCTTGAATAAATCATAAAAATTGCAATGGGGAAAAAAAGGAACCACTTCATCTTTATTGACTTCTGACATTTTTTGATAGACTAAATAGTAAATACTAAACTTGTGAAATAAGGTATATGATATTCAGCCTTCATAACTTCCGGTGGTTTGCTTATAAGTTAAAAGGACAGCAAGTCTTAATGATTTTTTCAACTTCTCGAGTAGGCAGAAGTCTTCACTTGTGTATTTCCTAGTTCTTTTCTTTCTCTATTTCATTTTCTTAATAAGCTTATCTATGTCATCGTTTAAACTAAAATTTCAGAATCTTCTTTTGAAATTGGTAACTTTGTATATATATCTAAGCAAAACAGTACATGGGTTGTACTAAAACCATATTTACAAAAGCACTCTCAAGTTCTACTGTCCTATGTCTAAATTGAATCTAAAACATCAATAATAGAAAGTATTATTCGAGTACAAAAGAACCGGCTGTCACTGCCATCCGTCAGTGTCTTTTTCTCTCTGTCTGATATTGGCTCTCCTAGTCTCCTTTGGTGTTGCTGCTGACCCGGTGGTGTCGCTGGTCTAGTACATGAGTTCACTGGAAGTTTAGAGCACATCCGCTCCTCTTAATCGGAGCTAATTCTTTGCTAAGAAAGAAGTGGTTGAACCACCCTCTCTTTTGCATATTTGATGTTGACTTTATGAACAAAATTGGAAGAAGAGAAAGCAGATTTAGAGAAGAGGGAAATAAAAGTGCCAGTGTTACATATAATTAGCATTTTTATAACCTAATAAATATTAGTAAAATTTTAACCTCAAATTATTGGCAAGTTATAACCAAAAGATAGTAAAAAAATCTTCATTAAATTGTAAAAAAGAATTTTAACCGTATTTTTCTTTTACTCCTTGAGAAAAAAAGAAGAAGAGTTGTCTACAAGTTTTTCACTTTATTGCATTCCAATTATAAATTAGTTTTCATATATTCTAGAAATCTATGCATATATCACTTGTTATATCCTTAAAACTAGGGGTTCAATTTTTTTTTAATCTGGTTATTAATGTGGTCCCATATTATTTTGAATAATTGTTAGTTGAAATAATCTAATTTTTTTTATTTCACATGAAATTCCTAAAATTAAAAATTTAATTTTTTTTCTCCTTATTTTGTTATTGGATATTCATAAAACTAGGGATCTAGCTAATAAAGTTGTCCCATTTTATTTTGAGTAATTATTAGTTAAAATATTTTAATTAATTTTTATTTCTTATTTCACGTGAAATCCATAACTATTCAATTATTTTATTTCTATATTCATGTATACAAATTTGTTAGGTAAATATGAACCAATATTTATAAATAGAAAGATATGAATGCAAATAAATGTATACCACATTATAAGTAAACAGAAATCAATGTATATCAATACAAATATTTACTAATTTATTAGGTGAATACGGACTAAAGAATACGAATACAAATAAATATATACGGTGAACACGAATCAATGTATATTAAATGTAAGATTACAAAGATATGTATATATAATAGGAAGAAATAAAATTAAAAAATTAAGTATACATTAATTTAATGCATATATAAATATGTGTACAACCCGATTTATGTATACATAATAAATTGAAATACACTAATAATAAACACTCTTGATGTATATTATAAATATGATTATATAAATATAAGAAATTCTAAAAAAGTTAAAATTATACATTAATTTAAAGTATCTATATATAACGTATACAATCAGTTATGGATATATAATAGATTCAGCCAATTTATGTATACATAATAAATAACATGTATACATTAATCTTATCCATGAATTTAGATTTTAAAAAATGATTTAATTTTTTGAAGAAACCTAATTTGAAGATTTTGTGTTCAATTTTTCCTTCTAAAGCAGCAGGAAAAATTGGAACAGTAAGCAACAATTTTAGGGAGAAAGAGATTACTCTTCTTCTGCACCAAAGCATGAATGAAGGACTCATCACTTTCTAAATACTTTCTTTTGAAAATTTCACTTAATTAATGATAGATAACATGGTCAGAAGCAATTGTTTCCCCTATTCTTGAATTTGTTCAATCCCCCCAAAAAAGAGTTTCTTCGACTTGGATATATGAATGATCTTGTAGGTGGAGAATCTTGAAAATTAGAGTCATTATCCCGATTTTTGACAAGTTTATTTGAATAACTAGTCTTACTCATTGAATTTAAAATTAAAAAACATAATTTTTTTGAAGAAAATCCCAATTGCAAATAAAGAACCCCAAAACTCAATTTTTTTTTTAAAAAAGGCACACACAATGAAAATACAAATATATGATGAAATTTTATTTACTTTATTTGGAGATTCATTGTTGTTATTGAATTCTAATGGAGAGAATTTAGAGAAGAAGATAGATAGAGAAGAAATTCAATGACAGAAAATGCATATGAAACGTAAAAAAATAAAAATAACTGTGCAATAAAATTTTTATTTTTAGTCAACTTTTTTCGGTTATTAAATATCACTTGCAGTGACCCAATAATTGTAAAAAAGTCATTGTGTGTTAATTAAAAGTGATATATTGTATGCCAATTTAAATAAGTTAGCATATTGTGCCAATTTTTGATTTGCATTAACATATATCGAATGACTTACAAAGAGGGGTAATCTGCCTTATTCAGTCACTGATTTACATGAAATATATGATGAAATGGAATTGTAATAACAATTAAACAGAAGATACAAAATAGAAAAAGAACAATCCCAACTACTTGATAACAACTTTTCTCGCAAAAACTGTGACTTTCAATTTCTAATTCTAGTTCAATAATCATGTAGCAATACCTCCCTATTAAAAATTGCTTATCAATTTTGTGGGCATTTAGCTAGTGATTACAGCCTTGAAGAAATCACTAGGTCAATTGAAACTTCAGTTCTTGAAAAGTAAGAGACTGACAATAAGGTCAGAATCAGTATTACCAGGAAGGTAAGGCAAATTAGTAGGAGGTAAATATCAATTCCATAGTGTAATGGTTTGTGTGGCTGAATGAAAAGTGAAATTATACCACCATATATATATTCTTAATAACAAAATTTTAAAATTGAACATCATGTATAATATTGAAGACTGATTCAAAGTATGACCTGATCAATTCAATTTTTTAGTAGTGTCCGATATTCTTGGGCTGTTAGCAGGTCATGGTGCAGTATTTTTCTAGATTACTGTTGTTGCTTAATTAGTGGTAGTAGTGGTCAACTTAGTGAATTAGTGGATTGTTTATTTGTAAGCTTATACAAAGGCGGTACTTTGCTTTGATTTAAAATACAAAAAAAGCTGAGATTTTAGCACACTAGTATTCTTAACTTTGAGTCTCTGTTATTTAGTTGCTGTCTATTTTCTCCAACATCTTTGGTATCAGAGCCATGGCAAGTAATGGAAATGCATTGAGTGTCGCCCAACCACTCATTCCCATTTTCAAGGGAGAAAGCTACGAATTCTGGAGTATTCGTATGAAAACTACACTCAAATCTCAAGATCTTTGGGACTTGGTAGAATAAAGATTTGCAGATCCCGATGAAGAAACTAAACTGCGAGACAACGAGAGAAAAGATACTAAGACATTGATGTTTATCCAGCAGGCTGTCCATGATAGCCTCTTTTCACGGATCGCAGCAACAACCACATCAAAGCAAGCTTGGTCTATTCTGCAGAATGAGTTTCAAGGTGATTCAAAGGTCATGGTGAGATTGCAGTCACTTCGGCGTGATTGTGAGACCTTGATGATGAAAAGTGGTAAATCTGTTACTGATTTTTTGTCCAAAACAGTGGAAATTGTCAGCAAAATGCGATCTTATGGCGAGAAAGTTATTGACCAGACCATTATGGAAAAGATACTATGAAGCTTGACTCCAAAATTTGATCATGTAGGTGCTGCTATAGAAGAGTTTAAGGATTTATCAGTTTTTTCCTTTGATGAACTGATGGGATCTCTTCAAGCTCATGAAGAAAGACTCAATCGATCTATAGAAAAGAATGAAGAGAAGGCATTCCAAGTGAAATATGCAGCCACTAAATATGGAGAAAATAATGGTCCAGCAAGCAGAGGTTGAGGAAGAGGAGGATTCCACGGTGGTCGAGGTCGTGGTTATGGAAGAGGCAGAGGGAGGAATGATGGGCACAGGCAATCCAATGAGCAAGGTAACACAAAGAATGACATTCAATGTCATCATTGCCAGCGTACGAGCATATAAAGGCTAATTGCTGGTATAAAGATCAGAAAATAACTTTTACAACATAGAAAACGAGGAAGAGAATTATCTCTTTATGGCCTGCATTAATACAGACCATAAGCCAAGAGATTTATGGTTTGTAGACAGTGATTGTTTGAATCATATGACAGGTGCCAAATCTCTATTCTAGGAGCTTGATGAGAAGCAAAAGAAAAAGGTGCAGCTTGGCAACACAAAAGAGATACAGGTGAAAGGAAAAGGCACTATGGGTGTCGACACTAGCCACAACAAAATAAAATAGTTGGATAATGTTCAATTTATACCTGAGTTAGGATACAATTTACTGAGTGTTGGACAACTAATGACTGATGGATATTCTCTTTGGTTTGATGATGATGCTTGTGTCATTACAAACAAGAAGTCAGGCAAAAAGGTCCGCATCTCCATGACGCTAAACAAGATGTTTCTGATATGAAAAATTTTGCTCTCGCTGTCAAGTGCAAAGGATGACTCAAAGTTGTGGCATTTGAGGTATGGTCACCTCAACATAAAGGGGCTGAAATTGCTAGTTGACAAAGGTATGATTCTTGGACTGCCTAAATTTGATTCTATGGAATTGTGTGAAGGGTGCATTTATGGAAAACAAACTAGAAAATCTTTTCCTGTTGGAAAAGCTTGAAGGGCTTCAAAGTGTCTTGAATGAATACATGCCGATTTATGTGGACCTATGAATACTACATCTTTTGGTGGGAGTCGTTATTTTTTACTCTTTACTGAAAATTATAGTCGCATGAGTTGGGTCTATTTTTTGGAAAGCAAATCAGAAATGTTTCAGAAATTCAAACACTTCAAAGCCTAGGTTGAGAAGCAAAGTGGTATGTGCATCAAAATTTTTCGCACTGATAGAGGCGGTAAATTCTTGTCCAAGGAGTTTAATCTCTTTTATGAAGAAAGTGGCATCCATAGAGCTGTCAACACCTTATTCTCCGGAGCAAAATGGCGTTGCTGAGGAAAAAAATCGCACTATTGTGGAGATGTCAAGAAGCATGTTACAAGCAGAGGGACTCCCAAATCATTTTTAGGCTGAAGCTGTGGCTACATCAGTCCATTTATTGAATCTTTCTCCCACAAAGGCTGTTATGCATCAAACTCTATTTGAAGCTTGGCAAGATTGAAAACCATTTGTAAGCTATTCAAGAATTTTTGGTTATATTGCTTATGCTTTGGTAAATTCCCAATTTCATCATAAGTTGGATGAAAAATCTAAAAAATGTATATTTATTGGTTATTGTACACAATCCAAAGCATGTAGATTTTAAAACCCTCTTAGTAGCAAGATTTTAATTAGAAAGGATGTAGTATTTGATGAAATGACAAGCTGGAATTGGAGTGGAAGCAATGAGAAGATGCAAGAACAAAATCCTATTCCCACTGGAATCACTTTTGATGGAATTCAACAGCCAACTCCTACAGCTACAACAACTAGTTCTTCTACAACTTCTCCAGATTCATCTTCTTCAACTTCACCGAGAAGAAACTCTTCATCTACAACTCTTGAAGAGTCTCCAGATGAGCCAATTTCATTAAGAAGATCAACAAGGCTTACAAAGCCGAACCCCAAGTATGACATGTATACAACTTGTCAATTTTCTTTTGCTGTTTCAGATCCTACACATTATGGAGAAGCAATTGAAAAGGAAGAACAGCGGAGAGCGATGTTAGAAGAGATGAAATCTATCGAAAAGAATGGCACATGGGAGATGGTAGAATTACCAGAAGAAAAAAATGCAATTGACTTGAAGTAGGTATTCAAGACAAAGTTTGCAGCGGATGAGCCTACAGAAACATAAAGCTCGTCTTGTGGCAAAAGGATATGCGCAACAATATGATATTGATTTTGAAGAAACCTTTTCTCCAGTAGCGCGGTTTGAAACTGTGAGACTTGTTCTAGCATTGACTGCACAGTCACAATGGCTAGTTTATCAATTTGATGTTAAGTCAGTATTTCTCAATAGAGAGTTATAAGAAGAGGTCTACGTAGCACAACCAAAATGTTTCATAAAGAAGGGCGATGAAGCAAAAGTTTACAAGCTAAAAAAGGCATTGTATGGTTTGAAGCAAGCCCCTCGAGCATGGTATAGAAAAATCAATGGGTATTTTCTAAAAAAGAGATACACGAGAAGTGAGAATGAACCCACGTTGTATGTAAAGAAGAAAGGTAATGATTTCATCATTGTGTGTCTTTATGTTGATGATATCATTTATACTAGCTCTTCTATTACTCTTGTGGATGAATTTAAGTCTCAAATGATGAACAAGTTTGAGATGTCGGATATGAGTTTATTACATTATTTTCTTGTCCTTGAAGTCTATCAAGCTAAAAATGGAATATTTCTTTCACAAAGAAAATATGCCAGGGACCTTCTCATTAAATTTGGTTTGCTTAATTGCAAGTCTGCAACTACACCTATGAATGTTGGTGAAGAATTGCAGCTTAATAATGGAGCAGAGATGGATGATGCTAGAACTTTCAAAAGCCTGGTTAGAGGTTTAATTTATCTAACCCACACTCGCCCAAGATATTGCATTCTCTGTTGGTGTCATTTCCAGGTTTATGCAACAACCTTCAAAGGTTCATTTTGGAGCAGCAAAAAGAGTTTTCCGTTATATCACTGGAACTATGGACTATGGGATTTGGTACTCGCGAGTTTCCAGTTTTAGACTATGTGGGTTCACTGATAGTGACTATGCTGGTTCGTTGGATGATAGACGGAGCATTTCAACACATGTTTTTACTCTTCGGTCAGGTGTAATAAATTGGAGCTCAAAGAAGCAAGCTACAACAACCTTGTCCACCTCTGAAGCTGAGTACATTGCAGCTACTTCAGCCGCTTGCCAAACCATCTGGCTAAGAAGGATGTTAGCAGAACTTCAACATAAGCAAGAAAGTGCAACAGAGATATACTGTGACAACAAAGCATCAATCTCCATGACAAAGAATCCAAATTTTCATAGCAGAACTAAGCATATCGATGTTCGCTTCAATTTCACTCGTGATTTGGTTGCAAAGGAGGAGATTATATTGAAGCATTGCAGCACTCATAAGCAATTAGCTGATATACTGACGAAGTCTTTGACAGCAGCCAAGTTTAACTATTTGAGGGCTTTGCTTGGTGTCTGTAACTTTGAATCAAGGGGGAGTATTGAAGACTGATTCAAAGTACGATCTGATCAATCCATTTTGTTAGTAGTGTCCTATATTCTTGGGCTGTTAGCAGGTCATGGTGCAGTATTTTTCTGGTTTACTATTGTTGCTTAATTAGTGGCAGTAGTGGTCAATTTAGTGACTTAGTGGTTTGTTTATTTGTAAGCCTATATAAAGGCAGTACTTTGTTTTGATTTAAAATACAGAAAAAGCTGAGATTTCAGCACACTAGTATTCTTAACTTTGAACCTCTGTTATTTAGTTGTTGTCTATTTTCTCCAACATATAATATATATCCATAAAATTTACACTTCGTGTTTCGGAGCATCCACTTCCCCCGTAATGCTAAAACATCTTATCTCGCGTGTCCCACCTTTTAAAATAAGATTGTTGATTTATTTATTTATTTATTTCTGGGAGATTTATTATTGACTCTCTTCTTATAATCTAGTTTTATCTATTATCGACTCTCTTCCTATATGGATCTGATTTTTCCTTTTACTTTAATCCTTTCTAATGGAGTGCTATGTTATTTGAAAGTTGTGAGAGATTAGATCTGAATGAAGAAGATTCACCCCTGTTATGGTGAATTTTTGGTATTTTTATTCCTTTTTATGGTGAAGAATTAAATATGCATTGGAATTATATGATTTTTGGAGTGTGTTGCGATGTTCTTAAATGAGCTTTTCAGAGCTGCTAGAAATGGTAAAAATCCCTTTTGAAAATAAACTTGTCTTGCAAAATAAGTGATTTCCCCCCCTTTTTCTATTTTCTGGGCAAGTGAAAAATTTATCCTAAGAATAATTATATAATTTAGAAAATCACTATGCTATAGTATTGGTGTTATACATTTTAATATCAAAATTATAATATTAAAGTGCATGATAATTAGTGGATATAAAGTGGAGAAAATGATGTTATCTTTTTTATAACTCGTGTAACTATAGCATATTATTCAAAATATATTCTACTAATTATCCCATTAAACCTCAAGTTATTATCCACTGTCTTATATTTACTATATGGAAGAAATCCTACAACTATTTAAAGAATTTTTCTTCTTGTATTGTATAGTAGAGAAAGATGAGAAGTGTGAAAAATATTATAGTATATTTTGAGGTTAATATAGTGACAGAGAGAGTTGAGACAAAGAATAATATTATAAGTCTCACACTAATTCACTATATAAAATAGAGTAATTTTATATTGAAGGAATGTGTTTTTTTTAGGAGCTTTGGACTGTTCAACTAATCTAGAGTTGTTTGAGTTATATAACGTTATTGGACTGTTGTATCTTGGAGGGGACGAATCAAGAGTATTACTGCTGGATCATTGAAGGTTATATCACAATGAACTTGAATCTCTTTAAAGAGAGCGAGATATCCGCGCCATGAGTATTTTTATTCATTTTTGTTCATTTTGTGTTTCAATTGTAATTTATGGTATATTAACCAATAATTTTAGGGAGATTTTTATTCTTGTTATAATTTAAAAAATTACGAATATAAAGATAGGAGATCTCAATATTATTCCGCTTTAACAAAAACTAGATCTCTTCAAGTGGTGGAAAAATATTTTTCCATGCACAACTACAGTGGAGGAAAGATAAAAAAAAATTTTACCTAATATTTTTCATGAATAAAATGATACTAATTTTCATGAACATTTATTTTTATTAAAATTCTCGAGATAGTGGGGGTTGGTGAAATGGAAAAAATATTTATCATGAAAAATGTGATTTTTGTACCTTTAGTATGCTTTAAAAAAATTATTACAAGTACATATATTAATCTTGAAATAATTCACATGTTATTGATTACATATGAGATTTTTAGTTCTAATGTGGGTGTTATCAAAGAAACTATAAAAAACATATTGAGTAGTCATTTTGACATGAAATATTTGAGTGCGATAAATTTCATTCTTAAAATGAAAAATATCATAAAACATGCGATGAAACTTTTCTTGGCAATCACAAAAATTTGTGAAGTATAATTTTGTTGATTGTACTCGTCTTGCAACTCCTTTTGATTCAAATGCGTAGAAAATATGTGATAAATAAAAAAGGAGTATGTTATAACTTAATCAGAAATATAAGATATGTAATTAATTGCATTTGACCTAATGTTGTGTAAGTTGTACTTAGTAAGTATGAGTAAGTCAAGTATATTTACTTAGTTCGAAAATTGATGGCTTGTTTTATAAAATATCACTATAAAAAATTATCCAAAAAATAAAGGCCAATACCGATGGACAACATCGATTTTTGGGCAAAATCGACGGCAAACCAACGGATTGATGTTCCTCAAAATTTGGCTCGTCAAAAATAACAAACCGCCAGACAGTAACAGTTAATACCGAGGGGCATCTGTGGGTTTATTAAAATTTAAATTGGTGAGTTTTTTTAAAATGTCACCCAACGTGAAAAAATAGATTATCGACGGACACCCTCGATTTATTTTAATTAATTAATAAATTATTTTTTAAGAAAATCAAAACATCCAACCTTATCCGTCGGTATGTTTTTCATACCTAAGAACAAACCAACATATTGTATCGATTTTCTATATTTCTGTCTGTAATTGTTTTTGCAAAAAATCAGAAGCAGAAACTTGCAATTTTTGCATTTTTCACCTGCCAAATAAAATTTAATTCAATATCAGCTACAATCTAACACTAATTGCTGCCAAAATAATTCTAAATCAATAACATGGTAATTATTGAATAAAAACATCAAAAAATAATATTAAATATCCACCAAAATGATCCATAACGTCGAATAAAAATTAAAAACTTCAATATTTATACAGTTTCAACTTGTTTTCAATGTTCAACAATATAAATCCTAACAACTAGGTGTCTTATGGATACACTCATCATCATCATCACTCGAACTCTCATCTTCAACCGAGGTAGGAGGAGAATGGGCACGTCTATGAACTCTACTAGCAAGGAGGCTATTCACTTATGCCTTGAGAGCCTCGACGGTATGACACAAGCTCTTATTATCAGAAATGTGTCTTACCTCGGCATCTGCTAAGGCATGTGTAAGGTGTTCAATCGTTGCGACATAATAGCGATCTGAACATCATCAACCGCCTCAACCTGGCTAGAAGAGCTAATACCTTCTCGTCCGCACTGGATCCGTCGAACTGGGTTCCTAGATCCTAGGCCATAGACTCTCCCCTTTGTCTCCCCCCTAGCCACTTCTTAGTCTAGATCTGAATAGTGGCATTCGGTGGAGGCTGGATCGGCCAGCCTTGAGCTTGTTGAGTTCGGCTATACTCAGACAAAAGCTGTTGATAATTCATCTGCATAATTAAAAAGAAAAATGAGTATACGCTTGTTCAAACTTAACATATTACTATCTATATGTAACTTGTAGGGACTTACATAGGCTTGTTCAGCCCTTTGCTTGACCTATGTGTCCCCATCCAACTTGTTGTTCTTTTTCTTTACGTGGGTAGCCCAAAAGAACTCCTCCTGAGACGGGTCGCAGCCCAATTCTTTGGTCCGCAAACAAAAAGTAATCAAAGTTAGTTGATATATAAAATTTAATCAAATTTATATAAGTATATATATAAGTTACTTACCAATTCCCTAACTATCGTCCCTTGGCTCTTTGCACCTCCAGTGTGCAATGAGCCACCTTTTCCTTCCCGCCTGGCCTTCTACGCCTGCTCAGACTTTGCCTGAAATTCTGGAGATCTCCAATATGCCTGAAGGGCCTTGTAAAGATGAGTTAGAAGCTAATCAGGCTTCATGTTCTTTTTCCTAAGATCTCTAAACCAGTCAGACATCCTGAAATTGTCCTTCCTCGTGTAGATCGTGAAAATTATCTTATTGTGCTGTGAAAGTCAAGTACACAATATTTGCAATCAAATGATCACCACCGTTAGATGACATATAATGATCAATAGTAAAAGAAGAATTTTACTAAATAGTAAAAACTAATAAACCCCAATTTCAAGAAATCATGTCTTCTACCAAGATATTTACCGAGGAAGCAGAAGTTCTTTTGAAAGAAGCTCTTCAGGAACAAATGGAGCATTTTATACTTCAGGAACAAGCATAAAGAAATATTGATCACTTTTGTCTTAATAAAAAAAGGAATTAAGCATCTTGGATTCAAGATAATTAATTTGTATAACTTAAATTGATTAAACATGTCCTGTCATGTCCGATGTGGTATTTCACGTCAAGTCAGATAAAGCCGATCATAGAGCCTCTGAATGCTCTCAGAGAGCAATAAATAGAATATTAAGATTAAAAATTATAAATCAAAATCAAAATAAAAATAAACTTACCCAAATCTATCAGACATGATCACCATTCTACCAAGATTGTCTTTCTCTCCTGGCTGTGGCTCTCCATCTCCTGGTGCCGGTACTGGTGTTGGTGCTGGTTTTGGTACCGAAAGTCTATACGACTGGGTCAAAGGTGGAGTATAAGTATCCTGTGTGTATAATTTGAGCTGCATCTCTGAGTTGCAAGCTGGATAGGTGAGGAAATGAACCACTCAGGGAAGGAGTACCCAACGATGAATACGTTGAGTTTTTTCATAGTGGAAGCAAGACATGTTTAGCCATGAGAGTGTGAGAAGTAGTAGGGAATAGAGGCATAGAAGAATATGCCGGATGCCCCGTTCCATAGGGTATATAAGACACAGATGGAGAAGAATGTGTATGTGGAGAAGATGAAAGACCACTCGAAGCAGCGCTAGAATCTAGTGGCCTCCTAGGTGCTTTCCTACTACTCTTACTCCATTTACTACTCCTACTACTATAACCTCGATCACCATCACTTGAAGAAATCTGCATACAATTTTACATTAGAATATATAAAGGAATTTACAAGTATTAAATATAATAATTGCTTAAAAGAAATAAATCAACTTGCTAGCCATCTTTTTTGTATTCTTCGCCCTCGTTTGTTTTATTTCCATCATTCTCCCATTATTCCTTCTCACTTGTTTCATAATCATCATTTGATTCTTCCCCCTTGCTTGGTTCATTTTCATTATCTGATTCTTCCTCAATATTTGTGATTTTAATTACCTCATCATCATAAACTTCTTCTATTATGTATTGAGAATGTTCTAAACCATATTCTAACTCAGCATCCACTGTTTGATAAACAACTACCATATCATTTTGGTACACCATATCTAACACATTATCAATCTCAATCCTACCTACGGGCTTAGCCTTTATAACTATCCACTAATCAACCTTGTCTCTACGCAAATGATATAGAGCATAATACACCTACTTAGCATTTGTGCAATGATAAAAGGATCATAACAATCATACTGTCTGTTGTGCTTAATTTCAATTATATTATGCTATTGATTCATCTTAGTACCTCTATGTGATGGATCAAACCACTTATACTGAAATAGACTATCTTTTTTTCTCGGTCATTCAGGATACTTAACTTCCATTATCTCCTATATCACACGACCATAATAATCAACAGTTTGTCCATTACTGTCTATATCATCTTTAACACACACTCCACTATTATTAGTTTTCTTGTACTCGAAAATTTCTTCTGTTTGAAACTTAAAATCATTTACACAATATTTATTTATTGATTGAATTTGAGTATCTGTCCGCGTGCAACATCACTCACCAATTGCAAATGTTCAACAGTACTATTTTCAGCATGAACCAACATAGTGTTAAACAAAAACAAATTCTTTAAGTAAATGACTGTATTGTACTTATATCTTCAACATGATTTTTAACACTTACATAATCTTTTAGCCAATTAGAAAATCTCATATAAATGATATCATTACACCAGTGGTCTACAAAGTAACGGTCCAATAAATTGAGATTTTTCGTTAGTTTAACCCTAAGTATTTAAATGATGTTATTCAATAACATAATTTAAAACTTACTTAAGATATGATTGTATCTCGGGGCAATTGAGCAAAACATGTGTCACGATTGTATTTTCATACTACTCAGAATTTGTTTGGTTTGTTTTTTAGAACCTCAACTTGGTTGATTAAAACTTAAAATTGGCGAGTGGTTGGGATCACTAGCACCTTCATCATTGCGAATTTTCCTATTTCTCATACTTGGCACTTGTTGCCTGAAATAGTAAGAATGAAAATGAGCAGTTTCCCTTGCCAGAAAAGCTTCACAGATAGATCCTTCAATCTTAGACCTCTGTTTAGCATTTCTTTTGCACTTGCCAATAGTTCTGTATAAAATTTGATGTTAGTGAGTAGTAAGTTTAAAAAAATTTAGGAATTCATGATATACTAATTCAGAATAAGTACCTCTCACTGGGTGCATCCATTTATATTGAATTGGGCCTCAAAGGTGCCCCTTGTGTATGAGGTAAATTGGAATATGTTTCATCACATCAAAGAAGCCACATGGAAAGATCTTTTTAACCTTAGTAGTAATAACAGGAATATTCTGATTCATCCTTTCTAAGTTATCCTCCCACAAAGTGTTACTACACAAATATTTGAAGAACAAACTTACCTCTGTGATTTGCATTCATATCCTGTCAAGAAGCCATTTAAATGCTATAGGAATCAAAGTTTCCATGAAAACATGAACATCATGAATTTTCATACCACACAACTTCCCTTCATTCATATCCTCACGCTTCCCCAAAATTTAAAGCGTAGCCCTCTGATAACGCTCAAATCATACCTCCTGCTGAAGTATGAAGTGGACGTTATCAATAAAGAACCCAATTAAAGGTTGGAGTCGAACACACAGGGAATATGGAAGAGCTAGACTAAAGCCGGTAAGTGAACTTGTTAGGTAGTTACTCCAAATTGGGGGTTCTAAAGAAAACAATAATTAAAAACACAGTTAAAACGTTAGTTGAAATCAAGAATGAAAGATAACTAGGGTTTTGTGTTCCCCATGAGTTCATAACTACTTCGGGTATACATACGTGATTATCACCAATGCTTACTTGTAGAACCAATAACTTAGGTTCATTCAAACGACTGGTTCATCCCTATTGAATGACTATACTCAATCACCGGGTCAAGTCTCATGAGCGATTGCAAACTAACCATTATCATATATCCCAAATTTAACTATCCCGCGACCACAACTCAAGTTAATACAATGATCATCAAGATCAAGGCTTTATTGTAATTCTCTTTTTCTAATATCTACCTCTCTTTGCTCAAGAAAGTAAAGAATCCGGGCATATCCTAACGTTGTACACCGTTAAAAAATGGTTAAGCATGAAGAGAATATAATACAAGTGTTTTGCATTGGTTTTGAATCACTTTTATGTAACCCTAACTTGTTAATCCATCATGGTTCCCACAAATCTAGCTATGGAGGTTTTAGCCTCTCATAGTTGCAAGATTGTGATTTGCATTCATAATTAAATATATAAATCAATACTTACAATTATGGATGAGAGAAAAACTTCTTTGCATAAATCAACAAAATCTTCAAGAACAATATATGAAGATCAAGAGAAAGTCAAGAAAAGGTTGATCACAAGTCGAACAACACATTTCTCACATCCTCTAATCTGTTATAACTCATGTCTAATTCTTTCTAACTTATTTCTAATCACTCTCTAACGATTTATAATGAAAATAAAACATAAAACGTATTTATACAGACATAAAAATCATTTTCCTAGGCTAACAGGGTGAATTTTCATAACTGAAGCCGCTTGCGTCACGACTTGTCCTACGACCAGTAGCAAGTACGTATGGATTGTACCTGCTTCCCGTTTGTCATTTGGCTGGCTAAAATTTAGCTAAGTGTTGGGCCTTGGTACGACTCGTACATGCTTCCTACGAGTCGTACTATGCTTCTATGGCTTGACTCTGAGACTTTGCAATTTTTCCATGGTGGCCTTGTCGGCCCGCATAGGTTCCTTGTTATAAGTCTGTTTCTGGTTAGCTGATGTTACAGGTACAGATGGCTACAGGCCAGTTGGCCGGAGGCTGTAGTTACAGCCGTTATATAGCCGATTTGTTTCTTGAAATAGAGCCAAAGCCAGCCAAAGCACCAGATGTGCTCAGGCTGGACCAGTTAGCAGTTCAGAGTCTAGCAGGCACCAAGTGCCGTCATACCCCCCAAGGTGGGGTGTGACAACAACTTAGGAATATATAGGGATATGTCATACACATTTCAGGTGGAAGATTATACGGAATAAGGAATACAGGTCAGCAAGAGTAGGGTGCAACAAAAACAAAGAATGGTGTGATACCATTTGCACACAAGCTCAATCTAATATTTCTTGGTTCACTTGCAAAATCAGGGCAAGTTCTATCAAAATGCTTTCACGCTTCTCCATCCGATGGATGAGACATAACACCAGGAGCCCTTCTATTCTCACGGAGCCATCTCATATGAGGATCAGAATTCATCGATGCGTACAACCTCTATAACTTAGGTATAAGAGATAAATAATGCATCACCTTAACTGGAACCATCTTCCAATCAGGAGTCCGCTTAAAACGAGCATGTCCATAAAACTTACAATTTTCTAGATCACCATCATTATTATAGAACAACATGCAACCATTTTCATAACAATAAATTCTATCATAGGATAATCCTGTCTTGAAAATCAATTTCTTTGCCTGATAGAAATTCTTAGGTATGTTCAACTCAGGGTTAACTAGTTCCCCTAAAAGACCAACCATAGAGTCCATAGCAGCATGATAAACATTCCAAACTGATTTGATATAGATTAGTCTAACTGCATCAGACAACGCAAAATGCGGACTCCTTACACATAGTGGATGACTAGACTCTTCTAGTTGTTGATAGAAGCGCATTTCTTCTTCATTAGGAGTTTCTTCGAAATACTGTTCGGTTTTCATCCCATATTGTATCCCGAACGCATCATTGACCATTTTAGGAATCCTATCATATTAAATGTTTGGTGCTGTGGTGACTACACGCAAGTGCACATGGTCGAACAAGTAGTAAAGTGGCTTATTTCAAGCCAAGTATCGATCCCACAGGGACTGAACTACGGTATTAATTAACTTAAGCGTCAGTGAACTCTATCTTTATGAATGCAGACAACCAAATAAATAATGTTTTGAGAGTTAAAGTTTACTCCGTGATAAAAATCTAAGTTAAGATTATAATTTGAGTCTGAACAATAGCAATGAGCAAGCTGAGGTTAAAACAAACATGCAGGGATGCAATTTATCAATTCAATTCAGCCAATCTTTTCTTCGGTTTCTAGTCAAGAATTATTGCCTATGGATTGGATCTTTCGACTCCTATCCAATTTAAGAATTATGAACCTTAATCTACATTTCTGTGATAAAAGAATTTCATGCTCTAGCCATACATAACCGATTCCTTAATTGACTAATAAGACTTTCAGATATATTTCTATTCTGAATGTAAATCTTTTCTCAAATTTTTTACAACTAAGAAAAGATCATATCCTACCAATTCACATCTTTCCAATTTCTTTCCTTTTAAAAATCAAAATTGGATTTCTAGATATACATTAACATTGGCCAAACATTAATGCAGTAAAAACAAGAATTGATAGAACAACCATTGAAGAAAAGATGAAAACTGAAATGATCAACAATTACATTCCACTACAATTGTTCTTAACCTCATCAAGAAGTGAATTTAGCCACTCATTTGTGAATTAAACATCCTCAAATAAGTAGAATTCATACAAACAATTGAGATTAAAGAGTAAGAGAAAGAGAAGAACCCTAGAATTTTTGTCCTCTCAACTGTCTGTAACCCACGTTCTTGCTCAACCAAGTCAGAATGTTTAAAATAAAACCTAAGTGTGCTATTTATACTCTTGAGAATTTTTCCCGGAATAACAAGCAACGTGGCAAGGAGTGTATCGCGGAGCACTCCCTCCGTGCCACGGGGGTATCGCGGACCCTCACTGGAAGTCAGCTACCAGGCAAATGCACCTCAACGTGGCACGACTTGCATCGCGGAGCCTTGCCTCCGTGCCACGGTGCTATCGTGCACCTTCACTGGAACTTGAGGTTCCAGGTAATTACACTCAACGTGACACGGAGTGCATTGCAGAGCACTGCCTCCGTGTCACGGAGGTAACGCGAGCCTCCACTGGAATTTGGAAAAATTAATTCATCCGAGGCAGAATGCCTCTGCGATGGCAGCGTGACACGGCTCCATCGCGGAGCCCTTATTTTTGCTGCTCTCCCTTGTAATTTTCCACTCCTTGTTTCCAAGTCCATTCTCGATCTTCACCAATATGTATATTAGCTTCCCAAAATTTCCTTTTACCTGCAAAGCAACACTAATCATGTTGGTTAGTATAAATTCACATTTAACTAAAAATCACATGAGAATATATATAACGATAGATAAACAAGTCGAAATGAAGCATTTGAGTATCACTTGGGCATGCAATTCTGCCCAAGATCACTTACCCCACACTTAAAACCTTGTTCGTCCTCGAACAATACTCTTACATCTCATGCAATTGACACCCACGCATAGCTAATTTGGCTCGACAATTTAAGCTACGGCTATACCGATTATTTAATATAACAAATCATCAAGAAACATGCATGGTCTCATCAACAAAATGAAGTACACCACATTAAGACCTCCTAAACTCAAGAATCGATTCTCGATCTTGACAAACTCATGCAAATCAATTGATCAAGACATCCGACACGAAATTTAATCTCTCGTCAAGCATGTTCCCTCACAACACAAGAGAATTACCCCATTTGCCATCATATGATTTCCAAAGCACTACATGTAGGGGTATATGAATACGATTTCGCTCTCTCTCCCAAAGAATTCACATGCATCATGTCATGAACCATAGGCTTGCCTCTAGTGTATTACTCCACTAATATAAGGACGCGTGATGTAAGATCACGTAGGACTTAACGGGTTGAATGTAAGCTAAGGAACTAGTAAATACTGGGCTAACCAATAATAGCACTAGCTTCCTTAAGCGCTTTTCAATATATCCCACCTTCATTACGGGCATTGTTTCTTCTCCATCCTCTCATTCTTGAAATTTTTCTTTGTTTTTGTTCCCATTTCTTTAAGCATACTTGACTTACTAGCAAAGATTAGTTATGCATCTTTATTTTTTTAATTTCAACAAGTGCACCTTTGACCTTTTCTTTAATTTTCACCACTTCCGCTTTCCTCCCTTTTCACAATTCTCACTCCTTTACACTGTGGTAAAATTGTTTTTCTTGAGGGCTTAAGAGTTATGGATCAAATTCATGGCTAATGAAAAGAAGGGATTAAGCTCGGTTTGTACCTCTTCAAAGAAAGAAAGATAGGCTAAAGGCTCAATGGAGCTAACTAGGATGTACATTCAAGGTAGGTATGATAAAGGAGAAACTTTCGGTTTATTCAAAGAAATGCCTACATCCTTTCCTACAATCCACATCCTTCATTTCGTTTAGCACACACACCAGACAAGTTCTAGATACTTCACAATAGCATGGAATAGTCGAAACCTCACTTCACAGTCATTGCACATGCTCAACTCAAGACATATTTATAGACTCTTCAATCAGCTAATTACAAGAATTCACTATTAAGCCTCGATCATACCGAATCAAACTCTATGTCCTAGGTATCTCAACATGTTTACACATTTGCATGCTTTCATACGAATCACCTTTGCATCTTAATATCATGTACAACACGTAACAATAATTCTGAACCATGAAGTAGCGATACGTTTGGGAAACAAACACAAGAAAGAAAAGAAAGAAAAGAAAGAAAAAAAACTACTCCTATCGACTACATTTTCCTTAAGACGGTCGTCATCCATCCATCATAGGGAACGGTCGCTATCTACGACTTCGGTTCAATGAGACTATTCTCGGTAAAAGCACCGAAAACAAAGGCCGAGAAACCCAACATAAAAGAAATTCAACAAAAAAATTTCGATAGAAAAAGATAAAAAATATTAATTTGAAAAATATTTACACAACACAACCAACAGCAGCTCAATATTCATTACAACACCAAATTAATTACAGAACACACAACACAGAGTCGCAAGGTCACATTTAGCACAGGCACAACAAAAAAGTAAAACATAAACAAAGCAGCTGGCACCTACTACTCCCACCCCACACTTAAACCGAACACTGTCCCCAGTGTTCACATAATTTCAATATATCACAAAGGTTGGGTGGTGAAACTCCCTGATCAATCGAAGTATTCAACTTCTTCATCAGGTGTCGTTGCTTCGTCTCCCATATCAGAATTGCCCCCGCTGTCCTTGTCTGACTCAACATCTGAGTCCTCCCGGCGTGTATCCTCATCGGTAGGGACATCATCATCTATGGGCTCCATAAATGCGGGCCCCACTCTGCATAGAGCCCGGGCATTCTCGCCGAAAGGTGGTCCAACTCGAGCTGCCAAAGCTCATCCTCTGTTGCCGGCCTCTCGCCTATGTGCAGCTGTAACATCTGTATCCCGTACATGTGGGCCATGTACTGATCATCCCGAGCATGTCGCTCGACTAGTGTGAGCACTGGCTCATAAGTAGTGTCAGGTGCCTTGGTTTTAGTGACATCCACGGCACGCCTGTCGATCTGTGGGATGTAGTCCAGGGCTTCCTCCTCAATATCATGGCCCCTCAGGAACGTGATAAGCAGACCACCGAACCTGTATCTATGCCCCTGATGCAGTCGGGCTCTCTTCATGGTGGAGATGATTACTGCCCCAACATTGATTTCCAGTCCCTTCATCAGGGCATACACCAAGCACACTCTATCCCGGGTGACATCTGTCATGTGCACCCCCGGGATCAGGCAGGAACACACAATCTTCAACCAAATCCGGGCTTCCCGGTTCATCTGAGAGTAAGGCAATGTTTGATGGTATCCCCTCTCCTTGTGCCTACCCCACCTGGCTGTCGATCGGGCTCCACATAAGGTGCGTCTGATGTCCGCATATGGTGGAGTGATGTTCAGCTGCCGAAGGACATGAGCGTCTGTGTCCCGCGCCCCCAGGATTGCATTCAAGTGATGGGGCTCAAAAGTGACAACCTACCCCCTGATTTTGACGGTGTGACTGCGTAAGGTCGGGTTCCAGTTGGCATAGAACTCCCGGATAAGATGGAGATTGCACTCCCTGGGCTCTTCGAAGATGAAGTTAAGCCCAACAGTGTCAATCCTGTGTACGATCCGGGGAATTCCTGTGCCAGCGGCTCCCGTGCTATCTGCTCCTCCGGGAAGTATTTGGTTTCTTTATGTTTAGCATACCACTTCTTCCCCTCATCAGTCACCCATCTGGTTCCATATTGTCGGCGTTGGCCTCTAGGAACCGCTGGTGCTACTGGAACTGCTGTTCCCAATCGTACCCTTTTCCTGCTGGCGCCCAATGTGGATGCGCCCTTGCCCTTGTCTTGTCTGCCTGACATTGCTCCTGTACATTCAAACATACAGTCCCAATGTTATTTAAGTCATAATCAGCTACAACTAAGGTTAAGTGGAATTGGGGTACCCCACACTTAGTCTTTAGTCGCAATCAAAACAATTCGACAAGACATTCATGCTTTTGCCATTCTTATCATTCAACATGCTTAGTGCATTTATATAAGTCGATGGAACAATTACTATGTACTAATCAGACTTCGTACAATGAATACAAATTTCTCCATCGATTCAATTACATCATCATAGCACTTAGCAATTTTTCAATAACCTATGTAATTCTCCAATTGCATTTTCCCGAAAATCCCTCTTCTAACTTAGCATATTCAACATCAATCACAATATATTTCACTTCACCCAACATGCACAACCCAATTTTTTCAACATTTAAAAGAATTTAGTCGTCTTCCTATTCCATCTTCAACCCTAGCTATCAATTTCGCAAGAATTTCAATCACACATGCAATCATTGAGTTCATCTACTCACAACGATACTATGAACATCATTCAATCATAACTCAAGTAAATTCAAGCTCATTTCTCACTTAGGGCAAGGTTCAATCACCAAACATGTTCAAGAATCGAAAATTTGAGCAAAAATGAGGTAGAGTTCAAGAACATACCTTTAATTTGATGAAATCCAAGAAAACTTGAAGGAATTCGATCCTTAGGTCCGTGTCACGTTGGGGGAGAAGGGGATTTTTGGTGTGGGTCGCGGAGGGGATGGGAAAGTGGGAAGAAATTGAAAGAAATTGGGGTTTAAAAGTTATTTTTCGCGCGGGTTACTCAGTGACCCGGTGTGACCCGACGCGAAATAACACTCAACGTGTCACGGAGTGCAACGCGGAGCATTGCCTCCGTGACGCAGAGCCATCGCGCCAGTGTTCTGGATTTTAAAAAAATCCGGAATAGGCCTCAACGTGTCACGGAGGGTAACGCGGAGGCCCTCCTCCATGACACAGAGCCATCGCGCAAGCTCACTGTAATGTGCCAATTTTTATTTTCTCACCTCAATTTTTTTCCTTTGCGCTTCTTTGCATTTTTGCCCTCCGTTCCACCTGAAAATCATTTCACCACAAGAAATTGGTTAGAATTCATAGGTTTCAATGAAAAAATTTTTCTTTTTCTTTTTCTTTGTTTTTCTCTTCTATATATATATATATATTTTTTTTTCAAATAGTTCTACTCGTTTATTACAACACATTCACGGGTTGCCTCCCGTGTAGAACCTGATTTACCGTCGCGGCTCGACGTCATTTTCATGCTCAATCATCCTCTAGAGTGATGGACGTCTTCTCTCGAATGACGTCCTCACCCCAATAATGCTTACATCGTTGCCCATTTACTAAAAATGTGGCACTTTTATCTTCTTGCCACAACTCCACTACCCCGTGTTGGGTCATTCTCACCACTTCAAACGGCCCTGACCATTTGGACCGCAATTTGCCTGGAAAAAGCTTTAGTCTCGAATTAAATAGCAACACCTTCTGCCCCGGCTCAAAGATCCGATGCACCATATGCCTATTGTGCCACCTCTTCGTTTTCTCCTTGTAGCATGATCTTGGTCAGATTTATATGCCCAAGTGATACTCAAACGTATCATTTTCGCCTTGTTTATCATGCAATGTGTATACATTTTCATGTAATTGGTAATAAAATGTGAATTTATACTAACCAACATGATTAGCATTGTTTTGTAGGTAAAATGTGATTTCAAGGAGCTAAAATGCATGTTGGAACAATATCAGAGTTGGACTTGGATTCGAGCACGGAAAAGGCATTGGACTACACCAAATAAAGGGGCTCCGCGATGGAGCCATGTCACACTGCCATCGCGGAGGCATTCTGCCTGGAGGGTGAAAAATGCACAAATTTCCAGTGGAGCCTCGCGACAGCTCCGTGGCACGGTGGCAAGCCTCCGCGTTGCACGCCGTGCCACGTTGGTGCTTTATTCCCGGACCCCCAATTTGCAGAGAGGGTCCGCGTTCACGCCGTGTCACGGAGGCAGTGCTCCGCGATGCACTCCGTGACACGTTGCTTGTTATTCCGGGAAAAATTCCCACTAGTATAAATAGAACACTTAGGCTCATTTTTTCATAATTCAAACTTGGTGGAGCAAGGACGTGAGTTACAGGCAGTTGAGGGACGAAAAGTTCAGGGTTTTTTCTCTCCTTCTTTCTTCTTTCACTCAATTGTTTGTATGATTAACACTTGTTTTAGGATGATTAATCCACAAATGAGTGGCTAATTCCCTTCCTTGCTGAGGTTATGAACATTTGTGATGAATTTTGATTATTGAATTATATGGTTTTTCATCTTCTTCTCCCATGTTGTTCTATTAATTCTTGTTTCTACTGCATTGGTGTGTGGCCGACATTAATGTATATCTAAAAAGTCCGATTTCACTCGAGAGAGCACGAAATTGGAAAGTTGTGAATTAATAGGGTATTGTTCATTATTTGATTTGGGAAAATTGAGTTTTGATGTGCTTTCCTGATAGAAATATACTTGAAAGCCGTATTAGTCAATTTAGGAACCGAAATTGTATTGCTAGGTCATGAATTGCATTTGATCACAGAAATGTAGACGGATGGTTTATGATTCTTAAGTGAGATTAAATACGAGAGTTTTAATCTCTTGGCTAATGTTCTTGGCTAGCAACTGGAAGAAGGGATTAACCAATTTATGATTATAATTAGTTTCATTACATGTTCTTAACCTTGGCATGCTCATATCCATAGTTTAAATTCAAAGTAGATAATTGTCAGTAGTTTTAGTACATAATTTATAAAACAAACTTTTCAATTGTTGGTTACGTTGTTGTCAGCATATTTAGAAGTGAGATAGAATATAGTATACTTAAGCAATTTTCACTTATCCAGAGTCTCCTTGGATCGATACTTGGCTTACTTAAGCCACTTACTACTTGTTTGACCACGTGCACTTGCGTGTCGGTTTATAACCCCAACCAAAGCATCGAACAAGTTTTTGGCGCCGTTGCCGGGGAGACTAGGCAATTGGTGAAATTGTATTAAGTGTAAATTTACTATATTTTTATTTTATTTTCTTAAGTGTTGACAACTTGGTCTTAGCCTGTATTTTGCAGACTTAATCTCTGTGAACACTGGCAAGAGACAAAGAGCTGGTGGAATCTTATATAGAGCCTGAACGTATATTTCATAGTAAACGGAGAGAAGCTCTACAAAGGAAGCTGCAGTTGCTCAGACAGACTATTATGGAGCACCAAAATCCACCGGTTGTAAGGGCAGTGTTAGTGCCCGAAGAAGCAGCAGCAAGGCCGGTTCGCGAGGTGGCAATCCCACATGCCAACAATGTAACATCTAGTATCCGCAAACCAGAGCCTGGAGGGAGATTTGAACTCAAGCAAAATATGGTGCAACTGTTGCACACAAGCGGGCAATTTACCGGTCTCCCTCATGAAGACCCACAACAACATCTCCAAAACTTTTTGGAGATAAGTGACACTTATATACCCGCTGGAGTGTCACCTGATTATGTTCGGCTTACATTGTTTTCGTTCTCATTACTTGGTGAAGCCAAGAGGTGGTTGAAAGCAGAGCCACCAAATTCTATTTCAACGTGGGATGATCTTGCACGGAAGTTCTTGATAAGATTTTTTCCCTCTGGTAAAACAGCCAGACTTAGAAGTCAAATTCTAAGTTTCAAACAGAGGGAGGGAGAAAATTTGTATCAAGCCTGGGAAAGATTTAAATCCATGTTGCGGGACTGTCCTCATCATCATCAGTCCAATGAGGTGTTGGTGCACACATTTATTGAGGGTTTGGAACCCCATACCAAAATTTTGCTAGATTCAGCAGCTGGAGGGCAAGCGCTGGAAAAGACTTATGAGGAGCTGTACACTTTGCTAAACCGGATTTCACAAGGCAATCCAGAATGGAATGCTGATTCATCACGAGGTGGAGCAAGGAAAGCAGCAGGAGTGCTTGAAGTGGATGGATTTACAGCTATCGCTGCACAGATAGCTGCCTTGCAGAATCAATTGAACAACCACTTCAGCAACATGACTTTGAACCAGCCTTCAGCTTCAGTCAATACGGTCCAGCAAATGTGGTGTGAAGTGTGTGGAAGCAGTGAGCACTCAGCTGAGTGTTGTGGAGCAAACCCAGATTCGGTTAACTTTGTGGGCAATGCACAAAGAAATCAACAGCAGTATGGTAGTGGCTACAATTCAAATTAGAGGAACCATCCAAATTTTTCATGGGGTAGCAATAGCCATCAGGGCCAAAGTTCGGGTCAGGGTATGCAAAGAAATCAAGGAGGGCAACAGAACTACCAATCTCAATTCAGAAATCACAATGCCCCTCCTCCACCACCATCACCTAGCATTGAGGAGATATTCAAGACCATGATCGCTAACCAGGCGCAATTGCAGGCTGACTATGTTAAATTGGCAGCCGAAGTGAAAAATAATCAGTTAGCGACCAATGTTCTTGAGTATCAATTTGGGCAATTTGCTAGTGCCCAGAATACAAGGCCCAGAGGAGGACTGCCTAGCGACACGGATCCGAATCCGAAGCAGGTAAATGCAGTGACCACAAGGAGTGGTTTGCAGCTGAAGGAGGTGGAACCAGAAAGACCACCTCAAAACTCGGGAGCAGCAGAAGTTGAGGGGGAACAAAGTTCGGAAAGGGGGAAGACCAAAGAAGCTGAATCAGAAAGACCTCCACCCCCGTTCCCTCAACGACTCAAGAAACACAAGGAGGAGGCGTGTTTCAAGAAATTCATGGAGGTGCTTAAACAGGTACATGTTAATTTACCTCTTGTTGATGTCTTGCAGGGAGTGCCTAAATATGCCAAATACATTAAAGACATTGTGGCCAACAAAAGTCGTTTGACTGAGTATGCCACGGTGGCTTTAACGGAGGAGTGCACTTCCCGGATCCAAAATAGACTGCCCACGAAGCTAAAAGACCCTGGAAGTTTTACTATCCAGCTTACTATCGGGCAGAGTATCCGAGCTCGTGGATTGTGTGACTTGGGGGCGAGCATAAATATGATGCCATCTTCGCTATTCAGAAAGTTGGGTCTAGGGAGTCCTAGACCTACAACCGTAATCTTGCAGTTGGCAGACCGATCCTTAGCTAGGCCGGATGGCATTGTTGAGGATGTGCTTGTGCAAGTAGGCTCCCTAATTTTTCTGGTAGATTTTATTGTTCTGGATTTTGAACCAGACGCGGAAGTCCCATTTATTTTGGGACGACCCTTCTTGGCAACCGGGAAAGCATTAATCGACGTAGCTGTGGGTCAACTTACTATGCGAGCACATGAAAAGGTAGAGGTGTTCGATGTGTACAAAGCACCCAAGCTCCCGATGGTGAATGAAGAACACTCGGTGATCAATGTAATTGATCATGGTAATGCTAAGCAGATGAATGATTCCCGAGAGTTGATGGGAAGACCACCGGATAGGTGTGAGCACTACTGGGGGGAGGACAATGATCGTGAGAAATCGTCCATCACCCTAGCGGACAATTGAGCGTAAATGACGTCGAGCTGCGACGGTAAACCAGGCGCTGCACGGGAGGCAACCCGTGAAAAATTTTTTCTTTCATTTTGTAAAGTGTACATTGATTTTATTTTTCTTTTTCTTGATTGAGTACAAAATTTTTGCGTTTTAGTTAGTATTTTTTTTTATTTTAGTTAGGTGAAACCTATTAATCTAACCAATTTTGTTTAGTGAGATGATTTTCAGGTCAAACGGAGAAAAATGTGCACGGAATCGTGAAGGAAAAGCGAGGTATGAGAAAAAATTAAAAAATGTTGAAGACAGTGAGCTGGGGCGATAGCTCAGTGTCACGGAGGAGGACTTCCGCGTTACCCTCCGTGACACGTTGAAGTGTAATCTAGAAATTTTAAAATGAGGGCTATCGCGATGGCTCCGTGTCACGGAGGCAGTGCACCGCGATGCACTCCGTGACACGTTGCCATATAAGTTGTGACGGGTCACACCGGGTTGCCGGGTGACCCGCGTGTTTTCTACATTTTAAACCCCCGATTTCGCCCCTTTTCCCCTTATTTTTAATTCCCTCCGCAACCAAACTTCCTAAAATCCCTTCCCCATCAACGTGCCACGGCCTAAGGCAAAGAATTACCAAGTGTTCTTCGGTTCTTCAACTACGAGGTATGTTTTCCGATTCTCTCTCAAGTTTTTGTCGATTTTATTCGAATTTAAGCATGGGAGGTGAGATAAATCACCCTAAATCGAATTTTAGCATGAAGTTGAGTTATTTATTGATTGATAAATGTTTGGAATGTTGTAATGAGCGTTTGAACTTGTCGATTGAATGATTTATTCGAATTTGCTTGCGAAAATCAATTCTAGGGCTGTGTTGTTGAATTTGAAATTGGTAATGTGTTGAATTTGTGAATTATATGCTGGGGTGTGCTTGTGAAATGAGATAAGTCGTTGTAACCATTGTTGAATGCTAATAGACGACAAATTCTCGGGTTTTGGGGAAAATGTTGAAAATTGTTCAAATTGGGTTGGTTGTATTGGTTCATGTATATATTTTTTTTGTTATGTTTTTGTTTTGTTATTTTTCTTTGCTAAGTGCGATGGTTGAATTGCTAGAGATGGTAGTGATTGGGATTAGATGTACGAAGTCTGAGTAGTACGCAAAAGTTCTACTGTCGAATATTTCTTGTTGAACGCACTAAGCATGAATTGTATAGCTGGTTATTTTGGTGTAAATAAAGTATTCTTGCCGTAGTATCGTAAACGTAGCTAAGGACTAAGTGTGGGGTAAACTTAGCTTAACCCGACCTTAGCTGAAGCTAATATCTATTTATCTTGACATTGCGTTTGTTTATTTGTGTTGACAGACAAAATGGCGAGCAGGCAAGACAAAGGTAAGGGTGCATCAACTTCAGGCACCGGGAGGAAAAGACTTAGGCTGGGCACAGCAGTCCTAGCTGCACCAGCAGTTCCATGCGGCCAGCGCCACCAATACGGAATGAGGTGGGTAACTGATGAGGGGAAGAAGTGGTATGCCAAGCACAAGGAGAACAAATACTTCCCCGAGGAGCATATTGCACGGGAACCATTAGCACAGGAGTTCCCCCGAATAGTTCAACAGATCGAGGCAGCTGGGCTCAGCTTCATATTTCAGGAGCCCAAGGAATGCAACCTACACTTGGTCCGGGAGTTCTATGCTAATTGGAACCTGGCAATCAGAAGCCATACAGTCAAGATCAGAGGGCAGATAGTCACTCTGGAACCCCAACAACTAAATGCCATCATCGGAGCGCGGGACACAGACGCCCACATTCTCTGCCAGTTGAACATCACCCCACCATATGCCGACATCAGACGCACATTGTGTGGGGCTCGGTCCACAGCTAGATGGAGCAGACACAAGGAAAGGGGTTACCACCAGACTCTGCCATATTCTCAAATGAACAGGGAGGCCCGAATCTGGCTGAAGATAGTCTGCTCGTGCCTAATCCCGGGGGTACACATGACTGATGTGACCCGGGACCGTGTTTTCCTGGTGTATGCCCTGATGAAAGGGCTGGAGATTAATGTTGGGGCGGTCATCATATCCGCCATGAAGAGAGCCCGACTACCCCAGGGCCACAGGTATGGTTTCGGTGGACTACTCACCACCTTTCTCAGAGGCCTCGACGTCGAGGAGGAGGCTTTGGATTACATCCCGCAGTTGGAGCGACGAGCCTTGGACGTGACCAAAACTAAGGCTCCCGACACCACACACGGGCCAGTGCTGACGCTTGGCGAGCGACATGCTCATGACGACCAGTACATGGCGCGGATGTTTGGAATGCAAATGCTCCAGCTCATGATTGGTGGGAGACCAGCCACGGAGGAGGAGCTATGGCAGCTCGAGCTGGATTACCCGTTTGGCGAAAACGCCAGGGCTCTATGCCGAGTGGGGCCAGCCTTTGTAGAGCCCACTGACGATGATGTCCCCACGGACGAGGAGACACGCCGGGAGGACTCTGATGTGGAGTTCGATGACGACGACGGAGGCGACTCGGACATGGGAGATGAGGCAGCAGCACCTGATGAAGAAGTGAAATATTTTGACTGATCAGGGAGTTCCACCACCCAATTTTGTGATTTTTAATTTTTGTGAACACTGGGGACAGTGTTCGGTTTAAGTGTGGGGTGGGGAGTAATTAGGTGTTGGGGCTGGGCTGGTTTGCTTGTATGCTTTCTGTTATACCCCGTAGAATTCCCGGGACTTAGATGACCTATTCGCACATTGGTTAAGCATATTTGAAGGCCATACGTGCTAGGGAAAGGCCCGGGAAAAAGATCGGACGAGAAACCCGTCGAACCATCGCGGGAGGAGCCGAGGCAGAGCCCCTCCGCGATGGCAGCGTGTCACGGAGGTGAGGCCTCCGCGATGGCTCCGTGACACGTTGCCCAAGTCCAGGCCCAAGTATATAAAGCCCCCACTTCGGTTGGAAATCATTTAACACTTATAAAACTTCCAGAAAACGCAGTGAACAGAGGGAAAACGAAGGAAAATTATAAATTATCGTCCGATTACGCTGCCAAACGTTGCCCAAACTCAAATTAACCCCAGATACCCGAGTATTTAGCAGCAGAGAGCATTTCTACGGAATTAGTTTCGCGAAATACGACCGACGAATCGGCGAGCCACCGAACTAAAGTAAGTAGAATTGCTCTAAATTAATGTCTATGTGTTCCTAGCTGAGAAGTGAATACTTCTCCCTTCTGGGCCGCTGAAAAATAGCGAGTTTTCGACCGTCTTTCGATAAGCCTAAGTTTAGGCTATAAACTATATCGAAAGTGACGTTTCCTTTTTGAAATAAAGTTGTATTTAGTATTGATTGACGTATTTATGAATGCAGTTGGGAGAAAATAGTTGAAGTACCGGCCGAGCCTCGTCCGACGGACGAATAGTCGAAGATAAGGTATGTAAAGTTAAGTTTCCTCAGCAAGTTAAGTAACATTGAAGCAGTATAGTAAATTACAGACCAGTAGAATGTTCAGAAATCGATTATTGTGTTATTTTGAATATTGGTGAAATATGAGAAGTTTTGGGTTGTAACGTGTACGATACCTATCCGTATGATATAGATTCGGACGTAAGTGGTTAAGATTGCCCAGTATATTCAGTATGTGATGTAATATGCCATGTTAAGATATTGTTGTGTTTAGCTGAAACCTCGCGAAGTAGTACAGTATCCGTGAAGCATTTCAGACATAGAATAGTAACTAAATATGGGTTAGGAAGCATGTTAGAAGTAGGAAATCATGTTAATACAGAAACTCAGTAAACAGTATAGTTTTCAGCAGAAACACCTTCTTGTATAACCTTTGCCCCAGTACAGTCTGACAGGAGGCTATACTTATATTTATACTTACCTGTCTCAGCATGTATCAGACACTTACAGATTACTATTATTAGCTCAGTATGTGATTAATATGATACCTTACACCTGTTTGTCTTAGCTTATGAGATACACAGACAGCATGACTAGTTGAGACCGTTGTATTGATTGGGGTTGGATTACCTAGCATCCCTGACCGCCCAGGGTTGATAGCTGTATCGACTCGTCCGCCAGAGGACGAGGATACATCACTCTTCGGAGTGATATGCCGTCCCGCAAGGGGACGAAGATGGGATGCCAGTTTCCCCATATTGTGCCTTGGTTGGCCCTTATACACCCCCGTCGAGCGGGTACGCCCGGGGTGTTGATTTGGAGTCCTTCGGACTCAGATCAGTTATAGTCAGGGGCTCAGCGAGCCCAAGTGCATACCCAGGGACCGACAGGATGCTTACAGCCACTGTAGGAGATGGGATGACCGGGGTAGGGGCATAAATTCTGTGTTGATTGTACCTCCCGGCTTATGGGGGCCGGGTAAGGTTTGTGTGTGCTATGTTATGATATGTATGTTATGCTATGTTATATTAGACATGAGTAGGCTAGTAGTAGAATGATACGTCTCCAGATATGACACCTACTCCTCCCGGTATGATTGAGAACAGGTACGACTTATATCATCAGACAGATAATTTAGTCCTTTCAGTTTCAGTTCGTCAGCTATGTTATTGATTTCAGATATCTTTTTCAGTCATTGCTTTACATACTCAGTACCAGCGGTACTGACGCCCGGTGGGGCGCTGCATTACTTGCCTGCAGGTACTCATAGACGAGCAGGCGATTCTACGTGACTCTTTGTCAGCGGTTGAGTATTCAGCTCCAGTCATTCGGAGGCTGAATTTCAGAGGTGTAGTTCAGTTTCTTTTGTTGTATATTATGGGTAGGTCGGGGCCCTGTCCCGATCAGTTCTATTACTATTCCTAGAGGCTTGCAGTCTGTATGTATTCCCTGTGGTCAGATGAGCCGGTCGTGTGGGGCCGTGCAGTTGTATAGTTGCCTTTACTCTTTCTTTCTTTTGTAATGGCCGTGTGGGGCCATAGTTTGTCAGTAGTGGTGACCTTGCCGGTCACGTAGCTTTCCAGTATGCTATGTTTGAGTTATAGACAACTAGACAGCATGGTGGCCTTGTCGGCCCGTATAGGTTTCCCCTGAATTGCTATGTTTCTGGTCAGCTGTTAGTACAGGTACAGAAGGCTATAGGCCAATGGGCCGGGGGCTGTGTTTACAGCCGTCATATAGCCCTTTGTTTCCAGAAATGCGAGTTAGAGCCAGCCAGGCGCCAGATACGCCCAGGTTTAACAGTCCAGCAGGTCGGGTCCTAGTAGGGCACCAGGTGCCAGTCATACCCCCCAAGGTGGGGTGTGACAAACTTGGTATCAGAGCAGGTCGTGTCCCAGGGAGTCTGCAAGCCGTGCTAAGTAGAGTCCTGTCCATGGATGTGTTGTGCACCACATACTATGGGTAGGAGGCTGCAAGGCATGATAGGATGGTTGTCTTTTATTCTGATTCAGTTGTGCTATAGAGCGGTACAGTATAGGGTTGAGTCCCTAAGAGCTTACCATATTCTTTGGTTACAGATAATGTCAGACCAGCAACATCCTACCACAGGTCGGAGCTTAGACATTGCAGCAGGGGAGGGCACCAGCAGGATGCCTCCCCCTCATTTGGAGATAGCCCGATCAGAGGGCCCTACAGAGGCTTCATCCCAGCCTCCTCAGCAGTCTCCACCACGTCAGGAGCCATTTGGAATGACAGTATCTTCAGCAGTCCCTATACCGACACCTTCCGACCAGGAGGTTAGGAGTGCTGTAGTTATGATAGCACAGATGATGGCTGCTCAGCGTCAGCAAATGCCATCCACAGTTACAGAAGCATCAGGAGGGCCCGGTAGTTCGAGGGTCCGAGAGTTTTTAGCCCTGAATCCCCCATAGTTCACAGGCACGGACCGAACAGAGGACCCTCAGGATTTTCTGGATCAGATGCAGAGAATCTTCAGGGTTATGCATGCTACGCCTACTGAGTCAGTTGAATTGGCCGCATTCCGGTTACGAGATATTGCGGTATTATGGTATGAAAGCTGTGAGAGGTCCCGAGGGAGAGATGTTTCCCCTCCCACCTGGTCCATCTTTTCGGGAGCCTTTCTAGATTACTATTTGCCGCGGGAGATCCGACAGGCCCGGGTAGATCAGTTCCTACATCTAGAACAGGGGGCCATGAGTGTCAGGGAATATTCCTTGCGGTTTGACTCTTTGGCTCGATATGCACCGGCCTTCGTGGATACCATGGCATCCAGAGTGCACCGTTTTATTATGGGGTTGAACCCAGAATATGTCGAGACTTGTATCACGGCCACACTGCGAGAGGACATGGATATTTCCCGAATCTAGGCATTTGCCCAGAATATTCAGGGCATCAGACAGAGGCATCGGGAGATCAGAAGGGTCAACCAGGAGCAGCGTTGCCGGGATAGGCCAGCTGAGTTACAGGGAGAGGCCCGGGGAGGACCCAGGCCACGATTGTCAGACAGGCCGCCCAGGCCCCCTCCTCCGCCACAGTCACAAGGGGGTAAATTCAACCGCAGGGGGCAGTCAGAGGCTGGTAGAGGCTCGCAGACGGCAGACTCACCATTACAGAGGAGGGCGGAGCAGAGTAGGTATACCCTACCACTTTGCCCTATATGCAGTCGACGTCATTCTGGAGCGTGCAGGTATAGTTCCACCGCATGCTATATTTGTGGCCAAGAAGGCCATTTGATGAGAGATTGCCCAGCCAGAGGTCGTGAGGACCGGGACAGACAGGATAGGGCATCAACAGGATCACGAGCTACAACATCCTCGACTGGGCGCAGGCCCTCAGTTTCAGCAGGCAGGGTTCGGGGTAGATCAGGGGCCTCCAGGACAGGTGCGGGTCTAAGCCGCACATATGCCTTACCAGGGAGGCAAGATTCAGAAGCATCGCCTGATGTTGTGACAGGTATGCTAACTATCTGCTCACACCCTGCTTATGTACTAATTGATCTAGGGTCTACTTTGTCCTATATTACTCCATTTATGGCACGGAAGTTTAGTATTGTACCAGAATCATTACAACAGCCCTTCCTAGTATCCACGCCCGTCGGTGACTCTATCACAGCTAGCCGAATTTACCGCGGGTGTACAGTAGAGGTTGCTGATCGTCAGACCACAGTAGATCTGGTCGAGTTAGAAATGATAGACTTCGATGCCATAATGGGTATGGATTGGTTAGTACCATGTTTTGCTAATGTTGAATGTTGGACCAAAACGGTCCGATTCCACTTCCCGGGGGAGGCAGTACAGGAGTGGAAGGGCAGCACCGCAACGCCAAAAGGTAGGTTTATTTCCTACCTTCAGGCGAGAAAGTTGATATCTAAGGGGTGTATTTATCATCTGGTCAGAGTTCAGGATGTCCAAGCAGAATCTCCGACACTCCAGTCTGTCCCAGTCGTAAATGAATTCCCAGATGTATTTCCTGATGAGTTACCTGGTATTCCTCCAGAAAGGGAAATAGACTTTGCTATTGACTTGCTACCAGGCACTCAGCCAATATCAATACCTCCCTATCGTATGGCTCCTGCAGAACTCAGAGAATTAAAGGAGCAGTTGAAAGACTTGTTAGATAAAGGTTTTATCAGGCCGAGTACTTCCCCGTAGGGTGCGCCAGTCTTGTTTGTGAGAAAGAAAGATGGCTCGCTCCGAATTTGTATAGATTATCGGCAGCTAAACAAAGTTACAATAAAGAACAAGTATCCGCTTCCTAGAATTGATGACTTATTTGATCAGCTACAGGGAGCCAGATACTTTTCTAAGATTGACTTGCGGTCCGAATATCACCAGGTCCGAGTACGTGAGAGGGATATTCCTAAGACAGCATTCAGGACCCGATATGGGCATTTTGAATTTCTGGTTATGTCCTTCGGACTGACGAATGCCCCAGCAGTCTTTATGGACCTGATGAACAGTATTTTCAGACCTTTACTGGACTTGTTCGTGATAGTATTTATTGATGATATCCTGGTGTATTCTCGCTCTGAAGCAGATCACCGAACTCATTTGCGGACAGTGCTCCAGATTCTCAGGGACCGCCAGTTGTACGCAAAATTTTCGAAGTGTGAATTCTGGCTTAACTCAGTGGCCTTTTTAGGGCATATTGTCTCAGACGCTGGTATACAGGTAGAGAAGCAGAAGATAGAAGGAGTTAAGTCATGGCCTAGGCCTACCACCCCGACTGAAGTTCGTAGCTTTCTGGGGTTGGCAGGATACTATCGGAGGTTCGTTGAGGGATTCTCAACCATTGCAGCACCTTTAACTAAATTGACACAGAAGGCAGCAAAGTTCCAGTGGACGGAGGCATGCGAGCAGAGTTTCCAGGAACTGAAAGACAGATTAACCTCCGCCCCAGTATTAGCACTACCGGAAGGCACAGAAGGGTATTCAGTTTATTGTGACGCGTCACGTATCGGGTTGGGTTGTGTGTTGATGCAGCATGGTAGAGTAATTGCATATGCTTCCAGACAGCTGAAGAAGCACGAAAAGAATTACCCCACCCATGACCTAGAATTGGCCGCAGTAATTCATGCCTTGAAGATGTGGAGGCATTACCTGTACGGCGTCCATGTTGATATGTACACAGATCATAAGAGCTTACAGTATATTTTTACTCAGAGGGAGTTGAATCTACGGCAACGTCGCTGGTTAGAATTGTTGAAGGATTATGATGTGAACATCCTGTACCATCCGGGAAAAGCCAATGTTGTGGCAGACGCCCTGAGCCGTAAGTCAATGGGGAGTTTGGCGTATTTGCGACCCGAGAAACAGAAATTAGCTAAAGAAATTCATCAGTTAGCTGGGCTAGCCGTTCGAGTAATGGAAATAGAAAATAATGGAGCCGTAATTCAGAATTCTGCAGTGTCATCGTTGGTTACAGAGGTAAAAGAACGACAGTACGAGGATCCCGATTTAGTCCAGCTCAAAGATAGAGTTCAGAAGGGTAAGGAGCCAGATTTTCAGATAACCGAGGATGGTGTGCTACGTTGTAAGGGCCGCCTTTGTGTCCCGAATGTCGCAGGACTTCGTGGGCAGATCATGCATGAGGTACACTACGCTCGCTATTCCCTTCACCCAGGGGCGACGAAAATGTACCACGACATCAGAGACATCTACTGGTGGCCAGGTATGAAAACTGAGGTAGCTGAATTTGTATCTAGGTGTGCTAATTGTCAGCAGGTGAAAGCAGAGCACCAGAAACCGGGTGGTTTGACGCAAGAGATAATGATACCTATGTGGAAATGGGAAGTGATAAACATGGATTTTGTAACAGGGTTACCCCGTACTAGACGCAGATATGATTCCATTTGGGTAATAGTTGATAGGCTGACAAAATCAGCTCATTTCCTGCCAGTAAGGGCTACTTTCTCAGCTGAGGAGTATGCCGAATTGTATATCAGAGAAATAGTTAGATTGCATGGAGTGCCGGTCTCTATTATTTCAGATAGGGGAGCACAGTTTACAGCTAGATTCTGGCAGTCATTTCAGAAAGGTCTAGGGACGCAGATTAATTTGAGCACAACATTCCATCCTCAGACAGACGGGCAGGCTGAACGTACAATTCAGACGCTCGAAGATATGCTACGAGCGTGTGTGTTAGATTTTGGGGGTAGCTGGGATGAACATCTCTCGTTAATCAAATTTGCTTATAATAACAGCTACCATTCAGCTATTCAGATGGCGCCTTTCGAGGCATTGTACGGGCGAAAATGTAGATCGCCAGTGGGCTGGTTTGAAACAGGAGAATCAGTATTAGTTGGCCCAGACATTGTTCGGCAGTCCGAGGAAAAGATAAAGCTTATCCGAGAACGTTTACTGACCGCTCAGAGCCGCCAGAAGTCATACGCAGATAGACGGCGCAGAAATCTAGAATTTTCGGTAAGCGACTGGGTATATCTGAAAGTGTCCCCGATGAAAGGGGTAATGAGGTTTGGCAAGAAAGGCAAGCTTAGCCCAAGATTCATTGGGCCGTATCAGATTCGGCGAAAAATAGGCCGCGTGGCATACGAGTTAAACTTGCCTCCAGAGTTAGCATTGGTTCACCCAGTATTCCATGTTTCTATGTTAAGAAAGTTCGTAGGGGACCCTTCTACAGTAGTTCCAGTCCAGGATGTTCAGATCATAGAAGAATTAGCCTATGAAGAGGTTCCCGTAGCCATCTTAGACAGACAGATTCACAGGCTGAGAACTAAAGATGTTGCGTCTGTCAAAGTATTATGGCGTAATAGAAATCGGGAGGAAATGACGTGGGAGGCTGAAGAAGATATGAAAATCAGATACCCTCACCTATTTCAGGCCTAGTCAGACGACAGGTATGTCCGTATCATTACTTATACAGTATCTTATGATTGTATGTTTGTATATGGTAAAGAAAGAAGTGATATTTAGTTGTCCAGTGGATCTTAGAATATTGTATGCGGTGCCTGTGTTGGACTTTTCTGCATTTTCAGGTTTTTACGATAGTCCATATTACAGGGGAAACTCTGCCAAAATTTTTCTAGAAAAGTAAAGTAAGCAAGTCCTCCAGATAACAGTATACATTCGAGGACGAATGTTCCTAAGGGGGGGAGAATGTTACACCCCGTAGAATTCCCGGCACTTAGATGACCTATTCGCACGTTGGTTAAGCATATTTGAAGGCCATACGTGCTAGGGAAAGGCCCGGGAAAAAGATCGGACGAGAAACCCGTCGAACCATCGCGGGAGGAGCCGAGGCAGAGCCCCTCCGCGATGGCAGCGTGTCACGGAGGTGAGGCCTCCGCGATGGCTCCGTGACACGTTGCCCAAGTCCAGGCCCAAGTATATAAAGCCCCCACTTCGGTTGGAAATCATTTAACACTTATAAAACTTCCAGAAAACGCAGTGAACAGAGGGAAAACGAAGGAAAATTATAAATTATCGTCCGATTACGCTGCCAAACGTTGCCCAAACTCAAATTAACCCCAGATACCCGAGTATTTAGCAGCAGAGAGCATTTCTACAGAATTAATTTCGCGAAATACGGCCGAAGAATTGGCGAGCCACCGAACTAAAGTAAGTAGAATTGCTCTAAATTAATGTCTATGTGTTCCTAGCTGAGAAGTGAATACTTCTCCCTTCTGGGCCGCTGAAAAATAGCGAGTTTTCGACCGTCTTTCGATAAGCCTAAGTTTAGGCTATAAACTATATCGAAAGTGACGTTGCCTTTTTGAAATAAAGTTGTATTTAGTATTGATTGACATATTTATGAATGCAGTTGGGAGAAAATAGTTGAAGTACCGGCCGAGCCTCGTCCGACGGACGAATAGTCGAAGATAAGGTATGTAAAGTTAAGTTTCCTCAGCAAGTTAAGTAACATTGAAGCAGTATAGTAAATTATAGAGCAGTAGAATGTTCAGAAATCGATTATTGTGTTATTTTGAATATTGGTGCAATATGAGAAGTTTTGGGTTGTAACGTGTACGATACCTATCCGTATGATATAGATTCGGACGTAAGTGGTTAAGATTGCCCAGTATATTCAGTATGTGATGTAATATGCCATGTTAAGATATTGTTGTGTTTAGCTGAAACCTCGCGAAGTAGTACAGTATTCGTGAAGCATTTCAGACATAGAATAGTAACTAAATATGGGTTAGGAATCATGTTAGAAGTAGGAAATCATGTTAATACAGAAACTCAGTTAACAATATAGTTTTCAGCAGAAACACCTTCTTGTATAACCTTTGCCCCAGTACAGTCTGACAGGAGGCTATACTTATATTTATACTTACCTGTCTCAGCATGTATCAGACACTTACAGATTACTATTATTAGCTCAGTATGTGATTAATATGATACCTTACACCTGTTAGTCTTAGCTTATGAGATACACAGACAGCATGACTAGTTGAGACCGTTGTATTGATTGGGGTTGGATTACCTAGCATCCCTGACCGCCCAGGGTTAATAGCTGTATCGACTCGTCCGCCAGAGGACGAGGATAAGTCACTCTTCGGAGTGATATGCCGTCTCGCAAGGGGACGAATATGGGATGCCAGTTTCCCCATATTGTGCCTTAGTCGGCCCTTATACACCCCCGTCGAGCGGGTACGCCCGGGGTGTTGATTTGGAGTCCTTCAGACTCAGATATAGTTATAGTCAGGGACTCAGCGAGCCCATGTGCATACCCAGGGACCGGCAGGATGCTTACAGCCACTGTAGGAGATGGGATGACCGGGGTAGGGGCATAGATTCTGTGTTGATTGTACCTCCCGGCTTATGGGGGCCGGGTAAGGTTTGTGTGTGCTATGTTATGATATGTATGTTATGCTATATTATATTAGACATGAGTAGGCTAGTAGTAGAATGATACGTCTCCAGATATGACACCTACTCCTCCCGGTATGATTGAGAACAGGTACGACTTATATCATCAGACAGATAATTTAGTCCTTTCAGTTTCAGTTCGTCAGCTATGTTATTGATTTCAGATATCTTTTTCAGTCATTGCTTTACATACTCAGTACCAGCGGTACTGACGCCCGGTGGGGCGCTGCATTACTTGCCTGCAGGTACTCATAGACGAGCAGGCGATTCTACGTGACTCCCTCTCAGCGGTTGAGTATTCAGCTCCAGTCATTCGGAGGCTGAATTTCAGAGGTGTAGTTCAGTTTATTTTGTTGTATATTATGGGTAGGTCGGGGCCCTGTCCCGATCAGTTCTATTACTATTCCTAGAGGCTTGCAGTCTGTATGTATTCCCTGTGGTCAGATGAGCCGGTCGTGTGGGGCCGTGCAGTTGTATAGTTGCCTTTACTCTTTCTTTCTTTTGTAATGGCCGTGTGGGGCCATAGTTTGTCAGTAGTGGTGACCTTGCCGGTCACGTAGCTTTCTAGTATGCTATGTTTGAGTTATAGACAACTAGACAGCATGGTGGCCTTGTCGGCCCGTATAGGTTTCCCCTGAATTGCTATGTTTCTGGTCAGCTGTTTGTACAGGTACAGAAGGCTATAGGCCAATGGGCCGGGGGCTGTGTTTACAGCCGTCATATAGCCTTTTGTTTCCAGAAATGCGAGTTAGAGCCAGCCAGGCGCCAGATGCGCCCAGGTTTAACAGTCCAGCAGGTCGGGTCCTAGTAGGGCACCAAGTGCCAGTCATACCCCCCAAGGCGGGGTGTGACACTTTCCTCTGTTTTGTATGTATGTTTCCCTGTGTTTGTGAATTTGCAACTTGTTCTGTATTTGTGCATGTTGGTGGAATTGATGTGTGTTGTGGAATGTTGATGTTGCCAGCTAAGTCTGTAAGAAGTTTTGTAAATATTTTCTTATTTTTTTTTCTATCGAAATGATCGATATTTTTAAAATTTTGCAAAAATATTTTGTTCATATTAAAATGTTTTGTAAATAATTTTTCCATCGAAATGATCGATGTGTTGCAAAATTTTTCAATTTTTATTTTTTTGGGTTTCTCGGCGTTTGTTTTCGGTTCTTTTACCGAGAATAGTCCCATTGAACCGACGTCATAGTTAGTGACTGTTCCCTATGATGGATGGATGACGACCGTCTTAAGGGAAATGTAGTCGGTAGGAGTAGTTATTTTAATTTATTTTCAATTTTTTTCTTTGGTGGATTGCATTACGGAACCTGTAGTTACTATATGGTTGTGAAATTTTGGTTGCGTGTTGTAACTGGTATTCAAAATGCAAAAGTGATTCGTATGAAAGCATGCAGTATTGTAAATATGTTGAGATACCTAGGCTGTAGAATTCGATTCGGTGTGATTGAGGCTTAATTTTGAATTCATGTAATTAGCTGATTGAAGAGTCTGTGAATGCATCTTGACTCGAGCATGTGCATAAAGTGTGAAGTGAGGTATTGTTATTCCATGCCATTGTGAAGTGTCTCGAACTTGCCTGATGTGTGTACAAAACGAAATGAAGGAGGTGTAGTGTTGGAAAGGATGTAGGCATTTCTTTGTTTTAACCGAGAGTTTCTATTTTTTTTCTTGTCATACTCCCCTTTTGATGTGATTGTATACCCTAGTCAGCCTGTTGAGCCTTTAGCCTATTATTTCTTTCTTTTGTCCAAAAAGCTTAAACTAAGCTTAATTCTTTCTTTTCATTAGCCGTAAAGTCTATACAAAACTCTTAAGCGCTTAAGAAGAACAAAAATTTTCCCAAAGGGTCAAAGAGTGAGAATGGTGAAAAGAAAAAGAAAAGCAGAGTGAGGAAAGAAAAGAAAAGGTTGAAGGTGCACTTGCTATAACTAAATGATAATGAAGGTGCATGAAAAACCTTTGTTTTCGTGGCAAGTGTGCCTGATGAAATGGGCCATACGAAAGTAAATCATCAAGAATGGGATGAAAGAAAAAAAAGAAAAGAGAGAAACAATGTCCATGAGTTGATGTGAATGTGTTGCAAAGGCGCTTAAGGATGCTAGTGGCTATTATTGGCTCATCCAATATATACTAGTTCCATAGCTTCCATTACAACCCATTAAAG
The DNA here is from genome assembly GCA_035772735.1 of Datura wrightii. NCBI lineage: Eukaryota > Viridiplantae > Streptophyta > Magnoliopsida > Solanales > Solanaceae > Datura > Datura wrightii. The sequence goes on from JASDFA010000007.1 coordinate 100,810,390, forward strand.
TCCTATGTGATCTTACGTTGCATTTCTTTATATTAGTGGAGTAATACACTAAGGGCAAGCTTATGGGTCATGACATGATGCATGTGAATTCTTTTGGGAGAGAGAGTGAAATTAATTTTTACATGCCCCTACTTGAATGTTTGTGTGTCACATGAGCAAAAAGGGGAAGATTCTCTTGAGTTGTGAGGGCACATGCTTGATGAAAGATTGATGTTCGTGTCGGATATCTTGATTAGCTGATTTGCATGAGTTTGCCGATATCGAGAGTCGATTCTTAAAGTCTAGGAAGTCTTAATGTATTAAAGGTCATTGCATTGTTAAGACCATGCATGTTTTCTTGATGATTCACAATATTGAATGATCGGTATGACCGTAGCTTAAATTGTCGCACCATAGTGGCGAAGGTTGGGATGTAATTTGCATGAATTGTGTGTTTGTTGTTCGAGGACGAACAAGGATTTAAGTGTGGGGTAAGTGATCTTGGGCAGATTTATATGCCCAAGTGATACTCAAACGTATCATTTTCGCCTTGTTTATCGTGCAATGTGTATTCATTTTCATGTAATTGGTAACAAAATGTGAATTTATACTAACCAACATGATTAGCATTGTTTTGTAGGTAAAATGTGATTTCGAGGAGCTAAAATGCATGTTGGAACAATATCGGAGTTGGACTTGGATTCGAGCACGGAAAAGGCATTGGACTGCACCAAATAAAGGGGCTCCGCGATGGAGCCGTGTCACGCTGCCATCGCGGAGGCATTCTGCCTGGAGGGTGAAAAATGCACAAATTTCCAGTGGAGCCTCGCGACAGCTCCGTGGCACGGTGGCAAGCCTCCGCGTTGCACGCCGTGCCACGTTGGTGCTTTATTCCCGGACCCCCAATTCGCAGAGAGGGTCCGCGTTCACACCGTGTCACGGAGGCAGTGCTCCACGATGCACTCCGTGACACGTTGCTTGTTATTCCGGGAAAAATTCCCACTAGTATAAATAGAACACTTAGGCTCATTTTTTCATAATTCAGACTTGGTGGAGCAAGGACGTGGGTTACAGGCAGTAGAGGGACGAAAAGTTCAGGGTTTTTTCTCTCCTTCTTTCTTCTTTCACTCAATTGTTTGTATGATTAACACTTGTTTTAGGATGATTAATCCACAAATGAGTGGCTAATTCCCTTCCTTGCTGAGGTTATTGATCTTGGGCAGATTTATATGCCCAAGTAATACTCAAACGTATCATTTTTACCTTGTTTGTTGCGCAATGTGTATATAATATCATGTAATTGGTAATAAAATGCGAATTTATACTAACCAACATGATTAGCATTTGTTTTGCAGGTAAATGTGATTTTTAGGTGCTAAAATGTGTGTTGGAACTATGTCAGAGTTGGACTTGGATGCGAGCGTGGAAAAGACCTTGGAATGCATATTTTATAGGGGCTCTGCGATGGAGCCGTGCCACGCTACCATCGCGGTAGCACACTGCCTGAGCAAGGATTAAAATGGCAATTTCCAGTGTGCCTGCGCGTCAGCTCCGTGGCACGGAGATAGGCCGCCGCGATGGCCTCCGTGCCACGTTGAGGTCAATTTACCGGACCCTGGAAATTCCAGTGAAGGTCCGCGTCCACGCCGTGTCACGGAGGCAGTGCTCCGCGTTGGCCTCCGTGACACGTTGCTTGTTATTCCGGGAAAAATTTCCCACTAGTATAAATAACACACTTAGGTTTATTTTAATGAGTTTTTAGTTTTGAGACTGAGTTCAGAAGTGGAGAGCAGGAACGTGGGTTAGTAGCAGTTGAAGATTGAAAAAGCTAAGGGATTTCTTCTCTTCCTTTCTTCTTTCTATCAATTGTACGTATGATTTACACTCATTTTAGGATGATCAATCCAAGAATGAGTAGCTAATTCTCTTCCTTACTGAGGTTTTGAACATGTGTAATGAATTCTGATTTTAATTGATATGGTTTCTTCTTCTTCTTTAATGTTGTTCTATTAATTCTTGTTTTTACTGCATTAGTGATTGGCCAACATTAATGTACATCTAAAAAGTCCAATTTCACTCGAAAGAGCAAGAAATTGGAAAGTTGTGAATTAATAGGGTATTGTTCTTAACTTGATTTGGGAAAATTGGGTTTTGATGTGCTTTCCTGATAGAAATATACTTGAAAGCCGTATTAGTCAATTTAGGAACCGGAATTGTAGTGCTAGGTCATAAATTGCATTTGATCACAGAAATGTAGACGGATGGTTTATGATTCTAAAGTGAAATTAAATACGAGAGTTTTAATTTCTAGGCAAATGTTCTTGGCTAGCAACATGAAGAAGAGAATTAACCAAAATTATCATGATTATCAAGTTCATCACTTGTTCTTAACCTTGGCAGGTTCATATCCATTTTCTGAATTCACAAGTAAATAGTTGTTATTAGTTGTAGTATATATAGTTTAGAAACCAAAAACTCAAGTAACTCTTGGTTACATTGTTGTTAGCATAATTAGAAGTGAAATAGGAATATAGTAAACTAGGCAATTTTACATATCTTGAGCCTCCTTGGATCGATACTTGGCTACTTAGCCACTTTATTACTTGTTTGACCACGTGCACTTGCGTGTCGGTTTTTAACCGTAGCAACAAACCGCGAACAAGTTTTTGGCGCCGTTGCCGGGGAGGCTAGGCGATTTGTGAAATTGTGATAAGTGTAAATTTACTGTATTGTTATTTTATTTTCTTAAGTGTTGACAACTCGATCTTAGTATTTGTTTTAATTCTTTGTTCATTTTAATTTTTCTCTCTTTCGGATACCCTCATTGACATGACATCTTGGAATATAAATGGTGGATACGCATATTTCGGCGAATCTTGCATGAATTGCGGAGGACCCCACTTGTGGCAAAACTGTAACACGTGCAATATATGTGGGTGTCAATATGGCCATTGGGGTGATTGTCCAAAGGCATATTCCTCTTCCCCAAGCCCCTACTATGATCATTCTGTTGTTTTTGCTGAATATAGGCATGTTGAAAATGAGGACTTGGGACGCCAAGTTCAAATAGAGGACATGATGAAACAACTCCTGGAGCAATCAGAAGCAATGAAAGAGTCGGTGGCAGAATTGATAATTCAGCAAAAGGAGAATGCCGAGGCTGTAAGCAGGATGATCGTCAAACTCACGGAGATGTGTGCTGAGGCTGAAGCTTGTGATAATTCGCAGGTGACAGTTTTAGCCGATATTCAAGAGGAACTACAAGAGGAATACAAGGGTGAATTTTTGGATGAAGCCCAACAATTAGAATCTCTAGAGTGTCCCCGTGATCGGCTCATACCTATGGAAAATCCATTCATGGAAGAAGAGAAAGAATATCTCCCATTTGACCTTAATGGAGAAATAGATGTCGATGTTGAAAAGGTGTACACAAGTAAGGAAGTCAAGCACAAAGCAATTTCAGAGTTGAGATTGATTGGACCACACTCGAAGCATTTTTCGACATTAAGTTTGGTTGACAACACAGAAAAAGAGTCTTCCAAGATTATAGAGAAATGTCTAAAGGAGGACCAAGCCCCGTATATTCTGACATTTGCTAACTCGAAGCAACGAAATGACTTCACTTACTCAAGGGCCAGTAGGTTCAAAAGAAAACATCTACTGCTTGGTCCTTACAATTTTTCACCACCACCCCTAGAGCATAAGAGGAAATTAGAAAAGAAATTAGGGGTGAGATTCATATCCTCAAGGTGGAGGAAAAAGTGGTGAAACTTGGTACGTCGTGCCGCGACGGTAAACCAGGCGCTGCACGGGAGGCAACCCGTGAGAAAAATATTTTATTTTATTTTATTTTTTTTCTTTTTGCACAGTGTAGTTAATTTTTATCTGTATTTTTGTTTTTCTTTTCTATTTCCAAGTTTTATTTTTCTTTTTCTTTTCTTGACTAGGTTTAGATTTGCATTTTAGTTAGTATTTTTTATTTTAGTTAGGGAAATCTATTAATTTAACCAATTTTTGTTTAGTGAGGTGATTTTCAGGTATAACGGAGGAAATATACATGGAATCGAGAAAATGAGGCGAGGTATGAAAAATTAAATTTATTGGTGAAACAGAGCACTGGCGCGTTGGCGCCGTGTCACGGAGGCAATGCACCGCGTTACACTCCGTGACACGTTGAAGGCAAAATCCGGATTTTTCAAAAATCCAGTAAGCCAACGCGTTGGCTCTGTGTCACGGAGGAGGGGCTCCGCGTTACCCTCCGTGACACGTTGCCCCTTATTCAGTGCCGGGTCACACCGGGTTTCCGGGTGACCCGCGTGTTTTCTTACTTTAAAACCCCCGATTTCGCCCCTATTTTCCCCATTCCCTCTTCCCTCCGCGACCAAACACCCATTTCCCCCTCCCCAAGCAACGTGCCACGTTAATAGGCAAGGAAAAACGTCAAGTTTCTTCGGTTCTTCAATTATAAGGTATGTTTTCATTGTCTAACTCAATTTTTTGGCGATTTTTGTCAAATTTGGGCATGTAGGGTGAGATATATCACCCTAGGTAGAAATTAAACATGATATTGAATTATTTTGTGATTGATTATGTTCGGATTGTTGTATTTGGCGTTTGAACTTGTCGATTATGTAAATAATTCGAAATTGATTGTCGAATTGTATTCTAGGGCTTGGGTTGTTAAATTTGACTTGGGCAACTTGATAGTTTGGTGAAATTGATGCCGGGGTGTGTTTATTATTTGAGAGAAGTCGTGGTAAATATTATGTAAATGTTAAAAGACGACTAATTCTCGAATTTTTGTGGGAAAATGCATAAAGTGTGAATTGGTTAAATTGTTTAGATTAGCTTGTATAAAAATGTTTTTCTAGTTGTTTTTATTTTTGTTGTTGTTTTGTTGCAAAGTGCGATGGTTGAATTGTTAGCGATAGTAGGATTGGGATTAGCTGTATGACGTCTGAGTAGTACGCTAACCGTTATGCTGTCGAAATTTTGTTACGAACGCACTAAGCAATATGTGTATAGTTGTTTGTGTTTGGGGTTGTGAATAGAGCTATCCTTGCTGTAATTTTGTAGATATTGTTAAGGACTAAGTGTGGGGTAAATTTTGTGTAACCCGACCTTAGCCGAAGCTAACAAGTTTTTAGCTTGACGTTGTGCTTGTTTGTGTAAATTGACAGGTACAATGGCTAGCAGACAAGATAAAGGCAAGGGTGCTTCTACCTCAGGCACCGGACGGAAAAGGATGAGACTGGGCACTGCAGTCCCAGCTGCACCTGCTGTTCCGCGCGGCCAACGCCGCCAATACGGAACACGATGGGTCACCGATGAAGGGAAGAAATGGTATAATAAGCATAAAGAAAACAAGTACTTCCCCGAGGAACATATTGCAAAGGAACCACTTGCACAGGAGTTCCCTCGCATCGTACAAAGAATTGAGGCAGCTGGGCTCAGCTTTATTTTTCAGGAGCCCAAGGAGTGCAACCTTCACTTGGTCCGGGAATTTTATGCAAACTGGAACCCGGCCATCAGAAGCCACACTATAAAAATCAGAGGGCAGATTTTCACTCTGGAACCCCAGCAGCTGAATGCCATAGTTGGAGCGCGGGACACAGACGCCCACATTCTCCGCCAGCTAAACATCACCCCACCGTACGCCGACATCAGACGTACGTTGTGTGGGGCTCGATCCACAACCCGATGGAGTAGACACAAGGAGAGGGGTTACCACCAGACTCTGCCTTATTCGCATATGAATAGGGAGGCCAGAATATGGCTGAAGATTGTATGTTCGTGTTTGATCCCGGGAGTCCATATGACAGATGTGACCCGGGACCGTGTCTGCTTGGTGTATGCCCTTATGAAAGGGCTTGAGATTAATGTTGGGGCGGTCATAATATCCGCCATGAAGAGAGCCAGACTGCACCAGGGCCACAGATACGAGTTTGGCGGACTCATCACCACCTTCCTCCGAGGCCTCGACATTGAGGAAGAAGCCTGGGATTATATTCCGCAGTTGGAGCGGAGGGCCCTCGACGTGACAAAGACTAAGGCCCCCGACACTACACACGGACCGGTATTGACTTTGGGCAAGCGACATGCTCGTGACGATCAGTACATGGCCCGTATGTTCGGCATGCAGATGCTGCAGCTATGGATAGGTGGGAGACCAGCCACCGAGGAAGAGTTATGGCAGTTGGAGCTGGACTACCCCTTTGGCGAGAATGCCAGAGCCTTATGTAAGGTGGGGCCAGCCTTTGTGGAGCCTACAAATGACGATGTCCCTACTGATGAGGAGACACGTCGTGAGGACTCTGATGTGGAGTCCGATGACGACGATGGAGCTGATTCAGATATGGGCGACGAGGCCGCAACACCGGATGAGGAAGTCGAATATTTCGACTGAGCAGGGAGTTCCACCACCCAAAATTTTGTGCTTTGTATTGTTGTGAACACTGGGGACAGTGTTCGATTTAACTGTGGGGTGGGGAGTAGTTAGGTGCTGGGTCAAGGCTCTAATTTGCTGTATATTTTTCCTTGATTTTTATGTATGTTTGTGCTTTCCCTGTTGTGAACTGATTTGCAATGTATGTGTATATATTTGTTTTGTGGCTGATGATGTGTGTTTTTGAAAGTTATGGTTGCCATTGTAAATATTTTGTAAATTTTGTAAATATTTTTTTTCTCTATCGACATGATCGATATTTTTCAAAATTATTGCGAACATATTTTGCAATTATCAAAATCGTTTGTAAATTTGTTTCTATCGAAATGATCGATGTGTGCAAATTTTTTTTTTTCGATTTTTATTTTTGGGTTTCTCGGAGTTTGTTTTCGGTTCATTTACTGAGAATAGTCCCATTGAACCGATGTCATAGTTAGTGACCATTCCCTATGATGGATGGATGACGACCGTCTTAAGGGAAATGTAGTCGGTAGGAGTAGGATTTTTAATTGTTTTTAGTTTTTCTTTGGTGGATTGCATCAATAAACTGTAGTTGCTTATCGTTGCTAATATTTCGTTGCGTGTTGTAATTGATGTTCAAAATGTGAAAATGATTCGTTTGAAAGCATGCAATTCTGTAAATATGTTGAGTTACCTAGGCTAGAGAATTTGATTCATTATGATGGAGGCTTAATCTTGAATTCATGTAATTGACTAATTAAAGAGTCTGTGAATGCATCTTGATTCGAGCATGTGCATGAAGTGTGAAGTGAGGTTTTGCTATTCCATGTCATTGTGAATTGTCTAGAACTTGCCTGGTGTGTATACAAAACGAAATGAAGGAGGTGTAGTGTTGGAAAGGATGTAGGCATTTCTTTGTTTTAACCGATAGTTTCCATTTTTTCTTGTCAAATTCTACCTTTTTATATGTTGTATAACCTAGTCAGCCCGTTGAGCCTTTAGCTGATTTCTTTCTTTTGTCCAAAATTATATAAACTAAGCTTTATTCTTTCTTTTCATTAGCCTTAAAGTCTATAAGAAGCTCTTAAGCGCTTACAAAGCAAAGAAAATGTTTCCCAAAGTGTTAAAGAGTGAAAAGAGTGAAAAGAAAAAGAAAAAACAAAGTGAAGAAAGAAAAGATGATGTTGAAGAGGCACTTGTTGTAATTAAATGATAGGAGGGTACATGAAAACCCTCTGTTTTGTGTCAAGTGTGTTTGATGAAATGGGCTGTATGAAAGTAAACCAGCATGAATGGGAGAAAAAGAGAAAAGAGAGGAACAATGTCCATGAGTCGATGGGAATGAGTTGAAAAGGCGCTTAAGGATGCTAGCGACTATTATTGGCTAATCCAATATATATATATACTAGATCCATAGCCCCGTTACAACCCATTAAAAGTCCTATTTGATCCTACATTGCATTTCTTTATATTAGTGGAGTAATACATTAAGGGCAAGCCTATGGGGCATGACATGAGGCATGTGAATTCTTTTGGGAGAGAGAGTGAAATTAATTTTTATATGCCCCTACTTGCATGTTTGTGTGTTGCATGAACATAAAAGGTAAATTTCTCTCGAGTTGTGAGGGCACATGCTTGATGAAAGATTGATTTTCGTGTCGGATTTCTTGATTAGCTGATTTGCATGAGTTTGCCGATATCAAGAATCAATTCTTAAAAGTCTAGGAAGCCTTGATGTATTAAAGGTCATTGTATTGTACGACCAAGCATGTTTTCTTGATGATTTGCAAAAATTGAATAATCGGTATGACCGTAGCGTAAATTGTTGCACCATAGTGACGAAGGTTGGGATGTAATTTGCATGATTTGTGTATGTGTTGTTCGAGGACGAACAAGGATTTAAGTGTGGGGTAAGTGATCTTGGGCAGATTTATATGCCCAAGTGATACTCAAACATATCATTTTTACCTTGTTTGTTGCGCAATGTGTATATAATATCATGTAATTGGTAATAAAATGCGAATTTATACTAACCAACTTGATTAGCATTTGTTTTGCAGGTAAATGTGATTTTTAGGTGCTAAAATGCGTGTTGGAACTATGTTGGAGTTGGACTTGGATGCGAGCGTGGAAAAGACCTTGGAATGCATATTTTATAGGGGCTCCGCGATGGAGCCGTGCCACGCTACCATCGCGGTAGCACACTGCCTGCGCAAGGATTAAAATGGCAATTTCCAGTGTGCCTGCGCGTCAGCTCCGTGGCACGGAGATAGGCCTCCGCGATGGCCTCCGTGCCACGTTGAGGTCAATTTACCGGACCTTGGAAATTCCAGTGAAGGTCCGCGTCCACGCCGTGTCACGGAGGCAGTGCTTCGCGTTGGCCTCCGTGACACGTTGCTTGTTATTCCGGGAAAAATTTCCCACTAGTATAAATAGCACACTTAGGTTTATTTTAATGAGTTTTTAGTTTTGAGACTGTGTTCAGAAGTGGAGAGCAGGAACGTGGGTTAGTAGCAGTTGAAAATTGAAAAAGCTAAGGGATTTCTTCTCTTCCTTTCTTCTTTCTATCAATTGTACGTATGATTTACACTCATTTTAGGATGATCAATCCAAGAATGAGTAGCTAATTCTCTTCCTTGCTGAGGTTTTGAACATGTGTAATGAATTCTGATTTTAATTGATATGGTTTCTTCTTCTTCTTTAATGTTGTTCTATTAATTCTTGTTTTTACTGCATTAGTGGTTGGCCAACATTAATGTACATCTAAAAAGTCCAATTTCACTCGAAAGAGCAAGAAATTGGAAAGTTGTGAATTAATAGGGTATTGTTCTTAACTTGATTTGGGAAAATTGGGTTTTGATGTGCTTTCCTGATAGAAATATACTTGAAAGCCGTATTAGTCAATTTAGGAACCGGAATTATAGTGCTAGGTCATAAATTGCATTTGATCGCAGAAATGTAGACGAATGGTTTATGATTCTAAAGTGAAATTAAATACGAGAGTTTTAATTTCTAGGCAAATGTTCTTGGCTAGCAACATGAAGAAGAGAATTAACCAAAATTATCATGATTATCAAGTTCATCACTTGTTCTTAACCTTGGCATGTTCATATCCATTGTCTGAATTCACAAGTAATAGTTGTTATTAGTTGTAGTATATATAGTTTAGAAACCAAAAACTCAAGCAACTCTTGGTTACATTGTTGTTAGCATAATTAGAAGTGAAATAGGAATATAGTAAACTAGGCAATTTTACATATCTTGAGCCTCCTTGGATCGATACTTGGCTACTTAGCCACTTTATTACTTGTTTGACCACGTGCACTTGCGTGTCGGTTTTTAACCGTAGAAACAAACCGCGAACAAGTTTTTGGCGCCGTTGCCGGGGAGGCTAGGCGATTTGTGAAATTGTGATAAGTGTAAATTAACTGTATTGTTATTTTATTTTCTTAAGTGTTGACAACTCGATCTTAGTATTTGTTTTAATTCTTTGTTCATTATAATTTTTCTCTCTTTCGGATACCCTCATTGACATGACATCTTGGAATATAAATGGTGGATACGCATATTTCGGCGAATCTTGCATGAATTGCGGAGGACCCCACTTGTGGCAAAACTGTAACACGTGCAATATATGTGGGTGTCAATATGGCCATTGGGGTGATTGTCCAAAGGCATATTCCTCTTCCCCAAGCCCCTACTATGATCATTCTGTTATTTTTGCTGAATATAGGCATGTTGAAAATGAGGACTTGGGACGCCAAGTTCAAATAGAGGACATGATGAAACAACTCCTGTAGCAATCAGAAGCAATGAAGGAGTCGGTGGCAGAATTGATAATTCAGCAAAAGGAGAATGCCGAGGCTGTAAGCAGGATGAGCATCAAACTCACGGAGATGTGTGCTGAGGCTGAAGCTTGTGATAATTCGCAGGTGACAGTTTTAGCCGATATTCAAGAGGAACTACAAGAGGAATACAAGGGTGAATTTTTGGATGAAGCCCAACAATTAGAATCTCTGGAGTGTCCCCGTGATCGGCTCATACCTATGGAAAATCCATTCATGGAAGAAGAGAAAGAATATCTCCCATTTGACCTTAATGGAGAAATAGATGTCGATGTTGAAAAGGTGTACACAAGTAAGGAAGTCAAGCACAAAGCAATTTCAGAGTTGAGATTGATTGGACCACACTCGAAGCATTTTTCGACATTAAGTTTGGTTGACAACACAGAAAAAGAGTCTTCCAAGATTATAGAGAAATGTCTAAAGGAGGACCAAGCCCCGTATATTCTGAAATTTGCTAACTCGAAGCAACGAAATGACTTCACTTACTCAAGGGCCAGTAGGTTCAAAAGAAAACATCTACTGCTTGGTCCTTACAATTTTTCACCACCACCCCTAGAGCATAAGAGGAAATTAGAAAAGAAATTAGGGGTGAGATTCATATCCTCAAGGTGGAGGAAAAAGTGGTGAAACTTGGTACATCGTGCCGCGACGGTAAACCAGGCGCTGCACGGGAGGCAACCCGTGAGAAAAATATTTTATTTTATTTTATTTTTTTTCTTTTTGCACAGTGTAGTTAATTTTTATCTGTATTTTTGTTTTTCTTTTCTATTTCCAAGTTTTATTTTTCTTTTTCTTTTCTTGACTAGGTTTAGATTTGCATTTTAGTTAGTATTTTTTATTTTAGTTAGGGAAATCTATTAATTTAACCAATTTTTGTTTAGTGAGGTGATTTTCAGGTATAACGGAGGAAATATACATAGAATCGAGAAAATGAGGCGAGGTATGAAAAATTAAATTTATTGGTGAAACAGAGCACTGGGGCGTTGGCGCCGTGTCACGAAGGCAATGCACCGCGTTACACTCCGTGACACGTTGAAGGCAAAATCCGGATTTTTCAAAAATCCAGTAAGCCAACGCGTTGGCTCCGTGTCACGGAGGAGGCGCTCCGCGTTACCCTCCGTGACACGTTGCCCCTTATTCAGTGCCGGTTCACACCGGGTTTCCGGGTGACCCGCGTGTTTTCTTACTTTAAAACCCCCGATTTCGCCCCTATTTTCCCCATTCCCTCTTCCCTCCGCGACCAAACACCCATTTCCCCCTCCCCAAGCAACGTGCCACGTTAATAGGCAAGGAAAAACGTCAAGTTTCTTCGGTTCTTCAATTATAAGGTATGTTTTCATTGTCTAACTCAATTTTTTGGCGATTTTTGTCAAATTTGGGCATGTAAGGTGAGATATATCACCCTAGGTAGAAATTAAACATGATATTGAATTATTTTGTGATTGATTATGTTCGGATTGTTGTATTTGGCGTTTGAACTTGTCGATTATGTAAATAATTCGAAATTGATTGTCGAATTGTATTCTAGGGCTTGGGTTGTTAAATTTGACTTGGGCAACTTGATAGTTTGGTGAAATTGATGCCGGGGTGTGTTTATTATTTGAGAGAAGTCGTGGTAAATATTATGTAAATGTTAAAAGATGACTAATTCTCGAATTTTTGTGGGAAAATGCATAAAGTGTGAATTGGTTAAATTGTTTAGATTAGCTTGTATAAAAAATGTTTTCTAGTTGTTTTTATTTTTGTTGTTGTTTTGTTGCGAAGTGCGATGGTTGAATTGTTAGCGATAGTAGGATTGGGATTAGCTGTATGACGTCTGAGTAGTACGCTAACCGTTATGCTGTCGAAATTTTGTTACGAACGCACTAAGCAATATGTGTATAGTTGTTTGTGTTTGGGGTTGTGAATAGAGCTATCCTTGCTGTAATTTTGTAGATATTGTTAAGGACTAAGTGTGGGGTAAATTTTGTGTAACCCGACCTTAGCCGAAGCTAACAAGTTTTTAGCTTGACGTTGTGCTTGTTTGTGTAAATTGACAGGTACAATGGCTAGCAGACAAGATAAAGGCAAGGGTGCTTCTACCTCAGGCACCGGACGGAAAAGGATGAGACTGGGCACTGCAGTCCCAGCTGCACCTGCTGTTCCGCGCAGCCAACGCCGCCAATACGGAACACGATGGGTCACCGATGAAGGGAAGAAATGGTATAATAAGCATAAAGAAAACAAGTACTTCCCCGAGGAACATATTGCAAGGGAACCACTTGCACAGGAGTTCCCTCGCATCGTACAAAGAATTGAGGCAGCTGGGCTCAGCTTTATTTTTCAGGAGCCCAAGGAGTGCAACCTTCACTTGGTCCGGGAATTTTATGCAAACTGGAACCCGGCCATCAGAAGCCACACTATAAAAATCAGAGGGCAGATTTTCACTCTGGAACCCCAGCAGCTGAATGCCATAGTTGGAGCGCGGGACACAGACGCCCACATTCTCCGCCAGCTAAACATCACCCCACCGTACGCCGACATCAGACGTACGTTGTGTGGGGCTCGATCCACAACCCGATGGAGTAGACACAAGGAGAGGGGTTACCACCAGACTCTGCCTTATTCGCATATGAATAGGGAGGCCAGAATATGGCTGAAGATTGTATGTTCGTGTTTGATCCCGGGAGTCCATATGACAGATGTGACCCGGGACCGTGTCTGCTTGGTGTATGCCCTTATGAAAGGGCTTGAGATTAATGTTGGGGCGGTCATAATATCCGCCATGAAGAGAGCCAGACTGCACCAGGGCCACAGATACGAGTTTGGCGGACTCATCACCACCTTCCTCCGAGGCCTCGACATTGAGGAAGAAGCCTGGGATTATATTCTGCAGTTGGAGCGGAGGGCCCTCGACGTGACAAAGACTAAGGCCCCCGACACTACACACGGACCGGTATTGACTTTGGGCGAGTGACATGCTCGTGACGATCAGTACATGGCCCGTATGTTCGGCATGCAGATGCTGCAGCTATGGATAGGTGGGAGACCAGCCACCGAGGAAGAGTTATGGCAGTTGGAGCTGGACTACCCCTTTGGCGAGAATGCCAGAGCCTTATGTAAGGTGGGGCCAGCCTTTGTGGAGCCTACAAATGACGATGTCCCTACTGATGAGGAGACACGTCGTGAGAACTCTGATGTGGAGTCCGATGACGACGATGGAGCTGATTCAGATATGGGCGACGAGGCCGCAACACCGGATGAGGAAGTCGAATATTTCGACTGAGCAGGGAGTTCCACCACCCAAAATTTTGTGCTTTGTATTGTTGTGAACACTGGGGACAGTGTTCGATTTAACTGTGGGGTGGGGAGTAGTTAGGTGCTGGGTCAAGGCTCTAATTTGCTGTATATTTTTCCTTGATTTTTATGTATGTTTGTGCTTTCCCTGTTGTGAACTGATTTGCAATGTATGTGTATATATTTGTTTTGTGGCTGATGATGTGTGTTTTTGAAAGTTATGGTTGCCATTGTAAATATTTTGTAAATTTTGTAAATATTTTTTTTCTCTATCGACATGATCGATATTTTTCAAAATTGTTGCGAACATATTTTGCAATTATCAAAATCGTTTGTAAATTTGTTTCTATCGAAATGATCGATGTGTGCAAAATTTTGTTTTTTTCAATTTTTATTTTTGGGTTTCTCGGAGTTTGTTTTCGGTTCTTTTACTGAGAATAGTCCCATTGAACCGATGTCATAGTTAGTGACCATTCCCTATGATGGATGGATGACGACCGTCTTAAGGGAAATGTAGTCGGTAGGAGTAGGATTTTTAATTGTTTTTAGTTTTTCTTTGGTGGATTGCATCAATAAACTGTAGTTGCTTATGGTTGCTAAAATTTCGTTGCGTGTTGTAATTGATGTTCAAAATGTGAAAATGATTCGTTTGAAAGCATGCAATTCTGTAAATATGTTGAGTTACCTAGGCTAGAGAATTTGATTCATTATGATGGAGGCTTAATCTTGAATTCATGTAATTGACTAATTAAAGAGTCTGTGAATGCATCTTGATTCGAGCATGTGCATGAAGTGTGAAGTGAGGTTTTGCTATTCCATGTCATTGTGAATTGTCTAGAACTTGCCTGGTGTGTATACAAAACGAAATGAAGGAGGTGTAGTGTTGGAAAGGATGTAGGCATTTCTTTGTTTTAACCGATAGTTTCTATTTTTTCTTGTCAAATTCTACCTTTTTATATGTTGTATACCCTAGTCAGCCCGTTGAGCCTTTAGCCGATTTCTTTCTTTTGTCCAAAATTATATAAACTAGGCTTTATTCTTTCTTTTCATTAGCCTTAAAGTCTATAAGAAGCTCTTAAGCGCTTACAAAGCAAAGAAAATGTTTCCCAAAGTGTTAAAGAGTGAAAAGAGTGAAAAGAAAAAGAAAAAACAAAGTGAAGAAAGAAAAGATGATGTTGAAGAGGCACTTGTTGTAATTAAATGATAGGAGGGTACATGAAAACCCTCTGTTTTGTGTCAAGTGTATTTGATGAAATGGGCTGTATGAAAGTAAACCAGCATGAATGGGAGAAAAAGAGAAAAGAGAGGAACAATGTCCATGAGTCGATGGGAATGAGTTGAAAAGGCGCTTAAGGATGCTAGCGACTATTATTGGCTAATCCAATATATATATACTAGATCCATAGCCCCGTTACAACCCATTAAAAGTCCTATTTGATCCTACATTGCATTTCTTTATATTAGTGGAGTAATACATTAAGGGCAAGCCTATGGGGCATGACATGAGGCATGTGAATTCTTTTGGGAGAGAGAGTGAAATTAATTTTTATATGCCCCTACTTGCATGTTTGTGTGTTGCATGAGCATAAAGGGGAAATTTCTCTCGAGTTGTGAGGGCACATGCTTGATGAAAGATTGATTTTCGTGTCGGATTTCTTGATTAGCTGATTTGCATGAGTTTGACGATATCAAGAATCAATTCTTAAAAGTCTAGGAAGCCTTGATGTATTAAAGGTCTTTGTATTGTACGACCAAGCATGTTTTCTTGATGATTTGCAAAAATTGAATAATCGGTATGACCGTAGCGTAAATTGTTGCACCATAGTGACGAAGGTTGGGATGTAATTTGCATGATTTGTGTATGTGTTGTTCGAGGACGAACAAGGATTTAAGTGTGGGGTAAGTGATCTTGGGCAGATTTATATGCCCAAGTGATACTCAAACGTATCATTTTTACCTTGTTTGTTGCGCAATGTGTATATAATATCATGTAATTGGTAATAAAATGCGAATTTATACTAACCAACTTGATTAGCATTTGTTTTGCAGGTAAATGTGATTTTTAGGTGCTAAAATGCGTGTTGGAACTATGTCGGAGTTGGACTTGGATGCGAGCGTGGAAAAGACCTTGGAATGCATATTTTATAGGGGCTCCGCGATGGAGCCGTGCCACGCTACCATCGCGGTAGCACACTGCCTGAGAAAGGATTAAAATGGCAATTTCCAGTGTGCCTGCGCGTCAGCTCCGTGGCACGGAGATAGGCCTCCGCGATGGCCTCCGTGCCACGTTGAGGTCAATTTACCGGACCTTGGAAATTCCAGTGAAGGTCCGCGTCCACGCCGTGTCACGGAGGCAGTGCTTCGCGTTGGCCTCCGTGACACGTTGCTTGTTATTCCGGAAAAAATTTCCCACTAGTATAAATAGCACACTTAGGTTTATTTTAATGAGTTTTTAGTTTTGAGACTGTGTTCAGAAGTGGAGAGCAGGAACGTGGGTTAGTAGCAGTTGAAAATTGAAAAAGCTAAGGGATTTCTTCTCTTCCTTTCTTCTTTCTATCAATTGTACGTATGATTTACACTCATTTTAGGATGATCAATCCAAGAATGAGTAGCTAATTCTCTTCCTTGCTGAGGTTTTGAACATGTGTAATGAATTCTGATTTTAATTGATATGGTTTCTTCTTCTTCTTCTTTAATGTTGTTCTATTAATTCTTGTTTTTACTGCATTAGTGGTTGGCCAACATTAATGTACATCTAAAAAGTCCAATTTCACTCGAAAGAGCAAGAAATTGGAAAGTTGTGAATTAATAGGGTATTGTTCTTAACTTGATTTGGGAAAATTGGGTTTTGATGTGCTTTCCTGATAGAAATATACTTGAAAGCCGTATTAGTCAATTTAGGAACCGGAATTGTAGTGCTAGGTCATAAATTGCATTTGATCGCAGAAATGTAGACGAATGGTTTATGATTCTAAAGTGAAATTAAATACGAGAGTTTTAATTTCTAGGAAAATGTTCTTGGCTAGCAACATGAAGAAGAGAATTAACCAAAATTATCATGATTATCAAGTTCATCACTTGTTCTTAACCTTGGCATGTTCATATCCATTGTCTGAATTCACAAGTAATAGTTGTTATTAGTTGTAGTATATATAGTTTAGAAACCAAAAACTCAAGCAACTCTTGGTTACATTGTTGTTAGCATAATTAGAAGTGAAATAGGAATATAGTAAACTAGGCAATTTTACATATCTTGAGCCTCCTTGGATTGATACTTGGCTACTTAGCCACTTTATTACTTGTTTGACCACGTGCACTTGCGTGTCGGTTTTTAACCGTAGCAACAAACCGCGAACAGTTATGAACATTTGTGATGAATTTTGATTATTGAATTATATGGTTTTTCATCTTATTCTTCCATGATGTTCTATTAATTCTTATTTCTACTGCATTGGTGTGTGGCCGACATTAATGTATATCTAAAAAGTCCGATTTCACTCGAGAGAGCACGAAATTGGAAAGTTGTGAATTAATAGAGTATTGTTCATTACTTGATTTGGGAAAATTGAGTTTTGATGTGCTTTCCTGATAGAAATATACTTGAAAGCCGTATTAGTCAATTTAGGAACCGAAATTGTATTGCTAGGTCATGAATTGCATTTGATCACAGAAATGTAGACAGATGGTTTATGATTCTTAAGTGAGATTAAATACGAGAGTTTTAATCTCTTGGCTAATGTTCTTGGCTAGCAACTGGAAGAAGGGATTAACCAATTTATGATTATAATCAGTTTCATTACATGTTCTTAACCTTGTCATGCTCATATCCATAGTTTAAATTCAAAGTAGATAATTGTCAGTAGTTTTAGTACATAATTTATAAAACAAACTTTTCAATTGTTGGTTACGTTGTTGTCAGCATATTTAGAAGTGAGATAGAATATAGTATACTTAAGCAATTTTCACTTATCCAGAGTCTCCTTGGATCGATACTTGGCTTACTTAAGCCACTTACTACTTGTTTGACCACGTGCACTTGCGTGTCGGTTTATAACCCCAACCAAAGCACCGAACATAGCATTTGGCACTTTCATAAGCATGCCATCGAAACTCATCAAGTTCGCTGAGTTGCATCAGCCTCTTCTTCCCTGCTAGCTCCGGGTCCATGTTCAACTTTTTCATGACCCAAAAAGCTCGATGTTCTAGCTCCACAGGCAGATGACACGCCTTTCCGTAGACCAATATGTACGGAGAAGTCCCAATGGGTGTCTTGTACATAGTTCTATAAGCCCACAACGCATCGTCGAGTTTGCTTGACCAATCAATTCATTGTGCATTCACTGTCTTTTGTAGAATCTGCTTTATCTCTCTGTTCGACACCTCCACTTGCCCACTAGTTTGGGGATGATACGCTGTTTCTACCTTGTGGCGCACCCCATACTTAGCTAGCAAATTCTTGAAACTTGCATTTACAAAATGAGCCCCTCCATCACTACTAATGGCTCGGGGTGTCCCGAACCTGGTGAAAATATGCTTTTTCACAAATTTTGTTACCACCTTGTTGTCATTCCTGGGGCAAGCTGTTGCTTCGACCCACTTGGATACATAATCAACGGCTACCAAGATGTAACGATTACCAAATGAAGGTAGGAATGGGCCCATGAAATCTATTCCCCATACATCAAAGATCTCCACTTCTAATATCTGCTGCAGTGGCATCTCCTAGCTTCTACCAATTGTGCCTGTTCTTTGACATCTATCACACATTTTTACATATGCCATAGAGTCTCTAAATAGTGTAGGCCAAAAGAAACCTGACTGTAGCACCTTGTGCGCTGTCCGCTCGCCTCCGTGGTGTCCTCCATACAATGATGAGTGACAACTCCTCAATACTTCTGCAATCTAGCTCTCTGGAATGCATCTTCTCATCACCTGATCCAGTCCCTGCTTAAACAAGTACGGCTCATCCCAAATGTAATACCTGCAATCATGTCTCAACTTCTTTCTTTGCTGAGCTGTAGCCTCCGGTGGATAGACTCCACTCACCAGCACATTCATAATGTCTGCATACCAAGGGATTTCAGCTTCCCTTATTGCCAAGAGCTGCTCATCCGAGAACTCTTCCTTGATGCTGTCACCTTCCTTCACATGCAACCGGCTTTCCAATCGCGATAGGTGATCTGCCACTTGATTCTCGCTCCCCTTTCTGTCCCGAATCTCTAGGTCAAACTCTTGTAACAACCATATCCAACTGATCAGCCCGGGCTTTGCATCCTTCTTGTTAAACAGATTCCGAATCGCTGCATGATCGGTATACACAACTACTTTAGAACCCACCAAGTAGGACCTGAATTTATCAAATGCGAACACCAATGCTAGCATCTCCTTTTCCGTGACTGTATAATTGACTTGGGCTGCGTCAAGTGTTTTGCTTGCATAATGAATGGAATGAAAATTCTATTCCTCCACTGCCCCAAAACAGCTCCTACAACCACATCACTTGCATCACACATTAATTCAAATGGTTGCTCCCAATCCGGAGAAATGAGAATAGGTGCTTCTATCAACTTCTATTTCAACTCCTCGAATGCTTTAACACAATCCTCATCAAACTTGAACTTCACCTCTTTTTCGAGCAACCGGCATATCGGTCTAGAAATTTTAGAGAAGTTCTTGATGAACCGTCTGTAGAACCCTGCATGTCCGAGAAAACTGCGAACACCCTTCACTGACACAGGTGGTGGTAGCTTTTTAATCGCTTCGATCTTTGCACGATCGACTTCCAACCCCTTGTAGGACACCTTATGGCCAAGGACGATACCCTCCTTGACTAAAAAAATGACATTTCTCCCAGTTGAGTACAAGGTTGGAGTCTTCACATTGAGCTAGCACCCTGTCAAGATTCTGCAAACATGTAGCAAATGAATTACCGAAAATAGAAAAATCATCCATAAATACCTCGACGAAATCTTCCACCATATCATGAAAGATTGCTATCATGCATCTCTGGAATGTGGTGGGTGCATTGCATAGATCAAATGGCATCCGCCTGAAAGCATATGTCCCATAAGGACATGTGAAAGTGGTCTTCTCCTGGTCCTCCGGTGCTATTGCTATTTGGTTATAGCTAGAATATCCATCAAGGAAACAATAATATTCTTGACCTGCCAACCTGTCCAATATCTGATCAATAAATGGGATAGGATAATGATCTTTCCTTGTGGCCTCATTGAGCTTTCTGTAGTCTATGCAAATTCGCCAGCCTGTGACTGTGCGTGTAGGAATCAACTCATTCTTCTCGTTGGTGACCACGGTCATCCCTCCTTTCTTTGGGACACACTGAACGGGACTGACCTATTCATTGCCTGAAATGGGATAGATCACACCTGCATCAAGCCACTTGATCACTTCCTTCCTAACTACATCCTTCATCACCGGATTCAACCTCCGCTGATGTTGTACAGTTGGCTTTGCTCCTTCCTCCATAAAAATTCTGTGTGTGCAAAAGGCTGGATTGATTCCCCTAATGTCTTACATTTTCCACCCCATTGCTTTCTTCCTCCTCTTGAGAACCACCAATGCATCCTTTACCTGTGCCTCCGTCAGTTCCGCAGAGATGATGACTGGCGAGGTGTCATCTTCCCCCAAAAATACATACTTCAGATGTGGAGGCAATGTCTTCAACTCCAGTTTCGATGCTTCCTCAATTGATGGTTTTGGCAATGGTTCCAAGGACCTCATCAAGGGATGAAAGTCTTGCTTCTTGAGAAACCATAGTGGTTCATTCAACATTTGCACCATCTCATACATATTCCTGTCTCCGAAATGATCGGAGCCCATCAAAGCTCTCTCCAATGGATCTTGAGAATCAACAATCTGAAGAATTGCTTCCTGGTTTAGCACATTGAGTGCTGATAGCTCCTTATAAATGGCCGGAAGCTTCATGGCCTTATACACATCAAACACCTCCACTTTATCACGCGCTCGCATGGTTAGATGCCCCGTAGCTAACATCAATCAACGCTCGCCCGGTTGCCAAGAATGGACGTCCCAAAATAAATGGGACTTCCGCATCCGGCTCAAAATCCAAGATAATAAAATCTACCGGGAAAATGAGGGAGCCCACTTGCACTAGAACATCCTCCACAATACCATCTGGTCTGGCCAAAGAACAGTCTGCTAGCTGCAAGATCACTGTAGTTGGTCTGAGACTGCCCAGCCCCAATTTCTTGATCACCGATGTAGGCATCAAGTTTATGCTCTCTCCCAAATCACATAGTCCGCGAGCTCGGATACTATTGTGATCTGAATGGTAAAGCTCCCAAGGTCCTTGAGCTTTGTCGACAACCTGTTCTGTATCCGGGAAGTGCACTCCTCAGTAAGCGCCACCGTAGCATACTCCGTCAATCTGCTTTTGTTTGCTACGATGTCCTTGATATACTTTGCATATTTCGGCACTCCCTGTAAAACATCAACCAAAGGTAAATTAATGTGTACCTGTTTCAGTACCTCCATGAACTTCTTAAAGCAAGCTTCTTCCTTGTGCTTCTTTAATCTTTGAGGGAACGGGGGTGGTGGTCTTTCTGCTTCAGCTGCCTTTTCCTTCCCCCTCTCATCATCATGTTCCCCATCTTTTTCCACTGCTCCTGATTGCTGAGGTGGTCTTTCTGGTTCCACCTCCTTGAGTTGTAGTCCATTCTTTGTGGTCACTGCATTGACCTGCTTGGGATTTGGGTCAGTGTCACTCGGTAGTCCTCCTCTGGGCCTGGTGTTTTGAACTCCATCTAGTTGTCCAAACTGGTACTCCAACGCCTTTGTAGCTAACTGCTGATTTTTCATGTCTGCCGCCAATTTCACATAATCAGCCTGCATTTGCGCTTGGTTAGCTATAAGTGTTTTAAACATGTCCTCAATGCTGTTGGGTGGTGGAGAAGGTGCATTGTTTCCTCTGTATTGCGACTGAAAATTCTGATACCCCCCTTGATTTCTCTGCACATCCTGATTCGAACTCTACCCTTGATGGCTATTACTACCCCAAGAGAAATTCGGATGATTCCTCCAATTTGAGTTGTAATTGTTGCCATACTGTTGATTATTATTCCTTTGGACGTTCCCAACAAAGTTTACTAAATCTGGATTTGCACCACAACACTCAGCTGAGTGTTCATTACTCCCACATACTTCACACCATACCTGCTGCACTACATTGACGGGGGCTTGTGCTTGATTCAAGCTCATACTGTTGAAGTGGGTGTTGAGTTGATTTTGCAACGCAGCTATCTGGGCAGCGATATCTGTAAAACCATCCACCTCAAAGACTCCTGCCGCTTTCCTTATTCCTCCTCGTGATGAGTCCGCATTCCACTCTGGATTTCCCTGTGAAATACGATTTAACAAAGTATAAAGCTCCTCATAAGTCTTTTCTAATGCCTGTCCCCCAGCTGCTGAGTCTAGCAAAATTTTTGTATGTGGTTCCAAACCCTCAATGAAAGTATGCACCAACACATCATTGGACTGGTGATGGTGAGGACAATCCCTTAACATTGATTTGAACCTTTCCCAAGCTTGATACAGATTCTCACCCTCTCTTTGTTTAAAACTTAGAATCTGACTTCTAAGTCTTGCTGTTTTCCCAAATGGAAAGAATCGTATCAAAAACATTCTTGCAAGATCATCCCAAGTGGTGATAGAGTTAGGTGGTTCAGTTTTCAACCACCTCTTTTCTTCCCCCAATAATGAAAATGGGAATAATGTAAGCCTCACGTAATCAAATGATACTCCAGTGGGGATGTAAGTGTCACTTATCTCCGAAAAGTTTTGGAGATGTTGTTGTGGATCTTCATGAGAGAGACTTGTGAATTGCCCACTGGTGTGCAACAACTGCACCATGTTCTGTTTAAGCTCAAACCTCCCTCCTGGCTCTGGTCTGCGAATACTAGATGTAACATTGTTTGCATGTGGGATTGCCACTTCGCGAACCGGCCTTGCTGCCATTTCCTCAGGCACTAAAACTGCCCTTACAAGTGGTGGATTCTGTTGTTGCTCCAGAATTGCCTGTATTAGCAACTGCAGCTTCTTCTCTAGAGCTTCCCTTCTTTGACGATGAAATTGTCTCTCCGGCTCTATATATGAATCCACCAACTCCTTATCTCTTGCCAGCGTTCAGAAGAATTCAATATCTGCAAGAGAAAGACTAAGATCAAGTTGTCAGCACTTATATAGAATTTGTAAACTAACACGAAGAAAATAAATTTACCAATTGCCAGTCCCCGGCAACGGCGCCAAAAACTTGTTCGGTGTTGTGGTGACTACACGCAAGTGCACGTGGTCGAACAAGTAGTAAATTGGCTTATTTCAAGTCAAGTATCGATCCCACAGGGACTGAACTACGGTATTAATTAACTTAAGCGTCAGTGAACTCTATCTTTATGAATGCAGACATCCAAATAAATAATGTTTTGAGAGTTAAAGTTTACTCCGTGATAAAAATCTAAGTTAAGATTATAATTTGAGTCTGAACAATAGCAATGAGCAAGCTAAGGTTAAAAAAAACATGCAGGGATGCAATTTATCAATTCAATTCAGCCAATTTTTCTTCGGTTTCTAGTCAAGAATTATGCCTATGGATTGGATCTTTCGACTCCTATCCAATTTAAGAATCATGAACCTTAATCTACATTTCTGTGATAAAAGAATTTCATGCTCTAGCCATACATAACCAATTCCTTAATTGACTAATAAGACTTTCAGATATATTTCTATTCTGAATGTAAATCTTTTCTCAAATTTTTTACAGCTAAGAAAAGATCATATCCTACCAATTCACATCTTTCCAATTTCTTTCCTTTTAAAAATCAAAATTGGATTTCTAGATATACATTAACATTGGCCAAACATTAATGCAGTAAAAACAAGAATTGATAGAACAACCATTGAAGAAAAGATGAAAACTGAAATGATCAACAATTACATTCCACTACAATTGTTCTTAACCTCAGCAAGAAGTGAATTTAGCCACTCATTTGTGAATTAAACATCCTCAAATAAGTAGAATTCATACAAACAATTGAGATTAAAGAGACAGAGAAAGAGAAGAACCCTAGAATTTTCGTCCTCTCAACTGTCTGTAACCCACGTTCTTGCTCAACCAAGTCAGAATGTTTAAAATAAAACCTAAGTGTGCTATTATACTCTTGAGAATTTTTCCTGGAATAACAAGCAACGTGGCACGGAGTGTATTGCGGAGCACTCCCTCCGTGCCACGGGGGTATCGCGGACCCTCACTGGAAGTCAGCTACCAGGAAAATGCACCTCAACATGGCACGACTTGCATCGCGGAGCCTTGCCTCCGTGCCACGGTGCTATCGTGCACCTTCACTGGAACTTGAGGTTCCAGGTAATTACACTCAACGTGACACGGAATGCATCGCGGAGCACTGCCTCCGTGTCACGGAGGTAACGCGAGCCTCCACTGAAATTTGGCAAAATTAATTCATCCGAGGCAGAATGCCTCTGCGATGGCAGCGTGACACGGCTCCATCGCGGAGCCCTTATTTTTGCTGCTCTCCCTTGTCATTTTCCACTCCTTGTTTCCAAGTTCATTCTCGATCTTCACCAACATGTATATTAGCTTCCCAAAATTTTCTTTTACCTGCAAAACAACACTAATCATGTTGGTTAGTATAAATTCACATTTAACTAAAAATCACATGAGAATATACATAACGATAGATAAACAAGTCGAAATGAAGCATTTGAGTATCACTTGGGCGTGCAATTCTGCCCAAGATCATTAAACACTATTTTAATCATGTGCAGACATAATATATTCACCCACTGACAAATTCTAAAATATAGCATTCTCCCTATCAGTCTTACCATGATCAGTCCACACAAAATATCTAGGCTTAAACTTATAGCGATTTATATAAACTACAACTTTATCAGATTTAAATGATTTCATGCAGTTGGATTGCTTACAAATACACCTAATCAACCCTTCAATTTGAAAAAGGGTAAAGTGACATTGCATGGTTGATAAATCCTCTAACACCTTCAACAAATTCATCTCTCATGCGCCCACAATTTTCATTAGTTCTATCATACATCCACAAACGATAATTCATCTACAAAAATATAGATATTCAATTCTAAATAAGATTACATATAAATTTAGATTATTTAATTTGTATTAATAATTAAATTTTGTTATTTAATAGTTAAATTGATCTATATTTTGTCTTCATTTAATAGTTTTATTTATTTTATTTTTACACATTATAAATTTCTAACTTTGCTTCTAACTCAATTACTAAGTTTTAATTTCTAACTCAATCACTCCAAAAATAAGTCAAATATATAAGTTTAAATTTCTAATTTTTCTTCTAAATTCCTAAATTCACAAGCAATTTCAAACGAATTAGAGAATAAACAAGAACATATTCTTTGAAATTTAACAATGAAATAATTCAACTAAATCTAACAGTGAAAGAATTCAACTAAATCTAATAATTTAACAATAACATTATCTAAATATAACAATTCTAACAATATATAATTTACAATAATATTATCTAAATTTAACATTATCTAAATCTAATAATTCTATCAATAACTTACAATAACATTATCGAAATCTAACATTATCTAAACCTAATAATATCGCGACCCAAATGGGCGAGTCGTGCGGGCACCTACATTGATTCTAACTCGATAGGAGAACCCTTCCCTTACCCAATGCATAAAGTAAATTCAAGGATACTTAACTTGCATGAATACAAAGTGATTCTAGAAATTAACCAACACTTCCTGAACCATGACCTTCCCAAGATCTAGTCTAGACAGGTACAGAAGCTCTAACAGAATACTGACAAAATAAAATGACTTAGCTTCATTTGTGGAGCAAAATGCGAAAGCTAATGTTGAGTCTCCACGCCATTCATGAAACTTCAAACCTACCACAACCTACACCCAAAAAGGTGTAGCAAGATTGTATCAATATACCACATGTACTGGTGGGCATCATCGGCTGACGAAGATTAGTTCACGCAATAGCATATAATTAGCATGCAATTGATTTACTTAAATTTAGCAACAATTCCGACTTATGTTTATAATCTATCAAGTTCATTAATCACATCATTAATTCATATAAATCAAAAATATTCATACATATTCCCTCTACTTTAGCCTTTGATCACATTTCTATTCTATTTTTCTCATCTCACTGTAGTGGACACTTAACCGCTAAAGTGGTCTCGCGACAACGACAATTCGCTCAATGCAGCGACGCCCTATTTAGGAAGTAGCCCTGTTTCACTGATCCCTTCCTTTTTCAATCTACCATTTAAACATTAGTAATATGCCTGTTTCATTTATACTTCAATTATTACTAACTAAGTCCATTCCCGTAATTAAGACCTATTTATTGTAACACCTCAAAACTTTCCTAGAATAGACTCAGGCCTTGCAAGAAAAATTCAGAAGAAAATTAAAAAAAATGCTTCAGAATGACTGAGACAATGAGTCATGGTCAGCTCCAATGACTCATTGTGTCAGCCGTTGTCAACCCTGCTTGACCAGTCGAGAACCCACGAGTCAAGGAACGACCTGTTGTGAGAAACAACGAGTCATCCTATTACTCGTTATTTCCCCAACGGAGAAATCCTTTCCAGGATCCATGACTCAACCAACGAGTTGTTGTCAGAAACAACGACCCATTGTGTGAGAACCCTAGAAACCTATTCCAGTCATGATGAGTGGAAATAATGACCCGTTGTTTCCCACAATGAGTCGTTGTCATCACCCCTCATGTCAGCTTTGAAAATTTTAGAAATCCTTCCAGTGAACATAACGACTGGACACAACGAACTGTTAGGTCCATCAACGAGTCGTTGTGTCACCCGTTGTCAAGCTTTCCAAGTTTCCTCGTACAATGACCACGGGAGGAACCAACGACTCGTTGGTTCATTCAATGAGTCGTGATATCCACCGTTGCCAGATCCAATGTTTTCAACCCTTAGGAAGTAGGACCAATGAGAGGTCCCAATGAGTCTTGCTCACAACCGACAACTCGTTGAGTGACCCGTTAGGTCCTTGTCGATCAGTTTTCAAATTTTTATTTCAGGGATATTTTTGTAATTTTCCACCTATTTTGTCCCTAAACTACATCATTTTAAGTATTATTTCATAGATTATTAGAGGGATTGAATGGTTTTTCCCCTCATTCCCCACATACACTTTCAGAAAATCAATCGTAGAACCCAGATCACTTCTCTCAAGCAGAATCTAGGGCTCCTCATCAGTTGCAAAGATTCAAGCTTTCTTATTCAGAGATTTCTAAGTCAGGTATGTAGGAATTCAACAAGGGAATTATTCTTCCCTTGTGTCCCCAGAATCCTCTCTATATTTTTTCTCTATCAGTTCAGCCCCGTGGATTCAAAATATATAATAATTGTCAGATTAATTTCTTCGAGATTTCAAGTGGAGTATTTATCATGATTTTTAACTGCTTTTCATTCCCTATTTTTAGAAATTTGTGAAGATTGTATCTAGTGGAGTGATTTAGCCCTAGTTCTCAGTTTAGTAGAATTTAGAATCTTTCGTGTTGGACTATCAGATTTGAGATCCTCATATTGTTACTGTATGTGGAATTTTTAGTTAGATATATACATGTCCAGTCTCAGTCAGATTATTACACTTAGTGTAGTCCAGAAATGTCCGCTGATCAGTTTGACTACATTTAATCCTTGAGGTATTAGTAGTGCCTCCCAGTTATTAGAATTAGACTTGGTATCAGATTTTAGTGGTTCTTTAGGCGGTTATGACACTTCTAGATAAGTAACTCTAACTAGCTTTAGGACCTCAGCTTCAGATCACAGATTATTCTTTAGATGGTTACGATGCTTCCAGATATATAGCTCTGACCAGTCTTAGAACACCAATTTTAGAATCTAGTCCGATAAGACTCTTAGGGTACTTCTAGATAGGTATTCCTGACTTAGTCTTGGGCCCAGTTTCGAGCTATCAGCTTAGTAGTCAGTCTAGGACTATCCTGTGGGAATAGGACTTAGCACCGGGCAGATCGGGGTCTAGTGCACCCAGGTTCCCAGAACTACATTACCACTGTAGGTTTTTTTTTTGGCCTTATGGCCCCAGACCTGTGATCACCCAGTTCATGCTTTTACACTTTGGCAAGATATATTGGGTCCTATTGATGGGGTGTATACATCGGACTCCACGTCTAGTTCACGTGGTTACATGTTAGTTATAGACTCTCTTACTAGTCAGTTCAGTTCAGAACAGTTTTAGATTACTCAGTTCAGATCAATTTAGTGCAATATTTTAGATCATTATCTTAGATTTAGGGCATGTCTTTGACCATCAGACAGGGTCATTTTGACCATTTGAGTATATTCAATTTATTCAGTTTCAGCATTTCAGTTGGTCATTGCATGTCTTTACGGTTTAGTTATGTTATTCTCCATTTTACGGTTCTCCTACTCACTCAGTACACTCAAAGTACTGATGCATATCTTTTATGTTGTATCGTTTTATGATACAACTGTAGGTTCTTAGTCTTAGCACTATTAGCAGATCGCATTCAGGAGTTTTCAACTGCATCAGTGGTGAGTCCTCATCTTTCGAGGAAGATGATTATTTTTTTCAGTTATATTTCTTCCAGTTAGACTTAGAGTTAGCTGGGGGCTTGTTCCAGCAACTCATCAGATAAATGACTTTTAGACACATACACAGATCCAGAATTTCAGTTTGTTTTCAGTTGTATTAAAACTTTATGATTTAGTTCTTCTTCATAAATTTTTTATTTTATTATTTTAAAGCTTTTGCTATATTTTTACTCAGAATGCCAGTGTTATGATATGCCATGGGTTGACTTGGGGTTACTTGTGACTCCAAGTACCATGTCTAATCCAGGATATAGACTTGGGGCGTGACAAACTTGATATCAGAGCACTAGGTTTAGAGTATCCTAGGATGTCTAAAAGTCGCGTCGAGTTGAGTTCTTTTCATGCGTGTGAAGTGCGCCACACTTATGATGAGGAGGTTACGAGATGTTATTAGGAAAACCCGAAACTTTTGTTCATACTCTTTATCTCTAACCTATACTCTTTATCTCTAACCTATACTCTTTACCTCTAACCTATACATTTAAAAGTTTATACCCGAAACTTTATTTAATCCTATTTTGCACACTTCTCCTTTTGACACTAATATTGAAAAATAAGGCATAAAATGCCTATGTTGGGGCTGCGCGATAAAATAGTGGGATAATTGAGTCTTCGAGTCTATGTTGGTGGTAGGAAAATAGTTATGTTTAGACCATTAATATTTGGTATAAAATGCATATATTTAGCTGACATTTAACCCTTAAATGTGTTCTCTTATCGTTATTTTACTATCATTATATTCATTTCCCACTTATTATGTGTGTTTATTTGTGTAAGAATAATGTTTGAGGTAATGAGTATGTTTGGAGCTAAACTAACTACTTTGGAGTGTCGAAACCTAATTACAAGTCCAAAAGAATTATCAAGAACGAGTTCAGAATTCAAGAGTTAATTGGATATGTAAAAAAGGAAGAAAACTGAAAATGCACAACAATAAAATATGCGAGAAGCGGCTAAACTATGAAGACCATGCCGCACTAGATTTGGAATAAAGACAAAGTGTTGAAAAATTGGACTACTGGAAGTTTGGCTGTATGCGACGTGGCCACGCTACGAGGCCCTAGTTGCGCTAGGCTTAATTTTGGTAGATATCGAGGTTTGTCTCATTTAAAGGTATTTTAGTCAAAGGGGTATTTGTCCACCGTTTAAATGTTCTCAAGAGAGACTGTGAGATAGGTTTAGTTTAACAATGTCACTTCAAGCATTAGGAGAGTAATGACTGAGATTTAAATGTATAGGTTAGAGATAACAAAGCTTTTGATGCGATCTAAGTGAATAGATTAATTGGCGTCATAAGTGTTCATACTCTTTATCATGCATTGAAGTTCAATTCCCGAAACATTCCCCTAACTGGTGCTCTGTTTTGTTTCAGTGAAAATCATGCCTCCACGACGTGGTAAAGAAAGAAGGGTCGGCAACACTCAGCGATCTACTCCACCAGCTCCAGCAGCCTCTCAGGAAAATCTAGTGTCCTCTGCAGAGTTCAGAGTGGCTATCTAGCTACTTGCACAGACTGTCACAAGCCAGGTGAACCAGCAGGTGATTCTATTCAATACTAACGGGTCCGCAATAGCTGTCTGGGTTTGGAACTTCACTAGGATGAACCCTCCAGTTTTCCATAGATCTAAGGTGGGAGAGGACCCACATGGGTTCATGGACGAGATCAGGAAGATCACCCAAATTATGGGTGTTAGCTTCTCGAAGAGTGCCGACCTAGCTGCCTACCAGCTGAAAGGGGTAGCTTAGATATGGTACGACCAGTGGAAGGAGGGGAGACCAACAGGAGCAGAACCGGTGGAATGGGAGGAGTTCACTACAACCTTTCTTGACAGGTTCTTTCCCCAGGAGCTTAGGGAGGCTTAGGTGGATGAATTTATGAACTTGAAACAAGGAAATCAGACGGTGGAAGAATATGCACTAGAGTTTACAAGGTTGTCTAAATATGCTTCAGAGATGGTAGACGAGCCAAGGGCTCGCATGTTGAAGCTTGTTAATGGAGTATCAAATTTGCTCCTCAAGGAGTGCAGGAATGCAATGCTTATTAAGGATATCAATCTCTCCAGCCTCATAGTTCATGCCCAGCAGATTGAGGCAGAAAAACTAAAAAAAAGACTTGGAGCAGGAGAACAAATGGGCAAGGATTGGCTAGTTAGATTATGGCCACCAGAGCTCTGGCGGTAGTAGCCGCCCACAACAGCAGTAGTAGAGGGATCTAACATCCACTTCAGCCAGTGCCCCTACTTTCCAGTCCCGTAAGGATCGGGAGGTTAAAACTTCTATAGTAAAGTAGAACGAAAGTACCTCCCAAAGGTTCTACCTTTTCTTATGCATTCAGGAATAAATAGAAAGTTTCTAAATGTATAGAAGAGAGCATCTGGCTCACAGTCCCAAAGCCACAGCGCCAGCAACCTCTACCCAGCTTTCCCTAAGTATGGCAAGAACTATCTAGGGAATGCCTTCAAGGCTGAGAGGGTTGCTTTGGGGTTGAACAACTTGGTCTTCAGCTCAAAGAATGCCCATCAGCAGGACAGAGGAGATCATAATCCACCGCTTCAGCAGCTCTAGCA
Organism: Datura wrightii; assembly: GCA_035772735.1. NCBI lineage: Eukaryota > Viridiplantae > Streptophyta > Magnoliopsida > Solanales > Solanaceae > Datura > Datura wrightii. The sequence goes on from JASDFA010000007.1 coordinate 100,841,150, forward strand.
GGCTGACCAGATTAGCAGGCTAACACTTCAGGTATGGATGGTGGGTTTCGTCAAAACCATTTTTATTCTTTGTCCTCTCATCAGGATCAGGAGAGGTCACCTACGTGGTCACGAGTAAGTTACGCTTTTTCCATATAGACATGTATGCCCTACTATATCCAGGAGCCACACTATTGTTCGTGACTCCCTATGTAGCTGTCCAGTTTGATATCAGTCCTGAAATCCTCTCAGAATCATTTTCATTCTCCACCCCAGTTGGCGAGTCAGTTAGAGCCAGCCGTGTGTATAGAATCTGCCCAGTCTCAATCTTGAATAAAGTTATTCCAGCTGATCTTATAGAGTTATACATGGTGAATGGATTGGTTACACTCCAATTATGCCTCAGTCAATTGTAGAAATAGGGTCGTCAGGTTTCAGTTCCCAAATGAGCCAACTTTAGAGTGGACGAGCAGTAGTTCAGGGCCTAAGGGTGGGTTTATTTCCTACCTTAAGGTCAGGAAGCTTATTTATAAAGGGTGCATTTATCATCTAGTTCTGGTCAAAGATTCCAGTTTTGAGACCCTGACTATTCAGTCAGTTCCAGCTGCCAGTGAGTTCCCTGACGTGTTTCCCGAAGATCTTCCCGGAGTTCCCCCTGAGCGGAAAATAGAATTCGAAATAGACCTTCTCCCAAACACTCAGCCCATCTCCATCCCTCCTTGTAGAATGTCTCTAGCTGAGCTTAAGGAGTTGAAGGAGCAGCTAAAAGACCTCCTTGATAAAGGCTTCATCAGGCCCAGTATCTCTCCATGGGGTGCTCTAGTATTATTCGTGCAGAAGAAAGACGGTACCCTCAAGATGTGTATCGACTATTGTTAGTTGAATAAGGTCACAGTCAAGAATAGGTACCCCCTACCCAGGATTGGGGACTTACTCGATTAGCTTTAGGGAGCCAGTTGTTTCTCCAAGGTAGATCTCAGGTCGGGGTACCATCAACTAAGGGTCAGAGAGTGTGACATACCGAAAATAGCTTTCAGAACTCGGTATGGTCACTACGATTTGTGGTTATGTCCTTCGGACTGACTAATTCCCCCGAAGCTTTCATGGACCTGATGAATAGGGATTTCAAGACATACCTAGACATGTTCATCATTATATTTATTAATGACATTCTGGTATACTCCATAAGTGAAGAAGAGCATGCTAACCATCTGAGGATAGTGCTATAGACACGTACAGATCGCTAGTTGTTCGATAAGTTCAGCAAATGCAAATTCTAGTTGAAATCAATAACTTTCCTTGGTCATGTGGTCTTGGGTGAGGGTATTCAGGTAGATTCTCAAAAGATAGTAGCGGTGAAAGACTGTCCAAGACCTACTTTCCCAACCGAAATCAGAAGCTTCTTAGGTCTAGCCAGTTATTACTGACATTTTGTGGAAGGTTTCTCCTCTATTGCATCCCCTTTGACTAGGTTGACTGAGAAAAAGGTGAAATTCCAATGGTCAGATGCGTGTGAGAAGAGTTTCCAGGAGTTGAAGATTTGACTCACTACCGCTCCAGTGTTGACCTTGCCAGAAGGGACATATGGGTTTGTAGTGTATTATGACGCTTCCAGAGTTGGACTCGTTTGCTTTCTGATACAGCGGGGTAAGGTGATAGCTTACGCCTCCAGACAACTCAAGGTTCAGAAGGAGAACTATCTGATTCATGACTTCGAGTTGGTAGCGGTGGTGTTTGCATTGAAAGTATGGTGGCACTACCTTTACGGGGCTCACGTGGATGTTTTCACCGATCACAAGAGCCTTCAGTATGTGTTCAGTCAGAAAGACCTAAACCTTTGTCAGAGAAGATGGATGGAGCTATGAAGGACTACGACATGAGTGTGCTGTATCAATCAGGCAAAGCCAATATGGTGGCTGATGCCGTAAGCAGGATGTCTATGGGGAGCGTGGCTCATCTTGAAGAGGGCAAAAAGGAACTAGCAAAGGATATTCATAGGTTAGCTCGGTTGGGAGTGCAGTTGGTTGATACAGCCGAGGGCGGAGTAGTGGTGTAGAGTGGATTAGATTCCTCATTGGTAGTTGAAGTAAATTTAAGGCAGGACGAAGATCCCATATTGCTAAGGCTGAAGGAGGCAGTTCTCAAAAAAGAAGTGGAGGTTTTCTCCCAAAGGGGAGATGGTGTACTTTGTTACTAGGGTGGACTGTGTCTACCGGATGTTGGTGATTTGAGACAACAGATACTGGCTGAAGAACACAATTTGAGATACTCTATCCACCCAGGTGCTACTAAGATGTACCGTGATTTACGGGATATTTGTAGCTAAGTGCCCGAACTGCCAGCAGGTCAAAGTAGAGCATTAGAGACCGGGAGGTGTGACTTAGGATATCAGCATACACACATGGAAGTGGGAAGAAGTAAATATGGATTTTATTACAGTTCTACCTCGGACTCATCGACAACATGACTCAATCTGGGTGATAGTAGACAAGATGACCAAGTCAGCACATTTCCATCTAGTTAAAACTACAGACTCAACTAAGGACTATGCTAGGCTTTATATCCGGGAGTTGGTTAGACTTCATGGCTTTCCCTTTTCCATTATTTCAGATAGAGGTACCTAGTTCACCTCACATTTCTTGAAGCCTTTCCAAAAGGGACTCGGTACCCAGGCCAAGCTCAGCATAGCTTTTCACCCACAAGCAGATGGACAAGCTGAGCGGACTATTTAGACCTTAGAAGATATGCTGAGAGCGTGGGTGATCGATTTCAAGGGAAGTTGGGATAATCACCTACCTCTCATCGAGTTTGCATACAACAACATTTACCACTCCAGTATCCAGATGGCCTCGTTTGAGGCATTATATGGTAGGAGGTGTAGATCTCCTATAGGGTGATTTGAGGTTGGTGAAGCTACCCTGATAGGGCCAGATTCAGTTCATGAGGCTATGCAGAAGGTGCAACCTATCAGGGAGAGGTTGAAGATAGCGTAAAGTCGTCAGAAATCCTATGCTAATGTGAGGAGAAGAGAGTTAGAGTTTGCAGTGGATGATTGGGTTTATCTGAAAGTCTCACCCATGAAAGGGGTGATGATATTTGCGAATAAAGGAAAACTCAGTGCAAGATATGTAGGACTCTATAGAATTCTGAAGCAAATTGGCAATGGGGCATATGAGTTAGAACTCCCTCCAGAGTTAGCATCGCTGCACCCAATCTTCCATGTGTCACTATTGAAGAAGTGCATCGATGATCCAACTTCTGTTGTGCCACTAGAAAGTGTAGGGATAAAAGATATTCTCTATTACGAAGAGGTTCCAGTTCAGATCCTTAAGCGTCAAGTTCGTAAGCTGAGGAACAAGGAAGTTGCTTCGGTGAAAGTTTTATGGAGGAACCAGCTAGTAGAGAGAGCCACATGGAAAGAAAAAGAAGACATGATCGCCAGATACCCTCGCTTATTCCCTTCCAGTTCAGTTCTAACATCAAGTACTAAATCTCTCCTCAGTACTCTATTCTGTTCTGTACTCATCAGCTCTATTCGGATTTTTTATGTGCATTCTAGTTGCATCAGCTCTTTTAGCATGGCTAAGTTAGTTTGGAGTCATTTACTCCATCATAAACCAGCTCATAGTCTCAGTCTAGGAATTATAGCTCTTTTCCTAGTTTTCTAGCAGTTTGGTTAAGTTGGTAATTTTTCTTATATCTCCCCCTCCCAGAGCCCAGGTATCATATACGCCCCCAAAATAAAGAGCCTTAGTCTTCATTCAAGGATGAATGATCCCAAGGGGGAGATATTGTAACACCCTGAAACTTTCCTAGACCAGACTCAGGCCTTGTAAGAAAAAATTAGAAGAAAACTAGAAAAAAATGCCTCAGAACGACTGAGACAACGAGTCATGGTCAGCTCCAATGACTTGTTGTGTCTACCGTGGTCAACCCTACTTGACCAGTCGAGAACCCACGAGTCAAGGAACGACCCGTTGGAAGAAACAATGAGTCGTCCTGTCACTCATTGTTTCCCTAATGCAGAAATCCTTTTCAGGATCCCACGACTCAACCAACGAGTCGTTGTAAGAAACAATGACTCGTTGTGTGAGTCGTTGGGTGAGAACCCCAGAAACCTATTCCAGTGACGACGAGTGGAAACAATGACTCATTTTTTCCCACAAAAAGTCATTGTCATCACCCGTTATGTCAACTTTGAATATTTTCAGAAATCTTTCCAGTGAACATAACGACTGGACACAATGACTTGTTAGGTCCACCAATGAGTCGTTGTGTCACCAGTTTTCAAGCTTTCTAGTTTTCCTCGTACAGTGACCATGGGAGGAACCAATGACTCGTTGGTTCACCCAATGAGTTGTGGTGTTCCCCGTTGCTAGATCCAGTGTTTTCAACCCCCAAACAGTAGGACCTATGAGAGGTCCCAACGAATCATGGTCACAATCGACGACTCATTGAGTGACCCATTGGGTGCCTGTCGGTCAGTTTTCAGATTTTTATTTCAGGGATATTTTTGTAATTTCCCACCTATTTAGTCCCTAACTAAGTCATTTTAAGTATTATTTCATATATTATTAGAGGGATTGAATGGTTTTCCCCCTCATTCTCCACGTACACTTTCATACATCAATCGTAGAACCCAGGTCACTTCTCTCAAGAAGAATCTAGGGCTCCTCATCAGTTGCAGAGATTCAAGCTTCCTTCTTCAGGGATTTCTAAGCTAGGTATGTGTGAATTCAACAAGGGAATTGTTCTTCCCTTGTGTCCCCAGAATCCTCTCTATTTTTTTCTCTATCAGTTCAGCCCTATGGATTCGAAATATAGAACTATTGTCAGACTAATTTCTTTGAGATTTCAAGTGGAGTATTTCTCATGATTTTTAACTGCTTTTCATTCCTCATTTCTAGAAATTTGTGAAGATTGTATCTAGTGGAATGATTTAGCCCTAGTTCTCATTTAAGTAGAATTTAGAATCTTGCGTGTTGGACTAGATTCCCTGTAGCTTGATTGAATCAGATTTGAGATCCCCATATTGTTACTGTATGTGGAATTTTTAGTCAGATATATAAATGTCTAGTCTCAGTTAGATTATTACACTCAGTGTTGTCAAGAAATGTTAGCTGATCAGTTTGACTACAGTTAATCCTTGAGGTATTAGTAGTGCCTCGCAGTTATCAGAATTAGACTCGGTATTAGATTTTAGTGGTTCTTTAGGTGGTCATGATCCTTCTAGATAAGCAGCTCTGAACAGCCTTAGGACCCCAGCTTCAGATTACAAATTGTTCTTTAGACGGTTACGACGCTTCCAGATAAGCAGCTCTGACCAGTCTTAGAACACCAGTTACAGAATCCGATCCGATAAGACTCTCAAGGTACTTTCAGCTAGGTATTCCTGACTAAGTCTTGGGCTTAGTTTCGAGCTATCAGCTTAGTAGTCAGTCTAGGACTATCCAATGGGAGTAGGACTTAGCACCGAGCAGACTGGGTATCCAGGCACCCAGGTTCCCAGAACTACATTGCCACCGTAGGTTATTTTTATTGGCCTTATGGCCCCAGACTTGTGATCACCCAGTTCATGCCTTTATACCCTAGAAAGGTATATTGGCTCCTACCGATGAGGTGTATATATCGGACTCCACGTCTAACCCACGTGGTTACATATCGGTTATAGACTCTCTATCTAGTCAGTTTAGTTCATTCTCATATTAGCTCAGTTGAGAACAGTTTCAGATTACTCAGTTTAGATCAGTTTAGTATTGTATTTCAAATCAGTATCTCAGATTTAGGGCATGTCTTTTACCATCAAACAGGGTCATTTTGACCATTTCAGTATATTCAGTTTATTTAGTTTTAGCATTTCAGTTGGTCATTGCATGTCTTTACAGTTCAATTATGTTATTCTTCATGTTACGATTCTCCTTCTTACTTAGTACATTCAAAGTACTGACGCATACCTTTTATGATGTATCATTTTATGATACAGCTGCAGGTTCTCTGTCTCAACACCGTTAGCAGATCGCATTCAGGAGTTTTCAGTCGCACCAGTGGTGAGTCCTCATCTTTCGAGGACGATGATTATTTTTTTCAGTTATATTTCTTCCAGTTAGACTTAGAGTTAGCTGGGGGATTGTCCCGCCCACTCATCAGATAGATGACTTTCAGACACATACATAGATCTAGATTTTTAGTTTGTTTTCAATTGTATTAAAACTTTATGATTTAGTTATTCTTCATAAATGTTTTATTTTATTATTTTAAAGCTTCCGCTATGTTTTTACTCAGGATACCAGTGTTATGATAGGTCATGGGTTGACTTGGGGTTACTTGTGACTCCAAGTACCGTATCTTGTCCATGGTGTAGACTCGGGGCATGGCATTTATCGACTCAACGTGATTAACTAACCCTCTTTAATTCCTTTTCTACTCTTTTAACCGCTTCCCGATATTATAGTTAAATTGACTATCTCTTAGTAAATCACTACCATCGTTAAGTCAGTCGTTTACATTCTATAACTCACAGTGACCACATTAATCAAGCATTCAATCACAATGTTAATTAAATAACTCAAGTACACACAAGAAAAATATCAAACTGTACAAATGGGGTTAGGTCCTCCACGATTAAGGCACATGCAAATACCTGTCTCTCCCTGATCCCACATCGTATGCCTCTACACCATAATCACATCATGTATTACCTCACATCTGGGTCTTTCATATCATGTCCGAGTCATATTGGTATATCTCGTACAAAAACACTTATATACATATACGTCTATCAAACCTTTGTAAACCTGTCCCGATCCTCGTCTCACAGCCATATATATATCATACCATACCTGTACATCTTTGTCATCGCATTCATATGTATATCATTCCATACCTGCACAAATATCTGTCCTCACAATCATACCATCGGTGATATGCCGGGCGCATATCTCCGTCATATTACTATACATACATGCCAGAGGGTCTTATGTCCGTCCTTCCAGTCATGACTTACAGGGGACTCTAGAAATTCATGTACTGTACACCCAGTCGTATGAACATCTCATCATACCTATCTGCGTACTCATACCCATACACCCAACCGTATGAAAATTTAGTCATACATGCATGTGTTCTCATTCCATACTGGTCACTCGGATGCTCACCTTGGGAACGAGTCACTCATATCCAAGTATTCACTCACAAGCTTGATTGTACTAACCTGTTAGTTCGGATACTCACCTCAGACACGAGTCTCTCATCTCAATGTAGGGATGATTCATCTTTCCATTTCAACATGCCACCTCGTCTTCTCACTTGGTTACCATAGATTCCACCCATCATTTCAGGAACAATATATCATAGTTTAATTCATTTAACAAAACCACATTCAACAACAAGAATTACACATTGTAAGCTATAACACAATCATGGTCTAGTGCCATTTCACAATCAGTTATTCATTACATCACCCATGCCCAAAATTCATCGAGACGTGGTACAAATGGCTCACTCTTTAGATTGGACCCCACTGTAACGACAGCATTACCGCAACAGTGGTCTCGCTGCAGCGGTTATAGTGCCACTGTAGCAGGACTGTCTAGGCAGTACTCCGACCCAACTCTCCACTTAAGTTCCTCTCCTAATGGTTTCACAGTTCACCTACTATGCATATGCATACTAACCAATCCCTGATGTCAATTTACCCTTCTCCCTTAAGTAACAACCATCAATTTAAGATGAAACCATAATAATCATAACACATAACTTTCAAAAGTAAACTATTAGTTCATTGACTCAAGCAAACGCATAGACGGTCCAAACACTACACCCATAACCAGACTTTGGTACCTTATTCGTGGTGTACCTCAGGAGTAGCCCTTTACAATTTTCACAACTAAGATGGAAATCCAACGGTCTAGACTCAAGACTCTTCGTACCCACAAAATGCATATTACGATGACTTTACCACCTCTTTCTTATTTTCTACAGATTACTTCATCTCGTAATTGCTTACGGATTATAGTCTAGCTAATGGTGATTATCATGGAAATTCTCTCCTTACTCTTCAATGACACATCAACCATATGCACATATACGATTTGCTAATTAAATTCTAATGTATAGGTAAGACATAGCCTACCTAGATGTCGAGCTGTCATCGAGAAGTTCCCAGCTGCGTGCCCCGCTCAAGTTCCAAGTTTCTTGTCAGGCCCCACCTTGGGAGGCATCACTGGCACCTAATGCCACACTGGGACCAGGGCTGACCTGGATGGGCATGTGCACCACTAGTGCATGCAAGAAACTTAAAACCAAGAAAACAAACTGCTATATCTCGGTTGTAAACACAGCCTCGGGCCGACAAGGCCATGCAACACCTGTACATGAAAACAGCTAACCCAACCAACATAACAATAAAGGGATCCTATGCGGGCCGACAAGACCACCATGCTGTCTAGTCATAACAGTAAGAAAGACAGGCAATCATATACCAACTACAACCGACAAGGCCGCTAACAGGAAGCTACACTAGGCCCCACATGGCCAACATACAAAACACATCAAATATAGGCCCCACATGGCCAACACAAACAACTAACTGAAGACTGTAGTCTGGAAGCCTCTAAGAGTGAAAATATTGGTCGGGACAAGGCTCCGGCCTACCCACATGCTATACAAATAAAAACAAGTAAACCTCTACAACCTGGCAACTCCGGATGAAAGGAGCTGGCCAATTTGGTAACTCTAAATAGTTGCTAGGAGGCCTCAAAACCTGTCTGTCTAAACCTGCAGGCAAGTATGCAGTGCCCATTCGTGGGCGTCAGTACAATATGTACCGCATATGTAAGGTAGTAATAAAAGCTGAATAGAAGCTGATAAAAAACTGAAAGTAATCAGCAAGAAGGGCAGAAGTTAACCTGTATGCGTTCATAAAACCATAGTTTGCATCTAATAGACAATTATACAAATAATACCTTAAGTTATGCAATTATACGATCATCAGCTACATCTACCAAGCAAGTATGCAAACAAACCTAACCTGGCCCTCATAATCCTGGAAGGCACAATCAACCCATAAGCCTTGGCAGGTGCCAATCAGTCTAAATACCCCTATTGGTACCCCTGTGGCCCTATAAGTAACTGTAACTAAATATACCTATAACTGAGTCCAAGCCTTTTCTCCCCTGTGACTGCACCTCAAGCATACGAGGCTCTATGAAGGGTCTGCAATGCCGCTATGGCATAAAAGAAGTCCATAAGTGAATAGACTTCAATATGGCCCCGTAGTCTCTACTTTAGTCCTTGCAGACAATATATGCCTTCGTAAGCTATTTGGTAGCTCCGTAAGCAATCTATAGCTCCATAAACATTAGCAGCATCATAGCTCTGTAAGCAATTTATAGCTTCATAAGTAGTTCATACAACTAGCAGCCTCTTAGCTAATCATGGCAAGAGGCAGTACGAAATACAATCTACCCCAACTAGGGACACTATGTTACAATCTATGAATCTAGTCAATTAAAAGGCATATCTAGCTCCTCAGGCTTAATGCGACCATTATATGTCCCTAGAATAGTCAATATAGCTGCCAACAACCACACCCCGTGTGCTAACACCTGACCAGCGGGTCCTGGATATGATTATAATCTCTAACAGCCTAGATGGAATAGGGAAGTTTCGAAGTGACCTAAGCGATACTTTGAAGGTCATGCTAGGACAATGATAGTTCATAAGCAAACAACAAGGTCGTAGGTGACTGTCTATATGATTCCTTTGCTTGGGATGACTACAGGGCTGCTACCAATCAAATACATTCCTAAGCAGTAAGCCCTAACTCTCCACAGACCGCTTACTATAAGTCTTAGCCTTGAAGTACACTGTGATACTCTGGTTCTAGTCCCTATGGACCTTAACTTAGTCTCCAAATTTTATATGGCTCCTCTGGATGGTTCATAGCCACGTAGGCAGGTATATTTGGACCTAGCCCTTAATGGAAACATGTACCTGGGCATCTATAAGAGTAGCCTGGGACGTTGGCCTTACATCTCACTACTAATAAGGTTCCCTTCGTAGGGCATCGACTAGTCTATCAGACTTGTAACAACTGGAGTGGTTTCCTAGGCGACCTATAGGACAAGCATTGAGTCGGCTGAAACTAATGGTCACTGATAGTAGCCAATAATATGGCAAGCTATCACTCAATTCACTAGGTAATCCTGGTGCCACTAACTCGAAGGTAAGACCACCATATTCAAATTCTGGCCTTGGAGGCGTCAAGGTACGGCTATGGCCATTGGGCGAGCATTACGGTCTATATAGGTGTCAAACAGAAAGTTATAATGCCCAGCTGCGCCTTATGCTATCACTTACCAAGTCAGGCCCACAGCTTCCTATATACTTCTAAGGCCTTGGCATGACAGCAAGACATCAGGATACCTCTAAATGGTAAATGGGTGAACGGGGAACCCTCTATGGCACACCCAACATTAGTCACACTTAACATACCCTTTCCTGACCGGGGATACTATGGTGTAATCTAAATACATCCTATAGCAACTAACCACAACATACATAATCATCATCTAATTGCATAGCTAATCACAACATATAAGATCATTATCTACTTTAGAGGACTTAGGTCATATCACTATACGACGAGAATAACTTGTCGAAGAGATAAGCCTTAACATATCTCGAATGCCGATTTTCGTTTACCTCAACCAGTTCCATCCTAAAGCCAGTGATTCCACCAAATTGTAGATTTTACCTTGAGAGAATAAAGCTATTTGCAATAATAGGAACAACTAATAACGATATCTTTCAAAGAGCATTGACTACAATTCAACTTCACTTAATTTGGCCGAATACGCTCAAATTCTCGAGAATCTAGAAGGTAGAAATGCTTACCGATGGGGTTCCGGTACTCCGAGTGAATTTTCAAGAAATAACTCCATAGGGAGGTTCCTCATAGGCGTAAAACTCATTATCCAAGATGAATTTTCATTTTGATGAAGTTTAACGGCATAATTTGAAGAAAAATGGATGAAACTGACGCTCACATTCTATTTTATATTGAGGGAAATATTAGAAATGAATTAGCCAAAAATGAACGAGCTTTATATATAATTGAGGCGATGGTAGGGGTGGCGCCACGCACTGGCCATAGCGCCAGGCCAGGGCCATAGCGTCGGGCTGGCTGTGCAGCGTGGCGCCTAGTGCGCCTGGCCTCCGACCTCAGCCTCCTGCTTGCTCGATACCATGCTTGTATACTCATACCCCTGGCTTTTTTTTGCATGCGTTGTACTCCAAAACTCTCAACATACATACGCACACATCGGTTAAACGGTAGGAACTTACGGGGTGTAACATCATCCCCCCCTTGGAAACATTCGTTCTTGAATGAATTCTTAAACTCAAGAGACTCAGCTCCTGTGACCATTGCCTGAGAAATTTTATCAGAGTCTCCTCTATAACATGGATTATTTGGAAACCTAAAATATAGAAAAGTCCCACATAGGCACCTCATAGGACATTACAAGCAACTAAATAACACCATAATACCATATGTATGTAAAAAATTGGTAACAATAGCATCAAAGTCAACTATATAGCATCTGAAACTATCTTGCCTTAATTGAAATCATTGATTCTATATACTATCGTCGTAGAGCCTGGAAAAATTGAAGATATTTAGACTTTGCGTCATCCTTAGCTTTTCAATTCATCTTTTCTATATTTCTGTTCACCCATAATACTCTAATAAGCTACATCTTTAGTTCTCAAGATAGCTTCTACGGACCTGATGATCTAATATAACTATTGGAGTCTCCTTTTCACACCCCGCCTTGGGGGGTATGACTGGCACCTGGTGCCCTACTAGGACCTGAACTGCTAGACTGTTGAGCCTGAGCACATCTGGTGCCTGGCTGGCTCTAACTCAGATTCAGGGAAACAACGGGCTATATGACGGCTGTAAATACAGCCTCCGGCCGACTAGGCCTATAGCCACCTGTACCTATGCTGACAGCTAACCAGAAACATATCAATATAGCAAAACCTATGCAGGCCGACAAGGCCACCATGCTGTCTAGTTATCTGTAACTCAAAAATGAAATACTGGAAAGCTACGTCACCGGCAAGGTCACCACTACTGTCAAACTATGGCCCCACATGGCCAACATAAAAGAGATAAAAGTACTAACAGCTATACAACTGCACGGCCTCACACGACCGGCTCAACTGACAATAGGGAAATATATACAGACTGCAAGCCTCTAGGAATAGCAACAGAAATGATCGGGACAGGGCCCCGACCTACCCGTACTGTACAACAAAAGAAAACGAAATACACCTCTGGGATTCAGTCTCCAGATGACAGGAGCTGAATACTCGATCGCTGACAGAAATCACGAGGTATCGTCTGCTCGTCTATGAGTACCTGCAGGCAAGTAATGCAGCGCCCCACCGGGCGTCAGTACCACTGGTACTGAGTATGTAAAGCAATAACTGAAGGAAATATCTGAAAACAACAATACAACTGATGAAATTGAAGTAGGAAGGAATAGATTAACTGTCTGATAATGTAAATCATACCTTCTCTTAATTATACTGGAAGGAGTAGGAGTCATACCTGGAGACGTATCGTTCTACTGCCGAACTACTCGTGTCTAATATAACATGGCATAACATAACATAACATAATATAGCACACACAAACCTTACCCGGCCCCTATAAGCTGGGAGGTACAACCAGTACAGAATCTATACCCCTACCCCGGTCATCCCATCTCCTATAATCGCTATAAGTATCCTGCCGGTCCCCTGGGTATGCACTTCGGCTCGCTGAGCCCCTGACTATAACTGCATCTGAGTCCGAAGGACTCCTGAATCAACACCCGGGTGTATCCGCTAGACAGGGGTGTGTAAGGGCCGATCAAGGCACAATATGGGAAAACTGGCATCCCATCTTCGTCCCCTGTGGGACGGCATGCCACTCCGTAGAGCGACGTATCCTCGTCCTCTGGCGGACGAGTCGATACAGCTATTAACCCTGGGGCGGTCATGGATGCTAGGTAATCCAACCCCAAAACAATGCAACGGTCTCAACTGGTAATACTATCTGCATATCCCATATACTAAAGCTAATAGTAGAAAAGTATTTGTACATACTATGTGCTGAGCTAGTAATAGTAATATGTACATACTTAACATATGCTGAGACTGACAATAGTATGCATTTATAATATATAATCTTCTGCCATACCGTACTGAGTCTAATGCTGGACAAGATATAGTCTTTCTGCTGAAAACCATACTGTATGCTGAGTTTCTATAGTAACATGATTTGCTATTTCTAATATGTTTTCTAAACTTCATTTTAACCTATCATTCTACTTCTGAGATGTCTTATAGATATTACATTACTTTACTGGGTTTCAACTGAATACGATAATATCCTGACATTTTGTACTACATCATATACTAAGCATGTTGTGCAGTTCCTAACACTTGTATTAGAATCTATGTCGTGCTAACAAGTTTCGTGCTAATTATAACCTGATGCTTCTAATATCGTACCAACATTCGTAAAAAACACAACACATGACTTCTGACCATTCTACTGGCCTTTAAATTGCTTTACTATACCGAGATTTACTAACTTGCCGAGGAAACTAGCTTTACATACCTTATCCTCGAACTATCCGTCTGTCGGACGAGGCTTGGCCGGTACTTCAACTATTTCCTCCCAACTGCATTCATAAATATATCAATTAAATACCAAATATAATTTTATTTTAAATGAACAACGTCACTTCGATGTAATTTATAGCCTAAACTTAGGCTTATCGAAAGACGGTCGAAAACTCGCTTTTTTTCAGAGGTCCAGAAGAGAGAAATATTCACTTCACCGCTAGATACACATAGACACTAGTTTGGAGCAATTCTACTTACCTTAGCTCGGTAGCTCAACGATTCGTCGGCCGTATTTCACGAAACTAAATCTGTAGGAATGCTCTCTGCTGCTAAATACCTCAGTATCTGAGGTTAATTTGAGTTTGGACAACGTTTAGCAGCGTAATCGGATGAAAATTATATTACCCCCTTCGTCCCTTTCTCTTCTCTGCTGTTTCCTCTCTGTTTCACTGGAAATTATAAGTTTTAATGAATTTAAAACCGAAGTGGGGCTTTATATACTTGGGCCTGGACAAGGCCAACGTGTCACGGAGCCAACGCGGAGGCTCCACCTCCGTGACACGTTGCCATCGCGGAGGGGCTCTGCCTCGGCTCCTTCCGCGATGGTTCGACAGGTTTCTCGTCCGATCTTTTCCCGGGTCTTTCTCTAGCACGTAGGGCTTTCAAATATGCTCAATCACCGTGCGAATAGGCCATCTAAGTGTCGAAAATCTTACAGGGTATAACACTCCTCGTGGGACGATTCTTCTTTAACCTGAGCATCCTCAACTGGGATAACTCGTGAAAGGTCCCTTACACGCTAGCATAGCAGTAATGAACTGATCTTAGCCTCCAAACACAAATCTAACTCATAGGCCACTTGACTGGTCTTCCGGAGGATCCTATATAGCTTAGTGAATCTAGAGCTGGGCTTGCCCTTCTTGGGCGACTCTCATAACGCCCTTCTTTGGCGACATTTTCGGAAACCCAGTCGTTGCCTCAATCTCCAACTCCCTAAGCCATATATTGGAATAGGACTTCTGATGACCCTGGGCTGTCAGTAACTTCTCTCTCAGGAGCTCAATCTTCTCTTCTGATTGGTGCATCCTGCCAAGTCCCATTAACTCTGATTCCCTTACTTCGAAGCATCTCACACCATCCTATGTGGGATCTGCACTTTTATCCATATATATAGCCTCATAAGGCATCATCTTAATGCTGAAATGGTGACTGCTATCATATACAACTCCATAGAGGTAGATAGTTATCTGAACTTCCTTGAAGTCTAGTATACACGCCCGTACCTTTCTTTGAGCATCTCTCTAGAATGACTTTGAAAGTCCAGCTATAATCTGTGCCCCTTTGTCAGAGATAATAGACATTGGGACACTATGCTATCGGACTATCCCTCTGATATACAACTTAGTATAAGCTTCAGCTGATTGCCTTTCAACAATGACTCAAGCAGCGTCGAGCTTACACCTGGTATGAGGTTAATTTTTAATTAAATTTCTATTGGCTACTTCCAGCTCTCATGTCGGCACAATTTTCTCCTGAGTTAGCCCATCACAGTCCTGATGTCCAGCCCTTACTTGCTGGCAATTGGAGTACCGTGTTGTAGCTTAGCAACACCTTTCTTCTCCCCGTGCCCCTACTGATCTTTTTGTTTTGTTATAACCGGATACGATTCCATGGAATCTGACTAAAGAGAATAATGGACATAGTGTACCTTTACTACCGTCTAAAAACAAATCCCTGCCACATTTGGGATGCAGAGTCAATCTCTAATCTCAAGACTTCGTCCCCTGCTATCTCAAAGGACGATGATTCCTTCTGCTGGGCCTTGTCTCTAGGCTGTACTAGGCTAGGGTCTCCGTACCATCACTCCTTTGCCTATACAACTAGAGGTGATATTGCAATATTCCAGGTTATAGTCTCACTATACTAAGTGTCAGCCTGATGCCTATATCTTGACATGCAGCGGCAGTTCTAAGTTTTTTCATCTTGTTATCGCCTAAGGGTGGTTCCATTCTCCTCTAGAACTAAATGCTCATACCTGGCCCTTGCTTTTGTAGGCTGAATTCAGAGATTTGTGCCCCATGAACCATACTGGAAAGGCTACTACTGACCAAGTCTACTACCTATATCATCCTAACCCTCACTCAAGTCAGGTCCCATTCTATAACCTCTCTGACCTTTAGCAACAAACTGATGGCCAAAGCTATTATTCTGCAGGTGTTTACTACCACTATCAACATACTGCGGCAGGATTAGCCTATTTCTAGCCTAAGCTTTACTATTGTTGGGAATCTATTTCTTATGGACTCTTACATGTACGTGGCTGCTCCTAGCAATCTTACCTGCTATCTTGATCTTTACTATAGTGAATTTCTAGGTGGCTTATTTAAGTACTAGGGGTCTACCATTTTTTCCTAACACCCCAGGAGTCAATCGGTTTAGCCCTCCTTTACTATTTACTCTTGGCAACATGGCATCAATACTCACGCTCTCTGTTGTATTGAGAAAGGCTGGGAGGCGGGGATTAACAGTATATTGCTTTAGTAGGGATGGAGTGTGAAACTCAACAAACTTTAAAAGGCTGGAGATAAGAATCTCGCAATTCCATAACCTCTCGTACCTTTCCGATAATCTAATACTAACTGCTATTCGTGTCTAATGTTGAGTAACTACTAGGTAAGCCAATATTTATGCTATACTCCTAACATCCTAATCCAAGGGTGTAAGAAAAACTGGGAGCAGTACTGGCATGTTTCTTACCCTATAAAGTTCCTGGTGCCCCGTGGGGATGCTGGGGAGATTGAAAAAACATCCACCTTCACCTTCAGACTAGGTTGTCCCCCAACTGTGGCACCTTGCTGGTACCCTCTCCTGCTGCTGTAGCTAACTTGCGGCTGGTTGAAGTCTGTCTCATATCAAATATAATTCTAGATAGACATAACAATGAAAGCATATGGACTCAACTCTATACAACTCTGCTCTATAGCACGATCTGAGAATAATAAAGGGTAACTATACTATCATGCCGCATAGCCTCCTACTTATAAAATGTGGTGCACAACACATCTATAAACAAGACTCTACTAGATACGACTTGTAGACTCCGTCAGATACGACGTTGCTATGATACCAAGTTTGTCATACCCAACCTTGGGAGACATGGTTGTCACCTAATGCCACACTGGGACCTGGGATGACCTGGCTGGGCATGTGCACCACTGGTGCCTGCCAGCAACTTAAAACCATGAAAACAAACTGCTATATGTCGACTGTAAACACAGCCTCGGGTTGACAAGGCCACGTAGCACCTATAAAAGAAAACAGCTAACCCAGCCAATATAACAATAAAGGGATCCTATGCGGTCCGACAAGACCACCATGCTGTCTAGTCATAACAATAAGAAATACAGGCATTCATATACCAACTACAGCAGACAAGGCCGCTAACAGTAATCTACACTAGGCCCCACACGACCAACATACAAAATACTTCAAATTAGGCCCCACACGAACAACTAACTGGAGACTATAGTCTGCAAGACTATAAGAGTGAAAATATTGGTCAGGGCCCCGGCCTACCCACATGCTATACAAATAAAGAACAGGTAAACCTCTACAACCTGGCAACTCCGGATGAACGGAGCTAGCCAATCTTCTTACTTTAAATAGTTTCTAGGTTCTCTTGAAACCTATCTGTCTAAACCTACGGTAAGTATGCAGCACCCCATGCGTGAGCATCAGTACAATATGTACTGAATATGTAAGGCAGTAATAAAAGTTGAATAGAAGCTGATAAAGAACTGAAAGTAATCAGCAAGAAGGGTAGAAGTTAACCTGTATGCGTTCATAACCATAGCCAGCGTCTAGTAGACAATTATACAAATAAGAGATTAAGTTGTGCAATTATACGATCATCAGCTATATCTAGCAAGAAAGTATACATAAAAGAACCTAACCTAGCCCCTATAAGCCTGGAAGGTACAATCAACACAGAGATAACCCACCTGGGCCCCCATAAGCCTGGAAGGCGCCAATTAGTCTACATATCCCTATTGGTACCCTTGCGGTCCTGCAAGTAAATGTAACTAAACATACATGGTCTCTTGAGACAATATCGAAGCCTGCTGGCTCTTGTAACTAAGTCCAGGCCTTTTCTCCCCTGTGACTGCACCCCGAGCACACGAGGCTCTATGAAGGGTTTGTAATGCCTCTACGACGTAGAAGAAGTCCATAAGTGAATAGACTTCAATATGGCCCTGTAGGCTCTACTTTAGTCCTTGTAGAAAATATATGGCTCCATAAACGATTCAGTAGCTCTGTAAGTAATACAGTATCATAGCTCCGTTAGCATTAGCAGCTTCACAGCTCCGTAAATAGTTCGTACAACTAGCAGCCTCGTAGCTATTCATGGCGAGAGGCAGTACGAAATATGATCTACCCCAACTAGGGACACTATGTTACAATCTACAAATCTAGTCACTCCAAAGGTGTATCTGGCCCCTTAGGATTAACGCGACCACTAGTCATCCCTAGAATAGTCTATATAGCAACACCTAACCAGCAGGTCCTGGGAGTGATTATAATCTCTAACAGCCTAGACAGAATAGGTCCAAGTCCAGAGTGGCCTAAAATATACTTTAAAGATCATGCTAGGACAACGATAGTTCATAAGAAAACAACAAGGTCGTAGGTGACTGTCTATATGATTCCTTTTCTTAGGATGACTACAGGGCTGCTACCAATTGGATACGTTCCTAATCGTTCAGCCCTATCCCTCCACAGATAGCTTACTATAACTCTTAGCCTAGAAGTAACATTGTGATACTCTAGTTCTAGTCCCTTTGGACCTTAACTTAGTCTGTCCAAATTTTATATGGCTCCTCTGGATAGTTCATAGCCACGTAGGTAGGTATATTTAGACCTAGACCTTCACGACAACATGTACCTGGGCATCTATAAGAGTAGCCTAGGATGTTGGCCTTACATCTCCCTACTAATAAGGTTCCCTTTTTAGGGCATCGACTAGTCTATCAGACTTGTAACAGCTGAAGTGGTTTCTTGGGTGACCTGTAGGAAAAGTATTGAGTTAGCTGAAACTAACGGTCACTGACAGTAGCCAATCATATGGAAAGTTGTCTCTCAGTTCACTAGGCAATCCTGGTTCCATTGACTCGAAGATAAGACTGTCCTATACAAATTATGGCCCTGGAGGCATCAAGGTACGCCAATGGCCTCTGGGAGAGCTTTACTGACTATATAGGCACCAAACAGAAATTTATAACACCCAGCTGCACCTTGTGTTGTCCAACATACCAAGTTAGGCCCATAACTACCCATAAACTTCTAAGGCTTGGCACAACATCAAGACATCAGAATACCTCTAAATGGTAAACAAGTGAACGGGGAACCCTCTATGGCGCACCCAACGTTAGTAACACTTAACATACCCTTTCCCAATGGGGGATACTATGGTGTAATCTCAATATGTCCTATAGCAGCTAACAACAACATACATAATCATCATCTAATTGCAGCAGCTAGTCACAATATATAAGATCATTATCTACTTTCGAGGACATAGGTCATATCACTATACGACGAGAATAACTTGCCAAAGAGATAAACCTTAACATATCTCGAATGCTGATTCTCATTTATCCCAACCAGTTCCATCTAAAGCCGGTGATTCCACTAGATTGTAGCCCTTATGCTAAGAGAATAAGGCTATCTGCAATAATAGGAACAACTAATAACGATATCTTTCAAAGAACATTGACTACAATTCAACTTCATTTAATTTGGACGAAAACTCTCAAATTCTCGAGAATCTAGAAAGTAGAAATGCTTACCTATCACTTGTAGCAGCTTAGGACTCAATTAGAAGTGATTTCTACAAATTTTACCTAGTGGGGTTCCGGTACTCCAAGAGAATTTTCAAGAAATAATATCACAGAGTGGTTCATCATAGGCCTAAAACTCGTTATCCAAGACAAATTGTCATTTCGATGGAGTTTAACGGTATAATTGGATGAAAAATGGATGAAACCCACGCTTACGCTCTGTTTGTTGTTGAGGGAAATATTAGAAATGAATTAGCCAAACATGAAGGAGCTTTATATATAATTGAGGCAGTGGCAGGGGGTGGCGCGGTGCGCCGGCCACAGTGCCAGGCCAGGGGCGACGCGCCGGGCTAGCTACACGGCGCGACGCCCAGTGCACCTAGCCTCCGACCCCAACCTCCTGCCCGCTCAATACCATGCTCATATACTTATCCCTCGGGCCTTTGTTCGCATGTGTCATACTCCAAAACTCTCGACATACATGCGCACGCATCGTTTAAATGGTAGAAACTTACTGGGTGTAACATTTCTGCGCAGAATTGTCGTGGCGAAGGGTGAATTCTTGCCTTCTCTAGCCTCCTTATTTCCCTTTCTTTGTTAGAAATCCTAACTTCTGTTTCTAGGCATTTTTATTCGCCAACCCTTATGGAAATAGGTTTTTAAATCGCAACGTGGACATAATTACGAAGTTCTGGTCCGCATCACCCATTAGTGGTCCCGTTACAGTGAAATCGGTCTGCCACGGTGGTACTATGAATGGGCCCACCTAATTTTAACTTGGCCCATTCAAAATTTTTCTGTCACTGATGTGTCATGATTTCTACAGCACTTTCAACGCTTAAAATCAAGAAAATATGCACATTCTGGGTATGTTTATGTAGATATGATGCGTTTATGTTAAATGTTGCAGGAAAACAGGTCTGGAATGGGAAATAGGCAAAGTAAGGCAAAAATGGACAAATCTATAGGCTGATACCCAAGCTGCGAGTCATTGTCCCAATGAATGACTCATGCCTGGAGTCATGGAGAAGAGTATGAATTTTTAAAAAGGTTCAAGTATACCTCATGAGTTGAAGGCATGACTTATTACATTTGGTAACGAGTCATTATGATAGTCGTGGAGACTGGGAGAAGAATTTCGGAAGAATTCCCAGTGAAGAACACGAGTGACATAATGAGTCATCAGGTGAAGTGACGACTCATCATCAGGTACTGTGGGCATCCGTCAAGTGCACTGGAGAATTTGGTGAGCCAGGGCCACGAGGGACCTAACAACTCGTGCCCAGCCTAATGAGTCATTAGGTGACCCGTCACCAAGACTGGAGTCAAATTCACTGTCCACAACTCGTTGGGAGACCCAACGAGTCGTTACTTGGCCCGTTACCCCTGCCAACATGGAGTCCAATTTTAGTTTGGATAAGATTCGTTTAGAACTATAAATACAATATTTAGGTTTATTTTTCAAACACAGTTTTATTTTACTATCTTACGCATAAATTTTGGTGTTGTTAATGAGCATTCTTGGTTCAAGAAACAAAGTTTCAAATTTTGTTCCTGATTTTGGGAATCAAACGACGTTGAAGTTTTGTTCATTGGTTTTGGTGTTTTATTCAATTCACGTGGTTTTCTTCTACGAATTTTTGTAAGTTACAATTATGATTTCTTCTATATTTTGTGATTGTGATTGTTCAAATATGAGTAGATAAACCCATAACTAGGGTTGTGGGAACCATAATAAATTAACACACATAGGTAAAACATTTAGTGATTCTTGAATGGGGTTTTATGCATGTATTATTTTTCTCTTCGTTTTAACTATTCCTTAACGGTTGCAAACATTAGAATTCGCCTTATTCTTACTTACTGGATCAAGGGGGTAGTAAATGGGAAAAGGGATTAACAACAGAGATTTAAGGCTATCAACCCTCATCTAATAGCTTAAACTTGTCCTGGAATAGCTAATACGATATTAAGGGTAAGGGTTAATTAAGCATACATCCGTATACGGACCAAGTTGCATGGTCATAATCATCTAGATAGGGGACCAACCATTTAGGTGAACTTAACTTACCAATATTGCATGCTAAACACTGGAATAGATGTCACAACCCGAACAGAAGCCCGGACCGTAGACACGGGACAAGGGTCCCCAAGAGACCCTAAGTCGACCCACGACATAAGCATTCAACTAACTCATTCAGTAAACAAGAAGAAAACATAATTATAATTCAGCGAAAGTCTCACGCAAAAACTCATCAGAATAATATCTGAAGCTATACATACATAAGTCCGAAAGCCTCTAGTCTAGATGAGTTGATGGGACACGACCCCAACTAACTCCACAAAACATGAAACTGAAAGTCTAGTCCTTGAAAGATGATGACTCACCACTCACACAGGTGCTAACTCTGATAAGCGATTATGAACGGGGCTGAACCTGGGAAATGGATCTTGCATCATGAAACGATGCAGCATAGAAAGTATGCGGTTAGTATGTGGAATGTACCGAGTATGCAAGGTAAGTAAGACCACTTAAGTAAAATAAATCATTTAAAAGATTTCATAACATATCATAAGCTTTTAAGTGTAAGTAGAAGGCTACATGCATTCATTTTGAAGTCGTACTCATATCCTAACATGACCATGCAAAGCGTTAGAATATCACGATTGACTCGAATGACTCAAAGATGAAACATAATATTTATATCAAAAGCTGAACAATGAGTCAAACCTTGTTTTTTGAACATGCATGCATAAGTAATCATCATGAGTAATGAATATGCAAATTTGAATGATATAGAGAGTGGGAGACTAGTCACTTAACCGACATACCACGATAGAGCTTACGTGGTCCCCACTATTACACTCAAGCGGGAAAAGCCATCCAAAACCTTGCCAGGACTAAGGACGCTACCATGATATCAATATCAAGATGAAGGGCCAATCAGGCCGGGGATAGCTCACAAGGGAGGTCCCAATAATATAATAGTATCAACCTATGTGGAACGTAGTTCTGGGGCATAGGGTAATCGTTCCTTAACCAGCTCGGTGCTAGACTCTTCTCCCAAAAACATGCAATGCTCTACATCATATATAACGAAGCTCAACATCGTCTATTGACAAAGCTCAACATTGTCTATTGACAAAGCTTAACATCATCCCTTGACGAAGCTCAAGATGAAATCATGTATGACTCAACATCGTATGAAACAAAGCTCACCATTGTTTAATGAGAAAACGCATAATGAAATCATGCATAGACTAGACATCATATGGATATGAAGCTCAACACTGTCTATTGACAAGGCTCAACATTGACATACATCTCAATTATGAATTCATGCATATAGGAGACTTTATTCTGAAACATACCACAAGCTTAATCATAGGTGGGAGCATCTACTTCAAATAATGTGGTAAGCTACATGTAGAAATATTTACTCAACATACCAGAAGCTAGAATTTATAATAAAATTTGGGAAATTTCACTTCAAACAATGTGGTAAGCTTATGTCGGAAAAAATCATCACTTTAAATCAACATGTGGGCATCACCCAAAGCTTTATCATACTTGAATCTAATTAATTCATATTGAAAACAACAACATAATCATGGGTAGTTTTAGAAACATGCTTTTCATCATCAACCTCATCTTCATCACACCTTTGTCATAAATCACTTCTTTTATGAACTCGTCATCCATGGGTGTTTTAGATTCAAAGTTTGAAAAACAATTTTTATAAGGAAAAACAACTTAGAATCCGCCCAAGCTTCATAGTCCATCAATATAAATACAATCTAATCATACCCATGTATAGAAATTGAAGGATCATGCAATTGAGTAAAACCCCATACTTGATCATAGACAATTTATCACATTTTGATAGGAATTGGGTATGGGTGTGGAAGAAGACACCCACTCATAGCCTTATATACCTGGGAGGGATGATTTTAATACTTCTCTAATAGCCCAAGATGAGATTCCAGTGGAAACCTTCAAAACTTGCTCTAAATATAATACTTCTCTAATTACCCAAGATGAGATTCCAGTGGAAACCTTCAAAACTTGCTCTAAATCTTCCCTTCAAGCTCTCAAGTTTGCATGCATGGAATGAACTAGCTTAGAATAGGTTTTCCCCTCTTAAAACCCTATAAAACGAGCCTTAAATGACGTAGTATAGGTCTTAGGAACTCAGAAATTATGAAAAAACCCTTACTGAATTCGCAGGAAAACACTGTCAGGTGTTCCTAATGGACGACCTGACGGATCGTCGCTGGCCCGAATGACTCTTTATGTCGCTCGTCGGGTGCACTAGTTAACTGATCCTTTAGGGCTCGCAACGGGTGACTTAACGACCCGTTGCCGCTGCTCACGAATCGTTGCCACCCTCCCATCATGCACACTGCCTTAGCATTTAATAAAATCCCCTTTGCTTGATCATGACTTACCTCATAAGTCATTGGGATAGACCATGACTCATGGGGTCCCTTCTATTAAGTACACTGGACAGCTCCTCCAGTTTTTTCCAACACCACCCCACGATGGACATGATGACTCGTGGTGGCTGACCAAGAGTCTTTACCTCACTCGTGGGGACCTCAATCCTGCATTTCCTCCAGGACATCCCACGAGTCACTTGTCGACTCGTGTGGTCTCCTCACGAGTCGTCCAACGACTCATCCTGCAACTGTAGCATCATTTCCTAGATTTTTCCCTATTTGACTCCCGGGTCTGATCCTTGGGTTCCCGAGGTATTACAATATCTCCCCCTTGGGAACATTCATCCTCGAATGTTGGGAACAAGAAGAAAATAGAAACATGAAATTCTCATATGCAAATACTGAGTATTTAAACAGAAAACTGTCAAAGTGACTACCTCCGAAAAGAACTACACAGATGAACTAAATTCAGACATCACATACATTTATCACAACATAATTCAAACTTGTGTACATGAACTGAACATGGAAACTGATTAGATAATTAGGGAAAAAACTGATACCTTAAACTGAAACTGAGCCGGTAGGGAATAGGTGGGGGTATTTAGCCATCATAGCCACTTCGGCTTCCCACATAGCTCCCTCAACATGCTGGTTTCTCCAAAACACCTTCACCGAAGCTACTTCTTTGTTCCTTAGCTTCCGAACCTGACGATCCAAGATTGCAACTGGAATTTTCTCATAATTGAGGCTATCTCCCACACCAACACTCTCCACCGGTACAACCTAAGATGGATCACGCAAGCACTTTTTCAAGAGCGATACATGAAAGACAGGATGAACTTAAGATAACTCTAATGGCAAGTCCAACTCATACGCTACCTTACCAACTCTTCTCATAACCCGGTAGGGACCAATATAGTGGGGACTGGGTTTTCCTTTCTTTCCGAACTGCATGACTTCCTTCATGGAGGATACCTTTAAAAATACCCAATCATCCACCTCAAACTCCAAATCCCTTTTTCTCACATCCGAATATGATTTTTGACGACTCTGAGCAGCTTTCAGCCTGTCCCTTATCAACTGAACCCTTACCATGGCCTCATGAACCGAATCAGGTCCTATCATGGCTGCCTGACCAACCTCAAACCATCCGATGGGTGATCTACACCTTCTCCATAAAGAACCTCGAATGGTGCCATTTGGATACTAGAGTGATAACTGTTATTGTAAGAAAACTCGATTAAGGGCAAGTGGTCATCCCAACTACCTTTGAAATCCATCACACAGGCTCTCAAAATGTCCTCAAGAGTCTGGATTGTCCGTTCCGCCTGACCATCCATTTGTGGATAAAATGCGGTGCTGAGATTAACTTGAGTCCGAAGCCCTTTTTGGAAAGACCGCAAAAACTGAGAGGTAAACTAAGTACCTCGGTCTGAAATAATAGACAAGGGCACTCCATGAAGTCGAACCAACTCCCAAATATACAATTTGGCATAATCATCCGCTGAATCTATGGTTTTGACTGATAGAAAGTGTGAAGCCTTGATCAACCTTTCGACCACCACCCAAATGGAATCATAGTAGGCGAGTAAAAGATAGGCCTGTAATGAAATCCATATTAATCTCTTCCCATTTCCAACTGGAAATGATGATATCCTGAACTACGCCTCCCGATCTTTGATGCCCAACTTTCACTTGCTGACAGTTCGGGCACTTAGCTACAAATTCGGCAATATCCTTCTTTATGCCTTTCCACCAATATGTTTCCCGCAAGTCATGATACATCTTGGTGGCACCTGGATGAATAGAATACCTGGATCCATGTGCCTCATGCAATATCCGGTTCCTCAAATCATCAACATCTGGAACACATAGACAGCCCTGGTACCGCAACACCCCATCTCCCCCTTAGGAGAAGACCTCCACCTTCTGACTTCCAACTACTTCCTTTAGCTTTACTAGAATTGTATCCTCACCTTGCCTGGCCTTCACATCTATCACCAAGGACGATTCTGATCCATTTTGCACAAAAACACCTCCATCGGTTGAGTCGACCAATATAACTACCAACCTTGCAAGTCGATGGACATCCATCACCAACTCTTTCTTTTCCTTATCCACGTGGGACACACTCTCCATACAGAGTCTACTAAGTGCGTCCGCTACCACATTAGCCTTACCCAGGTGGTAAAGGACACTCATGTCGTAGTCCTTTAGTAACTCCAACTACCTCATTTTCCAAAGATTGAGATCTTTCTGCGTGAACACATATTGCATGCTCTTGTGATCCGCGAACACATCCACGTAGATCCCATACAAGTAATGCCGCCATATCTTCAATGCAAACACCACCGCAGCCAATTCAAGATCATGGGTCGGGTAATTCTTTTTGTGAACCTTTAACTGTCGAGAGGCATACGCTATCACTTTCCCAAGCTGCATCAACACACATCCCAGTCCGACTCTCAAAGCATCAAAATATACAATGAAGCCATCATTACCCTCAAGTAAAGTCAACATTGGTGTTGAAGTGAGTCGGGTCTTCATCTCTTGGAAGCTTTTCTCACAAGCATCCGACCATTGAAACTTCACCTTCTTCTAAGTCAACTTAGTCAATGGTGCGGCAATAGATGAAAAACCCTCCACAAATCTCTGACAGTAACCCACGAAGCCCAAAAAGCTCCTGATATCTAATGAGTTCATCGGTCTGGGCCAATTCTTTACCACCTCGATCTTCTAAAAGTCTACTTTTATGTCCTCACCTGATACCACATGGCCTAGAAATGCCACCAAGTCCAACCAAAACTCACATTTGCTGAACTTTGCATACAACTGA
The DNA here is from genome assembly GCA_035772735.1 of Datura wrightii. Classification (NCBI taxonomy): domain Eukaryota; kingdom Viridiplantae; phylum Streptophyta; class Magnoliopsida; order Solanales; family Solanaceae; genus Datura; species Datura wrightii. Next base: position 100,867,928 of record JASDFA010000007.1, read on the forward strand.
CGATCCTTGAGGGTCTGAAGCATTATTCTCAAGTGAGCGGCATGCTCCTCCTCGTTCCGAGAGTATATAAGTATGTCATCAATGAACACAATCACGAACATGTCCAAATATTCCTTGAACACCCTGTTCATTAGATCCATAAAAGATGTAGGGGCATTGGTTAGCCCAAAAGACATAACAACAAATTTGTAGTGACCATACCGAGTCTTGAAGGCGGTTTTCGAGATGTCACTCTCCCAAACCTTAAGATGGTGATATCCAAACCTGAGATCAATCTTGGAGAAACACCTACAACCCTAAAGCTGGTCACACAAATCATCAATTCTGGGTAAGGGGTACCTATTCTTGATGGAAACCTTATTCAACTATCAATAATCGATGCACAGGCAAAGGGAATTGTCCTTCTTTCGAATAAATAATACTGGTGCGCCCCATGGAGACTTACTCGGCCTGATAAAGCCCTTATCTAACAAGTCTTTCTACTGATACTTCAACTCTTTTAGCTCGGCTGGACCCATTCTATAAGGCAGAATAGATATAGGTTGTGTGTCGGGAAGAAGATCTATAACGAAATCAATCTCCCGCTCGGGAGGGACACTCGAAAAATCATCAAGAAAGACCTCTGGATACTCATGTACTACTGGTATAGACTGGATAGTCGGGGTCTCGGAATCCACGTCCTTAACCCTAACTAGATGGTATAACCAACCCTTAGAAATCATCTTTCTAGCCTTAAGGTAGGAAATAAATCGACCTACAGGCACATCTGCACTACCTTCCATTCTAAGACGGGCTCACCCGGAAATCTGTACTTTACTGACCGGGTACTACAGTTAACTGAAGCATAGCATGCAAATAGCCAATCCATGTCGAGAATAACATCGAAATCGGTCATGGCTAACTCTATCAAGTCTGCTGAGGTGACCTTATGAAGAACTGAGATCGAGAAATCTCTATACACCCATCTAGCTATAACTGAGTCACCTATTGGAGTAGAAACTGAGAACGGCTCTGATAAGAAATCAGGACTGACTCTGAAGCTACTGGCCACATAAGGTGTCACAAAAGACAAGGTAGCCCCCGGATCTAACAAAGCATATACATCAGCATGAAAGACTCTCAACATACTGGTGACTACATCTGGTGAGGCCTCCTGCTCCTGACGAGTGGCTAAGGCATAAAATCTATTCTAGCGCCGTCCACAAGCTACACTAGTGGATTCCCCCTGATGTGCTGTGCGTGGGGGAGGGGCTGCTGAATTAGAAGCTGGGTCTAAACCCCCAACCTAGTCCTGTCTTAAAGTGGGACAATCTCGGAGCATATATCCAGGATGCCCATATCCAAAACGAGCTCCTGACCCTGCCAAGCACTAGTCTGTGTGCCCTCGGCCATATCTGCGGCAAGATGGAATGCTAGAATCTGCGGGTCTACTGCTATGACCCCTCAATTCTAATGCCCGCTCCCTCTGATCATGTCGGGGCCTAGATGGAACAGTCATGGCGGATGATGCTGGGGCTGACGATCTCTGGTGGGCCTGCTGTCAATGCCCACCACCGGACCTCTGTTGAGAAGATCTGTGGTCCTCAGTCCTGGCCCTCTTGGCCTCCCTTTCCCTCGAGTGTGTCGCCTCCATCTGCTAGGCGTACAACACTATGCGAGGGAAGTCCATGTCCTGGTGGAGCATAGCTATCCTGCAGTCCTTGTCCAAATACCCTGCTATACCATGCACAAAACTGCTCACCCGCGCCCACTCGTCGGTCGTTAACTTCAGGACATACTTAGATAGGCAGGTGAACTCAACGGCGTACACCTGAACAGTCATCATTCCTTGCTTTAGATTCACAGCAGCTGCTTTCAACTCCCTCATCTCTCGAGGGAAGAACCGATCAAGGAATGCAACCTGAAACTCCTCCCATGTGACTGGACATGCTCCAAAGACCCTGCTGTCCTTCCACTGGTGGAACCAAATATGCGCAACCCCCTTCAACTGGTAGGAGGCCAACTCTGCGCACTCAACGTTGCTCACCCCCATAACCTAGGTGATCTTGACAATCTCATCAATAAAGTCATGCGGGTCCTCATCTACCTTGGACCCCAGAAACTCCGACGGGTTCATCCTCAAGAATTCCCTGACTCGAGATGTTGTTGCATTGCTATTTTACAGAACATGCACAATGGCCTGTTGATTGACCTGAGCGGTCAAGGCTTGTGCAAGCATCTGAATGGCAGCTCGAAACTCAGCGTGAGCGGCTGGCTCCGGTGCTTGAGGCTCCTGAACTGGTGGGGCTGGCTGATGCCCATAACCATTTCCCTCATCGTGGCCTTCACCACCTCCATTCCTCCTTCTATTCATACTTCTAGGAGCCATGATTCTGCAATCGTGAATAGCACGATTAGGAGGATAGAAAGGCTTTTCATCGCATGACATAGATCCTTAAAGAATGGGACATTTCCTAAAATGTCTAGTAGCCTCTTTGTCATAAGTTTGGCGCGCTTCACATCCATGAAAAAGACTCTACCTAATGCAGCTTTCAGACTCCCTTGGACACATCAAACACCTATGGGTCTGATACCAAGTTTTTCACGATCCAAAAAGAGGCCCGTATCGGAGACACGGTACAAGGGACCCCTAGAGACCCCAAGTCGACACATGGCATAAGCATTCAACTAACTCATTTAATAAACATGAAGAAAACATAATTATAATTCAGCGGAAGTCTCATACAACAGCACATCAGAATAATATTCGAAGCTATACATACATAAGTCCAAAAACCTCTAGTCTAGATGAGTTGATGGGACAAGACCCCAACTAACTCAACAAAACATAAAACTTAAATATGACATGAAATTGAAAGTCTAGTCCTCGAAAGATGATGACTCACCACTCACGCAGGTGCTAACTCTGATAAGCGATTATGAATGAGGCTGAACCTGGGAAATGGATTCGGCATCATGAAACGATGCAGCATAGAAAGTATGCGGTTAGTATGTAGAATGTACCGAGTATGCAAGGTAAGTAAGACCACTTAAGTAAAATAAATCATTTAAAACATTTCATAACATATCATAAGCTTTTAAGTGTAAGTAGAAGGCTACATGCATTCATTCTAAAGTCGTACTCATATCCTAACATGACCATGCATAGCTTTAGAATATCACGATTGACTCGAATGACTCAAAGATGAAACATAATATTTATATCAAAAGCTGAACAATGAGTCAAACCTTGTTTTTTGAACATGCATGCATAAGTAATCATCATGAGTAATGAATATGCAAATTTGAATGATATAGAGAGTGGGAGACTCATCACTTAACCGACATACCACGATAGAGCTTACATGGTCCTGACAATTACACTCAAGCGGGCAAAGCCGTCCAAAACCTTTCCAGGACTAAGGACGCTACCATGATATCAATATCAAGATGAAGGGCCAATCGGGCCGGGGATATCTCACAAAGGAGGTCCCAATAATATAATAGTATCAACCTCTATTGGCACGTCATTCTGGGCATAGGGTAATCGATCCTTAACCAGCTCGGTGCTAGACTCTTCTCCCAAAAACATGCAATGCTCTACATCATATATAACTAAGCTTAACATCGTCTATTGACGAAGCTCAACATTGTCTATTGACAAAGCTTAACATCATCCCTTGATGAAGCTCAAGATGAAATCATGCATGAATCAACATCGTATGAAACAAAGCTCACAATTGATTAATGAGAAATCTCATAATGAAATCATGTATAGACTAGACATCATATGGATATGAAGCTCAACACTGTCTGTTGACAAGGATCAACATTGACATACATCTCAATTATGAAATCATGCATATAGGAGACTTTATTCCGAAACATACCACAAGCTTAATCATAGATGGGAGCATCTACTTCAAATCATGTGGTAAGCTACATGTAGAAATATTTACTCAACATACCACAAGCTAGAATTTATAATAAAATTTGGGAAATTTCACTTCAAACAATGTGGTAAGCTTATGTCGGAAAAATCATCACTTTAAATCAACATATGGGAATCACCCAAAGATTTATCATACTTGAATCTAATCAATACATATTGAAAACAACAACATAATCATGGGTAGTTTTAGAAACATCAACCTCATCATCATCACACATTTGTCATAAATCACTTCTTTTATGAACTCATCATCCATGGGCATTTTAGATTCAAAATTTAGAAAATAATTTTTATAAGGAAAAACAACTTAGAATATTCCCAAACTTCATAATACAACAATATAAATACAATCTGATCATATCCATGTATAGAGATTGAAGAATAATGCAATTGGGTAAAACCCCATACTTGATCATAGACAATTTATCACATTTTGATAGGAATTAGGCATGGGTATGGAAGAAGACACCCACTCATAGCTTTACATACCTGGGAGGGATGATTTTAACACTTCTCTAATTTCCCAAGATGAGATTCTAATGGAAACCTTCAAAACTTGCTCTAAATCTTCCCTTCAAGATCTCAAGTTTGCATGCATTGAATGAATTATCTTAGAATAGGTTTTCCCCTCTTAAAATCCTGTAAAATGAGCCTTAAGCGACGTAGTATAGGTCTTAGGAACTTAGAAATTATGAAAAGACCCTTATTGAATTAGCAAGAAAACACTACCAGATGGTCCTAATGGACGACCTGACGGATCGTCACTGGCCAAACAACTCGTTATGTCGCTCGTCAGGTGCACTGGTTAACTGATCCTTTAGGGCTCGCAACGAGTGACTTAACGACCAGTTTCCATTGGTCACGACTCGTTGCCACCTCCCGTCATGCACGCTGCCTTTGAATTTAATAAAATCCCCTTTGCTTGATCACGACTCACCTCACGAGTCGTTGGGACAGACCACGACTCGTGGGGTCCCTTTCATTAAGTACACAGGACAACTCCTTCATTTTTTTCCAACACCACCCCGTGATGGACATGAAGACTCGTGGTGGCTGACCACGAGTCATTACCTCACTCATGGGGACCTCAATCCTGCACTTTCTCCAGGCCTTCCCACGAGTCACTTGAAGACTCGTGGGGTCTCCTCACCAGTCATCCAACAACTCATCCTGCAACTGCAGCATCATTTCCCAGATTTTTCCCCGTTTGACTCCCACTTCTGATCCTTAGGTTCTCGGGGTATTATAATAGATCACTATTGTAAAAGCCTTATGGTTATGTGGTCATGGGGAACACAATTCTAGTCAATTTGTGGATTGAATACAACGGAAATTGATTTAAGTATCTACTAGTCTTTAGTATTGTTCATTATTTTGTTTTTCAATTCTTTTCCCCCTAGGAAATAAGTAAGCCGATAATAATAGCTAATCACATTAACTCAAGTTCTTTTCATATTCCCTGTGGGATCGACTCTAACGTTTGGTGGGTTCTATATTCGACATCGACTGCTTTATATCTCATTTACGAGGTGTAATTTGGGCGGCATCAAATTTTGACACCGTTTTCAAGGAATACGGCTAAGACTTTTGTTAATTGTGTTTGATTTACTGTTGATCCTTATTTCCTTTTTATTTTTATTTTGTTGTTTTTGTTCTTAACAGGTCTTAGGTTCGTGCATGCCCAGTACTGGGAGCCAAGGAAAATCCCTGGTTCAAATCGATCATGAACTTGAACAACCATTGCAAAAACTAAGGAGAATGGCCAACGTACAAGAGTAAGAGACAGTGGACCAGGCTACAGCCAGAATGTTGGCTGAGGAACAAGCTCGGGCAAGAGATCGAGATTTAGCAAGGGTTGCTGAAGAGCAATGCCTAGCTGCCTAAGTAGAGTGAGCTAGAAGGAACAAAGGTCCAAATTAGCAGATGCACCGGTATTTCGATGAGGATGATGATGTTGATATTGATGAAACTGATGCCACTAGAGCTATTGTCCCTCCCCCTTTTCCTGTTGGGGAAAAGTTTGATATTACCGGTGTTATGATCCAACTGCTCAACATGAAGGGGATATTTGCAGGTCATGCAACTAATGATGCACGTACTCACTTGACTAATTTCGTGGGTATCTGCAAAGCATATAAACAACCGGGAGTGAGTTAGGATATGATACGACTGAGGTTGTTTTCATTTTCATTAGGGAGTGAGGCAATGCTCTGATTGCAGAACTGCCCAACGATTGTATCACTAGATAGAGGGAGTTAAAAAAAGCTTTTCTTGAAAGATTTTTTCCCATCTTCTAGAGCTTTGCAACTGAAAGATGAGATATACAACTTCAGGAATTTAACTTCTAAGGCACTTCATGAGACATGGTTGAGGTTTAAAAACAAGCTCAAAAGGGTGCCTAACCACAGGATCCCAGATGATACATTGCTGGAAATTTTCTATAGGTCTCTAAATTCTAACACCAAGGTGGTGGATTATACTGTGTCTGGCGGAACATTCATGAGTCACACTTATGTTGAAGCTTTTGAGCTACTTGACAGACTCACTAAAACCAATTGCGTATGACACACAAGAGAATTGGAGACTCCAACAGGTACTTATGCGGTAGGTATGTTTGCGGAGCAGAGAAGGAAGGATAAAGAGTGAGATCAAGATATTGCTGAAATAAAGACCACAATGGGAATGCTTGCTAAGAATTTGATGGGATCTGTGGCTGAAAAGGTAAAAGTTTTGGGTTTTCAGGGCAAGGGCCCGAGAAATGATAGAGGCGAATCAGAATCTGAGGAGGAAGTTAATTATCTGAATGATCAAGGGGAGAGTTTTTGGACTAACACCCAAGGGTATAACCAAGACTCTTGGCATCAAGGTCAGGGGAACCAAGGTCAGAACTACTATAGGGATAACAATTACAACTGAGGTCAATACAGAGACAATCGAGACTGGAAAAAGCGTGAGGAGTACAAAAATGATAGAAGCGGTCTTTATGTTCCTCCAAAGAACCATGAGCCTGAGTATAGTGGTTCAAGGGTGGAAGACATGTTATCCAAGGTACTTAAGTAGATGGAGCCGACAGATGGCCATTTCAAGAAGCTCCGCACTAATATTTTTGGTATGAATCAAAAGGTGGAATCACATGTTGTAGCCATTAAGCAGATTGAGCAGCAGCTGAGTCAGGTGTCTGCTGCGATGAACCAGAGGTATAAAGGCATACTTCCCAGTAATATAGTTCTAAAATCTTAAAAATGAAAGTCACTGCCTGGTGGTCACTACTAGGAGTGGGAAGGCAACGGTTGATCCTCTGAGGCCGGTTGTGGTTGATGAGATAGCAGAGCCCATAGTGATTGATAATGATAGGATGGAAGATTCTGAGGATCAGACCTTGGTTGTTGATTCAGTGGAAAAGATCGCTCCTAGTAATGCAAAGGAGCATGGATCTGGCAAATTGAAGGAGAAGGAGGCACCACAAAATATCACACCTATTCCTAGACCTCCTCCCCCTTTTCCACAACGGTTGAAGAAAAAGGTCGAAGATGGGAAGTATCACAAGTTCATTTCCATGTTGAAACAATTATCTATGAACATCCCATTAGTCAAGGCATTGAGTAGATGCCTGGCTATGCTAAATTCATGAAGGACCTTGTCACCAGAAAAAGGACCGTAAGCTTTGAAACTGCAGATAATTTGCACCACTGTAGTGCAATAGCATCCCGTTCTCTTATTCAGAAAAAGGAAGACCCTGGAGTGTTCACCATACCATGCACTATTGGAGCCTTTAATTTTGCTAAGGCGCTATGTGATCTAGGTGCTAGTATTAACTTGATGCCGCTAGTAGTGTTTAGACAGTTGGGCTTGGGAGCACACAAATCAACTATAATGCGACTTTTGATGGCAGATCGCACAATGAAAAATCCAGCGGGAATTCTCGATGATGTTCTAGTGAAAGTGGAGTCCTTTATATTTCTAGCCGATTTTGTCACCCTAGACTGTGAAGTTGATTTTAAAGTCCATATTATCTTGGGGTGACCATTCCTCACCACCGAATTTTCTCTTATAGATATGGAAACTGGACAGTTGAAATTCCGGCTGAACAATGAGGAGGTGACATTCAATGTATGCCGATCCATAAAACAGCCAAATGACATGAGGGTGGTCTCAGAAATTGATGTTATGGAACATGCGTTTCCAATTATGCCCATTGAGGAGTTATTGATTCTTGATGATTTAGCAATAGTTTTGATGAATATTGGTGCTTGGGAGATCCATGGGGGTAAGGAGATAGTTAATGCACTTGCTAATATGGGGTCATACACTTATGCTCCAAAGAAGATTGATCTTGACCTGAAGAATCGGGTAACCCACCAGTCAGGCTATCTATTGAGGAGCCTCCGATATTGGAGCTCAAAGCACTCCCGTCTCACTTGCAGTATGTATTTTTGGGAACCGACAACATTTTACCAGTCATTGTTGCAGCTAACCTGGAGGAATGGAAAGTGGAGTCTTTGGTCTCCATTCTGAACAGATATAAAAAAGCCATCGGGTGGAACATTGCAGACATTATTGGAATCCCACCCGATATTTGCACTCATAAGATCCAGCTAGAGCCAGATTGTATTCCAAGCACTGAGCATCAGCGTAGGTTGAATCCACCTAGAGGTGGTCAAAAAGGAAATCATCAAGTGGTTGGATGCGGGTGTGGTTTACCCTATTGCTGACAGCAAATGGGTGAGCCCAGTTCAGTGTATACCGAAGAAAGGAGGAATCATGATGGTCCCAAATACTAACAATGAGCTCATTCCACTCAAGCCAGTCACCGGTTGGAGAGTATGCATGGACTATAGGAAGTTGAACAGTTGGACTCAGAAAGATCACTTTCCTATGCCATTCATGGACTAGATGTTAGACCGACTTGCAGGCAGAGGATGGTACTATTTTCTTGATGGTTATTCAGGGTATAATCAGATTTCTATAGCCCTCGAAAACCAAGAGAAAACTACTTTCACTTGTCCATATGGTACATTTGCATTTAAGAGGATGTCGTTCTGGTTATGTAATGCGCCCACCACTTTTCAGTGTTGCATGATGTCCATATTTTCTGACATGGTGGAGGACATCATTGAAGTCTTTATGGATCACTTTTTGGTGGTGGGTGATTCATTCGAAGATTGTTTGGTTCATTTTAGCAAGGTGCTGCAGCGATGTGAAGAGACCAACTTGGTGCTTAACTGGAAAAAGTGTCATTTCATGGTCAAAGAAGGCATAGTGTTTGGCCATAAGATTTTTGGTAAGGGTATTGAGGTGGACAGGGCCAAGATCAAAGTAACTGCTACTTTACCACCTCCAATTTCTGTGAAAGGTGTTCGAAGTTTTTTGGGTCATGCAGGGTTTTATAGAAGATTCATCAATGATTTCTCCAAAATTGCACATCCTTTTTGTAAACTGCTTGAGAAAGAGGTGAAATTTGTTTTTGATGAGACATGTCTGAAGGCGTTTGAATGCCTAAAAGAAATATTGACCACTGCCCCGATTATAGTAGCACCGGACTGGTCTTTACCATTCGAGGTTATGTGTGATACTAGCAGAGTGGCCCTAGGAGATGTGTTGGGTTAGAGGTGAGAAAAGATTTTTCATCCTATATATTATGTTAGCAAGGCTCTTAATGCAGCTTAGACAAATTACACCATGACAGAACAAAATTGTTGACTATAGTTTTTGCATTCGAGAAGTTTCGAGCGTACTTGCTTGGAACTAAGGTGGTATTCCATACAAACCATGCAGCTTTGAGATATCTAATGGCAAAGAAGGATGCCAAGCCACGATTGATTTGATGCGTTTTGTTGCTACAAGAGTTTGAGTTCAAGGTAAAAGACCGAAAAGAGATCGAAAATTAGGTGGCGGATCACTTATCAAGATTAGAACCAGATGCAGCACTTCGTGATGAGCTGGACATAGATGATGCATTCCCCGAAGAGCAGGTTTTAGCTGCCTCACAGGATCTCATCCCATGGTTTGCAGACTTTGCTAATTATCTGGTGAGCGATATTGTACCGGAGAACTTATCTTTTCACCAGCGGAAGAAGTTCATGTCTGATGTGCGGAAGTTTTTCTGTGATGAGCCTTACTTATTCTGAATATGTGCTGATGGGGTGATTTGTAGATGCATGCGTGAGGTGGAAATGTTGAGCCTATTGGAGGCCTGCCACTCATCCCTTGATGGGGGTCACCACAGCAGGATTTGTGCAGCCCACAAGATTTTGCAATGTGGGTACTATTGGCCAATCATTCACCACGATGCACATGATTTTGCAAAGGCATGTGATGCATGCCAATGGCAAGGAGGCACGAGCTTCCTCTTACCCTCATCCTCGTAATTGAGTTGTTTGATGTGTGGGTCATTGATTTCATGGGCCCATTTGTGAGCTCAAAGGGGATGAAGTACATACTTGTTGCTGTGGACTATGTTTCGAAATGGGTGGAGGTAGTACCGCTTCCAAATAATGAAGGGAAGAGTGTCACAACATTCTTGAAGCGGAATATATTTGCTAGATTTGGGACTCCCAGAGCCATCATTAGTGATGGAGGTTCGCACTTCTGTAACCGGTTGTTTCGTACTTTATTGGAAACATATGGGGTAAAACATAGGGTGGCAACACCCTATCATTCGCAATCTAGTGGGTAAGTTGAAGTCTCCAACCGGGAGATAAAGACCATCTTGGCGAAGACTGTGAATGCTAACTGGACATATTGATCTGGAAGCTTGATGATGCTTTATGGGCTTATCAGACCGCATTCAAGACTCCTATAGGTATGTATCCGTATCATCTTGTGTATGGGAAAGCATGTTATCTTCCGGTTGAACTCGAGCATAAAGCGATGTGGGTGCTCAAGAAGCTGAATTTGAACTGGAGTAAAGCTGAAAACTTGAGTCTTGATCAGTTGAATGAGCTAGATGAATTTCATTTAAAAGACAATGAGAGTTTTGAAATTTATAAGCTAAGGATGAAAATTCAGCATGATCAGAAGATTGAGAAGAGAGAGTTCAACCCGGGTGATATGGTGTTACTATTCAATTCAAGGCTTCGCTTGTTTTCTGGCAAGTTGAAGTACAAATGTTTGGGGCCTTTTCTAGTGGTTCAAGTATTCTCCCATGGGGTAATTGAATTGGAAAACAATGAAGGAAAGCGTTGTAAAGGTGAAATCATATCTGGGGAAAAGTGAAGAAATAAAGCTGGTGGATCTTTGGGCTCTGGGTGAAATCTGAGTAACCCAGGGACTTACATCATGCCGCAACGTTAAATCAGGTGCTGCATGGGAGGAAACCCATGGAGGTGTTTTGGTGAAGTTTGAGTAGTCAAAATACCTATTTCATGCCGCGACGTTAAATCAAACACTTCTTGGGAGACAACCTAAGTTGTAAGTATAATATAAATGTAGTGTTTACGTGTGTTGATGTGTGTAGGTGATTAAGATGGGAAATTTGAAGCTAAAACAAAAAATCTAAACTTGAGTTGCTGGTGCCAAAAGCACAGAACGAGTCGTCATTAGACCAAATGACTCATTAAGTGGATCATGGTCACTGCCATAGAAAACAGTGTAGACAACAGTTTACCGAATGAGTCATTTCCAGTGAAAACGAATTGTGGGTTCTTCCGTCAAGTCTACTGGATCAAAGATGGAATTAAACCGAAAATAGTGACAACGAATGACTTAACGAATCGTTGGTAGACCCAACGATTCGTCAAGTTACCCATCATGAAGCTACTGCAGTTCAAGGCCTATGATTCATGCCACGAGTCGTTAGGTTCCAGGTAAGACTCGACACCCAGTCAATAGAACGAACAACCAAACGACTCATTGCTCTTCTTAATGAACCGTTACGTAGGACATGGTATTTTTTAATTAATTTCGACCTGACCCGACCCACGTACCAATTAGGGTAAAGAAAATTTTAAAGGGCATATAAACCACCCAATTTGCCCTCTAACATTCTCACCTCCACTTAAACTGAATTTCTAACTCAAAATTTCCCATTTTCATCATCCCAAGATCACTTCTCACTCGCAAAGCACTTACACACACACGATCACACTCAATTTTGCTCAAGTGTCGTATTCTACCGCAATATCAAGATAAAATCCCTCCTCTGCTCTTACAATTGTGAGTTCTCAGTTATTTCAAGCTTTACCTTACTCATTTATATTTGTGAATTCGAACATTACCTTGAGTTTTAGATAAAACCCTAAGTTGCTTTGATTTTCGTTACTCGTGATTAAAATTTAATTCAATGTTAAATGAGATGTGGTTGTTGTGCTGTTGGGATGGAAAATGCTAAGTGATGATGAACATAGTGTGAGTTATTTTAACCACTGTACAATAACTCTTGAGCACGAGCCATGTAACGAGTCGTGCTATCACCTCACGACTCGTTATGTAGCTCGTCCTGAGTGGGAATTAGGCTAAGTAACCAGTGTACCTTACTACTAGTCTAACGAGTCATTGCCTCAGGTAATGAATCGTTGTGACCATTCGTTAAGTCCACTGGTCCAGCAAAGAAAGACATGACCTGCAGACAAGGAGTGACCTCACGAGTTGTGGCCGGTGGCAATGACTCGTTGAGTCCCTCGTCCTGTTTGTCGGGACACAATTAAAAGTCGATTTTGTTTCATCTCATTTTTCATACTAATCATTATTCCACAGGTACAATGGCTCTGAAGGGTACACCAAAGAAAGATCCGTCCAAGAAACAGGTTTCGGAGAGGAGTCAGTCATCATATCGCAGACTTAGGAACGCGCCCTCCTCCTCCGAAGAGGCGAGTAGCTCGGAAGAGGAATATGGAGTTTCAAAAGAGCAACTTCAGAGAAGATCCACTAGGGATAGGACACAATGCCCTACAAATCCGACAGCCCTGGTTGATGCTCCTACTCCACTTGCAAGAGAACCACCAAGCCAAGCAGATAAGAATGATGGGGCCACAGTCCCAATTGCTCCCGAGGACACCACAACTACAGAAAATGTAGAGGGTGCTGATGAGTCACATGCCCAATAGGGGAGCACAGATGATAAGCTGATAGAGACTTTAAATATATCTAATGATCAACCACAACAGGTGAGGCGATGGTGTGTTCGCGGTATGCGGGCCATTTACAATAGGGACATTGCTCCAAATGAAAAAGGCCATCTAAAGAGGAGCATCTACGAGGAGCCCAAACTGGTCACCATGGGGCTCAAGGACCTCCCTGAGCTGCAGGATTTATTTGATAGATATAGGTTCGGGTGGTTAAATGAACCATCGGGGAGCTACAACCCTTTCCTGGTGAGAGAGTTTTATGCATCGTACAGAGTCATGTTATAGCGTCTAGCATTGGGAGGCCAAGACTGGAAGAAGAGACCTGCATTGACATAGGTTTGGTTTGGGAGACGCCTGTAGATATCTCTGAGAGGATCATCTCTAGACTGCTCTATGGTCCAAACTATCATGCCCCAATGAATACAGCCGAATTCGATCACAGACTGTCCGAGTTCAAGAAAGTCAAAACCAAGAAGCTGAATAGTTAGAATGAATCAGGCAGTACACTTGGCTGTCACGAGTCATTGTCACAAGGGGTCCGCTGGTTGAGTGGTTGCATGGCACCGAGTCCCAAATAAAAAAGGCCATATTGAACTTCCAAGCAAAATTCTAGTGGTTATTTGTTTGAAACATGCTGGTACCGACCAACAATGATAATGTTCTTTCACCTGACAGAGCTGCACTGGTAGCTAGCATCATGGAGGGGTACGCCATAAACTTCCCGCGGTATATTGCTGAAGAGATTCGAGAGCGGGCGATAAATGATAGCACTACCATTCCTTTTCCATGCCTCATTGATAGACTTTGTCAGGAGTCAAAAGTACCAGAATTTTCGTCGGTTGATCAGCGAGTAATGGTCCATAAGATCACCGATATTGGGCTGATAAGAGAAGAAACAAACCCAATATCGAGAGTAAGGAGTCAGTCTGCTACATCCGCTGGAGAGAATTTATTGGCAGAGGCATTGAGCAGCAGTATGTAGACTGAGGTTGCATTGTTTACTGAGATACTGGCAGAGCCCACATAGGCTCGAGAGATGGGTAGCCAACCTGAGGCTACAGATGTAACCGACATTCCCACACCTGCTGAGGTTCCAAAGTCCTCATCCTCAACAGCAACACCTCGGCCATCTGTTGCACCCTCACGTGCTCCTTCAGCTGGTCTAGTCAGTATTTCCTAAGAATTCCTGACCGACATGGTTAGACGGCTGGCGAAAGCCGAAAAATAGCAAGCACACACAGCTCTTCAAGTTAAAGTACTAATGGAGCAAGTTAAGTCATGGGTTACAAAGGAGTTAGAGGCAATCTCTAGCTCAGTGCATGGCTGGTTAGATGCCTTCGGGAGGCGTATGGATGAGTGCCTTGCATAGTTACAGGCGCCCGAGCTGGCAAGGTGGTATGCGGAGATAGAAGCACTTCGAGCGGAGGTGCGGGAGTTGTCCACGTAATAGGTAGTTGTGATCCCTCCACCCGTGCTTCCAGTGATTAATGACGAGAGTGAAGAAGAGCTACCACTAATATTTGACTTCATCACTGAGGAGCCAGTGGCGTAGGATAAGGGCGAGAGGCCTCGTGAGGAGGAAAGATTTAAGGAGGATGATTCTCTTCTCTGTGAGTAGAAGAGAGAGCAGAGAGAGATGGAGACAACATTGTAGTTATCTAGAGAGGAGGCTCGACAGAGGGCCGCAGTTGAGGCAGTGAGAGCTCGTGGAGAAGGTATGAGCTCAGTAGGTTCTTAAAATGCACCGGGTCAAGCTGGTGGTACAGGAGATGACACTGGAGGAGTATCTGCACCCTCCACCGACCAGGTCACAGACGCCTAGGTCGGACAGATATGTTCCCTATTTCTAGGGTTTTGTTTTTATATATATGCATCGAGGACGAAGCATGCTTTTCTTGATGGGGGTGGGGAGGGATACCTGTGTATTTTGTTGAACATAACCTGAAGGTTTTTCTTGCCGAATATCTTTTCCCTCGAGTGTTCTTTATCTAGTAAAGCCGACACGTTTAGATTTTTATGTTTTTGTATTTGTTTGTGTCAGTCGAAAAAAATAAGGTGAACTTAAGGCATTCAAGAGCATGGATTTTTGAATTTAGTTGAACTGATAATGTGATACCCCTCCTAAAATTCTTTTATGTGTGTGTTAAAATCGACAAGTATGACTTTTTTGAATCTTTGCATGGCATTAAAACCGTGAACATGTTTACCATTGTATCACTGTACCTGAACTAACAGTTAGTAGAAGTGATGATGTTGGCATGTGCTGTGAGTGTGTGAGACTTAATAGTTAAACTCTGTTGTGTGTGTCAATCTAGAACTTGCCTGGTCAGTCGTACTAAGAGAGGATTGGAAACTAGGAAAGGATCATAGGCCATTTATGATGAATGAGTCCACTTTATCCTTAAAAGATCTACAAAATAAAAATAAATATCCCTTGATCCAAATTTTTGAGCTTAAATTGACCTTTCTTTTTGTTAACACAAATTCACCTTCCTGCTTTAATTAAAATGAACCTGTTTTGGCTCTGGTCCCTCCTTGGACACTGTGAACCTCAACTCGGGCAAATCGCCTAAGTTGAGGGTGGATATCATAAGAGTGATTAAGAAGAGTAGGGTGGAGTGAAATTAGGTAATGAAAATAAAAGAGCGGGTGCAGTGTGTGTAATGAAAGTAAAGAAGAAAAAGAAAAATATGAAAGTAATGAATATTTGAATGAAGGAACACCGCACTCGTAGTTGCAAACGAAAGTAAAAGAAGAAGAAAGAAAAGGAAAAAGGGAGAAAATATGAAAAGAGGGGTAAAAGTTGAGTCAAAGTGTGTAGTGCCAAGGAGGGTTAAGCTACTAGTCTCATATGTACTATACCCAAACCCGAGCCTACGTTACAAGCTTAAAAAGTCCTATAGTGATCCTGGTTACCCGTCTAAAATTCGAGGTATGAAAGTAAAGGAAAGCTTATGGTATTGCATATGCACAGTGAGAATTTCTTTGAGAGAGCAAGTCTTATCTTACCTAGTTCCAAGAGAAATACATTGATATGATCATATATACATGAGTGTGTGTGGGACTTCTTTGTGGTAAGAGCATTTGGTCAACAAAATTATCTGCAAACTATTTGGGTTAGTGTTATAGATTTATGTGCATGGTTGCAAGTGACAGTATTTTTCCATGTTTCGATTCCTCGTGTCATGGTTGAAAATTTTACATATGCATTATGATTTGATTTTGGATGATAAAGGAGGGGTTAGAAAATTTGATTAGATGAAGAGTTGTGACCGCCGTAAGTTTCCTAAGGTTCTTTTGATTGAAACGTCGAAATAGTTTATTTTGGTTTTGTTTTTGTCTGAGGACATGTAAAAGTTCTAAGTTGAGGGTGTTGATGTGTCGTGATTTTTACGGCACTTTTGACGCTTAAAATCAAGAAACTATGCACATTCGGGGTATGTTTATGTAGATATAATGTGTTTATATTAAATATTGCAGGAAAACAGGTCTGGAAAGGGAAATAGGCAAAGTAAGGCAAAAATGGACAAATTGTAGGCTGATACCCAAGCCACGAGTCGTCATCCCAATGAACGACTCGTTCCTAGAGTCATGGAGAAGAGCAGGAATTTTTAAAGAGGATGCAGTATACCTCACGAGTTGAAGGCACAACTCGTTACATTTGGTAACGAGTCCCTATGACAGTCGTGGAGATTGGGAGAAAAATTGTGGAAGAATGCCCAGTGAAGACAACAAGTGACATAACGAGTCGTCAGGTGAAGTGATGACTCGTCATCAGGTACTGTGCGGATCCGTCAAATGCACTGGAGGATTTGGTGAGCCAGGGCCACGAGGGACCTAACGGCTCGTGCCCAGACCTAACGATTCGTTAGGTGACCCTTCACCAAGACTAGACAAATTTCTGAGAATGAGTCAAATTCACTGGCCACAACTCGTTGGAAGACCCAACGAGTCGTTACTTGGCCCGTTACCCCTACAGACCTGGAGTCCAATTTTAGTTAGGATAAGATTTGTTTAGAACTATAAATACAATATTTAGGTTTATTTTTCGAACACAGTTTTATTTTACTATCTTTTACGTTAATTTTGGTGTTGTTAACATGCATTCTTGGTTCCAGAAACAAAGTTTGGAATTTTGTTCTTGATTTGGGGATCAAACGACATTGAAGTTTTGTTCATCAGTTTTGGTCTTTTATTCAATTCACGTGGTTTTCTTCTACAAATTTTTGTACGTTACAATTATGATTTCTTCTATATTTTGTGATTGTGATTGTTCAAATATGAGTAGCTAAACCCATAACTAGGATTGTGGGAACCATGATGAATTAACACATATAGGTAAAACACTCGGTGATTCTTGAATGGGGTTTTATGCATGTATTATTTTTCCCTTCGTTTTAATTATTCCTTAACGGTTGAAAACATTAGAATTTGCCTTATTCTTACTTACCGGATCAAGGGGGTAGTGAATGGGAAAAAAGATTAACAATGGAGATTTGAGGCTATCAACCCTCATCTAATAGCTTGAACTTATTCGGAAATAGCTAATTTGATATTAAGGATAAGGGTTAATTAAGCATACACCCGTATACGGACAAAGTTGTGTGGTGATAATCATCTAGATAGGGGACATCCATTTAGGTGAATTTAACTTAACAATATTACATGCTAAACAACAGAATAGATCACTAGTATAAAAGTCTTGTGGTTATGAAGTCATGGGGAACACAATGCTAATCAATTTATTGATTGAATACAACCGAAATTGATTTAAATATCTGCTAGTCTTTACTCTTATTCATTATTTTGTTTTTCAATTCAATCCCCCCTAGGAAATAAGTAAGCCGATAGTAATAGCTAATCACACTAACTCAAGTTCTTTCCATATTCCCTTTGGGATCTACCCTAACCTTTGTTGGGTTCTATATTTGACATCAGCCGCTTTATATCCATTTACAATGTGTAATTTGGGCGACATCAGTCACATGATCCTTTAAATCTGTGGACGTAACCCAGACTCGCAAAAAATTTAAATTTATCCACGCTTAGATCGTTCGGGTGTCATAACGATCGGACGGGTCATTACGAATAATTCTATCAATAAACTTACAATAACATTATCTAAATCTAACATTATTTAAATCTAACAATTCTAACAATAACTTACAGTAACATTATCTAAATCTAACAATTCTAACTAATAATTCTAGCAATAGCATTACAATTATAACAATAACATTAACAATTTGATAAACGTACTATTTGTTAATCTAGGTAACATGAACAAAATAAAACCATAACCTTTAAAATTAGGGCTAAAATAGTGAGGGGTAGCGACGGAGAAGGGGCAAAGACAGAGGAAGGGAGATGACGGTGGTGGAGGAACGACGGGTGGTTGGGTGAAGGAACACCAGTGGTCTGGGAATGGGGTGGTGGCTGGGAGGTCTTTTCGCCGAAGGGAAAGAAAAAGGAAAGAAAAGTGAGATATAAGGGTTTTTCGCGTCCTTGGTTTAATTTAATTAGACAAACGGGCGGACAAGGTCGGGTAGTCTGATGGTTTATCTATTAAATGAATTGATTAGATCTTGACCAAAATATCAACGGACTAAACAACACTGTCTGCAGGTTTTCAAAATTATTTAATAAAAATTTATTTCTATATTATTTTTTTATTTTTATTTAAAAAATAATAATTAATTAAAAGAACGATTCTGTCTGTTGGATACATAAAGTATTTTTTTATTTTTTAAATTAAATTCGACTCTATCTATCGAATTTTATCCTGGTTAAAATTATTCGCACATAAATACCCAAACAATACCGACGGAAAAACTGAGGGATAGTGAAGGTTTGTTAAAAAAATTAAAAATAACTTAGTTAAAAAATAAAGTAATCGACAGACAGAAACAATTTTCCCTCAGTTTGTCTGACCGATCCTGTCCGTCAGTTTCTGTCCCTCATTTTTTGAGTAGTTTTTTATAGTATATATATCATGTTGTATGTCAAAGGCTTTTTTTATGCAGATAAGAGTTGGTTCTATTTTTTGGAGATAAAAAAAATTATTATGGCTAACTCTACCGTGAATACTGAGTTTATTGCTTTAGCTTTGGCTAGTGAAAAAGCGAATTTATTTAGAGATTTATTATATTAATTACTTCATTTTGAGAAATTAGTTTCTCTAATTTTGATTTATTGTGATAGTACTAATGTTAATTGAAAGAGTACAAAGCCGTTATTATAATGGTAAATTCAGATTCATGAGGAGAAAATATTTTATTATGTGATAATATTTGACAAGTGATACCATTGACGTTGATCATATCAAATTTTGTGACAATCTTGCAAATTCACAAGGCCTTAGCAAGAAAAGAGGTCTCGAGCACATCGAGGAGAGTGAGATTGAAGCCTATAAATTTTTCATATATGAGGAAATCTAATCTGGGGACTAGAAATCCTATAACCGGGTTCAATAGGAAAAATGAATCATATGATGATTTATTGTGAAATTCAGTTATTTTATTCCCTACCTAAGGTGTGAGTGCATTTATTCGGTAACAATTTGTGAAGGTTGAGTCTATAAGCTCTTAATGAAAATCTGTATCTTGTATAAGTGGGGTGTTAGAGTTACAGAAGCACCCTAGACAGATTTCACCTATGTGAAAATTAAGCTTATTCTAAAAAATACTCATGAAAATCGGAATAATATAATGTCGTAATGTGCTAGCTATTAAAGTTTATGTCAAACCGTGATTATTATGTGTAAGCAGTGATACTTTATTTTTCTTAAGCAGTCATAGTCCAAGTCTGAGATCACTTTTGACTTCGGAGTATATGTTAATATTTTACTATATAGAGGTTCAATGTAGAGCACACCTTCACTATGAATAATACTCTCTCTTCAGCTAAAGCGGTGAAATCTCTTCTTTTAATATTGAAATGAATGGGGGAGTATTTTTATACATTTTAATATTAAAACTATAATATTAAAGTGCATAATATTAGTGGACATACAAAAATTGAAGAAAGTGATGTCATTATTTTTTGTAACTCATGTAACCACTATAACATGTTCTCCATATTATATCCTACTAATTATCCCACTAAATCTCAAGTTGTTATCCACTATCTTATATTTACTATATGGAAGAAATCCTACAACTATATAAAGGATATTTCTTCTTGTGTTGCGTAGTAGAGAAAGATGAGAAGTGTGAAAAATATTATAGTGTATTTTGAGGTTAGTATAGTGAAAGAGAAAGTTGAGACAAAAAATAATATTCTAAGTTTCCAACTAATTCACTATACAAAATAGAGTAATTTTATATTAAAGGAAGGTGTTCTTTTGGTGGAGTTTTGGACTATTCAGCAGATCCAGAATTATTTGAAATCATACTACGTTATTGGGCTATTGTATCCTGTAAGGGACAAGTTAAAAATATTACTATTGAATCAATAAATATTACACCATAATAAAAAATTCATCTTTTTAAAAAAAATGAGATATTCATACTTTAAATATTTATTTATTTTAAATTATAACTATAACTTATAATACGTTCAGCAACATGTGAAGATTGGGATTGGGTTCAAACCTCTGACCACACCAACTCACCAGGAAGCACTAGTAGTTATCAAGCTGGTGTACGGGTATCCTGGGCACCATGCACTTACTCGTTACTCAGGGTGACTGGACTAATATTTATAATATTTCATTCATATATATATATATATGTCGAGGTGTCAAATCTTTTCATTGATGTGAGTTTTTAGGGAAGATCAGTCTGTTATTTCTAGAGTAAATTTTATCCGTTGAGTGACAGTCTTTCCATTCGGCACCGTTAAATTACTAAGGTGACGTTTGAAATGTTTAGGTGACGTGGCATTTCCGCACTTCTACTTAGATGCATCCTTGTTGGGAGGAAATATCACCTCCAAGAAAATTATTTTTCTAAAATAATATTTTAAAAATATTCTAATCAATCAAATACATAAATATTAAAAGAATATTTTACAGAAATATATATTTTCCGATACCAAACACACCCTTAATATTCCCATGAGCTTTCACCTTTAACTGGACCATTAGAATGACCAAAGGTTCATTTTGCCTGCTAGTAATAATTTTCTGCTCTGAGAAAACTGCAAAAAGGGTAAATTATGTTATGGTAGGATAGGAATATTAAAGAATTTCAGCTACATAGATTGATGGTATAAATAATTTTACAGTGTAATTTAATTATTTTTAAAAATATATTTTATTTTCATGTTACGAACACAGTGTTTGTTGAAATTTACCAACTTTTAAACCTTTTGGGGGAAATTTATTTAGACTATTATAATTTTAAATAAATTATGTTAGGTTCAAAGTATAGAGCAAAACCCTGAATTTGTAGGTCTCTGGAAATTTCATGACTAAGGGACTAAAGAACATATAGAATTAATTAAGGTTAAATATATTCTTAAATGGTAGTGTGGTAGAATGTATTAGAAAAAATAATATATGCATTAACTTTGTATATTATTAATATTTTATTTAAAATATTTTTTAAATTTATGTATAATTGATGCAAGTGTTAGTTATACACTCTATTTAGTATTATGTAATGGTTTTTGATGCATGCAATAGTATGATTAAGATATAGTTGCCTAGCAAAAAATTTTTCACATTCATTTTTTTTTTATTTATAAAAAATATTTTTATAAATAAATATAAATATAACTAATACCGATATTATATTGATCGATCTCTCACCGGAAAAAAAAGTTATTTTTAGAAAATCACAAAGACTAGCAGGCATGTGCCACCCAAAGAGAGCAAAGAAATTTTCTCCATCTTAATTTATGTGATGTATTATAATTAAATATAAAATTTTAGGAATATAAAAAAAAAATTTAAAATTTATGATCTAAAATAAGTTATAAATATTTGTGCAATTATAAATCATTTTTTTAAAGATAAAATGAATATTTTAATATATATATATATATATATATATTGAGGCTTACTTAAAAAAAAGTGTCAGATAAAAAGACATTAATGGGATTTCTGTACCGACAACTGTCACACTTCACCAAGTTGGGGAGGTGGGGGAAGGGGTATACCTGTCAGACGCCCAAGGATCTTGATTTTCTTAAAGCTCCAAATTGTTATAGGGTCTCAGTCTCAGATTTTGGGACCACTTCTGAGTGTGATTTTATTGTTTACATTTTAGTGTCCCGTGCATAGTAGGGTTGGGGTTGAAAATAAGAACCTCCTGTGTAGATCCAAGGTCATCCCTCTTGTTTCTGTGAAGTGAACTTTTCCTTTTCTCAATTTATTATTATGTACTAGTTACCCGATGAATATGTGCGTTTCATGTGTATGCTTGACACTGAAACTATTAGTCCACATGCATTTATCTTTAACAACACTAAGTGCGAGGTGTAAAGCCATGTAAGTTATTAAATTTTATTCGGACTAATTGCATGCATAGCGACTAGATTTAAGTAATTCCGATATATGTAGAATTCACACGAGGGTATTATATCCTTTGGAGTATGTTAATGAGGTTAGGGTATGTATTAGAGAAGGTTTGAAGTGATAAAAAGGGAAAAGGAAACAAAAACAAAAGAAGACGTCCTAGGTCGCACAAGACTCAATTTCTAATGTGTACCACAGTCAGTGTTGGTATCGCTCAAATCTACATCCAATTAGGAGTTAGTACACAACTGACTGTAATATAATTATCCAATGAAGAGTCGGGATTGTATCTACAAGGACTTTGTATTGATTCAAGCTACTAAGCAAAGCAAATATGACTGAATGATTTAAGAACTACTCAAGTTAATGGGTAAAGAGAGAATCAAACTAAATTGCTAAAGTCGGGAATGGAAAGGGTTGAAGTCAACAAGATAAAATACTAGGGATGTGTTCCGACATAAGATTAATCCCCCTAAATCATTCAATTAGGTTCATCAATAATAAGCTCTTTGTAAATCTGCAAACAATCACTTAATCAATCACTAGGTGTCTTTCAACAACCAACCAATGTTTATCCCAATCAATTCTTTCAAATTGATGAGAATTCAAATCAAAATAAATTGTAATTTGCCAATTAGATTCATTAAATCTCTAAGTGAATCTATTACACAAGGATTATGCTTTGGCCATTGCTACCCAAATTCTAATTGGCTCTTTTAAGCACAATTGGAGCAATTTGGCATGAATAGGTATTTGCAACCACCAGTTACTGCTTACAAATCAAAGATCAATCAAATATTTAAAAGCTCATTATCAATTCATCCTAATTGAGATTACTAAGATTTACAACCCCATTGAATTCACAACAATAGATAAGAATTTAGTTACTCATTGATGTAGAAGAAGAAGAAAACATAAAATTAAATATGATCACTTACAATTTAATAGAAGAAACAGAAAATTCAAAGTATGGAGTTGATCTTCAAACTACAACAAGGTATTCCCAAAATATGCTATTCTCTACTATAAAGTTCAGACTCCCTAAAACAGAGACTAAAAAGACTATTTATACTAAAGGCAAAATTTAAGTCTAATTTAAATTCAGTTGGCCAAGTTTACAGGTACAAACCGTAAGTTGAACTAGAGGTTCGTACTTTGCTCTGCACTTTGAACCTGCTCTTTGTTCAGTTGGCTACCGTACTTCAACTTACAGACTGTATATTGAATTTATTGTCCCTACTTTCCTTCGTAGATTGCTTCTTCAGGATTGACAATTCTCTAAATTTGTGATCTGCAGTAATATTTACCGTCCGCAAATTGAATGTGCTGGCTATATTTTGCTTCGTACTTTACTAACAGATTTTTTCCACTCATTGGTTTAAATTATGATTAGAAGTACGAGCCACACCTTGAAAGTACGGTCCATCTATTCCCATTTTCTGGCATGAGTTATGTGATTGGTGCCTCTTTCCTCAAACTCATGGGATTCCTAAAACTTAGCAAAATAACATTAATATTGACTTAAATTAGTACTTAAAGACATGCAAAACTCCATGAAAATAAGTACAAATGTGTCGCAAGACCCTGATACATCAACATCCGCAACTTAAATCTTTTTCTTGTCCACAAGCAACTAAAATAAGAAAATCTAATCTAGACACATGTTTCGATTTCACAAAGTGCAATGCCTATGGTGGTTTTAGCAAGTAGCTACATGCATTCAATTTTCAAACAAGCTACCCGCTCCATCATGCAAAATCAACTTTCTCACAACTATTAAGACTAATCATGCAATCTCTATTCATGACATCATATCAACATACAAGACATCTAGATTGAGAAGCACCTTATGCTAGACATTTTCATCCACATGCCCTCACATTAGACCAAGAAAATTATTCATTTCTAGTAATAAAGATCACACACAATACATGGACACAAGATCAAGGGAGAAGAGAAAGACGATCACTCTCACAAAGATGTTCAAAATTTAGATCATAACGACCACATGCCTGTCTTTATTCTCAAATACCTCTACTTTTGAAAATTCGAGTTGAGATCACATATAGACTTTTCTAAGCTTGTAATGTTGGTTCAAAGGGCTGATAGAAGACATATATGAAATTTAGTGACTCGATAACATCATTGAACACTACATCACCTTCCACTTTTTTTTTCTTTTTGTTCCTTTCTTTTTCTTTCCCTTCTTTTCTTAGCAATTTCCACAATCCAAAGTACCTCTTTATGAGCTTATTTTATTTTTTTCTTCTTTTTTTCTTTTCTTTTTCTCTTCTTTCCTTTTCTTGTTCAGTATGTCTGGGAAAGTGGTCAAACTACTCATTTTTGTCTTTTTTTTTTCTTTTTCTACCTTCTCACCCCTAACTTACATCTTTTTGTATCATCACAATATTTCATAGTGTCAAGGAGGATGGATTCAAAAGAGGATCAACTAAGAATTGATTTCCATTTTATTGCGGTTGGTCAAGAAAAAAGGGTCATAGGCTCAAAAGAAGAGACTAGGGATACATGTATCATTTGATAGGCTCATGTAGGCAATGGGACTTTTGAAAAATAAAGAAGACCGAAGTTCATCTCTACAACCTAATCAATCCTAAGCTAAAGCATGAGTAACTAGGCAAGTTCTAAAGTGTGACTACAACAAGTGAACAAAACTAGAATCGTCAGCACACACTACAACAAAGTATATTTATAGCTACAAAATTTAAGCTATGAATTTAAACTTTATGGCTAATATCTAGTAATAGCCACAAATGTTTGAATTCTGTAGCTATCGTAAAATTTCTTAGCTATGAAAATCAAATTGACAAAGCTAATTTCTCATTTTTGATATAATTGCTAATAATCATGGCAATAATTGTCTAAATAGCTACAACTTTATTGCTACAATAAAGTTTTATAGTTGATCATAAATTTTTCGTGATAAAAATTACTATAGCAATAATAATATTTTTACCCATAATAAACTATTTGAAATAAAATATTGTAGCTAAATAAATATTTTTGCTTCAAGTTATAAAAAGTTGTAGTAATAGTTAAAGGCAACAACCACTAATTTTTTGCTGTAATATTAATTCATAGATAATTATTATTTTTTATCACAAAATAAAATTTATTGTACTAATAATAACCTTTTAGCCACAATAAATTAATTTAAAATAAAATATTATAGTTAAATAAATAGTTTTGCTTCATGTTATATAAAATTGTGGCAATAGTTAAATGACATAGCCATGATTTTTTTTACAATAATAAATTTTCATAGCTAATTATTAATTTTTGTCATGTGCTGAATATGTTGTAGTAATAGTAATTTTTTGGCTACAAAAGATCTTTAAAATAAAATATTATAATTAAATAAATATTTTTGCTTTGAGTATTAAAAATTCATGGCAATAGTTTGACTTAATAGCTATAATTATTTGTCAGATAAAATGATATAGCCACAAATTCCTTTATAATAAAATTTTATAGCTAATAATTAAATTTATCATGAATTGAAATTTATCGTAACAATACTAATCTAGTGTAATTAGAGGTGTTAATCATTCGATTAAGTTTTATAGACATGTAAATTTCAATAAAAACAATTATATCTAATTAATTTTTATTAACTAATTATATCGAACATGAAAGTAATTTCACTAAGTCTCACCGAAGCATCATCTTGACCAAGTACTTTCACAATTGTTATTTTCCTCAAACTTATTTTATCAGAGTAATATCTTTATTGATCTAGTGTAATTTCAGGTATTGATCATTCAATTCAGTTTAATTTTACATCTTATGAATTTTGAATATAATTTAAATAATTAATAAGTGATTATATTAATTTTAATTAACTAATTATATCAAATTTTAATAAAACTTCCATAAGTCTCACTAAAATTTTATTTTGATAAAGTATTTTAAAATTATTTTTTGACTCAAATATGATCTATTGGGACGGTACATTTATCAATTTAGTGTAATTAATTAGAGGTGTTCATCATTTTACTTGATTCAACTTTACAGGATATTAATCGTACAATTCAAATATAATTTAAATAAATAAATAATTATATCTAATTAATTTTGATTAACTAATTATATCAAAATTTTACTAAGTCTCGCTTAAAGTTTATCTAAGATCAAGTGTTTCGAGAATTCATGTTATTTGGCTCAGACATGATCTATTGAAATAAAAATTTTATCGATTTAGTGCAATTAGAGGTGTTCATTATTCACCTTGAATTAATTTTACATGATCTTACTTGTAAGTTTCAAATAAAATTTAAATAAATAGGTGATTATATCTAAATTTTAAATATAATTTAAATAAATAGACAATTATATATAATTCCCTTTGATTAACTAATTATTTCGAATTTAACAGAATTTCAATAAGTCTCACTCAAGTGTTATCTTGGTCAAGTGTTTTGAAAATTATTATTTTATTTAGACCTAATATATCTGAACAATACCTTTATGATCTACTATTAATTTGAATTAATTAATAATTATTGAAAATATAATTATAATTAGCTGAGCTAATGATTAATAATTGAATCTAATTAATATAGAAGTGTATCTATACTATAATTTATATCTAATTTGTAAGAACTTTAAAAAATATTCAATGATAATAAATTATTAAAAAAAAGAGTAAAATCTAATTACAATACATGGAATACCATTGTATTACATAAGATTTTGTTTTTTAAAAAATCAAATCATATTTCATGATTATTAGAAGGGAAAATGCTGAAAATTGAAATGTTTGAAAAAGAATTAATCTAAAAAAAATTAAAATTCCCTCCAAACTATTCTCTCTAATTTTTTGTATGTAAATTAAAGCCTTCTTTTCCTATTGGAGAGATTAGAGAGAAAAAATAAAATTTATAAAGAGAATTAGAGAGATTAAATAATCAAAAATTTTAAACTCTCAAAACAAAGCCAAAAATCATTCCCATAAGAAAGGTATGTCTTCTTCCTTTTTCTCAATCCCCAAACTTATCCTCCTCCTTCTTATTCTTCTTCTTTAAAGATTTTAATCACGAATTTCTTTCACTTTATTTATTCTTAGATTATCGACATATATTATTTTTGCAACTTTGAAATGTCATCTTTTTATTCAATTTTGATTAAAAAGTGAATTTTCTGTGATTTTTTATGGGTCTAAAAAATGTATAACTTTACTTTCAAAAAAAAAAAAATCTTTTTCCACATTATTGATATGTTAGAAGCATAAAGATATATCTTTTTTCTATGTGAAGTTCATATGATATTTTATATATATATATATATATATATATATATATATATATGTATATATATATGTATGTATGTATGTATGTATATATATATAATGTTTTAAAGATTTTTTTTTAGTTGATTGTACTGATTTTAATTGTGTAGTTTATCTTTTTTTTTTAAAAAAAATATTCTTATATATCATTCTTCTAATTGAATCACATTACTCATATTTTTTTATATAAAAAATTGTAGTCAGATGGAAAGAAAATTTTTTAATGACGTCTACAACTCAAGATCGACAGTCGTTACAGCTTGTGGAGGAGTGATGAAAGCATTAAAAAAATCAACGAGGACATAAATAATTATTTTTTTCTTTTGTAAAAGCATACTGATATGTTTGAATAAAATCATATTTCATTATTTTGAATGATATTGTTGCCTTTATTAATACTTTTTTTAATGTTTTTTATTTATTATACAATTAAAGAGTATATTTAGCTATAATTATCTATAAATTTCATGCCAAAAATAAGATTTCATCCATATTATATGAATTAAAGTGACTATACTATATTTTAATTAATAACTATAAAATAATTTTGTTTATTTATTATACAATTAAAGAGTATATTTAGCTATAATTATCTATAAATTCCATGCCAAAAATAAAATTTCATCCATATTATATGAATTAAAGTGACTAACTATATTTTAATTAATAACTATAAAATAATTTTGTAGCTAAATACACACAATTTTATGTGTGTGTGTATATATATATATTATTACATAATAAGAATATGGCTACACATTTTTATTTTTGTGGCAAATGAAAAAAATATTGTTACAAAAATTTATTTTTCATGACAAAAAATTATGAGATTTTAGCAATGAATTTTTAAGTTAGTAGCTAAATATAAACATTTATTGCCACGTACCAAGAGCATGACTATAAATTTTACTTTTCACATAAAATGAAAAAATTCTTTGCACTTCTATATATTTCATGGCCAATGGTATGGATATTTAGCTACAATACGAATATGTTTATGGCAAGTAATTCAATTGGCAGCTATGAATTTTTCTATTTGTAACTGAATACGGGTATTATTGCCACGCGACTAAGCTATAAAATTTAAATTTATGTGAAAAATAGATATAATTTTTTGCTACAATACAATACCTTGTGGTTACAATATGAAGATAGCTATCAATATTATTTGTCATGGAAAAAGAATAAAATCACTTGCTATAGGTATATTTTTTGTGGCAAGAATATTTTACCATCATAGCTACAACAAAACCATGTCGTAGCTATAATTATTAGTCCTTATCCACGGACCATGTAAAATCTTTGGCTAACTTTTAGTTAAGCTACATCTTGCTACGAAATCTTTTAGCCACAAAAATTTTCACATTTAACTAAAACGTATTCTGTAGCTATATATGCATTTTGTTGTTGTGATACATTGACACATGAATATCATATTGACTAATCATTTTCACTCTTATCTAGGTAATCTATGCCATAGTTATCACAAGCAAACGACACAAATGGAGGTAAACATATCAAAATAAAATAGTTGTGGCAAAAATTTTGAGGGGAAATAGTTTTTCAGAAATCATCACACATGCATGCATTAAGCCCATTTACCGTCACCATATAATTCAAAAAGACTTTATTCAACCAAAAACGATATTAACATAGACTGGTATCCTTAAATTAAAAAAGTCGCCTAGTAATTTATCATCAGGACTAATCACTATGGCACTTAACTACATTATTAGGCCAGATTCAGCAGAAATTAAGCCTTCCGAAAAATAACCATGGAAAAAAAATCTGGGAGGACTCTAACATTCTAAAAATAATAATAACTACATCTAAACTAACTACTAAAGCGGGAAATAGCCACAGAACACATCAAAATTATCAAAAACCAATATTCATTAAAAATTAAGAGTCACATCAAGCTATCAATACAAGCCAAAATCACCTCACCCCCAACTTAAAAAAAACTAATGTCCTCAATGTGCACAAAAATGATAAACATAGGGGATAAGGACTCCTTGAGGTGCTCAAAGAGCATTACTCTGATCCATGTGGTATGAAATTGGGGATAATCACTAGGCTAGTAGGAATGCCAGCAGCTAAGGTATCTGCCTCTATCAATTGGGTCTGTATCCTCTAGTAAGCCAAAGACTTTAACTTTGCGGTCTGGATCTCTATCGTCTCGAATTGATTCATATTAAGGTTATCTTCCTCTTGAAGGTCCTCCTCATCTGTCTCTCCCTCCTCCTCCATCAATGGCATTTTTTCTCATGCACGTGGAGGACTGGGGCCTCTAGATAGTAAAAGATAGGGAGAAGAAGCTCTGATTGGTGCGACTCTGATGGGTAAAGCTCTGGGAGGTGCAACTCTCGATGGAAAAAATCTAGCAGGTGAGGCTCTACGAGGTGAGCCTAAACAACTGGCAAAGGGGTAAGTAATATCACCGGCTAGCAACTCGATTTCAATGTCCTCAACTAGAGCACCTCTAGCCTAGAGCTTCATCACAACTACTTTGGTTTCATTTAACTCCGCTCGGAGGCGCAAAACCTCTGTCTGGATGAAGCCTCTCTCTAGTTATGTCACCTAGCCTCAATAGAGTCAAGCCTAGCTAGCACATTCTATTGGATAACAAGCAGTGAGTCCTTATGAGGATGTAAGGCCCTCTCAATGGCTTTGGCCACAACGTTGACAGCTCATCTATCAATTTAGCTTGTTGTCTTTTCTTTCTCTCCAACTGGCTTCCATATTAGCAAAATTTTTCACGAGTGAAAAGGACTGTACCACTAGGTGCCTTGGATGTAAAAACGATCCTGCTAGGACCGACAGATGCTGAGGCTGTAGCTGCGTTGGAGTAGCTAGCTCCTTGAGGAGTGGGCTCAACTGGGAGTCCTTTTAAAGTGGCTGGTGGCGGAGGTATAGAAGTGCTCTATGGTCCACAAGGTATACCCCCTCAATATCAAGCTCACCCTCAGCTGGCACTAGAGCACCAAGGTGGCGAGGGACTAGAATAAGAGCCTCATCACGTATCTAGGTTATATCTACCACATGTTTTGCCTTCACAATAATCTCCTCCCTCTGCAAGATGCGCACTCCGGCTCTTCGGCATAATGTCATGACCAATCATTAGCATGGTAAGGAAGTCGCTATCTGTAGTTCCCTCTCATAGCCAACAGCCGGCTGATATCCACTCTCCATATATCCATAATGGCCAATATCACCAATACTCAACCATGTGTCAAAGTGTTGTTGCTCTTTATTGGACAGATGCGACTAATCATCATATTTCACTAGAATTTGGCCTGAAGCTTTAGGTACCTCTTAAAGATTGGGCCTGTGATGGTGGCCCAAACAGGCGGAGCTCTAGCAATAACTCCGGTTATCCAAGGCCTGGCACTCTCTCTAGTATCGGCCTTTTCATCATAGGCAATGGTGTCAATAGTATATACTCATCTCTTATATAATACCGGTTGATTGCCTTGGGGCGGATATCAACCTGTACTCCTCTAACTGGTACATAATCTAGAAACTCTACAAACAATCTCAATTTAGAATTGGTATCCTAGATGGTGGCATCATAAGTAGCATAGAACTCTCGGACGAGATTCTAGCAATATCTGTCGGGAGGGCAGAGAAAAAAAATTCCATTTTTGAAATTTAATCTGGTCTAAATATTTAGGTACTACTCCAACCCCATGGTGCTCATGTCTTTCTCCTTAATAATACCCCACAGGGGCTTTTCCTTGTGATATCAAGCTACCTAGTAGCACTCAAGAGACCCCTCAATTCCCTATCCAGCCCAGGTCATGTCTTCTCCCAATTTTCTTCTTTGCTTGGCTTGGTTGAATTGGGGAAATAGTATGTGCTTTGTGGGTCATCCCCACTAGTACTAACAGCTCTATTGTTGGAGTCCTTAGATAAGGACTCATCTGAAGGAGACATAGATCTATTATCCTCTAAGCTGGGCTATAGGCCTCTTTAGAGAGTAAGATATTGAGGCATGAGATGGGGCTGTTAAGATGCCACCTTGGCTGAGACTGCGGGTGACAAGGCCAGCTAGAGCTTTGTGATTGCCCTAGTCTGTGGAGGGCTATACTCCTCCCCTGAATTAGTGTTTTCATTCTAAGTTGGGATATCTTGAGAGCCGAAGCCTTGCGACCCTTTGGGCTGCTTTTTTTGGTGCCATTTTTTAAATAATTGATCAACAAACATTAAGCACATGGGTGGTAGATAAGATAGTAAAGATCACTACTTAATCATGAAACAAGCTGCCGCGATTGGCCAGATATAGACGATATTTTGAAGATATGGTCCGTACTTTGAATTGTAAATTCAAATTCAAGTAGCCATGACGAGGTGCAAGTGCATATGCGGCTCATAGATTCAATCTATAGACCGCAAATTGCACCATAAATTGAACTTCAAATGACACAATGCTCATTGGTCAACTTATGGGACAACATGCAGTTTGTAGATTGGATCTAAAGACCATATTGTTGACCATTAATTAACTTTAGTTAGACCTAGTCATTGGTTCAAAATACGGTATAAATGCAGTTCATTCATTAAAAATATGACCTACATTTCAAGTTACAGGGAGTTCTCCACACTTAGCAAAAATTTGATCAATTTTAATCTCTTAACCAAGTTTACGAGGTAAATTACGATCACACATCACATAAAGGAACCGTATCTCACATCAACGTAACAGTTCAAAGCCACAACCCCAATCAACTAATAAGAAAATCCTAGTTCTCTCCACAATCCATGTTCTAAGTATAAGCATCCTCCAACCCAAAGGAAAAAAGCAGAAAAATAAGCAATTAATCAAGAAAAATACCTAGGGTTCAGTGATGAAACAGTGCAATTATAATATCTCGAAATCCCTAAGATCAGATCCGAGGGTTGAAACAGAGAAAATATGATTTTCTGTACCAGGTCATAGGACGAGTCGTCCAATGATCCGTGAGGTGCACTACAAGTCGTTTGGTGACTAGTGGGGAGGAGGAAAGGTTTGGTTGGATTTTTGGGTTGGGGGTTGACCACGAGTGAAGCCACAAGTCGCGGTCAGCACTGCGAATCGTTAAGTTGGCCGTGGTCAAGAGTTTGACTTGGATATTGAAGGTTTAACAGTACTACCAACGACTAGTCAACACGATCATGGTGTCCCTCGTGGTGACCAGTTATGATAAGCTTCTAGTGCTGGCAACGAGAGTAGACCACAAGTCGTGGTCCTTGACAACTAGTCATCCAGTTCCTCGTTGGGACTGGCGGTATGTATTTGTCTGCGAATTTATTAAGTATTTTTCTGTAATTCTTAGGTTTCTAAGACCTAAACTATGTTTTTTTAAACTCAAGAAAGTGTTTTAAGAGGGTTTAGCTCATTCTAAGCCTATTCCCCCCATGCATGCAAACCAAGAAGTTCCTAAGGGTGATAAAGCTTAGGATTCATCACGTTCTTCCCCAAAATCGTTTGGGCTTTCAAGAGGGTTGTGAAATCATATTTTCCTAGGTATCTAGGGTTATGAATGGGTGTATCCATCCACTCCCATGCCCAATCCCTCTTTAATTTCATGTGATTTCTAAGTTGACAAATCTATGAGATTTTTACCCAACTTGTGAATTCTCAAAGTATCTATTATTGGTATTCTCTATGCATGTTTCTAATGTTGAATTATGATTCATGGGCATATTTTTATAATGTTTTCAATTAAAAATCATGATTTCAAACTTTTACAAATAATATGCCCATCTATGGAAGTTCATGAAAAGATGAGATTATGATCTATGCTTATAGTTATGTTGAGATATTCATGATGAAAGTATGATTTCGAATTACCCATGTCTATGTTCATGTTTTGAGTAATCAAAGTCTATTTCAAACATGTTTAAATATCGGGTAAGCCCATATGATCAAGTATGTTTCAATACTTATCTAAATTTTATGTTATTAGCTTACCACATGATTTTGGAGTCTAGACTCCCACTCTTGTTCAGCTTGTGGTATGGTTTGAGCCAAGGCTCTTCATGTTATGTTTTCAGATTATGCATGTCATGTCATGATTCAGCTTCATCAAAAGACGATGGTTCATCTTTATTGAAAAATGATGGAGAGCATATGCATGTTTTTGGGAGTAGTGTCTAGCACCGAGTAGGCTAAGGGTTAGTCAACCCTATTTCTCAGAAGTACGTGCTAACGTAGGTATGTTCGGATTATTTGGGACCTCCCTGGTGAGCTTTCCCTACCCCAAAAAGGCCTTCAGCTTGATATTGATATCATGGTAGCCTCCTTAGCTCTGGCAATGCTTTGGACAGCTCTACCCACTTGAGTGTAATAGTAAGCACCACGTAAGCTCTATCGTGGTAATGTCATTTATATGATGAGTCTCCCATTCTTCCTCATGATTTCAGTTATTCATGTTTATCAATTAAGATATTATGTTTTCAGCAGGTTTGACCCAATGTCCTGTTTTACTTATGATTATTAGTTTTCAGCTTTGGGTCATTCGATTTAGTTATGATATTCAGTTATGTTTAAATCATGTTTCAGATAATAGCATGCAATCCCTACTCTCAGACTCTTATCATGAAATTTTTATGATATGAATGATCTCAGTTTTTACTTACTTAGCGGTTTTACTTACCTTGCATACTCAGTACATTCCACGTACTAACCGCATACTCTATGCTGTATCATTTCATGATACAAGCTCAGACATTCAGGATCAGTCCCGCCACTAGCCAGATCTTCAGTATTAGCATCTCCCAGTCAGAGTTGGTGAGTCCTCATCTTTCGAGGGCCCTTCTTATCAGTTATATTCAGTATTTTCATGTTTCAGACTTTAGTAAGTTAGTTGGGGTCTTGTCCCATCAACTCGAAAGTAGTAGAGACTTATTAGACATAGTATGTATTCAGCTTTAGACTTGTGTTATGTATTAAGATGTTTAGATGTTATGAGATTTTCATAATTCCACTATGTTATATGTTAGATTTCCGCATTTAAAATGTTGAGATTAGATGTTATGTTCATGCCATGGGTTGACTTGGAGCATCTGGGGGTTCTTTGTTCTGTGTCTCGATCCAGGCCTATGTTTGAGTCATGACAAACTTGGTATCAGAGCATTAGGTTTTGAAGTGACCTAGGATGTCTGAAAATCGCGTTAAGCAGAGTGTTTTTCATATATGTGAACTGCTCCACAATTATGATGAAGAGGTTATGAAACGTTTAGGAAATGTTTCCTTCTTTCATGATCTACGTCGTGCAACGAAATGTCTCCCTATTCTTCTAACTCGTTCTATACGCATTTGCAGAATCATGCCTCCTCGCCGAGTTAACAGAAGAAGGAATGAAAATGGAAACGGCCACGAGAATGGTAATGGGGATATGCACCAGCAGGACTCACCAGCCCCCGAGGATCATGTGCCCGAGCAGGTTGCCCACACAGAGTTTAGGGCAGCAATACAGATGCTAGCTCAGGCTTTGACCGCCCAAGTCAACCAAAAGGCGGTAACGCATGTCCCTCAGAATGGGAATATGTAAAAAATGAGAGTTAGATATTTTCTGAGGATGAACCCTCCGGAGTTTCTCGAATCAAAGGTGGACGAGGATCTACATGAGTTTATTGATGAAGTTCTAAAGATCACCCAGATCATGGGGGTGACTAGGGAGGAGTGTGAAGATTTATCCTCATATCAGTTGAAAGGGGTTGTGCACATCTGGTTCAGGCAATTGAAGTATAGCAGGACAGTTGGAGCAAGCCCCATTGGTTGGGGTGAGTTCCATCTGCATTTATGGATCAGTTCTTCCCTCGTGAGGTGAGCGAGATTAAAGCAGCAGAGTTTGTGAACCTAAGGCAGGGTATCATAATGGTTCAGGAGTATTCTTTTTAGTTCACCTACTTGTCCAAGTATGCATATGAGATGGTGGAAGACCAGAGGACTTGAGTTAGTTGATTCATGCATGGGATAGAAAATATTTGGTCAAAGATTGCCGGATCGCGATATTTCATCAGGAAATTGACTTTCCTCGGATAGTTTTATATGCCCAGCAAATAGAGGCGGTACAGGTGAGTGAGCGGGAGAAAGAGGTCAATAGGGCCAGGACTGATAGTTTTGGATCCTCCCAGCAGAGACCTGGTGGTGGGCACCGTCAACAGTTCCATTAGAGATCATCAGGCCCAACGTCGTTAGCTATGAGTGTGCCATCCAGATCTAGACACGACTAGAGGGCATGAGCATCAGGCTCTCGAGTTCAGGGGAGCAGACCCAAAGAGTCCAGCATCCCAAAGTGTGGCAGGTGTGGCCAGAGACACACAGACCAGTGTTTAGTCGGTTCAGGTGCTTGTTTCGGGTGTGGGAAGCCTGGACATATGCTTAGAGATTTTCCAGCAGCCAGAAAGGGCCATGATAGGGGCTGAGGCCCAGCCACTAGCTCAGCAGCCCCACCAGCATGCTCAGCTCAGCAGGATGCATCCACTAGTACAGGTGGTGGTTAGCGCTAGAACATATTCTATGTCCTAGTATCTCGTCAGGAGCAGGAGGTCTCCTCAAATATAGTCACTGGTATGTTACGAGTATTCCACCTTGATGTATATGAATTGTTAGATCCAGGGGCTATTTTATCTTTTGTGATGCCCTATGTTGCTAGTAGTTTCGGAGTTAGTCTCGAAATCCTATCAAAATCCTTCTCAGTCTCTACTCCAGTCAGTGATGCAGTTATAGCTCGACGGGTATATAGAAATTGCCTTGTCACAGTCATTTAGAAAGTCACCTCAGCAAATTTAGTAAAGCTAGCCATGTAGATTTTGATGTTATCTTTGGCATGGATTGGCTACATGCATCTTATGTCTTAGTAAATTGTAGAACCTATGTGGTAGAGTTTCGATTTCTGGGTGATCCAGTTCTAGAGTGGAGGGGTAGTCCCGCTGTGCCTGTAGGTCGTTTCATTTCCTACCTTAAGGACAAAAAGATGATCTCTAAAGGTTACGCGTGCCATTTAGTTAGGGTTAATGATTATACGTTTGAAACCCCAACTATCCAGTCAGTTCCTATAGTGTGTGAGTATCCAGAAGTGTTTCCAGATGATTTACCGGGAGTTCCTCCCGAGTGGGAGATCGATTTTGGTATTAACCTTTTTTTCGATACGCAACCTATATCTATTCCTCCTTATAGAATGGCTCTAGCTGAGCTAAAGGAGTTGAAGGACCAATTGAAGGATCTCTTAGACAAGGGTTTCATCAGACCTGGAAAATCCCCGTGGGGTGCATCAATGCTCTTTGTCCGAAAGAAGGATGGTTTCCTTCGGATGTGAATTGATAATCAACAATTGAACAAGGTTATCATCAAGAACAGGTATCCTCTCTCCAGGATTGATGATTTATTTGACCAGCTTCAGGGTGCTAAGTGCTTTTCAAAGATAGACCTCAGATCGGATATCATTAGCTCAAGGTTCGAGAGAGTGACAATCTGAAGATAGCCTTCAGGACTTGGTATGGTTACCATGAGTTTGTAGTTATGTCTTTTGGACTAACAAATGCTCCTGCAGCTTTTATGGATTTGATGAACAGGGTGTTCAAGCCATATTTGGATATGTTCGTGATTGTGTTCATAGATGATATTTTCATATACTCTCGGATCGAGGAGCATGCCGCTCATTTGAGGGTGGTGCTATGGACTCTTAAGGATCACCAATTATATGCTAAGTTTAGCAAGTGCGAGTTTTTTCTAGGCTCAGTAGCATTTTTGGATCATGTGATGTCAAGTGAGGGTGTACAGGTGGACTCTCAGAAGATAGAAGCGGTGAAGAATTGACCTAGACCGGTGAGTTCCTCGGATATCAGGAGTTTCTTGGGCATAGCTGGTTACTACCGGAGGTTTGTGGAAGGGTTTTCATCTATTGCAGTACCGTTGACTAAATTGACCCAGAAGAAAGAGAAGTTTCAATGGTCAGAGGCTTGTGAGAAGAACTTCCAAAAGTTGAAGACTCGACTCACCTCAGCACCTGTGTTGACCCTACCTGAGAGTATTGATGGGTTTGTGGTATATTGTGACACCTCGAGGATCAACCTTGGTTGTGTATTAATGCAGCATGGTAAAGTTATAGTCTATGCTTCTAGGCAGCTGAAAGTCTAGGAAAAGAACTATCCGACCATGACCTCGAGTTGGCAACGGTAGTATTTGCCTTGAAGATTTGGAGACACTATCTGTACAGGGTCCATGTGGATGTGTTTACGGACCACAAAAGCCTATAGTAAGTGTTTACCCAAAAGGATCTAAATCTACATTAGAGAAGGTGGTTGGAGCTTCTTAATGATTATGGTATGAGTGTCCTTTATCATTCGGGCAAGGCTAATGTGGTGGAAGACGCCCTTAGAAGGATTTCTATAGAGAGCGTGACCCATGTAGATGAGTAGAGAAAAGAGTTAGTAAAGGATGTGCATCGCTTGCACAATTAGGAGTTCGTCTTGTTGACTCGACAGATGGTGGTGTCATTTTTCAGAATGGGTCAGAATCTTTCTTGGTGACCGAGGTCAAAGATAGACAAGACGAGGATCCTATTTTGGTAAAGTTAAAGGAAGTCGTTCAGAATCAGAAAGTGGAGGCCTTCTCCCAAGGGGGAGATGATGTGCTTCGATATCAAGGTTGTTTGTGTGTTTCAGGTGTTGATGATTTGAGAGATCGGGTATTGCACGAGGATCATAGTTCTAGATATTCTATACATCTAGGTTCCACAAAGATGTACCGTGACCTACAGGAGATCTATTGGTGGAGTGGCATGAAGAAGGACATAACAGAGTTTGTGGCTAAGTGTCTAAATTGTCAACAAGTGAAGGTTGAGCATCACAAACCTGGAGGTGTGCGTCAAGACATTAGTATCCCTACTTGGAAGTGGGAGGAAGTCAATATGGACTTTATTACAGGGTTTCCTCATACTCATCGACAGTATGACCCTATTTGGGTTGTCGTAGACAGGTTGACTAAGGCAGCTAATTTTCTACCGGTTAAAACTACAGATTCAGAAGAGGATTATGCTAAATTGTATATCCAGGAGTTAGTTTAGTTGCATTGAGTTCCCTTATCCATCATATAAAATAGAGGTACTTAGTTTACCTCCCAGTTTTGGAGATCATTTCAGAAGGGACTTGGTACTCAAGTCAAGCTTAGCACAACATTTCACCTGCAAACAAATGGTCAGGCTGAACGAACCATTCAGACTCTTGAGGATATGTTGAGAGCGTGCGTGATTGATTTCAAAGGTAGTTGGGATGATCATTTCCCTCTCATTGAGTTTGCATATAACAACAGATATCATTCCAGCATTCAGATGGCTCTATTTGAGGCTCTCTATGGGCAAAGATGTAGATCGCCTATCAATTGGTTTGAAGTCGGTAAAGCTACTTTGATAGGAAAAGATTCAGTTCATGAGGCTATGGAGAAGGTTTAGATTATAAGGGAGAGGTTGAAAACATCCCAAAGTCGTCAAAAGTCATATGCGGATGTGAGGAGGAGAGAACTTGAGTTTGAAGTTGATGATTGAGTGTTTCTAAAGGTATCTCACATGAAGGGAGTAATGAGGTTTGGAAAGAAAGGGAAGCTCACTCCCCATTATGTTGGCCCGTACCGAATTGTGCGATGGGTTGGCAAGGTAGCATATGAGTTGGAGTTGCCCTCAGAGCTGGCTTCAGTGCATCTAGCATTTCATATGTCGCTTTTGAAGAAGTGCATGGGTGATCCATCTTTGGTTATTCCGGTGGAGAGTGTGGATGTGAAGGATAGCCTCAACTACGAAGAGGTTCCGATGGAAATACTTGATCGTCAGGTCCAAAAGCTAAGAAGCAAGGAGGTAGCTTCAGTAAAGGTTTTGTAGAGGAATCAACATGTTGAGGGAGCTATGTGCGAAGCTGAAGCAGATATGATGGCTAGATAGCCATATCTTTTCCCTCCCAATTCAGTTTCAGCTTGAGGTATCAGTTTCCTCTCTAGAGCTCTATTCTATTTCATGTTTAGATCATGTGTTCCAGTTTCTTTCATGTCAGTGCGTGTATGTATGATTCATGAATTCAGTTCAGTCATGAAATTCAGTTCGGAGTCCGTCACTCCATTAATTTCCAGCTTTGAATGTTCAGTATTAGGTATGATGTTGCATTTCTCATCTTTCTAGTATGTTTACCCACATTCAAGGATGAATGTTCCCAAGGGGGAGATATTGGAATACCCTAAAAGCCCTAAGATCAAACCCGAGGGTTGAAATGGATAAAATAGAATTTTCTGCACCAGGTCACAAGACGAGTCATCCACTGACTTGTGAGGTGCACCACGACTCATTAGGTGACTCGTGGGGAGGAGGGAAGGTTTTGTTGGATTTATAGGTTAGGGGTTGACCACGGGTGAAGCCACGAGTCATGGTCAGCACCACGAGTCGTTAAGTTGGCTGTAGTCAAGAGTTTGACTTGGATGTTGAAGGTTTAGTAGTGCTCCCAATAAATAGTCACCACGAGTCATAGTGTCCCTCATGGTGACCAGTGATGATAAGCTTCCAGTGCTGGCAATGAGAGTAGACCACGAGTCGTGGTCCTTGACGACGAGTCATCTAGTCCCTCGTTGGGACTGGCAGTGTGTCTTTTCCTATGAATTTATTAAGGGCTTTTTCATAATTCATAAGTTTCTAAGACCTAAACTACATCGTTTTAAGCTCAGAAAAGTGTGTTTTAAGAGGGTTTAGCTCATTCTAAGCATATTCCCCCCCATGCACGCAAGCCTAGAAGTTCCTAAGGGTGATCAAGCTTAGGATTCATCAAGTTCTTCCCAAAATTTCTTTGGGCTTTCAAGAGAGTTGTGAAATCTAATTTCCCTAGATATGTAGGGTTATGGATGGGTGTATCCATCCACTTCCATGCCCAATCCCTCTTTAATTTCATGTGATTTCTAAGTTGATAAATCTATTGGGTTTTAACCCAACTTGTGAATTCTCTAAGTATCTATCATGGGTATTCTCTATGCATGTTTCTAATGTTGAATTATGATTCATGGGCATGTTTTTATAATGTTTTCAATTACAAATTATGATTTCAAAGTTTTACAAATAAGATGCCCATCTACGGAAGTTCATGAAAAGATGAGATTATGATCTATGCTTGTAGTTACGTTGAGATATTCATGATGAAAGTATGATTTCGAATTACCCATGTATATGTTCATGTTCTAAGTAATCAAAGTCTATTTCAAGCATGCTTAAGCAGTGGGCAAGCCCATATGATCAAGTACGTTTCAAGATATGTTTCAAGACTTATCTAAATTTTATGTTATTAGCTTACCACATGATTTTGGAGTCTAGACTCCCACTCTTGTTCAGCTTGTGGTATGGTTTGAGACAAGGATCTTCATGTTATGTTTTCAGAATATGCATGTCATGTCATGATTCAGCTTTTTATCAAAGGACGATGGATCAACTTTATTGAAAAATGATGAAGAGCATATGCATATTTTTGGGAGTAGTGTCTAGCACCGAGTAGGCTAAAGGATTAGTCAACCCTGTGTCTCAGAAGTATGTGTTAACGTAGGTATGTTCGGATTATTTGTGACCTCCCTGGTGAGCTTCCCCTACCCCAAAAGGGCCTTCAGCTTGATATCGATATCATGGTAACGTCCTCAGCCTTGACAAGGCTTGGGACAACTCTGCCCACTTGAGTGTAATAGTCGGGACCACGTAAGCTCTATCATGGCAATGTCGGTTATATGATGAGTCTTCCATTGCTCCTCATGATTTTAGTTATACATGTTCATCAGTTAAGATATTATATTTTCAGCAGGTTTGACCCAATGCTCAATTTGACTTATGATTATCAGTTTTCAGCTTTGGGTCATTCGATTTAGTTATTATATTCAGTTATGTTTAAGTCATGTTTCAGATAATAGCATGCAAGCCCTACTCTCAGACTCTTATTATGAAATGTTTATGATATGCATGATCTCTGTTTTTACTTACTTAGCAATTTTACTTACCTCGTATACTTGGTACATTCCATGTACTGACCACATACTCTATGTTATATCATTTCATGATACAGGCTCAGACTTTCGGGCTCAGCACCGTCGCTTTCCAGTTCTTCAGTGTTAGCATCTCCCAGTTAGTGTTAGTGAGTCCTCATCTTTTGAGGGCCCCTCTTGTCAGTTATATTCAGTATTTTCAGTTTCAGACTTTAGTGAGTTAGTTGGGGTCTTATCCCATCAACTCGTCAGTAGTAGAGGCTTATCAAACATAGTATGTATTCGGCTTTAGACTTGTGTTATGTATTCAGATGTTCAGATGTTATGAGACTTTCAAATTTCCTCTATGTTATATGTTAGATTTCCACATTTAAAATGTTGAGATTAGATGTTATGTTCATGAAATGGATTGACTTGGAGCCTCTCGGAGTTCTTTGTCCCGTGTTTCAATCCGGGCCTATGTCCGGATCGTGACAACAATATGTGTCCTTTTGTAGATGGCAAGAATCACAATCAATGAAACTCTAGCTCGTGCAAAAATCAATGCTTGATGAGATGGAATGAAGTGTGTCTGTATGTTTAGAAGTGATATGGGGAGCAATAAGTACAAGATGGAAGCTTTATGTGCTCAACAATGATAGTTACAAATACGTTATGGGAAGAAGAAGACCAAGTAACAGGAAAGTTACCCTTTTAAAAACTCACAAAAGCTGTTGGGATAGTGGATCAGGTCGTAGACCCTCAATTATGGCTGTATTTCAAATATATGAGCTATACTTTAAGACACAAATGACCTAAATGACATTTTTACCCCAACTCATTAAAAGAAAATCACGATCTATAAAATGGACGGTACAATTTACGATTTATAAAGGGAATGTATGAATCATATGTTGCTTACAATTTACGATTTATAAAGGGAATGTATGAATCATATGTTGCTTCCTGGATCAGACTTTAGAAAGTTAGATACCTAGCTTCCAATTTATGATGCCATTCATGGTCCGCATATTCAATTTGCAGCCCACGACTACATCCGCAAGTAGAAAGTTGAAGCTCTTTTTCTTGCCTTTGGCACTTCTTCCCCAACTTTTTTAAGTGTCACACCTACATGCATCAACAACCATTAGAACAAAATCACTTGATTTACCTCCCAAAAAATATTTGATTTAACATCGTCGCACGATGTGGATACTATACATTATGTAGCATCTCTTGAGTTGTCTCCCAAGAAGTGTTTAATTTAACATCGCGGCACGATGCAAATACCTAATTCAACCCATGGATGAGTCATTCCTAGGATAGGACTTCCTCATCATCATCCTTCCTTCAGAGCCGAAAAAGTAGTGCTTCACCCATTTGATTTTGGATTTCTTCTTTTTCAATGCCACCTTGCCGCCAAGCTTGGTTGGATCATTCTAAACATCAACATCCACAAC
This sequence comes from Datura wrightii, assembly GCA_035772735.1. NCBI lineage: Eukaryota > Viridiplantae > Streptophyta > Magnoliopsida > Solanales > Solanaceae > Datura > Datura wrightii. The sequence continues at coordinate 100,911,109 of JASDFA010000007.1, forward strand.
CACCGATATGTTCCCATAACTCTTGGGAAACAAATGCTCCCTTCTTGCCTTGAAAGTAATTTCATCATCATTGACCCGAAACTTGATCTCATGCTTCTCCCAGTCCATTGGTGCTCTTCCTGTGGCAAGGAAAGGACGCCCAAGGATTATGAGAATGTTAATCGCACCTACACTCTCCCTCTGGTAGGTTAGCCAAACCACCAACCCAACAACTACGAAGTTAAGATACTTAAATATAGAAGTAAGACATATATATGTTCAAGACATAAGAATTTTGAATATCTTATCATAATATGAAAAACGGTAATAAAAATGATCTTCAAGACATGGTGTGAAGTATACAAGAGCATCTATGAATACACAAACTGCCTGACATCAAAATATTGTTCGAACTAATATAAAGACTAAAGTAGAGGATGCGTGGAGTTTGGAATTGCATGTCATCCAAGAAGCTCACTAAGAAATCTCCAGAAATAATCTTAGACTCTAGAATCAATATGGGCCACTAGTGCTCGAAAAAACAATCTAGAAAACTAGTACAATAAAAGTAGTATGAATACAGAAAACATGTGAACTTAATAGGCATCATCGGCCTCAATATTGAGTACTATGATCATAATAATTAAAATTAAAACTTACACGCAATAATCCCCTATGTACGTATATAAAGTTCAAAGAAAGTAGCCAGAAAGGAAATAAATAATTCAGCATGCTCAAGTAGAAAGCATATTAGGAATCTAATGAATAAAATTCTATGCAATGTACAATCATTACCTAGTACACTGTAACACCCCAAAGTTACCTAAGTCTAGGTTCGGGAAGTTGAATATGTTCAACAGATGATTTTTCTCTTAGTACAACTTATGGTACGGGTCATGGTCAGCTGATACAGCCGTAGGAAGACTCGTGAAAGGTCAGAGGCTCATTCCCTAGACCACAAGTCCATACCACGAGTTTTGGTTTAGTGGTACAACTCATGGTCACGGAGTCGTAGCATGCTACTGCTTTACCAGGTGCTGTTCCTACGAGTGATTATATGACTCTTAGTAGGGTAGGAATCCAGGAAATAATTAGAGAGTTGGAGGAATTAGACTGGCTAGCTACAGGAGGAAACCACGAGTCGTAGGTTGGTGGTGCGACTCATGGCACAGATCATATGACTGGCAGTGGGTATTTTTCAGACAAATCATTAAGGGCATTTTCATATTTTCTAAGATCCTAACTTGCTAATGACGTTGTTTAAAGCTCTGAAAGGAGTGTTTTAAGATAGTTTAGCCTATTCTAAGCGATTAGACTCCCATTCATGAAAGATATTGAGATTCCCCTTCAAGATCAAGCTAGAATTCTCCCCAATTTCTTCCCAAATTCTCTTGGGCTTTCAAGGCTAGTTTGGAAATCAACTTACCCAGGTATATAGGGATATGAATGAGGGTTTCCTTCCACCCTCATGCCTAAATTTCTCCTCAAGTTCATGAATTCAATTTTTTAATAAAGTGTATTGATTTCTAGGGTCTTAACTTAGTTTAGTGAAATTATCTATGACATGTTTATGGGTCTAATCCCCTCATGTTCCAAAGAATGTTTTAAGTCTAATGGGAAGATTGTATATGCAATTTGATAATAAAATTCATGATTTCAAGTTATTAGAAATTATGCCCTATTATGCAAGTTTTATGAAAAGTCAAGCTTATGATTCATGATTTCTAGTATGATGAGATATCTAGCATGAATGAATGCTATGAAATTCCCATGTACGAATCTATGATTTTGACTTATGAAGTCTATTTTAAGTTTGCATGATTTTATGATTTGGGCAAGCCCATACAAGTTAAGTATGTTTTTATGATTTAGCCAACGATAAAAAGATCAGCTTATAATATAATTCGGGGTTAAGACTCCCAATGCAGCTTATGATATGTTTTGGAGTCAAGACTCCCCATGTAGCTTATGATATGTTTTGGAGTCTAGACTCCCAATGTTCATAATTCAAGCTATGTATAATTATGATTTTAGCTTCGTTGAAAAATGATATGAGCACTATGCCTGTTTTTGGGAGTAGTGTCTAGCACCGAGTAAGCTTGGGGTCCGATGTTCCCCAGTCTTAGAACTATGCGCCAACGTAGGTATATGTATACATGTTTAGAACCTCTCAAGAGAGTATTTCCCCACCCTAAGAGGCCTCAACTTGATATCGATATAATGGTTTAGGGTCATTTTCCTTAGCAAGGATTTGGATGGCTCTGTCCACTAAGTGTGATAGTTAGGGAATCACTAAGCTCAATCATGATGGCGTCGGTTATGATGAGTCTCCCATTGTTCCTCATGATTTTAGTTACTTATGTTCATGACTTATGTTTTACAGTAGATTTGACCCAATGATCAGTTATGAGCTTTTACTTATGATTTTAGCTATGACAAGTCATATGATTTCTATTTCTAAATATTGGGTCAATATGTTCAATTATGATAACCAGTTATGACTGTGTATGTCTCTAATACAATTTTCAACATGCAGTCCTTACTCTCATGATCTATTTGATTTATATTTATATGCATGATTTCAGTTAACATTTACTAAATATGTTTTACATACCTTACATACTCAGTACATTCAAAGTACTGACTGCATACTCTATGTTATATTGTTTCATGATATAGGTTTAGATGATAGCTCAGTCTCGCCGATAACTCGCTTTCCTATCTGTTCAATTAGCCCCTGTTGGGTGAATCCTCATCTTCCAGGGACATTCATTTAGTTATATTAATCATATCAGTTTAGTTTCAGACTTGGGGATAGCTGGGGGCATATTCCAACATCTCATCAGATAGTAGAGGTTTCTCAGACATAGACTAGTATGTTCAGATTGAGATTAAGCGCCGTGATATATTCTTAATGACATACATTTTATGATATTCATACTTCCGCTTATTCATGTTTAAGCTATCAGTTTCCTCTTATTCATGTTTAAGTTATGCCATGGGTTGACTTGGAGCTATTCGTGGTTCTAGGTCCCGTGGCTCGATCTGGAGTCCCAGCTCGGGTCGTGACATACATGGTATCAGAGCAAAGATTTAGGTGTGTCCTAGGGTGTCTGAAAGCCACGTTAAGTAGAGTCTTTTCCATGTTGTGAAGTGCTCCACACTTATGCGGAAGGAGCTACAAGACATTTTAGGAAATTTCTCTTCTTTGATGATCTATGTCGTGCGATGAAGTATCCCTCTATTCCTCTAACTTGTGTTATACGCATTTGCAAAAATATACCTCCATGTTGAGTTAATGGTAGAATAAATGGCAACGACAATGGCCTTGACAATGCAATGGAGATGGGCATCAACAAGCCCTACCAGCACTAATGGGTCTTTTTCCCGAGCAGATCACTCATGCCGAGTTCAAAGAAACATTTTAGATGTTGGTATAGGCCATGACCACTCAGGTCAACCAGCAGGCAGTAGCCCATGTTCTCCAAAATGGAAACGCGGTAGCGACTAGAGTGCGAGACTTTCTCAAGATGAACCCACTTGAGTTTCTTGGGTCGAAGGTGGATGGGGACCCACATGAGTTCCTCGAAGAGGTGCAAAAGATCACCTAGATTATGGGGGTGATGTGAGAGGAGATAGCAAATTTATCCTCCTATCAGCTGAAGGGGATTGCTCACATATGGTTCCATTAGTAGAAGGATAGTAGAGGAGATGGAGCAATTCCCGTGGGTTTGGGATAAGTTTGTGGCTGCTTTCTTGGATAGGTTCTTCCCTAGGGAGCTGAGGGAGGCAAAGATGGTAGAGTTTATCAGCCTGAAGCAGAACCACAAGACAGTTCAAGAATATGCCTAGGAGTTTATCCGATTGTCTAAGTATGCACTGGAGATGGTTGCGGATCCTAGGGCTCGTGTGAGCAAGTTTGTGAATGGAGTGGCAGATTCCTTGGTCAAGGAGTACAGGACTGCCATATTGATCAATGACATAGATTTCTCACGGTTGCTCATATACGCCCAACAGATAAAGGCGGAGAAGATGAAGGAAAGGGAGAGAGAGGCCAAGAGGGCCAAGACAGGGAGTTATGGACAGTTCCAGCAGAGGTCTGGTGGTGGACATTGCCCACAGTCCCACCAGAGGTCATCAGCCCCAACACCATCATCAGCTAGTATCCTGTACAGAACTAGGCATGATTAGAAGGATATAGCATCAGCCTCTAGAGGTTAGGGGAGCATATTAGGAGAGCCCGGCATTTTAGTTTGTGGAAGACACGGTAGGAGGCACACTGGAGAGTGCTTAGCAGGTTCAGGCACATACTTCGGGTGTGGAAAGCCTGGACACATGCTCAGATATTTCCCTTCAACCTGACAGGGCCATGGTAGAGGTTGTGACCCAGCAACTAGTTCAGCAGCTCCACTAGAATGTTTAGCCCAATAGGGTGCATCCACTAGTGCAGGTGGGAGTCAGCGTCAAAACATATTTTATGCACCATCATCTCGTTAGGAGCAGGAGGTCTCTCTCGATGTGGTCACTGATATATGTTACGAGTATTCCATCTTGATGTGTATGCATTGTTAGATCTAGAGGCTACCTTATCTTTTGTGACTTCTTATGTTGTTGTTAGTTTCGGAGTCAGTCCCAAAATCCTATCAAAGCCCTTCTCAATCTCTACTCCAGTCAGTGATTCAATTATAGCTCGAAGGGTATACATAAATTTCCCTGTCACATTCCTTCAGAAGTCGCCTCAGCTGACCTAGTAGAGTTAGACATGACCAATTTTGATGTTATCTTTGGCATGGACTGGTTACATGCATGTTATGCCTCAGTCAATTGTAGAACTTTTAAAACAGAGGCTTGATTTTTGGGTAAGCCAGTCCTAGAATGGAAAGGTAGTTCAGCTAGGCCTATAGATCGCTTTATTTCCTATCTCAAGGCCAAACGATCTCTAAGGATTGTATGTATCATCTAGTTCGGGTCAAGGATTCTAGGTCCGATACCTCGACTCTTCAATCAGTTCCTGTTGTATGCGAGTATCCAGATGAATTTCTAGATGATCTACCAGGAGTCCCTCCCGAGCGGGACATTGACTTTGGTATTTACCTTCTCCCTATATCCATTCCTCCTTACAAAATGGCTCCAACCGAGCTAAAGGAGTTGAAAGATCTCCTGGATAAGGTTTTCATCTGGCCTAATAAATACCCATGGGGTGCTCCAGTTCTTTTTTTTGAAAGAAGGATAGTTCCCTTAGAATGTGCAGTGACCATGGACAGTTGAACAAGGTGACAATCAAGAATAAGTATCCCCTCCCCAGGATTGATGATTTGTTTGACCAGCTTCAGGGTGCTAAGTGCTTCTCAAAGATATACCTCAGATCCGGCTATCATCAGCTCAGAGTTAGAGAGAGTGACATTCCAAAGAAATCCTTCAAAACTAGGTATGGTCACTATGAGTTCGTAATTATGTATTTTGGACTAACAAATGCTCCTACAACTTTTATGGATTTGATGAACAGGGTGTTTAAGAAATATTTGGACATGTTCTTGATTGTCTTCATAGATGATATTCTCATATACTCTCAGAGCGAGGAGGAGCATGTCACTCGTTTGATGATCATGTTGCAGGCTCTCAAGGATATCTAGTTGTTTGCTAAATTCAGCAAGTGTGAGTTTTGGCTAAACTTAGTGGCATTTTTTGGCCATGTGGTGTTTAGAGAGGGCATACAGGTGGACTCTCAAAAGATAGAAACGGTAAAAAATTGACCTAGACCAGTTCTTTGGATATTAGGAGCTTTTTGGGTTATTGGCTACTACAGGAGATTCGTTTGAGGGATTTTCATCCATTGCAGCACTGTTGACTAAGTTGACCCAAAAGAAGGTCAAATTTCCATGGTCGGACGCTTGTGAGAAGAGTTTTCAAGAGTTAAATACTCGACTCACTATGGCTCTAGTATTAACTCTACAGGAGGGCACGGATGGTTTCATTATGTATTATGATGCCTCTAGGTTGGTCTTGATTGTGTGTTGATACAACATGGTATGGTCATTGCATGTGCCTCTAGAAATCTTAAGACTTATGAGAAGAATTATCCAACGCATGACCTGGAGTTGGCAGCTGTGGTGTTTGCATTGAAGATTTGGAGGCACAATTTGTATGGGGTGCATGTGGTGTGTTCACGGACCACAAGAGGCTTAAGTATGTATTCACTCATAAGGACTTGAATTTGCGAAAAAGGAGATGGCTAGAACTTCTCAAAGACTATTAAATGAGTGTCTTTTAAAATCGGGGAAAAGCCAATGTAGTGGCGGATGCTCTTAGTAGGCTGTCCATAGAAAGTGTGTCTCATGTTGAGGATAGAACGAAGGAGTTAACAAAGGATGTCCATATGCTTGCTCGTTTAGGGGTTCATCTTGTTGACTCGATGGATAGTGGAGTCATTGTTCAAAATGGTTCAGAATCTTCATTAGTGACCGAGGTCAAGGTTAGGCAAGATGAGGATCCTATCTTGGTAAAGTTGAAGGAAGTGGTCTGAAGTCACAAAGTGGAGGTCTTCTGCTAGGGGAAATGGTATACTCCGATATCAGGGCCGATTATGTGCGCCAACTGTTGATGACTTGAAAGAGAGGATGTTGAGCGAGGCTCATGGCTCTCAGTATTCTATCCACCCAGGTGCCACCAAGATGTATTGTGACCTATTGGGAGTCTATTGGTGGAATGGCATGAAGAAAGATATAGCGAAGTTTGTGGCTAAGTGTCCGAATTGCCAACAAGTGAATGTTAAGCATTAGAGACCTGGAGGTATGCTACAAGACATTAGTATCCCTACTTGAAAGTGGGAAGAGATTAACATGGACTTCATTACAGGCTTGCCTCATACCCGCCGATAGTATGACTCTATATGGGTGATTGTGGATAAGTTGACTTCTTACTAGTCAAAACCACTAATTCAGCTGAAAATTATGCTGGATTGTACATTTGAGAGTTGGTTCAATTGCATAGAGTTCCTTTATGCATCATCTCAGATAGGGGTACTCAGTTTTGGAGGTTGTATCAGGAGGCCTTGGTACTCAAGTCAAGCTTAGTATAGCTTTTCACCCGTAGACAGAAGGTCAGGCCGAGCAGACGATTAAGACTCTCGATAATATGTTGAGAGCGTGTGTGATTGACCCTTGGGATGACCACTTGCCTCTCATTGAGTTTTCTTACAATAACATTTATTATTCTAACATTCAAATGGCCCCGTTTGAGGCTCTTTATGAGAGGAGATATAGATCACCTATTGATTGGTTAAAGGTAGGTGAGGCCACGTATACAGGGCCAAATTCAGTTCATGAGTGCTCAGAGTCGTCAAAAATCTTATGCCGATGTTAGATGGAGAGAGCTTGAGTTTGAGGTTGATAATTGGGTATTTCTAAAGGTGTCACCCATAAAGGGGGTGATGAGGTTCGGGAAGAAAGGGAAGCTTAATCCCGGATATATTGTTCCTTATAGGATTTTGAGGTAAGTTGGCAAGGTGACATATAAGTTGGACCTACCAGTAGAGTTAGCTTCGGTACATCCAGTTCTCCATGTATCTTTATTGAAGAAGTGCATTGGTGACTCAGCCTTAGTTATTCCGGTGGAGAGCATAGGTGTGAAAGATAGCCTTACCTAAGAGGAGGTCTCGATTAACATCACTGATTGCCAGGTTTGAAAGTTGAGAAACAAGGAAGTAGATTCAGTGAAGGTGTTGTGGAGGAATCAACTTGTTGAGGGAGCTACTTGGGAGGCTGAAGCAGATATGATGGATAGATATTTGCATATTTTCCCTTCCAGCTTGATTCCAGCATGAGATATCAGTTTCCTCCTTAGTACTCTATAAAGTTTCATGTCAAATTCATTTCTCTAAGTTCCTTTCATGTCATTGCATGTGTGTATGATTCATGAATTCAGTTCAGTCATGTATATCACTCCAGAGTTGTTCAGTTCTAGGATTGGAGTTCTTTCCCTAGCTTTCAATATGCTTAATATACATTCAAGAGCAAATGTTCTCAAGGGGGAGATAATGTAACACCCCAAAGTTTCCTAAGACTAGGTACGAAAAGTTGAATATGTTTAGTAGAGGAGTCTATAATTTTTCTCTTAGTATGATATGGTACAGGTCATGGTTAGTTGATACGGGTTGTAGGAAGACCTATGGTAAGTTTCAGAGGCTCATTCTCCGAACCATGAGTCCACACCACGAGTCGTGGTTTAGTAGTACAACTCGTTGTCACGGAGTCATAGCATGCTACTAGGTTACTAGGTGATGGTCCTACAAGTGATTGTATGACTCGTAGTAGGGAACTACGAGTCATGGTAAGCATAGTGGAAATAATCAGAGAGTTGGAGGAATTGGACTGACTATCTATGGGAGGAAACCACAAGCCGTAGGTTAATGGTAGGACTTATGGTACAGGTCATATGACTGGCAGTGTGTATTTTTCAAGATGAATCATTAAGGGCATTTTTGTATTTCCTGAGCTCCTAACTTCCAAATGACGTCATTTTAATCCTTGAAAGGAGCATTTTAAGAGGATTTAGAATTCTCCTCAATTTCTTCTCCAATTCTCTTGGGCTTTTAAGGCTAGTTTGGAAATCAGCTTACTCGGGTATGTAGAGCTATGAATGAGGGTTTTCTTCCACCCTCATGCCCAAATTTCTCCTCAAGTTCATAAATTAAAGTTCTTAATCAGGTGTATTGATTTGAAGAGTTTTTAACTCAATTTTGTCTATGATATGTTTATGGGTCTAATCTCCTCATATTATAAGTATGTTTTAAGTCTAATGGGCAGATTCTATACACAATTTAATTATAAATTTATTATTTCAAATTATTATAAATTATGCGATATTATACAAGTTTTATAAAAAGTCAAGCTTATGATTTATGATTTCAAGTATGATGAGATATCTAGCATGAATGAATATTTATGAACTTCTCACGTATGAATCCATGATTTTGACTTATGAAATCTATTTCAAGTATGCATAATTTTATGATTTGGGACCCATACAAGTTAAGTATGTTTTTATGATTTAGCAAAGGCTAATAAGATCAGCGCATCATATAGTTTGGGGTTAAGACTCCTAATGTAGCGTATGATATGTTTTGGAGTCAAGACCTCAAATGCAGCTTATGATATGTTTTGGAGTCCAGACTCCCAGTGTTTATATTTCAAGCTATGTATAAATTATGATTTCAGCTTCATTGTAAAATAATATGAGCACTATGCATATTTTTTAGAGTAGTGTCTAGCACCGAGTAGGCTTGGGGTTTGATGTTCCTCGGTCTCATAACTATGCACCAATGTAGATATATGTATACATGTTTGGGACTTCTCAAGAGAGTTTTTCCCTTCCCTAAGGGGCCTCAACTTGATATCGATATCATGGTTTAGCGTCCTTTGCCCTGGAAAGGGTTTGGATGGCTCTACCCACTTGAGTATGATAGTTGGGGCATCACATAAGCTCTATCGTGATGGTATCGGTTATGACGAGTCTTCTATTGTTCCTCATGATTTCAGGTACTAATGTTCATGACTTATCATATTATATTTTACAACAAATTTGACCCAATGATCAGTTATGTGTTTTTACTTATGATTTCAGCTATGACAAGTCATATGATTTTTATTTCTAAATCTTGGGTCACTATGTTCAGTTATGATAACCAACTTATGACTATATATGTCTCTGATACAGTTTTCAGCATGCAATCCTTACTTTCATGATCTATTTGATTTATATTTATATGCATGATTTCTGTTAATATTTACTTAGCATGTTTTACGTACCTTACATACTCAGTACATTTAAAGTACTGATTGCATAGTCTATGCTATATCATTTCATGATATAGGTTCAGGTGATCCAACTCAGTCTTGTTGATAGATCGTTTCTCTATTAGTTTAGATAGCCCCTGTTAGGTGAGCCTTCATCTTCTAGGAACATTCATTTGGTTGTATTGATCATGTCAGTTTAGTTTCAGACTTGAAAATAACTGGGGGCTTGTCCCAGCATCTCATCAGATAGTAGAGGCTTTTCAGACATAGACTAGTATGTTCGGATTGAGATTCAGAGTCGTGATGTATTCGTATGATATACACTTTATGATATTCAGACTTCCGCTTACTCATGTTTAATTTATCAGTTTCCGCTTTAATTTATGCTTTTGAGTTTCTATGCACATGCCATGGGTTGACGTGGAGCCATCCATGGTTCTAGGTCCCATGTCTAGATCTGGGGTCCCATCTTGGGTCGTGACATACACACATGCGCTTTCACAGGTGAATTTTCAGTAAGCATGATCTATGGGGGACTCGCAAGGTCCATATACCTGCCGGAAATACTTTTTCATCGTGCTCATTATCAGAAATTTGCCTTCACATTACCACTATCAATAATAACTTCCCATCGAATTGGCATGATATCAACTTGCCAGAACCATTTCTTATCAGCATAACACTTATCGAAACCATTTGCCATTGGTATAGCAATAATAGATGAAAGTTTTGTAGAGGAATACCAATTTCATAATAATCAAGACAATAGGAACCACAGGCCAACAAATATCATGTGTGCACAAGAGTAGTATGAATAAGTATGTAACAAGTGCTTAACTCAAAATTCATTATCTAAATGTTTCAATTATTCCTATGCTATGCAATGCGATACAATTATTTCTTCGAGTCAACAAATGACTATCTAATCATGGCTCACTCAATGATGCTCAAACTAGTCAATGATTCAAAAAGGGCTATTAGTTAATTTTCCAACCTAAATACAGAAGTGTCATTTCTGCAATATTCATAATTCATGTAATATCCTTCAAATATACCAGTTCCCAAATACAATCAATACAAATTGAATTTGGCACTTCCTACATGCGCAAAACCTCTCATAGTTAATATATAACAATCACTCCCATGCAAAGTGTAGAGGTTAGCCATAACCTTCCTCGCATGTTAAGAAACATGTCACGAATCCTTATAATAACAATTTCTCCTTTTGAATCACCTCAGAAATCTCCCAATTGGTCATCATTTTACTCTACATGAGTATATACATGTATCAACACTCATATTTCTATATAAATATTTGGGTCGAAAGTTAAGTCAAAAAAGTCAACCCGAGCCTCAAGGTCAAATCTGAAATTTTATTTCAGAATTAGTTTTTCCATTAAGTAGAATATTTATGTGCCAAAGATCAGCCAAATCTGAGCATGAATTGAGCTTCAAATCAAGAAAACACATATTTTAAAGCTTAGGGCACACCTCCCAAATTTTCAGTACCTAAATACAAATTAAAAGGTCAATAAATCTATGAAATATTAGAGAAATATCAAAATCGAGGTTAGAATCTTATCCACAAATCAAGATAAGAAAATAACTTAAAATTTCACCAATATTTGATGTCTCTAACTCCCAAAATAGAAATAAGAAGTCTATGTTTGAAAAGAGATTTAATTATGTCTAGGTATCAGGTACTCTTCGCGAATGCAACGACCTCCCACAAATACAGCGCTTGACCCGACCCACTTCTTCACAAACGTAACCTGCTAATCTCAAATGTGATGAACAAAATTGACTCAGCCAAGATGACTTTGCTCCAAGAATGCAATGGGCCCTTTAAGAATGAAATGACCAACAAAACTCGTTCTCCGCAAACACGGCCTAGTTTTCGCGAATGCATAGAAGGAATGGTGGATGCACTAGAAATAGCAAAGCAACAGTACTCAAAATCAATTAAGTCATAGACTAGACCTTCGAAAATCATCTGAAACCTCCAATAGTTCAAACTAAATATAAAATATATTACATACTTGATGGGATCATCAAATCATCGATCTGATATTGTGTTGAACAAATTTTGACCATGGACAACCCATACTTTTTGCGAAGCTAGAATTTCACCCAATGATGCAAATCACTACCGAATGAATCATAATTCATAAAACCATCCAATTAAGTCATAAATCACTATCCAAACCTAATGGAGTTATCAAAACTCGAATGCAACCTCGTTAATCTAAACTATTGACTTTGTCAAACTTCTTAAAAATCACGATACTAAAATTGAAAATCTTTTCAAAACACATTCAATCACCTCAAAAATTGTGTCACCTACCCCAAAAGTCATTAATATTTAATAAAAGTAATAGAGAGGGTCAAACCAGAAAAAAGAGAAAAAAATCACAAAATAACCATGAGGGTAATTACAATAACCTAACTCCAAAAAAAAGGTATGTCATTATGGAAGCAAAGGGTCCAGAGATCATGATAAGGGAAGAACTCATAGGAAATATCAAAATCTATTAGATGAGAAAGCCTTAGAATCAAAAGAATACTCTCCCAATTAGAGATATGAACTTGTTCCTTACAATTATCCAGGATCAAGATTATGGCGAAGAAGATATGACATTACTCACAAAAAGATTTTGAAGAATATTTAGGAGAGGTGGGTTCTTAGATAGAGGGGGAACCTCAAGATCTATACCTCGAAGAAGCAATCCATAAGGTTGCTAAAGATGTGGAAGCTTAAATGACTTTAGTTGAGATTGCTCGAAAAAGGGAGATCTAAGAAAGAGTGATTCTGATAGAAGAAGAATAGAAAAGGTTCCTAGAAGCAAGTTGATCAATGCGTAAGCAAATCAAATTATGCCGAAGATAGTAGCTACTATGAAAAATTCCTCTAGTGATGATAAAGACAATGAAACACAGGAAAGAAATCAATCCTTGGCAGCTAAAGAAGTATCTAAATCAGAGATATCCTGGCATTGATAGCCAATTCAGACCAAAAGTTTGAAGGTGATAATTGTGGAGCACATATCTCTGAGATCCAGGATATCTATGAAGATCTACATATTCTACAAGAGAAGATGGTGGATGCTTATGATTTTCTTGAGGCAGATCTAAAAATTCAAGGAGAAGATCAAGAGGACCTAGAAATTGAAGATCTTACGAAATAGGTTCTCTCATTAAGCAATGAAAATTATTCATCAGAGATGGAGAAGAGAGAACTCATAGCTGCACTCTTAAAAGCTAAAGATCAGGCCAAGGAGATTTATAAGGAATACAGGAGCAGACTTAAAGATGTCAAGAAAGAATTGCGTACTGAGATTGAAAGAAATACGATGCTACAAGAAAAATTAAATGCAAGTCATGAGGATAAAAGAAAACCTCACAACAGGATATACATATCTATCTCATGCAATCATCCCTACACTAGAGACATATTCATAACCATGCTCAGAGTAACTCATAAAGAAAGAAAGGAACTTGGTCCTTCATTAATAAGAGTAGAATCTATTAGATTAGGTAGAGATTGATCAAGTCTCGTTCCAAGAGAAAGGGAACCAAGAATTTTTTGGCTTCCTTATTCAACCATTGAATAGGTTGAAAGTGCCAAGGTAGGAGGAAGCAAGGGAATGTACAAAGGTCTTGACATGTGACATGAAAGAGAATAATATTTTCTCTAACAAAAAATCCATAAAAAGGGAGTTTGGGACATATAAAAAGAAAATAGTACCACTCCCAGAATGTGATGACAAGATGACTAGTAAATGAAGAAGTGCCACCGAAATATCATAGAAGAAAAAGGTTCCAAAGAGCTGCAAAACTAAGAAACCTCGTTCTCCGATAAGTTGGACACCTAGAAGAAGAGGAGCAGTGGAACAAAATAATCATGATCCACTGATACTAATTGCTATATATTTAAAGGAGGAACTTCTTAAGAAATCAAATAAAGAAACCAATTCTATAAGAAGAACAAGAAGAATATAAGGTATAGAACAAGAGGATAATCGAAAGAAGCTAATACCTTAGGCAAGAGATTGTCAACCTAATTGAGGTAAAATTAAGAAAAGTATAAAATACATGTGATAGAGAAATAATAATTATATGAGAAGCAGTTGAAGAGGAAAAATAGAATATGCAAAAAAAGTTAATCAAGAATGCTTTTGATTACCCAAAATTTAGCCGTGATAAAGTCATAAGATTAGAAGATGAATCAAAGAAGGTTCTAGCTCCACCATATATCTTAATTGGTACACACTAATTGATGGATCAAAAAAGCTAGATAAAAACTGACAGTGTTATCCTACTCTTAAGAATGAGAAAACAATCAACATTACAGAGAATCTAGAGTTATGAGATATTATACAATAAGGTAAAGTGTGAAAAACTAAATCAAATATAAGAATTTATATGTAAAAAATTCATTTCTCAAGGAAGTAAAAAAATATGACCTATATCCAATAGGATTTTACTAGACTCTCCACTATCACACGAACAACTTTTAAAGTTACAATACCTTTGCATACCTAAGGAACTAACTCCTATAGCCCCTTCCCCAATCCTTAATAATTCTTTCTCATTGTTGGTAATTCTTCAACTCTTCAAAGACTCTACCAAGTCTAAGAAGTCCCTTTACAACTCAATAAAGAATCAATACCTATACAAGTTATTAGAAATGTAAAAGCAAATATTTTTATAATTATATAAAAATCTAACTATTACAACTCTAAATAATATTGATAAAACTTGATAAAAATAGCGTCTTCGTTGTAGTTGTTGACTTTTTTCTTCAAGGCTCTTTCGTAAAGATCTTTGCATATATGTGTAGTCTCTATTTTATAATGGTCAGCCTATAAAACATAAAAGCAATACTTTATGTAGAATATCCATTTATATTTCTCCAAATCCAACAAAAAATTGAAAAGCATATAAAAGCAATACTTTATATTGGAGTAGAATATCCATTTATATTTCTCCAAACCCAACAAAAAATTGACTCAATACTTTTCAAGAATCTATTTCTTGTTTGACTTTTTTTGGTCGATGATGAGTTCGTAATTTACTAACTCATTAGGCTCTTAGATATGAGTTTTTATTTAGTTTTCAAATATTTTAGGTAGATTTTATGCTATTTATCCTTGATTTTTTCAAGTATTTAACTTGAGTAGAGAAAGCATAAAATTGAGTAAAAAAGCATGAAAATTGAAGATGAGGACCGGCGCTCCACCGGAGGACACCGACTAAACGTCAGCTAATCGCAAATACCTACTGTGCTAAAAAATAATGGCTACAGGTGGACCGTAGATCAGCACCGGTAAACCACCGATGCCAACACCAAATTGATCCTAAGCCTACTGGCACTCGGATGCGACAGGCCGGTGAACCCACAGATTAGCACCGGCAAACTGTCGGTGACTCGCAAGTGAGATCCGTCAAAAAAGGGCAAAAACGTCTGGTTAAAAATAAGAGAAGCATTTGTACCCTACTTTTGTACATTTTAAAAGGAGAAATGAACTGTTATACCCCGTAAATTTCCGGCATATAGATGGCCTATTCACGTGTTGGTTAAGAGTATTTGAAAGCCATACATGCTAGAAAAAGACCCGGGGAAAGATCGGACAAGCGCCAAGTCGGCGTGTCCCAAGGAAAAATGCGACTTATAAATTGCATTCCAGGAATGCAACTTATAAATCGCATTCCAGAAATGCGACTTATAAATCGCATTCCAGAAATCCATAAATCGCATTCCAGGAATGAGATTTATAGTGTCCATTATATATATAAGCCCAACTTCGGTTTTTTTATTAAAATTCCTTATAATTTCCAGTGGAAAACAGAGAGTAATTAGAGAGAAAGGGAAAACGAGATCTCCTACTAAAATTCATCCGATTACGCCGCCAAACGCGGTCCAAACTCGAATTAACCTCAGGTACCGAGGTATTTAGCAGCAGGGAGCATTCCTACGGATTTTGTTTCGCGAAATACGGCCGACGAATCGTCGAGCTACCGGACTAAGGTAAGTAGAATTGCTCCAAACAAGTGTCTATGTGCTCCTAGCCGTAAAGTGAATACTTCTCCCTTTTGGGCTTCTGAAAAATAGCAAGTTTTCAACCGTTTTTCGATAAGCCTAAGTTTAGGCTATAATTATATCGAAAGTGACATCATCCTTCAGAATAGTGTTGTATTTAGTACTAATTGACGTGTATATGAATGCAGTTGGGAGAAATAGTTGGAGTACTGTCCGAGCCTCGTCCGACAGACGGATAACTCGAGGTTAAGGTATGTAAAGCTAGTTTCTTCGACAAGTTAGTAGCTTTAGCCTTGTATAGTACCATAAACTCCGTAGTAGAATTCCTGGAAGTTAAATGTTAAGTATTGTGCAAGTTCAGTAAACCTAGTTCGCATTGTGATATCATATTCAGTCTGAAAGTTAGAAAAGCATATGCCCAAGGGCAAGTTAGTAGTTCAGATTCAGTACAGCCTATTATGTGAATAGCAAGCATGTTGTAGAATAAAAAGGAACAAATTTTCATAATAACAATCAGTAAAGAAAGATCAGATAGACAGATAGTATCTTGGCTACAGATTAGCCGTACAGTTAAATAGAGAGTACAGAATCAGTATAGTCAGTAAAGAATCAGTTCGGTATAGAAACAGATCAGAATAAGAAGTTAGATTCCAGACAGTCTTTTCAGTTATACATGCTTGCTATTTCTATATGCTATTTGTTTGTTGAAACTTGTTGTGGCATGTGGGCACACTTTTAGCATCCCCACCGCCCCTGGGTTATAGCTGTGTTGATACCAGATTCAGATACCGCCACCAGCTGGGCGATGCCGTCCGCCTAGAGGACGATGATGGCCGACCACCATGATAATACGGTCCAGACCACCCTGCTTGCAGGGGTAGTTCAGTTTACTCTGCGCAGAGCTAGTCCACCCTGTTTACAGGGGCAGAACACTCTGTGTGCGCTTGTGGCCGGGGGCAGTTCCAGATACAGATTTTTATAAAATTACCTGTTGCGTGCTTGCACCCAGGGGCAGTTTTTATTACACACCCTGTGTACACTTGCGCCCAGAGGCAGGAGTCTTCGGACTCAGACACAGTTTATTGTCAAAGGCCAAGGCCTGAGCTACGTACCCAAGGGGACCTGTAGGAGGAGCTCATAGTTGTCAGATGAATGGAGTGACTTATTTTTGGTTGGTTTAGACCAGGGTAGGGATAAATAGATTGTGTGTTGGTTGGCACCTTCTGGCTTATGGGGGTCGGTCAGGTATTGTGTGTATTTATATGTATACCTATATGTGCTATTAGATACTGATAGACAGGAGGACGACACGTCATCAGGTACGCTCAGTTTAGTTATAGAATAAATAAACTCTCCCCAGTTATTCTCAGCTAGATAGGCTCAGCTACTTTCTGCTTATATGTCATGTTACTGTTGTTATTCATTTCAGTTGTGTATTTCAGTTGCTTTACATGCTCAGTACCTGTGGTACTGACGCCCAGTGGGGCGCTGCATTACTTGCCTGCAGGTACTCATAGACGAGGAGGCGATCCCTCGTCATTCCATTCAGCTATTGAGTATTCAGCTCCTGTCATCCGGAGTCTGAATTCCAGAGGTGTATTTTGTTTTCTTTTGTTGTACAGTATGGGTAGGTCAGGGCCCTGTCCCGATCATTTCTATTGTTATTCTTAGAGGCTTGCAGTCTGTATATATTTCCCTGTGGTCAGTCGAGCCGGTCGTGTGAGGCCGTGCAGCTTGTTATAGTTATTTGTTATTTCTGTTCCTATTGGCCGTGTGTGGCCATAATCAGCCAGTAGTGGTGACCTTGCTGGTCACGTAATTAGTTAGCATGTTATTGTTGAGTTACAGAGAACTAGACAGCATGGTGGCCTTGTCGGCCCGCATAGGTTCCCCTATAGTAGTATGTTTCTGGTTAGCTGTCATTACAGGTACAGGTGGCTATAGGCCAATGGGCCGGGGGCTGTGTTTACAGCCGTTGTATAGCCCTTTGTTTCCAGAAATTTGAGTTAGTGCCAGCCAGGCACCAGATGTGCTTAGGCTCACCAGATAGCAGTCTAGGTCCTACTAGGGCACTAGGTGCCAGTCATACCCCCCAAGGTGGGGCGTGACATGAACCTTCTGTTCGGGGTGTTATATGGGGTTATAAACCGACACGCAAGTGCACGTGGTCGAACAAGTAGTAAGTGGCTTTAGTAAGCCAAGTATCGATCCCATAGAGACTTGGATGAAGTGCAAATTGCTCAAGTGTACTATATTTTACTTCTAAAAATGCAGACAACAACGTAACCAAAAAGTTGATAGTTTGTTTTATAAATTTCTATACTAAAACTAAGAACAATGATCTACTTTGAATCTGAACTATGAATGAAAGCATGCTGAGGTTAAACGAACATGTAATGAAACTAATTATCATCATAAATTGGTTAATCTTTTCCTCCAGTTACTATCCAAGAACATCTGTCAAGAGATTAAAACTCTCGTATTTAACCTCACTTAAGAATCATGAACCATCCGTCTACATTTCTGTGATCAAATGCAATTCATGTCCTAGCTATACAATTCTGGTTCCTAAATTGACTAATACGACTTTCAGGTATATTTCTATCCTGAAAGCAAATCAAGACTCAATTTTCCCAAATCAAGTAAAGAACATATCCTATTAATTCACAACGTTCCAATTTCGTGCTCTCTCGAGTGAAACCGGACTTTTTAGATGTACATCAATGTAGGCCACACACCAATGCAGTAAAAACAAGAATTAATAGAACAACATGGAAGAAAAGATGAAAACCCATAGAATCAATAATCAAATTTCATCACAATTGTTCATAACCTCAGCAAGGAGAGGAATTAGCCACTCATTTGTGGATTAATCATCATAAAATGAGTGTTAATCATACAAGCAATTGAATTAAAGAAGAAAGAAAGAGAGAAACAACCCTGAACTTTTCGTCCCTCAACTGCCTGTAACCCACGTCCTTGCTCCACCAAGTCAGAATTATGAAAAATGAACTTAAGTGTTCTATTTATACTGCTGGGAATTTTTTCCGGAATAATGAGCAACGTGTCACGGAGTGCATCGCGGAGCACTGCCTTTGTGACACGCCATGAACGCGGACCCTCACTGGAACTGGGGGTCTGGGAATTCAGGCTCAACGTGGCACGGCGTGCATTGCGGAGCACTGGCTCCATGCCACGGAGCAAACGCGGACCTCCATTGGAAATTGGGTGAATTTTCCCCATCCAGGCAGAATGCCTCCGGATGGAAGCGTGACACGGCTCCATCGCGGAGCCCCTTTATTTCATGCTGTCCAATGCTTTTTCCCTTGCTCGCATCCAAGTCCAACTCCGATATCCTTCAACATGCATTTTAGCTTCCCGAAATCACATTTTACCTGCAAAACAATGCTAATCATGTTGGTCAGTATAAATTCACGTTTTATTACCAATTACATGAGAATGTATACACATTGATAGATAAACAAGGCGAAAATGATACTTTTGAGTATCACTTGGGCATATAAATCTGCCCAAGATCACCTTCTATTCCACATCATTATTCTATTGTATTGAATATTGAACAGAAAGTAGAGAGAAGTTGGAGAATTGAATTGTAGAGAGAAATTTTCATCTTCTTCTTTGAAGAGGTAGAATAAACACCATTGGAGACCAGAACCTTGTGCTTGAATTTTCCTACTCATTTTATTGAATGGATATTGAATTATTACTTAATGCGATGTCTTCTCCTACTTACAAGAGTAGTTAAATTCCTTGCTAGGGGTGTGTAAATGATTGGGGTTGATTTGAATTGAATATTATTTAATTGATCTTAGATTTACTCAGTTGATATAATTCTAGGGTGTCATCTAAGTTTTAATCTAAATACTCATAGTTGCAAATGTGGGTTGTATTTACTTTAATTTTTCTTGAAAAAGAAATTTAGAGTATGGGTGATGAAACATAAGTGAGTAATTAGGTGTTGATCATGTAGGGTTGGGCTAGAGATAGCCAAAACCCATTGCCACATACCCATTGAGATTCAAAGCTAGAAATAGTTGATTTTTACCCAAGTTGATGTGATTATTGTGAAAAGGACTTTGGGATTTAAGAAAACTCAATATATAAGGCACCTAATTGGTTGAAAAACATAAGGTTCCACCTCATCCATTACTAATTATACTATCTACTAATGCTAGGAGCTGTTACTAATCCCAATCCAATGATGGACCGATAATATCACATCCCTAGTAGTCTCTCCTTTGATATTTTATATGCTTTGTCCCTGCTTTCGCGTGTGAATTTTTAGTTCAATTAACAATTTGTTATTTCCTCAATTTTTATTTTATTGTTTTTGAGACATTAATGCAAGTTACTTCAATTTGATAGACAACTTTTGCGTGATCAACTACTATTCCCTATGGGATTCGATTCAGACACTCGTCGGGTATATATGTTTTGCCAACGATGGTATACACTCTCTCGTTAAGATGATTGAATTTAGAAGTTATCAAAAATAGCGTCGTTGCCAGGGAATATAGTTTGATAGCCTTTAATTGTTTGTTATTTTGAATTGATTTGTTGCATCTTGGTTAATTTGACTTTACTCTTGTAATTTGT
The DNA here is from genome assembly GCA_035772735.1 of Datura wrightii. Taxonomy (NCBI): domain Eukaryota; kingdom Viridiplantae; phylum Streptophyta; class Magnoliopsida; order Solanales; family Solanaceae; genus Datura; species Datura wrightii. The sequence goes on from JASDFA010000007.1 coordinate 100,931,539, forward strand.
TCCATCTAGGTTGATCTTGATATGAGTCAACACTCATAAGAAGGAGAAGGTTCGGTGGATGGGCATATGGATCATGAAGATAATGATCTCGTGATGCCCAATGTAGCAGGTGCCATTCGCCTACCTGCTATGATAAGGAATGCAATATTTCATGTGATGAGTACAATGCTGCACTTACTCCAAATAGAAGGGCTCTTCGGAGGAATGCCGAGTGAGGACGCAAATAGGCATCTCTAAAATTTTTTTGAGGTTTTTTAGCCCTTCAACATCACAAATATAAGCCAAGAGTCTATCAGATTGAGGCTCCTTCCATTTTCACTAACAGGGAAAGCAACTCCTTGGTTGGAGGAGTTGCCTCCCGAGTCTGTTACCTCTTGGAATGAGATCACAGAAGCCTTTTTGGGTAGTTTCTTCCCTCCCTCGAGGATTATACAGTTGAGGGATGACATTACCAGCTTTTAACAACTTGCTGGGGAACAACTCCATGAAGTATGGTTGACGTTTAAGAAAAACACTTTCCCTTTTCCCAAATCATGGGTTACCCGATGAGGTTCTACTTCAGAGCTTCTATTTTTCATTGGATTCTATCAATAAGTATGTGGCAAATCATTTGGCAGGAGGATCTATCATGGATCATCCCAATAGAGTAGCCAAAGCACTGCCTAATAGAATGACTAAAGACCAATCGAGCATGGCATACTAGAGAAGTGGAGGTATCTTATAGTGGTGTTGCTTCCAACCTTATGAATGCTGAGATGAGAAAAAAGGATGAGCCTAGAGATGAAACTCTTGCTAAGATGATGACCTAGCTAGAGTTGATGACGAAACATGTGATGGGAGCTGGTGGAAAGAGTGTGAATGTTGTAGGTTCCCAAGTCCATACTCAATTTGATGATGACACTTCACCATAAAGATATGAGGAGGAGTGTCAATATATGATAGGCCAAGTGAGGGGTTCTCGCCGTAGTTATCAAGGTTCTAATCAAGTCCCTTGGCACCCAAGAGATGAGAATCAAGGTTGGAGAAATCATGATAATCAAGGATGGGGGGAGAGAAATGATCCATGGGGGAATAGAGATCAAAATCGTGAAGGAGAGCGATATCACCAAAGTACTAACCCCTATGTGCCTCCTCAAAAAGTAGAAGCATCTCAAGGGCAGCCCAAAGTGAGTGATGTGGGCAACTCGAAGATTGAAGACATGTTATCTCGAGTGTTGAAGAAGGTAGAATCCACCGACAATGGGATTAAAGAATTAAAAGGGGAGGTGTTCAACTTCACCCAAATAGTAAATACCCACTCGACATCGATCAAGCACCTTGAAGCCCAAATAAACCATTTGTCTTCAAAAATAAACCCCCGCATGAAAGGTTCACTCGCTAGTGACACTTTTCCCAATCCAAAGAAAGATGTCCAGTACATGGAAATCGTGACAAGGAGCAGCAAGATATTGAATAATGTGGGTGTGAAACCCAAAGCTTTTGTTGTCCCAAGGGCTAATGCTGAAGATGAGTTGGAAGAGGAGCCGAAAACACCAAGTATTGGTAATGGTGAAGAAGGGAAAGACGAGGGAGAAATTAATTCGACTCTCTCGAATGATGTGAATGTGAATGAGAGCAAGAAGGTACCCAATGACAAAGATCAAGAAGCAAGAGTCCCACCTCCATATCTACAACGGCTGACCAAGAAGAAGGAGGATAATCAATTTTGTAAGTTAATAGAGATGTTCAGCAAATTATCTATCAATATACCGCTTGTGGATGCCTTGTTTCAAATTCCAGGATACACAAAGTTTATGAAGGAACTTTTGAAGAAAAAGAAAGCGGTGGATATGGGCACCGAGGAGGTGACCCATCATTGTAGTGCTGTGATGTCCAACAACCTTTCCCCAAAATGTAAAGATCTTGGAGCATTTACCATTCCTTGCATAATTGGCTAGTGCCTGTTTAATAAATCTCTTTGCTACATCAGTGCTAGTATTAATTTTATGCCTCTAGTGATTTTTAAGAAGCTCGGGTTAGGGAATCCCAAACCTACATCCATAAGGCTTTTGATGGTGTATAGATCGATTAAATGACCCGTTGGAGTGTTAGTTGATGTCCTTGTGAGGGTGGATAGTAAATTCATACTCCCAACTGATTTCATTGTGCTGGATTGTGAGATGGACATCGAGGTGCCAATTATCTTAAGGCGTCCACTACTAGCAACTAGAAGAGCTTTGATTGATGTGGAGCTTTTGGAGTTCACCTTCAATGTGTGTCAGCCTACCAAGCCCTCGGATGAGTGTAATTTCATAGCAGTGTTTGATGGTGAAGTGAAGCATGATGAACCAGTTGATGATGAGAATGAATTGGAGGATGATCCTACGGACTGTTAAAGATTGAGAAGGTATCTGTCGTGCCACGACGTTAACTAAGACACTTCTTGAGAGACAACCCACGCATTTTTATTTTGAGCATTTTGATATTTTTGTTGTTTTTGATTTTTAGGTAGATTAGATGAAAAACAAGGAGAATAAGAACAGAGAAGGTACTGCGCTTTCGGTCCAAATGCGCGAAGCGCCGCTTGAACATGAGTCAAGGGTAGAAAGCTGGGGAAGAAGAGGGAAAAGCGGCGATTGATAACGCTAAAACTCACACTTTCTGATAAAGTATGAATCGGCCGTTGTCAATAAAGAACTCAATTAAGAGGTTAGGGTCGAACCCACAGGAAATAGGGTAAGATGTAGAATAATGTCGATAATTGAACTTGTTAGTGAGTTATCTCCAAATTGGGGGTTTAAAATAAAACAATATTAAAACAAGATTATATTTGTGATTTAAATAAAGATTTGCAAACAACTAGGATAAGTGTTCCCCATGGGTTCATAACTACTTTGGGTATACACACGTGATCAATTCCAATGCTTACTTTTAGAACTGATAACTAGGGTTCATACAAATGACTGGCTCATCCCTATTGGATGACTATACTCAATCACTTGGTTAGGTCTCATGAGCGATTTCAAGATAACCGTTATCAATATGTTCCAAATTTAACTATCTTGTGACCACAACTCAAGTTAATACAATGATCGTAAAGACCAAGGCTTTGTTATAATTCTCTTTTTCTAATCTCTACTTTGTTCGGCTTGTTGGGTAGTGCACGTGGTCGAACAAGTAGTAAAGTGGCTCAAGTAAGCCAAGTATCGATCCCACAGGGACTGGACTAAGGTATCAATCTAATCAAGTGTCAATAAACTTTAACTCTAAACTGCAGACAACAGTGTGAAGAAGATTTTGATATTTTGTTCCTAATTTTATACTAAGTCTAAAACGAATATACAATTTGAGTCTGAACTATAAGTATGAGCGTGCTGAGGTTAAATGAACATGTAGAGAAATAAATTATCGATACCATTTGGTTAATCTTTCCTCCGGTTGCTAGTCAAGAATTATTTCCTATGGATTAAAAATCTCGTATTTAACCCAACTTAAGAATCATGAACCTTCCACCTACATTTCTGTGATAAAATGAAATTCATGTTCTAGCCATACAAAATCGATTCCTTAATTGACTAATACGACTTTCAGGTATATTTCTATCCTGAAGGTAAATCAATTCTCAATTTTTCCAAACTAAGAAAAGATCATATCCTATCAATTCACAACTTTCCAATTTCTTGCTCTCTCGAGTGAAACCGGACTTTTTAGATATACATTAACGTTGGCCACACATTAACGTAGTAAGAACAAGAATCAATAGAACAACCATGGAAGAAAAGATGAAAACCAATTTATCAATAATCACATTTCAATACAATTGTTCTTAACCTCAGCCAGAAGGGAATTTAGCCACTCATTTGTGGATTAAACATCGTTAAATAAGTGTTAATCATACAAGCAATTGAAATAAAGAAGAAGGAGATAGAGAAAAACCCTGAGATTTTCGTCCCCTCAACTACCTGTAACCCACGTTCTTGCTCCACCAAGTCAGAATTATTAAAAATGAATCCTAAGTGTTCTATTTATACTAATGGGAATTTTTCCCGGAATAACAAGCAACGTGTCACGGAGTACATCGCGGAGCACTGCCTCCGTGACACGCCACCAACGCGGACCCTCACTGGAATCCGGTCGTCCAGGTATTAAGGCCCAATGTGGCACGACGTGCAACACGAGGCTAGGCCAACGTACCACGGCCCCAACGCGCACCTTCACTGGAATTGGGCATAATTTCAGCATCCAGGCAGAATGCATCCGCGATGGAAGCGTGACGCGGCTCAATCGCGGAGCCCCTTTAATTCGTGCTTTCCTTGTGCTTTTTCCCTTGCTAGCTTCCGAGTCCAATCCCGATCTCTCCCAACATGCATCTTAGCTCCATAACTTTATATTTTTCCTGCAAAACAACGCTAATCATGTTGGTTAGCATAAATTCACATTTTATTACAATTCACATAAGAATGTACAAACATCGATAGATAAACAAGGCAAAATGACACATTTGAGTATAACTTGGGCATATAAATTTGCCCAAGATCACTTACCCCACACTTAAATCCTTGTTCGTCCCCGAACAATAATCTTACACCTCATGCAATTGACACCCCATCCTGGCTACTTTGGCTCGACAATTCAAGCTACGGTCATACCGATTATTTAATATAGCAAATCATCAAGAAAACATGCATAGTCTTATCAATACTATGACCTTCAACACATTAAGACCTCTTAGACTCAAGAATCGACTCTCGATATCGGCAAACTCATGCAAATCGACTGATCAAGCTATCCGACACGAAATTCAATATCTCATCGAGCATGTGCCCTCACAACACAAAACAATGTTCCCCTTTTTAATCACATGAACTCAAAACATTACATGCAGGGGCATATAAACAAGATTTCGCTCTCTCTCCCAAAAGAATTCACATGCATCATGTCATGAACCATAAGCTTGCCTTTAGTGTATTACTCCACTAATATAAGGACACGTGATGTAAGATCACGTAGGACTTAACGGGTTGTAGTGTAAGCTACGGAACTAGCAAATACTGGCCAACCAATAATACAAACTAGCCTCCTTAAGCGCTTTTCCAATACATCCCATCAACCTTATGGGCATTTTTTTTCTTCCTTCATCCTCCCATTCTTGAAGTCTGTCTTTATTTTTGACCCCATATCTTTAAGCACACTTGACTTAATAACAAAGATTATTTATACATCTCCATTATATTTAATTTATAACGAGTGTACCTTCGACCTTTTCTTTCCTTTCATCACTCTTCTTTTTCTTTTCTTTTCACCATTCTCACTCCTGGACACTGTGGGAAAATTATTTTTTTCTTGAGCGCTTAAGAGGTTTGGATCAAATTCACGTATGATGAAAAGAAGGGGTTACACTCAGTTTACACCTTTTTGACAAAAGAAAGAAATAGGCTAAAGGCTCAATGGGCTAACTAGGATGTACTTTCAAGGAGGGTATGAAAAAAAAAAACTTTCGGTTAAATCAAAGAAATGCCTACATCCTTTCCTACAATACACATCCTTCATTTCGTTTTGTACACACACTAGGCAAGTTATAGACACTTCACAATAGCATGGAAGAAACGAAACCTCACCATACACTCATTTCACATGCTCAACTCAAGACATATTCACAGACTCTTCAATCAGCTAATTGCAAGAATTCAAACATTAAGCCTCAATCACACCGAATCAAAATCTATGGCCTAGGTATCTCAACATATTTACAAAGTTGCATGCTTTCATCCGAATCACCTTTGCATTTCAAATATCATGTGTTACACCCCGTAAATTTTAAATGAATAAATAGCCTAATGGCATGTTGGTTAAGGGATTTGGAAGGCAAGCAAAAAAAAAACAGAGGAAAGTCGGTTTTCTTGTCCATATAACCAAAATTTCCAGAAAAACAGAGGGTTAAGACAATATTAAGGCAAACCCATGATATTTATATACATTTCCTTCCGATTACGCTACGAAACGCGATCTAAACTCCGTTTCGGCTTAGATACCGAGGTATAAAGCTGCAGAGAGCAATCCTACGGAGTTGGTTTCGTGAAATTTGGCCGGCGAAACGTCGTGCTACCGAGGTAAAGTAAATAGAATTGCTTTAAATTAGTACCAATGTGTTCCTAGCCTTGTAGTGAGCATTATCCCTTCTGGACTATCGAGAAATAACGAGTTTTTGAACCTTTTTCGAAAGGTTGATGGTTGGGATAAATATATATCAAAAGTGATAATTTCTCCTGGATATTAATGTATTTAGTTCTAACTGACATGTATATGAATGTAGTTGGGAGAAACAGCAGAAGTACCGACGGAAATTACATCAGTCAATCGGGTACTTAGAAACTAGGTATGTAAAGTTATTCTTTCGGCAAGCCAGGAAGTACAGTCTAGAAAATAAATAGAATAAAGGCTATTAACAGATACCCAGCGTACAGGAACGATTTCAGTACAATTTCTAGCAAGCATGCTAGTATATCATTACGTATCATGAGATAATCAGAATAACGGAAAGTCAGATGATTTCAGATAGTAATGTGGTATCCGCTAGTAGCTCAGCATGTTCTTACGTAATACCCAGAATGGAAGTTGTAAAAGCAGTATAATGAATTAGAAAGATTACAGATTGTTATACCCCGTAGGATTCCCGGCACTTAGATGACCTATTCGCACGTTGGTTAAGCATATTTGAAGGCCATACATGCTAGAGAAAGGCCCGGGAAAAGATCGGACGAGAAACTTGTCGAACCATCGCGGAAGGAGACAAGGCAGAGCCCCTCCGCGATGGCAGTGTGTCACGGAGGTGAGGCCTCCGCGTTGGCTCCGTGACACGTTGGCCTTGTCCAGGCCCAAGTATATAAAGCCCCACTTCGGTTTATTTTAGAATTAAATCATATAAACTTCAGAAAATAGAGAGCAAACGCAGAGAAGGAAAAAGGAACAAAGTAGTAATATAATTTTCATCCGATTACGCTGCTAAACGTTGTCCAAACTCAAATTAACCTCAGATACCGAGGTATTTAGCAGCACAGAGCATTCCTACGATTTAGTTTCACGAAATACGGTCGACGAATCGTCGAGCCACCGAGCTAAGGTAAGTGGAATTGCTCTAAATTAGTGTCTATGTATTCCTAGCTGCGAAGTGAATATTTCTCCCTTATGGACCGCTGAAAAATAGCGAGTTTTCGATCGTCTTTCGATAAGCCTAAGTTTAGGCTATAAACTATATCGAAAGTGATGTTGCTCTTTAAAATAAAGCTGTATTTAGTATTAATTGACATATTTATGAATGCAGTTGGGAGAAAATAGTTGAAGTACCGGCCGAGTCTCGTCCGACAGACGAATAGTTCAAGGATAAGGTATGTAAAGCTAGTTTCCTCGGCAAGTTAAGTAATATCGGTACAGTACAGTAATTTAAGGGCTAGTAAAATGTTCAGAAGTCAAATGTTATGTTTATTACGAATGTTGGTACGATATTAGAAGCGTCGGGTTGTAACTTGCGTGAAACTTACTAGTACGACATAGATTTTAATACAAGTGTTAGAAACTGCACAGCATGCTCAGTATGTGATGTAATACGAAATGTTAGGATATTATTGTATTCAGTTGAAACCCCACAAAGCGATGCAATACCTGTAATACATCTCAGAAATAGAACGATAAGTTAAAATGAAGTCAGAAAGCATATTAGGAATAGTAAATCATGTTACTATAGAAACTCAGTATACAACATAGTTTTCAGCAGAAACATTATATCTTGTTCAACATTAGCCCCAGTACAGTCTGGCAGAAGACTATATTCATACATATATATTATTACCATCCTCAGCATGTATTAAGTACGTACATATTACTACCACTAGTTCAGCATATAATATATATAATACTTTACCACTATTAGCTTCAGTATGTGCGACATGCAGATAGTATTACTAGTTGAGACCGTTGTATTGTTTGGGGTTGGATTACCTAGCATCCATGACCGCCCCAGGGTTGATAGCTGTATTGACTCGTCTGCCAGAGGACGAGGATACGTCGCTCTACGAAGTGGCATGCCGTCCCACAGGGGACGAAGATGGGATGCCAGTTTTCCCCATATTGTGCCTTGGTCGGCCCTTATACACCCCCGTCGAGCGGTTACGCCCGGGGTGTTGATTCAGGAGTCCTCCGAACTCAGGTACAGTTAAAGTCAGGGGATCAGCGAGCCCAAGTGCATACCCAGGGGACCGGCAGGATGCTTATAGTTATTATAGGAGATGGGACGACCGGGGTAGGGGTGTAGATTGCGTGTTGGTTGTACCTCCCGGCTTATGGGGGCCAGGTAAGGTTTGAGTGTGCCATGGTATGTTATGATATGTCATGCTGTGTTACAGTAGATACGAGTAGATCGACAGTAGAACGATAAATCCTCAGGTATGACTCCTGCTCCTTCCAGTATAATTAAGAGAAGGTATGACTTACATTATCAGACAGTTAATCTATTCCTTCCTACTTCAGTTTCATCAGTTATATTGTTGTTTTCAGACATTTCTTTCAGTTATTGCTTTACATACTCAGTACCAGCGGTACTGATGCCCGGTGGGGCGCTGCATTACTTGCCTGCAGGTACTCATAGACGAGCAGGCGATACCACGTGATTCCTGTCAGCGATCGAGTATTCAGCTCCTGTCATCCGGAGACTGAATTCCAGAGGTGTATTTCATTTTCTTTTATTGTATAGTATGGGTAGGTCGGGGCCCTGTCCCGATCATTTCTACTGTTATTCCTAGAGGCTTGCAGTCTGTATATATTTCCCTGTGGTCTGTTGAGCCGGTCGTGTGAGGCCGTGCAGTTATATAGCTGTTAGAACTTGTGTTTCCTTTATGTTGGCCGTGTGGGGCCATGGTTCGACAGTAGTGGTGACCTTGCCGGTCACGTAGCTATCCAGTACTTCATGGTTAAGTTATAGATAACTAGACAGCATGGTGGCCTTGTCGGCCCGCATAGGTTTCCCTATATTGACATGTTTCTGGTCAGCTGTTAGTACAAGTACAGGAGGCTATAGGCCAATGGGCCGGGGGCTGTGTTTACAGCCGTTATATAGCCCTTTGTTTCCAGAAATGTGAGTTAGAGCCAGCCAGGCACCAGATGTGACCAGGCTTAGCAGTCCAGCAGTTCAGGTCCTAGTAGGGCACCAGGTGCCAGTCATACCCCCCAAGGCGGGGTGTGACAAACTTGGTATCAGAGCAGGTCGTATCCCAGGGAGTCTGCAAGCCGTGCTAAGTAGAGTCCTGTCCATGGATGTGTTGTGCACCACATGCTATGGGTAGGAGGCTGCAAGGCATGATAGGATGGTTGTCTTTTATTCTTATTCAGTCGTGATGTAGAGCGGTACAATATAGGGTTGAGTCCCTAAAAGCTCACCATACTCTTTGGTTACAGATAATGTCAGACCAGCGACATCCTATCACAGGCCGGGGCCTAGATATTGCAGCAGGAGAAGGCACCAGCAGGAGAAGGCACCAGCAGGGTGCCTCGCCCTCGTTTAGAAACAGCCCGATTAGAGGGCACTACAGAGGCATCGTCCCAGCCTTCTCAGCAGTCTCCACCGCGTCAGGAGCCACTTGGGGCGACACTACCTTCAGCAGTTCCTATACCGACACCTTCCGACCAGGAGGTTAGGAGTGTTGTTGTTATGTTAGCACAGATGATGGCTGCTCAGTGTCAGCCAATGCCATCTACAGTTGCGGAGTTATCAGGAGGGCCCGGTAGTTCGAGGGTTCGAGAGTTTTTGGCTCTGAATCCCCCACAGTTTACAGGTATGGATCGGACAGAGGACCCTCAGGATTTTCTAGATTAAATGCAGAAAATCTTCAGGGTTATGCATGCCACGCCTATAGAATCAGTTGAATTGGCAGCATTTCGGTTACGGGATATCGCCGTGTTATGGTATGAAAGCTGGGAAAGGTCCCGAGGGAGAGATGTTTCACCCCCCACCTGGTCCAGCTTCTTAGGAGCTTTTCTGGATCACTATTTTCCGCGGGAGATTCGACAGGCTCGGGTAGACTAGTTTCTGCATCTGGAGCAGGGGGCCATGAGTGTTCGGGAATATTCCTTGTGGTTTGATTCTTCGGCCTGGTATGCACCGACCTTTGTTGATACCATGGCATCCAGAGTGCACCGTTTTATTATGGGGTTGAATCCAGAATATGTTGAGACTTGCATTACGGCCACACTGCGAGAGGACATGGACATTGCTCGAATTCAGGCATTTGCCCAGAATATTGAGGGCATCATACAGCGACATCGGGAGATCAGAAGGGTTAATCAGGAACAGCGTCGCCGGGACAGGCCAGTTGTGTTACAGAGGGAGGCCCGGGGAGGACCCAGGCCACGATTGTTAGACAGGCCGCCCAGACCCCCGCCTCCGCCACAGTCGCAGGGGGGTAGATTCAGCCGCAGGGGCAGTCAGAGACTGGTAGAGGCTCGCAGATGGCAGATTCACCATTACAGAGGAGGGCGGAGTAGAGTAGGTATACCCTACTACTTTGCCCTATATGCAGTCGACGCCATCCTGGAGCATGCAGGTATGGTTCCACCGCATGTTATATTTGTGGCCAAGAAGGCCATTTGATGAAAGATTGCCCAGCCAGAGGCCGAGAGGACCGAGATAGACAGGATAGGGCATCGGCAGGGTCACGAGCCACAGCATCCTCGGCAGGGCGCAGACCCTCAGTTTCAGCAGGCAGGGGTCGGGGCAGATCAGAGACTTCTAGTATAGGTGCGGGTCCAAGCTGCACATATGCCTTACCAGGAAGGCAAGATTCAAAAGCGTCGCCTGATGTTGTGACAGGTATGCTAACTATCTGCTCACACCCTGCTTATGTGTTGATTGATCCAGGGTCTACTTTGTCCTACATTACTCCATTTGTGGCACGAAAGTTTAGTTTTGCACCAGAATTATTGCAGCAGCCCTTCTTAGTATCCACGCCCGTCGGTGATTCTATCACAGCTAGCCGAATCTACTGCGGGTGTACAGTAGAGGTTGCTGACCGTCAGACCACAGTAGATCTGGTCGAGTTAGAAATGATAGACTTCGATGCCATAATGGGTATGGACTGGTTAGTACCGTGTTTTGCCAACGTTGAATGTTGGACCAAGACGGTCCGATTCCCCTTCCCAGGAGAAGCAGTGCGGGAGTGGAAGGGCAGCACCGCTACGCCAAAAAGTAGGTTTATTTCCTACCTTCAGGCGAGAAAGTTGATATATAAGGGATGTATTTACCATCTGGTCAGAGTCCAGGATGTCCAAGCAGAATGTTATACTCCGTAGGATTCCCGGCACCTAGATGGCCTATTTGTGCATTGGTCGAGCATATTTGGAAGTCATACATGCTAGAAAAAGGCCCGGAGAAAGATCGGACAAGCGCCAAGTCGGCGCGTCGCAAGCCAAAATGCGACTTATAAATTGCATTTCAGGAATGCAACTTATAAATCGTATTTCAGGAATGCGACTTATAAATCGCATTCTATGAATGCGTTTTATAGTGCCAATTATATTTATGCCCCCACTTCGGTTTTAATTTAGTATGTTCATTAAACGTGAGAGAAAACAGATGGGGCGAAGGATATGGATAAATTGTCGCTCGATTACGCCGCCAAATGCGGTCCAAATTCAAATTAACCTCAGGTACCGAGGTATTTAGCAGCAGGGAGCATTCCTACGGATTTTGTTTCGCGAAATACGGCCGACGAATCTTCGAGCTACCGAGCTAAGGTAAGTAGAATTGCTCCAAACTAGTGTCTATGTGCTCCTAGCTGTGAAGTGAATACTTCTCCCTTCTGGACTTCTGAAAAATAGCGAGTTTTCGACCGTCTTTTGATAAGCCTAAGTTTAGGCTACAATTATATCGAAAGTGACGTCGTTCTTTAGAATAAAGCTATATTTAGTATTAATTAGCGTATACATGAATGTAGTTGGGAGAAATAGCTAGAGTATTGACTGAGCCTCATCCGACAGACGGATAACTCGAGGTTAAGGTATGTAAAGCTAGTTCTTTCGGCAAGTTAGTAGCTTTAGCCTTGTATAGTACCATAAACTCCGTAGTAGAATTCCCGGAAGTTGAATGTTAAGTATTGTGCAAGTTCAGTAAACCTAGTTCGCATTGTGATATCATATTCAGTCTGAAAGTTAGAAAAGCATGTGCCCAAGGGCAAGTTAGTAGTTCAGATTCAGTACAACCTATTATGTGAATAGCAAGCATGTTGTAGAATAAAAAGGAACAGATTTTCATAATAACAGTCAGTAAAGAAAGATCAGATAGACAGATAGTTTTGGCTACAGATTAGCCATTCAGACAGATAGTATCTTGCTACAGATTAGCCGTACAGTTAAATAGGGAGTACAGAATCAGTATAGTCAGTAAAGAATCAGTTCGGTATAGAAACAGATCAGAATAAGAAGTTAGATTCCAGACAGTCTTTTCAATTATACATGCTTGCTATTTCTATGTGCTATTTGTTTGTTGAGACTTGATGTGGCATGTGGGCACCCCTTTAGCATCCCCACCACCCCTGGGTTATAGCTGTGTCGATACCAGATTTAGATACCGCCACCAGCTGGGCGATGCCTTCCGCCTAGAGGACGATGATGGCCGACCACCATGATAATACGGTCCAGACCACCCTGCTTGCAGGGGTGGTTCAGTTTACTCTGCGCAGAGCCAGTCCACCCTGTTTACAGGGGCAAAACACTCTGTGTGCGCTTGTGGCCGGGGGCAATTCCAGATATAGATTTTTATAAAATTACCCTGTTGCGTGCTTGCAACCAGGGGCAGTTTCAGTTACAGATACAGCAGCAGACTACCCCGTGTGCACTTGCGCCCAGAGGCAGGAGTCTTCGGACTCAGACACAGTTTATTGTCAGAGGCCAAGGCCTGAGCTACGTACCCAAGGGGGCCGGTAGGAGGAGCTCACAGTTATCAGATGAGTGGAGTGACTTATTTTTGGTTGGTTTTGACCCGGGTAGGGGTATATAGATTGTTTGCTTGTTTGGCGCCATCCGGCTTATGGGGGTTGGTATTGGCTCTTGCTTGCTACTTTTATATCTATTTATGTGCTTTATATATTATATACTAGCTACTAGACAGCAGGCCATCGCGTCTACAGGTACGCCTCTGCCTTATCAGTACAGAAAGCTTGATTTAGTTCATACCAGCTTCTTCAGATTCAGTTATCTCCTGCTATACAGAAATGCTAGATACGCTATCTATATTCAGTTGTTTTCAATTGTACTATTTCAGTTGCTTTGCATACTCAGTACCAGTGGTACTAACGCCTAGTGGGGCGCTGCATTACTTGCCTGCAAGTACTCATAGACGAGGAGGCGATCCCTCGTGATTCCAGCCAGCTATTGAGTATTCAGCTCCTGTCATCCGGAGTCTGAATTCCAGAGGTGTATTTCATTTTCTTTTGTTGTGCGGTACGGGTAGGTCGGGGCCCTGTCCCGATCATTTCTATTGTTATTCCTAGAGGCTTGCAGTCTGTATATATTTCCCTATGGTCAGTCGAGCCGGTCGTGTGAGGCCGTGCAGCTTGTTATAGTTATTTGTTATTTCTGTTCCTGTTGGCCGTGTGTGGCCATAATCAGTCAGTAGTGGTGACCTTGCCGGTCACGTAATTAGTTAGCATGTTATTGTTGAGTTACAGGGAACTAGATAGCATGGTGGCCTTGTCGGCCCGCATAGGTTCCCCTATAGTAGTATGTTTCTTGTTAGCTGTCATTACAAGTACAGGTGGCTATAGGCCAATGGGCCGGGGGCTGTGTTTACAGCCGTTATATAGCCCTTTGTTTCCAAAAATTTGAGTTAGAGCCAGCCAGGCACCAGATGTGCTTAGGCTCACCAGATAGCAGTCTAGGTCCTACTAGAGCACCAGGTGCCAGTCATACCCCCCAAGTCGGGGCGTGACAAACTTGGTATCAGAGCAGGTCATGTCCCAGGGAGTCTGCAAGCCGTGCTAAGTAGAGTCTTGTCTATGGATGTATTGTGCACCACATACTATAGGCAGGAGGCTGCGAGGCATGATAGGATGGTTACCCTTCCTTTTCAGTCAGTCGTGCTTTAGAGCGGTACAATATAGGGTTGAGTCTCTAAAAACTTATCGTATTCTTTGATTACAGATACAAAGGCAGATCAGCATTACTCTATCACAGGCAGAAGATCAGAGATACAAACAGAAGAGGGCATCAACCAGTTACATGATAACTACAGCAGCAGGAGGAGGTACCAGAGACCTCCCAGCGTGATACCTTTATCGGTACTATTCCCAGTATACGTTGATAACGTCAGAATAGGAAGTCAGAAGTATAATGTACATACGATTTGACTTATTTATTAGATATATAAGATCTGGTTAAGATATCAGACAATATCAGACTATCAGATAAGTGAAAAAAAAGAAGAGGAAAATGCAGGTTTCCCATATCCGTCTTTTCAGATGTAGTACAGTTCTATGTCTTCGTATTATAGCAATAAGAAAAGGGTATTCCCACCTCTTGACCTGATTCAACTTAAAGACTATATTCCGTAAGGGGCATAAGACTTGAGGTGAGGTTGCCAAATCAAGCAGTAAGTGTTAGAAAGTATAAAGAGCCCCTATGATTATGTGAGTAGTGCAGACCCTTATGATAATAAGCCAGTAGAGAAAGTAAGACTGTTAGCTTACCCGAAGCAGGGGTAAAAGACCTGTCAGTAATGAATGCCTAGTAATAGTCAAATTTGAGTCAGAAAAAGGCCAAGTCCGCCATATACACTAATAGACAACAAGATATACCTGCAAGATTATAGATATGATTCAGTTGTGATATCGAAAGGGGGAGAGGTCATGTGAATCAGATAGGTTTGACTGCAAGTCAGAGGAAGTATGAATTGATACTTGACCAGTAATCTTATTAACAATGAAAAGCAGGTACCTTGAACCCAGAGTTCAGCTTAAGCAAGATGAGGGGGAGAAGCAGGAATGTCAGATTTTGTGGGGAAATCAGGATTACCCCCGGATTGATAGAATATCGTATTAAGGATTAAGCCTCGGGCTGACAGTAAGATTGTGGTCCAGAATGCTGCAGTATGTTCGCTTATGGAGAAGTTAAGAAATTACCAATACAACGAATTTAATCTAGTATGGCCTAGAGATAAGGCCCAGCAGACAGTCATGGGATTTCAATATATCCCAAGTAAGGCCACAAGATTCGAACGTTGACCCCACATCGCAAGAGTGGCGGAATTTCAAACAGCAGACAATAACTAAAGTGTTTATGTTTGTTACATTCAGAATGGGGTGACAATACAATGAAATGTTAAGAGAAGGCAGGAGGTATTATTAGACCATAGAAGCAGTATATCATGTACAATATGAAATTTAGCAAAGTGTGTCAGAGATTACGTATCACTATAGAATTCAGTATGTATTGTACGTATTTATCAATATATATCTGTGCAGATAATAAATATGCTGTGAGCAGCTGCTAATAGGGGTTACAATCACACAGATGCATATTAGTGCTGGGAAGTATATACAAATTGCATTGCAGGACCCCTTGCCAAAAATAAAAAGAGAAAAGAGAGAGAAGAAAAAGAGAAAAGCGAAAAGAAGGGGCAAGTTAAGTGTGATTTACGTATGAATCCATAGAAACTGTCTCAGCTCTTAGTTATTAAGTTAATAGACTTATATGTTGTTTCCAGATCTAGGTTTTAGAAGCTTATAAGAGTTAGTAACCTGAATCAGATAATTAGATGATAAGGGCGCAGTTAGACGGTCTGCCGACCAGCTGGCGCCTGTATTAGCAGGCAAGCATCTCTAAAGATCAATAACACTAGCGCATGTGCCAGAACCAGAATTAGAGACTGAATAGGTATACTTCAGAGATTAGCAATACTAGAATTGTTCCAGTATGTTAAGTGGCCATACATCATTTTCCCAGCCTTGTAGGTGAGAGTCGACCTTAGTCAACCTAGCAGTTATTACAAGGAATACCCCGCAAGTCAGACAAGCCCGTGGGCACCCCAAGAAAGGGGTCCACATCAGCAGTCAGTGACAGACTAGTACTTCAGCTGGTTCTCATAAGATATTCAGATACAGAGCCCTAGCAGAAGGCCAGTATTTACAGAATAGCTCATAAGACCGAGAATTCCCCAGAATAGCAGTATAAATCCAAGTGGATACACACAAGGCGTAAGAAATTGATAGTACCCTACTAGCACAGTGTTTATTAAGACCAGGAGATCAGTAGACTCCCCGTGAAGATCCAGAGATTGATTGTCTGGGAGTAAGTTTGATTAAGCCCAGCCTTACAGTGGTTCAAGCAAAATAACAAAGCAATTAGATGCCCACAAGTCTGCAGTTATGCATGAACTATAAGTACTCAAGTAGAACAGTTAGAGCATTGTTAGACTACTGCCACATTCGGGTCATTCAACCCGACTATTCAGTTATTTAAGGTTATGCAGCCAGATCATTAGAGGTCATGATCAATATCAGGATCCTCTGATCAGATAAAGGCACAAGGTGCGCAGACGGTCGTTCAGGTTATCCCAGCAACAAGTAGCCTTAGCATGTGGCCGGAAGGCCAGATAAGCTCTAGCTACGCCTGTAAACTACCTGTCGATCTCTTCGGCAAGACAAGCCAGTATGACCGTCAATTATATGTCGAGCTCTCTAAGTATGAATATGTTATATCAGTCAAGAAGAGATAATGGAGCAGCAAATGCTCTTAGCTATAGATCTATTAGGAGTGTGGCGTATTTGCAACCCAAGCAACGGAAGTTGGTCAGAGAGATACATCAATTGGTCAATTTAGCCGTTCGTGTAATAGAAATGAAGGACAACAGAGCGGTAATCTAGAACACCGTCGTGTCGTCATCAGTTGTGAAGGAAAAAAAAAAGAATGGTAGTATAAGAATCCTGACCTGGTTAACAGGGGAAAGTGCCAGATTTCCAGGTAACAGAGGATGGAGTGCTGCGTTGTAAAGGCCGTCTATATGTTCCAGATGTTTCAGGCCTCCGCCATCAGATCATGAACGAGGTGCACTGCGCCAGCAACTATTTTCTCCACCCTGACGCGACAAAAAATGTACCATGATATCAAAGAAAACTACTGGTGGCTAGATAAAAAAAAAGGAAATTGCTGAATTTGTAGCCCGGTGTCCTAACTGCCAGCAGGTGAAAGCAGAACATCAGAAACCAGGCGGTTTGACTCAGGACATAGTTGTGCCTCTCTGGAAGTGGGAAGCAGTAAATATGGATTTTGTGGCAGGATTACCCCGTACTAAACATGGACATGACTCTATATGGGTGATAGTTGACAGATTGACCGAATCAGCTCATTTCCTACCAGTGGAAACTACTTTCTCGGCCAGATTATGCAGAGTTGTATATCCAAGAAATAGTCAGGTTGCACGGAGTACCAGTATCCATTATTTCAGACAGAGGAGCACAGTTTACGGCTAGATTCTGGCAGTCGTTTCAGAAAGGTCTGGGAACGCAGATTAATTTGAGCACAGCATTCCACCCTCAGACAGATGGACAGGCGGAACGCACAATTCAGACGCTCGAAGATATGTTGCGAGCGTGTGTGTTAGATTTCGGTGGTAGCTGGGTTGAGCATTTGCCCCTAATCGAGTTTGCTTATAATAATAGCTATCACTTAGCTATCCATATGGCGCCTTTCGAGGCTTTATACGGGCGAAAATGCAGATCGCCAATTGGCTGGTTTGAAATAGGAAAATCAGCGTTGATTGGGCCAGACATTATTCAGCAGTCAGAGGAGAAGGTAAAACTTATCAGAGAATGCTTACTGACTGCACAGAGCAACCAGAAGTCATATGCAGATGTGCGGCGCAGAAACCTGGAATTCGAGGTGAACAACTGGGTATTTTTAAAAGCATCACTGATGAAAGGGGTGATGAGATTCGGCAAGAAAGGTAAGCTCAGTCCAAGATTTGTTGGGCCTTATCAGATTCGCCGTAGGATAGGCCGAGTAGCATATGAGTTGAACTTGCCTCCAGAGCTAGAGTCTGTTCATCCCGTCTTTCATGTGTCTATGCTGAGGAAATGCATAGGAGACCCATCCAGAACAGTCCCAGTCCAGGATATCCAGGTTACAGAAGAGCTGGCCTACAAAGAGGTTCCGGTAGCCATCTTAGACAGACAGATTCGTAGATTGAGAACTAAGGATATTATGTCTGTCAAAGTATTGTGGCGTAACAGGAACCAAGAAGAGATGACGTGGGAAGCGGAGGAAGATATGAAAGCTAGATATCCTCACTTATTCCAGGCCTAGCTAGGCGACAGGTATGTCAGTATTGTTACCTATGCAGTACCTTACAGTTGTTTATATATAAGTGAGAAAGATTGATGTTTAATTATCGAATGAATCTTATAGTATCGTGTGGAGTACCTGTATTGGACTTTTCTGTGTTTCAGAATTTTGGGATAGTCCAGATTACAGGGGAAACTCTGCCGAAATTTTCCTAAGAACAAGTTAAGCTAATTGAGTAGTCCTCTAGATAGAAGTTTACATTCGAGGACGAATGTTCTTAAGGGGGGAGAATGTTATACCCCGTAGGATTCCCGGCACCTAGATGGCCTATTCGTGCATTGGTCGAGCATATTTGGAAGTCATACATGCTAGAAAAAGGCCCGGGGAAAGATCGGACAAGCGCCAAGTCGGCGCGTCGCAAGCCAAAATGCGACTTATAAATTGCATTTCAGGAATGCAACTTATAAATCGCATTTCAGGAATGCGACTTATAGTGCCAATTATATTTATGCCCCCACTTCGGTTTTAATTTAGTATGTTCATTATATTTTCCAGAAACGTGAGAGAAAACAGAGGGGGCGAAGGATATGGATAAATTGTCGCTCGATTACGCCGCCAAATGCGGTCCAAATTTAAATTAACCTCAGGTACCGAGGTATTTAGCAGCAGGGAGCATTCCTACGTATTTTGTTTCGTGAAATACGGCCGACGAATCGTCGAGCTACCGAGCTAAGGTAAGTAGAATTGCTCCAAACTAGTGTCTATGTGCTCCTAGCTGTGAAGTGAATACTTCTCCCTTCTGGACTTCTGAAAAATAGCGAGTTTTCGACCATCTTTCGATAAGCCAAAGTTTAGGCTACAATTATATCGAAAGTGACGTCGTTCTTTAGAATAAAGCTATATTTAGTATTAATTAGCGTATACATGAATGCAGTTGGGAGAAATAGCTGGAGTATTGACCGAGCCTCGTCCGACAGACGGATAACTCGAGGTTAAGGTATGTAAAGCTAGTTCTTTCGGCAAGTTAGTAGCTTTAGCCTTGTATAGTACCATAAACTCCGTAGTAGAATTCCCGGAAGTTGAATGTTACGTATTGTGCAAGTTCAGTAAACCTAGTTCGCATTGTAATATCATATTCAGTCTGAAAGTTAGAAAAGCATGTGCCCAAGGGCAAGTTAGTAGTTCAGATTTAGTACAACCTATTATGTGAATAGCAAGCATGTTGTAGAATAAAAAGGAACAGATTTTCATAATAACAGTCAGTAAAGAAAGATCATATAGACAGATAGTTTTGGCTACAGATTAGCCATTCAGACAGATAGTATCTTGCTACAGATTAGCCGTACAGTTAAATAGAGAGTACAGAATCAGTATAGTCAGTAAAGAATCAGTTCGGTATAGAAACAGATCAGAATAAGAAGTTAGATTCCAGACAGTCTTTTCAGTTATACATGCTTGCTATTTCTATGTGCTATTTGTTTGTTGAGACTTGATGTGGCATGTGGGCACCCCTTTAGCATCCCCACCGCCCCTGGGTTATAGCTGTGTCGATACCAGATTCAGATACCGCCACCAGCTGGGTGATGCCGTCCGCCTAGAGGACGATGATGGCCGACCACCATGATAATACGGTCCAGACCACCCTGCTTGCAGGGGTAGTTCAGTTTACTCTGCGCAGAGCCAGTCCACCCTGTTTACAGGGGCAGAACACTCTGTGTGCGCTTGTGGCCGGGGGCAGTTCCAGATACAGATTTTTATAAAATTACCCTGTTGCGTGCTTGCACCCAGGGGCAGTTTCAGTTACAGATACAGCAGCAGACTACCCCGTGTGCACTTGCGCCCGGAGGCAGGAGTCTTCGGACTCAGACACAGTTTATTGTCAGAGGCCAAGGCCTGAGCTACGTACCCAAGGGGGCCGGTAGGAGGAGCTCACAGTTATCAGATGAGTGGAGTGACTTATTTTTGGTTGGTTTTGACCCGGGTAGGGGTATATAGATTGTTTGCTTGTTTGGGGCCATCCGGCTTATGGGGGTTGGTATTGGCTCTTGCTTGCTACTTGTATATCTATTTATGTGCTTTATATATTATATACTAGCTACTAGACAGCAGGCCATCGCGTCTACAGGTACGCCTCTGCCTTATCAGTACAGAAAGCTTGATTTAGTTCATACCAGCTTCTTCAGATTCAGTTATCTCCTGCTATACAGAAATGCTAGATACGCTATCTATATTCAGTTGTTTTCAATTGTACTATTTCAGTTGCTTTGCATACTCAGTACCAGTGGTACTAACGCCTAGTGGGGCGCTGCATTACTTGCCTGCAGGTACTCATAGACGAGGAGGCGATCCCTCGTGATTCCAGCCAGCTATTGAGTATTCAGCTCCTGTCATCCGGAGTCTGAATTCCAGAGGTGTATTTCATTTTCTTTTGTTGTGCGGTACGGGTACGTCGGGGCCCTGTCCCGATCATTTCTATTGTTATTCCTAGAGGCTTGCAGTCTGTATATATTTCCCTATGGTCAGTCGAGCCGGTCGTGTGAGGCCGTGCAGCTTGTTATAGTTATTTGTTATTTCTGTTCCAGTTGGCCGTGTGTGGCCATAATCAGTCAGTAGTGGTGACCTTGCCGGTCACGTAATTAGTTAGCATGTTATTGTTGAGTTACAGGGAACTAGACAGCATGGTGGCCTTGTCGGCCCGCATAGGTTCCCCTATAGTAGTATGTTTCTTGTTAGCTGTCATTACAAGTACAGGTGGCTATAGGCCAATGGGCCGGGGGCTGTGTTTACAGCCGTTATATAGCCCTTTGTTTCCAGAAATTTGAGTTAGAGCCAGCCAGGCACCAGATGTGCTTAGGCTCACCAGATAGCAGTCTAGGTCCTACTAGGGCACCAGGTGCCAGTCATACCCCCTAAGGCGGGGCGTGACACAGAATCTCCGACATTCCAGTCTGTTCCGGTAGTGAATGAATTCCCCGATGTGTTCCCAGACGAGTTACCTGGTATTCCCCCAGAAAGGGAAATAGACTTTGCTATTGACTTATTACCAGGAACTCAGCCGATATCAATTCCTCCCTATCGTATGGCTCCTGCAGAACTCAGAGAATTAAAGGAGCAATTGAA
This sequence comes from Datura wrightii, assembly GCA_035772735.1. Classification (NCBI taxonomy): domain Eukaryota; kingdom Viridiplantae; phylum Streptophyta; class Magnoliopsida; order Solanales; family Solanaceae; genus Datura; species Datura wrightii. The sequence goes on from JASDFA010000007.1 coordinate 100,952,959, forward strand.
AGATTTATTGGATAAAGGTTTCATCAGGCCGAGTACTTCACCGTGGGGTGCGCCAGTTTTATTTGTGAGGAACAAAGATGGCTCACTCCGAATGTGCATAGATTATCGGCAATTAAACAAAGTTACAGTAAAGAACAAGTACCCGCTCCCCAGAATTGACGACTTGTTTGATCAATTGCAGGGAGCCAAATACTTTTCTAAGATTGACTTGCGGTCCGGATATCACCAGGTACGAGTACGTGAGAAAGATATTCCTAAGACAGTGTTTAGGACCCGATATGGACATTTTGAATTCCTAGTCATGTCCTTCGGGTTAACGAATGCCCCGACAGTCTTCATGGACCTAATGAACAGTATTTTCAGACCTTTCCTGGACTTGTTCGTGATAGTATTCATTGATGACATTCTGGTGTATTCTCACTCTGAAGCAGATCACCGGACTCATTTGCGGACAGTGCTCCAGATTCTCAGGGACCGCTAGTTGTATGCTAAATTTTCTAAGTGTGAATTCTGGCTTAGCTCAGTGGCCTTTTTAGGGCATATCATGTCAGATGCTGGTATACAGGTAGACAAGCAGAAAATAGAAGCAGTTAAGTCATGGCCTAGGCCTACCACTCCGACTGAAGTTCGTTGCTTTCTGGGTTGGCAGGATATTATAGAAGGTTCATTGAAGGATTCTCGACCATTGCGGCACCTCTAACCAAATTGACACAGAAAGAAGCAAAGTTTCAATGGACAGAAGCATGCGAGCAGAGCTTCCATGAACTGAAATACAGATTAACCTCCGTCCCAGTATTAGCATTGCCGGAAGGCACAGAAGGTTATTCAGTCTATTGCGACGCGTCAGGTGTCGGGTTAGGTTGTGTGTTGATGCAGCATCGTAGAGTAATTGCATATGTTTCCAGACAACTGAGGAAACACGAAAAGAATTACCCTACCCACGACCTGGAATTGGCCGTAGTGATCCACGCCTTAAAGATGTGGAGGCATTACCTGTACGGCGTCTATGTTGATATTTACACAGATCACAAGAGCCTACAGTACATCTTCACGTAGAGGGAGTTAAATCTACGGCAACGCCGCTGGTTGGAGCTGTTAAAAGATTATGATGTGAATATTCTATACCACCCCGAAAAAGCTAATGTTGTAGCAGACGCCCTGAGCCGTAAATCAGTGGGAGTTTTGCGTATTTGCGACCAGAGAAATGAAAGTAGGCCAAAGAAATTCATCAGTTAGCTGGTTTAGCCGTTCGAGTAATGGAAACAAAAAATAATAGAGCAATAATTCAGAATTCTGCTGTGTCATCATTAGTTACAGAAGTAAAAGAACGACAGTACGAGGACTCTGATTTAGTCCAGCTCAGAGATAGAATTCAGAAAGGTAAGGAGTCAGATTTCCAAATGACTGAGGATGATGTGTTACGCTGTAAGGGCCGCCTCTGTGTCCCGAATGTTTTAGGGCTTCGTGGGCGGATCATGCATGAGGTACATTACGCTCGTTATTCCCTTCATCCAGGAGCGACGAAGATGTACCACGACATCAGAGACATTTACTGGTGGCCAGGTATGAAAGCTGAAATCACTGAATTTGTATCTAGATGTTCTAACTGTCAGCAGGTGAAAGCGGAGCACCAGAAGCCAGGCGGTTTGACGCAAGATATAACGGTGCCTATGTGGAAATGGGAAACGATAAACATGGATTTTGTAACAGGGTTACCCCGTACCAGACGCAGAAATTATTCCATTTGGGTAATAGTTGACAGGCTAACAAAATCAACTCATTTGCTGCCAGTGAAGGCTACCTTCTCGGCTGAGGACTATCCCGAATTATATATCAGAGAAATAGTTAGATTACATGGAGTGCCGGTATCCATCATTTCAGATAGGGGAGCACAGTTTACAGCTAGATTCTGGCAGTCGTTCCAGAGGGGTTTGGGGATGCAGATCAATTTGAGCACAGTATTCCACCCTCAGACAGATGGGCAGGCTGAACGGACTATCCAAACGCTCGAAGATATGCTGCGAGCATGTGTATTAGATTTTGGGGGTAGCTGGGATGAGCATCTTTCGTTGATTGAATTTGCTTATAATAATAGCTATCATTCGGCCATCCAGATGGCACCTTTCGAGGCATTATACGGGCGAAAATGCAGGTCGCCGACCGGTTGGTTTGAAATAGGAGAATCAACATTGGTTGGCCCAGACATTGTTCGGCAGTTAGAGGAAAAGATAAAGCTTATCCGAGAACGTTTACTGACTGCTCAGAGCCGCCAGAAGTCTTATGCAGATATGCGGCGCAGAAATCTAGAATTTGCGATACATGACTGGGTATATCTGAAAGTGTCTCCGATGAAAGGGGTAATGAGATTTGGCAAGAAAGGCAAGCTTAGCTCGAGATTTATTGGGCCATATCAGATTCAGTGAAGAATAGGCCGAGTTGCATACGAATTGAACTTTCCTCCAGAGTTAGCATCTGTTCACCCAGTATTCCATGTCTCTATGTTGAGAAAGTTCGTAGGGGACCCTTCTACAGTAGTTCCAGTTCAGGATGTCCGGGTCACAGAAGAGTTAGTATATGAAGAGGTTCCCGTAGCTATCTTAGACAGACAGATTCGCAGGTTGAGGACTAAAGATGTTGCGTCTGTCAAAGTAATGTGGCGTAACAGGAATCGTGAGGAAATGACGTGGGAAGCTGAAGAAGATATGAAAGCCAGATACCCTCACCTATTTCAGGCCTAGTCTGGCGACAGGTATGTTCGTATTATTACTTATGCAGTACCTTATAGTTGTATGTGTGTGAATGAGAAAGATTAATACTTAGTTATCCAGTGGATGTTAAAATATTGCGTGCAGTACCTGTATTGGACTTTTCTACATTTCAGGTTTTTGCTATAGTCCATATTACAGGGGAAACTTTGCCGAAATTTTTCCAGAAAGTAAGTTAAGTAGTCCTCTAGATAATAGTGTACATTCGAGGACGAATGTTCTTAAGGGGGGGAGAGTGTTATACCCCGTAGGATTCCCAGCACCTAGATGACCTATTCGCACATTGGTTAAGCATATTTGAAGGCCATACGTGCTAGAGAAAGGCCCGGGAAAAGATCGAACGAGAAACCTGTCGAACCATCGCGGAAGGAGCCGAGGCAGAGCCCCTCCGCGATGGCAGCATGTCACGGAGGTGAGGCCTCCGCGTTGGCTCCGTGACACGTTGGCCTTGTCCAGGCCCAAGTATATAAAGCGCCACTTTGGTTTATTTTAGAATTAAATCATATAAACTTCAGAAAACAGAGAGCAAACATAGAGAAGGAAAAATGAACGAAGTAGTAATATAATTTTCGTCCGATTACGCTGCTAAACGTTGTCCAAACTCAAATTAACCTCAGATACCGAGGTATTTAGCAGCAGAGAGCATTCCTACGGATTTAGTTTCGCGAAATACGGCCGACGAATCGTCGAGCCACCGAGCTAAGGTAAGTGTAATTGCTCTAAATTAGTGTCCATGTGTTCCTAGCTGCGAAGTGAATATTTCTCCCTTCTAGACCACTGAAAAAAACCGTGTTTTCGATCGTCTTTCGATAAGCCTAAGTTTAGGCTATAAACTATATCGAAAGTGATGTTGCTCTTTAAAATAAAGCTGTATTTAGTATTAATTGACATATTTATGAATGCAGTTGGGAGAAAATAGTTGAAGTACCGGCCGAGTCTCGTCCGACAGACGAATAGTTGAAGGATAAGGTATGTAAAGCTAGTTTCCTCGGCAAGTTAAGTAATATCGGTACAGTGCAGTAATTTAAGGGCCAGTAGAATGTTCAAAAGTCAAATGTTACGTTTATTACGAATGTTGGTACGATATTAGAAGCGTCGGGTTGTAACTTGCGTGAAACTTACTAGTACGACATAGATTTTAATACAAGTGTTAGAAACTGCACAACATGCTCAGTATGTGATGTAATACGAAATGTTAGGATATTATTGTATTCAGTTGAAACCCCGCAAAGCGATGCAATACCTGTAATACATCTCAGAAATAGAACGATAAGTTAAAATGAAGTTAGAAAGCATATTAGGAATAGTAAATCATGTTACTATAGAAACTCAGTATACAACATAGTTTTCAGCAGAAACATTATATCTTGTTCAGCATTAGCCCCAGTACAGTCTGGCAGAAGACTATATTCATACATATATATTATTACCAGCCTCAGCATGTATTAAGTACGTACATATTAGTACCACTAGTTCAGCATATAATATATACAATACTTTACCACTATTAGCTTCAGTATGTGGGACATGCAGATAGTATTACTAGTTGAGACCGTTGTATTTTTTGGGGTTGGATTACCTAGCATCCATGACCGCCCCAGGGTTGATAGCTGTATCAACTCGTCTGCCAGAGGACGAGGATACGTTTGAGTGTGCCATGGTATGTTATGATATGTCATGCTGTGTTACAGTAGATACGAGTAGATCGACAGTAGAACGATAAATCCTCAGGTATGACTCCTGCTCCTTCTAGTATAATTAAGAGAAGGTATGACTTACATTATCAGACAGTTAATCTATTCCTTCCTACTTCAGTTTCATCAATTATATTGTTGTTTTCAGACATTTCTTTCGGTTATTACTTTACATACTCAGTACCAGCGGTACTGATGCCCGGTGGGGCGCTGCATTACTTGCCTGCAGGTACTCATAGACGAGCAAGAGATACCACGTGATTCCTGTCAGTGATCGAGTATTCAGCTCCTGTCATCCAGAGACTGAATTCCAGAGGTGTATTTCATTTTCTTTTGTTGTATAGTACGGGTAGGTCGGGGCCCTGTCCCGATCATTTCTACTGTTATTCCTAGAGGCTTGCAGTCTGTATATATTTCCCTGTGGTCAGTTGAGCCGGTCGTGTGAGGCTGTGCAGTTATATAGCTGTTAGAACTTGTGTTTCCTTTATGTTGGCCGTGTGGGGCCATGGTTCGACAGTAGTGGTGACCTTGCCGTTCACGTAGCTATCCAGTACTTCATGGTTAAGTTATAGATAACTAGACAGCATGGTGGCCTTGTTGGCCCGCATAGTTTTCCCTATATTGACATGTTTCTGGTCAGCTATTAGTACAGGTACAGGAGGCTATAGGCCAATGGGCCGGGGGCTGTGTTTACAGCCGTTATATAGCCCTTTGTTTCTAGAAATGTGAGTTAGAGCCAGCCAGGCACCAGATGTGCCCAGGCTTAGCAGTCCAGCAGTTCAGGTCCTAGTAGGGCACCAGGTGCCAGTCATACCCCCCAAGGCGGGGTGTGACAAGTATGTATTACATTTGTTGAGACTATATCCGGTAATAGATGGCACATTTTATATTATTGAGCTATATCCAGTTATAGATGGCATGTTCTATGCTATTGAGTTATATCCAGATATAATCAGATCAGTAATCAGATATAGAAATAGCTCCAGACACCGATATAGCTCCAGAAATAGATATGGCTCTAGAAATTGATATAGCTTCAGATCACGGATAATAATAATTAGATAAACCGATAAAGGCCAGGTAATAGTTAGCCCAGCAATCAAAAATAGTGTAAAATAGAATATAGCATCAGTTGTTTAACACGGACTGACCTTGAAATAAAAGAAGAGAATATGATTAGTATTTTTCATTTGAGCATGCTTATTGTGTATGTGTTTTGCATGTTGAGACTTGTTATGGCATGTGGGTACCCTTTAGCATCCCCACCGCCCCTGGGTTGTAGCTGTGTCGATACTAAATTCAGATACCGCCACCAGCTGGGCGATGCCGTCCGCCTAGAGGACGATCATGGCCGACCACCATAATAATACGATCCAGATTACCCTGCTTGCAGGGGCAGTTCAGTTTACTCTGCGTAGAGCCAGATTACCCTGTTTACAGGGGCAGATTACTCTGTGTGCGCTTGTGGCCGGGGGCAGTTTCATATACAGATTTTTATAAAATTACCCTATTGCGTGCTTGCGCCCAGGGGAAGTTTCAGTCACAGATATAACAGCAGATTACCCCGTGAGCGCTTGCGCCCAGAGGCAGAAGTCTTCAGACTCAGAAACAGTTTATTGTCAGAGGCCAAGGCCTGAGCTACGTACCCAAGAGGGCCGGTAGGAGGAGCTCACAATTATGAGATGAATGGAGTGACTTATTTTTGGTTGGTTTAGACCCGGGTAGGGGTAAATAGATTGTTCTGTTGGTTGGCACCTTCCGGCTTATGGGGGTCGGTCAGGTATTGTGTGTATTTATATGTATATCTATATGTGCTATTAGATACTGATAGACAGTAGGACGACACGTCGTCAGGTACGCCCAGTTTAGTTGCAGAATAGGTAAACTCTCCCCAGTTATCCTCAGCCAGATAGACTCAGCTACTTCCTGCTTATATGTCATGTTATTAGTGCTATCCATTTCAGTTGTATATTTCAGTTTGCTTTACATGCTCAGTACCTGTGGTACTGACGCCCGTTGGGAGCTGCATTGCTTGCCTGCAGGTACACATAGACGAGGAGTCGATCCCTCGTGATCCAGCCAGCAGATTTATCAGCTCCTATCCTCTGAAGCTAGACATTTGGAGGTTGTTCCTATTTCCTTTTTGATTATAGTTTGGGTAGGTCGGGGCCCTGTCCCAACCATTCTATTATTACTTCCTAGAGGCTTGCAGTCTGATGTTTCCTCTGGTGGTGGAGCTGGTCGTGTGGGGCCGTGCATGTATATATGTGTTTAGTTGTTGATGTTGGCCGTGTGGGGCCTTCTTCTAGTTATAATTAGTGACCTTGTCGGTCACAAGTGTGAATAGCAGTTGCTTCAGATTATAGTGTCATTGTTCTGGTTAGCTATTGTGCATTGCAGGTGGCTATAGGCATAATCGACCGGTGGCTGTATTTACAGCCGCTATATAACCGGTTCATTTCTTGAAATAGAGCCAGAGTCTAGCAGGCACCAGGTGCCCGTCATACCCCCCAAGGTGGGGTGTCACAAACTTGGTATCAGAGCAGTTCGTGTCCCAGGGAATCTGCAAGCTGTGCTAAGTAGAGTCTTGTCTATGGAAGTGTTGTGCACCACATACTATAGGCAGGAGGATGCGAGGCATAATAGGATAGTTACCCTTCTTTCATACTCAGTCGTGCCTAGCACAATACAGTATAGGGTTGGTTCTTTTGAAACTTACCACCCTCTTTGTCTACAGATACCATGGCAGATCAGTGGCACCCTGCTACAAGCAGGAGATTGGATACAGCAGCGGGCAAAGGCACCAGCAGGATGCCTCACTTACAGCCAGATTCAGCCTGGTCTGAGGGCGATACGGAGGTGTCATCTCGACCCTCCCAGCAGTCTCCGCCTTGCCAGACACCATTTGAAGCAGCACCGCCTCCCATAGCTCCTGCACTCACTTCATCTAATCAGGAGCTACGTAGTGCGGTGGTTATGTTAACCCAGATGCTAGCTACTCAGCGTCAGCCAGTACCACCTGCAGCAGTAGAATCTCTAGGTGGGCCAGGTAGTTCCAGGGTTAGAGAATTCTTGGCATTGGGACCCCCGCAGTTCACTGGGTCAGATCAAGTAGAGGACCCCCAGGATTTCCTAGATCAGATGCAGAGAATTTTCTGAGTTTTGCATGTGACCCCTATAGAATCAGTTGAGCTGGCAGTGTTTCGGTTGCGGGACATAGCTGTATTATGGTACGAGAGTTGGGAAAGGTCTCGAGGGAGAGATGTTGCCCCTCCGACCTGGTCCAGCTTCTCGGAGGCCTTCCTGGACCACTACTTACCCCGGGAGGTCAAACAGGCCCGGATGGACCAGTTCTTACACTTAGAGCAGGGGGCCAGGAGCGTCCGTGAGTATTCTTTACAGTTCGACTCCTTAGCCCACTATGCTTCAGCGTTTGTGGACACCATGTCGTCCAGAGTCCATCGTTTTATTATGGGCCTGAATTCAGATTACATAGAGACATGCATGACGGCTACTTTGAGAGAGGACATGGACATAGCCAGGGTACAGGCCTTCGCACAGACAATTGAGGGCCTGAGACAGCGGCAGCGGGGCGACAGGCAGGCGACTTCAGAGCAGCGCTGTAGAAATAGACCAACTGAAATTCAGGGGGAAACCCCTAGGGGGCCTAGACCACGGTTTTCAGATAAGCCACCCAGATCTTTACCTCCGGTACAACAGCAAAGAGGCAGATTTGTTCGCTGGAGTCAGTCAGAGTCCGGTAGCAGTTTACGGACAATAGCATCACCTCAGCAGCGGAGGGCAGAACAGAGTAGATTTGCACCTACCCCTAGTCCTATATGCCACCGACCCCATTTTGGAGCCTGCAGGCAAGGATTCTCAGGGTGCTATCACTGCGGACAGGAAGGGCATTTAATGAGAGATTGTTCGGCCAGAGGACAGGGTAGCCGGGATAGTCTGGATAGAGCATCAGCGGGACCACGAGCTCTAGCAGCCTCAGCAGGGCGCAGACCCTCAGGTTCAGCAAATAGGGGCCGAGGTACATCATGAGCCTCTGGCTCAGGTGTAGGCCCCAGCTGTACCTATGCATTACCAGGGAGGCAGGATTCAGAGGCATCTCCCGATGTGGTCACAGGTATATTGATTATCTGCTCATACCCTATTTATGTATTGATTGATCCAAGGTCTACCTTATCATATATTACACCATTTGTGGCCCGGAAGTTGGGTATCGAACCAGAATTGCTTCAACAGCCCTTTTCAGTGCTTACACCGGTCGGTGACTCGATTACAGCTAAAAGAGTTTACCGAGGGTGTACGATAGAGGTTGCTGATCGCCAGACCACAGTAGACTTAATAGAACTTGAGATGGTCGACTTCGATGCCATTATGGGTATGGACTGGTTAGTGCCATGCTATGCCAACTTAGAATGCTAGACCAAGACGGTCCGATTTCACTTTCCGGGGGAAGCAGTGCGAGAGTGAAAAGGGAGCACAGCTACGCCAAAAGGTAGGTTTATTTCCTACCTTCAGGAGAGAACATTAATAGCAAAGGGATGTATTTACCACCTAGTTAGAGTCTAGGACGTTTGGGTGGAACCTCCGACTCTTCAGTCTGTTCCAGTGGTCAATGAATTCCCTGATGTATTTCTAGACGAGTTGCCTGGTATCCCTCCCGAAATGGAGATAAGTTTTGCAATTGACTTGTTGCCAGGGACTCAACCTATATCCCTTCCCCCGTAACGCATGGCACCAGCTGAGCTTAGAGAATTGAAAGAGCAGTTGAAAGATTTGCTCGACAAAGGCTTTATCAGGCCTAGTACTTCCCCGTGGGGTGCGCCAGTTCTGTTTGTAAGGAAGAAAGATGGCTCACTCCGTATGTGTATAGACTACCGGCAGCTGAATAAGGTAACGGTTAAAAACAAATACCCGCTCCCTAGAATAGATGATCTGTTTGACCAGTTGCAGGGTGCCAGATGTTTCTCTAAGATAGATCTAAGGTCCGGATACCACCAGGTCTGGGTTCGTGAGAGGGACATTCCAAAGACTGCTTTAAGGACCAGGTATGGTCACTTTGAATTTCTAGTCATGTCTTTTGGGATGACGAATGCTCCCATAGTGTTTATAGACCTGATGAACAGCATATTCAGACCGTATTTGGATCTGTTCTTGATAGTATTTATCGATGATATTCAAGTATATTTTCGTTTAGAGACAGATCACCAGAACCATTTACGAACAGTACTCCAGATCCTTAGAGATCGTCAGCTGTACGCCAATTTCTCCAAGTGTGAATTCTGGCTAAACTCAGTTGCCTTTTTTGGGCATATCATGTCGGATGTTGGTATACAAGTGGACACACAAAAAATAGAGGTGGTCAATACATGGCCCAGACCTACAACTCCGATCGAGGACCGCTAGTTTCCTGGGTTTAGCAGGGTATTACTAGAGATTTGTTGAAGGATTCTCCACTATAGCAGCACCTCTGACAAAGCTGACACAGAAAGCAGCGAGATTTCAGTGGATGGAGGCATGTGAGCAGAGTTTTCAAGAATTGAAAGACAGATTGACCTCCACCCCAGTACTAGCATTGCCAGAGGGAACAGATGGGTATGTAGTGTATTGCGACGCTTCAGGCTTGGGATGGGGTTGTGTGTTGATGCAACATGGTAAGGTGATTGCTTATGCTTCCAGACAGCTGAGGAAACACGAAAAGAACTATCCGACCCATGACTTGGAACTGGCCGCAGTGATCCATGCTTTGAAAATCTGGAGGCATTATTTGTATGGCGTTCATGTAGACATTTTTACAGATAACAAAAGCTTGCAGTACATTTTCACACAGAGGGAGTTAAATCTGCGGCAGCGTCGCTGGTTAGAATTGCTGAAAGATTATGACGTAAATATTCTCTACCACCCAGAGAGAGCTAATGTAGTAGCAGATGCCCTCAGCCATAAGTCAATGGGGAGTTTAGCGTATTTGCGACTCGAGAAGCGGGAGTTACCCAAGGAAATTCATCAGCTAGCTGGTTTAGCCGTTCGAGTAGTAGAAACAGAAAATAACAGAGCGATGATTCAGAACTCTGCTGTGTCGTCGTTAGTTACAGAGGTAAAAGAACGGCAGTACGAGGACCCTGACTTAGTCCAGCTCAGAGATAGAGTTCAGAAAGGTAAGGAGCCAGATTTCCAGGTGACTGAGAATGAAGTGCTACGTTGTAAGGGCCGCCTATGTGTCCCGAATATTTCAGGGCTTCGCCAGCAGATCATGCATGAAGTACATTACGCTCGTTATTCCCTCCATCCAGGAGCAACGAAAATGTACCACGACATCAGAGACATCTACTGGTGGCCAGGTATGAAAGCTGAAATAGCTGAATTTGTATCTAGATGTCCTAACTGCCAATAGGTGAAAGTAGAACACCAGAAATCGGGCGGTCTGATGCAGGATATAGCCGTGCTTTTGTGGAAATGGGAAGCGATAAATATGGATTTTGTAACAGGGTTACCCCATACCAGATGCAGAAACGATTCTATTTGGGTAATCATTGACAGATTAACAAAATCAGCCCATTTCCTGCCAGTACGAACTGCATTCTCTGCTGAGGATTATGCCGAATTACATATCAGAGAAATAGTTAGATTACATGGAGTGCCGGTATCTATTATTTCAGACAGGGGAGCACAGTTTACAGCTAGATTTTGGCAGTCATTTCAGAGAGGCCTGGGGACACAGATTAACTTAAGTACAACCTTTCATCCTCAGACAGACGGGCAAGCAGAACGAACTATCCAGACGCTCGAAGATATGCTACGAGCGTGTGTACTAGATTTTGGGGGTAGCTGGGATGAGCATCTGCCGTTGATTGAATTTGCCTATAAAAACAGTTATCATTCATCTATCCAGATGGCGCCCTTTGCAGCATTATACAGGCAGAAATGTAGATCACCCATTGGCTGGTTTGAAGTGGGGGAGAAAGCGCTGATTGGGCCGGATGTTATTCGTCAGTCAGAAGAGGTGGTGAAGCTTATCAGAGAACGCCTACTGACTGCTCAGATCCTCCAGAAGTCTTATGCAGATATGCGGCATAGAAATCTAGAATTTGCAGTAGATGACTGGGTATATTTGAAAGTGTCTCCGATGAAAGGGGTGATGAGATTTGGCAAGAAAGGCAAGCTTAGCCCGAGGTTCATTGGGCCGTATCAGATTCGGCGGAGAATAGGCCGAGTTGCATACGAATTGAACTTGCCTGCAGAGTTAGAGTTTGTTCACCTAGTATTCCATGTATCTATGTTGAGGAAGTTCGTAGGAGACCCTTCCATAGTTGTTCCAGTTCAGGATGTCCAGGTCACAAAAGAGTTAGCATATGAAGAGCTTCCAGTAGCTATACTAGACAGACAGATCCGTAGACTGAGAACTAAAGATATTGCATCTGTCAAAGTATTGTGGCGTAACAGGAACCGAGAAGAAATGACCTGGGAAGCTGAGGAGGACATGAAAGCCAGATATCCCCACTTATTCCAGGCATAGGCAAACAGGAGGTATGTTAGAACTGTTTTTCCTTATGAATACTTATACTTCATATATGAAAGCAGGCAATTGATTATAGACAGTTATATATGAATGTTATTATATCGTGTGGAGTACCTGTAGTGGGCTTTTCTGCTTGTCAAAAATTTTGAGATAGTCCATAATACAGGGGAAACTCTGCCGAAATTCTTCTAGAAACAAGTTGAGTAAGTTGAGAAGTCCTCTAGACAGAATGTCATTCGAGGACGAATGTTCTTAAGGGGGGAGGATGTTACACCCCGTAAATTTTAAATGAATAAATAGCCTAATGGCATGTTGGTTAAGGGATTTAGAAGGCAAGCAAAAAAACAAAAAAGAGGAAAGTCGGTTTTCTTGTCCATATAACTAAAATTTCCAGAAAAACAGAGGGTTAAGCCAATATTAAGGAAAACCCATGATATTTATATACATTTCCTTCCAATTACGCTACGAAACGCGGTCTAAACTCCATTTCGGCTTAGATACCGAGGTATAAAGCTGCAGAGAGAAATCATATGGAGTTGGTTTCGTGAAATTTGGTCGGCGAAATGTCGTGCTACCGAGGTAAAGTAAATAGAATTGCTTTAAATTAGTACCAATGTGTTCCTAGCCTTGCAATGAGCATTATCCCTTCTGGACTATCGAGAAATAACAAGTTTTCGACCGTTTTTCGAAAGGTTGAAGTTTGGGATAAATATATATCAAAAGTGATAATTTCACCCGGATATTAATGTATTTAGTTCTAATTGACATGTATATGAATGTAGTTGGGAGAAACAGAAGAAGTACCGACGGAAATCACATCAGTCAGTCGGGTACTCAGAAACCAAGTATGTAAAGTTATTCTTTCGGCAAGCCAGGACGTACAGTCTAGAAAATAAATAGAATAAAGGCTATTAACAAATACCCAGCGTACAGGAACGATTTCAGTACAATTTCCAGCAAGCATGCTAGTATATCATTACGTATCATGCGATAAGCAGAATAACGGATAGTCAGATGATTTCAGATAGTAATGTGGTATCCGCTAGTAGCTCAGCATGTTCTTACGTAATACCCAGAATAGAAGTTGTAAAAGCAGTATAATGAATTAGCAAGATTACAGATAGTATGCAATACATTTGTTGAGACTGTATTCGGTAATAGATGGCACATTTTATATTATTGAGCTATATCCAGTTATAGACGGTATGTTCTATGTTATTGAGTTATATCCAGATGTTCTATGTTCTATGTCCTACCCAAGGGGGCCGGTAGGAGGAGCTCACAGTTATGAGATGAGTGGAGTGACTTATTTTTGGTTGGTTTAGACCCGGGTAGGGGTAAATAGATTGTTCTGTTGGTTGGCACTTTACGGCTTATGGGGGTCGGTCAGGATTGTGTGTATTTATATGTATATCTATATGTGCTATTAGATACTGATAGACAGTAGGACGACACGTCGTCAGGTACGCCCAGTTTAGTTGTAGAATAGGTAAACTCTCCCCAGTTATCCTCAGCCAGATAGACTCAGCTACTTCCTGCTTATATGTCATGTTATTGTTGCTATCCATTTCAGTTGTATATTTTAGTTTGCTTTACATGCTCAGTACCTGTGGTACTGACACCCGTGGGGCACTGCATTGCTTGCCTACAGGTACACATAGACGAGGAGTCGATCCCTCGTGATCCAGCCAGCAGAGTTATCAGCTCCTATCCTCCGGAGCTAGACAGTTGGAGGTTGTTCCTATTTCCTTTTTTATTAAAGTTTGGGTAGGTCGGGGCCCTGTCCCGACCATTCTATTATTACTTCCTAGAGGCTTGCAGTCTGATGTTTCCTGTGGTGGTGGAGCTGGTCGTGTGGGGCCTTGCATGTATATATGTGTTTAGTTGTTGATGTTGGCTGTGTAGGGCCTTCTTCTGGTTATAATTAGAGACCTTGTCGGTCACAAGTGTGAATAGCAGTTTCTTCAGATTATAGTGACATTGTTCTGGTTAGCTGTTGTGCATTGCAGGTGGCTATAGGCCTAATCGGCCGGGGGCTGTATTTACAGCCACTATATAGCCGGTTCGTTTCTTGAAATAGAGTTAGAGTCTAGCAGGCACCAGGTGCCCTTCATACCCCCAAGGTGGGGTGTGACAAACTTGGTATCAGAGTAGTTCGTGGTGAAACTCCCTGATCAATCAAAGTATTCCACTTCTTCGTCAGGTGCCGCTGCCTCGTCTCCTATGTCTGAATCGCCCCCGTCATCATCATCTGACTCTACATCATAGTCATCACGACGTGTCTCCTCATCTGTGGGGACATCATCATCAATGGGCTCCACAAAAGCTGGCCCCACTCGGCATAGAGCCCTGGCATTTTCGCCAAAAGGGTAGTCTAGCTCAAGCTGCCACAGCTCATCTTCTGTTGCCGGCCTCCCGCCTATATGCAGCTGGAGCATCTACATCCCGAACATGCAAGCCATGTACTGATCATCTCGAGCATGTCGCTCGGCTAATGTGAGAACTGGTCCGTGAGTGGTGTCGGGTGCCTTAGTTTTAGTGACATCTAAGGCCCGCCTCTCCATCTGCAGAATGTAGTCAAGGGCCTCCTCCTCAACATCTAGGCCCCTCAGGAACGTGGTTAGTAATCCACCAAACCCGTACCTGTGCCCTTGATGCAAACGGGCTCTCTTCATGGCGGAGATGATCACCGCCCCAACGTTGATCTCCAACCCCTTCATCAGGGCGTATACCAAGCACACACGATTCCAGGTGACATCTGTCATATGCACCCCCGGGATCAGGTAGGAACAAACAATCGTAAGCCATATCCTGGCTTTCCTGTTCATCTGTGAGTAGGGCAAAGTCTGATGGTAGCCTCTCTCCTTATGCCTGCTCCACCATGCTGTAGATCGGGCTCCACACAAGGTGCGTCTAATGTTCGCATATGGTGGAGTGATATTCAGCTGTCGAAGTACATGGGCGTCTGTGTCCCGCGCCCCCAAGATGCCATTAAGGTGATGGGGCTCAAAAGTGACTATCTGCCCCCTTATCTTTATGGTGTGACTTCTGAGTGTCAGGTTTCAGTTGGCGTAGAATTTCCAAATTAGGTGCAGATTGCACTCTTTGGGCTCTTCAAAGATAAAATTCAGCCCGACTGCCTCAATCCTGTGGACAATCTTGGGGAATTTCTGTGCCAATGGTTCCCTAGCAATGTGTTCCTCGGGGAAGTAGTTGCTTTCCTTATGCTTTGCATACCATTTCTTCCCCTCCTCTGTCACCCATCGGGTTCCGTATTGACGGCGTTGGCCACGCGGAACCGCTGGTGCTGCTGGGACTATTGTTCCCGGTCTTATTCTTTTCCTTCCGGCGCCTGATGTTGATGCGCCCTTCCCTTTATCTTGCCTGCTTGCCATTGTTTGTGTCAAACCAAACAGACAGGTCCAATGTTATTCCAATTAAAATTCGCTTCGACTAAGGTTGGGTTAAGCTAGGCCAGCCCACACTTAGTCTTTAGTCACAATCACAACATTACGGCAAGATCATACTTATTTCCAATTAAAAAAACAAACAACAAAACATAACAAATATGCCTAGTGCATTCAGAGAATTTGACGGTATAAATTCTATGTACTACTCAGACTTCGTACAGCTAATCACAATATTACCATCGATAACATTTCATCACATAGCACTTAGCAACCATTTCTATCAACAAAACCCATGCAATTCCCCCAATTTCTATGCAATTTCAACAATTTCATTATCCCGACAATCCGTCGTGCCTTTAGCATTTTAATGTTAAACACAACATCATTTACTTCATTCAACATGCACACACTAAGAAGAATTTCACATTTCAACTCAATTTTAACTTCTTCATCTTTGAATTCTAACCCTACCTACAATTTCAGAAGACTTTCGATCACCCATGTATTTATCGAGTTCATATAATCACAACGATACTACAAACATCAATTAACAATAGCTTACTAGAATTCAAGCTCAATTTACAATTAGGTCAAGTTTTCCTCACTTTCTATGCTCAAAATCGGAAAAATTAGACAAGAAATGAGATGAAGTTAGCGAACATACCTTCAATTCAATGATATCAAAGAAAAGTTTAAGCAATTTAGCTCCTAGGTCCATGTCACGTTGGGGAAGGGGGGATTTTGGGTTGTTTGTCGCGGAGGAGGTGAGGAATGGAAAAAAATGAGGGAAAACAGGGTTAAAAGGGGGGTTTTTCGCACGGGTCACCCGGCGACCCGGTGTGACCCGTAGCAAAATACACTTCAACGTGTCATGGAGGGTAACGCAGAGCATACCCTCCGTGACACGGAGCCATCGCGCCAATACTCTGGATTTTTTTAGAAATTCCAGATTACACTTCAACATGTCACGAAGGGTAACGCGGAGCACTCCCTCTGTGACATGGAGCCATCGCGTAGGCTCACTGTTTTACCTCTTTTTATTATTTTTCTTACCTCGATTTTTCCATTGCGTTCCTTTGCACTTTTACCCTCCGTTCAACCTGAAATTCATCTCACAATAAGAAATTGGTTAGAATTTATAGGTTTCACATAAAATACAAAAAATTTTTTGTTTTTATTTTTTTATTTTTCTCATTTTTTTTCTTTCTTTTCTACGAAATCTATTCACATTTTACAAAAATTTCACAAGTTGCCTCCCGTGCAGCGCCTGCTTTACCGTCGCGGCTCGACGTCATTATGCTCAGTCATCCTCTAGGGTGACGGATATTTTCTCTCGACCACCGTCCTCACTCCAGTAATGCTTACATCACTCCAGTGGTTTCCCCAATAACTCCCGTGACTCAATGCTCTGGACAACATCAGCTTGATTAATCACGTTGATCACCGAGAGTTCCCCGTACACAATTGGGATCTTGGTGGCCTTGTATACATCAAACACCTCCACCTTGTCGTGTGCTGTTCACGGTCTGCTGCTCGGTATATATTTTACACCGACACGCAAGTGTACGTGGTCAAACAAGTAATAAAGTGGCTAAGTAGCCAAGTATCGATCCAAGGAGGCTGCTCTAGATATGCAAAACTGCCTAGTTTACTATATCTCTATTCTATTTCTAACTATGTTAACAACAATCCAACCAAGATTTGAGTGAGTTTTGTTTCTAAACTAATTATCTACTAAAATTAATAACTACTATTTACGTTGAGTTTAGACAATGGATATGCACATGCCAAGGTTAAGAACGAGTAATGAACTTGATAATCATGATAGTTTGGTCATCTTCTTCTTCATATTGCTAGCCAAGAACGTTTGCCTAGAAATTAAAACTTCCGTATTTAATTTCACTTTAGATTCATAAACCATTCGTCTACATTTCTGTGATCAAATGCAATTTATGACCTAACACTACAATTCCGGTTCCTAAATTGACTAATACGGCTTTCAAGTATATTTCTATCAAGAAAGCACATCAAAACCCAATTTTCCCAAATCAAGTTAAGAACAATACCCTATTAATTCACAACTTTCCAATTTCATGCTCTCTCGAGTGAAATTGGACTTTTTAGATATACATGAATGGTGGCCAATCAAGAATGTAATAAGCACAAGAATTAATAGAACAACATGCAAGAAGAAGAAGAAACCATATCAATTATTACCAACATTCATTACACAAGTTCAAAACCTCAGCAAGAAAGGAATTAGCCACTCATTCTTGGATTAATCATCCTAGAATGAGTGTGAATCATGCATACAATTGAAGGAAAGAAGAAGGGAAGAGAAGAAAACTCTTATCTTTTCTATTCTTCAACTGCCACAAAACCACGTTCCTGCTCCCACTTCTGAACTCAGGCTCAAAAAAAAACTAAAACTAAACAACTCTTTTAAAAATAACCTAAGTGTGCTATTTATACTAGTGGGAAATTTTTCCCGGAATAACAAGCAACGTGTCACGGAGGCCAACGCGGAGCACTGCCTCCGTGACACGGCGTGGACGCGGACCCTCTCTGGAAATTGCATGGTCTGGATAATTATCCTCAACGTGGCACGGAGGCCATCGCGGAGGCCTGTCTCCGTGCCACGGAGCTGACGCGCAGGCACACTGGAAATTGCCACTTTTATTTCTGCCCAGGCAGTGTGCTACCGCGATGGCAGCGTGGCACGGCACCATCGCGGAGCCACTGCAAAATATGCCATCCGAGGTCTTTTCCACGCTCGCATCCAAGTCCAACTCCGACATAGTTCCAACACGCATTTTAGCTCTTAAAAATCACATTATCTTGCAAAACAAATGCTAATCATGTTGGTTAGTATAAATTCGCATTTTATTACCAAATACATGATATTATATACACATTGCACAACAAACAAGGTAAAAATGATACGTTTGAGTATCACTTGGGCATATAAATCTGCCCAAGATCACTTACCCCACACTTAAATCCTTGTTCGTCCTCGAACAACACATACACAAATCATGCACATCACATCTCAACCTTTGTCACTATGGTGCAACCATTTACGTTACGGTCATACCGATTATTCGATTTTTGCAAATCATCAAGAAAACATGCTTGGTCGTACAAGACAATGACCTTAATACATCGAGGCTTCCTAGACTTTTAAGAATTGATTCTTGATATCGGCAAACTCATGCAACTCAACTAATCAAGAAATCCGACACGAAAATCAATCTTTCATCAAGCATGTACCCTCACAACTCAAGAGAAACTTCCCCTTTTATGCTCGTGCAGCACACAAACATGCAAATAGGGGAATATAGAAATTAATTTCACTCTCTCTCCCAAAAGAATTCACATGCATCATGTCATGACCCATAGGCTTGCCCTTAGTGTATTACTCCACTAATATAAAGAAATGCAGTGTAGGATCAAATAGGACTTTTAATGGGTTGTAACTGGGCTATGGATCTAGTATATATATATTGGATTAGCCAATAATAGTCGCTAGCATCCTTAAGCACCTTTTCAACTCATTCCCATCGACTCATGGACATTGTTCCTCTCTTTTCTCTTTTTCTCCCATTCATGCTGGTTTACTTTCATACAACCCATTTCATCAGGCACACTTGACCCCAAACGGAAGGTTTTCATGTACCCTCAATTTCATTTAATTACAACTAGTGCCTCTTCAACATCATCTTTTCTTTCCTCACTTTGCTTTTCTTTTCTTTTCACTCTTTTCACTCTTTAACACTTTGGGAAACAATTTTCTGTTCTTTGTAAGCGCTTAAGAGCTTCTTATAGACTTTAAGGCTAATGAAAAGAAGGAATAAAGCTTAGTTCATACAATTCTGGACAAAAGAAAGAAATCGGCTAAAGGCTCAACGGGCTGACTAGGGTATACAACATATAAAAAGGTAGAATTTGACAAGAAAAAAATGGAAACTAATGGTTAAAACAAAGAAATGCCTACATCCTTTCCGACACTACACCTCCTTCATTTCGCTTTGTATACACGCCAGGAAAGTTCTAGACAATTCACAATGACATGGAATAGCAAAACCTCACTCACACTTCATGCACATGCTCGAATCAAGATGCATTCACATACTCTTTAATTAGTCAAGTACATGAATTCAAGATTAAGCCTCAATCATAATGAACCAAATTCTATAGCCTAGGTAACTCAACATATTTACACAATTACATGCTTTCAAACGAATCACTTTCACATTTCGAACATCAATTACACACGCAACAAAATTTTAGCAACCATAAGCAACTACAGTTTATTGATGCAATCCACCAAAGAAACTAAAAACAAAACATCTACTCCTATCGACTACATTTCCCTTAAGACGGTCGTCATCCATCCATCATAGGGAATGTTCACTAACCATGACATCGGTTCAATGGGACTATTCTCGGTAAAAGAACCGAAAACAAACTCCGAGAAACCCAAAAATAAAACTTCAAAATTTTTGCAACACATCGATCATTTCGATGAAAAAAAATATTTACAAAATATGTTGCTAAGTGCAACATCTTTTCGCAAAAATTTTGAAAAATATCGAACATATCGATAGAGAAAAAATATTTACAAAATTTACAAAATATTTACAAAGGCAACCATAACTTTTTTAAAAACACACATCATTAGCCTCAAACAAATATATACACATCATTCACAAATCAGTTCACAACAACAGGGAAAGCACAGACATAAATAAACGTCAAGGAAGAATATACAGCAGATTGAGAGCCTATGACCCAGCACCTAACTACTCCCCACCCCACACTTAAATCGAACACTGTCCCCAGTGTTCACAAAAATACAAAGCACAAAATTGTGGGTGGTGAAACTCCCTGCTCAGTCGAAATATTCGACTTCCTCATCCGGTGCTGCGGCCTCGTCGCCCATATCTGAATCAGCTCCCTCGCCATCATCGGACTCCACATCAGAGTCCTCACGACATGTCTCCTCATCAGTAGGGACGTCGTCGTCAGTCGGCTCCACAAAGGCTGGCCCCACCTTGCATAAAGCTCTGGCGTTCTCGCCAAAAGGGTAGTCCAGCTCCAGCTGCCATAATTCATCCTCGGTGGCTGGTCTCCCACCTATCCGTAGCTGCAGCATCTGCATACCGAACATACGGGCCATATACTGGTCGTCACGAGCATGTCGCTCGCCCAGAGTCAGCACAGGTTCGTGTGTAGTGTCGGGGGCCTTGGTCTTTGTCACATCAAGGGCCCGCCGCTCCAACTGCGGAATGTAATCCAAGGCTTCTTCCTCAACGTCGAGGCCTCGGAGGAAGGTGGTGATGAGTCCGCCAAACCCGTATCTGTGGCCCTGGTGTAGTCTGGCTCTCTTCATGGCGGATATTATAACTGCCCCCATATTAATCTCAAGCCCTTTCATAAGGGCATACACCAGGCAGACACGGTCCCGGGTCACGTCTGTCATATGTACTCCCGGGATCAAACACAAACATATAATTTTTAGCCAGATTCTGGCCTCCCTGTTCATCTGCGAATAAGGCAGAGTCTGGTGGTAACCCCTCTCTTTGTGTCTACTCCATCGGGCTATGGATCGAGCCCCACACAACGTACGTCTGATGTCGGCGTACGGTGGGGTGATGTTGAGCTGGCGGAGAACGTGGGCGTCTGTGTCCCGCGCTCCAACGATGGCATTCAGCTGCTGGGGTTCCAGAGTGACAATCTGCCCTCTGATTTTAATAGTGTGGCTTCTGATGGCCGGGTTCCAGTTGGCATAAAATTCCCGGACCAAATGAAGGTTGCACTCCTTGGGCTCCTGAAAAATAAAGCTGAGCCCAGCTGCTTCGATCCTCTGTACAATGCGAGGGAACTCCTGTGCGAGTGGTTCCCTTGCAATATGTTCCTTCGGGAAGTACTTATTCTCCTTATGCTTTGCGTACCATTTCTTCCCTTCATCGGTGACCCATCGTGTCCCGTATCGGCGGTGTTGACCGCGTGGAACAGCAGGTGCAGCTGGGACAGCAGTGCCCAGTCTCATTCTCTTTCTGCCGGTGCCTGAGGTAGAAGCACCCTTGCCTTTATCTTGTCTGCTAGCCATTGTACCTGTCAATTTACACAAACAAGCACAACGTTAAGCTAAATTCTTGTTAGCTTCAGCTAAGGTCGGGTTACATAAAATTTACCCCACACTTAGTCCTTAACAATATCTACAAAATTATAGCAAGGATAGCTCTATTCACAACCCCAAACACAAACAACTATACACATATTGCTTTGTGCGTTCGTAACAAAATTTCGACAGCATAACGGTTAGCGTACTACTCAGACTTCATACAGCTAATCCCAATCCTACTATCGCTAACACTTCAACCATCGCACTTCGCAACAAAAACAACAACAAAAATAAAAACAACTATAAAAATATTTTATATACAAGCTAATCTAAATAATCTAACCAATTCACACATTTTATGCATTTTCCCACAAAAATTCGAGAATTAGTCGTCTTTTAACATTTACACAATATTTACCACGACTTATCTCAAATAATAAACACACCCCGGCATCAATTTCACCAAACTATCAAGTTTCCCAAGTCAAATTCAACAACCCAAGCCCTAGAATACAATTCGACAATCAATTTCGAATTATTTACATAATCGACAAGTTCAAACGCCAAATACAACAATCCGAACATAATCAATCACAAAATAATTCAATATCATGTTTAATTTCTACCTAGGGTGATATATCTCACCTTACATGCCCAAATTTGACAAAAATCGGCAAAAAATTGAGTTAGATGATGAAAACATACCTTAGAATTGAAGAATCGATAAAGACTTGACGTTTTCCTTGCCTCTTAACGTGGCACGGAGCTTGGGGGTTGGGGAATGGGTGTTTGGTCGCGGAGGGAAGAGGGAATGGGGAAAATAGGGGCGAAATCGGGGGTTTTTATTAAGAAAACACGCGGGTCACCCGGAAACCCGGTGTGACCCGGCACTGGGATAAGGGCAACGTGTCACGGAGGGTAACGCGGAGGCCCTCCTCCGTGACACGGAGCCAACGCGTTAGCTTACTGGAATTTTAAAAAAATTCCAGATTTGCCTTCAACGTGTCACGGAGGCCAACGCGGAGCATTGCCTCCGTGACACGGCGCCAACGCGCCAGTGCTCTGTTTCACTATCAAATTTTATTTTTCATACCTCGCCTCGTTTTCTCGATTCCATGTATTTTTCCTCCGGTATACCTGAAAATCACCTCACTAAACAAAAATTGGTTAAATGACTAGATTCCCTACTAAAAGAATAAAAATTACTAATTAAAATGCACATCTAAACCTAGTCAAGAAAAAGAAAAGAAAATAAAAGAAAAGAAAAACTTTACACGAAGAAAAAAGAAAGAAAAATATTTTTCACGGGTTGCCTCCCGTGCAGCGCCTGGTTTAACGTCGGGGCTCGACAGCCTTTACGCTCAATTTTCTACTAGGGAGATGGACAATTTGACCCGATCATGGTCATCTCCCCAGTAGTTCTCAACCTTGTCTGGTGGCCTACCTAGTAACTCTCGGGAATCACTCAATCCATTCGCATTCCCATGATCAATCACGTTGATCACCGAGAGTTCCTTATAGACAGTCGGGAGCTTAGGTGCCTTGTACACGTCGAACACCTCAACCTTGTCGTGTGCTCGCATCGTGAGTTGACCCGCAGCTATATCGATCAATGCCTTTCCGGTTGCAAAAAATGGTCATCCCAAAATAAATGGGACTTCTGCATCTGGCTCAAAATCCAGAACAATGAAATCTACCGGAAAAATGAGGGAGCCTACCTGCACTAGCACATCCTCCACAATGCCATCCGGCTTAGCTAAAGACCTGTCTGCTAGCTGCAAGATCACTGTTGTAGGTCTAGGACTCCCTAGCCCTAACTTTCTGAATACCGAAGATGGCATCAGATTTATACTTGCCCCCAAGTCGCATAACCCACGAGCTCGGATTCTTTGCCCAATCGTCAGCTGGATAGTAAAACTTCCAGGATCCTTCAGTTTAGTGGGCAACCTGTTCTGAATACGGGATGTGCATTCCTCCGTTAAAGCCACCGTGGCATACTCGGTCAAGCGACTTTTGTTGGCCACGATGTCTTTGATATACTTTGCATATTTTGGCACACCCTGCAAGACATCAACAAGAGGTAAGTTAACATGTACCTGTTTAAGTACCTCCATGAATTTCTGGAAACATGCCTCCTCCTTGTGTTTCTTAAGTCGTTGAGGGAACGGGGGTGGAGGCCTTGTTAGTTCAGCTTCTTTGGTCTTCCCCGTATCTGAGGTTTGTTCTCCCTCAACATCTGCTGCTCCTGACTTCTGAGGCGGTCTTTCCGGTTCCACCTCCTTTAATTGTAAACCACTCCTCGTGGTCACTGCATTTACCAGCTTAGGATTGGGATCCGTGTCGCTAGGTAGCCCTCCCCTTGGTCTAGTATTTTGGGCACTGGCAAATTGCCCAAACTGATATTCAAGAGCCTTGGTTGCCAATTGATTGTTCTTTACTTCGGCCGCCAGTTTGACATAGTCAGCCTGCAATTGTGCCTGGTTGGCAATCATGGTCTTGAACATTTCCTCAATAGTCGGTGATGGTGGTGGAGGAGGGGCATTGTGATTTCTAAACTGATTCTAATAGCCTTGTTGCCCTCCTTGGTTTCTGTGCATACCCTGCCCTGAACCCTGGCCTTGTTGATTGTTGCTACCCCACGAAAAATTTGGATGATTCCTCCAATTCGAGTTGTAGCCACCACCAAACTGTTGTTGATTCCTCTGTGCATTGCCCACAAAGTTGACAGAATCAGGATTTGCACCACAGCATTCAGCTGAATGCTCACTACTACCACACACTTCACACCACATCTGTTGGACTGAATTGACTGAGGCTGACGGCTGGTTCAAATTCATATTTCTGAAGTGAGTGTTTAACTGATTTTGCAAAGCAGCTATCTGTACAGCGATAGCT
Source organism: Datura wrightii (assembly GCA_035772735.1). NCBI lineage: Eukaryota > Viridiplantae > Streptophyta > Magnoliopsida > Solanales > Solanaceae > Datura > Datura wrightii. The sequence goes on from JASDFA010000007.1 coordinate 100,977,381, forward strand.
GTGAATCCATCCACTTCAAGCACTCCCGCTGCTTTCCTTGCTCCACCTCTTGAAGAATCTGCATTCCATTCCGGATTGCCTTGTGAAATTCGGTTGAGCAAAGTGTACAGCTCCTCATAAGTCTTCTCCAGCGCTTGCCCTCCAACTGCTGAGTCTAACAAAATTTTAGTGTGGGGTTCCAAACCCTCAATAAAAGTGTGGACCAACACCTCATTTGACTGATGATGATGAGGACAGTCCCGCAACATGGACTTGAATCTTTCCCAGGCTTGATAAAGATTTTCTCCTTCCCTCTGTTTAAAACTTAGAATCTGACTTCTAAGTTTAGCTATTTTACCTGAAGGGAAAAATCTGATCAAGAACTTCTTTGCAAGATCATCACACGTTGATATAGAGTTGGGTGGTTCAGCTTTTAACCACCTCTTGGCTTCACCAAGTAAGGAAAATGGAAATAAGGTGAGCCGAACATAATCAGGTGACACTCCAGCGGGGATGTAAGTGTCACTTATCTCCAAAAAGTTCTGGAGATGTTGTTGCGGATCTTCGTGAGGGAGATCGGTAAACTGCCCGCTACTGTGCAAAAGTTGCACCATATTTTGCTTTAACTCAAATCTCCCCCAAGGCTCTGGTTTGCGGATGCTGGAATGTACATTATTAGCGTGTGGGATTGCCACCTCGCGAACCGGCCTGGCTGCTACTTCCTCGGGCACTAACACTGCCCGCACAACTGGTGGATTGGGTTGCTCCATTATAGACTGTTTCAGCAACTGCAACTTCTTCCGAAGAGCTTCTCTACGTTGACTATGCAATTCACGTTCTGGCTCTAAGTAAGATTCCACCAGCTCCTTGTCCCTTGCCAGTGTTCACAGAAATAAAAATCTGCAAAATACAGGCTAAGACCAAGTTGTTAACACTTAAGAAAATAAAAATACAAATATAGTAAATTTACACTAAACAAAATTTTACAAACCGCCTAGCCTCCCCGGCAACGGCGCCAAAAACTTGTTCGCGGTCTGCTGCTCGGTATATATTATACACCGACACGCAAGTGTACGTGGTCAAACAAGTAATAAAGTGGCTAAGTAGCCAAGTATCGATCCAACGAGGCTGCTCTAGATATGCAAAACTGCCTAGTTTACTATATCTCTATTCTATTTCTAACTATGTTAACAACAATCCAACCAAGATTTGAGTGAGTTTTGTTTCTAAACTAATTATCTACTAAAATTAATAACTACTATTTACGTTGAGTTTAGACAATGGATATGCACATGCCAAGGTTAAGAACGAGTAATGAACTTGATAATCATGATAATTTGGTCATCTTCTTCTTCATATTGCTAGCCAAGAACGTTTGCCTAGAAATTAAAACTTCCGTATTTAATTTCACTTTAGATTCATAAACAATTCGTCTACATTTCTGTGATCAAATGCAATTTATGACCTAACACTACAATTCCGGTTCCTAAATTGACTAATACGGCTTTCAAGTATATTTCTATCAAGAAAGCACATCAAAACCCAATTTTCCCAAATCAAGTTAAGAACAATACCCTATTAATTCACAACATTCCAATTTCATGCTCTCTCGAGTGAAATTGGACTTTTTAGATATACATTAATGGTGGCCAATCAAGAATGTAATAAGCACAAGAATTAATAGAACAACATGCAAGAAGAAGAAGAAACCATATCAATTATTACCAACATTCATTACACAAGTTCAAAACCTCAGTAAGAAAGGAATTAGCCACTCATTCTTGGATTAATCATCCTAGAATGAGTGTGAATCATGCATACAATTGAAGGAAAGAAGAAGGGAAGAGAGAAAACTCTTATCTTTTCTATTCTTCAACTGCCACAAAACCACGTTCCTGCTCCCACTTCTGTACTCAGGCTCAAAAAAAAACTAAAACTAAAAAACTCTTTTAAAAATAACCTAAGTGTGCTATTTATACTAGTGGGAAATTTTTCCCGAAATAACAAGCAACGTGTCACGGAGGCCAATGCGGAGCACTGCCTCCGTGACACGGCGTGGACGCGGACCCTCTCTGGAAATTGCATGGTCCGGATAATTAGCCTCAACGTGGCACGGAGGCCATCGCGGAGGCCTGTCTCCGTGCCACGGAGCTGACGCGCAGGCACACTGGAAATTGCCACTTTTATTTCTGCCCAGGCAGTGTGCTACCGCGATGGCAGCGTGGCACGGCACCATCGCGGAGCCACTGCAAAATATGCCATCCGAGGTCTTTTCCATGCTCGGATCCAAGTCCAACTCCGACATAGTTCCAACACGCATTTTAGCTCTTAAAAATCACATTATCCTACAAAACAAATGCTAATCATGTTGGTTAGTATAAATTCGCATTTTATTACCAAATACATGATATTATATACACATTGCACAACAAATAAGGTAAAAATGATACGTTTGAGTATCACTTGGGCATATAAATCTGCCCAAGATCATGTGCTCGCATGGTTAGCTGCCCTGCAGCTACATCAATAAGAGCTTTCCCGGTAGCCAAGAAAGGACGTCCCAAAATAAATGGGACTTCCACGTCTGGCTCGAAATCCAACACATCGAAGTCTACCGGAAAGATGAGGGAGCCCACTTGCACCAGCACATCCTCCACAATGCCATCAGGTCTGGCTAAGGAACGATCCTCCAGCTGCAAGATCACTGTTGTTGGTCTAGGACTCCCTAGCCCCACTTCTTGAATACCGATGTCGGCATCAAGTTAATGCTCGCTCCCAAATCACATAATCCACGAGCTCGGATACTCTGCCCAATTGTAATTTGTATTGTAAAGCTCCCAGGGTCCTTGAGCTTTGTGGGCAACCTGTTTTGTATCCGGGAAGTGCACTCCTCCGTAAGAGCCACCGTAGCGTACTCAGTTAACCTGCTTTTGTTCACCACGATGTCCTTAATATACTTTGCGTACTTCGGCATTCCCTGCAAAACATCAATAAAAGGTAAGTTAATGTGTATCTATTTAAGCACCTCCATGAACTTTTTGAAACACACCTCCTCCTTGTGTTTCTTTAATCTCTGAGGGAACGGGGGTGGTGGTCTTTCTGGTTCAGCCTCCTTTTTCTTCCCCCTCTCATCACTTTGCTCCCTCTCGGTTTATGCTGCTCCCGACTGTTGAGGTGGTCTTTCTGGTTCCACCTCTTTAAGTTGTAAATCACTCCTTGTGGTCACTGCATTCACTTGCTTGGGGTATGGATCAGTGTCACTCGGAAGTCCTCCTCTAGGCCTGGTATTTTGGGCTCCAGCAAATTGCCTAAACTGATACTCCAGCACCTTGGTAGCTAACTGATTGTTCTTTACCTCAGCTGCCAATTTCACATAATCAGCCTGCAATTGAGCTTGGTTAGCTATCATTTTCTTGAACATCTCCTCAATCCTGGGTGATGGTGGTGGAGGAGGTGCATTATTGCTTCTGTATTGCGACTGATAGTTCTGCTGTCCTCCTTGATTTCTCTGCGCCCCCTGACTCGAACTTTGCCCTTGATGGTTATTGCTACCCTAAGAGAAATTCGGGTGATTCCTCCAGTTGGAATTGTAGTTGTTGCCATACTGTAGGTGGTTGTTTCTCTGTACATTTCCAACAAAGTTTACTGAATCAGGATTTGATCCACAACACTCAGCTGAGTGTTCACTACTCCCGCACACTTCACACCAAATCTGCTGCACTACATTCACTGGGGCTTGAGTCTGGTTCATGCTCATGTTACTGAAGTGGGTGTTGAGTTGATTCTGTAAAGCAGTTATCTCCGCAGCAATAGCTGTAAAACCATCCACTTCTAGGACTCCTGCTTCTTTCCTTGTTCCTCCTTTTGACGAATCAGCATTCCACTCCGGATTTCCCTACGAAATACGATTCAACAAGGTATACAGCTCTTCATAAGTCTTCTCTAATGCTTGTCCCCCAGTTGCTGAGTCTAGCAAGATTTTTGTGTGGGGTTCCAAACCCTCTATGAAAGTTTGCACCAGCACATCATTGGATTGGTGATGATGAGGACAATCCTACAACATAGATTTGAATCTCTCCCAAGCCTGATACAGATTCTCTCCCTCTCTCTGCTTAAATCTTAGAATTTGACTTCTAAGTTTTGTTGTTTTACCGGATGGAAAGAACCGTATCAATAATTTCTTTGCAAGATCATCCCACGTGGTGATGGAATTAGGTGGCTCAGCTTTCAACCACCTCATAGCTTCTCCCAAAAGCGAAAATGGGAACAATGTAAGACTGACATAATCTGATGACACTCCAGCGGGGATGTAAGTGTCACTTATCTCCAAAAAATTTTGGAGATGTTGCTGTGGATCCTCATGAGGGAGACCTGTGAATTGCCCCCTGGTGTGCAGCAATTGCACCATGTTTTGTTTAATCTTGAACTTCCCTACTAGCTCAGGTTTGCGGATGCTAGATGTAACATTGTTAGCATGTGGGATTTCCACCTCGCGAACCGGCCTAGCTGCCATCTCCTCGGGCACTAACATTGCCCTTACAACTGGTGGATTCTGTTGTTGCTCTAGGATTGTTTGTCTGAGCAACTGCAGCTTTTTCTCTAGAGCTTCCCTCCTTTGACGATGAAATTGTCTTTCCGGCTCTAAATATGAGTCCACCAGCTCCTTGTGTCTTGCCAGTGTTCAACAGAAATTAGTATCATCAAAATACAGGCTAAGACCAAGTTTTCAACACTTAGAAGAAGTAGTAAATTAACACTTAAGAAAAATTTACCAATTGCCAGTCCCCGGCAACGGCGCCAAAAAACTTGTTCGGCTTGTTGGGTATAACTACACGCAAGTGCATGTGGTCCAACAAGTAGTAAAGTGGCTCAAGTAAGCCAAGTATCGATCCCACAGGGACTGGACTAAGGTATCAATCTAATCAAGTGTCAATAAACTTTAACTCTAAACTGCAGACAATAGTGTGAAGAAAATTTTGATATTTTGTTCCTAATTTTATACTAAGTCTAAAACGAATATACAATTCGAGTCTGAACTATAAGTATGAGCGTGCTGAGGTTAAATGAATATGTAGAGAAATAAATTATCGATACCATTTGGTTAATCTTTCCTCCGGTTGCTAGTCAAGAATTATTGCCTATGGATTAAAACTCTCGTATTTAACCCAACTTAAGAATCATGAACCTTCCACCTACATTTCTATGATAAAATGAAATTCATGTTCTAGCCATACAAAATTGATTCCTAATTGACTAATACGACTTTCAAGTATATTTCTATCCTGAAGGTAAATCAATTCTCAATTTTTCCAAACTAAGAAAAGATCATATCCTATCAATTCACAACTTTCCAATTTCTTGCTCTCTCGAGTGAAACCAGACTTTTTAGATATACATTAACGTTGGCCACACATTAACGTAGTAAGAACAAGAATCAATAGAACAACCATGGAAGAAAAGATGAAAACCAATTTATCAATAATCACATTTCAATACAATTGTTCTTAACCTCAGCCAGAAGGGAATTTAGCCACTCATTTGTGGATTAAACATCGCTAAATGAGTGTTAATCATATAAGCAATTGAAATAAAGAAGAAGGAGATAGAGAAAAACCCTGAGATTTTTGTCCCCTCAACTGCCTGTAACCCACGTTCTTGCTCCACCAAGTCAGAATTATTAAAAATGAATCCTAAGTGTTCTATTTATACTAGTGGAAATTTTTCCTGGAATAACAAGCAACGTGTCATGGAGTGCATCGTGGAGCACTGCCTCCGTGACACGCCACCAACGCGGACCCTCATTGGAATCCGGTCGTCCAAGTATTAAGGCCCAACATGGAACGACGTGCAACGTGGGGCTAGGCCAATATGCCACGGCCCCAACGCGCACCTTCACTAGAATTGGGCATAATTTCAGCATCCAGGAAGAATGCATCCGCGATGGCAGCGTGACACGGCTCCATTGTGGAGCCCCTTTAATTCGTGCTTTCCTTGTGCTTTTTCCCTTGCTAGCTTCCGAGTCCAATCCTGATCTCTCCCAACATGCATCTTAGCTCCATAACTTTATATTTTTCCTGCAAAACAACGCTAATCATGTTGGTTAGCATAAATTCACATTTTATTATAATTCACATGAGAATGTACAAACATCGATAGATAAACAAGGCAAAATGAAACATTTTAGTATCACTTGGGCATATAAAATTTTCCAAGATCATACTTCTCTAGGTTCAAGCAAGTAAATAATTAGGGCAAGTCCTAACATTGTACACCATTAAGAAACATTTAAAAATGAAGAGAATACAATAAAAGCGTTTTGCATTGGTTTTGAATTGCTTTTGTGTAACCTAGTTCGTTAATCCACCATGGTTCCCACAACCCCTAGTTGTGGAGGTTTTAGCATCTCATAGTTGTAAGATTACAATTTGAATTCATAGATAAACACATAATTAAATACTTACAACAACAATTGAAAGAAAACCATATTTGAATATCAAAGAACAATCTCAAGAACAATGTAGAAATTCAAGAATTGCTCCTCAAAACGTGATAAAAATTCACAAAAATAATTCTTCACATGTCTACTAACTTAATTCTTTCCTTCTCTAACTAAAATAAAACATAAAAGCTATTTATACAAACATTAGAAACCTTTTCCTAAGCTAAGAGGGAATTTTTCATATCTGATGTCGACTGTGTCACCACTCGACCTTTGACCTGTAGTAGGATTATACAGGTCGTACCTGCTTCTCATAAGTCCTAGATACTGCAAATTTGGCTAAGTGTTGGCAGATTGGTATGACTCGTACCTTAATCCTATGATTTGTACAACGCTTCCATGGTTTGGCCCTGAGAACTCTGACATCTTCTTAAATTCTCCACGAGTGTTGTGGTGTGACTCGTACCTTACTCACGACTCATACTGGCTGTAGTGTCTGAAGTTCTGCTAAGTATCAAAGAATCTTCTGAAGTTTACCACAGCTCATGGTACAGTTCGTACATTGATGGTACGATTCGTGGGTCCATTCATACCAAGAGTCTGCCTTTATGTAATTTCCTCTGAATAATTCCATGACTCCTATTACAGCACGTACCATTTTGGTAGGACTCGTACTAAGAGTCGTATGTTGCCTTCTTCTCACTTCAGCCTTCTGACTTTCATCACGGTTCTCAGAACGGCTCATACTGAGACTTGTCCTTTGGCTGATTTTCTGCATTTTAAGGATCCTTTTGCACATCTTTGCTCCAACACTTATTTTCCCTGAAATCAAAGTAAAAGTGCCTCGTATCTATATAAACATACCTAAGTCTGTGCTATTTTCTCATTTTTAAGCATCAAAATATTGTAAACTCACAGCACATCAACACCCTCAACTTAAGACTTTCGCATGTCCTCAGGCAAAGAAAAATAAAAACTAAACACCACGCTTAACTAGAAAATAAACTTAGGATACTACAGCTAACAGCTAACATCAAACAAAATTTTCACTATTAACTCAAAAAACTTTTGACCCTTTTTTCGTGAATCAAATTAGCACACGCACTACAGGCAACCACAAAATATGATAAACAGGGATCAAGTCATGTTATCTAGCTATTAATAGGTAGTCAAGTCATCACCAATGCTTTTTACACAGATTACTGATAAAATTAAACACAACCCATATACCCTCATAGAAAATGAAGTACCCAACTCACAGATATAGGAAAATTTATAACATGGGACTGAATAAGCGAAACTCTCACTCTCACAAAGAAGTTCCAAATACTGCATATCGAATACCATAAGCTTGCCCTTATTTTCTCTACTTTGGTTTGTTAGATCATCAGGTTAGGATCACTATAGGACTTTCTTTGACTTGTAATATAGGTTTTCAGACTGGGTATGGTAGATACAAAATCTTTTTAAGTGACTAAGCCCTTCCTTGGCACTACATACATATGGCTCCATTTTTAACTTCATTTTTTTCACTCTTTTTGCTTCTTTCACTTTTTTCCTCCCTTTTTATCCTTCTAATGCACTTGTATGAGTGTGGTATGTTTCTTTAAGCTTTTCATGCATCATTCACTTTTTGAATTTTCCTTTTCAATTTTTCTTTTCTTTTTCTTTGGTCACACCACACCTTATTTTTCACTTTTTTTTCTTTGCTCTCCCTTTTTTGCCTTCTTACTATTTATGCACCCCTGCTCTAGCTACCCTCAACTTAGGCATTTTGCCTATGTTGAGGTTCACAATGTCTAAGGAGGGACCAGGGACAAAACAAGTTCATTATAAAAGATGGGTACGGTTAATTGGTTAATCAAAGAAAAATGGTCTATTTAAGGTTCAAAATTTGGATCAAGAAAATCATATCAATTTGGTAGGGTTATTTAAGCTAAAAATAGGCTAAACAAGAACGGCGTATGATCATTTCCTAACCAACCATCCTAAAACCTATGCGAAGATCAACCGGGCAAGTTTTAGATCCTCTACTTAGTATTGAACTAAGTATCAAACCTCACTCACTCATGGTACATGACTTGCATTCACTCTACATGTCCAATTTATTCATGGCTTAACAAAAACTACACATGTTAATATACTAAATGACATAAAAAGATCCACAAAAATCATGCATGCAATCACAAGTACACAGCTAATCATCAAAAAAATTTTAGACAGGGTCAATTTTTTCAAAATATCAAAACTAGTGGAATTTATTGGCTGAGTACTCCTAACCCTTTGTTTGGATGGTGGTTACCCATGGTATAGTATGGTATCGTGATTAAGAGTACTATGTTTGTTTTGATTGTTACTTAAAATATATGGAATGGTATGATTTAATTCCATGGTTAGGTAACCATGAAAAGCCTCACTTTATTAAACTATCAATTTGGTGTAATCCCATTGTTTCCTAATTTTTCATTTCAATTATGCCCTTACTTACTATTAATAATCCTATTTTACCCTTTTATCCAATATTATTAAACTCCACCCAAGAATCCTAGTCTTTTGGGTTCAGTTCTCTTCTGCGTTCAGTCTTTTCTTTTTCTAGGTTTGATTTCTTAAACTTCTTACAAGTCTGCTTGCTTTTTTATTGAAATTCGTGTATATTTTTTTGACCTATTTTTTATTATTAATTTTGTTTAGAATTTGCATGAATTTAACAACAAAAGATATTTATAAGGCATAATTTATGAAAAATTAGCAGAAAATTTTTTTTAAAAATTATTTTATTAGTAATTATTAATTAATTTAACATATATAATAATTTAAGACATTTTAGTAAACTTACTAGTTTTGATGCAGTATACAGTCAAACCAAACAACGAAAATGTTATTAAATAGCAGCAAATGATACAGTCTATCCAAACATTGTATTTACATTATAAAACCATGAATAACAACAATCCAAGCAAAGTGTAATCTACTTTCTAATTAAACAAAAATCACAAAAATAAAATCCTAACATGTCGGTTCTACTAGATAGCATGCCTGAGGGAAAAGAAACATGGCAGAAAAACCCTCGGATGAATCAAAAATACAAAAATACAAGTACACCCCTCCCCTTTTTAAAAAGCGTGCTTCATCCCCGAAGAATAGAATGTAAAAACAGAGGGAAGGGAACATACCTGCGATACACTAAGCGCTCCTGTCATCCTGCGGAGGAGGTGCCTCCGCTGCAATCGTGGCCCTGGCGGTGGCCAACTCACTCAATGGTGGATCAATAGGAGGAGTGGCTACCCCCTTAGTAGTCTCGGCCGTCTATACGACCTTTAAAATAGTCGGGGCTGAATGTGGCTCGCCCGAAAGGTCCCTACCACTAGCAAGCTCTACCTAGGCCATGGTGGAGCTACTTGCTCCTCTAGCTCGTTCCTGCAGCTCTGACAAGTGTGTGTCATGAGTATTCAGGCTCTCTACTCGTGCCCGCTTGCATCCTCTTAACTCTCTTCTTCTTCTTTTTTGGGGTCTCGACTACAATATCTTTGAAGACCCTCTTTTTTCCTTTTTCATTCCCTGCTCCTATGGGCTCCCAGTAGGTTGCCAAATCAAGTTCCTCGTCTATATCAGCATCAAGGTCAGGAAGGGTAGGATTGCAATGACTGCCGGCTGTCGTGATGACAGCTTGGCCACTTGGATCCAAAGAGACCCCAACTCCTCACGGAGGCTGCCCGTATCAGTTTGCTCGGTCATGTGCATATTGAATCTACTTTCAAACCCGTCTAATATGGCATGCAGGGACTACACAGCTGTCTCTATCTCAGCCTTCACCCAGGTCTTGAAATTCTCCAGCATTGATTGAATCTTCCTTTCATCCATGGTCAGTCTCTTGGCCAACTTTTGGAGAAATTCCTTAGGCATTAGGATGTACCCGGCTGGAGTCTGGCTCGAGAGGCTCGTAGGTGGTGCGGTAGAGGTTCTGGGAGCTGCATCTAAATGACTGGCATATGTAGCCAGTGTCTCACCCTTCTCCTTTCTCCCCCAATTGTCCGTGATAGTGGTACTGCAGTGGAAAGTCGGGGCCGACTTACCGAGTTCATCTTATCTCGGATCAGGCCAATGTCAGCGATCTGCTGTCCTCCAATCAGGTGCTCCTCACCATAACGCACCGTAATACCTACCTCCGTGCATAATCTAAAAATGAGACTCAGGAATGGGATGGTAGTCCTCAATCCCATAGCCCGATCTCGCATCTCCTCTGCAATGACCCTCAAAATATTGATAGGGTATCTGGATATAATACAGGCGAACAAAGCTGCTCTATCCACGCTGAGGGTATTTTCATTTACCATCAGCATCAACCAGTGGTGCACTAATGTCCAACAGGCCTTTGTTATGAAATTTAGGAAATTCTTCGTTACCTGCTTGCCGCAAGTGACCACTCTGCCTCTTCTTGTCCTCAGCGATCACGCCGGATAACCACTGTATATTCCTCCTCTTCTTATCAAAGTTGAGCTGCTTTATCTGTTTTAATGCCTCCACCCGATATTCATATTCTGGTGTAGCATGTGGTGGTATGAACTGGGGCCTATATAATATCCGAGCAATTGTGCGCTTGGATATATAAACCTATCGACCTCTGACCAGGACGCTCTCCAGCTTGGCTGATCTTTCAACTTTCCTCTTTCACCTTCTGCTCCATGGTTTCCAAATAGTTGGCGTAGAACTCCCAGACAATTTCTAGAGTGTATTGGTCCGGGGCCCTAGCCATCCACTCAAATCCGTAGAAGCTAAATATCCTCTTCATCTCCTCCACTTCGTTCAATGAATTTGTGAGGATCCGAGGCTCTTCTTGAATGCTCCGCCTAGGTGTTTTTTAGCAATGAGAGCAATGCCCTATTCATATATCTCCTAGGCTCCTATTACTCTCCAACGGATAGTGCAGTTCTCCCTTGGCGGAGTCTGCTCCTGCTCAACATTTGGTGCCTCCTCCTCTGGTCCAGCATCGCTGGTTGCATCTCCAAATTAGGTCTCATCGAGCTTCTTCATTAGAGACGCTTCCCGGCTCTTGAGCTCTTTCCTCAGTTCCCTCCTCAGACTGGGGAGCACCAGCAGATATGGTAGTAGCCGCCACAGCCTGGGCTTTGGCCTTTGCCCTAGTGGTTCGGGTCCCATCAGTGTCCGATGTGTCGACCCTGTATCCCTCTAATGAACCACTAGAGGAGCTACCCATTTGATCAGATTCAGAGGTCTCATCAAGTAATGTCCTCCGAATAGTTGCCTTTGATTCTTTACGCTTCGTCGTCATTGTACCTATGGAAAAAAGGGTTAGAATTCCATATCTAAGAGAAAGAAAGCAAGAAAAAATTCCTCTGTAGTTTATCACGAGTCAACAGTATAGGTCGTACCTTGAAGGTACAATTCTTACTGAGACCCGTACTATTTCAAGATAGTGTCCCGCCTCTGAGGTATGACTCATACCATGAAGGTACGGTCTGTACCACGAGTCATTGATGTGCTGTGATTTTACAGCACTTTTGACGCTTAAAACCAAGAAATCATGCACATTCCAGGTATGTCTATATGGGTATAAGGTATTTTGTGCTTAATGTGCAGGAAAACAGGCCTGAAAGTGATTTTGGTCAAATTAATGAGAAAAAAAACTGAAAGGTGACTGCTAGGCACTTAACGAGTCGTTGGCAAAAAGATAAAGTCTTGAAGAAGTGACACAGTGCACTTGACGAGTTGGAGGAATGACTCGTTACAAATGGTAATGAGTTGTGAGGTCAACAGTTAGCATTTGAAGAGAAAAATCTATCTATGTTTCCAGTGGAGTTTGTTCGTTCGTTCGTTATATGGGTATATAACTACAGGCAAGTGCACGCGGTCGAACAAGTAGTAAAGTGGCTCAAGTAAGCCAAGTATCGATCCCACAGGGACTGAGATAAGGTAACAATTAATCAAGTGTTACTATATTTTCAGTTTAACAATGAAGACAACAGTGTAACCAAGAGTTGATAATTTTGGATTCTAAATTTTATGCTAAGTCTAAAACAAGTATCTAATGTAAATCTGAATAATGAATGTGAGCATACTGAGGTTAATTGAACATGTAAAAGAAATTAATTATCAATATACTTTGGTTAACCTTTCCTCCGGTTGCTAGTCAATAACTAATGTCAATGGATTAAAACTCTCGTATTTAACCCAACTTAAGAATGTTGAACCGTCCACCTACATCTCTGTGATTAAACGAAAATTCATGTTCTAGCCATACGAACCCGGTTCCTAAATTGACTAATACGACTTTCAGGTATATTTCTATCCTGAAGGTAAATCAATTCTCAATTTTCCCAAACTAAGAAAGGATCATATCCTATTAATTCACAACTTTCCAATTTCTTGCTCTCTCGAGTGAAACTGGACTTTTTAGATATACATTAATGTAGGCCACACATTAATGCAGTAAGAACAAGAATCAATAGAACAACCATGGAAGAAAAGATGAAAAACCAAAGAATCAATAATCACATTTCATTACAAGTGTTCATAACCTCAGCAAGAAGAGGAATTAGTCACTCATTTGTGGATTAAACATCGTTAAATGAGTGTTAAACATATAAGCAATTGAATTCAAGGAGAAGGAAAGAGAGAAAAACCCTGATAATTTCATCCCCTCAACTGGCTGTAACCCACGTTCTTGCTCCACCAAGTCAGAATATTGAAAAATGAACCTAAGTGTTCTATTTATACTAGTGGGAATTTTTCCTGGAATAACAAGAAATGTGTCACGGAGTGCATCGCGGAGCACTGCCTTCGTGACATGCCACCGACGCGGACCCTCACTGGAAGTTAGGGGGTCCAGGTAATCAGGCTCAACGTGGCACGGCATGCAACGCGGAGCCAGGCCACCGTGCCACGGACCCAACGCGAACCCTTACTGGAAATTGGGCAAAAATTCCTATCTAGGCAGAATGCCTCCGCGATGGCAGCGTGACACGGCTCCATCGCGGAGCCTCTTTATTTTGTGCCTTCCAATGCCTTGTCCTTTGCTCACATCCGAGTCCAACCCCGATCTATTCCAACATGCATTTTAGCTTCCCAAAATCACATTTTACCTGCAAAACAATGCTAATCATGTTGGTTAGCATAAATTCACATTTTATTATAAATCACATGAGAATGTATAAACATTGCTAGATAAACAAGGCTAAAATGACACATTTGAGTATCACTTGGGCATATAAATTTGCCCAAGATCACTTACCCCACACTTAAATCCTTGTTCGTCCTCGAACAACAATCTTACACCTCATGCAATTTACATCCCAACCTCGCTACTTTGGTTCGACAATTTAGGTTACGGTCATATCGATTATTCAATACAGCAAATCATCAAGAAAACATGCATGGTCCTATCAATGCAATGACCTTCAATACATCAAGACCTCTTAGACTTAAGAATCGACTCTCGATATTGGCAAACTCATGCAAATCAACTGATCAAGACATCCGACATAAAAATTAACCTTTCATCAAGCATGTGCCCTCGCAACACAAGAGAATTTTCCCCTTTTTGATCATATGAACTCACAAAATTTCAAGCAGGGGCATAAAAACACAATTTCGCTCTCTCTCCCAAAAGAATTTACATGCATCATGTCATGAACCATAAGCTTGCCTTTAGTGTATTACTCCACTAATATAAAGAAGTGTCATGTAGGATCACATAGGACTTTAACGGGTTGTAATGTAAGCTACGGAACTAGTAAATATTGGGCTAGACAATAATAGCCACTAATATCCTTAAGCGCCTTTTCAATACATCCCATCAAACTCATGGGCATTGTTTCTTTCTTCATCCTCCCAATCTTGAAGTTTTTCTTTAGTTTGGCCCATCTTATTAAGCACACTTGACACAACAACAAAGATTATTCATGCACCTTCATTATAATTTATTTATAACAAGTGCACCTTCAAACTTTTCTTTTCTTCCATCACTCGGCTTTTCTTTTCTTTTCACCATTCTCACTCTTTGACACTTTGGGAAAATGATTTTCTCTTCTTAAGCGCTTAATAGGTTTGGATCAAATTTGCGGCTAATGAAAAGAAGGGATTAAGCTCGGTTTACACTTTTTGACAAAAGAAAAAAATTAATAGGCTAAAGGCTCAACGGGATGACTAGGGTACACAATCAAGGTGGGCATAATAACGAAAAATAGAAACTTTCGGTTAAAAACAAAGAAATGTCTACATCCTTTCCTACAATACACCTCCTTCATTTCGTTTTGTACACACACCAGGCAAGTTCTAGACACTTCACAATGGCATGGAATAACAAAGCCTCACTTCACACTTATTGCACATGCTCAATTCAAGATGTATTCACAGACTCTCCAATCAGCTAATTACAGGAATTCAAACATTAAGCCTCAATCACACTGAATCGACTCTATGGCCTAGGTATCTCACATATTTACAAAGTTGCATGCTTTCATACGAATCACATTTGCATTTTAAATATCATGTACAACACGCAACTAGAATTCCGCAACCATAAAGTAACTACAAGTTTTAGGATGCAACCCACAAAAGAAAAACAACTGAATAATAAATGAAAAATCTACTCCTAACGACTACATTTCCCTTAAGACGGTCGTCATTCATCCATCATAGGGAACGGTCACTAACTAGGACTTCGGTTCAATGGGACCATTCTCGGTAAAAGAACCGAAAACAAACGCCGAGAAACCGAAGAATTGAAAAAATTTTAAAAATATCGATCAGTTCGATTTTAAAAATATCGATCAATTCGATAAACAAACATATATACAAACTCAGCTAGCAACATTCAGCAACACACAACAGTTTCACATATATTTACAATACAGAACAACAACTTACAATCACAAATCACAGGGTCAGAAAATTTTGTTCACAGGCACAACAACAGATTAGGACATACATAACAGCACAACCAGCACCTAACTACTCCCACCCCACACTTATCTCAAACACTGTCCCCAGTGTTCACAGAAATTAAAATAGCACAAAAAATTGGGTGGTGGAACTCCCTGATCAATCAAAGTACTCCACTTCTTCATCAGGTGCTGCTGCTTCATCTCCCATGTCTGAATCACCCCCATCGTCATCATCGGACTCCACATCGGAGTCCTCCCGACGTGTCTCCTCGTCTGTGGGGACATCATCATCCATGGGCTCTACAAATTCTGGCCCCACTCGGCATAGAGCCCTGGCGTTTTCGCTAAAAGGGTAGTCCAGCTCGAGCTGCCATAGCTCCTCCTCTGTTGCCGGCCTCCCGCCTATCCTCAGCTGGAGCATCTGCATCCCATACATGCGAGCCATATACTAATCATCATGAGCATGTCGCTCGCCTAGTGTAAGCACTGGCCCGTGGGTGGTGTCGGGTGCCTTAGTTTTAGTGACATCTAAGGCCCGCCGCTCCATCTGCAGGATATAATCAAGGGCCTCTTCCTCAACATCTAGGCCCCTCAGGAATGTGGTGAGTAGCCCACCAAATCCGTATTTGTGCCCCTGATGCAACCGGGCTCTCTTCATGGCGGAGATAATCACCGCCCCCACGTTGATCTCCAGCCCTTTCATCAGGGTGTACACCAGGCATACACGATCCCGGGTTACATCCGTCATATGTACCCCTGGGATTAGGCAGGAACAGACGATCTTAAGCCATATCCTGGCTTCCTTGTTCATTTGTGAATAGGGCAAAGTCTGATGGTAGCCCCTCTCCTTGTGTCTCCTCCATCTGGCTGTCGATCGGGTTCCACACAAGGTGCGTCTGATGTCCGCATATGGTGGAGTAATGTTCAGCTGTCGAAGCATGTGGGCGTCTGTGTCCCGTGCCCCTATGATAGCATTGAGGTGGTGGGGCTCAAAGGTGACTATTTGCCCTCTGATTTTTATGGTGTGACTTCTGAGAGTCGGGTTTCAATTGGCATAGAATTCTCGAATCAGGTGCAAGTTGCATTCCTTGGGCTCTTCAAAGATGAAATTGAGCCCAGCTGCCTCAATCCTGTGGACAATCCTAGGGAACTCCTGTGCCAACGGTTCCCGAGCTATGTGTTCCTCGGGGAAGTACTTGCTCTCCTTGTGCTTGGCATACCACTTCTTCCCCTCTTCTGTCACCCACCTGGTTCCGTATTGGTGGCGTTGGCCGCGTGGAACCGCTGGTGCTGCTGGGAATGCTGTGCCCAGTCTGATTCTCTTTCTTCCGGTGCCAGATGTTGATGCGCCTTTCCCCTTTTCTTGCCTGCTTGCCATTTTTTTCCTGTCAACCCAAATAGACAAGATCAATGTTAAGCCCATGAGTATTAGCTTCGACTAAGGTAGGGTTAAGCTAGGCCACCCCACACTTAGTCCTTAGCTACAATTACAACATTACGGCAAGATCATACCTATTTACACAACAAACAGCCAAATATACAAACATGCTTAGTGCATTCGAAGAATTCGACGGTATATATTTTATGTACTACTCAGACTTCGTACAGCTAACCACCGTCATTACCATCAATCACATTTTATCCCATCGCACTTAGCAAGGAAAAACAAAGAAACGAAAACAACAAGAATTTATCTACACGAACCTATACAACTCACCCAATTCTTGCAAATTTCAATATTCCCCTAACCCGAGAATCCGTTGGTCTTTTAGCATAATAACAACTAGCACATCTACTCATCTCACTCAACATGTACAACCCATCATGAATTTCACTAGTTCACTACATTTTTCCACTTCAAATTCAAAAACAAGCCCTAGCTATGATTGTATCAACAAAAATTCGATTAAATTATGCAATTAACGAGTTCAAGCGATCATAATGATACTCCGAACATCCATCAACAACAATTCAATTGAATTTACGCTTAATTTCTACTTAGGGAAAGTTTAGCTAACATCACATGCTCAATATCGAAGAAAATCGACAAGAAATGAAATGGAATTGAAGAACATACCTTAACTTTGAAGAATTGAAGAAAACTCAATGAAATCCTTGGCCTATTCCGTGTCACGTTGAGGGGGGGTTAGGGGGATTGGTCGCGGAGTGTGTGACAAATAAGGAAAATTGAGGGGGATTCGGGGTTTAAAAGTGGAAAAATCGCGCGGGTCACCCGGCGACCCGGTGTGACCCGTCGCGATATACACAGCAATGTATCACGGAGTGCATCGCGGAGCACTGCCTCCGTGACACGGAGCTATCGCGAGGGTGTTCTGGAATTTTTTAAAATTTCGGATTTATACCTCAACGTGTCACGGAGGGTAACGCCGAGGCGCTCCTCCGTGACACGGAGCTATCGCCCTAGCTCACTGTTTTGCCACTTTTTCTTGATTTTCATACCTCGAATTTTCCTTTGCGATTCCTTGTATATTTTCCCTCCGTTCGACCTGAAATTCATTCTACTACAAGAAATTGGTTAGAATTATAGGTTTCACTCAAAAATAAAAATAAAAATAAAAACAAAAATAAAACTAAAAATTTTGTTGTTAATCAAGAAAAGAAAAGAAAATGACTAAAAATAAAGAAAAGAATCTATTCACAATTTTCAAAGAAAAATTTCACGGGTTGCCTCCCGTGCAGCGCCTGGTTTACCGTCGCGGCTCGACGTCATTCAGCTCAGTTGTCCTCTAGGGTGATGGACGTTTTCTCTCGAAAACCGTCCTCCCTCCAGTAGTGCCTTACACCGTTCCGGTGGTTTTCCCAATAACTCTCGTGAATTCTTTATCTGCTCATCATCAACTCGATCAATCACATTGATCACCGAGAGTTCCTCGTACACAATTGGGAGCTTGGGTGCCTTGTACACATCGAACACTTCCGCCTTGTCGTCTGCTCGCATTGTTAGTTGCCCCGCAGCTACATCAATCAGCGCTTTCCCGGTCGCCAAGAAAGGATGTCCCAAAATAAATGGGACTTCCGCGTCTGGTTTAAAATCCAGCACGACGAAATCTACCGGGAAGATCAGGGAGCCAACTTGCACCAGAACGTCCTCCACAATGCCATCAGGTCAGGCTAAGGACCGATCCGCCAATTGCAAGATCACTGTTGTGGGTCTAGGACTCCCTAGACCCAGCTTTTTGAATATCGATGACGGCATCAAATTAATGCTCGCTCCCAGATCACACAATCCACGAGCTTGGATACTCTGCCCAATAGTGATTTGTATAGTAAAGCTCCCAGGATCTTTGAGCTTTGTGGGTAGTCCGTTTTGTATCCGGGAAGTGCACTCCTCAGTGAGAGCCACCGTAGCATACTCAGTCAACTGACTTTTGTTTGCCACGATGTCCTTTATATACTTGGCATACTTCGGCACTCCCTGCAAAACATCAACAAGAGGTAAGTTAATATGTACCTGTTTCAGCACCTCCATGAATTTCTTGAAACACGCCTCCTCCTTGTGTTTCTTTAATCGTTGAGGGAACGGGGGTGATGGTCTTTCTGAATCATCTTCCTTAGTCTTCCCCCTCTCATCACCTTGCTCCCTCTCGACTTTTGCTGCTCCCGATTGTTGAGGTGGTCTTTTTGGTTCCACCTCTTTCAGCTGCAAACCACTCCTTGTGGTCATTGCATTCACCTGCTTGGGGTTGGGATCTGTGTCACTCGGAAGTCCTCCTCTAGGCCTTGTATTTTGGGCTCCAACAAATTGCCCAAATTGATATTCAAGTGCCTTGGTAGCTAACTGGTTGTTTTTCACCTCGGCTGCCAATTTCACATAGTCAGCCTGCAATTGAGCTTGGTTAGCTATCATCGTCTTGAACATCTCCTCAATGCTGGGTGATGGTGGTGGAGGAGGTGCATTGTTGTTTCTAAATTGTGCTTGATAATTCTGCTTCCCTCCTTGGTTCCTTTGCACACCCTGACTCGAACTTTGCCCCTGATGGTTGTTGCTACCCCATGAGAAATTCGGGTGATTCCTCCAATTGGAATTGTAGCTGTTGCCATAATGTTGGTGGTTGTTTCTTTGTACATTTCCCACAAAGTTCACCGAGTCCGGATTTGCTCCACAACACTCAGCTGAGTGCTCACTGCTCCCGCACACTTCACACCAAATCTGCTGCACTGCATTAACTGGGGCTTGAGGCTGGTTCATTGTCATGTTACTGAAGTGGGTGTTGAGTTGATTCTGTAAGGCAGCTATCTGTGCAGCAATAGCTGTAAAACCATCAACTTCTAGAACTCCTGCTGCTTTCCTTGTCCCTCCTCTTGATGAATCAGCATTACACTTCGGATTGCCCTGCGAAATACGGTTCAACAAGGTATACAGCTCCTCATAAGTTTTCTCCAGCGCTTGTCCCCCAGCTGCTGAGTCTAGCAATATTTTTGTATGGGGTTCCAAACCCTCTATAAAAGTGTGCACCAGCACATCATTGGATTGATGATGATGAGGACAATCCCGCAACATGGACTTGAATCTCTCCCAAGCCTGATATAGATTCTCTCCCTCTCTCTATTTGAAACTTAGAATTTGACTTCTAAGTCTTGCTGTTTTACCGGAGGGAAAAAATCGTATCAAGAATTTCCTTGCAAGATCATCCCACGTAGAAATAGAGTTAGGTGGCTCAACTTTCAACCACCTCTTGGCTTCTCCCAATAGTGAAAATGGGAACAATGTAAGCCGGACATAATCTGATGACACTCCAGTGGGGATGTAAGTGTCACTTATCTCCAAAATATTTTGCAGATGATGCTGTGGATCTTCATGAGGGAGACCTGTAAACTGCCCGCTAGTGTGCAGCAATTGCACCATGTTTTGTTTAAGCTCGAACCTCCCTCCTGGCTCAGGTTTGCGGATGCTAGATGTGACATTATTAGCATGTGGGATTGCCACCTCGCGAACCGGCCAAGTTGCTACTTCTTCGGGCACTAACATTGCCCGTACTACTGGTGGATTCTGTTGTTGCTCCATAAGTGTTTGTCTGAGCAACTGCAGCTTCCTTTCTAGAGCTTCTCTCCGTTGACGATTAAATAATCTTTCTGGCTCTAAATACGAGTCCACCAGCTCCTTGTCTCTTGTCAGTGTTCAATAGAGATTAAATCTGCAAAATACAGGCTAAGACCAAGTTGTCAACACTAAGAAAATAAAAATATAGTAAATTTACACTTAAGACAAATTCACCAATTGCCAGTCCCCGACAGCAGCGCCAAAAACTTGTTCGTTCGTTCGTTATATGGGTATATAACTACACGCAAGTGCACGTGGTCGAACAAGTAGTAAAATGGCTCAAGTAAGCCAAGTATCGATCCCACAGGGACTGGGATAAGGTAACAATTAATCAAGTGTTACTATATTTTCAGTTTAACAATGAAGACAACAGTGCAACCAAGAGTTGATAATTTTGGATTCTAAACTTTATGCTAAGTCTAAAACAAGTATCTAATGTGAATCTGAACTATGAATGTGAGCATACTGAGGTTAATTGAACATGTAAAGAAATTAATTATCAATATACTTTGGTTAACCTTTCCTCTGGTTGCTAGTCAAGAACTAATGCCAATGGATTAAAACTCTCGTATTTAACCCAACTTAAGAATCATGAACCGTCCACCTACATTTCTGTGATTAAACAACAATTCTTGTTCTAGCCATACGAACCCGGTTCCTAAATTGACTAATACGACTTTTAGGTATATTTCCATCCTGAAGGTAAATCAATTCTCAATTTTCCCAAACTAAGAAAGGATCATATCCTATTAATTCACAACTTTCCAATTTCTTGCTCTCTCGAGTGAAACCGGACTTTTTAGATATACATTAATGTAGGCCACACATTAATGCAATAAGAACAAGAATCAATAGAACAATCATGGAAGAAAAGATGAAAAACCAAAGAATCAATAATCACATTTCATTACAAGTGTTCATAACCTCAACAAGAAGAGGAATTAGCCACTCATTTGTGGATTAAACATCGTTAAATGAGTGTTAAACATATAAGCAATTGAATTCAAGGAGAAGGAAAGAGAGAAAAACCCTGATAATTTCGTCCCCTCAACTAACTGTAACCCACGTTCTTGCTCCACCAAGTCAGAATATTGAAAAATGAACCTAAGTGTTCTATTTATACTAGTGGGAATTTTTCCCGGAATAACAAGCAACGTGTCACGGAGTGCATCGCGGAGCACTGCCTCCGTGACACGCCACCGACGCGGACCCTCACTGGAAGTTGGGGGTCCAGGTAATCAGGCTCAGCATGGCACGGCGTGCAATGCGGAGCCAGGCCACCGTGCCACGGACCCAACGCGAACCTTTACTGGAAATTGGGCAAAAATTCCCTATCCAGGCAAAATGCCTCCGCGATGGCAGCGTGACACGGATCCATTGCGGAGCCTCTTTATTTTTTGCCTTCCAATGCCTTGTCCTCTACTAACATCCGAGTCCAACCCCGATCTATTCCAACATGCATTTTAGCTTCCCAAAATCACATTTTACCTGCAAAATAATGCTAATCATGTTGGTTAGTATAAATTCACATTTTATTATAAATCACATGAGAATGTATAAACATTGCTAGATAAACAAGGATAAAATGACACATTTGAGTATCACTTGGGCATATAAATTTGCCCAAGATCAGAGTTAATGACTGACATCACAAGCCGTCGCCTGAAGGAACGACTCATTGGCAAGTTACTGGAGCTGTCCGTGAAGTGCACTAGAATTTCTGAGGAAGTGGACGATGAGAGACCTAATGACTCGTGCTAAGGCACGATGAGTCGTTAGGTGACCCGTTGCCAAGCCTAGGTAAGCTGCTGAGGACGATTAATTTAAAGCAAGGGACGACTCATCAGAAGGTCTAATGATCCGTCACATGGCTCGTTGTCACTGCCGACCTGGTTTTTAGATTTATTTAGGAAAAGAATTTCTTTGTATTATAAGTACCCAATTTTAGGTTTATTTTAAGGAGGTTGTGGAGAACATTTAGAAGCCGATTTTGAGGAGAATCTTGAGTGATATTTGTGAGAAAGTTTTCATACAATTGTTCTTGGTTTAAGATACGAAAGCTACATTGGAATATTTATTCAATCTACTTGGTTTTTCTTCTACAATACTTTGTAAGTTGCAATTATGATTTCTTCTATATTTTGTGATTGCAATAACACAAACATGAGTAGCTAAACCCATAAACTAGGTTTATGGAAACCAAGATGAATTAACACACATAGGTAAAAATACTTAGTGATTCTTGAACGGAGTTTTATGCATGTATTATTTTCCCTTCATTTTAATTGATTCTTGATGGTTGAAAATGTTAGGATTTGCCTTATTCTTACTTACCGGATCAAGGAGATAAAGAATAGGAAAAAGGGATTAACAACGGAGATTTGAGGCTACCAACCCTCATCTAATAGCTTGAACTTGTCCGAGTAATAGCTAATCCGATATTAAGGGTAAGGATAAATTGAAGAACACCTGTATACATACCAAGTTGGGTGGTGAAAATCATCTAGATAGAGGACCAACCATTTAGGTGAACTTAACTTACCAATATTGCATGTTAAACACCGGAAAAGATCACTAGTGTATAATCCTTGTGGTTATGAAATCTTGGGGAACACAATCCTAGTCTAGTCGTAAATTGAATACAAACCCAATTTAATACAAGCATTCATTAATTTTACTTTTGTTATTAGTCCATATTTTCCCCCTTCGAAAATAGTCAATCAATAGTAGTAGTTATTCGCATTAACCTAAGTTCTTACCATATTCCCTGTGGGATTGACCTCAACCTTTGTTGGGTTCTATATTTGACAATCGACCGCTTATATCTCAATTGCGAGGTGTAATTTGGGCGACATCAAATTTTGGCGCCGTTGCCGGGGAATACAGTTAAGGCTTTTGTTAATTATGTTAACTTTACTATTGGTTATTATTTCTTTGTTTTATTTTTCTTTTGTTGTTTTGCTTACTTAACAGGTCTTAGGTTTGTGCATGCCCAACACTAGAAGTCAAGGAAATCCCTTGATACCAATCAATCACGAACTTGAGCTAACGTTGAGATACTTGAGGAGAATGACTAACATACATGAGCAAGAAATCAAGGATCAAGCCACAACAAGAATGTTGGCCGAAGAGCAAGCTCGGGCTAGAGATCGCGAGTTATCCAGAGTTGTTGAAGAGCAGCGTCTAGCTGCAAAAGCTGAAAGAGCTAGAAGACCCAGAGGTCCAGAGCACCAGCGACACCGATATTTTGATGAGGAAGATGATGCAAACATAGATGAAGTTGGTGCCACTAGCGCGA
The DNA here is from genome assembly GCA_035772735.1 of Datura wrightii. NCBI lineage: Eukaryota > Viridiplantae > Streptophyta > Magnoliopsida > Solanales > Solanaceae > Datura > Datura wrightii. The sequence goes on from JASDFA010000007.1 coordinate 101,001,062, forward strand.
TAGTCCCTCCTCCTTTGCCTGCTAGGGTAAAGTTCGATATTACAAGTGCAATGATTCAACTGCTGAATATGAAGGGAATATTTGCAGGTCATGCATCCGATGATGTCGATGCTCACTTGACAAATTTTGTGGGTATATGCAAGGCATACAAGCAGCGTGGGGACAGCCAAGACGCGATCAGATTAAGGTTATTTTCATTTTCTCTTGGGAGTGAGGCGACGATGTGGTTGGCTGAGCTGCCGAACGACTCCATCACTACTTGGGGAGAGCTCAAGAGAGATTTTATTGAAAGGTTCTTCCCACCATCCAAGGCGTTGCAGCTAAAGGATGAAATATACAACTTCAGGCAGCTAAATTATGAGGCACTCCATGAGACCTAGCTGCGGTTCAACAAAAAGCTCAAGAAGGTGCCAAACCACAGGATTTCGGATGATACACTGTTGGAGATCTCTTACTGGTCCCTGAATGTCAATACAATGGAGGTTGCTGATACCGTCTCAGGAGGATCCTTCATGAGTCATACTTATGCAGAGGCTGTAGAGTTGCTGGACAGGATTACTAAAACCAACCGAGCGTGGCAGACTAGAGAGTCGGAGGTTCTGGTTGGTTCTTATATGGTTGGTATGTAAGTTGAACAGGAGAAAAGATGAAGAGCGTGACCAGGATATTGTAGAGATCAAGATCACCATGCGATTGCATGCCAAGCACTTAATGGGAATGGGAGCAGAAAAGGTGAACGCTGTAGGTTCTCAGGGCAAGGTCCCGAGAAATGATGGGTGCAAGTCTAAGCCTGAAAAAGATGTTAACTACTTGAATAATCAGAGGATGGGTTTCCGGACCAACACCCAGGGGTCTAACCAAGACTCTTGGCATCAAGGTCAAGGGAACCAAGGTCGGAACTTCTACAAGGATAATAATTTCAACAGGGGCCAATACCGGGATAATGGGGACTGGAAAAAGCGAGAGGAGTTTAAAAATGATAGAGGTGAACTGTATGTTCCTCCATGAAACCGAGAGCCAGAGTCAAGCGTTTCAAGGGTCGAAGATATGCTTTCCAAAGTGCTCAAGTAGATGGAGGCAACAGACAACCACTTTAAGGAGCTTCGCGCTGATATTTCAGGTTTGAACCAAAAGGTGGAGTCGCATGCTGTGGCAATCAGGCAAATTGAGCAGCAAATGAGTCAGATGTCTTTTGCAGTGAATTAGAGGCAGAAAGGCACACTTCCCAGTAATATAGTTCAAAATCCGAAAAGTGACGGTCACTGCATGGCTATCACTACTAGGAGCGGGAAGGCCACAGTTGATCCACCGAGGCCAGTCGTAGTGGAAGAGCCAAAAAGGCCCGGGTTGATAAATGATGATGATGTAGTGGATATTGACAACCCAACTTTGGTTGGGAACTCAGAGGTGCAAACTACTCCAAGTATCACAATGGAACAAGGAGATACCCATAGGAAGGAGAAGGAGGGGCAGCAAAAGCTCACAACAATACCTAGACCACCTCCTCCTTACCCCCAGCACTTGAAGAAGAAAGTTGAAGATGGAAAATATCAGAAGTTTATTTCTATGCTCAAGCAACTGTCGGTGAATATCCCATTGGTGCAGGCAGCTGAGCAAATTTCCGGATATGCCAAATTTATGAAGGACCTCGTCACCAGAAAGAGAACCGTAAGTTTGAAACCGGCTGATAATCTACATCACTATGGTGCCATCACTACCAGGTGATCTTGGGCAGATTTATATGCCCAAGTGATACTCAAACGTATCATTTTTACCTTGTTTGTTGTGCAATGTGTATATAATATCATGTATTTGGTAATAAAATGCGAATTTATACTAACCAACATGATTAGCATTTGTTTTGCAGGATAATGTGATTTTTAAGAGCTAAAATGCATGTTGGAACTATGTCGGAGTTGGACTTGGATGCGAGTGTGGAAAAGACCTCGGATGGCATATTTTGCAGTGGCTCCGTGATGGTGCCATGCCACGCTGCCATCGCGGTAGCACACTGCCTGGGCAGAAATAAAAGTGGCAATTTCCAGTGTGCCTGCGCGTCAGCTCCGTGGCACGGAGACAGGCCTCCGCGATGGCCTCCGTGCCACGTTGAGGCTAATTATTCGGACCATGCAATTTCCAGAGAGGGTCCGCGTCCACGCCGTGTCACGGAGGCAGTGCTCCGCGTTGGCCTCCGTGACACGTTGCTTGTTATTCCGGGAAAAATTTCCCACTAGTATAAATAGCACACTTACGTTATTTTTAAAGGGAGTTTTTTAGTTTTAGTTTTTTTTGAGCCTGAGTTCAGAAGTGGGAGCAGGAACGTGGTTTTGTGGCAGTTGAAGAATAGAAAAGATAAGAGTTTTCTTCTCTTCCCTTCTTCTTTCCTTCAATTGTATGCATGATTCACACTCATTCTAGGATGATTAATCCAAGAATGAGTGGCTAATTCCTTTCTTGCTGAGGTTTTGAACTTGTGTAATGAATGTTGGTAATAATTGATATGGTTTCTTCTTCTTCTTGCATGTTGTTCTATTAATTCTTGTGCTTATTACATTCTTGATTGGCCACCATTAATGTATATCTAAAAAGTCCAATTTCACTCGAGAGAGCATGAAATTGGAATGTTGTGAATTAATAGGGTATTGTTCTTAACTTGATTTGGGAAAATTGGGTTTTGATGTGCTTTCTTGATAGAAATATACTTGAAAGCCGTATTAGTCAATTTAGGAACCGAAATTGTAGTGTTAGGTCATAAATTGCATTTGATCACAGAAATGTAGACGAATGGTTTATGAATCTAAAGTGAAATTAAATACGGAAGTTTTAATTTCTAGGCAAATGTTCTTGGCTAGCAATATGAAGAAGAAGATGACCAAATTATCATGATTATCAAGTTCATTACTCGTTCTTAACCTTGGCATGTGCATATCCATTGTCTAAACTCAACGTAAATAGTAGTTATTAATTTTAGTAGATAATTAGTTTAGAAACAAAACTCACTCAAATCTTGGTTGGATTGTTGTTAACATAGTTAGAAATAGAATAGAGATATAGTAAACTAGGCAGTTTTGCATATCTAGAGCAGCCTCCTTGGATCGATACTTGGCTACTTAGCCACTTTATTACTTGTTTGACCACGTACACTTGCATGTCGGTGTATAATATATACCGAGCAGCAGACCGCGAACAAGTTTTTGGCGCCGTTGCCGGGGAGGCTATGCGATTTGTAAAAGTTTGCTTAGTGTAAATTTACTGTATTTGTATTTTTATTTTCTTAAGTGTTAACAACTTGGTCTTAGCCTGTATTTTGCAGATTTTTATTTCTGTGAACACTGGCAAGGGACAAGGAGCTGGTGGAATCTTACTTAGAGCCAGAACGTAAATTGCATAGTCAACGTAGAGAAGCTCTTCGGAAGAAGTTGCAGTTGCTGAAACAGTCTATAATGGAGCAACCCAATCCACCAGTTGTGCGGGCAGTGTTAGTGCCCGAGGAAGTAGCAGCCAGGCCGGTTCGCGAGGTGGCAATCCCACACGCTAATAATGTACATTCCAGCATCCGCAAACCAGAGCCTGGGGGGAGATTTGAGTTAAAGCAAAATATGGTGCAACTTTTGCACACTAGCGGGCAGTTTACCGGTCTCCCTCACGAAGATCCGCAACAACATCTCCAAAACTTTTTGGAGATAAGTGACACTTACATCCCCGCTGGAGTGTCACCTGATTATGTTCGGCTCACCTTATTTCCATTTTCCTTACTTGGTGAAGCCAAGAGGTGGTTAAAAGCTGAACCACCCAACTCTATATCAACGTGGGAGGATCTTGCAAAGAAGTTCTTGATCAGATTTTTCCCTTCAGGTAAAATAGCTAAACTTAGAAGTCAGATTCTAAGTTTTAAACAGAGGGAAGGAGAAAATCTTTATCAAGCCTGGGAAAGATTCAAGTCCATGTTGCGGGACTGTCCTCATCATCATCAGTCAAATGAGGTGTTGGTCCACACTTTTATTGAGGGTTTGGAACCCCACACTAAAATTTTGTTAGACTCAGCAGCTGGAGGGCAAGCGCTGGAGAAGACTTATGAGGAGCTGTACACTTTGCTCAACCGAATTTCACAAGGCAATCCGGAATGGAATGCAGATTCATCAAGAGGTGGAGCAAGGAAAGCAGCGGGAGTGCTTGAAGTGGATGGATTCACAGCTATCGCTGCACAGATAGCTGCTTTGCAAAATCAGTTAAACACTCACTTCAGCAATATGAATTTGAACCAGCCGTCAGCCTCAGTTAATGCAGTCCAACAGATGTGGTGTGAAGTGTGTGGTAGTAGTGAGCATTCAGCTGAATGCTGTGGTGCAAATCCTGATTCTGTCAACTTTGTGGGCAATGCACAGAGGAATCAACAGAAGTTTGGTGGTGGCTACAACTCGAATTGGAGGAATCATCCAAATTTTTTGTGAGGTAGTAACAATCAACAAGGCCAGGGTTCAGGGCAGGGTATGCACAGAAACCAAGGAGGGCAACAAGGCTATCAGAATCAGTTTAGAAATCACAATGCCCCTCCTCCACCACCATCACCGACTATTGAGGAAATGTTCAAGACCATGATTGCCAACCAGGCACAATTGCAGGCTGACTATGTCAAACTGGCAGCCGAAGTAAAGAACAATCAATTGGCAACCAAGGCTCTTGAATATCAGTTTGGGCAATTTGCCAGTGCCCAAAATACTAGACCAAGGGGAGGACTACCTAGCGACACGGATCCCAATCCTAAGCAGGTAAATGCAGTGACCACGAGGAGTGGTTTACAATTAAAGGAGGTGGAACCGGAAAGACCGCCTCAGAAGTCAGGAGCAGCAGATGTTGAGGGAGAACAAACCTCAGATGCGGGGAAGACCAAAGAAGCTGAACCAACAAGGCCTCCACCCCCGTTCCCTCAACGACTTAAGAAACACAAGGAGGAGGCGTGTTTCCAAAAATTCATGGAGGTACTTAAACAGGTACATGTTAACTTACCTCTTGTTGATGTCTTGCAGGGTGTGCCAAAATATGCAAAGTATATCAAAGACATCGTGGCCAACAAAAGTCGCTTGACCGAGTATGCCACGGTGGCTTTAACGGAGGAATGCACATCCCGTATTCAGAACAGGTTGCCCACTAAACTGAAGGATCCTGGAAGTTTTACTATCCAGCTGACGATTGGGCAAAGTATCCGAGCTCGTGGGTTATGCAACTTGGGGGCAAGTATAAATCTGATGCCATCTTCGGTATTCAGAAAGTTAGGGCTAGGGAGTCCTAGACCTACAACAGTGATCTTGCAGCTAGCAGACAGGTCTTTAGCTAAGCCGGATGGCATTGTGGAGGATGTGCTAGTGCAGGTAGGCTCCCTCATTTTTCCGGTAGATTTCATTGTTCTAGATTTTGAGCCAGATGCAGAAGTCCCATTTATTTTGGGACGACCATTTTTGGCAACCGGAAAGGCATTGATCGATGTAGCTGCGGGTAAACTTACAATGCAAGCACATGACAAGGTAGAGGTATTTGATGTGTTAAAATCCATGAAGCTGCCGGCTATACATGAGGATCTTTCAGAAATCAGCGTGGTTGAACATGTAGAAAGTAAGCCGGCTATTGAAGCTCAAGACCCCTTGGAGAGAGCGCTTACGCATTCTGATCATTTTTGGGGATGGAGAAGTTTGTGGAATGGTTCAATTGTTGGATGGAGCACCTAAATATCTGAGAAGACAGGAATTTCAGTCCTTGATGAGATCACTAGAGCCGTTGCCGAAACCGTCTGTTGAGGAGGCACCGAAATTGGAGCTGAAAGAATTGCCTCCCCATTTAAAATATATCTTTTTGGGGGAGGGAGAGACGTTACCGGTTATTATCTCTGCAGACTTGACAGAGGAACAGGAACAGGCAGCTTTGGGGGTCTTAAGGAAGAGGAAGAAAGCAATGGGTTGGCAAATGTCCGACATTCAGGGTATAAACCCAGCTTTCTGCACGCACAGGATATTTATGGAGACAGGAGCCAAGCCAACTGTTCAGCCGCAGAGGAGACTTAATCCAGCAATGAAAGATATGGTAAGGAAGGAAATAATCAAGTGGCTTGATGCAGGTGTAGTCTACCCAATTTCAGACAGTGAGTGGGTCAGTCCCGTTCAATGTGTTCCTAAGAAAGGGGGGATGACTGTAATCACCAATGAGAAAAATGAGTTAATCCCCACACGAACCATCACAGGCTGGCGAATTTGTATGGACTACCGAAAACTGAATGAAGCCACGAGGAAAGACCATTACCCCATTCCTTTTATTGACCAAATACTTGACAGGTTGGCAGGGCAGGAATATTATTGCTTTCTTGATGGGTATTCCGGCTATAACCAAATAGCCATCGCTCTTGAGGATCAAGAGAAGACGACGTTCACCTGTCCTTATGGGACATATGCTTTCAGGCGAATGTCGTTTGGGTTATGCAACGCACCCGCCACATTTCAGAGATGCATGATGGCTATATTCCATGACATGGTTGAAGATTTTGTTGAGGTATTTATGGATGATTTTTCTGTTTTTGGTAATTCGTTTGCTACTTGCTTGCAGAATCTTGACAGGGTACTGGCTCGATGTGAAGAATCCAACCTCGTGTTAAACTGGGAGAAATGCCACTTCTTAGTGAAGGAGGGGATTGTCCTAGGCCACAAAGTGTCTAAAAAGGGGTTGGAAGTCGATCGTGCTAAAATTGAGGTTATTGAGAAATTGCCACCACCAGTATCCGTGAAAGGTGTACACAGTTTTCTGGGACATGTAGAATTCTACAGACGATTCATTAAAAACTTTTCCAATATTTCTAGACCGCTATGCAGGCTGCTAGAAAAGGAGGTCAAGTTTGAATTAAACGATGAGTGTGTTGTAGCATTCGAAAAGTTGAAGCAGAAATTGATAGAAGCACCCATACTTACTTCTCCTGACTGGGAACAACCATTTGAGCTGATGTGTGATGCCAGTGATGTGGCTGTGGGAGCTGTATTGGGACAAAGGAAGAATAGAGTTTTTTCATTCCATTTATTATCCAAGCAAGACCCTGAATACGGCTCAGAGCAATTACACAGTCACAGAAAAAGAAATGCTAGCTCTGGTGTTTGCATTTGACAAGTTCCGGTCTTATTTGGTGGGTTCGAATGTGGTGGTGTACACTGATCATGCAGCTATTCGATACCTATTCAACAAGAAAGATGCTAAGCCCAGATTGATCAGATGGATCTTATTGCTACAGGAGTTTGACCTTGAGATTAGAGACAGAAAGGGGATTGAAAATCAGGTAGCAGATCACTTATCACGACTGGAGAGTCGGTCGCATGTGATGGAAAGTGATGACATTAATGAGGACTTCCCAGATGAGCAACTATTGGCAGTAGGAGAAGCAGAAGTTCCCTGGTATGCTGACATAGTCAACTTGCTAGTGAGCGGAGTTTACCCCCTGAAGCAACAGACCAGCAAAGAAGAAAATTGAGGCATGACAGCCGATACTATGTATGGGACGAGCCATATTTGTTCAAGCAGGGACCAGACCAGGTAATGAGAAGATGCATCCCAGAGAGTCAGGTAGCAGAGGTGCTACGGGGCTGCCATTCGTCGTTGTATAGAGGGCATCACGGAGGTGAGAGAACAGCACATAAGGTTCTTCAGTCAGGTTTCTTTTGGCCGACCCTGTTCAGAGACTCTATGGAGTATGTCAAAATGTGTGATAGATGTCAGCGGACAGGAACAATTGGCAGAAGACAAGAGATGCCTTTGCAGAACATACTGGAAGTTGAGCCCTTTGATGTATGGGGCATTGATTTCATGGGTCCATTCCCACCGTCATTTGGAAATCGTTACATCTTGGTAGCTGTAGATTATGTATCAAAATGGGTGGAAGCAATAGCTTGCCCCAGGAATGATAACAAGGTAGTAACGAAGTTTGTGAAGAAACACATTCTCACAAGGTTTGGGACACCCCGAGCAATTATCAGTGACGGAGGAGCTCATTTTGTCAATGCAAGCTTCAAGAAATTATTGGCTAAGTATGGGGTGCGCCATAAAGTAGCCACAGCATACCACCCACAAACTAGTGGGCAAGTAGAGGTGTCAAATAGGGAGGTAAAATAGATTATGCAGAAAACGGTGAACATTCAACGGAATGATTGGTCTGGTAAACTTGATGATGCATTGTGGGCCTACCGAACTGCTTATAAGACACCGATTGGAACGTCACCATACCGATTGGTCTATGGCAAAGCATGTCATCTCCCGGTTGAACTAGAGCATCGAGCTTTCTGGGCCGTAAGAAAGTTAAATATGGACTTAGAGCTGGCGGGTAAAAAGAGATTGATGCAGCTCAGCGAACTTGAGGAATTTCGCTGGCATGCCTATGAGAGTGCGAAGTACTACAAGGAAAGAACCAAAAGATGGCATGACAAGCATGTGGTGCATCGCATTTTCGAACCAGGACAGAAAGTTTTTCTTTTTAATTCAAGATTAAAATTGTTTCCTGGTAAGCTGAGGTCTAAATGGTCTGGACCGTTTGAAGTAGTGAGAATGACCCCTCATGGAGCGGTAGAGCTGTGGCAAGAAGATAGGAGTGCTACGTTCTTGGTAAATGGGCAGAGATGCAAGCACTACTGGGGAGATGACCATGATCGGGTCAAATCGTCCATCTCCCTAGTAGAAAATTGAGCGTAAAGGCTGTCGAGCCGCGACGTTAAACCAGGCGCTGCACGGGAGGCAACCCGTGAAAAATATTTTTCTTTCTTTTTCCTTAGTGTAAAGTTTTTCTTTTATTTTATTTTCTTTTCTTTTTCTTGACTAGGTTTAGATGTGCATTTTAATTAGTAATTTTTATTCTTTTAGTAGGGAATCTAGTCATTTAACCAAATTTTGTTTAGTGAGGTGATTTTCAGGTATACCGGAGGAAAAATACGTGGAATAGAGAAAACGAGGCGAGGTATGAAAAATAAAATTTGATAGTGAAACAGAGCACTGGCGCGTTGGCGCCGTGTCACGGAGGCAATGCTCCGCGTTGGCCTCCGTGACACATTGAAGGCAAATCTGGAATTTTTTTTAAAATTCCAGTAAGCCAACGCGTTGCCTCAGTGTCACGGAGGAGGGCCTCCGCGTTACCCTCCGTGACACGTTGCCCTTATCCCAGTGTCGGGTCACACCGGGTTTCCGGGTGACCCGCGTGTTTTCTTAATAAAAACCCCCGATTTCGCCCCTATTTTCCCCATTCCCTCTTCCCTCCGCGACCAAACACCCATTCCCCTACCCCCAAGCTCCGTGCCACGTTAAGAGGCAAGGAAAACGTCAAGTCTTTATCGATTCTTCAATTCCAAGGTATGTTTTCATCGTCTATCTCAAATTTTTGGCGATTTTTGTCGATTTTGAGCATGTGAGGTGAGATATATCACCCTAGGTAGAAATTAAACATGACGTGAATTATTTTGCGATTGATTGTGTTCGGATTGTTATAGTTGACGTGTGAACTTATCGATTGATTGAATAATTCATTGTTGATTGTCGAATTGAGTTCTAGGGCTTGGGGTTGTTGAATTTTAACTTGGGTAACTTGATAGTTTGACGAAATTGATGCCGGGGTGTGTTTATTATTTGAGATAAGTCGTGGTAAATATTGTATAATTGGTGAAAGACGACTAATTCTCGATTTTTTGTGGGACATTGCGTAATATGTGAATTGGTTGAATTGCTTAGATTAGTGTATATAAAATGTTTGTATTGTTGTTTCTATTTTGTTGTTGTTATCGTTGCTAAGTGCTATGGGTGAATAGCTGTCGATAGTAGGATTGGGTTAGCTGTATGAAGTCTGAGTAGTTCGCTAGTCGTTATGCTGTCGAATTTTTGTGAACGCACTAAGCAATATGTTTATAGTGATTGTGTTTGGGGTGTAAATAGATCTATCCTTGCTAACATGTTGTAAATATTGTTAAAGACTAAGTGTGGGGTAAATTTTGTTTAACCCGACCTTAGCCAAAACTAACAAGTTTTTAGCTTAATGTTGTGCTTGTCTGTGTAAATTGACAGGTACAATGGCCAGCCGACAAGATAAAGGCAAGGGTGCTTCAACCTCAGGCACCGGCAGAAAGAGAATGAGACTGGGCACTGCTGTCCCAGCTGCACCTGCTGTTCCACGCGGTCAACACCGCCGATACGGGACACGATGGGTCACCGATGAAGGGAAGAAATGGTACGCAAAGCATAAGGAGAACAAGTACTTCCCGGAGGAACATATTGCAAGGGAACCACTTGCACAGGAGTTCCCTCGCATCGTACAGAGGATTGAAGCAGCTGGGCTCAGCTTTATTTTTCAGGAGCCCAAGGAGTGCAACCTTCACTTGGTCCGAGAATTTTATGCCAACTGGAACCCGGCCATCAGAAGCCACACTATTAAAATCAGAGGGCAGATTGTCACTCTGGAACCCCAGCAGCTGAATGCCATCGTTGGAGCGCGGGACACAGACGTCCACGTTCTCCGCCAGCTCAACATCACCCCACCGCACGCCGACATCAGACGTACATTGTGTGGGGCTCGTTCCACCGCCCGATGGAGTAGACACAAAGAGAGGGGTTACCACCAGACTCTGCCTTATTCGCAGATGAACAGAGAGGCCAGAATCTGGCTAAAAATTGTATGTTCGTGTTTGATCCCGGGAGTACATATGACAGACGTGACCCGGGACCGTGTCTGCCTGGTGTATGCCCTTATGAAAGGGCTTGAGATTAATGTGGGGGCGGTTAAAATATCCGCCATGAAGAAAGCCAGACTACACCAGGGCCACAGATACGGGTTTAGCGGACTCATCACCACCTTCCTCCGAGGCCTCGACGTTGAGGAAGAAGCCTTGGATTACATTCCGCAGTTGGAGTGGCGGGCCCTTGATGTGACAAAGACCAAGGCCCCCGACACTACACACGGACCTGTGCTGACTCTGGGCAAGCGACATGCTCGTGACGACCAGTATATGGCCCGTATGTTCGGTATGGAGATGCTGCAGCTACGGATAGGTGGGAGACCAGCCACCGAGGATGAATTATGGCAGCTGGAGCTGGACTACCCTTTTGGCGAGAACGCCAGAGATTTATGCAAGGTGGGGCCAGCCTTTGTGGAGCCGACTGACAACGACGTCCCGACTGATGAGGAGACACGTCGTGAGGACTCTGATGTGGAGTCCGATGACGGCGAGGGAGCTGATTCAGATATGGGCGACGAGGCCGCAGCACCGGATGAGGAAGTCGAATATTTCGACTGAGCAGGGAGTTTCACCACCCAAAATTTTGTGCTTTGTATTTTTGTGGACACTGGGGACAGTGTTCGATTTAAGTGTGGGGTGGGGAGTAGTTAGGTGCTGGGTCATAGGCTCTAAATCTGTTGTATATTCTTCCTTGACGTTTATGTATGTCTGTGTTTTCCCTGTTGTTGTGAACTGATTTGTGAATGATGTGTATATATTTGTTTGTGGCTAATGAAGTGTGTCTTTAAAAAGTTATGGTTGCCTTTGTAAATATTTTGTAAATTTTGTAAATATTTTTTCTCTATCGATATGATCGATATTTTTCAAAATTTTTGCGAAAAGATATTGCACTTAGCAACATATTTTGTAAATATTTTTTTTCATCGAAATGATCGATGTGTTGCAAAAATTTTTGAAGTTTTATTTTTGGGTTTCTCGGAGTTTGTTTTTGGTTCTTTTACCGAGAATAGTCCCATTGAACCGATGTCATAGTTAGTGAACATTCCCTATGATGGATGGATGACGACCGTCTTAAGGGAAATGTAGTCGATAGGAGTAGATGTTTTGTTTTTAGTTTCTTTGGTGGATTGCATCAATAAACTGTAGTTGCTTATGGTTGCTAAAATTTTGTTGCGTGTGTAATTGATGTTCGAAATGCGAAAGTGATTCGTTTGAAAGCATGTAATTGTGTAAATATGTTGAGTTACCTAGGCTATAGAATTTGGTTCATTATGATTGAGGCTTAATCTTGAATTCATGTAATTGACTAATTAAAGAGTCTGTGAATGCATCTTGATTCGAGCATGTGCATGAAGTGTGAGTGAGGTTTTGCTATTCCATGTCATTGTGAATTGTCTAGAACTTGCCTGGCATGTATACAAAGCGAAATGAAGGAGGTGTAGTGTCGGAAAGGATGTAGGCATTTCTTTGTTTTAACCGTTAGTTTCCATTTTTTTTTTCTTGTCAAATTCTACCTTTTTATATGTTGTATACCCTAGTCAGCCCGTTGAGCCTTTAGCCGATTTCTTTCTTTTGTCCAGAATTGTATGAACTAAGCTTTATTCCTTCTTTTCATTAGCCTTAAAGTCTATAAGAAGCTCTTAAGCGCTTACAAAGAACAGAAAATTGTTTCCCAAAGTGTTAAAGAGTGAAAAGAGTGAAAAGAAAAGAAAAGCAAAGTGAGGAAAGAAAAGATGATGTTGAAGAGGCACTAGTTGTAATTAAATGAAATTGAGGGTACATGAAAACCTTCCGTTTGGGGTCAAGTGTGCCTGATGAAATGGGCTGTATGAAAGTAAACCAGCATGAATGGGAGAAAAAGAGAAAAGAGAGGAACAATGTCCATGAGTCGATGGGAATGAGTTGAAAAGGCGCTTAAGGATGCTAGCGACTATTATTGGCTAATCCAATATATATATACTAGATCCATAGCCCAGTTACAACCCATTAAAAGTCCTATTTGATCCTACACTGCATTTCTTTATATTAGGGGAGTAATACACTAAGGGCAAGCCTATGGGTCATGACATGATGCATGTGAATTCTTTTGGGAGAGAGAGTGAAATTAATTTCTATATGCCCCTATTTGCATGTTTGTGTGCTGCACGAGCATAAAAGGGGAAGTTTCTCTCAAGTTGTGAGGGTACATGCTTGATGAAAGATTGATTTTCGTGTCGGATTTCTTGATTAGTTGAGTTGCATGAGTTTGCCAATATCAAGAATCAATTCTTAAAAGTCTAGGAAGCCTCGATGTATTAAGGTCATTGTCTTGTACGATCAAGCATGTTTTCTTGATGATTTGCAAAAAAATCGAATAATCGGTATGACCGTAACGTAAATGGTTGCACCATAGTGACAAAGGTTGAGATGTGATGTGCATGATTTGTGTATGTGTTGTTCGAGGACGAACAAGGATTTAAGTGTGGGGTAAGTGATCTTGGGCAGATTTATATGCCCAAGTGATACTCAAACGTATCATTTTTACCTTGTTTGTTGTGCAATGTGTATATAATATCATGTATTTGGTAATAAAATGTGAATTTATACTAACCAACATGATTAGCACTTGTTTTGCAGGATAATGTGATTTTTAAGAGCTAAAATGCGTGTTGGAACTATGTCAGAGTTGGACTTGGATGCGAGCATGGAAAAGACCTCGGATGGCATATTTTGCAGTGGCTCCGCGATGGTGCCGTGCCACGCTACCATCGCGGTAGCACACTGCCTGGGCAGAAATAAAAGTGGCAATTTCCAGTGTGCCTGCGCGTCAGCTCCGTGGCACGAAGACAGGCCTCCGCGATGGCCTCCGTGCCACATTGAGGCTAATTATCCGGACCATGCAATTTCCAGAGAGGGTCCGCGTCCACGCTGTGTCACGGAGGCAGTGCTCCGCGTTGGCCTCCGTGACACGTTGCTTGTTATTCCGGGAAAAATTTCCCACTAGTATAAATAGCACACTTAGGTTATTTTTAAAGGGAGTTTTTTAGTTTTAGTTTTTTTTTGAGCCTGAGTTCAGAAGTGGGAGCAGGAACGTGGTTTTGTGGCAGTTGAAGAATAGAAAAGATAAGAGTTTTCTTCTCTTCCCTTCTTCTTTCCTTCAATTGTATGCATGATTCACACTCATTCTAGGATGATTAATCCAAGAATGAGTGGCTAATTCCTTTCTTGCTGAGGTTTTGAACTTGTGTAATGAATGTTGGTAATAATTGATATGGTTTCTTCTTCTTCTTGCATGTTGTTCTATTAATTCTTGTGCTTATTACATTCTTGATTGGCCACCATTAATGTATATCTAAAAAGTCCAATTTCACTCGAGAGAGCATGAAATTGGAAAGTTGTGAATTAATAGGGTATTGTTCTTAACTTGATTTGGGAAAATTGGGTTTTGATGTGCTTTCTTGATAGAAATATACTTGAAAGCCGTATTAGTCCATTTAGGAACCGGAATTGTAGTGTTAGGTCATAAATTGCATTTGATCACAGAAATGTAGACGAATAGTTTATGAATCTAAAGTGAAATTAAATACGGAAGTTTTAATTTCTAGGCAAACGTTCTTGGCTAGCAATATGAAGAAGAAGATGACCAAATTATCATGATTATCAAGTTCATTACTCGTTCTTAACCTTGGCATGTGCATATCCATTGTCTAAACTCAACGTAAATAGTAGTTATTAATTTTAGTAGATAATTAGTTTAGAAACAAAACTCACTCAAATCTTGGTTGGATTGTTGTTAACATAGTTAGAAATAGAATAGAGATATAGTAAACTAGGCAGTTTTGCATATCTAGAGCAGCCTCCTTGGATCGATACTTGGCTACTTAGCCACTTTATTACTTGTTTGACCACGTACACTTGCGTGTCGGTGTATAATATATACCGAGCAGCAGACCGCGAACACCAGGGTCCTAGCACAGAAGAAGGAAGACCCATGTGCGTTTACTATACCTTGCACCATTTGGGAAGTTGAGTTTGCAAGGGCACTTTGTGACTTGGGAGCTAGCATAAATCTGATGCCGCTAGCAGTATTTAAAAGTTAGGCTTGGGAACCCCCACACCGACTTTGATGCGGCTACTGATGGCTGACCGAACAGTTAAAAAGCCGGTGGGGATTTTGTTTGATGTTCTAGTTAAAGTGGATAAGTTCATATTCCCAGCAAACTTTATGATTCTGGACTGTGAAGTCGATTCAGAGGTCCCCATTATTTTGAGGCGACCATTCCTTGCAACAGGTAGGGCCCTAGTTGATCTAGAAGCAGGGCAGCTAAAATTTCAGTTAAACAAAGAAGAGGCTACCTTCAGCATTAGCCGGCCATGAAACAGCCCAAGGAATTCAGCATTATTTCAACATTGGAGGATAGAGAAGAGTCACTTGATGAAATCTAAGTAGTCAAGTGACTTGTGTCGTGCCGCAACGTTAAAGCAGGCGCTGCATGGGAGGCAACCCATGGAGGTGTTTTTGGTGATGTCTGAGTAGCTAAAATACCCACATCGTGCCGCGATGTTAAATCAAGCGCTTCTTGCGAAGCAACCCAAGTTGTAAATGTAATAAAAAATTAGTGTTAACATTTGTTGATGGGTGCAGGTGAATAAGATGGAAAATCTGAAGTTGGAACCAAAAGCTGGAACTTCAGTTCTGGTGCAGAAAAATCACAGCACGAGTCGTCGCCTGACTTGACGATTCGTTTAGTCAGTCATGAAGAGAACTGCAGAAAACAGGGGAGCAATGGGTGACTTCACGAGTCATTCCTCAAGGGAACGAATCATTTAGTCTCCCGTTAAGTACACTGGATCAAAGGTTAAACTTAAAGAAAAAGGTTGATGACGATCACTCAACGAATCGTTGGGAAACCAAATGAGTCATCAAGTGACCCGTCCTGAAACTATAACAGGCAAAGGACCACGACTTAGGGAATGACTCATTAGGTAACACCATGAGTTGTTGCGTGAGTCGTCAGGTCCCTAGGTAAGTTGACCTAACCCGACCCACGAACGTAAATGGGAATAAGTTAATAATTAAAATTAAAGAACCCCATCGCATCAATTACTCCCCGTTAAAAATCACTTCAAATTTCCCTCTTCTCTTCTTCCCCTTCTTCACGCGAACCCATCGATCATAGACACCACCGAAAGGAACATCATCACTGCATACTCACTCACGGAAGCACAATCAACTGCTAAAGCATTCCATCTTTGAAAACTTACATTGTAAGTGCTCTTCCCCACACAAACACTTTGATTAAGGGTTTCATTCCATCAAGAAATTTTAAAGACTCGTGAATGATTGAGCTTCAATGAATTTTCGATTTATATTGTGTTTCTATATGTCTTGTGATGTAAATAAACCCTAGGGAGTACAGAATATTGAGTTTTGATTATAAAATTGCCTGGGTAGAGATTTTATAAAAGGTGTGTGTTTGTGGAATTTGAAACTGGAAAGAAGAACACGATGAATAGGAACTCTTGAGCACGAGCCATATCACGAGTCATTGGGTCACCAAACGACTCGCTGTGTAGCCCTTGCTGAGTGGGAAAAATAAACTCCTGAGGCAGTGTACTTAATGAGTGACCTAATGACTCGTTGCCTCTGGTAACGACTCATTGGGACAAATCGTCAAGTACACTAGACCTATTCGAAAAATGTTCAGCCTGGGGTAATGAGTGACCTTATGAATCGTTGCCAAATGCAACGACTCGTTTAGTCACCCGTCAAGACCACTGGCACCAGTTAAAAATATTTTATGTTTAATCTCATTTTGTGTACTAACATGGCTTCCACAGGCACAATGGCTCCACGAGGCACACCAAAGAAGGGTCTAACCAAAAAGTAGGTACCTGAGCGCAGTCAACCATCATACAGAAGGCTGCAAGATGATCCATCCTCCTCTAAAGAGTCGAGTGGCTCTGAAAAGGAATATGAGGTGTGGGAAGAACAACTGTTGCAGAGGACTACCAGGGCTAGGGATCAACAAAGTTCAAATCTGACAGCCTTGGTCGACTCTCCCACTCCACTAGCAAGAGATCCACCCAAGCGCACAAATGAAAGCGCTAGGGCTGCTGCTGCACTGGTCCTGGAGACTCCCACAGCTGGGCACAATACAGAAAGAGTTGATGAGTCGCATGCCCAGTGAGGGGACTCGGATAATGAGCTGACTGAGACATCGAGCACATCGAATGAGCAACCGCGAAATGTGAGGAGACAATGTGTCCACGACATGCGGGCTATATACAATTGGGATATAGATCTTGGGCAAAATAGCATGCCCAAGTGATGCTTTATAACTTAGTTTTATCATGTTTGTCTACTTATTTATATACATTCTCATGTATTTTTATGTAAATATGAGTATATATACTAACCAACATGATTAGTTGTTGTTTTTGTAGGTTTAAAATGAATTTGAGGAACTAATCTATGATTTGGTGAAGTGGAGGAATGGAATCGGAAGCAAAACGCGAAAGTCGGCAAGGAGGACACGCGAAACAGCCCACCTGCGCCACAGCAACGTGCCACGGCAGGCTAGGCTGCGCGACAAGGGCGTGTCACGGCCCCTAGCGCGCTGCACAAGCAGCGTGCCACGCTGCCATCACGGCAAGGGGCTGCCTAGCGTGTATTTTATGCAAATTCTAGATTGCTTCCGCGATTCCTCTGTGTCACGGAGGTAAATTGGCGCAACCACCTCCGTGCCATGGAGCTATTCCATGTCGGGCATAATTTTGTATATTTCTCATTTACTATAAATAGGTCCCTTAGCTCCTAAAATCATTTTGTCACGTAATATTTCTGAAAACTACCAAGGAGTGAAGGGAGAAGTGGGAGAACTCACCTAGGGTTCTTAAATTTCATCTTCTCTTCTACCAATTCTTGTAAATATGTTACTTTAATTATGTTTTCTTGTAATTATATGAACTTGAGTGGCTAGAACCCTTCCTCTAGGGTTGAAGCCACAAGGTATGATTGTGATTATGCAAATTTGTTTTGGTTTTAAGTTATTGATTGTTGTTTTGTCTTACCTTGTTAATTATGGTTGTTTTTATGATTGATCACCATGAAAACACACACGTTACACCTAGGTAAAAGCTTGAGAAAGTAAACCTAGGCAAGAACAAAGAATGTAGGGAGCAAGTTTGTATCTTACGATATAATTTGCGGTTAGGATAAGAAATTATACCTAATTTGCCTTGCTTGGTTACTAAAACGGGATGAGTTAGACACCAACTTAGAATTATCACATCACCACTCGAAGAAGTAGTTGTGAAGCTAAGTTGAGTTAAATGATTAGAGGTACGAAAGTCCCTAATCAACAGCATAAACCCCGTAGACCACATTCCCATAATTGAATTGCCCATGAACTAGAATGTCACATCCCTGCTCAACGATGTAGTTGTGAGGCTAGTTTGTCGTGTTTAGAGGCTCGAAAGACCATGAACATGCAATTGTAATTATGTGAGACGATAATTGATAATTCCATACTTAAACCATTACAAAGCATAGTATCGCATGATTATCTGGCCTTAGCTCTAGTTGCTCCTTGAATTACTTCAGAGTATTTCTGTGACCACCCCTAGTCTTAATTAAACTTTATAGAAAAAGTCTATATCAACACTTGTGAAAGTTAATATCACACTGAAACTTTATAATTAGCTAAATTGGTCCAGTCCCTATGGATTCGACATCCGTCTCTTAAAAAGGGCCACTATATTACTTGTAAGACCACGTACACTTGCGTGTGCGCTTGGGCGCAGTCGTCAGCAAGTTTTTGGCGCTGTTGCCGGGGAGTCTCAACAAGTTTTTGGCGTCGTTGCCCAGGAGTCTGAACAAGTTTTTGGCGTCGTTATCGGGGACTCGACGAAGTTTAGTAAATTTGTCTGTTTTTGTGTGATTTTTAATTTCCTTAAGTGTTGAGAAACTTGGTCTTAGTCTGACTTATTGCAGGTGACAGGTTGTCTTGCCGAGCTGGCTAGGAATAGAGAGCTTGTAGACCCGTTGCTTGAACCAGAACGTCGAATTCATTTGCGAAGGAGAGTAGCTCTTCAAAAAAAGCTGAAAAGACTTCAAGAAAAGGTACAACAACAACCACCCGCAGGACAAACACAATTGTCACCGAAAGCAATGGCTGCCATACCAATTCGCGAAGTGGCAATCCCACTTGCGACGAATGTGAACTCTAGTATCCGTAAACCGGAACCTGGAGGGAACTTTGAATTGAAATAGAATATGGTGCAGCTGCTACATTCTAGTGGTCAATTCACTGGGATGGCATATGAGGACCCGCAGCAGCACCTACAGAACTTTTTAGAGATTAGTGATACTTTCGTCCCCACCGGAGTGTCCACAGACTATGTCCGACTTACCCTCTTCCCATTTTCATTGTTGGGAGAGGCAAAAAGGTGGTTGAAAGCTGAGCCACCAAACTCCATAACTTCTTGGGATGATTTGGCAAAGAAGTTCTTGATCAGATTCTTTCCTTCAGGCAAGACTGCAAAATTGAGAAGTGAAATAGTGAGTTTCAAGCAGAGGCCTGATGAGAACTTATATTTGGCTTGGGAGAGATTCAAGTCATTACTAAGAGACTGTTCCCATCAGCAGCAATCCAATGACGTGCTGGCTCATACCTTTGTAGAAAGTCTAGACCCACATACAAAAATTTTGCTAGACTCTGCATCGGGTGGGCAAGCTTTAGAGAAGATGTATGATGAGTTGTACATGCTGTTGAATAGAATTGCATAGGGAAATCCAGAATGGCACAGTGAATCATCGAGAGAGGCAAGAAAAAGAGCAGGGCTGATAGGGTAGATGGTATGAATGCCTTGGCGGCACAGCTGGCTTCCTTCCAGCATTAGATTATGACTCAGTTTAATAAACTGAGTATGAACCAACAATAGGGTCACGTTAATGCAGTTCAGCAAGCTCCGAGTTGGTGTGAAATTTGTGGGAATAATGGACAAAATGCAGAATCTTGTGGAGCCAATCCGAAATCAGTTAATTTTGTTGAGAATGTGCAGAGGAACACTCAGAATTTTGGAAACAACTACAACAAAAATTAGTAGAGCCACTCGAATTTTTCTTGGGGTGGAAATCAAAAGCAAAGTTATCAGCAACCTCAACAGCAGCAGTATCAGCAGAATAGGCAGAATGATGGCCAGTTGAGCAGCAATGTTGAGGAAACGTTGCAGAAAATCATGGAGACCCAGACTCAGTTAGCAGAAAATCAGGCGAGGATGGCATCAGACTTGAAGAATCAGCAATTGGCCACTCGCAATCTAGAAAAACAGATGGGTTAGATAGCAACTGCTCAAAATATGAGACCGCAGGGAGGACTACCAAGTGACACAGATCCTAACCCCCGTCAGGTCAATGCCATCAGTCTGAGGAGCGGAAAACAAGTAGCTGATGCAGTGCCAAAAGAGAAAAGAAATGAGGTGCAGCCGGAGTTGGTTAGGAAAGGACCATCCACTGACAAGGGAGAGAATCAGAGCGTTGTGCAACAAAATGCACAATATTCATTGCAGCCAGCATAAAGACCACCACCACCATTCTTTCATAGGTTCAGAAAGAGCAAGGAGGAGGAATGCTTCAAAAAGTTCTTTGAGATTTTCAAAGAACTTCACATAAATTTTCCTTTGCTTGATGTTTTGCAGGGAATGCCCAAGTATGCTAAATACTTTAAGGATGTGATGGCCAATAAAGTTAGATTGGTGGATGTCCAGACAGTAGCACTGACGGAGGAGTGCAGTCACAGGGTATTGAGCAAAATTTCGAATAAGCTCAAAGACCCAGGGAGTTTTACCTTCCCCCTACAAATTGGTAAAGCTGAAGTGCTACGAGCTTTATGTGATCTAGGGGCAGCAGTTAATCTAATGCCCCTATCTTTATTTAACACCCTGGGGTTGGGGAAACTGTGACCAACAAAATTGATGCTACAGCTGGCGGACAAGTCGCGAGTGGCACCGAATGGAATCATAAAGGACCTTCTCTTCAAAGTGGGTAAGTTTATTATACCTGCTGATTTTATTATCTTAGATTTTCATGTTGATGACCAGGTACCCTTAATCTTGGGACGACCATTCTTTGCCACCGGAGGAGCGGTAATTGACTTAAGAGCAGGGACCCTGAAAATCAGGGTCGAGGATGAAGAAGAACTCTTCTGAGTATACCAAGAGACTAACCCACCCAAACACTACAGAAACCTTTGTAAGGTTTGTGTGTTGTCATAGGATAAGTGTGGGGTAGGTAATTCCACAGGTCCACGACCAAAGGTAATGATAAGTGTTCAACCTAAGTCTGATAAGGGCTTCAGAGTGTGAAGAAGTTGGAGAAAGAGAGGAACAGAGTGGAGGCTATTTCCTCTAAAAATCAAAAGAAAAGAAGATGGTTCTCGAAAGGGAACCCAGATATGAGGATGTCCTGAAAAGGATAGTCCACGTCGTGCCGCGACGTAAAATAAGGCGCTGCTTGGGAGGCAACCCAAGGTTACCACAGGTACAATTTGTAATTATTGTTTGTGTTGATTTTGTTTATTGTCAACTTGTGTTGTTTTTGGTGGATATTTAAGCACAGATGAAGGGAAAATCTGAGTACCCTTAGAGGAGGAAGCTAAAAAGCATGGAAGAGGAAAAGTGTGGGATCGAATACCCACTTGTGCAAAAATGAAGAAAAACATATTGTTAACTAGGCATAGAGGTCCAGGGAGTATTTCTAACCCTTTTGAATTTTAATCAGATGCTTTGGGGACATAGCATGATTCAAGTGTGGGGTGAGAAAAATTAAATTTGTGCTTAATGATTTTTGGTGAATTAGTACTTGGGAGAAATATTGAAACAAAATTTTTGAATTAAGCATGACTTCATCACCTGTTGGTTTTTCTTTTTGGTTCTTTTCCGACAGGGGGTCTTTGAATCAAAGAATAATTTTTTTTCCTTTTTGTCTATATATAATACTTTTAGTCATAGTTAGAGACTGTTTCCGACGATGGATGGATGACGACCGTCTTGAGGAAAAATTAGTCAATAGGGTTTGGGTTTTGAACCCGTAGCCAATTGATGGCTTGATGTTCTTGTTATATTTTATACATGATTGTAAGATACAAGTGTGGTTAGTGTTGAAGCATGTAAGAGGTGTATAACTTTGTTTGAGACACTTAGGCTCTTGAATTTGACTCGATGTGATTGAAGCTTAATTCTAAATTCTTGTGATTAGCTGAGTAAGAGTCTGCTGAATGTGTCTTGAATTGAGCATGTGCTGTGAGTGTAAGTTTTTTGAATATTCTGTGCTATTGTGGAATGACTAGAACTTGCCTGGTGTGTATATAAAAATAAATGAAGGAGATAATTTAGGCATTTCTTTGAATGAACCTAATTTTTATCCCTCACTTTACCTACCTTGAATGTTGAATCCTAGTGAGCCCCATTGAGCCTTAATCCTATTCTTTGAGAGATACAACATAAGATTAATCCTTTTTCTTTCATTAGCCTTGAATTTGATCCAAAACTCCAAGCGCTTAAGGGAAAAATCTGAAAGAGTGAAGGAGTGAGAAGCATGAAAAAGAAGGAAAAGTAGCAGTTGTAAGAGTTGAGAAAAGGTCAAAAGAGCACTTGTTGAAAATGTTGGATTAGTGGTAGGGAGTAAGAAAATAAATGAATGAAAAAGTTGCATAAGTACTTCTTACTAATAAGCTAAGTGTGCTTAAAGAAATGGGAACAAGAAAAAAAATTCAAGAGGGAAAAGAATGAGGAGGAAGTAAGAAAAGAGATGTCCTTAATGAAGGTTGAAGTTATTAGAAGCGCTTGGGGAAGATAGCCACTGTTATTATCCATAATATTACCTACCCTTCCCTTAGCTTACATTACAAACCATTAAGTCCTACTTGATCTTACGTTCATACATCCTTAAATTAGTGGAGTAAAACACTAAGGGCAAGCTTATGGGTCACTACATGATGCATGCAAATTCCTTGAGAGAGTGAGCGTAATTATATTCACATACCCATACATGTTGTGATTTGAAAATTTGTGAGTAAAAATGGGTAACTCTATTTTTTTGAGAGCACGTGTTTAATCAGAAATAACATTCATGTCAGATTTCCTGATCGGTTGATTTGCATGAGTTTGCTAAGATTGAGAGTCGATTTTGAGGTTAGGAAGTCTTAACGTAATTGTATATCATTTCATTGATTAAATTTTGCATGCTCTATTTTTAACTTGCTATCTCAAACAATCATTGTAGTCGTAGCTTGAATTGTCGGCTAAATTAGTTATGTGTGAGTCTTCAATTACATGAGATGTAAAAGGGATGTTTGAGGACGAACAAGGCTTTAAGTGTGGGGTAGGTGATCTTGGGCAAAATAGCATTCCCAAGTGATGCTTTATAACTTAGTTTTGTCTTGTTTGTCTACTTATTTATATACATTCTCATGTAATTTTATGTAAATGTAAATATATATACTAACCAACATGATTAGTTCTTGTTTTTGTAGGTTTAAAATGAATTTGAGGAACTAATCTATGATTTGGTGAAGTGGAGGAATGGAATCGGAAGCAAAAGGCGAAAGTCGGCAAGGAGGACACGCGAAACAGCCCACCTGCGCGACAATAACGTGCCACGACAGGCCAGGCTTTGCGACAAGGGCGTGTCATGGCCCCTAACGCGCTGCACAAGCAGCGTGCCACGCTGCCATCACGGCAAGCGGCTTCCTGGCGTGTATTTTATGCAAATTCCAGATTGCTTCCGCGATTCCTCCATGTCACGGAGGTAAATTGGCGCGACCACCTCCGTGCCACCGAGCTATTCCATGTTGGGCATAATTTTGTATATTTCTCATTTACTATAAATAGGTCCCTTAGCTCCTAAAATCATTTTGTCACGTAATATTTCTGAAAACTACCAAGGAGTGAAGTTAGAAGTGGGAGAACTCACCTAGGGTTCTTAAATTTCATCTTCTCTTCTACCAATTCTTGTAAGTATGTTACTTTAATTATGTTTTCTTGTAATTATACGAACTTGAGTGGCTAGAACCCTTCCACTAGGGTTGAAGCCACAAGGTATGATTGTGATTATGCAAATTTTTTTTGGTTTTAAGTTATTGATTGTTGTTTTGTCTTACGTTGTTAATTATGGTTGTTTTTATGATTGATCACCATGAAAACACACACGTTACACCTAGGTAAAAGCTTGAGAAAGTAAACCTAGGCAAGAACAAAGAATGTAGGGAGCAAGTTTGTATCTTACGATATAATTCGCGGTTAGGATAAGAAATTATACCTAATTTGCCTTGCTTGGTTACAAAAACGGGATGAGTTAGACACCAACTTAGAATTATCACATCACCACTCGAAGAAGTAGTTGTGAAGCTAAGTTGAGTTGAATAATTAGAGGTACGAAAGTCCCTAATCAAGAGCATAAACCCCGTAGACCACATTCCATAATTGAATTTCCCACGAACTAGAATGTCACATCCCCGCTCAACGATGTAGTTGTGAGGCTAGTTTGTCGTGTTTAGAGGCTCGAAAGACCATGAACATGAAATTGTAATTATGTGAGACGATAATTGATAATTCCATCCTTAAACCATTACAAAGCATAGTATCGCATGATTATCTGGCTAGCTCTAGTTGCTCCTTGAATTACTTCAGAGTATTTCTATGACCACCCCTAGACTTAATTAAACTTCATCAAAAAAGTCTATATCAACACTTGCGAAAGTTAATATCACACTGGAACTTTATAATTAGCTAAATTGGTCCAGTCCCTGTGGGTTCAACATCCGGCTCTTAAAAAGGGCCACTATATTACTTGTAAGACCACGTACACTTGCGTATGCGCTTGGGTGCAGTCGTCAACAAGTTTTTGGCGCCGTTGTCGGGGAGTCTCAATAGATATTGCTCCAAATGACAAAGGCAATCTGAAGCGGAGTATTTATGAGGAGCCAAGGCTGATCACCACCGGTTTGAAAGACTTGCCAGAGCTACAGGCAGTATTTGAAAAATACAAGTTCGGGTGGTTCACAGAGCCTTCAGGCAGCTATAGCCCACGCCTAGTTCGCGAGTTCTATGTAGTATATGCAGCCACCTTACAGCGGTTGGCACTAGGAGGCCAGGATTGGAAGAAACGGCCTGCCTTAAATCAAGTAATGGTGCGTGAGACCTCAGTTGACATATCTGAGGAAACAATTTCCAAGATGTTGTACGGGCCAGAATATCGAGCCCCGATGAACACGACAGAGTTTGATCACAGGGTATCCGAGTTGCAGAAAGTCAAAACAAAGAAGCTAAATAGCATGGAGCGGATACATAAGTACACTTGGCTTTCCCACATTATTTCCATAAAAGGGAATGGTCGCATGGTACTGAGTCGCAAATAAAGAAGGCCACTTTGAATTTCCAGGCTAAATTTTTATGGTTGCTGGTGAGGCACAGGCTGGTACCCACAAGTAATGATAATATTCTCTCACCTGACAGAGCCGCACTGGTGGCCATCATCATGGAGGGATACGCAATCAATTTCCCACGGTTCATTGTCGAGGAGATTCGGGAGCGTGCTGTAAATGACGGAATGATGATTCCCTTCCCATGCTTGATTATAGACTCTGTCGGGAGTCTTGAGTGCCAGAACTGCCATCATTTGATCAGAGAGTGATAGTTTAGAAGATTATCGATATCGGGTTGATTAGAGATGATACAAACCTAGTATCGAGGGCGAGGACTCAAGCATCTGCATCCGCTGGAGTGACCATAATAGCAGAGGCATTTGGCAGCGGGATGCAAACTGATGCAGCATAATTTTCTGAGTTAGCGGTCGAGCCTACTAAGGGCAGAGAGATAGGTAGCCAGGCTGAGGCTACAGATGCAGCGGACGCCTCCGCACCTGCCGATGTTCCAGAATCATCATCTAGCAGCAGCATCCAGACCATCAGTCGCACCTCCATGATCCTGCACAGTCGGCCTAGTCACAGTCTCATAGGAGTTTCTGGTTGATATGGCTAGGTGGTTGGCTAAAGCAGAGAAGCAGCAGGCACACACGGCTCTACAGGTCAAAGTTTTGATGGAGCAGGTCAAGTCGTGGGTGTCAAAGAAGTTGAAGACACTGTCCAGTTTGGTGCATGGGCGATTGGACGCTTTTGAGAGAAGGATGGACGAGCACCTTGCACAGTTACAGGCGCTAAAGTTATCAAGATGGTACGCAGAGCTGGGAGCATTACGATCTAAGGTGTGGGACTTGGTCGCACGACAAATAGTTGCGATACCCCACCAGTCCTCCCTATGATCGATGATGAGTTTGAAGAGGAGCTACCACCGATTTTTGATTTTATCACAGAGGAGCCGGTGGCACATGCAAAGGGGAAGAGGCCTCGTGAGGAGGCAAGTGATGATATTGATACATCTTTGCTCCATCAGCAAAAATGGGAGCCGAGTGAGATGGAGAGAGCGCTGCACGAATCAAGAGAGGAGGCTCAATTAAGAGTCGAGACTGAGGCAGCGAGAGCTTGCGGTGAAGGAACGAGCTCAGTTGGATCTGAGAATACACCGGTTCTAGCCAGCAATATTGGAGTTGATGTTGGAGGCGTATCTACACCCTCCACCGACCAGGTAGTTGACACTTAGGTCGCACAAGTATGTTTCCTATTCCCTTAGTTTTTGTCTTGTATATATATGCGTCGAGGACGACGCATGCTTTTTTTTATGGGGGTGGGGAGGGATACCTGTGCATTATATTTTGCTGAACATAACTAGAGGTTTTTTCTTGTCGGATATCTTGTCCCTCGGGTGTTCCATATCTAGTAGAACTGGCATGTTTAGGAGTTTATTTTATGTTTTTGTTTTGTTTGTCAGTCAGAAGAAAGTTAGGAAAACTGAAAGCAGTCAAGAGCTAAAATTGTTTGATATTTTGATTTGATGATTTGATACCCCTTCGAAAATTTTTGTGTGTATGTGAGAGTTGAAAATTATGACCTTTGTGAATCTTTTCATGGCATTAGAACTGTGAATTTGTTTACTATTGTATGGTTGTACCTGAACTAGCGATTAGTAGAATTGATGATGTTGACCGGTGCTATGTGTGAAGGTGAGGTTTGATAGCTGAATTCGGTTATGTGTGTCAATCTAGAACTTGCCTGGTCAGTCTTACCGAGATAGAGGATAAGGAACTAGAAAAGGATCATAGGTTATTTTTGATTTATGAGTCTACTTTAGCCTAAAAGACCTACTAAAGTGAATAAAATCCCTTGATCCAAATGTTTGAGCTTAAATTGACCTTTCTTTTTGTTCATATCAATTCACCTACCCGATTTTATTATGAATGAAACATGTTTTGGCCTTGGTCCCTCCTTGGACATTGTGAATAAGTTAAGGGTGGCTATGATAGGGGTGAGTAAGAAGAGTCGGGTGGAAGTAAAGTTGGGTAATGAAAAAGAAAGAAAAAAGAGCGGGTGCTATATGCATGATGAAAATAAAATAAAATAAAATAATTGTTGTTGTCAAAAACGCAAAAAGAGAAAAGAAAACAATGTGAGACATCAATAAGTTTTTGTTGAATGAGAAGTAACCGCATCCGTAGGGTCTAAAGCAGAAAAAAAAGGAAAAAGGGAGAAAATAGAAAAAAAGGTGAAAAGTGGAGTAAAAAGCGTAGTGCCAAGGGGGTTTGAGCTACTAAAATCCATATGTACCATACCCAATCCCGAGCCTACATTACAAGCCGAGAAAGGCCTATAGTGAACCTAGGTACTTGTCCGATAATCGAGGTATTGAAAGTAAAGGCAAGCCTATGGTATTGTATGCATACAATTTGAATTTCTTTGTGGGCATGAGTGGATCTTACTAAGTCTCAAGAAAAATTTACCGAGATATTCATATACATATGTGTGAGTTTGGGGCTTCTTTGAGGTGAGAGCACTTGGTCAACAGAATCGTCTGCAAATTGTCTAAGGCAGTGTTATGGATTTATGTGCATGGTTGCAGGTGACAGTATTTTACCATGTTTCGATTCCTCTGTGTTGTGGTTTGAAATTTTGTATATGCATAGTGTTTTGAGTTGATATGATGAGGGAGGGGTTAGAAAATTTGATTTTGATGACTGTTGTAAGTTTCCT
The DNA here is from genome assembly GCA_035772735.1 of Datura wrightii. Lineage (NCBI taxonomy): Eukaryota > Viridiplantae > Streptophyta > Magnoliopsida > Solanales > Solanaceae > Datura > Datura wrightii. The sequence goes on from JASDFA010000007.1 coordinate 101,028,921, forward strand.
AAAGTTTTTTCGATTGAAGCGTCGAAGTAGATTGTTTTGTTTTATTTTGTTTTGTTTTTGCCTGAGGACATGCAAAAGTTCTAAGTTAAGGGTGTTGATGTGCCATGATTTTATGGCACTTTCGACGCTTAAAACCAAAAAATTATGCACATTCTAGGTATGTTTATATGGGTATAAGGTATTTTGTGCTCAATGTGCAAGAAAATAGGTCTGGAAGTGATTTTGGTCGAATTAATGAGAAAAACAATTGAAAGGTGACTGCTAGGCACTTAACAAGTCGTTGGCAGTAGGCACAACCCGTCACTTGAGGCGTTGACAAAAAGATTGTCACGCCCCGCCTTGGGAGGCATGATTGGCACCTGGTGCCCTACTAGGACCTGGACTGCTGGACTACTGAGCCTAAGCACCTCTGGTGCCAGGCTGGCTCTAATTCTGGATTTATGAAAACAACGGGCTATATAATGGCTGTAAATACAGCCTCCGGCCGACAAGGCCAATAGCCACCTGTAGAATTATAACAGCTACCCAGAACAACTGAAAATAAGGGAACCTATGCTGGCCGACAAGGCCACCATGCTGACTAGTTATCACTGAAAAGTAGAATCAAGCGCTAAACTGATCTGTGACCGACAAGGTCACCAACTGACAACTGAACAAGGCTCCACACGGCCATCACATGCAAACTAAAAACATACACACGGCCCCACACGACCGGTACAACTAACCACAGGGAATATACAATCTGTAAGCCTCTAAGAATAATAAGATGGTCGGGACAGGGCCCCGGCCTACCCATACTGTAGAAAAAAAAAGGGAAGTAAACCTTTAGCTGTCAAGCTGCGGATGATAGGAGTCGAAGACTCTGTACGCTGGCTGGAACTACGAGGGATATGCTCCTCGTCTATGAGTACCTGCAGGCAAGTAATGCAGCGCCCCAAAACGGGCGTCACTACTACTGGTACTGAGTATGCAAAGCAATAATTGAAAGCAAACAATAATACTGATAGATGCTGAAGTAATAGGAGACGGGATGAGACTGACTGAAAAGAGCGTAACTTTACTGAAGAGAGTAAGAGTCATACCTGATAACATGGTGGTCTACTTTCTATCTATTAATAACTAACACAACATAGCATACAAGAACCTTACTAGCCCCCATAAGCCGTAAGGTACCAACCAGCACACAATCTATATACCCCTACCCAGGTCATACCATCCACCTAGTAACTCTGAGCATCCCGTCGGCCCCCTAAGTATGCAACTTGGGCTCGCTGGGCCCCTGACTGTAGCTATATCTTAGTCTGGAGGACTCCTGAAATTTGAAATCTGAAATCTGTAATCTAAAATCTAAAATCTGCACCCCAGGCGCAAGCGCTCGACAGGGGGTGTAGTATAGTGCTGATCAGCCTGCTATGGGGAATCTGCATCCGATCTTCGTTCGATGGAGGATGGCATGCCACTCCGTACAACGACATATCCTCACCCTCTGGCGGGCGAGTCGACACATCTATTAACCTTGGGGCGGTCAAGGAAGCTCTAAGGGTGCCCAACACAGAACAATCATGTCTCCACAGATAGCAATAGGCACATGTAATATATATACTAGATCTGATAATAATATTTATGTTATGGTATTCTGTTCTGAATCTCATATTTAAATGTACTGAATCTAATACTGAAATATACTGAATCTGTAATAATGTTTCTAGAATATTCTGCTGGGACTTATACTATTTTACTGAATTTCATACTGAACACTGTATTATATTTCTAACACGCTTACTAAATTTCATACTGAACATAATATACGACTTCCGAAACACTCTACTGAAATTCATACTATTTTGCTATACTAGAACTACTAACTTGCCGAAAGAAACTGGCTTTACATACCTCAACTGCCAACTTTCTGATTAACTAGCGTAGCTTGGCTAGTATTCATCTATTTATCCCAACTGTATTCATATTCACGAAATAATAGAATTAATTTTACTATTATTTTGGAAAGAAACCATACTTATGGATATACCTACTGCCTATTCTTCGACTTATCGAAGAACGGCCGAAAACTCGCTATTTCTCGGAAGTCTAAGGGAGAAATACTCACTTTAATGCTGGGAGTATATTAACACTAGTTTAGAGAAATTCCACTTACCTTGGCTCGGCGTGACGACGATTGTCTGGCCGAATTTCGCGAAACTAACTCCGCAGGAATGCTCCCTACAGCTTTATACTTCGCTACCCGAAGTTAATTTGAGTTTGGACTGCGTTTGACGGCGTAAACGGAAGGAAATTTAATCAAACCCTTCGTTCCCCTCTATTTCTGTTTGTTTACTAGAAATTATATGAAGGTAAAATAATTTAAAACAAAGTGGGAGTCTTATATACTTGGGGCCTTTAAGTCTCATTTGTCGAATGCGATTTATAAGTCGCATTTGCCTTGCGACGCTCCGACTTGACGCTTGTCCGGTCTCTCCCCGGGCCCTTTTCTCGCACGTATGGCATTCTAAAACTCTTAACCAACATGCGAATAGGCCAACTAAGTGTCAATAACTTACGGGGTGTAACATCCTTCCCCCCTTAAGAACATTCGTCCTCGAATGTTAACTTCCGTTTATAGAAATTTTAACTTGCTCTACCTTTTTTGAAAAAATTTTGGCACAGTTTCCCCTGTAATATGGACTATCTCAAAAATCCTAAAACACAGAAAAGTCCAATACAGGTACTCCATATAATACTATAGCATCCACTACATAATAAACTGAAGTCAACATCTCACTCATACACATGAATATAAAGCAACTCATAAAACAGCAATAGCAACATACCTCTGACTAACTAAGTCTGAAATAACTAAGGTATCTGGCTTTCATATCTTCTTCTGCTTCCTAAGTCATTTCCTCTCGGTTCCTGTTACGCCATAATACTTTCACAGAAGCAATATCTTTAGTTCTTAATCTGCGGATCTACCGGTCTAGTATGGCTACTGGAACTTCTTCATAAGCCAACTCCTCTGTAACCTAAACATCTTGGACTGGGACAATTCTGGAGGGATCTCCTATGCACTTTCTCAGCATTGATACATGGAAAACTGGGTGGACAGATTCTAACTCTGGAGGTAAGTCTAACTCATATTCCACTTAGCCTATTCTTCGACGAATCTGATAAGGCTCAACAAACCTCGGGCTGAGCTTACCTTTCTTGACAAATCTCATTACACCCTTCATCGGCGAAACTTTTAGAAACACCCAATCACCTACATAAAATTCCAAGTTTCTACGCCGCACGTTAGCATAAGATTTCTGGCGGCTCTGAGCAGTCAGTAAACATTCTCTGATAAGCTTTACTTTTTCCTCTGACTGATGAATGATATCTGGCCCAATCAATGCTGATTCTCCTACCTCAAACCAACCAACTGGAGATCTGCACTTTCACCCATATAATGCCTCATAAGGCGCCATCTGTATAGCTGAATGGTAATTGTTATTATAGGCAAACTCAATGAGTGGTAAATGTTCATCCCAGCTATCTCCGAAATCCAAAACACATGCTCGCAACATATCCTTGAGCATTTGAATGGTGCGTTCTGCCTGCCCATCTGTCTGAGGATGAAAAGTTGTGCTCAGGTTAACCTTCGTCCCTAAGCCTCTCTAAAATGATTGCCAGAATTTAGCTGTAAATTGCGCCCCTCTGTCAGAGATAATGGACACTGGAACACCATGCAACCTGACTATTTCTCTGATATACAGCTCAGCATAATCCTCGGCAGAAAAGGTAGCCCTTACTGGCAGAAAATGAGCTGATTTTTTCAGTCTGTCAACAATCACCCAGATCGAATCATATCTACGCCTGGTGCGGGGTAATCCTGCTACAAAATCCATATTTAATGCTTTCCACTTCCATAGAGGCACAGCTATATCAAGAGTCAGTCTGCCTGGTTTCTGATGTTCAGCTTTTACCTGTTGGCAGTTGGAACACTGAGCTATGAATTCTGCTATCCCCTTCTTCATTCCTGGCCACCAGTAGATTTCTTTTATATCATGGTACATTTTCGTGGAACCTGGGTGGAGAGAATAACGGGCATAATGTACCTCGCCCATAATCTGCTGGCGAAGCCCTGCAATGTCTGGAACACAAAGGAGATCTTTATATAGCAATACCCCATCCTCGGTTGTTTGAAAATCGGTCACCTCTCCTTGCTGAACTCTGTTTCTAAGATGAACTAGGATAGGATCTTCACACTGTCATTCCTTTACTTCCACGGCTAAAGATGACACTACGGTGTTCTGGATTACCGCTCTGTTATCCTTTGTTTCTGCTACACGAACGGCTAAACTGGATAACTAATGTAATTCCTGAGCTAATTCCCGTTGCACAGGCTGTAAGTATGCCGAACTCCCCATAGACTTACGGCTAAGGGTGTCTGCCACCACATTGGCCCTTCTTAGGTGATACAGAATATTCACATCATAGTCTTTCAACAGCTCTAACCAGCAACGCTGCCGCAAGTTCAGTTCTTTCTGGGTGAAGATATACTGTAGGCTCTTATGATCAGTGAAAATATCCACGTGGACGTCATACAAGTAATGTCTCCATATCTTCAAGGCGTGAATCACTGCGGCCAATTCTAGGTCATGGCTAGGATAGTTCTTTTCATGTTTCCTCAGCTGTCTGGAAGCATAAGCAATTACTTTACCATGCTGCATCAACACACATCCTAACCCAACACCCGAAGCATCACAATAAACTGCATAACCTTCTGTACCTTCTAGCAATGCTAACACTGGAGTTGATGTTAGCCTGTGTTTCAATTCCTGGAAGCTCTACTCACATGCCTCAGTCCACTGAAATTTTGCTGACTTCTGCGTCAATTTAGTCAGAGGTGCTGCTAAGGTGGAAATCCTTCAACAAACCTCCTGTAGTACCCTGCTAACCCCAGGAAACTGCGTACCTCGGTCGGAGTGGTAGGTTTGGGCCATGCTTTTACTGCTTCTATTTTCTGGGTATCTACCTGTATACTGGCATCCGACACGATATGACCCAAAAAGGCTACTGAATTCAGCCAGAATTCACATTTCGAGAACTTGGCATATAGCTGACGGTCCCTGAGAATCTGGAGCACTGTCTACAAATGATCCTGGTGGTATGCCTCTGAGCGAGAATACACTAAAATATCGTCAACAAACACTATCACGAACAAGTCCAGGTATGGCCTAAAAATACTGTTCATCAGGTCCATAAACACGACTGGAGCATTCGTCAGCCCAAAGGACGTGACTAAGAATTCAAAATGGCCATTTCTGGTCCTGAAGGCAGTCTTTGGAATGTCCCTTTCACGAACCCGAACCTGATGATATTCGGACCTTAAGTCAATTTTGGAGAAATATCTAGCTCCCTATAATTGATCAAACAGATCATCTATCCTGGGAAGCGGATACTTATTCTTGACAGTAACTTTATTCAGTTGTCGATAGTCTATACACATGCGAAGGGAGCTATCCTTCTTTCTTACAAATAGAATTGGCGCACCCCAAGGTGAAGTACTCGTCCTGATAAAGCCCTTGTCTAACAAATCTTTCAACTGCTCCTTTAGTTCCCTAAGTTCAGCAGGAGCCATGCGATAAGGGGGAATTGATATGGGCTGAGTGCCTGGTAATAAATCAATTGCAAAGTCTATTTCCCTTTCCGGGGGGAATACCAGGTAGCTCATCGGGGAATACATCGGGGAATTCATTAACCTCTAGAATAGACTGGAGAGTCGGAGGCTCTACCCCAACATCCTGAACTCTGACAATGTGGTAAATGCACCCCTTGGCTATCAACTTTCTCGCCCGAAGATAGGAAATAAACCTACCTTTTGGCATAGCTGTACTGCCCTTCCACTCTCATACTGCCTTCCCTGGAAAGTGGAATCGGACTATCTTGGTCCAGCATTCTACATTGGCATAGCATGGAGCTAACCAATCCATACCCATAATGGCGTCAAAATCAACCATTTCCAACTCTACCGAATCTGATGTGGTCTGACGGCTAGAAACCTCTACTGTACACCCTCAATAAACCCTTCTGGCTATGATAGAGTCACCGACGAGTGTAGATACTGAAAAGGGTTGCCGAAGAAATTCTGGTACAATACTGAATTTTCGAGCCACTAATGGGGTAACATAGGACAAGGTAGATCCCGGATCGATTAATACATAAGCAGGGTGAGAGCAAATAGTCATCATACCTGTCACAACATCTGGAGACGCCTCTGAATCCTCTCTCCCTAGTAATGCATAGGTACGTCTTGGGCCCGTACCTGAACTAGAGGCCCCTGATCTGCCTCGGCCTCTGCCTGCTAAAACTGAGGGCCTGCGCCCTGTCGGGGCTGCTAGAGCTTGCGACCCTGCTGATGCCCTATCCTGTCTATCCTGGTCACCCTGACCCCTGGATGGACAATTAATCATCACATGACCCTCCTGTCCACATATATAACACCCTATGGAGCCATATTTTCAAGCTCCAGAGTGGCGTCGGCTAACATAGGGCAAAGTGGTGGTGCATACCTGCTTTGTTCTGCCCTCCTCTACTGGGGTGAATCTATTGTTCGAGAACTTCTGCCGGACTCTGACTGTCCTCGGTGATTGAATCTACCCCTCTGTTGTTGTGATGGAGGCGGGGCTCTAGGTGGCCAATCTGACAACCGTGGCCTAGGCCCTCTTCGAATCTTCCCCTGTAACTCATCTGACTTGTCCCTGCAGCACTGTTCCTGACTTGTTCATCTGCTATCCTGTTGCCGCTGTCTGAGGCCCTCAATAGTCTGAGCAAAAGCCTGTACTCGAGCAATATCCATATCTTCCCGCAAAGTAGCTGTCATACAGGCCTCAATATACTCTAGGTTCAGCCCCATAATAAACTGGTGGACTCTGGATGGCATGTTGTCTACAAAGGCTGGAGCATAACGAGCCAAAGAATTGAACTGCAGAGCGTATTCTCGAACACTCATCGCCCCCTACTCCAGGTGTAAAAACTGGTCCATCTGGGCCTGTCAGATCTCTCGTGGTAGATAACGGTCCAGGAAAGCCTCTGAAAAGTGGACAAGGTCGGAGGGGCAACATCTCTCCCTCGAGACCTTTCTCAACCCTCATACCACAACACAGCAATATCCCGCAGTCGGAATACCGCCAATTCGACCGACTCTGTAGATGTAACATGCATTACCCGAAAAATCCTCTGCATCTGATCTAGGAAGTCCTGCAGGTCCTCTGTCCGATCCGACCCTGTGAACTGCGGGGGACCTAGTGCCAGGAATTCTCGGACCCTCAAACTACCAGGCCCACCTGATGACTCTGCAGCTGTAGGTGGCATTGACTAGCGCTGAGTAGCCATCATTTTCGCTAACATAACTACGGCACTCCTGACCTCCTAGTCAGATGGTGTAGGCATAGGAACTGTCGGAGGTGGTTTTGCCCCGAGTGACTCCTGATGGGGCGGAGACTGCTGAGAAGGTCGGGACGATGCCTCTGTATCGCCTTCAGATCGGGCTGATTCTAATCGAGACTGGGGCATCCTGCTGGTGCCCTCTCCTGCTGTTGTATCCAATCTTCGGCCTATGATAGGATGTCGTTGATCTGACATTTTATCTGTAAACAAAGAGTATAGTAAGCTTTAGGGACTCAACCCTATACTATACTGCTCTATGGAATGACGGAATGTGAAGAAAGAGTAACCATCCTATCATGCCTTGCAGCCTCCTGCCTATGGTATGTGGTGCACAACACATCCATAGACAAGACTCTACTTAGCACGGCTTGCAGACTCCCTGGGATACGACCTGCTCTGATACCAAGTTTGTGACGCCCCGCCTTAGGAGGCATGACTGGCACCTGGTGCCCTACTAGGACCTAGACTACTGGACTACTGAGCCTAAGCACTTCTGGTGCCAGGCTGGCTCTAATTCTAGATTTATGAAAACAACGAGCTATATAACGGCTGTAAATACAGCCTCTGGCCGACAAGGTCTATAGCCACCTATAGGAATATAACAACTACCCAAAATAACTGAACATAAGGGAACCAATGCGAGCTGACAAGGCCACCATGCTGACTAGTTATCACTGAAAAGTAGAATCAAGCGCTAAACTGATCTGTGACCGACAAGGTCAACAACTGACAACTGAACAAGGCCCCACACGGCCATCACATGCAAACTAAAAACATACACACGGCCCCACACGACCGGTACAACTAACCATAGGGAATATACAATCCGCAAGGCTCTACGAATAATAAGATGGTCGGGACAGGGCCCCGGCCTACCCATTTTGTACAAACAAAAAGGGAAGTAAACCTTTAGCTGTCAAGATGCGGATAATAGGAGTTGAAGACTCGGTACGCTGGCTGGAACTCTGAGGGATCTGCTCCTCGTCTATGAGTACCTGCAGGCAAGTAATGCAGCGCCCCAAAACGGGCGTCAGTACCACTAGTACTGAGTATGCAAAGCAATAACTAAAAATAACTGAAAGCAAACAATAATACTATAGATGCTGAAGTAATAGGAGACGGGCTGAGACTAACTGAAAAGAGCGTAACTTTACTGAAGAGAGTAAGAGTCATACCTGATAACATGGAGGTCTACTTTCTATCTATTAATAACTAACACAACATAGCAAACAAGAACCTTACCAGCCCCCATAAGTCGTAAGGTACCAACCAGCACACAATCTACATACCCCTACCCAGGTCATACCATCCACCTAGTAACTATGAGCATCTTGCCGGCCCCCTAGGTATGCAACTTGGGCTCGCTGGGCCCCTGACTATAGCTGTATCTGAGTCCGGAGGACTCCTGAAATCTGAAATCTGAAATCTACACCTGAGGGGCAAGCGCTCGACAGAGGGTGTGGTATAGTGCTGATCAGCCTGCTATGGGGAATATGCATCCCATCTTCATCCGTTGGCGGACTGCATGCCACTCCGTAGAGCGACGTATCCTCACCCTCTGGTGGGCGAGTTGACACAGCTATTAACCCTGGGGCGGTCAAGGAAGCTCTAAGGGTGCCCAACAAAGAACAATCATGTCCCCACAGATAGCAATAGGCATATATAATATATATACTACATCTGATAATAATATTTATGTTCTGGTATTCTGTTCTGAATCTCATATTGAAATGTACTGAATCTGACACTGAAATATACTAAATATGTAATAATGTTTCTAGAATATTCTTCTGGGACTTATACTGTTTTACTGAATTTCATGCTGAACACTGTATTATATTTCTAACATGCTTACTAAATTTCATACTGAACATGATATATGACTTCCGAAACACTCTACTGAAATTCATACTATTTTGCTATACTAGAACTACTAACTTGCCGAAAGAAACTAGCTTTACATACCTCAACTGCCGACTTTCTGATTAACTAGCGTAGCTCGGCTAGTATTCAGCTATTTATCCCAACTGTATTCATATTCACGAAAGAATAGAATTAATTTTACTATTATTTTGGAAAGAAACCATACTTATGGATATACCTACTGCCTATTCTTTGACTTATCGAAGAACGGCCAAAAACTCGCTATTTCTCAGAAGTCTATAAGGGAGAAATGCTCACTTTAATGCTGGGAGTATATTAACACTAGTTTGGAGCAATTCCACTTGCCTTGGCTCGGCGTGACGATGATTCGCCGGCCGAATTTCGCGAAACTAACTCCGCAGGAATGCTCCCTGTAGCTTTATACTTCGCTACCCAAAGTTAATTTGAGTTTGGACTGCGTTTGACGGCATAAACGGAAGGAAAATTAATCAAACCCTTCGTTCCCCTCTATTTCTGTTCGTTTACAGGAAATTATATGAAGGGAAAATGATTTAAAACAAAGTGGGAGCCTTATATACTCAGGGCCTTTAAGTCGCATTTGTCGAATGCGATTTACAAGTCGCATTTGCCTTGCGATGCTCTGACTTGGCGCTTGTCCGGTCTCTCCCCGGGAACTTTTCTCGCATGTATGGCTTTCTAAAAATCTTAACCAACATACGAATAGGCCAACTATGTGCCAAGAACTTATGGGGTGTAACAAAGATGAAGTCTTGAAGAAGTGACACAGTGCACTTGACGAGTTGGAGGAACGACTCGTTACAAATGGTAACGAGTCATGAGGTCAACCATTAGCATTTGAAGGGAAAAATTTATCTAAGTTTCCAGTGGAGTTAACGATTGACATCATGAGTTGTCGCCTGAAGGAATGACTCGTTGGAAAGTTACTGGAGCTGTCTGTGAAGTGCACTGGAATTTATGAGGAAGTGGACGACGAGATACCTAACGACTCGTGCTAAGGCACGATGAGTCGTTAGGTGACCTGTTTCCAAGCCTGGGTAAGCTGCTGAGGACGATTGATTTAAAGCAAGGGACGACTCATCAGAAGGCCTAACGATCCGTCACATGGCCCGTTGTCACTGCCGACCTGGTTTTCAGATTTATTTAGGAAAAGAATTTTTTTGTATTATAAACACCCAGTTTTAGGTTTATTTTAAGGAGGTTGTGGAGAACTTTTAGAAGTCGATTTTGAGGAGAATCTTGAGCGATATTTGTGAGAAAGTTTTCATACAATTGTTCTTGGTTTAAGATACGAAAGCTACATTGGAATATTTATTCAATCTACTTGGTTTTTCTTATACAATACTTTGTAAGTTGCAATTATGATTTCTTCTATATTTTGTGATTGCAATAACACAAACATGAGTAGCTAAACCCATAAACTAGGTTTTTGGGAACCAAGATGAATTAACACATATAGGTAAAAATACTTAGTGATTCTTGAACGGAGTTTTATGCATGTATTGTTCTCCCTTCGTTTTAATTTATTCTTGACGATTGCAAACATTAGGATTTGCCTTATTCTTACTTAATCAAGGAGGTAAAGAATAGGAAAAAGGGATTAACAACGGAGATTTGAGGCTACGAACCCTCATCTAATAGCTTGAACTTGTCCGTGGAATAACTAATTCTATATTAAGGGTAAGGATAAATTGAAGAACACCCATATGCAAACCAAGTTGTGTGATGAAAATCACCTAGATAGGGGACCAACCATTTAGGTGAACATAACTTATCAATATTGCATGTTAAACACCAGAAAAGATCACTAGTGTATAATCCTTGTAGTTGTGAAATCTTGGGGAACACAATCCTAGTCTAGTCGTAAATTGAATACAAACCCAATTTAATACAAGCATTCATTAATTTTACTTTTGTTATTAGTCCATATTTTCCCCCTTCAGAAATAAGTCAATCAATAGTAGTAGTTATTCACATTAACCTAAGCTCTTACCATATTCTCTGTGGGATCGACCTATACCTTTGTTGGATCCTATATTTGACAATCGACCGCTTATATCTTAATTGTGAGGTGTAATTTGGGCGACATCAGTCATATGAGGATTCCCCTTTAAAAGAATTGCTATGCATTTTTCCACAACTCATGGTACGACCTATAAGTCGATTCCACGAGTCATAGGAAGGATCGTACTATAACTTGTGGACTTGACCTTTTTCAGATTCTTGGTATGACTCGTAGCAATAAACCACGAGTTGTACTAGGATTCGTACCTTGTGATTATTTTTACTTATACTTGAAAGCTTATGATATATATGAAATGTTTTATATGATTTATTTTACTTAAATGATTTTACTTACCCTGCATACTCGGTACATTCCTGTGTCTACTGTCTGGGTCCATGCTCAGGTCGTGATAGAGGTACATCTCTAATTCTCACCATGACTCGTGCTACGACTCGTACAACCTTCTCATGAGTCATACTGAGAACCGTAGCACCTACTTGTTCAACAATTTTTCTGCCACCTGTTTTTGTCTTCCCTGCTCATTAAACACACATTAGTTAATTAACTTGGGTTACCTCCTAAGAAGAGCTTGATTTAATGACGCGGCACGACACAGGTGGCTCGATTACTCAAAATTCATGAAACCACCACTTGGTTTGCCTCCCAAGAAGCACCTAATTTAACGTCATGGCACAACGCAAGTCTCTTGACTACTCAGACTTCATCAAAGAACTCGAATTCATCTTCTATTGCTGAGACAACTCTGTATTCTTTTGGTTGCTTTATTGACCAGCAGATGTTGAAGGTGACCTCTTCTTTATTGAGTCTAAACTTCAACTGGCCAGCTTCCACACCTATTAAGGCTCTCCCAGTGGCAAGGAATGGTCTCCCCAAAATGATGGGGACCTCAAAATCAACCTCGCAATCAAGGATCACGAAGTCTGCTGGGAATATAAATCTATCAACTTTGACAAGCACATCGAACAGGATCCACACAGGCTTCATCACAATTCTGTCGGCCATCAGCAGCCGCATGGTAGTCGGTGCGGGGGCTCCCAAGCCCAGCTGCATAAACACAGCCAATGGCATCAGATTGATGTTGGCTCCCAAATCACAGAGTGCCCTTGCAAACGCACCATCACCAATTGTGCATGGAATAGTAAAGGCATCTGGATCTTCCTTCTTTTGGGCCAGGACCCGTGAAACTATAGCACTATAATGGTGTACATTATCAATGAGCTCATAGCTCAAAGACCTCTTCCTCGTCACAAGGTCCTTCATGAACTTGGCATACCCCGACAATGATGCCACTTTTTGATAATGCTCAAACTTACACTTCCTGATAAAGTATGAAGCGATAGTTGTCAATAAAGAACCCAACAAAATTGGGTCGAACCCATAGGAAATAGGGTAAGATCTAGACTAATGCCGGTAATTGAACTTGTTAGTGAGTTATCTCCAAATTGGGGTTTTTAAAGAAAACAATATTGAAACAAAATTATATTCGTGATTTAAATCAAGATTTGCAAACAACTAGGTTAAGTGTTCCCCATGGGTTCATAACTACTTCGGGTGTACACACGTGATCAATCCCAATGCTTACTTGTAGAACTGATAACTAGGGTTCATCCAAACGACTAGCTCATCCCTATTGAATGATTGTACTCAATCACCGGGTCAGGTCTTATGAGCGATTTCAAGCTAACTATTAACAATATGTTTCAAATTTAACTATCCCGCGACCACGGCTCAAGTTAATACAATGATCGTAACGATCAAGGCTTTATTGTAATTCTCTTTTCCTAATCTCTACTTGTCTAGGTTCAGTAAGTAAAGAATTCGTCCAAGTCCTAACATTGTACACTGTTAAGAAGTGTTTAAAGATGAAGAGAATACAATACAAGTGTTTTGCATTAGTTCTGAATCACTTTTGTGTAACCCTAATTCGTTAATCCACCATGGTTCCTATAACCCCTAGTTGTGGAGGTTTTAGCCTCTCATAGTTGTAAGATTACAATTTGCATCCATAGACAAACACATAATTAAATACTTACAGTAACAATTTGAAAAAACCCATATTTGAATATCAAAGAATAATCTCAAGAACAATGTAGAAATTCAAGAATTGCTCCTCAAAACTTGATAAATATTCACAAAAATAATTCTTCACACGTCTACTAACTTGATTTTGTCCTTCTCTAACTAAAATAAAACTTAAAAGCTATTTATACAGACATTAGAAACCTTTTCCTAAGCTAATAGGGAATTCTCCATATCTAGTGCTGACTGCGTCACGACTCAACCTACGACCCGTAGCATTGTACGGGTCATACTTGCTTCTCGTAAGTCCTTGGTTGCAATAGATTTGACTAAGTGTTGGAAGGCTGGTACGACTCGTAGGATTTCGTGGTTTGTCCCTGAGAACTCTAACATCTTCTGAATCCACGAGTGTTGTGGTACAACTTGTACCTTCTTCCTATGAATCATACTGTCTGTAGTGTTTGAAGTTCTGCCAAATATCGAAGAATTTCTTGAAGTTCACCACGGCTCATGGTACGGTTCGTACATTAATTCTACAATTTGTGATTCCGTACCAAGAATCTACCTTTGTGCAATTTCCTCTAAATAATTCCACGACTCTAGTTACGGCTCATACTGAGAGTCGTATGTTGCCTTGTTCTAACTTCAGCCTTCTGACTTTCATCACAGTTCTCAGTACAGCTCGTACTGACACTTGTACTTTGGCTAATTTTCTGCATTTTAAGGCCTCTTTTGCACATCTTTGATCCAACACTTATTTTCCCTGAAATCAAAGTAAAAGTGCCTTATATCCATATAAAAATACCTAAGTCCATGCTATTTTCTCAATTTTAAGCGTCGAAAGTGTTGTAAACTCACAGCACATCAACAATTTGCTAGTGGAATATCGGTGCCAAATCACGAACCACTAGATGCAATGCCAATACAAATCAAAACACCTAGGGGTTGAATCATGACCGACGATCAGACCGGTGAAACACTTATGCTAACTCGCGAACCATCGGTCACCCGCCGAGTAAAAAGCAGTAAACTGAAGAGGGTGACAGTTACCTACATTAAAGCGGTGAAATGCCGGTCTTGGCTGGTTACCGCTGGTTAAATGCAGTTCAAAGTATGCAGTGCTTTTAAAATATTAACTAGTATGTTGACCAACTTGACCCATGGATTTAAAAATATGGTCAAAACCTCTTCTACTCCCCATAAACCCTTTTCTCCGCCTTTTCATTTTCCCTATTACACTTTTTAACTTCCTGATCTAGGGCAAAATAGCATGCCCGAGTGACGCTTGAGAACTTAATTTAGTCTCGTTTAGCTAAGTAATTGTATACATTTTCATGTGATTTTATATAAATGTGAATATATGTGCTATCCAACATGATTAGTCCTTGTTTTGTAGGTTTCAATGATTTTGAGGAACTAATTTATAAGTTGGTGAAGTAGCGGAATGGAGTCGGGAGCAGATGCAGCAGGCAGGCAGCACCAGCACACCAGCAATTCTTTTAGCTTGGCATAGAGGCTCAGGGAGTATTTCTCATCCTTTAAATGTTAATTTGATGCTATGAGGATATAGCATGATTTAAGTGTGGGGTGAGAAAAATTTCAAAATTTTTGTGCTTAACAACTTTGTGGTGAATGTAATGCTTGTGAGGAATTTCTGAGAAATTTGAAAATTTTGAAAAATTTTTGTGAATTAAGCATGACTTCATCACCCGTTGGTTTTTCTTTTCGGTTCTTTTCCAACGGGGGGGTCTTTGAACCGAAGAATGAAAATTTTCTTTTTCATTCCTTTGTCTGTATATAGTGTTTTTAGTCGTAGTTAGGGACTGTTTCCGACGATGGATGGATGACGACCGTCTTGAGGAAAAATTAGTTGATAGGTTTTGGGTTTTTGAAACCATAACTAATTGGTGCTTGATGTTCTTGTTATGTGCTATACATGATTGTAAGATGCAAGTATGTTCAGTGTGAAGCATGCAAGTGTATAACTTTTTTTGAGACACTTAGGCTCTTGAATTTGACTAAATATGATGGAAGCTTAATCTGAATTTCTGTGATTAGCTGAGTTAAGGGTCTGGTGAATGTGTCTTGATTTGAGCATGTGCCATGAGTGTAAGGTTTTTGAGTATTCTGTGCTATTGTGGAATGTCTAGAACTTGTCTGGTGTGTTTATAAAATGAAATGAAGGATGTGAATTGTAGAAGATGATTTAGGCATTTTTTTTAATGAACCTAATTTTTATCCCTCACTTTACCTACCTTGAATGTTGAATCCTAGTGAGCCCCATTGTGCCTTAAGCCTATTCTTTAATAGCTACAACAGAAGCTTAATACTTTTTCTTTCACTAGCCTTGTGTTTGATCCAAAACTCCTAAGCTCTTGAGTGAAAAAAAATCCGAAGGAGTAAAGGAGTGAGAAGAATGAAAAGAAAGGAAAGTAGCAAGTTGTAGAAGTGAGAAAAGGACAAAGGTGCACTTGTGTGAAAATGGTTGATTATTAGTAAGGAGCAAGAAAACAAATTAATGAAAAGTTATTTATAGAACTCCGTACTAATAAGCTAAAAGTGCCTAAAGAAAGGGGGAACATAAGAGGAAAAAGAAAGATGAAAGGAGAAAAAGGTGAAGTAAGGGAAGGGAAGTTCGTAATGAGGGCGTAATGTATTAAAAGCGCTTGGGAAAGATAGTCACTATTATTGGCCAGAATAGTACCTACATGTCCCTTAGCTTACATTACAACTCATTAAGTCCTACTTGATCTTACATTCACACATCCTTAAATTAGTGGAATAAAACACTAAGGATAAGCTTATGGGTCATTACATGATGCATGTGAATTCTTTGTGAGAGTGAGCGTAATTCTATTCATGTACCCACACATGTTGTGATTTAAAAATTGTTTTTGCGTGTGAAATTGGGTAACTCTCTTTCCGTGAGGGCACATGTTGATTGAAGGATATAATTCATGTAGGATTTCTTAATCAGTTGATTTGCATGAGTTTTCTAAGATTGAGAGTCAATTCTTGAGGTTAAGAAGTCTTAACATAGTTGTACTTCATTTCGATAATCAAATCGTGCATGCTCTATTTTTAGCTTGTTATCTTACGTAATCACTATAGCCATAGCTTGAATAATCTTGCTAAATGAGTTATGGGTGAGTCTCCATATGCATGAGATGTAAAAGGTTGTTCGAGGACGAACAAGACTTTAAGTGTGGGGTTGTGATCTCGGGCAAAATAGCATGCCCGAGTGACGCTTGAGAACTTAATTTAGTCTCGTTTAGCTAAGTAATTGTATACATTTTCATCTGATTTTATATAAATGTGAATATATGTGCTAACCAACATGATTAGTCCTTATTTTGTAGGTTTCAATGATTTTGAGGAACTAATTTATAAGTTGGGGAAGTAGCGGAATGGAGTCGGGAGCAGATACGGCAGGCAGGCAGCACCAGCGCGCCAGCAACGTGCCACGTTGTGCCAGCTGCCCGACAGAGCAAGGCCAACGCGCTGCCCAAGCAGCGTGACACGCTGCTAACGCGGTGGCGCTCAGCAGTTTCGGCTTTCGGAGGCAATTTCCAGAGAGCTTTCGCATTACCTCCGTGTCATGGAGGCAGTGCTCCGCGATACACTCCATGACACGGAGCCATTCCACGACAGGCTAAATTGTGCATGTTTCTCATTTATTATAAATAGGACCCTTAGCTCCTAAATCCAATTGGTCACGATTTTATTCTGGAAAACTACCTAGGAGTGAAGGGAGAAGTGGGAGAACTCATCTAGGGTTTGGCAAATTCCCTTCTCATCTACCAAATTCATGTAAGTATGTTAGTTTAGTAGTAGTTAGTTTTAGTTTTACGAACATGAATGGCAAGAACCCTTCCTCTAGGGTTGAAGCCATGAATTATGATTGTGATTTTATGAAATTATTTTGGAATTAAGTTATTGATTGTTGTTTTCGTCTTGCATTCTGGATTGTTGGTTGTTTTTATGATTGATCACCATGAAAACATATACGTTAGCTTGGGCAATTGCTTGAGAAAGAATTACCTAGGTCAGGACATGAGAATGTAAGGAGCATGTTTGTATCTCACGATATAATTTCGTGTTAGGATAGAAATATACCTAACACCTTGCTTGGTTGATAAAACGGGGGTTATTAAGAGACCAACTTAGGATTATCAGATCACCACTCGAAGAAGTAGTTGTGAGGGTAAGTTGAGTTAAATGGTTAGACGCACGAAAGTCCCTAATCGTTTCCCGTAAACCACAACATAATTAATTGCCCGCGAACTAGAAATTAGCATCCTCACTAACAATGATGCAATGAGGCTAGTTTGCTGTGTTTAGAGGCTCGAAAGACCATGAACATGCAATTCTAATTATGTGAAACAATAATCGATAGTTTCATGCTTAACCCATTGCAATTTGTAGTATCGCATGATTATCTGGTTTTAACTCTATGTTGCTTCTAGAGCAAATTCAGGATATTTTGTTGACCAAAATAAACTTAATTAAATATCCCTCGAAAGCTTCAATAACCAACACTTGAGAAAGTTAAGATCACACTTGAAATGGATAGTTAGAGGAATGGGTCCATTCCCTATGGGTTCGACATTCCGGTTCCTAAAAAGAGCCACTATATTACTTGTACGACCCGTACACTTGCAAATGCGTGAATCGGGAATTGTTTTCACTTCCCAATACACCGCCTTTACAACTTCTCACCATTAAACCCACCTCCTTACTCCTATCTACTCCTTCTCTCCTATAAATTCTCCATTCCTACTCCCCTCATTTCATCACTTCTCACTCATATTTTTACTAAACTAAAGAAAGTGTCTTGTGAAAGTTCCATTGTTGGTCAACACCAAACTTGTATCTCTCTATTCTCTTTGTTCTCAATATCATTCGATATGTGTGTCCTACCTTGATTGTGTTGAGGATGTGAATACATCTGAGTATGCTAAGTTAGAAATTTCCCCATTCATGTTTCCCCATTACCTTACTCTTATGCTTTTTATTGATTGTATATTTTTCATATTGTAGGTATGTGGGGGTATTGATGAAATGCTAAATGTTAATGTGAATATCATCTATGGTAAAATGCTTTATTCTTGATGTGCTTGATTTTAGTTGGGGGTGAAGTCTGAGTAGCCCCAACTGCTTAAAATGTACGATTTACTCGATGATATATTGAGTGACGTATTTCTTAAGAGTAAATTGTCATTTTTCTTATGTTTTTGTCGTATTGGGTGAGTAAGCCATGAATGTGAAAGATTTTTTCTTGACTACGTTTGGGGGTGAAATGCATTGAACGGAGTTCACCAGCGAACCGCCGGTCAGGCCCGGAGGAATGCTGGAGGAAGCGTCGATTGAGGTACAAGGCTTCAAGCCACTGCCTCAGACTTGTGTTTCACTAACGCTCCGTAGGTCAAGACCGGAGAAACACCGGTGTGGTGTCGGATGAAACTGTTTCCGCAGTCCACTATATAAGACCGGTGGCTAACCGGCACCTCGCGGGTCTTCACCTGCATTCCTAAGGTGTTCTGACAGTGCTTCCATCAATTAACCTCTGAACCCTTCAATTTATTTTTCATTCAACTTTTACAACTTATTGACTTAGCTTAGAATAGATATTCGGTTTTTATTTTTTATTAAAAAATACAAAAAGAAATATTGTTCTGTGGCACTAACATTGCTTTGTAGATTATAACTTCCTCCAGACAACCAAGCAAAGGAAAGGCCCCGCCCTCATCTAAAAGCAGGGGAAAGCAAGAGCGACCCAGCCCCTACCAACGCTAGAGAAGCTAATATCTTTTTCCTACCCGACATGGAGGGGCACTATGCAATTTGCAAGGGGTGCTCTAACACGGTAGAGAAGTGCTTTGACTTGGTGGGGCTGCGAGGTGAGTTCCCCAACATAACAACGTAATTCACTAATTCCAAAAATCTTTAATTTAAAATGCTTATGGATGAGAAGTTCATAAAAGTAGTGAATGATGGTGAATGCATGATGATATTGAGATTTGATGATGAAAAGAACGTTTCTAAAGTTACCCATGATTATGAGGTTGTTTTCAAAATGAATTGAGTAGATCCAAGTATGATAAAACTTTGGGCAATGCCCACATGTCGACTTAAAGTGATGATTTTCCCGAAATAATCTTGCCACATTGTTTGAAGTGAAGTTTCCCAAATTGTTTCATAAATTCTAGCTTATGGTATGTTGAGTCAACTGTTTCTACATATAGCTTACCACATGATTTGGAGTAGATGCTCCCACCTATGATTGAGCTTGTGGTATGTTTCAAAATAAAGCCTTCCATGTGCATGAATTTATAATTGAGATGTATGTCATTATGAGCTTTATCGAGATACAATGTTGAGATTCATTTTCATATGATGCCAAGTCCATGCATGATTTCATTATGAGCTTTGTCAATAGATAATGTTTGGTTTCGTTTCATACGATATTGCGCTATGCATGATTTCACCTTGAGCTTAGTCAATAGATGATGTTGAGCTTCATTTTACGATGTAGAGCATTGCATGTTTTTGGAAGAAGAGTCTAGCACCGAGCGGGTTAAGGATCAATCACCCTATGCCCCAGAACTATGCACCAACATAGGTTGATACTATTATATTATTGGGACCTCCCTTGTGAGCTATCCCCGGCTTGATTGGCCCTTCAGTTTGATATCGATATCATGGTATCGTCCATCGCCCTGGCAAGGTTATGGACGGCTCTACCCACTTGAGTGTGATAGTTGGGACCACGTAAGCTCTATCATGGTATGTCGATTAAGTGACGAGTCTCCCACTGTCTATATCATCCAGAATTGCGTATTCATTACTCATGATGGTTACCATATGCATGCATGTTCTAAAAGCAAGGTTTGCCTCATTGTTCAACTTTGATATAAATGTTATGTTTAGCTTTGAGTCATTTGAGTAAATCATGATGTTGGAAAGCTAAGCATGGTTATTGTCATGATAAGATTACAATTTCAGAATGAATGCTTGTAGCCTTTCTACTTATACTTGAAAGCTTATGATATATATGAAATGTTTTAAATGATTTATTTTACTTAAGCGATTTTACTTACCTTGCATACTCGGTACATTCCACGTACTGACCGCATACTTTCTATGCTGAATCATTTCACGATGCAGGATTCGGTTCTCAGGTTCAGCCCCATTTGTAGTCGCTTGTTAGAGTTACCTGCGTGATTAGTGAGTCCTCATCTTTCGAGGACTAGACTTCAGCTTCATGTCGTATTTTAGTTTCAGGTTGTGAGGAGTTAATTGGGGTCTTGTCCCATCAACTTGTCTAGACTATAGGCTTTCAAACTTATGTATGTATAGCTTCAGATATTACTCGATTTTGTCGTTGTATGAGACTTCCGCTGAGTTTATAAATATGCTTTCTTCATTTTTATTAAATGAGTAAGTTGAATACTTATGCCTTGGGTCAAATTGGGGTCTCTCAGGGTTCTGATCTTGGGCAAATTTATATGCCCAAGTGATACTCAACAGTACCATTTTCGCCTTGTTTATCTATCAATGTGTATACATTCTCATGTAATTAGTAATAAAATGTGAATTTATACTAACCAATATGATTAGCATTGTTTTGCAAGTAAAATGTAATTTTGGGAAGCTTAAATGCATGTTGGAAGATATCGGGGTTGAACTCGATCGTGAGCACGGGACAAGGCATTGGACAGCATAAAATAAAGGGGCTCCACGATGGAGCCGTGTCACGCTGCCATCGCGGAGGCCTTCTGCTTGGATAGGGAATTTTCGCCCAAATTCCAGAGAGGGTACGCGATGGGTCCGTGGCACGGTGGCTTGGCTCCGCGTTGCACGCCGTGCCACGTTGGGCTTTATTTCCTGGACCCCCAGTTCCAGTGAAGGTCCGCGTCCGTAGCGTGTCACGGAGGCAGTGCTCCGCGATGCACTCCATGACACGTTGCTCGTTATTCCGGGAAAAATTCCCACCAGCATAAATAGAACACTTAGGTTCATTTTTCAATATTCTGACTTGGTGGAGGAAGAACGTGGGTTACAGGCAGTTAAGGGGACGAAATTATCAGGGTTTTTCTCTCTTTCCTTCTCCTTGTATTCAATTGCTTGTATGATTAACACTCATTTAAAGATGTTTAATCCACAAATGAGTGGCTAATTCCTCTTCTTTCTGAGGTTATGAACAATTGTGATGAAATGTGATCATTGATTGTTTGGTTTTTCATCTTTTCTTCCATGGTTGTTCTATTAATTCTTGTTCTTACTGCATTAATGTGTGGCCTACGTTAATGTATATCTAAAAAGTCTGGTTTCACTCGAGAGAGCAAGAAATTGGAAAGTTGTGAATTCATGGAGGTGTTGAAACAGGTACATATTAACTTACCTCTTGTTGATGTTTTGCAGGGAGTGCCGAAATATGCCAAGTATATAAAGGACATCGTGGAAAATAAAAGTCGGTTGACTGAGTATGCTACGGTGGCTCTAACGGAGGAGTGCACTTCCCGGATTCAAAACCGACTGCCCACAAAGCTCAAAGACCCTGGGAGCTTTACTATACAGATTACTATTGAGCAGAGCATCTGAGCTCGTGGATTGTGTGACTTGGGAGCGAGCATAAATTTGATGCCGTCTTCGGTATTCAAAAAGTTGGGTCTAGGGAGTCCTAGACCCACAACTGTGATCTTGCAATTGGCGGATCGGTCCTTAGCCAGACCTGATGGCATTGTAGAGGACGTTCTGGTGCAAGTTGGCTCCCTGATTTTCCCGGTAGATTTTGTCGTGCTGGATTTTGAACTAGACGCGGAAGTCCCATTTATTTTGGGACGTCCCTTCTTGGCGACCGGGAAAGCACTAATTGACGTAGTTGCGGGGCAGCTAACAATGTGAGCACACGACAAAATAGAGGTATTTGATGTGTTTAAAGCCATGAAGCTGCCAGCTATACATGAGGAGCTTTCAGCAATCAATGTGGTCGAACATGAAGAAATTCATCAGATTGTTGAATCTCAAGACCCATTGGAAAGAGTGTTGATGCACTTCGATCATTTTGGAGATAGGGAGGCGTATGGAATGGTCCAAATGTTGAATGAAGCACAAAATCATCCGAGGAGACAGGAATTTCAATCATTGATGAGGTCTCTAGAACCTTTGCCGAAACCATCCGTTGAGGAGGCACCGAAGCTGGAGCTGAAAGAATTGCCTCCCCATTTAAAATATATCTTTTTGGGGGAGGATGAGACATTACCAGTCATCATCTCTGCAGACTTGACGGAGGCACAGGAGAAGGAAGCATTGGGTGTCCTCAGAAAAAGGAAGAAAGCAATGGGTTGGCAAATGTCAGACATTCAGGGTATCAATCCAGCTTTTTGCACACACAGGATATTCATGGAGACAGGAGCCAAACCAACCATTCAGCCGCAATGAATACTAAATCCAGCAATGAAGGATGTGGTGAGGAAAGAAATAATCAAGTGGCTTGATGCAGGTGTGGTCTACCCGATTTCAGACAGTGAATGGGTCAGCCCCGTTCAGTGTGTTCCAAAGAAAGGGGGGATGACTGTGGTCACCAATGAGAAAAATGAGTTGATTCCTACCCGAACCGTCACAGGCTGGCGGATTTGCATGGATTACAGGAAGCTTAATGAAGCCACGAGGAAAGATCATTACCCCATCCCATTTATTGACCAAATATTGGATAGGTTGGCTGGACAGGAATATTATTGTTTCCTTGATGGGTACTCTGGTTATAACCAAATAGCCATAGCTCCGGAGGATCAAGAGAAGACTACTTTTACCTGTCCTTATGGGACATATGCTTTTAGGCGAATGCCGTTTGGGTTATGCAATGCACCTGCCACATTCCAGAGATGCATGATGGCTATTTTCCATGACATGGTGGAGGATTTTGTTGAGGTATTTATGGATGATTTTTCTATTTTCGGTAATTCATTTGCTACTTGTTTGCAGAATCTTGATAGGGTGCTGGCTCGCTGTGAGGAATCCAACCTTGTACTAAACTGGGAGAAATGCCACTTCTTAGTGAAGGAGGGTATTGTCCTCGGCCACAAAGTGTCTCGAAAGGGGTTGGAAGTCGATTGTGCTAAGATCGAGGTTATTGAAAAGTTGCCACCACCTGTGTCAGTGAAAGGTGTGCGTAGTTTTCTTGGGCATGCAGGATTCTACAGACGATTCATCAAAAACTTTTCCAAAATTTCTAGACCACTATGCAGATTGCTAGAAAAAGAGGTAAAGTTTGAGTTGAATGATGAGTGTGTTAAAGCATTCGAAAGAGTTGAAGCAAAAATTGATAGAAGCACCTGTCCTTACTTCTCCGGACTGGGAACAACCATTTGAGCTGATGTGGGATGCCAGTGATGTGGCTGTGGGAGCCGTATTGGGGCAAAGAAAAAATAGAATCTTTCATTTTATTCATTATGCAAGCAAAACGCTGAATACGGCCCAAAGCAATTACACAGTCATGGAGAAGGAAATGCTAGCCTTGGTGTTTGCATTTGACAAATTCAGGTCCTATTTGGTGGGTTCGAAAGTTGTGGTGTACACCGACCATGCAGCGATTTGGTACCTATTCAACAAGAAGGATGCTAAGCCCAGGTTGATCAGATGGATCTTGTTGTTGCAGGAGTTCGACCTTGAGATCAAAGACAGAAAGGGGAGCGAGAATCAGGTAGCAGATCACCTATCACGATTGGAAAGCCGATCGCATGTGATGGAAAGTGATAACATAAATGAAGAGTTCCCAGATGAGCAACTCTTGGCAGTTGGGGAAGCTGAAGTTCCCTGGTACGCAGACATAGTCAACTTGCTAGTGAGCGGGGTCTACCCACCTGAGGCAACAGACCAGCAGAGAAGGAAATTGAGGCATGATTGTCGGCACTTTGTTTGGGATGAACCATACTTATTTAAACAAGGACCAGATCAGGTAATGAGAAGATGCATCCCAGAGAGTCAGATTTCAGAGGTGTTGAGGGGCTGTCATTCCTCATTGTATGGGGGTCATCATGGAGGCGAGCGAACAGCACACAAGGTTCTACAATCAGGTTTCTTTTGGCCGACACTGTTCAGAGACTCTATGGCATATGTCAAAATGTGTGATAGATGTCAGCGTACAGGAGCAATTGGCAGAAGACAAGAGATGCTGCTGCAGAATATACTGGAAGTTAAGCCCTTTGATGTATGGGGCATTGATTTCATGGGCCCATTCCCACCGTCGTTTGGTAATCATTACATCTTGGTGGCCGTAGATTATGTATCAAAATGGGTGGAAGCAATAGCTTGTCCCAGGAATGACAATAAGGTAGTAACGAAGTTTGTGGAAAACACATCCTCACCAGGTTCGGGACATCCCGAGCCATTATCAACGATGGAGGAGCCCATTTTGTCAATGCAAGTTTCAAGAAATTACTAGCCAAGTATGGGGTGCGTCATAAAGTGGCGACAGCATACCACCCCCAAACTAGTGGGCAAGTAGTGGTGTCAAATAGAGAAGTGAAGCAGATTCTCCAAAAAATGGTAAATACACAACGGAATGATTGGTCAAGCAAACTTGATGATGCGTTGTGGGCGTACAGAACTGCTTACAAGATAGCGATTGGAACCTCACCATACCGACTGGTCTATGGTAAAGCGTGTCATCTTCCGGTGGAGTTAGAGCATCGAGCCTTTTGGGCTATCAGGAAGCTAAACATGGACTTAGAGCTGGCAGGCAAGAAGAGACTAATGCAGCTCAGTGAACTTGAAGAGTTCCGCTGGCATGCCTATGAGAGTGCCAAGTACTACAAGGAAAGAACGAAAAGATGGCATGACAAGCATGTGGTGCATCGCATTTTCGAGCCAGGACAGAAAGTCTTGCTCTTCAATTCAAGATTGAAGTTGTTTCCAGGAAAGCTGAGGTCTAAATGGTCGGGACCATTTGAAGTGGTGAGAATGACCCCGCACAGGGCGGTAGAGTTGTGGCAAGAAGATCGGAGTGCCACGTTCTTAGTAAATGGCCAGAGGTGTAAGCACTACTAGGGGGAGGACGGTGATCGAGAGAAATCGTCCATCACCCTAGAGGACAACTGAGATTAACGACGTCGAGCCGCGACGGTAAACCAGGCGCTGCACGGGAGGCAACCCGTGGAAAAAAAAATTTCTCTTTGTAAAGTGTAAATAGATTTTTCTTTTTCTTCTTCTTGATTTACAACAAAATTTTTCGTTTTAGTTTTTGTTTTTATTTTTATTTAGAGTGAAACCTATAATTCTAACCAATTTTGTTTAGTGTGATGAATTTCAGGTCAAACGGAGGAAAATATGCACGGAATCGCAAGGGAAAATTCGAGGTATGAAAATTAACAAAAAGTGGCAAAACAGTGAGCTAGGGCGATAGCTCCGTGTCACGGAGGTGGACCTCCGCGTTACCCTCCGTGACACGTTGAGGTATAATTCGGATTTTTTAAAAATTTCCAGAACAGGCTCGCGACGGCTCCGTGTCACGGAGGCAGTGCACCGCGATGCACTCCGTGACACGTTGCCGTGAATATCGCGACGGGTCACACCGGGTCGCCGGGTGACCCGCGCGATTTTTCTACTTTTTAACCCCGAAAACCCCTCCCTTTCCCTTATTTTTCAATCACTCCGCGACCAAACTCCCCAAAACCCATCCCCGTTCAACGTGACACGGAGTAGGCCAAGAAAATCATCAAGTTTGCTTAAATTCTTCAACTTCAAGGTATGTTCTTCGATTCCATCTCATTTCTTGTCGATTTTCTTCGATATTGAGCATGTGAGGTGAGCTAAGTTGGCCCTAAGTAGAAATTAGTCATGAATTCAATGGAATTGTTGTTGATGAATGTTTGGAATGTCATTATGATTGCTTGAACTCGTTAATTTCATAATTCAATCGAATTTTCTTGATACTATCATTTCTAGGGCTTGTTTTTGAATTTGAAGTGAAAAATGTAGTGAACTTGTGAAATTCATGCCGGAATGTACATGTTGAGGGAGATGAGTCGATGTGCTAGTTGTTATCATGTTAAAAGACCGATGGATTCTCGGGCTAGGGGAATATTGAAATTTGCAAGAATTGGGTTAGTTGTATAGGTTCGTGTAGATACATTTTTGTTGTTGTTTTCGTTTCTTTGTTTTCCTTGCTAAGTACGATGGATTAAAAGGTTATCGATGGTAATGATTGTAATTAGTTGTACGAAGTCTGAGTAGTACGTAGCATATATACCGTCGAATTCTTCGTATGCACTAAGCATGTTTGTATAGTTGGTTGTTTATTTATGCAACTAAGCATGATCTTGCCGGTATGTTGTAACTGTAGCTAAGGACTAAGTGTGGGGTAGCCTAGCTTAACCCAACCTTAGCCGAAGTTGATATCCATTGGCTTAACATTGATTTTGTCTACTTGGGTTGACAGGTAAAATGGCAAGCAGGCAAGAAAAAGGGAAAGGCGCATTAACATCTGGCGCCGGAAGGAAGCGAATCAGACTGGGCACAGCAGTCCCAGCAGCACCAGCAGTTCCACGTGGCCAACGCCTCCAATACGGAACAATATGGGTGACGGATGAGGGGAAGAAGTGGTACGCAAAGCACAAAGAAAACAAATACTTCCCCGAGAAGCATATAGCACGGGAACCGTTGGCATAGGAGTTCCCTAGGATTGTACACCGAATCGAGGCAGCTGGGCTCAATTTCATCTTTGAAGAGCCCAAGGAATGTAACTTGCACCTGGTTCGGGAATTCTATGCCAACTGGAACCCGACTATCAGAAGTCACACCATCAAAATCAGAGGGCAAATAGTCACACTTGAGCCCCACCACCTCAATGCTATCATAGGGGCGCGGGACACAGACGCCCACGTGCTCCGACAGCTGAACATTACCCCACCGTATGCGGACATCAGACGCACATTGTGTGGGACCCGGTCGACAGCTAGATGGAGCAGACACAAGGAGAGGGGCTACCATCAGACTTTGCCATATTCACAGATGAACAGGGAAGCCCAAATCTGGCTGAAGATAGTCTGTTCCTTCTGTTCCTGCCTAATCCCGGGGGTACATATGACAGATGTAACCCGGGATCGTGTATGCCTAGTGTACGCCCTGATGAAAGGGCTGGAGATCAACGTGGGGGCGGTGATTATCTCCACCATGAAGAGAGCCTGGTTGCATCAGGGGCACAGGTACGGCTTTGGTGGACTACTCACCACCTTCCTCAGGGGACTAGATGTCGAGGAAGAGGCCCTTGACTACATCCCGCAGATGGAGCGGCGGGCCTTAGATGTTACTAAAACTAAGGCACCCGACACCACCCACGGGCCGGTTCTTACATTTGGCGAGCGACATGCTCGTGATGATCAGTACATGGCTCGTATGTATGGGATGCAGATGCTCTAGCTGAGGATAGGCGGGAGGCCGGCGACAGAGGAGGAGCTATGGCAGCTCGAGCTAGACTACCCCTTCGGCGAGAACGCCAAGGCCCTATGCCGAGTGGGGCCAGCATTTGTAGAGCCCACAGATGATGACGTCCCCACAGACGAGGAGACACGTCGGGAGGACTCCGATGTGGAGTCCGATGATGACGACGGGGGCGATTCAGACATGGGAGATGAAGCAGTAGCACCCGACGAAGAAATGGAGTACTTTGATTGATCAGGGAGTTCCACCACCCGATTTTGTGCTATTTTAATTTTTATGAACACTGGGGACAGTGTTCGAGCTAAGTGTGGGGTGGGAGTAGTTAGGCGTTGGGTTGTGCTATTATGTATTTATGCTCTAATCTGTTGTCGTGCTTGTGAAATTTTGTTGTTCCCTGTGATTTGTGAATTGTTAAGTGTTGTTCTGTATTGTAAATGTATGTGAAATTGATGTGTGTTGTTGAATGTTGCTAGCTGATTTTGTACATATTTTTGTCTATCGAAATGATCGATATTTTCAAATTTTTTTTATTTTTTTATTTTTTTACTTCTTGGGTTTCTCGGCGTTTGTTTTTGGTTCTTTTACCGAGAATGGTCCCATTGAACTGAAGTCTTAGTTAGTGACCGTTCCTTATGATGGATGGATGACGACCGTCTTAAGGGAAATGTAGTCGTTAGGAGTAGTTTTTCAATTAATTTTTCAGTTTTTTTCTTTGGTGGATTGCATCCCAAAACCTGTAGTTATTGTATGGTTGCGAAATTCTGGTTGGTGTTGTACATGATATTTAAAATGCAAAGGTGATTCGAATGAAAGCATGCAACTTTGTAAATATGTTGAGATACCTAGGCCATAGAGTCGATTCAGTGTGATTGAAGCTTAATGTTTGAATTCCTGTAATTAGCTGATTGAAGAGTCTGTGAATACATCTTGAATTGAGAGTGTGCAATAAGTGTGAAGTGAGGTGTTGTTATTCCATGCTGTTGTGAAATGTCTAGAACTTGCCTGGTGTGTGTGCAAAACGAAATGAATGAGGTGTATCGTAGGAAAGGATGTAGGCATTTCTTTGTTTTAACCGAAAGTTTCTATTTTTCATTGTCGTACCCACCTTGATTGTCTACCCTAGTCAGCCCGTTGAGCCTTTAGCCTATTATTTTTTTCTTTTGTCAAAAAGTGTAAACCGAGCTTAATCCCTTCTTTTCATTAGCCGTAAAGTCGATACAAAACTCTTAAGCGCTTAAGAAGAGAAAATCATTTTCCCAAAGTGTCAAAGAGTGAGAATGGTGAAAAGAAAAGAAAAGTAGAGTGATGGAAGAAAAGAAAAGGTTGAAGGTGCACTTGTTATAAAGAAACTATAATGAAGGTTCATGAATAATCTTTATTGTTGTGTCAAGTGTGCTTAATAAGATGGGTCAAACTAAAGAAAAACATCAAGAATGGGAGGATGAAAAAAGAAACAATGTCCATGAGTGGATGGGATGTGTTGAAAAGGCGCTTAAGGATGCTAGTGGCTATTATTGGCTAACCCAATATTTACTAGTTCCATAGCTTCCATTACAACCAGTTAAAGTCCTACGTGATCTTACATCGCACTTCTTTATATTAGTGGAGTAATACACTAAGGGCAAGCTTATGGGTCATGACATGATGCATGTGAATTCTTTTGGGAGAGAGAGCGAAATTGTGTTTACATGCCCCTGCTTGAATTTTTGTGAGTTCATATGAGCAAAAAGGGGAAAACTCTCTTGTGTTGTGAGGGCACATGCTTGATGAGAGATTAATTTTCGTGTCGGATATCTTGATCAGCTGATTTGCATGAGTTTGCCAATATCGAGAGTCGATTCTTAAGTCTAGGAGGTCTTGATGTATTGAAGGTCATTGCATTGATAGGACCATGCATGTTTTCTTGATGATTTTCTATATTGAATAATCGGTATGACCGTAGCCTAAATTGTCGAACCAAAGTAGCGAGGTAGGGATGTAAATTGCATGAGGTATGGTATTGTTGTTCGAGGACGAACAAGGATTTAAGTGTGGGGTAAGTGATCTTGGGCAAATTTATATGCCCAAGTGATACTCAAAAGTACCATTTTCGCCTTGTTTATCTATCAATGTGTATACATTCTCATGTAATTGGTAATAAAATATGAATTTATACTAACCAACATGATTAGCATTGTTTTGCAGGTAAAATGTAATTTTGGGAAGCTTAAATGCATGTTGGAAGATATCGGGGTTGAACTCGGTCGTGAGCACGGGACAAGGCATTGGACAGCATAAAATAAAGGGGCTCCGCGATGGAGCCATGTCACGCTGCCATCGCGGAGGCCTTCTGCCTGGATAGGGAATTTTTGCCCAAATTCCAGAGAGGGTACGCTATGGGTCCGTGGCACGGTGGCTTGGCTCCGCGTTGCACGCCGTGCCACGTTGGGATTTATTTCCTGGACCCCCAGTTCCAGTGAAGGTCCGCGTCCGTAGCGTGTCACGGAGGCAGTGCTCCGCGATGCACTCCGTGACACGTTGCTCGTTATTCCGGGAAAAATTCCCACCAGTATAAATAGAACACTTAGGTTCATTTTTCAATATTCTGACTTGGTGGAGCAAGAACGTGGGTTACAGGCAGTTGAGGGGATGAAATTATCAGGGTTTTTCTCTCTTTCCTTCTCCTTGTATTCAATTGCTTGTATGATTAACACTCATTTAAAGATGTTTAATCCACAAATGAGTGGCTAATTCCTCTTCTTGCTGAGGTTATGAACAATTGTTTTGAAATGTGATCATTGATTGTTTGGTTTTTCATCTTTTCTTCCATGGTTGTTCTATTAATTCCTGTTCTTACTGCATTAATGTGTGGCCTACGTTAATGTATATCTAAAAAGTCCGGTTTCACTCGAGAGAGCAAGAAATTGGAATGTTGTGAATTAATAGGATATGTTCTTTACTTGGTTTGGGAAAATTGAGAATTGATTTACTTTCAGGATAGAAATATACCTGAAAGTCATATTAGTCAATTTAGGAACTGGGTTTGTATGGATAGAACATGAATTGCATTTAATCACAGAAATGTAGGTGGATGGTTCATGATTCTTAAGTGAGGTTAAATACGAGAGTTTTAATCTCTTGGCAAATGTTCTTGGCTAGCAACCGGAGGAAAAGATTAACCAATTTACATCGATAATTAATTTCATTACATGTTCGTTTAACCTCAGCATGCTCTCATTCATAGTTCAGACTCAAATTAGATAGTTGTTTTAGCTTTAGCATAAAAATTATAAAACAAAATATCAAACTCTTGGTTACACTGTTGTCTGCATTTTTAGAATTAAAATATCGTACACTTGAGCAGATTGCACTTCGTCCCAGTCCCTGTGGAATCGATACTTGGCTTACTCAAGCCACTTTACTACTTGTTCGACCACGTGCACTTGCGTGTATTTTATATACCCCACAAATCACCCGAACAGGTTCCTTATCCCGTGTCTACTGTCCGGGTCCATGCTCGGGTCGTGATAGAGGTACATCTCTGATTCTCACCATGACTCGTGCTACGACTCGTACAACCTTCTCATGAGTCATACTGAGAACCGTAGCACCTGCCTGTTCAACAATTTTTCTGCCACATGTTTTTGTATTCCCTGCTCATTAAACACACATTAGTTAATTAACTTGGGTTACCTCCCAAGAAGAGCTTGATTTAACGACACGGCACAACGCAGGTGGCTCGATTACTCAAAATTCACCAAACCACCACTTGGGTTGCCTCCCAAGAAGAACCTAATTTAACGTCATGGCACAATGCAAGTCTCTTGACTACTCAGACTTCATCAAAGAACTCGGATTTATCTTCTATTGCTGAGAAAACTCTGTATTCTTTCGGTTGCTTTATTGACCAGCAAATGTTGAAGGTGACCCCTTCTTTATTGAGTCTAAACTTCAACTGGCTAGCTTCCACACCTATTAAGGCTCTCCCAGTGGCAAGGAATGGTCTCCCCAAAATGATGGGGACCTCAAAATCAACCTTGCAATCAAGGATCACGAAGTCTGCTAGGAGTATAAATCTATCAACTTTGACAAGCACATCGAACAGGATCCACACAGGCTTCTTCACAGTACTGTCGGCCATCAGCAGCCGCATGGTAGTCGGTGCGGGGGCTCCCAAGCCCAGCTGCATAAACACAGCCAATGGCATCAGATTGATGCTGGCTCCCAAATCATAGAGTACCCTTGCGAACACATCATCACCAATTGTGCATGGAATAGTAAAGGCATCTGGATCTTCCTTCTTTTGGGCCAGGACCCGTGAAGCTATAGTACTACAATGGTGTACATTATCAACGAGCTCATAGCTCAAAGACCTCTTCCTCGTCACAAGGTCCTTCATGAACTTGGCATACCCCGACAATGATGCCATTTTTTGATAATGCTCAAACTTACACTTCCTGACAAAGTATGAAGCGATAGTTGTCAATAAAGAACCCAACTAAGAGGTTGGGGTCGAACCCATAGGAAATAGGGTAAGATCTAGACTAATACCGGTAATTGAACTTGTTAGTGAGTTATCTCCAAATTTGGGTTTTTAAAGAAAATAATATTGAAACAAAATTATATTCGTGATTTAAATCAAGATTTGCAAACAACTAGGTTAAGTGTTCCGCATGGGTTCATAACTACTTCGGGTATACACACGTGATCAATCCCAATGCTTACTTGTAGAACTGATAACTAGGGTTCAACCAAATGACTAGCTCATCCCCATAGAATGATTGTACTCAATCACCGGGTCAGGTCTTATGAGCGATTTCAAGCTAACTATTAACAATATGTTTCAAATTTAACTATCCCGCGACAATAGCTCAAGTTAATACAATGATCGTAATGACCAAGGCTTTGTTGTAATTCTCTTTTCCTAATTCTCTACTTGTCTAGGTTTGGTAAGTAAAGAATTCGGCCAAGTCCTAACGTTGTACACTGTTAAGAAGCGTTTAAAGACGAAGAGAATACAATACAAGTGTTTTGCATTAGTTTTGAATCACTTTTGTGTAACCCTAATTCGTAAATCCACCATGGTTCCTATAACCCCTAGTTGTGGAGGTTTTAGCCTCTCATAGTTGTAAGATTACAATTTGCATCCATAGACAAACACATAATTAAATACTTACAGTAAAAATTGGAAGAAAACCATATTTGAATATCAAAGAATAACCTCAAGAACAATGTAGAAATTCAAGAATTTGATGCCAAGAATTGCTCCTCAAAACTTAATAAATATTCACAAAAATAATTCTTCACACGTCTACTAGATTCTGTCCTTCTCTAACTAAATTAAAACATAAAAGCTATTTATACAGACATTAGAAACATTTTCCTAATCTAATAGGGAATTCTCCATATCTGGTGCCGACTGCATCACGACTCAACCTACGACCCGTAGCAGGATTGTACAGGTCATACTTGCTTCTCGTAAGTCCTTGGTTGCAATAGATTTGGCTAAGTGTTGGAAGGCTGGTACGACTCGTAGGATTTTGTGGTTTGTCCCTGAGAACTCTAATATCTTCTGAATCCACGAGTGTTGTGGTACAACTCGTACCTTCTTCCTATGAATCATACTGTCTGTAGTGTTTGAAGTTCTGCCAAATATCGAAGAATTTCTTGAAGTTCGCCACGGCTCATGGTACGATTCGTACATTAATGCTACAATTTGTGAGTCCATACCAAGAATCTACCTTTGTGCAATTTCCTCTAAATAATTCCATGACTCTAGTTACGGCTCATACTAAGAGTCGTATGTTGCCTTGTTCTAACTTCAGCCTTCTGACTTTCAGCACGGTTCTAGTATAGCTCGTACTGAGACTTGTACTTTGGCTAATTTTCTGCATTTTAAGGCTTCTTTTGCACATCTTTGATCCAACACTTATTTTCCTGAAATCAAAGTAAAAGTGCCTCATATCCATATAAAAAATACCTAAGTCTATGCTATTTTCTCAATTTTAAGCATCGAAAGTGTTGTAAACTCACAGCACATCAGCAATTTGCTGGTGGAATATCGGTGCCAAATCGCAAACCACCGTATGCAATGCCAATACAAATCAAAACACCTAGGAGTTGAATCATGACCAACGATCAGACCGGTGAAACACTTATGCTAACTCGCGAACCGTCGATCACCCGCCGAGTAAAAAGCAGTAAACTGAAGAGGGTGATAGTTACCTGCGTTAAAGCGGTGAAATGCCGGTCTTGGCCGGTTACCGCCAGTTAAATGCAGTTCAAGGTATGCAGTGCTTTTAAAATATTAACTAGTATGTTGACCAACTCGGCCCATGGATTTAAAAATCTGGTCAAAACCTCTTCTACTCCCCATAAACCCTTTTCTCCGCCTTTTCATTTTCCCTATTACACTTTTTAACTTCCCAATACACCGCCTTTACACCTTCTCACCATTAAACCCACCTCCTTACCTACCACTCCTTCTCTCCTATAAATTCTCCATTCCTACTCCCCTCATTTCATCACTTCTCACTTATATTTTCACTAAACTAAAGCAAGTGTCTTGTGAAAGTTCCATTGTTGGTCAACACCAAACTTGTATCTCTCTATTCTCTTTGTTCTCAATCTCATTCGATATGTGTGTCCTACCTTGATTGTGTTGAGGATGTGAATACATCTGAGTATGCTAAGTTAGAAATTTCCCCATTCATGTTTCCCCATTACCTTACTCTTATGCTTTTCATTGATTGTATATTTTTCATACTGTGGGTATGTGGGGGTATTGATGAAACGCTAAATGTTAATGTGAATATCATCTATGGTAAAATGCTTTATTCTTGATGTGCTTGATTTTAGTTGGGGGTGAAGTCTGAGTAGCCCCAAGTGCTTAAAATGTACGATTTACTCGATGATATATTGAGTGACGTATTTCTTAAGAGTAAATTGTCATTTTTCTTATGTTTTTGTCGTATTGGGTGAGTAAGCCATGAATGTGAAAGATTTTTTCTTGACTACGTTTGGGGGTGAAATGCATTGAACGGAGTTCACCGGTGAACCGTCGGTCAGGCCCGGAAGAACGCTGGATGAAGCGCCGATTGAGGTACAAGGCTTCAAGCCACTGCCTCAGACTTGTGTTTCACAAACGCTCCGTAGGTCAAGACCGGAGAAACACCGGTGTGGTGTCGGATGAAACTATTTCCGCAGTCCAGTATATAAGATCGGTGGCTAACCGGCGCCTCGCGGGTCTTCACCTGCATTCCTACGGTGTTCTGACAGTGCTTCCATCAATTAACCTCTGAACCCTTCAATTTATTTTTCATTCAATTTTTACAACTTATTGACTTAGCTTAGAATAGATATTCGGTTTTTATTTTTTATTAAAAAATACAAAAAGAAATATTGTTCATTGGTACTAACGTTGCTTTGCAGATTATAACTTCCTCCAGACAACCAAGCAAAGGAAAGGCCCCGCCCTCATCTAAAAGCAGGGGAAAGCAAGGGCGACCCAGCCCCTACCAATGCTAGAGAAGCTAATATATTTTGCCTACCCGACATGGAGGGGCACTATGCAATTTGCAAGGGGTGCTCTAACACGGTAGAGAAGCGATTTGACTTGGTGGGGATGCGAGGTGAGTTCCACAACATAACAACGTAATTCACTAATCGTCAATGGCACATCTTTGCCAATCCTCTACCAGACTTCTACACTAGCCTAGTGCCCGAGTTTTATGGATCATACTCGGCCAAGTAAGAGAGCATGCATTATAGAGGCAAGGTTGATGAATTTCCCTAACTTCCCTCAGTTATAGTGAGGGATGTAGAAGTGGACATCACACCGGCGGCCATCCATTTTTTATTTTGAAAGGACGAAATTGACCCCAGAACTGAGTATTTAGCCAGAATTGCCAACAAAGCGGATCAGTTTGATTGAATTGCGCCTATCATTATTGCCGACACACCTTTCTAGGCTTTTATGGATTGCGAGATCTCCCGGCATGATTTGAAGTTTGAAGCCAAGTTGTGGCTTGATTTTATTTGCGGTTGCATCATGCCCTCAAAGAATGAGAAGAGGGTAAATTTGGAGGCGGCCATCCTCATCATTTGCATCATGATAGGAGTTCCCATAAACTTTGGGGAAATAGTGGAGATTCAGATAAAGAGAAAGGTGAGGCAAGATGGCACCTCAATGCCCTATGCTGTGCTCATATCTCAACTTTGCCTCCGAGCAGGAGTGCCACTTTTCCAGGATGAGGCTCCCAGCTCACCGGATCTTGCCACTTTTGAAAGAGTCAATAAAAAGTCAAAATATGGACTAACTTAAACTAATTTAAAACTTAAATCAAATTTCCTCTACTGGTGTGATCACTATGGATAGAAAAAAGGACACAGTGTAATACCCCAAAAGTCTCTAAGATCAGACCCGATGGTTCAAGTAAAGAAAATAGGAAAATGTTGTCTGGGCCACAAGAAGAGTCGTCCAGTGACCCTTGGGGAGACTTCACGAGTCATTAGGTGACTCATGAAGTGATAAAAGGATGGCAAAGGTTCACGGTCAAGGTGTAACAACGGGAGGCAGCCACAAGTCGTGATGTGACTCCATGACTTGTGGAGTTGGTCGTTGCAAGGAGCGGACTTGGAGTTAAATTTTGGGAAGTGGATTTCACGACTTGGACCTAATGAGTCATTGTTTGCACCACAAATGATGTTACTCGTGGTGACTGGCAGTGTCTAATTTTCCTGCATTTTAATAAGGATATTTTTGTAATTCCTAAGCTCCTAGGTCCTAAACTATGTCATTTTAAGCTCTGTTAGAAGAGTTTTAAGAGTGCTTAACCTATCTTAATCCTTCCCATTCCACGCATGCAAGATTTAAGAGTTCATTGGAGATCAAGCTTGAGAATTCCTTAGGTTCTTCCCCAATTCACTTGGGCATTTAACGAAGGTTGTGAAATCAAACTACCCAGGTATGTAGGGTTATGAATGGGAGTATTCCTTCACTCTCATGCCCAAATCCTATTCAAAATTCATGAAATTCATGGGTGATAAATCTACGGGGTCTTAACCAAATTATGAAATTATCTATGTATCTATCATGGGTCAATTCTATACATGTCTCTAATATTGTTCTAACATTCATGAGCACATTTTATGATGATTTCAATTACAAATTTTGATTTCAAATTTTTAAAAATATGATACCCAATTATGAAAGTTCATGAAGGGTTGAGATTATGATCTATGTTTTCAAGTATGATGAGATGTTTATGGTGAAAGTATGATTTCGATTTACCCATGTCTATATCCATGATTTTGATTATCAAGTCTATTTCAAAGAATGTTTAAGTTTGGGCAAGCTCATATGTTCAAGTATGTTTTATGATTTACTTAAATTTCATGATATTAGCTCACCACATAGTTTTTGGAGTCTAGACTCCCACTTTTCAGGTTGTGGTATGTTTTGAGCCAAGGCTCCTCATGTTCAGTTTACAGACTATGTATACATTGTTATGGTCAGCTTTAACGAAAGGTGATGGTTCAGCTTCATTGAAAAATGATGGAGATCATATGCATGTTTTTAGAGTAGTGTCTAGCACCGAGCAGGCTAGGGGTTCAGAAAAACCCCGGGCCTCAGAACTATGTGCCAACGTAGGTTTATTCAGATTCTTTGGGACCTTCCTTGTGAGCTTTTCTTGCCCCCGAGGGGCCTTCATCTTGATATTGATATCATGGTAGTTCCCTTAGACCTTGCAAGGCTTTGGACAGCTTTGCCCACTTGAGTGTAATAGTCGAGACTACGTAAGCTCTATCATGGTAATGTCGGTTATATGACGAGTCTCCCATTGTTCCTCATGATTTCAGTTATGCATGTTCATCAGTTATGATACTATATTTTCAGCAGGTTTGACCCAATGTTATGTTTTACTTATGATTATCAGTTTTCAGCTTTAGATCATTCAATTTAGTTATGAGACTCAGTTATATTTAATCATGTTTTCAGTTAATAGCATGCAAGCCTTACTCTCAGAATCTTATGATGGAATGTTTTATTACATGCATTATTTAAGTTTTACTTACCCAGTTGTTTTACTTACCTTGCACACTTTGTACATTTCAAGTACTGACCGCATACTCTATGTTGTATTATTTTATAATATAGGATTAGACGTTCAGGCTTAGTCCCGCCGCTAGTCAGCTCTTAGAGTTAGTGTAATACCCCGGAAGTGCCTAAGATTAGACCCCGATATATAAAAATGGAAGTTGGCTAAAACTGGGAAAAAATTCATAGAACGGATGACCCAACAGATCGTTCGTCCAACCAATGACCCGTGAGAAGTAGTCGTGGGAAGATATGGTCTAGTAGCAATGGGAAGCAATGAGTGAAGTAATGACTCATTATTCATTACAATGAGTCGTCGCATGGACTTGTGGTAGGAACTGGTCCTTAGCTTAAGGAAAAGCGTCGAGTCATCCCACGACCTATCGTGAGAAGTAACGGGTCGTAGTCACCAGTCTTTGGGAAGAAATGTCAGTAGTTTCCAGTCCATATAAATTAAGGCAACCACGACTCATTAGAGGAAGTAATGAGTCATGGTAAGGCTCGTTGGAAGGCTTGATGCAAAACTAGAAGAAGGAACCACGGACGTCACAACGATCCGTCATTCGAAAGAACGACTTATCCTGTCAAGTCATAGGAAGGTAATTTGAAAGTATGAAATGGGCAGTGGATCCAAAGGCTCAATACCAAGAGTCATAGTACCAAGTGACGACTCGTGGGACCATCCGTTAGTTCGCCCAGTGCAGATTTTTCAGGGTTTTCATTAAGGGCATTTTCGTCATTCCTACGCTCTAAGATCCTAAACTACATCGTTTTAAGTTATTTTATGAGTTTATTAAGATAGGTTAAGCCCTTCTAACCTATTCACAACCCATGCATGCAAAGTTAGAGAATTGAGAAGGTGATCATGCTTGTTCTTCAAGGTTTTCTTCAAATCTTCCTTTGGGCTTTCAAGGAGTGGTGAGAATTGATTTTTCCCAGGTATGTAGTATTATGAATAGGTGATTCCTTTCACACCCATGCAGCATGCCCAATCCCTCACTAAATCATGAGATTTCTATGTCTAATCTATGCGGTTTTAACCCAAATGCATGAATTTTCTAATTCTCTACATGGGTACGATTTAATTATGTTTCTACTATTGAATTATGAAGAATGAGAAATTTTTATAATGTTTTCAATTAAAATTCATGTTTTTAGTTTTATGAATTAAAAAGCTCATTGATGAGAAGTTCATGAAAGATAGATTTGTGATGAATGTGTGATGATGATGAGATATTATGATGAAAAGCATGTTTTAAAAGCTATCCATGTTTATAATAATGTTTTCTATGTGAATTGAGTATTTTCAAGTATGATAAAGCTTTGGGAAATGCCCACATGTCTAAGTATGAATTATGATTTTTTCTGAATTAAGCTTACCACATGATTTTGGAGCGAAGACTCCCGATTATCTTTCAGCTTGTGGTATGTTTTGAGCTAAAGCTTCTCATATGCATGATTTCATATTTGAGATGTATTTAATTATTGAGATTTGTCAATAGATGATGTTGAGCTTCATTATAAAACAATCTAGAGCATATGCATATTTTTGGGAGTAGTGTCTAGCATCGAGTAGGCTAAGGGTCGTTCACCCTATGCCTCAGAACTACGCGCCAATGTAGGTTTATACTATTATACATATTACTTTGGGACCTCCCTTTTGAGCTATCCCCTGCCCCGATTGGGCCCCGAGCTTGATATCGATATCATGTATCGTCCCTAGCCCTGGCAAAGCTTTGGACGGTTTTTCCCACTTGAGTGTGATAGTTGGGACCACGTAAGCTAATCATGGTATGTCGGTTAAAAGGCGAGTCTCCTATTGTTCTTCATGATTTCAGTTATACATATCCATTACTCATGAGATGCATATTCTAAAGTAGGTTTGACTCAATGTTCAGTTTTACTTATAAATATCATATCTCAGTTTTGAGTCAATCAATTTAGTTATGATGTTATGTTATGTTATGAAGAGATCGTGATTTCAAAAAGAATGCATGCAAGCCCTACTCTCAGATTCTTAATGTTTATGTTTTACTTAATGCATTGTCTTTAAATGATTTTACTTACTTATGCGATTTTACTTATCTTACCTACTCAGTACATTCCATGTACTAACTGCACACTCTATGATGTATCATTTCATGATACAAGAACCGGCTCTCAGGTTCAGCCCCACTTTTAGTCCGTCTTCTGAGATAGCATTGTACGTTGTTGGTGAGTCCTCATCTCCCGAAGACTAGACTATTCAGATTTCCTATATGTATTTCAGTTTTAGTTTTGTTGAGTTAGTTAGGGTCTTGTCCCATCAGCTCGTCATGTTTAGAGGCTTTTCAAACATATGGTTGTATTCAGCTTCAGATTGTGTATTCTGATGTTATGTTTAAGTTAGACTTCCACTATGATTATATTATTGATTATTCAGTTTCTTTGATTGAGTTATATGTATGCTTATGTCATGGGTTGACTTGGGGTCTCTCGGGGCTCCTTGTCCTTTGTTGTGATCCAGGCCTCCGTTCAGGTAGTGACAGTCAACACATACAGCTTGTTGGTGAGTCCTCATCCTTCGAGGACCTTTCAATCAGTTTATTATCAGTATCTTTCAGTTTCAGTCTATTAGTGAGTTAGTTGGGGTATGGTCCCATCAACTCGATGTAGAGGCTTATCAGACATAGTACGTATTCAGCTTCAGATCAGTGTTATGTATTCCTTTGTATCAGATGTTTTAAATATTCAGACTTCCGCTATACTAGATGTTAGTTTCCACTTTATTATTTGAACTTTTGATTTATGTTCATGCCATGGGTAGACTTGGAGACATTTATGGTTCTAGGTTCCGTATCTTGATCCGGGCCTATAATTGGATCATGACACACAGATGCTCCCAACAGCAAGTGGAAGCGGTTACAAGACTTTGAGGTCCCTGAGGAGTCCACCTCCCATGGTTTAGAGTAGGCCCCCATGGCCCCCAATCTCAACATGCCACACCCTAAGGCATCGGGCCAAGCTTCCGAAGGAATGCCTGTCTAAGGGAGCCTCACCTCCTCCCACATCTTCTCTACCAAGTAGCCTCCACAAACTCGCAGAGATAACACACTCCCATTAGAACCATCTTCAAACATTGGCTAAAAGTCTCCCTGCCCTAATTCCCAAGACGGTGAAAAAGGAGATGAAGTCAATGTATGATAGCTTGAGCAAGTTATGCTCGCATGTGGATGTTGTGGAGGGGGCTGTCACTTCTCTTCAGGCTGAAGTAAGGGAATGGAAAGACCGGACATCAATGGAGGTGCCCGACATGAGCGCGCTTGACATAACTATGGTTGTACCCTCTATAGCTCGAGGCCCCATAGACAACTTGTTCGAGGGCTTAGGGGATGAGGAGGAGGATCTGGGAGATGATGGCTATGAGGGGGATGCTGAGGCCGAGGATGATGATTATGAGTGACCACTTCAGGGAGTTCTTACCCTCACTTATTTTATATCCACACACTGGGGACAATGTATTATTTTAGTTGAGGGTGGGATGAGTGTATCTCTTTTGTGGTCATTGTTATTAATATTGATGTTGCCCTTGACGGGCTTTTGTTTTGAGTTGTGATGGTTGTTGAGCCTTTGTGGGGCTCAAGATGCCCTTGTCAGGATTTTACTGATGATATTGATATTGGCCTTGTCGGACTGTTGTTTTGATAACTGTTGATTGATTGTTGAGCCTTTGTCGGGCTCAGGTTAAATGAAATGAAAAAGTTGCTCTTGAATTGTTATTGCATATGATTGGGTCCTTATTTAAATTGACAAATGATTTATTCCCAATTTTGATTTTGGCATTTGTGAATAGTAGTTAGTGAATAAACTCTGAGGATTTTCTTTATACCACAGTTCTTTTCCGAGGAGTAATTTTTTTTTTCTTTTTCTATTATTGAATTGGGTGATATTTCCCAATGATAGATTGTGAAGCGGCTTTCTTAAGGGGAAGTGACCTGTTTTTAAGTCTAGTTGAAATTATTTTTGAGAGTTACCACCAAAAAAGTTTTTGTGGCATGAAAAAATGAATTTTGAAGAAATGGAGCATTTGAAATGAAAAATGTAGCACCCTCTTGTCATATATTTCATATTCTTTATTTGGCTTGTTGATTCACATGCTTAACCGTCTTAAGTCATAATCTGGTTGTAGTGATGTATTGTGTGAACTTCTTGAAGTGTAATGCTTTGTGTGGTGAGGTTGATTGAATGATTCCCATGCATATGCATTTGTCTAGAACTTGTCCTAAGTGTGACTCAAGGTGAAATCCTAGAGGTAGTTGCACTTAGAACATGATTTTAGGCTTTCTATTGCTAGTCACTTCACCCAAAATGACCTCCTTACTTCCTTTGCTAGACAATGTTGAGCCTCTGACCCTTTTTCTTGAAAATCATATTACAAGCATAACAACCCTTTTAAATCCTCGTCTTTGGCACCCATCCTCCCTAGTTGCTAGTAGTGAAAGAATGAAAAATGGAAAAATGGGACTTCAAGCCCAAAAAATAGGGAAATATAAGGAAATATGTGAAAATCAGGCAAAAGCTAAAGTTTGAGGGTTTGCAAGAAAAGGGAGAAATGTGAAATCTTTAATGTGAGGTAGCACCAAATTATGAGTAAAATGAATGAATTGGTTGGTCGAAGAATCGTGAATCATTGAAATAAAAAGAATAGTGAAAGGTGTTATCTCTTGCTTAGATGAGGTGAAATGTGGAATCCAAAGGTGTTATAAGGGTGGCTCTTGTTAAACAAAAGATGAAGATGATGAGCAAGGAGAGATAAGGTGGAGAGATTCTCAATAGTGTGATGGGATGTTAAAAGATATTCATAAAAAGGCATTAGGG
Source organism: Datura wrightii (assembly GCA_035772735.1). Lineage (NCBI taxonomy): Eukaryota > Viridiplantae > Streptophyta > Magnoliopsida > Solanales > Solanaceae > Datura > Datura wrightii. Next base: position 101,071,670 of record JASDFA010000007.1, read on the forward strand.
AGGTTCTAACATCTAGAACTCATTTTTTATCCTACCTTAACCCCTATCCTTCATTATGAACCCCAAGTCCTAATTGATTTTGAGTGTAACATCTCTACATTAGTGGCGAGTTACACGAAGGGCAAGCTTATGGGTCAAGTTGTGTGCATGGAGAATTTTTTTGTGAGAGTGAGCGTTATTGTCCTATTCTATAATCCCTTGTGTATGCATTGCTTGATGATAAAAAGGAATTTCTCTTCTTGTGAGTGGAATCATCCCCTTGGAGAACATACTTGCATTGGTGTTAAGAAGGGATTGGGACATGAGTGTTGTAAGCTTCAAGACAAGATTTGAATGTGAATTTATAATGATTTGAGATTCTATGTGTGCTTGTTTTGATGAACTATGCCCTTGTTTTGAAGAATGAAAACATTTGTGAATTATGTCTATTCATTATGGTTACTTCTTGAAACTTTTGCAACATATTTTGGGGAGTATGTTCTCTTTTCCTTGAGTCGGTGAGCATTTTTTTGGGTTGTCAAAGGTTCAGTGGTCCTTCTATCATGTTGTTTCATTTGCTCAGCTGTAAAGAATTACATTACTTGAGGACAAGCAATGGTTCAAGTTTGGGGGTTTGATGAGTTGGTAATTTACCAACTCATTAGGCTCTTAGATATGAGTTTTTGTTTAGTTTACAAGTATTTTAGGTGAATTTTATGCTCTTTCTCCTTGATATTTGCAGGTATTTAACTTGAGTAGAGAAAGCATAAAAATTGAAGATGAGGACCGGCACTCTACCGGAGGTCACCGGCAAAATGCCAGCTAATCGCAAATACCTACTGTGCTGAAGAAGAATGGCTACCGGTGGACCGCGGATTAGCACTGGCGAATCACTGGTGCCAACGCCGAATGGATCCAAAACACACTGGCACCCGGATGCAATAGACCAACAGATCAGCACCAGCAAACCGCCGGTGACTCACAAGTGAGGTCCGTAGAAAAGGACAAAAGTGTTCGATTTAAAAAAAGAGGAGCATTTTGAACCCTACTTTTGTACATTTTAAAAAGGAGAAATGAACATTGTATTCCACATCATTATTCCATTGTGTTGAATATCGAATAGAAAGTAGAGAGAAGTTGGAGAATTGAATTGTAGAGAGAGAAATCTTCATCTACTTCTTTGAAAAAGTAGAAAAATTTTCATTGGAGACCAGAACCTTGTGCTTGAATTTTCTTACTCATTTTATTGAATGGATATAGAATTATTATTTAATGCAGTGTCTTCTTCTACTTACATGAGTAGATAAATTCCTTGCTAGGGATGTATGAATGATTGGGGTTAATTTGGATAGGATATTGTTTACATGATCTTAAATTTACTCAATTGGTATAATTCTATTATTTCAGCTGAGTTTTAATCTAAATACTCATAGTTGTAAATGTGAGTTGTATTTACTTACTCTAATTTTACTTGAAAAAGAAATTTAGAGTATGGGTGATGAAACATTAGAGGCTAATTGAGTGTTGATCATGTGGGTTTGGTCTAGAGATAGCCAAAACCCATTTCCACACACCCATTGAGAATCAAAGCTAGAAATAGTTGATTCTTACCCAAGTTGATGTGGTTGTTGTGAAAAGGACTTTGGGGTTTGAGAAAACTGGAGGTGTAAGACACATAATTGGTCGAAAAACATAAGGTGTCACCTCGTCCACAACTAATTATACTATTGAGTAATGCTAGGAGCTGTTAATAATCCCAATCCAATGATGCCCAATAATATCACACCCCTAGTAGTCTCTTCTTTGATATTTCTTACGCTTTGTCACTTTTTTCATGTATGAATTTGTTGTTCAATTAACAAGTTGTGATTTTCCTAATTTCTACTTTATTATTTTTGAGATATTGATGCAAGTTACTTCAATTTGATAGACAACTCTTGCGTGATCAACTACTTTTCTCTGTGGGATTCGATCCCGACACTCATCGGGTATATTTGTTTTGCCAACAATCGTTTACACTCTCTCATTAAGAGGAATGAATTTGACGTTATCAGTCGACCAAAATTTTCTAATTCCAAGCTAATTTCTTTTTGTTTAGTTATGGTAAATTTTCATGTATTGAGTTTCAGTTTCTTATAAAATTGAATTAAGAATAATTAGAATGATCCAAAAAAAACTTTGTATGCATGGAATAGCATCTTTTTGTATCGACTAAACAGTCTCCAGTTCTTTATGAAGGAATAGGTTCTCTCAGCAATTCTCTTGCAAGGTTACCAACTTTACCAGTTTTTTTTGGTGATCTATTAAGGACCTAGTACCTGTACTTATTTGTCTATATGCAAAAATTATCACTTGTATAATATTTGTCAATCATCAAAATACCACATGATCTTGAATGTACACTTAAATTAAGGTAACTTACCAAATTACCAGTTTTTGATGATGGCAAATCCATACTAGCTTAATAGTTTTTCATGTGTACTCTTCTAGATTCACCAATCATCATATGCTCTTCATGTTCTTCTTTCCCTTAAGAATAACTCCTATACTGAGAATCTTCAATCTAAGAATTAGCTTCATTGTTGATCTAGCTTTTGACTTCTACTGCTATCAAACTTTAGTAAGGTTTGTAAGCTTACTTCAGTCCATGTCGACCTCAATAAGGTTTGTAAGCTTACTTCAACCTACGTAGACTTAAATAAGATGTTAAGATTGTATCATTTCATTTAGGTCTTACCTCCATTCATTACAACTCACTAGATGACTAGGTTGGCTTGACTAAATAAGGTTTGTAGATCACTTAATGAGTTGTTGAGGCTCACCTTTCCATTTATTTAACCGTACATATAGCTAGATTTGAGAAGTTGATCATGTCCATATTTTTGGAATACAGGCATACACAATGGAAGCAAATAATCAAGATCATATTTGCATGTAATATAGACAACACATAAACACAGATTTTAATCAAACATAAATTAAAATCGATACTTATCTCTTGAAGCATGACCGCAAATCAACTCTCTTGAAGCTATTGCACAAATCATCCAATTCGTTCTCCAGGTCTGCGATCTTCTGCTATAACCTCAAAAATCTCTAAGTAGGAAATACTTATGTGGGCAAGTACTGCTTCTCAGAAAGGTCAAAGTATTTATTCTATGTAGGAAGAGAATCTTATTTATAACCATACTTTAGGGTGTAAAACCCTTCTTTCTCTCCAAGTACTTGCAGAACTTTCCTTCTAGAAGACTAGTTTATTTTTACCAAAATCTTATAGGATTTTATTACTTCTAGAAAACTGGTTTCTTCCTTTCCAAGTTCGTTAATTAATCAGGCATACAGGGACCATAGATTTAATTAGTGAGGCTTTCAATTATAATATTAATTCGATAAATGAATGAATTAACCTACCATAATAAATTACAAATTATTCCACTAAAAACTCATAATTGCACTCCTCGGTATAATTTTAAAATCGTTCATTAAATCATATTTAACTCCCCATATTAAGATTACATATACCAACCAATCGAACTAAACTTTTGACTATCTAATTCATTGATTAACTTAATCTTTTATTCATACGCTTAATTTATTTCATGTGGTGGATACAAAATCCACCTGCAGGGTATTCACATGAAAACTTATATGCAACCATAAAGGGGTAGCATCAATATTAAGATTGAGATATAGATTCCATCAATTAATTATTATTTCACAAATGTCATTTGTCATTATCCAATCTATCGGGAACATTTTAACTCAGGAAAGAGTTTCATCCTTTGATAGATCAAAACAACAAACAAATTACATTGATCATAATAATTATATCAAGATTAAGAGTATAAGTACATTTAATAATCTAGAGAATTTATTTTATTAAGTCAGATAAAATATTTATCTCTCTACTTGGTCCGTTCAATACATATAAAATGTACTAGCACAAGAAGTTGAAATTATACCATTTCTCATAATCAAGATAAGTTATATTTAATCTTGTGCTACAATCGTACCGATGAATTTGTTCACTTTTCATCTTAGATTGTGAACATATATAAACGTTATACTTATAAGAGCCGTCGATTTAATCTTTCGTGTATAAGCTAAACTCCATACACTAAATCATCTATTATATAAGTAAAGGATACATCAACAAATAAATGATCTATTTAAATCTTTATTAAAATTGAATAAATAATTGTTCTATAATAAATACTATATCTAAACACGCATGATTAATAGTATATCCCATGGTTAATAGTATATATCCCAACAATCTTTCACTTAGTTAGAATTGATATATTACTTTTTGTCCAATATTTGAATAAATTTATGATATTATATTTATAATATTAATATTTTTGTCAAACATACATTTCATGATATTCTTAATAAATATGATATTTTAGTTTTATAATTAATTAAATTAAAATATTATTAATTTAAAAATATATATCAATTATTTTTTATAATAGTAATTAAAAATATATATTTATTAATTAATATATATTTCAGAGATAATATGTATCTTAAATACCTAATTTAATAATATTTATAAAGTCACATATTTATCAAATATTAATTTTTAATAATTAACTTTTATTTTAAAATTTTAATCTAATGATGAAAATATACTTGTGCTACCAAATAGTACTTTTATAATTATAATTTTTGTAATTATACTATAATTATATCATGACAAACAAACAGGTCATTGTAATTACTATACTGTATAATTACTAGGTTGTGTATTTACTATCCTAGTAATTACACTAATTTCAATTATATAGTAACTTTCCAAATAGACCCTAAAAAAAATTAATATAAATAAAACAAAACTGTTATTTGATTAAAAAACTATAATATTTGAATAAAGAAATAAATATTTTATTTTCTCATAAAATAGTTGAACTACTTGAACTATAAATAAAAATTTATATCAATAAAAATAATTCTTATAAGAAAATATAGTCATAAAAAAAATTTAAACGCAATATATGTTAATCTTTAATAAAAAGTTATCAACCAAATAATTAAAGAAATTGTTCCAATTTACATACACGAATATAAGAATGTTCGAATAATAGTCATAGAATAATCAGATTAAATTCTAACATAAAGATATACAAAATATAATTTAAATGAATAAACTATAAGATTCTCAAGTATTGTATCTACTTGGCATTAGTTTAACCGCAATTTTCTCACGCATATTGCTCATTATTTGTAAATTTTGAGGTGTCCAACTAGGTCCATTTGTTTGACCCAATATTTCTTCTTGTTGTTCTTCTTCTTCGAATATCATTTCAGCCAAGTTAAACACTCAGTATCATTTATACACTCCTTCCTAATAAAATTATTTATTGCAAAACATGCAATAACAACATCTCTTTGGACATTAATAGAATATTGTGTCATTTTATCCAATATAGAAAAATTGCTTTCAGCACTCTATAAGCATGTTCAATCACATTTCTAAGTTGTACATGAGCATGATTAAACCTTTCCTCCTTATTTACCGCATGCCTTCGATGATAATCTCTTAACCAATATCGAATATTACGATATGGTGCTAGAAATTCTTGAGTGTTAGGATACACCTCATCACATAAATAATATTTATCTGAAATTAAAATAAAAATGTAAATGATCATAATAAGAAGCTTAATCCTCATTTTATATTTAGAGTTGTATAACTTACTAGGTGAAGGAAATAAAAATTTATTATTTAGATTAGTTACAATTTCTGTTGGAACACATGCATAATGTGCTACCCCTACCCATCTAGCATAAACATAAGTGGAGATCATGTTGAAGTCACATATTGAGAGAACATTCTGGTAACATTTTTCCTTTCCTCTTCTTCTATAAACAATTTATTGATGGCAGAAATAATTGCATGTACTAATGTCCCATCAAGTGCACCTAGAACTCTGCAAATATATAAATGTATATGTTACAAGTTATTATGAAAATTAAAAGTTATAAAGTTCTATAATGATAATATTACAAATAATACCTTCAAAATTCTTCATAAACCTTTATGAGCACATGGAATATTATGATTAGCATCAATTGTTGTAAGGTGTTGTCATCTCTGCAAACTTTATTATTGCTTCAAGAACTTCATGAAAATATTTGTGAATTATTTGTGAAGAATATTGAAATCTTTTTTTGATAACCATAAAACGTTCATTGTGTCTTATGATAATTTAAAATATAGCTATCTTTTCTTCCATCGATATATATTGGCTATTAATGAGCTAGTCATTACGTCTAAAATATTGACATAGTCGAACATATGCATCATGATGCATGCGCATTAACTTTACGCATTGTGGATCAGGGCCAGACAATAATTTTAATGTGTATTTTTTATCAAATAAAAATAATTTTAATCTTTATTTCTTTGAATATGCTCGACTCTAAATCGATTGTTGTGCCAATATATGATCATCAACCATAGTATTTGATCATCATTGTCCATGACTAATGATTAATCTATTTAAACAAAGAAAAAATATAATATTCAATAGTAAGTATGATATCATATGTATTTGACAAACATAAAAAAATTATATAACCACAAAATTGACTATAAAAATTAATTTAATACTAATCGAACATTCACTAAGCAAGAGATGAAAAACAAAAAATGATCTATAACCATAATATATAAAAATATTCAAAAAAGTAAGATAAGCATAAAAAATACTACTTAAAAAGGTAACTTGAAAAAAAAAACCTAGGATCAAATATCTAATGTATTTTCCTTCTAATTGAAAAAATCAAAAATTCCCATTGCCTTAACCCAACTCTCTAATCTGTTCCCTTCCATTGTCATCCAAGCTTTATTGTAGCTATCACCTTCACAAGGTATACTAATAGTTATATTGTATAACGATTTTTCCCATCTAAGACCATCTAATTTTTTCATACATTCCTCCATATTAGGCCCACTACTTTTTTAAATAAGTAACTCCATTGCAACGCTCATCTTCTCATTAATTTTCAATTGAGATAATTTTCTTTTATTTTTTGAAATTTTCCGTTCCATCAGAATTGAAGAGTGAGATGGAGAATTAATAGTTATATCAGTTTTTTCACCAATAAGATCTTCAACATCATCCAATATATCTATATTTATATTAGTAGATATAGACGAAGCACCAGGACATGGAGTTGTATAATTGAGACTTCAACCATAAATGTCTGTTGTAGTAGAGCCCTCAAAAAGTATTATACACATATATGGGAATGGTAGGGGTGAACTCCTCAGTGTCTTTGCTTTTGGATGACCTTATATCCAAATATAAGAGATTATACTTTCAATATACACTTTAAACCATTTTTCTTTACATTAAAAAAGAGAAAAAATTTATTGGATAATTACTAACATTTATGTACTCATCCCACTTACTATTAGCAATTAGAATAGTATTGATTGTTGGATCATAAATATTATCAGTTTTTTAATTAATTATTGACAATCAAGCTTGATATTTTTCTTTTACATAATCATAATGGTTCTTCATCTTCTTTTTGTGTAACTATAAATTCATGAGAACTTTCGGTGTAGCTTTAATCTTGTTCCATAATTCTGGCTTCAAACTACTTTCATGTCTCCCGTTCAATGATATTTCTTGAATACAAATTTCTACCAAAAAAAAACTTTACTACATCCATTCTTTAAATCACTTTTGAATTTTCATTAGCTTGTTCCATAACTGAAATATAAAATTCTAATCATCATAACATATAGATTTACACAAATAAAAGTTACATATTTTATACAGTAATTGCTCAAACTGAGAAAGCATTAAACTGGACAATATCAAAGACATTAAACATGACAAAATCCTTTATTATAAATTATCACTCCCTCCGTTCTATTTTAATTGTTAGGTATACTAAAAATAGTTATTTCAAAATACTTGCTAGTTTCAAAATTCAAGAGATAATTGATCATGTTTTTCCAATTCTACCCTAGAACTTAAAGTCATTCTAAAATGTGAAAAGAATTATTATTTTATGTTTTCAAAAAATTAACAGGGTTATATTAGTCAAATTATCATTTCTATTAACTTTTTCTTAATGATTGTGTAAATCTTATCCTAACAATTAAAATGAAATAGAGGGAGTAGCATTTATTGGGTTACTGATTTTCAATCCACCTTATCATTGAAAATTGAAGTAGTCTTTGATCTCTTATTTTCTTTTAGCGTAAACAAAAAGTTTCTTGTTGTATAGATAATTGGGTGAAGTTTGCAGAGAATTATATCTTTTTGTAGATTCTTTACCTTTTCGTATATCCCTGATATATGATCAGTTTGCCAATATTTATAATGAGTAATATATTTACTTAATTTTTTTTTTTTAAAAAAGCCTCAATTATGTTTGGCTACTTTGAATAAAGATTTGCTAAACTAGGATTAGCAGCTGATAAGAAGAAAAAAGAAAGTAATGCTCTGAGGCTGTAAAGCTGTATTGAATCAGGTGAGCAATTTTCTCATATCAGTTACTGGTTAGATATTCTTAGGGACTGATATGTAGGAAATCAAGACTATTTTTATATAGGAAAGATGAAGAGTTTGCATTTGAGGTAATTGTTTGTTGCATGCTGCCTTTTATCTGGTACTTGTTTGTTGAATTCATTGAGATGTTATAAGTTGCATATAATTTTTCAGTTTGTAACACTGTGATTTTTGTAATTTTTATGGTAACAATGTCTTCAGTTTTTTCCAAATTATTGAAACAAAAACAAAATATGTGTGGTATTCTTTAAGGGAATGGTTAAATTTAAAAAGAGATTGGGATGATAGTTTAGTAAAACTTTTGCATTCTCTAGTCCTACAGGCTACAGCTACAAGCCTACAACGCTAAGGGAGTTGGAAAATGGTAAAAGTTGCTCTATAATAACAATAATAGGACCAAATTTTTGGGAGATCAAAATTTTGGGAGGTCAAAAGTATTTATTGTTTTTAAAATATATTTTTTTAAAATTTTTTTTTTTTAAAAAAAGGAGGTGTTTTTCAAGCTTTTGGGAGAAAATAAGTGTTTTTAAGAAATAACAGAAGTTGTTTTTCTGAAATTAAAAAAGTAATTTTTTCCTAAAAGCACTTTGAGAAAAATACACTTAGAAGCAATTTTTAAAAGTTTGGCCAAATATTAATTGCTGCTCAAAGTGTTTTTTAAATTTATTGGCCAAATAAAAATTACTTCTTACTAAAAATACTTTTTTAATGACATTTTTGAAAAAAATACTTCTCAAAATAAGTTAATTTTACAAGTTTGACCAAACAAGTTATAAGTAAAGTGACATGAAGCTTTGGAACTCTGGAAAGCATGGAATTTACTTTTTTTTTAGATGAAAATTGAACACCTCATCTAAACATGCTTGTTTTTTAATTGTTATTAAGATATAATTTCCAAGTAAGAAGAAAATAATGATACCAAAAATATTATCAATATACAAATTAATAAGTTCTGAATGGAAAAAAAGACTGCATTAGCCGACTGATGCTTGGAGAAAGAGAAAGGTCGTCAATACTTGAAAAAAGAAAAAGAAAAGAAAATCTGCGTAATAAAAAAAGAAACAACGTGTGAGCTTTTAAAGAAAATAAATTAGGTTTTAAAAAGAGTCTGAATGGTATTCAGAGTCTTTCATAGATATGATCGAATCAGACATTTTCAAACCTATTAAGAGATTTTAGAAGGAAAAAAAAAACAAACTCACTTAATGTACTGAAATCTTAACCATTCAAATGCAGACCCTCATTAAATACAAATAAATGAGGCCTAAATAATAGTATTATATTAATGACATAGTACATAAATGTTGCAAAATAATCAACACTAAAATGCGAGAGAACATATAGAACAAAAAACTTGAAGATTGATATTCTTTTCTTCTTCTTGATGTGTCTGAAATAAGGCATATGAGAGTACCTTTTACGAGGAAATACATTTAGGTTGCAATCTAGTTTTCCCAATTAATTTTTGAAAATCACTAGTTATTTGGAAACAACCAATTTTGATTTTTCGGACATCCACACAAGTAATTTTATAACACTCCGTTTTGGATATCCTGTCACGCCCCACCTTGGGAGACATGACTGGCACCTAATTTCATACTAGAATCTGGGCTGACCTGGCTAGGCACACCCACCTCTGATGCCTACCAATGACTTAAACTCAAGAAAATAAACTGTTATATCTTAGCTGTAAATATAGTCTCGGGCCGACAAAGTCACGCAGTACTTGTAAAAGAAAACAGCTAACCCAGCCAACATACATCAATAGGGATCCTATGCGGGCCGACAAGACCACCATGTTGTCTAGTTATAACAGAAAGAAAAATAAGCAGCTACACTAGGCCTCACACGGCCAACAACAGCTAATTAACTGGATATTGTAGTCTACAAACCTCTAAGAATACAAATAATGGCCGGGACAGGGCACCTGCCTACCCAAATTCTATATAAATGAAAAATTGTAGTCTCTACAACCTGGCAACTCCGAATGAAAGCAGCAAACTGCTGACCCTGAACAGCTGCTACTGAAGATCCTAAACTCTGTCTGTCTAAACCTGTAGGCAAGTATGCAGCGCCCATAGTTGAGCGTCAGTACAATATGTACTGAATATGTAAGGCAATAATAAAAACTAGTAGAAATTGGTAAAGACTGAAAGTAAGTAGAAAGAAAGGGCAGAAGCTAACCTGGAAGTCTGCTTATTCATAACCTGCATCTAGTAAAACACTACACGTACATGAGCTACGACTGTACAATCATATATTTATAAGCTATAGCTAGCAGACAAAAGTACAAATAAGAACCTAACTTGGTCCCCATAAGCCTGGAAGGTACAAGCAACACAAACAACCTATCGGGACCCCCATAAGCCCTAGCAAGTACACTTCAATCTATATACCCCTATCCAGGTTTCTATGACTCTATTGGTGCTATGGCCAACCTACCTGTCCCATGGGTCTACAACTGAACCCGCTTGGCTCCTGACTTGTAGTTGTGTCTGAGTCCGGTGGACTCCTCATAACTGCACCCTTGGCACCAGGCTCGATGAGGGTCAGTGATGCTGATACAATGTAAGAATAATAGTTCATCCATGGAATGGACTGTCATATGGCCCTTGGGCCTCTGCATCGTCCCTTGGGACGGCATATCGCTCCTTGGAGCAACGTCATACAGCCTCTGTAGCGACGACATAGCTAATAACCATGGGATGGTCCCGGAAGGCTCCTAGGTGAGGGCAATCCCAATCGATGTGCTATACTGAAGTCTCAATCTAGCCACTCAAAAAGGTGTATCTGGCATTCTAGGCCTGACGCGACCACTGCTCGCCCCTAAAATAATCTGTATAGCTGCTAGTAGGCACACCCCCTATACCTGTATCTAATCAGAGTATCCTGATAGTGATCATAATATCTAATGGTCTAGACCAGATAGAGCGAGGTTTAGAGTGGCCTAACAATACTCTGAATATCCTGCTTGGACAACTGGTGTGCCCCGCAAGTGTACGGGTCGTACAAGTAATATAGTGACCCTTTTTAAGAGCCGGAATGTCGAACCCACAGGGACTGGTTCAGCGAATTATCAAGTTCACGTGTTAGTTAAGAGGTTGATTTTAGAAGTTTTGGATAATTTGTAATTAAATCTTGAGGGTGACACAAAATAATCTGGAAGCAATACAAAACAAAACTAGAGTTAAGGCCGGATAATCATGCAATGATACCATTCATAATGGGTTAAGTATGAAATTATCAATTGTTGTCTCACATAATTGGAATTGCATGTTCATGGTCTTCCGAACCTCTAAACACAACAAACTAGCCTCACTACTACATCGTTGAGCGAGGATGTCATTTCTAGTTCGTGGGCAATTCACTACGTGGATGTGGTTTATGGGGTTTATGCCCTTGATTAGGGACTTCCGTACCTCCAACCATTTAACCAAACTTAGCTTCACAACTACTCCTTCGAGTGGTGGAGTACAATTCTAAGTTGGTGTCTTTCTATCTTCCCATTTTATCAACCAAGCAAGGTAAATTAGGTATATTTCTATCCTAACCGCGAATCCTATCAAAAGATAAGAACTTGCTTCCTACAATCTTATGTTCTTGCCTAGGTTTGCTCTTCCAAGCTTTCACCTATGCTTAAGCCACTTGTTTTCATGGTTATCAAACATAAAAACAACAATAATAAAGATTGTAAGACAAAACAACAACTAACAACTCAACCCAAAACGAATCTAAGCAAATACAATCATATCCATGGCCTCAACCCTAGATGGAGGGTTCTAGCCACTCATGTTTGTACAAATACTCAAAAACATGTTTAGAGTAATATAATTGCAAGAATAGATGAAAAGAAACTAAGAAAAGATGAACCCAATAGGAGTTCTTCAAGTCTCCTTCGCGCCTCCTTCACAGTTTTTCGGAAAATTCCATGTTCAATGATTTTAGAAGCTAAGGGTTCAATTTATACTATGTTGAAAAAATATAAAATTTGGCCTGTGGTGAAACAGCTCCGTATCACGGAGCTGAACGCCCTAATTGACCTCCGTGACACGGAGTTAACGCGTACCCTCACTAGAATGTGTCAAAAAATGCAATTTTCGGTCAAGTGTTGCCGCGTTGGCAGCGTGCCACGGCCCCTATCGCACAGGGTGCCAGCTATTGCATGTTTTCTTGTTGACTTTCACGTTTTGCTCTTGATTCCATTCCTCCACTTCACCAAATCATGAATTAGTTCCTGAAATGCATTATTAACCTTCAAAAACAAGGACTAATTATGTTGGTTAGTATATATTCACATTTACATAAAATCACATGAAAATGTATATAAATAAGTAGATAAACAAGACAAAACTAAGTTATAAAGTATCACTTGGGCATGCAATTATGCCCAAGATCAAAACCTCACACTTAAAGCCTTGTTCGTCCTTGAACAAACCTTTTACATCTCATGCACATGAAGACTCACACACAGCTAATTTGGCAAGACAACTCAAGCTACGACTACAATGACTGTTTAAGATAACAAGTTAAAAATAGTGCATGCAAGATTTAACCATTAAAATCAAATTTAACTATGTTAAGACTTCCTAACCTCAAGACTTGACTCTCAATCTTAGCGAACTCATGCAAATCAACTGATCAAGAAATCCAACATAAATTATATCCTTCATTTAACATGTGCCCTCACAAAAAGAGAGTTACCCATTTTCACTCACAATTTTTAAATCATATTGTGCATGGGTATAAAAACAGAATTCACACTCACTCTCACAAAGAATTCACATGCATCATGTAGTGAATCATAAGCTTGCCCTTAGTGTTTTACTCCACTAATTTAAGGATGTATGAACATAAGATCAAGTAGGACTTAATGGGTTGTAATGTAAGCTAAGGGACGGGTAGGTATTATTCTGGCCAGTAATAGTGACTATCTTCCCCAAGCGCTTTTAATACATCCAACATTCATTAAGGACATCTCTTTTCTTACTTCCTCCTCATTCTTTTCAATCTTGAATTTTCTCTTCTTGTTCCCATTTCTTTAAGCACACTCAGCTTAGTAGTAAGGAGTACTTAAGCAATTTTTTTCATTCATTTATTTTCTTACTCCCTACTAATAATCAACCATTTTCACACAAGTGCACCTTTGTCCTTTTCTCAACTTTCACAACTTCTACTTTTCCTTCTTTTTCACGTTTCTCACTCCTTCACTCTTTGGAATTTTTCACTTAAGCGCTTCGGAGTGTTGGATCAAATTCAAAGCTAATGAAAGAAATGGATTAGCTTATGTTGTAGCTATCAAAGAATAGGCTTAAGGCTCAATGGGGCTAACTAGGATTAAATATTCAAGGTAGGTAAAGTGAGGTATAACATTTAGGTTCATTCAAAGAAATGCCTAAATCATCTCCTACAGTCCACATCCTTCATTTCATTTTATATACACACCAGGAAAGTTCTAGACATTCCACAATAGCACAAAATATTCGACAAACTTACACTCACAGCACATGCTCAATTCAAGACACATTCAGCAGACTCTTAACTCAGGTAATCACAAAAATTCAGAATTAAGCTTCAATCACATCGAATCCAATTCAAGAGCCTAAGTGTATCAAACAAAGTTATACACTTCTTACATGCTTCAACACTAACCACACTTGTATCCTACAATCATGTATAGCACATAACAAGAACATCAAGCCAGCAATTAGCTACGGGTTCAAAAATCAAAATCTATTGACTAATTTTCCTCAAGACGGTCTTCATCCATCCATCGTCGGAAATAGTCTCTAACTATGACTAAAAACACTATATACAGACAAAGAAAAATTGTTATTCTTCGGTTCAAAGACCCCCCGTCGGAAAAGAACCGAAAAGAAAAACCAACGGGTGATGAAGTCATGCTTAATTCAAAATTTTCAAAAATTTTGTTCCAATATTTCTCCCAAGCACTAATTCACAAAAAATCATTAAGCACAAAAATTTTTAAATTTTTCTCACCCCACACTTGAATCATGCTATGTCCTCATAGCATCAAATTAAAATTTAAAGATGATGAGAAATACTTCTTGAGGCCTCTAGGCCTAGCTAATAGCATGTTTTTCTTTCTTTGAACACTGGGGTATTTAACCCCACACTTTTCCTCTTTCATGCTTCTTAGCTTCCTCCTTGCTGGGTACTCAGACTTCCCCTGCATCTGTGCTTAAATCTCCACCAAAAACAACAACAAGATGAAAATAAACAAAATCACACAAATGCAAGAAATTAAAATGGTACCTATGGTACCCTTGGGTTGCCTCCCAAGCAGCGCTTAATTTTACGTCGCGGCATGACGCATTAGGTTTCACCACTTTTCCCTCCACTTTGAGGATATGAATCTCACCCCTAATTTCTTTTCCAGTTTCCTCTTATATTCTAGGTTGTCAACCAAACTTAATGTCGAGAAATGCTTTGAGTGAAGTACAATACACCTCAACTCTAAAACTGCATTGTGCTTGACCTCCTTACTTGTATACACCTTCTCCACATCAACATCTAACTCCCCATGAATGTTAAATGGTTGGAATTATGTCTCTTCTTCCGTGAATGGATTGGCCATATGTGTGAAACCATCACGGGGACTCTCAAGAGCTTCTAATTGTTGGGCTTCTTCCAAGAACTCACCCTTTTCTTCTTCTTGTAGTTCCTCTTGAGTATCGCATAAGACTTTTACTTGCAAATCACCACAAGCTTCAGCCTCATCCATCATCTCCGTGACCTTGGCGCTTATCATTTCTAGGGCCTCTCCATTTTCCTTGGTCTGAACTCTAAATACTTTCATCTCCTCCTTCATTGCTTCTGTTTTCTCAAGGACCTCTTTTATCATGTTTTCTAACCGAGCTTGGCGTTCCAAGTCCTCCTTTTCATCATTCCTATATTCATCAAAAACAACAGAAGGATCATAGTAGGGGCTTGGGGGAGGGAAGTATGCATTTGGACAGCCATCCCAATGGCCATCTTGACCACCACATATACTGCAAGTGTATGCATTTGGGCAACCATTCCAATGACCATTTTGACCACCACATATATTGCAATTGTTACAGTGTTGCCACAAGTGGGGTCCTCCACAATTCAGACAGGACTCGTCAAAATATGAGTATCCACAATTTAAACCATTTGTATTCCATGATGTCATGTTAAGAAGGGTATCAGACTAAAAACAAAATTTTAAAATAATTTTAAAACAAATATATATATAATTTTTTTTCAACATAAAAAAAATAGATACTAACACAAAACAAGAAATTCACCAATTTCACCAGTCCCCGGCAACGGCGCCAAAAACTTGGTGTGCCCCGCAAGTGTACGGGTCGTACAAGTAATATAGTGGCCCTTTTTAAGAGCTGGAATGTCGAACCCACAGGGACTGGTTCAGCGAATTATCAAGTTCACGTGTTACTTAAGAGGTTGATTTTAGAAGTTTTGGATAAATTTTGTAATTAAATCTTGAGGGTGACAAAAAATAATCTGGAAGCAATACAAAACAAAACTAGATTTAAGGCCGGATAATCATGCAATGCTACAATTCATAATGTGTTAAGTATGAAATTATCAATTGTTGTCTCACATAATTGAAATTGCATGTTCATGGTCTTCCGAACCTCTAAACACGACAAACTAGCCTCACTACTACATCGTTGAGCGAGGATGTCATTTCTAGTTCGTGGGCAATTCACTACGTGGATGTGGTTTATGGGGTTTATGCCCTTGATTAGGGACTTCCGTACCTCCAACCATTTAACCAAACTTAGCTTCACAACTACTCCTTCGAGTGGTGGAGTACAATTCTAAGTTGGTGTCTTTCTATATTCCCATTTTATCAACCAAGCAAGGTAAATTACGTATATTCCTATCCTAACCGCGAATCCTATCAAAAGATAAGAACTTGCTGCCTACAATCTTATGTTCTTGCCTAGGTTTGCTCTTCCAAGCTTTCACCTATGCTTAACCCACTTGTTTTCATGGTGATCAAACATAAAAACAACAATAATAAAGATTGTAAGACAAAACAACAACTAACAACTCAGCCCAAAATGAATCTAAGTGAATACAATCATATCCATGGCCTCAACCCTAGATGGAGGGTTCTAGCCACTCATGTTTGTACAAATACTCAAAAACATGTTTAGAGTAATATACTTAAAAGAATAAATAAAAAGAAACCAAGAAAATATGAACCCAATAGGAGTTCTTCAAGTCTCCTTCGCGCCTCCTTCGCAGTTTTCCAGAAAATCCCGTGTTCAATGATTTTAGAAGCTAAGGGTTCAATTTATACTATGCTAAAAAAATGCAAAAATTTGGCCTGTGGTGAAACAGCTCGTGTCACGGAGCTGAACTCCCTAATTGACCTCCATGACATGGAGGTAACGCGTACCCTCACTGGAATGTGCCAAAAAATTTAATTTTCGGCCAAGTGTTGCCGCGTTGGCAGCGTGCCACGGCCCTTATCGCGCAGGGTGCCAGTTATTGCATGTTTTCTTGTTGACCTTCACGTTTTGCTCTTGATTCCATTCCTCCACTTCACCAAATCATGATTTAGTTCCTCAAATGCATTATTAACCTTCAAAAACAAGGACTAATCATGTTGGTTAGTATATATTCATATTTACATAAAATCACATGAAAATATATATAAATAAGTAGATAAACAAGACAAAACTAAGTTATAAAGTATCACTTGGGCATGTAATTATGCCCAAGATCAACAATTGTAACTCATAAACAACTGTAGGGTCACAGACGACCAATTACTTATTTCCCTTGCTTAGAACAACTGTAAGGATGCTACTGATCGGGCATGCTCTTGAGCAGTCAGCCCCTAACCTTCCCCAGGCAGCTTACAATAATTCTTAGCCTGAAGGTAATATTGTACTAGCATGGTTCTAGTCCCTTAGACCTTAACTTGATCTGCTCAGATTTCCTATGTCTTTACTAGACGATTCCTAACCTCATAGGTAACACTATCTAGACCTAGCCACTCACGACAATCTGTACCTGAGTATCTTATGACAGCAGGCTAGGCGTTGGCCCTGCATTTAACTACTGATAAGATCCCCTCCTTAGGGTACCCATGGGTCTATCTAACTTGGATAATTGGGATGACTCCCTAGGTGACCTGTATGACAAGTACTAAGTCGATTGCAACTAATAGTCACTGGCAGTAGCCAACTACGTGGCAAGCTATCACTTATGTCACTTGGGCAATCCTGACGCCCCTGATTCTAAGGTAAGCTATCCTATTCAGATCCTAGCCCTGGAGGCATCAAGGTACGCCAACGGTATCTAGACGAGCTTTACTGACAACACCGGCGACAAGTGTAAGTTATATTGCCCCACTACACGAATGTTGTTCAACTTATCAAATCAGGCCCAATAGCTACCCCTAAGCTTCTAAGGCCCTGGGCATGACAGCAAGACATCAAAATCCTACCAACATATTGAACAGAAGAATACAGGGCTTATTACAACACTTCTAGTGTGGATCACATCTAACATACTCTTTCCGGACGAGGGATATTGTAATCTATTCTCAATACGTCTTCTAACAACTGACCACAACATATATAAGCATTATCTACAAGAAGCAGCTAATACAACACATGGTATTGTTATCTATGTTCAAAAGCATAAGTTGTATCACTATGCGACGAGAATAACTTGCCGAAGGAATTAGCCTCAACATACCTTGAATGTCAACTTTCGTTCATTACACAGTGCTCCACCTGAAGCAAGTAACTCCACTTAATTGCCACCTTTACAGTAGAGAATACCGTTATTTTCAACAATAAGAATAGCCAATAACAATATATTTTCAATAGAATTAACCATAACTTCAACTCCATTTCATTCGGTCGAAAACTTATAATTTCTCAAGAATTCAAAAGGGAGAAATGCTTGCCTATTGCCTGTGGCCGTTTAGAATCCAATTTGAAACAATTTTGACAACCTTTACTCGGTGGGATTCTGGTTTGCGAGTGAATTTTCAAGAAATAACTCCGCAAAGATGTTTCTGGTAGGCCTAAAACCTGTTACCCGAAGTTAATTTGTATTTGGATGGCATTTGATAGTGTAATTTGATGAAAATCGGATGAGGTTTACGTACTCTCTTTGTACTTGGCCGAAGGAAATATTTTCAAATGAATAACTCAACCTTAAAAATATATATATATACAGGAGGCACTGGGCAAGGGGGCGCGGCGCGCCACCCGTAGCGCCAACCAAGGGGCATGACGTGCCGTTGTAGCGCTCCGTGCGCTGGCCCTCCGGTTCTGGCCTCCTGCTCACTCAATGACATGCTCGTGTACTCATTCTCCCGGGAGTTTTTCTGTATGTATCGTACTCCAAAATTCTCAACATACGCATGCACGCGTCGGTTAAACACTAAGAACTTACAGGGTGTATCATCATCCCCCCGTTAGGAATATTCGTCCTCGAATGTCCTCTTAGGCTTAAAAGACTCAACTCCGATAACTATTGCAAGAAAAGTTTTCAGCGGAGCTTCCTATGTAATATGGACTATCTGAAAACCTGAAACACAAAAAAGTCCAACATAGGTGTCCCACAAGACGCTATTTGCAATTAAAATATAGCTATATCACATATAACATAATCAACTAATAATAATAGCAATAGAGTCAACTATATAACATCTGAAACTATCTTTCCATAACTTAAATCATTTGGATTTGTATACTATCTTTGTAGAGCCTAGGATAACTGAAACTGTCCAGACTTTGCATCATTCGTGGGCTTTTTTTTCAATCCATTTCTTCTATAGTTCTGTACCCCATGATACTCTAATGAGTTAAAACTCTGGTTCTCAAGATGGCTCATATAACTATCAGAGTCTCTCTGCGGGGTATTGCTTCTGTACTTTAGGTATCTCCAATTGGATTAATTTGAGATAAGGTCTTCTACGCGCTTGCGTAGTATTGATAAACAGATCCTAGCCACGAAGGTAACTCTATCTCATAGGCCACTTGGCCAATCTTTTGGAGGGTCTGGTAACACTTAATGAATCTAGGGATGGTCTTGCCCTTCTTATCAGATTCCATGACGCCTTTCATTGGTGAAATTTACAAGGATACCCAGTTGCTACTTCAATCTTTAACTCTCTACATTATTCGTAGGATAGGATTTTCGATAACCATGGGCTGCCAGTACATCCTTCCTGATAAGCTTAACTCCCTTCATCTAGCTAATGTATTAGTATGCCCGATGCAATTACCCCTAATTTATCTGCTTCAAGTCATCATTTAGGGAGGCCTACATTTCCACCCGTAACCAACCTCCAAATTGTGTGTTTTGTCTGACAGTCCGCATGAGGATAGAATGCGGTACTTAGATTAACCTGTGTCCCCAATCTATTCTAGCATCTTCAAAAATCTGGGTGTGAGTCGTGCCTCTCTGTCAGAATTTATTAGATATTGGGGCTCCACATAGACAACTACTCCTTAAATATTTACTCGGCATAATCTTTAGTTAAAACATAATTCCATCTGGTAAGACATGACTTGTCCTCATTAGCCTTTCTATACTGACTCAAATACGGTCAATTTACACCTGATATGAGATAACCCCATAACTATATTCATGTTGATTACTCTCCACTTCCTTGCCCGCACGACCATCTCCTGAATTGGCCTGCTCAGTTCCTATGGTCCAGCCTTCCCTGGCTAGTCATTGGAGCTCTGTGCTATGATTCAACAATATCTTCCCTCTCCCCATTCTATCAGTAGGTCTCACTTTACGACTTGATGTGTTTTCATTAAACTTTGGGTGGAGAGGGGTAACAGACATGGTGCACCTTGGTCATAGTCTGCTAACGAAGTTTTGCCACCTTTGGAATGCAGAGTCGACCTCTGGGTCTTATGACTCCGCCCCTTGTTATCTTAAGGGCCAATAACTTCCTACTGGGCCTTGTCTCTAGGTTGTACTAGGTTAGAGTCTCTGTATTGGCACACTCATTTACCTCCTCATCTGGCGGAGATATTGCAGCATTCTAGGTTACAACCTCACTATCTCCTAACTGTCAGCCCGATGCTTATTTCTCAATATTCAATGGTGGTCCCATGTTCTATCAATCTACTTCAACCTGTAAGTGATTCTGTTTTCCTCTAGAGTTAGATACTCGTGCCTCTCCCTTTGCTCCCTTAGACAGAGCTTTGGAGTTCATGCCTTCTACCTCACACTGTCAAGGATATTTCTGACCAAGTCTGCCGACCTGTATTCTTCTGACCCACACTTGGGCCTATTTCGTTCATATGATCTCTCCGTCCTTTGTCATAACAAACTGGGGCCATAACTATCATCTTGCAGGTATACCCTACCGTCATTAGCAAACTGTGCCAGAATCGGCCTATTTCTGACCTGAACTTTACTATTACTGAGGGCTTATCACTTATGGACTCTCCCACACGCACCTAAGTGTTGCTGGCAACCTTATTCGCCCTCTTGATTTACTACTATAAGGGTCTAGATAACTTTGTAAATACTAAGGGTCTCAACCATTCTCTAATCCTTCTCAGAGGCAGCAATTCTAGCCCTCTTTTACTATTCATTCTAGACAATATGGAATTGATACTTGCAGTTTTTATTGTACTCACATGATTCTTCATGTATTTCAGGTAATTCAAAATTAACTGTTGCCCCTGCCTATATATATATATATATATATATACATACTTTCTGACCTCCCACTCCGAGGCTGCAGAAAGAACTGGGGACAATGCTGGCATATCTATCACCTTGTAAGGTTCCTGGTGCTCTGGGAGAATGATGGGGGAAATTTAAAAGACATCTACTTCCGTCCTTGGCTAACTATTCCCCAAACATGGCACCTCATTGGTACTTCCCCCTGCTGCTGTAGTTATCTGACAGCTGGCTGGAGTCTGTCTTATATCACATGTCACTCTAGACAGCCATAGCAAGGAAAGCTTAAGGACTCAACCCTGTACAACTCGGCTCTATGACACGATCTGGTAACCATACTATCATGTCTCGTAGCCTCCTGCCTATGGAATGATGTCACGACCCGAACGGAGGCCCGAATCGCGACACGGGACAAGGAGCCTCGAGAGCCCCCAAGTCGACCCATGGCATAAGCATACATCTAACTCAATCAAGGACTCAATAACTATCAATACAATCATAGAAGAAGTCTAACATGAATATAACATCCAAATATAAAATCCGAAGATGAATACATACATATGTTTGAATAGCTTCTAAACATGAAGTGTTGATGGGACAATACCTCAACTAACTCAACAAGTTCAAACTGAAATACATAAGGAAAAGATAGATAGTCTAGTCCTCGGAAGATAAGGACTCACCAATAAGTAGACGCTAACTCCGATAAGCTATCTTAGAGCGGGACTGAACCTGAGAGCCGGGTTCTGTAT
This sequence comes from Datura wrightii, assembly GCA_035772735.1. Classification (NCBI taxonomy): domain Eukaryota; kingdom Viridiplantae; phylum Streptophyta; class Magnoliopsida; order Solanales; family Solanaceae; genus Datura; species Datura wrightii. Next base: position 101,093,625 of record JASDFA010000007.1, read on the forward strand.
CATGAAATGATACAGCATAAAAGTATGCATTCAGTATGTGGAATATACAGCGTATGCAAGGTAGGTAAAACTGTTAAGTAAGTAAAATCATTTAAAGAAAATTCATTAATTAGACATAAACATCGGTAAACTGAGAGTAGGGCTTGCATGCATTCTTTCTGAAATCAAGATCTTTTCATAACATATAATACATGGCCTTATAACATCAAACTGACTCAAATGACTCAAAGCTGAAATATGACATTTATAGAAAAGTTGAACATTGAGTCAAACCTTGCTTTTAGAACATGCATGAGTATATAAGAATCATGAGTAATGAATATGTATATTTGAATCATATAGAACATGGGAGACTCATCACTTAACCGACATACCGCGATAGAGTTACGTGGTCCCAACTATTACACTCAAGTGGGAACAGTCGTCCAAAACCTTGTCAGGCTAAGGACGCTACCATGATATAGATATCAAGCTAAAGGCCTATTCGGGCAAGGGAAGCTCACAAGGGAGGTCCCAAATCATATAATATGGTATCATTCTACGTTGGCGCGTAGTTCTGGGTCATAGGATGATCGACCCTTAGCATGCTCGGTGCTAGACTCTTCTTCCAAAACATGCAAATGCTCTACATCGTATATAATGAAGCTCAACATCGTCTATTAGTGAAGCTCAATGATCAAATACATCTCAAATACGAAATCATGCATATGAGAAGTTTTAATTCAAAACATACCACAAGCTGAAAACATACTTGGGAGCCTTGCTCCAAAACCATGTGGTAAGCTATGCATAGGAAGATTTAACTCAAAACATACCACAAGTTAGAATATAAAAATTTGGAAGTCTTCGTTCCAAAATAATGTGGTAAGCTTAGTTCGAGAAAATCCTCATTTAAACTTAACATGTGGGTATTGCCCCAAAGCTTTATCATACTTAGAAATACTCAATTCTCATTGAAAACATAATTATAAACATGGGTAGCTTCAAATCATGCTTTCCATCATAAGATCTCATTATTATCACATATACTTTATAAATCTCACTTTTTATGATCATCTCATCAATGAGCTTCAACATTCACAAGGCTAGAAACATCATTTTTAATTGAAATCATTATAAAATTAGCCCATGCTTCACAATTTGATAATAAAATCATAATCAATTCATACCCATGTAAAGAAATTGAAGATTCATGCATTTGAGTAAAAACCCCATAACTTGATCACAGGAATTTCTCATACTTAGAAGAAATTGGGCATGGGTGTGGAAGGAAACACCCACTCATAACCCTACATAACTGGGAGGGATTTATTCTACCACTTCTCTGATTGCCCAAGAAGGATTTGAATGAGAACCTTGAAGACTTGCTCTAGATCACCTCCTCAACCTCTCAAGTTTGCATGCATGGAAGGAAATGACTTAGAATAGGTTTTTCCCCTCCTAAAACTCACTAAAACGAGTCTTAAACGATGTAGTTTAGGCTTTAGGTACTTAGGAATTACGAAAGGGCCCTTACTAAATTAGCAGGAAATTACTGCCAGGTGGTCCTAACGGACGACATGAAGACTCGTGGTCCAGGGCAACGACTCATCACCCTGCTCGTCAAATACACTGCCTAGCCTTGTCTCCTAGTCTTGTAACGGGTCACATCACGAATCGTTAGGGGTGACCACAACTCGTGGTCACCGCTCATGAAGTACACTGCTCTTCTTCTTCTCTTTTTCTTTTCCCCCACTCTACGGCTGACCCAACGACTCGTGAGGTTTGACCACGAGTCGTTGCCATACCCGTGGGGACCCTTTCCTTCAAACTTCCCAAACTCCTCATTGGCCTCCCCACGAGTCACCTGACGACTCATAGGCTGCCTTCACGACTCGTCCTGAGTCTGTAATATCTACTTTATATTTTCTCTGTTTCAACTTTCGGGTCTGATCTTTGGGCTTCCGAGGTATAAAAATGTGGTGCACAACACACCCATAGACAAGACTCTACTAGACATAGCTTGCAGAATCCGTAGGATACGACCTGCTCTGATATCAATTTTTTCACGCCCCACCTTAGGAGGCAAGACTGGCACCTAATGTTATACTGGAATCTGGGCTGACTTGGCTGGTCACATACACATCTGGTGCCTACCAATGACTTAAACGCAAGAAAATAAACTGCTATATCTCGGCTGTAAACACAACCTCGGGCCGACAAGTCCACACAGCACCTGTAAAACAAAACATCTAACCTAACCAACATACATCAATAGGGATCCTACGCGAGCTGACAAGACCACCATGTTGTCTAGTTATAACAGAATGGAAAATAAGCAGCTATACTACGCCTCACACAGCCAACAATATCTAACTAACTGGATACTGTAGTAGCCTTTAAGAATACAAATAATGGTCGAAAAAGGGCTCCGGCATACCTAAATGCCATATAAATGAAAAACTGTAGTCTCTACAACCTGGCAACTCCGAATGAAAGGAGCTGGCAAAACTGCTGACCCTAAAAAACTGCTACTAAAGATCTTGAGCTCTGTCTGTCTAAACCTGCAGGCATTTATGCAGCGCCCCATAGTTAGGCGTTAGTACAATATGTACTGAATATGTAAGGCAATAATAAAAGCTGAGTAGAAGTTGTTAGAGACTGAAAATAGGTAGAAAGAAAGGGCTGAAGTTAACCTGGAAGTTTTCTTATTCATAACCTGCATCTAGTAAAACACTACACGTACATGAGTTATGACTGCACAATCATATATTCATAAACTATAGCTAGCAGACAAGAATACAAACAAGAACCTAGCCTGGCTCTCATAAGCCTGGAAGGTACAAGCAACACAAAAACAACCTACTAGGACCCCCGTAAGCCCTGGCAAGTACACTTCAATCTATATACCCCTATCCAAGTGTCTATGACTCTACTGGTGCTATATCCAATCTACATGTCCCCTAGGTCTACAACTGAACCCGCTTGGCTCCTGATCTGTAGCTACACCCTAGGCACCAGGCTCGACAAGGGTCAGTGATGCCGATACGGCATAAGAATAATAGTACAGCCATGGAATGTACTATCATATGGCCCTTAGGCCTTTGCATCGTCCCTTTGGACGGCATATCTTTCCTTGGAGAAACGTCATATAGCCTCTGTAGGCGATGACACAGCTAGTAACCCTGGGGTGATTTCGAAAGGCTCCTAGGTGAGGGCAATCCCAATCGATGTGCTATACTGAAGTCTCAATCTAGCCACTCAAAAAGGCATATCTGGCCTTATGGGCCTAATGAGACCACTTCTTGCCCCTAGAATAATCTGTATAGCTGCTAGCAGGCACACCCTGTGTACCTGTATCTGATCAGAGGATCCTGATAGTGATCATAATCTCTAATGGTCTAGACCGGATAGGGCGAGGTCTGGAGTAGCCTAATAATACTCTAAATATCCTGCTCGGAACACTATAGCTCATAAACAACTGTAGGGTCGCAGACGATTAATTACTTATTTTCCTTACTTAGAACAACTGTAAGACTGCTACTGATCGGGCATGCTCCTGAGCAGTCAACCCCTAACCTTCCCCAGGAAGCTTATGATAATTCTTAGCCTGAAGGTAATACTGTACTAACATGGTTATAGTCCCTTAGACCTTAACTTGATCTTCTCAGATTTCCTATGTCTTTACTGGACAATTCTTAACCTCGTAGGTAAGTCTATCTGGACCTAGCCACTCTCGGCAATCTATACCTGAGTATCTTATGAAAGCAGGCTAAGGCATTAGAGCCCTGCATTCAACTACTGATAAGTTCCCCTCCTTAGGGTACCCACAGGTCTATCTGACTTGTATAACTGGGATGACTCCCTGAGTGACCTGTATGACAAGTACTAAGTCAACTGCAACTAATAGTCACTAGCAGTGGCTAACTACGTGGCAAGCTATCACTTATGTCACTTGGGCAATCCTGATGCCCCTAATTCTAAGGTAAGACTATCCTATTCAGATCCTGGCTCTGGAGTCATCAAGGTACGCCAACAGCCTCTGGACGAGCTTTACTGACAACACCGGCGACAACTGTAAGTTATATTGCCCGGCTGCGCCCAATGCTGTTCAACTTATCAAATCAGGCCCAATAGCTACCCCTAAGCTTCTAAGTCTTGGTCATGACAGCAAGACATCAAAATCCTACCAACATATTGAACAGAAGAATAGAGGCCTTATTACAACACTTCTAGTGTGGGTCATATCTAACATACTCTTTCCTGAAGAGGGATACTGTAATCTATTCTCAATACGTCTTCTAACAGCTGAACACAACATATATAAGCATTATCTACAAGCAGTAGCTAATACAACACATGGGATTGTTATCTACATTCCAAAGCATAAGTCATATCACTATACGACGAGAATTACTTGCCGAAGGAATTAGCCTTAACATACCTTGAATGCCGACTTTCGTTCATTACACAGTGCTCCACCTGAAGCCAGTAACTCCATTTAATTGACGCCTTTACACTGAGAGAATACTGCTATTTTCAATAATAATAATAGCCAATAACAATATCTTTTCAATAGAATTAACTATAACTTCAACTCCATTTCATTCGGTCGAGAACTTATAATTTCTCGAGAATTCAGAAGGGAGAAATGCTTACCTATTGCCTGTTGCCATTTAGAATCCAATTTAGAACAATTTTGACAACCTTTACTCGGCGGCTTTCTGGTTTGCCGAGCGAATTTTCAAGAAATAATTCCATAGAGATGTTTTTCATAGGCCTAGAACTTATTACCTGAAGTTAATTTGCGTTTGGACTGCGTTTAATAGCCGAATTTGATAAAAATTGGATGAGGTTTATGTATTCTCTTTGTACTTGGACGAATGAAATATTTTCAAATGAATTAAACTCAACCTTAAGCACAGACACACACACACACACACACACATATATATATACATATATATATATAGGAGGCACTAGGCGGGGAGGACACGGCGCGCCGCCCGTAGTGCCAACCAAGGGGCGCGACGCGCCAGTCGTAGCGCCGGACTGGCTGGCGTGGCGTGGAGCTTGGTGCGCTGGCCCTCCGGTTCCGGCCTCCTGCTCCCTCGATGCCACTCTCGTGTACTCATTCCTCCGGGCCTTTTTCCGCATACATCGTACTCCAAAATTCTCAACATACGCATGCATGCGTCGGTTAAATACTAAGAACTTACGGGGTGTAAAATATCTATTAATATATAATTTGTTTCATTAAAATCTTATTAGGAAAAACTTGTGGGAAAAATACTAGTGAAGAAAAAGTACATTTTGATATGACCCCAAATGAGCAAGTCGTGCGGGTACCTATACTGACTCTAATTCAGTAGGAAAACCCCTTTTTAAAACAACGAAATAAAATATTACAAATTCGCATTAGCTTGCACAAGTTAACATTTTTCTCGAAATATCAAATAGATGTACCCTTGAATCTCCTAGGAGTCTAGTCTAGATAGGTACAAAAGCGCTAAACAGAATACTGACCAAATAAAATGACACATTTTCATCTGCGGAGAGAATGCGAAAGTTGTTGCTAAGTATTCTACACTAATCATGAAACTTCGACCTGCCATAACCTACACCTAAAAAGGTGTAGCAAGGTAGTATCAGTACACCACATGTACTGGTAGGCATCATCGGCCAACTAAGATTATTTTACGTAATAGTATATAATCAACATGTAATCGATTATCCAATTCTAGCAACAATTTCATCCTATATTTATATTCTATAAAGTTTACCAATTACTTCATTTATTCATATAACTCAACAATATTCATATACCCTTCCCCCAAACTCTAGCCTTCAATTACAACTTCTATTATGTTTTCTCATCTCGCTGTAGGGGGTACTTAACCATTGCAGCAGTCTCACGACAGTGGTAGTTCGTGCATTGCAGTGACACCCTATTTAGCCAGTAGCCCTATTTCACTGACCTTTTCCTCTTTCAACCCTCCATTTAAACTTTATGAACACGTCTTATTCATTCATGCCTAATTATTATTAACTAAGTCTGTTCCAATCATTCAAGATCCATTTATTGACTCAACACTATTAACTAATCCGTTTTAATTCCTATTCTTTTACCCGTTCCCTAAATTTATTCCTAATTCGACTATATTCTAGTTAATCACTACCATCATTAAATCAGTCATGTTACCTTTTTATGACTCATGGTGACCATATTAAACAAGTATACAATCACAACATTAAATAAATAACTCAAGTACTCATCAATAAAAATATCAAACCATACCAGTGGAGTTATGTCCTAAAAAATAAGGGTACAAACATATACCTGCACCTCCACAATTCCACACTGTACAATTTAGTTCCAAAAATGTATCATGTAATACCATATCTGCATCATGGCATCATGTATTATCTCATCATTGTAAACCTTGCATCCTGCCTGAATCGTATCGATATATCATGTATTATATCTGTATATCTGTTATTTGTCACTCATACGCATTCTGATCTTTGTCTCACAGCCATATGTATATCATACCATATCCGTACAAATCTCTGTCTCACAGTCATACCATCATTGATGTGTTGGCACACGCCTCCGCCATATTACTGTACACACATGCTAGAGGGTTTTATGTCTGCCCTTCCAGTCATGACCTGCAGAGGACTCTAGAAATCCATATATTGTACACCTAGTCGTATGCACATCTCATCATACTTGTCTGTGTACTCATATTTGTACACCCAATCGTATGAACATTGAGTCATACCTGTCTGTGTACCCATCCCATACTGCTCATTTGGATCCTCACCTCAGGCACGAGCCACTCATATCTAAGTACTCACACACATGCTTGATCGTACCAATCTGCTCTCCTGGATACTCACCTTGGACACGAGCCTCTCATCTCAGAATAAGTATGTCTCGTTCTTTTATCTCAACAGTCTCCTCATTCTCTCACTTGGTTACCATGAATTTCACCCTTAGTTTCAGGAACAGTATATCATAGTTCAATTTACTTAACGGAGTTACATTCAACAATGAGAATAAATCAATACAATCTACAACACAATCATAGGCCAAGACCTTTTCACAAATTAATTATTCATTGCATTACCCTATTTCGAAAATCATTCGAAATGAAGTGTAAACTGGCCTTCTTGTTGGATTAGGCCTCATAATGGTCGGGTTACTGCCACATCGACGGTCTCATTGCGGCAGTTATAGTACCGCTGCAGCGATACTGCTTAGGCAATACTTCGACCAAGCTCTCCCCTTAGAATTCTCTTGTAGTATTTCTTTGCAGTCAGCTCACCTACTAAGAATATGCATATTAACCAATCCAGAATATGCATATTAACCAATCCCTACTGTCAAACTATCCCTTCTTTTATATGGAGCAACAATCAATTCAACACGTAACATAATAATCACAAACACATAGACCATCGCAAGTGAACTATTAACTCATTAACCCACACGAATGCATGAACCACCTGAACACCTACACCCATGACCACACTCTGGTCCCTTTTCGGGGATAGAAGTAGCCTTAAGGTTTTTCAACTAAGACAGAAATCCAACGCTCTAGACTTAAGACTCTTTGTACCCACGTGATTGCATAATATGATAATTTTATCACCTCTTTCTTATCTTTTTTCCATTACTTCTCTCTCATATTAGTTACCGACTATACTTGGCTAGTCGTGATTAGCATGATAACTCCCGTTTTACTCATCGACGACACATCAATCATCCATACCTAGCGGCCAAGCTGCCGTCAAGAAGTCCACAACTACCACTATAAAAAAAACTGTGAATTACCTGAGAATTTTACTTGAGGATTTTATTCGTAGATTTTTCCTATGAATTTTCATGAACATTTTAAAATTCCTACATTTACTATATTTTACTTGCGAAAATTATTTTCTCAACAAAATCTGCAGGTAAATTTGAAATCATTTTATGCATAAATATTACCTAGGGAATTACGTGGGAAATTAATCAGCAAAAAATATTTTTATAGATAAATCTGCAAGTAATTCTTTTATTAATTCATAGAAAAATCCCCTAGTAAAGCTACCTGCTAATTTAGTTAGGGATAGTTATCTGAGGATTTACTTAAGAATATTTTTACCTGGGGATATATCTGAGGATTTTGATTCTGCGAATTTCGTTGAAAATCTTTTCTTGGAGATTATTTGAGGATTATATTACCTAAAAAATTACTTGGGAATCTTTTTATTGCGAATTTAGCTGGGAGTCTTTTCTTGGAGATTTACTTGGAAATTTTATTAAATATAAAATTCCTTGAGTATTTTGTTTATTGAAAATTTAGCTAAAAACAATTTGCTTGAGAATTTATCTGAAAATTTTATTATTTAGAAAAATACTTGGAAATTTTAGTTCTGGAGATTTAACTTAGTTATTAATTTTAGGAAATTTATTTATGCATTTTTCTTACTAGAAAATCTTTAGGATTTTAAAAAGTTCTATAAACTCTTGATGTTATCTTAAAAAATATTAATAGTTTCTATTTAATAATTAGATTGTAAAAAAATTTAAAATATTAATAACATTATCATATTTTATTAAATTTATATAGAGTGAAAATTATTCATATCTTCAAATATGATTTAAAAATTAAATTCCTTCCATAATTTTGAATACTAGAATTTATTCTCTTTACATGTCAATTAAATTTTATTTAATACTTATTTTTATATTATCTTATTAAATTTATTTATTTATTACTCTTTAAAAATCATGATATATTTTTTTAAAAAATATTTAATAAATTTATGTATAAAAAAATAATTATTATTTCCAAGACAAAAAAAATAAGTATATAAATATGAAAAGAATAAGAAAGTTTAATTTTATTAATAATAAAAACTTTAATATTTATTTACTTTAGTAATATATATTTATAGTTTTATAAACATATTTTAATATAGTAAAAAAAACATTAAAAAATAGTGATAGATTTATATAATTTTCTAAAATATTAATATCCATTTGTATTATAAATAAATTTTAAACTCTAATTTAGAAAGTATTTCATTAATGACAATCAAAACTCATTTATTCATATAAACAATGGATAATAAGTGAAACAAAAATATACACCCACACAAATACATACATATTTAATGCATATATTATAAAAATAAAAATCATAAAAAATATTGTTAGATATTGTAATAACTTTATAAAAGAACTATTCTATTTATGATGCTAATTATAAACTTAAATAAAATTTATAATAATATATGAAATTATTTAATATATAGGTAAAATACCTACGTTAAAAATAAAATATTGTATATAAATATAAAAAGTTATTATATTGAAAAGAATTGAAATTATCAATGATAAAACAGATATTGAACATTTTGGAAAAAGTATATATAATCTGAATAGTTACAATTTTTAGTCTATATATTGTTTGAATAGTTGTATCAATTTATTTTCAACAACAGTTACTTTTTGACTTTTTGTGATTACATCAATTCCTAAAATAATAGTCTTGAATTCCTGATTTTTTTCTTTTCTCATTTTTTCTCTATCCTCTTCATCTTCTCATTTTCTTTACTTTAAAAAGTTCACAAACATTAAATAGTTTGATTCTTTTCTCTTTTCATGCCTTTACATATTTTTATGTTAAACGATGACAAAACTCTTTGATTCCTTCACGTTATCCCAGAATGTTCCCCATCTAAGGAAAAATTAATATCTCATGATAATAAAAAAGATGAGAAAAGAAACATTACATCCCTCATGTTAGATCACTTTTTTTCTTCATACTATCCCTCTACACCAACTCTTAAATTAAATCTCACCCTCTAAATTCAAGTTTAGAATTAAACCCAAAGAAAATATTTTTTTAATAAATATCAAATATTTTTCAAGATCTTTTTCCATGCTACAGAAAATTACTTTTTAACAACTGAAACTTCTTTCCAGATGAAGGCTTGAAGCACTTGTGAGATAAATTCTCTTTTCTTCTTCTTTTTTCACCATGTTGAATATATATATTTTTACAATATAGTATTAACTATTCTATATGTTCATTCTATATTTTTTCTTAATATTAATTTTCTTTATGTAGTAATGAGTTTCTATTTTACAATTCATTTGTATAATATTTTGGTAAACTTGGATATTGTTAGATTCATCAAATTGCTATAAAATAAAAATTGTTTATAATATTCATAATTGAATTAATATCCCATGTCAATAAAAAAAAATTTACACCAACTCTTAAACTAAATCTTACACTCTAAACTCAAGTTTAAAATTAAACCAAAAGAAAGTGTATATATATATTTTTTATAAATATCAAATATTTTTCAAGATTTTTTTTCGTGCTACAGGAATTATTTTTTTAGAATTGAGGCTCCTTTCCAATTGAAGGCTTGAAGCACTTGTGAGATGAATTCGCTTTTCTTCTTCTTTTTTTGCAGCATTAAATATTTTTTTTTACAATATGATACTACTATTCTAATTGTGCATTCTATGTTATTTCTTAATACTATTTTTCTTTATATTCTATTTTATAATCCATGAGTATAATATTTGGTGAATTTGGTTATTGTTAGATTCATCAAGTTGCTATAAAATTTTCAAGATTTGTTTTCGTGCTAAAGGAATTAATTTTTGAGATTGAGGCTCCTTTCCAATTGAAGGCTTCAACCCGATGATGTGGCACTCTCCTAGGTCAAAATTGCTATTTATCTAATTTTCTAGATTTTTTTACTTCTCAATCAGTAATTTGTCGCACCTTTTGGAAGAAGTAAACATAATTCTAACCGTTACAACTTTTAGTCTATATATTTTTTGAATGGTTGTATCAATTTATTTTCAACAACAGTTACTTTTTGACTTCTTGTGATTACATCAATTTCTAAAAAAAATAGTCTTGAATTCCTGGTTCTTTCTTCTCCCATTTTTGCTCTATCATCTTCCATTTTCTCATTTTCTTTACTTTAAAAAGTTCACAAATATTAAATATTTTAGTTCTTTTCTCTTTTCATGCCTTTACATATTTTTATGTTAAACAATGACAACACTCTTTGATTCCTTCACGTTATGCCGGTAATATTTTTTATCTAAGGACAGATTAATATCCTATGTCAGTAAAAAAGATGAGAAAAAATAACTTTATATCCCTCATGTTAGATCACTCTTTTTCTTCATATTATCTCTCTACCCAACTTTTAAATTAAACCTTACCCTCTAAACTCAAGTTCAAAATTAAACCAAAAGAAAATATATTTTTTAATAGATAACAAATATTTTTCAAGATCTTTTTTCATGCTACAAGGAATTATTTTTTGAGAACTAAGACTTTTTCCCAGTTGAATGGTTGAAGATCTTGTGAGAAGAATCTTCTTTTCTTCTTCTTTTTTTTCACAACGTTGAATATTTTTTTTTACAGTATAATATTAACTATTCCAAATGTGCATTTTATATTTTTTCTTAATACTAATTTTATTTATGTAGTAATGCGTTGAGTTTTTATTTTTCAATTCATTAGTATAATATTTTGGTAAACTTGAATATTATTAGATTCATCAAATTGCTATAAATAAAAATTATCCGCAATATTTATTATTTAATTAATATCCTATGTCAATAAAAAAGATGAAAAAAATTCTACACCAACTCTTAAACTAAATCTTACCCTCTAAACTCAAGTTTAGAATTAAACCAAAATAAAGTGTATATATTTTATTTTGTATAATTATCAAATATTTTTCAAGATTTTTTTTCATGCTACTACAATTATTTTTTGAGAATTCAGGCTCCTTTCCAGTTGAAGGCTTGAAGCACTTGTGAAATGAATTCTCTTATCTTCTTCTTTTTCGCAGCATTGCATATATTTTTTTACTGTATGATATTAACTATTCTAATTGTGCATTCTATGTTATATCTTAATACTAATTTTCTTTATGTAGTAATGAGTTTCTATTTTACAATCCATGAGTATAATATTTGGTGAATTTGAATATTAGTAGATTCATTACGTTGCTATAAAATGAAAGCTTTCTATAACATCATAATTGAATCATATCATAATTTGTACTTTTTGCACTTATGCATAATTATTCTATTTATTCAATTTGATATTTTATTGCCTAAATTTATTTTTCTTAGATTAGTTACACATAACATCACAATTACTTCAAAATTTTCCTCTTTTTTGAATATCGACTCTCATATGTTTCTAAAGCTCCTCTTCCTTTTCATGAATTTGATAGGTGCCCGTATCACATATTCCTACAGTAACGTCTTGGAAATTAAAACTCATAGTAAGTAATAAAATTATTTTTCTCCTTTCTTGACCTTTTTCATCAGAAATAGAGATAATGAACTTTTCTTGAAAGAAAAAATTAAGGTCAAGCGAATGTAGAAAGGTCATGAAGATGGCATGAGAAAGTGAAAGTGTAACCTTCAGGAGTAAATATCGGGATTTATGGATTCTTCTCTTTTTTTAATACCAAAGACGTTAATAGTATTACAAGTAGTAGGAACACACACCACTTAATAATAATACTATCTTAGTGAATATTGTTTTAATCATTTATACAACACCATATATATAAAATATTTATTTCTCCTTTAACAACTGGAGATAGATTCATTGTTCTTTCCGTGAAAATAAATGAAAAAAAATAAAGTTTATGAATACTGTAGTTTTTTCAACAAAATGCATTTATAGATTTTTCACATTTTGAAGGTCTTTTTTTAGGAATACACTCTCTTAGTAAACAACTTTAAGGAGTATAATTTTCTATCCTTCCGACAATTTTAAAAATTTATAGGTCTTAGATTTAGAAAAAGAAAACTGAAAAGCTGACATCAAGTTTTCTGAATTTGATATTATGAAAATTTAGATGATGACGACAATATTATATGACTTTAGGAGTAGGAAAAAAATTATTTTACATAGCATCTCTAAGAAAAAGGATGAGATTTTGCTACTAAAATACGATAATCAAAGAAATCATGTCACCTTAAAGTCACAAATAACATATAAAAGTTTCTAAACAATACCAACTCTTAGTAGAAATTTATGTAAATTTTTATTTTAATTTGAGTTTTGAACATTAAATATTTCTTAACTAGATCAAACTTAAATACTTTATACATTACAACTAAGTATCTATGAGTACCATTACCTATTCTTTCGACAATTTTAATAATTTGAAGGTCGAATAGTTAGCTTTTAAAGGAGGAAATTGAAAGGCAAACACCAAAGTTTTTTGGATTTGTTATTATGAATATTTAGCTGATAATAAAATCAGATGACTTTAGGAACAAAGAAAAAACTCTTGACAAGTTATACAACATTTTTGAGAAGAAGAGTGAGATTACACCACAGGAATACGACAAAAAAAATCATGTCGTCTTAAGGTTACAGACAGCATACAAAAATTTCTACTTCGGAGACAACATCTTAGTGAGAATTTATGAATTTTTTAAATTTAATTTGAAATTTGTACGTTAATACTGTTTAAATATTACTTAATAAGATAAAACTTAAAGTATATTATAAATAAGTATTTACTCTAACTAAAAAATTATTAATTAACTCAAATATTTGCTAATTATAAATATTTTTTCTCATAAAAAAGAAAAATAATTTTTAAATAATTATTAGCATGTTAAATTTTTGATAAATTTATTAACATTTTTACGACCGCGCGAAGCGCGCACAAATTTATTGTTTATTAGAAATAAATAAGGAGAGTTTGATTTTTAAAATAAAATTGAGTGACATAAATGATTTGCACCCATTTACATATTGATAGCAATGCGATAAATATTTACTAATTTATTTAAAGTTGATTGCTAGTAGAATTCAGTCTCGTACTGATAGGTTTTTTTTCAAATCAAAAAAGAAAGAAAATAAATATTTTTTACATTTTAATTTAGTAAATTAAAAGTAAAGAGAAAGAATTATAACTACTTTATACAACATTGGATACCGATAACAACATATTGGGTGTTACATTGATAAAATTTCATAAGCAACATATACATTGTGTATTTGTTTGTTGTCTACACTTGTTTGTAGATGCAGATCCACCTTATAGAAAGGGGGTCCAGTTGAACCCCTCTTTGTCGAAAAATATTTTTTTTATTTGTGATTTTCATCATAAAAACATAAAATTCTTTAACAATTAAAAAACTAGAACTATTTAACACAAGCAAAGGCTGTTGAGTAGTGGTTAAGAAGGTTAAAAATAAAGCATGGGTTGAAAGTTCATACCTCTGCAACAGCAAAGATGAAAGATAATTTTGTGAATTTATTTGTTGTAGTGTATTTGAAATATATATATATATATATATGTATATGTATATGTATGTTAAAAACAAAAAAAAAATCATTAATGGGATGAGCTAATAAAGTATATATCCTGAAATTGTTGCAGTCATAAAAAATAAATATGAGATATATGAATTAAAAACAAATAACTCCTTTTTTCCACATTATTTGTATCAAAAAATCATTAAAAATTAACTTGTGAATATTTTTCTATGAAAATCTGCAAGAAATATATCTTTTTCTCATGAAATTTTACCAAAATTTTCTTATGAACTCTTATATTTTTGTAAGCAAATTCGTAAATAATTTATATGCCGTTTTAAAATTCCCATATAATTTATTTGAGAATTTTTAAAATCTCCAGGTAATAATTACCCACGAAGATTTTACCATCGAATTTTCATATATAATCTGCATATAAATCCCCATGCAATATGCACTTTTCTAGTAGTGTGCGTGCTTGCCTTGGGTTCTGAGTTCTTACAGAGAATTGTCGTGGTGGATGGTGAAGTCCTTGCCCTCTCTAGCCTCCTTATTTTTTTTCGTTGTTAGAAATCCTAACTTTTGTTTCTGGGCATTTTTATTCATCAAACCTTATAGAAATTGGTTTTTAAATTCAAATCTGGACAGAATTACGGAGTTTTGTTCCGCGTTACCCGCTACAACAAGGAGTCCTCCACTACAGCGGTCCCGTTACCACGGAATCGGCCCACTGTGGCAGCCCTACGACTCGGCCCATCTGATTTCAACTTAGCCCATTCTAAATTTGTCCATCATATAATCCTTTAAATTTGAGTACATAATCCAGACTCGCAAAAGTTTTAAAATTTTTCAGATTTATGTCGTCAAGATGTTATAACGACCGGGTGGGTCGTTACATATATCTACTAATATGTATTGATAGTTGTCTCATTAAAAGTTTTACTAAAAAAAATTAATGAAATAAAATCATTGTTAAAGAAAAAAGTGTCACACCACAAGCCCGAATGAGGTGGAGAAGTACCATGTAAATGAATTCGATACAAGCTATATGCAGGAATCGTAGTACGCAATGTAATCTGTAAACAAGTAGACATGTGATACAATCAACATGATCTAATAAAGGAAACTGCACATACATAATAGGGCCATTGGGCCTCAAAACATTTAACTGGCACAAGGCCAAACTAAAATATATGACCCAACATATAACTGTACACACGTGAACGTATGATAAGTCTATAAAGTTCCTATAAGAATCTGAAAACTGTACAACTGACATACTTGTCGTGACAGAGACTCAATCTACCCATAACGTCAGAATATATACATGATAAACAAAGAGGGGGTAAATTTTAAACTAAATTAATGAGCATCTGTTCAGTCGACTAAGTGGAGGATAAGTCGACTGAGTGCCTGCAAAAAATGTTAGTAGTAGATAAAGAAAATTAAAGAATAGTATAAAAATAAAAGAAACAGAATTTTATACTAGTTCAGATCACCAGTGTGGTGCCTAGTCCAGTTCTCTTGGATCGCAAGGGCTTCCTTAGAGCTTTGATGGAATTTGATTATAAGAGGAGCTTTACCAATAGATTTGGTAAGTTGTTATTTTGAGAGATTGATACATCCTCTACTTGTATATCTACATAACTCTTATCATTCTTTTGGTCTCACTGATAACTATCTCGATTTACAATTATTGAGTAAGACTAGAATTTATTAAGTTGATCAAGTGAAGTTGCATGCCTTTTCTAAGTCTTCTGATTCCTTTTTGTAGGCCTCGTGAAATTCCCAGAAGATCAATTCATTTGATCTTAGTTGATAGCTCTTTAAGAGTAATCCAAGGATTTTTCTTGCTTTGATCTTGATAGATTTGGCAGATTTTCTTCCTTGATTTGCTCTTCCTTAATTATTGACATTTTTTATTTTTCTTCCGTGACTGTTGATGGTATAAATCTTGGCTTGATCTAATATTCTCTTTAGTGCTGATGCTGAATCTTTTCAGAATGAGTACTTTTCTTTTGTGAATGTTGTTGACTTAGCTTTTCATGTAGAAAGCTTATCTTTGTTTTTTGTTGGAAGCTTTTTTTCTGTCAATCTTTGTCTTGATTTTCTATTTTCTTTGTGTTGATGTTGAACACTTTTAATATGAGTTTTTTCCTTTTGTGACTGTTGCTGAGCCAGCTTATCCTTCTGGGTTTGATTTTCATGTCTTAGCCTTGATTCCTGTATCAATTTGAATTATTAATTTGTCATCATTAAAATAATATAGAGATTTAGTTCAACAATTTTCCCCTTTTAAATGATGACATAATAGGAGGTATAACATATAGAACTTTCCTGAACAAAAAAATTTGCCAGATTTCCTCCCCCTCACTTGATGCTCCCATTCTTCTTGGGCATTCCTTGTGATACTTTGAAGGACATACATATACTAGAATTGTGTTTGGTACACAATATTTTTTAACAAAATTATGCATCATACACAACATGAATTTAAGTAACATAATCAGAACAGTTAGGCTACCACATATTTCAAAATAGTGAAGCAGTCAGAAAAAGTAACAATTCAAGTAGCATCAGGACAAAACATTAAAACATCACATCCAACCAAAACAAAACATTCATTCTCCCCCTTCATCATCAAAAGAGGGGGAGAAAAGTCTGATGCCCATACAGAGGGCAAGGAGTTTAAACATCAAAACACGGTGAGCAGAGAGAGTCAAGATAAAAAAAAAGTATTTCAAAGTATTTATGATACATTCAGAGAAGAAATGATAGAATTTTTCAATGCAGTTAGACAGAGAGACATAGGAGTTCTAGACCGTGACAACTAGATCAATATCAGAAATCTCAGCTCGAGCAGCAGTAGAGTCGACTTATTTCAGCATCTAGTTGGAGGACTTCACTCCTTCATTTTGAATGAAAGTCAACTGAGCTTTCAGATGAGCCATGTCAAAAAACGCCTGAGCCAAAGAGTCATTACACCTCTGCAGGCCACTTACCACTGCACCATGGGACAATTTTACTTCCTGAATTTCTATCAGCAAAGCGGTAAAAGCAGCATCACCAAAGATGGTTCCACTAAAACTTCCGACAACAGAAGGCTTTATTTTGGGCTTATAACTTGCCTTTTTATACCACTGTCCGTCATCAAGAACATATCTTATGCTAGCAAATGCGCGATCATTATAGGTTGAGGAGATCTCCTTTGCAAAGTATATTGAGATGTCAACATCAATGTCTTTTAGAATGTGAGTGACAATCATCCCATAAGGCAGGTTTGCATTACTTTCAGGGTCTTGGTTGCTTTCCAGCATATATCCGAGGATTCACTCTGGCCAATTTATCTTTAATTTCCTAAGGAACAATAAACAACAAACACATCTCTGGTGGAGAGAGTACTGAAAGAACCTTCCTGGAAAAGTAGAGTAGTGACAACGACATGAGCAATTATTCAATTTTTAAAGCAGATGATAGCAGGATCAGAATCAGAGAGTTTAGTGCCATCTTCAGCAATAAAGGATTTTGATTCTTCTAGAGAGACCTCAAAATCATTTTACCACGACCCAGAAAAATGAGTATCAAAAAAATTTTCAAATAAAAATTGACTTAAAACGATCTTGTTTCCTAAGAAAAGGGTTTCAAGTTCTCCACTTTCATTAGAAACCATAGATTTGCATAGAATATTCTAATCGGTTCTTCAAGAGCCTTGTTTGCACAAAGAAGAAATAGAACAGTTCAATTTTTCAAAAGAGAAGAGGTGACGTACAGAGTAGTAGCATTCCTTAAGCTGTTCTAGGTTGATGACTCTACCATGAGCAAAAGACGAGAAATCTTATTTTTTCAAAGATGCTTCAGAATATCTGCATGTCTTTCTATCCAAAAGTAACAACGGACTCATATTTACTCCTTTTAAGGCATGAGGAAGAAGCCTTCTTTAGATGGGTAGATGAGGATTTGGTATATTCGTCAATGGAGAAATCAGATATTTTCACTAGAGAGGAGGAAACAAAAGAGTTTTTAAGCCTCTTACTGGGCCATTGGACACATTTCATAGAGGATTTATCCATGAAAGAGATATGAAGAGAATAGAATACAAAGGTTTTAAGATATCTGAGAATAACAAAGAAGAGAGAGATAAATAGAGGAAAAGTGATGGTTCAATCAGAAGGTGAAAGGTCTTGCAAGCGAAAAGGCACATGAAAAGGTAAAAAAGTAATAATGACCTAGAGAATAAAAAGGTAAAAAAATTAAGAAAAATGAAAATAATAAATTTTAAGAATTAATTTCGAAAAGAGAGATCACGCCAAGATAGTTTCTTAAAAAATAGAATTTATTTTTCAATAGGGGTTTTGTAAAAATATAGGCCAATTGATTTTCCGAATCAACATATTCTAAAGAAAAATCTCCATTTTCAACATGATCTCTAATAAAGTGATACTTAAAATCTATATGCTTAGATCTGGAATAGTGCACAATATATTTAGAAAGACTAATAGCACTAGTGTTATCACATAAGACGGGAACACATTCATAATTAAGTTCATAATCAAGCAGTTGATGTTTCATCCATAATAATTGAACACCACAACTTTTAAAAGCCAAGTATTCAACCTCTGTGGTAGAGAGTGCTACAGAGCTTTGTTTCTTGCTTTGCCAAGAAGTTACAGCTTCTCCAACAATTTGATAGGATCCACTGGTGCTTTTCCTATTAGATTTTTCACCTGCAAAATATGCATTTAAGTATCCAATTAGATCAAAATTTCCTGTATGAGGATACCATAATCCAAAATTTTGAGTTCCAATAAGGTATCAAATGATCCGTTTCATTGTAGTTAGATGAGACTTCTTGGAGTCGACTGAAATCTAGCACATTTACACATACTAAACAGAATTTCCGGCCGACTGACTGTGAGATAAAGGAAATCCTTACATAGAGAAGGGTCAGAACTGCCGAACAAATGTCATCTACATATATTTGAATGATTAAAATGTTTGAAGAGGATCATTGAATAAAAAGAGTAGTATCAATTTTTCCTCTTTGAAATTATTTTTGATTAAAAAGGAGTTTAATTGTTCGTACCAGGCTTTAGGACTTGTTTAAGACCATATAGAGCTTTAGAAAATTTGTAAACATGGTCATGCAAGAAGAATTTTCACAATCGAGAGGTTGTTTGGCAAAAACTTCTTCTTTTTATAAAGCCGTTCACAAAAGCATTTTTGACATCTATTTGAAACAGTTTAAAGTGTTTAAAGGTAGCATAAGCTAATAGAATATGGATAGATTATTGTGGAAATTCGAGCTATTTTTCCACCAATAGCAAAACTAATAATGGCTAACAATGATAAATAAGAAGCAGAAAAGAAAATAAAGAGAATACCAAGATTTGACGAGGTTCGGCCAATTATGCCTAAGTCCCCGGACACCACTACAAATATATTCCTCCGAGAAGATTACAAGAGAGAAAATAAACTAAGCCTCTAGAAGAGTTAGAAGGCTTCAAGTTTGGTGTGATAAAAACAAAAAGGGGAGGATTCCTTTTATAGTCTAAGGTTGCCTCCCTATGTCTACTTATCTTCCGATGTGGGACTTTGAGCCAAAAAACAACAAATCTCCACCTTGGCGAAAAGTCCCAAAAGTTACAAAATCTTCTCTCACAACTATCTCTAGTAGTGTCTTCAAATGCACCTATGGTGCTACCCATCTGCAATCTTCACGATATTGATCAAATTCATACAATGTTGAAATTTGATCGATGTCACTATCTTGGTCATCATATCTGCAGGATTTTCAGCTGTCTGGATCTTCTGAAGTAGTATTTCACCTTCTTCCAGAATCTCCCTTACAAAGTGATATCGAACATCTATATGCTTCGTTCGTGCGTGATAGACTTGGTTCTTTGCTAAACAAATAGCACTCTGACTGTCACAATGCACCTTGACGTGCTTTTGACCAACTCCCAAATCCTTCAGCAACCCTTGAAGCCAAATAGCCTCCTTAACAGCTTCGGTAACAGCCATATACTCTGCCTCTGTTGTAGACAAAGTGACTGTTGACTGCAAAGTAGACTTCCAACTAACCGGTGCCTTCGTAAGTGTAAACACATAACCGGTAGTTGATCTTCGTTTGTCCAAATCACCGGCATAGTCGGAATCACAATATCCAACTACATATTGACCAATCTTTTTATCCTGCTCAAATAATAACCCAACATCCACGGTGTTCCGAATATACCGTAGAATCCATTTGACAGCTTGCCAATGTCCTTTACCAGGATCATGCATATACCTGCTCACAACCCCAACTGCTTGTGAAATGTCAGGTCTTGTACATACCATAGCATACATCAGGCTACCAACAGCGTTTGCATAAGAAATTTTTGCCATATATTCTCGTTCAGCATCATTCTTCGGAGATAAATCAGCACTAAGTTTCATATGAGGAGCAAGCAGAGTGCTCACAGATTTTGACTTGTCATTAATGCCAAAACGTTGCAGAACCTTTCTAAGATATTGCTTCTGAGTTAGATGAAGTTGCCCCAATCGTCTGTCTCTATTTATCTCCATGCCGAGAATCTTCTTAGCTTCCCCTAAATCTTTCATCTCAAATTCTTGCTTTAGTTTAGCTTTCAGCTTGTCAATTTCTCCAGAATTCCTTGAAGCTATCAACATATCATCAACATAAAGAAGAAGATAGATAAAAGATCCATTGTAGCTTGCGCAAATATACACAATGATCGTATTTGCTTCTTGTGTACATCTGCCCCAACATAAACTTGTCAAATCGCTTGTACCACTGTCTTGGAGATTGCTTCAATCCGTACAATGATTTTTCAAGTTTGCATACCATATTTTCTTTTCCAGCAACCTTGAACTCTTCTGGCTGAGTCATATAGATTTCCTCCTCCAAGTCTCCATGTAAAAATGCAGTTTTTACATCAAGTTGAACTAGTTCCAAATCCAGCTGAGCTACCAAGGCCAATAAGATTCTGATAGAGGAATGTTTCACTACTGGAGAAAAAACTTCATTATAGTCAATTTCCTCCATCTGAGCATAGCCTTTAGCTACCAATCTCGCCTTGTAGCGAATGCTTTTCTTGTCAGGAAATCCTTCTTTCTTTGTATATATCCATTTGCATCTAATAGCCTTCTTTCCCTTCGGTAGACTTGCTAGCTTCCAAGTCTGATTAGAGACTGCATCTCTTCATTCATAGCATTCTTCCACTCTTCATCTTCGGAACTTTGAATTGCTTCTTGATAAGTGGTAGGAATTTCATCATTCACTATTATAGATGCATGAGCCACCATATCACTAAATCAAGCAGGTTTGTGTCTTACCCACTGTGGCTTCCTTAATGCAATAGATTCTTCTTGCTGGTGAGGTCCTTGGGTTGGAACCTCTTCTTCATTTGACTCCTCTTCTGCCATAGGAGTTTCTCCATCTTTGTACAGAACTGGATTGATTCTCCTTTCAAACTCCACCTGTTGCGGAGCACTATTGATCTGTTGAATGTCATCCTTCTTCAACATGGCAGATTCATCAAAGGTAACATCTCTGCTAAGGATTATCTTCTTTGTTTCAAGACACCAGAGACGGTATCCTTTAACACCAGTAGTGATCCCCATAAAGAGCGCTTTCTTGGCTCTCGGATCCAACTTCGATCCCTTCACATGATAGTATGCAGTGGAACCAAACACACGTAAGGAATCATAATCATTAACAGGTTTTCCAGACCAAACCTCTAAAGGAGTTTTACCACCAATAGCTGTTGATGGTAAACGATTAATAAGATGACTTGCATATCTCACAGCCTCAGCCCAAAATTGTCTGCCCAACCCAGCATTAGACAGCATACACCGAACTTCCTCCAGCAATGTTCGGTTCATCCGTTCAGCCACCCCATTCTGTTGTGGTGTATGTCTAACTGTGAAGTGTCTCACAATACCTTCATCTTGACAAACTTTATCAAAAGGATCACTTCTATATTCACCTCCGTTATTTGTTCTGAGGCGTTTGATCCTTTTGCCAGTCTGAGTTTCAATCATCTTTTTCCACTTAAGGAAACAATTTAACACTTCATCCTTTGACTTCATAGTGTACACCCACACTCTTCGAGAGAAGTCATCAACAAAAGTAACATAATAGTGTTTTCCTCCCAAAGAAGTTGTCTTGGAAGGACCCCACACATCAGAGTGAACATAATCCAGAATACCTTTAGTATCATGGATTGCAGTGCCAAATTTCACTCTCTTCTGCTTTCCCATCACGCAATGCTCGCAGAAATTCAACTTACAAGTTTTTGCATCTTTCAATAATCCTTGCTTTGCTAGAAGTTGCAAGGATTTTTCACTTGCATGCCCCAATCGCATATGCCACAACTTAGTTGCATCTGACCCTTCATCATCAAGAGTTGCAACTGCAGCTGTCCCAACAATTGTATTACCATCATAGTAATACAAATTATTCTTTCGGGTGCCTTTAAACATCACCAAAGCTCCAGAGACTATTTTCAAGACTCCATCTCGCATTGTCACCGTCAATCCTTTGGATTCTAGGACTCCCAAAGAGATGAGATTCTTCTTCATGTCAGGTACATACCTGACCTCTGTCAAAACTCTAGTTGATCCATCATGATTCTTTAAGTTGATTGAACCAATTCCTATTGTTTCACAAAATGTGTCGTTACCCATATAGACAACTCCACCGTCTATCTCTTTAAACTCAAAGAACCACTCCCGGATATGACAAATATGTTGGTTGCATGCTAAGTCAAACAACCACTTGTCAGATCGCCTTGTGGAGGTTGTAGCAACCAGTGAAAGATCTGAATTTTCATCACTGTATTCAGCAGCACATGATTCTGCAACAGCTTTGCATTTTCCAACTTTGCCCTTATTTTTCAATTTCGGGCAATCTTTCTTTCAGTGCCCCTTCTCTCTACAAAAGGCACATTCATCTTTACTCGGTCTGCCTCTTGACTGAGATTTCTCTCTTCTTCCTTTCTTCTGGTTTTGTGGTCTGCCTCTAGCTACCAGTGCTTTTGCAACCACCTCTGCATGCTTGCTTTCCTCCCTGTCTTTTTTCCTCAATTCATGACTATATAGAGTACTACATACTTCACTGAGGGAAACTTTCTCTTTCCCATGAAGTAACATAGCTTCTATAAATTCATACTCTTCAGGAAGTGAAAACAGCAACATCAATGCCAGATCTTCATCTTTGAAAGTTTCATCAAGGTTCCTTAAATTAGCTACTGCCTTGTTAAAAGCAGTAATATGATCGTTCATGGTGGTACCCGGTTGATAACTAAATCGGAATAACTTCTTCTTCATAAAGTGCTTATTGTGACCGCTCTTGTTCAAGAATTTCTCCTCCAATGCCTTCCATAGCTTACTTGCAGAAGTTTCCTTTGAGAATGAATATTTCTGCTCTCTGGAAAGGCATGATCGAATAGTACCACACGCCAATCGATTGATGGTCTTCCATTCTTTTTCTTCAATTTCTTTTGGTTTCTCTTCTTCAATAGCAATGTCTAGACCTTGCTGGAAAAGCGCGTCTAGAACTTCACCTTGCCACATCCCGAAATGACCCGTACCGTCAAAAATCTCCACCGCAAATCTTGCATTTGGCGCAGCAAATCTCGTCAAAATTGACAACGAAGATGCTACCGAAGTTGATGTAGTGGAAATTGTGGCTCTCGAAGTCTGCTCATTATTATCAGCCATTTTTGCTCTAAAGTGAAAAAATTACCAGTAATAATTTAGCCAAAAAAAATACACCAGGGAAATTCCCAGGAAAAACTGGAGGGGTCACACGGTCCCACTTAAAAACCAGTTTCCTTAGACAGAACTTCCTTAGACATGCACTTAATTAGACAATATATTACTCAACAATTTTAGCACAAACTTACAAAAAATAATCTCAAGAAATTTTTTCTGATGTGGAGGATCAGTTAAAACCGCAACCACAGAGCATACTAAAATTTCAAGAGAAATCGTAACCAAAAGCTCTGATACCAATTGTTGTAGAAATTCGAGCTATTTTTCCACCAATAGAAAAACTAATAATTGCTAACAATGATAAATAAGAAGCAGAAAAGAAAATAAAGAGAATACCAAGATTTGACGAGGTTCGGCCAATTATGCCTAAGTCCCCGGACACCACTACAAATATATTCCTCCGAGAAGATTACAAGAGAGAAAATAAACTAAGCCTCTAGAAGAGTTAGAAGGCTTCAAGTTTGGTGTGATAAAAACAAAAGGGGGAGGCTTCCTTTTATAGTCTAAGGTTGCCTCCCTATGTCTACTTATCTTCCGATGTGGGACTTTGAGCCAAAAAACAACATAGATTTCAATCTAGATACGGGAGAAAAGATTTTATCATATTCAAATACCTTCTTGTTGAGAGTAACCTTGAGCAACTAACCTTACTTTGTTTTTGACGACATTAGCTTCCTCGTTTAATTTGTTTCTAAAAATCCACTTTGTTCTTATCACGGATACATTTTTAGGTCTCTGTACTAGAGTCCAAACTTGACTTCTTTCAAACTGATCTAGTTCATCTTACATTGCTTTCATCCATGACTCGTCTTTGAGTGTTTCTTTAATTTGTTTGGGCCCAAGCTAAGAAATTAGAGCCAATGATGACCTGTGCTTAAGAGAGGATCTCGTTTGTCTTTGAGCATTTGGATCTCTGAAAATAAATTCATTTGAAAAGCTTGCTTCACTTCTCCATTCACAAGTGATATTTGGAGTCTTAGTTGATTGAGATATTTCTTCCTCATTTCTATCTAGGGAATTTGATGGAGTCACCTGAGATATATCTTATTTTCTTCTTTCCATGGGAATCGAGGAATTCTGAATGTCAAGGATTTCTGTTGAATGAGCTTCAAAGGTTTTGGCAGCACAGTCTTCACCTATATCATGCTCAATAATACTTGAAATAGAACTAGAGACATTAAAACAACGTGGATTGATTCTTCCACAGATAAGTTTCATTTATTCAGAACTCTAAAAGATCTACTCAGAGGAGCATATCCGAGAAAACATTACTTCTAGGATCAAACTTTTCAAGATTATTTTACCATTATTGTGAATAAAATATTTAAATCCAAATAGGAGAAAGTAATTGATATTTGACTTCTTAACTTTCCATAATTTATAGGGAGTCTTTTTAAACACAAGCCGAATAAGGCATCTGTTAAGAATATGACAAACAGTACTTACAGTTTCTGCCCAGAAATGATCAGGAAGATTTTGTTCAATGAGCATAGTCCTTTTTGTATCTTGAAGAGATCAATTTCTTTTTCTATGATGCCATTTTGTTGTGGAGTGCGATGAGAGGAGAAATTTTGAGTATAGCCCCGTTGATTGCAAAATTCTTCAAAAGACTGATTCTCTAATTCTCGTCCATGATCACTGTGAATGGTGGAGATAAAGTATACCTTTTTCTCATTGAACCTTGATGCAGAAAATTTCAAAATGCGAAAAAGCTTCATCTTTATGAGCTAAGAACATAACCCAAGTAAATTTTGAGAAATCATCAATGATAATGAAAGCATATTTCTTACCACCAGTGCTGATACTTCTAGTGGGACCAAACAAATCTATATGCAGAAGTTGAAGAGGTTTAGAAGTACTAACAATATCTTTAGATTTAAAAGAAGATCTAGTTTGTTTTCTTATTGACAGACATCATACAACTGATATTTAGAAAATTTTAATTTTGAAAGTCCAAGGACAAAATCTAGTTTAGGAAACTTTTCAATATTGTGAATGCTAGCATGACCCTATTTTATGTGCCAAATCCAGGGATCATTAGAAACAGTAGAAAGACAAGTGAAGGTAGGAAGATCAACATTATTCAAAACATAAATATTTTCTACCCAATCACCAATGGGGGTGATATTTTTAGCAGATTTTTAGCAGAGTTACTGATGATGCATTTAATAGCATTGAATAATACGTCAAATCTAGTGCCACATAGTTGACTGATAATTAGCAGGTTGGGTTTGAGGCCGTTTATAAGATACACTTCAATTAGGTCACATGATGAACTTATGTTAATAGATCCTACTCCAACTACTTCTCCGTTGGCGTTATCTCGGAACCTAACATAGCCTCCATCAATCATTTTAATAAATTTGAAACTCTCTTTCTTTTCTATCATGTGTCTGAAACAATCACTATCAATTACCCACATGCTCTTTTTATAAGCTTCTTTGGACTATTCTTGCAAAACAAGAAAATTAATTTCTTTTAGGTATCCAAGTTTTCTTGGATCCTTTTGAGTTAGTTTTAAGAGTTTTCTGGGATAGATTCTTTTTTCTCTACATCCATCTACCATGGTTGACTCTTGAAAAATTGCAGCTATAAGACTTATGTTCAGTCTTACCACAAGAGTATCATATGGAAAGAACAAAAGAATTTACTAAAAAGTAACTAGTTAAAGATGATTGAAAAGAATTTGAAAAGTTTTAAATTAGTTTATTAGAGTTGACAGAGTTTCAATGGGGTGATTTCTTAACGCTATTTAATTGTATTTTGATATCACCTAGTTCTTCTTCAAGCAGATTGACTTCAATCTGAGTTACTTCAAGAAAAAATTGTTAGTCATTTTTCTTCTTAGCCAATTTATTGTATTCATCAATAATTTTTTGAAGTTCATCAGTAACAAGATTCAATGATCTTTGTAAATCCTGATAATTTAGACAAGAATTAGTTCTACCTCCTCACTTGATTCTTCAAGTGTCATAAACTTGTAGCTTCTTCTGGTTCTTCATCGGTGGAGTCTTCATCATTCCAGGCTCCCATAGATTTGTTGTTTCGCCTAAAATTCTTTTTCTTCAAATCTGGACAATTTAATTTTGTATGACCAGATTTTTCACAATGATAACATCATTCATTATTCTTTTGATTTTCATTATTCCCGTGTCCTATTTGAGGTCTTTGTCTTCTTTATCTTAGAATATGTCTGACTCCTCTCTTTATTAAGGTGAGTCCTTCACTGTTTTCTTTGTCTTCTTCTTTTTCACTTTAATTTGATACTACACTGAAAGCTAAGGACTTCTTCTTCTCTTCCTTGAAATATCTGTTAACATAATTTTGTTCATATGCCATCAAGTTTCTTCAAAGTTCATCATAAGCAAGATTTTTCAAATCTGTCTTTAAGGATTGTTGCCTTTAATTTCCCAAGCTTTAGGAAGACTTCGGAGAAGTTTTTTTAACTTGCAGCCTATTTGGATATGTCATTCTAGTGACTTAAGTTCTCCCACAATTTTGCTGAATCGTGAGAATATAAATTCAACACTTTCTTCATCAGTCATTTTGAAAAATTCAAACTCATTTACCAGGGCATTTATTCTTACTTCCTTCACCTTTATAGTACCGTCATATGTTACTTCAATTTTGTCCCTCATCTCCTTAGCAGTGCGGCGTGTAGAGATCTTGTTGTTTTTAGATCCTCTATTACACAATAAAATAAACTAATAGCTCTGGCTTTAGTTTGAATTACTTGTTATTCTTTAGTGATATCGAAGGTTTCCAAATCAGTTTTGGTAATTGTAGAGGTTTTAGGGATTGGCTTTGGTCCTTTATTTATTACAATTCATACTTGAAAATTATTTGCTTGAACAAAGAACTTGAATCATTCTTTCCAATGGGAGTAATATTTTCTGTTGAAACATGGAGGTCTTTTTGAGGAGTAACCATCCTGCAGGATAGTCCAGGGATTTGATATGTTGCCATTTAATCTTTTTCTCACTTTGTGGTTAAGCCATATTGAGTGAGACCTTCTCAGATACCAATTAATAAATAAAAAGGGGGTGAATTTAAAAAAGTATATAATGAATGTCTGTTCAATCGACTAAGTGGAGTGATAAGTCGACTGGGTTCCTGTAGAAAACATAAGTAGTAGATAAAGAAAATTAAAGAATAATATAAAAATAAAATACATAGAGTTTTATACTGGTTCAGATCACCATGGTGGTGTCTAGTCCACTCCCCTTTGGTTGCAAGATTGCCTTAGAGCTTTGATGGAATTTGATTACAAGAGGGGCTTCACCAACAAATTTGGTGAGTAGTGATTTTGAGAGATTGGTACATCCTCTACTTGTATATCTACCTAACTCTTTTCTTTATTTTGATCTTACTGATAGCTATCTCGAGTTAAAAGGATTGAGTAAGACTAGAATTTGTCAGGTTGATCAAGTGAAGTTGCACATCCTTTATAAGTCTTCTGATTCCTTTTTGTAGGCCTCGTGAGATGCTCTTGAGAAGGTATGAAGATCAATTCCTTTGATCTTGGTTGATAGCTCTTTAAGGGTAACCCAAGGGATTTTCTCAATCAATTCTCCTTGATATAATTGAAGTGATGATTGATTTCCTTCGACCATTTTTGAATGCTTTGATCTTGATGGATTTAGCAGATTTTCTTCCTTGATTTGCTCTTCTTAATTGTTGATCTTTTTTATTTTTCTTCCATGACTGTTGACGGTGTCAATCTTGGCTTGATATGTTATTCTCTTTAGTGCTGATGCTGAATCTTTTCAGGATGAGTACTTTCCTTTGGTGAATGCTGCTAAGTTAGCTTTCTATCTAGAAAGCTTATCTTCTTTCCTTACTAGAGGCTTATTCTTTATCAATCTTCAACTTGATTTTCTACTTTCTTGGTGTTGATACTGAACACCTTTAAGATTGATTCTTTCCTTTTGTGACTGCTGCCAAGTCAGCTTATTCTTCTAGGTTTCATTTCCACGTCTTGGCCTTGATTCCTGCATCAAGTCAAATTATTAATTTGTCATCATCAAAACAATTTAGAGATTTAGTTCAACAATTCATTCAAATAGTGCTGGACTCAACTTGACTCCAGATAGAAATGAAATTCACCAATAACAACTGAAGTCTAAGCAAATGACTAGTTGGATGATTTGCTATTTTATGCGTTTGAACCTACAGTGTGAATGCAGCGCCAATGATAAAAGAGACATGTGTATATATATGAAATAATATTCATAGTATTGAAGCTCAAATTAAAGAAATGTAACACACGATCAACTGAGGCATTTGAAAACTAGGAAACATACTATAAAATCATAATGACATGTCTTACCATTCTTAGTAAGTTATACATTTGTCTACTTAGGCACATTATACATTATCTCACATTGCTCTCTATACATTTCATATGTTCTCAGAATCTTTGAGAGCAAATGAGCCACAAAAGGTGTTGCAACTAAACCAAGATTAATAATTTAAAATTATCTAAGATTTGATATTTGGTAGTTTATTTAATTCATGTTTAGATAGAATTTATTTTTCAAAGCCATATAGAATAGGTTTTCTAGTCCTAGTCTAATTTGGTTTGCTAGTATTATAAATTTGGGTGCTCTGTCACATATTTTCTTATAGTGAGATTTGCTCTTGTAGTGAAATTTAAGAGTTTTTGAGTTATTGAATAAAGCCTCCTACCTTTCTCTCTAGTTTGATAAATTTCTTCTACATAGTAATTGTTGGGTCTTTCACTTGTGGTTGCACTATTCCGCTGCATATTTTTATTTCCTTCAAATTGATATTAGAGCCTATGTGAGATCCACTAGAGTCTCGTGTGAGATCCATTAGAGTCTCGTGTAAGATCCAACACATATATTAAAAAAATATGAATATTTCATATTTACCTGATTGTCCTGTTTTTATGTTTGATGGAAAAAAATAATTTTGAGAGCTGGTATCACCAGATGGAGAATTTTTTCAATATTATTGGGTTTATGATCCATAATTGATAAAGGGTTCATGGAACCCCCAGAAGGCACATTATCGACGATTGAAGAAGATACACAATTGGAGAAAAATAGGCATTTGAATTATAAGGCATTATACTACCTCAATAGCAAAGTCTAGTTACATGTATATAAAGAATATTTACATGCAGAGTTAGCAAAAGAGGCTTGGGCAATTTTGGTGAAATCACATTGATGTTCTGCAGACGTGAAGAAAAAGAAACTTCAAGAGCTTAGGAGACAGTATGAGTTGGCATAGATGAAACCAACAGAATCTATCACATAATTTTTTACAAGAATATTAGAAATTGTCAATGATATGAAGATCAATGGAGAAGTATTGGAAGAAGTTAAAGTTGTTGAAAAGGTATTGAAATCTCTAAGTTTAAAGTTTCATATCAAGAAAACAGTTCTTGTGGCTACCCAAGATCTTAATACTTTGAGACTTGATGATCTCGAAGATGAATTGATGACATATGAGATGTCCCTAAATCAAAAGACAGATGAGATAGTAGAGGAGGCATTGTAAATAAAGTCTGATCATCCAAAAGGAAAAGAAGAATCATTTAATCTGGCACAAATAAATGAAAAAGACCAGAATTAAGAAATATTAGAGAAAAGAAGTGAAGGTAGAGGTAATTTTTATTGTGGTATCAATGTGTTTGATTACAAAGAGGACTCCAATAATGTCAAACTGATTTGCCCATAATTCTTGGATGGATAAATAGATTGATTTGGCTAAAATTGATGTTCTTTCAATAGAGGCTAGTACATTAAGTTATGAGACATGTGATAGACATGATTGGTCTATATAAGATGAGGCCTTTGAAAAAGAAATAGAAATACCGGCGATTATCAAATATGAAAAATTGTTTGAAGGTATTGAAGATGAAACTAGTAATGAAAGAAGTAAAAGTATTCATGAAGAGCAAGTTTTTGAAGATCTATTCAAAATTGAAGTAAAAACATTTAGGGTCTAGATCCTCAATTGAAGTGTATGATTATGGAAGATACAATCAAATTTGAGCCAATATTTGAAATTGTAAGTTTTGAAGAGTATGAAAAATTATTTGTTGATGATACTACTCTACCACATACAAAAAGACGAATTGAAGTCGAATATGCAAAGCCAAATACAAACCAATTGAAGAAACAGATGAGTTTAAGGCAAGAATAGTTAGTTAAGGATACAAGAAGAAGAGAAAATATGATGATGATATTTTAAAGATGTTTAACATAAAAAAAATTCAAATTGACTTTCGATCTTATTGAAGAGAAATTAAAACCAACTAAAGATGGCATGCACGATTTTACTGATGCTACATATTTTAGAAAATTGATGGAGAGTCTAAGGTATTTGACTTTTACAAGACATGATATTGTTCATGGAATGCTTAAGTTTGAAGATATTGGTTTAAGAGAGGCTATATTGGAACTAAACCAAGATTAGTAATCCAAAATTATTTAGGATTTGATATTTGGTAGTTTATTTAACTCATGTCTAGTTAGGATTTATTTTTCAAAGTCATATAGGAATAAGTTTTCTAGTCCTAGTCTAATTTGGTTTGCTAGTATTATATTTACGGGTGCTCTGTCACATATTTTCTTATAGTGAAATTTTCTCTTGTAGTGAGATTTGAGAGTTTTTGAGTTTTTGAGTTATTGAATAAAGCCTCCTACCTTTCTCTCTAGTTTGATAAATTTCATCTATATAGTTACCGTTGGATCTTTCACTTGTGGCTGTATTATTTCGCCTTCATACTTCTTATGCTCATTGTCCTCGGTTATATCCCACACATCAACACACACCCCGTGCCCGTCACCAAACTTTTGGCCACGTCCAACTTCCAGTATCGAAGAATGTACTCAAACATCTCGAAAAATTAATAAAATCACCAGCTTTCCTTGAACAACCTCATCATGGGTAAATGAGCAAATGAACCTCAAGGGTCATTTTGTCACTTGAGCCACAAAGGTGTATAACAAGTGATTAAATGAACCTCAAGGGGCATTTCAGCACATGAGCCTCAATCATTATATATCACATGAGAAAATGAGTCATGAGGGTGGTTAGCAAATGAGCCTCAAAGTTCATACAATACATGAGCAAATGAGCCACAAAGATGCTTAGTAAATGAGCCATGAAGGCATATTTCATATGAGCAAGTGACTTACATTTAGGAATTCACTACATATGAATATTCGTTATAGTTGTTATACTTAGCAAGTGATTCATTTAATTCACATGAAATAGCTACTTTAAACTAAGGCATATGAACATCTCAAATGGAGGAAATAAGACCATATAAGGTAACCTGATATCTTCACACAATGGAAGTGATATCAGGTGAAAGAAGCATGTGAGATTGAAACGTATAACACAAGTAAATTCTGGTTATTAGTAATTTAAGATCTCATGAACTCATATGAAAGAAACGTGTGATAGGGAGGTCTTGGTGTAGCAGTGAAAAAGGGATTTAACCTTATATACCTCATTTCCCAACTTAACTTGGAACAATTATGAGTAACTAGCTCTTCCTTTAAGGCGTTTAATCTAAAACAATGGAGAGTAATACAACCATTACAAACAGTTCAACAATAGGTCAAGGTCACATAGGAAATATATCACACTAGATCATGAGCAGCAACCTCGCAAGACCCTTTAACCAGTGGTGTTCTCTCACACCTCCCTTTCTCGCTGCCAATAATGGCACAACCATCCAACCTTCCTCCAATCAATATGACAACCAAAACAGTCCTCTAACTTAGATATACAATAAGAACAAAACTAAAACTCACAGTTTTTCATCGCCGTTCCGCGAGTTCTTATAAAAATATATATAAAAATTCTCATACGGGCTTATAGATGAAGATAGGAGTAAAGTCTTACCTCGACCGTCAAATCCCTATAATTGGTAAAAATTTTAACACATTGCCTTCAATATTTAAGCATGGATAAGTATCTTTCAACAACTTTGATGAACATTTATCTATACTAAATTCTTGGTGGAATCATGATGTTTGGTCAAATTATTAAATTAGTCATTATTTGCCTCATATTTAGTATCTTCTATCATTTTTTTGAGTATTTATTCTATGAATTGTGCTTATATTGATATGTTTTGATTGTGAAGTATGTTTTTGAGGAATTTGAAGCTAAACTAGAGAGAAATATGTAAGAAATCACCAAAAACAATTAAGAAAGAGTCAACATTGCAAAGCAACGTTGTCGAAGAAAAAGCAAAAAGTGACCACCTAAAGTAGCAGTTGCGCCACACGTTGTGGTGCGAGCACACAAGCGGTTACCTTCTTTATGCAATTCACCTACTTTCTTTAAAATCTTTATTGCTTTCCTTTTTTGGTTTGATTATTTCGGTCCTTGATTTTAATTATTAGATTGTGATTGATTAGTGGTGATTACTCAATTACTTGATTACTTATCTTAGGGATTCCAAAGAGTCATCAATTTTTTGAGATTTTCTTTCAAATTAAGTTCATTATTAGCATATTGTTAGGAGTAATTTGGTTTCTATCCTAATTATTCCAATTAACACTAATTTTGGGTCTAATTTCTATCTCTGATTTCTTGTTTGTTTCACTTTCTAGTTCTTGAATTTTAATTCTGTGCTACACTACACATATATAGATTAGATGAAAGAGGTCTGATGGAGTATAAAATCGGATAGATATAAACTAGAAGTAACGGGTTGGATAGAACCAATTGCATTTATTTAGGACTCTCTCTGTATATGTATGTGTGAGTAAAAAACAACACATTATAAATAATTGAATTAAATGGAATTCACGACCATATGGAGTATTTGAATGCGATGTAAGAATGGAGATAATTTTTTGGGTTTGCTAAAGGCTATACATAAATGAATCCTTAAACTTTGTCTTCAGTTTCGTTTTATCACCTCAATTAAGGTCATTACCTATTAAAATACTTAAATCTCTTTCTATGTGTGCCTATATACAATAAGTAATATCGCAAGACAAGTGTACTTTAAAACTCTTTAAGTGCGTGAATGGTCTAATATCACATTTTTCTTTTTAATAATGAAACCATGAACATGAAACATGATTGATCTCCAACGAACTCGTAGTGGCTGATTACACAATTCTTCACACCCCACACCCTAAATGCAAATTCTTTGATCGTCTTAATTAGTTGAAAAATGACTAAATCCATGTGCAATTTTTCATCTACCAACAAATTGCTCTCTGATGATTTCAGTATAACACTACTAAAAAAAAATAAAAACAATTCAACGGACATCATGTTGAATACCCAGAAAAATTTGGCTTGTTAGTAACATTTTTGATTATTTTATGATAGATTTTCAATAGATTTTTGACTATTTCTGTAACACCCTGGATAATTTTAGCGATAAATCCGTACTTTTAAGATAGGACTAAGGGTACTTAATGTGCTAAGAAGGAAGTTTTATGAGGTATTTGAATCACTCTATGGTCAGATGTTAAAATTTGACGTCAATCAAGTTGTAAAACAAAAGTCGACAAAGTTATTGCAAATTTCATTCTTGAGATTCTCTGAAAATTTGGGTCAAGTGTCTCAAAACTTTTCTCTCAATATATAAGGAGTTAGGGGGCCTACAACCTATCAAATTGAAGTTCTATGAATCTAGTTTCCAATGCACTAAACCATTCGAGAATCTGACTTCGGAATAGAGAGATATTCCGTTTTCGCAAGAACGCGCAAGCAGGCATATCAAAAAGGACAAGGCGGTGGAGGACTATATAAGTCCATTTGGTCAGTTATGTCGTATCCTTTTCTCATTTCTGGAAATGTCCAGCAGCGAAAACTCTCCCTAGAGGTGTTCCAACATGTTCTTGATGGTTTTGGGCTAAGAAAACATAATCCAAGGTGGAATTGGAGGTCGGAAAGTCGGGAATTATGTGTAGCTTAAATTTTGGTGTCTTTTCTAGGCCTTTTGGTGGCTGTTTCATGGTGAAGTTGTTGGTAAGTCTTCTTCTTTTGGTATTTCTTAGTTGTTCATGTTAGTTATGAATTAGCAACAATAGGTTATTGTTTCGGAGATTCTACCGCTGATTTCATTGAAAGTTAGCTAAATAAGTGTCGTCTTATGTTGTTTCTTTATTGAACTTGTTGGCAACGTGTTTGGGGTGAGAGATGTTGTTCTTAGGCAGTCTTTTGGTGCTTTTGGATGTAAAGATTCGAGTATCTTACTTCATGGGAGTTTAAGATATGCTAAGACTTCTATTTCTTCCGTTTTGGCATGGTTTCGGCAAAGCATCGCTACTCATAAACTTGTGCTTACTGGTGATTTTTGGAGCCTTAAAATTGTATTGTTTCTAAGCTTTCTGAGGTGTTGGTTCTATGGTATTATATGCATATATTTGTGTTGGGTTGATTGCTAGCTTCGGATTTTGCCATGAAGGGCGTGGTTGCGACTAGTTGATAGATTTGTGATAACGATCAGGTGGTTATGTTGTTGCAGTAGTTGTTTTTGTTTTTAGACCTCTATCATTGGTTGTTTATATGGTTAAGGTGGGGCCTAGTGGGTTGATTGATGGCTTAGTGGTGGCTAGGACTGATGGTGGCGACATCCTTTGATTATAATTTGAGTCAGCAGTCATGTCAATGACACGTTAGGGGTTGTGGTGACACTTGGGTTAGCTTGTCCGTGTCCCTTGTAGTAGAGTGGCTTGTGGGATTCCTGTAAAGCTTGGGGATAGACTGGTTAGGCTGGTGATCCTTAGCTCGGTTAGTGGCTCATTGGTGGATAGCTAGACGTGAAAAAATAGTATTGTGTTGTGATAATCAATTGGTGGGATTCGAGAGCCGGTTATGGGTTGTTTGAGCATGTATTATTATTTTTGTTGATTATAAATGTCGTGATTCTACGTGTGTTTTGTTTGAAGGCTTATGGCTTGTCAATACTTGATGTATGAGAGTTGTTCCGGCTAGGGGTCGATCTTAAGATGTCTTGTGGCTTATGGATACCCGATGCACGAGAGTGTTTTTAGCCGAGGAGTTGAGCCTAAGGAGTGAAATGACCTACGTGATTGAGGATGATTTCCTCCGTAGTATTGAATCGTGACATGATTCGAGAGTGGATTGACATGTCTAAGCTTCTTTGGGATCTCGATTGATTCTCCCAGATGGATTGAGCTCCGGTAACTATGCGTAGCGAGAGAGGTTCCGGCAACGCTTGATTGATGATGCTAATTAACTGGTGTTTACTTTTGATTTTCTTGGTATTATATTGTAGTTGTTGCTTATGTTATCTGTTATCTTATGTTAGTGGATGCTAGACGTTGGCTGGTATTAGCTGAGGCCGTTGAGAGATCTAGAGATGATGACGGGTGAGTTGTGTCAGCTAGGTGGCTGCTTGCTCTTATTTACTTGTTTTGGACTTGTTGGGCTTATGGTGGCCATGTAGGTTCTATTTGTATATTTTCTTGTACTTGTCGGACTTATGGGGGCCATGCAGGCTTTATTTGCTTATTTAATCCATATTTCTCCTCCTGCGATATCCAGTGTATCTGTTGATCTCTAACCTAAATCTTGTTATCATTTTCGCCTAACATATTCGGTACATTTCCGTACTGACGCCCTAGTTGGGGTGCTGCATTCATGCCTGTAGGTACCGATCGATAGGTAGATTGAGTTCTTGGTCGTTGAGTGGAATTTCAGCTAAGTCGATAAAGCTCCAAGCCTTTTGGAGTTTCCAGATATTTATATTTTATGGGTAGTTTGGGGCCCTATCCCGAACAGTTGATTCCTATTGTTTTCTTAGAGGCTTGTAGTCATTTGTTATGGGAGTACCGTTGTTGTTGTAGGACATGAGGGCCTGGTTGTATAGATTGTTTCTGTCTTGTGGCCTTGACAGCCTATTATATATCTCTTGGTTGGTCTGTTAGCCAGCCTTCTGATTCTATCACTTTACTCTGATCTTATAGACGTTGTGATGCTAAACCTCGTCGGTTTTGGCTTGTTGTATTTTATAAATTTAAGAAAATCAACGAACATCTGTCGCTTTTAATTGGCAGTTTGTCAGATTTATTAAAGTGACCTACTATTTTCCGACATAGTCGAGTTCATCGGTTTTGTGGTGTTAGTCAAAAAATTGACTTTGTCTGGCGGTTTTGTTCCTCGATTTTTAGCCTATTTTTAATAGTGTAATTGGACTAAATCAGCCCAAAGATACTTTAAACATAGTGTAGTATTGTCCTTTTTTGCCATGCCCGCATAATTTTTCTCAAAAATACTCATACCAGTAAGGACCCGTTCGGTAGGCTGTATTAATTAGAATAGTCTTTGGATTAAAATTTAATCTAACCAATATATTGTTTGATTACTTAATTCAATCTAATGCATGAATTACTTATACACCATAAGGTGTATTATTTAATACCAAGGAAATAAGGGATAACTAATACTTGGATAGAATCCCAAAATGACTAGACTACCTCTCAATCCCTTTTCCTAAAATTTTTTACACAAAAATTCAAGGGTATAATTATAAAAAAGATTTTTATAGAGTTTTAAACTAAACACAATATATGAGATATCTAGTTTTTAACATAATGAACCAAACACTTGATAAAAAATAATTTTTCAATACTACAATTTTTGTATTACTAATACATATATTATTAATTCCTACATTATTTATCTTCGTACCAAACAACCCCTAAAAGTATCTTTACATCTTATATATATATAACTTCCAAATATTTCTAGATATCAATGTTTTGGCCATTGAACCAAAGATTTTATTTAAAATTTTTAAAGTGAAGATTAAAAGCAGATTTGTGTTTGATTATGATTTTTACAAATAATATCTGACTATTTAAAAGTGGAAAAAGCAAAAATAGGATTTTGGCTATTTTTCAAATTCCTTTCACAAATAGTAATAACTTTTTTCTTAAGAAAAAAAAAATTCTCTTGACCAAACGGGTCATTTGTTTCCACACCCAACGCATACAATTACAAACCTATGGTAAAGCTTAAATAAAGGAAAAGATGTCAGAAATTTCAGATCACAAAACCGCAAAATTAACCAAAAAGAAAAGATGGTCGCAGAAGCAACGTTTTCGAGTTATCATTGGGACGTACTCGCTGACGTGTTCCAAACGTTGTACGGACATCTTATTATAATATATTTTATTTTATTTCAGTTTATATCATACACCTTTTTTTTTCTTTATTCTCTCTATTTTCCTTTATGTGATATAGTTTAACTTGATAGAATAGAGTTTGAAAAATATAAGGATATTTTTGAAATTTGTAGTTTAAAATAATTCTTGAATGGTTGTGTGGCCACAAATCATCTCATTAAAAGTAAAATTAGTATTGTAAAGTTAAATTGTTACTAAATATATAAATATGTTATTCTTTTTGAAACTGACTAAAAAGAAAAGTATATCACATAAATTGAGATAAAAGAAATAATTTATCTCAAAATAATATCATCTTTTTATAATTAAAAAAATTAACTTTTAAATTATAATTTATATTATTAATACAATAATTTATAATCGTACAAATATTTAGAATTTATTTTAAATTATAAAATTTAAAAATCATTCTCTATTTGTTTTTAATGTGATGAGAGTATTGTTATTCTTGTGAAATGGTGTCAAGTCAAGTAGTGTTATTCTTGTTAGAGCTACCACACTAGCATTCCTTTTTTATCATTTAATATTCTACAGTGGTAGTTACAATTTATATGTGTTCTGTTTTCTATTTATATCTGAATTTCTATTTTAGGTAGATTTTTAGGTTTGCCAAAACTAGCAATAGAAGAGGTTGTGGTTTTCCACTGCATCATTATTAGTAGAGTATACTCTTTTTATATCTTTCTGTCTATTTGTTTCCTTTTTCATGGTGGACTGTGGGGCCTGCAGCGTAATAAAACGCAAATTCTAGAAATAAGAAAACAAAGTGAAATATTTTTGTTAATTATTAATATTGAAGTCCGATTAATTAAATTTATTTGTGTTTGGAAATCTTTTGATTGAGATGTAAAGTGTTCTTTATCTTGCTCTGGAGTAGAACTCAAATATGAAAATTTTTAACTAAAGATAAATAAGTATTTTATCAATTTTATCACGACTCTTTAGTTGTAAAAAGGTGAATGACTCGAGGTTGCCCCTTCTTTCTTTTGATGATATATATATCTCAAAGTAATTGAAGTTATATATATTGACATCTCATTATTCACTCAACTAAACCAAATATATATACTTTATTTATTTTAATTTATGTGATACTTCTTTTAAAAAAATTATTCTGAAAAAAAATTATTTTTCTACGATTAAAAATATCTTAACTTTAAAAGATTTTGTTACTCATACTGAACTAATTTATAATACACAAATATCTAATTTTTTTATTTATTTATTAAATTTTATACCTAATTAAATAGTGCTACACAAATTAAGATTATTATTATAACCCTAACTGCCCCTAAATGTGACCAAAAATTGAAAATAAATCCAACCTACCTTAGTTTTCCCCTTTTTTTTTGGGGGGGGGGGGGGGGGGGAATTTTTATAGGCTGCTGCCCCTCCCTTCTTTCTCTCTCTCCCTAAAACATACATTTATTCATCAGATTTGTGACTTTCTTCATCTGTTTAGACAATACTGCTTAATTTTCAGCTTCAAGCAAAAGATTCTCCCGGGGGGGGGGGGGGGTTTCTTTTTGCCAATTTTGTAAGTAATCATTAATATTCCTCCACCGTCAACACAAATTTCTGCAAAATTTAATTAAGTTTGTTGTTCATCAATTGTGATTTTCAGATAATGGTGAGAGGGAAAACAGAGATGAGGCGTATAGAAAACGCCACAAGCAGACAAGTTACTTTCTCCAAGAGACGAAATGGGTTATTGAAGAAAGGCTTTGAGCTCTCAGTTCTTTGTGATGCTCAAGTTGGATTAATTATTTTCTCTCCTACAGCCAAACTTTATGAATTTTCCAGCTCAAGGTAATTTATAAATAACTACCTCTGACTTTCTTTTACTTCATATCAGATCGATCTCATCCTTTAATTACTTAAAAATTAATTTGGATTTTTATAGATATGTACTCAGTTATTTTAGTGACTTGAAATGAACATTATAAATATATTATGACTTGATGGGGAGAAAAAATATATTGTGATTTGACTAACGTGTCTCACTTAATAATGAAGATACTACTATCATTTATGAAGAGTTTTAAGTTTTGTACATTTGACAGCTTATAAAGACAAGTATTTTGGTGCTTTTATCATCCAATATATATATGAAGAAATTTCAGTTGGTTCTATTTACTCAAAGTACAAGTCCCAAGTTTTCAAGATAGTTCTTATTACCATAAGATACATTTTTCTTTTCAACTAACTCATGTCCGGTTTGTTAATTACATCCAATGTAGCTGTAGGGAATCGAATCAAGTAGCAAATCTGGTTTGTTAATTACATCCAATGTAGCTGTAGGGAATCGAATCAAGTAGCAAATCTACTAGCTGAGGAAGGCGCAAAATATTTGTAGCTAAAATTATGCTCAGTTAAACAACACCATAAAGGTAATTATATTTAATTTCCTTGTTGAACTAAATAAAAAAGAGTAAAAGGTTAAAAGCACAACTAATGTATCATAGTTTTTTGAGTTTTCTATTTAAACTATCAGGTGTTTACTTTTTTCTACCTGAACTGTAATCAAATGTTTATTAAGACACACTTAGACTACCAGTTGTTCAATTTTCCCACCTGAATAAACATTTGGTTACAGTTCAAGGGTAGGAAACTTATAACTCCAGATAATTTGATTACGCAACTCAAAAAATCATGATACTTTAGATGTAGAGAGCGAATATATTGGAAAATATGCCTCATGAGGAGGCCCTCATCTTGTGTACTGTTGTTTAAAGTTTAAACATTTCTGAGCTAGGGTTAACAAGTCTCTTTTCCCAGAAAATTTGATTAAAAAAACTGTAAATTACTGACAAAGTTGAACAAAATAGAGGGTAAGAAAGTAAAATGAATACTGTCTCGCTATTTGTCTAAAGGATTGTGAACTTCAAAGCCAGTTGTCAAGTTAGTAGTTGATATTATTATGTTGTTCCTTCATAAAGGCCACACTCTTAGAGGCTGTTTCCATTATAGCACACCTTGAGAATCTTTTCGCCAGAAATATATTTGTACGGCTTTCAATCCACAACGTTTGTTGCAGATCCCAAATCACTATGTGCCTCCTCAATACATTTACTCCAAAAAATACACTTTGACATAATTTTATTTTATTTTTAAAAGGAATAAGTTTAAATTTTATGATTTAAAACAAATTTTAATATTTGTGTGATTATAATATCATTTCATTACGAGTAAAAGAGAAATCTTTAAAGTTAAATTGTTTCTAATTATATAAAGGTGATATTCCTTTTGGGACGAACTAAAAAGAAAAGTGTGCTACATAAAGAGTAACTTTTATTTACCTACAGAGGGCGGAGTTAGAACTTGAAGTTTATGAATTTGGAATTCTAATCTTTTTACGTTATTGAATTTTAAATTAATAATTTTTACATATTCAATGATTTCCTAAGACAAATATAAAATTTTGAATTAAAACTACTGAATTCGATCAAACCTGTAATATATACACAATCTTCACCCTTGATTTCATATTTACTGGTGGTATAAAAAATATTTTATAGGTAACTATCCATATTAAATAGATCAAATTACATCAAATAAGGCATAACATTCTACAAGAGGTAAAATTACATGAATAGTGTATTAGATAGTTTGCACTAGTTGTTTAGTTTTAATTTGATACGAAATTTAAAAAAGTAAAGAACACTTTTAAATTTTATAGTCTTAAATTAAATATATGTAGGATGTTACTAAAATATTCTTTAATCTTATGATCGTAAACATATAACTTATAATGTGGTAAATTAAAATTAAAAAGTTACTAAAAAAAAGAAAAAGACATTTTTTTTAAAAAAACTAATAAAATAAATTGTAACGAAAAAAATAATATATAAAATCTCCTAAAATAAAGCAATTCTAATTCTATTCCTAAAATATATAAATCTGGTCAGTAAACTCCTTAGCACTGGGAGTTGTTATTCACTAGAAATCGGAATAAAATATATTAGTAAAAAATGGTGAAATACCTAGATAGTTCTTTAAATTTGACATATTTTATAAGATAGTCATTCAAATGAATTCACTCGCTCAAATGTGCATGAAATATGCATGCTTTGCCATGTCATCATGATGAATTCATAAGATACACTTTTATCAAGTTCACGTGTCTATCTGATCATCAACTAAGTTTGACTGGCTATTTTACAAAATCTGCCAAGTTTAAGAAATTATCTAGATATTTGGCTTACAAAAATCAAAGTAACTTTAGCAAGAGGCTCTAATCCATAATCTAACATAATTAAACCTCGTGTGTGTTTCTGTCTGTATCTATCTATCTATCTATCTATCTATCTATCTATCTATCTATCTATCTATCTATCTATCTATATATATATATATATATATATATATGATTGTTAATACTTGAGGTCTCTATCACATAATTTAAAATATATATAATTTAAATTCTGAATCTATTTACACTAAATGTCCATGTGTATAAATTAAATCTGACTTGTATTTGATCGCAGTACAAAAGAATGCAATCACCTTAAAGATAATTACTTGTATATCGTTCTGAAAAAAAAATAAAATCGATAATCTCAAAGATAAAGGGAAAATTTTCAAAAATATACAACCCAACACAAAATATTGTGCAGCTCAATATATAATATTATACAACATTATACCTCTTAGGAAAAATATTAGACAAAATGTATCGACCTTGTATAAAAGTGTATATTAGTGTATCAGATATTTATACACAAATATAGACTAAATCAGGTAACAAACTCAAAATATAGATTATGTGACATAAATATTTTCTCTCAGAAGACATAAAACGTAAACTTTTAAATATTGTGTGTGTATATATATATATATATATATATGACATGTTAATGTTATATTATAGTACTAATAATACAAAAAGTTATTTTAATTTATTGGTACATATAAGTTAAATATATGTCCTTTCTTGTTTCTTCAATGTTCATGGGGGCGAGTCTGCCCATGTACACCCCATTTACTGCAGTATCCATAAACAATGGCAGAGAATCAACTTTGACAATGTAAAGATATCCCTCAAAAGTCATGGCTACAAACATGGGAACAAATGAGGATACCAAAAGTACCTCATACTTCCAAATATATTCTCTTCTTTCATATGTCATCAAAGAAGAGATTCAATTATTTTATTAAAAAAAAACAAATTCCAAAAATATCATATTTAAGATTCCAATGTGGATTTAACTACTTTATATATTATGTTGGCAATCTAGAGTGTGTTTTGATACAATGAAAGTTATTTTTGAGGAAAAGTTTTCATAAGAAAGTCATTTTTGGGTGTTTGGTTACTAGAATTAGAAATGTTTTCCACCAGAAGGGAAAAACGACTCTCTAACTTTGGGTGGAAGTTGTTTTCTCTAATACTATCTTCAGTCTTGACATCTGATTTCATATTAATGGTTCTACCTGTCTTTTCTGCCCATTGCTTATAACAGGGTGTATCTCTTCACTTTTTAATAACAACGTAATCAGTATAATTTCATGAATTTAGAAAGAATAAAATGTATGCAAATCTTATCTTTATCTCAAAAATAAAGAAATGTTTTTTGATAGACTCGATTCAATTGATTGTCCAAAGCAGTCCGTCTCTTCATTTCCTCATTTAAAAACAAAAAACTATTGTACGAAGATCAACTTTTCTGATCTTTGTGCGAAATGAAAGTATGTACGTATGCATGCACCAAATTATACTTTCTATGTCTCAATTTATTGTAGCATATATACTTTGAATTTCAAAAGTTGAATTTCTTAATTTTAACCGTATATTTTGGCATACATTTTTTTAAATTTTTAAAAATAAAATTTACATATTTGAAAGTTACGTAAGAAGTACTATACGTCACAGTAATTAACAATTCAAAATATTCAAAAAACATAAAAAAGATTATGATCAAAGAAAGATTTGAGTTTGACTTTTTTTAGAAAAAATACTTAAGCATAACTTTCAAAATAAAAAATATGTCATATAAATTGAGATGAAAAGAAAATTATACCATGAGTCCTTCTTTATACACAACTTTTTATTTAACCATATATGACATGTAATTTACACACGATATCAAATAAGAAAATTAAGAATCCTTTTATATTTAAAATGTAAGATGATGGTATCATCTTCTTTTTTTTTCCAAAAGCCACCATCATAGTTGGTGAGCAAAAGCAGAGGTAGGGGGAGGGAGGGGTTTCATCCCCTTCATTCAGAAAATCTTAATATATATAAAGTTAAATTCAAACTTAAGTGTGTGTTATGTGTGTGTGTATATATATACACATAATGTATTGAACCCCTTGACATTGTCCAAAAGCTTTACTCAGTGGTCAAGGGAGCTCAAAATTTCCTCTTGGT
Organism: Datura wrightii; assembly: GCA_035772735.1. Taxonomy (NCBI): domain Eukaryota; kingdom Viridiplantae; phylum Streptophyta; class Magnoliopsida; order Solanales; family Solanaceae; genus Datura; species Datura wrightii. The sequence continues at coordinate 101,138,252 of JASDFA010000007.1, forward strand.
TTATTTTGAATCCGATTATGAGCAGTAGTTATTCTTTTTTTTTTTTCGGAGTGGGATTGGATCCCCTTCCAGTGGTCTTTGGTCCCTACTTCTCAATGGAGTAATTGGCATATTGTAGACCTTTTCTTTATTAGTTGATTTTAAAATCATATTTAGTCCATTTCTTGTTTATCACACACACACACACACATATATATATATATATATATATATATATATATATATATATATATATATATATATATATATATATATATATATATATATATATATATATATTATGTTTTTACCTTATCGAGTAAAAATAAACTGGGTATGATAGATGGTTCTTATAATAAAGAAAAATTTCCTGAATATATATGGAATCATTGGGAGCGTATAAATACAATTGTCTTATCTTAGCTGATGAACTTAATTTCTAAAAGTCTAATTGGTGGAATTATGTATGCCTCATATGCTAGTTTGGTGTGGAAAGATTTGCATGAAAGCTTCACAAAAATTGATGGATCAAGGATCTTTAATCTGCAAAAAAAAATAGCCACTCTATCTCGAGGAAGTATTTTTTTTCTGTATACTTCTCAATGCTTATAAATCATTGGGAAGAATTTGAGGCATTGATACCGGCCTTTGGTCGTTTGTGTGAAAAATTCAAGAATTTTATTGTACATCTTTAAAAACTGAAGCTGTTTTAGTTCTTGATAAGGCTAAATGATTCATATGCTCAAGCAAGAAATCAGATCTTAGTGATGAGTCTTTCGTCCTCCATTAATCAAGCTTATTTCATAGTGATAACTGATGAAAGTCAAACGTCTGTGGCTGCTACTAGTGGTATTCTAAGAGCTAATCCCACTATAAGTGGAAATTATTAAGCTGTAAACTCTAAGGCAAATGAAAGTCAAAGATTAGAATGGACATTTGTATTGTAAAGTCTGTAAGATAAAGGGCCACAATAGGGAGACCTGCTAGAAAATAATAGGATATCCTCACGAGTTTAAGCTCAAAAAGAAGTTTAATACAAGTGATGGAGGAGTAGCATCAATGCATCTGCTTAGGAAGACTTAGGAATAGCATATCAGAACAATAATTTTACAGGATTTGAGCAGAACACTAGTATGGGTGCATCAACCTCTAAGAAATTGGTTGAACAACAGGTCAAGTGTCAGTTGAGCTCTGTGGAAATCTATCCATTCACCAAAGATCAATATGAGCAGATTATTCAGATGTTATAACAACAAGAATTCACCAATAACAATGCATCTACCACAATAATTAACAATTCAAAATATTCAAAAGATAAAAAAATTTACAATCAAAGAAAAACTTATGTTTGACATTCAAAATAAAAAATGTATTATATAAATTGAGATGAAAAAAATAGATTATATCATGAGGTATTTTTTATACACATCTTTTTATTTAACCATATATAACATGTAATTTACACATGATATCAAAGAAGAAAATTTAAAATTCTTTTTATATTTAAAATGCAATATCATAGTATCACTTTCTTTTTTTGAAAAAAAAAGCCATCATCATAGATGGTGAGGAATTTAAGGTGGCCCCAACCTGTTCATTTGGTATAGCAAAAGAAAAAAAGGGGGAGGGGGAATAATTCATATTAGGATGAATAATTCATCAATGTACAAAAAATTCCCTATTATGGTATCACATATCATTCCACATTTAACTTGTGTAGTGGTCGAGGTCAAGCTTTTCCGAAGGACAAGATGATGGAAGATTTGATAACCGAAAAACTGATGCAGAATAAATATTATTATTACATTAGTCTCTCTCCTTCTTGAATAAACTTGAATAATTACCAGTCTTTCTAGAGCAGATGGATCAGGTGTTGAAGGAAAACTAACTAGTGGATGGAGAAACAATATCATCTGATTGTTCTGTGAAAGCGTAGGTAACTTGATAGATTAATCACTCATCTTCCTCTCCCCGACTCATAGAAATATAAGGTATATAAAAAATAGTGTAGTTTTTGAAAATACCATATCAGTTGACACCAGATATTTTTCATATTCAGTAGAATAAAGTTAATACCTCTTCTGAAGGCAAGAATAGCTCAGAAAAACACATTTTAATGCCTTAAGATCCAACTTGAAAACGGATGATTGAAACATGTGCTTCCAAACACCATATAGGTTCTACCGAAAATAGTGACTTATTTGAAAAAGAATATTGTAGGGTGTATCATCAACAAGTATAGTAAATGACATGCGATGAATTAGAAAATAAGTAGTAGAAATTGCATTTGCCCAAACTCTTTAGGAACCCTTATCTAAAACAAAAGTTCCCTTGTTGTTTCAAGTAGATGCCCATTCTTTCTCTCAGCAACTCATCTTCCTCTTCCTGGCTCATAGAAATAGAAGGTATATAAAAAAGGGGTACAATCTCTGAAAATACTACATCAATTGACACAAGATATTTTTCATGTTCAACAGAATAACATTAATACCTCTTTTGAAGGCAAGAATAGCCCAGGAAAACACATTTTAATACCTTAAGATCCAACTTGAAAACAGATGATCGAAACATGTGCTTCCAAACACCATAGGTTCTATAAAAATAGTGACTTATTTGAAAAAAGAATAATGTAAGGTGTATCATCAACAAGTATAGTATATGACATGCGATGAATTAGAAAACAAGCAGTAGAAACTGCATTTGCCCAAAACTGTTTAGGAACTCTTATTTAAAACAAAAGTTTCCAAGTTGTATCAAGTAGATGCCCATTATTTCTCTCAGCAACTTCATTTTGAGACGGTGTGTCAACATATGAAGGATGATGGAGAATATTATGTTGTATCATGTATGATTTAAACAACCCTGATGTGTATTCTTTAACATCATCACTCCTTAAAATATATGCTAAAGCATTGAATTGAGTTTCGACTTCAGCACAAAAGGCACAAAAATGGTTGAACACTTCAGAGTGGCTCTTCGTAAAATAAATTCAAGTCATTCGAGAGAAATCATCCAGAAAGTAGAAAGATACTTGTGTCCAATCTTGAAAACTAGAGGATATGGTCCCTCAATATCATAATGAACTAACACAAAAGCCAGCCCAACCCTCTTATTAATCCCTGGACCTATTGAGATATGATGATGTTTTGTAGATTGACATGACTCACAATTCAATAAAGAAATACTCTAAAACTAAGGACAGAGCTTTTTTAATAGAGGTAGAGAAGGGAGATACACAATAGATCGAGACTCTTATTCAGCAAGGGTGTAGAGATCATTATATATATGTCATTTATCAATAACTTGATTCTTCATAATATCACAAAACGGACAATGACCAAAAAAGAATGAGATATAACAATTAAGGTCTCTGATAAATTTACTAATAGAAATCAAATTAAAGATCAATTTTGATAGACTTAATACTAATGACAAGGTAATAGAGGAGGTTGGTTTAACAATTCCAAATCCAACAATATTACATGTTGATTAATCTACTACAATAACTGGAGATGATGCTTTGTGTAATTGAAAGTTAGAAAAAATATTATAATTACCTGTTATGTGATTAGTGGCAGTTGAATCAAATCACCCGTTTATGTTATGAGGTGATAAGATATGTTTTATCAGGTTTAGCAAATGTATTAACAAAAGGGGATCCGTTTAGTAATTTCTGATATTGAGAAAATTTAATAAATTCTTCAGTTGAAATCATCATTGTTGGACTAGAAGCTGAAGCAACATTAGCCTTCATTTCTTTTTTATTTTCAATTGCCAAATTTTATAGTAAATTTAAAAGGAGACTAAATTGTGACGTAACTCCGGTGACACCAAGTCAATGATCAAAATTCGGCGAGGCAGCAGACCAATTCAAAAAAGGCCTTGATACTATGTTATTGAATGAAAAACTTACATGTCTATTCTTAAATATACAAGGTATTTATACAATCACATCACATTCCTTACTTGATTTTCATTTTTATATGTGGCAGAAGAGATCAACTTAGTTATCTTTATGACCTGCATCAATTGTGATATCTTTCCCCTCCAGATGAGATAATTTGTAGGCTTGAGTTTGATTGGACAAGCCACAATAACATGGTGCAGAGAAACTAATGCTAGTGACAAGAGACTGATAAGAAGGAAGAAGAAAAATATACATAAGAATTCTAGAAAAATTGATATGCATCATAGTTTTATGAAAGATTTTTTTTAATATATATATTCATGTGTGCATTATGTGCTCTAGTTAAACAGCTAGCTAGAAACCGAGTATACAAAGAGTCCTAAATATTATATGTTGAAAAATATTATAAATCATGAAAATGGCTTGAGGCGTGTTTCTAACATTGTTCTTAAGAATATTTCACCTAGTGTAGGTGTATCCCCAATATTTAACAAACTCCTCCAGTATAAAACTAAGAGTCAAAATATAACAAAGATTTTAGATTGACAGTAAACCCAACAACTCAAAAAGTAGGAAGAATACTATTTCTTTTTTCAGTTTCTCCCGGGGAAAACAATGTGTTTATATATTGGGAGAACAACATGAACTTCATGGTCAAGAAGTATTAATGACAAAGTAATCCTCATAATGTTAGGTTACAAAGGTTAATGATTAATTAAGAAGATTAATGGCTATTAATCATTGCTAAGGAATAAAGAATATGTTTTAACTTATTTTTGAGATATAAGAACTATCTTTTCAATAATCCACGACGTATCTCAAAAATAATACTCCGTAGTAGTTAGGAATAAAATGAAATATAAAAATTTTATTGGGTTTTCACATATGAGTACAATGCGTCGAATTTAGATTCTCGTAAACTATGAATTAGACCTAGATAAAATAAGATTAAACTTACAGAAGGTGATGTTTAGAATATCTATGAACCAAGAATTCTTTTCTAAGCTCATAGTTTTATTCTATTACATTATACTTGAACAATCTTTGTGGTTATTGCGGTTTTCAGCTAAAAGACCATGTGTGTGACCTAATATTTATAAGTGTTCTTGAAATTTATCACAATTTCATAGGAGCGGCACTACTCCACACTCATATAGGTCCACCCATCAAGTATATTTTCTAGTGCAATACACCGCCTATAAAGGATATGGTAATGGATTAAAAATTTACAAAGCAACCTTATTTTTCTTGCAGATTTGAGCAATACACAGATCATAATAGACCATAGATGGGATAAATAATGTACCAGATCAAATAATGACTTGTTATTATTCATATAAACCATATTAATGGAATCTCTAATCACATAGGTTTATTTGGTTGATTTCATGTTATTAAACACCACCAAGAATAAACACATAATCACATATGAATATTGAGATCCACTTAGCATCATTGTACCCTCTAATACAACAAATATTAATTTACTATAACATTTTATCATCAATTGCTCTTTTCAAAATAATTTATCAAGAGAAAAAATAACATCTTAATATATTTTAGGATCACTATAAACAAGATAAATATAAAAATCTTCACCAAAATATTTTTCTATTATTGAAACTTTTCTTCTTCTCAAATCCTCATTGGAGAAAAGATCAAATATATCATTGACCTTTCAGAAAATGCTCATTCATACCATCTATTAATAGTTGGGCTCATTTATGCTACTGTCACGACCCAAAATGCCCATTTATGCCATTATTTTTTAACAATTTAAAGACCCAATTTTCTAATACCATTTGTTACACTTGACCTTGAGTAAATGGGTCACGTCACTTATTTTAACCTACAAAATATAAATATTCACACAGCTAAAAATAATCCGCCTATATCCTTCTAATCCACCCAATAATATACCCGACCCACACCCTTTTAACCAAACTCCACCATTACTCCCTCATTCATAGTAGTCTATCACACCACACCAAATCTCGAACCTTCTTCTTTACATCTTCTCTTTCTCCAACAATGTTAGAATTTTTTTGACAAAGAAAAGAAAAGTTGGGAGAACAATTTCAGAACTTATAACAGATGGATTGCCCCTCATCCCTAATATGTTAGCAATTTGAAATTTATTTTAGTTGTTTCGATTTTCCAGTAGGTGTACAACAGACACTTCCTTTTGAAAGCTGAGCATAGATGTGTGTATCACTATCACACAAATTGAAAAAGGAAAAGAGGAGATTTGAAGTAGAAAGTAGACAATAGCAAAAGAAAAGTAGAATTGAAAAGAATTTCTGCTAGCCCAAGATCGTTAATTAAGATTGAAAGATTCATTTAAAAAAGAAGAAGTTATGAAAGGAGAAGAAAATTTTTGAGTAGAGAACTTTGTTATATAAGAAGACTCTCTTGAATTGTCTTGATTTTTAGTTGATTACAAATGTACAAGACCACCTCTATTTATACTAGTCTATGGATGGTTCTAGATATTCTTCTATATACATCTACAGAAAAGTTCTGATAACTTTATCTTCTACTCGAAAATATCTAGATATTTCTTCAAGATGATTATCCTAGATACTACACTAGGCTATTCTAGAAACTTTATTAGAAAATTATATGTTATTTCTAAAAATCAACTTTAGTTTTTTCACACTCCCTCTTAAAGTGTTTTTTTGGAAACTCTCCCAAGCTTGTCGCGGAAGAACTCAAAAGAAGTTTTAGGAAGTGACTTGGTGAAGATATCAGCAATATCCTCCTAACTTCATACTTCCAAAGTATTTATAATTCCATCAAGAACTTTTTCTCTGATGAAATGATGTTCCATCTTGATATGATTAGTTCTTGCGTGGAATACCGAATTGTTTGTGAGCTTGATGACACTTTGATTGTCTCCAAAAACCGCAGTTGGCTTTGATATAGATAGATGAAAATCTTCGGCAAGTCTTTGGAGCCATACACATTTTTGAGCAGTAAGAGATGCTGCTTTATATTCTGCCTCCGTAGTTGACAAAGAACAGAGTCTTGCTTCTTGCTATACCAAGAAATACTTGTTCCACCACAGAGAAAAATATATCCATATAGATCTTTGGTCATCCATCTCACCATCAAAATCAACATCTGTATAACCAATTAATATCAAATCATTCCTCTTTTTGGAAGAATAGGCTCATATCTGATGTTGAGTTGATATGTTTCATAATCCTTTTTGTAGCTTTCAAGTGTGGCTTTCTTGGTGATTGCATAAATCTGCTTATGTATCGAATAGAAAAGAAAATGTCTGGCCTAGTATTAGTCAAATACAGGAGACTTCCAACAAGAGCTCGAAAAGGCTTGGGATCTACAAGAAGTGAGTCTTCTTCACGCCTTAACCTCGTGCTAGTCTCAGAAGGAGTAGAACACTTTTTGCTTTGTTTCACCCTAAACTTGTCAATAAGCTTCTTACAGTATCCTTCTTGGGTAACAAAGTTCCTCCTCTAAGCCAAGAAAATGACATAGTTCTCCTAACTTCTTGATATAAAATCTTATGGCAAGCTTTTCTTAAAGCCTTGCAATTTCATCACCGTTGTTTTTTATTATTATCATGTCATCCATATGCAAGAAAACAACCACATGCAAGTCTCCTTGTTTCTTAACCAACAAACTAAGATCTGAATGTGATGCAGTATAGCCCAACAATATAGATTTTGAACAATTTTTTCATACCATGCTCGTGGAACCAGCTTAAGTTCATAAAGTGCTTTCTTAAACTTGCAAACATAATCAGGATATAAGTTAGAGATATACCCGGGTAGTTGCTTCAAATAAATATCTTTGTCAAGTTCTCCATACAAAAAAGTATTCTTCATGTCAAGTTGTCATAATTTCCATCTATACGAGGCTGCCATGGCTAGTACAACTCGAACTAAGATCATCTTAATTAGCCATCAGCCTGAAGGTTTCTTCGTAATCTTCACCATACTTTTGAGAAAATCCTCGAGCAACCAACCTTGCTTTATATCTTTCTATGTTGCCATCTGCTCTTCTTTTGATTTTGTAAACCCATTTGCAAGAAATGGATTGTACATCTCTTTGCTTTGGCACAAGGCTCCAAGATTAATTTTTTATTAGAGCCTCCATTTCATCATCCATAGCAAGCCCCCACTCTTTAGCTCCTTTAGCTTCTTCAAAAGATAAAGGCTCTTTATTGTCAATTGGCCTACAAAAAAACAAAAATACATACTAACATAGTTTTCATCCCTGAAGTGGACTGGCTCAACAATAGTTCTATTTGGTCTTTGTGAACCAAGTGGATCATCTTCTTGTTGAGTTTCACGTTGTTGAGTTCCCGAACTTTGCTTTTCGTTTAGCTCCTCAGCAACTGATTATCTGAATAAATATTTGTGATGTGCAAGTTTGAACCTTCAGAGTTCAATATTTTAGAACTCTCTTCTTCCAATGCAACTCTATAATACAAGAAAATTTCATCAAATACGTCATCCCGAGAAACAAGAAAACGATGAGTTTTCTGGTCCATGTCACTTTCAGCCTTTTTTTCTTTCGTCATATCTAACAAAGATGCATTTTCTTGCCTTGATATCCAGCTAACACCATCGAGAATCTGGAATATGAATATAACAAATAGAGCCAAAAGGTTTTAGGTGTTTAATACTAGGATTTTGGAGAAAGTGGCATCCTGTTGATCACATATGCTGCACATTTCATACCTTCATCCCATAGGGCTCTAGGTAAATTTCTTGCATAAAGTCAGCTCTTATATGTCTCTGTTAAGTGTTGAATCTTCCTTTCAGCTATTTCATTTTGTTGTGGCATATCAACACTGGTGAGTTCTTTTTTAATGCCATGTTGATGACAAAAAAAGAGAAACTCTTCAGAAGTGCACTCACCGCCGTTTTCAGTTTGCAATCGCCTTATCCTTGAATCAAGCTCGACTTCAATGGTTTCGTTGAATTCTATAAACTTATTGAAGACTTCTGACTTGTGCTTCACAAAATATACCCATGTGAATCTAGTAAAATCATTGATAAAAATTAGCATATAAGAGTAGCCAGAGAATGAAGGAGTTCTTGTTAGCCCCATCAAATCACTTTGAATTGGTTCTAGAGGAGCATTGCATTTTGATAAGCATGTATCAAATGGAAGAAGATGTGCCTTCCCGTATTGACATCCTTCATAAATTTCTGCTCTACCAAAGTTGCTTAAGCTTGCTAATCCTTTTACTAGATTTAGTTTTACCATTACCTTTAATTTCTCCATGTTAAGATGCCTAAGTCTAGCATGTCATAGATATGTAGTATCATTACAAACGAGGCAGAGAAATCAGCCCATGAGATCATAACTTGCCCAACTTGCTCAAGTTTGGGCTAATAATTGACCTGCTCATTTATTAGCATAACCCATTTCAGCCCAACTCATTTTAGTTTTTTAAACTTTGGGTTGATATCTAACCCAAATTGATTCATGAGAAATCTTATCAAAATATTTTTTTAAAAATATTTTATTTTATTTAATATGTTATATTTAGTCATAATTTAAAAAATATTAATTTTATAAGTTATCAAAATATTATAAAAGAATAAATAAAGTAACTAAAACTTAATTAGAGTTGAATGAGTTGGGTTATGGATCGCATTTTAGCCCATTTCAACCCAACCCGTCTCAGCCCAATTAACCTTTGAGCGGGTCAATAACCCGTTCATTTGTTAACTCAGCCCATTTTGACCCACCCAAATTTAGTCCAACCCGCCCATTTTCCACCTATAAATTTACTACTCATCTTCTCAATATACGAATTAGAGGCAGATAAGACATAAATCAGTAACTCTCTTATCGGTCTAAATGATATTTTATTTGAGTTCTTTGATATTCCGAAGGAACTTCACGTCATGTGGGCCAAATAGGAGATAACTTCCTGCATCTACGGCATTTGCAACTGAAAATAGATTTTTTCTCATCCCTAGAACATGAAACACACTGTTGAGAGTGATTGAGTCTTCCTGTTTCTTGTTGATGACAATAGTGCCTTTCTTCTCCACGTGATGAACTGTATTATCTACTATTACAATGACATCACAATCATTATATTCTCGAAAATTAAAAAATTTAGATTTATCTCCAATGAGATGATGCCCACATCCTGAATCCATCATCTAATCTCTTGAAAAATTGATGGAAGCTAGACATCTACTGCTTAAGTCTCAGCTATGAAGCACCTTCCCCACTCTTCTTCTTCTGCAGCTTTATCAGTTTGAGCCATATTGCTCTCCCTAGATCAACAATATCTTTTTATATGTCCTATTTTTTCATACCGGTAGCATTTTAGAGGCTTCTTATCATAATTGTTAAAAGACTGTTCCTTCTTTTCTGGCGAGCTTGAACCATTTGAAGATTGAGAGTACTTGTTTCCTTTAAAGTTCTTCTTGTTTGCTACAAGAGCATTTTCTTCCCCTTCTTTCATCAATACCCTAGCCATTTGTTTGGCTAGTAGCTCTTATGATGACAATAGATTCTCAAACTCCTCCAACGATAGTTGTTGAGCCAATCCTTAAATAGATGTAACAAATGGAATATAATACTGACTTCAATCCATGAATGATAATTCTTTTCATCATGTTTCATAAATAGCCTCGTTCGAATTTGATAAAGTGATCTCAGACCATAAGTTTTTAATCTTCAAAAAATACTCGACAATAGAAAAATTACCTTGAGTAATGTTAGCCAATTCATTCTCCAATATCTGTAGCCGAACTTCATTCTTTTTGTTGGATAATTGGTCTAGGGTTCTCCATATTTCATGACCTGATTTACACATAATAATATAATCAAATAAATTAGAGGAGACAAACCTCTTCAGGATCAACTCTGCCTTTATATTAATTTGCTTCCACTGCGCTACTATTTTTTGGTCCATCAACAAGAGAACTTGTGTTACTTTTATTAAAGCATCCCAAAAATCCTCGCCCATAAGGTATGATTCCATATATGTCTTCCATACCTTGTGATTAGACTGGTTCAACAACTCCATTCCAGTCCACTAACACGACCGCTTAAATTCATCCAGACAAACCAATTAAATCTACCACTAACCTGATCTTGAAATAAATATTACAAGCTAATGTATAGCTACGACTCTGATACCAAGTAGAGAATAGCAAAAAAAAAGAGTAGAATTGAAAAAATCTTCTACTAGCCCAAGATCGTTAACGAAGATCGAAAGATTCAACTAAAGAAGAGGAAACTATGAAAAAAGAAGAAAAATTTTGAGTAGAGAACTTTGTTATAGAAGAAGACTCTTTTGAATTGTCTTGATTTTTAGTTGATTATAAATGTGACCACCTCTATTTATACTATTCTATGGATGGTTCTATATGTTCTACTAGATACATCTACAGGAAAATTCTAGTAACTTTATCTTCTACTCTAGAATATCTAGATATTTTTTTAAGATGATTATCCTAGATACTATACTAGGCTATTTTAGAAACTTTAATGAAAAATTCTATCCTATTCCATAAAATCAACTTCAATTTTTTTCCAGAAAGTTGGGGTTAGGAATTTTCTCTTCAATTGGACTATTGTGAATGAGGGAGAAAGAGTGAAAAAACTTGGTTGGAGAATAGGAATTGGATCCGAAGCCTTCTTGTGAAAGAAGAGATGCGAAGAAGAAGAAGGTTGGGGATTTGCTGCAGTCTGATAGATTATTGTGAATGAGGGAGTAAAGGTGGGACTTGCTTAAAAATTTGTGGGTCGTGTCTATTGTTGGGTGAGTTAGAAAGGCGTTGGGTGAGTTACTTTTAATTGTTTGAATATTTATATTTTGTGGGTTAAAATAAGTGGTGCAACCCATTTGTGGCATGTGTAAAAATGATATTGCAAAATCGGATCCTTGAGCCATTAAAAAATAATGGCATGAATGGACGCTTTGGGTCGCGAAAGTAGCATAAATGAACTCAACTATTAACGGATGATTGATTAGTCTTTTCTGAAAGTTCGATAGCATATTTGAGCTTTTTTCCTTTTTAAAATTATTTTGCACATCAAGACTATGTAAAACATTATCATTTTCAAAGGAAATATATTCTCAAAACCTTCATATGTGTTTTTTCCTATAATGTTGCTCTAATCACATCACTATTAATAAACGCAAAATTTATATGCTAACACTTATTGTTAGCATACATAATAAAAATACAACTGGAAATGTTATATTTTTTTCTTTTCATAATCAGGTAGTGTAACCTTAACCCCCCCCCCCCCCCCCCTTCCACCCCTCTCCACTTTCAAATATTTTAGTCTAAGGGGATAATTTCCACAAATCATAAAATTTTAAATTTTTTTATTTATAAATAAGGTATGCTAATGTATCTTACAAGCACATAAATAGTTTCTCCCTAAAGATTTTTGAGTGCACAAGAGCTAACAAACACATAGTGCATATTATTTTAAAAAAAAATTATTTTCCTCTTGGCTACTTCATTTGATTCAAGCAAGGGGAAATAACTTCATTAATAATTCATTCCTTTTATTTTCATTCATGAATAAAAATATTTAACACAATTAAATTATGCTTACAAAACTCTTTTATCAAAAATATATTATTCTTAACTAAAGTCACCCGTCAGGTGAAATCTTTACTCTAACATTTCCTTGTACTTTCATATAACCAGATTGGTTCAAATCCTAGGAACATGAAATCTCAATTAAAATTAATATTCTTTTATATATGAGTTTAAGAATTATTTTTCTTTTTGTTTAAAAGTTGAGTAGTTCTTCAACCACCAAGATAAATAAATTCTTCTCCTCCATTAATTTAAGTGTAAGTCACAAAATTACTTTTTTCACACAAATATTTCTAGTAGCGCTGAACCTATCACCCAGTCACCCCACTGGCCATGAGATTTACTTGGAAATGACCACAACAGTAATATCATCTGCTTCATTCAAATTAATTTTTGACTTAGTAGGATTATCAACTTTCTCAACTCTTTTCTCGAAGGTTTTATCGTTGGTTTTGGGTTTAAAGTAGTAATGTTTCTCAAATATTAGAAAATAATAGGTATATTAGCATGTCAACATACCTTATATGGCAAAAATACAATTAACATTAAAACGTGAATTCTATAAATATTACATCCGAATACAGGATCTATAACCATGCCACTTGAAAATCCACTTTGTACTTTAATAACTCGTCATGTGTTTTCAAGCCGTAGTTAAATCGTTCCAAAAATTATTCCCATCAGAATTCCAAAAATCAACCCCGCATTTCTGTTAGAGGGAGAAGATAACTACTGAAACACCTTCAAAATCAAGCCTCACAGCGATGCTAAATCCAATATCGAATAGAAGCAGCCAACGTTGTCTTCTTATTGAAAAGTGAAATAGTAATTCTTCTTGGATAGACGATGATTCCTCTTTTTGTTTTCGTGATTCGTAAAAATATTTTTAAGATTGTCGGAAAATATTGTAAATTACAAAAGTCCTCATTGCCTGAGGCATGTCTGTGACAGGTGTATCCTTAGGATTCGACAAACTTTTCTCGTATAAAAATAGGAGTTAGAATCTAACAAAAATTTTATATTAATGGAAAACCCAATAACTCAAAAAGTTGGAAGAAGACTATTTTTTTTTCAAGTCCTTCTCAAGGAAAACAATATGGTCATACATAGAGAGAATAATTTGACTTTTATAGTCAAAGAATACTAATGACAAATTAATTCTCCTAATGTGTTAGAAATTATATAAATTAATGACTAATAAAGAAGACTAATGACTATTACTCTATTTCTAATAAAGAATAAAGAATATGTTCTAACTTGTTTTTGAAATAACTAGGATCGATATGTATGCATATATTATAACTTCCTACTTAATCATTATCCTTATTACAAAATCTTCAACAAGAGCACGGTGATAATATATTTTCTTTATTGAACTTTTTCTTCATTTCCGCTCCTATCCCGGCGCCCCCCCCCCCCCCCCCCCCCACCACACACAAAAGAAGAAGAATAAACTAGGGGGAAACTGAAAAGAAAATAATATGATATGCACAAGATTGTGATTGTTTCACGGCCATGGTTATCTTTCATTTGCCCCATTTTTCCTTCCTTCATATAAAATATACGCAGTAACCCTAAGTCCTAACTCCTAACCAACCAAGAGAGTTGTTTCTACGATAAATTAATGTTATATGGTTATGACACGTATCCGGTAGACATAATTGAGTAAATAAGAGTGTGCTTTTGCGCTCTATCACAATTCAAAAATTAGCAAAAGAATTTGAACGTATTTAAACCTTGAATATCCTCAAGAAAATTTTTGAGTTTGTCACTATCTGGTCTTGTGTTGTGGTATTGTTTCAAAGGAAGGAGAAAACAAAGCTGATTAAGTTAGTGTTGTTGTGGAGAAATGCAGCATGCAGGAGATTATCGAGCGTTATCGGAGGCATACTAAAGATGTTGAGGGTGAAAAGCCAGCCGTGGAACAGAATAATATGCAGCAGAATTTTAAGCATGAAACAACAAGAAGTCTGATGAAGAAGATTGAGCTTCTTGAAACATCTAAAAGGTTTAATTTTCATCCTACTTATAATTTTACAAGCTATTTTTGTTTGATATATATATATATATATATATATATATATATATATAATGGAAGTAAATTTTCATAAGAAAGTTATTATCTAGTGTTCGATTAGCATAAATATTGAAATAATACTTTTCACAACTGCCTTAACTTTATGTGCATATATATTATTTGTTCCAACCAACACTTGGACGTTATTGTTAATATTTAGTTCAGGCAAAAAGGTTGAAGTACGTTCTACTCACCAATCAAGCATCCAAAAACATTTTTCGTGAACAATGACTTCTCTCGTATCAAATTAAACACATGTTTTCCCAGTCCATTATATTATATATAAATTCCATTTGCATTAGGAAGCTCTTGGGAGAAAGTTTAGGATCTTGCAGTCTTGAAGAACTTCAACAGATAGAGCATCAGTTGGAACGAAGTCTCAACATCATCCGTGCAAGAAAGGTTAATTTTTTTTATTTTTATTTTAAAAGTCAGGCAATAATGGTCTTTTTTTTTTTTCTCTTCCTTGATAATTATGATGATTAGCATAACTTGACACATTCTTTCTTGTTTGTATGCAGATGGAAATCCTTAGGGAACACATTGAGAGATTGAAAGAAAATGTAAGGCCACACTGACTCATTTATTTCAAGCTGCAATTCATAACTGGAGCATGAATAATATAATATGAGGTTTGATTAGGGTAAACTAAATGTTAGGATGGATGTCATTTTGTTATCATGATAAGAAATGAACTTTGGTCTTATTAACTTAACTTTAAAAATTAATACATGAGATAAGAATTGTCCAAGATCATACATATATATAAGAGATCAAGTTCTGCATCAATCTACAACTGATGTGGGAACTCAATAATAGTATACCTTACAATGTAATTTTTTTAAAAAATTATTAGTACTCCCTCCATTTAAAAACAAGTGGTGTTTTTAGCTTGGGCATATTTCTTAAGAAAACTAATTATTTCTAGAAAAAATATACTCCCTATGTTTCAAAATAAGTGGTACTTTAACTGAGACACACCCCTTAAGAAAACAATCATCCCTAGACAGAAAAAATATATTTTTACCCACTTACCTCTAATAAATATCTTGAAAAAGATGCAACTCTTTAATATTTTCTTGATTATGTAAAACTCTCTCCATATAAATAAGGGTAAATTTTACGAACATTATTAATGTCTTCTTGATTATGTAAAACACCACTTATTTTGAAACAAAATTTTAAAACTAAAACACCACTTATTTTGAAACGGAGGGAGTATATATTTTTACTTATCCTTAATAAGTATCTTGAAAAAAAATGTAGCTCTTTAGTAATTTCTTAGTTATATAAAACTCTCTTCATTTGAATAAGGGAAAATGGTCAAATATACTCCTCTATCTTAGTTTAATAGCTAATTTTACCCCTCGTCATACTATAGGGCCAAATATACCCCTGCTGTTACCAAGATATTCAAAAATACCCCTAATTTGGATGGAATCCCCAAATAAGGGATATTTTAAATGAGATTTGAAATATGACACTTAAAATCGAGTTTGAAGGACTTATATTAATCGAAGTGCGTCAGATTGACTAATGCGTTTGGCAAAGCAACACATGATATATTTGTTTAAAATTTGACTTTTTGAAGTTGTGATTTTTTAAAATTTAAAATTACATTTAAATATATTATAGAAAAAAATATGAAATTTTATGAGTGAATATTTAAAAATTTAAAAATATACAAAAGTTAAATTTTTATTATTAAGAAATATTTAGAGGCAAATATTTAAAATTTATGTCCAAATGTTAGTTTCATATCAAGTGAATTGATAGCAGTAATTTGATGGATAAGTTATATTTTAGTCATGTAACTATAGGTGTGCGTTTGTGAAATTATAAAAATTAAAGCATATTGTAGCTATTTGTAAATATTTTTGAGTTGATATGGTGACATTCATTATCAATACATAATGCATAAGATCTATAAATAAAATATATGAGATTAGGTAATTTGCTCAGAAAATTTTTTGGCCCCATTTAAACAATTTGGGTAAAAATTGCTTTAGGATCAAAAGTTGAAGTTCAATTTACGAAGAGTAACCAAAAAATTATCTTGACACCATGTTTGCCTTTGGAGATTTGGGGATTTCATCCAAATGAGAGGTATTTTTGAATAATTTATTAACAACAGGGGTATATTTGACCCTATAGTATGACGGCGGGTAAAATTAGCTATTAAACTAAAGTAGAGGGGTAAATTTGACCCTTTTCCCTTTAAATAAAGGTAAAATTGAAAGAACATCACAAATGTCTTCTTGATAATGTGAAACACCACTTATTTTGAAATAAAATTAAAAAAAATTTAAAACACTACTTATTTTGAGACGAAAAAAATATAATTTAACCATTTACAGCGAAATATTAATCTATTTTTAAGAATACCATATCAAACTTTGATATAAATAAAAGTTACTTGTTATGGTTCAATTTAACTTGATAATTAAAAAAAAAAATTTCCATCGTCAGTGGACTAAACATAAACTCGATGAGTAATAGCATAGATAGGCCAGGAGGAAAAGCAAAGTTTACAGCACCTGCTTATGCACAACATCTTATTGCAAACATCAATGCTATGTGAGGATTTTATTAGTGTTCAAGTACATGGGTTTATGCGGATATTAGTAATGCATAAATTAGTTATGAGAAAATTTATGTATTATTTTATATAAGGATTAGTTATACAGGGTTTAATTATTTATGTATAAATTATTTCACCTTCTATCCTACATAAGATAATACATAGATTCCCTCACAACTTATATATGTATTAGTTATGTGTTTCTCTAAATTGCAAATCAAACACCGTATTAACTTTATAAATAAATAACTTACCTTCGAACCAGCTACCAAACCACCCCTAATTGTTTGTGTCTCTTAATTATTTTTAGGTGAAAGACCTTGCATCTGAAAATGTTATGTTGTTAGAGAAGGTACTTTTTCTTTCCCTCACCTCAACCTTAAATTTCTATAGATAAAAATATATTTTGAATATATATATATACACACACACACGATTGATAATAATGGCAATAAATCCGATAGTGTTTTTATGAGATTTTTTTTAGTATTAAAGATTGATAATAATAATCTGTAAGTGGTGTTGGAGCAGTGATTTGAAATTAAAAATTTATAGTTGTGATAGAAAATGATTTTCATACAAAATTTAAGAAAGTCATTTTTCTCCATCTGATAGAAATTGATCTCTTCGAAAAATATTTTTCGACAATGAATGACTTATTTTCATATCCAAAAGGGCCATGAAGTCATATAATTTTAAAATCGATATCTCAAAACCATAAGTTGAGTGATTGTTAAACACGTTGGAATAACTTTAGATCCCAAGTTAAGTGTCTTTTTTTTTTTTATCTAGTCCTATAAGAATTTTTCTTTTCATGTTTAGTAAGTTTTTTAATTTCATTATTCTACCTGACAAGTTTAAGATCACAAAATTTAAAGGACTACACACATTATTAATTTATGATCATAAGACTTGAAAATCTCCTTTATTTCTTAAACTCCGCACAAGTCAAACTAAAACACTTAAACTGCACAGTCAATTTATATATATATAATTCCTTGTCCTTTTTGGTTTTAGTGTGGTGGTCTTGAAAAGCAACAAACATCAGGTGGAGAAGACCTTTCAATAGAGAGTAGCGAAAAATCGGACGTAGAGACTGAATTATTTATTGGACTATCAGAATGGCAGAACAAAGCGCCCCTTTTGAAAAATGATTTGGTGAATAAATAATTATATGGACCGACATGTCCCGTTTCTGCAACTATTCATACATATAATGTGTTGTGAAATTGTTTTCCAATTAAATTATTTTGCACTTGAGCTAGCTAGCTAGAACTTAATAATAAGGCTCATGAATGGTTGTTTTTTTTTCTCCCGGGGGACTGTTGTGGATGTATATTAGTATATATCATTTCAAACTTCATAGAGGCTCCTCAATCAACAAACATTTTGAATTTGAGAACTTATTTTCATGTCCTATTTAATTGGTGTTATGTAATTTTTCTGCTTTCGTCCATTCACGAGACTGTAAAAAGAGATAAAGGAACGACTATCTAGCGGGAGTCGTTTCGGTTGTATGCCACGAGGTCCGATTGGGCGCTGGCAATCCTCTACCATTTATCCTTTTGCATTCCATGGTCTCGTATTGTACTGTGCCGTATCAGACTAGATAGATCTATTGAGTGAGAGAAAGAGAGAAAACTCTAATTAGATATTCTTTTTATATTGATAAGGATCCCTATTCATTTCTAGATTCCCATCACTACAGACTTATTGTCCCTAGCTACCTAACTACATGGTAGTGGTCTAGGGAGCGCAATTGCTAGAGCACGAGAGAATTAAGAGTAATGATTTCAGCAAGAGTAGCCAGAAGGACAACGGTAGTGAGTCTAGTGACTACTAGAGTAGAGTTGAACCAAAAAATATGATATAACAATTTTTCCGAGCAAGCCTTTGGAATCTCCTGTAAACTCCATTATATGATAAAGGGAGGATATTTTTATTTGATAAGTAATTAACTAAATCAATCCATGTCATTTTACACGAAAAAAGGAATTTGTTTTCTACATCTGAAGTGGATGAATGATCATCACATGTGCGTAACCGAGTTATATACATATATGTCTTTCCGCCTAGTAGCACTGGAAACCATTCTAGAAAATCTATGCTAGTAGTTATAGTCACTATATTTTATTGCTTTAATTTGTTTCTTGTTTTTTGAGAATTCATATATCAATTAATTTGGAATTAAGACATACTTGATCTTGTTGTTATTATTTTTCCTTGTGTAGGAAATATTTTGGTCCTGGTCCATTCGAATTAACCCACAAAATTGTGAGCCATATTTTATTGTTCTTCATTCTCCCGATATCAATTAGTCTCATGTTCTGAGTATAAACAGATGTCTACAAGCAAAAAAAATGGACCAACTATTTAAATTAAAATTGGTAGACGCACCTCGTATTATATATATATATATACACACACACATGTATTTATATCCATGTTTTGTTACGGGGATAGCAATAATGGACTAAAATTCCACAATGTGAGAATTTTACACAAGTGATGCAGTGTTATATGATTAGGAGGCTTTTTTTGTAAGGGGAATTGGATTTGATCAGTTAGAAGTGGCACCATCCAAGATTTTAAGGACTGCTTCTTTTGTAGGCAATGCAGGAATAGCTCCTTTTTCTGTTACAGTTATAGCTCCACAGCCATTGGCAAAAAGGAGGGCATCCCTTAATTTCTTCTCATCCTGCACCCAAAATTTAAAAAACACAATTACAAACTCAACTTTCATGCGTAACGATTAATAATCTGTTTGGTCAAACTTCTAAAATCAGTTTATATTGTCAAGTGTTTATCAAAAAAATACTTTTAATGAGAAACAGTTTGTGTTTGACCCATAAATTTAGAAAGTATTTTTGAACAACAATTAACATTTGACCAAAATTTTTTAAAAGTGCTTTTCAAATAAGTGATTTTAGGGAGAAACTATTTTTTTTTTAATTTCTGAAAAATAGCTTCTGCTATTCCATAAAAACATTTATTTTCTTTCAAAAACATGGCCAAACATCTCATTTTATTAAAATAAGTACTTTTTAGAAGGAAAAAAAAAAAAACTTTTAACGGCTATTAATATATATATATACTGGGAGTGTAAATAATTATTATTGGGCGGAACTGCTACTAATGATAGTACCAGGTAAATATCTGGATTTGATGCCATACTGTTGAGAAGTCCACCAACAAATGCATCACCTGCTCCTGTGGTGTCAACTGCTGTAACTTCAATTCCATTCACTCTCCCATGAAAATTCTGCAATAAATTGTCAGTACGTATTTTTTAAATGAAAATATAATTACAGAATCAGGTGTGTAATTGTAAAGGTAAAATGGGTGGAGTAAGTAACCTTAGTATAGTATCTGCAACCATCTCCCCCTTCGGTTACGAGCAAAAGCTTAAGGTTTGGGTGGAAAAGCTTAGTCATCACCACATTGTCATCATAGGCATCTTCACCGTCTGTCAAGAATGTGATTTCATCCTCGCTTACCTGCAATTCATTTTCAATTTTTAAACTCTTCATATCAAACTAAATTAATTATATATAACACGTAAAAATGTGTTGTACTTGCCTTAATAATGTCGGCTTGGTCCCAGATGCTCAAAATGCCTTTACGAGCAGCCTCAGCGGATGGCCATAAGGGCAACCTTAGGTTTGGATCATAAGAGAGAATGCAGCCTGCTTTTTTAGCAATTTCCATGGCAGCAAGATGAGTTGACCTACATGGTTCCGCAATCAAAGAGATTGACCCATAATGAAAGATTCTTGCCTGTACAAACATGGGAATGTATTTAAGTTAGCTATGTATACTCTAAAACTATAGCTTATTAATTTCCTCTTTACATATATATATATATATATATATATATATATATATATATATATATATATTTAACCTTGTGAATGAGATCTTTGTCCAGCTCAGCCTCAGTTAGAAGCATGTCAGCACTTGGATTGCGGAAAAACATGAACTCTCTCTCACCATCTGCTCTCAATGTGACAAAGGCCAAAGCTGTCCTTGCATTGCTATCAAAACGCATGCCAGAATTGTCCACATTGTTCTCTTTTAATATATCAGCTAACATATAACCAAATTCATCCCCACCCACCTGCAACACAGATCAATTATCCAAATGTTTCAAATTAAAATTTGGGTTTTCGTGATATAACTAGAAGACAAAATGACTAACAAAAATGTAACATGACACATTTCATATCAACCATATTATATAGCAGAGTCGGTAGCTTGGCCAAATTAAATGATTCACCACATAAAAGAACAAATTATCGGTTCAATAGTGCATTAGTAACCTGGACAATAATGCATGTTATATGTGTGTGTTTCAACGTGTAAAAAGTATACTAATTATTCTATTAAATATGAAAGTAAAAAATAAGATTTGCACAATCAGCACAAATTTTAACATATTCTAATGATTGATGAATTTGTAATTGTATAAATGTGAGTACCTTGCCAATAAAGGCGGAAGAACCTCCTAATCTTGCAATGCCAACTGCAACATTAGCTGGAGCACCGCCAGGAGCTTTCTTAAAACCAGGTGCTTCTGCAAGTGAAACTCCGGATACGGTAGGCACGAAATCTATCAACAGCTCCCCGAAACATACTACCAGCTCGTTGTTTTCCTGGACATCCTTTTTCTTCATAGATAGAGATGTTGATGAACCTACAATTTAATTTTGTCACATGCTAGCTACAACCTTAAATTAAAATATTCCCTAACAACATCATATATTTTCAGATATGGGACATATGTGGTGCATGGACAATTCAACATTTAGACCTACTCTGATACCATATAAATAAATGGAATCTAGCTTATGAGAGGTGGATTGCTCAAGTTTATATAAAGAGACCACCGTCATTTCATTCATTTACTTTTAATTTTCTTATTAGAATATTATGCATGGAAAATGCAAAAATAAAGCAAGACCTATATTATAATTTATATGGGTGTGAAGGATTAATTATTAAAAGAAAAAGAGAAATATTCATGAGATTTTTATTAATTAATTAATAGAATTAAGGAGGAGTCCTTACAGATAGAGCTCTTGCTTTTATTGAGCTTAGAAGAAGAAGAGCTCTTAGATAGCTTGAAGCTGCTTCTCATGGATCGGTCAAGGATAACAGGGAAACAACAGGCCATTTTAGATCCTTTTTTACTTGACCGATCCATTTTTATTTACATGTAAAAAATATAAGAAAAGGCTAGCTATGAAATTCAACCTAATGCAATTCATTCTATATATAATGCAAATCTGGTGGTTTCTCACCCATGCTGCACCACACGTCTTTTTTTTTTTTTTTCTTTTTACACAAGAAAATGACCGCTTCTCTCGGTCCGATTATATTTTCTCAGACCAACACTTGCCATTTCTCTCCTAGTTTTTCTACCCCATCACCATAACCACTATTATTTCTATTAGTGTATCCATATTTGGATGTTATGTTGGACAAATTGGCCTTTAAACTTATTTAGACTTATCTATGTGTTTGATCTCCTTACAAGCCAAAATCAGGTAATTAGGCCCATGAATGGGTCACTCTCAACTTGTAGTTTTCAGCGGCTTAATACATAGGTAGTATAATGTCCTGTATCTTCGTGCTAAGATTTGATCCGTTCGATGTATGTGACTTAACTCAACCCAAACTTTTTTGGTGATAATTCTTAAGTGTTTGGAGGACCTACTTATGCTTAGTGAAGTGTTATGTAAGATTGGAGTTGATTAAAGATATGAAAAATCAAGTTTGAAGGTGTTTCGTCAAGTACAAAATAAAGTACAATCATAGATTGGATATAAAAGGGGCATACTTTTAGTCGTGGATGGTTACGGAATTGAAATTCTACTGTTTGGCAAGGTAAGAGCCATGTACAGATTGTACATAGAATGTACAGGTCGTATTTTGTTCGCAGGCGGAAGGCTATGTATGTGTGGTGGAAGACACGAAGCGTATGTCGAGTTCTTAGGCAATATTCAATTTTAAATGAGCATTCTTCGAATATACAAGGAGTTAGAGGGTTTTTTAACTATCAAATTAAAGCATTTTGAGTCTAGTTTTCAGAAAATTAAATCATTCATCAATCTGAGTTTTGTGAAAAAAAGTTATGTATGCTTTAGGAAACTATGTCACCTAAGCACTTAGAGAATTTATAGAAGAAAATTCAACACCCAGGTTACTGTCTGGTGGTGTTTGAGGCACTGAAACTAGAATGTTACCAGAGTGGAAAAAAGTACAACGTAGTTCAATTTCTGGTTGTGCTTGTGGCCCTTAATTCGGGAAAGCTTATAAAAGGCTTATAGCCCCTTCAAACCTTATTTTTCATTTTCACTCGACTCTTACAACTTCAAAATCCATCTCCTCTCATCCTAACTCAAAGTGTGTGTATATATATATATATATATATATATGTATATGTATGTATGTATATGTATATATTTCCTCAACAATTACGCAACTCTAACATGAATTCTTCTTCTCAATTCTTGAGATTTAACGTTTTTCTTCACCGAGGGCTCAAATGATGATTTTTGAAAATTTTATTCTAAAGAGTAAGGCTCTTCTTCTAAGCTCATGCAAAGTTTATTATTGATGTTTTATGGAAGTTTTTGAAAAGGGTCTCATGGAATGGTGATCGGAATTCATGAGCATGTGTGTGTGATATTTTTATGAAGAGGTGAAGGTTGTGGTAGTATTGTTCTTGTTGTGGGCTGCCTGGGGAGGTATGGGTGACCTCGGAGGAGGGTTTTTATGTTGTTTTTGGAAAGGAGGAAGAGGATGGTTGTAGTTATACCATTGATGAAAGGTTTTTGAATTCTATCCTATCACGTGTTTGATTTTTTAAATAAAGTTGTCCAACCTTACACTGGGGGTGTTGTATTAATAAAATACTGTCAAAGAGGGGAACTAGGACTAACCTCATTACAACACTATTTAGGTGATCCCATCACCTCACTAAAAGGCCAGAAGAGGCATGTCACAAAGCCAACTTCTAGCAACTTATTGGCTAACTCACATAGAAATTTGCTTTGTCAAATTTAGTCCTAACACTAGGCATTTGGCACTTATCAAGCTGAAAAGGGCCTTTACAGTTGCGGGTAAATCAAAAAAGGAATGTATGATACAGTTCTAGGTAGAGGTAGATGTCAATTTCGCCAAACTATCTGCCACTTGATTGCATTCTCTGAAGCAGTGTTGCTCACAAAAATTGGTCTCTTACTTGATCCATTGAATGTTGTCTATGGTTCATTTTAATCTCCTGTATTTCCTATCCCGACAAAGGATCATATTGATGATAAGCATAGAGTCCAGTTCGAGAATAAAATTATTATATCTTTGTTGATGGCACCAATTCCCTCTAAACTCGGCTCTTATAGTTTCTACGCTATTGTTGCTGTGGCATTGAATAGATACTGAGAAAGCCATGATTAATTCTCTGAGATGGTTTCTCAGGATTCCCCCAATTCCTCCCTTAGAATTCTCTATGAGATAGCTTTCACCGGTGTTCATTTTCAGGGTTCCAAAAGGTGGTCTCCCCCATCGAACCTGCCACCATCTGCTAGTATTCTTTAGCTTCTCTACTAGATTGAAAATATCTAGCCATTGGTTGAGTTCATTGATGGGAGGACACATATTACTCAAGGCTGATTTAATGGTCCAGACCCCTTGGTATTGCATCTTGCTCATCACTAGCTTCCTTTGGTTCCATACTTATGTCACAAACCGCGCATAGACCCCGGATGTAACATGGGACCTAGAATCACAAATGGCTCTAAACTAACCCATGGCACATGCATAACATAACTTAGAGCATAAACTAAGAGGAACAATCATATAGCATATCATAAGAAGAAGTCTAAGATTATCATAAATCGTATGAAAAGAGACAACAGGTTAAAACCACTAAAACATCTAAAATAAAGTCTGAAAGCCTCTACTCATAAATGAGCTGAAGGGACAACACCCGAACTAACTTTACTAAGTCTAAAAACTGAAATGACATAGAAAGGACATACATCACAACTGACGTCCTCGAATAATGAGGAATCACCCAAACTTTGCTGAAGCTAGAGAAAAATATGATCTAGTGACGGGGCTGAGACTGGTCACCTGAATCTATATCATGAGATGATACAATGCAAAAGCATGCAATCAATACTTTAAATGTACCGAGTATATAGGATAAGTAAAATATGATAATAAGGACAACATTCCAAAAATCATAATCGTGAGATACTCATAAACATGAGTTGTTCGTCATAAACTGAAAAATAATGACCCAAAGTTTGAAAGTAAAATGACAAGGTTTAACATGTTTGAAATCATAAGTACAAGCTCATAGACTGATCAATGGGTCAAAATACTGTAAAACATGATATCACAAATCCTAAACATGAACAACTAAGAACATGAAAAACAATGGGAGATTCTCATAACCGACATACTCGATTCAAGCACCCATGAAGCCCAACTTGTAACCCTAGTCTGGAGGGAGTCTACCTTGACTCAAACACACATACAAAATAAAAAAAAATGATAATACATGCCCAAACAGCCACTATTGGCTCTCATACCCCACAACCCAACTATTTCAACACAATACTATTCTTTCACGTCTAGCCGTCTACCGACGAGCCACTAACCAAGCTAAGGATTAACATCCTAACCAGTCTATCCTCAAGCTTTACAAATAGTCCACATGCCACACTACTTACCACTAACATCAAGGGACATGGCCAATTCAGCACAAGTGTCACTACTGCCGTCATGTGCTATCCACACGGTCGACACGATCGCCGATTTAATTATAACAAAAGATCATCGCAGCAATCGACCTTAACCACTATAATACCTCATTCACTTGACAATATAATAACCTAATATTATTCACTCAAACATCCCACAACTTTCTATAGGAACCACACGCCTCATACACGGCCTCTCGACACAAGCCTAATAATTTGCCATGACTATGATTCTCCCCACTCAAGCCCGAGCCAACAACCAAACCAGCACCTTAAGAACACAATTATAATCATATAAACAGCAGAAAAAGAGTTCAATAATAGCAAAACACAAGCCATCACAAAACAACCATCACACACGTCAACACGGACGATTAACGGCTATGGAATTCATGCCGACAAAGGGAGGGACAAGCCTAACATACCTTAGATTCAAGACTAGACGAACTTGAGCCTTCACTAACATGAACCTACTATCTAAGGAAGTCCAAAATTCTGCCAAAATGCAGCCAACACAACTCAATAACAAAACAAGGCAAATGAAGCCTACTCGACAAGATTCGTAAGAATTCAACGGTAGAAACTCTGAGACAACAGCTACCGATATTAAAACACATATAAACAACCTTAAAAACTAAAGAGAACAAAATAAATAAGTCTTACCAATATCTTCACCATGAAACAGCCTCCAAAATCCCGGAAAAGATGCCAAAACACAAGCGACATGTGATTCTCAACTTCCCGACATCAAAATCATGTTGAGCCATGGATTCTAGCTCCAAAACCCAAAGAAAACCATGGATAGACATGAGAGAGGTTTTTGACGTGAGAAGTTCTGAAAAATAAGAAAATAAGGCAATCAACCGACCAAGGGGCTTTTTATAGTCCTCCACGGCCTTAGACCCTTGCGAGGTGCCTGCTTGCGTGGTCTCGCGAAAATGCGAATATCTCTATACTCCGAAGTTGAATTGATGAACGGTTTAATGAGCTGGAAGATATACTCATAGACCTTTAATTTGATAGGTCACACACCCCCTAACTCTTTATAGATTGGGAGAAAATCTCTGAGATATTGACCTAAATTGCAGGAAATCTCAACAAGGAACATTTTGCGATAAGTTTGGCCGAACTTTGTTGTACAACTTGATCGACGTCCAATCTTAAATATGATCAAGAGTAACTCAAGTAACTCATAACACTTCCTTCTTATCCTATTATGTACTCTTAGTCCTATCTCGAAAGCACGATTTTATCGCTCAAACTATCCGGGGTGTTATATTATTATTATTATTATATTTATTTATTTAGTTAGTTATTTATTATTTACATTTATTATTATTCTTATTCTTATTATTTGTTACACCCCGTAAGTTTCTAGTATTTCGTCGGCCTATTCGTATATTGGTTGAGAGTTTTAGAGTGCCATACGTACAAGGAAAGGGCCCGGGGAAAGGTTGAACGAGTGCCAAGTCGGGATTTCGCGAGAGGAGGCCGAACCAAGTTGCCCAGAGGGGCAAAGTGGCATGGAGCTGCTCCTCCGGTTTAACCAATGTGGCACGGAGCAGAATTAGCACGTTGGGCAACGTGCCACGTTGCCTTGTCTACAGCCTCAAGTATATAAGGGTCTCACACTTAGAGATGAGATCATAATTCATATATCTTCAACCAGCAGAGAATAGGGACTAGGAAAACATTAATTTTCATCCGATTACGCCGCTAAACGCCGTCCAAATTAAAATTAACTTTGGGTATCGAAGTATAAGGCTGCAGGGAGCATTTCTACAGAGTTAGTTTTGTGAAATTCGCCCGGCGAATCATCGTCCCGCTGAGCCAAAGTTGTTGGAATTGCTCCAAATTAGTGTCAATACGATTCCAGGCTTAAAGTAAGCATTTCTTCCTTCTATACTTTTGAGAAATAACGAGGTTTCGACCGTGTTTCATAAAGTTGGAATATATTTAATATTTATATATAAAGTTTTTCCTTTTTGCCAAATTTAGTGTTAAAGCTAGTCCTATATTTCCAGTAACACGATTTTAGTTGGGAAGAGCTATTTAATACTAATTGGAACCTATCAGTTAATCAGAAACCAGTAATCGAGGTATGTTAAGGTATTTTCTTTCGGTAAGTTAGTTTCATCAACATAGTAATCCAGTATAAATCCCAGTAGCATGTCAGGAGTATGTTATCATGTTTAGTTGTTGTTGTCAGTTGAGACTCATAAATTGTATTGTTTGGGCTGGATTATACCTGTATAGCTTCCGTGACCACCTCAGGGTTAATAGCTGTGTCGCCGCCCGCCAGGGGCGAGGATACGTCGCTCTACGGAGCGGCATGCTGTCCGCAATGGACGAAGATGGGGATCCAGATCCTCATATTGCCGTGGTTGCCCTTATACACACCCCCGCCGAGCGTTTACGCCCGGGGTGTAGATATCAGGAGTCCTCCAGACTCGGACTCAGACACAGCTACAATCAGGGGCCAAGCGGACCCAGTTGCAGACCCAGGGGATTGGCAGGACACTTATAGATGGTAGTTGACTCAGTATGACCTGGATAGGGGTATATAGATTGAAGTGTGCTCACTACAGCTAATGGGGGCCCAGACGGGTTATTTTGTGCTAATTGTACCTTCCGGCTTATGGGGATTAGGTAAGGTTTATGCTTGCTTTAGTTACTGATAGTTAGACAGTATGAAGCCTCATTTGCTAGGTATGAACCCTACCTTCCTTATTACAGTTATGTTTAGTCCTGATTTCACTACCTCAGTCAGCTTCAGTCCGTTTTCTTTACTTCAGTTATTGTCAGTTCTATTTCTTACTTTTAGTCATTTAAAGTTATTGCTTTACATACTCAGTACTTGTGGTACTGACGCCCTCTTCTGGGGCGCTGCATTACTTGCCTACAGGTAAACATAGACGAGGAGCAGGTCCCTCGTAGTTCCCGTCAGCCGTATAGAGCCAACAACTCCTTCC
The DNA here is from genome assembly GCA_035772735.1 of Datura wrightii. NCBI lineage: Eukaryota > Viridiplantae > Streptophyta > Magnoliopsida > Solanales > Solanaceae > Datura > Datura wrightii. Next base: position 101,167,100 of record JASDFA010000007.1, read on the forward strand.
TTCTGGAGCTTGTGTGATAGAGGTTTATTTCTTTTGTTTGTACAGTATGGGTAGGTCGGGGCCCTGTCCCGACCATCTTATTACTCCTAGAGGCTTACAAATTATGTTACTTCGTTGTGGTTAGATGATATCGGCCGTGTGGGGCCCATATATGTTTTAGATTATGTGTGTTGGCCGTGTGGGGCCCTGTTTAGCTGTTGATTGATGGCCTTCTCGATCATAGCTCAGTTTAGCATCTAATTTCGCTTTCCAATTATAACTAGATATCATGGTGGCCTTGTCGGCCCGCATAGGACTCCGTATAATTGTTTGTCTCTGGTTAGTTGTTTATCTTACATAGGTGGCTATAGGCCTTGTCGGCCGGGGGTTGTATTTACAGCCGCTATATAGCCCGTTGTTTTCTTGATTCTAAAGTTAGAGTTAGCCCAGCACCAGAGGTGCTTAGACTTAGTCAACTCAGCAGTTCAGGTCCTAATAGGGCACCAGGTGCTAGTCATGCCTCCCAAGGTGATGCTCGACACACACACAAATTTAATCTCCTATGAACAATCATAAATAGATTCAATGCTCGACAAAGCTTAAAATCTACATAACGTCTGATAAACCTCTAAGCTGTATGATGAGCTGATGGGACAAACTGAAATACCATAATCTAATACTAACTTGAATTTCCTCGGAAGATGAGGACTCACCAACGATGGCAATTGAGCTAAACTGGGGGAAGAAGGACTAATGCCAGAACTGGTCTGATCGTCCACGCCTGTATCATGAAACGATACATCATAGAGTATGCGATCAGTGCTTGGAATGTACTGAGTATGCAAGGTAAGTAACACATGCTGAGTAAGTGTTAACTGAAATCATGGTTATAAACATAAATCATTAGATCATGAGAATAAGGAATATATGCTTAAATATGAATATGAGGCATATATAGTCATAAGCTGAATATCTTGTCTGAATAGAATGACCCAAAGCTAACAATAGAAATCATATGACTTCTCCTAGCTGAAATCATAAGTAAAAGCTCATAAACTGATCATTGGGTCAAACCTGTTGTAGAATATAATATCATAGGTCATGAACATGAATAACTTAAATCTGGAGGAATAATGATAGACTCGTCATAATCGACACCATCACGATAGAGCTTACGTGATGCCCCAACTATCACATTTCAAGTGGGCAGAGCCGTTGAAAACATTGGAAGGACTAAGGACGATACCATGATATCGATATCAAGCTGAAAACCTCTTGCGGGCGAGGAAAACTCTCAAGGTAGATCCCAATATAAATATATAAACCTATTTTGGAGCGTAGTTCTGAGATCGGAGAACCTTGGAACCCCAAGCCTACTTGGTTCTAGACACTACTCTTAAAGAATATGCATAGTGCTCCCATCATTTTTCAACGAAGCTGAAATCATAACTACATGCATAGTCTGAAATCTGAATATGGGGAGTCTTGACTTCAAAACATATAATAAGCTGTAGTGGGAGTCTTGAATCCAAAATATATGATAAGATGATCTTTTTAGCCTTGACTAAATCATGAAAACATACTTAACTTGTGTAGGCTTGCCCAAATCTTAAAGTCATGCATACTTGAAATAGACTTCATAAGTTAAAATCATGGATTCATGCATGGGTAATTTATAAACATTCATTCATGCTAGATATCTCATCATATTTGAAATCATGAATCATAATCTTGACTTTTTATGAAACTTGCATAATAGGGCATAATTTTTAAAATTTGAAATCATGAATCTATAATCAATTTTTTGTATAAAATTTTCTCATAAATCTTAAAACATGCTTTGTAACATGAGGGGAATTGACCCATAGACATATCATAGAGAATTTCATAAAATTGGGTTAAAACCTTATAAGATTATATACTTGAATTAGAACTTAAATTCATGAACTTGAGAATAAATTTGGGCATGAGAGTGAAAGGAAACTCTCAACCTGGGTAAACTGATTCTCAACTTGTCTTTGAAAACCTAAGAGAATTGGGGAAGAATTTAGAGAATTCTAAATTGATCTTCAAAGAGAAATCAAAGCTTTGCATGCATGGGAAAGACTAATGACTTGATATAGACTAAACCCTCTTAAAACACTCTTTTCAGGGCTTAAAATGACGTAGTTTAGGACTTAAGAGCTTAAAAATTATGAAAATACCCTTAATAATTTATAGAAAAAATGCTCACTTCCAATCATACAACTCATACCACGAGATGTACAATCAACCTACGACTCGTGGGTTCCTCCCATAACTAGCCATTCCATTTTCTCCAACTCTCTGATTATTTTCACGACTCCTACCATGACTCATGATTCCATACTACGAGTCGTACAATCACTCATAGGACCAGCACCTGATAACCCAAATGTATTCTACACCTCTATGACCACGAGTTGTACCACTAAACGATGATTCGTAGTGTGGACTCATGGTCTAGGGAAAGAATCCTCTGAACTGTACCACGGTTCTTCCTATGACCCATACCTCTTGACCATGGCTCGTACCTTCAGTCGTATTGACATAAAATTTTCAGACTTTTCCTGCTGAACATATTTCAAATCCCGAATCTAGTCTTAGAAACTTTTGGGGTGTTACAGACCATTACCGATGGAAGACAAGGAAACTCATCCACTTCCCTTTTGTGTTTCATGGAATCTTGCCTTGCTTGATATGAGGTATAAAATTCCATCACTAAGTTACGGAAGAACCCGGGTAAAGCATCCGTGAAGGTGTGCCAGTGGCTTTCATCAAATTGCTTGTTGATGTTGGGGAAATCATCCCACAAACTTACTAAATCAAATCATTTTTTTTGGAGTAAGTGATCTACCTTGAAACTTTAGGTAGTACTCCTTCATGTTTGGCACATAAAATATATTAGCATCGCAGTTATTGGTCGGGTTTTGCGGCTCGGTGGCCTTATCCTTCACTTTTCTCTTGGAGGAGGTTGAGGCCTTTCCTTTGTCTGATCACTTAGATAAAGTCATATTTCCTGCAAGACCATGTGAGTAGCATACACAAACCAACATCTTTTTGTATTTTTCATAAAGAAAGTAAAAGAAAACAACTATGCTAAGCTAAGAGATAAAAGAAAAAGAGATTTGATATACAACAAAAATTAAATAAAATTGTCTAATAACTGGCAGCACCTACGCCAGACCTGCGTTTCACAGGTTGAGACCGGTGGTTCGCAGGTGTGTTGTAGGTTTGAGGTAGATTCCCAAAAAATTTTACTGACTACCTGTGTTGCACCTGTATTTCACAGGTGGCGATCTGTGGATCACAGGTGTCTAACAGTAGCTAATATCGAAATTTATGCTCATTTTTCACAAGTATGAACCCAATCACTATCTAACGGGTACTCAGACTTTCCCGAGAGATTTATCAACAATATTAAAAAAATTTAACCATTTGGACCACTTAACGACTTCTATTAAGATGGAAGTTATCTCATCTATCATCAGAAAATATTGAGTGACCCCTTTAACCCATATTCACAAAGCAACATCACATTTCACCCTACTCACTCGTCTTATCATATTTTCATCTATATTCAAGCATAAAAGAGAAGATGATGATTTTCCTCTATAAAAGACGTCAACCTATCTATCATAGGGGGATATCATGCATCTCAAGCAATTGGATTCCACAGATTTCACCCCCAACTAAAGTTTCAAAGCATAAGAGCACAAGCAAGACGCATAATCATCACAAAATAGTACTTCCTACCCAATTAGTTTTGCAATTCCAAGCTTGCCCACAACACCCATAAACATAATTTTCATTATTAATATGAAGAACTGATAACGATCAAACTCACACCTCCTACTGAAGTATGAAGCGCTCATTGTCAATAAAGAACCCAACAAAGAGGCTGGGGTCGAAGTCACAGGGAATATGGAAGATCTAAATTAATGCCGGTAAGTGAACTTGTTGGTTAGTATCTCCAATTTGGGGGTTTTAAGAAAACAATAATTAAAACAATGATTGAAATTATGATTTAAAATAAAGAGTTAAGAATAACTAGGGTTTGTGTTCCCTATGGATTCATAACTGCTTCAGGTATACACACGTGATCAATACCAATGCTTGTAGAACTGATAACTAGGGTTAATCCAAATGACTGGTTCGTCCCTATTGGATGACTATACTCAATCACCAGGTCAGGTCTCATGAGCGGTTTCAAACTATCCGTCATCAATATGCTCCAAATTTAACTATCCTACGACCACAACTTAAGTTAATAGAATGATCATCAAGATCAAGGCTCTGTTGTAATTCTCTTTTCCTAATCTCTATCTCTCTAGGCTCAAGCAAGTAATTCAGGAAATTCCTAATGTTGTACACCGTTAAGAAACGTTTAAGCATGAAGAGAATATAATACAAGTATTTTGCATTGGGTTTAAATCACTTTTGTGTATCCCTAGCTCGTTAAATCCCCATACCACAACCCTAGCTATGGAGGTTTTAGCCTCTCATAGTTGCAAGGCTGTGATATGCATTCATAATTAAACACATAATTCAATACTTACAATCGTAGATGAGAGAAAAGTTTCTTTGATTATATTAGTAAAACCTCAAGAACAATTTATAAAGATCAAGAAAGAATCCAAGAAAAGGTTGATCACAAGTCAATCAACTCCATTCTATGTTTTTCCCCTTGAATCTCTATTTATTTCACGTCTATCTCACTTCTCTCTAATGTTCCCTATGATTCTCTATTGAAAATAAAACATAAAAAGTATTTATACAAATATAAGAATCCTTTTATGTATAAATAATAATCCTTTTCCTAAGCTAACAGGATGGTTTTTCATAATTGGCGTCGCCTGAGCCACGACTGATCATACAACCCGTAGCAGGATTGTACGGGTCGTACCTGCTGTCTGTAAGTCCTTGGCTTGCTGAAATTTGGCTCAGTGTTGGGCCGTGGTACGACTCGTACATGCTTCCTGCGAGTCGTGAGTTGCCTCCGTGGTCTGGCTCTGAGAACTCTGAATTTTTCTGAAATTATTCATGAGTGTTGTGGTACGACTGGTACCTTCTAGCCACGACTCATACTGTCTGAAGTTCTGCTTAGCATTGAAAATCCTCTGAAGATCACCATTTATCCTGGTATGATTTTTACATTGTTTCCATGGTTCATAATTCCATCCATATCATGAGTCTGCCTTTGTGCAATTCTTCTGAATATTTCAACGACTCAAGTTATGGCTCGTACAATTGTTGTGCGGCTCGTACTGAGAGTCACAGGTTGCATTCTTCCAAGTTCAGCCATCTGATACTTTTCACAGTTCTCAGTACAGCTCATACCATCAACATACGGCTCGTACTGAGATCGTGATTTTAGCTCATTTTCTGCACTTTTAGGCTTCTTTTGCACATTCTTGCTCCAACACTTATTTTTCCTGTAATCAAAGAAAAAGTACCTTATATCCATATAAACACACCTAAGTTCATGCTATTTTCTTAGTTTTGAGCGTCGAAAGTGCTGTAAACTCACATCACATCAACACCCTCAATTTAAGACTTTTGCATGTCCTCAGACAAAGAAAAGAAAAAAAACTAAACACTACGCTCAACTAGAAATACCAAACAAAATTTTGCACTATAAATCCAACAACTTTTGACCCTTCTTCCGTGAACCAATATCAGCTAATGTACTACAAGCAATCACAAAATATGATAAGTAGGGATCGATACATGTCATCTAGCTATTAACAGGCAATCAAGTCATCACTGATGCTTTTCACATAGACTACTGGTAAAATTGAACACAAACCATGTACCCTCACAACAAATGAAGTCCCCACTCATAGATATAGTAACAGATATGGCATGGGACTGAACAAACGAGACTCTCACCCTCACAAAGAAGTTCCAAGTACTATATATCAGATACCATAGGCTTGCCCTTATTTTCTATGCTTCGGTCTGTAAGATGGTCAGATTAGGATCACTATAGGACTTGATGCAGCTTGAAATGTAGGATTTAGGTCTGGACATGATAAATATGGGATCTTTTTGAGTGACTAACTCTTCCTTGGAACTGCATACATTGGCTCCATCGTTCACCTATTTCACCCTTTTTTTGCTTTTCCTTCTTGTTCCTACTGATCTTGGGAAAATTTATATGCCCAAGTGATGCTCAAATGTGTCATTTTAGCCTTGTTTATCTAGCAATGTTTATACATTCTCATGTAATTAGTAATAAAATATGAATTTATACTAACCAACATGATTAGCATTGTTTTGCAGGTAAAATGTAATTTCAGGAAGCTACAATGCATGTTGGAAGAGATCGGGGTTGGACTCGGATGTGAGCAAGGGACAAGGCATTGGAAAGCACAAAATAAAGGGGCTCTGCGATGGAGCCGTGTCACGCTGCCATCGCAGAGGCCTTCTGCCTGGAGAGGGAATTTTCAGCCTATTTCCAGTGAGGGTTCGCGATGGGTCCGTGGCATGGTGGCCTGGCTCCGTGTTGCACGCCGTGCCACGTTGGGCCTTATTCCCTGGACCCCCAGTTTCCAGTGAGGGTCCGCGTCGGTAGCGTGTCACGGAGGCAGTGCTCCGCGATGCACTCCGTGACACGTTGCTTGTTATTCCGGGAAAAATTTCCACTAGTATAAATAGAACACTTAGGTTCATTTTTCAATATTCTGACTTGGTGGAGCAAGAACGTGGGTTACAGGCAGTTGAGGGGACGAAATTATCAGGGTTTTTCTCTCTTTCCTTCTTCTTGTATTCAATTGCTTGTATGTTCAACACTCATTTAACAATGTTTAATCCACAAATGAGTGGCTAATTCATCTTCTTGCTGAGGTTAGGAACACTTGTAATGGAATGTGATTATTGATTCTTTGGTTTTTTATCTTTTCTTCCATAGTTGTTCTATTGATTCTTGTTCTTACTGTATTAATGTGTGGCCTACGTTAATGTACATCTAAAAAGTCTGGTTTCACTCGAGAGAGCAAGAAATTGGAAAGTTGTGAATTAATAGGATATGATCCTTTCTTAGTTTGGGAAAATTGAGAATTGATTTACCTTCAGGATAGAAATATACCTGAAAGTCGTATTAGTCAAATTAGGAATCGGTTTTGTATGGCTAGAACATGAATTGCATTTAATCACAGAAATGTAGGTGGATGATTCATGATTCTTAAGTGGGGTTAAATACGAGAGTTTTAATCCCTTGGCAATAATTCTTGAATAGAAATCGGAGGAAAAGGCTAACCAAATTATATCGACAATTAATTTCATTACATGTTCGTTTAACCTCAGCATGCTCACATCATAGTTCAGACTCACATTAGATAATTGTTTTAGACTTAGCATAATTATTAGAAATCAAAATATCAAACTCTTGGTTACACTGTTGTCTGCATTTTTAGAATTGAAATATAGTACACTTGAGAAGATTGCACTTCATCCCAGTCCCTGTGGGATCGATACTTGGCTTACTTAAGCCACTTTACTACTTGTTCGACCACGTGCACTTGCGTTTAGTTATATACCCCATATAACGTAGAACGAACAAGTTTTTGGCGCTGTTGCCGGGGACTGGCAATTGGTGAATTTGTCTTAAGTGTTAATTTGCTATATTTTTATTTTCTTAGTGTTCACAACTTGGTCTTAGCCTGTATTTTGCAGATTTAATCTCTGTTGAACATTGGCAAGAGACAAGGAGCTGGTGGACTCGTATTTCGAGCCAGAAAGATTATTTCATCATCAGCGGAGAGAAGCTCTAGAAAGAAAGCTGCAGTTGCTCAGACAGACAATCATGGAGCAACAACAGAATCCACCAGTAGTACGGGCAAATTTTAGTGCCCGAAGAAGTAGTAGCTCGGCCGGTTCGCGAGGTGGCAATCCCACATGCTAATAATGTCACATCTAGCATCCGCAAACCTGAGCCAGGAGGGAGGTTCGAACTTAAGCAGAACATGGTGCAATTGCTGCACACTAGCGGGCAGTTTACAAGTATCCCTCATGAAGATCCACAGCAGCATCTCTAAAATTTTTTGGAGATAAGTGACACTTATATCCCCGCTGGAGTGTCATCAGATTACGTCCGGCTTACATTGTTCCCATTTTCACTATTGGGAGAAGCCAAGAGGTGGTTGAAAGCTGATCCACCTAATTCTATTTCTACGTGGGATGATCTTGCAAGGAAGTTCTTGATACGATTTTTTCCCTCTGGTAAAACAACAAGACTTAGAAGTCAAATTCTAAGTTTCAAACAGAGAGAGAGAGAGAATCTATATCAGGCTTGGGAGAGATTCAAGTCCATGTTGCGGGATTGTCCTCATCATCATCAATCCAATGATGTGTTGGTGCACACTTTTATAGAGGGTTTGGAACCCCATACAAAAATATTGCTAGACTCAGCAGCCGAGGGACAAGCGCTGGAGAAAACTTATGAGGAGCTGTATACCTTGTTGAACCGTATTTCGCAGGGCAATCCAGAATGGAATGCAGATTCGTCAAGAGGAGGGACAAGGAAAGCAGCAGGAGTTCTAGAATTGGATGGTTTTACAGCTATTGCTGCACAGATAGCTGCTTTACAGAATCAACTCAACACCCACTTCAGTAACATGACAATGAACCAGCCTCAAGCCCCAGTTAATGCAGTGCAGCAGATTTGGTGTGAAATGTGCGGGAGCAGTGAGCACTCAGCTGAGTGTTGTGGAGCAAATCCTGACTCGGTGAACTTTGTGGGAAATGTACAAAGGAACAACCACCAACAGTATGGCAACAACTACAATTCCAATTGGAGGAATCACCCGAATTTCTCCTAGGGTAGCAACAACCATCAGGGGCAGAGTTCGAGTCAGGGTGTGCAAAGGAACCAAGGAGGGCAGCAGAATTATCAATCACAATTCAGAAACAACAATGCACCTCCTCCACCACCATCACCCAGCATTGAGGAGATGTTCAAGACTATGATAGCTAATCAAGCTCAATTGCAGGCTGACTATGTAAATTGGCAGCCTAGGTCAAAAACAACCAGTTAGCTACCAAGGCACTTGAATATCAATTTGGGCAATTTGCTGGAGCCCAAAACACCAGACCTAGAGGAGGACTTCCGAGTGAAACCGATCCCAACCCCAAGCAGGTGAATGTGGTGACCACAAGGAGTGGTTTACAGCTGAAAGAGGTGGAACCAGGAAGACCACCTCAACAATCAGGAGCAGCAAAAGTCGAGAGGGAGCAGAGTGATGAGAGGGGGAAGACTAAGGAAGCAGAATCAGAAAGACCACCACCCCTGTTCCCTCAACGATTAAAGAAACACAAGGAGGAGGCGTGTTTCAAGAAATTCATGGAGGTGCTGAAACAGGTACATATTAACTACCTCTTGTTGATGTTTTGCAGGGAGTGCCGAAGTATGCCAAGTATATAAAGGACATCATGGCAAACAAAAGTCGGTTGACTGAGTATGCTACGGTGGCTCTTACGGAGGAGTGCACTTCCCGGATACAAAACCGACTGCCCACAAAGCTCAAAGATCCTAGGAGCTTTAATATACAGATTACTATTGGGCAGAGTATCCGAGCTCGTGGATTGTGTGATTTGGAAGTGAGCATTAATTTGATGCCGTCATCGGTATTCAAAAAGCTGGGTCTAGGGAGTCCTAGACCCACAACAGTGATCTTGCAATTGGCAGATCGGTCCTTAGCTAGACCTGATGGCAATGTGGAGGATGTTCTGGTGCAAGTTGGCTCCTTGATCTTCCCGGTAGATTTCGTCGTGCTGGATTTTGAACCAGACGCAGAAGTCCCATTTATTTTGGGACGTCCTTTCTTGGCGACCGGGAAAGCGCTGATTGATGTAACTGCGGGGCAGCTAACAATGCGAGCACACGACAAGGTGGAAGTGTTCGATGTGTACAAGGCACCCAAGCTCCCGACTCTGTACGAGGAACTCTCGGTGATCAATGTAATTAATCAAGTCGATGATGAGCAAATTAAGGATTCACGAGAGTTATTGGGAAAACCACCGGAACGGAGTAAGCACTACTGGGGGGAGGATGGTTTTCGAGAGAAAACGTCCATCACCCTAGAGGACAACTGAGCTGAATGACGTCGAGCCGCGACGGTAAACCAGGCGCTGCACGGGAGGCAAACCGTGAAAATATTTCTTTGTAAATTGTGAATAGATTTTTCTTTTTCTTTTTCTTGGTTAAACAACAAAATTTTTAGTTTTTATTTTTATTTAGAGTGAAACCTATAATTCTAACCAATCTCTTGTAGTAGAATGAATTTCAGGTCGAACGGAGGGAAATTATGCAAGGAATCGCAAAGGAAACTTCGAGGTATGAAAATCAATAAAAAGTGGCAAAACAGTGAGCTAGGGCGATAACTTCGTGTCACGGAGGAGGGCCTCCGCGTTACCCTCTGTGACACGTTGAGGTATAAATCCAGAATTTTAAAAAGAATTCCAGAACGCCCTCGCGACAGCTCCGTGTCACGGAGGCAGTACTCTGCGATGCCCTCCGTGACACGTTGCTGTGTATATCGCGACGGGTCACACCGGGTCGCCGGGTGACCCGCGTGATTTTTCCACTTTTAAACCCCGAATCCCCCTCAATTTTCCTTATTTTTCACACACTCCGCGACCAAACTCCCTAAAACCCCTCCCCCTTCAACGTGACACGGAATAGGCCAAGAAATTCATTGAGTTTTCTTCAATTCTTCAATTTCAAGACATGTTCTTCGATTCCATCTCATTTCTTATCGATTTTCTTCGATATTGAGCATGTGATGTGAGCTAAGTTTGCCCTAAGTAGAAATTAAGCGTGAATTCAATTGAATTAGTGTTGTTGGATGTTCGGAGTATCATTGTGATTGCTTGAACTCGTTAATTGCATAATTTAATCGAATTTTGTTGATACAATCATATCTAGGGCTTGTTTTTGAATTTGAAGTGGAAAAATGTAGTGAACTTGTGAAATTCATGCCGGGTTGTACATGTTGAGTGAGATGAGTCGATGTGCTAATTGTTATGATGTTAAAAGACCGACGGATTCTCGGGTTAGGGGAATAGTGAAATTTGCAAGAATTGGGTGAGTTGTATAGGTTCGTGTAGATAAACTCTTGTTGTTTTCATTTCGTTGTTTTTCCTTGCTAAGTGCGATGGGATAAAATGTGATTGATGGTAATGATTGTGGTTATCTGTACGAAGTCTGAGTAGTACATGGAATATATACCGTCGAATTGTTCTTATGCACTAAGCATGTTTGTATAGTTGGTTGTTTATTTGTGTAAATAAGCATGATCTTGCCGGAATGTTGTAATTTTGGCTAAGGACTAAGTGTGGGGTAGCCTAGCTTAACCCGACCTTAGTCGAAGTTAATATTCATTGGCTTAACATTGATCTTGTCTACTTGGGTTGACAGGTAAAATGGCAAGCAGGCAAGAAAAAGGGAAAGGCGCATCAACATCTGGCGCCGGAAGAAAGCGAATCAAACTGGGCACAGCAGTCCCAGCAGCACCAGCGGTTCCACGCGGCCAACGCCACCAAGACGGAACCAGGTGGGTGACGGAAGAGGGGAAGAAGTGGTACGCAAAGCACAAAGAAAGCAAGTACTTCCCTGAGGAACACATAGCACGGGAACCGTTGGCACAAGAGTTCCCTAGGATTGTACACCGGATCGAGGCAGCCGGGCTCAATTTCATCTTTGAAGAGCCCAAGGAATGCAACCTGCACCTGATTCGGGAATTCTATGCCAACTGGAACTCGACGCTCAGAAGTCACACCATAAAAATCAGAGGGCAAATAGTCACCTTTGAGCCCCACCACCTCAATGCTATCATAGGGGCGTGGGACACAGACGCCCATGTGCTTCGACAGCTGAACATCACTCCACCATATGCGGACATCAGACACACATTGTGTGGGACCCGATCGACAGCTAGATGGAGCAGACACAAGGAGAGGGGCTACCATCAGACTTTGCCCTATTCACAGATGAACAGGGAAGCCAGAATATGGCTAAAGATTGTCTGTTCCTGCCTAATCCTGGGGGTACATATAATGGATGTAACCCGGGATCGTGTATGCCTGGTGTACGCCCTGATGAAAGGGCTGGAAATCAACGTGGGGGCGGTGATTATCTCCGCCATGAAGAGTGCCCGGTTGCATCAGGGGCACAGATACGGATTTGGTGGGCTACTCACCACATTCCTGAGGGGCCTAGATGTAGAGGAAGAGGCCCTTGACTACATCCCGCAGATGGAGCGGCGGGCCTTAGATGTCACTAAAACTAAGGCACCCAACACCACCCATGGGCCAGTGCTTACACTAGGTGAGCGACATGCTCGTGATGATCAGTATATGGCTTGCATGTATGGGATGCAGATGCTCCATTTGAGGATAGGCGGGAGGCTGGCAACAGAGGAGGAGCTATGGCAGCTCGAGCCAGACTACCCTTTTGGCGAAAATGCCAGGGCTCTATGCCGAGTGGGGCCAGCATTTGTAGAGCCCACAGATGATGATGTCCCCACAGACAAGGAGACACATCGGGAGGACTCCGATGTGGAGTCCAATGATGATGAAGGGGGTGATTCAGACATGGGAGATGAAGCAGCAGCACCTGATGAAGAAGTGGAGTACTTTGATTGATCAGGGAGTTCCACCACCTAATTTTTGTGCTATTTTAATTTTTGTGAACACTGGGGACAGTGTTCGAGATAAGTGTGGGGTGGGAGTAGTTAGGTGCTGGCAGTGCTGTTATGTATATATTCTAATCTGTGTCGTGCCTGTGAAATTTTGTTGTTCCCTGCGATTTGTGAGTGTTAAGTGTTGTTCTGTATTGTGAATATATGTGAAACTGGTGTGTTGCTAAATGTTGCTAGCTGATTTTGTACATATTTTTGTTATCGAATTGATCGATATTTTTAAAATCGAAATGATCGATATTTTTAATTTTTTTTTCAATTCTTGGGTTTCTCGGCGTTTGTTTTCGGTTCTTTTACCGAGAATGGTCCCATTGAACCGAAGTCTTAGTTAGTGACCGTTTCCTATGATGGATGGATGACGACCGTCTTAAGGGAAATGTAGTCGTTAGGAGTAGATTTTTTTTTAAATTTATTTTTTAGTTGTTTTTCTTTTGTGGGTTGCATCCCAAAACCTGTAGTTACTTTATGGTTGCGGAATTATGGTTGCATGTTGTACGTGATATTTAAAATGCAAAGGTGATTCATATGAAAGCATGCAACTTTGTAAATATGTTGAGATACCTAGGCCATAGAGTTCGATTCAGTGTGATTGAGGCTTAATGTTGAATTCCTGTAATTAGCTGATTGAAGAGTCTGTGAATACATCTTGAATTGAGCATGTGGAATAAGTGTGAAGTGAGGTTTTGTTATTCCATGCTATTGTGAAGTGTCTAGAACTTTCCTGGTGTGTGTACAAAACGAAATGAAGGAAGTGTATTGTAGGAAAGGATGTAGGCATTTCTTTGTCTTTAACCGAAAGTTTCTATTTTTCATTATCGTACCCACCTTCATCGTATACCCTAGTCAGTCCGTTGAGCCTTTAGCCTGTTATTTTTTTCTTTTGTCAAAAAGTGTAAACCGAGCTTAATCCCTTCTTTTCATTAGCCTCAAATGTGATCCAAAACTCTTAAGCGCTTAAGAAGAGAAAAATCATTTTCCCAAAGTGTCAAAGAGTGAGAATGGTGAAAAGAAAAGAAAAGCTGAGTGATGGAAGAAAAGAAAAGGTTGAAGGTGTACTTGTTATAAATAATTTATAATGAAGGTACATGAATAATATTTGTAGTTGTGTCAAGTGTGCTTAATAAGATGGGCCAAACTAAAGAAAAACTTCAAGATTGGGAGGATGAAGAAAGAAACAATGTCCATGAGTTTGATGGGATGTATTGAAAAGGCGCTTAAGGATATTAGTGGCTATTATTGGCGAGCCCAATATTTACTAGTTCCGTAGCTTCCATTACAACCCGTTAAAGTCCTACGTGATCTTACATCACACTTCTTTATATTAGTGGAGTAGCACACTAAAGGCAAACTTATGGGTCATGACATGATGCATGTGAATTCTTTTGGGAGAGAGAGCGAAATGGTGTTTATATGCCCTTGCTTGAAATTTTGTGAGTTCATATGATCAAAAAGGGGAAAATTCTCTTGTGTTGCGAGGGCACATGCTTGATGAAAGGTTAATTTTCGTGTCGGATGTCTTGATCAGCTGATTTGCATGAGTTTGCCAATATCGAGAGTCGATTCTTAAGTCTAGGAGGTCTTGATGTATTGAAGGTCATTGCATTGATAGGACCATGCATGTTTTCTTGATGATTTGCTGTATTGAATAATCGGTATGACCGTAACCTAAATTGTCGAACCAAAGCAGCGAGGGTGGGATGTAAATTGCATGAGGTGTAAGATTGTTGTTCGAGGACGAACAAGGATTTAAGTGTGGGGTAAGTGATCTTGGGTAAATTTATATGCCCAAGTGATGCTCAAATGTGTCATTTCAGCCTTGTTTATCTAGCAATGTTTATACATTCTCATGTAATTGGTAATAAAATGTGAATTTATACTAACCAACATGATTAGCGTTGTTTTGCAGGTAAAATGTAATTTCGGGAAGCTAAAATGCATGTTGGAAGAGATCGGGGTTGGACTCGGATGTGAGCAAGGGACAAGGCATTAAAAAGCACAAAATAAAGGGGCTCCGCGATGGAGCCGTGTCACGCTGCCATCGCGGAGGCCTTCTGCCTGGAGAGGGAATTTTCAGCCTATTTTTAGTGAGGGTTCGCGATGGGTCCGTGGCACGGTGACCTGGCTCCGCGTTGCACGCCGTGCCACGTTGGGCCTTATTCCCTGGACCCCCAGTTTCCAGTGAGGGTCCGCGTCGGTAGCGTGTCACGGAGGCAGTGCTCCGCGATGCACTCCGTGACACGTTGCTTGTTATTTTGGGAATAATTCCCACTAGTATAAATAGAATACTTAGGTTCATTTTTCAATATTCTGACTTGGTGGAGCAAGAACGTGGGTTACAGGCAGTTGAGGGGACGAAATTATCAGGGTTTTTCTCTCTTTCCTTCTTCTTGTATTCAATTGCTTGTATGTTTAACACTCATTTAACAATGTTTAATCCACAAATGAGTGGCTAATTCATCTTCTTGCTGAGGTTAAGAACACTTGTAATGGAATGTGATTATTGATTCTTTGGTTTTTTATCTTTTCTTCCATGGTTGTTCTATTGATTCTTGTTCTTACTGCATTAATGTGTGGCCTACGTTAATGTACATCTAAAAAGTCCGGTTTCACTTGAGAGAGCAAGAAATTGGAAAGTTGTGAATTAATAGGATATGATCCTTTCTTAGTTTGGGAAAATTGAGAATTGATTTACCTTCAGGATAGAAATATACCTGAAAGTCGTATTAGTCAAATTAGGAATCGGTTTTGTATGGCTAGAACATGAATTGCATTTAATCACAGAAATGTAGGTGGATGGTTCATGATTCTTAAGTGGGGTTAAATACGACAGTTTTAATCCCTTGGCAATAATTCTTGACTAGCAACCGGAGGAAAAGGCTAACCAAATTATATCGACAATTAATTTCATTACATGTTCGTTTAACCTCAGCATGCTCACATTCATAGTAGAGACTTACATTAGATAATTGTTTTAGACTTAGCATAATTATTAGAAATCAAAATATCAAACTCTTGGTTACACTGTTGTCTGCATTTTTAGAATTGAAATATAGTACACTTGAGCAGATTGCACTTCATCCCAGTCCCTGTTTGATCGATACTTGGCTTACTTAAGCCACTTTACTACTTGTTCGACCACGTGCACTTGCGTGTAGTTATATACCCCATATAACATAGAACGAACACCTGCCTTTTTACCTCTTTTGTATGCACTTGAGTGAGTGTGGTGTGTCTTCAACCTTTTCAAGCATTATTCTTTTTGAATTTTCCTTGTCAATTTTTTTAATCTTTTTTTTTCATTTGTCACACTACACCTTATTTTTCAGCTTTTCTCTTTTCTCTCCCTTTTCATCGTTCCCACTATTTATGCACCCCTACTCTAGCCACCCTCAACTTAGGCATTTTGCCTATGTTGAGGTTCACGATGTCCAAGGAGGGACTAGGGCCAAAACAGGTTCATTATAAAAAATAGGTACGGTTTATCGATTAATCAAAGAAAAATGATTCATTAAAGGCTCAAAATTGGGATCAAGGGAATCATATGATTTTGGTAGGGTCATTTAGGCCAAAAGTGAGCTCAACAATAATGGCCTATAATCATATCCTAACCAACCATCTTAACCTATGCAAAGACCAACCAGGCAAGTTCTAGATTTTCAACACAATATTGAATAAGTATCAAACCTCACTCACTCATGGCACATCACTTATATTCACTTTACCTTTTCGGTTTATACATGGATTAACAAGACTACTCATGATAATACACTAAATGACATCAAAATATCCACAGAAATCATGCATGCAATCACAAGTACACAACTAATTCATCAAAATATTTTTAAACAGGGTCAATTTTTTTCAAGAATCCAAAACTAGTGTAATTTTATTGGATGAGTACTCCTAAACTACTTTATAATTAAAAAATCACAAAATAAGAAAATAAAATCATAAACATGTCAGTTCTACTAAATAATTCCGGACAAAAGAAACACGACAAGAGAAACCATCGGAGCAATTCAAAAACCCAAAAAATTACAAGTACACCCCCTTCCCTTTTTGAAAATTATGCTTTGTCCCCGAAGCATGAAATATAAGAACAGAGGGAAGGGAACATACCTGTGGCACTCTAGGCGCTCCTGTTGTCTTGCGGAGGAGGTACCTCCGCTACAATCATGGCGCTAGCAGTGACCGGCGCACTCAATAGTGTGTCAACAGGGAAAGTTTTTACCCTCTCAGTGAACTTGGCGTCTCTATGGCCTCTGTGGTGATATGAGCTTAATGTGGCTCACCCGAGGGTCCCTGCCACTAGCAAGCTCGGGCTGAGCCATGGTAGAGCTGCCTGCTCCTCTAGCTCGCTCCTGCAGCTCTAACATGTGTGAGTCATGAGTCTGCAGGCTATCCACTCATGCCCGCTTTTGTTCTCTTCTTTCTTTCTTCCTCCTCTTCCTCAGGCTCTCTTCTCCAACATCCTAGGAGACTTTTTTCTTTCCTTTCTCCTTTTCAGTTTTCATGGGCTCCCAATAAGCCACCAAGTCAATCTCCTCATATAGCTCCTCATCCAAGTCTTGAAGAGTAGGAGCTGCTATCACTATCGACTGCCGTGATACCAGCTCAATAACTTGGCTCCGAAGAGCTCCCAACTCCTCCCGGAGGCTGCTTATGTCTGTCTTCTCTTCCATGCGTCTATTAAATCGGCTCTCAAATCCATCGAGCCTACCATGCAGGGCCTGTGATGTTGTATCAATCTCTACTTTCACCCAGGGCTTCACATTCTCCATCATTGCCTGGATTTTTCTTTCGGCCATCGTCAATATCTTGGCCAATTGGAGAAATTCCGGGGCACTAGAACGTAGCCTGCTAGTGTGTGACTCGGATGGCTGGGCAGTGGTGTAGCAGAAGTGTTAGGAGCTTACTTTGAATTACCTGCATCTGTAGCCGATGTCTCACTCTGCTCCTATGAGGTGGGGCATTCACTTGTGCTCCCCCTACTAGCTGGGTCGGTGGAACTGCTGTGGGAAGTCGGACATGACTCACCGGGTTCATTTCATCCCAGATCAAGCTAATTTTTGATAACGTCCAAAATATATCCTTAATGCAATACTCAATTATTGAGGAATATGCGACCTCTATTCCCAATTAGACCTCGCCAATCACCTGGACTATGACGACCCCAAAAATACTCACCACGCTCACCGAAAAAGAGAAGAAAATACCCCAAAACACCTAAAACAATGAAGATGTTTCAAACAGAAAACCACTTTCTACCAAGCAAAGCTTATGAAAGGAATCATTTAGCAAAACAAGGGCATTTCTCAACCAAGTAACACACATAACATCTCAAGTTATAATCACTGCAAATTCAAAGCTTGCCTTCGAGTTTACACTCCTTGCCCTATTTCCACCTTAACTCTGAATGCTCTTGCATCCCCAAAAAGAAATGATGCCACACACCAAAATAAGGATCCCTATTCTTTTGGTCATGTGATCATTTAAATGCACACAAGGGATTATTTGGAAGAGACACTCACACTCACTCTCCCAAAAGAAATCTTCATGCATACACCTGACCCATAGACTTGCGCTTCATGTAATTCGCCACTAATATAGAGTAGCTGTACCTAGAATCATTTAGGACTTGCGGGTTATAATGTAGGCTCGGGGTAAGGGTAGGAGGAATATTTGGCTATAGTGACTAGATCCTCCCTAATGCTTTGTGTGACATACTATACACAATTCCACTCACTTCACCTTCTTCCCTTCTTTCCTTGTTGATTTATTTCATTTCTTTAACAATCCCCCTTATAACCCCTTTAGCTTTCACAACTAGCCTTATTACATTAATAGGAAACACCGATTCAAACAAATTATCTTTTTTCTTTTTTATTTGTCCTTTGGTGCATTTTGACGAAAGGTGGTGTTCCTTTCACACTATAATTCTTATGTCCCCCCTTTGTTTTGCATACCCCTAAACTTAAGCTTTTGCCTCATTTTTCACAAATGTTTTTTTCACTCCATCTTCTTAGGCCTTAAGCCTCATTTCATCACTTATCTTATCACTAGCATTTAGGGAGACTGGGGGGCCAAAAAGAGGTATTAAGAATGGTATTAAGGCTTTTAATGTGGTTTCCAAAGAAAGGGTCTAAGGCTCAATATTGGCTAACAAGGATCAATGCTCATGGAGGGCATATGGGTGAAGTGACTAGACAAAGGAAAGCCTAAACTCATGTTCTTGGCGCAACTACATCTAGGATTTTTCCTTAAATCACATTTGGGGTAAGTTCTAGACAAGATGTAATGCATGAGATTCATCAAAAATGTCCTCACCACACAAGGAATCACCCTTAAATTGTCTACAAGAGTCATTCTCAACACAAGACACCAAATTAGGACATCAAAGCAAGCAAACATCATAAGTCAAGCAGGGAATTTACAATTAATGACAAAGAATACTATGCTACGGTGTCAACACTTGCTCACTATCTTCATTTTCATGCCCTTATTTTTACAATTTCATTTCAACAATTTTTTTCGGTGGTGCCTCTCAAAACAACTTCACAAAAGACTCAAAGCAACATGACATTTTCCTTTAAGAATGTTGCCACTAAATCCATCATTGGGAAAAACCACCCTGGTTCGACAACAAATATAACGAAAATACAAAAAATGCTCCTTGGGATAGAACCATGGTCAAAAGAAAACCCTCAGAGTTTTAATTTCTATACTACTATTCATAATGGCGAAAAAGAAACAAGACTTTGGGGTCATTTCATTCAAGATTTTCAAGATTTTGTAATTCAAAACAAAGACCCCATTTGGTCAATAATCATTCATCATTAAAAAAACTGAACCAAATTATTCATTCATTCATTTGAAAATGGGACACACCCAACAAGGGAAATCATCAATCATTAAAATAAAATATAACAGCCCAACAAAGGCTGGACTTACTCAGACTCAAACAAATTAATAAGAACATCAAAAGAAACATCCATCCCTGGCCTCCTCATCAATTGCGCTCATCCCTCCCCCACTTAAGAGCATATATTGTCCCCAAGGTAAATATGCAAAAGGGAAGGGACAAGGAACTCCCGGAGTGGGTTACTCCTCTTCATCATTAGCATCTGCCTCACCACCATCACTGCCACTGGCCTCACCTAGCCTAGCGAAATCATCTCCCAGCCCTTCAAATAAATCATCAATTAGCCCCCGAACTGAGGAAGGAGCAACCACTGCAGCATCCAAGTCGCTCATGTCCAGCACTTCTACTGAAGTCCGACTCTTCCACTCGTGCACCTCGGTTCGGAGGGAAGTGACTGCCCCTTCTACTACATCCACCCTCTTGCATAGAGCGGTGACATTCTCATACAGTGACTTGAGCTCCTTATTGATTGTTTTGGCAATGAGTGCTGGTTAGCCAAACGTTGGAGTTGGCTTTCATATGAGTTTTTCATCTCCACAAGTCGATGGAGACCACTTGTCTAGGAGGATTGCTGAGGGGTAGAAGCTCCTCACTGAGGCATGTCACCCGATGCTTGGCCCGACAGTTCAGGCTGGGGCACATTTGGCTCTGGGGCGATTGGTGATTGGGCGGACGCACGGGAGAGGGACTCTTCTTGCACTCTAAAGGCCTGCAGTCACTTTCTTTTCATTGCCGATGCCTCGACATCCCACTTCCGCTCTATATCTATCATACCTGAAGCAAAGGAAGGAGTTTCATCTAGGAATAGAGGCACCCTTGCTGCTATGAAAAGCTGGAATATTAAGACGACATAGGGTATTGAAGTACTGGACTGCCAGGCCATTTTCTTCATTTACTGAGCGAAAATTTCCCCGAAGTTAATAGGGACTCCCGTCATTATGCAAGCAATAAGGATGGAAGTTTCAAGGCTGACCCTCTGCTCGTTTTCAGAGGGGATGATCTGAGCACAAACAAAATTGAGCCACAGCTTGGCCTCGAACTTCAAGTCGTGACGAGAGATTTCGCCACCCATAGAGGCCCAAAGAGGATTACCAGCAGTTATGATGTAGCCAAACCAAGCAAGATGATCCTTCATATCAGCCACCCTTTCAATGTACTGCATAGAAGAGTCAACTTCGTCCTCCCATAATAAGTAATTTATGGCTGCCGGGGTTATATCAAACTCTATTCCCTGGATCATCACTGATGGCAAGCATGGGAAATCATCCACTTTGCCCTTGTGCTGCATACTCTCCTGTCGGGCCTGATATGAGGCATAGAATTTAGCTACCAAGATGGGGTAGTATGGTGGAAGAGGGTTGGTAAATGCATGCCACTTCCTGTCGGTGAACTGCATGGTGATGTTGGGAAAACCACCTTTCAACCCTTCCAAGTCAAATCGCTTCTCCATGGTGATTGATCGCCTTGAAAAATGACATAGTGCTTTTGCATATTGGGGACACAAAAGATTATTGCCTCCTTTATGTTGGCCCGTGGTGGGGCAGCCTTTGCCTTGTCCTTGCCTTTGCTAGAAGAAGAAGCAGGGGCCTTTCCTTTTCCTGTGTTTCTTGTTTAAGACATGGTTTGTTTTCTGCAAGAATTATGTTAGTGACAAGAATTTGAAGTTAAAATTAAAAGAAAAGAAAACTAGTTTAAGGGAGAACTGAGAAACAAGGGAAAACCAAACAATAAGTTAAAGATCCAATAGCACCGGCGGAGGACCGATGGTTTGCAGAAGGCATTTCACGGATCGCTGATTGCCGCCGATGCCTTACAGAAAACTAGGCAAGTGAGAGGGTTTCATCGGTTTAAGTGGCAAATCTCTGGTATAGATTCGTGAACCGTGGATGTAGTGCGAGATCCACTCAGTGGCCAGAGCCAATTTTCAAAGTGAACCGGCGCTCTATCGGCGATTCACCGAATCTGACCGATGAATCGCCGGACCCTGTCATCCACAAATTTTAACTCACTATTCACAGGCACCCACACTCACATCAAACATAATAAAAATATCACTACTCCATTCAAACGCATATTCATGTCATTTAGCCCTTAAGAATGGTGTCACCTGGTCTATCATCGGGCAAAACGTCGTGGTTTATGCAAACGGGTTACTCCGACTTCACCCTTTTCATAATTCAAACAAAAAAGCACATCTACATTCCATTGAACAAGCATATCTCATTCAAAAATTCAACAAGGAAGGGAAACAAAGTATTACTCCTAAAGAGGTAAGCTTCAATGATAAAATTAAGACAAGGGCAAGAAAATTGTTACCAAATTGGGAGATTGTTTGCACACACTTGAACTTCAAAAAGAGATTAACTAAATCTTGCAATGGCACCTTGAGATAGATGTAGTGAAGAGAGTATGAGTGAAGTGATTGTGTTACTAAAATATGGAGGGGGTTTTATAGGTGAAGAATGGAAGTGTGATAAGTTGAGGGGAAGGAGGAGAGTTTAATGTGGGTGTGTTGGTGGGAAGTGGAAAGGTGGAAATGTGGGAGAGTGTAAAGGTTGAAAATGGATGAATATGAGGAATTGGGAATGTTGGGTAATGGAATGAAAAAGTGTTGGGAAAAGGGGAACTATAGGAATATTTGCAGAATAGGGTGGCTGGTCAGGTATTTGGGATTTTGTGGGCCAACTGTTTTAATTCCATTTTGTAATAACTTCGCAACTCAACTGGCGTGCCATCGGTGGTTCGCCGAATCACACCGGCGGTTCTCTTATGTGATTTGTTTTGCCATGTGTGTTTGCCTAGTTATTTGTTTCTTGCCAGCGATCCACCAGCGATCCACCGGCGATTCACGAATTGCATCGGTGATCCGCCGGTTACCTGCCGTTTCTGTGTTTGAGCTTCATATTTCCTGTTCTTTATTGGCTATCCACTAGTGGCCCGCGGATTTGATTCGATGAATCATCGATGGGTCCACCGGTTCTTCTATCCAAATCTCAGCCTTCTGTTTGTGCTCATCTTCATAGGCGATTTGCATTTCTTGATTGACGGCTCGCCAGTTCCTCACTGTTCCTTTATTCATACTTTGTTTCTCCCTTTGTTCCTCATTTCACAGCTCCTACAAAAACAAAAACAAGAAAACATCAAACAATTCACTAAACACTTGGGTTGCCTCCCAAGAAGCGCCTTTGTTAATGTTGTGGCATGACGTAGACCCATTTTTTTCAGCAACTCTTTTCTGACGAGTCATCATCCGACTCCATCTCCTTCAGCTCCAATCCCTTGTCCTCATTTTCATTTTGCAATACTCCAACCACCTTGCATTCGGGGGGCGTTTCAGCTTATGGACACACTTTGAAGGTGACCTCCTAACTTCCAACCCGAAATTTTAGCTTTCCAAGCTCCACGTCCACTATGACTCTCCCCGGAGCCAACAATGGTCTTCCCATAATAATGGGAACCTCTGCATCCATCTCACAATATAGAATAACAAAATCAGCCGGTAGAATAAACTTGTGCACTCTCACCAACACATCTTCTAGCACCCCCACCGGTTTTTTTCTTGACCTATCTGCCATTAGCAGCCTCATTGATGTCGATTTCATGCTTTCAAGTCCCAATTTATTAAAGATGAGTAGGGGAATCAAATTTATGTTGGCGCCGAGATCATATAGGGCCTTTTTAAACACACATATCCCAATTGCGCACGGGATTGTAAAAGCTCCGGTATCCTCCGTTTTGGGGGTAATATTACTCATCATCTCCGCACTACAATGGTGCATTTTCTCTTTATTTCCTGCATCAACTACCTTTTTCTTCTTTAGAAAATCTTTCATAAACTTTGCATAACCGGACATTTGGAGTAAAGCATCCACTAACGGTATATTTATGGATAACTTGCTAAACATGTCAACAAACTTTGTAAATTGATCATCCTTCTTTTCCTTGGTCAACCGTTGTGGATAAGGAGATGGGATTCTTGATTCAACCCTATCATCATTCGGGGCCTTCATGCGCGGCTCATCATCATCAACATGGGGGAGGATTTCATCATCCTTTCCCTTTTTTTCCTCATCAATCTTTTCTTCATTCTTTGAAATCATTGGTGTTTTATCGACTTCATCTTCTTCAATTGATTTCGGGCTATCAACTCACTAGGCTTCATCAGGACATCTCCAATCACCTTGCCATTCCTAATGACAATGACCATGCATTGACTATCTTTCTTGGTATTAGGCATTGTGTCACTAGGAAGTGTTCCCTTCATTTGGGGGTTCATTTGAGCCGATAGGTGATTCATTTGGGCTTCCAAATGCTTGATGGAGGCAGAGTGTGAACTCACTGTTTGGGCGAGGTTACACACCTCCCCTCTTAATTCCTTCACCCACTTTCGGTCGACTTAACCTTCTTCAAAACTCTCGATAGCATTTCTTCAATTTTTGAATTGCCCGCGTCACTCATGCCCCACTGATTTTGCGGATTCCCAACCTTAGGAGGGGGAATATATGGATTCAAACTCTGGTGATAGCAATCACTCTCTTAGTTTGGCTCTCTATTACCCCACTATTCATTCCTTTTAGGCCATCCTTGTGGCTCATGATTTCTCCAAACTTGGTTGTCATCCCTGGGCTCCATGGGCCTTGGTTTTCTCCTTGGAAGCCAGGTCGAGGACCTCCCATTTGGTTAACCATCTATTGGAATTCGTCGTCATATCTTGGCGGTGATGACTCTCCTTCATATTGTAAGGGACCCTGCATTCCCACAACATTTACCACCTTTGGCCCTGCTCCCATCACATGCTTGGTCATTAATTCTAGTTGTATCATCACCTTGGCGAGATTTTCATCCCGCTCTTAATCCCGTTTCCATAACTCCGCCACCAATGCACTTGAACTAATCTCATGAGTGGACACACTTGTTTCTCTTGTGTGCTAGTTGGTCTTTGTAATTCGGTTTAGGAGGGCTTTGGCCAACCTATATATTTGATCCATAATGGAACCACTAGCTAGGTTGTTGGCCACAAACTTGTTGATTGAATCGAGGACCCTATAGAAACTTTGGAGAAGCACTCCATCCGGCAATCCATGGTTTGGGAAAAGAGCAACCTTCTTTTTAAACCTTAACCACGCCTCATGTAAAGGCTCTCCTGGTTCTTGCCTGAAATTTGTAATATCATCCCTCAATTGAAGCATCTTTAATGGAGGGAAAAGTGGTCCAAGAAGGTCTCAGTTAGCTCCTGCCATGCAATAATGCATCCCGGAGGAAGTTCCTCAAGCCACATTGTTGCCTCTCCCGTCAATGAAAAAGGAAAGAGTCTCAACCTGATTTACTCTTGACTGATATTTGTTATATTGAAGGGCTGGTATATTTCCAAGAAGTTTCTCAGATGAAGATTCACATCCTCACTTGGTTTTCCGCCAAAGAGCCCCTTCATTTGCGACA
This sequence comes from Datura wrightii, assembly GCA_035772735.1. Classification (NCBI taxonomy): domain Eukaryota; kingdom Viridiplantae; phylum Streptophyta; class Magnoliopsida; order Solanales; family Solanaceae; genus Datura; species Datura wrightii. The sequence goes on from JASDFA010000007.1 coordinate 101,192,159, forward strand.
AGTGAAGTATGGTGCTTGTGACATAAAACACTTCATTCCCTATCGTTGGTGGTAGGCGAACTTCCGGCATCACCGATTATCTTCCTCGAGTTCCATGTTATCCTCCACTCAGCTATCCCCTACTTGGGAGTGATGACTCATGTGGTTATGAGATCCTAACAACACAACAAACTCATGTTAAGTAGCTACAATGCAAAACTATTTCAACTTAACAATCACCACAAGATCATCAAGCGTTAGTCCCCGGCAATGGATCCATTTTTGATAACATCCAAAATATATCCTTAAAGCAAAGAATATACACAGATGAAGTATCAAAACAAGTAACCCGACGAGTGCCGGGGTCGAATCCCACGAGGACTAGGAAATGATAGTTTCAAATGTCGATTGAGAAATTGATGTTAGTTTGCACCATGAAGATTTAATATAAAAACAAATAAAATTGGGGGAGTTGAAATTTTCGGATAATTGTATTGGTTGATTTAGTAAAATGAAATAAAAAGATCATCTAAGTTGTCAACAAGGATGTGAAAGACTAGAGGTGCGGTGTAGATGAAATACTAAGTAGATCGGGACATGCCAGGTCATCTTATGAGTTCAACAAGTGTAAATAATCTTGGGAAGTAGGTAATTACATCTTTTCATCCTTCTAATTACCTCTCAATAGAGTTTTGTCAAACCTCTAGTCACAATTTAACTCAACCTGATTTGATTTGGATTATCAACTCCACTAATTCCTAGCTATTAGCTGCTAATAAGGAAAGAGAATGCAATTTTAGTTATTTCTAGAATAATTTCACACTCTCTTCTCCATACCAATTACTAAATTCTCTTTCAACACTTAATTATTCTTTTTCAAGCAACAATCAAGCAAGAATAGATAGACCCATATCATAATCAATGGATCTCTGCCTTTATAGATTTAAGAGAATCTAATATATTTACACTTGCATGAACAATATGAAGATGACTCTAGCAATACACAATCCAATTAAGTATTCATCATCACACACCTCTAGTTAATGATTTTAACTACTCATAGTTAACAAATTCAAAATTACATTTATCAATAGCATCATTGAATTTAATAGCAAGAGTAGATAAATCAACTTCACAATATAATTTCAACATTAGTTGAAACTTACTAGCACAGAAAAGGAAATAGAACAGAGTACTTCCTATAATTTTCAATTAGAAACTCCCTTTCTCAGCTAAGAGAATGTTCTTCAACTAAAAGGGGAACAATAATGTGATGTAAGCTTTTTTCACTCTTCAAAATCTCTATTTCTATCTCTCCCTCTCCATATCCCAGTACAAAGTACTTTATCTCTATTTATATCCTGAAAAGTAGGGGACTTTTTATATCTTTTCTAGTGTTGGATGATTATACCCCTATAAGCACCGTTCTGGAACTGGCGGAAGCACCGACAATTTGCTGGTTACAATCTGTGAACCGCCGGGTGCCTTTTCTGCATCTTCATTAAATTCCAGTGAACACTGGAGGTTCACCTGGTGTTTCACCGATGCCAATATGTGAACTTCCGGGCCTTCAAGAAATTTTCCAGAACCTTTGGGTATCATTCAGAGACTGGACCGGCGACTCGCCGCTGGCAAGTCGCAAACTGCCGGTGGCATTTAATCCTCCGAGGCAGTCATCTTTGGCCTTTAGCCGGCGTCTCACCAGTTTTCATCTATGAATCGCCGATTCACTTTCACTCCCTTCTTTTTGCTCCTGTTTTTGCTCTTTTCTTCACTTTTATCCATCTGCACACAACTAAACTGAAAAGGACATAAAATCCAAATAATCAACTCAAGAACGAAAAAAACTCAAGTTTGAGAGCCTAATGAGTTGTTAAATTACCATCTCATCAATGTTTTCTATCCTCTGCTCTCCAATTAAGTGCTCCTCACCTCGTCGTACCGAAAATCCTTCCTCTTTGCATAATCTAAAGACAAGGCTCTGGAATGGGATGGTAGTGCTCAATCACACAACCCCATCTTGTATCTCTTCTATGATGATCCTCTGGATGTTGATGGGGTATCTGGAGATGATACATGCCACCAGAGTTGCTCTATCTACACTCAGAGTGTTGTCGTTGACTGTTGGTGCTAATCCGTGGCACACTAATATCCAACAGGCTTTTTCTATGAAGCTGGGTGAACTTTTGGTAACCTACTTTCCACCTGTGACCCACTCTATTTCCTCTTTATCCTTAGCTGTAACACTCACCAACCAATGTAGCTGCCTCTTTCTTTCCTCAAAGCCCAGCTGCCTAAATTTCTGTAATGCCTCCACCCGGTACTCATATTCTGGCATGGCATGTGGAGGTATGAACTGTGGCCCATATAGGATCTGAGAGATGGTGTGCTCGGATATGTCGACCTCTCGCCCTCTGACCATGGCACTCTCCAGTTTGGGCTGGTCTTTCACTTTTTGCCCCTTTTTGTCCTTCTCCTCTATGGTCACCAAGTAGTTAGTGTAGAATTCATGGACTATCTTTGAAGTGTATTGGTCCAGAGTCCTAGCCATCCATTCGAGGCTGTAAAAATTAAATATCCGCTTCATCTCCTCTACTTCGTGTAGTGAGTTCGTGAGGATCCGTGGTTGTTCCTAGATGCTCTGCCTAGGTTTGTTCTTGGCGGTGAGAGTAATGCCCTGCTCATAAATCTCCTGTGCCCTTGGCACTCTCCACTGGATGATATGATCTTCCCTAGGCGGGATCTGCTTCTGCTCATCGTTAGGAGCCTCCTCCTCTGACTCAACACTGCCACTTGTCTCTCTGGATTGGGTCTCCTCAAACCCTTCTTATGCATTTGAGCCACTTCCAAACTCCTAATTTCCTTCCTTTTCTCCCTCCTCAGACTGAGGATCTTTGACATATGTGGAAGTAGCTACAGCGGCTTGGGCTTTGGCCTTTTCCCTAGTGGTTCGGGTCCCAACGGTGTCTGAGGTATCGACCCTGTACTCCTAAATGAACCACTAGGGGAACTGCCTTCTTTCTCAGACTTAGAAGTTTCATCAGTGTCCTCCGGGTAGTTGCTTTGGATGATTTGCGTTTGATCGTCATTGTACCTGTATAAGAGAGTTAGAATTCAATATCTGAGAAAGAAAATCAAGAAGTAAAGTCCTCTGTAAATAACTGGGAGTCAATAGTACGGGTCGTACCTTGGAGGTACGACTCGTATGGAGACTCATGACATCTATGATGCACATTACTAATCCCAGGTATGAGTCGTACCATGAAGGTACGATCCGTAACTTAAGTTGTCTGAGGGTGCCCCTTTTTCAACAATTTCTCTGTATTTTTCCATCACTCATGGTATGACCCGTAGGTCGATTCCATGATTAGTAGGAAGGATCGTATTGTCTCATATGGACTTGACCCTTTCTAGATCTTTGGTATGAATACCTGGTACGACTCATAGTGGCAAACCACGAACTGTACTAGAGTTCATACCTCAGGTTTTTTCTAATTTAGCTTGGGACAGTCCCAATGAGCCATCCTACGAGTCAAAGTATTGAACCACGAGTCGTAGGAAGGCTTGTGAAGCCTGTCCCTGCCTTGATTTTTGTTCAGTTACAGGAGTTTCAATTTGAAGCTCTTGGGAACTCAGACTTCCCCAGGTCTAGGCATGTATTTAACCCATTTTTAATGCTATCCATTCCTCCCCTTCTAACTCACCACCAGTAACTTTTTCTAGTGCAATGTGCAAGCTCGTCGGATTCCAACTTCTTTCCTAGTCATTCATAGTTTAATCACACCCCTGTTCGTTGTCTATTTTGAATTTTTTTTCGAGCAACAACACCAACTCACAGGGGGTTTTGCACTATTACTTTAAACAGACAAGTTTAATGTCACACCCCGCCTTGGGGGGTATGACTGGCACCTGGTGCCCTACTAGGACCTGAACTACTGGACTGCTAAGCCTAGGCACATCTGGTGCCTGGCTGGCTCTAACTCACATTTCTGGAAACAAAGGGCTATATAACGGCAGTAAACACAGCCCCCGGCCCATTGGCCTATAGCCTCCTATACCTATACTAACAGCTGACCAGAAACATGTCAATATAAGGAAACCTATGCGGGCCGACAAGGCCACCATGCTGTCTAGTTATCTATAACTTAACCATGAAGTACTGGATAGCTACGTGACCGGCAAGGTCACCACTACTGTCGAACTATGGCCCCACACGGCCAACATAAAGGAAACACAAGTTCTAACAGCTATACAACTGCACGGCCTCACACGACCGGCTCATCTGACCACAGGGAAATATATACAGACTGCAAGCCTCTAAGAATAACAACAGAAATGATAGGGACAGGGCCCCGACTTACCCGTACTGTACAACAAAAGAAATCGGAATACACCTCTGGGATTCAGTCTACGGATGACAGGAGCTGAATGCTCGGTCCCTGACAGGAATCACGTGGTATCGCCTGCTCGTTTATGAGTACCTGCAGACAAGTAATGCAGCACCCCACCGGGCGTCAGTACCGCTGGTACTGAGTATGTAAAGCAATAACTGAAAGAAATATCTGAAAATAACAATACAACTGATGAAACTAAAGTATAAAGGAATGGATTAACTGTCTGATAATGTAAATCATACCTTCTTTTAATTATACTGGAAGGAGTAGGAGTCATACCTGGAGATTTATCGTCCTACTATCGATCTACTCGTATCTACTGTACATGGCATAACATATCATAACATCACATAGCACACACAAACCTTCCCCGGCCCCCATAAGCCGGGAGGTACAACCAGCACAGAATCTATACCCCTACCCCGGTCATCCCATCTCCTAAAATAGCTATAAGCATCCCGCCGGTCCCCTGGGTAAGCACTTGGGCTTGCTGAGCCCCTGACTATAACTGCATCTGAGTCCGGAGGACTCCTGAATCAACACCCGGGCGTATCCGCTCGACGGGGGTGTATAAGGGCCGACCAAGGCACAATATGGGGAAAACTGGCATCCCATCTTCGTCCCCTGTGGGACGGCATGCCACTCCGTAGAGCGACGTATCCTCATCCTCTGGCAGACGAGTCGATACAACTATTAACCCTGGGGCAGTCATGGATGCTAGGTAATCCAACCCCAAACAATACAACAGTCTCAACTAGTAATACTATCTGCATGTCCCACATACTGAAGCTAATAGTGGTAAAGTATTTGTATATACTATACGCTGAGCTAGCGATAGTAATATGTACGTACTTAATGCATGCTGAGGCTGATAATAGTATATATGTACAAATATAATCTTCTGCCATACTGTACTGAGTCTAATACTGAACATGATATAGTATTTCTGCTGAAAACCATGCTGTATACTGAGTTTCCATAGTAACATGATTTACTAGTCCTAATATGCTTTCTAACTTCACTTTAACTTATCATTCTATTTCTGAGATGTCTTATAATTATTACACTGCTTTACTGGGTTTCAACTGAATACGATGATATCCTGACATTCTGTACTACATCACATACTGAGCATGCTGTGCAGTTTCTAACACCTGTACTAGAATCTATATCGTGCTAGCAAGTTTCACGCAAGTTATAACTCAACGCTTCTAATATCGTACCAACATTTGTAATAAACATAACACATGTCTTCTAAACATTCTACTGGCCTTTGAATTACTGTACTGTACCGAGATCACTTAACTTGCCGAGGAAACTAAGAGATCACTTAACTTGCCGAGGAAACTAACTTTACATACCTTATCCTCGAACTATCCGTTTGTCGGACGAGGCTCGGCCGGTACTTCAACTATTTTCTCCCAACAGCATTCATAAACATGTCAATCAATATTAAATACAGCTTTATTGTAAAGAGAAACGTCAATTTCGATATAGTTTATAGCCTAAACTTAGGCTTATCGAAAGACGGTCGAAAACTCGCTATTTTCCAGCGGTCCATAAGGGAGAAATATTCACTTCACAGCTAGGAACACATAGACACTAGTTTAGAGCAATTCCACTTACCTTAGCTAGGTAGCTCGACGATTCGTTGGCCGTATTTCATGAAACTAAATCCGTAGGAATGCTCTCTGCTGCTAAATACCTCGGTATCTGAGGTTAATTTGAGTTTGGACAACGTTTAGCAGCATAATCGGACGAAAATTATATTACTTCTTCATTCTCTCCCTGTTCTCCTGCGTTTTCTGGAAATTTTAAGAGGTTTTAATAAGATTAAACCGAAGTGGGGCTTTATATACTTGGGCCTGGACAAGGCCAACGTGTCACAGAGCCAACGCGGAGGCCTCACCTCCGTGACACGCTGCCATCACGGAGGGGCTCTACCTTGGCTCCTTGCTCGATGGTTCGACAGGTTTCTCGTCCGATCTTTTCCCAGGCCTTTCTCTAGCACGTATGGCCTTCAAATATGCTTAACCAACGTGCGAATAGGTCATCTAGGTGCCGGGAATCCTACGGGGTATAACATTCTCCCCCCTTTAAGAACATTCGTCCTCGAATGTATACTGCTATCTAGAGGACTACTTAACTTACTTGTTTAGAAAAATTTCGCCAGAGTCTCCCCTGTAATATGGACTATACCAAAAACCTGAAATGCAGAAAAGTCCAATACAGGTACTGTACGCAATACTGTAGGATTCACTGGATGGATACGTATCAATTTTCCTCACTTATTCATATACAACCATAAGATACTACATAAGCAATAATACGGACATACCTGTCGCCTGACTAGGCCTGGAATAGGTGAGGATATCTGGTCCTCATATCTTCCTCCGCTTCCCAAGTCATCTCCTCTCGGTTCCTGTTACGCCTCAATACCTTGATAGACGTAATATCTTTAGTCCTCAATCTGCGAATCTGTCTGTTTAAGATAGTTATTGGAACCTCTTCATAGGCCAGCTTTTTCGTAACCTGGATATTCTGGACTGGGACTGCTCTGGACGGGTCTCCTATGCATTTCCTCAACATAGATACATGAAAGACCGGATGAACGGATTCTAATTCTGGAGGCAAATTCAACTCATATGCTACTAGGCCTGTCCTTCGACGAATCCGATAAGGCCCAACAAACCTCGGGCTGAGCTTACCTTTCTTGCCGGACCTCATTACCTCTTTCATTGGGGATACTTCAAAAATACCCAGTCATACACATCAAACTCCAATTTTCTGGCCGCACATCTGCATATGATTTCTGGCGGCTCTATGCAGTCAGTAAGCATTCTTCGGATAAGCTTTACCTTTTCCTTTGACTGCTGAACAATGTCTGGGCCAACCAACACTGACTCTCCAATTTCAAACCAACCATTCGGCGATCTGCATTTTCGCTCGTATAATGCCTCAAAAGGCGCCATCTGGATGGCTGAATGATAGCTATTATTATAGGCAATTTCAATTAATGGTAAATGCTCACTTTGGCTACTACCGAAATCTAGCACACACGCTCGCATCATGTCTTCGAGCGTCTGAATTGTGCGCTCAGCCTGCTCATCTATCTGAGGATAGAATGTTGTGCTTAAATTAATCTGCGTTTCCAGACCCCTCTGGAACGACTGCCAGAATCTAGCTGTAAACTGTGCTCCCCTATCAAAAATGATAGATACCGGCACTCCATGCAATCTAACTATTTCTCTGATATATAATTCGGCATAATCCTCAGCCGAGAAGGTAGCCCTCACTGGCAGGAAATGAGCTGATTTTGTCAGCCTGTCAACTATTACCCAAATGGAATCATATCCATGTTTAGTACGGGGTGATCCTGCCACAAAATCCATATTTACTGCTTCCCATTTTCAGAGAGGTATAGTTATGTCCTGAATCACCGCCTGGTTTTTTATGTTCTGCTTCCACCCGCTGGCAGTTAGGATACTAGGCTACAAACTCAGCAATTTCCCTTTTCATACTTGGCCACCAGTAGTTTTCTTTGATGTCATGGTACATTTTTGTCGTACCGGGGTGAAGAGAATAACGGGCGTAATGTACCTCATTGAGAATCTGCTGGTGGGGCCCTGAAACATCTGGAACATATAGACGGCCTTTACAATGCAGCACTCCACCCTCTATTACCTGAAAACCTAGCATTTTCCCCTGCTAACCAGGTCAGGATTCTTATACTACCGTTCTTTTTATTTTTACAACTGACGACGACACGGCGGTGTTCTCGATTACAGCTCTGTTGTCCTTCATTTCTATTACACGAACGACTAAATTGACCAATTGATGTATCTTTCTGACCAACTCCCACTGCTCGGGCTGCCCATACACCACACTTCTAATAGATCTATAACTAAGAGCGGTTGTTTCTCCATTACCTCTTCTTGGCTGATGTAACATTTTCATACTTAGAGAGCTCGGCATATAATTGACGGTTATACTGACTTGTCTTGCCGAAGAGATCGACAGGTAGTTTACAGGCGTAACTAAAGCTTATCTGGCCCTCCGGCCACATGCTAAGACTACTTGTTGCTGGAATAACCTGAACGACCGTCTGCGCACCTTGTGCCTTTTTTTGATCAGAGGGTCCTGATATCGACCATGACCTCCAATGATCTGGCTGCATAACCTTAAATAACTGAATAGTCGGGTTGAATGACCCGAATGTGGCAGTAGTATAACAATGCTCTAACCGTTCTACTTGAGTGCTCATAGTTCGTGCATAACCGCAGACTTGTGGGCATCTAATTGCTCTGTTATTTTGCTTCAACCACTGTAAGGCTGGGCTTAATCAAACTTACTCCCAGGCGATCAATCTCTGGATCTTCACGGGGAGTCTACTGATCCCCTGGTCTTAATAAACACTGTGCTAGCAGGGTACTATCAATTTCTTACGCCTTGTGTGTATCCACTTGGATTTATACTGCTATTCTGGGGAATTCTCGGTCTTATGAGCTATTCTATAAATACTAGCCTTCTGCTAGGGCTCTGTATCTAAATATCTTACGAGAACCAGCTGAAGTACTAGTCTGTCGCTGACTACTGATGTGGACCCTTCCTTGGGGTACCCACGGGTATTGTGACTGGGACGGCCGGCTGACTTATAGGGTGTTCCACATAATAACTGCTAGGTTGGCTAAGGCCGACTCACACCTACAAGGTTGGGAAAATGACGTACGACCACTTAACATACTAGAACAATTCTGGTATTGCTAATCTCTGAAATTTGCCTATTCGGCCTCTAATCCTGGTTCTAGGACATGCACTACTGTTACCGATCTTCAGGGATGCCTCCCTGCTAATGCAGGCGCCAGCTGGTCGGTAGACCATCTAACTGCGCCCTTATCATCTAGCCATCTGTTTTAGGCCATTAACTCTGGTAAGCTCCTAGAGCCTAGATCTGACAACAACACATAAGTCTATTAACTTAATAACTGAGAACTGAGATAGTTTCTATGACTTCATACATAATTCACACTTAATCTGCCCTTTCCCTTCTCCTTTTCTTTTTTTCTTCTCCCTCTTTCTTTTTTTTTTTGGCAAGGGGGGGGGGGGTGTCCTGCAATGCAATTTGTACATGCTTTCTATTACTAATCAGCATCTGTGATTGTAGCCCTTATAGGCAGCCACTCACAACATATCTATTATATGTATATATATATATATATATATCAATAGCTACGTACAATATGTACTGAGTTCTGCGGTAATACATAATCTCTGACATGCTCTGCTGAGTCTCATACCGTACATGATACATCGCTTCTACGGCCTATTAATATCTCCTGCCCTGACTTATCATTTCATTGCATTGTCACCCCATTTTGAAAGTAACAAACATAAACACTTTAGTTATTGTCTGCTGTTTGAAATTCCGCCACTCTTGCGATGTGGGGTCGACGTTCGAATCTTGTAGCCTTACTAGGCATATATGAGAGCCCATGACTGTCTGCTGGGCCTTATCTCTAGGCTACACTAGATTAGAATTGCTGTATCGGTAACTTCTTAACTTTTCCATAGCAGACATACTGCGGTATTCTGAACCGCAATCTTACTGTCAGCCCGAGGCTTAATCCTTAATACGATATTTTATCAATCCGGGGGAAATTCTAATTTCCCCACAAGATCTGACATTCCTGCTTCTTTCCCTCATCTTACTTAAGCTGAACTCCGGGGTTCAAGGTACCTGCTCTTCATTGTTAACAAGATTGTTGGTCCTGTATCAGTTCATACTTCCCCTGACTTGCAGTCAGACCTATCTGATTCACATGATCCCTCACCCCTTTGGTATCATAACTGGATCATAACCACAATCTTACAGGTATGTCTTGCTATCTGTTAGCATATGTGGCGGACTTGGCCTTTTTCTGACTCGAACTTGACTATTACCCAACATTCATCACTAACAGGTCTTTTACCCCTACTTCGAGTAAGCTAACGGTCTTACTTCCTCTACTGGCTTATTATCATAAGGGTCTGCACAACTTACGGAATCATAGGGGCTCTTTATACTTTCCAATACTTACTAGGATCAATCAGCCCATCTTTACTTACTGCTTGATTTGGCAGCCCCATCTCAAGTCTTATGCCCCTTTACTATGCTGGCATCAAAATCAAGAGGTAGGAATAACCCTTTTCTTATTGCAACAAGTAAAAGCATTTAACGGTACCATATCCAAAAGATGTATTTGGGATTCCTGCATTTCCCTCTCTCTCTTATACTTACCTGGTGGTCTGACCTTGTCTGTAATCTTAATCAGATCTTATATAGCTAATAAATAAATCAACTCATATGCATATTACACTCCTGACTTCCTATTCTGACGTTATCAACGTATACTGGGGATAGTACCGATAAAGGTATCATGCTGGGAGGTCTCGGGTACCTCTTCCTACTACCGTAGTTATCATGTAACTGGCTGATGCCTTCTTCTGTTGCTATATCTGATCTTCTGCCTGTAATAGGGTAATGCTGATCTCCCTTTGTATCTGTAATCAAAGAATACGGTAAGTTTTTAGAGACTCCACCCTATACTGTACCGCTCTAAAGCACGACTGACTGAGAAGGAAGGGTAACCATCCTATCATGCCTCACAGCCTCCTGCCTATAATATGTGGTGCACAACACATCCATAGACAAGACTATACTTAGCACGACTTGCAGACTCCCTGGGACATGACCTGCTCTGATACCAAGTTTGTCACACCCCGCCTTGGGGGGTATGACTGGCACCTGGTGCCCTACTAGGACCTGAACTACTGGACTGCTAAGCCTAGGCACATCTGGTGCCTAGCTGGCTCTAACTCACATTTCTGGAAACAAAGGGCTATATAACGGCTGTAAACACAGCCCCCGGCCCATTGGCCTATAGCCTCTTGTACCTGTACTAACAGCTGACCAGAAGCATGTCAATATAGGGAAACCTATGTGGGCCGACAAGGCCACCATGCTGTCTAGTTATCTATAACTTAACCATGAAGTACTGGATAGCTACGTGACCGGCAAGGTCACCACTACTGTCGAACTATGGCCCCACACGACCAACATAAAGGAAACACAAGTTCTAACAGCTATACAACTGCACGGCCTCACACGACCGGCTCATCTGACCACAGGGAAATATATACAGACTGCAAGCCTCTAAGAATAACAATAGAAATGATCAGGACAGGGCCCCGACCTACCCGTACTATACAAAAAAAGAAAACGGAATACACCTCTGGGATTCAGTCTCCGGATGACAGGAGCTGAATGCTCGGTCGCTGACAGGAATCACGTGGTATCGCCTGCTCATCTATGAGTACCTTCAGGCAAGTAATGCAGTGCCCCACCGGGCGTCAGTACCGCTGGTACTGAGTATGTAAAGCAATAACTGAAAGAAATATCTGAAAATTGATCTTGGGCAGATTTATATGCCCAAGTGATACTCAAACGTATCATTTTTAACTTGTTTGTTGTGCAATGTGTATATAATATCATGTATTTAGTAATAAAATGCGAATTTATACTAACCAACATGATTAGCATTTGTTTTGCAGGATAATGTGATTTTTAAGAGCTAAAATGCGTGTTGGAACTATGTCAGAGTTGGACTTGGATGCGAGCGTGGAAAAGACCTCGGATGGCATATTTTGCAGTGGCTCCGCGATGGTGCCGTGCCACGCTGCCATCGCGGTAGCACACTGCCTGGGCAGAAATAAAAGTGGCAATTTCCAGTGTGCCTGCGCGTCAGCTCCGTGGCACGGAGATAGGCCTCCGCGATGGCCTCCGTGCCACGTTGAGGCTAATTATCCGGACCATGACATTTCCAGGGAGGGTCCGCGTCCACGCCGTGTCACGGAGGCAGTGCTCCGCGTTGGCCTCCGTGACACGTTGCTTGTTATTCCGGGAAAAATTTCCCACTAGTATAAATAGCACACTTAGGTTATTTTTAAACAGAGTTTTTTTTAGTTTTAGTTTTTTGGAGCCTGAGTTCAGAAGTGGGAGCAGGAACGTGGTTTTGTGGCAGTTGAAGAATAGAAAAGATAAGAGTTTTCTTCTCTTCCCTTCTTCTTTCCTTCAATTGTAGGCATGATTCACACTTATTCTAGGATGATTAATTCAAGAATGAGTGGCTAATTCCTTTCTTGCTGAGGTTTTGAACTTGTGTAATGAATGTTGGTAATAATTGATATGGTTTCTTCTTCTTCTTGCATGTTGTTCTATTAATTCTTGTGCTTATTACATTCTTGATTGGCCACCATTAATGTATATCTAAAAAGTCCAATTTCACTCGAGAGAGCATGAAATTGGAAAGTTGTGAATTAATAGGGTATTGTTCTTAACTTGATTTGGGAAAATTGGGTTTTGATGTGCTTTCTTAATAGAAATATACTTGAAAGCCGTATTAGTCAATTTAGCAACCGGAATTGTAGTGTTAGGTCATAAATTGCATTTGATCACAGAAATGTAGACGAATGGTTTATGAATCTAAAGTGAAATTAAATACGGAAGTTTTAATTTCTAGGCAACGTTCTTGGCTAGCAATATGAAGAAGAAGATGACCAAATTATCATGATTATCAAGTTCATTACTCGTTCTTAACCTTGGCATGTGCATATCCATTGTCTAAACTCAACGTAAATAGTAGTTATTAATTTTAGTAGATAATTAGTTAGAAACAAAACTCACTCAAATCTTGGTTGGATTGTTGTTAACATAGTTAGAAATAGAATAGAGATATAGTAAACTAGGCAGTTTTGCATATCTAGAGCAGCCTCCTTGGATTGATACTTGGCTACTTAGCCACTTTATTACTTGTTTGACCACGTACACTTGCGTGTCGGTGTATAATATATACCGAGCAGCAGAGCGCGAACAAGTTTTTGGCACCGTTGCCGGGGAGGCTAGGCGATTTGTAAAATTTTGTTTAGTGTAAATTTACTGTATTTGTATTTTAATTTTCTTAAGTGTTACAACTTGGTCTTAGCTTGTATTTTGCAGATTTTTATTTCTGTGAACACTGGCAAGGGACAAGGAGCTGGTGGAATCTTACTTAGAGCCAGAACGTGAATTGCATAGTCAACGTAGAGAAGCTCTTCGGAAGAAGTTGCAGTTGCTCAAACAGTCTATGATGGAGCAACCCAATCCACCAGTTGTGCGGGCAGTGTTAGTGCCCGAGGAAGTAGCAGCCAGGCCGGTTCGCGAGGTGGCAATCCCACACGCTAATAATGTACATTCCAGCATCCGCAAACCAGAGCCTGGGGGGAGATTTGAGTTAAAGCAAAATATGGTGCAACTTTTGCACACTAGCGGGCAGTTTACCGGTCTCCCTCACGAAGATCCGCAACAACATCTCCAGAACTTTTTGGAGATAAGTGACACTTACATCCCCGCTGGAGTGTCACCTGATTATGTTCGGCTCACCTTATTTCCATTTTCCTTACTTGGTGAAGCCAAGAGGTGGTTAAAAGCTGAACCACCCAACTCTATATCAACGTGGGATGATCTTGCAAAGAAGTTCTTGATCAGATTTTTCCCTTCAGGTAAAACAGCTAAACTTAGAAGTCAGATTCTAAGTTTTAAACAGAGGGAAGGAGAAAATCTTTATCAAGCCTGGGAAAGATTCAAGTCCATGTTGCGGGACTGTCCTCATCATCATCAGTCAAATGAGGTGTTGGTCCACACTTTTATTGAGGGTTTGGAACCCCACACTAAAATTTTGTTAGACTCAGCAGCTGGAGGGCAAGCGCTGGAGAAGACTTATGAGGAGCTGTACACTTTGCTCAACCGAATTTCACAAGGCAATCCGAAATGGAATGCAGATTCTTCAAGAGGTGGAGCAAGGAAAGCAGCGGGAGTGCTTGAAGTGGATGGATTCACAGCTATCGCTGCACAGATAGCTGCTTTGCAAAATCAGTTAAACACTCACTTCAGCAATATGAATTTGAACCAGCCGTCAGCCTCAGTTAATGCAGTCCAACAGATGTGGTGTGAAGTGTGTGGTAGTAGTGAGCATTCAGCTGAATGCTGTGGTGCAAATCCTGATTCTGTCAACTTTGTGGGCAATGCACAGAGGAATCAACAGCAGTTTGGTGGTGGCTACAACTCGAATTGGAGGAATCATCCAAATTTTTCGTGGGGTAGCAACAATCAACAAGGTCAAGGTTCAGGGCAGGGTATGCACAGAAACCAAGGAGGGCAACAAGGCTATCAGAATCAGTTTAGAAATCACAATGCCCCTCCTCCACCACCATCACCGACTATTGAGGAAATGTTCAAGACCATGATTGCCAACCAGGCACAATTGCAGGCTAACTATGTCAAACTGGCGGCCGAAGTAAAGAACAATCAATTGGCAACCAAGGCTCTTGAATATCAGTTTGGGCAATTTGCCAGTGCCCAAAATACTAGACCAAGGGGAGGACTACCTAGCGACACGGATCCCAATCCTAAGCAGGTAAATGCAGTGACCATGAGGAGTGGTTTACAATTAAAGGAGGTGGAACCGGAAAGACCGCCTCAGAAGTCAGGAGCAGCAGATGTTGAGGGAGAACAAACCTCAGATACGGGGAAGACCAAAGAAGCTGAACCAACAAGGCCTCCACCCCCGTTCCCTCAACGACTTAAGAAACACAAGGAGGAGGCGTGTTTCCAGAAATTCATGGAGGTACTTAAACAGGTACATGTTAACTTACCTCTTGTTGATGTCTTGCAGGGTGTGCCAAAATATGCAAAGTATATCAAAGACATCGTGGCCAACAAAAGTCGCTTGACCGAGTATGCCACGGTGGCTTTAACGGAGGAATGCACATCCCGTATTCAGAACAGGTGGCCCACTAAACTGAAGGATCCTGGAAGTTTTACTATCCAGCTGACGATTGGGCAAAGTATCCGAGCTCGTGGGTTATGCGACTTGGGGGCAAGTATAAATCTGATGCCATCTTCGGTATTCAGAAAGTTAGGGCTAGGGAGTCCTAGACCTACAACAGTGATCTTGCAGCTAGCAGACAGGTCTTTAGCTAAGCCGGATGGCATTGTGGAGGATGTGCTAGTGCAGGTAGGCTCCCTCATTTTTCCGGTAGATTTCATTGTTCTGGATTTTGAGCTAGATGCAGAAGTCCCATTTATTTTGGGACGACCATTTTTGGCAACCGGAAAGGCATTGATCGATGTAGCTGCGGGTCAACTCACGATGCGAGCACACGACAAGGTTGAGGTGTTCGACGTGTACAAGGCACCTAAGCTCCCGACTGTCTATAAGGAACTCTCGGTGATCAACGTGATTGATCATGGGAATGCAAATGGATTGAGTGATTCCCGAGAGTTACTAGGTAGGCCACCAGACAAGGTTGAGAACTACTGGGGAGATGACCATGATCGGGTCAAATCGTCCATCTCCCTAGTAGAAAATTGAGCGTAAAGGCTGTCGAGCCGCGACGTTAAACCAGGCGCTGCACGGGAGGCAACCCGTGAAAAATATTTTTCTTTCTTTTTCCTTAGTGTAAAGTTTTTCTTTTATTTTATTTTATTTTCTTTTTCTTGACTAGGTTTAGATGTGCATTTTAATTAGTAACTTTTATTCTTTTAGTAGGGAATCTAGTCATTTAACCAATTTTTGTTTAGTGAGGTGATTTTCAGGTATACCGGAGGAAAAATACGTGGAATCGAGAAAACGAGGCGAGGTATGAAAAATAAAATTTGATAGTGAAACAGAGCACTGGCGCGTTGGTGCCGTGTCACGGAGGCAATGCTCCGCGTTGGCCTCCGTGACACGTTGAAGGCAAATCTGGAATTTTTTAAAATTCCAGTAAGCCAACGCGTTGGCTCCGTGTCACGGAGGAGGGCCTCCGCGTTACCCTCCGTGACACGTTGCCCTTATCCCAGTGCCGGGTCACACCGGGATTCCGGGTGACCCGCGTGTTTTCTTAATAAAAACCCCCGATTTCGCCCCTATTTTCCCCATTCCCTCTTCCCTCCGCGACCAAACACCCATTCCCCTACCCCCAAGCTCCGTGCCACGTTAAGAGGCATGGAAAACGTCAAGTTTTCATCGATTCTTCAATTCCAAGGTATGTTTTCATCGTCTATCTCAAATTTTTGGCGATTTTTGTCGATTTTGAGCATGTGAGGTGAGATATATCACCCTAGGTAGAAATTAAACATGACGTGAATTATTTTGCAATTGATTGTGTTCGGATTGTTGTAGTTGACGGGTGAACTTATCGATTGATTGAATAATTCATTGTTGATTGTCGAATTGAGTTCTAGGGCTTGGGGTTGTTGAATTTTAACTTGGGTTACTTGATAGTTTGACGAAATTGATGCCGGGGTGTGTTTATTATTTGAGATAAGTCGTGGTAAATATTGTATAATTGGTGAAAGACGACTAATTCTCGATTTTGTGTGGGACATTGCGTAATATGTGAATTGGTTGAATTGCTTAGATTAGTGTATATAAAATGTTTGTATTGTTGTTTCTATTTTGTTGTTGTTATTGTTGCTAAGTGCTATGGGTGAATAGCTGTCGATAGTAGGATTGGGTTAGCTGTATGAAGTCTGAGTAGTTCGCTAGCCGTTATGCTATCAAATTTTTGTAAACGCGCTAAGCAATATGTTTATAGTGATTGTGCTTAAGATGTAAATAGATCTATCCTTGCTAACATGTTGTAAATATTGTTAAAGACTAAGTGTGGGGTAAATTTTGTTTAACCCGACCTTAGCCAAAACTAACAAGTTTTTAGCTTAACGTTATGCTTGTCTGTGTAAATTGACAGGTACAATGGCCAGCCGACAAGATAAAGGCAAGGGTGCTTCAACCTCAGGCACCGGCAGAAAGAGAATGAGACTGGGCACTGCTGTCCCAGCTGCACCTGCTGTTCCACGCGGTCAACACCACCGATACGGGACACGATGGGTCACCGATGAAGGGAAGAAATGGTACGCAAATCATAAGGAGAACAAGTACTTCCCGGAGGAACATATTGCAAGGGAACCACTCGCACAGGAGTTCCCTCGCATCGTACAGAGGATTGAAGCAGCTGGGCTCAGCTTTATTTTTCAGGAGCCTAAGGAGTGCAACCTTCACTTGGTCCGGGAATTTTATGCCAACTGGAACCCGACCATCAGAAGCCACACTATTAAAATCAGAGGGCAGATTGTCACTCTGAAACCCCAGCAGCTGAATGCCATCGTTGGAGCGCGAGACACAAACGCCCACGTTCTCCGCCAGCTCAACATCACCCCACCGTACGCCGACATCAGACGTACGTTGTGTGGGGCTCGATCCACAGCCCGATGGAGTAGACACAAAGAGAGGGGTTACCACCAGACTCTGCCCTATTCGCAGATGAACAGGGAGGCCAGAATCTGGCTAAACATTGTATGTTCGTGTTTGATCCCGGGAGTACATATGACAGATGTGACCCGGGACCGTGTCTGCCTGGTGTATGCCCTTATGAAAGGGCTTGAGATTAATGTGGGGGCGGTCATAGTATCCGCCATGAAGAGAGCCAGACTACACCAGGGCCACAGATACGGGTTTGGCGGACTCATCACTACCTTCCTCCGAGGCCTCGACATTGAGAAAGAAGCCTTGGATTACATTCCGCAGTTGGAGCGGAGGGCCCTTGATGTGACAAAGACCAAGGCCCCCGACACTACACACGGACCGGTGCTGACTCTGGGCGAGCGACATGCTCGTGACGACCAGTATATGGCCCGTATGTTCGGCATGCAGATGGGAGACCAGCCACCGAGGATGAGTTATGGCAGCTGGAGCTGGACTACCCTTTTGGCGAGAACGCCAGAGCTTTATGCAAGGTGGGGCTAGCCTTTGTGGAGCCGACTGACGACGACGTCCCTACTGATGAGGAGACACGTCGTGAGGAATCTGATGTGGAGTCCGATGATGGCGAGGGAGCTGATTCAGATATGGGCGACGAGGCCGCAGCACCGGATGAGGAAGTCGAATATTTCGACTGAGCAGGGAGTTTCACCACCCAAATTTTTGTGCTTTGTATTTTTGTGAACACTGGGGACAGTGTTCGATTTAAGTGTGGGGTGGGGAGTAGTTAGGTGCTGGGTCATAGGCTCTAAATCTGCTGTATATTCTTCCTTGACGTTTATGTATGTCTGTGCTTTCCCTGTTGTTGTGAACTGATTTGTGAATGATGTGTATATATTTGTTTGTGGCTAATGATGTGTGTCTTTAAAAAGTTATGGTTGCCTTTGTAAATATTTTGTAAATTTTGTAAATATTTTTTCTCTATCGATATGATCGATATTTTTCAAAATTTTTGCGAAAAGATGTTGCACTTATCAACATATTTTGTAAATATTTTTTTTTTCATCGAAATGATCGATGTGTTGCAAAAATTTTGAAGTTTTATTTTTGGGTTTCTCGGAGTTTGTTTTCCGTTCTTTTCCCGAGAATAGTCCCATTGAACCGATGTCATAGTTAGTGAACATTCCCTATGATGGATGGATGACGACCGTCTTAAGGGAAATGTAGTCGATAGGAGTAGATGTTTTGTTTTTAGTTTCTTTGGTGGATTGCATCAATAAACTGTAGTTGCTTATGGTTGCTAAAATTTCGTTGCGTGTTGTAATTGATGTTCGAAATGTGAAAGTGATTCGTTTGAAAGCATGCAATTGTGTAAATATGTTGAGTTACCTAGGCTATAGAATTTGGTTCATTATGATTGAGGCTTAATCTTGAATTCATGTAATTGACTAATTAAAGAGTCTGTGAATGCATCTTGATTCAAGCATGTGCATGAAGTGTGAGTGAGGTTTTGCTATTCCATGTCATTGTGAATTGTCTAGAACTTGCCTGGCGTGTATACAAATCGAAATGAAGGAGGTGTAGTGTCGGAAAGGATGTAGGCATTTCTTTGTTTTAACCGTTAGTTTCCATTTTTTTCTTGTCAAATTCTACCTTTTTATATGTTGTATACCCTAGTCAGCCCGTTGAGCCTTTAGCCGATTTCTTTCTTTTGTCTAGAATTGTATGAACTAAGCTTTATTCCTTCTTTTCATTAGCCTTAAAGTCTATAAGAAGCTCTTAAGCGCTTACAAAGAACAGAAAATGTTTCCCCAAAGTGTTAAAGAGTGAAAAGAGTGAAAAGAAAAGAAAAGCAAAGTGAGGAAAGAAAAGATGATGTTGAAGAGGCACTAGTTGTAATTAAATGAATTTGAGGGTACATGAAAACCTTCCGTTTGGGGTCAAGTGTGCCTGATGAAATGGGCTGTATGAAAGTAAACCAGCATGAATGGGAGAAAAAGAGAAAAGAGAGGAACAATGTCCATGAGTCGATGGGAATGAGTTGAAAAGGCGCTTAAGGATGCTAGCGACTATTATTGGCTAATCCAATATATATATACTAGATCCATAGCCCATTTACAACCCATTAAAAGTCCTATTTGATCCTACACTGCATTTCTTTATATTAGTGGAGTAATACACTAAGGGCAAGCCTATGGGTCATGACATGATGCATGTGAATTCTTTTGGGAGAGAGAGTGAAATTAATTTCTATATGCCCCTACTTGCATGTTTGTGTGCTGCACGAGCATAAAAGGGGAAGTTTCTCTCGAGTTGTGAGGGTACATGCTTGATGAAAGATTGATTTTCGTGTCGGATTTCTTGATTAGTTGAGTTGCATGAGTTTGCCGATATCAAGAATCAATTCTTAAAAGTCTAGGAAGCCTCGATGTATTAAGGTCATTGTCTTGTACGACCAAGCATGTTTTCTTGATGATTTGCAAAAATCGAATAATCGGTATGACCGTAACGTAAATGGTTGCACCATAGTGACAAAGGTTGAGATGTGATGTGCATGATTTGTGTATGTGTTGTTCGAGGACGAACAAGGATTTAAGTGTGGGGTAAGTGATCTTGGGCAGATTTATATGCCCAAGTGATACTCAAACGTATCATTTTTACCTTGTTTGTTGTGCAATGTGTATATAATATCATGTATTTGGTAATAAAATGCGAATTTATACTAACCAACATGATTAGCATTTGTTTTGCAGGATAATGTGATTTTTAAGAGCTAAAATGCGTGTTGGAACTATGTCAGAGTTGGACTTGGATGCGAGCGTGGAAAAGACCTCGGATGGCATATTTTGCAGTGGCTCCGCGATGGTGCCGTGCCACGCTGCCATCGCGGTAGCACACTGCCTGGGCAGAAATAAAAGTGGCAATTTCCAGTGTGCCTGCGCGTCAGCTCCGTGGCACGGAGATAGGCCTCCGCGATGGCCTCCGTGCCACATTGAGGCTAATTATCCGGACCATGAAATTTCCAGAGAGGGTCCGCGTCCACGCCGTGTCACGGAGGCAGTGCTCCGCGTTGGCCTCCGTGACACGTTGCTTATTATTCCGGGAAAAATTTCCCACTAGTATAAATAGCACACTTAGGTTATTTTTAAACAGAGTTTTTTTTAGTTTTAGTTTTTTGGAGCCTGAGTTCAGAAGTGGGAGCAGAAACGTGGTTTTGTGGCAGTTGAAGAATAGAAAAGATAAGAGTTTTCTTCTCTTCCCTTCTTCTTTCCTTCAATTGTATGCATGATTCACACTCATTCTAGGATGATTAATTCAAGAATGAGTGGCTAATTCCTTTCTTGCTGAGGTTTTGAACTTGTGTAATGAATGTTGGTAATAATTGATATGGTTTCTTCTTCTTCTTGCATGTTGTTCTATTAATTCTTGTGCTTATTACATTCTTGATTGGCCACCATTAATGTATATCTAAAAAGTCCAATTTCACTCGAGAGAGCATGAAATTGGAAAGTTGTGAATTAATAGGGTATTGTTCTTAACTTGATTTGGGAAAATTGGGTTTTGATGTGCTTTCTTGATAGAAATATACTTGAAAGCCGTATTAGTCAATTTAGGAATCGGAATTGTAGTGTTAGGTCATAAATTGCATTTGATCACAGAAATGTAGACGATTGGTTTATGAATCTAAAGTGAAATTAAATACGGAAGTTTTAATTTCTAGGCAACGTTCTTGGCTAGCAATATGAAGAAGAAGATGACCAAATTATCATGATTATCAAGTTCATTACTCGTTCTTAACCTTGGCATGTGCATATCCATTGTCTAAACTCAACGTAAATAGTAGTTATTAATTTTAGTAGATAATTAGTTAGAAACAAAACTCACTCAAATCTTGGTTGGATTGTTGTTAACATAGTTAGAAATATAATAGAGATATAGTAAACTAGGCAGTTTTGCATATCTAGAGCAGCCTCCTTGGATCGATACTAGGCTACTTAGCCACTTTATTACTTGTTTGACCACGTACACTTGCGTGTCGGTGTATAATATATACCGAGCAGCAGAGCGCGAACAAAAATAACAATACAACTGATGATACTAAAGTAGAAAGGAATGGATTAACTGTCTGATAATGTAAATCATACCTTCTTTTAATTATACTGGAAGGAGTAGGAGTCATACCTGGAGATTTATCGTCCTACTGTCGATCTACTCGTATCTACTGTACATGGCATAACATATCATAACATCACATAGCACACACAAACCTTCCCCGGCCCCCATAAGCCGGGAGGTACAACCAGCACAAAATCTATACCCCTACCCCAGTCATCCCATCTCCTAAAATAGCTATAAGCATCCCGCCGGTCCCCTGGGTAAGCACTTGGGCTCGCTGAGCCCCTGACTATAACTGCATCTGAGTCCGGAGGACTCCTGAATCAACACCCGGGCGTATCCGCTCGACGGGGGTGTATAAGGGCCGACCAAGGCACAATATGGGGAAAACTGGAATCCCATCTTCGTCCCCTGTGGGACGGCATGCCACTCCGTAGAGCGACGTATCCTCGTCCTCTGGCGGACGAGTCGATACATCTATTAACCCTGGGGCGGTCATGGATGCTAGGTAATCCAACCCCAAACAATACAACAGTCTCAACTAGTAATACTATCTGCATGTCCCACATACTGAAGCTAATAGTGGTAAAGTATTTGTATATACTATACGCTGAGCTAGCGATAGTAATATGTACGTACTTAATGCATGCTGAGGCTGATAATAGTATATATGTACAAATATAATCTTCTGCCATACTGTACTGAGTCTAATGCTGAACATGATATAGTATTTCTGCTGAAAACCATGCTGTATACTGAGTTTCCATAGTAACATGATTTATTAGTCCTAATATGCTTTTTAACTTCACTTTAACTTATCATTCTATTTCTGAGATGTCTTATAATTATTACACTGCTTTACTGGGTTTCAACTGAATACGATGATATCCTGACATTCTGTACTACATCACATACTGAGCATGCTGTGCAGTTTCTAACACCCATACTAGAATCTATATCATGCTAGCAAGTTTCACGCAAGTTATAACTCGATGCTTCTAATATCGTACCAACATTTGTAATAAACATAACACATGTCTTCTAAACATTCTACTGGCCTTTGAATTACTGTACTGTACCGAGATCACTTAACTTGCCAAGGAAACTAACTTTACATACCTTATCCTCGAACTATCCGTCTGTCGGACGAGGCTTGGCCGGTACCTCAACTATTTTCTCCCAACTGCATTCATAAACATGTCAATCAATACTAAATACAGCTTTATTGTAAAGAGCAACGTCACTTTCGATATAGTTTATAGCCTAAACTTAGGCTTATCGAAAGACGGTTGAAAACTCGCTATTTTCCAGCGGTCCAGAAGGGAGAAATATTCACTTCACAGCTAGGAACACATAGACACTAGTTTAGAGCAATTCCACTTACCTTAGCTCGGTAGCTCGACGATTCGTCAGTCGTATTTCACGAAACTAAATCCGTAGGAATTCTCTCTGCTGCTAAATACCTCGGTATTTGAGGTTAATTTGAGTTTGGACAACGTTTAGCAGCGTAATCGGACGAAAATTATATTACTTTTTCGTTCTCTCCCTGTTCTCCTGCGTTTTCTGGAAATTTTAAGAGGTTTTAATAAGATTAAACCGAAGTGGGGCTTTATATACTTGGGCCTGGACAAGGCCAATGTGTCACGGAGCCAACGCAGAGGCCTCACCTCCGTGACACGCTGCCATCGCGGAGGGGCTCTGCCTCGGCTCCTTCCGCGATGGTTCGACAGGTTTCTTGTCCGATCTTTTCCCGGGCCTTTCTCCAGCACGTATGGCCTTCAAATATGCTTAACCAACGTGCGAATAGGTCATCTAAGTGCCGGGAATCCTACGGGGTATAACATTTAATCTATTTCAAAGCAATATACTTACTTGATGCTTGTTAACTTCGACTGGGAATCATTATTAGGGATGGACCGAGTTTTTTTAAGCAAAAATTTGCTTGATTTCCACGTTGATTTTGGAGTTACGGTTGTGAGGTAGTCATAGGAGTCATTCGTGAGTTGGGGTTTTGAATGCGTGGGAGAAGGGTCCTTTGGATTTGAGTTTAAATAACTTAAAAGGCAAGTTTTAGAAATATGGGCCGAGTTGGGTAATTTCAAGAAATTTGACCCATCACGACTTGTACCACGAGTTGTCGGAAGGCCTTACGACTCATCCCTTGGACCCGTAATGCATAGATTTGAAAAACTTACCTGTGAACCTATGAGTGCATCTTACGACTCATATCATGTGGCTATGGTTCGTACTATGACTCGTTGGTCTTTTCCTTGTATAGCTTGTATAGTTTACAGGTTTAGTAAGTACTGCGATCCGTGCACTTCAGGTACGAGTCGTAGGACCAACCGTACCCTGAACTCCTACAATGATGCACATCTCTGATCCTCACCACGGCTCATGCTACGACTCGTATAACCCTCTCACGAGTCGTACTAAGAACTGTGGCACCTACTTTTTAGCAATTTTCAGTCACCTGTTTTTGTTTTCCCTGCACATTAAACACACATTACTTAAGTCACTCGGGTTGCCTCCCAAGAAACGCTTGATTTAACATTGCGGTATGATGCAGGTGGCCCGATTACTCAGAATTTACCAAGCCACCACTTGGGTTTCCTCCCAAGAAGCGCCTGATTTAATGTCGCGGCACGATGCAGTCTCTTAACTACTCATACTTCATCAAGGAACTTAGATTCATCCTCTATCGCTGAGACTACACTTTTTTCCTTTGACTGCTGCATTGACCGGCAGATGTTGAAAGTGACCTCTTCTTTATTCAGTCTTAACTTCAGATGGCTAGCCTCCACATCTACTATGGCCCCCCAGTAGCAAGGAATGGTCACCCTAAGATGATGGGGACCTCGCAATCCATGATCATGAAGTCTGCTGGGAATATGAATTTGTCTACCTTAATAAGCACATCAAACAGGATCCCCACTAGCTTTTTCACAGTTCTGTCGACCATCAGTTGCCGCATTATAGTCGGTGTGGGGGCTACTAAGCCAACTGATTGAACATAGCCAATGACATCCGATTGATGCTTGCTCCCAGATCACAAAGTGCCCTTGCAAACTCGACATTGCCAATTGTACAAGGTATAGTGAAAGCACCAGGATCTTCCTTCTTCTAGGCTAGGACCCGTGTTGTCATGCCCCACCTTGGGAGGCATGACTGGCACCTAGTTCCACACTGGAAACTAACTGACCTGGCTAGGCTTATGCATGTATAGTGCCATCCTGTGACTTAATTCAAGAAAACAACAAGCTATATCTAGGCTGTAAATGCAGCCTCCGGCCAATAAGGCCGTATAACCACCTATAAATGAAGATAGCTAACCAACAACAAGCAACAGAAGGAATCCTATGCGGGCCAACAGGACCACCATGCTATCTAGTTATAATGGAAAAGAAGGCAATCTACTATCCTAGGTCCCACACGGCCAGCACATGAAGCATAGCTGATTAAGGACCGACGCGACCAACATACAACTAACTGACTGACGACTGTAGTCTGCAAGCCTCTAAGAATACAAATAGTGGTCAGGACAGGGCCCAAGCCTACCTAAAATGCTATACAACTGAAATACAGAGATCTTTACAACCTGGCAACTCCAAATGAAAGGAGCTGACCCAACGACGGACTCTGAACAACTGCTACTGAAGATCCTAAACCCTATCTGTCTAAACCTACAGGCAAGTAATGAAGTGTACCATAATTGGGCATCAGTACAATATGTACCGCATATGTAAGGAAATAAATAGGCTGAATGAAAGCTGTGAAATACTAAAAGTGAGTGGAAAAGAGAGGCAAAAGATTAACCTATAAGATGGCTTATTCATAATCTTCATCTAGAAATCACTACACATACATGGGCTATGATTGCACAATAATATATTCATAAGCTATATCTAGCAGACAAAAATGCAAACAAGAACCTAACCTGGCCCCCAGAAGCCTGGAAGGTACAACCAGTACTGAATAACCCACTCGGGGCCCCCATAAGCTCTAGTGAGTGCACTTCAATCTATATACCCCTAACCAGGTTTCTATGACTCTGCTGGTGCCACAGCCAACCTACCAGCCCCCTGGGTCTGCAACTGAGCCCACTCGGTCCCTGATCTGTAGTTGTTTTTGAGTCCGGTGGACTTCTAATATCTAATATCTGCACTCGGGCACCAGGCTCAACAGGGGGTGTGGTGTAGTGTCGATTGGCATAATAATAGTCCAACCATGGAGTGGACTTTATAAGGACCTGGGACCCCATCTTCATCCCTCACGGATGGAATGTCGCTTTCCAGAGCGACGTCATCTCGCCCCTGGCGGGCTTCGACACAACTAGTAACCCTGGGGTTGTTCACAAAAGGCTCTTAAATGAGGGCAACCCCAACCAAGGTGCTGTACTGAAATCTCAATCTAGCCACTGAAAAGGCGTATCTAGCCTTCTGGGACTAACGCTACCACTGTTCTCCCCCTAGGATAGTATGTAAGGCTGCTAGTAGGCACACCGTACACCTATATCTGATCAGAGGATCCTGGTATTGGTCATGATCTCTAATGGTCTATACTGGATAGGCCGAGATCTGGAGTGGCCTAACAATACTCTGAATGTCCTACTCAGACAACTATAACTCATAAACAGCTGTGGGGTCGTGGATGACTAGTTACTTGGTCCCTCTTCTTGGAACTGCTGTAGGGTTGTTACTAACTGAACATGCTTTTGGGCGGTCGATCCCTAATCCTCCACAGGCAGCTTACTAACATTCTTATCTTGAGGTTAGTGCTGTATTAACACGGTGCTAGTACATTAGACCCTATCTTGGTCTGGTCCAATCTTATATGACTTTTCTGGGCAATTACTAACCTTAAAGACAAATCTACATAGACTTAGCCTCTCACGACAATCTATACCTGAGTATCTTCTAAAAATAGGCTAGGGCGCTGGCCCTATCTCTATCTTCTAGTAAGGTCACCTTCCTTAGGGTACATCTCGGTCTACTTGACCTGGACAACTGGATTGGCCTTCTGGGTCATCTGTCGGATGAATGCTAAGTCAACTAGGACTGGTAATTTCTGCTAGTAGCTAACAAGATAGCAGGCTGTCACTCAACTCATTAGACAACCCTAGGCTACTGAATCTAAAGTATGGCCTTCCTATTTGAATTTCTTTCCCTGGGGCATAATGGTACGCCAATGGCCTCTGGGTGTGCTTTTCTGGATACACAGGCGCCAAATTGGTAGTTATATCGCCTAGTTGCGCCTATACTATTCAACTTACTAACTCAGGCTCGATAACTATTCATGAACTCTAAGATCTGGGCCTGGCAATTACACATGAAATTCTACCAAAACAATGCACTGAAGGAGAAAAGAGTTTCTACGATGCTCCTGGCACGTATCACACTTAACATATTCTTTCATGACGAGGGATACTATAGTACAATCTATGTACATATTCTGGAAGCTAACCACAACATACGTACATTCATAGTCTACAGAAACAACTTACCACAACAATTCTATTCACAATCTACTAACAACAGCTAGTTGTAACACTTATATGTATAAACTCAATATCTACTGGCATCAGCTAATTACTTTATACAGAACCATGGTCTTGCTTCAAAGGAATACGTCGTATCACTTATTCGACAAGAATAACTTTCCAAAGAGATAAGACTTACATACCTCGACTGTTGTTTCCCCGGATAACCGATGAGTTTCAACTTGGATTCGTCAGCTCTTTCCCGCTGTAACAATTATACTAAATGAAAGAGACGAATTTCAATACCAATTTCAGCTTGAAATGATAACTTTTAATACTAATAGCAATTATAATTCAACTACATAAAATATGGCCAGAAACCTGTAATTTACAGAGGGTTCAGAAGGGAGAAATGCTTACTTGAAGCCTGTGATCATATAGAAATCAGTTTGGAGCAATTCTGACAACTTTGGCTCGAGGGGGGGGGTTACTATTCGCCGGGCGAATTTCATGAAAATAAATCTATATTAATGCTCCCCGTGGGCTTAAAGTTTGATATCCAACGTTAATTTGAATTTGGATGGTGTTTGACAGCATAAATGAACGAAAAATAGTTGATTTCCTCATCTCACACCCTCTCCGGCCGAAATGAAAGTTGGAAAATGAATTGGAACTTAAGGGGAGTACTATATATACTTATTAGGGAAGTGGCCGGGGTGTGCCTCTTACCTCCCATTGAGGCTTCCACCATGGCACGCCCCGCCTCCCATTGAGGCAGCAAGCCTGGGGCGCCGCGCTGGCCAGTGCACTGCTGGTTGGCGCATTGCGTTGGCCCTTCATGGCCTAGTCTCCCCTGACCCTACTTCTAAGGATTTTTGCACATGCGTCACGGTCTTCTTACTCATCACAAATCCACGTGTACACTTTCTAATTATTAATTTTTATGGGGTGTAACATCCTCCCCCCTTAGGAACATTCGTCCTCGAATGTCAATTTTAACTTACAGGAGTCTAACTCTTTCAACTATTATCTTGGAAAATTTTGGTAGAGTCTCTCCTATAGTATGGATTATCTGAAAATCCTAAAACGCAGAAAAGTCGAGCACACGCATTTCATATGACACTATCACAACTATTCCACAACAAGATTGTAGTCGCCTGAGCAATACTGATAGCATATGCAATAAAATAGTAGCTGAGTAGTAACATCATCTGAACTATATAATAATCCTGGGACAAGTGGGAATACCTAGACCTCATGTCATCCTCAGTTTCCCAGGTCACTTCTTCCTTATTCCTGTTTCTCTACAATACTTTAATAGAGACCACATCGGTAGTCCTTAGCCTGTGAACCTGCCGATCTAATATGGAGACTGGAACCTCTTCGTGGGTTAATTTGTCCGTAATCTGAACCTCAACTAGAACAACTCAGGACGGGTTACACATACCCTTTTTTTGCAATATTAACATGTGAAAGCTGAATGGGCAGGTCCTAGCTCTGGAGGCAATTTTAGCTTATATGCCATTTCGCCTATTCTCCAGAGGATATGATATGGGCCAATAAACCTAGGCCTAAGATTTTCCTTCTTACCTAATCTCATAACACTCGTCTTTGGCAAAGTTTTTAGAAATATCCAACTATTGCTTCAACCCTAGCTGCCTACGTCGTACCTTAGGGTAGGACTCCTGACTGCCCTGGGCTATCGGTATCCATTTCATGGTAAGTTTAATGTTTTAGTCTGTCTGTTATAATATGCCCTGGTTCAACTACCTTTAGTTTACTTGAGGGGGGATTATGCTTCCACTCGTAATAGACTGCTGGGCGTCTGATCCGAGTACTCTGTTGGGTTATTTTCTTGGGGATAAGAAGTCGTACTCATATTAACGTGCGCTCCAATCTGTTCTAATAGTTTCCCAGAACCTAGCTGGGAGTTGTGCCTCTCTGTCAGGGTTTACTATACACTGGGGCTCCACGTAACCAGACTACTTCTTAAACATTTAACTCGTCATATGCTTTAGCTGAGATATAATTCCATCTGGTGAGACACGATTTAATCTCATTAGTCTTTCCATATTGACTCAAATGAGGTCAAGCTACACCTAGTATGAGATAACCTTGTGACTATATTCATGTTAATTACTCTTCACTCCCTTGCAGGCATAACCATTCTCTATATGGGCCTGCTCAGTTCCTGCTATCCCATCTTCTCTAGCTAGTAACTAGAGCTCCCTGCTACGGTTCAACAATATCTTCTATATTTTCGTGTCATTAATAGGTCTCTCATTTTGATCTATTGCGTTTTCATTAAATTCTGGGAGTAACAGACACATGCACCTTAGCTATGGTCTACTATTCGAAGTTCGCCACCCTTGGACGTAGAGTCAACCTCTGGGTCTCATGACTCTGCCTATTGGTTTCTTGAGGGCCAATGACTTCCTACTTGGGCCTTATTTGTAGGTGTACTAGGTTAGAGTCTCTGTATCGGAACTCGCTTACCTTCTTCTCTGGCGGGGATACCGCAACATTCTAAGCTACAACCTTACTATCTCTTAACTATTAGCTCGATGCTTAGTTCTCAATATTCGGGTGATCCTATGCTCTATCAGCCTAGAGGTGATTTTAGTTTTCCCCCATTAGATATTTGTGCCTTTCCTCTTGTTCCCTTGGTCTGGGCTCTGAGGTTCGTGCCCCCTACCTCATACTATCAAGGATGTTACCAGCCAGGTCTACTGACCTATATTCCTTCTGATTCACACCTGGGCCTATTTTGTTCATACGATCTGCCTGTCATTCAATATCACAAACTAAGGCCATAACCATTATCTTGCAGGTATGTCCTGCCGCCATTAGCATGCTACGGCAGATTCAACCTTCTTCTGACTTGAGCTTTACTATTACTGGGGGTTTATCACTGATGGACTCTCTTATACACACTGGAGTGCTATCGGCAATCTTATCCCCCTTCCTGACTTACCACCGTAAGGGTCTCGATAACTTGTAAATACTAAGGGTATCACCCACTCTCTAATCCTTCTTGGAGGCAACAATTCTAGCTCTCCTTTACTATTCAACCTAAGCACCATAACACTGATACTATGCTTTCTGTTATGCTGAAAGAACAAGCTAGGAGGTGGAAAATGACCCTATCTTGCTGTGGGAGAGCTGAGGTATGGAACCTTACAATATTCGAAGAGTTGAAGGTAGGAATCTTGCAACTTCCTCCTTCTTCGCACCTTTCAGATACTTCAACATTAACTGTTGCCCCTGGCTAATTCTAAATAACTAGTAGGTAAACCATCTCATATGTACATATATGCTATACTCTAACCTCCTATTTTGAGGTTGTATGGAGAACTGGGGATGACACTGGCATATCTATCTCATTATGAGGTTCCTGGTACCTCGGGAGGGTGATGGGGAAATGTAAAAGACGTCTGCTCGGCCCTTGGGCTAACCGCCTCCAAACTGTAGCACTTCACTGGTACCTCCTCCTGCTGCTGTAATTATGTTGCAATGGCTGGAGTTTGTCTTATATCAAACATTATCCTAGTCAGACATAACAAGGAAAGCTTAGGAACTCAACCCTATACAACTCTACTCTATAGCAAGATCTGAGAAGAAGGAGGGGTAACCATACTATCATGCCTCATAGCCTCCTGCTTATAAAATATGGTGCACAACACATTTATAAGCAAGACTCTACTAGACATGACTTGCAGACTCCCTAGGATACGAACTGCTCCGATACTAAGTTTGTCATGCCCCACCTTGGGAGGGATGGCTGGCACCTAGTTCCACAATGACAACTAACTGACCTTGCTAGGCTTAGGCACGTCTAGTGCCAGCCTGCGACTCAATTCACGAAAACAACAAGCTATATCTCGGCTGTAACTACAGCCTCCGACCAACAAGGCTGTATAGACACTTGTAAATGAAGACAGCTAACCAACAACAGGCAACAGAAGGGATCCTATGCAGGCCAACAAGGCCACCATGCTGTCTAGTTATAATAGAATGAAAGCAATCTACTATCCTAGGTACAACACGACCAGCACACGAAGCATAGATGATTAAGGCCTGACACGATCAACATACAACTAATTGATTGATGACTATAGTATGAAAGCCTCTAAGAATATAAATAGTAGTCGGTACAGGGCCCCGACCTACCAAAAATTCTATACAATTGAAATATAGAGATCTCTACAACCTGGCAACTCCGAACGAAAGGAGCTGACCCAACTGCGGACTTTGAACAACTGCTACTAAAGATCCTGAACCCTATCTATCTAAACCTATAGGCAAGTAATGCATCTCCCCATAATTGGGCGTCAGTACAATATGTATCGAATATGCAAGGCAGTAAATAGGCTGAATGAAAGCTGTGAAATACTGAAAGTTAGAAAGGAGAGGTAGAAAGATTAACCTGTAAGTTAGCTTATTCGTAATCTGCATCTAGAAAGCACTACACATACATGGGCTATGAATGCACAATCATATATTCATAAGCTATTACTAGCAGACAAAAATGCAAACAAGAACCTAACCTGGCTCCTATAAGCTTGGAAGGTACAACCAGCACAGAATAACCCACCCGGGCCCCCATAAGCCCTGGTGAGTGCACTTCAATCTATAAACCCCTAATTTTATGACTTTATTGGTGCTATAGACAAGCTACCAGTCTCCTGGGTCTGCAATTGAGCACACTGGGCCCCTGATCTGTAGTCGTGTCTAAGTCTGGTGGACTCCTGATATATAATATCTGCACCCCGGGCACCAAGCTCGACAGGGGGTGAGGTGTAGTGCCGATCGACACAATAATAGTTCATCCATGGAGTGGACTGTATGAGGACCTAGGACCCCATCTTCATCCCTCGCGGATGGCATGCCGCTTTCTGGAGCGACGTCATCTCATCCCTAGCGGGCGTCGACACAGCTAGTAACCCTGGGGTTGGTCACGGAAGGCTCCTAAATGAGGGCAACCCCAACCAAGGTGCTGTACTAAAATCTCAATCTAGCCACTCAAAAGGCATATCTGGCCTTCTGGGCCTAACACTACCACTGCTCGCCCCCTAGGATAGTTTGTAAGGCTGTTAGCAGGCACACCATACACCTATATCTGATTAGAGGATCTTGGTAGTAGTCATGATATCTAATGGTCTATACTGGATAACACAAGATTTGGAGTGGCCTAACAATACTCTGAATGTCCTACTCAGACAACTATAACTCATAAACAGCTGTGGGGTCGCGGATGACTAGTTACTTGGTCCCTTTGCTTGGAACAGCTGCAGGGTTGTTACTAACTGAACGTGCTTTTTGGCGGTCGATCCCTAATCTTCCACAGGCAGCTTACTGACATATTTAGCCTGAGGTTAGTGTTGTACTAACATGGTGCTGGTACTTTAGACCCTATCTTGGTCTGGTCCAATCTCTATGACTTTTCTGGGTGATTAATAACCTTAAAGACAAATCTATATAGACTTAGCTGCTCAAGACAATCTATGCCTGAGTATCTTCTAAAAATAGGCTGCCGTGCTGGCCTTGTCTCTATCTGCTAATAAGGTCCCCTTCCTTAGGGTACACCCAGGTCCACTTGACCTGGAAAACTGGACTGGCTTCCTGGGTGATCTGTCGGATGAATGCTAAGTCAACTGG
This sequence comes from Datura wrightii, assembly GCA_035772735.1. Classification (NCBI taxonomy): domain Eukaryota; kingdom Viridiplantae; phylum Streptophyta; class Magnoliopsida; order Solanales; family Solanaceae; genus Datura; species Datura wrightii. The sequence goes on from JASDFA010000007.1 coordinate 101,225,101, forward strand.
GACTGACAATTACTACTATTAGCTAACTAGATAGCAAGCTAACACTCAGCTTACTAGACAACCCTAGGCTACTGACTCTAAAGTATGGCCTTCCTATCTGAATTTCTGGCCCTGGGGCATAATGGTACGCCAATGGCCTATGGGCGTGCTTTTCTGGCTACACAGGCACCAAATTGGGAGTTATATCGCCTAGTTGCGCCTATACCATTCAACTTACTAACTTAGGTCCTATAACTATTCACGAACTTCTTAGGTCTGGGCCTGGCAATTAGACATGCAATTCTACCAATACACTGCACTAGAGGAGAAAAGAGTTTCTACGACGCTCCTGGCCAGTATCACACTTAACATATTCTTTTCTGATGAGGGATACTACAGTATAATCTATGTACGTGTTCTAGCAGCTAACCACAACATACGTACATTCATAGTCTATAGAAACAGCTGACCACAACAATTCTATTTACAATCTACTAAAAGCAGCTAGCTGTAAACTTATATGTATAAACTCGATATCTACTGGAATAAGCTAATTACTTTATACAAAATCGTGGTCTTGCTTTAGAGGCATACGTCGTATCGCTTATTCGACGAGAATTACTTGCTGAAGATATAAGCCTTACATACCTCGACTGTTGTTTTCTCGGATAACCAACGAGTTTCAACTTGGAATTGTCAGCTCTTTCCTGCTGTAGCCATTATACTGAAAGAAAGAGACAAATTTCAATACCAATTTCATCTTGAAATAATAACTTTTAATACTAATAGAAATTATAATTCAACTACATAAAATACGACCAGAACCTTATAATTTCCTGAGGGTTCAGAATGGAGAAATGCTTACTTGAAGCCTGTGATCGTATAGAAATCAGTTTGGAGAAATTCTGACAACTTTGGCTCAGCGGGGTTACAATTCACTGGGCTAATTTCACGAAAATAACTCCGCCTTAATGCTCCCTGCGGGCTTAAACTTTGATACCCAAAGTTAATTTGAATTTGGACGGCATTTGACAGCGTAAATGGACGAATTAGTTGATTTCCTCATCTCACACCCTCTCTGGCCGAAATGAAAGTTTGAAAATGAATTGGAACTTAAGGGGAGTACTATATATACTTATTAGGGCGGTGGTCGGGGTGTGCCTTATGCCTCCTATTTAGGCTTCCACCCTGGCGCACTGCACCTCCCATTGAGGCTGCCACCCTAGCGTGCCGCGTCTCCCATTGAGGCAGCAAGCGTTGCACGTCGCACTGGCCAATGCACTGTTGGCTGGCATGTCGCGCTGGCCCCTCGTGGCCTAGTCTCGCCTGACCTTTCTTCTGAGGCTTTTTTCACATGTGTCACGCTCTTCTTACTCATCATAAATCCACGTGTACACTTACTAATCATTAACTTTTATGGGGTGTAACACATGTAGCTATGACACTACAGTGATGTACATTATCTACAGGCTCATAACTCATGGACCTCTACTTTGTCACAAGGTCCTTCATAATTTAGCATATCCCAACATTTGTTCCAATGCCTCAACCCATGGTATGTTCGCAGATAAATTTCTTGAGCAGTGACAAGAATATCTGGATCTTACCATTCTCCACCTTTTTCTTCATTCTTTGGGGGAACGGTGACGGTGGTCTTGGGATAGCCTTGTAGATTTTCATTGCACCTTGTTCAACTTCAGACTCTTTTTCACCAGTTGGGGCCTTAGGCAACTCAGCATTCTCAGCACCTTCCATCTCATGATTATTTTCATCATCTTCAACTACGCTCTCTTTCTTCCATTCAACTACAACCAGTAAAGGGGAGTCAACTGTGGTCTTACCACTCCTAGTTAGCACAGCCATGTAGTGACCATCATTCTTTGGGTTCTGGACGATGTTTCTAGGTAGTGTACCCTTCTGTCTAGGGTTCAGTGATGCTGATAGTTGCCCTTGCTACTGTTCAAATTTCTTGATAGCTAATCGCATGGGATTCCACTCTCTGGCCCACGCTCGATATATCACCTCGGATTTCCTTCAACTGATCATCAGTGGACCTTACCTCAGCATCTCAGCCATCATGCTCTCTAGCTTTGACCGTCTAGCCTCCCCCTCTCGTGCATTGGGAGGCACATATACTCCAGCTCGATCGTTGTGGTAGCCGTCATTCCTTCTCCAATCTCCTTTGCGCTCACGACCTCGACTTCTGTCTCTATACCCATTCCAGTCGTAGTTATCTCTGTATTGGTTCTGACCTTGGTTTCCAGAACATTGGCACCAATTGTCTTGTCCAGATGCTTGGGTGTTGTCTTGAAAACCCGCCACCCGGCTGTCCAAAAAATTTGCCTCTTCCTCAGAGTCCCCGACTATTGTCCTTGTGTCCCCACTGTGTTCACCTTTTTGGCTCTAACTCCTATAATGTGCTTTGTAAGCAAATACAATGATGTGCGCATATGAGCCAACTCCTGGTCACATTCTTCTTCTTTCCTACGTTGGTCTGCGGTCAAACCAACAATATATGTACCGGCCACTATATCTGCCTTCCGGGTATGCCATGCCTTGTTTGTTTTTTTCACTTTATCAAGAATAGTAGCAGCTTGCTCCCAGGCGTGACTCATTAATGCTCCTCCTGCCACTGTGTTTGTTATAGCTTTTGTGTTATTATTCAGAGACCTGTAGAAAATTTTCAACAAACTGTCATCTGGAATTTTATGGTTTGGGCACTTTGTCAACTTCTTCTTGAACCTCAACCAGGTTTCATGAAGTGCCTCAGTTTTAAGTTGTCGAGAATTGTAAATTTCATCCTTGAGCTAAACATTTTGGACGGGGGAAAGAATCTCTCTAAGAAGGCATTCTTGAGTTCCCTCCAGTTGGTTATGGAGTCATTGGGCAACTCCGATAACCATAAAGTGGCTTCTCCTGACAGAGAAAAGGGGAAAAGTCTGAGTCTGATGGCATCTTGGCTAACTCCTAACAACTTGTACGCCTTGCATATTCCAACAAAGATCATCAAGTGCAAGTTGGCGTCATCCGCTGTGTGGCCACTGAACAACCCTTTCATGTTTAACAGTTGAATCATAGTGCTCGTGATGTTAAATTTGGCCCTAGCGGGCAGTGGTAGTGGTACAATTGCTCCAGTAGACCCAACTTCATCAATGTCTGGGTCCTCATCATCGAAGAGCTGAGGGGAAAATCTATGACCTCTATTTCCCCACCCATGTAGACCAGCGTTAACAACCTCGTCTCTGGCATCCTCCCCATCCTGAAGTGCAGCTTGCCGGTCTAGCTCAACTTGTCTTCAGCTATATGGGCTTCTCTCTATTCCTGATTTTCCATTCTGCGTAGTGTTTGTTCAATTTTTGAGTTCAACGGAGTCAGGGGATTTCCGCTACTCCGAGTGCTTGGCACTCACCGAGAAACAACCTGTGGGTATCACAAATTAAAAAAACACAATTCAGGAAATAACTAACAAAAATCAAATACAAGAAATTAATCTAGTCTTAGCCGTATTCCCCGGCAACATGGCAACTTTTTGATAACGCTCAAACTCACAACTCCTGCTGAAGTATGAAGCGGTCTTTGTCAATAAAGAATCCAACAAAGAGGTTGGGGTTGAATCAGCACGGAATATGGAAGATCTAGACTAATGCTGATAAGTGAACTTGTTGGTTACTTACTCCAATTTGGGGTTTTAAGAAAACAATGATTAAAACAACGATTGAAATTATGATTTAAAATCAAGAGTTAAGAATAACTAGGGTTTTTGTTCCCTATGGATTCATAATTGCTTCGGGTACACACACGTGATCAATACCAATGCTTACTTGTAGAATTGATAACTAGGGTTCATCCAAACGACTGGTTCGTCCCTATTGGATGACTATACTCAATTACCGAGTCAGAGACCTCATGGGCTGTTTTAAACTATTCGTTATCAATATGTTCCAAATTTAACTATCTTGCGACCATAACTCAAGTTAATACAATGATCATCAAGATCAAGGCTCTGTTGTAATTCTCTTTTCCTAATCTCTACCTCTCTAGGCTCAAGCAAGTAAAGAATTCGGGCAAGTCCTAATGTTGTACACCATTAAGAAACGTTTAACCATGAAGAGAATATAATACAAGTATTTTTCATTGGTTTTGATTCACTTTTGTGTATCCCTAGCTCGTTAATCCACCATGGTTCCCACAACCCTAGCTATGGAGGTTTTAGCCTCTCATAGTTGCAAGGTTGTGATATGCATTCATAATTAAACACATAATTCAATACTTACAATCGTAGATGAGAGAAAAGATTCCTTGATTATATCATTAAAACCTCAAGAACAATTGATAAAGATCAAGAAAGAATCCGAGAAAAGGTTGATCACAAGTCAATCAACTCAATTCTATGTTTTTCCCCTTGAAGTTCTATTGATTTCACGCCTATCTCTCTTCTCTCTAATGTTCCCTATGATTATATACTGAATAAAACATAAAAAGTATTTATATAGACATAAAAATCCTTTTCCTAAGCTAATAGGGTGATTTCAACGACTGGTCATACGACCCGTAGCAAGATTATACGGGTCGTACTTGCTGTCTGTAAGTCCTTGGCTTGCTGAAATTTGGCTAAGTGTTGGGCCTTGGTACAAATTGTACATGCTTCCTACGAGTCGTGAGTTGCCTCCGTGGTCTGGCTCTGAGAACTCTGACTTTTTCTGAAATTATTCACGAGTGTTGTGGTACGACTCGTACCTTTCAGCCACGACTCGTATTGTCTGAAGTTCTACTTAGCATTGAAAATCCTCTGAAGATCACCAGTGCTCCTGGTATGATTTGTACATTGTTGCCATGGTTTGTAATTCCATCTGTATCAGGAGTCTGCCTTTGTGCAATTCTTCTGAATATTTCCACGACTCAAGTTACGGCTCATACCATTGTTGTACGGCTCATACTGAGAGTCATAGGTTGTATTCTTCCCAGTTCATCCATCTGAAACTTTTCATGGTTCTCAGTACGACTCATACCTGTGATTTTAGCTCATTTTCTGCACTTTCAAGCTTCTTTTGCACATTCTTGCTCCAATGCTTATTTTTTATATAATCAAAGAAAAAATGCCTTATATCCATACAAACACACCTAAGTTCATGCTATTTTCTTAGTTTCGAGCGTTGAAAGTGCTGTAAACTCACAACACATCAAGAACAAGTAATGCGATATAGGGGAAAACATGGGCCATGGAAAATCAAGGCTATCATGCTTGCTTGTCTACATATACCATGAAAACTCAAGAATCAAAGATGAAAATCAAGAATACAAACCAAATGGAGTGAGTGGTAAAGAGAAATGGAAACTTGAAATTTATTTTCAAATATGGCCAACCCTAAGCCCTTTATCTTCTTTATGTGGTGTTTGAAATGAGAGGTGATGGTGGGTAATGGTGGAGAAATGATGGGTTTTATAGGAAAGGAGGAGGTGAAGGGATTGGTGGGTTTTAAGGTGGAATTAATAGTAGAATGTGGGAAGTTATAGTGGTAGTTGGGAAGTGGAGAAAATGGGGAAGTGGTGTCGTGTAACACCACAAAGTTTCCTAAGACTATACCTTAGATTTGAAGTTTGATCATGTAGAAAACTAGGAAAAAGGCCTTAGTACGAGTCACAGTATGACTCACAGGACAGTGGTATGAGTCGTACCAGGACTCGTAACCGAAGGGTCAGGGAAAACAATATGGGTAGCTGGAGAAACCACGACCGCATGTCATGATTCGTACCACCATGGTACAGATCGTACTAACTAGTCGTGGAAAAAGTTCAGAGAGGTTAGGAAATTCTGGGAAAACCACGAGCCAAGGTATAGCTCGTGGTAGGAAGGTACAACTCGTACCATCTAGTCGTGATTTAAGTTTCAAAGAAATGTTCAAAAGGCCTTGAGGAAACTACGAATTGTGGTAATACCCGTAGTAAGATCTCACGGATTATGGTAGAATTCCGTGGAACACTTTAGAGAATGGTGTTGAGTAGGGCCCTTAACCACGGACGCCAGTACGAATCATATGATCCTAGTACGACTCATAGATTGAGTCGTACCACATGATAGGTAGAACTTTTAATAAAGTTTTCTGGGGAATTTTTGTAAAACCCTAAGATCCCAACTCCTAAACTAGGTCTTTTTAGGCTTCCTATGGGATGAATAGAAAAATTTTCCTAGCCTAATCCCTCATTCCACTCAAAACTATCCTTTTTCTCTCAACTAGGGTTTCCCTTCAAGGTGCTACAAGCTTCAAGTTATTTTCGGGAATTATTCAATCAGGTATGTGGGACTTCAACAAGGATTTTGTTTCATCCCCGTGTCCCAAATTATGTTCAAAAGCCTCACTACTTTGATTCCCTAGGAAAGCAAGTTTTAGGATTTCCATTCTATGAATGTTTTCTCTCATGTATTCCATGATTTTCAAGGTCCTCATGATAAAATAGCACATAATATTCATGATTTCACTTTCAATTTCATGATGAACTCCCATGGTTAGATGTTAGCAAGATTTCCCAAAGTTCAGCCCATGAGTTAGTTGTTTTCGTAAATATGATCCATTTGAGATATATGATTTTACCATGAATTCAGTACATATTATTTATACTATGATTTGGATTTATTTTTTTCATGGATTTAGTATGATTAGCATGTTTATGATTTCCTAGATTCTTAGGCCTCTTGCTAATTGAAAGTAGCCCTGACTAGACTTTCATGAATACAGTATAATCAGCATGTTTATGGTTGTTAGACTCTCAAGCCTCTTGCTAGTAGAAAGTAGCCATAACTAGTCTTAGAACATTAGTTATGAGCCCTCAATATCAGTATTTCATGGTCCTTTAGGCTCTCGGGACTCTTTCTAGATGAAGTGGTTCCGACTAGTCTTAGGACATCAACTTCAGATTTATCAGTTACATGTATATCTATGTTCAGTTGGGAGTAGTACTTAGCACCGAGTAGGCTAGGGTTCCAGTGCACCCAGGTCTCAAAACTACGTGCCTCCTTGGGATAAGGAATTCTTAATAGTAGAGAATGTTTCTCTTAGCCCGAGGAATATAGGATCCTTGTTATTTGAGATTGTCTCCCTTGCCTCAATGGGCGCATGTAGGGTCATCGTCATTAGAGATTATCTCCCTAAGTTCACGAGTGGTATCACGCCAGATAGAGTTCTTACCCTTGGCAAGGTATAAACACCCTTCCAATCGGGGTTATAGGTCGGGCTCCATAAGGCTCACATTGGAGTTTGTTGGTTAATAGTCTCTCCCACAGTACAATTTAGTTTTAGTTTCAGTACAGTTATTTCAGTCACAACTTTCACTTTATGATTTCAGATTCAGTCTTCAGTACATGTACATGATTGATGTTGGGCATATTTCTATGCCGATTTTCCTTAATTTTTCCCATCTTTTACCTTATTTTGAGTTCATAATCCTTATTAAATGCATAAATTCATGCATTTTTCTATTTTGTATGCTAACAAATGATTTGAGATGTTTTGAGCAGGAAACCAAGGAAAAAGTACCCAAAATGACTCAAGGCTAAAGGTTTAAGAAGTTGAGAAAAAGGACTTGGGGTTATGGCTAGTGCTAGGTCCTAAACTTCAGAAAAATGTGCACCATATCTGGGGCTATGGCTGGCGTCCAGTGCCAAGTCCCAAACTATAATACCCTAAAAGTTCCTAAGACCAGACTCGAGATTAGAAATGTGATGAACAGAAAAGGGCAAAAATTTTTCACTAGTCAACTCATTGTACGAGTCATGGTGAGAAGTGATGAGTCATGGGAATTGTTCGTAGTCAGAACCTGCAGGAGGAGTTCAGTAGAAATAAGTCAAGGTACAACTCGTGGGATCATGCAACGATTCGTTGTTAGGAGTCATGGGAAGTTTCTTACGTGTCAGGCCTGGAAGGTACGCCTCTTAGTACGACTCATTGTGGCAAACAACAAATCATGGTAGGGAGTCATTGGTTGATTTAGGATTGTCAGATTTGGAAGGTACGGGTCATGGTACGACTTGTTGTGGGGAAAAATGAGTTGTAGCTTGCACTCATAAGAAGGGGGCAAAGGAATTAGAAGAAGTGGCAACTGACAGGTCCAATGACCCATCGTTTGATGGTATGAATTATTGTGTGGCTCATGGGAACTTATGAGTTGTACGAAACTAGTGGTGACATTGTGTGGCTCATGGGAACTTATGAGTTGTGCGAAACTAGTGGTGACAAAGAGATCCAACCACGATCGTGGTATTAAGGTACGACTCATGGTGTGAGTCGTTACTTCTGGTAGTGAGTAATTTTCTGCGAAATTAGTAAGGGTGTTTTCATAATTCCTAAGCTCCTAAGCTCTAAACTAAGTTATTTTAATCTCTGAAAGAAGTGTAGTAAGGGAGTTTAACCTATTCTAATTCATTCAACTCCCATACATGTAAGTTTTGAGGTTTTCCTTTGAATATTAAACTTAAATCCTTCAATTTTCTCTCCAAATCTCTTAGGATTTCAAAGACAAGTGTAGATTCAGCTCACCCAGGTATGTAGGGCTATGAATGAGAGTCCTCTTCACTCTCATGCTCAAAATTCTCCTGAATCTCATGAATTTAAGTTTTAGATCAAGTTCATGATCTAATGGGGGTTGATCTTGGGCAGATTTATATGCCCAAGTGATACTCAAACGTATTATTTTCGCCTTATTTGTGTGCAATATGTATATATTCTCATGTAATTGGTAATAAAATGTGAATTTATACTAACCAACATGATTAGCATTTGTTTTGCAGGAAAATATGATTTTTAGGAGCTAAAATGCATGTTGGAAGTATATCGGAGTTGGACTTGGATGCGAGCATGGAAAAGACATTGGAATGCGCAAAGTATAGGGGCTCCGCGATGGAGCCGTGCCACGCTACCATCGCGGAGGCACACTGCCTGGAGGGGAAATTAATTGGCAAATTCCAGTGAGGCCTCGCGACAGCTCCGTGGCACGGAGATAGGCCTCCGCGTTGGCCTCCGTGCCACGTTGAGGCTATAATCCCGGACCCTGGAATTCCAGAGAGGGTCCGCTTCCACGCCGTGTCACGGAGGCAGTGCTCCGCATTGACCTCCGTGACACGTTGCTTGTTATTCCGGGAAAAATTCCCACTAGTATAAATAGCAAACTTCGGTTTATTTTAATTAAGTCAGACTTGGTGGAGCAAGGACGTGGGTTAGAAGCAGTTGAGGGACGAAAAAGCTAAGGGATTTCTTCTCTTCCTTTCTTCTTTCAATCAATTGTATGTATGATTTACACTTGTTTTAGGATGATTAATCCACAAATGAGTGGCTAATTCTCTTCCTTGCTAAGGTTTTGAACAATGGTGATGAATTTTGATTGTTAATGATATGGTTTTCTTCCTCTTCTTCTATGTTGTTCTATTAATTCTTGTTTCTACTGCATTAGTGTGTGGCCGACATTAATGTACATCTAAAAAGTCCAATTTCACTTGAGAGAGAAAGAAATTGGAAAGTTGTGAATTAATAGGGTATTGTTCTTAACTTGATTTGGGAAAATTGGGTTTTGATGTGCTTTCCTGATAGAAATATACTTGAAAGTCGTATTAGTCAATTTAGGAACCGAAATTGTAGTGCTAGGTCATAAATTGCATTTGATCACAGAAATGTAGACGAATGGTTTATGATTCTAAAGTGAAATTAAATACGAGAGTTTTAATTTCTAGGCTAATGTTCTTGGCTAGCAACATGAAGAGAAGAATAACCGAATTGTGATTATCGTCAAATTCATTACTTGTTCTTAACCTTGGCATGCTCATATCCATAGTTTCAATTCACAGTAAATAATTGTTAATAGTTTTAGTATATATAATTTCTAAACAAAAACTTATTTAACTGTTGGTTACGTGTTGTTAGCATAATTAGAAGTAAGATAAGAATATAGTGTACTTAGGCAATTTTACTTATCCAGAGTCTCCTTGGATCGATACTTGGCTTACTTAGCCACTTTATTACTTGTTTGACCACGTGCACTGGCGTGTCGGTTTTACACCTATAGCAAACACTGCCGAACAAGTTTTTGGCGCCGTTGCCGGGGAGACTTGGCAATAGGTGAATTTGTTTTAAGTGTACTTTACTGTATATTTTGATATTTCTCGAGTGCTGACAACTTAGTCTTAGTGTTTGTTTTGATTCTTTTGCATTTTACTTTTTCTTTTTCAAATACCCTTATTGACATGACATCGTGGAATATAAATGGTTTGAATGGTGGATACTCATATTTTAGCGAATCTTGTCTGAATTGCGGAGGACACCACTCGTGGCAACACTGTAACACGTGCAATATGTGTGGTGGCCAAGATGGCCATTGGGATGGCTGTCCGAATGAATATTCCCCTCCCCCAAGCCCCTACTATGATCATTTTGTTGTTTTTCCTGAATATAGGCATGCTGAAAATGAGGACTTGGGACGCCAAGCTCGAATAGAAGACATGATGAAACAACTCTTGGAGCAATCAGAAGCAATGAAGGAGGCGATGGCAGTATTGAGAATTCAACAAGAAGAGAATGTAGAGGCTCTAGAAAGGATGAGCGTCAAATTCACGGAGATGATCGCTGAAGCTGAAGCTTGTGATAACTTGCAGGTGACAGTTTTAGCCGATATTCAAGAGGAACTACAAGAGGAAGACAAGGGTGAATTTTTGGATGAAGCCCAACAATTAGAATCTCTTGAGTGTCCCCGTGATGGGCTCACACTTATGGAAAATCCATTCATGGAAGAAGAGATAGAGTATCCCCCATTTGACATTAATGGAGAGATAGATGTCGATGCTGAGAAGGTGTATCCAAGTAAGGAGGTCAAGCACAATGCAGTTTCAGAGTTGAGGTGTATTGGACCACACTCTACTCATTTTTCGACATTAAGTTTGGTGGACAACATAGAAAGAGAGTCTTCCAAGCTTATAGAGAAATGTCTAGAGGAGGACCAAGCACCATATATTTTGAAATTTGCCAATGCGGAGAGGCAAAATGACTTCGCTTACTTGAGGGCCAATAAGTTAAAAAGGCAACACCTACTATTTGGTCCTTACAATTTTTCACCACCACCCCTGGAGCATAAGAGGAAATTAGAAAAGAAATTAGGGGTGAGATTCATATCCTCAAGGTGGAGGAAAAAGTGGTGAAACTTGGTACGTCGAGCCGCGACGGTAAACCAGGCGCTGCACGGGAGGCAACCCGTGAAAAATATTTTCTTTCTTTCTTTTTTTAGTGTAAATAATTTTTATTTTTATTTTTTCTTTTCTTGATTTGGTATATATTTTTTGTTTTAGTTAATATTTTTCATTTTGGTTAGGGAAATCTATTAATCTAACCAATTTTGTTTAGTGAGGTGATTCTCAGGTATAACGGAGACAAATATGCATGGAATCGGGAAGAATAAGGCAAGGTATGAAAAAAATAATTAAAATGAAGAGACAGTGCACTGGGGCATTGGCTCCGTGTCACGGAGGAAGGGCTCCGCGCTACCCTCCGTGACACGTTGAAGTTAAATCCTGATTCTTAAAAAATTTCCAGAGAGCCAACGCGTTGGCTCCGTGTCACGGAGGAGGGTCTCCGCGTTACCCTCCGTGACACATTGCCTTATATTTGGTGCCGGGTCACACCGGGTTGCCGGGTGACCCGCGTGTTTTTCTTTAAATTAACCAAGATTTTCTTTCCCTTTCTCCCCATTTCTTTTCCTCTCTGCGACCAAACACCCAAATCCCCCTCCCCAATCAACGTGCCATGCCACTAAGCAAAGAAATCATCAAGTTTCTTCGGTTCTTCAACGTAAAGGTATGTTTTCCTCGTTTCTCTCTAAGTTTTTGTCAATTTCACTCGAAATTGAGCATGTGAGGTGAGATATATCATCCTAAGTAGACATTGAGCATGAAATTGAATTATTTGTGATTGATGAATGTTCAGAATGTTGTTATTAGCGTTTGAACTTGTCGACTATGTGAATAATTTGGAATTGATTGTAAAATTGAATTCTAGGGCTTAGGTTGTTGAAATTGAATTGGGTAACTTGATAACTTGGTGAATTAGACGCCGAGGTGTGTTTGTGAAGTGAGATAAGTCGTGTAAATATTGTTTGAATGTAAAAGACGACGAATTCTCGAATTTTTGGGGAAAATGCGAAAATTTTTCAAATTGGTTAGGTTATTTGGATTCGTATGTATATAGAATGTTTTTGTTGTTGTTTTTATTTGTTGTTTTTGTTGCTTAGTGCGATGGTTAAATTGTTAGCGATAGTAGGATTGGGATTAGCTGTATGAAGTCTGAGTAGTACGCTAAGCGTTATGCTGTCGAAATTTTTGTGAACGCACTAAGCATAAATTATATAGTTGTTGTTTTTGGTGTACATAGAGTTATCCTTGCCGTAGTTTCGTAAAAGTAGCTAAGGACTAAGTGTGGGGTAAACGTTGTGTAACCCGACCTTAGCCGAAGTTAACATGTATTTAGCTTAACGTTGTGCTTGTTTATGTATATTGACAGGTACAATGGCGAGTAGGCAGGATAAGGGCAAAGGTGCTTCTACTTCTGGCACCGGAAGGAAAAGAATGAGAATGGGCACCGCAGTCCCAGCTGCACCAGCTGTTCCGCGCAGCCAACGCCGCCAATACGGAACGAGGTGGGTAACCGAGGAAGGAAAGAAGTGGTATGCTAAACATAAGGAAAGCAAGTACGTCCCGGAGGAGCATATTGCACGGGAACCACTAGCACAGGAGTTCCCCCGTATTGTACAGAGAATCGAGGCAGCTGGGCTCAGCTTTATATTTTAGGAGCCCAAGGAGTGCAACCTACATTTGGTCCGGGAGTTCTACGCAAATTGGAACCCGGCCATCAGAAGCCACACAATAAAAATCAGAGGGCAGATTGTCACTCTGGAACCCCAGCAATTTAATGCCATCGTTGGAGCACGGGACACAGACGCTCACGTTCTCCGCCAGCTAAACATCACCCCACCATACGCCGACATCAGACGTACCTTGTGTGGGGCTCGATCCACAGCTCGATAGAGCAGACATAAGGAGAGGGGTTATCACCAGACTCTGCTTTATTCACAGATGAACAGGGAGGCCAGAATATGGCTGAAAATAGTGTGTTCGTGCTTGATCCCGGGAGTTCACATGACAGATGTGACTCGGGACCGTGTCTGCCTGGTGTATGTCCTTATGAAAGGGCTGGAGATTAATGTTGGGGCGGTTATCATATCCGCCATGAAGAGAGCTAGACTACACCAGGGCCACAGATATGGGTTCGGCGGACTCATCACCACCTTTCTCCGAGGCCTCGATGTCGAGGAAGAGGCTTTGGATTACATCCCGCAGTTGGAGCGGAGGGCCCTCGATGTGACAAAAACTAAGGCCCCTAACACCACACACGGGCCAGTGCTGACTTTGGGCGAGCGACATGCTCGTGACGATCAGTACATGGCAAGTATGTTTGGCATGCAGATGCTTCAGCTCCGAATTGGTGGGAGACCAACCACAAAGGAAGAGTTATGGCAGCTGGAGCTGGATTACCCATTTGGCGATAACGCCAAAGCTTTGTGCCGAGTGGGACCAGCCTTCGTGGAGCCTACTGACGATGATGTCCCCACTGACGAGGAGACACGTCGGGAGGACTCCGATGTGGAGTCCGATAATGACGATGGAGCTAACTCGGACATGGGCGATGAGGCAGCAACACCGGATGAAGAAGTCGAATATTTCGACTGATCAGGGAGTTCCACCACTCGAAATTTTGTGATCTTAATTTTTGTGAACACTGGGGACAGTGTTCAATTTAAGTGTGGGGTGGGGAGTAGCTAGGTGCTGGGACTTAGGCTAATCTGCTGTATGCTCTTTCCCTTGTTGTGCATGTATGTTTTTATGTTTCCCTGTGGCTGTGAACTGATTTGTGTTGTATCTGTATATTTTTTTTGTGGTTAATGATGTGTGTTATGAAAAGTTGTGGTTGCCAGTGTAAATATTTTGTAAATATTTTGTAAATATTTCTTTCTTATTGAAATGATCGATATTTTTCAAAATTTTTTTTGCGAAAATATTTTGCACTTATCAAAATATTTTGTAAATAGTTTTCCATCGACATGATCGATGTTTTGCAAAAATTTTTCGATTTTTATTTTTGGGTTTCTCGGAGTTTGTTTTCGGTTCTTTTACCGAGAATAGTCCCATTGAACCGATGTCATAGATAGTGACCGTTCCCTATGATGGATGGATGACGACCGTCTTAAGGGAAATGTAGTCGATAGGAGTAGGATTTTTAATTTATTTTCAGTTTTTTCTTTGGTGGATTGCATCACTGAACCTGTAGTTACTAAATGGTTGTGAAATTTTGGTTGCGTGTTGTAACTGATATTCAAAATGTAAAAGTGATTCATTTGAAAGCATGCAATTTTGTAAATATGTTAAGTTACCTAGGCTGTAGAATTCAATTCGGTGTGATTGAGGCTTAATTTTTGAATTCATGTAATTGGTTAATTAAAGAGTCTGTGAATGCATCTTGAATCGAGCATGTGCATGAAGTGTGTGAAGTGAGGTATTGTTATTCCATGCTATTGTGAAGTGTCTAGAACTTGCCTGGTGTGGGTACAAAACGAAATGAAGGGGGTGTAGTGTTGGAAAGGATGTAGGCATTTCTTTGTTTTAACCGAGAGTTTCTATTTTTTTCTTGTCATACTCTACCTTTTTATGTGATTGTATACCCTAGTCAGCCCGTTGAGCCTTTAGCCGTTTCTTTCTTTCTTTTGTCCAAAATTGTATAAACTAAGCTTTATTCCTTCTTTTCATTAGCCGTAAAGTCTATACAAAAATCTTAAGCGCTTAAGAAGAAAAGAAAATTCTTTTCCCAAAGTGTCGAAGAGTGAGAAGAGTGAAAAGAAAAAGAAAAGCGGAGTGAGGAAAGGGAAGAAGAGGTTGAAGAGGCACTTGTTATAACTAAATGAGAATGAAGGTGCATGAAAACCCTGTGTTGTTGTGTCAAGTGTGTTTGATGAAATGGGCCATACGAAAGTAAACCAGCATGAATGGTATGAGAGGAAAAAGAAAAGAGAGAAACAATGTTCATGAGAGTATGGGAATGTGTTGAAAAGGCGCTTAAGGATGCTAGTGACTATTATTGGCTAATCCAATATATACTAGTTCCATAGCTTCCATTACAACCCATTAAAGTCCTACTTGATCTTACATTGCATTTCCTTATATTAGTGGAGTAATACACTAAGGGCAAGCCTATGGGTCATGACATGATGCATGTGAATTCTTTTGGGAGAGAGAGTGAAATTAATTTTTATATGCCCCTACTTGAATGTTTGTGTGTTGCATGAACATAAAGGGGAAGATTCTCTTGAGTTGTGAGGGCACATGCTTGATGAAAGATTGATTTTCGTGTCGGATATCTTGATTAGCTGATTTGCATGAGTTTACCGATATCGAGAGTCGATTCTTAAAGTCTAGGAAGTCTTGATGTATGAAAGGTCATTGCATTGTAAGACCATGCATGTTTTCTTGATGATTTGCAAAAATTGAATAATCGATATGACCGTAGTGTAAATTGTCGCACCATAGTGGAAAAGGTTGGGATGTAATTTGCATGAGTTGTGTATGTGTTGTTCGAGGACGAACAAGGATTTAAGTGTGGGGTAAGTGATCTTGGGCAGATTTATATGCCCAAGTGATACTCAAACGTATTATTTTCGCCTTGTTTGTGTGCAATATGTATATATTCTCATGTAATTGGTAATAAAATGTGAATTTATACTAATCAACATGATTAGCATTTGTTTTGCAGGAAAATATGATTTTTAGGAGCTAAAATGCATGTTGGAAGTATATCGGAGTTGGACTTGGATGCGAGCATGGAAAAGACATTGGAATGCGCAAAGTATAGGGGCTCCGCGATGGAGCCGTGCCACGCTACCATCGCGGAGGCACACTGCCTGGAGGGGAAATTAATTGGCAAATTCCAGTGAGGCCTCGCGACAGCTCCGTGGCACGGAGATAGGCCTCCGCGTTGGCCTCCGTGCCACGTTGAGGCTATAATCCCGGACCCTGGAATTCCAGAGAGGGTCCGCGTCCACGCCGTGTCACGGAGGCAGTGCTCCGCGTTGACCTCCGTGACACGTTGCTTGTTATTCCGGGAAAAATTTCCACTAGTATAAATAGCACACTTAGGTTTATTTTAATTAATTCAGACTTGGTGGAGTAAGGACGTGGGTTAGAAGCAGTTGAGGGACGAAAAAGCTAAGGGATTTCTTCTCTTCCTTTCTTCTTTCAATCAATTGTATGTATGATTTACACTTGTTTTAGGATGATTAATCCACAAATGAGTGGCTAATTCTCTTCCTTGCTAAGGTTTTGAACAATGGTGATGAATTTTGATTGTTAATGATATGGTTTTCTTCCTCTTCTTCTATGTTGTTCTATTAATTCTTGTTTCTACTGCATTAGTGTGTGACCGACATTAATGTACATCTAAAAAGTCCAATTTCACTCGAGAGAGCAAGAAATTGGAAAGTTGTGAATTAATAGGGTATTGTTCTTAACTTGATTTGGGAAAATTGGGTTTTGATGTGCTTTCCTGATAGAAATATACTTGAAAGTCGTATTAGTCAATTTAGAATCCGGAATTGTAGTGCTAGGTCATAAATTGCATTTGATCACAGAAATGTAGACGAATGGTTTATGATTCTAAAGTGAAATTAAATACGAGAGTTTTAATTTCTAGGCTAATGTTCTTGGCTAGCAACATGAAGAGAAGAATAACCGAATTGTGATTATCGTCAAATTCATTACTTGTTCTTAACCTTGGCATGCTCATATCCATAGTTTCAATTCACAGTAAATAATTGTTAATAGTTTTAGTATATATAATTTCTAAACAAAAACTTATTTAACTGTTGGTTACGTGTTGTTAGCATAATTAGAAGTAAGATAAGAATATAGTGTACTTAGGCAATTTTACTTATCCAGAGTCTCCTTGGATCGATACTTGGCTTACTTAGCCACTTTATTACTTGTTTGACCACGTGCACTTGCGTGTCGGTTTTACACCTATAGAAAACACTGCCGAACAGGGGTTTTACCCAATTTTATGAAATGATATATGATTTAATTATGGGTCAATTCCCTTCATGTTTCAAAGCATATTTTAAGATTCATGGGCAGATTATATATAAAAATTGATTATAAATTCATGATTTTATGTTTCAAAAAATTATACCATATTATGCAAGTTTCATAAAAGTAAAGTTTATGATTCATGATTTGACGTATGATGAGATATCTAGCATGAAGGAAAATTTATGAATTCCCATGTATGAATCTACGATTTCACTAATGAAGTCTATTTAAAATATGCATGATTTTAAGATTTGTGCAAGCCCAATCAAGTTAAGCGGGTTTTCATGATTTAGCCAAGGCAAATAAGATCAGTTTATCACATGTTTTGGAGTCAAGACTCCCCATGTTTAGATTTCAGACTATGTATGTGATCACGATTTCAGCTTCGTAGAAAAATGATGGGAGCACTATGCTTGTTTTTAGGAGTAGTGTCAAGCATCGAGTAGGCTTGAGTTCCAAGATTCCCCGATCTAAGAACTACGCGCCAATGGAGATTTATATACTCAATTAGGGACCTCCCAAGAAAGTTTTCTGTCGCCCTCCAGAGGGCCTTCAGCTTGATGTTGATATCATGGTAGCATCCTTAGCCCTGACAAGACTTTGGATGACTCTACCCACTTGAGTGTGATAGATGGGGCATCACGTAAGGTCTATCATGATGGTGTCGACGGTGACGAGTCTCCCATTATTCCTCAATATTTCAGTTATGCATATTTATGACTTATGATATTATGTTTTCAGCAGGTTTGACCGGATGATTAGTTTATAAGCTTTTACTTATGATTTCAGCTATGGAAATCCATAAGATTCTATTTTCAGCTTTGGGTCATTCTACTCAAATATGAAATTTTGTTTATGACTATACATGTTTTTAGATATAAGCATGCAATCCTTACTCTCATGATCTTGTGATTTTTATGTTTATATGCATGATTTTGGTTTATACTTACTCAAAATGTTTTACTTACCTTGCATACTCAGTACATTCCAAGTACTGACCGCATACTCTATGCTGTATTGTTTCCTGATACAGGTTCAAATGATCAAACTCAGTTCTGTCGTTAGCCCAGTCTTTTACAGCTTAGTCCAGTTCATTTCCTGCTACGGTGAGTCCTCACTTTCTGGGGAACTTCAGCTTAGTATTTGATGTTGTTATTTCAGTTTTCAGACTTTATCGAGCTAGTTGGGGATGTTGTCCCATCAGCTCTTCAGACTGTTAGAGGCTTATCAAACAATATGTAGAATTTCAGCTTGGTCAGTGATGACTCTGTTATGATATATATGTATTCAGACTTCCTCTTATTAAGGTTTCAGTTATCAGATTTCTCTTGACATATGTTCTTTAGTTATCATGTTTATGCCATAGGTCGACTTGGAGGCATTCGTGGTTCTAGGTTCCGTGTATCAATCCGAGGAGGATCAGATGAAGGAAAGGTAGAGAGAGACCAAGAGAACCTGGACAGGCAGATATGAGTCTTCCCAACAGAGGTCCAATGCGGGAATAGTCAGCAGTTAGGGGTGGGAAAAAAATCAAAAATCAAAAAACCAAATCGAACCGAATTAATTCGGTTTTTCGGTTTCAGTTTTTTCTATTTTTTGGTTCAATTTCGGTTTTTTTATAGCGTAATTCGGTTTTCAATTTTTTTCAGTTATGGTACATCAGTTTTTTGGTTAAACCAAAAAACCGAATAATATATTATAATTAATTTATTTTATTTTTATAATAAATATTTAACTTAAATAAAGGAAAACTAGAAAACCCTAATTTTAATTTACTCTCTACTCTTACTAGTCTCTCACGTCTCTCAACTCTCAAGCTCTCATTCTGTCACAGTCACCATCTTACTTTCTTCTGTCTTGTCTAGTTCTCTCATCTCTGTCTCCATTCTCCACTGCTCCAGCCTCCAGAGACCAGAGTCCAGACGACCAGACATCCAGTCTCCTCTGAACTCTTCGGCTCTTCCTCTGTCTGTCGTCAGCCCGTCGCCGCTCGACGGTCTGCCTCCTCTAATCCTCCCTCTGTGCTCTCGTGATAGCCTCTCGACTCTCAATCTCTTGAATTGCCAGTCGCCGCCGGCCGCCAACCTCAGCCCTTAGTGACCAGTGTGTGTGCAATGTGCTGCAGTGCTGGGTTGAATTTTTTATTATGATTTTTGTGTGTATTGTAATTTGTATTCTGTATGTTTGTGTGGGTTTGGGAATGCCCAACAATTTCTTCTTTACATTGAAAAATATGGACTGAAGGTACTACTACTAGTCCACTACAACAAATAACGAAAATAAATAAACCGAAACCGAATTTAAAAAAATCAAATCGAACTGAACTAAAATAGTTCGGTGTCCCCTATGCATAACCGAAAACCAAAAGAACCGAACCGAAATTTGAAAAAATCGAACCGAAACACCGAATGCCCACCCCTATCAATAGTCCCACTAGAGACCATCAACCCTAGCGCCGTCATCAGCCAGTGTGCCACTAGATCTAAGCGTGATTAGAGGGGAAGGACATTAGTCTCTTGAGGTCAGGGGAGCACGTCAGAAGAGCCCAGCATCCTAGTTTGCGAGAAGTGTGGTAGGAGGCACACCGAGGAGTTTCTAACGGGTTTAGGTGTATGTTTTGGGTGTGGAAAGCTGAACACATGCTTAGAGATTTCCTTTTAGCCAAACAGGGCCATGGCAGAGGCCGTGATCCAGCCACCAGTTCAGCAGCCCCACAAGCATGCTTAGCTCAGCAGGGTGCATCCACTAGTCCAGGTGGTGGTCAGTGTCAGAACAAATTTTATGCCCTCTCATCTCGTTAGGAGCAGGAGGCCTCTCCAAATGTGGTTACTAGTATGTTATGAGTATTTCATCTTGATGTATATGCATTGTTAGATCTAGGGGACACCTTATCTTTTGTGATGCCTTATGTTACTATTAGTTTCAGAGTCAGCCCTGAATCCTATCAGGACCCTTCTAGTCTCTAGTTTAGTCGGTGACTCAGTTATAGCTCGACAGTTATACAGAAATTGCCCTGTCATAATCCTCCAGAAAGTCACCTTAGCCGATCTAGTAGAGTTATACATGATTGATTTTGATGTTATCATTGGTATACATTGGTTGTATGTATGTTACGCCTTAGTGAATTGTAGAACCCGTACAGTCGAGTTTTGATTTTAAAGTCAGCCAGTTCTAGAAAGGAAGAGTAGTTTGACTGTACCTATAGGTTGCTTTGTTTCTTATCTTAAGGCTAGGAAGATGATTTGCTAGGGTTGCATGTACCATCAAGTTCAGGTTAAGGATGCTACATCCGAGACCCCGACTCTTCAGTCTTTCACTGTTGTATGTGATTATCAAGAGGTATTACCAGATGATCTACCAGGAGTTCCTCCCGAGCGGGAGATAGACTTTGGTATTGATCTTTATCCCGATACATAGCCTATATCCATTCCTCTTTATAGAATGGCTCTAGCTGAGCTAATGGAGTTGAAAGAACAGCTAAATGATCTCTTGGATAAGGGTTTTATTAGGCCTAGAAAATCCCTGTGGGGTTCTCCAGTTCTATTTGTTCGGAAGAAGGATGGTTCCCCTAGAATATGCATTGATTATCGGTAGTTGAACAAGGTGAAAATCAAGAACAAGTATTCCCTCCCCAGAATCGATGACTTGTTTGGCCAACTTGAAGGTACTAAGTTTTTCTCAAAGATAGACCTTAGGTCTGAATATCATCAACTCAGAGTTAGAGAGAGTGAAATTCCGAACTAGCCATCAGGACTCGGTATGGTCACTATGAGTTTGTAATTATATCTTTCGGACTAATGAATGCTCCTGCAGCTTTTATGGATTTTATGAACAGGGTGTTCAACCCATATTTGGATATGTTCGTGATTGTCTTCATAGATGATTTTCTCATATAATCTCGGTGCAAGGAGAAGCATGCCGCTCATTTGAGGATCATGCTACAGACTCTCAAGGACTGTCAATTGTTTGCTAAATTCAACAAGTGTGAGTTTTGGTTGGACTCTCTAGCGTTTTTTGTTCATGTGGTGTCGAGTGAGGGTTTGCAGGTGGACTTTAAAAAGATAGAGGAAGTGAAGAATTGTCCTAGGCCAGTTAATCCTTCAAATATCAGGAGTTTCTTGGTCTTAGCTGGCTACTACAGGAGGTTTGTTGAAGGATTTTCATCCATTATAGTATTATTGACTACATTGAGCCAGAAGAAAGTCAAATTTTAGTGATCGGATGCCTATGAGAAGAGTTTTTAGGTGTTAAAGAGTTTACTCACTTCAACCCCAGTATTGACTTTACCAGAGGGTACGGATGAATTTGTTGTGTATTGTGATGCCTCTAGGGTTGATCTTGGGTGTGTCGATGCAGCATGCTACGGTCATTTCATATTCCTCTAAACAACTTAAGACGCATGAGAAGAATTACCCATCGCATGACATAGAG
The DNA here is from genome assembly GCA_035772735.1 of Datura wrightii. Lineage (NCBI taxonomy): Eukaryota > Viridiplantae > Streptophyta > Magnoliopsida > Solanales > Solanaceae > Datura > Datura wrightii. The sequence continues at coordinate 101,246,672 of JASDFA010000007.1, forward strand.
TTGGAAGCAGTGGTGTTTGCATTGAAGATTTAGAGACACTACTTGTATGGGGTCTATGTGGATGTGTTTACGAACTACAAGAGCTTTCAGTGTGTGTTCACTCAAAAGGACCTTAATTTGAGACAAAGGAGGTGGTTGGAGCTTCTCAAGGATTATGATGTGAGTGTCCTTTACCATCTGAGCAAGGCCTATGTGGTGGAGGATGCCTTTAGTATATTGTTTATGGAGAGCATGTACCACGTTGAGGATGGAAGGAAAAAATTGGTGAAAGATGTGCATCAACTTGCATGATTAGGGGTTCGCTTGGTTGACTCGTCATATAGTGGTGTCATTATTCAGAATGGTTCAAAATCGTCTTTGGTGGCTAAATTCAAGGCAAGGCAAGATGAGGATCCTATCCTGGTGAAATTGAAGGAAGCGGTTCGAAATCAGAAGGTGGAGGTCTTCTCCCAAAGAGGAGATGGTGTACTTCATTATCAGGGTCATTTATGTGTACCGGGTGTTGATTTCTTGAGAGAGAGGATGTTGGGTGAGGCTCATGGCTCTCGATATTCTATCCACCCAGGTGCCACCAAGCTGTACCGTGACCTATGGGAAGTGTATTGGTGGAATGGCATGAAGAAAGACATAGAAGAGTTTGTGGCTAAGTGTCCAAATTGTCAACAAGTGAAAGTTAAGCATCAGAGACCTGGAAGTATGCCACATGACATTAATATCCCTACGTGGAAGTGGGAAGAGATCAATATGGACATAATCACAGGCTTGCCCCATACATGCCAATAGTATGACTCTATTTGGGTGGTTGTAGACAGGTTGGCCAAAGCAGCTCATTTCCTACTGGTCAAAACTATCAATTGAGTTGAGGACTATGCTAAGTTATACATTCGAGAGCTAGTTCAGTTGCATGAAATTCCTTTGTCCATCATTTCAGATAGTGGTGCTTAGTATACCTCTCAGTTTTGGAGATCATTCCAGAAGGGACTTGGTACTCAGGTCAAGCTTAGCACGAATTTTCACCCGCAAACAGATGGTTAGGACTGCCGGCCCATTTAGACTCTCAAGGATATGTTGAGAGCATGTGTGATTAACTTCAAAGGTAGTTGGGATGATCATTTACCTCTAATCGAGTTTGCTTATAACAATAGTTACCACTCCAGTATTCAGATGGCTCCATATGAGGATCTTCATGGACAAAGGTGTAGATCTCCTATTGATTGGTTAGAGTTAGGTGAAGCTACGCTGATAGGCCCAGATTCGGTTCATGAGGCTATGGAGAAAGTTCTGCTTATAAGGGAAAGACTGAAATAAGCTCAGAGTCGTCAAAAGTCATGTGCAAATGTTAGGCAGAGAGAACTTGAGTTTGAAGTTAATGATTGGGTGGTTCTGAAGGTGTCTCCTATGAAGAGAGTGATGAGGTTCGGAAAGCAAAGGAATCTTAGTCCCTGATATGTTGGTCTGTACAGGATTGTGAGACCTTTTGGAAAAGTAGCATATTAGTTGGAGTTACCAGCGGAGTTAGCTTTGGTACATCCAGTTTTCCATGTATCTCTATTGAAGAAGTGCATTGGTGACCCAACCTTGATTGTTCTGGTGGAGAGAATAGGTGTGAAAGATAGCCTTACTATGAGGAGGTTCCCGTTGAAATCCTTGATCGTCAGGTTCTGAAGTTAAGGAACAAAGAAGTAGCTTCAGTGAAAGTCTTGTGGAGGAATCAGCTCGTTGAGGGAGCTTCGTGGGAGGCCAAAGCAGATATGATGGCTAAATAACCACATTTATTCCCGTCTAGTTTTGTTCGAGCTTGAGGTATCAATTCCCTCCCAAATACTCTATTCAGTTTCAGGTCAAGTTCATGTCTCTTAGTTCCTTTTATGTCCTAGCATATATGTATGATTCATGAATTCAGTTCAGTCATGGGTATCAGTCCGGAGTCAATCACTCCACTAGATTTCAGCTTCAGTTGTTCAATTTTGGACATTGCAGTCCTTTCCCCAGCTTTTCAGTATGATAACCACATTTGAGAAAGAATTTTCCCAAACTGGAGATATTTTAATACCCTAAAAGTTCCTAAGACTAGACTCGGGATTAGAAATATGATCAGCAGAGGTGGAAATTTTTCACAGGATGACTAGTTGTAGGAATCGTGGTGCGAAGTGACGAGTCATGAGAACTGTTCATGGTTATAAACTGCAGGAGAAGTTCAGTAGCAACGAGTCAAGGTACGACTCATGGGATCATGTAACGAGTCATTGTTAGGAGTCATGGAAAGCTGCTTGTGTGTCAGGCCTGGAAGGTATGGCTCTTGGTATTACTCACCATGGAAAACAACGGATCATGGTAGGGAGTCGTTGGTTGGTTCAGGAGTGTTAGAGTTGGAAGGTATGGGTCATGGTGTGACTCATTGTGGGGAACAATGAGTCATGGCTTGCACTCGTAGGAAGGGGGCAGAGAAATTGGAAGAAGTGGAAACGGACGGGTCCAACGACTCGTTGTTTGATGGTACGAATCGTTGCGTGGCTTGTGGGAACTTACGAGTTGGCAAAACCATTGGAGAAAACAAGAACCAACCACGAGTCGTGGTATTGAGGTACGACCCATGGTGTGAGTCATTATTTATAGCAGGGAGTAATTTTTTGCGAAATTAGTAAGAGTGTTTTCATAATTCCTAAGCTCCTAAGCCCTAAATTATGTCGTTTTAAGCTCTAAAAGAAGTGTATTAAGGTAGTTTAACCTATTTTAATTCATTTAACTCCCATGCATACAAGTTTTGAGGTTTTCCTTTGAAGATCAAGCTCAAATCCTTCAATTTCTTCTCCAAATCTCTTGGGCTTTCAAGGACAAGTGTAGATTCAGCTCACCCAGATATTTAGGGCTATGAATGAGTTTTTCTTTTCACTCTCATGCTCAAAATTTTCCTTAATTTCATGAATTTAAGTTCTAGATCAAGTTCATGATCTTATAGGGTTTTAACCCAATTTTATGAAATTCTCTATGATTTATTTATGGGTCAATTTCCTTCATATTTCAAAACATGTTTTAAGATTCATGGGAAAATTTTGTATTACAAATTGATTATAAATTCATGATTTTATGTTTTAGAAAATTATGCACAATTATTCAAGTAGAGTCTTTTTCATGGGTGTGAAGCGCACCACACTTATCATGAAGAGGCTACGAAACATTTTAGGAAACTTCCCTTCTTTCATCATTCCATATCTTGTTATTAGTTTGACTCTCTCTATCCCTCTAACTCTAGCTTTACACATTTGCAGAATCATGCCTCCAAGCCGAGTAAATGGTAGAAGGAATGGAAATGAAAATGGCCATGAAAATGGCAATGGAGATGAGAACCCGTAAGCCCCGCCAGCACCAGCAGGTCCTTTTCCTGAGCAAGTCTATCATGCCGAGTTTAGAGTGGCTTTTTAGATGTTGGCGCTGGTTATGACCGCTCAGGTCAACCAACAGGAAGAGGCCCATGTCTCTTAGAATGGGAACACAACGACAACTAGAGTTTGGGTCTTTCTCAGGATGAATCCACCTGAGTTTCTAGGGTCAAAAGTGGATGAGGACTCACATGAGTTCCTTGAGGAGATATAGAAGATCACCCAGATTATGGGGCTGACGGGGGAAGAGAGCGTGGATTTAGCAGCCTATCAACTGAAGGGGGTTACTTACATTTTGTACCGTCAGTGGAAGGATGGTAGAGTAGTGCGCGCTGTTACCATGAGTTGGGATAAGTTTATGATTGCCTTCTTGGGCAGATTCTTTCCTAGGGAGTTGAGGGAGAAAAGCGGTGGAGTTCTTCAACTTGAGGCAAAACCACATGACTATCCAAGAGTACGCCTTGGAGTTCATCTGGCTGTCCAAGTATGCGCCGAAGATGGTTGCGGACCAAAGGGCTTGTGTGAGCAGGTTTGTATATGGAGTGTCAAACTCGTTGGTCAGAGTGTGTAGGACCACAATGCTGAACAATGATCTAGACTTCTCTTGATTAGTTATATACGCCCAGTAGATAGAGGGGATTAGATGAAGGAAAGGCAGAGAGAGACCAAGAGGGCTTGGACAGGCAGCTTTAAGTTTTCCCAATAGAGGTCCAATGCGGGAATCGTCAGCAGTCCCACTAGAGACCATCATCCCTAGCACCGTCATCAGCCAGTGTGCCATTTAGATCTAGGCATGATTAAAGGGGAAGGACATCAGGCTCTCAAGGTCAGGGAAACATGTCAGAAGAGCCCAGCATGCCAGTTTGCAGCAAGTTTGGTAGGAGGCACACCGAGGAGTGCCTAACGGGTTTAGGTGCGTGTTTTGGGTATGGAAAGCTGAACACATGCTTAGATATTTCCCTTCAGCCAAACTAGGCCATGGTAGAGGTCGTGACCTAGCCACCAATTCAGTAGCTCCACAAGCATGCTTAACTCAGCAGGGTGCATCCACTAGTCCAGTTGGTGGTTAGCATCAGAACAAATTTTATGCCCTCTCATCTCATCAGGAGTAGGAGGCCTCTCCAAATATGGTTACTAGTATGTTACAAGTATTTCATCTTGATGTATATGCATTGTTAGATCCAAGGGCTACCTTATATTTTATGACGCCTTATGTTGCTATTAGTTTTAGAGTCAGCCCCGAAATCCTATTAGGACCCTTGTAGTCTCTAGTTTAATCGGTGACTCAGTTATAGCTCGATGGATATATAGAAATTGCCCTATCACAGCCCTTCAGAAAGTCACCTCAGCTAATCTAGTAGAGTTACACATGACTGATTTTGATGTTATCATTGGTATAGATTGGTTGCATGCATGTTACGCCTTAGTGAATTATAGAAATCATACAACCAAGTTTCGATTTTTGAGTCAGCCAGTTCTAGAAAGGAAGAGTAGTTCGGCTGTTCTTGTAGGTCACTTTGTTTCTTATCTTAAGGCAAGGAAGATGATTTCTAATGGCTGCATGTACCGCCTAGTTTGCGTTAAGGATGCTACATCCAAGACCCTAACTCTTCAGTCTTTCCCTATTGTATGTGAGTATCCAGAGGTATTCCCAGATGATCTATCAGGAGTTCCTCTCGACTAGGAGATTGACTTTTTTCCTGATACGCAGCCTATATCAATTCCTCCTTATAGAATGGTTCTACCTGAGCTAATGGAGTTGAAAGAAAAGTTGAAAGATCTCTTAGAAGAGGGTTTTATTAGGCCTAGTAAATCCCCGTGGGGTGCTCCAATTCTCTTTGTTCGGAAGAATGATGGTTCCCCTAGAATGTGCATTGATTATCGGTATTTGAACAAGTTCAAAATCAAGAACAACTATCCCCTCCTCACAATCGATGACTTATTTGACCAATTTCAAGCTTCTAAGTGCTTCTCAAAGATAGACCTCAGGTTCGGATATCATCAGCTCAGAGTTAGAGAGAGTGACATTCTGAAAACAGCCATGAAGACTTGGTGTGGTCACTATGAGTTTGTAATTATGTCTTTTTGACTAATGAATGCTCCTGCAGCTTTTATGGATTTTATGAAAAGGGTGTTCAAACCATATTTGGATATGTTAGTGATTGTCTTCATAGATGATATTCTCATATACTCTCAGAGCGAGGAGGAGCATGCCACTCATTTGAGGATCGTGCTACAAACTCTCAAGGACCATCAGTTGTTTGCTAAAATTAACAAGTGCGAGTTTTGGTTGGACTCGGTAGCCATTTTAGGTCATGTGGTGTCAAGTGAGGGTGTGCAGGTGGACTCTCAAAAGATAGAGGCAGTGAAGAATTGGCCTAGACCAGTTAATCCTTCAGATATCAGGAGTTTCTTGGGCTTAACTGGCTACTACAGGAGATTTTCTGAAGGATTTTCGTCCATTGCAATATCGTTGACTAAATTAACCTAGAAGAAAATCAAATTTCAGTGGTCGGATTCCTGTGAGAAGAGTTTTTAGGAGTTAAAGACTTGACTCACTTCAGCCCCAATACTGACTTTACCAGAGGGTACGGATGGATTCGTTGTGTATTGTGATGCCTCAAGGGTTGGTCTTGGGTGTGTGTTGATGCAACATGCTAAGGTCATTGAGTATGCCTCTAGACAGCTTAAGACTCATGAGAAGAATTACCCGCTGCATGACCTAGAGTTGGCAGCAGTGGTGTTTGCATTGAAGATTTGGAGACACTACTTGTATGGGGTCCATGTAGATATGCTTGCGGACCACAAGAGCCTTCAGTATGTGTTCACTCAAAAGGACCTGAATTTTCTATAAATGAGGTGGTTAGAGCTTCTTAAGGATAATGATGTAAGTGTTGTTATACCCCAAGACTTCAAGAATCAGACCCGTAAGTGAATCAGAAGAAAAACTGGAAAATGTTGCAGCAACTGTAGAACGAGTCACTAAACGACTCGTGAGGAGGCCTAACGAGTCGTCAGGTGACTCATGGGGAAGGCCTAAGATGAGGATGGAATCAAGGTCCCCATGGGTGATGTAACGACTCGTGGTCATCCACCACGAGTCTTCATGTCAATCGTGGGGTGATTCTAGAGAAAATGGTAAAGCTTATCCAGTGTATTTGATGGATGGTATCTAATGAGTCATTGTTAGTCCTAACAACTGGTTAGGAGAGTTGTTGTTGAGCAAAATGGATTTTCATGAATGATGAAGGAGTGTACTTGACGGGTGAACCAACGGATCGTGTGCCCAGGTGACAAGTCGTCAGGTCGTCCATTAGGACCCCTTGACAGTTATTTTCAACGATTTTAGTAAGGGCTTTTCCGTAATTCCTAAGTTCTAAGGGCCTATACTACATCATTTTAAGCTCGTAATAGAGGGTTTTTAACAGAGAAAAACCCATCTTAGGCCATTACTTTCATGCATGCAAGGTTAGGGTTTTGAGGAGAAGAATCAAGGTGAATTCTCAAGGTTTTCAATTGGAATCTTAGCTGGGCAATTAGGAAGCGTTAGGATTCTTCAATCCCAGGTATGTAAGTCTATGAGTGGGTGATTCCTTCCATACCCATGCCCATTCCCTATGAATTTGTCGTTGATTTGTGATGATAAAGTATGGGTTTTCATTTAATTGCATAATTCTTACATTTCTACTCATGGATATGATTAAATTGAGTTATATTGTTGATTTATCGATCTTGGGAAGATTCTATCTTAATTTCTTTTATAAAATTATTTTTCTAAAAATTGAATCTAAAACGCCCATGTGTGGGTAGTTCATAATAGAATGTGATGATGATGGAGTAGATAATGAAAAGCATGTTTCCGACCTTACCCATGGTTTTGACCCAAGTATGATGACGCTTTGGGTAGTATCCAATGATGAGTGTGAATGATGATCTTTCTTGAATTGACTTTATTACCTCATTTTGGACTAAAATTTCCCAAATTATAATGTTTTCAAATGAATTGAATGGGTTCAAGCATGATAAGGTCTTGGGCAAGGCCCTTATATTTATGATGATGAAGTGATATTTCTAAAGTAGACTTACCACATGATTTTGGAGTAAAAGCTCCCACTATCCTTTGAGCTTGTGGTATGAGACATAGTGAAACTTCTCATATGCATGAATTTCGTAATTGAGATGTATGTTGTCATTAAGCTTCATTTCGCATGATGTTGAGTCTAAGCATTATTTCTTTCTAAGATTTGTCAAAATGACATTGTTGATCTTCATATTTATATGATGTCTAGTTTATGCATGATTTCATAATGAGCTTTCTCAATAGACAATGTTGAGCTTCATTCCATACGATGTTAATTTTATGCATGATTTCATGTCGAGCTTCATAACTAGAAGATGTTGATCTTCATAATTATACAATGTAGAGCATTGCATGTTATGGGAGAAGAGTCTAGCACCGAGCGGGTTAAGGGTCGACCACCCTATCCCCCAAAACTACGCGCCAACTTATGTTGATTCTATTATATTATTGGGACCTCCCTGGTGAGCTATCCCCGGCCGGATTGGCCCTTCAGCTTGATATCGATATCATTGTAGCGTCTATAGCCCTGGCAAGGTTTTGGATGGCTCTGCCCACTTGAGCATAATAGTCGGGACCATGTAAGCTCTATCGTGGTATGTCGGTTAAATGAGGAGTCTCCCACTGTCTATATTATTCCACTTTGCATACACATTACTCGTGATGATTATCTTATGCATGCATGTTTAAAAAAAAGGTTTGAATCATTCTTCAGCTTTTGATATAAATGTTATGATTTAGCTTTGAGTCATTCGAGTCAGTCATGATGTTTTAAATGCCATGCACGATCATCTATAAAATAAGGATGATTTCATAATGAATACGTGTGATCTTTTTTTTGTCCTTAGAGGTTTATTTTATATATGTATAACTTGCTTTGAAAGACTTATATTGCCCTAGCGGTTTTACTTACCTTGCATACTCGGTACATTCCACGTACTGACTGCATTACTTTCTATGCTGTATCGTTTCATGATGCAGGATCCGATTCTCAAGTTAAGCCCCATTCGTAGCCGCTTATCAAAATTAGCACCTGCTCTCTTGGTGAGTTCTCATCTTCCGAGGACTAGACTTTCCTTATATTGAGCATATTTTCAGTTTCAGTATTTCTGAGCTAGTTGGGGGTGTTGTCCCTTCAGCTCGTCCAGATTAGAGGCTTATCAGACTTATACATGTTTTCAGCTTCGGAAGTTCATTCTGTTGTTATGTTAAGTGAGACTTCCGTTGAGTTTATAATTATGTTTTCTTCATGTTTATTGAATGAGTTAGTGAATGCTTGTGCCATGGGTCGAGTAGGGGTCTCTTGAGGTCCCTTGTCCCATGTCTACGATCTGGGTCTATGTTGGGTCGTGACAAACTTGGTATCAGGGACATAGGTTTGAAGTGTCCTAGGGAGTTTGAAAGCCGCATTAGGTAGAGTCTTTTTCATGAGTGTGAAGCGTGCCACACTTATGACGAAGAGGCTATGAAACATTCTAGGAAATGTTCCCATCTTTCATGATCTATGTCATGCGATGGAGAGTCTATCTATCTCTCTAATTCGTGTTATTTGCGGTTGCAGAATCATGGCTCCTCGAAGGATTAATGGAAGGAGAAATGGAGACGGTGAAGGCCACGAGGATGGCATGGGTCGTGGGCATCAGCAGGTCCCATCGAAGCCAGCGCCCATGCTGAGTTTCGGGCCACTATCTAGATGCTTGTGCAGGCCTTGACTGCTCAGGTCAATCAGCAGGCTGTTGCCCATGTTTCACAGAATGGTAATGCAACGACGGCTCAAGTTAGGGACTTCTTGATGATGAACCCGTCGGAGTTTCTAGGGTCTAAGGTAGATGAGGACCTGCATGAGTTCGTGGATGAGGTTATCAAGATCACCCAGGTTATGGGGGTGAGCACTGTAGAGTGCGCAGAGTTGGCGTCCTACCAGTTGAAGGGGGTTGCACATATTTGGTTCTGCCATTGGAAGGATAGCAGGGTCATCAGAGCAGGCCCGGTCACATAGGAGGAGTTTCAGGTTCCATTCCTCGATCGGTTCTTCCCTCGGGAGATGAGCGAGCTAAAGACAGTTGTGTTCGTAAATCTAAAACAAGGGAGGATGATGTTACTAGAGTATTCCGTTGAGTTCACCCGCCTATCGAAGTATGCTCCTGAGTTAGTGGCTGACCAAAGGGCACGAGTGAGCAGGTTTGTGCATGGGATAGCAGGTTACTTGGATAAGGAATGCAGGATTGCTATGCTCTATCAGGATATGGACTTCCCTCAGATGGTGTTGTATGCCTAGCAGATGGAGGCGGCATATTCGAGAGAGAGAGGGGCCAAGAGGGCCAGGACTGAGGACCACAAATTCTCCAAGCATAGGTCCGAAGGTGGGCACTGCTAGAAGACCCAGGAGAGATCATCCGCCCCAGCTTCATCAACATTGAGTGTGCCATCTCGGCCTAGGCATGACAAGAGAGGGTGAGCATCAGGCTCGAGGGGTCACAGCAGTAGGCCCGCATATTCAGGTGTTCTAGCTTGTCGTAGATGTGGCCGAGGGCATATAGGCCAGTGCTTGGCAGGATCGGGTGCATGTTTTGGGTGCGGTCAACCCGGAGACATGCTTAGAGATTGTCCAGTAGCGAGAAGGATCAGGTTGGGGGCCATGGCCCAGCTTCTAGCTCAGTAGCCTCACCCCCACGCTCAACATATTAGGGGGCATCTACCAGTGCAGCTAGCGGTCAGCGCTAGAACAAATTCTATACCCTAGCATCCCGTCAGGAGCAGGAGGTCTCCCTGGATGTGGTTACTAGTATGTTACAAGTCTTCCATGTTGATGTTTATACAATGTTAGACCCAGGGGCCACCTTATCCTCTATGACACCTTATGTAGCCAGTAGCTTCTGAGTCAGTCCCGATGTCTTATCAGAATCCTTCTCGGTTTCTACTCTAGTAGGTGACTCAGTTCTAGCTAGACGGGTGTATAGAAATTTCCCGGTCTTGGTTCTATATAAGGTCACCTCAGCGGATCTGATTGAGTTAGCCATGACAGATTTCAATGTTATTCTCGGCATGGATTGGTTGTATGCTTGTTATGCTTCTATTAATTGTAGGGCCCGGTAGTAGAGTTTAGATTTTCGGCTGAGCCAGTCTTAGAATGGAATGGTAGCTCAGGTGTTCTTGTAGGTCACTTCATTTCCTACCTCAAGGCCAGGAAGATGATTTCGAAGGTCTTCATGTATCATTTGGTTAGGGTAAAGGATGTGGAGTCTGAGACCCTGACTATCCAATCAGTTCCAGTAGTACGTGATTATCCAGAGGTCTTTCCAAATGATTTGCCAGGTATTCCTCCCGAGCGAGAGATTGACTTCGGTATTGACCTCCTTCCTGATATGCAACCTATATCTATTCCTCCCTATAGGATGGCTCCAACCGAGCTAAAAGAGTTGAAGGATCAGTTAAAGGATTTGCTAGATAAGGGTTTCATTAGACCAAGCCAGTCTCCATGGGGCGCACCAATACTATTTGTTCGGAAGAAAGATGGTTCCCTTCGTATGTGCATTGATTATCGACAGTTGAACAAGGTCACTGTCAAGAACAGGTATTCCTTACCCAGGATCGATGATTTGTTCTATCATCTTCAAGGTGCTAAGTGTTTCTCGAAAATAGATCTCAGATATGGGTATCATCAGCTCAGAGTTTGGGAGAGTGATATCCCGAAGATGGCATTCAGGACACGGTATGGTCATTACGAGTTTGTAGTTTTGTCTTTTAGGCTAACGAATGCCCCTACAACTTTTATGGACCTGATGAATAGGGTGTTTAAGCCATATTTGGACATGTTCGTGATCGTGTTCATTGATGACATCTTGGTATACTCTTGGAGCGAGGAGGAGCATGTCGCTCACTTGAGAGTAGTGCTCCAGACCCTCAAGGACTGCCAATTATATGCAAAGTTCAGCAAGTGTGAGTTTTGGTTGGACTCCGTGGCATTCTTGGGCCACGTGGTGTCTAGCGGAGGCATAAAAGTAGACTCGCAGAAGATTGAGGCGGTGAAGAATTGGCCCAGATTGGTGAATCATTTGGATATTTGAAACTTTTTAGGCTTAGTTGGCTACTATCGGAGGTTTGTGGAGGGTTTCTCATCCATTGCAGTGCCTTTGACTAATTTGACTCAGAAGAAGGTGAAGTTTCAATGGTCGGAGGCTTATGAGAAAAGCTTCCAAGAGTTGAAGGCTCGACTTACTTCGGCACCAGTGTTGACCCTGCCCGAGGGTAATGATGGTTTCATGGTGAATTTTGATGCTTCTAGAGTTGGACTTGGGTGTGTATTGATGCAGCAGGGAACGGTGATAGCTTATGCCTCTCGACAGCTGAAGGTGCATGAGAAGAATTACCCGACCCACGATCTTGAATTGGTCGCAGTGGTGTTCACATTGAAGATATGGTGGCATTACTTGTAATGGGTCCATGTGGATGTATTTACAAATCAAAAGATCTTGCAATATGTGTTCACACAAAAAGATCTAAATCTTCGAAAAAAGGAGCTGGTTGGAGTTACTTAAGGATTATGACATGAGCGTCCTTTACCACCTAGGCAAGGCTAATGTGGTTTTGGATGCGCTTAGTAGACTCTCAATGGAGAGTGTGTCCCATGTGGATGAAGGGAAGGAGTTGGTGAAAGATGTCCACCGGCTTGCAAGGCTGGGAATTAGATTGATCGATTCGACCGATGGCGGTGTTGTTGTACATAACGAGTCAGATCGTCCTTGGTAATTGATGTTAAATCCAAGAAAGATGAGGATCCAATGTTGAGGAAGCTTAAGAAGGTGGTGCAGAGTCATAAAGTGGATGTTTTCTTCCAAGGGGGAGATGGTGTGCTCAGGGTCGACTACGTGTTCTGGACGTTGATAATTTGAGGGTTCAGATATTGCATGAGGCACATGGTACCAGATATTCTATTCATCTAGGATCCATGAAAATGTATCGGGATTTACGAGAACTTTATTGGTGGGATGGTATGAAGAAGGATATCGTGGAGTTCGTAACAAAATGTCCAAACTGTCAGTAAGTGAAGGCCGAGCATCAAAGACCTGGAGGTGTACTTCAGGATATTTCCATTCCCACTTGGAAGTGGGAAGAAATCAATATGGACTTCATTATAAGTCTACCTCATACTCACCAGCAATACGACTCAATTTGGGTTGTGGTGGACAGGTTGACCAAGGCTACACACTTCCTACCGATCAAGACCATGGATTCAACAGATGATTATGCTAAGGTGTATATTCAGGAGTTAGTTCAGCTTCATGGATTGCCCTTGTCTATTATTTTTGACCGAGGTACTCAGTTTACTTCTCAATTCTAGCGTTCGTTTCAATAGGGGCTCAGGACTCAGGTTAAGCTAAGCAGAGCTTTTCATCCTCAAACGGATGACCAAGAAGAACGAACGATTCAGACTCTTGAGGATGTGTTGAGGGCATGTGTTATGGATTTTAAAGGTGGTTGGGATGATCATTTGCCCCTGATCGAGTTTGCTTATAATAATAGTTACTACTCTAGTATCCAAAAGGTACCGTTCGAGGCTCTCTACGGGCGAAGGTGCAGATCTCCCATCGAATGGTTCGAGGTTGGTGAGGCAGCTGTGGTAGGGCCAGATTCGGTTCATGAGGCGATGGTGAAGGTTCAATTGATAAGGGACCGGCTGAAAACCGCTTAAAGTCGTTAGAAATCATATGCTGATGTGAGAAGAAGAGAATTGGAGTTTGATGTAGACGACTGGGTGTTTCTAAAGGTATCTCCCATGAAGGGAGTCATGCGGTTTGAAAAGAAAGGTAAACTCAGTCCCCGCTATGTTGGTCTCTATCGAGTTATGAGAAGAGTTGGTAAGGTGGCGTATGAGTTAGACTTGCCTTCAGAAGTGGCTTCAGTTCATCCTGTGTTCCATGTATCGCTTTTGAAAAAGTGCTTTGGTGATCCAACCTTGGTGGTTTCTATAGACAGTGTTGGTGTGAAAGACAGCCTCAGTTATGAAGAAATTCTGGCTGAAATTTTGGAACGACAAGTTCGAAGGCTGAGGAACAAAGAGGTAGCTTCATTAGGTTTTATGGAGGAATTAGCATGTTAAAGGAGCTGTGGGAGGCCGAAGCAGACATGATGGCTAAATACCTACATTTGTTCTCTATCGGCTCAGTTCCAACTTGAGGTATCAGGTTTTACCTTAATTCTCTAATCAGTTCATGTGCGCAAGTTTGAATTATGTTATGATGAATGTATGTGATGCCTGAATTTAGTTCAGCTATGTGGTTCTTTTCGGAAGTAGTCATTCCGTGAAAATTCAGTTAAAATAATAAGTATTGGAGTATGATAATTACTTGTTTATGTTTTCTACTTATTTGTAACATTTGAGGACGAATGCTCCTAAGGGGGAGATATTGTTATATCCCTAAAATTCAAGAATCGGACCCGAAAGATAAAGAGAAAAATTGGAAAATATTGCAGCAGTTGCAGAATGAGTCATTGAATGACTTGTAAGGAGGCCTAACTAGTCGTCAGGTGACTCGTGAGGAAGGCCTGAGATGAGGATGGTCTCGAGGTCCCCATGGTTGATGTAATGACTCGTGGTCAGCTACCATGAGTCGCCATGTCAGCCGTGGGGTGGTTCTAGAGAAAATGGTAAAGCTTATCCAGTGTATTTGATGGATGGTATCTAACGAGTCGTCGCCAGTCCTAATGACTTTTTAGGAGGGTCGTTGTTGAGAAAAATGGATTTTCATGAATGATGAGGTAGTGTACTTGATGGGTGAACCAACAGATCGTGTACCCAGGTGACGAGTCGTCAAGTGGTCTGTTAGGATCCCCTGACAGTTATTTTCAGCGATTTCAGTAAGGGCTTTTCCGTAATTCCGAAGTTCTAAGGGCCTATACTACATCGTTTTAAGCTCGTAATAGAGGGTTTTTAACAGAGAAAAACCCATCTTAGGCCATTACTTTCATGCATCCAAGGTTAGGGGTTTGAGGAGAAGAATCAAGGTGAATTCTCAAGGTTTCCAATTGGAATCTCAACTGGGCAATTAGGAAGGGTTAGGATTCTTCAATCCATGGTATGTAAGGCTATGAGTGGGTGCTTCCTTCCACACCCATGCTCATTTCCTATCAATTCGTGATTGGTTTGTGATTATCAAGTATGGGTTGTCATTTAAATGCATGATTCTTACATTTCTACTCACGGGTATGATTAAATTGAGTTGATATTGATGATTTATTGAGCTTGGGCAGATTCTATCTTAATTTCTTTTACAAAATTATTTTTCCAAAAATTGAATCTAAAACGCCTATGTGTGGGTAGTTCAAAATAGAATGTGATGATGATTGAGTAGATGATGAAACGTATGTTTCCAACCTTACCCATGATTTTGATGATATTTTCAAGGAAGATTAAATAGACCCAAGTATGATGAGGCTTTGGGTAGTATCCAATGATGAATGTGAATGATGATCTTTCTTGAATTGACTTTATTACCTCGTTTTGGAGTGAAATCTCCCAAATTATAATGTTTTCAAATGAATTGAATGGGTTCAAGCATGATAAGGTTTTGGGCAAGGCCCTTATACTGATGATGATGAAGTGATATTTCTAAAGTAGACTTACCACATGATTTTGGATTAAATACTCTCACTATCCTTTGAGCTTGTGGTATGTGACATAGTAAAACTTCTCATATGCATGAATTTCATAATTGAGATGTATGTTGTCATTAAGCTTCATTTCACATGATGTTGAGTCTAAGCATGATTCCATTCTAATCTTTGTCAAAATGACATTGTTGAGCTTCATATCTATATGATGTCTAGTGTATGCATGATTTCATAATGAGCTTTGTCAATGGACAATGTTGAGCTTCCTTTCATACGATGTTGATTTTATGCATGATTTCATGTCGAGCTTCGTCACTAGACGATGTTGAGCTTAGTAATTATACAATGTAGAGTATTGCATGTTGTGAGAGAGGAGTCTAGCACCGAGCAGGCTAAGGGTCGACAACCCTATGCCCCATAACTATGCGCCAACGTAGGTTGATTCTATTATATTATTGGGACCTCCCTAGTGAGCTATCCTCGGCCTGATTGACCCTTCAACTTGATATCGATATCATGGTAGCGTCCCTAGCCCTGACAAGGTTTTGGAAGGCTCTGCCCACTTGAGCTTAATAGTTGGGACTACTTAAGCTCTATCGTGGTATGTCGGTTGAGTGACGAGTCTCCCACTGTCTATTTTTCGACTTTGCATACGCATTACTCGTGATGATTATCTTATGCATGCATGTTTAAAAAGCAAGGTTTGACTCATTGTTCAGCTTTTGATATAAATGTTATGATTTAGCTTTGAGTCATTCAAGTCAGTCATGATGTTCTAAATGACATGCATGATCATGTATAAAATAAGGATGATTTCATAATGAATACGTGTGATCTTCTTTTGTCCTTGAGGTTTATTTTATATATGTATAACTTGCTTTGAAAGACTTATATTTCCCTAGAGGTTTTACTTACCTTGCATACTTGGTACATTCCACATATTGACAAAATACTTTCTATGCTACATCATTTCATGATGCAGGATCCAGTTCTCAAGTTCAGCCCCGTTCGTAGCTGGTTATCAGAATTAACACCTGTTCGCTTGGTGAGTCCTTATCTTCTGAGGACTAGACTTTTAGTTATCTTGAGCGTATTTTTAGTTTAAGTATTTTTGAGCTAGTTGGGGTTGTTGTCCCATCAGCTCGTCCAGATTAGAGGCTTATCAGACTTAGACATGTTTTCAGCTTCAGATGTTCATTCTGTTGTTATGTTAAGTGAGACTTTCGCTGAGTTTATAATTACATTTTCTTCATGTTTATTGAATGAGTTAGTGAATGCTTATGCCATGGGTCGACTAAGGGGTTCTCAGGGTCCCTTGTCCCGTGTCTACGATCTGGGTCTATGCTCAGGCCGTGACAAGTGCCCTTTACCATCCGAGCAAGCCTATGTGGTGGCGGATGCCCTTCGTAGAATTTTTATGGAGAGAATGTCCCACATTGAGGATGGGAGGAAAAAGTTGGTGAAAGATGTGCATCGGCTTGCACGGTTAGGGGTTCGCCTGGTTGATTCAACAGATAGTGGTGTCATTGTTCAGAATGGTTCAGAATCATCTTTGGTGACTTAAGTCAAGGCAAGGCAAGATGATGATCGTATCCTGGTGAAATTGAAGGAAGCGGTTCGGAATCAGAAGGTGGAGGTCTTTTCCCAAGAGGGAGATGGTGTACTTCATTATCAAGGTCATTTATGTGTTCTGTGTGTTGATGACTTGAGAGAGCGAATGTTGGGTGAAGCTCATTGCTCTTGGTATTCTATCCACCTAGGTGCCACCAATATGTACCATGACCTATGGGAAGTCTATTGGTGGAATGGCATGAAGAGAGACATAGTGGAGTTTGTGGCTAGGTGTCCAAATTGTCAACAAGTGAAAGTTGAGCATCAGAGACCTGGAAGTATGCTATAGGACATTAGTATCCCTAGTTGGAAGTGGGAAGAGATCAATATGGACTTCATCACAGGGTTGCCCCGTACACGTCGATAGTATGACGCTATTTGGGTGGTTGTAGACAAATTGACCAAAGCAACTCATTTCCTACCGGTCAAAACTATCGATTTAGCTGAGGACTATGCTAGGTTATACATTCGAGAGCTGGTTCAGTTCCATGGGATTCCTTTGTCCATCATTTCAGACAGAGGTAATTAGTTTACCTCTCAGTATTGGAGATTATTCCAGCAGGGACTTGGTACTCAGGTCAAGTTTAACATGACGTTTCACCCATAAACAGATGGTCAGGACGAGCGGCCCATTCAGACTCTCTAGAATATGTTGAGAGCATGTGTGATTAACTTCAAAGGTAGTTGGGATGATCGTTTACCTCTCATCTAGTTTGCTTATAACAAGAGTTACCAGTCCAATATTCAGATGGCTCCATATGAGGCTCTTTATGGGTAGAAGTTTAGATCGCCTATTAGTTGGTTTGAGTTAGGTGAAGCTACGTTGATAGGGATAGATTCAGTTCATGAGGCTATATAGAAAGTTCAACTTATAAGGGAAAGATTGAAAATAGCTCAAGGTCGTCAAAAGTCATATGCAAATGTTAGGCGGAGAGAACTTGAGTTTGAAGTTAATGATTGGGTGTTCTTGAAGGTGTCTCCTATGAAAGGAGTGATGAGGTTCGCAAAGAAAGGGAAGCTTAGTCCCTGATATGTTGGTCCATACAAGATTGTGAGGCATGTTCGCATAGTAGCATATAAGTTGGAATTACCAGCGGAGTTAGTTTCGGAACATCCATTTTTTCATGTATCTCTTTTGGTGAAATGCATTGGTGACCCAACCTTGATTGTTTTGGTGGAGAGCATAGGTGTGAAAGATAGCCTTAGATATAAGGAGGTTTTCGTTTAAATTCTTGATCGTCAGGTTCAGAAGTTAAGGAACAAAGAAGTAGCTTCAGTGAAAGTACTGTGGAGGAATCAACTCATTGAGGGAGCTATGTGGGAGGCCAAAGTAGATATGATGGCTAAATACCTGTATTTATTTCCTTCCAATTTTGTTCCAGCTTGAGGTATCAGTTCCCTCCCTAATACTCTATTCATCTTCATGTCAAGTTCATGTCCCTCAGTTCCTTTTTTCCTAGCATGTATGTATGATTCATGAATTCAGTTTAATCATGGGTATCAGTACGGAATCAGTCACTCCATCAGATTTCAGCTTTAGTTGTTCAGTTTTGGAAATTGCAGTCCCTTTTCCAGTTTTTCAGTTGTTTAAGCCACATTCGAGGACGAATATTCCTAAAGAGGATATATTGTAATACCCAAAAGTTTGTAAGACCAGACTCCGGATTAGAAATATGATCAGTAGAAAAGGGGGAGATTTTTCATAGGACGAGTAGTTGTACGAGCCATGGTGAGAAGTGACGAGTCGTGAGAAATGTTCGTGGTTAGAAACTGCAGGAGAAGTTTAGTAGCAATGATCCAAGGTACGACTCATGGGATTATGTAACAAGTCATTGTAAGGAGTCATGGGAAGCTGCTTGTGTGTCAGGCCTGGAAGGTACGAATCTTGGTACGACTAATCGTGGTAGGGAGTCGTTGGTTGGTTCAGGAGTGTCAGAGTTGGAAGGTATGGGTCATGGTATGACTCATTATGGTGTACAATGAGCCATGGCTTGCACTCATAGGAAGGGGGCATAGGAATTGGAAGAAGTGGCAACGGACGTGTCCAACGACTCATCGTTTGATGGTAAGAATCGTTGTGTGGATCGTGGGAACATATGAGTTGGGCAAGACCAGTGGTAGAAACGAGATCCAACCACAAGTCATGGTATTGAGGTAAGACTCATGATGTGAGTCGTTACTTCTAGCAGGGAGTAATTTTCTGCAACATTAGTAAGGGTGCTTTCATAATTCCTAAGATCCTAATCCCTAAACTGTCATTTTAAGCTCTAAAAGAAGTGTATTAAGGTAGTTTAACCTATTCTAATTCATTTAACTCCCATGCATGCAAGTTTTGAGGTTTTCCTTTGACGATCAAGATTAAATCCTTCAATTTCTTCTCCAAATCTCTTGGGCTTTCAAAGAAAAGTGTAGATTCACCTCACCCAAGTATGTAGGGCTATGAATGAGATTTTCTTTTCACTCTCATGCTCAAAATTCTCCTTAATTTCATGAATTTACATTTTGGATCAAGTTCATAATCTTATGGGGTTTTAACCCAATTTTATGAAATTCTCTATGATTTATTTGTGTCAATTCCCTTCATGTTTCAAAGCATGTTTTAGGATTCATGGGAAAATTTTGTATTACAAATTGATTATAAATTCATGATTTTAAAGTTTTAGAAAATTATATCCAATTAAGCTAGTTTCATGAAATGTCAAGTTTATGATTCATGATTTCAAGTATGATGAGATATATAGAATGAATGAAAGTTTATGAGTTACCCATGTATGGATCTATGATTTTGACTTATGAAGTCTATTTTAAGTATGCATGATTTTATGATGTGGTCAAGCCCACTCAAGTTAAGCAGGTTTTTGTGATGTAGCCAAGGCTAATAAGATCAATTTATCACTTTTTTTGAAGTCAAGACTCCCCATGTTTAGATTTTACACTATGCATGTGATCATGATTTCAGCTTCATTGAAAAACGATGGGAGCACTATGCATGTTTTTAGGAGAAGCGTATAGCACTGAGTAGGCTTGGGGTTCTAAGGTTGCTTGATATTAAAACTATGCACCAATGTAGGTTTATATATTCAGTTGGGGACCTCTCAAGAGAGTTTCCCCCTTGCCCGCCAGAGGGCCTTTAGCTTGATATTAATATCATGGTAGTGTCCTTAGCCCTGGCAAGGCTTTGGACGGCTCTGTCCACTTAAGTGTGGTAATTGTAGCATCATATAAGCTCTATCGTGATGGTGTCGGTTGTGACGAGTCTCCATTAATCCTCATGATTTCAGTTATGCATGTTTAAGACTTAGGATATTATGTTTTCAACAGGTTTGACCCAATGATCAGTTTATAAGCTTTTACTTATGATTTCAGCTATGGCAAGTCATATGATTGTATTTTAAGCTTTGGGTCATTCTATTCAGATATGATATTCGGTTTATGACTATACGTGCTTTCAAATATCAGCGTGCAGTCTTTACTGTCATGATCTTGTGATTTATGTTTATATGTATGATTTTGGTTTACACTTACTCAACATATATTACATATCTTGCATACTCAGTAAATTCCAAGTACTGACTGCATATTCTATGTTGTATCATTTCATGATATAGGTTTAGAAGATCAAACTCAGTTCCACTATTTGCCTAGTCTTTCGCATCTTAGTCCAGTTCAGTTCCCGCTGTGATGAGTCCTCATTTTCAAGGGACCTTCAGCTTAGTATTTGATGTTGTTATTTCAGTTTTCAGACTTTATCGGGCTAGTTGGGGATATTGTCCCATCAGCTCTTCATACATGTTAGAGGCTTATCAGACAATATGTAGAATTTCAGCTTGGTCAGTGATGACTCTGTTATGATTGATATGTATTATGACATCCATTTCTTCATGTTTTAGTTATTAGATTTCGCTTGACATATGTTCTTTACTTATCATGTTCATGCCATGGGTCGGCTTGGAGCCATTCATGGTTCTAGGTTCTGTGTCTTGGTTCGGGCCTATGTTCGGGTCATGAAATACACTTCAGAAGAAGATTCACCCAAAACCTTGGTGAGATGAGAGGCATAGAGCCCCAGAAGCATCCTAGAATTAGAGAAATTTAACAACATTTTGGTGCTATGTATGGGGCTGGGCACCAGGTGGGTTCTAGAGCCAAGAAATTTGACAACATTCTGGGCTATAGGTGGTGCAGGGCGCCCGGATGATCTAGAAAAGAGGAAATTTTGCTAACTCCTTGGTGCTATGGATGGGGCTGGGCGCCCGAAGCCAAATTTCAGAAGAAATTTGAGCCCAACTTGGGGCTATGCATGAGGTGGCATGCCAAGCCTATTCCGGAGAAAAAATTGCTAATTTTAAAGCTAAGCATTAGAGGGCAGAAGCGTCATATGAAGGCTCAAATATATATAGCCTCTAGGCCATTTTAAGCATCCTTTTTATCACTTTTACATTACGTATTTAATTTTGTGGAAGTTGCAAGCCACTTTGAAGTAGAGACAAGTTCTACACTATGTTTCTTCTTTTCTTTGTCATTTTACTTGGAATGATGATGATTAAGCTTGTGTTTTTCCACTTGTCTATGAGTGGCTAAACTCATAACTCTAGGGTTTTGGCCATGGTAGATGGTTGATATTTGATAGACTTATTTATACTAGTTTCGATTCTTCATTAATGGTTGTTTATATTTACCTATTTTAATTGCTTATTCATTAGATTGCTCACCTTATGAGTAAATCTATTGGCTTTTGGTTGAACTTGGGAAAGGGAACCAAAATGGTTAATGGTAAATATAAAACAGGAATTTAAAGACCTTTGAACACATTAGTGGTAGGATAGAAGTTGTTGTTGAGGATAGAGATATATCCTTCAATCCTTTTTAGTTGAAATACAAGTAGGCATAACAGTCGTTTCATGTTTCTCCTGCGACCAAAGGGATATAGGTATTAGGGTTCATAAGATAGTTCCTGGATGCTCGGTAGAGTGGCAAGGAATGGGATAGTAACTTTCAACTAGCAACCATAGGAAGAATCATTCTAGTGTAATCATGCCATGAAAACTCAACCTGAAACTAATAGCTCCATTGCCTTAGATTTTCATCATCATCAGAAGTAAAAAAGAAGTTTGCAACAACTTTAGTTAATTTTATATTTCAAGTTTTAAGTAGTTAATTATCTAAACCATTCCCCATTTCAACTGTTTGTTAGAATAGAAAAATAAAGAAACAACCTTAAAAGATTGAACTGACAAGTCTCTGAGGGATCGATAATCGGGATTCCAGTCCTATATTACTTAACGACCACGTGTGCTTGCGTGTCCTTAGATGTCAAGTGTTTGGGGCCGTTGCCAGGAACTTGAATATTTTTTTATCATTTATAGGTTAGAATTTTATTTCGCTATTCTGTATTTTACATTTGTTCTTATTTTTGTGAAGTTTACAGGGTTTTGTGCTTAGTGTATGCCAAGTACATGAAGTCAAGAGTCACTTTTGGTTTCTTTTGATCCTGAAATTGAGAGAAATTTTCGAAGGTTAATCATGGAGTTGTGAGCAGGAACAGGGCAACAATCAGGAGAGGGTTCTAGTGTTGAACTTTGCTACGCTGAACTAGGAGAACACTTCTAAAGCGATTGTCAAACCGGCCATCATTGGAAAATTCGAGTTGAAGGAAGGGACCGTGCAATTGGTCCAAAAAACTTGCCAATATCAGGGCAAGCCGCACGAGGATCTCCATAGGAATCTGATGACGTTCATGGAGCTAAGTGAGAATTTCCACTTAGAACGTGTAAGATGAATATGTTAAAAAGACATTGTTTCTGTTCTTGCTGATTGGTGAAGCCAAGGAGTGGCTTCAAAATGAGCCAACGGGTTCCATCACAATACGGGAGGCTCTTTCCAACAAATTCATCAATAGGTTTTTTTCTTCAAGGAGGACCAAGGAGTTAAGAGGGAAGATCTCCGGGTTTGTGCAGAAAGATGGTGAAACCTTAGCTCAGGTGTGGGAACGTTACAAAGGTTATTTGAGAGATTGTACGCACCACATGAAACCTAAGGAGATAATTGATCATAACTTTATAGAGGGTCTGAAGCCCAGGTCAAAGATATTGCTTGATGCTACCATACAAGGATAGATCTTGTCCAAGAGCTATGATGAAATAGAGGCTCTTTTGAACTTCATGTCAGTGGGGAGTCAAGATTATTAGGACTCTGATAGAGGATTCACAACAGCTAAGGTTCCAAGGAAGCTCGAGGTTGATGGTGTTGCGATAATAAGAGCAGACATTAGCCAGCTAGTGAATGTGATTAGCAAGCTTATAACAAACTAGCAGGAAGCCAAGTACAGTAGGTACATCAGGTTTAGACTCCACTGCCATCATGTGAAGCATGTTCAAAAGGCCATGCATATTCAGGTTGTCCACTAAACCCTGAATCTGTATATTTTATGGGACAACAAGGTCGTGGTAGAGGTTTTGCAGGTAATAGCTATAACCAGGGGTACCAAAATGCAGAAAATCCTTCATGGGGAGGGAGTCAAAATTTTCAAAGGCCCCAAAACAATTATCCAAGGCCTCAAGGCCAATAGACAAGTAGTTCTCTTGAGAAGAAAATGAAGCAATGGATCGTTCAACAAGCTCAGGTGGTTAATGAGATATAGAAGTCCATCCATGATCTTGAGAGATAGATAGGGAAATTGGCCCTACAGCAGACCAGCAGATCACAGGGGGCACTTCTGGATAACACCGAGAAGAACCCCAAGGAAAATGTGAGCCGCAATCTGTCTGTGCAATGGTAAAGAGATAGGTGAGGTGAACCCCAGAAATGAAAAAGTTGATGAGGAAAAAGATGCGAGGTCCAAGAATGAGGTGGGGAGTCTAGCAACTCACAACAAAAAGCTATAGTAGCCATACCATCTCCTCCATTCCCTCAAAAGTTTAAGAAGCATAAGAAGGACACACCTTGCAAGAAGTTTCTTGATTTGTTGAAGCAGGTACATGTTAACATCCCATTGGTGGAGCTTTTGTAGGAAGTTCCAAAGTACGCTAGGTATTCGAGGGATATCGTGTCAAATAAGAGGAGGCATACAGAGTTTGAAACTGTGGCTCTTATGAAAGAGTGCAGTTCCTGGGTGGAGAACAAAATTCCAAAGAAGTTAAAGGATCCAGGGAGCTTCACTATTCCTGTTTCTATTGGGAGCAGGGAAGTTGGTTCGGCTCTATGCGATCTGGGTGCAAGCATCAATTTGATGCTTGCATCCCTGTTTAGAACTTTGGGGCTAGGTGAACCACGTCCTACCATAGTGACTTTATAGCTTGCAGACTGATCTCTTGCTTATCCGGATGGAATAATAGAGGATGTCTTGATAAAGGCGGGACCTTTTATCCTATCGGTGGACTTTATAATTCTAGATTACGAGGCGGATGCACTAGTTCCCCTCATTTCGGGGAGAGAATTTTTAGCAACCGCCGACACTATCATACAGGTAAAGTCGGGCAAGATGTCTATGAGGGTAGATTGTCAGGAGGCAGTGTTCGAGGTGTCTAGAGTAGCACGGATGCCACCTCACTATGAAGACTTCAATGTTTTGCTGGGGGAAGAGCCTTGAGGGTGCAATTAGTTAGTTGAGAAACGGGTGCTGCATGAGAGTTCATTAGGTTGTCAGTATGGTCACAACTTCCACTCGAATAAAGGAGTGAAAGTGATCATAGTGATTCCTTCATGTTCAGGTGTTGCATGGGAGGCAACCCATGAATGTCGTGCCACAACTATAACTAAGTCGCTTATGGGAGGCAACCCATATTTCTATCTTTTTTACTTTTTTTCATTGTTTTGTATAGACGAATAGGACTTTGGAGAAAATAAGAGTTGGGAAAGTGAGCTGAAAAAGTTTAAGTTTGGGGTGAGATACCTGGTGTGGGGCGCTAGGTGTTAAACTCCAGAAGAATTTTTTTTTGCAGGTTGGTGCTATGGGTAGCGCACCGCGCTAGCCCAGTCCCCCAAGAAAATATTTTCTAAGTTGTAGGGCTATGGGGGGAGGAGGGCAGGGGTGTTATGTCCGAAAATTTTTGGTCAAATGGATCAATGTTGACCCAAAGACCTTAAAATTAGCAAAAACCCATTCCCGACACCTTTATTTAAAGTTCCCATTCATCCTTTTCCATTAAAAAAATTGAAAAACAAAAAGCCAAAAATTCTCTCCTCTCTCTCACTAACGCATAACTCCTTTCCCCCCTTTCCCCCCTTTCCCCTTCATTGTTATCTTCTCCAAGGTTTGGTGAAGCTCCTCTCTCCAACTCAAGTAAGTATTTCTTATCTATTTTGTTTAGGTAATGTTAAGAGCATGCCCGCACACCCTTCTTCCCTAATATTAAAGACCCAAATCACCATCGTCGGTGAAAAGCTTAAGTTTCATATTGTGGATTTCATGAGCTTTAATTTCGTCAATTCATCCATGATAATGTGTCATCTTTATTGGGTAGCTTATTTCTTGGTTGAAAATAGTTATTTAAAGTTGTGGGAATGAATGGGGATGGTGAATTGAATTCATAAATTTGGTGGATAGGTGCATTGATGGTAGAGAGAGAAAGTACATGGTTAGTAAATTCTTGAATGTGAACAATTCTTGAGTTGTTGAAATTCATGACTAATTCATGATGGATTGTAGTAAATTGCTTATGGGTTATTGAATGAATTGAATGTAGCTACTTCCATGTATCAATTACTTGAATTAAGAATTGAAGAAGCAAAAGTGAGAGGGCTGGCCAAGGTGAAGCATTCTTGAAAAGCTAAAAGTGAGGGGAGAGTGGAAAAATTCATGAACTTGGTTGTAGTTAGAGTTGGTGAATAAATTAGTATTGTTGAGATTGGATGATGATGGGGGAAGTCTTGAGTACCCTATTTGACAAGTCTCACAAGTATGCTAGCAAATTAAGTGTGGGGTCAATTTTGCACCTTTGACTCTTAATTCGTTAGCTTTGTTGTTCACAAACTAATATTGTAAAATTCTTGATTTTTGATTGGTAGGAGTCATGGAATCGAAGGGAAAGAAAGTGGTGATCGCTAACCCAAGCCTCAAGAGGCTCCGCAAAGGCACATAGGGAGCTAGTTCATTAGCAGCCAAGGCTGGCCCTGCTAGAGATTTGGAGAAAAGTCTGTAGAGCCTCATGGACTTACATGGTTCAACACACAAAAGGAGGCCAAGTATGCTCCTGAGAACTACATAGATGAGGTACACCTTGCGCTTGAGTTTCCAACCATACAGACAAGGCCTGGGAGTTGGGAGTTGGATACATCTTTGCTAAGCAATAGGAGTGCAATCTCACATTGGTGAGGGAGTTCTATGCAAACTGGGACACGTCATTTGGAGAAAGCACCAAGGTTAAGTTGAGAGGAGAGGTGGTACATTTCACCTACAAAAGGTTCAATGCTTTCCTTGGCACACCTGAGATAGACTTTATAGAGTACTTTATCTTACTTGAGAAGCCTCCTTACTGAAACATCCGTCACACTCTATGTGGTGAGAATTCATCCGCCTGTTGGGAAAGGGACCACAAGGGAACTGATGTGCTGTGGATTTACAGCACTATTGACGCTCAAAACTAAGAAAATAACATGGACATAGGTGTATTTATGTGGATATGAGACACTTTTCCTTTGATTTCGGGATAAATGGGTGTTGGAACAATAAATTGCAAAAGAAAGCTAAAAGTGTGCAAAAAAGGAAAAGAAGTGCATTCCACAGTACGATCCGTAGGATGGACCTACGAGTCGTACTGAGGGCCTTGATGAGAAGCTAAAAGTTTAACCTGGAAGACTGATCCCATGAGACTTGTCACGAATCATACCATGGTGGTATGAGTCATGGTAAGCCAGTCGTGATGAAATCCAGAAGAATTGCGCAGGAGGCTGATTCTCAGTACGAGAGTACCCGATGACCAGTGAGATGAAGGTACGAGTCGTACCATATCAGTCGTTGTGAAGTTCAATCAAAGTTCAAAGTATCATGATCAAGCCTCGAGTGCAATGTACGAGTCGTAGGATATTGGTACGAATCGTACCTTGGCTCAATACTTATCTAAAATTCAGTAAACACTTCAAGTCACGAGTTGATGCCATGGTCCATGAGAATCCCCTACGAGTCGTAGGTGGACCCGTGATGAGGTTGGCTACAGATATGGAAAGCAGTCCTGTTAGTTTAGGAAAAGGATTCTTGTGTCTATATAAATACTTTTTATGTTTTATTTTTTATAGAGGACGACGAATAGACTTAATTCTAGTAGGAAAACATTGTAGTAAGCAATTTTACATCATTGAAAGAGATAATTGAGTTGGTTCAACCTTGTGATCAACCTTTTCTTGAACTCATATTGTTCTTGCTACTTGTTATTCAAGATTTCGTGGTTTAATTGAAGGAATCATTTTTATCACTCATCTTTATAAGTATCATTTTATGTTTTGAATCATGAATACAATTCACAACCTTGCAACTATGAGAGGCTAAAACCTCCATAGCTAGGGTTGCGGGAACCATGGTGGATTAACAAGTTAGGGTTGCACAAAATGAGAATAAAAACCAATACTAATTACTTATATTGTATTCTCTTCATCTTTAATGATTCTTAGTGGTGCGCAACTTGAGGAAGTGCCTAAATTCTTTACTTGCTTTGGTCGAAGAAGTAGAGATTAGGAAAAGAGAATTACAATAGAGCCTTGTTATTGATGATCATTGTATTAACTAGAGTTATGATCGCAGGATAGTTATATCTGGAACTTAGTGATAATGGTTAGTTTGCAAAACTCATGAGACTTGGTCGAGTAATTGAGATAGTCATTCAATAGGGATTGGTCGATCATTTGAATAAATCTAAGTTATCAGTTCCGTAAGTAAGTATTGGTAAATATCACGAGTGTATACCCAAAGCTGATATGAACCCATGGGGAACACAAACCCTAGTTATTCCTTTAATTATTGACTTGCAAATATAACCTTGACTGCTGTTTATTTCAATTATTGATTTTTATTAGAATCCCCCCTATTGTGTGGTAATTACCATACAAGTTCATCTACCAGCTGTAATCTAGATCTTCCATGCTCCTTGTGGGTTCGACCCCAACCTCTAAGTTTGGGTTCTTTATTGACAACGTCCGCTTTATACTTCAGTTGGAAGTGTGGTTTGAGGGTTATCAAAAAGTGGCATCATTGCCGGGGAATACAGCTAAAACTAGGTTAATTGCTTCTAGTTGACTTTTTGGTAGTTATTTCCTTAATTACGTTTATTTTTTTACTACCCATAGGCTGTGCTCTGATAAATGCCAAGCACTCGGAGTAGAGGAGACCCCCTTGTTCCACTAGATCCCGAAATCGAACGAGCACTGAATAGAATGGAAAACCCTGAGCAGAAAGAAGCCCTCTTAGCTGAAGAAGCTAGGCAAGCCGAGCTAGCTCGGTTAGCTGCACTTCAGTAGTGTGGTGATGATAGAGATGAGGTGGTAAGTGCTAGTCGACATGGGAGGGGAAATCAAGCTCAGAGATTTGCCCCTCAGTTCTTCGATGATGAGGACCCAAATATTGATGAGGTTGGGTCGACTGGAGGAACTGTGCCACCACCACCGCCCGCTGGGGAAAAATTTGACATTGCGAGCACCATGATTCAATTGTTAAACATGAATGGGGTGTTCAGTGGCCATTCAACGGATGATGCCAACCTGCACTTGATGAATTTTGTAGGAATATGCGAGGCATACAGGTTTCCCGGAGTAATCTAGGATGCAATAAGACTCCCACTCTTCCCTTTCTCGCTATCAGGGGAAGCTACTTTCTGGTTATCGGAGTTGCCCAACGACTCCATAACCAATTAGAGGGAGCTTAAACAAGCTTTCTTGGAGAGATTATTTCCCCCATCAAGGATGTTACAGTTAAAAGATGAGATCTATAATTTTCAGCAAATTAAGATAGAGGCACTTCATGAAACCTGGTTGAGGTTCAAAAAGAAGTTGACTAAGTGCCCGAACCATAAAATCCCAGATGAAAGTTTGTTGGAAATCTTTTACAGGTCTCTTAATAATAGCACCAAGGCTGTAGCAGACGCGGTGGCTGGAGGAGCATTGATGAATCACACCTGGGAGGAAGCAACCACTATCCTTGACAGGGTAACAAAGAAAAACAGAGCCTGGCATACGAGGGAGGCTGACATAGTGGAAGGTACATATGCTGTTGGTTTGACTGCAGACCAGTGAAGGAAGGAGGAAGAACGCGATCAGGAGTTGGCTCACATGCGCACATCATTGCATTTGCTGACAAAGCATGACATGGGAGTAGGGGCCAAAAAGGTAAATGCAGTAGGAACTCAAGGAAGGGAGTAAGGAGCAGATCATTCTGATTCTGAGGAAGAGGCAAACTTCCTAGATAGCCAGGTGGCGGGTTTCTGAGCCAACTCCCAAGCGTCTGGACAAGACAATTGGCACCAAGGTTCCAGAAATCAAGGTCGGAACCAATATAGAGACAACTACAACAGGAATGGGCTCAGATATAGGAATCATGGCCGTGAGCGAGAGGGAGAATGGAAAAGAAATGACGGATATCACAATGAGCGGGTTGGGGTCTATGTACCTCCTAACGCACAAGAAGGGGAGGCTGGACAATCAAAGTTGGAGAGACTGATGGCCGAAATGCTGAAAAAGGTGAGGTCCACGGATGATTAGTTAAAAGAAATTCGAAGTGACTTATCTAGCATGGGTCAGAAAGTGGAATCTCATGCCACCGCCATCAAGCAGATACAACATAAATGAACCCTAGACAAAAGGGTACACTTCCTAGCAACACTTTCTAGAATCCAAAGAATGATGCTCATTGCATGGCAATGATGACTAGGAGTGGTAAAACCACAGTTGACCCCCCGTTCCCTGTTGAAGTTGAAAGGAGGAAAGAGAGCGTGATTGAGGAAGAAGAAATTGGTGATAATACACAACATGATGAGTTCCAAGAGGCTCCTAAGGGTGAAAAGGAATGCTCCATTGATCAAGGAGCAACTCTAGTGCAAAAGGCTATCCCAATACCATCGCCACCATTCCGACAAAGGATGAAGAAAAAGGCAGACAACGGTAAGTTCCAAAAATTTCTTTCAATTCTTAAAAAACTTTCTGTGAATATACCGTTGGTTGAAGCACTAGAGAAGATGCCAGGATATGCAAAATTCATGAAGGACCTGGTGACGAAGAAAAGATCTGTAAGCTATAAGCCGGTTGACAATGTCCATCACTGCAGTCCCATAGAACCAAGGGTCTTAGCTCAGAAAAAGGAAGACGCAGGTGCCTTCACGATACCATGCACCATTGGTAATGTCGAGTTCGCAAGGGCACTCTGCGATCTGGGAGCTAGCATTAATCTAATGCCCTTGGCGATCTTCAAGAAGCTAGGACTGGGAGCCCTCACATCAACCAACATGCGGCTACTAATGGCTGACAGAACAGTAAAGAGACCAATAGGCATCCTAGTTGATGTGCTCATCAAGGTTGATAAGTTCATATTCCCAGCGGACTTCGTGATCTTGGATTGCGAGGTCGATTATGAGGTCCCCATCATTCTAGGGCAACCATTCCTCGCTACTGGGAGAGCTCTAGTAGATGTGGAAGATGGCTTGTTAAAGTTCACGTTAAACAAATAATAGGTCACTTTCAACATCTGTCGGACCATGAAGCAACCAAAGGAATTTAGTGTGATCTCAGCACTTGAGGATGAGTATGAGTCACTTGACGAATTCTGAGTAGTCAAGAGACTTGCATCGTGCCGTGACGTTAAATCAGGCACTTCTTGGGAGGCAACCCAAGTTAGTGAACAAATGTGTGCTCAGTGTGCAGGGAAACAAAAATAGGTGGCTGAAAAATCTGCTGCTATAGGACTCAGTACGACTCGTGGTGAGGTCCTATGAGTCGTGGCAATAATGGTGGTGAAAAGAAGAGAAAATTCTAAGCAAAGTACGACCTGCGGCTCATTATCTTGGGCAAATTTATATGCCCAAGTGATACCCAAATGTGTCATTTTAGCCTTGTTTATCTATCAATGTTTATACATTCTCATGTGATTGATAATAAAATGTGAATTTATACTAACCAACATGATTAGCATTGTTTTGCAGGTGAAATATAATTTTGGGAAGCTAAAATGCGTGTTGGGAGAGATCGGGGTTGGACTCGGATGTTAGAAAGGGAAAAAGCATTTGAAGGCACAAACTAAAGGGGCTCCGCGATGGAGCCGTGTCATGCTGCCATCGCGGATGCCTTCTGCCTGGATAGGGAATTTTTGCCAAATTCCAGTGAAGGTGCGCGTTGGGGCCGTGGCACATTGGCCTAGCCCCGCGTTGCATGCCATGCCACGTTGGGCCTTAATACCTGGACAATCAATTTCCAGTAAGGGTCCGCGTCAGTGGCGTGTCACGGAGACAGTGCTCCGCGATGCACTCCGTGACACGTTGCATGTTATCCCGGGAAAAATTCTCACTAGTATAAATAGAACACTTAGGTTCATTTTTAGGAGGCTGACTTGGTTGAGCAAGAACGTGGGTTACAGGCAGTTGAGGGGACGAAAATCTCAGGGTTTTTCTCTATCTCCTTCTTCTTTATTTCAATTGCTTGTATGATTAACACTCATTTAATGACGTTTAATCCACAAATGAGTGGCTAATTCCTCTTCTTGCTGAGGTTAAGAACAATTGTATTGAAATGTAA
This sequence comes from Datura wrightii, assembly GCA_035772735.1. NCBI lineage: Eukaryota > Viridiplantae > Streptophyta > Magnoliopsida > Solanales > Solanaceae > Datura > Datura wrightii. Next base: position 101,278,058 of record JASDFA010000007.1, read on the forward strand.
TTATTGATCAATTGGTTTTTCATCTTTTCTTCCATGGTTGTTCTATTGATTCTTGTTCTTACTGCATTAATGTGTGGCCAATGTTAATGTATATCTAAAAAGTCCGGTTTCACTCGAGAGAGCAAGAAATTGGAAAGTTGTGAATCAATAGGATATGATCCTTTCTTAGTTTGGGAAAATTGAGAATTGATTTACCTTCAGGATAGAAATATACCTGAAAGTCGTATTAGTCAATTAAGGAATAGGTTTTGTATGGCTAGAACATGAATTTCGTTTAATCACAGAAATGTAGGTGGACGGTTCATGATTCTTAAGTTGGGTTAAATACGAGAGTTTTAATCCATTGGCAATAATTCTTGACTAGCAACCGGAGGAAAGATTAACCAAAATTGTATCGATAATTTATTTCTTTACATGTTCATTTAACCTCAGCATGCTCACATTCATAGTTCAGACTCAAATTATATACACATTTTAGACTTAGCATAAAATTAGAAACCAAAATATCAAACTCTTCTTTACACTGTTGTCTGCATTTGTAGAGTTAAAGTATAGTGACACTGGAGTAGATTGTTACCCTCGCCCAGTCCCTGTGGGATCGATACTTGGCTTACATAAGCCACTTTACTACTTGTTCGACCACGTGCACTTGCGTGTAGTCTTCCATTCGACTCCGAACAAGTTTTTGGCGCAGTTGCTGGGGACTGGCAATTGGTGAATTTTTCTTAAGTGTTGATTTACTATATTTTTTCTTAGTGTTGACAACTTGGTCTTAGTCTGTATTTTGCAGATATAATCTCTGTTGAACACTGGCAAGAGACAAGGAGCTGATGGACTCATATTTAGAGCCTGAAAGACTATTTCATCGTCAGCGGAGAGAAGCTCTAGAGAAAAAGCTGCAGTTGCTCAGACAAACAATCATGGAGCAACAACAGAATCCACCAGTAGTAAGGGCAATGTTAGTGCCCGAGGAAATGACAGTTAGGCTGGTTCACGAGGCAGCAATCCCACATGCTAACAATGTCACATCTAGCAACCGCAAACCTGAGCCAGGAGGGAGGTTCGAGCTCAAACAAAACATGGTGCAATTGCTGCACACCAACGGGCAGTTCATAGGTCTCCCTCATGAGGATCCACAGCAGCATCTCCAAACATTTTTGGAGATAAGTGACATTTACATCCCCGCTGGAGTGTCATCAGATTATGTCAGGCTTACATTGTTCCCATTTTCACTATCGGGAGAAGCCAAGAGGTGGTTGAAAGCTGAGCCACCTAATTCTATTACTACGTGGGATGATCTTGCAAGGAAATTCTTGATACGATTTTTTCCATCCGGTAAATCAGCAAGACTTAGAAGTCAAATTCTATGTTTTAAACAGAGAGAGGGAGAGAATCTGTATCAGGCTTGGGAGAGATTCAAGTCCATGTTGCGGGATTGTCCTCATCATCATCAATTCAATGATGTGCTGGTGCACACTTTTATAGAGGGTTTGGAACCCCACACAAAAATCTTGCTAGACTCAGCAGCTGGGGGACAAGCATTGGAGAAAACTTATGAGGAGTTGTATACCTTCTTAAACCGTATTTCGCAGGGAAATCCGGAGTGGAATGTTGATTCGTCAAGAGGAGGAACAAGGAAAGCAGCAGGAGTTCTAGAAGTGGATGGTTTTACAGCTATTGCTGCACAGATAGCTGCATTACAGAATCAACTCAACACCCACTTCAGTAATATGACAATGAACCAAACTCAAGCCCCAGTGAAAGTAGTGCAGCAGATTTGGTGTGAAGTGTGCGAGAGTATTGAGCACTCAGCTGAGGGTTGTGGAGCAAATCCTGACTCAGTGAACTTTGTGGGAAATGTACAGAGGAACAACCACCAACAGTATGGCAACAGCTACAATTCCAACTGGAGGAATCATACGAATTTCTCTTGGGGTAGCAACAACCATCAAGGGAAAAGTTCGAGTCAGGGGGTGTAGAGGAATCAAGGAGGGCAGCAGAACTATCAGGCACAATATACAAACAACAATGCACCTCCTCCACCACCATCACCCAGCATTGAGGAGATGTTCAAGACGATGATAGCTAACCAAGCTCAATTGCAGGCTGACTATGTGAAATTGGCAGCCGAGGTGAAGAACAACCAGTTAGCTACTAAGGCACTTGAATATCAATTTGGGCAATTTGCTGGTGCCCAAAACACCAGGCCTAGAGGAGGACTTCCGAGCGACACGAATCCCAACCCCAAGCAAGTGAATGCGATGACCACAAGGAGTGGTTTGCAGCTTAAAGAGGTGGAACCAGAAAGACCACCTCAACAATCGGGAGCAGCAAAAGTTGAGAGGGAGCAAAGTGATGAGAGGGGGAAGAAAAAGGAAGCTGAATCAGAAAGACCACCACCCCCGTTCCCTCAAAGATTAAAGAAACACAAGGAGGAGGCGTGTTTCAAGAAATTCACGGAGGTGCTAAAATAGGTACATATTAACTTACCTTTTGTTGATGTTTTGCAGGGAGTGCCGAAGTATGCAAAGTACATTAAGGACATCGTGGAGAACAAAAGTCGGTTGACTGAGTATGCTATGGTAGCTCTCACGGAGGAGTGCACTTCCCCGATACAAAATTGATTGCCCAAAAAGCTCAAAGATCCTGGGAGCTTTACTATACAAATTATAATTGGCAGAGTATCCGAGCTCGCAGATTATGTGATTTGGGAGCGAGCATTAATTTGATGCCGTCATCAATATTCAAGAAGCTGGGTCTAGGGAGTATTAGACCAACAACAGTGATCTTGCAACTAGCGGATCGGTCCTTAGCCAGACCTGATGGCATTGTGGAGGATGTGCTGGTGCAAGTGGGCTCCTTTATCTTCCCGGTAGATTTCATCGTGCTGGATTTTGAGCCAGACGCGGAAGTCCCATTTATTTTGGGACGTCCTTTCTTGGCGACCGGGAAAGCGCTGATTGATGTAGCTGCAGGGCAGCTAACCATGCGAGCACACGACAAGGTGGAAGTGTTTGATGTATACAAGGCCACCAAGCTCCCAACTGTGTACGAGGAACTCTCGGTGATCAACGTGATTGATCGAGCTGATGATGCGCAAATAGTTGAATCACGAGAGTTATTGGGAAAACCACCGGAGCGATGTAAGAACTACTGGGGTGAGGACGATGGTCGAGAGAAAACGTCCATCACCCTAGAAGATGACTGAGTTGAATGACATCGAGCCGCGACGGTACACCAAGCACTGCACGGGAGGCAACCCGTGAAAATTTTTCTTTGTAAAATGTGAATAGATTTCTTTTTTTTTTTTTGATTAACAACAAAATTTTTAGTTTTTATTTTTATTCTTATTTTTATTTTGAGTGAAACCTATAATTCTAACCAATTTCTTGTCGTAAGATGAATTTCAGGTTGAACAGAGGATAAATGTGCAAGGGATCGCAAAGGAAAATCCGAGGTATGAAAAATAATAAAAAGTGGCAAAACAGTGAGCCAGGGCGATGGCTCCGTGTCACGGAGGAGGGCCTCCGCGTTACACTCCGTGACACGTTGCAGGTAATTCTGGAATTTTTACAAATTCCAGAACACCTACGCGATGGCTCCGTGTCACGGAGGGCATGCTCCGCGTTACCCTCCGTGACACGTTGAGGTGTATATCGTGACGGGTCACACCTGGTCGCCGGGTAACCCGCGTGAAATTCCCACTTTTTAACCCCGATTCCCCCCTCATTTTTCCTCATTTTTCATACCCTCCGTGACCAACATCCCAAAAACCCCTCCCCCCTCAACGTGACACGGACTTAGGCCCATAATTTCATCAAGTTTTCATCATTTCTTCGAATTCAAGGTATGTTCTTCAACTCTATCTCAATTCTTGTCGAATTTTTTCAATGTTGAACCGGTGATATGAGAAAAACTTGCCCTAAGTAGAAATTAAGCTTAAATTCAATTGAATTATTGTTGATTGATATTCGGAGTATCATTGTGATTGCTTGAACTCGATAATTACATAGGTTAATCGAATTTTTGATAAAATCATAGCTAGGGCTTGCCTTTGAGTTTGAAATGGAAAAATTGAGTTGAACTAGTGAAATTCATGCTGGGTTGTACATGTTGGGTGAGATGAGTCGGTTGTGCTAACTGTGACTATGTTAAAAGACCGACGGATTCTCGGGTTAAGGAAATATTGGAAATTGCAAGAAATGGGTGAATTGTATAGGATCATGTAGTTAATTTTTTCTTTTGTTTCTCCTTGCTAAGTGCTATGGGATAAAATGTTGGCAATGGTAAGGATTGTGGTTAGTGTTACGAAGTCTGAGTAGTACATAGAATATATACCCTAGAATTCTCTGAATGCACTAAGCATATTTGTTATGTTTTGTTGTTTGTTTGTGTAAATAAGTACGATCTTGTCGTAACGTTGTAAGTTTAGCTAAGGACTAAGTGTGGGGTAGCCTAGCTTAATCCAACCTTAGTCGAAGCTAATGTTAATTGGCTTAACATTGAACTTGTCTATTTGGTTTGACAGGAACAATGGCAAGCAGGCAAGACAAGGGAAAAGGCGCATCAACATCTGGCGCCGGAAGAAAAAGAATCAGACTGGGCACAGCGGTCCCAGCAGCAACAGCGGTTCCACGCGGCCAACGCCGTCAATACGGAACCAGGTGGGTGACAGAGGAGGGGAAGAAATGGTATGCGAAGCACAAGGAGAGCAAGTACTTCCCCGAGGAACACATAGCAAGAGAATCATTGGCACAGGAGTTCCCCAGGATTGTCCATAGGATCGAGGCAGCTGGGCTAAACTTCATCTTTGAAGAGCCCAGAGAATGCAACTTGCACTTGATTCCGGAATTCTATGCCAACTGGAACCCGACTCTCAGAAGTCACACCATCAAAATAAGGGGGCAAATAGTCACTTTTGAGCCCCACCACCTCAATGCTATCCTAGGGGCGCGGGACACAGACGCCCACGTGCTTCGACAACTGAATATCACTCCACCATATGCAGACATCAGACGCACTTTGTGTGGAACCCGATCGACGGCTCGGTGGAGCAGACATAAGGAGAGGGGCTACCATCAGACCTTGCCCTACTCACAGATGAACAGGGAAGCCAGGATATGGCTTAAGATCGTGTGTTCCTACCTAATCCCGAGGGTGCATATGACGGATGTAACCTGGGATCGTGTATGCTTGGTGTACGCCCTGATGAAAGGGCTGGTGATCAATGTGGGGGCGGTGATTATCTCCGCCATGAAGAGAGCCCGTTTGCATCAAGGGCATAAATACGGGTTTGGTGGATTACTCACCACATTCCTGAGAGGCCTGGATATTGAGTAAGAGGCCCTTGACTACATACCACAGATGGAGCGGCGGGCCTTAGATGTCACCAAAACTAAGGCACCCGACACCACCCACGGGCCAGTTCTTACACTAGCCGAGCAACATTCTCGGGATGATCAGTACATGGCTCGCATGTACGGGATGCATATGCTCCAACTGTGAATAGGCGGGAGGCCGGCCATAGAAGAGGAGCTGTGGCAGCTCGAGCTAGACTACCCTTTTTGCGAAAATGTCAGGGCTCTATGCCGAGTGGGGCCAGCTTTTGTAGAACCCATGGATGATGATGTCCCCACAGATGAGGAGACATGTCGTGAGGACTCCGATGTGGAGTTCGATGATGACGATGGGGCGATTCAGAGATGGGAGACGAGGCAGCAACACCTGATGAAGAAGTGGAGTATTTTAATTGATCAGGGAGTTCCGCAACCTATTTTTTGTTCTATGTTAATTTTTGTGAACACTGGGGACAGTGTTCGAGATAAGTGTGGGGTGGGAATAGTTAGGTGCTGGTTGTGTTGTTGTGTATGTTTCTGTTCTGTTGTCGTTCCTGTGGAAAAATTTTGTGACCCTGTGATTGTGATGTTTCTGTTCTGTATTGTAATTAAATGTGAAGCTGTTGCGGGCTGCTGAATGTTGCTAGCTGATTTTGTACATATTTTTATTTTATTGAAATGATCTATATTTCTGATTTTGTACATAATTTTGTTTTATCGAAATGATCGATATTTTTAAATTATTGGGTTTCTCGGCGTTTATTTTCGGTTCTTTTACCAAGAATGGTCCCATTGAACCAAAGTCTTAGTTAGTGAACGTTCCCTATGATGGATGGATAACGACCGGCTTAAGGGAAATGTAGTCGTTAGGAGTAGATTTTTTTCATTTATTTTTCAGTTGTTTTCTTTTGTGGGTTGCATCCCAAAACCTGTAGTTACTTTATGGTTGCGGAATTCTGGTTGCGTGTTGTACATGATATTTGAAATGCAAAGGTGATTCGTATGAAAGCATGCAACTTTGTAAATATGTTGAGATACCTTAGCCATAGAGTCGATTCAGTGTGATTGAGGCTTAATGTTTGAATTCTTGTAATTAGTTGATTGAAGAGTCTGTGAATACGTCTTGAATTGAGCATGTGCAATAAGTGTGGGGTGAGGTTTTGTTTATTCCATGCTATTATGAAATGTCTGGAACTTGCCTGGTGTGTGTACGAAACGAAATGAAGGATGTGTATTGTAGGATAGGATGTAGGCATTTCTTTGTTTTCAACCGAAAGTTTCTCTTTTTCATTATCGTACCCACCTTGATTGTACACCCTAGTTAGCCCGTTGAGCCTTTAGCCTATTTTTTTTTTCTTTTGTCAAAAATGTGTAAACCGAGCTTAACCCCTTCTTTTCATTAGCCGTAAATTTGATCCAAAACTCTTAAGCGCTTAAGAAGAGAAAATAATTTTCCCAAAGTGTTAAAGAGTGAGAATGGTGAAAAGAAAAGAAAAGCAAAGTGATGAAAGGAAAGAAAAGGTTGAAGGTGCACTTGTTATAAATAAAATATAATGAAGGTGTATGAATAATCTTTGTTATTGAGTCAAGTGTGCTTAATAAGATGGGCCAAAATAAAGACAGACTTCAAGAATGGGAGGATGAAGGAAGAAACAATGCCCATGAGTTTGATGGGATGTATTGAAAAGGCGCTTAAGGATGCTAGTGGCTATTATTGGCTAGTCCAATATTTACTAGTTCCGTAGCTTACATTACAACCCGTTAAAGTCCTACGTGATCTTACATCACACTTCTTTATATTAGTGGAGTAATACACTAAAGGAAAGCTTATGGTTCGTGACATGATGCATGTGAATTCTTTTGGGAGAGAGAGTGAAATTGTGTCTATATGCCCCTGCATGTAATCGTTTGAGTTTATGTGATTAAAAAGGGAAAATTCTCTTTTGTTGTGAGGGCACATGCTTGATGAGAGATTAAATTTCATGTCGGATATCTTGATCAGCTGATTTGCATGAGTTTGCCAATATCGAGAGTCGATTCTTAAGTCTAGGAGGTCTTGATGTGTTGAAGGTCATTGCATTGATAGGACTATGCGTGTTTTCTTGATGATTTCCAGTATTAAATAATCGGTATGACTGTAGCCTGAATTGTCGAACCAAAGTAGCCAGGATGGGGTGTAAAGTGCATGAGGTGTAGGATCGTTGTTCAGGGACGAACAAGGATTTAAGTGTGGGGTAAGTGATCTTGGGCAAATTTATATGCCCAAGTGATACCCAAATGTGTCATTTTAGCCTTGTTTATCTATCAATGTTTATACATTCTCATGTGATTGATAATAAAATGTGAATTTATACTAACCAACATGATTAGCGTTGTTTTGCAGGTGAAATATAATTTTGGTAAGCTAAAATGCGTGTTGGGAGAGATCGGGGTTGGACTCGGATGTTAGCAAGGGAAAAAGCATTTGAAGGCACAAACTAAAGGGGCTCCGCGATGGAGCCGTGTCACGCTGCCATCGCGGATGCCTTCTGCCTAGATAGGGAATTTTTGCCAAATTCCAGTGAAGGTGCGCGTTGCGGCCGTGGCACGTTGGCCTAGCCCCGCGTTGCACGCCGTGCCACGTTGGGCCTTAATACCTGGACAATCAATTTCCAGTAAGGGTCCGCGTCAGTGGCGTGTCACGGAGGCAATGCTCCGCGATGCACTCCGTGACACGTTGCTTGTTATCCTGGGAAAAATTCCCACTAGTATAAATAGAACACTTAGGTTCATTTTTAGGAGGCTGACTTGGTTGAGCAAGAACGTGGGTTACAGGCAGTTGAGGGGACGAAAATCTCAGGGTTTTTCTCTATCTCCTTCTTCTTTATTTCAATTGCTTGTATGATTAACACTCATTTAATGATGTTTAATCCACAAATGAGTGGCTAATTCCTCTTCTTGCTGAGGTTAAGAACAATTGTATTGAAATGTAATTATTGATCAATTGGTTTTTCATCTTTTCTTCCATGGTTGTTCTATTGATTCTTGTTCTTACTGCATTAATGTGTGGCCAATGTTAATGTATATCTAAAAAGTCTGGTTTCACTCGAGAGAGCAAGAAATTGGAAAGTTGTGAACCAATAGGATGTGATCCTTTCTTAGTTTGGGAAAATTGAGAATTGATTTACCTTCAAGATAGAAATATACCTGAAAGTCGTATTAGTCAATTAAGGAATCGGTTTTGTATGGCTAGAACATGAATTTCGTTTAATCACAGAAATGTAGGTGGACGGTTCATGATTCTTAAGTTGGGTTAAACACGAGAGTTTTAATCCATTGGCAATAATTCTTGACTAGCAACCGGAGGAAAGTTTAACCAAAATTGTATCGATAATTTATTTCTTTACATGTTCATTTAACCTCAGCATGCTCACATTCATAGTTCAGACTCAAATTATATACTCATTTTAGACTTAGCATAAAATTAGAAACCAAAATATCAAACTCTTCTTTACACTATTGTCTGCATTTGTATAGTTAAAGTATAGTGACACTTGAGTAGATTGTTACCCTCGCCCAGTCCCTGTGGGATCGTGACTTGGCTTACTTAAGGCACTTTACTACTTGTTCGACCACGTGCACTTGCATGTAGTCTTCCATTCGACTCCGAACATCTCATCCTACGATTCGTTCCTCAATAGTATGAGTGGTAGGATACACTCATAAGTCACCAGGTAAGTTCTCTTTGGTTAAAGTCACTACGGGTCAGGGGACGAGTCGTAGGTTGCTCCTACGACTCGTGGTACAAATCGTGACGGTCAAAATTGGCCGATTTGGCCCAGATTTTTAAATCTCCCCTTACCCACTTAAACTTCAAAATTGACCATTCTACCATGTGAACACCTCACAACCCACGACCCACGACTTGAGAACCCTCTTCCCAACCCCGTAGCTTCCTATCATCAAGAAATTAAGCACAAAATTCTTGCTTCAACTAAGTGCGCATCGCGATAGAAGTTGATTTCCAGTCTATGAATCGACAATCAAGTAAGTGATTTACATTGAAAGTTCTAAATGTTTGAAAGTGAACTTAGGGGAATCGAAAACCCATAAGTATCACTGGGTATGCTTGAAAATCAATGGGTTTGTGCGAAAACACCAGCCCGACTGGAAACCCACTGGCAATTTAGTGAATTTTGGCCCTGGAGCACCTAAAGGGAGTTACAGGTAGGGGAGGATTAAGTTGTTTAAAAAGGGAGTTTACCAAATGCTAGCTTGGGGGAAATCTGAGTACCCAAAAATATGCAAAACAAACACTTACACTTAGAAAAAGAATCGTAAAATTGGTCTGAAAAAGGGTACGCAGCACAGTACGGGTCATAGGTTGACACCATGAATCGTACTAAGTTCTTGTACCACTTATCTTGAAAAATCGATCTGGGAAGCCCACCCTACAACTCATGAAATTGACCAACGAGTCGTACCATGAGTCGTGGTGAAAAACAGAATTTATTCAAAATGGGAATTCATCAAACGACTCAAGGTACGGACCGTACCTTCATGGTACGAGTCGTACCTGCAAGTCGTGGGGTATCATCAGGGCTTCTCATGAGTCGTACCTTCTAGGTATGACTCGTAGTGAGGACCCGTGATGAGTTACTAAACATCTTCTATCTGATTTTTTCCTTTCAAAAATGGAATGCTAACCTCTTTCTCACCAGGTACAATGACATACAAACACGGGGCAAACAAAACACAAGCCCGCAGGACATTGATAGATGAAACAACGGACTCAGAGTCTGATCAGGTTGGACATTCACCTAGTGGTTCACTTAAGGATTATCAAGTAGACACCTCAAACACGTATGGAACCAGAACCACTAGGGCAAGAGCAAAGGCCAACCCGAAGCAACCATGGCCACATTTGCTCAAGCTCCCCAGTGTGAAGAGGGAGCTAGAGAGGAACAACAAAGGCCAAAAACTAACTCCAACACTGAGGAAGGGTCAGAAAGGACCCAGAATAATGCGGAAAATAGTGATCAAGAAGTGGAGGATGAGACCCCTGCCAGAGAAAACAGAACAATGCGATGGAGAGTGTCGGGTGCTAAAGAGATATACGAACAAGGCATAGCTCTCACTGCCAAGAACAAACCAAAAAGAAGCATCCAAGAAGAACTGTGGATCCTCACTAATTCTTTGAACGAAGTTGAGGATATGAAGTGTATTTGTAGCTTCTATGGGTTAGAATGGATTGCCAAGACCCTTACACAATACACAGAAGAGATCGTCAGGGAATTCTACGCCAACTACCTGGCCACAATGGAGGGGCAAAAGATAAAGGAGAAGCCTTGCTTGGAGAGTGTTCTAGTCCAAGGGAGAGTAGTAGATGTATCCGATCGGACTATTGCATGGATGTTATATGGACCTCAATTCATACCAATAAGGATAACCCCAGAATATGATTACAGGGTTAAGGTAATGAAGCAGATCAAATGTCTAAGTAGGGGTGAGCGACTGAGGTAGTTGCAATGGCTAGCAGAAGTGATCGCTAAGAATAAGGATGAGGCTGAGTAGGTTACAGGTGGCAAGCAGGTGACAAAGAATTCACTAAACTTCATAGAAAAGGCATGTTGGACACTGGTGAGACATTGATTAGCACCCACAGTCAATGATAACACGCTGAGTGCTGATAGAGTGCTGTTGGTGGCATGCCTCATGTCTCGTTACCCTCTTAACATCTCGAAGATCATAGCTACAGAGATACGAGACTGGGCAGTGGAAGTAAGCACTAATATTCCATTCTCGAGCCTTGTATACAGTTTGTGCAGGGAGGCGAGAGTTCAGCGAGTTGAAAAGAGATTCATTGGAGGCTAAGGAATTGCAGACATAGGCCTTATCTGGGATGAGATGAACCCAGTAAGTAGATCCAGGATGCCTACAGCTATCCCAATAGCTCAGCCAGCAAGGGACGTACAGGTGAATGTCCCCAGTACTCAGGAGTAGAGCGAGACACTGGTTATAGATGCCGATCATTTAGAGTCAGCTCCCATCACCTCATCTACACCGTTGTCCAGGGTACAGTCTCAAACTCCAGTAGGGTACATCTTGGTACCGCAGGATTTCCTCTAGAAGCTATCAAAGAGATTGACCATGACCGAGCGCAAAATTCAGGTAATGATAGAGAATGTAAAGCCATGGGTCAAATCCGAGATAGATGCAATAGCTCAGGCTCTTCATGCCCAACTGGATAGTTTTGAGAGTAGATTCAACATGAGGATGGCGGAGTAGACAGACACCGGCAGTCTCTGTGCTGAGTTGGGGGCTCTTCGGAGTCAAGTGGTCGAGTTAACTTTATGGCAAACAACTATTATAGCAGCCCCCACTCTTCTGGACCTAGATGTGGAGCTTGAGGAGGATATTGATTTGGCAGCATACTGGGGGCCAACTGCAGCCAGTGATAAAGGCAAGAAGAGAGCTGTTGAAGATGCTGGTGAGGAGAGTTTGAGAAACAAGAGAAAGAAGGAGAAGAAAGAGCCCAAGTGGGCTAGAGCAGAGAGTATGTGGGCTCATGAGGAGCATATGACTGAGCTGCATGAGAGAGTTAGAGGAGCGAGAAGCTCCACCACAGCTCAGCCCGAGCTTGCTAGTGGCCATGACCCTTCGGGTGAGCCACATTCATCCCCAGTTACTACAGAGACCGTTCAAGCGGCTACATCCACTGAGGGGGGGACCACTTCCCCCATTGTTACACCATTGAGTGTGCCGGCAACCGCTAGCGCCACTACTACTACAGAGGTACCACCTTCGCAAGATGACAGAGGCGAAGTCTGAGTAGCCACAGGTATGTCCATTTTCCCTTCATGCTTATATTTTATGCTTCGGGGACGAAGCTCATTTTTAAAAGGGGGGTGTACTTGTATTTTTGGGATATTTTTATTCGTCTGAGGGTTTTTCTTGTCGTGTTTCTTTTCCCTCAAGCATGCTGTCTAGTAGAACCGGCATGTGTAGGATTTTTGTTTTTAGTTTGATTTTTGTTTGATTAGAAAGTAACTTAGGAATACTCAGCCAATGGATATGCACTACTTTTGGTGTTTTTGAAAAATTGACCTTGTTTAAAAATTTTTGCTATGTATTTGTGATAGCAATGCATGATTTCTATGGATCATTTTATGTCATTTAGTTATTAATAGTGTTAGTCTTGTTAAGCCATGTATGAACCAAAAAGGTAAAGTGAAAATAGTTCATGTACCATGTATGAGTGAGGTCTTAGTATTTGTTGCGGTAGATTGGTGAAGATCTAGAACTTTCTTGGTCAGTCTCTGCATAGGTTAAGGACGGTTGGATAGGAGATGATCATAGGCCATTTTTGTTTTAGCTCACTTTTAGCCTATATTGGCCAACCAAAGTTTCATGAATCCCTTGATCACAAGTTTGAGCCTTAATAGACCATATTTCTTTGATTTACCTGTTAACCGTACCCATTTGTTTATAATGAACATGTTTGGCCGTGTTCCTTCCTTGGATACTGTGAACCTCAACATAAGCAAAGTTCTTAAGTTGAGGGTGGCTAGAGTAGGGGTGCATAAGGGAAAGAAAAGAGAGAGAAAGGGAAAGAAAAGATTAGAGAAAGAGTGGGAGAAAGGGAAAGAAAAGAGAGAGAAAAGAAAAAAAATGGTCGTGAAAAGTAAGGTGTGGTGAGGTGAAAAAGTAAAAAACTGAAAATTTGAGAATATTGAGAAAAACAAATTCAAAATAGCTTGAAATTGTTGAAAAATGTGAAAAATCACCTCACCCAGGCAAATATTCTTAAAATGAAAAAAAGGGAAGAAAAGAAGACAAAAAGAATGAAGGGTGAAATAGGAGAATGGTGTAGCCAATGGATGTAGTGCTAAGGAAGGGATAGTCACTCATAAAATCTTCCATCTTTATCATGTCCAGCCCTAAGCCTACATTACAAGCCATATCAAGTACTATAGTGATCTTAATTTGACAATCTAACAAATCAAAGTAGAGAAAATAAGGGCAAGCCCATGGTATCTAATGCATAATACTTGCAATTCTTTGAGAGAGTGAGTGCTTCATTTGCCTAGTCCCATGTTTCATTTGATACATCATACAAGATTGGGGACTTCATTTTTTGTGAGGGTACATAGACTATGTTTACTTTTTACCATTGGTCTGTGTGACACACATAGGTGATGACTTGATTTCTTGTTGATAGTTAGAAGACATGCTTGATCCCTGAATATGATGTTTTGATGTTGCTTGTAATACAGTAGCTGATGATGTTTCAAGAGGAAAGGTCAATAGAGTTTGTATATAGAGTACACAAATTTGTTTGAGTTTTGGATATAGTATGTTAAGTTTATTTTCTAGTTGAGCGTCATGTTTAGTTTTGTTTTTCTTTGCCTGAGGAAATGCAAAAGTCTTAAGTGATGTGCTGTGGATTTACAACACTATTGATGTTCAAAACCAAGAAAATAGCATGGACTTAGGTGTTTTTATGTGGATATGAGGACTTTTCCTTTGATTTCAGTATAAATGGGTGTTGAAACAATATATTTTAAAAGGAAGCTAAAAGTGTGCAAAAAAGGGCAAAAAGTGCAGTCCACAGTACGATCCGCAGGATGGACCTACGAGTCATACTGAGGGCTTTGATGAGAAGCTGAAAGTTTAACCTGGAAGACTGATCCCATGAGACTTGTCACGGATTGTACCATGGTGGTATGAGTCGTGGTAAGCCAGTCGTGATAAAATCCAGAAGAATTGCATAGGAGGCTGATTCTCAATATGAGAGTACCCTACGACCCTTGAGATAAAGGTATGAGTAGTACCATATCGGTCGTGGTGAAGTTCAGACAAAGTTCAAAGTATTAGGATCAAGCCACGGGTACAATGTACGAGTCGTAGGATGTTGGTACGAATTGTACCTTGGCCCAATACTTAGCCAAAATTCAGCCAAGAGTTGATGCCACGGTCCATGAGAAGCCCCTACGAGTCATAGGTGGACCTGTGATGAGGTCGGCTACAGATATGGAAAGCAGTTCTGTTAGTTTAGGAAAAGGATTCTTGTGTCCATATAAATACTTTTTATGTTTTATTTTTTATTGAGGATGACGAATAGACTTAATTCTAGTAGGAAAACATTGTAGTATGCAATTTTACATCATTGAAAGAGAGAAGTGAGATGGTTCAACCTTGTGATCAACCTTTTCTTGAACTCATATTGTTCTTGCTACTTGTTATTCATGATTTCATGATTTAATTGAAGGAATCTTTTTTCTCACTCATCTTTGTAAGTATTGTTTTATGTTTTTTTCAATCATGAATACAATTCACAACCTTGCAACTATGAGAGGCTAAAATCTCCATAGCTAGGGTTGTGGGAACTATGGTGGATTAACAAGTTAGGGTTGCACAAAGTGAGTCTAAAACCAATACTAATTACTTATATTGTATTCTCTTCATCTTTAATGATTCTTAGTGGTGTGCAACATTAGGAAGTGCCTGAATTCTTTACTTGCTTTGGTCGAAGAGGTAGAGATTAGGAAAAGAGTATTACAACAGAGCCTTGATCTTGATGATCATTGTATTAACTTGAGTTGTGGTCGCAGGATAGTTATATCTGGAACTTAGTGATAATGGTTACTTTGCAAAACTCATGAGACTTGGTCGAGTAATTGAGGATAGTCATTCAAAAGGGATTGGTCGATCGTTCGAATTAATCTAAGTTATTAGATCTGTAAGTAAGTATTGGTAAAGATCACGGGTGTATACCCAAAGCTGATATGAACCCATGGGGAACACAAACCCTTGTTATTCCTTTAATTATTGACTTGAAAATATAACCTTGACTGCTGTTTATTTCTATTATTGATTTTTATTAGAACCCCCCCCCCCCCATTGTGAGGTAATTACCATACAAGTTCATCTACCAGCTGTAATCTAGATCTTTCATATTCCCTGTGGGTTCGACCCCAACCTCTATGTTTGGGTTCTTTATTGACAACGTCTACTTTATACTTCAGTTGGAAGTGTGGTTTGAGCGTTATCAGGAACTCACTCGACACTTGTGTTCTCCTACTTGAACAAGGAGGCGAAAGTTTTTCTAAAGTTAGTTTATGTCGTGTTTCTCCCCGGGACACACATGAAGGACATCACTAGAGAGCAGCTTGTGTTGGTATACATGCTTATGAAAGGGATACCAATCAACTTTTTGGCAGTCCTATGGAACAATGTGAGGAGATCGAGGGAAAGCTGTAGGTGGACATGTTGCTATTCCAATCTCTTGCCCAGTTTTTATGAGAGGTGGGCATTGAGGAGGAGGAGGCATACATTCTTCTACCTCTAGTAGCGCACCTGGCAGGCAAGATGATTTATGTTACGAAGTTGAAGAAGACCATCACTTCCACAGCTCCACTCCTCACTATAGCTGATGGTCAGGCTCGTGATGAAAGTTGGCAAGGTCACATATTTGGGATGCTAGATCTTTAGCTGAGGTTAGGAGGTCGACCTGCAACAAATTAGGCAATATTATCCCTCGAGGCGAGGTACCCACATACGGAGAGTGCTATGTTGATATGCCGAGTGGGCCCAGCCATTGAGGAGCCTTTTGATGATGGTGAGGCCACGGTGCCGACTGACAAAGTTGATGATTTGGACATGGATGAGGAGGATTGTGCTACTATGGGTTTCATGCAGATTGATGGCGAGGATGATGAGGATGAGGATCAGGATTATAATTGTGATGATAACAATGATTGTGCTTAGAAGAAGCCCATAAAGTTCTTTCTCTCTACCTACTTATTGTATTTTCTTGTGCACTGGGGACAGTGCATTGTTTAAATGTAGGGTGGAGGAAAGAGTTCTTGTTTACGTTATCTTTGTTAAATTCGTATCTGTAGCATGAGTTGTCAGTCCCTGTGGCAGAAGCTCTATGATTTGTTAGGTATGATTTGTAATAGCTAATATTGTTGATTATGACTAGATGATGCCCTATGATGTAGTGATTATAGTTCATCTTGAGTAGTATTTTGTTTGCTTTATTTTAGAGTCAATTTTTTCATTTTCATTTTTTTGTCATTTTAGATTAGTGACCCTTCCCTATGATAGATGGATGATGATTGTCCTAAGAAAAATTAGTCACATCTTTTTTTTATTTTTAAGGACTGAGTCGTAGATCATTCACTTGTGTGCTTGTTGATATTTTGCTTATCTACTATGCTAGAGTTAATAAAGTGGTCATCTTGAATGCATGAGTGAGGAATTCATGAGAGACACACGTATCTCTTTAATTTGACTCAAGATGATTTTAAGGGCTTAATAATGAAAAATGTCACTCAATATGATTGTGTGAATGTGTAGCGGTAGGAAACGGACTAGATTCTTGATTTCCATGAGAGATGAGCTAAATTGTCTTGTTTGTATATATTGTGGCATATAGAACTTGCCTTAGTGTACATAGGATAGCTAGTTGTTAGAGAGTTAGGAAATGAGCAAGGCATTTCTTTGAAAAAGCCATGTTTTGTTTTCCATGTTCATTTTACCTTCCTGGCACATTATCCCTAGTTAACCCCCTTTGATCCTTAAGCTTTATTTTTTGTCTTAGCCATGAAAGTAGCTTAATCCCTCTTTTTCTGGGACCTCAGACTTATTGATTCAAAGTAGTCTTAAGAACTTTGAGACTTGAAAATAAAGGTCCACTGAAGTAGAATGTTAAGGGAAAAAGAAGAAAAATTGTGGTGAGAGGAGAAAAATAGGAAGAAGTGGTGCCCACAAAATTGTGTTGTTTACTTGCTGCAAGAACAATAAAAGATAGAGCTTTAATTGCAAAATTCTTATTGACTCTATAAGAAGATATTAGCAGTCAAGTAGTGAAAAAGGGGCACGAGAAGAAAAGAAAAAGGGTGAGTTAGCTAAAGGGTGAATAAACAAGAAAAAAGATGGACAAAAAAAATGAAAAATATCTTAAAAGTGCTTAGGGTGGTAGTCTTTACAAAACAAATATAATTGCTACCTGTCCCTTAGCCAACATCACATCCAAGAAAAGTCCTTGTGATCTTACTCTCTTGAAGCAATTAGGTAGTCTAAACATGCATGAAGGGAAAGCTTATGATATGTGCCATATGTACATTATATCATTTGTGAGCGTGAGTGTCCCTTGCTTATTGTACTCCATGTTTTGCATTGAAAATTTGAGAAAGGAACATCACTAAAATTCAGGGGGACAAGCGGTCTAAGTCAGTGTACTATTTATGACATATGTCACACTTAATCATGTTGGCCCTATGTTTTGAAAAGATGAGTCAATTATTGAGGTTGTGTGGTCTTGATTGTGAAATTGTTATATGTCCTTGATGAGAATTATTGTATATTGATAAACAACTTGATCTATGTTCTATGCTAGTTAGTAGAGTATGAATTGATAGGGGTACCAAGTGTGATGGTAAAAGTTGAGTGCATGTGTGTATTAAGGATTGTCCGATGATGAACAATTGTTTAAGTGTGGGGTGATGATGTTGGGCATATTTCTATGCCCATTTGCCTTGTTTTTTCCCATCTTTTACCTGTTTTTGACTTCATAATTCTTATGAAATGCATAAATTCATGTGTTTATGTGTTTTGTATGCTAAAAAAATTTGAAATGTTTTGAGTAGGAAACCAAGGAAAAAGGATCCAAAATGACCCAAGGTTGAAGGTTTGAGAAGCTGAGAAGAAGGACTTGGGGCTATGGCTGACGCCGGGTGCCAAGTCCTAAACTTTTGAAGAATGTGTACCATATCTAGGGTATGGCTGGTGCCCAGTGCCAAGTATTTCAGAAGAAGTTTCACCCAAAATCTTTGAGAGATAAGAGGCGCGTGGCCCAGAAGCATCCCAAACTTAGAGAAATTTCACAACATTCTGGTGTTATAGATAAGGTTGGGTGCCAGGTGGGCTCTAGAGCCAAGAAATTTGATTAAAACTCTGGGGCTATAGGTGGTGTGGGGTGTCTGGATGATCTAGAAGAGTGGAAATTTGGCTAACTCCTTGGTGCTACGGATGGAGCTGGGCGCCTGAAGCCAAACTTTAGAAGAAACTTGAGCCCAACATGGGGCTATGCATGGGGCAGTGCGTCAAGCCTATTTCAGAGCATAAATTGCTAATTTTAAAGCTAAGTATTAGAGGAAAGAAGCGTCATTTTAAGGATCAACTATATATATAACCTCTTGGTCATTTTTTAAGAATTTTTTATCACGTTTACATTATGCATATCATTTTGTGGAGGTTGTAAGCTGCATGGAAGGAGAGACAAGTTCTACACTAAGTTTCTTATTTTCTTTATTGTTGAATGATGATAATTAATTTTTTGTTTTTCCACTTGTCTATGAGTGGATAAACTCATAACTCTAAGGTTTTGTCCATGCTGGATATTTGATGTTTGATAGACTTATTTATATTAGTTTCAATTCTTAATTAATGGTTGTTTATATTTACCTGTTTTAATTGCTTATTCATTAGACTAATCACTTTGTGAGTAAATCTGTTGGCTTTTTGTTGAACTTGGAAAAGGGAACCAAAAGGGTAAAGGTAAATATAAAACAGGAACAAAAACTCTTGAACCCATTGGGGATAGGATAGAAGTCGTTGTTGAGGATAGGGATATACCTTTCAACCCTTTTTAGTTGAAATACAAGTAGGCATAACCGTCATTTCATGTTTTTCCTGTGACCATAGGGATATAGGCGTTATGGTTCATGAGATTGTTCTTGGATGCGCGGGAGAGTGGCATGGAATGGGATAGTAACTTGCAACTAGCAATCAAAGAAAGAAGCGTTCTAGTGTAATTACATCTTGAAACCTCAACCTGAAACTAATAATGCCATTTCCCTATATTTTCATCATCATCTAAAGTAAAACCAGGTTTTCTATGACTTTACTTAATTTTATATTTAAAGTTTTTAGTAGTTAATTGTCTAAACCATTCTCCATTTTAACTGTTTGTTAGATTAACGAAATAAAGAAACAACCTTAATGATTGAGCTAACAAGTCTATAAGGAATCGATAATCGAGACTCCAGTCATATATTACTTGACAACCATTTGTGCTTGCATGTGCTTGGTGATTATCAGAACTACATGCCACCGTAGGATAAGGGATTCGCAATAATAGAGAATGTTTCTCTTAGCCCAAGGAATATGGGATCCTCATTATTTGAGAGTGTATCCCTGTCCTCAAAGAGCGTATGTAGGTTTATCTTCATTAGAGATTGGCTCCTTGAGTTCACAAATGATATCACGCCATTCAGAGTTCTTACCCTTGGCAAGGTATGAACACCCTTCCAACCAGGGTTACAATTCAGGCTCCATGAGGCTCACATTGAATTTTGTTGGTTAATAGTCTCTCTCATAGTATAGTTCAATTTTAGTTTCAGTACAGTTATTTCAATCACAGTTTTCACTTTATGATTTCAGATTCAGTCTTCAGTACATGTACATGACTAAAATAAAACTAGATTTACTTGTATTTCAGTAAATGTTTTCAAATAAGCATATCATTTTAGTATCTATGCATCTCAGTTAAGGTCATTGTACTTCACATCAGTTATGCATTCACTTATGTATTTAGATCATTCTTTCTTAGCATAATGTTTCTAGATTCAATTACATTACCATATACTCAGTACATTTCAAGTAGTGACCACATAATTTATGTGCTATGTCGTTTTATGATATACATCTAGGTATTCAGAATCAGCCTCGTGGTTAGATACATTCTTGATTCTATCAGTTGATGTTGGTGATTCCTCATCTTCCGAGGATAGGAGTTATATTTTTT
Source organism: Datura wrightii (assembly GCA_035772735.1). Lineage (NCBI taxonomy): Eukaryota > Viridiplantae > Streptophyta > Magnoliopsida > Solanales > Solanaceae > Datura > Datura wrightii. The sequence continues at coordinate 101,298,188 of JASDFA010000007.1, forward strand.
TTCCTTAATTTAGTATTTTTCTAGTTTCAGATTTTGAAGTTAACTGGGGGCTTGTCCAAGTAGCTCATCAGATTAATAGAGGCTTTTAGACACTATAGAGTTAGTTCTCAGCTTATGAATCATCATTTTTATTAAACTATGTCCTTATTTCGTGATCAGTTATTTTCAGTCAGCTTCCGCTCAGATATGCTTGAATAGCTACGGTTAGATTTTGATTATGCTATGCCGTGGTCTAGCTTGGAGCCATTCGTGGTTCTAGGCAACGAGTTTCGATCTGGGCCCATGTTTGGGTCATGAAAAACATGGTATCAGAGAAAAGATTAGATGTGTCTTAGGGTGTCTGAAAGCCGCGTTAAGAAGAGTCTTTTCCATGGGTGTGAAGAGCGCCACACTTATGGAGAAGAGGCTATAAGACGTTTTTAGAAAAATTTGCTTTCTTCATTATTCTTATCATTTGTAGAGTGTGAAACTCTAAAAGTCCCTCTTCTAACTCGTGTTTTATGCATTCGCAGACAATGCCTTTCAAATGAACAAACAGAAGGAGAAATGCAAATAGGCACCAACCAGCCCCACCAGCCTCAGCAGACCCAATAAATGAGCAGATTACCGATGTAGAGTTTTGGCTGCATTTCAGGTGTTGGTGCAGGTCATCACAGCATAGTCCAACCATCAGGCAGTGGCACCCATGGACCCTAACAAGAATGCTAGGCAGCAAGGGTGCGAGATTTCATTAGAATGAACATGCCAGAATTCTTTGGGTTGAAGGTGGATTAGGATGCACCTGAGTTCATAGAGGAGATTCAGAAGATTACTCAGATTATAGGGATGTCCAAGGAGGAGAGTGCATACTTAGGCTCCTATCAGATGAAGGGGGTTGCACATATATGGTTCAGACAATGGAAGGAAGGTCATAGGGTAGGTGTAGCTCCGGTGAATTGGCATGAGTTCGTGACTGCCTTCTTAGACAGGTTCTTTCCTTGAGAGTTAAGGGGGGTAAAGGTAGCTGACTTCATCAACCTGAAGCTGAACAACATGAATTTCCATGAGTACGCCTCAGAGTTTACCCAGTTTTCCAAGTATACAATGGAGATGGTAGCCGATCTGAGGGCTCGCATGAGCAGGTTCATAAATGGAGTCTCAAAATTTAGTGGTCATGGAGCGTAGGACCGTGATGCTTGTCAGTGACATAGATATTTTTGGACTCATGACCCATGCTCAACAAATCGAAGAGGAAATGTTAAAGGAGTTGAAAAGGGAGAGAAAAAGAATAAGGACAAGAGACTCAAAGTATTCCCAATAGAGGACGAGTGATGGACCTCGTTCCTAGTCCCTTCAGAGGTCATCAGTCCCAGCACCATCGACAACCAGTGTTCCATACAGACCTAGGGTAAGGGAGATTACATACCCATCTTGCAAGAACAGTGGAAAGAACCAATTGGGAGAGTGCATGGCTGGTTCAGGCACTTTCTTTTGGTGTGGCAAGTTAGGCCAAAAATTCAGAGATTGCCCAGCATCCAAACAAGGTGAAAGTAGAACCCCAGCCACGTCTTTAATAGCTTCGATAGCCCGCCCACCTCAGCAGGGCACATCATCTGGATGGGTAGTAGACAACTTCATGACCGCTTCTATGCCCTATCATCACCTTAGGATCGGGGAAGCTCGCCAAAAATAGTCACAAGTATTTTATGAGCTTTTCATGTTGATATTTTCATGTTGTTAGACCCAGGAGTCACACTATAAGGTGTAAGTTTCCCTTTTGCATCCTAATATGAGATTTGTCCATGGATGGCATGAAATGATTATAAGTATGAATCCTTCAGTGATAACTATAGAGGAGAATGGAAAGTCAGGAGTTAGGTGATATAGCCAGCCTTAACAAAGGATCCAAGAGCCTTAGAATGATGACTTTAAGCTAAGTGGGAGATGATAAATTGAAAGGCCAAGTCAAGTCCTAAGTGTTCTAGTAAAGGAGTTCCAGAAACAATATCTAGGGGATGTCGATCCATTCTTATTTAGGTGTCTTCCTCTATGTTTCAGTCAATGTTACATCTTACTCATGCCTACGTTTAGATTTCTAGAATAATGGATAACGGCTTCAGACAGCGATCCCACTCTTACTCTTGGTCAGATCCGTTATCATGTTAGCTATCTAGATATTATAAAGTAGTTTTAGGATTTATCACTCCATCCTTAAGATGTCACTCGAGTGCACGCAAGTGTACGTGGTCGTCAAGTAATATAGGATTGGAAGCCCCAATTATCGTACCCATAGAGACTTGTTAGTTTAATGGTTCAAGGTTATTTCTTATTTCGCTATTCTATCAAATAGTTGAATGGGGAATGATTTAGAGAATTAAACTACTAAAACTTTAAATGTAAAATTAACTAAAGCGGTTGCAAACTTAGTTTTACTTCAGATGATGATGAAAATCTAGGAAAAAGGCACTTTGCAGTTTTAGGTTGAGTTTTCAAGATGTGATTACACTAGAACGATTCTTACTATGGTTGCTAGTTGCAAGTTACTATCCCATCCCTTGCCACTATCCCTAGAATCCAAGAACTATTTCATGAACCCTAACGCTTATATCCCTATGGTCGCAAGAGAAATATGAAACGACGATTATGCCTACTTGTATTTCAACTAAATAGGGTTGAAGGGTATATCCCAATCCTCAACAACAACTGTTATCGTCTCACCAATGGGTTCAAGGGTCTTTGAATTCCTGATGTGTATTTACCTTTAAACCTTTCGATTCCCTTTCCCAACTTCAATCAAAAGATAACAGGTTTACTTACAAGGTGATCAGTCTCATAAATAAGCAATTAAAACAGGTAATACAAAAAACCATTAAAGAAGAATCGAATCTAGATTAAATCAGTCTTTCAAACAATCAACCATCTAGCATGGCCAAAACCCTACAGTATGAGTTTCGCCACTCATAGACAGGTGGAAAAATGAATACTTAATCATCATCATTCAAAAGTGAAACAAAGAAGAAGAGAAGAAACCTAGTGTAGAACTTTTCTTCCATCTAAACAGCTTACAAGCCTCCACAACTGAAAATACGGAATGTAAAAGTGATCAAAATATTTCTAACAAACGACCTAGAGGCTGTATTTGTAGTTGACCTTTAAATGATACTTCTACCCTCTAACACTTAGCTTAAAAATCAGCAATTTCAGCTGCAAAATACGTCTGGCACGCCGCCCCACCTATAGCCCCAAGTTGGGCTCAAGTTTTCTCTGACGTTTGGCTCTGATCGCGCCGCACCATCCATCTCACCAAGGAATTATCCAAATTTCCATTCTTTTAGATCATCTTGGTGCCCCATGCCACCTATCTCACTAGAGTGTTAGTCAAGTTTCTTGGCTCTAGAACCCACCTGGAGCACTTCTGCCTCCATAGCACCAGAATGTTGTGAAATTTCTCTATGTCCGAAATTCTTCTGGGGATCTACGCCTCTCATCTCACTAAAGTGTTGAATTAAACATCCCTAAGGTTTAGGAACTATCATAGGGCACCAACCATAGCCCCAAATTTACTTCACATTTCTCTAAAGTTTGGGACCTGGTGCAGTGCGCCAACCATAGCCCTTGATCCTTCTTCTCAGCTTCTCAATTCTTCACACCTTGGACTAATTGGGTCCTTTTTCCTTGGTTTCCTGCTCAAAATATCTCAAATCATTTGTTAGCATACAAAACACACAAACACATAAATTTATGCATTTTCTAAGGATTATGAACTCAAAACAAGTAAAAGATGCGCAAAAATATGGAAAATAGGCAAAGAAATATGCCCAACATCACCTTAACAGCTCAGTTCCAGTGTGAGAAAATAATTCCTCCTCAGTACTCTACCTAGTTCCATGCCAATTTTATGTCCTTAAGTTCTTCTCTTATCTTAGCATGCATGTATGATCCACAAATTCAGTTCATCTATGTATCTCAGTTCAGAATCAGTCACTCCATCAATATTCAGTTCATATCATTTAGTTTTGGGATTTGCAGCTCTTTCCTTGTCTTTTCAGCTCCATTAGTCTCCATTCGAGGACGAATATTCCCAAGGGGGAGATAATGTAACACTCTAAAGTTTCCTAAGACTAGACCCTATATTTGAAGTTTGATCATGTAGAAAACTTGGAAAAATACCTTCATATGAGTCACAATACGAATAGTAGGACTGTGGTACGATTCGTACTAGGACTCATAACCGAAGGGTTAGGGAAAATGGTATAGGTGGCTAGGAGAAACCATGACTGCATGTCACAATTCATGTCACCATGGTATAGATCGTGAAAAAGTTCAGAGAAGAGGTCAGAAATCTGGGAAAACCACGAGCCAAGGTGCGACTCGTGGTAGGAGGGTACAGATGATACCATCCAGTCGTGATTTGAGTTTCAGAGAAATTTTCAAAAGCCTTTGAGAAAACTACAAATCATGGTAAGACCCATAGTAAGATATCATAGATCGTGGTAGACTTTTATGGAAAACTTCAGAGAATGGTGTTGAGCAGGGCCCCTAACCAGAGATGCCAGTACAGATCGTATGATCCCCGTACCACTCATAGGTTGAGTCATACCACTTGATAGGCAGAATTTTTAATAACAGTTTTCAGGGGCATTTTTGTAAAACCATAAGATCCTAACTCCTAAACTAGGTTGTTTTAGGCTTCCTGTGGGATTAATTAAAAGGATTCTCCTAGCCCAATCCCTAATTCCACTCAAAACCATCCATAAGTCATCTTCTCACTTTTCTCAAGGCTCAAGAACTAGCGTTTCCCTCCAAGGTGCGGCAAGCTTCAAATTATTGTTGGGAATTCTTCAACCAGGTATGTCGGACTTCAACAAGGATCTTTTTTCATCCTTGTGTCCCAATTTATGTTCAAACACTAGCTACTTTGATTCCCTAGGAAAGCATGTTTTAGGGTTTCCGTTCTATGAATGTTTTATTTCATGTCTTCCATGATTTTCAAGTTCATCATGATAAATAACACATAATGTTCATAAATTTACTCTCAATTACATGATGAACTCCCATGATTAGGTGTTAGCATGAATTTCCAAAGTTTAGCCCATGAATTAGTTGTTTTCAAATATGGGCCATTTGAGATATATGATTTTACCATGAATTTAGAACATATGATTTATACTATGAATTGGATTTATGTTTTTCATGTATTTAGTATGATTAGAATGTTTATGGTTTCCTAGACTCTCAGGCTTCTTGCTAGTTGAAAGTAGCCCTGACTATACTCTCATTAATTCAGTATGATCAATACGTTTATGGTTCATTCGAATTTCAGGCCTCCTGCTAGTAGTAAGTAGCCCTAACTAGTCTTAAAACATTAATTGTGAGCCCTCAGTATCAGTATGTCATGGTCCTTTAGGCTCTCGGCTCTCTTGCTAGATAAAGTGGTTCTGACTAGTCTTAGGACATCAACTTCAGATTTATCAGTTACATGTATCTTTATTTTCAGTTAGGAGTTGTACTTAGCACCGCATAGGCTAGGTTCCAGCATACCCAAATCTTAGAATTACGTGCCACCGTAGGATAAAGGATTCTAATAGTAAAGAATGTTTCTCTTAGCCCAGGAATATAGGATCATCGTTATTTAAGAGGATCTCCCTTGCCTCAATGGGTGCATGTAGGGGTCATCATCATTAGAGATTGTCTCCCTGAGTTCACGAGCTTACCTTTGGTAAGGTATGAATATCCTTCCCATCAGGGTTACAGCTCGGGCTCCATGAGGCTCACATTGAAGTTTGTTGGTTAATTCTCTCTCGCACAGTATAGTTCAGTTTCAATTTTAGTACAGTTATTTCAGTCACAATTTTCACGTCATGATTTCAGATTTAGTCTTTAGTACATGTACATGACCCAAAAAAACTAGATTTACTGGTATTTCATTAAATGTTTTCAAATAAGCATATTATGTCAATATGTATGCATCTCAAATAGGGTCATTGTACTTCACCTCAGTTATGCATTCAGTTATTTCAGATAAGTGTTTCTCAACATTCTAGCATGTTTCTAGCTTCAATTACGTTTCCCATATACTCAGTATATTCTAAATATTGTTTGCATACTTTATGTGTTATATCATTTATGATATAGATCTATGTATTTTGACTCAACCTTGCGGTTATATATGTTTTAGATTCTATCAGCTAACACTGGTGAGTCCTCATCTTCCTAGGATGGGAGTTATGTTTTTTTCCTTAATTTAATATTGTTAGGTGGAGGCTTGTCCTAGTAGCTCATCAGATTAGTAGAGGCTTTTAGACAATGTAGTGTTAGTTCTCAGCTTATGAATCATCATGTTTATTAAACTATGTCCTTATTTCATGTTCAGTTATTTTCAGTTAAATCAGATATGCTTGAATAGTTGTGGTTAGATTTTGATTGTGCTATGCCATGGGTTAGCTTTAAGTCATTTGTGGTTCTAGGCACCGTGTCTCGATCTGAGCCTATGTTCAGGTAGTGACATGTTGAAAAATAGGGGGTTTTGGGAAGTGGGGAGAAGTTTAAAAGACATGGGTTGGCCATGGGTTGGGTTTGGTCAATGGGTCAGTCAACATTTTAAAGTTATTTCAGAATTGTGCCTTAGCCAGACCTGCCACCACATAATTTCACCTGTGAAATGCATATCGGACATAGGTTGCCTCATTTCTTCCCAGTTCACTATGATGCATCCGCGGCAGACCTGTGTTCCGCGGGTCTATACCTGTGTTCCGTGGGTTTCTGCAGATTGCCTCTTTTTTCATGATTTTTTCTAGATATTCTTCTTTGGAATTGCTAAAGACCTGCGTTCCACGGATCCTCACCTGCATTTCACAGGTGAGACGCAGGCACGCTTAGAATTTGCTAGGTCTACTGGTTTCGAGTTATGCCTAGCCTGCATTCCGCGGGTATGTACCTACATTTTGCAGGCCTTACATAGCTGCCAGCCCCATATTTCTTTCACTTAGTTCTCCATCCAATCCATCCTACAGAACAAAAATAACAAAAGATGTGAAATGCAAATGAATTTAAAGACACTTGGGTTGCCTCCCCAGAAGCGCTTGATTTAACGTCGCGGCATGACGATTTTCCTTCACAACTTCATCATTCGTCCAGAGGTTTGTCTTCCTCCTAAAGATCAACTCCATGCTCCTCTTTTTCATTCATCACTGCTATCACCCTGCATTCATTAGGTGGTTCTGTTGGCTGATATACATTGAATGTTGCTTTGTCACCACCAACCTGAAACTTCAGCTCTCCTAACTCCACATCAACTAAAGTTCATCTTGTGGTCAAGAGTGGTTGCCCCAAGAAGATGGGAACCTCAATAACAACAGCACAATCCTACATGACAGAGTCAGTTGGGAGGATAAACTTATCAACCTTTACCAACACATCTACAAAAATTCCCACTGGGTTTTTTATAGAACGATCCGCCATTAGCAACCTCATTATTGTAGGCTTGGGGATTCCTAACCTTAAATTCTTGAAGATCATAAGGGGAATCAATTTTATTCTCTCCCCGAGATCACAAAGAGCTTTGTTGAACATATACACCCCAATTGTGCACGAAATAGTGAATGCTCTTGGGTCATCTCTCTTTCGAGCAAGATTATTGAGAAAGTGCTTGATGTTGAGCTTTCAATCGCAGTTGTTCTCACTTAATCTTGTGATAGAATTATAGGGAGAGGACATAGGAGTAATAAAGGAAAATTTTGGGAAGTTGAGGGAGTGGGGAAGGTGAAGAAGCTGAGGAGATGGGGAAGTTGAGGGAATTAGTGAGGATTTAAAAAGAAAGGAGGTTGCCCATTACTTTTGAAGTAACGGGTCTTTTAAATGAAATATTTTTTTAAATTAGAAGAGCATATGACTAAGATATTCACCTGCTTTTCGATTTCATCTGAACTCTTCCCCCTCCCCCCCCCCCCCCCACAAACTTAGGCTTTTAGCCTATGTTTGCATTTTTATAAAAGGTAGCTTCTCAAACTTAGACATTTTGGTTCATGCATGCTCAGTTTTGGGCATTTAGAGGATACCATGTTCAGGGTTATTAGTTTCTAGCAGAATGAAAGAAAAGTGACATCTTAGTCTCAAAGGGTTTGTCTAAGGATAGTATTCATCAGGTGAGTTCAAAGAAGGCCTATTGTCATATTCCCGAAGAAGTGTAATCTAGTATTTTGCCTTGAAAATATTCTAGGCAAGTTCTAGACTAATCATGCACACAATGATCAAGTAAGACTCACCACACATGGCACATGCATCTGTTGAATATAACTAGAATCTACAATTCAATACTAAGTGATGAACTTGACAAGATTACTTATTATGTTGAAACAGCCAAACCAAGACTTTATAGGTCATGTCTAGGAGCTTTTGTTTCACCAACTCAATGTTGACTCTATTAACACCTACCAAGTCAAAGGTCCATCAGCATACCCACTTTAACCTCCTAAAACTTGGATTTTCCCTTAAGAAAGTCTCTTATCTATCTATCATTGGGAATACCCACCCAGCTCGAGACACGAATAACAAAAATTTTAGATCCTAGGAAAAGAACCGTGGAATGAAGAAAACCCTAAGAGATTTTATTAGATAAAACTATAAAAATAAGACAAATAAGATAGAAAAACAAAAAAAAAACACATTTATTACACACAAAAGTTGATTCAATTAGTACAGACCACATTTCCACATTTTCACAGATCCTACCTACCTACCCCCACAAAATAGGACATGCATTGCCCTCAGTGAATACAAACAATATATACATATATATATATATATATATATATATATTAAAAGAAAAGGTAGGATCTCCCTGAGACACTCTAGGAGTCCTTGGCCTCCTCAGACTGGGCCAATGTGGTGGTCTCTGTGGTGTCAAACTCCTCTCCTGTTGGAGCACGAGAACTTGGGTCTGCGCCCACCATCTGCGCAATGATGTCATCCATGGAGCGCTGCACAGTTACTTCAACTTATCGCTCCTTATCTAACTCCCTTGTCACATGATTATCCTCTAGCTCTTCCTCATCTATCTCTACCCTCTCATCCTCGAAACCCTCATCCTCAGTTAGCGGGGCATTAAAGATGCTCAGGCTAGGCTGCAACTACCGAACACCTATATTCACCTTGCTTATGTCGGCTTTGAGAGCTGCTAAGGCCTCTCTGACACCAATACCCTCGAGCTCAGAAACCCTATGCTCCAAGTATTGAATTTGGACATGGACTGGAGCTAGAGCTTATCGATGTCTCTCTTAATCATGTCAGGTATGTGCTTAATCAGCAAGGTCAACCTGATGTTGTTCCGGGTAGTCATGTTTGCTACTATCACCATCCGAGCTGCAGATATAGATTGGGTTGACTGAGTTGCACTTGGTGTGTCAGAAGTTGAAGGTTGTGCCTCAAGCGCTTGGTCATTCTCCACTTGAGAGTCAATCCCCAAATCGGTCTCAGAAACATGAGCAACCACTGGCTCTCTTTTCCTCTTCTTCAGCTTTGGATTCATCTCACCCTGAATTTTTGTGATGTCCAACACTTGATTTGCCCCAATGCTCTCATCAATTCTTTCTATCTCTTGAACACTAGCGTCTAGGAATATATTCGTGACTAGCACTAGAAATGGGAGAGAAGTATGTTCTTGCTGAGCTTTATCCCTCATCTCCATTTCAGTAATGTTCCCCACATTAATGTGAATCCGTACCATGATACAAGCTATAAGAATTGTTTGGTCTAGTGGTACCTCATTGTCGTCCTTTGAAGGCATAAGTCTGGAGCAGATGAACCCTAACCATTGCTTGTCCTGAATGTTTAGGTCACTCTTGTAGATCTGACTTCCATTTGACGCCCAACTAGGTATACCTTCTACTATCAAAGATGCAATCTAGGTATAGTGATTCCTTGGGTTTTCCAACTTTGCTAAATAATCAGTGGCATCTGCATCATTGTCATCAAAGTAGGCCCAGTTGATTGCCTTTGCACTACAGTCTACCTCAACTCCCCTAACTTTTACCTTCTCCAGGCATGGTCTCAAACTCAGTGGACCGGTTACTTTTTGATGTTTGAGCAGCCCCATATGATGCATAAAACTCACGTACCAATGTGGGACAACAACGACCTGGAGGGATTGTCAATATTTCCTTGTATCTCTCCTTTATTTGACGGAGGATATCTAGGAAATCTTGCTCAATCCTATTGAGGCTGAACTGCCTCTCATCATTGAAGTTAGGGTTATGCATCTTGTTGAAAACTCTCTCTTTCATTCCAGGGACAGCATTAAACTGGAGAGCGTCTTTACCTCTCTTACGACGAAGTTCATCCCTTTTTTCCTCATCTTCCTTTTCTTTACTAAGGGCTTCTTCAAATTCTGGTTCAGACTCAGACTCTGCTTCTTCTTCAACTAGTCTTTTTTCTTTTCCTTTACCCTTCTCTGTAGGGTCACTTTGCTTTCCAGTACAAGGATGAGAGGTTCTTCGAGAGGTCATCCTACAAAGTCACAAAAGTTTACATTTGTTAGTGTCAAGCCTTATTAAGATCATTAAACAGTCCTAATTTTCATTCAAACTGTGCTCCACGAACTAGTGTTTGCGGTCAGCATTTGACTCACGAACTAGGGCTTTCAATCCCAGCGGAGGCTGTTTTGATTCGCGGTGGATTTTGTGGTTCACGGTTGCTCCATAGATTCAGATAGTATATACTTGATTCGCTAAGTGAATTTGCGTAATGATTCCATGGCCATGATTCAAGAACCACGCTCCGCGAATCACTCACGAACCTATCCAGTCGATCAAGTACTTTACCTTCTATTCGTGCCAAGATCGGGGTGGGTTATTCAATCGGATGATCATAGAGCTTCATGCAATGATTGTAATGCCCTCCCGCTCATAATAACAACTCACAAACTCTACCTAATCACAACATCAAAACCTACTCAGACTTCAGCTATGATGAATTTCACTCAACGCTTTATCAAACACAAAGTAAGCAAGAGTAGCGTTACTCTATTTCACGTGATCGGTCAACTTAACCCTCACCACTATTCTCTATTTTAATTAACAATACAAACACCAATTTTGGCAATCATTGGGTTACTCAGACTTCACCCTAAACGATCCTCCAAAACAATGCAACATTTAGTTAACAAAAAGAGTATAATGTTGAACTTTCTTACCTTTTGGGAAGTTGAGGGAGTGGAAAAGGTGAGGGAGTTGAGGATATGGGGAAGTTGAGGGAGTTAATCAGGATTTAAAAAGAAGGAGGTTGCCCGTTACTTTTGAAGTAATGGGTCTTTTAAATGAAATAATTTCTTTTATAATTGAAAGAACATACGACTAAGGTATTTACCTACTTTTTGATTTCATCAGAACTCTTCCCCCTCCCCAAAAAACTTAGGCTTTTATCCTATGTTTGCATTTTTATGAAGGGTAGCTTCTCAAACTTATACATTTTGGTTCATGCAAGCTCACTTTTGGGCATTTAGAGGATATCATATTCAGGGTTGTTGGTTTCTAGAAGAATGAAAGAAAAGTGACGTCTTAGGCTCAAAGGGTTTGACTAAGGATGATATTCATTACGTGAGTTCAAAGAAAGCCTATTTTCATGATCCAGAAGAAGTGTAATCCAATATTTTGCCCTGAAAACATTCCAAGCAAGTTCTTGACTAATTACGCACACAAGGATCAAGTAAGACTCCCCACACATTGCACATGCATCTATTGAATATAACTAGAATCTACAATTCAATACTAAGTGATGAACTTGACAAGATGACTTATTATGTCCAAACAACCAAACTGAGACTTTAGAGGTCATGTCTAGGTGCTTTTGTTTCACAAACTCAATGTTGACTCTATTAACACCTAACAAGTCATAGGTCTATCAGCATACACACACTTTAACCTCCTAAAACACAACTTTTCCCTTAAGAAAATTGCCTGTCTATCTATCATTGGGAACAACCACCCGGTTCGACACACGAATAACAAAAATTTTAGCTCCTAATGAAAGAACCATGGCATGAAGAAAACTCTAACATATTTTTCTAGACACAACTATAAAAACAAGATAAATAAGATAACAAAATAGAAAACATACATTTATTACACACAAAAGTTGATTTAATTAGTACATACCACATTTTCATGTTTTCACAAATTCTACCTACCTAACACACATCTTGAAAATAGAAAATACGAGAAATATATACTCACAATGATAACACAAAGATCTTTGATTCAATATTGATTGTCGAAATTCTCCGACAAAACTCAAAGAAAACCTTACTTTCTTTTCCCTCTTTAGTGTTTTTAAATGTAGCAATCATTGATAATCCTTTCTCTCTCACAGATTTTCCTTTAAAACACTCTAAAAATTCCAAAAAAGGAAATAACTAATGTACTAGTAATTACAAAGATGCCACCGCCAAAACACTTGTTGTGGAATCGTAGCCACAGTTAGCCATCCATGGTTCACACTTCAATCATGTTTCAGGTGACACAAAATGGCTGACTTTATGCCTTTGATCCGCATCCCGTTCGTGTCCCGCGTATTGCTATCCATGGTACACGCTTGCATGGAGTTTACGTTGTTAATTGGATGTGAAGTTCTGGGCTGGAACGCGGCTGATTCATGGTTCGTGCTTCATGATTCACGGTCCGTGCTTCAACTGCAGATCTTAGCACTGAGATGTGCTCTTCTGGTCATAAGAGCGACGAATCCGCGCCTCGCGGTTGGTCATCCGTGGTCTGGGGCTAGTTATCCTCACAGAGCTTAGGCTGTTTGGCTTGATCTTTGAAGCATTTTCACTTGATTCCTTTTCACCCTCTTCTGAATGGTAATTTCCTATACAGAAGAAGAGAAATCATTATAAGTACTTTATTTTGTATCAATTTATCACAAAATCTAACTTTATATCCCAATATGTTGGTTAAGATACCAACTTATCAATTATTTTTCATCACATCATTGCAATGATGCAAAACCTTCATTGTGCCCATATCAACTACTCTTTGCTTTTTGAGGAGCTCCTTCATGAACTTTGCATATCTTGGCATTTGGAGAAAGACATCAACCAGTGGAATATATAGGGACAACTTGCTAAAACTGTAAATGAAAATTTTGAATTGGTTATCCTCTTTCTTCTTTTCCAACCGCTGAGGGAAAGGAGGTGGGACTCTAAGAACTTCGCCTGTAGCATTGGTGGCCTCTTCACCTTCTTTATCAATGTTCTCAGTTTGAGGAGGAGCATCAACTCCTTCCTCCTCCAACATCACCTTATTATCAACATTGATAGGTGCTTTTGGCACCTCCTAATTCACTTCATCTTCATTTATTTTGGGATCATCCACCATATTGGGCTTGTTACCCACCTTACTAACAACTTTTCCACTCTTAGTAATAATATTCATGTAATGACCATCCTTCTTGGGATTGGGCACTGTGTCACTCGGAAGAGTCCCTCTCATTCTCAGGTTCATTTGCATTGACGATTGATTCATTGGAGCCTACAAATACTTAATTGAAATTGAATAGGATATCACCATTTGGGAAAGGTTAGACACCTCCCCTTTTAATTCTGTAACACCACTATCGGTTGACTCCACTTTATTTAATACATGAGTAAGTATCTCTCTAATTTTGGAGCTCCCCACATCACTCAACCCAACTACATTGGGGCTATATTGTATTTAGAAGGTGGAATATACGGGCTTGCACTTCTTTGGTATCTATCCCCATCTCGTACGGGTTCTCAGTTCCTCCACTTGTTGTCTCTATCACTCCACCCTTCGTTTGCAACTTGATCTCTCCAACCTTGATTCTCATCACACGAGGACGCCATGGACTTTGATTAGCACCTTGGCACCCTTGACGAGAACCCATCATTTGACCAGCTATAAACTGGCATTCCTCGTCGTACTGTAGTTGTGAAGCATCTCCTTCATATTAGTTGGGACCTTGGGTTCCCATAGCATTAACTCCCTTAGCTCCTGACCCCAATAAATGCTTTGTCATCAGCTCCACTTGGGTCATTATTTTTGCCAAGATCTCGTCCCTCTCTTCTTCATGTTTCTTCAACTCAACTGCAAGATGGCTAGATGAGGTACCACTAGCGAACACCTCGGAGTCCCTCGTATGACAGGCTCTATTTGTTTTTGTCTTTCTATCGGGGAAGGCCTTGGCCTAGCTATATGTTTGGTCTATAATCGAACCCAATGCAAAGTTGTTAGTCCCGGACTAGCTGATGGAGTCAAGAGACTTGTAGAAGCTTTGAAGTAATACTACATCGAGTAAACCATGGTTGGGGCAAATGGCCACCTTCTTTTTGAATCGAAGCCAAACTTCATGAATGGGCTCTCCCAAGAGTTGATGAAAGTTTATGTTTTTTTCTCTAAACTGTAGCATCCTAGATTGAGGGAAGAACCTATCCAAGAAGGCTTCTATTAATTCATTTGAAGAAGTTATAGACCCCGGAGGCAGCACCTCCAACCACACTGTCACTACACCCGTTAAAAGTATGGAAACAGTCACAACCTTATCGACTCATGGATTATATTCATGATGTTGAATGGTTGGCATATCTCTATGAAGTTCCCGAGGTGCCAATTAGCATCCTCAAGAGCTTCATTTGCAAAAGGTGAAGCATGTTACTCGTGAGATGAAAGACTGCATTCCCTACCATAGGTGGTAGGCGAATGGCACTAGCCACATCATGTTTATGGGATTATCTTCCCCCTCCATTGCGCCATCCATGTTGCATGCGTTACTAGCGTGACTCATCTTTTGTAGACCAAGATAACCAGAAAAACTAAAAGCAATGTGGAAACTTCATCTATAAGTAGAATTACCTTATATGCAGAATTCCATTGCTATAAGTAGCAATGGAAAACTCAGATTTAGACGGTTGTGAGGAAAAATACAAGGTAAGTTTTCTTAATTTAAAGGAAAATATTAACTCATACTCTCAAAATAAAAAATGAGTACAACTCTCTAGCAATTGAAAAGAATCAACTTATGAGAATGCTTCTTTTAAATATGACAATAGAAATTTGGAAGAAGAACGAGAGGAACTAGTCCAAAAAATTGAAGAATTAAAAATTATACTAAGGATCATCTTGAGGGGAAAATACGTTAAAAAATTGAAACTTGATAGGCAAACAGTGCTAACAAAGAATCAAGCCTTTAAGAAGAACCTAGATAAAGCCAAACTGGATCTTGAATGAACCTTAAGCTGGACTAGGTCCTCTGAACTACTAGTCTTTATGCAGGAAAGTTACTTTGGTCCTAGACAAGGTCTAGGATATAAGAAAATATCCCCAAACAGCGAACACTGTCTCAAGCTAGACCATATACTCTGTTCTCATTGTGGAATCATGGATCATTACAAAGGCCAATGCATAATCAAGTTAAATGCAAATTGGAAAAATTTTGAGTGTGCCAATCTTCGACTTGGTTCACATTTTCAAACTACAAAACATAAGACAAATTATGAGGTTTTGAATCCCAGACTTGGTCCCTATATTCAAACTATAAATATAAGAAGAAATTTCTCCTTACCTCCTAGGCCAAAAGAGATCTAATACATCCTTTCAATAATAAATAGGGACCTAAGCTCATATGGGTAACCAAATCTAATCTCTGATCATTGTTTCAGGTGAAAGTGAGAGCGAAGAAGTCAATCTAGTATATGATAGTGTATGCTCCAGACAAAATGGAGTTATCAAAAGGAAACATAGAATACTAGAAAACATGGCTAGAACTATATTTATAGAAAGTGGATTGTCGAAAGGGTATTGCACTGAAGCAGTGAACACAACCTGCTATCTCATAAATAAGTGTATGATTAGACCATTGTTAGAGAAAACCTCTTATGAACTGCTAAAAGGGATGAAACCAAACTTGTCGCATCTCAGAGCATTTGGTTGTAAATGCTTTATTTATAATAATGGTAAAGAAGAACCGGAAAAGTTTGATGCCAAGAGTGATGAAGAAATATTCTTGAGTTTCTCCTCTCATAGTAAAGCCTATAAAGTTTTGAACAAAAGAACAAATTGTATGGAGGAAAGTTTTCATATAATATTTGATGAATCAAACTCGTTTGGTAGCTTGAACATTCAGAAAGACATTGAGGAAATTCGGTTAGCCCCCATCATGAACATGGAGAAGGAACCAGATACACCTGATGAGAACATATCACATGAAATACAAAGTTCAACTGAGATAACTATCATAAATGACCAGACGCGGGAAAAGAAATCTCCTTACCAAGTGGAATAGATGAACAAGAACCCTTTCTAACTCAGTCCCTAACATCTTATGAACTTGTTTCATTGGCTAGATCAGAACCATTGAAAGTATGATCAAGCAATTGAAAACAAAAAATCTCTCACCCTATCCAAGACATGCTCACTCTATTAGACTCTGAAATTCAGACCAGGTCAAAATTGAGAAATATGTGTGCCTTCTCAGCATACCTATAATGGTTGAACTAAAAAAATATAAGAAAATCACTTCAATATACATATGGGATCAACGTAATGCAAGAGATGTCAAGTCAGTTTGAATGCATTAAAGTGTGAAACCTAGTTCCCCATCCTAGAAATAAAATTTTGATTAGAACAAGGTCCATATTTTGAAATAAATAGGATGATCAGGGGACAATAGTCAGAAACAAGGCTCACCTAGTAATTCAGGGATACAATCAAGAGGAAAGTAAGACTATGATGAGAATTTTCACCCTGTGGAAAGAATGAAAGCTATCAGAATACTAATAGCCTTTGGAACATTCATGAGATTCAAGTTATACCAAAATGGATGCTAAGAGTTCATTCGTAAATGGTTACCTTCAAGAATAGTCTATGTTAAACAACATCCTCGATTTGAATAACATAAACATCCAGATCATCTCTACAAGATGAACAAGGCATTGTATGGTCTCAAACAGGCTTCTAGAGCATGGTATGACAAGTTATCAAGTTTTCTTCTGGATCATGGGTATAACAGGGGAAAATTGATAATACATTATTTCTTAGAAAAATGAGAAACATCATATTAATAATCGAAGTTTTAGCTGATGATATTATCTTTGGGTCTACTAATGAAGGATTGTGCAATGAATTTGCAAAATTAATAAGTGGTGAGTTTGAGATGAGCATGATGAGAGAACTGAATTATTTCTAGGGCTTTAAATCAAGAGAACAAAGTATGGTACATCAATTCATCACTATAAATATATCAAGGAACTGCTCAACAAATATGAGATAGAGAACTTAACGACAAATGATACACCTATAACTATAACAATAAGAATGGACATGGATAAACCTGGTTCAAAGGTAGAAGAAACTAAATACAAGGGCATGATTGGATCTCTATTCTATCTAAATAGATCATATATCGTCTTCAGTGTGGGTTTGTATGCCAAATTTCAATCAAATCCAAAATAATCTCACATGAAGGTAGTTAAAAGAATTCTAGATATCTGAAAGGAACCTTAGACCTAGTTCTGTGATATCCTACCAGCGACTCATTCAAGCTTGTAGCATATAGAGATGCAGACTATGCAAGATATTTAGTTGATAGAATAAGTACATCGGGAATGGTTCACGTTTTGGGACCTTTCTTGATTTCTTGAGCTACTAAGAAGAAAAACTCAGCTGCTGAGGCTGAATATATACCAACTACTTTTTGTTGTGCACAACTACTATTGATTAAGTAATAGTTAGAGGACTATGGAATATACATGGAGTGCATACCTATCATGTATCAAAATATCAGTGCCGTGAATATCGCAAAAAACCCGATTCATCATAAAGGAACCAAGCACATTGATGTACATCATCACTTTTTGAGGGACAATGTTGAAAAGGGAAATATCTTAGTGGTTTTCTATATGACTTAAGACAAAGTAGATGACATATTCACAAAAGCTTTAGGGAGAGAACCATATAAATGGATTCCCGTGGAACTTAAGCCCATAAAAATTCACTAACTCTATTACTATTTTCCTCACTAATGACTAAACTGAGATTATTCTTATGCTTACTCTGATCCTCTACAGTAAAATTTATTAACACAGTCTTGTATATTTAATTAGGTATCCACCTTGGGAATGCTTCATCTGGATCAAAATGGAACTGATGATATTATCCCTATTGTCTAAACTTTGCAATATATATAGGGGAGAATCATATAGGAGGAACCAGGTTCCTCCATAAGCTAAACAGTATGTAGTATTCCTTTTGTCAACATATGCATTATAAATTGCTTTAAAAATTTTTGACCATATACTGATGAACCAGGTCCATCATGAAAAAAATAGAAGTTCCATCCTAAATATCCAATCACCCGAAATCCATGTCATCATTACTTGCTGTCAACCTTGAAAATTGTCATAAAGGCCACATCTTGTCCACCATAACTACATAAACCATTTCATTTCTCAACCCAGTCTATCAAGTTTTCAGTTTCAACCATAAAACCCCATCAACTCTCAAAACTCTTTCATTCTCAAAGAAAATCACAGCTCCCTCATTATTATCATATCCCCAAAATCACTCTTTTCATATCAAAGAACATGGCTTCCTCAAATCCCAAAACTTCTTTCATTGACTACTGAGATAAGGAAGACCTAAGTCCTCAAACTTCCCATGCATAAACTCAGGGGAAAACTCCTACACAGACGCCATCTCCACAAGAACTTAAACCCACAAATTAGTACCACATTCTACTCTGACAGGCTCCATCCCCATCCATGAAAATCTAGAAATTTCCTCCATTTCTCATCATTCCAACCTCCACCTGGGGAGAACCCTCTATCATTAAAAAATCCTACATTTTGAGATTCATTAGAACACAATTGGCCTTCTTCTGAAAAAGGATATAAAAGGTTGACTGTTGGAGAAAGAGAAGAAAAACAATAAGATGGAGAGGGAAGTAGTGGCAGAAGGAAAAGAGTGTGAAATAGTTCTAGAAAAGGGAGAAACAAAGATAGATTTTGGGTCGAGGAAATTAAGGAGGAATATGAGAATGGCAATGTGCTATTGAGTTCAAGAGTAGAAATCCTCAAAACCCAAAAAAAACAAAACGCCCTAAAAAATATATTTCTGTGAAGGTCACACCAGTCAAGAAACCACAAACTAGAACTGCCAAAAGGGAGGAATTGGAGTAAGTTGCTAAAGAATTCAAGCAAGGGCACCAAGAAAAGGGAAAAGATTGTTCAAAAACAGCCTCAGACCCCCATTAGACTAGATAAAAGTAGTAAATAAATACATCTCCCCTCTTAGGAGACTCTAGATATAGACTCCCCAACATTACCAAAAGGGAAGAAGCATGTACCTCAAATATAGTAGTTTCAAAGTCCTCCATTAAAATGACCACCAAAGTTAACAAAAATGTTAAAAAAAGTTTGGCTCTAGAAAAGGAGAGATATTTTGGGTCGCAAAAAGAATTGAAAGGTAGAGTTGTGGATACATCCATCCTAAATGAACCTGGTATGCCTAGCTAATTGAAAAATTACGCTTCCAAATGTGGTATCACATTTTTTATCTGCCATTTACTTGTTGTTCATGAATCAACAATGGTGGACTTCTATATTAACTTTGAAATACTTAAAGAAGGGAATATTAGTTCATTAGTTCATGGGGTGTCATGTGCGGACTGTTGAAAGTCTAGGTGCAATACTCCATGTACCCTTTGAGGGATATGCAGACTATAACTTGGAGAAAATGGATCATTTTTCTCTTACCACAAAATTTACTCGAGGTCGAGTTGGAACTGGTATAAGAAGAGTGTTGAAAAGAGAAATGAAGCTAGCCCACAAGCTTTTATTTGAGTTAGTCAATAATTGCTTGCTTTCCCGAAATAAAAGAAGATATGAGGCTACTTGTGGAGACTTGGGGTTAATAGAGATGTCAATCTTCCCCTTTATAATAATTAGGTAAATAATGTGAGTAATTAATCTAGAGCAGGATTCTCATGGGCTTTCTTATGGGTTCTTGCTTACAAATATCTTTGAGGACTTTAGGTCCCTCTAACTGGTGGAAAGGTCAGATCAAAGAAGGAACTATTTGATAAAAAGATCTTGGAGGAATGTTTTCTTCAGGGTGGACATGCTGCAAAGGGAATGAGCCCAATTACTTAATTGCTCTTGGATCTGCAGATCTCAAATGCTTGCATTATCTCATTGGAAAGTGAGAATGTCTAGCTAAAGGCTGGGTTGAAGTCAGCCCAGGATGAAATTTCTCAACAAAAAGAAAAAAAAATGCTTCAGGAGCAGCTTTTCCAGAATAGTAGGATTGACAAACTCCTTTTACTAGTTGAGAAGAACACTTCCTCTTCCTCCATTGTCCCTTAGCCTCTCTCTAAATATCCTTATATCCCATTCATCTTTGTTTTTCAATTTGTGATATAGTGTTTCATCAATATGGTTATTTTCTTTTAGAAATTAAATGTTATGTTGATGATTTGGAGCCTTGGGGGCTTAATTTGGTGTTACTATGGCCAGTCTCTTTCTTTTCATATTTCTATGCAACTGTTAGATGGCTAGTATTAATAGTTTGACTTATTATTTCCAGCATGATAGTATGTTCTGATTGGTGCAGTCCCAGTGGCCATGAATTAGTATATTACTGCACACTGCTACAAGACTTAGTTTATTGTTTACTTATTCTTTTTGATGATATCAAAAGACTAAAAATTAAATGAGTAGAGGTAGGATAAAAAAATGAGGGTGCATGGTTTGGTGGAAAGAAAAACTATGGCATATTTGTCATCATAAAAAAGGGGAAATTTGTTGAAAAATTGATGTTGAACTATCAGATATTCTGATGATTGACAAAGTGAACTAGGTTGTAGTTTTAGACTTATTTTCAATTATATAGGTTTGTTCATGGAGCAAACAATAATGAATAGGTTGTAGATATTTAGAGAATCGAATGTAGAAAGAGAATACCATCAGGCCAAAGGAGTTCAAGTCCATCTAAAGTCAGACATATCATAGCAATCCAAAAGAAAACAAAATATAGCTTCTTTGTGGAACTCCAAAATCCTGCAAGGGACGGTGAGGCCAAATCGAGGCTGACTAGGATTACAAGACCAACACTATACAAGGGCAGATTTACCTTTACCCGAGGGGTGTCACGTCACATTGCTTCGTTGAATTATTTTACTAAATATACATATATATAAATAATAAAAAATAAAAATATAAGGTACAAATACTAAAAGGACTCTGCTTATTTAAAAAGTTGTGCATTGGCTTGATGGTTAGGCACTCCCTCTTTCACGTGGAAGGTCATGGGTTCAAGCTTTTACTTAGCCTCATTTTTTGAAACTTTTTTACTCTTACTCTTTCATTTACTCATTTTTTAAAATTATGACACAGCTTATGAAGAATTCTGCGTACGCCACTGACACTATATATCGTGGAGAAGGCAAAGGAGAAGGATTGAAGATTGCAAGCCAAACATTGCTTATTCTTAGAGAGCAATAGTCATCGAGAGTTCTAAAAGAGAGAGTTGAGTTTTATATTAGTTACGATAGAGTTAGTTGATTGAGTTCTTACTTATTCTGAGAGTTAGAGTCTAGAGAATAGCACTATAGTAAAGTGTTTAGGAAAAGAATCTCAGACTAGAGTTTATAGTCTGAGTAGAGTTCATCGGTTAGAGCTAGTCACTTATTGTGAGTCACTAGAGTTACTCCCTTTGATTATCAAGTTGTAATATAAAATTACTCTTCGAAGTTTAGTGAAGTTGATTGAAAATCCTATTCTATAGGTCGTGGTTTTTACTCCTTTGAGTAAGAAGGTTTTTCACGGTAAATCTATGTATTTAATATTGTTAATTTTCTTACATGATAGAAGATTGAATCAGGTTCAAGGTGTTATAGTATTACTGGTGGTGATTAATTCAATTATGGACTCTAATTTGAAAAGATCAAAACTGTAATTGGTAATGTACTAATAAAGGGCAGGCCCATTATCGTAACAGGTCGCTTGTGATTTCATAACTGAACAGTGTCTCATAAAATATCTTTTTATGCACAAATGTTATATAAAATTTGGAATAGCTCAGGAATTATGAATACTGTAGATATATAAAAATTTTGTCTATTAACTTCTAAAATCAAGAAAAAATTTACTATCCACCTATGTGTATTACAGTCTTCTTATGTCCTGTGTAACTTGCTTTTCAGATGAAAATCAGAATATAGATAAGTCTCATCAGTCTTTTATATTCATCATCCAATATTTTTTCTAAACAAGCCTTCACTTAATAATTGGCAATACTATTACTATAAGGAGATGTAAAAAGTCAGACAATAAGGTAGCAAAAATTGAGAAAATAAAAAATTTAAACAAAAATAAAATAAAATGTCAAGAAGAAAATTAAACAGAAAATTGAATTGAGAAAGTAAAAAGTGCAAATTTTACCATGTGATTACCCTTGTGCAGTTGATCATAAATTATTTGTAAAAATAAAAAGATGTTAAATACAAAACAGATACTATAAGAATAAAAAGTCTCATGAGGAACTTCAAGAAGAAAATACACTTAATTTGAAAAGTCAACCATACATATTAGAAATATATGTTTATAAACTTCACATCAACTTCCTCCGGACATGACAAATGTCTAAATAAACTTAAATCATATCAGGATTTTAGTATATTATTAGGATATTTATGTAAAGGGAAAAAAATTAAAAATAAAAACACTTTGTTAGAACATGAAAATATATCATGCTTACCAATTAAGTTGCTAAAAGACCACATTCATGAAAAGATTAATTTCTACCTCTTCAAACTCCCAGCATATCGAAAATTTTCAAAATTTGGATCCATTTTCTTCTGCAAGTAATAAAAAATAAGAATTGATATAAGAAAGTTAAAAAAATACTCTATATAACAGAAATTCTTGACATTTAACAGAAAAATGGAGAAGTTTTTTTTAACGTCATGAAGTATCATAATTTCTCTAATATCTGTCAATTCCCAACTTTGTTTATATATAGACTAGTAAATTTATCCGTGATTCGCGCGGTTATGAAAATTAATAATTTTAAATATCTTTCTGTAATAAATTTAATTAAGATAAAAGATATGAAATTTTAATTTATATGAGTATAAGTTTTAATTTTGTAATCGAATAAATACTTATATAACTACTTACTTTGTTAGCTCCAACACTCTTTTTAAAATTAATTTCACAAAAAAGCGAGAATATTTATAATATGAAGGCAATAAAAAGTGACATTAAGACTGAACATATTTATTTACTAAACATACAAAATTATTAAGTAATAAACTTTACTATAAGAAATTTTTAACTTAATGGTATATGAAAATAATTGTGTTGATCACTCATCCTAAAAAAATTATTTATCTTATACCAATTTGCTTATTCACTAATATTATTTTTTAGATTTGTTGCTAACTTTTTGTCGTATGATCTAGTTATAGTTCATTTGATAAATGTTTTATTAATTTGATGTTTCTAATGTAATAGAATGAGTTTTATTTAGATAATTGTAATTTGTAAGGTTACTGAAATATTCATTATGTACTGACTTGTAATTTAGAACTCTATATTAGAATAGAATTTTAATATCCACCTTGTATCATTATAATATTCTGTTAAAATATTAAAAATAATGTTAATCAACAAACATTTCTCTTTACTTCTCCATTACCAAATTAAAAAGAAAGAGGAAATTTCCCTCATTTTTCAATTAATCTCTAAAAATTTTATTTTGTTTTTAAATTACAAGAGTGATGTGATTCATATATAACAACAAACTTAAAGCATCTATAACATTACACAAAGTGTCAAAATTTGATTTAAATATTTTAAAAAGAAATTTTATCTTCAAATTTTTGTTACTTCGATGGAAATTTATTATTTCTCTTTTCTCATTTATATATTTTAGACTTATTTCAAAAAAAATTATTAACTTTGGAAAACTACGTTCAATAATTTCTTTGATTTTTTAAAAATAAAAAAGAGAAAAAATTATTCTTCTTATTTGCAAATAGGTGAATTACTTGTTTAATGTTTAGTTTGTTACTTTTTATTTTATGAAGTACTTAGGTATTTGATTCGTAAAATATTTTTTATGCAAAACTCAAAATAAAAAATAAAACATAATTAAAATGGAAACAAAACGCATAAGGAAAGCATGACACCAATTTCGGTCACTAATTTTGAATGTTGATATCAAATTTCTATTCCAGTCAATATTTTTCTTCTTTATTTTCCTCCTTCCCCTCTTTTTCCTTTATAGTTATATATTTAGTTTTTCACTTTATAAAAGTATAAATATTCAAAATACACTGGACTCCCTTCTCCTCCTGTTATATAATATACAAATAAAAAATAAGAAAAATTATACTTTTCTCAATTAAGCACTATTGTCTACATGATAAAAAAGAAGTACAATTTTAGTAATTATGGATATTTTTTTTTTATTTTAACATAAGATTTCACTTTCAATATAAATATTTTGTCAAGCCAAATAAAAAGAAGAAGAACAAGGACAAAGATTTTAACAATTTTGTGCCTGGACTCATTAGTCAAAATCTAAAGTAAAAAATTACTAATAAAAAAGAATAGATCAAAAAAGTCAATTATCTCTAACACACAACTTTTCAATACTCAAAAATAATAAATTACACATGTAATACAAAAAAATTCAAGTTATAAGCATGAAATATCATAACAACCGCTAAAATTTTTTAACAAAACAGAAAAATGTGTACAATATTAATTTTGATAAAGAATTAAAGAAATCAAAGCATATATAATTGAATTATAGTTCTTAGAATTTTATCCGCATATCAAATTCACCAAATCTTTCAAGTCCTCCATATTTGTCGGAGCAGAAAAAAGAAAAATGAACACTATAGACAGTAAAATCTTGCGCCGAGAAAATAATAATCAAGACGGAAAAAATATCGCAAAAATCATAGTATTTATTATGAATATGAGTGTTACAATCTCTATTAATCCTTTGATTCTTCTTTTCGAATATAAATTCAAGGGATTTTGAGCATAATCTTGAATTTGATGAATTTGATCTTGACTTGTACTTGAATTCAAGGGTGTTTGAGCTTGATCTTGAATCCGGTGGTCTCGATCTTGATCCGTGTTTAAATTAAAGAGCTTGAAGCTTGTTCTTGAATTCTCGTTTTGATCTCTAAAACTTGTAGAGAAAAACTTGAATGCTTGTATCTTGTAGAGAAATCTGCAGCGTTTGATCCACGAGCTCTCTCTAGATTGTTGTTAGAATTCAGGTCCTATTCTGAATTATGAGACCCCTATTTTTAGTTTTAGGATGGAAGAGTTGCGATAAGGACGAACTTCTTTCAACCAATAAGATTTAGGTTGACATGACGATATTTGATTAGTTAGAATATGTCACTTATACACGTGGCGCATTTTCATTGGCCTTTGATTTGATTAGGCATGCTATGTCATTTTTGACATGTGGCATGATCCCATTGGCTCTTTTATTTTACTTGGCGTGAAATGTAATTTGACACGTGGCACCAAATTGGGCCTCTAGGAAGATGACATCTTGGGCTCCCTAAAATGGACTCATTCGTAGCCCAATTTGATGGACTAACCCAATGAAATTGGAGCATTAATTAAATTCATATTTATTGAACTCAAATGATTAATCCAATTATATTAATTCATAATATTTATTTGGATTAATATATTTTGAATTTAAGATAATCCTAATTTCTTACGAATTTAAATTTGATAAAATTTAACCATCTGCAAATGCCCCCACTTCAAGACTTGACCAAAATATTTATTTGAAAGACTAGACTTGAAGTATCACTGTAGCATACTTTTGAGATTAATCATCATATGTTCAATGTATTTATATTGAATTATTTGTCTACGCCATATCATGATAAAATGTGCAAAATTTAGTAACTCTCTTCGTCACTGTAGATTTATTTATTAAAATTCTAGAATTGATATGGATTGGATTTTTATCCAAGAAGAATTGCCACTTTCTAGAAGTAATGCGGATTGAATTTGTATCCAGGAAGGATTGTCACTTTCTAGAAGTTATATGGATTAATTTTGTATCCAAGAAGAACTGCACAGAGTTTTGACTTTTTCAATTTGAATTTCATTAGGATACTTTAACTCCAATCCAATTGACACACTACTTCTTTTTTACCTCCTTGAAACTCTATATAAAGAGATGTGCTCTTCATTATTTTACATCAGTTGCAGTGTTGCAAGTTAATCATAATACATACAATTTTCTTCTCCTCTCCTTTTTAATTTTCGTAATTTTTTCTACAGCCTGACACACGTGTGGTAGAAAATTCATATCTTATTGTAGGAATATCGAAATCATAATTCGTTTAATTTTCCAGAAACTAGACTTCTATATATACAACATAGCTGAATTTCAGAATTCAAACCCTTCAATATTATTCTGCATAAATTTTTGAAGTTGACTTAAAATTCTATCATGGCCGAATTGTCACCTTTTTACAGCTCAGCATGATTGTAGTAGAAAATTAATATCTTATTGTAGGAATATCAAAATCATGATCTGTTTAATTTTGCAGGAATTAGACTTCAATATCTACAATATAGCTGAATTTCAGAATTAAAATACTTCAATATTATTCTACATAAATTTTTTGAAGTTGACTTAAAATTCTGTCATGCTCGAATCGTCATTTTTTCACGGCTCAGCATGCTTGTAGTAGAAAATTTATATTTTATTGTAGGAATATTAAAATCATGATTTGTTTGATTTTAGAAACTAGACTTCTTTATCTAAAATATATCTAAATTTTAGAATTAAACTCCTTCAATTCTGCATAATTTTTTGAAGTTGTCTTAAAATTGTGTCATGCTGAAATTTCGGATTTGCGAGGTCCCACTAAAACTTCTATATCTTGATGTAGGGAAGATGAAATCGGAAAAAGTTTTAAATTTCAGAAGTCAGACTTCAAGGGCTTCATTGTCACCTAAAATGTTATCTCAAATCTAATTGAGTTGGTCTAGATTCCATCTTGAACACCACTTTCAAATCCGAAACGTCTTGACAGGTAATAATCTTTCTTCTATTTGTATTTTCTTATATTACCTTTCTCTCTCCTTTTTTTCTATGGATCAGAAGGATTTTTCTAGCTCAATGCGGATTAATGTTACTAAAATGTTAATTACTGACGGAGTTGCATATTTTTTCCTTCAAAGAGACCAGACTTAAGGTGTAGTACCGGATGAGTTTCATCTGCGCTTTAAGATCTCGGTTATTCTTTTGAAGAAACTGACTTAAGGCATAGTACAGGATGAATTTCATCCGCACTTTAGAAATTCAGTTATTCTTTTGAAGAAACTGGCCTCAGTCGTAATACAGGATGAATTTCATCCGCGCTTTAGAACTTTGGTTGTTCTTTTGAAGAAACCGGCCTAAGGCGTAGTACAAGATGAATTTTATCCGCGCTTTAGAAATTTAATTATTCTTTTGAAGAGACCGGCCTAAGGCGTAGTACATGATGAATTTCATCCACGCTTTAGGACTTTGGTTGTTCTTTTGAAAAAACCGACCTGAGGCATAGTACAGGATAAATTTCATCTACGCTTTAGGATTTTGGTCATTCTCTTGAAGAAATCAAGCCTAAGGCATAATACAGGATGGATTTCATCCACATTTTAGAATTTTGGTTATTCTTTTGAAGAACCGACCTAAGACGTAGTACAGGATGAATTTCATCCGCGCTTTAGGATTTTGGTCATTCTCTTGAAGAAACTGAGCCTAAGGCATAGTACAGGATGAATTTCATCCGCGCTTTAGGATTTCGGTTATGAACTTACCTGTCATGATCTCTATATTCGTTTTTACGCCTTTGAGTTGGATGA
The DNA here is from genome assembly GCA_035772735.1 of Datura wrightii. Lineage (NCBI taxonomy): Eukaryota > Viridiplantae > Streptophyta > Magnoliopsida > Solanales > Solanaceae > Datura > Datura wrightii. The sequence continues at coordinate 101,326,077 of JASDFA010000007.1, forward strand.
TGATTTTTTTTTTGAAATCAATTTTTAATGTTGGCAAGCTGACAGCTCCAAATGTACGTATATAGTGAATTTAAACTTCGCACTCAAAGGCTTTACCAATATGAAGACCCCGAGTTGCTGATTTGATAATTTTCTTAAACAAATATAATTGTCTTGTTGAGAAAATTGATTCTTCACAGAGATTTGCCCGCATTATATTGAACCATTAAGGTTTGATGAAGGTCCGAATTTCAAATAAAAGAACCCCTATAGATATAATCTCCATGTGTTGGTCAGATGAACTTTATCTCATCACCTTTCTCTAAAATATCTCTTGGAGTGATATATCTTTTTTAACTCATGCGACTGAACTTAGAATAAAACTCTAAGCTTCATACGTACCTCGGCGAAGAGGATCAAGTCTTTTCGTAGTTCATAAAGAGAGTTTGTTTTGGTGTCCTAATTTTTGCCTAGATCACCTCTTGCAAGGTTTTCATTGATATGGATTGGATTTTTACCTAAGAAGAACTGCCATTTTCTAGAAGTAATGCAGACTGAATTTGTATCCCGGAAGGATTGTCACTTTCTAGAAGTTATGTGGATTAAATTTGTATCCAAGAAGAACTACATAGAGCCTTGACTTTTTCAATTTGAATTTCATTAGGATACTTTAACTCCAATCCAATTGGCACACTACTTCTTTTTTACCTCCTTGAATCTCTATATAAAGAGATGTGCTCTTCATTATTTTACATTAGTTGCAGTGTTGCAAGTTAATCATAATACCAGACAATTTTCTTCTCCTTTCCTTTTTAATTTTCATCACTTTTTCTTCAGCTTGACACATGTGTGGTAGAAAATACATATCTTATTGTAGGAATATAGAAAGCATGATTCGTTTGATTTTTCAAAAACTAGACTTATATATCTACAATATAACCGAATTTCAGAATTAAAATCCTTCAATATTATTCTGCATAAAATTTTGAAGTTGACTTAAAATTCTGTCATGCCCAAATCGTCACCTTTTCACAGCTCAACATGCTTGTAGTAGAAAATTCATATCTTATTATAAGAAAATCAAAATCATGATCCATTTAATTTTTCAGGAACTAGACTTCTATATCTACAATATAGCTGAATTTAAGAATTAAAATAATTCAATATTATTCTGCATAAATTTTATAAAATTGACTTAAAATTCTGTCATGCTCGAATCGTCACTTTTTCACAGCTCAACATGCTTGTAGTAGAAAATTTATATTTTATTGTAGGAATATTAAAATCATGATCATTTAAATTTTTTAGAAACTAGACTTCTTTATCAAAAATATGTCTAAATTTCAGAATTAAACTCTTTCAATATTATTCTACATAATTTTTTGAAGTTGGCTTAAAATTTTGTCATGCTGAAAATTTCAGATTTGCGAGGTTCCACTAAAACTTCTATATCTTGATGTAGGAACAACGAAATCAAAAAACATTTTTATTTTCAGAAGTCATACTTCAAGGGCTTCATTTTCACCAAAAATGTTATCTTAAATCTAATCGAGTTGGTCTAGGATCCATCTTGAACTCTACTTTCAAATCTAAAACGTCTTCACAGGTAATAATCTTTCTTCTATTTGTATTTTCTTATATTGCCTTTCCCTCTCCTTTTATTTTATAGATCAGAAGGACATGTTCTAGCTCAATGCGGATTAATGTTGCTGAAATATCTATTACTGATGGAGTTTCATAATTTTTCCTTCAAAGAGACCAGGCTTAAGGCGTAATAAAGGATGAGTTTCATCCGCGCTTTAAGATCTTGGTTATTCTTTTGAAGAAACTAGCCTAAGGCATAGTACATGATGAATTTAATCCGCGCTTTAAGACTTATGTTATTCTTTTAAAGAAATCAGCCTAAGGCGTAGTATCCATCTGCACTTTAGGACTTTGGTTGTTCTTTTGAAGAAACCGGCCTAAGACATAGTACAGGATGAATTTCATCCGCGCTTAGGACTTTGATTATTCTTTTGAAGAGATCGGCCTAAGGTGTAGTACAGGATGAATTTCATCCACGCTTTAAGACTTTGGTTGTTCTTTTGAATAAACTGACCTAAGGCGTAGTATAGGATAAATTTCATCCACGTTTAGGACTTTGGTCATTCTCTTAAAGAAATCGAGCCTAAGGCGTAGTACAGGATGGATTTCATCCACACTTTAGGATTTTAGTTATTCTTTTGAACAAACCGACCTAAGGCGTTGTACAAGATGTATTTCATCCGTGCTTTAGGATTTTGGTCATTCTCTTGAAGAAATCGAGCCTAAGACATAGTACAGGATGGATTTCATCCACGCTTTAGGATTTTGGTTATGAACTTACTTGTCATGATCTCTATATTCATATTTGCGCCTTTGAGTTGGATGATGATTTTTTTAAAAATTGATTTTGAATATTGGCAAGCTGACAGCTCCAAATTTGCCTACATAGTGAATTTAAACTTCGCACTCAAAGACTTTACCAGTTTGAAGACCCCGACTTGCTAATTTGATGATTTTCTTAAAAAAAAATATAATTGTCTTCGTTAGAAAATTGATTCTCCACATAGATTTGATCTATTATATTGAACCACCAAGGTTTGATGAAGGTCCTAATCTAAAATAAAAGAAACCTTGTAGTTATAATCTCTATGTGTTGTTCATATGAACTTTACCTCGTCACCTTTCTCTTGAACATCCCTTGGAGTGATATATTTTTTTAAACTCATGTGACTGAACTTAGAATAAAACTCTAAGTTGCCTACGTACCTCGGTGAAGAGGATCAAGTCATTCCGTAGTTCATAAAGAGTGAGTTTTTTTTGGTGTCCTAAGTTTTGCCTAGATCACCTCTTGTGAGGTTTTCAATCTAGCGGACCATTTGCGTCCTAATTTTTGCCTAGATCACCTCTTGTGATGTTTTCAATCTAGCGGACCTTTTGCATCCTAACTTTTGCCTAGGCCGTCTCTTGCGAAATTTTCAACCTAGCGGACTTCCTTTTGTTTAATATTTTTTTAATAAAGTCGTGAACAGTTTATACTCTTGCAGGCCAGGAGTGACATGCAGTTGATGCTCATGCTTTAAGGAGTGTTGTCTCGCTTCAAGAATAGTATCTTTTCAAGAACTTTGCATTAATAGGGCCAATTCTCACGTCATCTGCATCAACAAGCTTGTAAGCGCCACTTGAATATGCTTCTTGTATGACATATGGTCCATCCCACTTTGAGGTGAATTTGCCCCCAGACTTATGAGAAGTGATGATAGACCTTCTTACTGCTAGGACTTGATCACCTACTTGAAAGCATCTCAAGCGAACCTTTTTGTTGAAAGCACGAGATAGACGAGCTTGATAGCATTCCAAATTTTATTGAGCCTCCAATCTCTTCTCATCAAGTGCTTCTAACTCTACAAGCCGTTATCGAGAATTTTCTTCTTCTGTGAGCCCTTCTTGAATATCAAGCCTTAAAGAAGGTATTTGGCGCTCAAATGGTAGGACTGCTTCAACTCCATAAGCAAGCGAGTATGGCGTCGCTTGTGTCGGTGTGTGGTGAGTAGTCCTATATGCCTACAAATCTTCCTTCATCCATTCATACCAATCCCATTTGGACTTGGATACGACCTTTTTCAACAAGTGGCACAAAGTCTTATTAAATGCTTCAGCTAGACCATTGGCGACAGCATGATACATAGAGGATTTACGCTGCTTGAAACCCAAAAGCTCACAAATTTTTTTCATTAACTTGTTATCAAATGGCTTGCCGTTGTCTGTTATTATATAAAGAGAAATGCCAAAATGGTAGATGATATTTACTCGGATGAAATTTGCAACATTCTCTTTCTTTACCTCTTTAAGAGTAATAGTTTCAGCCTATTTGGAGAAGTAATCTATTGCAGCCAAGATGTACAAGTGTCCACTAGAAGATTTCGGCAACAGATCAATGACATCTAATCCCCATGCATCAAATGGCCAAGATGTGATGGTTGGGTGTAATACTTCGGGTGGATGATGTACGAAATTTGCATGAAACTGACAAGCCTTGCACCTTTAGGCATAGTCCAAGCAATCTTTTACCATTGTTGGCCAGTAATATCCCATCCTTTTTATGTGGAAGTGAAGCTTTGGTCCAGATTGATGTGACCCACATACTCCTGAATGTGTTTCTTGTAAAGCTTGGGACACTTCTTCCTCCCTAAATCATCGTAAGAGTACTCCCTCAAATGATCTGTTGTATAATGTATCATTGTAGTAAAGGAAGCGGGGTGCGCGATGGCAGATTTAAATCCTTCTTTTTGAATTTTCTGGCAAAATTCCATAACACAAATAGTCAATAATGGATTGTCGCTAGTCCTCCTTCACCCCTTCAGAGACAACGACAATGTTCTCGAACTTATTTCTATATATTCATCCTCATTCGGTGGCGGTACTATCCATTTTTGGCAGATAGTAACTTGTGCTTGATCCGGCAGAGTTAGTGTTGAAGCTAGAGTAGCCAATGCATAACCTTTCTTATTTTCCTTCCTTGGTACATGTTGGAGGGTCACATCCCTAAGCCATCCTATCAACTTTTGAGCATAATTATGATAGGGGCGCAGTTCAAGTTTCTTGACCTTATATCTTCCCAAGAGTTGATTGATCACCAATTGAGAGTCACTAAAGACTTGCAATCGCAATTGGTTCATGTCAACGGCCATTTCCAGCCCAAGAATTAACACTTGATATTCAGCTACATTGTTGGAGCAACATTGCGTCAAAGTAAATGAATATGGAAGAACCTCTCATTGCGAAGTGACAAATACTACGCCAGCCCCAGCTCTGCCACGATGTGCAGCACCGTCAAAGTACATCTTCAATGGAGGTTGAACTTCAATGACCATTGCATCTTCATCAGGCAGTTCATCGGTTAGCTTCCAATCATCAGGTGTTGGGTGATCTGCTAGGAAATCTGCTAACGCTTGTCCCTTTACGGCCCTTTGAGGGATGTACACAATCTCAAATTGTTGAAACTGGGCGTACCACCTTGTTAATCGATCATTGAGGACTGTTTTTGACATCACAAATTTGATGGGATTTGCTCTAGAGATAAGATGAACAATGTGAGCTTGAAAGTAGTGCTTCAATTTTTGAATTGAGAAGACTAACGCCAAACATAACTTTTCAATTGGAGAATAATTCAACTCATTTGGTGTCATCATTCTGCTTAAGTAATAAAGGGAGTTTTCCTTCCCGTCATCATTCTCTTAAGCCAGTAGCACTCCAACAGACCTTTCTTGTGCTGAAATATATAATAACAATGGCTTTCCAGGTACAGGGGCTGCTAGAACTAGAGGTTTCATTAAATATGATTTGATGCTCTCAAAGGCGTTAGCACAAGATCGATCCCACTTGAAAAAAGCACCCTTCTTCATGAGATGGCTAAACGGTTGGCATGGTCCCAGGTAGGTTCGAGATGAATCTCCTAAGATACGCTAGATTTCCTTTAAAGATTTTTAATTCATGAATATTTTGAGGCTCGAGCATCTTCAAAATTGCTTCAACCTTGGATTTCAATTCCCTTATGTCGCACAATGAAGCCCAGAAACTTTTCAGAACTAACCCCAAAGGCATATTTCAATGGGTTCATTCTAAGTTGATATCTTCGAAGCAGCTCGAACACCATTCTCAAGTATTTCAAGTGGTCATTTCACTTTCTTGACTTCACCACCAAGTCATCGACATAACATTCAACAATTTTGTGGAGCAAGTCATTAAAGATATTCTGCATATCCCTTTGATAAGTGGCACCAACATTCTTCAAACTGAAAGGAATTACTTTGTAGCAATAAATGCCCTTGGGAGTATGAAATGTAGTGAGTTCTTCATCCTTTGGTGCCATGTGAATTTGGTTATAGCCTGATGAACCATCCATGAAAGACATGGCCTCGTAAACAATGGTAGCATCAATCATCAACTCTGGGATGGGGATCGGAAACTCATCCTTAGGGCATGCATTATTGAGATCCCTAAAGTCAACACAGACTCGAATTTGGCCATTCTTCTTTCCAACGGGAACGATACTTGAAATCCATGTGGGGTATTTAACTTCGCGAACAAAGCCAGCTTCAATGAGTTTGTTAACTTTATTTTCAATTAATGGGACTAAGTCTGGTCTGAAAGTCTTTGAGCCTGCTTACCAGGATGAGCACCGTTCTTGACTCCAAGTTGATGGATCGCTACTTTGGGTTCCAGTCCAGGCATCTCCCTATAACTCCAACAAAACACATCCTTATATTCTATGAGTATATCCATGTAAGTTATTTCTTCATCAATTGTGAGGAAAACACTTAGATAGGTCGGCCTTGGATCTTTATCAGTGCCAAGATTAACTTCCATTAGAGAGTCTTTTGTGGCCTTCACTCTTTCTTCAAGTTCTGGAGGGGTATCCCCAACATCTTCCTCCTCCCGAGGGTCACTATCATTGACCGCTGTGTGATAACACCAGATGACATCCTCTAGCTTCTCTTAACCTCCATTTGAGATGAGGTATCATGCTCACTTTGTGTACATGAAGATCCTACACTTTCTTCATCTTCTTCGCATTTCTCAGTATAAAACACAGTATGATTATTTGCCTTCAGCACCTCCCCACACGAAACAACAAGTTCTGTTTGTCACCTCATTCTAGAAGGAATCAAACTTTGAAAATCTTTTTGGGTTTTGAATGAAGTGGGCATTCTCATGATTCGATAGTTTCTTTGGAACTTGCTCTTCTGCTTCAATGGGCCTAACCTTTCAAACATAGAAGTTCTCACAGTTGATTTCCTCAATCGGTCAAAGACAAAAGGTTTTTTGTCAGGCGCACCAGATTCGTCTACGATAGTGATGTGATTGGCAGTCTCTCTTCTTATGGAGATACAAATTTACGGTGGTTGTTTATATCCTAAACCCTCACGTGATTTCCTGATGGAAGTTTCTGATGGGAGTTTCCCTAACTTCGATGGTTTTTTGGGGTTGTACCCAGCCTTTGCAAATAACTTATAGGCATTTGGATCAAAACCTTCATTTGTGTGTTCTGTAAGGAGTGCCACATTTTGCGGAGTATCTTGAACCATGATCTCTCCAAGTAGCTTAGAGGATAAATTAATCGCGTCTATCTGTCTGACAGGGAAGGTTAGCCCCTTTTGTACACTTGTTTGGGTATCGGACGATTGACCTTCCTCTTTCTTCACCTTCGGTACATAGCGGAGTATATATGTTATCGTCTTTTTCAGAGGCACAATGTTCCCTTTATTTGAAAGGGAGTGCAGCTCCTCATTGCCAAATTTAACCTTTTAGTTGTGATATTATCGACTTTCACTTCTTTCACAATGTAGTTTTTTAAGTAGAACTTTGCATCGGCGAAGTGTGATTCAGCTTCTGCAAATGGCTTATCATCAGCAACTATCTTCTTCTTGACTCCACCTTCGAGATATTTCAAACATTGATAGTAGGAGGACAGAACTATTTTATTCTCGTGTATCAAAGGCCTTCCAAGCAATATATTATATGAAGTATTTGCATCGATTACATGTATCCATGCGCTCGATCGCAGATCTTCAATGTTGATCTCTATCTTGATAGCACCTATGGCCCTTTGACCCCTTGATTAAATCCTTGAATCATCAAGCAACTCTCAGAAAGTTCCTCAGGTGAGATGTCGAGTTCCTTCATGGTGCGAGTAGGAAGAATGTTAACTCCAGATCCATCATCTATCAAGATTCTATTTATCCTCTTCTCAAACGTGTGACCCACCACATATAAAGGATGATTGTGCAGTATTTTGCCAAGTAGAAGATCGTCATCTGTAAATGTGATTTTTGTATCACATGCGTGAACTTCTTGAAAAGAAGGATCAGGAAGCTTTTCTGGAGATAATGAAGACAATGTTGATAGGCTTTCATTCTTCACCTTTTCGTTGGTATTAAAGCATGCTTCCTTGATGTTTTTTGAGCAATCTTCATGTAGAACCCATTTGGTAGGAATTCCTCCAAAGTCATAGGACGTCATGGTTTCTGGTGGTACCGAACCTCCACCTTTGGTTTCTTTGACTGCTCAACATGTTTTTGATTCCTTGGTCTTCTCACTATCTTCTTTCTTCTTAGTTGTTCAGAAAATTCCTTCGTGGGAATGCTTTGGAGCGTCTCCGTCTAGTCACTAGAATCCAAATCTCATCATCATCTTCATCAACTTGGGTTTTACCTTGATTTAATGGTCCTTCTTTAAGCTCTTCGTAGTTGCATATTTGGACCTGATCAAGAGAGCAAAAGGTGATAGATATTTGATTAGAACTTTCCTTATCATCCTCAAGCACAATCTTCTTCTCATTAGCTAGCTGCATAATTTTGTCCTTGAAAATAAAACTCTTCTCAAGAGGGTGACCCACAAGCCGATGATACTTGCAATAATTTGGATCATTTGTTCTTCCAGCTTTATTGGGTCGCTTCATCTTTGGTAATTCAATGAGTTTTAACTCAAGTAGTTCATCAAAAATTTCAGGGACTTCATAATCAAGGAAGGAGTATTCCCTTTCTTTCATTTCCTTCAAGGTTAATTATTGATTTTGGTTACCTCGAGAAGAAGTTGTTTTCATACTCTTCTTCTTGCTCAGCTTTGTAGTAAACTTCACAGGTGATACATCGGCGTTCATGGATTCTTTATTATCACTCTTGGGAGCAAACTTGCTCCACCTCTTGGGTTCTTTCTTTTCCTTCCCTTTACGGGGGTCAAAAGCAGACATTACTCCATTCCCAATAGAAGACATACTCAATTCCATGTCATGAGCACGAGTGGCTAACTCTTCAAAAGACCGTGGTTTAATTCTTTGCAAGATGTAGAGAAGTCCCTAGTGCATTCCTAGGATACACATCTCTATTGCAGAAGCCTCACTGAGTCTATCTTTGTAGTTTAAGCTTGCATTTCTCCAATGATTGATGAAATCAATGAGCGGTTTATCTTTCATTTGGTGAGTATTTGTGAGTTCCACCTTGCTTACCGTACGCCTTGTGCTGTAGAAGCGATTAAGGAACTGCTGCTCTAGTTTCCCCCAACTGTCGATAGAATTAGGCTCAAGATCTGTGTACCAATCGAAAGAATTCCCTTTGAGGGAGCAGACAAACTGCTTAACAAGGTAATCCCTATAGGTTCCCGCATTGTTACATGTTTTGATAAAGTGTGCAATATGCTGCTTCGTGTTTCCTTTGCCTTCAAATTGCTGAATTTTGGGAGGCTGATAATCGGCGGGCATCTTGAGGCTATCAATTCTTGTGGTGTATGGTTTTGCATACATGGGAGAGTACTTGGAAGTAACTTCATACTTGTTCTTGATAGTCCCTTCAATGAACTCCTTCAGCTGGTCCAGCAGAATTATCCCTTCAGAAGAAACTAGAATTTCCTTAGTGGGTGATGCATGTTTCGCGGGAGCTTCACTCTCTTGAACTTCTGGAGCCTTTTTAGGTGCATGACTAGATTCTCCTTCCACTATTCTGTCCACTTTGTTCATCAACTTCTCAATCCGAGCATCTTGGCTTTGCACATACTTGGTCGGGCCTTCAATTACCTTGGTCAAGTTCTCTAGTTGCTCCTCCATAGATAAAACGTTGGTTACCATCACTTGCATGATTGTTGGAGAAGTTATAGAATAGCATGGATTATCACATAAATTGATCTTCGACGGGCTCACCTTATGTGGTGTGAGTGGAGAAGACCCATCGCTCGAAGTATTATCATCTCTCTTCGTAGCGGAGTTCTTGGATCCAGAGAGGTCAAAGTAGAGCCAGAGTCTTCTTGATTCTCTTGGCAACATTGCATTCTTCTTTTGATGTGTTGGTAGAGGATATTTCTCCTTTTGGAGATGAAGATCCAAAGACTGGAGTTGATGCCGATGGCACTTGGAGTGCTTGCTGTCCTTGCATGATTGCTTTGCTTCTCGTGATGGGTCCAAAACTTCCAAAAGTAACACCAAGGATGCTTTCCACCTCAGCAGAGAACTTTGAGTCAGCAATCTTGGGGGAAGTCTTCTTGGAATTGATCTTCTTGGAAGCCATTTTGATGTTTCGATGTTCTTGATCTTTGAAGATTGAAAAGATGAGATGAGCGGTAGAAATTGTCCCACTGGGCGTGCCAATTTGTAGACAATAAAATCTCGCGCCGAGAAAATAATAATCAAGATAGAAAAATATCGCAACAACCGTAGTATTTACTATGAATATGAGTGTTACAATCTCTATTAATCCTCTGATTCTTCTTTTCGAATATAAATTCAAGGGATTTTGAGCATAATCTTGAATTTGATGAATTTGATCTTGACTTGTACTTGAATTCAAGGGCGTTTGAGCTTGATCTTGAATCTGGTGGTCTCGATCTTGATCCGTGTTTAAATTAAAGAGCTTGAAGCTTGTTCTTCAATTCTCGTTTTGATCTCTAAAACTTGTAGAGAAAAACTTGAATGCTTGTATCTTGTAGAGAAATCTGCAGCGTTTGATCCACGAGCTCTCTCTAGATTGTTGTTAGAATTCAGGTCCTATTCTGAATTATGAGACCCCTACTTTTAGTTTTAGGATGGAAGAGTTTCGATAAGGACGAACTTCTTTCAACCAATAAGATTTAAGTTGACATGACGATATTTGATTAGTTAGAATATGTCACTTATACACGTGGCACATTTTCATTGGCCTTTGATTTGATTAAGCATGCTATGTCATTTTTGACATGTGGCATGATCCCATTGGCTCTTTTATTTTACTTGGCGTGACACGTAATTTGACACGTGGCACCAATTTGGGCCTCTAGGAAGATGACATCTCGGGCTCCCTAAAATGGACTCATTTGTAGCCCAATTTGATGGACTAACCCAATGAAATTGGAGCATTAATTAAACTCAAATGATTAATCCAATTATATTAATTCATAATATTTATTTGGATTAATATATTTTGAATTTAAGATAATCCTAATTTCTTACGAATTTAAATTTGATAGAATTTAACCGTCTATAAACACAATATTTAAAATCCACAATAGCAAAATAATTCAATAGAAAGATACATAATAATATAAATCAAACTAATTTAACAAAAGAATCTCAACATAAATCAAATAATATCACCATTTTGAATTACTGAAAGAACAAAAGAACATAGTACAAAGATCTATCATATATAAAATCAAATGAAGAAATTGAATATAAATGATTGCTTCAACCATCTTTCCAATTTATATAACATAGTTTAAGATTTCACTCTTAATATAAATTTTATGTCAAGGCAAATAAAAAAGAAGAAGAATAAGAAAAAAGGTTTTAGCAATTTCAGTGCTTGGACTCATTTGTCAAAATATAAAATAAAAACTACTAACAAAAAAGGAATAGATCAAGAAAGTCAATCATCTCTAACACATCAATCATATCTAACACATCAATATCCAAAATTAATAAATTACACATGTAATATAAAAAATTTTAAGTTATACGCCTGAAATATTACAACAACCACTCAAAAATTCTTACAAAACAAAAGAAGAACGTGTAAATATTAATTTCGATAAAGAATTAAACAAATCAAAGAAAATATAATTTATTTATTATTCTCAAAATTTTATCCGCATGTAAAATCTATTAGTTCTTTCAATTCCTCCATAATTTGAGTAATATCCCGAAATCCCTAAGATCAGACTCGAGGGTTGAAATGGAAAAATAGAATTTTCCATACCAGGTTACAGGATGAGTCGTCTAGTTACCTATGAAGTGAACCAAGAGTCGTTAAGTGACTTGTGAGGAGAAGGGTGGACTTAGTTGGAATTTCAGGCTTGAGGTTGACCACGGGTCAGACCACGAGTTGTGGTCATCACCACGAGTAATCAAGTGGGCCGTGGTCAGGAGTTTGATTTGGGTGTTGAGAAGTTGGCAGTGTCCCCAATGACTAGTCACCACGAGTCGTTGGGTACACCACGATCGGTGGTGTTCCTCGTGGTGACCAGTGATGATGAATTTCTAGTTTTGGTAATGGGAGATGACCACGAGTCGTGGTCAGTGACGACGATTCGTCCAGTCCCTCGTTGGGACAGGTAGTGAGTATTTTTCTGCGAATTTATTAAGAGATTTTCCATAATTCTTAAGTTCCTAAGGCCTAAAGTATGTTGTTTAAGCTCAGATAAGTGTGTTTTGAAGGGATTTAGCCCATCCTAAGCCTATTCCTCTCCATGCATCCAAGCCTAGTGGTTCTAAGGGGTGATCAAACTTAGATTCATCAAGTTCTTCCCCAAATATCTTTGGGTTCTCAAGAGGGTTGTGAAATCAGATTCTCCCAGGTATGTAGAGTTATGAATGGGTGTATTCATCCACACCTATGCCTGATCCCTCTTCAATTTCATGAAAATTCTAGTTGATGAATCTATGGGATTTTAACCCAACATGTGAATTCTATAAGTATTAATCATGGATATGATTTATACATGCTTCAAATGTTAAACTATGATTCATGAGCATATTTTACAATATTTTCAATTACAAATTATGTTTCCAAGTTTTTACAAATTATGATGCCCACCCATGAAAGTTCATGAAAGTTGAGATTTATGATATATATTTTCAAGCATGATGAGATGTATATGATAAAAGTATGATTTCAAATTTCCCATGTCTATGTCCATGTTTTTGAATAATCAAGTCTATGTCAAGCATATTTAAGTATTGGGAAATCCCATATGTTGAAGTCTATGTCAAGCATGTTTAAGTATTGGGCAAACCCATATGATCAAGTATGTTTCATGATTTATCTAAATTTTATGTTATTAGCTGACTACATGATTTTGGAGTCCACGCTCCCACTATTTTCAGCTTGTGGCATGGTTTGAGCTCAAGGCTCCTCATATTATGATTTCAGATTATGCATGTATGTTATGATTTAGCTTCGTCACTAGACAATGGTTCAGCTTCATTGAAAAATAATGGAGACCATATGCATGTTTTTGGGAGTAGTCTAGCACTGAGTAGGCTAAGGGTATGTCAACCCTATGCCTCAGAACTACGTGTTAATGTCGGTATATTTAGATTATCTGGGACCTCTCTTGTGAGCTTCCCTTTCCCCCAAGGGGCCCTCATCTTGATATCGATATCATGGTAGCATCCTTAGTATCGACAATGCTTTGGACGGCTCTACCCACTTGAGTGTAATAGTCGGGACCACGTAAGCTCTATCATGGTAATGTCAGATATATGATGAGTCTCCCATTGTTCCTCATGATTTCAGTTGTGCATGCTCATCAGTCATGGTATTATGTTTTCAGCAGGTTTGACCCAATGTTCAGTTTTACTTATGATTATACTTTCCAGCTTTGGGTCATTCGATTTAGCTGTGATATTTAGTTATGTTTAAAATCATGTTTTCAGATAATAGCATGCAACACCTACTCTCAGACTTTTTATGATGAAATGTTTATGATATGCATGATCTCTGATTTTACTCACTTAGCGGTTTTACTTACCTTACATACTTAGTACATTCTATGTACTGACCGCATACTCTATAATGTATCATTTTATGAAACAGGCTCAGATATTCAGGCTCAGTCCCATTGTTAGCTAGATCCTCAGTGTTAACATCTCAAGCCAGAATGGGTGAGTCCTTATCTTTTGAGGGCCCTTCTTATTAGTTACATTTAGTACTTTCAGTTTCAGATTTTAGTGAGTTAGTTGGGGTCTTATCCCGTCAACTCGTCAGTTGTAGAGGTTTATCAAACATAGTATGTATTCAGCTTCAGACTCGTGTATGTATTAAGGTGTTTAGATGTTATGAGATTTTCAGACTTCCGCTATGCTATATATGTTAGATTTTCGCTTTTATCTATGTTGAGATTTAGATGTTATTTTCATGCCATGGATCGACTTGGAGCCTCTCAGGGTTCTAATAATGTCCAAAATATATCCTTTATGCAAAGAATAACATGGAGGAAGTATCAAAACAAGTAACCCGATGGGTGTCAGGGTCGAATACCACAAGGACTAGTGAATGATAGTTACAAGTGTCGGTTGAGAAATTGAAGTTAGCTTGCACCATGTAGAGTCAACTTAAAAACAATTAAATTGGGGGGGATTGAAATTTGTAGCGAATTATATTTGGTAATTTAGTGGAATAAAATAGCAAGATCAGCAAGGTTGTCAACAAGAATATGAAAGACTAGAGGTGTGGTGTAAATGATATACTAACTAGATAGGGACATGTTAGGTCATCTTATAATTTCAATTAGTGTAAATATTCTCGGGAAGTGGGTAATTATAGCTTTTCAGCCTTATAATTACCTCTTAGTAGAGTTTTGTCAAACCTCTAGCCACGATTTAGCTCAACCTAATTAGATTTGGATTAGCAGCTGTAGTAATTTCTAGCTATTAGCTACTACTGAGGAATGAGACAACAATTTTAGCTATTTCTAGCCCAATTTAACAATCTCTCATCCATACCCACTATTAAGTTCTCTTCCAATACTTAATTATTTTTTTATAAGCAACAATCAAGCAAGAATAAATGGACTTCATATCATAATCAATGGATCTTCTTTTATATATTGAAGAGAATCTAACAGATTTACACTTATTTAAATAATATGAAGATGACTCTAGCAATACCCACCCTAATTAAGTATTCATCATCACACACCTCTAGTTAATGATTTAGATACTTATGATTAATAAATTCAAAAACACATTCACCAATAAACTCATTGAATTTAATAACAAGAGTAGAAAAATAAAATTCACAAATATAGTCTCCAACAACGGCTGTAACTTACTATTAAGAAGAAGAAGTAGAGAAGAGTACTCTTTCAAAGTTTACCAATCAAAATCTCCTTTCTCTCTAAGAGAATGTTATAAAGCTAAGAAAGGAAAATAATGATGTGATATACTCTCCTCTCTATATCCCCCAGTACATAGTACCTTATGTAGTATTTATATCCAAGAAAATAGGGCATCTTGTATCTCATTTTCTGTGCTGGATAATTTTACCCCTGAGCATCGTTCTGGAATCGGCGGAGACACTGGTGATTCCCCAGTTCAAATTTGTGAACCGCCAGGTGTCTTAACTAAATTGAGCCATCACTCAACTCCACTGAACATCGGTGGTTCATCCGGTGTTTAGCCGATCTCAATCTATGAACCATCGGGTCTTTGTTCTTCATTCAAGAAAATCAGGTGTCTTTTGGTAACTGGACCGCCGAGTTGCCGTTGGCAACTTGCGGATCACCGATGGCATTTTTCCTTAGAGGAAGTGATAATCCGCCTTTGACTGGTGTTTTGCCGATTTTCATCAGTGGACCGCCAATTTGTTCGCACTTCCTTCTTTTTGCTCTATTTTTGCTCTTTTCTACACATTTAGGCATCTGCACACAACAAAAGCAAAAAGAGCATAAAATCCATATAATCAACTCAAAAACTAAGCGAAAACTCAAGCTTAAGAGCCTAATGAGTTGGTAAATTACCAACTCATCAAATCCCCAAACTTGAACCATTTCTTGTCCTCAAGTAATGCAATCCTCATTCATTAAAAAATATTCCACTTCTACACAAAATTAAACATCACCAATCACCTGAACTATGATAACCCAAAAAAATGCTCACCGAAAAAGAGAAGTAAATACCCCAAAAGACCAAAACAATGAAGATGTTTCAAATAGGCTACCACTTTCCACCAAAAAGGTTCATGAAAGGATTTATTTAGTAAAACACGGGCATTGCTCAACCATGAAATACACATATTATCTCAAGTCATAATCAGTGCACATTCAAAGCTTGTCTTAGAGTTTACACTTCTCATACCCTATTTACACATTAATTCTGAATGTCCTTGTGTCCTCAGAAAGGGATGATGCCACTCATCGAAATAAGAATTCGTACTCTTCTGTCATGTAATTAGTGAATACATTCAAGGGATTGTTTGGAAGAGACACTCACACTCACTCCCCCAAAAGAAATCTTCATGCACACACTTGACCCATAGGCTTTCCCTTCATGTGATTCGCCACTAATGTAGAGTAGCTGCACTTAGAATCATTTAGGGCTTTCTGGTTCTAATGTAGGCTCGGGTTAAAGGTAGGATGAAAATTTGGTCGTAGTGATTAGATCCTCCCTAATGCTTTTTGTAAACATACCTCCCATCAACTCCTTCCACTCACTTCACTTTGTTTCACTTCTTTCATTGTTTCTGACTTTTATTTCTTTAACAACCCTCCTTATAACCCCTTTGTCTTTCACAAATAGCCTTATCACCTCAAGAGGAAGCATCGGTTCACACAACTTGTGTTTCTCTTTTTGATTTATTCTTTTATGCATTTTGACCCAGTGTGGTGCTACATCAAACTGAAATCCTTATTTCCCCCTTTTTGCACACCCCCAAACTTAGGCTTTTGCCCCATTTCTCATTTTGTATCACTCCCTTTTTTCTTAGGCTTAAAGACTCATTTCATCACTTTCTTGTCACTAGCATTTAGGGAGAATGGGTGTCAAACAGAGGTATTAAAAATGATCTTAAGGCTTGTAATGTGATTGCCAAAGAAAGGTTCTAAGGCTCAACGTTGGCTAACAAGGATCGATGCTCAAGGAGGGTATATGGGTGAAATGGCTAGACAAAGGAAAGCCTAAAATCATGTTCTCAGCGTAACTACATCTAGGATTTCTCCTTGAATCACATTTTGGAGCAAGTCCTAGATAAGAAGTCATGCATGAGACTCATAAGAAATTCCTCACTACACAAGGCATCACCCTTAAAGGTCCACAGGAGTCATTCTCATCATAAGATTTCAAGTTAGGACATCAAAGCAGGAAAACTCATAAGTCAAGAAAAAAATTTACAATGTATGACAAGGAATGCTATGCTATTGTGTCAACATTTTCTCATTATCTTAATTTTTATTCCCTCATTTTAAAATTCAATTTCAAAACTTTTTTTCGGTGGTGCCACTCAAAACAACTTTATAAAAGACTCAAAAAAACATGGCATTTTCCCTTAAGAATGTCGCCACTCCATCTATCACGGAAAAATGCCAACCCGGTTCGACGAGAAAATAAAAAGAAATAAAAGAATGCTCTTCGAGAAAGAACCATGGTCTAAAGAAAACCTAGTAGTTTTGAGTACTACGCTACTATTTACAAAGGAGAAAAAGAAACAAGACACTGGGTCATTTCATGACAAATTTCGCAATTTAAAGCAAAGACCCCATTTAATCACTAACTTTCGACCATCAAGAAAATTTTCAGCACCTCATAAACAAAGATATCAACATCCCACCCCCAAACTTAAATTAGACATTGCCGCTAATGGATCCAAAAGAAAAAACAAGAAGGTAAAAGAGGCTTCCTGATTGAGTTAATGATTGGTCCATGGCTTCCAAATATATGTGGTGGCATCAAAATGCCAAGAAGCCGTTTCTTCAGCCGTAGGTTGCTGTGGATCAGGTGGAAGTGCCATTGGTTTTCTGGGGCCTGGTACCGCCCAATTGTTCGACAGAGTGCAAAGCTCATGGTAAGATGTCGTTGCTACTCCACCTGGTGCCTAGGAAGGATCGACATCATACACCGAGCACATTGGAGGTGGAGAAGGTTGGCTGTGATAGGCTTCCTCATCGGACACTATCTCTAAATCACTTGCATATCCCACCCACCAATCATCCTACAGACTTTTGGGTGCTTCGGGCTGCACGGGCATCATTTCAGGTTCACATGGGGTTGGGTGGCTAGTGGATGGCGTGCACTGGGTGCAGCCATCTCTTGTCTTAAAGTACCCACTTCACTTTCAAGGACGTCAACTGTAGAGAATAGTCTTGTCAACTTGTCTTTAGCAGGCTGCAATGTTTTCTTGATGGAAATATGTATTATGGATGGAATAGCCTTGGTTAACCGCACAAGTTGAATTTCATGCATTTTGTCCCTTTGTGCAATGTTGAGCAAATCAGGAGGGGGACAGTGGAACTCATCTGTATGGAGCGAGGTGGCTGATGCGTGAGTGGATGCCGAAGGTGGTGGCGTGGTCCTGTTCCCTGTATGCTTTGCCTGCTTCATGACTGGAGCCTCTTTGTCAGTTTTGGTAGACAATGTAATCACACTGTTGGCCTGCACCGTCCTATCTAATGGTCGAAACAAAGGACAAGCAACCGACATATATAACATACTCACTAGGTTAAGGAATGACAATGTTGTGGCTTGTTGCTTGGTCCTTTATTTGAACTGATTAGCAATAATCTCCCCCACATTGATGTATACACGATCCATTATGCAAGCAAGGAGAATGGAAACTTCAATTGGGACTTCCGATATATTTCGATAGGGTATCAACCTTTCACAAACCAAGTCTAACCACACGCGGGCTTCGAATTTCAAATCACACCTATGAATGAGGCCCCTAGAGATAGCCCATTATGGTCTACCTTTTGCAATCAAGTTGTCTACCCATTGGAATTGGTTTTTTTGTCCTCCATTTTCTTTCAAAATATTGTGTGTGATAGCTCGTCCCAATAAAGTGAATTTATTGGTTCCGGAGTTATAGGCACCTCTTGCCTGCACATCCATACCGATGTTAGGCACAGGAATGCTTCAGTTCGGCCCTTATGCTTTAGCAACTGTTGCCTTGCTCTATATGATGCATAGAATTCCAGCACTAGTTCTGGAAAATATGGGTCAACTGGTATCGTGAATGGGCTCCAATCGCGCGTCCCAATTTGGTAGTAGATATCTGGGCATGAAGTCTTAAAAGATTCCGCATCAAATTGGGCTTCTGCATGGATGACACGCTTCTCCTTGAAAGCACTATAATACTCCTCCATTCGTTCCAGCCCAAACCGAACCTGTGTTTTGTTGGTGTGCACTGATGCTTGGACTGTGTGAGAGTGTGGGGAAATATACATAATGCTGCAAATGAAGGTTAGTATTGTGCCATTATTTGTAACTCCAAAAAAGGAAAAAAGAAGAAATCAAGTAGGACCAAGTGATATGCTCAGGGGACAACGGCGAACCATTGGCGAGAGGCAGTTTCATTTCTTCTAGTCACCGATGACTCGCCGATGGGCACAGTAAGTCAGAAACAGTGTCAAGTGCAGTAGTGTTCCACTGGCGGAACACCATTGGTGATACTCTAGCATCCGTCCTGAGTATATTCCACCCACCGATCACCCCCATAAAGATGCAAATCAATCACAATCTTTTCTCAACAAAAATGACAAATTGCCCTTAAGAAAGGTGTCAACCAATCTATCATTGGGCAATTTGAGGGGGGGGGGGTTCGTCTACTCATATTATACTCGGATACATAGTGGCCACAACAAAACCAAATTCACCCACATATAGCAGAGAAAAAGCATAAAATAAACACAACAAGAGCAAAGTATCACCAATGTCATTAAGAACCTTAAAACATGAGTGATAGAATTATTACTACTAATGGACTCTTTGTGTGCTACTGTTGAGTTAAGCTTCATGGAGGAATGAAGAAGATGAAAGTAATTTGGGGGTTTTTAAATTAAAAAGGTAGGGAAGTTGAATGGGTATTTGGGGTGGTAGTTATTAATAGGTATTAGGTGGGAAGTAATGGTTCTTTTGGGGAGAGTGAGATCTGGGGAGGAAAAAGAGAAAACAAAAATAGGGGAGTGGAAAAGTTTTGGGGCATTTTTTTAAAAAAAAGGTGTATTCCACTGTGGGCCACACCGGAGGTCGCGGAAATGGACCGACGATTCGCAGATGGGTCCGCTGCTAACATTACCTGTACACGACTCTGGGAGCAAAATCGGCGGCTGACCAGCATTTTGCAGAATCCGTCCGGCATTTCACTGAGTGAGATGCCGATGCCCGATCCGTTGCCAGGTATACTAGTTGACAGTGGAGACAAACCGGTGGTCCATACTTTCACATGGAGCTTCACAGGTGGGGTTGCCGATTCACCTTAAAATCTTTAGTTTGCTGGATAGGATCGGAGCCCCAACGGGGCTTCACAAACTACAGTCAGCATTTCGCTGGTTTGGGTCGCCGATGTGCCTTGAATCCTTTAGTGCACTGGACAGGTCGGCGCCTAACTGACATTTTATGAAATTCTACCTGCGTTTTGCCGTTTGTAGCGCCGGTCTGCCACGCTCATGCTCTTCCTAAAGTGAACCATCCCATCGGAAAAAAAATCAAAAACAACAAAACATATAAGGAATTAGAAAAAATAAAAGATTCTTAGGTTGCCTCCCAAGGAGCGCCTTATTTAAAGTCGTGGCATGAAGAAAGTCATTCAAGACCTATGGTTCATCTATATACACAACTTTTGTTCGGCCAACTTCTTCCAACACCCCCAAATATATTTTAACCCATTGGCCATTTACTTTGAAATTGCTCCCATTCTCTCCATGGAGTAGGATGGCCCCGTTCTCGTACACCTAAGACACCTTAAAAGGCCCTGACCATTTGGACTTTAATTTCCCGGGGAATAGCCGTAGTCATGAATTGAACAAAAACACCTAATCCCCTAGAAAAAAACTATGCTGCAACACTTTTTGGTCATGATATTCATTCTAGCTTTGTAGATAGCTGCATTCTCATATGCCTTCATTATGAATTCATCCATCTCACATAAATTATGGATTCAACTTTGGACAGCTCTTCCCCTGTCAAGGTTTAAACTTTTCAATGCCCATAAAGCTTTGTGTTCTAGCTCAATCGGGAGGTGACATGATTTTCCAAACTCCAGCTGATAAGGAGACACTCTAATCGGTGTTTTAAATGCAGTCCGATATACCCACAATGCATCATCTAATTTCTGCACCCAGTCTGTTCTATTCACATTGACTGTTTTAGTCAATATGGATTTTATTTCCTGATTTGAAACTTCCACTTGTCTGCTGGTTTGCGGGTGATATGGTGGCCACTTTGTGCTTCACGCCATCCTTATCTAGTAGTTTGTTGAACACTCGATTGCAAAAATGAGAACCTCCATCGCTAATGATGGCTATGGGAATATCGAACCACGAGAAGATGTGTTTCTTTAAAAAGGTTGTTACACTCCTCCCTTCGTTATTTGGTAGTGCTACAGCTTCCACCCATTTGGAGACATAATCAACTGCCATGAAAATGTATTATGTTCCCGTAAGAGCTTACAAAAGGGCCCAAGAAGTCAATCCCCCATACATCGAACAACTCAAACTCTAAGACTGGTGTTAGAGGAAGTTCATGCCGCCTTGAAATACTCCCTGTCCTCTGGCATCGATCACATTACTTCACAAAGTCATGGGCATCTTGATGTAATGTAAGCAAATAAAACCCACATTGTAACACCTTAGCTGTTGTTCGCACACTCCCATAATGACCTCCAACAGGGGAAGAATGACAAGCCTCTAGAATTGGGACCATCTCTACTTCTGGAACACACCACCGTATTAAACCATCTGTACAATTTCGAAAAAGGTAAGGTTAATCACAAGAGAATTTTCGGACATCATGCATGAATTTCTTCTTTTGCTGAAAGTTCAAGCCTTTGGGTACAATGTTGCTGGCCAAGTAATTAGCAAAATCAGCAAACTATGGTGTTAGATCGTGGTTGCATCTAAGATTCACTCATCCGGAAAAACATCATTGATCTCTTCCTGTGTTCCTGGCTGCCCATTTGTCGCTAGGCGTGATAGATGGTCGACCACTTGATTCTCACATCCTTTACGGTCGTTTACCTCAAAGTCAAATTCTTGTAACAACAAAATCCACCTAATCAATCTTGGTTTAGCATCTTTCTTGACCATTAGATACCTAAGCGCTGCATGGTTCATGTGCACCACCACTTTAGTTCCTAGAAAGTACGCCTGGAACATTTCAAATGCAAACACAACAATGAGTAGCTCCTGTTCTGTTACTGTATAGTTTGTTTGTGCATTGTTCAGGGCTTTGCTAGCATAGTAGATCGGGTGAAATATCTTGTCTCTTCGCTGACCAAGGACTGTTCCTAATGCCACCCCACTTGCATCGCACATGAGCTCAAGTTGTTTTGACCAATTAGGTGCTACAATGATTGGAAAGGAAATCAACCTTTCCTTCAACTCCAGGAAAGCCTTGACACAATCTTCATCAAAATTGAACTTTGCCTTTTTCTCTAACAACCGAAATAGAGGATGAGCTATCCTAGAGAAATATTTAATGAATTGGCGGTAGAAACTCCCATGTCCGAGAAAACTCCTAACACCCTTCATGGTACACGGTAGAGGTAACTGAGCAATGGCATCCACTTTGGCTTGATCCACCTCAATTGCTTTTTCAGAAATTTTGTGTTACAACACGATCCCTTCTTTGACCATGAAATGACATTTTTCCCAATTAAGGACCAAATTTGTCTCATTACATCTGTTTAATACCTTGTCTAAGTGTGTTAAGCAGTCATCAAATGAATCCCCCATAACTGAAAGGTAATCCATGAAGACTTCCATAGTATCCTCCACCATGTCAGGAAAGATGGTCATCATGCATCTTTGTAAAGAGGCAGGGGCATTGCAAAGACCAAAAGGCACCCTCTTGAATGCAAAAGTGCCATAGGGACATGTAAATGTGATTTTTTCTTAATCCTGGGGTGCAATTGGTATTTGATTGTATCCCGAGTCTCCATCACGAAATAATAATACTCTTTACCGGCCAGCCGGTCTAACATTTGGTCAATAAATGGCACTGGGAAATGATCCTTCTTTGTCCAGGAGTTTAACTTACGGTAATCCATGCAAACTCTCCATCCTGTGACTGGACTAGTAGCTATAACTTCATTCTTTTCATTTAGAACAACTGCGATGCCTCCTTTCTTGGGCACGCACTGTACCGGGCTTACCCAACTACTGCCTGCGATAGGACATACCATCCCCGCATCTAGCCATTTAATAATCTCCTTCTTGACCACCTCTTGCATAGGTGGATTCAACATCCTTTGATGTTCAATTGATGGGCTGCAATTTTCTTGAAGATTGATTTTATGAGTGCAAATCTCCGGAGGAATACCAATGATATCAGCTATTGACCATCCTATAGTTCGAGTGTGCCTTTTCAACACCTTAATGAGCTTATCTACCTGCAATGGGGTGAGCTTCACTGAAATGATAACCGAGAGCATTTCATTCTCTCCTAGGTATGCATATTGTAGGTGAGTGGCCAAGGGTTTGAGATCCAGCTTTGGTAGGGTCACAATAGATGGCTGCGACCGAGGAGTTGTACGATTCTTTAAATCAAGGTCTGGCTTTTTTGGTGGGAAAGGATAATTTCTTATCTCCTTACGCACATGATAAACCTCCTTGAGTTCTTCACCTTTCAAAAATTCTCCAACAACCTCTTCCTCAATTTCCCACTCGAATATATTAAATATCTACAATGGCCTGCATTAGGGATCTATGTTTTCTTGCTTTATTGTTGCAATCATCAGTAGCTAAATCATTAACTAGAGGTGTGTGATGATGGATACTTAATTAAAGTGGGTATTGCTAGAGTCATCTTCATATTGTTTAAGTAAGTCTAAATCTATTAGATTCTCCTCAATTTATAAAGGAAGATCCATTGATTATGATATGGATCTATGTTTTCTTGCTTTATTGTCGCAATCATCAGTAGCTAAATCATTAACTAGAGGTGTGTGATGATGGATACTTAATTAAAGTGGGTATTGCTAGAGTCATCTTCATATTGTTTAAATAAGTGTAAATCTATTAGATTCTCCTCAATTTATAAAGGAAAATCCATTGATTATGATATGGGTCTATTTTTTCTTACTTGATTGTTGCTTGTAAAAGAATAATTAAGTATTGGAAGAGAATTTAATAGTGGCTATGGACGAGAAATTGTGAAATTGGGCTAGAAATAGCTAAAATTGTTGTCTCATTCCTCAGTAGTAGCTAATAGCTAGAAATTACTGTAGCTACTAATCCAAATCTAATCAGGTTGAGCCAAATCGTGGCTAGAGGTTTGACAAAACTCTAGTACGAGGTACTTATAAGGCTGAAAATCTGTAGTTACCCACTTTCCAAGATTATTTACACTAATTGAACTTATAAGATGACCTAGCATGTCCTTATCTAGTTAGTATATCATCTACACCACACCTCTAGCCTTTCATATTCTTGTTGACAATCTTGTTGATCTTGCTATTTTATTCCGCTAAATTACCAAATATAATTTTCTACAAATTCCAATCCCCCCAATTTAATTGTTTTTATGTTAACTCTACGTGGTGCAAGCTAACTTCAATTTCTCAACCGACACTTGTAACTATCATTCACTAGTCCTTGTGGGATTCGACCCCGGCATCCGTCGGATTACTTGTTTGGATACTTCGGTCGTGTATATTCTTTGCATGAAGGATATCTTTTGGGCGTTAAAAAAAATGGCGCCATTGCCGGGGACTAGCGCTTGATATTCTTGTGTTGATTGTTAACTTGAATTAGTTTCACACTACAGTAGTTGCTACTAACCTATCGTGTATGGCTCATGAGTAGTTTCAGAGGTTGGTCACGAGATTTGGAGGGGGTGCCTTGTGTGGAGACCATCAAGCTAGTGGACAAGATGTGGCGTGGAGAGGGGAAGAAAGACACAATGTTGTTAGTCATGATAAAACAGATGGAGTTGTTGGCGAACTATAGGAAGGGTTTACATGCAAGATACAGCCAAGCCAACCATGACTATGAGTATGTTTATTATGGAAACCAAGGTTGGAACAATGTTCGGTAAGTCGATATGAGTAGTCAAGAGAGCAATGAGTCAGTCCCACCCCATATGGAAAGTACTCTCGTGGTGGTGCTTGAAAGGGTCCTTTTGACTCAAGAGGGAGTTCAAGATTTACGGAGTAAACTCTTTGACCTAACAACCACTGTAAAGAGTCATGATGTCATAATTCAATAATTGGAGGAGCGGATAAATGAGTTAGCATCTCAAGTGGCAACTCAAACAACAGAAAACAACACGGCATATCATAATCAATGGATCTTCCTTTATAAATTGAGGAGAATCTAATAGATTTAGACTTATTTAAACAATATGAAGATGACTCTAGCAATACCCACTCTAATTAAGTATCCATCATCACATACCTCTTGTTAATGATTTAACTACTCATGATTAAGAAATTCAAAAGTACATTCACCAATAAACTCATTGAATTTAATAACAAGAGTAGTAAAATCAAATTCACAAATATAGTTTTTATACCCCGGAAGCTCAAAAATCAAAATCGGGAGTTGAAACGGAGAAAAACTTAAAATCTGGCATTAGGCAGAGAACGGGTCATGAGGTGACCCGTGAAGAGTAGCCACAAGTCCTGATGTGACTCACAATGTGGCCCAAGATATAAATTTGAAGTTTGAGACACGAGATCCCCACGGGCATGACCATGAGTAGTGGTCAGGCCCCACGACTTGTTAGGTCAATCGTGGGGAGTGGTGATTGAAACAAGAGGAAAAGGATGGCAGTGGACTTAGCGGAAGGACTCCACGAGTCGTGGGGAGGGTCGTGAGCAGAAGGATGAATCAAGGTAAGAATCAGAGTCAGTGTACAGGACGAGTGGTGACCACGAGTCGTGGTCACCCAGTGAAGAATCGTTAAGTCACCCGTGAGGAGCCCTAAAGACCTGATAAGTAGTGTACTTGATGGAAGACTCCATGAGTCATGGCCCATGATGACAATTTGTTAGGTCCCTCGTTGGTACCAACTGACAGTTATTCTCTGCGATTTTAGTAAGGATTTTTTCATAATTCTTAAGTTCGTAAGGCCTAAACTACATCATTTTGAGTTATGAATAATGACTTTTAAAGGGGTTAAATTCATTTTGGGCCATTTTCATATTCATGCATGCAAGAGTGATAGCCTAGAGAGGTGATAAAGGCAATCCTTCAAGGTTTTCTTCATTTTCTTCTTAGGCATTCAAGGGAGTGTAAGAATCAACCATTTACAAGCATGTAGGGTTATGAGTGGGTGTTTTCATTCACACCCATTCTCAATCTCTCTTAATTCATGAAATGTTGTTCAAAATCTTATATGGTTTAATCTAAATCTTGTGAAATTCTAATGATCTATCCATGGATTATTACTTTTCGTGATTTACATCATATTTTATGAATCATGATCAGATTTTTCAACTAATTCAATTATAAATTTATTGATTTCAATTTCAAATAAATTATGCCTAACTATGCTTATTCTATGATGAATTGAGTTATGATCTTGACCCCTATTATTGATATTCATAAACCCACCATGATTTATGAGTCATAATATGGATTTATTTAAATGCCCATTATGAAGTTATGATTTACAAAGCCTATACATGATTTACAAGTATGCATGAATCTCATGATTTACTAATTATGTTTTTGGCCGACTCACGGGCCTTACCCTCATGGCTAGTTCACGTATTTACAAGTATGTTTATGATTATCATGATTTAACTAGCCCATGAATCTCATGCATATTATACTATGAGCACTATATATATATATATATATATATATATATATATATATATATATATATATTGAGAGTAGTATTTAGCACCGAGTAGGCTCGGGGCCCAGTTTTGCCCCGAATCTCAGAACTACATGCCATTATAGGACATGATGTGACCTCCTTTGTGACTATCGCCTTTTCCCAAATAGCCCCTTTCATGTGTGATATCACGCCCTTCACGGTTCTATCCTTGGCAAGGTACGAACACCCTCCTGACTAAGGATTTACAGGTCGGGCTCCATGTGTGCTCATATGGGAATGCCGGTTATAAGAATGTCCCATTGTTCTGAATGTTTAATGCATTATTATGTTATGTTAATTTGACACAAGTGATGATTTATAATGTTTCTCTTATGACTATGGTATTGACTGGGTTACTAATGATCTTAAAAACCTTGAGCCTTATGTTATCATATGATATTCATGTTATGAGCATGTTGTCCAACTCTTACGATCTCTTATGCATTTTTAGCTATTCTTAAATGTCCATTTTACTTACCTTGCATACTCGATATATTCCACGTACTGACCGCATACTCTATGCTGTATCATCTCATGATACAGGACCCGACTCTCAGGCTCAGCACCATTCGTAGTCAGTATTCAAAGTTAGCATCTTACATTGTTGGTGAGTCCTCATCTCCCGAGGACTAGACTTATGCAAACTTTCTCTATTTATTTTTAGCTTCAGCATTGTTGAGTTAGTTGGGGTCCTTGTCCCATCAACTCGTCATATTTAGAGGCTTTTCAGACAAAGGATGTATTCAGCTTCAGATTTTGTATTCTATTGTTATGTTATTTTAGACTTCCGCTAAGCTTTTCATGTTGATTCTTCAGTTTTATTGATCAAGTTAGATGTATGCTTATTCCATGGGTTGACTTGGAGTCTCTCGGGGCTCCTTGTTCTGTGTTGCGATCTGAGCTTCCGTTCAGGTCGTGACAAACTTTGTATCAGAGCCATAAGTTTGAAGCGTCCTGGAGTGTTTGACAATCGCGTTAAGTAGAGTCTTTTTCATAGGTATGAAGTGTACCACAGTTATGACGAAGCGGCTACGAGACGTTTAGGAAATGTTCCCTTCTTTCATGATCTATGTCATATGATGAAAAGTCTCCCTATCCTTATAACTCATGCTACTCGCGATTGCAGAATCATGTCTCCCCAAAGAATGAATGATAGGAGGAATAGAAATGGAGATGGCCAGGAGGATGGCAATGGTATCAGACACCAACAGGCCCCACCAGTTCAGGAGCACCTGGCACCGAAGCCAGTTTTCCATGCTAAGTTTTGAGCAGCTATTCAGATGATCGCGCAGGCCTTGACCGCTCAGGTCAATCAGTAGGAGGTTGCGCATGTTTCGAAAAATGGAAATGCAGCAGCAGCCTGAGTAAGGGATTTCCTGAGAATGAACTCGCTGGAGTTCCTTGGGTCAAAAGTAGATGAGGACCCGCATGAATTCATCAATGAGATTCTGAAGATCACTCACATCATGGGGGTGACAAATGGGGAGTGTTTTGATTTGGCCTCTTATTAGCTGAAAGGGGTGGCGCAAAATAGGTTTAAACAATGGAGAGATAGTAGGGCAGTGGGAGTAGGCCTTATAGGTTGGGAAGAGTTTCATGCAACATTTTTATATCAGTTCTTCCCTCGTGAGATGAGGGAACTGAAGGTGGCCAAGTTTGTAAATCTGAAGCAGGGTGATATGTCGGTTCAGGAGTATGCTCTGGAGATCACTCGCTTATCCATGTATGCACCAGAGTTAGTGGCAAACCAGAGGGATCGGGTGAACCGCTTTGTGCATGGGTTGGCGAACTTCACAGATAATGACTGTAGGATCGCCATGCTGCATCGAGACATAAATATTCCCTATATAGTGTTGCATGCCCAGTAGATGGCAGTAGTGTATCAGAGGTAGAGAGAGGACAAGAGTTCTAGGACAGACAATTATGGAATTTCACAGCCTAGATCGGGGGGTGGACAGTGCCAGTAGTCTCATCACAAGTCTTTTTCCCCAGCACTATCATCAGTTAGTACACCATCTAGATCACGAGGGGATTGGAGAGTAGGGCTTCAGATTCGAGGGGCCAGGGTAGCATGCAGATAGAGCACACCTTCCCAGCTTGTGCATGGTGTGGAAAGAATCACCTAGGAAGGTGCCTAGTAGGCTCAGACACTTGTTTCGGGTGCGGCAAACCCGGACACAGACTCAAGGATTGCCCTTTGGCCAGATCAGGGGGTGGCAAAGCCTGTACGCTAGCCGCTAATTCAGCCGCTCCAGCAACACGTCCCTCCTAGCAGGGTTCCTCGACTAGTTTAGCTGGCGGTCAGCGCCAAAATAGGTTCTATGCCTTATGACCCATCAGGAGCATGAGACTTCACCGGATGTGGTTACTAGTATGTTATGAGTGTTTCACCTTGATGTTTATGCTTTGTTAGATCCAGGGGCTACCTTGTCTTTTATGACACCTTATATTGCTAATAGCTTTGGAGTTAGTCCCGAAACTCTTTCAGAACCATTTTCAGTTTCTACTCCTATTGGTGATTCGGTTGTAGCTAGGTGGGTGTACTGAAGATGCTCGATCATTATATTGTATAAAGTCACCTCTGTAGACCTTGTAGAGTTAGCCAATGACTGACTTTAATAGTATTCTTGGCATAGATTGGTTGTATGCATGTTATGCTTCTATTAGTTGTAGAACCTGGGCAGTAGAGTTCAGATTTTTGGGTGAACCAACCTTAGAGTGGAAGGGTAGTTCAGCTGTGCCTGTAGGTCATTTTATATCCTACCTTAAGGACAGAAAGATGGTTTCTAAAGGTTTTGTGTACCATTTAGTTAGGGGTAAGGACGTCGAGTCTGATACCCCGACTATCCAGTCAGTTCCAGTAGTATGTGAGAATCTAGAAGTCTTCCCAGATGATTCACCGGGAATCCCTCCCAAGCGGGAGGTTGATTTTGGTATTGACCCTCTTCCCGACATGCAGGCTATATCTATTCCTCCCTACAGAATGGCTCAATTCGAGCTAAAGGAGTTGAAGGAACAGTTGAAGGACTTGTTAGATAAGGGTTTCATTAGACCAAGCAAGTCCCCATGGGGTGCACCAGTTCTCTTTATCCGAACGAAACATGGTTCTCTTTGTATGTGTATTGATAATTGTCAATTGAACAAAGTCACTATCAAGAACAGGTATCCTTTACCCAAGATTGATGATTTATTCGACCAGCTTTAGGGTGCTAAGTGCTTCTCGAAGATAGATCTCAGTTCCGGGTACCGTCATCTTAGAGTTCGGGAGAGAGATATCCCAAAGACAGCATTCAGGATGCGGTATGGTCATTATAAGTTTGTAGTTATGTCTTTTGGACTAACGAATGCTCTTGCAGCTTTTATGGACTTGATAAACAGGGTTTTCAAGCCATACTTGGATATGTTCGTGATTGTGTTTATCGGTGATATCCTGATATACTCTCAGAGCGAGGAGGAGCATGTTGATGTGAGAGTAGTGTTGCAGACTCTTAAGGATCGCCAATTATATGCCAAATTCAGCAAGTGCGAGTTTTGGTTGAATTCCATAGTGTTTTTTGGCCATGTTGTATCAAGTGAGAGCATAAAGGTGGATTCTTAGAAATAGAAGCGGTGAAGAATTGGCCTAGACCAGTGAATCCCTCAGATATTCGGAGCTTCTTGGGTTTAGCTGGCTATTATAGGAGATTTGTTGAAGGTTTCTCATTGATTGTAGCGCCTTTGACCAAATTGACCCAGAAGAAGGTGAAATTCCAATGGTCGGAGGCTTCTAAGAAGAGCTTCCATGAGTTGAAGACCCGACTTTGTTCCGCACTGGTGTTAACTCTACCGAAGGGTACTGATGGGTTCGTGGTGTACTATGATTATTCAAGGATGGGATTTGGGTGTGTATTGATGCAGCGCGGGAAAGTTATAGCATATGCCTCTAGAGAGCTAAAGGTTCATGATAAGAATTACTTGACCCATGATCTTGAATAGGTCGTGGTGGTATTAGCCTTGAAGATATGGCGACACTATTTGTATGGGGTCCACGTGGATGTGTTTATGGAACATAAGAGTTTACAATATGTGTTTACCCAGAAGGATCTCAATCTTCAGCAAAGGAGGTGGTTGGAATTACTCAAGGACTACAATATGAGTGTGTTATACCATCCGGGTAAGGCTAATGTGGTAGCGAACACACTTAGTAGACTCTCTATGGAGAGTCTGACTCATGTGGATGAGGAGAAGAAGGAGCTGGTGAAAGATATGCATCGACTTTCAAGGTTGGGAGTTTGGTTGGTTGAGTCGACCGATGGCAGTGTTATTGTTCATAATAGATCAAAATCGTCCTTGGTGACTGATGTGAAAGCTAGACAAGATGAAGACTCGATTTTGGTAAAGTTAAAGGAACCCGTAAAAAATCAGAAGGTAGAGGTCTTTTTCAAAGAGGGAGATAGTGTGCTTCGGTACCAAGGTCATGTTTGTGTTTCAGATGTTGCACGAGGCTCACGGATCTAGGTATTCATTCCATCCAGGTGCCACCAAGATGTACCGTGACTTACGGGAAGTCTATTGGTGGAATGGCATGAAGAAGGACATCACAGAATTCGTAGCTAAGTATCCAAACTGTTAGCAAGTAAAGGTTGAACATCAGAGATCGGGAGGTGTGCTTCAGGATAGAAGTATTCCTACTAGGAAATGGGAAGAAATCAACATGGACTTCATCACACATTTACCCTGCACTCTTCGAAAATATGACAACATTTGGGTTGTGGTAGACAGGTTGACCAAGGCTACTCATTTTCTACCAGTCAAGACCACGGATTCAGTGGAGGATTATGCCAAACTATACATTTTAGAGCTAGTTTGATCTCATGGAGTTCCCTTATCCATCATTTCAGACAGATGTACTCAATTTACCTCATAGTTTTAGAAGTCGTTTCAGAAGGGACTTGGTACTCAGGTTAAGCTCAGCACAACATTTCACCCGCAAATGGATGGTCAAGTGACAATTTAGACTGTCGAGGACATGCTTAGAGCATGTGTAATTTACTTCAAAGGTAGTTGGGATGATCATTTGCCTCTTATCGAGTTTGCATACAATAACAACTATCATTCCAGTATTTAGATTACGCCGTTTGAGGCTCTCTATGGGTGGAGATGTAGATCACCCATTGGTTGGTTTGAGGTTGGAGAAGCGGCGATTATAGGACCAGATTCAGTTCATGAGGCGATGGGGAAGGTTCAATTGATAAGGGACTAGTTGAAAACTGGGCTTATGCTGATGTGAGGAGAAGGGAATTAGAATTTGACGTTGATGATTGGGTATTTCTAAAGGTGTCTCCCATGAAGGAAGTGATGAGGTTCGAAAAGAAGGGGCAACTTAGTCCCCACTATGTCAGCCTATACCGGATAGTGAAATGGGTTGGCAAGGTGGAATATGGGTTGGAGTTTTCCTCAGAATTAGCTTATGTGCATCTTGTTTTCCATGTATCTCTCTTGAAGAAGTGTTTGGGTGATCCATCACTAGTCATCCCGGTGGACAGTGTTGGTATGAGAGACAACCTTAGTTATGAGGAGGTTCCGATAGAAATACTAGATCATCAGGTTTGAAGGCTAAGGAACAAGGAAGTAGCTTTAGTTAAAGTGTTACAGAAGAATCAACATATTGAGGGAGCTACATGGGAAGTGAAGCGGATATGATGACTAGATACCCGCATTTGTTCTCTATCAGCTCAGTTTTAGCTTGAGGTATCAGATTACTATCAAACTCTATTTAGTTTTCATGTTCAGTTCATGTGCCCAAGTTTCTTTTATGTATGTGGATGTATGTATGATTCGTGAATTCAGTTCAACTATGTAGTTTGAATTGGAGATAGTCATTCCGTTAGTTTTCCAGCTTAAATGATCAGTATTTGAATATGATGATTGCATTTCTCTGCTTTTCTGTATGTTTCTTCAACACTCGAGGATGAATGTTCCAAAGGGGGAGATATTGTTATACCTTGGAAGCCCATAGATCAGACCCGGGAGTAGAAACGGAGAAAAATTTAAAATATGGCATCAGGCACAAAACGAGTCGTGAGGTGACCCGTGAAGAGCAGCCACGAGTATTGATGTGACTCGTGGTGTGGCCCAAGAGATAAATTTGATTTTTGGGAAATGAGATCCTCGTGGTCACGCCCCACGACTCGTTAGGTCAATCGTGCGGAGTGGTGATTGAGACGAAAGGAAAAGGATGACAGTGGACTTAATGGAAGGATCCCACGAGTTTTGGTCAGTCACCACGATTCGTGGGGAGGATCGTGAGCAGCAGGATGAAGCAAGGTAAGAATCAGAGGCAGTTTACAGGACGAGTGGTGACCATGAGTCGTGGTCACCCAGTGACAAATCGTTAAGTCATCCATGAGGACCCCTGAAGACCTGATAAGCAGTGTACCTGATGGACGACTCCATGAGTCATCTCCTATGATGACGAGTCGTTAGGTCCCTCTTTGGGACCAACTGGCAGTTATTTTCTGCAATTTTAGTAAGGGCTTTTCTGTAATTCCTAAGTTGCTAACGCCTAAACTACGTTGTTTTGAGTTATGAATAATGACTTTTAAAGGGGTTAAATTCATTCTGGGACATTTTCATATTCATGCATGCAAGAGTAATAGCCTAGAGAGGTGATCAAGGCAATCCTTCAAAGTTTTCTTCAATTTCTTCTTGTGCATTCAAGGGAGTGTAAGAATCATCCATTTACAGGTATGTAGGGTTATGAATGGGTGTTTTTGTTCACATTCATGTCCAATCTCTCCGAATTCATGAAGTGTTGTTCAAAAATCTTATGGGGTTTTATCTTAAATCTTGTGAAATTCTAATGATCTATCCATGGGTTATTACTTTTCATGATTTACATCATATTTTACGGATCATGATCAAAATTTTCAACTAATTCGATTATAAATTTATTGATTTCAATTTCAAATAAATTATGCCTAACTATGCTTATTCTATGATGAATTGAGTTATGATCTTTACCCGTATTATTGATATTCATAAACCCATCATGATTTATGAGTCATAATATGGATTTATTCAAATGCCTATAATGAAGTTATGATTTACAAAGCCTATACATGATTTACAAGTATGCATGAATCTCATGATTTACTAGTTATGTTTTCGGCTGATTCGCGGGCCTTACCCTCATGGCTAGTTCACATATTTACAAGTATGTTTATGATTATAATGATTTAGCTAGCCCATGTATCTCATGCATATTATACTATGAGAACTATATATATTTTGGGAGTAGTATTTAACACCGAGTGGGTTCAAGGCCAGGTCTTTCCCCGAGCCTCAGAACTACGCGTCACTGTAGGACATGATGGGACCTCGCTTGTGACTGTCCCCTTTTCACATATGGGTTCTTTCATGTGTGATATCACGCCCTTCACGGTTCTACCCTCGGAAAGGTGCGAACACCCTCCCGACTAGGAATTTATAGGACGGGCTTCATGTGTGCTCATGTGGGGTATGTCGGTTACAAGAATCTCCCATTGTTTTGCATGTTTTATGCATTATTATGTTATGTTAATTTGGCTCAAGTGATGATTTATAAAGTTTATCTTATTTCTATGGTATTGAATGGGTTACTAATGATCTTAAAAACCTTGAGCCTTATGTTATCGTATGATATTCATGTTATGAGCATGTTGTCACACTCTTTTGATCTCTTATGAGTTTTTAGCTATTCTTAAATGTCTGTTTTACTTACCTTGCATTCTCGGTACATTCCACATACTGACCGCATACTCTATGCTGTATCGTCTCATGATATAGGACCCGGCTCTCAAGCTCAGCCCCGTTCGTGGTTAGTATTCAGAGTTGGCATCTTACATTGTTGGTGAATCCTCATCTCCCGAGGACTAGGCTTATTTAGAATTTCTCTATGTATTTTTAGTTTCAGCATTATTTAGTTAGTTAAGGGTCTTGTCCTACCAACTCGTCATGTTTAGAGGCTTTGCAGATAAAGGATGTATTCAACTTCAGATTTTGTATTCTGTTGTTATGTTAATTTAGACTTCTGCTAAGCTTATTATGTTGATTCTTTAGTTTTATTGATCAAGTTAGATGTATGCTTATGCCATGGGTTGACTTGGAGTCTCTCGGGGCTCCTTGTCTCGTGTTGTGATCGCGGCCTCCATTCGGGTCGTGACAATAGTCTCCATCAATGGCTGTAACATACTATTAAGAATAAGAAGTAGAGAAGAGTACTTTTTCAAAGTTTACCAATTAAAATCTCATTTTCTCTTCTAAGAGAATGTTCTAAAGCTAAGAAAGGAAAACAATGATGTGATATGCTCTCCTCTCTATATCCCCCAGTACAAAGTACTTTATCTAGTATTCATATCTAGAAAAAGAAGGCATCTTCTATCTCTTGTTCTATGCGGGACAATTTTACCCTGAGCATCGTTCTGGAACCGGCGGAGACACCAGCGATTCATCGGTTCAAATTCGTGAATTGCCGATATCTTAACTGAGCCATCAGTCAACTCTAGTGAGCATCGATGGATCATCCGGTGTTTAGTCGATCTCAATCCATGAACCGTCGGGTCTTTGTTCTTCATTCCAGAATATCGGGTGTCTTTTGGCGGCTAGACCGGCGAGTCGCAATTGGCAACTTGCGGATCGCCGGTGGCATTTTTCCTCAGAGGCAGTGATAACCGGTGGACCGCCGATTTGTTCTCACTTCCTTCTTTTTGCTCCAGTTTTTCTCTTTTCTACACATTTAGTCATCTGCACCCAACAAAAGTAAAAAGGGCCTAAAATTCATATAATCAACTCAAAAACTAAGCGAAAACTCGAGCTAAAGAGCCTAATGACCATTTTTAATCTCTTTGGCACCCATCCTCCCTTATAGCTAGTGATAAAATAACAAAAGAAAGGGCTTGAAGCCCATGAAATGGTAAGCGATAAGGAAATGAATGTGAGATGAGGCAAAAATCTAAGTTTGGGGGTTTGCAAGAGAAGGGGGAAAATGAGATCTTCAATGTGAGGTAGCACCAAAATCATGATTAAATGAATGAATCGATGGTTGAAAGACCTCGAATCATTAAAAGAGAAACAATAGCAAAAAGGTGCCACCTCTTGCATATATAAGGCTAAATGTGAAATTCACCAGCGTTATAAGGGTAGCTTGTGTTACAAAGATGATGAAAATTATGAACAAGGAGAAATAAGGTGAGGTGATCTTAATAAGATGATGGGATGTTACAAGTGTGTGTAAAGGAATTAGGGAGGCTTTAGTCACCAAAAGCTAAACAATTATCCTGCCCTTACTCCTAGCCTTCATTATAACCCACAAGTCATAATTGATTTTGAGTGTAGCAACACTACATTAGTGGAGATATACATGAAGGGCAAGCTTATGGGTCAATTTGTATGCACTTGAATTTCTTTGTGAGAGTGAGCGCATTTGTCTTATCTTATAATCCCTATGTGTGAAATGCTAAAAATACTTGGGATTCTCTCTTCTTGGGAGTTGCATTACTTCCTTGGGATACATGCTTAAAATTGTTTTCAAAGGAGATATATGAATGAGGCAAGCGTGTAGCGAATTTGAAGGCAAGCTTTGAATGTGATTGTCAATGACTTGAGATGCTCTTTTAACTTGTTTTGATGAACTATGCCCCTTGTTTGAATGAAACAAATACATGCAAGATATGTTTAATGATTGTGGTCACCTATTGAAGCTTGTGCAACATGGTTTGGGTCTTTCTCTTTTCTTGAGTTGGTGTATAATGTTTGGGTTGTCTTGAGGCTTAATGATTTTGTGTGCAACTACCATAGTTCTCTAAGCTTTAGCAATGTCCTTTTTTGCAAGAATGTCTTGATTGACCCTTGATGCAAAAACTCATATATATCATGTTGTTCATTTGCTCAATGTTAAAGAATTACATTACTTGAGGACAAGTAATTGTTCAAGTTTGGGGGTTTGATGAGTTGGAAATTTACCAATTCATTAGGCTCCTAAGCATGAGTTTTTGCCTATTTTTCGAGTCATTTATGTGGATTTTATGCTCTTTCTCATGAATTCTTTGTAGGTACTTCATGTGAGTGGAGAAAGCATGAAATCGAACAAAACACATGAAGTTTGAGATGGAATTTGATGAGTTAGCATATGAAGGAGAGGAACCAAAGATAATAGAAGATTTGAGATCAAGAAGAGGTGCAAAGACATTCCTTAAATAGGCTACATGCGGATTTAGAAGGGCGAAACGCCGAAGCTACTTCCTAGACCAGCTAAACAACCGGCCCTTCACGGAATGGCATCGGCTAAACGCCCATTCAATAGTCGGTTCCCCCTTCTAGGACACTATTTTCAATCGGCTAATAAAGGGTAAAAGGGTCCAAAAAGGTCTCCAAAGCATCTAGAATCTTCAAGGGCATTTGGGAAAAGTTGTACACAAGAAAGTACAAATATTTAGCTAGCTTTCATTGTACTCCACTCATTCATTGATTTAGACTTCATCTTTTTCATAGAATTTTTGGTAGAATCTTTTCACCATAGATTTGTAGAGTTAGGTAGTTCTTTTCTTCTTCTTTTTCTTTAGCCCATTTTGCGAGAATTCCATCATTGTTTTAAGAGCTTGTGAAGCAAATTTGTGAAGCTAATGTGATGAATGTGAGGGGAATCCTCTTGGTACCTTCTCTCTATCTTTAAATATTCTTGACTAATTTGCTAGCTAGAGGTATATTCATTGTGGGTTTGTTAATTTGATTGGTTTTGATAAATTTCTCTTGAATTCTTATTGAAATTGTAGATCTATTATCTTCTCCCAAGTTATAATTTCCGAAATTGATGGTTTGCAAACATGAATTGTTCTTTAGTTTTCTTGCTTTTTCTTGAAAGAGAAAGGTGAGAATTGGGTGAGAAGATATTAGTGAGTAATTGGAGTGTTATTGTGTGGGATTAAGCTAGAGATAGTTAAAACCCACATTTTCACTCCATTAAAGGTCAAGGCTAGAAATAGCTCGTCCTTCGTCAAGCTTGTATGGTTGATAAATTGAATTGTCTTTTGGGTTTGAAAGTACCAAGGTATAAACATTCTTATGGTTGAAAAACAAGAGAATGTGAACTATCCATTGCTATCTATGATAATTTTGAGTCTAAGGAATTAAAGAAATTCCCGATTTAATTGTGCTCTTATCTATAGAATGCCCCTATCCTCTCACTTGTGATTGCTTCAATTAGAATTTCCCCCAATTAGTCTTAGTTTAGAATTAGATAGTTATTTCCCTTTAATTTCCCCCCAATTTTACTTTTCAAATGTTGAACAATTATGCGTTCTAGTTTGAGTTAGTTTATAACTCTTGCATTATCGATTCAATTCTCTGTGGGATTCGATCCCGACATCCGTCGGGATATTTGTTTTGATACAAAGACCGTTTACGCTCTTTCATATAAGAGGAGTGTATTTTGGACATTATCAGGTGTCACGCCCCGCCTTGGGGGGTATGACTGGAACCTGTGCCCTAGTAGGACCTTGACTGCTAGCTGGTGAGCCTAAGCACATCTGGTGCCTGGCTGGCTCTAACTCAGATTCATGAAATCAACGG
This sequence comes from Datura wrightii, assembly GCA_035772735.1. Lineage (NCBI taxonomy): Eukaryota > Viridiplantae > Streptophyta > Magnoliopsida > Solanales > Solanaceae > Datura > Datura wrightii. Next base: position 101,364,163 of record JASDFA010000007.1, read on the forward strand.
GCTATATAACGGCTGTAAATACAGCCTCCGGCCGACTAGGCCTATAGCCACCTGTATGAAACTTCAGCTAACCAGAAACATACTTACAAGGGGGAAACCTATGCGGGCCGACAAGGCCACCATGCTGTCTAGTTATCTGTAACTCAACAGAAGAATACTGAATAGCTACGTGACCGGCAAGGTCACCACTACTATCAGACTATGGCCCCACACGGCCAACATAAGCAACAATGCTGAATAGCTAAACAAAATGCACGGCCTCACACGACGGGCACAACTAACCACAGGGAAATATATACAGACTGCAAGCCTCTAGGAATACTGATAAGATGGTTGGGACAGGGCCCCGACCTAACCGTACTATACAACAAAAGAAAATGAAATACACCTCTGAATATCAAGCTCCGGATGACAGGAGCTGATGACTCTACGCTGGCTAGGATCACGAGGGATCGCCTCCTCGTCTATGAGTATCTGTAGGCAAGTAATGTAGCGCCCCACCGGGCGTCAGTACTGCTGGTATTGAGTATGCAAAGCAACTGAAATAATATAACTGAATACAATAACATAACTAGCAATTCTGAATAGCAGGGGAATACTGAATCTGTAAGAACTGATATGAACTGAATCAGACTTCCTGTGCTGTGATAGGGCAGGAGCATACCTGTAGACGCGGCGGCCTGCTGCCTATTAACTACCATGTAGAACATAAATACATATATATATATATATATATATAGCAAACAAGAGCCGATACCAACCCCCATAAGCCGGACGACGCCAAACAAGCAAACAATCTATATACCCCTACCCGGGTCAAAACCAGCCAAAAATAAGTCACTCCACTCATCTGCTCACTCGGAGCTCCTCTACCGGCCCCCTGGGTCTCCGGCTTGGGCCATAGCCTCCGATATAAATAACCGTGTCTGAGTCCGAAGGACTCCTGTGTAGACAGTAACAGATAGGGTCTGGTTCCCTGGACACAACTCAACAGGGCTATCTGAAATCGGAGCTGCACCTATAATAAGATCTGTAACTGTAACTGCATCTGTATCTGTTTCCTAGGCGCTTGCGCACAATAGGGCTATCTGTACTGTAATGCTGATCAGCCTGATATGGGGAAAGCTTCATCCCATCTTCGTCCAAACTGGGGACGTCATGCCACTCCTTGGAGTGACGTAAACCCACCCGCTCAGTGGGCAACACGATTACCAACCCAGGGGCGGCGAGGACGCTCAATAAGGTGCCCTCATGCCACATCAAGTCTCAACAAACAAACAACACATATAAATAGCAAGCATGTATAATTGAAAAAGACTATCTAAAATCTGATTTCTTATTCTGATCTCTTTCTGTATTGTACTGATTCTGAAATCTTTATTTAACTATTTGGCTAATCCGTAGCCAGGATACTATCTGTCTGAATGGCTAATCTATAGCCATAAACTGTCTGTCTAGCTGATCTTTCTTTACAAACTTTTATTCTGAAAATCTGTCTCTTTTTATTCTACAACATGCTTGCTAATCACACAATAAGCTATACTGAATCTAGAATACTAACTTGCCCCTTTGGCGCATGCTTTACTAACTTTCGGACTGAATAGGATATGGCAACACGACTCAGAATCTACTAGACTTACTTAATTCTCAACATTCAACCCCGAGAGTTACAAATACGGAGTTTACTATGATTTACCAAGCTAAGGCTTACTAACTTGCCGAAGAACAACTTCACATACCTTAACCTCGAGTTATCCGACTATCGGACGGGGCTCGGTCAGTACTCCAGCTATTCTCCCAACTGCATTCATATACACGTTAATTAGTACTAAATACAACTTTATTCTGAAGGACGATGTCACATTCGATATAATTATAGCCTAAACTTAGGCTTATCGAAAGACGATCGAAAACTTGCTATCTTTCAGAAGTCCAGAAGGGAGAAGTATTCACTTCACAGCTAGGATCACATAGACACTAGTTTGGAGTAATTCTACTTACCTTAGTCCGGTAGCTCGACGATTCGTCAGCCGTATTTCGCGAAACAAAATTCGTAGGAATGCTCCCTACTGCTAAATACCTCGGTATCTGGAGTTAATTTGAGTTTGGACTACGTTTGGCAGCGTAATCGGAAGGAAATTATCAAGGAACCTTTGTCCCTTTCTCCTATCTGGTTTTTCTCTCTGTTTTCACTGGAAATTATAAGAATTATTCATTTAAAACTGAAGTGGAGGGATTATATAGTTGGGCCTGGACAGGGCCAACGTGTCACGGAGCCAATGCGGAGGCTCCACCTCCGTGACACGTTGCCATCGCAGAGGGGCTCTGCCCCGGCTCCTTCCGCGATGGTTCGACAGGCTATTCGCCCGATCCTTTTCCCGGGCCTTTCTCTAGCACATATGGCTTTCAAGTATGCTTAACCAACGCGCGAATAGGTGATCTAGGTGCCAGAAATTTTACGGGGTATAACATCAGGTTCCTTGCCCGTGTCCCGATCCAGGCCTATATTCGGGTCATGAAAAACTTGTTATCAAAGTATTAGGTTTTGAAGTATCCTAGGGTGTCTAAAAGCCGAGTTAAGTAGAGTCTTTTTCATGGGTATGAAGCGTGCTACACTTATGACGAAAAGGATATGAAACATTTAGGAAATGTTCCCTTCTTTAATGATCCATGTCATATGACTAAATATCTCTCTATCCTTCTAACTCGTGCAATACACGTTTGTAGAATCATGCCTCCTTGCCGAGTTAATGGAAGAAGAAATAAAAATAGAAATGGCTATGAGAATGGCAACGGAGATGGGCACCAGCAGGCCCACCAACTCTCGAGGAGCATGTACCCAAGCAGGTTGCCCACGCAGAGTTCAAGGCAGCCATACATATGCTAGCGCAGGCTTTGACCACCCAAGTTAACCAACAGGTGGTAGCGCATGTCCCTCAAAAAGGGAATGTCGCAGTAGCGAGAGTTAGAGATTTTCTGAGGATGAACCTCAGGAGTTCCTTGAGTCAAAGGTGGACGAAGATCCACATGATTTTATTGATAAAGTTCTGAAGATCACCCAGATCATAGGGGTGATCGGGGAGGACTGCGTAGATCTAGCCTCGTATCAACTGAAAGGTGGTTGTGCAAATTTGGTTTAGGAAATGGAAGGATAGCAGGACAGTTGGAGTAGGCCCCATTGGTTGGGATTAGTTTCATATTACATTTTTGGATCGGGTGTTCTCTCGTGAGATGAGGGAGATTAAAATAGATGAGTTTGTGAACCTGAAGCAAGGTAAGATGACATTCCAGGAGTACGCTTTAAAGTTCACTCACTTATCCAAGTATGCACCTGAGATGGTGGTAGATTAGAGATCCAGAGTGAGTCGATTCGTGCATGGAATAGCAGACTACTTGGTCAAAGATTGCCGGACCGCGATGCTTCATCAGGACATTGACTTTCCTCAGATAGTTTTGTACGCCTAATAGATAGAGGCGGTATAGGTGAGTGAGCATGAGAGAGAGGCTAAGAGGGCCAGGACTGATAGCTTTGGATTCTCCAAGCAAAGACTTGGTGGTGGGCACCGTCAGCAGTCCCACTAGAGATCATCAGCCCCAGCGCCATCATCTATGAGTGTGCCATCTAGATCTAGGCACGATCAAAGGGGACGAGCATTAGGCTCTCGAAGTCAGGGGAGCAGACCGATAGAGTCCAGCATCCCAGAGTGTAGCAGGTGTGGCCGGAGACACACCGGTCAATGTTTAGCTGGATCAGGTGATTGTTTCGGATGTGGAAAGCCCATACATATCCTCAGAGATTGTCCAGAAGCCAAATAGGTCCATGATAAGAGCTGAGGCCTAGCCACTAGTTCAGCAGCCCCACTAGCACGCACAACTCAGCAGGGTGCGTCCACTAATGTGGGTGGTAGACAGCGTCAGAATAGATTCTATACCCTCAGATCTCATTAGGAGCTGGAGGTCTCTCCAAATGTAGTCACTGGTATGTTATGAGTATTCCACCTTGATGTATATGCATTTTTAGATACGGGGGCTACTTTATCTTTTGTGACGCACTATGTTGCTAATAGTTCTGAGTCAGTCCAAAAATCCTATCAGAACCCTTCTCAGTTTCTACTCCAGTCGGTGATTTAGTTATAGCTCGACTAGTATATAGAAATTTCCCTATCACTGTCCTTCAGAAAGTCACCTCAGTAGATTTAGTAGAGCTAGCCATGACAAAATTTGATGTTATCTTTGGCAAGTATTGGATACATGCATCTTGTGCGTCAATAAATTATAGAACCCGTGCGGTAGATTTTTGATTTTCGGGTGAGCCAGTCTTAGAGTTGAAGGGTAGTTCAGCTGTGCCTGTAGGTTGTTTCATTTCCTACTTTAAGGCTAGAAAGATGATTTTTTAAGGGTTGCGTGTACCATCTAGTTAGGGTTAAGGATGCTACATCCGAAATTCCGACTATCTAGTCAGTTTCTATAGTGTGCGAATATCTAGAAGTGTTTCCAGATGCTTTACTAGATTAATTTTGGTATTGACCTTCTTCCTAATACGCAACTTATATCTATTCCTCCTTACATAATGGCTCCAGGTGAGCTAAAGGAGTTGAAGAAGCAGTTGAAGGATCTCTTAAATAAGGGTTTCATCAGACCTAGGAAATCCCCGTGGCGTGCACCAGTTCTCTTTTTCCTAAAGAAGGATGGTTCCTTTTGGATGTGCATTGGTTACCGGCAATTGAATAAGGTTACATTCAAGAACAGGTATCCTCTCCATAGAATTGATAATTTGTTTGATCAGCTTCAGGGTGCTAAGTCTCTCTTCAAAGATAGACCTCAGATCTGGATGCCACCAGCTTAGGGTTTGGGAGAGTGACATTCCACAGACAGCCTTCAGGACTCAGTATGGTCACTATGAGTTTATAGTTATGTCTTTTGGACTAAGGAATGTTCCTGCAGCTTTTGTGGATTTGATGAACAGGGTGTTCAAGCCATACCTGGATATGTTCGTGATTGTGTTAATAGATGATATTCTCATATATTCTTGGAGCAAAGAGGAGCATGCCGCTCATTTGAGGGTAGTTCTACAGACTCTTAAGGATTTCCAATTTTATGCTAAGTTCAGCAAATGTGAGTTTTGGTTAAACTCAGTGGCATTTTTGGATCATGTGGTGTAAAGTGAGGGTGTACAGGTAGACTCTCTTTAAATAGAAGCTATGAAGAATTGTCCTAACCAGTTAGTCGTTCAGATATCAAGAGTTTCTTGGGTTTAGCTGGATACTACCAGAGGTTTGTTAAAGGATTTTCATCCATTGTAGCACCGTTGACTAAGTTGACCCAGAAAAAAGTGATGTTTCAATGGTCGGAGGCCTGTGAGAAGGGCTTCCAAGAGTTGAATACTCGACTCACCTCAGCGCCAGTGTTGACCCTACCTGAGGGTACTGATAGACTTGTGGTATATCGTGATGCTTCAAGGATCGGTCTTGGTTGTGTACTAATGAAGCACGGTAATGTTATATCCTATACTTCTAGGAAGCTGAAAGTCCATGAAAAGAACTATCAGACTCATGACCTCGAGTTGGCGGCTGTAGTATTTGGCTTGAAGATTTGCAGACATTATCTGTATGTGGTCCATGTGGATGGGTTTACGGACCACAAAATCCTACAGTACGTGTTTACCCAGAATGATCTAAATCTACGTCAGAGAAGGTGGTTGGAGCTTCTAAAAGATTTTGATATGAGTGTTGTTTACCATCCACGAAAGGATAATGTGGTGGCAAATTCTCTTAGCATGCTTTCTATGGAGAGTGTGACCCATATAGATGAGGAAAGAAAGGAGCTAGTGAAGGATGTGCACCAGCTTGCATGACTAGGAGTTCGTCATGTGGACTCGATAAATAGTGAAGTTATTGTTCCGAATGGTTCAAAATCTTCCTTGGTGGCCGAGGTCAAATCTAGACAAGACGAGGATCCTATTTTGGTAAAGTTGAAGGACGTCGTTTAGAATTAGAAAGTGGAGGTCTTCTCCCAAGGGGGAGATGGTGTGCTTTGATATCATAATCGTTTGTATATACCGAGTGTTGATGACTTGAGGGAGCAGACGTTGCATGAGGCTCATGGTTCCATATATTCTATACACCCAAGTGCCACCAAGATGTACCATGACTTATGGGAAGTCTATTGGTGGAATGGCATGAAGAAGGACATAACAGAGTTTGTGGCTAAGTGTACGAATTATCAAAAGGTGAAGGTTGAGCATCAAAGACCTAGAGGTGTGCTTCAAGACATTAGCATTCCTACTTGAAAGTGGGAGGAAATCAATATGGACTTCATTACAGGGTTTCCTCGTACTCGTCGACAATATGACTCTATTTGGGTGGTTGTAGACAGATTAACTAAAGCAGCTCATTTTCTACTGGTAAAAATTACCGATTCAGCAGAGGATTGTGCCAAATTGTACATTTAGGAGTTAGTTTGGTTTCATGGAGTGCTCTTGTACATTATATCCGATAGAGGTACTCAGTTTACCTCCTAGTTTTGGGTATTATTTTAGAAGGGACTTGGCACTCAGGTCAATCTTAGCACAACATTTCACCTGCAAATAAATGGTCAGGCCGAGCGGACCATTCAGACTCTTGAGGATATGTTGAGAGTGTGTGTGATTGATTTCAAGGGTATTTGGGATGATCATTTGCTTCTCATTGAGTTTGCCTATAACAACAACTACTATTCTAGCATTTAGATGGCTCCATTTGAGGCTCTATAGGCGGAGATGTAAATCATCTATTGGATGGTTTGAGGTCGGTGAAGCTACTTTGATAGGACCAAATTCGGTTCATAAGGATTTGGAGAAAGTTTAGCTTATGAGGGAAAGGTTGGAAATAGCTTAGAGTCGCCAAAAGTCCTATGCGGATGTGAGGAGGAGAGAACTTGAGTTTGAAGTTGATGATTGGGTGTTTCTGAAGGTTTCTCCCATGAAGGGAGTGATGAGATTCGAAAAGAAAGGGAAACTTAGTCCCCATTATGTTAGCCGTACCGAAATGTGAGACGTGTTGGCAAGGTGGCCTATGAGCTGGAGTTGCCCTCAGAATTAGCTTCAGTTCATCCAGTCTTCCTTGTATCACTCTTAAAGAAGTGCTTAGGTGATCCGGCTTTGGTTGTTAAGGTAGAAAGTGTAGGTGTGAAGGATAGCCTTAGCATTGAGGAGGTTCCGATGGAAATACTTGATCTTCAGGTCCAACAGCTAAGAAACAAAGAAGTAGCCTCAGTTAAGGTTTTATGGAGGAACTAGCATGTTGAGGGAGGTACGTGGGAAGCCGAAGCATATATGATGGTTAAATACCCACATCTATTCCCTCCCGACTTAGTTTCAGCTTGAGGTATCAGTTTCCTCCCTAGTACTCTATTCAGTTTCATGTTCAGTTCATGTCCCCCAGTTTCTTTCATGTCAATGTATGTATGTGTAATTCATGAATTTAGTTCAGTCATGTGATTTAGTCTGGAGTCAGTCACTCCATCAGTTTTCATCTCTACATGTTCAGTATTTGATATGACCGTCGCATTTCTCATCTTTTCAATATGTTTATTCACATTCGAGGATGAATGTTCCCAAGGGGGAGATATTGTAATACCCCAAAAGCCCTAAGATCAGACTCGAGGGTTGAAACAAAGAAAATAGGATTTTCTGCACCACGTCATAGGATGAGTCATCTAGTGACCTGTGAGGTGTATCACGAGTAATTAAGTGACTCATGGAGAGGAGGGTGGACTTAGTTGGAATTTTGGGTTTGAGGTTGACCACGGGTGAGACCACGAGTCATCAAGTCGGCTGTGTTTAGGAGTTTGATTTGGCTGTTGAGAAGTCGGTAGTGTCCCCAACGACTAGTCACCACAAGTCATCGGGTACTCCACAAGTCGTGGTGTCCCTTGTGGTGACTAGGGATGATGAATTTTCAGTTTTGGCAACAGGAGATGCCCATTAGTCATGGTCAGTGACGATGATTCGTCCAGTCCCTCATTGGTACTGGCAGTGAGTATTTTCCTATGAATTTATTAAGGGATTTTCCGTAATTCCTAAGTTCCTAAGGCCTAAACTACGTCCTTTTTAAGCTCAGATAAGTGTATTTTAAAGGGGTTTAGCCCATCCAAAGCCTATTCCTCTCCATTCATGCAAGCCTAGTGGTTCTACGGGGTGATCAAGCTTAGATTCATCAAGTTCTTCCCCAAATTCCTTTGGGTTCTCAAGAGAGATATGAAATTAGGATCTCCAAGGTATGTAAGGTTATGAACGGGTGTATTCATCCACACCCATGCCCAATCCCTCTTCAATTTCATAAAAGTTCTAGTTGATGAATCTATGGGGTTTTAACCCAATATGTGAATTCTATAAGTATCAATCATGGGTATGATCTATACATGCTTCAAATGTTAAATTATGATTTATGCGCATATTTTAGAATGTTTAGAATTACAAATTATGTTTTAAAGTTTTTACAAATTATGATGTCCACCCATGGAAGTTCATGAAAGTTGAGATTTATGATATATATATGCAAGCATGATGAGATGTATATTATGACAGTATGATTTCGAATTGCCCTTGTCTATATCCATATTTTCGAATGATCAAGTCTATGTCAAGCATGTTTAAGTATTGGACAAGTCCATATGATCAAGTATGTTTCATGATTTAGCTCATTTTCATGTTATTAGCTTACCACATGATTTTAGAGTCGAGACTCCCACTATTTTCAGCTTGTGGTATGGTTTGAGCCCAAGTCTTCTCATGTTATGATTTCATATTATGCATGTATGTTATGATTTAGCTTCGTCACTAGATGATGGCTCAACTTCGTTGAAAAATGATGGAGAGTATATGCATGTTTTTGGGAGTAGTGTCTAAAACCGAGTAGGCTAAGGGTCAGTCGACCCTATGCGTTAGAACTACGTACCAACGTAGGTATGTTTAGATTATTTGGGACCTCCCTTGTTAGCTTCCCCTGCCCCCAAGGGGCCTTTCGCTTGATATCGATATCATGGTAGCGTCCTTAGCCCTGGCAAGGCTTTGGATGACTCTACCCACTTGAGTGTAATAGTCAGGACTACGTAAACTCTATTGTGGTAATGTCGATTATATGACGAATCTCCCATTGTTCCTCATGATTTTAGTTGTGCATGCTCATCAGTCATGATATTATGTTTTCAGCAGGTTTGACCAAATGTTCAGTTTTACTTATGATTATCAATTTCTAGCTTTGAGTCATTCGATTCAATTATGATATTCAGTTATGTTTAAATTATGTTTTCAGATAATAGTATGCAAGCTGCACTCTCAAACTCTTATGATGAAATGTTTATGATATGCATGATATCTGATTTTACTCACTTAGCAGTTTTACTTACCTAACATACTTGGTACATTCCACGTACTAACCGCATACTCTATATTGTATCATTTTATGATATAGGCTCAGACATTCAGGCTTAGTCCCGTCGTTAGCAGATCCTCAGTGTTAGCATCTCAAGCTAGATTTGGTGAGTCCTCATCTTTCGAGGGCCCTTCTTATTAGTTACATTTAGTACTTTCAGTTTCAGAATTTAGTGAGTTAGTTGGAGTCTTGTCCCATCAACTCGTCAGTAGTTGAGGCTTATCAGACATAGTATATCTTCAACTTTAGACTCGTATAGGTATTTAGGTGTTCAGATGTTACGAGATTTTCAAACTTCTGCTATGCAATATATGTTAGATTTTTTATTTTATCTATGTTGAGATTTAGATGTCATGTTCATGCCATGGGTCGACTTGAAGCCTCTCGGGGTTCCTTGTCCCGTGTCTCGATCAGGGCTTATGTTCGGGTCGTGACATTTTGTTGGAGCATAAAAAAATGAATGATACAATTTAAAATTCACAAAAGCAAAATAATTCAACAAAAAGATACATAATAAAATTAATCAAACTAAGAGAACAAAAAAATCTCAACAAAAATCAAATAATATCACCATTTCGAATTGCTGGAAGAACAAAAGAACATAGTACAAAGATCTATCATATATAAAAAAATTAATAAAATGAAGAAACTGAACATAGATGATTGCTTCAACCTTCTTTCCAACTTATATACCATAGCTCTTGTTGTATTGATTGTCCAAAAAACAACGGATATAAATAATTTAATTAGAAAATACAAATGACTTCAATGATTTAGTTAGGTAGAAAAAATGGAAACTTAAACTTTTATTATGAGCCTTAAATATAGTAATTGATTGATTGAAAAAAATAGAAAAAATAGCTTTCAATGAATTAATTAGGTGGATAAAGTGCAAAGTTATACCTTATATATTGTAATTGGTTGATTGAAAATAATAAAAAATATTAAAAAAGGAGAAAAAATCAGGAAAAAATAGATATAAATCCTGACCAATGAGAGGTGCCACTTCACTTTTCTAATGTCTACCTTTATAATATATAGATTCTTCGCGAGGGAAAATGAAAGGTTAGAATAAAATTTTAGGTACTTTTAATTTTCTTAATTACAATAAAACATAAGAATGAGTAGAGTAGTAAATTTTTATGACATTTTTAAATTTTACATTAAAGAGCAAGAATAAGTGAAGTAGTAACTAAAATATTTATTCTTGTACAATAAAAAAATAAAAAAAGTAAAAGTATCAAAAAGATATACATACATACATACATACATATATATATATATATATATATATATATATATATATATATATATATATATATATATATATATATATATATATATATATATATTAAAACAACTACTTTAAATAATATAAGTCACATCATCCAAATTAGAGTGAATTAAACGAAAAGAAGAAAAGTAGTGAAAAGAGTAAAAAAATGTTGAATCCTAGGCCAAATAACTATGCCACATTATTCTCTTATAGACCACAATTATAATATATATATAAATTGTGATACTTAACCTGGTATGATAACCGATATGCAACAAGTTTAAATTGTTATGTTATTATATGTCCATTAACTTATGTATAATTTTAAATTTTATATTATGAAAATATGAGAGTATAACGACCAGTCTGTCATTACGGGGTAATTTAGGCCTTAGTATAGAGTTTTTCCTTAGTGCATGGTAGAAAGTGTTGGAAAGTAGGATACAAGAGACTTGTGCTTTGAGGGATGAGAATGTGGAAAAAAATTTTGAGCTACTGGTTAGTAGGGACCGCTACAACGGTGGGAGTTCCGTTGCAGCGAGACCGTCATGACGGTTGAAGGTCCGCCGTAGTGAGGTAGAAAAAATAACCATCGGATCCACAGTGGCATGGCTTTAGCCTCCATAGCGGCCATATGAGCACTGCAGTAGTTGACGAGAGGCAGTGTGACAGTTTAAGTCAGAATTTCGGGGTTCTTCACTCTATTACTCTAAGACATGAACTTTGAGAGAAGAAGGGTGATTTTCCAAGGGCATAGCAGTTTCTCCTTCCCTCGGTAAGATTTCTAGCTATTTCATTCCCTCATTCAATTCCCTAACACCCTAGAATCAAAAGGTAGTCTTTAATGGTGAATTCCTAGCTAAGAACTCTAGGGTTGTGAAAACTAGGGTCAGTGTAATGGGAATAATTGGGTGTTGACTCCTAGGCTTAAAAGTGGATAATGGATAGTTTTTAGGGGAATGTGAAGCTATGTATTTCTACAATAGGGTAGTTTGAGACCCGAATATTGGTAAAATTGAGGCCTTTAGCATTATCAACTACTGAGAAAGGGTCTAAGGAGTAGAAACTCCATAAGATAGGTGGGAATAAACTATGTAGGGATAAGAAGTTATAATGGATAGTTGGAATACTGAAATTGATCATGGTACCGGGTAGGATTGGGTAGAATCAAATTTCTAGGCCTCGAATGAAGAGTATAAAATTGAATATTATTTATTTTCTTGTGTTTAAACTTTGAACATTCGAAGGCGATAAGAAAAGGAAAAGATCTTGCAGAATAGCCATATTCTCTGATCCTGCAATTGAGGTAGGTTATGATTTTACAATGAGTTAGACTTTATATAATAATTGGTACATGTGTGAACCTACAACATGCTTAGCTGGTCTTCAGACACTAATTGATGCTAGAGTATGATGTATTTGCTATATTGGTAAATCAAACTTGAGATGTTGTTTAATCGAACAGTTTATATGAATGTAAAGTGCTTGTGATGTTTAATGTGTTCTCAAAATTGTCTCATGAATGACTAAATGGTGGTGAATGGAACCAAGAGGATTAAGTTAAGTTGATGCCTTAAATGGTTAGGTGAATCGACCAATGACAAGCACATAAAACAAGGAAATAAGAGTGGAAAATATGTTTTATCCTGATATGAGGGATCGTGCCCTAGGTGAGTATCTGGGTGAGCATTTATGACATTATTGACTTGTGTCTGAGGGAAGCGCCCCGATGAGCAGATGAATCCCCTGCAGGTCATGTCAGGATAGATTTCTAGAGTCCCCTGCAGGTCACGACTGAAAGGGCAGAAATAAGATCCTTTGACATGTGTGTATAGTGTAATACAGTGATGTGATGGAGGCATGTGCCTGGAACATTACTGATGGTATAATACCGGAGAAAGGGAAAAAGATGTCAAGATTGGTTTGGAATATGAGAACCATTTGAAAAATCACTCCATGATGGTGTGGTTTATATGTTGACTATACTTTTTTCGTACTTGTCTATGCCTTATTTGATACTTGCAGATTATGTATAAATTTGTGATGATTTGTTGAATTGATTATTGGGGATTAAGTTATATACCTCCTATAATTAGTTGATGAATTTATTGTTGAGAATTGAACTATGCAAATAACTATCTTGAGTTGATGAATTGATTGTTTAAGAATTGCTAAATCAGAATTTAAGGTTGTCAACTTGTTCAAGTTACTGCCTACGCAGTAGCGCTATAGCGGTACCTTTATTACTGTGGAGAGACCACTGCCACGGTCTGACCATTGCTGCAGCGAGACCTAATCCAGTGAGCAGGGCAACTTTTAACCTTAATCTGAATCATTCTAAAAGTCATGATGCCTGGTGATTGTTTATTTTAGTAGTTTTATGTTGATTAGTTTATATATATATATATGTTATTATTAAAGGTCGATCGATGTTGCCTACCAGTATATTGTGCTTGTACTGATGCTACTCCTGCACCTTTTGTTTTGAGTGTAGATTGCGACCTTGGAAGTTTTACTCGACCCCATCTATAACGGTATTGAGTTATCTAAGGGTGAGATGATTTCCTTCCCAGACTAGTACAAATCCTCTTTGAAGACGATGTCTTTGATCCCAGACATTATCTTTTTGTTATATTGTTTCCATTATTCTTAGATGATGGTTAAGTTAGATGTCCTTCATATAATGACTTTCAGTTTCTGGGAATGTAATTGGTAGACTTTGAGAGTATTGTCTTTTATTATTATAATAGTTCCTCTATTTAACTTAACAGTGCTTATTTTAGTAGTATGAAGGTTGTAATTGGATGAATTAGTTGGGACACGTTGGTTCTCTCATCGGGGGGTGGGGGGTTAGTATAGGTTTCAATCACGACCACTTGGATCGTGAAAAAGATGGTATCAGGGCCTAGGTTTGTTAATCTCAGTATACAAGGAAAAGTTTAGTAGTCTGAAAGATTGGTGCGGAGATGTCCATTACTTATTTCGGGAGGCTACACGACTTTAGAAAAACTTCTTTCTTTGTTTCTTTCTTTCATGCTATTAGTTGATTCCAATTGGTTTCTGGCAATCCAAATTGATATCTAACATTCTTCTTTCTTTCTCTCACAAATGGTTAGGACACGTGTAGGAGGAGTTCGAAAAGAGGCATCAGAATCAGTTGTGGCGGCCACAGCTCGTGATAGAGGATGAGACAGAAGATGAGGCTGAGGTTGCGGATAGGTACTTACCACTTCCAGAGGCAGGTGCTAGGCTTATTATACCCCCTGGGAGAGTTCGAAATTCGTAGTGCCTCCAGATGTTCAGGAAGGGGTAGCAGCAGAGGTAGAAGTACTAGTGCAAGGAGGTGTTACAACCGCTCCAACTATCTTTGAGGTCCTGATGAAATGCCAAAATTACACCTCTATGATAAGAAGTATAATGTGGTCAATGTAAAATATAGAACCCGACAAGGTTGGGTCAAATCCTATAGGGAATATGGTGAAAATTAAGTTCTATGTGAGTATTTGCTTTTAGTCAATTATTTTTGTAACACTGGGGGTTTGGAAAAAGTGTTTATAATTCACTATCAGTCAAATACAAGAAACACCAGCTATGATTTATTACTATTTAATACAAGAATAAATTAAACTAGGGTTATGATCATCATGTTTTCTTACCGACATTTGGTGAATGACTGTAGTGGACTCATTTAATGCTATGTGTGCAGGTTATAAACTCAATTATCCTATCCAAATATTTCTCAACGTATTTAGACATATATCACTATTATATTCTCAAACCAAAAATGATAAATAATGATTGATGATAATTAACCTAAGTTGATTAATATTATTATAAGATTAATAATCAGTCAAGGGTTAATGCCTTGAATCCCTATTATTAATTCTTTTTATCTAGATTTATACATCTTACTCAAGCAAGATAAACCTAGGGCTTGTTTTAATGTTTGCAACCATTAGAAATCATTCAAAACAAATGAATCGATAATATACACAATTGCATTAAACTCATCCATATTTCAATCATCATAATTATGTCAATATACCATGAATCACACAACCCTAGTAACAGAATTTATCCATACATGATCATTGATATCATAACAACAATCATATTTATCAAAGAAGATTCACTTACAAAGAAAAGATGAAACCTCGATGATAATTCCAATAACTCACAGTAATTCTTCCAGAACTCTTCAAAAGTAACATACAAGTAATTAATTTTCTCTCACAAAAGTCTGATACTAAAAATAAACCTAGGAGCTGCTATTTATAGCCTAGGGTAATTAAAATTTGCACTGAAAATCGGAGTCCTTCTTCTCAGGTGACGCCCAAGTTGATGCCCTGTCGAAAAAGGTGATGGTCTATCACTTAGGCCGTCACGCTTATCCAGTGGTTACCCAAATCTGTACATTGGTGACTCCAAGCTTAATAGACCATCATCTAGTTAACGATCCATCATTGTGGTCGTCAAAACTCACTCCTCTTGTTCAACTACTATTTAAGCTTGACGGTAGCATTGATGCTACGTCACTAGGTTGATGAGCCATCAGATTGACCGTCACTTTTCATTGCTTGTCATGATGATCTGCTCTAGTCCAACAGTAAAACTGAAGGGCCGACGCAAGGTTGACGTACCGTCAAGATGGTCGTCACTTTTTATTACTTATCATGATGATTTGCTTAAGCCCGACGATAGAACTGACGAGTCGTTGCAAGGTTGAGGAACCATCTTGATGGTTGTCACTTTGACTTTTTAAACACTCTTCATGCCATCTTCTGCTTGAGATTATTTTCCTATACATTCAGCACAAACACAATTAAATATAACAAAAATTGCTTAAGAATTTGCAATTATTCGTGTTTAAAAGCATGAAATTCGCCATAAAATATCGGCGCATCAACACCTTCAACTTAAAATATTTTCTTGTCCTCAAGTAATAACGGAACTCCACATCAAAATAAAAGAAATTTAGGATAAACTACAGTAGTCATTATGCTCAACACAGGTTGAATCACCCGTACAACTCTCCTTTTTAGAAACAGGACATGAACATATGGTATTCACTAAACATATTGACTCATGAGGATCTGGAAATGACATGATGATACCAACATAGTACTTTGTATACACCAACAACGACTATCCTAACAACTAGCCATCATAAATGCTTTTCTAGTGCCCTCACCACAAAGAAGTCCCAACTCACATCCAATGTTATTTACATGGGGATTAGAATAATACACTCACTCTCATAAAAAAAAATCATAACAATGCACATGTAAAACCATAAGCTTGCCCTTATTATCACTGTTTCTAGTTCTTTGGACACTTGATTAGGATCACTATAGGACTTTCTTGGCTTGTAATGTAGGCTTGGGGATGAGTATGGTACATGTGGATAAAGTGACTTGACCCTCCTTGACGCTACACTATTTCTCTTGCTCCACTCTTAATTTGTCTCCCTTATTCTCTTTTAATCATTATCCTTTTCAACTCATGGGTGTGTTCTTCATTTTGATTCTCTTTTTTTCTTATCAAAACATCACTATTTTTATTTTCTTATCATTTTCTTTTTCATTGGAACATTATTTTCTTTTCTTTTCTTTTCTTTTCTTCATCAACCACACCCCACTCACTTCTTTTCAACCATCAGATTCTACTTTTCATACCCAACTTTTTATGGACCCCTACTATAACCACCCTCAGCTTAGGCGCTTTGCCTGAGTTGAGGAACATAATACCAAGGATGGACCAGGGCCAAAATAGATAAGTAAATAGGCTAATGAAATGAATGAGTCAATTAGGCTCAAAATTAGGGATCAAGGGATTATTCACAATATTTGGATGGTTATGTAGCTCACTGGACTTTCAGTTATCTTAGAACCTCAGAAAAATAAGCCAGGCAAGTTCTAGATGCATGTACAACATAAGAACAATAGCAATCCAGTTCACACACACTTGACACAAATTTGCTCTATCGACAATTACTTGTCATTGTCTGCTTTAACTTAAGCACAGTTGCTATATCAATATACAAGTAATGTCATTCACAGATCCAACAAGGTCAGTATATTACAAAATACACATAAGCCATATTAAAAGATTTTACGGGTCTCCATTTTAAATCAATTTTAACAAGAAGATGTTTATTTCCAACAACTACTCTAATTTTTCCAAATTTCTTTTATAGATAAATTAACAAACAAATTCAAAATCAAACAAAACATGCCGGTTCTACTAGATAGCACACTTAAGGAAAAAGAAACTCGGCAACAAAACCCTCAAGTAGTTTGACAGACTCACAAGTACCCCCATCCCCCACAAAAAAGGGCATTTCCTCAATGCATCTATCAAAAATCTCAAGTTGGAAGTAAGGTAAAACTGTGAAGCTTTATGCTCCATAGTCTGACATGACTGTCTGGAGTGGTGCAGCCCCAGGGACCTAATCAATGACGTCAGTGGTGACCCGCATGCTCAAAGTATCATGCAGGACAACTTCTACAGCGAGATGTGGTGTAGTGCGAGTATGCAACTCTGAAGAAATTGTAGCACCGGTTGCATGTGCCTCAACTCCCCACAAACCTGAGCTCGGATCTCCTCAATTTGTATCGCCTCAATTTGCATCTCCTATTCTACTCTAGACTATTTTAGAGCCTCTCGCAACTCTAATCTTTCTTGTTTACTCTTGTTGTGTTTCTTCTAATGGGATTTTCTGTCATCACCAACACCATCTCATGGGAATTTTCCTGCAGCTTTAGGTTGCTCGCCCAACAAATCAATGAAGGGAATATCTTTCTCCGACTCCTTAAATCTGGGAATCGGGAACTCTTGGGGCTACCGCTCCTACTGTAACTTAAGAATGTCCTCCTGAGCCTTTTTTAGCTTAGCCGCAAACCTTGATAAATCTTGCATCATGAGCTCTTTCAGCATATCAGCCACCCGCGCCTCCATGTCATCAATGCAAGCATGAAGGTTCTTATACAGCTCCAAAGAACTTGTGATGGCTCTATCTACAAAAGTGCCTAGCTTCTCAACAAACAACTTCAATTGCTTCTCTTGTCTGTTGATTTCCCGACCACCTGAGCAAAAGTTGTTGCTGTTAATACATACAGTGAAGATTGAGGCATAGAAAACTATGTATCAAATGATTCTATTCTCGGTTATGATGCAGCTGCATCAGAACTAGATGGTGTGGATGTGGGAATTGGGGCAGCATGAGAAACTAACTCTACTCCTGTAGGAGCTCCAGCTGGGTCAGTAATTGTATCAGTTGCCATTGCAGTTTGACCACTAGACCCGAACACCTCAGGGATCGGTTTGTGAAGTTTCAGGTCTTAAGTTGGCTCATCCTTTAACCTCTCCAAGTCATACTTCTTGGTAGCATATGTCTCCACATCAATTCTGGCTAATATGGGGACATGAGCTTCTCTACACAACTGGATGATTAAGCATGGAAATGGCAATGATGTAGATAACTTTATTGCCCTACTCTCATCGAAGATAATCACTCTCATGTTTAATGGGAATCTAGATATCAAGATGGCTACTAGTATTGCTCTGTCTTCGACCAAAGTATTATCTCTCCCTATTGGAAATAGTTGGAGCCGCACTACTGCCCACCAAAATTTTATTGCAAATGTTAGTGTGGAATTAACTATTCTGTCTTTGGTATTTTGTCAAGACCCGAGTCTATACCCTGGATGAGAAACGGTACTTGGAGTCACAAGTAACCCCAAGCCAACCCATGGTCTATCATAACACTGGTAATTTGAGTAAAACATATGCGAAAGCTTTAAATAATAAAAATCATTTAAAAATGATGAGTTTCTAGGACAAGCCCTAGCTAACACTAAAGTCTAACTGAGAGAAATTAACTGAAAAGAAATATCATCCTCGAAAGATGAGGACTCGATACTGTTGTTGCTGATATCGCCTGATGGAATCTACTAATAGTGCTGAGGCTAAGAACCTGCACCTGTATCATGATACGATATAGTGTAGAAGGTATGCGTCAGTACTTGGAATGTACTGAGTAAGTGAGATAATATACACATGAAGAAAAAGTAACTGAACTGTAATGACATATAATGACCAACTGAAATACTGAAAACTGAACAACTAAAATATAACTGATATGGTCAATAATGACCCGGGCTGCTGGTCATAGACATGTCCTAAATATGAAATACAGAGCTAAGCTAAACTGAACTGTACTGAGCTAAACTAAACTAAAACTGAACTGACTAGTGGGAGAGTATATAACAGATATATAACCACGTGAGATAGACGTGTTGTTCAATGTATATGCCCTATTTCTAGGACCCAATATAACTTGCCAGGGTATAAAGGCATGAACGGGGTGATCGCATATCTGGGGCCATAGGGCCAATAAATAACCTATGGTGGCAACGTAGTTCTGGGAATCTGGGTGCACTGGAGCCCCGGTCCTCTCGGTGCTATGTCCTACTCCCACTGGATAGTCCTAGTCTGACTACTAAGCTGATAGCTCAAAACTGGGGTCCAAGACTCAGTCAGGGATACTTATCTAGAAGTATCTTGAGAGTCTTATCGGATCGAATTATGTAACTGGTGTTCTAATACTGGTCAGAGCTGCTTATCTGGAAGCATCGTAACCTTCTAAATAACCAACTAATATCTAATAATTGATAACTAATTCTGATAACTGACATCTGGGAGGCACCACTGAAACCTCAAGAAAATTCTATAGTCAAACTAATCAGCTGACATTTCTGAAAATACTGAGTATACTAATATTCTAACTGAAACTGGTCTAGCATGCAACTGATTAAGATTTCAACTACTATTAATAATATGGGAATCCCAACACTGATAGAATCAAGCAACCTGAGTAACTAATCCATTATGCAAGACTCTAATTTACTACATTCAAAACTAGGGCTATAATCCATTTATAGGAAAAAGTATCAACATAGTCACTAGATAGTGGAACTATAACAGAAATTAACATGAATAATATTCCAATTGATATAAACTGAATCCGACTGCAAATTTATGCACATTCAAAAAATCAGGGCCTAGAACTGATAGAAAATTTTAGATGGATTCCCTTGCTAAATTCTCACATACCTGGTGAAGAAATCCTGGAGAAAATATCTTGAGAATCTGAGAAGAAAAGTTGATTGCCCTAACTTTCCCTGAGGAGTCTATATGAGAGTTCTTCGCTTTGGAGATCGAGAGTTGAGATAGAAAGAGGGGGATCCAGTCGATTACCCGTTTAATTCTCTCCAAAACCTACCAAAAATGATTTGGCTTAGAAATTAAAAAGCTAGGAAATTAGTAAAATAATCCTGGGAGAAGATCTGGAAAAAAGCTTGACAGGGGACAAACGGGTCACATAACGAGTTGTTGGTTGAGACCACGACTCGTTGTGACCAGTCATTAGTGCTAGGCCTGGACTTTTGACTTACTGGAACTGGAAATGAGGGGGAACACAACTCATTGGATGAACCAACGGGTCGTTGGTTCTTCCCTTGTCACTGGCAGGAAAAACGTGGGAGCCCTAATAACGAGCGACACAACAACTCGTCGTAGAACCAACGAGTCATTGTATCAACTCATCGTCACCACTGGAAATGTTTTGAGGATCCCTGGACAGGTCACCACGGGTGGACATAATGACTCATTGTGTGATACAATGGGTCATTGTTGCCACTCATTGTCACTGAAGGAGTTGGGAAAAGAATACTTGAGAGCCCCAACTAACGACTCACACCACGAGTCATTGTATCACACGATGACTCGTTAGTTGACTCGTGGGTTCCTAGAAAAAGGGATCAACTGGGTTCTAAGCTGGGGATGCAACGAGTGACAGGATGACTCATTGCTTCTCACAATGGGTCGTTCCATGTCCCATTGGTTCCCAAAAGACCACAACAGGGCTGACCATAACCCAGACAACTGGTCGTTGGAGCTGATCACGACTCATTGTCTCGGTCATTTTGAGGCAAAAAGTTATGGATTTTTCTTGCAATGTTTGAGTTTGGTCTAGAAAAGTTTCAGGGTGTTACAATATCTCCCTCTTGGGATCATTCGTCCTTGAAAGAAGGCTAAAACTGCTGGAAAACTAGGAAAAAGGTTGCAAATTCCCAGACTGAGACTACGAACTGATTTCTTAAGGAATGATTGACTCCAAACTGGGTTATTCATGCTAACAGGGTTGATGCAACTAGGATGCATATTGGAAATCTGAATAGAGATAATGAGTACGGAACTGAATAGAGTATTGAGGAGGAATTTAGTACCTGATGCTATAACTGAAATGGAAGGGAATAAATGAGGGTATTCGTCCATCATGTCTGCTTCTACCTCCCATGTGGCTCCCTCAACTAGTTGATTCCTCCACAAGACTTTTACCAAAGCGACTTCCTTGTTTCTAAGCTTATGAACCTGACAGTCTAGGATTTGAACTGGGACCTCTTTGTAAGAGAGACTATCCTTCACTCCCACACTGTCTAGTGGCATAGCTGAAGTTGGATCCGCGATGCACTTCTTCAATAGTGACACGTGGAAGATTGGGTGCACAAATGCTAACTGTAGAGGTAATTATAACTTATATGACAATATGCTTCAGAATCCTGTAGTGTCGTACATATCTTGGACTGAGTTTCCCTTTCTTTTCAAACCTCATCACCCCTTTCATATGTGAAATTTTCAAGTAAACCCAATCATCTTCAGCAAATTCTAACTCTCTCCTCCTCACATCAATATAGGATTTCTGTCGACTTTGCGCTGTTTTCAACCTTTCCCTGATAAGTTGAATCTTCTGCATAGCTTCATGAACTGAGTCTGGCCTTATCAAGGTAGTTTCATCAACCTTAAATCACTTTATCGGAGACCTACATGTCCTACCATATAATGCCTCAAACGGGGCCATTTGAATACTAGAGTGGTAGATATTATTGTAAGCAAACTTGATGAGAGGTAGGTGATCATCCCAACTGCCCTTAAAATCAATCACACAAGCTCTCAGCATATCTTCTAGGGTATGAATAGTCTACTCAGCTTGTCCATCTATCTAAGGGTGAAAAGCTATGCTGAACTTGACCTGAGTACCGAGTACTTTTTGAAATGACTTCCAGAAATGCGAGGTGAACTAGGTACCTCTATCTGAAATAGTGGACAAGGGCACTCCATGTAGTCTGACTAGCTCCCGGATATATACCCTAGCATAGTCCTTAGCTGAGTTTGTAGTTTTAATTGGGAGGAAATGTGCTAACTTGGTCTTCCAGTCTACTATCACCCAAATTGAGTCATGCTGCCTATGAGTACGAGGTATGCCTGTGATAAATTCCATATTCACTTCTTCTCACTTGCATGTGGGTATGCTGATATCCTGAGTCATACCCCCAAGTCTCTGATGTTCAACCTTAACCTGCTGCAGTTCGGGCACTTAGCCACAAATTCTACAATGTCTGTTTTCATGCCGTTCCACCAGTAGATATCTCGTAGGTCATGGTACATTTTAGTGGAGCCTGCATGTATAGAATATATGGAACTGTGTGCTTCTACCAGTGTATGTTGTCTCAGGTCGCCTACATCCGGTACACATAGTCTACCCTGGTAATGGAGCAGACCATCTCCCCCTTTGGAGAAAGCCTCCACTTTTTTTATGAGAACTTCTTTTAGCTTAAGTAGTATGGGATCTTTATCCTGCCTGGACTTAACTTCAATAACTAACGAGGAATCTGACCCACTTTTCATTACTACTCTTCCCTCAGCTGAATCAACCAACTACACTCCCAATCGAGCTAACCTGTGAATATCCTTTGCCAGTTCTTTTCTTCTCTTTTCAACATGAGCCACGCTCCCCATGGACATCCTGCTTAGGGCATCAGCCACTACATTGGCCTTGCCCTGGTGGTATAGCACACTCATGTCGTAATCCTTCAATATCTCCAAACACCTTCTCTGATGAAGATTCAAGTCTTTCTGACTAAACACATACTGAAGGCTTTTGTGATAGGTGAAAACATCCACGTGAGCTCCATAAAGATAATGCCTCCATATTTTCAATGCAAACACCATTGCTGCCAACTTAAGGTGATGAGTTAGATAGTTATTTTTATGAACCTTAAGCTGTCTGGAGGTGTAAGCTATCACCTTACCCCGCTACATCAGAACGCAATTGAGTCCCACTGTGGAAGCGTCATAATATACTACGAACCCATCTATTCCTTCTGGTAAGGTTAAAACTGGAGCGGTAGTGAGTCGAGTCTTCAACTCTTGGAAACTCTTCTCACACACATATGGCCACTGAAACATCACCTTTTTCTTCATTAACTTGGTTAGAGGAGATGCAATAGAGGAAAATCCTTCTTCAAAATGTCGGTAATAACTAACCAAACCCAAGAAACTTCTGATATTGGTTGGGGAAGTAGGTCTTGGCCAATCTTTCACCGCTGCTATCTTTTAAGGATCTACTTGAATAACCTCACCCGAGACCACGTGACCAAGGAAAGTCACATACTTTAACCAAAACTCACATTTGCTAATGAACAACTGGCGGTCTTTGAGCGTCTGTAGGACTATCCTCAGATGGTTAGCATGTTCCTCCTCGTTTCTGGAGTATACCAGAATGTCATCATTGAATACAATGATGAACATGTCTAGATACTACTTGAAAATCCTATTCATCAGGTCCATGAAAGCTACAACTGCATTAGTTAGTCTAAAGGACATAACCACAAATTCATAGTGACCATACCAAGTTCTGGACGTTGTTTTCGATATGTCACATTCTCTGACTCTAAGATGATGATACCTCGACCCGAGATCTACCTTGGTGAAACAACTGGCTTTGTCAATCCTGGGTAGGGGATACCTATTCTTATCTGTAACTTTGTTCAGTTTCTAGTAATCAATACACATTCTGAGAGTATTGTCTTTCTTTTGCACGAATAATACTGGAGCACCCTAGGGAGAGATGTTGGGCCTGATGAAACCTTTATCAAGAAGGTCTTTTAGCTTCTCCTTCAACTCCTTAAGCTCAACTGGAGCCATTCTATAAGGAGGGATGGATATGGGCTGAGTGTTTGGAAGAAGTTCTATGGCGAAGTCTATTTTCCACTCAGGAGGGACTCCTGGAAGATCTTCGAGAAAGACGTCAAGGAACTCGCTGACAACTGGAACTGATTGGATAGTTGGGGTCATAGAACTAGAGTCTTTGAACTGAACTAGGTGATAAATGAACCCTTTAGTAATGAGCTTCCTTGCCTTAAGGTAGGAAATAAAACGACCCTTAGGCGCTGAACTACTGCCCATCCACTCTAAAACTGGTTCATTTGAGAACTGAAATCTAAAGACTCTAGTTCTGCAGTCGATTGAGGCATAACATCGATTGAGGCATAACCAGAGTGTAACCAATCCATGCCAAGAATGAGATCGAAGTATACCATGTCTAACTCTACTATATCAACTGGAATGACCTTATTTAATACTGAGACTGGATAGTTTTTATACACCCGGCGGGCTCTAACTAACTCACCAATTGGGGTAGAGACTGAGAATGGTTCTAAGAGGACTTCTGGATTGATTTCAAACTGGATAGATACATAAAAAGTCAGAAATGATAGTGTGGCTCCTAGATCTGGTAGGGCATACTCATCTAGGTAGAAGAGACGTAACATATCCATGACCACGTCAGGTGAGCTTTCCTGATTCTGACGGTAGGACAAAGCATAAAAGTGGTTTTGGCACTGACCGCCATTTGTACTTGACGTGTTGGCCTGTTGAGCTGGTCGGCCTGTTGGAGCTGTTGAAGTGGTAGACTGTGATCTCCCCTGTCTCGCCAACAGATATTCCGTTAGCTAGTGACCTAGCTGTCCATACCCAAAGCAACCCTCTTTTCTCTGAAGGCATTCACCTGGATGATTCTTGCCACACTTAGGGCAAGCTGGATAATGGTTGTTGGCACTGTGACTATGGGATTGAGTGTCAAATGCTCCACCCTTTCGATCCTTGCAGGACCGGAAAGTAGAGGCGCTGGCTAACGTGGGTGTTGGAGTCCTCTGCCGCTGTTGCTGCTACTACTATGGGCGGATACTACCACCAGACCTCTAGTGGCCATAATATGATTAGCCAGTCCTAGCCCGCTTATTGTCTTCTCCATATCTTTTAACTTTTTAGCCTCAATCTACTGGGTATGAATGATGAGGCTGGAGAGGTCAATATCTTTTATGAGCATCGCGATCCTGCACTCTTTGAGTACCCGGTTTGATACTCTATTGACGAATTTATGCATGTGAGCCCTTGGCTTGGATACCATCTCTGGAGCATATCTTTACAATTCCGTGAACTCCAATGCATATTACTATACAGTCCTATTGCCCTATTTCAAATTCATGAAGTCTGCAACCTTAGCCTCCCTTAACTCCCAAAGGAAGAATCTGTATAAGAATGCTATGGTGAACTCTTCCCATTCCACCAGTTTTGCTCTTTCTGGTCTCCATTCTTTCCACTGATCATACCAGATATGTGCTAGCCCTTTCAACAAGTAGGCAGCCAGATTAGCACTCTCAGCAGAACAAACACCCATAATCTGGGGGATCTTTCGTACCTTATCCATGAACTCTTGTGGGTCCTCTCCCACCTTGGATCCATGAAAGGCTACAGGGTTCATTTGGGTAAAGTCCCAACCCTGGCAGCTGCTGTAGATCCATTTGTGTTTACGGGGACCACCTGCTGGTTCACCTGATTTGTTACTATCTGAGCCAGCAGCTGGATTGCCACTCTGATTTCTGCTGAGGACACTTGATCATCCTGAGGGGCTGCTGAAGCTGGTGGGACAGGTCTGTTAGCATTGGTAGCCCTTCTTTCGTTTTCGCTTCTTGGAGGAATAGTTTCACTAGATCGAAATAGAGCACGAGTTAGGAGAATGTTTCTAGAATTGAAATTCAACGCATGATAAGGAATAAGAACGAAAGGGAGTTTTCCTAATGATGTCTAGTAGCCCACTTATCATAAGCGTGGAGTGCTTTAGACCTATGAAAAGGATTCTACTTGATGCGGCTTTCAGACATCCTAGGATACTCTAAACCCAGTGCTCTAATACCAAGTTTGTCACGAACCAAGTCTCTACCTTGGACGATACACGGTACTTGGAGTCACAAGTAACCCCAAGACAACCCATGGTCTATCATAACACTGGTAATCTGAGTAAAACGTATGCAAAAGCGTTAAACAATAAAATTATTTAAGAAAGCTAATTTGATAAAAGTTCATACACCCAAAAAATAATACTGAATGTTTGAGTCTATGTATGAAAGCAATCTACAAATGATGAGCTACCGGGACAAGCCCCCAGCTAACTCTAAAGTCTAAATGAGAGAAATTAGCTAAAAATAAACATCTTCCTTGAAAGATGAGGACTCACCACTGCTGCTGCTGATATCGCTTGAAGGAATCTACTAATGGTGTTGAGGCTGAGAACCTGCGCCTGTATCACGATACGATACAACATAGAAGGTATGCGTCAGTATTTGGAATCTACTAAGTAAGTGAAAGATAATACACACATGAAGAATAAGTAACTAAACTGTAATGGCATTTAAGAGAACTGAAATACTGAAAACTGAACAACTGAATATAACTGATATGGTCAATAATGACCCTGGTTGCTGGTCATAGACATGTCCTAAATCTGAAATACTGAGCTGAGCTATACTGAATTGGACTGAGCTGAGCTAAACTGAAACTAAACTGACTAGTGGGAGAGTCTATAACCGACATATACCATATGAGCTAGATGTGGAGTTTGATGTATACGCCCTATCGATATGACCCAATATACCTTGCCAGGGTATAGAGGCGTGAACTGGGTGATCAGCAATCTAGGGCCATACGACCAATAAAATAACCTACGATGGCAATGTAGTTCTGGGAATCTAGGTGCGCTGGAACCCCTATTCGCTCAGTGCTAAGTCCTACTCCCACTGGATAGTCCTAGTCGGACTACTAAGCTGATAGTTCGAAACTAGGGTCCAAGACTAAGTTAGTGATACTATTTTGGAAGTATCCTAAGAGTCTTATCAGATCGAATTTTGTAACTAGTGTTGTAATACTGGTTAGAGATTCTTATCTGGAAGCGTCGTGACTGTCTAAAGAACCAACTATATCTGATAACTGATAACTAGTTCTGATAACTAACATCTGGGAGGCACCACTGATACCTCAAGAAAAGACTATAGTCAAACTGATCAGCTGACATTTCTGAAAATACTGAATATACTAATATTCTGACTGAAACTGGACTAGCATGCAACTAAATGGGATTTCAACTGACATTAACAATATGGGAATCCCAACACTAATAGAATTAAGCAACATGAGTAACTAATCCATTAGTCAAGACTCTAATTTACTGCATTCAAAACCAGGCCTAGAATCCATTTATAGGAACAAGTATAAACATAGTCACAAGATAGTGGAAATATAACAACAATTAACATGAATAATTTCCACATGATATAGACTGAATCTGGCTACAACCCAGGGCCTAGAAATGATAGAAAATTTTAGATGGATTTTTGTGGCACAATGGAAGGACAATTCCATTGCTAAATTCTCACATACCTGGTGAATAAATCCCGGAGAAAATCTCTTGAGAATCTGATAAGAAAAGTCGATTAGCTTGCCTTGAGGAGTCTGTCTGATAGTTCTTCGCTCTGGATATCGAGAGTTGATATAGAAAGAGGGGGATCTAGTCAATTACCCATTTAATTATCTCCAAAACGTGCCCAAAATGATTTGGTTTAGAAATTAAAAATCTGGAAATTTACTAAAATAACCCTGGGAGAAGATCTGGAAAACTGCCCGACAGGGAACCAATGGGTCACATAACGAGTTGTTGGTTGATACCACAACTCGTTAGGATCATTTGTTGGTTCTAGGCTTGAACTATTGACTTACTAGAACGAGAAACGAGGGGGACCACGACTCTTTGGATGAACCAATGGGTCGCTGGTTCTTCCCGTTGTCACTGGCAGGAAAAAAGTGGGAGCCCTAATAACGAGCGACACAGCGACTCATGCTTAGAACCAACGGGTTGTTGTATCGACTCTTCGTCACCACTGGAAAAGTTTTTAGGATCCCTGGACTGATCACCACGGGTGGACACAATGACATTTTGTGACAACATGGCTCATTGTTTCCACTCATTGTCACTGAAGGAGTTGGGAAAAGAGTACTTGGGAGCCCAAACTAATGACTCACACCATGAGTCGTTAGTATCACACAACAACTCATTGGTTGACTCGTGGGGTTCTTATAAAAAGAGATCAACTAGGTTCTGATCTGGGGATGAAACGAGTGACAGAATTACTCGTTGCTTCTCACAACGGGTCGTTCCATGTCCCGTTGGTTCCTAAAGGAACCATGGCAGGGCTGACTACAACCCAAAAAATGGGTCGTTGGAGCTGACCACAACTCGTTGTCTTGGTGGTTCTGAGGCAAAAATTTCTCATTTCTTCTAGATTTTTCTTGCAAGGTCTGAGTTTGGTCTAGGAATAGTTTGGGGTGTTACATATTTGTTAGTGAAGAGGGATGACCATCGTTAGAACTTGTGCTAACCACCAATGCTGATTATGCTGCTCTCTCATTCTATAGTCAAACACTGTAGTGCTTGCTGGTGGTGTAAATTTTGTCCCATAGAGCATTCTATTAATGGTAGCTACTGAGATGTCTACCATTTCTTTGCGGACTAGTATGCGGCCTTGTATTTACATTTCTTCCAGTTTTTGTCCTTTTTGCATAGTCCCTCTAGAATAGCTATATAGTTCGCGTAGAATTCATGAACCATTGTGGGGTAATAATAGTCTGGTGCTTCACTCATCCATCCCAACCGTAGAACTTGTACTTACCCTTAATAGCTAGATACTCGGGAAACTCTGAGTCTATGATTCTTACTTCCTCAGCAATGCCGCATTAGAGGTATCCTCTTACTATGGTGGTGAGACCTTTCTGGAAGTACTTTTCAGGCCCTTTTACTTTCCATCATAGACTATCCCTTAATCCTGGTCTTTTACCCTTTAGAACATCTCCCGTCATTGGCTCAAAGTCCCTTGCCAGACTACTAGTTGTCTCATTGCCACTCTCTTAATTTGAATCAGAACCATCACCATTTAAACTAGATCTATCTGTTGAAGAAACATCTCCCTTATTAGACTGGGGATTTGTGTCTTGTTGTCTAGTGACGAATCTAGTCTGGTAACCCGATGTTGGTTCCTCAGTTCCAATTTCCTATATATCTTCCTCAAAGTCGGTGTTTTCATCTTAAAGGTGATGTGTAGTGTCAGTTCTAACAGCCCTCCATTTTGCATCACCTCTGGTAGGTTGGAATTTAGGAGGCATTGTCACCTAGGAGAGCCAAATTATTATTTTCAAGGTTTATCTGAAAAGACATTGAAAAACCAATGTGATTAACTAACAAATTGATTGTTGTGGCGGAGCAGGTGACAAACCGTCACATAGGTGACACTCTGTCATTCATTCTATCATGCTTATCCAGTGAGGCATAAATTCTATATGTCATTGACTGTGAGTTGTGATGGTCCGTCACTTCTTTCGTCATAGTTAACCAGTAATCAATTAAAAACATATGCAAGTGACGGTGGCTGTGATGATTCGTCAAGAGTGTAACGTTCCGTCACTTCCTCCATCATACCTAACTATAAAATACATCATCATTCTCATAACTGAAGGAGAATGTTATGGTTTGTCACATAGGTGTTGACCTGTCATCCATCTCGTTAGTTTTCCCTGAGGTGTCCAATAATGGTGGGTACTTAGATTTCCCTTTACCATGTATCCAAAACCAAACTATAAACTACAACAAGCACAAAATTTGACTATCTCCTATAAGAATGTCGTCACTCAATCCATCATTGGGAGTAATCCATTTTACACAATTACATTCACTAGGGTTTCCATATTAACACCACACTTAGGCAAGACAACATAAAACATATTATACTCCACTTTAAAACCCTTAGGATTACCAAATTATCATAGAGATCAAGCAAGAGGAATCAATTAGCTAATTTAATTCCACTTTAACCAAATCATCGACTAGAAACACATACCTCATATACTGGAAACTTGAAGAAAACTTACAGCATAACTGTGGGTATTTTGGAAGATGAATTGCAAAATCACACTAACTTTAGTTCTCGCTGAGCACACGAGACCACGATCTTGGGAGATTGGAATGAAGGAAAAAACACAAGGGATTGGATGAGAGAGAAGAATGGAAGGTTTGAGTGTGCTGGTGTGGCGGTTAAGTGTTTGAAGAAGTGGGAGAGAAGAAAATAAAATTTAAACAAAATAAATAAAAATGGTGGGTGTAAATGGGCAAGGCTTGGGTTGGATCTAGGTAGAAGGGTTGGGTTGGATCGGATAGGGTTTATTATGATTATACTTAGCCGGTTAAATAATAGTGTGAGTGACGATCTATCGAGTACACGACGTTCTATTTACTAACTTCTCATGCTGATACTAGTTGTGTTTTCAAATCCCCACAAGTGGCGGAACATTTGACGATCTGTCAATTAACTGCCTATCCATTATTTGTATCGTCGCTCTTATCCAGACTCCATGTTTTTGTGACCCCTTATGATAACACAACTGACAGCTCATCAGGTATCTGACGGCTCATCAACTAAATCATCGGGCTTATCCATAATCCCCAATTTTCACATCATGATGGTTTAGAGTGACAGTCCGTCGAGTCTCTGACGGCCCGTCGGTTGTGTTCGTAATCATCTGCTTTAGGATTATACCTAGACTTGAAAACTTAATACCCCTTTCAACAAGTACAATACCAAATCAAACAAGTTCTAAATTCTAAATACAACACTCTTGGGTTGCCTCCCAAGTAGCGCCTGATTTAACGTCACGGCACAACTTGGGTACCTTGATTACTCAGACTTCATCAAGGTACACTAACTATAACACTTTTACCTCCTCTGGTACATCAAAGTATTGCTTTGCATGGTGACTATTCACTTTGAAGAATTCCCCTTTTTGATTTTCAAGATCAATTGCTCAAGAAGAGAATAATAGGGTCACCTTAAACGACCCAGACCATTTTGATCAATATTTTCCTAGAAATAGATGGATCCTAGAATTGAACAACAACAAAAGATCTTTGGGTCTAAACTCCCTCTTTTCAATCCTGCGGTCATGGAACATCTCATCTTCTCCTTGTACAAATCAACCCTCTCATATGCTCTTAGATAATTCATCCATCTCATTTATCTGATCCAACCTCAAATGTACAGCCTCGCTCCAACTCAAGTGTAGCTTCTTGAGTGCCCATAGAGCTTTATGTTCAAGCTCAACAGGTAGATGACAAGATTTCTCAAATACTAATTTGTATGGAGACCTACCAATGGGTGTTTTGAATGTCATTCGGTATGCCTATAGTGAATTATCTTGTTTTTAAGCCCAGTATGTTCAGTAAGCTTTCACTGTTTTGGCAAGGATGGTTTTAATTTCTCGGTTTGATACCTCCACTTGGCCACTAGATTGCGGATGATAGGGGGTGGCCACTTCATGCTGCTTAACTCCATACATCACTAGGAAAGCACTGAAAACTTTGTTGCACAAGTGGAACCCCCCATTGCTGATAATAGCTCTCGCAGTACCAATCCTTAAGAAAATGTTCTTCTTCAAGAAAGTTGCGACCCTTTTTCCATCATTATCTTCCAATTCCACAACTTCGACTCATTTTGAAACATAATCCACTTCCACCAAAATGTACTTCTGGCCGTATAAGCTCACAAATGGACCCATGAAGTCTATGCCCCACACATTGAACAATTCCACATCCAGGGTAGGAGTCATAGGTAATTCATACCTTCTAGATAAATCTCCCTATCTTTAGCACTGATCACATGCCTTTACAAAATCATGTTCATCTTGGTGTATTTTGGGCCAGTAGTACCCACATTGAAAATTTTGTTGGGTCATTTGAGCAACACCAAGGTATCCTCTAATAGGAGATGATTGGCAAGCCTCCAGAAGGCTCAACATTTCCTTTTTTGAAACACATCTCCTTATTAAGTTGTCAGCACATACTCGAAACAAATATGGATCATCCCAAAAGTATTTGTTTACATCATGAAGGAATTTTGTTCGCTGGTGGAAAGTTATGTCTTTTGGCATCATATCATTGATAATATAATTGGAAAAGTCAACAAAACATGGCATAAGGTTGACTGTTGCAGCTAATACCTGTTCATTAGGGAATGAGTCATCAATCTCCTGATCATTTGCCACTCTTCCCTCGTCTTCTAGTCTGGATAAGTGATCTGCTACTTGGTTTTCACACCCTTTGCGGTCCTTGACTTCAAAGTCAAACTCCTGCAGCAGAAGTACCCATCTTATCAACATTTGTTTTACATCCTTCTTTGACATCAAATATCTCAAGGTGTCATGGTCAGTATGCACAATAACTCTGGTGCCAAGAAAGTATGCCCTAAATTTTTTCAAAGGCATGCACCACTTCCAGCAACTCCTACTTAGTCACCATGTAGTTCTTTTGCACCCTATTCAATGCATTAATAGCATTATAAATAGGGTGGAACATCTTGCCTCTCTTCTTCCCAACACAGCTCCAAGTGTAAGTCCACTTGCGTCACACATCACCTCAAATGGTTGTGACCTATCTGGTGCAACAATTATCGGGGCCGCCACCAATCTTTCCTTGAGGTTTTCAAAAGCTTTCTTACACTATTCATCAAACACAAATTTAGGCTCTTTCTCTAGTAGCTTACATATTGGTTTTGCTAGTTTTGAGAAATCCTTTACGAATCTTTGGTAAAATCTTGGATGACCCAAAAAGCTTCTTACTCCCTTCACTGAGATTGGGGGAGGTAACTTCTCAATCACCTCAATCTTTGCTCGGTCCACTTCGATGCCCTTCTCTGATATCTTATGACCTAGAACAATTCCTTCTATCACTATGAAATGACATTTCTCCCAATTCAACACACTATTCGCTTCTTCACATTGCTCTAAATCCATACCAAGATTTGCTAAGCAGTCTTCAAAAGTATCACATACAATTGAGAAGTCATCCATAAAAACCTCCAAGGTGTCTTCCATCATATAAGCAGAAATTGATATCAAACACCTTGGGAAGTTGCAGGTGCATTGCATAATCCAAATGGCATCCGTCTGAAAGCAAATGTCCTATAAGGAAAAGTTAATGTAGTCTTCTCTTGATCCTCAGGTGCAATTGATATTTGGTTATATCCCGAATAACCATCTAGGAAGCAATACCAACCTTTGCCTGCCAACCTATCCAACATCTGATCCATAAATGGCATTAGAAAGTGATCTCTGAGTGTCTAGGTATTCAACTTCCGATAGTACATATAGACACGCCATTCCGTGACGGGTCTCAATGGAATCAACTCATTCCTCTCATTGGCCAACATATTCGTACCTCCTTTTTTGTGACGCATTGCACCAGACTCACCCATTTACTGTCAGAGATTGGGTATATGACACCTCCATCTAGCCATTTAATTATCTCCTTCTTTATCACGTCTTGCATTAGTGGACTGATTCTGCAATGGTGCTCTCTGCTTGGGACACAATATTCCTCCAGCTGAATTATGTGCCGACATAATCCCGGAGGGATCCCTATAATGTCAGCAATTGTCCACCCGATCGCTTTCTTATACTTTTGCAATACAGAAATTAGAGCTTCAACATGCCATTTTGATAAATTAGCTTCCACAATGACTGGGAGTGTTTTATTATCTCCCAAGGACACATAACACAAATGACTAGGTAATGCTTTCAACTCCAACACTGGTGGTTCTTCAATAAAGTGTTTTGCTAGAGGAATTGGTTTATTCTTCAAATCCAAATCCAACTTCTTAAGAGCATAAGAATAAGACGCCATCCCTGCTAAGGCATTCACTATCTCTGGATATTCCTAGATGTCATCATCCCCAAAATTCATCATCACTGCAACCATAGTTTTGACTACACACCTCTCTTCATTTGGTATTTCAACTACCACTTCATCAACAATATCAATCATAGAGACTACATTCATGTATCTTGGTTGTTTAATGGACTTACAAACATTGAATCTTACCTATTCATTATTCAATATGAACGTTAACTCTCCAGTTCCAAATTCAACCATGCTCGTGTGATTGCTAAGAATGGCTGCCCTAAAATTATAGGGACTTCAAAGTCTATTTCGCAATCCAAGATCATGAAATCCACAGGAAATATAAAGTGCTCCACCTTAACTAGCATATCACATAAAATACCTATAGGCCTCTTAACTAACCGATCAGCTATTAACAACCTCATAGTAGTCAGTTTGGAGGCTCCTAAGCCCAACTGTCTATACATGGCTAGTGGCATCAGGTTGATGCTGGCACCCAAATCACATAGAGCTTTAACAAAATTGAATGCACCTATAGTGCATGGGATAGTGAATGTAGCAGGATTTTCTTTTTTCTAAACCAGCAATCATGAAGAGATCACACTGTAATGATGAATGTTGTTTGCCGGCTCATAACTGACAGTCCTCTTCTTTGTGACCAAGCCCTTCATGAACTTGGCATAACCTGACATCTGTTAAAGGGCTTCCACTAATGGGATATTCATTGAAAACTACTTTAACATGGAAATGAAATTATGGAATTCACCATCTTCCACCTTCTTTTTCAAGCTCTAGGGGAATGGAGGTGGAGGTCTAGGAATTTGAGTCAAAGCTTAACCACCTACTTTCCTTTTTCTTTCCCTTTATCACCCAGACTATTCTCTACAACTACTGGCTCTGCAGACTTAGCCGGATTTAGCTTTTCCACTTTATCTTCAGCTAGAAGTTCTATTTTAGAAGCTAAGTCTTTATCTTGTTCTGTAATAATGGGAGTGTTTTCAGACAACCTCCTGCCATTTTTTGTTGTAATGGCCATATAATGACTATCCTTCCTTGGATTCTGCACTATATCACTCGGCAAGACACCACTCTTCCTTTGATTAAGGGCTGCAGACATCTGCTCCACTTGGTACTCCAGCTGTTTAATGGTAGTGGAGTGTGAGTCCACAAGTTGACTCATGTTGGAGGGGTCACTCTTCAACTCTTTGACTCCAAAGTCAGTGGATTCAACCCTTTGCAATACCTTGGACAATATTTCTTCCATTTTAGAACTTCCTGCATCATTGATGTTTCGCTCACGGTTCCCAGGAGGCACATATACTCCATTATGGTCATTCCTATAGCTTTTTTTGTTCTTCCAGCTGTCTTGTTCTTGATCTCTGTAGCCAGTTCTGTCATAATAATTGTTTTTTGGATAGTTCCGACCTTGGTTTCCTTGGAAATTAGCCTGGAAACCCCCCATGTTATTCAGGTACTTAGCTTCTTCCTTAGAGTTTGATCCATGCTCTTCTTGTCTAGCAGTCTCACCCAAAACATTAACTTTCTTTGCACGACCTGCAAGCAAATGCTTGGTAATAACTCCAACTGAGTTTTCATATGCGCCATATCTTGATTTCTCTGTTCTTCCTTCCGGCATTGTTCTATAGTTGACCTAACCACATAGGTGTTACTAGAGACTTCAAAGTCTCTAGTGTGCCAAGCCCTATTGGTCTTGGTTACTCTATCCAATATAGTTGCCGCCTTATTATAAGTTCGGCACATGAACGACCCTCTAGTCATAGTATTAGAAATCGACTTGGTTGACGAATTTAGGGATTTGTAAAAAGTCTCTACCAAATGCTCTTAAGATATTTAAGATTGGAGCACTGCTTGAGTTTCTTATTGAATAGCAGCCATGCCTCAATTAATGCCTCACCGGGTAGCTTCCTGAAACTATTTATCTCATCTCGTAGCTGCAACATTCTGAAAGGTGGAAAGAATCTCTCTAGAAAAGAAACTTTCATCTCTCTCCAATTCATGATTAAGTCATGTTGCAACTCATTCATCCATATTGTAGCCTCCCCAGATAGTGACAATGGAAATAACCTCAACCGATTAGCATTTTGACTAATCCCTGTTAGCTCAAAGGACTTGCAAATTCCCAAATAATTCATCAGATGCATGTTAGGATCATCACCAGCTACTCCTCTGAACAAACCCTTCAAATTCAACAATTGGATCATAATACTTGTAATGTTGAACTTTTCTCGTGGAGCTAGTGGTGGAGGAACTATGGCTCCAGTAGCACCAACTCCATCCAAGTCATCATCGTCTTCCTCTTCATAATCAAATTAAATCTTTTGTCGATGTTGTCCCCTAGATCTCTAGAGCTAGAAATGATTTGCAGGGGCTACATTTCCAATATTTTGCTAATTCAACACATCCCTAACAACATCACTATTCTCGTTGTTAGCTGCATGATGATTGTTGCCCCTAGCTTGAGCATTAGCAAGCTGTTATAACCTTGCTGCTTCATGCTCTTATGCATTCATAGCTCTCCTTAAAGTTCTCTCTAGTTTGGGATTGTAAGGAGTTAACGGTTCACCTCAACTTTGGGTATTTGGCATGCACTACCCTGTACCCTATATAAACAGAACCAATAAATAAAAGTTAATTAAGAAATAAGACTAACAGTCAAATAAAGACACTTGACTTAATCTAAAATCATACTCCCCGTCAATGGCGCCAAAATTTTATATGCTGAAATTACACCTTTATGATAAGAAGTATAATGCGGACGATGTTAAATATAGAACCCAATAAGGTTGGGGTTGAATCCCATAGGGAATATGGTGAAAACTAAGTCTTATGTGAGTATTTGCTTTTCATTAATTATTTTCATAAAATTAGGGGTTTGGAGAAAGTGTTTATGATTCACTAGCAGTCAAATGCAAGAAACACCAATGATTTATTACTATTGAATCCAAGAATAAATTAAACTAGGGTTAGGGAAATCATGTTTCCTTAACAACATTTGATGAATGATTGCAGTGGACTCGCTTAATGCTATGTGTGCAGGTTGTTAACTCAATTATCCTATCCAAAAGTTTCTCAACATATTCAGACAGATATCAGTCTTATATTCTCAAACTAAGAGTGATAAACAATGAGTTGTGATAATTAACCTAAGTTGATTAATCTTATTACAATATTAATCATCAGTCAGTGTTAACAACTTGAATCCCTATTATCAATTCTTTTCATCTAGATTTATACCTCTTACTCAAGAAAGTTAAACTTGAGGTTTGTTCTAATAATTGCAACCATTAGAAATAATTCAAAACAAAGGAATTAATAATACACACTATTGCATTAAACTCATCCACACATCAATCACCATAATTATGTCAATCTACCATGAATCACACAAACCCCTTAACAGAATTTAGCCATACATGATCATTGATATCATAACAGAAATCATGTATATCAAAGAAGATTGACTTACAACGAAAATATGAAACCTTGATGATAATTCTAATAACTCACAGTAATTCTTCCCGAACTCTTTAAAATTAACATACAAGTAATGTATTTTTCTCTCACAAAAGTCTAATAATGAAAATAAACCTAGCGACTACTATTTATAGCCTAGGGTAATTCAAATTTGCACTGAAAATCATAGTCCTGCTTCTCAGATGACCCCTAAGTTGACATCCCAAGACAAGGTGATATTCCGTTACTTAGGCCATCACGTTTATCCAATGGTTACCCAAATCTGCATAGTGGTTATGCTAAACCTCATGGCTCGTCATCTAGTTGATTGTCCATCACTGCGGTCACCAAAACACACTCTTCTTGTTCATTTTCTATTTAATATTGATGGTAGCATTAATTCTCCATCACAAGTTTGGTGAGCCATCAGATTGACCATCACCTTTTATTGCTTGTAATGATGATCTGCTTTAGCTTGATCGGGAATTGACGAATCATCGCAAGGTTGACAGACCATCAAGATGGTCGTCACTTTTTATTTCTTATAATGATGATCTGCTTAAGCCTACTGGCGGAACTAAAGGGCCATCACAAGGTTGATGAACCGTCATGATGGTCTCCACTTTGACTTTTTAAGACCTCTTCATACCATCTTCATCCTGAGATTATTTCCCTGTATATTCTGTACAAACACAATAAAATCTAACAAAAATTGCTAAGAACTTGCATTTATTTGTGGTTAAAATGACCAAATACACCATTAAATATCGGCGCATCACCTGACTCAGGTGATGAATTTTTTAAGCAGTCTAGTGGCTAATGGTGTAGCGCCAGTGGCTTCAGTAGGTCAGCACTCAGGAGTACAACATACATCGGCTGTAGCTCCCTGCGTGGATGACAGTTCCAATACTGGCATGTTGTTGAGGATGGTAACTAGATCGGTGATTACTAGAGAGGAGCATGATTTATTCTAAAGGTTAATGAAGATGAAGCCTCCTATCTTCTATGGGACTAAGGCTATGGATGCCTACAAGTTCCTTATCGACTGCCATGAGAGGCTCCATAAAATGGGAGCAGTGGAGAAGTATGGGATGGAATTAATTATTTTCCACCTTATGGGAGATGCTAAGCTCTGGTTGAGGGCATTTGTGGAGTGCAAGCCGGCGGGGTCACCGCTATTGATACGGACTCAGTTCTACTCCACCTTCCTGGTGAAGTATGTGCCTCGCACCTTAGGGGACCAAAGGTGTGATAACTTCACTGGCATTGAGTAGGGGACCTCCTCAGTTACAACTTATGAGGCCTTTTTCCACTCATTGTCTTGGTATGCCTTATCAGTACTACCCACAAAGGAGGAAAGGATCGGTAGTTCGTGAAGGGCTTGAATGTGGGGATCCAGTTGTCAACTCTGCAGATGGTCTCATTATGTAAGACCTCCTAGGAGGTGGTGGAGTATTTGAAGAATGTGGACGGGGTTAAGTAGGATGGATATGCAAAGAACATCGAGAAGAAAGCTCGAAAGGGAGGTAGCTTCGGTGGTTCTTTATTTTGGGCTCTCGATTCCTCGGGGATACTCTGGGCGCCCTGTTCACAATAATGTAGGTATCAGCCGGGGATCTGCCAAGTGCTAGTCAGTGCACTTCAGGTGCTGTTGGGGGCACACAGATGGTTCGTTCGAATTTTGAGGTATGCCTTATCTCTTTAGTTTTTGCTCAAAGGCTTATGCTCGATAAGGTATTTCACGAGTATGGCGAGTATGACTGCATTCAAAGATGGTGTCCCAAGTTTAGATAGGGTGGGCAGATCGTCCAACATATGACTCCCCGAGCTCTAGCTACAGCAGATACAGGAGGTAGTGTCTTTAGCAAGGATCACCATCAGCTTGGGTAGGGCGGCCACTCAGCGGGTAGAGATAGAGTGCAGCCTGGCAGAGGGGGTGTTCATATAGAAAGGGGAGGTACTCAATTCGGTAGAAGGGGTACACATCCCAGCAGGGGCTGGTCACAAATAGGTGGTCAGGTTCATTTCTATACATTCCCTGGTCAAACTAAGTTAGAGGCTTGAAATGTAGTTATTACAGGTATCATTCTTGTATTTGAGCAAATGGCTACTGCTTTATTTGATCCTAGTATTACTTTTTCATATGTTTCTTCTTACTTTGTTATAGTGTTGAATTTTGTTTGTGATATTCTTGATGCCCCGATTTATGTGTCTACTCCCGTTGGCGATTCTGTCATTGTGGATAGAGTCTATCATTCCCATTCGGTAGGATTCATGGGTTATGAGACTTGGGTAGATTTAGAGATCCTAGACATGGTAGATTATGTTGTTATCTTTGGGATGAGCTGGTTGTGTCCTTATCATGCTATTTTGGACTGCTATTCTAAGAAAGTCACCATACCGATGCTCGGTATGTCTAGATTAAAGTGGAAAGGGAATTGTAGACATGCTCCTAAGAAAGTTATCTCATATATTCACGCCCGAAAACTAATAGAGTGGGGGTGTTCGACTTACCTAGCCCATATTTGGGATGCTAGTACAGAGGGTCCTTTCATAGAGTCTATTCCAATAGTTTGCGAGTTTCTAGAGGTGTATCCCGCAGATTTGCCTGGTATGCCCCCGGACTGCGATATTAATTTTTGCAGATTTAGAGCCAAGAAACCGATCTATTTCCGTACCACCATATAAAATAGCACCAGTTGAGTTAAGAGAACTAAAGGAACAATTGTAGGAATACTCAGTAAGGGGTTTATTCATCTGAGTGTCTCTCCGTGGGGTGCTCCGGTGTTGTTTCTAAAGAAAAAAGACAGTAGCATGCAGATGTGCATTGATTATCATTAGCTGAATAAGGTCATCATCTGAAACAAATATCTCCTTTCCTTAATAAATGACCTTCTTGATCAGCTTTAGGGTGCAACAGTGTTCTCGAAGATTTATTTGAGGTCGGGTTAACTGATAACATCCAAAATATATCCTTCATGCAAAGAATATACACATCTGAAGTATCAAAACAAGTAACCTGACGAGTGGCGGGGTCGAATCCCACAAGGACTAGTGAATGATAGTTGTAAGTGTCGGTTGAGAAATTGAAGTAACCTTGCACCACGTAGAGTTAACATAAAAAATATAAATTAGGGGAATTGATATTTGCAGTGAATTTTATTTGGTGATTTAGTTGAATAAAATAGCAAGAATAGCAAAGTCGTTACAAGAGTGTGAAAGACTAGAGGTGTGGTGTAGATGATATACTAACTAGATCGGGACATGCTAGGTGATCTTATGAGTTCAACAAGTGTAAATAATCTCGCTAAATGGGTAGTTACAACTTTTCATCCTTATAACTACCTCTTGCAAGAGTTTTGTCAAATCTCTAGCCACGATTTAGCTCAACACGATTTGATTTGGATTAGCAGCTGCACTAATTTCTAGCTATTAGCCACTAATAAGGAATGAGACTGCAATATTAGCTATTTCTAGCCCAATTTCACAATCTTTTATCCATACCCTCTATTAAATTCTCTTCCAGTACTTAATTATTCTTTTACAAACAACAATCAAGCAAGAATAAATAGACCCACATCATAATCAATGGATCTTCCTTGATAGATTGAAGAGAATCTAACAGATTTGCACTTATTTAAACAATATGAAGATGACTCTAGCAATACCCACTCTTTAAGTATTCAACATCACACACCTCTAGTTAATAATATAGCTACTCATGATTAAGAAATTCCAAAGCACATTCATCAATAGCTTCATTGAATTTAATAGAAAGAGTAGTAAAATGAAATTCACAAAGTAGTCTCCAAGAATGGGTGAAACTTACTATTACAAAGAAGAAGTAGAGAAGAGTACTTTTTCTAAGTTTACCAATCAAAATCTCCCTCTTTGCTAAGAGAATGTTCTAAATCTCAAAAAGGAAACAATGATGTGATATGCTCTGCTCTCTCTATCTCTATATATACTGCTCGGTGCTTTGGGGTACGGGTAAAAACCGACACGCAAGTGCACGTGGTCAAACAAGTAATAAAGTGGCTAAGTAGCCAAGTATCGATCCAAGGAGGCTCAAGATATGTAAAATTGCCTAATTTACTATATTTCTATTTAACTTCTAATTATGCTAACAACAACGTACCCAAGAGTAATTGAATTTTTGTTTCTAAACTATATACTACAATTAATACAAACTATTTACTTTTGAATTCAGACAATGGATATGAACATGCCAAGGTTAAGAACAAGTAATGAACTTGATAATCATGATAATTTTGGTTAATTCTCTTCTTCATGTTGCTAGCCAAGAACATTTGCCTAGAAATTAAAACTCTCGTATTTAATTTCACTTTAGAATCATAAACCATCCGTCTACATTTCTGTGATCAAACGCAATTTATGACCTAGCACTACAATTCCGGTTCCTAAATTGACTAATATGGCTTTCAAGTATATTTCTATCAGGAAAGCATATCAAAACCCAATTTTCCCAAATCAAGTTAAGAACAATACCCTATTAATTCACAACTTTCCAATTTCTTGCTCTTTCGAGTGAAATTGGACTTTTTAGATGTACATTAATGTTGGCCACACACTAATGCAGTAAGAACAAGAATTAATAGAACAACATGAAAGAAGAAGATGAAAAACCATATAATTCACAATCAAAATTCACTACACATGTTCAAAACCTTAGCAAGGAAGAGAATTAGCCACTCATTTGTGGATTGATCATCCTCAAATGAGTGTAAATCATACGTACAATTGATTGAAAGAAGAAAGAAAGAGAGAAAAACCCTTAGCTTTTTCGTCCCTCAACTGCTGCTAACCCACGTCCTAGCTCCACCAAGTCTGAACTCAGTCTCCAAAACTGAAAAAAACTTAAAATAAACCTAAGTGTGCTATTTATACTAGTGGGAAATTTTTCCCGGAATAACAAGCAACGTGTCACGGAGGCCAACGCGGAGCAATACCTCCGTGACACGGCGTGGACGCGGACCCTCACTGGAATTTCCAGGGTCCAGTAATTTAACCTCAACGTGGCACGGAGGCCATCGCGGAGGCCTATCTCCGTGCCACGGAGCTGACGCGCAGGCACACTGGAAATTGCAAATTTAATTCCTGCTCAGGCAGTGTGCTACCGCGATGGTAGCGTGGCACGGAGCCATCGCGGAGCCCCTATAAATCCTGCATTCCCGGGTCTTTTCCACGCTCGCATCCAAGTCCAACTCCGACATAGTTCCAACATGCATTTTAGCTCCTAAAAATCACATTTTCCTGCAAAACAAATGCTAATCATGTTGGTTAGTATAAATTCACATTTTGTTACCAATTACATGATATTATATACACATTGCACAACAAACAAGGTAAAAATGATACGTTTGAGTATCACTTGGGCATATAAATCTGCCCAAGATCACTTACCCCACACTTAAATCCTTGTTCGTCCTCGAACAACACATACACAACTCATGCAAATTACATCCCAACTTTCGTCACTATGGTGCAACAATTTACGCTACGGTCATACCGATTATTCAATTTTTGCAAATCATCAAGAAAACATGCTTGGTCGTACAAGACAATGACCTTAATACATCAAGGCTTCCCAGACTTTTAAGAATTGATTCTTGATATCGGCAAACTCATGCAAATCAACTAATCAAGAAATCCGACACGAAAATCAATCTTTCATCAAGCATGTGCCCTCACAACTCGAGAGAAACTTCCCCTTTATGTTCATGCAACACACAAACATGCAAGTAGGGGAATATAAAAATTAATTTCACTCTCTCTCCCAAAAGAATTCACATGCATCATGTCATGACCCATAGGCTTGCCCTTAGTGTATTACTCCACTAATATAAAGAAATGCAATGTAGGATCAAATAGGACTTTTAATGGGTTGTAACGGGGCTATGGATCTAGTATGCATATATTGGATTAGCCAATAATAATCGCTAGCATCCTTAAGCGCCTTTTCAACTCATTCCCATCGACTCATGGACATTGTTCCTCTCTTTTCTCTTTTTCTCCCATTCATGCTGGTTTACTTTCATACAGCCCATTTCATCAACCACACTTGACACAAAACAGAGGGTTTTCATGTACCCTCAATATCAATTAATTACAACAAGTGCCTCTTCAACGTCATCTTTTCTTTCCTCACTTTCCTTTTCTTTTTCTTTTCACTCTTTAACACTCTTTAACAATTTGGGAAACATCTTCTGTTCTTTGTAAGCGCTTAAGAGCTTCTTAAAGACTTTAAGGCTAATGAAAAGAAGGAATAAAGCTTAGTTCATACAATTTTGGACAAAAGAAAGAAATCGGCTAAAGGCTCAATGGGCTGACTAGGGTATACAACATATAAAAAGGTAGAATTTGACAAGAAAAAAAATATGGAAACTATCGGTTAAAACAAAGAAATGCCTACATCCTTTCCAACACTACACCTCCTTCATTTCGCTTCGTATACACACCAGGCAAGTTCTAGACAATTCACAATGACATGGAATAGCAAATCCTCACTTCACACTTCATGCACATGCTCGAATCAAGATGCATTCACAGA
Organism: Datura wrightii; assembly: GCA_035772735.1. Taxonomy (NCBI): domain Eukaryota; kingdom Viridiplantae; phylum Streptophyta; class Magnoliopsida; order Solanales; family Solanaceae; genus Datura; species Datura wrightii. The sequence goes on from JASDFA010000007.1 coordinate 101,407,851, forward strand.
CTCTTTAATTAGTCAATTACATGAATTCAAGATTAAGCCTCAACCATAATGAACCAAATTCTATAGCCTAGGTAACTCAACATATTTACGGAATTTCATGCTTTCAAACGAATCATTTTCACAATTTGAACATCAATTACAACACGCAATGAAATTTTAGCAACCATAAGCAACTACAGTTCATTGATGCAATCCACTAAAGAAAACTAAAAAAAAAAAAAAAAAAAAAACAACTAAAAATCCTACTCCTACCGACTACATTTCCCTTAAGACGGTCGTCATCCATCCATCATAGGGAACGGTCACTAACTATGACATCGGTTCAATGGGACTATTCTCGGTAAAAGAACCGAAAACAAACTCCGAGAAACCCAAAAAAATAAAAATCGAAATTTTTTTTGCAACACATCGATCATTTCGATAGAAAGAAAATATTTACAAGTGCAATATATTTTCGCAAAAATTTTGAAAAATATCGATCATGTCGATAGAGAAAAACATTATTTACAAAATTTACAAAATGTTTACCATTGCAACCATAACTTTCAAAAACACACATCATTAGCCATAAAACAAATATATACGTACATCACAAATCAGTTCACAACAGGGAAGGCACAACATACATAAACAACAAGGAAAAATTATACAGCAATTTAGAGCCTTGACCTAGCACCTAACTACTCCCCACCCCACACTTAAATCGAACACTGTCCCTAGTGTTCACAAAAATACAAAACACAAAATTTGGGTGGTGGAACTCCCTGCTCAGTCGAAATATTCGACTTCTTCATCCGGTGCTGCAGCCTCGTCGCCCATATCTGAATCAGCTCCATCGTCGTCATCGGACTCCACATCAGAGTCCTCACGATGTGTCTCCTCATCAGTAGGGACATCATCATCTGTCGGCTCCACAAAGGCTGGCCCCACCTTACATAAGGCTCTGGCGTTCTCTCCAAAGGGGTAGTCCAGCTCCCGCTGCCATAACTCCTCCTCGGTGGCTGGTCTCCCACCTATCCGTAGCTGCAGCATCTGCATGCCGAACATACGGGCCATGTACTGATCGTCACGAGCATGTCGCTCGCCCAAAGTCAGCACGGGTCCGTGTGTAGTGTCGGGGGCCTTAGTCTTTGTCACATCAAGGGCCCTCCTCTCCAGCTGCGGAATGTAATCCAAGGCTTCTTCCTCAATGTCGAGGCCTCGGAGGAAGGTGGTGATGAGTCTGCCAAACCCGTATCTGTGACCCTGGTGCAGTCTGGCTCTCTTCATGGCGGATATTATGACCGCCCCAACATTAATCTCAAGCCCTTTCATAAGGGCATACACCAAGCAGACACGGTCCCGGGTCACGTCTGTCATATGAACTCCCGGGATCAAGCATGAACACACAATTTTTAGCCAGATTCTGGCCTCCCTGTTCATCTGCGAATAGGGCAGAGTCTGGTGGTAACCCCTCTCCTTGTGTCTACTCGGGCTGTGGATCGAGCCCCACACAACGTACGTCTGATGTCGGCGTACGGTGGGGTGATGTTTAGCTGGCGGAGAACGTGGGCGTCTGTGTCCCGCGCTCCAATGATGGCATTCAGCTACTGGGGTTCCAGAGTGACAATATGCCCTCTGATTTTAATAGTGTGGCTTCTGATGGCCGGGTTCCAGTTGGCATAAAATTCCCGGACCAAATGAAGGTTGCACTCCTTGGGCTCCTGAAAAATAAAGCTGAGCCCAGCTGCCTCAATCCTCTGTACAATGCGAGGGAACTCCTGTGCAAGTGGTTCCCTAGCAATATGTTCCACGGGGAAGTACTTGTTCTCCTTATGCTTTGCGTACCATTTCTTCCCTTCATCGGTGACCCATCGTGTTCCGTATCGGCGGTGTTGGCCGCGCGGAACAGCGGGTGCAGCTGGGACTGCAGTGCCCAGTCTCATCCGTTTCCTTCCGGTGCCTGAGGTAGAAGCACCCTTGCCTTTGTCTTGCCTGCTAGCCATTGTACCTGTCAATTTACACAAACAAGCACACCATTAAGCTAAATAGTTGTTAGCTTCGGCTAAGGTTGGGTTACACAAAATTTACCCCACACTTAGTCCTTAACAATATTTACAAAATTTCAGCAAGGATAGCTCTATTTACAACCCCAAACACAAACAACTATACACATATTGCTTAGTGCGTTCGTAACAAAATTTCGACAGCATAACAGTTAGCGTACTACTCAGACTTCATACAGCGAATTCCCAATCCTACTATCGCTAGCAATTCAACCATCGGACAAGCAACAAAACAACCACAAACTAAAAACAACTAGAAAAATATTTTATATACAAGCTAATCTAACAATCTAACCAATTCACACATTATGCATTTTCCCACAAAAATTCGAGAATTAGTCGTCTTTTAACCGTTATACACGATTTACCACGACTTATCTCAAATAATAAACACACCCCGGCATCAATTTCACCAAACTATCAAGTTTCCCAAGTCGAATTCAACAACCCAAGCCCTAAAATACAATTCGACAATCAATTTCAAATTATTTACATAATCGACAAGTTCAAACGCCAAATACAACAATCCGAACAAAAATCAATCACAAAATAATTCAATATCATGTTCAATTTCTACCTAAGGTGATATTTCTCACCTTATATGCCCAAATTTGACAAAAATCGCCAAAAAATTGAGTTAGACGATGAAAACATACCTTAGAATTGACGAATCGAAAAAACTTGACGTTTTTCTTTGCCTATCAACGTGGCACGTTGCTTGGGGAGGGGGAAATGGGTGTTTGGTCGCGGAGGGAAGAGGGAATGGGGGAATTTGGGGCGAAATCGGGGTTATTATTTAAAGGAAACACGCGGGTCACCCGGAAACCCGGTGTGACCCGGCACTGGATAAAGGGCAACGTGTCACGGAGGGTAACGCGGAGCCCCTCCTCCGTGACACGGAGCCAACGCGTTGGCTTACTGGAGTTTTGAAAAATCCAGATTTGCCTTCAACGTGTCACGGAGGCCAACGCGGAGCATTGCCTCCGTGACACGGCGCCAACGTGCCAGTGCTCTGTTTCACCAATAAATTTAATTTTCATACCTCGCCTCATTTTCTCGATTCCATGTATATTTCCTCCGTTATACCTGAAAATCACCTCACTAAACAAAAATTGGTTAAATTAATAAATTTCCCTAACTAAAAATAAAAGATACTAACTAAAATGCAAATCTAAACCTAGTCAAGAAAAAGAAAAGAAAAGTAAAAATTATTTACACTAAAAAGAAAGAAAGAAAATATTTTTCACGGGTTGCCTCCCGTGCAGCGCCTGGTTTACCGTCGCGGCTCGACGTCCTTTAAGCTCATTTATCTACTAGGGAGATGGACGATTTGTCCCGATCATGATCATCCCCCCAGTAGTGCTCTACCTTATCCGGTGGCCTACCTAGTAACTCTCGGGAATCACTCAATCTGTTAGCCTTCCCATGATCAATTACGTTGATCACCGAGAGATCCTTATAAACAGTCGGGAGCTTAGGTACCTTGTACACGTCGAACATTTCGACCTTGTCATGTGCTCGCATCGTGAGTTGACCCGCAGCTACATCGATTAATGCTTTTTCGGTTGCCAAAAAGGGTCGTCCCAAAATAAATGGGACTTCAGCATCTGGTTCAAAGTCCAGAACAATAAAATTGACCGGAAAAATGAGGGAGCCTACTTGCACCAACACATCCTCAACAATGCCATCCGGCTTAGCCAAAGACCTGTCTGCTAGCTGCAAGATTACCGTTGTAGGTCTAGGACTCCCTAGACCTAGCTTTCTGAATACCGAAGAAGGCATCAGATTTATACTTGCCCCCAAGTCGCATAATCCACGCGCTCGGATACTTTGCCCAATAGTCAGCTGGATAGTGAAACTTCCAGGGTCTTTTAGTTTTGTGGGCAACCTATTCTGAATACGGGAAGTGCATTCCTCCGTTAAAGCTACCGTGGCATACTCAGTCAAACGACTTTTGTTAGCCACGATGTCTTTAATATACTTCGCATATTTTGGCACTCCCTGCAAGACATCAACAAGAGGTAAGTTAACATGTACCTGTTTAAGTACCTCCATGAATTTCTGGAAACACGCCTCCTCCTCGTGTTTCTTAAGTCGTTGAGGGAACGGGGGTGGAGGCCTTTCTGATTCAGCTTATTTACTCTTCCCCTTATCAGAACTTTGCTCTCCCTCAACATCTGCTGCTCCTGACTTTTGAGGCGGTCTTTCCGGTTCCACCTCCTTCAATTGTAAACCACTCCTCGTGGTCACTACATTAACCTGCTTCGGATTTGGATCCGTGTCGCTAGGTAGTCCTCCTCTGGGTCTAGTATTTTGGGCACTAGCAAACTGCCCAAACTGATATTCAAGAGCCTTGGTCGCTAATTGATTGTTCTTCACTTCGGCTGCCAATTTGACATAGTCAGCTTGCAATTGTGCCTGATTAGCGATCATGGTTTTGAACATCTCCTCAATAGTCGGTGATGGTGGTGGAGGAGGGGCATTGTGATTTCTGAATTGAGCTTGATAATTTTGTTGCCCTCCTTGGTTTCTGTGCATACCCTGCCCTGAACTCTGACCTTGTTGATTGTTGCTACCCCACGAAAAATTCGGATGGTTCCTCCAATTTGAGTTGTAGCCACCACCAAACTGCTGTTGATTTCTCTGTGCATTGCCCACAAAGTTAACAGAATCAGGATTTGCACCACAGCATTCAGCTGAATGCTCACTATTACCACACACTTCACACCACATCTATTGAACTGCATTGACTGAAGCTGAAGGCTGGTTCAAATTGATATTGCTGAAGTGAGTGTTTAACTGATTTTGCAAAGCAGCTATCTGTACAGCGATAGCTGTGAATCCATCCACTTCAAGCACTCCCGCTGCTTTCCTTGCTCCACCTCTTGAAGAATCTGCATTCCATTCTGGATTGCCTTGTGTAATTCGGTTGAGCAGAGTGTACAGCTCCTCATAAGTCTTCTCCAGCGCTTGCCCTCCAGCTGCTGAATCTAACAGAATTTTAGTGTGGGGTTCCAAACCCTCAATAAAAGTGTGTACCAACACCTCATTGGACTGATGATGGTGAGGACAGTCCCGCAACATCGATTTGAATCTTTCCCAGGCTTGATATAGATTTTCCCCTTCCCTCTGTTTAAAACTTAGGATTTGACTCCTAAGCCAGGCTGTTTTACCAGAAGGGAAAAATCTAATAAGAAACTTCCGTGCAAGATCATCCCACGTTGATATAGAGTTGGGTGGTTCAGCGTTTAACCACCTCTTGGCTTCACCAAGTAAGGAAAATGGAAATAAAGTGAGCTGAACATAATCGGGTGACACTCCAGCGGGTATATAAGTGTCACTTATCTCCAAAAAGTTCTGGAGATGTTGTTGTGGATCTTCGTGAGGGAGACCGGTAAATTGCCCGCTTGTGTGCAAAAGTTGCACCATATTCTGCTTTAATTCAAACCTCCCTCCAGGCTCTGGTTTGCGGATGCTAGAATGGACATTATTAGCGTGTGGGATTGCCACCTCGCGAACCGGCCTTGCTGCTGCTTCATCGGGCACTAAAACTGCCCTAACAACTGGTGGATTTGGTTGCTCCATCATAGTCTGTTGAAGCAACTGCAGCTTCTTCCGAAGAGCTTCTCTACGTTGACTATGAAATTCACGCTCGGGCTCTAAGTAAGATTCCACCAGATCTTTGTCCCTTGCCAGTGTTCACAGAAACAAAATCTGCAAAATACAGGCTAAGACCAAGTTGTTAACACTTAAGAAAATAAAAATACAAATACAGTAAATTTACACTAAACACAACTTTACAAATCGCCTAGCCTCCCCGGCAGCGGCGCCAAACACTTGCTCGGTGCTTTGGGGTACGGGTAAAAACCAACACGCAAGTGCACGTGGTCAAACAAGTAATAAAGTGGCTAAGTAGCCAAATATCGATCCAAGGAGGCTCAAGATATGTAAAATTGCCTAATTTACTATATTTCTATTTAACTTCTAATTATGCTAACAACAACGTACCCAAGAGTAATTGAATTTTTGTTTCTAAACTATATACTACAATTAATACAAACTATTTACTTTTGAATTAAGACAATGGATATGAACATGCCAAGGTTAAGAACAAGTAATGAACTTGATAATCATGATAATTTTGGTTAATTCTCTTCTTCATGTTGCTAGCCAAGAACATTTGCCTAGAAATTAAAACTCTCGTATTTAATTTCACTTTAGAATCATAAACCATCCGTCTACATTTCTGTGATCAAATGCAATTTATGACCTAGCACTACAATTCCGGTTCCTAAATTGACTAATACGGCTTTCAAGTATATTTCTATCAGGAAAGCATATCAAAACCCAATTTTCCCAAATCAAGTTAAGAACAATACCCTATTAATTCACAACTTTCCAATTTCTTGCTCTTTCGAGTGAAATTGGACTTTTTAGATGTACATTAATGTTGGCCACACACTAATGCAGTAAGAACAAGAATTAATAGAACAACATGAAAGAAGAAGATGAAAAACCATATAATTCACAATCAAAATTCACTACACATGTTCAAAACCTTAGCAAGGAAGAGAATTAGCCACTCATTTGTGGATTGATCATCCTCAAATGAGTGTAAATCATACGTACAATTGATTGAAAGAAGAAAGAAAGAGAGAAAAACCCTTAGCTTTTTCGTCCCTCAACTGCTGCTAACCCACGTCCTAGCTCCACCAAGTCTGAACTCAGTCTCCAAAACTAAAAAAAACTTAAAATAAACCTAAGTGTGCTATTTATACTAGTGGGAAATTTTTCCCGGAATAACAAGCAACGTGTCACGGAGGCCAACGCGGAGCAATGCCTCCGTGACACGGCGTGGACGCGGACCCTCACTGGAATTTCCAGGGTCCAGTAATTTAACCTCAACGTGGCACGGAGGCCATCGCAGAGGCCTATCTCCGTGCCACGGAGCTGACGCGCAGGCACACTGGAAATTGCAAATTTAATTCCTGCTCAGGCAGTGTGCTATCGCGATGGTAGCGTGGCACGGAGCCATCGCGGAGCCCCTATAAATCCTGCATTCCCGGGTCTTTTCCACGCTCGCATCCAAGTCCAACTCCGACATAGTTCCAACATGCATTTTAGCTCCTAAAAATCACATTTTCCTGCAAAACAAATGCTAATCATGTTGGTTAGTATAAATTCACATTTTATTACCAATTACATGATATTATATACACATTGCACAACAAACAAGGTAAAAATGATACGTTTGAGTATCACTTGGGCATATAAATCTGCCTAAGATCATATACTAGTGCACAGTACTTTGTCTGCCATTTATATCTTCAAAAGTAGGGCACTTTTTATCTCTTTTCTCGTGCTGGATAATTATACCCCTGAGTACCATTCTGGAATCAGTGGAGACACTGGCAGTTCTCCGGTCCCAATTTGTGAACCGCTGGGTGTCTTATCTGGTCCCTCACTCACTCTAATGAGCATTGGCGGTTCATTCGGTGTTTAGCTGATACCGATCCGTGAACCGCCAGATCTTTATGTTGCTTTCCAGAAAACTGGGTGTCTTTCATCGAATGGACCAGCAAGTCGCCATTTGCAACTCGCGATTCGCCGGTGGCATTGTTCCTCGGAGGCAGTGATAATCGATCTTTGGCCAGCATTTCGCTAGATTTCATCGGTGGGCCGCCGACTTGCTCTCACTTCCTTCTTTTTGCTCCATTTTTGCTCTTTTCTATACATTTAGGCATCTGCACACAACAAAAGCAAAAAGGGCATAAAATCCATATAATCAACTTAAAAACTAAGCAAAAACTCATGTTTAAGAGCCTAATGAGTTGGTAAATTACCAACCCATCAAAACCCCAGACTTGAACCATTGCTTGTCCTCAAGTAATGCAATACTTATTCATTGAAAAATATGCCACCTCTATACAAAATTAAACATCACCAATCACCTAAACAATGACAACCCAAAAATATGCTCACCAAGCTCATCGAAAAAGAGAACAAAATACCCCAAGAGACCAAAACAATGAAGATGTTTCAAATAGGCCACCACTTTTTACCAACAAAGTTCATGAAAAGATTAATTTAGTAAAACAAGGGCATTGTGCAACCATGAAATATACATAGCATCTCAAATTATAATCAATGCACATTCAAAACTTACCTTAGAGTTTACACTCCTCATGCCCTATTCCCATGTTTACTCTGAATTCCCTTGTGCCCCCAAAAAGGAATGATGCCACTCACCAAAATAAGAATCCCTATTCTTTTTGTCATGTGATCATTTGAATGCACACAAAGGATTGTTTGGAAGATACACTCACACTCACTCTTCTAAAAGAAATCGTCATGCACACACTTGACCCTTAGGCTTGCCTTTCATGTAATTCGCCACTAATGTAGAGTAGCTGCACTTAGAATTATTTAGGGCTTGTGGGTTATGATGGAGGCTCGGGGTAATGGTAGGATGAAAATTTGGTTGTAGTGACTAGATCCTCCGTAATGCTTTTTGTGAACGTACTTCACATTAACTCCTTCCACTCACTTCACTTCTTTCATTGTTTCTAACTTTCATTCCTTTAAAAACCTTCCTTATAACCCTTTGACTTTCACAACTAGCCTTATCACCTAAAGAGGAAGCACCAGTTCACACAAATTGTTTTTCTCTTTTTGATTTACTCTTTTGTGCCTTTTGGCATAATGTAGTGCCCCCTCAAACTGAAATTCTTATCTTCCCTTTTTGCACATCCACAAATTGAGGCTTTTGCCTCATTTATAAATTTTTTAATCACTCCCTTTTTCTTAGGCTTAAATCCTCATTTCATCACTATCTTGTCACTAGCATTTAGGGAGAATGGGAGCCAAAAAGAGGTATCAAGAAAGGTTTTAAGGCTTGTAATGTGGTTTCCAAAGAAAGGGTCTATGACTCAACGTTGGTTGAAGAGGATCAATGCTCAAGGAGGGTATATGGGTGAAGTGAATAGACAAAGGAAAGCCTAAACTCATGTTCTCGGCGCAACTAAATCTAGGATTTCACCTTGAATCACATTTGGGGCGAGTTCTACACAAGATGTTATGCATGAGATTCATCTAAAATTTCTTACTACATAAGGCATCAAACTTAAAGCGTTTACAAGAGTCCTTCTCAACACAAGATATCAAGTTAGGACATCCAAGTAGGCAAATATCATAAATCAAGCAAAGAATTTACAACGGATGACAAAGAATGCTATGCTATGGTGTCAACAATTTCTCATTATCTTCATTTTCATGCCCTTATTTTAAAATTCCCTTCAACAATTTTTTTTGGTGGTGCCTCTCAAAACAACTTCATAAGAGACTCAAAACAATATGGCATTTTCCCTTAAGAATGTCTCCACTCAATCTATCATTGGGAAATGCCACCCCGGTTCGACATAAAAAAAAATGCTCCTCGGAAAAGAACCGTGGTCTAAAGAAAATCCTCAAAGTTTTGATTACTACACTACTAGTTACAAAGGCGAAAAAGAAACAAGACCTTGAGTCATTTCATGCATGATTTCGCAGTTCAAAACAAAGACCACATTTGATCACTAATCATCAACAATCAAAATTAACCCAAGTCATTCACACATTTTTTTTAAAACAAGACACGCCCGACAAGGGAAATCATCAATCATTAAAAGAAAACAATAGCCCGACAAGGGCTCTACTCAATCAATTTCAAAACAACAAACATAAAACATCCAAAGAAAACATCTATCCCAGACCCCATGATCAATTGTGTCCCTCCCCCACTTAAGAGAGTACATTGTCCCCAATGTAAATATGCAAAAAGGAAAGGGACAAGAAGCTCCCTGACTGGGTCATTCTTCCTCATCATTAGGCTCTGCATCGTCTGCACCACCGCCACTGGCCTCACCTAGCCCAGAAAAATCATCTCCTAGGTCCTCGAAGAGATCATCAATCGAACCCCGAACTGAGGAAGGAGCAGCTATTGCATCATCTAGGGTGCTCATATCTGGCACTTCTGTTGAAGTCCGATTCTTCCACTCTTGTACCTCAGTCCGGAGGGAGGTGACTACCCCTTCAACCGCATCCTCCCTATTGCATAGCGTGGTGACACTCTCATATAACGACTTGAGCTCCTTTTTAATGGTTTGGGCAATGAGTGCGGGGAGGCTCTTAGCAAATCTCTAAAGTTGGCTTTCGTGAGAGTTTTTCATCTCCACAAGTCTGTAGAGACCACTTGGTTGAGAAGATTGCGGAGGCGGGGATGCTCCACGCTGAGGCATGTCGCCTGACGCTTGCCTAACATTTCTGGTTGGGGCATGTTTGACTTTGGGGCTTATGGTGATTGGTTTGACCCACGGGAAAGGGATCTTCTATGCACTCTAAAGGCTTGCAACCTTTTTCTTTTCATTGCTGGTGCCTCGGCATCTCTCTTCCGATCTATGGCTATCACTCCTAGAGCAGCGAAAGGGGTTTCATCAAGGAACAAAGGCACTCCATCTTGTGAGCAAAGCTGGGAAATCAGGACAGCGTAGGGCATTGAAGTGCTAGACTTTCGAGCCTTTTTCTTCTTTTACTGAGCAACAATTTCCCCAAAATGAATAGGGACTCCAATCATGATCCAGGCAATAAGAATAGTAGTTTCTAAGCTGACCCTCTCCTCATTTTTGGAGGGGATGATATGGGCATAAATAAAATCCAGCCATAGCTTGGCCTCGAACTTCAAAATCATGGAGAGAGATTTCTCCACCCATGGAGGCCTAGAGAGGGGTGTCAACAACAATAATTTGGGCTTCCCAAGCAAACTGATCCTTCATATCAGCTACCTGGGCCATGTACTCTATATCGATTCAACTTCGTCTTCCCAAAATAGGGATTTGATGGACGCTGGGGTAATGTTAACTTCCACCCCCCTTAGCATCACCGACGGTAGGCATGGAAAGTCATCAACCTTGCCCCTGTGCTTCATGATATCTTGTCGAACCTAATATGAGGCGTAGAATTCCATCACCAAGATGGGGTAGTAAGGTGGGAGAGGATTGGAAAATGCATTCCATTTCCTTTCTGTGAATTGAGTGGTGATATTGGGAAGATCACCCCTCAATCCCTCCAAATCAAACCGCTTCTCCACTATGATGGATCGGCCTTGACAGATGACATAGTTCTCTTGCATGTTTGGGACACAAAATGTGATTGCTTCTTTGGTGTTGGCACGTGGTGGAGAGGCCTTTGCTTTTCCCTTGCCCTTAGTAGAAGATGCGGCGGGGGCCTTTCCTTTACATGTATTCCTAGATGAAGACATGGTTTTTCTACAAGGATGATGTTAGTGATAGCTATTCGAAGAGGAAATTAAAATAATCAAAAAATAGTCTAAGGGTGAACTGAGAAACAAGGGTAAGAAAACATCTTTTAAAGAACCAATAGTACCGGCAAAGCACTGGCGAGTCGCATGAGCAATTCGCGGCCCATCGCTTGAGTGCCGATGAGTAACAGAAAGTTGGGCAACTGAAGTATATATCGGCAGTTAGGCGGCAAATCACCAGTCCAGATTCATGAACCACTGATGGAAAACAGGATCCACTTAGTGTCTTGAAGCCAATTTTAAAAGTGAACTGAGGGTCCATCGGCGATTCGCCATACCTGACCAGCGAAACGCCAGATCCCATCGTCCCTAAATTGAATTTAAACAAATCAAAGGCTCCGTTAACACACACCCTCACACAACATGATAAAATTACCACTACTACATTTAAACACAATCTCATGACAGTTTTCCCTTAAGAATGGCGTCACCCGGTCTATCATTGGGAAAAACATTGCATTTCATTCCGATTGGGTTACTCAGACTTCACCAATTTCAAAATTTCACACACATAGGACACATATTCCCCATTCCTTTCAACAACCAGAGCCTATACATGAGTTGAATAGGAAATGAAAACAAAGTATTAACACTAAAAGAATTAAGAACCTTTGAGAAAATCAAGTTAATGGCAAGAAAACTTTTATGACAAAGTAGGACTGCTTGCACACTTGAGCTTCAAAGGTTTAATAATTCTCAACTATAGCAATTCAAGAGATGTGTAGTAGAGGAAGGAAATGTGAGTGAAGTGAGTGTGTTAGTGAAAGGATGGAGAGGGTTTTATAGGTGAGAGGTGGAATGTTGATAGGTTGAGGGGAAGGTGGAGAGTTAGTGTTAGTGTGTTGGTTGGAAGTGGGAAGGTGTAAAGGTGGGAGAGTGGAAAGGTGGAAAAGAGGAAAATATGAGGAAGTGGGAATGTAGGGTAATGGAGAGACAATAATGGAATGGAAAAATGGTGAAAAAGGGGAACTAAGGGAATATTTGTAGAATAGGGTGGCTTATCTGGTATTTTGGATTCGGTGGCTCCGCTCTTTAATTTCCATTTTGAGACAAATTCATACCTCGACCGGCGCTACATCGGCGATTCACAGAAGCACACTGGCACTCCACCGCTTTACTTTTTCTTTTCCGTGTATTTGTGCCTAGTTCTCTATTTCTCAGGCAACGACCCACCGGAAGTTCATGGATTGGATCGGTGATCCGCTGGTGACCCATCACTTAGGTGTCCAAGCTTCAGGTCCTCTGTGTTACGTCAACAACCCACCGATAATCCATGATTTTGCTTCGGAGGTTCGCCAATGGGTTTGCCAGTCATTTGATCCAAGCCGCAACCTTCTATTTTTCACTCATCTTGAATGGCGGTTTGTGTTTCTGGATTGGCGACTCACCGGTTCAACACCATTCCTCTCTATTTTGTTTGTTTCTTCCTTTGTTCCTCACATCATAGCTCCTACAAAAATAAAAACAAAAAAGACATAAAATAATTCACTAAACACTTGGGTTGCCTTCCAAGAAGTGCCTTAGTTAACGTCATGGTATGACGTAGATCTCATTCAACACCTCTTTTCTGACTGATCATCATCCGACTCCATCTCCTTCAGCTCCAATCCTTTGTCCTCCTTATTTTTCAGCACTCCTATTACCTTGCACTCGTGGGGCGTTTTAGCGGATGGACACACCTTGAAGGTGACTTTGTCACTTCTGACTCAAAATTTTAGCTCCCCAAGCTCCATGTCCACCATAGCTTTCCCTGTAGCTAACGACGATCTTCCCAAAATAATTGATACCTCCACATCCATTTCTCAATCAAGGGTAACAAAATCAGAAGGTAGGATAAACTTATCTACTCTAACCAACACATCTTCTAACATCCCCACCGATTTTTTTATGGACCCATCCGCCATGAACAACCTCATCGACATAGGCTTTGTGCTTCTAAGTCCCAATTTCTTGAAAATGAGCAGGACATTAAATTTATGCTGGCACTAAGATCACATAGAGCTTTTTTAAACACACAATTTCCTATTGTACAGGGGATTGTGAAAGCTCCCTGGTCTTCCCGCTTGGGTGCAAGGTTACTCATCATCATCGCACTACAATGGTGAATTTTCTCCCCACTACCTGCATCAACCACCTTTTTCTTTTTCAGTAATTCTTTCATAAACTTTGCATAACCTGTCAATTGGCTAAGAGCATCCACTAACAGTATATTGATGGACAACTTGCTAAACATGTCAACAAATTTTCTGAACTGGTCATCCTTTTTTTTTCTTGACCAACCGCTGCGGATAAGGAGGTGAGACTCTCGATTCAACCATGTCATCAATTGGGGCCTTTATGCCCACCTTATCATTATCAGCCTATGAGAGGATTTCATAATCCTTCCCCTCTCCTTCCTATTCAATCTTATCCTCACTCCTTGGGGTCTTTGGAATTTTGTCGAATTTAGCTTCCTCATCTGATTTTGGGTCATTAACCTCTTTGGACTTCACCGGTGCATCTCCAATCACCTTGCCACTCCTAGTGACAATAGCCATGCATGGACTATCTTTCTTTGGATTAGGCATTATGTTACTAGGAAGCGTTCCCTTCATCTGGGGGTTCATTTGTGTCGACAAGTGATTTATTTAGTCCTCCGGATGCTTAATGGAGGCTGAATGTGAACTCACTTCTTGGGCAAGGTTAGACACCTCCCCTTTTAATTCTTTAACCCCGCTCTTGGTTGACTCCACTTTCTTTAGAACTCTAGATAGCATTTCTTCAATTTTTGAGCTACCCGTGTCACTCATGCCCGATTGAATATGGGAGTTCCCATCTTTTGGAGGGGGAACATGCGGGTTTGAACTCCGGTGATAGCGATCACCCTCTTGATTTGGCTCACTATTACCCTATCTTTCATTTCTTTCGGGTCATCCCTGCGACTCACGATTTCTCCAACCTTGATTGTCATCTTTTAGGCGCCATGGGACTTGGTTTACTCCTTGGAATCCAGGTCGAAGACCTCCCATTTGGTTGCCCATGTATTGGCATTCTTCTACATATCTTGGCGGTAACGATTCTCCATCATATTGCAAGGGGCCTTGCATTCCCAGAGCATTTACCACCTTGGGCCCTGCTCCTATTACATGTTTTGTCATCAATTCCAGCTTTGTCATAATTTTGGCAAGATTCTCATCCCACTCTTCATTCATTTTTCGCAATTCAGCCGCTAATGCACTTGAGCTGATCTCGCGGGTAGACACATTTGTCTCTCACGTGTGCCAAACCCTATTGGTCTTTGTATTTCTGTCTAGTAGGGCTTTGGCCAACCCATATGTTTGATCCATAATAGAACCACTAGCTAGGTTGTTGGCCACAAACTTGTTGATGGAATTAAGGACCCTGTAGATGCTTTGGAGAAGCACTCCATGATTTGGGCAAAAAGCAACCTTCTTTTTGAACCTTAACCGTGCCTCATGCAAAGGCTCTCTTAGTTCTTGCCTGAAATTTGTGATGTCGTCCCTCGGCTGTAGCATCTTTTACGGAGAGAAAAAACGATCCAAGAAAGGCCTCGGTTAACTCTTTCCAAGATGTAATACAACCCAAAGAGAGTTCCTCCAGCCACATTGTTTCCTCCCCCATCAGTGAGAAAGGAAAGAGTCTCAACCTGATTGACTCTTGACTAATATTTGTAATATTGAAGGGCTGACATATCTCCAAGAAATTTTTCAAATGCTGATTTGCTTCCTCACTTAGTTTCCTGCCAATGATTCCCTTCATTTACAACAAATGCAACATGGTGCTTGTGACATGAAATACCGTCCATCGGTAGTATGCGAATGGCTCTTGCAATTTTCGGCATCACCGGATTATCCTCGTTGTGCTCCATGTTACTTTCTACTGAGTCATCCCCTGCTTGGGAATGATGACTCATGTGGTTGTAAGATCCTAACAAACACAAAAAACTCACGTCAAGTAGCTACAATGCAAAACAATTTCAACTTAACAATCAACACAAGAATATTAAGCACTAGTCCCCAACAACGGTGCCATTTTTGATAACGTCCAAAATATATCCTTCATGTAAAGAATATACATGATTGAAGTATCAAAAAAAGTAACCCAACGAGTGTCGGGATCAAATCTCATAAGGACTAGTGAATGATAGTTATAAGTGTCGGTTGAGATATTGAAGTTAGCTTGCACCACGTCGAGTTAACATTAAAACAAATAAATTGGGGGAATTGAAATTTACAGTGAATTGTATTTGGTGTTTTAGTGGAATAAAATAGCAAGAACATAAAAGTTGTTAACAAGAATATGAAAGACTAGAGGTGTGGTGTAGATGATATACTAACTAGATTAGGACGTGCTAGGTCATCTAATGAGTTCAACAATTGTAAATAATCTCGAAAAATGGGTAATTACAGCTTTTCAGCCTTATAACTACCTCTTACTAGAGTTTGGTCACACCTCAAGCCACGATTTAGCTCAACCCAATTAGATTTGGATTAGCAGCTGCACTAATTTCTAGCTATTAGCCACTAATAAGGAATGAAACTGCAATTTTAGCTATTTCTAGTTCAATTTCACAATCTCTTATCCATACCCACTATTAAATTCTCTTCTAATACTTAATTACTCTTTTACAAGCAACAAGCAAGAAAGAATAAATAGAGCCATATCATAATTAATGGATCTTGCTTGATAGATTGAAGAGAATCTAACAGATTTACATTTATTTAAATAATATGAAGATGACTCTAGCAATACCCACTCTAATTAAATATTCATCATCACAAACCTCTAGTTAATGATTTATCTACTCATGATTAAGAAATTAAAAAGGACATGCATCAGTAACTTCATTGAATTTAATAGAAAGAGTAGTAAAATCAAATTCACAAAATAGTCTCCAACAATGGCTGAAACATACTATTACAAAGAAGAAGTAGAGATGAGTACTTTTTCCAAGTTTAGCAACCGGAATCTCTCTCTTTGCTAAGAGATGTTCTAAAGCTCATAAGGGAAACAATGATATGATATGCTGGTCTCTCTCTATCTAAATCTCTATATATACTAGTACACAGTACTTTATCTGCCATTTATATCCTAAAAAGTAGAGCACTTTTAATCTCTTTTCTCGTGCTGGATAATTATACCCCTGAGTACCGTTCTTGAATCAACGGAGATAATGGCAGTTCTCCTGTCCCAATTTGTTAACCGCCGGGTGTCTTATCTAGGTCCTCACTCAACTCTAGTAAGGATCGACAGTTCATCCGGTGTTTAGCCGATACCGATCTGTGAACCGCTGGATCTTTATGCTACTTTACAGAAAACTAGGTGTCTTTCGGCGAATGGGCTGGCGAGTCGCCATTGGCAACTCACGATTCGCCAGTGGCATTGTTCCACGGAGGCAGTGATAATCGACCTTTGGCTGACATTTCATCGGTTTTCATCAGTGGGCCACCGATTTGCTCTCACTTTCTTCTTTTTGCTCCATTTTTTCTCTTTTCTATACATTTAGGCATTTGCACACAAAAAAAAGCAAAAAGGGTATAAAATCCATATAATCAACTTAAAAACTAAGCAAAAACTCAAGTTTAAGAGCCTAATAAGTTGGTAAATTACCAACTCATCATTAACATCAGTTGAAAATCTGTGCTGAGGATATTCCAAAAAAAGCCTTTCAAACCAGGTACGTATGTTCATTATGAGTTCTTGGTCATGTCATTCCGACTCACTAATGCTCCAGCTGCATTGATGAGCTTGATGAACGGTATTTTCAAACCCTATCTAGAATTTTTTTTTAATCATTTTCGTTGACGATATTTTGATGTATTCAAAGACTAAGCAGAAACATGAGGATCATCTAAGGATTGTGTTGGAGTTGCTAAAGGAGAAATAGTTGTATGCAAAGTTTTCCAAATGTCAATTCCGACTGGAGCCAGTGTCCTTTCTGAGACACATAGTCTCTAATGAAAGAATTGTGGTGGATCTAACAGAAGGTGGAAGTAGTTCGGAATTGGGCTAGGCCCACGACAGTGTCAGAGGTTCGTAGCTTTATGGGGTTATCTAGTTACTACTACGGGTTTCTGAAGGATTTGTGGCCATTGCCTCTCGGTTGACATGAGTGACTTAGAAAGACGCGCCCTTCCAATGGTCCAATGAGTGTGAAGAGAGCTCCAAAAGCACAGACCTTGTTGACCACAACCCCTCACCTAGTGCTACCAATTAAAGGTAAAGACTTTATGGTTTATTATGATGCCTTATGGTCTGGTTTGGATGTTGTATTAATGCAATCATTATGTATGCTTCCTAGAAGTAGAGGGTGCATGAGAACAACTACGTAGGCATGACTTGGAGTTGGCAGCAGTGGTGTTTTCTTTGAAAATCTGGAGGCATTACCCGTATAGGGACCATTGTAAGGTGTTCACTAACCATCGCAGCCTACAACATGTATTCACCTAGAAGGATCTTAACTTGAGAAAACGAAGGTGGATGGAACTGCTTAAAGGTTATGATGTCTTGATACCGTATCATTTGAGGAAAGCTAATGTGGTTGAAGATTGTAACACTCCAAAAGTTCCTAAAACCAGACTCAGAATTTGAAGTTTGATCAATCGGAGAAAACTGGGAAATGTCTCAGCACGATCCACAGTACGGTCTGTATGTCCTTTGTACGAGTCATACTGTGACCCGTACTGAGAGATCTAGAGGATTCAAAATACAAGGATGGAGGAACTATAACTAGATGTCACGAGTAGTACAAGGTAACTATGGGTCCCATGTACTGTTTGTAGTAGGGGTTTTAGAGAGTCGTCAAGGAATGGCCAAGAAACCACGACAGGATCCCACGACTCTTTCTAGGATGGTAGGGGTCATACTGAAGGGTCGTAGGAAAGAGGTTCATAGAATGACCAATGTGGCTTGGGAGGTACGAGAAGCATGTAACGGACCATAGGATGATGTTACAGTTCGTTCCATCCGTTCGTGTGTTGAGATATTACAACACCTCAAACTTTTGGGCTAAGTTTGAAATCATTATAGGTATGTGTATAGACCCAAAGACAATGAATTTTATGAAAACAAGGTGTTAATATCAATTCTTAAGTGTAATAAAATTAAGGTCACGAGGAACCTCTTGCATAAAGTTGAATTGAGAGCCTTCTTATCAATCGAGTTTTCACATAAGTTCTTGCAAGGGTCAAATTTAAATGATTATAACTCTTATTTTACGAAGTGTTTTTGTGTGATTCAATATATTAAATTGAAGCTATTTGAGTCTTCTTTCCAATGCATCCAACTTTGCATCAATTGGAGTTTAGAGTAAAAAATTATAATAAGTTTAATGAAGCACTGTCAGGTTTGAAAGACAGGACTAGCCCAGTCACCATGAGTCATGGTACGACTCGTACCAACCACCCGTAGAAAGAGTTTTAACAAGATGTTAAGCCTACCAGAAGCCATAGATTCACACACCACGACCCGTGGTATGTCACCACGAGTTATGTTACGACTTGTGACGATTGGCAGGTAGATTTTTAAGTGCAATTCTTCAAGGGAATTTTAGTAATTTCTTATGCTTTTAACTCCTAAATAAAGTTTTTTTAAGATTTATAAGGTTCATATTAAAGGATTTAACCTAGCCTAAGTAGCATTCTCTTCAAACATCTGTAGATTTGATCTTCCTCTCAAGAAGAAGCTAGGGTTCATCACCCCCAACATCCCAAATCCTCTTTTGTCTTCACGCCAAAGTACGAAATCAATTACCCAGGTATGTAGGGTTATAAATGAAGAAAATTCTTCCACCCTCATTCCCTTTTGAAGTTCAATCTCATAATTTCTATTCTTCATGTTTAAATTGGCAAATTCTAGGGTTAGACCCAATTCAATGAAATCTTCTATGATCTTTTTATGGGTTCAATTCCCTCATGTTTCAATTGATGAATTATGGTTATTATTGAAGATTTGACCCTTAAATTCCTTAGGATTTAATGACTTCAAGTTTATGATGATTTTACCCAATTATGCATGATATTATGATTTCCAAGTTTATGAGCCTATAATTTCAAGTCATGATGTATTATCAAAATATGCATGAAAGTTATAAATCTTAAGCTTATGAATTTTATGATTTTGAGTTGTGAAGTTATATTCAAGCATGTATGATTTTTACGAAATTCAAGTTCGAGTATCATGACCAACTCTATGGCATTCTTTTCGTGGTTATTTCACATATAGCAAGTATGATTTTGATTTTATGTTTCGGCCAGCCCATGCGGGTTCAAGTATATTTTCACGATGATGACTATGAGTCATGTACATGTTTTTGGGAGTAGTGTCTAGCATCGAGTAGGACAAGGGTTCAAATAAAACCCGAGTCCTAAAACTACGTGCCACCATAGGTATAGTCATGTTTCGGCATCGCCCCCAACCCGATGGGGTTCACGAATGATATCACACCTTTATCATTCTTTGCCTTGGCAAGCTTTGAAGGGCTCTGCCAACTTAAGCAAGATAGTTGGGAATCATATAAGCTCTATCATGATGGTGTTAATTATGATGAGTCTCCCATTGCTCCTCATGACTAAGGATTTACAAAATCATGTTTTACTATATCTTTGACCCATTGATCGGTTATGAGTTTTTACTTATGATTTTAAATATGGAAACTTTTGTGAACTTCTCTTTTAAAACCTTGGATCACTATATTTCATTTTATGATGAATGACTTATGTTTTACGATTATGATGCGATGATGAGTTATAGCATGCTGTCCTAACTCTAATGTCTTGGCTTGTTTTAAATTTCACGATTTAGACTACTGCATTACTAGCATGTCTTACTTAATCTACATTGATGTCACCAAGTTCACACAAGCGCATGTGGTCGTCAAATAATATAGGATTGGAAGCCTTGATTATCGTACCCACGGGGACTTGTCAATTTAATCATTATAAGGTTGTACTTTGATTTCACTAATCTATGAAACAAGTAAAATGAAGATTGGTTTGGAAAATTAAACTACTAAAACTACAAATGTAAAAATTAATTAAAATGAATGCAAGCTTGATTGTACTTTGATAATGATGACAGACTATGGCAATGGCACTAGGTTAGTTTCAGGTTGAGTTTTCCAAACGTAATTAAACTACCATGATTCTTCCTATGGTTGTTAGTTGCAAGTTACTATCCCATTTCTTGCCACTATCCCTAGCATCCAAGAACTATTTCATGAACCCTAATGCCTATATCCCTATGGCAGCAGGAGAACAATGAAACTACAATTATGCCTACTTGTATTTTAACTAAACAGGGTTGAAGGGTATATTCCTATCTTCAACAACAACTTCTATCCTATCACTAATAGGTTCAAGGGTCTTTGAATTCTTGTCCTTTATTTATTTTTAACCCTTTCGATTCCATTTCCCAAGTTCAATCAAAAGCCAATGGATTATTTACAAGGTGATCAATCTCATAAATAATAAATTAACACAAATAAATACAAACAACTATAAAAGAAGAATCAAAGCTAAGTTTATTTATTTTTGTCAAACAATCAACCATTCACCATGACCACAACCCTAGAATATGAGTTTATCCACTCATAGACAAGAGAAAAAACAAATACTTAGTCGTCATCATGCGACAAGACAAAGTAAAGAAGAGAAAACCTAGTTGTAGAATCTTGTCTTCTTTCCAAATGGCTTACAAGTTTTCATGAATGAACTAGGGAATTAAAATGAGTAAAGACTGCTTCAAAGAAGTCCAAAACTACTCCCAAAAGTCAAAAACTACATAACAAATGACCTAAGGATTATATTTATAAACGAGTCTTCAAATGACGCTTCTACTTTTCAAGAATTAGCTTAAGAATCAGCATGTTTCCCCCAGGAATGACCCTAGCATGCCGCACCTCCTATCTCACCATAGACTATGTCAAATTTCCAACAATTTTAGCTCTAAATAGGGCCTGGCCTACCGCCCCAACCATAACATCAGACTGAGTTTTTTTTCCTGAAATTTGGTACCTAGTGTGGGATGCTAGCTATAGCACCAGCCTGATATTTTTTCTCTAAAGTTTGTGACTTGGTGCGGGGCGCCAACCATAGCACCAACCCCCTCAGATCCTCAAGTATTTTTTTCTTGCATCATTTTGAGCCCATTTTACCTAGTTTCCTGCTAAAATCAACTCAAACCATTTGTTAGCATATAAAACACACACATACATGAATTTAAGCATAAATTAAGGATTATGAACACAAAAAATGATCAATTATGAATAAAAACATGGCAAATGGGCATAAAAATATGCCCAACATTATACATACTCAGTACGTTTCAAGTACTGATCACATATATTTATGCTATATTGTTTCATGATATAGGTTCAAGTGATCAGCTCTAGCCTCGTTACTAGTTGTTTTCGCTCAATCTCATTCACCGGTGGTAAGTCCTCATCTCCCAAGGATGGTGTTATGCTTCTTTATTTTAGTATTGCTTCAGTTTCAGACTTTGAAGTTAGATGAGGACTTGTTCCAGCAACTCATCATATTAGTAGAGACTTTCAAATAATGTAATAAAGATCAACTTATGATTTTGTGTTTTAACAGACTTTGTCCTTTCACATAATGATTAATCACATTATGGTTAGCCTCTGCTCGATTATGCTTAAATTATTGTGGTTAATTTAGAATCATGCCATGCCATGGGCTAGCATGGAGCCATTCGAGGTTTCAGGTCCTATGTCGGAATTGAGAGTCTAAGCTCGAATCATGACAAACTTGATATCAGAACATTAGGATTAGAGTATCCTAGGGATGAAATCCGTGTTAAGTAGAGTTTTTTTATGGGTATGAAGCACGCCACACTTATGAGGTAGAGGTTGCAAAACATTTTTGGAAACTTCCCTTCTTTCATGTACTATATCGTGCGATAAAGTAAAACCCCCTTACTCTTCTACCTCGTGCTATATACATTCGTAGAGAATGCCTCCTAGAGGAGCTAGCAAAAGAGGAATTAGCGATGGGAATCAGCCAGCCCCACCAACTCCAGTAGGCCCCTTCAGTGGGCAAGTTATTGGTTCAGAGCTTGGGGCTACCTACAGATTGTTGGTAAAGGCCTTGACCACTTACCTTAACTAGCAGGCAATCACACCTATGAACATAACTGGAGAGACGAAAGCTACTAGGGTTCGAGACTTCACCAAAAGGAGTCTGTCCATGATTCACAATTTAAAGGCAGGTAGGAGGTTTAGAAAAGAGCAGGGGAGAACAAGAGAGCCAGAATTGGCAGCTTTGAGTTTTCCCAGCGAGGGTCAAGTGGTGGGAATCACTCCTAGCTACAATAGAGGTTATTGGCTCCATTACCTCTATCAATCACTATCCCACTACCTGGATTTTAAGGGAAGTAAAAGGGCAGAGCATCCTACTATAAGATTTAGGGTAGTAGGGCTAATGTAAGGGAGATTACATATCTAGCTTGCAAGGGATTTGGGAAGAACCACCTAGGAAAGTGCTTGGTGGATTCAGATGCTTGCTTCTAGTGTGGAAAGCCCGGTCGTAAACTCAAAGACTGCCCATCAGCCAAACATGGCGAAAATAGAGGTCGTTCCCCAACCACCTCTTCAACAACCCTATCATTGGCCAGCTTCCAAGAATTATGGGAAGAATCACTCCTGAAAGTGTTTGTATGGAAAAGAGGGTTGTTATGGGTGTGGTCTAGTGGGCCATAGAGTAAAGAATTTCCCTTCAACTGGACGTGGGGGAACTCAGTCTACCATTTAATTAGCTTTGGCAACTCACCCATATCAGCAGGGTGGATCATCTAGTAAAGGTGATGGCCAACTTCAGATATAGTCCCAGGTGTGTTATGAGCTTTTCATATTGATCCTCAAATGTTGTTATGCCCAGGAGTCGTATTATAAGGTATAAGATCCTTTTTAGCATGCTAGTATGAGATTTACCCCGCGGTTAGTATGAAATGGTCATAAGTATGAAGCTTTCAGTGATAGCTTTAGAGGCGAATGGGAAGTCAAAGAGTTAGTGATGTTAGCTTCACCTTAATAAAGGATCCAAGGGCCTTAGAATGATGAATTTAAGCTAAAGATTAGATGATAAGTTGAAGGGACAAGTCAAGTCTTCAGTGTTCTGTTCTAGTAAGGAAGTTCCAGAAAATGTAGCTATAGGATGTTGATCCATCCCAATTCAGGTGTGTTTCCCTATGTTTCAGTCAATATTAAACTCTACTCATGCCTATGTTTAGGTTTCTAGAATGATAAGTAACCGCTTTAGACCATGATCCCAATCTTACTTCATGATTCCATAAATCTCAGCCTCATGATGTGAAACCAATTACGTTAATAAACTCACGCCTCCGAATATGCTCAACTTTATGAATTCAGTCTTTTAGAGTTGTCATAACGACTAATAAGATCATGCTACATCATGGATATGGTCATCTTAATTTCCTATATGATTTATGCTTCTGATTTTCTTACTCTAAGACCTTTGTATGTTCACCCATGAAAACAATGATGGTTGCTATGCATGTGTTTAGAATGACTTTCTATTTATCCCTTAGAGGCTCGGAATGTATAAGTTCATGAAGTGCAATTTTTAGTCATACTAGGGATATAGAGAAGCTCTTAGATAGCATAAGCTACAGAGGAGCCACAAGATGAATGTAGTGATAGGTTTGAATGGTGGAATAGCATAAAGAAGGACATTGTAGAGTTTGTGGCTATGTGTTCGAATTACCAATAGGTGAAGGTTGAGCATCAGGGGCTGGGAGATATATTACAAGATATAGATATTCCTATTTGGCAAGTGGGAAGAGATAAATATGGACTTGATTACAGTGTTACCTCGTACATGCTGACAACATGACTTTATATGGTAATAGTGGACCAGATGACCAAGTCAACACATTTTTTACTGGTTAAGACTATGGACTCAACTGCAGATTAGGATAGATTTTACATTTAAGAGTTAGATCGATTGCATTGGGTTCCATTATTTATCATCTCAGATAGGGGTACTCAGTTGATTTCTCAATTTTAGAGATTGTTTTAGAAGGGTCTTGGTACCGAGGAGAAACCTAGCACAGATTTCCACTCACAAACTGATGGTCAAGTCGAGCTAACCATTCAAACCTTGGAGGAAATGTTGAGAACTTGTGTTATTGATTTCAAGGATAGTTGGGATGATCACTTTCCTCCAATTGAGTTTGCGTACGACAACAGTTACCATTCTAGCATTCACATGACCCTATTTGAGGCTCTTTAAAGATTGAGGTGTAGATCACTTATTCCATGGTTTGAGGTAGGTGAGGCTACATTGATAGGGTAATATTAAGTTCATGAGGCTGTGGGAAAGGTTTAGCTTATTAGAGAAAGTATGAAAATAACTCAGAGTCATCAGAAATCCTATGCGGAAGTTCAGAGGAGAGAACTTGAGTTTGAAGTTAATTATTGGGTGTTTCTGAAGGTGTCTCCCATGCAAAGAGTTATGAGGTACAGTAAGAAACAGAAGCTTAGTCAATGATATGCTGGTCTTTATAGGATTCTGAGGTGAGTTGGCAAAGTGATTTATGAGTTGGAGCTAGCAGTGGAGTTAACTTTGGTGCATCTAGTTTTTCATATGTCTTAGCTGAAAAAGAGCATTAGGGATCCATGTCTAGTTGTCCCGGTAGAGAGCATTGGTGTGAAGAACAACCTTACCTATAAGGAAGTTCCAGTTGAGATCCTTGATCTTTAGGTTTAGAGGTTGAAGAACAAGGAGGTAGCTTCAGTGAAGATTTTATGGAGGAATCAACTTGTTGAGGGAACTAGGTTGGAAGCTGAACCAGATATAATGGTTAGATACCCGCATCTTTTCCTTTATAACTTAGTTCCAGCATGAGGTACCGGTTTCCTCCTTAGTACCCTATTTAGTTTTATATTCAGTTCATGTCCCTTAGTTTTCTTCATATCTTAGTATACATGTATATTTCATGAATTTAGTTCAATCATATATCTCAGTATGGAGTCAATCACTCCATTAGTATTCAATCTATAACTTTCAGTTTCGAGATTGCAACTTTTTCCTTATCCTTCCAACTTAGTTAGCTTTCATTCTAGGGTGAATGTTCCCAAGGGAAAGATAATATAATACCCCAAAAGTTCTTAAGACTAGACTCGGGATTCAAAGTTTGATCAAGTAGAGAAAATAGGAAAATGTCTTAGTATGATACGTTGTACAGTTCGTATGTACTTGGTACGAGTCGTACCAAGACCTATATTGAGATATCCAGAGGATTCAAGAGATAAAGATGGAGGAACTATGACTAGATGTCACCAGTCGTACAAGGTAACCACGGGTCGTACCTATGATCCGTAGTAGGGGATTCAGAGAGTCATCAGGGTGTGGCCAAGAAACCATGATATGATACCATGACTCGTGCTAGGAGAAGGATGTGGAAAGAACCACAGTTCAATGTATCTTATACATCCGGGAGCCACCAAGATGTATCATGACCTGAGGCAACACTATTAGTGGAGTAAGATGAATAAAGACATCGTAGAGCATATTACCTAATGCCTAAATTTCCTATAAGTGAAGTATGAACATCAGTAGCATGGGAGAGTGCTCCAGTGGATTCCCATCACAAAATAAAAGTGGAAGAGCATAAAAATGGACTTCGTAGTTGGTTTTCTAAAGACCTTGGGATGTTTGACTCAATTTGGGTCATTGTCGACAGACTAACTAAGTCTAAACACTTCTTTCCAGTCAACTGACTTATAATGCAGAATGGTTGGCTAACCTGTATGTCAAGGAAGTAGTTAAGTTATACGGGGTGCCAGTGTCAATTATCTCCAATAGAGGTACACAGTTTACTTTTAATTTTGGAGAACCTTGCAGGCTGAATTGGGCACTGGACTAGACTTGAGCACAACATTTCACCCATAGACGGATGGATAGTCAGAGAGGACCATCTAAGTGTTGAAGGATATGCTCTGGGCCTGTGTGATAGACCTTGGGGACCATTGGGACAAGTTCTTACCCTTGGAAGAATTTGCATACAATAGTAGCTATCACTTAAGCATCATCAAAGCGCCATTTGAGGCCTTATATGAAAGGAAATGTAGATCCCCTATCAGTTGGTTTGATGCATTCGAGGTGAGGCCATGGGGCACTGACTTGTTGAAGGAATCCCTAGAGAAGGTTAGGATAATTCAAGAAAGGCTCTTGGCTGATCTAAGTATGCAAAAACACTATGCTGACCTAAAGATTATAGATATAGAGTTTATGGAGGGGGAGCAGGTCTTCCTAATGGTTTAACCCATGAAGGGTGTGATATAATTCAAAACATGGGGAAATCTCAGCCTGAGATACATTGGGCCATTTGAGGTTCTTTGACGTGTGGGGGAGGTGGCCTATGAGCTATCCTTGCTGCCAGGTTTTTTTGGAGTTCATCCTATATTTCATGTTTCCATGCTAAAGAATTATCATGGGGATTGTACCTACATTATCCAATGGGATTTGGTGCTGCTTGATGATAATTTGTCATATAAATAGGAGCTAGTGACTATATTAGGCAAAGAGGTTTGCAAGTAGAGGTTGAAGGAGATCGCGACTGCAAAGGTCTAGTGGAAGAATCATCCTGTGGAGGATTCCACTTGAGAGACCAAAGAAGACTTGTGACCCCCAACTTTTTGTCGACTCAGGTACTTTCCTTCCCTTTGTTTCTCTTTTATCATTTGAGGACGATCGATATTTTAATTAGTATCTTATGTAATGACCCGTCCATCATTGTGGGGTAATTAAGGCCTTAGTACCCTATATCGCCTAAGTCCCTAGTGGAAAGTGCTAGGAAGTAGGATATAAGAGATGTGTTTTGAGGGATGAGAAATGTGCTTGAACTTTTGAGCTACTGGTTAACAGAAACTGCTGCAGCGCTTGGAGTTCCACTGTAGCGAGACCGTCATGACGGCGAAGGTCCTTTGTATAGGTTTAGGGAAAATCATCATTGTGTCCATCATGGCGTGGATCTAGCTGCCATACAGGGTCCACTGTAGCAGAAATTTGACCGCTGCAGTGGACGAAGAGAGGCTGTGTGATAGTTTAAGGAAGAATTTTGGATTTTTTCACCCCATTACTCTAAGGCACGAACTTTGAGAGCAGAATGGTAATTTTAAAAAGGCGTAGTAGTTTATCCTTCTCAAGTTAACCTTTGTATCTATTTTTTCCAATCATTCAATTCTCTAACACCTTAGAATCAAAGAGTTGTCTCTAATGGTGAATTTCTAGCTAAGTACCCTAGGATTGTGAAAATTAGGGCTAGGATTATGGGAATGATTGGGTGTTGACTCCTAGACCTAAAAGTAAATAATGGACACTTTCTTGGGGAATGTGAAGATATGTATTTCAATAGTGGGGTAGTTTGAGACCCAAATGTTGGTAAAATTAATACCTTTAGCATTATCAACTGCTGAGAAAGGGTCTAAGGAGTAGAAACTCCATAGGATAGGTGGGAATGACCTATATGGGGAGAAAAAATGATAATGGACCATTGAAATTTCAAAATTGATCGTGCTACCGGCTAGGATAGAGTAGAACCGAATTTATAGGCCTCGAATGAAGAGTAGATAATTGAGTGTTGAATATTTTATTATGTTTAGACTTTGAACATTTGGAGTCGCTAAGAAAAGGCAATGCTCCTGCGGAGTAGCTATGTTCTCCAATCTTGCAATCGAGGTAGGTTATGGTTTTAAGAGCAGTTAGACTTTACATAATGATTAGTACATATGTGGATTTACAACATACTTTGTTGGTCTTCAGACACAAATTGATGCTAGAGTATGATGTATTTGCTATATTGGTAAATCGAACTTGAGATGCCTATTGACAGAATGGTTTGTATGAATCTAAAGGTCTTGTGATGTTTAATGTGTTCTCTTAATTGTATCATGAATGAATAAATGGTGGTGAGTGAAATCAAGGGGATTAATGTAAGTTGATGCCTTGAATGTTCAGGTGAATCGACTGATTGAAAGCATATAGAACAAGGAAATAAAAGTGGAGAACATGTTTTATCCTGAGATGAGATGCTCATGCCTGAGGTGAGCATCCAAACAAGTGATTATGGAATTATTGTCTTGTATCTGAGGGGAGTATTTGGACGAGCAGATGAGTGGGAGTAGGTACCGCGCCAGTACAATACATAGATTTCTAGAGTTCCCTGTAGGTCATAATTGGAAGGCAAAAATAAGTCTCTCTGGAATGTGTGTACAGTGTAATACAATGATATGTGTTAATCGTGATATGATGGAGGTGTGTGCCCTGCACATTACTGATGGTATGATACCGGGGAAGGGCCAGAACAGGTCAAGATTGGATTAGAATATGAGACATGATGGTGTTGTTTATATGTGGACTATGCTTTTATTATACTTGTCTATGCCTTATTGTATACTTGTAAATTATGTATAAATATGTGATGAGTTGATGAATTGATTGTTCAGGATTCAGTTATATATCTCTAGTGATGAGTTGATGAATTGATTGTTGAGAAATTAGTAAATGAGAATCTGTAACACCCCGATAGCTCAGAATCTAATTCTGGGACTTAAATCAGAAAATTTGGAAAATTGCAGAAATGTTGCAGGACGGCCCACTCGACGATTCGTTATGTAACCTCATGACTCCTTAGGTGAGCTGTAAGGAGAAGGCTGGATAATGTAAAGGAGGGAGGCAGTGTACCTAATGAGGTTCGTCATGAGTCGTGGCCACTGACCATGACCAGTTAAGTCACCCGTGGCCAGGTCTGAGTTGAGAGCATGTTAGTTAACCAATGTATTTGACGAGAGAGTGCAACAAGTCGTTATCTCTGCCAATGACTCGTTAAGTGACCCATTACTAGACATAGCATTAAATCTCCAAAATGAGACAGTGTGATCCAAGACTGGTGACCACTAGTCGTGATTAAAGACCATGACTTGTTAGGTCCCTCGTGGTAACCTACTGAGGATCCTAGGAAGTGTACCTGACGGGAGTGACCACAAGTTGTGGTCAGTCACCATGATTCGTTAGGTCACCCGTTAGGGTCACCTGGCAGTTTTTCCTAGCGATTTTCTAAGGGCTATTCAGTAATTTCCTATTCTCCCAAGCTTCAAACTATGTCATTTTAGCATCAGTTCCAGACGTTTTAGTGGGGGTAATGGGTTCTTTTCCTCATTTCCCACTCAAACTTCCCAGAAACAGAACGCTGAGTTCCTCTTAGAGCAGTTCAGAGCTTCAAACTAAGGCAGATCCTTCTTCTTCAATTCTCTAGCAATCCAGGCTTCTTCGTCAGGTATGTGGGAATTTAACAAGGGAATTTTCCTTCCCTTATGTTCCCTAATTTCCTCCCATAATTTCCCTATCAATTTAGCCCTAAGATTTTCGAATATATAGAGATTTTCGCATTGATTTTGTTTAATTCCAATTGAATTATTATCCATGTTTATTACTCATATGGTTTCCCCCAAATTGTAGAAAAATTGTTGACTGTTCAGGCCAAGATGATTTATAGCCCTAAATTATTGCGTACAGATTATTGCGTATTAAATTTTGACTATTCTTGTGATGTATGTTGAGAGCTGATTTTCCTAAAAATTTCTATTATAAATATTTGTTGAATAATTATTCCACTAATGAGAATGATTTAGCCTGGCTAGATGAGATTCCTTTGATTCTTGTAACTTTGCTATATTATGAATTGTCCGTGTTGTCGGAATGAATGAGCTCTCTATTAGCTGCTTAGAAGTCTAGTCAGTTAGAACACAAAATTTCCTCTTTTTAAAATATTTAGAAAGTGTCAACTGACCAGTTTGACTATAGTCTTTTCTCGAGGTGTCACTGGTGCCTCTTAGTTATTAGACTCAAACTCAAATTACATTTATTTGGTCCATTAGGCTGTCATGACTTTCCAGTTATAGCTCTATCCAGCTCTAGGACCCCAGTTCAGTTTACAGTTTGTTCTTAGACGGTTATGACGTTTCCAGATAAGCAGCTCTGACCAGTCTAGAACCCAACTTCAGCATCTGGTGCAATAAGACTCTCAAGGTACTTTCAGCTAAATGTCCTTGACTAGTCTTGGACCCCATTTTTGAGCTATCAGTTTAGTAGTTCCAAAATAGGATTTCCAGTGGGAGTAGGACTTAGCACCGAGCGGACCAGGGTTCCAGCTCACCCAGGTTCCCAGAACTACGTTGCCAGTGTAGGATTTCAGTTACAGATTATTGGCCTGTTTGGCGAAGACTTTTATGAATACCCAGTTCATGCCTTTATACCCTGGCAAGGTATATTGGGTCCTACCGGTGGGGTGTATACATTGCACTCCACGTCTAGCTCACGTGGTTATATGTCGGTTAGAGACTCTCCCACTAGTCAGCCCGTTCAATACAATTTAGTCTAGTTCAGTTCAGTTTAGCTCAGATCATATCAAAGTCAGACTTAGAACTGCTTGACCATCAGAGAGGGTCTTTTAGACCATCCCAGTTACATCAGCTATTCAGTTCAGTAGCTTTAGGTGGTTCCTACATGTTTCTAAATTCAGTATTAGTATTACTTATCTCGTGTATGTTTCCCTCGCATACTCAGTACATTCAATGTATTGACACATATTTTTATGTTGTATCATTTCATGATACAGCTTCAAGTTCTCAGATTCAACACAGATAGTCACCGCAGTTCAGAGTCTCCATTTCAGCAGTTGAAGTGTGAGTCCTCATCATCTGAGGGCACTATTTCATTCTTTCAGTCATTTATTATTTCCAGTTAGACTTAGAGTTAGGTTG
Organism: Datura wrightii; assembly: GCA_035772735.1. Classification (NCBI taxonomy): domain Eukaryota; kingdom Viridiplantae; phylum Streptophyta; class Magnoliopsida; order Solanales; family Solanaceae; genus Datura; species Datura wrightii. The sequence continues at coordinate 101,439,052 of JASDFA010000007.1, forward strand.
GGGCTTGTCTAGCCACTCCTCAGATAGATGGCTTTCAGACATATATGATTTTTAGATTTATCAGTATTATTTAAATGTTTGCACTTTATATTTACAAACTTGTCTTTCTTAAATATTTTATGGTATTATTTTAAGTTTCATTGTGCATGTTTACTCAGAATGCTAGTTAATGATAGACCAGGGGTTGGCTTGGGGTCACTTGTGGCTTCAAGTACCGTGTTATGTCCAGGGTGTAAACTCGTGGCATGACAAACTTGGTATCAGAGCCATAGGTTCAGAGTATCCTTGGAATATCTGAAAGTCGCATCGAGTGGAGTCCTTTTCATAGGTGTGAAGTGCACCACACTTATGACGAGGAGGCTTCGAGATGTTATTAGGAAAATTCCCTTTTGTTCATATTCTTTATTGTGCGTCAATGTTCAATTCCTGAAGTGTCCTTCTAGTTTGTACTCTACTTCATTTTAGTGAACCCTGCCTCCCAGACGCGGTAACAGAAGGAGGGCTGAAAATGCCAACAGACCTGCCCTACCATCCTCGGCAGCTCCTCAAGATGATTCAATTTCTACTGTAGAGTTTAGAGCGGCCATTCAGTTACTGGCTCAAACCATGGCTAATCAGGTGAATCAACAGGTGGTCCTGGTAGCCACAAATGGGTCCGCAGCAGTGGAGGAGTATGCTCTGGAGTTTACCAGACTATCAAAGTATGATCCAGAGATGGTAGCCGAGCCAAGGGCTTGTATGCTGAAATTCGTTAATGGGGTATCTAATCTGGTCCTTAAGGAGTGCAGGACCGTGATGCTGATCAAGGACATGGATCTCTCTAGCCTAATTGTCTATGCCCAGCAAATTGAGGTTGAGAAGTTGAAGGATATGGAGAGAAAGAACAAGAGGGAAAGAAATGGACATTCAGATTTCGTCCATCAGAGATCTAGCGGTGGTAACTGCTCACAACAGCATCAACAACAGAGGGCCCCATCACCTAGTTCATCCAGCGCCCCAACCTTTTGGTCCCATCAGGATCAGAGGGGTGGGTCATCTGACACTCAGTCTCAAGCCCCCAGTACAAGGAACAAGTATCCAACTTGCCCCAAGTGCGTCAAGAATCATCCTAGAGAGTGTCTTCAGGGCAGAGAGGGCTACTTTGGGTGTGGACAACTTGGACACAGGATTAGGGAGTGCCCATCAGCAGGGCCAGGGAGATCACAATCTACCACATCATCACCTCCAGTAGGTCGACCAGCCCAGCAGGCTAACACATCAGGTACAGATGGCGGTCAGCGCTAAAATCGTTTCTATACTCTATCTTCCCGTAAGGATCAGGAAAGCTCACCTGACATAGTTACTGGTATGGTACGTCTCTTCCACCTAGACGTATATTCTCTTTTCGATCAAGGAGAGACTCTTTCGTTCGTGACTCTTTATATAGCGGTTCCGTTCTATACAAGTCTAAAGATCCTCTCAGAACCATTCTCAGTCTCTACCCTAGTTGGCGAGTCAGTTAAAGCCAGTCGAGTGTATAGAAATTGCCCAGTCTTAGTCTTGAACAAAGTAATTCTAGCTGATCTGGTAGATCTAGACATGGCCGATTTAGACCTTATTCTCAGCATGGATTGGTTACACTCTTCTTATGCCTCAGTTGATTGCAGGACTAGAGTTGTCAAGTTCCAATTTCCTAAGGAGCCAGTATTAGAATGGACAGGCAACAGTTCAGCGCCTAAGGGTAGGTTTATTTCCTGCCTTAAGGCCTAGAACTCATTTCCAAAGGATGTCTATATCATCTGGTTCGGGTCAAAAATTCCAACTCTCAGACCCCAGCCATACAGTCAGTTCTAGTTGTCAGTGAGTTCCCAGATGTATTCCTTGAAGATCTTCTCAGAGTTCCCCCTGAATGGGAAATGGACTTCGGAATAGATCTCCATCCCTCCTTACAGAATGGCTTCGGCTGAGCTTAAGGAGCTGAAGGAGCAGTTAAAGGATCTTCTGGATAAGGGTTTTATCAAACCCAGCATCTCTCCCTGGGGTGCTGCAGTGCTATTCATGCGTAAGAAAGATAGTACCCTCAGAATGTGCATAGATTACCGTCAACTGAACAAGGTCACAGTTAAGAACAAGTACCCTCTACCTAGAATTGACGATCTATTCGATCAACTTCAGGGAGCCAGCTATTTCTCCAAGATGGATCTCGGGTTAGGGTACCATCAGTTAAGAGTTAGAGAGAGTGACATATCAACAACAACATTTAGAACTCGGTATGGTCACTACGAGTTTGTGGTGATGTCATTTAGGTTAACGAACGCCCCAGCAACCTTCATGGATTTGATGAATAGGGTCTTCAAGCAGTACCTGGATATGTTCATCATTGTATTCATCGACGACATTCTAGTATACTCCAAAAATGAGGAAGAGCATGCAGATCACCTGAGGATCGTGCTTCAAACACTTAGAGACCACCAACTGTTTGCCAAGTTTAGAAAATGTGAATTTTGGTTAAGGTCCATGACTTTATTAGGTCATGTGGTTTTAGGCGAAGGAATACGAGTAGACCCTCATAAGATAACAATAGTAAAAGATTAGCCCAGTATGTTCCTTACTGAAATCAGGAGTTTCCTGGGCTTAGCAGGCTATTACCGACGATTTGTGGAAGGTTTCTCCTCCATAGCATCCCCTCTGACCAAGTTAACCCAGAAAAAGGTGAAATTTCTGTGGTCGGATGAGTGTGAGAAGAGTTTTCAGGAGTTGAAGACTCAACTCACTACCGCTCCAGTTTTGACCCTGCTAGAAGGAACAGATGGATTTGTTGTATATTGTGACACTTCCAGAGTTGGATTGGTTGCGTTCTGATGCAGCGAGGCAAAGTGATAGCCTATGCCTCCAGAAAACTCAAAGTTCATGAGAAGAATTATCCAACTCATGACATGGAGTTGGCAGCGGTGGTATTTCCGTTAAAAATTTGAAGACACTACTTTTATAGGGATCATGTGGATGTGCTTACAGATCACAAGAGCCTTCCGTACATGATCAGCCATAAGGACCTAAACCTACACCAGAGACGGTGGTTGGAACTACAAAAGGATTATGATATAAGTGTGTTGTATCGCCCGGGCAAAGACAATGTAGTGGCTGATGCCCTAAGCAGAGTATCTATAGGAAGCGTGGCTCATGTAGAAGAAGGTAAAAAAGAGTTAGCAAGGGATGTTCACAAACTAGCCCGATTATGGGTGTAGATGTTAGACTCAAACAAAGGTGGGGTAGTAGTGTGAAGAAAGTCAGATTCATCCTTGGTAGTTGAAGTTAAATCCAGACAAGACGAAGATCCAGTTCTACTTAAACTTATGGAAACGGTTCTCAGAAAGGAGGTCGAGGCTTTCTCCCAAGGGGGAGATGTTGTACTCTGTTACCAGGGAAGATTTTGTGTGCTAGACGTTGGTGAGTAGAGACAGTAGATATTGGATGAGGCACATAGCTCGAGGTACTCCATTCACCCTGGTGCTACTAAAATATACAGTGAACTTAGGGACATTTACTGGTGGAACGACATGAAAAGGGATATCGCCGAATTTGTAGCACAATGCCCGAACTGCCAGCAAGTCAAGGTAGAACACCAGAGACCCAGGGGCATGACTCAAGATATCAGTATACACACTTGGAAGTGAGAAGAAGTAAATATGGACTTTATTACAGGTCTACCTTGGACTCACCGGCAACATGACTCAATCTAGGTGGTAGTGGATCGGATGATTAAGTCAACTCACTTCCTCCCAGTCAAAACTAGACTAGGCTAAGGACTATGCCAAACTTTATATCTGGGAGTTAGTCAGAATTCATGGGGTGGCCTTATCAATAATTTTAGATAGTGGAGCACAATTCACCTCACACTTTTGGAAGTCCTTCCAGAAAGGGCTAGGCACTCAAGTCAAACTCAACACTTCTTTTCATCCGCAGACAGATGGCAAGATGAGCGGACCATTCAAAACCTAGAAAATATGCTAAGATCACGCTCAACTGATTATAAGGGTAATTGGGATGACCATTTGCCTCTAATCGAATTTGCGTAAAACAACAACTACCATTCCAACATCCAGATGACCCCATTTGAGGCATTGTATGGTAGGTGTAGATCTCCTATAGGATGGTTTGAAATCGGTGAAGCTACCCTGATAGGGCCATACATGGTTCACGAGGCAATGCAAAAAGTTCAGCTCATCCGAGAAAGGTTGAAAACAGCCTAGAGTCGTCAGAAATTTTATGTCGATGTGCGGAGAAGAGAATTGGAGTTTGCAGTTGATGACTGGGTATACCTGAAAATTTCGCCCATGAAAGGGGTGATGAGGTTTGGGAAGAAGGGGAAACTCAGTCCTAGGTATATGGGACCTTATAGAATTCTACGGTGTATTGGCAAGGTGGCCTATGAGCTAGAGTTTCCTTTAGAACTAGCAGTTGTACACCCTATTTTCCATGTATCACTTTTGAAGAAGTGCATTGGAGATCCAACCTCTGTGGTGCCATTGAATAGTGTGGCAGTCAAGGATAGTCTCACCTATGAGGAGGTACCAGTCCAGATCCTTGACCGTCAGGTTCGTAAATTGAGGAATAAGGAAGTAGCTTCAGTTAAGGTCCTATGGAGAAATTAGCAGGTTGAAAGAGCTACGTGGAAGGCCAAAACAGACATGATGGCCAAATAACCACACTTTTTCTCTACAAACACTGTTGTTGCTTGAAATGTAAATTTTTCTTTAGGACCTGAACTAGTTGATGAATTCAGTTCATGATGGTAAATTTTCTTTTAGAATTTGGATGTGTGTATGAAAAGCAAATTCAGTTTAGTTATGTTCTCTGAAATGGATGTAGTCATTTCGTTAGTTTTGGAATTGAATTAGCAGTATTTGAAAACTTTGAATGCTATTTTTCTGGTTCCTATGAGTTTTCTAACATTCGAGGACGAATGTTTCCAAGGGAGAGATAATGTAATACCCCGGAAGCTCATATTCTAATTCCTGGACTTAGATTAGAAAATCTGGAAAACTACAGAAATGTTGTAGGATGGCCCACCTGACGAGTCGTTAAGTAACATCACGACTCGTTAGGTGAGCCGTGAGGAGAAGGTTGGATAATGTAAAGGAGGGAGGCAGTGTACCTCACGAGGGATGTCACGAGTTGTGGCCAGCGACCATGACCCGTTAAGTCACCCGTGGTCAGGTCTGAGTTGAGAGCATATTTAGTTAACCAACGTATTTGACGAGTGAGTGCAATGAGTTATCTGTTCCGACGACTCGTTAAGTGACCTGTTACTGGACTTAGCATTAAATCTCCAAAATGAGACACTGTGGTCCACAACTGGTGACCATGAGTTGTGATTAAAGACCACAACTCGTTTGGTCCCTCGTGGTGACCTACTAAGGTCCCAGGTAGTGTACCTAACGGGAGTGACCATGAGTCATGGTCAGTCACCACGATTCGTTAGGTCACCCGTTAGGGTCACCTGGTAGTTTTTCTCAGTGATTTTCTAAGGTCTATTCAGTAATTTCCTGTTCCCCCAAGCTTTAAACTATATCATTTTAGCATCAGTTCCAGACATTTCAGTGGGGGTAATTGGTTCTTTTCCTCATTCCCCACTCAAACTTCCCAGAAACAGAACGCAGAGTTCCTCTCAGAGTAGTTCAGAGCTTCAAACTAAGATAGATCCTTCTTCTTCAATTTTACAGCAAATTCTCCAGGCTTTCGTTAGGTATGGGGGAATTCAACAAGGGAATTTTCCTTCCCCTATATTCCCCAATTTCCTCCCATAATTTCCCTATCAATTTATCCTTGAGATTTTCGAATATGCAAAGATTTTCGCGTTGGTTTTCATTAATTCTAATTGAGTTATTATCCATGTTTATTACTCATATGGTTTCCATCAAATTGTAGATAAATTGTTGACTATTCTGGCAAAGATGATTTACAACCCAAAATTATTGCGTATAGATTATTGCATATTAAATTCTGACTATTCTTGCGATGTATGTTGTGGGCTGATTTTCCTAAAAATTTCTATTTTAAATATTTTTTTAATAACTATTCCACTAATGAGAATGATTTAACCTGGCTAGATGAGATTCCTTTAATTCTTGGAACTTTGCTATATTATGAATTGTCCGTGTTGTCGGAATGAATGAGCTCTCTATTAGCTTCTTAGTAGTCTAGTCAGTTATAACACAAAACTTCCTCTTTCAGAACTATTTAGAAAGTGTCAACTGATCAGTTTGACTATAGTTTTTTATAGAGGTGTCAGTGGTGACTCTTAGTTATCAGACTCGGACTCAAATTACAGTTATTTAGTCCATTAGGTGGTCATGACATTCCTGTTATTGCTCTGGCCAGCCCCAGGACCCCAGTTCAGTTTACATTTTTTTCTTAGACGGTTACGATGTTTCCAGATAAGCAGCTCTGACAAGTCTAGAACCCAACTTCAACATCTGGTCCGATAAGACTCTCAGGGTACTTTCAGCTAAATGTCCCTGACTAGTCTTGGACCCCAGTTTCGAGCTATCAGCTTAGCAGTTCAACAATAGGATTTCCAGTGGGAGTAGGACTTAGCACCGAGCTAACCAGGGTTCCAGTGCACCTAGGTTTTTCCAGAACTATGTTGCCAGCATCTGATTTCAATTACAGATTATTGGCCTATTTGGTCCAGACTCTTTGATGACCTAGTTCATGCCTTTATACCCTGGCAAGGTATATTGGGTGCTACTGGTGGGGTGTATACATCGGACTCCATGTCTAGCTCACGTAGTTATATGTCGGTTAGAGACTCTCCCACTAGTCAGCCCAGTTCAATACAGTTCAGTCCAGTTCAGTTCAATTTAGCTCAGATCAGATTAAAATCAGACTTAGAACATGCTTGACCATCATAGAGGGTCTTTTAGACCAGCCCAGTTACATTAGTTATTCAGCTCAGCAGCTTTGGTTGGTTCCTGCATGTTTCCTAAATTATAGTATTACTTATCTCGCGTATGTTTCTCTCGCATACTCAATACATTCAAAGTACTGACGTATATTTTTATGTTGTATCGTTTCATGATATAGCTGCAGGTTCTCCAATTTAGCACAGATAGTCACCGCAGTTCAGAGTCTCTATCTCAGCAGTTGAAGTGTGACTCCTCATCATCCGAGGGCACTATTTCTTTCTTTCTATCATTTATTAATTCCAGTTAGACTTAGATTTTGCTGGGGGCTTGTTCCAGCCACTCCTCAGATAGATGCCTTTCAGACAGATATGATTTTTAGACTTATCAGTATTATTTAAATGTTTAAACTTTATATTTATACACTTGTCTTTCTTAATATTTTATGGTATTATTTTAAGTTCCACTATGCATATTTACTCAAAATGCTAGTGTATGATAGACCAGGGGTTGGCTTGGGGTCATTTGTGGCTTCAAGCACCGTGTTACGTCCAGGCTGTAGATTCGGGGCATGACAAAATCTAAGATTTTGAACATGGTCGAGTTATTGCCTACGCAGTACCGCTATCTAACCATAGGTGCAACAAGGCCTGATAATGCTCAAAGTCACACTCCTGATAAAGTATGAAGCAGACATTGCCAATAAAGAACGCAACAAAGGTTGGCGCTAATCCCATAGGGAATATGGTTAGAACTAGACTAATGCAGGTATTTAAGCTTTTAGGTATGTCATCTCCAAATTGGGGGGTTTATAAAATCAGTTGTGAAACAAGATTGAAAATCGATTATTGTTTATCAAGATTCACAATTAACTAGAGTAAGTCTTTTCCATGGGTTCATAACTACTTTGGGTTTACACTCGTGATCTATCCCAATGCTTACTTGTAGAACTGATAACTAGGGTTCATCCAAACGACTGGTTCGTCCCTATAGGATGACTATACTCGATCACCGAGTTAAGTATCATGAGTGATTTCAATTTAACCATTATCAATTTGTTCCAAATTAGCTATCCTGCGATCGTAGCTCAAGTTATACAGTGACCCATAAAGATCAAGGCTTTTTTATAATTCTATTTTCCTAATCTCTATTTTTGTAGGTTCAAGCAAGTAAAGAATTCGGTCAAGTCCTAACGTTGCACTTTGTTAAGAAATATTAAAGATGAAGAGAATACAATACAAGTGTTTAGCATTGATTTTGAATCACTTTGTGTAACCTTAGTTCGTTAATCCATCATGGTTCCCACAATCCTAGTTGCAGAGGTTTTAGCCTCTCATGATTGTAAGATTATTATTAGCATTTAGGAAAAACACATAATTGAATACTTACACCGATGATTGATAGAAAACTTGCTTTTAATATTGCAAGATTGATGTTGAATAATCCAAGAATAAAGAAGAAATTCAAGAAAGAAATCTCCAAGACTTGAATCAAAATACGCAACAACTTGTCCCTAGTTGCGTCTAATTACTTCTCTGTGCTTCTCTCGTGTCATTCTACTCAAAATAACCTAAAAAGTATTTATCAAATAATTGAAAACTTCTCCTAAGTAAACATGGAAAACTACCAAAACTGACGTCGCTTTCACCTACGACCCGTAATAGCATTATACGGGTTGTACCTTGACTCACACGCTGGCTGGCTTCTCCTGAATCTGGCTAAGTGATGAGATATGGTACTACTCGTACCAAGAACCATTGAGTAGTACAATCTTCCCGTGGCTTGATCTTGCAATTGCTGGCATCTTCTGTAAACTTTCACTGATGGTATGGTGACTCGTACCTTCATTGCACAATCCGTAATTTCTTCTTGTGCATTGAGTTCTGCTAGTCATCTAATCTTTTGGTTCTTTCCATGGTTCCTTGGTATGGGTCTTAGGTAGGTTTCATGACTCCTGTGTGCCACCCTTACCAGGATACTTGCCATGTGCAATTTCTTCTAGGACTTTTCATGACTGCCATGGTACGACTCGTACCAGGATTCTATGGCTCGTACCATAAGCAATAACTTGAATTTACTTCATAATTTTCTCCTGAACCTTTCCACGATTGTTAGTATAGCTCGTACTAGGATGGTGCGGCTCCTACTGAGATCTATACTAAGGTTTTTCTGCATTTTCTCCAATTTTTGCACAATTCAGCTCCAACATCTATTTTCCTAAAAACAAAGTAAAAGCACCTCATATCCATATAAACATACCCAAGTCCATGCTATTTTCCCAGTTTTAAGCATCGAAAGTATTGTAAGCTCACAAAAATCAAGGACTAATCCAGCAAGCAGGCCAGGTTTTAACTTTAATCTACATCATTCTAGAAGTCGTGCTACCTGGTGATTATCTGATTTAGGAGTTGTATAATGATTAGTTTACATATATATCATTTATTATTTAAGGTCGGCCGATAATGCCTACCAATACATTATTTTTATACTGGTGCTACTCCTGCACCTATTTTCTATATGCAGACTGCGACCTCAAGAAGCTCTACTCGACCCTATCTATAGTGGCAGCGACGAGTTATTTGAGGGTGAACTGATTTCTTTCCAAGTTTTCTGTAAATCCTTCTAGAAGAAGATGCCTCTGATTTTAGATATTATATATTTTTTATTTTGTTTCCACTTCTCTTACGTGATGGTTAAGTTAGATGTCATTCGTACAATGACTTTCAATTTTTACGGATGTAATAGACAAATTTTTTGAGTATTTTCATTTATTATTATAAAATACTTATACCATTTGATTTAAGAGTGCTTATTTTAATAGTATGAAGGTTGCAATGGGATGAATTAATTGAGATACACTCGTTCCCCACCGAAGTGGTTAGATTGGGTGCCAATCACAGCTACTTGGATCGTGACAGAGAGCATACTAGTTATAATAATCTTAATTATTTTTTTGTTATGCATTTATGATTATTATTTGTGTAATAAAGAAGAAAATATTATGTTGGATAGAACTTTTAACTCTTTATGATCACAAACTGTGGCATTAATGTCTCTAAAAATTAATCAGTAAATATATTTAGAATAATTAAAAGATCTCTTCATTGTTGTAATATTTCATGATTGTTCGTATGTTTTTACTGCTTTTTATATGTTAGGATGTATTTAGATATTTAATCATACTATGTCTTATCCATTTAGAATATTAATTTCACTACTTTTTATGAATAATGACACATTTTAAATTTTTTATTAATTTGATTTTTAATGAGAGTTTTTCGCTATGTCAAATTTATCCAAACATGAATTCACGTCACTTGATATTTCGGGAAAGAACTATTTTTCATGGGTACTTGATGCCGAAATTCACCTTGCCGCTAAGGGTCCTGGTGATACTATAGTTGAAAGAAATGAAGCATCAAACTAAGAAAAAGAAAAAAAACTATGATTTTTCTTCACCATTATCTCAATGAAGAGTGTGAATATTTAACCTTAAGAAATTTATTTAAATTATGGACTAGTTTGAAGGAACGGTATGACCACCTAAAGGCCACGGTATTGCCAAGAGCTCGCTTTGAGTGGTTGCACTTATGATTTCAAGATTTTCATATATATATATATTAAACCTAGACATAGAAAAGATGATGTGACACCTCTTAACGGTCAAGAAAAGTATTATCCTTTTTCTCCTTTTTTTGACTTTTCCTCTCATTTATTTCTATTGTTCTATTTTGCACAAGCATCTCTTTAATGCATACCTCTTCAATTATATAAACTCTTCTCTTAGTTAATATTACTCTCAAAACTGTCATATTCATAACCCCCAATTATTTATTGTACAAGTTTATGACACTTTAAAATCATACTAATAAATATTTATTCTAAGATATATATAATGGTTATCCACTATTTTTTAAATGTTTCAGAAGTAAAGATTTTTGTTGTATCATTTTCTTTTTAACTTTCTATATTTCGCCAAATATGATCATCTGAGTATGAGGACATCTAATTAATAGAGTTTTCTCCTTATTCTTCTTCTTTTGCTACTTTGGCTGGTAAACCTTTTGACTTCTTTGATATGATTTTGCAGATTACAGGAGAGATATTTATAATGAAAAATTGTCAGATATTCTTATATAGTTGATTTTACAAGGTAAATATGATTACAATCTTTCTCTATTGCAACCATACATTTAATATTATTCATTTCAATTTTTGATGATATGAATAAGGAATTCGTTAAAAAAATTATTTGAATTCTTCTCTTTGTTTCTCTTTGTTGTTTTTTGAGAATTTGATTATGTTATTTTGATTATACAGTCCTTTCCTCTTTAACTCAAAATTAAGTATTCTTTAAATATTTATTTTCTTAGGTAACTTAAAATGTTTATGTTGGTAAGGTTAACTTATTGTGTTTTCGGGCATAGATACTTTCAAAAATAGAAGCAGGAAAAGAGCCAACATATACGGGCATGTGAAACACCGCTAGAGTTTCTAAGAATAGGTCTTAGATTTAAAGAAAGAAATCAGTTTGGAAGTGGAAATATTGCCACAGAACGAGTCGCGCCAGGACTCATCCAGTAACTAGACGAGTCATGCTCAGGCTCGTGGTAGGCACCCAAAGAGTGAAGGTGGGGTTCAGTGACCACGGACCACTTGACGAGTTGTTAGGTAGGCAATTACTCGTCGTTCCGGTCATTGGAAGAATTCGAAGGATGTGGAGCAGTGTTGACAACGAGTGGACATGACGAGTCATCTGGTGAAGTAATGACTCGTCATTTCAATCGTGGGAAGGAGGACCAGAATGCCAGACTTTAGTGATAATGGAAGAAACCACGAGTCGTTAAATAAGCTAACGACTCATGAAGTCAATTGTCGTCCGTTCGAGGAATTTATGTGAGATTTTCCAGAAGTCATCACGAGTGGGACTTAATGAGCCATTCTTTGCCCCATGACCCGTGAAGTCCCTCATGAGGACTGGCAGCATGACTTTTTCTGTAAATTTTCAAGGGTGTTTTCATAAAATTCTATGCTTCTAACTCCTAAACTATGTTGTTTTAAGTATTATATGGGACATTTTAAGGGTTTCTTCTAGCCTAATCTCTCATTCCCTCAAGATATCCTCTTTACTTCTTCTTCCTCCTCTCTCAAAGACTCAAGGAGTCAACTAGGGTTCTTCAAAGGTTTCAAGGTTTTAGTTCAAGTGGGGATTTCTCCTATTCAGGTATGTGGGTTTTCAACAAGGACATCCTTTCATCCTTGTGCCCCAAACTTTTTATTAAAAGCCCAAATCTCTTAATATTAGAAAAACATGTCCTAGGGTTCCAATTTATTTATGAATTCTCATATTTTCTCCCTTAACTCTAAGAAAACTCATGATTAATAGTAGTGTATGTTTATGAAGTTACTTGCACCTTTCCTAACATATGTGTATGGTACGTGAATAACATGTATGTGGGATTTTCACCATGGGTTAGTCTAGAAATTTAAATGGAATTTCATTAGTTAATTATATGCTCTTATCATGAAGTTATATCCTTGTTTAAAGTATATGTAGAGCATAGGGTTCTCGAAAATCTATAACATATGTTGCATTGTATGTGTTAGAACACGATTAGAACTTATGGGCTTTGACCAATGAGAAGTATGTGCATGTTTTTACTACGTTTTCTATGTAAATGTTTTGGGTACGAGTTGAAACGATGGAAATGAGATGATTATCGAATTTTCATTATGATTTAGAGTAAATTTTGAAATGGGGTTTCATGAAATATTCATATGCTTTCACCATGAGCTCATTGTACATGTTCAAGTATGAGTTTATTATATGGGTTTTCTGTAAATCTAGACTACATGATTTAATGTATATATGTTAAAGTATGAATTTTATCTAGGTATTTTACATGAATCTAAGATATATGTCATATGCTATGAACTCGAGATTTGAATATTGTGGAAGTGTGTATGGTATGACCTGATCCTATAGAAGTTTCATGAATGTAAAATGTGTAATTTGAACGATGATTCAGGACTATGATGATATGAATTGTGATAATAAGCATGAGAATGATCCTTCAGACTTGTGGGATTATTTAGTAGAAAGTAGCCTTGATCAGACTCTAAATAAATTCAGTATGATGTCATTAGTTGAATGCGCATGCCTCTTATTAGCTGCAGTAATTTAGACTAGACGAATGACATCGATCTAGTGCTCTCCATGCTCTGGTATAGTTGGGACTCTCATTAGTTGAGAATGGTTCCCTTAGTCTATCAGGATTCTCATTAGTTAAGAATGTTTCCCTTAGTCTGTCGGGATTCACATTAACATAGAATATTTCCCTTAGGCAGTTGGGACTCACATTAGCTTAGAATGCTTTCCTTATTCTGTCGGTATTCTCCTTAGCTGAGAGTTTCCCTTAGTCAGTCAGTGACTCTCTATATCAGAGAATGTTCTCCCTTAGATAGTATAGGACTCTCCATAGCAGAGAACGTCTCCCTTAGACAGTCAGGGACTATCCATGATATCAGTCACAACTTCGGTCCTTAGTATATGCATAGTACATGACCTTTGTGCATGAGTTGATTATACTTTTGTAATTGTTTTTCAAATAAAAGATTCATGTTAATATATATGTGTATCTCAGAAAGGGTCGTTGTATTTCTGCTCAATTATATGTCCAGTAACTATTCAGTTTACTTCCTTCTTGTATACATGCATGTTTTAGTTTATTTACGCTTCCCGAAGACTCAGTACATTTCAAGTACTGACTGCTTACTTTATGTGCTATATCTTTTCATGATATAGATTCAGGTTTCTAGACTCGGCCACGTGGTTAGATATGTTTCATCTCTCAGGGACGCGATTTATATTTTCATTTATGTTTAGTTTTTACATTTTAGGAGTTAGTTGGGGGCTTGTCCTAACAACTCATCAGTTCAGTAGAGGCTTCCAGACTTGTATAGATAGATTCAGCTTATATCAGAGTTTTATGAGATTTGTTATTTTGGTTATTAAATTAGACTCTTTCAGTTAGATTCCTCTGAGTTATGATTTCTGTTAGTTATTATTTTGATAGAGTTATGCTATGACTATGCCATGATCGACTTGGGGCCTCTCGGGGTTTCTTGTCCCGTGTCTCGATCCGAGCCAACGTTCGGGTCATGATAGCATGCTACCAACGAAGGATGTATATATCCTTCTGTGGTCATGTGAATCAACTTTTAATAAGCATAATGATAGGACATGAGAATATAAAGTTAATTTCTAATTTTCAAATATAGTTTACTTCATAGAAATGTTGTTTATTGATATGTAAAATTGTAGTCTTTAAGATTTTCATTTTTTATAATTTTTGTTAGAAGTTCTAAATTTTTTCTTCTTTAAAATTTTAGAGATCACTACTATAAGTTTGTTGGGTCTGAACACTTTGAACTTTCTACTTAGAATATGCAGAAATATTAGGCTAGGATAAAAATAATTTATTAAAGTTCTTTGTTTCTTTCTCTATATACTTATTTTAACAAGAGAATAATTGTTGTTATTTTCTGGACCTTGATTCATCATTTTGTTTCTTGGTTAAAAGATGGAAAAATTATTAATAAAAAAATTAATTTAAAATATAACAATAGTGGATATTAAAAAAATGAGCAATAATAGGAGAAGTTAATCGAAATAGAAAATAACTTTTAGGATATATCATACGAATAGTAAGAGATGAATGATAATTGATTTAATAACTGAAGCAAGATAAAAAATTTTGAAGGACATAAATATGAAAAAGAAAAAGAAATAAATATCTAAACAATTTATAACTAAAAATATACTTCTTTTCAACATTTAAATATATAAATTATATCATAAGAAATGTCATGCCCCTCCTTGAGAGGTGTAACTAGCACCTAATGCCATACTAGACTATAAGCTGACTTAGCAGAACCTATGCACCTCTGTGCATACTGGTAGCACCAAAAAGAAAGAAAACAGGTAAAGCTTGGCTTAAAAGAAAGCCCTTGGCTTAAGGTCATAGTATAACAAATGTAAGCATATTCAGCTGACCTAGAAACTCATACCAATAATACGATCCAATGAAGGCTGACAAGATCACTATTCTGTCTAAATCAGATAAAGATATATATATATATATATATATATATATATATATATATATATATGTATATGTGTATATATATATATATATGTATATGTATATATATGTATTTATGTATGTTTGTATATATATGTATTTATGTATGTTTGTATATATGTATGTATGGATATTCATTCAAGCCATCAAGGCTACTAACTGACAAAACGACTAGGCTAACTTGGCCAACAATGCACATCTATACATCCTATAGTCTGCAAGCCTCTAAGAGGAAGTGATTGGCCAGGATAGGACTCCAACCTAACCAAACACTACAAAATAGAAGACAAGAAAATCTCTAATATATGGTAACTCTGGAAGAAAGGAGCTTACCACTCTTCTGAGTCTGAACTACTACTGGGAAGGTCTAGTAACCTATCTGTCAGAACCTGCATACAAGAGTGCAATTCCTCAAGCTTAGGAATCAGTACAACATGTACTGAGTATGTAAGACAATAATAACAACAGAAAATAAAACAGATAGAATAAACTGGAGGTAATCAACCATAAGAGTCAAAAGATAACTTGTAAGCTCTCACAAATTTGTATTGTAAACTAACAAGCTATATTCAAAAAAGAACCTACCCTGGCCCCCATAAGCCTGACAGACAAAACAAAAAACAATATCCTACCTAGACCCCTGTAAGCCCTAGCAACTACTTCCAATCTATATACCCATATGAGTAATTTGTGGTCCCATAGGCAAGCCGTAAATGTAGCTAGAGCACACTTGGCTCCTGTGGTTGCATCTGAGCCTTCTAAATTCCTGAAAGTATGTCTAAGCTTTCTGGGTTCCTTTAACTGTATTGAGCCTTCTAGGCTCCTATAACTGTATTGGAGCCTTCTGGGCCTTGTAACTGCATCCCGAACACACAAGGCTTTACCGAGGGTCAGTAATGCAACTTTAGGCGTCTGGGAAGTCCATAAAGGCACCAAACCCCAACACTACTCTTTGGGCTTCAATATGGTTTTCCTTGATACTATATAACTCTTGTAAGAAACGTATAGCCCCATAGGCAAGGTACGCTGGCGTATAGCCCTTCTAGGAAGCATATACACAGACATCTGTATAAATAACCTAAAGGCATTGTCCCAAGCACTAACAGTTGACAAATAGCCAATCAAGGCATCATACAATATATTTAATTAGTAAAAAATAAGGTGTCTTTCTAACGACTTGTACAATAACCCGCGCAGTGTATGAATCTATAGGGTCTCTTAACAATAATTATTTCATCCTGCAACGTACCACCTAGTTCATTAGGTAACCATGGTATTACTAACCTGAAGGTTGAACTATAATATTAAGGTTCTAGCACTGCAGGTGCCATGATACACCAAAAAGGTGACCTTTATAGCATCTAGGCATGATGAACATGGAATTTTATTGCCAAGTTACCAATTATGCTGCCCAAATTAGCAAATCAATATCAACAACTAACTATAAGGTGACTAATTATAAGGGAGCAAGATATCAATAGCCAGCCCAAGCAACAACTATTCAAATGAATTACTCTTATGCCGCTTCTAACAAAAGGAAAAGCTAGACATGGCGAATCCTGACAAGGGAGGCTTATTATTATACCCTGGGAACCCATGGGTTAGACTTGAGAGTCAAAGCGAAGAAAAACTGGAAATTCACACCAGGTCATAGAATGACCCGTGAGGTGGGTCGTGAGGGGTGACCATGAGTGGTGGAGTGACTCGTGTTCATGCAGGGCACGACTAAGTTTTGGGGTGAGACCACGGGCATGACTATGAGCCATGGTCAGGCTACACGACTCTTTATGTCTCCCGTGGCCTAGGTGGACCAGTTGGCAAAATGGGGAAGGCCAGTGAAGATCACGGGTGGTGACCACAAGTTGTGGTCAGTCACCATGATTCGTGGGGTCCCCTGAGGAGTTTGGGGCAGTGAGCATGATGGGTGCTAGCCACGAGTCGTGCCCCTTAGCAACGACTCGTTGGGGGGCCCTGACAGTGTTTTTTCTGCGTTTTCATAATGGTATTTTCGTAGTTCCTAAGTTCCTAAGGCCTCAACTACGTTGTTTTAATCTCTAAATAGGGTCTTTTAAAGGGGATTAGCTCATGTTAGGCCTCATTCATGCATGCAAGAGTTTAGGGAGGAGGATACAAGGGGATTCAAGGTGTTCTTCCCCAATTCCTCACAATTCCACCTTGGGCTTTCAAGGGAGATTAAGAATTAGTGTTTTTAGGTATGTAAGGTCATTAGTGGGTTGTTCCTTCCACACCCATGCCCCTAATCTATGATTTTACCTATAAATTATCAAAAACTCATGGGATTTCGTAATCGATCTGTATAAAATTAAATGATTTAGTTATGGGTCTTGTGATTTTGAAATCTTATCATAATCTACTAGTTTTGATCATCTTTTGGGATTTAAATTGATTATAATATTGTTGATTGCAAATTTCTAAACAATTAAGCTTGTTTATGCATGCCCCATGAGGCAGCGAATTATGATCCATTGATCCATTGGTATTTTGATAAGCCCAACATGAATTATGAAATTAATTATGAATTTATTTTGTTATCTACTACGAACTTATGAATTTCAATCTACATGCATGATCTACAAGTATGTATATAATACGCCAAAAGTGTGTAATAATAGACCCGGGAAGTTGAATGTTGAAGAGTGCAGAAAACTAGCAAAAACATCATAGATCGGACCACAGAACGACTCATGGTAACCATGAGTTGTTGTATGCTGTCGTTGGTTGGGAAAGGATGGTAGCAGCAGAGACAACCAGAGGTATTATGACTCGGTATGAGATACAACGAGCTGTCCTTTGTAGTATTGGTTAGTTTTAGGCTGCGAAATAGTGCAAACAACGGGAGATATGATAACTCGTTGTGGTAAACAACGAGTCGTCATTAGCAATCGTAGGAAGGAGTTAGGTTTTTCAGGTGACTTTCAGTGATCATCCTAACGACCCATTAGAATAGACCACGAGTCGTTGGTTGTGGTCATTTTTTGAGTTTAGTTTTTCCAGTTGACTCTATGGGGGATGACAACGGCCCGTTGTTTGTTGTGATGGGTCATGGTGTGACCTATTAGGAGATGAGATGCCAAGGTTCAGGAGGCTAACCACAAGCAATGTAACATGTCGTGGGTTGAAGGCACGGGTAGTCCTGTCGACCTATTTTTTCGATTTGAGACTAGGTCATTCAGCAGTCCATTCAACGAGGGACATTATGGGTTGTTGGTGGTTCACACGACCCATTGGTACCACTCGTGCATTCCATCCAGCCAGTTTTCAGGGCAGGTTCATTAAGGGTATTTTTGACTTTTTCACAATATAAGGCCCTAAACTATGTCATTTTGGCTTGGGAATGATGTTTTTTTAAGAGAATGACCTATTCTAAACTCCTATTCATGCATGCAAGAACATTGAGAGAGGATTTAAGGGGATATTTTAAGATTTTCACCTCAATTCTTTAGATTTCATTCTTGGGCTTTTAAGGAGGGTTAGGAGTTGATAATCCCATGTATGTAAGGTGTTTAATGGGTGGATTCTTCCACACCCATGCTCCTTCTCTATTAATTACTCAAATTCCATTTAAAAACTCATGGGGTTTTATATTCGGTTTGTTTAAAAATTTAATGATTTAATTATGGGTCTTGTGATTTTGGAACCCTATCATTATCTACTGATTTTGATCATCCTTTGAGTTCTAAATTTATCTTAATATGGCTGATTTCGAATTTCTAATCAATTAAGCTTGATTGTGTATGCCCGTGATATATCGATTTATGATCCATTGATCCATTGATGTTTTTGATAAGCACAACATGTATTATGAATTAAATCATGAACATATTATGTTATCTATAACGATCTGATGGAAATTTAAACTATACGCATGATCTACAAGTATGTACGTATTTTATTAAGCATGAATTATGTTTTTTGCCGACTCACGGACCTCAAGTCTTGGATAGTTCACATATGTTCAAGAATTTTTATGATTATTATGATTCAACTAGCACATGAACTCATGTATGTATTATTATGAACACTATATATATGTTTTGGGAGAACTATCGAACACCGACTAGGTTCGTGGCTCTGGTTATGTCCCGAATCTCATGAACTACGTGCCACCGTAGGTATGTTCGGACCTTTTTTATGTTTTCCCTATCCCAAATGGACATTTTCATGTGTGACCACACCCTTCATGGTTCCTACCCTTGGTAAGGTACGAACACCCTCCCGACTAGGGTTACAAGTAAGGCTTCATGTGTGCTCATATGGGGTATGTTGGTTAAGAGAATCTCCCACTGTTCCTCATGATTTATGCATGTTTATGTAAATGTATATGGGCTCAAGTCATGTTCAGTTGAGCTTTTCTCTTATGATTAAAATTGTGATTTTATTATGAATGTTTCGCAAACCTTGAGCCTTATGTTATATCACGATAATTATGTTATAAGCATGTTGTCTTAATCTTATGATCATTTACGAGTTTTATATATGTTTTAAATGGTCATTTTACTTTCATTGCATACTCAGTACATTCCACGCACTGACTGCATATTTTCTATGTTATATTGTCTCATGATACAGGTCCTAGTTCTCAGGTGCTTCCTCATCCGTAGATAGACTTGGACTTGCTCTCTGGGTACTTGGTGAGTCCTCATGTTTTGAGGGGCTACATGTTAATACTCTATGTTATTCATTCTGTTTCTGGATGTTCGATTAGTTGGGGAGTTGTCCCATCAATCCGCCTTTCATGTTTAGAGGCTTATCAGCCTAAAAAGATGTATTCCGACATATTGTATAAGCGTTGTACTATTTTCCCTTATGTTATGTTATGTTATGATTACATTCTCTATGCTAAGTCTTTCACTCATGTGATTGAATTAGCTGTATGCTCATGCCATGGGTCGAGTTGCGATCTCTTGGGGCTCCTTGTCCCGTGTCTATGATCCGGGTTTCCTTTTGGGTACCGACAACTTGGTACCAGAGCCATAGGTTTATTTATCCTAGGGAGTCTGAAAGCCGCGTTAGGTAGAGTCTTTTTCATGAGCATGAAGTGCGCCACACTTATGATGAAGAGGCCACTAGACGTTTAGGAATGTTCCCTTATTTCATGTCTATGTTGTACGATGAATGTCCTTTACTCCTCTAATTCGTGTTATTCGCATTTGCAGAATCATGCCTCCATGCCGAGTAAATGCTAGGAGGAATGGTAATTGTAATGATCATGAGGGTTCCCAAAATGGAGAGCATCAGCTAGCTCCACCAGTTCATGAGAAGCATGTACCAGAGCCAACCGCCCACACTGAGTTTAGGACGGCTATTCAGGTGTTGGCACAGACCATGATAGCTCAGGTCCAGAATCATACTGTGGCCTATTATCCGCAAAATAGGAGTGCGGCAGCTGCTAGGGTGAAGGACTTTCTGAGGATGAGCCCTTCGAAATTCAAAGGGTCGAAGGTAGACGAGACCCACATGACTTTATTGAGGAAATTCTGAAGATCACCTAGGTTATGGGGGTGAATAATGTAGAATGTGTTGATTTGAACTCTGATCAGCTCAAGGGGGTACCACATATATGGTTTAAGAAATGGAAAGGTAAAAGGACAGCGGGTGCAGGCCCGATAGGTTGGGATGAGTTCCACACCACGTTCATGGATCGGTTCATCCCTTAAGAGATGAGGGAGCTCAAGGCGGCTGAGTTTGTGAATTTGAAGAAGGGAAACATGTCAGTCCATGAGTATGCCGTAGAGTTCACTCAGCTATCTAAATATGCTCCGGAGTTGGTGGCGGATCAGCGGTCTTGGGTGAGTCGCTTTGTGCACGGAGTAGCAGATTACTTGGATAAGGATTGCCGAATTGCCATGCTACACTAGGACATCGGCTTTCCCCATATTTTATTGCGTGCCCAGTAGAAGGACTCGGTCTATAGGAGGATGAGAGAGGCCAAGAGGGCCATGATCGACAGCTACGGGGTTTCTCAAGCCAGGTCAAAAGGTGTATCACGTCAGCAGTCTCATCACAGGTCCACTGCTCTAGCTCTATCATCGGCTAGCCTGCCGTCCAGGTTTAGGGGACACCGGAGGAGTAGGGCTAGAGGCTCAAGGGATCATGGTGGCATGCAGGTGGAACGCACTTTCCCAGCATGTGCGAGATATGGAAAAATCATCCCAGAAGGTGCCTAATCGGTGCGGATGCTTGTTTTGTGTGTGATAAACCTGGGCACAGAATTAGAGATTGCCCTGCAGCCAGTTCTACCTCTCCAGTAGCACGACCCCCTCAACAGGGTGCCTCCACTAGTTCGGCAGGTGGTCAGCGCCGGAATAGGTTTTATGCTCTAGTGCCTCGCTAGGAGAAGAAGGCTTCACCAAATGTGGTCACAAGTATGTTGCAAGTCTTCCATATTGATTCTTATGTTTTGTCAGATCTAGGATCTACCTTGTCTTTCACTACACCGTACATTGCTAGTAGTTTTAGAGTTAGTTCAAAAATTATGTTAGAACCATTCTTCGTATCTACTCGAGTCGGTGAATCAGTTGTAGCTAGGAGGGTATATAGAGGTTGCCCCAATACGATGTTGCATAAGGTTACCTCCGTGGACTTAGTAGAATTGTCCATGACTAATTTTGACATCATTTTGGTCATGGATTGGTTGTTCGCATGTTATGCTTTGATTTGTTGTAGGACCCGTGCAGTGGAATTCTGATTTCCTGGTGAGTCCGTTTTGGAATGGAGGGGTAATTCAGTTGTACCAGCCGGTCGATTTATTTCATATCTGAAGGCTAGGAAAATGATCTCTAATGGTTTTATGTACTATCTAGTTAGGGTTAAGGATGCGGAGTCCGAGACCCCGACCATTCAGTCAATCAAGTGGTGTGCAAGTATCCGGTGGTTTTTCTCGATGATATTCCAGGTGTTCCTCCGGAGAGGGAAATTGATTTCGGTATTAATCTATTACTCGATACGCAGCCTATCTCTATTCCTCCCTACAGGATGGCCCCAACTGATCTAAAGGAATTGAAGGATCAGTTAAAGGATCTGTTGGACAAAGGCTTCATTAGACTGAGCCAGTCTCCACGGGGTGCACCAGTTCTGTTTGTTCAAAAGAAGGGCGATTTCCTTCACATGTGTATTCACTATCGGCAGTTGAAAAAGGTTACTGTCAAGAACAGGTACCCCTTACCTAGGATCGATGATTTGTTTGACTAGCTTCAGGGTGCCAAGTGCTTCTCCAAGATTGATCTTAGGTCTGGGTATCACCAGCTTAGGGTTCGGGAGAGTGAAATCCCAAAGACCGCTTTCAGGACTCGGTATGGTCACTACGAATTTTTTGTTATGTCTTTTGGTCTAACCAATGATCCTAAAGGTTTTATAGATCTGATAAATAGGGTGTTTAAGGCATATCTGGATATGTTCGTGATTGTGTTCATTGATGACATCCTTAAATACTCCCGGAGCGAGGAGGAGCATGCTGCTCATTTGAGAACAGTACTTCAGACCATCAAGGATCGTCAGTTGTATGAAAAGTTTAGCAAGTATGAATTTTGACTGGACTCGGTGGAATTTTTGGGCAATGTGGTGTTGAGTGAGGGCATAAGGATGGATTCTCAGAAAATCAAAGCAGTGAAGAATTGTCCTAGACTGGTGAATCCTTCAGAAATTCAGAGTTTCTTGGGCCTAGCGGGGTACTACCGGAGATTTGTTGAGGGTTTTTCATCCATTGATGCACCTTTGACCAGGTTGACTCATAAAAAGGTGAAGTTCCAATGGTTAGAGGATTGTGAGAAAAGCTTCAAGGAATTGAAGACCCGACTCACTTCAGCACCAGTATTAACTTTACCCGAGGGTACCGATGGCTTTGTTGTATATTGTGATGCTTCGGGAGTCGGACTGGGAAGTGTGTTGATGCAGCATGGGAAGGTGATAGCATATGCCTCTCGACATTTAAACGTTCACGAAAAGAATTACTCAGCCTATGATCTTGAGTTGGCTGCGGTGGTGTTTTCACTAAAGATATGGAGGCATTACTTGTATGGGGTCCATGTGGACGTGTTCACGGATCACAAGAGCCTACAATATGTGTTCACGTAGAGAGATCTCAATCTTCAGCAAAGGAGGTGGTTGGAATTGCTAAAGAACTATGATATAAGCATTCATTACCACCCGGGAAAGGCTAATGTGGTTATGGATGCACTTAGTAGGATCTCTATGGAGAGTGTGTCCCACGTGGATGAGGTAAAGAAGGAGTTGGTGAAAGATGTCCACCAACTTGCAAGGTTGGGGGTTAGATTGATCGACTCGACCGATGGCGGTGTTGTTGTGCAGAATGGGTCAGAATCGTCCTTGGTGGTTTATGTCAATTCCAAAAAAGATGAAGATCTGGTTTTGAGGAAGCTGAAGGAAGTGGTGCAGAGTCAAAAGATAGAGGTGTTATCCCAAGGGGGATATGGAGATCTAAGATATCAGGGTCGGCTATGTGTCCCGGACGTTGATAATCTGAGTGTTCGGATATTGCATAAGGCACATGGTACCAGATATTCCATCCATCCGGGATCCGCGAAGATGTATCGGGACTTGCGAGAAATCTATTGGTGGGATGGTATGAAGAAGGATATTTCGAAGTTCGTAGCCAGATGTCCAAACTGTCAGCAAGTGAAAGTCGGGCATTAAAGGCCGGGAGGTGTACTTCAGGATATTAACATTCTCGCTTGGAAGTGGTAAGAGATTAATATGGATTTTATTACAGGCCTACCTCATACTTGCTGACACTATGATTCCATTTGGGTGGTGGTGGACAGGTTAAAAAAGGCTGCACACTTCCTACTGGTCAAGACCACGGACTCAGCGGACAATTACGCTAGGTTGTATATTCGGGAGTTGGTTCGACTTCATGGAGTGCCCTTGTCTATTATTTCAGACCGAGGCACTCAGTTTACCTACCAGTTCTGGCGGTCTTTTCAGAAGGGATTTGGGACTCAGATTATGCTCAACACAACATTCCATCCGCAAATGGATGGCCAGAACGAACAATCTAGACCCTTGAGGATATGTTGAGAGCATGTGTTATGGATTTTAAGGGTAGTTGGGATGATCATTTACCCTTAATCGAGTTTGCTTATAATAACAGCTATCACTCGAGTATCCATATGGCACTATTCAAGGCTCTTTTACGGGTGGAGGTGTAGGTCTCCCATCGGATGGTTTGAGGTTGGTGAGGCAGCTATAATAGGGCCTGATTAAATTCATGAGGCCATGGTAAAGGTTCAGTTGATAAGAGACCGGTTAAAAACCACTCAGGGTCATCAGAAATCATATGCTGATGTGAGGAGAAGGGATTTGGAGTTTGATGTTGACGATTGGGTATTTCTAAAAGTATCTCCCATGTAGGGAGTCATGCGGTTCGAAAAGAAAGGGAAACTCAGTCCCCCCTATGTTGGTCCCAACCGAGTTATGAGAAGAGTTGGTAAGGTGTCGTATGAGTTGGTCTTGCCATCGGAGTTATCTTCAGTTCATCCTGTTTTCTGTTGAGACTACGCAGCAGCGACGCCAAAAACTTGTTGACAACTGACCGAGCGCACACGCAAGTGTATGTGTCTTACAAGTAATACAGTGGCCCTTTTTAAGAGTCGGATGTCGAACCCACAGGGACTGGATCAATTCAGCTAATTATCAAGTTCAAGTGTGATATTAACTTTCATAAGTGTTGATTGAGACTTTTTCGATAAAGTTTTATTAAGTCTAGGGGTAGTCACTGAAATACTCTGAAATAATTCAAGGAGCAACTAGAGCGAAGGCCGGATAATCATGCGATACTACGCTTTCTAATGGTTTATGTATGGGATTATCAATTGTCATCTCACATATTTACAATTGCATGTTCATGGTCTTTCGAGCCTCTAAACACGACAAACTAGCCTCACAACTACATCGTTGAGCGGGGATGTGACATTCTAGTTCGTGGGCAATTCAATTACGTGGATGTGGTTTACGGGGTTTATGCTCTTGATTAGGGACTTTCGTACCTCTAATTATTTAGCTCAACTTAGCTTCACAACTACTTCTACGAGTGGTGATATGATAATTCTAAGTTGGTGTCTAA
Source organism: Datura wrightii (assembly GCA_035772735.1). Taxonomy (NCBI): domain Eukaryota; kingdom Viridiplantae; phylum Streptophyta; class Magnoliopsida; order Solanales; family Solanaceae; genus Datura; species Datura wrightii. The sequence continues at coordinate 101,464,182 of JASDFA010000007.1, forward strand.
CTCATCCCGTTTTAGTAACCAAGCAAGGAAAATTAGGTAATTTCTTATCCTAACCGCGAATTATATCGTAAGATACAAACTTGCTCCCTACATTCTTTTTTCTTTCCTAGGTTTACTTTCTCAAGCTTTTACCTAGGTGTAACGTGTGTATTTTCATGGTGATCAATCCTAAAAACAACCATAATTAAGAATGCAAGACAAAACAACAATTAATACCTTAAAACCAAAACAAATTCACATATTCACAGTTATACCTTGTGGCCTCAACCCTAGAGGAAGGGTTCTAGACACTCAAGTTCGTATAATTACAAGAAAACATAATTAAAGTAACAAACTTACAAGAATTGGTAGAAGAGAAGATGAAATTTAAGAACCCTAGGTGAGTTCTCCCACTTCTCCCTTCACTCCTTGGTAGTCCTTAAGAAATATTACACGAGAAAATGTTTTTAGGAGCTAAGGGACCTATTTATAGTAAATGAGAAATATACAAAATTATGCCCGACATGAAATAGCTCCGTGGCACGGAGGTGAACGCGCTAATTTACCTCCGTGACATGGAGGAATCGCGGAAGCACACTTGAAAGCACCTAAAAATGACATTCGGCTGAAGCTTGCCGCGATGGCCTTCATGGCGCGCTGCCTGTGTAGCGCGATGGCCCCCGTGACACGGCCACTGTCGTGCAGATTGCCTGGCATGGCACGGCGCTGGCGCGCAGGTGGCCTACTTGCTGCCTTCTTCTTGCGCCTAGCATTGGCATGGCACAGCGCTGGGCACGGCACACGCACAGCATGGCACGCTGGCTGGCGTGGCAAGCCTTGCCAAGGCATGGTTCCTTGCCGACTTTTGTAATATGCTTCCCATTCCATTTCTCCACTTCACCCATCATAGATTAGTTCCTCAAATTCATTTTAACAACAAAAACAAGAACTAATCATGTTGGTTAGTATATATCTTCACATTTACATAAAATTACATGAGAATGTATACAAATAAGTAAATAAACAGGAAGAAACTAAGTTATAAAGTATCACTTGGGCATGCCATTTTTCCTAAGATCATCTTCCATGTTTCGCTTTTGAAGAAGTGTTTGGGTGATCCAGCCTTGGTAGTCCTGGTAGACAGCATTGGAGTAAAAGACAGTCTCAGTTATGACGAAATCCCCGTTAAAATCTTGGATCGTCAATTCAGAAGTTGAGGAACAAAGAAGTAATTTGGGTTAAGATTTTATGGAGAAATCAACATGTTGAGGGAGCAATGTGGGAAGCCGAAGCAGATATGATGGCGAGATATGCACATTTGTTCTCTACTGGCTCAGTTCCGGCCTGAGGTATCAGTTCTACTCTATGATCCCATTTAGTTTTCATGTTCAGTTCATGTGTTCAAGTTTATTTCATGTGTATGAGTGTGTATGTGAAGCATGAGATCAGTTCAGCTATGTGGTTTGGTTAGGAGGTAGTCATTCCGTGAAAATTTTAATTAAAGTAGTTAGAATTTGAGTATGATAATTATATGTTTCTGCTTGCTGCTTGTTTCGTACATTCGAGGAAAAATGTTCCTAAGGGGGAGATGTTGTAATACCCCTGAAGTGCTTAAGAATAGACCCGGGAAGTTGAAAGTTGAAAAGTGTAGAAAACTGGCAAAAACACCACAGAATAGAACACAGAACAATTTGTGGTATCAAACCACAAGTCATTGTATGCTGTCGTTGGTTGGGGAAAGGATGGTGGCAGTGGAGACAACCAGAGGTATGACGACCCATTGTGAGATACAATTGGCCGTCCTTTGCAGTTGTGGTTAGGGTTAGGCTGGGCAATAGTGCGAACCACGGGAAATATGACGACTTGTTGTGGGAAACAATGAGTTGTCGTTAGCAGTCATAGGAAGGAGTTAGGTTTTTTAGGTGACTTTCAATGGGCATCCCAATGACCTGTTAGAATAGACCACTAGTCGTTGGTTGTGGTCTTTATTTGAGTTTAGATTTTCCAGTGGACTCTATGGGGGATAACAACAGCCCGTTGTTTGTTGTGACGAGTCATGGTGTGACCCATTAGGAGATGAGATGCCAAGGTTCAGGAGGCTAACCACAGGCGACGTAACGAATTGTGGGTTGAAGGAACGGGTCGTCTTGTCGACCTATTGTTTGGATCCGAGACTAGGTCATTAAGCATTCCATTCAACGAGGGACATGACGCGTCGTTGGTGGTCCCCACGACCCATTGGTACCACTCGTACATTCCATCTGGCCAGTTTTCAAGGAAGGTTCATTAAGGGTATTTTTGACTTTTTCATGATATAAGGCCCTAAACTACATTGTTTTGGCTTGGGAAAGTTTGACTTTTAAGAGAATGACCTATTATAAACTCCCATTCATGCAAGCAAGAACATTGAGCGAGGATTCAAGGAGAGATTTCAAGCTTTTCACCTAAATTCCTTCAATTTCATTCTTGAGCTTTTGAGGAGGGTTAGGAGTTGATAATCCCAGGTATGTAAGGTCCTCAATGGGTGGAATCTTCCACACGCATGCTCCTTCTCTATTAATTACTCAAATTCCATTTAAAAACTCATGGGGTTTTATATTCAGTTTTTTTAAAAAATTTAATGATTTAATTATGGGTCTTGTGATTTTGAAACCCTATCATTATCTACTGATTTTGATCATCCTTTGAGTTCTAAATTTATCTTAATATGGCTGATTTTGAATTTCTATTCAATTAAGATTGAGTATGCATGACCATTATAGATCGATTTATGATCCATTGATCCGTAGATGCTTTATATAAGCCCAACACGTATTATGAATTAAATCATGAATATATTATGTTATCCATTATGATCTTATGGTAATTTAAACTATATGCATGATCTACAAGTATGTACGTATTTTATTAAGCATAAATTATTATTTTGGCCAACTCACGGGCCCACGTCATGGCTAGTTCATGTATGTTCAAGCATGTTTATGATTATCACGATTTAACTAGCCCATGAACTCATGTATGCATTATTATAAGCACTATATATATGTTTTGGGAGTAGTATCGAACACCGAGTAGGTTCGGGGCTCTGGTTAAGTCCCAGATCTAATGAACTACGTGCCACCGTAGGTATGTTGGGACCTCTTTTATGTTGTCCTGGGCCCAAATAACCCTTTTCATGTGTGATCACGCCCTTAATGGTTCCTACCATTGGCAAGGTACGAACACCCTCCCGATTAGGGTTACAAATCGAGCTTCATGTGTGCTCATATGTGGTATGTCGGTTAAGAGAATCTACCACTGTTCCTCATGATTTAAGCATGTTTATGATTATGTATATGGGCTCAAGTCATGTTCAGTAGAGCTTTTCTCTTATGATTACTATTGCAATTTTATTATGAACATTTCGAAAACCTTGAGCCTTATGTTATATCACGATAATTATGTTATGAGCATGTGTCCTACTCTTATGATCATTTATGAGTTTTATACGTGTTTTAAATGTCCGTTTTACTTACCTTGCATACTCAGTACATTACAGGTATTGTCTGTATATTTTCTATGTTGTATCGTCTCATGATACAGGTCTCAGTTCTCAGGCGCATCCTCACCCGTAGATAGATTTGGACTTGCTCTCTGCGTACTTGGTGAGTCCTCATGTTCAAAGGGCTACATGTTCATACTCTATGTTATTCCTTCAGTTTCTGGATGTTGGATTAGTTGGGGAGATGTCCCATCAATCTGTCTTTCATGTTTAGAGGCTTATCAGACTAAAAAGTTGTATTCCGCCGTATTGTATAAGCATTTTACTGTTTTTCCTAATGTTATGTTATGATAACATTCTCTATGCTAAGTCTTCCACTCATGTGATGGAATTAGCTGTATGCTCATGCCATAGGTCGACTTGGGTTCTCTGGGGATCCTTGTCCCATGTCTACGATCCAGGTGTACGTTTGGGTCGTGACATATGAATTTCATAAATCATGAATTATGTTTTTGGTGGTCCCATGGGCCTCAAGTCATGGCTAGTCCATATATGTTCAAGCATGTTTATGATTATCATGATTTAACTAGCCCATAAACTCATGAATGTATTATTATTATGAGCACGATATAGGTTTTGGGAGTAGTATCGAACACCAAGTAGGTTCGAGGCTCAAGTCAAGCCCCGGATCTCATGAACTATGTGCCACCTTAGGTATATCGGGATCCTTTCATGTTAGTCCCTGGTCTTAGCGGCCCTTTTTATAGTGATATCACACTTTCATGGCTCTACCCTTGGCAAGGTACGAGCACCCTCTCGACTAGGGTTACAAGTCGGGCTTCATGTATGCTCATATGGGGTATGTCGGTTAAGAGAATCTCCCATTGTTCCTCATTATTTATTCATGTTATGATTATGTATGTTGGCTAAAGTCATGTTAAGGAAATCGCTTCTATTATGACTATGATTATGTTATGTTATGAATTTTTTGAAAACCTTGAGCCATATGATATTTCATTATGATTTACGATACGAGCATGACGTCCTACTAGTTACGATCATTTATGAATTTCATATATGTTTTAAATATCCATTTTACTTACCTTTCATACTCAGTACATTTTATTTACTGACCCCATACTTTCTATGATGTATCATTTCATGATACAGGTCCCAGTTCTAAGGCTCATCCTCACCCGTAGCTAGTTTCAGCCTTGCTCTCAGCACACTTGGTGTGTCCTCATGTTCCGATGGCTACATAGTCACATTCTATGCATTTCTTTTAGTTTCTAGATATTGGATTAGTTGGGGAGTTGTCCCATCAATCCGCCTTTCATGTTTAGAGGCTTATTAGACTATAAGTTATTTCCGCCGTATTGTATAAGTCCAGTATCATTTTTTCCTTATGCTATGTCATGATTACGTTTTTTATGTTAAGTCTTCCGCTCATGTGATTGAATTAGATGTATGCTCATGCCATGGGTTGACTTGGGGTCTCTCCGGGCTCTTTGTCCCATGTCTACGATCCGGGGGTACGTTTGGGTCATGACAAACTTGGTATCAGAGCCATAGGTTTATGTGTCCTAGGGAGTCTGAAAGCCGCATTAAGTAGAGTCTTTTTCATGGGTGTGAAGAACACCACACTTATGACGAAGAGGCTACTAGATGTTTATGAAATGTTCCCTTCTTTCATGGTCTATGTTGTGCGATGAACGTCCTTTACTCCTCTAATTCGTGCTATTCGCATTTTCAGAATTATGCCTCCATGCCGAGTAAACGCCAGGAGAAATGGAAATGGTAATGATCATGAGGGTGACCATGATGGTGAGCACCAGCCAGCTCCACCCGTTCATGAGGAGCACGTACCATAGCCAGCCGTCCATATTGAGTTTTGGGTAGCGATTCAGATGTTAGCATAGGCCATAACTGCCTAGGACTAGAATCAGATGGTGGCGCATTTCCCCTAGAATGGGAATGCAGTGGAAGCTAGGGTGAGAGATTTCTTGAGGATGAGCCCTCCAGAGTTCACGAGGTCAAAGGTGGACGAGGATCCACACAATTTTATAGAGGAGATTCTGAAAATCTCCCAAGTCATGAGGGTGGACAATGGGGAATGCATTGATTTGACCTCCTACCAGCTAAAGGAGGTAGCACATATATGGTTTAAGAATTGGAGAGATGCTAGGGCAGCGGGTGCAGGCCTGATAGGCGAGGATGAGTTTCACACTGCATTCATGGAATGGTTCTTCCCTCAGGAGATGAGGGAGCTCAAGGCGGACGAGTTTGTTAATTTGAATCAAGGTAGCATGTCTATGCAGGAGTATGCATTGGAGTTCACCCAGTTATCTAAATATCCTCCAGAGTTGGTGATGGATCAGCGGGCTCGGGTGAGCCGCTTTGGGCATGAGATAGTAGATTACTTCGAAAAAGATTGCCGGATTGCCATGTTTCACTGGGACATTGATTTTCCCTGTATTGTATTGCATGCACAGTAGATGGAGTCGATCTCTAGGAGTCAGAGAGAGGCAAAGATGGCCAGGACCGATAGCTTCGGGGTTTCTCAGGCCAGCTTAGGAGGTGGACCACGTCAACAGACTCAGCACAGGTCCATTGCTCCAGCTCCATCATCGGCCAGCACGCCATCCAGGTTTAGGGGAGACTAGAGGAGCAGGGCTACAGACTCGAGGGATCATGGTAGTATGCAGGTGGAGCGCACTTTCTCAGCTTGTGCAAGATGTAGTAAAAATCATCCCAGGAGGTTCCTGGTCGGTGCAGATGCTTGCTTCGGGTGTGGCAAACCCAGACACAGGATCAGAGATTGCTCGGCAGCCAGTTCTACCACTCTAGCAGCACGACCCCCACAACAGGGTGCTTCCACTAGTTCAGCAATCGGTCAGCTCCAAAATAAGTTTTATGCCCTAGTGCCTCGCCAGGAGCAGGAGCCATCGCCAAATGTAGTCACGGGTATGTTGCAAGTCTTATAATTCATATGCTTTGTTAGATCCAGGAGCTACTTTGTCTTTTGTGACCCCTTACATTGCTAGAAGGTTTGGAGTTAGTCCTGAAATTTTGTTCGAACCATTCTTCGTATCTACTCCAGTCGATAAATTAGTGGTTTCTTGATGATATTCTGGGCATGGATTGGTTGTTTGCATGTTATGGTTTGGTTAACTGTAGAACCCGAGTGGTAGAGTTCCATTTTTCGAGTGAACCAACTTTAAAATGGAGGAGTAGTTCATCGGTACCTGTAGGTCGCTTCATCTCTTACCTTAAGGCACGAAAAATTATCTCTAAGGGTTGCATATACCACCTAGTTATGGTTAAGGATGTAGAGTCCGAGACCCTGACTATGCACTCCATTCTAGTGGTGTGTGAGTATCCGAAGGTTTTCCCCGATGATTTGCCAGGTGTTCCTCCGGAGAGGGAAATTGATTTTGATATTGGTCTATTACCCAATACACAACTTATATCTATTCCTCCTTACAGGATGGCTCCAGCCAAGCTAAAAGAGCTAAAAGAACAGTTGAGGGACTTGTTGGATAAGGGTTTCATTAGACCGAGCACGTCTCCATGGGGTGCATCGGTTCTCTTTGTTCGAAAGAAGGATGGGTCCCTTCAAATGTGTATTGACTATCAACAGCTGAATAAGGTCACTGTCAAGAACAAGTACCCCTTGCCCAAGATTGATGATTTATTTGACCAGCTCTAGGGTTCCATGTGTTTCTCGAAGATAGATCTCAGGTCCGGATACCATTGATGCACCTTTGACCAGGTTGACTTAGAAAAAGGTGAAGTTCCAATGGTTAGAGGATCGTGAGAAAAGCTTCAAGGAATTTAAGACCCGACTCACTTCAGCACCAGTATTAACTTTACCCGAGGGTACCGATGGCTTTGTTGTATATTGTGATGCTTCGAGAGTCGGATTGGGATGTGTGTTGATGTAGCATGGGAAAGTAATAGCATATGCCTATCGACAGCTGAAAGTTCATGAAAAGAACTACCTGACCCATGACCTCGAGTTAGCCGCGCTGGTGTTTGCATTAAAGATATGCCACATTACTTGTGTGAGGCCCACATGGATGTATGTGTGGATCACAAGAGCTTGCAATATGTGTTCACGCAGAAGGATCTCAATCTTCGGCAAAGGGGGTAGTTGGAGTTATTAAAGGACTACGATATGAGTGTTCTTTATAACCTGGGAAAGGCTAATGTGGTGGCAGATGCACTTAATAGGCTCTCTATGGATAGTGTGTCCCATGTGGAGGAGGGAAAGAAGGAGTTGGTGAAGGATGTCCACCGGCTCGCAAGATTGGGAGTTAGATTGGTCGACTCGATCGATGGTGGCGTCATTGTACAGAATGGGTCAGAATCATCCTTGGTGGTTCATGTCAAATCTAAGCAAGATGAAAATACGGTTTTGAGGAAGCTGAATGAGGCAGTGTGGAGTCAAAAGGTAGAGAGTTTCTCCCAAGGGGGAGATGGTGTGCTACGATACCGGGGTCAACTATGTGTTCTAGACGTCGATCATTTGAGAGTTCGGATATTACATGAGGCACATGGTACCATATATTCTATCCATTCGGGATCCACGAAGATGTATCAGGACTTGCGAGAAATCTATTGGTGGTATGGTATGAAGAAGGATATTGCAGGGTTCGTAGCCAAATGTCTGAACTGTCAGCAAGTGAAAGTCGAGCACCAAAGGTCGGGAGGCGTACTTCAGGATATTAGGATCCCCACTTGGAAGCGGGAAGAGATTAATATGGATTTTATTACAAGCTTACCTCGTACTCGACAACACTATGATTCTATTTGGGTGGTGGTAGACAGGTTAACTAAGGCTTCCCATTTTCTACCAATCAAGACCACGGATTCAGCAGATGGCTATGCCAAACTATATATTCGAGAGTTGGTTCAACTTCATGGAGTGCCCTTGTCTATTATTTCAGACCGAGGTACTCAGTTTACCTCCCAGTTATGGCAATTGTTTCAAAAGAAACTTGGGACTCAAGTCATGATCAGCACGGCCTTTCATCCGCAGACGGATGGCTAGGTGGAACGAACAATCCAGACTCTTGAGGACATGTTGAGGGCATGTGTTATGGATTTTAAAGGTAGTTGGGATGATCATTTTCCCTTGATCGAGTTTGCTTATAATAATAGTTATCACTCTAGTATCCAAATTGCACCGTTCGAGGCCCTCTATGGGCGGAAGCGTAGATCTCCTATTGGATGGTTTGAGGTGGTTGAGGCAGCTATGATAGGGCTAGATTCGATTCACAAGGAGTGGTGAAGGTTCAGTTGGTGAGGGACTGGTTGAAACTTGCTCAGAGTCGTCAGAAATTATATGCCAATGTGAGGAGAAGAGACTTGGAGTTTGATGTGAATGATTGGGTATTTCCAAAAGTATCTCCCATGAAGGGAGTCATGCGGTTTGGGAAGAAGGGGAAACTCAGTCCCCGCTATGTTGGCCCCTACCGGGTTGTGAGGAGAGTTGGTAAGGTGACGTATGAGTTGGACTTTCCCTTAGAATTATCTTCAGTTCATCCTGTGTTTCATGTGTCACTTTTGAAAAAGTGTTTGGGGGATCCAGCTTTAGTAGTCCCTGTGGACAACATTGGTGTAGAAGACAGTCTCAGCAATGAAGAAGTACCTGTGGAAATATTAGATCGTCAAATCTGCAAGCAAAGGAACAAAGAAGTGTCTTGAGTTAAAGTATTATGGAGAAATCAACATGTTGAAGGAGCTATGTGGGAAGCCGAAGCGGATATGATGGCTAGATACCTACACCAGTTCTCTACCAACTCAGTTTCAATTTGAGGTATTAGTTTTTTCCTAATTATCTAATCAATTTTTATTTTTAGTTCATGCGTACAAGTTTGTTTTATGAAATGGCAAATGTATGTGATGTCTGAATTCGGTTCAGTTATGTAGTTCTTTTTGGAGGTAGTCAATCCATTAGTTTTCAGCTTAAGATCAATAATTTCATATGGTGATTTCTTGTTATCTGAGTTTTCTGCATGATCCTAACATTCAAGGATGAATGTTTCCAAGGGGGAGGTCTTCTTATACAGCGGGAACCCATGGGTCAGACACGAGAGTCAAAGCGGAGAAAAACTAAAAATTTGCACCAGGTCACAAAACGACCCGTGAGGTGGGTCGAGAGGGGTGATTATGAGTCATGGAGTGACTTGTGGTCAAGAAGGGCACGACTAAGTTTTTGAGTGAGACCACGAGCATGACCACGAGTCGTGGTCAGGCCACACGACTCGTTAGGTCTCCTGTGGCCTCGGTGGACCAATTGGCAAAATGGGAAAGGGTAGTGAAGACCACGGGTGGTGACCACGAGTTGTGGTCAGCCACCACAATTCGTGGGGTCCCTCGTGGTGTCCCCTAGGGAGTTTGGGGAAGTCAGCATGATGGGTCCTAGCCATGAGTCGTGCCCCTTGGCAACGACTCGTGAGGTCCCTCGTTGCAGGGCCCTGGCAGTGTTTTTCTTGCATTTTAATAAGGGTGTTTTCATAATTCCTAAGTGCCTAAGGCCTAAACTACGTCATTTTAAGATCTAAAAGGGGTCATGTTAGGCCTCATTCATGCGTGCAAGAGTTTCAGGAGGAGGATAGAAGGTGATTCAAGGTGTTCTTCCCCAATTCCTCACAATTCCACCTTGGGCTTTCAAGGGAGATTAAGAATCAGTGTTTTCATTTATGTAAGGTCATCAATGGGTGGTTCCTTTAACACCCATTGTTGACCACTGCCCGAGCGCACACGCATGTGTACGTGGTCTTACAAGTAATACAGTGGCCCTTTTTAAGAGTCGGATGTCGAACCTACAGGGACTAGATCAATTCAGCTAATTATCAAGTTCAAGTGTGATATAACTTTCACAAGTGTTGATTTAGAATTTTTCGATAAAGTATAATTAAGTCTAGGTGTGGTCACAGAAATACTCTGAAAACATTCAAGGAGCAACTAGAGCTAAGGCTAGATAATCATGCGATACTATGCTTTGTAATGGTTTAAGTATGGAATTATCAATTGTTGTCTCACATAATTACAATTGCATGTTCATGGTCTTTCGAGCCTCTAAACACGACAAACTAGCCTCACAACTACATTGTTGAGCAGGGATGTGACATTCTAGTTCGTGGGCAATTCAATTACGTGGATGTGGTTTACGGGGTTTATGCTCTTGATTAGGGACTCTCGTACCTCTAATCATTTAACGCAACTTAGCTTCACAACTACTTCTTCAAGTGGTGATGTGATAATTCTAAGTTGGTGTCTAGCTCATCCCTTTTTAGTAACCAAGAAAGGAAAATTAGGTATAATTTCTTATCCTAACTGCGAATTATATAGTAAGATACAAACTTTCTCCCTACATTCTTTGTTCTTGCCTAGGTTTACTTTCTCAAGCTTTAATCTAGGTGTAACGTGTGTGTTTTCATGGTGATCAATCATAAAAACAACCATAATTAAGAATGTAAGACAAAACAACAATTAATGACTTAAAACCAAAACAAATTCATGTATTCACAATCATACCACGTAGTTTCAACCTTAGAGGAAGGGTTCTAGCAACTCAAATTCGTATAATTACAAGAAAACATAATTAAAGTAACATACTTACAAGAATAGGTAGAAGAGAAGATGAAATTGATGAACCCTAGGTGAGTTCTCCCACTTCTCCCTCACTCCTTGGCAGTTTTTCAGAAATAAATCGTGACCAAATGTTTTTAGGAGCTAAGGGACCTATTTATAGTAAATGAGAAACATACAAAATTATGCCCAGCATGAAATAGCTCTGTGGCACGGAGGTGAACGCGCTAATTCACCTCCGTGACACGGAGGAATCGCGGAAGCACACTGGAAATTTACATAAAATTCACGCCAAGCAGCCCCTTACCGCGATGGCAGCGTGGCATGCTGCTTGTGCAGCGTGTTAGGGGGCGTGTCACGGCCCTTGTCACTTAGCCTACCTGCCAACATTCGCATTTTACTTCCGATTCCATGCCTCCACCTTACCAACTCATGGATTAGCTCCTCAAATTCATTTTAGACCTACAAAAACAAGAACTAATCACGTTGGTTAGTATATGTATTCACATTTACATAAAATTACATGAGAATGTATATAAATAAGTAGCTACACAAGACAAAACTAAGTTGTAAAGTATCACTTGGGCATGCTATTTTTCCCAAGATCACCCATGTCCCTATTCTATGATTTTACCTATAAATTATCAAAAACTCATGGGGTTTTGTAATCAATTTGTATAAAATTAAATGATTTAATTATGGGTCTTGTGATTTTGAAATCTTATCATAATACTAATTTTGATCATCTTTTGGGATTTAAATTGATTATAATATTATTGATTTCGAATTTCTAAACAATTAAGCTTGTTTGTGCATGCCCCATGATGCATCGAGTTATGATCCATTGGTATTTTGATAAGCACATCATGAATTATGAAATTATTTATGAATTTATTTTGTTATCTACTATGAACTTATGAATTTCAAGCTACATGCGTGATCTACAAATATGTATGAATTTTATCAATCATGAATTATGTTTTTGGCTGACCCACGGGCCTCAAGTCATGGCTAGTTCACGTATGTTCAAGCATTTTTATGATTATCATGATTTAACTAGCCCATAAACTCATAAATGTATTATTATTATGAGCACTATATATATGTTTTGGGACTAGTATCGAACACCGAGTAGGTTCGGGGCTCAAGTCAAGCCCCGGATCTCATGAACTACATGCCACTGTAGGTATGTCAGGATCCTTTCATGTTAGTCCCCGGTCTTAATGGCCCTTTTTATGGGGATATCACACTTTCATGGTTCTACCCTTGGCAAGGTACGTACACCCTCCCTACTAGGATTACAAGTAGGGATTCATGTGTGCTAATATAGGGTACGTCGGTTAAGAGAATATCCCACTGTTCCTTATGATTTATGCATGTTATGATTATGTATGTTGGCTCAATTCATGTTAATAAAATCGGTTCTATTATGACTATGATTATGTTATGTTACGAATGTTTTGAAAAGCTTGAGCGGTATGATATGTTATTATGATTTACGATACGAGCATGACGTCCTACTCTTACGATCATTTATGAATTTCATATATGTTTTAAATGTCCGTTTTACTTACCTTGCATACTCAGTACATTCCATGTACTGACCGCATACTTTCTGTGTTGTATTATTTCATGATGCAGGTCCCAGTTCTTAGGCTCATCCTCACCCATAGCTAGTTTCAACCTTGCTCTCAGCACACTTGGTGAGTTCTCATGTTCCAAGGGCTACATGTTCACATTCTATGCATTTCTTTCAGTTTTGGATATTGGATTAGTTGGGGAGTTGTCCCATCAATCTGCCTTTCATGTTTAGAGGCTTATCAGACTATAAGTTTTTTCTGCCGTATTATATAAGTCCAGTATAATTTTTCCCTTATGCTATGTCATGATTACGTTCTTTATGTTATGTCTTCCGCTCATGTGATTGAATTAGATGTATGCTTATTCCATGGGTCGACTTGGGGTGTCTCGGGGCTCTTTGTCCTGTGTCTACGATTCGGGGGTACGTTTGGGTCGTGACACTTATACTAATTCCTAGGTTTAATTTTAGCAGCTAACCAACAACAAGAACGTAGCCACGAACACTACTACAAAAGAAAACAAGTCATATTAACTATATGACGAAAGAAACTTATTGAAGAAGGATTAGCCTAAACATATCTTGTAGGGGACTCAATAGCTTGACTTTTCTCGATCAAATTATCCAACAATCCACCACAACACAAAGCCCCGATGCTTTGTAATTTTCAAGGCACCTAAAATAATCCATATATTAAGAATATGGAAAGATTTCCTATAACAACCTAAAAGTCCCTAAGACTAGACACTAGATTTTGAGTATGAACCAGTAGAAAAACTAGAATTTCCCCTTAATACAACTCGTGATGGTATGGTATGAATCCTACCAAGAGTCATGACTAGAAGATTGGTGAAGCAACCAAAAATTTTACAGGTATGCGCGACAGCATCCTACGAATCATACTAGGATGGTAAGGTTGGTACTGAGTCATTGTGGGAAGGGGTTTAGAGATTAACCAATAGGGCTCCATTGACCAAGAGGGGTCACATGACCCGTGGTGAGGTGGTACAGATTGTACTAGAGGTTATGGCACTGGACGGACAAATTTTTAATGCGAGTTCCTAAGGATATTTTCATAATATTCTATGCTTTTAAGTCCTAAATAAAGTTATTTTGGATTTTCTAAGAGGGGTTTTTAAGGGTAAACCTAGCGTAAACTCTCATTCCTCTCAAAACATTGTAGATTCAATATCAATTCTTTCAAGGCTCTTAAGCAACTAGGGTTCTTCTTCTTCTCAATTCTTCTTGGGTCTTAAGCTAGTGTCAAGAACTCTTCAAGCCAGGTATGTAGGATTATGAATGGGGAATTTCTTCGAGCCTCATGTCCAATCCGAAGTCTAATTTTATGATTTCAATACCTTCAAGTCTCCAATTATGATTTTCATGAATTTCTAGAGTTAGACTCTTTTTGATGCAAAACTCTATGATCTCTTATGAATTCAATTATCTCATAATTCTATTTTTGTTTTATGATTATGATCACATGATTTCTATGAATAACTCTCATGATTCTCTATTTTTAAGTAAGCATGATTTACTCAGGTATGTATAAATCTCATGAGTAACAAGCTTATGTATCATGGCTGTATTTTTGGCATTGTTTTCATGGCTAGTTCACGTATGTCAAGCAGTTTATGAATCTATCATGTTATTTTAAACTAGTGCTGTAAAATCCATATTTCAAGTATGAGTATGAGCACTATGTATGTTTTGGTGTAGTACTTAACACCGAGTAGGCCGGGGCTCCAAGACACCGAGGTCTCATAAACTATACGCCATCGTAGATATGATGGGTTCCTCACCAAAGAGTGTCTCCCTTGCAAAAATAGACTCATGAGTGATATTACGCCTTCATAGTTCTTAACCTTGGAAAGGTATGAACACACCTCCCGGCTAGGTTTAATAGCTGTGCTCCATGTATGCTCACTTGGAGTATGTCGATTATAAGAATCTCCTATTGTTCCTTATGTTTCATGGATCTTTATATTCAGGATTTATGATATCATGTTTTATCGTATATTTGACACATTAATCAGTTTATTAGACTTACTTATAGTTTCAAATATGATGAACTTTATAATTTTGTTTTCAAAACCTTGAGTCATTATACTTCAGATTATGATGAACAACTTTTGTTTTATGACTATCACTATCATGAATTTTTAGCATGTTGTCCATATTCTCATGTTTTACTTATCCTCCATGCTTAGTACATTAAAAGTATTAATCACATATTTTTGTGCTATATAGTCTTATGATATAGGTTCAAGTGATCAATCAGCCCCATCATTAGATTCGCTCTTGCTCTAGGTTAACCCCAGCTTTTGGTGAGTCCTCATAGTCCGGGGATGTCAATTCAATTTATGTTTTTTTTTTCATGTCATTTCAGTTACACATTTAGTAGAGCTAGTTGGGGTCTTGTCCTATCAACTCATCTTGTGTTTAGAGGCTTTTTAGATAATGTTATATAGATATTCAACAGTTTACATGTAGTCCCTGTGATGTTGCCCAAACGCATGCAAACATACATGATCATCAAGTAATATGTCATTGTTAAGTCCATATATCGTATCCACAGAGACTTGTTAGTTTAATCATTATAAGGTTGTCACTTCAATTTCAATAATCTACAAAACATTTTAAATGAAGATTGGTTTGAGAAATTAAACTATCAAAACTTTAAATATAAAATTAACTAAAAACAATTGTGAGCTTAATTGTATTTCGATGATGATGAGAGTCTAGGGCAATGGAACTAGGTTGGTTTCAATTTGAGTTTTCAAGACGTAATTACACTAGTACAATTCTTCCTATGGTTGTTAGTTGCAAGTTACTATCCTATTTCATTCCACTATCCCTAGCATCAAAGAAATATTTCATAAACCCTAACTCCTATATCCCTATGGTAACAGGAGAATAATGAAATGAAGATTATGCCTACTTGTGTTTCAACTAAACGGGGTTGAAGGGTATATTCCTATCCTCAAAACAAACTTCTATCCTATCACCAATGGGTTCAAGGGTCTTTGAATTCCCATTCTGTATTTATTTTTAACCCTTTCAATTCCCTTTCCCAAGTTCAATCGAAAGCCAATGAATTACTTACAAGGTGATCAATCTCATTAACAATAAATTAACATAAATAAATATAAACAACCATAATTGAAGAACCGAAACTAGATTAAATTAGTCTTTCAAATACTCAACCATCCACCATGGCCACAACCCTAGGATATAAGTTTAGCCACTCATACACAAGAAGGAAAACAAATACTTAGTCATTATCATACGAAAATACCAGTAGAGAAGAGAAAAACCTAGTGTAGAACTTTGTCTTCATTCCAAACGGTTTATAAGCCTCCACAAACGAACTACGAAACATAAAAAATGATTATGTAACAAATGACCTAAGGCATGTATTTATAGATGAGCCTTCAAATGACGCTTTTGTCCTCTAAAACATAGCTTTAAAATCAGCATTTTCGGTCCCACAATGACCTTGTTGTGCCACCCCACTTATCTCACCATAAAATTAGTAAAATTTCCAATAATTTCAGGTCTGGAGAGGCCCTGGTATGCCACCCCCTCTATCTCGCCAAGGTGTTCATCAAATTTCTCAAAGTCTAGACAACTCTAGAGCGCAACGCCACTCATCTCACCAAGGTTTGTGAAATGCAATTCTCTGAAGTTCAAGAGATGGCACAACCCACCAGCCATAGCACCAACCTGAAGTTTTGTTTTCTGAAGTTTGGAACTTGGTGCGGGGAGCCAGCCATAGCACCAGGCTCTTCAGCTTCTCAAATCTGCACTCCTTTGATCATTTTGAGTCCCTTTTGCATAGTTTCCTAGTCAAATCAACTCAAATCGTTTGTTAGCATATAAATTATACAAACACATGAATTACGCATAAACTAAGGATTATGAAATCAAAACATGATCAAATATGGGTAAAAATATGGTAAATAGGCATAGAAATATGCCCAACATCACCACCTCACACTTCAACCATTGTTCATCTTCGAACATTCCTTAAAACATACCTAAACTCATGTTTCACCATCACACTTGAAACCTCTATCAATTCATACTCGACAAACTAGCATGGAGCATACATAAAGTGGTTTGATATAAGCAACACAATTTCATCAAGCACATATGAAAGCTTCACAACCAAGTTCACACAGCCTCTATGAATGACTCATCTTTTCAACACAAAAGGCCAACATGATTAAATGTGACACATGCAACAAGTAGTGCACCAAATTAGACCTCTTGTGCCCCTCACTTTTAGTGATGTTCCTCTCTCAAATTCATCATTGTAAAGACATGGAACACAATAACTAAGACACTCTCACACTCACAAATGATGTAATGCACATATGTAATATATCATAGGCTTGCCCTTCATGTATGTTAAGACTACCGAATTGCTTCAAGAGATTAAGATCACAAGGAGTTATTTTGGTTGTAATGTCAGCTAAGGGCGGAGAGAATTGATATTTCGTTTAATATTGACTACCACCCTAAGCACTTTTAAGACATATTTCACTTTTCTTGTCCACCACCTCTTTCCTTGTTTGTTCACCTTTCATCTACTCACCCTTGTCTTTTCTTTTCATGCCCCATTTTTCACTACTTGACTGCTAATTTGCTTCTCAAAGAATCACTAAGGATTTTGCAATAAAAGCTCTCTTTTTCATTTCCCCAGTAGAAAGTAGATAACACAATTTTATGGGCATCCCTTCTTCTTACTTTTCTTTTCTTACCACAAATTTTTCTTTTTCCCTTGCAATTTACCTTGGTGGAGCTTAACTTTAAAGTCTCAAAGTGCCTAAGACTACTTTAGATCACAAATCTGAGGTCTCACACAAAAAAAAATTGGATTAAGCTATTTTCATGGCTAAGAAAGAATAAAGTTCTAGATGCTATTTATATACACACAAAGCAATTCAGCTCACCTCTCATGGAAACAAAAATCTAATAAGTTTCTACAGCTGCACATTCACACAATCATATTGAATGACAAGTTTATTCATAATTGAGCCCTAAGGATATGTTGAATCAATTTAAAGAGAAATGTGTGTCTCTCATGGATCCTCACTTATGAAATCAAGATGACAACTTTATTTATTCCAGCATAGCAACTAAGAAGAATATCAACAAGCATACAAGCGGATGACCTATGACTCAATCCTAAAAATAATGTGATGAATCTTCCCTTAAGACAGTCGTCATCCATCTATCATATGGAAACGTCATTACTCTACAACTACAACGACTCAAACAAAACAAAATTTTGACTCCAAACTAAAGAAAGAAAAAATAACATAGTCAAGATGTCACGACCCGAACGGAGGCCCGGATCGCAACATGAGTCAAGGAGCCCTGAGAGACCTCAAGTCGACCCATGGCATAAACATACATCTAACTCAATCAAAGAATCTAAATAATCAACAATATAATTATATCGGAAGTCTAACATAAACATAACATCAAAATACAAAATCTAAAGCTAAACACAACCATATGTCCGAAAGGCCTCTAAACATGACGAGTTGATGCGACAAGACCCCAACTAACTCACAATTTGAAACTGAAAGTACATAAGAAAAAATCTAAATAGTCTAGTCCTCAGGAGATGAGGACTCACTAACAACAAAGGTGCTAACTCAGAGGATAGGCTAAGAGCGGGGCTGAACCTGAGAGCCGGGTCCAATATCATGAAATAATACAAAATAGAATATGCGGTTAGTACGTGGAATGTACTGAGTATGTAAGGTAAGTAAAATCTGTTAAGTAAGTAAAATCATTTAAAGACATGCATAATGTAAAACGTAGACATTAAGAGATCTGAGAGTAGGGCTTGCATGCATTCTTTCTGAAATCATGAACTCATCATAACATAACATATCATCATAACATAATTGAATGACTCAAAGATGAAATATGATATTTATAAGTAAAGATGAACATTGAGTCAAACCTTCTTTAGAGCATGCTTACATATGTAAATCTCATGAGTAATGAACATGCATAACTGAAATCAATAGGAACAATGGGAGACTCATCTTTTAACCGACATACCACGATAGAGCTCACGTGGTCCAAATTATCACATTCAAGTGAGTAGAGCCATCCAAAGCCTTGCCAGGGATAGGGACGATACCATGATATAGATATCAATCTTGTGGCCCAATAGGCAAGGGGATATCTCACAAGGGAGGTCCCAAAGTCATAATGTACAAATCGATGTTGGCACGTAGTTCTGAGGAATAGGGTGATTGACCCTTAGCTAGCTCGGTGCTAGACACTACTCTAAAAAACATGCATATGCTCTAAATCATTTGCCAATGAAGCTCAAGATCGTCTTTTGACGAAGCTCATAAATCAAATACATCTCGAAGAGGAAATCATGCATATGAGAAGCTTTAACTCAAACCATACCACAAGATGAAAGATAATTGGGAGTCTTCGCTCCAAAACCATGTGGTAAGCTATGCATATGAAAATCTTTAACTCAAAACATAGCAAAAAATATAAATGGGAGTCTTCGCTCCAAAACCAAGTGGTAATCTTAATTCGGGAAATCATCAATCATACTTAAACATGTGGGCATTGTCCAATACTTTATCATGCTTGAAAAATACTCAATTCATACCAAAAACATAATTATAACATGGGTATCTTGAAAACATTCTTTTCATCATAATATCTCATCATTAACATACATTCATCATAAATCTCATCCTTCATGAACTTCTCATCAATGGGCCTTTCAATTTATAAAACTAGAACATGATTTTTGATTGAAAACATTGTAAAATTTGCCCATGAATTAAATTCAATCATAGAAACGTATAAAGATCATACCTATGTAGAGAATTAGAAAATTCATGCATTGGGTTAAATCCCCATAGATTAAACATAGGAATTCATGATTTAGAGAAGGATTGGACATGAGTGTGAAAGGATTCACCCATTCATAACCCTACATACCTGTTGGTAGCTGATTCTTACACTTCTTTGAATGCCCAATAGGAAAATTGAAGAGAAATTGATGAATGGCAGGCTTGATAACCCTCTCTAGTATTCTACCTTGCATGCATGAATGAATAAGGCCTAAAATGAACTTAACCCCTTTAAAAGTCACTATTCATAACTCAAAATGACGTAGTTTAGGCCTAAGAAGCTTAGGAATTACGAAATACCCCTTACTAAATTCGCAGAAAATAACTGTCAGGTGGTCCCAACGAGGGACTTAACGATTCATCGTCAAGGGTCACGACTCATGGCTTAGTTCGTGAAGTACACTGCCTCTCAACTCTCCTAGGCTCGTCACGGATGACTTAATGACTCATTCCAGGTGACTACGACTTGTGGTCACCATCCATGATGTACACTGCCTTGGCCTCAGATATATTTGTAGCCTCTTGGTCACGACTCACCCCATGAATCGTGGGGACTGACCACGACTCGTGGGGTCCTCCCATCAAGTACACTAGCTCTCTTCCTTCTCTTTTCTTACTCACCCTCCCCGTGACTGACCTAATGACTAGTCGGGCCTGACCACGAGTCGTGGTCACATCCGTGGGATCCCATTTCCAAAATTTCAAATTCATTCCCTATGCCTCCTCTTGAGTCACATCACAACTCATGGGCTGCTCTCATGGGTCACCTCACGACCCGTGCTAATGCATGGTGCCAGATTTCAACTTTTCTCTGTTTCAACTCCCGGGTCTAATCTTTGGGCTTTTGGGGTATAACAATAGCTCTCCCTTGGGAACATTCATCCTCGAATATTAGAATACATATAGAAAAGTAGAGAAATGTAATTATCATATTCAAATACTGATCATTTAGATCGAAAACCGACGAAATAACTACCTCCAATTCAAACTACATAGCTGAACTGAATTCAAAAATCTTACATACATCCATATACATAAAAGAAACTTGGACACATGAACTGAATCATGAAATTAAATAGAGCTTTAGGTCAAAACTGATACCTCAAGTCCGAACTGAGCTGGTAGAGAATAAATGTGGCTATCTAGCCATCATTTATGCGTCGGCTTCCCATGTAGCTCCCTCAACATGTTGGTTCCTCCATAACACTTTGACTGAAGCTACTTCTTTTTTCCTTAGCCGTCGAACTTGATGATCCAGTATTTCTACCGGAACGTCCTCATCACTAAGGCTGTCTATTACAACGACACTGTCCACCAGGACAACTAGAGATGGGTCACCCAAACACCTCTTTAAGAGCGACACATGGAATACAGGATGCACAAAAGATAATTCTAAGAGCAACTCCAATTCATAAGCCACCTTGCCAACACGTCTCACTATCCGGTACGGGTTGACATAGCGGGGACTAAGTTTCCCCTTCTTTCCGAACCTCATCACTCCCTTCATAGGAGAAACCTTCAGAAATACCCAATCATCGACCTCAAATTCTAATTCTCTCCTCCTCTCATCGGCATAGGACTTTTGGCGACTCTAGTCA
This sequence comes from Datura wrightii, assembly GCA_035772735.1. Classification (NCBI taxonomy): domain Eukaryota; kingdom Viridiplantae; phylum Streptophyta; class Magnoliopsida; order Solanales; family Solanaceae; genus Datura; species Datura wrightii. Next base: position 101,485,326 of record JASDFA010000007.1, read on the forward strand.
CTTTTCAACCTGTCCCTTATTAACTGAACCTTCTCCATAGCCTCATGAACTGAATATGGTTCTATCATCGCCACTTTGCCAACCCACACATAGAGAGCCTCGAATAGTTCCATATGGATACTGGAATGATAGTTTTTATTGTATGAAAACTCGATAAGAGGCAAATGCTCATCGCAACTACCTTTGAGGTCAATCACACATGCTCTCAACATTTCCTCGAGTGTCTAGATTGTCCGCTCCGCTTGACCATCCATTTGCGGGTAAAATGTCGTGCTGAGCTTAACCTGAGTACCCAGTACTTTTTGAAATGACTTCTAAAATTGAGAGGTAAATTGAGTACCTCTATTTGAAATGATCGATAAGGGCACTCCACGCAATCGAACTAGCTCGTGGATAAATAGTTTTCCATAATCCTCTGCCGAATTTGTGGTTTTGACTGGTAGAAAATGAGCATCCTTGGTCAACCTATCTACCACAACCCAAATGGAGTCATATTTCTGGCGAGTGTGAGGCAAACCTATGATGAAGTCCATGTAATTTCTTTCCACTTCCAAGTAGGAATGTTGATATCCTGAAGCACACCTCCCGGTCTCTAATGCTCGACATTTACTTGCTAACAGTTAGGGCACTTAGCTACAAATTCCGCAATATCCTTCTTCATGCCATTCCACCAATAGATTTCCCGTAAGTCACGGTACATCTTGGTGGCACTCGAATGGATAGAAATACCAGGATCCATGAGCCTCGTGGAATATTTGACTCCTTAAATCATCCACGTTCGAAACACATAAGCAGCCCTAGTACCAAACCACACCATCTCCCTCTTTGGAGAAGACCTCTACCTTCTGATTTTGAATGGCTTCCTACAACTTCACCAAAATCGGGTTGTCATCTTGTCTAGATTTCACATCAGTCACCAAGAAAGATTTTGATCCATTTTGAACAACAACACTGCCAGCGGTCGAGTCAACCAACCTAACTCATAACCTGAGTTGAGCACATCCTTCACCAACTCCTTCTTCCCCTCATCCAAATGAGACACACACTCCATAGAGAGTCTACTAAGTGCGTCATCTACTACATTTACCTGGATGGTAAAGCACACTCATATCATAGTCCTTGAGTAGCTTGAACCACCTTCTTTTTCAAAAATTGAGATCTTTTTCCATGAACACATATTGTAAGTTCTTATGGTCCGTAAACACATCCACGACCCATACAAGTAATGTCTCCAAATTTTCAATGCGAATACCACCGCGACCAATTCAAGATCATGGGTTGGGTAATTCTTCTCGTGGACTTTTATCTATATAGAGGCATATGCTATAACCTTCCCCTGCTGCACCAAAACACACCCAAGTTCGATCCTTGAAGCATTACAATACACCATGAACCCATCGGTACCCTCAGGTAGGGTCAACACCGATACTGAGGTAAGTCGAGTCTTCAACTCATGGAAGTTCTTCTCATAAGCCTCCGACCATTGGAATTTCACCTTCTTCTGGATCAATTTGGTCAAAGGTGCTACAATCAATGCGAAACCTTCAATGAATCTCTGATAATAGCCAGCTAAGCCCAAGAAGCTTTGAATATCTGAATGATTCACCGGTCTAGGCCAATTCTTCACCGCCTCTATTTTCTGAGAGTCTACCGTTATGCCTTCGATTGATACCACATAGCCCAAAAATGCTATGGAGTTCAACCAAAACTCACACCCGCTGAATTTGGCATATAATTGGCGATCCTTTAGAGTCTGAAGTACTACCCTCAAATGAGCGGCATTTTCCTCCTCGCTTCGATAATATATCAAGATATTATCAATGAATACAATCACGAACATATCCAAGTATGGCTTGATCATCCTGTTCATCAGGTCCATAAAAGTTGTAGGAGCATTCATTAGTCCAAAAGACATAACTATAAACTCATAATGACCATACCGCATCCTAAAGGCTGTCTTCGGTATGTCACACTCCCGAACTCTGAGCTGATGATACCCGGATCTGAGATCTATCTTTGAGAAACACATGGCACCCTGAAGTTGATCAAATAAATCATCAATCTTGGGTAAAGGATACCTATTCTTGATGGTGACTTTGTTCAATTGCTGATAATAAATACACATTCGAAGGGAACCATTTTTCTTTTGGACAAAGAGAACTGGTGCATCCCATGGGGACATGCTCGGTCTAATGAAACCCTTATCTAAGAGGTCCTTCAATTGCTCTTTCAACGCTTTTACCTCGGCTGGAGCCATTTTGTAGGGAGTAATAGATATAGGCTGCGTGGTGGGAAGAATGTCAATACCAAAATTGATCTCCCGCTCGAGAGGGATTCTCGGTAAATCATCTAGAAAAACCTCTTGATACTCACGTACTACTAGAATTGACTGGATAGTTGAGGTCTCGGACGTCACATTCTTAACTGTCACGCCCCACCTTGGGAGGCAAGACTGGCACCTAGTGACCTACTAAGATCTGAACTAACTGAGCCTAAGCACTTTGGTGCAGGCTTACTCCCCAAATCAAGAAAACAATGGGCTATATCTCAGCTATAAATACAACCTCCAGCCGACAAGGCCTTATAGCCACCTATGAAAGAAAACGGCTAACTAGAAATGGACAATAATAGGGAATCCAATGTGGGCCGACAAGACCACCATGATGTCTAGTCATGACGGTAAAGTTAAACCGGTGCTAAGCTAAGCTATTGCCGATAAGGCCGCTAATTTGCCATCTAAACAAGGCCCCATAGGGCCAATAGGTACTAACACACATATAGGCCCCACATGGACAATAATAGCTAACCATAGGGAAATAGAATAATTTGAGGGACTCTAGCAGTAATATGATGGTTGGGACAGGGCCCGAACCTACCCATGAACGGTATAATCAAAAGGAAGTAATCATCTGGCTACAAGCTCCAGAAGAAAGGAGCTAAATGCTCTGGTGATGTTGGCTAAAAGCTACGAGGGACCTGCTCCTCGTCTATCCGTACCTACAGGCAAGTAATGCAGTGCCCCAGAAAGGGCGTCAGTACAATAGGTACTAAATATGTAAGGCGATAACTGTAGATGAGTGAAATAAAGAGATAGAATTAAAAATAACCAAAATGAAGGGGGTAAAGACCATACCTAAATAATAGAACTTCTTACTGTTTAATTATCAATAACTAAAGCAAACATAAACCTTATCTGGCCCCCATAAAATGGTTACAACCAGCACAAAATAACCCACCTGAGGCCCCCATAAACCCTGGTGAGTACACCTCAGTCTATATACCCCTATCCAAGGTCGCACTGGTCAACTAATAGCTATAGTCGTCCTACCAATCCCCTGGGTTTTCATTTGAGCCCGCTCGGCCCCTAACTGTAACTGTGTCTAAGTCTGATGGACTCCTAATATCTGCAACCCGAGCACCAGGCTCGACGGTGGTGTATAAAGACAATCACGGCATATGAGGACCTAGGACCCCATCTTCATCCCTGATGGAGAGAATACCACTCCGTAGAGCTACGTAATTTCGTGCCTGGCGGGTGTCTACACAGCTAATAACCCTGGGGTCAGTCATGAAGGCTATACAGGCATAATCCATCCCCAACTAACATGAAATAGGGGTCTCAGCTATAACAACTAATCATAATAGACATGCTTCGGGTATTCTTACTGGGATTTAAACTGAGTTATCACGCCAAAAAAACTAACTTGCCGAAGGAAACTGCTTTAACATACCTTGTTTTCCGCTTACTAATTAACTGGAGAGTTTCAGGTCGTATTCAACTGCTCTTCTCAACTGCAAACATATTATTGGAAGAATGAGGCTAATTTTAGTACTAAATTCGGAGAAAATGATAACTTCATATAGAAACATTAACTATATTTCAACTTGACGGAACACGATTAAAAACTCATAATTTCTCGAGAATCCAGAAGGAAGAAATGCTTACTTTAAGCCTGTGATCATATTAACAATAGTTTGGAGCAATTCCAACAACTTTAGCTCAGCGGAGTTATGTTTGGCCGGGTGAATCTAACTCTGTAGTAATGCTCCCTGCAGCCTTATACTTCGATACCCGAAGTTAATTTGAATTTGAGTGGTGTTTCATAGCGTAACGGACGAATTTTAACTTGTTTTCTCGTGGTTTCTCACCTCTACCCGTATATATCTTAGAATATAACTTAAAAATCAAAGGATGAGACTTATATATACTTGAGATGGTGGACAGGAGTCCTTGGCACGAACCTTGTCGCGCCAATCTTGGGCCGTTCCACGGAGCCTATCACGCAAATCTTGGGCCATGCCACATTTCCCCTTTGGGAAACTTGTTCGGCCTTCTCCTGCGCATCCCGACTCCACATTCGTCCGACCTTTTCCCGGGCCCTTTCTCATACGTATTATACTCTAAAACTCTTAACCAACATATGAATAAGCCGTCAAAAAATTAGAAACTTACATGTGTAACATCCTCCCCCCTTAGGAACATTTTTCCTCGAATGTTAACTTCAGCTTATAGGAACCTTAACTCTTGCAACTACTTATTTTGGAAAAATTTCGGCAAAGTCTCCCCTATAATATGGACTACCCAAAAATCCTGAAACGCTGAAACGTCTAGTACAGGCACTTCATGTAATACTATTACAACTATTTTACGATAAGACTGGAGTCACTGAGCAATTCATATACCACAAATCATGAAACAATGGCTGAATCAATAACTTACCTTAACTGCATAATCTAGACTAAGTTTGGCACAACTGAGGATATCTGGATTTCATGTCATCCTCAGCTTCCCAAGTCATTTCCTCTCTATTCTTGTTTTTCCACAGTACTTTAATAGAGGCAACATCTTTAGTCCTCAACCTGCGGATCTGCCGATCTAATATAACTACTGGAATCTCTTCATAGGCTAATTCCTCGGTAACCTGGACATCCTCAACTGGCACAATTCGGGATGGATCCCCTATGCACTTTCATAGCATCAACACATGGAAGACTGGATGAACAAATTCCAACTCTGAAGGTAAATCTAGCTCGTACGCCACCTAGCCTATTCTCCAGATTATTCGATACAACCCAATAAACCTCTGGTTGAGCTTACCCTTTTTTCCAAACCTTATTACGCCCTTCACTGGCGAGATTTTTAGAAATACCCAGTCACCTACACTAAACTCCAGGTTTCGACCCGCATATCGGGCGTAAGATTTCTGGCGGCTCTGAGCTGTCAGAAGACATTCTCTGATAAGCTTCACTTTCTCTTCTGTCTGATGAATTATATCTGACCCAATTAATCCTGTTTCTCCAACCTCAAACCAACCAACTGGGAACCTACATTTTCGCCTATATAAAGCCTCATACGACGCCATCTGAATCATTGAATGGTAACTATTTTATAGGCAAACTCAATAAAGGGTAAATGTTCATCCCAGCTACCTCCAAAATCTAGTCCACATGCCCGTAACTATCCTCGAGCATCAGAATTTTACGTTCCGCCTGCCCATCTATTTGAGGATGGAATGCCGTACTCGGATTAACTTGGGTTCCCAGATCCTCTAGAAAGACTGCGCGAACTTAGCTGTAAAATGTTCTCCCTTATCAGAAATGATGGATACTGGGATGCCATGTAATCTGACTATCTCCCTGATATAAAGCTCAGCATAATCTTCAGCTGAAAAGGTAGCCCTTACTAGTAGAAAGTGAGCCGATTTTGTCAACCTGTCAACAATCACCTAGATGGAATCAAATTTATGTATGGTAGGAGTTAACCTTGTCACAAAATCCATATTAATTGCCTCCCACTTCCACATAGGCACTGCTATCTCCCGTGTCAGTCCGCCGGGTTTTTGATGTTCGGCTTTCACCTGTTGTCAATTAGGACATTAAGCTACAAATTCTACTATCTCCTTTTTCATTCCCGACCACTAGTAAATCTCTTTTATATCATGATACATATTTGTTAAACCAGGATGAAGAGTGTAATGAGAATAATGCACCTTCCCCATAATTTGTTGGCGAAGTCCTGCTACGTTTGGAACACAGAGGCGATGCCTATATCTCAAAACTCCATCTTCGGTTACCTGGAAATCTATAACTTTCCCTCACTGAACCTTATCTCTGAACTAAACCAGGTTAGGGTCTTTGTACTGTTATTCTTTCACTTCTATTACTAACGACGATACTGCCGTATTCTGAATTACTGTTGCACTGTCTCCCGAATCTACTATATGGACGGCTAAACTGGCTATCTGATGCAATTCTCGGGCCAGTTCCCGCTTTTCTGGATTTAGGTGTACTAAACTCCCCATGGATTTACGGCTGAGGGCATCTGCTACAACATTGGCTTTCCCTGTGTGGTACAAAATATTCACATCGTAGTCATTCAACAGCTCTAACTAGTGACCCTTCCGTAGATTCAACTCTTTCTGTGTGAAAATGTATTGGAGGCTCTTATGATCAATGAAAATATCTACATGAATTCCATACAGATAGTGCCTCCATATTTTCAAGGCATGATCACCGCGCTAATTTCAGGTCATGGGTGGGGTAGTTCTTTCATGCTTCTTCAGCTTCCTGGAAGTAGAAGCAATTACTTTACCATGTTGCATCAGAACACATCCTAACTCGACGCCTGAAGCATCGCAATATACTGCATAACCCTCTGATTCTTCTGGCAAGGCTAATACTGGTGCTGAGGTCAGTCTGTCTTTGAACTCCTGAAAGCTCTGTTTACATGCTTCAGTCCAGTGAAATTTAGCTTCTTTCTAAGTTAACTTGGTCAGAGGCACAGCTAAGGTGGAAAATCCTTCCATGAACCTTCTATAATACCTAGCTAACCCTAGGAAAGTACGTACCTCGGTCGGAGTGGTAGGTCTCGGCCATGTTTTTACTGCTTCAATTTTCTGCGAGTCTACCTGAATGCCAACATCTAACATAATGTGGCCTAAAAAGGCTATTGAATACAACCAAAATTCACATTTAGAAAACTTCTCATATAGTTGGCGATTCCTGAGAGTCTTGAGCACTATTCATAGATGATCTGTATGATCTTCCTCTCAGTAGGAATATACCAGAATATCATCAATAAATACTATCACAAACAGGTCCAGATATGGCCTGAAGATGTTGTTCATTAAGTCCATGAACACTGCTAGAGCATTCGTCAGCTCAAAGGACATGACTAGGAATTCAAAATGGCCATACCTAGCCTGAAAGCGATTTTCGAAATATCCCCCTGATGAACCCGAACCTGATGGTACCCTGATCTTAAGTCAATTTTTGAGAAATACTTTGCCCCTTGCAATTGGTCAAACAAGTCATCTATTTTGGGAAGCGGGTACTTATTCTTGATAGTGACTTTATTAAGCTGTCGGTAGTTTATACACATACGGAGAGAGCCATCCTTATTTCTCACAAACAGAATTGGTGCTCCCCATGGTGAAGTACTCAGCCTGATGAAGCCCTTATCTAACAGATCTTTCAACTGTTCCTTCAGTTCTATGAGTTCAGCAAGAGCCATTTGGTACGGAGGAATGGATATAGGCTGAGTACCTGGTAATAAATCAATTGCAAATTCGATTTCCCGTTCTAGGAGAATGTTAGGTAGCTCATCCAGGAATACATCTAGAAATTCATTAACTACTGGAATGGACTGAAGAGTTGGAGATTCTTCTTGAACGTCCTAAACTCTGACAATATGATAAATACATCCTTTTACTATCAATTTTCTTTTCTGTAGATAGGAAATAAACCTACCTTTTGGCGTGGCTGCACTACTTTCCACTTCCGTACAACCTCCCCTGGAAAGTGGAATCGGACAGTCTTGGTCAAACATTAAACATTGGCGTAGCATGGCGCTAGCCAATCCATACCCATAATTGCATCAAAATTAGTCATCTCTAGTTCTATAAAATCTACTAAAGTCTGACGACCAACAACCACTACTGTGCACCACCAGTTGACCCTCTTGGCTATGATAGCGTAACCGTCGGGAGTAGACACTGAAAAAGGTCGCTGAAGCGATTCTAGCGTAATATCAAACTTTCGAGCCACTAATGGGGTAACATAAGACAAGGTGGATCCTGGATCTATCAGTACATAAATAAAACGAGAGTAAATGTCCAGCATACCTGTCACCAAATTCGGCGATGACTCTGACTCTTATCGTCCCAATAAAGCATAAGTGCAATCTTGACCGGTACCTGAGCTAGATGCCCGTGATCTGCCTCGGCCTTTGCCAGCTGGAGCTGAGGGCCTACGCCCTACTAGAGATGCAAGGGCACGAGATCCTACTAAAGATTTATCCTGTCAGTCCCAATCACTCTGACCCCTGGCTGGACACTCCCTTATTTGATGACCCTCCTGTCCATAGGTATAACGTGATGTGGAACCATACCTAAACGCCCCAGAGTGACGTCGACTGGAAACAGGACAAATCGGCACGGTGAATCTACTCTACTCCACTCCTCTCTACTGTTGTGATCCTGCTGATCGTGAGCTCTTGCCGGGTCCTGACTGTCCCCGACGACCAGATCCACTACCTTGCTGTTGTTGTGGGCATGGGGATCTGGGTGGTCTACCTAAAAGTCGTGGCCTGGGTCCACCCTGGGATTCTACCTACATGTCACTAGGTCTGGCCCTGTGGCGCTGCTCCTGATCTGCCCTCCTTATCTCCCGTTGCCGCTGTCTGATCCCTTTAATATTTTGAGCAAAAGCCTAGACGCGAGAAATATCCATGTTCTCTCGCAGAGTAGCCATAATAAAGGTCTCCACATATTCTGCTTTCATCCCCATAATAAACCGATACACCCAAGCTTACATGGTATCCACAAAAGCTGGTGCATATCGGGCCAAGGAGTCGAACCTCATATGATACTCCTAGACACTCACTTACCCCTCCCTAAATGTAGGAACTGATCAACCCGGGCCTGTCGAATTTCCCATGATAGGTAGTGGTCCAGAAAAGCCTCTGAGAAGCTGGGCCAAGTCGGAGGGTAAACATCTCTCCCCCGGGACCTCTCCCAACTCTCATACCACAATATTGCTATGTCCCATAAATAGAATACTGCTAACTCAACTGACTCTATAGGTGTAGCATGCATCACCCTGAAAATCTGCTGCATCTGATCAAAGAAATCCTAAGGGTCCTCCGCCTGATCCATCCCTATAAACTGCGGGGCACTCAAGGAGAGGAACTCTCGGACCCTCAAACTACTAGGCCCTCCTGAGGAATCTGCGACTATGGGTGCCATTAGCTGATGCTGTGCAGCCATTATCTGAGCTAGCATAACAATAGCACTCCTAACCTCCTGATCCGATAGTACCAGTATAGAGGCTGCTGGAGGCAGTGCCGTCACATTTGCTGCTCCGAGCGGCTCCTAGCATGGTGGAGAGTACTGGGGATACGGAGATGATGTATCCCTATCGCCCTCAGATCGGGCCGACTCTGACTAAGGCACCCTACTAGTGCCTTCCCCTACTGCAACGTCCAATCTCCTGCCATTTGTGGCATGTCACGGGTCTGCCATTTCTCTGCAGATAAAAGAATATGGTAAGCTTAGGGACTCAACCCTATACTGTACAACTCTATAGAACGACTAGATAAGAAGAAAGAGTAACCATCCTAGCATGCCTCGCAGCCTCCTGCCTATAGAATGTGGTGCACAACACATCCATAGATAAGACTCTACTTAGCACGACTTGCAGACTCCCTGGGATACGACCTGCTCTGATACCAAATTTTTCACACCCCATCTTAGGAGGCATGACGGGCACCTGGTGCCCTACTAGGATCTAAACTGACTGATCTGACTGAGCCTAAGCACTTCTAGTGTAGGCTTACTCCCCAAATCAAGAAAACAACGGGCTATATCTCGGTTGTAAATACAACCTCCGGCCGACAAGGCCTTATATCCACCTGTGAAAGAAAATAGCTAACAAAGAAATAGAAAATAACAGGGAATCCTATGCGGGCCTACAAGACCACCATGATGTCTATTTATGACAGTAAAGTAAAATCGGTGCTAAGCTAACTATGGCCGACAAGGCCGCTAATCTACCAGCTAAACAAGGCCCCATATGGCCAACAAGTAAACTAACGCACATATGGCCCCACACGGCCAATAATAGCTAACCACAGGGAAATAGAAACAATCTGCAAGCCTCTAGGAGTAATATGATGGTGGGGACAAGGCCCCGACCTACCCATGAATTGTACAACCAAAAGGAAGTAACCTTCTTTCTACAAGCTTTGGAAGAAAGGAGCTAACTGCTCTAGTGATGTTGGTTGAAAGCTACGAGGGACCTGCTCAAGCAAGTGATACAGCGCCACGGAAAGGGTGTCAGTACGATAGGTACTGAATATGTAAGGCGATAACTGTAAATGACTGAAATAAAGAGATGAAACTAAGAATAACTAAAATGAAGGGGGTAGAGACCATACCTAAATAATAAAACTTCTGACTATCTAATTATCAATAACTAAAGCAAACATAAACCTTATCTGGCCCTCATAAGTTGGTTACAACCAGCACAGAATAACCCACATGAGGCCCCCATAAGCCCTGGTGAGTACACCTCAGTCTATATACCTCTATCCAAGGTCAGACTGGTCAACTAATAGCTATAGCCGTCCTACCAATCCCCTGGGTTTGCAATTGAGCCCACTCATCCCCTGACTGTAACTGTGTCTGAGTTCGGTGGACTCCTTATATCTGCAACCCGAGCATTAGGCTCGATGGGGGTGTATAAAGCCTACCACGACATATGAGGACCTGGGACCCCATTTTCATCCCTGACAGATAGCATACCACTCCGTAGAGCGACATCATCTCGCACCTGGACGGTGTCAACACAGCTAATAACCCTAGGGTCGGTTATGAAGGCTATACAAGCATAATACATCCCAAACTAACATGGAATACGGGTATCAGGTAATAACAACTAATCATACTAGACATGCTTCTGGTATTCTTATTAGGATTCAAACTATGTTATCACGCCATAAAAACTAACTTGCCGAAGGAAACTTTCTTAACATACCTCGTTCGCGCTTACTGATTAACTGGTGAGTTTCAGCTCGTATTTAACTGCTCTTCTCCACTGCAATCATATTATTGGAAGAATGAGGCTAATTTTAGTAATAAATTTGGAGAAAACGATAACTTTATATAGAAATATTAACTATATTTCAACTTGACGGAACACGGTTGAAAACTCGTAATTTCTCGAGAATCTAGAAGGAAGAAATGCTTACTTTAAGCCTGTGATCGTATTAACACTAGTTTGGAGCAATTCCAACAACTTTAGCTCGGCAGAGTTACGTTTTGCCTGGCCGAATTTCACGAAACTAACTTTGTAGTAATGCTCCTTGCAGCCTCATACTCGATACCCGAAGTTAATTTGAATTTAGGTGGCGTTTTGTAACTTCAATGGACGAATTTTAACTTGTTTTATCGTGGTTTCTCACCTCTACCTGTATATATCTTAGAATATAACTTATAATCAAAGGATGAGACTTATATATACTTGAGGCGGTGGGCAGGGGTCTGTGGCATGGACCCTGTCGCGCCAATCCTATGTCGTGCCACGGAGCCTATCACGCCCATCCTGGGCCGTGCCACGTTGTCCCTTTGGGCAACTGGTCCGGCCTTTTCTTGCGCGATTCCGACTCCGTGTTCATCCGACCTTTCCTCGGTCCCTTTCTCAATGTATTATACTCTAAAACTCTTAACAAACGTACGAATAGGCCGTCTAAGCATTAGAAACTTATGGGGTGTAACATTAACCCTAACTAGATGGTACACTCAAACATTATAAATCATCTTTCTAGCCTTAAGGTAGGAGATGAAATGAACTACAGGCACAACTAAACTACCCTTCCATTCTAGGACTGGCTCACCGGAAATCTGAACTCTACTGCTTAGGTTCTAAAATTAACTGAGGCATAACATGCAAATAGCCAATCCATGCCGAGGATAACATCAAAATCGGTCATGACTAACTCTATCAAATTTGTTGATGTGACTTTCTGAAGGACTGAGATTGTGCTCCTCTATACACCTGTCTAGCTATAACTGAGTTACCTACAGGAGTAGAAACTAAGAAGGGTTCTGACAAGACTTCAGGACTGACTCCGAAGCTACTAGCCACATAAGGTGTCACAAAACACAAGGTAGCCCCCGAATCTAGCAAAGCATAAACATCAATATGGAAACCTCATAACATACTAGTGACTACATCTTGGTAGACCTCCTGCTCCTGGTAGGATGCTAAGCCATAGAATCTGTTTTGGCACTGGCTGCCACCTATGCTAGTAGATGCTCCAAGATGTGCTGAGCATACGGGTGTGGCTGCTAAACTAGAAGCTCAGCTTCGGCCCCCATCATGATCCTGCCTCGCATTGGGAAATCTCTGAGCATTTGTCCGGGCTTCCAACACCTAAAACAAGCACCTGTACCTGCTAGGAACTGGCCTATGTGCCCCTGACCACATCTGCGACAAACTGAAATGCTAGAATCTGCGGGTCTACTACTCTGACCCCTAGAGCCTGATGCTCGCCCCCTCTGATCATGCCTCGGCTTAGATGGCACACTCAGTGCTAAAGATGTTGGGGCTGATGACCTTTGGTGGGTTTGCTATCAGAGCCTACCACCTGACCTTAGCTGTGAGAACCTGTGTTCATCGGTCCTGGCCCTCTTGGCCTCCCTTTCCCTCAGATGTGCCGCCTCTATCTGCTGAGTGTACAAGACTATCTAAGGGAAGTCTATGTCCTGGTGAAGCATGGCGATCCTAAAATTCTTCTCCAAATAGCCCGCCACGCCATGAACAATCGGCTCACCCGCACCCTCTGATCAACCACTAACTCTGGGGCATACTTTGACAAGCGAGTGAACTGGAGAGCATACACCTGTACCGTCATCCTCCCTTGCTTCAAATTTACAAACTTAGCTGCCTTCAGCTCCCTCATCTCACGAGGGAAAAACCAATCCAAGAATGTAATATGGAGCTCTTCCGAAGTGACAGGGCCTACTCCAGCAACCCTGCTATCCTTAAATTGGTGAAACCAGATATGCGCGACACCTTTAAACTGGTACAAGGTCAACTCTGTGCATTCGACCCCATTTGCCCCCATGATTTGGATGAGCTTCACGATCTCATTTATGAACTCATGTGGGTCCTCATCTACTTTTGACCCAAGGAACTTTGGCGGGTTCATTCTCAAGAAGTCTCTAGCTCGAGCTGCCACTGTATTACCATTTTGCAGAACATGCACAACAGTCTACTGATTGACCTAAGCGGTCAAGGCCTGCACAAGCATCTGAATATCTGCCCGAAACTCAGCATGGGCAACTGGCTCTGGTGCTTGGGGCTCCTGAACTGGTGGGGCCTACAGATGCCCATTCCTATTGCCATCCTCATGGCCTTCATCATTCCCATTCCTCTTACCGTTCATTCTTCGAGGATCCATGAATCTTCAATCGTGAATAGCATGAATTATAAGGATAAGGAGACTTTTCTTCACATGAAACACATCATGAAAGATGGGAACATTTTCGAAATGCCTCGTAGCCTCTTCTTCATAGGTGTGGCGCGCTTCACACCCATGAAAAAGACTCTTGTTGATGCGGCTTTCAGATAGCCTAGGACCCTTCAAATCTATCGCTCTGAATTCCAAGTTTGTCACGACCCAAATGGAGGCCCGGATCGCAACACGAGACAAGGAGTCCCTAGAGACCCCAAGTCGACCCATGGCATAAGCATACATCTAACTCAATCAAAGAAATTGAATAATCAACAATATAATCATAGCAGAAGTCTAACTTAAACATAATATTAGAATACGCAATCTGAAGCTGAATACAACCATATGTCTGAAAAGCTTCTAAACATGACAAGTTGATGGGACATGACCCCAACTAACTCACAATCTGAAACTGAAAGTACATAAGAAAAAAATCCAAATAGTCTAGTCCTCAGGAGATGAGGACTCACCAACAACGAAGGTGCTAACTCAGAAGATGGGCTAAGAGAGGGGCTGAACCTGAGAGCTGGGTCTTGTATCGTGAAATAATAAAACATAATGTATGCGTAAGTATGTGGAATGTATCGAGTATGCAAGGTAAGTAAAACCACTTAAGTAAGTAAAATCATTTACAGACATGCATAATGTTAAACATAGACATTAAGAATATGAGAGTAGGGGTTGCATGCATTCTTTTTGAAATCATTATCTCATCATAACATAACATATCATCATAACATATCATAACATAATCGATTGATTCAAAGATGAAATCTGATACTTATAAGTAATGCTGAACATTGAGTCAAACCTTCTTTAGAGCATGGTTACATATGTAAATCTCATAAGTAATGAACATGCATAACTGAAATCATGAGGAACAATGGGAGACTCATCTTTTAACTGACATACCATGATAGAGCTTACGTGGTCCCAACTATCAAACTCAAGTGGGTAGAGCCGTCCAAAGCCTTGCTAAGGATAGGGACGATACCATGATATAGATATCAAGCTTGTGGCCCAATAGGGAAGGGCATATCATACAAGGGAGGTCCCAAAGTAATAATGTATAAACCGACGTTGGCACGTAGTTCTGAGGCATAGGGTGATCGACCCTTAGCCAGCTCGGTGCTAGACACTCCTCCAAAAAACATGCATATGCTCTAAATCATTTTTCAATGAATCTCAACATCGTCTATTCACAAAGCTCATAAATCAAATACATCTCAAAGAGGAAATCATGTATATGAGAAGCTTTAACTCAAACCATACCACAAGTTGAAAGATAATTTGGAGTCTTCACTACAAAACCATGTGGTAAGCTATGAATATGAAAAGCTTTAACTCAAAACATACCACAAGAAGAAAATATAAGTGGGAGCCTTCGCTCCAAAACCATGTGGTAAGCTTAATTTGGGAAATCATCAATCATAATTAAACATGTGGGCATTTCCCAATACTTTGATATGCTTGGAAAATACTCAATTAATACCAAACACATAATCATAATATACGTAACTTGAAAACATGCTTTTCATCATAATATCTCATCACGAACATACATTCATCATAAATCTCATCTTTCACGAACTTCTTTTCATTGGGCCTTTCAATTTATAAAACAAGAACATGACTTTTGATTGAAACCATTGTAAAATTCGCCCATGAATAGTAATTCATTCGTAGAAATATATAAAGGTCATACCCATGTAGAGAAATAGGAAATTAGTGCATTGGGTTAAAACCCCATAGATTAGTCATAGGAATTCACGATTTAGAGAAGGATTGTGCATAGGTGTGAAAGGATTCACCCATTCATAACCCTACATACCTGTTGGTAGCTGATTCTTACTCTTCTTTGAATGCCCAATAGGAAATTGAAGAGAAATTGATGAATTCTACGCTTGATCACCCTCTCTAGTCTTCTAACTTGCATGCATGAATGAATGGGCCTAAAATGAACTTAACCCTTTTAAAAGTTACTATTCATAACTCAAAATGATATAGTTTAGGCCTTAGAAGCTTACGAATTACGAAATACCCCTTACTAAATTCGCAGAAAATAACTGTCAGGTGGGTCCAACGAGGGACCTAATGATTCGTCATCAAGGGTCACGACTCGTGGCTTAGTTCGTGAAGTACACTGCCTCTCAAGTCTCCTAGGCTCATCACGGATGACTTACTGACTCATTCTAGGTGACCACGACTCGTGGTCACCATCCGTGATGTACATTGCCTTAGCATCAGATATATTTTTCCCTGCTTGGTCACGACTCACCCCACGAATCGTGGGGACTGACCACGACTCGTGGGGTCCTCCCGTCAAGTACACTGACTATCTTCCTTCTCATTTCTTACTCATCCACCCCATGACTGACCTAACGACTCATGGGGCCTGACCACGAGTCGTGGTCACATCTGTGGGATCCCATTTCCAAAATTTCAAATTCATACCTTGGGCATCCACATGAGTCATATCACGACTCGTGGGCTCCTCTCACTAGTCATCTCACGACCCATCCTGATGGCTTGTGCCAGATTTCAACTTTTGTCTATTTCAACTCTCGGGTCCGATCTTTGGGCTTTTGGGGTATAACACAAGATGAACACCAAGTCAAAATATCCTAAGTATCCAAGTTAACGTCACCATACCATCTTTTACAACGCATGACCTACAAATCATCAAGCTACTACTATAAGGAATGACATAATAATGCTACGACCTACTATAACTATAGCAATCAAAGAACAACAGTATCTTTCCTCCACCCCACACTTAAAAAGGTGCAATATCCATAGTGCACACACAATCATATCATAAAGGGAGAGAAAATAAAGAAAAACACTTCCTGGGTCGCTAAGCATTATCCTCGGGGTTGTACTCCTCATTCTTATCAACATCATCATCTTTGCCATCAACCTATATGGAGTCTGTAGCATCCTCCTCCTCCTCATCCATATTTAAGTCATCAACAATCAGTAAGGACTGTGGCCTCATCATCATCAAGTGCCTCCTCAAAGGATGGGCCCACTCTGCCCATCAACATAGCACTTTTTATGAGTTGGTATAGTGCCTCTAAAGCTGTCATCTCCTTTGTAGTGGCAGGTCCATGTCCTAGCCTCAGCTATAGATCTAGCATCCCAATATACAACCCTTCCAGCTCTCATCACGATCTTGATGATCAGCAATAGTAAGAAGAGGGCCTGTGGAAGGGACAGTCTCCTTCACCTCTGTAACTTCCATCATATTTCCAGCTAGGTGTCCTACTAGAGTAAGACAAGGTCTGCATCCTCCTCCTGAATACCTGCCTCCCACAAGAACATGGTCAAGAGACTGCCATGAAAATATTTCCATCTACAATTGTCCCGTGATATTCTAATATTCTCACAAAGCACAATATCAAAATTGATCGGTATCCCCTTCTTAACATATACACCAAGACAATCTGTTCTCGAATTACCTCTATCATATGTGTCCTAGGGAGAAAGGCAGCACATACCAACTTCACCCACACCTTTGCCTCCCTATTCAGATAAGCAAACACAGGCATGGAATGAGTTCCATTTTGATCCGTCACCCTACGGGCGGATGAGTGCTCACCACATAGAGTGTAACAGATGTCTCTATATGGAGGCTTCTCCAGTAAGATGAAATACTCCGAAGGGTCTACAGAAGGTGTCTTTTAGAAGGTATTAAACCTTTTAGCTGTGAATCATACCACCTTCTGATATTTACCTTGGTTCTCTCTCTGAATTAGGTATCCCAGTTTGCGTAGAACTCCCTCACCAATGTGAGGTTGAACCTCTCCGAATCATTAAAGATGTAACCAAGTCCCAACTCACATATCTTGTCCCGAATGGTCGGGAACTCAAGTGCCAAGAAACCCTCATCTATTCAATTCTTAGGTACATACTTGGCTTCTTTTTGAGTGTTGAACCAAGTAAGACCATGAGGCTCTACTACTTTTTCTCCAAATCTCCTCACAGGGTCGGCTTTGGAAGCCGAAGAGCTAGCCCCCTTTTTGGCTTTTCTAGTCCTCTTGAGACTTAGTTTAACAACAACCACCTCCTCTCCTTTTGATGCCATGGTACCAAGCAAGCAAAAATCAAGAACTTCAAAAAATTAATTTGTGAATATAATGACTAACTAATTAAGTGTTGAAGGAGAAAAATTCACCCCACACTTAATTTTCTAGCATATTTATGAGAATTTGTCAAATAGAGTACTCAAGATTTCCCCCATCATCATCCAATCTCAATAATTCGCATGAATTTTTCTTCTTCTCTATTCTCCTCTAATTTCAACTTTTTCAAGAATGCCTCAATTAGGCCATCCCTCTCACTTTCCTCCTCCAGTTCATAATTCAAGTCAGTCATGTATGAAAGTAGCAATATTCAATTTAAGTAACAATCAACAAATAAGTTACTACCATCCAACATGAACTAATCATGAATTTTCAACAACTCAAGCATTCATCACATTCAAGACTTTAAGATTCTTGCATTTTCTCTCTCTATATTTAATGCATTTACCCACCACTTTTCATGACTTCAATTCACCAACCCCCATCATCCCCACTAGTTTAAATCACCATATTCAACCAAGAATTAAGCTATCTAACAAAGATACATGCTATCATGGAAGAATTTAAGATATTAAGCACATAAAACCCAAAACATGAAATTCAATCTTTTCACCAACAATGGTGATTTGGGTTCTAAAACTTGAGGGATAAGGGTGTGGGAGCATGCTGTCATAACTGTCTAACCAAGAGAGAATAAATATACTTACTTGAGTTGAAGATGAGAGCTTCACCAAAGCTTTGTAGAAGACAATAATTGAGGGGAGAGGGGAAGAGGAAGTTACGGCTTAAGAGAGAGAGAAAGAGAGAGATGAACTTTGTGCTTTTTGTTTTTCAACTTTTTGAGGAAAAGGATGAATAGGAACTTAAATAAAGAGGTGGGGCATGGGCTTTTATGTAATTTTAAGGTCTTTTGAGTCAACATTGACTCAATTTGACTAAAAATATTCGTCCAACTAGCCCCTGGCGCACTTCCCACTCTGTCTCATAACATACGTAGAAAAAATATTTTCTCTGGAAATAGGAGGCTGGCATGGTGTGCCACCCATAGCCTCACCTTCCAAAATATTTTTTCTTCTAGGATTTTATTCCTGGCACCCCCCGCCAGGCATCTCATCCCAGACTTACACTTTTAAGCTCAATGTCCCACTTGTTCTTTCCTCCTACGCCCTGTTCGTCTCTACAAAACGAAGAAAAATATACAAAATATTAGAAGGATGGGGTTGCCTCCCATCAAGCACCTTAGTTATATTCGTGACACGACATTCATGGTTTGCCTCCCATGTAGCACCTGATTTAATGTCGTGGCATGATTATGGTCCCCATCACTCCTTCATGCGAGTGGACTTGTGATCATATCAAGGATCTGCTAAACTCCAATGGAGCACATGCTGCTCAAAAACATGAGTACAACCTTTAGGTTCTCCCACCGGCTTCATTGTGATGTCCTCATAATAAGGTGGAATTTTTGTTGCTCTAAACACTTCAAACACAGCCTCCTAACCATCAACCCTCATAGACATCTCGCCAGACTTAACCTATATGACAGCATCGGCGGTGGCTAAAATTTCTCTCCCCAAAATGAGGGGAATTGTTGCATTTTCCTCATAGTATAAGATTATAAAGTCCACCGATAGGGTGAAAAATCCAACCTTTATCAAGACATCATCAACTATTCCTTCAGGATAGGCCAAAGATCGATCTGGAAGCTGTAATGTCACTATGGTAGGACGTGGTTCTCCAAGTCCAAGAGTTCTAAATAGGGATACAGGCATCAAATTGATGCTCTCAGGAACCTACTTTCTTGCTCCCAATAGAAACAGGAATAGTGAAGCTCCTAAGGTCCTTTAGTTTCTTGGGGATTTCGTTCTTGATCTGAGAACTGTAGTCTTCCATAAGAGCCATAGTTTCTAACTTTGTATGCCTCCTCTTATTAGTCACGATATCCCTAAGATACTAGGGGTACTTCAAAACTTCCTGCAAAAGCTCCACCAACAGAATATTCACATGAACTTTCTTTAACAACTCAAGAAATTTACTACAAGTTGTGTCCACTGTCATCTTCTTCAACCTTTCAGGAAATAGGGGAGGTGGCCTAGCTACTACAACCTTCAGTTGTAGGTTGCTAGTATAACCCACATCAGTCTTGGAACTCATAACCTGTTCGTCATCAACTTTTTCTTTTCTAGGGATAGCCTCACCTAGCTCCTTATCACTCTGCAAGAAAATTGCACTCATATTTTCCTTAGGGTTCTTCTTAGTGTTACCCAAGAGTGCCTCCTGTTGTCTATTTCCCTAGGGCCAATTGTCCCATCTGTCTCTCAAGCTCATGGATGGACTCTTGCATCTCATTAACCACCTGAGTCTACTGCACCATCCATTGCTTCATTGTCTCCTCAAGAAAACTGCTCTGTTGCTGGCCCTGTGGCCTATGATAAGTGTTCTGGAGTATTTGAAAATTTTGATTCCCTCCCCATGAAGGATTTTCTCCATTTTGGTACCCTTGATTATAGCCATTACCTGCAAAACCTCCACCACGGCCTTGTTGTCCCATAGAGTATGCAAATTCAGGATTAACAGGACAACCTGAATAAGCTTTGCTTTCTCCACATGCCTCATATGATGGTGGTGGGGTTTGCACCTGATGTACCCATATTTTTCCTCTTACAGGGTGAGGAAACGGCGGGCAAGGTGGCAATATTACAGGCACAATAGTTTTCCTATGAAGGGGGACTAGGCTTCAATATCCCTGAGGATGGCTTGCCACAAACCCATCTTCAAAATCCCGGAGGATGGATTGCCAAGTCAATCGAACAGTAAATTTCATCATAGAAATAAAATATTTTCCCTACAAAAATTGGCTGGCTTCTATATCCACCGGACGATTTGCTAAGCTACTCAACTCGGGAAAACTTTTATTCTACTTTTAAATTTAGCTATTATAAACTTTGGAACACTATTATACCTGTAGCAAGCTAACTTACTCGATGTTTCGAAGCCCTATACTACTTCAAACTCATACCATGCCTTTTGAAAGGAAGAATAAGAGAATTTAGCAAACACTCATATTATTAAGCATATTAAATTTTTATACACTCTTTCAAACTTTGGTCAACTCTTCCCTACAATGTACAACCTAGCCTCCTTTATA
The DNA here is from genome assembly GCA_035772735.1 of Datura wrightii. Classification (NCBI taxonomy): domain Eukaryota; kingdom Viridiplantae; phylum Streptophyta; class Magnoliopsida; order Solanales; family Solanaceae; genus Datura; species Datura wrightii. Next base: position 101,506,075 of record JASDFA010000007.1, read on the forward strand.
GGGGTTAGGAGACTACAAGATTGATGTGATACAAGATAAACTTAGCACACCTTTCAAGATAGCCTAATAAAACAAACTTGGCAAATCTATTTACATGGCCTAATAAAAATAAAATTGGCACGCTTATCTAGGAAAACTTATCTACAAGGCCTAATAACAACAGATGCATAATAAAATAATATCCTAATACAACAACTAGCCTAATATGTCAAAGGGAAGCCCATGTGATGGCATGTGAAGTGGGGCCTACATTTGTATTCACATGGGTAGTAAACTTCGGCAAGTAATCTGAGGTGGTAAGCTTCCAAATTCTTGCACACATAATCAATCGTTATTTGGTGGGACAATATTTGGAGGTGTTGCTGGTGGTTTTGAGCATCCGTCGTCTACATTCCATCGGAAGACGGGTTTTTTGTTGAAGAAACTCGTATTGTCCAGCCTCCTTTTCAACGATCTTGTGAAGTGACATTTTCTTCTTGACGTTCCTTCCATGGCTTGCTCCATATTTTGATGGATTTATAATGGAGTATTTTATGGAACATTTAATCTTATCCGTGTGATGGCCTAAGTGATCTCATCTCTAGTGATCTCATAGGGTGCTTGATATCCCTTTGCTGCTTGTCGGACTTTTTCCCAGCGAAGATGTTTATCAGTATAGTTCCATGGCCCATTTCTTTTGGCCAAACTTCTTTTGGAACGCATTTTTTACTGGAAGATAAACCTTTGTACTTTGTAATATTCGTCTTCTAAGGACAAAATAAAGACCAGAAATTTCCGACAAAATGAGAGTTCTGGCTCAGCATGGACTTTTCTGCCGATTAACTTTTTCTGTCGATGTAGTATGAACACCTTTGAATTGTATGAACTCTTGAAACATTAAAACAAGTATTTTTGTGGCCTAAACCACTATAGGAATATCTTTAAAGCTAGTTCAATCCTGTCAATGTCCCTGAATGTATTGCACTTGAATTCCATCATGATATAATATTGGTGATATAAGTACCAAAAGAAATGTAAGACCTCTTGTGGGAAATCATTGGCAAGTGATATGAACACATGACAAAATGGGTATTTTGGGTTGACTCCATATGACTTTAGGATAGATCCTCTAAGTTTTCTGAACACTTGTAGCTCATAGAAAGTCCGTCTAAAGATGGATTGATCGAATTGGTCTACATATTGACTGAATAATTCTGGTAGATGACTTGGCAACTTCGATGACCTGGACTTGGTGGGTTGGTAATCAGGAAGACCTGGCCAGTTGGTTCCTTCATCTTCTTGGTTTTCTATGGCAAAAACCTTTTTACAAATTCATATGGTCGGGATAGGAAATATGCCAGGAAATTATCTTTTCCTTTCACGTGCTTGACCTGGAATTTGTAGGGGGAGAATCATTGTGCCCATTTAAGAATTTATGGATGTGGAAGTATCTTTGGATTTATTTAGATCATCTTTGAAAATTCTTTCATATCCATCTCGATTAGGAATTCAATGTGAATTAAGAAGAAATTGAACCTTTTGATCCCATTCTTCACAACAAAAATTTCCTTGAAAGTTGAATGATATTTTTGTTTTGCATGTTTGAATCATCCGCTAGCATATCCATATAACTTCCTACGACCATCTTTTTCTTCCATAAGAACTGCACTCCAATATTCATTACTGGGGTAAGTGATCTTGTGCAGATTTATATGCCCAAGTGATACTCAAACGTATTATTTTCGCCTTGTTTGTGTTCAATATGTATATATTCTCATGTAATTGGTAATAAAATGTGAATTTATACTAACCAACATGATTAGCATTTGTTTTGCAGGAAAATATGATTTTTAGGAGCTAAAATGCATGTTGGAACTATATCAGAGTTGGACTTGGATACGAGCGTGGAAAAGACATTGGAATGCACAAATTATAGGGGCTCCGCGATGGAGCCATGCCACGCTATCATCGCGGATGCACACTGCCTGAAGAGGAAATTAAATGGCAAATTCCAGTGAGGCCTCGCGACAGCTCCGTGGCACGGAGATAGGCCTCCGCGTTGGCCTCCATGCCACGTTGAGGCTATTTTACCGGACCCTGGATTTCCAGTGAAGGTCCGCGTCCACGCCGTGTCACGGAGGCAGTGCTCCACGTTGACCTCTGTGACACGTTGCTTGTTATTCTGGAAAAAATTTCCCACTAGTATAAATAGCACACTTAGGTTTATTTTAATTAGTTCAGACTTGGTGGAACTAGGACGTGGGTTAGCAGCAGTTGAGGGACGAAAAAGCTAAGGGATTTCTTCTCTTCCTTTCTTCTTTCAATCAATTGTATGTATGATTTACACTTGTTTTAGGATGATCAATCCACAAATGAGTGGCTAATTCTCTTCCTTGCTAAGGTTTTGAACATGTGTAGTGAATTTAGATTGTAAATGATATGGTTTTCTTCTTCTTCTTTCATGTTGTTCTATGAATTCTTGTTCTTACTGCATTAGTGCTTGGCCGACATTAATGTACATCTAAAAAGTCCAATTTCACTCGAGAGAGCAAGAAATTGGAAAGTTGTGAATTAATAGGGTATTGTTCTTAACTTGATTTGGGAAAATTGGGTTTTGATGTGCTTTCCTGATAGAAATATACTTGAAAGCCGTATTAGTCAATTTAGGAACCGGAATTGTATTGCTAGGTCGTAAATTGCATTTGATCACAGAAATGTAGACGAATGGTTTATGATTCTTAAGTGAAATTAAATACGAGAGTTTTAATTTCTAGGCTACTGTTCTTGGCTAGCAACATGAAGAAGAGATTAACCGAATTATTATTATAATCGAATTCATTACTTTTTTTTAACCTTGGCATGCTCATATCCATAGTTTAAATTCACAGTAAATAATTGTTAATAGTTTTAGTATATATAGATTTTATAAACAAAAACTCATTTAACTGTTGGTTACGTTGTTGTTAGCATAATTAGAAGTAAGATAAGAATATAGTATACTTAGGCAAATTTTACATATCCTGAGCCTCCTTGGATCGATACTTGGCTTACTTAGCCACTTTATTACTTGTTTGACCACGTGCACTTGCGTGTCGGTTTATAATATATAATACCAACCGAAACAGCCAAACAGGTGTCATTCTGCAATATCTTTTTTTCCATCTGAAGGAATATGGAGAGTTTTCACCTATTGGGACACTTGCTTTATTTTTTGAACTGCTTCATCTTGCTCCTTACCCCAAGCTTGGGAATTCTTCTTGAGCATCTTCATAAGTGGAAAGATATATGTAGAGAGTTCAGGAATAAAATCTCTAACATAATTTATTACCCCTGAAAATTGTTGGAGCTGCTTAATGGTGAAGTTGGTGTCCAAAATCAGAGGGCAGATTGTCACTCTGGAACCCCAGCAATTTAATACCATCGTTGGAGCGCGGGACACAGACGCCCACGTTCTCCGCCAGCTAAACATCACCCCACCATACGCCGACATCAGACGTACATTGTGTGGGGCTCGATCCACAGCCTGATGGAGTAGACATAAGGAGAGGGGTTACCACCAGACTCTGCCTTATTCGCAGATGAACAGGGAGGCCAGAATATGGCTGAAAATTGTATGTTCGTGCTTGATCCCGGGAGTTCATATGGCGGATGTGACCCGGAACCGTGTCTGCTTGGTGTATGCCCTTATGAAAGGGCTTTAGATTAATGTTGGGGTGGTAATTATATCCGCCATGAAGAGAGCCAGACTACACCAGGGCCACAGATACGGGTTTGGCGGACTCATCACCACCTTCCTCCGAGGCCTCGATGTCGAGGAAGAAGCCTTGGATTACATTCCGCAGTTGGAGCGGAGGGCCCTCGATGTGACAAAAACTAAGGCCACCGACACCACACACGGGCCAGTACTGACTTTGGGCGAGCGACATGCTCGTGATGATCAGTACACGACACGTATGTTCGGCATGCAGATGCTTCAGCTACGGCTTGGTGGGAGACCAGCCACCGAGGAAGAATTATGGCAGCTGGAGCTGGGTTACCCATTTGGCGAGAATCCCAAAGCCTTATGCCGAGTGGGACCAGCCTTCGTGGAGCCGACTGATGATGATGTCCCTACTGATGAGGAGACACGTCGGGAGGACTCCGATGTGGAGTCCGATGACGATGATGGAGCTGACTCAGACATGGGGGACGAGGCAGCAGCACCAGATGAAGAAGTCGAATATTTCGACTGATCAGGGAGTTCCACCACCCGAAATTTTGTTTTGTAGTTTTTGTGAACACTGGGGACAGTGTTCGAATTAAGTGTGGGGTGGGGAGTAGATAGGTGCTGGGACTTAGGCTCTAATTTGCTGTATGCTTTTTCCTTGGTTTGTATGTATGTTTGTGCTACCCTGCTGTGAACTGATTTGTGTGTATCCGTATATATTTTTGTGGTTACTGATGTGTGTTATGCAAAGTTGTGGTTGCCAGTGTAAATAGTTTGTAAATATTTCGTTCTTATCGAAATGATCGATATTTTTCAAAATTTTTGCGAAAATATTTTGCACTTATCAAAATCTTTTGTAAATATTTTTCTATCGAAATGATCGATGTGTTGCAAAAAATTTTCGGTTTTTATTTTTTTGGGTTTCTCGGAGTTTGTTTTCGGTTCTTTTACAGAGAATAGTCCCATTGAACCGATGTCATAGTTAGTGACCGTTCCCTATGATGGATAGATGACGACCGTCTTAAGGGAAATGTAGTCGGTAGGAGTAGGATTTTAATTTGTTTTTAATTTTTCTTTGGTGGATTGCATCAATGAACTGTAGTTGCTTTATGGTTGCAAAAATTTCGTTGCGTGTGTAACTGATGTTCAAAATGTGAAAGTGATTCGTTCGAAAGCATGCAATTTTGTAAATATGATTGAGTGACCTAGGCTGTAGAATTTGATTCAGTATGATTGAGGCTTAATTTTGAATTCATGTGATTGGCTAATTAGAGAGTCTGTGAATGCATCTTGATTCGAGCATGTGCATGAAGTGTGAAGTGAGGTATTGTTATTCCATGCCATTGTGAATTGTCTAGAACTTGCCTGGTGTGTATACAAAACGACATGAAGGAGGTGTAGTGTTGGAAAGGATGTAGGCATTTCTTTGTTTTAACCGATAGTTTCCATTTTTTTCTTGTCAAACTCTACCTTTTTATATGTTGTATACCCTAGTCAGCCCGTTGAGCCTTTAGCCGATTTCTTTCTTTCTTTTGTCCAAAATTGTATAAACCAAGCTTTATTCCTTCTTTTCATTAGCTGTAAAAGTCTATACAAAACTCTTAAGCGCTTACAAAGAAAAGAAAATGTTTCCCAAAGTGTTCAAGAGTGAGAAGAGTGAAAAGAAAAAGAAGAGCAGAGTGAGGAAAGAAAAGATGATGTTAAAGAGGCACTTGTTATAATTAAATGATGTTGAGGGTACATGAAAACCCTTTGTTTTGTGTCAAGTGTGTTTAATGAAATGGGCAGTACGAAAGTAAACCAGCATGAACGGGAGAAAAAGAGAAAAGAGAGGAACAATGTCCATGAGTCGATGGGAATGTGTTGAAAAGGCGCTTAAGGATGCTAGCGACTATTATTGGCTAATCCAATATATATACTAGATCCATAGCCCCGTTACAACCCATTAAAGTCCTACTTGATCCTACATTGCATTTCTTTATATTAGTGGAGTAATACACTAAGGGAAAGCCTATGGGTCACGACATGATGCATGTGAATTCTTTTGGGAGAGAGAGTGAAATTAATTTTTATATGCCCCTACTTGCATGTTTGTGTGTTGCATGAACAAAAAGGGGAAGATTCTCTTGAGTTGTGAGGGCACATGCTTGATGAAAGATTGAGTTTCGTGTCGGATTTCTTGATTAGCTGATTTGCATGAGTTTGCTGATATCAAGAATCAATTCTTAAAGTCTAGGAAGTCTTGATGTATTAAAGGTCATTGTATTGTAATACCAAGCATGTTTTCGTGATGATTTGCAAAAATTGAATAATCGGTATGACCGTAGCGTAAATGGTAGCACCATATTGACAAAGGTTGGGATGTAATTTGCATGAGTTGTGTATGTGTTGTTCGAGGACGAACAAGGATTTAAGTGTGGGGTAAGTGATCTTGGGCAGATTTATATGCCCAAGTGATACTCAAACGTATTATTTTCGCCTTGTTTGTGTGCAATATGTATATATTCTCATGTAATTGGTAATAAAATGTGAATTTATACTAACCAACATGATTAGCATTTGTTTTGCAGGAAAATATGATTTTTAGGAGCTAAAATGCATGTTGGAACTATATCAGAGTTGGACTTGGATACGAGCGTGGAAAAGACATTGGAATGCACAAATTATAGGGGCTCCGCGATGGAGCCGTGCCACGCTACCATCGCAGAGGCACACTGCTTGGAGAGGAAATTAAATGGCAAATTCCAGTGAGGCCTCGCGACAGCTCCGTGGCACGGAGATAGGCCTCCGCGTTGGCCTCCGTGCCACGTTGAGGCTATTTTACCGGACCCTGGATTTCCAGTGAAGGTCCGCGTCCACGCCGTGTCACGGAGGCAGTGCTCCGCGTTGACCTCCGTGACACGTTGCTTGTTATTCCGGGAAAAATTTCCCACTAGTATAAATAGCACACTTAGGTTTATTTTAATTAGTTCAGACTTGGTGGAACTAGGATGTGGGTTAGCAGCAGTTGAGGGACGAAAAAGCTACGGGATTTCTTCTCTTCCTTTCTTCTTTCAATCAATTGTATGTATGATTTACACTTGTTTTAGGATGATCAATCCACAAATGAGTGGCTAATTCTCTTCCTTGCTAAGGTTTTGAACATGTGTAGTGAAGTTTGATTGTAAATGATATGGTTTTCTTCTTCTTCTTTCATGTTGTTCTATTAATTCTTGTTCTTACTGCATTAGTGCTTGGCCGACATTAATGTACATCTAAAAAGTCCAATTTCACTCGAGAGAGCAAGAAATTGGAAAGTTGTGAATTAATAGGGTATTGTTCTTAACTTGATTTGGGAAAATTTGGGTTTTGATGTGCTTTCCTGATAGAAATATACTTGAAAGCCGTATTAGTCAATTTAGGAACCGGAATTGTATTGCTAGGTCGTAAATAGCATTTGATCACAGAAATGTAGACGAATGGTTTATGATTCTTAAGTGAAATTAAATACGAGAGTTTTAATTTCTAGGCTACTGTTCTTGGCTAGCAACATGAAGAAGAGATTAACCGAATTATTATTATAATCGAATTCATTACTTTTTTTTAACCTTGGCATGCTCATATCCATAGTTTAAATTCACAGTAAATAATTGTTAATAGTTTTAGTATATATAGATTTTATAAACAAAAACTCATTTAACTGTTGGTTACGTTGTTGTTAGCATAATTAGAAGTAAGATAAGAATATAGTATACTTAGGCAAATTTTACATATCCTGAGCCTCCTTGGATCGATACTTGGCTTACTTAGCCACTTTATTACTTGTTTGACCACGTGCACTTGCGTGTCGGTTTATAATATATAATACCAATCGAAACAGCCAAACAGGTGTCATTCTGCAATATCTTTTTTTCCATCTGAAGGAATATGGAGAGTTTTCACCTATTGGGACACTTGCTTTATTTTTTGAACTGCTTCATCTTGCTCCTTACCCCAAGCTTGGGAATTCTTCTTGAGCATCTTCATAAGTGGAAAGATATATGTAGAGAGTTCAGGAATAAAATCTCTAACATAATTTATTACCCCTGAAAATTGTTGGAGCTACTTAATGGTGAAGTTGGTGTCCAAAAATTTGAGTAGTTTTTGAATTATGTGTGGACCTGGACTGTATGCTCCATTACTGAAATGCATCCCCAAGAAATTAATCTCCTTCTGCACAAGGACCAGTTTCATTGCGGAGAGAATGACTCCGATTTCCCTTACTATATCATGATGACGGAGTAAGGCGAGGTGTTGCTACAAAGTATCAGTGAACAACAATATATCGTTAATGTACACTAGTGAGGTGTGGAGGATAGGCTGAAAGATTTTTATAATAGCCTTTTGGAACTGAGATGGTGCAGGTTTCAGCCCAAATGGCATCACTTCCAATTGAAAGTGTTGGTCAGGATTGAATAATCCTATTTTTGGTCTTTTCTCAGGATGTATCCCTAATTTCCAAAATCCAGATTTAAGATCAAACATGGAAAAATACCTAGCTTTAGCTAAGTGTGAAAATAGGGTGAGCCTATTTGGAATAGGGAATTTATCATCTTAGAGGAAGTGGTCAAGAGGTTGGTTGTTTATGACTAATTTGAGTCTACCTCTTGTCTTTCAGCTCTCTTGTTAACATAGAAAGCTTCATATGCCCATTGAGAATCAGATGGTTTGATTAATCCAAACTCCATGAGTTAAGCACACTCCTTTTTTTTGCAAGCTGAATGTGTTTTGGATTCATGCCAGAGTGGCTTTCTTTGGTTAGGTTGATGTTTTCATTCTTCTTGAACAGGAGTTTGATGAAAAATACTTCATTCAGCCATATTGGATTTTTGCACTTCTTCATAAACTCCTTGTGGGATTCATCATATGAATGTTCCATCAACTTTGTTCGATCTCCTTGATCTAGTCATGTTCGATCTCCTTGATCTGGTCATCCTTAGTGATCTGGAATAGGCGTGAAACCTTTGAGTATGGATTGAATTTATTTTTGAATACTATTCCATAAGCTCTAATATGGAGTTGATCCTTGAGTTTTCTATAGATGTCGAACCCAATTATGAGATCCTTTCCTGGGACATCTGAGCCAAACAACTTTGTTCTGAACTTTAATCTTGGGAAGAACGCAATTATGATTGGATGTTTTGTGATGACTGAGGTCGTTAGGATTTCATTTGATGCAGTGTTAAAGTTCATGAAATGGGAAATCCATTGATCATCGGGAAGGACTGCAGGATTCGTCAACGTTGATGGTGCATGGTATCCATGAAGGCAATAACCTAAACCGACTTATCCCTTTTGGATGGATAAATGTTTAGTTGGACTTGGGGAATATTGATGATGTTTTTGATCTCTTCCTCAGCCTCTCAGATCTGGTAGTGTTCATGCCTATGTTCTTCATACATATCCATGGAGAAAAAAGTGTCCTCTAATGGTTCATCTTCTGCTGAAAGAACTGATTCAAGATCATTGTCCTTGACATCAACATATTCTTCTACTCTGCAACAAGTTGGATAGATCTTCTAGCCTGAGGACAATTCTTTGCAAAGTGTTCAATCTTATGACAGATAAAGCATTTGCCATTCTTCTGGAACCTGCCTAGATGCTTTCTCCTGAAGTATTTTGTTCGCCTAGTGAATTTAGATCTTCTGCTGGTAGGCTTTGGCCATTTTAACTTCTTGTATCTCTTGAACCTACTTTGCTTTCGAGGAGCATGGCAAGAGCAACTGGACCCAGTGGTTAGGTCAGTTCTGCTGCAAGCTTTATCAAGGGCTGGATTATTATGCATGATTTTCTTTAAAATAGATCTATTTGTACAGATATCTTCTAGTTCCAGGAAAATTTCTTCCCTAATATAACTGACTTGGGGGATTGTGATTGACTAAAACTTTTCCTCGACAATCGTCATTGTTCATCCTGTCAATATCTTTGGCAAGGATGAGACAAAGGCTTGCTTCAAACTAGAAACTCCACCTAGTTCGAAGTATATTTTTGCCTTTTTCTGGAAGTGAATATCAATGAAATATCTGTTGAATGATACACACTTCATCTTTAAGAATTATCTTTGTAGCTTTTCTTGCCTTTAGCCGATATCTCCACAAAAGATTTCATATAGGATTCTGATGTGGAAGGAAAAGTTTTGGGACATGAGGAAAGTATTTTTATCATGTATTCCCAGTGAGTTCCACCAATTTCTAAGGATGTTGGAGAACCTTGACATGAATTCTGACAGGATTAGATACTTCTCTCGCAATACCAAGTGTTTCATCACCATCCAAGTAAGGAAATCTTAGATCCTTTAGGGCCATTTTGAAACCTTCAAATCATCGAGAGTGAAAGTATGGAATGCAGTTCCAACCAATTTTGGTGTTGTTTTTCTAGTCTTCTTTCTGGAGTTGGGTCATCTGTCATCCCATCCTGATCATCATCTATTTCAGAAACTTCTGGTTCTCTTGGTCGGTTCATGTATATTAGTGGATTTTCTTCCTCGGAGGTGTCTAGTGAGAGATTCTCACTTGACTCTGAATCTTCTTCTTTAGTTTCTTCAGTAGGATCGCTATTTGTTGTCTCTTCAGTATTGGATTCTAAGATTTTATCTTCTTCCAAGCCATAGAGGTCCAAAACAACTTGATCTGAGATCATCATGTTTTCTGAATCTGCCTCTTTAGAACTTTCTCCAACCTCTTTCCCTGATTTTTACTACCTTTCTGCTGCAAGAGCATCTTTCTTTTCCCAAAAACATTTTGCAATGCCAAATTTAGTCTCATCTTTGGTTTTTTCAGTAAAGGATATGGGTTTATGTCGAATGAAAGGTGAAGCAGCACCAGGGCAGCTCAATTTAGGTGGTGAGTATGTTTGTGACGACATGGAGAAAAAGGAGGACTTTAGAGAGTGGCTTTGGGTTTTTTATGGCTCAAACGGTCCATGTCTCAGTTGTCTTATTTGTTCTTTAATGTCAGCCATTTCTTTTTGTTGTTGTGAAAAGAAGTGGAAAAGTGAGGTGCCTAGTGGATAGATCTCATACTGCATATTAGTCAGTCACAATTTTAGGGCTCTTATAAGTCCAGCATGCTGAGTGTATGCTTGTTCAACTTTCTTCTCGGTGTTTTCCACCTTACTCATCATCTTGTTCTGTGTCTTAGCAACATTCTTGAGGGAAGTGCCAATATTGGTCAACACTAGGTTCTGGCAGATGGCATTTTTTGATTGACAGTTGATGGTAGCCTCAATATCACTTGTTGATGGCTTTTCTAAATGGGAAGCACAACATTTTTCTTTAGTATTTTTGGTGCATGGATTACACCATCTTTTTCAAAGGGTTGTTGTGAGGGGAATTCTAGAGTATGACTGGAATGGATGGACTCATCATAAAGAGTTGAGGGTTGTGAGATTTTTTAGCTAGAGTAGGTAGGGTTGGCCAATCTTGAGGTTTGTAGGAGACAAGGAATTTGTACTTTTCAGGGTCTCTCAGAGAACCAATAAATGGATCCCCATCTTCTTATCGCTTATGGAATTCCTTTTCCGAGCATCTTGCCTTCTTTTTTTGGGTTGGCTCTCTTCCCATGTAGCTCATCATATTCAATATCATCCTCTAGAAATTCTTGGAAGTTACATTCAATATCCCAAGGGAAGGGCCCGGTGAAGGAACATTTGAACCACCATATGTCACGACCTTCGTGATTGAAGTGTTTGATACAATCACATTCACTAATGACAGATGGAAGGTTCCAATTGACTGCATCCCTATCATCTTCAGGCAAGGGTATGGATGTAGGTTGGTACATATGAAGAGAAAATGTTGTGTTGTTTGGTTTTATCAAATGTGAGTTGTAAAAGCTAATGGCTACAGTTTTATCCTATTTTTTTGACAAAGATTGGTTTAGTGGATCAAAGAGGTTTAACAAGAGGTTCTCTCATCCACCCATAGTTGGTATCCCATGAGTCGAGAAGAATTTTAACAAGTTCTTTCTTTGGTATTTTTCTGGGTATTTGGGTGCATGTAGCCGTTTCGTTGCAGGCGTCTACATGTAGTAGCAAAGCATCATCTCCACCCGAAATTAAAAGATTCATGGCATGGTTCTGAACTCACCAAGCTATCTGATAATGAAGAGTTGTCTGGATAGCATCTCTAGCTTATGGATATCCCTGTATTTGGACTTGGATCTTCAAGGCTTCAGTCAGATATGGATCACTTTAGGACATGTTGAAATTTGGAAATAACATGACAAAAACTATCCCAGCGTTGAAGGTGAACTCAATTGGAATTAGCAGCTTGGTACTCTTGATATCGAGTATCAAGGAGTGAAAGGTTTGCAACAATATGCTGGCCTTTCCTTCCATGATATGACTAGGCGATTCAGACAACACCAAAATGAATATGGGTGAATCCGTGACTTTTCCAGTGCTTTGAAAAATCATCGGGAATTTGCAGGGCAACAAACTGTTCCTCTTGAGTAGCAAGAATAGGATGCTGATCGAGTTTCAAAGAAGCAACATACCCCCTTAGGTTTAAATTCGACTAGGGAATGAATTTGTAACCATGGATGAGTCATCTTTTTAGAAAAGGAAAAGTACGGATTTAAGAGAGGTAAGTAGGTAGAAAACTCTTTATTTTCATCTAGGAGTATATCTACTTCATAAAGATAATTATATTTACAAGATAGAGTTTTACTAAGTGTAGGAGACATAGGTACTTTTGTAATGTATTTACAAGGACTAGAAGAAGATGAAAATTTTCAAGGATTGGATGTAGACAAAAAAGACCCACTCATAGTTAATCAAACTGCTCCTCCCTCCAAAAGGATTGGCTGGCTCTAATACCAATAGGGCTAATGTCTTCCCTAATTGCTGCAACACCATCTACCTCAAGCTTTCCCGGTACCGTTGCTACTGCAAATCCTCTACCTAAGTCTTGATATTCCTGACTTCCCGCAAACATGAGGTTCAAGAGAGCCTCAATTTCATCATAAATTTTGGACAGAATCTGTCTCTGTGCGGTTGCATCAACGAGTATCTTATACTCGGGCTTCAAATCCTCTATGAAGTTGTTCTTGATTATCTCCTTAGGCTGTATGTGGTGTAGACAATCCCTCAAGTAACCCTTCTAATGTTTCCATGCTTGAGCTAGCATCTCCCCATCTTTTATGTACACATTTGGAGATCTTGCCCCTCAGTTCCTTAGTTCTTCTCAAAGAAAAGAACCTGTTGATGAACTTATTAAAGAGGATCTCCTAAGTAGTGATGGAACCTGGGCTCATTTTTAAGCCACTCCATGGCATCCTGAAACGAAAAACGAGTTAGCTTAACATATTCATCTGACACGTTCTGGTAATGAAAATTTTCATTCAGCTCCTTGAACGTCATTAGATGCCTATGGGGATCCTCGTGCGACTTGCACTGATATTGGAAAGTTTTTTGGACCAACCACATGCTCCATTCCTTTTGCTCAAAGTTCCCAGTGATGGCCGGTTTGATGATCGCTTTAGAAGCGTTCTCAAAATTATACCTAGTGAAATGCATCATTAGAACTCTCTCATTATCTTCACTTGCTGCCTACTCGTGTTTTCCATAGATTAACTTAGAAAGGGTCTCTCTATTTCAAGATCAAGAGAAGCCAAAAGTGGTCCCTGACTTCCGTACTTAGCATACACTGAGGCAAACAACCCTGTGAACTTCAACAAAAAAAGAACAAACGTAAAATATAGACTAGTGAAATAAAATTCTAACCTATAAACGATTAAACAATATTTAAGCCCCCAGCAATGGCACCAAAAACGTGATGTTACCCAAGCGCACGCAAGTGCATGTGGTCGTCAAGTAATATAGGATTACTAAGTCTAGATATCGTACCAACAGAGACTTGTTGATTTAATCATTATAAGGTTGTCACTTTAATTTCACTAATATACAAAATAGTTAAAATGAAGATTGGTTTGAGAAATTAAACTATCAAAACATTAAATATAAAATTAACTAAAAACAATTGTGAGCTTGATTGTATTTCGATGATGATGAGAGTCTAGGAAATGGCACTTGGTTGGTTTCAAGATGAGTTTTCAAGACGTAGTTACACTAGTACAATTCTCCCTATGGTGGTTAGTTGCAAGTTACTATCCTATTTCTTGCCACTATCCCTAGCATCCAAGAAATATTTCATGAACCCTAACGACTATATCCCTATGGTCGCAGGAGAACAATGAAATGACGATTATGCCTACTTGTATTTCAACTAAATGGGATTGAAGGGTATATCCCTATCCTCAACAACTTCTATCATATCACCAATGGACTTAAGCGTCTTGGAATTCCCATTCTGTATTTAGTTTTAACCCTTTCAATTCCCTTTCCCAAGTTCAATCAAAAGCCAATGGATTACTTACAAGGTGATCAATCTGATTAATACTACATTAACACAAATAAATATAAACAGCCATAATTTAAGAACAGAAACTAGAATAAATTAGCCTTTCAAATATTCAACCATCCACCATGGCCACAACCCTAGAATATAAGTTTATCCACTCAAAGAAAAGAAGAAAAACAAATACTTAGTCATTATCATACAAAAATACAGGTAAAGAAGAGAAAAACCTAGTGTATAAATTTGTCTTCATTCCAAACAGCTTATAAGCCTCCACAAACAAACTTCGGAATGTAAAAAATGGTCAAAGATATGTAACAGACGACCTAAGGCATGTACTTATAGATGAGCCTCTGAATGACACTTTTGCCCTCAAAAACTTAGCTTTTTGAAATCAGCATTTTCTGTCCTAGAATGACCCTAGTTCGCTGCCCCACTTATCTCACCACAGAGTTAGTCTAATTTCCAATAATTTATGCTCTGGATAGGCCCTGACACGCTGCCCCCTTGATCTCACCAAGGTGTTAATCAAATTTCTCAAAGTTTAGACACCTCTGGCCCGCAGCGCCACTCATCTTTCCATGGTTTGTGAAGTGTAATTCTCTGAAGTTCAAGGGCTGGAACGCAAAAGTTCAAGCCGTGCTAGACATAGCACCAACCTAAAGTTTTATTTTTTGAAGTTCAGGTCTTGGTGTGGGGCTCCAACCATAGCACCAGGCCCTTCAGCTCCTCAAATCTTCACTTCTTGGATAATTTTGAGTCTATTTTTCTTAGTTTCTTGCTCAAATCAACTCAAATCATTTGTTAGCACATAAAACACACACACACACACACACACTCACATGAATTTAAGCATAAATTAGGGATTATGAACTCAAAACATGATCAAATATGGGTAAAAACATGATGAATGGGCCTAGAAATATACCCAACATCATCCTAATTATACGATTTGGCAACATCTCGAATAATTGAAGCGATAAATTCATGCTTCGAGGTAGGAATAGTTACACTTAATAGGATAAGAAGAAAGTGTTACTAGGTATTTGAGTCTCTCTATTACCATATTTATGATTGGACTTCGATCAGGTTGCAGAATGAAATTCGGCAAAAGTTATCGCAAATTTCCTTCTTGAGATTCCTTGAAATTTGGGCCAAATGTCTTGAAGTTTTTCTCCTAATATATAAGGATTTATGGGGCCTAAGACCCATCAAATTAAAGGGCTACGAGTCTAATTTTCAATGAATTAAACCGTTCGTTAACCTGACTTTAGCATAGAGAGATATTCACGTTTTCGCTAGATTGCACAAGCAGGCGATGAGGGCTAGAGAGGCTCTGGCGATGGTAGCATGTCATGTCACGAAATCAGCACGTTGGGTAGCGTGTGACACGTTTCTACTTAGGTGGTGACTTCCTATAGAAGGTATTTGGTCGGTTATTTGATCATTTTCATTATTTTTCAGCAAATTCATCGACCAGAACCTCTCTCAAACCCTCCTCTTCATGTTCCTTTGATTTTAAAGATTAGGAAATAATTTTCAACTTTATTCTTGATTTAGGGAAGTTAGGAGCTTTGTGTAGCTTGTGTTTTGGCATTTTCTTCGGCAAGTTTGGTGGCTGTTCTTATTGAAGCAGTTGGTAAGCCATTTTCCCTACCTTATTCTTAATTGTTTAAGATGATTTTAGGTAGGTAAGAATTGGTAGGTTGTTGTTTTAGAATTCCTACCATGGAATTCTATGTCAATTAGCCAAATAAGTGTTTTCTTGTGTTGTCTCTTGGTTGAACTTGTTGGAAAGGTGTTTAGGGTATGAGGTGCTGCTCTTAGGCAGCCTCTTGGTTATTTTGGAAGTGAAGGTGTGGCTAGCTCATGTTCATTGAAGTTTACGGTATGTTAAGGCTAACCTTTTTCGGTAAGTTATTCTCATCGTATAGTTCATACAACTTGTACCTTTATGGTAATTCGAGCATACGTATGTTGTGGTTAATTGCTACAAGTCGAATTGAGGTTATAGTATAATATCCCTTGTGGGGATTAACCCTATTCGGCTTTGCCTCCCGTTACGAGCGGCCTAGAAATTACCAAATTGTATCAGTACTTACGGGGCTATAGATTGCTCATAGGAGCTATATGACGTCTAAAAGTACCAGATTAAGGCCTGCAGGGCCGTATTGAAGTCTATTCACCTATGGACCTCCCTTATGTCGTGGTGGAATTATTGACCATTAATAGAGCCTAGTGTGCAATTACAAGAGCCCAGAAACCTCAGATATAGATATAGGAGCCTAGCAGACTCAATTAAAAGTTTCAAAGACTGAGCATGTTTTAGTTACAATTCACTTGTAGGGCCACAGTAATACCATTAGTGGTATATAGGTTGAACTATACTTGCCGAGGATTATGGGGGCTACATAGGTTATTCTGTGCTGTTTGTACCTTCTAGGCTTATAGGGGCCCAGTTAGGTTCTTGTTTGAATGTTACCTGCTAGTCATAGTTCATGCTTCTGAGATAATACATGTTAATTTCTGACCCTTAATGCTGCTGATTACTTTCAGTTTCTCTATCAACTTATGTTTAGTTATTATTATTACTCCCTTGCATATTTAGTACAATGGTACTAACGCCCACGCATGGGGCGCTGCACGTTCTGACAAACAGGTTCTGAGACCTCCTTCATAGTCATTCAGCTTTAGCAGGCTAGTCAGCTCCCTTCATCCAGAGTTACCTTTCATGAGAGGTTTTCCTATCTTTCGCTATATAGTGGGCAGGTTGGGTCCTTGTCCCGATCGATATTTTACTCTTTAGAGGCTTGTAGACTATAGGTTTTGTTAGACTTGCTTTGTTGGCCGTGTGGGGCCTAATTGTTACCAGTAGCAGCCCTGTGGGCTTATGTATATGCATATATATGCTTTCATTTCCTCTTGTTATGAATTAGATAGCATGGTGATCTTGTCGGCCCGCATAGGATGAAGTTACTATTACAACTGTTAGGTTAGCTATTTTGCCACAGGTGTACATTGTGGCCTTGTTGGCCTAAGGCTATGTTTTGAGCTGAGATATAGCTATTCATTTTCTTGATATGTGTAGTTAGCATGCACCAGAAGTGTATATGTCTAGCTAGGTTAACTTAGAGTCCAGTGTGGCATTAGGTGCCGGTTACGCCTCCCAAAGTGGGGCGTGACAAACATGGTATCAAAACAACGTCGTATCCTAGGGATGTCTGCAAGCCATGTCTAATAGAGTCTTGTTTATAAATGTGTTGTGCACCGCATTTTATAAGCAGGAATATATGAGGCATGACAGTATGGTTATCCTTCTTTCTTCTCAAATCATGCGATAGAGCTGAGTTGTATAGGGTTGAGCCCCTAAGCTTACGATGTTATGTATGTCTACGGAGATGTCTGAAAGGAGAGACTATAACAAACTGTGAGTTAAATACAACAGCAGGAGAGGGTACCAGCGGGGTGTTGTAGTTGGGGACAGCCTAGCCCGAGGGCGAAAGGGAGACATCTTCTTGATCTCCCTAGCACTCTCTAGGGCAGTAGGAACCTCTTAGGGCAACAGAAGTAGCGAAAATACTTTTAGTTCCTCCTACACCTTTAGACCAGGATGTTAGGAGTGTAGTATGTATTATTGGCTCAGATGATGGCTGCTCAGCGTCAGCCTGTAGTACCAGTTGTTGCCGAGCCTACTGAGGGCCCCAAAATTTTGAGGGTTCGTGAGTTTCTTTCCTTGAGTCGTCCGCAGTTTACAGGGATAGACAGCAGGGAGGATCTTCAGGTCTTAGATCAGTTGAAGAGGATATTTAAGGTTATGCATGCTTCATCCATAGAGTCAGTTGAGCTAGTGGTGTTTCAGCTATGTGATACAGTAGTTCTATGGTATGAGAGTTGGGAAAGGTCCAGAGGTACGGATGCACCTCTACCTACTTGGTCAATATATATGAATCTTTCATAGATCACTATTTTCCTCAATCCGACAAGCCCGAGTAAACCAGTTCTTACATCTGGAATAGGGTAGGATGCGCGTCCAAGAGTATGCACTGAGGTTTGACTCCTTGGCTAGATACGCGCCAGCATTTGTTGATACTATGCCAGCCAGGGTACACCAGTTTATTATGGGGCTTTCTTTGGAGTATGTGGAGGCTTGTATTATAGCCACATTATGAGAGGACATGGACATCTCGTGCATTCAGGATCTTGCTAGGAATATAATACGAATCAGGTAGTGACAGTATGAGGCTGAGAGGGTAAGTCAGGAGCAGCGATGGAGGGATAGACCCACTAATTTATAGGCAGAGTTTTAGGGTGGACCCAGGCCTCGTGTGTCAGGTAGGCCACCTAGGCATTCACCTCAATAGCAACAGGGTACCAGATTAGATCATCATGGATGCGTGGGTCCTGGAGAGAGTTCGCAAGCATCCGGCTTACAGTAGCAGAGAGGTTCAGATTAGATTAGGTCCGCTATACCACGTTGTAGCACCTACAGTTGGCGACATTTTGGGAGATATAGATATGGCTCTACTGCTTGTTCTAGGTGTAGGTAGGAGGGTCACATGATGCGGGATTGTCCGACTAGAGATCAGGGTGATCAGAACCAGCAGAATAGGTCCTTAGCTGGGTCACATGATCCAGTACCTTCTAGAGAGTGCAGGCCTTTAGCTCCAATAGGTAGAGGCAGAGGTAGATCAGGAGCATCCATTTCTGGTAGTGGTCTAGGTCATACCTATGCTTTAGCAGGGAGGTAGGATTCTGAGTCATCCCTAGATGTTGTGACAGCTATACTGAGTGTTTTCTCCCATTCTGTTTATACTTTGATAGATCTAGGCCCTACCTTGCCCTATATAACTCTGTTAGTGGCACAAAACTTTGCTATAGTACCAGAGCTACTTCAACAACCATTCTCTATATCCACATTTGTCGGTGAATATATTATTGCCAGGAGAATTTATCGATATTGTACGACGGAGATTGTTGGCCGCCATACCTTTGTAGACTTAGTAGAGCTAGAGATGATTGATTTCGATGTAATTATAGGAATTTATTGGCTAGCTCCATGTTATGCCAATGTTGAGTGCTGGTCCAAGACTATCTGATTTCACTTTCTTGGGGAGATAGTGCGTGAATGGAAAGGCAATACAGCTGCGCCAAAAAGGTAGGTTCATATCCTATCTTTAGGCAAGAAAGCTGATTGCAAAGGGTTGTACCTATTATATTATCAGGGTTCAGGATGTGCAGGAAGAATCCCCAAATCTCCAATCTATTTGGTGGCTAGTGAGTTTGCAGATGTATACTCAGATGAGCTTCCTAGTATTCCCAGAGCAGGAAATTGACTTCCCTGTTGATATGCTACCAGATACACCATACATAACTATTCCTCCATATCAAATGGCTCCTGTGTGAATTTCCTCTTTGAGTGAAGAAGAGCGGGGCTTTGTATAGACACTCTTCAGCCATGTTCATCACCCATGTGCCAAAGAGACTTCCTTCTCGCCTTGACCCAGCTAAAGGTAAAGGTACGAATTAGGTGGCGAAGAAGAGAGTCAATGTTATACCCCATAAAATTCCCAACACATAGATGTCCTATTCGCATGTTGGTTAAGAGTATTTGAAAACCATACATGCTAGGAAAAGGCCTGGGAAAAGACCGGACGAGAAACGTGTCGAACCATCACGAAAGGAGTCGGGGCAGAGCCCCTCCGCGATGGCAACGTGTCACGGAGGTGGAGCCTTCGTCTTGGCTCCATGACACGTTCACCCTGTCTAGCCCCAAGTATAAAAACCTCCAACTTTAGTTTAAATGTTATATTTCATATAATTTACAGAGAAGTCAATGGAAAAACAGAGAGGATGAAGATTCCACTGAAATTTCCTTCGATTATGCCGTCAAACGCGGTCCAAACTCAAATTATCTCCAGATACCGAGGCATTAAGCAGTAAGGAGCATTCCTACGGATTTAGTTTCGTGAAATTTGGCCGGCGAATCATCGTGCTACTGAACTAAGGTAAGTGGAAGCTCCAAATTAGTGTCAATATACTCCTAGCCATTAAGTGAATATTTGTTCCTTCTGGACTTTCGAGAAATAACAAGTTTTTGACCGTCTTTCGATAAGCCAAAGTTTAGGCTATAAATATATCAAAAGTGACATTTTCTTTCAAAATATTGGTGTATTTAGTTCTAATTGACATGTATATGAATGTAGTTGGGAGAAACAGCAGAAGTACCAACGGAAATCACATCGGTCAATCGGGTACTCAGAAACCAGGTATGTAAAGCTATTCTTTTGGCAAGCCAGGAAGTACAGTCTGGAAAATAAATAGAATAAAGGCTATCAACAGATACCCAGCGTACAGGAATGATTTTAGTACAGTTCCAGCAAGCATGCTAGTATTTTATTACGTACCATGCGATAATCAGAATAACGGATAGTCAGATGATTTTAGATAGTAACGTGGTATCAGCTAGTAGCTCAGCATATTCTTACGTAATACCCAGAATGGAAGTTGCAAAAGTAGTATAATGAATTAGCAGGATTACAGACAGTATGTATTACATTTGTTGAGACTGTATCCGGTAATAGATGGCACATCTTATGTTATTGAGCTGTATCCAGTTATAGATGGAATGTTCTATGTTATTGAGATATATCCAGATGTAATCAGATTAGTAATCAGATACAGAAATAGCTCCATATACAGATATAGCTCCAGAAACAGATATGGCTCTAGAAACTGATATAGCTTCAGATCAAGGATATCAATAATCAGATAAACAGATAAAGGCCAGGTAGTAGTTAGCCCAACAGCCAGAAACAGTGTAAAACAGAATATAGCATCAGTTGTTTAATACGGACTGGCCTTGAAATAAAAGAAGAGAATATGATTAGTATTTTTCATTTGAGCATGCTTGTTGTGTATGTGTTTTGCATGTTGAGACTTGTTATGGCATGTGGGTACCCTTAGCATCCCCTCCGCCCTTGGGTTATAGCTGTGTCGATACCAGATTCAGATACCGCCACCAGCTGGGCGATGCCGTCCGCCTAGAGGACGATGATGGCCGACCAACATGATAATACGGTCCAGATTACCCTGCTTGCAGGGGCAGTTCAGTTCGCTCTACGCAGAGCCAGATTACCCTGTTTACAGGAGTAGATTACTCTGTGTGCGCTTGTGGCCGGGGGCAGTTTCAGATAAAGATTTTTATAAAATTACCCTGTTGCGTGCTTGCACCCAGGGGCAGTTTCAGTCACAGATACAACAGCAGATTACCCCGTGAGCGCTTGCGCCCAGAGGCAGGAGTCTTCAGACTCAGACACAGTTTATTGTCAGAGGCCAAGTCCTGAGTTACGTACCCAAGGGGGCCGGTAGGAGGAGCTCACAGTTATGATATGAGTGGAGTGACTTGTTTTTGGTTGGTTTAGACCTGGGTAGGGGTAAATAGATTGTTCTATTGCTTGGCACCTTCCGGCTTATGGGGGTCGGTCAGGTATTGTGTGTATTTATATGTATATCTATATGTGCTATTAGATACTGATAGACAGTAGGATAACACGTCATCAGGTACGTCCAGTTTAGTTACAAAACAGGTAAACTCTCCCCAGTTATCCTCAGTCAGATAGACTCAGCTACTTCCTGCTTATATGTCATGTTGTTGTTGTTACCCATTTCAGTTGTTTATTTCAGTTTGCTTTACATGCTCAGTACCTGTGGTACTGACGCTCGTGTGGGTGCTGCATTGCTTGGCTGCAGGTATACATAGACGAGGAGTCAATCCCTCATGATCCAGTCAATAGAGTTGTCAGCTCCTATCCTCTGGAGCTAGACAATCGGAGGTTGCTCCTATTTCCTTTTTTATTACAGTTTGGGTAGGTTGGGGCCCTTTCCCGATCATTCTATTATTAATTCCTAGAGGCCCTCAGTCTGATGTTTCCCTGTGGTTAGTTGTGTCGGTCGTGTGAGGCCATGCGTTTTGTTTAGTTGCTTAGCTTTGTTGATCATGTTGGCCGTATGGGGCCATAGTCTGATGGTAGTGGTGACCTTGCCGGTCACGTAGTCATTCAGTATTCTATTATATTGTGTTAAAGATAACTAGACAGCATGGTGGCCTTGTTGGCCGACATAGGTTTCCCTATATGAGTTGATTCTGGTTAGCTGATGACACAGTACAGGTGGCTATAGGCCCAGTCGGCCGGAGGCTGTATTTATAGCCGTTATATAACCGGTTCATTTCTTGAAATAGAGCTAGAGTCAGCTAAAGCACCAGATGTGCACAGGATGGACCATTTAGCAGCCCAGAGTCTAGCAGGCACCAGGTGCCCGTCATGCCCCCCAAGGTGGGGTGTGACAGTCAATTAATTGAGACTACTTATAGTCCGCTAACTAGGGGAAAGAGAAGCACTAAGATGAAAAGATATGAACTACCTTTGATCTAAGGCTCGTAGGTATTATAAAAGTAATTGTCAGAGTTTTCTCAATTGGATAAGCCTAAATCTGTGTCAGAGATTTCCTTTGTCCGGAATGAGCTTCTACATAGGTCCTCCCATAAAGGGGCTTTTCCTCTTTGCGGATTCATGGGATTTTTTTTTTGTTACAAAAAGTGCTTCTGTTTTTCACTTGCAGCGCCTCGACTCAAGTTTTCGCTGTAGGATTGAGTGAGGTGACGAAAGCTGAAGCCAAGGTCCTTGCTACGCTCCATAGATGTTCGTATGATTCTTGTGGATTTTGGGTGTGTTTGAGGCAAAAAGGTAAGGCATCTATAGGACCTGTTTTCGGCAGAGAATCCAATAGTGAAAATTTCTTTTCTAATGATTTCTCTATAGAAAGATTGATTTCCTATGAGCCATACAGGCAGTTAGACTAGCAGTCTCTCCCCAATCAATTGCAGTAACTGGTTGTAAGAGAGCATTGTATGAAATATATGATAAAGGTGGATCTATTGATCTGTCATGTCATATAGGCCCGAGTTGGACATCCAATTGCGCCCATCAATAAATGGACCGTTTGATTCGGAGACACATAGACTTTACTTTTCCCCCTTTTTCTTCCCGGTCCAATATTTGTTCTCGAAGGTCTTCGTTTCTGTATAGAAGCAAACTCTCGAAATTTATGACATTTGAAGGAATTGAAGGAACAACTGAACGAGTTGTTAGATAAAGGCTTCATAAAGCCTAGTGCTTCGCCATGGGGTTGTTATACCCCGAAAGCCCAAAGATCGTACCCAAGAGTTGAAATGAAGAAAAATAAAAATTTGGCATCAAGTATCAGAATGGGTCCTAAGGTGAACCGTGGCAGCAGTCCACAAGTTGTGATGTGACTCTTGGTGAGGCTCAAGAGATGAATTTGAAATTTGGAAGTTGATTCCCCCACGGACATGACCACGAGTCGTGGTCAGGCCCTACGACTCGTAAGGTCAGTCGGGAGAAGTGGTGATAGAGGAATGAAATGAAGGAGGCAGTGTACCTAATGAGAGGCACTCACAAGTAGTGGTCAGTCACCACGATTCATGGGATGAATCGTGGCCAACAGGGAAAGGTTCGATCGAGACTAAGGCAATGTACATGAGGGGTGGTGACCACAAGTCGTGGTCACCAGTAATGGATCGTTAAGTCACCCGTGACGAGCCCAGATGACCTGACAAGCAGAGTACAACCCTAATGATGCCACAATTCATGGCCCATGGTGACGAGTCATTATGTCGACCACCTCGCAATTATTTTCTGTGAATTTAGTAAGGGCTTTTTCATATTTTTTAATATCCTAAGGCCTAAACTACGTCATTTTGAGTTATGAATGATGACTTTTAAAGAGGCTAATTTCATTTTAGGCCATTTACATTCATGAATACAAAGGTAGAAGGTTAGGGGGGTGATCAAGCTTATTCTTCTTCAAATTCTCTTTAATTCCTCTTGGGCAATCAGAGAAGTGTAAGAATCAGCTACCATCAGGTATGTAGGGTTATGAATGGGTGAATCCTTTTACACCCATGCTGAATCCCTCTCTACATCATTAGTTTCCTATGTCTAATCTATGGGGTTTTAACCCAATTCATGAAATTCCTAATTTCTCTACATGGGCATGATTTAAAATGTTTCTACTATTGAATTATGATTCATGGGAAAGTTTTATATTGTTTTTAATTAAAATCATGTTTCAAGTTTTGTGAATAAAAAAGCCCATTGATGAGATGTTTATGAAAGAAGAGATTTGTGATGAATGTACGATTATGATGAGATGTTATGATGAAAAGAATTTTTAAGCCCATGTTTATAATCATGTCTTCAATGTGAATTGAGTATTTTCAAGGATGAGAAACTATAGGGAAATGCCCACATGTTTAATTATGATTTACGATTTTCTAGATTTAGCTGACCACATGGTTTTGGAGCGAAGACTCCCAATTATCTTTCAGCTTGTGGTATGTTTTGAGCTAAAGCTTATCATATGCATGATTTTATATTTGAGATGTATTCGATTACTGAGCTTTGTCTATTGACGATGGTAAGCTTCATTGAAAAATGATGGAGAGCATATGCATATTTTGGGGAGTAGTGTCTAGCACCGAGTAGGCTAAGGGTCGATCGCCCTATGCCTCAGAACTACGCATCAATGTAGGTTTATATATATATGTATTACTTCTGGACCTCCCTTGTTAGATATACCCTTCCCTATTAGGCCACGAGCTTGATATCGATATCATGGTATCGTCCCTAGCCCTGACAAGGCTTGGAACGGCTCTACCCACTTGAGTGTGATAGTTGGGATCATGTAAGCTCTATCGTAGTATGTCAGTTAAAAGATGAGTCTCCCATTGTTCCTCATGATTTCAATTGTGCATGTTCTTCATCCATGAGATTTATATATCTATATATGTTCTAAAGCAGGTTTGACTCAATGTTCAATCTTACTCATGACTATGAGATTTCAACTTTGAGGCAATCGATCCAGTTATGATGTTATTTATGTTATGATGAGATCATGATTTCAGAAAGAATGCATGCAAGTCCTACTCTCAGATTCTTATTGTTTATGTTTTACATTATGCATCTTCTTAAATGATTTTTACTTATCTAAGCGGTTTTACATACGTTGCATAGTTGTTACATTCCACGTATTGACCGCATACTCTATATTGTATCGTTTCATGATATAGGACCCGACACTCAGGCACAGCCCCGTTCATTGTCAGTTTTCAGAGTTAGCATCTTACGCTATGGTGAGTCCTCATCTCCCGAGGACCACGCTTGTTTAGATTTATATGTATTTTCAGTTTCACCTTTGTTGAGTTAGTTGGGTGTCTTGTCCCATCAACTCGTCATGTTTAGAGGCTTTTCAGATGAAAGGATGTATTCAACTTCATATTGTGTATTCTGATGTTATGCTTATTTCACACTTTCGCTAAGATTATTATGTTGACTCTTCAGTTTAGGTATCAAATTTGATGTTTGTTCATGCTATCGGTCGACTTGGAGTATCTCGGGACTCCTTGTCCCGTGTTACAATCCAAGTCTACGTCTGGGTCATGACAAACACGGTATTAGAGCCATAGGTTTGAAGTTTCCTAGGGTGTCTAAAAGCCCCATTAAGTAGAGTCTTTTTCACGGGTGTGAAGCGCGCCACACTTATGACGAAGAGGCTATGAGACGTCTAGGAAATGTTCCCTTCTTTTAGGATCTATTTTGTGCGATGAAAAGTATCCCTATCATTCTAATTTATGCTATTCGTGATTGAAAAATCATGGCTATCCGAAGAGTAAATGGTAGGAGGAATGGGAATGGAGAAGGCCACGAGGATGGAAATAGAAATAGGCATTAGAAGGCCTTATCAATCCAGGAGCATCATGCCCTGGAGCCGGTTGCCCATGCTAAGTTTCGGGCAGCTATTCAGATGCTTGCGCAGGCTTTGACTCTCACGTCAATCAGTAGGCAGTTGCGCATGTTCCGCTAAATGGTAATGAGGCAGTGGCTTGAGTCAGGGATTTCTTAAGAATGAACCCACAGAGTTCCTCAGGTTAGAAGTAGAGGAGCACCCGCATGAGTTCATAGATGAGATTGTGAAAATCACCCAAGTTATGGGAGTGAATGGAGTTGAGTGCGCGGAGTTGGCCTCATATCAGCTAAAAGGGGTTGCACACATCTGCTTTCGACAATGGAAAGATAGTAGGGCTGCCTAAGCAGGTCCTTTCACTTGGGAGGAGTTCCACGTTGTGTTTCAAGATTGGTTCTTCCCTCGTGAGATAAGGGAGCTGAAGGAAGCCGAGTTCATAAATCTTAAGAAAGGGAGGATGATGGTGTAGGAGTATACCCTTGAGTTCACTTTCCTAAAAAAGTACACACCAGAGTTAGTGGCTGATCAGAGGGCACGGGTGAGAAAGTTTGTTCATGGCGCGACCGGCTATTTGGACAAGGATTGTAGGACTGCTATGCTCCACTAGGATATATATTTCCCTCAGATAGTATCGTGCGCCCAATAGATGGAGGTAGCCCATATGAGAGAGAGGGAGGCCAAGAGGACCAAGACCAATGACTATAGATTCTCTCAGCCGAGGTCAGGTGGTGGGCACCGACAACAGACACACCAGAGATCTTCAGCCCCAGCCTCTTTAGTGTTGAGTGTTCAATCTAAGCCTTGGCATGATTTCAGGGGGCAAGCATCAGGCTCGAGGGGGCAGAGTAGCAGAACCACAAATTCTAGTATCCCAGCTTGCCGCAGATGTGGTCGGGGACACATGGGCCAGTGCTTAGTAGGTACAAGTGCTTGTTTCGGGTGTGGGAAGTTCGAAAACATGCTCAGAGATTTCCTAACAGCAAGGCAGGTGTCACGCCCCGCCTTGGGGGGTGACAAACTTGGTATCAGAGCAGGTCGTGTCCCAGGAGTCTGCAAGCCGTGCTAAGTAGAGTCTTGTCTATGGATGTGTTGTGCACCACATACTATAGGGAGGAGGTTGCGAGGCATGATAGGATGGTTACTCTTCTTTCTCATTTAGTCGTGTTATAGAACGGTACATTATAGGGTTGGGTCCCTAAAACTTATCATATTCTTTGTCTACAGATAAGAATGGCAGACCAACGTCACCCAGCCACCGGAAGGAGATTAGACACAGCAGCAGAAGAAGGCACCAGCAGGATGCCTCAGCTTCAGTCAGAGTCAGCCCGATCTGAGGGCGATATAGAGGCTTCATCACAGCCCTTTCAGCAGCCCCCCTCACATCAGGAGCCGTTGGGCACTACACCGCCCCCGATAGCTCCTGTGCCTTCGCCATCAAATCAGGAGGTTCGTAGCGCTGTAGTTATGTTGGCATAAATAATGGCCACACAGCGCCAGTCAGTGCCACCTATAATAGCAGAGCCTTCAGGTGGGTCAGGTAGTTCCAAGGTCAGGGAGTTTTTGGCACTAGGTCCCCCACAGTTTACTAGGTCAGATCAAGTAGAGGACCTCCAGGACTTCCTAGATCAGATGTAGAGAATTTTCTGGGTTATGCATGTGACACCTAAAGAATCAGTTGAGCTGGCAGTGTTTCGGTTGCGGGACATAGATGTATTATGGTACGAGAGTTGGGAAAGGTCTTGAGGGAGAGATGTTTCCCCTCCGACCTGGTCGAGCTTCTCGGAGGCCTTCCTGGACCGTTACATGCCACGGGAGATCCGGCAGGCTCGGATGGATCAGTTTTTGCATTTGGAGCAGGGGGCGAGGAGTGTACGAGAATATGCCCTACAGTTTGACTCCCTAGCCCGCTATGCTCCATCCTTTGTTGACACTATGCCATCCAGAATCCACCGGTTCGTTATGGGTCTGAACCTGGAATATATTGAAGCTTGCATGACAGCTACGCTACAAGAAGATATGGATATTGCCCGAGTAGAGGCCTTTGCTCAGACCATTGAGGGTCTTAGACAGCGGCAATAGAGTAGTAGACAGACCAGTCAGGAACAGCGCTGCAGAGATAGATCGGACGAGATGCAAAGGGAAGTTCAGAGAGGACCCATGCCTCGACTATCAGATAGACCCCCTAGACCCCCACCTCCACCACAGTAGTAGCAACAGCGAGGTAGATATGCGCGACGAGGGCAATCAGAGCCCAGTGGCAGTTCCAGAACAGTAGATTCCCCGCAGCAGAGAAGGGGAGAACAGAGCAGATTTGCACCCTCACCCTGCCTCTATTGTAATAAAACACACTCCAGAGCTTGTAAATTTGGCTCCACTGGGTGTTATATTTGCGGACAGGAGGGGCATCGGATGAGAGATTGTCCGACCAGAGGTCAGGGGAGTAGAGACAGTCAGGACAGGGGATCCGCAAGGCCACGAGCCCCAGCAGCCTTAGTGGGGTGTGGGCCTTCAGGTTCAGTAGGCAGAGGCCGAGGTAGATCAGGAGCTTCCAGTTCAGGTACGGGCTCAAGCCGTACTTATGCATTACTAGGGAGACAGGACTCAGAGGCGTGTCCAGATGTAGTGACAGGTATGATGACTATCTGTTCATGCTCTGCTTATGTACTGATTGATCCAAGGTCCATTCTGTCATATATTACCCCATTTGTGGTTCGAAAGTTTAATGTCGCACCAGAGTGATTACAGCAGCCCTTTTCAGTATCTACACCCATTGGTGACTCCATTATAGCTAGTAGAATTTATCGAGGGTGTACAGTAGAGGTTGCTGATCGCCAGACTATAGTAGATCTGGTAGAGTTAGAAATGATTGACTTCGATGCCATTATGGGTATGGATTGGTTGGTGCCATGCTATGCTAATGTAGAATGTTGGACCAAGACAGTCCGATTCCACTTTCCAGGAGAGGCAGTGCGAGAGTGGAAAGGCAGCACAGCTACTCCAAAAGGTAGGTTTATTTCCTACATTCAGGCGAGGAAATTGATAACTAAGGGATGTATCTACCACCTAGTCAGGGTTTAAGATGTCCAAGCAGAATCTTCGACACTCCAGTCTGTTCTGGTGGTGAACGAGTTCCTTGATGTATTTCCAGATGAGTTACCAGGTATTCCCCCAGAGAGGGAAATAGATTTCGCTATTGATTTATTACTAGGCACTCATCCTATATCAATTCCTCCTTATCGTATGGCTCCTGAAGAACTCAGAGAATTAAACGAGCAGCTGAAGGACCTGCTAGACAAGGGTTTTATCAGGCCGAGTACTTCACCGTGGGGTGCCCCAGTTTTATTTGTGGAAAAGAAGGATGGCTCGCTCCGTATGTGCATAGATTATCGACAGTTGAACAAAGTTATAGTAAAGAATAAGTATCTGCTTCCCAGAATAGATGATTTGTTTGATCAGCTACAAGGGGCCAAATACTTTTCCAAGATTGACTTGCGGTCTGGATATCACCAGGTTTGAGTTTGTGAAAGAGATATTCCCAAAACAGCGTTCCGGACCCAATATGGACACTTTGAATTTCTAGTTATGTCCTTTGGGTTAACGAATGCCCCAGAAGTATTCATGGACCTGATGAATAGCATTTTCGGACCATACTTGGACCTGTTCGTGATCGTGTTTATTGATGATATTCTAGTGTATTCTCTCTCTAAAGCAGATCACCAGGCTCATTTACGGATAGTACTCCAGATCCTCAGGGACCGCCAGTTATATGCTAAGTTTTCCAAGTGTGAATTCTGGCTTAACTCGGTAGCCTTCTTAGGGCATATTGTGTCGGATGCTGGTATACAGGTTGACACGTAAAAGATAGCAGCAGTTAGAACCTGGCCTAGGCCTACAACTCCAACTGATATCCGTAGATTTCTGGGGTTAATGGGATTTACAGGAGATTTGTCGAGGGATTCTCTACTAAAGCGGCACCTTTGACCAAACTGATGCAAAAAGCAGTGAACTTTCAGTGGACAGAGGCATGTGAGCAGAGCTTCCAGGAGTTAAAAGACAGATTAACCTCCACCTCAGTGTTAGCATTACCGGAAGGTACAAAAGGTTATTTAGTGTATTGCAACGCATCATGCGTTGGGTTGGGTTGTGTGCTGATGCAGCATGGTAAAGTGATTGCGTATGCTTCCAGACAGCTAAGGAAACATGAAAAGAATTACCCTACCCACGACATGGAATTAGCTGCAGTGATACACGCCTTAAAGATATGGAGACATTACTTGTATGGCGTCCATGTGGATATTTTCACAGATCATAAGAGCCTACAGTATATCTTCACTCAGAGGGAGTTGAATTTGCGACAGCGTCACTGGTTGGAGTTATTGAAAGATTATGACGTGGACATTCTGTATCATCTGGGAAAAGCCAATGTAGTAGCAGATGCTCTCTGCCGTAAATCAATGGGAAGTTTGGCACATTTGCAGCCCGAGAAGCGGGAGTTGGTCAGGGAGATACATCAATTAGCCAGCCTATCCGTTCGTATAGTAGACACAGAGGACAACAGAGCGGTAATTTAGAACACCGCCATGTCATCATTAGTTGTGGAAGTAAAAGAACGGAAGTATGAGGATCCTGACCTGATCCAGCTCAAAGACAAAATCCAGCAAGGTAGAGCGCCAGATTTTCAGATAACTGAGGAAGAAGTGCTGTTATGTAAAGACCGCCTCTGTGTTCTAGATGTTTCAGGGCTCCACCAGCAGATTATGAATGAGGCACATTACGCCCGTTATTCTCTTCACCCCGGTGCGATGAAAATGTACCATGATATCAAGGAGAATTATTGGTGTCTAGGAATGAAAAGAGAAATTGCCGAATTTGTAGCCCAGTGTCCTAACTGCCAACAGGTAAAAGCGGAACACTAGAAACCAGGCGGTTTGACTCAGTACATAGCTGTGCCTCTCTAGAAATGTGAAGCAGAAAATGTGGATTTTGTGGCAGGATTACCCCGTACCAGACACAGACATGACTCTATTTGGGTGATAGTTGACAGATTGAAAAAATCAGCTTATTTCTTGCCAGTGAAAGCTACCTTCTCGGCCGAGGACTATGCCGAATTATACATCAGAGAAATAGTTAAATGACATGGAGTGCCAGTATCTATTATTTCAGACAGAGGAGCATAGTTTACAGCTAGATTTTGGCAATCGTTCCAGAGGGATCTCGGAACGCAGATTAATTTGAGCACAGCATTCAACCCTCAGACAGATGGACAGGCGGAGCGCACTATTCAGACGCTCGAGGACATGCTACGAGCGTGTGTGCTAGATTTTGGAGGTAGATGGGACGAGCATTTGTCGTTGACTGAATTATCTTATAATAATAGCTATCACTCGGCTATCCAGATGGCTCCTTTCGAGGCTTTATACGGGCGAAAATGCAGATCACAGGTTGGTTGGTTTGAAATAGGGGAATCGGTGTTGATTGGGCCAGACATTGTTCAGCAGTCAGAGGAGAAGGTAAAGCTTATTAGAGAATGCTTATTGACTGTACAGAGCCGCCAGAAATCATATGCAGATGTGCGGCGCAGAAACCTGGAATTTGATGTGAATGACTGGGTATTTTTGAAAGTATCTCCGATGAAAGGGGTGATGAGATTCGGAAAGAAAGGTAAGCTCAGTCCGAGGTTTGTTGGGCCTTATCAGATTCGTCGAAGGATAGGCCGAGGAGCATATGAGTTGAATTTGCCTCCAGAATTGGAATCCATTCATCCGGTCTTTCATGTGTCTATGCTGAGGAAATGCATAGGAGACCCATCCAGAGCAGTCCCAGTCCAGGATATCCAGGTTACGGAAGAGCTGGCCTATGAAGAGATTCCAGTAGCCATCTTAGACAGACAGATTCGTAGATTGAGAACTAAGGATATTGCGTCTGTCAAGGTACTGTGGCCTAACAGGAACCGAGAGGAGATGCCTTGGGAGGCGAAGGAAGATATGAAAGCTAGATATCCTCACTTATTCCAGGCCTAGTCAGGCGACAGGTATGTCTGTATTATTACTTATGCAGTACCTTATGGTGGTATATGTATAAATGAGAAAGATTTATGTTTAGCTATCAAGTGAATCTTAAAGTATTGTATGTTGTACCTGTATTGGACCTTTCTGCGTTTCAGGTTTTTGGGATAGTCCATATTACAGGGGAAACTCTGCCGAAATCTTCTTAGAAACAAATTGAGTAAGTTGAGAAGTCCTCTAGATAGAAGTTTACATTCGAGGACGAATGTTCTTAAGGGGGGGGAGAATGTTACACCCCGTAAGATTCCCGGCACCTAGATGGCCTATTCGTGCATTGGTTAAGCATATTTGAAAGCCATACGTGCTAGAGAAAGGCCCGGGAAAAGACCGGATGAGAAACCTGTCGAACCATCACGGAAGGAGCCGGGGCAGAGCCCCTCCACGATGGCAACGTGTCACGGAGGTGGAGCCTCCGCGTTGGCTCCGTGACACATTGGCGCCTGTCCAGGCCCAAGTATATAAAGCCCCACTTCGGTTTATTTTCATTAAAATCATTTGATAAACTCCAGAAAACGTAGAAAACAGAGAGAGACGAAGAGGATTAACATATTATCATCCGATTGCGCTGCCAAACGTAGTCCCAATCTAAATTAACTCTAGATACCAAGGTATTTAGCAGCAGGGAGCACTCCTACAGATTTTGTTTCGCGAAATACGGCCGACGAATTGTCGAGCTACTGGACTAAGGTAAGTAGAATTGCTCCAAACTAGTTCTATGTGCTCCTAGCCGTAAAGTGAATACTTCTCCCATCTAGACTTCTGAAAATATAGCAAGTTTTCGACCATCTTTCAATAAGCCTAAGTTTAGAATATAATTATATTGAAAGCGATGTCGTCCTTCAGAATAAAGTTGTATTTAGCACTAATTAACGTGTATATGAATGCAGTTGGGAAAAATAGCTGGAATACTAGCCGAGCCTCGTCCGACAGTCGGATAACTCGAGGTTAAGGTATGTGAAGTTGTTCTTCGGCAAGTTAGTAAGTCTTAGCTTGGTAAATCATAGTAAACTCCGTATTTGAAACTCTCGGAGTTGAATGTTGAGAATTAAGTAAGTCTAATAGATTCTAAGTTGTGTTGCCGTATTGTATTCAGTCCAAAAGTTAGTAAAGCATACGCCAAAGGGCGAGTTAGCATTCCAGATTCAGTATAGCTTATTGTATGATTAGCAAGCACGTTGTAGAATAAAAAGAGACAGATTTTCAGAATAAAAGCTAATAAAGTAAAATCAGATAGACAGACAGTTCTATGGCTACAGACTAGCCATTCAGACAGATGGAATATTGGCTACAGATTAGCCAACAGTTAAAGAAGGATTTCAAAACTAGTATAATCAGTAAAGAATCAGTTCAGTATAGAAATATATCAGAATAAGAAGTTAGATTTCAGATAGTCTTTTCAGTTATACATGCTTGCTATTTATATGTGTTATTTGCTTGTTGAGACTTATTGTGGCGTGAGGGCCCCCTTGTTGAGCGTCCCCACCCTGGGTTGGTAATCATGTCACCCACTGAGTGGGTGGGTTTACATCACTCCAAGGAGTGGCATGTCGTCCCCAGTTTGGACGAAGATGGGATGAAGCTTTCCCCATGTCAGGCTGATCAGCATTATAGTAAAGATAGCCCTGTTGTGCGCAAGCGCCCAGGGAACAGATTCAGATACAGTTACAGTTACAGATACAGTACAGGAGTCCTCCGGACTCAGACACGGTTATTTATATCGGAGGCTATAGCTCGAGCCGAAGACCCAGGGGGCCGGTAGAGGA
This sequence comes from Datura wrightii, assembly GCA_035772735.1. NCBI lineage: Eukaryota > Viridiplantae > Streptophyta > Magnoliopsida > Solanales > Solanaceae > Datura > Datura wrightii. Next base: position 101,539,786 of record JASDFA010000007.1, read on the forward strand.
GCTCCGAGTGAGCAGATGAGTGGAGCGACTTATTTTTGGCTGGTTTTGACCCGGGTAGGGGTATATAGATTGTTTGCTTTCTTGGCGCCATTCGGCTTATGGGGGTTGGTATTGGCTTTTGCTTGCTAAATATATATGTATTTATGTGCTTTATATATACTAGTTAATAGACAGCAGGCCGCCGTGACTACAGAAATGCTCCTGCCTATCAGTGCAGAAAGGTTTGATCTAGTTCCTATCAGCTCTTCAGATTCAGTTATCTTCTACTTACAAACTTGTTAGTTATGTTATCTGTATTCAGTTGTATTATTTTAGTTACTTTGCATGCTCAGTACCAGCGGTACTGACGCCCAGTGGGCGCTGCATTACTTGCCTGCAGGTACTCATAGACGAGGAGGCGATCCCTCGTGATCCTAGTCAGTGCAGAGTCATCAGCTCCTGCAATCCGGAGCTTGATATTTCAGAGGTTTATATCATTTCCTTTTTGTTGTACAGTACGGGTCGGTCGGGGCCCTGTCCCGACCATCTTATCAGTATTCCTAGAGGCTTGCAGTCTGTATATATTTCCCTGTGGTTAGTTGTGCCGGTCGTGTGGGACCGTGCATATGTTTAGTTGTTTATGTTGGCCATGTGAGGCCTTATCCAATCAGTAGTGGTGACCTTGCCGGTCTCGTAGCTGTTCAGCATTTGTTATACTAGTTTAGACTCAACTAGACAGCATGGTGGCCTTGTCGGCCCGCATAGGCTCCCTTATATTGACATGATTCTGGTTAGCTGTCGTTATAGTATAGGTGGATATAGGCCTAGTCGGCCGAAGGCTGTGTTTACAGCCGTTATATAGCCCGTTGATTCCTTGAATCTAAGTTAGAGCCAGCCAGGCACCAGATGTTCTTAGGCTCAGTAGCCTAGCAACTTAGGTCCTAGTAGGGCACCAGGTGCCTGTCATACCCCCAAAGGCGAGGCGTGACAACAGGATCATGATAGGGGTCGAGGCCGATCTTTAAGTTCAGCAGCCCCTCTCGTATGCTTAGCACATTAGAGGGCATCCACCAGCATAGGTGGTGGTCAGCGCCAAAATACATTCTATGCCCTCGCATGCTTCCAGGAGCAGGAGATCTCCCCAAATATGGTCACTAGTATGTTATGAGTTTTCCATCTTGATGTTTATGCTTTGTTAGATCCAGGGGCTACCATTTCTTTTGTGACACCTTATGTGTCCAGTAGCTTCCGAGTAAGTACCAAAGTCTTGTCAGGACCCTTCTCAGTATACTTTGAAAGGTGATTCAGTTGTAGGTAGACTGGTGTATAGAAGTTGCCCGATCTCAGTCCTTCAGAAAGTCACCTCAGCAGATTTGATAGAGTTATCCATGACTTATTTTGATGTTATCCTCGGCATGGATTTACTATTTTCATGTTACGCCTCAGTTAATTGTAGAACCCTAACGGTAGAGTTCAGATTTCTAGGTGAGCCAGTCTTAGAATGGAAGGGTAGTTCAGTTGTGTCTGTAGGTCATTTCATTTTCTACCTTATGGCCAGAAAGATGATTTCCAAAGGTTGTGTGTACCACCTAGTTAGGGTTAAGGATGCGACGTCCGAGACCCCGACTATCTATCAATTCCAGTAGTATGTGAGTATCCTGAGGTCTTTCCTAATGATCTATCGGGAATCCCTCCTGAATGGGAGATTGATTTTGGTATTGACCTTCTTCTCGACATGCAGCCTGTATCTATTCCTCCCTACAAGATGGCTCCAGCCTAGCTAAAGGAATTGAAAGAATAGTTGAAGGACCTATTAAAAAAGGACTTCATTAGACCAAGCAATTCCCCATGGGGTGCACTGGTTCTCTTTGTCTGAAAGAAAGATAGCTCTATTCGTATGTTTATTGATTATCGGCAATTGAACAAAGTCACCGTCAAGAACAGGTATCCTCTACCCAGGATTGATTATTTATTTGACCAGCGTTAGGGTGCCAAGTGCTTCTCGAAGATAGATCTCAGATCCGGGTTCCATCAACTCAGAGTCTGGGAGAGTGATATCCTGAAGACAGCCTTCAGGATGCGGTATGGACATTATGAGTTTGTAGTTATGTCTTTTGGATTAACGAATTCTCCAGCACTTTTTATGGACCTGATGAACATAGTGTTCAAGCCATACTTGGATATGTTCTTGATTGTGTTTATTGATGACATCTTGATATACTCTCGGAGCGAGGAGGAGCATGCCGCTCATTTGACAGTGGTGCTACAGACTCTCAAGGATCACCAATTATATGCTAAATTCAATAAGTGCATGTTTTGGTTGAACTCAGTGCCGTTTTTGGGCCATGTGGTATCAACTGAGTACATAAAGGTGGATTCTCAAAAAATTGAAGCGGTGAAAAATTGGCCTAGACTGGTGAATCCTTCAGATATCCGGAGCTTTTTGGGTTTAGCCGACTACTACTAAAATTTTTGGAAGGTTTCTCGTCTATTGAAGCACCCTTGCACCAAATTGACCCAGAAGAAGGTTAAATTCCAATGGTCAGAGGCTTGGGTGAAGAGCTTCCAAGAGTTGAAGACTCGACTCACTTCAGCATCGGTGTTAACTCTACCTGAGGGTACCGATGTGTTCATGGTGTATTGTGACACTTCAAGGATTGGACTTGGGTGTTTATTGATGCAGCACAGGAAGGTTATAGCATATGCCTCCAGATAGCTAAATATTCATAAGAGGAATTATCCGACCCATAATCTTGAATTGGCCACGGTGGTATTCTCCTTGAAGATATGGAAACGTTATTTGTACGAGGTCCATGTGGATGTGTTTACGGACCATAAGAGTTTATAATATGTGTTTACACAGAAGGATCTCAATCTTCGACAAAGGAAATGGTTGGAGCAACTCAAGGACTATGATATGAGTGTGTTTTGTCATCCAGGTAAGGCCAATGTAGTAGAAGAGGAACTTAGTAGACTCTGCATGGAGAGTGTGTCTCATGTGGATGAGGGTAAGAAGGAGCTAGTGAAGGATGTGCATCGACTCGCCAGGTTGGGAGTTAGATTGGTGGACTCCCCCGATGGTGGTATTATTGTTCAGAACGGATCAAAATCATCCTTGGTGACCGATGTAAAAGCTAGGAAAGACGAGGACCTAATTTTGGTAAAGTTAAAGGAAATCGTTCAGAATCGAAGGTAGAGGTCTTCTCCAAAGGGGGAGATGGTGTGCTTCAGGACTAGGGTCGCCTATGTGTCCGGACTTTGGTGATTTGAGGAGTCAGATGTTGCACAAGGCTCATGGATTCAGGTATTCTATCCATTCAGGTGCCACCAAGATATACCGTGACTCACATGAAGTTTATTGGTGGAATGGCATGAAGAAGGACATCATAGCAGAATTTGTGGCTAAGTGTCCAAATTGTTAGCAAGTAAAGATTGAGCATCAAAGACTGGGAGGTGTGCTTCAGTATATTAGTATTCCTACTTAGAAGTGGGAAGAAATCAATATGGACTTCATTACAGGGTTGCCTCGCACTCGTCAACAATATGACTCCATTTGGGTTGTGGTAGACAGGTTGACCAAGACCAGTTATTTTCTACCGCTCCAAAGCACAGATTCTGCTGATGACTATGCCAAACTATATATCCGAGAGCCAGTTCGATTGCATAGAGTGCTTTTTTCCATCATATCTGACGGAAGTACTCAATTACCTCTCAATTTTGGAGGTCGTTTCAAAAAGGACTTGGTACTCAGGTTAAGCTCAGCACAACATTTTACACAAAAATGGATGGTCAAGCGAAGCGGACGATTCAGACTCTCGAGGACTTGCTAAGAGGATGCATGATTGACTTCAAAGGTAGTTGGGATGATCATTCTCCTCTTATCGAGTTTTCATACAATAACATCTACCACTCCAGTATTCAGATGGCCCCGTTTGAGGCTCTCTAAGGGTGAAGATGTCGATCTCCCATTGATTGGTTCGAAGTTGGCGAAACGGCAATGATAGGACCAGATTCAGTCCATGAGGCTATCGAGAAGGTTTATCTCAAACGAAATAGGTTGAAAACAGCAAAAAGTCGCAAGAACTCCTATGCTAATGTGAGAAGGAGAGAATTAGAATTCGAGGTGGATGATTCAGTGTTTCTGAAGGTATCTCCTATGAAGGGAGTGATGCGGTTTGGAAAGAAAGGAAAACTCCGCCCTCGTTATATTGGCCCCTACCGGGGGTTGGCAAGGTAGAATATGAGTTGGAGTTTCCCTCAGAATTAGCTTTTGTGCATCCTGTATTCTATGTATCACTCTTAAAGAAGTATTTGGGTGATCCATCTCTAGTTATTCCGGTGGGTAGTGTTGGTGTGACAGACAACTTAGTTATGAGGAGGTTCCCGTAGAATACTGGATCATTAGGTTCGAAGGCTAAGGAACAAGGAAGTAGCTTCATTTTAAGTGTTATGGAGGAATTAGCATGTTGAGGGATCTTCGTGGGAAGCCGACGCGGATATGATGGCTAGATACCCACTTTTATTCTCTATCGGCTCAGTTCCAGCTTGAGGTATCCGTGTTGCTCTCAAAGTCTATTTAGTTTTCATGTTCAGCTCATATACCCAAGTTTATTTTATGTATATGGATGTATGTATGATTCGTGAATTCAGTTCAGCTATGTAGTTTGAATTGGGGTTAATCATTCCGTCAGTTTTCAGCTTAAATGATCTGTATTTGAATATAATGATTGCATTTCTCTGCTTTCCTGTGTGTTTGCCGACATTCTAAGACGAATATTCCTAAGGGGGATATATTGTTATACCCCAGAAGCCCAAAGATCGGACACGAAGTTGAAACAGAGAAAAAATAAAATTTTGCATCAGGTATCAGAACGGGTCGTGAGGTGACCCGTGGGAGCAGCCCACGAGTCCTGATATGACTCATGGTGAGGCTCAAGAGATGAATTTGAAAATTTGAAGTTGACTCCCCATGGATATGACCACGAGTCGTGGTCAGGCTCCACGACTCTTTAGGTCAGTCGTGGGAAGTGGTGATTGAGGAATGAAAGGAAAGAGGAAGTGTACCTAACGGGAGGCACTCACAGTCGAGGTCAGTCACCACAATTTGTGGGATGAATCATGGCCAGTAGGGAAAGGTTCGATTAAGACTAAGGCAGTGTACATGACAGGTGGCGACCACGAGTCGTGGTCACCAGTAACAGATCATTATGTCACTAGTAATGAGCCCAGATGACCTGACAAGCAGTGTACATGATGGATGATGCCACGAGTCGTGGCCCATGATGACGAGTCATTATATCCCTCATGGGGACTAGCTAGCAATTATTTTCTGTGAATTTACTAAGGGCTTTTTCGTAATTCCTAAGACCCTAAGGCCTAAACTACGTTGTTTTGAGTTATGAATGATGACTTTTAAAGGGGTTAAGTTCATTTTAGGCCATTTACATTCATGCATGCAAAGGTAGAATGTGAGAGCGGTTGATCAAGCTTATTCTTCTTCAAATTCTCTTCGATTCCTCTTGGGCAATCAAAGAAGTCTAAGAATCAGCTACCATTAGGTATGTTGGGTTATGAATGCGTGAATCCTTTCACACGCATGCCCTATCAATCTCTAAACCATGAGTTTCCTATGTCTAATCTATGGGTTGCTAACCCAATGCATGAAATTCCTAATTTATCTACATGGGTATGATTTAAATATGTTTCTACTAATGAATTATGAATCAGGGGAAAGTTTTATATTTTTTTCAATTAAAATCATGTTTCATGTTTTATGAATTAAAAAGCCAATTAATAAGAAGTTCATTAAAGAAGAGATTTGTGATGAATGTATGTTTATGATGAGATGTTATGATCAAAAGCATGTTTTCAAGCTACCCATCTTTATAATCATGTTTTCGACGTGAATTGAGTATTTTCAAGCATGAGAAAGTATTGGGAAATGCCCACATGTTCAAGTATGATTTATGATTTTCCAAATTGATCTTACCACATGGTTTTGGAGCGAAGACACTCAATTATCTTTCAGCTTGTGGTGTGTTTTAAGCTAAAGCTTCTCCTATGCATTATTACATATTTGAGATGTATTTGATTAATGAGCTTTGTCAACTGACAGTAGTAAGCGTCATTGAAAAGAAATGGAGAGCATATGCATGTTTTTGGGAGTAGTTCCTACCACCGAGTAGGCTAAGGGTCGATCACCCTATGCCTTAGAACTATGCACCAATGTAGGTTTATACTTATATATGTAATACTTCGTGGCCTCCCTTGTGAGCTATCCCCTGCACAATTAGCCCAAGAGCTTGATATCGATATCATGGTATCATCCCTAGCCCTAGAAAGGCTTTGGACGGCTCTACCCACTAGAGTGTGATAGTTGGGACCACGTAGGCTCTATCGTGGTATGTCGGTTAAAAGACGAGTCTCCCATTGTTCCTCATGATTTCAGTCATGCATGTTCTTCATCCATGAGATTTATATATCTACATATGTTCTAAAGCAGGTTTGACTCAATATTCAATATTACTCATGGCTATCAAATTTTAGCTTTGAATCAACCGATTCAGTTATGATGTTATGTTATGTTATGATGAAAACATGATTTTGTAAAGAATGCATGCAAGCCCTACTCTCAGATTCTTATTGTTTATGTTTTACATTATGCATGTTCTTAAATGATTTTTACTTCTCTAAGTAGTTTTACATACCTTGCATACACGGTACATTCCACGTACTGACCGCATACTCCATGCTATATCGTTTCAAGATACAAGACCTGACAATCAGGCTCAGCCCCATTCATAGTTAGTTCTCAGAGTTAGCATCTTACGCTGTGTTGAGTTCTTATCTCTCGAGGACCAATACTTGTTTAGATTTCTCTATGTATTTTTAGTTTCAGGTTTGTTGAGTTAGTTGGGGGTCTTGTCCCATCAACTCGTCATGTTTAGAGGCTTTTCAGACAAAAGGATGAAGTCAACTTCAAATATTCTAATGTTATGCTTATTTTAGACTTCCGCTAAAATTATTATGTTGACTCTTCAGTTTGGTAATTGAGTTTGATGTTTCTTCATGCCATGGGTCAACTTGGAGTCTCTCGGTCTCCTTGTCTCATATTACGATCCGGGTCTATATTCGGATCATGACAAGGGTGTGCCAGTCTTATTAATAAAATAGAAAGATGGCTCACTGCGGATGTATATAGATTATAAGCAGATGAATAAACTTACTATTTAGAACAGGTATGTTCTACCGAGAATAGATGACTTGTTTGATCAGTTGCAGGAGGCAAAATATTTCTCGAAAATTGGCTTAAGTTTGGATACCACTAGGTATGTGTTCAGGAGAAGGATATTTTGAAAACAGCCTTTAGAACAAGATATGTCCATTTCAAGTTCCTAATTTTGTATTTCGGATTGACAAATGCCCCAGCAGTGTTAATGGATCAGATGAATAACATATTCAGGACATTTTTAGATTTGATTGTGATAGTGTTTACTGATGACATTCTAGTATACTCACATTCAGAATTTGAGCATAGAAATCACCTACGAACTGTACTCCAGGTCCTTATAGATTGCAAGTTATATGCAAAGTTCTCGAAATGTGAGTTCTGGTTAAATTATGTAGCTTTCTTGGGCCATATTGTGTCAGATGCAGACATTCAGGTTGAGTAGCAAACGATAGAGGCTGTAAAGAATTGGCCCAGAACCACAACTCCAACCAAAGTTCGCAGCTTTTTGGGGTTAGCTGGCTATTACAGAAGATTTATAGAGGGCTTCTCTGCCCTATCAGCACCATTGACAAGGCTGACTCAGAAAGCAACCAAGTTATAGTGGACTAAGGCTTGTGAGCAGAGCTTCTAGGGGTTGAAGGACAAATTAACATCTGCACTAGTATTAGCCTTGCCAGAGGGTTCAGAGGGCTACATGGTATATTATAAAGCTTCAGGTGTTGGATTGGGATGTGTCTTGATGCAGCACGGTAAGGTGATTTCCTAGTCTTCGAGACTGCTAAAGAAGACAAGAAGAACTACCCCACCAATGATTTAGAATTAACTGCAGCTATTCATGCTTTTAAGATTTGGAGGCATTATTTATATGGTGTTCATGTAGATATCTTTACTGATCACAAGAGCCTCCAGTATTTTTTACGCAAAAAGAATTGAATTTGCAACAATGTCATTGACTTGAGTTGCTGAAAGACTACAACATAAATATCTTGTATCATCCAGGGAAAGCTAACATTGTAGCCGATGCCCTTAGCCCCAGATCCATGCTAGTTTATCGTATTTGAGGCCAAAAATGAGAGAATTGGCTTGAGAGCTGCACCAGTCGGCTAGTCTAGAAGTTCGATTAGTAGATTTAGATGATAGTGAGGTTGTGATTTAGAATACTGCAGTGTCATCTTTGGTAGTGGAAGTGAAAGAGTGATAGTACGAAGACCCTAGCCTGGTATAACTTAGAAATAAAGTATGGTAAGAAGGTTTGTTAGACTTTGACATAATAGGGAATGGGGTTTTGAGATTCAAAGGTCGACTCTACATTCCAGATATGGCAGGGCTTCGTTAGCAGATTATGGCAGAGGTACATTAATCCACTTATTCTCTTAATCTAGCTCGACGAAAATGTATCATGATACAAACGAGATCTATTGGTGGAATAGGATGAAGAAAGATATTGTGGAGTTTGTAGCACAGTGTCCCAATTGCCAGCAGGTAAAAGATGAACATCAGAAACCTAGCGGGATGACTCAGGAGATAGTCGTGCCTATGTGGAAATGGGAATCAATCAATATGGCTTTTGTTACAGGTTTACCTCACACTAGACGTAAATTTGACTCTATCGGGGTCATTATTGATAGGTTGATGAAATCAACTCATTTCATGCCAGTCAGGACTATGTTTTCAGCAAAAGATTATGTTGAGTTGTACATTAAAGAGATAGTCTGACTGCACGGTGTCCTAGTGTCGATCATTTCTAACAGAGGGGCCCAGTTCACAACTAGATTTTGGAAGTCATTTTCAAAAAGGTTTAGGGACGGAGGTTAACTTGAGTACAATTTTTCATCCCCAGATAGATGGCCAAGAAGACCGCACCATTCAGATGCTCGAAGATATGATACAAGTATGTGTGCTAGACTTTAGAGTAAGTTGGGATGAACACCTACCTCTTATTTAGGTTGCATATAATAATAGTTACCATTCTACCATCAAGATGGCACCTTATGAAGCTTTATACAAGCGAAAATATAGATCCCCCTAGGATGGTTTGAGGTAGGTGAGTTAGGGTTGATTGGACCTAACATGATACATTAGTCTGATGAGAAAGTTAATCTTATTAGAGAGCATTTATTGATAGCCCAGAGTCGTCAAAAGTCTTATTCCGATGTACGGTGTAGAGACTTAGAGTTTGATGTTGATGATTGGGTAATCTTGAGAGTTTCGCTGATAAAGGGAGTTATGAGATTTGGCAAGAAGGGAAAGCTTAGCCTAGATTCATTGAGCCATACCACATCCCTCGAAATATAGGTTCTGTGGCTTATGAGTTAGAATTGCCTTTGGGTCTAGAATTTGTTCATCTAGTTTTTCATGTATCGATCCTATGAAAGTGCATAGAAGACCATTCTCGGATTGTCCAAGTTGAGGATGTCCAGCTCTCAGTGGAGTTGTCCTATGAGGAGAATCTAATTGCTATATTAGATCGGTAGGTCTACACATTGAGGACTAAGGATGTCGCTTCTGTTAAAGTCCTATGGAGGAACAAAAATGTAGAAGAAATGACTTGGGAAGCTTAGGACAACATGAGGTCTAGATACCCTCACCTATTCCAGACTCCAGGATGATAGCGCATCAACTCAAATAGTTACAGTTGAGGTGAGATAGTTATTTAGATATTATATTGTTGCTTTTGTTGTCATTGTTGATTGCTCACCTTATTATTAAGGAGCTATGCTATTTAGCTATTTGTGTCATCCTATAAGACTTGTAGGTTGGACTTTTCTACGTTTCAGGTTTTTGGATAGTCCATATTGCAGGGGAGACTCTACCAAAATTTTCTAACTACTATTATAAGATTGAATTCTTGAATCTATTTTACATTTGAGGACGAATATTTCTAAGTGGGGAAGGATGTAACACCTCGGATAATTAGAGCAATAAATTTGTGTTTTGAGATAGGACTATGTGCAATTAATAGGATAATAAGTAAGTGTTACAAGGTATTTGAGTCACTCTATTACCATATTTAAGATTGGACTTCAATCAGGTTGTAGAACGAAATTTGGCAAAAGTTATCGCAAATTTCCTTCTTGAGATTCCTAAAATTTGGGCCAAATATCTCAAAGTTTTTCTCACAATCTATAAGGAGATATGGGGCCTACAACCTATCAAATCAAAGGTGTACAAGTCTGTTTCCAATGCATTAAAGCGTTCATTAATCCAATTTTAGAGTAGAGAGATATTTGCGTTTCATCGAGACTGCACAAGCAGACAATGAGGGAAAGAGAGGGTCCATGATGGCAGTGTGTCACGCCACCAAATCATCGCATTGGGCAGTGTGACACACCGCTATTGAGGTGGTGGCTGCCTATATAAGTTATTTAGTTTGTTGTTTAATCACTTTTCATCATTTTTCAGAAAATACTTCGACCAGAACCTCTCTCAAACCCTCCTCTTCATGTTCCTTTGATTTTTAATATTAGGAAAGAATTTCCAACTCGATTCTTGATTTTGGGAAGTTACGAGCTCCGTGTAGCTTGTGTTTTGGCATCCTTTTTGGCAAGTTTGGTGGTTGTTCTTATTGAACTAGTTGGTAAGCCATTATCCCTACCTTTTTTCTTAGTTTTTTAAGATGATTTTAGGTAGGTAAGCATTGGTAGGTTGTTGTTTTCAAATTCCTACTGTTGAATTCATTGGAAATTAGGCGAATAAGTCTCGTCTTGTGTTTTCTCTTAGTTTATCTTATTGGAAGAGTGTTTAGGTTGTGAGTTGCTGCTCTTAGGCAGCCTTTTGGTGCTTTTGGTAGTGAAGGTGCGCTTAGCTTACATTAATTGGAGTTTAAGGTATATTAAGCCTAACCTCTTTCAGCAAGTTATTCTTATTGTGTAGTTGATATGACTTTTACCTTTGTAGTAACATGAGCATACGTATGTTATGGTTAGCTGCTACAAGTAGAATTGAGGTTATAGTATAGTATCCCTTGTCGAGATTAACCCTATACAACTTTGCCTCCCATTACGAATGACCTAGAGATTACTAAATTGTATTGTTGCCTACGGGGCTACAGATTGCTCATAGGAGCTATTTAATGTGTGAAAGGACCAGATTGAGGCCTGCAGGGACGTATTGAAGTCTATTCACCTATGGATTTCCGTTATACCATAGTAGCTTTATTGACCCTCAGAGACCCTAGTGTGCTCAGGGTGCAGTTACAGGAGCCCAGAAGGCTCAGACACAGCTACAGGAGCCCAACAGACTTAGTTACAATTTCAGAGACCGAGCATGTTTTAGTTACCATTCACCTATTGGGCCACAGTAATACCATTAGGTATATATAGATTGAACTGTACTTGTCGGGGCTTATAGGGCCAGGTAGGTTATTCTACGCTGTTTGTACCTTCCAGGCTTATGGGGGCCCAGTTAGATTCTTGTTTGAATATTACTTGCTAGTCATAGTTCATATTTGTGAAATCGTACAGGTTAATTTCTGACCCTTACTGCTAATTACTTTTGGTTTCTCTATCAGCTTCTTTAGTTATTATTATTTCTGCCTTGCATATTCAGAACAATGGTACTGACGCCCATGCACGGGGCGCTGCATTCTTTCCTGTAGGTTCTGACAGACAAGTTCCGAGGCCTCATTAGTAGTCGTTCAGCTCCAACAGACTAGTCAGCTCCCTTCCTCCAGAGTTGCCTTTAATTAGAGGTTTGCCTATCTTTTGCTATATAGTAGGTAGGTCGGAGCCCTGTCTCGAACAATATTTTTTTCACGACCCGAGTTCACACCCTAACCGCAACACTGGACAAGGAACCCTGAAAGTCTCCAAGTCGATCCATGGCATAATCATAGCATAACACTTAACATTATAAATGACGAACAACATGAATAAGCGGAAGCTAATAACAAGAATCTAATAGAGGCCATAAGAGCAATTTAATAATACTTAGATACAACGTTGAACCTATCTAAAAGAGTCTGAAAGCCTTCTACTAAACTGATGAGTTGCTGGGACAAGTCCCCAGCTAAATCCTAAAGTCTGAAAACTGAAACATAAGAAAATATGAATGTAAATCACGTCCCCGGAAGATGAGGACTCACCACTAGCAGCTGAGAGAGAGCGAAGCGTATCTAACCACGCGATTGATCCTGGAGACCTGAATCTATATCATGAAATGATATTAGCACAAGAGGTGTGCGGTTAGTATTTGGAATATACTGAGCATGCGAGATAACATAGATAATCAAATAAACAAATATACGATAAGGAATTGACCAAACACTTTAACATAACCGATTCAACATGCTACCATCATCTCATAATTCATATGTGCATATATGAACATAAAACCTTCCTTTGAATCTCATTTTATACAACATCATTGAACTCATGCATAAGGGTCATGTTCTGAATATTTAATAAGTGTCGAATCTGAATTTAGCATCACACACTGAACTACATCACTACGATGACTGAGACTGATTATCACTATTTTAAGTCTATTATAAACTTGAAATCTGAACCGTTAAGAACTGATTTATGCTAATAACATCATTAAGGGAGTCATCCTCTACTATGGGGAGTCCCAACTGAGCTAAGGAATCACTAACTGATCAAAGACTAAACTAATAAGGGTTCCGACTGACTAGGGAAACATTCTCTGTTAATGAGAGTCCCAACTGACTAGGGAAACATTCTCCGCTAATGAGAGTCCCGACTGACTAGGGAAATATTCTCGGGAATGAGAAGCCCGACTGACTAGGGAGATATTCTCTGCTAATGAGAATCCCAACTGACTAACTTTAATCTAAATTGCAACAGATAATTAGAGGCAAGGACAATAACTGATTTTCATCATACAACATTCTTTTCAACAGGATTGGGGATACTTTGTAATAACAACAATCCCAATAGTTGCAATATCATTCTCATGCTCTATCATCATAATTCACCTTGTCATGAAGTCAAATCAACAACTCCTTCAAGCTTCTTACACTAGCGAGCATTCTATAGGTTCACGTTATGCATTATACTTTCACAATATCACGAATTCCGAATTCATCTCATTCATCATGTAGCACGGGGTCATGCATGGTTTATAGATCCAATTCATACTTTATCAAAGATACATGGCTACCTTTATTTATGTTTTCTAACAACTCGAACATTCAATTCATACCTCGTCATTTATGACATAAATCATGAGAGGAACATACATTCGCATTTCATAAGACCCATTTCATAATTTAATCCATTTCATGAGAAAGCTTCAATAATTATGCCATTTTCATAAATTCACCTCATACCCAATCAATTTAATCAAAAACATAGCGATAACACATAATTTTCTTTCAATTGTTCAAGCCCATAACTCCAAACTCATCTCAACATAATTATCAATGGCATAATTGGGTTTTTAGGGATAGTCATACATTATTCACATAATTTAATCATGTTCATGAATCACTACGATAATTAAGTGAACGATGTTAAAGTCCCATTCAATACTCAAGCCAATTCATGAAAACATTCCACACCCTTGCATCTTCGTCATCTAATCCACAATTCAAGGCAACCTATTAATTTATATCCCAAATAAATTCATAATTGAAGTAGATTTTATCATTCAAGAAAAATTAAAAGAATTTACCCATCACACAAACCCTAGGTCATGCTTTTCTAGATTAATTGAAAATGGGTTTTTAATAAAATATTTTGGGCACAAGGATGGAAAATGATCCTTGTTGAAAGACCCGCATACCTGGTAGAAGAAACCCTACTCGAAATTGCCCTAGAAGCTTTGATGAAAACCTTGGGGAAAACTTGATATTGAGAGGAGAAGAAGGAGAGTTGAGAAAAATGAAGGTTTAGGCATGAAAAACCCTTAAAAACGTCGCTTAGCAGCTCAATATGATGTCACTTTAATTCTGGAAGCATCGGACATTACCAAACTACCCCTGGGAAAAACTGAAAAAATAGCCTGATCTGGAATCACGACTAACGTGACGAGTCGTCATCACCTCAAATGACACGTCATCACACCCGTTAAGTACGCTGGAAAAATTACACTGATTCGACATCCTTCAACCCACGACAAACATAACGAGTACTTGCCCCAATGACTTGTTAGACCCACTCATCAAGTACACTGGAATTTCCTTCAAGGCCACAACTTCTCCCATCTAATGACTGACATGACGAGTCATTTCCACACCTAACGACTCGTCACCTCCTTCTGTCATCCACACGGCTTAAGACTTAACACGGGGACCCTATCCTCCACCCAATGACCAACCTAACCAGTCATCTCCAGGCAAGACAACTCGTCAGGTCATCCGAGGCCACTGGGCTTTGCCATCCCTTCCTTACAATTCCTCATGGGTTAGACCACGACACGTTAAGTCTCTTGACGAGTCGTTCTCTGATTCGTTCTGAGGCAAATTTCTTTTGAGCTTCATCTAACTTCGAGGTCTGATCTCAAGGACTTTCCAGGTCTTATAATATCTCTCCCTTGGAAATATTTGTCCTCGAATGTTGGCTGAACATACTGAAATGATAGAGAAGAAACTGAAATCCCAATATTAATCAATCACAGCTAACACCAACGAAGTATATGAGTCAGGACCAACCTTCTACACCAAAATTTAATATCCACATCAAATATGCATACCATGACACAGGAGAAACCGAAGGACATGAAACCAACATAGAACTAGGTAGAACACTAAAAAGGATTCTACTATTATAATCTGACACTTAATTGATAAGCACTGATGCTTTTTTTTTCAAATCGTTTCTTGATACAACGATAGAATTCAGGATATCTAATCTAACTGAGGTTAAGGAATTCATGAGCACGAATCATTCATGCCATCTAAAGCCGAGCACATCCATGAGAAAAATCTGATTCTACTGAGTGGTTCAGAGAGTTCTAATGATTGAGTCCGATATGACCATATTGAAAAACATGAATTAACACACATAACTGATTCATAACATGAAAGCATAAAGGACTCATAGAGAAAGTCTGGCATCACTGTCTGAAGCGGTTACCTCTAAACCTCGGGAACCTGCACACAGGGATAGACATATCTTAACATTAATCAAAATACAAGGGAGGTAATTTGAACATGAAGAGACCGACATACCGTAATTGCTAAGACCTGGAACTCCCTTACTAGCATTCTCAAGGTCTGACTTACTTTACATACTCACTATCTCCCCCTTAGCTTAAAGTCATCATTCTAAGGCTCCCGAATCTTCCTTCGAGTAAGGCTAAAATTACAAATTCTTAGCTTCACTTTCACTTCTAACCTTCGCCGCGAGTCTTACGCTAACAGCTATTCACATTACACATCGACAATCTCTTCCCACAATCACAATAGAGCTTCTTATTCAGTACTGAGGTTGGCAACATATAAGGGGTAACACAAGATCCACAACATACCTGTGGCCACTATCAAAGCCTTGCCCTTATCTTGGTGTTCTGCTAAGGCTTACGAGTAGTTTTGATGATGCTCACCACACAAATTAGAGGATGCGCCCTACTAAAATGGGTGGGCTATTGGAGTTACTGAAACGGTGGCCTAGAATCTACTCTTGCCTCGCTTAGCCGCTGCATAATCTCAGTGCTTATGGCCTACCCCGTCGTACCAAAAGAAAATATCTGAGCCGGCATGCATACTCCCAAATGGTGCTTCCCACAGCTCATACACAATGGGTACGTAATCTCCCTCACCCTAGACTTATATGGAACACTGGTTGTCAAAGGTGCTGGAGCCAATAATTTCTTTTGGCAA
Source organism: Datura wrightii (assembly GCA_035772735.1). Classification (NCBI taxonomy): domain Eukaryota; kingdom Viridiplantae; phylum Streptophyta; class Magnoliopsida; order Solanales; family Solanaceae; genus Datura; species Datura wrightii. Next base: position 101,555,778 of record JASDFA010000007.1, read on the forward strand.
TGTGAGCGATGTCCGCCACTCGACCTCTGTTAGGAGAACTCTAGATCTCTAGTCCTAGCCCTTTTGGCCTCTCTCTCTTTTTCTTTCACCTATTCTTCTTCCATTTGTTGAGAAAATATCACCAACTGTGGGAAGTCTATGTCCCAGTGTAACATGGTGGTCCTGGGTTCCTTGACCAAGGAATCTGACACTTCATTCACGAACCTACTCACACAAGGCCACTGGTCGGCTACCATTTTCGGTTCATACTTGGATAACCAAGTAAATTCCAACGCGTACTCCTGGACAGTCATATCAGTCCAACGCGTACTTGGATATGAGTGATCTTATGAATCTCTTCCAAGAATTCATACGGGTCCTCATCCACCTTTGACCCTAAGAATTCGGGTTGGTTCATCCGGAGAAAATCTCTTATCCTTGCCTCCACTTCATTTCCATTCAGAGCGACACGAGCCATCACCTGCTGACTCATTCAGAGGAAAGTTTCTGCTGAGCTTCATCTAACGCCATGGTTTGATCTCAAGGACTTCTGGTGTGTTACAATTTTACTCTTTCGAGGCTTGTAGACTATGGCTTTTGTTAGACTGCATTGTTAGCCATGTGGGGCCTAATTGTTGCCATTAGTAGCCCTATGGGCTTGTGTATATTTATATATGTGCTTGTGTTTCCTTTTGTTATGATTTAGAAAGCACGGTGGCCTTGCCGGCCGCATAGGATGAAGTTATTATTGTAATTATTGGGTTAGTTGTTTTTGCGCAAGTGTATGTTGTGGCCTTGTCAGCTTCAGGCCATGTTTTGAGTTGAGATATAGCTGTTTTCTTTCTTGATATGTGTGGCTAGTATGCACTAGAAGTGTATATGTCCAGCTAGGTCATCTTAGAGTCCAGTGTGGTATTAGGTGCAAGTTACGCCTCCCAAGATGGGGCGTGATAGATTATGATATCTTTGACTTCCTCTTATGCTATCTCTTATGTTTTAATTTTGCTTAATTGTATGTCGATGCTTATGTTATGCATGTACCATGGGTTAACTTTGAGCAATTCATGATTCTAGGTGTCGTGTCACGTCTGGGTCTATGATCAAGTTAGGAAAATCTTGGTATCTAAGCATCAGATTTAAGTGTGTCCTTGGGTGTCTGAAAGCCACATTAAATAGAGCCTTTTTCATGGGTGTAAAACATTCCACACTTATGAGAAGAGGGTATGAGATGTTTTATGAAACTCCCTTTCTTTCATATTCTATATCATGCGATAAAGTCTAATTCTGTTTATTTTTCTAACTCGGGCTATGCGCGTTTCCAAAAAATACCTCCCCGAAGAGCCAACAAAAGAAGGAATGACAATGGAAATGGGAACCAGCCAGCCCCACCAACTCTAGTGGATCCTTTGAATAAGTAGGTGACTCATGTTGAGTTCAGGGATACCTTTTAGATGTTGGCCCGAGCCATGACGACCCAGGTCAACCAGCAGGTAGGTGCACCCATGAACACCAATAGGAGTGTGGCAATGGCTAGAGTGTGAGACTTTACTAGGATGAACCTGCTAGAGTATCATGGTTAAAAGGTGGACGAGGATCCACAAGAGTTTATTAAGGAGATCTAGAAGATTACCTAGATTATGGGGATTTCTAAATAGGCTAGTGTAGATTTGGCCTTCTATCAACTGAAGAGGGTAGCTCATATTCTTTTCAGACAGTGGAAGAAAGGTCATAGGTCAGGCACATATCCTATTGGTTGGGATGAGTTTATTACTATTTTTTTGGATAGATTCTTTACCTGAGAGATAAGAGAAGAAAAGGTTGCAGAATTAATCAACCTAAAGCTGAACAATATGATGGTGTAGGAGTACGCTTTGAAGTTCACCCAGGCTATTGAAGTATGCTCCAGAGATGGTTGCAGGACTGCTATGCTTATTAATGACATGGATATCTCTCATCTCATGATTCATGCCCAGTAGATTAAGAAGGTGAAGTTGAAAGAGAAGGAAAGGGAGACCAAGAGGGCTAGGATAGGGAACTTCGAGTTCCCACAGTAGAGGACAGGTCGTGGGCATCGCTCTCACCCATTAGAGGTCATCAACCCTAGCTCCATCATTAGCTAGTGTTTCTTCTAGGACTAGAGGTAATTACAAGGGTAGAGCATCAGGCTCTAAGAGTTAAGGGAACATGTTTTGGGAGTGCACTTTCGTAGCTTGCAGGATGTATGATAGTAACCACCCGAGAGACTGTGTGATCAGCAATGATGCTTGTTTTGGGTGTGATAAGCCTGAATATAGACTCAAGGATTGTCCTTCAGCCATATAGTGTGATGGTAGAGGCCGTGCCCAATCAGCTCTTCAGAAACTCCAGTAGCTCGCCCATCCTAGTAGGGTGCCTCTTTTAGTGTCGGTGAAGGATAACATCGAAACCATTTCTATGCACTTTCATTATGCCAAGATCAGGAGAGCTCACCAGATGTGGTCATGGGTATGTTACAAGTTTTCCATCTTGATGTTTATGCATTTCTAGATAAAGGGACCACATTATCCTTTGTGACTCCTTATGTTGCTATCTATTTTGGTGTTAGTACTAAAATCCTCTCAGAACCTTCCTCAGTATCTACTGCTGTCAGTGAGTTAGCCTTAGAATTGAGTGTAGACAGAAACTTCCCAATTATAATTCTCTAGAAGGTCACCTCAGTTGATCTTGTAGAGTTATATATGACTGACTTCAATGTTATCATCGAAATAGATTGGTTGTACTCTTGTTATGCTCCAGTAAATTGTAGGAACTGAATAGTAGAATTTTGATTTTCTACTAAACTAGTCCTAGTATGGAAGGGTACTTCAGCAATACCTATTGGTCTCTTTGTATCCTATATTAAGGTTAAGAAGATGATTTCAAGGTTGTGTGTATCATTTAATTTGGGTTAAGAATTCTATGTCCAAAACCCGACTCTTTAGTTAGTCCCAGTTGTTTGTGAGTATCCAGAGGTGTTCCCAGATAAACTATCAAGAGTACTCCCCAATATGTTGATCCTTACAGGATCTTGAGGCATGTTGGTAATATGGCTAATGAGTTGGAGTTGCCCATAAGTTAGCATCAATGCATCCAGTTGTCCATGTGTCTTTACTGAAGAAGTCCATTAATGATCCAGCTCTAGTTATACCTATAGAGAATATTGGTTTGAAGGATAGCCTCACTAATGAAAAGGTTCCTATTGAGATTCTTGATCGTCAGGTTCGAAAGTTGATGAACAAGAAGGTTTCTTCAGTGTAAGTCCTTTGGAGGAATTATCTAGTTGAAAGAGCTGCGTGGGAAGCTAAAGCAGATATGATGGCCAGTACTCTCACCTCTTCATCCCAGCTTAGTTGTATCATGAGGTACTTGTTTCTTCCTTAGTACTCTAGTAGTTTCATGTCAAGTTTCATGTCCTTGAATTCCTCTCATTCTTAGTATGCATGTATGGAACGTGAATCCAGTTCATTATGTGTATCTCAGTTCAGAGTCAGTCACTTCATCAATATTCAGTCTATGTCATCAGTATTGGGATTGCAGATCTTTCCCTATATTTTTAGCTTATTTAGCCTCCATTCGAGGATGAGAGCTTGCAAGGGGGAGACAATGTAACAACCCAAAATTCCCTAAGACTAGACCCTAGATTTTGAGTATGAACCAGAAGAAAAAATGGAATTTCCCCTCAGTACGAGTCTCAATATTACTCATGATGGTATGGTACGAATTGTACCAAGATTGGCAACCAGAAGATCGGTGAAACAACCAAAAAACTTTCAAGTAACCATGCCAGCATCCTATGAATTGTACCAGTAGTGCTCTAGTGACCGCGAAGGGTCACCACGACCCATGGTGAGGTGGTACAGATTGTAGTAGGGGTTGTGGCACTGGATGGGAAGATTTTAATTGTGAGTGCCGAAGGGTATTTTCATGACTTTTTATACATTTTACTCCTAAACCAAGTTGTTTTGGATTTATTAAGAGGGGTATTTAACGGTAAACCTAGTCTAAACTCTCATTCCTCTCAAAATGTCATATATTGAAGATCAATTCTCTCCAGGCTCTCAAGAAACTAGGGTTCTTCTTCTTCTCAATTCTTCTTGGGTCTCATGCTAGTGTTAAGAAATCCTCAAGCCAGGTATGTGGGGTTATGAATTGGGGACTTCTTCCGCCTGTTATACCCCGGGAACGCAAGGATCAGACCTGGGAGTCAAATGGGAAAAATTTGGGAAAATGTTGCAGCAGTGCAGGACGAGCTATTAGACGACTCATGAGGAGACCCCACAAGTCGTCAGATGGCTCATGGGGAGGTCCGAATAGGATAAGGAGCTGAGGTCCCCACGGGCATGGGAATGACTCGTGGTCAGCTACCACAAATTGTCAGGTCACCCGTGGGGTGAGGTTAAGGGTTACAGGGCAGGGTTGACCAGTGTACCTAACAGACAGGACCCCATGAGTCGTGGCTAGTCCCAACCACTCATGAGGTGGGTCATGAGCAAGCCTGTGGAAATTTAATTAAGGATGGGGTAGTATACTTGATGGGTGACACGATGAGTCGTTGCCCGTCCTGACAAGTCATCAGGTCACCTGTTAGCGTCACCTAGCAGTTAATTCCTGCAAATTAGTAAGGGCCTTCTCATAATTTGCCAAACCCCTAGGACATAAACTATGTCGTCTTGAGGTCGGGACAGGGTCTTTTAAGGGGAGAGAATCCATGTTAAGTCTCGTTTGATGCATGTAAGAGTAGAGAGGGAAGTGGAAAGGGATTCAAGTGTTCTTCTTCAAATCCTCCAAGTTTTGATCTTGGAATTTCTTGGGAAGTTAAGAATCAAGTGTTTCCAGGAATGTGGGGTTTTGAATGGGTGGTTTAGTCCCTACCCATGCCCAATTCCTCCCAATTTCGATGTTTAAAGTTACTAAATCTTTATCGGTCTTAATCCAAATGCATGATTCCTCAAAAATTGATATGAGCTTGGTGTGGTATGTCTAAATTATGGGTTTTGAATTATTGGGCTATTTTCACTTGTTTTATTCAATATTTGATGATCTAATCCCTAAAAGCATAGGTTCCCAAATCATGAGGATTTTAGTGAATTTCATGGTTATGGTGATTCCTCAAGCATGATATGAATTTTTGAATTTTAAGCATGTCTTCAATCTTCCGTGTTATTAGGATCATGTTTTCTATAAATCAAGCATTTCAAGTGTGTTGAAAATATGGGCAATTCCCACTTGTTGCTTATGATTCATGAACTATGATTTTGGCCGACTCACGGGTCCAATTCGATGGCTAGTATTACGAATTTTCAAGCATGTTATGATTATTATGATTTAACTAGCCATGCATGTCATGTATGAATTTTCTGTGAGCAAGTTTCATGTTTTGGGAGTAGGACTTAACACCGAGTAGGTTTGGGGCCCGTGTTATGCCGCGAATCGCAGAATTATGTGCCACCATAGGATATCATTGGGACCTCCTCAGTAACTGTCCCCTATGCCCTATGGGGTATTCATGAGTGATATCACTCCCTTCATGGTTCTACCCTTGGAAAGGTATGAACGGTCTCTCAACTAGGCTTACTGGTCGGGCTCCATGTGTGCTCGTATGGGGTATGTTGGTTATAGAAATCTCGCAATGTTCCTCATTGTTCTAATGCATGTATGATTATGTCCTTTGGCTCAAGTCATGTTTTATGAAATGTTTTTCTCTCATGTTGTGACTATGAAAGGTTTACAAATGCTTTTGGGAAATCTTGAGCCTTTACGATATATTTATGATTTCAGTCTTTATGATCATGATGACCCACTCCTATAACTCTTATGTTTTTAAGTGTTGTTTTACTTACCTTGAATACTCGGTACATTCCAAGTACTGACCCGCATATTTTCTATGTTGTGTCGTTTCATGATACAGGATTCAGATCTCAGGCTCAGTATCACTCTTAGCTTGCTCCGTGTTCTTCTCTCAGTTCCCATTGGTGAGTCGTCATGATTCGAGGGTTTCATGTTTAGATCTTGGTTATCTTTTTGTTTTAGAATGTTAGGGTTAGTTGGTGTCTTGTCCCTTTAACCCGTCTATTATGACTAGAGGCTTTTCAGACTATTTATAGTATTCAACTGTTATGTTTGGATCATGTATCATTGTTTCTTATATATCATGTCACAGTTTCATTTAGTTCATGATTTTTAAGCTAATTCTTCCGCCTTATATGAATGGTTTACATATATGCTCATTCTATGGGTTGACTTAGGGTATCTCGAGGCTCCTTGTCCTGTGTTTACGATCCGGGTGTACTCTCGGGTCGTGGAAAACTTGGTGTCAGAGCCATAGGTTTAGGTGTGTCCTAGGGAGTCTGAAAGCAGCGTTAAGTTGAGTCTTTTTCATGTGTGTGAAGCGCGCCACACTTATGAATAAAAGGCTACTAAACGTTTTAGGAAATATTCCCTTCTTTCATGATCTAAGTCATGCAATTAAAAGTCTCTCCACCCTTATAATTCATCCTATTCACGATTGTAGACTATGGCCCCCAAAAGAATGAACGGAAGGAGGAATGGAAATGATGAAGGCCACAGAGGTGATAATGTCCATGGGCGTTAGCAAGCCCCACCTGTCCAAGAGCCCCAGGCACCAGATCCATCTGCCCACGCTGAGTTTTGGGCGGCTATTCAGATGTTGGCGCAGGCTTTGACTGCTCAGGTCAACTAGCAGGCTATTGCGCATGTTCCACAGAATTGTAATACAGCGGCGACTTGGATTAGAGACTTATTGAGGATGAAACCTCCCGAGTTCACGGGATCAAAGGTGGAGGAGGATTCACACGAGTTCATTAAAGGGATTTGAAGGTCACTCAGGTGATGGGGGTGACAAATGAGGAGCGTGTTGACTTGGCCTCTTATTAGCTAAAGGAGGTCGCTTATATTTGGTACATGCGATGGAAGGACATCTGGGCAGCGTGAGTGAGCCCTATCAGCTGGGATGAGTTCCACATGACCTTTCTTGATAGGTTCTTCCCTCAGTAGATGAGCGAATTGAAAGCAGCTGAGTTTGTTAACCTCAAATAAGGAAAGATGCCAGTGATAGAATATTCACCTGAGTTCACTCGCCTGCCAAAGTATGCCCCAGAGTTAGTGATAGACTAGAGGGCACGAGTGAGTCGATTCGTGCAAGGATTAGTCGAGTATCTGGACAAGGACTGCAGAAAAACCATGCTTCATCAGGATATGGACTACCCCGGATAGTCCTTTATTCCCTACAGATGGAGGCAGCTTAAATGAGGCAGAGATAGGCCAAGAGGGCTAGAACTGATAGCTACAGGTTCTCCCAACTGAGGCCAGGAGGTGGGTCTCACCAGCAGTCCCAGCAAAGGTCTGTTACACCAGCACTATCTTCAGCCAGTACCCCATCCATGCCTCAGGACGATCAGGGGAGCAGGGCCTTAGGTTCGAGGGGTCAGAGCAGCATGCACATAGAGCACACTTTCCCATCTTGTGCTAATTATGGCAAGCATCACCCACGGAGGTGTTTGGTGGGCTCAGATGCTTGTTTCGGGTGTGGCAAACCCGGACACAGGCTCAGGAATTACCCCGCAGCCAGGTCAGGGGTGGTGGAGCCCGCACTCTAGCAGCTAGTTTAGCAGCTCCAGTGGCATGTCCTACTGAGCAGGGTGCTTTGAATGGTTCCATTGGCGGCCGGCGCTCGAACCGGTTTTATGCACCTGGCTCTCGACAGGAGCAGGAGACTTCTCCCGATTTGGTTATAGGTATGTTGCGAGTCTTTCATATCGATACTTGTGCTTTGTTAGATCCTAGAGATACACTGTCTTTGGTGACACCTTACATTGCTAGTAACTTTAGAGTCAGTCTTGAGATTTTGTCAGAGCCGTTCTTTGTATCCACTCCGGTTGGTGATTCAGTCATAACGAGGTGGGTATATAGAGGTTTCTCCATTATAGTATTGCATAAAGTTACCTCAGCAGACTTAGTAGAATTGAGTATTACTGATTTTGATATCATTCTGGGCATGGATTGGCTGTTTGCATGTTATGCTTCTGTTAACTGTAGAACTCGAGCGATGGAGTTCCATTTTCCAGGTGAGCCAGTTTTAGAATAGAGGGATTGTTCAGCGGTACCTGTAGGCCTTTTTATCTCCTATCTCAAGGCCAGGAAAATAATTTCTAAGGGTTGTATTTACCATTTGGTTAGGGTTAAGGATTCCACGTCTAAGACCCCGACCATTCAGTCGTTCCTCGTGGTACGTGAGTATCCCGAGGTATTTCCAAATGTCCTACTACATGTTCCTCCTGATATGGAGATTGATTTTGAGATTGATCTTTTACCCGACACGCAGCCCATGTCAATTCCTCCCTACTGAATGGCCCCAGCCGACCTAAAAGAGTTAAAGGAGTAGTTGAAGGATTTGTTAGATAAGGGTTTCATTAGATCGAGTAAGTCATCGTGCGGTGCCTCGGTGTTGTTCTTCTAGAAAAAAGATGGTTCTCTTTGGATGTGTATTGACTATAGGTAGTTTAACAAGGTCACAATCAAGAATAGATATCCTTTACCAAGGATTGACGACCTATGTGATCAGCTTTAGGGTTCCAGATGTTTCTCCAAGATAGATCTTAGGTCTGGGTATCACCAGCTCAGGGTTCGAGAGAGCGACATCCAAAAGACTGCTTTCAGGACTCGATATGTCCATTATGAATTCGTTGTTATGTCTTTTGGACTAACCAATGCCCCTGCAGCTTTTATGGATCTGATGAATAGGATATTCAAGGCATATCTGGACATGTTCGTGATCGTGTTCGTTGACGACATATTGATATACTCCAAGAGCGAGGAGGAGCATGCCACACACCTGAGGGTAGTACTCTAGACCCTCAAGGATAGCCAGCTATACGCCAAGTTTAGCAAATGCGAGTTCTGTCTGAATTCAGTTGCATTCTTGGGACATGTAGTGTCAAGCGAAGGTATAAAGGTGGATTCCCAAAAAATAGAGGCGGTAAAGAATTGGCCCAGACCTGTAAACGCTCGGAGATTAGGACCCTTTTGGGCTTAGCGAATTATTATCGGAGATTCGTGGAAGGTTTATCATCCATTACAGCCCCATTGACAAGATTGACTCAGGAAAAATTGAAGTTCCAATGGTCGGAGGCTTGTGAGAAGAGCTTCTAGGAATTGAAGGCCCGACTTACTTCAGTACTGATATTGACTTTACCGGAGGGCACCGATGGCATAGTTGTATATTGTGATGCTTCGAGAGTCGGACTGGGATGTGTATTGATGCAGCACGGGAAATTCATAGCATATGCTTCCAAATAGCTGAAAATTACTAAGAAGAATTACCTGACCCATGATCTTGAATTGGCCACGGTGGTGTTTGCTTTGAATATATGGTGACACTACTTGTATGGGGTTCATGTATATGTGTCACACCCCACCTTGGGGGGTATGACTGGCACCTGGTGCCCTACTAGGACCTGAACTGCTGTACTGCTAAGCCTGAGCACATCTGGTGCCTGGCTGGCTCTATCTCACCTTTTTGGAAACAAAGGGCTATATAACTGCTGTAAGCACAGCCCCTGGCCCATTGGCCTATAGCCTCCTGTATCTGTACTAACAGCTGACCAGAAACATATTAATATAGGGAAACCTATACGGGCCCACAAGGCCACCATGTTGTCTAGTTATCTATAACTCAACCCTGAAGTACTGGATAGCTACGTGACCGGCAAGGTCACCACTACTGTCGAACTATGGCCCCACACGGCCAACATAAAAGATATAAAAGTACTAACAGCTAAACAACTGCACGGCCTCACACGACCGGCTCAACTTACCACAGGGAAATATATACAGACTACAAGCCTCTGGGAATAACCATAAAAATGATCGGGACAGGGCCCCGACCTACCCGTACTATACAACAAAAGAAAGCGAAATACTCCTCTGGAATTCAGTCTCCGGATGACAGGAGCTGAATACTCGATCGCTGACAGGAATCACGTGGTATCGCCTGCTCGTCTATGAGTACCTGCAGGCAAGTAATGCAGTGCCCCACCGGGCGTCAGTACCGCTGGTACTGAGTATGTAAAGCAATAACTGAAAGAAATATCTGAAAACAACAATATAACTGATGAAACTGAAGTAGGGAGGAATAGATTAACTGTCTGATAATGTAAATCATACCTTCTCTTAATTATACTGGAAGGAGCAGGAGTCATACCTGAGGATTTATCGTTCTACTGTCGATCTACTCGTATCTACTATAACATGGCACAACATATCATAACATACATAGCACACACAAACCTTACCCGGCCCCCATAAGCCGGGGGGTACAACCAGCATAGAATCTATACCCCTACCCCGGTCATCCCATCTCCTATAAACCCTGTAAGCATCCTGTCGGTCCCCTGGGTATGCACTTGGGCTCGCTGAGCCCCTGACTATAACTGCATCTGATTCTGGAGGACTCCTGAATCAACACCCGGGCGTATCCGCTCGACAGGGGTGTGTAAGGGCCGATCAAGGCACAAATATGGGGAAAACTGGCATCCCATCTTTGTCCCCTGTGGGACGGCATGCCACTCCGTAGAGCGACGTATCCTCGTCCTCTAGCGGATGAGGCGATACAGCTATCAACCCTGGGCGGTCATGGATGCTAGGTAGTCCAACCCCAAACAATACAACAGTCTCAACTAGTAATACTATCTGCATGTCCCACATACTAAAGCTAATAGTGGTAAAGTATTTGTATATACTATATGCTGAGCTAGCGATAGTAATATGTACGTACTTAATGCATGCTGAGGCTGGTAATAGTATATATGTACAAATATAGTCTTCTGCCAAACTGTACTGGGTCTCATGCTGAACAAGATATAGTCTTTCTGCTGAAACTATGCTGTATACTGAGTTTCTATAGTAACATGATTTACTAGTCCTAATATGCTTTCTAACTTCACTTTAACTTATCGTTCTATTTCTGAGATTTCTTACAGATGTTACATTGCTTTACTGGGTTTCAATTGAATACAATGATATCCTAACATTCAGTGTCACATCACATACTGAGCATGCTGTGCAATTCCTAACACTTATATTGGAATCTATATCGTGCTAGCAAGTCTCGCGCTGATCATAACATGATGTTTTTAATATCGTACCAACATTCGTAATAAACATCATACATGGCTTCTGAATATTCTACAGGCGTTTAAATTACTGTACTGTACCAAGATTACTAACTTGCCGAGGAAACTAGCTTTACATACCTTATCCTCGAACTATCCGTCTGTCGCACGAGGCTCGGCCGGTACTTCAACTATTTTCTCCCAACTGTATTCATAAACATGTCAATTAATACTAAATACAGCTTTATTTTAAAGAGCAACGTCACTTTCGATATAGTTTATAGCCTAAACTTAGGCTTATCGAAAGACGGTGGAAAACCCACTATTTTTCAGAGGTCCAGAAGGGAGAACTATTCAGTTCTCAGCTAGGAACACATAGACACTAGTTTAGAGCAATTCCACTTACCTTAGCTCGGTAGCTCGATGATTCGTCGACCGTATTTCACGAAACTGAATCCGTAGGAATGCTCTCTGCTGCTAAATACCTCGATATCTGAGGTTAATTTGAGTTTAAACACCGTTTAGCAGCGTAATCGGACGGAAATTATATTACTTCTTCGTTCCTTTTTCCTTCTCTGCTGTTTCCTCTCTATTTTCTGGAGTTTTTATGATTTTATTCCAAAATAAACCGAAGTGGGGCTTTATATACTTGGGCCTGGACAAGGCCAACGTGTCACGGAGCCAACGCGGAGGCTTCACCTCCGTGACACGCTGCCATCGCGGAGGGGCTCTGCCTCGGCTCCTTCCGCGATGGTTGGACAGGTTTCTCGTCCGATCCTTTCCCGGGCCTTTCTCTAGCACGTATGGTCTTCAAATATGCTTAACCAACATGCGAATAGGTCATTTAGGTGCCGGGAATCCTACGGGGTATAACAATATGTATTCACGGACCACAAGAGATTACAATATTTGTTCACGCAGAAGGATCTCAATCTTCGGCAACGGAGGTGGTTGGAGCTACTTAAGGACTATGATATGAGTGTCCTTTACCACTCGAGTAAGGCCAAAGTGGTAGCGGATGCCCTTAGTAGACTCTCTATGGAGAGTGTGTCATATATGAGTGAATAAAAGAAGGAGCTCGTGAAGGAGGTACGTTGACTTGTACGGTTGGGAGTTAGATTAGTTGGCTCGGCCAATGGTGGTATAGTTTTTCAGAACAGATCAGAGTCGTCCTTGCTAATGGAGGCTAAGGCTAAATAATATAAAGATCCAACATTGATAAATTTAAAAGAAGTTGTTCATAATCAGATGTTAGAGGTCTTCTCCAAAAGGGGAGATGGTGTGCGTCAGTATTAGGATCTTTTATGTGTTCCAAACGTGGATGATCTTAGGAGCCATGTTGCATGAGGCTCACGGATCCAGATATTCTATCAATCCAGGTGCCACCAAGATATATCATGCCTTGCGGGAAATCTACTGGTGGAATGGCATGAAGAGGGATATTGCAGAATTTGTAGCCAAGTGTCAAAATTGCCAACAAGTGAAAGTTGAGCATTAGAGACCGGGAGGTTTACTTCAGGAAATCATCATTCCTACTTGGAAGTGTGAATAAATCAACAAAGACTTCATAACATTTTTACCCCACACTCGTAGAGAGTATGAATCCATTTGGGTTGTGGTGGATAGGTTAACCAAGGCTGCTCATTTTCTACCGATCAAAACCACCGATTCAATGGAAGATTATGCCAAATTATACATCCTAGAGGTTGTTAGATTGCACGGAGTTCCCTTATCCATCATATCGGATAGAGGTACTCAGCTCACCTCTCACTTCTAGAGATCTTTTCAAAAGGGACTTTGTATCCAGGTCAAGCTTAGCACGACATTTCATCCACAAATAGATGGTCAGGCAGAGCAGACTATCCAGACTCTTGAGAACATGTTGAGACCTTGCCTTATTGATTTCAAGGGTAGCTGGGATAAGTATTTGCCTCTTATTGAGTTTGCCTACAACAACAGCTATCACTTTAGCATCAAAATGTCACCGTTTGAGGATCTTTACGGGCGAAGGTGTAGATCGCCCATTGGGTGGTTTGAAGTCGGTGAGGCTTCATTGGTGGGTCCAGATTTAGTCCATGAGTCTATGGAGAAATTTTAGTTGATAAGAGAAAGGTTTTAAATAGCTCAAAGTCGCCAAAAGTCTTATGCGGATGTGAGGAGAAAAGAGCTTGAGTTCGAGGTCGACGATTGAGTGTTTTTGAAGGAATCTCCCATGAAGGGAGTAATGACGATTGGCCCAAACCGGATTGTGAGACGAGTGGGTAAAGTAGCTTATGAGTTAGAGTTACCTTCAGATTTAGTTTCAATTCATCCCGTATTTCATGTATCGCTCTTGAAAAAGTGCTTGGGAGATCCATCCTTAGTTGTTCCGATGGAAAGTTTTGGCATGAAAGATAGCCTCAGCTAAGAGGAAATTCCTGTTGAAATCTTAGATTGTCAGGTGTGAAGGCTGAGGAACAAGGAAGTGGCTTTAGTAAAGGTGTTATGCAGAAATCAAAATGTGGAGGGAGCTATGTGGGAAGCCGAAGCGGATATGATGGATAAATACCCCCATTTGTTCCCTACCGGCTCATTTTTAGTTTGAGGTATCAGTTTTTTCCCTAAACCTGTAGTAAGTATTTCTTGTTCCTTTCATGCGTGCAAGTTAGTTTTATGATATGATATATGTATGTGATGTCTGAATTCGTTCCAGCTATATAGTTCTTTTCGGAGGTAGCCATTCCATCAGTTTTTGGCTTAAATGATCAGTATTTGCATATGGTGATGGCTTGTTTCTGGGTTTTCTACATGTTTCTTATATTCTAGGATGAATGTTCCTAAGGGGGAGATATTGTTATACCCCGGGAACCTAATATCAGACCTAGGAGTCAAATGGAAAATTTTGGGAAAATGTTGCAGCAGCGCCGGACGAGCCATTAGACGACTTGTGAGGAGACCCTATGAGTCGTTCGGTGGCTCGTGGGGAGGCCGGCATGGGCTGAGGAGATGAGGTCCCCACGAGCATGGGAACGAATCGTCGTCGTCAGGCCTCCATGGGGTGAGGTTAAGGGTTACCGGGCAGGGTTGACCAGTGTACCTAACAAACAGGACCCCATGACTCGTGGCTAGTCCCAATGACTCGTGAGGTGGGTCATGAGTGAGCCTGTGTAAATTTATCTAAGGATGGGGCAGTGTACTTGACGGCTGACACGACGAGTCGTTGCCCATCCTGGCGAGTCGTCAGGTCACCCATTAGGATCACCTGGTAGGTAATTCCTGCGAATTAGTAAGGACCTTCTTGTAATTTTCCAAACCCCTAAGGCATAAACTATGTCATTTTGAGGTCGGGGCAGGGTATTTTAAGGGGAGATAATCCATGTTAAGTCTCATTTGATGCATGTAAGAGTAGAAAGGAAAGTGGAAAGGGGTTCAAGTGTTCTTCTTCAAATCCTCCAAGTTTCTATCTTGGGCTTTCCAGTGCTTAGTCCCTACCCAAGCCCAATTCCTCCCAATTTCTATGTTTAAAGTTACTAAATCATTATGGGTCTTAACTCAAATGCATGATTCATCAAAAATTGGTATGAGCTTGTTGTGGTATGTCTAACTTACGAGTTTCGAATTATTGGGCTGTTTTCACTTGTTTTATTCAATATTTTATGTTCTAATCCCTAAAATCATAGGTATCCAAATCATGAGGATGTTAGTGAATTTCAAGGTTATGGTGATTTCTCAAGCATGATATGAATTTTTGAATTTTAATCATGTCTTCAATCTTCAATGTTATTATGACCATGTTTTCTATCAATTAAGCATTTCAAGTATGTTGAAAATATGGGCAATGCCCACATGTTGATTATGATTCATGAACTATGATTTTGGCCGACCCATAGGCCCGATTCCATGGCTAGTATTACAAATTTTCAAGCATGTTATGATTATTACGATATAACTAGCCATGCATGTCACGTATGAAATTCTATGAGCACGTTTCATGTTTTAGGAGTAGTACTTAACACAGAGTAGATTTGGGGCCCAGGTTACGCCCCGAATATTAGAACTACGTGCCACCATAGGATATTTTTGGGACCTCCTCAGTGACTGTCCCCTATGCCCTACGGGGTCTTCATGAGTGATATCAAGCCCGTCATGGTTCTACCCTTGGCAAGGTATGAATGGCCACCCGACTAGGCTTACAGGTCGAGCTTCATGTGTGCTCATATGGGGTATGTCGGTTATAAAAATCTCCCACTGTTCCTCCTTATTTTAATGCATGAATGATTATGTCCTTTGGCTCAAGCCATGTTTTATGAAATGTTTTTCTCTCATGTTGTGACTATGATAGTTTTACGAATGCTTTTGGAAAACCTTGAGCCTTACGATATGTTTATGCTTTCAATCTTTATGATCATGATGTACCACTCCTATAACTCTTATATTTTTAAGTATTGTTTTACTTAACGTTCATACTCGGTACATTTCAAGTACTTACCCACACATTTTCTATGTTGTATTGTTTCATGATACAGGATTCGGATGTTACACCCTGTAGAATTCCCGGCACTTAGATGACCTATTCCCACGTTGGTTAAGCATATTTGAAGGCCATACGTGTTGGAGAAAGGCCAGGGAAAAGATCGGACGAGAAGCCTGTCGAACCATCGCGGAAGGAGCCGAGGCAGAGCCCCTCCGCGATGGCAGCGTGTCACGGAGGAGGTGCCTCCTCGTTGGCTCCGTGACACGTTGGCCTTGTCCAGGCCCAAGTATATAAAGCCCCACTTCGGTTTTAAATGATAGAAACTTATAAAAATTTCCAGAAAACGTAGAGAGCAGAAAGGGACGAAGGAAATTAATTAATTTCCGTCCGATTACACTGCCAAACGCTGCCCAAACTCAAATTAATCCCAGATACCGAAGTATTTAGCAGCAGAGAGCATTCCTACGGATTCAGTTTCGTAAAATACGGCCGACGAATCGTCGAGCCACCGAGCCAGGGTAAGTGGAATTGCTCTAAATTAGTGTCTATGTGTTCCTAGCTGTGAAGTGAATATTTCTCCCTTCTGGGCCGCTGAAAAATAGCGATTTTCTGGCCGTCTTTCGATAAGCCTAAGTTTAGGCTATAAACTATATCGAAAGTGACGTTGCCTTTGAAATAAAGTTGTATTTAGTGTTAATTGATATGTTTATGAATACAGTTGGAAGGAAATAGTTGAAGTACCGGCCGAGCCTCGTCCGACAAACGGATAGCTCAAGAATAAGGTATGTAAAGTTAGTTTCCTCAGCAAGTTAAGTAATATCAATATAGTGTAATAAATTACAGACCAGTAGAATGTTCAGAAATCGATTATTGTGTTACTTTGAATATTGATGCAAGATGAGAAGTTTTGGGTTGTAACGTGTACGATACCCATCCGTACGATATAGATTCAGACGTAAGTGATTAAGATTGCCCAGTATACTTAGTATATGATGTAATATGCCATGTTAAGATATTGTTGTGTTTAGCTGAAGCCTCGTGAAGTAGTACGGTATTCGTAAGTACTTCAGAAATAGAATAGCAGGCTGAAATAAAGTTCAGGAAACATGTCAGGAGTAGTAAATCATGTTACTATAGAAAGCCAGTATCCCGTGTAGTTCAGCAGAAATATTATATTCGTACATACATCTATAGTATTTCCAGCCTCAGCATGTATGGAGTATGTACTTATTTCTATCACGGGTCCAGCATATAGTATATACAGAAACTTAGTAAACATCAGAGCTTTCAGTAGAAACATTATTTATATAGCATTTGCCCAGTACAGCCCGGCAGGAGACTATATTCATATTTATATATCTTTACTTGCCTCAGCACGTATTAAATACGTACAGATTACTATCATTAGCCCAGCATGTAATATATATGATACTTTACCCCTAGTCGCCTCAGCATGTGAGATACACATATAGTATTACCAGTTGAGACCGTTGTATTATTTGGGGTTGGATTACCTAGCATCCATGACCGCCCAGGGTTAATAGCTGTATCGACTCGTCCGCCAGAGGACGAGGATACGTCACTCTACGGAGTGGCATGCCGTCCCGCCAGGGGACAAAAATGGGATGCCAGTTTTTCCCCATATTTGTGCCTTGATCGGCCTTACACACCCCAGTCGAGCGGATACGCCCGGGTGCAGATTCAGGAGTCCTCCGGACTCAGATACAGTTATAGTCAGGGGCTCAGCGAGCCCAAGTGCATACCCAGGGGACCGACAGGATGCTTACAGCCAGTATAGGAGATGGGATGACCGGGGTAGGGGTATAGATTCTGTGTTGATTGTACCTCCCGGCTTATGGGGGCCGGGTAAGGTTGTGTATGCCATGTTACGTTATGTATGTAATGTTATATTACAGTAGATACGAGCAGATTAGTAGTAGAATGATACGTCTCCAGGTATGATTCCTACTCCCTTCAGTATGATTAAGAACAGGGACGATCTACACCATCAGACAGTTATCTACTCCTTATTTCAGTTTTGACAGTTATGTTATTGACTTCAGATATCCCTTTAGTTCTTACAGATTCAGTTACCTCCTACTATTCAGAATTTTTTAGTTATATTACTTGTATTCAGCTGTATTCAGTTTGCTTTACATACTCAGTACCAGCGGTACTGACGCCCAGTGGGGCGCTGCATTACTTGCCTGCAGGTACCCATAGCCGAGCAGGCGATACCACGTGATCCCCATCAGCGGTTGAGTATTCAGCTCCTGTCATCCGGAGACTGAATTTCTAGAGGTGTAGTTCAGTTTCTTTTGTTGTACAGTACGGGTAGGTCGGGGCCCTGTCCCGATCATTTTTATTATCCTTCCTAGAGGCTTGCAGTCTGTATATATTCCCTGTGGCCAGATGAGCCGGTCGTGTGGGGCCGAGCAGTTGTATAGTTGCCTTTACTCCTTCTTTCTTTTGTAATGGCCGTGTGGGGCCATAGTTTGCCAGTAGTGGTGACCTTGCCGGTCACGTAGCTTTTCAGTATGTTATGCTTGAGTTACAGATAACTAGACAGCATGGTGGCCTTGTCGGCCCGCATAGGTTCCCCTGAATTATCTTGTTTTTGGTTAGCTGTAATACAGGTAAAGAAGGCTATAGGCCAATGGGCCGGGGGCTGTATTTACAGCCGTTATATAGCCCTTTGTTTCCAGAAATTTGAGTTAGAGCCAGCCAGGTGCCAGATGCGCCCAGGCTTAACAGTTCAGCAGGTCAGGTCCTAGTAGGGCACCAGGTGCCAGTCATACCCCCCAAGGTGGGGCGTGACAAACTTGGTATCAGAGCAGGTCGTATCCCAGGGAGTCTGCAAGCCGTGCTAAGTAGAGTCTTGTCTATGAATGTGTTGTGCACCACATACTATAGGCAGGAGGCTGCGAGGCATGATATGATAGTTACCCTTCTTTCTCAGTCAGTCGTGCTTTAGAGCGGTATAGTATAGGGTTGAGTCCCTGAGGACTCACCGTATTCTTTGGTTACAGATACAAAGACAGATCAGCATTACCCTATCACAGGAAGAAGATCAGAAATAGCAACGGAAGAGAGCATCAGTCAGTTAATGATAATTACAACAGTAGGAGGAGGTATCAGAGACCTCCCAGCGTGATACTGTTATTGGCATTATTCCCAGTATATGTTGATAACGTCAGAATAGGAAGTCAGAAATATAATGTATATATGAGTTGATTCATTTATAGCTATATGAGATCTGATTATGATTACAGATAAGGTCAGACCACCGGGTAGGTATAAAAAAGGAGAGGGAAAATGCAGGAATCCCAAATACATCCTTTTGAATTTGGTACAGTTGAATGTTTTTATTTGCTGCACTAAGAAAAGGGCTATCTCTACCTCCTGATTTTGATGCCAGTATAGTAAAGGGGCATAAGACTTGAGATGGGGTTGCCAGATCAAGCAGTAAGTAAAGACGGGCTGATTGATCCTAGTAAGTATTAGAAAGTATAAAGAGCCCTCATGATTACGTAAGCTGTGCGGACCCTTATGATAACACGCCAGTAAAGAAAGTAAGACTGCTAGTCTACCCGAAGTAGGGGTAACAAACCTGCTAGTGATGAATGCCTAATAATAGTCAAGTTTGAGTCAGAAAAAGGCCAAGTCCGCCATATATGCTAACGGATAGCAAGACATACCTGTAAGATTATAGTACGATCTAGTTGTAACCTCGAAAGATATAGAGGTCATGTGAACCAGATGGGCTTGAACATACGCCAGAAGAAGTATAGGCCGAGGCTTGATCAGTAATCTAATTAGCAATGAAGGGCAGGTACCATGAACTCCAGAGTTCAGTCTAAACAAGATGAGAGGAAGAAGCAGGAATGTCAGATCTTGTGGGGAAATTAGAACTACCCCGGATTGATAAAGTATCGTACTAAGGATTAAGCTTCGTGCTGACAGTAAGATTGTGGTTCAGAATACCGCAGCATGTCCGCTATGGAAAAGTTAAGAAGTTACCAATATAGTAATTCTAATTTAGTGTAGCCTGGAGATAAGGCCCAGCAGACAGTCATGGGCTCTCAATATGTGCCTAGTAAGGCTACAGGATTCGAACGTTGACCCCCACATTGCAAGAGTGGCGGAATTTCAAACAGCAGACAATAACTAGAATGTTTATGTTGTTATTTTAAGAATGGGGTGACGATGTAATGAAATGATAAGTCAGGGAAGGAGATATTATTAGGCCGTAGAAGAAATGTATCATGTACGATGTGAGACTCAGCAGAACATGTCAGAGATTATGAATTACCGCAGAAATCAGTACATGTTGTACGTAGCTAGCGATATATATGTATACAGATCATAGATATGTTGTAAGTGGCTGCCTATAAGGGCCACAATCACAGATGCTGATTAATAATAGAAAGCCTATACAGATTGCATTACAGGACACCCCCCCAGCCCCGCCAAAAAAAAAAAGAGAAGAAAGAAAAGAAGAAGAGGAAGGGCGGATTAAGTGTGAGTTACGTATGAAGTCATAAAAACTATCTCAGTTCTCAGTTATTAAGTTGATAGATTCATGTGTTGTTGTCGGATCTAGGCTCTAGGAGCTTACCAGAATTATTGACCTAAGACAGATGGCTAGATGATGAGGGCGCAGTTAGACAGTCTACCGACCAGCTGTCACCTGCATCAGCAGGGAGGCATCCCTGAAGATCGGTAATAGTAGTGCATTTGCCAGAACCAGGATTAGAGACCGAATAGGCAAATTTCAGAGATTAGCAATACCAGAATTGTTCTAGCATGCTAAGTGGTCATACGTCGTTTTCCCAGCCTCGTGGGCGATAGTCGGCCTTAGTCAACCGAGCAGTGGTTATGTAGAACACCTCATAAGTCAGTCGGTCGTCCCAGTCAGAATACCCGTGGGTACCCCAAGGAAGGGTCCACATCAGCAGTCAGCGATAGACTAGTATTTCAGCTAGTTTTCGTAATATATTTAGATACAGAGTCCTAGCATAAGGCCAGTAGTTACAGAATAGCCTATAAGACCGAGAATTCCCCAGAACAGCAGTATAGATCCAAGTGGATACACACAAGGCGTAAGAAATTAACAGTACCCTGCTAGCATAGTGTTTATTAAGACCAGGGGATCAGTAGACTCCCCGTGAAGGTCCAGAGATTGATCGCCTGGGAGTAAGTTGATTAAGTGCAGCCTTACAGTGGGTTAAGAAAAATAACAAGAGCAATTAGATGGCCACGAGTTTGCGGTTATGCACGAACTATAAGTACTCAAGTAGTACAGTTAGAGCATTACTAGACTACTGTCACCTTCGGGTTATTCAACCCGACTATTCAGTTATTTAGGGTTATGCAGCCAGATCGTTAGAGGTCATGATCAATATCAGGATCCTCGGATCAGATAAAGGCACAAGGTGCGCAGACGGTCGTTCAGGTTACCTTAGCAACAAGTAGCCTTAGCATACGGCCAGAAGGCCAGATAAGCTCGGTCTATACCGTAGCTTTTGGTCACATTGTGTCGGAGGCTGGTGTACAGACAGATATACAGAAAATCGAAGTAATGAAGATATAGCCTAGATTTACCACTCTGATCGAAGTACGCAATCCCTGCGGTTAGCCGGGTACTGCAGAGGGTTTGTGGATGGATTTTTCACTTTAGCAGCACCTCTGACTAAGTGGACACAGAAGGCAGCAAAGTTCCAGTAGACTGAGGAGTGTGAGCAGAACTTCCAAGAGTTAACAGCCAGGTTAACCTCAGCTCCAGTGTAGTATCGCTGGAAGGTACAGAGGATTGGTGCAGCATGGTAAAGTAATAGTTTATACTTTCAGGCAATTGAAGAAACGTGAGAAGAATTATCTTACCCACGATCTGGGTATCACCCAGTTAGCTGCAGTAGCTTATGCCTGAAAAAGCGAAAATTTTGTATCATCCAGGAAGGGCTAACATGGTAGCAGACGCCCTTAGCCATAGATCTATGGGGAGTTGGCATACTTACCGCCTGAACAGCGGGAGTAGACCCGAGAATTTTACTAGTTAGCCGGTCTAGCCGTTCGCATAGCAGAAATAAAGGATAATAGAATGATAATACAGAATATTGCAGCATTACGGTTAGAGGTGGAAGTAAAGGAACAGCAGTATAGAAACCCTAGCCAGGTTTAACTTGAACACAAGATTCAGTAAGGAGAGATGACATATTTTCAGATACCCGGGGATGAAGTGTGGCGATATAAAGGCCTCATTTGTACTCCAGATATTTTGGGGCCTCGCCAGCAGTTTATGAGCGAGGTACATTACGCCCGCTATTCCCTTCATCCCGATACGACAAAGAGGTACCATGACATTAAAAAGAACTACTGGTAGCCCAGTGTCCTAACTGCCAACAGTTGAAGGCAGAATATCAGAAACCAGGCAGGTTAGTTTAGAACATAGCTGTGCCTCTTTGGAAATGAGAAGCAATGAATACGAATTTTGTAGCAAGATTACCCCGTACTAAACACAGACATGGCTCTATATGAGGGATAAGTGACAGATTGATAAAAATCAGCTCATTCCTTGCCAGTAAGAACTACTTTCTTGGCCGAAGATTATGCTGAGTTGCATATCAGAAAGATAGTCAGATTACATGGAATACCAGTATCCATTATTTCAGACAAAGGAGCACACTTCACAGCTAGATTCTGGCAGTCATTTTAGAAGAGTTTGGGAGCGCAGATTAATTTAAGCGCAGTGTTCTATCCTCAGACAGATGAGCAGACTGAGCGCACAACGCAGACGCTCGAAGTCATGTTGCGAGCGTGTGTGCTAGATTTCAGTAATATCCAAAATGAGCATTTACCATTAATCGAATTTGCCTCCAGAATTAGAATCCATCATCCGGTCTTCTATGTAGCTATGCTGAGGAAATGCATAGGTGGCCCGTCCAGTGTAGTCCCAGTTCAGAACATCCAGGTTACGACTAGACAGACAGATTCGCAGATATAAGGACCAGATATCCTCACCCTATTTCAGGCCTAGTCAGGCGATAGGTATGTCCGTATTATTATTATTTATGCAGTATCTTATGGTTGTATGTCTGTAAATGATAAAGGAAAATTGATATATAGTCATCCAGTGGATCTTAGAATATTGTGTGCAGTGCCCGTTTGGACTTTTCTGCATTTCAGGTTTTTGCGATAGTCCATATTACAGGGGAAACTCTACCGAAATTCCTCCAGAAAGTAAAGTAATCGGTCCTCTAGATAACAGTATGCATTCAAGGATGAATGTTCTTAAGGGGCGGAGAATGTTACACCCCGTAGAATTCCCAGCACTTAGATGACCTATTCCCACGTTGGTTAAGCATATTTGAAGGCCATACGTGTTGGAGAAAGGCCCGGGAAAAGATCGGACGAGAAGCCTGTCGAACCATCGCGGAAGGAGCCGAGGCAGAGCCCCTCCGCGATGGCAGCATGTCACGGAGGAGGAGCCTCCGCGTTGGCTCCGTGACACGTTGGCCTTGTCCAGGCCCAAGTATATAAAGCCCCACTTCGGTTTTAAATGATAGAAACTTATAAAAATTTCCAGAAAACGTAGAGAGCAGAAAGGGACGAAGGAAATTAATTAATTTCCGTCCGATTACATTGCCAAACGCTGCCCAAACTCAAATTAATCCCAGATAACGAAGTATTTAGCAGCAGAGAGCATTCCTACGGATTCAGTTTCGTAAAATACAGCCGACGAATCATCGAGCCACCGAGCCAGGGTAAGTGGAATTGCTCTAAATTAGTGTCGATGTGTTCCTAGCTGTGAAGTGAATATTTCTCCCTTCTGGGCCGCTGAAAAATAGCGATTTTCTGGCCGTCTTTCGATAAGCCTAAGTTTAGGCTATAAACTATATCGAAAGTGACGTTGCCTTTGAAATAAAGTTGTATTTAGTGTTAATTGATATGTTTATGAATACAGTTGGAAGGAAATAGTTGAAGTACCGGCCGAGCCTCGTCCGACAAACGGATAGCTCAAGAATAAGGTATGTAAAGTTAGTTTCCTCGGCAAGTTAAGTAATATCAATATAGTGTAATAAATTACAGACCAGTAGAATGTTCAGAAATCGATTATTGTGTTACTTTGAATATTGATGCAAGATGAGAAGTTTTGGGTTGTAACGTGTACGATACCCATCCGTATGATATAGATTCAGACGTAAGTGATTAAGATTGCCCAGTATACTTAGTATATGATGTAATATTCCATGTTAAGATATTGTTGTGTTTAGCTGAAGCCTCGTGAAGTAGTACGGTATTCGTAAGTACTTCAGAAATAGAATAGCAGGCTGAAATAAAGTTCAGGAAACATGTCAGGAGTAGTAAATCATGTTACTATAGAAAGCCAGTATCCCGTGTAGTTCAGCAGAAAGATTATATTCGTACATACATCTATAGTATTTCCAGCCTCAGCATGTATGGAGTATGTACTTATTTCTATCACGGGTCCAGCATATAGTATATACAGAAACTTAGTAAACAGCAGAGCTTTCAGTAGAAACATTATTTATATAGCATTTGCCCAGTACAGCCCGGCAGGAGACTATATTCATATTTATATATCTTTACCTGCCTCAGCACGTATTAAATACGTACAGATTACTATCATTATCCCAACATGTAATATATATGATACTTTACCCCTAGTCGCCTCAGCATGTGAGATACACAGATAGTATTACCAGTTGAGACCGTTGTATTGTTTGGGGTTGGATTACCTAGCATCCATGACCGCCCAGGGTTAGTAGCTGTATCGACTCGTCCGCCAGAGGACGAGGATACGTCACTCTATGGAGTGGCATGCCGTCCCACCAGGGGACGAAGATGGGATGCCAGTTTTTCCCCATATTTGTGCCTTGATCGGCCTTACACACCCCAGTCGAGCGGATACTCCCGGGTGCAGATTCAGGAGTCCTCCGGACTCAGATACAGTTATAGTCAGGGGCTCAGCAAGCCCAAGTGCATACCCAGGGGACCGACAGGATGCTTACAGCCAGTATAGGAGATGGGATGACCAGGGTAGGGGTATAGATTATGTGTTGATTGTACCTCCCGGCTTATGGGGGCCGGGTAAGGTTGTGTATGCCATGTTACGTTATGTATGTTATGTTATATTACAGTAGATACGAGCAGATTAGTAGTAGAATGATACGTCTCCAGGTATGATTCCTACTCCCTTCAGTATGATTAAGAACAGGGACGATCTACACCATCAGACAGTTATCTACTCCTTCTTATTTCAGTTTTGACAGTTATGTTATTGACTTCAGATATCCCTTCAGTTCTTACAGATTCAGTTACCTCCTACTATTCAGAATTTTTTAGTTATATTACTTGTATTCAGCTGTATTCAGTTTTCTTTACATACTCAGTACCAGCGGTACTGACGCCCAGTGGGGCGCTACATTACTTGCCTGCAGGTACCTATAGCCGAGTAGGCGATACCACGTGATCCCCATCAGCGGTTGAGTATTCAGCTCCTGTCATCCGGAGACTGAATTTCTAGAGGTGTAGTTCAGTTTCTTTTGTTGTACAGTACGGGTAGGTCGGGGCCCTGTCCCGATCATTTCTATTATCCTTCCTAGAGGCTTGCAGTCTGTATATATTCCCTGTGGTCAGATGAGCCGGTCGTGTAGGGCCGGGCAGTTGTATAGTTGCCTTTACTCCTTGTTTCTTTTGTAATGGCCGTGTGGGGCCATAGTTTGCCAGTTGTGGTGACCTTGCCAGTCACGTAGCTTTTCAGTATGTTATGCTTGAGTTACAGATAACTAGACAGCATGGTGGCCTTGTCGGCCCGCATAGGTTCCCCTGAATTACCTTGTTTCTGGTTAGCTGTAATACAGGTACAGAAGGCTATAGGCCAATGGGCCGGGGGCTGTATTTACAGCCATTATATAGCCCTTTGTTTCCAGAAATTTGAGTTAGAGCCAGCCAGGCGCCAGATGCGCCCAGGCTTAACAGTTCAGCAGGTTAGGTCTTAGTAGGGCACCAGGTGCCAGTCATACCCCCCAAGGTGGGGCGTGACATCGGATCTCAGGCTCAGCGTCACTCCTACTTGCTCCAAGTTCTTCTCTCAGTTCCCATTAGTGAGTCCTCATGATTCGAGGGCTTCATGTTTAGATCTTGGTTATCTTTTTGTTTCAGAATGTTAGGGTTAGTTGGGGTCTTGTCCCTTCAACCCTTATGATTAAAGGCTTTTCAAACTATTTTTAGCATTCAGCTGTTACATTTGGATAATTTATCGTTGTTTCTTATATTTCATGTCACGATTTCATTCAGTTCATGAAGTGATGAAGGGTGTACTTACACACTTCATAGACATATTTTTCCAGCACTTTACTATGTTTTGGGAATAAATTATGTATGTTTGAATGTGTTTATGCTACATATTTGTGAAAATGGATAACACACGTAATGAGATGTTTTTATTGTTTAAAATGATTAATTCGAAGATATTTAAGGCTTATTGATCAAATGTGAAGATCTGGGATCGAAAGATGTAAAAATTGAAGTCCGCAGGACGTTGGCACTGCCATGGCACACATGAGGCAGTAGCAATTCTCAGCAGAGGCAGGCGTGAGGTGCCCCAACTCAGGCGCAGGGACACACACAACATGGCAGGAGAGTAGTACATATGGAAGGAGCGCGACAACTTCCTTCCACACGAGTTGGCATGTGCTACGCGGCACTGGACGCGGCTGAATCTAGGAGTGGCACGGAGTTTCCAACACCAAAAATGGATCTCCTACATCAACTAGGAAGAGGAATTTAACAAATCCCAAGCCAAATTCATCAAGGAACAAGGAAAACATAATCTACTATAAATATCCCTTTATTTTCATGTAATAAGCACATCTTCAAGTGTGGATGTTTTTCAACAAGTTTTAGAGTAAATTTTAAGACGTGTTAGAATATATATTTTGAGACGATTTTGTAAAGTTGTTCTTCCGAATTTTGCATTAATCAAGTGAAGATTCTTCAGATTGTTGTTGTAAGTATTATTTTGAGCTTTTGTCTATGAATGCTATTAAATTACTTATGAACATGATAGGCTAAACTACCACAACTAGGGTTGTGGGAACCATGGTGAATTAACAAACTAGATTTACCACGAAGTGATTGTAAAACCAATACTTAGCACTTTTATTGTATTCTCTTCATCTTTAGTGATTCTTAGCGGTGTGAAACGTTAGGAAGTGCCTGAATTCTTTACTTTCTTTGATCGAAGAAGTAGAGATTAGGAAAAGAGAATTACAACAGAGCCTTGATCTTGATGATCATTGTATTAACTTGAGTTGTGGTCGCAGGATAGTTATATTTGGAACATAGTGATAACTGTTAGTTTGCAAACTCATGAGACTTGGTCGAGTAATTGAGGATAGTAATTCAATAGTGATTGGTCGATTGTTTGAATGAACCTAAGTTATAAGTTTTATAAGTAAAGTATTGGAATAGATCACTAGTGTAAAACCCGAAGTGGTTAAGGATCCATGGGGAACACTTACCCCAGTTAATTGCAATAATTTGGAAACAACCATCAACTTCTCAACATTGTTACTTATTTTTACAAATCCCCCCTCTTAGGTAATAGTCTACTAAAAAGTTTAAGCACTAGCATTTTTATACATCCTTCCATATTTCCTGTGGGATCGACCCTAACCTCTAGTTGGGTTCTTTATTGACAATGTCCGCTTCATACTTCAGTTAGAAGTGTCGTTTGAGCATTATCAAAAAGTGGCGCTGTTTTCGGTGAATACGGTTTAGGATTAGATTAATTGCTTGTGTATAACATTTAGTATTTATTTCCTATTTTTTTGTTATTATTTTATTTTCTGGCATGTCACGGGTTAGCATGGTAAAACAAGCGGCCAAGATGTGACCACGGTCTCAACAGGTATCTTGATGAAGTCTGAGTAATCTAGATACCTGTGTCGTGCCTCGACATTAAATCAGGCACTACTCGGGAGGCAACCCAAGGTAAATATTTTTGTTTGCTTTTATGTGTTTGTTCAAGTGTGCAGGTGATAGGTCATGAGTTTCAACAAAAATTGAGCTTAAACATTGAAAATGAGGAGTAGAGGCCAAGGGAGTTTTTCTTACATTCTATTACTTTATGCTTATTTGTTTTAGCACTAGGGATAGTGTAACCAATTAAGTGTGGGGTGGGAGAAGTGGACTCCATAGTACCATGCATGCCTTAATTGCTAAATTTGCACATGGTAGGCCTAGTTTTTTTTTTTGGGATTTATGATTCATCATGCATGCTTTTTGGTTTGTAGTATTTTTATAATTTTAATTTTATTTTATTTTGGGTTCCTCCGATTTTTGTTTTCGTTACTTTCCGGTGGATAGTCCCTTAGAACCAACTAGAGAGTCTAGATTTTTATTTTTATTTTTATTTTTAGTCATTGAGTCATGACTTTTCCAGATGATGGATGGATGGCGACCGTCTTAAGGGTAAATTAGTCATTATGAAGAACAAGACTTGAGCCTTATGAATGCTAGATGCTTCACTTTAGGTATCATTGAGACTTTATTAAATTCACTCAAAATGCATGACAAAGGTATAAACACTTAGTCTTTTGGAAATTGACTCTTGTACTTGAAAAAAAATGGGCTTAATTACGTTATGCATGCACTATGGATATATGCATTTATGTGATCTTGATTTCTATTGTTAAACCATTTTGTGCCATTGTGTGTGTGAGGAATTTTTGATATACTCCGTACTTGTAAACTGATGTCTAGAACTTTCCCGGTGTGTATACAAAACGAAATAAGAATGATGAATTTAGAAAGTGATTTAGGCGTTTCTTTGACAGCCTTATCTTTATCCTATTTTACCTACATTAATTGTGATTATCCTAGTTAGCCATGTTGAGCCTTAACCTATTCTTTCGATAGCCATATTATAAGCTTGAATCCCTTTTTATTTTATTGATTTATATTTGATCCAAATGACTCCTAGAGCACTTTAATGAAAAATTTCTATAGGAAAGGAGCATAATTGGAGAAGTGAAGGGAAAATCTACAATGTTTGGTGAATTGGAAGAAAAGAAAAAAGTGAAATTTTGCTAAACAAGGAGGGTTATTTTTAGTGGAAAAACAAAAAGAAGAAAGAGCTTTGAAAAATTGAAGATTTACAGATTAACCGTACCCATTTGTTTACAATGAACTTTATTTTGGCCCTGGTCCTTCCTTGGATATTGTGAACCTTAACATAAGCAAAATGCTTAAGTTGAGGGTGGCTAGAGTAGGGGTGCGTAAATGTTGGGAACGGAAGAAAGGAAAAGAAAAGAAAAAAAATGTGTGTGAATGAGATCAACATTAAAAGAAAAATTGCCACTACACCTAAGTTGAAAAATTGAGAAATAAAAGGAGGTATAAGGAGAAAAGTTAGAAATTGAAGAATTTGCTTAAAAATCAAAGTGTTGTGAAGTATTAAAGTGCTTAGGGCGCTTAGTCACTATCTTGGACAAATAATACCTACCCGTCGCTTAGCCTATATTACAACCAAATTTAAGTCCTAATTGATCCTTGATTCATAATTCTATATTAGCGGAGTATTACACTAAGTGCAAGCCTATGGGTCGTCTTTTGGATGTATGTTGAGTTCTTTTGTGAGAGAGAGCGAAAATTATTTTATTTATGCCCAAGTTAATCTTATTTTATATCTTGTATGACAACGGGCATCTCTCAAAATTGTGAGGGGCTAGTAAGACTTTGGTTTAATCTTGATTGCTAAATTACATATAATTCATGTTGGCCCAAAATATGTCTTGATGAGTTAGTTTTCAAAAGCTAAGTGATTTCAATCTTTGACATCTTAATGTTGAAACTATATGCATGCGAGTGAGTTGTTTGAGCTTCATTGATATGTCTCATGATCCTAAGGGTAAGTAGACCTATTCGTGGGATGAATTTTGTGCTTAAATGTGAGAAGGGAGATAGTAGATTGTTCAAGGATGAACAATAGTTTAAGTTGAAGGTATTGATGAAGGGTGTTCTTACACACTTCATAGACGTATTTTGCCCACACTTTACTATATTTTGAGAACAAATTATGTGTGTTTTAATGAGTTTATGTTACATATATGTGAAAACGGATAACACACGTGATGAGATGTTTTTAGGGCTTAAAATGATGAATCTGAAGGTATTTAAGGATTATTGATCAAATGTGAAGACGTGGGATCGAAAGATGCGAACATTTAAGTCCGCACGACGTTGGCAAACCATGGCACACGCGAGGTAGCAGCAATTCTCGACAGGGGAAGGCGCGAGGCGCCCCAACTCAGGCGCAGGGACACACGCAATGCGGCAGGAGAGTAGGCATGATGGAAGGCGTGCGACAGCTTCCTTCCCCACGACTGGCATGTGCTACGCCGGCTGAAGCTACGAGCGACGTTACAAGGAGTTTCCAACGCCAAAGATGGATCTCCTACTCAACTAGGAAGAGGAAATTAACAAATCCCAAGACAAATTCATCAAGGAACAAGGAAAACATAAATCTAATATAAATACCCCTTTATTTTCAAGTAATAAGCATGTCTTCAAGTTTAGAAGTTTTACAAAAAGTTTTTAGAGTAAATTTTAAGACGTGTTAGAATACATACTTTGAGACGATTGTAAAGTTGTTCTTCCGAATTTTGCATTAATCAAGTAAAGATTCTTCTGATCATTGCTGTAAGTATTATTTTAAGCTTTTGTCTATGAATGCTATGAAATTACTTATGAACATGATATGCTATACTACCACAACTAGGATTGTGGGAACCATGGTGAATTCATAAACTAGGGTTAGCACGAAGTGATTCTTAAACCAATACTAAACACTTATATTGTATTCTCTTCATCATTAATGATTCTTCAAGGTGCGCAACGTTAGGAAGTGCCTGAATTCATTACTTGCTTTGGTCAAAGAGGTAGAGATTAGGAAAAGAGAATTACAACAGAGCCTTGATCTTGATGATCATTGTATTAACTTGAGTTGTGGTCGTAGGATAGTTATATCTGGAACTTAGTAATAACGGTTAGTTTGCAAAAATCATAAAACTTGGTCGAGTAATTGAGGATAGTGATTCAATAGGGATTGGTCGATCGTTTGAATGAACCTAAGTTATCAGTTCTATAAGTAAAGTACTGGAATAGATCACTAGTGTAAAACCCAAAGTAGTTAAGGATCCATGGGGAACACTTACCCTAGTTAATTGCAATAATTTGGAAACAACCATCAACTTCTCAACATTGTTACTTATTTTTACAAATCCCCCCTCTTAGGTAATAATCCACTAAAAATTTTAAGCACTAGTGTTTTTCTACATCCTTCCATATTCCCTGCGGGATCAACCCCAACCTCTAGTTGGGTTCTTTATTGACAACGTCCACTTCATACTTTATTTAGAAGTGTGGTTTGAGTTTTATCATAGGGTTAGTTGGGGTCTTGCCCCTTCAACCCGTCTATTATTACTAGAGGCTTTTCATACTATTTGTAGCATTCAATTGTTAAGTTTGGATCATGTATCATTGTTTCTTATATTTCACGTCACAGTTTCATTTAGTTCATGATTTTATGCAAATTTTTCTGCCTTATGTGAATGGTTTAGATATACGCTCATGCCATGGGTTGGCTTGGGGTCTCTTGGGGCTCCTTGTCCCGTGTTTACGATCCGTGTGTAATCTCGGGTCATAACACCACCCTTATGCCCAATCCCTAGTCTAATATTATGATTTGAACTCCTTGAAGTCTCCAATTATGATTTTCATGAATTTCTAGGGTTAGACCCTTTTTTATGCATGAATTCATTTCTCTTATGATTCCACAAATGTTTTATGATTATGATCACATAATTTCAATGAAAAAGTCTCATGAATCCCTATTTTTAAGTTAGCATGATTTACTCCAGTATGTATGAATCTCATGAATGACAAGCTTATGTATCGTGGCTATATTTTCAGTATTGTTTTCATGGCTAGTTCATATATGTCAAGCTGTTTGTATATTTATCATGTTATTTTAAAATAGTCCATGCAAAGCTCATGTTTCAAATATGAGTATGAGCATTATGTATATTTCAGGAGTAATATCTAACACCGAGTAGGCCGAGGTCCCAATGCACCCAGGTCTTATAAACTACGTGCCACCATTTGAATGAAGAGGTCTTTGCTAGAGAGTGTCTCCCTTGCTCGAATGGTCTTATGAGTGATATCTCGCCTTCATGGTTCTTACCATTCTCAAGGTATGAAGAGACCTCCTAGCTAGGTTTACAAGCTAGGCTCCATGTATGCTCACTTGGAGTATGTCGGTTATAAGAATCTCCTACTATTCCTTATGTTTCATGTACCTTAATGTTTATGATTTATGATATCCTGTTTTATCATATAATTGACCCATTGATCAATTTATGAGATTTACTTATGGTTTCTAATATGATGAGCTTTATGATTTTGTTTTCAAAACTTTGGATTATTGTACTTCAGATTATGATGACCTGCTTATATTTTGTGACTATCATGATCATGACTTTTTAGCATATTGTCCTTACCTCATATTTTACGTATCCTCGATACTCAGTACATTCAAGGTACTGACCACATACCATTTTACTATATTGTCTCTTGATATAGGTGATCAATCTTAACCCCGTTGTTATATTCTCTCTCGCTCTAGGTTCAACCTAGCTTTTGGTGAGTCCTCATCATCTGGGGATGTCATTTCAGTTTATTTTTGTCATGCCATTTTAGTTATAGATTTAGCAGAGCTAGTTGGGGGCTTGTTCCATCAGCTAATCACCTGATTAGAGGCTTTTCAAACTATGTTACATAGATATTCAGCAGTTTGACTTGTAGTCCCCAATTACACAGTTTATGGTATCTTAGTCTACTGCTTATGCTATCTCTTACGATTTAATTCTGCTTAATTGTATGCCGATGCTTATGTTATGCATGTGCCATTGGTTAGCTTGGAGTCATTCATGATTCTAGGTCTCGTATCACGTCTGGAGTCTATGCTCGGGTTGTGAAATTTCCGACATCAATAACCATTTAAATATACACTGTAAAACTCTCAATTTTAAAGGTAAAGAGAGATGTAGCAGTCCTTACCTTCTGTTAGATGAAGTAAACACTACATATAGACAGAAAACACATGCCATTCCTTTAAAAAAAATCACAGAAAAACCATGAATAATGAAACCAACTTAAGCTCAATGTTCTTCACGACTATTACTATAAGATTCTACCTTTAATTTGGTATAGGAGGCTTAGATATTGACCACCTAAGTTGGAAATATGATTTTCAATGGATAGCTCTTGAAATTTTATGGAATGTTTTTTCAAAAAGGAGTTAAAACGGAGTTAAAACGGAGTTTGGGGCAAAAAGTTATGTAAATAGGCAGTTGACATCGCATATCAGCCAAGCCGAGTGTGCATTGTCCGCACAACATAGCACCTCGCATGCACATCATCCACTTGCTAGTGGGGGGGACATCGCCCCTCTCTGCATGCTAGGGTGCACGAGGCTCTCTGCCGACAAGCGCCGGCGCATGCGGCTCTCCAGGCGATGTGTTGCCGATCGACAACTGTGGCTAATTTTTCTCGAGCAACCTTATTTTCTTATTATTTCACATCATAGCAATATAAAAATAAAATATTAGCCGATAAAATATAGTTTTGCATTACGCCCATCAGTTCCTATTTATTGAGTGTTTTATTCTTTCCCCTTAGGGACATTTGTCCCCAACTATAAATCAAGTGTAAAACACTGAATCATCTACATAATTGTCCGAAAAGCCTCTAATCATATGTTGAGCTGATAGAACAACAACCCAACGAGCTTTCTAAGTATGAAACTGAAAGGTATAGACATAAAAAATAAAACTGATAAGAGTCCTTCGAAGATGAGGACTCACCCAGACTGGGGCTAAACTGCACTACTGTGCGAGCGAGATTAAAGTCGGGACTGAGGCTGGTCACCTGAGCCCATATCATGAGAAGATATAACATAGACTGTGCAGTCAATACTTTGGATGTACTGAGTATATAGAGTAAGTAAAACATCCTTGTAAATTAGTTAAATAAGACCATGTGTATAAGATAAGCTAAAACATGAGAGTAGGGACAACACGCTAAAATCAAAGTCGTGAGGTAGTCATAAGCATGAAATATTCATTATAAACCAAAGCATAATGGCCCAAAGGTTTTGAAAGTAAAAATTATACGGTTTAGCATGTTTTAAATCATAAGTAAAACTCATAAATTGATCAATGAGTAAATTATACAATGAAACATGATATCATAAACACTGAACATGAATATCTTAAAACTGAGGAACAGTGGGAGACTCATCATAACCGACACCATCATGAGAGAGCTTACATAATGTCCGACCATCTCTCTTAAGCTGGATGAGCTATTCCAAGCTTGCTGAGCCAAGGAATGATTAAGGCATGATATCACTTATGAATCCCCATAGGGCTTAAACATGAATATGTAGCTATGGTGGCATATAGTTATGAAGCTCGGGGTTTGCATGACCCCTAGCTTACTTGGTGCTAGACACTACTCCCAAAAATATATACATGTCTTATAATCATCAATGTTAAAATGATAATTGAACTTGCATGGGCTAGCTGAAACGTGAAGTCATAATTATACTTGATATACGTGAAATAACCATGAAAAGGATGCCATGGAGTTGTCCTTAATATTTGAACTTGAATTTTATGAAAATCATGCATTCATAATAGTAGAAAACGTGCATTCATAATCATAAAACATGGGTTGAAACATAATATACTTGAAATCACAGGAGAATAATAGAGTTTCACTTAATTTGGGTCTAACACTAGAGGTTCATGAAATCATGCTTGGAACTAGAAATTTATAGATTCATGAGGGATTTGTTAAGTGGCATGTAATCATAATCATAGAAACATAAATTAAATTACAAAAAGACTGATTTAATGGAAGAACATGAAAGAATTCATCCACAATAAGCTTAACCCTATAATTTTGAAAATTAGGGTGCATGGGATGTGGGAATCATGAATTCAACTTGAAAAGGGCATGAAGGTGGAAGGATGTCTTCATTCATAGAACTATATACCTGGGTTGGTGATCCTTTGACTTGTCTTGAAGACCCAAGGAATACTTGGAAGAGCTTGAAGAAAAACCCTAGCTCCTTTCTTGAGAGAAAATCCCACCTACGTTTGAAAGGAATATAGATTTAGGCTAATTTAAATGTAATACCTCAGAATTGTCTAAGAGTAGACCTGGGAAGCTAAAAGGCAAACTATTCGGGGTGTTTGTTATATGGGTGTATAACTACACGCAAGTGCACATGGTCGAACAAGTAGTAAAGTGGCTTAAGTAAGCCAAGTATCGATCCCACAGGGACTGGGATGAAGTGCAATCTGCTCAAGTGTACTATATTTCGATTCTAAAAATGCAGACAACAGTGTAACCAAAAGTTTGATATTTTGTTTTATAATTTTTATGCTAAATCTAAAATAACTATCTAATGTGAGTCTGAACTATTAATGAGAGCATGCTGAGGTTAAACGAACATGTAATGAAATTAATTATTGATATAATTTGGTTAGTCTTTTCCTCCAGTTGCTAGACAAGAACTATTACCAAGAGATTAAAACTCTCGTATTTAACCTCACTTAAGAATCATGAACCATCCACCTACATTTCTGTGATTAAATGCAATTCATGTTCTAGCCATACAAAGCCTATTCCTAAATTGACTAATATGACTTTCAGGTATATTTCTATCCTAAAAGTAAATCAATTCCCAATTTTCCCAAACCAAGAAAAGATCATATCCTATTAATTCACAACTTTCCAATTTCTTGCTCTCTCGAATGAAACCGGACTTTTTAGATATACATTAACGCTGGCCACACATTAATGCAGTAAGAACAAGAATTAATAGAACAACATGGAAGAAAAGATGAAAAACCACTATGATCAACAATCCATTTCACTACAATTGTTCATAACCTCAGCAAGAAGACGATTTAGCCACTCATTTGTGGATTAAACATCGTTAAATGAGTGTTAAACATACAAGAAATTGAATTAAAGAAGAAGGAAAGAGAGAAAAACCCTGATATTTTCGTCCCCTCAACTGCCTGTAACCCACATTCTTGCTCCACCAAGTCAGAATTATGAAAAATAAACCTAAGTGTCCTATTTATTGTAGTAGGACTCTTTCCCGGAATAACACGCAAGTGCACGTGGTCGAACAAGTAGTAAGTGGCTTTAGTAAGCCAAGTATCGATCCCACAAACACTTGGGTTAAGTGAAATTTGCTCAAGTATACTATATTTTTACTTCTAAATATGCTGACAACGAAGTAACCAAAAAGTTGATAGTTTGTTTGATAAACTTTATACTAAAAGTAAGAACAATTATCTACTTTGAATCTGAACTAAGGATAAGAGCATGCCGAGGTTAAATAAACATGTAATGAAACTGATTATCATCATAAATTGGTTAGTCTTTTCCTCCAGTTGCTAGCCAAGAACATTTGCCAAGAGATTAAAAATCTCGTATTTAATCTCACTTAAGAATCATGAATCATCCGTCTACATTTCTGTGATCAAATACAATTCATGTTCTAGCCATACAATTCCGGTTCCTAAATTGACTAATACGACTTTCAGGTATATTTCTATCCTGAATGCACATCAAAACTCAATTTTCCCAAATCAAGTAAAGAACAATATCCTATTAATTCACAACTTTCCAATTTCGTGCTCTCTCGAGTGAAATCGGACTTTTTAGATGTACATTAATGTAGGCCACACACCAATGCAGTAAGAACAAGAATTAATAGAATAACATGGAAGAAAAAGATGAAAAACCAGATAATCAATAATCAAATTTCATCACAATTGTTCATAACCTCAGCAAGGAAGGGAATTAGCCACTCATTTGTGGATTAATCATCATAAAACGAGTGTTAATCATACAAGCAATTGAATTAGAGAAGAAAGAAAGAGAGAAAAAACCCTGAACTTTTCGTCCCTCAACTACCTGTAACCCACGTCCTTGCTCCACCAAGTCAGAATTATGAAAAATAAACCTAAGTGTGCTATTTATAGTAGTAGGACTTTTTCCCGAAATAACAAGCAACGTGTCACGGAGTGCATTGCGGAGCGCTGCCTCCATGACACGCCACTAACGCAAAGGCTCTCTAAAATTCACTTGAAATTGGCCCGGGCAGCACCCTGCCGCGTTGGCAGCGTGTCCCGCTGCTTGGGCAGCGCGTTGGCATCTCTTGGTCGCGCAGCCAACCTGCTGTGGCACGTTGCCAACGCGCAGGTGGGCTGTTGTGGTCGGCCTGCCTGCCGTGGCACATTGCCGACGCGCAGGTGGGCTGTTTTGTGCCTCCTCTTTGCCGACGTTCGCGTGTTGATTCCGTTTCCAAGCCTCTACTTCACCAACTCATGGATTAGTTACTCAAAAGTCATCAAAACCTACAAAACAAAGGCTAATCATGTTGGTTAGCACATATCTTCACTTCATATAAAATTACATGAAAATGTATACGATAACTTAGATAAACAAGACTAATTTAAGTCATAAAGCGTATCTCGGGCATGCTATTTTTGCCCGTGATCACAACCCCACACTTAAAGCCTTGTTCTTCCTCGAACAACCTTTTACATATCATGCATATGGAGACTCCCATATAACTAACTTAGCAAGATAATTCAAGTTACGGCTATAATGATTACGTAAGATGCAAGCTAAAAATAGAGCATGCCTGATTTGATCATTGAAATGAAGTACAACTCTGTTAAGACTTCTTAACCTCAAGAATCGACTCTCAATCGTAGCAACCTCATGCAAATCAACTGATTAATAAATCCCACATGAATTATATCCTTCATTCAACATGTTCCCCTCAGGGAAAGAGAGTTACCCAATTTCACACGCAAAAACAATTTTTATATCACAACATGTGTGGGTACATGCATAGAATTACACTCACTCTCACAAAGAATTCACATGCATCATGTAATGACTCATAAGCTTGCCCTTAGTGTT
The DNA here is from genome assembly GCA_035772735.1 of Datura wrightii. Classification (NCBI taxonomy): domain Eukaryota; kingdom Viridiplantae; phylum Streptophyta; class Magnoliopsida; order Solanales; family Solanaceae; genus Datura; species Datura wrightii. The sequence goes on from JASDFA010000007.1 coordinate 101,593,461, forward strand.
TTATTCCACTAATTTAAGGATGGGTGAATGTAAGATCAAGTAGGACTTTTTAGGTTGTAATGTAACTCAGGTGCGGGTAAGTACTATTATGATCAGTAATAGAGGACTTTTTAGGTTGTAATGTAACTCAGGTGCGGGTAAGTACTATTATTATCAGTAATAGTGACTATCTTTCCTAAGCGCTTTTAATACATCATGCCTTCATTACAACTTCCCTTCCCTCACTTCACCTTTTTCCCTTTTCATCTTTCTTTTTCCTCTTTTGTTCCCCCCTTCCTTTAGGCGCTTTTAGCTTATTAGTAAGGAGTTCTATAAGTAACTTTTCATTTATTTATTTTCTTACTACCTACTAATACTCACCCGTATTCAAACAAGTGCACCCTCGCCCTTTCTCAACTTTTACAATTGCTACTTTCCCTTCTTTTTCATTCTTCTCACTCCTTTGCTCTTTCGGATTTTTCCTTTAAGCGCTTAGGAGTTTTGGTTCAATTTCAAGGCTAATGAAAGAAAAAGGATTAAGCTTATGTTGCAACTGTCAAAGAATAGGCTCAAGGCTCACTGGGGTTAACTAGGATTAATTTTTCAAGGTAGGTATAATGAGGGATAAAAGTTTGGTTCATTCAAAGAAATGCCTAAATCATCTCCTACAATTCACATCCTTCATTTCGTTTTATATACACACCAGGCAAGTTCTAGACATTTCATAATAGCACAGAATACTCAAAAACCTTACACTCATAGCACATGCTCAATTCAAGACACATTCCGCAAACTCCTAACTCAGCTAATCACAAGAATTCAAAATTAAGCTTCAATCATATCAAGTCAAATTCAAGAGCCTAGGTGTCTCAAAAATAGGTGTACCACTTGCATGCTTCAACACTAAACATCCTTGCATCTTAAAATCATTTATAGCACATAACAAGAATATCAAGCCATCAATTAGCTACGGGTTCAAAAAACAACCTACTGACTAATTTTCCTCAAGACGGTCATCATCCATCCATCATTGGAAACAGTCTCTAACTATGACTAAAAACATTATATACAGACAAAGAAAATTTGTTATTCTTCGGTTCAAAGACCCCCCGTCGGAAAAGAACCGAAAAGAAAAACCAATGGGTGATGAAGTCACGCTTGACTCACAAATTTTTTTTTTCAAATATTTCTAACAAGCATTACATTCACCAAAAATCGTTAAGCACAAAAGTTTTAAAATTTTCCTCACCCCCCACTTGAATAATGCTATGTCCCCATAGCATCAACTTAACATTTAAAGAGGGTGAGAAATACTCCCTGAGGCCTTTAGGCCTAGCTAACAACATGCCTTTCTTCAACTTTGCACAAGGGGGTGTTTGACCCCACACTTTTTCTCTTCCATGCTTGTTAGCTTCCTCCTACACGGGTACTCAGAATTCCCCTCCATTTGTGCTTAACTTTCCACCAAAATAACACAAGATGAAAAATAAATAAAATCAAATTAAATGCAAGAAATTAAAATGGTACCCTTGGGATGCCTCCCAAGCAGCGCCTAATTTTACGTCGCGGCACGACGTATACAGTTTCACCGCTTTTTCCTCCACCTTGATGATATGAATCTCACCCCTAATTTCTTCTCTAATTTCCTCTTATGCTCTAGGGGTGGTGGTGAAAAATTGTAAGGACCAAGCAGTAGATGTTACCTTTTGAACCTATTGGCCCTCAAGTAACCGAAGTCATGTTGTCTCTCCGAGTTAGCAAGTTTCAAAATATACGGGGCTTGGTCCTCCTCTAGACATTTCTCTATAAGCTTGGAAGACTCTATTTCTATGTTGTCAACCAAACTTAATGTCAAAAAATGCTTCGAGTGTGGTCCAATAAACCTCAACTCTGAAACTGCATTGTGCTTGACCTCCTTACTTGTAAACACCTTCTCATCTATCTCTCCATTAATTTCAAATGGGAGATACTCTATCTCTTCTTCCATGAATGGATTTTCCATAAGTGTGAGCCCATCACAGGGACACTCAAGAGATTCTAATTGTTGGGCTTCATCAAAAAATTCACCCTTGTCTTCCTCTTGTAGTTCCTCTTGAATATCGGCTAAAACTGTCACCTGCAATTTATCACAAGCTTCAGCCTCAGCAATCATCTCTATGAGTTTGACGCTCATCCTTTCTAGAGCCTCTGCATTCTCTTCTTGCTGAATTCTCAATACTGCCATCGCCTCCTTCATTGCTTCTGATTGCTCCAGGAGTTGTTTCAGTATGTCTTCTATTTGAGCTTGGCGTCCTAAGTCCTTATTTTCAGCATGCCTATATTCAGCAAAAACAATAGAAGGATCATAGTAGGGGCTTGGGGGAGGGGAATATGCATTCAGACAGCCATCCCAATGGCCATCTTGACCACCACATATATTGCATGTGTTACAGTGTTGCCACAAGTGGGGTCATCCGCAATTCAGACAAGATTCGCCAAATATGAGTATCCACCATTTATACCATTTGTATTCCACGATGTCATGTCAATAAGGGTATCCGAAAAAGAAAAAAATAAAATGAAAAAGAATTAAAACAAACACTAAGACCAAGTTGTCAGCACTAAGAAAAAAATTTCACTAGAATTCACTTGAAATTGGCCCCGGCAGCACCTTGCCGCGTTGGCAGCGTGTCACGCTACTTGGGCAGCGCGTTGGCATCTCTTGGTCGCGCAGCCAACCTGTTGTGACATGTTGCCAACGCGCAGATGGGCTGTTGTGGTCGGCCTGCCTGCCGTGGCACATTGCCGATGCGCAGGTGGGCTGTTTTGTGCCTCCTCTTTGCCGACGTTCGCGTGTTGATTCCGTTTTCATGCCTCTACTTCACCAACTCATGGATTAGTTACTCAAAAGTCATCAAAACCTACAAAACAAAGGCTAATCATGTTGGTTAGCACATATCTTCACTTCATATAAAATTACATGAAAATGTATACGATAACTTAGATAAACAAGACTAATTTAAGTCATAAAGCATATCTCGGGCATGCTATTTTTGCCCGTGATCAAAAACCTGCAAAAATTGGGGAAAAAGTTGCGGGACGATAGGAATAACGAATCATGGTATGTAACCATGAGTCGTTGTAAGAAGTCGTGGTAAGAGGCTAGGCCTGGTGATAGTGTAGACAATGGGCGTCACAACGACCTATTGTTAGGAAGCACGACCTGTTGTCTGGAGTCGTGGTAAGGAAGTGGACCTTTACAGTGGAGACGACAGATGGAAACCATGACCCGTTCTAAGATACAATGAGTCGTGGTGATGCTCTTTGTGAAGGAGTTCATATTTTCAGAAGAGGGAAACAATGATAGGTTCAATGACCCGTTGGACCTAGAACGACTCGTCCTATACGTTCGTGGTTCGAATCTGAGATATGGTTGGGGCAGTGCCTAGGACGGGGAGATACCACGGGTCGTGGTGTCTTCCAACGGCCTGTTGGTTCACCCATTGTTTGGTCCAATGACCATTTTTTAGCGAATTCAGTAAGGGAATTTCTGTTATTTCTTAGTCCTAAGGCCCTATAATACGTCGTTTAAGGCTCAGTTTGGAGGAGTTTAGTAGGGGAAAATCTATTCTAAGTGTATTCCTTCCATGCACGCAAGCTTATGAATTTTAGGAGGTGATCAAGAGCTTATCTAAGGGATTCTTCTTCCAATTTCTCCTTGGGAAATCAGTGAGGTGGTAGATTTATCCTTCCCAGATATGTAGGGTTTTAGAATGGGTGAAATCCTTTCACACACATGCCTAAATTTCGAATTTAATCATGAATCATCCTATTCAATTCCATGGGGTTTTACCCAAATGCATGAAAATGTGATTTCTCCTTTTGGGTTAATTTAATTGAGTTTTAATTGTTAAATTATGAATGATTGACAGGTTTAATATTATTTTCTTCAAAATTTTGTTTCAATTTCTTTTTTTAAAAAATCTATAATGCTCATTGATGAGAGTCCATGAAAGTCACAATTTGTGGTGAATATTCAATATTTTGTGTTTATTGATGATGGAAAAGCATGATTTCAAGTTACCCATGTTTATGAACCTATTTTTGAAAGAATTTAGTATGTCAAAGTGTTGGGAAATGCCCACATGTTGAAGAATGATTTATGATTTATGAACCAATTACATGATTTATCGATTTATAATGTTGGCCGATCAAAATGGCCTTTGATTCTTGGCTAAGCATGTTTTTAAAGGGGATCAATGATTATAAATGTTATATTTTAGCCAATGAATTTTAATTCATGATGTTATTGATTTATGTATGAGCCTATATGCATGTTTTGGGAGCCGTGTCTAGCACCAAGCAACCCGGCGTTCAAAGGACTACAATGGTGTCTCATAAACACATGCCACCTTGGGTTCTAATGTTATATATTATGTTAATACCGATCCCCTCAAATCTGATATCATGACTAATGTCGGACCCTCACCTGGCAAGCCAGGGTCGGCTCTGCCTACTCGAGAGAGATAGTTGGGGCATCATGAAAGGCTCTACCATTATGGTGTCAGTTATGACGAGTCCTCCCATTATTCCACATGTCATATGCATTGTTATATTTATGTTATTGGCTCAAGTTATGTTTTGATAAAGTTTGTTTACGATTATGATAATGAATCATTTATGAATGATTTTAAAGTCTTGAGCCTTATTTTTACTTATGAAGTTTATGATACAAGCATGATTTCCTATTCCTATGTTTATTTATGAGTTTATTTTACTTTGAATGTCTGTTTTATTTACCTTGCATACTTGTTACATTCCACGTACTGAACGCATACTTTTTATGCTGTATCATTTTATGATACAGGGTCTGGATCTCAGGCTCATCCTCATCCTTAGTCCATCTCAGATCACGCTCTCAAATTATTGGTGAGTCCTCATGTTTCGAGGATGATTGACAAACTTTTATATTATCTTGTGCTTTTGTACTATTCTGGTTAGTTGGGGATGTTGTCCCATCAACTCATCATATGTAGTAGAGGCTTTCAGACAATATGTAGTAATCATCTTATGTGTACATCTAGTATTTCCTGATGTTATGCTATGGTTACGTCTCTGTTACATTATATGTTTAGTATTCCGCTTATTTAAATAAGTATAGTTGTATGCATGGGCCATGGGTCGACTTGGGGTATCTTGGGGTCCCTTCTCCCATGTCTACGATCCGAGTATACGTTCGGGTCATGAAAAACTTGGTATCAGAGCAATAGGTTTGAAGTGTCCTAGGGTGTCTGAAAGCTGCATTAAGTAGAGTCATTTTTATTGGTTTGAAGTGCGCTACACTTATGAAGAAGAGCCTACTAGACGTTTAGAAAACATTCCCTTCTTTCATGTTCTATGTCGGGCGATGAAAAGTCTCTCCATCCTTCTAATTCATGCGATTCGTAATTGCAGAATTATGGCTCCTAGAAATATGAACGGAAGGAGGAATGGAAATGATGAAGGCCATTGGGGTGGCAATGACCATGGGCATCAGCAAGCCCCACCTATTTAGGAGCCCAAGGCACTAGAGCCAGCTACCCTCATTGAGTTCCGGGCGGCTATTCAGATGTTGGCGCAAGCCTTGACCACTCAGGTCAATTAGCAGGCCATTGCGTAGGTCCCACAGAATGGCAATGCAGTGGTGGCTCAGATTAGAGACTTCTTGAGGATGATCCCTCCTGAGTTCACAAGATCTAAGGTGGACGAGGATCCACATGAGTTCATTGAAGGGAGCTTGAAGTTCACTCAGGTTATGGGGGTGACAAATGGGGAGTGTGTGGACTTGGCCTCTTATTAGCTAAAATAGGTTGCTCATATTTGGTACAATCAATGGAAGGACATCAGGACAGCGGGAGCGGGCCCTATCAGCTAGGATTAGTTCCACATGGCTTTTCCCAATAGGATCTTCCCTCGGTAGATGAGGGAGTTGAAAGCAGCGAAGTTTGTGAACCTCAAGCAGGGTAAGATGACATTGCTAGAGTATTCGCTTGGGTTCACTCGTTTGTCAAAGTATGCCCCGGAGTTAGTGATGAATCAGAGGGCGCGGGTGAGCCGATTCGTTCAGGGTGTGGCTGGTTATTTAGACAACAGATTCAGCGAATGATTATGCCAAGTTATATATTCGGGAGTTGTTTAAACTTCATGGAGTGCCCTTGTCTATTCTTTTATACCAAGGTACTCAGTTTACCTGCCAATTCTGGCGTTCTTTTCAAAAGGAACTTGGGACTCAAGTTAAGCTCAGTACAACCTTCCATCCGAAAATAGATGGCCAGACAGAACGAACCATTCAGACCCTCGACGATATGTTGAGAGCATGTATTATGGATTTCAAATGTAGTTTGGATGATCATTTTTCCTTGATCAAATTTTCCTATAATAACAATTATCACTCCAATATCCAGATGGCACCGTTCGAGGCTCTGTATGGAAGGAGGCATAGATTACCCATCGGATGGTTTGAAGTTGGGGAAGCCGCTATGAGAGGGCCTGATTCGGTCATGAGGCCATGGTAAAGGTTCAATTGATAAGGGACAGGCTAAAGACCGCTCAGAGTCGGCAAAAATCATATGCTGGTGTGAGGAGGAGGGACTTGGAGTTTGAGATGGATGATTGAGTATTTCTAAAGGTATCTCCCATGAAGGGAGTCATGCGGTTCAGAATGAAAGGGAAACTCAGTCCCCGCTATGTTGGTCCTTATCGAATTGTGATAAGAGTTGGAAAAGTGGCATATGAGTTGGAGTTGCCTTCAAAATTATCTTTCGTACACCCAGTGATTCATGTATCGCTTTTGAAAAAGTGTTTGGGTGACGTAGCCTTGGTAGTACCGGTGGACAGCGTTGGGGTAAAAGAAAACCTCAGTTTTGAAGAAATTCTTGTTGAATCGTGGATCGTCAGGTTCGAAAATTGAGAAACAAAGAAGTAGCTTCAGTCAAGGTTTTATGGAGAAATCAACATGTTGAGGGAGCTATGTGGGAAGCCGAAGCGGATATAATGGCCAGATACCCACATTTGTTTTCTACCAGCTCTATTCCGACTTGAGGTACCAGTTTTTGCCCTATGATTCTATCTAGTTTTCATCTTCAGTTCATATGTACAAGTTTCTTTTATGTGTATGAATGTGTATATGAAGTATGAGGTCAATTCATTTATGTGTTTTTATCCGGAGGTAGTTATTCTGTGAAAATTCAGTTAAAATGATCAGTATATGGCTATGATAAATTGTATGTTTCTGTTTGCTGCTTGTTTCCTACATTCGAGGATGAATGTACCCAAGGGGGAGATGTTGTAGTACCCCGGAAGTGCCTAGAAGTAGACCCGGGAAGCTAAAATGCAAACCTGCAGAAATTAAGGAAAAAGTTACAGGACGAGAGGAACAACGACTCGTGGTCTGTAACCACGAGCAATTGTAAGCATTCGTGGTAAGAGGCTAGGCCTGGTGACAGTGTATACAATGGGCATCACAACGACCCATTCTTAAGAAGGATGGCCTATTGTCTGGAGTCGTGGTAGGGTAGTGGACCTTTACAGTGGAGACGACGGATGGAAACTACGACCCTTTGTAGCATAAAACGAGTCATGGTGAGGCTCGTTGTGAAGGAGTATAGATTTTTATAAGAGGGAAACAACGAATGGTTCAACAGCCCATTGTACACTAGAATGACTCTTCCTATACGTTCGTAGTTTGAATCCGAGATATGGTTAGGTAAGTGCGTAGCACAGGCAGATACCATGGGTCGTATTATCTTCCAATGGCCTGTTGGTTCGCCCATTGTTTGGTCCAGTGACCAGTTTTTAGCGAATTTAGTAAGGGCATCTCTTTCATTTCTTAGTCCTATGGCCCTATACTATGTCGTTTAAGGCTCGTTTTGGAGGATTTTAGTAGGGAAAAATCTATTCTAAGTGTATTCCTTCCATGCATGCAAGTTTATGAATTTTAGGAGGTGATCAAGAGCTTCTCTAAGGGATTCTTCTTCCAATTTCTCCTTGGTCAATCAGTGAGGTGGTAGATTCATCCTTCCCAGGTATGTAGTGTTTTAGAATGGGTGAAATCCTTTCACACCCATGCCTAAATTTTGAAATATAATCACTAATCCTCCTATTCAATTCCATGGGGTTTTACCCAAATGCATGAAAATGTGATTTCTCCTTATATGTTTGATTTAATTGAGTTTTAATTGTTGAATTATGAATGATGGGAAGGTTTTATATTATTTTCTTGAACATTTTGTTTCAAGTTTTTTTTAAAATCTAAAACGCCCATACATGAGAGTTCATGAATGTTACGATTTATGATGATTATTCAATATTTTGAGTTTATTGATGATGGAAAAGCATTATTTCAAGTTACCCATATTTATGAACATATTTTTGAAAGAATTGAGTATGTCAAAGAGTTGGGCAATGCTCACATGTTAATGAATGATTTATGATTTATGAACAAATTACTTGATTATCGATTTATGATGTTGGCCGATGAAAAGGGCCTTTGATTCTTGGCTAAGCATGTTTTTAAGGGGATCAATGATGATTAATGTTATATTTTAGCCAATAAATTTTAATGCATGATGTTATTGATTTATGTAAGAGCCTATATGCATGTTATTGAGAGCCGTGTCTAGCACCGAGCAGCCCGGCGTTCAAAGGACTACGCCGGTGTCTCATAACCACGTTCCACTGTGGGTTCTAATGTTATATATTATACTGATACCGATTCGCCTGGCAAGCTAGGGTCGGCTCTGCCCATTCGAGTGGAGATAGTTGGGGTATCATGAAAGGCTCTACCTTGAAGGTGTCGGTTATGATGAGTCCTCCCATTGTTCCGCATGTCTTATTCATTGTTACATTTATGTTATTGGCTCAAGTTATGTTTTGATAAAGTTTGTTTACGATTATGATAATGAATCATTTATGAATGATTTGAAAGTCTTGAGCCTTATGTTTACTTACGAAGTTTATGATACAAGCATGGTGTCCTCCTCCTATGTTTATTTATGAGTTTATTTTACTTTGAATGTCCATTTTATTTACCTTGCATACTCGGTACATTCCACGTACTGACTGAATACTTTCTATGTTGTATCATTTTATGATACAGTGTCTGGATCTCAAGCTCATCCTCATCCTTAGTCCATCTCAGCTCATGCTCTCAGATTATTGGTAAGTCCTCATGATCCGAGGATGTTTGACAGAATTTTATGTTATCTTGTGCTTCTGTACTATTCAGGTTAGTTGGGGATGTTGTCCCGTCAACCCATAGTATGTAGTAGAGGCTTTCAGACAATATGTAGCACTCAGCTTATGTGTACATCTAGTATTTCCTGATGTTATGCTATGGTTATGCCTCTTTTACATTTTATGTTTTGTATTAAGCTTATTTAAATAAGAATAGCGGTATTTATGAGCCATGGGTTGACTTGGGGTCTCTCGGGGTCCCTTTCCCGTGTCTACGATACGGATATACGTTAGGGTCATGACATTAAACCCCTTAATCTAACCCTTAGGAAGTCTAAAACGACGTTATTGAGGAGTTAAAAGCATAGGACTTTACCAAAATTCCCCCAAACTACCAAAAAAAAGCCTGAAACTTGCAGAACCAACAAAAAAAGGACGAGTCATTGGTTAATAGGATGATCCGTACTGAGATTTGTCCAATGCCTAGTGTTGTTTCACTAAACTACTCATAAATTTTTACTCCGAACATAGATTGATGCAAGGTCAGATGAATTTGATAGCAGACACAAAGATCTTCAATTTTATGTATTGAATAACCAAAAAACACTTTGTAAAATGGGATCTATAGTCATTTGAATTTTATCTTTGTAAGAACTTATATGAAAACTCAACCGGTAAGAAGACTCTACAACTCAACTTTGTGCTAGAGGTTCCTTATGACCTTAATTTGTATCCGATGCCCTTTTCATACTTAATAATTGATCTTAGCACCTTGTTTCCGTAAAATTATTTAGGTTCGAGTCTATCCGCATGCCTAGAACAGTTCCCAAACTTAGCCTGAAAGTCTGAGGTGTTATAATAACTCATCTTACAGATAGATGGTATGAATCGTACCATGATCCTATGATTTGTTACATGCAGCTCATACCTACCAAGCCATATAGTTCATTCTCTAATCTTCATACCACAGACGGATACTACGACTCGTACCACATCACTGCGTTTCATACTAAGACTCCTGGTCTCTAAAAAAAATCCTGAACACTTTTTGAATCTGATTCAACAACTCCAAACATTGACCCATATAATCAAACAATGGTCCGTACAAATACCCTCATCAATTCTGGGCCAATTTTTAGTAGCTTACTGGAACTCAACAATGGGTGCAATCAACGACCCATTGGTTCCTACAACAAATCATACTAAGGTTCGTGGTTTGTTCTGGTGTTATTTTCCTTTTGTTTTATAGTGTAAGTATAGGGTCTGATCTAAGGGACTTTTTAGGGTATTACATTATCTCCCCCTTGGGAATATTCATCCTGGAATGTGGGCTAACTATGCTGAAAGGCTAGGGAAAGAGCTACAATCCCAAAACTAAATAGTTGTACAGGAACTGAGGGAGTGATTGATTCTGAACATCAAACACATGACTGAACTAAACTTTTGAAATATATATGCATGCTTAGAAATGAAAGTAACTAAGAGACTTGAACTTGACATGAAACTGAATGGAGCGCTAAGAGGGAACTAGTACCTCAAGATGGAAAGGAACTGGAAGGAAAAAGATGCGGGTATACAGCCATCATGTCTGTTGAACCTTCCCGTGTAGCTTCCTCGACATAGTTGATTCCTCTATAAAACCTTCACTGAAGCTACTTCCTTGTTCCTCAACTTACGAACCTGACGATCAAAGATCTCAACCGAAACCCCTGCATAAGTAACACTATCATTCACACCAATGCTCTCCACCATAACAAAAGAGTTCTGTCTGGGATGCACTTTTTTAACAAGGACACATGGAAAATTAGATGTACCAAAGAAAACTCTGCCGATAACTCTAACTCATACTTAAAATCTTGTAAGGACCAAAATATCAGGGAATAAGCTTTCCCCTTCTTTCCAAACCTCATAATTCCCTTCATAAGAGACACCTTCATATACACCCAATCATCAATGACAAATCCAAGCCCTCTCCTCCTAACATCTACGTAAGATTTCTCTTAGCTTTGTGCTATTATTAGCCTATCCCTAATAAGATCAAATTTCTCCATAGCCTTATGAACTGAACCTAGCCAAATCAACATAGCCTTACTTTTGTTTAACCATCAGATAGGTGAACCTACATGTTCTCCCATAAAGAGCTTCAAATGGAGCCACCTGAATGCCAGAATAGGAATTGTTATTGTAAGCTAACTCGATGAGAGGCAAGTGACCTTCCTAACTACCTTTAAAGTAAGTTGCATGAGCTCTTAACATATCCTCCAAGATCTGAGTGGTTGCTCAACCTAGCCATCTGTCTATGGGTGAAAAGTTGTGCTAAGCTTCACCTGAGTACCAAGACTCTTCTACCTCCATCTAGGGTGATGGACAAGGAACTCCCTGTGATCGAACTGTAATACCTCACAAGTTCCTACCTCTATCTAGGCTGATGGACAAGGAACTTCATGTGATTGAACTGTAATATCCAGGAAGTACCTAAGATTAGACCTGGGATCTAAAAATGGTAGTTGGCAGAATCTGGGAAAATCCCATAGGCTGGGTGACCTAACAGGTCATTGGTCTATCCAACTATCCGTGGTAAGCACCCGTGGTAGGGTATGACTGGGTGGAAGTTGGGAGTGGCGGATCAAACAACAACCCATTGTTTGCTACAACGAGTCATTGTTTGGAGTCGTCGTGGAGCTAGTCCTCAGCCTAAGGGGGAGTAACGGGTCGTGGAACGACCCATTGTGAGGAGCCATGGGTCGTGGTAAGAAGTCATGGGAAGGAGTACAAAAATCTCCAGTCAATGTAACGGAAGGAAACCACGACTCTCTGGAAGAAGGAATGAGTCGTGGTATGACTCGTGGAAAAACTTGGTACAGGTTGTCAAAAGGGAAACAACAGACGACTTAATGGCTAATTGTCTGAAGGGACAACACATCCTGTCGAGTTGTGGGATCAAATCTAAGAAGATGAAACTTGGAAGTGGAGACGATGGATAGATACCACAAGTCGTGGTATCCACTAACGACCCGTTAGTCCAGTCGTGGTTACCACCAGTGCAAAAATTTCAGGAAAATTTCCTTAAGGGAATTTTCGCTATTTCTACGCTCTAAGGTCCTAAACTACGTCATTTTTTAAGTTATTTTTTTAGTGTACTAAGGTAGGTTAAGTCCTTCTAACCTATTCAAAACCCATGCATGCAAGAGTATAGTCTATAGAGGTGATCAAGGCAAATCCTTCAAGGTTCTCTTCAATTTCTTCTTGGGCTTTCAAGGGAGTGTAAGAATCATCCATAGACAGGTATGTAGGGTTATGAGTGGGTGTTTTAATTCACATTCGTACCCAATCTCTCCTAATTCATGAAGTTTTGATTAAAAATCTTATGGGGTTTTAACATAAATCTTGGGGAATTCTAATGATCTATCCATAGGTTATTACTTCTTATGATTGACATCATATTTCATGGTCAGATATTACAACTAATTCGACTATAAATTTATTGATTTCGATTACTAATAAATTATACCTAATTATGCATGTTCTATTATGAATTGAGTTATGATCTTTACCTCTATTGTTGATATTCATAAACCCATCATTATTTATGAGTCATAATATGGATTTATTCAAATACCCATCATGAATTTATGATTTGAAAATCCTATACATGATTTACAATGCATGAGCCTCATGATTTTACTATTATGTTCTTGGTCGACTCATGGTCCTTACCCTCATGGCTAGTTCACATTTTTACAAGCATGCTTATGATTATCATGATTTAACTAGCCCATGAATTTCATGCATATTATACTATGAGCACTATATATGTTTTTGGAGTAGTATATAATATCGAGTAGGTTGGAGGCCCAGGTTTTTTCCCCGTATCTCAAAACTACGTGCCACCGTAGGACATGATGGGAGCTCCCTTGAGACTGTCCCTTTTCCCAAATGGGTCCTTTCATGTGTGATATCACTCCCTTCATGGTTCTACCCTTGGCAAGGTACAAACACCCTCCCGACTAGGGATTTATAGGTCGGGCTCCATGTCTGCTCATATGGGGTATGTTAGTTATAAGAATCTCCTATTGTTATGCATGTTTTATGCATTATTATATTTATGCTAATTTGACTCAAATGATGAATTATAAAGTTTCTCTTATGACTATTGTATTAGATGGATTACAAATGATTTTAAAACCTTGAGCCTTATGTTATCGTATCATATTTATATTATGAGCATGTTGTCCCACTCTTATGATATCTTATGAGTTTTTATGTATTTGTAAAAGTCTGTTTTACTCATCTTACAAACTTGGTACATTCCACATACTGACCATATAATCTATATTGTATCATGTCATGGTACAGGCTTCGATCTTTAGACCCAGCATCGTCAGTAGTTCATCTCGAGGTTTAGCATCCATCTTTTTGGTGAGTCCTCATCCTCCGAGGACCAGCGTGATTTCCATTATCTTTTCATGTTAAATTTTCTAGACTTGATGGGTTAGTTGGGGATGTTGTCCCATCAACCCATCGGATATGTTAGAGGCTTTCATACTATATGTAGTATTCAACTGATATGTATGTAGTACGTATTGCTTACCATGTTATGTTATGTTTATGCTTCCGATATGTCTTCATGCTAAGTAATACACTTTATTGATATTAAGTTAGATGTATATTCATGCCATGGGTCGATTTGGAGTCTCTCGGGGCTCCTTGTCCCAGGTTACGATCCGGGTCTACATCTGAGTCGTGGCAAACATGGTATTAGAGCCATAGGATTGAAGTGTCCTAGGGTGTCTAAAAGTCGCATTAAGTAGAGTCTTTTTCATGGGTATGAAGCGCTCCACACTTATGGCGAAGAGGCTACGAGATGTTTAGGAAATGTTCTCTTCTTTCATGGTCTATGTCATGCGATGAAATGACTCCCTATCTTTCTAATTCATGCTATTCGCGATTGCAGAATCATGGCTCCCCATAGAGTAAATGGTAGAAGGAATGGGAATGGAGAAGGCCATGAGGATGGCAACAGAAATTGGCACTAGTAGGCCCCACTAGTTCAGGAGCACCATGCACTGGAGTCAGTTGTCCATGCTGAGTTTCAGGCAGCTATTCAGTTGCTTGTTCAGGCCTTGACCGCTCAGTTCAGTCAGCAGGCAGTTATGTGTATTCCACAATATGCTAATGCAGTGGAGGCTCAAGTCAGGGATTTCTTGAGAATGAACCCGCTAGAGTTCCTTGGGTCAAAAGTAGATGAGGACCCACATGAATTCATCAATGAGATTCTAAACATCACCCAGGTCATGGGGGTGAAAAATGGGGAGTGCATTGATTTGGCCTCTTATCAGCTGACAGGGGTGGCGCATATTTGGTTTAAATAATGGAGAGATAGTAGGGCAGTGGTAGCAGGCCCTATAGGTTGAGAAGAGTTTCATGCAGCCTTTTTGGATCGGTTTTTCCCTCGTGAGATGAGGGAACTTAAGGTGGCCGAGTTTGTAAATCTGAAGCGGGGTGACATGTTTGTTCAGGAGTATGTTCTAGCGTTCACCCGCTTGTCCAATTATGCACCAGAGTTAGTGGCAGGGTAGCATGCAGATAGAGCGCACTTTCCCATCTTGTGCAAGGTGCGGAAAGAATCACCCAGGGAGGTTCCTGGTTGGCTCAAACAATTGTTTCTTGTGTGGATAACCTGGAAACGGACTCAGGGATTTCCCTTCGGCTAGATCAGGAGGTGGCGGAGCCCATACTCCAGCTGCTAGTTCAGCCGCTCCAGCAGCACGTCCCTCCCAGCAGGGAGCCTCGACTAGTTCAGCTGGCGGTCAGTGCCAAAATAGGTTCTACACCCTTTCTACCCGTTAGGAGAAGAAGATTTCACCAGATGTGGTTATTGGTATATTACGAGTGTTTCACCTTGATTCTTATGCTTTCTTATATCCAGGGGATACCTTGTCTTTTGTGACACCTTATATTGCTAGTAGCTTTGGAGTCAGCCCCAAAATTCTGTCAGAACCATTCTTAGTGTCTACTCCATTTGGTGATTTAGTTGTAGCTAGATGAGTGTATAGAAGTTGTCTGATCACAATATTGCATAAAGTCACCTCTGCGGACCTTATAGAGTTAGCCATAACTGACTTTGATATTATTCACGACATGGATTGGTTATATGTGTTTTATGCTTCTATTAATTGTAGAACCCGGGCAGTAGAGTTCAGTTTTCTGGGTGAACCAGTCTTAGAGTGGAAGGGGTAGTTCAGTTGTGCCTGTAGATCATTCCATTTTCTACCTTAAGGCCAGAAAGATGATTTCTAAAGGTTGTGTGTACTATCTAGTTAGGGTTAAGGATGTTGAGTCTGAGACCCCGACTATACAGTTAGTTCCAATAGTATGTGAGTATTCAGAAGTCATCCCATATGATTTAACGGGAATCCCTCCTAAGCGGGAGATTGATTTCGGCATCGGCTTTCTCCACGACACGCAGCCTATATCTATTCCTCCCAACAAAATGGCCCCAGCCGAGCTAAAGGAGGTGAAAGAGCAGATGAAGGACCTATTAGATAAAGGTTTCATTAGACCGAGCATCTCTCAGATTTTACAATTAATTCGACTATGAATTAATTGATTTCAATTTCTAATAAATTATGCCTAATTATGCTTGTCCTATGATGAATTGAGTTGTGATCTTTACCTCTATTGTTGATATTCGTCAACCCATCATGATTTATTCATCATAGTATGGATTTATTCAAATGCCCATCATGAATATATGATTTGAAAAGCCAATACATGATTTACAAGTATGCATGAACCTAGTGGTTTTACTAATTATGTTCTTTGCTGACTCACGGGCCTTACCCTTATGGCTAGTTCATGTAATTACAAGCATGCTTATGATTATCATGATTTAACTAGCCCATGAATTTCATGCATATTATAACATGAGCACTGTATATGTTTTGGAGTAGTATTTAACATCGAGTAGGTTCGGGGCCCAGGTTTTTTCCATGAATCTCAGAACTACATGCCACCGTAGGACATGATGGGACCTCCATTGAGACTGTCCCTTTTTCCCAATTGGGACTTTTCATGTGTGATATCACGCCCTTCATGGTTCTACCCATGGCAAGTTACGAACACCCTCCCGACTAGGGATTTACAAATCAAGCGCCATGTGTGCTCATATGAGGTATGTAAGTTATAACAATCTCCCATTGTTCCCCATGTTTTATGCATTATTATATTTATGTTAATTTTGCTCAAGTGATGAATTATAAAGTTTCTCTTATGACTATGGTATTGGATGGATTACGAATGATTTTAAAACCTTGAGCCTTATGTCATCGTATGATATTTATGTTATGAGCATGTTGTCCCACTCTTATGATCTATTATGAGTTTTTATGTATTTATAAATGTCTGTTTTACTCACCTTGCATACTCAGTATATTCCATGTACTGACTGCATACTCTATGCTGTATCATGTCATGATATAGGCTCCTATCTTCAGATGCAACACCGTCAGTATTTCATATCGGAGTTTAGCATCAAGCTTCTCGGTGAGTCCTCATCCTCCGAGGACCAGCGCGATTTCAGTTATCTTTTCATTTTTAGTTTTCTAGACTTGTCGAGTTACTTGGGGATGTTGTCCCATCAACACATTAGATATGGTAGAGGCTTTCAGACGATATGTAGTATTCAAATGATATGTATGTAGTACGTACCGCTTACCATGTTATGTTATGTTTATGCTTCCTCTATGTCATTATGCTAAGTAATCTACTTTATTGAGGTTGAATTAGATGTATGTTCATGTCATGGGTTGACTTGGAGTCTCTCGGGGCTCCTTGTCCCGTGTTACATCCGGGTATATGTTTGGGTAATAACATGAACTAACTCCTGAATATAAAATCTAGCTCAGGTCTTGTGCTGACTTTGTCATCTGGTCTACAATCACCCAGATAGAATCATGTTGTCGGTGTGTAAAAGGCGACCCTGTAATGAAATCTACCTTGATCTTCTCCCACTTCCAAGAAGGAATATTGATATCCTGTAGCATACCTCCCGACCCTTGGTGCTCAACCTTTCCAGCCTACACTCCTCGCCTAGGCCCCTAAGTTTGAGTCCAATGACATACCTCAACTATGTTTAAGCTTAACTCGACCATACCTCCGGCAACTAGAGTTATCCACTAAGAACATTACTTCCCCCTTAACAAGAAAGTCACACAAGTTCGAGCTCTAATCAAGAAGTCACTAGTCACACCATACTATGGTCTACTTGTACATCACCACCTCATTCAAGCCTTTCCCTTATGATTATCCCATAGCTCCTTTTAGCTAACGCTATTCAAGAATTCCACTGTCTCCTAAGATTAGCTAATAATTGTGCCTCATAAACTTCTACATACCTAGCACCTATGGCATGAGTAGAGAGTTATCCTGAACATACACATTGTAACCATCATTTCAATCAGGGGAACAAACATAGGGCTTATAATAAGGAAATCGTGAGCATGAATCATTCAAGAAATCAAAGTTGGGCATATACCTGATATAGCACTATCTTATGAGCCACTAAGGCAAATCTTAAGGACTGAGTTAATAGGGCTGGACATATTGTGAGGCTTGAGTTTACATACATGAAGAGTTTCATGATGTGAGGCTGAGATTCATGGAGTCATGGAGTAAGACTGAGGTTGCTGACTGAAGTGGATACTTATCATCTTGGGAATCTTAACATAAACATGAGTAAAGCATAGCATCGACTGAAAGATAAGGGTAAACATCCGAATAGAATGGGTTGACAACCCTTAGAGACTATTTTTGGAACTTCCTCACTAGTAAAAAACTCAAGATTTGACGTAGCCCTTAAACTTATCATCTCCCCCTTAAATATCACTAACGTCGCTTTGTCGGGCTGATGGACAATCTTGAATTCTTTGGTCGGGCTTCCCATACATAAAGAAGACACCCCTACTGATAAACCAATATTTGGGCTGCTTCCTTCCACGTTTCTTGCAAACGGGATATGTCATCTCCCTCACCCTGGATCTGGATGGAATACTGCCTGTCAATGGTGTCGGGGCTAATGACCTCTGATGGGGCTGTGATTGGTGTCCAGCACCGGCCCTCTATTGGGAAACGTTAAGGTTGTCTGTCCTGACTCTCTTTTTCCCCTTTCCTCTTTCCCTAAACTCCCTTTGATGGTGGAACTCAGACGAACTCTTTTTCGTGAATTCTTAAAGCCTAGTAGCTGTCATCCATCCGATAAGGTTTGCAGGTGCATATCCTGCGGGTTAAGATGAGTGGTCATAGCCAATCCAATATTCTAAAAGGTATCCCGAGCTACACATCTGTAACCTGCCCATTTAGGGGGCCCACTGGAGTTGGTGGGGCTAGCTGACTTCCGTTGGCTCTTCGGGGAGGCATACTTCTACAAACGTGTATAACACGAGTTATGAGAATAGAAGAGTTAAACTTCATAGCACGAGATAGAATTATAAAATAAGGAAAGTTTCCTAAAACATCTCATAGACTCTTCTTCATAAATGTGGCGCGCATCACACCCACAAAAACAACTCTACTTAATGCAGCTTTTAAGTACCCTGCGACATACCTAAACCAAATGCTCTGACACCAATTTTTTCACTGCCCGATCATGGACCACGGACTAAGAAATGGGACCTAGAACCATGAATGAACACATGACACATATATAACATGGCTAAGAGCATATCTAAAGAGGAAATAAAGCGTAACATAAGATAAGCGGATTTCTGCACATCATTAAAGTGTAAACAGAGACAACAAGTCTACAACACTGAATCATCTATATAATTAGTTGAAAAGCTCTAATCATATGATGAGCTGATGGGAAAACACCTCCAACTGGCTCGCTAAGCCTGAAACTGAAAGGCATAAACATAAAATATAAAACTAATAAGTGTCCTCAGAAGATGAGGACTCACCCAGAATGGGGCTAAAGTGGACTGTTCTGGGAGGGAGACCAATGTGGGGACTGAGACTGGTCACCCAAGCCCATATCATGAAATGATATAGCATAGAGAAAGTGGTCAATACTTTGAATGTACTAATTATATAGAGTAAGTAAAGAATGCTTGTAAATTAGTGAAATAAGACCATGACTATAAGATAAGCTAAAACATGAGAGTAGGGACAACATGCTAAAATCATAGTCATGATGTAGTCATAAGCATGAAATATTCATCATAAACTGAAGCATAATGACCCAAATTTTTTTAAAGTAAAAATTATATGGTTTAGCATCTTTGAAATCATAAGTAAAACTTATAAACTGATCAATGGGTCAATCATACTATAAAACATGATATTGTAAATACTGAACATGAATATCTTACAACATGTAGAACTGTGAGAGACTCATCATAACCGACAATTATGAGAGAGCTTAGATGATGCCAAACTATCTCTCTTAAGTTGGTAGAGCCGTTCCACCCTTTCCAAACAATGGAATGATTAACACGTGATATCATTTATTAATCCCCGTAGGTTCAAACATGAATATATACCTATGATGGAACGTAGTTATCAGGCTTGGAGTTTTCTTGAACCCTAGCCTACTTGGTGCTAGACACTGTTCCTAAAAGCATGCACATGGCTCATAATCATCAATGTGAAAACAATACTTGAACTTTCATGGGCTAGCCGAAATATAAAATCATAAATATACTTGATATACATGAAATAACCCTAAAAACGATACCATAGAGTTTGCCATGATATTTGAACTTGAATTTCATGAAAATCATGTGGAATCGAGTAAATAATCATAAATTGTAAATAGTGGATTCATGAGAAATTTTAGAAAGTAAACATGCATTCACAATAAAAAAATATGGGTTGAATCATAAGTGACTTGAAATCATAAGAGAATCATAGAGTTTTATTCGATTTGGGTCTAACCCTAGAAGTTCATGAAATCATGCTTAGAACTTGAAATTTATAGATTCATGAGGAATTTGATAATGGACATGTAGTCATAATCATATAAAAATAAATTAAATTGAAAGAATACTAATTTCATGGAAGAACATGAAAGAATTCATCAACAATAAGCTTAACCCTATAATTTCGAAAATTAGGGCATGTGAGCTGGGAATTTTGAATTCAACTTGGAAAGGGAATGAGGGTGGAAGGAATCCCTCCTTAATAGCCCTACATACCTTGGTTGTTGATCCCTTGACTTTTCTTGAAGACCCAAGGAAGATTTGGAAAAGATTGAAGAAGAACCCTAGCTCCTTTCTTGAGAGAAAATCTTACCTATGGTCTCTAAAGGGAATGAAGATTTAGGATAAGTGAAACCCTATAATATGACCCTTAGAAAGCCTAAAATGATTTCATTTAGGAGTTAAAAGCATAGGAGTTTACTACAATACACCCAAACAACCAAAAATAGTCTTGAAACTAGCAGGACCAATAACCAAAGGGACATGTCGTGGGTTGATAGGACGACCTGTACTGAGGTTCGTCTTATGCCTGGTGCTGTTTCAGTAAACTGCTGATAACATTTTACTCTGAACTCCAATTGATACAAAGTCAGATGTGTTGGAAAGAGTACTTATTCAATATGATCTTTCAATCACCCAAAAACACTTTGTAAAATGGGAGATATGCTCAATTGAAGTTGACCCTTGTAACAACTTATATGAAAACTCAATCGGCAAGAAGTCTCTCAAATCAACTTTGTACTAGAGGTTTCTTATGACCTTAATTTGTATCCAATGTACTTATAACAGTTAAGAAGTGATCTTAAAATGTTGTTTCCACAAAATTTATCGGGTTTGAATCTATTCACATGCCTAGAACTGTTCCCAAACTTAGCCTGAAAGTCCTAGGAATTATAATATCTTTTCTTACAGATAGATGGTATGAACCGTACCATGATCCTATGATCTGTTACATGAGACTCGTACCTCCCAAGCCATATAGGTCATTCGTTTATCTTCATACCACGGACAGATACTACGGCTCATATCACATTACAACGATTCATACTAAGACTCGTGGTATCTACAAATCCTGAACACTTTTCTATATCTGATTCAAATGACTCCAAACAATGACCCGTATAATTAAAAAATGTTCCATACAAATCCCCTCATCGATTCTAGTCCAATTTTTAACAACTCAGTAGAATTCAACAGAGGGCACATTGAATGACCTATTGGTTCCTACAACAAACCGTACTGGGGTTCGTTGTTTGTTTTGGTGTTGTTTTTCTGTTTTTTTCTAGTATGTTACACCCTATAAGTTGTCATTGACTAGTTGACATGTACGTGTGCTTGTGAGAATGATTAGAGCACAACACGTACTAGGGAAGGCTTGAGGGAGAAACATGTGAGTGCATTATCGAGCGAGCGGAAGGTCGGGCCCAGAGGTAGGGCACACCAAGTGCCGCGTCACTCCCCTCCCACAGTGCAATGGTTGGCATATCGCGCCCATATTCCAATGCGATGGGAGCTTTGATCTTGGGCAGATTTATATGCCCAAGTGATACTCAAACGTATCATTTTTACCTTGTTTGTTGTGCAATGTGTATATAATATCATGTAATTGGTAATAAAATTCGAATTTATACTAACCAACATGATTAGCATTTGTTTTGCAGGAAAATGTGATTTTTAGGAGCTAAAATGCATGTTGGAACTATGTCGGAGTTGGACTTGGATGCGAGCGTGGAAAAGACCCGGGAATGCAGGATTTATAGGGGCTCTGCGATGGCTCCGTGCCACGCTACCATCGCGGTAGCATACTGCCTGAGCAGGAATTAAATTTGCAATTTCCAGTGTGCCTGCGTGTCAGCTCCATGGCACGGAGATAGGCCTCCGCGATGGCCTCCGTGCCACGTTGAGGTTAAATTACTGGACCCTGGAAATTCTAGTGAGGTTACGCGTCCACGCCATGTCACGGAGGTAAGGCTCCGCGTTGGCCTCCGTGACACGTTGCTTGTTATTCCGGGAAAAATTTCCCACTAGTATAAATAGCACACTTAGGTTTATTTTAAGTAGTTTTCAGTTTTTAGACTGAGTTCAGAAGTGGAGAGCAGGAACGTGGGTTAGTAGTAGTTGAAGATTGGAAAAGCTAAGGGATTTCTTCTCTTCCTTTCTTCTTTCTATCAATTGTACGTATGATTTACACTCATTTTAGGATGATCAATCCAAGAATGAGTGGCTAATTCTCTTTCTTGCTGAGGTTTTGAACATGTGTAATGAATTCTGATTTTCATTGATATGGTTTATTCTTCTTCTTTAATGTTGTTCTATTAATTCTTGTTCTTTACTGCATTAGTGATTGGCCAACATTAATGTATATCTAAAAAGTCCAATTTCACTCGAGAGAGCAAGAAATTGGAAAGTTGTGAATTAATAGGGTATTGTTCTTAACTTGATTTGGGAAAATTGGGTTTTGATGTGCTTTCCTGATAGAAATATACTTGGAAGCCGTATTAGTCAAATTAGGAACCGGAATTGTAGTGCTAGGTCATAAATTGCATTTGATCACAAAAATGTAGACGGATGGTTTATGATTCTAAAGTGAAATTAAATACGAGAGTTTTAATTTCTAGGAAAATGTTTTTGGCTAGCAACATGAAGAAGAGAATTAACCAAAATTATCATGATTATCAAGTTCATTACTTGTTCTTAACCTTGGCATGTTCATATCCATTGTCTGAATTCAAAAGTAAATAGTTTGTATTAATTGTAGTATATAGTTTAGAAACAAAAATTCAATTACTCTTGGGTACGTTGTTGTTAGCATAATTAGAAGTTAAATAGAAATATAGTAAATTAGGCAATTTTACATATCTTGAGCCTCCTTGGATCGATACTTGGCTACTTAGCCACTTTATTACTTGTTTGACCACGTGCACTTGCGTGTCGGTTTTTACCCGTACCCCAAAGCACCGAGCAAGTTTTTGGCGCCGTTGCCGGGGAGGCTAGGCGATTTGTAAAATTGTGTTTAGTGTAAATTTACTGTATTTGTATTTTTATTTTCTTAAGTGTTAACAACTTGGTCTTAACCTGTATTTTGCAGATTTTGTTTCTGTGAACACTGGCAAGGGACAAAGATCTGGTGGAATCTTACTTAGAGCCCGAGCGTGAATTTCATAGCCAATGTAGAGAAGCTCTTCGGAAGAAGCTGCAGTTGCTTCAACAGACTATGATGGAGCAACCAAATCCACCAGTTGTTAGGGCAGTTTTAGTGCCCGATGAAGCAGCAGCAAGGCTGGTTCGTGAGGTGGCAATCCCACATGCTAATAATGTCCATTCTAGCATCCGCAAACCAGAGCCTGGAGGGAGGTTTGAATTAAAGCAGAATATGGTGCAACTTTTGCACACAAGCGGGCAATTTACCGGTCTCCCTCACGAAGATCCACAACAACATCTCCAGAACTTTTTGGAGATAAGTGACACTTATATACCCGCTGGAGTGTCACCCGATTATGTTTGGCTCACTTTATTTCCATTTTCCTTACTTGGTGAAGCCAAGAGGTGGTTAAAAGCTGAACCACCCAACTCTATATCAACGTGGGATGATCTTGCACGGAAGTTTCTTATTAGATTTTTCCCTTCTGGTAAAACAGCCAGGCTTAGGAGTCAAATCCTAAGTTTTAAATAGAGGGAAGGGGAAAATCTATATCAAGCCTGGGAAAGATTCAAATCCATGTTGCGGGACTGTCCTCACCATCATCAATCTAATGAGGTGTTGGTACACACTTTTATTGAGGGTTTGGAACCCCACACTAAAATTCTGTTAGATTCAGCAGCGGGAGGGCAAGCGCTGGAGAAGACTTATGAGGAGCTGTACACTTTGCTCAACCGAATTTCACAAGGCAATCCAGAATGGAATGCAGATTCTTCAAGAGGTGGAGCAAGGAAAGCAGCGGGTGTGCTTGAAGTGGATGGATTCACAGCTATCGCTGCACAGATAGCTTCTTTGCAAAATCAGTTAAACACTCACTTCAGCAATATCAATTTGAACCAGCCTTCAGCTTCAGTCAATGCAGTTCAACAGATGTGGTGTGAAGTGTGTGGTAATAGTGAGCATTCAGCTGAATGCTGTGGTGCAAATCCTGATTCTGTTAACTTTGTGGGCAATGCACAGAGAAATCAACAGCAGTTTGGTGGTGGCTACAACTCAAATTGGAGGAACCATCCGAATTTTTCGTGGGGTAGCAACAATCAACAAGGTCAGAGTTCAGGGCAGGGTATGCACAGAAACCAAGGAGGGCAACAAAATTATCAAGCTCAATTCAGAAATCACAATGCCCCTCCTCCACCACCATCACCGACTATTGAGGAGATGTTCAAAACCATGATCGCTAATCAGGCACAATTGCAGGCTGACTATGTCAAATTGGCAGCCGAAGTGAAGAACAATCAATTGGCGACCAAGGCTCTTGAATATCAGGTTGGGCAGTTTGCTAGTGCCCAAAATACTAGACCCAGAGGAGGACTACCTAGCGACACGGATCCAAATCCGAAGTAGGTTAATGTAGTGACCACGAGGAGTGGTTTACAATTAAAGGAGGTGGAACCGGAAAGACCGCCTCAAAAGTCAGGAGCAGCAGATGTTGAGGGAGAGCAAAGTTCTAATAAGGGGAAGAGTAAAGAAGCTGAACCAGAAAGGCCTCCACCCCCGTTACCTCAACGACTTAAGAAACACAAGGAGGAGGCGTGTTTCCAGAAATTCATGGAGGTACTTAAACAGGTACATGTTAACTTACCTCTTGTTGATGTCTTGCAGGGAGTGCCAAAATATGCGAAGTATATTAAAGACATCGTGGCTAACAAAAGTTGTTTGACTGAGTATGCCACGGTAGCTTTAACGAAGGAATGCACTTCCCGTATTCAGAATAGGTTGCCCACAAAACTGAAAGACCCTGGAAGTTTCACTATCCAGCTGACTATTGGGCAAAGTATCCGAGCGCGTGGATTATGCGACTTGGGGGCAAGTATAAATCTGATGCCTTCTTCGATATTCAGAAAGTTAGGTCTAGGGAGTCCTAGACCTACAACGGTAATCTTACAGCTAGCAGACAGGTCTTTGGCTAAGCCTGATGGCATTGTTGAGGATGTGTTGGTGCAAGTAGGCTCCCTCATTTTTCCGGTCGATTTTATTGTTCTGTACTTTGAACCAGATGTTGAAGTCCCATTTATTTTGGGACGACCCTTTTTGGCAACCGGAAAAGCATTAATCGATGTAGCTGCGGGTCAACTCACGATGCGAGCACATGACAAGGTCGAAGTGTTCGACGTGTACAAGGTACCTAAGCTCCCGACTGTTTATAAGGATCTCTCGGTGATCAACGTAATTGATCATGGGAAGACTAACAGATTGAGTGATTCCCGAGAGTTACTAGGTAGGCCACCGGACAAGGTAGAGCACTACTGGGGGGATGATCATGATCGGGACAAATCGTCCATCTCCCTAGTAGATAAATGAGCTTAAAGGACGTCGAGCCGCGACGGTAAACCAGGCGCTGCACGGGAGGCAACCCGTGAAAAATATTTTCTTTCTTTCTTTTTAGTGTAAATAATTTTTACTTTTCTTTTCTTTTTCTTGACTAGGTTTAGATTTGCATTTTAGTTAGTATCTTTTATTTTTAGTTAGGGAAATCTATTAATTTAACCAATTTTTGTTTAGTGAGGTGATTTTCAGGTATAACGGAGGAAATATACATGGAATCGAGAAAATGAGGCGAGGTATGAAAATTAAATTTATTGGTGAAACAGAGCACTGGCGCGTTGGCGCCGTGTCACGGAGGCATTGCTCCGCGTTGGCCTCCATGACACGTTGAAGGCAAATCTGGATTTTTCAAAATTCCAGTAAGCCAACGCGTTGGCTCCGTGTCACGGAGGAGGGGCTCCGCGTTACCCTCCGTGACACGTTGCCCTTTATCCAGTGCCGGGTCACACCGGGTTTCCGGGTGACCCGCGTGTTTCCTTTAAATAATAACCCTGATTTCGCCCCAAATTCCCCCATTCCCTCTTCCCTCCGCGACCAAACACCCATTTCCCCCTCCCCAAGCAACGTGCCACGTTGATAGGCAAAGAAAAACGTCAAGTTTCTTCGATTCTTCAATTCTAAGGCATGTTTTCATTGTCTAACTCAATTTTTTGGCAATTTTTGTCAAATTTGGGCATATAAGGTGAGAAATATCACCCTAGGTAGAAATTGAACATGATATTGAATTATTTTGTGATTGATTTTTGTTCGGATTGTTGTATTTGGCGTTTGAACTTGTCGATTATGTAAATAATTCGAAATTGATTGTCGAATTGTATTTTAGGGCTTGGGTTGTTGAATTCGACTTGGGCAACTTGATAGTTTGGTGAAATTGATGCCGGGGTGTGTTTATTATTTGAGATAAGTCGTGGTAAATCTTGTATAACTGTTAAAAGACGACTAATTCTCGATTTTTTGTGGGAAAATGCATAATGTGTGAATTGGTTAGATTGTTAGATTAGCTTGTATATAAAATATTTTTCTAGTTGTTTTTAGTTTGTGGTTGTTTTGTTGCTTGTGCGATGGTTGAATTGCTAGCGATAGTAGGATTGGGAATTCGCTGTATGAAGTCTGAGTAGTACGCTAACCGTTATGCTGTCGAAATTTTGTTACGAACGCACTAAGCAATATGTGTATAGTTGTTTGTGTTTGGGGTTGTAAATAGAGCTATCCTTGCTGAAATTTTGTAAATATTATTAAGGACTAAGCGTGGGGTAAATTTTGTGTAACCCAACCTTAGCCGAAGCTAAGAACTATTTAGCTTAACGTTGTGCTTGTTTGTGTAAATTGACAGGTACAATGGCTAGCAGGCAAGACAAAGGCAAGGGTGCTTCTACCTCAGGCACCGGAAGGAAACGGATGAGACTGGGCACTGCAGTCCCAGCTGCACCCCCGGTTCCGCGCGGCCAACACCGCCGATACGGAACACGATGGGTCACCGATGAAGGGAAGAAATGGTACGCAAAGCATAAGGAGAACAAGTACTTCCCCGAGGAACATATTGCTAGGGAACCACTTGCACAGGAGTTCCCTCGCATTGTACAGAGGATTGAGGCAGCTGGGCTCAGCTTTATTTTTCAGGAGCCCAAGGAGTGCAACCTTCATTTGGTCCGGGAATTTTATGCCAATTGGAACCCGGCCATCAGAAGCCACACTATTAAAATCAGAGGGCAGATTGTCACTCTGGAACTCCAGCAGCTGAATGCCATCGTTGGAGCGCGGGACACAGACGCCCACGTTCTCCGCCAGCTAAACATCACCCCACCGTACGCCGACATCAGACGTATGTTATGTGGGGCTCGATCCACAGCCCGATGGAGTAGACACAAGGAGAGGGGTTACCACCAGACTCTGCCCTATTCGCAGATGAACAGGGAGGCCAGAATTTGGCTAAAAATTGTGTGTTCGTGCTTGATCCCGGGATTTCATATGACAGACGTGACCCGGGACCGTGTCTTCTTGGTGTATGCCCTTATGAAAGGGCTTGAGATTAATGTTGGGGTTGTCATAATATCCGCCATGAAGAGAGCCAAACTGCACCAGGGTCACAGATACGGGTTTGGCGGACTCATCACCACCTTCCTCCGAGGCCTCGACATTGAGGAAGAAACCTTGGATTACATTCCGCAGCTGGAGCGGAGGGCCCTTGATGTGACAAAGACTAAGGCCCCCGACACTACACACGGACCCGTGCTGACTTTGGGCGAGCGACATGCTCGTGACGATTAGTACATGGCTCGTATGTTCGGCATGCAGATGCTGCAGCTACGGATAGGTGGGAGACCAGCCACCGAGGAGGAGTTATGGCAGCTGGAGCTGGACTACCCCTTTGGCGAGAACGCCAGAGCCTTATGTAAGGTGGGGCCAGCCTTTGTGGAGCCGACAGACGATGATGTCCCTACTGATGAGGAGACACGTCGTGAGGACTCTGATGTGGAGTCCGATGACGACGATGGAGCTGATTCAGATATGGGCGACGAGGCTGCAGCACCGGATGAGGAAGTCGAATATTTCGACTGAGCAGGGAGTTCCACCACCCAAATTTTGTGCTTTATATTTTTGTGAACACTGGGGACAGTGTTCGATTTAAGTTTGGGGTGGGGAGTAGTTAGGTGCTAGGTCAAGGCTCTAAATTGTTGTATAATATTTCCTTGCTGTTTATGTATGTTGTGCCTTCCCTGTTGTGAACTGATTTGTGATGTACGTATATATTTGTTTTGTGGCTAATGATGTGTGTTTTTGAAAGTTATGGTTGCAATGGTAAATATTTTGTAAATTTTGTATATAATTTTTTTTCTCTATCGACATGATCGATATTTTTCAAAATTTTTGTGAAAATATATTGCACTTGTAAATATTTTCTTTCTATCGAAATGATCGATGTGTTGCAAAAATTTTGTCAATTTTTATTTTTTTGGGTTTCTCGGAGTTTGTTTTCGGTTCTTTTACCGAGAATAGTCCCATTGAACCGATGTCATAGTTAGTGACCGTTCCCTATGATGGATGGATGACGACCGTCTTAAGGGAAATGTAGTTGGTAGGAGTAGGATTTTTAATTGTTGTTTTAGTTTTCTTTGGTGGATTGCATCAATGAACTGTAGTTGCTTATGGTTGCTAAAATTTCGTTGCGTGTTGTAATTGATGTTCAAATTGTGAAAATGATTCGTTTGAAAGCATGAAATTCTATAAATATGTTGAGTTACCTAGGCTATAGAATTTGGTTCATTATGGTTGAGGCTTTATCTTGAATTCATGTAATTGACTAATTAAAGAGTCTGTGAATGCATCTTGATTCGAGCATGTGCATGAAGTGTGAAGTGAGGATTTGCTATTCCTTGTCATTGTGAATTGTCTAGAACTTGCCTGGTGTGTATACGAAGCGAAATGAAGGAGGTCTAGTGTTGGAAAGGATGTAGGCATTTCTTTGTTTTAACCGATAGTTTCCATTTCTTTTTTCTTGTCAAATTCTACCTTTTTATATGTTGTATACCCTAGTCAGCCCGTTGAGCCTTTAGCCGATTTCTTTCTTTTGACCAAAATTGTATGAACTAAGCTTTATTCCTTCTTTTCATTGGCCTTAAAGTCTAAAAGAAGCTCTTAAGCGCTTACAAAGAACAGAAAATGTTTCCCAAAGTGTTAAAGAGTGAAAAGAGTGAAAAGAAAAAGAAAAGCAAAGTGAGGAAAGAAAAGATGACGTTGAGGAGGCACTTGTTGTAATTAATTGATATTGAGGGTACATGAAAACCCTCTGTTTTGTGTCAAGTGTGGTTGATGAAATGGGCTGTATGAAAGTAAACCAGCATGAATGGGAGAAAAAGAGAGAAGAGAGGAACAATGTCCATGAGTCGATGGGAATGAGTTGAAAAGGCGCTTAAGGATGCTAGCGATTATTATTGGCTAATCCAATATATGCATACTAGATCCATAGCCCCGTTACAACCCATTAAAAGTCCTATTTGATCCTACATTGCATTTCTTTATATTAGTGGAGTAATACACTAAGGGCAAGCCTATGGGTCATGACATGATGCATGTGAATTCTTTTGGGAGAGAGAGTGAAATTAATTTTTATATGCCCCTACTTGCATGTTTGTGTGTTGCATGAACATAAAGGGGAAGTTTCTCTCGAGTTGTGAGGGCACATGCTTGATGAAAGATTGATTTTCGTGTCGGATTTCTTGATTAGTTGATTTGCATGAGTTTGCCGATATCAAGAATCAATTCTTAAAAGTCTAGGAAGCCTTGATGTATTAAGGTCATTGTGTTGTATGACCAAGCATGTTTTCTTGATGATTTGCAAAAATTGAATAATCGGTATGACCGTAGCGTAAATTGTTGCGCCATAGTGACGAAAGTTGGGATGTAATTTGCATGAGTTGTGTATGTGTTGTTCGAGGACGAACAAGGATTTAAGTGTGGGGTAAGTGATCTTGGGCAGATTTATATGCCCAAGTGATACTCAAACGTATCATTTTTACCTTGTTTGTTGTGCAATGTGTATATAATATCATGTAATTGGTAATAAAATGCGAATTTAGACTAACCAACATGATTAGCATTTGTTTTGCAGGAAAATGTGATTTTTAGGAGCTAAAATGCATGTTGGAACTATGTCGGAGTTGGACTTGGATGCGAGCGTGGAAAAGACCCGGGAATGCAGGATTTATAGGGGCTCCGCGATGGCTCCGTGCCACGCTACCATCGCGGTAGCACACTGCCTGAGCAGGAATTAAATTTGCAATTTCCAGTGTGCCTGCGTGTCAGCTCTGTGGCACGGAGATAGGCCTCCGCGATGGCCTCCGTGCCACGTTGAGGTTAAATTACTGGACCCTGGAAATTCCAGTGAGGGTCCGCGTCCACGCCGTGTCACGGAGGCAAGGCTCCGCGTTGGCCTCCGTGACATGTTGCTTGTTATTCTGGGAAAAATTTCCCACTAGTATAAATAGCACACTTAGGTTTATTTTAAGTAGTTTTCAGTTTTTAGACTGAGTGCAGAAGTGGAGAGCAGGAACGTGGGTTAGTAGCAGTTGAAGATTGGAAAAGCTAAGGGATTTCTTCTCTTCCTTTCTTCTTTTTATCAATTGTACGTATGATTTACACTCATTTTAGGATGATCAATCCAAGAATGAGTGGCTAATTCTCTTTCTTGCTGAGGTTTTGAACATGTGTAATGAATTCTGATTTTCATTGATATGGTTTATTCTTCTTCTTTAATGTTGTTCTATTAATTCTTGTTCTTTACTGCATTAGTGATTGGCCAACATTAATGTATATCTAAAAAGTCCAATTTCACTCGAGAAAGCAAGAAATTGGAAAGTTGTAAATTAATAGGGTATTGTTCTTAACTTGATTTGGGAAAATTGGGTTTTGATGTGCTTTCCTGATAGAAATATACTTGGAAGCCGTATTAGTCAAATTAGGAACCGGAATTGTAGTGCTAGGTCATAAATTGCATTTGATCACAGAAATGTAGACGGATGGTTTATGATTCTAAAGTGAAATTAAATACGAGAGTTTTAATTTCTAGGCAAATGTTATTGGCTAGCAACATGAAGAAGAGAATTAACCAAAATTATCATGATTATCAAGTTCATTACTTGTTCTTAACCTTGGCATGTTCATATGCATTGTCTGAATTCAAAAGTAAATAGTTTGTATTAATTGTAGTATATAGTTTAGAAACAAAAATTCAATTACTGTTGGGTACATTGTTGTTAGCATAATTAGAAGTTAAATAGAAATATAGTAAATTAGGCAATTTTACATATCTTGAGCCTCCTTGGATCGATACTTGGCTACTTAGCCACTTTATTACTTGTTTGACCACGTGCACTTGCGTGTCGGTTTTTACCCGTACCCCAAAGCACCGAGCAAGTTTCACCGTGCACCCTTGGCCACTGCCTCCCTATATATATATATATATATATATATATATATGTTTAAGTGTGGAAATTTGGTTCATTTCAAATATTTCCCAATTGAGCAGCTCAGTTTTGGTGACATAGTTGAAAAGGGTTTCATCAAATTGAAGCCGGGTTACGCCACTAAATCATCATCAAACATCAATTCTTCTTTGATAATGATTCCAAGGCCTACGAAGAGCATATCTGCGGAGTTGAATCTTTGAAATTATCCCGGTTCGACGGAGTTCCCTCTGAGTAAAAGTCATGGTTATAATTAAGTCCTAACCAACTACAAGTGGCAAGTAAGTATTTCTACCTTTTAAATTATCTAGAATTCGTAAATTTTGGGCCGAATTGGGCGGGTTATGACTTGTGCTCATTCTTCTTTATGGATGATGTTGATGGCTTGAATTCTGAAGTGGAAATGGCCTTGCTCTCTTAACGTAAGAGCTGAAATATAGAGGGATTACAAGTTCTGGATAAAAGTAGGATTGATTAAACAAGAATTTGGCATTTGAGGTATGTTAAGACTAACCTCTTTCAGCAAGTATTCTCGTCATATGGTTGATACGACTTATACCTCTGTAGTATTTTATGATTATATATGTTGTGGTTAGCTTCTATGATATGAATTGAGGTTGTATCATAGTATCCCTCATCGTGAAAGAGTATATTCAACTTGACTAATGCTAAGAGCTTTCTAGAGACTTCCTTATTCGCTTGTTCACCGTTTAGAGGGATTCCTTATGTCTTGCTGTCATACCAAGGCCTTAGAAGCTTGTAGTTAGCTGTTGAGCATACCTTGTTAGGTCGGGCAACATAGAGTGTAGCTGGACGATATAACTTTCTGTATATAGATAGTAAAGATTGCCTGTAGACCGTTGGCGTAGCCTGACGCCGCCAGGGGTAGAATCTTAATAGGGTGGCCTTAGCTTTGAGTCAATGGAACCAAAGTTGTCTTATGAACTGAGTGATAGCTCGACATGTGATCGGCTATTGTCAATGACCGTATAGTTTTAGTTAACTTACCGCTTATCGTATGGGTCGCTCAGGAAACCACCCTAGTTGTTAGAAGTCTGAGATACTATGTGATACCCTAAGTAGAGACCTTATTAGCAGGTAGACATCGGGCCAATTCCTTTGGCTACTCATGCAGATGTCCACTTACCAGTTGCCTAGAAGGGCTAAAGTCCACATATACCTGCCTATGGGGCTACAGATCGGTCACATGAGCTATATGCTATCTGCATAGACCAGGTTGAGGCCTAGAGGACTAGAACCTTAGTATCACAACATTATTACCTTCAGCTTAGTAGTTGAAGTTTCTGCCTGTAGGATATTATGACTGACTGCTTGGAATCATATCCAGTTAGTAGTAGCCCTGTAGTCGTTCTATGCATAGGAGCCATATAGATGGTCACCTGATAACGCTCAAACTCACACCTCCTACTAAGGTATGAAGCATACATTGTTAATAAAGAATCCAACAAAGAGGTTGGGGTCGAAGCCATAGGGAATATGGAAGATCTAGACTAATTTCGGTAAGTGAACTTATTGGTTAGTTACAACAATTTGGGGGGTTTAAAAATATAATGATTAAAACAATGATTGAAATTATGATATAAAATCAAAAGTTGAGAATAATTAGGGTTTCTGTTCTCCATGGGTTGATAACTTCTTCGAATATACACATGTGATCAATACCAATGGTTACTTGTAGAACTGATAACTAGGGTTCATCCAAATGACTGGTTCGTACCAATTGGATGACTATACTCAATCACCGGTTCAGGTCTCATGAGTAGTTACAAACTATTCATTATCATTAATCTCCAAATTTAACTGTCCTACTACTATAGCTCGAGTTAATACAATGACCATGAAGATCAAGGTTTGTTGTAATTCTCTTTCCCTAATCTCTTCCTCTCTAGGCTCAAGCAAGTAAAGAACTT
The DNA here is from genome assembly GCA_035772735.1 of Datura wrightii. Classification (NCBI taxonomy): domain Eukaryota; kingdom Viridiplantae; phylum Streptophyta; class Magnoliopsida; order Solanales; family Solanaceae; genus Datura; species Datura wrightii. The sequence continues at coordinate 101,627,026 of JASDFA010000007.1, forward strand.
GGGCAAGTCCTAACATTGTACACTGTTAAGAAACGTTTAAGCATGAACAGAATATAATACAAATGTTTTGCATTGGTTTTGAATCACTTTTGTGTATCCCTAGCTCGTTGATCCAACATGGTTCCCACAACCCTAGCAACGGAGGTTTTAGCCTCTCATAGTTGAAAGGTTGTCATATGCATTCATAATTAAACACATAATTCAATACTTATAATTGTAGTTGAGAGAAAAACTTCTTTGATTATATCAGAACAACCTCAAGAACAATTGATAAAGATAAAGAAAGAATCCAAGAAAAGGTCGATCACAAGTCAATCAACTCAATTCTATGTTTTCCCCTCAAATCTCTATTGATTTCATGCCTCTCTCACTTCTCTACTGAAAATAAGATATAAAAGGTATTTGTACAGACATAAGAATCCTTTTCCTAAGCTAACAGGGTGATTTTCCATAACTGGCGCCGCTTGAGCCACGACTGATCATACGACCCGTAGCAAGATTTTACGGGTCGTACCTGTTGTCCATAAGTCCTTGACTTGCTGAAATGTTTGCTAAGTGTTGGGCACTAGTACAACTCATATGTGATTCCTATGAGTCGTGCTTTGCTTCTGCGGTCTGGCTCTAAGAACTCTGACTTTTTCTAAAATTATTCACGAGTGTTGTGGTACGACTTGTACCTCCCAGCCACGACTCGTACTGTCTGAAGCTCTGTTTAGCATTGAAAATCCTCTGGAGATCACCACTACTCCTGGTACGATTCATACATTGCTTCCACGGTTCGTAACTTCATCCGTATCAAGAATCTACCTTAGTGCAATTTCTTCTGAATATTTCCATGATTCAAGTTATGGCTGGTACCATTGTTGTACGGCTTATACTGAGAGTCGTAGGTTTCATTCTCCCCAGTTCATCCATCTGAAACTTTCCACGGTTCTTAGTACGGCTCATACCATCAACATATGGCTCATACTGAGACTGTCACTTTAACTCATTTTTTGCACTTTCAGGCTTCTTTTGCACATTGTTGCTCCAACACTTATTTTTTCCTATAATCAAAGAAAATGTGCCTTATATCCATATAAACACAACTAAGTTCATGTTATTTTCTTAGTTTTGAGTGTCAAAAGTGCTTTAAACTTACATCACATCAAAACCCTCAACTTAAGACTTTTGCATGTACTTAGGCAAAGAAAATAAAAACTAAACACGACGCTCAACAAGAAAATAAACCTAGGATACTATAGCCAAGACCAAACAAAATTTTCACTATAAATCCCACAACTTTTTACCCTTCTTCCGTGAACCAATATCAGCTAATGTACTATAAGCAACAACAAAACATGATAAGCAAGGATCAAGACATATCGTCTAGCTATTAATAGGCAATCAAGTCATCACCAATACTTTTCACATAGACCACTAGTAAAATTAAACACAAACCACGTACCCTCACAACAAATGAAGTCCCCACTCACATATATGGTAACATATATGGCATGGGACTGAACACGCAATACTCTCACTATTACAAAGAAGTTCCAAGTAATGTGTATGAGATACCATAGGCTTGCCCTTATTTTCTCTGCTACGATGATTAGATTAGGATCTCTATAGGACTTGACTCAGCTTGTAATGTAGGCTTTAGGATTGTACATGATAAATATGGGATCTTTTTAAGTGACTAACTCTTCCTTGGCACTACATACATTGGCTCCATCGCTCACCTACTTCACCCTTTTTTGTTTTTCCTTCCTTTTCCTCCCTTTTCACCTCTTTTGTTTGCATTTGTATGAGGTTAGTGTGTTTTCAACCTTTTTCAAACATTATTTTTCTTCTTGAATTTTCTTTTTCAATTTTTTTTCTTTTTTCATTTGTTACACCACACCTCATTTTTCACCTTTTCTCTTTTCTCTCCCTTTTCCTCGTTCCCACTATTTATGGACCCCTACTCTAGCCACCCTCAACTTAGGCATTTTTCCTATATTGAGGTTCACAATGTACGACCAGGGCAAAGATAAGTTTTATTATAAAAAATGGGTACGGTTCATCGATTAATCAAAGAAAAATGGTTTACTAAAGGCTCAAAATTGAGATCAAGGGAATCGTATGATTTCGGTAGGGTCATTTAGGATAAAAGTGGCCTTAACAAAAACGGCCTATGATCATAATCTAACCAACCACCCTTAACCTATGCAAAGACCAACTAGGCAAGTTCTAGATCTTCAACACAGTACTGAACTGAGTATCAAACCTCACTCACTTATGGCACATGACTTATATTCACTTTATCTGTCTGGTTTGTGCATGGCTTAACAAAACTACTCATGCTAATACACTAAATAACATCAAAAGATCCACCGAAATCATGCATGCAATCACAAGTACACAGCTAATTCATCAAAAATTTTTAAATAGGGTCAATTTTCTCACGAATCCAAAACCAGTGCATTTTTATTGGCTGAGTATTCCTAAGCTACTTTCTAATTAATCAAAAAATCACAAAATAAGAAAATAAAATTTTAAACATGTCAGTTCTTATGGATATCATGCCCTAGGGAAAAGAAAAACGACAAGAAAAATCCTCAAACGAATCCAAACCCCAAAAATTACAAGTAGACCCCCTCCCGTTTTAAAAATTGTGCTTCGTCCTCGAAGCATGAACTACAAGAATAGAGGGAAGGGAACATACCTGTGGCTACTCAGACTTCACCATTTATGGGTTGCCTCCAATGTAGTTCCTGATTTAACTTCGCAGCACGATGTGAGTATTGCGATTCTTCAGGCATCATCAAGGTGTACTACCTCTATTCCCCTTAATTCCTCCACATCTCCCAGATATAACTTTATTCTTTAACCGTTCACTTTGAAGCTTTTTCCTTCTTTATTCTCAACTTCCACTACACCATATGGGGATACATGTACCACTTTGAAGGGTCCCATCCATCTAGATTTTAGCTTTCCCGAGTGAAATCGGAGCCTTGAGTTGAATAGTAGAACCAAATCACCTGTGCTAAACTCCCTTTTTGCAATCTTCTTGTCATGGTAAATCTTCATTCTCTCTTTATAAATGGCCGCACTCTAATAAGCTCTAAGTCGGAACTCATCCAACTCAATGAGTTGTGTTAAGTCTCAGCTTGGCTGCTTCATTCCAGTTCATATTTAGCTTTTTCAGAGCCCATAACGCTTTATGCTCTAATTCGAGCGGTAAATGACATGATTTTCCACAAACCAGTTGGTATGGAGATGAACCAATGGGGTTTTTATAAGCTGTTCGGTAAGCCCACAGTGCATCACCAAGCTTCCTAGACCAATCTATCCAACTAGTATTCACTGTTTTGGCAAGAATAGTCTTTATCTCCCTATTTGAAACTTCCACTTGTCCACTTGACTGAGGGTGGTAAGGTGTTGCCACCTTGTTCTTGACACCACACTTTTCCAATAGGCTTCTAAAGAGGTGGTTACAAAATTGGGATCCACCATCACTGATAATAGCTCTGAAAGTGCCAAACGTGACGAAGATGTACTCTCGCAGAAATGCTGTAACACTTTTGCCTTCATTGTTTGGTAGTGCAATAGATTCCACCCGTTTGGAGACATAGTCCACTACCACCAATATTTATTTCACCCCATATGAGCTAAAAAATGGGGCCCATGAAGTCTATACCCCATACATCAAACAACCCAACTTCCAGAATAGGGGTTAATGGAAACTCATGTTTATGGGTAATACCACCCTACATTTAGCATTGATCACAAGACTTGGAGTAATCATATGAATCTTGGTGAACAGAAGGACAATAATATTCGCATTGTAAGATTTTATGTGCAGTTCTAATACCACTATTATGACCTCCAACTGGAGATGAATGAAAGGCCTCTAGAATGCTCAACATCTCTACTTCCGGCACACACCTACGAATGATCCCATCTTACCAAATATGAAATAAGTATGGTTCATACTAGTAATATCTTCAGGCATCAAATAAGAACTTTTTCCTCTGTTGAGGGGTCAGGTCTGCCGGTATCATATCGCTAACCAAGTAATTTGCAAAATCAGCAAACAAGGGAATCAAATCCTAAGACACATCTAGCACCTGTTCGTTTGGGAAAGTGTCATCAATATCAATCTCCTCTCTTGCCCTAACTTTAGACTCTAGCCTGGATAGATGATCAGCTACCTGATTTTTTGTTCCCTTCCGATATTTAACCTCAAACTCGAATTCTTGAAGAAACAACACCTACCGAATCAATCTGGGTTTATCATCTTTTTGGGACATCAGTTACCTCAAAGAAGCATGGTCTATTTGGATGATAACCTTGGTTCCAAACAAGTATGCTTGAAATTTTTCGAATGCAAAAACCAACGCTAATAGCTCATGTTCTGTAACCGTGTAATTCTTATGGGTAGTGTTGAGTGTTTTACTAGCATAGTAGATAGGATGAAAAATATTTTCTCTTAGTTGGCCCAAAACAGCACCAAGAGCAACCCTGCAAGCATCGCACATCACCTCAAATGGAAGAAACCAGTCTGGAGCTATGATGATAGGAACAACGATGAGTTTCTCTTTCAAGCACTCAAAACCCCTCAGACATGCCTCATCAAACACGAACTTTACCTCCTTCTCAAGTGGTTGAGGCAAGATTCAAATGAGTCACCTACAATAAAGAAGTCATCCATAAATACTTCAATGGTGTCCTCCACCATATCTGAGAATATAGACATCATACAGTGCTGGAAAATGGCCGGTGCATTACACAACCCAAATGGCATTCTTCTGAAAGCAAACGTTCCATATGTACTAGTGAAGGTCGTCTTTGCTTGGTATTCTAGAGTGATGGTAATCTGATTATATCCCAAATAGCCGTCAAGAAAATAGTACCAACATCTACCTGCCAATCTGTCAAGCAACTAATCCAGGAATGGCATTGGAAAGTAGTCCTTTTGGGTCTAGTGGTTGAGTTTCCGGTAATCCATGAATACCCGCCACCATGTGACTGGTCGTGTCAGTATCAGCTCATTCTTCTCGCTGGGCACCATTGTGATCCTACGTTTCTTCAGTACACACTGTACCAGATTCACCCATTTGCTATCTACGATGGGGTAGATTACACCGACATCCAGCCACATAATGATCTCCTTTATATACTACTTTCATTGGGGGGTTCAAGCGTTGCTGATGTTCTATACTTGTTGTACAATTTTGTTAGACTTGGATCTTGTGAGTACATAAGCCTAGAGGGATTCTGATTGTTACACCCCATAAGTTTCTATCATGTGACGAATGTGTGCATACATATGTTAAGAGTTTTAGAGTACGATGCACATGGAAAAGGCTTGAGGAATGAAGGAACAAGCACAAAATTGAGCGAGCAGAAGGTCGAGGCCACAGGCGGGGCACATGGAGCGGCACATCGCACCCCTGCCCTAGTGCCTTGAGCGGCGAGCCTCACACCCCCACTGTTATGGCTCTAGTACTATATAAATCCCCTCTTATTGATTTAAATCATTTATTCCAAGTTTTTCTTGACCAAAAGATAGGGAAATATGGGTTTTCATCTAATTTTCATCAAATTATTTCGCCAAACCTCGTCCAATCATAAATTATCTTCGGGTAATGAGTTTTACGCCTACGGGAAACATTACTATAGAGTTATTTCTCAAAAATTCACTCAGAAAATCAAAACTCCGTTGAGTAAAAGTTGTCAGAATTGCTCCAAATTGATTCCTACCCGTCCACAGGCATTAGGCAAGCACTTGTCCCGTCTGAATTCTCGGGAAATTATAGATTTTCAGCCGTGTTTCTCAAAGTTGGATTATAATTATTTCTATTATCAAAAGTTACTGATATTTTCCAAGTTTAGAATTGAAATTAGTTCTATTCTCTTAGCATAGAGGTTGCAGTTGGGAGGAACCGCCGTCTGCAAGTTGAAACTCATCAGTTAAACGAGAATCGACATTCGAGGTATGTTATGGCTTATTCTTTCAACAAGTTATTTTCGTCAATACAGTGATATGACCTTTGTCTTGAATGTAGATAATTATCCTATATGTTGTGATTAGCTGTTATCAGTAGATTATGGTTACATATATTGTGGTTAACTGCTAGAAAACGTATAAAGATTACATCGTAGTATCCCTTATAGGGAAAGGACATGTTAAGTGTGACAAAATCTAGAAGCATCATTGGAACTCCTCTATTCTTCAGTTTGTTGTGTTAGTAGAATTAGATGTTTCATTGTCAGGCCTAGACCTTAAAAGCTCGGGGATAGTTATTGGGCCTAAGTTACTAAGTTGAACAGCATAGGTGCAGCTAGGCGGTATAACTACAAGTTTGGCATCTGTATTGTCAGTGAAGCATGCCTAGAGGCCATTGGCGTACAATCACACCCTAGGGCTACAAATTTAGATAGGATGGCCATAATTTAGAGTCAGCACAAAAGTGTTGTCTAGTGAACTGAGTGACAGCCTGCCATCTAGTTTGCTACTACCAGCGACTGTCAATTCCAGTTGCCTTAGTATTCTTCATACAAGTCGCTCAGAAAGCCATCCCAGTTGTCCAGGTCAGATAGACCATGCATACCATAAGGAAGGGGACCTTATTAGCAGTTAGAGGCAGGGTCAATGCCTCTGCCTGCTCCTATATGATGCGTAGGTACATGTTTCCTTGAGTGGATAAGTCCATGTAAACTTACCTACAAGTTTACGAATCGTCCAAAAGAGTCATATAAGATCCATACGGACCAAGTTAAGGTCTAATGGACTAGAACCATTTTATCACAGTATTACCCTCAAGCTAAGAATTTCAGTAGGTTACCTATGGTGGATTAGGGGCCGACCGCTCAAAAGCATGTTCGGTCAATAGCAGCCCTATAGTCGTTCTAAGCAAAGGAACTATATAATTGGTCATCTGCGACCCTATAGTTGCTTATGAGTTATAGTTTTCCCACCAGGACATTCAGAGTATTGTTAGGACACTCCAGATCTTGTTTATACCATTGAGATTATGATCACTATATGGATCCTCTGATCATATACAGGTACACTGTGTGCCTTCTAGAAACTATATAGATTATTCTAGGGGAGAGCAGCGGTTGCGTTAGGCCCAAAAGGATAGATATGCCTTTATAGGGGCTAGATTGAGACTTTAGTATAGCTCATCGATTGGGATTACCCTCACCTAGGAGCCTTCCATGACCACCACAGGGTTACTAGCTGAGTCGTTGCCTACAGAGGCTATATGACGTTGCTCCAAGGAGCGATATACTGACCCAAGGGATGATGTAGAGGCCTATGGGCCATATGATAGTCCATTCTATGAATGGACTATTATTCTTATGCCGTATCGGCATCATTGACCCTCGTCGAGCCTAGTGCCTAGAGTGCAGTTATCAGGAGTCCACCGAACTCATACACAACTATAGATCAGGAGCCGAGTGGGCTCAGTTGCAGACCCAGGGGACTGGTGGGATGGCTATAGTACTAGTGGGGACATAGGAACCTTGTTAGGGGTATATAGATTGAAGTGTGCTTGCCAGGCCGTATGGGGGCCCCGAGCAAGTTATTCTTTGTTGATAGTACCTTCCAGGCTTATGGGGGCCAAGTTAGGTTCTCGTTTGTATTCTTATATGCTAGCTATAGCTTATGAATATATGATACAGTCGCAACTCATATACGTGTTATGTTTTATTAGATGCAGGTTATGAATAAGCAGACTTCCAGGTTAACTTCTGCCTTTCTTTCTACTTCTTTCAATCTTTAACAGCTTCTACTCAGCTTTTTTATTGCCTTAAATATTTAGTACATATTGTACTAATGCCCAACTATGGGGGCCTTGCATACTTGCCTGCAGGTTTAGACCGACAGAGTTCAGGATCTTCAGTAGCAACTGTTCAGGTTAGAAGTTTGGCCAGCTCCTTTCATTTAGAGTTGCTAGGATGTAAAGACTATAGTTTTTCATTTATATAGCATCAGGGTAGGCAGGGCCCTATCCCAACCATTATGTGTATTCTTAGAGGCTTACAGACTACATTATCTAGTTAGTTAGTTGTTGTTGGCTGTGTGGGGCCTAGTATAGCTGCTTATTTTCCTTTCTATTATAACTAGATAGCATGGTGGTCTTGTCGGCCCACATAGGATCCCAATGATGTTTGTTGGTTGGGTTAGCTATTTTCTTTTACAGGTGTTGCGTGCCTTATCGACCCGAGGCTGTCTTTATAACCGAGATATAGTAATTTGTTTCTTGAGTTTAAGTCATTTGTAAGCACCAGAGGTGTATGTGCCCAGCCAGGTCATCCTAGATTTTAGTATGGCATTAGGTGGCAGTCGTGCCTCCCAAGGTGGGGCGTGATAAACATGGGATCAGAGCAGGCCGCATCCTAGGGAGTCTTCAAACCCAGTCTAGTAAAGTATTGTTTATAAATGTATTGTGCACCACATTCTATAAGCAAGAGGCTACGAGGCATGATAGTATGGTTACCACTCCTTCTTCTCAGATCATACAATAGAGCGGAGTTGTATAGGGTTGAGTCCCTAAGCATTCATTGTTATGTCTTTCTAGAATAATGTTTGATATAAGAAAGACTCCAGCGAGCCGCAAGATAACTATAGTAGCAGGAGGAGGTTTTAGTGAGGTGCCATATTTAGGGGACGGTTAGCTTAATGATGGAAGTAGATGGCTGGATTAGCTATTTTCTTTTACACGAGTTGTGTGGCCTTATCGGCCTGAGGATGTTTTTAAAGCCAAGATATAACAGTTTTGTTTTCTTGTGTTTAAGTCATTGGTAGGCACCAAAGGTGTATGTGCCCAGCCAGGTCTGCCCAGATTCTAGTATGGCATTAGGTGACAGTCGTGCCTCCCAAGGTGGGGCATGACAAACTTGGTATCCTAGGAAGTCTGCAAGCCGTGTCTACTAGAGTCTTGTTTATAAATGTTTTGTGCACTACATTCTATAAGAAGGAGGCTATGAGGCATGATACTATGGTTACCCCTCCTTCTTCTCAAATCGTGCTATAAAGCGGATTTGTATAGGGTTGAGTCCCTAACTTTCATTGTTATGTCTGTATAGAATAATGTTCGATATAAGAAAGACTCCAGCCATTTGCAACATAACTACGGAAGTAGGAGGAGGTTCTAGTGAGGCACCATAGTTGGGGGACGGCTAGCTTAACAGTAGAAGTAGAAGGCTGGGTTAGTTGTTTTCTTTTCCAGGTGCTGCGTGGCCTTGTCGGCCTGAGGCTGTGTTTACAGCCGAGATATAGCAGTTTGTTTTCTTGAGTTTAAGTTATTAGTAGGCACCAGAAGTGTATGTGCCCAACCAGGTCATCCCAGATTCCAGTATGGCATTAGGTGCCAGTCGTTCCTCCCAAGGTGGGGCGTGTCAAACTTTGTATCAAAGCAGGTCATATCCTAGGGAGTCTAGAAGATGTGTCTAGAAGAGTCTTATTTATAAATATGTTTTTCAGCACATTCTATAAGTAGGAGGCTACAAGGCATGATAGTATGGTTACCCCTTTTGAGCGTATGGTTACCCCTCCTTCTCAAATCCTGTTATAGAGCAGAGTTGTATATGGTTAAGTCCCTAAGCTTTCATTGTTATGTCTGTCTAGAATAACATTCGATATAAGATAGATTCCATCTAGCCACAAGATAACTACAATAGTAGGAAGAGGTTCAAGTAAGGCGCCATAGTTGGGGGGCGTTTAGCTTAACAGCAGAAGTAGACGGTTGGGTTAGTTGTTTTCTTTTACAGGTGTTGGGTGTCCATGTCGGCCCAAGCCTGTGTTTACAATCGAGATATAGCAGTTTGTTTTCTTGAGTTTAAGTCATTAGTAGGCACTAGAGTGTATGTACTCAGCCAGGTCAGCCAGATTCCAATATGGCATTAGGTGCCAATCGTGCCTCCCAAGGTGGGGCGTGACAAACTTGGTATTGGAGCAGGTCATATCCTAGGGAATCTACAAGCCTTGTCTAGTAGAGTCTTATTTATAAATGTGTTGTGCACCATATTCTATAAGACAGAGGCTACGAGGCATGATAGTATTGTTACCCCTCCTTCTCCGATTGTGCTATAGAGCGAAGTTGTATAGAGTTGAGTACCTAAGCTTTCATTGTTATGTCTATCTAGAATAATGTTCGATATAAGACAGACTCCATCCGGCCACAATATAACTACAGTAGAAGCAGGAGGTTCCAGTGAGGTGCCATAGTTGGGGGACGGTTAGCTTAACGGCAGAAGTAGACGTCTTTCAGATTTCCCCATCACCCTCCCGAGGCACCGAAAACTTCAAAAGGTAACATATATGTCAGCATCATCCCCGATTCATTCTTCAATTTTGGGATAGTACCTTAGAATAGTATATGTATGAGTTGGCTTACCTACTAGCTACTTAGAATTAGACAAGGGCAATAGTTAATGTTGGACCACCTGAAACCAAAGAATCGTGCAAGGTTTGTACTTCCAACCTTTGGAGTTGTTGAAATTTGAGCACTAGCCTGGTATAAAATGATAGGGTCACTTTCCACCTCCTAGTTTATTCTTTCAGTACAACAGAAAGTGTAGATAGCAATGCCATGTTTCCCAGAATAACGAGTAAAGAAGGGCAAGAATTTTTGACTTTGAGAAGGGTTAGAAAGTGTTTAAGACCCCTAGTGTTTACAAAATTGCCTAGACCCTCAAGCTAGTAAACCAAGAGGGCGAAAAAAATTTCCAGTAGCACTCAAGTGCATGAGAGAGAGTCCATCAGCAATAAGCCCCCAGCAATCGTAAAGCTTCGGTCAGAAAAGGGATGATTCCGCCGCAGTATGCTAATGACAGTAGGTCATATCTGCAAGATAATGGCTATGACCCTAGTTTGTTATGTCGAAGGATAGAGATATCATTTGAACGAAATAGGCACAAGCGCAGGTCAGAAGGATACAGGTTGTTGTACTTGGCTTGTAATATCTTTGGAAGTATGAGGTAGAGGAGACCAACCCCAGATCTCAGTCTAATGAAGCAAGGGAAAAGGCACGAGTATCTAACTCTGGAGGGAAATAGAATCACCTCCAGGTTTAAGTAAATTGATAGAGCATGGGACTACCGCTAAATGTCGAGAAATAAGCATCGCGCTGACATTTAAGAGATAGTGAGATTGTAACCTAGAATGCTATAATATCATCACCTATTGTGCAGGTAAAAGTGTGGCGGCACAGAGACTTTAACCTAGTACATCCTAGAGACAGGGCCTAGCAGGAAGTTATTGGCCCTCAAGTTAACATGGAGCGGAGTCATGAGACCCATAGGTCGACTCTGCGTCCCAAAGGTGGCAGGACTTTGTTAGCAGACTATGGCCAAGTTGCACCATGTTTGTTACCCCCTCTACCCAGAGTGTAATGAAAACACATTCAGGTCATAAAGAGAGACCTACTGATGGCATGGGAAGAGGGAAAATATCGTTGAGTGGTAGCACAGAGCTCCAATGACCAGCCAGAGGAGACTAGATAACAGGAACGGAGCAGGCCGATTCAGGAGATGGTCATGCCTTCAAGGAAGTGGAGAGTAATAGACATGAATATAGTTGCATGTTTATCTCGTACCAGGTGTAAATTGACCTTATTTGAGTCAGTGTAGAAAGGCTAATGATATCAACTCATGTCTTGCTGGATGGAATTATATTTCAGCTAAAGGCTATGCCAAGTTAAATGTTTAAGAAGTGGTTTGGTTGCATGGAGCCCATGCATCTAATAAATTCTGACAGATGGGCACAGCACACTGCTAGGATCAAGGTAGTTGTTAGAACAGTTTGGGGCGCACGTTAATTGAAGTATGGCTTCATGTCACCAAGCAAATAGCCAAGCAGAGCACACTGTTCAAATGCCTGGAGATCTATTATGGGTGGAAATGCAGATCCCCCAATATAATGGACTGAAGCAGATGATTCAAGGATAATTGAATTAAACATACTGCATCAGACAAAGGGAAATAGTTAAACTAATTCGAAGATATGTACCGGTAGCCCAGGGCCGCCGGAAGTCTTACTTTAGCATATGGAGAAGGTAGAAATTGAAGCAATGGCTGGATGTTCAAAGAAAAACTTTGCCAATGAAGGGCGTTATGAGATCTGACAAGTAGGGCAAATCTAGACCAGATTCGTTAAGTTATACCGGACCCTCCATAAGAACGACCAAGAGGCCTCTAAGATAAAGTTGCCTTTGGGGCTAGGATCTGTTTATCAATACTATGCAAGCGCATAGAAATCCTTGTTTCAGTTAATTCAATCAAGGATGTTGTAGGTACAGAAGCACCATTCCACAGAGGGACTCTAATAGTTACAGGAGCCATCTTGAGAACTAGAGTTGTAGCTCATTGCAGTATCATGGCGGAACAGAAATAAAAGAAATGGATTGAAAAGCTATAAATGCTATGAAGTGTAGATAGTTTCAGTTAGGTTCTATGAGGATTGTATATAGACCAAGATGATTTAACTTATGGAAAAATAATTTCAGATGTTATGCAGTTGACCTTGTTGCTATTAGTATCAGTTGATTATACTATAATTGATAGAGCTATGCTTCATTTTCAAGTAGTGTCCTGTAAGACGCCTTTGTTGGACTTTTCTGTGTTTTAGGTTTCCAGATAGTCCTTGTTAAAGAGGAGACTCTGGCAAAATTTTTCTAAGTTTAACAAATTGAGTCCCTCGAGATTGTAGATTACATTCGAGGATGAATGTTTCTAATGGCGAGGTTGATGTTACACACCTTAAGTTTCTATCGTGTGATGAATGTGTGCGAACATATGTTGAGAATTTTAGAGTACGACGCATACGGAAAAAGGCTCGGGGAATGAATTGACGAGAGAGCAGGAGGCCGAGGCCTGAGGCAGGGCGCATGGAGCGGTGCGTCACGCCCCTGCCCTGGTGCCTTGAGCGATGTGGCGCACCCCTGGTGCTGCGTAATCAGCGACACACCACACACACCCCTGCCATGGCCCTAGTACTATATAAAGCCCCTCTTATTGATTTAAATAATTTTTCCCAAAATTTTCTCGACCAAATGATAGGGTAATGTGGGTTTTCATCTAATTTTCATAAAATTACGCTGTCCAATAGAAAATTAACTTCGAGTAATGAGTTTTAGGCCCACGGAAAACATTACTAAGGAGTTATTTCTAAAAAAAATCACTTGGTAAACTGGAACTCCGCCAAGTAAACGTTGTCAGAATTTCTCCAAATCGATTCCTACCCGACTACAAACATTAGATAAGAACTTCTCCCTTTTTAACTCTCAAGAAATTATAGATTTTCGGCCTAGTTTTTCAAAGTTGGATTATAGTTTTTTCTATTATCGAAAGTTACCGATATTTTCCGAGTTTAGTATTGAAATTAGTTCTATTATCTCAGCATAGAGGTTGTAGATGGGAGGAAACGTCGATTGCAAGTTGAAACTCGCCAGTTAAATGAGAATCAACATTCGAGATATGTTAAGGCTTATTCCTTCGGAAAGTTATTTTCGTCATGTAGTGATACGACCTATGTCTTGAACATAGATAATAATCCTATAAGTTGTGATTAGCTGCTATCAGTAGATTACGGTTACATATGTTGTGGTTAGCTACTAGAAAATGTATAAAGATTACATTGTAGCATCCATTGTCGGGAAAGGACATGTTAAGTGTGACATACGCTAGAAGCATCATAGGAAATCCTCTGTTCTTCGGCTCATTGTGTTAGTAGAATGGATGTTTCATTGTCAGGCCTAGACCTTAGAAGCTCATGGATAGTTATTTAGGCCTAAGTTAGTAAGTTGCGCAACTAGGAGATATAACAACCAGTTTGGCACCTATATTGTCAATGAAGCACGCCCAAAGGCCATTGGCGTACCCTCACACCCTAGGGCTAGAAAGTTAGATAGGATGGCCATACTTTAGCGTCAGCGGCACTAGGGTTGTCTAGTGAACTGAGTGATAGCCTGCCATCTAGTTAGCTACTACCATTGACTCTTAGTTCCAGTTGCCTTAGTATTCATCATACAGGTCACTCAGGAAGCCATCCCAGTCATCCAGGTTAGATAGACCACGGGTACCCTGAGGAAGGGGACCTTATTAGCAGTTAGAGGCAGGGCCAATGCCCAGCCTACTCCTATAAGATGCTTAGGTACAGGTTGTCGTGAGTGGCTAAGTCTATGTAAGCTTACCTACAGGATTAGGAATCGTCCAGAAGAGTCATATAATATCCGTATACATTAAGTTAAGGTATAAAGGACTTGAACCATGTTAGCACAGTATCACCCTCAGGCTAAGAATTTTAGTAGGCTACTTGTGGAGGATAAGGGGCCGAATGCTTAAAAGCATGTTCGGCTAGTAGTAGCCCTATAATAGTTCGAAGAAAAGGAATGAAGTAATTGATCGTCTGCGACCCTACAGTTGCTTATGAGTTATAGTTTTCCGAGTAGGACATTCAGAGTATTGTTAGGCCACTCCAAACCTCGCCGTATCCAGTCTAGACCATTAGTATTATGACACTATCAGGATCCTCTAATTAGATACAGGTACATGGGGTGTGCCTGATAGCATCTATACAAATTATTCTAGGGGCGAGCAGGCGGTCATGTTAGGCCCAGAAGGCGAGATACGCCTTTTGAGTGGCTAGATTGAGACTTCAGTATAGCACATCGGTTGCGATTTCCCTCATCTAGGAGCCGTTGGTCACCACCTACAGGGTTACTAGATGTATCGTTACCTTCAGAGGCTATATGACATTTCTCCAAGGAGCGATATGCCATCCCAAGGGATGATGTAGAGGCACAAGGGACATATGATAGTCTATTCCGCATCACTGACCATCATTGAGCCTGGTGCCCAGGGTGCAGTTATCAGGAGTCCACCGAACTCAGACACAACTACAGGTTAGGAGCCGAGTGGGCTCAGTCGCTGACCTAGGGGATCGGTGGGATGACTATAGTACCAGTGGAGTCATAGGAACCTTTTTAGGGGTATATAGTTGAAATATGCTCGCCAATGCTTATGGGGGCCCCGAGCGAGTTATTTTGTGTTGATTGTACCTTCCAGGCTTATGCGGGCCAAGTTAGGTTCTTGTTTGTATTCTAGTATACTAGCTATAGCTCATGAATATATGATTTTACAGTCATAGCTCATGTATGTGTAGTGTTTTACTAGATGCAGGTTATGAATAAGTAGACTTCCAGGTTAACTTCTACCCTTTATTTCAACTTACTTTCAATCTTTAACAGTTTCTACTTAGCTTTTAATATTTCCTTACATATTCAATACATATTATACTGACGCCCAACTATGGGGCACTGCATACTAGCCTGCAGCTTTAGATAGACATAGTTCAGGATCTTCGGTGGCAGCTGTTCACAGTCAGCAGTTTGGCCAGCTCCTTTCATTGGGAGTTGCCAGGTTGTAGAGACTATAGTTTTTTCATTTATATAGAATTTGGGTAGGCTGGGGCCCTATCCTGACCATTATATGTATTCGTAGAGGCTTGCAAACTACAGTATCCAGTTAGTTAGTTGTTGTTTGCCGTGTGGGGCACATGTATGACTTATTTTTGGTATTGGCCATGTGGGGCCTAGCATAGCTGCTTATTTTCCTTTCTATTATAACTAGACAACATGGTGGTCTTGTCAGCCCGCATAGGATCCCTATTGATGTATGTTGGCTGGGATAGTTGTTTTCTCTTACGGGTGTTGCGTGGCCTTATCGTTCCTAGGCTGTGCTTACAGCCGAGATATAGCACTTTGTTTTCATGAGTTTAAGTCATTGGTAGGCACCAGAGGTGTATGTGCCCAGCCAGGTCAGCACAGATTCCAGTATGGCATTATGTGTCAGTCATGTCTCCCAAGGTGGGGTGTGACATCGATGATATCAGCTATGGTCCAGCCAATTGACTTTTTGTACCTTTTTAGTATTTTGACCAAAGCTCCCACTTACTCGTCCAACAGATCTGCTGCAATTACTATTGATAGAGTATTGTCTTCACCGAGAAATGCATACTTGAGATGGGGAGGTAGTGCTTTTAGTTCAAGGATTGGTGGTACCTCAATAGATGGCTTAGCTGACGGCGTTGAATGATACTTTAGATTTAGGTCCAACTTCTTTAGGCAGAAGTTATATGACCCCATACCATTTAAGCCATTCACCGTCTCCGTGTATTCCGGTTTTCCGTCTCCCTCATACTTCATCAAGATAGCTGCTAATGTGTTAATAATCATCATCTCCTCCATAGGCATTGATAACTTCTCATATTCCATCTGGGTGTCTGAAAAAGGGATCATTCCCTTCATGTGTCCTAATAGAATCACAAAAGAAAAACAAAGAAAACGTGAATAGGGAAATAACAACCAAAAGACAAATGCAAGCAATTAATCTAGTCTTAGACGTATTCCCCAGTAACACTTTTTGATAATGCTCAAAGTCACACCTCATGCTGATGAGCACGTTGTCAATAAAGAACCCAACAAAGAGGTTAGGGTCGAACCCACAAGGAATATGGAAGAGCTAGACTAATGCCAGTAAGAGAACTTGTTGGTTAGTTACTCCAATTTGGGGGTTTTTAAAAAACAATGATTAAAACAACGATTGAAATTATGATTTAAAGTCAAAAGTTAAGAATAACTAGGGTTTGTGTTACCCATGGGTTCATAACTTCTTCGGGTATACACACGTGATCAATACCAATGCTTACTTGTCGAACTGATAACTAAGGTTCATCCAAACGACTAGTACGTCCTTATTGGATGACTATAATCAATCACCAGGTTAGGTGTCATGAGCTGTTCCAAACTATTTGTTATCAATGAGTTCTAAATTTAACTATCCTGTGACCAATAACTCAAGTTAGTACAACGATCATTAAGATCAAGGCTTTGTTTCTCTTTTCCTAATCTCTACTTCTCTAGGCTCAAGCAAATAAAGAATTCGGGAAAGTCCTAATATTGTACACCGTTAAAAAACATTTAATCATTAAGAGAATACAATACAAGAATTTTGCATTGGTTTTGAATCACTTTTGTGTACCCCTAGCTCGTTAATCCACCATGATTCCCACAACCCTAGCTATGGAGGTTTTAGCCTCTCAAAGTTGCAAGGTTGTGATATGCATTCATAATTAAATAAATAATTCAATTCTTACAATGGTAGTTGAGAGAAAAGCTTCTTTGATTATATCAGAACAACCTCAAGAACAATTGATAAAGATCAAGAAAGGATCCAAGAAAAGGTTCATCACAAGTCAATCAACTATATTCTATGTTTTATCCTCAAATCTCTATTGATTTCACGCCTCTCTCACTTCTCTCTAATGTTCCCTATGATTCTCTACTGAAAATAAAACATAAAAGGTATTTATACAGACATAATAATTCTTTTCCTAAGATAATAGGGTGATTTTTAATAACTGGCGCCGCCTGGGCTACGACTGATTATACGACCCGTAGCAGGATTGTATAGGTCGTACCTACTGTCCGTAAGTCCTTGGCTTGCTGAAATTTTGGCTATGTGTTGGGCATAGGTATGACTGGTACATTCTTCCTACAAGTCATGCTTTGCTTCCATGGTCTGGCTCTGAGAACTCTGACTTTTTCTGAAATTATTCACCAGTGTTGTGGTACGACTCGTACCTCCAAGCCACGACTCATACTGTCTGAAGTTCTGCTTAGCATTGGAAATCCTCTGAAGATCACCACTACTCCTGGTATGATTTGTACATTGTTGCCATGATTTGTAATTTCATATGTATCAAGAGTCTATCTTTGTGCAATTTCTTCTGAATATTTCCACGACTCAAGTTACGGCTCATACTACTGTTGTACGGATCATACTGAGAGTTGTAGGTTGCATTCTCCCCTGTTCAGCCATCTAAAACATTTTACGATTCTCAGTATGGCTCGTACCATCAATGTATGGCTCGTACTGAGACATCACTTTAGCTCATTTTTTTCACTTTCAGGCTTCTTTTGCACATTCTTACTCCAATATTTATTTTTCCTATTATCAAAGAAAAAGTGCCTTATATCCATATAAACACACCTAAGTTCATGCTATTTTCTTAGGTTTGAGTGTCGAAAGTGTTGTAAACTCACAACACATCATCGCCTATGACCTTGTTGTTCGTTTACGAACTACCATTGTACTGGTTTGACCTTCAGATTATCGCTTAGGTCACCCCAGACCTCGCCTTTTTATTTCTAAGCTGACTGAGGTTGAAATTGCTGCCATGTCCATCTGGTTATCTGTGCGTATCTGGAACGTGCCTATTGTCTACTACATAGAATGTTTTAGGGGCGAGTAGTGATTTTGTTAGGCCTAAGAGGCTAGGTATGACTATTAAGCGATGTGTAGTATATAAGTTAGGCCCGTTAGATGTGATACAGGCTACTCAAGGAGCAAGGTAAAATCATAAAGTGCCTATGGGGTAATATTATGCTCAAGGAGCAATATGAAGTCGCTAGCGACGATACTGAGGCCTGCAGAGCCATTTAAAGTCTGGTGCCTTTACCAGTTTCCCCTATGCCTATGTTGGAATCACTGACCCTCAGTGGAGCCTTTTGTGCTCAAGGTGCAGTTACAGGAGCCTAAAAGTCTCAGATACAGCTACAGGAGCCCATATGATGCAGACACAGTTGCAGGAACCCAGAAGGCTCGATCACAGTTTCAGAGATTGCATATACCTTAGTTACAGTTTGCCTAAGAGTCTATAGGGATAGGGATAGGAGGAGTATATATATTTCTTGCACTTTCCAAGCTTATGGGTGCCCAGGTGGGTTATTTTTGTGGTGCTTGTACCTTCCAGGCTTATGGGGTCAAGATAAGGTTCTTATTTGTATATGTGCTTGCTAGATATAGTTTATGATTGTGAAATCATTCAAGTTAACTTCTGGCCCTTATTATTGATTACTTTCAGATCCTTATCAGTTTTTATTCAGTTATCATTTTTCTGCCTTACATATTCAGTACATTTTGACTAACGCCTACATGGCACTGCATACTCTCATGCAGGTTCATATAGATAGGTTTCGAGACCTACTTAGTAGCTATTCAGAGTTGGTAGATTGGACAGCTCCATTCCTCCAGAGTTGCTAGATATTAGAGGTTTTCCTGTCTTTTGATGTAAAGTTTTTGGGTAGGCCAGGGACCTGTCCCGACCAGTATTTCACTCTTAGAGGCTTGCAAACCAAAGTTCATAGTTAGTTATGCATTGTGGCCATATAGGGCCTAGTTGTGTTATGATATGCGTGTTGCTTGCGTGGAGCCTAGTTATGTTATCTGTTAGCAGCAAAGTGGTCTTGTCGGCCCGCTTAGGATGATATAATATTACAATGGTTGGGTTAGCTGTATTTGCGCAGGTTTATATTGCCGCCTTGTCAGCCTAAGGCTATGTTTTGAGCCAATATATAGCTGATTGTTTTCTTAATTATATGCTACTAGCTTGCATCAGAGGTGTACGTGTCCAGCCAGGTAAGCTCTATGACCAGTATGGCATCAGCTACCATTCGCGCCTTCCAAGGTTCGGCATGACAAACATGGTATCAGAGCAACATTGTATCCTAGGGAGTCTGCAAGTTGTGTCTAGTAGAGTCTTGTTTATAAATGTGTTGTGCAACACATTTTATAAGTCGGGAGCTATGAGGCATGTTAGTATGGTTACCTCTCCTTTTTCTCAAGATCGTGCTATAGAGATGAGTTGTATGGGGTTGAGTCCCTAAGCTTACATCGTTATGTCTACTACAGTAATATTTGAAATAAGACAGACTATAGCCAGTCATGAGCAGACTACAACAGTAGGAAAGGGTACCAGTAGGGTGCCGCAATTGGGGACAACCTAGCCTATGGGTGAAATAGAGACATTTTCTCGATCTCCCCAACAATCTCCAGGGCACTAGGAACCTCATAGGGTAATGATATGCCAACACCGCTCTCAGTTCTTCCTATACCCTCAGATCGGATGTCAGGAGTGTAGTATATATGTTGGCTTACATAGTAGCTACCCAGTACTGGGCAGGGGAAACAACTAATGTTAGATTACCTAAAAGGTACGAAAGGTTGTGAAATTGTGAGATTCTTACTTCCATCCCTTTAAAGTTTGTCGAGTTTCGTACCTTAGCCCCACTATAGAATGATATGGTTATTTCCCTCCTCCTAGCCTTTTCTTAGTATTGAAGAGAGCATAAGTGTTGATGGTATGTTATTAAGAGTAAATAGCAAAGGAGTGCTAGACCTGTTGATTCCTGGGGGTGTTATGAAAGTGGTCAAGGACCCTAGTACTTAAATAGGTCACCTAGGCCTTCACGATATTAAAGTCAGGATAGCAAGTAAGATTGCTAGGAGCAGCCAAGTACATGTAGGGGTCAATGAGAAATAGACTCCTAGCAATAGCAAACCTCAGTTTGGAAATAGACTAATCCCACCATAGTGTGTTGATGGCGATAGGCAATACCTAGAGAGTAGTAGCTATGGCCCCCAACTTGTTATGTTAAAGGACAGAGAGGTTATATGATGGGAACCGGCCCGAGTGTGGGTCAGGACAATATAGAGTAGTAGGCTTTGCTAGTAGTATCCTTGCTAGTATGGTACATGGGGAATGAACCCCGGACTTCAGCCTATAGACGTAAGGGCAAGACAAGAGCATCTAGCTCTGGAAGAGATCAGCATCACACCTACGTTGGCGGGCTGTTAGAACTTGGAAGCATCGCCAAATATCGAGATATGAGCATCAGGTTGGCACAAAAAAGGTAGAAGAATCCCAATAAAGAATTACCCTACCCATGATTTTGAATTAACTATAGTTGTTCATGCTCTAAAGATTCATAGGTAGCCTATTGTATTTGAAACTAGGAAAGGGATAATTGGTTTTAGAGTTGCACCAGCTAGCCAGAACAGCAATTTGGGTAGCAGCTTTAGGTTATGGTGGGGTGGTTATTTAGAACACTGCGATGTCATCTCTGGTGGTGGGAGTGAAAGGATGATATTACGAAGACCTTAGCCTAGTACATCTTAGAGGCAAGGCCTAGCAGAAGGTGTTATCGGCCTTTGAGATTACAGGGGATGGAGTATTGAGATCAGAGATTGACTCTGCATCCCAAATATGGCAGGGCTTCATTAGTAGACCGTGAAGGTACAGTATGTCCGTTATTCTCTCCACCTAGGTTTGACGAAAATGCATCAGTTTATAAAAGAGATCTATTGGTGGCATGGGATAAATAAAGATATTGTCGAGTTGTGTCACAGTGTCCCAATTGCCACCAAGTAGCGGCTGAACATCAGAAAGCTGGCGTGCTAATTTAGGATGTAGTTGTGGCTGCGTGAAAGTCGAAAGTAGTCTATATGAATTTACTTACATATTTACCTCATACCAGGAATAAATTTGACCCTACTTGGGGCACTGTTGAAAGGCTAATGAGATCAACCCATTTCCTGCCGGTTAGAAATATGTTTTTAGCTGAAGATTATGTTGAACTGTATATTAAAGAGATAGTCTGGCTGCATGCTGTCCCAGTGTCTATCAGTTCTGACAAAGGGGCACAATTTACAACTAGGTCTTGGAAGTCGTATCAAAAAGGTTTGGGGACATAGGTTAACTTGAGTACAGTTTTCCCCCAAACCATTCAAACACTCAAGGAAATGTTATGGGCATGTGTGTTAGACAACAGAGGAGATTAGAATGAACACCTACCTTTTATTTGAGTTTACCTATAACAACAGTTACCATTTCACCATCAAGATGGAACCTTATGAGGCTTTGTATGAGAAGAATTGTACGTTCCCCATGGTATGGGTTGAAGTAGGCATGCCTGGGTTACATGGACCTAACATGGTACACCAGATAGAACAAAAAGTTAAGATCATTAGAGAGCATATATTGATAGCTCGGAGTCGTCATAAGTTCTATTCCAATGTATGACATAGAGACTTATAGTTTTGTGTCGATGATACATGGGCCTAACATGGTACACCAGATAGAAAAAAAAAGTTAAGCTCATTAGAGAGCATCTACTTATAGCTCAGAGTCGTCAGAAGTTCTATTCCAATGTATGACATTAAAACTTAGAGGTTTGTGCCGACGATTGGGTATTCCTAGAAGTTTCTCCAAATAAAGGCGTTAGGAGATTTGACAAGAATGGCAAGCTATCCCTAGATATATCGGGTCATACCGGATCCTCTAGAAGATAGGCCAAGTGGCAAATGAGTTAGTATTTCCTTTGGGGCTAGAATCTATTTATCCAGTCTTTGAGTATTGATGTTACATAAGTGAAAGTGAGTGGGAGACCCAAGCTCCAATAGCTATATTGGATTAGCAGGTCCGCAAAATAAGGACCAAAGAGGTAGCCTCCGTTAAAGAATTAATGGGGAACAGAAACGTAGAAGAGATGAATTGGGAAGTAGAGGACGACATGAGATCTAGATGTCCCCAGTTGTTCCCGACCCTATGATGATAGTGCATTGGCTTAGACCGTTACAGATGAAATGAGATAGTTCTTAGATATGGTATTATTGCGTTTGTTTCTATTGTAGTTAGCTATTCACTTATTTGTTGTGGGGATATGTTTTATAGTTGTTTGCGGTGTCCCGTGAGTCGCCGATGTTGGACTTTTCTATATTTTAGGTTTCCAGATATTCCATATGCAGGGGATGCTCTGTCGAAATTTTGGGGAAAATTTTAAGAATTGAGTCTCCTAAGGTTAGATGGTACATTCGAGGATGAATGTTTCTAAGGGGGGATTACGTTACACCCCGTAAGTTTACATTGACTAGTGATGTGTGCATGTGCCTATGAGAGTGATTATAACATGGCACATATAGGGGAAGGGTTGAGTGGAGGAACGCGTGAGTGCATTATAGAGCGAGAAAAAGGTCGGGGCCAGAGACAGGATGCACCATGCACCGCGTCGCGCCCCTCCCATGGCGCAATGGCCGGCGTGTGGCGCCCTTATTATGATGTGATCGGAGGCGCGCCGTGCAACCCTATCCACCGCCTCCCTTTATATATATGTTAAGTGTGGAAAGTTGGTTCATTTCAAATATCTCCCAATTGAGCAGCTTTCTTTTGGCAATATAGTTCACAAGGGTTTCGTCAAATTGAAGCCGGATTACATCGCTAAATCAACTTCAAATGTCAATTCTTCTTAGATAGTGATTCCAAGGACTATGAAAAACATATTTACAGAGTTGAATCTTTGAAAATTGGCCTGGTTTGATGGATTCCCGCTGAGTAGAAATAGTAGAAATCACTTCTTATTAAGTCCTAAGAATCTACAAGTGGCAAGTAAATATTTCTACCTTCTAAATTCTATGGAATTCGTAAGTTTTGGGCCGAATTGGGTGGGTTATAAATTGTGGTTATTCTGCTTTATGGATGATATTGTTGGATTGATTTCTAAAGTAGAATGGCCTTGCTCCCTTGACGTAAGAGCTGGAACACAGAGGGATTACAAGTTCTGGATCGAAGTAGGATTGATTAAACAAGAATTTTGAAATTGAGGTATGTTAAGGCTAACCTCTTTTGGTAAGTATACTCATTGTATAGTTGATATAATTTGTACCTCTGTAGTAGTTTATGATTATATATGTTGTGGTTATCTACTATGATATGAATTGAGGTTGTATCATAGTATCCCTTATGGGGAAAGAGTATATTCAGTTTGACTAACGCTGGGAGCGTCCTAGAGATTTCCCTGTTCGCTTGTTTATTGTTTAGAGGGAATATTGATGTTTTTCTATCCTACCAAATCCTTTGATGCTTATATTTAGCTATTGCGAATACCTTGTTAGGTCAGGTAGGGCACAACTGGGCGATATAACTTTCTGTTTGACGCCTATATAGACAGCAAAGCTCGCCTACGGACTGTTTGCATACCCTAATGCCTCCAGGGATAAAACTTGATAGGTTGGCCTTACCTTTGAGTCAATGGCACTAGGGTTGCCTAATGA
Source organism: Datura wrightii (assembly GCA_035772735.1). Lineage (NCBI taxonomy): Eukaryota > Viridiplantae > Streptophyta > Magnoliopsida > Solanales > Solanaceae > Datura > Datura wrightii. The sequence goes on from JASDFA010000007.1 coordinate 101,650,954, forward strand.
AACGAGCGATAGCATTCCATGTGATCAGCCTACTATTAGTGATCGTATAGTTTTGGTCGGCTTACCGTTTGTCGTATGGGTCGCTCAGGAAACCACCCTAGTTGTTAGAAGTCTGAGAGACTATGTGATACCCTAAGTAGGGACCTTATTAGTAGGTAGACGTGAGGCCAATGCCTTTGGATACTCATGTAGATGCCCACGTACTAGTTTCCTAGAAGGGCTAAAGTCTACATATACCCGCCTACAGGGCTACAAATTGCTAACAGGAGCTATATGCTATCTGGATAGACCAGGCTGATGCCTAGAGGACTAGAACCTTAGTATCACATCATTACCTTCAGATTAATAATTGAAGTGGCTTTCTATAGGATATTGCGGCTAACTGCTTGGGATCATATCGAGTTAGTAGCAGCCCTGCAGTTTTTCTAGGCAAAGGAACCATATAGTTGGTCGCCTACAACCTTGTTGTTCACTTACGAACTACCATTGTAGTAGTATGACCTTTGGAGTATCTCTTAGGTCACCCTGGACCAAACCTTTTTCTTTCTAAGATGAATAAGGTTGCTATTGTTGCCATGACCATCTGGTCATCTGTGGGCACCTGGAACGTGTCTGTTGGCTGCTACATAGAATGTTTTAGGGGCGAGTAGCAGTTGTGTTAGGCCTAAGAGCTGAGGTATGCCTACTAAGTGACGTGTAGTGTATAAGTTAGGCCCGTTAGATGTTATACAGGCTGCTCAAGGAGCGATATAATCATAAAGTGCCTATGGGGATAAATTATGCTCATGGAGCAATACGAAGTCGCGAGCGACTATACTGAGGCATGCGAAGCCATTTGAAGTCTAGTGCCCTTACCAGCTGATAACACTCAACTAGACTCCTTTTTTAGAGAAAGTGTAAGTGATCATTGTATCAAAACAAATATTCCCGATGGATGTCGGAGTCGAATCCCATGGAGACTAGTGAATGATTTGCGCAAGTATTGTTTTAGAAACTTTGAATTAACTCACACCAATTAATAAAAATAAAATAGTAAATTTTGGGGGGAAAATGAAGTGAACAATATTGTGAATTTTAAACCAACTTGCCAAAATAGGAAAATAACAAAAATTGATAGACAATAATGAGAGAAGACTAGACGTGTAGTGTAGATGGGTTGCTAATAAAATAAGGATATGCTAGCTCATCAAATCATTGCGAATAAGTGTAAACAACTATGGACTAGATGAAACCCTATGTTTTTAACCTCATGGATGAATTTTTCTTGAGTCTTTTCGAACCTCAAGACATAATTCAGTTTTCCCAATAGAGTTTTGGTTAATAGCTGAGCTATTTCTAGCCATCAACTACTAATTAGGATTGTGAACATGGGTTTTGGCTATTTTTAGTCCAACTCCACACAATCACATCCATTCCAACAATCAAATTCTCTCCCAATACTTGAATTCTTCTTTTTCAAGGTAAATCAAGTAAGAAAAGTAAACCCACATTTGCAACTATGTATCATCCAATATAAATTGGAGAGAAAACAACATATTTACACTAATAATGCAATATTAAGATGAATCTGGCAATACCCAATCTAATTAAGCACCTATCATCACAAACCTCTAGTTGATGATTTAGCTACTCATGATTAAGAAACTACAGAGTTTATTCATCAATAAACTCAATGATTTAATTAGTAAGAGAAAGCAAAATCAAACTCAAAATATGTCTGTAACAATGGATATACCTTGCTAATGGAAGAATAAGAAAATAAAAAAAATAATATTTAACAATCTCCTCCAATGGAGTTCTTCTCTTTTCCAAGGCAAAATGAATGTTAAAAAAGCTAAAAAGTATAAAAATTGTGTATAGAGTACTTTCTTCTAGACTATATACAACAATAGGGCAACCAATCTCCTCTTTTTTCAGTGCTGGATGTAATTGCCCCTATTCAGGGATTTTTTTCACTTGCAGGGCAGCCAGCTGTTCGCCAGTTGCATTCCACGAACCGTTGTCCATCATTTACTACACTTTCAGTGATTCTCTAGGACCATTCGACGATGCCTTCGGCTGTTCGCCGGCCTTCATTTGCGATCCGCCGATTCATTTACTCCTTGGCCCAGAAGGTGCAGGCAACGATAGGTGATTCGACCGGCAAGTCACCGGTTGATGTCCACGGCCACCGGTTGCATATTATCCTCAAGTCAGTGGTCATCTGCATTTGAGCAGCGTTTCGCTAGTGTCTTCCGATGGAGCACGTATTTTCACCTTATTTCATCCCTTTTACTCTACTTCTTACTCTTCCTCTTCAACTCAGATACCTGTATATAAAAAGGCAAAAACGGTATAAAATTCATGTAAATAACTTGAAAACTAAGCTAAATCTCATGCTTAAGAGCCTAATGAGTTGGTGAATTACCAACTCATCAAACCTCCAAACTTGAACCATTAGTTGTCCTCGGGTAATGCAATTCTTATCTGTTAAAAAACATGCTACTCCACAATTGTGTAGACATCAATGACCACTTACTCCATGGCAACCCCAAAAAAATTCTCACCAACTCACCGAAAAAGAGAGGCAAATTCCCCAAAGAAATCAAAGAAAAATATATGGAAACATTTCAAGAGGCCACCATAACTCAAGGGCAGGATTCGCAAATGCTTTCATTTTTCCAAACAAGGTCATGGATTATCAAAAGAAATACACATAGCATCTCAATTCATAATCACTACACATTCAAAGCTTGCCTTAGAGCTCGCACTACTTGTGCCTCGATCACACCTTTACTTAATGCAAATGTGTCCTCAAAAGGAATGATGTCACTCACAAAAGGGAGAATCTCTCTTTTATATCATGAATGAATGCACACACAAGGGATTTTAGAAAGATATGATCACACTCACTCTCCCAAAAGAAATCTTCATGCACACAACTCGACCCATAGACTTTCCCTTTGTGTAATTCGCCACTAATGTAGAGTAGCTACACTCGAAATCAATTTGGACTTGAGAGTCATGATGAAGGCTAGGGATAATGGTAAGACAATTATTTGGCTATAGTAACTAGATCCTCCCTAATGCCTTTATGTGAACACTTCAACCCTTCCCATCTAACTTTTTATATCGCTTCACCTAATTCCTCCATTTGCAACTGTTTTTCTCTTTTATAGTTCAAAGATATTTCTTGTAGCTCCTTTGACGATCATATTAAGCCTTGTCTCAAGAGGTAACACCATTCCACTTCTCTTTTATCTTTTGGTATCTTAAGGTTTCTTCGCTCATCATTTCAGTCTTTTCTCGCAATTTGGTGCTATCTCAGATTTATGATTTTTTTATTTATCCCCATTTCTTGAAAACCCCCAAACTTAGGCTCTTTGCCACTTACTCATAGATTCCCTTATCTCTCCCTAGGGCTCATCACTAGCAATTAGGGAGGATAGGCACCAAGAAAAGGGAATCAAGAAGGGACATTGGCTTATAATGTAGTTTCCAAAAATAAACAGTTCAAAAGGCTCAACATTGGCTAGCAACGGAAGGCATTTTCGGAGGACATTTTGGGTAGAGTGACTGGTCAAATGAAAGCCTAAAATCATGTGCTATGTGTAGCTACATCTAGGATTTCACCTTGAGTCATACTTAGGGCAAGTTCTAGACAAGAAGCTATGCATGAGATTTACAAAGATCCTTACCACACAAGGCATCACACCTAAAGATTCCACAAAAATCATTATCATCACAAGATATTGATTCAAGACACTAGAGCATGCAAATTCATAAGCCAAACAAGAAATCTACAATGTATGACCAAAGAGTGCTACACTTCTCATTTCTAATGGCCATTTTCATTTCATTTATAATTTTCAAGCCCCAATTCAAATTTTTTTGGTGGTACCTCTCAAAGAAGCTCCACGGAAGACTCAAGAAGGACATGGCATTTTCCTTTAAGAGAGTCGCATCACAATCTATCATCGGGGAGTGCAAACCCGATTCGACAACAAAAGAAAAAAAATGCTTCTTGAAAAAGAACTGTGATATGAAGAAAACCCTTAGAGTTTGATTACTTAGGCGAATAAAAGAGTATTGGTCACATAACAACATTTGACAATTCAATGCAAGGATCAAATTTTCAGCACTAGCATACTAACATCGTTCATTTCATTCATTCAAAATTTTATCAACACAACTAGCCCATCAAGGGAAATCATCAACAATACAAAAAAAATGAGCTCGACAAATACTCACCACTCTTCATTATATAACAAGAACAAAAGCCCAACAAGATAGTTGATAGCTCCTGGAATGATGTCCACCTCCACCCCTCGCACCAAAACTGAAGGTAGGCAAGGGAATTCATCGACTTTATCTCTGTGGTTCATGATCTCCTACCTAGCCTAGTAGGAAGCATAAAACTATGGCATCAAGATTGGATAATAATCTGGGAGAGGATTGGCGAAAGTGTGCCATTGTCTGTTTGTGAACTGAGCTATGATGTTGGGAAGGTCACCACACAGCTCCACCAAATCAAACCTATTTTCTATGGTGATTGATCAATCCTTACAGACAGCGTAGTGCCCCTTAATGTCGGGCACAAAAAACATTATGGCCTCCCGAGAGTTGGTGGGCACTGTGTATGCCTTTGCCTTGCCTTTGCCCTTTGTGGATGAGGAGGCTGGGGCTTTACCCTTACCGGGGTTCCTGGATGAAGTCATTTTCTACAAACACGATGTTAGTGGCATCCACTATATATCTTTTTGTATTTTTCCAATAATAAAAAGGAAACAACGAAAAGCTACACTAAAATTTAAATAAGAAACAAAGAGGAAGAATTAGCAAACAATGAATCGGTAGAACTAGTGAAACACCGGTGAACTGTAGGAGGGTATTCGTGGACCACCGCGGAACTACCTGTGAGAGGCAGAGAACTGGGGTAGCAGATAATCCACCATTGAAAGATCGGTGAATCACTGGTCTTGATCCGTGAACTGCTGATGTAACACGGGATTAAGGCAGTGGACTTAAGCCAATATTAGCCCAAACCAGCGTTCTATCAGCGTTCCGCCAGATTTGAGCAGTGAATAACTGATGGTCATCGTCCCCAATGCTTAACCATGAATTCCAATATCAAAAATTCTCAAACACTCACTCACATCATATCTAAGCAGTACCTACACACATGAAAAGGGCTAAAATGATGATTTACTCTTAAGAATGGTGTTACCCGATTTATCATAGGGAAAATTAGGTCTTTTTAATCCCTTGGGGTTACTCAGACTTCCCCCCACTTAACTACACAACAACAACCATTTCCACCACACCCATTTAAGCATCAAGTATCTATCACCCCACTAATTTCACATGAACACAACTGGCTTTATTCAACAAGTTTGGTATAAATCATGAAAATGTTGGAGAATGGCAATAAAAATGTCAAGCCCCACCTTAGGAGGTATGACTGACACTTGGTGCCATATTGGGAACTGAACTGACTTGACTGGGCTTATGCTCCTCTGGTGCATGCCTGCTTCCAATTCAAGAAACGACGAGCTATATCTCAGTTATAAACACAGCCTCCGACCGACAAGGCCGCATAGCTACCTATAAAATAAAATAGCTAACTAACAAGTAGAAATACGAAGGGATCCTATGCGGGCTGACAAGACCACCATGTTGTCTAGTTATCTCATACTGGAAACAAGCAATCAAAACTATACTATAGCCGACAAGGCTGCTAACTAATAGTTATACTAGGCCCCACATGACCATTAGGCAAAGGAAAACATACATAGACCCCACACATCCAACAACATAACTAATACTTGAAATCTGTAGCCTACAAGCCTCTAAGAGTGGAATACTGGTCGTGGCAGGGCCCCAACCTACCCATAAACTATGCAATCAAAAGAGCAAACCTTCTAACTATTAGCTCTAGAGGAAGGGAGCTAACTGTACTGCTGACTCTAGCTGAAAGCTAAGAAGGTCCTGATCCGCATCTATCTGCACCTGCAGGCAAGTAATGCAGCGCACAAGCATGGGCGTCAGTACAATATGTACCAAATATGTAAGGAAAGTAAGTGAAAATGACTGAGTAAAACTGAAATGAAACTTAAAGCAACTGAATAGAAGGGATAGAGATACCACCTGAATAGCTTAATGACCTGTTGTCTAATCTACTAGTAAATAGTGCAAACAAGAACCTTACCTGGCCCCCATAAGCCCGGAAGTTACAATCAGCATATAATAACCCGCTCGGGGCACCCATAAGCCCTAGCGAGCAAACGTCAATCTACATACCCCTAACAAAGTCAAAGTAAGTCAACTAGTAACTATAGCCAACCTACCGGTCCCGTGGGTCTGCAACTGAGCTCACTCAGCCCCTAGTGTGTAGCTGTGTCTATGTCTAGTGGTCTCATGATAATTGCACCCTAGGCACCAAGCTCGACGAGGTTGTGATGCCGATACAGCTTGAAGATAATAGTCCATCCATGGAATGGACTATAATATGGCTCCTGGGCCTCTAAATCATCCCTTGGGATGGCATATCGCTCCTTAAAGCAACATCATATGGCTCTTAGCGAGCGACGACACAGCTAGTAACCCTGGGGTTGGTCACGGAAGGCTATATAGGGCAGGGTCAATCCCGAACTAAGCATAAAGTACTGGTCTCAACTAACAATAGCATCTAACCACAATATACATACTTTTGACCTTCTTATGAGGGTTCAAATGTATTACAACACGATAGAAAATAACTTGCTGAAAGGATTTGCCTTAACATACCTCGAATGCTGATTTCTAATTTAACTAGCGAGGTTTAACTTGTAATCGACAATTCTTTCCAACTGTAACCTTTATAATGAGAGAAAGAACTAGTTTCAATACCAAATTCGATAGATATCGATAAGTTTCAATAATAGAATTTACTATAACTCAACTTCGGATAACTCGGCTGAAAACCTATCATTTTTCGAGAGTTCAGAAGTGAGAAATGCTTATCTAATGCCTGGGACTGAGTGAGAACTAATTTTGAGCAATTTTGACAACTTTTACTTGGCGGAGTTCCGGTTTGCCGAGAGAGTTTTCAAGAAATAACTCTGTAGTAATGCTTCCCATAGGCCTAGAACTAGTTACCCGAAGTTAATTTGAGATTGGACAGCATTTGGTGGCATACTCAATAGATAATTTGAAGTATCCCTTATGTTTTCTCTTGAATTGGCTGAATATATCTTTTGGAAAATTATTCAAATGAAGTGAATGGGGAATATATGTATTTTAGGCCGGTGGCAGTGGGGCTCCTCGCACCAATGATCGCGCCAGCAGGCCCACTGCACTGCACCTCCCATCGCGCCCCTACGCCTAGCACCCCGCGCTGGCTGGTTCAGTACTAGCTGGCGCGTTGCGCTGGCCCCTCGCGGCCTAGCCTCGCCTGACCCTGCTTTCAAGTCTTTTTTCCACACACGTCAAGATCTTCTTACTCATCACCAATCCACGTGTACTCTCACTAATTGATAACATTTACGGGGTGTAATATCCTCCCTCCTTAGGAACATTCATCCTCGAATGTCATTCTCAGGATAAAAGAAGTTAACTACCAAGATTTGGGAAAAATTTTGGCAGAGTCTCCCCTACATGATGGACTATCCGAAAAACTGAAACACAAAAAACTCCAACATAGGTGCCTCGTAGGATGCTATACATAACTATTTCATCACAAAGAGGTAGCTAGCTAACAGTATCGATAACACAAAAAGTAAATGAAAATTGAATAACAACATCACCTTCTACTACATAATCTGAATCAATCCTAGAACAAGTGAGGATATCTAGACCTCATGTCATCCTCAACTTCCCAGGTCATCTGTTCTTTATTCTTGTTCCTCCATAATACCTTAACAGAGGCTACGTCTTTAGTTCTTAACCTGCAAACCTACCGATCTAGTACGGAAACTTTAACTTCATCGTAGGATAGCTCCCCAGTGACCTGAACTTCCTCAACTATCACCACTCGGGACGGACTCCTATGCATTTCTGCAACATTCACACGTGAAAGACCGGATGGACAGATTCTAGTTCTGGAGGAAGTTCTATTTCATATGCTACTCGACCTATTCCCCGGAAGATCCGATATGGGCCAATAAATCTAGGACTGAGCTTTCCCTTCTTACTGAACCTCAGTATGCCCTTCATGGGCGAGACCTGGAGAATTACTCAATCACCAACCTCGAATTCCAAATCTCTACGTCGCTGATCAGAATAAGACTTCTAGCGAATCTGGGCTGTTAACAAGTGCCCTCTGATGAGTTTGACCTTCTCTTCTGACTGGCGAATCATATCAGATCCTACTAACTCTGACTCCCCTACTTCAAACCACCCAATAGGGGATTTGCAGTTTCGCCCATATAAGGCCTCATAAGGCGCCATCTGAATTGTAGAATGATAACTATTATTGTATACAAACTCGATAAGGGGTAAATATTCATTTGAACATCCTCTGAGATCTAATACACATACCTGAAACATATCATCAATCATCCAAATTGTTCCTTCTGCTTGACCGTCTATCTTAGGATGGAATGTTGTACTTAGATTAACCTACGTCCCCAATCCTTTCTGAAAAAACTGCCAAAATCTAGTTATGAATTACGACCCTCTGTCAGAAATGATAGAGTTGGGGACACCATGTAGTTGGACTATCTCTTTAATATATAACTCAACATAGTCTTTGGTAGAGAAGGTAGTCCTGACTGGTAAGAAATGAGATGATTTTGTTAATCTGTCGACAATGACCCAAATAAAATCGAATCTGCGTCTAGTACGAGGTACTCCTGTCATAAAATCCATGTTGATCGCTTCCCATTTACACATAGGCACTGCTATATCCTAAGTTAACCCGTCGGGTTTATGATGTTCGACCTTCACTTGCTGACAGTTAGGACATTGTGCCATAAATTTCGCTACACCCTTTTTCATTCCTAGCCACTAGTATATTTTTTTTATGTCATGATACATATTTTTTGAACCTGGTTGAAGAGAATAACGGGAATAATGTACCTCTGCCATGATTTTCTGGTGAAGTCCTGCCACATCTGGAACCCAGAGGCGACCCCTACATCTCAAGACCCCATCTTCTGTCAATTCAAATGTTGCTAACTCACCTTGTTGAACTTTATCTCTGAGCTGTACTTGGTTAGGATCTTCATACTGCTTCTCTTTCACCTCCACCACTAGGGATGATACTGTAGTATTCTAAAATCACAACCCATTATCCTCTGAGTCTACAATTTGGATGGCTAAGCTGGATAACCGGTGCAATTCCTGAGCCATTTGTTGTTGTTCTAGCCTCAGATGTTCCAAGCTTCCCATAGATCAATGACTGAGTGTATCTGCTAGAATATTGGCCTTCCTTGGGTGATATAAAATGTTTATGTCATAGTCTTTCAGTTGTTCTAACCAACGACTCTGCCGCAAATTCAATTTCTTCTGCAGAAGATGTACTAGAGGCTCTTATGATCAGTAAAAATGTCCACGTGCACCCCACACAGGTAATGTCTCCAGATTTTTAAGGCGTGAACTACTGCCACTAACTCTAGGTCGTGAGTGGGATAGTTTGTTTCATGATTTCTTAGCTACCTCGAAGCATAAGCAATTATCTTACCGTGCTGCATCAGGATACATCCTAACCTAATACCTGAAGCATCACAATATACGGCATAACCCTGTAAACCTTCTAGCAAGGCTAACACTGGTGCCGGCGTTAATCTGTTCTTCAGCTCCATAAAGCTCTGCTCGTAGGTGATCCTGGACATAATTGCATGCCCAGGTGCTACTTTATAACTCAATATAGTCTTGTTTATCTAATTATTTATATACATTCTCATGTGATTTTATGTAAATGTGAATATATACTAACCAACATGATTAGTCCATGTTTTTGAAGGTTAATAATGCATTTGAGGAACTAATTCATGATTTGGTGAAGTGGAGGAATGGAATCAAGAGCAAAACGTGAAGGTCAACAAGAAAAAATGCAAAATTTGGCCTGTCGTGGAACAGCAACGTGTCACGGAGGCAGTGCTCTGCAATACACACCGTGTCACAGAGGCAGTGCTCCGCGATACACTCCGTTACACGTTGCTTGTTATTCCGGGAAAAATTCTCACTAGTATAAATAGAACACTTAGGTTTTATTTTTTAATTCTGACTAGGTGGAGCAAGAACGTGGGTTACAGGCAGTTGAGGGGACGAAATTATCAGGGTTTGTCTCTATCTCCTTCTTCTTGAATTTGATTTCTTGTATGTTTAACACTCATTTAACGATGTTTAATCCACAAATGAGTGGCTAATTCTCCTTCTTGCTGAGGTTAAGAACAATTGTATTGAAATGTAGTTATTGATCAATTGGGTTTTTCATCTTTTCTTCCATGGTTGTTCTATTGATTCTTGTTATTACTTCATTAATGTGTGGCCTATGTTAATGTATATCTAAAAAGTCCGATTTCACTCGAGAGAGCAAGAAATTGGAAAGTTGTGAATCAATAGTATATGATCTTTTCTTAGTTTGGGAAAATTGAGAATTGATTTACCTTAAAGATAGAAATATACCTGAAAGTCGTATTAGTCAATTAAGGAATCAGTTTTGTATGGCTAGAACATGAATTTCGTTTAATCACAGAAATGTAGGTGGACGGTTCATAATTCTTAAGTTGGGTTAAATACGAGAGTTTTAATCCATTGGCAATAATTCTAGACTAGCAACCGGAGGAAATATTAACCACAAATTGTATCGATAATTAGTTTCTATACATGTCCACTTAGCCTCAGCATGCTCACATTCATAGTTCAGACTCACATTAGATATTCGTTTTAGACTTAGCATACAATTAGAAACCAAAAATATCAAACTCTTCTTTGCAGTGTTGTCTTCATTTTTAGAGTAAGTATAGTAACACTTAAGTAATTTGTTACCTTATCCCAGTCCCTGTGGGATCCATACTTGGCTTACTTAAGCCACTTTACTACTTGTTCGACCACGTGCACTTGCATGAAGTAAATACGCAGAGCAAATAATCAAACAGTAGGACTAAGTCAACTGGAATTTGGTTGCTTTTTGAGTCAATTTAGTCAAGGGCGCTGATAGAGTAGAAAATCCTTCCACAAACCTCCGGTAATACCCGGCTAATCCCAGGAGATTGCGAACTACTGTTGGGGTTGTAGGACTAGGCCATGTCTTTATCGCCTCAATCTTCTGCAAATCAACCTGAATGCCAGCCTCTAATACAATATGATCCAGGAAGGCAATGGAATTCAACCAGAACTCACATTAACAAAATTTTGCATACAACTGATGATCTCTGAGAGTTGGAAGTACCGTTCGCAGATGATTTCTCTGTTCTTCTTCTGAACGAGAGTACACCAGGATGTATTCGATAAATACTAACACAAACAGATTATGCTGTTAATCAAATCCATGAGCACCGCTGGGGCATTTGCCAACTCGAAGGACATGACAAAGAATTCGAAATGACCATACCTAGTCCTGAAAGCTGTCTTCGGGATATCTTTCCCTCGAATACATACCTGGTGATACCCTGACCTTAAGTCGATCTTGGAGAAATATTTCGCTCCTTGTAACTGATCAAACAAGTCATCTATCCTGGGAAGTGAGTATTTATTCTTAATAGTAACATTGTTCAACTGCTGATAGTCTATGAACATGTGGAGGGAGCCATCTTTCTTTCTCACAAACAAAACCAACGCACCCCACGGTGATATACTTGGCTTGATGAAGCCCTTATGAAGAAAATCTTTCAATTGTTCCTTCAGTACTCTCAATTCAGCCGGAGCCATTCGATACGGCGAGATGGATATAGGCAGAGTACCTGGTAACAAGTTGATAGAGAAATTGATTTCCTATTTTGGGGGAATACCAGGAAGTACATCTCGAAACACGTTTGAAAATTCATTGACTACTGGAATGGATTGAAGAGTTGGGGATTCTACTTGCATATCCTGAACCTTGACAATATGATATATACAATCCTTTGCTATTAACTTATTCGCCCGAAGATAGGAAATGAACCTACCTTTTGGTGTAGTTGTACTACCCTACCACTCTCGCAGTACCTCCCCAGGAATGTGGAATAGGGCTATCATGGTCTAGCACTCTACATTGGCATAAAACAGTGCTGGCCAATCCATACCCATCATTGCATCAAAGTCGATCATTTATAGCTCCACCAAATTTGCTAAAGCCTGACGACTAACAACCTCCTCTATGGAGCCCCTATAGATCCTTTTTTCTCTAATAGAATCACTCTAGGGCGTGTACATTGAAAAGGATCGCTGAAGCAATTTTAGCGTTATACCAAACTTCCGGACCACTAATGGGATAACATAGGACAAAGTGGAAGCTGGATCTATCAAAACATAAATTGGAGGAGAGAAAATGTCCAGCATACCTGTCACAACATTTGGCGACGACTCTAACTCCTGTCACCCTGGTGAAGCATAAGTGCGATATGGACCGCTACCTGAACTAGATGCCCCTGAATTGCCTCGGCCTCTACCGCTAAAACTGAGGGCCTAAACCCTGCTGAAGATGCTGGGGCATGTGACCCTGGTGAAGATCTGTCTTGTCGATCCCAATAACCCAGACCTCTAGCTGGACAATCCCTCATCATGTGACATTCTTGTCCACAAGTGTAACAAGCAGTAGAACCATACCTGCATGTCCCAAGATGATGTCGACTGCATATAGCACAATGTGGCACTGTAGTCCTACTCTAATCCGATCCCCTATGCTACCGAGAACCTGATGCAGGTAAGCTCTCGCTGGGCCCTGACTGCCCTCGGCGGTCTAATCTACCACCTTGCTACTGCTGTGGAGGCGGGGGTCTGGGTGGCCCGCCTGATATTCGTGGCCTAGATCCGCCCTGAAATTTTTCCTACATGTCACTGGGTCTGGCCCTACGGCGCTGCTCCTGATTACCCTCTCTATCTCCCGCTGTCACTGCCTCATCCCCTCAATATTCTTACTAAAAGCCTGAATACGGGTGATATCTTTGTCCTCCCACAGAGTATCCATAACACAAGTTTCCACGTACTCTGGGAGCAGCCCCATAATAAGCCGATGCACTCTTGTTGGCATAGTTTCTATAAAAGCTGGTGCATACCTAGCCAAAGAATCAAACCTGATAGCATATTCCCATACACTCATCGACCCCTGCTCTAGGTGCAAAAACTGATCTACCTAGGCCTATCGAATTTTCTGCAGCAAGTAGTGATCCAGGAAGGTCTCTATGAAACTAGGCCAAGTTGGAGAGGGAGCATCTCTACCTCGAGACCTTTCCCAACTCTTGTACCATTACACTGCTATGTCCCATAGCCAAAATACCGCTAACTCAACCAACTCCGCAGGCGTTGCATGCATTACTCTGAAAATCTACTACTAGTCCAGGAAGTCCTGAGGGTCCTCTTCCAAATCCTTCCCTGTAAACTGCAGGGGACTCAGGGCGAGGAATTCCTGGAACCTTAAACTCCTAGGTCTTCCCAAAGACTCAGCAACCACTGGTACCATAGGCTGGCGCTGAGCGGCTATAATCTGGGCTAACATATAGACAGCGCTCTGAACCTCATGATCTAATGGTATAGGTATCAGAGATGCTGGAGGTGTCCGCCTCCCTAGAGTATTCCTTGTGTGGTAAAGACTACTGAGGAGACCGAGATGAAGTCTCCCTAATGCCCTTAGATCGGGTCGGCTCTGATTGGGGCACCCTACTAGCGCCCTCTCCTGCTACGGCATCTAATTTCCGACCGGTCATAATCTGTCGCGTGTGTGACATTTCTTTGTAGATAAGCAAAATAAAGTAAGTTTAGGGACTTAACCCTATACAACATAGCTCTATAGCACAATTGAAGAAGAAAGAAGTGTAACCACACTATTATGCCCTGTAGCCTGATAATGCTCAAACCACACTTCTAACTGAAGTATGAAGCAAACGTTGTCAATAAAGAACCCAAACTTATAGGTTGGGGTCGAACCTACAGGGAATATGGAAGATCTATATTACAATCGGTAGGTGAACTTGTATGGTAATTACTTCACAATGGGGGAATTCTAATAAAAACTATAATAAAAACAAGCAACTTTCAAGATTATATTTGCGAATCAATAATTATTGGATAACTAGGGTTTGTGTTCCCCATGGGTTCATAACAGCTTTGGGTATACACTCGTGATCTATTCTAATACTTTACATTTAGAACTGATAATATAGATTCATTCAAACGATCGACCAATCCCTATTGAATGAATATCCTCAATTACTCGACCAAGTCTCATGAGTTTTGCAAACTAACTGTTATCACTAAGTTCCAGATATAACTATCCTGCGACCATAGCTCAAGTTAATACAATGATCATCAAGATCAAGGCTCTATTGTAACTCTCTTTTCCTAATCTCTACCTCTTCGACCAAAGCAAGTAAAGAATTCAGGCACTTCTTAATTTTGTACACTGCTAAGCATCGTTAAAGATGAAGAGAATACAATATAAGTATTTAGTATTGGTTTTAGACTCCCTTTGTGCGAGCCTAACTTGTTAATCTATCATGGTTCCCACAACCCTAGCTATGGAGGTTTTAGCCTCTCATAGTTGCAAGGTTGTGATTTGTGTTCATCGTTGAAAACATGTAACAATACTTACAAAGATGATTGAGAAAAATAATTCCTTCAATTAAACCATGAAATCTTGAATAACAAGTAGCAAGAACAAGATGAATTCAAGAAAAGGTTGATCACAAGGTTGAACCAACTCAATTCCCTTTTCCAATGATGTAAAATTGGGTAACACAATATTTTTCTACCAGAATTAAGTCTATTCGTTGTCCTCTATTAAAAATAAAACACAAAAAGTATTTATAGAGACACAAGAATCCTTTTCCTAAACTTATAGGACTGCTTTCCAAAAATGTTGTCGACCTCATCACGGGTCCACCTACAAACTCGTAGGGGCTTCTCAAAGATCATGACATCAACTAGTGGCTTGGAGTGTTGCCTGAATTTTGGCTAATTTTCGGCCAAGGTACGATTCGTACCAACATGCTACGACTCGTACAATTACACCCGTGGCTTGATCTTGATCTTTTGAACTTTTTTTGAACTTCACCACGACAGGTATGGTATGACTCGTACCCTTATCTCACAGGTCGTAGGGTCCTGTCGTACTGAGAATCAGCCTTCTGTGCAATTCTTCTGAATTTCATCACGACTGGCTTACCACGACTCGTACCTCCATGGTACGATCCGTGACAAGTTTCGTTTGTTCAGTCTTCGAGGTTAACTTTAAGCTTTTGATCAAGACCATCAGTACGACTCGTAGGTCCATCCTGCGGATCATACTGTGATCTGCACTTTTTGCCCTTTTTTTGCACATTTTTAGCTTCCTTTTGCAATTTATTGTTCCAACAACCATTTATCCTGAAATCAAAGGAAAAGTGCCTCATATCCACATAAATACACCTAAGTCCATGCTATTTTCTTAGTTTTGAGCATCAATAGTGTTGTAAATTCATAGCACATCAACACCCTCAACTTAAGAATTTTGCTTGTCCTTAGGCAAAGAAAAAGAAAAACTAAACACGACGCTCATCTAGAAAATAAACTTAGGATACTACAGCCAAAACTCAAACAAATTTATGCACTTTATATACAAACTTTATTTACCCTTTCTCTTGAAACATCGTCAGCTAATGTATTACAAGAAACCTCAAAACATCATATTCAGGGATCAAGACATGTTATCTATCTATCAACAAGAAATCAAGTCATCACCTATGTGTTTCACACAGACTAATGGTAAAAGCAAACATAATCCATGTACCCTAAAAAAATGAAGTCCCAACTCCAATATAAAGTATCAACTAAACATTGGACTAGGCAAATGAAGCACTCACTCTCTCAAAGAACTGCAAATATTATGCATCAGATACCATAGGCTTGCCCTTATTTTCTCTGCTTCGGTTTGTTAGATGGTCAAATTAAGATCACTATAGGACTTTATATGGCTTGTAATGTACGCTTAAGGCTGGTCATGATAAAGATGAAAGATTTTCTTAGTGACTATCCCTTCCTTGGCACTACATTCATTGCTTGCACCATTCTCCTATTTCACCCTTCATTCCTTTTGTCTCATTTTCTTCCCTTTTTTTGATTTTATGAACATTTGCATGGGTGAGGTAATTTTTCACATTTTTCAACACTTTCAAGATGTTTTAAATTTCTCTTCTTTTTTCAATATTCTCAAATTTTTATCTTTTTACTTTTTCACCTCTCACACCTTTTTTCACCATTTTCTTTTTTCTCTTCTTTTTCTTTTCTTTCCTTTTCTCCCGTTCCCACCATTTATGCACCCCTACATTAGCTACCCTCAACTTAAGCATTTTTCTTATGTTGAGGTTCACAATATCCATGGAAGGACCAGGGCCAAATAGGTTTATTATAAACAAATGGGTACGGTTAGCAGTTAAATCAAAGAAATATGGTCAATTAAGGCTCAAACTTGGGATCAAGGGATTCATGACACTTTGGTAGGGCAATATAGGCTAAAAATGAGCTAACACAAAAATGGCCTATGATCATATCCTAACCAACCATCCTCAGTCTACGCAGAGACCAACCAGGAAAGTTCTAGATCTTCAACAACATATCGCAACAGTTACTAAGACCTCACTCACACATGGTACAAAAACTATTTTAACTTTACCTGTCTGGTTCATACATGGCTTAATAAGACTAGCAGTATTAATAACTAAATGACATGAAATGATCCACAAAACTCATGCATTTTTGTCACAAATACACAACAAAATTTTTAAACCGAGTAAATTTTTCAAAAACAACAAAACTAGTGCATATTTATTGGCTAAGTATTCCTAAGTTACTTTCTAATCAAACAAAAATCACAACTAAAAACAAAAAAATCGTAACACATGTCGGTTCTACTAGATCTCATGTCCGAGCAAAAAAGAAACACGACAAGAAAAACCCTCAGGCAACCAAAAATATCACAAAAGTACAAGTACACACCCCCCCCCTTTTTAAAGAATGAGCTTCGTCCCCGAAGCACAAAATAAAAGCTTGAAAGGAAAAGGGACATACCTGTGGCTACTCAGACTTTGCTTCTCATGGGTTGCCTCCCATGCAGCGCCTGATTTAATGTTGCAGCACGACGTTACTTTTGTGACTTCTCAGGTATCATCAAGGTATATTTCCTCCACCCTTTTCAATTGATCTTCATCTCCTTGGTACACTTTTATTTTTTGCCCATTTACTTTGAACCTTTTACCCTCTTTGTTCTCAAGTTCCACTGCACCATAAGGAGACACTTGCACTACTCTGTAAGGTCCCATCCATCTACAGTTCAACTTCCCAGGGTGCAGCCGGAGTCTTGAGTTAAACAACAATAATAAATTGCCTGGGCTAAACTCCCTTCTTGTGATCTTTTTGTCATGATAGATCTTCATTCATTCTTTATAAATGGCTGCACTCTCATACGCCTTAAGCCAAAATTCATATAACTCATTGATCTAGTTTAATCTTAGCTTGGCAGCATCATTTCAATTCATATTTAGCTTCTTCAGTGCCGACAATTCCTTATGCTCTAATTCAACTGGTAAGTGGCATGCTTTACCATAAATCAGTTGGTAAGGTGATGAGCCAATAGGAGTTTTGTATGATGTTCGGTAAGCACACAATGCATCATCAAGCTTCCTGGCCCAATATGTCTGGCTCGTATTTACTGTCTTGGCCAGAATGGTCTTGATTTCCCTATAAGAACTTCTACCTACCCACTCAACTAGGGGTGGTAAGGTGTGGATACCTTGTGCTTGACACCGTATTTCTCCAGTAAGGTTTTGAAGAGGCGATTACAGAAATGTGATCCACCATCGCTGATTATAGCTCTGGGAGTACCAAACCTGAAAAAAATATGCTTTCTAAGGAATGCTGTAACACTCTTACCTTCATTGTTTGTCAATGCAACAACCTCCACCCAATTTGATACATAATCCACAGCCACCAGAATATACTTCATCCCATATGAGCTAATGAATGGGTCCGTGAAGTCAATCCCCCACATATCAAACAATTCTACCTCTAAAATGGGGGTTAATGGCAACTCATGTTTTCGGGTAATATTGTCTTGCCTTTGGCACTGATCGCATGACTTGGCAAGGTCGTATGCATCTTGATGAATAGTTGGCCCATAATACCCGCATTGCAAAATTTGAGGTGGCTTAAAATTTGACATCAGGCATAGAACGGGTCATAAGGTGACTCGTGAGAGCATCCCACGAGTCGTCACATGACTCATGGGCAGGCCCATGCGAAAGGTTTAAAATTTGGGAAATGGGATCCCCACGGGCGTGACCACAAGTCGTGGAGAGGCCCCACTACTCGTTAGGTCAATTATGGGGAGTAGTGGTTGAGAAAAGTGAAGAAAAGAGGCAGTATAGTTAACAAAGGACCCCACAAGTTGTGGTAAATCCCCATGATTAATGGGATGGGTCGTGACCAAGCAAGGTAAAGATTTATTGAGAATGACGTAGTGCACATGACGAGTGGTGACTACGAGTCGTGGTCATATGAATTGAGTAGATCTAAGTTGTTAAAGCTTTGGGCAACACCAGATGTTGATCTAAAATGATTATTTTCCCAAAATAAGCTTACCACATAGTTTAGAGTGAAGCCTCCCAAATTTCATAAATTTCTAGCTTGTGGTATGTTGAGTTAGTTATTCCCACATATAGCTTACCATATGATTTTGAGTAAATGCTCATTTATATGTGAGTTGTGGTATGTTTTAAAATAAATCTTCTCATATGCATGAATTCATAATCGAGATGTATGTAATTATTGAGCTTTGTCAAAGGACAATGTTGAGCTTCATTTTTCATATGATGTCAAGTCTATGCATGATTTCATTAATGAGCTTTGTCAATAGACAATGTTGAGCTTTGTTTCATATGATGTTGAGTTATGCATGATTTCATATTGAGCTTCATCAATGGACGATGTTGAGCTTCATTATATACAATGTAGAGCATTACATGTTTTTGGTAGAAGAGTTTAGCACCGAGCGGGTTAAGGGTCGATTACCCTATGCTTCAGAACTACGCGCCAATGTAGGCTGATACTATTATATTATTAGGACCTCCCATGTGAGCTACCCCTTGCTTTATTGGCCCTTCAGCTTTATGTCGATATCATGATATCGTCCATCGCCCTGGCAAGGTTATGGACGGCTCTACTAACTTGAGTGTGATAGTTGGAACCACATAAGCTCTATCGTGGTATGTCGGTAAAATGACGAGTCTCCCACTGTCTGTATAAGTCAGATTTTCATATTCATTACTCATGATGATTTCCTTTTGCATGCATGTTCTAAAAGTAAGGTTTGACTCGTTGTTCAGCTTTTGATATAAATGTTATGTTTCAGCTTTGAGTCATTCAAAACAGTCATGATGTTATAAAGCTATGCATGGTCATGTTATGATAAAATTGCGATTTCATAATGAATGCATGTAGCCCTTCTACTTATACTTGAAATTTTATGATATGTATGAAATGTTTTAAATGAATTACCTTACTTAAGCAGTTTTACTTACCTTGCATACTCGGTATATTCCACGCACTGACTGCATAATTTCTATACTGCATTGTTTCATGATACAGGATCGGGTTCCTAGGTTCAGCCCCATTCGTAGTCATTTATCAGAGTTAGCACCTGGGTGATTGGTGAGTCCTCATCATTCGAGGACTAGATTTTCAGTTATCTCTGATGTATTTTCAGTTTCAGTATTATTGATCTAGTTGGGGATTTTTTCTTATCAGCTCATCCAGATTAGAGGCTTTTTAGACTTAGACGTGTATTCAGTTTCTGGTGTTTATTTTGTTGTTATGTTGAGTTAGACTTTCGCTATGCTTATATCATTTATCCTTCAGTTTATTGTATAAGTTAGATGAATGCTTAAGCCATGGGTCGACTCGGGGTCTCTCGGGGTCTCTTGTCCTGTGTCTATGCTTGGGTCATGACACTAAACAAATATTAATAATATAAGTAACAACACAATAATTGAACAACAATCTCACCTCAACTGTACAATATGGGTCAAGCCTTGAATAAGTGAGAATATCTAGACCTTATGTCGTGCTCAGCTTCCCAAGTCATCTCATCTACCTTTCTGTTCCTCCATAGGACTTTAATGGAGGCTACATCTTTAGTTCTTAATCTACTAACCGGTAAATCTAATATGACAATTGGAGTCTTTTCACAGGAAAACTCCTCAGTAACTTGAACATCCTCCATAGGAATAACCCGGGACGAGTCTCCTATGCTCTTTCATAGCATTAACACATGCAAAACTGGATGAATGGATTCTAGCCCTGAAGGTAGTTCTAATTCATATACTACTCGACCTATCCTTCAAAGGATTCAATACGGGACAATGAACCTAGAGCTAAGCTTTTCCTTCTTGCCAAATCTCATAACGCCCTTTATAGGCGAAACATTAAGAAATACCAAATCATCAACATTAAACTCCAGGTCTCTACGTGAAACATCCAAATAGGATCTCTAATGACTCTATTCTATTAGAAAATGGTCTCAAATAAGTTTCACCTTTTCTTCTGACTGATGGATCATATCAGGTCTGATCAACATTGCCTCCCTTACTTCAAACCATCCTATGGGGGATCTCATTTGTGCCCATATAAAGCCTCATAACATGCCATTTGATTAGCAGAATGATAACTGTTATTGTGCGCAAACTCGATAAGAGGTAGATGCTTATCCCAACTTCCTTCAAAGTCTAGCACACACGCCCGTAGTATGTCCTTGAACATTTGAATGTTGCGCTCTGCCTAACCGTCTGACTGCGGATGAAAAACTATACACATGTTAACCTGCATCCCCGAACCTTTCTAAAATGATATCCAAAATCTAGCTGTAAATTGTGGCCCCCTATAAAAAATAATCGATGTTAGGACACCGTGTAGTCGAACTATCTCCTTAATATACAACTCAGCATGATCTTTCGTAGAAAATGTAGTTCTGACTGGCAAGAAATGGGCTGACTTCATCAACCTATTGATAATGACCCAAATTGAGTCGAATTTATGCCTGGTGCGAGGTAACCCTATCACAAAGTCCATATTAATTGCTTCCCATTTCCACGTAATTACCTTTATCTCCTGAGTTAGCCCACCAGGTTTTTGATGTTCAACTTTTACCTGCTGGTAATTAGGACACTGTGCTACAAACTCAGCTACACCTTTCTTCATTCTAGGCCACCAGTATATCCCCTTTATATCATGGTATATCTTCATTGAACCTGGATGACTAGAGTAACGAGAATAATGTACCTCTGCCATAATCTACTGGCGAAGACCTGCTACATCTGGAATACAGAGTCGACCTCTGAACCTCAAGACACCGTCTCCTATTAACTCAAAGGCCAATAGTTTGCCCTGCTGAACCTTGTTTCTGAGCTGTAATAGACTAGGGTCCTCGTACTGTCACTCCTTTACCTCTACAACTAGAGATGATACTGATGTATTTTGAATTACAACCCCATTATCCTATGAATCCACTACAGGGATGGCTAGATTGGCTAACTGGTGTAGTTCTCGAGTCATTTCCCACTGTTCTAGCCTCAAATATGCTAGGCTGCCCATAGATCTGCGGCTAAGGGAATCAATTATAATATTAGCTTTTGCTGGGTGATATAAGATATTCACATCATAGTGTTTCAGCAACTCTAGCTAACAATGCTACTGTAAGTTCAACTCTTTTTGCTTGAAGATGTACTAGAGGCTTTTATGATCGGTAAAGATATCTACATGAACACCACACAAATAATTCCTCCATATTTTTAAAGCATAAACCACTTCAACTAACTCTAAATCATGGGTGGAGTAGTTCTTTTTGTGCTTCCTTAACTGCCTCAAAGCATAGGCAATTACCTTGCCATGTTGCATCAGAACACATCCTAACCTAATGCCTGAAGCGTCACAGAGTATGGCATAGCCTTCTGAGCCTTCTGGTAATGCCAATACTGGTGCAGATGTCAATCTATTTTTCAGCTCCTAGAAATTCTTCTCATAAGCGTCGGTCTAGTGGAATTTAGTTGCTTCTAAGTTAATCTTGTCAGTGGTGATGATAAAACAGATAATCCTTCCACGAACCTTCTACAATACCCGACTAACCCCAGGAAACTACGAACCTCGGTTGGGGTCGTGGGTCTATGCCATGTTTTTACTGCCTCTATTTTCTTTGAGTCGACCTGGATACCTGCATCTGACATAATATGGCCCAAGAAAGCTACAGAATTTAACCAGAACTCACATTTTGGGAGCTTCGCATATAACTGGCGATCTATGAGGATTTGGAGTACCGTTCGCAAATGATCTCTTTGTTTGGCTTCTAAGCGGGAATATACCAGAATATCGTTCATAAACACTATCACAAATAGATCTAAATATGGCATGAAGATGTTGTTCATCAGATCCATAAACACTATTAGAGAGTTCGTCAATCCGAAGGACATGACCAAGAATTCAAAATGACTGTACCTGTTCCTAAAAGTTGTCTTTAGAATGTCTCTCTCCCGGATTCGTACCTTATGATACGCAGACCTTAAGTCTATCTTGGAGAAATATTTTTCCCCTTGCAGCTGATCAAATAAATCATCTATCATTGGAAGAGGATATATATTCTTAATAGTAACTTTATTAAAATGACGATAATCTATCCACATCGTAGGAGCCATCTTTCATCCTCACAAACAGGACTGGCGCACCCCATGGAGAAACACCAGTCCTGATAAAGCCCTTATGTCACGCCCTGAGACTACATCCTGGACGTAACACGTTACTTTCACATGTGACCCTACGCTAACCCTTAATCTATCATACACCGGTATTCTGAGTAAACATGCACAACAAAACATTAAAACAATATCGTAAAGCATTTATGAAAGACAAGTCTGAAAACATAAAGTTCAACACATCTGAATAATACTGATAAATCTGAAAATCATGTCTGTCTAAAAGCCATCTAACAGAAGAGTTGCTGGGACAAGCCCCCAGCTATCTCTAAGTCTAACCGAATCAATAAATGATTGAAGGAACGAAATAATGCCCTCAGATGATGAGGACTTACACTTCAACTAGTGAGATGGAGAATCTAAACTGTTATGTGTAGTGGTGCTGAGTCTTAGAACCTGTAGTTGTATTATGAAATGATAAAACACAAAAGTATGCGTCACTACTTTGAATGTACTGAGTAAGTGCGAGAAACATATCTGAATATAAATTCTGAACTGAAATGACACATAATGAACAACAGGTAAGCTGAACTGAACTACTGATGTAATCTAAAATGGTCAAGATGACCCTGTCTGATGGTCAAGGACATGCTCTAAGTCTGAAACACTGAGTCTGAGATATTGTACTAAACTAAGCTAAACTAATAGGGCTGAAACTGAACTGAGATTCTTATTTTGAAACTAAACGGGGCTAACTAGTGGGAGAGTCTGTAACTGACATATAACTATGTGAGCTAGACGTGGAGTCTGATGTATACACCTCACTAGTAGGTTCCAATATACCTTGCTAGGGTATAAAAGCATGAACTGGGTGATCACAAAAGTCTGGGGCCAATCAGGCCAATAATCTATAACTGTAACCTACGTTAGCAACGTAGTTCTGGGAACCTGGGTGTGGTGGAACCCCGGTCCGCTCGGTGTTAAGTCCTATTCCTACTGTAAAACCTATACTGAACTACTAGGCTAATAGCTCGAAACTGGGGTCCAAGACTAGTTAGGGACATATAACTGAAAGTTCCTTGAGAGTCTTATCGAACCAGATTCTAAAACTGGGTTCTAGATTGGTCAGAGCTGCTTATCTAGAAGCGTCGTAACCGTCTAAGAACAAACTGAAATCTGAACTGGGGTCCTGGGGCAAATCAGAGCCATATATCTCAAATGTCATGACTGCCTAATGGATCAATAACTGAATTCTGATATCTGGGAGGGACTACTGACAGCTCGAGAATTTCTATAGTCAAACTAGTTAGTTGACAATTTCTGCATGGTTCTGAAGGGATTCTACAATCTAACTAAACTGAACTATAAAGCAGCTAATAGAGAATTCAACTCATTCCAACAATACGGGAATTCCGTAATATAGCAACAACTCAAGAAATCAAGAAAACTAATTTATCAAGTCTATAATTATTCTTATTAATGGAATATCTGCTCGTTTCATATATAAAAGAGTTTCAAGGAAAATTTAGCCCAAACATGCTTAGTTCACTAGAGGGAGATTTTCAACCAAAAATCATCTTTATACAAGAATTCGAGTCTTCAATTCACTCTTACAAGAATCTCGATAATTTAAGTAAGAACTGATGGAATTCATATCAATAATAAACGAGAATATCATTCTATGACAGATTGATGAATAATAACATGTAATTTCTCCGTATTCGAACAACTCAGGGCTAAAACTAATTGGGAAGTTATGGAAGAATTTTGGGGGACACAAGGGAAGAATAGTTTCCCTTGATGAATACCCACATACGTGATGAAGAAGCCTGGAGAAATTGCTGAAGAATCGAAGAAGAAAGATCTGCCCTAGTTGATGCTCTGAACTGTTCTGAGAGGAACTCTACGTTCTGCTTCATTAAAGTTTGAGTGGGGAATGAGGAAAAGAGCCCTTTACCCCCACTAAAACGTCTGAAATAAATGCTAAAATGACATAGTTTAAAGCTTGGAAGAGTAGGAAATTACTAAATAGCCCTTATGAAATCGTTAGGAAAAACTGCCAAGTGACCTTAACGGGTGACCTAACGGGTCGTGGTGTCTGACCACGACTCGTGGTTATGCCTATCTGGTACATTGGCTAAAAATTAACTAGGGATGGTAACGGGGGACATAATGAGTCATTACTAGGGACCATGACTCGTTGCCCCCATTTGTCAAGTACACTACCAACTTCTCAAGTTTTTGGATTTCGGCCTGACAACGAGTGACTCAACGAGTCGTGGGACCTAACCACGACTCATGAGGTGGCCCGTTGGGAACACTAACTTTTTTCTTAGGCATCCTTCTCACGGTTGGGTCCCTTAACGACTCGTTAGGTGGGTCGTTATGCAACATTTCTGCAGTTTTCTAGATTTTTTGATTTGAGTCTCGGATATTAATTTTGAGCTTCTGGGGTGTTACAATATCTCCCCCTTGGATACATTCGTCCTTGAATGTTAGAAAACTCATAGCAACCAGAAAAATAACAATCAAAATCTCCAATTATTGCTCATTTAAGTTCAAAACTACCGAAATGACTACCTCCATTTCAGAATACTTAACTGAACTGATCTTTTTTTTCATATATATACATCCAAAGTCAAACAGAAAACTTATACATAGGAACTGAATTCAATCAACTTGTTTAGGTATTAAAGAAAAATTCACATTTCAAGCTACAACAAAGTCTGTAATGAACAAGTGCGGGTATTTGGCCATCATGTCTGCCTCGGCCTCCCACATAGCTCCTTCCACCTGCTGATTTCTCCATAGGACCTTGACTGAAGCTATTTCCTTGTTCCTCAATTTACGAACCTGACGGTCAAGGATCTGGACTGGTACCTCCTCATATGTTAGACTATCCTTGATTCCCACTTTTTCCAATGACACAACAGAGGTTGGATCTACAATGTACTTCTTCAAAACTGACACATGGAAAACTTGGTGTACAACTGCTAGTTCTGAAATCAACTCTAGCTCATAGGCCACATTGCCGATACGCCGAAAAATTCTATAAGGTCCCACATACCTTGGACTGAGTTTACCCTTCTTTCAAAACCTCATCACCCCTTTCATGGGCGAAATTTTTAGGTATACCCAGTCATCAACTGAAAACTCTAATTCTCTCCTCCACACATCGGCATAAGATTTCTGACGGCTCTGAGCTGTTTTCAACCTTTCTTGAATGAGCTAAACTTTCTGCATTGTCTCATAAACCAAGTCTAGCCCTATCAAGGTGGCTTCACCAACTTATAACCAACCTATAGGAGATCTACACCTTCTACCATACAATGCTTCAAATGGGGCCATCTGGATGCTAGAATGGTAGCTGTTGTTGTACGCAAACTCGATAAGCGGCAGATGGCCATCCCAATTACCCTTAAAATTGATCTTGCACGCTCTTAGCATATCTTCTAAAGTCTGAACAGTCCGCTCATCTTGCCCATCTGTCATCGGGTGAAAAGTTGTATTGAGCTTGACCTAAGTGCCAAGTCCCTTCTGAAAAGACTTCCAAAAATGGGAGGTGAACTTGGTACCCCTGTCTGAAATAATGGCCAATGGCACCCCATGAAGTCTAACCAGCTCTCGAATATAAAGTTTATCATAGTCCTCAGCTGAATCTGTGGTTTTGACTGGGAGAAAATGTGCTGACTTAGTTATCCGGTCTACTGCTACCCAGATTGAGTCATGCTGCTGACGAGTCGAGGTAGACCCGTAATGAAGTCCATGTTAACTTCTTCCCACTTCCATGTGGGTATGCTGATATCCTGGGTCATACCTCCTGGTCTCTGGTGTTCTACCTTGACTTACTGGCAGTTCGGGCACTTAGCTACAAATTCAGCAATGCCTCTTTTCATGCCGTTCCACCAGTGAATATCCTGCAAATCACGGTACATTTTGGTAACACCGAGGTGACTGGTGTATCTCAAGCTGTGTGCCTCAGCCAGTATTTGCTGTCTCAACACACCCACATCCGGTACACACAACCTGCCCTGGTAACGAAGCACGCCATCTCCCCCTTGGGAGAAAGCCTCAACCTCCTTTATGAGTACTGCTTCTTTAAGTTTCAGTACAACTGGATCTTTATATTATCTGGACTTAGCTTCAACTAACAAGGATGAATCCGACCCGCTTTGCATTACCACGCCACCTTCAGCTGAATCCACCAACTGCACCCCTAACCGGGCTAGCCTGTGAACTTCTTTTGCTAGCTCCCTATTGCCTTCCTCAATATGAGCTACAGTTCCCATAGACCGTCTACTTAGGGCATCAACCACCAGATTGGCTTCGCCCGGGTGATACAGTACACTCATGTCGTAGTCTTTCAGGAGCTCTAACCACCTTCTCTGTCGGAGGTTTAGGTCCTTCTGGGTGAACACGTACTGAAGACTCTTGTGATCTGTAAATACATCTACGTGAGCTCCATATAAGTAATGCCTCCACATTTTTAGCGCAAACACCACCGCTGACAACTCCAAGTCATGAGTTGTATAATTCTTCTCACGAACTTTGAGCTGTTTGGAGGCGTAGGCTATCAGTTTGCCCCGCTGCATCAGGACGCAACCGAGTCCAACTCTAGAAGCATCACAATAAATAACCAACCCATTTGTTCCTTCTGGTAGGGTCAAAACTGGAGAGGTAGTGAGTCGGGTCTTCAACTCCTGGAAACTCATCTCACAATCATCCAACAACTGAAATTTCACCTTCTTTTGGGTTAACTTGGTCAGAGGAGATTCTATGGAGGAGAAACCTTCCACAAACCGTCGGTAATAGCCTGCTAAGCCCAAGAAACTCCTGATTTCAGTAGGAGAGGTAGGTCTTGGCCAATCCTTCACTGTTGCTATCTTATGAGGATCTACTTGTATCCCCTCACCTGAGACCACATGACCCAAGAAAATCACATACTTCAACCATAATTCACACTTGCTGAACATGGAAAATAACTAGCGATCTCTGAGGGTCTGTAATGCTAGACTTAGGTGATTGGCATGCTCTTCCTCATTTCTGGAGTATACTAGAATTTCATAAATAAATACAATGACGAACATATCCAGGTACTTCTTAAAGACCCTATTCATCAATTCCATAAAGGTTGTTGCAGCGTTCGTTAACCCAAAAAACATCACCACAAATTAGCAGTGACCATATTGAGTTTTGAATGCTTTTTTTGGTATGTCACACTCCCTAACTTTTAGATGATGGTACCCTGACCTGAGATCAATCTTGGAGAAATAGCTGGCTCCCTAAAGTTGGTTAAACAGATTTTCAATTCGGGGAAGAGGGTACCTCTTCTTAATTGTGACCTTGTTCAGCTGACGATAATCTATGCACATTCTGAGGGTACTGTCTTTTTTACACACGAATGACACTAGAGCACCCTAGGGAGAGATGCTGGGTCTGATGAAACCTGTCACGCCCCGCCTTGGGGGGTATGACTGGCACCTGGTGCCCTAGTAGGACCTAGACTGCTAGCTGGTGAGCCTAAGCACATCTGGTACCTGGCCGGCTCTAACTTCGGATTTCTAGAAACAAAGGGCTAAATAACGGCTGTAAACACAGCCTCCGGCCAAATGGCCTATAGCCACCTGTACCTATAATAACAGCTAACCAGAAACATACTCGTAACAAGGAACCTATGCGGGCCGACAAGGCCACCATGCTGTCTAGTCATCTAGGACTCAACAAAAGGAATACTGAACAACTACGTGACCGGCAAGGTCACCACTACTATCAACTGAGGCCTCACACGGCCAACATAAACTAAAATGCTAAACAGCTATAACAAACTACACGGCCTCACACGACTGGCTCAACTGACCACAGGGAAATATATATAGATTGCAAGCCTCTAGGAATACTAATAAGATGGTCGGGATAGGGCCCTGGCCTACCCATACTGTACAACAAAAGGAAATGATATAAACCTCTGAAATATCAAGCTCCGGATGATAGGAGCTGATGACTCTGCGCTGGCTAGGATCACTAGGAATCGCCTCCTCATCTATGAGTACCTGCAGGCAAGTAATGCAGCGCCCCACCGGGCGTCAGTACCACTAGTACTGAGTATGCAAAGCAACTGAACATAATATAACTGAATACAATAACATAATTAGAAATTCTGAATAGTAGGAGACAACTAAATCTGAAGAGCTGATAGGAACTAGATCAAACCTTTCTGCACTGATAGACAGGAGCGTGTCTGTAGTCACGGCGACCTGCTGTCTATTAACTAACATGTAGCACATGAATATATATATACATATATAGCAAACAAGCGTCGATACCAACCCCCATAAGTCGGACGACGCCAAACGAGAAAACAATCTACATACCTCTACCCAGGTCAAAACCAACCAAAAATAAGTACTCCACTCATCTACTCACTTCGGAGCTCCTCTACCGGCCCCCTGGGTCTCCGGCTCAGACCATATCCTCTGATATAAGCAACCGTGTCTGGGTCCGGAGGACTCCTGTGTAGACAGTAACAGATAGGGTTTGGATCCCCGGACACAACTCTACGGGGCTATCTGAAACCGGAGCTACACCTGCAATAACTGAATGTACAGACAGTAACAGATAGGGTCTGATTCCCTGGAACTCTCCTCAGGGCTATCTAAAATCAGAGCTACACCTGTAATGCTGATCAGACTGCTATGGGGAAAGCTTCATCCCATCTTCGTCCAAGCTGGGGACGGCATGCCACTCCTTGGAGCGACGTAAAACCCACCCGCTCAGTGGGCGACACGATTACCTACCCAGGGGCGGCGAGGACGCTCAATAAGGTGCCCTCACACTGTATCAAGTCTCAACAAATAATAGCACATATAAATAGCAAGCATGTATAACTGAAAACGACTATCTGAAATCTGATTTCTTATTCTGATCTCTTTCTGTATTATACTAATTCTTTACTGATTATACTGATTCTGTAATCTTTATTTAACTGTGTGGCTAATCTGTAGCCAGGATACTATCTGTCTGAATGGCTAATCTGTAGCCATAATTGTCTGTCTATCTGATCTTTCTTTACTAACTTTTATTCTGAAAATCTATCTCTTTTTATTCTACAACATGCTTGATAATCACATAATAAGCTATACCGAATCTGGGATGCTAACTCGCCCTTCGGCGCATGCTTTTCTAACTTTCGGACTGATTACGATATGGCAACACAACTCAGAATCTACTAGAATTACTTACTTCTCAGCATTCAACTCCGAGAGTTACAAATACGGAGTTTACTATGATTTACCAAGCTAAGGCTTACTAACTTGCCGAAGAACAACTTCACATACCTTAACCTCAAGTTATCCGACTGTTGGACGGGGCTCGGTCAGTACCCCAGTTAATTCTCCCAACTGCATCATATACACGTCAATTAATACTAAATATAACTTTATTCTGAAGGACGACGTCACTTTCGATACAATTATAGCCTAAACTTAGGCTTATCGAAAGAAGGTCGAAAACTCACTATTTTTCAGAAGTCCAGAAGGGAGAAGTATTCACTTCACAGCTAGGAGCATATAGACACTGGTTTGGAGCAATTCTACTTACCTTAGCCCGGTAGCTCAATGATTCGTCGACGTATTTCGCGAAACTAAATCCGTAGGAATGCTCTCTATTGCTAAATACCTCGGTACCAGAGGTTAATTTCAGTTTGGACAACATTTGGCAGCGTAATTGAACGAATTTACATAACCCTCTTCGTCTCTCTCTCTGTTTGTAAGAATTTTTTGGAAATTATAATGAATAATTCAATTTAAAACCGAAGTGGGGTTTTATATACTTGGGCCTAGACAAGCCCAACGTGTCACGGAGGCAACGCGGAGGCTCCACCTCCGTGACACGCTGCCATTGCAGAGGGGCTCTGCCTCGGCTCCTTCCGCGATGGTTCGACAGGTTACTCGTCCGATCCCTTTCCCGGGCCTTTCTTTAGCACGTATGGCCTTCATATATGCTTAACCAACGCGGGAATAGGTCATCTAGGTGACGGAAATCCTACAGGGTATAACAAAACCCTTATCAAGAAGGTCCTTTAACTGCTCCTTAAGCTCAGCTGGAGCCATTCTATAAGGAGGGATGGAGATGGGATGAGTGTCTAGGAGGAGATCTATTCCAAAGTCTATTTCCCGTTCAGGGGGAACTCCGTGAAGATCATTAGGAAATACATCTGGGAACTCGCTGACAACTTGAACTAACTTAATGGCTGGGGTCTGAGAGTTAGAATCCTTGACCCGAACCAGATAATATAGACATCCTTTAGAAATGAGTTTCTAGGCCTTAAGGTAGGAAATAAACCTAACCATAGGTGCTGAACTGTTGCCCGACCATTCCAACACTGGTTCATTAGGAAACTGAAACTTGAAAACTCTAGTTCTGCAGTCAACTGAGGCATAGCAGGAGTGTAACCAATCCATGCCGAGAATAAGGTCGAAGTCGACCATGTCTAGGTCTACGAGATCAGTTGGAATTACTTTTTTCAGGACTGAGTATGGGCGATTTCTATACACCCGGCTGGCTCTAACTGACTCACCAACTAGGGTGGAGACTGAAAATGGTCTTGAGAGGACCTTTTGACTTACATTGAACTGAACAACTATATATGGAGTTACGAATGAAAGAGTAGCTCCTGGATCTAAGAGGGCATATATGTCTACATGGAAGAGGAGTAACATACCAGTAACTACGTCAGGTGAGCTTTACTGATCCTTTGAGAAGATATAGCATAGAAACAATTCTGGAGCTGACCGCCATCTGTACCTGATGAGATGGCCTGCTTATCTGGTCGGCCTGCTAGAGCTACTGAGGTAGTGGATTGTAATCTCCCTCGCCCTGCTAACGGGCACTCTCTAAGTTGGTGCCCAAACTGTTCACATCCAAAACAACCCTCTCTACTCTGTGGGCACTCTCTAGGATGATTCTTGCCACACCTAGGGCAAGTTGGATACCTGTTCCCTATACTGTGGGCCTGAGACTGAGTTCCAGATGACCCACCCCTCCGATCCTGGCGGGACCAAAAGGTTGGGGCACTGGCTGAGCTAGGTGTTGGGTCTTTCTGCTGTTGCTGCTGTGGGCAGCTACCACCGTCAGATTTTTGCTGGCCAAAATCTAAATGACCAGTTCTTGCCCGCTTGTTATTACGTTCCATATCTTTCAGCTTCACTACCTCAATCTGCTCAATTAGGCTAGAGAGGTTCATGTCCTTGATCAGCATCGTGGTCCTGCACTTCTTGAGGACCAGATTAGATACTCCATTAATGAACTTCAGCATATGAGCCCTTGGCTCGACTACCATCTCTAGAGCATACTTTGATAGTCTGGTAAATTCCAGAGCATACTCCTCCACTGTCCGATTGCCCTGCCGTAGGTTCATAAACTCTACCATCTCAGCCTCCCTCAGCTCTCGAGGGAAAAACCTATCCAGGAAAGCTTTGTGGAACTCCTCCCACTCCACCGGTCCTACTCCTACCGGTTTCCTCTCTTTCCACTGCTCATTTCAAACCTGGGCTACCCCTTTAAGGTGATAAGAAACTAGGTCAGCACTCTCGAAGGAGCTGACACCCATAATACGGGTAATCTTCCTAACCTCATCTACAAACTCTTGGGGGTCCTCCCCCACTTTAGATCCTTGAAATGATGGATGGTTCATTGAAATGATGGAGGGTTCATACGGGTAAAGTCCCGCACACTTGTAGCTACTGCAGACCCATTTGGGTTCACTGGCAAAACCTGCTGATTCACTTGATTGGTCACGGTCTGAGCCAGTAACTGAATGGCCGCTCTGAAATCTATGGTTGAAACCGAATCATCTTGAGGAGATGCTAGGGCTGGTGGAGCAGGTCAGTTGGCATTACTGACCCTTCTTCCATTACCGCGTCTTAGAGGCATGGTTCACTGAAATGAAATAGAGCACAAATTAGAAGGGCATTTCTTGAAATGAACTTAGACGCACAATAAAGAATATGAACAAAAGAGAATTTTTCCTAATAACATCTCATAGCCTCCTTGTCATAAGTGTGGCACGCTTCACACCCATGAAAAGGACTCAACACGATGTGGCTTTCAGACTTTTCGAGGATACTCTAAACCTAGTACTCTGATACCAAGTTTGTCACGTTTCGAGACTACACCCTGAACGTAGCACGGTACTTGAAGTCACAAGTGACTCCAAGTCTACCCTTTATCTATCATACATTAGTATTTTGAGTAAATATGCACAGCGGAACTTTGAAACAATATCATAAAGCATTTACGAAAGACAAGTCTGAAAACATAAAGTTCAAAACATTCGAATAATACTATAAATTTGAAAATCATGTCTATTTGAAAGCCATCTAACTGAGAAGTTGCTGGGACAAGACCCCAGGTAACTATAAGTCTAATTGAATCTAATAAATGCTTGAAGGAAAGAAATAATGCCCTCGGATGATGAGGACTTACACTTCAACTGTTGAGATGGAGAATTTGAATTGCGGCATCTAGCGGTGCTGAGTCAAAGAACCTGCAGCTGTATCATGAAATGACAACAACATAAAAGTATGCATCAGTACTTTGAATGTACTAAGTAAGTGGGAGAAACATAACTTAATATAAAGTCTGAACTGAAATGACACGCAATGACCAACAAGTAAGCTGAACTGAACAACTAATGTAATCTGAAATGGTCAAGATGACCCTGTCTGATGGTCAAGGATATGCCTTAATATGAAACACTGAGTCTGAGATACTGTACTAAATTGAGCAAAACTTATAGGGCTGAAACTGAACTGAGATTCTTCTTAGTTTGAAACATAACTGGACTGACTAGTGGGAGAGTCTGTAACCGACATATAACCATGTGATCTAGATGTGGAGTTCGATGTATACACCCAATCGGTAGGACCCAAAATACCTTTCTAGGGTAAAGGCATGAACTGGCTAATCACAAAAGTATGGAGCCAATCAGGGCAATAATTTGTAAATGTAACCTATGCTGGCAACGTAGTTCTGGTAACCTGGGTGCGCTGGAACCCTGGTTCGCTCGGTGCTAAGTCCTACTCCCATTGGAAAACCTATACAAAACTACTAGGCTAATACCTCGAAACTGGGGTCCAAGACTAGATAGGGACATATAACTGAAAGTACCTCGAGAGTCTTATCGGACCAGATTTTGAAACTGGGTTCTAAACTGGTCAGAGCTGCTCATCTAGAAGCATCGTAACCGTCTAACAACAAACTAAAATCTGAACTGGGGTCCTAGTGTAAGTTAGAGCCACATATCTCAAATGTCATGATTGCCTAGTGGACCAATAACTGAATTCTGATTCTAATTTTGATATCTGGGAGGTACTATTGACACCTCGAGAATTTCTATAGTCAAACCGATTAGTTGACAATATCTGCATAGTTTTGATGGGATTCTACATTCTAACTAAATTGAACTATAAAGCATCTAATAGGGAATTTGACTCATTCCAACAACACAAGAATTCCGTAATATAGCAAAAACTCAAGAATTCAAGAAAATTAATTTATCAAGTCTAGAATTATTCTTATTGATTGAATATCTGCTCGTTTCATATATAAATGAGTTTCAAGGAAAATTCAGCCCGAACATGCTTAATTCACAAGAGGGAGATTTTCAATAAAAAACTATCACGCCCCACCTTGGGAGGCATGACTGGCACCTGGTGCCCTACTGACTTAACTGACTGAGCCTAACCACTACTGGTGCAGGCTTACTTCGCAAATCAAGAAA
This sequence comes from Datura wrightii, assembly GCA_035772735.1. Lineage (NCBI taxonomy): Eukaryota > Viridiplantae > Streptophyta > Magnoliopsida > Solanales > Solanaceae > Datura > Datura wrightii. The sequence continues at coordinate 101,685,541 of JASDFA010000007.1, forward strand.
ACAACGAGTTATATCTCGGCTCTAAACACAGCCTCCAGCCGACAAGGCCTTATAGCCACCTGTAAGGAGAACAGCTAACCAGAAATAAGAAATAATAGGGAATCTTATGCGGGCCGACAAGACCACCATGATTTCTAGTTATGATTGTAAAGTAAACTAGTGCTAAGCTAAACTATGGTCGACAAAGCCACTAATCTATCAGCTAAACAAGGCCCCACACGGCCAACATGTAAACTAAAGCACATATAGGCCCCACACGGCCAATAACAGCTAACCAAAGGGAAACAGAAACAATCTGCAAGCCTCTAGGAGTAATATAATGGTCGAAACAGGGCTCAGACCTACCCATAAACTGTATGATCAAAAGAACAACCTATTATCTACAAGCTCCAGAAGAAAGAAGTCGACTCTTCTACTAATTCTGGCTGGAAGCTAAGAGGGATCTACTCCTCGTCTATTAGTGCCTGCAGGAATGTAATGCAGCGCCCCAAAAGGGCATTAGTACACATGAACCAAGTATGTATGGAAATAACTGTAAATGACTAAATATGAAAGATAGAGCTGAAAATGACCGGGAGAAAAGGAATCGGAGTCATACCTGAGCAGCTGGGTTCTATACTATCTAGTCTATCAATAACTAAAGAAAATAAGAACCTTACCTGGCCCCCATAAGCTGGAAGGTACAACCGGCACAGAACAACTCACCTGGGGCTCCCATAAGCCTTGGAGAGTACACGCCAATCTATATACACCTATCAAGGTTATAACGCGTCAACTGGTAACTATAGCCATCCTGCCAGTCCCCTGTGCCTGCAATTGAGCCTGCTCGGCCCCTGACTGTTGTTGTGTCTGAGTCTAATGGACTCATGATATATGCACCCTAGGCACCAGTATAGTCATGGGTGTGGTGCCGATACGGTGTATGTATAATAGTCTAGCCATGGAATGGACTCTATGAGGAACTGGGACCCATTCTTCGTCCCTCGCGGATGGTATGCTGCTCCTTCTGGAGCGACGTCATCTCGCCCATGGCGGGCATCGACACAACTAATAACCCTAGAATTGGTCATGGAGGGCTATATAGGCAAATCAAATCCCAACTAAGCGTTGAATACTAGTTTTAGCTAATAACAACAACTATCATGATTAATATACTTATGATTCTCTTAATGGGATTTAGACTGAGTTATAATGCTATAGGAACAAACTTTCCTAAGGATTTTGCCTTAACATACCTCGTTCACCGATTACTGATTAACTGGCGAGTTTCAACTCCTATTCAACCGCTCTTCTCTACTGCAATCGTATTATTTGAAGAATGAGGTTAATTTCAATACTAAATTTGAAGAAGGCGATAACTTTATATATAAATATTAACTATATTTCAACTTAACGAAACACAGTCGAAAACTCGTAAATTCTCGAAAGTCCAGAAGGGAGAAATGCTTACTTTAAGCTTGTGATTGTATTGACACAAGTTTGGAAAAGTTCCATCAACTTTAGCCCGGCAGGGCAACGATTCGCCGGGCGAATTTCTTGAAACGCAGTGATGCTCTCTATGGCCTTTATCTTCAATACCCGAAGTTAATTTGAATTCGGGCAGCGTTTCATAGCGTAAAAGGAAGAATAATATTAGTTTCCTTCATTGTTTTCCACTTTGGCCGTGGATATATACATATATAATGAAATGAAAACATAGGGAGGGATATATATATATATATACTTGAGGCGCCAAAGCGCCGATTTACAGTCGTGCCATGGAGCCCAACTCGGAGGGAGGGGGTCCATGCCACGTTGCCCCTTTGGGCAGCTAGCCCAGCCTTTTCCCGCCCAATCTCGACTCTGTACTCGTTCAACCTTTCCCCGGGCCCTTTTCTCGCATGTACTGCACTCTAAAACCCTTACGTACAAATACGTTGTTTAAACATTAGAAACTTATGGGGTGTAATATCCTCCCCCCTTAGGAACATTCATCCTCAAATGTTAACTTCAGCTTACAGGAACTCTAACCCTTATAACTACTTATTCTGGAAAAATTTCTTTAGAGTTTCCCCTGTAATATGGACTATCTGAGAAACCCTGAAACGCAGAAAAGTCTAGTACAGGCACTTCATATAATGCTATAACAACTATTTCACAATAAGGCTGGAGTCAACTGAGCAATATATATAACAAAAATCATGAAATGGCAACTGAATTGATGAATTACCTTAACTACATAATTTGGATTAAGCCTGAAACAAATGAGGGTATCTGGTTCTCGTATCTTCTTCGGCCTCCCAAGTCATTTCTTCTCTGTTATTGTTCCTCCATAATATTTTAACTGAAGCGACTTCCTTCGATCTCAGCCTGCGAACCTGCCGATCCTATATAGCTATTGGAACCTCTTTATAGGACAAGTCGTCAGTAACTTGGACATCCTCAACTGGCACAACTCGAGACGAATCCCCTATACACTTTCGTAGCATCGACACATGGAAGACTGGGTGGACAGATTCTAATTCTGAAGACAGATCTAGCTCATAAGCGACCTGGCCTACTCTCTGGAGGATTCGATATGGTCCAATAAACCTTGAACTAAGCTTACCCTTTTTTCCAAACCTCATCACGTCTTTCATCGGTGAGACTTTTAGAAATACCCAGTCACCTACACTAAACTCCAGGTTTCTACGCTGTACATCCGCGTAAGATTTCTGGTGGCTCTACGCTGTCAGCTTTACTTTCTATTCTAACTAATGAATAATATCTGGCCCAATGGTACATCTTTGTTGAACCTTGGTGAAGAGAATAACGGAAATAATATACCTCGCTCATAATCTGCTGGTGAAGTCCTACTGCATCCGACACATAGAGGAGGCCCCTATACTTCAAAACTCCATCTCCAGTTACCTTGAAATCTACTACTTCCCTTCGCTGAGCTTTACTCCTGTGTTGAACTAGGTTAGGATCTTCATACTGCCACTATTTAACTTCTACAACCAATGATGACACTGCAGTATTCTGAATCACTGCCCCACTGTCTCCTGAATCTACTATACGGATGACCAAATTGGCTAACTGATGTAATTCTCGAGCTAGTTCCCGCTATTCTAGCCTCAAGTACACTAAAACCCCATAGATTTGTGACTTAGGGCATGTGCTATAGCATTAGCTTTTCCTGGATGATACAAAATATTTACGTCATAGTCTTTCAATAATTCTAACCAGCGGTGCTGCTGCAGATTCAACTCTTTCTGTGTGAAGATATACAGGAGGCTCTTGTGGTCAGTAAAAATATCTACGTGAGCACCGTACAGATAGTGCCTCCATATTTTTAGGGAATGGATGACCGCGGCTAATTCCAGGTCATGGGCAGGATAGTTCTTTTCATGCTTCCTCAACTTCCTTGAAGCATAAGCAATTACCTTACCATGCCGCATCAGAACGCATCCTAACCCGACACCCTAAGCATCATAATATACACTGCATACCCTTCTGATCCATCTGGTAAAGCTAATATGGGTGCTTAATTTCAGTATGTTTTTCAGCTCCTAGAAACTCTGTTCACATGCTTCGGTCTAGTGAAATTTGGCTGCTTTCTGAGTTAACTTGGTCAACGATGCTGATAGAGCAGAAAAGCCTTCTACAAACCTCCTGTAGTAACTGGCTAATGCAAAGAAATTACATACCTTGGTTGGAGTTGTCGGCCTAGGCCATGTTTTTACTGCCTTAATCTTTTGGGAGTCTACCTGCATACAAGCTTCTAACACAACATGACCCAAAAAGGCCACTGAATTCAGCCAAAACTAACACTTGAAACTTTTTCATATAACTGACAATCTCTGAGAATCTGGAGCACTGTTCATAAATGATCCCAATTTTTCTTCTTCTGAGCGGGAATACACCAGAATATAATCAATAAATACTATCACAAACGGGTCCAAATACGGCCTAAAAATACTGTTCATCAAGTCCATGAATACTGCTAGAGCATTCGTCAACCCGAAGGACATGACTAGAAATTCAAAGTGGCCATATCTGGTTCTGAAAGAGATTTTTGGAATATCTCTCTCCAGAACACAAATGTGATAGTACCCTCATCGCAAGTCAATTTTATAAAAACACTTCGCCCCCTGTAATTGATCGAACAAATCATCAATCTTGGAAGTGGGTATTTATTCTTGATAGTGACTTTATTCAGCTGTCGATAATCTAAACACATGCGGAGGGAGCCATCTTTATTTCTCACAAACAAAACTGGCGCACCCTAAAGTGAAGTACTTGGCTTGATAAAGCCCTTATCTAACAAATCTTTCAACTGCTCCTGTAATTCTCTGAGTTCAGCAGGAGCCATCTGGTACAGAGGAATAGATATAGGATGAGTACTTGGTAATAAGTCAATTGCAAAGTCGATTTCCCACTCTAGGGGAATACCAGGAAGTTCATATGGGAATACATCTAGAAATTCATTGACCGTAAAAATAGACTGAAGAGTCGGAGATTCTGCTTAGACATCCCGAACCCTGATAATATTATAAATAAATCCTTTTGCTATCAATTTTCTTGCCTGGAGATAGGAAATAAACCTACCTCTTGGTGTAGCCGCACTACCTTTCCACTCCCATACTGCCTCCCCAGGAAAGTGGAATCAGATAGTCTTGGTCCAGCATTCTACATTGGCATAACATGGAGCTAACCAATCCATACCCATAATTGCATCAAAATCAATCATCTCTAATTCTACCAAATCTGCTAAAGACTGGCGACCAACGACCTCTAATATGCACCCTCAGTAGACCCTCTTAGCTATAACGGAATTAGGGGTAGATAATGAAAAATGTCACTGAAGAAATTCCGACGTGATATCGAACTTCCGAGCCACTAACGGTGTAACATAAGATAAAGTGGAGCCTGGATCTATTAAATCATATACAGAATGAGAGCAAATGTCCAGCATACCTGTCACAACATCCGGCGATGACTCTAACTCCTGTCACCCCGGATCTGGACCGGTACCTGAACTGGAGGCCCCTGATCTGCGTCGGACTCTATCGGGTGGAGCTGAGGGCCTGCGCCTTACTGAAGGGGCCGGGGCACGTGACCCTACTGAAGATCTATCATGTCTATCCCGATCACCCTGACCTCAAGCCGGGTAGTCCCTCATCCGATGACCCTCTTGCCCACAGGTATAACATGCTATGGAACCATACTTGCATTCCTAGGTAACCTCGACTGCAAATAGGGAAAAGTGGTACAGCAAATCTGCTCTTCTCTGACCCCCTCTGTTGTTGTGATCCTGCTGGCCGTGAGCTCTCGCTCGGTACTGACTATCCCCGATGACCAAACCTGCTCCCCTGCTACTGTTGTTGACATGGGGTTCTGGGTTTCCTATCTGATAATCGTGTTCTGGGTCCACCCTGGGACTCTGTCTGCATATCACTAGGTCTAGTCCTGTGGCGCTGCTCTTGACTTGCCTTCTTTATCCCTCGCTACGGCTGTCGGATCCCCTCAATATTCTGGGAAAATGCCTGAACACCAGCAGTATCCATGTCCTCTTCCAAGGTAGCTGTGATACAGGTCTCCACATATTCTGGATTCAGACACATAATGAACTGTGCACCCTGGCTGGCATAGTATCTACAAAGGCCGTTGCACATCGGGCCAACGAATCAAACCTCATAATATATTCTTGAACACTCATCGAACCTACTCCAAATACGAAAATTTATCTACCCTGGCCTGGCAAATCTCCCGTGGCAAATAGTGATCTAGAAAGGCCTCTGAGAAACTAGGCCAAGTCGAAGGGGGAACATCTCTGCCTCGGGACCTTTCCCAGCTCTCGTACCATAATACTGCAATGTCCCGCAACTGAAACACTTCTAACTCCACTGATTCTGTAGGAGTTGAATGCATTACCCTGAAAATTCGCTGCAACTGGTCCAGGAAATCCTGAGGATCCTCATCCCGATCTGTCCCTATAAATTGCGGGGACTCAGTGCAAGAAACTCTCAGACCCTCAAGCTACCAAGCCCTCCTGAGGATTCTGCAACTACCGGCACCACGAGCTGATGTTGTGTGACCATCATCTGTGCTAACATAACAACAACACTCCTAACTTACTAATCAAACAGTATTGGTATAGGTACTGCTGGAGGGGGTGCCGACACATTTGCAGCTCTAAGTGGCTCCTGGCATGGTGGAGAATGCTGGGGAGATCGAGATGAAACCTCCCTGTCGCCCTCAGATCGGGTTGTCTCTGACTGGGGCACCCTGCTAGTGCCCTCTCCTGCTGCCACGTCCAATTCATTGCCAGTCGCGATCCGTCGTGGGTCTGACATTTCTATGTAAACAAAAAAAATATGGTAATCCTAGGGATTCAACCCTATACCGTACAACTCTATAGCATGAGTGGATAAGAAAGCAGAGTAACCATCCTATCATGCCTCTCAGCCTCCTGCCTATAGTACGTAGTGCACAACACATCCATAGACAAGACTCTACTAAGCACGATTGCAGACTCCCTGGGATAAGACCTGCTCTGAAACCAAGTTTGTCACGCCCCACATTGGGAGGCATGACTAGCACCGTGTGCCCTACTAGGACATGTACTAACTTAATTGACTGAGCCTAAACACTCTTGGTGCAAGCTTACTCCCCAAATCAAGAAAACAATGAGCTATATCTCGCCTGTAAACACAGCTCCCGACCGACAAGGCCTTATAGCCACTTGTAAGGAGAACAACTAACAAGAAACAAGAAATAATAGGGAACCCTATGCAGGATGACAAGACCACCATGATGTCTAGTTATGACTTTAAAATAAACCAGTGTTAAGCTAAACTATGGCCGACAAGGCCAATAATCTATCAGCTAAACAAGGCCCCACACGACCATAATGTAAACTAAAGCACATATAGACCCTACACGGCTAATAATAGCTAACCATAGGGAAATAGAAACAATCTGCAAACCTCTACGAGTAATATCATGGTCGGAACAGGGCCCCGACCTACCCATAAATTGTATGATCAAAAGACAACCTGTTATCTACAAGCTCTGAAAGAAAGTAATCGACTCTTCTGCTAATTCTGGCTGGAAGCTTAGAGAGATCTGCTCCTCGTCTATCAGTACCTACAGGAAAGTACTGCAGCAGCCCAAAATGGCGTCAGTATAAAAGATAGAGCTGAAAATGACCGAGAGAAAAGAAATCGGAGTCATACCTGAGCAGATTGATTCTATACTATCTAGTCTACAAATAACTAAAGAAAACAAGAACCTTACCTGGCCCCCATAATTCGGAAGGTACAACCAGCATAAAACAACTCACCTAGGGCTCCCATAAGCCCTGGTGAGTACACGTCAATCCATATAACCCTATCAAGGTCATAACTGGTCAACTAGTGACTATAGCCATCCTGCCAGTCCCTTGGGTCTGCAATTGAGCCTGCTCGGGCCCTGACTATAGCTATGTCTGAGTCTAATGGAATCACGATACCTGCACCCTAAGCACCAGGCTCGTCATGGGTGTGGTGCCAACACGGCTTATGTATAATAGTACAACCATGGAATGGATTCTATGAGGACCTGGGACCCCATCTTCATCCCTCGCGGACGGCATGTCACACTTTTTGGAGCGACGTCATCTCGCCCTTGGCGGGCGTCGACACAGCTAATAACCCTGCGATTGGTCATGGAGGGCTATATAGGCAAATTAAATCCCAACTAAGCGTAGAAAACTAGTTACAACTAATAACAACAACTATTCATGATTAATGTACTTCTAATTCTCTTACTAGGATTTAGACTAAGTTATAATGCTATAGGAACTAACTTGCTGAAGGATGTTTCCTTAACATACCTCGTTTGCCGATTATTAAATAACTGACGAGTTTCATCTCGTATTCAACTGCTCTTCTCAACTACAATCGTATTATTGGAAGAATGAGGCTAATTTCAATACTAAACTCAGAGAAAGCGATAACTTCATATACAAATATTAACTATATTTTGACTTAACGAAACACAGTCGAAAACTCGTAAATTCTCTAATGTCCATAAGGGAGAAATGCTTACTTTAAGCCTGTGATTGTATTGACACTAGTTTGGAGAAATTCCAACAACTTTAGCTCGGCGGGGCGACAATTCGTTGGCCGAATTTCGTGAAAATAACTCTGCAGTGATGCTCTCTACGGCCTTAAACTTCAATACCCGAAGTTAACTTCAATTTGGGCAGCGTTTCATAGCGTATAAGGAAGAAAAATATTAGTTTCCTTTGTTGTTTTCCCCTCTGGCCGTAGATATATTCATATATGACGAGATGAAAACATAGGGAGGGATATATATATACTTGAGGCGGTGGACACGGACCCCCCTACGCGCCGATTTACGAGCGTGCCACGGAGCCCAACGTGGAAGGAGGTGGTCCGGGGCATGTTGCCCCTTTGGGCAGCTGGCCCAGCCTTCTCCCGCACAATCCCGACTCCGTACTCATTCAACCTTTTCCCAGTCCCTTTTCTCGCACATATTGCACTCTAAAACCCTCAACCAACGTACGAATAGGCCATTTAAACATTACAAACTTACGGGGTGTAACAAAAATCATCTTCATAAAAGAATTCAGGGCTTCAATTCACTCTTGCAAAAATCTTGATAATTTATGTAAGAACTTATAGAATTCATATCAATAATAAAAGAGAATATCATTCTATAAGAGATTAACGAATAATAACATGTAATTTCTCTGTATTCGAAAAACTTAGGGCTAAAACTAATTGGGAAGTTATGGAAGAATTTTGGGGGACACAAGGGAAGAATAGTTTCCCTTGTTGAATACCCACATACCTGCAAAGAAGCTTGGAGAAATTGTCAAAGTATCAAAGAAGAAAGATCTGCCCTAGTTGATGCTCTGACTTCTTCTGATGGGAACTCTATGTTCTGCTTCATGAAAGTTTGAGTGGGGAATGAGGAAAAGAGTTTGTTACCCCTACTAAAACATCTGAAATAAATGCTAAAACGATGTAGTTTAAAGCTTGGGAGGGTAGGAAATCACTAAATAGCCCTTAGGAAATCGCTGGGAAAAACTTCAAGATGACACTAACGGGTGACCTAACGGGTCGTGGTGTCTAACCACGACTCGTAGTCATGCCCGTCAGGTACACTGGCTAAAAATTAACTGGGGCTGGTAACGGGGGACATAACAATCCATTACTGAGGACCACGACTTGTTGCCCCCATTCATCAAGTATAGTGTCAACTTGTCAAGTTTCTGGATTCTGGCCTAACAACGAGTGACTCAAAGAGTTGTGGGACATGACCATGACTCGTGTAGTCGTCCATTGGGAAGACTGACTTTTTCCATAGGCATCCTTCTCACGGTTCACCTAACGAGTCGTTGGGTCCCTTAACGACTCATTGGGTGGGTTGTTCTGCAATATTTATGCAGTTTTCCAGATTTTCTAATTTGAGCCCCGGATATTAATTCTGATCTTTCGGGGTGTTACACCTCATCAAATAGATCTTTCAACTGTTCTTTCAATTTCTTTAACTCAATAGGAGCCATTCGGTACGGAGGGATGGATATAGGTTGTGTACCTGGTGGCAGATCGATAGAGAAATCTCTCTCACATTTTGGGAGAATACCAGGAAGCTCATCTGGAAACACATACGCAAACTCACTTACCGCAGGAATGGACTGGAGAGTTGGAGATTCTGACTCCATATCTTGAGCCCTAACAATATGTTAAATACAGTCCTTCGCTATTAACTTTCTCACCCGAAGATAGGATATGAACCTACCTTTTGGCGTAGTTGCATTGCCTTTCAATTCTCACATTACCTTCCCGAGAAAGTGAAATCGGATGGAGGTGGTCCAACACTCCACATTGGCATAACATTGAACTAGCCAATCCATACCTATAATTACTTCAAAATCAATCATTTCTAGCTCCACTAAATCGGCTAAGGTCTGGTGACCGACAATCTCTATTGTACAACCTCCGTAAATTCTCTTAATAATAATAGAGCCACCGATGGGTGTAGACACCGAGAATGGTCGTTGAAGCAATTCTGGTGCAATACCAAATTTCTATGTCACTAACAGAGAAATATAAGACAAGGTATAATGTGGATCTATTAAGGCATAAATCGAGTGAGAGAAAACATCCAGCATACCTGTCACAACATCTGGTGACAACTCTGACTCTTGTCACCCTAGTAAGGACTAAGTGTGATCCAGACCACTGCATGAACTAGATTTCCCTGATCTACCTCGTCCTCTGTCGGCTGGGGCTGAGAGTCTGTGCCCTGTCAAAGGTTTTGGAACATGTGATCCTGCTGAGGACCTGTTTTGCTGGTCTCACTCACCCTGATTTCTGACCGAACAATTCCTCATCATATGTCCCTCTTTCCAATAAGTATAACTAGCAGTAGATTTGTATCTACACCTCCTAAAATGTCGTTGACCACAAATGATACAACGCAATATAACGTCCCTGCTTTTATCGGATCCTCTCTGCTTCTGGGAACGTAATGCTCGCTAGCTCTCGTCGGGACCTAACTGTCCGCGATGATGTGATATACTGCTCTACTGCTGTTGAGGTGAATGTGTGGGTGGCCTACCTGATATTTGCGGCCTAGGTCTACCCTATAATTCTGCCTGTATATCAGTGGGCCTGGCCCTCCGCGTTGCTCCTGATTCGCTTTTTTCACCTCATGTTGACACCACCTAATCCCCTCAATGTTTTGAGCAAAAGCCTGAATGTGTGTAATGTCCATATCCTCCCATAAGGTAGCTGCAACACAGGTTTTCACATATTCTGGCAGAAGGTCTGTGATGAACCGGTGTACCCTGGATGGGATGGTATCCACAAATACTAGCATATATCATGCCGAAGAGTCAAACCTCATTGTGTACTCTTGACACTCATCGTACCTTTCTCCAAGTTCAGGAACTGATGCAATTTGGGCCTGTCAGATTTCTCGAGGCAAATAGTGATTTATGAAGGCCTTTGAAAAACTAGACTAAGTCGGAAGGGGTACATCTCTGCCTTGGGACCTTTCCTAACTCTCATACCACAACACTGTTATGTCTCATAGACGGAATATTGCCAACTCGACTGACTCTGCAGGCATAGCATGCGTCACCCTGAATATCCTCTCAAACTGATCCATAAAGTCCTGAGGATCCTCTCCGCGGTCGGTCCCCATGAACTGCGTAGGACTCAGGACAATAAACTCTCAGACCCTCTAACTTCCGGATCCTCCAGAAGATTTAGTGACAACTGGTTCCATGGGCTGGCACTGAGCGACCATCATCTGAGCTAGCATATAAATGACGCTCCTAACCTCCTGATCTGATGGTATATGGATTACTGGGAGTGGTGTTGACATATCTGCTGCCCTAGGGAGCTCCAAATATAATGGAGAACGTCAGGGAGATAGAGATTATGTATCTATCTCGCCCTTAGGTTGGGCTAGCTCTAGCGTTGGCACCCTGGTAGTGTCCTCTCCTACCATAATATCCAACTCCCGACCAATTGTAGTCTGTCGTGTGCTGGAAATTTTATCTGTAGATAAGTAGAATAATGTAAGCTTATGGACTCAGCCCCATACTACATAGCTATATAACATGATTGGAGCAGAAAGAAGGGTAACCACGCTATCAAGACTCGTAGCCTCCAACCTATAGAATGTGGTGCACAACACACCCATAGAAAAGACTCTACTAGACACGATTTGCGGACTCCCTAGGATACAACGTTGCTCTGGTACCAAGTTTTTCATGCCCCACCTTGGGGGGCATGACTGGCACCTAATGCCACACTGGGACCTGGGCTGACCTAGCTGGGCATATGCACTTCTGGTGCCTTCCAGCAACTGAAAATCAAGAAAATAAATAGCTATATCTCTGATGTGAAGACAGTCTCGAGCCAACAAGGCCTCGCAGCAAACCTGTAGAAAAAAATAGCCAACTCATCAAACATAACACTAAAGGGATCCAATGCGAGCCGACAAGACCAACATACTGTCTAGCCATAACTAAAGGAAATTAGGTAGTCATATTCATACTATAGCCGTTAAGGATGCTAACCAAATACCTAAACTAGGCCCTATACGGCTAAAACGAAAAATATAACATACATAGTCCCCACATAGCCAACAACAACCTACAAGGGAAAACTATAGTCCACAGGCCTCTAAGAGTGGAATGGTGGTCGGGATAGAGCCCCGACCTACCCAAAAGCTGTACAATAAAAAGGCAAACCTCTCTAACTATAAAATATGCAGAAAAGGAGCTAATTGAACTACTAACCCTGGCTAATGGTTAAGAAGGTCTTGAACCATTTCTACCCGCACCTATAGGTAAGTATGCAGTGCCCCATAGATGGGCATTAGTATAATATGTACCACATATGTATGGTAGTACTGAATATGATCGAATAGAACTGATAATATAACTGGAAGTAATCAATAGAAAGAATAAGAGCTATAACCTGAATAGCTTCACAACCTGAAGTATAGCTAACAAGTAAGTAATACAAACAAGAACCTTACCTGGCCCCATAAGCCTAAAGGTACAATAAACACAGAATATCCTACTTGGGCCCCCATAAGCCCTAGCAAGTACAGTTCAATATATATACCCCTAGTATGGTCAATATGATTCAACAGGTAACTAGAGCCAACCTACCAGGCCTCTAGGTCTGCAACTGAGCCCACTAGGCTCCTGTAGCTGTGTTTGAGTCCTCTAGGCTCCTATGACTGCACCCTGGGCATACAAGGCTCGACGGAGGGTCAGTGATGCTGTTATGGCATAAAAGAAGTCCATTTGTGGATGGACTAAAATATGGCCTTATAGGCCTAAACATAGTCCTCTAAGACATCATATAGCTCCTCTAAGCGTTCTATAGCCCCATAGATGATGACACAACTAGCAACCTTGATGTTGGTGAACGGAAGGCTATATTACATGGGGTCAATCCCAACCAAAATAATAAACTTTAATCTCAAAAATATCTATAGCAGGTAATTACAATATACATGCTTATGACTTCATTACATGTACATAGGTCGTATTACTATTCGACAGGAATAACTTGCTGAAAAGGTTATCCTTGCATACCTCGAATGCCAATTCTCGTTCACACAAATAGTTCCAAGCTGTAGCCAACAATCACACCAAATTGCACCCCTTATGTTTAGAGAATAAGGATATTTTCAATACTAGGGATTGGCAAATACCAATATCTTTCAAAAATATTGACTACAACTCAACTTCATTCAATTCTGCTGAAAACTCACAAATTCCTGAGAGTATAGAAAGTAAAAATGCTTACCTATCACTTGTAGCTGCTTCGGACCCAATTAGATGTGATTTCTACAACTTTTACTCGGTGGGGTTCTGGTACTCTTCATTAATTTTCATGAAATAACACCATTGAGACATTCGTAGAACTCGTTATCCATGAAAAATTGCATTTGAACAAAGCTAAGCGACGTAATTTTGCTAAAAACCCAAGAGAAATTGAAAGGAAATTGCCTATGGACGTGGGTCTATTTTTGAGATGTTTTAAAATGAAATCAACACGAACTTAAAACATTTAAATAGGCTTGAGGTAGTCGCTAGGGGGAGCGGTGCATCGCCCATCGCGCTAGGCCAGGTGCGGCACGTGCCAGCCAGGGCGCTGGGCAGGCAGAGCGATGCGGCGCCTAATGCGTCTAGCCTTTGGCTCCGACCCCCTACTCGCTTGATCCATGATTGTAAACTCATCCCCTTAGCCCTCATTCATATACGTCATATTCCAAAACTCACAACATATGTATGGACGTATCCGTTAAACGATAGGAACTTATTGTGTGTAACAACAACCATATTATACTCACTTTTTTTAAAGATTATGTAGATATATTATTGACGACTCTTTTTTGAGTTCAACCAGACTCAGGAAGCCTAAGGTGGACTGACCCAGCCTCTGCCGGATGTGCTACCTAGATTTGGACTGAAAAACTGGCCGGGGGAGGCAGAAGGGGAGAGTCTACGATCTAGGATCTAGGAACCCAGTTCGACAGATTTAGTCCAGACTGGAGGGCATCGACTCTTCTAGCCAGGCCAAGGTGGTTGATGGTGTTCAAATCACTATTATGTATCAGAAGATTATACATCTTACATGTGCCTTGGCAGATGCAAAAGAAAGATGCATTGCATAGAGTAAGATAATTTATCATATCGTTGAGGCTCTTAAGGCACAAGTGAATAGCCTCCTTGTTCGTGGAGTTCATAGACGACATGTCCATTATCCTCCTACCTCAGACGAAGATGAGGGTTTGACTGATGATAAAAATTTCAAAAAGACACCTTAGTTATTAGGCTATTAAAACATTGAAAACAAACTTTATATATACATATTGATGCTCTTAAACTTTTTTGACTTTGTAGATAGTTTTGGTGGACATTTAGTTTTTTTTTTGATGTTATAATTCGATTATTACTATGTTATTGATGTTGTTAATTTTAAATTATTTTGGTAGCAATTAGTGTTGAATAGTAGTTGTCATTGAATTGCATTTTAAATGAAGAAATTGCAGGTTTCTACATCTAATTATTTCACAGAAAATCGAACGACAACATAGGTATGGGCGTCGATTCTTTGCAAATATACCAGATGCAAAAACACCAAAAACTAACAGACAACCGATACTGTCCGTCAGTGTGTTCTTAGATATGAAGAATACCGATGAAAACTGTCGGTATTTATTGATTTTTAATAAAAAATAGAAAATTAAAAAATTGAGGGTGTCCATAGGCATATTATTTTTTTCCTCATCGGGTGGCATTTAAAAAATCTACTAAATTAAATTTTATTAAGCCGATGGATGTCCCTTGGTAATACTGATGTTGTCTTTCAATTTTTTGATTCAAATGAGCCAAATTCTAAGGAACCATTGTCTGTCGGTTAGTTATCGGTTTTTACCAAAAAATCAACACTATCAATAGGTTTTGGCCGTCGTGTTTTGGTTAGTTTTTTGTAGTGTCAATCAAATCACCGGTGAGGATTATTGATTATGTACTGGTTCAAGTAGGAAGGGTTATACTTCTAGAATACTTTGTTATCCTTGACTATGTGATTGATGTAGAAGTTCCTATCATATTGGGGCAACCAGTCTTGGCCAACGATAGGGCTATGATGGATTCTAAATGGAAAAAAATCAAATTTCGAGTGAACGATAAGGAAGTCATATTCAAAGTTGATAAGGAAATAAAATTGCCTCGGGAATTTGCATGCATATCGGTGCTTAATGAGTTATATGATATGGAGGAAGTGCTAGACTTAAATGTGGAGGAAGGTGACTTTGAAGGAGTTCTTGCTACTATCCTAGGAACTGATGATCTAATTGATGATGTGAAAGAACATGGGAAAGAAGTGAACCCACTTAATGGGCTTGGATATTACTCTTATAAGCCAAGAAAGTTATCACTTAACCTTGAAAATTGATCCACTCTTCCTACCAAACCTTCCATTAAAGAGCCCCAAAGTTAGTGTTGAAGCCATTACCTTCCCATTTGTGCTACAGATTCTTGGGGCCAAAGAAAACTTTACCAGTCATCATTTCTTCATTTCTTATTGAAGAATAGGTGTAGAAAGTGACCAGAAAGCTCTAACAATGTAGAAAGTCTATTGGATGGACCAGAGTAGATATTTGAGGCATCCCTTTGAGCTTTTGCGAGCACAAAATCATACTAGAAGAAGGTAGTTCACTTGTTATAAATCAACAAAGAAGACTAAATTCGGCTATACATGAGGTGGTTAAGAAACAGACCATTAAGTGGTTAGATGCCTGAGTAGTTTACCCCATTTCTAGTAGCCAATAGGGGATCCGATCCAATGTGTACCAAAGAAGAGAGGAATGACAGTGGTATTAAATGAACTAAATGATCCAGAAAGGCCTCTACGAAACTAGGCCAAGTCAGAGGGGGTGCCTCGGGACCTTTCCCAGCTCTCATACCATAGTACTGTAATGTCCCGCAACCGAAACACTGCTAACTCCACTGATTCTATAGGAGTGTCATGCATTACCCTGAAAATTTGTTGCAATTAGTCTAGGAAATCCTGAGGGTGCTCATCCCGATCTGTCCATATGAATTGCGGGGACTCAGTGCAAGCAACTCTAGGACCCTCAAGCTACCAGGCCCTCTTGAGGATTCGGAAACTACCAGCACCACGGGCTGATGCTATGCGGCCATCATCTGGGATAACATAACAACAACACTCCTAACCTCCTGACCGAACGGTATTAGTATAGGTACTGCTGGAGGGGGTGCCAACACATTTGCAGCTCCGAGCGGCTCCTGGCATGGTGGAGAATGCTGGGGGGATCGAGATGAAACCTCCCTATCACACATAGATTGGGCTGTCTCTGCTTGGGGCACCCTGCTAGTTCCCTCTCCTATTGCCACGTCCAATTCCTTGCCGGTCGCGATCCGTCGTGGGTCTGACATTTCTCTGTAGACAAAATGAATATGGTAAGCTTAGGGATTCAACCCTATACCATACAGCTCTATAGCACGACTGGATAAGAAAGAAGAGTAACCATCCTATCGTGTCTCGCAGCCTCCTTCCTATAGTATGTAGTGCACAACACATCCATAGACATGACTACACTTAGCACGACTTGCAGAATCCCTGGGATACAACCTGCTCTGATACGATGTTTGTCACGCCCCGCCTTGGGGTGTATGACTGGCATCTGGTGCCCTACTGGGACCTGAACTCCTGGACTTCTAAGCCTGGGCACATCTGGTGCCTGGCTGGCTCTAACTCATATTTCTGGAAACAAAGGGCTATATAACGGCTGTAAACACAGCCCCCGGCCCATTGGCCTATAGCCTCCTGTACCTGTACTAACAGCTGACCAGAAACATATCAATTCAGGGAAACCTATGCGGGCCGACAAAGACACCATGCTGTCTAGTTATCTATAACTCAATCATGAAGTACTAGAAATCTACGTGACCGGCAAGGTCACCACTACTGGCAAACTATGGCCCCACACGGCCAACATAAAAGAAAGAAAAAGTACTAACAGCTATACAACTGCACGGCCTCACACGACCGGCTCATCTGACCACAGGGAGATATATACAGACTGCAAGCCTCTAGGAATAGCAATAGAAATGATCGGGACAGGGCCCCGACCTACCCGTACTATACAACAAAAGAAACTGAAATACACCTCTGGAATTCAGTCTACGGATGACAGGAGTTGAATACTCGATCGCTGATAGGAATCACGTAGTATCGCCTGCTCGTCTATGAGTACCTGCAGGCAAGTAATGCAGCGCCCTACCGAGCATCAGTACCACTGGTACTGAGTATGTAAAGCAACAACTGAAAGAAATATCTGAAAGCAATAATATAACTGATGAAACTGAAGTAGAAGGAATAGCTTAACTGTCTGATAATGTAAGTCATACCTTCTCTTAATCATACTGGAAGGACTAGGAATCATACCTGAGGATTTATCGTTCTACTATCGATCTACTGTAACACAGTATAAGATATCATAACATATATAGCACACACAAACCTTACCCGGCCCCCATAAGCCGGGAGGTACAACCAGCACAGAATCTATACCCCTACCCCAGTCATCCCATCTCCTATAACTCTGTAAGCATCCTGCCGGTCCCCTGGGTATGCACTTGGGCTCGCTGAGCCCCTGACTATAACTGTACCTGAGTCCGGAGGACTCCTGAATCAACACCCCGGGCGTATCCGCTCGACGGGGGTGTATAAGGGCCGACCAAGGCACAATATGGGGAAAACTGGCATCCCATGTTCGTCCCCTGTGGGACGGCATGCCACTCCGTAGAGCGACGTATCCTCGTCCTCTGGCGGACAAGTCGATACAGCTATTAACCCTGGGCGGTCATGGATGCTAGGTAATCTAACCCCAAACAACACAACGGTCTCAACTAGTAAGACTGTCTGCATATCTCACATGCTGAGGCTAATAGGGGTAAAGTATCATATATATTACATGCTGAACTAGTGATAGTAATCTGTACGTATTTAACACGTGCTGAGGCTGGTAAATATATACATATGAATATAATCTCTTGCCAGACTGCTCTGGGGCTAATACTGAACAGGATATAGTATTTCTGCTGAAAGCCATGATGTATACTGAGTTTCCATAGCAACATGATTTACTAGTTCTAGTATGCTTTCTAGCTTCACTTTAGCTTATCGTTCTATTTCTGAGATATCTTATAGATATTACATTACTTTACTGGGTTTCAACTGAATACAATGATATCCTAACATTCTGTGTCACATCACATACTGGGCATGCTGTGCAGTTTCTAACACTTATATTGAAATCTATATCGTGCTAGCAATTCCCACGCTGATCATAACATGATGTTTCTAATATCGTACCAACATTCATAATGAACATCATACATGGCATCTGAATATTCTACTGGCCTTTAAATTACTGTACTGTGCCAAGATTACTAACTTGCCGAGGAAACTAGCTTTACATACCTTATCCTTGAACTATTCATCTGTCGAACGAGACTCGGCCGGTACTTCAGCTATTTTCTCCCAACTGCATTCATAAATATGTCAAGTATTACCAAATACAGCTTTACTTTAAAGAGTAACGTCACTTTCGATATAGTTTATAGCCTAAACTTAGGCTTATCGAAAGACGGTCGAAAATTCGCTATTTTTCAGAGGTCCAGAAGGGAGAAATATTCACTTCACAGCTAGGAACACATAGACACTAATTTAGAGCAATTCCACTTACCTTAGCTCGGTGGCTGGACGATTCGTCGGCCGTATTTTACGAAACTGAATCCGTAGGAATGCTCTCTGCTGCTAAATACCTCAGTATCTGGAGTTAATTTGAATTTAGACAACGTTTAGCAGCATAATTGGACGAAAATTATATAATTTCTTCGTTCCTTTTTCTCCCTCTGCGTTTGCCCTCTGTTCTCTGGAAATTTTAAATGTTTTTATCATTTAAAACCGAAGTGGGGCTTTATATACTTGGGGATGGACAAGGCCAACGTGTCACGGAGCCAACGCGGAGTCCCCTCCTCCGTGACACGCTGCCATCGCGGAGGGGCTTTGCCTCGGCTCCTTCCGTGATGGTTCGACAGGTTTCTAGTCCGATCTTTTCCCGGGCCTTTCTCCAGCACGTATGGCCTTCAAATATGCTTGACCAATGTGCGAATAGGTCATTTAGGTGCCAGAAATTCTACGGGGTATAACAATCACCTTTTGGCGTAGCTGCATTGCCTTTCCATTCTCGCATTACCTTCCCGGGAAAGTGAAATCAGACGGAGCTAGTCTAACACTCCACATTGGCATAACATAGCACTATCCAATCCATACCCATAATTATATCAAAATCAATCATTTCTAGCTCCACTAAATTGGCTAAGGTCTTGTGACCGACTATCTCTACTATGCAACCTTGGTAAATTCTCTTAGTAATAATAGAGTCACCGATGGATGTAGAGATCGAGAATGGCCGTTGAAGCAATTCTGGTGCTATACCAAATTTCCATGCCACTAACGGAGTAATATAAGACAAGGTAGAACTTGGATCTATTAAGGCATAAACTGAGTGAGAGAAAACATCCAACATACCTGTCACAACATCTGGTGACAACTCTGACTCCTGTCACCCTTGTAAGGAGTAAGTGTGATATGGACCACCGCAGGTACTAGATGTCTCTAATCTGCCTCATCCTCTGCCGGCTGGGGATGAGGGTCTGCGCCCTGCCAAAAATGCTGGAACATGTGATCCTGCTGAGGACCTGTTTTGCTGGTCTCGCTCACCCTGATTATTGACCGGACAATTCCTCATCATACGTCCCTCTTTCAAACAAGTATAAAAAGTAGTAGAGTTGTATCTACACCTCCTAAAATATCGTCGACCACAAATAATACAACACAGTACAATGACCCTGCTTTGATCTGATCCCCTCTACTGCTGGGAATGTAACGCTCGCTAGCTCTCGCCGGGACCTGATCGTCCGTGACGATCTGATCTACTGCTCTGATGCTGTTGAGGTGAAGGTATGGGTGGCCTACCTGATATTTGCGGCCTGGGTCCACCCTAAAATTCTTTCTGTATATCAGTGGGCCTGGCCCTCCGCGTTGTTCCTAATTCGGTTTTTTCACCTCATGTTGACGCCGCCTAATCCCCTCAATGTTTTGAGCAAAATCCTGAATGCACGTAATGTCCATAACCTCCTATAAAGTAGTTGTAACACAGGTTTCCACGTATTCTGGAAGATGGTCCGTGATGAACCGGTGTACCCTGGATGGCATGGTATCCAAAAATACTGGCACATATCTTGGCAAAGAGTCAAACCTCATTGTGTACTCTCAAACACTCATCATGCCGTTCTCAGGTGCAGGAACTGATCCAATCTGGGCCTGTCAGATTTCTCGAGGCAAATAGTGATTTATGAAGGCCTTTGAAAAACTGTACCAAGTTAGAAGGGGTACATCTCTGCCTCGGGACCTTTCCCAACTCTCAAACCACAACACTGCTATGTCTCGTAGCCGGAATATTTCCAACTCGACTGACTCTGCAGGCGTAACATGCGTCATCCTTAATATCGTCTAAAACTGATCCAAAAAGTCCTGAGGATCCTCTCTGCGGTCGGTCCCCATGAACTACAGAGGACTCAAGACAAGAAACTCTTAGACCCTCGAACTTCCGGATCCTCCAGTAGATTTGGTGACAACCGGTGCCACGAGATAGCACTGAGCGGCCATCATCTGAGCCAACATATAAACGATGCTCCTAACCTCCTGATCTGATGGTATAGGGATTACTGCAAGTGGTGCTAACATATCTGCTGCGCTGGAGAGTGTTCGCGGTCTGCTTCGGTTATTATTAAGTATTATCAACCGACACGCAAGTGCACGTGGTCAAACAAGTAATAAAGTGGCTAAGTAGCCAAGTATCGATCCAAGGAGGCTGCTCTAGATATGTAAAACTGCCTAGTTTACTATATCTCTATTCTATTCCTAACTATGTTAACAACAATCCAACCAAGAGTTGAGTGAGTTTTTGTTTCTAAACTATTTATATATGACAATTAATAACAACTATTTACTTTTGAATTTAGACAATGGATATGCGCATGCCAAGGTTAAGAACGAGTAATGAACTTGATAATCATGATAATTTAGTTATCCTCTTCCTCATGTTGCTAGCCAAGAACGTTTGCCTAGAAATTAAAACTTTCGTATTTAATTTCACTTTAGAATCATAAACCATCCGTCTACATTTCTGTGATCAAATGCAATTTATGACCTAGCACTACAATTCCGGTTCCTAAATTGACTAATACGGCTTTCAAGTATATTTCTATCAAGAAAGCACATCAAAACCCAATTTTCCCAAATCAAGTTAAGAACAATACCCTATTAATTCACAACTTTCCAATTTCGTGCTCTCTCGAGTGGAATTGGACTTTTTAGATATACATTAATGGTGGCCAATCAATAATGTAGTAAGCATAAGAATTAATAGAACAACATGCAAGAAGAAGAATAAACCATATCAATTATCACCAAAATTCATTACACAAGTTCAAAACCTCAGCAAAGAAGGGAATTAGCCACTCATTCTTGGATTAATCATCCTAAAATGAGTGTAAATCATGCATACAATTGAAGGAAAGAAGAAAGGAAGAGAAGAAAACTCTTAGCTTTTCTATTCTTCAACTGCCACAAACCCACGTTCCTGCTCTCCACGTCTGAACTCAGTCTAAAAACTCCAAAACTAAAAAAACTGCTTAAAAATAAACCTAAGTGTGCTATTTATACTAGTGGGAAATTTTTCCCGAAATAACAAGCAACGTGTCACGGAGGCCAACGCGGAGCACTGCCTCCGTGACACGGCGTGGACGCGGACCCTCTCTGGAAATTGCAGGGTCCGGATAATTGGCCTCAACGTGGCACGGAGGCAGTCGCGGAGGCCTATCTCCGTGCCACGGAACTGACGTGCAGGCACACTGGAAATTGCCTAATTAATTCCTGCCCAGGCAGTGTGCTACCGCGATGGCAGCGTGGCACGGCTCCATCGCGGAGCCAGTGTAAAATGTGCCATCCAAGGTCTTTTCCATGCTCGCATCCAAGTCCAACTCCGACATAGTTCCAACACGCATTTTAGCTCCTAAAAATCCCATTATCCTGCAAAACAAATGCTAATCATGTTGGTTAGTATAAATTCGCATTTTATTACCAAATACATGATATTATATACACATTGCACAACAAACAAGGTAAAAATGATACGTTTGAGTATCACTTGGGCATATAAATCTGCCCAAGAACACTTACCCCACACTTAAATCCTTGTTCGTCCTCGAACAACACATACACAATTCATGAAAATTACATCCCAACCTTCGTCACTATGGTGCAACATTTTACGCTACGGTCATATCGATTATTCAATTCTTGCAAATCATCAAGAAAACATGCTTGGTCGTACAAAACAATGACCTTAATACATTAAAGCTTCCTAAACTTTTAAGAATTGATTCTTGATATCGGCAAACTCATGCAAATCAACTAATCAAGAAATCCGACACGAAAATCAATCTTTCATCAAGCATGTACCCTCACAACTCGAGAGAAGCTTCCCCTTTTACGTTCGTGCAGCACACAAACATGCAAGTAGGGGCATATAAAAATTAATTTCACTCTCTCTCCCGAGAGAATTCACATGCATCATGTCATGACCCATAGGCTTGCCCTTAGTGTATTACTCCACTAATATAAAGAAATGCAATGTAGGATCAAATAGGACTTTTAATGGGTTGTATCTAGGCTGTGGATCTAGTATATATATATTGGATTAGCCAATAATAGTCGCTAGCATCCTTAAGCGCCTTTTCAACTCATTTCCATCGACTCATGGACATTGTTCCTCTCTTTTCTCTTTTTCTCCCATTCATGCTGGTTTGCTTTCATATAGCCCATTTCATCAGGCACACTTGACACAAAACAGAGGGTTTTCATGTACCCTCACTATCATTTAATTACAACTAGTGCCTCTTCAACATCATCTTTTCTTTCCTCACTTTGCTTTTCTTTTCTTTTCACTCTTTTCACTCTTTAACACTTTGGGAAACATTTTCTGTTCTTTGTAAGCGCTTAAGAGCTTCTTATAGACTTTAAGGCTAATGAAAAGAAGGAATAAAGCTTAGTTCATACAATTTTGGACCAAAGAAAGAAATCGACTAAAGGCTCAACGGGCTGACTAGGGTATACAACATATAAAAAGGTAGAATTTGACAAGAAAAAAAAATAGAAACTATCGGTTAAAACAAAGAAATGCCTACATCCTTTCCAACACTACACCTCCTTCATTTCATTTTGTATACACGCCAGGCAAGTTCTAGACAATTCACAATGACATGGAATAGCAAAACCTCACTCACACTTCATGCACATGCTCGAATCAAGATGCATTCACAGACTCTTTAATTAGTCAATTACATGAATTCAAGATTAAGCCTCAATCATAATGAACCAAATTCTATAGCCTAGGTAACTCAACATATTTACAAAATTGCATGCTTTCAAACGAATCATTTTCACATTTTGAACATCAATTACAACACGCAACGAAATTTTAGCAACCATAAGCAACTACAGTTTATTGATGCAATCCACCAAAGAAACTAAAAACAAAACATCTACTCCTATCGACTGCATTTCCCTTAAGACGGTCGTAATCCATCCATCATAGGGAACGGTCATCAACTATGACATCGGTTCAATGGGACTATTCTCGGTAAAAGAACCGAAAATAAACTCCGAGAAACCCAAAAATAAAACTTCAAAAGTTTTGCAACACATCGATCATTTCGATAGAAAATATTTACAAAATATTTTGATCAGTGCAAAATATTTTCGCAAAAATTTTGAAAAATATCGATCATATCGATAAAGAAAAAAAATATATATATTTATAAAATTTACAAAATATTTACAAAGGCAACCATAACTTTCAAAAACACACATCATTAGCCACAAACAAATATATACACATAAATCACAAATCAGTTCACAACAACAGGGAAAGCACAGACATACATAAACGTCAAGGAAAAATTATACAGCAAATTCAGAGCCTATGACCCAGCACCTAACTACTCCCCACCCCACACTTAAATCGAACACTGTCCCCAGTGTTCACAACAATACAAAGCACAACATATGGGTGGTGGAACTCCCTGCTCAGTCGAAATATTCGACTTCCTCATCCGGTGCTGCGGCCTCATCGCCCATATCTGAATCAGCTCCATCGTCGTCATCGGATTCCACATCAGAGTCCTCACGACGTGTCTCCTCATCAGTAGGGACGTCATCATCAGTCGGCTCCACAAAGGCTGGCCCCACCTTGCATAAAGCTCTGGCGTTCTCGCCAAAGGGGTAGTCCAGCTCCAGCTGCCATAATTCATCCTCGGTGGCTGGTCTCCCACCTATCCGTAGCTGCAGCATCTGCATGCCGAAATACGGGCCATATATTGGTCGTCACGAGCATGTCGCTCGCCCAGAGTCAGCACCGGTCCTTGTGTAGTGTCGGGGGCCTTGGTCTTTGTCACATCGAGGGCCCTCCGCTCCAACTGCGGAATGTAATCCAAGGCCTCTTCCTCAACGTCGAGGCCTCGAAGGAAGGTGGTGATGAGTCTGCCAAACCCGTATCTGTGGCCCTGGTGTAGTCTGGCTCTCTTCATGGTGGATATTATGACCGCCCCCACATTAATCTCAAGCCTTTCATAAGGGCATACACCAAGCAGACACGGTCCCGGGTCACGTCTGTCATATGAACTCCCGGGATCAAACACGAACATACAATTTTTAGCCATATTCTGGCCTCCCTGTTCATCTGCGAATAAGGCAGAGTCTGGTGGTAACCCCTCTCTTTGTGTCTACTCCATCGGGCTGTGGATCGAGCCCCACACAACGTACGTCTGATGTCGGCATACGGTGGGGTGATGTTGAGCTGGCGGAGAGCGTGGGCGTCTGTGTCCCGCGCTCCCACGATGGCATTAAACTGCTGGGGTTCCAGAGTGACAATCTGCCCTCTGATTTTAATAGTATGGCTCTTGATGGCCGGGTTCCAGTTGGCGTAGAATTCCCGGACCAAGTGAAGGTTGCACTCCTTGGGCTCCTTAAAGATAAAGCTGATCCCAGCTGCCTCAATCCTCTGTACGATGCGAGGGAACTCCTGTGCAAGTGGTTCCCTTGCAATATGTTCCTCGGGGAAGTACTTGTTCTCCTTATGCTTTGCGTACCACTTCGTCCCTTCCTCGGTAACCCATCATGTTCCGTATCGACGGTGCTGACCGCGTGGAACAGCAGGTGCAGCTGGGACAGCCGTGCCCAGTCTCATTCTCTTTCTGCCGGTGCCTGAGGTTGAAGCACCCTTGCCTTTATCTTGTCGGCTGGCCATTGTACCTGTCAATTTACACAAACAAGCACAACGTTAAGCTAAAAACTTGTTAGCTTCGGCTAAGGTCGGGTTAAACAAAATTTACCCCACACTTAGTCTTTAACAATATTTACAACATTTTAGCAAGGATAGCTCTATTTACACGCCAAACACAATCAACTATAAACATATTGCTTAGTGCGTTCACAGAAATTCGACAGCATAACGACTAGCGAACTACTCAGACTTCATACAGCTAACCCAATCCTACTATCGACAGCTATTCACCCATAGAACGTTGCAACAATAACAACAACAAAATAGAAACAACAATACAAACATTTTATATACAACTAATCTAAGCAATTCAACCAATTCACATATTACGCAATTTCCCACAAAAATTCGAGAATTAGTCGTCTTTCAACAATTATACAATATTTACCACGACTTATCTCAAATAATAAACACACCCCGGCATCAATTTCGTCAAACTATCAAGTTACCCAAGTTAAACTTCAACAACCCCAAGCCCTAGAATACAATTCGACAATCAAAATTGAATTATTCAATCAATCGATAAGTTCAAACGTCAAATTCAACAATCCAAACATAATCAATCACAAAATAATTCACGTCATGTTTAATTTCTACCTAGGGTGATATATCTCACCTCTCATGCTCACAATTGACAAAAATCGCCAAAAATTTGAGATAGACGATGAAAGCATACCTTGGAATTGAAGAATCGACGAAAACTTGACGTTTTCCTTGCCTATTAACGTGGCACGGAGCTTGGGGGTAGGGGAATGGGTGTTTGGTCGCGGAGGGAAGAGGGAATGGGGAAAATAGGGGCGAAATCGGGGGTTTTTATTAAGAAAACACGCAGGTCACCCGGAAACCCGGTGTGACCCGGCACTGGGATAAGGGCAACGTGTCACGGAGGGTAACGCGGAGCCCCTCCTCCGTGACACGGAGCCAACGCGTTGGCTTACTGGAATTTTGAAAAATCTAGATTTGCCTTCAACGTGTCACGGAGGCCAACGCGGAGCATTGCCTCCATGACACGGCGCCAACGCGCCAGTGCTCTGTTTCACCATCAAACATTATTTTTCATACCTCGCCTCGTTTCCTCGATTCCAAGTATTTTTCCTCCAGTATACCTGAAAATCACCTCACTAAACAAAAATTGGTTAAATTAATAAATTCCCTACTAAAAATAAAAAACTTACTAAATTACTAAATAAAAATTACTAAATAAAATGCAAATCTAAGCCTAGTCACGACAAAGAAAAGAAAATAAAATAAAAGAAAAACTTTACACTAAAGAAAGAGAAAAAAGAAAAAATATATTTTTCACGGGTTGCCTCCCGTGCAGCGCCTGGTTTAACGTCGCGGCTCGACGTACCAAGTTTCACCACTTTTCCCTCCTCCTTGAGGATATGAATCTCACCCCTAATTTCTTTTCTAATTTCCTCTTATGCTCTAGGGGTGGTGGTGAAAAATTGTAAGGACCAAGCAGTAGATGTTTTCTTTTGAACCTATTGGCCCTTATGTAAGCGAAGTCATTTTGTCTCTCTGAGTTAGCAAATTTTAGAATATATGGGGCTTGGTCCTCCTCTAGACATTTCTCTATAAACTTGGAAGACTCTATTTCTATGTTGTCAACCAAACTTAATGTCGAAAAATGCGTAGAGTGTGGTCCAATACACCTCAACTCTGAAATTGCTTTGTGCTTGACTTCCTTACTTGTGTACACCTTTTCAACATCGACATCTATTTCTCCATTAAGGTCACATGGGAGATATTCATTTTCTTCTTCCATGAATGGAATTTCTATAGGTATGAGCTGATCACGGAGACACTCAAGAGATTCTAATTGTGGGGCTTCATCCAAAAATTCACCCTTGTATTCCTCTTGTAGTTCCTCTTGAATATCGGCTAAAACTGTCACCTGCAAATTATCACAAGCTTCAGCCTCAGCACACATCTCTGTGAGTTTGACGCTCATCCTGCTTACAACCTCTGCATTCTCCTTTTGCTGAATTATCAGTTCTGCCACCGACTCCTTCATTGCTTCTGATTGCACCAGGAGTTGTTTCATCATGTCCTCTATTTGAACTTGGCGTCCCAAGTCCTCATTTTCAACATGCCTATATTCAGCAAAAACAACAAAAGGATCATAGTAGGGGCTTGGGGGAGGGGAATATGCCTTTGGACAATCACCCCAATGGCCATATTGACACCCACATATATTGCACGTGTTACAGTTTTGCCACATGTGGGGTCCTCCGCAATTCATGCAAGATTCGCCAAAATATGCGTATCCACCATTTATATTCCAAGATGTCATGTCAATGAGGGTATCCGAAAGAGAGAAAAATTAAAATGAACAAAGAATTAAAACAAATACTAAGACCAAGTTGTCAACACTTAAGAAAATAAAACAAAAATACAGTAAATTTACACTTAACACAATTTTACAAATCGCCTAGCCTCCCCGGCAACGGCGCCAAAAACTTGTTCGCGGTCTGCTTTGGTTATTATTAAGTATTATCAACTGACACGCAAGTGCACGTGGTCAAACAAGTAATAAAGTGGCTAAGTAGCCAAGTATCGATCCAAGGAGGCTGCTCTAGATATGTAAAACTGCCTAGTTTACTATATCTCTATTCTATTCCTAACTATGTTAACAACAATCCAACAAAGAGTTGAGTGAGTTTTTGTTTCTAAACTATTTATATACTACAATTAATAACAACTATTTACTTTTGAATTTAGACAATGGATATGCGCATGCCAAGGTTAAGAACGAGTAATGAACTTGATAATCATGATAATTTAGTTATCCTCTTCCTCATGTTGCTAGCCAAGAACGTTTGCCTAGAAATTAAAACTTTCGTATTTAATTTCACTTTAGAATCATAAACCATCCGTCTACATTTCTGTGATCAAATGCAATTTATGACCTAGCACTACAATTCCGGTTCCTAAATTGACTAATACAGCTTTCAAGTATATTTCTATCAAGAAAGCACATCAAAACCCAATTTTCCCAAATCAAGTTAAGAACAATACCCTATTAATTCACAACTTTCCAATTTCGTGCTCTCTCGAGTGGAATTGGACTTTTTAGATATACATTAATGGTGGACAATCAATAATGTAGTAAGCACAAGAATTAATAGAACAACATGCAAGAAGAAGAAGAAACCATATCAATTATCACCAAAATTCATTACACAAGTTCAAAACCTCAGCAAAGAAGGGAATTAGCCACTCATTCTTGGATTAATCATCCTAAAATGAGTGTAAATCATGCATACAATTGAAGGAAAGAAGAAAGAAAGAGAAGAAAACTCTTAGCTTTTCTATTCTTCAACTGCCACAAACCCACGTTCCTGCTCTCCACGTCTGAACTCAGTCTAAAAACTCCAAAACTAAAAAAACTGCTTAAAAATAAACCTAAGTGTGCTATTTATACTAGTGGGAAATTTTTCCCGGAATAACAAGCAACGTGTCACGGAGGCCAACGCGGAGCACTGCCTCCGTGACACGGCGTGGACGCGGACCCTCTTTGGAAATTGCAGGGTATGGATAATTGGCCTCAACGTGGCACGGAGGCAGTCGCGGAGGCCTATCTCCGTGCCACGGAACTGATGCGCAGGCACACTGGAAATTGCCTAATTAATTCCTGCCCAGGCAGTGTGCTACCGCGATGGCAGCGTGGCACGGCTCCATCGCGGAGCCAGTGTAAAATGTGCCATCCAAGGTCTTTTCCACGCTCGCATCCAAGTCCAACTCCGACATAGTTCCAACACGCATTTTAGCTCCTAAAAATCCCATTATCCTGCAAAACAAATGCTAATCATGTTGGTTAGTATAAATTCACATTTTATTTCCAAATACATGATATTATATACACATTGCACAACAAACAAGGTAAAAATGATACGTTTGAGTATCACTTGGGCATATAAATCTGCCCAAGATCAGAGAGCTCCTAATATGATGGAGAACGTCGGGGAGATCGATATGGAGAATGTGGTGCACAACACACCCATAGAAAAGACTCTACTAGATACTATTTGCAGACTCCCTAGGATACGACATTGCTCTGATACTAAGTTTGTCACGCCCAACCTTGAGGGGCATGGCTTGCACCTAATGCCACACTGGGACCTGGGCTGACCTAGCTATGCATATGCACTTTTGGTGCCTGCCAGCAACTCAAAATCAAGAAATAAAATAGCTATATCTCGACTGTAAAGACATCCTTAGGCCAACAAGGCCTCGTAGCAAACCTGTAAAAAAAAACAGCTAAGCCAACATACATAACACTAAAGGGATCCTATGCGAGCCGACAAGACCAGCATACTGTCTAGTCATAACTAAAAGAGATCAGGCAGTTATATTCATACTATAGCCGATAAGGATGCTAACCAAATACCTAAACTAGGCCCCATACGGCTAACACAAAAAATATAACATACATAGGCCCCACACAAGCCACAACAACCAACAATTGATAACTATAGTCCATAAGCCTCTAAGAGTGGAATAGTGGTCGGGATAGAGCCCCGACCAACCCAAAAGTTCTACAACAAAAAGAGCAAACCT
This sequence comes from Datura wrightii, assembly GCA_035772735.1. Taxonomy (NCBI): domain Eukaryota; kingdom Viridiplantae; phylum Streptophyta; class Magnoliopsida; order Solanales; family Solanaceae; genus Datura; species Datura wrightii. The sequence continues at coordinate 101,715,619 of JASDFA010000007.1, forward strand.
CTCTAACTATCAACTATGGAGAAAAGGAGTTGACTGAACTGCAAACCCTGGCTGATGGCTAAGACGGTCTTGAACCACATCAATCCGCACCTACAGGCAAGTATGCAGTGCCCTATAGATGGGCATCAGTACAATATGTACCAAATATGTAAGGTAGTAGTGAAAATGATTGAATAGAACTGGAAGTAATCAATAGAAAGAATAAGAGTTATAACCTGAATAGCTTCACAACCTGAAGTATAGCTAACAAGTAAGTAATACAACTAAGAACCTTACCTGGGCCCCATAAGCTTGGAAGGTACAATCAACACAGAATAACCTACTTGGGCCCCCATAAGCCCTAGCAAGTATAGTTCAATCTATATACCACTAGTATGGTGAATATGATTCAACTGGTAACTCTAGCCAACCTACCAGGCCTCTAGGTCTGCAACTGAGCCCATTAGGCTCCTGTAGCTGTGTTTGAGTCCTCTGGGCTCCTGTGACTGCACCTGGGCATACAAGGCTGGACAGAGGGTCAGTGATGCCGTTATGGCATAAAAGAAGTCCATTTGTGGATGGACTATAATATGGACTTATAGGCCTAAACATAGTCCTGTAAGACATCATATAGCTCCTCTAAGTGATCTAATAGCCCTGTAGACAATGACACAGCTATCAACATTGAGGTTGGTGAATAGAAGGCTATATTAGACGGGGTCAATCCCAACCAAAATAATAAACTTTAATCTCAAAACTATCTATAGCAGCTAATCATAGTATACATGCTTACGACTTGCTTACAAGGACATAGGTCGTATTACTATACGACAGGAATAACTTGCTGAAAAGGTTATCCTTGACATACTTCGAATGCCAATTCTCGTTCACCCAAATAGTTCCAACCTATAGCCAACAATCCCACCAAATTGCAACCCTTATGTTTAGAGAATAAGGCTATTTTCAATAATAGGGATTGGAAAATAACAATATCTTTCAAAAATATTGACTACAACTCAACTTCATTCAATTTGGCCGAAAACTCAAAAATTCCAGAGAGTTTAGAAAGTAGAAATGCTTACCTATCACTTGTAGCTGCTTAGGACTCAATTAGAAGTGATTTCTACAACTTTTACTCGGCGGGGTTTTGCTACTCTGAGTGAATTTTCATGATATAACTCCGTAGAGACATTCCTGGAACTCTTTATCCCAGATAAATTGCATTTGAATGAAGTTTAACGATGTAATTTTGCTAAAAACCCGAAAGAAATTGAGAGGAAATTGTCACGCCCCGCCTTGGGGGATATGACTGGCACCTGGTGCCCTATTAGGACCTGAACTGCTAGACTACTGAGCCTAAGCACATCTGGTGCCTGGCTGGCTCTAACTCAGATTCATGGAATCAATGGGCTATATAACGGCTGTAAATATAGCCTCCGGCCGACTGGGCCAATAGACACCTGTACTTTAATATCAGCTAACAAGAATCATACTCATATAGGGAAACCTATGCGGGCCGACAAGGCCACCATGCTGTCTAGTTATCTCAAACTCAATATAACAAATGCGGAACAGCTACGTAACCGGCAAGGTCACCACTATTGACTGGATGAGGCCTCACACGGTCAACATAGACAACTAAACGTACGCACGGCCCCACACGACCGGCACAACTAACCACAGGGAAATATATACAGACTGCAAGCCTCTAGTAATACTGATAAGATGGTCGGGACAGGGCCCCGACCTACCCGTACTATACAACAAAAGAAAATGAAATACACCTCTGAATATCAAGCTCCAGATGACAGGAGCTGATGACTCTGCGTTGGCTAGGATCACGAGGGATCGGCTCCTCGTCTGTGAGTACCTGCAGGCAAGGAATGCAGCGCCCCAAACAGGCGTCAGTACTACTGGTACCGAGTATGCAAAGCAAACTAAACATAACTGAATACAAATAACATAACTAGCAATTCTGAATAGCAGGAGATAACTGAATCTGTAACAACTGATATGAACTGAATCAGACTTTTTGTGTTGTGATAGGGCAGGAGTGTACCTGTAGACGCGGCGGCCTGCTGTCTATTAACTAATATATAGCACATATATATATATATATAGCAAACAAGAGCCAATACCAACCCCCATAAGTCGGATGGCGCCAAACAAGCAAACAATCTATATATCCCTACCCGAGTCAAGAACAGCCAAAAATAAGTCACTCCACTCATCTGCTGACTACGAGCACCTCTGCCGGCCCCCTGGGTCTCTCGCTCGGGCCATAGCCTCTGATATAAATAACCATGTCTGAGTCTGGAGGACTCCTATACTGTATCTGTAATTGTAACTGTATTTGAATCTGTTCCCTGGGCGCTTGCGCACAACAGGGCTATCTATATTGTAATGTTGATCAGCCTGATATGGGGAAAGCTTCATCCCATCTTCTTCCAAACGAGGGACAGCATGCCACTCCTTGGAGTGACGTAAACCCACCTGCTCAGTGGGCGACACAGTTACCAACCCAGGGGCGGCGAGGACGCTCAAAAGGGTGCCCTCACGACACAACCAAGTCTCAACAAACAATAAGCACATATATAGCAAGCATGTTTAAACTGAAAAATACTTTCTGAATTCTGATTTCTTATTCTAATCTCTTTCTGTATTATACTGATTCTCATACTACTTTATACTGAATCTGTAATATTTATCTAACTGCATGGCTAATCTGTAGCCAAGATACTATCTAACTGTATAGCTATACTGTAGCCAAGATATCATCTATCTGTATGGCTAATCTGTAGCCAAGATACTATCTAACTATCTGATTTTACTTTATTGACTCTTATTCTGAATATCTGTCATATTATTCTATAAACATGCTTGTTAATCACATACTGGGCTATACTGAGTCTGGAATGCTAACTTTCCATTTTGGCGCATGCTTTACTAACTTTCGGACTGATACGATATACTAACGTAAACCAGATTCACTGAACTTGCACAATACTCAATATTCAACTCCGGGAATTCTACTACGGAGTTTACTGTGCTATACAAGGCTAAAACTACTAACTTGCCGAAGAAACTGGCTTTACATACCTTAACCTCGGTTTATCCGACTAATGGATGAAGCTCGGTCAGTACTCCAGCTATTTCTCCCAACTGCATTTACATATATATCAATTAGAACTAAATACACCAATATTCTAAAAGAAAACGTCACTTTCGATATATTTATAGCCTAAACTTTGGCTTATCGAAAGACGGTCGGAAACTCGCTATTTCTCGAAAGTCTAGAAGGGAGAAATATTCACTTTAATGCTAGGAGTATATTGACACTAATTTGGAGGAATTCCACTTACCTTAGTTCGGCAGCACGACGATTCGCCGGCCGAATTTCGCGAAACTAAATCCGTAGGAATGATCCTTACTGCTTAATACCTTCGTATCTGGAGTTAATTTGAGTTTGGACTACGTTTGACGGCGTAATCGGATGAATATTGGTAAGGAATCTTTGTTCTCCCCTGTTCCCCTACATTTTCTTCTGGAAATTATAAGAATTTTATGAAATAAACCAAAGTGAGGGGTTTATATACTTGGCCCTAGACAGGGCCAACATGTCACGGAGCCAACGCGGAGGCTCCACCTCCATGACACATTGCCATCGCGGAGGGACTCTACCCCGGCTCCTTCCGCGATGGTTCGATAGGTTTCTCGTCCGGTCTTTTCCCGACCCTTTTTCTAGCATGTATGGCTTTCAAATACTCTTAACCAACACGCGAATAGGCCATCTATGTGTTGGAATTTTACGGGGTGTAACATTCTCCCCCCCCTTAAGAACATTCATCCTCGAATGTAAACTTCTATCTAGAGGACTTCTCAACTTACTTAACTTGTTTCTAGAAAAATTGCGACAAAGTTTCCCCTGTAATATGGACTATCCCAAAAACCTGAAATGTAGAAAAGTCCCATACAGGCACTCCACATAATACTATAGTTTTTAAATGACAGATTAAAATAGACCTTCTCATTTATATGTATACTAGAAGGCACTGCATAAGATAATAATACTAACATACCTGTCGCCTGACTAGGCTTGAAATAAGTGAGGGTATCTGGTCTTCATATCTTCCTCTACCTCCCAAGTCATTTCCTCTCGGTTCCTGTTACACCACAATACCTTGACAGACGCAATATCTTTATTTCTCAATCTACGAATCTGTCTGTCTAAGATGGCTACTGGAACCTCTTCATAGGCCAGCTCTTCCGTAACCTAGATATCCTGGACTAGGACTGCTCTGGATGGGTCTCCTATGCATTTCCTCAGCATAGATACATGAAAGACCGGATGAACGGATTCTAATTCTGGAGGCAAGTTCAACTCATATGCTACTCGGCCTATCCTTCGACGAATCTGATAAGGTCCAACAAATCTCGGACAGAGCTTACCTTTCTTGTCGAATCTCATCACCCCTTTCATCGGAGATACTTTCAGAAATACCCAGTCATTCACATCAAATTCCAGGTCTCTGCACCACACATCAGCATATGATTTCTGGGGGCTCTGTGCAATCATTAGGCGTTCTCTGATAAGCTTTACCTTCTCCTCTGACTGTTGAATGATGTCTGGCCCAATCAACGCTGATTTTCCCACTTCAAACAAGCCAACTGGTGATCTGCATTTTCGCCCATACAATGCTTCAAAGGGCGCCATCTGGATGGCTGAGTGATAGCTAAGCTATTATTATAAGCAAATTCAATTAATGGCAAATGCTCATCCCAGCTACCTCCAAAATCTAGCACACACGCTCGTAGCATGTCCTCGAGCGTCTGAATAGTGCGCTCAACCTGTCCATCTGTCTGAGGGTGGAATGCTGTACTCAAATTAATCTGCGTTCCCAGACCCCTCTGAAATGACTGCCAAAACCTAGCTATAAATTGTGCTCCTCTGTCTGAAATAATGGATACTGGCACTCCATGTAATCTAACTATTTCTCTGATATATAATTCGGCATAATCCTCGGCCGATAAGGTAGCTTTCACTGGCAGGAAATGAGCTGATTTTGTCAGCCTATCAACTATTACCCAAATAGAATCGTGTCTATGTCTGGTATGGGGTAATCCTACTACAAAATCCATATTCACTGCTTCCCATTTCCATAGAGGCACAGCTATGTCCTGAGTTAACCCGCCTAGTTTCTGGTGTTCCGCTTTTACCTGTTGGCAGTTAGGACACTGGGCTACAAATTCGGCAATTTCTCTTTTCATTCCTGGCCACCAATAATTCTCCTTGATATCATGGTACATTTTCGTCGCACCAGGGTGAAGAGAATAACGGGCATAATGTACCTCATTCATAATCTGCTGGCGAAGCCCTAAAACATCTGGAACACAGAGGGGGCCTTTACATAAGAGCACTTCTTCCTCAGTTATCTAAAAATCTGGCGCTTTATCCTGCTGGATTTTGTCTTTAAGCTAGATCAGGTTAGGATCCTCATACTGCCGTTCTTTTACTTCCACAACTAATGATGACATGGTAGTGTTTTGAATTATCGCTCTGTTGTCCTCAGTGTCTGCTATACGAACGGCTAGGCTGGCTAATTTATGTATCTCCCTGACCAACTCCCGCTGCTCGGGCTGCAAATACGCTAAACTGCCCATGGATTTACGGCTGAGAGAATCTTCTACTACATTGGCTTTTCCTGGATGATACAAAATATCCACATCATAATCTTTAAATAGCTCCAACCAGCGACGCTGTTGCAGATTCAACTCCCTCTGGGTGAGGACATACTATAGGCTCTTATGATCTGTGAAAATATCCACATGGATGCCATACATGTAATGTCGCCATATCTTTAAGGCGTGGATCACTGCGGCTAACTCCAGGTCGTGGGTAGGGTAATTCTTTTCGTGTTTCCTCAGTTGTCTAGAAGCATACGCAATCACCTTACCATGCTGCATCAACACACAACCCAACCCAACGCCTGATGCATTGCAATACACTGAATATCCTTTTGTACATTCCGGCAATGCTAACACTGGGGCGGAGGTTAATCTGTCTTTTAACTCCTGGAAGCTCTGCTCACATGCCTCTATCCACTGAAACTTCGTTGCTTTCTGCGTCAGTTTGGTCATAGGTGCCGCTATAGTAGAGAATCCCTCAACAAATCTCCTGTAATATTCCACTAACCCCAGAAAACTGCGAACTTCGGTCGGAGTGGTAGGCCTAGGCCAGGTTTTAACTTCTGCTATCTTCTGCGTGTCAACCTGTATACCAGCATCCGACACAATATGCCACAAGAAGGCTACTGAGTTCAGCCAGAATTCACACTTGGAGAACTTAGCATATAATTGACGGTCCCTGAGAATCTGCAGCACTGTCCATAAATGAGCCTGGTGATCTGCTTTAGAGAGAGAATACACCAGAATATCATCAATAAACACTATCACGAACAGGTCCAGGTATGGTCTGAAAATGCTATTCATTAGGTCCACGAATATTGCTGGGGCATTCGTCAACCCAAAGGACATAACTAAGAATTCAAAGTGTCCATATCGGGTCCTGAAAGCCATTTTGGGAATGTATCTTTCACGAACTCGAACCTGATGATATCAGAACCGCAAGTCAATCTTGGCGAAATATCTAGTCCCCTGTAACTGATCAAACAAATCATCTATTCTGGGAAGCGGATACTTACTCTTTACTGTAACTTTATTCAGCTGCCGGTAATCTATACACATGCGGAGCGAGCCATCTTTCTTTCTCACAAATAGAACTAGCACACCCTACAGTGAAGTACTCAGCCTGATACAACCCTTATCTAGCAGGTCCTTCAGTTGCTCTTTTAATTCTCTAAGTTCAGCAGGAGCCATGCGATACGGAGGAATTGATATAGGTTGAGTACCTGGTAGCAAGTTAATTGCAAAATCTATCTCCCTTTCTAGGGGAATACCAGGTAACTCGTCTGGAAATACATCAAGAAATTCATTCACCACTAGAACAGACTGATGTGTTGGAGATTCTACCCGGACATCCTGAACCTTGACTAGGTGGTAGATACATCCCTTAGCTATCAATTTCCTCGCCTGAAGGTAGGAAATAAACCTACCTTTTGGAGTAGCTACGTTGCCTTTCCACTCTCGCACTGCCTCTTTTGGAAAGTGGAATCAGACCGTCTTGGTCCATCATTCTACGTTAGCATAGCATGGCACCAACCAATCTATACCCATGATGGCATCGAAATCAATCATTTCAAACTCTACCAGATCTACTGTAGTCTGGCGATCAGCAACCTCTACTATACACCCTCGATAAATTCTACTAGCTATAATGGAGTCACGATGGGTGTAGATACTGAAAAGGGCTGCTGTAATATCTATGGTGCGAAGTTAAACTTTCGAGCCACAAATAGGGTAATATATGACAGAGTGGACCCTAGATCAATCAGTACATAAGCAGGGCATGAACAGATAGTCATCATACCTGTCACTACATCTGGAGACGCCTCTGAGTCCTGTCTCCCTCGTAATGCATAGATACGGCTTGAGCCCGTACCTGAACTGGAGGCTCCTAATCTACCTCGGCCTCTACCTGCTGTACCTGAGGGCCTACGCCCTGCCGAGGCTACTGGAGCTCGTGGCTCTGCGGATTCCCCGTCCTAACTATCTCTGCTCTCTTGTCCCCTGGCCGGACAATCTCTCATGCGGTACCCCTCCTTCCCGCAAATATAACACCCCGAGGAGCCATACCTACAAGCTCCGATGTGAGGTCGGCCGCAATTAGGGTAGGGTGGGGGTGTAAATCTGCTCTGCTCTCCCCTTCTCTGCTGCAGGGAATCTACTGTTTGAGAACTGCCACCAGACTCTAACTGCCCTCGACGAGAAAATCTACCTCGCTGCTATTGCTGTGGTGGAGGTGGGGGTCTAGGGGGTCTGTCTGACAATCAGGGCCTGGGTCCTCTCTGAATCTCCCTTTGCATTCCATCTTATCTATCTCTGCGGCGCTCTTCCTGATTTGTTTGTCTACTGCCCTGTTGCTGCTGTCTAAAGCCCTCAATGGTCTTGGCAAAGGCCTATAGTCGGGCAATATCCATATCTTCTCGTAACGCAGCCGTCATGCAAGCTTGAATATATTCCGGGTTTAGGCCCATAATGAACCGGTGGACTCTGGATGGCATAGTATCCACAAAAGCTGGAGCATCGCGGGCTAGGGAGTCAAACTGTAGGGAATATTCTCGTACACTCCTCGCCCCCTTCTCCAAATGCAAAAACTGATCCATCTGGGCCTGCCAGACCTGTCGTGGCAAATAACGGTCCAGGAAGGCCTCCGAGAAGCTGGATCAGGTTGGAGTGGAAACATTTCTCCCTCGAGACCTTTCCCAACTCTCATACCATAATACAGCTATGTCCCGCAACCGAAACACTGCAAGCTCAACTGATTCCGTAGGGGTCACATGCATAACCTGGAAAATTCTATGCATCTGGTCTAGGAAATCCTGGGGGTCCTCTGCTTGATCTGACCCAGTGAACTGTGGGGGACCTAGTGCCAAAAACTCCTTGACCCTAGAACTACCTGACCCACCTGAAGGCTCTGCTACTATAGGTGGCACTGACTGGCGCTGTGTGGCCATCATTTGTGCCAACATAACCACTGCGCTCTGAACTTCCTGGCCTGATGGCGAAGGTACAGGATCTATCGGAGGACGTGTCGTGCCCAATGGCTCCTGATTTGAGGGGGACTACTGAGAGGGCTATGATGAAGCCTCTATATCTCCCTCAGATCGGGCTGACTCTGAATGGAACTGAGGCATCCTACTGGTGCCTTCTCCTGCTGCTATGTCTAATCTTCTGCCGGTGGCAGGGTGACGCTGGTCTGCCATTCTTATCTGTAGACAAAGAATATGATAAGTTTTAGGGACCCAACCCTATACTGTACCGCTCTGTAGCACGACTGAATGAGAAAGAAGAGTAACCATCCTATCATGCCTTACAGCCTCCTGCCTATAGTATGCGGTACAAAACACATCCATAGATAAGACTCTACTTAGCAAGACTTGCAGACTCCCTGCGACACGACCTGCTCTGATACCAAGTTTGTCACGCCCCGCCTTGGGGGGTATGAATGGCACCTAGTGCCTTATTAGGACCTGAACTGCTAGACTACTGAGCTTAAGCACATCTGGTGCCTGGCTAGCTCTAACTCAGATTCATGGAATCAACGGGCTATATAACGGCTGTAAATACAGCCTCCGGCCGACTGGGCCTATAGCCACCTGTACTGTAATATCAGCTAACCAGAATCATACTCATATAGGGAAACCTATGTGGGTCGACAAGGCCACCATGCTGTCTAGTTATCTCAAATACAATATAACAAATGCGGAACAGCTACGTGACCGGCAAGGTCACCACTACTGACTGGATGAGGCCTCACACGGCCAACATAGACAACTAAACATACGCACGGCCCCACACGACCGGCACAACTAACCATAGGGAAATATATACAGATTGCAAGCCTCTAGGAATACTGATAAGATGGTCGGGACAGGGCCCCAATATTCTGAAAGAAAACGTCACTTTCGATATATTTATAGCCTAAACATTGGCTTATCGAAAGACGGTCGGAAACTCGCTATTTCTCGAAAGTCCAGAAGGGAGAAATATTCACTTTAAGGCTAGGAGTATATTGACACTAATTTGGAGCAATTCCACTTACCTTAGTTCGGTAGCACGACAATTCGCCAGCCGAATTTCGCGAAACTAAATCGGTAGGAATGCTCCTTACTGCTTAATACCTCGGTATCTGGAGTTAATTTGAGTTTGGACCGCGTTTGACGGCGTAATCAGATGAATATTGGTGAGGAATCTTCGTTCTCCCCTGTTCCCCTACGTTTTCTTCTGGAAATTCTAAGAATTTTATGAAATAAACCGAAGTGAGGGGTTTATAAACTTGGTCCTGGACAAGGCCAACGTGTCACGGAGCCAACGCGGAGGCTGTACCTCCGTGACATGCTGCCATCGCGGAGGGGCTCTGCCCCGGCTCCTTCCACCATGGTTCGATAGGTTTTTCGTCCTGTCTTTTCCGGCCCTTTTTCTATCATGTATGGCTTTCAAATACTTTTAACCAACACGCGAATAGCCCATCTATGTGTTGGAAAATTTTACGGGGTGTAACAGAAATCGCCTATGGCCATGGGTCTATTTTTAAGAAGTTTTAAAATGAAATCAACATGAACTTAAAACATTTAAATAGGCTTGAGGCAGTGGCTAGGGGAGAGACGCATCGCCCATCACGCTAGGCCAGGTGCGGGACGTGCCGGCCAGGGTGCTAGGCAGGCAGCGCGATGCGGCACCTAATGCGCCTAGCCTTTGACCCGGCCCCCAGCTCGCTTGAGCAATGCTCATAAACTCATTCCCTTAGCCCTCTTTCATATACGTCATATTTCAAAATTCACAACATACGTATGCACGTATCGGTTAAAGGATAGGAACTTACGAGGTGTAACAACAACCATATTATACTCACTTTTTTTTTAAGATTATGTAGATAGATTATTAACGGCTCTTATTTGAGTTCATCCAGACTCAGGAAGCCCAAGGTGGACCGACCCGGCCTTTGCCGGATGTGCTACCTAGATTTGGACTTAAAAACTGGCCGGGGGGAGGCAGAAGGGGAGAGTCTATGATCTAGGATCTAGGAACCAAGTTCGACAGATTTAGTCCGGACTGGAGGGCATCGACACTTCTAGCCAGGACAAGGCGGTTGATGGTGTTTAGATCACTATTATGTAGCAGAAGATGAAACATCTTACATGTGCCTTGGCAGATGTAGAGGCAAGATGCATTGCATAGAGTAAGACAATTTATCATACTGTTGAGGCTCTAAAGGCCCAAGTGAATAGCCTCCTTGCTCGTGGAGGGCATAGACGACGTGCCCATTATCCTCCTACCTTAGACGAAGATGAGGGTTTGACTGATGATAAAAATGTCGAAGAGACACCTTAGTTGTTAGGTTATTAAACATTGAAAACAAACCTTGTATAAACATATTGATTCTCTTAAACTTTGTTGACTTTGTAGATAGTTTTGGTGGACATATAATATTTTTTTTTTATGTTTTAATTCGATTATTACTTTGTTATTGATGTTGTTAATTTTAAATTGTTTTGGTAGCAGTTAGTGTTAAATAGTAGCTGTCGTTGAATTGCATTTTAAATGAAAAATTGCAGGTTTTTGCATCTAATTATTTTGTAGAAAATCGAAGGACAGCATAGGTAAGGTCGTCGATTTTCTTCAAATATACCAGATGATAAAACCCAGAAACTGACAGACAACCGATACTGTCCGTCGGTGTGTTCATAAATATGAAGAACATACCAACGGACAATGTCAGTATTTATTAATTTTTTAATAAAAAATAAATAATTAAAAAAATTGAGGGTGTCCATCGGCAAATTATTTTTTTCCTCATCGGGTGGCATTAAAAAACCTACTAAATTAAATTTTATTAAACCGATGGACATCCCATGGTAATAACTAATGTTGTCTTTCAGTTTTTTGATTCCAAAAAGCCAAATTCTAAGGAACCTTTGTCTATCGGTTAGTCATCGATTTTGACCAAAAAATCAACGCTATCTATTGGTTTTGGCCCTCGTTTTTTGGTTAGTTCTTTGTAGTGTCAATCAAATCACCGATGAGGATTATTGATGATGTACTGGTTCAAGTGGGTAGGGTTATACTTCCAGAAGACTTTGTGATACCTGACTGTGCGATTGATGTAGAAGTTCCTATCATATTGGGGCAACCACTTTTGGACAACGATAGGGCTATGATGGATTCTAAATAGAATGAAATCAAATTTCGAGTGAATGATAAGGAAGTCATATTCAAAGTTGATAAGGAAATAAAATTTCCTCGGGAATTTGCATGCATATCGGTGCTTAATGAGTTAGATGATATGGAGGAAGTGCTAGACTTAAATGTGGAGGAAGGTGACTTTGAAGGAGTTCTTGCTACTATCCTAGGAACTGATGATCTAATTGATGATGTGAAAGAACATGGGAAAGTAGTAAACTCACTTAATGGGCTAGGGTATTACTCTTATAAGCCAAGAAACTTATCACTTAAACTTGAAAATTAATCCACTCTTCCTGCCAAACCTTCCATTAAAGAGCCCCAAAGTTAGAGTTGAAGCCATTACCTGCCCATTTGTGCTACAAATTCTTGGGGCCAAAGAAAACTTTACCAGTCATCATTTCTTCATTTCTTATTGAAGGATAGGTGTAGAAAGTGATCCGAAAGCTCTAACAATGTAAAAAGTCTATTGGATGGACCAGAGCAAATATTTGAGGCATTCCTTTGAGCTTTTGCGAGCACAAAATCATACTAGAAGATGGAAGTTCACTTATTATAAAGCAGCAAAGAAGACTAAATTCGGCTATACAGGAGGTGGTTAAAGAGACTATTAAGTGGTTAGATGCCTGAGTAGTAGCCAATAGGGGATCCGATCCAATGTGTACCAAAGAAGAGAGTAATTACAGTGGTTGAAAATGAACTAACTGAGATAGTTCCCTCACAGACTATTACCAAGTGGAGAGTATGCATGGATTACAGAAAACTCAATGCTGCCAATTGCAAGTACCATTTTTATATTCTTTTTATCAACCAAATATTGGACCAGTTAGCAAGAAGAGCTTATTATCATTTTCTTAATGGCTACTCTAGCTACAGTCAAATCAGCATAGCTTTGGAGGACCAAGAGAAAATAACCTTCACATGTCCCTAAGGGACCTTTGCATTTAGCACAATGTCATTCGAGTTATGTAATGCCCTAACCACTTTTCTATGTTTCATTTTGTCCATATTCTCATAAATGGTGGAGGACTTTCTTGAATTATTCATGGATGATTTCTCGGTGGTGAGTGATACTTTTGATGAATGCCTAGACCATCTAGGTCAAGTATTAAAGCGATGTGAAGAAACCAACCTAGTTCTCAATTGGGAAAACTGCCATTTTATAGTGAAGGAGGGTATAGTGCTTGGTCACAAGATCTCTGAAAAGGGGATTGATGTGGATCAAGCCAAAGTGAATGCCATTGTTAAAGGTCCTCCTCCGATATCAGTGAAGGATGTGTGGAGTTTCCTATGACATACTAGGTTTTATAGGAGGTTCATCAATGATGTCTCAAAGATTTCTCATCCAATGTTCAAATGCCTTAAAAAGATGCAAAGTTTTTTTTTTGGATGAAAAATGTTTGCAAGCATTGAGGAGTTAAAGCGGCGGTTGAGCACCGCCCCTATCATCACCACTTTGAATTGGTCTTATCATTTAAGATAATGTGTGACGCTAGTAGGATGGATATTTGAGCTATATTGGGGTAGGGAGACAACAAGATTATACATCGTATCTGCTATGCTTGCAAAACTCTAAATGCAACCCAAATGAACAACACAGTCACTAGCAAGAGTTGCTTGGCATTGTTTATGCTTTTGAAAATTTTAGGGCACAACTTTTGGGGTCAAAGGTGATAGTGTACATCATCCATGCTTCCTGGACGTACTTGATGACAAAGAAAGATGCAAAACTTTGGCTCATTCAGTGGGTGCTACTGCTACAAAAATTTAACTTTGATGTCAAAGATCGCAAAGGTACAAAAAATGAAGTGGTGAATCATTTGTCCTGCTTTGAAATAGCTGGAAGACCTACTGGAGAGTTAGAGGTTAATGATGCTTTTCCTGATTAATGCACTCTAGCTGTGACCACTAATTTCGGCACCTTGGTATGTGGATTATGCAAACTATCTAGTGACAAGAATGGTGCTGAAAGTCCTCAAACCCTATCAAAGAAAGGTATTTCTCAATGAAGTACAACACTATTTCTGGTAGGAGTCATACTTATTTCACATGTGTACGGGTAGTATCATTAGATGATGTGTGCGCAAAAATGATATGATGACTATTTTGAGAGCCTGTCATGCCTCTCTAATACGAGGGCATCATAGGGGTAATCGTACAGCCGTGAAGATATTGGACAACTATCTACCATAACGCTAACATGTTGGCTAACACTTGTAATCAGTGCCAGTGGCAAGGGTACATATTACAAAGAAAAGATATGTCGCTTAAAATTTGTGCTTGAGGTAGAACTGTTTGATGTTTGGGGCATTAACTTATGAGTCCCTTCGTGAGCTCTTATAGGATACATACATCTTGGTGGTGGTATAATATGTGTCAAAGTGGGTCGAAGCCACACCATTGCCCAATAATATAGCAAAAAGTATCACTTTCTTTCTCAAGAAGAACATTTTCACAAGGTTCGGCACTCCAAGATGCATAATCAGTGATGGTGGATCTCACTTTGTAATAAAGCCTTTGAAATATTACTTTTAAAATATGGAGTGAAACACAAAGTGGTAACCCCATAACATCCCCAAATAAGTTGCCAAGTAGAGATATCAAACAGAGAAATAAAGAGCATTCTAGCCAAAACCACTAATGCAAATCGGACCGATTGGTCTAGAAAGCTAGTTGATGCTTTATTGGCCTATAGGACAGCTTATAAAACACCAATTGGATATTTTCCTTATCGGATGGTTTTTTGGAAGAGCCTACTGATGTGTTCTGGATTTACAACACTATTCACGCTCAAAACTAAGAAAATAGCATGGACTTAGGTGTATTTATGTGGATATGAGGCACTTCTCCTTTGATTTTAGGATAAATGAGTGTTGGAACAATAAATTGCAAAAGGAAGCTAAAAGTGTGCAAAACAGGGCAAAAAGTGCAGTCCACAGTACGATCCATAGGATGGACCTACGAGTCGTACGAAGGGCCTTGATGAAAAGCTGAAAGTTTAACCTGGAAGACTGATCTTATGAGACTTGTCACGAATCATACCATGGTGGTATGAGTCGTGGTAAGTCAATCATGATGAAATCCAGAAGAATTTCAACGGAGGCTGATTCTCAGTACGAGAATACCCTACAACCCTTGAGATGAAGGTACGAGTCGTACCATACTGGTCATGGTGAAGTTCGGACAAAGTTCAAAAGATCGGGATCAAGCCACGGGTGCAATGTACAAGTCATAGGATGTTGCTACGAATCGTACCTTGGCCCAACACTTAGCAAAATTTAGCCAACACTTCAAGCCACAAGTTGATGCCACGGTCCGTGAGAAGCCCCTATGAGTCATAGGTGCACCCGTGATGAGGTCGGCTATAGATATGGAAAGAAGTCCTATTAGTTTAGGAAAAGAATTCTGGTGTCTCTATAAATAGTTTTTATGTTTTATTTTTCAAAGAGGAGGATGAGTGATCTTGGGCATATTTATATGCCCAAGTGAGACTCAGAAGTGTCATTTTCGCCTTGTTTATCTAGCAATGTGTATACACTTTCATGTAATTGGTAATAAAATGTGAATTTATACTAACCAACATGATTAGCATTGTTTTGTAGGTAAAATGTGATTTCGGGAAGCTAAAATGTATGTTGGATGATATCGGAGTTGGACTTGGATGCAAGCAAGGAAAAAGGCATAGGATTGCACGAATTAAAGGGGCTCCGCGATGGAGGGTGAAAAGTCATCCAATTTCCAGTGGAGGTTCGCGTCTGCTCCGTGGCACGGTGGCTAGCCTCCGCGTTGCACGCCGTGCCACGTTGGTGTTTAATTTCCCGGACCCCCAGTTCCAGTGAGGGTCTGCATTCATGGCGTGTCACGGAGGTAGTGCTCCGCGATGCACTCCGTGACACGTTGCTCATTATTCCGGGAAAAATTCCCACTAGTATAAATAGAACACTTAAGTTCATTTTTCATAATTCAGACTTGGTGGAGCAAGGACGTGGGTTACAGGCAGTTGAGGGACGAAAAGTTCAGGGTTTTTTCCTCTCTTTCTTTCTTCTCTAATTCAATTGTTTGTATGATTAACACTCATTTTATGATGATTAATCCACAAATGAGTGGCTAATTCCCTTCCTTGCTGAGGTTATGAACACTTGTGATGAATTTTGATTATTGATTATATGGTTTTTCATCTTTTTCTTCCATGTTGTTCTATTAATTCTTGTTCTTACTACATTGGTGTGTGGCCTACATTAATGTACATCTAAAAAGTCTGATTTCACTTGAGAGAGCACGAAATTGGAAAGTTGTGAATTAATAGGATATTGTTCTTAACTTGATTTGGGAAAATTGAGTTTTGATGTACATTCAGGATAGAAATATACCTGAAAGTCGTATTAGTCAATTTAGGAACCGGAATTGTATGGCTAGAACATGAATTGCATTTGATCACAGAAATGTAGACGGATGGTTCATGATTCTTAAGTGAGATTAAATACGAGAGTTTTAATCTCTTGGCAATTGTTCTTGGCTAGCAACTGGAAGAAAAGATTAACCAATTTATGATGATAATCAGTTTCATTACATGTTCGTTAACCTCGGCATGCTCTTATTCATAGTCCAAATTCAAAGTAGATAATTGTTCTTAGTTTTAGTATAAAAATCTATAATACAAAATATCCACTTTTTGGTCACTTTGTTGTCAGCATATTCAGAAGTAAAATAGAGTAAACTTGAGCAAATTGCACTTAACCCAAGTCTCTGTGGGATCGATACTTGGCTTACTAAAGCCACTTACTACTTGTTCGACCACGTGCACTTGCTTGTTGTTTTATATACCCATATAACAAACAGACTGAACAAGTTTTTGGCGCCGTTGCTGGGGACTTGGCAATTGGTGAATTTGTTTTTAATGTTAATTTACTGTATTTTTATTTTCTAAGTGTTGACAACTTGGTCTTAGCCTGTATTTTGCAGACTTAATTGATGTGAACACTGGCAAGAGACAAGGAGCTGGTGGAATCTTATATAGAGCCTGAACGTATATTTCACAGTAAGAGAAGAGAAGCTCTAAAAAGTAAGCTGCAGTTGCTCCGACAGATGATTATGGAGCAACAAAATCCACCGGTTGTAAGGGCAGTGTTAGTGCCCGAAGAAGCAGCAGCAAGGCCGGTTCGCGAAGTGGCAATCCCACATGCCAATAATGTTACATCCTGTATCCGCAAACCAGAGCCTGGAGGGAGATTTGAACTCAAGCAAAATATGGTGCAATTGTTGCACACAAGCGGGCAATTTACCGGTCTCCCTCATGAAGACCCACAACAGCATCTCCAAAACTTTTTGGAGATAAGTGACACTTACATACCCACTGGAGTGTCACCTGATTATGTTTGGCTTACATTATTTCCGTTTTCATTACTCGGAGAAGCCAAGAGGTGGTTGAAAGCTGAGCCACCAAATTCTATTTCAACGTGGGATGATCTTGCACGAAAGTTCTTGATAAGGTTTTTTCCCTTTGGTAAAACAGCAAGGCTTAGAAGTCAGATTCTGAATTTCAAACAGAGGGAGGGAGAAAATTTATATCAAGCCTGGGAGAGATTTAAATCCATGTTGTGGGACTGTCCTCATCATCATCAGTCCAATGAGGTGTTGGTGCACACATTTATAGAGGGTTTGGAACCCCACACCAAAATATTGCTAGATTCAGCAGCTGGAGGGCAAGCGCTGGAAAAGACTTATGAGGAGCTGTATACCTTGCTAAACCGGATTTCACAGGGCAATCCAGAATGGAATGCTGATTCATCACGAGGTGGGACAAGGAAAGCAGCAGGAGTGCTTGAAGTGGATGGGTTTACAGCTATCGCTGCACGATAGCTGCCTTGCAAAATCAATTGAACAACCACTTCAGCAACATGACTTTGAACCAGCCTTCAGCTCCGGTTAATGCAGTCCAGCAATTGTGGTGTGAAGTGTGTGGAAGCAGTGAGCACTCAGCTGAGTGTTGTTGAGCCAATCCTAACTCGGTAAACTTTGTGGGTAATGCACAAAGAAATCACCAGCAGTATGGTAGTAGCTACAATTCAAATTGGAGGAGTCATCCTAACTTCTCATGGGGTAGCAACAACCATCAAGGCCAAAGTTCGGGTCAGGGTGTGCAAAGGAATCAAGGAGGGCAATAGAACTACCAATCTCAATTTAGAAATAACAATGCACCTCCTCCACCACCATCACCCAGCATTGAGGAGATGTTCAACACCATGATAGCTAACCAAGCTCAATCGCAGGCTGACTATGTGAAATTGGCAGCCGAAGTGAAAAACAATCAGTTAGCTACCAAGGCTCTTGAGTATCAATTTGGGCAATTTGCTAGTGCCCAAAATACAAGGCCTAGAGGAGGACTGCCAAGCGACACGGATCCGAATCCCAAGCAGGTAAATGCAGTGACCACAAGGAGTAGTTTGCAGCTGAAGGAGGTGGAACCAGAAAGACCACCTCAACATTCGGGAGCAGCAGAAGTTGAGGGGGAGCAAAGTTCGGAAAGGGGGAAGACCAAACAAGTTGAATCAGAAAGACATCCACCCCCGTTCCCTCAACGACTCAAGAAACACAAAGAGGAGGCGTGTTTCAAGAAATTCATGGAGGTGCTTAAACAGGTACATGTTAATTTACCTCTTGTTGATGTCTTGCAGGGAGTGCCTAAATATGCCAAGTACATAAAGGACCTCGTGGCCAACAAAAGTCGATTGACTGAGTATGCTACGGTGGCTTTAACGGAGGAGTGCACTTCCCGGATCCAAAATAGACTTCCCACAAATCTAAAAGACCCTGGAAGTTTTACTATCCAGCTTACTATTGGGCAGAGCATCCGAGCTTGTGGATTGTGTGACTTGGGGGAAAGTATAAATCTGATGCCGTCTTCGATATTCAGAAAGTTGGGTTTAGGGAGTCCTAGACCTACAACCGTAATCTTGCAGTTGGCAGATCGATCCTTAGCTAGGCCGGATGGCATTGTTGAGGATGTTCTAGTGCAAGTTTGCTCCCTAATTTTCCCGGTAGATTTTGTTGTGCTAGACTTTGAACCATACGCGGAAGTCCCATTTATTTTGGGACGACCCTTCTTGGCAACCGGGAAAGTATTAATCGACGTAGCTGCGGGGCAACTCACAATGCGAGCACACGACAAAGTAGAAGTATTTGATGTGTATAAAGCGCCCAAGCTCCCGATGGTGCATGAAGAACTCTCGGTGATCAATGTGATTGATCATGGTAATGCTAAGCAGATGAAGGATTCTCGAGAGTTAATGGGAAGACCACCGGATATGTGTAAGCACTACTGGGGGGAGGACAGTGATCGAGAGAAATCTTCCATCACCCTAGCGGACAATTGATCTTAAATGACGTCGAGCCGCGACGGTAAACCAGGCGCTGCACGGGAGGCAACCCCTGAAATTTTTTTTTTCTTTCATTTTGTAAAGTGAAAATAGATTTTTCTTTTTTTTTTTTGATTTATTACAAAATTTTTCATTTTAGTTAGTATTTTTTATTTTTAGTTAGGTGAAACCTATTATTCTAACCAATTTTGTTTAGTGAGATGATTCTCAGGTCAAACGGAGGAAAATGTGCACGGAATCGTGAGGGAAAAGTCGAGGTATGAAAAATTAATAAAATGTAGAAGACAGTGAGCTAGGGCGATAGCTCCATGTCACGGAGGAGGACCTCCGCGTTACCCTCCGTGACACGTTGAGGTGTAACCTGGAAATTTTAAAAATTTCCAGAACGCTATCGCGATGGCTCCGTGTCACGGAGGCAGTGCACCGCGATGCACTCCGTGACACGTTGCCTTGTATATCGCGACGGGTCACACCGGGTTGCCGGGTGACCCGCGTATTTTTCTACCTTTTAAACCCCAAAAACTCCCCTTTTTCCCTCATTTTCAATTTCTTCCGCGACCAAACGTCCCAAAACCCCTCTCCCATCAACATGCCACGGCTTAAGGCAACAATTTTCCGAGTTTTCTTCGCTTATTCAACTCCAAGGTATGTTTTCCGGTTCCCTCTCAAGTTTTTGTTGATTTTCTTTGATTTTAAGCATGGGAGGTGAACTAAATCGCCCTAAGTCGAAATTAAGCATGAATTCGAATTATTTGTTGATTGATAAATGTTCGGAATGTCGTTATGATTGTTTGAACTTGTCGATTGCATAAATTAGTCGAATTTGATTGCGAAAATCAATTCTAGGGTGAAAAGTCATCCAATTTCCAGTGGAGGTTCGCGTCTGCTCCGTGGCACGGTGGCTAGCCTCCGCGTTGCATGTCGTGCCACGTTGGTGTTTAATTTCCCGGACCCCCAGTTCCAGTGAGGGTCCGCGTTCATGGCGTGTCACGGAGGCAGTGCTCCGCGATGCACTCCGTGAGACGTTGCTCATTATTCTAAGAAAAATACCCACTAGTATAAATGGAACACTTAAGTTCATTTTTCATAATTCAGACTTGGTGGAGCAAGGACGTGGGTTACAGGCAGTTGAGGGACGAAAAGTTCAGGGTTTTTTTCTCTCTTTCTTTCTTCTCTAATTCAATTGTTTGTATGATTAACACTCGTTTTATGATGATTAATCCACAAATGAGTGGCTAATTCCCTTCCTTGCTGAGGTTATGAACACTTGTGATGAATTTTGATTATTGATTATATGGTTTTTCATCTTTTTCTTCCATGTTGTTCTATTAATTCTTGCTCTTACTGCATTGGTGTGTGGCCTACATTAATGTACATCTTAAAAGTCCGATTTCACTCGAGAGAGCACAAAATTGGAAAGTTGTGAATTAATAGGATATTGTTCTTAACTTGATTTGGGAAAATTGAGTTTTGATGTGCATTCAGGATAGAAATATACCTGAAAGTCGTATTAGTCAATTTAGGAACCAGAATTGTATGGCTAGAACATGAATTGCATTTGATCACAGAAATGTAGACGGATGGTTCATGATTCTTAAGTGAGATTAAATACGAGAGTTTTAATCTCTTGGCAATTGTTCTTGGCTAGCAACTGGAAGAAAAGATTAACCAATTTATGATGATAATCAGTTTCATTACATGTTTGTTAACCTCGGCATGCTCTTATTCCTAGTCCAAATTCAAAGTAGATAATTGTTCTTAGTTTTAGTATAAAAATCTATAATACAAAATATCCACTTTTTGGTCACTTTGTTGTCAGCATATTCAGAAGTAAAATAGAGTAAACTTGAGCAAATTGCACTTAACCCAAGTCTCTGTGGGATCGATACTTGGCTTACTAAAGCCACTTACTACTTGTTCGACCACGTGCACTTGCGTGTTGTTTTATATACCCATATAACAAACAGACCGAACAATGAGTAGACTTAATTCTGGTAGGAAAATATTGTAATAAGCAATTTTACATCGTTGGAAGAGAGAATTGAGTTGCTTCAACCTTGTGATCAACCTTTTCTTGAATTCATCTTGTTCTTGCGACTTTTTATTCAAGATTTCGTGGTTTAATCGACTGAATTGTTTCTCTCATCATCTTTGTAAGTATTGTTTTATTCTTTCAATAATGAACACAATTCACAACCTTATAACTATAAGATGCTAAAACCTCCATAGCTAGGGTTGTGGGAACCATGGTGGAATAAAAAGTTAGGTTATCACAAAGTGATTCTAAAACCAATACTAATTACTTATATTGTAGTCTCTTCATCTTTAATCATACTTAGTGGTGTGCAACAATAGGAAGTACCTGAATTCTTTACTTGCTTTGGTCAAAGAGGTAGAGATTAGGAAAAGAAAATTACAACAGAGCCTTGATCTTGATGATCATTGTATTAACTTGAGTTGTGGTCGCAGGATAGTTATATCTAGAACCTAGTGATAACGGTTAGTTTGAAAAACTCATGAGACTTGGTCGAGTAATTAAGGATAGTCATTCAATAGGGACTGGTCGATCGTTTGAATGAACCTAAGTTATCAGTTCTGTAAGTAAGTATTGGTAAAGATCACGAGTGTATACCCAAAGCTGTTATGAACCCATGGAGAAGACAAACCCTAGTTATCCTTTAATTATTGATTCACAAATATAATCTTGACTGCTGTTTATTTTTATTATTGATTTTTATTAGAATTTCCCCCCATTGTAAAGTAATTACAATACAAGTTTTTCTACCGGCTGTAATCTAGATCTTCCATATTCCCTATGGGTTCGACCCCAAGCTCTACTTGGGTTCTATATGGACAATGTCCGCTTCATACTTCAGTTAGAGGTGTGGTTTGAGCGTTATCAAAAAGTGGTGCCGTTGCCGGGGAATACGGCTAAGACTAGGTTATTTGATTGTATTTGACTTTTTGGTAAACATTTCCTTAATTATGTTTATTTTTGTATTTTTCTTTGATACCCACAGGCTGTCCTCCGGTGAATGCCAAGCACTCAGAGTAGAGGAGACCCCCTTATTCCACTAAATCCTGAAATCGAACGAGCACTGCATAGAATGGAAAACCCTAAGCAGAGATAAGCCCACTTAGCTGAAGAAGATAGGCAAGCCAAGCTAACTCGATTAGTTGCACTTCAGTAGGTTGGTGATGATAGAAAAGAGGTGGTAAACGCTAGTCGACATGGGAGAGGCAACCGAGCTCAGAGATTTGCCCCTCAGTTCTTCGATGTTGAGGACCGGATATTGATGAGGTTGGGTCAACTGGAGCAATTATGCCACCACCACTGCCCGCTGGGGACAAATTTGACATTATGATGAGGATATTGACTTAGCAGCATATTGGGGGCCAACTGCAGCCAGTGATAAATGTAAGAAGAGAGATGCTGAAGATGCTGGTGAGGACAGTTTGAGAAAAAATAAAAAGATGGAGAAGAAAGAGCGCAAGCGGGCTAGAGCTTAGAGTATGCAGGCTCATGAGGAGCATATGACTGAGCTTCATGAGAGAGTAAGAAGAGCGGTAAGCTCCACCACAGCTCATCCCAAGCTTTCTAGTGGCCATGACAATTCCAGTGAACCACCTTCAGCCACGGTTACCACAGAGGTCATTCAAACGGCTACATTCATTGAGGGGGGGACCACTACCCCCATTGTTACACCATTGAGTGTGTCGGCCACTACTAGCGCCACTACTACTGAGGAGGTACCACCTTCGCAAGATGACAGAGGCGAAGTATGAGAAGCCACAGGTATGTTCCTTTTTCCCTTCATGCTTATATTTTGTGCTTCGGGGATGAAGCTCATGGGGGTGTACTTGTATTTTTTGGGAGATTTTTGTTTGTGTGAGGGTTTTTCTTGCCATTTTTCTTTTCCCTCAGGCATGCTATCTAGTATAACCGGCATGTGTTAGGATTTTTTTGTTTTTAGTTGTGATTTTTGTTTAATTAGAAAATAACTTAGGAATACTCAGCCAATAGACATGCACTAGTTTTGTTGTTTTTGAAAAATTGACCCTGTTTAAAAAAATTTTGCTATGTATTTGTGACAACAATGCATGATTTATGTGGATCGTTTTATGTCATTTAGTTATTAATAGTGCTAGTCTTCTTAAGCCATGTATGAACCAGACAGGTAAAGTAAAAATAGTTCATGTACCATGTGCGAGTGAGGTCTTAGTATTTAATGCGGTATGTTGTTGAAGCTCTATAACTTGCCTGGTTGGTCTCTGCAAAGGTTGAGGATGGTTGGTTAAGATATGATCATAGGCCATTTTTGTATTAGCTCACTTTTTGCCTATATTTCCCTTCCAAAGTTTCATGAATCCCTTGATCCCATGTTGAGCCTTAATAAACCATATTTCTTCAATTTACCTGTTAACCGTACCCATTTGTTTATAAGAACCTGTTTGACCATGGTCCTTCCTTGGATATTGTGAACCTCAACATAAGCAAAAATCTTAAGTTAAGGGTGGCTAGAGTAGGGGTGCATAAATGGTGGGAACGGGAGAAAAGGAAAGAAAAGAAAAAAAACAAAGAAGAGAGAAATGGTGAAAAAGGTGTGGTGGGGTGAAAAAGTAAAAAGCTGAAAATTTGAGAATATTGAGAAAAAAAAGAAAAATTTTCAAAATAGCTTGAAGTTGTTGAAAAATGTGAAAAAATCACCTCACCCATTCAAATATTCTTAGAATGGGAAAAAAGGGAAGAAAAGAACACAAAAAGAATGAAGGGTGAAATAGGAGAATGGTGTAGCCAATGAATGTAATGCCAAGGAAGGAGTAGTCACTCATAAAATCTTTCATCTTTATTGTGTCCAGTCCTAAGCCTACATTACAATCCATATCAAGTCCTACAGTGATCTTAATTTGACAATCTAACAAACCAAAGTAGAGAAAATAAGGGCAAACCTATGGTATCTGATGCATAATACTTGCAGTTCTTTGAGAGAGTGAGTGCTTCATTTGCCTAGTCCCATGTTTCATCTGATACTTCATACTAGAGTGGGGACTTCATTTTTTGTGAGGGTACATGGATTATGTTTGCTTTTACCATTGGTCTGTGTGAAACACATAGGTGATGACTTGATTCCTTATTGATAGCTAGATGACATGTCTTGATCCGTGAATATGATGTTTTGATGTTGCTTCCAATACATTAGCTGATGATGTTTCAAGAGGAAGGGTCAATAAAGTTTGTATATTGAGTGCACAAATTTGTTTGAGTTTTGGCTATAGTATCTTAAGTTTATTTTCTAGTTTGAGATTCGTGTTTAGTTTTTCTTTTTATTTTCCTGAGGACATGCGAAAGTCTTAAGTTGAGGGTGTTGATGTGCTGTGGATATGAGGCACTTCTCCTTTGATTTTAGGATAAATGGGTGTTGGAACAATAAATTTTAAAAGGAAGCTAAAAGTGTGCAAAATAGGGCAATTAGTGCAGTCCACAGTATGATTCATAGTATGGACCAACGAGTCGTACTGAGGGCCTTGATGAGAAGCTAAAAGTTTAACCTGGAAGACTAATCTTATGAGACTTGTCAAAGATCGTACCATGGTGGTACGAGTCGTCGTAAGTCAGTCGTGATAAATCCAGAAGAATTGCACATGAGGATGATTCTCAGTATGAGAGTATCCTACGACCCGTGAGATGAAGGTACAAGTCATACCATACTGGTCATGGTGAAGTTCAGACAAAGTTCAAAACATCAGGATCAAGCCACGTGTGTAATGTACGAGTTGTAGGATGTTGGTACGAATTATACCTTGGCCCAACACTTAAGCAAAATTCAGCCAACACTTCAAGCCACGAGTTGATGCCACGGTCCTTGAGAAGCCCCTATGAGTCGTAGGTGGACCTGTGACGAGGTCGGCTACATATATGGAAAGTAGTCTTGTTAGTTTAGGAAAAGGATTCTTGTGTCTCTATAAATACTTTTTATGTTTTATTTTTCATAGAGGAGGACGAGTAGACTTAATTCTAGTAGGAAAACATTGTAGTAAGCAATTTTGCATCGCTGGAAGAGATAATTGAGTTGGTTCAACCTTTTGATCAACCTTTTCTTGAATTCATCTTATTCTTGCTACTTGTTATTCAATATTTCGTGGTTTAATCGACGGAATTATTTTTCTCAATCATCTTTGTAAGTATTGGTTTATGTTTTCAATAATGAACACAATTCACAACATTACAACTATGAGAGGCTAAAACCTCTATAGCTAGGGTTTTGGCAACCATGATGGAATAATAAGTTAGGGTTGTACAAAGTGATTCTAAAACCAATACTAATTACTTATATTGTAGTCTCTTCATCTTTAATGATTTTTAGCGGTGCGCAATGTTAGGAAGTTCCTGAATTCTTTACTTGCTTTGGTCTAAGAGGTAGAGATTAGAAAAAGAGAATTACAATAGAGCCTTGATCTTGATGATCATTGTATTAACTTGAGCTGTGATTATAGGATAGTTATATCTGGAACCTAGTGATAACAGTTAGTTTGCAAAACTCATGAGACTTGGTCGAGTAATTGAGGATAGTCATTCAATAGGGATTGGTCGATCGTTTGAATGAACCTAAGTTATCAGTTCTGTAAGTAAGTATTGGTAAAGATCACGAGTGTATACCCAAAGTTGTTATGAACCCATGGGGAACACAAACCCTAGTTATCCTTTAATTATTGATTCACAAATATAATCTTGACTGTTGTTTATTTTTATTATTGATTTTTATTAGAATTTCCCCCCATTGTGAAGTAATTACCATACAAGTTCATCTACCGGTTGTAATCTAGATCTTCCATATTCCATATGGGTTTGAACCCAACCTCTAATTGGATTCTTTATTGACAACGTCCGCTTCATGCTTCAGTTAGAGGTGTGGTTTAAGTGTTATCACCTACCACCTTTGATTGAGTTAGAGCATAAAGCCTTATGGGTTTTGAAAAAGCTGAACATGGAGTGGGATAATGCAGAAAATTTCAGAATGAGACATCTTAATGAAATGGATGAATTTCAATTTTATGCATTTGAAAGTGCAGCCCTGTACAAGGAGAAAATGAAGCACTTGCATGAAAAAAAATATAGCACCGTGGGTTTCATCTCGGGGATCTAATATTGTTGTTCAACTCCAGACTTTGTTTGTTCTATGAAGCTAAAATCCAGGTGGTCTGAGCCATTTAAAGTGGCGAGTGTTGCCCCCTATGGGACTATAGAGTTGGATACTGACAATGGAACCCACATATTCAGGGTGAATGGTCAGAGAGAACCATTATTTGGGAATTATTGATGAGGAGAGGCTTGTTGAGAAGTTTCTCTTGAGGGACTGCCCATCTCAAGCTTAGTATGATCATGACATTTGCGTCACGCCGCGATGTTAAATTAGGTACTATTTAGGAGGCAACCCAAAAAGTATCCATATCACCGGTGGAGTCAATTTTATCACACAAGCTTCATGGCGGACCTGGGTGACTAGTGTGCCAAGTCCGCCTCAGGGAGTTCTAACCTTTGCTCTTTAGCTTTTTCATGCATTGAAGACACTACATATTTTTAAGTTTGGGTGTGTTGGGTGCATTACGAGTCTATGTTACTAGGTGCTTCTATTGATTGATAGGTGTGATCCTTTCAGGTTTTATAAGCTTGGTTCTTTTTTGAGAGGCTTATTTTCAATTGAATCTAGAAAATTAAATATAGTTAAAGTTTCGTAGTGTGTGGGCCTAATGATAGATTGCTAGATGATATTCTTAGGGATACCAGCCTACTAGTTGAGTTGTTTTTGATTGAATAAAATATTTTTGACTTAGATAATGGTAGCAATTAAGTTTATAGCATGCTTGTATCAATTTTGAAAAAAATCCCCTCCCTCAAAATTTTTGACTAAGTTGTTTGGTATTGACATGTATAGCTCTGGTTATGACATTTAATTATGCTAATTTTGACAATGTATCCCTAATTGAGAGTAATGTGTTTAGTCCATTTTATATCCATGTGCCATTGTGTGGTGCGAAAGTTTGTTTGTTCACTTGATTGCTCACACTTTAAAACTTGTCTTACTGCTTGTGCTAAAGCTTAGAATTGACTATAGGTTGCAGAGATGAACTTAGTCCTTCTTTGTTCTTACAAGCCACATTATCTAAATAGACCTACCAAATGATGCATGTATTGCTAGTATCCCTTTTTGAGTCTATGAACCTTTTTCTTGGTCAGCCGAAATGAATGTCAAAACCAAATTCTAGAGTTAACCCTCTTTTGAGCCCATCCTCCTTGGCACTATGACATGTGATGAAAATGAGCATAAAAGTATAAGTTAGGAATGATAAGGTGGAAAATAAATAAAAGAGCAAAAATAAATGATTGAACAAATTCCAAGGTGTATTGAGAAAAGAGCTAAAAAAAGAAAAAAAAAGACAAAATGAAAATTGATCTTACAAAAATACCTTGGGTCGTGATGTGTCGAGAATTGTGATGCTGATGTCGCCCAAATTACACCTCACAATTGAGATATAAGCAATTGATTGTCAAATATAGAACCCAACGAAGGTTGAGGTCGATCCCACAGGGAATATGGTAAGAACTTAGGTTAATACGAATAACTATTACTATTGATTTACTTATTTCCAAAGGGGAAAAATATAGAATAATGACAAAAGTAAAATTAATGAATGCATGTATCAAGTTTGATTTGTATTCAATTTAAGACTAGACTACGATTGTGTTCCCCAAGATTTCATAACCACAAGGCTTATATACTAGTGATCTATTCCGGTGTTTAACATACAATATTGGTAAGTTAGGTTCACCTAAATAGTTGGTTCCCCATCTAGATTATTTTCACCATACAACTTGGCCTGTATACGGGTGTAGTTTAGTTGACCCTTACCCTTAATATTGGATTAGCTATCCCTGGACAACTTCAAGCTATTAGATGAGGGTTGGTAGCATCAAATCTCCGTTGTTAATCCCTTTTTCTGTTCTTTACTTCCTTGATCCGGTAAGTAAAAATAAGGAAAGTCCTAACGTTTGCAACCATCAAGAATCATTAAAACAAAGGGAAAAACATTACAATCATAAAACCCCATTCAAGAATCACTAAGTATTTTTACCTATGTGTGTTAATTCATCTTGGTTCTCACAAACCTAGTTTATGGGTTTAGCTACTCATGTTTGTGTTATTGCAATCACAAAATATAAAAGAAATCATAATTGCAACTTACAAAGTATTGTGGAATAAAAACCAAGTAGATTGAATAAAATTCCAATGTTTCTTTCATTTCTTGAATCAAGAACAATTGTATGAAAATTCTCTCAAGAATATTCTCGAAATATCGTTCAAGATCCTCTCTCAATATCGGCTAAGAATCCTAACGTGCCCGATTCGCGCGTCCGCAAGTGTACGGGTCGTGCAAGTAATATAGTGGCTCTTTTTAAGAACCGGATTGTTGAACCCACAGGGACTGGACCCATTCCTCTAACTATCCATTTCTATTGTGATCTTAAATACCTCAAGTGTTGGTTATAGACATTTTCGATTGAGATTAATTAAGTCTAAGTTTGGCTCAAGGAGATATTCTGAAATCACTCTAGGAGCAACATAGAGTTAAAACCAATTAATCATGCGATACTACGATTTGCAATGGGTTAAGCATGGAACTATCAATTGTTATTTCACATAATTAGAATTGCATGTTCATGGTCTTTCGAGCCTCTAAACACGGCAATCTAGCCTCACTGTATCATCGTGAGCGAGGAGTTTAATTTTCTAGTCGCGGGCAATCAATTATGTTGTGGTTTACGGGGAAACAATTAGGGACTTTTGTACGTCTAACCATTTAACTCAACTTAGCCTCACAACTACTTCTTCGAGTGGTGATGTGACATCCCAAGTTGGTCTTTCATAACCCCCGTGTGTCAACCAAGCACGGTGTGAGGTATATTTCTATCCTGACACAATATATCTCCCGAGATACAAACATGCTCCTTACATTCTCATGTCCTGACCTAGGTAATGCTTTCTCACGCTATTACTCAAGCTAACAAATATGCTTTCATGGTGATCAATCATAAAAACAACCAACAATCCAGAATGCAAGACGAAAACAACAATCAATAACTTAATTCCAAAACAATTTCATAAAATCACAATCATAATTCATGGCTTCAACCCTAGAGGAAGGGTTCTTGCCATTCATGTTCGTAAAACTACAATTAACTAATACTAAACTAACATACTTACATGAATTTGGTAGATGAGAAGGGAATTTGATAAACCCTAGATGAGTTCTCCCACTTCTCCCTTCACTCCTAGGTGGTTTTTCAGAATAAAATCGTGACCCAATGATTTTAGGAGCTAAGAGTCCTATTTATAGTAAATGGAAAACGTGCATAATTTAGCCTGAAATGGAACGGCTCCGTGTCACGGAGTGTATCGCGGAGCACTGCCTCCGTGACACGAAGGCAATGCGAAAGCTCTATGGAAAGTGCCTCCGGAAACCAAGCTGTCGAGGGTCACCGCGCTGGCCAACGTGGCACGCTGCTCATGCAGCGCGTTGGCATGCCGCTGGCGCGCAGATGGCCTAGCGTGGCACGGCGCTGGCGCGCTGGTTCTCTGCCTACTGCTGCCTGCTGCTGCCTTTCCTCATGCGCTTGGCAAGGGCGTGGCACGGTGCTGGGCACGGCACACGCACAGCGTGGCACGCTGCCTGGCGCGGCCAGCCTTGCCAAGGCATGCTCCTTGCCGACTTTCGCCACTTGCTTCCACTCCATTCCTTCCTATTCACCAACTTGTGAATTAGTTCCTCAAAATCCTTGAAACCTACAAAACAAGGACTAATCATGTTGGTTAGCACATATATTCACATTTATATAAAATCACATGAAAGTATGTAAAATAACTTAGATAAACAAGACTAAATTAAGATATAAAGCGTATCTCGGGCATGCTATTTTGCCCATGATCACAACCCCACACTTAAAGCCTTGTTCGTCCTCGAATAGCCTTTTACATATCATGCATATGGAGACTCCCACATAACTAGTTTGGCAAGATAATTCAAGCTACGGCTATAATGATTGCGTAAGATAACAAGCTAAAGATAGAGCATACACAATTTAATCACCGAGATGAAATACAACGATGCTAAGACTTCTTAACCTCAAGAATCGACTCTCAATCTTAGCAAACTTGTGCAAATCAACTAATTAAGAAATCTCACATGAATTATATCCTTCATTCAACATGTGCCCCTCACGGAAAGAGCGTTACCCCATCACACGCAAAAATCATTTTTACATCACAACATGTGTGGGTAAATAAATAGAATTTCACTCACTGTCACAAAGAATTCACATGCATCATGTAATGACCCATAAGCTTGCCCTTAATGTTTGATTCCACTCATTTAAGGATGTGTGAATGTAAGATCAAGTAGGACTTAATGGGTTGTAATGTAGGCTAAGCGACAGGTAGGTACTATTATGGCAAGTAATAGTGACTATCTTTCCTAAGCGCTTTTAATACATTACGCCCTCCTTACGAACTTCCCTTCCCTTACTTTACCATTTTTTTCTTTCATCTTTCTTGTTCCTCTTATGTTCCCCCATTTCTTTAGGCACTTTTAACTTATTAGTAAGGACCTCTATAAATAATTTTTCATTAATTTGTTTTCTTGCTCCTTAATAATACTCAACCATTTTCACGCATGTGCACCTTTGTCCTTTTCTCACTTCTACAACTTGCTACTTTTCCTTTCTTTTCATTCTTCTCACTCCTTTACTCCTTCGGATTTTTTCACTCAAGCGCTTAGGAGTTTTGGATCAAGTTCAAGGCTAATGAAAGAAAAAGGATTAAGCTTATGTTGCAGCTGTCAAAGAATAGGCTCAAGGCTCAATGGGGCTAACTAGGATTAATTTTTCAAGGTAGGTAAAATGAGGGATAAAAATTTGGTTCATTCAAAGAAATGCCTAAATCATCTCCTACAATTCACATCCTTCATTTTGTTTTATAAACACACCAGGCAACTTCTAGACATTCCACAATGGCACAGAATACTCAAACACCTTACACTCATGGCACATGCTCAAATCAAGACATATTCATCAGACTCTTACTCAGCTAATGACAAGAGTTCAGAATTAAGCTTCAATCATATTGAGTCAAATTCCCGAGCTTAAGTGTCTCAAACAAAGTTATACATTTGCATGCTTCACACTGAACATACTTGCATCTTACACTCACGTATAGCACATACAAGAGCATCAAGCACCACTTAGTTATGGTTTCAAAAACCCATCAGCTACCGACAAATTTTTCCTCAAGACGGTCGTCATCCATCCATCGTCGGAAACAGTCCCTAACTATGACTAAAACACTATATACAGACAAAGGAAAGAAAAAGAAAAAAAATTTTATTCTTCGGTTCAAAGACTCCCCTGTCGGAAAAGAACCGAAAAGAAAAACCAACGGGTGATGAAGTCATGCTTAGTGCACAAAAAAATTTCAAATTTTTGAAATTTCTCACAAGCATTACATTCACCAAAAATCGTTAAGCACAGAAAATTTTGAAATTTCCCTTGAAATTTCCCTCACCCCACACTTAAATCATGCTATGTACTCATAGCATCAAATTAAAATTTACAAAGGGTGAGAAATACTCCCTGAGGCCTTTAGGCTTAGCTAATAGCATGCATTTCTTCGACTTTGCACAAGTGGGTGTTCAACCCCACACTTTTTCTCTTCCATGCTTGTTAGCTTCCTCCTCCACGGGTACTCAGACTTCCCCTCCATCTGCGCTTAACTTTTCACCAAACAACACAAGATGAAAATAAACAAAAATTAACTCAATTGCAAGAAATTAAAATGGTACCTGTGGTACCCTTGGGTTGCCTCCCAAGCAGCGCCTAATTTTATGTCGTGGCACGATGTGGACTATCCTTTTCAGGACATCCTCATACCTGGGTTCTCTTTCGAGAACCATCTCCTTTTCTTTTGCTGTTTAGAGGAAACAACCTCCACTCTGTTCCTCTCTTTCCCCAACTTCTTCTCAATTTGAAGTCCTCTATCAGACTCGGGCTGAAGACTTGACATTGCCTTTAGCCGTGCAAAGGAACTTCTTAGCCAAGTCATTCCATCAAGTTATGGAGTTCGGTGGCTCAGCCTTCAACCACGTTATTTTTTTGCCTCTCCCAACAATGAAAATGGGAAGAGGGTAAGTCGGACATCATCTGTGGACACGCCGGTGGGGACAAACGTGTCACTAATCTCTAAAAAGCTCTGTAGGTGCTGCTGCGGGTCCTCATGTGCTATCCCAGTGAATTGACCACTAGAATGTAACAGCTGCACCATGTTCTGTTTATGCTCAAAGTGCCCTCCAGGCTCCGGTTTACGGATGCTAGAGGTCACATTCGTCGCTAGTGGGATTGCCACTTCGCGAACTGGTCTTGCTGCCATTGCTTCTGATGACAATTGTGCTTGTCCTGTGGGTGGTTGTTGTTGCACCTTTACTTGAAGTCTCTTCAGTTTTTGCTCTAGAGCTACTCTCCTTTGCAAATGGATTTGACATTCAGGTTCCAGCAACAATTCCACAAGCTCTCTATTTCTAGCCAGCTCGGCAGGACAACCTGTCACCTGCAATTAAGCACACTAAGACCAAGTTTCTCAACACTTAAGGAAATTCAAAAATCACACAAAAAAGGATAAATTATCAAAACTTCTCCGAGTCCCCGGCAACGGCGCCAAAAACTTGACGTGCCCGATTCGCACGTCCGCAAGTGTACGGGTCGTGCAAGTAATATAGTGGCTCTTTTTAAGAACCGAATTATCGAACCCACAGGGACTTGACCCATTCCTCTTACTATCCCTTTCTATTGTGATCTTAAATACCTCAAGTGTTGGTTATAGACATTTTCGATTGAGATTAATTAAGTCTAAGTTTGGGTCAATGAGATATTCTGAAATCACTCTAGGAGCAACATAGAGTTAAAACCAATTAATCATGCGATACTACGATTTGCAATGGGTTAAGCATGGAACTATCAATTGTTATTTCACATAATTAGAATTGCATGTTCATGGTCTTTCGAGCCTCTAAACATGGCAATCTAGCCTCACTGTATCATCGTGAGCGAGGAGTTTAATTTTCTAGTCGCGGGCAATCAATTATGTTATGGTTTACGGGGAAACAATTAGGGACTTTCGTACGTCTAACCATTTAACTCAACTTAGCCTCACAACTACTTCTTCGAGTGGTTATGTGACATCCCAAGTTGGTCTTTCATAACCCCCGTGTGTCAACCAAGCACGGTGTGAGGTATATTTCTATCCTGACACAATATATCTCCCGAGATACAAACATGCTCCTTACATTCTCATGTCCTGACCTAGGTAATGCTTTCTCAAGCTATTACTCAAGCTAACAAATATGCTTTCATGGTGATCAATCATAAAAACAACCAACAATCCAGAATGCAAGACGAGAACAACAATCAATAACTTAATTCCAAAACAATTTCATAAAATCACAATCATAATTCATGGCTTCAACCCTAGAGGAAGGGTTCTTGCCATTCATGTTCGTAAAAATACAATTAACTAATACTAAACTAACATACTTACATGAATTTGGTAGATGAGAAGGGAATTTGATAAACCCTAGATGAGTTCTCCCACTTCTCCCTTCACTCCTAGGTGGTTTTTCAGAATAAAATCGTGACCCAATGATTTTAGGAGCTAAGGGTCCTATTTACAGTAAATGGAAAACGTGCATAATTTAGCCTGAAATGGAACGGCTCCATGTCACGGAGTGTATCGCAGAGCACTGCCTCCGTGACATGGAGGCAACGCGAAAGCTCTCTGGAAAGTGCCTCCGGAAATGAAGCTGCCGAGGGTCACCGCGCTGGCCAATGTGGCACGCTGCTCATGCAGCGCGTTGGCATGTTGCTGGCACGCAGATGGCCTAGCGTGGCATGGTGCTGGCGCGCTGGTTCTCTACCTACTGCTGCCTGCTGCTGCCTTTCCTCGTGCGCTTGGCAAGGGCGTGGCACGGCGCTGGGCGCGGCACACGCACAGCGTGGCACGCTGCCTGGCGCGGCCAGCCTTGCCAAGGCATGCTCCTTGCCGACTTTCGCCACTTGCTTCCACTCCATTCCTTCCTATTCACCAACTTGTGAATTAGTTCCTCAAAATCCTTGAAACCTAAAAAACAAGGACTAATCATGTTGGTTAGCACATATATTCACATTTATATAAAATCACATGAAAATATGTAAAATAACTTAGATAAACAAGACTAAATTAAGATATAAAGCGTATCTCGGGCATGTTTTTTTGCCCGTGATCAAATCCTTCCAGATATCGTCTCTTAAAAATAAACCTAAATTTGGTATTTATAGTTCAAAGAAATCCTTTTCCTAAATAAATCTAAAAACCAGGTCGGCAGTGGCAACGGGCTAGGTGACGGGTCGTTAATCCTTTTGATGAGTCATTCCTTGCTCAAAGCAGTCATCCTCAGAAACATATCCAGGCTTGGCTACGGGTCACCTAACGACTCGTCATGCCTAAGCACGAGTTTTTAGGTCCCTCGTGGACTGACTCCTACAAAAATCTAGTGCACTTCACGGGTAGCTCTAGTGGCCTGCCTATGAGTCATTCCTTCAAGTGACAACTCGTGATGTTTCTCGTCAACTTCACTGTACACTTGGTTGAAATTTTCTATTCAAATCCTAACGGTTGACCTCACGACTCGTTACCAGGTGTAACGAGTCATTCCTCCAACTCGTCAAGTGCACTATTTCATTTCCTCAAAACATCATCTTTTTTCCCACGCCTCAAGCAATGGGTCTTGCATCCTGCCAATCACTCGTTTAGTGCCTTGTAGTCACCTTTCAGTTGTTTTTATCATTAATTCAACAAAAATTACTTCCAGACCTGTTTTCCTGCACATTAAGCACAAAATACTTTATACCCATATAAACGTACTTGGAATGTGCATAATTTCTTTGTTTTAAGAGTCGAAAGTGCCGTAAAATCACGACACATCAACACCCTCAACTTAGAACTTTTGCATGTCCTCAGGCAAAAACAAAATAAAACAAAACAATCTTCTTCAACGCTTCAGTCGGAAAAACTTTAGGAAACTTACAACAGTCATTTTTATGCATCAAAATCAAATTTTCTAACCCCTCCCTCGTCGTATCAACTCAAAACACTATGCATATACAAAATTTTCAACCATAACAAAGTGGAATCGAAACAAGGCAAAATACTGTCACCTGCAACTACACACATAAATCTATAACACTGCCCCAGACAATTTGCAGAAGATTTTGTTGACCAAGTGATCTCACCTCAAAGAAGTCCCACACTCACACATGTGTATATGATAAATTTGATATATTTCTCTTGGGACTAGGAAAGATCCACTCACCCTCACAAAGAAATTCTAATTGTGTGCATACAATACCATAGTCTTGCCTTAACTTTCAATACCTCGATTTTCGGACAAATAACTAGAATCACCATAGGACTTTCTTGGCTTGTAACGTAGGCTTGGGTTTGGGTATGGTACATATGGATTTTACTAGCTCAACCCTCCTTGGCACTACGGATTTTTACTCCACTTTTAACCTTTATTTCTATTTTCTCCCTTTTTTCTTTCTTTCTGCTTTTTCTTTTCTTCACTTTAGACACTGCGGATGCGATTACTTTTTATTCAACAAAAATTATTGATGTCACACATTATTTTTCTTGTCTCTTCTTGATTTTTGACAATAATTTTTTTATTTTTCTTTTCATCATGCATACCGCACCCGCTCTTTTTCCTTCTTTTTCATTATCCAACTTTACTTCCATCCGAATCTTCTTACTCACCCCTATCATAGCCACCCTCAACTTAGGCAATTTTCCTGAGATGAAGTCCACAATGTTCAAGGAGGGACCAGGGCCAAACTAGGTTCATTCATAATAAAATCAGGCAGGTGAATTTGTGTAAATGGAAAGAAGGTCAATTTAAGCTCAAACATTTGGATCAAAGGATTTTTATTCATGTTGGTAGGTCTTTTAGGCTAAAGTGGACTCATAAATCAAAAACGGCCTATGATCATTTCCTAGTTTCTTATCCTCTATATCGGTACGACTGACCAAGCAAGTTCTAGATTGACACACACAATGGAATTCATCTATCAGACCTCACTTCACACATAGCACAGGTCAACATCATCAATTCTACTAATTGCTAGTTCAGGTGCAGCCATACAATGGTAAACAAGTTCACAATTCCAATTCCATGCAAAGACTCACAAAGGTCATAATTGTCAACTCTCACTTATACATATACAAATTGTTTCGAAGAGGTGTCAAATTATCAAAAATAAAAACACCAAACAATATTATCTCTTGACTGCTTTCAGCTTTCCTAACTTTCTTCCGACTGACACATAAAAAAAACACAAAATAATATCCTAAACATGTCGGTTCTAGTAGATATGGAATACCCGAGGGAAAAGATATCTAGCAAGAAAAACCCTCGGGTTATGTTCAGCAAAATAGAATGCACAGGTATCCCTCCCCAGCCCCATCAAAAAAGCATACGTCATCCTCGAAGCATATATATACAATACAAAAACTAAGGGAATAGGAAACATACCTGTGTGACCTAGGTGTCAGCTACCTGGTCGATGGAGGGTGTAGATACGCCTCCAATATCAACTCCAATATTGTCGGCTTGACCCGACGCATTTTCAGATCCAACTGAGCTCATTCCTTCTCCACCAACTCTCGCTGCCTCAGCCTCATCTCTCAGTCGAGCCTCCTCTCTTGATTCGTGCAGCGCTCTCTCCATCTCACTTTGCTCCTATTTTTACTGACGGAGTAGATACACATCAACATCATCACTTGCCTCCTCACGAGGCCTCTTCCCCTTGTCATGTGCCACTGGCTCCTCTGTGATGAAATCAAAAATGGGTGTTAGCTCCTCTTCAAACTCGTCAACGATCAGGAGGAGTACCGCTGGAGGTACCGCAGCTATGTATCGTGCGGCCAAGTCCTGCACCTCGACTCATAATTCTCCAAGCTCTTAGTACTATCTCGATAACTCTAGCGCCTGTAACTATGCAAGGCGCTCGTCTATCGTTCTCTCAAAAGTGTCCAGTTGCCAATGCACCGAACTGGACGATGTCTCCAACTCCTTTGACACCCACGGCTTAACCTACTCCATCAAGACTTTGACCTGTAAAGCTGTGTCTGCCTGCTGCTTTTCTACTTTAGCTAGCCACCTAGCCATATCAACCAAAAACTCCTGTGAGACCGTGACTAGGCCGGCTGTGTTGGATCATGGAGGTGTGACTGATGGTCTAGATGCTGCTACCGTAGATGATGATTTAGGAACGTTAGTAGGTGTGTAGGCATCCGTTGCATTTGTAGCCTCAACCTGGCTACCTATCTCTCTGCCCTCAGTAGGCTCGACCGCTAACTCGGCGAACTGTGGTGCATTAGTTTGCATTCTGCTACCAAATGCCTCTTCTATTATGGTCGCTCCATAGGATGCAATGCCTAAGTCCTTACCCTCGATACCGAGTTTGTATCATCTCTAATCAGCCCGATATCGGTAATCTTCTGAACCACCACTCTCTGATCAACTGATGCCAATTCTGGCACTCGAGACTCCCAACAAATTCTATCAATCAAGCAGTGGAAGGGAATCATCGTACCATTATTTATAGCCCGCTCTCGAATCTCCTCAATAATGAACTGCGGGAAATTGACAGCATACCCCTCCATTATGCTGGCTATCAGTGCTGCTATCTCGGGTGAGAGTAGATTGTCATTATTTATTAGTACTAGCCTGTGCCTCACTAGTGACCACCAAAATTTCGCTTGAAAGTTCAATGTGGCCTTCTTTATCTGTGAGTTGGTACAATGAAACCATCAATTAACGGCCCTCTTGTGGAAATAATGCATGAAAAACAAGTGTACTGTTGTATCTGCTCTATACTATTCAACTTCTTTGTTTTGACTTTTCGCAACTCGGATAACCCATGATCAAACTCTTCCGTGTTCATCGGAGCTCAATAATCTGGCCCATAAAGCATCCTGGAAATCGTCACCTCAGATATATCAACTAAAGTCTCACACACCATCACTTGATTCAATGCAGGCCGCTTCTTCAAATCTTGGCCTCTTAGTTCCAACTGCTACAATGCGGCTGCATATGCCGCATAAAACTCTGGACTAGGAAAGGACTGTAACTACCTGATGGCTCAGTCAACCACCCGAACCTGTATTTTTCAAATACTTCCTATGGCTCTGGTAGGTCTTTAAGCTCTGTAGTTACCATCCTTGGCTCCTCATAAATGCTCCGCTTCGGATTGCCTTTTTCATTGGGAGCAATGTCTTGGTTGTAAATAGCCCGCATGCCATGGAAACACCATCTCCTCACATTTCTTGATTGCTCATTTGACGTGCCCGATGTCTCAATTAGCTCATTTTCTAAGTCCCCTCATTGGGCATGCGACTCATTAACTCTCTCTGTATTGTGCCCAGTTGTGGGGCCTCAGGAACAAGTGCAACAGCAGCCCTAGCGCTTTCATTAGTGTGGCTAGGCGAATCTCTTGCTAATGGAGTGGGAGTATCGACTAGGGCTATCGGATTTGAAACTTGTTGAGCCCTATCCCTGGTCTTCCGCCTCACCAGCTGCTCCTCCGATACTTCATATTCCTCTTCAGGTCCACTCGACTCTTCAGAGGAGGATGGATCATCTCGCAGCCTTCGGTATGATGTTTGACTACGCTCAGGTACCTGCTTTTTGGTTTGACCCTTTTTTGGTGTACCTCGTGGAGCCATTGTACCAGTTTGACCCTTTTTTGGAGTACCTCGTGGAGCCATTGTACCTGTGGAAACAATGTTAGTACACAAGAGAAGATGAACAGAAAATATTTTTTAGCTGGTGCCAGAGGTCCTAACGGGTGACTAAATGAGTCGTTGCTCCTGGCAACGATTCTTGAAGTTACTCGTTACCCTAGCTATGACATTTTTCAAATAGGTCCAGTGTACTTGATGATTGATCCCAACAAGTCGTTACTAGAGGCAACGAGTTGTTAGGTCACTCGTTAAGTACACTGCCTCAGCAGTTTAATTTTTCCACTCAGCATGAGTTACATGACGAGTCGTTTGGTGACCCAATGACTCGTGATGTGGCTCGTGCTCATGAGTTCCTGTTCATCTTCATCTTCTTTCCAGTTTTCAATTCCACAAAAACAAACCTTCAATTTAAAAATCAACCCAGGTGACTACATTATTGAAAATCAATGTTTTACACTTCCTAGGGTTTATTTACATCACAAGGCATGTAAAAAACACAATGTAAATTGAAGGATCATTCAAGCTCACTCATTCATGGGTCTTCGAAATTTCTTGATGGAATTGCAAAAAAAGTTCAAGTTTTTGTGTGGGGAAGATCACTTACAATTTTGAGTTATTAGAGGGGGTGCAACATCAGTTGTACGTGCAGTGATGAAATCTATCAATGGTGTTCTTGATGAGGTTGAGTGAGGAAGAAGGAGAATAGAAGAGGGAAATTCGAAGCTTTGAATGTGTGTGAGTTTAACGGGGAGTGTTAAATGAAATTGGGTTCTTTTGATTTTAATTTTGGAACTTCTCCCAATTGCAGTCATGGTCGGGTTAAGTTAACTTACCTGGGACCTAACGACTCACATAACTAATCGTGGTGCTACCTAATGAGTCATTTCCTTAGTCGTGGTCCTTGGACTGTTGTAGCTTCAGGACGGGTCACTTAACGAGTCGTTTGGTTTCCTAATGATTTGTTGAGTGAACCGTTATTACCCATTTTCTTTAAGTTCAAATTTTTATCCAGTGTACTTGACGAGGGACTAAACGATTCATTCCTTGGAGAAACGACTCGTGAAATCACCCGTTGCTCCCCTGTTTTCTGTAGTTCTCTTAACGAATGGCTAAACGAGTCATCAAGTCAGACGACGACTCATTCTGTGATTTTTCTAAACCAAAACTGAAGTTCCAGTTTTTGGTTCCAACTTCAAATTTTCCATCCTATTCACCTGCAAACATCAACAAACGTTAACACTAATTTTTTATTACATTTACAACTTGGGTTGCCTCCCAAGAAGTGCTTGATTTAACGTGGAAGAAAGACGTTGGTGTTTTGGCTACTTAGAATTCACCAAAACACCTCCATGGATTGCCTCCTATGCAACGCCTGATTTAGCTTCGCGGCACGACGCAAGTCACTTGACTACTCAGAATTCGTCAAGTGACTCTTCTCCATCCTCCAATGCAGAAATTATGCTGAATTCCTTGGGTTGTTTCATGGTTCGGCTAATGTTGAAGGTAACCTCTTCTTTGTTCAACTAAAATTTCAACAGCCCTACTTCCACATCAACTAGGGTCCTACCTGTTGCAAGGAATGGTCTCCATAAAATAATTGGGACCTTTAAATCAACTTTGCAGTCCAGAATCACGAAGTCTGTTAGGAATATGAATTTTTCCACTTTCACAAGCACATCAAACAAAATACCCACTGGCTTTTTAACTGTTCGGTCAGGCATCAGTAGCCACATCGAAGTTGATGTGGGGGTTCCCAATCCTAACTTTTTAAATATTACTAAAGGCATCAGATTTATGCTAGCTCCCAAGTCACAAAGCGCCCTTGCAAACTCAACCTCCCCAATGGTGCAAGGTATAGTAAACGCACCTGGGTCTTCCTTTTTCTGTGCTAGGACCCGTGTAGTAATGGCACCACAGTGTAGTAGATTATCAGCAAGTTTCAAAATTATGATTCTTTTTCTGGTGACGAGGTCCTTCAAAAATTTGGCATAACCGGAAATTTGCTCAAGTGACTCCACCAATGGGATATTCATCGACAGCTGCTTGATCATAGAGATAAACTTTTGATATTTTCCATCTTTAGCTTTATTCTTCAAGCGTTGGGGGTAAGGAGGAGGAGGTCTTGGAATTGTTGTGAGTTTTTTCGATGCCTCCCTCTCCTTCCCATGGGCATCTCCTTGCTCCTTTGCACTACTCAGAGCAGTTTGCACATTTGAGTCCCCAACCAAAGTTGGGTTGTCAACATCTGCTACATCCATCATCATGTATCAACACGGTCCTTTCTAACATGTTAACTACAACTGGCCTCGGCGGATCAACTGTGGCCTTCCCGCTCCTAGTAGTGACCGCCATGCAATGACTGTCATATTTTGGATTTTGAAAAGTATTGCTGTGAAGTGTGCCTTTGTGTCTTTGATTCACTACAACAGACATCTGACTCATCTATTGCTCAATTTTCCCGATTGCCACAGCATGTGACTCCACCTTTTGATTTAAGCCAGAAATATCAGCGTGGAGCTCCTTAAAGTGGTTTTCTGTTGCCTCCATCTGCTTGAGCAATTTGGAAAGCATATCTTTGATCCTTGAACAGCTCAAATCCGGATCTCAGTTTTGTGGAGGAACATATGGTGCTCTCCTATCATTTTTGAACTCCTCTCACTTCTTCCAGTCCCCATTGTCCCGATGTTGGCACCGATTGAAATTATTATCCTTGTAGAAGTTCTGACCTTGGTTCCCTTGACCTTGACACCAAGAGTCTTGGTTAGACCCTTGGGTGTTGGTCCGGAAACCCATCCTCTGATCATTCAAATAATTGACCTCTTCTTCAGACTCAGACTCGCAACCATCATTTCTCGGGGCCTTGCCCTGACAACCTACAACGTTCACCTTTTCTGCTCCCATTCCCATTAAGTGCTTGGCAAACAACCCCATGGTGGTCTTTATCTCTACAATGTCCTGGTCACGCTCCTCATCTTTTCTCCGTTGTTCGGCAGATATACCAACCATATAGGAAACAGCCAGAACCTCCGACTCTCTAGTGTGCCAAGCTCTGTTGGTTTTGGTGATCCTGTCCAATAGCTCTGCAGCCTCTGCGTAAGTATGACTCATAAAGGATCCTCCTGAGAAGGTATCAACAACCTCCTTTGTGTTGGCGTTCAGGGACCGGTAAAAGATCTCCAATAATGTGTCATCTGGAATCTTGTGGTTTGGCACCTTTTTGAGCTTTTTGTTGAAATGCAGCCAGGTTTCATGGAGTGCCTCAAAATTTAGCTTCCTGATGTTATATATTTTATCCTTTAGCTGCAATGCCTTGGATGGTGGGAAGAACCTTTCAAGAAAAGCTCTTTTGAGCTTTGCCCAAGTAGTGATGGAGTCATTCCGCAGCTCAGCCAACCACATCATCTCCTCACTCTGAAGAGAGAATGGAAATAACCTCAATATGATTGCATCCTGGCTGACCCCTGGCTGCTTGTATGCCTTGCATATACCCACGAAATTTGTCAAATGAGCGGGAGCACCATCGGATGCATGACTTGCAAATATTCCCTTCATATTCAGTAGTTGGATCATTGCAATTGTAATATCAAACTTTTCCCCAGCATGAAAAGTAGGAGGGACAATCGCTCCAGCGGCACCAGCTTCATCTATGTATGCATCATCTTCCTCATCAAAATATCGGTGTTGTTGGTGCTCTAGACCTCTGGGTCATCTAGCTCGTTCAGCTTCTGAAGCTAGACACTGCTCTTCAGCAACTCTGGCTAACTCACGATCTCTAGTCCGAGCTTGCTCTTCGGCCAACATCCTTGTTGTGGCTTGGTCCATGGTTTCTTGCTCATGTATGTTGGCCATTTTCCTCAAGTTTCTTAATGTTAGCTCAAGCTGGTGATCAATTGGTATCAAGGGATTTCCTTGACTTTTAGTGTTGGGCATGCACGAACCAAAGACCTATTAAGCAACCAAAACAACAAAAGAAAAATAAAACAAAGAAATAAGAACCAATAGTAAAGTTAACACAATTAACAAAAGCCTTAGCCGTATTTCCCAGCAACGACACCAAAATTTCATGTCGACCAAATTACACCT
Organism: Datura wrightii; assembly: GCA_035772735.1. Classification (NCBI taxonomy): domain Eukaryota; kingdom Viridiplantae; phylum Streptophyta; class Magnoliopsida; order Solanales; family Solanaceae; genus Datura; species Datura wrightii. The sequence goes on from JASDFA010000007.1 coordinate 101,758,796, forward strand.
TGCAATTTAGATATAAGCGGTCAATTGTCAAATATAGAACCCAACGAAGGTTGAGGTCGATCGCACAGGGAATATGGTAAGAACTTAGGTTAATGCGAATAACTATTACTATTGATTTACTTATTTCCAAAGGGGAAAACATATAGAATAATGAAAAAAGTAAAATTAATGAATGTTTGTATCAAGTTTGATTTGAATTCAATTTACGACTAGACTACGATTGTGTTCCCCAAGATTTCATAACCACAAGGCTTATATACTAGTGATCTATTCTGGTGTTTAACATACAATTTTGGTAAGTTAGTTTCACCTAAATTGTTGGTCCCCTATCTAGATGATTTTCACCATGCAACTTGGTCTGTATACAGGTGTACTTTAGTTGACCCTTACCCTTAATATCGGATTAGTTATCCTTGGACAAGTTCAAGCTATTAGATGAGGGTTGGTAGCCTCAAATCTTCATTATTAATCCCTTTTCCCATTCTTTACTTTCTTGATCCGGTAAGTAAGAATAAGGCAAGTCCTAACGTTTGCAACCGTCAAGAATCAATCAAAATGAAGGAAAAAACAATATATGTATAAAACCACGTTCAAGAATCAAAGAATTTTTACCTATGTGTGTTAATTCATCTTGGTTCCCAAAAACCTAGATTATGGGTTTATCTACTCATGTTTATGTTATTGCAATCACAAAATATAGAAGAAATCATAATTGCAACTTACGAAGTATTATAGAATAAAAACCAAGTAGATTGAATAAAATTCCAATGTTTCTTTCGTTTCTTGAATCAATAACAATTGTATGAAAATTCTCTCAAGAATATCCTCACAATATCATTCATGATCCTCTCTCAATATCGGCTAAAAATCCTTCCAGAAATCGTCTCTTAAAAATAAACCTAAATTGGGTATTTATAGTTTCAAGAAATCCTTTTCCTATATAAATCTAGAAACCAGGTCGGCAGTGGCAACAGGCTAGGTGCTGGGTCGTTAAGCCTTATGACGACTCATTCCTTGCTTAAAGCAATCATCCTCGTAACATATCCAAGCTTGGCAATGGGTCACCTAACGACTCGCCGTGCCTAAGCACGAGTCGCTAGGTCCTTTGTAGACTGACTCCTAAAAGAATCGGTGCACTTCACAGATAGCTCCAATGGCTTACCAATGAGTCGTTACTTCATGTGACAACTCGTGATGTCTCTTGTCAACTTCACTAGACACTTGGTTGACATTTTCTCTTCAAAGTGCACTGTTTCACTTCTTCAAAACTTCATCTTTTCGCCCACGCCTTAAGTGACGGGTCGTGCCTCCTGCCAACGACTAGTTGAGTGCCTGACAGTCACCTTTCAGTTGTTTTTATCATTAATTCGACCAAAATCACTTCCTGGCCTATTTTCCTTCACATTAAGCACAAAGTACCTTATACCCATATAAACATACCTAGAATGTGCATAATTTCTTGGTTTTAAGCGTCAAAAGTGCCGTAAAATCACAGCACATAGATACATCTTTGCTTCATTTCATAGCATTTTACATGTATTTAGGATCTAGATTAAGTGAAAACTAACCTCATTATGTCGTGTTTCAAAAACATAAACAAAATAAAGAAGAGAGGTGTTAAAGCTAGAAATCTGTCCAAGGGAAGAACCAAAGAATGGACCATCTGTCTGAAAGACGGTCCGTATGTTGAGTCGTCTAGCCCAAGCCTATGCTTCCAAAAACCATCTTGAAGAGGTCCTTAAACGACGAGTTGAAGGATGAATCATCTTTTCAGAAGATGGTCCATCAATTGAAGGGTGTACTCAAGATTAGGCAGAAGGAAATTCTAAACGACGAAGCCAATGATGGATCGTCTTTATAGAATATGGTATGTCAACCAAAGAATGGAAAACTGATTGACAGAGACCAATTTTAAATGATGAGATAAAGAATGGTCCTTCCTTCCAATGGATGGTCCATCTGTGCACACCCGACGCCTCTGAGTTTAAATTATTTTGAGCTTTTTGAGACATAGCATAAATAGATTTTTCATCTGTTTTTAAGAAGCTTCCAACAATTATTTTCAGTAGAGAGTAGAGACAAATAGATTACTTTACTTTGTATCGTCGATCGTAGATTTATTTTGTAATTTTGAAGATTCAACTTCATCAATTGAAGATCTCTCCTACAATTTGCAATTCAATTGATGAGAATGTCTAATTACTTATTTTCTCTTCCTCTTATTGGTATAGGTAACTGAACCTAGATCTAGGGTTATGATTGTATAGGTAACTAAATTCATTTCTAGGGTTGTGAACTCTAATGATCTCAATTTGGTAAAATTGAGTACGGGCTTAAGAACATTTGACTGATTATTGCTCTATAGCGTGTGATTGGTGATGAAAGTCACCTAATCCTTCCCAATTACCTTTATGAGGCTTGAAAGAGCAAATTTAGATTAGGTTAGCATCAACCAACAATAACTCAAGGCATAAGCCTTGTTTAATGGATTCTCCTAGACATAGGTTGAATTTCAATTGGCAATAAGCAATTGGGTAGAAAGGAGTTATTTTTAATTTGACAAAATTGAAGTAGATTGACACATATGATACTATTGAAAGATATCCATGGGTTTCCTAGGTATTTGCTTTCATGTACAACCATATCCCAATATAAATTTATCCATATTGGGGTGATTTAAGGGGATCGACCCATAATTGAGGTCACTTCTCTAGAATTTCTTTAAATTGATTTCAACTTTAGCAATTTGAATTCAATAGATGTAGTTAAATTTAGTCGATCTTAATTCAAATAGCCTCTAATCTTACAAAACTATATTGATTAGTACTTGATAAAGTGGACTTAGCATAGTCTCTGTGGGATTCAACCCCAACTCCATGTTGGGTTCTATATTTGCATCGACCATTTACACTACAAAAAAATATGGAGAGATTTGGGCGGGATCGGGGTGTGAAAATATGCTAAGAAAAGAAGGGAAGAAAAATAAGGGATCCTAAAAGTGAAAAAGGTAGTGGAAAAGTGATATAGTGCTCAAGGATGGTAAATGAGTCACTAAGACCATATTTGTATCCTGCCAGCCCTTTGACCATCATTAAAAGCTTAGAAAAGCCCTTATGTGATCTCAACCCAGATTTCAAAGAAAAAGGCATTAGAGTAAACAGGCAAGCATATGATAGTTGTGGCCTATCTTGTGAACTTCATTGTGAGAGTTGAGTGCTTTCCTCCTCTTTTGATCTTGTGTGTCGTTGTAGTGTGTGTTATCATTGCTTCTGAAATTGGACACATTCCTTGGTCTGATTATGAGGGCATATGGATGTTAATGGTTAGAATGTTTTACTACTCCAATATAGGTGTATGTATGTTGATATGATTTCATTAGTAGATATTACATGCTTGGTCTGGATAGTTGTGATAAAACTAATTGGTTGGATAGAGGGGGTGGTTGGCTTGAAAACTGTATGCTTGTAGCTTTTTATCAAAACTACTCCAGTCATTGCATTTTGTGATACCGGGATATTAGTTGAAGTCTAAGTTAGTTTATCTCATTTTAGTTTCTTGAGGACAAACAAATGCTTTAAGTTGGGGATGTTGATGTGTTGGGAGTTTGCAACACATCTTTACTTTATTTCATAGAGTTTTGCATGCCTTTAAGTACAAATTTAAGACAAAATTAACCTTATTATGCTATGTTTTAAGAACCCAACAAGAAAGGAGGGATCAAAGTCACTAAGTCTGCCCAAAGAACAAAGCAAACCACAGACCATGTCTTCAGAGTATAGTCCGTACTTCAAAATGTCTAGCAGTTCCCTTGTGTTCCAAAAACTGCCTCCAAGTGGTTAGCAACCGACAATGAAAAGGATGGACTTTTGTTTCAAAAGACAGATCGTCATTCAAGAGACGAATCACATGACTAAAAAACTTTGAAGAGTCTTTCCAAAAGACGGTTCATCAGTCAAGGGATGGACAATAGCCAAGCAGAGCCAGATCCAAGCAATAAATCAAAGGACGGTCTGTACTTCCAAAGGACGGTCCGTCCTTCCTCCAATTTTAAATGAATTGGGATTTTGAAGGCTTAGTATAAATAGAATTTTATTTTTTAGATATAGTTCATAATAGATAGCTAGATAATTAGAGATAGTTTTCAATGGAGAATTGCAGATAAAGTAGATCTACTTTGTAATTAAAGATTGAAGATTAAGTTATCAATTTAAGTTTTCTCTTCTTAATTATTAATTCATTGGAAAGGATATTCAATTACTTTGTTTCTTATTCTCTTCTTGCTATGGGTAATAAACCCAGATCTAGGGTTGTGAACTCTAATAATCTCAATTAGGTAAAATTGATTATGCGCTTAAGAATATTTGATTGATTTGGAATTTTTAAAGTGTAGTTGATGATGAAAGTCATTCAGTACTACCTAATTTCCTTTATTATGCTTGAAAGAGCTAATTTATATTGGGTTAGCATCAATCAACAATAACTCAAGGCTTTAACCCTTGTTTATAGGGTCCCTAGACATAGGCTGAATCCAATTGGAAAAGTGCAATCGGGTAGAAGGGAGTTCTCTTCAATTTGATGAAATTGAGGTAGATTGACACTGTTGATATTATTGAATCCATTAGTTGTCTAACTGATTGCCTTCGCATATCATAGTATTATATAAGTGTGAATCCCCTAAGTTGAAAGTTAGATTATCATTTTGCCCCTTTACTAAATTAAAATTAAATTATACGTAATTAAATATTAATATTTCATCATATCATATCATATTTATATATTTATTATTATATAAATGGGAGGACAAAAAGTGAAAAGTTAAAATAAATAAATAAATAAATTATAAATAATAAATAATAATGATAATAAATAATAAATATAAATATAAATAATAAATAACAATAATAATAATGATGATGATGATGATGACGATGATGAAGATAACCAAAACGCCAGTTCAATAATTTTGAATTTACACTTATCGAAACTCCATATTTAATTATTTAATGTGGATATACATATGCGAGGCACATGTCCAGAAACTAGTTCAACATAAGCCCATTTTTAATTTGACCATATTGAGTGATTTAGGAAGATTGATCCAAATTTGGGGTCACTTCCCTGGTGTTTCTCATTACTAATTACAATCTCAAGAATTTACATTAATTATTGCTATAATTCTCAAACTAATTTTAATAATATCTAAAACTCTCAAATTTGAATTGAAAACTTGGTAGATAGTTTGGGTCTACCAAAATCCCTATGGATTCAACCCCGACACTTAGTTGGTATTATATTTGCATCGACTGCGTACATTTTGATAACAGAGTGGGTTTGAGTAATGATCAAGTATGAGTATCTGTGAGTACAACCATAGATTCAATTTGTTGGCTAGATATGCTCTAGATATTATGCGGACGATGCGATCCAGAGTCCACAGAAATTAGTATGGGACTCACCTCAATTTGGGATTATATAAGGATACCATATAGAAGAATTTTAACATTTCACAGATTTAGGTATATGCTTAGTTAGTAGAGGATTTGAATCATCATATTTGAGATACCCACAGAGAAAGTGTTGCCACCCGAGCTAGGACTTCGAACCGAGATACGGGACCTAGAACCACGAATGGCTCCAAACTAACCCATGGTACATACATAGCATTATCAAGAGTATAATCAAGAGGAAATTAACACATGTATGAATAAGTTGAAGGCTGAATGTCATAAAGCATAAACAAAATGATAGTATCACAATGCTGAGCATACTAAATCTATGTATGGAAAGCCTCTCTATTTAATGAGATGCTGGGATAAGCCCCCAACTAACTCCAAGTCTGAAACTAAACAAAACGTAACAAATTTGAACAGATATATGTCCTCGGATGATGAGGACTCACCTAAAGTAGGTCAGAGCTAAACTGAGCGGGTGCGGGCTAGAGACGAGACTGGAGGGATCACCTAAACCTATATCATGAGATGATATAGCATAGAGTATGTGGTTAATAATTTGAATATACTGAGTATGTAAGGTAAGTAAAACATGCTTAGTAAAATGTTAGCTGAAATAATGCATATAAATTAAATAGATCATAAGAGTAAGGACTGCATGCTAAAGGTCGTATCTGAGATATACATAATCATAGGCTATTCATCATAAACTGAACATAATGATTCAAGATTTAAAAATAGAAATCATATGACTTGTCATGCTTGAAATCATAAGTAAAAGCTCATGAACTAATCATTGTGTTACACCTCATAAGTTATCATTGACTAGCGTACGTGTGGGTGTGTTTGTGGTGAGTGTTTGGACCATTACACGTGCAGGAGAAGGCTCGAAAGTAGGCCGCATGATTGTGTTATAGAGCAGTCGGGTCAAAGGAACTGGAGACCCAGTGCATTGCGTCGCACCCCTCCCTCGGTGCAAAGAGAGGCATGCCGCACTGTATACTAGCGCATTGAGCAGCGCATCGTGGCACCCCTCTTTTGCCTCCCTATATATGTGATTCTAAGTGTGGGAATTGTTCATTAAAATATTTCCCAAAACAGAGAGCATCGGAGAGGCGATTTTGGATGAGTGTTTTCATCAAAGTAAAGCCAAATTACACCATCAAATCACCTCCAAACGTCAATTCTTCTTAGGTAGTGATTCCTAGTCCTACGAAGAACGTATCTACAAAGTCATTTCTTCAAAATTGCCCTGGTTCGATGAAGTCCTGCCAAGTAGAAGTTGTAGAAATCACTTCTAATCAAGTCCTAATCATTTACAAGTGATAAGTGAGCAATTCTATCTTCTAAATTCTCAGAAATTCATGAGTTTTTGGCTTAATATAGGAAGATTATGAATTATGGTTGTTGTGGTATTGTTTGATGCTGCTAGCTATTTCTTTGATTAAGAACAAATTCATTACATCAACGTAAAGGCTATGAGTTGGAGGAATTACTGGTTCTAGGTTGGAACAGGATTGGGTGAGTTGGAGTCTGAAATTGAGGTATGTTAAGGATAATCTCTTCGGTAAGTTATTCCCGTCGTATAATTGATATGACCAATACTTTTTTAAGTAAGTTTCAAGTACATATGTTATGATTAGCTACTACCAGTAGATTATGATTATATATGTGTTCTTGTTAGCTACTATGACATGAGTTGAGGTTATAGTGTAGTATCCCTCGTAGGGATTGATTACATTCAGTTTGTCCCTCGTCAGAAGTGACCTGGAGATTGCTGGTTTGAGTTAGTTGTCGTCTAAAGGGGCTAGAGGTGTTTTGCTGCCGTACCAAAGCCATAGAGGCTGGTGATTAGCTGTTGAGCATACTTAGTTTAGTTGGGCAGCACGGGGCGCAGCTTGGCGACATGACTTTCTGTTTGACGCCTGTACACAGTAATGCTCACCTACGGGCTATTGGCATACTTGACGCCTATAGGGAGAGATACCTTATAGAACAATCCCATATAAGAAATAGGGGCACTAGGGTTTCCTAATAAACTGGGTGGTAGTTTGTTAGATGAACTACCTACTGTTAGTGACCGTATTACTTCCTTCGGCTTATAACTTGTTATTTAGGTCACTCAGGAGACCACTCTAGCTATTAGATGTCATGAATCAAATATAGGCCCAGATCGAGACATGGGACAAAGAACCCCGAGAGCCTCCAAGTCGACCCATGGCATGAACATGATATCTAAAACTCAACATAATTAGCGGAAGTCTAACATACATAATAGTGGAAGTCTGCATACACATCAAGGTAACACCGAATTAAAACTGACAAGCTGATTTCTACATAATGTATGAATAGCCTCAAACATAACTGATGAGTTGATGGGACAACATCCCCAACTAGCTCGACAAAAGTCTGTTACTGAAAGAACATAACTACAGATAACTGAATGTTCTCGAAGGATGAGGACTCACCAACACTGGCTGAGGGATGTGAACTCTGAGAATCGGCTAATGGTGGGGCTGAACCTGGATGTTAGAGTCTGTATCATGAAATGATACAACATAGAGTATGTGGTCAGTACTTAGAATATACTAAGCATGCAGGTAAGAAAAACAGATAGTTAAAATACATAAGAGTAGGACTGCATGATCATATAGTAAATATCATCATATAAACGTAAGGGCTCAAGGTTTCCAAAACATTCATAAACTAGTCATAATCATAATCATAAGAGAAAACTTTGTTAAATAGAACTTGAGCCAAGGTAACATAACATAACCATGCATAAATCATGAGGAACAAGGCTTACATGATGCCCCACTATTTCGCCTAAGTGGTCAGGACCATCCCCGGCTTGCCAGGCAGGGGGACATATGTGTGTGGTGATATCACAAGGGTCCAACAATAAATATATAATACCTACGGTGGCACGTAGTTTTGGGACAACTGGATTTACCTGAACGCTGGGTCTGCTCAGTGCTAGATACCGCTCCCAAAAACATGCACGTGAGGGCTTATATAGTAACCGTACAATCATTCATAAAATTCATGGCCATATAAATAATAACATGATGGATCCCACTTGAAATACATGATTTTCCATGAATAAGGGCCCATAAGTTGGCCAAGAGTCATAAATCTATAAATCATGAAATTCATGCATACTTGTAAAACATGTATATACTTGATATTCATAAATCCATGATGAGTACTTGAGAGAAATAGTATCATAAATCATAAATCATAATTTAGGGCTTAAGAAGATCAAGATCATAATGGAATCATAATTTGACTTTTCATGAAGCATACAAAATTGGACATAGTTTAATTAAAATTTAATACTATAAATTTGTAATCAAAATAATTATAAAATCCACCCATAAATCATAAAATATGATTTGATACATGAAGAAAATTGACCCACAGATAGATCATAGAGAATTCACAAGAATTGGGATAAACCCCATAAGATCATGAAGCTAGATTCTAGAATTGAAATTCATGGAATTGAGAAGAACTTAGGGCATGAGAGTGGAAGGAACTCTCATTCATAGCCTTACATACCAGGGAAAATATGATCAACACTCCCTCTTTAAAGCCCAAAGGAAATTGAAGAGAATTTGGAGAGATTCTTCAAACTTAATCTTCAAAGAAGGGCTGTAAGTTGCATGCATGGAGTGGAGATTCTTTGAGTAGGTTTAACACCCTTAAATCCCTAACTGAGCTTAGAACGACGTAGTTTAGGACCTTAGGGCTTAGTAATGACAAAAATACCCTTAATAAAAAACATGAAAATTCTAGCCAGTGACAATGGGCGCGACAACGAGTCGTCCCTTGCTCTAACGGGCAGTTACTTCCCTTGTTAGTTCATCCCCATTTTCCAAATCCAGACCTGCTACCATGATAGGTACCATGAGGCGTACCTGGCTCCCATGATTTGTGGTAACCATCTGTTGTCACCATTGCCAATTTTCCAAAAATCCTTAAATCGGGAGCATACAACGACACATGTCTTCAAGTAACAAGTCATTCTGTGACTCATGCCTATCTCATTGACCATGACCAGCCTCACCACGACTCCCTTCCAATGACCTGTTACATCAACCAATGGGTCTTCCTTAAACCCGTTGTCATAGAACTCCTCACAGTAGATTCCAACTACGACTGCTTCTCACGATTCGTCAGACCTACCAACGACTCATACCATGAGTCATTCTGAGGGAAATTTCTGGTTTCTCTACTACTTTTCATTTCAAATTTCGGTTCTAGTCTTAACAACTTTCAGGGAATTACAATATCAACCCCTTGGGAACATTCATCCTCGAATGTGGATAAACATACCGTAAAGCTGAGAAATGCAACTACCATGCAAAATACTAATCATTTAAGCAGAAAACTGATGGAGTGACTAACTCCAGACTATATTACATGACTAAATTGAATTCATGAATCACACGTACATACATTGACATGAAAGAAACCGGGGGACATGAACTGAACATGAAACTGAATAGAATACTAAGGAGAAAACTAATACCTCAAGCTGGAACTGAGCTGGGAGGGAATAGATGTGGGTATCTTTACATCATATCTGCTTCGACTTCCCACGTAGCCTCCTCAACGTGCTGATTCCTCCACAGCACCTTCACTGAAGCTACTTGTTTGTTTCTTAGATTTCGAACCTGACGATCAAGTATTTTCACCAGAACCTCCTCATAGATAAGGCTATTCGTCACACGTATACTCTCCACTGGAACAACCAAAGTCGGGCCACCCAAACACTTCTTTAAGAGCGATACATGGAAGATTGGATGAATAGAAGCCAATTCTGAGGGCAACTCCAAATCATAGGCCACCTTGCAAACACGTCCACAATCCGGTACGAACCAACATAACGGGGATTGAGTTTCTCTTTCTTTCTTAATCCCATCACTCCCTTAATAGGAGATACCTTCAAAAACACCCATTCATAAACTTCAAACTCAAGCTCCCTCCTCATTACATCCGCATAGGAATTTTGGCGACTCTGAGCTGTTTTCAACCTATCCCTTATAAGCTAAACTTTCTCCATGACCTCATGAACTGAATATGGTCAAATCAACGTAGCTTCACCGTCTTCGAACCAACAAATAAGTGATCTACATCTTTGCCCATAGAGTGCCTCAAACAGAGCCATCAGAATGCTGGAATGATAACTGTTGTTATATGCAAACTCAATAAGAGGAAAAACTACCCTTTAAATCAATCATACACGCTATCAACATATCCTCAAGAGTCTGAATGGTCTACTCCGTCTGACCATCTATTTGTGGGTGAAATGTTGTGCTAAGCTTGACCTGAGTACCAAGTCCCTTCTGAAACAATTTCCAAAAAATTGAGAGGTAAATTGAGTACCTCTATTTGATATGAAGGATAATGGCACTCCATGCAACTGAATAACTCTCGAATCTATAACTTAGCATAATCCTCCACCGAGTCGGTAGTTTTGACCGGTAGGAAATGAGCTGCCTTAGTCAACCTGTCTATAACTACCCAAATAGAGCCATACTATCGGCGTGTACGAGGAAACCCCGTAATGAAGTCCTATTGATTTCCTCCCATTTCCAAGTATGGATATCAATGTCCTGAAGCACACCTCCCGATTTCTAATGCTCAACCTTCACCTGTAGATAATTCGGACACTTAGCCACAAACTCTGCTATGTCCTTCTTTATGTCATTCCACCAATAGACTTTCCGTCAATCACGGTACATCTTGGTGGCGCCTGGATGAATAGAATATCTGCAACTATAAGCTTTACGCAACATCGGCTCCCTCAAATAACCAGCACCCGGTACATATAAATGACCCTTATATTGAAGCACACCATCTCCCCCTAGGGAGAAAACGTCCACCTTCTGATTCCAAATAGATTCCTTCAACTTTACCAAAATAGGATCCTCTTCTTTCCTAGCCTTAACATCACTCGCTAAAGATGATTCTGATCCATTCTGAACAATGACACCACCGTCGTCGACTCAACAAGACGAACTCCTAGTTGTGCAAGTCGATGTACATCTTTCACTAACTCTTTTCTTTCCTCATCTATATGAGATGCACTCTCCATAGAAATCCTGCTAAGAGCGTCTTCCACCACATTTGCTTTGCCCAGATGATAAAGGACACTCATATCATAATCCTTATAAGCTCCCACTACCTTCTCTAACGTAGATTTAGATCCTTCTAGGTAAACATTTATTGTAGGATTTTGTGGTCCGTAAACACATCCACATGGACCCCGTATAGATAGTCTCTCCAAATCTTCAAGGCAAATACTACAGCCGCCAACTCGAGGTCGTGAGTTAGATAATTCTTTTCATGGACTTTCAGCTGCCTGGAAACATAGGCTATAACTTTACTGCGCTACATTAATACACAACCAAGGCCGATCTTCAAGGCGTCACAATATACCACAATCCCATTGGTACACTCAAGTAGGGTTAACACTGGTGCTGAGGTGAGTCGAGTCTTCAACTCTTTGAAACTCTTCTCACAAGCCTCCGACCATTGAAACTTCACTTTCTTATAGGTCAACTTAGTCAACAGTGCTGCAATGGATGAAAACCCTTTAATAAACCTCAGATAATAACCAGCTAAACACAAGAAACTCCTGATATCTGAAGGACTAATTGGTCAATGCCAATTCTTCACCGCTTCTATCTTTTTAGAGTCAACCTGTACACCCTCACTTGACACTACATGACCCAAAAATGCTATTGAGTCTAGCCAAAACTCGCACTTGCTGAACTTAGCATATAATTGGCTATCCTTCAGAGTCTGTAACACCACTCTCAAATGACTGGAATACTCCTTTTCTCTTTGGGAGTATATGAGAATATCATCTATAAAAACAATGATGAACATATCCCAATATAGCTTGAACACCCTGTTCATCAAATCCATAAAAGCTGTAGGAGCATTCGTTAGTACAAAAGACATAACTACAAACACATAGTGACCATACCGAGTCTTGAAGGCTGTCTTCGAAATGTCACTCTCTCGAACCCTGAGCTGATGGTATCCGGATCTGAGGTTTATCTTTGAAAACAACTTAGCCCCCTAAAGATGGTCAAACAAATTATAAATTCTAGGGAGGGGATACCTGTTCTTGATGGTGACCTTGTTTAATTATCGATAATGAGTACACATCCGAAGGGAACCATCCTTCTTCCGGATGAAGAGAACTAGTGCACCCCACAGAGATTTGCTCGGTCTGATGAAACTCTTGTCTAAGAGATCTTTCAACTGCTCCTTCAACTCTTTTAGCTCAGCTGGAGCCATTCTTTAAGGAGGAATAAATATAGGTTGCGTATCTGGGAAGAAGGTCAATACCAAAATTGATCTCCCCCTCAGGAGGAATTCCCAGTAAATCATCTGGACACACTTTTGGATGTTCGCACACTACAGAAACTGACTGGATAGTCGGGGTTTTGGACTAGCGTCCTTAACCCTAACTAGATGGTACATGCAACATTTAGAAATCATTTTTCTGGCCTTAAGGTAGGAAATGAAATGACCTACTTGCACAGCTCAACTACTCTTCAACTCTAGGATTGGCTCACCTGGAAATCGAAACACTACCCCCTGGGTTCTACAATTTACTGAGGTATAACATGCATGTAGCCAATCCATGCTAAAGATAACATCAAAATCTGTCATGGCTAGCTCTACTAAATCTACTGAGGTGACTTTCTGTAGGACTATAAAAGGGCAATTTCTGAATACCCATCGGACTATAACTGAATCACCAACTGGAGTAGAGACTAAGAAGGGTTCTGATAGGATTTCGGGACAAACTCTAAAACTACTAGAAAGATAGGGCATCACAAAGATGAAGTATCCTCTAGAATTAACAATGCATAAACATCAAGGTGGAATACTCGTAACATACCGGTGACCACATCTGGTGAAGTCTCCTGCTCCTGTGAGATGCTAGGGCATAAAACCTACTTTAGCACTGGCCACCACCTGCATTGGTGGATGCACCCTATTGAGCTGGCGTACTGGTGCTGCTGCTGAGCTGGTAGCCTGAGCACGACCTCTACCATAACCCTGTCTAGCCAATGGACACTCCCGGTGACTGTACCACACCCAAAACAGACATCTGAACCAATCAAGCACTCCACTATGTGATTCTTGCCACACTTGCTGCAGATCAGAAAGGTATGCTTTGCCTGCATGCTACTCTGACCCCTTGAACCTGAGGCTCTGCTCCTCTGATCACCTTGTGGTCTGGATGATGTACTGGCCGATGATGGTGTTGGAGCTAATGACCTTTGATGAGACTACTGGCGATGTCTGCCTCTCGATCTCTGTTGAGATAACTGATAATTGTATATCCTGGCCCTCTTGGTCTCTCTCTCTCTCAGTTGTACTGCCTATATATACTGGGCGTACAAAACCAATCAAGGAAAATTCATGTCCTAATAAATCATAGCAGTCCTACAATCCTTGACCAGGTAGTCCGCTACTCCATGTACGAACCTACTCACCTGAGCCCTTTGACCAGCCACTAGCTATGGTCTATACTTGGACAAATGAGTGAACTCCAAAGAATACTCCTGGACTGTCATGTTCCCCTGCTTCAGGTTCAAAAACTCGGCTTCTTTAATCTCCCTTATCTCATGATGGAAGAACCGATCCAAAATGCGGCATGAAACTTATCCCAACTAATGGGGCTTGCTCCAGCTGTCCTCCTATCCTTCCATTGCCTAAACCAAATGTGCACAACCCCTTTCAACTGACATGAGGCTAGATCTGCGCATTCCTCCTTGGTCACCTCCATGATCTGGGAGATCTTCAGCAGTTCATTAATAAATTCATATGGATCCTTATCCACCTTTGACCCAAGGAACTCCCGAGGGTTCATCCTAAAAAAATCTCTGACTCTCGCCACCGTCACATTCCCATTCTGAGGGATATGTGCTACCGCCTGTTGGTTGACTTGGGAGTTCAAAGCCTAAGCTATCATCTATATGGCTTCGCTACGCTCAACATGGGCAACCTGCCCGGTTACGTGATCCTCTGGGGCTAGTAGGGCTTGCTGGTGCCCATCTCCGTTGCCATACTTATGGCCATTTCCCTTCCCATTTCTTCTTCTGTTAACTCTGTGAGGAGGCATGATTCTGCAAATGCATTTCATACGAGTTAGAAGGATATAGAGGGAGGCATTTCATCGCATGACATAGATCAGGAAAGAAGGGAACATTTTCTAAACATTTCGTAGCCTCTTCGTCATAAGTGTGTGATGTGCTATGAATTTACAGAACTATTGATGCTCAAAACTAAGAAAATAGCATGGAATTAGGTGTATTTATATGGATATGAGGCACTTTTCTTTTGATTTGAGGATAAATGGGTGTTATAAAAATATATTGCAAAAGGAAGCTAAAAGTGTGCAAAACAGGGCAAAAATTGCAGACCGCAGTACGATCCATAGGATGGACCTACGAGTCGTATTGAGGGCCTTGATCAAAAGCTGACAATTTAACCTAGAAGACTGAACTTATGAGACTTGTAATAGATCGTACCATGGTGGTACGAGTCGTAGTAAGCTAGTCGTGATGAAATCTAGAGGAACTGCACAGAAGGTTGATTCTCAATACGAGAGCACCCTAGGACCCATGAGATCAAGGTAGACTGGTCGTGGTGAAGTTCATCAAAAGTTCAAAAGATCATGATCAAGACACGAGTGTCAATGTATGAGTCATAGCATGATGGTACGAATCATACCTTGACCCAACACTTAGCCAAAATTCACCCAACACTCCAAGCCACGAGTGGATGTCACGATCCGTGAGAAGCCCCTATGAGTTGTAGGTGGACCTGTGACGAGGTCAATAACAGATATTGAAAGCAGTCCTATTGGTTTAGGAAAAGGATTCTTATGTCTCTATAAATACTTTTTGTGTTTTATTTTTAATAGAGGATGACGAATAGACATAATTCTAGTAAGAAAAACATTGTAGTAGAAAATTTTACATCGTTGGAAGAGAGAATTGAGTTGGGTCAACCGTGTGATCAACCTTTTCTTGAATTCATCTTGTTCTTGCTACTTATTATTAAAGATTTCGTGGTTTAATTGAAGGAATTATTTTTTCTCAATCATTTTTGTAAGTATTGTTATATTTTTTCAATCATGAACACAATTCACAACCTTGCAACTATGAGAGGATAAAACCTCTATAGCTAGGGTTGTGGGAACCATGGTGGATTAACTAGTTAGGGTTGCACAAAGTGAGTCTAAAACCAATACTAAACACTTATATTGTATTCTCTTCATCTTTAATGATTCTTAATAGTTTACAACATTAGGAAGTGCCTGAATTCTTTACTTGCTTTGGTCGAAGAGGTAGATATTAGGAAAAGAGAATTACAACGGAGCCTTGATCTTAATGATCATTCTATTAACTTGAGTTGTTGTCGCAGAATAGTTATATCTGGAACTTAGTGATAATGGTTAGTTTGCAAAACTCATGAGACTTGGTCGAGTAATTAAGGATAGGGATTGGTCGATTGTTTGAATGAATCTAACTTATCAGTTCTGTAAGTAAGTATTGGTAAAGATCATGAGTGTATACCTAAAGCTGTTATGAACCCATGGGGAACACAAACCCTAGTTATCCTTTAATTATTGATTTATGAATATAATCTTGAATGCTATTTATTTTTATTATTGTTTGTTATTAGAATTTCCCTATTGTGAAATAATTACCATACAAGTTCATCTACCGGTTGTAATCTAGATCTTCCGTATTCCCTGTGGGATCGACCCCAACCTCTAGTTGGGTTCTTTCTGGAAAATGTCCGCTTTATACTTCAGTTGGAAGTATGGTTTGAACATTATCAAAAAGTGGCGCCGTTGCTAGGGAACTACGGCTAAGACTAGGTTATTTGCTTGTATTTGACTTTTTGGTAAATATTTCCTTAATTACATTTATTTTTGTGTTTTTCTTTGATACTCACAGGCTGTCCTCCGGTGGATTCCAAGCACTCGGAGTAGAGGAGACCCCTTTTTCCCACTCAATCCTGAAATCGAACGAACACTGCATAGAATGGAAAACCATGAGCAGAGAGAAGCTCGCTTAGCTGAAGAAGCTAGGCAAGTCGAGCTAGCTTGGTTAGCTGCACTTCAGCAAGCTGGTGATGGTAGAGATGAGGTGGTAAACGCTGATCGACATGGGAGGGGAAACCAAGCGCAGATATTTTCCCCTCAGTTCTTTGATGATGATGACCCAGATATTGTTGAGGTTGGGTCAACTGGAGCAATTGTGCCACCAGCACTGCCCGCTGGGGCCAAATTCGACATTACGAGCACTATGATTCAATTGCTAAACCTGAAAGGGGTGTTCAGCAACCACGCAGTGGATGACGCCAACCTACACTTGATGAATTTTGTAGGAATATACAAGGCATACAGGTTGCCTAGAGTAAGCCAGGATGCAATAAGACTCCGACTCTTCCCTTTCTCTCTATCAGGGGAAGCTACTTTGTGGTTATCGGAGTTGCCCAACGACCTGGAGGGAGCTGAAACAAGCCTTCTTGGAAATATTTTTTCCCTAATCAAGGATGTTACAGTTAAAAGATGAGATCTTTAATTTTCGGCAGATTAAGACGGAGGCACTTCACAAGACCTGGTTGAGGTTCAAAAAGAAGTTGACTAAGTGCCCGAACCATAAAGTCCTAGATGATAGTTTGTTGGAAATATTTTACAAGTCACATAATAATAGCACCAAGGATGTAGAAGACACAGTGGCGGGTGGAGCATTGATGAGTCACACCTGGGAGGAAGCAGCCACTATCCTTGACAGGGTGACAAAGACAAACAGGGCCTGGCATACGAGGGAGGCTGATGCAGTGGCAGGTACATATGCTGTTGGTTTGACTGCAGAACAACGAAGGAAGGAGGAAGAACGTGATCGGGAGTTGGCTCACATGCGCACATCATGGGAGCAGGAGCCAAAAAGGTAAATGTAGTGGGAACACAAGGAAGGGAGAAAGGAGTAGATCACTCCAATTCTGAGGAGGAGGCAAACTTCCTAGATAGCAAGGTGTCGGGTTTCTGAGCCAATGCCCAAGCATCTGGACAAGACAATTGGCATTAAGGTTCTGGAAATCAAGGTCGCAACCAATACAAAGACAACTACAATAGGAACGGGTTCAGAGATAGGAGCTGTGGTCGTGAGCGAGAGGGATAATGGAGAAGGAAAGATTAATATCAAAACGACTGGGCTAGAGTCTATGTGCCTCCTAACGCACGAGAAAGGGAGGCCGGACAATCAAAGTTGGAGAGTATAATGGCCGAAATGCTGAAAAATGTGAGGTCCACAGATGATCAGTTAAAAGAAATTCGAAGAGACTTATCTAGCATGGGTCAGAAAGTGGAATCTCATTCCACCGCCATCAAGCAGATAGAACACCATCTTGGGCAACTGTCGGCATCAATGAACCCTAGAAAAAAGGGGTACACTCCCTCGCAACACTATCCAGAATCCAAAGAATGATGCTCATTGCATGGCAGTGATGTCTAGGAGTGGTAAAACCACAGTTGATCCCTCGTTCCCTATTGAAGTTTAAAGGAGGAAAGAGAGCGTAATGAAGGAAGAATAGATTAGTGATGAGACACAACATGATGGGTTGCATATGCCCCTAGGAGTGAGAAGGAACGCGACATGGATCAAGGGGCAACTCTAGTGCAAAAGGCTATCCCAAGACCACTGCCACCATTCCGGCAAAGGATGAAGAAAAAGGCAGATAATAGTAACATCCAAAAATTTCTTTCAATGCTCAAACAACTTTCTGTGAACATACCGTTGGTCGAAGCACTAGAGCATATGTCGGGATATGCAAAATTCATGAAGGACCTGGTGACGAAGAAAAGATCTATAAGCTATGAGCTGGTTGACAATGTCCATCACTGCAGTACCATAGCAACAAGGGTCTCAGCTCAGAAAAAGGAAGACCTAGGTGCCTTTACGATTCCTTGCACCATTGGTAATGTCGAGTTCGCAAGGGTACTCTGTGATCTGGGAGCTAGCGTTAATCTAATGCTCTTGGCGGTCTTCAAGAAGCTAGGATTGGGAGCCCCCGCACTAACCAACATGCGGCTACTGATGGTCGACAGAATATTAAAGAGACCAGTGGCATCCTAGTTGATGTTCTCGTCAAGGTTGACAAGTTTATAGTCCCAGTGGATTTTGTGATCTTGGATTGCGAGGTCGATTATGAGGTCCCCATCATTCTGGGGTGACCATTCCTCGCTACTGGGAGAGCTCTAGTTGATGTGGAAGCTGGCCTGTTAAAATTCAGGCTAAACAAAGAAGAGGTCACTTTCAACATCTGTCGGACTATGAAGCAACAAAAGGAATTTAGTGTGATCTCAGCGCTTGAGGATGAGTATGAGTCACTTGACGAATTTTGAGTAGTCAAGAGACTTGGTCGTACCGCGACGTTAAATCAGGCGCTTCTTGGGAGGCAACCCAAGTGGTGGTTTGGTGAAATCTGAGTAACCAGACCACCTGCTCGTGCTACGACATTAAATCAACTGCTTCTTGGGAGGCAACCCATGGAAGGCAAAGTCTGAGTAGCCATAGGTATGTCCCTTTTTCTTTCAAGCTTATATTTTATACTTCGGGGAAGAAGCTCATTCTTTAAAAAGGGGGGGTGTACTTGTATTTTTGGGATATTTTTTGGTTCGCCTGAGGGTTTTTCTTGCCATGTTTCTTTTCCCTCAGACATGCGATCTAGTAAAACCGGCATGTGTTAGGAATTTTTTTTTAATTGTGATTTTTGTTTGATTAGAAAGTAACTTAGGAATACTCATCCATTGAATATGCACTACTTTTGTTGTTTTTGAAAAATTGACCTTGTTTAAAAAAAATTTTGCTATGTATTTGTGACAAAAATGCATGATTTCTGCGAATCATTTTATGTCATTTAGTTATTGATAGTGCTAGTCTCATTAAGCCATGTCTGAACTAGACAGGTAAAGTGAAAATAATTCATGTACCATGTGTTAGTGAGGTTTTAGTATTTGTTGTGGTATGTCGTTGAAGATCTAGAACTTGCCTGGTTGGTCTCTGCATAGGTTGAGGATGGTTGGTTAGGAGATGATCATAGGCCATTTCTGCGTTATCTCTCATTTTTCCTATATTGCCTTACCAAAGTGTCATGAATCCCTTGATCCCAAGTTTGAACCTTAGTTGACCATATTTCTTTGATTTACCTGCTAACCGTACCCAATTGTTTATAATGAACCTGTTTGGCCCTAGTCCTTCCTTGGATATTGTGAACCTCAACATAAGAAAAATTCTTAAGTTGAGGGTGGCTAAAGTAGGGGTGCATAAATGGTGGGAGGGGGAGAAAGCGAAAGAAAAGAGAAGAAAAAAATGGTGAAAAATAAGGTGCGGCGAGGTGAAAAACTTAAAAGCTGAAAATTTGAGAATATCGAAAAAAGAAGAAAAAATCAAAATAGCTTGAAATTGTTGAAAAATGCAAAAAATCATCTCACCCATGCAAATGTTTATAAAATGGGAAAAAGGGAAGAAAAGGAGAAGAATGAAGGGTGAAATAGTAGAATGGTGTAGCCAATGAATGTAGTGCCAAGGAAGGAATAGTCACTACTAAAATCTTTCATCTTTATCATGTCCAGCCCTAAGCCTACCTTACAAGCCATATCAAGTCCAATAGTGATCTTAGTTTGACCATCTAACACACCGAAGCAGAGAAAAAAAGGGAAAGTCTATGGTATCTGATGCATAATACTTCCAGTTCTTTGAGAGAGTGAGTGCTTCATTTGCCTAGTCCCATGTTTCAGTTGATACTTCATACTAAAGTGGGGACTTCATTTTTTGTGAGGGTACATGGATTATGTTTGCTTTTACCATGGGTCTGTGTGAAATACATAGGTGATGAATTGATTGCTTGTTGATAGCTAGATGACATGTCTTGATCCCTGAATATGGTGTTTTGAGGTTGCATGCAATGCATTAGCTGATGATGTTTCAAGAGGAAGGGTCAATAGAGTTTGTATATAGAGTGCACAAATTTGCTTGATTTTGGCTGTAGTATCTTAAGTTTATTTTCTAGTTGAGCGTCGTGTTTAGTTTTTCTTTTTCTTTGACTAAGGACGTGCAAAAGTCTTAAGTTGAGGGTGTTGATGTGTTCTGAATTTACAACATTATTGACACTCAAAACTAAGAAAATAGCATGGACTTAGGTGTATTTATGTGGATATGAGGCACTTTTTCTTTGATTTCAGGATAAATGGGTGTTGGAACAATAAATTGCCAAAGGAAGCTAAAAATGTGCAAAAAAGGGCAAAAAGTGCAGACCATAATACGATCCGTAGGATGGACCTACGAGTTGTATTGAGGGCCTTGATCAAAAGCTGACAGTTTAACCTAGAAGACTGAACTTATGAGACTTGTCACAGATCATACCATGGCGGTACGAGTCGTGGTAAGCCAGTCATGATGAAATCCAGAAGAATTACGAAGAAGGCTGATTCTCAGTATGAGAGCACCCTACGATCCATGAGATGAAGGTACGAGTCGTACCATACTGGTTGTGATGAAGTTCAGAAAAAGTTCAAAAGAACAGGATCAAGCCACGAGTGTCAATGTACGAGTCGCTAGCATGATGGTACGAATCATACCTTGACCCAACACTTAGAAAAAATTCATCCAACACTCCAAACCACGAGTGGATGTCACAATCCGTGAGAAGACCCTATGAGTAGTAGGTGGACCCATGACGAGGTTGGTAGAAGATATGGGAAGCAGTCTTGTTGGTTTAGGAAAAGGATTCTTGTGTCTCTATAAATACTTTTTATGTTTTATTTTTAATAGAGGATGACGAATAGACATAATTCTAGTAAGAAAAGCATTGTAGTAGAAAATTTTACATCGTTGGAAGAGAGAATTGAGTTGGGTCAACCGTGTGATCAACATTTTCTTGAATTCATCTTGTTCTTGCTACTTGTTATTCAAGATTTCGTGGTTTAATTGAAGGAATTATTTTTTCTCAATCATCTTTGTAAGTATTGTTATATTTTTTCAATCATGAACACAAATCAAAACCTTGCAACTATGAAAGGTTAAAACCTCTATAGCTAGGGTTGTGGGAACCATGGTGGATTAACTGTTAGGGTTGCAGAAAGTGAGTCTAAAACAAATACTAAATACTTATATTGTATTCTCTTCATATTTAATGATTCTTAACGGTGTACAATGTTAGGAAGTGCCTAAATTCTTTACTTGCTTTGGTCGAAGAGGTAGAGATTAGGAAAAGAGAATTACAACGGAGCCTTGATCTTAATGATCATTGTATTAACTTGAGTTGAGGTCGCAGGATAGTTATATCTGGAACTTATTGATAGTGGTTAGTTTGCAAAACTCATGAGATTTGGTCGAGTAATCGAGGATAGTCATTCAATAGGGATTGGTCGATCGTTTGAATGAATCTAAGTTATCAGTTCTGTAAGTAAGTATTGGTAAAGATCACGAGTGTATACCTAAAGTTGTTATGAACCCATGGGGAACACAAACCCTAGTTATCCTTTAATTATTAATTTACGAATATAATCTTGACTGCTGTTTATTTTTATTATTGCTTGTTATTAGAATTCCCCCATTGTGAAGTAATTACCATACAAGTTCATCTACTGGCTGTAATCTAGATCTTCCGTATTCCCTTTGGGGTCGACTCGAACCTCTAGTTGAGTTCTTTATTGACAACATCCGCTTCATACTTCAGTTGGAAGTGTTGTTTGAGCATTATCAGTGTCGTGCGCTTTACACCCATGAAAAAAAGACTCTACTTAACACGTCTTTCAGACACTCTAGGACACCTCAAAAACTAATGCTCTGATACCAAGTTTGTTATGACCCGATCAAAGGCCCTGATCAAGACATGGGACAAAGAACCCCGAGATGCTATAAGTCGACCCATGGCATGAACATAATATCTAAACATAAATAGCAGTAGTCTAACATACATATTAGTGGAAGTCTGCATACATATCAAGCTAACATCTAATTAAAAATGATAAGTTGATTTCTACATAATGTCTGAATAGCCTCTAACATAACTGATGAGCTGATGAGACAATATCCCCAACTAGCTCGACAAAAGTCTATAACTGAAATAACAGAACTATAGATAACTAAATGTCCTTGAAGGATGAGGACTCACCAACACTGGCTGAGGGATGTGAACTCTGAGAATTGGATAGTGGAGGGGATGAACCTGGATGTCAGAGCCTGCATCATGAAATGATACTACATAGAGTATGCGGTCAGTACTTGGAAATTACTAAGTATGCAAGACAAGTAAAATGGACATTAAAATACATAACAATTCATAAGAGTAGGACGGCATGATCATATAGTAAATATAATAATATAAACATAAGGTCTCAAGGTTTCCAAAGTATTCATAAACCAGTAATAATCATAATCATAAGAGAAAACTTTGTTCTGAGACCACGGGGGTTTACCTTAACGCTGGATTTACTCGGTGCTAGACACTACTCCCAAAAATATGCACGTGAGGGCTCATATAGTAATAGTAAAATCATTCATGAAATTAATGGACAAATAAATAATAACATGATGGATTCCACTTGAAATACATGATTTCCCCTGAATAAGGGCCCATAAGTTGGCCAAGAGTCATAAATCCATAAATCATAAAGTCCATGCATACTTGTAAAATATGTGTATACTGGATATTCATAAATCCATGATGAGTACTTGAGAAAAATCATATCATAAATCATAAATAATAATTTAGGGCTTAAGAAGATCAAGATCATAATGGAATCATAATTTGACTTTTCGAGAAAAATACATAATTGGGCATAGTTTAATTAATTTGAAACTATAAATTAATAATCAAAATAATTATAAAATCTGCCCATAGATCATAAAACGTGATTTGATATATGAAGAGAATTGTCCCATAGATAGATCATAGAGAATTCAAAAGAATTGGATAAACCCCATAATATCACGAAGCTAGATTCTAGAATTAAAATTCATGGAATTGAGAAGAATTTAGGGCATGAGAGTGGAAGGAAATCTCATTCATAGCCTATTTCTGGGTAAATCTGATCAACACTCCCTCTTGAAAGCCCAAAGGAAATTAAAGAGAATTTGGAGAGATTCTTCAAACTTGATCTTCAAGGAAGAGCTCTAAGTTGCATGCATGGAGTGGAGATGCTTAGAATAGGTTTAACAGCCTTAAAACCCTAACTTAGCTTAAAATGACGTAGTTTAGGATCTTAGGGATTAGGAATGACAAAAATACCCTTAATAAAAAGCCTGAAAATTCTGCACTACCAGTGACAACGGGCACGACAATGAGTCATCCCTTGCTCTAACAGGACATTACTTCCCTCGTTGGTTCATCCCCATTTTCTAGACCCAAAACTACTACCGAGACAGGTACCACGAGTCGTACCTGGATCCCATGATTCGTGGTAACCATCTGTTGTCACCACTGCCTATTTTCCGGAAATCCTTCCAATGGGAGCATACAACGACCCATGGCTTCAAGTAATGATTCATTCCATGACTCGTGCCTGCCTCCTTGACCATGACCAGCCTTACCACAATTCTCTTCCAATGACCCATTATATCAACCATCGGGTCGTCCTTAAACCTGTTGACATAGAACTCCTTATAGCAGAACCCAACAACGACTTCTTCTCACGATTCGTCAAACCTAACAAAGACTCATTTGGAGGGAAATTTTTGGTTTCTCTACTACTTTTTATTTCAAATCTTGAGTATAGTCTTAAGCACTTCCGGGGTATTACATTAAAAGTCCGATGGACTAGGTGACATCCTAGGTACGGGTCTTAGGAGTCGTTGTACGTGGGGAAAATGCCTCTGGTTGTTAATGCAGATGCCCATGTACATGTTGCTAGAAGGGATGGAGTTAGGCAAACCAGCTTACGGAGCTATAGACTACTTATGGAGCTATGATGCCTTTGTTGCTTATGGAGCTATGATGTTGCTGTCACTTACGGGGCTATTAATTGCTTATGGAGCTTTATATTGCCTACAAAGCCATATTGAAGTCTATTCACTTATGGACTTCTTCTATGCCGTAGTGGCATTACTGATCCTTCGTATAGCCTTGTGTGCACGGGGTGTAGTCACAGGAGCCTAAAAGGCCCGGATTCAGCTATAGGAGCCCAGAAGGCTCCGGTGTAGTCTCAAGAGACTAGGTATATTTAGGTACAGTCATCTATGGGGCCATAAGCGTACCATTAGGGGTATATAGACTGATTGGCGCTTACTGGGGCTTATGGGGGCCCAAGTAGGTTATTTATGTGTTGATTGTACCTTCCAGACTTGGGGGGCCATGTTAGGTTCTTGTTTGTATACTTGTCTGCTACATATAGCTTATGGATGTATAATCGTACAACTTAAGTTTCTGTTGTATAATTGTCTACTAGACGCAGGCTATGGTTATGAAAGCATACAGGTTAACTTCTGCCCCTTTTTGCTGATTACTTTCTATTCTTTAACAACTTCTATTCAGTTGTTATTACTACCTTAATGAATGAAATAGATTACTTTACATTTTATTATAGATCGTATATTTTGTTTGTAATTTTGAAGATTCAAGTTCATCAATTGAAGATCTCTCCTACAATTTGCAATTCAAATGGTGAGAATGTCTAATTACTTATTTTCTCTTCCTTTTATTGGTATGGGTAAACCCAGATCTAGGGTTGTGATTGGTATAGGTAGCTAAATTCAGATCTAGGGTTGTGAACTCTAATGATCCCAGTTTGGTAAATTGAGTATGGGCTTAAGAACATTTGCTTGATTATTGCTTTGTAGTGTGTGATTGGTGATGAAAGTCACCCAATCCTGCCCAATTACCTTTATGAGGCTTGAAAGAGCAAATTTATATTAGGTTAGCATCAATCCACAATAACTCAAGACATAACCCTTGTTTAATAGATTCTCCTAGACATAGGTTGAATTTCAATTGGCAACAAGCAATTGGGTAGAAATAAGTTCTTTTTAATTCGATAAAATTGAAGTAGATTGATACATATGATACTATTTAAAGATACCCATGGGTGTCCTAGGTCTTTTCTTTCATGTCCAACTATAGCCCATTATTAATTTACCAATATTGGGGTGATTTAAGGGGATCGACCCATAATTAGGGGCACTTCTCTAGAATTTCTTTAAATTAATTTACACCTTAACAATTTGCATTCAATAGCTATAGTTAAATTTAGTCAATCTTAAATCAAATAGTCTCTAATCTTACAAAACTATATTTATTAGTACTAAATAGAGTGGTCGTAGTGTAGTCTCTATAGGATTCGACCCCAACCCATGGTGGGTTCTATATTTGCTTCGACCATTTACACTACCAAAAATTTAGAGTAGATTTGAGCGGTATCAAGGTGTGAAAAGATGCTAAGAAAAGAAGGGAAGAAAAATAAGGGATCCTAAAAGTGAAAAAGGTAGTGGAAAAGTGATGTAGTGTTCAAAGATGGTAAATGACTCACTAAGACCATATTTGTATCCTGCCAGCCCTTTGACCATATTTAAAAGCTTAGAAAATCTCTTATGTGATCTCAACCCATATTTCAAAGATAAAGACGTTAGAGTAAACAGGCAAGCATATGATAGTTGTGGCCTATCTTGTAAACTTCATTGTGATAGTTGAGTGCTTTTCTCCTCTCTTTTGATCTTGTCTGTCCTTGTAGTGTGTGTTATCATTGCTTCTGAAAATGTACACTTTCCTTGGTCTGATTATGAGGGCATATGGATGTTAATGGCTGGCATGTCTTACTACTCCAAATCTAGGTATATGTATGTTGATATGATGTCACTAGTTGAGATTACATGCTTGGTCTGGATAGTTGTGAGAAAACTGATTGGTTGGATAGAGGGGTTGGTTGGCTTGAAAATTGTATGCTTGTAGCTTTTTGTCAAAACTACCCCAGTCATTGCATTTTGTGATGCCGGGATATTAGTTGAAGCCTAGGTTATTTTATCTCATTTTAGTTGCTTGAGGATAAATAAATGCTTTAAGTTGGGGCTGTTGATGTGTCGTGAGTTTGCAACACATCTTTATTTTATTTCATAGAATTTTGCATTCCTTTAAGTACAAACTTAAGTCAAAACTAACCTTATTATGGTATGTTTTAGGAGCCCAACATGAAAGGAGGGATCAAAGTCACTAAATTTGCTTAAAGAACAAAGCAAAGGACAGACCATCTCTTCAGAGTATAGTCTGTACTTCAAAATGTTCATTAGTTCCCGTGTGTTCCAGAAACCACCTCCAAGTGATTAGCAACCAACGATGAAAAGGATCGACTTTTGTTTCAAAAGATGGATCATCATTCAAGAGACGGATCACATGACAGAAAAACTTTGAAGAGTCTTTCCAGAAGACAGTTTTTCAATCAAGGGACGGACAACAGCCAGGCTGAACCAGATCCAAGCGATAAATGAAAGGACAGTTTGTTTTTCCAAAGGACGGTCCACCCCTATATACTTGATACCCTCTGATTTTAGATTAATTGGAATTTTTGAGACTTGGTATAAATGGTATTTTCCTTTATTTTTTAGATATAATTCATAATAGATAGCTTGACAATTAGAGATAGTTTTCAATGGAGAATTGTAGATAGAGTAGATCTACTTTGTAATTGAAGATTGAAGATTAAGTTATCAATTTAAGTTTTCTCTTATTAATTATGATTTCATTGGTAAGGATATTCAATTACATTCTTTCTTATTCTCTTCTTTATGTGGGTAACTAAACCCAGATCTAGGGTTATGAACCCTAATGATCTCAATTAGGTAAAATTGATTGTGGGCTTAAGAATATTTAATTGATTTGGAATTTCCAAAGTGTGATTGATGATGAAAGTCATTTAGTCCTACCTAATTAACTTTATTGTGCTTGAAAGAGCCAATTTATATTGTGTTAGCATAAACCAACAATAACTCAAGGCTTTAACCCTTGTTTATTGGGTTCTCCTAGACATAGATTGAATTCAATTGGCAAAATGCAATCGGGTAGAATGGAGTTCTCTCCAATTTGAAGAAATTGAGGTAGATTGACACTATTGGTACTATTGAAAGATACCCATTAGTTGTCTAAGTGATTGCCTTTACATATCATATCATCTTATTATATAAGTGGGAAGCCCTAAGTTGAAAGTTAGATTACCATTTTGCCCCTTCACTAATTTAAAATTTAATTAATACATAATTAACTATTAATATTTTATCATATCATAACATATTTATATATTTATTATTATATAAATGGGAGGACAAAAAGTGAAAAGTTAAAATAAATAAATAAATAAATAATAAATAATAAATAATAATGATAATAAATAAATATAAATAATAAATAAGAAAAATAATAAATAACAATAATAATGATAATAATGATGATGATGATGATGATGATGATAAATAATATTAATAATAACAATATTAATAACTAAATAAATAAATAATAATAATCATATTTTATTAAAAGTAAAAAGCCCTTATTCTAAAAGTTGGATTACCATTTTTTCTGTACTAAATTTAAATATAATAGAATATCTAATTAAATAGTAATATTTTATCATCAAATATCTATATATATATATATATATATATATATATATATATATATATATAAATAAATCAATAAAGTCATTCATTGAATCGAGTAAATGAGGAGGATTGTTTGACCTGCTACTAATTATTGTAGGTAACACTTTTATATTTTTTAATTATTATTTCATATACTATCTTTACAACTTTCAATTGTTTCATCTTCTAAAATTTTACTGGTTACAATAGTATTTATACACAATCCTCTAATGAAGATCTGTACAATTAAGCAGACTCACTATGAAATTATGTCTTTGTGTCATGATTATACTCTATACCTTTTAATAGGTAGTTGATGCATATTTCTTCTTCTTTTTGATAGCTTTTCAAATATTTTCTGATTTAACTTCTTGTTTTGTTGTTGTTTGCATTTTGAGTTTGTATGAAATGTCCATAAACTTGATAGACCTCAAATCAGCAGATTAAATTACTCTTGGTGCATGGATCTGCAGATTAAATTTACTCTTGGTGCATGACTTATATTTATGCATATCATAGCAAATTGTATTTTATATAATTCTTGCACTTTTCTGCATAAGTGTTTGAATTTTTTTTTATTTTCATTTTATTTTGGTGATCTTGTCACGCTTTATACTTAATCTTCATCAAAGCATGATTAATAAACTAAGGTAATGAAAATGTTAGTTCAATCATTTTGAATTTACACTTATCACAACTCTATATTTAATTATTTAATGTGGATATGCACGTGTCCAGAAACTAGTTATTTTATAAGTAGAAAGCCCTTAAATTGAAAGTTTGATTATCATTTTGCCCCTCCACTAAATTAAAATTTAATTAATACATAATTAAATATTAATATTTTATCATATCATATCATATTTATATATTTATTACTATATAAGTGGGAAGCCAAAAAGTAAAAAGTTAAAATAAGTAAATAATAATAAATAAATATAAATAATAATAATGATAATAAATAAAATGAAAATAAATAGATAATAATAAATAAATATAAATAATGATAATGGTAATAAATAAATACAAATAATAAATAAATAAATAATAATAATAATAATAATAATAATAATAATTATTATTATTATTATTATTATTATATTATTATTATTATTATTGTTATATATTATACTAATTAAAAGTGGAAAGCCCTTAACTTAAAAGTTGGATTACCATTTTTTCACTGTAGTAAATTAAAATATGATAAAATATATAGTTAAATAATAATATTTTACCATCAAATATCTACTTATATATATGTGTGTGTGTGTTTGTGTGTGTGTGTATATATGAATAAAGTCATTAATTGAACCGAGTAAATGAGGAGAATTGTTTCACCTGCTAATAATTATTGTAGGTTTCACTTTTATATTTTTTTTAAATTATTATTCATATACTACTTTTTCACCTTTCAATTATTTCTCTTCTAAGCTTCTACCGGTTATAATAATATTTATACATAATTTTCTAATGAAGAAATGTAACATTAAGCAGACTCAATATGAAAAATATATGTCTTTGTGTGTCATGATCATACTCTACACCTTTTAATAGGTAATATGAAGTTGTTGCATTCTTTCTTCTTCTTTTTGATAGTTTTTCAAATATTTTCTGATTTTTTGTTATTGTTGTCATTTTGGGTTTGTATGAAATATCCATAAACTTGATAGAAGCAGTCTCAAACCTGCACATCAAATTTACTCTTGGCTCGTGGCTTATATATATGCCCATCATGGTAACTTGTATTTTATGTAGTTCTTGCACTTTTCTGCATAAGTGTTAAAAAAATTTTGTTTTCATTTTATTTAGGTGATCTTGTCATGCTTTATACTTAATCATCATCAAAGCATAATTATCAAACTAAGATAACCAAAACGCCAGTTCAACCATTTTGAATTTACACTTATGAAAACTCTATATTTAATTTTTAATGTGGATATACACGTGTAAAGAACGTTCCAGAAACTATTTCATCATAAGCCTATTCTCAATTTGCCCATATTGAGTTATTTAGGAGGATTGATCCAAATTTGGGGTCACTTCCCTAGTGTTTCTCATTATTAATTATAATCTCAAGAATTTACATTAATTATAGCTATATTTCTCCTCAACCTAATTTTAATAATATCTAAACTCTCAAATTTGAATTTAAAACTTGCTAGATAGTTTGGGTCTACCAAAATTCCAATGTATTCAACCGCAATCTTAGTTGGTATTATATTTGTATCGACCGCGTACACTTTTATAACAGAGTAGATTTGAGCAACGATCAAGTATGACTATCCTTGAGTACAACCATAGATTTGATTTGTTGACTAGATATGCTCTAGAAATTATGTAGATGATTCTTCTAGAGTCCACAAATTTGTAACTAGTATGGGACTCACCTCAATTCGGGATTACACAAGGGTACCATATAGGAGAGTTTGACATTTCACAGATTTAGGCATATGCTCAGTTAGTAGAGGATTTGACTCATTGTATTTGAGATACCCACAGAGAAAGTGTTATCACCCGAGCTAGGACCCCGGAGCAAGACACGGGACCTAGAACCATGAATGGCTCCAAACTAATCCATGGTACATAAATAGCTTAACTCAAGAGCATAATCAAGCAGAAATTAACACATGTATGAATAAGCGGAAGGCTGAATGTCATAAAGCGTAAACAAAATGATAGTATCACAATGCTGAGCATACTAAATCTACGTCTGAAAAGCCTCTCTATTTGATGAGATGCTGGGATAAGCCCCCAACTAACTCCAAGTTTGAAAATAAATAAAATATAAAAATCTAAACTGATATATGTCCTCGGATGATGAGGACTCACCCAAAGCAGGATGGAGCTGAACTGAGCGGGTGTGAGCTAGAGACGAGATTGGGAGGTATCACCAAAACCTATATCATGAGATGATATAGCATAAAGTATGTGGTTAATACTTTGAATGTACTGAGTATGTAAGGTAAGTAAAACATGCTTAGTAAAACGTTAGCTGAAATCATGCATATAAATTAAATAGATCATGAGAGTAAGGATTGCATGCTAAAGGCAATATCTGAGATATGCATAATCATAAAAATAGAAATCATATGACTTGTCATGCTTGAAATCGTAAGTAAAAGCACATGAATTGATCATTATGTTACACCCTATAAGTTATCATTGATTAGCGTACATGTGCATGTGCTTGTGGTGAGTGTTTGGAGCATAACACATGCGGGAGAAGGCTGAAAGTAGGTCGTGCAAGCGTGTTACAGAGAAATCGGGCCTAAGAAACTGGAGGCCCGGTTCATCGAGCACCGTGTGCGCCCTTCTTTTGGCGCAAAGAGAGGCGCGCTGCGCTCATATACTTTCGCATTGAGCGGTGCGCTGTGGCACCACTCTTCCGTCTCCCTATATATATGATTTTAAGTGTGGAACTTGTTCATTAAAACATTTCCCAAAATAGAGAGAATTGGAGAGGAGATTTTGGACAAGGGTTTTCATCAAATTGAAGCCAAATTATGCCATCAAATCACCTCCAAACGTCAATTCTTCTTAGGTAGTGATTCCTAGGCCTACTAAAATGTATCTAAGGAGTCATTTCATCAAAAATGGCCTGGTTTGATGAAGTCCCGCCAAGTAGAAGTTGTATAAATCACTTCTAATCAAGTCTTAATTATCTACAAGTGATAAGTAAGTAATTCTATCTTCTAAATTCTCAGAAATTCATGAGGTTATGGCTGAATTTGGGCAGATTATGAATTGTGGTTGTTGTGGGTATTGTTTGATGTTGCTAGTTATTTTCATGGATTAAGAACATATTCATTACATCAACTAAAGGATATTAGTTAGAGGAATTACTGGTTTAAGGTTGGAATAGGATTGGGTGAGCTGGAGTCGGCAATTGAGGTATGTTAAGGCTAATCGCTTCGACACGTTATTCTCGTCATATAATTGATACGACCTACACTATTTTAAGTAAGTTGCAAGTACATATGTTGTGATTAGCTGCTACTAGTAGATTATGATTATATATGTGTTCTAGTTAGCTGCTACGAGAAGAGTTGATGTTATAGTGTAGTATCCCTTGTCGGGATTGATTAGATTCCGTTTGTCCCTAGTGAGAAGCGACCTGGAGATTACTGGTTTGAGTTAGTTGTAATCTAAAGGGGATATTGGTGTTTTTCTTCCATACCAAAGCCATAGAGGCTTGTGATTAGCTGTTAAGCATACTTAGTTAAGTGGGGCAGCATAATGCGCAACTTAGTGACATGAATTTCTTGTGATTAGCTGTTAAGCGTACTTAGTTAAGTGGGGCAGCATAGAGCGCAACTTGGTGACATGACTTTCTGTTTGACGCCTGTACACAGTACAGCTCGCCTGAGGGTCGTTGGCCTACTTTAAGCCTACAGGGTGAGAAACCTAGTAGAACAGTCTCATCTAAGAAACAGGGACACCAGGGTTGCCTAATAAATTGGGTGGTCGTTTGTTAGATAAACTACCTAATGTTAGTGACCATATAGTATTCTTCGGCTTACAACTTATTGTTTAGGTCACTCAGGAGACCACCCTAGCTATTAGAAGTCCGATGGACTAGGAGACATCCTAGGTAGGGATCTTAGTAGTCATTGTATGTGGGGCATATGCCTCTGGATGTTCATGCAGATGCCTATGTACATGTTGCCAGAAGGGATGGTGTTAGACAAACCAGCTTAAGCAGCTATAAACTACTTATGGAGCTACGATGCCACTATTGCTTACGGAGCTATGATGCTGCTGTCTCTTACGAGGATATTAATTGCTTATGATGCTATATATTTTCTAAAGGGACCAAATTGAAGCCTACAAGGCCATGTTGAAGTCTGTTTACTTATGGACTTCTTCTATGTCGCAGTGGCATTACTAACCCTTCGTAGAGCCTTGTGTGCTCGGCGTGTAGTCACAGGAGCCCAAGAGGCCCGGACTCAACTACAAGAGCCCAAAAGGCTCTATTATAGTCTCAAAAGACAAGGTATGTTCAGTTATAGTCATCTGTGGGGCCACAAGTGTACCGTTATGGGTATATAGATTGATTGGTGCTTACTGGGGCTTATGGGGGCCCAGGTAGGTTATTTCTGTGTTGATTGTACTTTCCATGCTTATGAGGGTCAGGTTAGGTTCTTTTTTATATATTTGCTTGCTAGATATAGCTTATGGATGTATAATCGTACAATTTAAGTTCCTGTTGTATACTTGTATACTAAATGCAGGCTATGGTTATACAGGTTAACTTCTGCCCCTTTTCACTAATTACTTTCAGTTCTTTAATATCTTCTATTAAGTTGTTAT
The DNA here is from genome assembly GCA_035772735.1 of Datura wrightii. Lineage (NCBI taxonomy): Eukaryota > Viridiplantae > Streptophyta > Magnoliopsida > Solanales > Solanaceae > Datura > Datura wrightii. The sequence goes on from JASDFA010000007.1 coordinate 101,792,232, forward strand.
TACTGCCTTACATATTCGGTACATATTGTACTAACGCCCATGCATGGGGCACTGCATACTTTCTTGTAGGTTTAGACAGATAGGTTTCGGTACCTCTTAGCCGCTTTTCAGAATCAGCATATTAGTCAGCTACTTTCCTTCAGAGTTGCCCGATGTTTGAGGTTTTCATGTCTTTTGTTTTGTAGTTTTGGGTAGGCCAGAGCCCTATCCCGACCAATATTTCACTCTTAGAGGCTTGCAGACTATAGTTTATGGTTAGTGATGCGTTGTTGGCCGTGTGGGGCCTACATGTGTTATGAGTTGAGTGTTGGCCGCGTGGGGCCTAGTTATGATACTTTCTAGACAACACGGTGGTCTTGTCGGCCCTCATAGGATGATTTTGTTATTGCACCTATTGGGTTAGTTGTTTTTTTGTGCAGGTTTATATTGCGGCCTTGTCCGCCTAAGGCTATGTTTATAGCCGAGATATAGCCGATTGTTTTCTTACTATGTGTTGCTGGCATGCACCAGAAGTGTATGTGTCCAACCAGGTCAGCTCGAAGTCCAGTATGGAATTAGGTGCAAGTTACGCCTCCCAAAGCTTGACAAACATGGTATTAGAGCAATGTCGTATCCTAGGGAGTCTGCAAGTCGTGTCTAGTAGAGTCTTGGTTATAGTTTCGTTACGCGCAACATTTTATAAGTAGGAAGCTATGAGGCATGATAGTATGGTTACCCCTCCTTCCTCTCAGATCGTTCTATAGAGATGAGTTGTATAGCGTTGAGTCCCTAAGATTATATTGTTATGTCTGTCTACTATGATGCCTGATATAAGACAGACTAAAGTCGGTCGAAAGAGAAATATAACAGCAGGAGAGGGTACCTGCAGGGTGCCAAGTTAGGGGACTACCGAGGGCTACTAATATGTTGACGCCACTTCAATTCCCTCCTACACTCTCAGATCAAGATGTCAAGAATACAGTATGTATGTTGGCTCAGATGAAGGCTGCTCAGCGTCAGCCAGTAGAACCAGTTATTGCTGAGCCTATTAAGGGGTCTGAAAGTTTGAGGGTTTGTGAGTTTCTAGCTTTGAGTCCTCCCCTGTGTACAATAATAGACCGCAGAAAGGACCTTCTAAATTTCATAGATAAATTGTAGAGATTTTTCAGGGTCATGCTTGTTCCATCCACAGAGTCAGATGGACTAGCAGTGTTTTGATTTCGAGAGGTAGCAGCTCAATGGTACGAAGGTTGGGGAAGGCCCAGCGATAGAGCTCGATCGGGGTCAACTAGCTCTGGAAGTGGTCCAGATCATACCTATGTTTCAGCGGGGTGAGAGGATTTTGAGTCGCCGCCAAACGCTATGGTAGGAGAATTTTATCCAAGATCTGCGGTAGAGGTTGTTGGCCGCAAACCTCTACAAGCTTAGTAAAAATTAGAATGGTTAACCTTGATATGATTACAAATATGTTTTGGCTAGCGCCATGTTATGTCAATTTTGAGTACTGGACAAAGACTGTCTGTTTCCGCTTCCTAGGAGAGATAGTACGGGGATGAAAGATCACTACAGCTACATTAAAAGGTAAGTTCATATCCTAACTTTAGGAAAGAAGGATGATTGCGAAGGTCTGTCTTATCATATTGCTAGGGTACACGATATGTAGGTGGAATTTCCGACTCTTTAGTCTATTTCGATGGTTAGTAAGTTTCCAGATGTGTTCAGATGAGCTTTCTGGTATTCTGCGGAGTGTCTTTATTGATGTGCCACCAGATATATAGCCCATATCTATTCCTCCTTACATAATGACTCCTGCTGAGCTAAGCGAGTTGGAGGATCAGCTGATAAACTTGTTCGATAAAGGCTTCATTAGGCCAAGTGCTTCGCCACGGGGTGTGCCAAATTTATCGGAAAAAAAGGAAAATGAGAGAAGAAATATGGCTCACTATGAATGTGTATAGGCTATCGGCAGCAAAATAAAGTAATTATTAAGGACAAGTATCCCACTCTGGGAATAAATAATTTGGTTGACTAGCTGCAGGAGGTGAAATTCTTTTCTCGGATTGACTTGAGGTCAGGGTACCATCACGTACGAGTCTAAGAGATTGATATTTCAAAGACGGCCTTCATGACCAGATATGGCCATTTTTGAGTTTTTGGTTATGTCGTTCGAATTGATGAATGCCTCAGCAGTGTTTATGGATCTGATTAATAGTAAACTCAGGCCATTGTTAGATCTGTTCATTATTATGTCCATTGATGACATTCTGGTTTATTCACGTTCAGAAGATGAACACAGAGACCATTTGCAGACAGTACTCCAGATTCTTAGAAATTGATAGTTATATGTAAAGCTTTCAAAATGTGAGTCTTAGTTAATATATGTAGCTTTCTTGAGCCATATTGAGTTAGATGCAGGCATTCATGTTGTCTTGTAGAAAATAAAGGTGGTAATGACATAGCCCAGACCCACAACTCTAACAGAAGTTCATAATTTTTTGGGATAGTTGGGTATTACAGAAGGTTGGTGGAAGGATTCTCTATTTTATCAGCACCACTAACGAAGCTGACCTAGAATACAGCTAAATTCTAGTGGACAAGGGTTTATGAATAGAATTTGCAGGAATGGAAAGACAGATTGACATCTGCATCATTATATAGCCTCCCAGAGTGTTTAGAGGGAAACACTGTATATTCTGATGCTTCAGGCATTAAGTTAGGATGTGTTTTGATGCAGCACGACAAGGTGATTGCCTATGCTTCGAAACAACTAAGGAGGGAAGAGAAGAACGACCCTAACCAAGATTTAGAATAAGCTGCAATTTTTCATACTCTGAAGATTTGAAGGCCTTACTTATATGGTGCCCATGTAGATATCTTTATCGATCACAAGAGCCTCCAGAATATTTGCAAACAGAAAGAGTTGAACTTACGACAACATCGTTGCCTTGAGTTGTTGGGAGACTGCGGTGTAGATGTCTTATATCATCTAGGGAAGGCTATAATTGTAGTTGATGCCCTTAATTACAGATTTATGGGTGACCAGCCATACTTGAGGCCAGAAAAGAGAGAACGAGCACGGGAGCTGCACCAGTTGACCAGTTTAGGAGTCCGGTTGATGGACTCAAAAGATAGAGGGGTCGTGACCCAGAATACGACAGTATCATCTGTAGTGGTGGAAGTGAAAAAGAGATAGTATGAAGATCCTAGCCTAACACAGCTACAGGCAAGTCTCAACAGGAAGAGTCTTTGGCCTTTGAGATAGCAGGGGGTGGAGTCTTGATACCCAGAGGTCGGCTCTGCATACCAAATGTGGCATGGCTTCATTGGTAGATTGTGGAAAAGGTACACTATGTCAGTTATTCTCTCCATGTAGGTTTGATTAAAATACATCAAGATATAAAAGGGAAGAAGAAAGATAATGTTGAGTTGTAACACAGTGTCCCAATTGCCAGCAGGTAAAGGCTAAACATCAAAAACCTGGCGGGCTAACTCAGGAGATAGTCGTGCCCACGTGAACATGGGAAGTAGTCAATATGAATTTAGTTTTGGATTTACCTCATACTAGGCATAAATTTTGACCCTATTTGGGTCATTGTTGAAAGGCGATGAGATCAATGCGTTTCTTGTTGTTGGGACTCCGTTCTCAGTTGAGGATTATGCTGAGATATACCTTAAATGACAGTCTGACTGCATGGTGTCCCATTTCTATCAGTTCTGATAGAGGGACACGATTCACAACTAGGTTTTGGAAAATGGGTTAGATCGGATTGGGGCACAGATTAACTTGACTACAACTCCTCATCCCGAGATAGATGGTCAAGTTGAGTGCACATTTCAGACGCTCGAAGATATGTACGGTAATGTATTCTAGACTTCAAGGAAGTTGAGATGACCATCTACCTCTTATAGAGTTTGTAGATGATAACAATCACCATTTTACCATCAAGATGGCGCCTTATGGGGCTTTATGTTGACATAAATGCAAGTGCCCTATAGGATGGTTCGAAGTGAGTGAATCAGGGTTAATTGGACCTGACATGATGCACTACTCAAAAAAGAAGGTTAAACTCATCAAAGAATGTTTATTAACACCCTGGAGTTGTCAGAAGTCATATTACAATGTATGGCGTAAGGATGTACGGATTGATGCGACGACTAAGTATCCTTGAACATTTCGCAATAAAAGGGCGTTATGATATTTGACAAGAAGGGCAAGCCCAACCCTAACCAATTTGGGACTATACCGGATCCTCTGAAAGATAGGCCAAGTGGCCTATGAGTTATACTTGCCTTCGGGGCTAGAATCAGTTCATCCAGTTTTTCATGAATCAATGCTACGCAAGCGCGTAAGATACCTTTCTCAGGTGTTCCCCATTGAAGATGTTTAAGTTACAGAAGAGTCATCCTACAGAGAAACCCTAATAGTTATGTTGGATAGTCAGGTCCGCAAGGGCTATCTGAAGGACAAAAGATGTAGCCTATTGAAGTATTATGAAAGGACAGAAATGGAGAAGATTAAGGACGACGTGAGATTTAGATAACTTCAGTTGTTCCAAGCTCTATGATGATAACATACAGATTCAGAAAATTCCAGTTAAGGCAAGATAGTTTCAGTTGCAGGCAGCATCCTGTGAGATGCTTGTGTTGGACTTTTGTGCGCTTTAGGTTTACGGATAGTCCACATTACAGGGAAAACTCTACCGAATTTTTTCTAGCAAAGCGTAAGAGCCGATTCTCTTAAAGTTAGATTACATTCAAGAACAAATGTTCCTAAGGGGGGATAATGTCACAACCCATAAGCTATCATTGACTATCATACGTGTGCGTGTGCTTGTGGTGAGTGTTTGGAGCATGAAACGTGTAGGAGAAGGTTCAAAAGAAGGTCGCGCGAGCATGTTTCTGAGCAATCGGGCCAAAGGAATCGGAGGATCAGCTCATCGAGTGTCGCATCGCGCCCCTCCTTTGGCGCAAGGAGAGGTGCGCCACGCCCGTATACTGGCCCGTTGAGGGGCGCACCGTGGCACCCCTCTTCCACCTCCCTATATATGTGATTTTAAGTGTGGGACTTGTTCAGTAGAACATTTCCCAAAATAGAGAGCTTCAGAGAGGCAATTTTGGACGAGGGTTTTCATCAAAGTGAAGCAAAATTACATCATCAAATCACCTCCAAACGTCAATTCTTCTTAGGTAGTGATTCCCAAGCATACTAAGAACATCCTACAGAGTCATTTCTTCGAAATTATCCTGGTTCGATGGAGTCCCGCAAGTAGAAGTTGTTGAAATCACATCTAATCAAGTCTTAATTGTCTGCAAGTGATAACTAAGTAATTCTATCTTCTAAATTCTCAAAAATCTGTAAGTTTTTGGATGAATTTGGGCAAATTATGAATTGTGGTCATTGCGGGTATTGTTTGATATTTCTAGCTATTTTCATGGATTAAGCACAGATTCATTACATGAACGTAAAGGCTATGAGTTGGAGGAATTACTAATTCTAGGTTGGAATAGGATTGGGTGAGCTAGAGTCGGCAATCGACGTATCTTAAGGCTAATCTTTTCGAAAAATTATTCTCATCGTATAATTGATACGACCTACACTTTTGTAAGTTGCAAGTACCTATGTTGTGATTAGATGCTACCAATAGATTATGTTTATATATGTGTTTTGGTTAGTTTCTATGAGACGAGTTGAGGTTATAGTGTAGTATCCCTTGTCAGGATTGATTAGATTCAGTTTGTCCCTTATTAGAAGCGATTGGAGATTGTTGGTTTGAGTAAGTTGTCATTTAAAGGGGCTAGAGGTGTTTCCTACCATATCAAAGCCATAGAGGCTTGTGATTAGCTGTTGAGTGTACATAGTTAAGTTGGGCAGCACGGGTGCAAGTTAGCAACATGATTTTCTATTTGACGTCTGTACACAGTAAAGCTTTCCTATAGGCCGTTGGTGTACTTGATGCCTACAGGGCGAGAAACCTGGTAGAACAGTCTTATCTAAGAAACAGGGGCACCAGGGTTGCCTAATATATTGGATGGTAGTTTGTTAGATGAACTACCTATTGTTAGTGACCGTATAGCTTCCTTCGGCTTATAGCTTGTTGTTTAGGTCACTCAGAAGACCACCCTAGTATGGGATGTCTGATGGATGAGGTGACATCCTAAGTAGGGATCTTAGGAGTCATTGTAGATGGGGCAAATGCCTCTAGTTGTTCATGCAGATGCCCGCGTACGTGTTGCTAGAAGGGCTGGGGTTAGGGAAACCGGCTTATGGAGCTATAAACTGCTTATAGAGCTATGATTCCTCTGTTGCTTGTGGAGCTATGATGCTGTTGTTTTCACGGGGCTATTAATTTCTTATGGATCTATATATTTTCTTAGTGGACCAAATTAAAGCCTACGGGGCCATATTGAAGTCTATTCACTTATGAACTTATTTTATGTCGTAGTGGCATTACTAACCCTTCATAGAGCCTTGTGTACTTGGGGTACATCCACAGGAGCCTGAAAGGACCGAACTCTGCTACAGGAGTCCAGAAGGCTCCGGTTAGTCTCAAGAGTCCAGGTATGTTCAGTTACAGTCATCTTTGGGGCCATAAGCATACCATTTGGGGTATATAGATTAATTGGCACTTACTGGGGTTATGGGGGCCCATGTAGGTTATTTCTGTGTTTATTGTGCCTTCTGTTCTTATGGGGACCAGGTTATGTTATTGTTTGTATACTTTCCTACTAGATATAGCTTATGGATGTATAAGCATACAACTAAAGTTCCTATTGTATAATTGTCTACAAGATGCAGGCTATGGTTATGAAAGAATACAAGTTTACTTCTACCCCTTTTCGCTAATTACTTTCAGTTCTTTAACAAATTTTATTCAGTTTTTATTACTACCTTACATATTTGTTACATATTGTACTGACTCCCATGCATAGGGCACTGCATACTTGCCTGTAGGTTTAGAAAGACAGGTTTCGAGACCTCCTTAGCTGTTTTTCAGAACAGCAGATTAGTCAGCTCCTTTCCTTCGGAGTTTCCGAATGTTAGAGATTTGCCTATCTTTTGTTTTATGGTTTTGGGTAGGTCAGGGCCCTTTTCCAATGAATATTTCACTCTTAGAGGCTTGCAGACTATATATTATTGTTAGTGGTGTATTGTTGGCCATGTGGGCCCTATATGTGTTATGAGTTGAGTGTTGGCCGCATGAGGCCTAGTTATGATACCTGCTAGACAGCATGGTGGTCTTGACGGCCCGCATAGGATGATTTTGTTATTGCACCTCTTGGGTTAGCTATTTTTTTGCGTAGGTTTATATTACGGCCTTGTCGGCCTTACGCTATGTTTATAGCTGAGATATTGCCGATTGTTTTCTCTCTATGTGATGCTGGCATGCACCAGATATGTATGTGTCCAACCAGGTCAGCTCAGAGTCAATTATGGCATTAGGTGCCAGTTGCGCCTCCCAAGGTAGGGCGTGGCAAATTTAGTATCAGAGCAACGTTGTATCCTAGGGAATCTTCAAGCAATTTCTTGTAGATTCTTGATTATAGATGTGTTGTGCACCACATTTTATAAGCAGGAAGCTATGAGGCATGATAGTATGGTTACCCCTCCTTCCTCTCAGATCATGCTATAGAGCTGAGTTGTATAGGGTTGAGTCCCTAAGATTATATTGTTATGTCTATCTACTGTGATGCCTGATATAAGACCGACTCTAGTCAGCGGAAAGTGAAATATAACAGTAGGAGAGGTGGAGGCTATTGGTCGCCAAACCTATGCAAGCTTACTAAGAATAGAATGGTTGACCTTGATGTGATTATGGGTATGTCTTGGCTAGCACCATGTTATGTCAATGTTGAGTGCTGGACAAAGACTGTCCGATTCCACTTCCCGAGAGAGAGAGTACAGGGATAAAAGAGCACTACAACTATGCCAAAAGGTAAGTTCATATCCTAACTTCAGGCAAAAAGGCTAATTGCAAAGGGTTGTCTTATCATATTGCTAGGATATGAGATATGCTGGTGGAATCCCCGACTCTTTAGTCTATTTCGGTGGTTAGTAAGTTTCCAGATGTGTTTCCAGATGAGCTTCCTGGTATTCCCTAGAGTGGCTTTATTGATGTGCCACCAGATATACAACCCATATCTATTCCTCCTTACAGAATGGCTTCTGCTGAGATGAGCAATTTGGAGGATCAGCTTAAGAACTTGATAGATAAAGGCTTCAGTAGGCCTAGTGGTTCGCCATGGATGCCAGTTTTATTAGAAAAAATTGGAAAAGAGAGAAGAAAGATGGCTCACTATGAATGTGTATAGGCTATCAGAAGCTGAATAAAGTAATTATTATTGACAGGTATCCCACTCTAGGAATAATTAGTTTTCTTGGCTAGTTGCAGGAGGTGAAATTCTTTTCAAGGATTGACTTGAGGTCAGGGTACCATCAGGTATGAGTCTGAGAGACTAATATTGCGAAGATGGACTTTAGAACCAGATATGGCCATTTTGAGTTTTTGGTTATGTCTTTTTGATTGACAAATGCCCTAGTAGTGTTTATGGACCTGATGAATAGTATACTCAAACCATTGTTAGATTTGTTCGGGATTTTGTCCATTGATTACATTCTAGTCTATTCACGTTCAGAAGCTATAGAGACCATTTGCAGACAGTACTTTAGATTCTCAAAAATCGATAGTTATATGTAAAGCATTTCTAAATGTGAGTCCAGGTTAATATCTGTAGCTTTCTTAATCCATAATAAGTCAGATGCAGGCATTCAAGTTGGCTTGCAGAAAATAAAGGTTGTAAAGACTTAGCCCAGGCCCAAAACTCTAAAAGAAGTTCGTAATTTTATAGGATAGTTGGGATTACAGAAGGTTGGTGGAAAGACTATTTCATTAGCACCATAGATGAAGCAGACCCAGAAAGCAGCTAAATTCCAGTGGACTGAAGTTTGTGAACCAAATTTTCAGGAATGGAAAGACAGATTGACACCTACATCAGTATTAGCCTTGCCAGAGGGTTTAGAGGGCAACGCTGTATATTGTGATGCTTTAGGCGTTAAATTAGGATGTGTTCTGATGCAGCACGATAAGGTGATTGCCTATGCTTCTAGACAACTAAGGAAGGACGAGAAGAACTACCTTACCCAAGATTTAGAATTAGTTTCAGTTGTTCATACTTTGAATATTTGGAGGCCTTACTTATATGGTGCCCATATAGACATCTTTATCAATCACAAGAGCCTCCAGTATATTTGTAACCAGAAAGAGTTGAACTTGCGACAACATCATTGGCTTGAGTTATTAGGAGACTACGACGTAGATATCTGATATCATCTAGGGAAGGCTAACATTGTAGTCGATGCCCTTAGTTATAGATTTACGAGCATCCTATCATACTTGAGGCCAGAAAAGAGAGAACAGGCACGGGAGCTACACCAGTTGGCCAGTTTAGGAGTCCAGTTGATGGGCTCAGATGATAGAGAGGTTGTGACCCAAAATACGATAGTATCATCCCTACTGGTGGAAGTGAAAAAGCAATAATACGAAGATCCTAGCCTAACACAGCTTAGAGGCAAGGCTCAATAGGAAGAGTCTTTGGCCTTTGAGATAGTAGGGGGCGGAGTCTTGAGATCCAGAGTTCGACTTTACGTTCCAAATTTGGTAGGGCTTCATTTGTAGATTGTGGCAAAGGTACACTATGTCTGTTATTCTCTCCACCCAGGTTTGACAAAAATGCATTAGGATATAAAAGGGAAGACGAAAGATAATATTTAGTTGTAACATAGTGTCCCCAATTGCCAGCAGGTAAAGGATGAACATCCGAATCTTGGCAGGCTAACTCAGGAGATAGTCGTGCCTACATGAAAATGGGATGCAATCAATATGAATTTAGTTTCAGATTTACCTCATACCAGGCATAAATTTGACCCTATTTGGGTCATTGTTGAAAGGCGGATGAGATCAACCCATTTCTTTCCGGTCGGGACTATATTCTTAGTTAAGGATTATGTTGAGTTGTATCTTGAAGGGATAGTCTAGCTGCATGGTGTCCCATTATCTATCAATTCTAACAGAGGGACATGATTCACAATTAGGTTTTGGAAAATGGGTCAGATCAGATTGGGGCACAGATTAACTTGAGTACAGCTCCTCATATCGAGACAGATGGACTAGTTGAGTGCATATTTCAGACGCTCGAAGATATGTGCGGGCATGTATGCTAGACTGCAAGGGAGTTGAGATAACCATCTACCTCTTATGGAGTTTGTATATGATAACAATCACCATTTTACCATCCAGATGGCGCCTTATGGGGCTTTATACGGATGGAAATACAGGTCCCCATAGGATGGTTCAAAGTGATTGAAATAGGGTTAATTGGAACTAACATGATGCACTAGTTAAAAAAGAAGGTTAAACTCATTAGAGAATGATTAGTGACAGCCTGGAGTCGTCAGAAGTCCTATTCCGGTGTATGACATAGGGACGTAGGGATTGGTTTGACAACTAAGTATCCTTGAAAATTTCTCCAAAAAAGGGAATTATGAGATTTGACAAGAAGGCAAAGCCTAGCCTTAGACCCATTTGGGACTATAATGGATCCTCTGATAAATATGCTAAGTGGTCTATGAATTAGAATTACCTTCGGGGGTAGAATAATTTCAACCAGTTTTTCATGAATCAATGCTACGCAAGCGCGTAAGAGACCTTTCTCAGGTTGTCCCCATTGAGGATTGTTATACCTCGGGAATTCAAGAATCAGACCTGATAGTGAATCAAGAGAAAAACTGGAAAATATTGCAGCAATTGCAGAACGGGTCACTTAACGACTCGTGAGGAGGGCTAATGAGTCGTCAGGTGGCTCGTGGGGAAAGCCTGAGATGTTGAAGGACTAGAAGTCCTAACGGGGAATGTAACGACTCATGCTCAGTCACCACAAGTTGTTAGGTCAGTCATGGGGTGTTCCTAGAGAAGGATAGTGAAGCTTATCCAGTGTACTTGACGAATGGCACCCGACGACTCGTCGTCAGTCCTAACAACCCATTAGGTGGGCCGTTACTAAGCCAATGGAGTTTTCATGAATGACCAGGCAGTGCAATTGACGGGTTAACCAACGGATCATGAGCCCTAGTAACTAGTCGCTAGGTCGTCCGTTAGGACCCCCTGACAGTGATTTCCAGCGATTTCAGTAAGGGCTTTTCGTAAATCCTAAGTTCTAAGGCCTATACTACATCGTTTTAAGCTCGTAATAGAGAGGCTTAAGCTGAGAAAGACCCATCTAGGAAATTTTCTTCATGCATGCAAGGGTGAGAGCTTGAAGGGAAGAAAGTGAGGAGAAATTCAAGGTTTTCAAGGGAAATCTCAACTGGGCAATTAGGAAGAGTTAGGATTCTTCATTCCCATGTATGTAAGGCTATAAGTGGGTGCTTTCTTCCACACCCATGCCCATGCCCTATCAATTTCTGATTTATTTGAGATGATAAAGTATGGGTTTTCATTCAATTACATGATTCTTACATTTCTACTCATGGGTATAATTAATTGAGTTAATATTGATGATTTATCAAGCTTGGGTGGTTTCTAACTTAATTTCTTTTACAAAATTATTTTCTAAAAAATTCAATCTAAAACGCCCATCTGTGGGGTAGAACACTTGGTAAAGAGACCCAATCTTGAGTGAAATAAATATCGCGACTTCGATCTTGTTCAGCAAAATCATCATGCAGTAAATCAATAAAGAGTTCCTAATAGAATGTGATGATGATGTAATAGATGATGAAAAGCATGTTTCCAAACTTACCATGATTTTGATAATGTTTTCAAAGCAGGTTGAATTGACCCGGGTATGATGAAGCTTTAGGTGGTGCCCAATGTTGAGTATGGATGATGATTTCTCTTGAATTGTTTTTATTACTTGTTTCAGAGTGAAATCTCCCAAAGTATAATGTTTTCAAATGAATTGAATGGTTCCAAGAATGATAAGGTTTTGGGCAAGGTCCCTATGTTGATGATAATGAAGTGACATCTCTAAAGTAGCCTTACCACATGATTTTGGAGAAAAGCCTCCCACTATTCTTGAGCTTATGGTATGTGTCGTAGTAAAGCTTCACATATGCATAAATTCATAATTGAGATATTTGTCTCCATTAAGCTTCATTTCACATGATGTTTAGTTTAAGCATGATTCTATTCTAAGCTTTGTCGAGATGACATTGTTGAGCTTAATATTTATATGATGTCTCATGCATGCATGATTTCATATTAAGATTTTTCAATTAACAATGTTGAGCTTCATCATACGATGTTGAGTTTATGCATGACTTCATGTTGAGCTTCGTCACTAGACGATGTTGAGATTCATATTTATACGATGTAGAGTATTGCATGTTTTGGGAGAAGAGTCTAGCACCGAGCGGGTTTAGGGTCGACTACCCTATTCCCTAGAACTATGCGCCAACGTAGGTTGATTCCATCATATTATTGGGACCTCCCTTGTGAGTTGTCCCCGGCCCAATTGGCCCTTTGAGCTTGATATCGGTATCATAGTTTCTTCCATCACCCTAGAAGGTTATGGACAGCTCTACCCACTCGAGTGTGATAGTTGGGACCACGTAAGCTCTATCGTTGTATATCGGTTAAGTGACGAGTCTCCTACTTTCTATATCATTTGAATTTGCATATCCATTACTCATGATGATTATCTTATTCATGCATGTTTGAAAAGCAAGGTTTGACTCATTGTTTAACTTTTGATATAAATGTTATGATTTAGCTTTGAGTCATTCGATTTGGTCATGACATTTTAAAGCCATGCATGACCACGTATTAAATAAGAATGATTTCATAAGGAATGCTTGTGATATTTTCTTACCCTTAAAGGCTATCATATATGTATGACTTGTTTTGAAAGACTAGTGTTGCTCTAGTGGTATTACATACTTTGCATACTCAGTACATTCCACGTACTGACCGCATACTTTCTATGCTACATCATTTCTTGATGTAGGATCGGGTTCTCAGGTTCAGCCCCTTTCATAGCTGCCTGTCAGAGTTAGCATTTGCTTGCTTGGTGAGTCCTCATCCTCCGTGGACTGGACTTTCAGTTATTTTTAGTGTATTTTCAGTTTCAGTAATTTTGAGTTAGTTGGGGGTGTTGTCCCACCAACTCGTCCAGGTTAGAGGCTTATCTGACTTAGATATGTATTCAGCTTCAGATGTTCATTCTGTTGTTATGTTAAGTTATACTTCCATTGAGTTTATATTTATGTTTCCTTCATGTTAATTGAACGAGCTAGTGAATTCCTATGCCATGGGATGACTTCGGGTCTCTCGGGGTCCCTTGTCCCATATCTACGATCCGGGTCCCCTTACGGGTCATGAAAAACTTGGTATCAGATCCATAGGTTTGAAGTGTCCTAGGGAGTCTAAAAGCCGCATTAAGTAGAGTCTTTTTCATGGGTGTGAAGCCCGCCACACTTATGACGAAGAGGCTACGAAACATTCTAGGAAATGTTCCCATCTTTCATGATCTATGTCATGCGATGAAGAGTCATTCTATCCCTCTAATTCATGCTATTCGCGATTGCAGAATCATGGTTCCTCGAAGGATGAATGGAAGGAGAAATGAAGACAGTAAAGGCCACGAGGATGACATGTATTATGGGCACCAGCAGGTCCCACCAGTTCAGGAGCCTCAAGCATCGAAGCTAGCCACTCAGGCTGAGTTCCGGGCGACTTCCCAGATGCTTGCGCAAGCCTTGACAGCTTAGGTCAATCGGCAGGCTGTTGCGCATGTTTCACAGAATGGCAATGCAATGGCAGCTCGAGTCAGGGACTTCTTGAGGATGAACCTGCCGGAGTACTTGAGGTCCAAGTTAGGTGAGGACCCATATAACTTCATTGATGAGATCGACAAGATCACCCAGGTGTTCGGGTGTTCCGGTAGGGGTTAAAAACCGACACGCAAGTGCACGTGGTCAAACAAGTAATAAAGTGGCTAAGTAGCCAAGTATCGATCCAAGGAGGCTCAAGATATGTAAAGTTGCCTAGTTTACTATATTCCTATTTCACTTCTAATTATGCTAACAACAATGTAACCAACAGTTACTTGAGTTTTTGTTTCTAAACTATATATACTAAAATTAATAACAACTATTTACTGTGAATTTAGACAATGGATATGAACATGCCAAGGTTAAGAATAAGTAATGAACTTGATAATCATGATAATTTGGTTAATCTCTTCTTCATGTTGCTAGCCAAGAACATTCGCCTAGAAATTAAAACTCTCGTATTTAATTTCACTTTAGAATCATAAACCATCCGTCTACATTTCTGTGATCAAATGCAATTTATGACCTAGCAATACAATTCCGGTTCCTAAATTGACTAATACGGCTTTCAAGTATATTTCTATCAGGAAAGCACATCAAAACCATATTTTCCCAAATCAAGTTAAGAACAATACCCTATTAATTCACAACTTTCCAATTTCTTGCTCTTTCGAGTGAAATTGGACTTTTTAGATGTACATTAATGTCGGCCACACACTAATGCAGTAAGAACAAGAATTAATAGAACAACATGGAAGAAGAAGAAGAAAACCATATCAATTATAATCAAAATTCATTACAAGTGACAAAACCTCAGCAAGGAAGAGAATTAGCCACTCATTTGTGGATTGATCATCCTAAAATGAGTGTAAATCATACGTACAATTGATAGAAAGAAGAAAAGAAGAGAAGAAATCCCTTATCTTTTTCGTTCCTCAACTGCTCCTAACCCACGTCCTTGCTCTCCACTTCTGAACTCAGTCTAAAAACTAAAAACTGCTTAAAATAAACCTAAGTGTGCTATTTATACTAGTGGGAAATTTTTCCCGGAATAACAAGCAACGTGTCACGAAGGCCAACGCGGAGCACTGCCTCCGTGACACGGTGTGGACGCGGACCTTCACTGGAATTTCAGGGTCCGGGAAATTAGCCTCAACGTGGCACGGAGGCCAACGCGGAGGCCTCTCTCCGTGCCACGGAGCTGACGTGATGGCACACTGGAAATTGCCATTTTAATTCCTGTTCAGGCAGTGTGCTACCGCGATGGTAGCGTAGCACGACTCCATCGCGGAGCCCCTATAAAATGTGCATTCCAATGTCTTTTCCACGCTCGCATCCAAGTCCAACTCCGATATAGTTCCAACATGCATTTTAGCTCCTAAAAATCACATTTACCTGCAAAACAAATGCTAATCATGTTGGTTAGTATAAATTCGCATTTTATTACCAATTACATGATATTATATACACATTGCACAACAAACAAGGTAAAAATGATACGTTTGAGTATCACTTGGGCATATAAATCTGCCCAAGATCACTTACCCCACACTTAAATCCTTGTTCGTCCTCGAACAACATATACACAAATCATGCAAATTACATCCCAACCTTCGTCACTATGGTGCGACCATTTACGCTACCGTCATACCGATTATTCAATTTTTGCAAATCATCACGAAAACACGCTTGGTCTTACAATACAATGACCTTTAATACATCAAGACTTCCTAGACCTTTAAGAATTGATTCTTGATATCGGCAAACTCATGCAAATCAGCTAATCAAGAAATCCGACACGAAAATCAATCTTTCCTCAAGCATGTGCCCTCACAACTCGAGAGAATCTTCCCCTTTATGTTCATGCAGCACACAAACATTCAAGTAGGGGCATACAAAAATTAATTTCACTCACTCTCCCAAAAGAATTCACATGCCTCATGTCATGACCCATAAGCTTGCCCTTAGTGTATTACTCCACTAATATAAAGAAATGCAATGTAAGATCACGTAGGACTTTAATAGGTTGTAACGGGGCTATGGATCTAGTATATATATATTGGATTAGCCAATAATAGTCGCTAGCATCCTTAAGCACCTTTTCAACTCATTCCCATCGACTTATGGACATTGTTCCTCTCTTTCCTCTTTTTCTCCCATTCATGCTGGTTTTCTTTCGTACAACCCATTTCATCAAACACACTTGACACAAAACAAAGGGTTTTCATGTACCCTCACTATCATTTAATTATAGCAAGTGCCTCTTCAACATCATCTTTTCTTTCTTCACTCTGCTTTTCTTTTTCTTTTCACTCTTTAACACTTTGGGAAACATTGCCTTTTCTTTGTAAGCGCTTAAGAGTTTCGTATAGACTTTAAGGCTAATGAAAAGAAGGAATAAAGCTTAGTTTATACAAGTTTGGACAAAAGAAAGAAAGAAATCGGCTAAAGGCTCAACGGGCTGACTAGGGTATACAACATATAAAAAGGTAGAATTTGACAAGAAAAAAATGGAATCTGTCGGTTAAAACAAAGAAATGCCTACATCCTTTCCAACACAACACTTCCTTCATTTCATTTTGTATACACACCAGGCAAGTTCTAGACAATTCACAATGGCATGGAATAACAATACCTCACGTCACACTTCGTGCACATGCTCGAATCAAGATGCATTCACAGACTCTCTAATTAGCCAATCACATGAATTCAAAATTAAGCCTCAATCATACTGAATCAAATTCTATAGCCTAGGTAACTCAACATATTTATCAAATTGCATGCTTTCAAACAAATCGTTTTCACATTTTGAACATCAGTTACACACGCAACGAAATTTTAGCAACCATAAGCAACTACAGTTTATTGATGCAATCCACCAAAGAAAAACTAAAAACAAATAAAAATCCTACTCCTACCGACTACATTTCCCTTAAGAAGGTCGTCATCCATCCATCATAGGGAACGATCACTAACTATGACATCGGTTCAATGGGACTATTCTCGGTAAAAGAACCGAAAACAAACTCCGAGAAACCCAAAAAAATAAAAATCGAAAAATTTTGCAACACATCGATCATTTCGATAGAAAGAAATTATTTACAAGTGCAAAATATTTTCGCGCAAATTTGTGAAAAATATCGATCATCTCGATAGAAAAAAATATTTACAAACTATTTACCAAATATTTACACTGACAACCATGACTTTTCATACACATCATTAGCCACAAAACAAATATATACAGATACATCACCAAACAGTTCACAACAGGGAAAGCACAAACATTCATCCAAACCAAGGAAAAACATACAGCAAATTAGAGCCCAAGTCCCAGCACCTAGCTACTCCCCACCCCACACTTAAATCGAACACTGTCCCCAGTGTTCACAAAAATTACAACACAAAAAATTCGGGTGGTGGAACTCCCTGATTAGTCGAAATATTCGACTTCTTCATCCGGTGTTGCGGCCTCGTCGCCCAAGTCTGAATCAGCTCCATCATCGTCATCGGACTCCACATCGGAGTCCTCCCGACGCATCTCATCATCAGTAGGGAAATCATCATCCATCGGCTCCACGAAGGCTGGTCCCACCCGAAATAAGGCTCTGGCGTTCTCGCCAAAGGGGTAGTCCAGCTCCAGCTGCCGTAATTCTTCCTCGGTGGCTGGTCTCCCACCAATCCGTAGCTGTAGCATCTGCATGCCAAACATACGGGCCATGTACTGATCGTCACGAGCATGTAGCTCGTCCAAAGTCAGTACTGGTCCGTGTGTAGTGTCGGGGGCCTTAGTCTTTGTCACATCGAGGGCCCTCCGCTCCAACTGCGGAATGTAGTCCAAGGCTTCTTCCTCAATGTCGAGGCCTCGGAGGAAGGTGGTGATGAGTCCGCCAAACTCGTATCTGTGGCCCTGGTGCAGTCTGGCTCTCTTCATGGCGGATATTATTACCGCCCCAACATTAATCTCAAGCCCTTTCATAAGGGCATACACCAAGCAGACACGGTCCCGGGTCACGTCCGTCATATGAACTCCCGGGATCAAACACGAACACACAATCTTTAGCCATATTCTGGCCTCCCTGTTCATCTGCGAATAAGGCAGCGTCTGGTGGTAACCCCTCTCCTTATGTCTACTCCATCGGGCTGTGGATCGAGCCCCACACAATGTACATCTGATGTCGGCGTACGGTGGGGTGATGTTTAGCTGGCGGAGAACGTCGGCGTCTGTGTCCTGCGCTCCAACGATGGCATTCAGCTGCTGGGGTTCCAGAGTGACAATCTGCCCTCTGATTTTCACTGTGTGGCTTCTGATGGCCGGGTTCCAATTTGCGTAGAACTCTCGGACCAAGTGAAGGTTGCACTCCTTGGGCTCCTGAAAGATAAAGCTGAGCCCAGCTGCTTCAATTCTCTGTACAATGCGAGGGAACTCCTGTGCGAGTGGTTCCCGTGCAATATGTTCTTCCGGGAAGTACTTGCTCTCCTTATGCTTATTATACCATTTCTTTCCTTCCTCGGTACCCATCTTCTTCCGTATTGGCGGCGTTGGCCGCGCGGAACAGCGGGTGCAGCTGGGACTGCGGTGCCCAGTCTCATCCTTTTCCTACCGGTGCCTGAGGTAGAAGCACCCTTGCCTTTATCTTGTCTGCTCGCCATTGTACCTGTCAATTTACACAAACAAGCACAAAGTTAAGCTAAAAACTTGTTAACTTCTGCTAAGGTCGGGTTACACAAAATTTAACCCACACTTAGGCCTTAGCTACTTCTAGAAATTACGGCAAGGATAACTCTAATTACACCACAGACAACACTATACACTTCATGCTTAGTGCGTTCACAAAAACATTTCAACAGCATAACGGTTAACGTACTACTCAAACTTTCATACAGCTAATCCCAATACTACTATCGCTAACAATTCACACATCGCACTTCGCAACAAAAACAACAACAAAATAAAAACAACGATAAAAACATTCTATATACAATCTAATCCAAACAATCTAACCAATTTACACACTTTTTGCATTTTCCCAAAAAAATAATTCGAGAATTTGTCGTCTTTTAACATTTACACAATATTTACCACGACTTCTCTCAAATTACAAACACACCCCGGCATCTAATTTGCCGACTTATCAAGTCACTCAAGTTAAATTCAACAACTCATGCCCTAGAATACAATTCTATAATCAAATTCGAATTATTTACGCAATCGATAAGTTCAAACGCTAAATACAACAATCCAAACATATATCAAGCACAAATAATCCAACATTCATGTTTAATTTCTACCTATGGTGATATATCTCACCTCACATGCCCAAATTTGACTAAAATCGCCAAAAAAATTGAGATAGACGATGAAAACATACGTTTGAATTGAGAAACCGAAGAAACTTGACGTATTCCTTACCTAGGAACGTGGCACGGTGCTTGGGGAGGGGAAAATAGGTGTTTTGGTCGCGGAGGGAAGAGGGAATGGGAAGAAATGGGGCGAAATCGGGGGTTTTAATTTAAGAAAACACGCGGGTCACCCGGCAACCCGGTGTGACCCGACACCAAATACACGGCAACGTGTCACGGAGGTAACGCGGAGACCCTCCTCCGTGACACGGAGCCAACGCGTTGGCTTACTGGAATTTTTGAAAAATCCGAATTTTGCCTTCAACGTGTCACGGAGGGTAACGCGGAGCCCTACCTCCATGACACGGCGCCAACGCACCAGTGCACTGTTTCTTCAATTAATTTAATTGACACGGAGCCAACGCGTTGGCTTACTGGAATTTTTGAAAAATCCGAATTTTGCCTTCAACGTGTCACGGAGGGTAACGCGGAGCCCTACCTCCGTGACACGGCGCCAACGCGCCAGTGCACTGTTTCTTCAATTAATTTAATTTTTCATACCTTGCCTCATTTTCTCGATTCCATGTATATTTCCTCCGTTATACCTGAAAATCACCTCACTAAATAAAAATTGGTTAGATTAATAGATTTCCCTAACTAAAATAAAAAATACTAACTAAAATGAAAATCTAAACCAAATCAAGAAAAGAAAAAGAAAAATAACAATTGGAAATAAAAAAATAAAAACAAAAATAAAGATAAAAATTAACTACACTGTGCAAAAAGAAGAAAAATAAAAAAAATTTCTCACGGGTTGCCTCCCGTGCAGCGCCTGGTTTACCGTCGCGGCTCGACGTCCTTTATGCTCACTTGTCTACTAGGGTGATGGACGATTTGTCCCGATCATGGTCATCCCCCCAGTAGTTCTCAACCTTATCCGGTGGCCTTCCTAGTAACTCTCGGGAATCACTCATTCCATTAGCATTCCCATGATCAATCACATTGATCACCGAGAGTTCCTTATAAACAGTCGGGAGCTTAGGTACCTTGTACACATCGAACACTTCGACCTTGTCATGTGCTCGCATCGTGAGTTGACCCGCAGCTACATCAATTAATGCTTTTCCGGTTGCCAAAAAGGGTCGTCCCAAAATAAATGGGACTTCAGCATCTGGTTCAAAATCCAGAACAATAAAATCGACCGGAAAAATGAGGGAGCCTACTTGCACTAACACATCCTCAACAATGCCATCCGGCTTAGCTAAAGACCTGTCTGCTAGCTGCAAGATTACCGTTGTAGGTCTAGGACTCCCTAGACCTAACTTTCTGAATACCGAAGATGGCATCAGATTTATGCTTGCCCCCAAGTCGCATAATCCACGAGCTCGGATACTTTGCCCAATCGTAAGCTGGATAGTAAAACTTCTAGGGTCTTTCAGTTTTGTGGGCAACCTATTCTGAATACGGGAAGTGCATTCCTCCGTTAAAGCTACCGTGGCATACTCAGTCAAATGACTTTTGTTAGCCACGATGTCTTTAATATATTTCGCATATTTTGGCACTCCCTGCAAGACATCAACAAGAGGTAAGTTAACATGTACCTGTTTAAGTACCTCCATGAATTTCTGGAAACACGCTCCTCCTTGTGTTTCTTCAGTGGTTGAGGGAACAGGGGTGGAGGCCTTTCTAGTTCAACTTCTTTAGTCTTCCCCTTATCTGAGATTTGCGCTCCCTCAACATCTGCTGCTCCTGACTTTTGAGGCGGTCTTTCCGGTTCCACCTCCTTTAACTGCAAACCACTCCTCGTGGTCACTGCATTTACCTGCTTCGGATTAGGATCCGTGTCGCTAGGTAGTCCTCCTCTGGGTCTCGTATTTTGGGCACTAGCAAATTGCCCAAACTGATATTCAAGAGCCTTGGTCGCCAATTGATTATTCTTCACTTCGACTGCCAATTTAACATAGTCAGCCTGCAATTGCGCCTGATTAGCGATCATGGTTTTGAACATCTCCTCAATGGTAGGTGATGGTGGTGGAGGAGGGGCATTGTGATTTCTGAATTGAGCTTGATAATTTTGTTGCCCTCCTTGATTTCTCTGCATACCCTGACCAGAACTTTGGCCTTGTTGGTTCTTGCTACCCCACAAAAAATTCGGATGGTTTCTCCAATTTGAGTTGTAGCCACTACCAAACTGCTGCTGATTTCTGTGTGCATTGCCCACAAAGTTAACTGAATCAGGATTTGCACCACAGCATTCAGCTGAATGCTCACTACTACCACACACTTCACACCACATTTGTTGAACTGCATTGACTGAAGCTGAAGGCTGGTTCAAATTCATATTGCTGAAGTGAGTGTTTAACTGACTTTGCAAAGCGGCTATCTATGCAGCGATAGCTGTAAACCCATCCACTTCAAGCACTCTCGCTGCTTTCCTTTCTCCACCTCTTGAAGAATCTGCATTCCATTCTGGATTTCCTTGTGAAGTTTGGTTGAGCAAAGTGTACAGCTCCTCATAAGTCTTTTCCAGCGCTTGCCCTCCAGTTGCTGAATCTAACAGAATTTTAGTGTGGGGTTCCAAACCCTCAATAAATGTGTGTACCAACACCTTATTGGACTGATGATGATGAGGACAGTCCCGCAACATGGATTTAAATCTTTCCCAGGCTTGATATAGATTTTCTCCCTCCCTCTGTTTAAAACTTAGAATTTGACTTCTAAGTCTGGCTGTTTTACCAGAAGGGAAAAATCTAATCAGAAACTTCCGTGCAAGATCATCCCACGTTGATATAGAATTGGGTGGTTCAGCTTTTAACCACCTCTTGGCTTCACCAAGTAAGGAAAACGGAAATAAGGTGAGCCGAACATAATCAGGTGACACTCCAGCGGGTATATAAGTGTCACTTATCTCCAAAAAGTTTTGGAGATGTTGTTGTGGATCTTCATGAGGGAGACCGGTAAATTGCCCGCTTGTGTGCAAAAGTTGCACCATATTCTGCTTTAATTCAAACCTCCCTCCAGGATCTGGTTTGCGGATACTAGAATGTACATTGTTGGCGTGTGGGATTGCCACCTCGCGAACCGGCCTTGCTGCTGCTTCATCGGGCACTAACACTGCCCTCACAACTGGTGGATTTTGTTGCTCCATAATATATTGTCGGAACAACTGCAGCTTCTTTTATAGAGCTTCTCTACGTTGACTATGAAATTCACGTTCAGGCTCTAAGTAAGATTCCACCAGCTCCTTGTCCCTTGCCAGTGTTCACAGAAACAAAATCTGCAAAATACAGGCTAAGACCAAGTTGTTAACACTTAAGAAAATAAAAATATAAATACAGTAAATTTACACTAAACACAATTTCACAAATCACCTAGCCTCCCCGGCAACGGCGCCAAAAACTTGTTCGGGTGTTCCGGTAGGGGTAAAAAACCGACACGCAAGTGCACGTGGTCAAACAAGTAATAAAGTGGCTAAGTAGCCAAGTATCGATCCAAGGAGGCTCAAGATATGTAAAGTTGCCTAGTTTACTATATTCCTATTTCACTTCTAATTATGCTAACAACAATGTAACCAACAGTTACTTGAGTTTTTGTTTCTAAACTATATATACTAAAATTAATAACAACTATTTACTATGAATTTAGACAATGGATATGAACATGCCAAGGTTAAGAACAAGTAATGAACTTGATAATCATGATAATTTGGTTAATCTCTTCTTCATGTTGCTAGCCAAGAACATTCGCCTAGAAATTAAAACTCTCGTATTTAATTTCACTTTAGAATCATAAACCATCCGTCTACATTTCTGTGATCAAATGCAATTTATGACCTAGCAATACAATTCCGGTTCCAAAATTGACTAATACGGCTTTCAAGTATATTTCTATCAGGAAAGCACATCAAAACCCAATTTTCCCAAATCAAGTTAAGAACAATACCCTATTAATTCACAACTTTCCAATTTCTTGCTCTTTCAAGTGAAATTGGACTTTTTAGATGTACATTAATGTCGGCCACACACTAATGCGGTAAGAACAAGAATTAATAGAACAACATGGAAGAAGAAGAAGAAAACCATATCAATTATAATCAAAATTCATTACAAGTGACAAAACCTCAGCAAGGAAGAGAATTAGCCACTCATTTGTGGATTGATCATCCTAAAATGAGTGTAAATCATACGTACAATTGATAGAAAGAAGAAAAGAAGAGAAGAAATCCCTTAGCTTTTTCGTTCCTCAACTGCTCCTAACCCACGTCCTTGCTCTCCACTTCTGAACTCAGTCTAAAAACTAAAAACTGCTTAAAATAAACCTAAGTGTGCTATTTATACTAGTGGGAAATTTTTCCCGGAATAACAAGCAACGTGTCACGGAGGCCAACGCGGAGCACTGCCTCCGTGACACGGCGTGGACGCGGACCTTCACTGGAATTTTAGGGTCCGGGAAATTAGCCTCAACGTGGCACGGAGGCCAACGCGAAGGCCTCTCTCCGTGCCATGGAGCTGACGCGATGGCACACTGGAAATTGCCATTTTAATTCCTGTTCAGGCAGTGTGCTACCGCGATGGTAGCGTAGCACGGCTCCATCGCGGAGCCCCTATAAAATGTGCATTCCAATGTCTTTTCCATGCTCGCATCCAAGTCCAACTCCGATATAGTTCCAACATGCATTTTAGCTCCTAAAAATCACATTTACCTGCAAAACAAATGCTAATCATGTTGGTTAGTATAAATTCGCATTTTATTACCAATTACATGATAATATATACACATTGCACAACAAACAAGGTAAAAATGATACGTTTGAGTATCACTTGGGCATATAAATCTGCCCAAGATCACTAGGTTATGGGAGTGAGTAGTGTTGAGTGTGCGGAGTTGGCCTCCAACCATTTGAAGGGGGTTGCGCATATACGGTTCCATCAATGGAAGGATAGCAGGGTCGCCGAAGCAGGTCTGGTCACTTAGGAGGAGTTTTAGGTTGCGTTCCTTGATTGGTTTTTCCCTCGGGAGACGAGGGAGCTAAAGGCAGCTGAGTTCGTAAATCTGAAGCAAGAGAGGATGACAGTACTAGAGTAGTCCCTTGAGTTCACTCTCCTATCGAAGTATGCTCTTGAGTTAGTAGCTGACCAGAGGGCGCGAGTGAGTAGGTTTGTGCATGGGATAGCAGGTTACTTGGATAAGGAATGTAGGATTGCTATGCTCCATCAGGATATGGACTTCTCTCAGATGGTGTTATACACCCAGTAGATGGAGGTGTAACATTAGAGAGAGAGACAGGCCAAGAGGGCCAGGACTGAGGACCACAGATTATCCCAATAGAGGTCCGGAGGTAGGCACCGTCAGCAGACCCACCAGAGGTCATCCGCCTCAACTCCATCAGCCTTGAGTATGCCATCTCGGCCTAGGCATGATCAGAGAGGACGAGCGTCAGGCTCGAGGGGTCAGTGAAGTAGGCCCGCAGATTCAGGTGTTTCATCTTGTCACAAATGTGGCCTAAGGCATATAGGCCAGTGGTTGGTAGGTTCGGGTGTGTGTTTTAGGTGCAGGCAACCCAGACACATGCTTAGATATTGTCCAGCAGCAAGACAGGATCAGGTTGGGGGCTGTGGCCCAGCTTCTAGCTTAGCATCCCCACCCCCTCACTTAGTACATTAGGGGGCATCTACCAGTGCAGCTGGTGGTCAGCGCCAGAACAGATTCTATGCCCTAGCATTCCGTCAGGAGCAGAAGGTCTCCCCGGACGTGTTTACTTGTTACGAGTCTTCCATGTTGATGTTAATGCATTATTATATCCTGGGGCCACCTTGTCCTTTGTTACACCTTATGCAGCCAGTAGCTTCGAAGTCAGTCCCGATGTCTTGTAAGAATCCTTCTCGAGTTCTACTCCAGTAGGTGACTCAGTTATTGCTAGACGGGTATATAGACATTGCCCAGTGTTGGTTCTCCATAAGATCACCTCAGCAGATCTGATAGAGTTAGCCATAACCAATTTCAATGTTATTCTCGACATGGATTAGTTGTATGCTTGTTATGCTTCTTGCAGGACCCGGTCAGTAGAGTTCAAATTCCCGAGTGAGCCAGTCTTAGAATGGAGGGGTAGTTCATATATGCCTGTAGGTTGCTTCGTTTCCTACCTCAAGGCCAGGAAGATGATTTCTAAGGGTTGCATATATGACCTAGTTAGGGTTAAGGACGTGGAGTTTGTAACCCCAACTATCCAGTAATTTCCAGTAGTACGTGAGTATCCATAGGTCTTTCTTGATGATTTTCCAGGTATTCCTCCCGAGCGGAAGATTGACTTCGGTATTGACCTCCTTCTCGATACTCAACCTATTTCTATTCCACCCTACAGGATGGCTCCAGCCGATCTAAAAGAGTTGAAGGATCAGTTAAAGGATTTTCTAGATAAGGGTTTCATTAGACCAAGTCAGTCCCCATGAGGTGCACTAGTACTATTTGTTCAGAAGAAAGATGGTTCCCTTCCAATGTGCATTGATTATCGACAGTTGAACAAAGTCACTGTCAAGAACAGGTAATCCTTACCAAGGATTGATGATCTGTTCGATCAGCTTCAGGGTGCTAGGTGTTTCTGAAAGGTAGATCTCAGATCTAGGTATCATCAGCTCAGAGTTTGGGAGAGTAATATCCCGAAGACGACACTTAGAACACGGTATGGTCATTATGAGTTTGTAGTTATGTCTTTTGGACTAACGAATGCTCCTGCAGCTTTTATGGACCTAATAAACAGGGTTTTCAATCCATATTTGGATATGTTCATGGTCGTGTTCATTGATGACATTTTGGTATACTCTCGGAGCGAGGAGAAACATGCCGTTCATTTGAGAGTAGTGCTCTAGACACTAAAAGGACTGCCAATTGTATCCAAAGTTCAACAAGTGTGAGTTTTGGTTGGACTCCATGACATTCTTGGTCCATGTGGTGTCTAGCGAAGGCATAAAGTACATTCAAAGAAAATCAAGGCGGTGAAGAATTGGCCCAGACCGGTGAATCCTTCAGACATTCATAGTTTCTTGGGCTTAGCTGCTGCTATCAGAGGTTTGTTGAGGATTTCTCAACCATTGCAGTTCCTTTGACTAAATTGACTTAGAAAAAGTTAAAGTTCCAGTGGTCGGAGGCTTGTGAGAAAAGCTTCCAAGAGTTGAAGTCTCGACTTACCTCAGTTCCAGTAATGACCCTACCTTAGGGTAATGATGGCTTCGTGGTGTATTGTGATGCTTTCCGAGTTGGACTTGGGTGTGTATTAATGTAGTGTGGGAGGGTGATAGCTTATGCGTCTCGACAGCTGAAAGTGCATGAAAGGAATTATCCGACACACGATCTTGAATTGGCTGTGGTGGTGTTAGCATTGAAGATATGGTGGCATTACTTGTATGGGGTCCATGTGGATGTATTTACGGACCACAAGAGCTTGCAATATGTGTTCACATAGAAGGATCTAAATCTTCGGCAAAGGAGGTGGTTGGAGTTACTTAAGGATTTTGACATGAGTGTCCTTTACCACCCGGGCAAATCTAATGTGGTCGTGGATGCGCTTAGTAAACTCCCAATGGAGAGTGTGTTCCATGTGGATAGGGGAATGGAGTTAGTGAAGGATGTTCACCGGCTTGCAAGGTTGGGAGTTAGACTGATCGATTTGACCGATGGCGGTGTTGTTGTGCATAACGGGTCAGAATCGTCCTTGGTAGTTGATGTTAAATCTAGGCAAGATGAGGATCCAATATTGAGGAAGCTGAAGGAGGCGGTGCGGAATCAAAAAATGGAGGTTTTCTCCCAAGGGGGAGATGGTATGCTACAATACCAGGGCCGACTATGTGTTCCAGATGTTGATAAATTGAGAGTTCGGATATTGTATGAGGTATATGGTACCAGAAATTCTATTCATACAGGATCCACGAAAATGTATCGAGATTTGCGAGAAATCTATTGGTGGGATCATATGAAAAGGGATATTGCGGAGTTTGTAGCAAAATGTCCAAACTATCATCAAATAAAAGCTGAGCATCAAAGAACCTGGAGGTGTACTTCAGGATATTGCCATCCCCACTTAGAAGTGGGAAGAAATCAATATGGACTTCATTATAGGTCTACCTCGTACTCGCCGATAATGCGACTCCATTTGGGTTGTGGTGGATAAGTTGAGCAAGGCTGCACACTTTCTACCAGTCAAGACCACGGATTCAGTAGACTATTATGCTAAGTTGTATATTAGGGAATTGGTTCGGCTTCATGGAGTGCCCTTGTCTATTATTTCGGACCAAGGTACTCAGTTTACTTCTCAATTCTGGCGTTCGTTTAAAAAAGGGCTTAGGACTTAGATTAAGCTAAGTACAACTTTTCATCCCCAGATAGACGGCCAAGCAGAACGAACCATCCAGTATCTTGAGGGTATGTTGAGGGCATGAGCTATGAATTTCAAAGGTAGTTGGGGTGATCATTTTCCCATGATCGAGTTTGCTTATAATAATAGTTACCACTCTAGTATCCAGATGGCGCCATTTGAGGCTCTTTATAGGCGAAGGTTCAGATCTCCCATCGGATGGTTCGATGTTGGTGAGGCAGCTATGGTAGGACCAGATTCGGTTCATGACGCGATGGTGAAGATGCAGTTGATAAGGGACCGACTGAAAACCACTCAGATTCGTCAGAAATCGTATGTTGATGTGAGAAGAAGAGAATTGGGGTTTGATATTGATGACTGGGGGTGTTTCTAAAGGTATCTCCCATGAAGGGAGTCATGCAGTTCGAAAAGAAAGGTAAAATCAGTCACCGCTATGTTGGTCCATACCGAGTTGTGAGAAAAGTTGGTAAGGTGGCATATGAGTTGTACTTGCCTTCAGAATTGGCTTCAGTTCATCCCGTGTTCCATGTATCACTTTTGAAGAAGTGCTTGGGTGATCCAGCCTTGGTGGTTTTGATAGACAACATTGGTGTGAAAGACAGCCTCAGTTATAAAGAAATTCCGGTTGAAATCGTGGATCGACAAGTTCAAAGGCTGAGGAACAAGGAAGTAGCCTCAGTAAAGGTGTTATGGAGGAATCATCATGTCGAGGGAGCCACGTGGGAGGCCAAAGCGGATATGATGGTTAAATACCCCCATTTGTTCCCTACCGGCTCAGCTTTAGTTTGAGGTATCAAATTTTTGCCCTAAATCTCTATTAAGTTTTTCATGTTCTATTCATGCGAATAAGTTTGTTTTATGATATGGTATATGTATGTGATGTCTGAACTCTAACCAGCTATGTGGTTCTCTTTGGAGGTAGTCGTTTCATCAGTTTTCGACCTGAAAATCAATGATTAGCATCTGTATATATAGTGATTGGTTGTTTTTGAATTTTCTACTTGTTTATAACATTCGAGGATGAATTTTCCCAAGGAGGAGATATTGTTATACCTCGGGAATTCAACAATCAGACCCGAAAGTGAATTAGGAGAGAAACTGAAAAATGTTGCAGCAGTTGCAGAACGGGTCACTTAACGACTTGTGAGGAAGCCTAACGAGTCGTTGGCTCATGGGGAAGGCCTAAGATGTTGAAGGACTCGAGGTGCTCACAGGTAATGTAACGACTCGTGGTGAGTCACCACGAGTCGTTAGGTCAGTCGTGGGGTGTTCCTAGAGAAGGACAGTGAAGCTTATCCAGTGTACTTGACGGATGGTACCCAACGACTAATCGTCAGTCCTAACGACCCGTTAGGTGGGCCGCTACCAAGCTAGTGGAGTTTTCATGAATGACGAGGCAGTGCACTTGACGGGTGAACCAACGGATCGTGAGCCCTAGTAACGAGTCGCCAGGTTGTCCGTTAGGACCCCATGACAGTGATTTCTAGCGATTTCAATAAGGGCTTTTCCATAAATCCTAAGTTCTAAAGGCCTATACTACGTCATTTTAAGCTCGTAATAGAGAGGTTTAAGCTGAGAAAGACCCATCTAGGCAATTTCTTCATGCATGTGAGGGTGAGAGCTTGAAGGGAAGAAAGTGAGGAAAAATTCAAGGTTTTCGAGGGAAATCTCAACTGGGCAATTAGGAAGAGTTAGGATTCCTCATTCCCATGTATGTAAGGCTATGAGTGGGTGCTTTCTTCCACACCCATGCCCATTCCCTATCAATTTGTAATTTATTTGAGATGATCAAGTATGAGTTTTCATTCAATTGCATGGATCTTATATTTCTACTCATGGGTATGATTAATTGAGTTGATATTGATGATTTATCGAGCTTGGGTGGATTCTAACTTAATTTCTTTTGCAAAATTGATTTCTAAAAAATTGAATCTAAAACACCCATGTGTGGTGAGTTCCTAATAGAATGTGATGATGATGGAATAGATGATGAAAAACATGTTTCCAAACTTACCCATGATTTTGATAATGTTTTCAAAGATGGTTGAATTGACCCGAGTATAATGAAGCTTTGGGTGGTGCCCAATGTTGAGTATGGATGATGATTTCTCTTGAATTGTTTTTATTACTTGTTTTAGAGTGAAATCTCCCAAAGTATAATGTTTTCAAATGGGTCCAAGCATGGTAAGGTTTTGGGCAAGGTCCCTATGTTGATGATAATCAAGTGATATCTCTAAAGTAGCCTTACCACATGATTTTGGAGAAAAGCCTCCCACTATTCTTGAGCTTGTGGTATGTGTCATGGTAAAGCTTCTCATATGCATGAATTCATAATTGAGATGTATGTTGCCATTAATCTTCATTTCACATGATGTTGAGTTTAAGCATGATTCTATTCTAAGCTTTGTCGAGATGACATTGTTGAGCTTCATATTTATATGATGTTTGATGCATGCATGATCTCATATTGAGCTTTGTCAATAGACAATATTGAGCTTCGTCATACGATGTTGAGTTTATGCATGACTTCATGTTGATCTTCGTCACTAGAAGATGTTGAGTTTCATATTTATACGATGTAGAGAATTGCATGTTTTGGGAGAAGAGTCTAGCACCGAGCGGGTTAAGGGTTGACTACCCTATGCCCCAGAAGCCAACGTAGGTTGATTCCATCATATTATTGGGACGTCCCTTGTGAGCTATCCCCGGCCCGATTGGCCCTTTAAGCTTGATATTGATATCATGGTATCGTCCATCGCCCTGGAAAAGTTATGGATGGCTCTACCCACTTGATTGTGATAGTTGTATCACGTAAGCTCTATCGTGGTATGTCGGTTAAGTGACGAGTCTCCAACTGTCTATATCATTTGAATTTGCATATCCATTACTCATGATGATTATCTTATGCATGAATGTTTGAAAAGAAAGGTTTGACTCATTGTTCAACTTTTGATATAAATGTTATTATTTAGCTTTGAGTCATTCAATTTAGTCATGACGTTCTCAAGCAATGCTTGACCATGTATTAAGTAAGAATGATTTCATAATGAATTCTTGTGATCTTTTCTTACCCTTAAAGGCTATCATATAAGTATGACTTGTTTTGAAAGACTAGTATTGCTCTATCAATATTACTTACCTTGCATACTTGGTACATTCCACGTACTAACTACATACTTTTTATGCTGCATCATTTCATGTTGTAGGATCGGGTTCTTAGGTTCAGCCCCGTTCGTAGCTGCCCGTCAGAGTTAGCATTTTCTTTCTTGTTGAGTCCTCATCCTCTGAGGTCTAGAATTTCAGTTATTTTGAGCGCATTTTCAGTTTCAGTATTTTCGAGCTAGTTGGGGGTGTTGTCCCATCAGCTCATCCATATTAGAGGCTTATCAGATTTTAGATATCTATTCAGCTTCGATGTTAATTCTGTTGTTATGTTAAGTTAGACTTCCACTGAGTTTATATTTATGTTTCCTTCATGTTAATTTAATAAGCTAGTGAATTCTTATGCCATGGGTTGACTTGGGGTCTCTCGGGGTCCCTTGTCCCGTATCTACGATCCGGGTCCCCTCTCGAGTTGTGACAAGGATGTTCAGGTTGCAGAAGAGTTGTCCTACAGGGAAACTCTAATAGTTATGCTGGATCGTTAGGTCCGCAGGGGCTATATTAAGGACCAAATATGTAGCCTATTAAAGTCTTATGGAAGGACAGAAATGGAGAAGATTAAGGATTACATGAGATCTAGATATCTTCAGTTGTTCTAGGCTCTATGATGATAACATACAAATTCAGTCAATTCCAGTTAAGGCAAGGTAGTTTCAGTTGCAGGTAGCGTCCTATGAGATGTTTGTGTTTCACTTTTCTATGTTTAAAGTTTACAGATAGTCCACATTATAGGGGAGATTCGACCAAAATTTTTCTGGCAAAGCTTAAGAGCAGAGTTTCTTAAAGTTAGATTACAAGAACGCATCTATGGAGTTATTCGAAATTGGCCCAGTTCAATGGAGTCGCGCCGAGTAGATCTTGTAGAAATCACTTCTAATCAAGTCTTAATCGTCTACAAGTGATAAGTAAGTAATTTTATCTTCTAAATTCTCAGAAATTCATGAGTTTTTCGCTGAATTTGGGCAGATTATGAATTGTGATCATTGTGAGTATTGTTTGATGTTGCTAGATCTTTTCATGGATTAAGAATAGATTCATTACATCAACGTAAAGGCTATGAGTTGGAGGAATTACTAGTTCTATGTTGGAACAGGATTTGGTGAGCTGGAGTTGGAAATTGAGGTATGTTAAGGCTAATCTCTTTGGCAAGTTATTCTCTTCATATAATTGATACGACGTACACTTTTATAAAGAAGTTGCAAGTACGTATGTTGTGATTAGCTGCTACCAATAGATTATGATTGTATATGTGTTCTGGTTAGCTGCTATGAGACAAGTTGAGGTTATAGTGTAGTATCCATTGTCGAGATTGGTTAGATTCAGTTTGTCCCTCATTACATGCGACCTGGAGATTGTTGGTTTGAGTTAGTTGTCGTTTAAAGGGGATAGAGGCATTTTGCTGCTGTACCAAAGCCATAGAGGCTTGTGATTAGCTGTTGAGCGTACATAGTTAAGTTGGGAAGCACAGGGCGCAGCTTAGTGTCATGACTTTCTGTTTGACGCTTGTACAGAGTAAAGCTCGCATACAGGCCGTTGGCATACTTGATGCCTATAGGGAAAGAAACCTAGTAGAACAGTCTCATATAAGAAATAGGGGCACCAGGGTTGCCTAATAAACCAGGTGGTAGTTTGTTAGATGAACTACCTACTGTTGGTGACTGTATAGAATTCTTCGACTTACAACTTGTTGTTTAGGTCACTCAGGAGACCAACCTAGCTATTAGAAGTTCGATGGATTAGGTGACATCCTAGATAGGGATCTTAGGAGTCATTGTACATGGGGAAAATGCCTCTGGCTGTTCATATAGATGCCCATGTACGTGTTGCTAGAAGGGCTGGGGTTAGGCAAACCGGCATACGGAGATATAAACTGCTTATGGAGTTAGGATGTCGTTGCTGCTTACAGAGATATAGATTCTTTATAGAGATATGATGCTTCTATCGTTTATGGGGCTATTAATTGCTTATGGAGCTCTATATTGTCTGAAAGGACCAAATTAAAGCCTACGGGGTCATATTGAATTCTATTCACTTATGGACTTCTTCTATGCCGTAGTGGCATTACAGACCCTTCGTAGAGCCTTGTGTGCTCAGGGTGCAGTCACAGGAGCTCGAAAGGCCTGGAATCAGCTACAAGAGCCTAGAAGGCTCTGGTATAGCCTCAAAAGACCCAGTATGTTCAGTTACAATCATCTATGGGGCCATAAGCGTATCACTTGGCGTATATAGATTGATTGGCGCTTACTGGGGCTTATGGGAGCCCAGATAGGTTATTTCTATGTTGATTGTACCTTCTAGGCTTATGGAGGTTAGGTTAGGTTCTTGTTTGTATACTTTCTTGGTAGACATAACTTGGATGTATAATTGTACGACTAAAGTTCTTGTGGTATAATTGTCTACTAGATGCATGCTATGGTTATGAAAGCACACAGGTTAACTTCTGCCCCTTTTCACTGATTACTTTTAGTTATTTAACAACTTTTATTCAGTTGTTATTACTACCTTACGTATTTGGTACATATTATACTAATGCCCATGCATGGGGCACTGCATACTAGCCTGCAGGTTTAGACAGATAGGTTTCAAGACCTCCTTAGCTGCTTTTCAGAATCAGCAGATTAATCATCTCCTTTCCTTTAGAGTTGCCAAATGTTAAGGGTTTTCCTGTCTTTTTTTTTATAGTTTTGGGTAAGCTGGGGCCCTGTCCCGACCAATATTTCACTCTTAGAGGCTTGTAGACTACAGTTTATGGTTAGTGGTGCGTTGTTGGCCATGTAGGGCCTATATGTGTTGTGAGTTGAGTGTTGGCCGCATGGGGCCTAGTTATGATACCTTCCAAACAGCATGGTGTTCTTGTCGACCCACATAGTATGATTTTGTTATTGCACCTGTTGGGTTTGCTGTTTATTTGTGTAGGTTTTTATTGTGTCCTTGTTGGCCTGAGGTTATGTTTATAGCTGAGATATAGCCGACTGTTTTCTTGCTATGTGCTATTGGCATGCACCAGAAATGTATGTGTCCATCCAAATCTGCTCAGAGTCCAATATGACATTAGGTTCCAGTTACGCCTTCCAAGATGGAACATGAAATATTGGGTCAAACATGCTATGGAACATAATATCATAAGTCATGAATACGGGTAACTAAAATCATGAGGAACAATGGGAGAGTCATCATAAACCGACAACCACTATGTATGAGTGCGTGATGATCCCATATATTTCCCATGCTGAGGAAAGATATCCTAAGCGTTGCAGGCAATGGAAGTATATGGTGTGATATCACGGTGTGTCCTCGAACGGGGAAGTACTCTTTTGAGAGGTTCCAAATATATACCTATGTTGGCGCATAGTTTATGAGATTGGAGAACCTCGAAACCACTGGCCTACTCGGTGCTAGACACTACTCCCAAAACATGCATATTTCTCATATAATCATATTCTCAAAACATAGGTTAAATCTGAACATTGGGATTCTTGACTCAAAGTCATATCTTAAACTGATCTTGTTAGCCTTGGCTAAAATCATAATAAGAATACTTAACTTGTATGGACTTGCCCAAATCATAAAGCCGTGCATACTTGAAATAGACTTCACAAGTCAAAATCATGGATTCATAAGTTGAGAGTTCATAAACATTCATGCATACTAGTTAAATCATCATGCTTGAAATCATGTATCATAGGCTTGAATTTTCATAAAACTTGCATAATAGTGCATAAATTCTAATAACTTGAAATCATGAATTTATAATCAAATTATGTGTAAAATCTTCCCATTCAATTTAATTCATACATTAGAACATTAGGGGATTGGATCCATAAACATAAATTAGATAATCTCATAGAATTGGGTGAAAACCCTAGAAATCAATACACTTGAATAGGAACTTGTATTTCACGAATTAGAGATGAAATTTGGGCATAATGGCGGAAGGAATTCCCCATTCATACTTGGGTAAGCTGATTTACAAACTGGTCTTGAAAGCCCAAGAGAATTAAGGAAGAAATTGAGGAGGAATTCTAGTTTGATCTTGGAACAAGATTTCAAATCAATGCATGCATGGGAGCATAATGACTTATGTTAGGTTAAACCCTCTTAAAACACTCATTAAAAGGCTCAAAACGACATCATTAGGAAGTTAGGAGCCTAGAAATTTACAAAAATACCGCAGGGAACATGTAACTAAAAACCGACTGCCAGGCAACACTGGTCGTACCACGAGTCGCACCCACAAACAATGACTTGTGCTTTCCTCTCGTTATTAATCCACTACATTTTCCAAGCTCACAATTTCTCAAACGATGGGCCTTACAACGACTCGTTGTTTCCCACAATGAGTCATACCATGGCTCGTGGCTTGGGGTTCCAATCCCCCAAACAAACATTCCACGACTGCATACAATCGTTGTTACCTACAACGAGTCATACCATGACCCATTATATCTCTTAAGCCTTCCACTCACCAGATACTACGAATCTTTCCCATGACCCATCACAACAAACAACGAGTCGTACAATGACTGGTAGCTCCAAGATCTGACAACCGGTAGCATACTACGACTCCTGACCATGACTCATTACATCAACCTAATCACTAGTATGGGAACACTATTGGCTCACCAGGACTCCCTACTACGACCCATACCAAGGAACAACGGCTCGTACCATGAGTCGTTCTGAGAGAAAAATGTAGATTTTCTACTGAATCTGCTACATGTCTAGGGCTTGGTCGAGGAACTTTTAGGGTGTTACATTACTCCCCCTTGGGAACATTCATCCTCGGATGTAGATTTAGGCATACTGAAAGACTGGGGAAGGAACTGCAACCCCAAAACTGAACAATTATAGTTGAGAACTGATGAAGTGACTGACTTCATGAAACATGCATGCATACAATAACATGAAAGGAACTGAGAGACATGAACTTGACATGAAGCTGAATAGAGTACTAAGGAGAAAACTGTTACCTCATGCTAGAACTGAGTCAGAAGGGAAAAGATGATGGTATCTAGCCATCATATCTGCTTCGGCTTCCCACATAGCTTCTTCAACAAGCTGTTTCCTACATAAAACCTTCATTAAAGCCATTTTTTTGTTGCTCAACTTCAAAACCTGATGATCAAGGATCTCAACTGGAACCTCCTCATACGTAAGACTATCCTTCACACCCAGGCTCTCTAGAGAACAACTAAGTCTGGGTCACCAACACAATTCTTCAACAGAGATACGTGGAAAATTGGATGCACCGAAGCTAACTCTGCTGGTAGCTCCAACTCATATGCCACCTTGACAACTCGCCTTAGAATCTTATAAGGACCAACATATCAAGAACTAAGCTTCCCTTTGTTTCTAGACCTCATCACTCACTTCATGGGAGATACCTTCAGAAACACTTAATCATCAACTCAAACTCAAGCTCTCTCCGCCTAACATCCGCATAAGATTTTTGATGACTCTGAGCTTTTTTCAACCTTCCTCTAATATGATAAACTTTCTCTATCACCTCATGAACTAAATCTGGCCCTATCAACGTAGATTCACCTACCTCAAACCATCCAATAGGTGGATCTATATCTCCACCCATAAAGAGCCTCTAATGAAGCCATCTGAATGCTGGAGTGATAACTATTATTCTAGGCAAACTCAACGAGAGGCAAGTGATAGTCCTAACTACCCTTGAAATAAATCACATACACTCTCAACATGTCCTCAAGAGTCTGAATGGTCTACTCGGCCTGACCATCTGTCTGAGGGTGAAAAGTTGTGCTAAGCTTCACCTTAGTGTTTGGTTCTATGTTATATGGGTATATAACTACACGCAAGTGCACGTGGTTGAACAAGTAGTAAAGTGGCTTAAGTAAGCCAAGTATCGATCCCACAGGGACTGGGACGAAGTGCAATCTGCTCAAGTGTACTATATTTCAGTTCTAACAATGCAGACAATAGTGTAACCAAGAGTTTGATATTTTTGGTTTCTAATTTTTATGCTGTCTAAAACGATTGACTACTGTGAGTCTGAACTATCAATGTGAGCATGCTGAGGTTAAATGAACATGCAATGAAATTAATTATCAATATAATTTGGTTAGTCTTTTCCTCCTGTTGCTAGTCAAGAATTATTGCCAAGGGATTAAAACTCTCGTATTTAACCCCACTTAAGAATCATGAACCATCCACCTACATTTCTGTGATTAAATGCAATTCATGTTCTAGCCATACAAACCCGGTTCCTAAATTGACTAATACGACTTTCAGGTATATTTCTATCCTGAAGGTAAATCAATTCCCAATTTTCCCAAACCAAGAAAAGATCATATCCTATTAATTCACAACTTTCCAATTTCTTGCTCTCTCAAGTGAAATCGGACTTTTTAGATGTACATTAACGTAGGCCACACATTAATGCAGTAAGAACAAGAATCAATAGAACAACCATGGAAGAAAAGATGAAAAACCAAAGAATCAATAATCACATTTCATTACGAATGTTCATAACCTCAGCAAGAAGAGGAATTAGCCACTCATTTGTGGATTAAATATCATTAAATGAGTGTTAAACATACAAGCAATTGAATTCAAGGAGAAGGAAAGAGAGAAAAACCTTGATAATTTCGTCCCCTCAACTGCCTGTAACCCACGTTCTTGCTCCACTAAGTCAGAATATTGAAAAATGAACCTAAGTGTTCTATTTATACTAGTGGGAATTTTTCCCGGAATAACAAGCAACATGTCACGGAGTACATCGCGGAGCACTGCCTCCTTGACACACTACCGACGAGGACCTTCACTGGAAACTGGGGGTCCAGGGAATAAGGCCCAACGTGGCACGGCGTGCAACGCGGAGCCATGCCACCGTTCCATGGACCCATCACGAACCCTCACTGGAATTCGGCTGAAAATTCCCTCTCCAGGCAGAAGGCCTCCGCGATGGCAGCGTGACACGACTCCATCGTGGAGCCCCTTTATTTTATGCTTTCCAATGCCTTGTCCCTTGCTCACATCCGAGTCCAACCCCGATATCTTCCAACATGCATTTTAGCTTCCCGAAATTACATTTTTCCTGTAAAACAATGCTAATCATGTTGGTTAGTATAAATTCACATTTTATTACCAATTACATGAGAATGTATAAACATTGATAGATAAACAAGGCTGAAATGACACATTTGAGTATCACTTGGGCATATAAATTTTCGCAAGATCACTTACCCCACACTTAAATCCTTGTTCGTCCTCGAACAACAATCTTACACCTCATGCAATTTACATCCCACCCTCGCTACTTTGGTTTGAAAATTTAGGTTACGGTCATACCGATTATTCAATACAACAAATCATCAAGAAAACATGCATGGTCCTATCACTACAATGACCTTATCAAGACCTCCTAGACTTAAGAATCGACTCTCGATATTGGCAAACTCATGCAAATCAGCTGATCAAGACATCCGACACGAAAGTTAATCTCTCATCAAGCATGTGCCCTCACAACACGAGAGAATTTTCCCCTTTTTGATTATATGAACTCACAAAATTTCAAGCAGGGGCATATAAACACAATTTCGCTCTCTCTCCCAAAAGAATTCACATGCATCATGTCATGACCCATAAGCTTGCATTTAGTGTACTACTCCACTAATATAAAGAAGTGTGATGTAATATCACGTAGGACTTTAACGGGTTGTAATGGAAGCTACGGAACTAGTAAGTATTGGGCTAACCAATCATAGCCACTAGCATCCTTAAGCGCCTTTTCAACACATCCCATCAAACTCATGGACATTGTTTCTTTCTTCATCCTCCCATTCTTGAAGTATTTGTTTAGTTTGGCCCATCTTATTAAGCACAGTTGACACAATAACAAAGATTATTCATGAATCTTCATTATAGTTTATTTATAACAAGTGCACCTTCAACCTTTTCTTTTCTTCCATCACTCGGCTTTTCTTTTCTTTTCACCATTCTCACTCTTTGACACTTTGGGAAAATGATTTTCTCTTCTTAAGAACTTAAGAGTTTTGGATCGACTTTACGGCTAATGAAAAGAAGGGATTAAGCTCGGTTTACGCTTTTTTGACAAAAGAAAAAAATAATAGGCTGAAGGCTCAACGGGTTGACTAGGGTACACAATCAAGGTGGGTATGATAATGAAAAATAGAAACTTTCGGTTAAACACAAAGAAATGCCTACATCCTTTCCTACAATACACCTCCTTCATTTCGTTTTGTACACACACCAGGCAAGTTCTAGACACTTCACAATAACATGGAATAACAAAACCTCACTTCACACTTATTGCACATGCTCAATTCAAGATGTATTCACAGACTCTTCAATCAGCTAATTACAGGAATTCAAACATTAAGCCTCAATCACACTGAATCGAACTCTATGGCCTAGGTATCTCAACATATTTACAAGGTTTCATACTTTCATACGAATCACCTTTACATTTCAAATATCATGTACAACACGCAACCATAATTCCGCAAGCATAAAGTAACTACAGGTTTTGGGATGCAACCCACAAAAGAGAAACAACTGAAAAATAATTGAAAAATCTACTCCTAACGACTACATTTCCCTTAAGACAGTCGTCATCCATCCATCATAGGGAACATTCACTAACTAGGACTTCGGTTCAATGGGACCATTCTCGGTAAAAAAACCGAAAA
Organism: Datura wrightii; assembly: GCA_035772735.1. NCBI lineage: Eukaryota > Viridiplantae > Streptophyta > Magnoliopsida > Solanales > Solanaceae > Datura > Datura wrightii. Next base: position 101,831,590 of record JASDFA010000007.1, read on the forward strand.
CAAACGCCGAGAAACCCAATAATTGAATAAATTTTTTATAAATATCGACCATTTTGATTTTAAAAATATCGATCAATTCGATAAACAAACATATGTACAAACTCAGCTAGCAACATTCAGCAACTCACAACAGTTTCACATATATTTGCAATACAGAATAATAACTTACAATCACAAATCATAGGGTCAGAAAAATTTGTTCACAGGCACAACAACAGATTAGGACATACATAACAGCACAACCAGCACCTAACTACTCCCACCCCACACTTATCTCGAACACTATCCCCAGTGTTAACAAAAATTAAAATAGCACAAAAATTGGGTAGTGGAACTCCCTAATCAATCAAAGTACTCCACTTCTTCATCAGGTGTTGCTGCTTCATCTCCCATGTCTGAATCACCCCCGTCGTCATCATCGGACTCCACATCGGAGTCCTCCCGATGTGTCTCCTCGTCTGTGGGGACATCATCATCCGTGGGCTCTACAAATGCTGGCCCCACTCGGCATAGAGCCCTGGCATTTTCGCCAAAAGGGTAGTCTAGCTCGAGCTGCCATAGCTCCTCCTCTGTTGCCGGCCTCCCGCCTATCCTCAGCTGGAGCATCTGCATCCCATACATGCGAGCCATATACTAATCATCACGAGCATGTCGCTCGCCAAGTGTATGCACTGGCCCGTGGGTGGTGTCGGGTGCCTTAGTTTTAGTGACATATAAGGCCCGCTGCTCCATCTGCGGGATATAATCAAGGGCCTCTTCCTCAACATCTAGGCCCCTCAGGAATGTGGTGAGTAGCCCACCAAATCCGTATCTATGCCCCTGATGCAACCGGGCTCTCTTCATGGTGGAGATAATCACCGCCCCCACATTGATCTCCAGCCCTTTCATCAGGGCGTACACCAGGCATACACGATCCCGGTTACATCTGTCATATGTACCCCCGGGATTAGGCAAGAACAGACGATCTTTAGCCATATTCTGGCTTCCCTGTTCATCTGTGAATAGGGCAAAGTCTGATGGTAGCCCCTCTCTTTGTGTCTGCTCCATCTAGCTATCGATCGGGTCCCACATAAGGTGGTCTGATGTTCGCATACGGTGGAGTGATGTTCAACTGTCGAAGCACGTGGGCGTCTGTGTCCCGCGCCCCTATGATAGCATTGAGGTGGTGGGGATGTGACTATTTGCCCTCTGATTTTTATGGTGTGACTTCTTAGAGTCGGGTTCCAATTGGCATTGAATTCCCGAATCAGGTGCAAGTTGCATTCCTTGGGCTCTTCAAAGATGAAGTTGAGCCCAGCTGCCTCGATCCGGTGGACAATCCTACGGAACTCCTGTGCCAACGGTTCCTGTGCTATGTGTTCCTCGGGGAAGTACTTGTTTTCCTTGTGCTTTGCATACCACTTCTTCCCCTCATCCGTCACCCACCTAGTTCCGTATTGGCGGCGTTGGCCACGTTGGAACAGCTGGTGCTGCTGGGACTGCTGTGCCCAGTCTGATTCGCTTTCTTCCGACGCCAGATGTTGATGCGTCTTTCCCTTTTTCTTGCCTGCTTGCCATTTTACCTGTCAACCCAAGTAGACAAGATCAATGTTAAGCCAATGAATATTAACTTCGACTAAGGTCGGGTTAAGCTAGGCTACCCCACACTTAGTCCTTAGCCAAATTTACAACATTCCGGCAAGATCATCTTTATTTACACAAATAAACAACCAACTATACAGACATGCTTAGTGCCTACGAAGAATTCGACGGTATATATTCTATGTACTACTCAGACTTCGTACAGCTAACCACCGTCATTACCGTCAATCACATTTTATCCCATCGCACTTAGCAAGGAAAAACAAAGAAATGAAAACAACAAGAATTTATCTACATGAACCTATACAACTTACCCAATTCTTGCAAATTCCAATATTCCCCTAACCCGAGAATCCGTCGGTCTTTTAACATCATAACAATTAGCACATCGACTCATCTCACTCAACATGTACAACCCAGCATGAATTTCACAAGGTCATTACATTTTTCCACTTCAACTTCAAAAACAAGCCCTAAATATGATTGTATCAACAAAATTCGATTAAATTATGCAATTAACGAGTTCAAGCATTCACAATGATACTCCGAATATTCATCAACACTAATTCAATTGAATTCACGCTTAATTTCTACTTAGGGCGAACTTAGCTCACATCACATGCTCAATATCGAAGAAAATTGATAAGAAATGAGATGGAATCGAAGAACATACCTTGAGATTGAAGAAGTGAAGGAAACGCGATGAATTTCTTGGCCTATTCTGTGTCACGTTGAAGGGGGATGGGTTTTAGGGAGTTTGGTCGCGGAGTGTGTGAGAAATAAGGAAAATTGAGGGGGATTCGGGGTTTAAAAGTGGAAAAATCACGCGGGTCACCCGGCGACCCGGTGTGACCCGTCGCGATATACACAGCAACGTGTCATGGAGTGCATCGCGGAGCGCTGCCTCCGTGACACGGAGTGCATCACGGAGCGCTGCCTCCGTGACACGGAGATGTCACGAGGGCGTTCTGGAATTTTTTTAAAATTCTGGATTTATACCTCAACGTGTCACGGAGGGTAACGCTGGGGTCCTCCTCCGTGACACAGAGCTATCTCCCTAGCTCACTGTTTTGCCACGTTTTATTGATTTTCATACCTTGAATTTTCCTTTGCGATCCCTTGCATAATTTCCCTCCGTTCGACCTGAAATTCATTCTACTACAAGAAATTGGTTAGAATTATAGGTTTCACTAAAAATAAAAAAATAAAAACAAAAACCAAAAATATTGTTGTTAATCAAGAAAAAGAAAAAGAAAAATCTATTCACAGTTTACAAAGGAAAATTTTCACGGGTTGCCTCCCGTGCAGCGCCTGGTTTACCATCGCGGCTCAACGTCATTCAGCTCAGTTGTCCTCTAGGGTGATGGACATTTTCTCTCGAAAACCATCCTCCCCCCAGTAGTGCTTATACCATTCCGCTGGTTTTCCCAATAACTCTCGTGAATCCTTAATCTGCTCATCATCGACTTGATCAATCACATTGATCACTGAGAGTTCTTCGTACACAGTCGGGAGCTTGGGTGCCTTGTACACATCGAACACTTCCACCTTATCGTGTGCTCGCATTGTTAGCTGCCCCACAGCTACATCAATCAGCGCTTTCCCAGTCACCAAGAAAGGACGTCCCAAAATAAATGGGACTTCCGCATCTGGTTTGAAATCCAGTACGACAAAATCTACCGAAAAGATCAGGGAGCCAACTTGCACCAGAACGTCCTCCACAATGCCATCAGGTCTGGCTAAGGACCGGTTTGCCAATTGCAAGATCACTGTTGTGGGTCTAGGACTCCCTAGACCCAGCTTTCTGAATACCGATGACGGCATCAAATTAATGCTCGCTCCCAGATAACATAATCCATGAGCTCGGATACTCTGCCCAATAGTAATCTGTATAGTAAAGCTCCCAGGGTCTTTGAGCTTTGTGGGCAGTCGGTTTTGTATCCGGGAAGTGCACTCCTCCGTGAGAGCCACCGTAGCATACTCAGTCAACCGACTTTTGTTTGCCACGATGTCCTTTATATATTTGGCATATTTCGGCACTCCCTGCAAAACATCAACAAGAGGTAAGTTAATATGTACCTGTCTCAGCACCTCCATGAATTTCTTTAAACACGCCTCCTCCTTGTGTTTCTTTAATCGTTGAGGGAACGGGGGTGGTGGTCTTTATGGTTCTGCTTCCTTAGTTTTCCCCCTCTCATCACTTTGCTCCCTCTCGACTTCTGCTGCTCCCGATTGTTGAGGTGGTCTTTCTGGTTCCACCTCCTTCAGCTGCAAACCTGTCCTTGTGGTCACTGCATTCACCTACTTGGGGTTGGGATCTGTGTCGCTTGGAAGTCCTCCTCTAGGTCTGGTGTTTTGGGCTCCAGGAAATTGCCCAAATTGATATTCAAGTGCCTTGGTAGCTAACTGGTTGTTTTTCACCTCGGCTGCCAGTTTCACATAGTCAGCCTGCAATTGAGCTTGATTAGCTATCATAGTCTTGAACATCTCCTTAATGCTGGGTGATGGTGGTGGAGGAGGTGCATTGTTGTTTCTGAATTGTGCTTGATAATTCTGCTGCCCTCCTTGGTTCCTTTGCACACCCTGACTCGAACTCTGCCCCTGAAGGTTGTTGCTACCCCAGGAGAAATTTGGGTGATTCCTCCAATTGGTATTTTAGTTGTTGCCATACTGTTGGTGGTTATTCCTTTGTACATTTCCCACAAAGTTCACCGAGTCAAGATTTGCTCCACAACACTCAGCTGAGTGCTCACTGCTCCCGCACACTTCACACCAAATCTGCTGCACTGCATTAACTGGGGCTTGAGGCTGGTTCATTGTCATGTTACTGAAGTGGGTGTTGAGTTGATTCTGTAAAGCAGCTATCTGTGCAGCAATAGCTGTAAATTCATCCACTTCTAGAACTCCTGTTGCTTTCCTTGTCCCTCCCCTTGACGAATCAGTATTCCATTCCAGATTGCCCTGCGAAATACAGTTCAACAAGGTATGCAGCTCCTCATAAGTTTTCTCCAGCGCTTGTCCCCCAGCTGCTGAATCTAGCAATATTTTTGTATGGGGTTCCAAACCCTCTATAAAAGTGTGCACCAACACATCATTGGATTGATGATGAGGAGGACAATCCCGCAACATGGACTTGAATCTCTCCCAAGCCTGATATAGATTCTCTCCCTCTCTCTGTTTGAAACTTAGAATTTGACTTCTAAGTCTTGTTGTTTTACCAGAGGAAAAAATCGTATCAAGAACTTCCTTGTAAGATCATCCCACGTCGAAATAGAATTAGGTGGCTCAGCCTTCAACCACCTCTTGGCTTCTCCCAATAGTGAGAATGGGAACAATGTAAGCCGGACATAATCTGATGACACTCCAGCGGGGATATAAGTGTCACTTATCTCCAAAAAATTTTGGACATGCTGCTGTGGATCTTCATGAGGGAGACCTGTAAACTGCCCGCTCGTGTGCAACAATTGCACCATGTTTTGCTTAAGTTCAAACCTCCCTCCTGGCTCAGGTTTGCGGATGCTAGATGTGACATTATTAGCATGTGGGATTGCCACCTCGCGAACCGGCCGAGCTGCTACTTCTTCGAGCACTAACATTGCCCGTACTACCGGTGGATTCTGTTGTTGCTCCATGATTGTCTGCCTGAGCAACTGCAGCTTTCTTTCTAGAGCTTCTCTCTGCTGTCGATGAAATAATCTTTCTGGCTCCAAATACGAGTCCACCAGCTCCTTGTGTCTTGCCAGTGTCCAACAGAGATTAAATCTGCAAAATACAGGCTAAGACCAAGTTGTCAACACTAAGAAAATGAAAATAAAAATATAGTAAATTAACACTTAAAACAAATTCACCAATTGCCAGTCCCCGGCAACGGCGCCAAAAACTTGTTCGGTTCTACGTTATATGGGTATATAACTGCATGCAAGTGCACGTGGTCGAACAAGTAGTAAAGTGGCTTAAGTAAGCCAAGTATCGATCCCATAGGGACTGGGACGAAGTGCAATCTGCTCATGTGTACTATATTTCAATTCTAACAATGCAGACAAAAGTGTAACCAAGAGTTTGATATTTTTGGTTTCTAATTTTTATGCTAAGTCTAAAATGATTGACTATTGTGAGTCTGAACTATGAATGTGAGCATGCTGAGGTTAAATGAACATGTAATGAAATTAATTATCAATATAATTTGGTTAGTCTTTTCCTCCTGTTGCTAGTCAAGAATTATTGCCAAGGGATTAAAACTCTCGTATTTAACCCCACTTAAGAATCATGAACCATCCACCTACATTTCTGTGATTAAATGCAATTCATGTTCTAGCCATACAAACCCGGTTCCTAAATTGACTAATACGACTTTCAGGTATATTTCTATCCTGAATGTAAATCAATTCCCAATTTTCCCAAACCAAGAAAAGATCATATCCTATTAATTCACAACTTTCCAATTTCTTGCTCTCTCGAGTGAAACCGGACTTTTTAGATGTACATTAATGTAGGCCACACATTAATGCAGTAAGAACAAGAATCAATAGAAAAACCATGGAAGAAAAGATGAAAAACCAAAGAATCAATAATCACATTTCATTACGAATGTTCATAACCTCAGCAAGAAGAGGAATTAGCCACTCATTTGTGGATTAAACATCGTTAAATGAGTGTTAAACATACAAGCAATTGAATTCAAGGAGAAGGAAAGAGAGAAAAACCCTGATAATTTCGTCCCCTCAACTGCCTGTAACCCACGTTCTTGCTCCACCAAGTCAGAATATTGAAAAATGAACCTAAGTGTTCTATTTATACTAGTGGGAATTTTTCCCGGAATAACAAGCAACGTGTCACGGAGTGCATCGCGGAGCACTGCCTCCGTGACACGCTACCGACGTGGACCTTCACTGGAAACTGGGGGTCCAGGGAATAAGGCCCAACGTGGCACGGCGTGCAACGCGGAGCCATGCCACCGTGCCACGGACCCAGCGCGAACTCTCACTTGAATTAGGCTGAAAATTCCCTCTCTAGGCAGAAGGCCTCCGCGATGGCAGCGTGACACGGCTCCATCGCGGAGCCCCTTTATTTTATGCTTTCCAATGCCTTGTCCCTTGCTCACATCCGAGTCCAACCCCGATATCTTCCACCATGCATTTTAGCTTCCCGAAATTACATTTTTCCTGCAAAACAATGCTAATCTTGTTGGTTAGTATAAATTCACATTTTATTACCAATTACATGAGAATGTATAAACATTGATAGATAAACAAGGCTGGAATGACACATTTGAGTATCACTTGGGCATATAAATTTTCCCAAGATCACTTAGCACCAACGCCTCTCTAAAATAACCTCCAAAACTTAGAGGTGAACTGCATACCCCTATTTGAGATAATGGAAAAAGGAATTTCATGCAACCGAACTAACTCCCCGATGTACAATCTAGCATAATCCTCAGCTGAATTGGTAGTTTTAATCGATAAAAAATGGGTTGATTTGGTCAACCTATCCACAATCACCCATATAGAGTCATATTGTCTGAGTGTATGAGGCAAGCCTGTAATGAAGTCTATATTGATATCCTCCCACTTCCTAGTAGGAATGCTAATATCCTGAAGCATACCTCTAGGTCTTTGATGCTCAACCATCACCTATTGGCAATTCGGACACTTAGCCACAAACTCCACTATGTCCTTCATGCCATTCCACCAATAGACTTCCTATAGATCATGGTACATCTTGGTGGTACCTTGATGGATAGAGTACCGAGAGCCATGATCCTCACTCAACATCTGCTCTCTCAAGTCATTTATAGCTGGCATACACAACTGACCCTAATATTGGAGTACACCATCTCCCCCTTAGGAGAAAACCTTCGACTTTTGATTTCGGACAGCTTCCTTTAGCTTCACTAGGATAAGATCCTCATCTTGACTATCTTTGACTTCCGTCACCAATGAAGATTCCGACCCATTCTATACAATAACACCTCCATTCGTCGAATCTATAAGGCAAACCCCTAAATGAGCAAGCCTATAGACATGCTTCAACAACTCCTTCCGCCTATCCTTCACATGAACCACTCTCCATGGACATCCTACTAAGAACATCCACCACCACATTGGCCTTGTGCGGATGGTAAAGGACACTCATATTATAGTCCTGGAGAAGCTCTAGCCATCTCTTTTTCCGCAAATGTAGTCCTTCTGAGTGAACACATACTGAAGGCTCTTATGGTCTGTGAATACATCCACATGTACCCCATACAAATAGTGTCTCCAAATCTTCAAAGCAAAAACCAAGGCTACCAAATCTAGGTCATGCATCAGATAATTCTTCTCATGAGTCTTAAGTTGTCTAGAGGAATACACAATGACCTTGCCATGCTGCATCAACACACAACCAAGACCAACCCTAGAGAAATTACAATACACAAAAAACCATTCGTGCCCTCTGGTAGGGTCAATATTGGGGCTGAAGTGAGTCAAGTCTTTAAATTCTAAAAACTCTTCTCACAAACATCTGACCACTAAAATTTTATCTTCTTCTTAACATAGTCAATGGTGCTACAATGGATGAAAATCCCTCAACGAACCTCTTGTAGTAGCTAGCTAAACCCAAGAAGCTCCTAATATCCTTAGGATTAATAGGTCTAGGCTAGTTCTTCATCTCTTCTATCTTTTGAGAGTCCACCTGCACACCCTCGCTAGACACTACATGGCCCAAATATGCTACCTTGTTCAGCCAAAATTCACACTTGCTGAATTTAGCAAACAACTGGCTATCCTTAAGAGTTTGCAACACAACCCTCAAATGAGCAGCATGCTACTCCCCGCTCTGAGAATATATGAGAATATCATCTATAAAGACAACCACAAACATATCCAAATATTGTTTGAACACCCTATTCATCAAGTCCATAAAAGCTGCAGGAGCATTCGTTAGTCCAAAAGACATAACTACAAACTCATAGTGACCATACCAAGACTTGATGGAAGTATTCAGGATGTCACTCTCCCTAAATCTGAATTGATGATATCCGAATCTGAGGTCTATCTTTGAGAAGCACTTAGCGCCCTGAAGTTGGTCAAACAGATCATCAATCGTGGGGAGGGGATACTTATTCTTGATTGTGACCTTGTTCAACTGCCTATAATCGATGCACATTCTAAGGGAAACATCCTTCTTTCGGACAAAGAAAATTGGAGCACCCTATGGGGATTTACTAGGCCTGATGAAGCCCTTATCTAGGAGATCTTTCAACTGCTCCTTCAACTTTTTTAGCTCGGCTGAGGCCATTCTATAAGGAGGAATGGATATAGGTTGCATATCAGGGAGAATGTCAATAACAAAGTCAATCTCCCTCTTAGGAGGGACTCCTGGTAGATCACCTGGAAACACCTCCGGATACTCACATATAATAGGGACAGACTGAAGAATCGGGGTCTCGAACGTACAATCCTTGACCTGAACTAGAAGCTAGACACGACCCTCAGAGATCATCTTCCTGACCTTGAGATAGAAAACAAAGCGACCTATAGGTAGAGTTGAACTACCCTTCCACTATAGGACTAGTTCACCCGGAAATTGAAACTCTACCGTATGGGTTATACAATTGACTAAGGCATAACATGCATGTAACTAATCCATACCGAATATAACATTGAAGTTAGTCATGTCTTACTCCACTAGGTCAGTTGAGGTGACTTTCAGAAGAATCATTGTTCGGTGTTTTTCACAACAACACGCAAGTGCACGTGGTCAAACATGTAATAAAGTGGCTCAAGTAAGCAAAGTATCGATCCCACAGGGACTGGGCTAGGGTAACAATCTACTAAAGTGTCAATAAACCTTAACTCTAAAAATGCAGACAACAGTGTTAAGAAAAGTTTGATATTTTGGTTTCTAATTTTATATTAATTATAAAATGAATATACAATTTGAGTCTGAACTATAAGTATGAGCATGCTGAGGTTAAATGAACATGTAGAGAAATAAATTATCGATACAATTTGGTTAATCTTTCCTCCGATTTCTAGTCAAGACTTATTGCCTATGGATTAAAACTCTCGTATTTAACCCAACATAAGAATCATGAACCTTCCACCTAAATTTCTGTGATAAAACGAAATTCACGTTCTAGCCATACAAAACTGATTCCTTAATTGACTAATACGACTTTCAGGTATATTTCTATCCTAAAGGTAAATCAATTCTCAATTTTCCCAAACTAAGAAAAGAACATATCCTATCAATTCACAACTTTCCAATTTCTTGCTCTCTCGAGTGAAACCGGACTTTTTAGATGTACATTAACATTGGCCACACATTAATGCAGTAGGAACAAGAATCAATAGAACAACCATGGAAGAAAAGATGAAGAACCAATTTATCAATAATCACATTTCAATACAATTGTTCTTAACCTCAGCAAGAAGAGGATTTAGCTACTCATTTGTGGATTAAACATCGTTAAATGAGTGTTAATCATACAAGAAATTGAAATAAAGAAGAAGGAGATAGAGAAAAACCGTGAGATTTTCGTCCCCTCAACTACCTGTAACCCACGTTCTTGCTCCACCAAATCAGCCTTTTCTAAAAATGAACCTAAGTTTTCTATTTATACTAGTGGGAATTTTTCCCGAAATAACAAGCAACATTTCACGGAGTCCATCATGGAGCACTGCCTCCGTGACACGCCACCGACACGGACCCTTACTGGAATTCAGGTGTCCAGGTATTAAGGCCCAACATGGCACAACGTGCAACACGGGGCTAGGCCAACGTGCCACGGCCCCAACGTGCACCTCCACTGGAAATAGGCATAATTTCACCCTCCAGGCAGAATGCATCCGCGATGGCAGCGTGACACGACTCCATCGCGGAGCCCCTTTAATTCGTGCCTTCAAGTGCTTTTTCCCTTGCTAGCGTCCGAGTCCAATCCCGATCTCTCCCAACATGCATCTTAGCTCCAAAACTTTATATTTTTTTCGGTAAAACAACGCTAATCATGTTGGTTAGTATAAATTCACATTTTATTACAAATCACACGAGAATGTATAAACATCGATAGATAAACCAGGCAAAATGACACATTTGAGTATCACTTGGGCATATAAATTTTCCCAAGATCACTTACCCCACACTTAAATCCTTGTTCGTTCTCGAACAATAATCTTACACCTCATGCAACTTACACCCCATCCTGGATACTTTGGTTCAACAATTCAAGCTACGGTCATACCGATTATTTAATACAGCAAATCATCAAGAAAACATGCATGGTCTTATCAATACGATGACCTTCAACACATTAAGACCTCCTAGACTCAAGAATCGACTCTCGATATCGGCAAACTCATGCAAATCAGCTAATCAAGATATCCGACACGAAATTTAATCTCTCGTCAAGCATGTGCCCTCGTAACACAAGAGAATTTTCCCCTTTTTAATCACATGAACTCAAAATATTACATGCAGGGGCATATAAACACAATTTCGCTCTCTCTCCCAAAAGAATTCACATGCATCATGTCATGAACCATAGGCTTGCCTTTAGTGTATTATTCCACTAATATAAGGAAGTGTGATGTAATATCACGTAGGACTTAATGGGTTGTAATATAAGCTACATAACTAGTAAATACTGGGCTAACCAATAATAACAACTAGCATCCTTAAGCGCTTTTCTAATACATCCCATTAACCTTATGGTCATTGTTTCTTCCTTCATTTTCCCATTCTTGAAGTCTGTCTTTATTTTTGACCCCATCTCTTTAAGCACACTTGACTCAATAAAAAAGATTATTTATACATCTTCATTATATTTAATTTATAATAAGTGCACCTTCGACCTTTTCTTTCCTTTCATCACTCTGCTTTTTCTTTTCTTTTCACCATTCTCACTCCTTGACACTTTGGGAAAATTCTTTTCTTTTCTTGAGCGCTTAAGAGTTTTGGATCTACTTCACGGATAATGAAAAGAAGGGGTTAAGCTCGGTTTACACCTTTTTGACAAAAGAAAAATAATAGGCTAAAGGCTCAATGGGCTAACTAGGGTGTACATTCAAGGTGGGTATGATAATGAAAGAAAAAACGTTCGATTAAAGCAAAGAAATGCCTACATCCTTTCCGACAATACACATACTTCATTTCATTTTGTACACACACCAGGCAAGTTCTAGACATTTCACAATAGCATGGAAGAAATGAAACCTCACTATACGCTCATTCCACATGCTCAACTCAAGACATATTCACAGACTCTTCAATCAGCTAATTACACGAATTCAATCATTAAGCCTCAATCACATTGAGTTGAACTCTATGGCCTAGGTATCTCAACATATTTATAAAGTTGCATGCTTTCATACGAATCACCTTTGTATTTCAAACATCATGTACAACACGCAACTAGAATTTCGCAACCATAAAGTAACTACAGGTTTTGGGATGCAAACCCACAAAAGAAAAAAACTGAAAAATAAATGAAAAAAATCTACTCCTAACGACTACATTTCCCTTAAGACAGTCGTCATCCATCCATCATAGAGAATGGTCACTAACTAAGACTTCGGTTCAATGGGACTATTCTCGATAAAATAATCTAAAACAAACGCCGAGAAACCCAAAAATTTGAAAATTCATGAAAAAATTTTCGTTTTGTTAAAAATATCGATCATTTCGATAAAACAAAAATATGTACAAAACTAGCTAACAACATTTAACAACACACAACAACTTAAAAATATCGATCATTTCGATAAAATCAAAAATATGTACAAAACCAGCTAACAACATTTAACAGCACACAACAGCTTCACCTTAATTACAATACAGACATACACAAAAAATCACAGGGCCACAAATTTATCCAAGTACAACAACAGACAGAGACATACATTAATAACAATAGCAACAAACACCTAACTACTCCCACCCCACACTTAAATCGAACACTGTCCCCAGTGTTCATAAAATTTAGCATAGCACAAAAATGGGTGGTGAAACTCCCTGATCAATCAAAATATTCCACTTCTTCGTCAGGTGCTGCTGGCTCGTCTCCCATGTCTGAATCGCCCCCATCGTCATCATCTGACTCCACATCGGAGTCATCACGACGTGTCTCCTCATATGTGGGGACATCATCATCGGTGGGCTCCACAAAAGCTGGCCCCACCCGGCATAGAGCCCTGGCATTTTCGTCAAAAGGGTAGTCTAGCTCGAGCTGCCACAACTCCTCTTCTGTTGCCGGCCTCCCGCCTATGCGCAGTTGGAGCATCTGCATCCCAAACATGCGAGCCATGTACTGATCATCCTGAGCATGTCGCTTGGCTAGTGTAAGAACTGGCCCGTGAGTGGTGTCGGGTGCCTTAGTTTTGGTTACATCTAAGGCCCGCCGCTCCATCTGCGGGATGTAGTCAAGGGCCTCCTCCTCAATATCCAGGACCCTCAGGAATGTGGTGAGTAATCCACCAAACCCGTACCGGTGCCCTTGATGCAAACGGGCTCTCTTCATGGCGGAGATAATCACCACCCCCAAATTGATCTCCAGCCCTTTCATCAGGGCGTATACCAAGCATACACGATCTCGGGTGACATCTGTTATATGTACCCCCAGGATCAGGCAGGAACAAACAATCTTCAGCCATATCCTGGCTTCCCTGTTCATATGTGAGTAGGGCAAGGTCTGATGGTAGCCCCTCTCCTTATGCCTGCTCCAACGTGCTGTAGACCGAGTTCCACACAAAGTGCGTCGGATATCCGCGTATGGTGGAGTGATATTCATCTGTCGAAGCACATGGGCATCTGTGTCCCACACCCCCAAGATGGCATTAAGGTGATGAGGCTCAAAAGTAACTATTTGCCCCCGTATCTTGATGGTGTGACTTCTGAGAGTCGGGTTCCAATTGGCGTAGAATTCCCGAATCAGGTGCAGGTTGCACTCCTTGGGCTCTTCAAAGATGAAGTTCAGCCCGACTGTCTTGATCCTTTGGACAATCCTGGGGAACTCCTGTGCCAACGGTTCCCTCTCTATGTGTTCTTCGGGGAAGTATTTGCTTTCCTTATGCTTTGCGTACCATTTCTTCCCCTCCTCTGTCACCCATCTGGTTCCATATTGACGGCGTTGGCCGCTTGGAACCGCTGGTGCTGCTGGGACTGTTGTTCCCAGTCTGATTCTTTTCCTTTCAGCGCCTGATGTTGATGTGCCCTTTCCCTTGTCTTGCCTGCTTGCCATTGTTCCTGTCAAACCCAAAAGATAGTCCCAATGTTATTCCAATTAAAATTAGCTTCGACTAAGGTTGGGTTAAGCTAGGCTACCCCACACTTAGTCTTTAGCCCCAATCACCACGTTACGGTAGGATCATACTCATTTCCAAAAACAAACAACAAAACATAACAAGTATGCTTAGTGCATTCAGAGAATTCGACAGTATAAATTCTTTTGTACTACTCAGACTTCGTACAGCTAACCACAACATTACCATCAATCACTTTTCATCCCATAACACTTAGCAAGGAGAAACAAAGAAAAGTTATCTATATGAAGCCATATAATTCACCCATTTCTTGCAATTTACACATTTTCCTTAACCCGAAAATTCGTCGGTCTTTTAGCATATTAACAGTTAGCACAACCGAATCATCTCACCCAACATAAACAACCCAGCAAGAATTCCAAAGTTCAACTAAATTTTTCCTTTTCGCACTCAAATTCAAGCCCTAGCTATGATTTTATCAAAAATTCTATCAAGCTATGTAATTAGCGAGTTCATACAATCACAATGTTTCTACGAACGTCAATCAACAATAACTCAATTGAATTTAAGCTCAATTTCTACTTAGGGCAAGTTTTGCTCGTATCACATGTTCAACATTGAAAAATTCGACAAGAATTGAGATAGAGTTGAAGAACATACCTTGAATTCGATGAAATGAAGAAAACTTGATGAAAATGTGTGCCTAGGTCCGTGTCACGTTGAGGGAGAAGGGGTTTTTGGGATGTCTATCGCGAAGGGAATGAAAAATGAGGGAAAATGAGGGGAAATCGAGGTTAAAAAGTAAAGATTTCGCGCGGGTCACCCGGCGACCCGCTGTGACCCGTCGCAAAATACACCTCAACGTGTCACAGAGGGTAACGCGGAGCATACCCTTCGTGACACGAAGCCATCGCGCAGGTATTCTAGAATTTTAAAAAATTCCAGAATTACCTTCAACGTTTCACGGAGGGTAACGCGGAGGCCCTCCTTCGTGACCCGGAGCCATCGTGTAGGCTCACTATTTTGCCACTTTTTATTATTTTTCATACCTCGATTTTTCCTTTGCGATCCTTGCGTAATTATCCTCTGTTCAACCTGAAATTCATCTCACAATAAGAAATTGGTTAGAGTTATAGGTTTCACTTAAAATAAAAAAATAAAATTTTTGTTTTTAATTATTTTTTTCTCTTTTTTCTCATTTTTTTCTTTTTTTTTCTACGAAATTTATTCACATTTTACAAAAAAAATTTCACGGGTTGCCTCCCGTGCAGCGCCTGGTTTACCGTCGCGGCTCGACGTCATTCAGCTCAGTCATCTTCTAGGGTGACGGACGTTCTCTCTCGACCACCTTCCTCACCCCAGTAATGCTTACATCTTTGCCCATTGACGAAGAATGTGGCACTCCTATCTTCTTGCACAACTCCACTTCCCTGTGTGGGGTCATTCTCACCACCTCAAATGGCCCCGACCATTTGGACCGCAGCTTTCCTGAAAACAGCTTCAATCTTGAATTGAAGAACAATACTTTCTGCCCCGGCTCAAAAATATGATGCACCACATGCTTGTCATGCCACCTCTTCGTTTTTTCATTGTAGTACTTAGCACTCTCATAAGCATGCCAGTGGAACTCTTCAAGTTCACTGAGTTGCATTAGTCTCTTCTTGCCCGCTAGCTCTAAGTCCATATTCAATTTCCTCACGGCCCAGAAGGCTCGGTTCTCTAACTCCACTGGAAGGTGACACGCTTTACCATAGACCAATCGGTATGGTGAAGTTCCAATAGGTGTCTTGTAAGCAGTTCTGTATGCCCACAACGCATCATCAAGTATGCTTGACCAATCATTCCGTTGTGTATTTACTGTTTTCTGGAGAATCTGCTTCACTTCTCTATTCGACACCTCTACTTGCCCACTAGTTTGGGGGTGGTATGATGTTGCCACCTTGTGGCGCACCCCATACTTGGCTAGTAGCTTCTTGAAACTTGCATTGACAAAATGAGTCCCTCCATCACTGATAATGGCTCGGGGTGTCCCGAACCTGGTGAGAATGTGTTTTTTAACAAATTTTGTTACCACCTTGTTGTCATTCCTGGGGCAAGCTATTGCTTCCACCCACTTTGATACATAATCAACGGCCACCAAGATGTAACGATTACCAAATGATGGTGGGAACGGGCCCATGAAATAAATGCCCCATACATCAAAGGTCTCCACTTCTAGTATATTCTGCAGCGGCATCTCTTGTCTTGTACCAATTGTTCCTGTACGCTGACATCTATCACACATTTTGACATATTCCATAGAGTCTCTGAACAGGGTAGGCCAAAAGAACCCTGACTATAGAACCTTGTGCGTTGTCCGCTCGCCTCCATGGTGCCCCCATACAACAAAGAGTGACAACTCCTCAACACCTCTGCAATCTGACTCTCCGGGATGCATCTTCTCATTACCTAATCCGGTCCCTGTTTAAATAAGTATGGCTCATCCCAAATAAAGTACCGACAATCATGCCTCAACTTTCTTCTCTGCTGGTCTGTTGCTTTAGGTGGGTAGACTCCACTCACTAGAAAGTTGACTATGTCTGCGTACCAAGGAACTTTAGCTTCCCCTACTGCCAAGAGCTGCTTATCCGGGAATTCCTCATTGATGTTATCACCTTCCTTCACATGCGACCGACTCTCCAATTGCGATAAGTGATCTGCCACCTGATTTTCTCTCCCCATTCTGTCCTTAATTTTGAGGTTGAACTCTTGCAACAACAGGATCTATCTGATTAGCCTGGGCTTAGCGTCCTTCTTGTTAAACAGGTACCGAATCGCTGCATGATCGGTGTACACCACTATCTTGAACCCACCAAATAAGACCTGAATTTGTCAAATGCAAACACCAATGCTAGCATCTCCTTCTCTGTGACTATATAATTACTTTGGGCAGTATTCAGCGTTTTGCTTGCATAATGAATAGAATGAAAGATTCAATTTTTTCTCTGCCCCAATACAGCTCCCACAGCCACATCGCTTGCATCACACATCAACTCAAATGGTTATCCCCAATCCGGAGAAGTAAGGATACGTGCTTCTATCAATTTCTGCGTCAACTCCTCGAATGCTTTAATGCACTCATCATCCAACTCAAACTTCACCTCTTTTTCTAACAATCTGCATAATGGTCTAGAAATTTTGGAGAAGTTTCTGATGAACCGTTTGTAGAAACCTGCATGCCCAAGAAAACTACGAACACCTTTCACCGACACAGGTAGTGGTAACTTCTCAATAACCTCGATCTTAGCACGATCGACCTCCAACCCCTTGCGAGACACTTTGTGGACAAGGACGATGCCTTCCTTAACTAAGAAATGGCATTTCTCTCATTTTAGTACAAGGTTGGATTCTTCGCAGCGAGCCAGCACCCTGTCAAGATTCTGCAAACAAGTAGCAAACGAATTACCGAAAACAGAAAAATCATCCATAAATACCTCAACAAAATCCTCCACCATGTCATGGAAAATAGCCATCATGCATCTCTGGAATGTGGCGGGTGCATTGCATAACCCAAATGGCATCCGTCTAAAAGCATATGTCCCATAAGGATAGGTAAAAGTGGTCTTCTCTTGGTCCTCCGGAGCTATGGCTATTTGGTTATAACCAGAGTACCCATCAAGGAAACAATAATATTCCTGTCCAGCCAACCTATCTAATATCTGATCAATGAATAGGATAGGATAATGATCTTTCTTTGTGGCTTCATTAAGCTTTCTATAGTCCATGCAAATCCGCCAGCCTGTGACAGTTCGTGTAGGAATCAGCTCATTTTTCTCATTGGTGACCACAGTCATCCCTCCTTTCTTTGGAACACATTGAACGGAGCTGACCCATTCACTGTCTGAAATCAGGTAGACCACACCTGCATCAAGCCACTTAATTATTTCTTTCCTAACCACATCCTTCATTCCTGGATTTAGCCTTCGCTGAGGCTGAACGGTTGGTTTTGCTCCTGTTTCCATGAAAATCCTGTGTGTGCAAAAAGCTGGATTGATACCCTGAATATCTGACATTTGCCAACCCATTGCTTTCTTCCTTATTTTGAGGACACCCAATGCTTTCTTCTCCTGTGCCTCCGTCAATTCTGCGGAGATGATAACTGGCAAAGTCTCATCTTCTCCCAAAAAGACATTTAAATGGGGGGGGGCAATTCTTCCAATTCCAGCTTTGGTGCTTCCTCAAAATATGATTTCGGTAATGGTTCCAGAGACCTCATTAGAGATTGAAATTCCTGTTTCCTCGGATGCCTTTGTGACTCATTCAGCATTTGTACCACCTCATAAGCGTCTCTATCTCCAAAATGATCGGGGTTCATCAACACTCTTTTCAATGGGTCTTGAGATTCAACAATATGACGAATTTCTTCTTGATCAACCGCACTGATTGCTGAAAGCTCCTCATGTTTGGCCGGCAGCCTCATGGCCTTAAACACATCAAATACCTCAAATTTTTCATGTGCTCGCATGGTTAGCTGCCCTGCAGCTACATCAATCAGCACTTTCCCAGTTTCCAAGAAAGGACGTCCCAAAATAAATGGGACTTCCGCGTCTGGCTCAAAATCCAGCACGATGAAATCTACCGGGAAGATAAGGGAGCGCACTTGCACCAGCACATCCTACGCAATGCCATCAGGTCTGGCTAAGGAACGATCCGCGAGTTGCAAGATCATTTTTGTTGGTCTAGGACTCCCTAGTCCCAACTTCTTGAATACCAATGTCGGCATCAAGTTAATGCTTGCTCCCAAATCACATAATCCGCGAGATCGGATACTCTGCCCAATTGTAATTTGTATTGTAAAGCTCCTAGGGTCCTTGAGCTTTATGGGCAACCTGTTTTGTATTCGAGAAGTGCATTCCTCCGTAAGAGCCACCGTAGCATACTCAGTTAACCTGCTTTTGTTCGCCACGATGTCCTTAATATACTTTGCGTACTTCGGCACTCCCGGCAAGACATCAACAAGAGGTAAGTTAATGTGTACCTGTTTAAGCACCTCCATGAACTTTTTGAAACATGCCTCCTCCTTGTGTTTCTTTAATCTTTGAGGGAACGGGGTTGTGGTCTTTATGGTTTAGCCTTCTTTTTCTTCCCCCTCTCATCACTTTACTCCCTCTCAGTTTCTATTGCTCCCGACTGTTGAGGTGGTCTTTCTGGTTCCACCTCTTTAAGATGTAAACCACTCCTTGTGGTCACTGCATTCACTTGCTTGGGGTTGGGATCAGGGTCACTCGGAAGTCCTCCTCTAGGCCTGGTGTTTTGGGCTCTAGCAAATTGCCCAAACTGGTACTCCAGCGCCTTGGTAGCTAACTGATTGTTCTTTACCTCGGCTGCCAATTTCACATAATCAGCCTGCAATTGAGCTTGGTTAGCTATCATTGTCTTGAACATCTTCTCAATGCTGGGTGATGGTGGTGGAGGAGGTGCCTTATTTCTTCTGTATTGCGACTGATAGTTCTGCTGTCCTCCTTGATTTCTCTACGCCCCCTGACTCGAACTTTGCCCTTGAGGGTTATTGCTACCCCAAGAGAAATTCGGATGATTCCTCCAGTTGGAATTGTAGTTGTTGCCATACTGTAGGTGGTTGTTTCTCTGTACATTACCAACAAAGTTCACCGAATCAGGATTTGCTCCACAACACTCAGCTGAGTGTTCACTACTCCCGCACACTTCACACCAAATCTGTTGCACTACATTCACTGGGGCTTGAGACTGGTTCATGCTCATGTTACTGAAGTAGGTGTTAAGTTGATTCTGCAACGTAGCTATCTGTGCAGCAATAGCTGTAAAACCATCCACTTCTAGGACTCCTGCTGCCTTCCTTGTTCCTCCTCTTGAAGAATCCGCATTCCACTCCGGATTTCCCTGCGAAATCCGATTCAACAAGGTATACAACTCCTCATAAGTTTTCTCTAATGATTTTCCCCCCAGTTGCTGAGTCTAGCAAGATTTTTGTGTGGGGTTCCAAACCCTCTATGAAAGTATGCACCAGCACTTCATTGGATTGGTGATGATGAGGACAATCCCGCAACATAGATTTGAATCTCTCCCAGGCTTAATACAGATTCTCTCCCTCTCTCTGTTTAAAACTTAGAATTTGACTTCTAAGTCTTGCTGTTTTACCGGATGGAAAAATACGTATCAAGAATTTCCTTGCAAGATCATCCCACGTAGTGATAGAATTAGGTGGCTCAGCTTTCAACCACCTCTTGGCTTCTCCCAAAAGTGAAAATGGGAGCAATGTAAGCCTGACATAATCTGATGACACTCCAGCGGGGATGTAAGTGTCACATATCTCCAAGAAATTTTGGAGATGTTGCTGTGGATCCTCATGAGGGAGACCTGTGAACTGCCCGCTGGTGTGCAGAAATTTCACCATGTTCTGCTTAAACTCGAACCTCCCTCCTGGCTCAGGTTTGCGGATGCTAGATGTGACATTATTAGCATGTGGGATTGCCACCTCGCGAACCGGCCTGACTGGTATTTCATCGGGCACTAACATTGCCCGTACAACTGGTGGATTCTGTTGTTGCTCCATAATTGTTTGTCTGAGCAACTGCAGCTTTTTCTCTAGAGCTTCCCTCCTTTGACGATGAAATTGTCGTTCCGGCTCTAAATATGAGTCCACCAGCTCCTTGTCTCTTGCCAGTGTTCAACAGAAATTAGGATCTGCAAAATATAGGCTAAGACCAAGTTGTCAACACTAAGAAGAAATAGTAAACTAACACTTAAGAAAAATTTACCGATTGCCAGTCCCCGGCAACGGCACCAAAAACTTGTTCGGTGTTTTTCACAACAACACGCAAGTTCACGTGGTCGAACAAGTAATAAAGTGGCTCAAGTAAGCCAAGTATCGATCCCACAGGGACTGGGCTAGGGTAACAATCTACTCAAGTGTCAATAAACCTTAACTCTAAAAATGCAGACAACAGTGTTAAGAAAAGTTTGATATTTTGGTTTCTAATTTTATACTAATTATAAAACGAATATACAATTTGAGTCTGAACTATAAGTATGAGCATGCTGAGGTTAAATGAACATGTAGAGAAATAAATTATCGATACAATTTGGTTAATCTTTCCTCCGGTTGCTAGTCAAGAATTATTACCTATGGATCTAAACTCTCGCAGTTAACACAACTTAAGAATCATGAACCTTCCACCTACATTTCTGTGATAAAATGAAATTCATGTTCTAGCCATACAAAACTGATTCCTTAATTGACTAATACGACTTTCAGGTATATTTCAATCCTGAAGGTAAATCAATTCTCAATTTTCCCAAACTAAGAAAAGATCATATCCTATCAATTCACAATTTTCCAATTTCTTGCTCTCTCGAGTGAAACCGGACTTTTTAGATGTACATTAACGTTGGCCACACATTAATGCAGTAGGAACAAGAATCAATAGAACAACCATGGAAGAAAAGATGAAGAACCAATTTATCAATAATCACATTTCAATACAATTGTTCTTAACCTCAGCAAGAAGAGGATTTAGCCACTCATTTGTGGATTAAACATCGTTAAATGAGTGTTAATCATACAAGAAATTGAAATAAAGAAGAAGGAGATAGAGAAAAACCCTGAGATTTTCGTCCCCTGAACTGCCTGTAACCCACGTTCTTGCTCCACCAAATCAACCTTTTCTAAAAATGAACCTAAGTGTTCTATTTATACTAGTGGGAATTTTTCCCGAAATAACAAGCAACGTGTCACGGAGTGCATCGCGGAGCACTGCCTCCGTGACACGCCACCGACGCGGACCCTTACTGGAATTCAGGTGTCCAGGTATTAAGGCCCAACGTGGCACGGCGTGCAACGCGGGGCTAGGCCAACGTGCCACGGCCCCAACGTGCACCTCCACTAGAAATAGGCATAATTTCACCCTCCAGGCAGAATGCATTCGCGATGGCAGCGTGACACAGCTCCATCGCGAAGCCCCTTTAATTCGTGCCTTCAAGTGCTTTTTCCCTTGCTAGCGTCCGAGTCCAATCCCGATCTCTCCCAACATGCATCTTAGCTCCATAACTTTATATTTTTTTTGCAAAACAATGCTAATCATATTGGTTAGTATAAATTCACATTTTATTACAAATCACACGATAATGCATAAACATCGATAGATAAACCAGGCAAAATAACACATTTGAGTATCACTTGGGCATATAAATTTGCCCAAGATCAATCATGATAGGGCAATTTCTGTACACCTGTCGAGCTAAAACTAACTCACCAACAAGAGTAGAGACTTAGAAGGGTTCTGACATGATTTCGAGACTGACGCCAAAACTAACAGAAACATAAGGAGTCACAAAAGATAAGGTATCCCCTAGATCTAACAGTGGATACACATCAAGATGGAATACTCGTAACATACTAGTGACCACATCGGGTGATATCTCCTATTCCTGTTAAGATGAGAGTGCATAGAACATATTTTTGCACTGTCCGCCACCCGTACAAGAAGAGGCTCCTGATCTCGGGAAAAAATAGCATGAACGAGTGATGCTTTATACCTTAATGTAGTCTTGTTTATCTAAGTTATTTTATACATTTTCATGTAATTTTATATAAATGTGAATATATGTGCTAACCAACATGATTAGTCCTTGTTTTGTAGGTTTCGATGATTTGGAGGAACTAATTTATAAGTTGGTGAAGGAAAGGAATGGAGTCGGAAGCAATCGGTAGAAATCGGAAAGGAGAAGGCATGGCAAACGAACAGATGCGGCAGCAACGTGCCATGACAGGCCATCCCCGCGCCAGCAGCATGCCATCGCGCTGCCCAAGCAGCGTGACACGCTGCCAATGCGGCAAGAAGGCTGCCTAGGGTCGATTTTGTGTGATTTCCAGAAAGCCTTCGCGTTACCTCCGTGTCACCGAGGCAGTGCTACGTGATACACTCCGTGACACGGAGCCGTTCCATGACAGGCTAAATTATGCACGTTTTTCCATTTACTATAAATAGGTCCCTTAGCTCCTAATTCCATTTGGTCACGATTTTATTCTGGAAAACTACCTAGGAGTGAAGGGAGAAGTGGGAGAACTCATCTAGGGTTTGGCAAATTCCCTTCTCATCTACGAAATTCATGTAAGTATGTTAGTTTAGTAGTAGTTAGTTGTAGTTTTACAAACATGAATGGCAAGAATGTTATACCCCATAGGATTCTCGGCACCTAAATGGCCTATTCGTGCGTTGGTTAATCATATTTGGAAGCCATACATGCTAGAGAAAGGCCCGGGAAAAGACCGGACGAGTAACCTGTCGAACCATCGCGGAACGAGCCGAGGCAGAGCCCCTCCGCGATGGCAACGTGTCGCGGAGGTAGAGCCTCCGCGTTGGCTCCGTGACACGTTAGCCTTGTCCAGGCCCAAGTATATAAAGCCCCACTTCGGTTTTAAATCAATTACTCTTATAATTTCCAGTGAAAACAGAGAGAGAAACCAGAGAGGAGTAAGGGACGAAGGATCCTTGATAATTTCCTTTCGATTACGCTGCCAAACGTAGTCCAAACCCAAATTAACCTCAGGTACCGAGGTATTTAGCAGCAGAGAGCATTCCTACGGATTTAGTTTCGTGAAATACGGTCGATGAATCGTCGAGCTACCGGACTAAGGTAAGTAGAATTGCTCCAAACTAGTGTATATGTGCTCCTAGCTGTGAAGTGAATACTTCTACCTTCTGGACTTCTGAAAAATAGCGAGTTTTCGACCGTCTTTCGATAAGCCTAAGTTTAGGATATAATTATATCGAAAGTGACGTTGTTCTTCAGAATAAAGCTATATTTAGTATTAATTGACGTATATATGAATGCAGTTGGGAGAAATAGCTGGAGTACTGAACGAGCCTCGTCCGACAGTCGGGTAACTCGAGGTTAAGGTATGTAAAGCCAGTTCCTTCGGCAAGTTAGTAGTTTTAGCCTTGTATGGCACAGTAAACTCTGTAGTAGAATTCCCAAAGTTGAATGTTGAGTATTGTGCAAGTTCAGTAAATCTGCTTTGCGTTGTTATATCGTATTCAGTCTGAAGGTTAGAAAAGCATGCGCCAAAGAGCAAGTTAGTATTCCTGTTTCAGTATAGCCTATTATGTGATTAGCAAGCATGTTGTAGAATAAAAAGAAATCGATTTTCATAGTAAAAGTTAGTAAAGAAAGATCAGATAGACAGACAGTTATGGCTACAAATTAGCCTTTCAGACAGATAGTATCCTAGCTACAGATTAGCCACACAGTTAAATAAAGATTTCAGAATCAGTATAATCAGTAAAGGATTAGTATAATACAGGAAGAGATCAGAATAAGAAATTAGATTTCAGATAGTCTTTTCAGTTATACATGCTTGCTATTTATATGTGCTATTGTTTATTGAGACTTGATGTGGCGTGAGGGCACCTTATTGAGCGTCCTCGCCGCCCCTAGGTTGGTAATCGTGTCGCCCACTGAGCGGGTGGGTTATACGTCACTCCAATGAGTGGAATGCCGTCCCCAGCTTGGACGAAGATGGGATGAATCTTTCCCCATAGCAGTCTGATCAGCATTACAGGTGTAGCTCCGATTTCAGATAGCCCTATTGAGTTTTGTGTCCAAGGAACCATACCCTATCTATACTGTTTGTACATTCAGTTATTACAGGTGTAGCTCCGATTTCAGATAGCCCCGTAGAGTTGTGTCCAGGGATCCAGACCCTATCTGTTACTGTCTACACAGGAGTCCTCCAGACCCAGACACGGTTGCTTATATCGGAGGCTATGGCCCGAGCCGGAGACCCAGGGGACCGGTAGAGGAGCTCCGAAGTGAGTAGATGAGTGGAGTGACTTATTTATGGTTGGTTTTGACCCGGGTAGGGGTATATAGATTGATTGCATGTTTGGTGTCGTCCGGCTTATGGGGGTTGGTATCGGCTCTTGTTTGATATATATGTATATATGTATTTATGTGCTACATGTTAGTTAATAAACAGCAGGCCGCCGTGACTACAGACACGCTCTTGCCTATCAGAGCAGAAAGGTTTGATCTAGTTCTTATCAGCTCTTCAGATTCAGTTGTCTCCTGCTATTTAGAGTTGCTAGTTATGTTATTATATTAAGTTATGTTATTTCAGTTGCTTTGCATACTCAGTACCAGCGGTACTGACGCCCGGTGGGGCACTGCATTACTTGCCTGCAGGTACTCATAGAAGAGGAGGCGATCCCTTGTGATTCTAGCCAGCTATCGAGTATTCAGCTCCTGTCATCCGGAGTCTGATTTCCAGAGGTGTAGCTCTTTTCCTTTTTGTACAGTGTGGGTAGGTCGGGGCCCTGTCCCGATCATTTCTATTGTTATTCATAGAGGCTTGCAGCTTGTATATATTTCCTTGTGGTCAGTTGAGCCGGTCGCATGAGGCCGTGCAGTTTGTTATAGTTATCTAGTATCTCAGTCCCTGTTGGCCGTGTGTGGCCATAATCAGTCAGTAGAGGTGACCTTGCCGGTCACGTAATTATTTACCATGCTATTGTTGAGTTACAGAGAACTAGACAGCATGGTGGCCTTGTCGGCCCGCATAGGTTTCCCCTATAGTAGTACGCTTCTGGTTAGCTGTTATTACAGGTATAGGTGGCTATAGGCCAGTTGGCTGGAGGCTGTGTTTTCAGCCGTTATATAGCCCTTTGTTTTCAGAATTCTGAGTTAGAGCCATCCAGGCACCAGATGTGCTTAGGCTCACCAGGTGCAGTCTTGGTCCTACTAGGGCACCAGGTGCCAGTCATACCCCCCAAGGTGGGGCGTGACAAACTTGGTATCAGAGCAGGTCGTGTCCCAGGGAGTCTTCAAGTCGTGCTAAGTAGAGTCTTGTCTATGGATGTGTTGTGCACCACATACTATAGGCAGGAGGCTGCGAGGCATGATAGGATGGTTACTCTTTTTTCTCAGTCAGTCGTGCTATAGAACAGTACAGTATAGGGTCAAATCCCTGAAACTTATCATATTCTTTGTCTACAGATAAGAATGGCAGACCAACGTTACCCTGCCACCGGCAAAAGATTAGACACAGCAGCAGGAGAAGGCACCAGTAGGATGCCTCAGTTTTAGTCAGAGTTAGCCCGATCTGAGGGCGATATAGAGGTTTCATCACAGCCTTCTCAACAGTCCCCCTCACATCAGGAGCCATTGGGCACGACACCTCCCCCGATAGCTCTTGTGCCCTCGCCATCAGATCAGGAGGTTCGTAGCGCTGTAGTTATGTTGGCACAGATGATGGCCACACAGCGCCAGTCAGTGCCACCTGTAGCAGCAGAGCCTTCAGGTGGGTCAGGTAGTTACAGGGTCAGGGAATTTTTGGAACTGGGTCCCCCACATTTTACAGGGTCAGATCCTGCAGAAGACCCCCAGGACTTCCTAGATCAGATGTAGAGGATATTCTGAGTTATGCATGTGACCCCTTCAGAGTCTATTGAGCTGGCAGTGTTCCGGTTACGGGATATAGCTATACTGTGGTACGAGAGTTGGGAAAGGTCCCGAGGGAGAGATGTTACCCCTCCGACCTGGACAAGCTTCTCGGAGGCCTTTCTAGATCATTATTTGCCACGAGAGATCCGGTAGGCCCGAATGGACCAGTTCCTACATCTAGAGCAGGGGGCGAGGAGTGTACGTGAGTATGCTTTACAATTTGACTCCTTAGCCCGTTATGCTCCAGCATTTGTTGATACTATGTCAGCGAGAGTTCACAGATTTATCATGGGTCTGAATCCGGAGTATACTGAGGCATGTAAGACGGCGACGTTGCGAGAAGATATGGACATTGCCCGAGTACAGGTTTTTACTCAGACCATAGAGGGTCTTAGACAGCAGCAACAGAGTAGTAGACAGATCAGTCAGGAACAGCGCCGCAGAGATAGACCAGATGAGATACAAAGGGAAGTTCAGAGAGGACCCAGGCCTCGACTATCAGATAGACCCCCTAGACCCCCACCTCCACCATAGCAGTAGCAGCGAGGTAGATATGTTTGTAGAGGGTAGTCAGGGCTCAGTTGCAGTTCCAGAACGGTAGATTCCCCACAGTAGAGAAGGGGAGAACAGAGTAGATTTGCACCCTCACCCTGCCCCTATTGTAATCGACCACACTCCGGAGCTTGTAGATATGGCTCCACTGGGTGTTATATTTGCGGATAGGAGGGGCACCAGATGAGAGACTGTCTAACCAGAGGTCAGGGGAGTAGAGGCAGTTAGGACAGGGGATCCGCAGGGCCACGAGCCCTAGCAGCCTCAGCGGGGCATGGGCCTTCAGGTTCAGTAGGCAGAGGCCGAGGTAGATCAAGGGCTTCCAGTTCAGGTACGGGTTCAAGTCGTACTTATGCATTGCCAGGGAGACAGGATTTAGAAGCGTCTCTAGATGTAGTGACAAGTATGATGACTATCTGTTCATGCCCTGCTTATGTATTGATTGATCTAAGATCCACTCTGTCATATATTACCCCGTTTGTGGCACGAAAGTTCAATATTGCACCAGAATTATTGCAGCAGCCCTTTTCGGTATCCACACCCGTCGGTGACTCGATCGTAGCTAGCAGAATTTACCGGGGGTGTACAGTAGAGGTTGCTGACCGTCAGACCATAGTAGATCTGGTCGAGTTAGAAATGATAGACTTCGATGCCATAATGGGTATGGATTGGCTAGTGCCGTGCTTTGCCAATGTTGAATATTGGACCAAGACGGTCCAATTCCACTTTCCAGGAGAAGCGGTGCGGGAGTGGAAGGGCAGCACCGCTACGCCAAAAGGTAGGTTTATTTCCTACCTCCAGGCAAGGAAATTGATATCTAAGGGATGTATTTACCATCTGGTCAGAGTTCAGGATATCCGAGCAGAATCTCCGACACTCCAGTCTGTTCTAGTGGTGATTGAGTTCCCTGATGTGTTTCCGGATGAGTTACCTGGTATTCCCCCAAAAAGGGAAATAGATTTTGCTATTGATTTATTACCAGGAACTCAGCCTATATCGATTCCTCCTTATCATATGGCTCCTGCAGAACTCAGAGAATTAAAGGAGCAGCTGAAAGACTTGTTGGATAGAGGTTTCATCAGGCCGAGTACTTCACCATAGGGTGCGCCAGTTTTATTCGTGAGAAAGAAAGATGGCTCACTCCGTATGTGTATAGATTATCGGCAATTGAACAAAGTTACAGTGAAAAACAAGTACCCGCTTCGCCAGAATTGATGACTTATTTGATCAGTTGCAGGGAGACAGATACTTTTCTAAGATAGACTTGCGGTCCGGATACCACCAGGTTCGAGTTCGTGAAAGAGATATTCCCAAAACGGCGTTCAGGACCCGATATGGACACTTTGAATCTCTAGTTATCTCCTTCGGGTTGACGAATGCCCCAGCAGTATTCATGGACCTGATGAAAAGTATTTTCAGACCATACCTGGACCTGTTCGTGATCATGTTTATTGATGATATTCTTGTATATTCTCGCTCTGAAGCAGATCACCGGACTCATTTGCGGACAGTGCTCCAGATCCTCAGGGACCGCCAGTTATATGCTAAATTTTCTAAGTGTGAATTCTGCCTGAACTCAGTTGCCTTCTTGGGGCATATTGTGTTGGATGTTGGTATACAGGTTGACACGCAGAAGATAGAAGCAGTCAAATCATGGCCTAGGCCTACCACTCCGACCGAAGTCCGCAGTTTTCTGGGATTAGCGGGATATTACAGGAGGTTTGTTGAGGGATTCTCTACTATAGCGGCACCTCTGACCAAACTGACACAGAAAGCAGCAAAGTTTCAGTGGACAGAGGCATGCGAGCAGAGCTTCCAGGAACTGAAAGATAGACTGACCTCCTCCCCAGTGTTAACATTGCCGGAAGGTACAGAAGGTTATTCAGTATAACGCGACGCATCAGGTGTTGGGTTGGGTTGTGTGTTGATGCAGCATGGTAAGGTGATTGCGTATGCTTCCAGACAGCTGAGAAAACACGAAAAGAATTATCCTACCCACGACCTGAAGTTAGCCGCAGTGATCCACGCCTTGAAAATGTGGAGACATTACCTGTACGGCGTCCATGTTGATATTTTCACAGATCACAAGATCCTACAGTATATCTTCACTCAGAGGGAGCTGAATCTGTGGCAACGTCGCTGGTTGGAGCTGTTAAAGGATTATGATGTGAATATTCTGTACCACCCGGGAAAAGCTAATGTTGTAGCAGATGCTCTTAGTTGAAAGTCCATGGAGAGCTTCGCGTATTTGCGGCCCGAGCAGCGGGAATTGGTCAGGGAGATACATCAGTTAGCCAGCCTAGCCATTCATGTAGCAGAAACAGAGGATGGTAGAGCGGTAATTCAGAACACCGCCGTGTCATCATTAGTTGTGGAAGTGAAAGAACGACAATTTGAGGATCCTGACCTAGTTCAGCTTAAAGATTATATTACGCTAGGGAAGGCGCCAGGATTCTGGGTAACAGAGGATGGAGTGCTGCATTGTAAAGATCGTTTATGTGTTCCCAATGTTTCAGGCCTCCGCCAGCAGATTATGAACGAGGTACATTACGCCCGTTATTCTCTTCACCCCGGTGCGACAAAAATATACCATGACATCAAAGAAAACTACTGGTGGCCAGGTATGAAAAGGGAAATTGCTGAATTTGTAGCCCAGTGTCCTAACTGCCAACAGGTAAAGGCGGAACACCAGAAACCAGGTGGGTTAACTCAGGACATAGTTGTGCCTCTCTAGAAATGGGAAGTAGTAAATATGGATTTTATAGCAGGATTACCCCATACCAGACACAGACATGACTCTATATGGTTGATAGTTGACAGATTGACTAAATCAGCTCATTTCCTGCCAGTAAGAACTACTTTCTCAGCCGAAGATTATGCGGAGTTGTATATCCGAAAGATAGTCAGATTGCACGGAGTGCCAGTATCCATTATTTCAGACAGAGGAGCGCAGTTCACGGCTAGATTTTGGCAATCATTCCAGAAGGGTCTGGGAACGCAGATTAATTTGAGCACAGCATTCCACCCTCAGACAGATGGACAGGCTGAGTGCACTATTCAGATGCTCGAGGATATGCTGCGAGCGTGTGTGCTAGACTTTGGTGGTAGCTGGGACGAGCATTTGCCGTTGATAGAATTTGCTTATAATAATAGCTATCACTCGGCTATTTAGATGGCTCCTTTCGAGGCTTTATACGGGTGAAAATGCAGATCGCCGGTTGGCTGGTTCGAAATAGGAGAATCAGCATTGATTGGGCCAGACATTGTTCAGCAGTCAGAGGGGAAGGTAAAGCTTATTAGAGAACGCCTACTGACTGCACAGAGCCGCCAGAAATCATATGTTGATGTGAGGCTCAGAGACCTGGAGTTTAACGTGAATGACTGGGTATTTCTGAAAGTATCTCCGATGAAAGGGGTGATGAGATTCGGCAAGAAGGGTAAGCTCAGTCCGAGGTTTATTGGGCCTTATCAGATTCATCAAAGGATAGGCCGAGTAGCATATGAGTTGAACTTGCCTCCAGAGCTAGAATCCATTCATCCGGACTTTCACGTGTCTATGCTGAGGAAATGCATAGGAGACCCATCCAGAGCAATCCCAGTCCAGGATATCCAGGTTATAGAAGAGCTGGCCTACGAAGAGGTTCCGGTAGCTATCTTAGACAGACAGATTCGTAGATTGAGAACTAAGGATATTGCATCTGTCAAGGTATTATGGCGTAACAGGAACCGAGAGGAGATGTCATGGAAGGCTGAAGAAGATATGAAAGCTAGATGTCGTCACCTATTCCAGGCCTAGTCAGGCGACAGGTATGTCCGTATTATTACTTATGCAGTACCTTCTAGTTGTGTATGTATATATGAGAAAGATTGGTGTTTAGCTATTCAGTGAATCCTAAAGTATTGTGTGCAGTACCTGTATTGGACTCTTCTGCGTTTCAGGTTTTCGAGATAGTCCATATTACAGGGGAAATTCTGCCGAAATTTTCTTAGGAATAAGTTGAGCAAGTTGAGAAATCCTCTAGATAGAAGTTTACATTCGATGACGAATGTTCTTAAGGGGGGGAGAATGTTATACCCCGTAGGATTCCCGACACCTAGATGGCCTATTCGTGCATTGGTGAAGCATATTTGGAAGCCATACGTGCTAGAGAAAGGCCCGGGAAAAGACCGGACGAGTAACCTGTCGAACCATCGCGGAAGGAGCCGAGGCAGAGACCCTCCGCGATGGCAACGTGTCACGGAGGTGGAGCCTCCGCGTTGGCTCTGTGACACGTTGGCCTTGTCCAGGCCCAAGTATATAAAGCCCCACTTCAGTTTTAAATCAATTATTCTTATAATTTCCAGTGAAAACAGAGAGAGAAACCAGAGAGGAGTAAGGGACGAAGGATCCTTGATAATTTCCTTCCGATTACGCTACCAAACGTAGTACAAACCCAAATTAACCTCAGGTACTGAGGTATTTAGAAGCAGAGAGCATTCCTATGGATTTAGTTTCGCGAAATACGGCCGACGAATCATCGAGCTACCGGACTAAGGTAAGTAGAATTGCTCCAAACTAGTGTCTATGTGCTCCTAGATGTGAAGTGAATACTTCTCCCTTCTGGACTTCTGAAAAATAGCGAGTTTTCGATCGTCTTTCGATAAGCCTAAGTTTAGGCTATAATTATATCGAAAGTGACGTTGTTCTTCAGAATAAAGCTATATTTAGTATTAATTGACGTATATATGAATGCAGTTGGGAGAAATAGCTGGAGTACTAAACGAGCCTCATCCGACAGTCGGGTAACTTGAGGTTAAGGTATGTAAAGCCAGTTCCTTCTGCAAGTTAGTAGTTTTAGCCTTGTATGGCACAGTAAACTCCGTAGTAGAATTCCCGGAGTAGAATGTTGAGTATTGTGCAAGTTCAGTAAATCTGGTTTGCGTTGTTATATCGTATTCAGTCTGAAGGTTAGAAAAGCATGCGCCAAAGAGCAAGTTAGTATTCCTGTTTCAGTATAGCCTATTATGTTATTAGCAAGCATGTTGTAGAATAAAAAGAAATCGATTTTCATAGTAAAAGTCAGTAAAGAAAGATCAGATAGACAGACAGTTATGGCTACAAATTAGCCTTTCAGACAGATAGTATCCTAGCTACAGATTAGCGACACAGTTAAATAAAGATTTCAGAATCAGTATAATCAGTAAAGGATTAGTATAATACAGGAAGAGATCAGAATAAGAAATTAGATTTCAGATAGTCTTTTCAGTTATACATGCTTGCTATTTATATGTGCTATTGTTTATTGAGACTTGATGTGGCGTGAGGGCACCTTATTGAGCGTCCTCGCCGCCCCTGGGTTGGTAATCGTGTCGCCCACTGAGCGGGTGGGTTATACGTCGCTCCAAGGAGTGGCATGCCGTCCCCAGCTTGGACGAAGATGGGATGAAGCTTTCCCCATAGCAGTCTGATCAGCATTACAGGTGCTGCTCCGATTTTAGATAGCCCTGTTGAGTTTTGTGTCTAGGGAACCAGACCCTATCTGTACTATCTGTACATTCAGTTATTACAGGTGTAGCTCCGGTTTCAGATAGCCCCATAGAGTTGTGTCCGGGGATCCAGACCCTATTTGTTACTGTCTACACAGGAGTCCTCCGGACCCAGACACGGTTGCTTATATCGTAAGCTATGGCCCGAGCGGAGACCCACGGGGCCGGTAGAGGAGCTCCGAAGTAAATAGATGAGTGGAGTGACTTATTTTTGGTTGGTTTTGACCCGGGTAGGGGTATATAGATTGATTGCATGTTTGGTGCCGTCCGGCTTATGGGGGTTGGTATCGACTCTTGTTTGACATATATGTATATATGTATTTATGTGCTACATGTTAGTTAATAGACAGCAGGCCGTCGTGACTACAGACACGCTCTTGCCTATCAGAGCAGAAAGGTTTGATCTAGTTCTTATCAGCTCTTCAGATTCAGTTGTCTCCTGCTATTCAGAGTTGCTAGTTATGTTATTTCAGTTGCTTTGCATGCTCAGTACCAGCTGTACTGACGCCCGGTGGGGCGCTGCATTACTTGCCTGCAGGTACTCATAGACAAGGAGGCGATCCCTCGTGATTCTAGCCAACTATCGAGTACTCATAGACAAGGAGGCGATCCCTCGTGATTCTAGCCAACTATCGAGTATTCAGCTCCTGTCATCCGGAGTCTGATTTCCAGAGGTGTAGCTCTTTTCCTTTTTGTACAGTGTGGGTAGGTAGGGGCCCTATCCCGATCATTTCTATTGTTATTCCTAGAGGCTTGCAGTCTGTATATATTTTCCTGTGGTTAGTTGAGCCGGTCGCGTAAGGCCATGCAGTTTGTTATAGTTATCTAGTATCTCAGTTCCTGTTGGCCGTGTGTGGCCATAATCAGTTAGTAGCGGTGACCTTGCCGGTCACGTAATTATTTAGCATGCTATTGTTGAGTTACAGAGAACTAGACAGCATGGTGGCCTTGTCGGCTCGCACAGGTTTCCCCTATAGTAGTACGCTTCTGGTTAGCTATTATTACAGGTATAGGTGGCTATAGGCCCGTTGGCCGGAGGCTGTGTTTTCAGCCGTTATATAGCCCTTTGTTTCCAGAATTCTGAGTTAGAGCCAGCCAGGCACCAGATGTGCTTAGGCTCACCAGGTAGCAGTCTAGGTCCTACTAGGGCAGTAGGTGCTAGTCATACCCCCCAAGGTGGGGTGTGACAAAGAACCCATCCTCTAGGGTTGAAGCCATGAATTATGATTGTGATTTTATGAAATTGTTTTGGAATTAAGTTATTGATTGTTGTTTTCGTCTTGCATTCTGGATTGTTGGTTGTTTTTATGATTAAGCGCCATGGAAGCATATATGTTAGCTTGGGTATTTGCTTGAGAAAGAATTTCCTAGGTCAGGACATGAGAATGTAAGGAGCATGTTTGTATCTCACGATATAATTTCGTGTTAGGATAGAAATATACCTAACACCTTGATTGGTTGATGAAACGGGGGTTATTAAGAGACCAACTTAGGATTATCACATCACCACTCGAAGAAGTAGTTGTGAGGCTAAGTTGAGTTAAATGGTTAGACGCACAAAAGTCCCTAATCGTTTCCTCGTAAACCACAACATAATTAATTGCCCGCGAACTAGAAATTAGCATCCTCACTCACAATGATGTAGTGAGGCTAGTTTGCCTTGTTTAGAGGCTCGAAAGACCATGAACATGCAATTCTAATTATGTGAAACAACAATTGATAGTTTCATGCTTAACCGATTGCAAATCGTAGTATCACATGATTAGCTGGTTTTAACTCTATGTTGCTCCTAGAGTAAATTCAGGATATTTCGTTGACCAAAACTAAACTTAATTAAATCTCCCTTGAAAACTTCTATAATCAACACTTGAGAAAGTTGAGATCACACTTGAAATGGATAATTAGAGGAATGGGTCCAGTCCCTATGGGTTCGACATTCCGGTTCACTAAAAGAGCCACTATATTACTTGCACGACCCGTACACTTGCTGACGCGCTAATCGGGCACGTCAAGTTTTTGGCGTCGTTGTCGGGGACTCGGAGAAGTTTTGATAATTTATCTATTTTTGTGTGATTTTTGAATTACCTAAAGTGTTGAGAAACTTGGTCTTAGTCTGTTTATTTGCAGGTGACAGGTTGTCCTGCCGAGCTGGCTAGAAATAGAGAGCTTGTGGAACTGTTGCTTGAACCTGAAGGTCAAATCCATTTGCGAAGGAGAGTAGCTCTAGAAAAAAATCTGAAGAGATTTCAAGAAAAGGTACAACAACAACCACCCGCGGGACAAGCACAATTTTCCTCAGAAGCAATGGAAGCAAGACTAGTTCACGAAGTGGCAATCCCACTAGCAACGAATGTGACCTCTAGCATCCGTAAACCGGAGCATGGAGGGCACTTTGAGCTTAAACAAAACATGGTGCAGCTGTTACATTCTAGTGGTCAATTCACTGGGATGGCACATGAGGACCCACAGCAGCACCTACAGAGCTTTTTAGAGATTAGTGACACGTTTGTCCCCACCAGCGTGTCCACAGATTATGTCCGATTGACCCTCTTCCCATTTTCACTGTTGGGAGAGGCAGAAAAGTGGCTGAAGGCTAAGCCACCGAACTCCATAACTTCATGGAATGACTTGGATAAGAAGTTCCTTATCAGATTCTTCCCTTCAGGCAAAACTGCAAGGTTGAGAAGCGAAATACTCAGTTTCAAGCAGAGGCCTGATAAGAACTTATATATGGCTTGGGAAAGATTCAAGTCATTGTTGAGAGACTGCCCCCATCACCAGCAATCAAATGAAGTGCTGGTTCATACCTTTGTAGAAAGTCTAGACCCACACACAAAAATATTACTAGACTCTGCATCGGGTGGGCAAGCCTTGGAGAAGACATATGATGAGTTCTACACTTTGTTGAACAGAATTGCACAAGGAAATCCAGAGTGGCACATCGAGTCATCGAGAGGGGCAGGAAAGAGACCAGGGTTGATAGAAGTAGATGGTTTGAATGCCTTGGCAGCACAGTTAGCTTTGTTCCAGCATCAAATGATGACTCAGTTCAATAAACTGAGTATGAACCAACACCAGGTTTAGGTTAATGCAGTTCAGCAAGCTCCGAGTTGGTGAGAAATTTGTGGTAATACTGGCCACCATGCAGAATCTTGTGGAGCCAATTCGGAGTCAGTCAATTTTGTTGGTAATGTGCAGTGAAACAATCAGAATTTTGGAACCAGTTACAACAGAAATTGGCAGGGCCACCCAAATTTTTCTTGGGGTGGAAACCAACAGCAGAATTATTTGCAACCTCAACAAC
The DNA here is from genome assembly GCA_035772735.1 of Datura wrightii. Taxonomy (NCBI): domain Eukaryota; kingdom Viridiplantae; phylum Streptophyta; class Magnoliopsida; order Solanales; family Solanaceae; genus Datura; species Datura wrightii. The sequence goes on from JASDFA010000007.1 coordinate 101,867,254, forward strand.
AGCAGTATCAGCAGAATGGGCAGAATGATGGGCAATTGAGTAGCAGCATTGAGGAAACACTGCAGAAAATCATGGAGACCTAGAATCAGTTAGTGAAAATCAGGCGAGGATGGCAACATACTTAAAGAATCAGCACAGGGCCACCCACAATCTTGAAAAACAAGTGGGTCAGATAGCAGCTGCTCAAAACATGAGATCACAAGGGGGATTACCAAGCGACACAGATCCTAACCCCCGGCAGATCAATGCCATCAGTCTAAGAAGCGGTAAGAAATTAGCTGATGCAGTGCCAAAAGAGCTAAGAAAGGGGGTGCAGTCGGAGTTGGTTAGACCAGGACCATCCATCAACATAGGAAATAATCAGAGTGCTGGGCAACAAAATGCACAACTTTCATTGCAGGCAGCACAAAGTCCACCACCACCATTCCCTCAGAAATTCAGAAAGAGCAAGGAGGAGGAATGCTTCAAAAAGTTCTTTGAAAGCTTCAAAGAACTTCACTTAAATTTGCCTCTTATTGATGTCTTGGAGGGAATGCCCAAGTATGCTAAATACTTGAAGGACGTGATGGCGAACAAAGTTAGATTGGTGGACGTCTAGACCGTAGCACTGACTGAGGAGTGCAGTCATAGGGTATTGAGCAAAATGCCAAAGAAGCTCAAGGACCCAAGGATTTTTACCCTCCCCATACAAATTGGTAATCCTGAGGTGCTACGAGCTTTGTGTGATTTAGGGGCAGCAGTTAATCTAATGCCCCTATCCTTATTCAACACCCTGGGGTTGGGAAAACCGAGGCCGACAAGGTTGATGCTGCAGCTGGCTGACAAGTCGCGAGTGACACCTGATGGAATAATAGAGGACCTTATCATCAAAGTAGATAAGTTCATTATACCTGCTGATTTTATTGTCTTAGATTTTCAGGTGGATGACCAGGTACCCCTGATCTTGGGACGGCCGTTCTTGGCCACTGGAGGAGCGGTGATTGACTTGAAAGCAGGGACCCTAAAAATGAGGGTTGAGGATGAAGAAGAAATCTTCCGCGTTTACCAAGAAATGAACCCATCTGCACACTACAGAAACCTTTTTCAAGTTAGTGTGTTGGCAGAGGATGAGTGTGGGGTGGAGGATTCCACAGGTGCAGGGCCAAAGGCAATGACAAGTGTTCAGCCCGAGTCTGATAAAGGGCTTCAAGTTGAGAAGAAGTTGGAGGAAGAGAGGAACAGAGTGGAGGCTGTTTCCTCTAAACAGCAAAAGAAAAGGAGATGGTTCTCGAAAGAGAACTCAGGTATGAGGATGTCCTGAAAAGGATAGTCCACGTCGGGCCACGACGTAAAATAAGGCGCTGCTTGGGAGGCAACCCAAGGGTACCTCAGGTACACTTTGTTATTTTTGATTTTGTGTTGATTTTGTTATTTTCATTTTGTTTGTGTTTGGTAGAAAGTTAAGCACAGATGGAAGGGAAGTCTGAGTACCGAGAAGGTGGAAGCTAAAGAGCATGGAATAAAAGAAGTGTGGGGTTAAACACCCACCTCTGAAAACTTGAAAGGAAAGCATGCTTTTAGCTTGGACTAGAGGCTCAGGGAGTATTTCTTGTCCTTTAAATTTTAATTTGATGCTATGAGGACATAGCATGATTTAAGTGTGGGGTGAGAAAATTTTCAAAATTTTTGTGCTGAACAAGTTTATGGTGAATGTAATGCTTGTGAGGAATTTGTGAGAAATTTGAAAATTTGAAATTTTTTTGTGAATTAAGCATGACTTCATCACCCGTTGGTTTTTCTTTTTGGTTCTTTTCCGATGGGGGGTCTTTGAACCGAAGAATAAAAATTTTCTCTTTCATTCCTTTGTCTGTATATAGTGTTTTTAGTCATAGTTAGGGACTATTTCCGATGATGGATGGATGACGACCGTCTTGAGGAAAAATTAGTCGGTAGGTGTTGGGTTTTTGAAACCATAACTAATTGGTGCTTGATGTTCTTGTTATATGCTATACGTGATTGTAAGATGCAAGTATGTTCAGTGTGAAGCATGCAAGTGTATAACTTTGTTTGAGACACTTAGGCTCTTGAATTTGACTCAATATGATTGAAGCTTAATTCCGAATTCTTGTGATTAGCTGAGTAAGAGTCTGCTGAATGTGTCTTGATTTGAGCATGTGCCAGGAGTGTAAGGTTTTTGAGTATTCTGTGCTATTGTAGAATGTCTAGAACTTGCCTGGTGTGTTTATAAAACGAAATGAAGGATGTGAATTGTAGGAGATGATTTAGGCATTTCTTTGAATGAACCAAATTTTTATCCCTCATTTTACCTACCTTGAAAAATTAATCCTAGTTAACCCCATTGAGCCTTGAGCCTATTCTTTGACAGATTCAACATAAGCTTAATCCTTTTTCTTTCATTAGCCTTGAATTTGAACCAAAACTCCTAAGTGCTTAAAGGAAAAATCCGAAGGAGTAAAGGAGTGAGAAGAATGAAAAGAAAGGAAAAGTAGCAAAGTGTAGAAGTGAGAAAAGGACAAAGGTGCACTTGTGTGACAATGGTTGATTATTAGTAAGGAGTAAGAAAACAAATTAATGTAAAATTATTTATAGAGCTCCTTATTAATAAGCTAAAAGTGCCTAAAGAAAGGGGGAACATAAGAGGAAAAAGAAAGCTGAAAGGAGAAAAAGGTGAAGTAAGGGAAGGGAAGTTCGTAATGAGGGCGTGATGTATTAAAAGCGCTTAGGAAAGATAGTCACTATTACTGGCCATAATAGTATCCACCCGCACCCGAGTTACATTACAACCTAAAAAGTCCGACTTGATCTTACATTCACACATCCTTAAATTAGTGGAATAAAACACTAAGGGCAAGCTTATGGGTCATTACATGATGCATGTGAATTCTTTGTGAGAGTGAGTGTAATTCTATTCATGTACCCACACATGTTGTGAGTTAAAAATTATTTTTGCGTCTGAAATTGGGTAACTCTCTTTCCGTGAGGGCACATGTTGAATGAAGGATATAATTCATGTGAGATTTCTTAATCAGTTGATTTGCATGAGTTTGCTAAGATTGAGATTCGATTCTTGAGGTTAAGAATTCTTAACATAGTTGTACTTCATTTCAATGATCAAATCGTGCATGCTCTATATGTAGCTTGTTATCTTACGTAATCATTATAGTCGTAGATTGAATAATCTTGATAAATGAGTTATGGGTGAGTCTCCATATGCATGAGATGTAAAAGGTTGTTCGAGGACGAACAAGACTTTAAGTGTGGGGTAGGTGATCTCGGGAAAAAATAGCATACCCGAGTGATGCTTTATACCTTAATTTAGTCTTGTTTATCTATGTTATTTTATACATTTTCATGTAATTTTATATAAATGTGAATATATGTGCTAACCAACATGATTAGTCCTTGTTTTGTATGTTTCGATGATTTGGAGGAACTAATTTATAAGTTGGTAAAGGAAAGGAATGGAGTCGGAAGCAATCGGCAGAAATCGGCAAGGAGAAGGCATGGCAAGCGAACAGATGCGGCAGCAATGTGCCACGGTAGGCCATCCCCATGCCAGCAGCATGCCATCGCGCTTCCCAAGCAGCGTGACACGCTGCCAACGCGGCAAGAAGGATGCCTAGGGTCGATTTTGGGTGATTTCCAGAAAGCCTTCGCGTTACCTCCATGTCATAGAGGCAGTGCTCCGTGATACACTCCGTGACACAGAGCCGTTCCATGACAGGCCAAATTATGCACGTTTTTCCATTTACTATAAATAGGTCCCTTAGCTCCTAATTCCATTCGGTCACGATTTTATTCTGGAAAACTACCTAGGAGTGAAGGGAGAAGTGGGAGAACTCATCTAGGGTTTGGCAAATTCCCTTCTCATCTACGAAATTCATGTAAGTATGTTAGTTTAGTAGTAGTTAGTTGTAGTTTGACAAAAATGAATGGCAAGAACCCTTCCTCTAGGGTTGAAGCCATGAATTATGATTGTGATTTTATGAAATTATTTTGGAATTAAGTTATTGATTGTTGTTTTTGTCTTGCATTATGGATTGTTCATTGTTTTTATGATAAGCATATATGTTAGCTTGGGTATTTTCTTGAGAAAGAATTACCTAGGTCAGGACATGAGAATGTAAGGAGCATGTTTGTATCTCACGATATAATTTCGTGGTAGGATAGAAATATACCTAACACCTTGCTTGGTTGATGAAACGGGGGTTATTAAGAGACCAACTTAGGATTATCACATCACCACTCGAAGAAGTAGTTGTGAGGCTAAGTTGAGTTAAATGGTTAGACGCATGAAAGTCCCTAATCGTTTCCCCGTAAACCACAACATAATTAATTGCCCGCGAACTAGAAATTAGCATCCTCACTCACAATGATGCAGTGAGGCTAGTTTGCCTTGTTTAGAGGCTCGAAAGACCATGAACATGCAATTCTAATTATGTGAAACAACAATTGATAGTTTCATGCTTAACCGATTGCAAATCGTAGTATCGCATGATTAGCTGGTTTTAACTCTATGTTGCTCCTACAGTAAATTCAGGATATTTCGTTGACCAAAACTAAACTTAATTAAATCTCCCTCGAAAACTTCTATAATCAACACTTGAGAAAGTTGAGATCACACTTGAAATGGATAGTTAGAGGAATGCGTCCAGTCCCTATGGGTTCGACATTCCGGTTCTCTAAAAGAGCCACTATATTACTTGCACGACCCGTACAGTTGCTGACGCGCTAATCGGGCACGTCGGCTCCTTGCTGAGATAGGCAAGCTATTGGAGCTACTGAAGTGGTAGCTGGGGCATGACCTCTACTGTTGCCATGCCTAGCTAAAGCACAATCTGTGAGCATATGTTCAAGCTTCCCAAACCTAAAACAACGATCATTATCAACCAAGTACTCAGTAGGGTGCTTCCTACAAGATGAAAAAGTGTGATCCCCTAACATGCTCCTTTAACCCCTAGAGCCTGATACTCTGCCTCTCTAATCTCCTCGAGGTTTGGATGGAACACTAGTTGATGAGGGAGCTGGGGTCGATGACCTCTGGTGGAACTAAGGTCGATGTCCACCATCAGACCTTTGCTGAAAGTGCCCATGACTCCCTGTCTAGCCCTCTTGGCCTCTCTCACCTTCTCCTTTATCTGCTCCGCCTCTCTATGCTCGACATATATGATCAGTTGGGAGAAATCTATGTAATTGATCAACATGGTAGTCCTCCACTCATTGAATAAGGAATCTACCACTTTTTTCACAAACTTGCTCACACGAGCCCTAGGATCAGCAACCATCTCGAGTGCATACTTGGACAATCGGGTAAACTCCAAAGTATACTCTCAGACAGTCTTGTTGTTCTGCTTTAAGTTGATGAACTCCACCGCCTTTGCCTCCTTCAACTCCCTAGGAAAGAACCTATCCAAGAAAGCAGTCACAAACTTATCCTAACCCACCGGAACTTCTCCAACTCCCCTACAATCCTTCTACTAAAGAAACCATATATGAGTGACCCCCTTCAGCTGATAGGAGGCTAAGTCTGTACCTTCCTCTCTAGTCACCCTCATAATCTATATGATCTTCTGCACCTCCTCAATGAACTCATGTAGGTCCTCATCCACCTTTGACCCAAGAAACTAAGATGGGTTTATCCTAAGAAAGTCTCGCACTCTCACTGCTGCTATGTTCCCACTATAGGGAACATGGGCCACTACTTGCTGGTTGACCTGAGTGGTCATGGCCTGTGCTAACATCTAAAATGTCGCTTTAAACTCAGCATGAGTGACCTGCTCGGGCAAAGGATCGGTTGGAGCTGGTGGGGCTGGCTGATGCCCATCTCCATTGCCATTGCCATGGCCATTTCCGTTGCAATTTCTTCTACCATTTTCTCAGCATGGAGGCATATTTCTACAAATGCATATAGCACGAGTTAGAAGAATAGAGAGGTAGTTAATCACATGACATAGATCTTGAAAGAACGGAAATTTTAAAAAATGTCTTGTAGCCTCTTCCCCATAAGTTGGCGCGCTTCACACCCATGCTAAAGACTCTACTTAAAGCGGCTTTTAGACACTCTAGGATATGCCTAAACCTTTTATTTGATACCATATTTGTCACGACCCGAGCTAGGATCCTAAACCGAGACGCGAGACCTAGAACCACGAATGGCTCCAAGATAACCCATAGTACATACATAGCATAACTCAAGAGCATAATCAAGCAAAAATTAACATATGCATGAATAAGTGGAAGGCTGAATGTCATAAAGCATAAACAAAATGATAGTATCACAACATTGAGCATACTAAGTCTATGTCTGAAAAGCCTATACTATCTAAATGAGACACTGGGACAAGATGATAGAGCTCAAATACACTCCTCGTTCAGAAAAAAGTGTAAGAGATCTTTGTATCAAAACAAATATTCCCAACAAATATGAGGGCTGAATCCTATAGAGACTAGTGAATAATGTGCGCAAGCATTGATTTAGGAAATTTGAATTAATTCACACCAAAGAATGAAAATAGACAGGAAATGTTTTGGGGGAAAATAGAGTTAACAATATTGTGAATTTCAAACCAGCTTGCCACAATAGAAAAATAACCAAAATTGATGGACAATAATGAGAGAAGACTAGAGGTGTTGTATAGATGGGTGCTAATCAAATAAGGATATGCTTGCTCATCAAATCATTGTGAATACGTGTAGATAACTTTGGGCAAGATGGCATCCTAAGTTTCTCAAACTCATAGATGCCTTTTCCTCGAGTCCTTACAAACCTAAAGACACAATTCAATTAGCCCAAAAGAGTTTTAGTTAATAGCTGAGCTATTTCTAGCCATCAACTATAATTAGGATGGTGAACATGGGTTTTGGCTATTTCTAGCCCAACTACACACAATCACATCCGTCCCCACCATCAAATTTTCTCCCAATACTTGAGTTCTTCTTTTTCAAGCTAAATCAAGTAAGAAAAGTAAACCCACATTTGCAACTACGGATCATCAATTATAAATTGGAGAGAAATTAACAGATTTACACTAATTAAGCAATATTAAAATGAATCTAGCAATACCCAATCTAATTAAGCACCCATTACCACACACCTCTAGTTGATGATTTAGCTACTTATGATTAAGAAATTAAAGAGTATATTCATTAATAAACTCAATGATTTCATTAGTAAGAGCAAGCAAAATCAAACTCAAAATATGTCTGCAACAATTGTTATACCTTGCTAATGAATGAAGAAGAAAATAAGAAAAGCAATATTCCACACTCTCCTCCAATGGAGTTCTTCTCTTTCCAAGGAAAAAGAAATGTTCAAAAAGCTAAAGTTGAGATCTGATATGTACAGAGTACTTTTTTCTAGACTATATACAAAATAGGGCAACCAATCGCTTTTTTTTCAGTGTTAGATACAATTGCCCCAGTTCAGGCGTTTTGTCACTTGCGAAGGCACCAATTATTCTCCGATTACACTCAGCGAACGGCCGTCCATCGTTTTCTACTCCTCCAGTGATTTCTAGTACCATTCGACGGTAGCTTCGGTGATTCTTCAACCTCTAACCGTGCTTTGCTAATTACTTTGCTCCTTGGTCTAGCAAGTTTAGGAGGCTGTAGGCGATTTGACCAATGAATCGCCAATTGATGACCGCGACCGCCGGTTGCATTTGTTCTTCAAATTAGTGCTCCTCTGTGTTTGACCAGTGTTTCACCGGTGTCCTCTAGTGGAGCGCCGGTTTTCACCTGATTTCCTTCTTTTTACTCCACTTCTTACTCTTTTTCTTCAACTCAGATATCTATACATAAAAAGGCAAAAAGGGCATAAAATTCATCTAAATAACTTGAAAACTAAGCTAAAGCTCATTCTTAAGAGCCTAATGAGTTGGTAAATTACCAACTAATCAAACCCCCAATCTTGAACCATTGCTTGTCCTCAAGTAATGCAATTCTTATCAGTTGAGAAACATGCTACTCCCAAAAATGCTCACCAACTCACAGAAAAAGAGAAGAAAATTTCACAAAAAAAGAAGTGAAAACATTTCAAGAGGTCGCCACAATTCAAATATATGATTCACAAATGCTTTCATTTTGCAAAATAAGAGCATAGCTTATCCACAAAATACACATAGCATCTCAATTCATAATCATTGCACATTCAAAGTTTACCTTAGAGATTGCGCTACTCATGCCTTATTCACACATTTACCTTAATGCAAGTATGTCCTCAAAAGGAATGATGCCACTCACAAAAGAGAGAATCTTTTTTCTTTACCATGAATCAATGCACACAGACAAGGGATTGTAGAAAAATATGATCATGCTCACTCTCCCAAAAGAAATCTTCATGCACACAACTCGACCCATAGGCTTATCCTTCGTGTCATTTGCCACTAATGTAGAGAAACTGCACTCAAAATCACTTGGGACTTGTGGGCCATAATAAAGGCTAGATCTAGGGGTAGGATAAATGTTTAGCTTTAGTGACTAGTGCCTCCCTAATGCCTTTACAAATGCTTGTAACATCCCATTATTTGATTTAGATTACTCCACCTTATTTCTCCTTATTCATCATCTTCATCTTTTGTGTACCACAAGCCATCCTTGTAACATCTACGAATTTCACATTTAGCCTTATCTATGCAAGAGATAGAACCTATTCACTATTCTTCCTCTTTTGATGATTCGACGTCTTTCAACCCATTGATTCACTCATCTCTACACAATTTTTGGTGCTACCTCAATTTTAGGCTTCTCATTTTTCCCCGTACTCTTGGTAACCTTTCAAACTTAGGGCTTTGCCTCATTTGATATTCACTCCCTTATTGCTCCCCATATATTGGGCTTCAAGCCCTATTTTTCATTGTCTCTGTCACGCACCGCCTTGGGAGGCATGACTAGCACCTGGTGCCCTACTAGGACCTGGACTGCTAGACTACTGAGCCTATGCACTTCTGTTGCCAGGCTGGCTCTAATTTTGGATTATGAAAACAACGGGCTATATAACGGCTGTAAATACAGCCTCCGACCGACAAGGCCTTAGCCACCTGTAGGAATATAACAGCTACCCAGAACAACTGAACATAAGGGAACCTATGCGGGCCGACAAGGCCACCATGCCGACTAGTTATCACTGAAAAGTAGAATCAAGCGCTAAATTGATCTGTGACCGACAAGGTCACAAACTGACAACTGAATAAGGCCCCATACGGCCATCACATGCAAACTAAAAAAGCACACGTGACCCCACACGACTGGTACAACTAACCACAGGGAATATACAATCTGCAAGCCTCTAAGAATAATAAGATGGTTGGGACAGGGCCCCGGCCTACCCATACTGTACAAACAAAAAGGGAAGTAAATCTTTCGCCGTCAAGCTCCGGATGATAGGAGCTGAAGACTCTGTACACTGGCTGGAGCTACGAGGGATCTGCTCCTCGCCTATGAGTACCTGCAGGAAAGTAATGTAGAGCCCCAAAACGGGCGTCAGTACCACTGGTACTGAGTATGCAAAGAAATAACTGAAAATAACTGAAAGCAAACAATAATACTGATAGATACTGAAGTAATAGGAGACGGGCTGAGACTGACTGAAAAGAGCATAACTTTACTGAAGAGAGTAAGAGTCATACCTGATAAGATTGCGGTCTACTTTCTATATATTAATAACTAACACAACATAGCATACAAGAACCATACCAGCCCCCATAGGCCGTAAGGTACCAACAAGCACACAATCTATATACCCCTACCCAGGTCATACCATCCACCTAGTAACTATGAGCAAACTATTGGCCCCCTGGGTATGCAACTTGGGCTCGCTAGGCCCCTGACTATTGCTGTATCTAAGTTCAGAGGACTCCTTAAATCTGAAATTTTAAATCTGTAATCTGAAATTTGAAATCTGCACCCCGAGCGCAAGCGCTCGACAGGGGGTGTGGTATAGTGCTGATCAGCCTGCTATGGGGAATCTGCATCCCATCTTTGTCCGCTGGCGGACGACATGCCACTCCGTAGAGCGACGTATCCTCACCCTTTGGCGGGTGATTCGACACAGCTATTAACCCTGGGACGGTCAAGGAAGCTCTAAGGGTGCCCAACACAGAACAATCATGTCTCCACAGATAGCAATAGGGACATGTAATATATATACTGGATCTGATAATAATATTTATGTTCTGGTATTCTGTTCTAAATTTCATATTGAAATGTACTAAATCTGATACTGAAATATAATGAATCTGTAATAATATTTCTGGAATATTCTGTTGGGACTTATACTGTTTTACTGAATTTCATGCTGAACGTTGTATTATATTTCTAACATACTTACTAAATTTCATATTGAACATAATATACGACTTCGGAAACACTCTACGGAAATTCGTACTATTTTGCTATACTATAACTACTAGCTTGCCGAAAGAAACTGGCTTTACATACCTCAACTGTCGACCTTCCGATTAACTGGCGTAGCTCGGCTAGTGTTCAGCTATTTCTCCCAACTGTATTCATATTCACGAAAGAATAGAATTAATTCTACTATTATTTTGAAAATAAACCATACTTATGGATATACCTACTGCCTATTCTTCGACTTATCGAAGAATGACCGAAAACTTGCTATTTCTCGGAAGTCTAGAAGGGAAAAATACTCACTTTAATGCTGGGAGTATATTAACACTAGTTTGGAGCAATTCCACTTACCTTGGCTCTGCGTGACGACTATTCACCGACCGAATTTCGCGAAACTTACTCCGTAGGAATGCTCCCTGCAGCTTTATACTTCACTACCCGAAGTTAATTTGAGTTTGGACTGCGTTTGACAACGTAAACAGAAGGAAATTCAATCAAACCCTTTGTTACCCTCTATTTTTTTTTTGTTTACTGGAAATTATATGAAGTGAAAATGATTTAAAATGAAGTGGGAGCCTTATATACTTGGGGCCTTTAAGTCGCATTTGTCGAATGCGATTTATAAGTCGCATTTGCCTTGCGACGCTCCGACTTGGCACTTGTCTGGTCTCTCCCCGGGCCCTTTTCTCGCACGTATGACATTCTAAAACTCTTAACCAACATGCGAATAGGCCAAATAAGTGTCAAGAACTTACGGGGTGTAACATCCTTCCCCCTTTAAGAACATTCGTCCTCGAATGTTAACTTCCGTTTACAGAAATTTTAACTTGCTCTACCTTTTCTGGAAAAATTTCGATAGAGTTTCCCCTATAATATGGACTATCTCAAAAATCCTGAAATGCAGAAAAGTCCAATACAGGTACTCCATATAATACTATAGTATCCATTACATAATAAACTGAAGTCAACATCTCACTCATACACATGAATATAAAGCAACTCATAAAACAACAATATCAACATACCTCTGACTAACTAAGTCTGAAATAACTGAGCGTATCTGGCTTTCATATCTTCTTCTGCTTCCCAAGTCATTTCCTCTCGGTTCCGGTTACGCCATAATACTTTGACAGAAGCAACATCTTTAGTTCTTAATCTGTGGATCTTCCGGTCTGGTATGGCTACTGGAACTTCTTAATAGGCCAACTCCTATGTAACCTGAACATCTTGGACTGGGACAATTCTTGAGGGATCTCCTATGTACTTTCTCAGCATTGATACATGGAAAACTGGGTGGATAGATTCTAACTCTGGAGGTAAGTCTAACTCATATGCCACTTGGCCTATTCTTAGGCGAATCTGATAAGGCCCAACAAACATCGCGTTGAGCTTGCCTTTCTTGCCAAATCTCATGACACCCTTCATCAGCGAAACTTTCAGAAACACCCAATCACCCACATTAAATTCCAAGTTTCTACGCCACAAGTAAGCATAAGATTTCTGGTGGCTCTGAGCAATTAGTAAACATTCTCGGATAAGCTTTACTTTTTCCTCTGACTGATGAATGATATCTGGCCCAATCACTGCTGATTCTCCTACATCACACCATCCAACTGGAGATCTACACTTTCGCCCATATAATGCCTCATAAGGCGCCATCTGAATAGTTGAATGGTAACTATTATTATAAGTGAACTCAATAAGCGGTAAATGTTCATCCCAGCTACCTCCAAAATCCAACACACATGCTCGCAAAATATCCTCTAGCGTTTGAATGGTGCGTTCTGCCTGCCCATCTATCTGAGGATGAAAAGTTATGCTCAAGTTAACCTGTGTCCCTAAGCCTCTCTGAAATGATTGCCAGAATTTAGCTATAAACTGCGCCCCTCTATCGGAGATAATGGACACTGGAACACCATGCAACCTGACTATTTCTATGATATACAACTCAGCATAATCCTCGGCGGAAAAGGTAGCCCTTACTGGCATAAAATGAGCTAATTTTGTCAGTCTGTCAACAATCACCCAGATCGAATCATATCTACGCCTGGTGCTGGGTAATCCTGCTACAAAATCCATATTTACTGCTTCCCATTTCTATAGAGGCACAGCTATATCCTGAGTCAGTCCGCCTAGTTTCTGATGTTCAGCTTTTACCTGCTGGCAGTTGGGACACTAAGCTACGAATTCTACTATTCCCTTCTTCATTCTTGGCCACCAGTAGATTTCTTTTATATCGTGGTACATTTTCGTCGAACCTGGGTGGAGAGAATAATAGGCATAATATACCTTGCCCATAATCTGCTGGCGAAGCCCTGCAACGTCTGGAACACAAAGGCGATCTTTATATCGCAATACCCCATCCTTGGTTATCTGAAAATCTGTCACCTCTCCTTGTTGAACTCTGTTTCTAAGCTGAACCAGGCTAGGATTTTCACACTGTCGTTCCTTTGCTTCCACGACTAAAGATGACATGCGATGTTCTGGATTACTACTCTGTTGACCTCTATTTCTACTACACGAACGGCTAAACTGGCTAACTGATGCGATTCCCGGGCTAATTCCCGCTTCACAGGCTGTAAGTATGCCAAACTCCCCATAGATTTACGGCTAAGGGCGTCTGCCACCACATTGGCCCTTCCTAGATGATACAGAATATTCACATCATAGTGTTTCAACAGCTCTAGCCAGCGACGCTGCCTCAAGTTCAGTTCTTTTTGGGTGAAAATATACTGTAGGCTCTTATGATCAGTGAAAATATTAACGTGGATGCCATACAAGTAATGTCTCCATATGTTCAAGGCGTGAATCACTGCGGCCAATTCCAGGTCATGGGTAGGATAATTCTTTTCATGTTTCCTCAGCTGTTTGGAAGCATAAGCAATTACTTTACCATGCGGCATAAACACACATCCTAACCCAACACCCGAAGTGTCACACTAAACTTCATACCTTTTGTACCTTCTGGCAATGCTAACATTGGAGTTGATGTTAGCCTGTCTTTCAATTCCTGGAAGATCTGCTCACATGACTCAGTCCACTGAAATTTTGCTGCCTTCTACGTTAGTTTAGTCAGAGGTGCTGCTAAGGTGGAAAATCCTTCAACAAACCTCCTGTAGTACCTTGCTAACCCCAGGAAACTGCGTACCTCGGTCGGAGAGGTACGTCTGGGCCATGCTTTTACCGCTTCTTTTCTCTGGGTATCTACATGTATACCAGCATCTGACATGATATGACCCAAAAAGGCTACTGAATTCAGCCAGAATTCACATTTTGAGAGCTTGGCATATAGCTGATGGTCCCTGAGAATCTGGAGCACTGTCCGCAAATGATCCTGGTGGTCTGCCTCTGAGCAAGAATACACCAGAATAACGTCAATAAAGACTATCACGAACAAGTCCAGGCATGCCTGAAAATGTTGTTCATCAAGTCCATAAACACGGCTGGAGCATTCGTCAGCCTAAAGGACGTGACTAAGAATTCAAAATGGTCGTATCTGGTCCTGAAGGCAGTCTTTGGAATGTCCCTTTAACGAACCCGAACCTGATGATATCCGGACCTTAAGTCAATTTTGAAGAAATATCTAGCTCCTTGTAACTGATCAAACAGATCATCTATCCTAGGAAGCGGATATTTATTCTTGACAGTAACTTTACTCAGTTGTCGATAGTCTATACACATGCAAAGGGAACCATCCTTCTTTCTTACAAATAGAACTGGCGCACCCCAAGGTGAAGTACTCGGCCTGATAAAGCCCTTGTCTTACAAATCTTTCAACTGCTCCTTTAGTTCTCTTAGTTCAGCAGGAGCCATGCGATAAGGGGGAATTGATATGGGCTGAGTGCCTGGTAATAAATCAATTGAAAAGTCTATTTCCCTTTCTGGGGGAATACCAGCTAGCTCACCTGGGAATACATCGGGGAATTCATTAACCACTGGAACAGACTAGAGAGTCGGAGGCTCTACCCAAACATCCTGAACTCTGACAATGTGGTAAATGCACCCCTTGGCTATCAACATTCTCGCCCGAAGATAGGAAATAAACCTACCTTTTGGCGTAGCTGTACTTCCCTTCCACTCTCGTACTGCCTCCCCTGGAAAGTGGAATCGGACTATCTTGGTCCAGCATTCTACATTGGCATAACATGGAGCTAACCAATCCATACCCACAATGGCGTCAAAATCAACCATTTCTAACTCTACCAAATCTGATGTGGTCTGACGGCTAGCAACCTCTATTGTACACCCTCGATAAACCCTTCTGGATATGATAGAGTCACTAACGGGTGTAGATACTGAAAAGGGTTGCCAAAGCAATTCTGGTACAATACTGAACTTTCGAACCACTAATGGGGTAACATAGGACAAGGTAGATCCCGGATCGATTAATACATAAGCAGGGTGAGAGCAAATAGTCATCTTACCTGTCACAACATCTGGAGACGCCTCTGAATCCTGTCTCCCTGGTAATGCATAGGTACGGCTTGGGCCCATACCTAAACTAGAGGCCCCTGATCTGCCTCGGCCTCTGCCTGCTGAAATTGAGGGCCTGCACCCTGCCGGGGCTGCTGGAGCTCGCGACCCTGCTGATGCCCTATCCTGTCTATCCCGGTCACCCTGACCCCTGGCTGGACAATCTCTCATCACATGACCCTCTTGTCCGCATATATAACACACCATGATGAGCCATATCTTCAAGCTCCAGAGTGGCGTCGTTGGAAATAGGGCAAAGTGGTGGTGTATACCCGCTCTGTTCTGCCCTCCTCTATTGGGGTGAATCTACTGTTCGAGAACTTCCACCAGACTCTGACTGTCCTTGGCAACTGAATCTACCCCTCTGCTGCTGTGATGGAGGCGGGGGTCTAGGTGGCCTATTTGACAACCGTGGCCTAGGCCCTCTCCGAATCTTCCCCTGTAACTCATTTGACCTGTCCCTGCGGCGCTGTTCCTGACTTGTTCGTCTGCTATCCTGTTGCTGCTGTCTGAGGCCCTCAATAGTTTGAGCAAAAGCCTATACTCGAGCAATATCCATATATTCCCGCAAAGTAGCTGTCATACAGGCCTCAATATACTCTAGGTACAGCCCCATAATAAACCGGTAGACTCTGGATGGCGTGGTGTCTATAAAGGCTGGAGCATATCAGGACAAAGAATCGAACTGCAGGGCGTATTCTCGAACACTCATCGCCCCCTGCTCCAGGTGTAAAAACTAGTCCATCCGGGCCTGTCAGATCTCTCGTGGTAGATAATGGTCCAAGAAGGCCTCTAAAAACCTGGACCAGGTCGGAGGGGCAACATCTCTCCCTCGAGACCTTTCCCTACTCTCATACCACAACACAGCAATATCCCGCAGTCGGAATACCGCCAATTCGACTGACTTTGTAGATGTAACATGCATTACCCAAAAAATCCTCTGCATCTGATCTAGGAAGTCCTGGGGGTCCTCTGTTCGATCTGTCTCGGTAAACTATGGGGTACCTAGTGCCAGGAATTCTCGGACCCTCGAACTGCCAGGCCCACCTGACGATTCTACCGCTGTAGGTGGCATTGACTGGTGCTGAGTAGCCATCATTTGCGCTAACATAACTACTGCACTCCTGACCTCCTGGTCAGATGGTGTAGGTATAGGAAATGTATGAGGTGGTGTCGTCCCGAGTGGCTCCTGATGGGGTGGAGATGCTGAGAAGGTCGGGACGATGCTTCTGTATCGCCCTCAAATTGGGTTGATTCTAAACGAGGCTGAGGCATCCTGCTGGTGCACTCTCCTGCTGTTATGTCCAATCTTCTGCTTGCGATAGGATGTCGCTGACCTGATATTTTATCTATAAACAAGAGTATAATAAGCTTTAGGGACTAAACCCTATACTGTACTGCTCTATGGCACGACTGAATATGAAGAAAGAGTAACCGCCCTATCATGCCTTGCAGCCTCCTGCATATGGTATGAGTGAACAGCACATTCATAGACAAGACTCTACTTAGCAGGGCTTGCAGACTCCCTGGGATACAACCAATTCTGATACCAAGTTTGTCATGCCCCGCCTTGGGAGGCATGACTGGCACATGGTGCCCTACTAGGACCTGGACTGCTGGACTACTGAGCCTAAGCACTTCTGGTGCCAGGCTAGCTCTAATTCTATATTTATGAAAACAACGGCTATACAACGGCTGTAAATACAGCCTCCGGCCAACAAGGCCTATAGCCACCTGTAGGAATATAACAGCTACCTAGAACAACTGAACATAAGGGAACCTATGCGGGCTGACAAGGCCACAATGCTGACTAGTTATCATGGAAAAGTAGAATCAAGCACTAAACTGATTGTGACCGACAAGGTCACCAACTGACAATTGAATAAGGCCACACACGGCCATCACATGAAAACTAAAAACATACACATGGCCCCATACGACTGGCATAACTAACCATAAGGAATATACAATTTGCAAGCCTCTAAGAATAATAAGATGGTCGGGACAGGGCCCCGGCCTACCCATACTGTACAAACAAAAAGGGAAGTAAACCTTTAGCTGTCAAGCTCCGGATGATAGGAGATGAAGACTTTGTACGCTGGCTGGAACTACGAGGGATCTGCTCCTCGTCTATGAGTACCTGCAGGCAAGTAATGCAGTGCCCCAAAATGGGCGTCAGTACCATTTGTATTGCGTATGAAAAGCAATAACTGAAAATAACTTAAAGCAAATAATAATACTGATAGATACTGAAGTAATAGGAGATGGGTTGAGATTGACTGAAAAGAGCGTAACTTTACTGAAGAGAGTAAGAGTCATACCTGATAACATGGTAGTCCACGTTCTATCTATTAATAACTAACACAACATAGCATACGAGAACCTTACCAGCCCCCATAAGTCGTAAGGTACCAACCAGCACACAATCTATATTCCCCTACCCAGGTCATACAATCCACCTAGTAACTATGAGCATCCTGCCGGCCCTCTAGGTATGCAACATGGGCTCCCTGGGCCCCTGACTATAGTTGTATCTGAGTCCGGAGGACTCCTTAAATCTGAAATCTAAAATCTGTAATCTAAAATCTGAAATCTGCACCTCGGGCGCAAGTGCTCGACAGGGGGTGTGGTATAGTGCTGATCAGCCTTCTATGGGGAATCTGCATCCCATCTTCGTCCGCTGGCGGATGGCATGCCACTCCATAGAGCGACGTATCCTCACCCTCTGGTGGGCAAGTCGATACAGCTATTAACCTGGGACGGTCAAGGAAGCTCTAAGGGTGCCCAACACAGAACAATCATGTCTCCACAGATAACAATAGGCACATGTAATATATATACTAGATGTGATAATAATATTTATGTTCTGGTATTCTGTTCTGGATCTCATATTGAAATGTATTGAATCTGATACTGAAATATACTGAATCTGTAATAATATTTCTAGAATATTCTGCTGGGACTTATACTGTTTTGCTGAATTTCATGCTGAACACTGTATTATATTTCTAACATGATTACTAAATTTCATACTGAACATAATATACGACTTCTGAAACACTCTACTGAAATGCGTACTATCTTGCTATACTAGAACTACTAGCTTGCCGAAAGAAACTGGCTTTACATACCTCAACTGTCGACTTTCTGATTAACTGGCATAGCTCGGCTAGTATTCAGCTATTTCTCCCAACTGTATTCATATTCACGAAAGAATAGCATTAATTCTACTATTATTTTGGAAAGAAACCATACTTATGGATATACCTACTGCCTATTCTTCGACTTATCGAAGAACGGCCGAAAACTCGCTATTTCTCGGAAGTCTAGAAGGGAGAAATACTCATCTTAATGCTGGGAGTATATTAACACTAGTTTGGCGCAATTCCACTTACCTTGGCTCGGCGTGATGACTATTCGTCGGCTGAATTTTGATAAACTAACTCCGCAAGAATGATCCCTGCAGCTTTATACTTCGCTACCCGAAGTTAATTTGAGTTTGGACTGCGTTTGACGGCGTAAACGAAAGGAAATTTAATCAAACCCTTTTTTCCCCTCTGTTTCTGTTCGTTTACTGGAAATTATATGAAGGGAAAATGATTTAAAATGAAGTGGGAGCCTTATATACTTGGGGCCTATAAGTCGCATTTGTCGAATGCAATTTATAAGTCGCATTTTCCTTGCGACGCTCCGACTTGGTGCTTGTCCGGTCTCTCCTCGGGCCCTTTTCTCTCACGTATAGCATTCTAAAACTCTTAACCAACATGCGAATTGGCCAACTAAGTGTCAAGAACTTACGGAGTGTAACAGTCTTATCACTAGCAATTAGGGAGGATGGGTGCCAAAGAGAAGGATTAAAAATGGTCATTAGGCCTATAATGCGTTTTTCAAAGGCATGGTCCAAGGCTGAAATGTTGGCTATCAAAGATTAATAGTCAAGGAGGTCATTTTGGGTGAAGTAAATTAACAAAAGAGGGCCTAAGATCAAGTTCTAAGTATAGCTGCATCTAGGATTTCGCATTGAGCCACACTTAGGGAAAGTTCTAGACAAGAAATTATGGATGCGATTCATCAAGATCCTTACCACACAAGGAATCACACCAAAATAGCCCACAAATGTCATTATCATCACAAGATCTTGATTCACGACATTAGAGCATGCAAATTCATAAGACAAATAAAGAATCTACAATGTATGACAAAGAGTGCTGCATTCTCATTTCTACTGCCCATTTTTCTTTTTGCATTTTCAAGCCACATTTCAAAATTTCATTTCAAAACTTTTTGGTGGTACCTCTCAAAAGATCTCAACAAAAGACTCAATAAATACATGGCATTTTCCCTTAAGAGAGTCTCCTCACAATCTATCATCGGAAGTGCCAACCCGATCGACAACAAAGAGAGAAAAAGAAAGACAAATGCTCCTTGAGAAAGAACCGTGGTATGAAGAAAACCTTTGGAGTTTGATCACTATTCTACTATTTACACATGCGAACAAAAGATTTCGGTCATAATATAAAAATTGACAATTCAAAGCAAGGACCCATTTTTCAGCACTAACATTCAAAAATTATTCATATCATTGCATTGTATCATGGTCTAACCTTCCCCCAAAATGATATATACAATCCCCTCCCCCACTTTAAACAATACATTGCCCCCAATGGAATGAAAAGAAAAGACAACAAGTTGAAGGGGACTTCCTGACAGAATTAGTGATTGGGACAAGGACCCCAGGAATACGTGGTTGCATCAAATGCCAAGAAGTTGTTTCTGCTGCAGTCAACATCAATGGATTAGGTGGGAGTTCCAATGGTTTTCCAGGTCAGGAGACCACCCATATATTCATTAGGGTTCTAAGCTCATGATATGAAGTGGTATCTACCCTGCCAATTTTCCAAGATAGATCTACTTCATGCGCAGTGAGCATTGGAGGCGGTGGTGGTTGGCTATGATATATATCCTCATCCGAAACCATTTCTGATGCAGTGTCATACCCCACCCACTAATCATCAAGTGGGCTTTTGGGTGCCTCAGGTTGTGATGTCACTACAGCTGGCCTAAGAGGGGTTGGGTTGCTGATAGGTGGGGGTCTAGTGAGTGTAGCCATATCCTTCCTCAAAGCAATCACTTCATTTTCTAAGATCTCAACTATAGCACAGAGGCCTATCAACTTATTTCTAGCAGGTTGCATGGCTATCTTAATGGCTTGTTGGATCATGGAAGGGATGGCCTTAGCTAACTTCACAATCTGACTTTCATGCTCTTGGGCCTTTGTGCTATTTTGAGCAAGTCAATTGGTGTGGCGGTGGGAGCCTCATGTTACACCCCGTAAATTCTCGACATGTAGATGGCCTATTCGCATGTTGGTTAAGAGTTTTTGAATGCCATACAAGCTAGGAAAAGGCCCGAGGAAAGACCGGATAAGTGACACGTTGAACCATCTCAAGAAAAGGTTGGCAGACCCCCTTCGCGATGGCCAGAGTGTCACGGAGGCTCACCTCCGCGATACACAGCGTGTCACAGAGTCTAGGCTCCACGATACACAGCGTGTCACGGAGATGAGGTGCAGCCCCAAGTATAAAAGCCTCCAAACTTCAGTTTTTTCTTTAATTAACTTATAATTTCCAGTAAGAACAGAGAGTAAACCAGAGAGGAGGAGGAACGAACAATCCTATCCATTTCTCATCCGATTATTCCACCAAACGCGGTCCAAACTCAAATTAACTCCAGATACCAAGGTATTAAGCAGCAAGGAGCATTCCTACGGATTTAGTTTCGTGAAATTTGGTCGGCGAATCATCGTGCTACCGAGCTAAGGTAAGTGGAATTGCTCCAAATTAGTGTCAATACACTCCTATCCCTAAAGTGAGTACTTCTCCCTTCTAGACTTCCAAGAAATAGCGAGTTTTCGACCGTCTTTCGATAAGCCAAAGTTTAGGCGATATATATATCAAAAGTGTTATCTTTTTCCAGGATATTAATGTATTTAGCCCTAATTGATATATATATGAATACAGTTGGAAGGAATAGCTGAATATTGGTCGAGCTATGCCAGTTAGACGGTAGCCGACAACTGAGGTATGTAAAGCTAGTTTCCTCGGCAAGTTAGTAGTCTCGGTATAGTAAAATAGTTCAAAGGCCAGTAGAATGCTTCAGAAGTCGCGTGTTATGTTTAGTATGAATATTAGTACGATATTGGAAGCATCATGTTATGTATAGTATGAAACTTTCTAGCACGATATAAATTCTAATGCAAAGTGTTAGGAACTATACAGCATGCCCAGTATGTGATTTAGTAAAGTATGTTAGGATATTATCGCGTTCAGTTGAAACTTAGTAAAGCAATATAAGTCTCTATAAGGTATCTCGAAAATAGAATGGTAGACTAAAATGAAGTTTAGAAAGCATGTTAGAAATAGTAAATCATGTTACTATGAAACTCAGTTATACAGCATGATTCCCAGCAGAAAAACTATATCTTGTTCAACATTAGACTCAACACAGTATGATAGAAGATTATATATATATACCATTATCAGTCTCAGCATGTATTAAATACATACATATCACTATCACTAGTTCAGCATATAGTATGTACAGATACATTATCATCACTAGCTTTAGCATGTGGTATACGCAGTTAGTATTACTAGTTGAGACCACTGTATTGTCTTGGGGTTGGATTACCTAGCATTCATGACCGCCCCAGGGTTAATAGCTGTATCGACTCATCCGCCATAGGGCGAGGATATGTCACTCTACAGAGTGGCATGCCGTCCCACAAGGGACGAAGATGGGATGCCGGTTTTCCCCATATTTTTCCTTGGTCGGCTTTTATACAACCCCGTCGAGCGGGTACACTGGGGGTGTTGATTCAGGAGTCCTCTGAACTTAGGTATAGTTATAGTCAGGGGCTCAGCGAGCCCAAGTGCATACCCAGGGGATCGGTAGAATGCTTATAGTTATTATAGGAGATGGGACGACCGGGGTAGGGGTATAGATTGCATGTTGATTGTACCTCCCGGCTTATGGGGGCCGGGTAAGGTTTGTGTGTGTACTATGCTATGTCATGCTATGTTATGTTATGCCACGTTACGCTAGATACGAGTAGATCGATAATAAAGCGTTACATTTCCATGTATGACTCCTACTCTTTCCAGTATAGTTGAGAATAGGCTTAACTTTACATTTTCAGTCAGTTCCAGTCTATTTCTTTCTATTTCAGTTCCATCGGTTGTATTGTTGTTTTTATATATTTTTCAGTTGTTGCTTTACATACTCAGTACCAACGGTACTGACGCCCGTTTGGGGCGCTGCATTACTTGCCCGCAGGTACTCATAGACGAGGAGTCGATACCTCACGATTCCTGCCAACACACAGAGTCATCAGCTCCAGTCATCCGGAGCTATGTAGCTAGAGGTTTACCCTTTTTCTTTCGTTGTACAGTATGGGTAGGTCGGGGCCCTGTCCTGACCATCTTATCAGTATTCTTAGAGGCTTGCAGTGTGTATATATTTCCCTGTGGTTAGTTGTGCCGGTCGTGTGGGGCCGTGCGTATGTTTAGTTGTTTATGCTGGCCGTGTGAGGCCTTATCTAGTTAGTAGTGGTGACCTTGCCGGTCACGTAGTTGTTCAGCATTTATTATATGATTTAGAGTTAACTAGACACCATGGTGGCCTTGTCGGCCTGCATAGGTTCCCCTATATGAATGTGATTCTAGTTAGCTGATGTTATAGTATAGGTGGCTGTAGGCCTAGTCGGCCGGAGGCTGTATTTACAGCCGTTATATAGCCCGTTGTTTCCGTGAATCAGAGTTAGAGCCAGCCAGGCACTAGATGTGCTTAGGCTCAGTAGTCTAGCAGTTCAGATCCTAATAGGGCACCAAGTTCTAGTCATACCCCCCAAGGCAGGGCGTGACACCTCAGCTGCTTGGAACTGGACTTCAGGTGTGCTAGAGGGAATAAAAGGTGGTGGTTGGGTCCTGTTCTCTGTACCTTTAGATCGCTTCACGACTGGGCCATATTTATCAGTTTTGGTGGCCAATATAATCACACCGTCAGCCCACATAGTTTTATCCAATGGCTAGACAAAAGGGCATGAAGCTCGCACACACAACATACTCACATGGCTAGGATATGGTAATGATATGACCTGCTGCTTGGCCCTTCTTTTGAATTGATCTGAAATTATCTCTCCAACATTGATGTGCATATGATCCATGATGCAAGCAATAAGAAGTACAACTTCAATTGGGACTTTTATTGTATTCTAAGAAGGAATTAGCCAAGCACAAACCAAATCTAGCAACATACGGACTTCAAATTTCAGGTCATGATGATGAATCAGACCCCTAGAGATGGCCCATAGTGGTTGACCTATCGCAATTATGTAGACTACCTATTAGAACTGGTTCATTATATCTTCCACCTTCCTATGGAATTCTGAATTTGGTTGGATTAGCTCAACCAAATAGAGGAAATTGATTGCTTCCGGAGTTATGTGCACCTCTTGGCCACGCACCCATACAGACGGTAGGCATGTAAATGTATCTGTTCAGCTTTTGTGTTTTATGAGGCTTTGCCGCACCTTGTATGATGCATAGAACTCCCATACCAACTCAGGAAAGTAGGGGTCAATAGGTATGGTGAATGGACCCCAGTCTTGCGTGCCAATATGATAGTAGATATTGGAAAAATCAATTCTGAAGGACTCTACCTCAAATTGAGTTTCGGCATGGATAGACCTATTTTCCATGAAGGACGTGTAATATTCTTCCATTCCATCCAGCCCAAAGCGAATATGTGTTAGACGTTGGGTTTCATCAGAAGGGGCGGTTTGTGCATCGATGTTGCTCATTGGTGCTTTTCCTTTTCTCGTTCGTCTGGATGTGGACATGATGCTACAAACTAAGGTTAGTATTATGCACAAAATTTAGAAAACATCCAAAAAATTGGAGAACAAAACAATAACCAAAGGGTTATGAGGTGACCTAGGTGATACTGGTGAAACACCGGCGAAAGGCGGATACGGAATCGTGAAGCACTGATGAGTCCGCCGGTAGGAACTAGTGAACTAGGTAGAAGCTGCCATCATTGGCGATTCCCGCCAGCGAATCACCACTACATAATCATGAAGCGCCACTGAAACGCAGGTTCGGGACAGAAATCAAAAAGAATTTTGATCAAACCCATGGTTTCACTAGTGATTCTCCGACGGGTTATCCCCCGCTTGGGCGAATCACAGCGCTTCACCAAAACAACTTACACTTACAAATTCCATCTAAACTAATAACGACAAACTTCCCTTAAGAAAGTTTTCATGCTATCTATTATTGGGCAAGTTGTGAAGGTGGCCCACCCGGGATTACTCAGACTTCACTCTCCACAATAAAAAAATAGAAACAATAGAAAAGAACAACTGCACATCACAAAACAAAATATGAGGTAATAAAATAAAAATAAAGCATCATCAATATCTACTCTGATCATGCATCATGGTAGATTTTCATTCTTAATTTAAACATGAGCTAGAAAGTCATACTAAAATGAGATGTGATAGCTACTAGAGAGGGCGTTGCACTTGTTTTCTGATGATATCCCTGAATCTCTGGGAATATAGGTGGGTGAAAATGAAAGATGGGAAGAACTATTTAAAGGTGAAGAAAGGAAAGGTAATTGGGCAAGAGGGAGGTGAATATTGATGGAGGTTTGGTGGAAGGGTGGTTTTTTGGGAATATGAGGGATGGTGAAAAAGGGAAAAGTAGGAAGTTTAAGGTCAAAACCCAGTCAATCTTCTAAGAAGAACATAAACCTAGGTGGGGTCTATCGGCAATTGTTGAAGAAAATTGGTGAGCCTCCGATGTGAGCGTCGATGGCCATTACCTATTCAGGTCTACTGATTCAAAGCCGGTGACTGACCAAAGTCTTGAGGATTGACACCAGCTTTTGCCAGGTGAGACACTGATGTGACGATTACTCCTAGGTGTATTGACTTGCGTAGGTGACTTGAGGGCGGTTCGTGAAATTGTATCGGCGTTCCTCCGGTGAGTCGCCGATTGCCTCTCGAAATATCTTGTGCACTGCCTTATCTTCTGTGGGAGGTCGACGCCCTGTGCTTTGGCATCGGCATCTGGCTGCTAAAGCATTGGTCACGCCCTGTCCCCCTTTTACCTTAAACTACAATTACCTACTAAAATCAAAAACAACAATGCATTAAAAAGTTCAAAGAGAATAAAAATAAGAATGCTTCAGTTGCCTCCCAAGAAGCGCCTTAGTTAACGTCGTGGCACAACATGGTTCCATAAGTTTTATGGTTCATCTAGGTACAAGACCTTTGTTCGCCAAAGCTCCAACACTCCTAAATATCTTTTTACCCTTTGCCAATTGACCTTGAATTTTGAACCATTTTCTCCTTGAAGTTCCATGGCACTACTATCGTAAACTTTTGATACCTTGAATGGACCTGACAATTTAGATTTTAGCTTCCCTGGGAATAATCTCAGTCGGGAATTGAGCAATAACCCCCAGTCCCCTGGAGCAAAATCCCGTTGCAAAATTTTTTTATCATGATAATGCTTCATGCGGGCTTTGTAAATAGCTGCATTCTCATATGCCCTCATTTTGAATTCATCCAATTCACACATATTTTCTACTTGCCCTTGGACGACTCTCACCCATTCAAGGTTCAAGCTCTTCAATGCCACAAGGCCTTATGTTCTAACTCAACAGGGAGATAGCACGCCTTACCAAAGACAAGCTGATATGGAGACATTCCAATTGGTGTCTTAAATGGAGTCCGATAGGCCCACAAGGAATCATCTAGATTTTGAGCCCAATTAGTTCTGTTCACATTGACTGTCTTGTGAAGATAGATTAGATCTCCCGATTTGAAATTTCTACTTGATCATTGGTTTATGGGTGATAAGGGGTAGCCACTTTATGCTTCACCCCATATTTGACTAACGAGGTGTTGAACAATTGAGTGGAAAAATGTGATCCTCCATCACTAATGATAGCTCTAGGAGTGCCAAACTGGGAGAAAATGTGCTTCTTCAAAACGGTTGTTACACTCCTCCCCTCATTGTTGGGTAATGCTACAGCTTCTGCCCACTTAGAGACATAATCAATCACCACCAAGATATACTTATTTCCATACGAGCTAATAAAGGATCCTATGAAATTGATCCCTCATACATCGAACAACTCAACCTCTAGGATTGGTGTCAATAGAAGTTGGTGCCTCCTTGAAATACTCCCTGTTCATCGACACCGATTGCATTGCTTCACAAATTCATGAGCATATTGATGTAGGGTAGGCCAATAAAATCCACACTGTAACATCTTTGTGGCTGTCCGACACTTCCATAATGGCCCCCAACAGGTGAAGAATGACAAGCCTCTAGAATTGGTACCATTTCCACTTCTGGGACACACCGTCGAATCAACCCATCCGCGCAACTATGAAAAAGTTAAGGTTCATCCCAATAAAAATTTTGGACATCATACATGAATTTCTTATTTTGATGAAAGTTTAAACCTTCAAGTATGAGGTTACTTGCCAAATAATTAGCCAAGTTCAGTAAACCACGGTGTTAAGTCGTGGGTTGTAGCTAGAATATGTTCATCCGGGAAGTTATCATTAATTTCCTCTTAGATTCCAGTTGACCACTTGTCTCTAGACGTGATAGAGGGTCGGCCACTGCGCCACCACTTTGGTTCCCAAATATATGCCCGAAACTTCTCAAACGCAAACACAAGAACGAGTAATTCTTGTTCAGTCATTGTATAGTTTGTTTTTGCGTCATTTAGGGACTTGCTGACATAATAAATGAGGTGAAACATCTTGTCTTTCAGCTGGCTAAGGACTATCCCTAATGCTACCCCACTGGCATCGCACATGACCTCGAAGGGATTTAACCAATCATGTGTCATAATGATTGGGGTGAAAACCATCCTTTTCTTAAACTTTTCAAAGGCTTTCATACACCCTTCATCAAAATTGAACTTTGCCTCTTTTTCTAGCAGCCGAAATAGAGGATGAGTTATCTTGGAGAAATCCTTAATGAAACGGTGGCAAAATCTCGCATGCCTGACGAAACTCCTAACACCCTTTAGTATGCTTGGCGGTGGTAACTAAGAAATAGCATTGATCTTAGCTTGGTATACCTTAGTTCCTTTCTCGGAGACTTTTTGCTGCAATACAATCCCTTCTTTTACCATGAAATTACATTTTTCCCAATTGAGGTCCGAGTTTGTCTCCTCGTATCTCTTCAATACCACTTCTAGTGTACCAAACAATCTTCAAATGAATCCCCCACAACTGAGAAGTCATCCATAAAGACTTCCATAGTGTCTTCCACCATGTCTGAAAAGATGGACATCATACATATTTGGAAAGTGGCGGGAGCATTGCAAAGAACAAAAGGCATCCTCTTGAAGGCAAAAGTCTCGTATGGACATGTAAAAATGGTTTTCTCTTTATCCTCAGGTGCAATAGAGATTTGATTGTACCCTGAGTATCCATCCAAGAAACAATAATATTCTTTTCTGGCCAAGTGATCTAACATTTGGTCAATGAAGTGCACAGGGAAGTGATCTTTCTTTGTCCATGAGTTTAACTTATGGTAATCTATGCAAACTCTCCATACAGTAACTGGACGAGTTGCAATTAATTAATTCTTTTCATTTGGGACAACCGTAATGCCCCCTTTCCTTGGCACAAACTGTATGAGGCTTACCCAACTGTTGTCAGCAATAGGATACACCACTCCTACATCTAGCCATTTAATAATTTCCTTCTTGACCAAAACTTGCATAGGTGGATTTAGACGCCTCTGATGCTCGACTGATGGGCTACAATTCTCTTGCAGATTAATCTTGTGAGTGCAAATCCCCAAAGGAATACTGATAATATCAGCTATTGACCACCCTAAGGCTCGGATATGTCATTTCACTATGAGTTTTTCTACCTGGTTAGGAGTGAGCTTTGCTGAAATAATGACCAGGAGTGTCTCATTTCCCCCAAATATACATATCTCAAATGGGTAGGTAAGGGTGTGAGTTCCAAACTCAGAGGTACAATAATGGATGGTTGTAAAGGTAGGGTTGTCCGATTTTTAAGGTCGAGGTCGAGTTTCCTAGGTTGGAAGGTATAAGTTCCTATCCCTTTGTTCACTTGACGTACCTCCTCCCATTCTTCAACCCTCAAGAAAATGCTAGCAAACATTTCTTCCAGAATCTCTTCTTCCATCTCCCCTCCAAATGTTTCTTCACTCATGTTGGGTTGGGGTGGTGAAACTTTTGTTTCCTTCGTTACTTGTTGAGTTGCCACTTGGAGTGCTAACACATTCATTCTATCTTCTAACTGTTTTATTGCTACGTTATATGATTTTTCACTATTGTAGTGAGGTCCAACAATTCACTCCGTAACTCCTGCACTCGTGAATCAATTGAAATAACTTTTTCGAGCACCACCTCAGAAGTGTTTTCCATGCGAGATAAGAGTGAATTGTCACTTCCTTGCCTACTTGTTTCAACTAAATAGACATCATTCTGACCTTGATTTTCACTATAAGGATATACATAGCCTTGATTGGATTAATGGTACCTGATATCAAAACCCTATATATAATTCATTAATAGCTCTATCTGTTTCATCATGACCAGCAACACTGTATCTTTCCTCCCTTCTCTACGCCACATCTGATCCACTAAGTTGAGAGTCTCCACATAAGGTTCCCCTCGGGGTCTCGCAACAGCCTTTCAAAAGGGCTCATTAGCATGAAAATGATCACTCAACAACTAAGATGCAAGATTAACTCAAATTAACAAACAACACAAGGATATCAAGTGCTAGTCCCCAACAGCGATGCCATTTTTTATAACGCTCAAATACACTCCTCATTCATAAAAAGTATAAGCAATTGCTGCATCAAAATACATATTCCCGATTGGATGTCAGGGTCGAATCTCACAGAGACTAGTGAATGATGTGCGCAAGCGTTGTTTTAGGAAATTTGAATTAATTAGAAACAATGAAGGAAAATAGACAGGAAATTTGGGGGGGGGGATAGAGTTAACAATATTGTGAATTTCAAACTAGCTTGCCAAAATAGCAAAATAACCAAAATTGATAGACAATAATGAGAGAAGACTAGAGGTGTGGTGTAGATGGGGTGCTAATCAAATAAGGATATTCTAGCTCATCAAATCATTGTGAATACGTGTAAATAACTTTGGGCAAGATGGCATCCTAAGTTTTTCAACCTCATAGATGCCTTTTCCTCAAGTCCTTTCGACACTCAAGACTCAATTCAATTAGCCCAATAGAGTTTCGGTTAATAGCTGAGCTATTTCTAGCTATCAACTATAATTAGGATGGTGATAATGGGTTTTGACTATTTCTAGCCCAACTCCACACAATCACATCCATTCCCACCATCAAATTCTCTCCTAATACTTGAATTCTTCTTTTTCAAGCTAAATCAAGTAAGAAAAGTAAACCCACATTTGCAACTATGGATCATCAATTATAAATTGGAGAGAATTCAACAGATTTACACTAATTAAGCAATATTAAGATGAATCTAGCAATATCCAACCTAATTAAGCACCCATCATCACACACCTCTAGTTGATGATTTAGTTACTTATGATTATGAAAGTAAAGAGTATATTAATCAATAAACTCAATGATTTCATTAGTAAGAGCAAGCAAAATCAAACTCAAAATATGTTTGCAACAATGGTTATACCTTGCTAATGAAAGAAGAAGAAAATAAGAAAACCAATATTCCACAATCTCCTCCAATGGAGTTCTTCTATTTCCAATGCAAAAGGAGTGTTCAAAAAGCTAAACTTGAGATCTAATATGTACAGAGTACTTTCTTTTGGACTATATACAAAAATAGGGCAACCAATCTCCTCTCTTTTAGTGTTAGATGCAATTGCTCCTTTTAAGGCATTTTGTCACTTGCGAAGGCACCGATGGTTCACTGTTACACTCCGCGAACCGTCGTCCGTCATCTTCTGCTCCTTTAGTGATTTTCAGTACCATTCGGTGATTCACCAGCCTCTAACTGCACTCCGCCAATTACTTTGCTCCTTGGTCCTACAAGTTCATGCGCCTGTAGACGATTGACCGGCGAGTCGCTGGTTGATGACCGCGACCACCGGTTGCATTTGTTCCTCAAAAGTAGTGATCCTCTACATTTTACCGGCGTTTTGTCGGTGTCCTCTGGTGGAGCGTCGATTTTCACCTAGTTTCCTTCTTCTTACTCCACTTCTTACTCTTTTTCTTCAACTTAGATGTCTACACATAAAAAGGCAAAAAGGGCATAAAATTCATCTAAATGACTTGAAAACTAATCTGAAGATTACGCTTAAGAGCCTAATAAGTTGGTGAATTACCAACTCGTCACAAGCCCCCAGCTAACTCCAAGTCTAAAACTAAAAAAAACATAAAAAGTTTAAATTGATAAATGTCCTTGGATGATGAGGACTCACCCAAAGCAGGATGGAGTTGAATTGAGTAGGTGCGAGCTAGTGATGAGATTGGGAGGGATCACGCGAACCTATATCATAAGACGATATAGTATAGAGTATGTGGTCAGTATTTTGAATGTACTAAGTATGTAAAGTAAGTAAAACATAATTAGTAAAATATTAGCTGAAATCAAGCATATAAATTAAATAGATCATAAGAGTAAGGACTACATGCAAAAATCCATATCCGAGATATACATAATCATAGGGTATTCATCATATACTGAATATAATGACCTAAGATATAAAAATGAAAATCATATGACTTGTCATTCTTGAAGTCATAAGTAAAGGCTCATGAACTGATCATTGGGTCAATCATTCTATGAAACCTGATATTATCAGCCATGAACATGAGTAACTGAAATCATGAGGAATAATGGGAGACTCATCATAACCGACACTCACCATGAATAAGCGCATTACGATCCACGTCTTTCCCACATGGAGGAGATACATCCAAAGCCTTACATGGTCAAAGTACGAATAAGGTGTGATATCACAATGTGCCCTAGGGTGGGGGAAGCACTCTCTTGAAAGGTTCCAACTATATACCTATGTTGGCACGTAATTTATGAGGCGGGAGAACCTCAAAACTCCTGGCCTAGTTGGTGCTAGACAATACTCCCAAAACTTGAGGTTGGGGAACCTCAAAACTCTTGGCCTACTTGGTGCTAGACAATACTTGTAAAACATGCATATTGCTCATATAATCATATTCTCAAAACATAGCTTATATTTGAACATTGGGAGTATTGACTCCAAGTCATATCATAAACTGATCTTGTTAGTCTTGGCTAAAATCATAATAAGCATACTTAATTTGTATGGGCTTACCCAAATCATAAAATCATGCATACCTGAAATAGACTTCATAAATCAAAATTATGGATTCATAAGTTGAGAGTTCATAAACATTCATGCATACTAGATAAATCATCATGCTTGAAATCATGGATCATAGGCTTGAATTTTCATAAAACTTGCATAATAGAGCATTATTTCTAATAACTTGAAATCATGAATTTGTAATCAAGTTGAGTGTAAAATCTTCCCATTAGACTTAATCCATACATTATAACATGAGGATATTGGACCTATGAACATAGCTTCGATAATTTCGTAGAATTGGGTTAAAACCCTAGAAATCAATACACTTGATTAGGAAGTTGAATAAAGGAATTAGAGACGAAATTTGGGAATGAGGGTGGAAGTAATCCCCCCTTAATGGTCATACATACCTGGGTAAACTGATTTCCAAACTGGTCTTGAAAGCCCAAGAGAATTGAGGATGAAATTGAGGAGGAATTCTAGTTTGATCTTGGAAGAGGATTTTAAATCAATGCATGCATGGGAGAATAATCACATAGTCTATGTTAAACCCTCTTAAAACACTCATCACAAGGCTCTAAAAAATGTCATTAGGAAGTTAGGAGCTTAGGAATTTACAAAAATACCCTTGGGAACACGTAATTAAAAATCGACTGTTGGGCACCAAGAGTCATACCACGAGTCATTCCCACAAATAATGAATTGTGGTTTTCTCTCTTTGTTAGTCCACTACATTTCCAGGATCACTATTTCTCAAACCTCCGACCTCACAATAACTCGTTGTTTCCTACAATAAGTCATGCCATAGCTCGTGGTTCGGGGTCCTCATCCCCCAAACAAACATTCCACGACTGCATACAACAACTCATTGTTACCTATAATGAGTCATACAGTAACCCATTATATCCCTTAAATATTCCATTCACAATATATTACGACTCTTTCCCGCAACCCCTCATACCAAATGACGAGTCGTACCTTGACTTGTAGGTCTAAGATCTGACAACCAGTAGCATACCATGAACCCTGACCAAGATTCATTACATCAACCTATGAATCATTCCATGAGTCATTATCACTTGTTTGGGAACACTTCTGGCTCATTACGACTCCCTTCTACGACCCGTACCAAGGAACAATGACTCGTACCACGAGTCGTTCTAATAAAAAATACAGATTTTCTACTGAATCTGCTACATGTCTAGGGCTTGGTCGTAGGGAATTTTGGGGTGTTACAGAAAGGGATCAGAGAAATAGAGCTAGAATAGTAGGTTCTTACCAAGAGCTTCACAGTGACCCTAGACCTTAGTCATCCGGACAGTCAATTCACCCTATAAAGAGTGTTTTTGTATGATCAACTTGAGGTCTAAATACCATCAGCTACAAGTTAAGGAAACTAATATTCAAAGACTAATTTCCTAACCAAGTACGACCACTATGAGTTTTTGGTGATCTCATTCAGGCTTACCAATGGTGCAGCAGCCTTGATGGATCTAATGAACAAGATGTTTAAGCAGTTTGTAGATGTATTTATGATTATCCCAATTGATAATATTCTTATTTATTCCCAATCTAAAGTTGAACGTGAAAATCATTTGAGAGCAGTGTTGCAAACTCTCTGGGACCACAGATTATATGCTAGATTCTCTAAATGTGAATTTTGGATAACAATTTTTTATTTTCTTAGTCATGTCAATACAAGTGAATGTATAAGGGTCAACAATCAGATGATTGAAGCTATTAAGAATTGGCCTAGACCTTTGAACCCTATAGAAGTTCGTAGCTTTCTAGGATTAGCAGGCTACTATTGTAAATTTGTAGAGGGATTTTCTACCATCTCCGCTCCATTGACAAAGATGGCTCACAAGGAAGCTAAGTTTTAGAGGAAAGAGGCATCTAAGCGGAGTTTTCAAGAGTTGAAAAATAGACTGACATCAGTGCCTGTCTTGACTCTTCCATAAGGCATAGAAGGTTATGTTATATATTGTGATGCCTCTAAAATTGGTTAGGGTTGTACTCTGATACAGCATGGTAAAGTCATTTCCCATGTCTCGAGACAGTTGAGGATGCATGAGCACAACTACCCTACCTATGATCTTGAACTGCAGTAATAGTGTTTGCATTGAAGATGTGGCATCATTATTTGTATGGGGTTATATTGACATATTCACATAACATAAGATCCTCTAGTATTTATTTCAGCAAAAGGAATTGAACCAGATGCAGAGAAGATGGTGAGAATTGTTGAAAGGCTATGATGTGAGTACTCTATACCATCTGGGTAAGGAAAATGTAGTAGCTGATGTTTTAAGCTACAAGGCTGTGGGAATTCTAAGTCATATTGAAGCTGACAAAGTAGAAATGGTGAAAGTAGTGCAGTAGTTAGTTAATTTGCATATTCGGTCGTTAGATATCAAGGATGGAGTCGTCATTCAAAAAAGTGAAATAGAGATAGTATGATGATCTAGAGCTAGTGAAATGGAATGATAGCATTCCACAACAGAAGCAAGCCTTGTTTGAATGTGGGTTAGATAGAGTTCTCGATTATCAAGGTCGTTTGTGCATACCTAATGTAGGTAAGCTATAGGAAAAGAATTCTAACTGAAGCACATTACTCCTGTTATTTAGTACCCCTAGGTGCAACAAAAATGTATTGTGATTTATAAAAGCTTTATTGGTAGAATAATATGAAGAAAGATATTGGAGGCATAGTAGCTTGGTGCCTGAACTGCCATCAAGTGAAAGTTTAAAACTAGAGACACGGAGGATTAAAATAGAACATAGAAATCCCAATGTGGAAATAGGAAGTGATTAACATGGATTTCATTATAAGATTTCATTGAACAAGTAGGAAGTATGACTCTATTTGGGTGGTTGTTGATAGACTAACAAAATCAGCTCATTTCCTACTAGTCAAGACTATTAACATAGTGATAGATTATGTCAGATTGTATATCCGTGAGATAATCTACCTCCATAGAGTACCAATGTCTATCATATCATATAGAAGAGCTTAGTTTATAGTGAACTTTCAGAAGTCATTCTAGAAAGGCTTGGGGACTCAAGTGAATGTCAGCACAACATTTCATCCTCAGACTGATGGATATGCTTAATGCACTATCTAAATACTTGAAGATATGCTATGTGCCTGTGTATTAGACTTCAAAGGGAGTTGGGATGAATATTTACCTCTAATTGAATTTTCTTATAGTAATAGTTATTATGCGAGCATAGAGATTGCTCCATATGAGGCATTATATGGACAAAAGTGTAGATCGCCAATCGATTGGTTTGAAGTTGGTAAAGCAATGTTCCAAGGTACAGACTTGGTACAGCAAGTTATGGAAAATGGTAAAGCTTGTTAGAAATAGATTGCAGATAGCTCAAATCTGACAGAAGTCATATAATGATATATGCCGCCCAGCTTTAGAATTTAAGGCTAGAGATTGGGTCTTTCTGAAAGTCTCACCTATAAGGCATTACGTATTTTGGTAAGAAGGGAAAGCTAAGCCCAATGTATTTTGGGCCTTGCAGAATCATCTGCGGAATAGGTAAAGTAGCTTATGAACTTTAGTTGCCAGTAGAACTTGAAGCAGTTCATCTTGTATTTCATGTATCAATGGTATGAAAGTGTCTAGGAGATCCGACACGTATTATACCTATTAAGAATGTTTAGATATTTGAAGAAATGGCTTATATAGAGGTACCGGTTGCTATTTTTGATCATTAAGTCAAGACACTCAGGACAAAAGAAGTCTTCATAGTAAAGGTGTTGCAAATAAGCAATAATATTAAGGAAGTAACATGGGAAGCAGAAGAGGAGATGAGGCAAAAGTATCCTTATTTATTTATGTCTTAAAGACATCATAGAGGTACTTTTTTGATAAATTTATATTTATATTATGAATCCTAGAAGTGCATGAAAAGAGTTGATAAGTAAAATATAAACTTCATTCGAGGACGAATGATTCTATGCGAGGGAGGATGTTACACCCTATATGAATCTAAAGAGTAAGTGTTATACATTGTAGAAGGTTTGAAGTTTGAGTGTGCAAATGAATCGATGAACAAATGGATGAGACAATCGGAGGCCAGGCCAGAAGGCCTGCCAAGACGTGGACCGTGACGCTCTACATGATGCAGTAGGCCAACAAGACTTCCCTATATATATGTATATAAGTTATATAATTAGTCATTTTCTAGAAATCTCCCAGGAAGCAGCTCACCCCAAACATTTTCCTCTTAGGTTTTTCTATAGATTTGAAGAGAACTGAGGTAGTAAATCACCTCCAAACATCAATCCATCTTAGACATAGATTCTTGAGGGCATAAAGAAAGTCGTCGTAGAGACATTTCATCAAAATTACCTCATATTAGGAGAAGAAAAAGAAGTGAAAGTTCTGGAAACTTACTTCCTCGATTACTAAGATCCTTCACAAGCTTGAGTAAGTTTTTCTACCTTCCTATTTCTAAGAAATTCTTAGTTTTATGCCTCGTAGAAAGTCGTAAGTAATTGTTGTACTTTTTGGCTGATTAAGGAAGTTGAAATGAGGTGTATGTATATGTATATGTGTTTGTATATTAAAGAAACTACAAGTTTAAGCTAAGGTGATTGCTGGTAAAGTCAAAACTAATGATAAAAGGTATGTAAAGGTGCCCCTCCTCTTTCAATCGCATGAATTCAAGTGTAATAGTTGTTGAGTCATGTGTATCAAAGTGTTTCTTAGATTTTACTAAGTTGAACCTGCAAGTTGAAGCTATATTATGTTATAGGATTTCAAACGATTACCCTATTATGAAGCAAAGGATGTAATTGTACTACTATGGACGTATGTGAAGTGAGGATGAATATGATATTATTCTTGTTTGAAGTTCCAATTTCTTGGTCTATATTCATTATCTAACTCTTGTCTTATCATGAACCCAAATAACTCTATGTTTTTAGACTCTACTTGTTGAAATCATAATTGGAAATAAGGCATAATAAGAGGAATATTATTGTTAATAAGTTGTAAAATTCAAAACGCATGTTCTTGATGAATTGGTTAAATTGAAGGATGTGGTGAAGGCTACTGTTGTCGATAGATTATTGTGTAGAGATAGTATATATTGTTGATGAATTTCTAAGAAGACCCGGTGATGAGGGCATTGGTTATTAGCTGCTAAATAACTAATTTAAATCGATGTAAGGGCGATAGATTTAACTTCTAAAAGGACTCTACACCTTGACTTCCAATGGATAAAGTGTCAAACTATCTACTCCAAAGTCTTGAGATTAATTCTAAAAGCTTCTAAAGTTTTCTTCAAACTTTTAAGCCAAAGCTGTCATAAGATCCTTAAGCTTTTAAGTTAACACGCTACAAGTTTCCTAAGCTCTAGAGTTTAACTCCAAAATTTTTTATAAGACATCTCTACGCTTCCAAGCTTATGAATTATAAGTTCTTCTGCCCCAAGGTGGAACCCTTGTGTTAGATTTTACGTATTAAAACATATATAATCTTGAGCGTAATCCTAATGCTCCCTAAGAACTATCTACAAGCTATCAAGTTAAAGCAATTGCAAGATCCTAAGTTTCAAGGTAACTCCAAGTCCTAAGGCTCCAAGTCGTATGTTCATATTTCTTGAGTTCATATTAAGTCATAGTCAATCCATAAGTTTGAAAGAGTTATATGCTTTATTATATATTATTCCATTCGAGTATCAAAATATATTCATATATACTATATGGTCAAAATATCGAATATATTATACCTGATTTGAGTATCGAATGGCCTATAGGCGATTATATACTACATTATATTTGGTCGGAGTAATGGAAGGACCCTACATTCATGCAATACAGATATTGCATGTATTCATGCATATAGGGTTTCAGGTTGTAGAGTTGTAGGTTGTCTCTTTCTTACCCTATCTCATTGATTTGATTTCAGTTATCTTGTTGTTATTTTCTTATAGTTATTGCTTTACAGCCTTACATACCTCTATATTTCATTCGTACTGACATCCTTTCACTTGTGGACCCCTACATTCATGTTGTAGGTGTAGATAGAGGTTCTGATAGTTCATTGTAGTCGGAAATTGAGTTCATCTACAGAGCCGGTATTTTCCTTTCTCTTCAAAGCAGTTTCTCTAGTTCTATTTTTGCATGCATTCGAGTTTTGTTGTACAAAGATTGGTAGTCCGGGGCCTTGTCCTGACCATCAGTTTAGTACTCCTATAGAGGCTTTGTGGACTTGGTTTGAGAAGTACAATATAGTTTATGGCCTCGCCAGCCTTCCACGGTTTATTCAGATTGTGTTGTAGTCTTGTCAGCCTATCTTTTCTTATTATTATTGAGTTAAGACCTCATCGGTCCATGTGTTTTTCTATAGTAGATTTTGATAGGTGGCCTTAATGTTACAGTTACAATTGAGATATTGGTGGGTCCTTGGTCCAACAGGTATCAAGTGTCGGTCGTGCCTCCCCTAGTTTGGGGTGTAACAGCTCCATGGAAAGTTTGACTCATATAGAAGGAAGTAAGAAAGACTTAGCTAGAGATATTCACAAATTGGCAATCCTGGTGTTTTGCTTATTGGACTCCAAGGATGGCGATGTGGTGGTACAAAATAGAGCGGAATTTTTCCTAAGTGCAGAAGTAAAAGAGTGTTATACCCCGGGAGCCCAAGGATCAGACCCAGGAGTTCAAATAGGGAAAACTAAAATTTTTGCACCAGGTCACAGAACGAGTCATTCTGTGACCCATGAGGATAGACCGCGAGTCGTAGGGTGACTGTAACACCCTAAAAGTACTAGAGATCAGACCCCGATGTTTTAAGATGTGCAGCAGAAAAAGTCAACAGAAATTTGTTGCAGGACGAGTCAAGGAACGACTCGTTAGGTGACCCCATGAGTCGTGGTTTGACTCGTGGGGGAGCAGTCAAGGAAGGTGAGCCGGTCTAGTGGATACGGATGACCCGACGAGTCGTCTTGCCTGATAATGACTCGTCAAGTCAGTTGTTAGGAGGGAGAATCTTTGGTTTTAAGGAAATTTCCGGTGAACTTAACGGAAGGGCATAACAAATCGTGGGAGCTAGTGATGAGTCGTAGCGTTGGTCATGGCCCGGAGGTTGAGAATTTCCAGTAGACCTGACAAATGGCCTAACGAATCATTCGGTGGGACAACGACTTGTCAGGTGAGTCATGGCATCAGTTCGGGAAATTTTTTAGATTTTCTCAGGGGCAGGTTGGTAAAATCCCACGCTCCCAGATTTAAAGTGATGTCGTTTTGGGTATGTTTAGGGACGTTTTTAAGGGTTTTCCCAAGCCTAAACCCTCATTCTCTTAATCTCCTTCTTCCGCCTCTCTTCTCAAATATCCTAGGGGTTTCACCAAGGTGTTCTTCAAGCTTCAAGGAAGGTAATCAAACGAGATTTTCATCTACCAGGTACGCGGGACTTCAACAAGGATATCCTTTCCTCCTGGTGCCCAAAATGTTTTCAATAAGAATCCGATTTTTAAATCTATTTTGAGTGTCATGATTTGGGGTTTTAGAAATGGGTAATTTCTTCTTTATTCGTCATTCTTAAATGCTAATATTTATTGTGATTATGGAATAAATTGGAATGTTAATTAATGGGTTACTTTGGAATATGGATTATATGTTGGGATTGCATGATGGTAGCATGTTCTTCATGAATTGACTTGAGTAATAAATGGGATCTGCTTATTGTTGACTTGATTGTCGTAGTCATGCATGAATATGATGAAATTGTGAAGATTAGGTGAGTATGTATGCATGAAGTATGTTCCTCCTAAATTTATTCTAGTATTGATTGGGAATTGTACATTTCTTTCATGATTATTGTAGAAACTCATGAACATGATGGGAGTGTGAAAATATTGCATAATTAGCCCTAATGGCTTGAGTATGATGTTGATGATCAAATGGGATTGAGTAGACGTTATGGGCTTGAGTAGTTGAAATAACTGAGGTGCCCTTACCATGCTTTAGATTTAATTGATTTGACGTAAGAAGATTTTACCTCCATTGTTGAACTATGAAGTCTGGGCGGATTCTATATTGTTTTCCTTAGTAAAATTGTTTTTATAAAAATCTTGGAATCTAAAATGCCCATGGCTAAAGAGTTCACAAAGGAGTGATTGTGACAAGTGTGTGGAATGTCGTAGACCTATATAAGTGAAGTCATATATCTTGATAGAGTATGAGTTGTATTTATAAACCATGCATGATCTTGTATTACATGTGAATGAGATGAACTTGGAGTTCGGAATGTCATGACAGTTTATGCATAGTGTGACCCTGTAGGATACTCGTTAGCAAGAGATGCTTGAGATAAATATAAATTAGATTCCATGATGAGGTGCATAATGATGATAACGCATAAGAACGATATTGCAACTGTTGGGTTGATGTTATTAGAAAGTAGCCCCACCCTATTGATAAGAATGTTGTATGATGAAAATCAGTAAATGTCCTTTGTCTCCGATTAGTTGTTGCGATTGGATTAGCATTAGTCAGTTGGAATTTCTAGTTAGCAAGAGTATTTCCCTAGTCAGTCGGGATTTCTCGTTAGCAAGAGTATTTCCCTAGTCAGTCTGGATTTCTCATTAGCAAGAGTATTTCCCCTAGTCGGTTGGGATTTCTCGTTAGCAAGAGTGTTACACCCCGTAAGGTTCTAACATGTAGTGGGCCTATTTGTACGTTGGTTGAGAGTTTTAGAGTTCCATACATACGAGGAAAGGGCCCGGGGAAAGGCCGAACGAGTACAAAGTTGGGATTTCATGGGAGGAGGCCGAACTAGGTTGCTAGAGGGGCAAAGTGGCATGTAGCAGCTCCCTTCGCGTTAACCAAAGTGCCACGGAGCAGAATCAGCGCGATCAGCAGAGTGCCACGTTGCCTTGTCTGCTGCCTCAAGTATATAAAGTCCTCACACTTAGAGTATATATTATTTCCATACAAATATCGGCCAGAACAGAGGTGGAAGCGAAGGGAGATCATAATAATCGTCCGATTACGCCGCTAAACGCCGTCCAAATCTAAATTAACTCCGGGTATTGAAGTATAAAGTTGCAGGGAGCATCGCTATGGAGTTATTTTCGTAAAATACGCCTAGAAAATTGTCATCTCGCCAAGCTTAAGTTGATGGAATTGTTTCAAACTAGTGTCAATACGATCACGTGCCTAAAGTAAGTATTTCTCCCTTCTAGATTCTCGAGAAATTATGAGTTTTTGATCGTCTTTCGATCAGTAGAAGTATAGTCAGTATATATATATATATATATATATATATATATATATATATATATATATATATATATATATATATATATAAAAGTTATTATTTTCTTCAAATATGGTAATAAAGTAGCCCTACTCTTCTGTTAATATGATTACAATTGAGAAGGGCAGTTGAACACGAGCCGAAACTCGCTAGTTAATCGGTAAACAACGAACGAGGTATGTTAAGGAATTTTCTTTTGGCAAGTTAGTTTCTTCTGCATAGTAGTCCAGTATGAATCCCAATAAAGCATGTTTGGAGTATGCTCTCATGTCTAGTTGCTATTGTCAGTTGAGGCTCGTAATTTCTATTGTTTTGGGCTGGATTACACCTGTATAGCCCTCTATGACCACCCCAGGGTTAATACCTATGTCGCCACCCGCCAGGGGTGAGGATACGTCGCTCAACGAAATGACATGCCATCTGTAAGGGACAAATATAGGGATCCAGATCCTCATATGTCGTGGTTGGCCTTATACACGCCCCCGCCAAGCGTTTACGCCCGGGGTGTAGATATCAGGAGTCCTCTGGACTCAGACACAGCTACAGTCAGGGGCCGAGCGAGCCCAGTTACAAACCCAGGGGATCGGCAGGATGCTTATAGATGGTAGTTGACTCAGTATGACCTGGATAGGGGTATATAGATTAAAGTGTACTCACTAGGGCTAATGGGGGCCCGGGTGGGTTATTATGTGTTGATTGTGCCTTCCGGCTTATGGGGGCCTGGTAAGGGTTATGTTTGCTTTAGTTACTAATAGTTAGACAGTATGACACTTCATTTGTCAGGTATGACTCCTACCCTCCTTATCACAGTTATGTTTAGCCCTAATTTCACTACTTCAGTCCTCTTCAGTCCGTTTTCTTTACTTCAGTCATTGTTAGTTCTATTTCTTACTTTCAGTCATTTAAAGTTACTGCCTTACATATTCAGTACCTGTGGTACTGATGCCCTCTACTGGGGTGCTGCATTACTTGCCTGCAGGTACAGATAGACGAGGAGAGGGTCCCTCGTAGTTCCAGTCAGCCGTACAGAACCGTCAGCTCCCTTCTTCGGGAGCTTGTGTGATAGAGGTTTATTCCTTTTGTTTGTATAGTATGGGTAGGTCAGGGCCCTATCCCAACTATCTTATTACTCCTAGAGGCTTGCAGATTGTGTTACTTCCCTGTGGTTAGATGATATCGGTTGTGTGGGGCTCATATGTGTTTTATATTATGTGTGTTGGCCATGTGGGGGCCTATTTAGTTATTGATTGGTGGCCTTGTCGGTCATAGTTCAGTTTGGCATCGACTTTACTCTCCAGTTATAACTAGATATCATGGTGACCTTGTCGGCCCGCATAGGACTCCCTATGATTGTTTTTATCTGGTTAGTTGTTTATCTTACATAGGTGGCTATAGGCCTTGTCGACTGAGGGTTGTATTTACAGCCACTATATAGCCCGTTGTTTTCTTGATTCTAGATTTAGAGTCAGCCCTGCACCAGAGGTGCTTAGGCTCAGTCAACTCGGCAGTTCAGGTCCTAGTAGGGCACCAAGTGCCAGTCATGCCTCCCAAGGTGGAGCGTGACAAAGAGTATTTCCCTAGTTGGTCGGGATTTCTCGTTAGCAAGAGTATTTCCCCTAGTCGGTTGGGATTTCTTGTTAGCAAGAGTATTTCCCTAGTCGGTTGGGACTTCTCGTTAGCAAGAGTATTTCCCTGGTCGGTCGGGATTTCTCGTTAGCAAGAGTATTTCCCCTAGTCAGTTGGGATTTCTCGTTAGCAAGAGTATTTCCCTAGTCGGTCGGGATTTTCGTTAGCTAGAGTATTTCCCTAGTCGGTCGGTATTTCTTATTAGCAAGAGTATTTTCCTAGTCGGTCGGGAGTTCTCGTTAGCAAGAGTATTTCGTACATCTCTAGCTAGTCAGTGAATTCTTACATCAAGTTTTCCCTCCCTTCGATGGTTAGGGATTTTCGCAAGTGAGAATGTTTCCCTTGGAAAGTCGGGGACCCTTTATATATCAGTCATGACTTTGCATTCCTGTGTCATTAAGACCTATACTTTTGTGCCCCAGTTGAACTTGAAACAATGCATGTCCTTATCATGTGATGATGTTTAAATTAATATGAGGATATCATATAGATTGTTGTATCTCTTTTCAGTTACGTTACTAACCCAGTGATTCACGGTACTCCCTATTTGTATTGATGCGTATGAGTTGTTTGTTTACATCCCTGCGTACTCAGTACATTCCAAGTACTGACTGCACGCATTTTGTGCTATATCATTTTATGATATAGATCTAGGTCTCCGGGTTCAGCCGCGTGACTAGATACACTTCTCTTTCTTCCAGTTGCTCACTGTGAGTTCTCATCTTCCGAGGACGTGGTTTATATTCTCATTTTATCTTGTTTTAGTTTTCAAACTTTTGGAGTTAGCTAGGGGCTTCTCCTAGCAACTCATCAGTTTATTAGAAGGCTTTCAGACTTGTTAGACAGGATCAACATTGTATTTAAATTTATTAAGTTGTCATTTTGATTTACATCAGTTCTAGTCAGTTCTTCCACTTGTTCATGATGTTTGATGTTTCTTATGTAAAGTGTATGCGATGATTATGCGATGGGTCGACTTGGAGCCTCTCAGGGTTCCTTGTCCCATGTCTATGATCCGGGTGTACTCTCGGGTCATGATAGTGACTCGTGCTGAGGGACTAGGGCCAAGTTTGAAGATGGAAATTTAAGTCACTGCGAGCATGACCACAAGTCATGGTCAGTCCTCACGACTCGTGGAGTTAGCTGTGGTCAAGGGAAATGAGTAAAAGAAATTGAGTTGGTAGTGTACTTAACAGAAGCAGACCACAACTTGTTGGAGGAAGTAATGAGTTCTGGTGAGAGTCGTGGGAAGAGGTGAGCGAGAAATGAAGAAGTAAGGCAGTGTACTCAACGATTGGTGACCACGAGTCATGAAGTGACCCATTACGAGCCTAGGAGAATAGACAAGGCAGTGCACTTGACGAGCGAAGTAATGAGTCATGCCCTCTAGCAACAAGTCATCAGGTCGTCCGTTAGGACAACTTGGCAGTTATTTTCTGCGAATTTAGTAAGGGTCTTTTCATGGAGTCAGCTATGATCTACAAGTATGCATGAACCCTATGATTTATGAATTATGTTTTGGCGTATTCACGGACCTTGATTCATGGCTAGTTCACGTACTTACAAGCATGTCTATGATTATCATGATTTAACTAGCCCATGAACTCATGCATGATATACGATGAGCACTATATATGTTTTGGGAGTAGTAACGAACACCAAGTTGGTTCGAGGCCCAAGTTCTGCCCCGGATCTCACAAACTATGTGCCACCGTAGGTATGTTGGGACCTCCATTGTGACTATCCCCTGCCCAAATGACCCTCTTCACAGTGACATCACACTTTCATGGTTCTATCCTTGGTAAAGAACAAACGGCTTCCCGATTAGCTTTACAAGTTGGGCTCCATGTGTGCTCATATGGGTATGTCGGTTAAGAGAAGTCTCCCACTGTTTCTCATGATTTATGCATGTTTATGATTATGTATATTGGTGAAATTCATGTTCAATAAAG
Source organism: Datura wrightii (assembly GCA_035772735.1). NCBI lineage: Eukaryota > Viridiplantae > Streptophyta > Magnoliopsida > Solanales > Solanaceae > Datura > Datura wrightii. Next base: position 101,911,313 of record JASDFA010000007.1, read on the forward strand.
CTTTTCTCTTATGATAATGATTACGATCATATTACGAATGTTTTAAAACCTTGAGCCTTATGTTATATTACGATATTTATGTTATGAGCATGTTTCCTACTCTTATGATCATTTATGAGTTTTTATATATTTTAAATGTCTGTTTTAGTTACCTTACATACTCAGTACACTCCACATACTGACCGCATACTTTCTATGTTGTATCGTCTTATGATACAGGTTTCGGCTCTTAGGCTCATCCTCATATCTAGATCACTTCAGAGTGTACTTTCAGCCCCTTTTTGGTGAGTCCTCATGTTCTGAGGGCCATATGTTTAGACTTTGATGTTTCTTTTAGTTTTCAGTATTGTAGGGTTAGTTGGGGTGTTGTCCCATTAACCCCTCTGTTATGATTAGAGGCTTTCAGACTATTTGTAGCACTCAGCTGTCATGTATGAATTTTGTGTCACTTTTCTATCTTATGCTATGATTTCATTTTTGTCATGATTTTTATGTTAAGTCTTCCGCTTTCCTTGAATGAATTAGGTGTATTCTCATTCCATGGGTCGACTCGGAGTCTTTCGGGGCTCCCTGTCCCGTGTTTATGATCCAAGCCCATGTTCGGGTCATGAAAAACTTGGTATCAGAGCCATGGGTTTGAAGTGTCCTAGGGTGTCTGAAAACCGTCTTAAGTAGAGTATTTTTCATGGGCGTGAAACGCGCCACACCTATGATGAAGAGGCTACGAGATGTTTAGGAAATGTTCCCTTCTTTCATGATCGATATCGTGCGATGAAAGTCTTTCTATCCTTCTAAATTCTTGCTATTCGTGATTACAGAATCATGGCTCCCAGGAGAATGAACGAAAGAAGGAATGGAAATGGTGAGGGCCACAGAGATGGCAATGATCATGGGCATTAGCAATCCCCACCTGTTCAGGAGCCCCAAGCACCAGAGCCAGTTGCCCACGCAGAGTTTCAGGTGGCTATCCAGATGTTGGGGCAAACCTTGACCGCTCAAGTCAACCAACAGGCTGTTGCGCATATCCCATAGAATGGCACTACGGCAGCGGCTCTAATTAGAGACTTCTTGAGGATGAACCCTCCGAAGTTCCTTGGGTCCAAGGTGGATGAGGACCCGCATGATTTCATCGAGGAGATTCTAAAGATCACCCAGGTTATGGGGGTGACCAATGGAGATTGTGTTAATTTTGCCTCCTATCAACTAAAGGAGGTGGCCCACACATGGTTGAAACAGTGGAGAGACGCTAGGGCAGTGGGTGCAGGCCCTATTGGTTGGGAAGAGTTCAACATAGCAATCTTGGATTAATTCTTCCCTCGGGAGATGACGGAGCAAAACGCGGTCGAGTTTGTTAACTTGAAGCAGGGTGACATATCAGTTCAGGAGTATGTATTGGAGTTCACCCGACTATCTCAATATGCACCAGAGTTGGTGGAAGACCAGAGGACTCGAGTGAGTTGATTTGCGCATCGGGTGGCGGACTACTTGGATAAGGATTGTAGGATCGCCATGTTGCATCAGGATATAGATTTTCCCCATATTGTGTTGCATGCTCAGTAGATGGAGTTGGTGTATCAGAGGTAGAGAGAGGCCAAGAGGGCCAGGATCGACAGTTACGGGACTTATCAAGTCAAATCAGGGGGTGGACAGTGTCAGTAGTCTCAGCATAGGTCTATTGCTCTAGCACCATCATTGTCCAGTACGCCATCTAGATTCCGAGGGGATCGGAGGAGCAGGGTTCCAGATTCGAGAGGCCAGAGTAGCATGCAGGTGGAGCGCACTTTCCCAGTTTGTGCTGGGTACGGCAAGAATCACCCCGGGAGGTTCCTAATCGGCTCGAATGCTTGCTTCAAGTGTGTCAAACCCAGACATAGACTCAGGGATTGCCCTTAAGCCAGATCAGGGGTCGATGGAGCTCGTATGCCAGAAGCCAGTTCTGCCGCTCCAGTAGCACGTCTCCCTCAGCAAGGTGCCTCGATCAGCTCAGCCGGCGGTCAGCGTCAAAACATGTTAAATACTTTAGCACCCCACCAGGAGCAGAAGGTCTCCCTAGATGTGGTCACTGGTAAGTTGCGTGTTTTTCATATTAATGTTTATCCTTTGCTAGATTCGGGAACTACCTTGTCTTTTGTGACCCCTTACATTGCTAGTGGCTTTGGTGTTAGTCCCGATACTCTGTTATAACCATTTTCGGTTTCTACCCCTGTTGGTGATTTGGTTGTATCTAGGCGGGTGTATAGTGGATGCCCGGTCACTATATTACACTAAGTCACCTCCACAGACCTAGTAGAATTAGCCATGATTGACTTTAACATTATTCTTTGCATGGATTAGTTGTATGCGTGTTATGCTTCTATCAACTGTAGAACCCTTAGTGGAATTTCATTTTCCAGGCGAATCAGTTTTGGAGTGGAAGGGTAGTTCAACTATACCAGAAGGTCGATTTTTTTCATATCTTAAGGCCCACAAGATGATTTCTAAGGGTTGCATGTATCATCTAGTTAGGGTTAAGGATGTTGAGTATGAGACCATGACTATCCAGTCAGTTTTGGTGGTGCGCGAGTATCTAGAGGTCTTTCCCGATGATTTGCCCGGTGTTCCTCCCGAGTAGGAGATGGATTTTTGTATTGACCTTCTACCCGATACGCAGCCTATATCTATCCCTCATTACATGATGGATCAAGCCGAGCTAAAACAGTTGAAGGATCAGTTGAAGGACCTATTAGATAAGGGCTTTATCAGACCAAGCAAGTCTCCATGGGGTGCAGTAGTGTTATTTGTCCAGAAGAAGGATGGTTCACTTTGGATGTGCATTGACTATCGACAATTGAACAAGGTCACCATTACAAACAGGTATCCTTTACCCAAGATCAATGATTTGTTTGACCAGCTTTAGGGTGCCATGTGTTTCTCAAAGATAGATCTCAGGTCTAGGTATCACCAACTTAGGGTTCAGGAGTGTGATATCCCGAAGACAGCCTTCAGGATGCTGTATGGTCATTATGTGTTTGTAGTTATTTTTTTGGACTAACCAATGCTCCTGCAGCTTTTATGGACCTGATGAATAGGGTGTTCAAGCCATATTTGGACATGTTCGTGATTCTGTTCATTAATGACATCCTCATATACTCTCAGAGCGAGGAGGAGCATGCCGCTCATTTGAGAGTAGTGATTTAGACTCTCAAGGATCGCCAATTGTATGCAAAGTTTAGTAAGTGCGAGTTTTGGTTGAACTCGATAGTATTTTTGGGGCATGTGGTTTCAAGCGAAGGCATAAAGGTAGATTCTCAAAAAATCTAGGCAGTGAAGAATCGGCCTAGACCGGTGAATCCTTCGGATATTTAAAGTTTCTTAGGCCTAGTTGGTTACTATCAGAGGTTTGTTGAGGGTTCCTAATCTATTGAAGCACCTTTGACCAAGCTGACTTAGAAAAAAGTGAAGTTTTAACAGTCAGAGGCTTATGAGAACAACTTCCAAGAATTGAAGACTTGACTCACTACCGCACCAGTGTTGACCCTACTCGAGGGTATGGATGGTTTTGTGGTGTGCTGTGATGTTTCGAGGATCGGACCCAGGTGTGTATTGATGCAGCGAGGGAAAGTAATAGTGTATGCCTCTAGATAGTTAAAGGTCTGTGAGAAGAATTACCCAACCCATGATCTACAATTGCCTGCGGTGGTGTTTGCATTGAAGCTATGGAGACATTACTTGTATGGGGTCCATGTGGATGTGTTTACGAACCACAAGAGCTTGCATTATGTGTTCATATAGAAAGATCTCAATCTTCAGCTAAGGAGGTGGTTGGAGCTACTCAAGGACTACGATATGAGTGTTCTTTAGCATCCGGGTAAGGCTAATATGGTAGAGGATGCACTTAGTAGGCTCTCTATGGAGAGTGTGTCCCATGTGGATGAGGGAAAGAAGGAGCTGGTGAGAGATGTCCATCGATTTGCAAGGTTGGGAGTTAGATTGTCGACTCGACTGATGGCAGTGTTGTTGTGCAAAATGGATCAGAATCGTCCTTGGTGACTGATGTGAAAGCTTGACAAGATGGGGATCTGATTTTGGTAAAACTAAAAGAAGTCGTTCGAAGTCATAAGGTGGAGGTCTTCTCCCAAGGGGGAGATGTTGTGTTGTGGTACCAGGGTCGTCTATGTGTTCCAGATATTGTTAATTTGAGAGGCTGGATATTGCATGAGGCACATGGATCCAGGTATTCTATCCATCCAGGTGCTACTAAGATGTATCATGATTTACAAGAAATCTTTTTGTGGGATGGCATGAAGAAGGATATTGCAAAATTCGTAGCCAGATGCCCGAACTGTCAGCAAGTAAAGGTTGAGCATCAAAGGCCGGGAGGAATACTTCAGGATATCAGCATTCCTACTTGGAAGTGGGAAGAAATTAATATGGATTTTATCGCATGCCTACCTCGTACTCCCCGGCAATATGATTCCATTTGGGTGGTGGTAGACAGGTTGACCAAGGCTGCACATTTCCTACCGGTGAAAACCACAGATTCAACGGATGATTATGCCAAATTGTATATCCGAGAGTTGGTTTGATTACATGGGGTGCCCTTGTTTATTATTTTCGATCGAGGTACTCAATTTACCACTCATTTTTGGCGGTCTTTTCAAAAAATGTCTTGGGACTCGGGTTAAACTTAGCACAATATTTCATCCGCAAATGGATGGTGAAGTAGAGCGGAAAATCCAAACTCTCGAAGACATGTTGAGAGCTTGCGTTATGGACTTTAAAGGTAGTTGGGATGATCACTTGCCCCTGATCGAGTTCACTTACAATAACAGCTATCACTCTAGTATCCAAATGGCACCATTCGAGGCTCGCTATGGGCGGAGATGTAGATCGCCCATCGGATGGTTTGAGGTTGGTGAGGAAGCTATGATAGGGTCAGATTCGATTTATGAAGCTATGGTGAAGGTTCAGTTGATAAGGGACAGGCTGAAAACCGCTCAAAGTCGTTGAAAGTCATATGCTGATGTGAGGAGGAGAGAGTTAGTTTGAGGTGGACGATTGGGTATTTCTGAAGGTATCTTCTATGAAGGGAGTCATGCGGTTTGGAAAGAAAGGAAAACGGAGTCCCTGCTATGTTGGTCCCTACCGGATTATGAAAAGAGTTTGTAAGGTAGTGTATGAGTTAGACTTGCCCTCAGAGTTATCTTCTGTCATCTTGTGTTTCATGTATTGCTTCTAAAGAAATGTTTGGGAGATCCATCTTTAGTAGTCCCGTGGATAGCGTTGGTGTAAAGGATAGCCTTATCTATGAGGAGGTTCTGGTGGTAATACTAGATCGACAAGTTCGAAGGCTAAGGAACAAAGAAGTAGCTTTAGTTAAAGTGTTATGGAGGAATCAGCATGTTGAAGGAGCTACGTGGGAAACCGAAGTGGATATGATGGCTAGATACCCACATTTACTCTATACCGGCTCAATGTCAGCTTGAGGTATCAGTTTTTACTTAAAACTCTATTTAGTATCATGTTAGTTCATGCACGCAAGTTTCTTTTATGTATATGGATATGTATGTGATTTTCAAATTCAATTCAGTGTACATTTTGAATCGGAGGTAGTCATTCCATCAGTTTTAGGTTTAAGTGATCAGTATTTTATAGTGATAAATGCATATCTCTTCTTTTCTGTGTGTTCTCCAACATTCGAGGATGGATGATCCCAAGGGGGAGATATCTTTATACCCCGGGAGCCCAAGGATCAGACTCGGGAGTTCAAATGGGGAAAAGTGAAATATTTGCACCACGTCACAAAATGAGTCATTCGTCAACCCGTGAGGATGGACCATGAGTCGTAGGGTGACTCGTGGTGAGGGACTGGGGCCAAGTTGCAAGATGAAAATTTAAGTCACCACGGGCATGAAAATGAGTCGTGGTCAGTCCTCACGACTCGTGGAGTCAGCCATGGTCAAGGGAAATGAGTAAAAGAAATTGGGTTGGCAGTGTACTTAACGGAAGCTGACCCACGACTCATTGGAGGAAGTAACAAGTCGTGGTGAGAGTCGTGGAAAGAGGTGAGTGAGAAATAAAGAAGTAAGGCAGTGTACCCAATGAGTGGTGACCACGACTCGTGGTCACCCCTAACGAGTCGTGAAGTGACACATTACGAGCCCAGGAGAATAGACAGGGCAGTGCACTTGATGAGCGAAGTAACGAGTCCTCCCCTCTAGCAACGAGTCATCAGGTCGTCTGTTAGGACTACCTGGCAGTTATTTTCTGCGAATTTAGCAAGGGCCTTTTTGTAAATCCTAAGTTCCTAAGGCCTAAACTAAGACGTTTTAGGATATGAATAATGACCTTTTATGGGGTTAAGTTTAGATTACTCATTTCCTCATCCATGCATTAAAGTTAGAACAATTTTAGAGAGATCAAGTTATTCTTCAAGCTTTTCCCTATCAATTCATCTTTGGGTATTCAACAACTTTAGAATCTAATCTTACCCAGGTATGTAAGGTTACAAATGGGTGTTCCCATTCACACCCATGCCCATTCTCTATTTAATTCATGAAAATCTATCAAAACTCTCATGGGGTTTTGAATCCAATTTTGTGAAAAACTAATGATTTACTAATGGGCTTTTATGATATACATCATATTTATGTATTTTGATCAGATTTTACAATTTATTTTACATATAAAATTTTTGATTTCGATTTCTACCAAATTAAGCCTAATTATGCATGATCTATGATGAATTGATTTATGATCTACTCTTTAATTGTTGATATCTACGAACCCAGAATAATTTATGATTTGTAATATGGATTTATTCAATTACCCATCATGATTTGAGGATTTACAAGTTATATATATGATCTACAAGTATGCATGAACCCTATTATTTATGAATTTAGTTTTGGCCGATTCATGGACCTTGATTCATGGCTAGTTCACGTACTTACAAGCATTTCTATGATTATCATGATTTAACTAGCCCATGAACTCATTCATGATGTACTATGAGCATTATATATGTTTTGGGAGTAGTATCGAACACCGAGTAGGTTCAGAGCCCAGGTTCTATCCCGGATCTCACAAACTACGTGCCACCGTAGGTATGTTGGGACCTCCTTTGTGTCTGTCCCCAGCCCAAATGGTCCTCTCATGGTGATATCACACTTTCATGGTTCTACCATTAGTAAGGTATGAACGGCCTCCCGACTAGGTTTACAAGTCGGGCTCCATGTGTGCTCATATGGGGTATGTCAGTTAAGAGAAGTCTCCCTTTATTCCTCATGATTTATGCATGTTTATGATTATTATTGTCTCAAGTCAAGTCCAATAAATCTTTTATCTTATGATTATGATTATGATCGTATTAGGAATGTTTTGAAAGTCTTGAGCCTTATGTTATATTATGATATTTATGTTATGAGCATGTTGTCCTACTCTTATGATCATTTCATCAACAAGAAGAACCTAAGTCTAGTGATCAGCCGTCTTTTATAATCCCTATGTCATCTGCCCATTACGAGTTTTTATACATTTTAAATGTCTGTTTTACTTAGCTTGCATACTCGGTACATTCCATGTACTGACCGCATACTTTCTATGATCCATCATCTTATGATACAAGTCCTGGCTCTCAGGCTCATCCTCATATCTAGATCACTTCAGAGTGTACTTTTAGCCCCTTTTTGGTGATTCCTCATGTTCCGAGGGCCATATGTTTATACTTTGGTGTTTCGTTCAGTTTTCAATATTGTAGGGTTAGTTGGGTTGTTGTCCCATTAACTCGTCTGTTATGATTAGAGGCTTTCAGACTATTTGTAGTACTCAACTGTCATGTATGGATTTTGTGTTGCTTTTCTATCTTATGCTATGATTTCATTTCTATCATGATTTTTATGTTAATTCTTCTGCTTTTCTTGAATTAATTAGATGTATGCTCATGCCACGGATCGACTCAGAGTCTTTCGGGGCTCCCTATCCCGTTTTTATAATCCTGGCCCATTTTCGGATCGTGACAAAGGGAAGCAATATAAGGATCATGTCTTACTCCAGTTGAAATAAGAAAATTCACCAACACCAAACTATGGCTTTTGAATAAGAGGGAAATGGTACTTTAAGGTACCAAGGCAGGTTGTGTGTCCCCCGAATATGGATGGGCTTTGAGAGTGAATCATGGAAGAAGCGCATAGATCCAAATACTTTGTCTACCCAGGCTTCACCAAGATGTATCACGACTTAAAGGAAATTTATTAGTTGGCCAATATGGAGAGAAATATAGCGGACTACGTGGCTAAGTGTCTGAATTATCAATAAGTGAAAGCAGAACATCAAAGGCCCGGAGGTCTAGCCCAAGTATTGAATTACCAGTGTGGAAGTGGGAGATGATCAATATGAACTTTGTAACAAGTCTACCTTGCTCACTCAGGAAGAATGATTTGATTTGGGTAATTATGGACTGACTCACCATGTTGGCACATTTCCTACCTATTAAGATGACATACTCGACAGAAAACTATGCTAAGTTATATATTCGAGAGATTGTCCACAGCATGGGACCCTAGTGTCCATTATCTCAAATAGAGACGCTTAGTTCACAACTTATTTTTTGAAGTCATTCTAGAGGGTTTTGGGTACTCACTAATTTGACTACGACTTCCCACCCATAGATAGATGATCAGGATAAGTGCACAGTTCAAATTCTCGAGGATATGTTGAGGGCATGTATAATACTCTAAAAGTTACTAAGACTAGATTCGGGATTTGAAGTATATTTAAGCAGAAAATTCGGAAGTTCTCTCTCAATAAAATTCATCATATGAGTCATAAGATGTTTGTACGGGTCGTAGGATGGCCCTTTGTAGAGAGCCATATTTCACCCTCCTAACCACGAGTCATGGTGTGTTGGTACGACTCATGGTCAGGATTCATAACAAGTCATTAGATTTTTTAGGTGCTAGTTATATTGGTGGTTGTATGATTCGTCGTAGGGAGTTATGGGTCATGATAGGTGATCATGGAAATCTTCAGAAAGTTGGAGAAAATTAGATTAGCTAACTACGGGAACAAACCGCGAGTCATAGGAGGATTGTATGACTCGTGGTAGAGTCATAGCAACTAGCAATGTAGTTTTCCTAAGAAATTATTAAGGATATTTTTGTAAATTCTAAGCTCCTAAGTCCTAAAGTACCTCATTTTAATCCATGAAAGGAGTGTTTTAAGAGGGTTTAGCCTATATCAAGTCATTAGGTTTTCCCATGCATGCAAAGCTTTGAATTCTCTTGGAGGATCAATCTAGAAATTCTATCAATTCTTCCCCAATTCTATTGGGCTTTCAAATACAAGTTGAGAATCAATTTACCCAGGTATGTAGGGCTATGAATGAGAGTTTCATTTCACTCTCATGCCCAAATTTCTCCTCAAGTTCATGAATTCAAGTTTATAATCTTATAGGATTTTAACCCAATTTTATAAAATTCTCTATGATATGTCTATGGAACAATTCCCCTCATGTTCCAAATCATGTTTTAAGGCATATGGGTAGATTTTATACACAAATTGATTATAAATTTATGATTTCAAGTTATTAGAAATTATGCTCTATTATGCAAGTTTTATGGAAAGTTAAGTTTATGACTCATGATTTCAAGTTTGATGAGATATCTAGCATGAATGAATATTTATACATTACCCATATATGAATTCATGATTTTGACTTATGAAGTCTATTACAAGTATGCATGATTTTAAGATTTGGGCAAGCCCACACAAGTTAAGTATGTTTTCATGATTTAGCCAAGGCTAATAAGATCAGCTTATCATATGTTTTAGAGTCAAGACTCCTAATGCAGCTTATGGTATGTTTTGGAGTCAAGACTCCCCATATTCAGATTTCAAACTATGCATGTGATTATGATTATAACTATTTTTGATAAACAATAGGAGCACTATGCATGTTTGTGGGAGTAGTGTCTAGAACTGTGTAGGCTTGGGGTTCCAAGGTTCCCCGATCTTAGAACTATGCACTAATGTAGGTTTATATATTTACATTGGGATATCCCTTGAGAGTTTTCCCCACTTGCAAGGGTCTTTCAGCTTTGATATCAATATCACTGTAGCGTCCTTATCCTTGGCAAGGTTTTGGATGGCCCACTTGAGTGTGATAGTTGGGGCATCACATAAGCTCTATCGTGATGGTGTCGGTTATGACAAGTCTCCCATTGTTCCTCATGATTTCAGTTATTCATGTTCATGAGTTACGAATTATGTTTTTACAGCAGGTTTGACCCAATGATTAGTTTATGAGCTCTTAATTATGATTTCAACTATGACAAGTCATATGATTTCTATGTTTAGCATTTGGTCATTCTATTCAGATATGATACTCATTTTATGACTATATATGACTCATATTCAGATTTCATCACGTCGTCTTTACTCTCGGGATCTTATGATTTATGTTTATATTCATGATTTTAGTTAACATTTACTCAACATGTTTTACGTACCTTGCATACTCAGTACATTCAAAGTACTGACCGCATACTCTATGCTATATCATTTCATGATACAGGTCTGGACGATTAGAATCAATTCTTCCATTAGTCCAGCTCCCCTCAATTTAGTTTAGTCCCCATCGTTGGTGAATCCTCATCTTCTAGGACATTCAGTTTAGCATTTGATTATGTTATATTTAGTTTTATACTTTAACAAGCTAGTTGGGGAGGTTTTCCCATCTGCTTCTCGGACATGTTAGAGTCTTATCAGATATTATGTAGATTTTCAACTTTGTCAGGTGTTGACTCTATTGTGTTTGTTATGTTATTCAGACTTCCGCTTATTCATGCTTCAATTATCAGATTCCGCCTTGATTTATGTTCTTTAGTTATTATGTTCATGTCATGGGTCGACTTGGAGCCATCGTGGTTCTAGGTCCGGTATCTCGATCTGGGGTCACAGTTCATGTCGTGATAAATTTGGTATCAGAGCTAAGGTTTAGAGTGTCCTAGGGTGTTTGAAAATTGCATTGAGGTAAATTCTTTTCCATGGGTATGAAGCATGCCACACTTATAAGGGAGGGGTGATGTGTTAGGGATTTACAACACTTTCGACGCTTAAAACTGATGAAATAAGCATGGACTCAAGTATGTTTATACAGATATGATGCACTTTTACTTCGTTTTTTTGGGAAATTAGATGTTGGAGTTGAAATGTGCAAAAGTAGTGAAAAAATGCAGAAAAAGGGCCAGCTGCGGATCACAATACGAGCCATACCATCCTGGTATGAGCCATACTAAGAATGGTGGAAAAGTCCAGAAGATGTGCTAAACCAAGGAGTTAAAGTACAACTCTTGGTACGAGTTGTATCATCCTGGTACGAGCCGTACCAAGGCAGTCGTGATAAAGTCAGAAGAAATTGCATTGAGTCAGTCTCCTAGTATGGCTAGCACCTACGAGTCATGTTATCCTCCTATGACCCGTACCAAAGAGTCGTGGTGAACTTCAGAAGAGTTGAAGAGAGGCAGAACTCAAGGTACGACCAGAAGTCATGAGTCATAGGATAAAGGTACGCGCCGTACCAAGTCACTCTTGGAAATAATTAGAGGATGCCAGAAGTTTCAAGTTCAAACCATGACAAGACAGTACAACTCGTAGGTTTATGGTACGAGTCATACCAGTTTCCAACAGTTAGTCAAACTCAGAAGAGGCATCTAACGTACGAGTGAAGGTAGGACCTGTACAATCATGGTACGGGTCGTCTGTGAAGTTAGCGGCAGCTTAAGGAGTTTCCTTTTCCATTTAGGAAAAGTTTCTAATTATTTGTAAAAATACCTTTCTAGGTTATTTTTGTAAGAAGAGAACATATTACGGTTGTTGAGAAAGGTTTTTGACTCTTGGGATTGTTGAGAGCAATTTTTGGGAGATTTCTTGCTTTGATTCTTCCATTGTTCTTCATTAATTTTTGCAATAATCAAGTGGGTTTTCTTCCAATTATTTTTGTAAGTTCTAAATCATGTGTTTTTCTATGAATACTCTTAATTTTTTTACAATCATGAGAGGCTAAAATCTCCGCAACTAGGGTTGCGGGAACCATGGTGAATTAACAAACTAGGGTTTGCACAAAGTGATTCTAACCAATGCTAATGCTTGTATTGTATTCTCTTTGTCTTTAATATTTCTAAATGAAGTACACCATTAGAACTTGCTCGAATTCTTTACTTTCTTGAATCTAGAGAAGTAGAGATTAGGGAAAGAGAATTACAACAAAGCCTTGATCTTTATAGTTCATTGTATTACTTGAGCTATGGTAGTAGGATAGTTAATTTGGAACAAATTGATAACGTTTGAAGTGAAATCACTCATGAGACCTAAGCTAGTGATTGAGTATAGTTATCCAATAGGGATGCACCAGTCATTTGGATAGACCCTAGTTATTAGTTCTACAAGTAAGCATTAGAAAAGATCATAAGTGTAAAACCTAAAGTAGTTATAAATCCATGGGGAACACTTTCCTAGTTATTTTCATTAATTTGATAAACAATAGCCAAGTCTCTACATTGTTACATATTTGCTTTTATAAAACCCCCTTTTTGAAAATAACACACTTAAAAGCTTAAATACTAGCGTTATTCTATATCTTGACCTTATTCCCTGTGGTATTGACCCCAACCTTACTGGTTTCTTTATTGATAACATCTGTATCATACTTTCCACAAGAGTATGAGTTTGAGAGTTATTAAAAAGTGGCAACGTTGCCGGGGAATATGAATTATGATTAGAGTAATTGCTTGTGTTTGACTTTTAATTGTTGTTTTCCTCATTTACATTTTCTTTTGTTTTTGACACCCACGGGTTGTCACTTGGTGGATGACAAGTACTCGATGAAGCAAAAACCCCTAATTTTATTAGATCTTGAGTTAGAGCGAACACAGAATAGGATGGACAACAATAATCAGAGAGAGGCATGTATAGCTGAAGAAGCTTGGCAAGTTGAGTAAGCTCGGCAAGCTGCACTTCAGGAAGCCGAGGATGCTCGTGATGAGGTAGTGAATGATGGCCGCCATCTAAAGGGAAATAGAGGCCAAAGATGTGCTCCTCAGTTCTATGATGATGATGATCTGGATGTTGATAAGGCCGGGTCAACTGGAGCTATTATACCTCCACCTTTACCTAATGGGGAAAAGTTTTATATCACTAGGACCATGATCCAATTGCTTAATATGAAGGGGGTGTTTAGTGGTCACATGCTAACCTGCACTTGATGAATTTTGTCGGTATATGCAAGACGTACATGTTACCCAATGTAAGCCGGGATACTATAAGGTTGAGACTCTTCCCATTCAGTCTCTCTAGAGAGGCTACATTATGGTTATTAGAGTTGCCCAATGACTCCATTACCAACTGGAGGGAGCTTAAACAAGCCTTCCTAGAAAGGTTCTTCCTACCCTCCAGGATGCTGCAGCTAAAAGACGAGATCTAGAATTTTCGACAGTTGAAGACTGAGGCACTGCATGAGACTTGACTGAGATTTAAGAAGAAGATGACTAAGAGCCCAAACCATAAAATTCTCGATGATAGTTTGTTGGAAATCTTCTTTAGGTCTGTGGACAACAACAATAAGGCTTTAGCAGATACAATTGCAGGAGGAGCATTAATGAGTCAGTCATCGGAGCAAGCAAATGTTATACTTGACCAAGTGACCAAGAGGAACAGGGCCTGACACACCAAGGAAGTAGAGACAGATGCGGGTACCTATGTTATTTGTATGACTGCGGAACAGTGCAGAAAGGAGGAGGAGCGTGATTAGGAGATAGCTCACATGAGGACATCCTTGGACCTGCTCATGAAGCACATTATAAGCTCTGGTGCCCAAAGGTGAATGTAGTTGGAGCTCAGGGTCAGGAGAAAGGGTTTGAGTGGACAGATTCTGAGGAAGAGGCAAACTTCTTGGACAACTAGGTGGTGGGTCTTCGGGCCAACACCCAAGGGTCCGAACAAGATACTTGGCACCAAGGCTCCAAAAATCAAGGTCGAACCCAATATAGATACAATTATAATAGGAATGGATACATGGATAGGAGCAAAGGTCATGAGCGGGAATGTGATTGGAGAAAGAATGATGGCTATCGCAATGATGGCACTGGTGTTTATGTTCCTCCCAGGGCCCATGAGCGTGATGTTGGACCCTCAAAGTTAGAGAGTATGATGGCTGAGCTGCTACAAAGTTCCAAATCAACTAATGAGCGGCTGAAGGATATTAGGGGTGACATATCTAGCGTGGTCCAGAAGGTTGAATCCACACTACAATAATAAAGCAGATTAAGCAGCATCTTGGTGTTTGCATCCTTAAACCAGAGGCAAAAAGGGACACTTCCTAGAAACACCATCCAAAATCCAAAGAATGAATGTTATTGTATGGCAGTGATGACTAGGAGTGGAAAGACTACTGTTGAACCTCCCCTTCATGTTGTAGTTGAAATGGAAAGACAGAAGGAGATCGAGCTTAATGAGTATGATAAGGTTGTTGACCCAAAACTTGAAGGTGAGGCTGAGTTGACTGAGGGTTCAGTTGGTGAAAAGGGGTATGGAGCTGATAAAGGGAAGGAACAAGGGGCCACATAGGTGTATAGGGCTATACCTCGATCACCGCCACCATTCCCACAGAGGATAATGAAGAAGGCGGCAGATGGTAAGTTTCAGGAATTTCTCCCTATCCTAAAACGGTTGTCTGTGAACATACCATTGGTCAAGGCATTGGAGTAGATGCCTGGATATGCCTTGTGACTAGGAAGAGGTATGTGAGCTATGAGCCAGTTGGTAATTTGCATCATTGCAGTGCCATAGCTTCAAAGGTCCTTGCCTAGAAGAAGGAGGATCTAGGTGCCTTCACTGTTCCTTGTAAGATCAATGACTTTGAATTTGCGAAGGCACTATGTGATTTAGGAGCTAGCACCAACTTGATGTCGTTGACTGTGTTAAAGTAATTGGGCTTGGGATCCCCCACAGCAACTTCAATGTGGATGTTGATGGCTTGCCACACAGTTAAAAAGCCAGTAAGGATCCTAGTTGATGTGTTAGTGAAGGTGGATCGGTTTATCTTCCCAACCAACTTCGTGATCTTGGATTGCGAGGTTGATTTTGAGGTCTCCATTTTTTTGGGACAACCATTCCTTGCCACTGGGAGAGCTCTAGTAGATGTTGAGGCTGGACAGTTGAAGTTCAGGCTGAATAAGAAGGAGGTCACCTTTAATGTTTGCCGGTCAATGAAGAAACCCAGTGAGTTTAGGGTTGTATCAGCAATTGATGATGATTTAGAGTCTATTAAAGAATTCTGAGTAGTCGGGAACTTATGTCGTGTCGCAACTTTAAATTAGGGGCTTCTTGGGAGGCAACCTATGAGGTGGTTTGGTGAAGTTTGAGTAACTAAACCACCTACATCATGTCGCGATATTAAATCAGGCGCTTCTTGGGAGGAAACTCAAGTATCTTAATTTATATGTGTTCAGTGTGCAGGTGAAACAAAACTGGTGGCTGAAAAATTGCATAGCAGACCTGTATTACAAGCTTTTGTATGGTTCGAAAGAGGATTATATGGCTCATAGTATCGTCCGTGGTGAAAATAAAAAACATGAGTTCATGTTACGGTTGGTCATTACAAATAGCTACATTGTACAAGTCATAGTACCCACTGTAATGGTGAACCATGCTAAAAGTGTGGAAGTGCAGCAAGTAAAGACCTACAAGACACATTATGATTCATACGATCGTGGTATTATTCATACCATGTACTCGTAGCCCCCTGGTAAGTTCTTAAAGTCTTCTTCTCTAAGTTCTAGGGACGAGCTGTAGGTCAAACCTACGACTCGTGGTACGAGTCGTGATGGGGTGAATTGCTGAAGTTTACCCGACTTGACTTTAATTTACAAAGTTCCCTAACCTATTTAAATGAAATGCATTCGGACCACCACTCCCATGCAAACATAACAATCAACACCCATGATTATCACCCAAAATCCTTACACTCGTAACTCAAGAAAAACATTTTGAAGCTCGAATCTATGCAAGTGAATCTGCATGAGCATTTTGAATTCGCTCCCCAAAACTGAAGCAAGCTTAAAGTTAAGCAAGAACTTGAAAAAAGTCAAGTAAATGTGTTAAATTTGAAAATCTTGCTATGTGTAAATTGAAAGAACAATGTGATTCCTGAAAACCCATGAAAATGGGGAAGAGGAAGATGATCAGTAGCTTATCATGTTAATATATTAAATGGGTAGGAATTCAAAATGCTCTTACAAAACTTGATATATGATAATGAGTTATGGGGTGTGAAGCATGTTGCGGGTTAGCTAGGTAGGTCAAAATTAACAAAATCGCATACCTAGGATGGGGAATTCTAAGTACCCATCGAAGAACATGTTTACCTGAACAACTTAACCAAAATAAGGTGAGGACAGGCTTCATAAGCCATCTTACGACTCATAGTCTAATACTACAACTTATGTGATGGCTCGTTGGGACTTTCCCAAGACA
This sequence comes from Datura wrightii, assembly GCA_035772735.1. NCBI lineage: Eukaryota > Viridiplantae > Streptophyta > Magnoliopsida > Solanales > Solanaceae > Datura > Datura wrightii. Next base: position 101,927,822 of record JASDFA010000007.1, read on the forward strand.
ATGAAAGTGAAAATCTAGGTAAGGAACCTAGAACGATCCGTGGTATCCTAGTACGAATCGTACTTGGTAATCGTACCATGAATTTGCAAGGGTCAAAGTTCAAAAGTAATAGTACATCCCTTTGTACGACTAGTAGAATCTAATCACGATCTGTAACTTGAGTTGTAAAAAAATATAGAACATCAGAATTCTAGGGAAATCCTCATATAACTCCTAGTATGAATTGTACTAACCCGGTACAAGTCATACCAAGGAATTATACCAGAAGCACTAAATGTTATGAGTCTTAGTATGACTCGTACCGCATAGATACGATTCGTATTGTAGACTTGTGAAAATTTTTAGAGGACATTTTTCTTGCTTTCTTTTTCTCAGATCATACATACTAACCTTTTTCTCCAAAGGTACAATGATGTTCAAAAGGATATCAAAGAAGAAGTCCCAAGACAAGCAGGCTAGAGCTGAAATAGCTACTCGAAGGGCATTGCAAGATAAGCCCTATGACTCTGATCAAGCAGGCAACACCCCTAGTGGTTTGAGGGAGGAATACCAAGTAGATACAACTGACACTAACGAGCCACGAATCATAAGAGCATAGGCCAAGGCTCAGGACAAAGCAACATCTGTTGTTCCAACAGCTGCTCCCCAATCTGAGGAGGGAGTAATTGATTAGACCAAAGAGTTTGGGACTAGCTCTAATGAGGAAGAAGGGTTTGAGGAGGCCCAGTTTGGAGACGGTAATGATGAGGCTGGGTTTGAGGAAGAAGTTGATTAGGAGGAAGGCGACCAAACTCTGCCATAAAGAACAATACTATTAGGTGGAGAGTGTCCGGTGCTCAAGATATTTGTGAGCAGGGTCTCTCTCTCACCTCAAAGAATCATCCAAGGCAGAGTATACAGGAAGAACTGTGAATCCTCACCAGTTCTTTGAATGAGGTTGAGGAAATGAAGAAAATTTTTAGCTTCTATGGATTTGACTGGATGGCTAGAAGTCCCAAGAAATATAGTGTCGAGATGGTTTGGGAGTTCTACGCCAATTATTTGGCCATAACAGAGCAGAAGGCAAAAGGTGGGCTACAATTGAAAGAACAGCCCAAGCTTGAGATTGTGATGGTTCGGGGACAAGTAGTTGACATCTCTGAGCGAACCATTGCACATATATTATATGGGTCTCAGTTCGGAGCTCCGAAGACCATAGCTGAGTTCGAGTATCGAGTAAAAGCTCTGAAAAAGGTAAATTAGTTGGATTTTAAGAAGAGGTAGAGCCAAGTAAAATGGCTAGCTGGGGTTCTTGCCGAGGACGAGTAGGAAGTTGATTTGGTGGCTAGTGGAAAGAAGGTTACCAAAGCCTCGCTGAACTTCGTAGCGAAGGCCTACTGGACACTAGTCCGCCATAAGTTGGCACTGACAGTTAATAACAACACTCTCAGTGCAGAGAGAGTGGCTTTGGTGGCATGCATCATGTCGAGATACGCCATCAACATTTTGAGGGTCATTGTAGAGGATATTCGAGATCAGGCTATGGTTTGAGCACTACCATCCTATTCTCGAGTCTCATGTACAGGTTATACATGGAGAAAGGCCTTAAGGAAAAACCGGAGCTAGATTACTATATCGGAGGCCAGAAAACTATAGATATAGGTCTTATATGGGATGACATGAACCCGATTAGCCGGGTTAGACTTCCTACTACGGTCCCACTACCACAGGCATCCGAGGGAGAGTATGTTGATGCCCCCACTTTAGTGGAGCAGGGAGAGATGTCGGCTACAGAGGCTAGCCACATAGATGCGGCTCCTAGTACTTTCTCCCCACCGCCATTGACCATACCATGCCAGACCCCAGTTGGTGTTTGTTCCAAAGGAGTTCCTCTAGAAAATGTCCAAGAGGCTGACGGCAACTGAGAAGAAGGTCAACTCAATGATGGAAAATTTCAACCCTTTAGTGAAGGTCGAGATTGTTGCATGGTCGGTTGGATAGTCTTGAGCACCGCCTCAATAATTGCCTGGTTGAGCAGGCAAATACGACAGCCTTAGAGAGGAGTTGGGGGATTTTTATAACATCCAAAATATATCCTTAATGCAAAGAATATACAAAGCCAAAATATCAAAGCAAGTAACCCAAAGAGTGTTTGGGTTGAATCCCACGAAGACTAGGAAATGATAGTTACAAGTGTTGATTGAGAAATTGACGTTAGCTCGCACCACGTAGATTTAATATAAAAACAAATAAAATTGGGGGAGTTGAAATTTGCAGAGAATTGTATTGGTTGATTTAGTGAAATAAAATAGCAAGATCAGCTAAGTTGTCAACAAGGATGTGAAAGACTAGAGGTGCGGTGTAGATGAAATACTAACGAGATCAGAACATGCTAGGTCATCTTATGAGTTCAACAAGTGTAAATAATCTTAGGAAGTGGATAATTACAACTTTTCAGCCTTTTAATTACCTCTCACTAGAGTTTTGTCAAACCTCTAGTCACAATTTAGCTCAACACGATTTGATTTGGATTAGCAACAGCACTAATTTCTAGCTACTAGCTTCCAATAAGGAATGAGAATGTAATTTCAGCTATTTCTAGTTCAATTTCGCACTCTCTTCTTCATACCCACTACTAAATTCTCTTTCAATACGTAACTATTTTTTTACAAGCAGCAATCAAGCAAGAATAAATAGACCCATATCATAATCAATGGATCTTTTCTGCAAGTAGGGCACTTTTTATCTTCTATTTATATCCTGAAAAGTTGGGCACTTTTTATCTCTTTTCCAGTGTTGGATGATTATACCCCCATGAGCACTGTTCTGGAATCGGCGGAGACACCGGTGGTTCGCCGTTTACAATCCATGAACCGTCGGGTATCTTTTCTACATCCTTACTCAATTCTAGTGAACATCGGTTGTTCACCCGGCGTTTCGCCGATGCCAATCCGTGAACCACAGGGTCTTCAAGCAATTTTCTAGAACTTTAGGTTTATTTCAGCGACTGATCCGGTGACTCGCCGATGGAAAGTCATGAATCGCTAGTGACATTAATCCTATGAGGCAGTGATGTTCGGCCTTTGGCCAGCATCTCAGTGGTTTTCATCTACGAATCGCCGGTTCACTCTCACTCCCTTCTTTTTGCTCTGTTTTTGCTCTTTTCTTCACATTTAGTCATCTACACGCAACGAAAGAAAAAAGGGCATAAAATCCAAATAATCAACTCAAGAACGAAACAAAAACTCAAGTTTTAGAGTTTAATGAGTTGGTAAATTACCAACTCATCAAACCCCCAAACTTAAATCGTTGCTTGTCCTCAAGTAATTCAATACTTATTTATTGAGAAATATGCCACCTCTATTCACAATTATACCTCGCCAATCACCTGGACTATGACAACCCCAAAATACTCACTACGCTCACTGAAAAAGAGAAGAAAATACCTCAAAAGACCAAAGCAATGAAGATGTTTCAAACAGGCAACCACTTTCTACCAAGCAAAGCTTATGAAAGGAATCATTTAGCAAAATAAGGGCATTTCTCAACCAAGAAACACACATAGCATCTCAAGTTATAACTAATGAAAATTCAAAGCTTGCCTTAGAGTTTACACTCCTTGTGCCTTATTTCCACATTAACTCTAAATTCTCTTGCGTCCCCAAAAATGAATGATGCCACTCACCAACATAAGGATCCCTATTCTTTTGGTCATGTGATCATTTGAATGCATACAAGGGATTGTTTGGAGAAGACACTCACACTCACACTCCCTAAAGAAATATGCATGTATACACTTGACCCAAAGGCTTTTCCTCCATGTAATTCACCACTAAAGTAGAGTAGCTTCACCTAGAATTATTTAGGGCTTGCGGATTATGATGTAGGCTCGGGGTAAGGGTAGGATGAAAATTTAGCTATAGTGACTAGATCCTCCCTATTGCTTTTTATTACATATCTTACATCAATTCCACTCATTTCATCTTCCTTCCCTTCTTTCCTTGTTGATGACTTTCATTTCTTTAATGATCCCCCTTTATTACCCCTTATTACTTTCACAACTAGCATTATCACCTTAAGAGGAAACACCGGTTCACACAAATTGTCTTTTTTTTTCTTTTTGATTTATCCTTTGGTGCATCTTGACACAAGCCGGTGTTCCCCTCACACTATAATTCTTATCTTCCCCTTTTGTTTTTCATACCCCCAAACTTAGGCTTTTGCCTCATTTTTCACAAATATTTTTATCACTCCCTATTTCTTATGCTTTAAGCCTCATTTCATCACTTATCTTTTCACTAGCATTTAGGGAGAATGGGGGCTAAAAAGAGGTATTAAGAACGGTCTTAAGTCTTGTAATATGGTTGCCAAAGAAAGGGTCTAAGGCTCAACATTAGCTAACAAGGATCAATACTCATGGAGGGCATATGGGTGCAGTGACTTGACAAAGGAAAGCCTAAACTCATGTTCTTGGCGCAACTACATCTAGGATTTTGCCTTGAATCGCATGCGGGGCAAGTTCTAGACAAGATGTAATGCATGAGATTCATCAAAAAAATTTCCTTACTACACAAGGCATCACCTCTAGAGGATCTACAAGAGTCATTCTCAACACAAGATACCTCATTAGGACATCAAAGCAGGAAAACACCATAAGTCAAGCAAAGAATTTACAATGTATGACACAGAATGCTATGCTACAGTGTCAACACTTGCTCATTATCTTCATTTCATGCCCTTGTTTTAACAATTCCATTTAAATCAATTTTTTGTCAGGTGCCTCTCAAAACAACTTCACAAAAGACTCAAAGCAACATGGCATTTTCCAGTAATAATGTCGCCACTCAATCCATTATTGGGAAATACCAACTCGGTTTGACAACAAAAATAAACAAAACTAAAAGAATGCTCCTTGGGAAAGAACCGTGGTCAAAAGAAAACCCTCAGAGTTTTAATTTCTGCACTACTATTTACAATGGCGAAAAAGAACAAGACTTAGGGGTCATTTCATTCATGATTTTTAAGATTTTACAATTTAAAACCAAGACCCCATTTAGTCACTAATCATCCATTATAAAAAAACTGAACCAAATCATTCATTGCATTCAAAATAAGACATGTCCAATAAGGGCAATCATCAATCATTGTCATAACACAACAGCCCGACAAAGGCTGGACTTACTCAAACTGAAACAAAAATATAAGAACATCAAAAGAAACATCCATCCCTAGCCCCTCATCAAATTTCGCTCACCCCTCCCCCACTTAAGTGCATGCATTGTCCCTAATGTAAATATGCAAAAGCGAAAGGGACATGGAACTCCCTGAATGGGTCACTCCTCTTCATCATCAACATCTGCCTCACCACTAATGCCGCTGACCTCACCTAGCCCAGTGAAATCATCTCCCAGCCCTTCAAAAAGATCACCAATTGGCCCTCGAACTAAGGAAGGAGCAGCCATTGTAGCATCCAAGGAGCTCATGTCCGGCACTTCTATTGAGGTCTGACTCTTCCACTCATGTACCTCGGTTTGGAGGGAAGTGACTGCCCCTTCCACAGCATCTACCCTCCCACAGCATCTACCCTCTTGCATAGTGTGGCGACATTCTCATACAATGAGTTGAGCTCCTTCTTCATTATTTTGGCAATGAGTGCTGGGAGGCTCTTAGACAATCATTTGAGTTGGCTTTTGTGCGAGTTTGTCATCTCTATAATTCTATGGAGACCACTTGGCTGAGAGGATTGTGGAGGGGGAGATGCTCTCCGTTGAGGCATGTCTCCTAATGCTTTTCCGGACATTTTCGGCTGGGAAACATTTGACTGTGGCGGTTGGTCTGACTCATGGGAGAGGGATCCTTCTTGCACTCCAAAGGCATGCAATCTCTTCCTTTTCATTGTCGGTGCCTCGACATCTCTCTTCCACTCAATATCTATCACTCCTGAAGTAGCGAAAAGAGTTTCATCGGGGAATAAAGGCATCCCAGCTATTGTGCAAAGCTGGGAAATCAAGACAATGTAGGGCATTGAGGTACTGGACTACTGGGCCTTTTTTTCATTTGCTGAGAGACAATTTCTCTGAAGTTAATAGGACTCTCGACATTATGCAAGCAATAAGGATGGCAGTTGCAAGGCTGACCCTCTGCTTATTTTTAGAGGGGATAATCCGAGCACAAACAAAATCTAGCCACAACTTGGCCTCGAACATCAGGTCGTGGCGAGAGATTTCGCCACCCAATGTGGCCCAAAGAGGAATGCCAACAGCTATGATGCGGGCTACCCAGGAAAACTGATCCTTCATATCAGCCACCCTTGCCATTTACTCCATAGCGGAGTCAATTTCTTCCTCCCAGAATAGGTAATTTATGGAAGCCGGGGTTATATCAACTTCCACTCCCTGAATCATCACTGATGGCAAGCATGGGAAATCATCCACTTTGCCCCTTTGCTGCAACTCTCTTCTCGAGCCTGATATGAGACATAGAATTATGTTACCAAGCTGGGGTACTAGTGTTTGACCCAAAACTACATGCAAGTGCACTTGGTCGTACAAGTAGTAAAGCGGCTTTATTTCATCCTAAGTATCGATCCCACAAGGACTAAACTACGGTATTAATTAACTTAAGCGTCAGTGAACGATATCTCTATGAATGAAGACAACAAAATAAATAGTGTTTTATGAGTTAAGATCACTAAGTAATAAGAATCTAAGTCAAGATTATAATTTGAGTCTGAACAATAGCAATGAACAAGCTGAGGTTTAGGCAAGCATGCAGGGATGTAATTTATTAATTCAATTCAACTAATCTTCTCTTCGGTTGCTAGTCAAGAATTAATTGCCTATGGATTGGATCTTTATACTCCTATCCAATTAAAGAATCATGAAACCTTATACTACATTTTTGTGATATAAGAATCTCATGCTCTAGCCCTACATAACCGATTCCATAATTGACTAATAAGACTTTCAGATATATTTCTATTCTGAATGTAAATCTTTTCTCCATTTTTTCAGCTAAGAAAAGATCATGTCCTACCAATTCACATCTGTCCAATTCCTCTCCTTTTCAAAATCAAAATTGGATATCTAAGATATACATTAACATTAGCCAAACATTAATACAGTAAAAACAAGAATTGATAGAACAACCATTGAAGAAAAGATGAAAACTGAAATGATTAATAATTACATTCCTCTACAATTATCCTTAACCTCAGCAAGAAGTGAATTAGCCAATCATTTGTGGATTAAACATCTTCAAATAAGTAGAATTCATACAAGCAATTGAAATTAAAAAGAAAAAGGAAGAGAATAACCCTAGAATTTTCTTCCTCTCAACTGCCTGTAACCCACGTTCTTGCTCCACCAAGTCAGAATGTTTAAAATAAAACCTAAGTGTGTTATTTATACTATTAAGAATTTTTCCCAGAATAACAAGCAACGTGGCACGGAGTGTATCGCGGAGCACTCCCTCCGTGCCACGGGGCTATCGCGGAACCCCACTGGAAGTCGGCTCCCAGGTAACTGCACCTCACCGTGGCACGGCTTGTATCGCGGAGCCTTGCCTCCGTGCCACGGTACTATCGTGCACCTTCACTGGAACTTGAGGTTCCAGGTAATCACACTCAACGTGACATGGAGTGCATCATGGAGCACTTCCTCCGTGCCACGGAGGTAACACGAACCTCCACTAGAATTTGACATAATTAATTCATCCCACGCAGAATGCCTCCGCGATGGTAGCGTGACACTGCGCCATGGCGGAGCCCTTATTTATGCCACTTTCCCTTGTCAACTTCCACTTCTTGCTTCCAAGTCCATTCCCGCACTTCACCAACATATATATTAGCTTCCAAAATTTCATTTTACCTGCAAAACAACACTAATCATGTTGGTTAGTATAAATTCACATTTATCAAATAATCACATGAGAATATACACATAATAATAGATAAACAAGTCGAAATGAAGCATTTGAGTATCACTTGGACATGCAATTCTGCCCAAGATCACTTACCCCACACTTAAAACCTTGTTCTTCCTCGAACAGTACTTTCACATATCATGCAATTGAAACCCACGCATAACCAGTTTGGCTCGACCATTCAAGCTACGGCTATACAGATTATTTAAGATAGCAAATCATCAAGAAGACATGCATGGTATCCTCAATACAATGAAGTACACCACATTAAGACCTCCTAACCTCAAGAATCGATTCTCTATCTTGGCAAACTCATGCAAATCAACTGATCAAGACATCCGACATGAAATTTTATCTCTCATCAAGCATGTTCCCTCACAACATAAGAGAATTACCCCATTTGCCATCATAAGATTTCCAAAGCACTACGTGTAGGGGTATACAATTACAATTTTGCTTGCTCTCCCAAAGAATTCACATGCATCATGTCATGAACCATAAGCTTGCTTCTTGTGTTTTACTCCACTAATATAAGGACACGTGATCTAAGATCACGTAGGACTTAATGGGTTGTAATGTAAGCTGAGGAACTAGTCAATACTGGGCTAACCAATAATAGCAACTAGCTTCCCTAAGCGCTCTTCAATACATCCCACCTTTAGTACGGGCATTGCTTCTTCCTCCATCCTCTCATTCTTGAATTTTCTTCTTTGTTTTTGTTCCCATTTCTTTAAGCACACTCGACTTACTAGCAAAGAGTAGTTATGCATCTTTATTTTTTTCTCATTCATGGATTCTCTTACTCTCTACTATTAATTAATCAATTTCAACAAGTGCACCTTTGACCTTTTCTTTAGTTTTCACAACTTCTGCTTTCCTTCTGGTTCACACTTCTCACTCCTTTACACTTTGGGAAAAATATTTTTTTCTTAAGCACTTAAGGGTTTTGGATCAAATTCACGGCTAATGAAAAGAAGGGATTAAGCTCGATTTGTACCTCTCAAAGAATAGGCTAAAGGCTCAATGGGGCTAACTAGGATGTAATATTCAAGGTAGGTATGATAAGGGAGAAAATTTCGGTTTATTCAAGGAAATGCCTACATCCTTTCCTACTATCCACATCCTTCATTTCATTTAGTACACACACCAGGCAAGTTCTAGACACTTCACAATAGCATGGAATCGTCGAAACCTCACCTCACACTCATTGCACATGCTCAACTCAAGACATATTCACAGACTCTTTAATCAGCTAATTACAAGAATTCACTATTAAGCCTCGATCACACCGAATCGAATTCTATGGCCTAGGTATGTCAACATGTTTAACACCTTTGCATGCTTTCATACGAATCACCTTTGCATCTTAATATCATGCACAACACATAACAAGAATTTCGAACCATTAATTAGTGATATGTTTGGGAAACAAACGACAGAAAGAAGAAAAAAAGAAAAAAACTACTCCTATCGACTACATTTCCCTTAAGACGGTCGTCATCCATCCATCATAGGGAATAGTCTCTATCTACGACTTCGGTTCAATGGGACTATTCTCGGTAAAAGCACCGAAAAAAAAAGCCGAGAAACCCAACATAAAAGAATTCAACAAAAAATTTTGATAGAAACATCGATAGAAAAAGATAAAAATATAATTTGAAAAATATTTACACATCATACACAATAGCAACACAACAAAAGCTCAGGATTCATTACAACACCAACATTAATTATAGAACACGAAACACAGAGTCACAAGGTCACATTTAGCACAAGCACAACAAACATAAACAAAACATACACAAAACAACTAGCACCTAACTACTCCCACCCCACACTTAAGCCGAACACTGTCCCCAGTGTTCACATAATTTCAAAATATCACAAAGGTTGGGTGGTGAAACTCCCTAATCAATCGAAGTATTCAACTTCTTCATCAGGTGCTAGTGCTTCATCCCCCATGTCAGAATCGCCTCAACCGTCCTCGTCCGACTCAACATCTGAGTCCTCCCGGCTTGTCTCCTCATCGGTAGGGACATCATCATCCACGGGCTCCAAAAATACAGGCACCACTCTGCATAAATCTTGGGCATTCTCGTTGAATGGGTAATCTAACTCGAGCTGCCACAGCTATCCTCCGTTGCGGGCCGTCCTCCAATGTGCAGCTGCAATATCTGCATCACGTACATGCGGGCCATGTACTGATCATCCCGAGCATGTTGCTTGGCTAGTGTGAGCACCGGCCCAAAAGTAGTGTCAGGTGCTTGGTTTTGGAGACATCCAAGGCACGTCTGTCAATCTGAGGGATGTAATCTTGGGCCTCCTCCTTAATATTGTGGCCCCTCAGGAACGTGGTAAGCAGACCACCGAACCCGTATCTATGCCCCTAATGCAGTCGGGCTCTCTTCATGGCGGAGATGATCACCGTCCCCACATTGATTTCCAACCTCTTCATCAGGGCATACCCAAGCAAACTCTATCTCGGGTGACATCTGTCATGTGCACCCCCGAGATCAGGCATGAACACACAATATTTAACCAAATCCGGGCCTCCCGGTTCATCTGAGAGTAGGGCAATGTCTGGTGGTAGCCTCTCTCCTTGTGCCTGCTCCACCTGGCTGTCGATCGAGCTCCACACAAGGTGCGTCTGATGTCCGCATGGGGTGGACTGATGTTCAGCTGGAGGAGTACATGGGCGTCTGTGTCCCGCGCCCCCAGGATTTCATTCAAGTGGTGGGGCTCAAATATGACTACCTATCCTCTGATTTTTATGGTGTGGCTGTGTAAGGTCGGGTTCTAATTGGCATAGAACTCCCGGATAAGATGGAGATTGCACTCCCTGGGTTCTTCGAAAATGAAGTTAAGCCCAGCGGTGTCAATCTTGTGTACAATCCGTGGGAATTCCTGTGCCAGTGGTTCCCGTGCTATCTGCTCTTCCGGGAAGTATTTGGTTTCTTTATGTTTGGCATACCACTTCTTCCCCTCATCACTCACCCATCTGGTTCTGTATTGTCGGCATTGACCTCTAGGAACCGCTGGTGCTGCTGGAACTACTATTCTCAATCTTACCCTCTTTTTGCTGGCGCCCGATGTGGATGCGCCCTTGCCCTTGTCTTGTCGGCCCGAAATTGTTCCTGTACATTCAAACATATAGTCTCAATGTTATTCAAGTCATAATTAGCTACAACTAAGGTTGGGTTTAATTGGATCACCCCACACTTAGTCTTAAGCCACAATCAACACAATTCGACAAGACATTCCTGATCTTGCCATTCTTAGCATTCAACATGCTTAGTGCATTCATATAATTCGATGGGATAACTACTTTGTACTACTTAGACTTCGTACAATGAATAAAAATTTCTCCACGATTCAATTACATCATCATTAGCACATTGCAATTTTTTCAACAACCTATGCAATTCTCCAATTGCATTCTCCCGAAAATTCATCTTCTAACTTAGCATATTCAACATCAATCTCACTACATTTTACTTCACCCAACGTGCACAACCCAATTTATCAACATTCCAAAGCATTTAGTCTTCTTCCTATTCAATCCTCAACTCTAGCTATCAAATTCACAAGAATTTCGACAAAAACATTCAATCATTGAGTTAATTTACTCACAATGATGCTATGAACATCATTCAATCATAACTCAATTGATTTCCAGCTTATTTCCTACTTAGGGCAAGGTTTAATCACAAAACATGTTCAATAATCGAAAATTTGAGCAATGATAAAGAAAAATTCAAGAACATACCTTTACTTCGATGAAATTGAAGAAAACTCGAAGAAAGTTGATCACTAAGTCCGTGTCACGTTGGGGGAGAAGGGGATTTTGGGTGTGAGTCGCGGAGGATTTGAGAAAGTAGAAAAAAATGAAGGAAATTAGGGTTTAAAAGGGGTATTTCGTGCGGGTTACCCGGTGACCCAAGGTGACCCGACGTGAAATAACCCTCAACGTGTCACGGAGGGTAACGCGGAGCACTGCCTCCATGACACAGAGCCATCGCGCAGGTATTCTGGAAATTTTAAAAAATCTGGAATACACCTCAACGTGTCACGGAGGGTAACGCGGAGGCCCTCCTCCATGACACGGAGCCATCGTGCAGGCTCACTAGAATGTGTCAATTTTTATTTTCTTACCTTGATTTTTTTCCTTTGCGCTTTTTTTGTATTCTTGCCCTCCGTACCACCTGAAAATCATTTCACCACAAGAAATTGATTAGAAATCATAGATTGCAATGCAACAATTTTTATTTTTCTTTTTCTTTGTTTTTTATCAAATAATTCTACTCTTCTATTACAACACATTCACGGGTTGCCTCCCGTGCAGTGCCTGATTTACCGTCGCGGCTCGACGCTACTCATTCTCAATCATCCTCTAGAGTGATGGACGTCTTCTCTCGAATAAAGTCCTCACCCCAATAATTCTTACATCGTTGCTCGTTCACCAAAAATGTGGCACTTCTATCTTCTTACCACAACTCCACTGCCCCGTGTGGGGTCATTCTCACACCTTCAAACAACCCTGACCACTTGGACCGCAACTTACCTCGAAAAAGCTTCAATCTTGAATTAAATAACAACACTTTCTACCCTAGCTCAAAGATCCGATGCACCATATGCCGGTCGTGCCACCTCTTCGTTTTCTCCTTGTAGCATTTGGCACTTTCATATGCATGCCATCGAAACTCATCTAGTTCGATGAGTTGCATCAGCCTCTTCTTCCCTGCTAGCTCCGAATCCATGTTCAACTTTCTCACGGACCAAAAAGCTCGATGTTCCCACTCCACAGGCAAATGACATTCCTTTCCATAGACCAATCTGTATGGAGAAGTCCCAATGGGTGTCTTGTATGCAGTTCTATAAGCCCACAACGCGTCGTCAAGTTTGCTTGACCAATCGATTCGTTGTGCATTCACTATCTTCTATAGAATCTGCTTTATCTCTTTGTTGGACACCTCTACTTGCCAATTAGTTTGGGGATGATACGCTGTTGCTACCTTGTGCCGCACCCCATACGTAGCTAGCAAATTCTTGAAACTCGCATTCACAAAATGAGCCCCTCCATCACTGATAATAGCTCGGGGTGTCCCGAACCTGGTGAAAATATGCTTTTTCACAAATTTCGTCACCACCTTGTTGTCATTCTTGGGACAAGTTGTTGCCTTGACCCACTTAGATACATAGTCAACCGCTACCAAGATGTAACGATTACCAAATGATGGTGGAAACGGGCCCATGAAGTCTATCCCCATACATAAAAAATCTCCACTTCCAATATTTGCTGCAGTGGCATCTCCTGTCTTCTACCAATTGTGCTTGTTCTTTGACATCTATCACACATTTTTACATATGCTATAGAATCTCTAAACAATGTAGGCCAAAAGAAACCTGACTGGAGCACCTTGTGAGCTGTTCGCTCGCCTCCGTGGTGCCCTCCATACAATGATGAGTGACAACTCCTCAATACTTCTATCACCTGGCTCTCTGGGATGCATCGTCTCATCACTTGATCCGGTCCCTGCTTAAACAGATATGGCTCATCCCAAATGTAATACCTGAAATCATGTCTCAACTTCTTTCTTTGCTGAGTCGTAGCCTCTGGTGGGTAGAGTCCACTTACCAGCAAATTCACAATGTCTGCATACCAAGGGATTTCAGCTTCCCTTATTTCCAAGAGCTGCTCATCTGGGAACTATTCTTTGATAAGATCACCTTCCTCTTTATGCAACCGACTTTCCAATCGCGATAGGTGATCTGCCACTTGATTCTCGCTCCCCTTTCAGTCCTGAATCTCTAGGTCAAACTCTTGTAGCAACAATATCCATCTGATTAGTCTGGGCTTTGCATCCTTCTTGTTAAAAAGATACAGAATTGCTGCATGATCAGTATACACCACTAGTTTAGAACCCACCAAGTAGGACTTGAATTTATTAAATGCGAACAGCAGTGCTAGCATCTCCTTTTCCATGACCGTATAATTGACCTGGACTGCGTCAAGTGTTTTGCTTGCATAATAAATGGAATGAAAAATTTTATTCCTCCACTGCCCCAATAAAACTCCTACAGCCACGTCACTTGCATCACACATTAATTCAAATGGTTGCTCCTAATCTGGAGAAATGAGAATAGGCCCTTCTACCAGCTTCTGTTTTAGCTCCTCGAATGCTTTAACACAATCCTCGTCAAACTCGAACTTCACCTCTTTTTCTAGCAACCGGCATATTGATCTAGAAATTTTAGAGAAGTTCTTGATGAACCGTCTGTAGAACCCTGCATGTCCGAGAAAACTACGGACCCCCTTCACTGACAATGGTGGTGGTAGCTTTTCGGTCACTTCGATCTTTGCACGATCGACTTCCAACCCCTTGCATGACACCTTATGCCAAGGATGATACCCTCCTTGACTAAAAAATGGCATTTCTCCCAGTTGAGCACAAGATTAGAGTATTCACATCGAGCTAGCACCCTGTCAAGATTCTGCAAACATGTAGCAAACGAATTACCGAAAACAGAAAAGTCATCCATAAATACCTCGACAAAAGCTTCCACCATATCGTGAAAGATCGCCATCATGCATCTCTGGAATGTGGCTGGTGCATTGCATAGACCAAATGGCATCCGCCTGAAAGCATATGTCCCATAAGGACATGTAAAAGTGGTCTTCTCCTGATCCTCTGGTGCTATGGCTATTTGGTTATTGCTAGAATATCCATCAAGGAAACAATAATATTCTTGACCTTCCAGCCTGTCTAAAATCTGATCAATAAAGGGGATAGGATAATGATCTTTCCTCGTGGCCTCATTGAGCTTCCTGTAATCCATGCAAATCCGCCAGCCTGTGACTATGCGTGTGGGAATCAGCTCATTCTTTTCGTTGGTGACCACGGTCATCCCTCTTTTTTTTGGAACACACTGAATGGGGCTAACCCATTCACTGTCTGAAATGGGATATACCACACCTGCATCCAGCCACTTGATCACTTCCTTCCTAAATACATCTTTCATCGCTGGATTCAGTCTCCGCTGATATTGTACAGTTGGCTTTGATCCTTCTTCCATAGAAATCCTGTGCGTGCAAAAAGCTGGATTAATTCCTCTGATGTCCGACATTTGCCAACTCATTGCTTTCTTCCGCCTCTTGATGACCACCAATGCATCTCTCACTTGTGCCTCTGTCAGTTCTACGGAAATGATGACTGGCAAGGTGTCATCTTCCCCCAAAAATGTATACTTCAGATGTGGAGGCAATGTCTTCAACTCCAATTTTGATGCCTCCTCAATTGACGGTTTTGGCAATGGTTCCAAGGATCTCATCAACGGCTCAAAGTCTCGCTTCCTGGGAAACCATTTTGGCTCGTTCAGCGTCGCACCATCTCGTATGTAGCACTGTCCCCAAAATGATCGGAGCCCATCAAGGCTCTCTCCAATGGGTCCTGAGAGTCAACAATCTGCAGAATTGATTCCTTATTTAGCACATTGATCGCTGATAGCTCCTCGTAGATGGCTGGTAGCTTCATAGCCTTATACACATCGAAACCTCTACTTTGTCATGTGCTCGCATGGATAGCTTCCCAGCATCCACATCAATCAAAGCTCACCCGGTTGCCAAGAAAGGATGTCCCAAAATAAATGGGACTTCCGCATCCGGCTCGAAATCCAAGATAATAAAATCCACTGGGAAAATGAGAGAGCCCACTTGCACTAACACGTCCTTCACAATACCATCTGGTCTGGCCAAAGAACGGTCAGCTAGCTGCAAGATCACAGTAGTCTGTCTAGGGCTGCCCAGCCCCTACTTCTTGAACACCGATGTCGGCATCAAGTTTATGCTTGCTACCAAATCACATAATCCACGAGCTCGAATACTTTGCCCGATTGTAATATGAATGGTAAAGTTCCCAGGATCCTTGAGCTTTGTCGGCAACCTGTTCTGTATCCGGGAGGTGCAATCCTCAGTAAGTGCCACCGTAGCATACTCTGTCAATCTGCTTTTGTTTGCTATGATGTCCTTGATATACTTCGCATATTTCGGCACTCCCTGCAAAACATCAACCAAAGGTAAATCAATGTGTACCTGTTTCAGCACTTCCATGAACTTCTTAAAGCAAGCTTCTTCCTTGTGCTTCTTTAATCTCTGAGGGAACGAGGGTGGTGGTCTTTCTGTCTTAGCTGTCTTTTCCTTCCCCCTCATATCATCATGTTCCCTATCTTTTTCCACTGTTCCAGATTGCTGAGGTAGTCTTTCTGGTTCCACCTCCTTAAGTTGTAGCCCACTCCTTGTGGTCACTGCATTGACCTGCTTAGGGTTTGGGTCAGTATCACTCAGTAGTCCTCCTCTAGGCTTGGTGTTTTGAGCTCCAGCTAACGGTCCAAACTGGTACTCCAATGCCTTTGTAGCTAACGACTGATTCTTCATGTCAGCTACTAATTTCACATAATCAGCCTGCATTTGCACTTGGTTAGCTATTATTGTCTTGAGCATATCCTCAATGTTGTTGGGTGGTGGAGGAGGTGCATTGTTTCCTCTATATTGAGACTGAAAATTCTTATGCCCCCTTGATTTCTCTGCACGCCCTGATTCGAACTCTGTCCTTGATGGCTATTACTCCCCCAAGAGAAATTCGGATGATTCCTCCAATTTGAGTTGTAATTGTTGCCATACTGTTGAATATTATTCCTCTGGACATTCCCAACAAAATTTACCGAGTCTGGATTGGCACCACAACACTCAGATGAGTGTTCACTACTCCCACATACTTCACACCATACCTGATGAACTGCATTGACTAGGGCTTGTGCCTGATTCAAGCTCATACTGCTGAAGTGGGTGTAGAGTTGATTTTGCAACACAGCTATCTGTGCAACTATAGATGTAAAACAATCCACCTCAAAGACTCCTGCCACTTTCCTTGTTCCTCCTCGTGTTGAGTCCGCATTCCATTCTGGATTTCCCTGTGAAATACGATTTAACAAAGTATAAAGCTCCTCATAAGTGTTCTCCAATGCCTGCCCCCCAGCTGCTGAGTCTAACAAAATTTTAGTATGTGGTTACAAACCCTCAATGAATGTATGCTCCAACACATCATTAGACTGATGAGGAGGAGGACAATCCCTTAACATTGACTTGAACCTCTCCCAAGCTTGATACAAATTCTCACCCTCTCTCTGTTAAAAACTTAGAATCTGACTTCTAAGTCTGGCTGTCTTCCCAGATGGAAAGAATCGTATCAAAAACTTTCTTGCAAGATCATCCCAAGTGGTGATAGAATTAGGTGGTTCATCTTTCAACCACCTCTTTGCTTCCCCCAATAATGAGAACGGGAATAATGTAAGCCTCATATAGTCGGATGATACTCTAGCGGGAATGTAAGTCACTTATCTCCAAAAAGTTTTGGACATGTTGTTGCGGATCTTCATGAGGGAGAACTGTGAATTGCCCATTGGTATGCAACAACAGCACCATGTTCTGTTTAAGCTCGAACCTCCCTCCTGGCTCTGGTCTGTGAATACTAGATGTAACATAATTTGCATGTGGGATTGGCACTTCGCGGACTGGACTTGCTGCCATCTCCTCGGGCACTAAAACTGCCCTTACAAGTGGTGGATTCTATTGCTGCTCCAGAATTGCCTGTCTTAGCAACTGCAGCTTCTTCTCTAGAGCTTCCCTTCTTTGGCGATGAAATTGTCTCTCCAGCACTATAAATGAATCCACCAACCCCTTATCTCTTGCCAGCGTTCAGAAAAAATTCAATACCTGCAAGAGAAAGGCTAAGATCAAGTTGTCAACACTTATATTGAATTTGTAAACTAACACTAAGAAAATAAATTTACCAATTGCCAGTCCCCGACAACGGCGCCAAAAACTTGTTCGACCCAAAACTACACGCAAGTGCATGTGGTCGTACAAGTAGTAAATTGGCTTTATTTCAAGCCAAGTATCGATCCCACAAGGACTGAACTACAGTATTAATTAACTTAAGCATCAGTGAACGATATCTCTATGAATGCAGACAACTAAATAAATAGTGTTTTATGAGTTAAGATCACTAAGTAATAAGAATCTAAGTCAAGATTATAATTTGAGTCTGAACAATAGCAATGAACAAGCTGAGGTTTAGGCAAGCATGCAGGGATGTAATTTATTAATTCAATTCAGCTAATCTTCTCTTCGGTTGCTAGTCAGGGATTAATTGCCTATGGATTGGATCTTCCGACTCCTATCCAATTAAAGAATTATGAAACCTTATTCTACATTTCTGTGATATAAGAATCTCATGCTCTAGCCCTACATAACCGATTCCATAATTGACTAATAAGACTTTCAGATATATTTTTATTCTGAATGTAAATCTTTTCTCAATTTTTACAGCTAAGAAAAGATCATATCCTACCAATTCACATCTGTCCAATTCCTCTCCTTTTCAAAATCAAAATTGGATTTCTAAGATATACATTAACATTGGCCAAACATTAATACAATAAAAACAAGAATTGATAGATCAACCATTGAAGAAAATATGAAAACTGAAATGATTAATAATTACATTCCTCTACAATTATCCTTAACCTCAGCAAGAAGTGAATCAGCCACTCATTTGTGGATTAAACATCTTCAAATAAGTAGAATTCATACAAGAAATTGAAATTAAAGAGAAAAAGGAAGAGAATAACCCTAGAATTTTCGTCCTCTCAACTACCTGTAACCCACGTTCTTGCTCCACCAAGTCAGAATGTTTAAAATAAAACCTAAGTGTGCTATTTATACTATTGAGAATTTTTCCCGGAATAACAAGCAACGTGGCACGGAGTGTATTGTGGAGCACTCCCTCCGTGCCACGGAGCTATCGCGGAACCCCACTGGAAGTTGTCTCCCAGGTAACTACACATCACCGTGGCACGGCTTGTATCCCGGAGCCTTGCCTCCGTGCCACGGTGCTATCGCGCACCTTCACTGGAACTTGAGGTTCAAGGTAATCACACTCAACGTGACACGGAGTGCATCGCGGAGCACTTCCTTCGTGCCACGGAGGTAACGTGAACCTCCACTGGAATTTGACATAATTAATTCATCCCAGGCAGAATGCCTCCGAGATGGTAGCGTGACACGGCGCCATCACGGAGCCCTTATTTTTGCCACTTTCACTTGTCAACTTCCGTTTCTTGCTTCCAAGTCCATTCCCGCACTTCACCAACATATATATTAGCTTCCAAAATTTCCTTTTACCTGCAAAACAACACTAATCATGTTGGTTAGTATAAATTCACATTTATCAAATAATCACATGAGAATATACACATAATAATAGATAAACAAGTCGAAATGAAGCATTTGAGTATCACTTGGGCATGCAATTCTGCCCAAGATCAAGTTGCATGGGAGAGGGTTGGCAAATGCATGCCATTGCCTGTCGTTGAATTGTGCGATGATGTTGAAAAATCACCTTCCAACCTTGCCAAGTCAAACCGCTTCTCCACAGTGATCGATCAGCCTTAACAAATGACGTAGTTCTCTTGCATGTTCGGGACCCAGAAGATTATTACCTCCTTGTTGTTGGCCCGCGGTGAGGTAGCATTTGCCTTACCCTTGCCCTTGCTAGCAGATGAGCAGGGGCTTTTCCCTTTTTTTTCCTTGATGACGACATGGTTTATTTTCTGCAATAACGATGTTAGTGAAACTATTTGAAGAGAAAATAATTTTAAAAAA
Source organism: Datura wrightii (assembly GCA_035772735.1). Taxonomy (NCBI): domain Eukaryota; kingdom Viridiplantae; phylum Streptophyta; class Magnoliopsida; order Solanales; family Solanaceae; genus Datura; species Datura wrightii. Next base: position 101,947,443 of record JASDFA010000007.1, read on the forward strand.
CTATTCTAAGGGATAACTGAGAAATAAGGGTAAACCAAACAACCATTTAAAGAGCCAATAGCACCGGCGGAGGACCGACGGTTCACATAAGGGATTTCGTGGACCGTCGATGCCTTATAGAAAACTGGGCAAGTGAGGGGGGTTTCAGAGATTAAGCGACGAATCGCCAGTACAAGTTCGTCAGCTACCGCTGTAGCACGAGATCCACTCAGTAGCTTGAAGCCAATTTTTAGAGTGATCCGGCGTTCCATCAGCAATTCGCAAATTTGAAGCTTAGTATTCACAAACACCCATTAACACACACTCACTCCAAACATAATAAAATCAGCACTACTCCATTCAAAAACATACTCATGACGTTTAGCCCTTAAGAATGGCGCCACTGGTCTATCATCGGGCAAAACGTCGTGCTTTATGCAATTGGGTTACTCAGACATCACCCTTTTTAAAATTTCACACAGAAAAGCACATTCCCACTCCATTCAACAAGCATAGCACATTCAAGAGTTCAAAAAGGAAGGTAAACAAAGTATTACTCCAAAAGAATCAAGCACCAATGATAAAATTAAGACAACGGCAGAAAATTTTTACCAAATTGGAGGATTTCTTGCACACTTAAAATTCAAAAAGCTTAACTAAATCTTGCAATGGTGCCTTGAGATATATGGAATAGAGGAAGAAAGTGCGAGTGAAGTGAGTATGTTAGTGAAATATGGGGGGGGGGTTATAGGTTAAAAATGAAAGTTTGATAGGTTGAGGAGAAGGTGGAGAGTTTAATGTGAGTATGTTGGTGGGAAGTGGGAAGGTGGAAAGGTGGGAAAGTGGAAGGGTTGAAAATAGATGACTATGGGGAAATGGGATTGTTGGGTAATGGAGAGACAAAAAATGGAATGGAAAAATTGTGGAAAAAGGGGAACTATGGGAATATTTGTAGAATAGGGTGGCTAGTCAGGTATTTGCAATTTTGTGGGCAAGCTTTTTCAATTCTATTTTGCAATAAACTCGTACCTCGACTGGTGTGTCATCGGCGGTTCGCCGAATCACACCAGTGTTCCGCCGCTTTAATTTCCTTTTCCATGTATTTAGCCCAGTTATTTGGTTCTTAGTCGGCGGATTGCGGATTGAATCGGTGATCTGCCGATTACCCGCCTCTTATGTGCTCGAGCTTTAGGTGTTCTGTTCTCAATCGACCATCCACCGACGGTCCACGGATTTAAATCAGTGGTTTGCCGATGGGTCTGCTGGTTTTTCAATCCAAACCTCAGCCTTCTTCTTTGTGCTTGCCTTCATAGGCGGTTCGCGCTTCTGGACCGGTGGCTCGCCGATTCCTCGTCGTTCCATCCTTCATGGTTTGTTTCTCTCTTTGTTCCTCATTTCACAGCTCCTACACAAACAAAAACAACAAAGACATCAAATAATTCACTTAATCCTTGGGTTGTCTCCCAAGGAGCGCCTTAGTAAATGTCATGGAAAGACATAGACCTTTTTTCAACAGTTCTTTTTCGATGGGTCATCACCCGACTCCGTCTCCTTCAGCTCCAATCCGTTGTCCCCATCTTCATTTTTCATTACTGTAACCACCTTGCATTTGGGAGGCATTTCAACTGATGGACAACCTTGAAGGTGACCTCCTCACTTCTAACTTGAAATTTTAGCTCTCCAAGCTCCACGTCCACCACAGTTCTCCCTATAGCCAACAATGGTCTTCCCAAAATAATGGGAACCTCTGCATCCATCTCACAATCCAAAATAACAAAATCATCTGGTAGAATAAACTTCTCCACTCTAACCAACACATCTTCTAACACTCCTACCGGTCTTTTTATTGACCTATCTGCCATTAGCAGCCTCATTGATGTCGGCTTCGTGCTCCCGAGAAATTGAGTAGGGGAATCAAATTTATTTTGGTTCCAAGATCACATAGAGCCTTTTTAAACACACATATCCTAATTGTACATGGGATTGTGAAAGATCCAGGGTCCTCCCATTTGGGGGAAAGATTACTCATCATTACCGCACTGCAATGGTGTGTTTTATCTCCATTGCCTACATCAACCACCTTTTTCTTCTTCAGTAAATCTTTCATAAACTTTGCATAACCGAGAATTTGGAGTAAAGAGTCCACTAACGGTATGTTAATGAATAAGTTGCTAAACATGTCAACAAACTTTCTAACCTGGTCATCCTTCTTTTTCTTAGCCAGCCGTTGTGGATAAGGAGGTGGGATTCTTGATTCAACCTTGTCATCAATCGGGGCCTTCATGGATTTTTCATTATCAGCATGTGAGAGGATTTCATCCTCCTTTCCCTATCTTTCCTCATCAATCTTTTCTTCATTCTTTGGAGTCATTGGTGTTTTGTTGACTTCATCTTCTTCAACTGCTTTTGGGTTATCAAACTCATTAGGCTTTACCGGAGCGTATCCAATCACTTAGCCACTCCTAGTGACTTTGTCCATGCATTTACCATCTTTCTTGGGATTAGGCATTGTGTCACTAGGTAGTGTTCCCTTCATCCGGGGGTTCATTTGAGGTGACAAGTGATTTATTTGGGCCTCCAAATGCTTGATCGAGGTGGAATGTGAACTCACTGTTTGGGAGAGGTTAGACACCTCCCCTCTTAATTCTTTCACCCCACTCTCGGTCGACTCAACCTTCTTCAGAACTCTCGATAGCATTTCTTCTCGAATTTCCCACATCACTCACGCCCGACTGATTTTGGAGATTCCCAACCTTAGGAGGGGGACATATTGATTTGAACTTCGGTGATAGCGATCACTCTCTTGGTTTGGCTCTCTATTACCCTACCTTTCATTCCTTTCAGGACATCCTTTTGGCTCACGATTTCTCCAACCTTAGTTGTCATCCCTTAGGCGCCATGGGACTTGGTTAGCTCCTTGGGAGCCAGGTCAAGGACCTAACATTTGGTTGCCCATATATTGGCATTCTTCTGAATATCTTGGCGATGATGACTGTCCCTCATATTGTAAGGGACCTTGCATTCTTACGGCATTCACCACCTTTGGCCTTGCTCCCATCACGTGCTTGGTCATCAATTCTAGTTTTGTCATCATCTTGGCAAGATTTTCATCCTGCTCTTCATCCCGTTTCAGCAACTCAGTCGCCAATGCACTTGAACTGATCTCATGAGTGGACACACTTGTTTCTCTCATGTGCCAAGCCCTATTAGTCTTTGTCATTCTGTCTAGGAGGGCTTTGGCCAACCCATATGTTTGATCCATAATAGAACCACCAGGTAGGTTGTTAGCCACTGACTTATTGATTGAATCAAGGGCCCTGTAGAAGCTTTGGAGAAGCACTCCATCTAGCAATCCATGATTTGGGCAAAGAACAACCTTCTTTTTAAACCTTAATCATGCCTCATGTAAAGGCTCTCCTGGTTCTTGCCTGAAATTTGTAATATCATCCCTCAACTGAAGCATTTTTGATGGAGGGAAAAAGCGGTCCAAAAAGGCCTCGGTTAGCTCCTTCCATGAAGTAATACATCCCAGAGGGAGTTCCATTAGACACATTGTTGCCTCCCCCGTTAATGAAAAAGTCAAGAGTCTCAACCTCATTGACTCTTGACTGCTATTTGTTATATTGAAGGGCTGGCATATTTCCAAGAAGTTTCTCAAATGACGATTTTCATCCTCACTTGGTTTTCCACCAAAAAGCCCCTTCATTTTCAACAAGTGAATCATGGTGCTTGTGACATGAAACACTGCATTCCCCACCATCGGTGCTAGGCGAATGGCTCCTGCAACATCCGACATCACCGGATTATCTTTCTCGAGTTCCATGTTACCTTCCACTAAGCTATCCCCAGCTTGGGAGTGATGACTCATGTGGTTATGAGATCCTAATAAACACAGCAAACTCACGTTAACTGACTATGATGCAAAATTATTTCCACTTAACAATCAACACCAGAATATCAAGCGCTAGTCCCCGGCAACGGCACTATTTTTGATAACGTCCAAAATATATCCTTAATGAAAAGAATATACACAGTCGAAGTATCAAAACAAGTAAACCGACCAGTGCCGAGGTCAAATCCCACGAGGACTAGGGAATGATAATTACAAGTTTCAATTGAGAAATTGATGTTAGCTTGCACCACATAGATTTAATATGAAAACAAATAAAGTTGGGGGAGTTGAAATTTTCAAAGAATTGTATTGGTTGATTTAGTGAAATAAAATAGCAAGATCAGCTAAGTTGTCAACAAGGATGTGAAAGACTAGAGGTGCGGTGTAGATGAAATACTAACAAGATCAGGACATTCCGGGTCATCTTATGAGTCCAACAAGTGTAAATAATCTTGGAACGTGGACAATTACAGCTTTTTAGCCTTCTAATTACCTCTCATTAGAGTTTTTTCAAACCTCTAGTCACAATTTAGATCAACCCGATTTGATTTGTATTAGCAACTGTACTAATTTCTAGCTACTAGCTGCTAATAAGGAATGAGAATGCAATTTCAGCTATTTCTAGTTCAATTTCACACTCTCTTCTTCATACCCACTTCTAAATTCTCTTTCAATACTTAATTATTCTTTTACAAGAAACAATCAAGCAAGAATAAATAGACCCATATCATAATTAGTGGATCTTTCTTTATAGATTGAAGAGAATCTAACAGATTTACACTTGCATGAACAATACGAAGACGACTCTAGCAATACCCAATCCAATTCAGCATTCATGATCACACACCTCTAGTTAATGATTTTAGCTACTCATGGTTAAGAAATTCAAAAACACTTATCAATAGCATCATTGAATTTAATAGCAAGAGTATAAAAATCAACTTCATAAGATAATCTCCACAATAGCTAAAACTTACTAGTACAAAGAAGAAATAGAGCCGAGTACTTTCTACGATTTTCAATCAGAATCTCCCTATCTCAGCTAAGAGAATGTTCTTCAGCTAAAAGGGGAAACAATGATGTGATGTAAGCTTTGTTCTCTCTCAATATCTCTATTTCTATCTCTCCTTCTGCATATATTTGTATAGAGTACTTTATCTTCTATTTATATCCTGAAAAGTAGAGCATTTTTTATCTCTTTTCCAGTGTTGGACGATTATACCCCCACGAGCACCATTCTAGAACTGGCGGAGAAACCAGTGGTTCGCCGGTTACAATCCATGAATCGTTGGGTATCTTTTCTGCATCCTTACTCAAATCCAGTGAACATCAGTGGTTCACCCGGCGTTTTGCCGATGCCAATCTGTGAATAGCCGGGTTTTCAAGCAATTTTCCAGAACTTTTGGTATCTTTTGGAGACTGAATCGGAGACTTGCCGATGGCAAGTCACAATCCGCCAGTGGCCATAATTCTCTGAGGCAGTGATGTTCGGCCTTTGCCCGGCGTCTTGCCGGTTTTCATTTGCTCCATTTTTTCTCTTTTCTTCACATTTAGTCATCTGCACACAAAGAAAGCAAAAAGGGCATAAAATCCAAATAATCAACTCAAGAACAAAACAAAAACTCAAGTTTTAGAGTTTAATGAGTTGGTAAATTACCAACTCATCAGCTTTGCGGAGTCAAGTAGCCGAGTTGTCGTCTAGACAGCCGATAATATTATTATCCCCCACTATCTCGGAGTTAGATGTTGAGCTTAATGAGAAGCTAGATTTGTAGGAATACTAGGCTCCGACAACAGCCGATGGAGGAAAAGGAAAGAAGAGGGTCTCGGAGGAGGCTGAAGACGAGTCCATAAGAAAGAAGAGAAAAAGAAAGGAGAAAAAGGAGTGCAAGCGGGCAAGAGTGGACAATATGCAAACTCATGACAAGCATATATCAGAGTTGCATGAGAAAGCCAGAATAGCGGGGAGCTCCACCACTACCTTTGGAGAGCTTGTGAGTGGCAAGGACCATTAGGGTGAGCCACATTCAGCCCAAGATGCTACTGAGGTTGCTGAGGCAACTGCTACTGCTGAGGTGGTAACCATTCCCCCAAGTAATATTCCATTGAGTGCGTCGACCACTGCTAGCGCCATGGTTGGAGCGCAGGGAAGTGTGTTTGCACACCTGCCTCCACAGGATGACAGAAGTGCTTAGAGCGCCACAGGTATGTCCCTTTCCTTGTTCTTACATTTTATGCTTCAGGGACGAAGCATGTTTTTTAAAAAGGGGGGTGTACTTGTATTTATTAGGGTTTTGACTTTCATTCGAGGATTTTTATTTCCATATTTCTTTTTGCTCGGGCATGCTATCTAGTAGAACCAGCATGTTTAGGGTTTTGTTTTGTGTTTTGTTTAGCTATAAGTAGTTAGGTGTACTTTACAGCTAATAAATGCACACATGTTTTGAAATGTTAAAAAAATCCCTGTCTGAAAATTTTTGGTTGTCTAGCTTTGTATGTTGACTGCAATGCATGATTTTTGTGGATCTTTGTATGGCATTTAGTCTTTTAGCATTGGTAATTATAGATTAGTTGTGCATGAACTGGACAGGTAGAATCAACGCAAACCTGTACCGTGAGTGAGTGAGGATTTATACTCAGTTTAATACTGCGTTGAGGATCTAGAACTTGCCTGGTTGGTCTTTACATAGGTTGTAGGATAGTTGGTTAGGAAAGGATCATTGGCTATTTTTTATTTTAACCACTTTAGCTTAAATGACCCAACCAAATAAAAATGAATCCCTTGATCCTGACTTTGAGCCTAAAATTGGCCATTTTTCTTTAATTATCCGTGCACCTTTCCCATTGTTTATAATGAACTTGTTTGGCCCTGGTCCCTCCTTGGACATTGTGAACTCGAGTCAGGAAAAATGCCTAAGTTGAGGGTGGCTATAATAGAGATGTGTAAACTGTGAGGAGGCGGAAAAGAAAGAAAAGAAAATCAAAGAAAAGTGGAGTGTGGTGTGAAAAGAAAAATGAATAAAAGAAAAGCTGAAATGAATAGAAAAAGATAAAGATGTGAAAAAAATGAGAAAAATACACCACACTCACACATTGCATTTGAGAAGGGAGAAAAGGGAGGAAAAGCAGAATAAGTAAAAAAAAAGGTAATAAGTGAAAGTGAAGCCAAGTATGTAGTGCCAAGGATGGATTAGTCACTAAATTCCATATTTATCATACCCATCCCGAATCTTAAATTACAGGCTGAGAAAAGTCCTATAGTGATCCTAGCCTAACTGTCTGAAAATCTGAAGTAGAGAAAATAAGGGCAAGCTTATGGTATCCGATGTGCAGTAATTGGAACTTCTTTGTGAGAGTGAGATTCTTACTTGCTTAGTCTCAAGTTTCATATTTCTATTTATCTATTAGTTTTGAGGACTTCATATGTTGTGAGGGTACTTGTTTTGTATTATATTCTGCTAATTGTCTGTGTGAGTGATAGCTTGATTCTCTACTGATAGTTAGATGTCATATCCCGATCCCTGTATATCATGAATTGTAGTTACATGAGTGCATAGCTGACTTGGTTTGAATGAAAAAGGGGGTCAAAAGTTGATTATGGTTTCTGTGCATATTTTGGTTATGTTGCCTGTAGGTCTTCTAGTTTACTTTCTAGTTAAGCGTCATTTTATAATTTTTTTTATTTGCCTGAGGACATTGAAAAGTCTTAAGTTGAGGATGTTGATGTGTTGTGGGTTTACAGCACTTTCGATGCTTAAAATTGATGAAATAAGCATGGACTTAGGTATCTTTATACAGATATGACGCATTTTTACTTTGTTTTCAGAAAAATTAGGTGTTGGAGTTGAAATGTGAAAAAAAGTGAAAAAATGCAAAAAAAATGCCATATACAAATCACAGTACGAGTCATATCATCCTAGTATGAGCCTACTAAGAATCATGGAAAAGTCCAGAAGATGTGCTAAACTAAGGAGTTAATGTATGAACCCTGGTAGGAGCCGTACCAACACAATAGTGATAAAGTCAGAAGAAATTGTAGTGGTTCAGTCTCCTAGTATGGGTAGCAACTATGAGTCGTGTTACATACCTACGACCCGTACCAAGGAGCCGTGGTGAACTTTATAAGAATTAAAGAAAGGCAGAACTTAAGGTATGACCAAAATTCACGAGTCATAGGATGAAGGTACGAGTCGTACCAAGTCACTCGTGGAAATAATCAGAGGATGCCAGAAGTTTCAGGTTCAAGCCACGAAAATATAGTACGACTCCTAGGTTTATGGTACAAGTTGTACCAGTTTCCAACACTTAGTCAAAATCAAAAGAGCCAACTAACATACGAGTAAAGGTACAACCCATACAATTATGGTACGGGTCATATGTGAAGTCGACGGTAGTTTAAACAGTTTCCCTGTCAATTTAGGAAAAGTTTCTAATTATTTGTATAGTTACTTTTAAAGGTTATTTTTTTTAGAAGAGAATAGAATACCATTGTTGAGAAAGGTTTTTGTATTTTGGGATTATTGAGAGAAACTTTTGGGAGATTTCTTGCTTTGATTCATCCATTGCTCTTGAATTGTTCTTCATTAATTTTTGCAATAATCAAGTGGGTTTTCTTTCAACCATCTTTGTAAGTTCTAAATTATGTGTTTTTCTATAAATGCTCTTAATTCTTTTACAATCATGAGAGACTAAAATGTCTACAACTAGGGTTGTGGAAACCATGGTGAATTAACAAACTAGAATTTGCACAAAATGATTCTAACCAATGCTAATGCTTGTATTGTATTCTCTTCGTCTTTAATATTTCTTAACAAAGAACAACATTAGGGCTTGCTCGAATTCTTTACTTGCTTGAATCTAGAGAATTAGAAATTAGGAAAACAGAATTACAACAAATCCTTGATCTTTATGGTTCATTGTATGACTTGACCTGCGGTCGCAGGATAGTTAATTTGGAACAAATTGATAACGGTTGAAGTGAAATCACTCATGAGACCTAATCCGGTGATTGAGTATAGTTATCCAATAGGGATGAACCTCGGTCATTTGGATAAACCCTAGTTATCAGTTCTACAAGTAAGCATTGGGAAAGATCACGAGTGTAAAACTCGAAGTAGTCATGAATCTATGGGGAACACTTTCCTAGTTATTTGCATTAATTTGATAAACAACAACCAAATCTCAACATTGTTACATATTTGCTTTTATAACCCCCCCCCCCCTTTTTAGAAATAATAGACTTTAAAAAATTAAATACTAGTGTTATTCTATATCTTGACCTTATTCCTTGCGGGATCGACCCCATCCTAGTTGGGTTCTTTGTTGACAACGTCCGTGTCATACTTCTATAGGAGTATGAATTTGAGCTTTATCAAGAGGCTACAAGACATTTTAGGAAATTTCCCTTCTTTTATGATCTAAGTCGTGCGATAAAGTATCTCTTTACCCTTCTAACTCTTGCTATATACATTTGCATAAACATGCCTCCACACTGAGTGAATAGAAGAAGGAATGGCAATGGAAATGTCCATAACAATGGTAGTGAAGATGGGCATCAGCAAGCCCCGCCAGCACCAGCAGATCCTATGCCTGAGCAGGTCACTCATTCCGAGTTTAGAGCGGCATTTTAGATGTTGACATAGGCAATAACCCCCAGGTCAATCAACACGCGGTGGCTCATGTGCCTCAGAATGGGAATGCAACAGCGGCTAAAGTTTGGGACTTTCTCTGGATGAATCCACCTGAGTTTGTGGGGTCGAAAGTGGATGAGAACCCACATGAGTTTATTGAGGAGGTGCATAAGATCACTCATATTATAGGGGTGATAAGATAGGAGAGTGTATATTTAGCCTCCTATCAGCTAAAGGGGGTTGCTTACATATGGTACTGCCAGTTGAAGGATGGTAGAGCAGTGGAGACAGTTCCTGTGAGTTGGGATGAGTTCATAACTTCCTTCTCAGATAGGTTCTTCCCTAGAGAGTTGAGGGAGGTGTAGGCGGCAGAGTTTGTTAACTTGAAGCAGCACCATAGGACTGTCCATGATTATGCCTTGGAGTTTACCCGGCTGTCTAAGTACACGCCAGAGATGGTTGCGGATCGGAGGACTCGTATGAGTAGGTTTGAGAATAGAGTATCAGACTTGCTAGTCAAGGAGTGTAAGACCGCTATGTTGAACACTGATCTAGACTTCTCACGATTAGTCATATACGCCAAGCAGATTAAGATGGACTAGATGAAGGAGAAGGTGAGAGAGGCCAAGAGGGCTAGGACAGGGAGTTATGGACAGTTTCAGTAGAGGTCCGATGGAAGACATTGTCAACAGTCTCACCAGAGGTCATCAGCCCCAGCGCCATCATCAGCCAATGTTCCGTCTAGACTTAGTCATGATCAGAGGGGTAGGGCATCAGGCTCGAGAGGTTAGGGGAGCAATTCAAGAGAGCCCAGCATTCCAGTTTGTGGCAGGTGTGGTAGGAGGAAATCATAGAGTGCCTAGCAAGTTCAGGCACGTGTTACGATTGTGGGAAGCCTGAACATCTACTTAAAGGATGCCCTTTAGTTAGATAGGGCCCTAATAGAGGCCATGACCCAACCACCAGTTCAACAGCTCCACCAGCATGTTCAGCTCAGCAGGGTGCATCCACTAGTGCAGGTGGTGTTCAGCATCAGAATAGATTTTATGCCCTCTCATCTCGTCAGGAGTAGGAGGTCTCTCCAAATATGGTTATGGTATGTTACGAGTATTCCATCTTGATGTGTATATGTTGTTAGATCCAGGGGCTACCTTATCTTTATGACTCCTTATGTTGTTATTAGTTTCGAAGTCAGTCCCAAAAACCTATCAGAACCCTTTTCATTCTGTACTCCACTAGGTGACTCAGTTATAGCTCGATGAGTATACAGAAATTGCCCTAGCACAGTCCTTCAGATAGTCACCTCAGCTGATCTAGTAGAGTTAGACATGACCGCTTTCGATGTTATCTTCGGTATGGATTGGTTGCATGCATGTTATGCCTCAGTAAATTATAGAACCTGTATGGTAGAGTTTTAATTTTCGGGTGAGCCAGTCCTAGAATGGAAAGGAAGTTTATATGTTCTTGTAGGTGATTTTATTTCCTACCTCAAGGCCAGGAAGATGATCTCTAAATGCTATGTGTACCATCTAGTTCGGGTTAAGGTGCGACGTAGATAACACACAAACTCACACTTCCTGAAAAAGTATGAATCGATTGTTATCAATAAAGAACCCTAACTAAGAGGTTGGGGTAGAACCCACATTTATTAGGGTAAGATCAATACTAATGCTGATAATTAAAGTTGTTGGTGAGTTATCTCCAAATTGGGGGAATTTAAAGAAAACAAGATTAAAATAAGATTATATTTGTGATATAAATCAAGATTTTCAAACAACTAGGATAAGTGTTCCCCATGGGTTCATAACTACTTCAGGTATATACACGTGATCAATCCCAATGCTTACTTGTAGGGTTCATACAAATGACTGGTTCGTCTCTATTGGATGACTATACTCAATCAGCGAGTCAGGTCTCATGAGCGATTTCAAAATAATTGTTATCAATATGTTCTAAATTTAACTATCCTACGACCACAGCTCAATTTAATACAATGATCATAAAGACTAAGGCTTTATTGTAATTATCTTTTCCTAATCTCTATCTCTCTAGGCTCAAGCAAGTAAAGAATTTGGTCAAGTCTTAACATTGTACACTGTTAAGAAACATTTAAAGATGAAGAGAAAACAATACAAGCATTTAGCATTGGTTTTGAATCACCTTTGTATAACCCTATTTCGTTAATCCACCATGGTTCCCACAACCACTAGTTGTGGAGGTTTTAGCCTTTCATGGTTGTAAGATTACAATTTGCATTCATAGACAAACATATAATAAAATACTTATAGTAATAATTGAAAGAAAACCAGATTTAAATATCAAAGAACAATCTCAAGAACAATGTAGGAAATCAAGAATTTAATCTCAAGAATTGCTCCTCAAAACTTGATAAAAAATCCCAAAAATTATTCTTAACGCATCTACAACTTCGTCTCGGTCCTTCTCTAACTAAAATAAAATATAAAATCTATTTATACAGACATTACAAACCTTTTTCTAAGCTAACAGGGAATTTTTCATATCTCGTGTCGACTGTGTCACGACTGGACCTATGACCCATAGCAGCATTGTACGGTTCATACCTTCTTCTCGTACGACCTTGGCTGCTGCATATGTGACTAACTGTTGGCAGGCTGGTATGACTTATACCTCCATCCTATGAGTCATAAAATGCTTCCGTGGTTTGGCCCTATGAACTCTGACATCTTCTGAAATTTTCCACGAGTGTTATGGTACGACTCGTACCTTCTTCCTACGAATCGTACTGTGTTGTGTCTGAAGTTCTGCCAAGTATTGAAGAATCTTCTAAAGTTCACCACGGCTCATTGTAGAGTTCATATATTGATGCTACGATTTGTGAGTCCATTCGTACCAAGAGACTGCCTTTGTGCAATTTTCGAATCAAGTTACGGCTCATACCATCTTGGTATGGCTTGTACTGAGAGTCATATGTTTCTTTCCCCTTACTTCAGCCTTCGGGCTTTCATCACGGTTATCAGTACGGCTCGTACAATCAAGGTAAGGCTCATACTGAGACTTGTACTTTGGCTTATTTTCTGCATTCTTAGGCTTCTTTTGCACATTTATTTCTCCAACACTTAGTTTCCCTGAAATCAAAGTAAAAGTGCCTCATATCCATATAAACATACCTAAGTCCATGTTATTTTCTCAGTTTCAAGCATCGAAAGTGTTGTAAACTCACAGCACATCAACACCCTCAACTTAAGACTTTTTCATATCCTCAGGCAAAGAAAATAAAAACTAAACATGATGCTTAACTAGAAAATAAACCTAGGATACTACAGCCAACACTAAACAAATCTTGCACTATAAACTCAAAAAGCTTTTAACCCTTTCCCATGAACCAAATCAACACATGCACTACAAGCAACCGCAAAACATTATAGAAAAGGATCAAGATATATCATCTAGCTATTAACAGATAGTCAAGTCATCACCAATGCTTTTTACACAGACCACTAGTAGAGTTAAACACAAACCAAGTATCCTCACAGCAAATGAAGTCCCCCACTCACAGATATAGTAGAATATGTAACATGGGACTGAACAAGTAAGACTCTCACTCTCACAAAGAAGATCCAAATACTGCATATCGAATACCATAGGCTTGCCCTTATTTTCTCTACTTCAGTTTGTCAGATGGTTAGACTTGGATCACTATAGGACTTTCTTTGGCTTGTATGTATGCTTTCGGGCTGGGTATGGTAGATATGGAATCTTTTTAAGTGACTTAACCCTTCCTTGACACTATATACATGTGGTTCCATTTTTTTATTTTTTTCACCCTTTTTGCTTTTTCCCTTTTTCCTCCCTTTTCACCCTTTTTATGCATTTGTATGAGTGTGGTGTGTTTCTTCAAACTTTTCATGCATCATTCAATTTTTGAATTTTCTTTTTCAATTCTTCTTCTTTTTCTTTTGTCACACCACACCTCCTTTTACTTTTTTTCATTTCTCTACCTTTTTCACCTTCCCACTATTTATGTACCCCTACTCTAGCCACCCTCAACTTAGGCATTTTGCCTATGTTGAGATTCACAATGTCTAAGGAGGGACCAGGACCAAAACAGGTTTATTATAATATGGGTACAGTTAATTGATTAATCAAAGAAAGATGGTTTATTTAAAGTTCAAAATCGGGATCAAAGGAATCATGTCATTTTTGGTAGGGTCATTTAAGCTAAAAATAGGCTAAACAAAAATGGCCTGTGACCCTTTCCTAACCAACCATCATAAAACCTATGCAAAAACCAACCAAGCAAGTTCTAGATCCTCTATGCAGTATTGAACTAGGTATTAGACCTCACTCACTCATGGTACATGACTTGAATTCACTCTACCTGTCTGGTTTATACATGGCTTAACAAAAACTATACATGCTAATATACTAAATGACATAAAAATATCCACCGAAATCATGCATGCAATCACAAGAACACAGCTAGTCCCCCAAAAAAAATTTAATCACGGTCAATTTTTTTACAAATCCAAAACTAGTGCAATTTATTGGCTGAGTACTCCTAAGCTACTTTTTAATTAAATAAAAGTCACAAAAATAAAATCCTAAACATGTCAGTTCTACTAGATAGCATGCCCAAGGAAAAATAAACACGACAAGAAAAACCCTCGGAAGAATCAAAATTCCAAAAATGACAAGTGCACCCCCTCCCCTTTTTAAAAAGCATGCTTCGTCCCCTGAAGCATAGAATGTAAAAATAGAGGGAAGGGAACATACCTGCTGTGCAACTAAGTGCTCCTATCGTCCTATGAAGGAGGTACCTCCACTACAATTGTGGCGTTGGCAGTGGCCGGCCCACTCAGTGGTGTATCAATAGGGGGAATGGTTACCCCCTTAGTAGTATCGGCCGTCTCTACTGCCTCTGGAATTGTCGGGGCTGAATTTGGCTCGCCCGAAGGGTCGCTCCCCCTCGGAAGCTCTGCATAGGCTATGGTAGAGCTACCTGCTCCTCTGGCTCTAGCATCTCTTACTGATGCACGTCGTGAGTCTGTTGGCTCTCTATTCTTGCTCTCTTATGCTATTTTTTCTCTATTTTCCTCTTCTTTTTTGGGTATCATCTCTAACATCCTCGGAGACCCTCTTTTTCCATTTTTCTTTCTCTACTCTTGTGGGCTCCCAGTAGGCCACCAGATCAAGCTCCTCGTCTATATTGGCATCGAGGTCAGGAAGAGTGGGCGCTGTTATGATTGCCGGCTGTCGTGGTGACAGCTCGACCACTTGGCTCCGAAGAGCCCCCAACTCCTCACGGAGGCTGCCCATATTAGTCTACTAGGCCATGCGCATATTGAATCTGCTCTCGAACCCATTTAATCTGGCATGTAGGGCCTGTGCAACTGTCTTTATCTCAGCCTTCACCCAAGGCTTGACATTCTCCATCATTTACTAAACCTTATTATCCGCTATGATCAGTCTCTTGGCCAGCTTTTGGAGGAATTCTTAAGGCACTAGGATGGTACCCAGCTGGAGTCTAGCGTAGAAGGCTCATTAGTGGTGTGACAGAGGTGCTAAGAGATGCATCTGAATGATCAGCATCTATAGCCTGTGTCTCACCCTGCTCCTATGAAGTGGGGGAATTCATTTGTGTGCCCCTAACTGGACAGGATAGTGGGACTGTGGTGGAAAGTCGGTTCCAACTTACCAGGTTTATCTCATCCCGAATTAGGCTAATGTCAGCAATCTACTATCCTCCGATCAGGTTCTTCTCACCATGATGCACCTTGATGCCCACCTCCGATCAGGTGCTTGATCTATTTCAACGCCTCCACCTGATAATCATATTCGGGCGTAACATAAGGTTTTATGAACTAGGCACCATATAATATCCAAGAAATGGTGCGCTCGAATATATCAACTTCTCGACCTCTAACCAGGACGCTCTCCAGCTTGGGCTGATCTTTCAACTTCTGCCCCTCTATCGCCTTCTACTTCATGGTTGCCAAATAGTTGGCGTAGAACTCTTGGATGATTTTTGGAGTGTATCGGTCCGGGGCCCTAGCTATCCACTCAAATCCATAGAAGCTGAATATCTGCTTCATTTCCTCCACCACGTTCAATGAATTTGTGAGGATCCACAGCTCTTCCTAAATGCTCTGCCTAGGTTTATTCTTGGTAGTGAGAGCATGTCCTGTTCATTTATCTCCTAGGCTCCTGGTACTCTCCACCAGATGGTGGATTCTCACTAGGCAGAGCCTGCTCCTACTCAGCATTTGGTGCCTCCTCCTCCGATCCGGCATCACTGCTTGCATCTCTGGATTGGGCCTCCTCGGACCACTCTTCTTCATTAAAGTTGCTTCGCGACTCTTGAGCTTTTTCCTCTACTCCCTCCTCAAACTGGGGAGCACCAGCCGATGTGGCAGTTGCCGCCATAGCCTGGACTTTGGCCTTTGCCCTAGTAGTTCGATCCCCGTCAGTATCTGATGTATCGACCTTGTATTTCTCTAATGAACAACTAGGGGAGTTTCCCGCTTGATCATATTGGGAGGTCTCATCAAGAAATGTCCTTCGAGCAATTGCCTTTGATGCTTTACATTTCATCATCATTGTAACTGTGGAGAAAAGGGTTAGAATTTCAAATCTGAGAAAAAGATAGCAAGAAAAAAATTCCTCGGTAGTTTATCACGGGTCAACAATACGGGTCGTACCTTGGAGGTATGATTCATACTGAGACCAGTAATATCTCAGGTCAAAGTTATGGCTCTGAGGTACGACTTGTACTATGAAGGTACGGTCCGTGCCACGAGTAGTATGAGGATTCCTCTTTAAAACAATTGTTCTATATTTTTCCACGACCCATGGTACGACTGTTAAGTCGATTCCACGAGTTCATAGGAAAGATCATACTGTCACGTGTGGACTTTACCCTTTTCAAATTCTTTGTATGACTGTCAGGTACGACTCGTAGCAGCAAACCACGAGTCATACTAGGATTTGTACCTTGTGATTATTTCAAATTTGGCTTGGGACAGTCCCAACAAGCAATCCTACAGTCGCAGTATGAAACCACAAGTCGTAGGAAGGCTTGTGAAGCTTGTCCCTGCCTTTATTTTGGTTTAGTTTGTAGGGGGTTTCAGTTTTAGTGTTAGTTACTCAGAATTCCCCATTTCCAGGTATACATTTAACATATTTTATAGTTACCCATACCTCTACTTTTAATCACGACCCCTAACTTCACTTTCAATAGTTTAATGCATAATTTTTGCAAGTTCAAACCCCTACCCAGTCGCGCACGGCTTGTTTACATCCCTAGTCATTGTCCTCTTCTAATTTTTCAAGCATTGAGATGACTCTCAGAGGGTTTAGAAATTTTGCATCAAAAACAAAGTTATATCTATCAATTTCAAAGAAATACACTTACTTGAATGCCGATACTTTGACTGTCAATCAAGACTAGGGTTGTGATTGGGATTTTCGGTGTAATCTGAGCAAGAACTTGATCAATTGATTTTTGAAGTTGAGTTACGGGTGCGAGTTTATGGTTTTGGTTTTGAAAGCATGGGAGGAGGGTACGAATGGTTTTGGATTTAAATAAGTTAAAGGGTAGTTTTGAAAAAGCTAGGCCGAGTCGGGTAATTTTAAAACTTTTGACCCACCACGACTTGTACCAGGATTCGTAGGAAGGTCCTACAACTCGTCCCTTAGATCCGTAATAGAGAGATTGAGAAACTTACCTATGGACCTATGAGCACATCTTAGAACTCGTACTATGGGGGTACCATTCATACTATGACTCGTAGGTCTTCTCGTACTATGGGGGTACCATTCGTACTATGACTCGTAGGTCTTTCTTTTCATTGCGGTTCATGCCATGCATAGTTCATAGCCACAGTGAGTACTACGACCCATACAATGAGGTTATGATTCGCAATACCAACCATACCCTAAACTAGTGCACTGAAATATATCTCTGATTCTCGCCACGACTCGTGCTACGGCTCGTACAATCCTCTCACAGGTTGTACTGTGACCCGTAACACTAGCCTGTTCAGCAATTTTTCTACCACCTATTTTTGTTTCCCTTGCACACTAAACACACATAAGTTAATTAACTTGGGTTGCCTCTCAAAAAGCACTTGATTTAATGTCATGGCATGATTCAGTTACTCAGAATTCACCAAACCACCACTTGGGTTGCCTCCCAAAAAGTGCCTGATTTAACGTCGCGTTACGACGCAAGTCTCTTGACTACTCAAACTTTTTCAAGGAAATTCAATTCATCTTCTATTGATGAGACAACTCTGTACTCCTTTGGTTGCTTTATTGACCGATAAACATTGAAGGTGACCTCTTCTTTATTGAATCTGAACTTCAATTGAGCCAGCCTCCACATCTACTAAGGCTCTCTCAGTGGCAAGGAATGGTCGCCCCAAAATGATGGGGACCTCAAAATCAACCTCGCAATCAAGGATCACGAAGTCCGCTGGGAATATAAATCTACAACGTTAACAATCACATCAAATAGGATCCTCATAGGCTTCTTCACAATTCTATCGGCCATCAGTAGCCGTATGGTATCAGTGTGGGGGCTCCCAAGACTAGCAGTTTAAACACAACTAATGGCATCAGATTGATGCTTGCTCCCAAATCACAAAGTGCCCTTGCGAACTCAACATCGCCAATTGTGCATGGAATAGTAAAGGCACTTGGATCTTTCTTCTTCTGAGCAAGGACCCGTGAGGCTATAGCACTACAATGATGTACATTATCGACGGGCTCATAGCTCATAGACCTCTTCTTCGTCACAAGGTCCTTCATAAACTTGGCATATCCCGGCATCTGTTTTGATGCCTTTACCAATGGTATGTTTACAGATAACTGTTTGAGCATTGAAAAGAATTTCTAAAACTTAGCATTCTCCGCCTTCTTCTTCATTCTTTGAGGGAACGGTGGCGGTGGTCATGGAATAGCCTTGAAAATTTGTGTAGCTCCTTGTTTTTCTCCTTGATCAGCTTCAGGCCCGTTTTCAACATTTGGAGCCTTAGTTAACTCAGCATCCTTATGATGCTCCTTTTCAGCAACATCTTCTTCATCTTTGATTACGATTCTTTCTTTCTTTCAACTACAACTGACAGAGGAGGGTCAACCGTGGTATTTCTACTCCTAGACATTACAACCATGCAGTGACCATTATTCTTTGGATTCTGGATTGTGTTACTAGGTAGTATACCCTTCTTTCTAGGGTTTATAGATGTTAATAGTTGCCCTAGATGTTGTTCGATCTTCTTGACAGTCGTAGCATATGACTCCACTCTCTGACCCATGCTTGATATATCACTATGCATGTCCTTCAACTAATCATCTGTGGATCTCACCTTCTTTAGCATCTCAGCCATCATGCTCTCTAACTTCGACTATCCAGCCTCCCCCTCACGTGCACTAGGACGCACGTACAATCCAGCTCGATCATTGCAGTAATCGTCATTCCTTCTCAAATCTCCTTCGCACTCACGTCCTCGACTTCTATTTATGTACTTATTCTAGTTGTAATTGTCTCTATATTGGTTCCGACCTTGGTTTCTAGAACCTTGGCACCTAGTGTCTTGTCCAGACCCTTTGGCGTTGGCTCTAAAACCCACCACCTGGTTGTCCAAGAAGTTTTCCTCCTCCTCGAAATTTGAATGGTCTGGCCCTAGATCCTGTCCCTGTGTCCCCACTATGTTCACCTTTCTGGCTCCAGATCCCATGATGTGCTTAGTAAGAAAATCCAACTATGTGAACATATGAGCCAATTCCTAGTCATGTTCTTCTTCTTTCCTTCGTTGGTCTACAGTCAAACCAACAGCATATGTACCAGCAACTGCTTTTGCTTCCTCGGTGTGCATGCTCTGTTTGTCTTGGTTACTCTGTTTGGAATTGTGGTAGCTTGCCCCTAGGTGTGGCTCATTAATACTCCTCTCGCCACTATGTCTGCTACTACTTTTGTACTATTGTTCAATGATCTTTAAAAAATCTCCAACAGACTATCATCAGAAATTTTGTGGTCGGGGCACTTGGTCAACTTCTTCTTGAACCTCAACCAGGTCTCATGAAGTGCCTCAGTCTTCAGTTGTCGGAAATTATAGATTTCGTCTTTAAGCTGCAGTATCCTGGAGGGTGGAGAAAATCTCTCTAGGAAAGCTTTCTTGAGCTCCCTCCACTTTCAGAAAATGTATGAAGCGGTCATTGTCAATAAAGAACCCAACTAAGAGGTTGGAGTCGAACCCACAGGGAATAGGGTAAGATCTAGACTAATGCTGATAGTTGAACTTATTGGTGATTTATCTCCAAATTGGGGGAATTTAAAGAAAACAAGATTAAAACAAGATTATATTTGTGATATAAATCAAGATTCGCAAACAACTAGGATAAGTGTTCCCCATGGGTTCATAACTACTTCAGGTATACACAAGTGAACAATCCCAATGCTTACTTGTAGAACAGATAACTAGTGTTTATACAAATGACTGGTTCGTCCCTATTGGATGACTATACTCAATCACCAGGTCAGGTCTCATGAGTGATTTCAAACTAATCTTTATCAATATGTTCCAAATTTTACTATCCTGCGACCAAAGCTCAAGTTAATACAGTGATCATAAAGACCAAGGCTTTTTTATAATTCTGTTTTCCTAATCTCTACCTCCCTAGGTTCAAGCAAGTAAAGAATTTGGGAAAGTCCTAGCGTTGTACACCATTAAGAAACATTTAAAGATGAAGAGAAAATAATACAAGCATTTAGCATTGATTTTGAATCAATTTTTTGTAACCCTATTTCGTTAATCCATCATGGTTCCCACAACCACTAGTTCTGGAGGTTTTAGCCTCTCATGGTTGTAATATTACAATTTGCATTCATAGACAAACACATAATTAAATACTTTCAACAATAATTGAAAGAAAACCAGATTTAAGTATCAGAGAACAATCTCAAGAACAATGTAGGAAATCAAGAATTTGATCCCAAGAATTGCTCCTAGAAAAATGAAAAAAATTCACAAAAATTATTCTTCAAACATCTACTACTTTGGTTCTGTCCTTCTCTAACTAAAATAAAACATAAAAGCTATTTATACAGACATTAGAAACTTTTCCTAAGCTAACAGGGAATTTTTCATTTCTGGTGCCGATTGTGTCACGACTAGACCTATGACCCGTAGCAGGATTGTACTAGTTGTACCTTTTTCTCATACGACCTTGGCTGCTACAGATTTGGCTAAGTGTTGGCAGGGTAGTACGACTCTTACCTCCATCCTACGAGTTGTACAATGCTTCTGCGGTTTGGCCCTGAGAACTCTGACATCTTCTGAAATTTTCCATGACTGTTGTGGTACAACTCGTACCTTCTTCCTATGACTCGTACTATTTATTGTGTTTTAAATTCTACCAAGTATTGAAGAATCTTTTGACGTTCACCATAGCTCATGGTGCGGTTCCTACATTGATGCTACAATTCGTGAGTCTATTTGTACCAAGAGACTGTCTTTCTGCAATTTTCTCTGAACAATTCCAGGACTCCAGTTACGGCTCGTACTAAGAGTCATATGTTGCCTTCCCCTTACTTCATCCTTTTGACTTTCATCATGGTTCTCAGTACGGCTCGTACAATCAAGGTATGGCTCATACTAAGACTTGTACTTTGGCTGATTTTCTGCATTCTTAGGCTTCTTTTGCATATTTTTGGTCCAATACTTAGTTTCCCTGAAATCAAAGTAAAAGTACCTCATATCAATATAAACATACCTAAGTCCATGCTATTTTTTCAGTTTTAAGCATCGAAAGTGTTGTAAACTCACAGCACATCATACATTTGAGACCCCGACTCTTCAGTCAATTCCTATAGTGTGTGAATATCCAAAGGTGTTTTTATATGATCTACCAGGAGTCCCACTACAGTGGGAGATTAACTTTGGTATCGACCTTCTCCCTAATAAGCAGCCTATATCTATTCCTCCTTAGATAATGTCTCAAGTCGAGCTAAAGGAGTTGAAAGATCTCCTAGATAAGGGTTTCATCAGTCCTAGTAAATCCCCATAGGGTACTCCAGTCCTCTTTGTTTGGAAGAAGGATGGTTCCCTTAGAATGTGCATTGATTATCGGCAGTTGAACAAGGTCACCATCAAGAACAAGTATCCCCTCCCCATAATTGATGACTTGTCTGACCAACTTCAGGGTGCTCAGTACTTCTCAAATATAGACCTTAGATCTGGCTATCATCAGCTCAAAGTTAGAGAGAGTGATATTCCAAACACAGCCTTTAAGTCTCGGTATGGTCACTATGAGTTCGTAGTTGTGTCTTTTGGGCTAATGAATGCTCCTGTATCTTTTATGGATTTGATGAACAGGGTGTTCAAGCCATTTTTTGATGTGTTCATGATTATCTTCATAGATGATATTCTCATATACTCTCGGATCGAGGAAGAGCATGCTGCTCATTTGAGGATTGTGCTACAAACTCTCAAGGATCACCAGTTGTTTGCTAAATTTAGTAAGTGTGAGTTTTGGTTGAACTCAACAGCATTTTTGGATCATGTGGTGTCAAGCGAGGGTGTGCAGGTGGACTCTTACAAGGTAAAGGCGGTGAGGAATTGGCCTAGACCAGTTATCCCTTCAAATATCAGGAGCTTCTTGGGTTTAGCTGGCTATTATTGGAGGTTTGTTGAGGGATTCTCGTTCGTTGTAGCACCGTTGACTAAATTGACTGGGAAGAAGGTCAAATTTTAGTGGTCGAATTCCTATGACAACATGAGTGTCCTTTATCATCAAAGAAAAGCTAATGTAGTGGCGGATTACCTTAGTAGGATGTCCATAGAGAGTGTGTCTCATGTTGAGAATGGGAGGAAGGAGTTGGCAAAGGATCTTCATAGCCTTGCTCGTTTAGGGGTTCGGGTTATTAACTCAACAGATGGTGGTGTCATTGCTTAGAATGGGTCAGAATCTTCATTGGTACCTAAGTTCATGGCTAGGGAAGATGAGGATCCTATCTTGGTAAAGCAAAAGGAAGCTGTCCAAAACCAGAAGGTGGAGGTCTTCTCCCAAGGGGGAGATGGTGTACTTCATTATCAGGGTCATTTATGTGTTTTGGGTGTTGATGACTTGAGAGAGAGGATGTTGGGTGAGGCTCATGGATCACGTATTTTATCCACCCAGGTGCCACCAATATGTACTGTGACCTACGGGAGATCTATTGGTAGATTGGCATGAAGAAAGACATAACAGAGGTCATGGCTAAGTGTCCATATTGTCAAAAAGTGAAAGTTGAGCATCAGAGACCTGGAGGTATGCTGCAAGACATTAGTATCCCTACTTGGAAGTGGGAAGAGATCAATATTGACTTTATCACAGGAATGCCTCATACACGTCAATAATATGACTCTATTTGGGTGGTTGTAGACAAGTTGACCAAAGCGGTATAATTCCTACCGATCAAAACTACCGATTCAGTTGAGGATTGTGCTAGATTGTACATTCTAGAGTTAGTTCAGTTGCACGGAGTTCCCTTTTCTATCATCTCTGATAGAGGTACTCAATTTACCTCACAATTTTGGAAATCGTTTCAGAAGGGACATGGTACTTAGATCAAGTTTAGCATGGCTTTTCACCCGAAGACAGATGGTCGAGCTGAACGAACCATTCAAACTCTTGAGGACATGTTGATATCATGTGTGATTGACTTCAAGGGTAGTTGGGATGATCATTTTTCTCTCATTGAGTTTTCCTACAATAACAGTTACCACTCCAGCATTCAGATGGCTCTGTTTGAGGCTCTTTATGGGCGAAGGTCTAGATTACCTATCGGGTGGTTTGTAGGCAAGGCTATGTTGATAGGTCCAGATTCAATTTATGAGGCCATGGAGAAAGTCTAGCTTATTTGGAAAAGGTTGAAAACAGCTCAGAGTCATCAGAAGCCTTATATGGATGTTAGACGAAGAGAGCTTGTGTTTGAAGTTATTGATTGGTTGTTTTTGAAAGTATCTCCCATGAAGGGAGTGATGAGGTTCAGAAAGAAAGGGAAGCTACGTCCCCAATATGTTGGTCCTTATAGGATTCTGATGCAAGTGGGCAAAGTGGCATATGAGTTGGAGCTACCAACAGAGTTAGCCTTGGTACATTTAGTTTTCCATGTATCTCTTTTGAAGAAGTGCATTGGTGACCCGACCTTAGTTGTCTTGGTGGAGAGCATAGGTGTGAATGATAGAATAACATATGAGGAGGTTCTAGTTGAGATCCTTGATCATCAAGTTTGGAGGTTGAGAAACAAAGAAGTAGCTTCGGTGAAGATTTTATGGAGGAATCAGCTTGTTGAGGGAGCTACATGGGAAGCCAAAGTAGATATGATGGCTAGATACCCGCATCTTTTCCCTTCCAACTCAGTTGTAGTATGAGGTATCAGTTTCCTCCTTAGTTCTCTATTCAGTTTCATGTCAATTTCACGTCTCTCAGTTCCTTTCATGTTTTAGCATGTATGTATGATTCATGAATTCAGTTTAGTCATTTACTTCAGTCTAGATTCAGTCACTCTATTAGTTTTCAACTTTCAATGTTCAGTATTTGTGATTGCAGTTCCTTTCCCCAGCCTTTCTGTATGCTTAATCCACATTCGAGGATGAATGTTCCCAAGGGGGAGATATTTTAATACCCCAAGAGTTTCTAAGACTAGATTTAGGATTTGAAGTATGTTACAGCAGAAAATCTGAAAGTTTTCTCTCAATATGACTCATCATACGAGTCGTAAGATTGTTGTACGGGTCGTAGGATAACACATGGTAGAGAGCCTGAAGTTCACCCTCCCAACCATGAGTCATAGTGTGTGGGTACAACTCGTGGTCAGGAGTCGTAGTAGGTCATTGGATTTTTCAGGTGCTGGTTATACGAGTGGTTGTACGATTAGTATTAGGGAGTTACGTGTTGTGATAGGCAGCCGTGGAAATCTTTAGAGAGTTGGAGAAAATTGGATTGGCTAACCACAGAAGCAAACCACAAGTCATAGGAGGAATGTACGACTCATGGTACGAGTTGTAACAACTTGTAGTGCAGTTTTCTTGCGAAATATTTTAGAGTATTTTTGTAAATTCGAAGCTTTTAAGTCCTAAACTACGTCATTTTAATCCCTAAAAGAAGTGTTTTAAGAGGGTCTATACTATATCAAGTCATTAGGCTTTCCCATGCATGTAAAGCTTTGAATTCTCTTGGAGGATAAATCTAGAAATTGTATCAATTCTTCTCCAATTCTCTTGAGCTTTGAAAGACAAGTTGAGAATCAGTTATCCAGGTATGTAGGGTTATGAATGAGAGTTTTCATTCATTCTCATGCCCAAATTTCTCCTCAAGTTCATGAATTCAAGTTCTAATTCAAGTTTATCATCTTATAGGGTTTTAACCCAATTTTATGAAATTCTCCATGATATGTCTATGGTTCAATTCCCCTCATGTTCCAAATCATGTTTTAAGGCTTATGGGAAGATTTTATACACAAATTGATTATAAATTCATGATTTCAAATTGTTAGAAATTATGCTCTATTATGCAAGTTTTATGAAAAGTCAAGCTTATGAATCATGATTTCAAATTTCATGAGATATCTAGCATGACGAATGTTTATAAATTACCCATGTATGAATATGTGATTTTGACTTACGAAGTTTATTTCAAGTATACATGATTTTATGATTCGGGCAAGCCTACACAAGTTGAGTATGTTTTCATGATTTAGCCAAGGCTAATAAAATCAGTTTATCATATGTTTTGGAGTCAAGACTCCCAATGCACCTTATGATATATTTTGGATTCAAGACTCCCCATGTTCAAATTTCAGACTATGCATGTGATTATGATTTCAGCTTCATTGAAAAATGATGGGAGCACTATGCATGTTTTTAGGAGTAGTGTCTAGCACCGAGCAGGCTTAGGGTTCCAAGGTGCCCCAGTGTCAGGACTACGCACCAACCTAGGTTTATATATTTACATTGAGATCTCCCTTGAGAGTTTTCCCCACCCACAAGGGGCCTTCAGCTTGATATTGATATCATGGTAGCGTCCTTAGCCATGTAAAGGTTGTGGATGGCTCTGCCCACTTGAGTGTGATAGTTAGGGCATCACGTAAGCTCTATCATGATCATATTAGTTATGATGAGTCTTTCATTGTTCGTCATGATTTCAGTTATTCATGTTCATGACTTACGATTTTATGTTTTTACAATAGGTTTGACCCAATGATTAGTTTATGAGATCTTACTTATGATTTCAACTATGACGATTCATATGATTTATATGTTTAGCTTTGGGTCATTCTATTTAGATATGATACTCAGTTTATGTCTATATATGTCTCAGATTCAGATTTCAGAATGTAGTCCTTAATTTCGTGATCTTATGATTTATGTTTATATATATGATTTCAGTTAACATTTACTCAACATGTTTTACTTACCTTGTATACTCAGTACATTTCAAGTATCGACTGCATACGCTATGCTGTATTATTTTATGATACAGGTCCGAACGATCAGACTCAGTTCCGCCACTAGTCCAGCTCCCTGTAGTTTAGTTCAGTCCCCATCATTGGTGAGTCCTCATCTTTTGAGGACATTCATTTTAGTGTTTGATTATGTTATATTCAGTTTTATACTTTAGCGAGCTAGTTGGGGAGATTGTCCCATCAGCCCATCAGACATGTTAGATGCTTTTCAGACATTATGTAGATTTTCATCTTTTTCTGGTGTTGACTCTGTTTATGTTTGTTATGTTATTCGGTATTTTTCTTATTCATTCTTTAGTTATCAGATATAGCCTTGATGTATGTTCTTTCGTTGTTATATTCATTTCATGGGTCGACTTGGAGCAATCCGTGGTTTTAGGTCCCGTGTCTCGGTTCAGAGTCCTAGCTCGGGTCATGGCAGTATGTGTTTTAGATTTCAAAGATAGTTGGGATGATCACTTACCTCTCATTGAGTTTGCATATAACAACAGCTACCATTCCAGTATCAAAATTACTCCTTATAAAGATTTATACTGGAGAAGGTGTAGATCACCTATCAATTTGTTTGAAGTTAGGGAGGCAGAACTATTTCGACCAGACTTGGTTCACTAGCCTATGGAGAAAGTTAAGATAATTTAGGAGCGACTGAGAACTGCTCAAAGTCACCAGAAATTCTATTTATATGTGTGACAGATAGATTTGGGGTTTGATGTTAATGATTGGATGTTCTTGAAAATTTCACCTATGAAGAGCGTCATGTGATTTGGAAGAAAAGGGAAACTCAGTCTGAGGTATGTTGGCCCATACAGAAAAGTACAGAGAGTTGGTCTAGTAGCTTATGAGTTTGAGCTGCCTACCAAATTAACTTCAATGCATTCTATGTTCCCCGTATCTATGTTGAGGAAGTGCATGGAAAACTGGTCTCTAGTCATCCCTACTGAGAATATTAGTGTCCAGGGGAACCTGACTTATGAAGAAGTCCCAATGGACATCATTGATCGCCAAGTCCGTAAATTGAGGACTAAAGAGATCATTTAAGTGAAGGTATTATGGAGGAGTCAGAATGTGGAAGAGGCTACATGGGAAGCCGAGGATTTTCAGATAGAATTTCAGGGTGGGCCCAGGCCTCATTTGTCAGGAAGGCCATCTAGGCCCTCATATCAACAGCAACATGGCAACAGGTCAGATCATCATGGAAAGTCAGGTCCAAGGACAGTTCACGAGCATCAGGATCATAGCAGTAAAGGGGGTACAGAAGAGATGGGATCAGCTATACCATGTTGCAGTACCTATAATAGGTGACATCTGGGGAGATGCAGATACGGCTCCACCACCTACTATTCCTATGGAAAGGAGGGACACATGATAAGGTATTGTACGACTAGACATCGGGGTGATCAAGACCAGCAGAATAAGTCCTCAGCAGGTTCATATGCTCCAGCACCTTCTACAGGGCACAGGCCCTCAGCTCTAGCAGACAGAGGTTGGGGTAGATCAGCGACATCCAGTTCTGGCAGTGGTCTGGACCGCACTTATTCTTTACCAGGGTGACAGGAGTCAGAGTCGTCACTAGATGTTGTGACAGGTATGCTGGATGTTTGCTCTCACTCAGTTTATGCTTTGATAGATCCAGCTTCCACTTTGTCTTATGTTACTCCATTAGTAGCCCGGATGTTTGGTATAACACCAGAATTGCTTCAGCGACCGTACTCAGTGTCTACACCCATCAGTGACTCTATTATTACTAAGAGAATTTATCAGGATTGTACAGTGGAGATTGTTGGTTGCCAGACTTTAGCAGATCTAGTGGAGCTAGAAATAATTGATTTTGATGTAATTATGGGTATGGATTGGTTAGCACCATGTTATGTCAATGTGGAGTGTTGGACCAGGACTGTCCGATTTCACTTTCAAGGGAAGATAGTGCGGGAATGGAAAGGCAATGCAGCTACACCAAAAGGTAGGTTCATATCCTATCTTCGGGCGAGGAAGTTGATAGTGAAGGGCTACATTTACCATATTGTTAGGGTTCGAGATATGCAGGCAGAATCCCTGACTCATCAGTCTATTCGTTGGTTAGTGAGTTCCTAGATATATTTCCGGATGAACTTTCTGGTATTCCCGCAGAACGAGAAATTGACTTTCCTATCGACACACTACTGGGTACACAACCCATATCTATTTCTCCGTACAGAATGACTCCCTACGAATGTGTATAGATTATCGGCAGTTGAATAAAGTCACTATTAAGAATAAATATCCTCTTCCAAGGATAAATGACTTGCTTGATCAGCTACAAGGGGCCAAATGATTCTCCAAAATTGAATTGAGGTTAGGTTACCACCAGCTGCGAGACCGGGAGAAAAACATTCCGAAGACAGCTTTTAGGACCAGGTACAGTCATTTTGAGTTTTTGGTTGTCTTTCGGATTGACGAATACCCCTGCAGTTTTCATGGACTTGATGAACAGCATCTTTGGGCCGTATTTAGATCGATTTATGATTGTGTTTATTAATGATATTCTGGTGTATTCCCGCTCAGAAGTTGTATGCAGAGATCATTTGCGAATAATACTCCAGATACTCAAAGACCGCCATTTATATGCAAAGTTCTCGAAATGTGAGTTCCAGTTGAATTCCATAGCTTTCTTAGGTCATATTGTATCAGATGCTGGTATCCAGGTTGACTCCCAAAAAATTGAGGCAGTAAAGACATGGCCTAGACCCATGACTCCAACTGAAGTTTTTAGTTTCTCGGGGTTAGTCGGGTATTACGGAAGGTTCGTGGAAGGATTCTCTACTTTGTCAACATCGTCGAATAAATTGACCCAGAAAGCAGCTAAATTCCACTAGCAAGGCTTGTGAGCAGAGTTTCTAGGAGTTGAAAAATAGATTGACATTTGCACCAATATTAGCCTTACCGAAAGGTTCAGGGGGCTATGCCATATATTTGACGTTTCAAGCATTAGGTTAGGGTGCGTTCTGATGTAGCATGGCAAGGTGATTGCCTACGCTTCGAGGCAGCTAAGGAAGCATGAAAAAAACTGCCCCACCTATGATTTTGAGTAAGTTGCAGTGGTTCATTCTCTGAATATATGGAGGCATTACTTGTATGTTGTACATTTGGACATCTTTACTTATCATAAAAGTCTCCAATATATCTTTACGCAGAAAGAGTTGAATTTAGGCAGTGTCATTGGCTAGAATTGTTGAAAGACTACGATGTGAATATCTTGTATCACCCAGGGAAGGCTAATATTGTAGCTGATTCCCTTAGTTGTAGATCAATTTTGGCAGTCTAGCATATTTGAGGCCCAAAGCAGCGAGAAATGGCCCGAGAGCTGCACCGATTAGCTAGTCTAGCAGTCCGGATAGTAGATTACGGTATCATCTCTGGTGGTAGAGGCAAAAGAGCGGCAGTACGAGGACCTTAGTCTAGTATTTCTCAGAGACAAAGTTTAGCAAGGCAAAATATCATCCTTTGAGTTAACAGAAGACGTGGTCTTGAGATTTAGAGGTTGACTCTGTGTTCCAGATGTAGCAAGGCTCTGCCAAAGATCATGGCAGAGGTACATTATTCTCGTTACTCTCTTCATCCAGGTTCGACAAAGATGTACCATGATATAAAGGAGATATAATGGTGTCCTGGAATGAAGAAAGATGTAGCTGAGTTTGTAGCATAGTGTCCTAATTATTAGTAGGTAAAAGCCGAGCATTAGAAACATGGCGGACTGTCTCAGGAAATAGCAGTACCTATGTGTAAATGGGAGGCAATTAATATGGACTTTTTGATGGGGTTACCTCGCACTAGGCATAAATTTGACTCTATTTAGGTCATTGTCAATATATTGATGAAGTCAGCCCATTCTTACTAGTCGAGACTACATTTTCAGCCGAAGATTATGCTGAGTTGTATATCAAGGAGATAGTTCGACTACATGGTGTTCCAGTATCCATTATTTCTAATAGAGAGGCGCAATTCACATCTAGATTCTGAAAGTCATTTCAGAAAGGTTTGGGGACACAGGTTAATTTGAGTACAGCTTTCCATCCCCAGATAAATGGTCAAGAAGAGCGCACCATCCAAACGCTCGAGGATATGCTACGGGAATGTGTGCTAGACTTTGGAGGAAGTTGGGACGAGCATCTACCCCTTATTGAATTTGCATATAATAATAGTTATCATTCTACTATTCAGATGGCACCTTATGAGGCTTTATACAGGAGGAAATGCAGGTCCCCCATAGGATGATTTGAAGTAGGAGAGGCAAGATTGATCAGACCTGATATGATACATCAATCAGAAGAGAAGGTAAAACTCATCAGAGAATGGTTACTAATAGCCTAGAGTCGTCAGAAGTCCTACTCTGATGTGCGACATAGGGACTTGGAATTTAATATCGACGATTGGGTGTTTCTCAAAGTTTCGCGGATGAAGGGCGTGATGAGATTTGGAAAGAAGTGCTTATTGGCCCGTATCGTATACTTCGGAGGATAGGCCAAGTGGCATATGAGTTAGAACTGCCTTCAGGGCTAGAATCTGTTCATCCAGTTTTCCATGTATCAATGCTACAAAAATGTATAGGAGACCCGTCTCAGATTGTTCCAGTCGAGGATGTTCAAGTTACTGAAGAGTTATCCTATGAAGAGACTTCAGTTTTCATTGTAGATCGGCAGGTTCGTAGATTGAGAATTAAAGATGTAGCCTTCGTTAAAGTCTTGTAGAGGAATAGAAATGTAGAAGAGATTACTTGGGAAGCTGAGGATGACATGAGGTCTAAATATCCTCACTTATTCCAGACTTGACCAATATTATACAATTCAGGTGAGATTGTTGTTCAGATGTTACTCTATTGCTTATATTATTAGTACTGTTCAGCTGTTCACTTCTATGTTGTGGAGTAGTTGTTTATAGCATCCTATGAGACGCTTATGTTGGACTTTTCTGTGTTTCAAGTTTTTGGATAGTCCATATTACAGAGGAGACTCTACCAAAAATTTTCTGGGAATAGTTAAAGGAGCTGAATCTCTTAAGTCTAAAGATTACATTTGAGGACGAATGTTCCTAAGGGGGGATAATGTTACACCCCATAAGTTTCTATCATTTAATGGACACATGAATACGTATATTGAGAGTTTCGGAGTACGACACATGCGAGGAAGGACTCGTGGGATAAATATACGAGCATGGCATCAAGCAAGTAGGAGGCAGGGGCTGAAGGCCAGGCGCACTGGGTGCTGCGCCGTACCAACCAGCCTAGCGCCATGGCTGGTGCACCGCACCTCCTTCCTGCCTCGATGGGTGGCACGCCGCGCCCCCTGCCAATCGACTCCCACCTATATATATAAGTCAAGTTCAAGTTTCTGTCATTGTAAAACATTACCCAAATCAGAAGTCGACTCCTACGTTATATTCTCTCAATTTTCTCTTAGTTTTTAGCCGAATTACATTTGTTAAACTCCATCCAACTGTAATTTCATCTTGGATATTGAGTTCTAGGCCTACGACGAATGTCCCTGTGGAGTTATTTCTTGAAAATTCGCTCGGTGTATCGAGACCCTGCCAAGTAAAGGTTGTTAGAATCACTTCAAATTGAGTCCTAAGAGGCTACAGGCGATAAGTAAGCATTTATCCCTTCTAAACCCTTGAGAAATTGTAAGTTTTTGGCTGAATTAAGCAGAGTTGAATCATGGTTATTATTATTGGAAGATGTTGCTATTTTCCGAGTTATAGTATTGAGAATAGTCTTAATCTCTCAGCATAGAAGCTACAATTGGGTGGAATTGCCAGCTACAGGTTCGAAATAATTGGATAGACGAGAATCGACATTCGAGGTATGTTAAGGCTAATTCCCTTCGGCAAGTTACTCCTGTTGTTTAGCTGATACAGTTAATACCTTACTGTAGCCTATTCCTATAGTGTTGTGGTTAGATGCCATAGAACAAACTGAGGTTATAGTATCGGAATCCTTGTTGGGAGCTTTATACCCAGTTTTGGTTATCGCCATAGGCGACGTAGGAATTCCCTGTTCAGTTGTTTCCCGATTAGAAGGATTAGTAGGTTCCTTGTTACCACATTGAGGCCACAGAGGCCTGAGGGTGGCTTTTGGCATATTTTGCTAAATTAGGCAGCATAAGGCGTAGTTTGGTGACACGGTATATAGTTCTATGCCGATACAAGTATAGGAACCCAAATGGCTCAGATACAGCTATAGGAGCCCAGACAGCTCAAATACAATTATAGGAGCCTAGACGGCTCAAATATAGTTAAAGAAGACTAGACAACTCAGATATAGTTACTGATCCCAGACGACTAAAACACAGTTACAGGAGCCTAGACGGCTCAAGCATGACTACGGGAGTCCAGATGACTCAGAAACAACTATAGGAGCCCAGATAGCTCAGACCCAGTTGCAGGAGCCTACAGGGCTCGAATACTGCTTCATAGATTGAGTATACCTTAGTTACAGCATGCCTACGAGCCTATAGTAGTTCTGACAGGAGGAGTGTGCATTACTTGTACTTGTCGGGGCTTATGGGGGTCCAGGTAGGTTATTCTGTGTTGGTTGTACCTTAAGGCTTATGGGGGCCCGATTAGGTTCTTGTATGTATATATACTTGCTAGTTATATTCCAGATTGTAAGGCTATTCAAGTTATATTCCTATCCACCTTATTGATTAGTTTCAATTCTTCTATTGGGCTTATTCAGCTTTCATTTCTGCCTTACATATTCGATACACATTGTACTAACGCCTATCTTTGGGGCGCTGCATTACTTCAATGCGGGTGCCGATAGACATGGTCCAGGACCTTCTTAGCTTCCAACCAAAGTCAGTAGTCCAGTCAGCTCCTTTTCTCCGAAATTGATAGTTAGAGAAGGTTTGTTCTTTTGTTGTACAGCTTTTGGGTAGGTCAGGGCCCTGTCCCGACCATTATTCCACTCTTAGGGCTTGCATGCTACAGTTTCTTAGTTGTTAGTTGTTTTTGGCCATGTGGGGCCTATGTATGTTATATTTTGTGTGTTGGCCATGTAGGGCCTAGTTTAGCTAGTTAGGTAACAGCCTTGTCGGCATTAGTGTGAATAGGATTGCCTATTTTCATTATGTTATAACTAGACAGCATGGTGGTCTTATCGGCCCGCATAGGATCCCTTTTATCGCCTTGTCTGTTGGGTTTGCTATTTTCCTTTACAAGTGTTGCATGGCTTTGTTGGCCCGAGGCTATGTTTACAGCCGAGATGTAGCTCATTATTTTCTTGGTTTTGAGTTACTGGCAAGCACCATAGGTGCCTATGCCCAGTCAAGTCAGTTCAGGTCCTAGTTTAGCACTAGGTTCCAGTCATGGGCCCCACAATGGGGCGTGACAAACTTGGTGTCAAAGCAACGTCGTATCTTAGGGAGTCTGCAAGCCATTTCAAGTAGAGTCTTGTTTATAGGTGTGTTGTGCACCACTTTCTATAGGCAGGAGGCTATGAGGCATAATAGTGTGGTTGCCCTCCTTCCTCCTCTAGACGTGCTATAGAGCCATGTTGTATAGGCTAACTCCCTAAGATTACACTATTCTGCTTATCTACAAATAAGATGTTTGATGCACGACAGACAATGACTGGTCGGGAGTTGGACACTGTAGTGGGAGAGGGCACAAGCAGGGGGGCCCAGTCAGAGCCATCCCGATCTGAGGGTGATAGGGAGACTTCATCCCGATCTCACCAGTATTCTCCACTACGCCAGGAGCCCTCTAGGGAGACTGATATACTAGTATCACCCCCATCCATCCCTGTGCCATCGGATCAGGAGATTAGGAGCGCAGTTTACATGTTGGTTCAAATGATGGCTGCCTAGCATCAACCTCAGCCAGTAGTATTTGCTGTCGCCGAGCCCACTGAGGGGCTCAGGAGTTCGAGATTCCGTGAGTTCCTTGCTTTGAGTCCTCCGTAGTTTATAGGAATAGACCATTGAGAGGACCTTCAGAACTTCATAGACTAGCTACAGAGGATATTCAGGGTTATGCATGCTTCCTCGATAGAATCTGTTGAATTAGCAGTGTTCCAATTGCGAGAGATAGCAGTTTTGTGGTACAAAAGTTGGGGAAGGACCCGAGGCAGAGATGCACCTCCACCTACATGGCCTAGCTTCTCCGAAGCTTTCATAGACCACTATTTTCCCCGAGAGATCAAGAAGGCCAGAGTAGAGCAGTTCTTACATTTAGAGCAGGGCCGAATAAGTGTCAGAGAATATGCATTAAGGTTTGATTCTTTGGCCAGATATGCACCAACCTTTGTTATTACTATGCCAGCCAGGGTACATCGATTTATTATGGAACTTGCGCCAGAGTATGTGGAATATTGTATCATAGCCTCACTGCAAGAGGATATGGACATCTCATGGATTCAGGCCTTTGCTCAGAACATAGAGGAAATCAGGCGCATCAGCACGCGATTGATAGGGCAGGTCAGGAGCAGCATCGGAGGGCGA
Source organism: Datura wrightii (assembly GCA_035772735.1). Lineage (NCBI taxonomy): Eukaryota > Viridiplantae > Streptophyta > Magnoliopsida > Solanales > Solanaceae > Datura > Datura wrightii. The sequence goes on from JASDFA010000007.1 coordinate 101,981,907, forward strand.
GACCAACTGATTTTCAGACAAAATTTTAGGGTGGACCTAGGCCTTGTTTGTCAAGTAGGCCATCTAGGCCCCCATTTCAATAGAAACAGGGCAACAAATCATATCGTCAAGGATAGTCAGGTCCCGGTGAAAGTTCACGAGCATCAGGCTCACAACAGTAGAGGGGTCCAGAATAGATGGATCAATTATACCACATTGCAGTACCTATAATAGGTGAAATCCAGGGAGATACAAATACGGCTCCACCACTTGCTATTCCTGTGGACTAGAGGGAGACATGATGAGGGATTGTCAGACTAGACAGTGAGGTGATCAGGACCAGTAGAATAGATCCTCAACATGTTAATATGCTCCAACACCTTTCGCAGGGCGCAGGCCCTAAGCTCCAACCAACAGAGGCCTAGGTAGATCAGGGACATTTGGTTCTAGCAGTGGTCCGGACCGCACTTATGCTTTACCAGGGCGACAGGAGTCAGAGTCCTCAACAGATGTGGTGATAGGTATGCTAGATGTTTGCTCTCACTCAGTCTATGCTTTGATAGATCCAGGTTCCACTTTGTATTATGTTACTCCATTAGTAGCCCGAAAGTTTAAGTTTGGTATAACACCAGAATTGCTTCAGCGATCATCTCAGTGTCTACACCGTCGGTGACTCTATTATTGCTAAGAGAATTTACCGGGGATGTACAATGAAGATTGTCGTTCTCCAGATGATCTTGGGCATAATTATATGCCCAAGTGCTATTTTATATCTTATTTTAGTCGGGTTTGTTAAATTAAGTGAATAAATTTTTATGTGATTTTGTATAAATTCATGCATGAACTAACCAATATGATTTGCTCTTTGCTTTGTAGGGTAAAGATGCTTAGGAGGGCCTAAATTGAGTGATGCACAAGCAAGAAAGGAGTTGGGAAGGACATGGAGTGATGATGTCAAGAAGTAGACTGCCTATGCCATCCAGCGTGCCACGCCAGCAGTGCTGCTTAAGCAATGTGCCACGCTGGCAGGCCTACGCGCTAGGCAGCTAGCCACGCCCAGGTACCTACACGTGATGGAATTCTAATCCAGTGAAGCGCCACGATGGCAGCGTGCCACGCCTGATGCCCTCCGCACTAGGTGTCATGTCTCGCAGGCGACGCGCAAAGCCTGCCCATGCCAGCACCAAACTAGTAGATGTCTACATTTGCTCTGTTTCACAGAGGCAAATTGAGTCATCCAGGCCCGTGACACGGAGGCAGTCCATCCACGGCTAAAAAGGGCAATTTTCCCACTTACTATAAATTAAAACCTTATCTCCAAAAATCATTTATCACGAAATATTTCTGAGAAACCGTGAAGGAGCGAAGGGAGAAAGGAAGAACTCTACCTAGGATTCATTACTTTTCATTTTCTTTTAGTCATTCTTGTAAGTACTTTACTTTAATCATGTTTTTAAGTATGTGAGACAACAAATGAAGTTTTCATACTAGAATCATTGTGAATTGTAGCATTGCATGATTATTAGGCCTTAACTCTAATTGCTTCTCGTATTGTTTCTAGAGTATTTTTTGATCACCCCTAGACTAAATTAGAATTTTACAAAATTTCTATAGTTAACACTTGTAAAGGTTAATTTTAACACTTTAACTTGATAATTCATTGAATTGATCCGGTCCCTATGGGTTCGACATCGGCTCTGAAAAAGGGCCACTGTATTACTTGTACGACCGCGTATGCTTGTATGTGCGTTGGGCGCAAATAAGTTTTTGGCACCGTTGCCGGGGACTAGCGAAGTTTAGTTAATTTTTCTATTTTTGTGTGATTTTTAATTTCCTTAAGTGTTGAAAAACTTGTTCTTAGTCTGCTACATTGCAGGTGACAGATTGTCCTTGTAGAGCTGGCAAGGTAGAGAGCTGGTGGATCCATTATTGGAACCTGAACGCCAACTGCATTTGCTTAGGAGGGAAGCTCTAGAGTGAAAGTTGAAAAGATTACAAGAGCATTTGCAACAACATCCACCAGTTGGGCAAGCAGAGTTGTTACCTGACCAAATGGCAGCCCGACCAGTTCGGGAAGTGGCAATCCCACTAGCGACAAATGTGACCTCCAGTATCCACAAACTGGAGCCTGGAGGAAACTTTGAGCTTAAACAGAACATGGTGCAGCTGTTGCATTCTAGTGGCCAGTTCACTGGGATGACTCATAAGGACCCGCAGCAGCACTTACAGAACTTCTAGGAGATCAGTGACACTTTCGTCCCCACCGAAGTGTCAACTGATTATGTCCGACTAACACTCTTCCCATTTTCATTATTGGGAGAGGCAAAGAGGTGGTTGAAGGCTGAGCCACCTAATTCCATTACTTCTTGGGATGACTTAGCAAAGAAATTCCTCATCAAATTCTTCCCTTCAGGCAAGACCACTAAACTCAGGAGTGAAATATTAAGCTTCAAGTAAAGGCTAGAGAAGAACATGTATTTGGCTTGGGAGAGATTCAAGTCATTATTGAGAGACTACCCCCATCACCAGTAGTCCAATGAAGTGCTAGCCCATACCTTTGTGGAAAGTCTAGACCGACACACCAAAATCTTACTAAACTCTGCATGGGGTAGGCAAGTACTGGAAAAGACATATGATGAGTTGTACACTTTTGAATAAGATTGCTCAAGGAAATCTAGAATGGCACATCGATTAATCGAGAGGGGCAGGTAAAAGAGCAGCAGGGCTGATAGAGGTGGATGGTGTCAATGCCTTGGTGGCTTAGCTAGCATTATTTCAACATCATGACTCAGTTCAACAAACTGAGTATGAACCAACCATAGGGACAGGTGAATGCAATTCAGCAGTCTCCCGGTTGGTGTGAAATCTGTGGTAATAATGGACACAATGCAGAATCTTGCGGGGCCAATCCTAAAACGGTGAATTTTATAGGGAATGTTCAAAGAAACAATCAGACTTATGGGAACACATACAACAAGAATTGGCAAAGTCAAAGCTACCAGCAATCTCAACAGTAGTAGTATCAGCAGCAAAACAAGCAGAACGATGGCCAGTTGAGCAGCAGCAACATTGAGGAGATGTTGCAGAAAATTATGGCTACTCAGACCCAATTGATAGAAAATCAAGCAAGGATGGCATCATATTTGAAAAATCAGCAGTTGTCCACCCACAATCTAGAGAAGCAGATGGGTCAATTAGCAGCTGCTCAACACACCAGACCTCGGGGAGGGTTACCCAGTGACACTGATACAAACCCCCGATAGGTCAATGCCATCAATCTGAGGAGTGGCAAGCAATTGGCTGATGTACCACCGAAAGAAAAGAGAAATGAGGTACAGCTGGAACTGGTAAGAAAGGGACCACCTACTGACAAGGGTGATAGTGTTGTGCAACAAAATACATAATCATCATTGCAACCAGCACAGAGACCACCACCACCATTCCCGCAAAGACTTAAAAAGAGTAAGGAGAAGGAATGCTTTAAAAAGTTCTTTGATATTTTCAAAGAACTTCACATAAATTTGTCTTTGCTTGATGTTTTGCAGGGAAAGCCAAAGTACGCTAAGTACTTGAAAGATGTGGTAGCTAACAAAATCAGATTGGTGGATATTCAAACTGTGGCATTGACTGAGGAGTGCAGCTACAGGGTAATGAGCAAGATGCTGAAAAAGCTCAAAGACCTAGGGAGTTTTACCCTCCCCATACAAATTGGTAAAGCTGAAGTGATAAGAGCTCTCTCTGACTTAGAGGCAGCAGTAAATCTAATGCCCCTATCATTATTTAATATCTTGGGTTGGGTCAGCTGAGGCCAACACGAGTGATGTTGCAGCTGGCAGACAAGTCTCAAGTGGCACCAAATGGAATAATTGAGGACCTTCTCATCAAAGTGGGTAAGTTCATTATACCCGCTGATTTCATCATTCTTGACTTTAATGTTGATGACAAGGTACCTCTAATCTTGGAATGGCCATTCTTGGCCACTGGAGGAGCAATTATAAATGTAAGAGCAGGGACCCTGAAAATGAGGGTTGATGATGAAGAAGAGATCTTCCAATTTTACCAAGAGATCAACCCACCCACACACTACAAAGACCTTTATAATGTTAGTGTGTTGTCGGAGGCTATGTGTGGGGTGGTAGATTTCATGGGTCCGCTGCCATAGGAGATGATCACATTTCAGCTCGAATCTGATGGAGGGCTTAAGTTAGAAAAGAAGTTGGAAGAAGAGAGGGATAGAGTGGAGGCTGTTCCCTCAAAAAATAAAAAAAGAAGAAGATGGCTCTTGAAAGAGAACACTAGTTTGAGGATGTCCTAAGAAGGATAGTCCACGTCGGGCCACCACGTAAAATCAGGCACTGCTTGAGAGGCAACCCAAGGGTACCACAGGTATAATGTTATTTTTCTTTTTTTTGATGTTGTTTATTTTCACTTGTTTGTTGTTTTTGATGGTGAATTAAGCACAGATTGAGGGGAAGTCTGAGTACCCTTGGAAGAGGAAGCTAAAGAGCATGGAAGAAGATGAGTGTGGGGTCTATAACCCACTTGTACAAATATGAAAGAAAACATACTGTTAGCTAGTCCTAGAGGCCTCAAGGAGTATTTCTCACCTTCTTTTTTAATTTGATGCTTTGGGGACATAGCATATTCTATGTATGGGGTGAGGGAAATTTCAAAATTTTGTGCTTAATGAAGTCGGGTGAAATTAGTGCTTTGTATGGTATTGTTTTATGAAAATGTTGAGTTGAGCATAATTCACCCACCCGTTGGTTTTTCTTTTCAGTTCTTTTCCGATGGGGGGCACTTTGAACCAATAAATAAAAAAAATTCTTTGCATGTGGATAGCTGTTGTTAGTCATAGTTAGGGACTTTTCTCGACGATAGATGTAAGATGACTGTCTTGAGGAAAATTAGTCAATAGGTTTTTATTTTTGAACCCATACTTGATTGATGGCTTGATGTTCTTGTTATGTTCTATATATGATTGTGAGATGCAAGTGATGTAAATTTTGAAGCATGTGAGTAGTTGTATAACTTTGTTTGAGACACCTAGGCTCTTGAATGTGACTCGATGTACTTAAAGCTAAATTTTGCATTCTTGTGATTAGTTGAGTTAAGACTCTGCTGAATCTGTCTTTAATTGAGCATGTGATGTGAGTGTAAGGTTTTTGAATATTCCATGCTATTATGTAGTGTCTAGAACTTTCCTGGTGTGTATACAAGACGAAATGAGGGATGTAGATTCTAGGAGATAATTTAGGCATTTCTTTGAATGAGCCTAATTTTTATCCCTTGCTTTACCTACCTTGAATGTCTGATCCTAGTTAGCCCCATTAAGCCTTTAGCCTATTCTTTGATAGCTACAAAATGAGTTTAATCCTTTCTTTTCATTAGCCTTGAATTTGATCCAAAACTCCTAAGAATTAAGTGAAAATTCAAAAGAAATTAAGGAGTGAGAAGTTGGAATGAGAAGAAAAATAGTGGTTGTGGGAGTTAAAGAAAAGACTAGAGGTGCACTTGTTTTAAAAAATTGAATAAGAGTCAATAAGGAGTAAAAGAAGAAAAGAGCTAAAGAGAAAATTAAAGAAAAATTGCTTAAGTACTCCTTACTAACAGTTCAAGTGTGCCTAATGAGATGGGGAAACAAAAGAGGAAAATGGGAGAGAAAAGAATAAAGGTGAAGCAAGAGGAGGGACATTCCTAATGAAAGTGTGATGTATTAAAAGCGCATAGGGAAGACAGTCACTATTACTGGCCATAATAGTACCTACCCGCCCTTAGCCTACATTACAACCCACTAAGTCCTACTCAATCTTACTTTCAAACATTCCTAAATTAGTGGAGTAAAAAACTAAAGGCAAGCTTATGGGTAAATACATGTCGCATGTGAATTCTTTTTGAAAGTGAGAATATTTCTTATTCATATACCCATGCATGTTATAATTTGAAATCTTATGAGCGAAATGGGTAACTCTTTTGTTGTGAGGGCACATGTTTGATGAAGGATAAAATTCATATCGGATTTCTTAATCGGTTAATTTGCATGAGTTTGATGAGATTGAGAGTTGATTCTTGAGGCTTGGAAGTCTTTATGTAGTTATATTTGATTTAAATGGTTAAATCTTACATGCTCTATTGTTGACTTTCCATCTAAAACAATCGTTGTAGCCTTAGCTCGAACTGTCTTGCTTCAATTAGCTATGTGTGAATCTTCATGTGCATGAGATGTAAAAGAGTTGTTCGAGGAAAAATAGGGCTTTAAGTGAGGGGTAGTGATATTGGGCATAATTACATGCCCAAGTGTTATTTTATATCTTATTTTAGACGTGTTTGTTAAATTAAGTGAATGCATTGTCATGTGATTTGTATAAATTCATGCATGAACTAACTAATATCATTAGATCTTTGTTTTGTAGGTTAAAAATGCTTAGGAGGAGCTAAATTGAATGATGCACAAGCAAGAAAGGAGTTGGGAAGGAAATGGAGTGATGATGGCAAGAAGTAGACTGCCCATGCCATCCAGCGTGCCACACCGGCAGTGGTACACGTTAAGCAACGTGCCGCACCGGCAAGCCTGCACACTAGGCAACATGCCACGCCCAGGTACCTGCGCGCGATGGCAGAGTGCCACCCCTGCTGCTCTCCGCGCCAGGCGTCGTGTCATGAAGGAGACGCGAACAGCCTGCCCATGCCAGCACCAAACCAGTAGATGTCTGCATTTGCTCCATGTCACAGAGGCAAATTGAGGAGTCCAGGTCCGTGACACAGAGGTAGTCCATCCACGGTTAAAAAGTGCAATTTTTCCACTTACTATAAATTAAAACCTTAGCTCCAAAAATCATTTATCACGAAATATTTCTGAGAAACCGTGAAGGAGAGAAGGGAGAAAGGAAGAACTCTACCTAGGGTTCATTATTTTTCATTTTCTTTTAATCATTCTTGTAAGTACTTTACTTTAATCATGTTTTTAAGTATTTTATACAAACATGAGTGGCTAAAACCCTTCCTCTAGGGTTGAGGCTATGTAATATGATTGTAATTGCATGAATTCTTCATTGGGTTGAGTTTTTAGGTGTTGTTCTGTCTTACATTCTTTATTATTGATGACTTTATTCTTGATCACCATGAAAAACGATGCGTTAATCTTAGGCAAAAGCTCGAAAGAGTAACCCTTGGCTAGAACATAAGAATGTAGGGAGCAAGTTCTTATCTTTAAGATGGGATTCGCGGTTAGGATAGAAATTATACTTAATTTTCCATGCTTGGTTATTAAAAAGGGATGAGCTAGACACCGACTTAGAATTGTCACATCACCACTCGTATAAGTAGTTGTGAAACTAAGTCCGATTAAATGATTAGAGGTATGAAAGTCCATAATCAAGGGTGCAAACTCCGTAAACCACATCCACGTATTTAAATTGCTCACAAATTATGACGTCACATCCCCGCTCAATGATGTACGTGTGCAATTAGTTTTTCATGTTTAGAGGCTCGAAAGACCATGAACATAGCATTTTAATTATGTGAGATAGCAACTAAAGTTTTCATATTCGAACCATTGTGAATTGTAGCATTGCATGATTACTAGGCCTTAACTTTAGTTGCTTCTTGTATTGTTTCTAGAGTATTTTGTGATCACCCCTAGACTTAATTAGAATTTTAAAAAATTTGTATAATCAACACTTGTGAAGGTTAATTTTAACACTTGAACTTGATAATTCGCTGAATTGGTCCAGTCCCTGTGGGTTTGACATCCGGCTCTGAAAAAGGGCCACTGTATTGCTTGCGACCATGTACGCTTGCAAGTGTGCTGAGCGCAAACACTAGACTTTAGAAGATTTGGTGGATCTAGAAATGATTTATTTTGATGTAATTATGAGTATGGATTGGTTTGCACCACATTATGCCAATGTGGAGTGTTGGACCAGGACCGTCTGATTTCACTTTCCAGGGGAGATAGTGCGGGAATGGAAAGGCATTGCAGCTACACCAAAAGGTAGGTTCATATCCTATATTCAGGTAAGGAAGTTGATAGCGAAGGGCTGCATTTACCATAATTTTAGGGTTAGGGATATGCAGGCAGAATACCCAAATCTTTAGTCTATTCTGGTGGTTAGTAAGTTCCTGTTATACCCTGAAAGCTCTAAGATTAGACCCGGGAGTTGAAATAGAGAAAATAGGAATTTCTACACTACTTCACCGAATGAGTCATCTAGTGACCCCTCAGGAACCGCACGAGTCATTAAGTAAACTCATGAGGAGAGGCTCGGACTTGGTTGAAAATTTGGGAGTTGAGGTGACCATGGGTGTCACCACGAGTCGTGGCCAACACCATGAGTCGTCATGTGAGCCGTGGTCAAGGGTTGGACAAAAGTTGGAAAGTTTGGGTAGTGTACCTAACGGTCGTGAATCATCTGGTACACCATGAGTTGTGGTGTCCCCCGTGGTGACCCCAGGTGATTTTCGGCAGTGAAAATGGCGGGTCATGGTCACCGGTAACGATTCATTAAGTACCTCATAATGACCATCAATATGTACTTTCCAGTGAAGACGGAAAATGTAGACCACGAGTCATGGCTAGGGACGATGACTCGTCCAGTCCCTCATTGGGACTGGCAGTTTGTTTTTCCTAGCGACTTTATTAAGGGCTTTTTCGTAATTCCTAAGTTTCTAAGGACTAAACTACGTCGTTTTAAACTTATTTAGAAGGGTTTTAAGAGGTTAAAACCTATCCTAAGCCTTACCATTCCATGCATGCAAGACTAGAAGGCTATTAGGGGTGATCAAGGCTAGAATTCATCAATTCTTCTTCGATTTCCTTTGGGTGTTTAGTGAAGAGAGTAGAATCAACTTACCCAGGTATGTGAGGCTAGGAATGAGAGTCCCTTTCACTCTCATGTCCTAAACTCTTCTCAAATTTCTTGAATTCCAATTCTAAAAGTCAAGTTTCATGATCCATGAGGTTTATGTCAATTCTTATGAAATTCAGTATGACCTATCGATGGGTCAATCTCCTTCATGTATTAAATTATGTTTTATGATGTATGGACAGATTTTATGACTATCTTGAATATAAATTTATAGATTTGAGTTTAAATCCAATTATGCCCAATTATGTATGTTTTTATGAAAAGTCAAGTTATGATTTCATTATGATCTTGATCTAAATTAGTCCAACTATGATTTATGCTTTATGATATGATTTCTCTCCAGTAATTATCATGGATTTATGAGATATCAAGTATATACATGTTTTTACAAGTATGGATGAATTTCATGATTTATGGATTTATGATTATGGCAGACTCACGGACCTTTTTCATGGCAAGTTCACGTATTTCAAGCATGCTTACGATTATGATGATTTAACTAGACCATGAATCTCTTGTATGTTTTCCTAATATCCTATGAGCACTATATATTTTTTGGTAGTATTATTTAATGAGTAGACCCGGGGTCCAAGAAATACCCGAGCCTCAGAACTACGCACCAACGTAGCCATGATGAGACCTCTTTTGCGACTGTCCCTTTTTTCCCGAATGGGCCTTTCATGAGTGATATCACGCCTCTTTCATGGTTCTACCCTTGACAACATACGAACACCCTCACGACTAGGGGTTTACAGGTCGGGCTCCATGTGTGCTCATATGGGGTATGTCGGTTATAAGAATCTCCCACCGTTCCTAATGATTTATGCATGGTTATGATTATGTAATTTGGCTCAAGTCATGTGTAATAAAGCTTTTCTCTTATGATTATTAATTTGAATGATTTATAAATGTTTTGAAAACCTTGAGCTCATATGTTTACATTATGATATTTACGTTATGATCATGTTGTCCTACTCTTATGAACTCTTATGTATTTTAACTATCTGTTTTACTCACCTTGCATACTTGGTACATTTCAAGTACTGAACGCATACTCTATGTTGTATCATTTTATGATACAAGATCTGATATCCAAGCTCAGTCCCGCCGATAGTCAGATTCCCGGAGTTAGCTTTCCTCAACCCAGTTGGTGAGTCCTCATTTTTTTCGAGGGCCTTTCTATTCAGACATGTTCAGTATTTTTAGTTTCAAACTATAAGGAGTTAGTTGGGGTCTTGTTCCATCAACTCCTCAGTGTTAGAGACTTTTTCAGACATAGTTTGTAATTAGTTTTAGATTGATGTACGTATTCAGATGTTATGTTTGATTAGACTTCCTCTATGTTATTCATCTTGAACTTCCGCTTATCTATGATTGAGTTAGATGTATGTTTATGTCATGGGTCGACTTGGAGCCTCTCGGGGTTTCTTTGTCCTGTGTCTCGATTCGAGCCTATGTTCGGGTCGTGACAGTTCCCAGATGTATTTCCGGATGAACTTTCTAGTATTCCCCTAGAACAGTAAATTGACTTCCCTATCGACACACTACTGTTCGCGTGACTGTGGGTACATAAAATGACACGCAAGTGCACGTGGTCGAACAAGTAGTAAGTGGCTTTAGTAAGCCAAGTATCGATCCCACAGAGACTTGGATGAAGTGCAATTTGCTCAAGTGTACTATATTTTACTTCTAAAAATGCAGACAACAGTGTAACCAAAAGTTTGATAGGTTGTTTTATAATTTTTTATACTAAAGCTAAGAACAATTATCTACTTTGAATCTGAACTATGAATGAGAGCATGCTGAGGTTAAACGAACATGTAATGAAATTAATTATCATCATAATTTGGTTAATCTTTTCCTCCAGTTGCTAGCCAAGAACATTTGCCAAGAGATTAAAACTCTCGTATTTAACCTCACTTAAGAATCATGAACCATCCGTCTACATTTCTGTGATCAAATGCAATTCATGTCCTAGCCATACAATTCCGGTTCCTAAATTGACTAATACGACTTTCAGGTATATTTCTATCCTAAAAGCAAATCAAGACTCAATTTTCCCAAACCAAGTAAAGAACATATCCTATTAATTCACAACTTTCCAATTTCTTGCTCTCTCGAGTGAAATCGGACTTTTTAGATTTACATTAACATAGGCCACACATTAATGCAGTAAGAACAAGAATTAATAGAACAACATGGAAGAAAAGATGAAAAACCAAATAATTAATGATCAAATTTCATCACAATTGTTCATAACCTCAGCAAGGAGAGGAATTAGCCACTCATTTGTGGATTAAACATCTTAAAATGAGTGTTAATTATACAAGCAATTGAATTAAAGAAGAAAGAAAGAGAGAAAAAACCCTGATATTTTCGTCCCTCAACTGCCTGTAACCCACGTCCTTGCTCCACCAAGTCAAAATAATGAAAAATGAACCTAAGTGTTCTATTTATACTGCTGGGAATTTTTCCCGGAATAACGAGCAACGTGTCACGGAGTGCATCGCGGAGCACTGCCTCCGTGACACACTACGAACGCGGACCCTCACTAGAATTGGGGGTCTGGGAATTAAGGCTCAACGTGGAACGGCGTGCATCGCGGAGCCAGGCCTCCGTGCCACGGAGCAAACGCGGACCCTCTCTGGAATTTGGGCGAATTTTCCCTATCCAGGCAGAATGCCTCCGCGATGGCAGCGTGACACAGCTCCATCACGGAGCCCCTTTAATTCATGTTGTCCAATGCCTTTTCCCTTGCTCGCATCCAAGTCCAACTCCGATATCATCCAACATGCATTTAAGCTTCCCGAAATCACATTTTACCTGCAAAATAATGCTAATCATGTTGGTTAGTATAAATTCACATTTTATTACCAATTACATGAGAATGTATACACATTGGTAGATAAACAAGGCTGAAATGGTACTTTTGAGTATCACTTGGGCATATAAATTTGCCCAAGATCACTTACCCCACACTTAATTCCTTGTTCGTCCTCGAACAACAAACATACAATTCATGCAATTTACATCCCAACCTCGCTACTTCGGTTCGACAATTTAGGCTACGGTCATACCGATTATTCAATACAGCAAATCATCAAGAAACATGCATGGTCTTATCAATGCAATGACCTTCAATACATTAAGACCTCCTAGACTTTAAGAATCGACTCTCGATATTGGCAAACTCATGCAAATTAGCTGATCAAGATATCCGACACGAAAATTAATCTTTCATCAAGCATGTGCCCTCACAACACAAGAGAATCTTCCCCTTTTTGCTCATATGACTCACAAACATTCAAGCAGGGGCATGTAAAAACAATTTCGCTCTCTCTCCCAAAAGAATTCACATGCATCATGTCATGACCCATAAGCTTGCCCTTAGTGTATTACTCCACTAATATAAAGAAGTGCGATGTAAGATCACGTAGGACTTTAACGGGTTTTAATGGAAGCTACGGAACTAGTAAAAATATTGGATTAGCCAATAATAGCCACTAGCATCCTTAAGCGCCTTTTCAACACATCACATCAACTCATGGACATTATTTCTTTTTTTTTTCATCATCCCATTCTTGATGATTTTCTTTAGTATGGCCCACTACATTAAGCTCACTTGACACAACAACAAAGATTATTCATGCACCTTCATTATTGTTTATTTATAGTAAGTGCACCTTCAACCTTTTCTTTTCATCTATCGCTCTGCTTTTCTTTTTCTTTTCACCATTCTCACTCTTTGACACTTTGGGAAAATGATTTTCTCTTCTTAAGCGCTTAAGAGTTTTGTATAGACTTTACGGCTAATGAAAAGAAAGAATTAAGCTCGGTTTACACTTTTTGGACAAAAAGAAAAAATAATAGTCTAAAGGCTCAACGGGCTGACTAGGGTATACAATCAAGGTGTGTACGACAAGGAAATATAGAAACTCTCGGTTAAAACAAAGAAATGCCTACATCCTTTCCTACAATACACCTCCTTCATTTCGTTTTGTACATGCACCAGGAAAGTTCTAGACACTTCACAATAGCATGGAATATCAACATCTCACTTCACACTTTTTGCACATGCTCAATTCAAGATGTATTCACAGACTCTTCAATCAGCTAATTACATGAATTCAAAATTAAGCCTCAATCACACTGAATCGAACTCTACAGCCTAGGTATCTCAACATATTTACAAAGTTGCATGCTTTCATACGAATCACCTTTGCATTTTAAATATCATGTACAACACGCAACCAAAATTTTGAAACCATCCAGTAACTACAGGTTCCGGGATGCAATCCACTAAAGAAAAAATCTGAAAAATTGAAAAATAATTGAAAAAACTCTACTCCTAACGACTACATTTCCCTTAAGACGATCGTCATCCATCCATCATAGGGAACGATCACTAACTATGACTTCGGTTCAATGGGACCATTCTCGGTAAAAGAACCGAAAACAAACACCGAGAAACCCAACAATTAAAAAATGTTGAAAATATCGATCATTTCGATAGAAAAATTATTTACAAAATATTTTTTAAAATTTTTTTTAAAAATATCAATCATTTCGATAACAAAAATATGTACAGAATCAAAATCAGCTAGCAACATTCAGCAACACACATCAATTTAACAAACATTTACAAATACAGAACAACTTAACAATTCACACTCACAGGGACAAATAACATACATGACAACAGAAGAGAGCATACAAACAAAACAGCCCAGCCCAGCACCTAACTACTCCCACCCCACACTTAGTTCGAACACTGTCCCCAGTGTTCACAAAAATTAAAATAGCACAAAATCGGGTGGTGGAACTCCCTAATCAGTCAAAGTATTCCACTTCTTCGTCGGGTGCTGCTGCTTCATCTCCCATGTCCGAGTCTCCTCCGTCGTTATCATCGGACTCCACATCGGAGTCCTCCCGATGTGTCTCCTCGTCTGTGGGGACATCATCATCCGTGGGCTCTACAAATGCTGGCCCCACTCGGCATAGAGCCCTGGCGTTTTCGCCAAAGTGGTAATCTAGCTCGAGTTGCCATAGCTCCTCCTCTGTCGCCGGCCTTCCACCTATCCTCAGCTGGAGCATCTGCATCCCATACATCCGAGCCATATATTGGTCGTCACGAGCATGTCGCTCGCCGAGTGTAAGCACTGGCCCGTGGGTGGTGTCGGGAGCCTTAGTTTTAGTAACGTCTAAGGCCCGCCGCTCCAACTGCGGGATATAGTCAAGGGCCTCCTCCTCAACATCGAGGCCCCTGAGGAAAGTGGTCAGTAGTCCACCAAAGCCATACCTGTGCCCCTAGTGCAACCGGGCTCTCTTCATGGCAGAGATAATTATCGCCCCTACATTGATCTCCAGCCCTTTCATCAGGGCGTACACCAGGCATACACGATCCTGGGTTACATCTGTCATATGCCCCCGGGATTAGACATGAGCAGACTATCTTCAGCCAGATTCGGGCTTCCCTGTTCATCTGTGAATAGGGCAAAGTCTGGTGGTAGCCCCTCTCTTTGTGTCTACTCCATCTAGCTATCGATCGGGTCCCACACAACGTGCGTTTGATGTCCGCATACGGTAGGGTAATGTTCAGCTGTCGGAGTACGTGGGTGTCTGTGTCCCGCGCTCCTATGATGGCATTGAGGTGGTGGGGCACCAAGGTGACTATTTTCCCTCTGATCTTGATGGTGTGACTTCTGATCGTCGGGTTCCAATTGGCATAGAACTCCCGAACCAAGTGCAGATTGCATTCCTTGGGCTCTTTAAAGATGAACTTGAGCCCAGCTGCCTCGATCAGGTGGACCATTCTAGGGAACTCATATGCCAATGGTTCCCGTGCTATCTGCTCCTCGGGGAAATATTTGTTTTCTTTGTGCTTTGCGTACCACTTTTTCCCCTCATCGGTCACCCATCTCATTCTGTATTGGCGGCGCTGGCCGCGTGGAACTGCTGGTGCAGCTGGGACTGCTGTGCCCAGTCTGATTCGTTTCCTTCCGGCGCCTGAAGTTGATGCGCCTTTTCCTTTATCTTGCCGGCTTACCATTTCACCTGTCAACCCAAGTAAACAAGATCAATGTTAATCTCACGGATATTAACTTCGGCTAAGGTCGAGTTACGCTAGGTTACCCCACACTTAGTCCTTAGCTACAGTTACAACACTACGGCAATATTATCTTTATTTACACACAATAAACAACTATACAATCATGCTTAGTGCGTTTGAAAAATTCGACGGTATAACTTCTGCGTACTACTCAGACTTCGTACAGCTAATCACAATCACTACCATCTCTAACATCTTGACCATCACACTTAGCAACGAAAAACAAAGAAACAAAAACAACAACAAAAATTTATCTACATGAACCTATACAACCAACCAATTCTTACAAATTTCAACATTCCCCCCAACCCGAGAATCCGTCGTTCTATTAACATCCTAACAATTTGTACATCGACTCATCTCATTCAACACATCCATCCCGGCATAAAATTCACAATTTCAATACATTTTCAACTTCAAATTCAACCTACAAGCCCTAGAATTGAGATTATCAGTCAAATTCGATTAAGTTATGCAATCGACAAGTTCAAGCAATCATAACGACATTCCGAACATTCATCAACAACAATTAACTCGAATTCATGATTAATTACTATGTAGGGAAATTTAGCTCACCTCCCATGCTCAAAATTGAAGAAAATCGAGAAGACTTTGAGAGGGAATCGAAGAGCATACCTTGACTTTGAAGAATCGAAGAAAACTTGGTGAATTTCTTGCCTTACTCCGTGTCACATTGATAGGGGATGGGTTTTGGGGGGTTTGGTCGCAGAGGGATTAAAAAATGAGGGAAAAGGGAGGGTTTTTGGGGTTAAAAAGTAAGGAAATCGCGCGGGTCACCCGGCAACCCGGTGTGACCCGTCGCGATATACAAGGCAACATGTCACGGAGTGCATTCGGTGCACTGCCTCCGTGACACAGAGCCGTCGCGAGACTAATTTGGAAATTTTAAAAAAATCCAGATTGTACATCAACGTGTCACGGAGGTAACGCGGAGGTCCACCTCCGTGACACAGAGCTGTCGCCTCAGCTCACTGTTTGCCACTTTTTATTAATTTTTCATACCTCGACTTTTCCTTCGCGATTCCGTGCATATTTTTGTCTGTTTGACCTGAAATTCATCTCACTATACAAAATTGGTTAGAATTATAGGTTTCACTCTAAATACAAATAAAACAAAAACTAAAACGAAAAATTTTGTAGTAAATCAAGAAAAAGAAAAAGAAAAATCTATTTACACTTTACAAAATGAAAGAAAAATTTTTTTCACGGGTTGCCTCCCGTGCAGCGCCTGGTTTACCGTCGCGGCTCGACGTCGTTAATCTCAATTGTCAGCTAGGGTGATGGACGATTTCTCTCGATCACCGAGAGTTCTTCATGCACCGTCGGGAGCTTGGGTGCCTTGTACACATCGAACACCTCTACCTTGTCATGTGCTCGCATTGTCAGCTGCCCCGCAGCTACGTCAATTAGCACTTTCCCGGTTTCCAAGAAAGGACGTCCCAAAATAAATGGGACTTCCGCGTCTGGTTCAAAGTCCAGCACGACAAATTCTACCGGGAAAATTAGAGGGCCAGCTTGCACCAGAACATCCTCAACAATGCCATCCGGCCTGGCTAAGGATTGATCTGCCAACTGCAAGATTACCGTTGTGGGTCTAGGACTCCCTAGGCCCAACTTTCTTGTCACACCCCACCTTGGAGGGTATGACGGGCACCTGGTGCCTGCTAGGCTCTGGACTGCTAAATGGTCCAGCCTAAGCACGTCTGGTGCTTGTGGCTGGCCCTGGCTCTATTCCAAGGAACCAACCGGCTATATAACGGCTGTAAACACAGCCTCCGGCCAACTGGCCTATAGCCACCTGTACCTGCACTATCAGCTAACCAGAACACATTCAATATAGGGAAACCTATGCGGGCCGACGAGGCCACCATGCTGTCTAGTTATCTGTAACTCAATAATGAAATACTAGAAAGCTACGTGACCGGCAAGGTCACCACTACTGTCAAGCTATGGCCCCACACGGCCAACACAAAAGAAGTAGAAGTACTAACAGCTATACAACTGCACGGCCTCACACGACCGGCTCTACTGACCACAGGGAAATATATACAGACTGCAAGCCTCTAGGAATAACAATAGAAATGATCGGGACAGGGCCCCGACCTACTCGTACTGTACAACAAAAGAAAACGAAATACACCTCTGGAATTCAGTCTTCGGATAACAGGAGCTGAATGCTCGATCGATGACAGGAATCACGAGGGATCGCCTCCTCATCTATGAGTACCTGCAGGTAAGTAATGCAGCGCCCCACCGGGCGTCAGTACCACTGGTACTGAGTATGTAAAGCAATAACTGAAAGAAATATCTGAAAACAACAATACAATTGATGAAACTGAAATAGGAAGGGATAGATTAACTGTCTGATAATGTAAATTATGCCTACTCTTAACTATACTGGAAGGAGTAGGAGTCATACCTGGAGATGTATCGTTCTACTGCCGATCTACTCGTATCTAATGTAACATGGCATAACATAACATAACATAACATAACACACACAAACCTTACCCGGCCCCCATATGCCGGGAGGTACAACCAACACGAAATCTATACCCCTACCCCGGTCATCCCATCTCCTATAATAACTATAAGCATCCTGCCGGTCCCCTGGGTATGCACTTGGGCTCGCTGAGCCCCAAACTATAACTGTACCTGAGTCCGGAGGACTCCTGAATCAACACCCGGGCGTATCCGCTCGACAGGGGTGTGTAAAGGCTGACCAAGGCACAATATGGGGAAAACTGGCATCCCATCTTCGTCCCCTGTGGGACGGAATGCCACTCCATAGAGCGACGTATCCTCGTCCTCTGGCGGACGAGTCGATACAGCTATTAACCCTGGGGCGGTCATGGATGCCAGGTGATCCAACCCCAAAACAATACAATGGTCTCGACTAGTAATACTATCTGTATATCCCAAATACTGAAGCTAATAGTAGTAAAGTATTTGTACATACTGTGTGCTGAACTAGTGATAGTAATATGTACGTACTTAATACATGCTAAGACTGATAATAGTATATATGTATAAATATAATCTCCTGCCATACTGTACTGAGTCTAATGCTGAACAAGGTATAGTTTTTCTGCTAAAAACCATGCTGTATACTGAGTTTCTGTAGTAACATGATTTACTATTTCTGACATGCTTTCTAAACTTCATTTTTAACCTATCATACTACTTCTGAAATGCCTTACAGATATTACATTGTTTTACTGGGTTTCAACTGAATATGATAATATCCTAACATTCCGTACTACATCACATACTAAGCATGTTATGTTGTTCCTAACACATGTATTAGAATCTATATCACGCTAGCAAGTTTCGTGCTAATTATAACCTGATGCTTCTAATATCGTACCAACATTTGTAACAAACATAATACATGACTTCTGAACATTCTACTGGCCTTTAAATTACTTCACTACACCGAGATTACTAACTTGCCGAGGAAACTAGCTTTACATACCTTCGCTTCTGATCCCCCGACTAACTGGCGTAGCATGGTTAGTATTTCAGCTATTCCTCCCAACTGCATTCGTATATATATCAATCAGTACTAAATACAACTCTATTCTGAAGAATGACATCACTTTCGATATAATTTTAGCCTAAACTTAGGCTTATCGAAAGATGGTCGAAAACTCACTATTTTTCAGAAGTCCAGAAGGGAGAAATATTCACTTCACAGCTAGGAACACATAAACACTAGTTTGGAGCAATTCCACTTACCTTAGTCTGATAGCTCGACGATTCGTCGGCCGTTTTCACGAGACTAAATCGTAGGAATGCTCTCTGCTACTAAATACCTCAGTATCTGAGGTTAATTTGAGTTTGGACGACGTTTGCCAGCTTAATCGGATGAAATTATATTACCCCCTTCGTTCTTTTCTCTCCTCTGATTTTTCCTCTCTGTTTCACTGGAAATTTTATAAGTTTAAATAAATTAAAACCGAAGTGGGGCTTTATATACTTGGGCATGGACAAGGCCAACGTGTCACGGAGCCAACGCGGAGGCTTCACCTCCGTGACACGCCGCCATCGCGGAGGGGCTCTGCCTCGGCTCCTTCCGCGATGGTTCGACAGGTTTTTCGTCCGATCTTTTCCTGGGCCTTCCTTTAGCACGTATGGCATACAAATATGCTTAACCAACGTGCGAATAGGTCGTCTAGGTGCTGTATATTCTATGGGGTATAACATTTCTGAATACCGAAGACGGCATCAAATTTATGCTCGCTCCCAAGTCACACAATCCACGAGCTCGGATGCTCTGCCCAATAGTAATCTGGATAGTAAAACTCCCAGGGTCTTTTAGCTTTGTGGGCAGTCTATTTTGGATCCGGGAAGTGCACTCCTCCATTAGAGCCACCGTAGCATACTCAGTCAACCGACTTTTGTTTGCCACGATGTCCTTTATATACTTAGCATATTTCGGCACTCCCTGCAAGACATCAACAAGAGGTAAGTTAACATGTACCTGTTTCAGCACCTCCGTGAATTTCTTGAAACACACCTCCTCCTTGTGTTTCTTTAGTCGTTGAGGGAACGGGGGTGGAGGTCTTTCTGATTCAGCTTCCTTAGTCTTCCCCCTCTCAATACTTTGCTCCCTCTCAACTTCAGCTGCTCCCGACTATTGAGGTGGTCTTTCTGGTTCCACCTCTTTCAGCTGCAAACCACTCCTTGTGGTCACTGCATTTACCTGCTTGGGATTGGGATCCGTGTCACTCGGCAGTCCTCCTCTAGGCCTTGTGTTTTGGGCACTAGCAAATTGCCCAAATTGATATTCAAGCGCCTTGGTAGCTAACTGGTTGTTTTTCACTTCGGCTGCCAATTTCACATAGTCAGCCTGGCTTGGTTAGCTATCATGGTCTTGAACATCTCCTCAATGATAGGTGATGGTGGTGGAGGAGGTGCATTCTTGTTTCTGAATTGAGCTTGATAATTCTGCTTCCCTCCTTGGTTCCTTTGCACACCCTGACCCGAACTTTGGCCCTGATGGTTGTTGCTACCCCATGAGAAATTAGGGTGATTCCTCCAATTGGAGTTGTAGCTACTACCATACTGCTGGTGGTTCCTTTGTGCATTACCCACAAAGTTTACCGAGTCTGGATTGGCTCCACAACACTCAGCTGAGTGGTCACTGCTTCCACACACTTCACACCATATCTGCTGTACTGCATTAACTGGGGCTTGAGGCTGGTTCAATGTCATGTTGCTGAAGTGGGTGTTAAGTTGATTTTGCAATGCAGCTATCTGTGCAGCGATAGCTGTAAACCTATCCACTTCTAGCACTCCTGCTGCTTTCCTTGTCCCACCTATTGATAAATCAGCATTCCATTCTGGATTGCCCTGCGAAATACGGTTCAACAAGGTGTACAGCTCCTCATAAGTTTTCTCCAGCGCTTGCCCTCCAGCTGTTGAGTCTAGCAATATTTTGGTGTGGGGTTCCAAACCCTCGATAAATGTGTGCACCAGCACATCATTGGACTGATGATGGTGAGGACAATCCCGCAACATGGATTTGAATCTCTCCCAGGCCTGATATAAATTTTCTCCCTCTCTCTGTTTGAAACTTAGAATCTGACTTCTTGCTGTTTTACCGGAGGGAAAAAACCGTATCAAAAACTTTCGTGCAAGATCATCCCACGTAGAAATAGAATTCGGTGGCTCGGCTTTCAACCACCTCTTGGCTTCTCCCAATAATGAGAATGGGAACAATGTAAGCCGGACATAGTCTGATGACACTCCAGCGAGGATGTAAGTGTCACTTATCTCCAAAAAATTTTGGAGATGCTGCTGTGGATCTTCATAAGGGAGACCGGTAAACTGCCCGCTCGTGTGCAACAACTGCATCATATTCTGTTTAAGTTTAAATCTCCCTCCCGGCTCAGGTTTGCGGATACTAGATGTAACATTATTGGCATGTGGGATTGCCACCTCGCGAACCGGCCATGCTGCTGCTTCTTCGGGCACTAACACTGCCCGTACTACCGGTGGATTCTGTTGTTTCTCCATGATCGTCTGTCTGAGCAACCGCAACTTTCTTTGTAGAGCTTCTGTTCGTTTACTGTGAAATATCCTTTCTGGCTCTATATATGATTCCACCAGCTCCTTGTCCCTTGCCAGTGTTCAACAGCAATTAAGTCTGCAAAATACAGGCTAAGACCAAGTTGTCAACACTAAGAAAATAAAAATACAGTAAATTAACACTAAAACAAATTCACCAATTGCCAAGTCCCCGGCAACGGCGCCAAAAACTTGTTCGCGTGATTGTGGGTATATAAAATGACACGCAAGTGCACGTGGTCGAACAAGTAGTAAGTGGCTCTAGTATGCCAAGTATCGATCCCACAGAGACTTGGATGAAGTGCAATTTGCTCAAGTGTACTATATTTTACTTCTAAAAATGCAGACAACAGTATAACCAAAAGTTTGATAGGTTGTTTTATAATTTTTTATACTAAAGCTAAGAACAATTATCTACTTTGAATCTGAACTATGAATGAGAGCATGCTGAGGTTAAACGAACATGTAATGAAATTAATTATCATCATAATTTGGTTAATCTTTTCCTCCAGTTGCTAGCCAAGAACATTTTCCAAGAGATTAAAACTCTCATATTTAACCTCACTTAAGAATCATGAACCATCCGTCTATATTTGTGTGATCAAATGCAATTCATGTATACAATTCCGGTTCCTAAATTGACTAATACGACTTTCAGGTATATTTCTATCCTGAAAGCAAATCAAGACTCAATTTTCCCAAACCAAGTAAAGAACATATCCTATTAATTCACAACTTTCCAATTTCTTGCTCTCTCGAGTGAAACCGGACTTTTTAGATTTACATTAACGTAGGCCACACATTAATGCAGTAGGAACAAGAATTAATAGAACAACATGGAAGAAAAGATGAAAAACCAAATAATTAATGATCAAATTTCATCATAATTGTTCATAACCTCAGCAAGGAGAGGAATTAGCCACTCATTTGTGGATTAAACATCTTAAAATGAGTGTTAATCATACAAGCAATTGAATTAAAGAAGAAAGAAAGAGAGAAAAAACCCTGATATTTTCGTCCCTCAACTGCCTGTAACCCACGTCCTTGCTCCACCAAGTCAGAATAATGAAAAATGAACCTAAGTGTTCTATTTATACTGCTGGGAATTTTTCCCGGAATAACGAGCAACGTGTCACGGAGTGCATCGCGGAGCACTGCCTCCGTGACACGCTATGAACGCGGACCCTCACTGGAATTGGGGGTCCGGGAATTAAGGCTCAACGTGGAATGGTGTGCATCGCGGAGCCAAGCCTCCGTGCCACGGAGCAAACGCGGACCCTCTCTGGAATTTGGGCGAATTTTCCCTATCTAGGCAGAATGCCTCCGCGATGGCAGCGTGACACGGCTCCATCACGGAGCCCCTTTAATTCATGCTGTCCAATGCCTTTTCCCTTGCTCGCATCCAAGTCCAACTCCGATATCATCCAACATGCATTTAAGCTTCCCGAAATCACATTTTACCTGCAAAACAATGCTAATCATGTTGGTTAGTATAAATTCACATTTTATTACCAATTACATGAGAATGTATACACATTGGTAGATAAACAACGCTAAAATGGTACTTTTGAGTATCACTTGGGCATATAAATTTGCCCAAGATCAACTACCGGGTACACAACCCATATCTATTCCTCTGTGCAGAATGGCCCCTGCCGAACTGAAAGAGCTGAAAGAACAGTTGAAATACTTGTTAGATAAGGGTTTTATCTGACCTAGTGCCTCGCCATGGGGTGCACCAGTCCTGTTTGTGAGAAAGAAAGATGGCTCCCTATGAATGTATATAGATTATCGGCAGTTGAATAAAGTCAATATTAAGAATAAATATCCTCTTCCAAGGATAGATGACTTATTTGATCAACTATAGGGGCCAAATGTTTCTCCAAAATCGACCTGAGGTCAGGTTACCACCAGGTGCGAGTCTGGGAGAAAGACATTCCAAAGATAGCTTTTAGGACCAGGTACGGTCATTTTGAGATTTTTGTCATGTCTTTCGGATTGACAAATGCCCCCCCCAGTGTTCATGGACTTGATGAACAACATCTTTAAGCCATATTTAGATCTATTTGTGATTGTGTTTAGTGATGATATTCTCCCACTCAAAAGCTTAACACAGAGATCATTTGCGAATAATACTCCAGATCCTCAAGAGACCGCTAGTTATATGCAAAGTTCTCAAAATGTGAGTTTTGGTTGAATTGTGTATCTTTCTTGGGCCATATTGTATCAGATGCTGGTATCCAGATTGACTCCTAGAAAATCGAGGCAGTAAATACATGGCCTAGACCTATGACTCCAACTTGAGGTCATAGTTTCCTGGGGTTAGCCGGGTATTACAGAAGGTTCGTGGAAGGATTCTCTACCTTGTCAGTGTCGTTGACTAGATTAACCCAGAAAGCAGTTAAATTCCACTGGACCGAGGCTTGTGAGCAAAGTTTTTCGGAGTTGAAAAATAGATTGACATCTGCACTAGTATTAGCCTTACCGAAAGGTTCAGAGGGCTATGTACTGTGACGCTTCAGGCATTGGGTTAGGGTGCGTTCTGATGCAGCATGGGAAGGTGATTACCTATGCTTTGAGGCAGCTAAGGAAGCACGAAAAGAACTACCCCACCAATAATTTAGAGTTAGCTGCAGTGGTTCATGCTTTAAAAATATGGAGGCACTACTTGTATGGTGTACATGTGGACATATTTACTGATCATAAAAGTCTCCAGTATATCTTTATGCAGAAAGAGTTGAATGTGCGACAACGTCGTTGGCTAGAATTACTGAAAGAATACGACGTGAACATCATGTATCACCCAGGAAAGGCTAATATTATAGCCGATTCCCTTAGCTGTAGATCTATGGGCAGCCTAGCATATTTGAGGCCAGAGCAACAAAAAATGGTCCGAGTGCTGCACCGATTAGACGTCTAGCAGTCCGGATAGTAAATTCAGAGGATAATAGGGTTGTAATTCATAATACAGTGGTATCATCTCTGGTAGTAGAGGTAAAAGAGCAGCAGTACGAGGACCCTAGTCTAGTACATCTCAAAGACAAAGTTTAGTAGGCCGAAATATCAGCCTTTGAGTTAACATAAGATGGGGTCTTGAGATTCAGAGGTCGACTCTGTGTTCCAGATGTAGCAGGGCTCCGCCAGCAGATCAAGGAAGAGGTACATTATTCTCCTTACTCTCTTCATCCAGGTTCGACGAAGATGTACCATGATATAAAGGAGATAGACTGCTGGCCTGGAATGAAGAAAGATATAGCTGAGTTTGTAGCACACTGTCCTAATTATCAGCAAGTAAAATACGAGGATCAGAAACCTGGCAGACTGACTTAGGAAATAGTGGTACCTATGTGGAAATAGGAGGAAATTAATATAGACTTAGTGATGGGGTTACCTCACACCATACGTAAATTTTACTCTATTTGGGTAATTGTCAATAGATTGACGAAGTCAGCCCATTTCTTGCTAGTTAGGACTACATTTTCAGCTGAAGACTATGCTGAGTTGTATATCAAGGAGATAGTCCGACTACATGGTGTTCCAGTATCCATTATTTCTAATAGAGGGGCATAATTCAGAGCTAGATTCTGGCAGTCATTTCAGAAAGTTTTGGGGATGCAGGTTCATTTGAGTACAGCTTTCCATCCCCAGACAAATGGTCAAGAAGAGCGCATCATTCAAACGCTCGAGGATATGCTACGGGCATGTGTGCTAGACTTTGGAGGAAGTTGGGATGAGCATCTACCCCTTACTGAATTTGAATATAATAACAGTTATCATTCTGCTATTTAGATGGCGCCTTATGAGGCTTTATATGGGCGAAAATGCAGGTCCCTCGTAGGATGGTTTGAAGTAGGAGAGGCAAGGTTGATCAAACCTGATATGATACATCAACCAAAAGAGAAGGTAAAACTCATCAGAGAATGGTTGCTAACAGTCCAGAGTCATCAGAAGTCCTATTCCGATGTGCAGCATAAGGACTTGGAATTTAATATTGATGATTGGGTGTTTCTCAAAGTTTCGCCAATGAAGGGCGTGATGAGATTTGTCAAGAAGGGCAAGCTTAGCCCTAGGTTCATTGGCCCATGTCGAATCCTTCGGAGGATACGTCGAGTGGCATATGAGTTAAAACTGCCTTCAGGGCTAAAATTTGTTCATCCAGTTTTTCATGTATCAATTCTATGGAAATGTATAGGTTTCACGACCCGAACGGAGGCCTTGATCATAACACAGGACAAGGAGCCCCGAGAGACCCTAAGTCGACCCATGGCATAAGCATACATCTAACTCAATCAAGAATTGAATAACCAACAACACAATCATAACAGAAGTCTAACTTGAGTATAACATCAGAATATAAAAATTCGAAGCTGAATACATACATATGTCTGAATAGCCTCTAAACATGACAAGTTGATGGGACATGACCCCAACTAACTCAACAAGCTGAAACTAAAATACGTAAAATAAAGCTGAATAGTCTAGTCCTCGAAAGATGAGGACTCACCAACAATGAAACGCTAAATCTGATGGGCTGACTAGCGGGGCTGAAGCTGAGAGTCGGGTCCTATATCATGAAATGATACAGCATAGGAAGTATGCGGTTAGTACGTAGAATATACCGAGTATGCAAGGTAAGTAAAAACCGCTTGAATAAAGGAAATCATTTAACACATCTCATAGCATAACATAAGCTTTAAGAATTATGCGGGGAGGGCTTGTATGCATTCTTTCTGAAATCATGATCTTTTCATAACATGAAAATACATAGCTTTATAACATCAAACTTACTCGAATGACTCAAAGCTGCAATAAGACATTTATAGAAAAGTTGAACATTGAGTCAAACCTTGCTTTTAGAACATGCATGCATATATAATAATCATGAGTAATGAATATGCATAACTGAATCATATGGAACACTGGGAGACTCGTCACTTAACCGAAATACCACGATAGAGCTTACATGGTCCCAACTATCACACTCAAGTGGGTAGAGTGGCCCAAAGCCTTGCCAGAGCTAAGGACGATAACATAATATCGATATCAAACTCATGGGCCATTAGGTCCGGGGATAGCTCGCAAGGGAGGTCCCAATAATATATAATAGTATCAACCTACATTGGCACATAGTTCTGGGGCATAGGGTGATTGACCTTAGCCCGCTCGGTGCTAGACTCTTCTCCCAAAAACATGCATATACTCTACATCATTTTATAATGAAGCTCAACTTTGTCTATTGACAAAGCTCAATAATGAAATACATCTCAAATATGAAATCATGCATATGAGAAGCTTTAATTCAAAACATACCACAAGCTCAAAAATAATTGGGAGTCCTTGCTCCAAAACCATGTGGTAAGCTTATTTTAGAGACAATACATCATACATACTTGACATAAGGGCCTTGCCCAACACTTTATCATGCTTGGAACTACTCAAATCTTTTTTAAAACAATATCATAATCATGGGTAGCTTTTAAACATGCTTTTCATCATCATATCTCATCATCATCATACATTCATCACAAATATCTTCTTTTGTGAACTTATCAATGGGCCTTCCATTTCATAAAACTAGAAACATGATTTTTATTGAAAACAACTTAAAATCTACCCATGTTTCATAATTCAATAATGAACACATAATTTAATCATACCCATGTAAAAGAAATAGAAGATTCATGCATTTGGGTGAAAACCCCATAACTTGATCATAGGAAAATCTCATAAATTAGATAGAAATTGAGCATGGGTATGGAAGGAAACACCCACTCATAACCCTACATACCTAAAAGGGTTGAATCTTACTCTCCCATGAATGCCCGAAAAGGAATTGAAAGAATTTGAAGAAGAAAACCTTGAATCACCCTTTGATCACCTCTCTATCACTCTTCTATTCTCTTGCATACATGAATGAAGACTTTAGGATAGTTTCCCTCTCTAAAACCCACCTTTCATAGGCTAAAACGATGTAGTTTAGGACCTTAGGACTTAGAAATCACAGAAAAGCCCTTACTTAAATCGCAGAATTTTACTGACTGCCAATCCCCATGAGGGACTGGACGACTCGTCACCAAGGCCCATGACTCGTGGTCTTGATTCATCATGTTCACTGCCAAAAATTCATCAGGGGTCCCCATGAATCATGGTGGCTGACCACGACTCATGGTCACCACCCGTGATCTCCGCTGTCCAAAACTCCTTACCACGCATCCAGTCCAGGCCACGGGTGACCTTACGAGTCGTGTGGTCTGACCACTACTCGTGGTCATGCCCATGGTCTCCCCCAGACCATGCCACCTCCTTGCTTGACCACGAGTCACTTCATGACTCGTGGTCACTCCTCACGGGTCACCTAATGACCCGTTCTGTAACCTGGTGCAGAATTTCAATTTTTCTCCATTTCAACTCCCGGGTCTGATTCTTAGGTTTCCAGGGTATAACAATATCTCCCCCTTGGGAACATTTGTCCTTGAATGCTAGAAACACACAGAAAAAGCAGAAACATACAATCATTATATGCAAATACTGATCATTTAAACCGAAAACTGACGGAATGACTACCTCCAAAAAGAACTACATAGTTGAATTGAATTCAGGCATCATATACATTTACCATAACATAAAACAAACTTGTGCAAATGAGCTGAACATGGAAACTGATTAGAGTATTAGGGCAACAACTGATACCTCAAACTAAAACTGAGCCGGTATGGAAAAGGTAAGGGTATTTAGCCATCATATCTGCTTCGGCTTCCCACCTAACTCCCTCAACATGCTGATTTCTCCATAACACTTTTTCAAGAGCGATACATGAAAGAAGGGATGAACTGAAGCTAATTCCGAAGGTAACTCTAACTCATAAGCTACTTTACCCATACGTCTCACAATCTGGTATGGGCCAACATAGCGGGGATGGAGTTTCTCTTTCTTTCCAAATCTCATCACTCCCTTCATGGGAGATACCTTCAAAAACACCCATCGTCGACTTTGAACTTGAGCTCTCTTCTTCTCACTTCCGAATAGGACTTTTGGCGACTTTGAGCCATTTTAAACCTGTCTCTTATCAACTAAACCTTCTCCATTGCCTCATGAATCGTGTCTGGCCCTATCATTACTGCCTCACAACCTCAAACCATCTGATGGGCGGTCTACATCTCCGCCCATAGAGAGCCTCAAATGGTGTCATTTAGATACTGGAGTGATAGCTGTTATTGTAAGAAAACTCGATCAGGGGCAAGTGATCATCCCAACCACCTATGAAGTCAATCACACATGCCCTCAACATGTCCTCAAGGGTCTGAATTGTCCGCTTCTCTTGACCATCCATTTGCGGGTGAAATGTTGTGCTGAGTTTAACCTGAGTACCAAGCCCTTTTTGAAAAGACCGCCAAAATTTAGAGGTAAATTGAGTACCTCGATCTGAAATTATAGACAAGGGCACTCCATGCAATCAAACCAACTCTTGGATGTATAGCTTGGCATAATCCTCCGCTGGGTCCGTGGTTTTGACTGGTAGAAAATGAGCAGCTTTAGTCAGCCTTTCTACCACCACCCATATAGAATCATACTGTCGGCGAGTACGAGGTAGGCCTATAATGAAATCCATCTTAATCTCTTCCCTCTTCTAATATCCTAATATCCTAAAGTATGCCTCCCAGCCTTTGATGCTCGACCTTCACTTGCTGATGATTCAGGCACTTGGCTACGAATTCTGCAGTATCCCTCTTCATGCCATTCCACCAGTATATTTCCTGCAAGTCATGATACATCTTGGTGGCACCTGGAGGAATAGAGTATTGGGATCCATGAGCCTCATGCAACATCTGACTCCTCAAATCATCGACATCCGAAACACATAGGTGACCCTGGTACCGCAGCACACCATCTCCCTCTTGGGAGAAGACCTCCACCTTCTTACTTCGAACGGCTTCTTTCATATTTACCAACATCAGATCCTCATCTTGTCTAGCTTTCACATCAGTCACCAAGGACGATTCTGATCCATTTTGCACAACAACACCGCCATCAGTTGATTCGGCCAACCTAACTTCTAACCTTGCAAGTTGATGGACATCTTTCACCAGCTCCTTCTTTCCCTCATCCACGTGGGACACACTCTCCATAGAGAGCCTACTAAGTGCGTCCGCTACCACATTAGCCTTCCTCAGATGATAAAGAACACTCATATTATAGTCTTTGAGTAGCTCTAACCACCTCCTTTGTCGTAGATTGAGGCCCTTCTATGTGAACATATATTGTAAGCTCTTGTGGTCCGTAAATACATCCCCATGGACTCCATACAAATAATGTCTCCATATATTCAATGTGAATACTACCGTGGCCAATTCAAGATCATGGGTCGGGTAATTCTTCTCATGGATCTTCAACTATCTAGAGGCATATGCTATCACTTTTCCTCGCTGCATAAACACACCCGAGTCTGATTCTCGAAGCATCACAATACACCACAAAATCATTGGTGCCCTCGGGTAGGGTCAACACTGGTGCTAAAGTGAGTTGAGTCTTCAACTCTTGGAAGCTTTTCTCACAAGCCTCCGACCATTGAAACTTTACCTTCTTCTGAGTCAACTTGGTCAAAGGTGTTGCAATAGATGAGAAACACTCAACAAACCTTCGATAGTAGCCAGCTAAACCCAAGAAACTCCGAATATCTGAAGGATTCACCAATCTGGGTCAATTCTTCATCGCTTCGATTTTCTGAGAATCTACCTTTATGCCCTCACTCGATACCACATGGCCTAAAAATGCCATGGAGTCTAACCAAAACCCACACTTGTTGAACTTAGCATACAATTGGCTATCCTTGAGGGTCTGAAGTACTACTCTCAAGTGAGCGGCATGCTCCTCCTCGCTCCGAGAGTATATAAGGATGTCATCAATCAACACGATCACGAACATGTCTAAATATTGCTTGAACACCCTATTCATCAAGTCTATGAAAGATGCAGGAAAATTTGTTAGTCCAAAAGACATAACTACAAACTCATAATTGTCATATCGCGTTCTGAAGGCTCCCCAACTCTGAGCTGATGATTCCCGGACCTGAGATCTATCTTTGAGAAACACTTGGCACCCTGAAGCTGATCAAACAAATTGTCGATCCTGGGTAAGGGATACCTATTCTTAACGGTGACCTTGTTCAATTGTAGATAGTCAATGCACATCCGAAGCGGACCATCCTTCTTCCGGATAAATAACACTGGTGCACCCCATGGAGACTTGCTCGGTCTAATGAAACCCTTATCTAACAAGTCCTTCAACTGCTCTTTCAACTCTTTTAGCTCAACTGGAGCCATTATATAGGGAGGAATAGATATAGGCTGCGTGTTGGGAAGAAGGTCAATACTGAAATCAATCTCCCGCTCGAGAGGAACACCTGGCAAATCATCAGGAAAGACCTCTGGATACTCACGTACTACTGTAACTGAATGGATAATTAGGGTCTCAGACTCGACATCCTTAACCCTAACTAGATGGTATATGCAACCCTTAGAAATCATCCTTCTGGCCTTAAGGTGGGAAATGAAATGACCTACAGGCACAGCTGAACTACCCTTCCATTCTAAGATTGGCTCACCCTGAAATCTGAACTCTATTGCCCTGGTTCTATAATTAACTAAAGCATAGCATGCAAATATCCAATCCATGTTGAGAATAATATCAAAATCGGTCATGGCTAACTCTACCAAATCTGTTGAGGTGACCTTATGAAGGACTGAGACTGGGCAACCTCTATACACCCGTCTAGCTATAATTGAGTCACCTACTGGAGTAGAAACTGAGAAGGTTTCTAACAAGACTTCGGGACTGACTCCAAAGATACTGGCCACATAAAAGACAAGGTAGCCCCCAGATCTAGCAAAGCATATACATCAATATAGAAAACTCGCAACATACCAGTGACCACATCCGGGGAGACCTCCTTCTCTTGACGGGATGCTAAAGCATAGAATCTGTTCTGACGTTGACCGCCAGTTGTGCTAGTAGATTTCCCTTGATGTGTTGTCCGTGCGGGAGGGGCTCCTAAACTAGAAGCTGGGCCTCGGCCCCCAACCTGATCCTATCTCGCAGCTAGAAAATCTTTAAGAATGTGTTCGGGCTGCCCACACCTAAAACAAGCACCTAAACCTACCAAACACTGGCCTGTGTGCCCTCGACCGCACCTGCGACAAGCTGGGATGCTGGAATCTGTGGGTCTACTGCTATGGCCCCTCAAGCCTGATGCCCGCCCTCTCTGATCATGTCTGGCCCTGGATGGAACACTCAATGCTGAAGATGCTAGGGCTAATAATCTCTGGTGGGTCTGCTGTTGGTGCCCACCATCGGACCTCTACTGAGAGAATCTGTGGTCCTCGGTCCTCGATCCTCGGTCCTGGCCCTTTTGGCCTCCCTCTCTCTCGCATGCGCCGCCTCCATCTTCTGGGCATACAACACTATCCGTGGGAAATCCATATCCTGATGGAGAATAGCGGTCCTACAATCCTTGTCCAAGTAATCTGCTACTCCATGGATGAATCTACTCACTAGGATGCTTTTATCGTCTACCAACTCTGGGGCATATTTCAATAGGCGAGTGAACTCAAGGGCATACTCTTGTACATTCATTCTCCCTTGCCTCAAATTCACGAACTCAGTTGTCTTCAACTCCCTCATCTCTTGAGGGAAGAACCAGTCTAGAAATGCAACATGGTACTCTTCCCAAGTGACCAGACCTACTCCTGTAACCCTGCTATCCTTCCATTGGCGAAACCATATGCGCGACCCCTTTTAGCTGATAAAAGGCCAACTCGGCGCACTCAACCCCTTTCACCCCCATGACTTGTGTGATTTTGACAATCTCATCTACGAACTCATGTGGGTCCTCATCTACCTTGGATCCAAGGACCTCCGGCGGTTTCATCCTCAAGAAGTCTCTTACTCGAGCCGCCGCTGCGTTGCCATTTCGCGGAACATGCACAATGTCCTGCTGATTGACCTGAGCAGTCAAGGCCTGCTCAAGCATCTGAATAGCAGCTCGGAACTCAGCATGGGTGGTTGGCTCCAGTGCCACGGGCTCCTGAACTAGTGGGGCTGGCTGAAGCCCATGACCATTGCCATCCTCGTGGCCTTCACCATCTATATTCTTGCTTCCATTCATTCTTCGAGGAGATGATTCTGCAATCGCGAATAGCACAAATTAGAAGGAAATCGTGTAGGGCCTATGTATGTTATATTTTGCATGTTAGCCATGTGGGGCCTAGTTTAGTTAGTCAGTTAGCAGCCTTGTCGGTGTTAGTGTGAATATGATCTCCTGTTTTCATTCTGTTATAACTAGATAGCATGGTAGTCTTGTCGGCCCGCATAGGATCCATTTTATTGCTATGTCTATTGGGTTAGCTGTTTTCTTTT
This sequence comes from Datura wrightii, assembly GCA_035772735.1. Lineage (NCBI taxonomy): Eukaryota > Viridiplantae > Streptophyta > Magnoliopsida > Solanales > Solanaceae > Datura > Datura wrightii. The sequence goes on from JASDFA010000007.1 coordinate 102,014,367, forward strand.
ACATGTGTTGCGTGGCCTTTTTGGCCCAAGGCTATGTTTATAGCCGAGATATAGCTTGTTGTTTTCTTGATTTTGAGTTACTGGCAAGCACCTGAGGTTTATATGCCTAGCCAGGTCAGCCTAGGTCTCAGTTTGGCACTAGGTGCCAGTCACACCCCCCAAGGTGGGGCGTAACATCTGGGGACCATAGATGAACGTTAAAGATGTGGATTTTTCCCATCCAACAAATGAAATAAATTATAGACTATACTTTTGATATATAATCCATACATTGCCTCCGTATATGAAACTTTAGCGAGTTGATTTTCCTTTGATTAAATAAACAAACCTTTCTACAGACTTCAGATTTATTTTATGGTCCATATCTGTAGTCGTAACTGGAAGCTTAATCTCTTATATTTGATTTACGATTGGAATAATGGACCACAGATCAAATCCACAATCCATAATAGTTCCTAGGTATCATAAGTTAAGATTTTTCGTTGCATCGATAAATAGCTCTTAGCCGATTTTTTCACTCATTTTCTTCAATTTCAACTTGTGGAACTGGCCTTTCTCTCTTATTCAATCCCTCCTACATAAGGTAAGTCCACTCCAAGCTTTTCCATGAGATTTTCTAGCTTTCATGTGTTACTTTAGTAATTTCTAGCTTCTCTCTCTCCCAGGGTTTTAAGGAAAACCCACTTCTAGAAAGAAAGACATTGCAGCCCTCTTCCCCCAAGCTCTAATTTGTGTCCGCTCTTGCTTCCTATAGAAAATAAGGTATGTAAGGCGAACCTTTAGTATGGGATATCATGTACTTCCACCAAATCTTTCTTAAACTTCTACAAGTTTTATTACATAATTTCTTGATAAAATCCTATCTTAAGTTAGAGATTTACATGTCTAATCTTATGGGTTCTTCTATATCTATCATGAACAGCTTAAATCTCTTACATAAGCTAATTTCATGAGATTTTTTCAATCATCCATAAAAGTGTTAAAAATTACAATTGCCCTTACAAGTAAAAATTCTAGAAATGATGATGTATTTTCATATTTCTCCATCAAATTATTATCACAGACTTTGGCTAAGTCCACATATGATTTTCTTGAAACATTGACATATGAATTTTCAGCATAACTACAAACCTTCAGTTTAACAGTATAAATTTATGAATTTTTTTAGCTTCTTGATTTAATGTATGCATACCAGTTTTAAGCCCAAAGGCTATTCATAAGCCTTTAGAAAAGGCATATTGTAGAATATGGATTTATTCCCCTACAGTGGATAGTTCAGAAACACCACTAGCAAGTTAGTTCTAGCCTCTTACCTGGCAAGATAGGTGGTGGCTTAGCCGGTCAGACCATAGGGATCATACTCTATGTCTACATGATGCATTATATCGATTATGCCACAAACTTCCATTGTGTTTTTGCTCACAATATGTTTTCATATCTTAAAGGAAAAATTGCATGCATTTCTTTTAGAACACTATGATGATTTATCTATGATTAATTATAATTTTTATGCACATCCAGTTTCTCCACTTTTCAGTATCCTATGTTTTATTTACTTTTTTCATCTTACATAAAACATGATTCCAAGTACTAAAGCCCTTTAGGGGGCACTGCATTATATAATAATGTAGCCTCAAGTATAAACACTCTTAGATGAGAAACTCGGTAGGATTGTCCCAGTTCAATTTTTGGTAAGCCCCACTTTTCTTTTGGGTAGTTATCTTTTCGGTAGTATTCAGCTTGGTTAGAGGTCATACCGAGGGCCTTATCTCGGTAATTCAGATACTCTAACTTTAATAGAGGCTTCATAAACTGTAGTGTTCGGGCTTCTATGGTGACTACACGCAAGTGCACATGGTCAAACAAGTAGTAAAATAGCTTAAGTAAAGCCAAGTATCGATCCCACAGGGACTAAGCTACGGTAATAATTAACTTAAAGTGTTAATGAACTATACCTTTAAGAATGCAGACAACAATTTAAATAAGATTTTGAGAGTTTAGTTTCCTAATCAATCCGAATCTAAGACAAAATTATAAAGTGAGTCTGAACTATAGTAATGAGCATGCTGAGGTCAAAATGAACATGCAGGGAATTAATTTATCGATATAATTCAGTTAATCTTTCCTTCGGTTGCTAGTCAAGAATTATTGCCTATGGATTGGAACTTTCATCTCCTATCCAACTTAAGAATCATGAACCTTCAATCTACATTTCTGTGATAAAAGAATTTCATGTTCTAGCCATACAAAACCGATTCCTTAATTGACTAATAAGACTTTCAGATATATTTCTATTCTGAATGTAAATCAATTCTCAATTTTCCCAAACTAAGAAGAGATCATATCCTACCAATTCACAACTTTTCAATTTCTTTCCTTCTCAAAATCAAAATTGGATTTTTTAGATATACATTAACATTGGCCAAACATTAATGCAGTAAGAACAAGAATTGATAGAACAACCATTGAAGAAAAGATGAAAACTAAAATGATCAACAATTACATTCCACTACAATTGTTCTTAACCTCAGCAAGAAGTGAATTTAGCCACTCATTTGTGGATTAAACATCATCAAATGAGTATAAATCATACAAACAATTGAGATAAAAGAGAAAGAGATAGAGAAGAACCTTAGAATTTTCGTCCCCTCAACTGCCTGCAACCCACGTTCTTGCTCAACCAAGTCAGAATTGTTTAAAAATAAACCTAAGTGTGCTATTTATACTATTGAGAATTTTTCCCGGAATAACAAGCAACGTGGAACGGAGTGTATCGCGGAGCACTCCCTCCGTGCCACGAGGTATCGCGGACCCTCTCTGGAATTAGGCTCCTCAGAATTTTCACCTTGGCGTGCCACGGCCTAATAAGTTGTTTAATAGTTGGCATGTTGAATCGTATACATAATATGATTGGTTGGTTTAGATTGATCCTAACCAAATGATGAGCATCGCGAAGCCTGGCCAACGTGCCACGGTGCTATCGCGCACCTACACTGGAAATTGATGTCCCAGGTAATTGTACTCAATGTGCCACCGCTTGCATTGCGTGGCATTGCCTCCGTGTCACAGAGGTAACGCGAGGCTTCACTGGAAATGGCCAAAATTAAATCACCCGAGGCAGAATGCCTCTGCGATGGCAGCGTGACACGGCTCCATCGCGGAGCCCTTATTTTTGCTGCTCTTCCTTGACCTTTTCCACTCCTTGCTTCCAGGTCCATTCCCGATTTTTACCAATATGTATCTTAGCTTCCCAAAATTCCATTTTACCTGCAAAACAACACTAATCATGTTGGTTAGTTTAAATTCATATTTTAACTACAAATCACATGAGAATGCCCAAATAACGATAGATAACAAAGATGAAATGAAGCATTTGAGTATCACTTGGGCATATAATTCTGCCCAAGATCACTTACCCCACACTTAAAACCTTGTTCGTCCTCAAACAATACTCTCACATCTCATGCAATTGACACCCACGCATAGCTACTTTGGCTCGACAATTCAAGCTACGGCTATACCGATTATTTAATCTAGCAAATCATCAAGAAAACATGCATGGTCTCATCAATACAATGACATACCCCACATTAAGATCTCCTAGACTCAAGAATTGACTCTTGATCTCGGCAAACTCATGCAAATCAACTGATCAAGATATCCGACACGAAATTTAATCTCTCGTCAAGCATGTGCCCTCACAACACAAGAGAATATCCCCATTTGCAATCATACGATTTCCAAAGCATTACATGTAGGGGTATATGAACACGATTTCACTCTCTCTCCCAAAGAATTCACATGCATCATGTCATGAACCATAGGCTTGCCTCTAGTGTACAACTCCACTAATATAAGGACGCGTGATGTAAGATCACGTAGGACTTAACGGGTTGTAATGTAAGCTAAGGAACTAGTAAATACTGGGGTAACCAATAATAGCAACTAGCTTCCTTAAGCGCTTTTCAATACATCCCACCATCATTATGGGCATTGTTTCTTCCTTCATCCTCTCATTCTTGAAATTTTTCTTTGTTTTTGTTCCCATTTCTTTAAGCACACTCGACTTAATAACCAAGATTAGTTATACATCTTTATTTTATTTAATTTCAGCAAGTGCACCTTTGACCTTTTCTTTAACTTTCACCACTTCCGCTTTTCCTTCCTTTTCATAATTCTTACTCCTTTACACTGTGAGAAAATTGTTTTTCTTGAGTGCTTAAGAGTTTTGGATCAAATCCAAGGCTAATGAAAAGAAGGGATTAAGCTCGGTTTGTACCTCTTCAAGGAAAGAAAAAAATAGGCTAAAGGCTCAATGGGGCTAACTAGGATGTACATTCAAGATAGGTATGATAATGGAAAAACTTTCGGTTTAATCAAAGAAATGCCTACATCCTTTCCTACAATATACATCCTTCATTTCGTTTCGTACACACACCAGGCAAGTTCTAGACACTTCACAATAGCATGGAATAATCGAAAACTCACCTCATACTCATTGCACATGCTCAACTCAAGACATATTCATAGACTCTTCAATCAGCTAATTACAAGAATTCAATATTAGGCCTCGATCACACCGAATCGAACTTTATGGCCTAGGTATCTCAATGTGTTTATGCATTTGCATGTTGTCATACGAATCACCTTTGCAACTTAATATCATGTACAACACGTAATGAGAACTCCGAACCATGAAGTAGCGACACGTTTGAGAAACAAACAAAAGAAAGAAAATAAAGAAAAACTACTCCTATCGACTACATTTCCCTTAAGACGGTCGTCATCCATCCATCATAGGGAACGGTCACTAATTACGACTTCGGCTCAATGGGACTATTCTCGGTAAAAGCACCGAAAACAAAGGCCGAGAAACCCAAAATAAAAGAAATTTAATGATTTCGATAATTTTGATAGAAAACAAAAATATTTACACAACAACCATTCAACAACAGCTCACACAACACACAACAACTTAACATTCATTACAACACCACTTACTTACAGAACACATAACACAAAGTCACAGGGTCACATTTTTCACAGGCACAACAACACAACACATACACATAAACAAAAACAACAATAAAACAGCTGGCACCTAACTACTCCCACCCCACACTTAAACCGAACACTGTCCCCAGTGTTCACAAAATTCAACATATGACAAAGGTGGATGGTGAAACTCCCTGATCAATCGAAGTATTCAACTTCTTTATCAGGTGTCGTTGCCTCGTCTCCCATATCAGAATCGCCCCCGTCGTCTTCATCTGACTCAATATCTGAGTCCTCACGGCGTGTCTCCTCATCGGTGGGGATATCATCATCTATCGGCTCCACAAATGCTGACCCCACTCTGCATAAAGCCCGAGCATTTTCGCCGAAGGGGTAATCCAAGTCAAACTGCCAAAGATTATCTTCTGTTGCTGGCCTCCCGCCAATGTGTAACTGCAGCATCTGCATCCCGTACATGCAGGTCATATACTGATCATCCCGAGCATGTCGCTCGGGTAGTGTGAGAACACGTGAGTAGTGTCGGGTGCCTTGGTTTTTGTGAAATACAAGGCATGCCTGTCAATTTCTAGGATGTAATCCAGGGCCTCCTCCTTGATATCATGGCCCCTCAGGAACGTGGTAAGCAAACCACCGAACCCGTACCTATGCCCTTGATGTAAGCGGGCTCTCTTCAAGGCCGAAATGATTACCGCCTCAACATTTATCTCAAGCCCTTTCATCAGGGCATACACCAAGCACACTCGATCTCGGGTGACATCTGTCATGTGCACCCCTGGGATCAGGCAGGAAAACACAATTTTTAGCCAGATCCTGGCTTCCCTGTTCATCTGAGAGTAGGGCAGCGTCTGATGGTAGCCCCTCTCCTTGTGCCTGCTCCACCGTGCTATCGAACGGGCTCCACATAGAGTGTGTCTGATGTCCGCATAAGGTGGAGTTATGTTCAGCAGCCGGAGTACATGGGCGTCTGTGTCCCGTGCCCCTAATATAGCATTCAAGTGATGGGGCTCAAATGTGACAACCTGCCCTCTTATCTTGACGGTGTGACAGAGGAGGGTCGGGTTGCAGTTGGCATAGAACTCCCGAATCAGATGGAGATTGCACTCCTTGGGCTCTTCGAAGATGAAGTTCAGCCCGGCGGTGTCAATCCGATGTATAATCCTCGGGAATTCCTGTGCCAGTGGCTCCCTTGCAATTTGCTCCTCTGGGAAGTATTTGGTTTCTTTGTGTTTTTCATACCATTTCTTCCCTTCGTCAGTCACCCATCGGGTTCCGTATTGTCGGCGTTGGCCTCTCGGAACCGCTGGTGCTGCTGGAACTGCTGTTCCCAATCTTATTCTTTTTCTGTCGGCGCCTGATATGGACGCTCCCTTTCCTTTATCTTGTCTGCCCGACATTGTTCCTGCACATATAACCATACAATCCCAATGTTATTAAAACCATAACTAGCTACGACTAAGGTTGGGTTTAATTGAATCACCCCACACTTAGTCTTTAGCCGCAATTAAAACAATTCGGCAAGACATTCATGATTTCACAATATTTACATTCAACATTCTTAGTTCCTTCATATAATTCAGGGGAATAATTACTATGTACTACTAAGACTTCGTACAATGAATAACAATATCACCATCGATTCCATTATATCATCATAGCACTTAGCTAATTTTTTGTTCTCAACAACCTATGCAATTCACCAATTTCATTTTTCCGAAATTCCCTTGTCTACTTAGCATATTCAACATTAATCACACATAATTCACATCACCCAACATGCACAACCTAATTGTTTTTCACATTTCAAACACATTTAGTCGTCTTCCTATTCAAATTCCAACCCTAGCTACCAATTTCACAAAAATTCAATAAAACATGCATTCATCGAGTTCATATACTCACAACGATATTATGAACATCAATCAATCATAACTTAAATCAATTCAAGCTTAATTTGCACTTAGGGCAAGGTTTACTCACCTCACATGTTCAAGAATCAAAAATTCAAGCAAAAATGAGGTAAAGTTCAAGAACATACCTTTAATCCGATGAAATTGAAGAAAACGTGTGCCTAGATCCGTGTCACGTTGGGGGAGAAGGGAATTTGGGGTCTTGGTCGCGTAGGGAATGGAAAATAAGGAAGACATGGGGGAAAATTGGAGTTTTAAAAGTGTTTTTCGAGCGGGTTACCCGGCGACCCGGTGTGACCCGACGTGAAATAACACTCAACGTGTCACGGAGGGTAACGCAGAGCACCCCCTCCGTGACACGGAGCCATCGCGCCAGTGTTCTGGAATTTTTAAAAATTCCGGAATAGGCTTCAACGTGTCACGGAGGGTAACGCGGAGCACCTCCTCCGTGACACGGAGCCATCGCGTAGGATCACTGTCATGCCACTTTTTATTTTTCTCACCTCAATTTTTTTCCTTTGCGGCTTCTTTGCATTTTTGCCCTCCATTCCACCTGAAAATCATTTCACAACACGAAATTGGTTAGAAATCATAGGTTTCCATGCAAACAATATTTTCTTTTTATTTTTTATTTTTTTCTTTTTCTCTTTTTTTTTGTTTTGTTTTTTTTTCTCAACTAATTCTACTCATCTATTACAATAATTTCACGGGTTGCCTCCCGTGCAGCGCCTGGTTTACCGTCGCGGCTCGACGTTATTTACGCTCAATCATCCTCTAGAGTGATGGACGTCTTCTCTCGAATAACGTCCTCACCCCAGTAATGCTTACAACGTTGCCCATTAACCAAGAACGTGGCACTTCGATCTTCTTGCCATAACTCCACTGCCCCGTGCGGTGTCATTCTTACTACCTCAAACGGCCCTGACCATTTGGACCGCAATTTTCCTGGAAACAGCTTCAATCTTGAATTGAAAAGCAATACTTTCTGCCCCGGCTAGAATATACGATGCACCATATGCTTATCGTGCCACCTCTTTGTTTTCTCTTTGTAGCACTTGGCACTTTCATAAGCATGCCAATGAAACTCATCAAGTTCGCTGAGTTGCATCAACCTCTTCTTACCCGCTAGCTCTAAATCCATGTTCAATTTCCTCACGGCCCAGAAAGCTCGGTGTTCTAGCTCTACAGGCAGATGACACGACTTTCCATAGACCAATTTGTACGGAGAAGTCCCAGTTGGTGTCTTGTAAGAAGTTCTATAAGCCCACAACGCATCGTCGAGTTTGCGTGACCAATCACTACATTGTGCATTCACTATTTTCTGGAGAATCTGCTTCACTTCTCTGTTCGACACCTCCACTTGCCCACTAGTTTGGGGATGATATGCTGTTGCTACCTTGTGGCGCACCCCATACTTAGCTAGCAAGTTCTTGAAACTTGCATTGACAAAATGAGCCCCTCCATCACTGATAATGGCTTGGGGTGTCCCAAACCTGGTGAAAATGTGTTTTTTCATAAATTTCGTTACCACCTTGTTGTCATTCCTGGGGCAAGCGGTTGCTTCAACCCACTTTGATACATAATCAACGGCCACCAAGATGTAACTATTACCAAACGACGGTGGGAACGGGCCCATGAAATCTATGCCCCATACATCAAATATCTCCATTTCTAGTATATGCTGCAGTGGCATCTCTTGCCTCCTACCAATTGTGTCTGTCCTTTGACATCTATCACACATTTTGACGTATGCCATTGAGTCTCTGAACAGTGTAGGCCAAAAGAAACCTGACTGTAGCACCTTGTGCGCTGTCCGCTCGCCTCCGTGGTGCCCTCCATACAATAAAGAGTGACAACTCCTCAAAACTTTTGCAATCTGGCTCTCTGGGTGCATCTCCTCATCACCTGATCCGGTCCCTGTTTAAACAAGTACAGCTCATCCCAAATAAAATACCGGCAATCATGCCTCAACTTTTTTCTCTGTTGAGCTGTAGCCTCTGATGGATAGACTCCAATCACTAGAAAATTCACTATGTCTGCATACCAAGGGATCTCAGCCTCCCTTATTGCCAAGAGCTGCTCATCCGGGAACTCCTCTTTGATGTTGTCACCTTCCTTCACATGCGACCGGCCAGTCGCGATAGGTGATCTTCCACTTGATTCTCGCTCCCCTTTCTGTCCTTAATCTCTAGGTCAAACTCTTGCAACAACAAGATCCATCTGATCATCCTGGGCTTTGCATCCTTCTTGTTAAATAGATACCGAATCGCTGCATGATCGTATACACCACTACTTTAGAACCCACCAAATAGGACCTGAATTTGTCAAATGCAAATACCAATGCTAGCATCTCCTTTTATGTGACTGTATAATTAACTTGGGCAGCGTCCAGTGTTTTGCTTGCATAATGAATAGAATGAAAAATTCTATTCCTCCGCTGCCCCAATACAGCTCCCACAGCCACATCGCTTGCATCACACATCAGTTCAAACGGTTGTTCCTAATCCGGAGAAATAATGATAGGTGCTTCTATCAATTTCTGTTTCAACTCCTCGAATGCTTTGACACACTCATCATCAAACTCGAACTTCACCTCTTTTTCTAGCAACCTGCATATTGGTCTAGAAATTTGAGAGAAGTTCTTAATGAACTGTCTGTAGAACCCTGCATGCCCGAGAAAACTGCGAACACCCTTCACTGACATAGGTGGTGGTAGCTTTTCAATAACTTCGATCTTAGCACGATCTACCTCCAACTCCTTGCAAGACACTTTATGGCCAAGGACGATACCCTCTTTGACTAAGAAATGACATTTCTCCCAGTTGAGTACAAGGTTGGATTCTTCACAGCGAGCTAGCACCCTGTCAAGATTCTGCAAACAAGTAGCAAAAGAATTATCGAAAACAGAAAAATCATCCATAAATACCTCGACGAAATCTTCCACCATGTCATGAAAGATCGCTATCATGAATCTTTGGAATGTGGCGGGTGCATTACATAAACCAAATGGCATCCGCCTAAAAGCATATGTCCCATAAGGACATGTGAAAGTAGTCTTCTCCTGGTCCTCCGGTGCTATGGCTATTTGGTTATAGCCAGAGTACCCATCAAGGAAACAATAATACTCTTGTCCAGCCAATTTGTCCAACATCAGATCAATGAATGGGATAGGATAGTGATCTTTCATTGTGGCCTCATTGAGCTTTCTGTAGTCCATGCAAATCCGCCAGCGTGTGACGGTGCGTGTAGGGATCAGCTCATTTTTCTCATTGGTGACCACGGTCATCCCTCCCTTCTTTGGGACACACTGAATGGGGCTGACCCATTCGTTGTCCGAAATAGGATAGACCACACCTGCATCAAGCCACTTAATTACTTCTTTCCTAACCACATCCTTCATCATCGGATTCAACCTCCGCTGATGCTGTACAGTTGGCTTTGCTCCTGTCTCCATGAAAGTTTTGTGTGTGCAAAAAGCTAGATTTATACCCCGAATATCTGACATCTGCTAGCCTATCACTTTCTTCCTTCTTTTGAGAACCACCAATGCTTCCTTTACCTGTGCCTCCGTCAATTCTGTGGAGATGATGACTGGAAAAGTGTCATCTTCCCTCAAAAAGATATATTTTAAATGGGGAGGCAATGTTTTCAACTCCAGTTTTGGTGCTTCCTCAATAGATGGTTTCGGCAATGGTTCCAGGGACCTCATTAAAGGCTGAAAGTCATGCTTCCTGAGATACCACTTTGGTTCATTTAACATTTTCACCATCTCATACGTATCTCTATCTCCGAAATGATCGGAGCTCATCAACTCTCTTTCCAATGGATCTCGAGAATCAACAATTTGAAGAATTTCTTCTTGATTTAGCACATTGATTGCTGAAAGCTCCTCATATATGGCCGGAAGATTCATGGCCTTATATACATCAAATACCTCCACTTTGTCATGCGCTCGTATGGTTAGCTGCCCTGCAGCTACATCAATCAAAGCTCTCCCGGTTGCCAAGAAAGGACGTCCCAAAATAAATGGGACTTCCGCATCCGGCTCAAAATCTAGAACAATAAAATCTACCAGGAAGATAAGGGAGCCCACTTGCACCAACACGTCCTCCACATGACATCTGGTCTGGCCAAGGAACGATCCACTAACTGCAAGATTACTATAGTTGGTCTAGGACTGCCCAGCCCCAACTTCTTGAACACCGATGTCGGCATCAAGTTAATACTCGCTCCCAAGTCACACAATCCGCGAGCTCGGATACTTTGCCTGATTTTGATCTGAATTGTAAAGATCCCAGGGTCCTTGAGCTTTGTTGGCAACCTGTTCTATATCCGGGAAGTGCACTCCTCAGTAAGTGCCACCGTAGCATACTCCGTCAATCTGCTTTTGTTAGCTACGATGTCCTCGATATACTTTGCATATTTCGGCACTCCCTGCAAAACATCAACCAAAGGTAAATTAATGTGTACCTGTTTAAGCACCTCTATGAACTTTTTGAAACAAGCTTCCTCCTTGTGTTTCTTTAATCTTTGAGGGAACTGGGGTGGTGGTCTTTCTGCTTCAGCTGCCTTCTCCTTCCCCCTCTCATCATCATGTTCCCTATCTTTCTCCACTGCTCCTGACTGCTGAGGTGGTCTTTCTGGTTCCACCTCCTTGAGTTGTAAACCACTCCTTGTGGTCACTACATTAACCTGCTTGGGATTCAGGTCAGTGTCACTCGGTAGTCCTCCTCTTGGCCTAGTGTTTTGAGCTCCAGCTAGCTTTCCAAACTGGTACTCCAACGCCTTTGTAGCTAACTGATTGTTTTTTAAGTCTGCCGCTAATTTCACATAATCAGCCTGCATTTGAGCTTGGTTAGCTAACATTATTTTAAACATTTCCTCAATGTTGGTGGGTGGTAGAGGAGGTGCGTTGTTGCCTCTGTATTGAGACTGATAGTTCTGCTGCCCCCCCTTGATTTCTCTGCGCACCCTGATTCGAACTCTGCCCTTGATGGCTATTACTACCCAAAGAGAAATTCGGATGATTCCTCCAATTCGAGTTGTAATTATTGCCATACTGTTGGTGATTATTTCTCTAGATGTTCCCAACAAAGTTCACTGAATCTGGATTTGCACCACAACACTCAGTTGAGTGTTCATTACTACCGCATACTTCACACCAAATCTGCTGCACTACATTAACTGGGGCTTGAGGTTGATTCAAGCTCATATTGCTGAAGTGGGTGTTGAGTTGATTTTGCAATGCAGCGATCGCTGTAAAACCATCCACTTCAAAGAATCTTGCTGTTTTCCTTGTTCCTCCTCTAGAAGAGTCCACATTCCACTCTGGATTTCCCTGCGAAATACGATTTAACAAAGTATACAGCTCCTCATACGTCTTTTCTAATGCTTGTCCCCCAGCTGCTAAGTCTAGCAAAATTTTTGTGTGGGGTTCCAAACCCTCTATGAAAGTATGCACCAGCACATCATTGGACTAGTGATGGTGAGGACAATCCCTTAGCAATGATTTGAACCTTTCCCAAGCTTGATACAGATTCTCCCCCTCTCTTTGTTTAAAACTTAGAATTTGACTTCTAAGTCTTGCTGTTTTCCCGGATGGAAAGAATCTTATCAAAAAACTTTCTTGCAAGATCATCCCAAGTGGTGATAGAGTTAGGTGGTTCAGCTTTCAACCACCTCTTTGCTTCCCCCAACAATGAAAATGGGAATAATGTAAGCCTCACGTAGTCGGATGATACTCCAGCGGGAATGTAAGTGTCACTTATCTCCAAAAAGTTTTGGAGATGTTGTTGTGGATCTTCATGAGGGAGACCTGTGAATTGCCCGCTGGTGTGTAGCAATTACACCATGTTCTGTTTAAGCTCGAACCTCCCTCCTGGCTCAAGTCTGCGAATACTTGATGTAACATTGTTAGCATGTGGGATTGCCACTTCGCGAACCGGCCTAGCTGCCATTTCCTCGGGCACTAACACTGCCCTCACAAGTGGTGGATTCTGTTGTTGCTCCAAAATTGCCTGTCTGAGCAACTGTAGCTTTTTCTTTAGAGCTTTCCTTCTTTGACGATGAAATTGTCTTTCCGGCTCTATGTATGAATCCACCAACTCCTTGTCTCTTGCCAGTGCTCAACAGAATTCAATATCTGCAAAAGACAGGCTAAGATCAAGTTGTCAGCACTTATATAGAAATTGTAAACTAACATTAAGAAAACAATTTTACCAATTGCCAGTCCCCGACAACGGCGCCAAAAACTTGTCCGGGCTTCTGTGGTGACTAAACGCAAGTGCGCGTGGTCGAACAAGTAGTAAAGTGGCTTAATTAAAGCCAAGTATCGATCCCACAGGGACTGAGCTACGGTAATAATTAACTTAAGTGTTAATGAACTATACCTTTAAGAAAGCAGACAACAATTTAAATAAGATTTTGAGAGTTTAGTTTCCTAATCAATCCGAATCTAAGACAAAATTATAAAGTGAGTCTGAACTATAGTAATGAGCATGTTGAGGTCAAAACAAACATCCAGGGAATTAATTTATCGATACAATTCAGTTAATCTTTCCTTCGGTTGCTAGTCAAGAATTATTGCCTATGGATTGGAACTTTCATCTCCTATCCAACTTAAGAATCATGAACCTTCAATCTACATTTCTGTGATAAAAGAATTTCATGTTCTAGCCATACAAAACCGATTCCTTAATTGACTAATAAGACTTCCAGATATATTTCTATTCTGAATGTAAATCAATTCTCAATTTTCCCAAACTAAGAAGAGATCATATCCTACCAATTCACAACTTTTCAATTTCTTTCCTTCTCAAAATCAAAATTGGATTTTTTAGATATACATTAACATTGGCCAAACATTAATGCAGTAAGAACAAGAATTGATAGAACAACCATTGAAGAAAAGATGAAAACTAAAATGATCAACAATTACATTCCACTACAATTGTTCTTAACCTCAGCAAGAAGTGAATTTAGCCACTCATTTGTGGATTAAACATCATCAAATGAGTATAAATCATACAAACAATTGAGATAAAAGAGAAAGAGATAGAGAAGAATCCTAGAATTTTCGTTCCCTCAACTGCCTGTAACCCACGTTCTTGCTCAACCAAGTCAGAATTGTTTAAAAATAAACCTAAGTGTGCTATTTATACTATTGAGAATTTTTCCCGGAATAACAAGCAACGTGGAACGGAGTGTATCGCGGAGCACTCCCTCTGTGCCACGAGGTATCGCGGACCCTCTCTGGAATTAGGCTCCTCAGAATTTTCACCTTGGCGTGCCACGGCCTAATAAGTTGTTTAATAGTTGGCATGTTGAATCGTATACATAATATGATTGGTTGGTTTAGATTGATCCTAACCGAATGATGAGCATCGCAGAGCCTGGCCAACGTGCAACGGTGCTATCGCGCACCTACACTGGAAATTGATGTCCCAGGTAATTGTACTCAACGTGCCACGGCTTGCATCGCGTGGCATTGCCTCCGTGTCACGGAGGTAACGCTAGGCTTCACTGGAAATGGCCAAAATTAAATCACCCGAGGCAGAATGCCTCCGCGATGGCAGCGTGACACGGCTCCATCGCGGAGCCCTTATTTTTGCTGCTCTTCCTTGACCTTTTCCACTCCTTGCTTCCAAGTCCATTCCCGATTTTTACCAATATGTATCTTAGCTTCCCAAAATTCCATTTTACCTGAAAAACAACACTAATCATGTTGGTTAGTTTAAATTCACATTTTAACTACAAAATCACTTGAGAATGCCCAAATAACGATAGATAACAAAGACGAATGAAGCATTTGAGTATCACTTGGGCATATAATTCTGCCCAAGATCATGTAGAATAGTGTGTTCTTTTGCTAACTGTAATTTTGACCATCGTGTCACTTTTGTATAAAAGCAATGGCTTATGAAAATTTTTATCTCAGTTGCATCATTGTTTCAGTTTTCTCAGATTTATACTATTTATGTTCTACCTTGATTAGATAGTTTCTTACCATTTCATACCAATTTAGTGGTATGCTCGGGCCAGAAAGTGCATCGATACTGGTCTCACCTAGGCACTGGGTTGGGAAATGACAAATATGGAAGCTAAAACAGGGATAAATCTGAGGATTAAGCTTTAGAAAATGCTGGAAGAGAAGAGAAGAACTTTGTGTTATCAATCACGTAATGATTAAATGTAGGGCTATCAACAAGGCTTTATATTCCCTCATAAATGAACTGCACAATTGAAAATTGACTAATATATAGTAATAACATAATTTAATCACCTAACAAAATTTTGTACTTGCCTAACTAACTTCTGACAACTCAGCACCAGCTCGATCTGCCACATCTAATATGTTAACTTGCATCAGTACCCCTTGTAAAAGATATCCTTGACCTCAAGGCTGAAAGGTGAGAAACTTGTGCTACAATTTAGAAAGATATTCTCAAGTGGTTCGAGCAGCATCCAAGCCTAACAATATGACCAACATTTGACAGACAGCCTTATTCCCTTTTTTACCAATCTCATCATCAACACAGATTCAGGCAAAAGGCATATGGACTAGAAAGTTGGAATACATGAGGATGGTTGATATTCAAAGGTAATTCATGACACCTATTAAGCTGAGAAAGATGGAATGTAGGATGGATCAAGACATTCTTAGGCAAAAAAGCCTATATGCCACTTCATCTATCTTAGCTTCAACAGGACATGGTCCATAATACTTGGATGCAAGCTTGTTAAAGGGCATGTTGTCCACTAAAACCTATCTATAAGACTAATGCTTCTAATACACCCAATCAACAATTGCAAAAGACCTATCAGATCTGTGTCTATCAACTAGATCCTTCATTCTTTGTTGTGTCCTTGCTACATAAAATCTTAACAGATGAACTATGGCTTCCCTATCCTCTAATAATCTATCCACCATTTCATTAGCAGCT
Organism: Datura wrightii; assembly: GCA_035772735.1. Lineage (NCBI taxonomy): Eukaryota > Viridiplantae > Streptophyta > Magnoliopsida > Solanales > Solanaceae > Datura > Datura wrightii. Next base: position 102,030,232 of record JASDFA010000007.1, read on the forward strand.
TCTTCAGCTAAGTAAGGCAAGTGAATAGGAGGCTTCTGACCATACAACAACTTATAGACAGTGCATTTGATAGTAGTGTGATAGATAATAGTACACCACCACTCTGCTAGAGGTGCATAAGTTGGGCACTCCACAGGACTATCTGAATAGAAACGCCTTAAGTAGGTCTTCAACGTCATATTCAGTACTTCTATTTGGCCATCGACTTGAGGGTAGTATATAGCTGATCTTTGTAGTTGCACTCCTTGTAAGGTGAACAACTCTTGCTAGAATAAACTTAGAAATATAGGATCCCTATCACTAGTTATTTTGAATGGAATACCATATTATCCAAGTAACATTGGGCCACTGACTAGGCAGTGTAAGGATGTTGCAGACTTGAGAAATGCCCGTACTTGCTAAGTCTATCTACCACCATGAATATCACATCCTTGCCATTATATTTAGGGAGGCCTTCAATAAAATCAAGATAGACATCTATCCGTACCCCTTCAGGAATAGGGAGTGGTTGTAATAACATAGGAGAAGCAGCTAAATCGTACTAGTGTTTTTGGCAAACATCATATTTGTTAATTAAGTCTCTAATATCCTGGTTAAGAGATGTCCTATAAAATAGAGATTGAAGTCTTATGATAGTAGCATCCATTCCAAAACTGCCCACTTAAGGCGTACAATGCCATAACTGAATGATAGTGTTCCTCAATTGTTGGTTATTTCTCATAACCAGTCTTCCCTTCCACTTGAGTTGATCATTACACCTAGTGAAGTATTTAAAAGGTTGAATCTGCAATATGCTAATCAACTCTTGTATTGTAGGATCTTGAGCCCAAGTGTTTTTTATCTATTGATATAAGGTATGATTGGGATTCGGAGTAAGATAGCCAACAGTTCAGCATCAGGTTTCCTGGATAAGGCATCAACAACCTTAGTTTTAGTACCCCTTTTGTACTTAACAGAAAAATCAAAATCCATCAATTTAAATATTCCAGCCACCTAAAAAATCTGTATGGATATTTTGATCCAATAAATGCTTCAATGTTTTTTGATCAGTCTTAATAACAAAGGGTTCCCTAACAAGTAATGGGATCATTTAGTGACAACAAAAAATGGTGCTAAAAGTTCCTTATCATACACAGACATGGACTGATGTCTAGGTGCCAAGGATTTGCTAATATATGCAATGCGATATCCCTGTTGGATTAAGACAGCTCTAATTCCCTTCCCACTAGTATCTATATCTACTAGGAAGGGATGAGGATAGTCTGGCATAGCTAAAATAAGTGCAAAACTAAAGCTTGCTTCAATGTCTCAAATGCAGCAGTAGCTTCTACTGGCCACACAAATCCCTCCTACTTGAGAAAATCACGAAATGACCTAGCTATAGTTTCTATAATACCCTGAAAGCCCTAAGAACCCTCTTAGCTGCTTCAGAGTAGTAGGAATAGGTCAATGTTGCACAACTGTGATCTTCTTAGGATATGTTGGCACTCCTTCACCACTAATAAAATGGCCTATGTACTCTACTTTAGTGTCTCCAAAGGCACATTTTGACATTTTTGCGTACAGTTGATGATGTTTCATCAATTCAAATTCAGACTTCACATGTTCTACATGTGCAAGGATACTCTTACTGTGAATCAAAATTTCATCAAAAAACACCAATACTGATTTTCTCAACAGAGGCTTAAGGACATTATTCATCAATTGGAAGGAAGATGGGGTATTGGTCAAGCCAAATGTTATAAATAAAAACCCATAATGACCTGCATGAGTTCTAAAAGTTGTTGTGGACATCTTGCTCATCTATTCTCAATTGATGATATCTTGCCCTGAGATCAATTTTAGGAAAGACCTCAGCAACACCTATTTCATCCAACAGATCCTCAATGATTGGTATGGGAAATTTATCCTTGATTGTCATCTAATTTAAATCTCTATAATCAACACAAAGCCTCCAACTCTCATCCTGCTTCCCTACCAACACATCATTAGAAGCATAGGGGCTAGTATTATGTCGTATCACCCCCTTGACCCAATATTTCTTGTACTAATTTCTCAATGACATCCTTCTTAATTATAGGATACCATGAAGGCTTTTTGTTAATAAGATGGGCTGCTTCTAAAAGTGGTATTTTACGGTCAAATAAACCTCTATGAGGTGGTAGCATAGTTGGTAATTCAAATAAATAAGAATATTGTTCCAACAAGGTAGATAATGTTGGTAATATTCCATCACTTTGAATAGCCTACAAGTGGTGACACTGGTTGCCTTCTATTATAGTAGTCACCAAGGACATCATGAAGAATTGAGCATTTGTTTCCCTTTTCCTCGTCAATGCTTCCCTTAGTAGACTTCAATCTGTCACTTGGACCTATCAACATATAATTTTTTCCTTTATATACAAACTCAGTGGACATGTTTCTAAAATCAAACAAGATTCTTCCCAAAATATTCAACCACTGGACTCCCAATACAACATATACATTTCTAATGGTGATAGTAAGAAATCAGAGAGAAAGCAATACCTTGTAAAAGCCACTGAAGGCTCTTGCAAACTAAAGTTGTTTCACATTTCTACCATTAGCTACACTAATAGACTGTTTCATAATGGGACTGGTTTTACAGCCTAAATTTGTAGCTACTTCTTGATCAATAAAATTGTGTGTGCTTATAGTATGAATCAAAACTTGTAATGGCTTCCTTTCATGATAACCAATAAAACTAATAATCTATTAGCCTATCAATCCATTGAAAGCTTGTCATGAAATAGCCATAAACTCATCTGTTTCCTCCCACCGTATATGCTTTACTCTTCTTCATCATCTTCAGTCTTTCCTTCCTCTTCTTCCACCCATTCTATCAAAGAGAGACACTTATTACCCTTGAAATTGTGTCCATGCATATATTTCTCACCACAAAAGAAATATAAATCTATAGATTTTGTTTTCATCCATTTCTGCTGCAAATAACCTCCTGCTAACATTATTGTTAAGAATTCTATATGGGATGCTGGATCTTGAATATGGAGTTTAGTAAGAAAACCTTCAAAAGTACTGGGTTTAAGGTGAGTAGGAGTAGGTAATATAGGATTTTGAAATTTGGAAAGAGGTTTAAGGCTCCAAGATTGAGCTTGAGCTTCAAACACTTCCTCTTGGAACCTAGCAACCTTATAGGCTTGCAGCAGGGTTGTTGGAGATTGGATTCTAATAGATTTATTCAGCTTAGATTTTAGACCTCCTAAGAAACAACAAATCGTATTCTCATTTAATAGATTAATTCCAGTCAACAACCTATCAAACTCGACATGATAATCCTCACACTACCAAAGTGTTGTAGATTCTTCAAGGCTTCCATAGGATCTTCAAATCCCTCCCCAAACCTCTTATTCAAAGTTGGCATAAACTTAGTCCAAGTAGGTTCTAGAGTTGAATTCCTAAACCTCATAGATGACATGTGTCAAGCTATAACCTCGCCAATGGATCGAATTCACCCTTACCCTTTGTTCAAAAGGTACTTCATCCATGGAGAAAAATTGATCCACTTTGTATAACCAAGTTCTCAACTCTTGGCTAGAATTGAGAAAATTCTAATCTAGAATGTCGATTGAATAAGTTAGCACTAGAGTCGTCGTGAATATCTTTGGGTCAACCATCTGGCTAAACCTCCATTGAACAAACTCGGCTAGTGACAAATTCAGATCTAACTTGCTCTGTACCCTTTTACCTCATAGAATGAATTGTTTCTCTGATCTCTAATAGTTCCTTATAATTCTGCAGATTGCGCTCATTCATAGTCGAAATTCCCCTGTAATTGATCTAGAATCTGGGACAACTTGTCTTTCATATCTTCTTGACTCTTGCTGCGTGTTTGTGATGTTGTTCCAAGGAATCAAGAAGCTCTTATATCAATTGATGCATTGTGATCTAGGTTATAGAAAAGAAAGTAATCCAAGAGTAAACTCGAGAAAGATGAAAGCTAAGACAAGGATAAAATCCGAGAATTAAGCTTTAGAGAATGCTAGAAGAGAAGAACTTTGTATTATCAATCAAGTAGTGGATACAAGTATGGCTACCAACAAGGCTTTATATTCCCTCAGAAATGAATTGCAGAATTGAAAATTGGCTAATCTACAATAATAACAGAATTTAACCATCTAACTAACTTTTGTCACTGTCTAACTTCTACCAACTCAGCACTAGCTCGATCTACCACTTCCAATCTATTAACTTGAATCACTAACTGGCCATTAGAGGTCATCTCCACGTCTCATTTTATATTAGTATAATTTTACAACTTCACGAGTGGAATATATTTTCTTTTTTCTATTCGTCCCACAAAATAAGATGCAACAACTTAAGATACCAACTTTAACGTGTCATGGTCTTACATGTTCTTACAATGTAAGCAAAAGATATAAAATATGATGGATAAGGTTATGACACTATACGGTGTTTTAAGTCTTATCTTTATTCACTAGTAATCGCACTACTATAGCATAAATCAAATAATTGACACACATATTTCTTTTTTTCTTTTTATATAGTATTTGTTTTGTCTCAATTTATATGGCGATGTTTAAATCTTGAGGCTCAAATAAGCTTTTATTTATTTTTTAAATATTTTGATTTGTTAATGGTTATGATTTATGGTTCGTTTTATATAATTTGTAATTATATAAATTTTATTTCTAAAACTTTTATATTCAAAATTGAGAATTTAACCTCTCAATATCTAAATTATGACATTTAACTTAGGACAGAGAGTAAATTTTTTTACTTTTTAGATGATATGAACTCGTGAATTGTCAGGAAACTAAAGATTGAAAAATTGGGGAAGATGTCTGATGGAATTAAAATAATGCGTCTATATGTTAAATTGCAAACACTAATCATTATCACTTTAATATTCTTGTTTAACAAGAGATGAGAATCACATGACCTAGGTTTGCATTTTAAATTGTTTAAGAGCCTATACACCACGTCCGTTGCACATGTACCTTAATATAAAAATAAAAAATTTCAAATCACGCATTAAATTATTTTTTATTATTCATGAACTATGAGAGTTCATATTATCAATCTCAACTTGTTTGACATTGAGGAGTGATTTATTGTATTAATAAAAATCTCTCTTAAATATATAATTCTTATGGGACATTGAATTTGTCCACAAAATTATGTTGAAGTTATAATATAGAGATTGTAACTCTAGAATGAATAATACTCAAATTACTGTTGCATTAAAATAGAGTATAATCTAAGTATGTGTTTAGTTTTTCACTTCGAACTTTGAAGATCGAGAATTAGCCTCATAAGTACCGCAACCAGCACTAGTTAGGAATAGCTGCTGCAAGGCGACCTCATTACATATTGCTAAAATTTTCATATTTACAAACACCAGATACAAAAATTGAAATCACAATTCACATTCACAAATAAAAAGTATGAAGAAAAAAAATATAGAATCAGTAGCCACAACTACAACAACTAATTCATCGAAATTAGAATTGTGTATATAATTTGTATGCAATTCGATCAAAATTTGAAATGAAGATAATAAGGGCTTACATTGAAGGCTCGGAAAAACCTTTAAAAGCTTCTTGTTTGTCAATTTTCTCCAAACTAACTGATTAAGTCCAACGTGAATTAATTACTTGAAATTGATATAATTTATCTAATTAATGCTACACGTCTTAGGATTGCTAATTCAGCATCAATGAAGAAATGACCATTCTTATACAATTTGACGAATTTGATCATATTAAATTACTTTTGCAACTCCTTGGCTTATTCACATTCTTTGAACATTACAAAGTTCTTGAAATTTGAAAGAACTAATATAATATTTTAAGCGAATAAATGTTCATCAACATTGTAAGGATATTTTAGTCTATTAACAATTTAACTTGAGAATTTTAAAGGTAAAAAGGTGAATATTTGATGGATATTTTGATAATTCAATTTTAACTTTTTTGATGAAAAGGTCGTTCAATATTATATATAATATATAGATGTTGAATTCATTTGATTTTTTTCGTGTGTTTACTTATTCATATTTTAAACCTCTCTCTTAATGAAAATTACGGCCCAGCCACTATCGAATTTAGCCTCTACGGATATAACAGATTTTATTTTCTCTTTCGTTGATTCTGAGATATTTTCTGCTTGTAACTTCTAACATATAATATTACTAATTAATGACCATACCTTGTAGAAAGATTAAAACATAGTCTTACATTGAAATTTATTGAGTACTTGGATTGCAGTACCAAAACAAAGGAAAAGATTTGATCACTTTTTTGTATCAACTTCTCAATCATTATTACTTTAATATCTTCTACTGCTATCAAGTATAATATATATGTTTAATATAATATTTTAATCAACCGTGTCGATATTACTGCTATCAAGTATAATATATATGTTCAATATAATATTTTAATCAACCGTGTCTAGTCACATGTCATCCTACAAACCACAAATAAACGAATTCAGAATATTTGGGTAACAAGAGATTGAGCATGAAGAGCAATAGTAATTTGAACATGCCAAAGTATCTTTAGAACCATGTACATCAACTAAACTTTTGCACTTATAACATGAAACCAACAATACAAAATGCTGAGTCTTTATCATAGATGTTAAAAGAACTTTTTTATTGTTAAAAATATATGTTAAAAGAAATTAAACAAATTGTTGGCAGTAAGATTGAGGACAAACATGGCAATATGATTTAGCATAGTTTGAGAAGAGATGGACTTAAAAGTATAATCGAGGATATCACCTAAAGATCATGAAACACAAGGAGAAACTTATTCTTTCAATTGCAGAAAGGCAAAATACAAGATCTTCTAAACAATAGAGGCTAGTTATTGCTCAAAGAATATAATGTGATTCAGAACATTACAAACTTTCCTTCACCCTAGTTATACATCTCCATGCAGAAAAGGCTGGTTACGGGTGCAAAAGGCAGCAGACATTGTTCTGAAACAATGAATACAAGTGAACACAGCGAAGAATAACGAATCAGGGGATGTTTGTTGCATAGCGGAGACAAGAGAATAGCTGTATATGGGAGCTCTTCTGTCACTAGCCGATGATGGAAACGCGACTATGCGATGCAGAGCAAACCAAACTGCACCTTTAAAATTCATCACTCCTTCATTCACTTAATTTGCAGCTGCGAATGTAAGGATGATCAAACTTAATATATTTGATCCAGTATGACTTGTATTTTGTCATTGCCAACTCTAGCCATGGTTTCATGTTCCCATTGTAGTGTATCACAGCAGCATTCTCAATTTCTGTCACATCGATGCTTGGGCTGTAACCCAAACCTAGAACATGCCACGACTTATCCAGTGGATGTGTAAGCCCATAAAATGTCATTAGCCCTGGAGGTAGTGTCCCTAGCTTCCAAAGGACCCTGTCTTCATTCTAATGACAAATGCAGAAAAGAACCAAAATCAGTTGGCAAGATCCCTCGGAAATAAAGATTCGGACTTCCAAATTTCAGAACATGTAATTATTATATTGCTGTAAAGATACATATGATATATTGCAAATATTCTGAGTCAGAGTAAAAGACTTAAAGTTAACTTCACACAGCGAAGATGGGACCAAACCACTAAAGAAAAGCTAAATATCACAGATGGAAAGGTAAAAGAATAAAGATTCCTTACCATGTTTTGCCACTTGTGATATATACCAGTTATGTCTCTCTTCTTCCACTCCTTAAGATCAAAAATGTTCATCCCATATGCCCACCCACAAGCATTTGGGTCAAAATTTTTGGCAATGTGAGGATTTGAGAAATTTAGATACTTATCAAAACGGTGAAAACTCTGACCACATGTTTCAACAGCGCCATTCACTTTTTCATGAAGATTTACCAACCACAGTCCTGTCAAGTCTTTCTGAACAACAATATCATCATCAAGAAAAAGGATTTTATCCAATTTGGGATAAATCTCAGGGAGATAAAATCTAAGGTGATTGAGCATTGAAAGATATTTGGGGTTCCGGTACTTCAAATTAGCAGAACCAGCTGATAGCGAGGTGGAATGTGCACCCTTGAAATAGTACTCCTTCATAGCAGCAGACTCTAGCTGCCGCAGGACAGGACAGTATGATGAATTAAGCCACTTGAACTCATCAGAATTTTCAACATGGATTGTAGCTTTTCCAGGAGGGTTCAACAAGAACCACATATTCATAGCTCCAAAGTTCAACTTATCAGTGACAAGATGAAATACATGTTTTGCTGGCTCCTGCAAAACAATCAGTGGAATTTTTAAATAGGCCATCCAAAATTAGCTTCTAAAATGCAGCACCATGCTTTCTGGTGAAGTAACTATCAGAACCATGCAAGACATTTAGATATCTCAAAGCACGTCATTTTTTATCATGCATTAATATAAGGTTTGTAACTGTTATCAAGGATTAGGGACATCATCAAGTAATACAGAAGAATAGAGAAAGTCCCTCACGCAAGCATAGTAAGAGTCCATTGCATTTGCACAACAAACATGTCTTCTTTGTGATTTGCACCCTGCTCTATTCTTTGTAATGATTTGCACCCTAACCTTTTTATTTTCTTGTGAAATAGTGAAACCATTCTTTTAAAAAATTTCCACGATGACAAAATTGGAATATAAATAATAAAAAAGAAATGGCACACAATCAAAAAAGAGCTCAATAAAAAAATGTTGGTCTCTTTCCAATGCAATTGGTGGGCGTTGTTTTCGCATTGTGAAAATTTAAAATTGTATTCCATAAAAAATTATTTCTAGAATATTATAATTTTTTATGCCTTTGATGATTGAATCACACACGCTGTTGCATGTTAATTGACAGATTTCCTTTCAGACTTCAAAGAAAGAGCTTCCCAGTTTCATCCTATTTTCTAGTTTTTTTTTCTGCAGTTGTATCCCTCGGATTTTTTTTTCCCAAATTTATATTCCTTTGGTTTGATTTTATATGGTGATTGATTAGATAAAAAATATAAAAGATAAATAAATCTTTTGAGATATATTAAAAAGGTTTAAAATTTTTAATTTTATACATATCATAATACTTTTATATTTATAAGATAATGTTATTAGGGATAAATAAGAAGTATAAAGTTTAAAAAATTAAATATAAAATTTGTTATTTATTTTTAAAGTTTAAGTTCTATACATTAAAAGATTATAATTTTTTATGGTAGTATATTTTTTAATTTTCACAACACAAACAAACCCCACCAATTGCATTGGAAAGAGACCAATATTTTCATGTTGAGCTCTTTTTAGTTGTGTCATTTCTTTTTTTATTATGTGTATTCCAGTTTTACCCTCGTGGAAAATTTTTAAAAAAAGTGGTTTCATTATTTTGCAAGAAAAAAAATAAATTAGGGTGCAACTTATAAAAGAAAAAGGATAGGGTGCAAATCATAAAAGAAAACATACGTTAGGGGTGCAAAACGCAATGAAATCTGCATAGTAGAGATAAAAGACTGAGATGTGGATGATGGTCTGGACAATGTCATAAAGAATTCCTCACCTTAGCATTCATGATAGTTGAGTTGACAACAACTGAAGCAGCCAAAACATTGTCAGAGAATAGGGCATAATGGAAAAGACTAGGATTTTCCAGATTCTCACTTCTAGGGAACTTTCTTTTTTCAGGAGGGAAGAGGTAATAATCAATAGCCAGACGCATGGATAAGCAGTGGATACCATTTGGAATGGTCTTTGCAGCTAATTGGCTCAGAAATGTGCTCTGCCTCTTCAAACTTCTAACTTGCTCATCCGCAGACTGCAGTATTGCTCTCAGCTTCCCCGTGACAAGCTTGCAGTCATAGAGTTGCTCTTTAGCTTTGGAAAGCACTTGGTCCATTGATTTTATCTTTTCATGTGCACTAGTTGAACGGAGAATGATTTAATCTTTACTATACAAAACTGGGCAAAATGGACAACAGTCAAGCATCCAAAGGTCAAAAAGAATCTGGTACCTGCGAGTTAGATCAGCATCAGATATTGCTTCACCTAATGCACGCCGACTTTCTTTAAGCTGCTTCTGTAACTCTTGAGCCAAGCCAAGTTTTTTCTTCATTGTTGCAATGCTTATATACACCCTTGCCATAATCATTTGGTCTCGCATCAAGTGGACCTTTGAATCAGTATTCTCATTTTCATTCTCTTTCCTCCATACGCTATACTTCCCCAGCACAGCAGAGTCAACTGACTTAGAGCGTTCAAGGGCAGCATTTTCAAGCTTCATTGTTACTTCATCATCCTGTTTCACTAAAGCAGCAGCACGCTTTTCACGTCTCCTCTCTCTCAATTGCTGCATAGCACTTGAAAAGCTATAATAACACAAACAGCTGAGGTAGACAAAGGTAGGAGGAGAGTAGGAGAGAGGAGAAGAGAGGGGTAGGAAGCTAGCTCTCTCTCTCTCTCTCTCTCTCTCTCGGCTGATATCAAAAGTGCAACAAAAGAAATGCAAGTATAAAGTGGCTGATAACTATAGTACCCTTCTGGCCAAAATAGCAGGTGTATCCAAAAACTGGGAATGATCATCTGCTTGGAAAAAATATATCTAGTTATTCATACATTTGCGAGGCACTCAAAAGATACCATGATATGAACAAACTATTTACCATCTACAAGATCGTCATGTTTGCCTCTGGAAATCTCAGTTTTAACATATGCAGCTATCTGAATTGGCTTATTTCCCTGTGATACATCCAACATGCTAACAATCAGTATCTATTTCAGCAATAACTAATGGAATAAACAACATCCAGGCTTGAGTCTGACTCTCATTTCTGACCTCTGCATTATTAGGATTGCTCTTAGCCAATCTTTCTTCCTTGACAAATTTCCATGATGCAGACAAATTCTTCTTTCGGAATGAGTCGAGGCTGAAAGGTCCTAAACCATCTGCACTGGCTTTGATGACATCAAACACCTAAAAGTATGCTTAATTATTGAGGGTTACAAACTATTCTAGATGGAGACCATAAAGAGTGCTCAAAATTCAATTACAAAAATCTACATTAGCAAACTTGCCTGTCTTGTCGACGAAGGTTTAATATGTTCCAAAGAAAGCCTTTCTCTCCAATCCAAATCCTGCACTAGGACAATTTTCTTCGTCATACAATCAGCATGTTGAAATTCCAATCCACAGTTAATACATAACAAAGCTGGATACCTGTTTACTTGGAGCAGTTGAAAAATCATTATAATCTGCAAAAGGAACACAAAGTTGGGTTATAACAAATTATGCAAGCTTAGGGAGGATACTATAAGCGAGACAATTGAATACAATATCATCATATCATATCATCATAATATAATATAATATAATAAGAAGGTTCTAACTCTAAAGTTGATTTATGAAAACGTCTTTAAAAGCTAACTGACCATTTCTCCCTTCACCAAAAAATTCTATTAAACAAATAATTACAGCCAGACTAGACCAAATACATTGTTAGAACTTACCATTTTCCACTTCTTAATGAAATTTAATTGTTGATCTTTTGAGCTTCTATCATTAAGATCATTCATTCACAACCATTCATATACATTTTGTCATTCTATAAAATGAACAATGAAATAATATTCACTTATTAATTCAATCTTTTTTCCCATAAAGTATATTGCTTTTCTTTTAGCTCTTCTCATTTGATATGACATGATATGATGGCAGGTACATCTTATTACTTTTCACGTTAATTGGCTTTCTTTTATAAGGATTTCCTCTTTAACTTTCCTTCATCATTTCAAATTTTTTTTTTTTTTACTTTGCTTTTAAGTTTGCACTTCTGATAAACTAATAGAACATGCATGGGAACTGCTGGATTGGAGTAAAAAAAAATTTCCTTTTTGCACCCAGTAAATTTTTTTTGGGCATATGAACTTTATGAAAAGGTTGAACCACCAATAAAGGGGCCACCACCTTTCTCACTATGTGATGAGCTCTGACAACAACCAAAGTGGTGCCAATTACCTCCAAAAAAAATAGCTAAAAGCGCAAAATTTTGACAAGGTCCCTAAGGCTTAAACTGAAAAGTGCTAAATGAAACATATGCTTTTTTGAAGGAAAGTGCACAATTTGTGAAAAATAAAACATGCCCAAACATATATAAATTTTGCACTATAATGGTCAATTTATGATTAAAATAACTAATTCCAACATCCTATATACAATAATGTCGAATATTAATCCAACTCCGTAGGGGTCGTTTGGTTGAAGGATTCATGAAATAATCATGGTATAATTTATTTTCAATGTTAGATTTGTATTTTGAATCATGTACAACTGATCCTGATATAACTTAATACACCAATAGGTGAATTATTTTATACCACCAATAACATGGAATAACCAACGGCGGAGCTAGAGTATAGCTTATGGATTCAGCCAAACCCAGCAGCTGTGGTCCAAATACTATATTTAACATCTTTTAAAAGCTACAAGCACAAAACATTGACAAGGTCCCTAAGGCTTAAAGAGAAAAGCCCTAAATGAAGCATATGCTTTTTTGAAATTAAATGCACAATTAACGAAAAATTAAAAATGCCCAAACATATATAAATTTAGTACTATAATAATTAAAATATTAAATTATGATTAAAATAACTAATTTTGGCATCCTATATACAATAATGCTGAATATTAATCCAACTCCTCCGGGGTCGTTGGTTTGAAGGAGTGATGAAATTATCGTGGTATAAATTTGTTCAAATGTTTGATTTGCATTTTGAATCATGTATAACTAATCCTACTATAACTTAATACACCAATTGGTGAATTATTTTATACCACCAACAACATGGAATAACCAAGGAAGGAGCTAGAGCATAGCTTACGGGTTCGGCCGAACCCAGTAGCTTTGGTCCAAACACTGTATTTGTCTTAAGAAATTTATTAAATATGTAAAAATATTATTAATGTTTTTTTACTATGGTGTTCGGACCAGATTACATGCACCTAGATTAATTCCACTGAATACCTGCTAGCTCCCACCAGTATAGGTATTGGATAACCTTATCAATCAATGTTTGAACAGATAGAAAGACCCCACCTAGAGTCTTTTGCCTCCATTGAGAATCGAACCTAAAACCTCATCATTCTCAACCCACTTCATTAACCAAATAAACGACACCCTTGGGTGCATGTACAAATATTAATTTAAAACCCACTAACTTAAAAGGACTAGAATCTCAAACCCCTAAACTTAAAATCCTAGCTCCTCTTCTAAGAATAACTTATTGATTTAAAATCCTAGCTCCTCCACGAACTTAATGATTTCTTTACTTACATTAAGTTCACTTTTGGTTTATCAAAAAAAGTTGACTGAAGGAGCTGACCTAACATAGAGCTCGCTCTCCCTCTCTCTCTCTCAAAAATACAAAAGCCAAGAAAGTGGTTCCTTCGATAAGTGTAAAATTGCTAATTGCACAAGACTAATAAAGTCAAATATGAGATAATGGTGACAATAAGATCAGCGTTCACTTTAATCCTCCACCAAAATCATCTAAATTGATCAATTATTGTCTTCTCTATAAAAGAAGTTAATCTTATTGACCCCACACTTGTATCTTAACAAGATAAGAACTTCTTTTAACAAGTCTCCTTCTCCAATTGTAAGTTTCCACCAAGGAGTTTAAAAATCAGTTAATCCCTTCTGCAGGGATAAAAACTCAAGGCATTGTCCCAAACATAAGAAATATTTAAATTACTAGACTGGGAAAAAATGCTAAGCGGAGGGAACACTAGTTAAACTTCACAATCTTATGAAATCTTAAACTACTGAAGTCTCGTGAATGTTGAATCCCAATGCCCTATAACTTCTCACTTTACTGCAGAGTTAATGGACTGTCAGGAAGCAATACTCTCTCACTCCTTCATACATTTTGCAGGCCAGAACTCTTTCAATCACAAAATCATTCTACAAATTAATTCAACTCAAGAAAACAAATGAGACTGACAAACCATCGGGAAATTGTCCTTAGATTTGGAGCCAAGGAGTTACCTCTATTCATAAAGAGCACAAAGGGAAAGAAACTTGAAAAGAAATCATATCCGAGATTTCACAACATTATTGTGATCCTTTAAGGAGCATTCTCTAGTCCGTTCCACTTATTATAAAACTAAAACATACAACTCCCCCGTCCTAAAGTAGTTTTTTGTTTTCTCTTTTGCCGAGGGTCTACCAGAAACAGTCTCTCTAACTCTGAGGTAGAGGTAAGGTTTGCGTACATTCCACCCTCCCCAAATCTCCACTTTGTAGGATTACACTGGGTTGTTGATGTTGTATTATTTTCAATTTTGGATTTGTACAGAAGTTATTTCAGCCTTTCTAAAAGGATAGCATTTCTCAACATTGTTCAGTATTTTCCAATATAATATTATACAATTCAATAACTGACCCCAACTAGTTTGGAATTGAGACTTGATTGAGAGATTGATCGTGTGTTACTTGTACTCTATATCAGATGTGATAATTCCTAATCTATTCTAATCTTATATGATTGCACGTAGATCTTACATTCATATTTCTACAACACTTTTCTTGTATAAAGGGACTTTGTCCCAACATTTACTCTTACATGATATTTGTTTAACTCATAGTCATTCTATAGAACTTATCTTACTTTTGCTAACTATCTTCCTATCACCTACCACTCTGATATTGCTTACATTTACATTATTCTATTTTAATTCTACGTCTTATGTCTTCATCTATTATGCATTCTTCTATGAGATTGAAATTGTCTATATTTAAACACTACAATCCCATCTAATCTCACTGCAATATCACTTTTCATATAGGGGTTAAACTTGTAATGCAAACATTATTGCTAGTTCGACTTGTCCGGGAACTCAATGCATTATACAGGCTTTTCTTATGAATCTAAAACTAAACTGAAAACTCTAAATATGAACTGCCCAAGATCGCATATCAGCTGACTGTAATAGTACAGTCTTTGTGCTACTTTATTTCAATAAATGTTCAATTATCCCCCAAAAAAGGAATATCAGCTAAATCCATATGGAGAGCTCAAGAAAATTTGTTGATATACACATGTAAGTTTTCTTCAATTTTGTTTTTCCTAAACCTCAGCATAAGCTAGTATCTATTAGTAGTACCCAACCCTATGATGTCAGGAAATCAGAGGGGCAGTATAATTAGCATATCAAATTCTCCCGTGCATCCATTATCTGTAAAAGAAAAGGTGCTAAGAGAAAATATTATTGTCACATAGTCACTTCAACAGTTTAAACATCTTAGATATAATAGCTAGGAAAATGTAAAAATAATTTGCAAACTTGAGCAACAGTGCTCTTTTGGTATATAACATTCTTCAATTAAGGAATCAAGGAGTGTGTTACTCTGAAGAACTATATAGACTCTTTCTCCACATTTAGCTCTACTCCATACATTATCCAGAAAGTGAATAAATTAGTTAATCACACCAAACCATGAAATGAGTCTAAATTAATTTTGGGCCTCAAAGAAGTTCATAAATTTGAATCAAACCAATGTTGAGTACTAAGATCACTACAAAAGCTGAAGATAAATAAAACCGCAAGTTTAGATTCACTCTTTAAACCACAAACCCAGCAATGCGGAAAATATACACTAACCAATTGAAGTGGAGCTGTACAGGCCACTGCCCACAAAGAAAATCAAGGGAGCAAGGAACGAACAGAAGACAAGAACCACAATTGGGTAACAAGACCCATTTCCACTGTTCCTGTGGCGGCCTAGACCAGATAATCTCCTCTTCAATGACATTTCCTGTTCAACAAAAAACAAAAAAGTATCTCGCTTACAAAACATGATGCAGATTAGATTAGATTCAAACAAAGTGAAATTTAGAGCGAGATTATACATAGGAATATTCCAGAGAGTTCTCCTGCTATAAGTTGTTCATTACCCTAAAAAAAGGAACGGAATCTGAAATACAAAGCGAAATTGTGTGCGTGAAACGGGAGAATGTAATTGTAAAATTGTGACCTAGGGATGAAGGGAAAGAAGGTATTGAAGAACCAGAAAAACGAAGTTAAAGGGAAGAAAACAGAAGATGAAAGTGAAACAGAGAATTCGGGCGAGAGAAATAGAGATCGTTTTCAATTTTCTTCTCTTGTTGCATTTTTTTTTCCGGTTATATGAAGCAGGGGTGTTCAGGTTTGGGTAAAAACAGAATCAAATCCAAAAATTGAATTAAATTAATTAAATAAATTGATTTATATTTGATTTGATTTGGTTTTATATTTTTAAAAATTAATAATATTTGTTTGGTTTTAATTTTATTTAAAATAATTGAACTGAATCCATAAATTATATATATTTTTTATAATTATATATACATAACATATTGTTTTTTTATTACTAATTGTATTCATAATAAAAGAGTACAAGAGTACAACCAAAAAGAGAAATAAAAAGGCTCATATTGGGTCCAAGCTCAATAAAATAATAAATAAGGTTTCAGCACTAAGATCATTGTTAAACTACTTCACTTCCCCTAAAACCTTAAAAAATAGTGCAACATGTCATTTGTTCTTTGATTCATAACGGTGCAGCAGTATTTCTTCTGACAAGAAGTTCAACTGAGTAAGATAATTATTTTTGACTCCATGAGTTTTGTTTATTTTTGTGTTGGAAAGTTGACTTGAGGAAGCAGAGTTCATGTTTTGCAATTAAGTAACAAAACTAATCAATACATTGCATTCAAGGCTACAGTTTTGAAATAATATTTATTTAATTTAATACTTTAAATTTGTGTTAAATCTATAAAATTTTGGGTTGTCTTCTGCGATTAAAAGATTAAAACAACCAACCACAAAAAGTACTGTGTTATGCCTAATATTGGTATTATTTTGTTGGTTCTTCATGCAATGTACAAGTAACATTTGGTCCATATACATACCAAATTATGGTTATTCTTTCATCTATTCATTCTAGCAATGTAGTTTCTTCATTGCTCGTATAGTCTTATTATTTGTTTCTTTTATTTTCGTATATGATGAAAAACCGAATCAAATCGAACCGAAACCGATAACAATCAAACTGATAAACATATATATTTTAGTTGATTTGGTTTTATTTTAATAATTTTAAAATC
Organism: Datura wrightii; assembly: GCA_035772735.1. Classification (NCBI taxonomy): domain Eukaryota; kingdom Viridiplantae; phylum Streptophyta; class Magnoliopsida; order Solanales; family Solanaceae; genus Datura; species Datura wrightii. The sequence goes on from JASDFA010000007.1 coordinate 102,047,355, forward strand.
GATTAATTTGGTTCGATTTTGGTTTTGACCAATAATTGAATCAAACCAACCCGTGAACACTCCTAATATGAAGTACTACGAAAGGGGCACAACGTCGTTTGTTGACGACTTGTAGTTGGAGCTTATAATCACGTCAAGTATCAGGGTGCGACATTAAAATTTCCAATCAAACATAGGCCAATTTGGCAAACTTCAAAAAATTAGGCCTTATTTGTTTGCACTTAATGGAGGTCTGAATCTGAATGGTTTAGACCTTAGGATATTAAATGCATTTATTTTCATTACGATTTAAGCACTTATTTGAGCTGAATATGTCTTAATGATAGATCTGGAACAGAATCTTAATATTATTAAGGTATGTTTGTGTGGACAATTTTCACATTACTTTGTCTACAACCAACAACCACCATCATTAACCACCTCTATCAACACAACCATCACCACATTACCATCGGCAACCCCCAACCACCATCACCACCAACTACCTCTGTCATTATTGTCAACCACCATTACTGTCGCCAGCCACCCCTGACATCACAACAACCACTGGCAACTATCGTGCTGCCAACCACTATTGTCAGTTGTTACTACATATACCACCTTCATCATTATAATTATATTCACTGCCACCACCACCACTACTGTCGCCACTATCACCGCCATCTCTACCACCACTATCACTTACTACCACCACTGCAAAAAAAGTCCTACTACCAACAACCTTTACCATCACAACTAGCATCGCCTTCAACTACCACCAACATATAGTAACCACCACCATCAACACCACCAACTACTAACATCAACCAACTTCATCATCACAACCACCACCACCAACTACCAACATCAACCAACTTCATCATCACAACCACCACCACCAACCATCACCATTATATCAGTCATTACGACACCAACCATTTCCATCATCATAATTATCACTATTACTATCAGTAGCAACTATCATTACCATAATTACTAGTCACTAACACTAAGTATTACCGCGACCATCACTACAAATCATTTACACCATCACTAGCACACATAAATATTTTATCTTTTATCAAATAATAAATTTATTTTATTAAATTAATATTATTTAAATATTTAATTATATTTTTATTTGAATTTTATATTTAATGTATTACAAATAAATAAAGCATGTACATTCAGATGTTGAAAAACATACAGTCTTAATCATCCAATATTCAAATCTAGAGACAACATTTTAATAATTTAGATGTATATTCAGATTCAGACGCTTTTTATCTTAATTAAAACAAATGATGCCTTAGTCTCTAACACTCTTTCATCATTAGTCCTTTTTTATTCCTTCAAAAGGTCAAAGAGGCCAAATATGTATACTAAAATGATCCAACAAATAAATTAAAATAAATAGTTTTTTGCATGGACTGCTCATATTTTGCAGTGGTATTTAATTTTTGGCCCTCAAATTAGTGGTCTTTAATTTTCGCCCTTACTGCTTATTTAATGAAAATTTATGGGCTAAAATACTCTTAATTATGACTTAATTTCGTTGCGCAAATTTAATTTCGCAAGGCAGAATCTTTTAGAGTTGTTTTATCTTGGCGCATAAGTTCTATAATATTTAATTTGCAAGACAAGACTTTTAGGGAACCTGTATCTTAAGGCATAACTTGTGTCACTAAACTGACGTCTTGGGCAAAACTTGTACCACTGAACTGATGCCTTGGGCATAACTTGTACCACTGGACTTATATCTTGAACTTATTTCTTTGCCTTCAGGCATAACTTGTGTTACTGTACTTATATCATGGGGCATAACTTATGTCTTGGGCATAATTTCTTTTGCATTGGAACATAATTTGTGTCATTGATGAAATAATTTGTGCCTTGAGCATAACTAGTGTCACTAAAGGCATAATTTGTGTCTTGAGCTCATTTTCTTTTGCCTTCAAGCATAATCTGTGCCTTGGGTATAATTTCTTTTGCCTTGGTACATAACTTGTGTCTCTAACTTATGCCCTGTAACATAACTTGTATCATTGAACTTATATCTGAGGCATAGCTTTAACAGAACTTATGCCTTGTGAATTTTCTTTTGCCTTGTAATTTTTTTTTACTGTTAAGGAAATTTTGATTATTTTTTAGTTACTTAAAGTTTCAAAGGATAAAAATTAAAGACCAACAATTTTGATGGAAAAAAATAAAAACCATCCATAATAAGGACACTAGTGCTAATAACCCCCCAAAAAATAAGATGGTAAAGGCCTAATCCACATCCGGATCGGGCTCATAACCAAAAAATAAATTATAACAACAACTATGAAAAACAAAAATCAAAGGCAAAATTTTGAAAGAGTAGAAAGAGGGAAAGTGAACTCGGCAGTCCTATCTCTAAATCTTATCAGTGCTACTATCTTCGATTTAAGATGAGTTGTGCAAAGAGGACAACAATTTCAATCAAGATGATATATGTAAGATTCGGTCTTTGCATGTCTCCAGATCCTCTTCTGATCCTATGAATATCGAATTAACTTAAACTCTATAGAAGATTGAAATCGCAGATTTTTCTAGTTATCGGATTGATGCTATCTCAAGACATCTTGAGCTCTCATTAGGCAATATTGAATCAATGGTCACCTGAAATATTCTTTAAAGAACTAGACTGTTGTAGCTTTAGAGAGACAACAGACTCAGTTTATTTCTCTGCTTCACTAATTTATCTCTAGGAGAGGTTATACAGTTCTACCTTTATTATCTATGAGTTCTATTGAATTTCTTTGAAAAAGCTGAATTTCTAAAAAAATTAATACCACATATTGGATAAAAATCCGCTATAGAGATGCCATCAATTAGATAGGTAGAGTTAGTGCTCTGTATGTATAATTGGGACTTTGACTATTCTTTGTTGTTGTTCTACCTTATATGTGTGTGATGTTGACTGTTTTAATCAAGTTCCCTAGCTTTGAGAGTCTTAAATATGAAGCTTGGGATTTGTTGTTTATTCATGTTGAACAATTTTCGAGATTCTAATGGTAGTTCTTGAAAGTTATGGTAAGCTATAATACCTGCAAAATAAAAAACTTTGTTAGTAAAATAAGATGATAGTTGATTCCCTTCTCTGAATTCCTGGGCTATATGTATTTCTCTCTTTTACCTTCGGTCATTAATATTTGCACATTTATACTTATAGCCCATAGAACCTCCCATTTGGTGTTCAATACTTTCTGTATGATGAGAGAATATGTTTCCATGATTAAAGGCATTAATTAATATCTCACACAATATTCAATGCCATCTTGTATGACTCTTGCTTCAGCACATTGGCTGGTAGTATTTGGTATTATGTAACATCCCAGAAGTCCCTAAGATCAGACCGAGGAGTGAAATAAAGAAAATAAAAAAATCTACACAGGTAACAGAACGACTCGTCTGCTGATCTATTAAGTCACTTGACGGATCGTTGAGTTACCCATTAAGTGTCAGTGGTGGAAAAAATGTTGATTTCCAGAAGTCATGACGGATTGACGAATGAGTCATCAAGTCCCCTGATGACCCGTTAAGTGACTCGTAAAGTGAGAAAGAAAAGAGAATGCAGAAGTGGCTGCAGTGGCAATGGGTCAGGGGACGACCCGTCAAGTCTCCCAACGATTTGTCTAGTCCCTCGTTGGGTCTGGTGTGTGATTTTTTCTGTCAGGTCATTAAAGGTGTTTTCATAATCTTAAGTTTCTAACTCCTAAACTAAGTCATTTTAAGCTTCTAAAGGGTGTTTTTAGGGGTTTTAATCACCCTAAACCCTTATTCTACTCCTAACACCCTTAAGTGAAGATCAAATTCCCTCAAGAGAAGTTAGGGTTCTTCATTAAATCTTCCTCAATTCCCTTTGAATTTCTAACCAAGTTGAGAATTCTTCAAGCCTATGTATGTAGGGTTATGAATGGCGGAAAAATCTTCCACCCTCATGCCCAATTTCATCCTAATTCTATGATTCAAGTTTTTAAGCATGTCAAATTGAATTCTAGGGTTATTACCCAATTTTCATGAAATCTTCTATACTTTCTCTATGGGTATAATCCCTTCATGTTTTGATTGATGTTGGATGATGATTAGGGTAGATTTAAACCTCAATTTAATTATTAATTTATGATTTCAAGTTTATGAAGTTTATGCCCTATTATGCATGATTTATAAAATCTAAACTTATGAGTCCATGATTTCAAGTATGATGAATTAAATTATGTTTTGTGATAATAGTGCATGATTTTCATAAGAACCCTCCATGAATTTATGAATTTGAGAGTATGATAATTTTATCAAGTATGCATGGATTTTATGAGTATCAAGTTTATGATTATGGCCAACTTACGGACCTATTTTATGGCTAATTCATGTATCTCAAGCATATTTATGAATCTTATGATCTCAACTAGCCCATGTACTTCAAATATGTTTCATGATTATGATATGAGAACTACATATATTTTGGGAGTAGTATTTAACACTGAGTAGGCCGGGGTTTCAGCGCACCCAGATCTCAGAACTACGTGTCAACATAGTCATGATAGGGTCCTCCACGAGTGTCTCCCATGCCCGTATAGTCCACCCATGAGTGATATCACACTTTTTTCATGGTTCTACCCTTGGCAAGGTATGAAACCTTTCCAACTAGAGATTTACAGGTCGGGCTCCATGTATGCTCATGTGGGGTATGTCGGTTACCAGAATCTTTCACTGTTCCTCATGTTTTCCGTTACTCATGTTCATGACTTATGATATTATATTTTATAGCAAATTTGACCTAATGATCAGTTTATGAGCCTTCACTTACGATTTTGAGCATGATAAGTTATATGATTTATATTTCTAAACCCTGGCTCCTTATGTTTAGATTACGATGAATAGCTTATGAATATGTATACTTTGAATTTATGGCTTTTAGCATGTTGTCCTAACTCTCATGATCTTTCTCAATCTATACTCATGATTTCAGAGTAACATTTTACTATTATGTTTTACTTACCTTACATACTCAGCACATTTTAAGTACTGACCGCATACTTTATGCTATATCGTCTCATGATATAGGTTCAGGTGATCCATCTCAATCTCGCCATTAGCTCGCTCCTTCTTAGACCAGCCAGTTTTCCCCAGTCTTGGTGAGTCCTCAGCATCCGAGGATGTCTATCAGTTTATTCTTATCATATCTCTCAGTTTCAAACTTAATAAGCTAGTTGGGGGGGGGGGTGTTTTCCTATCAACTTGTCGTAGTAGTAGAGGTTTTTCAGACAATCGTGTATATACAGTTCAACATTATTGATTTGCGTTTATGCTTTTGTCCTTATGATATGCATACTTCCGCTTATATCATGCTCATGCTTTATTTCTGCTCAGTAAGGCTCTTATCATGCTATGTATGTGCCATGGGTTAGCTTGGAGCCCTTCGTGGTTCTAGGTCTCGTGTCTCGATCAGGGTTCTCAGCTCAGGTCATGACAAACTTTGTATCAGACCAAAGGTTTAGATGTTTCCTAAGATGTCTGAAAGCCGCATTGAGTAGAGTCTTTTCCATGGGTGTGAAGCGCGCCACACTTATGAAGAAGAAGCTACGAGACATTTTAGAAAATTTTCCTTTTTTCATGATCTAAGTCGTGTGATGAAGTACCTCTCATTCCTATAACTCGTGCTATACGCATTTGTAGAAATATACCTAAGTCGAGTCAATGGTAGAAAAAATGGCAATGGAAATGGCCATGGCAATGGGAACAAAGAGGGGCATCAGCCAGCCCCTCTAGCTCCAACGGATACCTTGCCTGAGTAGACTACTCATACCATGTTCTGGGGCGCTTTTCGGATGTTGGCTCAAGCTATGACAACCCAGGTCAACCAGCAAGCAGTGGCCCATGTCCACCAGAATGGGAATGTAGCAGTGGTGAGAGTGTGAGACTTCCTCAGGATGAACCCAACTGAGTTTCTTAGGTCGAAGGTGAATGAGGACCCACATGAGTTTATAGAGGAGGTTCAGAAGATCAACCAAATTCTAGGGGTGACTAGACATGAGAGTGAAGACTTAGCCTCCTATAAGCTAAATAAGGTTGCTCATATATGATTCCGGCAATGGAAGGACAGTAGGGGAGTTGGAGCGGTGATGTTGGGCATATTTCTATGCCTATTTGCCATGTTTTTACCTATATTTGATCATATTTTGAGTTCATAATCCTTAACTTATGCTTAAATTCATGTGTGTGTGTTTTATGTGCTAACAAATGATTTTGACTTGATTTGAGCACGAAACTAAGCAAAATGGACTCAAAATGATCTGCGAGTGAAGATTTGAGGAGCTGAAGGGCCTGGTGCTATGGCTGGCGCCCCGTAGTGGCGTACGCAAGATTTTTCATAAGCGGTGTCACATTTTAAATAAAATGAATAAATAAAATACTATAACATCATATTAAAAGAATATCATAATATAATAAAGCACAATTAAGAATTATTATTATTCAATTTTTTTTAAAAAAATAGATAAAATAGGAACAACAACCTTCCTTAAACATCTAATATTATCTTGGTCTAAAACATATCATATTGTGCTTTTGAACTAGTTGGTTCAGAATTTTGTTAACTTTTATGAGATCTAGTGTTTGAACCTAGGACAACTCACAACTGTTTTTGGTATTTGTTTCATACATATATATAGGGCATCAAAAACCTTTAGTTTAGGTGGCAACTGAGTTTTGAACTCAGGACTTCAAACTAAAAAATGAGGACCCTAACCAACTGAACTGCGCTGCTCTTTAGTACAAGTAGTGTTACTTTATTGTATTTTTCCTGTGTTATAATTTTGCTTTCCAATTATGTATACATATTTAATAAATATTTTAGATGAAGCAGTATCACGTGACACCCCTCGGCCTAAGGTAAGTCCATCCCTGGTGCCCTGCACCAAGTCCTGTACTTCAGAAAATAAAACTTTAGGTTGGTGTGCCAGCCCTTGAACTTCAGAGAACTACATTTCACAAACCTTGGCGAGATGAATGGTTTCCCGTTCTAGATGTGTCTAGACTTATAGAAATTTGAAAAACACCTTGGCGAGATAGAGGGGGCGGCGCACCAGAGCCTCTCTGGAGCTGAAATTATTAGAAATTTGACTAACCTGTGGTGAGATAAGTGGAGCGACACGCCAGGGTAATTCTATGGCTAAAAATGCTGATTTTAAAGACAAGTTTTGTAGGACAGAAGCTCCATTTGAAGGAATATCTATAAATACATACCTTAGATTGTTTGTTACAGATCTTTGATCATTTTTTACATTCTGTAATTCGTTTGTGGAGGCTTGTAAGCCGTTTGGAAGGAAGACAAAGTTATACACTAGGTTTTTCTCTTCTTTACTTGTATTTTCGTATGATGATGACTAAGTATTCGTTTTTCTACCTGTCTATGAGTGGCCAAACTTATATTCTAAGGTTGTGGCCATGGTGGATGGTAGAATGTTTGAAAGACTAATTTAATCTAGTTTCAATTCTTCAATTATGGTTGTTTGTATTTATTTGTGTTAAGTTATTATTTATAACATTGATCACCTTGTAAGTAACTTGTTGGCTTTTGATTGAACTTGGGAAAGGGAGTCGAAAGGGTTAAAAATAAATATAGAACAGGAATTCAAAGACCTTTTAACCCATTGGTGATAGGATAGAAGTTGTTGTCGAGGATAGGGATATACTCTTCAACCCCGTTTAGTTAAAATACAAGTATAAATAACCATCGTTTCATTGTTCTCCTGTGACCGTAGGGATATAGGCATTAGGGTTCATGAAATAGTTCTTGGATGCTAGGGATAGTGGCAAGAAATGGGATAGTAACTTGCAACTAACAACCATAGGAAGAATCATACTAGTGTAATTACGTCTTGAAAACTCAGCTTGAAACCAACCAAGTGCCATTGCCCTAGACTCTCATCATCATCGAAATACAATCAAGCTCACATTCGTTTTTAGTTAATTTTATATTTAAAGTTTGATAGTTTAATTTCTCAAACCAATCTTCAATTTAACTATTTTATAGATTACGAAAATTAAAGTGACAATCTTATAGTGATTAAATTAACAAGTCTCTGTGAGTACGATATCTGGACTTAACAATCCTATATTACTTGATGACCACATGTGCTTGCTGTTCTTGGGAGACATCAAGTTTTTGGCGCCATTGTCGGGGGCTTGAATATTGTTTAATTGTTTGTAGGTTAGAATTTTATTTCACTAGTCTGTACTTTAGTTTGTTTCTTATTTTTGTTGAAGTTCACATGGTTGTTTGCCTCAGTGTATGTCAAGTACGAGAAGTCAGGGACCACTTTTATCTTCTCTTGATCCTGAAATGGAGAGAAACTTTCGAAGGTTAGCTATGGAAAACAACAGGCAGGCAGCAGGTAAAGATAATGAGAAAGTTCCGGTGATGCATTTTGCTAGGCCTGATTTGGAGAACGCTTCTAAAGCGATTGTCAAATCGGCCATCACTAGGAAATTTGAGCTGAAGGAAGGGATCGTGTGGTTGGTCCAAAACACATGCCAATATGAGGGCAAGCCACACGAGGATCCCGGTATGTATCTGATGAAGTTCATAGAGCTGAGTGAACATTTTCATTACCAAAACTTGTCAGATGAATATGTTAAGCTAACTCTTTTTCCGTTCTCACTGATTGGGGAAGCCAAGGAGTGACTTCAAAATAAGCCTATAGGTTCCATCACTAGTTGGGAGATCCTCTCCAATAAGTTCATCAACAGGTTCTTTTCTTCGAGAAGAATTAAGGAACTAAGGGGCAAGATCTCCGGATTTGTACAGAAATATGGGTAGACGCTAGCTCAAGCATGGAAACGTTACAAGGGTTACTTGAGGGATTATCCACACTACATGCAACCTAAGGAAATAATCGGGCACAACTTCATAGAGGGTCTGAAGCTCGAGTCTAAGATACTCCTTGACGCTACCGCATAGCGACAACATCTGTCCAAAAGTTATGATGAAATTGAGGCTCTCTTGAACCTCATGTCTGTGGGGAGTCAGGATTATCAAGACTCGGGCAGAGGATTTACAGCAGTAAATATGCTGGGAAAGCTTGAGGTGAATGGTGTTGCGGCAATCAGGGCAGACATTAGCTAGCTGGTGAATGCGATCATTAAGTTGGTAACTGCACTAGCAGGACGCCAAATACAGTAGGTACATCAGGTGCAAACCCCACCACCATCATATGAGGCATGTGGAGAAAGCCACGCCTATTCAGGTTGTCCTCTTAATCCTGAATTCAGATACTTTGTAGGACAACAAGGCTGTGGTGGAGGTTTTGCAGGTAATGGCTATAATCAGGGGTACCAGAATGGAGAAAATCCCTCATGGGGAGGGAATCAAAATTTTCATAGGCCCCATAACACTTATCAAAGGCCACAGGGCCAACAACAAAGTAGTTCTCTTGAGGAGACAATGAAGCAATGTATGGTGCAGTAGACTCAGGTGGTTAATGAGATACAAAAATCCATCCATGAGCTTGAGAGACAGATGGGGAAATCAGCCCTACAACAGAACAATAGACCACAGGGGGCACTCCCGGGTAACACCGAGAATTTTCCCAAGAGAACGTGAATGCCATTTCTACGCACAACCCTACAACAGAACAATAGACCACAGGGGGCACTCTCGGGTAACACCGAGAAGTTTTCCCAAGAGAATGTGAATGCCATTTCTTTGCGCAGTGGTAGGTAGGGTTGGTCATTGGGCCGGGATGGAATGGGACGAGGGGAAGCAGGACGGGTAGCCGGGCTGAGACAAACCGGGACGGAACGATAGTCCGTCCCTTCCCACTATATTAACAGGTCGGGATGGTATAAATGGGACAAACGGGATGAAAAGTATATTTTTTTTAATTTTTTCAATATTATAATTTAAATATTCTTAAAATTTTTATAGTCTTATATTTAGAAATAAGAATTTTAATTTTAAGGCTAATAGTTATAACTTAGAAGTTAGAATTTATAAATAAGAAAGAATTTCAAAGTTCAAAGTTGAACTTGAAATTTTTAAAATTTTAAATTTGAAATACAAATTTAAGGCTAAAAATTCAATTAATGTCTAAACTCTAAACTCTAAAGTTTATTAAAGACGTAAAGTCTTAAACTTAAAGTTTGAAATTTGAAATATGAAGTAAACATTTAGTTATTAATTTTAAAATTAAAAATTGTAAATTAAAATTAAGAATTTAATATTTTAAGGCTAAAATAATTTATAAAGTTTGTTAAAAACTTAAAGTCTTAAGTCTTCACTCTTAAATACTTAAAGTTTGAAATTTTAATTTTTAAAATTTGAAATTTGAAATTTGAGTTTTGAAATATGGAGCAATTATTGAATATTTATTTGTATCTATAAATTATAGATGTGTTTGTAAAATATTAAGATATAATACAACAGATAATGAAATTGTAAATTAAGGTTAAAAGCTAAAAGCCTTTAAATTTATTCATATAAAAATTTAAATAATATCATAAAAATTTGTATTACAAATTACAAATATTAGTAGAGAGCCTAATCTACACAGCCACCTTCTAGGAAGGATTCTGTTTGGATTAAGCGTTGAATATAATACTAATATTTGTACATCTTTATGAAATCTCTTTCTAATTCTTATGTTTGTTGAGCCGAAATATTTTTCGGCACCGGCATAGATTATTGTCGGTCTTGTGCTTCCATGTCATGATTACTATTAATTGCTGAATAAAAAAAAGCTTCTCATTGGGAAATTAACTTCGATAGCCCGTGATTTCTCCGCTCCGCGTTGATCTAATCTCTGAAAGTTATAGATACCTCCAAGCTGTCTTCTGCTAGTGAATATCGGTGATCTCCAAGTTGAAATCTTGCTGCACTGAAAGTGGCCTCCAAAGCAACATATGATGCTTGAATAGCTAGCACGTCCCGAACCATCTTGCTAAGCACTGGAAATACACTGCCACGAGCCCTCCACCAACTCAGAATGTCCGGCGTGCTGTCAGCAAAAATTGTAACATTTTGCCCTAGCTGAAGAAAGATAGTCATCAAAATCACAACTGTAAGAAAAATCAAGACCAATAGTACTTTGCACATATCTATGGGTACTATCTACTCAGACCCTAGAAGTTCCAGGAGCATTAACAAAATTACCACTATGCAACTGGCAATAAGTCTCACACATCATTTTAGTCTACACTCTAATACTATTTTTACAAGATTCTAAAGTTGGAGTTTCATTATCTTCTATTTCTAAATTTTCATAAATTTTTTGAACGACTCCTCTTGTACCTCGTTCTTTATATTCTGGGTTAAAAAGCATAGCAGTTAAATAAATTTGAGGGATAGGTAAAAAATATTTTTAAACTTTTGAATCATGACCTCAATAGCCGGGGCACACTTTTCATTGTTTTTATATTTAGCAAATTTAGTAGTAACAACACATGCATTTATTAAAACTTCACAAATAGTTGAAAAATACATAGAAAAAGTTTTTGTTGCTTGATAAAATAATTTCAAAAATTGATTAAGTTCATTTATTTCCTCCCAATCATTATAATCAAGTTTCAAATCAGGTTCGAAATTATGAGCATTATACAACATAGTGATAGGCCTGCTATAAATATTTGCAACTTCTAACATTTCGTATAAGAATTCCATCTTGTTTTTACATGTTTTGGAACTTTTCTATATGGAAGTTCACATATTCTACAAAATTCTTTAAATTCACGAATTCTAGAACTTTTATTCATTCGAAAAATCCAAAAATATGCTAATTCAACTTTAGAACACCAGTATCAAATAATTTAATGCCATCCTGTACAACCAAATTAAATATATGAGCAACACATCTAACATAGAAAACAACATTATTAATTGGACATAATCTGGGCTTAATCGAGTTCTTAACATACTAACAACACTAGTATTAGGAGAAGAATTATCTGGTGTAATACTCAATATTTTATCACAAATGCCAAAAGATTGTAAAACTTCAAGTATAGTAGCAGCTATATATGTAGCAGTTTTTCTCTGCTCACAAATTTTATAACCTATTATTATTTTTTGTAAATTCCAATTATGATCAATCCAATGTGCATTAACAGTTAAATAATCAACAGAATTGACACTACGACCATATCAGAAGTAATAGAAAATCTACCATTAAAAACTAAATAAACAACGAAGATAATGAACATGTTTTGCTTGAAATTCAAAAATGTCAGGTTTAACCATGCTTCGCGAAAAGCCTTCAAAATAAGGATTATATGTTTGTTGAATATACATAATAAATCCGGGATTGGAGGGAAAACTAAAAGGCAAACCACATACCGCAACCATTTTTGCAATGTTTTCACGATCTCTATCCCTATCATATTTCCGTTGTGTAACAGGGCCACTTGGGTTTGAAGGGTTTAACTAGCCCTAAACCATATTGGAACCCCCTTCCAATCCAATAGGTACATCACAACCGACGGCGAGATGAAATTCTGAATGTCTTTAACACTGAATAAATAATCAACATTACTGCAACTAGAATTGTCCCGATTCCCCCAACTATGAATGAGGCTTCTTTAGTCGTCAAATATTCAAGTTTATAACATTGTAATAAATGTTTATGTAACCCCTCAGTTCCACCTTTGCTTCCGCTGCATTCATGCTTAAATACCTTTTTACACTTATTACAAATATCTTTCGCTCCTCATTTTGATGCATAAATTGCAAAACAACTGAAGTTTTAGCCCGTTGAACCCTAGTATTACCCATAGTAGTATGCAAAAGGGGAAGTTGACCTTCACACTGAGGAGTATCCTGAGTTGGACCTTCGGTAATGGGACTAGTAGGTGTATCATCTAATTCTTCTTCTTCTTCTTCTTCTTCTTCTTCTTCTTCTTCTTCTTCTTCTTCTTCTTCTTCTTCTTCTTCTTCTTCTTCTTCTTCTACTTCTTTATCTAATAAATTACCATAAACCCTTTCCATAACTTCATTATCTAATGGAGTATCCGAATTAATATTAATAGAAGTACTACCAACTTGCATAAAATCTTCGTTATTAATTCTAACTCTAGGGACCAAAGAAGAACCACCAATTATTTAGCAGTAGACTTGGAACCTATACTTTTTTTACCAGTACTAGTACCCAACGCACCTGCAACCTTCGCCATAACACCCTTTCCTTTTTCAATTTTTTTTTCTTCAGAATTCATATTATAATTTATGAATAAATAAATAAATAAACATAACTAAAATGACTAAATAAATATAATACAAGTATATTTAAATAAATAAGATAGAACAATTAAATGCATAAAGCCGTAAAATAAATAAATAACAGAAGTAAGTATGGATTATGGAACGAATGTACCAAATGTCTGTGTAAAAAACAGACGATTATAACCAATTGTCGGAAACTCGAAATTCAAAAATTGATGTAGCAAAACTAGCAAGTAGCAACTTGAGAGTTGAGACTTGAAACTTGAAACTAAAATAACTAACACAATTTGAATTTGAAAATTATAAATTTTGGAATTTGGAGAATTAGAGAATGTAGATTGTAGGGAGATTTGAGAGAAATTGATAATATTTGAGAGAATGAGTGTGTAGTAGAGATTAGAAAAGAGAAGAGATGAATTGTGAAAATGTGGGGGAATTTATAGTTTTTTAAAAAAGGATCAAAGTGTAATTTCTAAAACTAAGGGGTGTAAATTTTTTTTTTTAAAAAGTAAAGGAGGTTGGGGGGGAGGGGGATGATTAAGGGAATATAGCCGTTGGGGGGCCCCACCCTAACAGCTAAAAATGGCTATAATTATATAAAAAAAATTGTTAAAAATAACGGTCCGAAACCAGGACAGGACCAGGCCGGTACCGGGACAAACCAGGTCAGGACTACCGGTAAAAATTTCTGTCTCGTCCCGTACCATATCCTAATCCCCCATATACCACTATACCAACCGGTCCGGGACTACTGGATCCCAAAACTAGGCCGGTATTGGGACTTCCCGTCCCACCGGCCAGCCCTAGTGGTAGGATGTTGGGCAAGGTGATTCCCAGAGAGAAAAAGAATGATGAGGAGTAGGTTGTGATGTTTAGACAGGAAGTGGGTGAGTTAAGACAGCCAAAACCAAAAGTTGTGGTTGCTAGACCATCCCCTCCATTCCCTCAAAGATTTAAGAAGCGGAAGGAGGACATAGCCTGTCGGAGATTTCTTGAGATCTTAAAGCAAGTCCATGTTAACTTACCTTTGGTGGAGCTTTTGCAGGATGTTCCAAAATATGCCAAATACTTAAAAGATATTGTGGCAAATAAGAAGAGGCTAATGCAATTTAAGACTATGACTTTGATAGAGGAGTGTAGTTCGCTGGTGCAGAATAAAATTCCTAAAAAGCTGAAGGACCCTAGGAGTTTTACGATTTCGGTGATCATTGGGTGTAGAGAACTTAGGCCAGCCTTGTGTGATTTAGGTGCTAGCATCAATTTGATGCCATCATCCTTGTTCAAAACATTGGGGCTAGGCGAACCAATGCCCACCATAGTGACATTACAAATGACAGATAGGTCCATTATTAAATCGGAAGGAATCATTGAGGATGTCTTGATTAAGGTACGCCCTTTCATTCTACTGGTGGACTTTATAATCCTGGACTATGAGGTAGATGCAGCAGTTCCCCTCATTTTGGGGGATGATATTTAGCCACCACGGATGCTGTAATAGAAGTAAAATCAGGCAAGGTGACCTTGATAGTGGATGGTAAAGAAGTAGTTTTTGATGTGTTCAAGACAACAAAACTGCCACCCTATTCGAGGAGATGAAAACTATTACGACAATCGAACTTGAATTATCCACTACAAACTTAGAGTAGTATCTATCACAGGATGATCCATTAGGAAAAGTGTTGGTGTATGAGGAGGAACAACAAAAAGGGTCAGAAATGGTAGAGTGTTTAGCAGAATTAGACGCCACTAGTTCATATGTCAGGAAAGATGTTCCTACGGAGACACTTGACAAATCTCTAAATTGGGAGAAGCTGAAGCCCTCTATTGAGAAGGTACCGGTTCTCGAATTAAAACTGTTACACCCCGTAAATTCTTGACATTTAGATGGCTTATTCGCGTGTTGGTTAAGAGTTTTTAAAGCCCATACATGCTGGTGAAGAGCCCGGGGAAAGATCGGATAAGCGACACGTTGAACCATCGCAAGAGGAGGCTGGCAGACCTCCTCCGTGATGGCCAGAGTGTCACAGAGGCTCACCTCCGCGATGGCCAACGTGCCACGGAGGTGAGGTTCAGCCTCAAGTATATAAACCCCTCCACTTCGATTTTACCTTATTTTAACTTAAAAATTTCCAGAAAACAAACCAGAAACAGTGGGCACAAGAGGGTTAGTGAAATTTCCTTCCATTTATGATATTAAACACGGTCCAAACTCGAATTAATCTTGGGTAGCGAAGTATTAAGCTGCCGGGAGCATTCGTACGGAGTTGGTTTCGTGAAATTCGGTCGGCGAATCATCGTCCTACCGGGCTAAGGTAAATGGAATTGCTCCAAATTAGTGTCAATATACTTCTATCCCTAAAGTGAGTATTTCTCCCTTCTGGACTTTTGAGAAATAGCGAGTTTTCGACCATTTTTCGATAAGCCAAAGTTTGGGATATATATATATATATATATATTAAAGTGATATTTTCTTCTCGAACATTAATGAATTTAGTTCTAATGGTTGTAATTATGAATGCAGTTGAGAGAAATAGCTGGATACTGGCCAAGTTACACCAGTTAGCCAAGAAGTCAGAGATCGAGGTACGTAAAGCCTGTCCCTTCGGCAAGTTAGTAATCCTAGCATAGCAAATAGAGTGAATTCTAAGAGAAAGAATCCAGAAGCTGAGTATTGAGTCCAGTATGAATCCAGCAAGCATGTTTTATGTTATTATGCTATATTCAGAATAAAAATCAGTAAGTCAGTATCAGACAGCCTGATATTATTTCAGATACAGTTAGCACAGTGATAGAATCAGTTTAACGCGGAAAAGAGATTAAGAATAGAATATCAAAACATGGATAGTATTTTCAGATCGAACATGCTTGCTATATGTGGATATTGTTTGTTGAGACCTGTTTGTGCTATGAGGGCACCCTTAGAGCTTCCTTGCCACCCCAGGGTTAATAGCTGTGTCGACTCGCTCGCCAGAGGGTGAGAATTCGTCACTCCAAGGAGTGGCATGCCATCCGCAGTAGGACGAAGATGGGATGCAGTATTCCCCATAACAGGCTGATCAGCATAGCATTATAGCTTACCCTGTCGAGCGCTTGTGCCCAGGGGGTAGATTACAGATACAAATACAGATAAAAATTGCAGTTTACAGTTACAGGAGTCCTCCGGACTCAGATACAGTTATAGTCAGGGGCCCAGAGAGCCCAAGTTGCATACCTAGGGGGCCGGTAAAGGTGCTCGTAATTAGTAGGCGAGTGGAGTGATTTACTTTTGGATGGTTTTGACTCGGGTAGGGGTATATAGATTGTGTGTTGGTTGGCACCTTCCGGCTTATGGGGGCTGGTATAGGTCCTTGTATGTTATATATGTATATACATGTTATTTATTAGCTGATGGATAGTAGGACGCCACGTCTACAGGTATGCTTCTACCTTACCTTCAGTACAGATAAGCTTATTTCAGATCCCGCCAGCCCAGACAGTTTCAGCTACTTCCTGCTATTTAGAACTACCAGTATTATTGCTTATATTCATTTATGTTCAGTTTGTGATTCCAGCCTGCACACAGAGTCATCAGCTCCTCTCATCCGGAGCTCGATAGTTAGAGGTCTATTCTATTTTCTTTTGTTATACAGTATGGGTAGGCCGGGGCCCTGTCCCGACCATCTTATCAGTATTCTTAGAGGCTTGCAGATTGTGTGTTCCCTGTGGTTAGCTGTACCGGTCGTGTGAGGCCGTGTGTATGTCTTAGTTGTTTATAATGGCCGTGTGGGGCCTTATTCAGTTGGTAGTGTTGACCTTGCCGGTCACGTAGCAGTTTAGCTCTTATTTTCTTGATTTAGAATCTAACTAGACAGCATGGTGGCCTTGTTGGCCCGCATAGGTTCCCTTATATTGATGCGATTTTGGTTAGCTATTGTTGTTGTACAGGTGGCTATAGGCCTAGTCTGTTGGGGGCTATATTTACAGCCGTTATATAGCCCGTTGATTTCATAAATCAGAGTTAGAGCTAGCTAGGCACCAGGAGTGCTTAGGCTCAGCAGTCTAGCAGTTCAGGTCCTAGTAGGGCTCCAGGTGCCAGTCATATCCCCCAAGGCGGGGTATGAAAAACTTGGTATCAGAGCAGGTCGTGTCCCAGGGAGTCTGCAAGCCGAGCTAAGTAGAGTCTTGTCTATGGATGTGTTGTGCACCACATACTATAGGTAGGAGGCTGCAAGGCATGATAGGATGGTTACTCTTTCTTCATATTGAGTCGTGCCATAGAGCAGTACAGTACTGGGTTGAGTCCCTAAAACTTACCACACTCTTTGTTTATAGATAGTATGGCAGATCAGCGATATCCTGTTACAGGCAGGAGACTGGATACCGCAACAGGTGAAGGCACTAGTAGGATGCCTCAGCCTTATTTAGAATCAGCCCGATCTGAGGGCGATACAGAGGCATCATCACAGCCTTTTCAGCCGTCCCCACCTTACCAAGAGCCATTCGGAACGACACTGCTTTCGACAGCTCCTGTACCTACATCATCCGACCAGGAAATTCGAAGTGCAGTAGTTATGTTGGCACAAATGATGGCCACTCAGCACCAGCCAGTGCCACCCGTAATAGTAGAGCTGTCAGGTGGACCTGGCAGTTTGAGGGTCATGGAATTTTTGGCATTAGGTCCCCCACAATTCACAGGGTCAGATAAGGCAGAGGACCCCCAGGATTTCCTGGACCAAATGCAGAGAATCTTCTGAGTCATGCATGTAACACGTACAGAATCAGTTGAGTTAGCAGTATTCCGGTTGTGAGACATAGTTGTGTTGTGGTACGAGTACTGAGAAAGGTCTCGAGGGAGGGATGTTGCCCCTCCGACCTAGTCCAGCTTCTCAGAGGCCTTCCTGGATCGTTATTTTCCATGGGAGATCCGACAGGCCCGGATGGACCAGTTCTTGCACTTGGAGCAGGGGCGAGGAGTGTACGAGAATATGCCCTACAGTTTGATTCCTTAGCCCATTATGCTCCAGCTTTTGTGGACACCATGCCAACTAGAGTCCATCGAGTTATCATGGGTCTGAACCCAGAATACATTGAGGCATGCATGACAGCTACACTGCAGGAAGATTTGGATATCACCCGGGTGCAGGCCTTTGCCTAGACTATTGAGGGCCTTAGACAACGACAACAACACAGTAGACGTATAAATTAGGAGCAGCGCCACCGGGATAGATCAGATGAAATACAGAGGGAGATTCAGAGAGGACCCAAGCCTCGGTTGTCAGATAGGCCACCTAGACCCCCACCTTCATCACAGCAGTAGAAGGGTAGATTTATTCGCCAAGGACAGTGAGAGTCCGGCGGCAGTTCTCGAACGGTAGATTTACCTCAGTAGAGGAGGGAAGAGCAGAGCAGATACACACCCCCACCCTACCCTATTTGTAGCTAACCCCACACTGGAGCTTGTAGATATGGCTCCACAGGGTGTTACATATGTGGGCAGGAGGGGCATATGATGAAAGACTGTCCAGCTAGGGGACAAGGTAGCTGAGATACCCAAGACAAGGAATCAGCAGGGCCGCGAGCTCCAGCAGCCTCAGCAGGGCGTAGGCCCTCAAGTCCAGCAGGTAGAGGCCGAGGTAGATCAAGAGCCTCTAGTTCAGGTACGGGCCCAAGCCGTACCTATGCATTACCAGGGAGGCAGGACTCAGAGGGGTCTCCAGATGTGGTAACAGGTATGATGACTATTTGCTATTACCCTGCTTATGTATTGATTGATCCAGGGTCTATTCTGTCCTACTGTTCGGTTTGTTTTGTGGGGTATAAAACGACACGCAAGTGCACGTGGTCGAACAAGTAGTAAGTGGCTTTAGTAAGCCAAGTATCGATCCCACAGAGACTTATATAAAGTGCAATTTTCTCAAGTGTACTATATTTTACTTCTAAAAATGCAGACAACAGTGTAACCAAAAGTTTGATAGTTTGTTTTATAATTTTTATACTAAAGTTAAAACAATTATCTAATTTGAGTCTGAACTATGAATGAGAGCATGCTGAGGTTAAATGAACATGAAATGAAATTAATTATCATCATAATTTGGTTAATCTTTTCCTCCAGTTTCTAGCCAAGAACATTTGCCAAGAGATTAAAACCCTCGTATTTAACCTCACTTAAGAATCATGAACCATCCGTCTACATTTCTGTGATCAAATGCAATTCATGTTCTAGCCATACAATTCCGGTTCCTAAATTGACTAATACGACTTTCAGGTATATTTCTATCCTGAAAGCAAATCAAAACTCAATTTTCCCAAACCAAGTAAAGAACATATCCTATTAATTCACAACTTTCCAATTTCTTGCTCTCTCGAGTGAAACCGGACTTTTTAGATTTACATTAACATAGGCCACACATTAATGCAGTAAGAACAAGAATTAATAGAACAACATGGAAGAAAAGATGAAAAACCAAAGAATCAATGATCAAATTTCATCACAATTGTTCATAACCTCAGCAAGGAGAGGAATTAGCCACTCATTTGTGGATTAAACATCTTAAAATGAGTGTTAATCATACAAGCAATTGAATTAAAGAAGAAAGAAAGAGAGAAAAAACCCTGATATTTTCGTCCCTCAACTGCCTGTAACCCACGTCCTTGCTCCACCAAGTCAGAATTATGAAAAATGAACCTAACTGTGCTATTTATAGTAGTGGGACTTTTTCCCGGAATAACAAGCAACGTGTCACGGAGTGCATCGCGAACCACTGCCTCCGTGACACACTACGGACGCGGAAGCTCTCTGGAAATCACTCGAACTTGGCCCCGGTAGCACCCTACCGCGTTGGCAGCGTGTCACGTTGCTTGAGCAGCGCGTTGGCACCTCTTGGTCGCGCAGCCACCCTGCCGTGGCACGTTGCCAACGTGCAGGTGGGCTGTTGTGATCATCCTGCCTGCCGTGGCACGTTGCCGACGCGCAGGTGGGCTGTTTTGTGCCTCCTCTTTGCCGACGTTCGCGTGTTAATTCCGTTTCCAAGCCTCTACTTCACCAACTCACGGATTAGTTACACAAAAGTCATCAAAACCTACAAAACAAAGGCTAATCATGTTGGTTAGCACATATCTTCACTTCATATAAAATTACATGAAAATGTATACAATTACTTAGATAAACAAGACTAATTTAAGTCATAAAGCGTATCTCGGGCATGCTATTTTTGCCCGTGATCACCTACGTTACCCCATTTGTGGCTCGAAAGTTTAGTGTTGTACCAGAGTTGCTTCAACAACCCTTTTCAGTATCTACACCTGTCGGTGACTCCATTATAGCTAGAAGGGTTAATTGAGGGTGTGCAGTGGAGGTTGTTGATCGTCAGATACAGTAGATCTGGTAGAACTAGAGATGATTGATTTCGGTGCCATTATGGGTATGGATTGGTTAGTGCCGTGCTATGCCAACATAGAATGTTGGACCAAGACGGTCCGATTCCACTTTCCAAGGGAGGTAGTACGAGAGTGGAAGGGTAGTACAGCTACACCAAAAGGTAGGTTTATTTTTTACCTTCAAGCGAGGAAGTTGATAGCTAAGGGATGCATTTACCACCTAGTCAGAGTCCAAGATGTTCGGGTAGAGCCTCCGACTCTCCAGTCTGTTCTAGTAGTTAATGAATTCCTTGACGTATTTCCAGATGAGCTACCTGGTATTCCCCCAGAAAGAGAAATAGATTTTGCAATTGATTTGCTACCAGGCACTCAGCCCATATCAATTCCTCCATATCGTATGGCTCCTGATGAACTCAGAGAATTAAAGGAGTAGCTGAAGGATCTGTTAGATAAGGGATTTATCAGGCCAAGTACTTCCCCTTAGGGTGCGCCAGTTCTATTTGTGAGAAAGAAGGATAGCTCACTCCATATGTGTATAGATTACCGACAGCTGAATAAGGTTACAGTAAAGAGTAAGTATCCGCTTCCCAAAATAGATGATTTATTTGATTAGTTACAGGGGGCCAAATATTTCTCCAAGATTGATTTGAGGTCCAGATATCATCAGGTTCGAGTTCGTGAAAGGGACATTCCAAAGACTGCCTTCAGGACCAGATACGGCCACTTTTAATTCCTAGTTATGTCTTTTGGGCTGACAAATGCTCCCCCAGTATTTATGGACCTGATGAACAACATCTTCAGACCGTACCTGGACCTGTTCGTGATAGTGTTCATTGATGATATTCTGGTGTATTCTCGCTCAGAGGCAGATCACCAGGATCATTTGCAGACCGTGCTTCAGATTCTCAGGGACCGTTAGTTGTATGCCAAGTTCTCCAAATGTGAATTCCAGCTGAGCTCAGTAGCTTTCTTGGGGCATATTGTGTCGGATGCTGGTATACAGGTAGACACGCAAAAAATAAAAGCAGTCAAAACATGGCCTAGACCTACCACTCCGACCGAAGTCCGCAGTTTTCTGGGATTAGCAGGGTACTATAGAAGATTAGTTGAGAGATTCTCCACCATAGCGGCACCTCTGACTAAGCTGACACAGAAAGCAGTAAAGTTTCAGTGGAAAGAGGCATGTGAGCAGAGTTTCCAAGAATTAAAAGACAGATTAACCTCCGCCCCAGTGTTAGCATTGCCAGAAGGTATAGAGGGTTATGCAGTGTATTGCGACACTTCGGGTATTGGGTTAGGATGCGTGTTGATGCAGCATGATAAAATAATTGTTTATGCTTCCAGACAGCTGAGGAAACATGAGAAGAATTATCCTACCCATGACCTGGAACTAGCCGCGTGATCCACGCCCTAAAGATATGGAGACATTACTTGTATGGCGTCCATGTGGATATTTTCACTGACCATAAGAGCCTACAGTATATCTTCACTCAGAGGGAGTTGAATTTGTGGCAGCGTCGCTGGTTGGAGTTATTGAAAGATTATGATGTGAACATTTTGTATCATCCGGGAAGGGCCAACATAGTAGCAGATGCCCTCAGCCGCAAATCTATGGGGAGTTTGGCATACTTGCAGCCCGAGAAGCGGGAGTTGTCCAGAGAAATACACCAATTAGCCAGTTTAGCCGTTCGTGTAGCAAAAACAGAGGACAACAAAGTGGTAATTCAGAACACCACTGTGTTATCATTAGTTGTAGAGGTAAAGGAACGGCAGTATGAAGATCCTGACCTGGCTCAGCTTAACGACAGAGTTCAGCAAGGGAAAGCGCCAGATTTTTAGGTAACTGAGGATGAAGTGTTGCGATGTAAAGGCCGCCTTTGTGTTCCAGAAGTTTCAGGGCTTCGCCAGCAGATTATGAGTGAGGTACATTATGCCCGCTATTCTCTTCACCCAGGAGCGACGAAAATGTACGATGATATCAAAGAAATCTATTGGTGGCCAGGTATGAAGAGGGAAATAGCAGAATTTGTAGCCCAGTGTCCTAGCTGTCAGCAAGTAAAAGCGGAACACCAGAAACCAGGTGGATTGACTCAGGACATAGTTGTGCCTCTTTGGAAGTGGGAAGCAGTAAACATGGACTTTGTAGTAGGATTACCCCGTACCAGGCATAGACATGATTCAATTTGGGTAATTATTGACAGACTGACAAAATCAACCCATTTCCTGCCAGTAAAAGCTACTTTCTCTGCCGAAGATTACACCGAATTGTATATCAGAGAAATAGTTAGATTACACGGTGTTCCAGTATCTATTATCTCTAATAGAGGAGCACAATTTATAGCTAGATTTTGGCAGTCGTTTCAGAGAGGTCTGGGAACGCAGATTAATTTGAGCACAGCATTCCACCCTCAGACGGATGGACAGGCGGAACGCACTATTCAGACGCTCGAGGATATGCTACGGGCGTGTGTGTTGGACTTTGGAGGTAGCTGGGATGAGCATATATCGCTGATTGAGTATACTTGTAACAATAGTTACCACTCAGCTATCCAGATGGCGCCCTTTGAGGCATTGTATGGACGAAAATGTAGATCGCCAATTGGCTGGTTTGAAGTAGGAGAGTCAGCGCTGATTGGGCCATATATTATTCATCAGTCAGAGGAGAAGGTAAAACTTATCAGAGAACGCCTACTGACTGCTCAGAGCCTCCAGAAATCATATACTGATGTGCGGCGCAGAAACCTGGAATTTAATGTGAATGACTGGGTATTTTTGAAAGTATTTCCAATGAAAGGGGTGATGAGATTCGGCAAGAAATGTAAGCTTAGTCTGAGATTCATTGGGCCTTATCAGATTCGGCGGAGAGTAGGCCAAATGGCATATGAGTTGAACTTGCCTCCAGAATTAGAGTCCGTTCATCCAGTTTTCCACGTATCTATGCTAAGAAAGTACATAGGAGACCCCTCTAGAGTTGTCCTAGTCCAGGATGTCCAAGTTACGGAAGAGCTGGCCTATGAAGAGGTTCCAGTAGCCATACTAGACAGACAGATTCGTAGATTGAGAACTAAAGATATTGCTTCTGTCAAAGTACTGTGGCGTACTAGGAACCGAGAAGAGATGACTTGGGAAGTAGAGGAAGATATGAAAATCAGATATGCTCACTTGTTTCAAGTCTAGTCAGTCAAGAGGTATGTTAGTATTGTTATCATATGAAATGCCTTACATTATATGTATAAACGAGATAGTCAACTCTAGTCTTTTGCCTGATGAATACTATAGTATTGTGTGGAGTGCCTGTATTGGACTTTTCTGCATTTCAGGTTTTTGAGATAGTCCATATTACAGGGGAAACTCTGCCAAAACTTTTTTTAAAAAGTAAGTCAAGTAAGTTGAGATTCCTGTAAGTAAAAGTCTGCATTCGAGGACGAATGTTCTTAAGGGGGGGAGGATGTTACACCTCGTAAATTCTTGACATTTAGATGGCCTATTCGCGTGTTGGTTAAGAGTTTTTGAAGGCCATACATGTTGGTGAAGGGCCCGGGGAAAGACCGGATAAGCGACTGATCACGGGCAAAAATAGTATGCCTGAGATACGCTTTATGACTTAAATTAGTCTTGTTTATCTAAGTTATTGTATACATTTTCATGTAATTTTATATGTATGTGAAGATATGTGCTAACCAACATGATTAGCCTTCAGTTTGTAGGTTTTGATGACCTTTGAGTACTAATCCATGAGTTGGTGAAGTAGAGGCTTGGAAACGGAATTAACCCGCGAACGTCGGCAAAGAGGAGGCACAAAACAGCCCACCTGCGCGTCGGTAACGTGCCACAGTAGGCAGGTTGATCACAAAAGCCCACCTGCATGTTGGCAACGTGCCACGATAGGCTGGCTGCGACATGGAGGTGTCAACGCGCTGCCCAAGCAGCGTGACACGCTGCCAATGCGGCAGGGTGCTGCCGAGGCCAAGTTTCGAGTGATTTCCAGAGAGCTTTCGCATTGCCTCTATGTCACGGAGGCAGTGCTCCGCGATGCACTCCGTGACATGGAGCCATTCCACGACAGGCTAAATTAAGCACGTTCTCCATTTACTATAAATAGGACCCTTAACTCCTAATTCCATTTGGTCACGATTTTAGTTTGGAAAACTACCTAGGAGTGAAGGGAGAAGTGGGAGAACTCATCTAGGGTTTGGCAAATTCCCTTCTCATCTACCAAATTCATGTAAGTATGTTAGTTTAGTAGTAGTTAGTTGTAGTTTTACGAACATGAATGGCAAGAACCCTTCCTCTAGGGTTGAAGCCATGGATTATAATTGTGATTTTATGAAATTGGTTTGGAATTAAGTTATTGATTGTTGTTTTCGTCTTGCATTCTGGATTGTTGGTTGTTTTTATGATTGATCACCATGAAAACATATACGTTAGCTTGAGTAATAGCTTGAGAAAGCATTACCTAGGTCAGGACATGAGAATGTGAGGAGCATGTTTGTATCTCGGGAGAGATTTTTGTGTCAGGATAGAAATATACCTAACACCGTGCTTGGTTGACACACGGGGGTTATGAAAGACCAACTTGGGATGTCACATCACCACTCGAAGAAGTAGTTGTGAGGCTAAGTTGAGTTAAATGGTTAGACGCACGAAAGTCCCTAATCATTTCCCCGTAAACCACAACATAATTGATTGCCCGCGACTAGAAATTAAACTCTTCGCTCACAATGATGCAGTGAGGCTAGATTGCCGTGTTTAGAGGCTCGAAAGACCATAAACATGCAATTCTAATTATGTGAAATAACAATTGATAGTTCCATGCTTAACCCATTGCAATTCGTAGTATCGCATGATTAATTGGTTTTAACTCTATGTTGCTCCTAGAGTAATTTCAGAATATTTCGTTGACCCAAACTTAGACTTAATTAATCTCAATCGAAATTGTCTATAACCAACACTTGAGGTATTTAAGAGCACACTAGAAATGGATAGTTAGAGGAATGGGTCCAGTCCCTTTGGGTTCGACAATCCAGTTCTTAAAAAGAGCCACTATATTACTTGCACGACCCGTACACTTGCGGACGCGCGAATCGGGCACGTCATGTTTTTGGCGCCGTTGCCGGGGACTCGGCGAAGTTTTGATAATTTATCTGTTCTTGTGTGATTTATGAATTTCCTAAAGTGTTGAGAAACTCGGTCTTAGTCTGTTTATTTGCAGGTGACAGGTTGTCCTGCCGAGCTGGCTAGAAATAGAGAGCTTGTGGAACCGTTGCTGGAACCTGAACGTCAAATCCATTTGTGAAGGAGAGTAGCTCTAGAGCAAAAGCTGAAGAGTCTTCAAGAAAAGTTACAACAACAACCACCCGCAGGACAAGCACAATTGTCATCAGAAGCAATGGCAGCAAGACCAGTTCGCGAAGTGGCAATCCCACTAGCGACGAATGTGACCTCTAGTTTCCGTAAACCGGAACCTGGAGGGCACTTTGAGCTTAAACAGAACATGGTGCAGCTGTTACATTTTAGTGGTCAATTCACTGGGATGGCACATGAGGACCCGCAATAGCACCTATAGAGCTTTTTAGAGATTAGTGACACGTTTGTCCCCACCGGCGTGTCCACAGATTATGTCCGACTGACCCTCTTCCCATTTTCACTATTGGGAAAGGTGAAAAAGTGGCTGAAGGTTGAGCCACCGAACTCCATAACTTTATGGAATGACTTGGCTAAGAAGTTCCTTATCAGATTCTTCCCTTCAGGCAAAACTGCAAAGTTGAGAAGTGAAATACTCAGTTTCAAGCAAAGGCCTGATGAGAACTTATATATGGCTTGGGAAAGATTCAAGTCATTATTGAGAGACTGTCCGCATCACCAGCAATCGAATGAAGTGCTGGCTCATACCTTTGTAGAAAGTCTAGACCCACACACAAAAATATTACTAGACTCTGCATCGGGTGGGCAAGCCTTGGAGAAGACTTATGATGAGTTGTATACTTTGTTGAACAGAATTGCTCAAGGAAATCCAGAGTGGTACAGCGAGTCATCGAGAGGGGCAGGAAAGAGATCAGGGTTGATAGAGGTAGATGGTATGAATGCCTTGGCAGCACAGTTAGCTTCGTTCCAGCATCAGATGATGACTCAGTTCAATAAACTGAGTATGAACCAACAACAGGGCCAGGTTAATGCAGTTCAGCAAGCCCCGAGTTGGTGTGAAATTTGTGGTAATAATGGGCACAATGCAGAATCTTATGGAGCCAATCCGAAATCAGTCAATTTTA
Organism: Datura wrightii; assembly: GCA_035772735.1. Lineage (NCBI taxonomy): Eukaryota > Viridiplantae > Streptophyta > Magnoliopsida > Solanales > Solanaceae > Datura > Datura wrightii. The sequence goes on from JASDFA010000007.1 coordinate 102,074,196, forward strand.
TTGGTAATGTGCATAGGAATCAGAATTTTAGGAACAACTCCAACAGAAATTGGCAGGGCCACTCGAATTTTTCTTGGGGTGGAAACCAAAAGCAGAATTATATGCAACCTCAACAATAGAAGTATCAGCAAAATAGGCAGAATGATGGGCAATTGAGTAGCAGCATTGAGGAAACACTGCAGAAAATCATGGAGACCCAGACTTAGTTAGTGGAAAATCAGGCGAGGATGGCAACAGACTTAAAGAATCAGCAAATGGCCACCCACAATCTTGAAAATCAAGTGGGTCAGATAGAAGCTGCTCAAAACATGAGATCACAAGGGGGATTGCCCAGCGACACAGATCCTAACCTTCGACAGATCAATGCCATCAGTCTGAGAAGCGGTAAGCAATTAGCTGAGGCAGTGCCAAAAGAGCTGAGAAAGGGGGTGCAGCTGGAGTTGGTTAGACCAGGACCATCCATCAACATGGGAGATAATCAGAGTGCTGGGCAAAAAAATGCACAACTTTCATTGCAGCCAGCACAAAGACCACCACCACCATTCCCTCAGAAATTCAGGAAGAGAAAGGAAGAGGAATGCTTCAAAAAGTTCTTTGAGAGCTTCAAAGAACTTCACATAAATTTGCCTCTTATTGATGTCTTGTAGGGAATGCCCAAGTATGCTAAATACTTGAAGGACGTGATGGCGAACAAAGTTAGATTGGTGGACGTCCAGACTGTAGCACTAACTGAGGAGTGCAGTCACAGGGTATTGAGCAAAATGCCAAAGAAGCTCAAAGACCTAGGGAGTTTTACCCTCCCCATACAAATTGGTAAAGCTGAGGTGCTACGAGCTTTGTTTGACTTAGGGGCAGCAGTTAATCTAATTCCCCTATCCTTATTCAACACCCTGGGGTTGGGAAAACCGAGGCCGACAAGGTTGATGCTGCAGCTGGCTGACAAGTCGCGAGTGACACCTGATGGAATAATAGAGGACCTTCTCATCAAAGTAGGTAAGTTCATTATACCTACTGATTTTATTGTCTTAGATTTTCAGGTTGATGACCAGGTACCCCTGATCTTGGGACGGCCATTCTTGGCCAATGGAGGAGCGGTGATTGACTTGAAAGTAGGGACCCTGAAAATGAGGGTTGAGGATGAAGAAGAAATCTTCCGCGTTTACCAAGAAATGAACCCATCTGCACACTACAGAAACCTTTGTCAGGTTAGTGTGTTGGCAGAGGATAAGTGTGGGGTGGAGGATTCCACAGGTGCAGGGCCAAAGGCAATGACAAGTGTTCAGCCCGAGTCTGATAAAGGGCTTCAAATTGAGAAGAAGTTGGAGAAAGAGAGGAACAGAGTGGAGGCTATTTCCTCTAAACAAAAAAAAAAGGAGATGGTTCTCGAAAGAGAACCTAGGTATGAGGATGTCCTGAAAAGGACAGTCCATGTCGTGCCACGACGTAAAATAAGGCGCTGCTTGGGAGGCAAACCAAGGGTACCTCAGGTACAATTTGTAATTTTGATTTTTGTGTTGCTTTTGTTATTTTCATTTTGTTTGTGTTTTTGGTGGAAAGTTAAGCACAGATGGCGGGAAGTCTGAGTACCGAGACGGTGGAAGCTAAAGAGCATGGAAAAGAAGAAGTGTGGGGTCGAACACCCACCTCTGAAAACTTGAAAGGAGAGCATGCTTTCAGCTTGGCATAGAGGCTCAGGGAGTATTTCTCATCTTTTAAATGTTAATTTGATGCTATGAGGACATAGCATGATTTAAGTGTGGGGTGAGAAAAATTTCAAAATTTTTGTGCTTAACAAGTTTTTGGTGAATGTGATGCTTGTGTGAAAATTTGGGAGAAATTTGAAAAAATTTTCTGAATTAAGCATGACTTCATCACCCGTTGGTTTTTCTTTTTGGTTCTTTTCCGACGGGGGGGGGGGTCTTTGAATCGAAGAATAAATTTTTTTTCTTTTTCTGTATATAGTGTTTTTAGTCATAGTTAGGGACTGTTTCCGACGATGGATGGATGACGACCGTCTTGAGGAAAAATTAGTCGGTAGGTGTTGGGTTTTTGAAACCATAACTAAAGGGTGCTTGATGTTCCTGTTATGTGCTATACGTGATAGTAAGATGCAAGTATGTTTAGTGTGAAGCATGCAAGTGTATAACTGTGTTTGAGACACTTAGGCTCTTGAATTTGACTCAATATGATTGAAGCTTAATTCTGAATTCTTGTGATTAGCTGAGTAAGAGTCTGCTGAATGTGTCTTGATTTGAGCATGTGCCATGAGTGTAAGGTTTTTGAGTATTCTGTGCTATTATGAAATGTCTAGAACTTGCCTGGTGTGTTTATAAAATGAAATGAAGGATGTGAATTGTAGGAGATGATTTAGGCATTTCTTTGAAGGAACCTAAATGTCGTCTCTCATTTTACCTACCTTGAATAATTAATCCTAGTTAGCCCCATTGAGCCTTGAGCCTATTCTTTGATAGCTGCAACATAAGCTTGATCCTTTTTTCTTTCATTAGCCTTGTATTTGATCCAAAACTCCTAAGTGCTTAAGTGAATAATCCGAAAGAGTAAAGGAGTGAGGAAACAATGAAAAAAGAAGGGAAAGTGCCAATTGTAAAAGTTGAGAAAGGTCGAGGGTGCACTTAGTTGAATACGGGTGAGTATTAGTAGGGAGTAAGAAAATAAATAGATGAAAAGTTACTTATAGAACTCCTTACTAATAAGTTAAAAGTGCCTAAAGAAATGGGGGAACAAAAGAGAAAAAAGAAAGATGAAAGGAGAAAAAGGTGAAGTGATAAAAGGGAAGCTCGTAATGAAGGCGTGATGTATTAAAAGTGCTTAGGAAAGATAGTCACTATTACTGGCCATAATAGTACCTACCCGCACCTGAGTTACATTACAACCTAAAAAGTCCTACTTGATCTTACATTCATACATCCTTAAATTAGTGGAATAAAACACTAAGGGCAAGCTTATGGGTCATTACATGATGCATGTGAATTCTTTGTGAGAGTGAGTGTAATTATATGCATGTACCAACACATGTTGTGATTTAAAAATTGTTTTTGTGTGTGATTGGGTAACTCTCTTTCCGTGAGGGGCACATGTTGAATGAAGGATATAATTCATGTGGGATTTCTTAATCAGTTGATTTGCATGAGTTTGCTAAGATTGAGAGTCGATTCTTGAGGTTAAGAAGTCTTAACATAATTGTACTTCATTTCAATGATCAAATCGTGCAGGCTCAATTTTTAGCTTGTATCTTACGTAATCATTATACCCGTAACTTGAATTATCTTGCTAAATTAGTTATGTGGAAGTCTCCATATGCATGATATGTAAAAGGTTGTTCGAGGACGAACAAAGCTTTAAGTGTGGGGTTGTGATCACGGGCAAAAATAGTATGCCCGAGATACGCTTTATGACTTAAATTAGTCTTGTTTATCTAAGTTATTGTATACATTTTCATGTAATTTTATATGTATGTGAAGATATGTGCCAACCAACATGATTAGCCTTTGTTTTGTAGGTTTGATGACTTTTGAGTACTAATCCATGAGTTGGTGAAGTAGAGGCTTGGAAACGGAATTAACCCGCGAACGTCGGCAAAGAGGAGGCACAAAACAGCCCACCTGCGCGTCGGCAACGTGCCACGGCTGGCAGGCTGATCACAACAGCCCACCTGCATGTTGGCAACGTGCCACGGCAGGCTGGCTGCGCGACATGGAGGTGTCAACGCGCTGCCCAAGCAGCGTGACACGCTGCCAACGCGGCAGGGTGCTGCCGAGGCCAAATTTCGGGTGATTTCCAGAGAGCTTTCGCGTTGCCTCCATGTCACGGAGGCAGTGCTCCGCGATACACTCTGTGACACGGAGCCGTTCCAGGACAGGCTAAATTAAGCACGTTCTCCATTTTCTATAAATAGGACCCTTAGCTCCTAATTCCATTTGGTCACGATTTTATTTTGGAAAACTACCTAGGAGTGAAGGGAGAAGTGGGAGAACTCATCTAGGGTTTGGCAAATTCCCTTCTCATCTACCAAATTCATGTAAGTATGTTAGTTTAGTAGTATTTAGTTGTAGTTTTACGAACATGAATGGCAAGAACCCTTCCTCTAGGGTTGAAGCCATGAATTATAATTGTGATTTTATGAAATTGTGTTGGAATTAAGTTATTGATTGTTGTTTTCGTCTTGCATTCTGGATTGTTGGTTGTTTTTATGATTGATCACCATGAAAACATATACGTTAGCTTGAGTAATAGCTTGAGAAAGCATTACCTAGGTCAGGACATGAGAATGTGAGGAGCATGTTTGTATCTCGGGAGAGATTTTTGTGTCAGGATAGAAATATACCTAACACCGTGCTTGGTTGACACACGGGGGTTATGAAAGACCAACTTGGGATGTCACATCACCACTCGAAGAAGTAGTTGTGAGGCTAAGTTGAGTTAAATGGTTAGACGCACCAAAGTCCCTAATCGTTTCCCCGTAAACCACAACATAATTGATTGCCCGCGACTAGAAATTAAACTCTTCGCTCACAATGATGCAGTGAGGCTAGATTGCCGTGTTTAGAGGCTCGAAAGACCATAAACATGCAATTCTAATTATGTGAAATAACAATTGATAGTTCCATGCTTAACCCATTGCAATTCGTAGTATCACATGATTAATTGGTTTTAACTCTATGTTGCTCCTAGAGTAATTTCAGAATATTTCGTTGACCTAAAATTAGACTTAATTAATCTCAACCGAAATTGTCTATAACCAACACTTGAGGTATTTAAGAGCACACTAGAAATGGATAGTTAGAGGAATGGGTCCAGTCCTTGTGGGTTCGACAATCCGGTTCTTAAAAAGAGCCACTATATTACTTGCACGACCCGTACACTTGCGGACGCGTGAATCGGGAACGTCAGCGACACGTCGAACCATCACAAGAGGAGGCTGGCAGACCACCTCCGCGATGGCCAGAGTGTCACGGAGGCTCACCTCCGCGATGGCCAACGTGCCACGGAGGTGTGGTTCAACCTCAAGTATATAAACCCCTCCACTTCGAGTTTACCTCATTTTAACTTAAAAATTTCTAGAAAACAAACCAGAAACAGAGGGCACGAGAGGGTTAGTGAAATTTCCTTCCATTTACATTATTAAACGCGGTCCAAACTCGAATTAATCTTGGGTAGTGAACTATTAAGCTACCGGGAGCATTCCTGCGGAGTTGGTTTTCGTGAAATTCGGCCGGCGAATCGTCGTCCTACCGAGCTAAGGTAAATGGAATTGCTCCAAATTAGTGTCAATATACTTCTAGCCCTAAAGTGAGTATTTCTCCTTTCTGGACTTTTGAGAAATAGCGAGTTTTCGACCGTTTTTCGATAAGCCAAAGTTTGGGCTATATATATATATTAAAGTGATATTTTCTTCTCGAATATTGATGAATTTAGTTCTAATGGTTGTAATTATGAATGCAGTTGGGAGAAATAGCTGGATACTGGCCAAGTTATGCCAGTTAGCCAAGAAGTCAGAGATCGAGGTACATAAAGCCTGTCCCTTCGGCAAGTTAGTAACCTAGTATAGCAAATAGAGTGAATTCTAAGAGAAAGAATCCAGAAGCTGAGTATTGAGTCCAGTATGAATCCAGCAAGCATGTTTTGTGTTATTATGCTATATTCAGAATAAAAATCAGTAAGTCAGTATCAGACAGCCTGATATTATTTTAGATATAGTTAGCACAGTGATAGAATCAGTTTAATGCGGAAAAGAGATTAAGAATAGAATATCAAAACATGGATAGTATTTTCAGATCGAACATGCTTGCTATATGTGGATATTGTTTGTTGAGACCTATTTGTGCTATGAGGGCACCCTTAGAGCTTCCTTGCCGCCCCAGGGTTAATAGCTGTGTCGACTCGCCCGCTAGAGGGTGAGGATTCGTCACTCCAAGGAGTGGCATGCCATCCGCAGTAGGACGAAGATGGGACGCAGTATTCCCCATAACAGGCTGATCAGCATAGCATTATAGCTTACCCTGTCGAGCGCTTACGCCCAGGGGGCAGATTACAGATACAGATACAGATACAAATTATAGTTTACAGTTACAAGAGTCCTTCGGACTCAGATACAGTTATAGTCAGGGGCCCATAGAGCCCAAGTTGCATACCCAGGGGGCCAGTAAAGGTGCTCGTAATTAGTAGGCGAGTGGAATGATTTAGTTTTGGATGGTTTTGACCCGGGTAGGGGTATATAGATTGTGTGTTGGTTGGCACCTTCCGGCTTATGGGGGCTAGTATAGGTCCCTGTATGTTATATATGTATATACATGTTATTTATTAGATGATGGATAGTAGGACGCCACATCGACAGGTATGCTTCTACCTTACCTTCAGTACAGATAAGCTTATTTCAGATCCCGCCAGCCCCGACAGTTTCAGCTACTTCCTGCTATTCAGAACTACCAGTATTATTGCTTATATTCAGTTATGTTTAGTTTGCTTTACATACTCGGTACCAGTGGTATTGACGCCCGCTTGGGGCGCTGCATTACTTGCCTGCAGGTACTCATAGACGAGGAGCCGATACCTCGTGATTCCAGCCAGCACACAGAGTCATCAACTCCCGTCATCCGTAGCTCGATAGTTAGAGGTCTATTTTATTTTCTTTTGTTATACAGTATGGGTAGGCTGGGGCCCTATCCCGACCATCTTATCAGTATTCTTAGAGGCTTGCAGATTGTGTGTTCCCTGTGGTTAGCTTTACCGGTCGTGTGAGGCCGTGTGTTTGTCTTAGTTGTTTATAATGGACGTGTGGGGCCTTATTCAGTTGGTAGTGTTGACCTTGCCGGTCACGTAGCAGTTTAGCTCTTGTTTTCTTAATTCAGAATGTAACTAGACAGCATGGTGGCCTTGTTGGCCCGTATAGGTTCCCTTATATTGATGCGATTCTGGTTAGCTATTGTTGTTGTACAGGTGGCTATAGGCCTAGTCGGCCGGGGGCTGTATTCACAGCCGTTATATAGCCTGTTGATTTCATAAATCAGAGTTAGAGCCATCCAGGCACCAGGAGTGCTTAGGCTCAGCAGTCTAGCAGTTCAGGTTCTAGTAGGGCACCAGGTGCCGGTCATACCCTCCAAGGCGGGGCGTGACAAAAACGCTCCTCTCTCATTGGAAATATGCATATTTAGGCAATGATAAAGCACTGCCTGTGATAATATCTGCTTTGTTAATTGATGAATAGGTTAACAGATGACATAAAAGGGATAAATAGTTCCTTTTGCATGCATAAGATAATGCTAAAAGAAGGAGAGAGATCCAATATTGAACATCAACGAGGATTGAACCCAATCATGAAGGAGGTAGTAAAGAAGGAGATCATAAAATGATTAGATGCAGACATTATCTACCTGATTTCGGACATCAATTGGGTGAGCCCAGTTTAGTGTATCCCGAAAAAGGGGGAATGACAGTAGTGCATAATGAGAGGGATGAATTGATACCCCAAAGAACAGTCATAGGATGGAGAATTTTTATTGACTATCCAAAGCTCAATGCACTCACTAGGAAGGACTACTTTCCCTTGCCTTTCTTGGATCAAATGCTAGACAGGTTAGCCGGGCATGATTACTATTGCTTCTTGGATGGGTATTCAGGTTAAAACCATATTATGATCGCACATGAGGACCATGAGAAGATGACTTTCACCTGTCCTTTCAGCACCTTTGCATTCCAAAGGATGTCATTTGGACTATGTAATGCTCCAGGAACATTCTAGAGGTGTATGCTGGCTATCTTCATAGACATAGTTGAGAAATATGTGGAGGTGATCATGGATGACTTCTTAGTCTATAGGAGTGACTTTGGTAACTACTTAAATCATTTGGATGCTGTACTAGCCAGATGTGAAGAGACTAATCTTGTACTAAATTGGGAGAAGTGTCATTTCACGGTACGTGAAGGGATAGTCCTGGGCTATAAAATTTCAAAGGCAGGTATTGAGGTCAACAGAGCTAAGGTTGAAGCAATCGAAAAATTACCACCCCCGGTCTCTGTGAAAGGAGTGCGAAGTTTTTTAGGACATGTTGGGTTCTACAGGAGGTCTATTCAACATTTTTCAAAAATTGCAAACCAATGTGAAAAATCTTAGAGAAGGATGTGAAGTTTGAGTTCAATAGAGAATGTGTGCAGGCTTTCAACACATTGAAGGATAAGTTGACCACAAATCTAATTATCATTGCCCCAGACTGGTCATTACCATTCGTTGTGATGTGTGATGCTATTGACTTTGATATAGGAGCTGTCTTGGGAAAGAACAGGGGAAAGAGGTTTTCAGCCCATTTACTATGTAAGCAAGTCCTTAGATACAACTCAGAAAAATTACACTATGACTGAAAAAGGAGCTATTAGCTATGGTATATGCTTTTGATAAATTTCAAGCGTATCTAGTGGGGACAAATGTCGTGGTTTATACTGATCATATTACAATAAGGTACTTGTTTGGTAAGAAGGATGCCAAGTCCAGACTCATTCGGTGTATATTATGTCACGCCCCATTGGTGGGTATGACTGGCACCTGGTGCCCTAGTAGGACCTGGACTGCTAACTGGTGAGCCTAAGCACATCTGGTGTCTGGCTAGCTCTGTTTCAGATTTCTGGAAACAACGGGCTATATAACGGCTGTAAATATAGCCTCCGGCCGACTGGGCCTATAGCCACCTGTACATGATTTCAGCTAACCAGAGACATACTTATAAAGGGGAACCTATACGGGTCGACAAGGCCACCATGCTGTCTAATTATCTGTAACTTCAACATAAAGAATACTGTATATCTACGTGACCGACAAGGTCACCACTACTATCAGACGATGGCCCCACACGACCAACATAATCAACAATACTAAACAACTAAACACACGCACGACCCCACATGACCGGCACAACTAACCACAGGGAAATATATACAGACTGCAAGCCTCTAGGAACACTGATAAGATGGTCGGGACAGGGCCCCGACCTACCCGTACTATACAACAAAAGAAAATGAAATACACCTCTGAATATCAAGCTCCGGATGACAGGAGCTGATGACTCTATAAGCTGGCTTGAATCACGAGGGATCGCCTCCTCGTCTATGAGTACCTGTAGGCAAGTAATGCAGCGCCCCACTGGGCGTTAGTACCACTGGTACTGAGTATGCAAAGCAACTGAAATAATACAACTGAAAACAACTGAATATAGATAGCATAACTAGCATTTCTGTATAGCAGGAGATAGCTGAATCTGAAGAAGATGACATGAACTGAATCAAGCTTTCTATACTGATAAGGCAGAGGCGTACCTGTAGACGCGACGGCCTGCTGTCTAGTAGCTAGTATATAGCATATAAATAGATATACAAGTAGCAAGCAAGAGCCAATACCAACCCCCATAAGCCGGATGGCGCCAAGCAAGCAAACAATCTATATACCGCTACCCGGGTCAAAACCAGCCAAAAATAAGTCACTCCACTCATCTACTCACTAGGAGCTCCTCTACCGGCCCCCTGGGTCTCCGGCTCGGGCCATAGCCTCCGATATAAGCAACCGTGTCTGGGTCCGAAGGACTCCTGTGTAGACAATAACAGATAGGGTCTGGATCCATGGACACAAACTCAATGGGGCTATCTGAAACCGGAGCTACACCTATAATAATTGAATGTACAGACAGTAACAGATAGGGTCTGGTTCCCTGGACACAAAACTCAACAGGGCTATCTGAAACCGGAGCTGCACCTGTAATGCTGATTAGACTGCTATGGGGAAAACTTCATCCCATCTTCGTCCAAGCTGGGGATGGCATGCCACTCCTTGGAGTGACGTAAACCCACCCGCTCAGTGGGCGACATGATTACCAATAAGGGGCCCTCACGCCACAACAAGTCTCAACAAACAAATAGCACATATAAATAGCAAGCATTTATAACTGAAAAGACTATCTGAAATCTAACTTCTTATTCTGATCTGTTTCTATACTGAACTGATTCTTTACTGATTATACTGATTCTGAAATCTTTCTTTAACTGTGTGGCTAATCTGTAGTCGGAATACTATCTGTCTGAATGGCTAATCTGTAGCCATAAAACTGTCTCTCTATCTGGTTTTACTTTACTAGCTTTTATTCTGAAAATCTGTCTCTTTTTATTCTACAACATGCTTGCTAATCACATAATAAGCTATACTGAATCTGGAATGCTAACTCGCCCTCTGGCGCATGCTTTACTAACCTTCGGACTGAATACGCTATGGCAACACAACTCAGAATCTATTAGACTTACTAAATTCTCGACATTCAACCCCGAGAGTTTCAATTACGGAGTTTACTAGGATTTACATAGCTAAAGCTTACTAACTTGCCGAAGAACAGCTTCACATACCTTAACCTCGAGTTATCCGACCGTCGGACGAGGCTCGGTCAGTACTCCAGCTATTTCTCCCAACTGTATTCATATACATGTCAATTAGTACTAAATACAACACTATTCTGAAGGACGACGTCACTTTCTATATAATTATAGTCTAAACTTAGGCTTATCGAAAGACGGTCGAAAACTTGCTATTTTTCAGAGGTCCAGAAGGGAGAAGTATTCACTTTACGACTAGGAGCACATAGACACTAGTTCGGAGAAATTCTACATACCTTAGTCCGGTAGCACGACGATTCGCCGGCCGAATTTCACGAAACTAAATCCGTAGAAATGCTCCTTGCTGCTAAATACCTCAGTATCTGAGATTAATTCGAGTTTGGATCGTGTTTGACGGCATAATCGAAAGGAAATTAACAAGAAACCTCGTTCTCCCTGTTTCCCTGCGTGCTCTCTAGAAATTATGAGATGATAATGAAATAAACCGAAGTGGGATGCCTTATATAATTGGGACCTATAAGTCGCATTCCTGGAATGCGATTTATCAGTCGCATTTTTCCTTGAGACGCGCCGACTTGGCGCTTGACCGATCTTCCCCCGGGCCTTTTTCTAGCATTTATGGCATTCTAATACTCTTAACCAACACACGATTAGGCCATCTATATGCCGGGAATTTACGGGGTGTAACATTCTCCCCCCTTAAGAACATTCGTCCTCGAATGTAAACTGCTATATAGAGGACTACTCAATTAGCTTAACTTGTTCTTAGGAAAATTTCGGCAGAGTTTCCCCTGTAATCTGGACTATCCCAAAATCCTAAAACACAGAAAAGTCCAATACAGGTACTCCACACGATACTATAAGATTCATTCAATAACTAAACATCAATCTTTCTCATTTATATATATACAACCATAAGGTACTGCATAAGTAATAATACAGACATACCTGTCGCCTGACTAGTCCTAGGACAGGTAAGGATATCTAGCTTCCATATCTTCCTCCGCCTCCCATGTCATCTCCTCTCGGTTTCTGTTACGCCACAATACTTTGAGAGACGCAATATCTTTAGTTCTCAATTTGCGAATCTATCTGTCTAGGAAGCTACTGGAACCTCTTCATAGGCCAGCTCTTCTGTAACCCGGATATCCTGGACTGGGACTACCCTGGACGGGTCTCCTATGCATTTCCTCAATATGGATACATGAAAGACTGGATGAACGGATTCTAATTCTAGAGGCAAGTTCAACTCATAAGCCACTTGGCCTATTCTTCGATGAATCTGATATGGCCCGACAAACCTTGGGCTGAGCTTACCTTTCTTGCCGAATCTCATCACCCCTTTCATTGGGGATACTTTCAAAAATACCCAGTCATTCACATCAAATTCCAGGTTTCTGCACCGCACGTCTGCATATGATTTCTGGCAGCTCTGTGCAGTCAGTAAGCGTTCTTGGATAAGCTTTACCTTTTCCTCTGACTGCTGAACAATGTCTGGCCCAACCACCGCTGATTCTACTATTTCAAACTAGCCAATTGGCGATTTGCATTTTCGCCTGTATAATGCCTCGAAAGGCGCCATCTGGATAGCTGAGTGATAGCTGTTATTATAAGCAAACTCGATTAGGGGCAAATGCTCATCCCAACTACCACCAAAATCTAACACACACGCTCGCAACATGTCTTCGAGCGTCTGAATGGTGTGTTCAACCTGTCGATCTGTCTGAGGGTGGAATGTCATGCTCAAATTAATCTGCGTTGCCAGACTTCTCTGAAATGACTGCCAAAATCTAGCTGTAAATTGTGCTCCTCTGCTAGAGATAATAGATACTGGAATACCATGTAATCTAACTATTTCTCTGATATACAATTCGGCATAATCTTCGGCCGAGAAAGTAGCTTTCACTGGCAGGAAATGGGATGATTTCGTCAGTCTGTCAACTATTTCCCAAATATCATGTCTATGTCTGGTACGGGGTAATCCTGCTACAAAGTCCATGCTCACTGACTACTGATGTGGACCCTTTCCCTTTTTTTTTCGACGGAGACGGCTAGCTGACTTGCAGAGTGTTCTGCATGATGACAACTAGGTTGACTAAGGCTGACTCTCACCTACAAGGCTGGGAAAATGATGTACGACCACTTAACGTACTGGAAAAATTTTGGTATTGCTAACCTCTGAAGTATGCCTATTCAGTCTCTAATTCTGGTTCTGGCACATGCGATAATGTTACTGATCTTTAGGGATGCTTCCCTTCTAATACAAGCGCCAGCTGGTCGTGAGATCGTCTAACTGCGCCCGTATCACCGACCCCCTGACCCAGGCTACTAACTCCTGTGCGTTTCTGAAGCCTAGATCTGGCAACAAGCATATAAGTTCATTAACTCAATAATCTGAAAGCTAAGAGAGTTCCTATGGCTTGGCGAGGGGTCCTGCGATACGATTTGTATATACTTCCTAGCAATTAACTAGAATCTGTGTGATTGTAACCCCTATTAACAACTATTCATTGAATATCTGATATCTGTACATACATATATCAACAACTACGTACAATACATACTAAATTCTGTAGTGATACGTAATCTCTGGCATGCTTTACTGAATTTCACACTGCACATTATATACCGCTTTTACGGTCTAATGATATCTCTCGTCCTCTCGTATCATTTCGTTGAATTTTTTTTCCATCCCATTCTGGAAGCAACAACATATGCGCTTTAATTATGGTCTGCTGTTTGAAATTCCACCATTCTTGCAACATGGGGTCAACATTCTTATCTTGTGGCCTTACATGGCATTATATCGAGAGCCCACGACTGTCTACTAGGTCTTATCTCCAGGTCGCACTAGATTAGAGTCTCCGTGTCGGCAGTTTCTTAACTTCTCCGTAGGCGGACGTACTGCAGCATTCTGAACCGCAATCTTACTATCTTTTAACTATCAGTCCGAGGCTTAGTCCTTAATACAAGATATTCTATCATTCTGGGGGTGATTCTAATTTTCCCTCAAAATTCGGTATTCCTGCTTCTTCCCCTTATCTTGCTTAAGCTGAGCTCCGGGGTTCAAGGTACTTGCCTTACATTGTTAATAAGGTTACTGGTCAAATCCCAGCTTATACCTCTTCCGACTTGTAGTCAGACCCCTCTGATTCACTGACCTTCCTATCTTTCAGTATCACAACCGAAATCATAACTATTATCTTGCAGGTATATCTTGCTCTTGTTAGCGTGTTATGGCGGACTTGGCCTTTTTCTGACTCGAACTTGACTATTACTGGAAGTCCATTACTGACGGATCTCCTACACACACTTTAAGTAAACTAATAGTCTTACTTGCTCTTCTGACTTATTATCGTGAGGGTCTGCACAACTTACGTAATCATAGGGACTCCTTACTCCTTCTAACACTCTCTGGAATCAACAAATCCCTCTTCACTTACTGCTACAAAACGAAGACATGGAACTGTACCATATCTGAAAAGATGGAGGTGGGAATCCTGCATTTCCCTCTCTTTCTCACACTTATCTCATAATCTAATATTATATATCATCTTAGTCAGATCTTATATATCTAACAAATAAATCAACTCGTACGTACGCTATGCTTCTAACTTCCTACTCTGAAGTTATAGAAATGTACTGGGGATGGTACCGATAAAGGTATCACATTGGGAGGTCCCTGGTACCTCCTTCTGCTGTTGTAATTACCTTGTAGCTGGTTGGTTCCCTCTCCTGTTGCTATATCTGATATTCTGCCTGGAACAAGATATCGCTGGTCTGACTTGTATCTGTATTCAAAGAATATGGTAAGTTTTAAGAACTCGACCCTATACTGTATTGTTCTATGGCACGACTGGATATGAAGAAAGAGTAACCATCCTATTATGCCTTGCAGCCTCCTGCCTATAGTATGTGGTGCACAACACATCCATAGACAAGACTCTACTTAGCACGGCTTGTAGACTCCCTGGGACACGACCTGCTCTGATACCAAGTTTGTCACGCCCCACCTTGGGGGGTATGACTGGCACCTGGTGCCCTAGTAGGACCTGGACTGCTAACTGGTGAGCCTAAGCACATCTGGTGCCTGGCTAGCTCTGTTTCAGATTTCTGGAAACAACGGGCTATATAACGGCTGTAAATATAGCCTCCGGTCTACTGGGCCTATAGCCACCTGTACATGATTTCAGCTAACCAGAGACATACTTATAAAGGGGAACCTATACGGGCCGACAAGGCCACCATGCTGTCTAGTTATCTGTAACTTCAACATAAAGAATACTGTATATCTACGTGACCGGCAAGGTCACCACTACTATCAGACGATGGCCCCACATGACCAACATAATCAACAATACTAAACAACTAAACACACGCCGGAATACTAACTGTCTGAATGGCTAATCTGTAGCCATAAAACTGTCTGTCTATCTGGTTTTACTTTACTAGCTTTTATTCTGAAAATCTGTCTCTTTTTATTCTACAACATGCTTGCTAATCACATAATAAGCTATACTGAATCTGGAATGCTAACTCGCCCTCTGGCGAATGCTTTACTAACCTTCGGACTGAATACGCTATGGCAACACAACTCAGAATCTATTAGACTTACTAAATTCTCGACATTCAACCCCGAGAGTTTCAATTACGGAGTTTACTAGGATTTACAAAGCTAAAGCTTAATAACTTGCCGAAGAACAGCTTCACATACCTTAACCTTGAGTTATCCGACTGTCGGACGAGGCTCGGTCAGTACTCCAGCTATTTCTCCCAATTGTATTCATATACCCGTCAATTAGTACTAAATACAACACTATTCTGAAGGACGACGTCACTTTCGATATAATTATAGTCTAAACTTAGTCTTATCTAAAGACGGTCGAAAACTTGCTATTTTTCAGAGGTCCAGAAGGGAGAAGTATTCACTTTACGGCTAGGAGCACATAGACATTAGTTTGGAGCAATTCTACTTACCTTAGTCTGGTAGCACGATGATTCGCCGGCCGAATTTCACGAAACTAAATCCGTAAAAATGATCCTTGCTGCTAAATACCTCGGTATCTGAGATTAATTCGAGTTTGGACCGTGTTTGATGGCGTAATCAAAAGGAAATTAACAAAAAACCTCGTTCTCCCTATTTCCCTGCGTGCTCTCTGGAAATTATGAGATGATAATGAAATAAACTGAAGTGGGATGCCTTATATAATTGGGACCTATAAGTTGCATTCCTGGAGTGCGATTTATAAGTTGCATTCCTGGAATACGATTTATCAGCCGCATTTTGCCTTGCGACGCGCCGACTTGGCGCTTGACCGATCTTCCCCCGGGCATTTTTCTAGAATGTATGACATTCTAATACTCTTAACCAACACGCGATTAGGCCATCTATATGCCGGGAATTTACGGGGTGTAACATATTATTACTCTGGAATTCGAAATTGAGATCAAAGACAGGAAGGGCACAGAGATCTAGGTAGCAGATCACCTATCTAGGTTGGAAGACAGAGAGCATATTGACTGTGAGACTGATATAGTTGAGACCTTTCCTGATGAGCAGTTGCTTGTTGTGCATAGCCTGGAGTTGCCATGGTATGCTGATATGGTAAACTTCTTGGTTAGTGATATGTATCCACCTGATGTAACCTCAGACAGGAAAAAAATATTACTTCATGATAGCCAATTCTACATATGAGATGAAAATTTCTTGTACAAGATAGGTCCTGATCAACTGGTCAGAATATGTGTTCCATAGGGAGAAGTGCACCAGGTTTTGGAATCTACCATTCTTCACCATATGGTGGACACCACAGTGGAGATAGGACCGTAGCAAAGGTCCTTTAAGCTAGGTTTTATTGGCCTACCCTATTCAAGGATGCATATTTGTTTGCAAAATCTTGTGATAGTTGCTAGAGATAGAGAATATTTCGAAGAGGAAGGAGATGCCTCAGGGAGGCATTATGGAAGTAGAGGTGTTCGATTGTTGGGGAATTGATTTCATGGGTCCCTTCATCCCTTCAAACGGGAACAAGTATATCTTGGTGGCGGTTGATTATGTGTCAAAGTGGGTAGAGGGGCTGTAGCACTGCCTACCAATGATGCAAAGGCAGTAACCTGTTTCTTGAAGAAGAATATATTCACTCGCTTTGGCACACCCAAAGACATCATTAATGATGAAGGTATGCACTTCTGTAACTGACTCTTCAATAATCTATTGGCTAAATACAATGTGAAACACAAGGTAGCTATAGCCTATTATCCACAGACCAGTGGACAGGTGGAGGTGTCAAATCGAGAAATCAAAAGTATTCTTGATAAGGCCGTGAGCACAAATACAAAGCACTGGTCTAGCAAATTGGATGATGCATTATGGGCTTATCGGAGAACTTTTAAAACTCCTATTGGAACCTTACCATATATGCTAGTTTTTGGGAAAACATGTCATTTACCAGTTGAACTGGAGCATGGAACATATTGGGCCATACAAAAGTTGAATATGGATTTGAAAGCCGCTGGAGAGAATAGATGTTGCAACTACATGAGTAGGATGAGTTCCGATTCAGTGCATACGAAAATGTCAAAATTTACAAGGAGAGGACTAAGAGAGTGCATGATAAGCGTATTCAACCTCGTGAATTTCAGCAGGGCAGTTGTTATTATTATACAATTCAAGGTTGAAGTAGTTTGGTCGAAAGCTGAGATCAAAGTGGTCGGGACCATTTAAAATAATAAATGTGAATGCACATAGCGCTGTGGAGTTGAAACCCTTGGGGTCTGACAGGACCTTCTTGATTTATGGCCAAAGGATGAAGCATTATTATGAGAATAATTTGGACAGAGAAAAGACCTCAATTTTATTGCAAAATGATTGAGCGGTCTTGCATCGTGCCGCCACGTTAAATTAGGCATTGGTTGGGAGGCAACTCAATATGTAAAAGTGTACTGTCTTATTTGTATATATAGTGTCACTGTTGATTTTCTTGTGCAGAGAGGGGAAGTTTGAGTACCCCAAATCAAAGCTAATGAGCATGGTCTGAGATTAAGTATAGGGTCGTGCGACCCGTGAATCCAAGAGACCTTCTTCTATCTAGGCTCTAGAGGGCCTCAGGGAGTAATTTCTCACTCTATTATAATAGTTGCTCCAAGGACAGAGCAAGACTTTAAGTGTGGGGTGAGGGTATGTCTCCCTAAATTTTGAGGTTAAGGATGAGCATTCCAATAAGTTTAGTTGAAATTTTTTTATGAAAATAACATTTCTTACCCACTCTTCGATTTTTCTTATGGCCTCGGTTCTTTTTCGAAGGAAAGACACTTTGAATTGGGTTATTTTTTTAATTTTTAGGAGTCGTTGTAGTCATAAAGTAATGATGTTTCCCTATGATAGATGGTGAAGACCGTCTTAAGGGAAGATTCGTCTTAGGATTGAGTCGTTAGTCATCCGCTTGTATGCTTGTTGATATTCTACTTAGCTGCTATGATGGAGTAAATAGAGTGATCATCTCAATTGCATGAGTGAGGATCCATGAGAGACATACATATCTCTTTAGTTTGACTCAACATATCCTTAGGGCTCAATTATGAATAAACTTGTCATTCAATATGATTATGTGAATGTGTAGCTGTAGAAACTGATTAGATTCTGGTTGCCATAAGAAGTGAGCTGAATTCTTTGTGTGTATATATTGTAGCATCTAGAACTTGCCTTAGTGTATACAGGATAACTGGTTGGTAAATCAAGGCATTTCTTTGTATAAGCCATGTTTATTTTCTTCTTTCATTTGTTTTACCTTCCTGTACATTCTCCTTAGTTAACCCCCTTTGAGCCTAAAACTTTATTCTTTCTTAGCCATGAAAATAGCTTAATCCAATTTTCTTTTTTTGTGTGAGACCTTAGATTTTTGATCCAAAGTAGTCTTAGGCACTTTGAGACTTGAAAGTTAAGGTCCACCAAGGTATATTGCAAAATAAAAATTTGTGGTAAGAAAAGAAAAGTAAGAAGAAGGGGTGCCCATAAAATTGTGTTGTCTACTTGCTTCTATAAAAATGAAAAAGAGAGCTTTAATTGCAAAATCTTTAGTTATTCTATGAGTAGGAAATTAGCAGTCAAGTAGTGAAAAATGGGGCATGAAAATAAAAGACAAGGGTGAGTAGATGAAAGGTGAACAAACAAGGAAAGAGGTGGTAGACAAGAAAATTGAAATATGTCTTAAAAGTGCTTAGGGTGGTAGTCACTATTAAATGAAATATCTATCCTATCCGTCCCTTAGTGGACATTACAACCAAGAAAAGTCCTTGTGATCTTAATCTCTTAAAGCAATTAGGTAGTCTTAATGTACATGAAGGGAAAGCCTATGGTATGTTACATATGTGCATTACATCATTTGCAAGCGTGAGTGTGTCTTACTTATTGTTCTCCATGTCTTTACATTGATGAATTTGAGATACATATCACTAAAGGTCTAATTCAGTGTACTGCTTATTGCATGTGTCACATTTAATCATGTTAGCCCTTTGTGTTGAAAAGATGAGCTATTTATAGAGGTTGTATGAACTTGATTGTGAAGGTTTTATATGTGCTTGATGAAATTGTGTTGCTTATGATAAACCACTTTATGTATGCTCCATGCTAGTTGGTTGAGTATGAGTTGATAGAGGTGTCAGGTGTAATGGTGAAACATGAGTTTAGGTATGTTTTAAGGATTGTTCGAGGACAAACAATGGTTTAAGTGTGGGGTGGTGATGTTGGGCATATTTCTATGCCTATTTTCCATGTTTTTACCCACATTTAATCATATTTTAAGTTCATAATCCTTAATTTATACTTAAATTAATGTGTGCGTGTGTTTTATGTGCTAACAAATGACTTGAGTTGATTTGAACAGGAAACTAAGTAAAATGGACTCAAAATGATCCAAGGAGTGAAGATTTGAGGAGCTGAAGGGCCTGGTGCTGTGGCTGGCGCCCCATACCAAGTCCCAAACTTCAAAAAGTAAAACTTTAGGTTGGTGCTATATGCGCCAGCCCTTGAACTTCAGAGAACTATACTTCACAAACCTTGGCAACATGAGTGGCGTCCCGCACCAGAGGTGTCCAGACTTAGAAAAATTTGATGAACACCTTGGTGAGATAGAAGGGGTGGCATGCCGGAGCCTCTCCGGAGCTGAAATTATTGGAAATTTGACTAACTCTATGGTGAGATAAGTGTGGCAGCGTGCCAGGGTCATTCCGGGGCAGAAAATGCTGATTTTAGAGTCAAGTTTTGGAGGGTTCATTTAAAGGCTCATCTATAAATACATGCCTTAAGTCATTTATTACATATCTTTGATCATTTTTTATATTCCGTAGTTCGTTTACGGGGGCTTGTAAGCCATTTGGAAGGAAGACAAAGTACTACACTAGGTTTTTCTCTTCTTTACTTGTATTTTCGTATGACGATGACTAATTATTCATTTTTCTACTTGTCTATGAGTGGATAAACTTATATTCTTGGATTGTGGATATGGTGGATGGTTATATGTTTGAAGACTAATTTAATCTAGTTTCAATTCTTCAATTATGGTTGTTTGTTTTTATTTGTGTTAATTTATTATTTATGAGATTGATCACCTTGTAAGTAATCCATTGGCTTTCGATTGAACTTGGAAAAGGGAATCGAAAGGGTTAAAAATAAATACAGAATAGGAATTCAAAAACCCATGAACCCATTGGTGATAGGATAGAAGTTGTTGTTTAGGATAGGGATATACCCTTCAACCCGTTTAGTTGAAATACAAGTAAGCATAATCATCGTTCATTGTTCTCCTGCAACCATAGGGATATAGGCTTTAGAGTTCATGAAATAGTTCTTGGATGCTAGGGATAGTGGCAAGAAATGGGATAGTAACTTGTAACTAACAAACATAGGAATGATCGTACTAGTGTAATTACGTCTTGAAAACTCAACTTGAAACCAACCAAGTGCTATTGCCCTAGACTCTCATCATCATCTAAATAAAATTAAGCTCACAATCCTTTTTAGTTAATTTTATATTTAAAGTTTTGATAGTTTAATTTCTCAAACTAATCTTCATTTTAACTATTTTGTAGATTAGTGAAATTAAAGTAACAACCTTGTAATGATTAAATTGACAAGTCTCTGTGGGTACGATATTTGGACTTAACAATTCTATATTACTTGACGACCACGTGCACTTGCATGCACTTGGGTGACATCAAGCGATTCCCGTGGGTTGGGATGAGTTTGTTACCGCTTTCTTGGACAAATTCTTTCCTCAAGAGTTGAGAGAGGAAAAGGAAGCTAAGTTCGTCATCCTGAAGCAGACAACATGATTATCCAAGAGTATGCCTTGGAGTTTATCCGGTAGTCCAAGTATGCACCGGAGATGGTGGCTGACCCGAGGGCTCGCATGAGCAGGTTCATGAACAGAGTGGCAGATTTCTTGGTCAAGGAGTGCAGGACTGCTATGCTAATCAATGAAATAGATATCTCCTGGCTGATCATATATGCCCAGCAAATAGAGACGGAGCAGATGAAGGAGATGGAGAGCGAGGCCAAGAGGGCTAGGATAGGGAGCTATGGGCATTTCCAGCAGAGATCCGGTGGTGGACATCGCCCTCAGTCCCACTAGAAATTGTCATCCCCAGCTTGATCATCAGATAGTATTCCATCCAGACCCAGACGTGACCAGAGGGGTAGAGCATCAGGCTCTAGAGGCCAGAGGAGCATGGCAGGGGAGCACACTTTTCCAACTTGTGCGAGGTGTGGTAAGAACCATCCTGGGCAATGCTTAGTTGGCTCAGATGCTTGTTTTAGGTGTGGAAAACCCAGACAAACACTTAAGGATTGCCTTCCATCCAGACAACGCGATGATTGGTTATGCACCCCAGCCACCAGTTCAGCAGCTCACCGAACTCAGCAAGGCACCTTTTCTAGTATAATGAGCAGACAACGCTAGAATAGATTCTATGGAGTATAATCTCGTTTGGACCAGTAGTGCTCATATGATGTGGTTACTGGTACATTACTAGTATTCCCTCTTGATATGTATGCATTGTTAGATCTAGGGGCTACATTGTCCTTTGTGATTCCTTATGTTGCTATTAGTTTTAGACTCAGTCCCAAAATCCTGTTAGAATCCTTCTTAGTCTCTACTCCCATTGGTGAGTCAGTTTTAGCTTGACAGGTATATAGAAACTGTCCTATCACGATTCTCATAAAGTCACCTTAGCTGACTTAGTGAAGATAGATATGAGTGATTCAGATATTATATTCAGTGTGGATTGATTGCATGTTTGTTATGCTTCAGTCAATTGTAGAACCCATTTGGTAGAGTTCTGATTTTTGGGTGAACCAGTCCTAGAGTGGAAGGGTAGTTATACTGTGCCTGTAGGTCACTTTGTTTCCTCCCTCAAGGCCAGGAAGATGATCTCCAAGGGTTGTGTGTACCATCTAAATAGGGTCAAGGTTTCAACATTCAAGACCTTGACTCTTCAGTCAGTTCCTGTTGTATGTGAGTATTTGGAGGTGTTCCAGATGATCTACCAAGAGTCCTGTAACACCCCAAAATTTTCTAAGATCATACTCGAAGGTTGAAGTGGAGGAAATAAGAAAATCTACACCAGGTTATAGAACAAGTCATCAAGTGAACCACTAAGTCACTTGACGGATGATTCAATGACCGGTTAAGTTCACAGTAGTGGAGGAAGAAGGAAAGAAGGTGCAGTGGTAACTGGTCAAGGAATGACACATCATAGTACCCAACGAGTCGTTGAGTTACTCATTGGGTGGTTCAGAGTTGGAATCAGGAGGATTTTTTAGAGGGGCTTGACGGATGAGACGGCGAGTTGACGTGACTCCCCACAAGTCGTTGTATGACCCGTCTAGTGTGCAGAGTTGAAGGAAGGGTCAATTTTCTAGTGGTGACGATGAGTGCATGCAATGAGTCATCATCCCACCTAACGACTTGTCGATTCCTCTGTTGGTTGGGAAGTTTTGAATGCAGGGAAGATTCTAGTAGTGGCAACGAGTGAGGACCACGAGTCGTTTATGGACCCAACAACTCATTGATCCCTCGGCGGGACTGGCAGTGCCCAATTTATTGCTTAATTAGTAAGGATATGTTCATAATTCCTAAGCTCCTAAGTCCTAAACTACATTATTTTAAGCCCTGAAATTAGTGTATTAAGAGGGTTTATCCTATCTCAAGTCATTAGGGTTTCCCATGCATGCGAAGCTTTGAATTCTCTTGGAACATCAATCTAGAAATTTTCTCAATTCTTCCCCAATTCTCTTGGGCTTTCAAAGCCAAGTTGAGAATCAGTTTACCAAAGTATGTAGGGCTATGAATGAGAGTTTCCTTTCAGTCTCATGCATAAATTTCTCCCTAAGTTCATGAATTCAAGTTCTAATTCAAGTTTATGATCTTATAGGGTTTTAACCCAATTTTATGGAATTCTCTATGATATGTCTATGGGTCAATTCCTATCATGTTTCAAAGCATGTTTTAAGATTTATGGGCATATTTTATATACAAATTGATTATACATTCATGCTTTCAAGTTTTAGAAATAATTCCCTATTATGCAAGTTTTATGAAAAGTCAAGTTTATGATTCATAATTTCAAGTTTGATGAGATACCTAGCGTGAATGAATGTTTATAAATTACTCATGTGTGAATTTATAACTTTTACTTATGAAGTCTATTTCAAGTATGCATGATTTTAAGATTTGGGCATGCCCCACAAGTTAAGCATGTTTTCATGATTTAGCTCAGTTTTATAAAATCGGCTTACTATATGGTTTGGAGTCAATACTCCCACATTCAGCTTATGGGATGTTTGGAGCCATGACTCCCAAATGTCCAGATTTCAAAATATGAATGTAATTATGATTTTCAGCTTCATTATAAAATGATGGGAGCACCTTCCATGTTTTTGGGAGTAGTGTCTAACACCGAGTAGGCCAGGGGTTCAGGTAAATCCCAGATCTCAAAACTACGTGCCAATGTAGGTTTATATATTTACATTGGGACCTCCCTTATGAGTGTTTTTGGGCCTTTAGCTTGATATCGATATCATGATATCATCCTTAGCCCTGGTAAGTTTTTGGATGGCTCTGCCCACTTGAGTGTGATAGATGGGGCATCACGTAAGCCCTATCGTGATGGTGTCAGTTATATGACAAGTCTCCCGTTGTTCATCATGATTTCAGTTATTCATTTTCATGACTCATAATATTATGTTTTATAGCAGGTTTGACCCAATGATCATCTTATGAGCTTTTACTTATGATTTCAGCTATGACAAGTCATATAATTTCTGTCTTCAGCTTTGGGTCATACAATTCAAATATGATACTCAACTTACAACTATATATGTATCAGATTCATATTTTAGCATGCAATCCTTACTCTCATGATATACTAAAATATTTATATGCATTATTTTAGTTAATATTTACTTAGCATGTTTTACTCAGCTTGCATACTAAGTACATTCCAAGTATTGATCGCATACTCTATGCTGTATCGTTTTATGATATAGGTCCAAGCGATCAAACTCTTTTTCGCTTTTAGTCCAGCTTTTCCCCACAGTCTAACTCAGTTGCTGCTGTTGGTGAGTCTTCATCTTTTGAGAATATTTAGTTTAGTGTTTGATTGTGCTGTTTCAGTTTCAGAATTTAGTGAGCTAGTTGAGGGTCTTGTCCTATCAGCTCATCAGACAGTTAGATATTTATCAGATAATTATGTAGTCTTTCAGATCTATTGAGTGTTGAATCTATTTATGGTCATTGTTATATGTTATGTTATTCATTCTTCCGCGTATTCATGTTTAAGATATTAGTTTCCACCTTGATGTATGCTCTTTAGTTGTTATGTTCATGCAATGGATCGACTTGGAGCTATTCGTGGTTCTAGGTCCCATGTCTCCGTTCGGGGTCCTAGCTCGGGTCGTGAAAAATTCTGTATCAGAGCATTAGGTTTTAAAGTATCCTAGGGTATCTGAAAGTCGCGTTAAGTAGAGGCTTTATTCATGTGTGTGAAGCGTGCCACACTTATGACGGGGAGGCTATGAAACGTTTTAGGAAAGCTTCCCTTCTTTCATGATTCTATCTCGTGCTATGAAGTTCAACCCTTCTACTATCCTAACTTGTATTATACAGGTTTGCAGAAGTATGTCTCCCTAAAGAACCAACAGAGGTTAGCCAGCCCCACCAACTCCAGTGAGCCTCCTTTTCGGTCAGGTTAGAGAGACAACAGCTACTAGGGTTCGAGACTTCACGGAAAAGAGTCCGCCTAAGTTTCTTGGTTTGAAAGTGAATATGGAGTTCAAGGGGAGGGGAAAGGGAAACAAGAGGGCCAGGATGGGGAACTTTGAGTTTTCCCAGCAAGGGTCAGGTGGTGGAAATCACCCTCAGCTTCAGCAGAAATCTTTGGCTCCAACTAGGGGAAATAAGTCTAGGGTAAGGGAGATTACATAACCAGTATACAGAAGATGTGGGAAGAACCACCCAGGGAAGTGCTTGGTGGGTTCAGGTGTTTGCTTTGGTGTGGAAATCCCGATCATAAATTCAAAGACTGCCTATCAGCCAAGCAGAGTGGACGAGCCCCGACCACCCTCCAGCAGCCCAGTTCGGGCGGCCAGCGTTCCTGAAGTGCAGTAGAAAACACCCGGGAGAGTGTTTAGTTGGCAGAGATGGTTTTTTTGGGTGTGGTAGCTCAAACATATACTTAGAGATTGCCTGTCGTCTAGACAGAGCAAGGATAGAGCTAGTGCTCCATCCACCAGAACAGCAACCCCAGCAGCTCGCATATCTTAGTAGGGTGGGTTACCTAGAGCAGGTGGTGGCTAGCTCCAGATGTAGTCGCAGGTATGTTATGATATTTCATGTCGACCCTTGCATGTTTCTAGGCCCAGAAACCATAGTATAAGGCATAAGATCCCTTTTAGAATTTTAGTATGAGATTCATCCTATGAGGCTAGGAAATGGTTATAAGTATAAAGCCTTCAGTGGTAGTTGTAGGGGCGAATGGAAAGTCAAGAGCTAGTGATGTCAGCCTAGCCTTAAGAAAGGATCTAAGAGCCTTAGAGAGATTACATTAAGCTAAGGGGGAGTTGATAAGGTGAAAGTCCAGGATCAGTAACTATGGAAGATCGATACACGCTTATTCAGGTGTCTTCCCATACTTCAGTTAATATGACTCATTCCGTGTGTGAACATGTTATGCCCATGTCTAAGTTCCAAGTACTCCTTATGTGTATTTGTGCTCAGATTCGTAGAATGAGAAGTAACCACTTCAGATGGTGATTCCAGTCTTCTTCTATGATTCCATAAATCTTAGCTTCATGTCATGACCATTTTTATGTATGTAAAATCATGTCTCTAAGCACGCTCAACTCTATGAACTTAGTCCTTAAGATTTGCCTTAGCGGCTCATAGGATCATGCTATATCATGTATATGCCCAGTTTAGATTTCTTGAACAATTTGTCTCGTGATTTACTTACTCTAATCCCGATATATTTTTCACCATGATAGAAGTGATGCTTACAACATGTACGTTCAGGATAACTATCTATTTGTGCCATAGGTGCCAGGTATGGGGAAGTGCATGAAGCACAGTTATTAGTAGCCAAGCCTGGAAGGTGGGGGAATTCTTGAATAACATTAGCTACAAGGAGCCATGGGATAACCATAAGTGATAGGAGTGAATGAGGTGGTGATGTACAAGTAGACCATAGTATGGTGTGACTGGTGACTTTTGATTAGAGCTCAAACTTGTATGACTTTCTTGTTTAAGGGGAAGAAAGTTTTTAGTTGATAACTCAAGGTTGCCAGAGAGCATGAATGGTTTTGTTGTGTATTGTGATGCCTCTAGGGTTGGTCTAGGTTGTGTATTAATGCAACATGGTAAGGTCATTGCGTATGCCTCTAGACAACTTAAGACTCAAGAGAAGAATTGCCCGATGCATGAGCTAGAGCTGAGCCATAGTGTCCTCTTGAAGATCTGGAGGCACTACCTATATTGGGTGTACGTGGATGTGTTCACAAACCACAAGAGTCTTCAGTATGTGTTCACTTAAAGGGACTTGAATCCGCAAAAAAGGAGGTGGTTAGAGCTTCTCAAGACTATGACATGAGTGTCCTTTATCATCCAGACAAGGCCAATGTAGTGGCGGATGCCCTTAGTAGGCTGGCCGTGGGGAGTGTGTCTCATGTTGAGGATAGAAGAAAGGAGTTGGTAAAGGATGTGCAATGGCTTGCTCGTTTAGGGGTTCTCCGTGTTGACTTGGCAGATGGTGGTGTTATTATGTAGAATGGGTCAGAATCTTCATTGGTGACCAAGGTCAAGGCTAGGCAAAATGAGGATCCTATATTGGTAAAGCTATAGGAAGCTGACCAGAATCAGAAGGTGGAGGTCTTCTCCCAATGGGGAGTTGGTGTACTTCGATATTAGGGTCGATTGTGCGTGCTAGCGATTGATTATTGGAGAGAGTGGATATTGGGTAAGGCTCATGACTCTCGATATTCTATCCACCCAGGTGCCACCAAGATATACCATGACTTATGGGAAGTTTATTGGTGGAATGTCATGAAGAAAGACATAGCAGAGTTCGTAGGTAAGTGTCCAAATTGTCAACAAATGAAAGTTGAGCATCAGTGATCGGGAGGCATGTTACAAGAAATTAGAATCCCTAATTGGAAGTGGAAAGATATCAATATGGACTTTATCACAGGGTTGCCTCGTACATGCCGACAGTATGACTCTATATGGGTGGTTGTAGAAAGGTTGACCAAAGCAGTACATTTCCTACTGGTCAAAACTACTGATTCAGCCGAGGATTATGCTTAGTTGTACATTCAGGAGTTAGTTCGGTTGCACGGAGTTCCCTTGTACATTATCTAAAATAGAGGTATTCAATTTACCTAACAATTTTGGAGATCATTCTGGGAGGGACTTGGTACTCAGATTAAGCTTAGCACAACTTTTCACCCACAGAAAGATGGTCAGGCCGAGTAGACTATTTAGACTCTTAAGGATATGTTGAGAGCGTGCGTGATTGATTTCAAGGGTAGGTGGAACAATCACTTGCCTCTCATTGAGTTTGCTTATAATAATAGTTACCACTCCAGCATTCAAGTGGCTCCATTTTAGGCTCTCTATAGGCGGAGGTGTAGATCGCCTGTGTCACGACCCGAACGTAGTCCCGGACCGTAACACGGGACAAGGAGCTCCGAGAGACTCCAAGTCGACCCATGGCATGAACATACATCTAACTCAATATCGATAAAGCGGAATACTTAGCATAAAGACATAGCGGAAGCATCAACATAACATGGAATGGAAAGCAGAACGTACTACATATATAACAACTGAATTCTACACAGTGTGAAAGCCTCTAACATACTTGATGGGTTGATGGGACAACACCCCCAACTAACCGACAAGTCTAGAAAACTGAACATGAAAAAATAACTGATATCAAACCGGTCCTCAAAGAATGAGGACTCACCAAAGAGCTTGGTGCTAAACTCCAAGATGAACTACTGAGGATGCTGGGGCTGAATGTCGGAGTCTGTATCATGAAAAGATACAACATAGAGTATGTGGTTAGTACGTAGAATGTACCGAGTATGCAAGGTAAATAAAACGGACATTAAAAAAATACATAAAAGCTCTTAAGAGATTGTAAGAGTGGGATAACATGCTCATAACATAAATATTATAACATAACGTAAGGCTCAAGGTTTTCAAATCATTCGTAATCCATTCATAATCATAGTCGTAAAAGAAACTTTATTAAATCATCACTTGATCCAAAATAACATAAACATAATAATGCATAAAATATGCAAAACAATGGGAGGACTCGTCATAACCGACTCCATCATGTTAGAGCTTACATGATGCCCCAACTATCTCACTCAAGTGGGCAGAGTCGCCCCAGGCTTGCAGGCAAGGGGCGTATTTGATATCACAAAAGAGGGGATCATTAACATCATAATGTATCAATATAAACCTATGGTGGCACGTAGTTATGAGACACCGGCGTAGTCCTTTGAATGTCGGGCTACTCGGTGCTACACATTGCTCCCAAAAATATGCACATTAGGCTCATACGTAAATCATAAACATCATTCATGAGATTCATGGACAAATAAATATTTAACATCGTTGATCCCCTTTTAATACATGATTAGCCATGAGTCAAGGGCCCTTTAGTCGGCCAACTTCATAAATCGATCAATCATGAAATCCATATCATAAATCGTAAAACATTCTTGAAAATGTAGGCATTGCGCAATACTTTAACATGCTGAAAAATACTCAACTCACTTGAAAACATGATTATAAACATGGGTAACTTGAAAACATGCTTTTCATCATCAATACTTCATCATACATGAACATTCATAATAAATCTCAACTTTCATGAACTTTCATAAATGGGCATTTTAGTTTTAAAAGCTTGAAACATGAATTTAATGGAAAACAACGTAAACCTTGCCCATATTTCGTAATTCAATAATCATAACTCAATTAGATCATGCCCATATAGAGAAATCAAAATTTCATACATTGGGTAAAACCCCATAGAAATTACATAGGAAATTCATGATTTATAGAGGGGTTGGGTATCGGTGTAAAAGGATTCACCCACTCATAACCCTACATACCTGGGGAAGATCAAATTTCATCACTCCATGAAAGCCCAAAGGGAAATTATAGAATACTTGAAGAAGAACAAGCTTGATCACCTCCCTAATTCCCTAACTTTGCATGCATGGATATGAATGAGCCTAGGATAGGTTTTACCCTCATAAAGCGCTGTATTTTGAGCCTTAAACAACGTAGTTTAGGACCCTAGGATCTAGAAATGATGGAAATGCCCTTAATGGAATTCCTAAAATTTCTGCACTGTCAGTGACAATGATCGTCCTAACAGTTCATCCTTGGATACCATGACTCGTGGTATCCATCCGCCGTCTCCACTACCCGACTTCACGTCCTTAGGTTCAATCCCACGACTCGACAGGAAGAGTCGTCCCTTCGGACAACGAATAGTCATATCACCCATTGTTTCCTCCTTCACGACCTGTACCAAGCCTTCCCACGAACCACACCACGACTCGTTCCTCCTTCCAATGAGTCACGGTTTCCTCCCGTTATATCGATTGGAGGTTTTTAATACTCCTTTCCACGACTTCTCACCATGACCTATTGCTCCTCACGACGGGTTGTCCAATGACCTTTTACTCCCCCCTTAGGCTGAGGACCAGTCCCACCACGACTTCAAACAATGACTCGTGGTAACAAACAATGGGTCGTTACTTGACCCGTTACTTCCAACTACCACCCGACTAGACCTCACCACGGATGCTTCCCATGGGTCTTTGGTTGAACCAATGATCCGTTTGGTGACCCGTTCTGTGGAACTTTTCCCAGATTCTGCCAACTTCTATTTTTAAATCCTGGATATAATCTTAGGCATTTTGGGGTATTACTGATCTTGGGCAAATTTATATGCCCAAGTGATACTCAAAAGTGTCATTTTAGCCTTGTTTATCTATCAATGTGTATACATTCTCATGTAATTGGTAATAAAATGTGAATTTATACTAACCAACATGATTAGCATTGTTTTGCAGGTAAAATGTAATTTTGGGAAGCTTAAATGCATGTTGGAAGATATCGATGTTGGACTTGGATGCGAGCAAGGGACAAGGCATTGGACAGCATAAAATAAAGGGGCTCCGCGATGGAGCCGTGTCACGCTGCCATCGCGGAGGCCTTCTGCCTGGATAGGGAATTTTCGCCCAAATTCTAGAGAGGGTACGCGATGGGTCCGTGGCACGGTGGCTTGGCTCCGCGTTGCACGCCGTGCCACGTTGCACGCCGTGCCACGTTGGGCTTTATTTCCTAGACCCCCAGTTCCAGTGAAGGTCCGCGTCCGTAGCGTGTCACGGAGGCAGTGCTCCGCAATGCACTCCGTGACACGTTGCTCGTTATTCCGGGAAAAATTCCCACCAGTATAAATAAAACACTTAGGTTTATTTTTCAATATTCTGACTTGGTGGAGCAAGAACGTGGGTTACAGGCAGTTGAGGGGACGAAATTATCAGGGTTTTTCTCTCTTTCCTTCTTCTTGTATTCAATTGCTTGTATGTTTAACACTCATTTAAAGATGTTTAATCCACAAATGAGTGGCTAATTCCTCTTCTTGCTGAGGTTATGAACAATTGTAGTGAAATGTGATTGTTGATCATATTGGTTTTTCATCTTTTCTTCCATGGTTGTTCTGTTAATTCTTGTTCTTACTGCATTAATGTGTGGCCTACATTAATGTATATCCAAAAAGTCTGGTTTCACTCGAGAGAGCAAGAAATTGGAAAGTTGTGAATTAATAGGATATGATCTTTTCTTAGTTTGGGAAAATTGAGAATTGATTTACTTTCAGGATAGAAATATACCTGAAAGTCGTATTAGTCAATTTAGGAACCGGGTTTGTATGGCTAGAACATGAATTGCATTTAATCACAGAAATGTAGGTGGATGGTTCATGATTCTTAAGTGGGGTTAAATACAAGAGTTTTAATCCCTTGGCAATAGTTCTTGACTAGCAACCGGAGGAAAAGACTAACCAAATTATGTTGATAATTAATTTCATTACATGTTCGTTTAGCCTCAGCATGCTCTCATTCATAGTTCAGACTAACATTAGATAATTGTTTTATCTTTAGCATAAAAATTATAAAACAAAATATCAAACTCTTGGTTACACTGTTGTCTGCATTTTTAGAATTGAAATATAGTACACTTGAGCATATTGCACTTCATCCCAGTCCCTGTGGGATCGATACTTGGCTTACTCAAGCCACTTTACTACTTGTTCGACCATGTGCACTTGCGTGTTGTTATATACCCATCCAAAAGCACCGAACAAGTTTTTGGCGCCGTTGCCGGGGACTGGCAATTGGTGAATTTGTTTTAAGTGTTAATTTACTGTATTTTTATTCTCTTAGTGTTGACAACTTGGTCTTAGCCTGTATTTTGCAGATTTAATTTCTGTTGAACGCTGGCAAGAGACAAGGAGCTGGTGGACTCATATATAGAGCCAGAAAGAATATTTCATAGTAAGCGGAGAGAAGATCTAGAAAGAAAGCTGCAGTTGCTCAGACAGACGATCATGGAGCAATAACAGAATCCACCGGTAGTGCGAGCAGTGTTAGTGCCCGAAGAAGTAGCAGCTCGGCCGATTCGCGAGGTGGAAATCCCACAGGCTAATAATGTCACATCTTGCATCCGCAAACCTGAGCCAGGAGGGAGGTTCGAACTTAAGCAGAATATGGTGCAATTGTTGCACACTAGCGGGCAGTTTACCGGTCTCCCTCATGAAGATCCACAGCAGCATCTCCAAAATTTTTTGGAGATAAGTGACACTTATATCCCCGCTGGAGTGTCATCAGATTACGTCTGGCTTACATTGTTCCCATTTTCACTATTGGGAGAAGCCAAGAGGTGGTTGAAAGCTGAGCCACCGAATTCTATTTCTACGTGGGATGATCTTGCGAGGAAATTTTTGATACGGTTTTTTCCCTCCGGTAAAACAGCAAGACTTAGAAGTCAAATTCTAAGTTTCAAACAGAGAAAGGGAGAGAATCTATATCAGGCCTGGGAGAGATTCAAGTCCATGTTGCGGGATTGTCCTCATCATCATCAGTCCAATGATGTGCTGGTGCACACTTTTATAGAGGGTTTGGAACCCCACACAAAAATATTGCTAGACTCAGCAGCTTGAGGACAAGCGCTGGAGAAAACTTATGAGGAGCTGTATACCTTGTTGAACCGCATTTCGCAGGGCAATCCAGAATGGAATGCTGATTCATCAAGAGGCGGGACAAGGAAAGCAGCAGGAGTGCTAGAAGTGGATGGGTTTACAGCTATTGCTTCACAGATAGCTGCATTGCAAAATCAACTTAACACCCACTTCAACAACATGACAATGAACCAGCCTCAAGCCCCAGTGAATGCTGTGCAGCAGATGTGGTGTGAAGTGTGTGGAAGCAGTGAGCACTCAGCTGAGTGTTGTGGAGCAAATCCTGACTCGGTAAACTTTGTGGGAAATGTACAAAGGAACAACCACGAATAGTATGGTAATAGCTACAATTCCAATTGGAGGAATTACCCGAATTTCTCCTGGGGTAGCAACAACCATCAGGGGCAAAGTTCGGGTCAGGGTGTGCAAAGGAACCAAGGAGGGCAGCAGAATTATCAAGCACAATTCAGAAACAACAATGCACCTCCTCCACCACCATCACCCAGCATTGAGGAGATGTTCAAGACCATGATAGCTAACCAAGCTCAATTGCAGGCTGACTATGTGAAATTGGCAGCCGAAGTGAAAAACAACCAGTTAGCTACCAAGGCACTTGAATATCAATTTGGGCAATTTGCTGGAGCCCAAAACACAAGGCCTAGAGTAGGACTACCGAGCGACACAGATCCCAATCCCAAGCAGGTGAATGCAGTGACCACAAGGAGTGGTTTGCAGTTGAAAGAGGTGGAACCAGAAAGACCACCTCAACAATCGGGAGCAGCAGAAGTCGAGAGGAGCAAAGTACTGAAAGGGGGAAGACTAAGGAAGCTGAATCAGAAAGACCACCACCCCCGTTCCCTCAACGATTAAAGAAACACAAGGAGGAGGCATGTTTCAAGAAATTCATGGAGGTGCTGAAACAGGTACATATTAACTTACCTCTTGTTGATGTTTTGCAGGGAGTGCCGAAATATGCTAAGTATATAAAGGACATCGTGGCAAACAAAAGTCGGTTGACTGAGTATGCTATGGTGGCTCTAACGGAGGAGTGCACTTCCCGGATTCAAAACCGACTGCCCACAAAGCTCAAAGACCCTGGGAGCTTTACTATACAGATTACTATTGGGCAGAGCATCCGAGTTTGTGGATTGTGTGATTTGGGAGCGAGCATAAATTTGATGCCGTCATCGGTATTCAAAAAGCTGGGTCTAGGAACTGTAATCTTGCAATTGGCGGATCGGTCCTTAGCCAGACCTGATGGCATTGTGGAGGACGTTCTGGTGCAAGTTGGCTCCCTAATTTTCCCGGTAGATTTTGTCATGCTGGATTTTGAACCAGACGCGGAAGTCCCATTTATTTTGGGACGTCCTTTCTTGGCGACCGAGAAAGCACTAATTGACGTAGCTGCGGGGCAGCTAATAATGCGAGCACACGACAAGGTGGAGGTGTTCGATGTGTACAAGGCACCCAAGCTCCCGATGGTGCACGAAGAACTCTCGGTGATCAATGTGATTGATCAAGGTGATGATGAGCAGATTATGGATTCACGAGAGCTATTGGGAAAGCCACCAAAACGGTGTAAGCACTACTAGGGGGAGGACGGTGATCGAGAGAAATCGTCCATCACCCTAGAGGACAACTGAGCTTAATGACGTCGAGCCGAGACGGTAAACCAGGCGCTGCACGGGAGGCAACCCGTGAAATTTTTTTTCTCTTTTTAAATTGTCAATAGATTTTTCTTTGTTTTTTTTCTTTTTCTTGATTTACTACAAAATTTTAGTTTTAGTTTTTGTTTTTATTTTTATTCAGAGTGAAACCTATAATTCTAACCAATTTTGTATAGTGAGATGAATTTCAGGTCAAACGGAGGAAAATATGCATGGAATCGCAAAGGAAAATTCGAGGTATGAAAATTAACAAAAAGTGGCAAAATAGTGAGTTAGGGCGATAGCTCCATGTCACGGAGGTGGACCTTCGTGTTACCCTCCGTGACACGTTGAGGTATAATCCAAAATTGTTAAAAATTTCTAGAATAGGCTTGCGACAGCTCTGTGTCAGGGAGGCAGTGCACCGCGATGCACTCCGTGACACGTTGACGTGTATATCGCGACGGGTCACACCGGGTCGCCGGGTGACCCGCGCGATTTTTCTACTTTTTAACCCCAAAAACCCCTCCCTTTTCCTTATTTTTCAATCACTCCACGACCAAACTCCCCAAAACCCATCCCCCTTCAACGTGACACGGAGTAGGCAAAGAAAATCATCAAGTTTTCTTCAATTCTTACACTTCAAGGTATGTTCTTCGATTCCATCTCATTTCTTGTCGATTTTCTTCGATATTGAGCATGTGAGGTGAGCTAAGTTGGCCCTAAGTAGAAATTAATCATGAATTCAATTGAATTGTTGTTGATGAATGTTTGGAATGTCATTATGATTGCTTGAACCCGTTAATTGCATAATTTAATCGAATTTTCTTGATACTATCATTTCTAGGGCTTGTTTTTGAATTTGAAGTGGAAAAATGTAGTGAACTTGTGAAATTCATGCCGGGATGTACATGTTGAATGAGATGAGTCGATGTGCTAATTGTTAGGATGTTGATAGAACGACGGATTCTCAGGCTAAGGGAATGTTGAAATTTGCAAGAATTGGGTTGGTTGTATAGGTTCGGGTAGATAAATTCTTGTTGTTGTTTTCGTTTCTTTGTTTTTCCTTGCTAAGTGTGATGGATTAAAAGGTTATCGATGGTAATGATTGTTGTTAGATGTACGAAGTCTGAGTAGTACATAGAATATATACCATTGAATTCTTTGTATGGACTAAGCATGTTTGTATAGTTGGTTGTTTATTTATGCAAATAAGCATGATCTTGCCGGTATGTTGTAACTGTAGCTAAGGACTAAGTGTGGGGTAGCCTAGCTTAACCCGACCTTAGCCAAAGTTAATATCTATTGGCTTAACATTGATCTTGTCTACTTGGGTTGACAGGTAAAATGGCAAGCAGGCAAGAAAAAGGGAAAGGCGCATCAACTTCTGGCGCCGGAAGGAAGCGAATCAGACTGGGCATAGCAGTCCCAGCAGCACCAGTAGTTCCACGCAGCCAACGCCGCCAATACGGAACCAGATGGATGACGGATGAGGGGAAGAAGTGGTACGCAAAGCACAAAGAAAACAAATATTTCCCCGAGGAGCATATAGCACGGGAACCGTTGGCACAGGAGTTCCCTAGGATTGTCCACCGGATCGAGGCAGTTAGGCTCAACTTCAACTTTGAAGAGCCCAAGGAATGCAACCTGCACCTGATTCGGGAATTTTATGCCAACTGGAACCCGACGCTCAGAAGTCACACCATAAAAATCAGAGGGCAAATAGTCACATTTGAGCCCCACCACCTCAATGCTATCATAGGGGCGCGGGACACAGACGCCCACGTGCTCCGACAGCTGAACATTCCCCCACCATATGTGGACATTAGACGCACATTGTGTGGGACCCGATCGACAGCTAGATGGAGCAGACACAAGGAGAGGGGCTACCATTAAACTTTGTCGTATTCACAGATGAACAGGGAAGCCAGAATCTGGCTGAAGATTGTCTGCTCCTGCCTAATCCCTGGGGTACATATGGCAGATGTAACTCGGGATCGTGTATGCCTGGTGTACGCACTGATGAAAGGGCTGGAGATCAATGTGGGGGCGGTGATTATCTCTGCCATGAAGAGAGCTCGGTTGCATCAGGGGCACAGGTACAGCTTTTGTGGACTACTCACCACCTTCCTCAGGGACCTAGATGTCGAGGAAGAGGCCCTTGATTACATCCCGCAGATG
Source organism: Datura wrightii (assembly GCA_035772735.1). NCBI lineage: Eukaryota > Viridiplantae > Streptophyta > Magnoliopsida > Solanales > Solanaceae > Datura > Datura wrightii. The sequence continues at coordinate 102,110,228 of JASDFA010000007.1, forward strand.
GAGAGGCGGGCCTTAGATGTTACTAAAACTAAGGCACCCGACACCACCCACGGGCCAGTGCTTACACTTGGCGAGCGACATGCTCGTGATGATCAGTATATGGCTCACATGTATGGGATGCAGATGCTCCAGCTGAGGATAGGCGGGAGGCCGGCGACAGAGGAGAAGCTATGGCAGCTCGAGCTAGACTACCCTTTCGGCGAGAATGTCAGGGCTCTATGCCGAGTGGGGCCAGCATTTGTAGAGCCCACGAATGATGACGTCCCCAAAGACGAGGAGACACGTCGGGAGGATTCTGATGTGGAGTCCGATGACGACGACGGGGGTGATTCAGACATGGGAGATGAAGCAGTAGCACCTGATGAAGAAGTGGAGTACTTTGATTGATCAGGGAGTTCCACCACCCAATTTTTGTGCTATTTTAATTTTTGTGAACACTGGGGACAGTGTTCGAGCTAAGTGTGGGGTGGGAGTAGTTAGGTGCTGGGCTGTGTTGTTATGTATGTATGCTCTAATCTGTTGTCGGGCCTGTAAAATTTTGTTGTTCCCTGTGATTTGTGAATTATTAAGTGTTGTTCTGTATTGTAAATGTATGCAAAACTAATGTGTGTTGCTGAATGTTGCTAGCTGATTTTGTACATATATCGAAATGATCGATATTTTTAAATTTTTTTTATTCTTGGGTTTCTCGGTGTTTGTTTTCGATTCTTTTACCGAGAATGGTCCCATTGAACCGAAGTCTTAGTTAGTGACCGTTCCCTATGATGGATGGATGACGACCGTCTTAAGGGAAATGTAGTCGTTAGGAGTAGTTTTTCAATTATTTTTCAGTTTTTTTCTTTGGTAGGTTGCATCCCAAAACCTGTAGTTACTGTATGGTTGCGAAATTCTGGTTGCGTGTTGTACATGATATTTAAAATGCAAAGGTGATTCATATGAAAACATCCAACTTTGTAAATATGTTGAGATACCTAGGTCATAGAGTCGATTCAGTGTGATTGAGGCTTAATGTTTGAATTCCTGTAATTAGCTGATTGAAGAGTCTGTGAATACATCTTGAATTGAGCATGTGCAATAAGTGTGAAGTGTGGTGTTATTATTCCATGCTATTGTGAAGTGTCTAGAACTTGCATGGTGTGTGTACAAAACGAAATGAAGGAGGTGTATTGTAGGAAAGGATGTAGGCTTTTCTTTGTTTTAACCGAAAGTTTCTATTTTTCATTGTCGTACCCACCTTGATTGTCTACCCTTGTCAACCTGTTGAGCCTTTAGCCTATTATTTTGTTCTTTTGTCAGAAAGTGTAAACCGAGCTGAATCCTTTCTTTTCATTATCCGTAAAGTCTATACAAAACTCTTAAGCGCTTAAGAAGAGAAAATCATTTTCCTAAAGTGTCAAAGAGTGAGAATGGTGAAAAGAAAAGAAAAGTAGAGTGATGGAAGAAAAGAAAAGGTTGAAGGTGCACTTGTTATAAATAAACTATAATGAAGGTGCATGAATAATCTTTGTTGTTGTGTCAAGTGTGCTTAATAAGATGGGCCAAACTAAAGAAAAACATCAAGAATGGGAGGATGAAAGAAGAAGCAATGTCCATGAGTTGATGGGATGTGTTGAAAAGGCGCTTAAGGATGCTAGTAGCTATTATTGGCTAACCCAATATTTACTAGTTCCGTAGCTTCCATTACAACCAGTTAAAGTCCTACGTGATCTTACATCGCACTTCTTTATATTAGTGGAGTAATACACTAAGGGCAAGCTTATGGGTCATGACATGATGCATGTGAATTCTTTTGGGAGAGAGAGCGAAATTGTGTTTACATGCCCCTGCTTGAAATTTTGTGAGTCATATGAGCAAAAAGGGGAAGATTCTCTTGTGTTGTGAGGGCACATGCTTGATGAGAGATTAATTTTCGTGTCGGATATCTTGATTAGCTGATTTGCATGAGTTTGCCAATATCGAGAGTCGATTCTTAAGTCAAGGAGGTCTTGATGTATCGAAGGTCATTGCATTGATAGAACCATGCATGTTTTCTTGATGATTTGCTGTATTGAATAATCGGTATGACTGTAGCCAAAATTGTCGAACCAAAGTAGCGAGGTTGGGATGTAAAGTGCATGAGGTGTAGGATTGTTGTTCGAGGACGAACAAGGATTTAAGTGTCGGGTAAGTGATCTTGGGAAAATTTATATGCCCAAGTGATACTCAAAAGTGTCATTTTAGCCTTGTTTATCTATCAATGTGTATACATTCTCATGTAATTGGTAATAAAATGTGAATTTATACTAACCAACATGATTAGCATTGTTTTGCAGGTAAAATGTAATTTTGGGAAGCTTAAACGCATGTTGGAAGATATCGGGGTTGGACTTGGATGCGAGCAAGGGACAAGGCATTGGACAGCAAAAAATAAAGGGGCTCCGCGATGGAGCCATGTCACGCTGCCATCTCGGAGGCCTTCTGCCTGGATAGGGAATTTTCGCTCAAATTCCAGAGAGGGTACGCGATGGGTCCGTGGCACGGTGGCTTGGCTCCGCGTTGCACGCCGTGCCACGTTGGGCTTTATTTCCTGGACCCCCAGTTCCAGTGAAGGTCCGCGTCCGTAGTGTGTCATGGAGGCAGTGCAATCATTACACTCAAATACTGATCATTTAAGCTGAAAACTGACGGAATGACTATCTCTGATTCAAACTACATGACTGATCTGAATTGATAAATCACACATACATCCATATATATAAAAGAAACTTGGGCACATGAACTGAACATGAAAACTAAAAAGTCTTAGGGCAAAAAGTGATACCTCAAGTTGGAACTGAGTCGGTAGAGAATAAATGTGGGTATCTAGCCATCATGTCTGCTTCGGCTTCCTATGTAGCTCCTTCAACGTGCTGATTCCTCCATAAAACTTTGACCGAAGATACTTGTTTCTTAACCTTTGAACCTGATGGTCTAGTATTTCAATCAGAACCTCCTCATAAATAAGGCTGTCCTTCACACCAACATTATCTATCGGAACCACTAGAGCTGGATCACCCAAACACTTCTTGAAGAGTGGAACATGGAATACAGGATGCACATAAGCTAATTCTGAGGGCAACTCCAATTCATATGCCACCTTGCCAACCCGTTTTGCAATCCGGTAAGGGACAATATAACGAGGGTTGAGTTTTCCTTTCTTTCCAAACCACATCACTCCCTTCATGGGAGATACTTTAAGAAACACTCAATCATCCACCTCGAATTCTAATTCCCTCCTTCTCATATTCGCATATGACTTTCGGCGACTTTGAGCTGTTTTCAACCTGTCTTCTATGAGATGAACCTTCTCTATAGCCTCATGAATCGAATTTGGTCCTATCATCACAGCTTCACAAACTTTGAACCAACCAATAGGCGATCTACATCTCCGCCCACAGAGAGCCTCGAACGTAGCCATCTGAATACTGGAATGATAGGTGTTATTATATGCAAACTCAATAAGAGGCAAATGATAATCCCAACTAACTTTGAAGTCAATCACGCATGCTCTCAACATGTCCTCGAGAGTCTGAATTGTCTGCTCCGCTTGACCATCCATTTGCAGGTGAAATGCTGTACTGAGCTTAACCTGAGTACCAAGTCCTTTTTTAAATGACCTCTAAAATTGAGAGGTAAATTGGGTACCTTTGTCTGATATAATAGACAAGGGCACTCCATGCAATTGAACTAGTTGTCAGATATATAGTTTGGCATAATAGTCCGCCGGATCCGTGGTTTTGACTGGTAGAAAATGAGCGGCCTTGGTCAACCTGTCAACCACAACCCAAATTGAGTCATATTGACGACGAGGGCGAGGCGACCCTGTGATGAAGTCCATATTGATTTCTTCCCACTTCCAAGTAGGAATACTGATATCCTGAAGCACACCTCTCAGTCTCTAGTGCTCGACCTTTACTTGCTGACAGTTTGGACACTTAGCCACAAATTCCGTGATGTCCTTCTTCATGCCATTCCACCAATAGACTTCCCGTAAGTCACCGTACATCTTGGTGACACCCGGGTGGATAGAATACCTGGATCCATGAGCCTCGTGCAACATCCGGCTCCTCAAATCATCAACATCTGGAATGCATAAATGACCCTGGTACCGAAGCACACTGTCTCCCCCTTTGGTCTGATTTTGAATGGCTTCCTTCAACTTTACAAAAATAGGGTATTCATCTTGTCTAGATTTTACCTCCGTCACCAAGGACTATTCTGTTCCGCTCTGAATAATAACACCGCCATCGGTCGAGTTAACCAACCTAACTCCCAACCTTGCGAGTCGATGGACACCCTTCACCAGCTCCTTCTTCCCCTCATCCATATGAGATACACTCTCCATAGAGAGTCTTCTACTAAGTGTGTCTGCGACTACATTGGCCTTACTCGGATGGTAAAGGACACTAATATCATATTCTTTAAGTAGCTCCAACCACCTCCTTTGCCGAAGATTCAGATCCTTCTGGGTAAACACATATTGTAGACTCTTATGGTCGATAAACACATCCACGGGGACCCATACAAATAATGTCGCCATATCTTCAAGGAGAATACCACCGCGGCCAGTTCAAGGTCATGGGTCGGCTAATTTTTTCTCATGAACTTTCAGCTATATGGAGGCATAGGCTATAACGTTTTCGTGCTGCATCAATACACACCCAAGTCTAATCCTTGAAGCATCACAATACACCACGAACCCATCGGTACCCTCGGGTAGGGTCAACACCAGTGCTGAGGTAAGTCGAGCCTTCAACTCTTGGAAGCTCTTCTCACAAGCCTTTGACCGTTGGAATTTCACCTTCTTTTGGGTCAATTTGGTCAAGGGTGTTGCAATAGATGAGAAATCTTCAACAGATCTCTGATAGTAGCCAGTTAAACCCAAAAAGCTCTGGATATCTAAAGGATTCACCGGTCTAGGCTAATTCTTCACCGCTTCTATTTTTTGAGAGTCCACCTGTAAGCCCTCACTTGTTACCACATGGCCCAAGAATGCCACTGAGTTCAACCAAAACTTGCACTTGTTGAATTTAGCATATAATTGGCGATCCTTGAGAGTCTGTAGCACCACCCTCAAATGAGTGTCATGCTCCTCCTCGCTCCGAGAGTATATAAAGATGTCATCAATAAAATCAATCACGAACATGTCCAGGTATGGATTGAACACCCTGTTCATCAAGTCCATAAAAGCTGCAGGAGAATTCGTTAGTTCAAAAGATATAACTACAAACTCATAATGACTATACCGCATCCTGAAGGCTGTCTTCGGGATGTCGCTCTCCCGAACTCTGAGCTGATGGTACCCGAATTTGAGATCTATCTTCGAGAAACACTTGGCACCCTGAAGCTGGTCAAATAAATCATCACTCCTGGGTAGAGGATACCTATTCTTGATGGTGACTTAGTTCAATTGCCAATAATCAATGCAAATTCGAAGGGAACCATCCTTCTTTCAAACAAATAAGACTGGTGCACCCCATGGAGACTTGCTTGGTCTAATGAAACCCTTATCCAAGAGATCCTTCAATTGCTCTTTCAACTCTTTTAGCTCGGCTGGATCCATTCTTTAGGGAGGAATAGATGTAGGCTGGTATCGGGAAGAAGGTCAGTACCAAAATCAATCTCCCGCTCGGGAAGAACACCTGGTAAATCATCAGGGAATACTTTGGGATACTCACACACTACCAGAACTGACTCGATGGTTGGGGTCTTGGACTCAACATACTTAACCCTAACTAGATAATACACATAACCTTCGAAATCATCTTCCTGGCCTTAAGATAGGAAATAAAATGACCTACAGGCACGATCGAACTACCTTTCCACTCCAAGACTGACTCACTCAAAAAATGGAACTCCACCGCACGGGTTCTACAATTAACAAAAGCATAACACGCATACAACCAATCCATGCCGAGAATAACATCAAAAGTCAGTCATGGCTAACTCTACTAGATCTGCGAAGGTGACTTTATGCAATACTGAGATCGGGAAACTTCTATACACTCACCTAGCTACAACTGAATCACCAACGGGAGTAGAGACTAAAAATGCTTTTGACAGAATTTTGGGACTGACTCCAAAGCTACTAGTAATATAGGGCATCACAAAAGACAAGGTAGCCCCTGGATCTAACAAAGCATAAGCATCAAGGTGAAACACTTGTAATATACCAGTAACCACATCTAGTGAAGTCTCCTGCTCTTGACATGAGGCGAGGGCATAGAATCCGTTTTGGCGCTGTCCGCCACCCCCACTAGTGGATGCCCCCTGCGGAGCTAAACATGCTGGAGCTACTGCTGACCTGGTAGTTTGTGCATGACCTCTATCATTATCTTGTCTAGCAAAAAGACACGCTCGACGCATGTGACCGAATCTATCACACTTATAACAAATATCTGAGCCGAGCAAAGCGCTCCCCGATATGACTCTTGCCGCACTTTTTGCAGGTTGAAAAGATGCGCTCCACCTGCGTGCCCCTCTGCTCCCTCAAACCTGAAGCCCTGCTCCTCTGATCACCCTTGGGTCTGGATGGAATGCTAGCTGATGATGGTGCTGGAGCTAGTGACCTCTGCTGAAACTGAGGGCAGTGACCACCGCCGGATCCCTGCTGAGTAAACCCATGACTATCTATTTGGGCCCTTTTGGCCTTTCTCTCCCTCATATGAGCTGCCTCCATCTGCTTGGCATATAAAACTATCCGAGGGAAATTCATATCCTGGTGGAGCATAATGGTCGTACAATCTTTGTCTAAATAGCTCGCCACGCCATGAACAAACCTGCTCACCCGCACCCTCTGATCAACCACTAACTCTGGGGCGCACTTTGATAGACAAGTGAAGTCAAGGGAATACTCCTGCACCTTCATCCTCCCTTACTTAAAATCAAGAACTCGGCTACCTTCTGCTGCCTCATCTCACGAGGGAAGAACCAATCTAAGAACGCAACATAGAACTCCTTCCAAGTGACAGGACCTGCTCCGGCGTCCTACTATCTTTCCATTGCCGAAGCTAATATGTGCGACCCCTTTCAACAATATGTGACCAACTCTGCACATTCAACCCCACTCGCCCCCATGACCTGGTTGATCTTCACAATCTCATCAATGAACTCATGCGGGTCCTCATCTACTTTTGACCCGAGGAACTATGGCGGGTTCATTCTCAAGAAATCCCTGACTTGAGCCGCCGCTGCAATTCTATTTTGTGAAACATGCACAATTGCCTGCTGATTGACCTGAGTGGTCAAGGCCTACACGAGCATCTGAATAGCTGCCCGAAACTCAGCATGGGCAACCAGCTCCGGTGCATGGTGCTCCTGGACTGGTGGGGCCTTTTGGTGCCTATTTTCGTTGGCCATCCTCATGGCCTTATCCATTCCCATTCCTCCTACCATTTATTCTGCGGGGAGCCATGATTCTGCAATCGCGAATATCACAAACTAAAAGGATAGGGAAGACATTTCATTGCACGACAACCTCTTCTTTATAAGTGTGGCGTGCTTTACAACCATGAAAAAAAATCTACTTAATGCAATTTTCAGACACCTTAGGACACTTTAAACCTATCGATCTTATACCAAGTTAGTCACGACCCGAACATAGTCCCGGGTCGTAACACGGGACAAGGAACCCTGAGAGACTCCAAGTCGACCCATGACATGAACATATATCTAACTCAATATAAATAAAGCGGAATACATAGCATAACGACATAGCAGAAGCATAAACATCACATGGCATGGAAAGAGGAACGTACTACATACATAACAGCTGAATTCTACAGATAGTCTGAAAGCCTCTAACATATCTGATGGATTGATGGGACAACACCCCCAACTAACCCGACAAGTCTAGAAAATTGAACATGAAAAGATAACTGATATCAAACCGGTCCTCAGAGAATGAGGAATCACCAAAGAGTTGGATGCTAAACTCCGAGATGAACTACTGCGATGCTGGGGCTGAATGTCGGAGCCTGTATCATGAAATGATACAACATAGAGTATGTAGTCAGTACGTGGAATGTGCCGAGTATGTAAGGTAAATAAAACGGACATAAAGAAAACCATAAAAGCTCATAAGAGATCGTAAGAGTGGGACAACATGCTCATAACATAAATATTATAATGTAATGTAAGGCTCAAGATTTTCAAATCAATCGTAATCCATTCATAATCATAGTCATAAAAGAAACTTTATTAAACCATCACTTGAGCCGAAATAACATAAACATAATAATGCATAAAACATGAGGAACAATGGGAGGACTCATCATAACTGACTCCATCATGGTAGAGCCTTACATGATGCTCCAACTATCTCACTCAAGTGGGCAAAGCCGCCCCAAGCTTGCCAGGCAAGGGGCGTGCAGTATGTGATATCACGAAAGAGGGGATCATTAACATCATAATGTATCAATATAAACCTACAAGGGCACATAGTTATGAGACACTAATGTAGTTATTTGAACACTGGGCTACTCGGTTCTAGACACTGCTTCCAAAAACACACTAGGCGCATACATAAATCATAAACATCATTCATGAGATTCATGGCTAAATAAATATTTGACATCATTGATCCCCTTTTCATATATAATTAGCCATGAGTCAAGGGCCCTTTAGTCGGTCAACATCATAAATCGATCAGTCATGAAATCCATATCATAAATCATAAAACATTCTTGAACATGTGGGCATTGCCCAAAAACATGATTATAAACATGGGTAACTTGAAAACATGCTTTTCATCATCAATACTTCATCATACATGAATGTTCATCATAAATCTTAACTTTCATAAACTTTTCATAAATGGGCATTTTAGTTTTAAAAGCTTGAAACATGATTTTAATGGAAAACAACGTAAAACTTGCCCATATTTCGTAATTCAATAATTATAACTCGATTAGAACATTCCCATATAGAGAAATTAAAATTTCATGCATTGGGTAAAACCCCATAGAAATTACATAAGAAATTCATGATTTAGAGAGGGATTGGGCATGGGTGTCAAATGATTCACCCACTCATAACCCTACACACTTGGGGAAGATCAAATCTCACCACTTCTTGGAAGCCCAATGGAAAATTGAAGAATACATGAAGAAGAACAAGCTTGATCACCTCCCTAATTTGCTAACTTTGCATGCATGGATATGAATGATGCATGGATATGAATGACCCTAGGATAGGTTTTACCCTCATAAAATACTATATTTCGAGCCTTAAACGACGTAGTTTAGGACCCTAGGACTTAGAAATAACAAAAATACCCTTAATGAAATTCCTAAAATTTTTGCACAGGTAATGACAACGAACGTCCTAAAGGGTTGTCCTTGGGTACCACAACTCGTGGTATCCATCCGTCGTCTCCACTGCCCGACTTCATGTCCTCAGGTTCGATCCCACGAATCGATAGGACGAGTCATCCCTTCAGACAACAATTCGTTATATCACCCGTTGTTTCCTCCTTCACGACCTGCACCAAGCCTTCCCACGAACCATACCATGACTCGTTCCTCCTTCCAATGAGTCGTGGTTTCCTTCTGTTACATTGAATGGAGGTTTTTAATACTCCTTTCCACAACTGCTCACCAAGACTCGTTGCTCCTCCCCCCTTAAGCTGAGGACCAGTCCCATCACGACTTCAAACAATGAATTGTACTTGACCCGTTACTTCCAAATGCCACCCAGCCAGACCTCACCATGGATGCTTCCCACGGTTCATTGGTTGAACCAACTATCCATTTGGTTACCCATTCTATGGATTTTTTCCCAGATTCTGCCAACTTCCATTTTTAAATCCCGAATATAATCTTAGGTACTTCTAGGGTATTACAGCCTGTTGGTTGGTTCAAGGTAGGTGAGGCTACGTTGATAGGGTCAGATTCAGTTCATGAGGCCATGGAGAAAGTTCAGCTTATTAGGGAAAGGCTGAAAATAGCTCAAAGTCATCAGAAGTCTTATATGGATGTTAGACGAAGAGAGCTTTAGTTTGAAGTAAGTGATTGGGTGTTTTTTAAGGTGTCTCCCATGAAAGGAGTGATGAGGTTTAGAAAGAAAGGGAAGCTTAGTCCTTGATATGTTGGTCCTTATAGGATTCTGAGGTGAGTTGGCAAAGTGGCATATGAGTTGGAGCTACCAGTGGAGTTAGCCTCAGGGGTACATCAAATTTTCCATGTATCTCAATTGAAGAAGTACATTGGTTACCCGACCTTAGTTGTCTCGGTGGAGAGCATAGGTGTGAAGGATAGCCTTACCTATGAGGAGGTTTCGGTTGAGATCCTTGATCGTCAGGCTTGAAAGTTGAGAAACAAAGAAGTAGCTTCAGTGAAAGTATTGTGGAGGAATCATCTTGTTGAGGGAGCTACGTGGGAAGTCGAAGCAGCTATAATGGCCAGATACCCGCATCTTTTCCATTCCAGCTTACTTCAAGCATGAGGTATCAGTTTCCTCCTTAGTACTCTATTTCAGTTTCATTTCAAGTTTATGTCTCTTAGTTCCTTTTATGTTTTAGCATGTATGTATGATTCATGAATTTAGTTCAGTCATGTGTATCAGTACGGAGTCAGTCACTCCTTTAGTTTTCAACTTCAGATGTTCGGTATTTGGAATTGCAGTTCCTTCCCTAGCACTTCAGTATGCTTAATCAACATTTGAGGACAAATGTTCCCATGGGGAGATAATGTAACACCCCAAAAGTTCCTAAGATCGGACCCGAGGGTTGAAGACAGAAAAATCTGCGCCAGGTCACAGAACGACTCATCAGGTGACCCGTTAAGTCACTTGAAGGATCATTCAATGACCTGTGAAGTACGCAGTAGTGGATAAAGAAGGGAAGGAAGGTGCACTGGTAACGGGTCAAGGAACGACCCGTCGTAGTACCCAACAAGTTGTTGAGTTGCTCGTTGGGTGGTGTAGAATTGGAATCAGGAGGATTTTTTAGAGGGGACTGATGGATGAGACAACAAGTCCTCGTGACTCCTAACGAGTCATTGTATGACCCGTCAAGTGTGTAGAGTTGAAGGAAGGGTCGATTTTCCAGTGGTGACGACGAGTGCATGCGATGAGTCGTCACTCCACCTAACGACCCATCGAGTCCTCCATTGGTTGGGATGTTTAGATTGCAAGGAAGATTCTAGTAGTGGCAACAAGTGAGGACCACAAGTTGTTAGTGGACCCAACGACTTGTTAGATCCCTCATTAAGACTAGCAGTGCCTAATTTACTACCGAATTAGTAAGGGTATTTTCGTAATTCACAAGCTCTAGGTCTTAAACTACGTTGTTTTAAGCCCTGAAAGGAGTGTTTAAGAGGGTTTAGCCTATCTCAAGTCATTAGGCTTTCCCATGCATGCAAAGCTTTGAATTCTCTTGGAAGATCAATCTAGAAATTCTCTTAATTCTTCCCCAATTCTCTTGGGCTTTCAAAGACAAGTTGAGAATCAGTTTACCCAGGCATGTAGGGCTCTGAATGATAGTTTCCTTTCACTCCTATGCCTAAGTTTCTCCTCAAGTTCATGAATTCACGTTCTAATTCAAGTTTATGATCTTATAGGGTTTTAACCAAATTTTCTGAAATTCTCTATGATACGTCTATGGGTCAATTACCCTCATGTTCCAAAGCATGTTTTATGATTTATGTGCAAATTTTATATACAAATTGATTATTAGTTCATGATTTCAAGTTTTAGAAATTACGCCCTATTATGCAAGGTTTCTAAAAAGTTTATGATTCATGATTTCAAGTTTGATGAGATACCTAGCATGAATGAATGTTTATAAATTACCCATGTATGAATCTATGATTTTGACTTATGAAGTCTATTTCAAGTATGCATGATTTTAAAATTTGGGCATGCCCCCACAGGTTAAGCATGTTTTCATGATTTAGCTTAGTTTTATAAAATCAGCTTACCATATTATTTGGAGTCAATACTCCTACATTCAACTTATGGTATGTTGAGAGCCAGGACTCCCAAATGTTCATATTTTAGACTATGCATGTAATTATAATTTTCAGTTTTGTTGAAAAATGATGGAAGTACCTTGCATGTTTTTGAGAGAGTGTTTAGCACCGAGTGGGCCAGGGGTTCAAGTAAACCCTGGGTCACAGAACTATACAACAACATAAGCTTATATATTTACATTGGTACCTCCCTTGTGAGTTTTCCCTTTCCCCCAAAGGGGTCTTCAACTTGATATCGATATCATGGTATCGTCCTTTGCCCTGGCAAGGTTTTTGACGACTCTGCCTAAGGCTGCGTATTAGTCGGTTCGATTTGGTTTTGAAAGTTATCAATTTTACTTATCAGTTATCAGTTTGTAGACATGCTAAATCATTAAAGAAACATTAAGATATTAGTTAACCGGTTATTGATCGTTATCAGTTCAGTTATCGGGTTAACTGGTAAGATCTCACATGACAAATATCATAAGTCATAAGTATTTTTGGCTAGAAAAAAGTGGGTGAAAAGAGAAAAAGCATATAGAACAAGCTCACTAAAACAATCAACTTTAATTTAAATTTAAACACCATCCCCTTCTCTTTTCATCGATTCCCATTTCATCTTCTTGTTTGGATACTTTATATATTGAAGGCTAAAATTATAATTTAATAAATTATTATTGGGTTATCGGTTAATCCGTTAAAAAAAGTGGTCAAACCGATAACTGAACCAATAATCCAATAACTTGGGATAGTAAACCAATAATCAAACTGTTAGATCAATAACCCAAATCATTAATTCAATTACTCAATTATCAGTTCGGATTATTGGTTTAATCGTTAATGTGCACATCCCTAACTCTGCCACTTGAGTGTGATAACTGGGGCATCACATATGCTCTATCATGATGCTGTCGGTTATTTGATGAGTCTCCCATTGTTCCTCATGATTTCAGTTATTCATGTTCATAACTTATGATATTATGTTTTACAACAGGTTTAACCCAATGATCAATTTATTAAACTTTACTTATGATTTCAACTATGACATATGATTTCTGTCTTCAGCTTTGGGTCATACTGTTTAGATGTGATACTCACCTTACGACTATATATGTATCAGATTCGGATTTTAGCATGCAGTCCTTACTCTCATGATATACTGATTTATATTTATATGCATGATTTCAGTTAACATTTATTCAACATGTTTTACTTACCTTGCATACTTAGTATATTCCAAGTACTGATCGCATACTCTATGTTGTACTGTTTCATGATACAGGTCCAAGTGATCAGACTCCATTTCACCGTTAGTCCAGCTTTTCCCTAGAGTATAGCTCAGTTCCTGTTGTTGGTGAGTCCTTATCTTTCGAGGACATTAGTTTAGTGTTTGATTGTGTTGTTTCAGTTTTAGACTTTAGTGAGCTAGTTGAGGGTGTTGTCCCATCAGCTCATCAGATAGTTCAGAGGCTCATTAGACAATTATATAGACTTTCAGCTTTGTCAAATACTAACTCTGTTTATGATCATTTTTATATGTTATGTTATTCAGTCTTCCACTTATTCATGTTTAAGAATAGTTTCCGCATTGATGTATGCTCTTTAGTTGGTATATTCATACCATGGGTCAACTTGTAGCCATTCGTGATTTTAGGTCCCGTGTCTAGGTCCAAGGTCCCAACTCGGGTCATGACAAGTCCCTCTCATGCAGGAGATTGACTTTGGTACTGACCTTCTCCCTAATACGTAGCCTATATCTATTTTTCCTTACAGAATGGCACCAGCTGAGCTAAAGGAATTGAATGAGAAGTTGAAGTATCTCCTAGATAAGGTTTTCATTAGGCCTAGTAAATTCGCATAGGGTGCTCTAGTTCTCTTTATTCAGAAGAAGGATGGTTCTCTTAGGATGTGATTTGATAATTGGCAATTGAACAAGGTCACATTTAAGAATAAGTATCCTCTCTGCAGGATTGATGACCTATTTGACCAGCTTTAGGGTGCTAAGTTCTTTTCAAAGATAGACCTCAGATCCGACTATCATCATCTTAGAGTTAGGGAGAGTGACATTTTGAAGACAGCCTTCAGGACTCGGTATGGTCATTATGAGTTCGTAGTTATGTCTTTTGGACTAACGAATGTCCCTACAACTTTTATAAACTTGATGAATAGGGTGTTCAAGCAGTATTTAGATATGTTCATGATTGTCTTCATAGATGATATTCTTATATACTCCCAGAGCGAGGAGGAGCATGCCGCTCATTTGAGGATTGTGTTGCAAACTCTCAAGGATTGCCAACTGTTTGCTAAATTCAACAAGTGCATGTTTTGGCTGAATTTAGTAGCATTCTTGGGTCATGTGGTATCTAGTGAAGGTGTACAAGTGGACTCTCAAAAGATAGGGACGGTGAAGAATTGGCCTAAACTTGTCAGTCCGACAGACATTAGGAGCTTCTTGGGTTTAGCTGTCTACTACAGGAGGTTCATTGAGGGATTTTCATCATCCAAGCACTATTGACTAAGTTAACCTAGAAGAAGGTCAAATTTCAGTGGTCGGACGCTTGTGAGAAGAGTTTTTAAGAGTTAAAGACTCGACTCACTTCCTTACCCGAGGGCACAAATAGTTTTGTTGTGTATTGTGATGCCTCTAGGGTTTGTCTTGATTGTGTGTTAATGCAACATGGTAAGGTCATTGTGTATGCCTCTAGACAGCTCGAGACTCAAGAGAAGAATTATCTGACTCATGACCTAGAGTTGGCAGCTGTGGTGTTTGCTTTGAAGATTTGGAGACACTATTTGTATGGGGTGCATGTGGATGTGTTCACAGACCACAAGCGCCTTTAGTATATGTTCACTGAGAAGGACCTAAATTTGTGGCAAAGGAGATGGCTAGAGCTTCTCAAGGACTATGACATGAGTGTCCTTTATCATCTAGGCAAGGCCAATGTAATGGCAAATTCTCTTAGTAGGTTGTCTATGGAGAATGTGTCTTATGTTGAGGATGGGAGAAAGGAGCTGGTGAAGGATGTCCATAGGCTTGCTCATTTAGGAGTTTGCCTAACTGATTCAACAGATGGTGTTGTTATTGTTTAGAATGGGTTGGAATATTCATTGGTGATAAAGGTCAAAGCTAGGCAAAACGAGGATCCTATCCTAGTGAAGTTGAATGAAACAGTCCGTAATTAGAAAGTGGAGGTTTTCTCTCGAGAGGGAGATGGTGTACTCAGATATCAGGGCTGATTGTGTGTGCCGACTGTAGATGAATTAAGAGAGTGGATGTTGAGTGAGGTGCATGGCTCTCGATACTCTATCCATCTAGGTGCCACCAAGATGTGTCATGACCTACAGGAAGTCTATTGGTGGAATGACATGAAAAAGGACATAGTGGAGTTTGTGGCTAAGTGTCTGAATCACCAACATGTGAAGGTTGAGCATTAGAGACCTGTAGGTATGCTTCAGGATATTAGCATTCCTACTTGGAAATGGGAAGAGATCAATATGGATTTCATTATAGGCTTGCCTCATACATGATGACAATATGACTTTATATGGGTGATTATGGTAGGTTGACCAAATCAGCCTATTACCTACCGGTCAAAACTACCTCTTCTGTAGAGGATTATGCTAGATTGTACATTCAGGAGTTGGTTCAGTTGCATAGAGTTCCTTTTTCCATCATCTTAGATAGGGGTACTTAATTCACTTCTCAGTTTTGGAGATCGTTTCAAAAGAGCTTGGTACAAAGGTAAAGCTTAGCACACCTTTTCACCCACAGATAGATGGTCAGGTCGAGCGGAAAATTCGGACTCTTAAGGACATGTTGAGAGCTGTGTGATTGATTTCAAGGGTAGTTGGGATGATCACTTACCTCTCATTGAGTTTGCCTACAATAACAGTTATCACTTCAACATTCAAATGACTCCATTTGAGGCTCTTTATAGGCGGAGGTGTAGGTCATCTATTGGATGGTTTGAGGTAGGTGAGGCTATATTGATAGGGCCTAATTCAGTTCAAGAGGCTATGGAGAAAGTTCAGCTCATTAGGGAGAGGCTGAAAATAGCTCAGAGTCATTAGAAATCTTATGCAGATGTTAGGAGGAGAGAGCTTGAGTTTGAGATTGATGATTGGGCGTTTCTAAAGGTGTCTCCCATGAAGGGAGTGATGAGGTTCAGTAAGAAAGGGATGCTTAGTCCTCGATATGTTGTCCCTTATAGGATTTCCAAGGCGAGTTGTAAAGGTGGTGTATGAGTTGGAGCTACCAGCAGAGTTAGCTTTGGTGCATCCAGTTTTCCATGTATCTTTGTTGAAGAAGTGTATTAGTGACCCAACCTTAATTGTTCCAGTAGAAAGCATTGGTGTGAAGGATAACCTTACTTGTGAGGAGGTTTCAGTTGAGATCCTTGATCGCCAGGTTCGAAAGTTGAGGAACAAGGAAGTAGCTTTAGTGAAAGTTTTATGGAGAAATCAGCTTGTTGAGGGAGCTATGTGGGAAGCCGAAGCAGATATGATGGCTAAATACCCACATCTTTTCCTTTCGGCTTAGTTCCAGCATGAGGTACGAGTTATCCTCTTAGTACTTTATTCAGTTTCATGTCAAGTTTGTGTCTGTAAGTTTCTTTCATGTCATAGCTTGCATGTATGTTTCATGAATTCAGTTTAGTCATGTAAATCAGTCCGGAGTCAGTCACTCCGTCAGTTTTCAGCTATGGTTGTTTGGTTTTGGGATTGCAGTTCTTTCCCCAGACTTTCAGATGCTTAATCTACATTCGAGGATGAATGTTCCCAAGGGGGAGATAATGTAATACCCCAAAGGTCCCTAAGATCATACTTGAGGTGTAAAACAAAGAAAATAAAAAAATCTACACCAGGTCGCAGAAGGACTCGTTAGGTGACCTGTTAAGTCACTTGACGGATCATTGAGTGACTCGTTAAGCATGTAGTGGTGGAGAAAATGTTGATTTCCAAATGTTATGATGGATTGAGGAACGAATCATCAACTCCCCTCCCGTTAAGTGACTCGTTGAGTGAGAAAGATCAGAGAATGGAGTAGTGGTTGCCAGTGGCAACAGGTCATGGGATGACCCGTCAAGTCTCCCAATGGGTCGTCCAGTATCTCATGGGGTTTGGCAGTGTGATTTTTCATGTCGAGTCATTAAGAGTGTTTTCGTAATTCCTAAGTTCCTAACTCCTAAATTAAGTCATTTAAAGCCTTCTAAAAGGTGTCTTTAGGGGTTTTAATCATCCTAAACCCTCATTCTGCTCCAAACATCCCCTAAGTGAAGATCAAATCCCTCAAGAGAATCTAGGGTTCTTTGTCAAATCTTCTTCAATTCCCTTTGGGTTTCTAATCAAATTGAGAATTATTCAAGCCCGCTATGTAGGGTTATGAATGGGGGAAAATCTTCCACCCTCATACCTAAGTTTCATCCCAATTCTATGATTCAAGTTTCTAAGCATGTCAAATTAAATTCTAGGGTTATTACCCAATTCTCATGAAATCCTCCATACTTTCTCTATGGGTATAATCCCTTCAAGTTTCGGTTGATGTTTCATGATCATTAGGGCAGATTTAAACCTCAATTTAATTATTAATTCATGATTTTAAGTTTATGAAGTTTATGCCCTATTATGCATGATTTATGAATTCTAAGCCTATAATATATGATTTCAACTATGATGAATTAAATTACGTTTTATGATAATAACGTTTGATTTCCACAAGAACCCTTTATGAATTTATGAATTTTAGAGTATGATGATATCCTCAAGTATGCATGGCTTTTATGAATATCAAGTTGATAATCAAGGCCGAGTTACAAGCCTATTTTATGGCTAGTTCACATATCTCAAGCATGTTTATGAATCTCATGATCTCAACTAGCCCATGTATTTCAAGTATATTTCATATTTATGATATGAGTACTGTTACACCCTGTAAGTTTCTAACATTTAGTCAGCCTATCCGTATGTTGATTGAGAGTTTTAGAGTACCATACGTACGAGGAAAGGGCCCGGGGAAAGGCCGAACTTGTGTAAAGTCGGGATTTCATGGGAGGAGGCCGAAACAAGTTGCCCAGAGGGGCAAAGTGGCATGGAGCAGCCCCCTCTGCATTACCCAAAGTGGCACGGAGTAGAATTGGCGCGACCGACAGAGTGCCACGTTGCCTTGTCTGCCGCCTCGAGTATATAATGACCTCACACTTAGATGTTATGTTATTTTTCATATATCCTCGGCCAGCAGAGGTAAGAACGACGGAAAACATTTTGAAATCATCCGATTACACCGCTAAACGCCGTCCAAATCTAAATTAACTCTGGGTAGTGAAGTATAAGGCTGCAGGGAGCATCGCTGCGGAGTTATTTTCGTAAAATACGCCCGGAAAATCATCATCTCGCCGAGCTTAAGTTGATGTAATTGTTCCAAACTATTGTCAATATGATCACGTGGCTAAAGTAAGTATTTCTCCCTTCTAGATTCCCGAGAAATTATGAGTTTTTGATCGTCTTCCGATAAGTTGAAGTATAGTTAGTATATATCCATATAAGTCATTGTTTTCTTCGAATATAGTAATAAAGTATCCCTATTCTTCTGTTAATATGATTACAGTTGAGAAGGGCAGTTGAACACGAGCTAAACTCACCAGTTAATCGGTAATAGCGAACGAGGTATGTTAAGGCATTTTCTTTTGGCAAGTTAGTTCCTTTAGCATAGTAATCCAGTATGAATCCCAGTAAAGCATGTCAGGAATATGTTATCATGTATAGTTGTTGTTTTCAGTCGAGGCTCGTAATTTGTATTGTTTTGGGCTGGATTATACCTGTATAGCTTCTGTGACCACCCTAGGGTTAATAGCTCTGTCGCCGCCGGCCAGGGGCGAGATTGAGTCGCTCTACGGAGCGGCATGCCATCTGCAAGGGACAAAGATGGGGATCCAGATCCTCATATGCCGTGGTTAGCCTTATACACACCCCCGCCGAGTGTTTACGCCCGGGGTGTAGATATTAGGAGTTCTCCGAACTCAGACACAGCTACAGTCAGGGGCTGAGCGGGCCCAGTTGCAGACCTAGGGGATCGGCAGGACGCTTATAGCTGGTAGTTGACTCAGTATGACCTCAATAGGGGTATATAGATTGAGGTGTACTCACTAGGGCTAATGGGTGCTCAGGTGGGTTATTCCGTGCTGATTGTACCTTCCGGCTTATGGGGGCCAGGTAAGGTTTATGCTTGCTTTAGTTACTGATAGTTAGACAGTAAGACACCTAATTTGTCAAGTATGAACCCTACCTTCCTTATTACAGTTATGTTTAGTCCTAATTTCACTACCTCAGTCATCTTCAGTCCGTTTTCTTCACTTCAGTTATTGTCAGATCTATTTCTACTTTTAGTCATTTAAAGTTACTACTTTACATATTCAGTACCTGTGGTACTGACGCCCTTTCTGTGGCGCTGCATTACTTGCCTGCAGGTGCAGATAGACGAGGAGCAGGTCCCTCGTAGTTCCAGTCAGCTGTACAGAGCCGTCAACTACTTTCTTCCGAAGCTTGTGTGATAGAGGTTTACTTCTTTTGTTTGTACAGTATGGGTAGGTCGGGGCCCTGTCCTGACCATCTTATTACTCCTAGAGGCTTGCAGATTGTGTTACTTCCCTGTGGTTAGATGATATCGATCGTGTTGGGTCCATATGTGTTTTAGATTATATGTGATGTCCATGTGGGGCCCTATTTAGCTATTGATTAGCGGCCTTGTCTGCCATAGTTCAGTTTAGCATCTGATTTTACCTTGCAGTTATAACTAGATATCATGGTGGCCTTGTCGGCTCGCATAGGACTCCCAATGATTGTTTGTCCCTAGTTAGCTGTTTATTTTCACAGGTGGCTATAGGCCTTGTCGGCCGGGGGTTGTATTTACAACCGCTATATAGCCCGTTGTTTTCTTGATTCTAGAGTTAGAGTCAGCATTGCACCAGAGGTTCTTAGGCTTAGTCAGCTCAACAGTTCAGGTCCTAGTAGGGAACTAGGTGCCATTCATGCCTCCCAAGGAGGGGAGTGACAAACTTGGTATAAACTTGGTATCAGAGAAGGTCGTATCCCAGGGAGTCTGCAAGCCGTGCTAAGTAGAGTCTTGTCTATGGATGTGTTGTGCACCACATACTATAGGAAAGAGTATGCAAGGCATGATAGGATGGTTACTCTTTCTTCTTATTTAGTCATGCTATAGAGCGGTACAGTATAGGGTTGAGTCCCGAAGCTCATTATATTCTTTTTACAGAGAAATGTCGGACCAGCGACACCCTACGATAGGCAGGAGGTTAGATGTAGAAGCAGGAGAGGGCACCAGCAGGGTGCCTCAACCTCGGTCAGAATTGGCCTGATCTGAGGACGACACGGAGGTATCATCTTGACCTCCCCAGCAGTCTCCACCACGTTAGGATCCGCTTGGGATGGCCGGTGTGACGGCACCGCCTTCGGCAGTTTTTGTACTGTACCATCCGACCAGGAGGTCAGGAGCACGGTGGTTATGCTAGCCCAGATGATGGATGCTCAGCACCAGCCAGTGCCACCTACAGTGGAGGAATACATAGAAGGGCCTGGTAGTTCGAGGGTTCGAGAGTTCCTATCACTAAGTCCCCCGCAATTCATAGGGACAGATAGGGTCGAGGACCCTTAGGACTTCTTAGACCAGATGTAGAGGATTTTTAGGGTGATGCATGCTACACCCACAGAGTCGGTTGAGTTGGCGGTATTCTAGCTAGGGGACATCGCCGTACTATGGTATGAGAGTTGGGAGAGGTCCCGAGGGAGAGATGTTTCCCCTCCGACCTGGCCCAGCTTCTTAGAGGCTTTCTCGGATCATTACCTACCGTGAGAGATTTGACAGGCCCGGGTTGATCAGTTCCTACACTTGGAGCAAGGGTCGATGAGTGTTTAGAAATATGCCATGCGGCTTGATTCCTTGGCTCGATATGCGCCAGCTTTTGTGGACACATTGCCAGCCAGGGTACACCGCTTTTTTATGGGGTTGAACCCAGAATATGTTGAGACCTGCATCACAGCCACACTGTTAGAGGATATGGATATCGCCTGTGTGCATACTTTTGCTCAGAATATTGATGGTATCAGACAGCGGCAACGGGAGATTAGGAGGATGAGTCAGGAGCAGCGCCGTAGGGACAAACTGGGTGAATTACAGGAGGAGTCCTGGAGAGGACCTAGGCCATGGTTATCAGATAGGCCGCCTAGACCTACAACAGCGGCAGAGGAGCAGGTCTAGTCGCCGAGGGCAGCCAGAGCCCGATGAAGGTTCGCGAGCAGTAGGTTCACAGCAGTAGAGGGGAGTGGAGCAGAGTGGGTTTACAATACTAGTTTACCCTATTTGCAGTCGACGCCACTCTGGAGCATGTAGGTATGGTTCCACAGTATGCTACATTTGTGAATAGGAGGGTCACCAGATGAGGAATTGTCTAGCTAGGGGTCAGGGTGAATCGATAGGATAGGTCCTCGGCAGGATCACGAGCTCCAGCATCCCCGGCAGGGCGTAGGCCCTCATTTTCAACAAGCAAAGGCCGAGGCAGATCAGGGGCCTCCAGTTCAGGTGCCGACCCAGACTATACTTATGCACTACCGAGACGACAGGATTCAGAGTCGTCACCAGATGTTGTGACAGGTATGCTGAACATTTTCTCTCATCCTGCTTATGTGTTTATAGATCTAGGATCCTCCTTGTCCTATGTTACACCATTAGTGGCTCGGAAGTTTAGTATTATGTCGGAATTGCTTCGGTGACCTTTCTCAGTGTCTACACCCGTTGGTGACTCTATTATAGCCAGAAGGGTCTATCGGGGGTATACCATAGAGGTTGCCAGTCGTCAGACTACGGTAGACTTGATAGAACTAGAAATGGTTGACTTTTATGCCATTATGGGTATGGATTGGCTAGCTCCATGCTATGCCAATGTCGAATGTTGGACCAAGATTGTCTGATTCCATATTCCAAGGGAGGCAGTACGGGAGTGGAAAGGTAGTACAGCCATGCAAAAAGGTAGGTTTATTTCCTATCTTCGGGCGAGAAAATTGATAGCAAAAGAGTGCATTTATCATATTGTCATAGTTCAGGATGTTCGGGAAGAGCCTCCGACCCTTCGGTCTATTCCAGTGGTTAATGAATTTCCCGACGTATTTCCAAATGAGCTTCATGGTATTTCCCCAGAAAGGGAAATTGATTTTGCAATAGATCTATTACCAGGCACTCAACCTATATCTATTCCTCAATATCGGATGGCTCCTGCTAAACTCAGAGAACTAAAGGAACAATTTAAGGATTTGCTAGATAAGGGCTTTATCAGGCCGAGTAACTCATCATGGGGTGCGACAATTCTGTTCGTGAGGAAGAAGGATGGCTCCCTCCGTATGTGTATAGATTATCGGCAGTTGAATAAAGTCACTATCAAAAACAAAGTACCCACTTCCCAGAATAGATGACCTGTTTGATCAGCTACAGGGAGCGAGGTATATTTCAAAGATTGACTTAAGGTCAGGATATCATCAGGTCCGAGTTCGTGAAAGAGATATTCCAAAGACTTCCTTCAGGACTAGATACAACCACTTTGAATTTCTAGTCATGTCCTTCGGACTGAAAAATGCCCCAGAAGTGTTCATGGACCTGATGAACAACGTTTTCAGACCATACCTGGACTTGTTCGTGATAGTATTTATCGATGATATTCTGGTGTATTCCCGCTCAGAGGAAGATCACCAGGATCATCTACGGACAGTACTCCAGATTCTCAGAGATTGTCAGCTATATGCAAAATTTTCTAAATGTGAATTTTGGCTGAATTCAGTAGCCTTCTTGGGCCATATTGTGTCAGATGATGGTATACAGGTAGATACACAGAAGATAGAGGCAGTGAAAACTTGTCCTAGACCTACCACTCTGATTGAGGTACGTAGTTTCCTAGGGTTAGCCGGGTATTATAGAAGGTTCGTGGAAGGATTTTCCAATTTAGCAGCACCTTTAACCAAATTGATGCAGAAAGTAGCAAAATTCCATTGGACTGAGGCATGTGAGTAGAGCTTTCAGGAACTGAAAGACAAATTGACATCAGCACCGGTGCTAGCATTGACAGAAGGAACAGAGGGTTATGTAGTCTATTATAACGCTTCAGGTGTTGGGTTAGGATGCGTTTTGATGAAGCATGGTAAGGTGATTGCCTATGCTTCCAGGTAGCTGAGGAAGCATGAGAAGAACTACCCTACCCATGACCTGGAGTTAGCCGCAATGATTCATGCCTTGAAAATATGGAGACACTACCTTTATGGCGTCCACGTAAGATATTTTCACTGATCACAAAAGTCTGCAGTATATTTTCACCCAGAAAGAGTTGAATCTGTGGCAGCGTCGCTGGTTGGAGCTGTTAAAGGATTATGATGTGAATATTGTACATCACCCATGAAGGGCCAATGTTGTAGCAGATGCCCTTAGTCGAAATCCATGGGAAGCCTGATGTATTTACGGCCTGAGCGGTAGGAATTGGCCTGAGAATTGCATTAGCTAGCCCAGTTTAGTTGTTCGTATAGTAGAATCAGGAGACAATGGAGCCGTAATCCAGAATACCGCAGTGTCATCATTGGTGGTGGAAGTGAAAGAACGGTAGTATGAAGATCCTATCATGATTTGTCTTAGAAATAGGGTCCAGTGAGGGTAAGTGATAGATTTCTAGGTAACCGAGGACGGAGTTTTGAGATATAGGGATCGCCTCTGCGTTCCAGACGTGGTAGGGCTTTGCCAACAAATTATGGGCGAGGTACACTATGCCCGTTACTCTCTCCATCCAGGTTCGACAAAAATGTACCATGACATAAAAGGGATTTACTGGTGGGCGGGAATGAAAAAGGGGATAGCATAATTTGTAGCTCAATGTCCCAATTGCAAACAGGAGAAAGCTAAACATCAGAAACCAGGCGTACTGACACATGATATAGCTGTGCCTTTATAGAAATGGGAGGCAGTTAATATGGATTTCGTAGTAGGGTTACCTCGTACCAGGCGTAAATATGATTCTATCGGGTAACTGTTGACAGGTCGACAAAATCAGCTCACTTTCTGCTAGTAAGGGATACCTTTTCAGCTGAAGATTATGCTGAGCTGTATATCAGAGAAATAGTCCGATTGCATGGTGTTCCATTGTCAATTATATCTGACAGAGGGGCACAATTTACAACTAAATTTTGGCAGTCTTTTTAGAGGGGCCTGGGGACGCAGGTTAACCTGAGCACAGCCTTCCATCCTCAGAAAGACGGGCAGGTAGAACGTACAATCCAAAAGCTCGACGATATGTTACGGGCGTGAGTGCTGGATTTTGGAGGCAGCTGGGATGAACATCAACCGCTTATTGCATTTTCCTATAATAGCAGTTATCATTCAGCAATTCAGATGGTGCCTTCTGAAGCATTATATGGAAGGAAGTGCAGGTCTCCAGCTGGTTGGTTTGAGGTAGGAGAATCAGCATTAATTGGGCCAGATATTATTCATCAGTCAGAAGAGAAAGTAAAGCTTATCAGGGAACATCTGCTGACTGCTCAGAGCCGCCAGAAATCTTATGCTGATGTACGGCGAAGAAACCTAGAATTTAATGTGGGTGACTGGGTATTCCTGAAGGTTTCACCGATGAAGGGTGTGACGAGATTTTGTAAGAAAGGCAGGCTCAACTCGAGGTTTATTGGGACTTATCAGATTCGCCAAAGGATAGGCCAGGTTGCTTAGGAATTGGATTTACCTCCAGAATTAGAATCCGTTCACCCAGTTTTTCATGTATCAATGCTGAGGAAGTGCATAGGAGATCCCTCGCGGATTGTCCCAGTCAAAGATGTCCAAATCACTGAGGAGTTAGCTTATGAAGAAGCTCCAGTAGCCATACTAGATCGGTAGATCCGTAGACTAAGAACTAAAGATGTTGCTTCCATTAAAGTGTTATGGCAGAATAAGAACCGAGAGGATATGACCTGGGAGGCAGAAGACAATATGAAAACCAGATATCCTCAGTTATTTCAGACTTAGTCAGATTGTGCAGCTAGAGGTTATTGTTGTTGTTGTTTCATAAGTTGCATCACATACATGTATATGTGAGATAGTTGACTTCAGTATATTGTGAAGTGAACGCTAAAGTATTGTGTGAAGTACCTGTATTGGACTTTTCTGTGTTTCAGGGTTTTGGATAGTCCACATTACAGGGGAGACTCTGCCGAAATTTTTCCAAAATAAGTAATTGCAAAGTTAAGGTTCTTGCAAGTAGAAGTTAACATTCGAGGATGAATGTTCTTGGGGGGGGGGATGTTACACCCCATAAGTTTCTAACATTTAGTCGGCCTATTCGTGTGTTAGTTGAGAGTTTTAGAGTGCCATACGTATGAGGAAAGGGCCCGGGGAAAGGCCGAACCAGTGCAAAGTCGGGATTTCACGGGAGGAGGCTGAACCAAGTTGCCCAGAGGGGAAAAGTGGCACGAAGCAGCCCCCTCCGCGTTACCCAAAGTGGCACTGAGCAGAATTAGCGCGACTGGAAGAGTGCCACGTTGCCTTGTCTGCTGCCTCAAGTATATAAAGGCCTCACACTTAGATGTTATGTTATTTTTCATATATCCTCGGCCAGCAGAGGTAAGAACGAAGAACATTTGGAAATCATCAGATTATGCCGCTAAACGCCGTCCAAATTTAAATTAACTCCGAGTAGTGAAGTATAAGGCTGCAGGGAGCATCGCTGCGGAGTTATTTTCGTAAAATAAGCCCGGCAAATCATCATCCCGCTGAGCTTAAGTTGATGGAATTGTTCCAAACTAGTGTCAATACGATACGTGCCTAAAGTAAGTATTTCTCCCTTCTAGATTCCTGAGAAATTACGAGTTTTTGATCTTCTTTCGATAAGTTGAAGTATAGTCAGTATATATACATATAAGTCATTGTTTTCTTTGAATATAGTAATAAAGTATACATATTATTCCATTATTATGATTACAGTTGAGAAGGGCAGTTGAATATGAGCCGAAACTCACCAGTTAATCGGTAAACAACGAACGAGGTATGTTAAGGCATTTTCTTTCGGCAAGTTGGTTCCTTTAGCATAGTAATCCAGTATGAATCCTAGTAAAGCATGTCAGGAGTATGTTATCATGTCTAGCTTTTGTTGTCAGTAGAGGCTCGTAATTTGTATTGTTTTGGGCTGGATTATACCTGTATAGCTTCCGTGACCACTCCAGGGTTAATAGCTCTACGGAGCGGCATGCTGTCCGCAAAGGACGAAGATAGGGATCCAGATCCTCATATGCCGTGGTTGGCCTTATACACACCCCCGTCGAGCATTTATGCCCAGGGTGTAGATATCAGAAGTCCTCCGAACTCAGACACAAGTACAGTCAAGGGCTGAGCGGGCCCAGTTGCATACCCAGGGGATCGACAGGACGCTTATAGCTGATAGTTGACTCAGTATGACCTAAATAGGGGTATATATATTGAGGTGTACTCGCTAGGGCTAATGGGGGCCTAGGTGGGTTATTCTATGCTGATTGTACCTTCCGGCTTATGGGGGCCAGGTAAGGTTTATGCTTGCTTTAGTTACTGAAAGTTAGACAGTAAGACGCCTCATTTATCAGGTATGAACCCTACCTTCTTTATTATAGTTATGTTTAGTCCTGATTTCACTACCTCAATCATCTTCAGTCCGTTTTCTTTACTTCAGTTATTGTCAGTTCTATTTCTTACTATCAGTCATTTAAAGTTACTGCTTTAAATATTCAGTACCTGTGGTACTGACGCCCTTTTTGGGGCACTGCATTACTTGCCTGCAGGTGCAGATAGACAAGGAGCAGGTCCCTCGTAGTTCCAGTCAGCTGTACAGAGTCTCAGCTCCTTTCTTCCGGAGCTTGTGTGATAGAGGTTTACTTCTTTTGTTTGTAAAGTATGAGTAGGTTGGGGACCTGTCCTGACCATCTTATTACTCCTAGAGGCTTGCAGATTGTGTTACTTCCCTGTGGTTAGATGATATCGGTCGTGTTGGGCTCATATGTGTTTTAGATTATGTGTGATGGCCGTGTGGGGCCTTGTTTAGCTGTTGATTAGCGGCCTTGTCGGCCATAGTTCAGTTTAGCATCTAATTTTACCTTCTAGTTATAACTAGATATCATGGTGGCCTTGCCGGCCCGCATAGGACTCCCTATGATTGTTTGTCTTTGGTTAGTTGTTTATTTTCACAGGTGGCTATAGGCCTTGTCGTCCAGGGGTTGTATTTACAGCCGCTATATAGCCCGTTGTTTTCTTGATTCTAGAGTTAGAGTCATCCCTACACCAGAGGTGGTTAGGCTTAATCAACTCAGCAGTTCAGGTCCTAGTAGGGCACCAGGTGCCAGTCATTCCTCCCAAGGCGGGGCGTGAAAAGTACTATATATATATATATATTTTAGGAGTAGTATTTAACACTGATTAGACTGAGGTTTCAGCGCACTCAGGTCTCAGAACTACGTGCTACCGTAGCCATAATGGGGTCCTCCACGAGAGTGTCTCCCATGCACATATGGGCCACCCATGAGTGATATAACGCCTTTTTCATAATTCCACCCTTAGAAAAGTATGAATACCCTCTAGAGTAGGGATTTACAAGTTGGCTCAATATATCCTCACGTGGGGTATGTCAGTTATAAAAATCTCCCATTATTCCTCATGTTTTCCGTTACTCATGTTCATGACTTTGATATTATATTTTATTGCAAATTTGACCCATTGATCAGTTTATGAGTCTTCACTTATGATTTTGAGCATGACAAGTTATATGATTTCTATTTCTAAACTTTGGGTCATTATGTCCAGGTTACAATGAATAGATTATGAATATGTATATTTTAAATTTATGGCTTTTAATATACTTTTCTTAATCTCATGATCTTTCTTGATTTATACTCATGATTTTAGACTAACTTTTTACTAGCATGTTTTACTTACCTTACATACTCAGTACATTTCAAGTACTGACAACATACT
This sequence comes from Datura wrightii, assembly GCA_035772735.1. Classification (NCBI taxonomy): domain Eukaryota; kingdom Viridiplantae; phylum Streptophyta; class Magnoliopsida; order Solanales; family Solanaceae; genus Datura; species Datura wrightii. Next base: position 102,138,218 of record JASDFA010000007.1, read on the forward strand.
CTATGCTAAATCGTTTCGTGATATAGATTTGGGTAGTCCATCTCAATCTCGCCCTTAGCTCGCTCCTGCTCAGAATAGCTAGTTTTCCCCAGTCTTGGTGAGTCCTCAACATCCAAGGAAGTCTATCAGTTTATTCTTATCATGTCTCTCAGTTTCAGATTTAGTGAGCTAGTTGGGGGTGTTGTCCCATCAACTCATCGTAGTAGTATAGGCTTTTCAGATAATTGTGTATAGACAGTTTAATGTTGTTGATTTGTGTTTACCTTTTGTCCTTATGATACACAGACTTTCTCTTATATCATGCTGTTGCTTTATTTCTACTTAGTAAGGCTTTATCATGCTATGTATGTGCTATGGGTTAGCTTGGAGCACTTCGTGATTTTAGGTCCAGTGTTTTGATCTAGGGTCTCAGCTCGGATCCTGACATGTTATTTTAGCTTTTGTATATATATAATTATCCCTATTATCTCTGATGTCAAAAGCTAATGATCTAGGACCAAGGTTGCCTCTTGAAGACCATCTGTATTGCATCTAAACATCCCCTAAGGTGGACACCTCCAAATAACTGTCCTGTAAGTAATCACTGATTTATAATTCTTCAAGTGTTATATCATTTGATGCCATTTTTTAAGAATGTATATAATCCATGGAAACCTTACCTTAGACAAAAGATACAAGTTAATGCCGAACTCATAGATAACTTTATCTCTAGACATTATCCTACCATAGACAATGGTAATTTCTCCTCTTTTGAAGTTGCCATAGAGTTATTGCAAGAGCTGTTTGGTAAAGAGGTTTAAGTTTAGAAGGAAAATTTGCATTCTACCATTTAGATATTGATTGTTTATCCGAATGTAAGGACCAATTATACCAACAACTACTGTATACAACCTACAAATAATCTGTGCATATTCACTAGTTAAAAGAAGATGCTCTATAGTCTCTTGTCGTGGTCTGTAACAATACCTATATCTATAGACTATGGTTATTCATTTCTGGACAAAATATTAATTACAGAATATTTTCTCTTCCAAATTCTCTAAAGAAAAAAAAAGGAAAACTTCTTTGTGCCTTAATTCTTCTCAAGATCTTTTAACTATGAATTGACCATTACTATAAACATTCGCCATGATTTATGAGAAATAACTGTCTGCTATTCCAAAGGTTGTTCTGTGATAATATCATTAGCAACTCCAGTTGTAGCTTTTTCTACAATAAATGTACGTTCCACTATCCATTCTCTATAAAGTAATTCAGCTCTCCAATTCTTTCATCTATGGGAAAATCTAGTGGGACAATATGAATTAATGGTCCCAGTATTGACCAATTATCAAACCAGAAATTGGATGATCATTTCTTGGTTCCCACTTGATTTCATGCTCAATTTCATCTCTGGCCTCTAATATCTTTTTCCACAACTACGAACTTCTTTTTCACTGAACTAAAGTAGGTATGTGCTTCTTGAAATATTTATTCCACATGCATTTAGATCAAAAAGAGTTTGTGGTTCTAAACTTCCATAGTAATTTTGCAAATAAAGTCTTAAAAACATCAAAGAGAGATATGAAATCCAAACCACTCTTCTATTTTGATAAAAACATGCATAATCAGGAAGATCAGTACCTACTTCTATCCTCTTTCTTATTACTCAAAATGAATCTAGCAAAAATCAATGAATTTTATTCAAAGTACACATTGTGGGAACCATGACAACAAAAGATATATAGGTATACTTTGCAGCACACTATTAATCGATATTGCCTTCCTTCTAAATGAGAGTAGTTTCTCTTTCTAATTCTATAATCTATCTTTTACTTTCTTGATAATATCATTGTAATATACCTTTTTATTTCTAGCATAAAAGAAGAAAAAACCTAGTTACTTGAAATAAAGAAAGCCTTTTTCAAAACCAGTGATCTGTGCAACCTCTTGAGATAAACAATTTGTTGTATTCTTATACATATAGAAGGAGTTTTATATATGTTTGATTAATTACCCTGAAGCCTTTTCATACTCCTTCAAAGCTATCATTATCATCAAAAGAGACATTTTTTTTGTTGATGCAAATATTATGATATCATCTGCATAAGTAAGATGGTTAGGACTGACACTCCATTTAAGCATTCTAAATCCTGAAACATCACATTATCCAGTAGAACATTCATGGCTCTAGAAAGGACCTCCACTGAAAGTATGAATAAAGCTAGAGAAAGAGGGCCTCCTTGCTTTACACCCCTAGTAGAATGAAAAAAGCATGGATTTGGCTATTCAAAATAACTGAATACCAATTGTTGTCTATCAACCACCATATCATATCAATCAAGATCTCAAAGAAACCCATCTAATTTAAGATCTTAGTTAGATATAGCCATGATACTCTATCATACATTTTGGTCATGTCTAACTTGATAACCACATTTCCTTTCTCCTCTACTTCATATATATAATACCCCGGAAATTCCTAAGACTAGAATTGGGATTTGAAATTAAAAGTAGAAGAAATCTGAGATTTTTTCTTAGAATGAGTCATGGTAAGGGTCGTTGTTGGGACTAGCGACCCGTTGGAGGTGCCAGTGGTGTGAATCTGCAGAATACGCTGGGAAGTAACGGGTCTCAGGACGACCAGTTGGTTGAAGTAACGGATCGTTGGACTGAGTCGTTAGGAGGATGGTCTTGGTAAAAGGGGGTTGGCACGAGTCATAGGATGACTCATTGTTAGAAGGTAAGAGTCGTTATATGGTCCCTTGGAAGGTTTCCGGAAAAGAGATAGTGGTGACAAAGGATGGTTGCCACGAGTCGTTGGAGTTGGGTACGACTCATGGAACCTGCCGTGGTAACAGGTCTGGAAATAGAACCTGTGCTGAAGCAATGTGGGAAACAACGACTCGTGGAAGCATGTAATGACCTGTTGGATCAGACGTGGTCACTGGCAGTGCAGATCTTCCAAGTTTTTCATTAAGGGTATTTTTGTTATTTCTATGCCCTAAGGTCCTAAAATGCATTGTTTTAAACTCAGAATAGTGTGTTTTAAGGGGGGGGGGGGCGTGTGTAAGTTCATTCTAAGAATCCCTACTCCATGCATGCAACCTAGAGCCTTCCTTGAAGATCAAGTTTGAAGAATTTCATCAGATTCTCTTCAATTTCCTTTGGGCTTTCAAGTGAGAGTGTTAAATCGATTTATCCAGGTATGTAAGGCTATGAATGAGGGTCCCTTTCACTCTCATACTCTAACTTCTTCTCAATTCCATGAATTTCAATTCTAGATTCAAGTTTCATAATCTATGAGGTTTATCCCAATTTTTGTGAAATTCTCTATGATCTATCTATGAGTTAATTTCTTTCATGTATTAAATCATGTTTTATGATCTATGGGCAGATTTTATAATTATTTTGAATATAAATTTATAGATTCGAATTTAAATCCAATTATGCCCAATTATATATGTTATATGAAAAGTCAAGTTATGATTTTATTATGATCTTGATATTAATTAGCCCAATTATGATTTATGCTTTATGATTTGATTTCTCTCGAGTGCTTATCATGAATATATGATGTGTCAAGTTTATACATGTTTTACAAGTATGTATGGATTTCATGATTGATGGATTTATGACTCTTGGCTAATTCATGGGCCCTTGTTCATGGCTAATCATGTATTTTAAATGGGGATCAATGATGTTATTATTTATTTGTCCCTGAACTACATGAATGATTTTATGGTTACTCTACGAGCCCTAATATGCATGCTTTTGGGGGCAGCGTCTAGCATCGAGTAGCCCATCGTTCAAAGGACTACGTCGGTGTCTCAAAACTACGTGCCACCGTAGGTTTATATATATCCAAATGTTAATAGATCCCCTTTTTGTGATATCACATACTGCATGTCCCTTGCTTGGCAAGCCTAGGACAGCTCTGCCCACTTGAGTGAGAGAGTTGGGGCATCATGTAAGCTCTATCATGATGATGTCGGTTATGATGAGTCCTCCTATTGTTTCTCATGATTTATGCATGGTAATGTTTATGTTACTTTGGCTCAAATCATGTTTAATGATGCTTTTCTCCTATGATTATGATTATGACTGATTCATGAATGTTTTGAAAACCTTGAGCTCTATGTTTACATTATGATATTTACTTTATGATTATGCTGTCCTACTCTTATGAACTCTTATGTATTTTAACTGTCTATTTTTACTTACCTTGCATACTCAGTACATTCCAAGTACTGATCGCATACTCTATGTTGTATCATTTCATGATACAGGTTCGAGGGATCAGTCTCAGTCGCATCATTAGCCCCTGCTTCCCTCTTAGACCAATCCAGCCGGTGTTGGTGAGTCTTCATCTTTCGAGGACGTTTACTCATCTATAGTTTGATATGTTATTTAAGTTTTAGAATTTGTCCAGTTGGTTGGTGTTGTCCCATTAGATCATCAGATATATTAGAGGCTTTTAAGATATTATGTAGAAATCTTAAGCAACGGAGTTTGTGAACCTGAAGCAGGTTAAAATGACAATCTAGGAGTATGCTTTGGAGTTCAGTCGTTTATCCAAGTATGCCCTAGAGCTAGTGGCTGATCAGAGAGCTCGGGTGAGCAGGTTTGTACATGGAGTGGAGGACTACCAGGAAAAGGATTGTAGGATCACCATGCTTCATCAGGATATTAATTTCCTCCAGATGGTTTTGCACGCCCAGTAGATGGAGGTAGTGCATCTAAGAGAGAGAGGCCAAGAGGGCCAGGACAAACAGTTATGGGTTCTCTCCACATAGATCGGGATGCGGACATCACCAGCAGTCTCATCATTGGTCATTAGCTTCAGCTCTATCCTCATCCAGTGCCCCATTCAGACCGCGAGGTGATCAGAGGAGCAAGGCCTCAGGTTCGAGGGACCAAAGGAGTATGCAGATAGAGCGCACCTTTTCGGTCTGCGGGAAGTGTGGCAAGAATCATTTAGGTGAATGCTTGATGGGATTGGATATCTGTTTTGGGTGTGGCAGATCCGGCTACATGTGTCAGGAGTTTCCCTTGGCTAGACAGGTGATGGTAAAGGCCGTGCTCAGGCTACAAATCAATAGCAGCACCAGCACGCCTAGCCCAACAGGGTGCATCCACCAGTGCAAGTGGCAGCCATCACTAGAATAGGTTTTATGCCCTTGAATCCCGCTAGGAATAGGATACTTCACCAGATGTAGTTATCGGTATGTTATGAGTATTCCACCTTGATGTATATGCATTGTTAGATCTAGAGGCTACATTATCTTTTGTGACGCTCTATGTTGATAGTAGTTTCGGAGTCAGTCCCGATATTTTGTTAGAACCCTTCTCAGTCTCTACTCTAGTTGGTGATTCAGTTATAGCTCGATGGGTATATAGAAAGTTCCCTGTCACAATACTTCAAAAAGTCACCTCAGTAGACTTAGTAGAGCTATCTATGACCGATTTTGATTTCATCTTCGGCATGGATTGGCTACATGCATGTTACGCCTCAGTCAATTGTAGAACTCGTGTAGTAGAGTTTAGATTTTTGGGTAAACCAGTCTTAGAGTGGAAGGGTAGTTTAGCTATGCCTGTAGGTAGCTTCCTTTCCTACCTTAAGGCCAGAAAGATGATTTCTAAGGGTTGCGTGTACCATCTAGTTAGGGTTAAGGATGCTACATCCGAAACCCCAACTATCTAGTCAGTCCTTGTAGTGTGTGAGTACCTATAAGTTTTTCTAGATGATTTACCAAGAATTCCTCCCGAGCAGGAGATTGATTTTGGTATTGACCTTCTTCCCAATATGCAGCCTATATCTATTCCCCCTTACAGAATGGCTCCAGTTCAGCTAAAGGAGTTGAAGGAACAATTGAAGGATATTTTAGACAAGGGTTTCATCAAGCCGAGCAAATCCCCATGGGGTGCACCAGTTCTCTTTGTCCAGCAAAAAGGATGGTACCCTTCGGATGTACATTGATTATCAGCAATTGAACAAAGTCACCATCAAGAACAGGTATGCCCTCCCCAGGATTGATGACCTATTTGATCATCTTTAGGGTGCTAAGTGCTTTTCAATGATAGACCTCAGATCAGGATATTATCAGCTTAGAGTTCGGGAGAGTGACATTTCAAAGACAGCCTTCAGGACTTGGTATGGTCACTATGAGTTTGTAGTTATGTCTTTTGGACTAACGAATGCTTCTGCTGCTTTTGTGGATTTGATGAACAGGGTGTTCAAGCTATATTTGGATATGCTCGTGATTGTGTTCATAAATGATATTCTCATATACTCACAGAGCGAGGAGGAGCATGCCGCTCATTTAAGGGTGGTGCTACAGACTCTTAAGGATTGTCAGTTGTATGCTAAATTTAGCAAATGTGAGTTCTGGTTGAACTCAGCAGCCTTTTTGGGTCATGTGGTGTCAAGTGAGGGTGTACAGGTGTTCGCGTGATTTGTGGGGTATAAAACGACACGCAAGTGCACGTGGTCGAACAAGTAGTAAGTGGCTTTAGTAAGCCAAGTATCGATCCCACAGAGACTTGGATGAAGTGCAATCTGCTCAAGTGTACTATATTTTACTTCTAAAAATGCAGACAACAGTGTAACCAAAAGTTTGATAGTTTGTTTTATAATTTTTATACTAAAGCTAAAACAATTATCTACTTTGAATCTGAACTATGAATGAGAGCATGCTGAGGTTAAACGAACATGTAATGAAATTAATTATCATCATACTTTGGTTAATCTTTTCCTCCAGTTGCTAGCCAAGAACATTTGCCAAGAGATTAAAACTCTGGTATTTAACCTCACTTAAGAATCATGAACCATCCGTCTACATTTCTGTGATCAAATGCAATTCATGTTCTAGCCATACAATTCCGGTTCCTAAATTGACTAATACGACTTTCAGGTATATTTCTATCCTGAAAGCAAATCAAGACTCAATTTTCCCAAACCAAGTAAAGAACATATCCTATTAATTCACAACTTTCCAATTTCTTGCTCTCTCGAGTGAAACCGGACTTTTTAGATGTACATCAACGTAGGCCACACATTAATGCAGTAAGAACAAGAATTAATAGAACAACATGAAAGAAAAGATGAAAAACCAAAGAATCAATGGTTAAATTTCATCACAATTATTCATAACCTCAACAAGGAGAGGAATTAGCCACTCATTTGTGGATTAAACATCTTAAAATGAGTGTTAATCATACAAGCAATTGAATTAAAGAAGAAAGAAAGAGAGAAAAAACCCTGATATTTTCGTCCCTCAACTGCCTGTAACCCACGTTCTTGCTCCACCAAGTCAGAATATTGAAAAATGAACCTAAGTGTTCTATTTATACTGCTGGGAATTTTTCTCGGAATAACGAGCAACGTGTCACGGAGTGCATCGCGGAGCACTGCCTCCGTGACACGCTACGGACGCGGACCCTCACTGGAATTGGGGGTCTAGGAATTAAGGCTCAACGTGGCACGGTGTGCAACGCGGAGCCAAGCCACCGTGCCACGGAGCGGACGCGGACCCTCTCTGGAATTTGGGCGAATTTTCCCTATCCAGGTAGAAAGCCTCCGCGATGGCAGCGTGACACGGCTCCATCATGGAGCCCCTTTAATTCTTGCTGTCCAATGCCTTTTCCCTTGCTCGCATCCAAGTCCAACTCCGATATCATCCAACATGCATTCAAGCTTCCCAAAATCACATTTTACCTGCAAAACAATGCTAATCATGTTGGTTAGTATAAATTCACATTTTATTACCAATTACATGAGAATGTATACACATTGATAGATAAACAAGGCTAAAATGGTACTTTTGAGTATCACTTGGGCATATAAATTTGCCCAAGATCACTTACCCCACACTTAAATCCTTGTTCGTCCTCGAACAACAATCCTACACTTCATGCAATTTACATCCCAACCTCGCTACTTTGGTTCGACAATTTAGGCTACGATCATACCGATTATTCAATACAGCAAATCATCAAGAAAATATGCATGGTCTTATCAATGCAATGACCTTCAATACATCAAGACCTCCTAGACTTTAATAATCGACTCTCAATATTGGCAAACTCATGCAAATCAGCTGATCAAGATATCCGACACAAAAATTAATCTTTCATCAAGCATGTGCCCTCACAACACAAGAGAATCTTCCCCTTTTTGCTCATATGACTCACAAACATTCAAGCAGGGGCATGTAAACACAATTTCGCTCTCTCTCCCAAATGAATTCACATGCATCATGTCATGACCCATAAGCTTGCCCTTAGTGTATTACTCCACTAATATAAAGAAGTGCGATGTAAGATCACGTAGGACTTTAACGGGTTGTAATGGAAGCTAAGGAACTAGTAAATATTGGGTTAGCCAATAATAGCCACTAGCATCCTTAAGCGCCTTTTCAACACATCCCATCAACTCATGGAAATTGTTTCTTTTTTTTTTCATCATCCCATTCTTGATGATTTTCTTTAGTATGGCCCATAATATTAAGCACACTTGACACAACAACAAAGATTATTCATGCACCTTCATTATCGTTTATTTATAGCAAGTGCACATTCAACCTTTTCTTTTCTTCTATCACTCTGCTTTTCTTTTTCTTTTCATCATTCTCACTCCTTGACTCTTCGGGAAGATGATTTTCTCTTCTTAAGCGCTTAAGAGTTTTGTATAGACTTTACGGCTAATGAAAAGAAGGAATTAAGCTCAGTTTAAACTTTATGACAAAAGAAAAAAATAATAGGCTAAAGGCTCAACGGGCTGACTAGGGTATACAATCAAGGTGGGTACGACAAGGAAAAATAGAAACTCTCGGTTAAAACAAAGAAATACCTACATCCTTTCCTACAATACACCTCCTTCATTTCATTTTGTACACACACCAGGCAAGTTCTAGACAATTCACAATAGCATGGAATAACAACACCTCACTTCACATTTTTTGCACATGCTCAATTTAAGATGTATTCACAGACTCTTCAATCAGCTAATTACAGGAATTAAAACATTAAGCCTCAATCACACTGAATCGAACTCTATGGCCTAGGTATTGTTCGGTGGTTCGTAAGGGTTAAAAACTGACACGCAAGTGCACGTGGTCAAACAAGTAGTAAGTGGCTTAGTAAGCCAAGTATCGATCCACGGAGACTCTGGATAAGTGAAAATTGCTTAAGTATACTATATTATATTTCACTCCTAAATATGCTGACAACAACTTAACCAAAGTTTGAATAATTTGTTTTATAAATTCTATGCTAAGACTACTAACAATTATCTACTTTGAATTTAAACTATGGATATGAGCATGCCGAGGTTAAGAACATGTAATGAACTGATTATAATCATAAATTGGTTAATCTTTTCTTCCAGTTGCTAGCCAAGAACATTAGCCAAGAGATTAAAACTCTCGTATTTAATCTCACTTAAGAATCATAAACCATCCGTCTACATTTCTGTGATCAAATGCAATTCATGACCTAGCAATATAATTCCGGTTCCTAAATTGACTAATACGGCTTTCAAGTATATTTCTATCAGGAAATCACATCAAAACTCAATTTTCCCAAATCAAGTAAAGAACAATATCCTATTAATTCACAACTTTCCAATTTCGTGCTCTCTCGAGTGAAATAGGACTTTTTAGATGTACATTAATGTAGGCCACACACCAATGCAGTAAGAACAAGAATTAATAGAACAACATGGAAGAAAAAGATGAAAAACCATATAATTAATAATCAAAATTCATCACAAGTGTTCATAACCTCAGCAAAGGAGGGAATTAGCCACTCATTTGTGGATTAATCATCCTAAAACAAGTGTTAATCATACAAACAATTGAATTAGAGAAGAAAGAAAGAGAGAAAAAACCCTGAACATTTTGCCCCTCAACTGCCTGTAACCCACGTCCTTGCTCCACCAAGTCTGGATTCTGAAAAATAAGCCTAAGTGTTCTATTTATACTAATGGGAATTTTTCCCGGAATAACAAGCAACGTGTCACGGAGTGCATCGCGGAGCACTGCCTCCGTGACACGGCGTGGACGCGGACCCTCACTGGAATTTGGGGGTCCAGGTATAAAGCATCAACGTGGCACGACATGCAACGCGGAGGCTTGCCTCCGTGCCACGGAGCTGTCGTGAGGCTCCACTGGAATTTATGCATTTTTCCACCCTCCAGGCAGAATGCCTCCGCGATGGCAGCGTGACACGGCTCCATCGCAGAGCCCCTTTAATTGGTGCAGTCCAATGCTTTTTATTTTGCTCGCTTCCAAGTCCAACTCCGATATCCTTCAACATGCATTTTAGCTTCTCGAAATCACATTTTACCTACAAAACAATGCTAATCATGTTGGTTAGTATAAATTCACATTTTATTACCAATTACATGAAAATGTATACACAATGCACGATAAACAAGGCGAAAATGATACGTTTGAGTATCACTTGGGCATATAAATCTGCCCAAGATCACTTACCCCACACTTAAATCCTTCTTCGTCCTCGAACAACAAACACACAATTCATGCAAATTACATCCCAACCATCGCCACTATGGTGCGACAATTTGAGCTACGATCCTACCGATCATTCAATATTGCAAATCATCAAGAAAACATGCATGGTCTTAACAATGCAATGACCTTTAATACATCAAGACTTCCTAGACTTTAAGAATCGACTCTCAATATCGGCAAACTCATGCAAATCAGCTAATCAAGATATCCGACACGAAAATCAATCTTTCATCAAGCATGTGCCCTCACAACTCAAGAGAATCTTCCCCTTTTTGCTCATGTGACACACAAACATTCAAGTAGGGGCATGTAAAAATTAATTTCACTCTCTCTCCCAAAAGAATTCACATGCATCATGTCATGACCCATAAGCTTGCCCTTAGTGTATTACTCCACTAATATAAAGAAATGCAATGTAAGATCACGTAGGACTTTAATGGGTTGTAATGGAAGCTATGGAACTAGTACATATTGGATTAGCCAATAATAGCCACTAGCATCCTTAAGCGCCTTTTCAACACATTCCCATCAACTCATGGACATTGTTTCTCTCTTTTCTTTTTTCCATCATCCCATTCATGATGATTTACTTTCGTATGGCCCATTTCATCAAGCACACTTGACACAAAAACAAAGGTTTTTCATGCACCTTCATTATCATTTAGTTATAGCAAGTGCACCTTCAACCTTTTCTTTTCTTTCCTCACTCTGCTTTTCTTTTTCTTTTCACCATTCTCACTCTTTGACACTTTGGGAAAATTTTTGTTCTTCTTAAGCGCTTAAGAGTTTTGTATAGACTTTGCGGCTAATGAAAAGAAAGAATTAAGCTCAGTTTATACATTTTTGGACAAAAGAAAGAAATAATAGGCTAAAGGCTCAACGGGCTGACTAGGGTATACAATCACATAAAAAGGGGAGTATGACAAGAAAAAAATAGAAACTCTCGGTTAAAACAAAGAAATGCCTACATCCTTTACAACACTACACCTCCTTCATTTCGTTTTGTACACACACCAGGCAAGTTCTAGACACTTCACAATAGCATGGAATAACAATACCTCACTTCACACTTCATGCACATGCTCGATTCAAGATGCATTCACAGACTCTTCAATTAGCTAATTACATGAATTCAAAAATTAAGCCTCAATCACACCGAATCGAACTCTACAGCCTTGGTATCTCAACATAGTTGCAAAATTGCATGCTTTCATACGAATCACCTTTGCATTTTGAATATCAGGTATAACACGCAACCAACATTTCACAACCATATAGTAACTACAGGTTCTGTGATGCAATCCACCAAAGAAAAAAACTGAAAATAAATTAAAATCACTACTCCTACCGACTACATTTCCCTTAAGACGGTCGTCATCCATCCATCATAGGGAACGGTCACTAACTATGACGTCGGTTCAATGGGACTATTCTCGGTAAAAGAACCAAAAACAAACGCCGAGAAACCCCAAAAAATAAAAATTGAAAAATTTTGCAACACATCGATCATTTCGATGGAAAAATTATTTACAAAATATTTTAATATGAACAAAATATTTTCGCAAAATTTTAAAAATATCGATCATTTCGATAGAAAAAAAAAAGAAAATATTTACAAAAATTCTTACAGACTTAGCTGGCAACAACAACATTCCACCACACACATCAATTACACAAATAATTGCAAATACAGAACAGTTTGCAATTCAAAAACACAGGGAAACATACATACAAAAATATAGAGGAAGGCATACAAGCAAACCAGCCCAGCCCAGCCCAGCACCTAACTACTCCCCACCCCACACTTAAATCGAACACTGTCCCCAGTGCTCACAAAAATTTAAAAATCACAAAATTGGGTGGTGGAACTCCCTGATCAGTCAAAGTATTCCACTTCTTCATCAGGTGCTGCTGCCTCATCTCCCATGTCCGAGTCGCCTCCGTCGTCGTCATCGGACTCCACATCGGAGTCCTCCCGGCGTGTCTCCTCATCCGTGGGGACATCATCATCAGTGGGCTCTACAAAGGCTGGCCCCACTCGGCATAGAGCCCTGGCATTTTCGCCAAACGGGTAATCTAGCTCGAGCTGCCATAGCACCTCCTCCGTGGCTGGTCTCCCACCGATCCTGAGCTGGAGCATTTGTATTCCAAACATCCGTGCCATGTACTAGTCATCACGAGCATGTCGCTCGCCAAGCGTCAGCACTGGCCCGTGGGTGGTGTCGGGGGCCTTAGTTTTGGTCACGTCCAAGGCCCGCCGCTCCAACTGTGGGATGTAATCCAAAGCCTCTTCCTCGACGTCGAGGCCCCGGAGAAAGGTGGTGATTAGTCCACCGAACCTATACCTGTGGCCCTGGTGTAGTCGGGCTCTGATCTTGGCGGATATGATGACCGCCCCAACATTAATCTCCAGCCCTTTCATCAGGGCATACACCAGGCAAACACGGTCCCGGGTCACATCAGTCATGTGCACCCCCGGGATTAGGCACGAGCAGACTATCTTCAGCCAGATTCTAGCCTCCCTGTTCATTTGAGAATAAGGCAGAGTCTGGTGGTAGCCCCTTTCCTTGTGTCTGCTCCATCTAGTTGTGGATCGAGCCCCACACAGTGTGCGTCTGATGTCGGCATATGGTGGGGTAATATTCAGCTGGCGGAGAACGTGGGCGTCTGTGTCCCGCGCTCCAATGATGGCATTTAGTTGTTGGGGTTCCAGAGTGACTATCTACCCTCTGATCTTGATGGTGTGGCTTCTGATTGCCGGGTTCCAATTAGCATAGAACTCCCGGACTAGGTGTAGGTTGCATTCCTTGGGCTCCTGAAATATGAAGCTGAGCCCAGCTGCCTCGATCCGTTGAACTATGCGGGGGAACTCTTGTTCTAATGGTTCCCGTGCTATAAGCTCCTTGGGGAAATATTTATTCTCCTTGTGTTTGGCGTACCACTTCTTCCCCTCATCAGTCACCCATCTAGTTCTGTACTGGCGGCGCTGGCCGCGTGGAACTGCTGGTGCAGCTGGGACTGCTGTGCCCAGTCTAAGTCTTTTCCTCCCGGTGCCTGAAGTTGATGCACCCTTACCTTTATCTTGCCTGCTTGCCATTTTGTCTGTCAACACAAATAAACAAGCGCAATGTCAAGCTAAATAGATATTAGCTTTGGCTAAGGTCGGGTTACGCTAAGTTTACCCCACACTCAGTCCTTAGCTACGGTTACGATACTACGGCAAGAATACTTTATTTACACCAAAAAAACAGCTATACAATTCATTCTTAGTGCGTTCGCAAAGAAAAATTCGACAGTATAACTTCAGCGTACTACTCAAACTTCGTACAGCTAATCCCAATCACTACCATCTCTAGCAATTCAACCATCGCACTTACCAAAGAAAAACAACAAAATAAAAACACAACAAAAAATATATACATGAACCTATACAACCAACCCAGTTCGAACAATTTTCAACATTTTCCCCAAAACCCGAGAATTCGTCGTCTATTACATTCAAACAATTTTTACAACGACTTATCTCGTTCCATACGTACACTCCGGCATATATTTCACAAATTCAACACATTACCCATTTCGATTTCAACAACCAAGCCCTAGAATTGAATTTCACAATTAAATTCGAATAATTCATGCAATCGACAAGTTCAAACGCTCATTACAACATTCCGAACATTTATCAATCAATAAATAACTCAACTTCATGCTAAAATTCGATTTAGGGTGATTTATCTCACCTCCCATGCTTAAATTCGAATAAAATCGCTAAAAACTTGAGAGAGAATCGGAAAACATACCTTGGAGTTGAAGAACCGAAGAAAACTTGGTAATTCTTTGCTTTAAACCGTGGCACGTTGATGGGGAAGGGATTTTAGGAAGTTTGGTCGCGGAGGAGAACAAGAATGAGGGGAAAAGGGGCGAAATCGGGGGTTTAAAATGTAGAAAACACGCGGGTCTCCCGGCAACCCGTTGTGACCCGTCACCATTTATATGGAAACATGTCACGGAGTGCATCGCGGTGCACTGCCTCCGTGACATGGAGCCATCGCGATAGCTTACTGTAATTTTTAAAAATTTTAGATTACACCTCAACGTGTCACGGAGGGTAACACGGAGGTCCTCCTCCATGACACGGAGCTATCGCCCCAGCTCACTGTCTTCAACATTTTTTTAAATTTTTTTCATACCTCGCTTTTCCTTCACGATTCCGTGCACATTTTTCTCCGTTTGACCTGAAAATCATCTCACTAAACAAAATTGGTTAGATTAATAGGTTTCACCTAACTAAATAAAAAATACTAACTAAAACGCAAAAATTTTGTACTCAATCAAGAAAAAGAAAAATAAAATCTATGTACACCTTACAAAATGAAAGAAAATTTTTTTTCACGGGTTGCCTCCCGTGCAGCGCCTGGTTTACCGTTGCGGCTCGACGTCCTTTATGCTCAATTGTCCGCTAGGGTGATGGATGATTTCTCACGATCATTGTCCTCCCCCCAGTAGTGCTTACACCTATCCGGCGGTCTTCCCATCAACTCTCGGGAATCATTCATCTGCTTAGCATTACCATGATCAATTACATTGATCACCGAGAGTTCTTCATTCACCATCGGGAGCTTGGGTGCTTTGTACACATCGAACACCTCTACCTTGTCATGTGCTCGCATAATAAGTTGACCCGCAGCTACATCGATTAATGCTTTCCTGGTTGACAAGAAGGGTCGTCCCAAAATAAATGGGACTTCCGCGTCTGGTTCAAAATCCAGAATAATAAAATCTACCGGGAAAATTAGGGAGCCCACTTGCACTAGAACATCCTCAACAATGCCATCCGGCCTCGCTAAGGATCGATCCGCCAACTGCAAGATTACGGTTGTAGGTCTAGGACTCCCTAGACCCAACTTTCTGAATACCGAAGATGGCATCAGATTTATGCTCGCTCCCAGGTCACACAATCCACGAGCTCGAATGCTCTGCCCAATAGTAAGCTGGATAGTAAAACTTCCAGGGTCTTTTAGCTTCGTGGGCAGTCTATTTTGGATCCGGGAAGTGCACTCCTCCGTCAAAGCTACCGTGGCATACTCAGTCAAACGACTTTTGTTGGCCACAATGTCTTTACTGTATTTGGCATATTTAGGCACTCCCTGCAAGACATCAACAAGAGGTAAGTTAACATGTACTTGTTTAATCACCTCCATGAATTTTATGAAACACGCCTCCTCCTTGTGTTTCTTGAGTTGTTGAGGGAACGGGGGTGGAGGTCTTTCTGATTCAGCTTCTTTGATCTTCCCCCTTTCCGAACTTTGCTCCCCCTCAACTTCTGCTGCTCCCGAGTTTTGAGGTGGTCCTTCTGGTTCCACCTCCTTCAGCTGCAAACCACTCCTTGTGGTCACTGCATATACCTACTTCGGATTCGCATCCGTGTCGCTAGGAAGTCCTCCTCTGGGCCTTGTATTCTGGGCACTAGCAAATTGCCCAAATTGATACTCAAGAGCCTTGGTCGCTAACTGGTTATTTTTCACTTCGGCTGCCAATTTAACATAGTCAGCCTACAATTGCGCTTGGTTAGCGATCATGGTCTTGAACATCTCCTCAATGCTCGGTGATGGTCGTGGAGGAGGGGCATTGTTATTTCTGAATTGAGATTGGTAGTTCTGTTGCCCTCCTTGATTTCTTTGCATACCCTGACCTGAACTTTGGCCCTGATGGCTGTTGCTACCCCATGAAAAATTTGGATGGTTCCTCCAATTTGAATTGTAGCCACTACCATACTGCTGCTGATTTCTTTGTGCATTGCCCACAAAGTTAACCGAATCTGGGTTTGCTCCACAACACTCAGCTGAGTGCTCACAACTTCCACACACTTCACACCACATTTGCTGGACCGCATTGACTGAAGCTGAAGGCTGGTTCAAAGTCATGTTGCTGAAGTGGTTGTTCAATTGATTCTGCAAAGCAGCAATCTGTGCAGCGATAGCTGTAAATCCATCCACTTCAAGCACTCCTGCTGCTTTCCTTGCTCCACCTCGTGATGAATCAGCATTCCATTCTGGATTGCCCTGTGAAATCCGTTTTAGCAAAGTGTACAGCTCCTCAGAAGTCTTTTCCAGCGCTTGCCCTCCAGCTGCTGAATCTAGCAAAATTTTGGTATGGGGTTCCAAACCCTCAATAAATGTGTGCACCAACACCTCATTGGACTGATGATGATGAGGACAGTCCCGCAACATGGATTTAAATCTTTCCCAGGCTTGATACAAATTTTCTCCCTCCCTCTGTTTGAAACTTAGAATTTGACTTCTAAGTCTGGCTGTTTTACCAGAGGGAAAAAATCTTATCAAGAACTTCCGTGCAAGATGATCCCACGTTGAAATAGAATTTGGTGGCTCAGCTTTCAACCACCTCTTGGCTTCACCAAGTAATGAGAATGGAAACAATGTAAGCCGAACATAATCAGGTGACACTCCAGTGGGTATATAAGTGTCACTTATCTCCAAAAAGTTCTGGAGATGCTGTTGTGGATCTTCATGAGGGAGACCGGTAAATTGCCCGCTTGTGTGCAACAATTGCACCATATTTTGCTTGAGTTCAAATCTCCCTCCAGGCTCTGGTTTGAGAATACTTGATGTAACATTGTTGGCATGTGGGATTGCCACCTCGCGAACCAGCCTTGCTGCTGCTTCTTCGGGCACTAACACTGCCCTCACAACCGGTGGATTTTGTTGCTCCATAATAGTCTGTCTGAGAAACTGCAGCTTTCTTTGTAGAGCTTCTCTCCGTTTACTGTGAAATATACGTTCAGGCTCTATATAAGATTCCACCAGCTCTTTGTCTCTTGCCAGTGTTCACAGAAATCAAGTCTGCAAAATACAGGCTAAGACCAAGTTGTCAACACTTAAGAAAATAAAATAAAAATACAGTAAATTTACACTTAATACAATTTCACCAATTGCCTAGTCTCCCCGGCAACGGCACCAAAAACTTGTTCGGTGGTTCATAAGGGTTAAAAACCGACACGCAAGTGCATGTGGTCAAACAAGTAGTAAGTGGCTTAGTAAGCCAAGTATCGATCCACGGAGACTCTGGATAAGTGAAAATTGCTTAAGTATACTATATTATATTTCACTCCTAAATATGCTGACAACAACGTAACCAAAGTTTGAATAATTTGTTTTATAAATTCTATGCTAAGACTACTAACAATTATCTATTTTGAATTTAAACTATGGATATGAGCATGCCGAGGTTAAGAACATGTAATGAACTAATTATAATCATAAATTGGTTAATCTTTTCTTCCAGTTGCTAGCCAAGAACATTAGCCAAGAGATTAAAACTCTCGTATTTAATCTCACTTAAGAATCATAAACCATCCGTCTACATTTCTGTGATCAAATGCAAATCATGACCTAGCAATACAATTCTGGTTCCTAAATTGACTAATACGGCTTTCAAGTATATTTCTATCAGGAAAGCACATCAAAACTCAATTTTCCCAAATCAAGTAAAGAACAATATCCTATTAATTCACAACTTTCCAATTTCGTGCTCTCTCGAGTGAAATCGGACTTTTTAGATGTACATTAATGTAGGCCACACACCAATGCAGTAAGAACAAGAATTAATAGAACAACATGGAAGAAAAAGATGAAAAACCATATAATTAATAATCAAAATTCATCACAAGTGTTCATAACCTCAGCAAGGGAGGGAATTAGCCACTCATTTGTGGATTAATCATCCTAAAACAAGTGTTAATCATACAAACAATTGAATTAGAGAAGAAAGAAAGAGAGAAAAAACCCTGAACTTTTCGCCCCTCAACTGCCTGTAACCCACGTCCTTGCTCCACCAAGTCTGCATTCTGAAAAATAAGCCTAAGTGTTCTATTTATACTAATGGAAATTTTTCCCGGAATAACAAGCAATGTGTCATGGAGTGCATCGCGGAGCACTGCCTCCGTGACACGGCGTGGACGCGGACCCTCACTGGAATTTGGGGGTCCAGGTATAAAGCATCAACGTGGAACGACATGCAACGCGGAGGCTTGCCTCCGTGCCACGGAGCTGTCGCGAGGCTCCATTGGAATTTATGCATTTTTCCACCCTCCAGGCAGAATGCCTCCACGATGGCAGCGTGACACGGCTCCATCGCGGAGCCCCTTTAATTGGTGCAGTCCAATGCTTTTTCTTTTGCTCGCTTCCAAGTCCAACTCCGATATCCTCCAACATGCATTTTAGCTTCTCGAAATCACATTTTACCTACAAAACAATGCTAATCATGTTGGTTAGTATAAATTCACATTTTATTACCAATTACATGAAAATGTATACACATTGCATGATAAACAAGGCGAAAATGATACGTTTGAGTATCACTTGGGCATATAAATCTGCCCGAGATCAGGTATCTCAACATATTTACAAAGTAGCATGCTTTCATTCGAATCACCTTTGCATTTTAAATATCATGTACAACACGCAACCAGAATTTCGCAACCATAGAGTAACTACAGGTTTTGGGATGCAATCCACCAAAGAAAAAAAACTGAAAAATAATTGAAAAAATCTACTCCTAACGACTACATTTCCCTTAAGACGGTCGTCATCCATCCATCATAGGGAACGGTCACTACTATGACTTCGGTTCAATGGGACTATTCTCGGTAAAAGAACCAAAAACAAACGCCGTGAAACCTAAGAAGTAAAAAAATGTTGAAAATATCGATCATTTCGATAGAAAAAATATGTACAAAATTTTTTAAAATTTTAAAAATATCGATCATTTTGATAACAAAAATATGTACAGAATCAGAATCAGCTAGCAACATTCAGCAACACACGTCAATTTCATATAAATTTACAAACAGAACAACAACTTAACAATTCACAACTCACAGGGACAAACAAATTTTCACATACACGACAACAGAATAGAGCATACATACAAAACAGCCCAGCCCAACACCTAACTACTCCCACGCAAGTGTTAAAAACCAGAATTTCGCAACCATAGAGTAACTACAGGTTTTGGGATGCAATCCACCAAAGAAAAAAAACTGAAAAATAATTGAAAAAATCTACTCCTAACGACTACATTTCCCTTAAGACGGTCGTCATCCATCCATCATAGGGAACGGTCACTACTATGACTTCGGTTCAATGGGACTATTCTCGGTAAAAGAACCAAAAACAAACGCCGTGAAACCTAAGAAGTAAAAAAATGTTGAAAATATCGATCATTTCGATAGAAAAAATATGTACAAAATTTTTTAAAATTTTAAAAATATCGATCATTTTGATAACAAAAATATGTACAGAATCAGAATCAGCTAGCAACATTCAGCAACACACGTCAATTTCATATAAATTTACAAACAGAACAACAACTTAACAATTCACAACTCACAGGGACAAACAAATTTTCACATACACGACAACAGAATAGAGCATACATACAAAACAGCCCAGCCCAACACCTAACTACTCCCACCCCACACTTAGCTCGAACACTGTCCCCAGTGTTCACAAAAATTAAAATAGCACAAAATCGGGTGGTGGAACTCCTTGATCAGTCAAAGTATTCCACTTCTTCATCGGGTGCTGCTGCTTCATCTCCCATGTCTGAGTCGCCTCCGTCGTCATCATCGGACTCCACATCGGAGTCCTCCCAACATGTCTCCTCGTCTGTGGGGACATCATCATCTGTGGGCTCTACAAATGCTGGCCCCACTTGGCATAGAGCCCTGGCGTTTTCGCCGAAGGGGTAGTCTAGCTCGAGCTGCCATAGCTCCTCCTCTGTCGCTGGCCTCCCTCCTATCCTCAACTGGAGCATCTGCATCCCATACATTCGAGCCATATACTGATCATCACGAGCATGCCACTCGCCAAGTGTAAGCACTGGCCCGTGGGTGGTGTCGGGAGCCTTAGTTTTAGTAACATCCAAGGTACGCCGCTCCATCTGCGGGATATAGTCAAGGGCCTCCTCCTCAACATCTAGGCCCCTGAGGAAGGTGGTGATTAGTCCACCAAAGCCATACCTATGCCCCTGGTGCAACCGGGCTCTCTTCATGGCGGAGATAATTACCGCCCCCACGTTGATATCCAGCCCTTTCATCAGGGCGTACACCAGGCATACACGATGCTGGGTTACATCTGTCATATGTACCCCCGGGATTAGGCATGAGCAGACTATCTTCATCCAGATTCGGGCTTCCCTGTTCATCTGTGAATATGGCAAAGTCTGGTGGTAGCCCCTCTCTTTGTGTCTGCTCCATCTAGCTGTCGATCGGGTCCCACACAATGTGCGTCTGATGTCCGCATACGGTGGGGTAATGTTCAGCTGTCGGAGTACGTGGGCGTCTGTGTCCCACGCTCCTATGATGGCATTGAGGTGGTGGGGCTCCAAGGTGACTATTTGCCCTCTGATCTTGATGGTGTGACTTCTGATCATCGGGTTCCAATTGGCATAGAACTCCCGAACCAGGTGCAGATTGCATTCCTTGGGCTCTTCAAAAATGAAATTTAGCCCAGCTGCCTCGATCCGGTGGACCATCCTAGGGAACTCCTGTGCCAATGGTTCCCGTGCTATATGCTCTTCGGGTAAATATTTGTTTTCTTTGTGCTTTGCGTACCACTTTTTCCCCTCATCAGTCACCCATCTTGTTCCATATTGGCGGCGTTGGCTGCGTGGAATTGCTGGTGCTGCTGGGACTGCTGTGCCCAGTCTGATTCGCTTCCTTCCGGCGCCCGAAGTTGATGCGCCTTTCCCTTTTCTCTTGCCTGCTTGCCATTTTACCTGTCAACCCAAGTAGACAAGATCAATGTTAAGCTAACAGATATTAACTTCGGCTAAGGTCGGGTTAAGCTAGGTTACCCCACACTTAGTCCTTAGCTACAGTTACAACAATACGGCAAGATTATCTTTATTTACACCCAATAAACAACTATACAATCATGCTTAGTGCGTTCGAAAAATTTGACGGTATATCTTCTGCGTACTACTCAGACTTCGTATAGCCAATCACAATCACTACCATCACTAACATTTTACCCGTCACACTTAGCACAGAAAAACAAAGAAACAAAAATAACAACAAAAATTTATCTACACGAACCTATACAACTAACCAAATTCTTACAAATTTCAACTTTCCCTTTTCCCGAGAATCCGTCGTTCTATTAACATCCTAACAATTTGTATATCGACTCATATTATTCAACATGTACATCCCGGCATGAAATTCATAATTTCACTACATTTTCAACTCCAAATTCAACATACAATCCCTAAAATTGATATTATCAAGCAAATTCGATTAATTTATGCAATCGACAAGTTCAAGCAATCATAATGACATTCCGAACATTCATCAACAATAATTAACTCGAATTCATGCTGAATTTCTACTTAGGGAAATTTAGCTCACCTCCCATGCTCAATATCGAAGAAAATCGACAAGCATTTGAGAGGAAATCGAAATTCATACCTTGACTTTGAAGAATATAAGAAAACTTGTTGAATTTCTTGCCTTACTCTGTGTCACGTTGATGAGGGATGGGTTTTGGGGGGTTTGGTCGCGGAGGGATTAAAAAATGAGGGAAAAGGGAGGGTTTTCAGGGTTAAAAAGTAAGGAAATCGCATGGGTCACCTGGCGACCCGGTGTGACCCATCGCGATATACAAGGCAACGTGTCACGGAGTGCATCGCGGTGCACTGCCTCCGTGACACAGAGCCATCGCGAGACTGTTCTGAAAATTTTTAAAATTTCCGGATTATACCTCAACGTGTCACGGAGGTAACGCGGAGGTCCACCTCCGTGACACGGAGCTATCGCCCCAGCTCACTGTATGCCACTTTTTATTAATTTTTCATACCTCGACTTTTCCTTCACGATTCCATGCATATTTTTCTCCGTTTGACCTGAAATTCATCTCACTATACAAAATTGGTTAGAATTATAGGTTTCACTCTAAATACAAATAAACAAAAACTAAAACGAAAAATTTTGTTGTAAATTAAGAAAAAGAAAAAGAAAAATCTATTTACACTTTACAAAAAGAAAGAATTTTTTTTTTCACGGGTTGCCTCCCGTGCAGCGCCTGGTTTACCGTCGTGGCTCGACGTCGTTAAGCTCAATTGTCCTCTAGGGTGATGGACGATTTCTCTTGATCACCGTCCTCCCCCTAGTAGTGCTTACACCTTTCCGGGTGGTTTTCCCATTAACTCTCGGGAATCCTTCATCTGCTTATCATCACCTTGATCAATCACATTGATCACCGAGAGTTCTTCATGCACCATCGGGAGCTTGGATGCCTTGTACACATCGAACACCTCCACCTTGTCATGTGCTCACATTGTTAGCTGCCCCGCAGCTACGTCAATTAGTGCTTTCTCGGTTGCCAAGAAAGGACGTCCCAAAATAAATGGGACTTCCGCATCTGGTTCAAAATCCAGCACGACAAAATCTACCGGGAAAATTAGGGAGCCAACTTGCACCAGAACGTCCTCTACAATGCCATCAGGTCTGGCTAAGGATCGATCCACCAACTGCAAGATTACAGTTGTGGGTCTAGGACTCCCTAAACCCAACTTTCTGAATACCGATGAAGGCATCAAATTTATGCTCGCTCCCAAATCACACAATCCACGAGCTCAGATGCTCTGCCCAATAGTAATCAGGATAGTAAAACTCCCAGGGTCTTTTAGTTTTGTGGGCAGTCTATTTTGAATTCGGAAGTGCACTCCTCCGTTAGAGCCACCGTAGCATACTCAGTCAACCGACTTTTGTTTGCCATGATGTCCTTTATATACTTAGCATATTTCGGCACTCCCTGCAAGACATCAATAAGACGTAAGTTAACATGTACCTGTTTCAGCACCTCCATAAATTTCTTGAAACACGCCTCCTCCTTGTGTTTCTTTAGTCGTTGAGGCAATGGGGGTGGAGGTCTTTCTGATTCAGTTTCCTTATTCTTCCCCCTTTCAGTACTGTGCTCCCTCTCAACTTCTGCTGCTCCCGACTGTTGAGGTGGTCTTTCTGGTTCCACCTCTTTCAGCTGCAAACCACTTCTTGTGGTCACTGCATTTACCTGCTTGGGATTGGGATCCGTGTCGCTTGGCAGTCCTCCTCTAGGCCTTGTATTTTGGGCACTAGCAAATTGCCCAAATTGATATTCAAGCGCCTTGGTAGCTAACTGGTTGTTTTTCACTTCGGCTGCCAATTTCACATAGTCAGCCTGCAATTGAGCTTGGTTAGC
This sequence comes from Datura wrightii, assembly GCA_035772735.1. Taxonomy (NCBI): domain Eukaryota; kingdom Viridiplantae; phylum Streptophyta; class Magnoliopsida; order Solanales; family Solanaceae; genus Datura; species Datura wrightii. Next base: position 102,161,991 of record JASDFA010000007.1, read on the forward strand.
TATCATGGTCTTGAACATCTCCTCAATGCTGGGTGATGGTGGTGGAGGAGGTGCATTGTTGTTTCTGAATTGTGCTTGATAATTCTGCTGCCCTCCTTGGTTCCTTTGCACACCCTGACCCGAACCTTGGCCCTGATGGTTGTTGCTACCCCATGAGAAATTAGGGTGATTCCTCCAATTGGAATTGTAGCTACTACCATACTGTTGGTGGTTCCTTTGCGCATTTCCCACAAAGTTTACCGAGTCAGGATTGGCTCCACAAGACTCAGCTGAGTGCTCACTGCTCCCACACACTTCACACCACATCTGCTATACTGCATTAACTGGGGCTTGAGGCTGGTTCAATGTCATGTTGTTGAAGTGGGTGTTAAGTTGATTTTGCAATGCAGCTATCTGTGCAGCGATAGCTGTAAACCCATCCACTTCAAGCACTCCTGCTGTTTTCCTTCTCCCACCTCTTGATGAATCAACATTCCATTCTGGATTGCCCTGCGAAATACGGTTCAACAAGGTATACAGCTCCTCATAAGTTTTCTCCAGTGCTTGCCCTCCAGCTGCTGAGTCTAGCAATATTTTGGTGTGGGGTTCCAAACCCTCTATAAATGTGTGCACCAGCACATCATTGGACTGATGATGATGAGGACAATCCCGCAACATGGATTTAAATCTCTCCCAGGCCTGATATAAATTTTCTCCCTCTCTCTGTTTGAAACTTAGAATCTGACTTCTAAGTCTTGCTATTTTACCGGAGGGAAAAAACCGTATCAAAAACTTCCGTGCAAGATCATCCCACGTAGAAATAGAATTCGGTGGATCAGCTTTCAACCACCTCTTGGCTTCTCCTAATAATGAGAATGGGAACAATGTAAGCCGTACATAGTCTGATGACACTCCAGCGGGTATGTAAGTGTCACTTATCTCCAAAAAATTTTGGAGATGCTGCTGTGGATCTTCATGAGGGAGACCGGTAAACTGCCCGCTAGTGTGCAGCAACTGCACCATATTCTGTTTAAGTTCAAATCTCCCTCCTGGCTCAGGTTTGCGGATACTAGATGTAACATTATTGGCATGTGGGATTGCCACCTCACGAACCGGTCGAGCTGCTACTTCTTCGGGCACTAACACTGCCCATACTACTGGTGGATTTTGTTGTTGCTCCATGATCGTCTGTCTGAGCAACTGCATCTTTCTTTGTAGAGCTTCTCTCCATTTACTATGAAATATCCTTTCTGGCTCTATATACGATTCCACCAGCTCCTTGTCTCTTGCCAGTGTTCAACAGAAATTAAGTCTGCAAAATACAGGCTAAGGCCAAGTTGTCAACACTAAGAAAATAAAAATACACTAAATTAACACTTAAAACAAATTCACCAATTGCCAAGTCTCCGACAACGGCGCCAAAAACTTGTTCACGTGATTTGTGAGGTATAAAACGACACGCAAGTGCACGTGATCGAACAAGTAGTAAGTGGCTTTAGTAAGCCAAGTATCGATCCCACAGAGACTTGGATGAAGTGCAATCTGCTCAAGTGTACTATATTTTACTTCTAAAAATGCAGACAACAGTGTAACCAAAAGTTTGATAGTTTGTTTTATAATTTTTATACTAAAGCTAAAACAATTATCTACTTTGAATCTGAACTATGAATGAGAGCATGCTGAGGTTAAACGAACATGTAATGAAATTAATTATCATCATACTTTGGTTAATCTTTTCCTCCAGTTGCTAGCCAAGAACATTTGCCAAGAGATTAAAACTCTCGTATTTAACCTCACTTAAGAATCATGAACCATCCGTCTACATTTCTGTGATCAAATGCAATTCATGTTCTAGCCATACAATTCCGGTTCCTAAATTGACTAATACGACTTTCAGGTATATTTCTATCCTGAAAGCAAATCAAGACTCAATTTTCCCAAACCAAGTAAAGAACATATCCTATTAATTCACAACTTTCCAATTTCTTGCTCTCTCGAGTGAAACCGGACTTTTTAGATGTACATCAACGTAGGCCACACATTAATGCAGTAAGAACTAGAATTAATAGAACAACATGGAAGAAAAGATGAAAAACCAAAGAATCAATGGTTAAATTTCATCACAATTGTTCATAACCTCAACAAGGAGAGGAATTAGCCACTCATTTGCGGATTAAACATCTTAAAATGAGTGTTAATCATACAAGCAATTGAATTAAAGAAGAAAGAAAGAGAGAAAAAACCCTGATATTTTCGTCCCTCAACTGCCTGTAACCCACGTTCTTGCTCCACCAAGTCAGAATATTGATAAATGAACCTAAGTGTTCTATTTATACTGCTGGGAATTTTTCCCAGAATAACGAGCAACGTGTCACGGAGTGCATCGCGGAGCACTGCCTCCGTGACACGCTACGGATGCGGACCCTCACTGGAATTGGGGGTCCAGGAATTAAGGCTCAACGTGGCACGGCGTGCAATGCGGAGCCAAGCCACCGTGCCACGGAGCGGATGCGGATCCTCTCTGGAATTTGGGCGAATTTTCCCTATCCAGGTAGAAGGCCTCCGCGATGGCAGCGTGACACGGCTCCATCATGGAGCCCCTTTAATTCATGTTGTCCAATGCCTTTTCCCTTGCTCGCATCCAAGTCCAACTCCGATATCATCCAACATGCATTCAAGCTTCTCAAAATCACATTTTACCTGCAAAACAATGCTAATCATGTTGGTTAGTATAAATTCACATTTTATTACCAATTACATGAGAATGTATACACATTGATAGATAAACAAGGCTAAAATGGTACTTTTGAGTATCACTTGGGCATATAAATTTGCCCAAGATCAACAGGTAGACTCTCAAAAGATAGAAGTGGTGAAGAATTGGCCTAGACCGGTGAATCCTTCAGATATCAGGAATTTCTTGGATTTAGCTGGTTATTATAGTAGATTTGTTTAGGGGTTTTCATCCATTGCAACTCCATTGGCTAAGTTGAACCAGAAGAAAGTGAAGTTTCAATGGTCGGAGGCTTGTGAGAAGAGATTCCAAGAGTTAAAGACTCGACTCACCTCAGCACCAGTGTTGATCCTACCTGAGGGTACCGATGGGTTTGTGGTATATTGTGACGCTTTGAGGATTGGCCTTAGTTGTGTGTTGATGCAGCACGGTAAGGTTATAGCATATGCTTCTAAGAAGCTGAAGGTCTATGAAAAGAACTACCCAACTCATGATCTTGAATAAGCAGCGGTAGTATTTGCCTTGAAGATTTGGAGACACTATCTATATGGGGTCCATGTGGATGTGTTTATGGACCACAAAATCCTACAATACATGTTTACCCATAAGGACCCGAATATGCGCCAGAGGAGGTGGTTGAAGCTGTTGAAGGACTATATGAGTGTCTGATATCATCCGGGCAAGGAAAATATGGTGGCAGACACTCTTAGAAGGCTTTTCATGGAGAGTGTATCTCATGTAGATGAGGAGAGGAAATATTTAATAAAGGATGTGCATCGACTTGCACGACTAGGAGTTTGTCTCGTTGACTCGACGGATAGTGGTGTCATTGTTCAGAATGGACTAATCATCTTTGGTGACCGATGTTAAGGCTAGGCAAGATGAGGATCCTATTTTGGTGAAGTTGAAGGAAGTCATTCAGAATCAAAAAGTAGAGGTCTTCTCCAAAAGGGGAGATGGTGTTCTCCGATATCAGGGCCGTTTGTGTGTACTGGATGTTGGTGACTTGAGGGAGCGGATGTTGCATGAAGCTCATGCTTTCAGATACTCTATACATCCAGGTGCTACAAAGATGTACCGTGACGTACGGGAAGTCTATTGGTGGAACGACATGAAGAAGGACATAGCAGAGTTTGTGGCTCAAGTATCCGAATTGTCAACAGGTGAAGGTTGAGCATCAGAGACCAGGAGGTGTGCTTCAAGACATTGGTATCCCTACTTAGAAGTGGGAGGAAATCTGTCATGCCCCACCTTGGGAGGCATGACTGGCACCTAATGTCATATTGAAATCTGGGCTGACCTGGCTGGGCATAGGCACCTCTGGTGCCTATTAGCTACTTAAAATCAATAAAACAATCTGCTATATCTCAGCTGCAAGCACAACCTCGGGCCGACTAGGCCACACATCACCTATAAAAGAAAACGGCTAACCCAGCCAACATAACATCAATAGGGATCCTATGCGGGCCGACAAGATCACCATGCTGTCTAGATATAACGGAAAGGAAAACAAGTAGATACACTAGGCCGCACACGACCAACGCATAAAATAAGACATACATGGGCCCCACATGGCCAGCAACAACCAACTAACTGAAGATTGTAGTTTGCAAGCATCTAGGAGTGAACATACTGATCGGGACAGGGCCCTGGGCTACCCAAATGTTATACAAATGAAAGACAAATAAACCTCTACCACCTGGAAACTCCGATGAAAGGAGATGGCCAATTTGCTATCTTTGAATAGCTGCTAGGAGATCCTAAAACCTGTCTGTCTAAACCTGCAGGCAAGTATGCAGCACCCCATAGATGGGCGTCAGTACAATATGTACTGAATATGTAAGGCAGTAAATAAAATTGAATAGAAGCTGATAAAGAACTGGAAGTAGATAACAAGAAGGGGAAGAAACTAACCTGTAAGCTTTCTTATCCTTAACCTGTAACTAACAAAGCACTACACATATATGATCTAAGACTGTACAACCATACACTCATAAGCTATAAATAGTAGGAAAGAACACAAACAAGAACCTAACCTGGCCTCCATAAGCCTGGAAGGTACAACCAACATAGAAATAACCTACCGGGGCCCCTATAAGCCCTGACAAGTACAGTTCAATCTATATACCCCTATCCAGGTTCCTATGACTCTACTGGTGCTATAGCCAACCTACCTGTTCCCTAGGTCTGCAGCTAAACCTGCTCGGCTCCTATAGCTGTGTCTGAGTCCGGTGGACTCCTGTAACTGCACCTAGGAAACAGGCTCGACGAGGGTCAGTGATGCCGATACGACATAAAAATAATAGTTCAGCCATGGAATGGACTGTAATATGGCCCTTGGGCCTCTGCATAGTCCTTTAGGACAACAATTAGCTCCTTAGAGTGATCAATATTGCCCCGTAGGCAACGGTAAAACTAGTAACCCTGAGGTTGGTCAACAGAAGGCTATCCTAGGTGGGGTCAATCCAAACTGAAATATTGCACTCTGATCTCAACTAGCCACTCAAAAAGGCATATTTGGCTCTTAAGGCCTAACGCGACCGCTACTCTCCCTTAGAATAGTCTATATAGCTGCTAACAGGCATACACCGTGCGCCTATATCTGATTAGAGGATCCTGATAGTGATCATAATCTCTAATTGTTTGGACCGAAAAAGGCGAGATCTAGAGTGTCCTAACGATACTATGAATGTCATTCTAGGACAGTGGTAACTCATAAGTGGACCATAAGGTCGTGAACGATCAACTATCTAATTCTTTTTCTTAGGACAAATGTACGGATGCCACTTGATCGGGTATGCTCCTGAGTAGTCATCCCCTAACCCTTCATAGACAGCTTACTATAATTCTTAGCCTGAAGGTAGTACTGCACTAATATGGGTCAATTTCCTTATACTTAAACTTGATCTATTCAGATTCCTTATATAATTGCTGGACGATACCTAACCGCGTAGGTAAGTCTATCTGGACTCAGTCGCTCACGGAAACCTATACCTGAGTGTCTTATAAAACAAGCTGGGCATCGGCCCCACATTTAAATACTGATAAGGTTTCCTCCGTAAGGTACCTACGGGTCTATCCGACTCGTACAACTGGGATAACCTCTTGGGAAACCTGCATGATAAGCACTAAGTCAACTAAAACTAGTCGCCACTGGCGGTAGCTAACTAGATGGCGGGTTGTCATTCACTTCATCAGGGCAACCTAGGTGGCGTGAACTCTAGGGTAGGACCATCAGATTCAAACTCTGGCCCTGGAGGTGTGAAGGTATGCCAATGGCCTCCGAGCAAATGTTACTCTCTATACGTGCGTCAAACTGGAAGTTATATCACTCGTCTGCCTCTTATGCTGCCCAACTTACCTAATCAGACCCAATAGCTAACCCTAAGCTTCTAAGGCCTTGACCTGGCAGCAACACATCAGAATGCTACTAAAAAAATGAACAGAAGGATAGAGGGCTTGCTACAATGCTTCTAGTGTGTCACACCGAACTTGCTCTTTCCCGACGACGGATACTTTCTAGTAGCTAACCATAACATATATAAGAATTACCTACAAGCAATAGCTAATACAACACATGGGATTGTTATCTACGTTCGAAAGCATAAGTCGTATCATTATAAGATGAGAGTAACTTGTCAAAAGAAATGCCTTAACATACCTCGAAAGCTAACTTTCTTCATTAAACAGTTCTCCACCTGAAACCAGTAATTCCACTTAGTTGTTGCCTTTACACTGAGTGAATACAACTATTTTCAACAATAAAAATGACCAATAATAATATCATTTTCAACAAGGTTAACTATAACTTCAACTCCATTTCATTCGGTCGAAAACTTACAATTTCTTAAGAGTTTAGGAGGAAGAAATGCTTACCTATTTCTTGTGGCCATTTAGAATCCATTTTGGAGCAATTCTGACAACCTTTACTCGGTGGGGTTCCGATGTACCGGGCGAATTTTCAAGAAATAACTCCATTGAGATGCTTCTGTAGGCCTAGAACTTATTATCCAAGATGAATTTATGTTTGGATGGAGTTTAGCGGTGTAATTTGATGGAAAATGGATGAAAAATAGAGAGGAAGTGTCACAGGGCCGTAATCTAACTTTAGGGAAATGTATAATGAAATGGGACTTTATACTTGAAAGACACACACACACACACACACACACACATAATATAGAGGTGGTGGGGGAGGTCTGTGGTGCGCCATCCAATGCAGGGGAGGGGGGTCCGCGATGCGGCGCCCGAAGTGGCCTGCTTCCGGCCCTCTTCCACCCGCTAGCTCGGCTTGTGCTCACGCATTCATCCTTTAAACCTTTTTTCGTGTACATCATACTCAAAAACTCTTGACATACGTATGAATGCATCATCTAGATGATAGCAACTTATGGGGTGTAACATCATACCCCCTTAACATTTGTCCTCGCATGTAATCTTAAGCTTAAGGGACTTAGCTCCTTTAACCACGGCCAGAGAAATTTCGGCAGAGTCTCCCCTGTAGTATGGACTATCCAAAGAACCTGAAACATAGAAAAGTCCAACACAGGCGTCTCACATGACATTACTTGCAATTGAAATATAGGTCTGCCACATATATGTAAACAACTGATAATAACGGTAACCAAAATTTACTGTACAACATCTGAAACAATCTCGCTTTAACTTAAATTTTCTGAGTTTGTATATCCTCTTCATAGTCACATTATTCATAGTTTTTCAATTCATTTCTTCTATATTTATATCCCCCCATGATACCCTAATAAGCTACAACTTTTGTTCTCAAGATGGCTCTTGTAACTATTAGAGTCCCTCTGCGGAACAATGCTTCTATACCTTGAACATCCTCAATTGAATCAATCCGAGACAAGGTCTTCTACGTGCTTGCGTAGTCTTGCTGAACAAATCCTAGCCCCGAAGGTAAATTTTCCTCATAAGCCACGTGGCTGATCCTTTGGAGGGTCCAGTAAGGCTTAATGAATCTACGGCTAGACTTGCCCTCATTATCAAATCTCATATAGCCTTTCATCAGCAAAGTTTTCAGGAATATCCAGCCATTGTTTCGATCCTTAACTCCCTACGCCATACGTTAGGGTAGGACCTCCAATAACTCTGGGCTGCCAGTACATCTTTCTCGATAAATTTAACTTCATTCATTTGGCAGATATATTAGTATGCCCAATTTAACTACCCTTAATTTATCTGCTTCAGGTCATCATATAGGGGGCCTCCACTTCCACCTACAACAGATCTCTAGGCTTCTGAATTGTATACTCTGCTTAGCTATTTTTTTGGGGACAAAGAGTCGTACTTAAGTTTAACATATGCCCCAATCTGCTCCAACAACTTCCCAGAACCTAGTTGCAAATTGTGCCTCTCTCTCAGAATTTTTTAGACATTGGAGCTCCAGTAGCCAGACTACTTCTTGAACATTTAACTCGGCATAAGCTTTAGCTAAAACATAATTCAATCCGGTGAGACATGAGTTGATCTCATTAACCTTTCTATACTGGATCACACCAGGTCAATTTACATCTGGTACAAGGTAAGCCTATAACTATATTCATATAGACTACTCTCCACTTCACCTTGCAGGCATGACTATCTCCTGAATTGGCCTGCTCAGTTCCTACTGTCCCGCCTCCCTTGGCTGGTTATTGGAGCTCTATGTCATAACTCAACAAGACCTTCCTCCTTCCCTTGCTATCGGTAGGTCTCCTTTTTACAACCTGATGCATTTTTATCCAACTTTGGGTGAAGGGGGATAACGAACATAATATACCTTATTGTAATTTAGTAATGGAGCCCTGCCATATTTGGAACGTAGAGTCGACCTATGGGTCTCATGAACCCGTACCTTATTACCTCAAAGGCCATTGACTCCCTGCTGGGCCTTTTCTCTGGGCTACACTAGGCTAAGGTCTCTGTACCGTCACTCCTTTACCTCCACAACTGGTGGTGATATTGCGATATTCTAGGTTACAACATCACTATCTCTTAAATGTCAGCCCAATGCTTATTTCCCAACATTTATCGGTGGTTTCATGCTCTGTCAACTTGCTTCAACATGGAGGTGATTCTGTTTCCCTCCAAAGTTAGATACTTGTGCCTTTCCCCTTACTTCCATAGACTGAGATATGCAGTTCGTACCCCCTGCCTCATACTGTCAAAGATATTATTGACCAAATCTACTGGCCTATATCATCCCGACTCTCACTCAGGCCAACTTCATTCATATAGTATTTCTTTCCTTCGACATAACAAACTAGGGCCATAGACATTATTCTGTAGGTATATCCGACCATCATTAGCACACTACAGCGAAATCAGCATATTTCTGACCTAAGCTTTACTATTGCTGGGGGTTTATCACTTATGGAATCTCACACGTACTTGAGTGCTACTGTTAATCTTATCTTCCCTCCTAATTTACTACTAGGTAACTTTGTAAACACTAGGGGTCTCAACTGCTTCCTAATCCTCCTTGAAATCAACAATTCTAGCCCTCCTTTAACATTTATTCAGGGCAATATGACTTTTGATACTCACGTTCTTTTTGTACTAAAGGAACAAGCTAGTGAGTGGGAAATATCCCTATCATTCTATAATAGGGTTAAGGCACAAAATTCAACAACCCGCAAGGCTGGAGGTACAACCTCGCACAATCCTTCGCATATTTCCAGCAGTCTAACGTTAACTGTTGTCCCTGCCTAATTCTTAAATGTTTACTAAGTGAGCTAACTCATATATATACTGCACTCCTGGCCTCTTATTTCGAGGATGAAGAAGGAACTGAAGACGATGCTGGCATGTCTATTACCTTATGCGATTCTTGCTGCCCCTGGAGGATGTCGGGGGATTTAAAAGACATCTGTTCCTTCCTTTAGGCTGATTGTCTCCCGACTGTGGCCCCTCGTTGGTACCTTTTCCTGCTGCTATAGCTAACTTGTGGCTAGCTGGAGTCTATCTTATATAAAATATTACTCTAGACAGACATAACAATCAAAACTTACGGGTTCAACCCTATACAACTCGGCTTTATAGCATGATCTGAAAAGAAAGAGGGGTAACCATACTATCCTGTTTATAGAATGTGGTGCACAACACATTTATAAACAAGATTCTACTGAAACAACTTGTAGAATCCCTAGGATACGAACTGCTCTGATACCAAGTTTGTCATGCCCCACCTTGGGAGGCATGACTGACACCTAATGCCTACTAGAATCTAGGCTTACCTAGCTGTGCATAGGCACCTCTGGTGCCTACTAGATACTCAAAATCAATAAAAAAAATTGCTATATCTCGGCTTTAAACACAGCCTCAGGCCGACAAGTCCATGTAGCACTTGTGAAAGAAAACAGCTAACCCAGCCACCATTACATCAATAGGGATCCTATGCGGGCCGACAAGACCACCATGCTGTCTAGTTATAACGGAAAGGAAAATAAGCAGCTACACTAGGCCCCACACGACCAACACATAAAATAAGATATACATGGCCCCCACACAACCAGCAATAACCAACTAACTGAAGACTGTAGTCCGCAAGCCTCTAGGAGTGAAAATATTGGTCGAGATAGGGCCCCTGCCTACCCAAATGCTATACAAATGAAAGACAAATAAACCTCTACCACCTGGCAACTCCGAATGAAAGGAGTTGGCTAATCTGCTGACTTTGAATAGCTGCTAGGAGATCCTGAAACCTGTCTGTCTAAACCTGCAGGAAAGTATGCAGCGCCCCATAGTTGGGTGTCAGTACAATATGTACTGAATATGTAAGGCAGTAAATAAGACTGAGTAGAAACTGATAAAGAACTGGAAGTAAATAACAAGAAGGGGCGGAAATTAACTTGTAAGCTTTCTTATCCTTAACCTACAACTAACAAAGCACTACACATATATGAACTAAGACTGTACAACCATACACTCATAAGCTATAACTAGCAGGAAAGAACACAAACAAGAACCTAACCTGGACCCATAAGCCTGGAAGGTACAACCAGCATAGAAATAACCTACCGGGGTCCCCATAATCCCTGGCAAGTACACTTCTATCTATATACCCCTATCCGGGTTGATATGAATCTACTGGTGCTATAGGTAACCTACTTGTCCCCTATTCTGCAACTGAACCCGCTCGGATCCTATAGTTGTGTCTGAGTCCGGTGGACTCCTGTAATTTCACCCTAGGCACCAGGCTCGACGAGGGTCAGTGATGCCGATATGGTATAAATATAATAGTCTAGCCATGGTATGGACTGTAGTATGGCCCTTGGGCCTCTGCGTAGACCCTTGGGACAACATCTAGCTCCTTGGATCGATCTATATAGCCCCATAGGCAACGACACAACTAGTAACCCTTAGGTTGGTCAATGGAAGGCTATCCTAGGTGGGGTCAATCCCAATTGGAATATTGCACTCTAATCTCAACTAGCAACTCAAAAAGGCATATCTGGCTCTTAAGGTCGAACGCTACTGCTACTCGCCCCTAGAATAGTATGTATAGCTACTAAAAAGCACACACCATGCGCCTATATCTGATTAGAGGATCCTGATAGTGATCATAATCTCTGACGGTCTGGACTGAATAGGGAGAGATCTAGAGTGGCCTAATGATACTCTGAATGTCATGCTAGGACAGTGGTAGCTCATAAATGGACCATAAGGTTGCGAACGATCAACTATCTAATTCTTTTTCTTAGGAAAACTGTAGGGCGGCCACTTGACTTGGTATGCTCCTGAGTAGTTAGCCCCTAACCCTTCACAGACAGCTTACTATAATTCTTAGCCTGAAGGTAATGCTGCAGTAATATGGTTCTATTTCCTAAGACTTTAACTAGATCTATTCAGATTCCCTATATCTCTGCTGGATGATTCCTAACTGCGTAGGTAAGTCTATCTGTGCTCAGCCGCTCACGACAACCTATACCTGAGTTTCTTATAAAAACAAGCTAGGCATTGGCCCTGTATTTAAATACTAATAAGGTACCCTCCGTAGGGTATCCACGGGTCTCTCTGACTCGTACAGTTGGGATAACCTCCTGAGCAACCTGCATGATAAGCACTAAGTTAACTGAAACTAACCGTCACTGGTGGTAGCTAACTAGATGGCGGGCTATCACTCACTTCACCCGGGCAACCCTAGTGCCATGGACTCTAGGGTAGGACCATCCTATTCAAACTCTAGACCTGGAGGTATGAAGGTATGCCAATGGCCTCCGAGCGGGCGATACTGTCTATATGGGCGTCAAACTGGAAGTTATATCACCTGTTTTCCCCCTATGATGCCCAATTACCGAATCAGGCCCAATAGCTAACCCTAAGCTTCTAAGGCCTTGACCTAGAATCAACACATCAGAATCCTACTAACATAGTGAACAGAAGGACAGAGGGCTTGCTACAACGCTTCTAGTGTGTAACACCTAACCTGCTCTTTCCCAATGAGGGATACTTTCTAACAGCTAACCACACATATATAAGCATTATCTACAAGCAACAGCTAATACAACACATGGAATTGTTATCTACGTTCGAAAGCATAAGTCGTATAATTATACGACGAGAATAAATTCCCAAAGGAAAGGCCTTAACATACCTTGAAAGCTGACTTTCGTTCATTAAATAGTTCTCCACCTAAAACCAGTAATTCCACTTAGTTGCTGCTTTTACACCGAGAGAATACAAATATTTTCAATAATAAAAATGGCCAATAATAATATCTTTTTCAATAGGGTTAACTATAACTTCAACTCTACTTCATTCGGCTGAAAACTTATAATTTTTGGAGAGTTTAGAAGAAAGAAATGCTTACCTATTGCCTGTGGCAATTTAGAATCCAATTTGGACCAATTCCGACAACCTTTACTTGGCGGGGTTCTGATGTACCAAGAAAAGTTTCAAGAAATAACTTGGAAAAGATGCTTCTCGTAGGCCTAGAACTCGTTATCTAAGATGAATTTGCATTTGGATGGAGTTTAGTGGCGTAATTTGATTGAAAATGGATGAAAAATTAGAGAGAAAGTGTCACAGGGCCGTAATCTAACTTTAGGGAAATGTTTAATTAAATGGGACTTCATACTTGAAACATATATATATATATATATATATATATATATTTATTTATTTATATATAGAGAGAGAGGTGATGGGGGAGGTCCGCGACACACCCCCCACACACTGCTTTGCGGGCGCGATGGACCACCCAACACGAGGGAGGGGGGTTTGCGATGCGGCGCCCGTAGCGGCCTACTTCCATCCCTCTTCCACCCTATAGCTCAGCACCGTGCTCGTGCATTCATCCCTTGAACCTTTTTTTGTGTACATCATACTCCAAAACTCTCGACATACGTACGAACGCATCGACTAGATGATAGAACTTATGCGGTGTAAAAAAATCAATATGGACTTCATTACATGGTTGCCTCATACATGTCGACATTATGACTCTATTGGGATGGTTGTGGATAGGTTGACTAAAGTAGATCATTTCTTACCAGTTAAAATTATCGATTCAGCAGAGGATTATACTAAGTTGATATTCAGGAGTTAGTTCAGTTGCATGGAGTGCCCTTGTTCATCATATCAGATAGAGGTACTCAGTTTACCTTCTAGTTTTGGAGATCATTTCAGAAGGGCCTTAGTACCCAAGTTAAGCTTAGCACAACATTTCACCCGCAAACAGATGGTCAGGCAGAGCGGGCCATTCGAACTCTGGAAGATATGTTGAGAGCGTGTGTGATAGACTTCAAGTGTAGTTGGCATGATCATTTGTATCTCAATGACTTTGCATATTACAACAACTACCATTCTAGCATTCAGATGGCTCCGTTTGAGGCTATTTATAGGCGGAAGTGTAAATCACCTATTGGTTGGTTCGAAGTCGGTAAAGCTGAGATGATAGGACTAGATTCAGTCAATAACTCCATGGAGAAGGTTCATTTTATAAGGGACAGGTTGAAAACAGCTCAGAGTCGCCAAAAGTCCTATGCAGATGTGAGAAGGAGGGAGCTTGAGTTTGAAGTTGAGGATTGGATGTTTCTAAAGATATCTCCCATGAATGGAGTGATGAGGTTCGAAAAGAAGGGAAAACTTAGTCCTCGTTATGTTGGTCCGTATCGGATTATGAAACGGGTTGGCAAGGTAGCATATGAGTTGGAGTTGCCCACAGCATTAGCTTCAGCTCATCCAGTTTTCCATGTATCGCTCTTGAAGAAGTGTTTGGGTGATCCAGCTCTGGTTGTTTCGATATACAGTGTCGGTGTGAAAGATAGCGTTAGTTATGAGGAGGTTCCAGTACAAATACTTGATCGTCAGGTTCAGAAGTTAAGAAACAAGGAAGTAGCCTCAGTCAAGGTTTTGTGGAGGAATCAACATATTGAGAGGGCTACGTGGGAAGCTGAAGCAGATATGATGGCTAAATACTTGCATCTATTCCCTTCCGTCTTAGTTACAGCTTGAGGTATCAGTTTCCTCCTTAGTATCCTATTCAGTTTCATGTTTAGTTCATGTTTCCCTAGTTTCCTTCATGACAATGTATGTATGTGTGATTTATGAATTCGATTCAGGCATGTACTCTAATCCGGAGTCAGTTACTCCATTCGTTTTCAGCTTAAATATGCAGTATTTGGCACGGTAGTTGCAATTTTCCCAGCTTTTCAGTATGTTTACCCACATTCGAGGAGGAATGTTCCCAAGGGGGAGATATTGTAATACCCCAGAAGTGCCTGAGACTAGACTCGGGATTTGAAATGAAAAGTAGTAGAAATCTGAGATTTCTTCTCAAAATGAGTCGTGGTATGGGTCATTGGTGGGACTAACGACTCATTGGAGGTGCCCATGGTGAGAATCTGCAGAGTAGGCTGGGAAGTAACGGGTCTCAAGACGAGCTATTGGTTGAAGTAACAGATCATTGGAATAAGTTATTAAGAGGATGGTCTTGGTAAAAAAGGAGTTGGCACGAGTCATAGGATGACTCATTGTTAGAAGGGACGGGTCGTTATATGGTCCCGTTGGAAGGTTTCCGGAATAGGGACACTGGTGACAATGGATGGTTGCCATGATTCATTGGAGCTGGGTATGACTCATGGAACCTATTGTGGTAATAGGTCTGGGCTGGAACCTGGACTGAAGCAACGGGGGAACAACGACTCATGGAAGCTTGTAACGACCCGTTGGATTAATCGTGGTCACTAGAAGTGCAGATTTCCAAGGTTTTTCATTAAGGGTATTTTCATTATTCCAAAGCCCTAAGGTCCTAAACTATATTGTTTTAAGCTTAGAAAGTATGTTTTAATGGGGGGGGGGGGGGTAGGTAAGTTAATTCTAAGAATCCCCACTCCATGCATGCAACCTAGGGCCTTCCTCGAAGATCAAGTTTGAGGAATTTCATCAAATTCTCTTCAATTTCCTTTGAGCTTTCAAGTGGGAGTGTGAAATTGATTTACCCAGGTGGCTATGAATGAGGGTCCCTTTCACTCTCATGCTCTAAATTCTTCTCAATTCCATGGATTTCAATTCTGGATTCAAGTTTCATGATCTATGAGGTTTATTCTAATTCTTGTGAAATTCTTTATGATCTACGGGTCAATTTCTTTCATGTATTAAATCATGTTTTATGATCTATGGGCAGATGTTATAATTATTTTGAATATAAACTTATAGATTTGAATTTAAATCCAATTATGCCAAATTATATATGTTTTATAAAAAGTCAAGTTATGATTTTATTATGATCTTGATCTTAATTAGTCCAATTATGATTTATGCTTTATGATTTGATTTCTTTTGAGTACGTATCATGAATTTATGATGTGCCAAGTTTATACATGTTTTACAAGTATGCATGAATTTCATGATTGATGGATTTATGACTCTTGGACAATTCATGGGCCCTGTATCATGGCTAATCATGTATTTTATATGGGGATCAGTGATTATATTATTTATTTGGCCATGAACTTCATGAATGATTTTACAGTTACTCTACAAGCCCTAATGTGCATGTTTTTGGGAGCAGTGTCTAGCACTGAGTAGCCCGGCGTTCAAAGGACTATGTCGGTGTCTCAGAACTATGTGCCATCGTAGATTTATATATATCCAAATGTTAATGGATCCCCTTTTCGTGATATCACATACTACACATCCCTAGACTTGTAATCCTAGGACGGCTCTGCCCACTTGAGTGAGATAGTTGGGGCATCAAGTAAGCTCCATCATGATGGTGCCGGTTATGATGAGTCGTCCAATTGTTCCTCATAATTTATGCATAGTTATGTTTATGTTACTTTGGCTCAAGTCATGTTTAATGAAGCTTTTCTCCTATGATTATGATTATGACTGATTCATGAATGTTTTGAAAACCTTGAGCCCTATGTTTACATTATGATAGTTACTTTATGATCAGGTTGTCCTACTCTTATGAATTCCTATATGTTTTAACTTTCCGTTTTTACTTATCTTGCATACTTAGTACATTCCAAGTACTGATCTCATACTCTATGCTGTATCATTTCATGATACAGGTCCGAGGGATCAGTCTCAGTCGCATCATTAGCCCTTGCTTCCCACTCAGACCTGTCCAGCCGGTGTTGGTGAGTCCTCATCTTTTGAGAAAATTCAGTTATCTATAGTTTGATATGTTATTTCAGTTTCATACTTTGTCGAGCTAGTTGGGGGTGCTTCCCCATCAGCTTATCAGATATGTTAGAGGCTTTTCAGATATTATGTAGAAATCAACTTGTCGTTGTTGATTCAGTTTTAGTTTGATATATATATATATATATATATATATATATATATATGCAGACTTTTGCTATGTTAAGTATTTTGATCTTCCACTTTACTATGTTGAGTTTAGAAGTTATGTTCATGCCATGAGTCAACTTGGAGCCCCTCGGGGTTTCTTGTCCCATGTCCCGATCCAAGTCTACGTTCGGGTCGTGACAATATATGTCACTATTTCCTGAGTTAACAAATACAAATCCTGATTGATTGGAAGAGATCAATATTGATAAAATATTTTCCAAGTGTCATGACTTGATCATAGACCCCGAACGCTATATAGGACCTAGAACCACGAATGGCTCCAAATAAACCCATGGTATATCCATAACATAAGTATAAGTATACACTAAGAGAAAATAATCATTAGATATAGCAAAAGAAGAAGTTTAAGATATCATAAAACATAAATGGTGACAACAAGTAAAGTTGCTGAATATCTATACATCATAGTCTGAAAAGCCTCCAAACATAAGATGAGTTGCAGGGACATATCTCCAACTAGCTCTACTGAGTCTGTAACTTAAATGATAGAAGAAGATACAAACAAGAATTGACATCCTCAGATGATGAGGACTCACCAAAGTTGAGTTGAACCTGGAGCAAGATCGAATCTAGCAGTAGGGATGAGACTGAACACCCGAACCTATATCATGAGATGATATAGTACAAAAAGTATGCAATTAGTACTTCGAATATATTGAGTATGGAGGATAAGCAAAACATGAGAGTAAGAAAAATATGCTGAAAATCATGATCACGATATAGTCATAAAACATTAGCTGTTCACAATAATATGAAGTATACTGACCCATGGTTTTCAAAATAAAATCATAAAGCTTATCATGTTAGAAATCATAAGTAAAACTGATAAACTGATCAATGGGTCAAAATACTATAAAATATGATATCATAAATTCTGAACATAAGCAAACATGAAACATGAGGAGCAGTGGCAGATTCTCATAACCGACATACTCCAAGTGAGCATCATGAAGCCCAACTTGTACCTCTAGTTGGGAGGGTGTCCATACCTTGCCAAGTATAAGAACCATGAAGGCGTGACATCACTCATGAACTTAGTAGAATAAGGGAGACACTCTCAGTTGGAAAGGACCCCTTAGTTATGGGCAAGAGAGACACACTCTACTGACAAGGACCCCTTATCCTACGGTGGCACATAGTTCTGAGACCTAGGTGCGCTGAACTTGGCCCTAATTGATGTTAAATACTACTCCCAAAAATATACATAGTGCTCATAATCATACTTGAAACATGGTTTTTCATTTTCTAGTTTAAAATAATATGATAGATTCATAAACTGCTCGACATACGTGAACTAGCCATGAAAACAATGTTGAAGATTCAACCATGATACATAAGCTTGATATTCATGAGATTCATACATACTTGAGTAAATCATGTTAACTTGAAAATATAGAATCATAAGGGTTTTTCATAGAAATCATGTAATTATAATCATAAAAGCATAAGTAGAATCATAAAAGAATCAATTTCATGAGAGATCATAGTATTTTTGCATAAAAAAGGTCTAACCCTTGAAATTCATGAAAATCATAATTGGAGATTTTAAAAATTAGATTCATGAAGTTATACTTTAAATTGGGTATTAAGGTGAAAGAAATTTCCCATTCATGATCCCACATACCTGGCTTGAAGAATTCTTGACACTAGCTTGAGACCTAAGAGAAATTGAGAAGAGGAACCCTAGCTTTCCTTGAGAATTCTTGAGAGCTTGATCTCCAGTCTATGGTGTTTTGAGAGGAATGAGAGTTTAGGCTAGGTTTAACCCTTAGATATCTCTTGTAGAAAACTTAAAATAACCTGGTGTAGGAGTTAAAAGAATAGAATGTTACAAAATAACCCAAAAAATTCACATTAAAAATCGGCCTGTCTAGTGTGACGGCTTGTGGTACCCTACCATGGCTCATGGTGACCCTCCATGGTCACTGGAGCCATGTTGTTCAATGTCTGTACATCTTCTCATGAACCCTTAGTACCATCTGTCCCAACATAGTACGATCTGTAGATTCCTCTTATGGTTACCAGAACTAATTTTTGGTTGCTCCTCCAAACTTCATCTCACTAGTGGTGGTATGACTTATACCACCTCACTATTAGTCGTACTTGATACTCATGGTTACTGAAATAAATTCTTAACATTTCTCTGGACCCCTCATCACGAGTACTTACCATGGACTATACCTCCCTACCACAACTCGTTGTATGGTCCGTCCTGAGGCAAATTGCAGATTTTTCTGCTAGTTCTACTTCATGCCTAGGATTTGATGTTAGGGACTTTTTGGAATGTGACATTATCTCCCCATTGGGAACACTCATCCTCGAATGGAGACTACTAATGCTGAAATGATAAGAAAAGAGCTGCAACCCTAATACTGAATGCTATAGACTAAATACTGATAGAGTGGCTGACTCCCAACTAAGATAGATAGATTGAACTAAATTCGTGAATCATACATGCATACTAAGATATGAAACTTGACATGAAACTAAATATGGTACTAAGGAAGAAACTAGTACCTTATGTTGAAACTGAGCTAGGAGGGAAGAGGAGAGGGTACTTGGACATCATATCTGCTTTGGCTTCCCAAGTAGCTCCCTCTACTAGCTAATTCCTCCAAAGGACTTTTACTTAAGTGGCTTCCTTATTCCTCAACTTACAAACCTGATGGTTAAGAATCTCAACTGGAACCTCTTCATAGATGAGGCTATCCTTCACACCTATACTCTCTACAGGTACAACTAGAGCTGGATCTCCAATGCACTTCTTCAACAAGGACATATGGAAAACTGGATGCACCGATGCTAACTCTGTGGGCAACTCCAACTCATAAGACATATTGTCAACACGCCTCAGGATCCTGGAAGGACCAACATATCAAGGACTAAGCTTTCCCTTCTTTCCAAATCTCACCACCCCCTTCATGGGTGACACCTTCAAAAATACCCAATCATCAATTGCGAAGTCAAGCTCTCTCCTCCACATATCTACAAAGTATTTTTGATGAATTTGAGCTATTTTCAGCCTCTCTCTAATAAGCTGAACCTTCTCCATAGCTTTATGAACTTAATTTGGACCTATCAATGTAGCCTTTCCTACCTCAAACCATTTAACAGGTGGTCTATAGCTCCATTGATAAGGAGCCTTAAATGGAGACTCTGAATGTTGGAGTGGTAACTATTATTATAGGTAAATTCAATAAAAGGAAAGTGATCATCCCCATTACCCTTAAATCAATCACACAAGCTCTCAACATGTCCTCTAAAGTCTGAATGGTCCGCTCAGCCTGACCATCTATTTGTGGGTGAAAAGCTTTGCTAAGCTTAACCTGAGTACCACGGCCCTTTCGAAATGACTTCTAAAACTACAAGGTGAACTGAGTATCGCTATCTGAGATAATGGACAATGGGACTCTATACAACCTGCCTAACTCCCGGATGTAAAGTCTAGCATAATCCTTAGCTGAATCCATGGTCTTAATTGGTAGAAAATGTGTTGACTTAGTCATCCGATCTACAATTACCCATATAGAATCATGTTGTTGGCATGTACGAGGCAAACCTATAATAAAGCCCATGGTTATATCTTCCCACTTCCAAGTATGAATGCTAATATCCTGAATCATAGCTCTCGATTTTTAGTGCTCAACCTTAACTTGTTGGCAATTTGGAGACTTAGCCACAAATTGTGTAATATCCTTCTTCATTCCATTCAACCAATAGACTTACCATAGATCATGGTACATCTTAGTGGCACTTGGATGGATAGAATACTGAGAGCGGTGAGCATCTCTCCACATTTTCTTCCTCAAGTCATCCATATCCGAAACATATAATTAACCTTGATATCGGAGTACTCAATCTCCCCCTTGGGAGAAACCTCCACTTTCTGATTTCGGACTACTTTCTTCAACATAACCCAGATAGGATCCTCATATTTCTTTGCCTTAACTTCTGTCAGCAATGAAGATTCTGAACCATTCTGAACAATGACAGCACCATCTACAGAATTCGTAAGGCAAACCCCTAAGAGAGCAATCCTAATGAACATCTTTAATCAACTACTTTCTTCCATCTTCCATATGAGCTACACTTTCTATGGACAACCTACTAAGAGCATTTTCCACTACATTGGCCTTCCTTGGATGATAAAGAACATCATGTCATAGTCTTTGAGAAGCTCAAACCATCTCCTTTGCCACAAATTCAAGTCCTTCTGACTAAATGCATACTTAAGGCTCTTATGGTTTGTGAACACATCAACATGCACCCCATACAAGTAGTGCCTCCAAATCTTCAAGGCAAATACTACCACTGCTAACTGAAGATCATATGTTGGGTAATTCTTCTCATGAGTCTTAAGTTGTCTCGAGGCATAAGAAATGACCTTACCATATTTCATCAATACACTCTCTAGGCCAACTCTAGAGGTATCATAATACACCATAAACCCATACTTGGTAGGGCTAAGATCGGAGCAGAAATGAGTCTTTTATTTAACTCCTGAAAGCTCTTATCACATTAATTGAACCACTAAAATTTGACCTTCTTCTTAGTCAATCGGGTCAAAGGTGAGGAAATGGATGAGAATCCCTCTATAAACCTCCTATAGTAGCTAGCTAAACCCAAAAAGCTTCTAATGTCGGTGGGATTCACAAGTCTAGGTCGGCTCTTCACCGCCTCAATCTTTTGAGAGTCTACTTGCACACCATCAGTAGACACCACATGCCCAAGAAATGCAACTGATTTCAGCCAAAAATCACACTTGCTGAATTTGGCAAACAGCTGATGGTCCTTAAGAGTCTGCAACACAATCCTCAAATGAGTAATATGCTCCTCCTCGCTCCGAGAGTATACAAGGATATCGTCTATGAAGACAATGATTAACATATCTAAATACTACTTGAATACCCTATTCATCAAATCCATAAAAGCTACAGAAGTATTCATTAGTATAAAAGACATAACCACAAATTCATAGTGACTATATCGAGTCCTGAAGGCTATCTTTGAAATGTCACATTCTCGAACTCTGAGCTGGTGGATAGTCGGATCTGAAGTCTATCTTTGAGAAGAACTAGCACCCTGAAGCTGATCGAATAATTTATCAATCCCAGGAATGGGATACTTATTCTTGATTGTGACTTTGTTCAACTGGCGATAGTCGATGCACATTATGAGAGAACCATCTTTCTTCTGCATGAAAAGGACTGGGGCGCCCCATGGGGACTTACTAGGCCTGATGAAACCCTTATCTAAGAGATCTTTCAACTGTTCATTCAAATCCTTAAGCTTAGCTAGATCCATTCTACAAGGAGCGATGGATATGGGCTGTGAGTCTAGAAGAATGTCAATCCCAAAGTCAATCTCTCTCTCGAGAGAGACTCTTGCTAAATCATCTGGGAACACCTCTGGATACTCACAAACAACTGGGACTGACTAAAGAGTTAGAGTTTCAAACTTAGAATCCTTAACCCGAACTAAATGATACACACGATCCTTGGAAGTTATCTTCCTGGCCTTAAGGTAGGAGACAAAGTGACCTACAGGTACTGCGGAACTGTCCTTCCATTCTAGGATAGGTTCACCCAAAAATCGAAACACTACATTTGAGTTCTACAATTAACTGAAGCATAACAAGAATAAAACTAATCCATGACAAAGATAAAATCAAAGTTAGTCATGTCTAACTCTACTAGACCAACTAAAATGACTTTCTAAAGAACCATAACTAGGGAATTTTTGTACCTCATACTAAGGCTGACTCACCGATAGGAGTAGAGACTAAAAAGAATTCTAAGAGAATTTTGGAACTAACAGTGAAACTGATAGAAACATTGGGAGTCACAAAGGATAATGTGGCCCTTGGATCTAGAAATGCGTAAATATCAAGGTAGTAAACTCGTGAGATACTGATAACCACATATGGTGAGCTTTCCTGCTCCTGGCATGATGAAAGTGCATTGGAATAGTTTTGGCGTTGTCTGTCATAGGCACTAGATGATGCACCCTACTAGGATGGGCGAGCTGTTGTAGCTGCTGAAGAGGTGGCTGGGGCACAGACTCTACCGTCACCCTGTTTAGTTGAAGGACAATCTCTGAGTCTATGATTAGGCTTCCTGCACCTAAAGCAAGCATATGAACAAATCAAACACTCTCCAGGGTGGTCTCTACCACACTTCTTGCAAGATGGGAATGTGCGTCCTTCGGAAATGCTCCCCTAAGCCTTAGAGCCTTGTGCTATACCCCTCTGATTGATCTTGGGCAGATTTATATGCCCAAGTGATACTCAAACGTATCATTTTTACCTTGTTTGTTGTGCAATGTGTATATAATATCATGTAATTGGTAATAAAATGCGAATTTATACTAACCAACATGATTAGCATTTGTTTTGCAGATAAAGGTGATTTTTAGGAGCTAAAATGCATGTTGGAACTATGTCGGAGTTGGACTTGGATGCGAGCGTGGAAAAGACCTTGGAATGCAGAATTTATAGGGGCTCCGCGATGGCTCCGTGCCACGCTACCATCGCGGTAGCACACTGCCTGAGCATGAATTAATTTGGCAATTTCCAGTGTACCTGCGCGTCAGCTCCGTGGCACGGAGATAGGCCTCCGCAATGGCCTCCGTGCCACGTTGAGGTTAAATTACCGGACCCTGTAAATTCCAGTGAGTGTCCGCGTCCACGCCGTGTCACGGAGGCAAGGCTCCGCGTTGGCCTCCGTGACACGTTGCTTGTTATTCCGGGAAAAATTTCCCACTAGTATAAATAGCACACTTAGGTTTATTTTAATTAGTTTTTTAGTTTTTTAGACTGAGTTCAGAAGTGGAGAGCAGGAACGTGGGTTAGTAGCAGTTGAAGATTGGAAAAGCTAAGGGATTTCTTCTCTTCTTTTCTTCTTTCTATCAATTGTAAGTATAATTTACACTCATTTTAGGATGATCAATCCAAGAATGAGTGGCTAATTCTCTTTCTTGCTAAGGTTTTGAACATGTGTAATGAATTTTGATTGTAAATGATATGGTTTTATTCTTCTTCTTTAATGTTGTTCTATTAATTCTTGTTCTTTACTGCATTAGTGATTGGCCAACATTAATGTATATCTAAAAAGTCCAATTTCACTCGAAAGAGCAAGAAATTGGAAAGTTGTGAATTAATAGGGTATTGTTCTTAACTTGATTTGAGAAAATTGGGTTTTGATGTGCTTTCCTGATAGAAATATACTTGAAAGCTGTATTAGTCAATTTAGGAACCTGAATTGTAGTGCTAGGTCATAAATTGCATTTGATCACAGAAATGTAGACGGATGGTTTATGATTCTAAAGTTAAATTAAATACGAGAGTTTTAATTTCTAGGCAAATGTTCTTGGCTAGCAACTTGAAGAAGAGAATTAACCAAAATTATCATGATTATCAAGTTCATTACTTGTTCTTAACCTTGGCATGTTCATATCCATTGTCTGAATTCACAAGTAAATAGTGTTATTAATTGTAGTATATAGTTTAGAAACAAAAACTCAATTAACCCTTGGTTACGTTGTTGTTAGCATAATTAGAAGTTAAATATAACTATAGTAAATTAGGCAATTTTACATATCTTGAGCCTCCTTGGATCGATACTTGGCTACTTAGCCACTTTATTACTTGTTTGACCATGTGCACTTGCGTGTCGGTTTTTTCCCGTAGCCCAAAGCACCGAGCAAGTTTTTGGAGCCGTTGCCGGGGAGGCTAGGCGATTTGTAAAATTTTGTTTAGTGTAAATTTACTGTATTTGTATTTTTATTTTCTTAAGTGTTAACAACTTGGTAGCCTGTATTTTGCAGATTTTGTTTCTGTGAACACTGGCAAGGGACAAAGATCTGGTGGAATCTTACTTAGAGCCTGAACGGGAATTTCATAGTCAACGTAGAGAAGCTCTTCGAAAGAAGCTGCAGTTGCTTAAACAGTCTATGATGGAGCAACCAAATCCACCAGTTGTTAGGGCAGTTTTAGTGCTCGATGAAGCAGCAGCAAGGCCGGTTCGCGAGGTGGCAATCCCACACGCTAATAATGTACATTCTAGCATCCGCAAACCGAAGCCTGGAGGGAGGTTTGAATTAAAGCAGAATATGGTGCAACTTTTGCACACAAGCGGGCAATTTACCGGTCTCCCTCACGAAGATCCACAACAACATCTCCAGAACTTTTTAGAGATAAGTGACACTTATATACCCGCTGGAGTGTCACCCGATTATGTTCGGCTCACCTTATTTCCATTTTCCTTACTTGGTGAAGCCAAGAGGTGGTTAAAAGCTGAACCACCCAACTCTATATCAACGTGGGATGATCTTGCACGGAAGTTTCTTATTAGATTTTTCCCTTCTGGTAAAACAGCCAGACTTAGGAGTCAAATCCTAAGTTTTAAACAGAGGGAGGGAGAAAATCTATATCAAGCCTGGAAAAGATTCAAATCCATGTTGCGGGACTGTCCTCACCATCATCAGTCTAATGACGTGTTGGTACACACTTTTATTGAGGGTTTGGAACCCCACACTAAAATTCTGTTAGATTCAGCAGCTGGAGGGCAAGCGCTGGAGAAGACCTATGAGGAGCTGTACACTTTGCTCAACTGAATTTCACAAGGCAATCCAAAATGGATTGCAGATTCTTCAAGAGGTGGAGCAAGGAAAGCAGCTTGAGTGCTTGAAGTGGATGGATTCACAGCTATCGCTGCACAGATAGCTGCTTTGCAAAATCAGTTAAACACTCACTTCAGCAATATAAATTTGAACCAGCCTTCAGCTTCAGTCAATGCAGTTCAACAGATGTGGTGTGAAGTGTGTGGTAGTAGTGAGCATTCAGCTGAATGCTGTGGTGCAAATCCTGATTCTGTTAACTTTGTGGGCAATGCACAGAGAAATCAACAGCAGTTTGGTGGTGGCTACAACTCAAATTGGAGGAACCATCCGAATTTTTCGTGGGGTAGCAACAATCAACAAGGCCAGAGTTCAGGGCAGGGTATGCACAGAAACCAAGGAGGGCAGCAAAATTATCAAGCTCAATTCAGAAATCATAATGCCCCTCCTCCACCACCATCACCGACTATTGAGGAGATGTTCAAAACCATGATCGCTAATCAGGCACAATTGCAGGCTGACTATGTCAAATTGGCAGCCGAAGTGAAGAACAATCAATTGGCGACCAAGGCTCTTGAATATCAGTTTGGGCAATTTGCTAGTGCCCAAAATACTAGACCCAGAGGAGGACTACCTAGCGACACGGATCCAAATCCAAAGCAGGTAAATGCAGTGACCACGAGGAGTGGTTTACAATTAAAGGAGGTGGAACCGAAAAGACCGCCTCAAAAGTCAGGAGCAGCAGATGTTGAGGGAGAGCAAAGTTCTGATAAGGGGAAGACTAAAGAAGCTGAACCAGAAAGGCCTCCACCCCCGTTCCCTCAACGACTTAAGAAACACAAGGAGGAGGCGTGTTTCCAGAAATTCATGGAGGTACTTAAACAGGTACATGTTAACTTACCTCTTGTTGATGTCTTGCAGGGAGTGCCGAGATATGCGAAGTATATTAAAGACATCGTGGCTAACAAAAGTCATTTGACTGAGTATACCACGGTAGCTTTAACGGAGGAATGCAGTTCCCGTATTCAGAATAGGTTGCCCACAAAACTGAAAGACCCTGGAAGTTTCACTATCCAGCTGACTATTGGGCAAAGTATCCGAGCGCGTGGATTATGAGACTTGGGGGCAAGTATAAATCTGATGCCATCTTCGGTATTCAGAAAGTTAGGTCTAGGGAGTCCTAGACCTACAACGGTAATCTTGCAGCTAGCAGACAGGTCTTTGGCTAAGCCGGATAGCATTGTTGAGGATGTGTTAGTGCAAGTAGGCTCCCTCATTTTTCCGGTCGATTTTATTGTTCTGGACTTTGAACCAGATGCTGAAGTCCCATTTATTTTGGGACGACCCTTTTTGGCAACCGGAAAGGCATTAATTGATGTAGCTGCGGGTCAACTCACGATGAGAGCACATGACAAGGTCGAAGTGTTCGATGTGTACAAGGTACCTAAGCTTCCGACTGTTTATAAGTATCTCTCGGTGATCAACATAATTGATCATGGGAATGCTAATGGATTGAGTGATTCCCGAGAGTTACTAGGTAGGCCACCGGACAAGGTAGAGCACTACTGGGGGGATGATCATGATCGGGACAAATCGTCCATCTCCCTCGTAGATAAATGAGCTTAAAGGACGTCGAGCCGCGACGGTAAACCAGGCGCTGCACGGGAGGCAACCCGTGAAAATATTTTCTTTCTTTCTTTTTAGTGTGAATAATTTTTATTTTTCTTTTCTTTTTCTTTTCTTAACTAGGTTTAGATTTTCATTTTATTTAATATTTTTTATTTTAGTTAGGGAAATCTATTAATTTAACCAATTTTTGTTTAGTGAGGTGATTTTCAGGTATAACGGAGGAAATATACATGGAATCGAGAAAATGAGGCGAGGTATGAAAAATTAAATGTATGGGTGAAACAGAGCACTGGCGCGTTGGCGCCGTGTCACAGAGGCAATGCTCCGCGTTGGCCTCCGTGACATGTTGAAGGCAAATCTGGATTTTTCAAAAATCCAGTAAGCCAACGCGTTGGCTCCGTGTCACGGAGGAGGGCCTCCGCGTTGGCCTCCGTGACACGTTGCCCCTTATCCAGTGCCGGGTCACACCGGGTTTCCGGGTGACCCGCGTGTTTTCTTTAAATATAACCCCGATTTCGCCCTTTTTTTTCCCCATTCCCTCTTCCCTCCACGACCAAACACCCATTTCCCCCTCCCCAAGCAACGTGCCACGTTGATAGGCAAAGAAAAACGTCAAGTTTCTCCGATTCTTCAATTCTAAGGTATGCTTTCATCGTCTAACTGAATTTTTTTGGCGATTTTGGTCAATTTGGGCATGTAAGGTGAGACATACCACCTTAGGTAGAAATTAAATATGATGGTGAATTATGTTGTGATTGATTATGTTTGGATTGTTGTATTTGGCATTTGAACTTGTCGATTATGTAAATAATTCGAAATTGATTGTCGAACTCTATCCTAGGGCTTGGGTTGTTGAATTTGACTTGGGCAACTTGATTGTTTGGTGAATTCAATGCCGGGGTGTGTTTATTATTTGAGATAAGTCGTGGTAAATAGTGTGTAAATGTTCAAAGACGACTAATTCTCGAATTTTTGTGGGAAATTGCATAATGTGTGAATTGGTTAGATTGTTTAGATTAGCTTGTATATGAAATATTTTTCTAGTTATTTTTAGTTTGTGGTTGTTTTGTTGCTTGTGCGATGGTTGAATTGCTAGCGATAGTAGGATTGGGTATTAGCTGTATGAAGTCTGAGTAGTACACTAACCGTTATGCTGTCGAAATTTTGTTGTGAACGCACTAAGCAATATGTGTATAGTTGTTTGTGTTTGAGGTTGTAAATAGAGCTATCCTTGCTGAAATTTTGTAAATATTGTTAAGAACTAAGTGTGGGGTAAAATTTGTTTAACCCGACCTTAGCCGAAGCTAACAAGTTTTTACCTTAACGTTGTGCTTGTTTGTGTAAACTGACAGGTACAATGGCTAGCAGGCAAGACAAAGGCAAGGGTGCTTCTACCTCAGGCACCGGCAGAAAAAGGATGAGACTGGGCACTGCAGTCCCAGCTGCACCGATGAAGGGAAGAAATGGTACGCGAAGCACAAAGAAAACAAGTACTTCCCGGAGGAACATATTGCAAAGGAACCACTTGCACAGGAGTTCCCTCGCATTGTACAGAGGATTGAGGCAGCTGGGCTCAGCTTTATTTTTCAGGAGCCCAAGGAGTGCAACCTTCACTTGGTCCGGGAATTTTATGCCAACTGGAACCCGGCCATCAGGAGCCACACTATTAAAATCAGAGGGCAGATTGTCACTCTGGAACCCAAGCAGCTGAATGCCATCGTTGGAGTGCGGGACACAGACGCCCACGTTCTCCGCCAGCTAAACATCACCCCACCGTACGCCGACATCAGACGTACGTTGTGTGGGGTTCGATCCACAGCCCGATGGAGTAGACATAAAGAGAGGGGGTACTACCAGACTCTGCCCTACTCGCAGATGAACAGGGAGGCCAGAATCTGGCTAAAAATTGTATGTTCGTGCTTGATACCGGGAGTTCATATGACAGACGTGACCCGGGACCGTGTCTGCTTGGTGTATGCCCTTATGAAAGGGCTTGAGATTAATGTTGGGGTGGTCATAATATCCGCCATGAAGAGACCCAGACTGCACCAGGGCCACAGATACACGTTTGGCGGACTCATCACCACCTTCCTCCGAGGCCTCGACATTGAGGAAGAAGCCTTGGACTATATTCCACAGCTGGAGCGGAGGGCCCTCGACGTGACAAAGACTAAGGCCCCCGACACTACACACGGACCTGTGCTGACCTTGGGCGAGCGACATGCTCATGACGATCAATACATGGCCCGTATGTTTGGTACGCAGATGCTGCAGCTACGGATAGGTGGGAGACCAGCCACCGAGGAGGAGTTATGGCAGCTGGAGCTGGACTACCCCTTTGGCGAGAACGCCAGAGCCTTATGTAAGGTGGGGCCAGCCTTTGTGGAGCCTACAGATGATGATGTCCCTACTGATGAGGAGACACGTTGTGAGGACTCTGATGTGGAGTCCGATGACGACGATGGAGCTGATTCAGATATGGGCGACGAGGCTGCAGCACCGGATGAGGAAGTCGAATATTTCGACTGAGCAGGGAGTTCCACCACCCAAATTTTGTGCTTTGTATTTTTGTGAACACTGGGGACAGTGTTCGATTTAAGTGTGGGGTGGGGAGTAGTTAGGTGCTAGGTCAAGGCTCTAAATTGCTGTATAATTTTTCCTTGTTGTTTATGTATGTTATGCTTTCCCTGTTGTGAACTGTTTGCGATGTATGTGTATATATTTGTTGTGTGGTTAAGGATGTGTGTTTTTGAAAGTATGGTTGCCATTGTAAATATTTTGTAAATTTTGTACATAAATTTAAATTTTTTTTTCTCTATCGACATGATCGATATTTTTCAAAACTTTTTGCGAAAATATTTTGCACTTGTAAATATTTTCTTTCTATCAAAATGATCGATGTGTTGCAAAAAATTTTTCGATTTTGATTTTTGGGTTTTTCAGAGTTTGTTTTCGGTTCTTTTACCGAGAATAGTCCCATTGAACCGATGTCATAGTTAGTGACCGTTCCCTATGATGGATGGATGACGACCGTCTTAAGGGAAATGTAGTCGGTAGGAGTAGGATTTTTAATTGTTGTTTTAGTTTTCTTTGGTGGATTGCATCAATAAACTGTAGTTGCTTATGGTTGCTAAAATTTCGTTGCATGTTGTAATTGATGTTCAAATTGTGAAAATGATTCGTTTGAAAGCATGCAATTCAGTAAATATGTTGAGTTACCTAGGCTATAGAATTTGGTTCATTATGATTGAGGCTTAATCTTGAATTCATGTAATTGACTAATTAAAGAGTCTGTGAATGCATCTGGATTCGAGCATGTGCATGAAGTGTGAAGTAAGGTTTTGCTATTCCATGTCATCGTGAATTGTCTAGAACTTGCCTGGTGTGTATACAAAGCGAAATGAAGGAGGTGTAGTGTTGGAAAGGATGTAGGCATTTCTTTGTTTTAACCGATAGTTTCCATTTTTTTCTTGTCAAATTCTACCTTTTTATATGTTGTATACCCTAGTCAGCCCGTTGAGCCTTTAGCCGATTTCTTTCTTTTGTCCAAAATTGTATGAACTAAGCTTTATTCCTTCTTTTCATTAGCCTTAAAGTCTTTAAGAAGCTCTTAAGCGCTTACAAAGAACAGAAAATGTTTCCCAAAGTGTTAAAGAGTGAAAAGAGTGAAAAGAAAAAGAAAAGCAAAGTGAGGAAAGAAAAGATGACATTGAAGAGGCACTTGTTGTAATAAATTGATATTGAGGGTACATGAAAACCCTCTGCTTTGTGTCAAGTGTGGTTGATGAAATGGGCTGTATGAAAGTAAACCAGCATGAATGGGAGAAAAAGAGAAAAGAGAGGAACAATGTCCATGAGTCGATGGGAATGAGTTGAAAAGGTGCTTAAGGATGCTAGCGGTTATTATTGGCTAATCCAATATATGCATACTAGATCCATAGCCCCGTTACAACCCATTAAAGTCCTACGTGATCCTATATTGCATTTCTTTATATTAGTGGAGTAATACACTAAGGGCAAGCCTATGGGTCTTGACATGATGTATGTGAATTCTTTTGGGAGAGAGAGTGAAATTAATTTTTATAGGCCCCTACTTGCATGTTCGTGTGTTGCATGAACATAAAGGGGAAGTTTCTCTCGAGTTGTGAGGGCACATGTGTTCGCGGCTGGTTCGGTATGTGTTAAAAACCGACACGCAAGTGTACGTGGTCAAACAAGTAATAAAGTGGCTAAGTAGCCAAGTATCGATCCAAGGAGGCTGCTCTGGATATGCAAAATTTCCTAGTTCACTATATTTCTATTCAATTTCTAACTATGCTAACAACTATCCAATCAAGAATTGAGGGAGTTTTGTTTCTAAACTAATTATATACTAAACTTAACAACTATTATTTATGTTGAATTCAGACAATGGATATGCTCATGCCAAGGTTAAGAACGAGT
Source organism: Datura wrightii (assembly GCA_035772735.1). Classification (NCBI taxonomy): domain Eukaryota; kingdom Viridiplantae; phylum Streptophyta; class Magnoliopsida; order Solanales; family Solanaceae; genus Datura; species Datura wrightii. The sequence continues at coordinate 102,193,219 of JASDFA010000007.1, forward strand.
AATGGAGTTGATAATTATGATAATTTGGTCATCCTCTTCTTCATATTGCTAGTCAAGAACGTTTGCCTAGAAATTAAAACTCTCGTATTTAATTTCACTTTAGAATCATAAACCATTCGTCTACATTTCTGTGATCAAATGAAATTTATGACCTAACACTACAATGCCGGTTCCTAAATTGACTAATACGGCTTTCAAGTATATTTCTATCAAGAAAGCACATCAAAACCCAATTTTCCCAAATCAAGTTAAGAACAATACCCTATTAATTCACAACTTTCCAATTTCATGCTCTCTCGAGTGAAATTGGACTTTTTAGATATACATTAATGGTGGACAATCAAGAATGTACTAAGCACAAGAATTAATAGAACAATATGCAAGAAGAAGAAGAAACCATATCAATTATTACCAATAATCATTACACAAGTTCAAAACCTCAGCAAGAAAGGAATTAGCCACTCATTCTTGGATTAATCGTCCTAGAATGAGTGTAAATCATGCATACAATTGAAGGAAAAGAAGAAGGGAAGAGAAGAAAACTCTTATCTTTTCTATTCTTCAACTGCCACAAAACCACGTTCCTCTCTCCACTCCTGAACTCTGCTAAAAACTAGAACTAAAAAAAACTCCTTTAAAAATAACCTAAGTGTGCTATTTATACTAGTGGGAAATTTTTCCCGGAATAACAAGCAACGTGTCACGGAGGCCAACGCGGAGCACTGCCTCCGTGACACGGCGTGGACGCGGACCCTCTCTAGAAATTGCAGGGTCCGGATAATTGGTCTCAACGTGGCACGGAGGCCATCGCGGAGGCCTATCTCCGTGCCACGGAACTGACGCGCAGGCACACTGGAAATTGCCTAATTAATTCCTGCCCAGTCAGTGTGCTACCGCGATGGCAGCGTGGCACGGCTCCATCGCGGAGCCAGTGTAAAATGTGCCATCCAAGGTCTTTTCCACGCTCGCATCCAAGTCCAACTCCGACATAGTTCCAACACGCATTTTAGCTCCTAAAAATCACATTATCCTGCAAAACAAATGCTAATCATGTTGGTTAGTATAAATTCGCATTTTATTACCAAATACATGATATTATATACACATTGCACAACAAACAAGGTAAAAATAATATGTTTGAGTATCACTTGGGCATATAAATCTGCCCAAGATCACTTACCCCACACTTAAATCCTTGTTCGTCCTCGAACAACACATACACAACTCATGCAAATTACATCCCAACCTTCGTCACTATGGTGCAACATTTTACGCCACGGTCATACCGATTATTCAATTCTTGCAAATCATCAAGAAAACATGCTTGGTCGTACAAGACAATGACCTTAATACATCGAGGCTTCCTAAACTTTTAAGAATTGATTCTTGATATCGGCAAACTCATGCAAATCAACTAATCAAGAAATCCGACACGAAAATCAATCTTTCATCAAGCATGTACCCTCACAACTCGAGAGAAACTTCCCCTTTTATGTTCGTGCAGCACACAAACATGCAAGTAGGGGCATATAAAAATTAATTTCACTCTCTCTCCCAAAAGAATTCGCATGCATCATGTCATGACCCATAGGCTTGCCCTTAGTGTATTACTCCACTAATATAAAAAAATGCAATGTAGGATCAAATAGGACTTTTAATGGGTTGTAACTCGGCTATGGATCTAGTATATATATATTGGATTAGCCAATAATAGTTGCTAGCATCCTTAAGCGCCTTTTCAACTCATTCCCATCGACTCATGGACATTGTTCCTCTCTTTTCTCTTTTTCTCCCATTCATGCTGGTTTACTTTCATGCAGCCCATTTCATCGGCACACTTGACACAAAACAGAGGGTTTTCATGTACCCTCACTATCATTTAATTACAACTAGTGCCTCTTCAACATCATCTTTTCTTTCCTCACTTTGCTTTTCTTTTCTTTTCACTCTTTTCACTCTTTAACACTTTGGGAAACATTTTCTGTTCTTTGTAAGCGCTTAAGAGCTTCTTATAGACTTTAAGGCTAATGAACAGAAGGAATAAAGCTTAGTTCATACAATTCTGGACAAAAGAAAGAAATCGGCTAAAGGCTCAACGGGCTGACTAGGGTACACAACATATAAAAAGGTAGAATTTGACAAGAAAAAAATGGAAACTAACGGTTAAAACAAAGAAATGCCTACATCCTTTCCGACGCTACACCTCCTTCATTTCATTTTGTATACACACCAGGCAAGTTCTAGACAATTCACAATGACATGGAATAGCAAAACCTCACTCACACTTTATGCACATGCTCGAATCAAGATGCATTCACAGACTCTTTAATTAGTCAACTACATGAATTCAAGATTAAGCCTCAATCATAATGAACCAAATTCTCTAGCCTAGGTAACTCAACATATTTACAAAATTGCATGCTTTCAAACAAATCATTTTCACGTTTTGAACATCAATTACAACACGCAATGAAATTTTAGCAACCATAAGCAACTACAGTTTATTGATGCAATCCACCAAAGAAACTAAAAACAAAACATCTACTCCTATCGACTACATTTCCCTTAAGACGGTCGTCATCCATCCATCATAGGGAATGGTCACTAACTATGACATCGGTTCAATGGGACTATTCTCGGTAAAAGAACCAAAAACAAACTCCGAGAAACCCAAAATTAAAACTTCAAAATTTTTGCAACACATCGATCATTTCGATAGAAAATATTTTCAAACTATGTTGATAAATGCAAAATCTTTTCGCAAAAATTTTGAAAAATATCGATCATATCGATAGAAAAAAGAAAAAATTTACAAAATTTACAAAATATTTACAAAGGCAACCATAACTTTTTAAAGACACACATCATTAGCCACAAACAAATATATACACATCATTCACAAATCAGTTCACAAGAACAGGGAAAGCACAGATATACATAAACGTCAAGGAAGAATATACAGCAGATTTAGAGCTTATGACCCAGCACCTAACTACTCCCCACCCCACACTTAAATCGAACACTGTCCCCAGTGTTCACAAAAATACAAAGCACAAAATTTTGGGTGGTGGAACTCCCTGCTTAGTCGAAATATTCGACGTCCTCATCCGGTGTTGCGGCCTCGTCGCCCATATCTGAATCAGCTCCATCGCCGTCATCGGACTCTACATCAGAGTCCTCACGACGTGTCTCCTCATCAGTAGGGACGTCGTCGTCAGTCGGCTCCACAAAGGCTGGCCCCACCTTGCATAAAGCTCTGGCGTTCTCGCCGAAGGGGTAGTCCAGCTCCAGCTGCCATAATTCATCCTCGGTGGCTGGTCTCCCTCCTATCCGTAGCTGCAGCATCTGCATGCCGAACATACGGGCCATATACTGGTCGTCACGAGCATGTCGCTCGCCCAGACTCAGCACAGGTCCGTGTGTAGTGTCAGGGGCCTTGGTTTTTGTCACATCAAGGGCCCTCCGCTCCAACTGCGGAATGTAATCCAAGGCTTCTTCCTCGATGTCAAGGCCTCGGAGGAAGGTGGTGATGAGTCCGCCAAACCCGTATCTGTGGCCCTGGTGTAGTCTGGCTCTCTTCATGGAGGATATTATAACCGCCCCCACATTAATCTCAAGCCCTTTCATAAGGGCATACACCAGGCAGACACGGTCCCGGGTCACGTCTGTCATATGCACTCCCGGGATCAAACACGAACATACTATTTTTAGCCAGATTCTGGCCTCCTTGTTCATCTGCGAATAAGGCAGAGTCTGGTGGTAACCCCTCTCTTTGTGTCTCCTCCATCGGGCTGTGGATCGAGCCCCACACAACGTACGTCTGATGTCAGCGTACGGTGGGGTGATATTGAGCTGGCGGAGAATGTGGGCGTCTATGTCCCGCGCTCCAACGATGGCATTTAGCTGCTGGGGTTCCAGGGTGACAATCTGCCCTCTGATTTTAATAGTATGGCTCCTGATGGCCGGGTTCCAGTTGGCGTAGAATTCCCGGACCAAGTGAAGGTTGCACTCCTTGGGCTCCTGAAAAATAAAACTGAGCCCAGCTGCCTCAATCCTCTGCACCATGCGAGGGAACTCCTGTGCAAGTGGTTCCCTTGCAATATATTCCTCCGGGAAGTATTTGCTTTCCTTGTGCTTATTATACCATTTCTTCCCTTCGTCGGTGACCCATCGTGTTCCGTATCGGCGGTGTTGACCGCGTGGAACAGCAGGTGCAGCTGGGACAGCAGCGCCCAGTCTCATTCTCTTTCTGCCGGTGCCTGAGGTTGAGGCACCCTTGCCTTTATCTTGTCGGCTAGCCATTGTACCTGTCAATTTACACAGACCAGCACAATATTAAGCTAAAAACTTGTTAGCTTCGGCTAAGGTCGGGTTAAACAAAATTTACCCCACACTTAGTCTTTAACAAAATTTACAACATTTTAGCAAGGATAACTCTATTTACACCCCCAAACACAATCAACTATAAACATGTTGCTTAGTGCGTTCACAAAATTTCGACAGCATAACGGCTAGCGAACTACTCAGACTTCATACAGCTAACCCAATCCTCCTATAGACAGTTATTCACCCACAGCACTTAGCAACAATAACCACAATAGAAATAAGAACAACAATACAAACCTATTATATACAACTAATCTAAGCAATTCAACCAATTCACACATTATGCACTTCCCCACAGAAATTTGAGAATTAGTCGTCTTTCCACAATTAAACAATAGTTACCACGACTTATCTCAACTACTAAACACACCCAGGCACCAATTTCATCAAACTATCAAGTTACCCACGTTCAAATCCAACAACCCAAGCCCTAGAACTCAATTCGACAATCAATATTGAATTATTCAATCAATCGATAAGTTCAAATGTCAACTACAATAATCCGAACATAATCAATCACAAAATAATTCACATCATGTTTAATTTTTTTACCTAGGGTGATATATCTCACCTCACATGCTCAAAAGTGACAAAACTCGCCAGAAATTTGAGATCGAAGATGAAAACATACCTTGGATTTGAAGAACCAAAAAAAACTTGACGTTTTCCTTACCTATCAACGTGGCACGGAGCTTGGGGGTAGGGGAATGGGTGTTTGGTCGCGGAGGGTAGAAGGAATGGGGAAATTTGGGTGAAAATCGGGGGTTTATTTAAAAGAAACACACGGGTCACCCGGAAACCCGGTGTGACCCGGCACTGGAATAAGGGCAACGTGTCATGGAGAGTAACGCGGAGCCCCTCCTCCGTGACACGGAGCCAACGCTTTGGCTTACTGGAATTTTAAAAAATTCCAGATTCGCCTTCAACGTGTCACGGAGGTCAACGCGGAGCATTGCCTCCGTGACACGGCGCCAACGCGCCAGTGCTCTGTTTCACCATCAAATTTTATTTTTCATACCTCGCCTCGTTTCCTCGATTCCAAGTATTTTTCCTCCAGTATACCTGAAAATCACCTCACTAAACAAAAATTGGTTAAATTCATAGATTCCCTACTAAAAAAAATAAATAAAATAAAAATTACTAATTAAAATGCAAATCTAAGCCTAGTCAAGAAAAAGGAAAGAAAATAGAATAAATGAAAAACTTTACACTAAGGAAAGAAAAAAATATTTTTCACGGGTTGCCTCCCGTGCAGCGCCTGGTTTAACGTCGCGGCTCGACAGCCTTTATGCTCACGTGTCTACTAGGGAGATGGACGATTTGTCTCGATCATGGTCATCTCCCCAGTAGTTCTCAACCTCGTCTGGTGGCCTACGTCGTAACTCTCGGAAATCACTCACTCCATTTGCATTCCCATGATCAATCACGTTGATCACCGAGAGTTCCTTATAGACAGTCGGGAGCTTAGGTGCCTTGTACACGTCGAACACCTCAACCTTGTCGTGTGCTCGCATTGTGAGTTGACCCGCAGCTACATCGATCAATGCCTTTCCGGTTGCCAAAAATGGTCGTCCCAAAATAAATGGGACTTCTGCATCTGGTTCAAAATCCAGAACAATGAAATCTACCGGAAAAATGAGGGAGCCTACCTGCACTAGCACATCCTCAACAATGCCATCCGGCTTAGCTAAGGACCTGTCTGCTAGCTGCAAGATCACTGTTGTGGGTCTAGGACTCCCTAGCCCTAACTTTCTGAATACCGAAGATGGCATCAGATTTATACTTGCCCCCAAGTCGCATAACCCACGAGCTCGGATACTTTGCCCAATCGTCACCTGGATAGTAAAACTTCCAGGATCCTTTAGTTTAGTGGGCAACCTGTTCTGAATACGGGATGTGCATTCCTCTGTTAAAGCCACCGTGGCATACTCAGTCAAACGACTTTTGTTGGCCACTATGTCTTTGATATACTTTGCATATTTCGGCACACCCTGCAAGACATCAACAAGAGGTAAGTTAACATGTACCTGTTTGAGTACCTCCATGAATTTCTGGAAACACGCCTCCTCCTTGTGTTTCTTAAGTCGTTGAGGGAACGGGGGTGGAGGCCTTGCTGGTTCAGCTTCTTTGGTCTTCCCCGTATCTGAGGTTTGTTCTCCCTCAACATCTACTGCTCCTGACTTCTGAGGCGGTCTTTCAGGTTCCACCTCCTTTAATTGTAAACCACTCATCGTGGTCACTGCATTTACCTGCTTAGGATTTGGATCCGTGTCGCTAGGTAGTCCTCCCCTGGGTCTAGTATTTTGGGCACTAGCAAATTGCCCAAACTGATATTCAAGAGCCTTGGTTGCCAATTGATTGTTCTTTACTTCGGCTGCCAGTATGACGTAGTCAGCCTGCAATTGTGCCTGGTTGGCAATCATGGTCTTGAACATTTCCTCAATAGTCGGTGATGGTGGTGGAGGAGGGGCATTGTGATTTCTGAACTGATTCTGATAGCCTTGTTGCCCTCCTTGGTTTCTGTGCATACCCTGCCCTGAACCTTGGCCTTGTTGATTGTTGCTACCCCACGAAAAATTCGGATGATTCCTCCAATTCGAGTTGTAGCTACCACCAAACTGCTGTTGATTCCTCTGTGCATTGCCCACAAAGTTGACAGAATCAGGATTTGCACCACAGTACTCAGCTGAATGCTCACTACTACCACACACTTCACACCACATCTGTTGGACTGCATTAACTGAGGCTGAAGGCTGGTTCAAATTCATAGTGCTGAAGTGAGTGTTTAACTGATTTTGCAAAGCAGCTATCTGTGCAGCGATAGCTGTGAATCCATCTACTTCGAACACTCCCGCTGCTTTCCTTGCTCCACCCCTTGAAGAATCTGCATTCCATTCCGGATTGCCTTGTGAGATTCGGTTGAGCAAAGTGTACAACTCTTCATAAGTCTTCTCCAGCGCTTGCCCTCCAGCTGCTGAGTCTAACAAAATTTTAGTGTGGGGTTCCAAACCCTCAATAAAAGTGTGTACCAACACCTCATTTGACTGATGATGATGAGGACAGTCCCGCAACATGGACTTGAATCTTTCCCAGGCTTAATAAAGATTTTCTCCTTCCCTCTGTTTAAAGCTTAGAATCTGACTTCTAAGTTTAGCTGTTTTACCTGAAGGGAAAAATCTGATCAAGAACTTCTTTGCAAGATCATCCCACGTTGATATAGAGTTGGGTGGTTCAGCTTTTAACCACCTCTTGGCTTCACCCAATAAGGAAAATGGAAATAAGGTGAGCCGAACATAATCAGGTGACACTCCAGCGGGTATGTACGTGTCACTTATCTCCAAAAAGTTTTGGAGATGTTGTTGCGGATCTTCGTGAGGGAGACCGGTGAACTGCCCGCTCGTGTGCAAAAGTTGCACCATATTTTGCTTTAACTCAAATCTCCCCCCAGGCTCTGGTTTGCGGATGCTGGAATGTACATTATTAGCGTGTGGGATTGCCACCTCGCGAACCGGCCTGGCTGCTACTTCCTCGGGCACTAACACTGCCCGTACAACTGGTGGATTGGGTTGCTCCATCGTAGACTGTTTGATCAACTGCAGCTTCTTCCGAAGAGCTTCTCTACGTTGACTATGCAATTCACGTTCTGGCTCTAAGTAAGATGCCACCAACTCCTTGTCCCTTGCCAGTGTTCACAGGAATAAAAATCTGCAAAATACAGGCTAAGACCAAGTTGTTAACACTTAAGAAAATAAAATACAAATACAGTAAATTTACACTAAACAAAATTTTACAAATCGCCTAGCCTCCCCGGCAACGGCGCCAAAAACTTGTTCGCGGCTGGTTCGGTATGTGTTAAAAACCGACACGCAAGTGTACGTGGTCAAACAAGTAATAAAGTGGCTAAGTAGCCAAGTATCGATCCAAGGAGGCTGCTCTGGATATGCAAAATTTCCTAGTTCACTATATTTCTATTCAATTTCTAACTATGCTAACAACTATCCAATCAAGAATTGAGGGAGTTTTGTTTCTAAACTAACTATATACTAAACTTAACAACTATTATTTACGTTGAATTCAGACAATGGATATGCTCATGCCAAGGTTAAGAACGAGTAATGGAGTTGATAATTATGATAATTTGGTCATCCTCTTCTTCATATTGCTAGTCAAGAACGTTTGCCTAGAAATTAAAACTCTCGTATTTAATTTCACTTTAGAATCATAAACCATTCGTCTACATTTCTGTGATCAAATGAAATTTATGACCTAACACTACAATGCCGGTTCCTAAATTGACTAATACGGCTTTCAAGTATATTTCTATCAAGAAAGCACATCAAAACCCAATTTTCCCAAATCAAGTTAAGAACAATACCCTATTAATTCACAACTTTCCAATTTCATGCTCTCTCGAGTGAAATTGGACTTTTTAGATATACATTAATGGTGGCCAATCAAGAATGTACTAAGCACAAGAATTAATAGAACAATATGCAAGACGAAGAAGAAACCATATCAATTATTACCAATAATCATTACACAAGTTCAAAACCTCAGCAAGAAAGGAATTAGCCACTCATTCTTGGATTAATCGTCCTAGAATGAGTGTAAATCATGCATACAATTGAAGGAAAAGAAGAAGGGAAGAGAAGAAAACTCTTATCTTTTCTATTCTTCAACTGCCACAAAACCACGTTCCTCTCTCCACTCCTGAACTCTGCTAAAAACTAGAACAAAAAAAAAACTTCTTTAAAAATAACCTAAGTGTGCTATTTATACTAGTGGGAAATTTTTCCCGGAATAACAAGCAACGTGTCACAGAGGCCAACGTGGAGCACTGCCTCCGTGACACGGCGTGGACGCGGACCCTCTCTGGAAATTGCAGGGTCCGGATAATTGGTCTCAACGTGGCACGGAGGCCATCGCGGAGGCCTATCTCCGTGCCACGGAACTGACGCGCAGGCACACTGGAAATTGCCTAATTAATTCCTGCCCAGGCAGTGTGCTACCGCGATGGCAGCGTGGCACGGCTCCATCGCGGAGCCAGTGTAAAATGTGCCATCCAAGGTCTTTTCTACGCTCGCATCCAAGTCCAACTCCGACATAGTTCCAACACGCAGTTTAGCTTCTAAAAATCACATTATCCTGCAAAACAAATGATAAGCATGTTGGTTAGTATAAATTCGCATTTTATTACCAAATACATGATATTATATACACATTGCACAACAAACAAGGTAAAAATGATATGTTTGAGTATCACTTGGGCATATAAATCTGCCCAAGATCAACATGCTTGATGAAAGATTGATTTACGTGTCGGATTTCTTGATTAGTTGATTTGCATGAGTTTGCCGATATCAAGAATCAATTCTTAAAAAGTCTAGGCAGCCTTGATGTATTAAAGGTCATTGTATTGTACGACCAAGCATGTTTTCTTGATGATTTACAAAAATTGAATAATCGGTACGACCGTAGCGTAAATTGTTGCACCATAGTGATGAAGGTTGGGATGTAATTTGCATTATTTGTGTATGTGTTGTTTGAGGACGAACAAGGATTTAAGTGTGGGGTAAGTGATCTTGGGCAGATTTATATGCCCAAGTGATACTCAAACGTATCATTTTTACCTTGTTTGTTGTGCAATGTGTATATAATATCATGTAATTGGTAATAAAATGCGAATTTATACTAACCAACATGATTAGCATTTGTTTTGCAGATAAAGGTGATTTTTAGGAGCTAAAATGCATGTTGGAACTATGTCGGAGTTGGACTTGGATGCGAGCGTGGAAAAGACCTTGGAATGCAGAATTTATAGGGGCTCCGCGATGGCTCCGTGCCACGCTACCATCGCGGTAGCACACTGCCTGAGCATGAATTAATTTGGCAATTTCCAGTGTACCTGCGCGTCAGCTCCGTGGCACGGAGATAGGCCTCCGCGATGGCCTCCGTGCCACGTTGAGGTTAAATTACCATACCCTGGAAATTCCAGTGAGGGTCCGCGTCCACGCCGTGTCACGGAGGCAAGGCTCCGCGTTGGCCTCCGTGACACGTTGCTTGTTATTCTGGGAAAAATTTCCCACTAGTATAAATAGCACACTTAGGTTTATTTTAATTAGTTTTTTAGTTTTTTAGACTGAGTTCAGAAGTGGAGAGCAGGAAAGTGGGTTAGTAGCAGCTGAAGATTGGAAAAGCTAAGGGATTTCTTCTCTTCTTTTCTTCTTTCTATCAATTGTAAGTATAATTTACACTCATTTTAGGATGATCAATCCAAGAATGAGTGGCTAATTCTCTTTCTTGCTGAGGTTTTGAACATGTGTAATGAATTTTGATTGTAAATGATATGGTTTTATTCTTCTTCTTTAATGTTGTTCTATTAATTCTTGTTCTTTACTGCATTAGTGATTGGCCAACATTAATGTATATCTAAAAAGTCCAATTTCACTCGAAAGAGCAAGAAATTGGAAAGTTGTGAATTAATAGGGTATTGTTCGTAACTTGATTTGGGAAAATTGGGTTTTGATGTGCTTTCCTGATAGAAATATACTTGAAAGCCGTATTAGTCAATTTAGGAACCTGAATTGTAGTGCTAGGTCATAAATTGCATTTGATCACAGAAATGTAGACGGATGGTTTATGATTCTAAAGTGAAATTAAATACGAGAGTTTTAATTTCTAGGCAAATGTTCTTGGCTAGCAACTTGAAGAAGAGAATTAACCAAAATTATCATGATTATCAAGTTCATTACTTGTTCTTAACCTTGGAATGTTCATATCCATTGTCTGAATTCACAAGTAAATAGTGTTATTAATTGTAGTATATAGTTTAGAAACAAAAACTCAATTAACCCTTGGTTACGTTGTTGTTAGCATAATTAGAAGTTAAATATAACTATAGTAAATTAGGCAATTTTACATATCTTGAGCCTCCTTGGATCGATACTTGGCTACTTAGCCACTTTATTACTTGTTTGACCACGTGCACTTGCGTGTCGGTTTTTACCCGTAGCCCAAAGCACCGAGTACTGATTACATCTAGACTCGGATGGAATACTAGCTGATGATGAAGCTAGGGTTGATGACCTCTGATTGGACTGTGAGTGGTGCCTACCACCCGTCCTCAGTTTAGAGTAATCAAAGTTCCCTATCCTAGCCCTCTTGGTCTCCTTTTCCTTCTCCTTCAACTTCTCTTCCTCAATCTGCTAGGCATGAATCATAATTTGAGAGATATCCATATCACTAAGAAGCATAGTGGTCCTGCACTCCTTGACTACTAAATCTTAAACTCCTGATACAAACTTGCTCATATAAGCCCTTGTCTATGCAACCATATCTTGGGCATACTTGGATAACATGGTGAACTTCAAAGGATACTCCTAGACAGTCATTTGTTCTGCCTCAGGTTGATAAACTCATCAACCTTTACTTTCCTCATCACCCGGGGAAAGAACCTGTCCAAGAAAGATATCACAAACTCATCCCAATCAATAGGAGTTGTGCCTTTCCTATGACCTTTCTTCCACTGCCTGAACCATATGTGAGCTACCCCTTCAACTGATAGGAGGCTAAATCTGTACTCTCCTCCCCGATAATCCCCATAATCTAAGTAATCTTCTAGATCTCATCAATGAACTCCTATAGATCCTCGTCCATCTTAGAACCATGAAACTCCGGCTGATTCATCTTGGTGAAGTCTCGCACCCTAGCAACTGCAGCATGCCTGTTTGTATTCATTGGTGCAACTACCTGTTGATTGGCTTGAGCTGTCATAGCCTGTGCCAACATTTAGAAAGTAGCCCTAAACTCTACAGGAGTCACTTGCTCATTGAAAGGGTCTGTTGGAGTTAGTGGGGTTGGTTGATTCCCATTGCCATCACCATTTCTTCTTTTGTTGGCTCTTCGGGGAGGTATTTTCTACAAACGTGTATAGCACGAGTTAGAAGAATAGAGAGAGTTGGACTTCATCGCATGATATAGAGCATGAAAGAATGAAGTTTTCCTAAAACATCTCATAGTATTTTTCATGTGTGTGAAGTGCGACTTTCAGGCACTCTAGAACACTTTTAAACCTGATGCTCTAATACCAAATTTGTCACGACCCGAGCATAGACCTCGGACGCAACACAGGACCTAGAACCACGAATGGCTCCAAGCTAACCTATGGTACATTACATAACATAAGCATAAGCATAAGCATACACTAAGTAAAAAATCATCAGATATGGCATAAATGGAAGTCTAAAATATAATAAAATGTCAATGGAGATCACAAGTCAAGATTTTGAATTTCTATACATCATAGTTTGAAAAGTCTCTAAACATAAGATGAGCTGAAGGGACAGACCCTAACTTGCTCTACCAAATCTGTCACTTAAATGAAAGAAGAAGAAATAAACCAAAACTGACATCCTCGGATGATGGGGACTCACCAACGCATGAGCTAAACCTAGAGAAAGATTGAATCTAGCAGTAGGGCTGAGACAGAACACCCAAACCTATATCATGAGATGATATACCACAAAAAGTATGTGATTAGTACTTTGAATATATCGAGTATGGAGGATAAATAAAACATGAGAGTAAGGACAACATGCTAAAAATCATGATCGTGATATAGTCATCAAACATGAGTTGTTCATCATAATCTAAAGTATAATGACCCAAGGTTTTCAATATAAAAACATAAAGCTTATCGTGTTGGAAATCATACGTAAAACTCATGAACTGATCAATGGGTCAAAATATTATAAAATATAATATTATCAAGCCTGAACATGAGCAAACATGAAACATGAGGAACAGTGGAAGATTCTAATAATTGACATACTCCAAGTGAGCATCATGGAGCCCAACCTGTACCTTTGGCCGGGTGGATGTCCATAACATGCAAAGAGTAAGAATAATGAAGGCGTGATATCAATCATGATATCAGTAGCATAAGAGAGATACTCTCAACTGGCGAGGACTCCTTAGCTGGGGGCAAGGGAGACACTCTTTACCGGCGAGGACTCCGTATCCTATGGTGGCATGTAGTTTTGAGACCTGGCTGCGCTGAACACCCGCCTACTTGGTATTAAACACTAATCCCAAATGAATACATAATGCTCATAATCATACTTGAAACATCGATTTTGTATGGGCTGGTGTAAAATAACATGATAGATTCATAAACTAGTTGACATATGTGAACTAGCCATGAAAACAATGCTGAAGATTCAACCATGATACATAAGCTTAATATTTATGAGATTCATACATACTTGAGTGAATAATATTAAATTAAAAATAGAGAATCATGAGAGTTTTTCATAGAAATCATACAATCATAATCATAACGCATAAGTAGTGAGAGAATTAATATCATAAGATATCATAGAGTTTTACATAAAAGGGTCTAACCTTAAAAATTAATGAAAATCATAATTAGAGACTTGAAGAATTGGATTCATGAAATTATACTTGAGATTGGGAATGAGGGTGAAATAAATTTTACATTCATGATCCCACATACCTGGCGTAAAGAATTCTTGACACTAGCTTGAGACCCAAGAGAAATTGAGAAGAGGAACCCTAGCTTTCCTTGAGAATTCTTGAGAGCTTGATCTCCAATCTACAATTTTTTAAGAGGAATGAGAGTTTAGGCTAGGTTTAACCCTTAAATACCCCTCTTAGAAATACTAAAATGACTTGGTTTAGGAGTTAAACGTGTAGAAAGTTACAAAAATACCCTCAGGAATTAGCATTAAAAATCTGTCTATCTAGTTCCATGGCTCATGGTACCCAACCTGAGCTCGTGGTGACCCTCCATGGTCATTGGAACCATTTAGTTAAATCTATATACCTCTTCTCATGACCCTTTAGTACCATTCATACCAACATACTATGATAGGTTCCTCTTGTGGTTACCGGGACTAATTTTTGATTGCTTCTCCAAACTTCATCTCAAGAGTGGTGGTATGACTTGTACCACCTTATTATCAATCATACTGAGACTCGTGGTTATTGAAACAAATTCTGAACATTTCCTTGGACCCCTCATCATGAGTACTTACCACGGACCGTACCTCTCTACCACGACTCGCGGTACGGTCCGTCCTGAGACAAATTGTACATTTTTCTTTCGGTTCTAATCTTAAAAACTTTTGGGGTGTGACATCAATCTATCATGTATCACTCTAACTTTATTAATTAAATTTCTCAAATGATGGGCCTTAAATCTACATAATTTTGAATCACAGCTTTCTTGCATAATAGAACAAGATTTATATGAGGTGATAGCCTTCAGAGAGTGTGGACATCATAGAAAGCTTTAATAATGCTAAATACATCATCCCCTACTATTTTCCAACATATTTGAAAAATTTACCTGAAAGACCATCTGGTCTAGTACTATTTAACACAAAACTGCTCTTTTGACTTCTCAGTTTTAGGGGTATTGTACAAAATACCATTGTGCTCTAGGGTTAACAACACTAGAATGTGATCTACTAATGAAAAATAAGTGATTCTTTTACCTACTTTATGAACTTCTTGTGATAAAAATTTATTGATTCTCATCCTTCTGTACTTTATCTTCTAACCATTACCCTTTATTGTGTTGTATGACTTTTATTTATAATCTCTTCCTTCTACCATTAACTTGATTATGGGAAAATCCAGTGTTCATATCTTTCCGTGTTAGTCAATTTTTTTAAAAAAACACCTTTTTATATTTGGCAGTAATAACTTAATTTTAAAATACTATATCTGTCCACTTTTACATTTTCACTATATTACGAACAGATGTCCAATTTTACTTTTTTAATTTAGAATACGAAAAATAATTTATTATTTTAAACCTCTTTTACCCTTATTATTAAATCTATTCATTTTCAACGTTTAGATGACTAATAATTTTTTTAAAATTAAATATAGCTCTTGGGCAAATTCTGTTTATGTCAAAAGAAATGAACAATGCAAAAGGGCATCCTAACCTAGCCCAAAAACAAATAAATAAATGAAGAAAAAAAATTATCTAATATTCTAAAGTTCTTCTGCATAGCATTTGGACTATCATGAGCTATGTCCAGAAGCTTCTCTTCACTCTTCCATGTCTTCGTTGCTTCAACTCTCATGGTGAACACTCTTTTGTGTTGTATTTTTATGGTTTCTGTCCATTTCTTTATTTTCCTTTGTACGTGTATATCTAGGTGTACATTCTGTGAATCTAAAACTCTCTTTCTAGTGTTGTGCATTTCACATGCAAAGGTTTTGAGCTCCATATTTGTTGTATTCCTCTTATTTTTCGATTTCTTTGTGTGTGTTGTATATTTTTATTATGTATCACTATTTAAAACTCCAATATCTTCTCCTTTTAAGTACATGTACTATTTTCTTCCTCTTATTCTCACATACTCCATTTCTTTCTTGGTTTTCTACTTTTGATTTATTCTTCTTGTATATAACTGTTCTGTAAGGTGGTATCGTGTTTGTATTTATCCCTTCTTTGATGTGTGCATGTGATGATCCAAAGGAAAAAAATCGTCGGATTTGTGAGTTCTTGTTTGTACCTCTTCTTCCATATCTTGTGTTATGTTCTTTTCTATTTGATTTGTGCTTGTGTGAATGGAAGCTCTGTCATCTCCGAACTTTCTACACCATTTAATTTGAATATTATGGATATTTTCCTTGAAGGTGTCCTTATGATTACATGTTGTCATTGTTGCAATGGACTTTCCATAAAATGTTCTAAAATTGCTCTGATGATTGTTACTGAATCTCATAACATTGTAGTAGGTCGATGACATACTGGAATAGTACTTTTAATAATTTCATCAAAGGCCTCTACCTCTAATCTACTTGGGAATGAAAAGAAGTGTGCACAATCACCCATCTTGAGTAACTCCTCTACCACCACCCTCGCCTTCCAGTACACCCCCTTTACTTGAATGAGTACCACCGAGGACTCTAGCTAATTGTGATACTACTCTAGAAGAAGTTTGAGAACCCTGACCATTTACCTTTTTACCTAAGATATGGGTAATCCTTATTGAAATAACCTGGATCACCACACAAGAAACAAGACTTGGTACCATACTTTTACCCATCTTTTACCATGTTTTGATATGATTATCCTTATGAAATACATGATTTCATGAATGTATGTATTAAATGAGCTAACAAGTGTTTTTAGATGATTTTAGTTGGAAACACGCAGAAAAAGACTAAAAATGGTCCAAGGTATGAAGAAAGAAGACTTCGAGAAAATTTGGCTTGGTGAGATAGTTGGAGTGGTGCGCCAGTCAATCAAACTTCAGAGAAAATCTTGCTCAGGTTGGTGCTATGGCTGATGTGGCATGCCAGACCTCAAACTTCAAAAGAATTTTCAGTCAACATCTTGGCGAATTGAGTGGAGTGGCGTGCAAGAGAGGTTCCGTACATGGGAAAATTTTCTAACACTCGCGTACATCAGAAGAAGTAGCGCGCTAGGTCCTAGAAGTGCAAAATTTTGACTAATACCTTGGAGAGATGGCTGGTATGGTGCACCAGAGGCTCAACTTAAAGGAAATTCAATCCAAGTTTGGCGCGATGGATGGTGCGGCGCGCTAGGAACTGTTTAGGATGGATTTTTCTAAATCTAAAAGATGAATTAATTGAGGGAAAATGAGTCATTTTTTACATAGCTTATAAATACCTTTCTAAGGCATTTGTTAGGAATCTCTCAGCAGATTGATCAATTATATGCAGTCTTTTGGGGGAGAGATAAGAAGTTGATTTTCTTCTAGGTTTTTCTTATTTACTTTTATATTTGATAATTTGAATGATGAATTCTTTAGTTTTGCACTTGAACATAAGTGGATAAACTCCTATTATGGGGTTTTGGCCATAGCTGATGGTTGTAGTTTGAATGTTCGATTATGCTAGACTTTTCATTCTTCTTTTCAAGAATGTTTATGCTTACTTATTTTCTCATGATTATTCATTAGATTGATCACCTTTCGAATATTATCTGTTGGCATATTGTTTGAACTCAGGAGAGTGAACTAATGAGGGTTAAAAGGAACTATAGGATAGGTTTCAATTATCTTGTTCAATAATTCAAGAGTTGATTTCGTTGTTGAGGATAGGGATATACCCTGCAACCCTATTCAGTTGAGCCAATTAGATTCAACCATCATCTCATGTTTCTCCTGAAACCATAAGGATATAGTTATTAGGGTTCAAGAGATAGTTTTTGTCACGACTCGAACATAGGCCCGGATCGAGACATGGGACAAAAAACCGCGAGAGGCTCCAAGTCGACCCATGGAATGAACATGATATCTAAAACTCAACATAAATAGGGAAAGTCTCACATACATAATAGCAAAAGTCTGCATACATATCAAGATAACACCGAATCAAAAATGACAAGCTGATTTCTACATAATGTTTGAATAGCCTCTAACATAACTATGAGCTGATGGGACAACATCCCCAACGAGCTCAATGAAAGGTTGTAACTGAAAGAACATAACTACAGATAATGGAATGTCCTTGAGAGATGAGTATTCACCAAAACTGGATCACGAATGTGAACTCTGAGAATTGGCTAATGGCGAGGCTAAACCTAGATGTCAGATCCTGTATCATGAAACAATACAATATAAAGTATGCGGTCAGTACCTGAAATGTACTGAGTATGTAAGGTAAGTAAAAAGGACAGTTAAAATACATAAGAGTTCATAAGAGTAGGACTGCATGATCATATAGTAAATATCATAATGTAAACATGCGGGCTCAAGGTTTCCAAAATATTCGTAAACCATTCATAATCATAATCATAAGAGAAAACTTTGTTAACACAACTTGAGACAAGGTAACATAACATAACCATGCATAAATCATGAGAACAATGGGAGGACTTGTCTTAATCGACACCATCATGATAAAGCCTTACATGATGCCCCACTATTTCATCCAAATGGTCAGGACCGTCCCCGGATCGCCAGGCAGGGGGATGTGCATGCGTGGTGATATCACAAGGATCCAATAATATATATATATATATATATACACACACACACACACACATGTGGTGGCACGTAGTTCTGAGACCACAGGGTTTACCTGAACGCCGGGTCTACTGGTGCTAGACACTACTCCCATAAACATGCACGTGAGGGCTCATATAGTAACCATAAAATCATTCATGAAATTCATGGCCAAATAAATAATAACATGACGGATCCCACTTGAAATACATGATTTGCCAGGAATAAGGGCCTTTAAGTTGGCCAAGAGTCATAAATCCATAAATCATGAAATCGATGCATACTTGTAAAACATGTATATACTTGATATTTAAAAATCCATGATTAGTACTTGAGAGAAATCATATCATAAATCATTAATCATAATTTAGGGCTTAAGAAGATCAAGATCATAATGGAATCATAATTTGACTTTTCATAAAGCATACATAACTGGGCATAGTTTAGTTAAACTTTAAAACTATAAATTAATAATCAAAATAATTATAAAATCTTCCCATAGATCATAAAACACAATTTGATACATGAATGGAATTGACCCATGGATAGATCATAGAGAATTCATAAGAATTGGGATAAACCCCATAAGGTTATGAAGCTAGATTCTAGAATTGAAATTCATGGAATTGAGAAGAATTTAGGGCATAAGAATGGAAGGAACTCTCATTCATAGCCTCACATATCCGGGTAAATCTGATCAACATTCCCTAAAGCCAAAAGAAAATTAAAGAGAATTTGGAGAGCTTCTTCAAACATGATCTTCAAGGAAGGGCTCTAAGTTGCATGCATGGAGTGGAGATACTTAGAATAGGTTTAAAACCCTTAAAACCCTACTAACTGAGCTTAAAATTACATAGTTTAGGGTCTTAGGGCTTAGGAATGACAAAAATACCCTTAATGAAAAACCTGAAAATTCTGCACTGCAAGTGACAACGAGCGTGACAACGAGTCGTCCCTTGCTCTAACGAGTCGTTACTTCCCTCATTGGTTCGTCCCCATTTTCCAGACCCAGAACTTCTACCACCATAGGTACCACGAGTTGTACCTAGCTCCCACGACTCGTGGTAATCATCCATTGTCACCACTGCCCATTTTTCGAAAATCCTTCTAACAGAAGCATACAACGACTCGTGGCTCCAAGAAACGAGTCATTCCATGACTTGTGCCTTCCTCCTTAACCATGACCACCCTCACCACGACTCCCTTCCAATGACCCGTTACATCAACCAACGGCTCGTCCTTAAACCCGTTGTCAGAAAACTTCTCACAACAGAACCCAACCACAACTGCTTCTCACAATTCATCAAACCTACCAACGACTTGTACCATGAGTTGTTCTGAGGGAAATTTCTTGTTTCTCTGCTACTTTTCATTTCAAATCTCGAGTCTAGTCTTAAGAACTTCTGGGGTATTACAATATCTCTCCCTTGGGAACATTCATCCTCGAATGTGGGTAAACATAATGAAAAGCTGAGAAATGCAACTACCATGCCAAATACTGAACATTTAAGCTGAAAACTGACAGAGTGACTAACTCCAGACTAAAATACATGACTAAACTGAATTCATGAATCACACGTACATACATTGACATGAAAGAAACTAGGGACATGAACTAAACATGTAACTGAAAAAAATACTAAGGAGAAAACTAATACCTCAAGCTGGAACTGAGCCGGGAGGGAATAGATGCGGGTATCTTGCCATCATATCTGCTTCGCCTTCCCTCGTAGCTCCATAACACCTTCACAGAAGCTACTTCTTTGTTTCTCAGGTTTCAAAACTGATGATCAAGTATTTCCACCAGAACCTCCTCATAGCTAAGGTTATCCTTCACACCTATACTCTCCACCGGAACAACCAAAGTTGGGTCAGCCAAGCACTTCTTTAAGAGCGATACATGGAAGACTGGATGAACTGAAGCTAATTTAGAGAGAAACTCCAATTCATAGGCCACTTTGCCAATACGTCTCACAATCCAGTACGGAAACATTGTAGCACCTCGGAAGCTCAAAATTAATATCCTGGACTCAAATTACAAAATATGGAAAGCTGCAAAAATGTTGTAGAATGACCCACCCAACGAGTCGTTAAGGGACCCAACGAATCGTTAGGTCAACTGTGAGAAGGATGCCTAAGAAAAAGTTAGTGTTCCCAACGGGCGACCTCACGAGTTGTGGTCATGTCCCATCACTCATTGAGTCACTCGTTGTCAGGATAGAATCAAGAAACTTGAGAAGTTGGCAGTGTACTTGACGGGTGGTCACCACGAGTCGTCTTCAGTGGGAATGACTCATTGTGTGACCCATTACCAGCCTTGTATTAATTTCCCAGGGGGTGAGATAGTGTGGTGGGCGTCTGGTGACCACGAGTTGTGGCTAGTGACCATGACTCGTTATGTCACTCGTGGTCACCCACTGGAGTTTCTAGGTAGTGTACCTTACAGGCATGACCACGAGTCATTTTTAGACACCATGACTCGTTAGGTCATCCGTTAGGGACACCTGACAGTTTTTCCCGGCGAATTTCTAAGGGATATTTAGTAATTTCCTACCCTCCCAAGCTTTAAACTATGTCATTTTAGCATCAGTTTCAAACATTTTAGTGGGGGTAATGGGTTCTTTTCCTCATTCCCCACTCAAACTTCCCAGAAACAGAACGTAGAGTTCCTCCCAGAACAGTTCATAGCTTCAAACTAGGGCAGATCCTTCTTCTTCAATTCTCCAACAATTCCTCTAGGCTTCTTCATAAGGCATGTGGAAATTCAATAAGGAAATTGTTCTTCCCTTGTGTCCCCCAAAACCCTCTACTAGTTCTCTAGTAGTTTTAGCCCTGAGTTTTCAAATATTGGCAAATCGCATGTCATATTTCATTAATTTCCCATAGAATGATATCCTCATCTTCTATTGATATAATTCCCATCAGTTTTTACTTAAATTAGCGAGGTTCTTGAAATAGTGAATTTAAGCCCTAACTTTTGAGTAATGATTTTGCTTATTAAATCCCATCTACTGAATGAAGATTGCTTTGGGATGAATTGCCAAGAAATTCTTTCGGTATATATATGTTGAAAAACTATCCCATTGATAAGAATGAGCTTATCCTTGTCGGGTGAGATTTCTTAATTCTTGAGATTTCGGTGTATTATGAAAATTCCCATGTTTTTGGGATAAGTTGAGTTCTCTATTAGCTGTTAGTAATTCAGACCAGTTAGAATGTAGAATCTCTTTAGAATCATTCAAGAAATTGTTAACTGATCAATTTGACTTAAGTCTTTTCCCAAGGTGTCAGAGGTGCCTCTCAATTTTAAGAATCAAACTCAGATTATAGTTATCTAGTCCAATAGGCGGTCATGACATTTTAGTGTATAGCTATGAGCATCCCCAGGACCCCAGTTCAGGTACAACTTGTTCTTAAGTGGTTACGACGCTTCCAAACAAGTAGCTCTGACCTATCTAGAACCCAGTTTCAGAATCTGGTCTGATAAGACTCTCAAGGTACATGCAGTTATACGTCCCTGACTAGTCTTGGACCCCAATTTTGAGCTATCAACTTAGAAGTTCAGTTTAGGTTTTCTTGTGGGAGTAGAACTTAGCACCGAGCGGGCTGGGATTCTAGCACACCCAGGTTCCCAGAACTATGTTGTCAGCGTAGGTTACAGTATTACTTGGCCTGATTGGCCCTAGACTCTTGTGATTACCCAGTTCATGCCTTTATACCCTGACAAGGTATACTGGGTCCAAATGGTGGGGTATATACATCGGACTCAACATCCAGCTCACGTGGTTAAATGTCGGTTATATACTCTCCCACTAGTCAGTGTAGTCCAGTTTCAAATCTATCAGTTTAGTTTAGTGCAGTAGTTTAGATTCATTAATACAGATTTAGGGCATGTATTTGACCACTAGATAGGGTCATTTTGACCATCTCAGATACTTTAGATTATTTCAGTTCAGATAATTAGTTGGTCATTGCATGCCTTTTTCCAATTCAGTCATTTACATCTATCAATATATTCCTCTCACATACTCAGTACATTTAAAATACTGACACATACTTTTATGCCATATCATTTCATGATACAACTGTAGGTTCTCAAACTTAACACCGCTAGACGCCGCAGTTCTAATTCTCCATCTCAGTAGTTGAAGTGTTAGTCCTCATCATCTGAGGGCATTATTTCTTTCCTTCAATAATTTATTAGATTCAGTTAGACTTAGAGTTAGTTGGGGGCTTGTCCAAACAACTCCTCAGTTAGAAGGCTTTCAGACAGACATGATTTTTAGATTTATCAGTGTTATTCAAATATTTTGAACTTTATGTTTTCATACGTATCTTTGGTAAATGCTTTATGATATTGTTTCAAAGTTCCGCTGTGCATGTTTACTTAGAATACTGGTGTATGATAGATCAAGGGTTGACTTGGGGTCACTTGTGACTTCAAGTATCATGTTACATCCAGGGTATAGCCTCGGGCTGTGAGAAACTTGGTATTAGAGCACTAGGTTTAGAGTATCCTCCGAAAGTCTGAAAGCCGCATCGAGTAGAGTCCTATTCATGGGTGTAAAGAGCGCCACACTTATGACGAGGAGGCTAGTTCATATTCATTATCGTGCGTCTAAGTTCAATTCTAGAAATACCCTTCCAATTCGTGCTTTATTTCATTTCAGTGAACCATGCCTCTCAGACGCGGTAACGGAAGAAGGGCCGGTAATGCCAACAAACCTGCTCTACCAACCCCAGCAGCTCCTCAAGATGATTTGGTTTCTACCGCAGAGTTTAGAGCGGTCATTCAATTACTGACTCAGATCGTGACGAATCATGTGAATCAGCAGGTTGTGTCGGTGAACTCGAACGGGTCTGCAACTGCTACAAGGGTGCGGGACTTCACCCGTATGAACCCTCCATCATTTCAAGGATCTAAAGTGGGGAAGGACCCCCAAGAGTTTGTAGATGAGGTCATGAAGATTACCCGTATTATGGGTGTCAACTCCTCTGAAAGTGCTGACCTGGTTGCCTATCAGCTTAAAGGGGTAGCCCAAGTTTGGTATGAGTAGTGGAAGGAGGGCGGCCAGCTGGAGCAACAAAGCTTTCTTGGATAGGTTTTTCCCTTGGGAGTTGAGGGAGGCTAAGATGGCAGAGTTTATGAACCTATGACAGGGCAACCAGATAGTGGTGGAGTATGCTCTTGAGTTTACCAAACTATCAAAGTATGCTCCAGAGATGGTAGCTGAGCCAAGAGCTTGTATGCTGAAGTTCGTTAATAGAGTATCTAATCTGGTCCTCAAGGAGTGTAGGACCGCAATGCTGATCAAGGACATGGATCTCTCTAGAATAATTGTTTATGCCCAGTGGATTGAGGCAGAGAGGCTGAAAGATATGGAATGTAAGAACAAGCGGGCAAGAACTGGTCATTAAGATTTTGGCCACCAGAGATTTGGCAGGGGTAGCCGTGTTCGGTCTGTTTGTATATGGGTATATAAAATGACACGCAAGTGCACGTGGTCAAACAAGTAGTAAAGTGGCTTTAGTAAGCCAAGTATCGATCCCACAGAGACTTGGATGAAGTGCAATTTGCTCAAGTGTACTATATTTCGATTCTAAGAATGCAGACAACAGTGTAACCAAGAGTTTGATAGTTTGTTTTATAATTTTTTATACTAAAGTTAAAACAATTATCTACTTTGAGTCTGAACTATGAATGAGAGCATGCTGAGGTTAAACGAACATGTTATGAAATTAATTATCATTATAATTTGGTTAATCTTTTCCTCCAGTTGCTAGCCAAGAACATTTGCCAAGAGATTAAAACTCTCGTATTTAACCTCACTTAAGAATCATGAACCATCCACCTACATTTTTGTGATTAAATACAATTCATGTTCTAGCCATACAAACCCGGTTCCTAAATTGACTAATACGACTTTCAGGTATATTTCTATCCTGAAAGTAAATCAATTCCCAATTTTCCCAAATCAAGTAAAGAACATATCCTATTAATTCACAACTTTCCAATTTATTGCTCTCTCGAGTGAAACCGGACTTTTTAGATGTACATTAACGTAGGCCACACATTAATGCAGTAAGAACAAGAATTAATAGAACAACCATGGAAGAAAAGATGAAAAACCAAATAATCAATGATCACATTTCATCAAAATTGTTCATAACCTCAGCAAGAAGAGGAATTAGCCACTCATTTTTGGATTAAACATCTTTAAATGAGTGTTAATCATACAAGCAATTGAATTAAAGAAGAAAGAAAGAGAGAAAAAACCCTGATATTTTCTTCCCTCAACTGCCTGTAACCCACGTTCTTGCTCCACCAAGTCAGAATATTGAAAAATGAACCTAAGTATTCTATTTATACTGGTGGGAATTTTTCCCGGAATAACGAGCAACGTGTCACGGAGTGCATCGTGGAGCACTGCCTCCGTGAAACGCTGCGAACGCGGACCTTCACTGGAACTGGAAGTCCAGGAATTAAAGCTCAACGTGGCACGACGTGCAACGCGAAGCCAAGCCACCGTGCCACGGACCCTCTCTGGAATTTGGGCAAAATTTCCCTATCCAGGCAAAAGGCCTCCGCGATGGCAGCGTGACACGGCTCCATCGTGGAGCCCCTTTATTTCATGCTGTCCAATATCTTGTCCCTTGCTCGCATCCAAGTCCAACCCCGATATCCTCCAACATGCATTTTA
Source organism: Datura wrightii (assembly GCA_035772735.1). Lineage (NCBI taxonomy): Eukaryota > Viridiplantae > Streptophyta > Magnoliopsida > Solanales > Solanaceae > Datura > Datura wrightii. The sequence goes on from JASDFA010000007.1 coordinate 102,218,321, forward strand.
GCTTCCCGAAATTACATTTTACCTGCAAAACAATGCTAATCATGTTGGTTAGTATAAATTCACATTTTATTACCAATTACATGAGAATGTATACACATTGATAGATAAACAAGGCTAAAATGGTACTTTTGAGTATCACTTGGGCATATAATTTTGCCCAAGATCACTTACCCCACACTTAAATCCTTGTTCGTCCTCGAACAACAATCCTACACTTCATGCAATTTACATCCCAACCTCGCTACTTTGGTTCGATAATTTAGGCTACGGTCATACCGATTATTCAATACAACAAATCATCAAGAAAACATGCATGGTCTTATCAATGTAATGACCTTCAATACATCAAGACCTCCTAGACTCAAGAATCGTCTCTCGATATTGGCAAACTCATGCAAATCAGCTGATCAAGATATCCAACACGAAAATTAATCTCTCATCAAGCATGTGCCCTCACAACACAAGAGAATCTTCCCCTTTGTTGCTCATATGAACTCACAAAAATTCAAGCAGGGGCATGTAAACACAATTTCTCTCTCTCTCCCAAAAGAATTCACATGCATCATGTCATGACCCATAAGCTTGCCCTTAGTGTATTACTCCACTAATATAAAGAAGTGCGATGTAAGATCACGTAGGACTTTAACTGGTTGTAATGGAAGCTACGGAACTAGTAAATATTGGGTTAGCCAATAATGGCCACTAGCATCCTTAAGCGCCTTTTCAACACATCCCATCAACTCATGGACATTGTTTCTTTTTCTTTTCATCATCCCAATCTTGATGTTTCTCTTTAGTATGGCCCATCGTATTAAGCACACTTGACACAACAACAAAGATTATTCATGCACCTTCATTATAGTTTATTTATAGCAAGTGCACCTTCAACCTTTTCTTTTCTTCCCTCACTCTGCTTTTCTTTTTCTTTTCACCATTCTCACTCTTTGACACTTTGGGAAAATGATTTTCTCTTCTTAAGCGCTTAAGAGTTTTGTATAGACTTTAAGGCTAATGAAAAGAATGGATTAAGCTCGGTTTACACTTTTTGACAAAAGAAAAAAAATAATAGGCTAAAGGCTCAACGGGCTGACTAGGGTATACAATCAAGGTGGGTACGACAAGGAAAAATAGAAACTTTCGGTTAAAACAAAGAAATGCCTACATCCTTTCCTACAATACACCTCCTTCATTTCATTTTGTACACACACCAGACAAGTTCTAGACACTTCACAATAGCATGGAATAACAACACCTTACTTCACACTTTTTGCACATGCTCAATTCAAGATGTATTCACAGACTCTTCAATCAGCTAATTACAGGAATTCAAACGTTAAGCCTCAATCACACTGAATCGAACTCTGTGGCCTAGGTATCTCAATATATTTACAAAGTTGCATGCTTTCATACGAATCACCTTTGCATTTTAAATATCATGTACAACACGCAACCAGAATTTCGCAACCATACAGTAACTATAGGTTTTGGGATGCAACCCACCAAAGAAAAAAATTGAAAAATAATTGAAAACAAACTACTCCTACGACTACATTTCCCTTAAGACGGTCGTCATGCATCCATCATAGGGAACGGTCACTACTATGACTTCGGTTCAATGGGACCATTCTCGATAAAAGAACGAAAAACAAACACCGAGAAACCCAAGAAGTAAAAAATGTTGAAAATATCGATCATTTCGATAGAAAAATATGTATAAAATATTTTAAAATTTTTAAAATATCGATCATTTCGATAACAAAAATATATACAGAATCAGCTAGCAACATTCAGCAACAAACATCAATTTCACATAAATTTACAAATACAGAACAACAACTTAACAATTCACAACTCACAGGGAACAACAAAATTTCACATGCACGACAACAGATTAAAGCATACATACAAAATATCACAGCCCAACACCTAACTACTCCCACCCCACACTTAGCTCGAACACTATCCCCAGTGTTCACAAAAATTTAAATAGCACAAAATCGGGTGGTGGAACTCCCTGATCAGTCAAAGTATTCCACTTCTTCGTCGGGTGCTGCTACTTCATCTCCCATGTCTAAATCACCCCCGTCGTCATCATCGGACTCCACATCGGAGTCCTCCGAATGTGTCTCCTCGTCTGTAGGGACGTCATCATCCGTGGGCTCTACAAATGCTGGCCCCACTCGGCATAGAGCCTTGGCATTTTCGCCGAAGGGGCAGTCTAGCTCAAGCTGCCATAGCTCCTCCTCTGTCGCCGGCCTCCCTCCTATCCTCAGCTGGAGCATCTGCATCCCATACATTCGAGCCATATACTGGTCATCACGAGCATGTCGCTCGCCAAGTGTAAGCACTGGCCCGTGGGTGGTGTCGGGAGCCTTAGTTTTAGTAACATCTAAGGCCCGCCGCTCCATCTGCGGGATATAGTCAAGGGCCTCCTCCTCGACATCTAGGCCCCTGAGGAAGGTGGTGAGTAGTCCACGAAAGCCATACCCGTTCCCCTAATGCAACCGGGCTCTCTTCATGGAGGAGATAATCATCGCCCCCACGTTGATCTCCAGCCCTTTCATCAGGGCGTACACCAGGCATACACGATCACGGGTTACATCTGTCATATGTACCCCTGGGATTAGGCATGAGCAGACTATCTTCAAGTAGATTCGGGCTTCCCTGTTCATCTGTGAATATGGCAAAGTCCGGTGGTAGCCCCTCTCTTTGTATCTGCTCCATCTAGCTATCGATCGGCTCCCACACAATGTGCGTCTGATGTCCGCATATGGTGGGGTAATGTTCAGCTGTCGGAGCACGTGGGCGTCTGTGTCCTGCGCTCCTATGATGGCATTGAGGTGGTGGGGCTCCAAGGTGACTATTTGCCCTCTGATTTTTATGGTGTGACTTCTGATAGTTGGGTTCTAGTTGGCATAAAATTCTCGAACCAAGTGCAGATTGCATTCCTTGGGCTCTTCAAAGATGAAATTGAGCGCAGCTGCGTCGATCCGGTGGACCATCCTAGGGAACTCCTGTGCCAATGGTTCTCGTGCTATGTGCTCCTCGGGGAAATATTTGTTTTCTTTGTGCTTTGCGTACCACTTTTTCCCCTCATCATTCACCCATCTTGTTCCGAATTGGCGGCGTTAGCCGCGTGGAACTTCTGGTGCCGCTGGGACTGCTGTGCCCAGTCTGATTCGCTTCCTTTCGGCGCCCGAAGTTGATGCGCCTTTCCCTTTCTCTTTCCGGCTTGCCATTTTACCTGTCAACCCAAGTAGACAAGATCAATGTTCAGCTAACGGATATTAACTTCGGCTAAGGTCGGGTTAAGCTAGGTTACCCCACACTTAGTCCTTAGCTACAGTTACAATAATACGGCAAGATTATCTTTATTTAAACACAATAACCAACTATAAAATCATGCTTAGTGCATTCGAAAAATTCGACGGTATATCTTCTGCGTACTACTCAGACTTTGTACAGCTCACAATCACTACCATTGCTAACATCTTAACCATTGCACTTAGCAAGGAAAAACAAAGAAACAAAAACAACAACAAAAATTTATCTGCACGAACCTATACAACCAACAAAATTCTTACAAATTTCAACATTCCCTTAACCCGAGAATCCGTCGTCCTATTAACATCCTAACAATTAGTACGTCGACTCATCTCATTCAACATGTACATCCCGGCATGAAATTCACAAGTTCAATACATTTTCAACTTCAAATTCAAAAACAAGCCCTAGAAATGATATTATCAAGCAAATTCGATTAATTTATGCAATTGACGAGTTCAAGCAATCATAACGACATTCCGAACATTCATCAACAACAATTAAATTGAATTCATGATTAATTTCTACTTAGGGCAATTAAGCTCACCTCACATACTCAATATCGAAGAAATTCGACGAGAATTTGAGAGGAAATCGAAAAACATACCTTGACTTTGAATAATCGAAGAAAACTTATTGAATTTCTTGGCCTACTTCGTGTCACGTTGATGGGGGATGGGTTTTGGGGGGTTTGGTCGCGGAGAGATTGAAAAATAAAGGAAAAGGGAGGGTTTTCGGGGTTAAAAAGTAGGGAAATCGCGCGGGTCACCCGGCGACCCGGTGTGACCCGTCGCGATATACACGACAACGTGTCACGGAGTGCATCGCGGTGCACTTCCTCCGTGACACGGAGCCGTCGCGAGACTGTTCTGGAAATTTTTAAAATTTTCGGATTATACCTCAACGTGTCACGGAGGTAACGCGGGGGTCACCCTCCGTGACGCGGAGCTATCGCCCCAGCTCACTGTTTTCCACTTTTTATTAGTTATCATACCTCGACTTTTCCTTCGCGATTCCGTGCATATTTTCCTCCGTTTGACCTGAAATTCATCTCACTATACAAAATTGGTTAGAATTACAGGTTTCACCTAACTAAAAAAATAAAAACAAAAACTAAATCGAAAATTTTTGTAGTAAATCAAGGAAAAGAATATTTAAATTGACTTGTGCTAACATGACTTAAATATTTTATTTATCTGCTTAGGAGACGTGCATTGAAATTATCACATTAATATACTTTATAAGTCTTCATGTTGATCTCAAGCTTTCTCAGACTGTTATATTTTACAAGCAAGTGTGAAATTATGGATAGTTATCTTTTGATAGGGTTGGGGAGTTTGGGGAAGATTCAAAGTGATCATTCATATATTACTAGTGGAGATTCACCTAAGATTTTTAAAGTTGAAAATGAAATAGGAATACAATGTCTGAAGCATTAATCTTAAAGCAATACTTGAGAAGGGGAGACAAACTATTTCCAAAGGAGATTCTTCGGATCTAGAAAAAGTAGCAAAGGTAAAAGTAATTGGTGTGTCAAAATGTACTGTTTAAGTGTATCTTAATTACTTTTGAACTTCAAATTGTTATTGAGAGTGAAGATAGAGTATCTGATACATTTCTTAATTACGAATGCTGAGGATCTAAACTGTACGAGAAATTTGTCAAATCTGTTGATGAACTGAATATTTGTATCATGCAGCTTGCACTTTCCTCTCTTCCTTTTGGAGGGGTCGGGGAAAGTGGAATGGGTTCATATCATGGTAGATTCTCGTTTGATACTTTCAGCCACAAGAAGGCAGTTCTGCATCGCAGTTTTGCTGGGGATGTACCTGCAAGATATCCGCCTTATACACCTGGCAAGGCACGATTTCTCAAAGCCCTGTTAAATGGTGATATACTCGGGCTCATTCGTGCATTGATTGGGTGGTAAAAGTTTCATTTAAAATTAGAAGCTAGGATTGCTGGTGTGAGCCCACTACTAGTAAGCTTTCTATTTGTTGGGATCCTAGAGGCATAAGTTACCTTCACATTTTCTACTCACTTTTATAAATTTCACATCTTTGGAAGTTACTATATATTTGTTTTTTCTTGTATAAATGTTAACATTATTTAATTATCAATAATAATAGAATTTCTGTAAGGAGGAATAGGTATAGGATGCATATCAGGAAGAAGGTCAATACCAAAATCAATCTCCCACTCGGGAGGAATTCCCGGTAAATCATCTAGAAATACTTTTGGAAATTCGCACACTACAGGAACTGACTGAATAGTCGGGGTTTTGGACGTAGCAACCTTAAACCTAACTAGATGGTACACGCAACCCTTAGAAATCATCCTTCTGGCCTTAAGGTAGAAAATGAAATGACCTACTGGCACAACTAAACTACCCTTCCACTCTAGGACTAACTCACCTGGAAATTGGAACTCTATCGCCCGGGTTCTATAATTTACTGAGCCAAACATGCATGAAGCCAATCAATGCCGAAGATAACATCAAAATCTATCATGGCTAGCTCTACTAAACCCGTTGAGGTGACTTTTTAATGGACTGTGACAGGACAATTTCCTATCAGGCTATAGCTGAATCACCAGTTGGAGTAGAGACTTAGAAGGGGTCTTATAGGATTTCAGGACAGACTCCGAAACTACTAGAAATATAGGATGTCACAAAAGATAAAGTAGCCCCTAGATCTAACAATGCATAAAAATCAAGGTGGAATACTCGTAACATTCCGGTGACCACATCTGGTGAAGTCTCCTGCTCCTGTCGAGATACTAGGGCATAAAACCTACTCTAGCGCTGTCCACCACTTGTACTGGTGGATGCACCCTGCTGAGCTGGACGTGCTAGTGCTAATGCTGAGCTGGTAGCCTCAGCATGACCTTTACCATCATCCTATCTAGCCAACGGGCACCCCCGGCGCTTGTGCCCAGGTCTACCACACCCAAAATAGATATTTGAACCAATCAAGCACTCTTTTATGTGATTCTTGCCACACTTGCTGCAGAATGGAAAGGTATGCTCTTCCTGCAAGCTACTATGGCTACTTGAACCTGAGGCGTCCACTCCTATGATCATCTTGGGGTCCTAATGGTGTACTAGCCGATGATGGCGCTGGATATAATGACTTTTGATAAGACTACTGGTGATGTCTGCCTCCCGATCTTTGCTGAGAGAACCCATAATTGTCTGTCCTATCCCTTTTGGCCTCTCTCTCTCTCTCAGGTGTACCGCTTCCATTTGCTGGGCGTACAAAACCAATAGAGGAAAACCAATGTCCTGATAAAGCATAGAGGTCCTACTATCCTTGACTAGGTAGTCCACTACTCCATGTACGAACCTGCTCACCCGAGCTCTCTAATCAACCACTAGCTCTGGTGCATACTTTGACAAATGAGTGAACTCTAAAGCATACTCTTGGACTGTCATGTTACTGTATTTCAGGTTCACAAACTCTACTGCCTTAATCTCCCTCATTTCACGAGGGAAGAACCAATCTTGAAATATGGCATAACTTATCACAACTAATGGGGCCTGCTCCGACTATCCTGCTATTCTTCTTTGCCTGAACCAAATGTGCGTAACCCCTCTCAACTGATATGAGGCTAGATCTGTGTACTCCTCGCCAGTCACCCCCATGATCTAGGTGATCTTCAACACTTCATCAATAAACTCATATGGATCCTCATCCACATTTGACCCAAGGAACTCTGGAAGGTTCATCCTCAGAAAATCTCTGACTCTCGCCGTCGCCGCATTCCTATTCTAAGGGACATGTGCTACCGCCTGTTGGTTGACTTGGGTGGTCAAAGTCTAAGCTGGCATCTGTATGGCTGCCCTGAACATAGAATAGGTAACCTGCTCGAGCGCGTGATCCTCTGGGGCTGGTGGGGCCTGCTGGTGCCCATCTCGGTTGCCATTCTCATGGCCATTTCCATTCCCGTTTCTACTTCCATTAACTCAGCCAGGAGGCATGATTCTGCTAATGTGCGTAGCACGAGTTAGAAGGATATAGAGAGAGAGACATTTCATCGCATGACATAGATCATAAAAGTAGGGAACATTTCCTAAATGTTTAGTAGCCTCTTCATCATAAGTGTGACGCGCTTCCCACCCATAAAAAAGACTCTATTTAATGTGGCTTTCATACACCCTAGGATACCTTAAAACCTAATGCTCTGATACCAAGTTTGTCATGACCCAAACGTAGGCCCGGATCGATACACGAGAAAAAGAACCCGAGAGGCTCCAAGTCGACCCATGGCATGAACATGATATCTAAAACTCAACATAAATAGCGAAAGTATAACATACACAACAACGAAAGTCTGCATACATATCAACCTAACACCGAATCAAAAATGACAAGCTGATTTCTACATAATGTCTGAATAGCCTCTAACATAACTGATGAGCTGATGGGACAGCATCCCTAATAGCTCAAAAAATTCTTTAACGGAAAGAACATAACTAACAATAACTGAATACCCTCGAAGGATGAGGACTCACCAATACTGGCTGAGGGATGTGAACTTTGAGAATCAGCTAATGGCAGGGCTGAAACTAGATGTCAAAGCTTGTATCATGAAACGATACAACATAGAGTATGTGGTCAGTACTTGAAATGTACTGAATATGCAAGGTAAGTAAAATGGATATTTAAAATACATAAGAGTTAATAAGAGTAGGATTGCATGATCATATAGTAAATATCATAATGTAAACATAAGGGATCAAGGTGTCCAAAATATTCATAAACCAGTGATTATCATAATCGTAAGAGAAAACATTGTTAAACACAACTTGAGCCAAGGTAACACAACATAACCATGCATAAATCATGATGAAAAATTGGAGGACTCGTCTTAACTGACACCATCATGATAGAGCCTTACATGATGCCCCACTATTTTGCCCAAGTGGTCAGGAACGTCCCCGGCTTACCAAGTAGGGGGGACGTGCGTACGTGGTGATGTCATAGGGATCCAATAATAAATATATATATATATATATATATATACCTACGGTGGCACATAATTCTGAGACCACGAGATTTACCTGAATGTCGGGTCTACTGGATGCTAAACACTGCTCCTAGAAACATGCACGTGAGGGTCATATATTAACTGTAAAATCATTCATGAAATTCATGGAAAAATAAGTAATAACATGATGGATCCTACTTGAAATACATGATTTGCCATGAATAAGGGCCCATTAGTTGGCTAAGAGTCATAAATTCATAAATCATGAAATTCATGCATACTTGTAAAACATGTATATACTTGATATTCATAAATCCATGATGAGTACTTGAGAGAAATCATATCATAAATCATAAATCATAATTTAGGGCTTAAGAAGATCAAGATCATAATGGAATCATAATTTGACTTTTCATGAAGCATACATAATTGGGCATAGTTTATTTAAAATTTGAAATCATAAATTAATAATCAAAATAATTATAAAATCTGCCCATAGATCATAAAACATGATTCGGTATATGAACAGAATTGACCCATAGATAGATCATAGAGAATTCACAAGAATCGGGATAAACCCCATAAAATCATGAAGATAGATTCTAAGCTAGATTCTAGAGTTGAAATTCATGGAATTGAGAAGAATTTAGGGCATGAGAGTGGAAGGAATTCTCATTCATAGCCTCACATACCTGGATAAATCTGATCAACACTCTCTCTTGCAAGCCCAAAGGAAATTAAAGAGAATTAGGAGAGATTCTTAAAACTTGATCTTCAAGGAAGGGCTCTAAGTTGCATGCATGGAGTGGAGATGCTTAGAATAGGTTTAACACCCTTAAAACCCTACTAACAGAGCTTAAAATGACATAGTTTAGGACCTTAGGGCTTAGGAATGACAAAGATACCCTTAATAAAAAACGTGAAAATTCTACACCACAAGTGACAACGGGCTCAACAATGATTCGTCCCTTGCTCTAAGGGGCTGTTATTTCCCTCATTGGTTCATCCCTATTTTCCAGACCCAGACCTTCTACCACGATAGGTACCATGAGTCATACCTAGCTCCCCCGACTCGTGGTAACCATCCATTGTCACCACCGCTCATTTTCCTGAAATCCTTCCAACGGGGGCATACAATGACCCGTGGCTCCAAGTAATGAGTCGTTCCATGACTTGTGCATGCCTCCTTGACCATGAACACCCTTACCACGACTCCCTTCCAATGACCCGTTACATCAACAAATGGGTTGTCCTTAAACCTGTTGTCACAGAACTCCTCACAGCAGAACCCAACCATGACTGCTTCTCATGATTCGTCAGACCTACCAACGACTCATACCATGAGTCATTTTGAGGGAAATTTCTAGTTTCTCTGCTACTTTTCATTACAAATCCCTAGTCTAGTCTTAAGCACTTCCGGGGTATTACAATTTTTAGCTATTCATGGAGAAAAGTTGAGAAGTGAGTTTTTAACTTGAAACTAACAATCTTAGAAGAACGTTGGTGATAACGCTCAAACCACACCTCTTACTGAAGTGAGAAGGGGACGTTGTCAATAAAGATCCCAACTAGAGGTTGGGGTCGATCCCACAGGGCATAGGGAGATTGGATAGTCGGTAACTAAACTTGTAAGGTAGTTACTTCAAAATAGGGGGATTCTAAAGAAAATCAATAATAAAAGAAAATATTAAAATTTGTATGTTGAGTCAATATCAAATGATAAGTAGGGTTTGTGTCCCCATGGGTTCATAACTACTTCGGGTATACACTCGTGATTATCACCAATACTTACTTATAGAATTGATAACTTAGGTTCATTCAAACGACCGACCAGTCCCTATTGAACGACTATACTCAATCACTCAACCAAGTCACATGAGCGGTTTCAAAACTATTCGTAATCACTAAGTTCCGGATTTAACTATCCCGCGACCACAACTCAAGTTAATACAATGATCATCAAGATCAAGGCTCTGTTGTAATTCTCTTTTCCTAATCTCTACCTTTTCAACCAAAGCAAGTAAAGAATTCGGGCACTTCCTAACATTGTGCACCGTTAAGAAACGTTTAAGCATGAAGAGAATACAATATAAGTATTTGTATTTGTTTTAAGATCACATCGTGTAACCCTAGCTTGTTAATCTACCATGGTTCCCACGACCCTAGCTATGGAGGTTTTAGCCTCTCATAGTTGTAAGGTTGTGAATTGCATTCATGATTAAAGACATAAAACAATACTTACAAGTATGGATGAGAAAAACACTTCCTTCAATTACTCCACAAAATCTTGAAAAACAAGTAGTAAGAACAAGAAGAATTCAAGAGAAGGTAGATAACAAGTTAAGGCCAACTCAATCCTCTCTTTCTCAAGGTTTCTACTCTCTAAAACTATCAAAACTGACGTCTCCCATAAAAATAAAACCTAAAACATATTTATGTAGACACAAGAATCCTTTTCCTAAGCCAACAGGGTGAATTTCCATATCTTTCACCGCCAGTGCCACGACTCGACCTACGATCAGTAACTTCCTCTCGTATAATCTCGGCTGGCTAAATTCTAGCTACGTGTTGGATCTGCGTACGACTCATACCATCAACTCATGACTTGTACTGAGCTCTCGTACTTTGAATCAGAGATTTTAAAGGTTTTTATGAAGTTCATCACAACCAGAATAGTACAACTCATACCTTCGTCTTATCGGTCGCACTTGCTTATCATAGCAAGAGTCATGGATGTAATTCTTCTGGATTTCATCACGACTCGTACAAGCTTGCTACTAATCGTTCTGGGACCGTGGGCCACATCTGCTCAACCTTAACTTTCAACAAATTCTCAAGACCACCAATATGACTCGTAGGTCCTTTCTACGATCCGTACTGTAGTCTGCACTTTTTGCCCATTGTGCACCTTTTTTAAGCTATCTTTTGCAATATTCAGTTACAACAACTTTTTATCCAGCAACAAAAGGAAAAGTACCTCATATCCATATAAATACCCCTAATTCCATGCTATTTTCTTAGTTTTGAGAGTCGAATGTGATGTAAGCCCACAACACGTCAACACCCTCAACTTAAGACTTTTGCATGTCCCCAGGCCAAAAAAAGAAAAACTAAAACACAATGCTCAATTAGAAAATAAACTTAAGATACTACAACCAATACTCTAACAAACCTGCACTTTCTACACGAACTCTATTGGCCCTTTCTCATGGAACCACATAAGCTAATGTATTACAAGCAACCTCAAAACATCATAAACAGGGATCAAAACACGTCATCAGCTATCGATAAGCAGTCAAGTCATCACCAATGTTTTTCACATAGACCAACAGTAAAAGCAAACATAATCCATGTACCCTTACAGGAAATGAAGTGCCCACTCAGATGTGAAATGTCAAACATGATATGGGACTAAGAAAGTAAGGCGCTCACTCTCTCAAAGAAGTTACAAGTATTATATGTCAGATACCATAGGGTTGCCCTTATTTTCTCTACGTTGGTTTTTCAGATGGTCGAATTAAGATCACTATAGGACTTGGTATGGCTTGTAATGCAGGCTCAAGGCTGGACATGATAAAGATGGAAGACTTTATAAGTGACTATCCCTTCCTCGACACTATATACATTGGCTACACCATTCACCTAATTCACCCTTTTATTCTTTCATTCCCCTTTTTCCCTTTTTCTCCTTTTTATTCACAATTGCATGGGTGCGGTAAGTTTTCACTTTTCTTTCAGCATTTTCAAAATTTCTTTGAGCTTTATTTTTCAACATTTACAACATATATAATTTTTTTCTGTTCATCTCACCACACCTCATATTCCACCATTTTTTCTTCTCTTTTCTTTTTCTTTCTTCCATTCACACCTTTTATGAACCCCTACTCTAGCCACCCTCAACTTAAGCATTTTGCTTATGTTACGGTTCACAATATCCAAGGAAGGACCAGGGATAATACAGGTTCATCACAAAAAATGGGTACAGTTAATCGTTAAATCAAAGAAACATGGTCTATTAAGGCTCAAACTTGGGATCAAGGAATTCATGCAACTTTTGGTAGGGAAATATAGGCTAAAAGTGAGATAAACAAACAATGGCCTATTATCATATCCTAACCAACCATCCTTAGCCTATGTAGAAACCAACCAGGAAAGTTCTAGATCTACACCACAATACTGAACTGACTAATATACCTTACTCATACATGGTACACGAACTATTTTCACCTCACATGTCTGGTTTATACATGGCTTAACAAAACTACTCATGCTGACAAAATAAATGACATCCAAAGATCCACAACAATCCTGCATGTTGTCAAAAATACATAGCTACTATATCAGAAAATTTTTAAACAGGGTCAATTTTTTACAAAAACCAAAACTAGTGCAATTTCTTAGCTGAGTAATCCTAAGCTACTTTCTAATTAAACAAAAGTCACAAACTAAAAAATAAAAATGCTACACATGCCGTTTCTATAGCATGTCTGAGGGAAAAGAAACACGGCAACAAAAACCCTCAGACAGAACAAAAATCCCAAAAATCACAAGTACACCCCCTCCCCTTTTTTGAAAAATTAGCTTTGTCCTCGAAGCATCATCTAGAAGATCATAGGGAAGAGAACATACCTGTGGCTCGCTAGGCGCTCCTGTCATCTCGCGGAGGTTGTACCTCCGCTGCAATAGTGGCGCTAGTGGTGGCTGGCGCGCTCAATTGTATGTCAATAGGGGGAGTGGTCCCCCCTTTCGCAGTCATGGCCGCTTGGACGGCCTCTGAAAATGTCTGGGCTGCATGTGGCTCTCCCGAAGGGTCATGGCCACAAGCAAACTCGGGATGGGGTGCGGTGGAGCTGCCTTCTCCTCTAGATCTCTCATGCAGCTCAGTCATATGTGTGTCATGATTCTACATGCTCACTGCTCTAGCCTGCTTGCACTCTTTCCTCTCCTTCTTTCTTCTTTTTCTCAAACGCTCCTCACTAGCATCTTCAACAACTCTCTTCTTGCCTTTATCACCAGTTGCAACTAGCTCCCAGTATGCTGCCAAATCAATATCCTCATCAAGCTCGGCACCTAGGTCCAGAAGAGTGGGGGCTACTAAAACTATTGGTTCTCGTGATGACAATTGAACTACTTGGCTTCGAAGAGTCCCCAACTCCGCACGGAGACTGTTGGTATTTATCTGCTCTGCCATTCTCTCATTGAAATAGCTCTCAAAACTATCTAGGCAGGCATGCAGAGCCTGAGCTGCTGCCTCTATATCTGACTTGACCCACGGTTTGACATTATCCATCATGGCCTGAATCTTACACTCTTCCATGGTAAATCTCTTCGCTAGCTTTTGGAGGAAGTCCTGTGGTACCAAGATGTACCCTACTGGTGTCTGAGATTGCATGCTGGGCAGTGGTGTAGCTGAGGTTTTGGGAGCTGACTCTGAATGACCAGCGTCTGTAGCCGGCGTCTCGCTTTGCTCGTGTGTCATGGGGACATTCACCTGTACGTCCCCTGCTAGCTGGGCTGCTAGGATAGCTATTGGAATCCTAGATCTTCTTATCAGGTTCATCTCATCTCGGATAAGGCCTATGTCTACAATCCTTTGGCCTCCAATCAATCACTCATCACCTCGTGGAACTTCTGCCTCCATGCATGATCTAAATACCAGACTCAGGAATGGGATAGTAGTGCTTACTCCCACTACCCGGTCTCTTATCTCATCGGCTATGATCCTCAAAATATTAATGGGGTACCAAGACATGAGGCATGCAACCAAAGCTGCTCTGTCAGCACTTAGTGTGTTGTCATTGACCGTAGGTGCTAACCAATGGTGCACTAGTGTCTAGCAGGCTTTTGTAATGAAGTTTAGTGAATTCTTGGTCACCTGCTTTCCTCCTATAACCCATTCAGCCTCATCCTTTTTCTCAACAATCACCTTAGCTAGCCATTGCAACTGCCTCTGTCGCACCTGCACACTCAAGGATCTGATCTGCTTCATTACCTCCACCCTGTAACCATACTCTGACATCATCCTGGTATGCAAGAACTGTGGGCCGTACAACAATTAAGAAATGGTCCGCTCGAATATATCAACTTCTCGACCTCGGACCATAACACTCTCCAAATGAGTCTGGTCATTTATTTTCTTCCCTTCTTTTGCCTTTACCTCCATTGTGGCCAAGTAGTTGGCATAGAACTCCCGAACTATGTTTTTTGTGTACTGTGTTCGACTCTTGGCCATCCACTCAAAACCATAAAAGCTAAAAATCCGCTTCATCTCCTCAACTTCATTCAATGTTGTTGTGAGGATCCACGGTTCTTCTTGAATACTCCTCTGTGGCTTATTTTTTTCCAGTGAGAGAGATGACTTGTTCATAGATTTCTTTGGCTCCCGGCACACTTAACCGGATTGTGCGGTTTTCCCTGGGTGGGGTATGCTCTTGTGCAACAACAACAACCTCTTCCTCTGACTCATCACTACCGCTTTCCTCTTCACCATAAGTCTCTCCTGACTCTTTCTCGGCATTAGAGTCGCTCCCTGACTTTTGATGTTCCTCTCTAACTCCCTCTTCATATTGGGGAGCTTGAACGGATGTGGCAGGGGTTGCTTAAGCTTGGGACTTTGCTCTCACCCTAGAGGTTCTGGTTCCATCGGTGTTCGAGGTTTCTACTTGATACTCCTCAATTGAACCACTAGGTGAGGCTCTGGCCTTGTTAGACTCCGAGTCAGTCGGTTCATCAATCAATCTCCTTTAGGCTACTGATTTATCTGCCCTGCGTTTGTCTGTGATCGTACCTATAGAGAAAGAAGTTAGCATTCCATTTTTGAAAAAGAGAAGTTAGAAAACAAAGTTGCAGCTTTTCACCCCAGGTCAATAGTAAGAGTCGTACCACAAAGGTATGACTCGTAGGAGATCCCAAATTTTGAGTTATCTAAGCTACGACTCATACCATGAAAGTACGGTCCGTACATTGAGTCGTCATATGTAGTTCCAATTTAATGTTCTTTTGAATTTTTCTACAACTTATGGTACGACCCGTAGGTCGATTCCACGAGTCGTATTGAGAGATTTGTTATGTGACATTGTTCAGTTTTGGGGTACGATTGCTTAATATTACTCGTAGTGTCTAACTACGATCCGTACTGTGCCTTGTGCCCTTTCCAACCTTTGTTGTATTTTGTTTTCTCAGTGTGCACTGGTCCTTTTTGGAATATTTTGGGTACTCAGAATTCCCCCTAGGTTTAGACATGTTTTGAACTTATATCAACAATGCTCAACCCTTCACTTATTCTTTTAGCCATAACCCATAGCCTAGAACCCCTAAATTTTTTTAAGTTTCAAACTCAACTCAACAATCAACATTCATTTAAGTTTTCATGAGTATCACAGTTTTAACCCGATAAAATTGTATTTCCTATTGAACCCATTTTTCGAGTATCACAGTTGACTTCACAAAAGCTTGAGTTTCACCTCCTTCCACTTTTATTCATGAATGATTGAAGAAATTTAAAATGGAATACTTACTTGTTTGTTGTTTCATGGACAAAAAATTAACTTCTAGGGATTTTCATTCTTAGCGGGAGCAAGGATTTTGCTCAATTCCTTGGTGATGAGAAGCTAGGGGAGTGGGGGAGGTTACTTCGTTCGTGGGTTTTTGGTGTTTGCGTGGGAGAGGGGTGTAATTTGAAGTTTAAATAGGTAGGGACATATTTAAAAATTTTGGGCTGAATCCAGTTATTTTGACCCGTACGAGTCGTAGGTAGACCCCACGATTCGTCCCCTAAACTCTTGACGACCTATGAATACATCATACAACCCGTACCACCGAGGTACGATCTGTAGGATGACTCATAGGTCGGGGCTTGGAATCTTTTTGTTCTGAACCTCACCACGATTGCTGCTACGGCTCGTAGGATCTGATTACGATTTGTACTGAGAGCCATAGCAGCTGATGTTTCAGCCTCCTATTTTCAATTCTCTCTACACACTGAGCACACATTAGTTCATTAACTTGGGTTGCCTCCCAAGAAGCGCTTGATTTAACGTTGCGACACGACATAGGTAGTCTGGTTACTCAGACTTCACCAGTTCACCACTTGGGTTGCCTCCCAAGAAGCGCCTGATTTAACGTCGCAACACGACGCAAATCTCTTAACTACTCAGAATTCTTCAAGTGATTCATACTCATCCTCCAGAGCTGAGATCACACTAAATTCCTTGGGTTGCTTCATTGTCTTGCAGGTGTTGAATGTGACCTCCTCTTAATTTAGCCTAAACATCAATAGGCCAGCTTCTCCATCTACTAGAGCTCTCCCGGTCGCAAGGAATGGTCGGCCCAAAATGATGGGGACCTTATAATCAACCTCTCAATCCAAAATCACGAAATCTGCTGGGAATATAAATTCATCTACTTTGACAAGCACATCGATCAGGATCCCCACCAGCTTCTTAACTGTTCTATCGGCCATTAGTAGCCGCATGTTGGTCGGTGTAGGAGTTCCCAATCCTAACTTCTTGAATATAGCCAAGGGCATCAAATTAATGATAGCTCCCAGATCAGAGAGTGCCCTTGCGAACTCAACATTACCAATCATACATGGTATAGTGAAGATACTTGGGTCATCCTTTTTCTGTGCTAAGACCCTTATAGCTATGGCACTGCAGTGATGCACATTGTCAATAGGCTCATAGCTCACAGATCTTTTCTTTGTCACCAAGTCCATAATAAACTTTGTATATCCTGGCATCTGTTCTAAAGCTTTGACCAATGGTATGTTCACAGACAACTGCTTAAGCATTGAAAGGAATTTCTTGAACTTACCGTTCTCCACCTTCTTCTTCATCCTTTGGGGGAATAGTGGTGGTGGTCGTGGGATAGATTTTTCCACTTGCATTGCCCCTTGATCCTTGGCAAGTTCCTTCTCACCTCTCGGGGCCTCTTGCAACTCACCAGTCTCTTTCTCAGCACTTGTGTCATCATCCTCAATCATGCTCCCTTTCTCCCATTCAACTTCAACTAGAAATGGGTGGTTAATTATGGTTTTACCACTCCTAGTCATTACCGCAATACAATGTGCACTATTCTTCAGATTTTGGAAAGTATTGCTAGGCAGTGTAACCTTTTGTCTAAGGTTCATTGATGCTGACAGTTTCCCAAGTTGGTGTTCAATTTTTTTGATGGCAGTAGCAAGTGATTTCACCTTTTGACCCATACTTGACAAATCTCCTTGGATATCCTTCAGCTGATCATCGGTGGACCTCACCTTTTTCAACATCTCAGCCATCATGCTCTCCAACTTTGATTGATCAACCTCTCTTTCTCGTGCATTGGGAGGCATATAGAATCCAGCCCGATCATTGGGATAACCATCATTATGCCTCCAATCACCTTTGCGCATGACCTCGTCTCCTATCTGTGAACCCATTTCTATTGTAGTTTTATCTATACTGGTTCTGACCTTGATTTCCAGAACCTTGGCGTGAATTGTCTTGTCCATACGCTTGGGAGTTGGTTCGACAACCCACCACCTGGCTATCCAAAAGGTTTGCCTCCTCCTCAAAATCAAAGTGATCAGCTCCTTGCTCCCTTCCTTGAGTACCCATTGCATTAACTTGCTTGGCTGCAGCTCCCATAATATGCTTTGTCAGCAAGTCCAATGATGTGCGCATGTGAGCCAACTCCTAGTCACGCTCTTCTTCTTTTCTTCATTGGTCTGCAGTCAGACCAACAACATATGTGCCTACCACTGCATCAGCCTCCCTCGTATGCCAGGCCCTGTTTGTCTTAGTCACCGTAACAAGAATGGTAGCAGCTTGCTCCCAGGTGTTACTCATCAATGCTCCTCCATCTACCGTGTCTGCTATAACCTTGGTGCTATTGTTTAGAGACTTGTAAAAAATTTCCAACAAACTATCATCTGGATTTTTGTGGTTGGGGCACTTAGTCAACTTCTTTTTGAACTCAACCAAGTTTCATGAAGTGCCTTAGTCTTCATCTTTCAAAAATTATAGATCTCATCTTTTAGCTGTAACATCCTGGACGGAGGGAAAGAATCTCTCCAAAAAGGCCTGTTTAAGCTCCCTCCAGTTGGTTATGGAGTCATTGGGCAACTCCGATAACCACAAAGTAGCTTCCCCAAATAGAGAAAAAGGGAAGAGTCTGAGCTGTATTGTATCCTGGCTTACTCCAGGCAACCTGTAATCTTGCATATGCCTACAAAGTTCATTAGGTGCAGGTTGGCATCATCTGCTGCATGACTACTAAACACCCCTTTCATATTTAGTAACTAAATCATGGTGCTTGTAATGTCGAATATGGCCCCAGCGGGCAGTGGTGGTGGCACGATTGCTCCATTTGACCCGACTTCATTAATATTAGGGACATCATCATCGTCAAAGTACTGAGGGGCGAATCTATGAGCTCTGTTGCCCCTCCCTTGTCGACCAACATTTACCACTTCCTCTCTCTCATATTCCACATGCTATAGTGCAGCTTGTCGAGCTAGCTCAGCTTGCCTAGCTTCTTCAGCTATGCGAGCCTCTCTTTGCTCGTGGTTTTCCATGTTGCACAGTGCTCTTTTGATTTCTACATTTATTGGAACAAGAGGATCTCCTCTACTCCGAGTGCTTGGCATTCACCGGAGAACAGCTTGTGGGTAACAAAAACACAAAAATAAGCATAATTAAAGAAATAACTACCAAAAAGTTAATTACAAGATAATAACTTAGTTTTATCCATATTCCCCGGCAACGACGCCACTTTTTGATAACACTCAAACCACACCTCTTACTGAAGTTAGAAGGGGACGTTGTCAATAAAGCACCCAACTAGAGGTTGGGGTCAATCCCACAGGATAGGGCAACTGGATTATAGTAGGTAACTAAACTTGTAAGGTAGTTACTTCAAAATAGGGGGATTCTAAAGAAAATCATTAATAAAAGCAAATATTAAAATTTGGATGTTGAGTCAATATCAAAGGATAACTAGGGTTTGTGTCCCCATGGGTTCATAATTAGTTCGGATATATACTCGTGATTATCACCAATACTTACTTATAGAACTGATAACTTAGGTTCAGTCAAACGACCGACCAATCCCTATTGAATGACTGTACTCAATCACTCGACCAATTCTCATGAGCGGTTTCAAAACTATTCGTTATCACTAAGTTCCGGATTTAACTAACCTGCGACCACAACTCATGTTAATACAATGATCATCAAGATCAAGGCTCTATTGTAATTCAATTTCCCTAATCTCTACTTCTTCGACCAAAGCAAGTAAAGAATTCGGGCACTTCCTAACATTGTGCACCGTTAAGAAACATTTAAGAATGAAGAGAATACAATATAAGTATTTGTATTTGTTTTAAGATAACTTTGTGTAACCCTAGCTTGTTAATCTATCATGGTTCCCACAACCCTAGCTATGGAGGTTTTAGCCTCTCATAGTTGTAAGGTTGTGAACTGCATTCATGATTAAAGACATAAAACAATAGTTACAAGTATGGATGAGAAAAACACTTCCTTTAATTACTCCACAAAATCTTGAAAAACAAGTAGTAAGAATAAGAAGAATTCAAGAACAGGTTGATAACAAGTTAAGACAAACTCAATCCTCTCTTTCTCAGTGTTTCTACTCTCTAAAACTATCAAAACTGACATCTCCCATAAAAATAAAACCTAAAACATATTTATACAGACACAAGAATGCTTTTCCTAAATCAACAGGGTGAATGTTACACCCCAAAAATTTTTTTTGATGATTATTTGATGGTTATATGTCATATTAAGGGAATTATGGATTGTATGTTGTTTGTAGGTGAGGAGGGAAACATGTGCAAAGGGAAAAGCCAAGAGTATGTGAAGTTTGTAAATAAGGATCAAATTTAAATGGAAATATCTCCAAACATATAATGGTTTAGAAGTCTCATATCCTATCAAATAAAAGGTATCTGAGTCTAGTTTACAGTGAAGAAACCCTCTCGCCACTCGGAGTTCGGAGTAAAAAGTTATGCTCATTTAAAGACAACATTGTCGGCTGGAAAGTGCCCAGGCGCATGGGCGCCGAGACAGGAAGGCAGCAGGCGCGTGTGTGCGAGGGCATGTCACGTGGGTGCCGCCCAGGCCTTGGTCAGCCCGCCTATATGAAGTAAAATTGAGCTAGAAAGCTCATTTCTACTCCGTTTTAGTTGATTTGTTTTTAAGAATTCAGAGAATTCAAAGACCAATCACATGGTGAAAAGATATCCCAGGTAAGAAACTTCACTCTTGTCTCTTTTGGGCTTTGGGGAAAACAACCTTGGAAGAAAATCATGGTTTGTTATTGTCTTGTTGTTGATTGTGGTATTGCTGCATTTTTAGCTAGTTCTAGGCAGGAGAAAGAGTAGAAGTCTACACCTACTTTAGCTAATAACATCTCAAGAAAGGGTAAGTAATTCCCTTTTTGATTTCTTTGAGTTTATGAGGTTATAGCTTGGAGAATGTTGTAGTATTGTGTTGTTGTTTCTTTGTGTGTTCTTGTGGCATGTTGCTGCCCAATTTTTCTAGAACTTTTATTGAAGGGAAGTTGCTGCTTTTTTTGTCTTTAAATTGGCTTCGAAAGAGCCTTAAGGAGTAAGCTTGAAAGGAAGATTTTTGGCAAAATTAGAGTCGACATGCCAAGGTATGTAAAAGCGTCCCTTTACTTATTTTTCAAGCACGAAACCAATTCATTGAAAGGATCAATATTCCTATGTTTTTAAAATCATATTGAGGAATGTATGATCCTGTACAAAGGGTTGGAAATAGTTGGTGATCTTGGGCAGAATTTCATGCCCAAGTAATACTCAAATGATTCATTTCGACTTGTTTGTATATCATTATTGTGTACATTCTCATGTGATTTGTAGTTAAATGTGAATTTATACTAACCAACATGATTAGTGTTGTTTTGCAGGTAAAATGGAATTTTGGGAGGCTAAGATACATGTTGGTAAAATCGGGAATGGACTTGGAAATAAGGAGTGAAAAAGCACATGGAACATCAACAAAAACAAGGGCTCCGCGATGGAGCCGTTTCATGTTGCCATCACGGAGGCACTCTGCCTCAGAGGAAAAAAAATTGGCAATTTCCAGTGAAGTTGCGCGATAGCACCATTTCACGTTGGCCAGGCTCTGCGATGCAGGCCGTGGCACGTTGAGGTTAAATTGCCTGGGGCCCGACTTCCAGTGAGGGTCCGCGATACCTCCGTGGCATGGAGGGAGTGCTCTGCGATACACTCCGTGCCACATTGCTTGTTATTGCGGGAAAAATTCTCAATAGTATAAATAGCACACTTAGGTTTTATTTTAAATATTCTGACTTGGTTGAGCAAGAACATGGGTTATAGGCAGTTGAGGGGACGAAAATTCTAGGGTTCTTCTCTATCTCTTTCTCTTTTATCTCAATTGTTTGTAAGAATTACACTTATTTGATGATGTTTAATCCACAAATGAGTGGCTAAATTCACTTCTTGCTGAGGTTAAGAACAATTGTAGTGGAATGTAATTGTTAATCATTTCAGTTTTCATATTTTCTTCAATGGTTGTTCTATCAACTCTTGTTCTTACTGCATTAATGTTTGGCCAATGTTAACGTATATCTAAAAAATCCAATTTTGATTTTGAAAAGGAAAGAAATTGGAAAGATGTGAATTGGTAGGATATGATCTCTTCTTAGTTTGGAAAATTGAGAATTGATTTACATTCAGAATAGAAATATATCTGAAAGTCTTATTAGTCAATTAAGGAATCGGGAATGTATGGCTAGAACATGAAATTCTTTTATCACAGAAATGTAGATTAAGACTCATGATTCTTAAGTTGGATAGGAGTCGAAAGTTCCAATCCATAGGCAATAATTCTTGACTAGCAACTGAAGGAAAGATTTACTGAATTGTATTGATAAATTAATTCCCTGCATGTTCGTTTTAACCTCAGCTTGCTCATTACTATTGTTCAGACTCACTTCATAATTATGCCTTAGATTCTTATAAATTAGTAACTCAAATTCTCAAAATATTTATTATTTGGTTGTCTGCATTCTTAAAGATATAGTTCATTAACACTTAAGTTAATTATTACCGTATCTCAGTCCCTGTGGGATCGATACTTGGCTTTACTTAAGCAACTTTACTACTTGTTCGACCATGTGCACTTACGTGTAGTCACCACAGAAGCCCGAACGAGTTTTTGGCGCCGTTGCCGGGGACTGGCAATTGGTAAAATTATTTTCTTAGTGTTAGTTTACAAAGTCTATTTAAGTGCTGACAACTTGATCTTAGCCTTTCTCTTGCAGATATTGAATTCTTATGAACACTGGCAAGAGAAAATGAGTTGGTGGATTCATACATAGAGTCGGAAAGACAATTTCATCGTCAAAGAAGGGAAGCTCTAGAGAAAAAGCTATAGTTGCTCAGACAAGCAATTCTGGAGAAACAACAAAATCCACCACTTGTGAGGGCAGTGTTAGTGCTCGAGCAAATGGCAGCTAGGCCGATTCGCGAAGTGGCAATCCCACATGCTAACAATGTTACATCAAGTATTCACAGAACAGAGCCAGGAGGGAGGTTTGAGCTTAAACAAAACATGGTGCAATTGTTGCACACTAGCGGGCAATTCACCAGGTCTCCTTCATGAAGATCCACAAAAACATCTCCAAAACTTTTTGGAGATAAGTGACACTTACATTCCCGCTGGAGTATCAGCCGACTACGTGAGGCTTACATTATTCCCATTTTCATTATTGGGGGAAGCAAAGAGGTGGTTGAAAGCTGAACCATCTAACTCTATCACCACTTGGGGTGATCTTGCAAGAAAGTTTTTGATAAGATTCTTTCCATCCGGGAAAACAGCAAGACTTAGAAGGAAGATTCTAAGTTTTAAACAAAGAGAGGGGGAGAATCTGTATCAAGCTTGGGAAAGGTTCAAATCATTGCTAAGGGATTGTCCTCACCATCACCAGTCCAATGATGTGCTGGTGCATACTTTCATAGAGGGTTTAGAACCCCACACAAAAATTTTTCTAGACTAAGCAGCTGGGGGACAAGCATTAGAAAAGACTTATGAGGAGCTGTATACACTGTTAAATCGTATTTCACAGGGAAATCCAGAGTGGAATGCGGACTCTTCAAGAGGAGGAACAAGGAAAGCTGCAGGAGTCTTTGAGGTGGATGGTTTTACAGCTATCACTGCACAGATAGTTGCATTGCAAAATCAACTCAACACCCACTTCAGCAGTGTGAGCTTGAATCAACCACAAGCCCCAGTTAATGTAGTGCAGCAGGTTTGGTTTGAAGTATGCGGTAGTAATGAACACTCAGCTGAGTGTTGTGGTGCAAATCCAGATTCAATGAACTTTGTTGGGAACATCCAGAGAAATAATCACCAGCAGCAGCATGGCAATAATTACAACTCAAATTGGAGGAATCATTCGAATTTCTCTTGGGGTAGTAGCAGCCATCAAGGGCAGTGTTCGAAACAGGGTATGTAGAGAAATCAAGGGGGGCAGCAAAATTATCACGTCTCAGTACAGAGGAAACAATGCACCTCCTCTACCAACCAATAGCAATGAGGAAATGTTCAAAATAGTGATAGCTAACCAAGCTCAAATGCAGGCTGATTATGTGAAATTAGCGGCAGACTTAAAAAACAACCATTTAGCTACAAAGGCATTAGAATACCAGTTTGGACAACTAGCTGGAGCTCAAAACACTAGGCCCGGAGGAGGACTACCGAGTGACACTAACCCAAATCCCAAGCAGGTCAATGCAGTGACCACAAGGAGTGGTTTACAACTCAAGGAGGTGGAACCAGAAAGATCACCTCAGCAATCAGGAGTAGTGGAAAAAGATAGGGAACATGATGATGAGAGGGGGAAGGAGAAGGCAACTAAAGTAGAAAGACCACCACCCCCGTTCCCTCAAAGATTAAAGAAACACAAGGAGGAAGCTTGTTTTAAAAAGTTCATGGAGGTGCTTAAACAGGTACACATTAATTTACCTTTGGTTGATGTTTTGCAGGGAGTGCCTAAATATGCAAAGTATATCAAGGACATCGTAGCTAACAAAAGCAGATTGACGGAGTATGCTATGGTGGCGCTTACTGAGGAGTGCACTTCCTGGATTCAGTTTAGGTTGCCAACAAAGCTCAAGGACCCTAGGAGCTTTACAATTAAGATCACAATTGGGCAAAGTATTCGAGCTCGTGGACTATGTGATTTGGGAGCAAGCATAAACTTGATGCCGACCTCGGTGTTTGAGAAGTTGGGGCTGGGCAGTCCTAGACCAACTACAGTAATCTTGCAGTTAGTGGATGGTTCTTTGGCCAGACCAGATGGCATTGTGGAGGACGTGCTGGTGCAAGTAGGCTCCCTCATCTTCCCGGTAGATTTTATTGTCTTAGATTTTGAGTCGGATGCTGAATTGATGCAAAATTGACGGAGGCACAGGTAAAGGATGCATTGGTGGTTCTCAAGAGGAGGAAGAAAGCAATGGGATGGCAAATTTCATACATTCAGGGTATCAATCCATCTTTTTGCACACACAAAATTTTCATGGAGGAAGGAGCAAAGCCAACTGTACAACATCAACGGAGGTTGAATCCGATGATGAAGGATGTGGTTAGGAAGGAAGTGATTAAATGGATTGATGTAGGTGTGGTCTATCCTATTTCAGACAGCAAATGGGTCAGCCCCGTTCAGTGTGTTCCAAAGAAAGGAGGGATGACCGTGGTCACCAATGAGAAAAATGAGTTGATCCCTACACGCACAATTACAGGCTTGCGAATTTGCATGGACTATTGAAAGCTCAATGAGGCCACAAGGAAAGATCACTGTCCTATCCCATTTATTGATCAAATATTGGATAGATTGGCTAGTCAAGAATATTATTGCTTCCTTGATGGTTATTCTGGCTATAACCAGATAGCCATAGCACCGGAGGACCAGGAGAAGACTACTTTCACATGTCCTTATGGGACATATGCTTTCAGGAGGATGCCATTTGGTTTATGCAATGCACCCGCCACATTCCAGAGATGCATGATAGCGATCTTCCACGATATAGTGAAAGATTTCGTCGAGGTATTTATGGATGATTTTTCTGTTTTCGGTAATTCGTTTGCTACTTGTTTTAAGAATCTTGAAAGGGTGCTAGCTCATTGTGAAGAATCCAACCTTGTACTCAACTGGGAGAAATGTCATTTCTTAGCCAAGGAGGGTATCGTCCTTGGCCATAATGTGTCTTGCAAGGGGTTGGAAGTTGATCGTGCAAAGATCGAGGTTATTATAAAGCTACCACCAGCTGTGTCAGTGAAGGGTGTTCGCAGTTTTCTCGGACATGCAGGGTTCTACAGACGGTTCATCAAGAACTTCTCTAAAATTTCTGGACCAATATGCAGGTTGCTAGAAAAAGAGGTGAAGTTCGAGTTTGATGAGGATTGTGTCAAAGCATTCGAGGAGTTGAAACAGAAGTTGATAGAAGTACCTATCCTCATTTCTCCGGATTGGGAGAAACCGTTTGAATTAATGTGTGATGCAAGCGATGTGGCGGTAGGAGTTGTATTGGGGTAGCGGAGAAATAGAATTTTTCTTTCTATTCATTATGCAAGCAAAACACGGGACACAGCCCAAGTCAATTGTACGTCACAGAAAAGGAGATGCTAGCATTGGTGTTCGCGTTTGATAAATTCAGGTCCTATTTGGTGGGTTCTAGAGTAGTGGATTATACCGATCATGCAGCGATTCGGTATCTGTTTAACAAGAAGGATGCAAAGCCCAGGTTGATCAGATGGATCTTGTTGTTACAAGAGTTTGACCTAGAGATTCGGGAAAGAAAAGGGAGCGAGAATCAAGTGGCAGATCACCTATCACGATTGGAAAGACGGTCACATGTGAAAGAAGGTGATAGCATCAAAGAAGAGTTCCCAGATGAGCAGCTCTTGGCAATAGGGGAAGCTGAAATCCCTTGGTATGCAGACATTGTTAATTTGGTAGTGAGTGGAGTCTATCCACCGGAGGCTATGGCTAAGCAGAGAAAGAAGTTGAGACATGATTGCAGGTATTATATTTGGGATGAGCCATACTTGTTTAAGCAGGGACCGGATCAGATGATGAGAAGATGCATTCTGGAGAGCCAGATTGCAGAAGTGTTGAGGATATGTCACTCCTCATTGTATGGAGGGCACCACGGAGGCGAGCGGACAGTGCACAAGGTGCTACAGTCAGGTTTCTTTTGGCCTACACTATTCAGAGACTCTATGGCGTACGTAAAAATGTGTGATAGATTTCAAAGAACAGGCACAATTGGTAGAATTCAGGAAATGCCGCTGCAGCAGATATTAGAAGTGGAGATCTTTGATGTATGGGGTATAGATTTCATAGGCCCGTTCCCACCGTCATTTTGTAATTGTTACATCTTGGTGGCTGTTGATTATATATCAAAGTGGTTTGAAGCAACAGCTTGCCCCAGGAATGACAACAAGGTGGTAACAAAATTTGTGAAAAAAGCACATTTTCACCAGGTTCGGGACACCCCGAGCCATTATCAGTGATGGAGGGGCTCATTTTGTAAATGCAAGTTTCAAGAATTTGCTTGCTAAGTATGGGGTGCGCCATAAGGTAGCAACAACATATCATCCCAAAACTAGTGGGCAAGTGGAGGTGTCGAGCAGAGAAGTAAAGCAGATTCTACAGAAGACAGTGAATGCACAACGTAGTGATTGGTCAAGAAAACTCGACGATGCGTTGTGGGCTTATAGAACTGCGTACAAGACACCAATTAGGACTTCTCCGTACAGATTGGTCTATGGAAAGGTGTGTCATCTGCCTGTGGAGCTAGAACACTGAGTTTTCTGGGCTGTGAGGAAATTGAACATGGATCTAGAGCTAGCTGGGAAGAAGAGGCTGATGCAACTCAGCGAACTTGATGAGTTTCGTTGGCATGCTTATGAAAGTGCCAAGTGCTACAAAGAGAAAACAAAGAGGTGGCACGATAAGCATATGGTGCATCGGATCTTTGAGCCGGGGCAGAAAGTATTGCTATTCAATTCAAGACTGAGGCTTTTTCTAGGAAAATTGTGGTCCAAATGATAATGGCCGTTTGAGGTGGTAAGAATGACCCTGCATGGGTCAGTGGAGTTGTGGCAAGAAGATAGAAGTGCCACGTTCTTGGTAAATCGGCAGCGGTGTAAGCATTATTTGGGTGAGGACGTTATTCGAGAGAAGACGTCCATCACTCTAGAGGATGATTGAACGTGAATGACGTCGAGCTGCGACGGTAAACCAGGCGCTGCACGGGAGGCAACCCAAAATTGTTGTAATAGATGAGTAGAAATATTTGAAAAAAATAAAGTAAAAAATAATAGAAAAAAAATTATTGTTGCGTTGAAACCTATGAATTCTAACCAACTTATTGTGGTGAAATGATTTTCAGGTGGAACGGAGGGAAAAAATGCAAAGAAGCGAATAAAAAAAATTGAGGTGAGATAAATAAAAATTGGCATTACAGTGAGCCTACGCGTTGGCTCCGTGTCACGGAGGAGGTGCTCCGTGTTACCCTCCGTGACATGTTGCAGCCTATTCCAGATTTTTAAAAAAATTCCAGAACAGGGGCGCGATGGCTCCGTGTCACGGAGGGGATGCTCCGCGTTACCCTCCGTGACACGTTGAGTGTCATTTCGAGTCGGGTCACACCGGGTCGCCGGGTAACCCGTGCGAAAAACACTTTTAAAACCCCGATTTTCCCCCATTTCTTCCTTATTTTCATTCCCTCCGTGACCAAAACCCCAAATTCCCTTCTCCCCCAATGTGACACGGACCTAGGCACATGTTTTCTTCAAGTTTTCTTCAATTTCATCGGATTAAAGGTATGTTCTTGATCTTTACCTCATTTTTGCTTGAAGTTTTGATTCTTGAACATATGTAGTGATTGAAACTTTCCCTAAGTGAAAATTAAGCTTGAATTCATTTAAGTTATGATTTATTGATGTTCATAGTATTGTTGTGAGTATATGAACTCGATGAATGCATGTGTTTTTGAATTTTTACGAAACAATTAGCTATGGTTGGAATTTGAATATGAAGAAGACTAAAATTGTTTGAAATGTTTAACAAAATTGGGTTGTGCATGTTAGGTGAATTGAATTATGTTGTGATTAATGTTGAATATGCTACGTAGACAAGGGGTTTTCGGGAGAATGAAATTGGTGAATTGCATAGGGTGTTGAGAACAAAAATTTGGCTAACTGCTATGAAGGTGGAAGTGAATCGTTGGCAATAATTTTATTCATTGTATGAAGTCTGAGTAGTACATAGTAATTGTTCCATCGATTTATATGTATGCACTAAGCCGGTTGAATGTTAAGAATGAGAAAAGATCATTAATGTCTTGTCGAAATTGTTTTGATTGTGGCTAAAGACTAGTGTGGGTGACCTAATTAAACCAAACCTTAGTTGAAGCTTATTGTGACTTGAATAACATTGGGATTGTATGTTCAATTGTACAGGAACAATGTCAGTCAGGCAGGCAAGACAAGGAAAAGAGCGCATCCGCATCGGGCACCGGCAGAAAAAGAATAAGATTGGAAACAACAGTTCCAGCAGCACCAGCGGTTCCGAGAGGCCAGCGCCGATAATACGGAACTCGATGGGTGACTGACGAAGGGAAAAATGGTATGCAAAACACAAAGAAACCAAATACTTCCCGGAAGAGCATATATCAAGGGAGCCGCTGGCACAGGAATTCCCGCGGATTGTACACCGGATTGACACCGTTGGGCTAAACTACATCTTCGAAGAGCCCAGGGAGTGCAATCTCCATCTCATTCGAGAGTTCTATGCCAACTGGAACCCGACCCTTCGCAGTCACACTGTCAAGATCAGGGGGCAGGTTGTCACTTTTGAGCCCCATCACCTGAATGCCATCTTGGGGGCGCGGGACATAGACGCCCATGTCCTTCGGCAGTTGAACATTACTGCACCTTATGCGGACATCAGATGCACTCTATGTGAAGCCCGTTCGACAGCAAGGTGGAGCAGGCACTAGGAGAGGGGCTACCATCAGACACTGCCCTGCTCGCAGATGAAAAGGGAAGCCAGGATCTAGCTTAAAATTGTATGCTCATGCTTGATCCCGGGGGTGCACATGAAAGATGTCACTAGGGACCGAGTCTGCTTGGTGTATCACCTGATGAAGAGACTTGAAATAAATGTTGGGGCGGTGATCATCTCCTCCATGAAGAGAGCCCGACTACATCAGGGGCACAAATATGGGTTCGGTGGTTTGCTTACCATGTTCCTGAGGGGCCACGATATATAGGAGAAGGCCCTGGATTAAATCCCACAGATTGACAGGCGCGCCTTGGATGTTACCAAAACCAAGGCACCTGATACTACTCATGGGCCGGTGCTTACACTAGCCGAGCGACATGCTCGGGATGATTAGTATATGGCTCGCATGAACGGGATGTAGATGTTGCAGCTGCACATTGGCGGGAGGCCTGCAACGGAGGATGAGCTATGGCAGCTCGAGCTGGATAACCCATTCGGTGAGCATGCCCGAGCTCTATGCAGAGTGGGGCCTGCATTTGTTGAGCCTGTAGATGATGACGTCCCCACCGATGAGGAGACATGACGAGAGGAGTCAGATGTTGAGTCAGATGAGGACAGCGGGGCGATGCTGATATGGGAGAGGAGGCAACGACACCTGATGAAGAAGTTGAATACTTCAATTGATCAGGGAGTTTCACCACCCACCTTTGTGATATGTTGAATTTTGTGAACACTGGGGACAATGCTCGGTTTAAGTGTGGGGTGGGAGTAGTTAGGTGCCAGCTGTTTCATTGTTGTTTTTGTTTATGTGTATGTGTTGTGTTGTTGTGCCTGTGAAAAATTGACCCAGTGACTTTGTGTGGAGTGTCTGTAATTAAGTTGGTATTGTAATGAATGTTAAGCTGTTGTGTGCTGTGTTGAGCTATTGTTGAATGGTTGTTGTGTAAGTATTTTTGTTTTCTATCGAAATTATCAAAAAAAACTTAAAATTTTTGGTTAAATTTCTTTTATGTGGGGTTTCTCGGCCTTTGATTTTGGTGCTTTTACTGAGAATAGTCCCATTGAACCGAAGTCGTAGATAGTGACCGTTCCCTATGATGGATGGATGATGACCGTCTTAAGGGAAATGTAGTCGATAGGAGTAGTTTTTTTCTTTCGTTCTTTCTTTTGTTCGTGTCCTAAACGTGTCGCTACTTCATGGTTCGGAATTCTTGCTTCGTGTTGTACATGATATTAAGTTGCCAAGGTGATTCGTATGAAAGCATGAAAATGTGTAAACATGTTGAGATACCTAGGCCATAGAGTTCGATTCGGTGTGATTTAGGCTTAATGTAAATTCTTGTAATTAGCTGATTGAAGAGTCTGTGAATATGTCTTGAGTTGTACATTTGCATTGAGTGTGAGGTGAGGGTTCGATTATTCCATGCTATTGTGAAGTGTCTAGAACTTGCCTAGTGTGTGTACGAAACGAAATGAAGGATGTGTATTGTAGGAAAGGATGTAGGCGTTTCTTTGATTAAACCAAAAGTTTCTCCATTATCATACCTACCTTGAATGTACATCCTAGTTAGCCCCATTGAGCCTTTAGCCTATTTTTTCTTTCTTTGAAGAGGTACAAACCGAGCTTAATTCCTTCTTTCCATTAGCCGTGAATTTGATCCAAAACTCTTAAGCGCTCAGGAAAAATAATTTTCCCACAGAGTAAAGGAGTGAGAATTGTGAAAAGGAAAGAAAAGCGGAAGTGGTGAAAGTTAAAGAAAAGGTCAAAGGTGCACTTGCTGAAATTAAATAAACTAAAGATGTATAACTAATATTTGCTAGTAAGTCGAGTGTGATTAATGAAATGGGAACAAGAACCAAGAAAAAAATTCTTCAAGAATGGGAGGATGAAGGAAGTAAAAAAAATGACCGTAATGATGGTGGGATGTATTGAAAAGCGCTTAAGGAAGCTAGTTGCTATTATTGGTTTGCCCAGTATTAGCTAGTTCCTTAGCTTACATTACAACCCGTTAAGCCCTACGTGATCTTACATCACTCGTCCTTGTATTAGTGGAGTAATACACTAGAGGCAAGCCTATGGTTCATGACATGATGCATGTGAATTCTTTGGGAGAGAGAGCGAAATTGTATTCATATACCCCGACATGTAGTGCTTTGGAAATCATATGATAGCAAAGGGGGTAATTTTCTTGTTTTGGGAGGGCACATGCTTGACAAGAGATTAATTTCGTGTCGGATGTCTTGATCTGTTAATTTGCATGAGTTTGCCAAGATCGAGAATTGATTCTTGAGCTTAGGAGGTCTTAAGGTGATGTATTTCATTGTATTGATGAGACTATGCATGTTTTCTTGATGATTTGCTATATTAAATAATCGGTATAGCCGTAGCTTGAATTTTTGAGTCAAAGTAGCTATGCGTGAGTGTCAATTGCATGAGATTTGAGAATATTGTTCGAGGACGAACAAGAGTTTAAGTGTGGGGTAAGTGATCTTGGGCAGAATTTCATGCCCAAGTGATACTCAAATGCTTCATTTCGACTTGTTTGTATATCATTATTGTGTACATTCTCATGTGATTTGTAGTTAAATGTGAATTTATACTAACCAACATGATTAGTGTTGTTTTGCAGGTAAAATGGAATTTTGGGAGGCCAAGATACATGCTGGTAAAATCGGGAATGGACTTGGAAACAAGGAGTGAAAAAGGACATGGAAGATCAGCAAAAACAAGGGCTCCGCGATGGAGCCGTGTCACGTTGCCATCGCGGAGGCACTCTGCCTCAGAGGAAAAAAAATTGGCAATTTCCAGTGAAGGTGCGCGATAGCACCGTGTATCGTTGGCCAGGCTCCACGATGCAGGCCATGGAACGTTGAGGTTAAATTGCCTGGGGGCCGATTTCCAGTGAGGGTCCGCCATACCTCCATGGCACAGAGGGAGTGCTCTGCGACACACTCCGTGCCACGTTGCTTGTTATTCCGGGAAAAATTCTCAACCGTATAAATAGCACACTTAGGTTTTATTTTAAACATTCTGACTTGGTTGAGCAAGAACGTGAGTTACAGGCAGTTGAGGGGATGAAAATTCTAGAGTTCTTCTCTATCTCTTTCTCTTTTATCTCAATTGTTTGTAAGAATTACACTTGTTTGATGATGTTTAATCCACAAATGAGTGGCTAAATTCACTTCTTGCTGAGATTAAGAACAATTGTAGTGGAATGTAATTGTTAATCATTTCAGTTTTCATCTTTTCTTCAATAGTTGTTCTATCAATTCTTGTTCTTACTGCATTAATGTTTGGCCAATGTTAACGTATATCTAAAAAAGTCCAATTTTGATTTTGAAAAGGAAAGAAATTGGAAAGATGTGAATTGGTAGGATATGATCTCTTCTTAGTTTGGAAAATTGGGAATTGATTTACATTCAGAATAGAAATATATCTGAAAGTCTTATTAGTCAGTTAAGGAATCGGGAATGTGTGGCTAGAACATGAAATTCTTTTATCACAGAAATGTAGATTAAGACTCATGATTCTTAAGTTGGATAGGAGTCAAAAGTTTCAATCCATAGGCAATAATTCTTGACTAGCAACCGAAGGAAAGATTAACTGAATTGTATTGATAAATTAATTCCCCGCATGTTCGTTTTAACCTCAGCTTGCTCATTACTATTGTTCAGACTCACTTCATAATTTTGCCTTAGATTCTTATAAATTAGTAACTCAAATTCTCAAAATATTAATTATTTGGTTGTCTGCATTCTTAAAGATATAGTTCATTAACACTTAAGTTAATTATTACCGTATCTCAGTCCCTGTGGGATCGATACTTGGCTTTACTTAAGCCACTTTACTACTTGTTCGACCACGTGCACTTGCGTGTAGTCACCACAGAAGCCCGAATAAGTTTTTGGCGCCGTTGCCGGGGATTGGCAATTGGTAAAGTTATTTTCTTAGTGTTGGTTTACAAATTCTATTTAAGTGCTGACAACTTGATCTTAGCCTTTCTCTTGCAGATATTGAATTCTTCTGAACACTGGCAAGAGACAAGGAGTTGGTGGATTCATACATAGAGACGAAAAGACAATTTCATCGTTAAAGAAGGGAAGCTCTAGAGAAAAAGCTACAGTTGCTCAGACAGGCAATTCTGGAGCAACAATGGAATCCACCACTTGTGAGGGCAGTGTTAGTGCCCGAGGAAATGGCAGCTAGGCCGGTTCGCGAAGTGGTAATCCCACATGCTAACAATGTTACATCAAGTATTCGCAAACCAGAGCCAGGAGGGAGGTTTGAGCTTAAACAGAACATGGTGCAATTGTTGCACACCAGCGGGCAATTCAAAGGTCTCCCTCATGAAGATCCACAACAACATCTCCAAAACCTTTTGGAGATAAGTGACACTTACATTCCCGCTGGAGTATCATCCGACTATGTGAGGCTTACATTATTCCCATTTTTATTATTGGGGGAAGCAAAGAGGCGGTTGAAAGCTGAACCACCTAACTCTATCACCACTTGGGATGATCTTGCAAGAAAGTTTTTGATAAGATTCTTTCCATCCGGGAAAACAACAAGACTTAGAAGTCAGATTCTAAGTTTTAAACAAAGAGAGGGGGAGAATCTGTATCAAGCTTGGGAAAGGTTCAAATCATTGCTAAGGGATTGTCCTCACCATCACCAGTCCAATGATGTGCTGGTGCATACTTTCATAGAGGGTTTGGAACCCCACACAAAACTTTTGCTAGACTCAGCAGCTGGGGGACAAGCATTAGAAAAGACTTATGAGGAGCTTTATACGTTGTTAAATAGTGTTTCACAGGGAAATCCAGAGTGGAATGCGGACTCTTCAAGAGGAGGAACAAGGAAAGTGGTAGGAGTCTTTGAGGTGGATGGTTTTACAGCTATCGCTGCACAGATAGCTGCATTTTAAAATCAACTCAACACCCACTTCAGCAGTATGAGCTTGAATCAACCATAAACCCCAGTTAATGTAGTGCAACAAGTTTGGTGTGAAGTATGAAGTAGTAATGAACACTCAGCTGAGTGTTGTGGTGCAAATCCAGATTAAGTGAACTTTGTTGGGAACATCCAGAGAAATAATCACCAGCAGCAGTATGGCAATGATTACAACTCAAGGGCAGAATTCGAATCAGGGTATGCAGAGAAATCAAGGGGGGCAGCAGAATTATCAGTCTCAGTACAGAGGAAACAATGCACCTCCTCCACCAACCAACAACATTGAGGAAATGTTCAAAACGATGATAGCTAACCAAGCTCAAATGCAGGCTGATTATGTGAAATTAGCGGCAGACTTAAAGAACAACCAATTAGCTACAAAGGCGTTGGAGTACCAGTTTGGACAACTAGCTGGAGCTCAAAACACCAGGCCCAGAGAAGGACTACCGAGTGACACTGACCTGAATCCCAAGCAGGCCAATGCAGTGACCACAAGGAGTGGTTTACAACTTAAGGAGGTGGAAACAGAAAAATCACCTCAGCAATCAGGAGCAGTGGAAAAAGATAGGGAACATGATGATAAGAGGGGGAAGGAGAAGGCAGCTAAAGCAGAAACACCACCACCCCCGTTCCCTCAAAGATTAAAGAAACACAAGGAGGAAGCTTGTTTTAAAAAGTTCATGGAGGTGCTTAAACAGGTACACATTAATTTACCTTTGGTTGATGTTTTGCAGGGAGTGCCTAAATATGAAAAGTATATCAAGGACATCGTAGCTAACAAAAGAAGATTGACGTAGTATGCTACGGTGGCGCTTACTGAGGAGTGCACTTCCCAGATTCAGAACAGGTTGCCAACAAAGCTCAAGGACCCTGGGAGCTTTACAATTCAGATCACAATTGGGCAAAGTGTTCGGCTGGTTGGGTTGGGGGTTAAAAACCGACACGCAAGTACACATGGTCAAACAAGTAGTAACTGGCTTAAGTAAGCCAAGTATCGAACCAAGGAGACTCTGGATAAGTAAAAATTGCTCAAGTATACTATGTTCTATCTTCCTTCTATATATGCTGATAACAGAGTAACCAAAAGTTAAATGATTTGCTTATAAATTATATACTAAAACTATTAACAAATATCTACTTTGAATTGAAACTATGGATATGAGCATGCCAAGGTTAAGAACATGTAATGAACTTGATTATAATCATAATTTGGTTATTCTTCTCTTCCAGTTGCTAGCCAAGAACATTAGCCTAGAGATTAAAACTCTCGTATTTAATCTAACTTAAGAATCATAAACCATCCGTCTATATTTCTGTGATCAAATGCAATTTATGACCTAGCAATACAATTCCGGTTCCTAAATTGACTAATACGGCTTTCAAGTATATTTCTATCAGGAAAGCACATCAAAACCCAATTTTCCCAAATCAAGTTAAGAACAATACCCTAATTCACAACTTTCCAATTTCTTGCTCTCTCGAGTGAAATCGGACTTTTTAGATGTACATTAATGTCGGTCACACACCAATGCAGTAGAAACAAGAATTAATAGAACAACATGGAAGAAGAAGATGAAAAACCATATAATTCAATAATCAAAATTCATCACCATTGTTCATAACCTCAGCAAGAAAGAGAATTAGCCACTCATTTGTGGATTAATCATCCTAAAACAAGTGTTAATCATACAAACAATTGATTGAAAGAAGAAAGAAAGAGAGAAAAACCCTGAGCTTTTTCGTCCCTCAACTGCCTGTACCCACGTCCTTGCTCCACCAAGTCTGAATTCCTTAAAAATAAGCCTAAGTGTTCTAGTTATACTAGTGGGAATTTTTCCCGGAATAACAAGCAACGTGTCACGGAGGGTAACGCGGAGGCTTGCCTCCGTGACATGGCGTGGACGCGGACCCTCTCTGGAAATTGGGGGTCCAGGTATAAAGCATCAACGTGGCACGGCGTGCAACGCGGAGGCTTGCCACCGTGCCACGGAGCTATCGCGAGGCTCCACTGGAAATTGACAAATTATTCACCCTCCAGGCAGAATGCCTCCGCGATGGTAGCGTGACACGGCTCCATCGCGGAGCCCCTTTATATTGTGCAGTCCAATGCCTTTTTCGTGCTCGAATCCAAGTCCAACTCCGATTTTGTTCCAACATGCATTTTAGCTCCTCAAAATCACCATTTACCTACAAAACAATGCTAATCATGTTGGTTAGTATTAATTCACCTTTTATTACCAATTACATGAAAATGTATACACATTGCACAATAAACAAGGTGAAAATGATACGTTTGAGCATCACTTGGGCATATAAATCTGCCCAAGATCACTTACCCCATACTTAAAACCTTGTTTGTCCTCGAACAACAAATACACAATTCATGCAAATTACATCCCAACCTTCGCCACTATGGTGCGACAATTTACGCTACGGTCATACTGATCATTCAATATTGTAAATCATCAAGAAAACATGCATGGTCTTACAATGCAATGACCCTTAATACATCAAGACTTCCTAGACTTTAAGAATCGACCCTCGATATCGGCAAACTCATGCAAATCAGCTAATCAAGATATCCGACACGAAAATCAATCTCTCATCAAGCATGTGCCCTCACAACTCAAGAGAATCTTCCCCTTTTTGTTCATGTGACACACAAACATTCAAGTAGGGGCATGTAAAAATTAATTTCACTCTCTCTCCCAAAAGAATTCACATGCATCATGTCATGACCCATAGGCTTGCCCTTAGTGTATTACTCCACTAATATACAGAAATGCAATGTAAGATCACGTAGGAATTTAATGGGTTGTAATGGAAGCTATGGAACTAGTATATATTGGGTTAGCCAATAATAGTCACTAGCATCCTTAAGCGCCTTTTCAACACATTCCCATCAACTCATGGACATTGTTTCTCTCTTTTCTTTTTCTCATCATCCCAGTCATGCTGGTTTACTTTCGTATGGCCCATTTCATCAAACACACTTGACACAACAACGAAGGTTTTTCATGCACCTTCATTATCATTTGATTATAACAAGTGCACCTTCAACCTTTTTCTTTTCTTTCCTCACTCTGCTTTTCTTTTTCTTTCCACCCTTCTCACTCTTTGACACTTTGGGAAAAATTTTTCTGTTCTTCTTAAGCGCTTAAGAGTTTTGTATAGACTTTACGGCTAATGAAAAGAAAGAATTAAGCTTAGTTTCTACATTTTTGGACAAAAGAAAGAAAGAATCGGCTAAAGGCTCAACGGGCTGACTAGGGTATACAATCACATAAAAAGGAGAGTGACAAGAAAAAATAGAAACTCTCGGTTAAGACAAAGAAATGCCTACATCCTTTCCAACACTACACCTCCTTTATTTCGTTTTGTACACACACCAGGCAAGTTCTAGACACTTCACAATAGCATGGAATAACAATACCTCACTTCACACTTCATGCACATGCTCGATTCAAGATGCATTCACAGACTCTTTAATTAGCCAATTACATGAATTCAAAAAGTAAGCCTCAATCACACCGAATCGAACTCTACAGCCAAGGTAACTCAACATATTTACAAAATTGCATGCTTTCATATGAATCACTTTTACACTTTGAATATCAGTTACAACTCGCAACCAAAATTTCACAACCATATAGTAACTACAGGTTCCGTGATGCAATCCACCAAAGAAAAAAACTAAAAACAAATTAACATCACTACTCCTACCGACTACATTTCCCTTAAGATGGTCGTCATCCATCCATCATAGGGAACGGTCACTAACTATGACGTCGGTTCAATGGGACTATTCTCGGTAAAAGAACCGAAAACAAACTCCGAGAAACCCAAAAAAAAAAATTAAAAATTTTTGCAAACATCGATAATTTCGATGGAAAAATATTTACAAAATATTTTAATATGTACAAAATGTTTTCGCAAAATTTTAAAAATATCGATCATTTCGATAGAGAAAAAAAAATAAATTAAGAAAATATTTACAAAAACAAAAAATTATATATATATTTTTTTTATTTTTTTTACAGACTTAGCTGGCAAACCATAACATTTCACAACACACATCATCAATTACCACAAATATATACAGATACAAACCAGTTTGCCATTCACAAACAAAGGGAAACATAAACATAAATACAAAACAGAGGAAAGAGCATACAAGCAAACCCGCCCAGCCCCAGCACCTAACTACTCCCCACCCCACACTTAAATCGAACACTGTCCCCAGTGTTCACAAAAATTAAAATCACAAAATTTTGGGTGGTGGAACTCCCTGATCAGTCAAAATATTCGACTTCTTCATCCAGTGCTGCTGCCTCATCGCCCATATCCGAGTCACCTCCATCGTCGTCATCGGACTCCACATCGGAGTCCTCCCGACGTGTCTCCTTGTCCGTGGGGACATCATCGTCAGTGGGCTCTACAAAGGCTGGCCCCACTCGGCATAGAGCCCTGGCGTTTTCGCCAAATGGGTAATCCAGCTCGAGCTGCCATAACTCCTCCTCTGTGGCTGGTCTCCCACCAATCCGAAGCTGGAGCATTTGCATTCCGAACATCCGTGCCATGTACTGGTCGTCACGAGCATGTCGCTCGCCAAGTGTCAGCACTGGCCCGTGTGTGATGTCGGGGGCCTTAGTTTTGGTCACGTCAAGGGCCCTCCGCTCCAACTGCGGGATGTAGTCCAAAGCCTCTTCCTCGACGTCGAGGCCCCGGAGAAAGGTGGTGATAAGTCCACCGAACCCATACCTGTGGCCCTGGTGTAGTCGGGCTCTCTTCATGGCGGATATGATGACCGCCCCAACATTAATCTCTAGCCCTTTCATCAGGGCATACACCAGGCAGACACGGTCCCGGGTCACATCAGTCATGTTCACCCCTAGGATTAGGCACGAACAGACTATCTTCAGCCAGATTCTGGCCTCCCTGTTCATTTGAGAATACGGCAGAGTTTGGTGGTAACCCCTCTCCTTATGTCTGCTCCATCTGGCTGTGGATCGAGCCCCACACAATGTGTGTCTGATATCGGCATATGGTGGGGTGATGTTCAGCTGGCGGAGAACGTGGGCGTCTGTGTCCCGTGCTCCAATGATGGCATTTAATTGCTGGGGTTCCAGAGTGACAATCTGCCCTCTGATCTTTATTGTGTGGCTTCTGATTGTCGGGTTCCAATTTGCATAGAACTCCCGGACTAGATGTAGGTTGCATTCCTTGGGCTCCTGAAATATGAAGCTGAGCCCAGCTGCCTCGATCCTTTGCACTATGCGGGGGAACTCCTGTGCTAGTGGTTCCCGTGCAATATGCTCCTCGGGGAAGTATTTGTTTTCCTTGTGTTTAGTGTACCACTTCTTCTCCTCATCGGTTACCCACCTCATTCCGTACTGGCGGCGTTGGCCGCGTGGAACAACTGGTGCAGCTGGGACTGCTGTGCCCAGTCTAAGTCGTTTCCTCCCGGTGCCTGAAGTAGATGCACCCTTACCCTTATCCTGCCTACTTGCCATTGTACCTGTCAATACAAATAAACAAGCGCAATGTCAAGCTAAATGCATATTAGCTTCGGCTAAGGTCGGGTTAACCAAGTTTACCCCACACTTAGTCCTTAGATACGGTTACGATACTACGACAAGAATAACTTTATTTACACCAAAAACTAACAACTATACAATTCATGCTTAGTGCGTTCGCAAAGAAAAATTCGACGGTATAACCTTAGCGTACTACTCAGACTTCATACAGCTAATCTCAATCACTACCATCTTAAGCAATTCAACCATCGCACTTAGAAAAGAAAACAACTAAACAAAAACAACAACAAGAATTCTATATACATATGAACCTATATAATCAACCCAATTCGAACAATTTTCAACTTTTTCCCAAAATCCCGAGAATTCGTCATCGATTACATTCAAACAATATTCTACAACAACTTATCTCATTCAATACATACAACCCAGCATATAATTCACAAATTTAACAAGTTACCAATTTCGAATTCAACAACCAAGCCCTAGAATTTAATTTCGCAATCAAATTCGAATCATTCACGCAATCGACAAGTTCAAACGCTCATTACAACATTCCGAACATTTTTCAATCAAGGAATAACTCAATTTCATGCTAAATTTCTACTTAGGGTGATTTATCTCACCTCCCATGCTTAATTTCGAATAAAATCGACAAAAACTTGAGAGAGAAGAGGAAAACATACCTTTAAGTTGAATACTCGAAGAAAACTCGATAATTTGTTTGCTTTATACCGTGGCACGTTGATGGGAGAGGGAAATTTGGTTGTTTGGTCGCGGAGAAGTGAGAAAATGAGGGAAAAGGGAATAAAATCGGGGTTTAAAATGAAGGAAACACGCGGGTCACCCGGCAACCCGGTGTGACCCGTCACAAATTATAGGGCAACGTGTCACGGAGTGCATTGCGGTGCACTGCCTCCGTGACACGGAGCCATCGTGATAGCCCTCTGAAATTTTTAAAAATTCCAGATTAAACCTCAACGTGTCAGAGAGGGTAACGCGGAGGTCCTCCTCCGTGACACGGAGCCATCGCCCCAGCTCACTATCTCTGCATTTTATTCATTTTTTCATACCTGGCCTTTTCCTTCACGATTCCGTGCACATTTTTCTCCGTTTGACCTGAAAATCACCTTACTAAACAAAATTGGTTCGATTAATAAGTTTCACTAACTAAAATGAAAAAAATACTACTAAAACAAAAAATTTTGTACTAAATCAAGAAAAAGGAAATTAAAATAAAATCTATTTACACTTTTCAAAATAAAAGAAAAAAATATATTTTTCACGGGTTGCCTCCCGTGCAGCGCCTGGTTTACCGTCACGGCTCGACGTCCCTTATGCTCAATTGTCCACTAGGGTGATGGACGATTTCTCACGATCATTGTCCTCCCCCCAGTAGTGCTCACCCTTATCCGGTGATCTTCCTATCAACTCTCGGGAATCATTAATTTGCTTAGCATTCCTATGATCAATACATTGATCATCGAGAGTTCTTCATTCACCATCGGGAGCTTGGGTGATTTGTACACATCGAACACCTCTACTTTGTCATGTGCTCGCATTGTAAGTTGACCCGCAGCTACATCGATTAATGCTTTCCCGGTTGCCAAAAAGGGTCGTCCCAAAATAAATGGGACTTCAGCGTCTGGTTCAAAATCCAGAACAATAAAATCTACCGGAAAAATGAGGGAGCCCTCTTGCACAAGCACATCCTCAACAATACCATCTGGCCTAGCTAAGGATCTGTCTGCTAACTGCAAGATTACAGTTGTAGGTCTAGGACTCCCTAGACCTAACTTTCTGAATACCGAAGAAGGCATCAGATTTATGCTCGCCCCCAAGTCACACAAAAATCCATGAGCTCGGATACTCTGCCCAATAGTAAGCTGGATAGTAAAACTTCCAAGGTCTTTTAGCTTCGTAGGCAGTCTATTTTGGATCCAGGAAGTGCATTCCTCCGTCAAAGCTACCGTGGCATACTCAATCAAACGACTTTTGTTGGCCACAATGTCTTTAATATATTTGGCATATTTTTGCACTCCCTGCAACACATCAACAAGAGGTAAGTTAACATGTACCTGTTTAAGCACCTCCATTAATTTCATGAAACACGCCTCATCCTTGTGTTTCTTGAGTCGTTGAGGGAACCGGGGTGGAGGTCTTTCTGATTCAGCTTCTTTGGTCTTCCCCCTATCCGAAGTTTGCTCTCCCTCAACATCTGCTGCTCCTGACTTTTGAGGTGGTCTTTCTAGTTCCACCTCCTTCAGCTGCAAACCACTCCTTGTGGTCACTGCATTTACCTGCTTCGGATTAGGATCCGTGTCGCTAGGCAGTCCTCCTCTGGGCCTTGTGTTTTGGGCACTAGCAAATTGCCCAAATTGATACTCAAGATCCTTGGTCGCTAATTGATTATTTTTTACTTCGGCTGCCAATTTAACATAGTCAGCCTGCAATTGTGCCTGGTTAGCGATCATGGTCTTGAACATCTCCTCAATGCTAGGTGATGGTGGTGGAGGAGGGGCATTGTGATTTCTGAATTGAGATTGGTAGTTCTGATGCCCTCCTTGATTTCTTGGCATCCCCTGACCCGAACTTTGGCCTTGTTGGTTGTTGCTACCCCACGAAAAATTTGGATGGTTCCTCCAATTTGAGTTGTAGCCACTACCAAACTGCTACTAATTTCTTTGTGCATTGCCCACAAAGTTAACAAAATCTGGGTTTGCTCCACAGCACTCAGCTGAGTGCTCACTGCTTCCACACACTTCACACCACATTTGCTGGACCGCATTGACTGAAGCTGAAGGCTGGTTCAAATTCATGTTTCTGAAGTGGTTGTTCAACTGATTCTGGAAGGCAGCTATCTGTGCAGCGATAGCTGTAAATCCATCCACTTCAAGCACTCCTGCTGCTTTCCTTGCTCCACCTCGTGATGAATCAGCATTCCATTCTGGATTGCCCTGTGAAATCCGGTTTAGCAAAGTGTACAGCTCCTCATAAGTCTTTTCCAGCGCTTGCCCTCCAGCTGCTGAGTATAACAAAATTTTAGTATGGGGTTCCAAACCCTCAATAAATGTGTGTACCAACACCTCATTGGACTGATGATGATGAGGACAGTCCCGCAACATGGATTTAAATCTTTCCCAGGCTTGATACAAATTTTCTCCCTCCCTCTGTTTGAAACTTAGAATTTGACTTCTAAGTCTGGCTGTTTTACCAGAGGGAAAAAATCTTATCAAGAACTTTCGTTCTAGATCATCCCACGTTGAGATAGAATTTGGTGGCTCAGCTTTTAACCACCTCTTGGCTTCACCAAGTAATGAGAACGGAAATAGTGTGAGCCGAACATAATCAGGTGACACTCCAGCGGATATATAAGTGTCACTTATCTCCAAAAAGTTCTAGAGATGTTGTGGGTCTTCATGAGGGAGACCGGTAAATTGCCCGCTTGTGTGCAACAGTTGCACCATGTTCTGCTTAAGTTCAAATCTCCCTCCAGGCTCTGGTTTGCGGATACTTGAATGTACATTGTTGGCATGTGGGATTGCCACCTCGCGAACCGGCCTTGCTGCTGCTTCGTCGGGCACTAACACTGCCCTCACAACCGGTGGATTTTGTTGCTCCATAATAGTCTGTCTGAGCAACTGCAGCTTCTTTTGTAGAGCTTCTATGCGCTTACTATGAAATTCACGTTCAGGCTCTATATAATATTCCACTAGCTCTTTGTCCCTTGCCAGTGTTCAATGAAATCAAGTCTGCAAAATACAGGCTAAGACCAAGTTGTCAACACTTAAGAAAATAAAATAAAAAATACAGTAAATTTACACTTAACACAATTTCACCAATTGCCTAGTCTCCCCGGCAGCGGTGCCAAAAACTTGTTCGGCTGGTTCGGTTGGGGGTTAAAAACTGACACGCAAGTGCACGTGGTCAAACAAATAGTAAGTGGCTTAAGTAAGCCAAGTATCGAACCAAGGAGACTCTGGATAAGTAAAAATTGCTCAAATATACTATATTCTATCTTACTTCTATATATGCTGACAACAGAGTAACCAAAAGTTAAATGATTTGCTTATAAATTATATACTAAAACTATTAACAAATATCTACTTTGAATTGAAACTATGGATATGAGCATGCCAAGGTTAAGAACATGTAATGAACTTGATTATAATCATAATTTGGTTATTCTTCTCTTCCAGTTGCTAGCCAAGAACATTAGCCTAGAGATTAAAACTCTCGTATTTAATCTCACTTAAGAATCATAAACCATCCGTCTATATTTCTGTGATCAAATGCAATTTATGACCTAGCAATACAATTCCGGTTCCTAAATTGACTAATACGGCTTTCAAGTATATTTCTATCAGGAAAGCACATCAAAACCCAATTTTCCCAAATTAAGTTAAGAACAATACCCTAATTCACAACTTTCCAATTTCTTGCTCTCTTGAGTGAAATCGGACTTTTTAGATGTACATTAATGTCGGTCACACACCAATGCAGTAGAAACAAGAATTAATAGAACAACATGGAAGAAGAAGATGAAAAACCATATAATTCAATAATCAAAATTCATCACCATTGT
This sequence comes from Datura wrightii, assembly GCA_035772735.1. NCBI lineage: Eukaryota > Viridiplantae > Streptophyta > Magnoliopsida > Solanales > Solanaceae > Datura > Datura wrightii. The sequence goes on from JASDFA010000007.1 coordinate 102,262,767, forward strand.
TCATAACCTCAGCAAGGAAGAGAATTAGCCACTCATTTGTGGATTAATCATCCTAAAACAAGTGTTAATCATACAGACAATTGACTGAAAGAAGAAAGAAAGAGAGAAAAACCCTGAGCTTTTTCGTCCCTCAACTGCCTGTAACCCACGTCCTTGCTCCACCAAGTCTAAATTCCTTAAAAATAAGCCTATGTGTTCTATTTATACTAGTGGGTATTTTTCCCGGAATAACAAGCAACGTGTCACGGAGGGTAACGCGGAGGCTTGCCTCCGTGACACGGCGTGGACGCGGACCCTCTCTGGAAATTGGGGGTCCAGGTATAAAGCATCAACGTGGCACGACGTGCAACGCGGAGGCTTGCCACCGTGCCACGGAGCTATCGCGAGGCTCCACTGGAAATTGACAAATTATTCACCCTCCAGGCAGAATGCCTCCGCGATGGTAGCGTGACATGGCTCCATCACGGAGCCCCTTTATATTGTGCAGTCCAATGCCTTTTTCGTACTCGAATCCAAGTCCAACTCCGATTTTGTTCCAACATGCATTTTAGCTCCTCAAAATCACCATTTACCTACAAAACAATGCTAATCATGTTGGTTAGTATAAATTCACCTTTTATTACCAATTACATGAAAATGTATACACATTGCACAATAAACAAGGCAAAAATGATACGTTTGAGCATCACTTGGGCATATAAATCTGCCCAAGATCACAAAGTATCCGAGATCGCGGACTATGTGATTTGGGAGCAAGCATAAACTTGATGCCGACCTCAGTGTTCAAGAAGTTGGGGCTGGGCAGTCCTAGACCAATTACAGTGATCTTGCAGTTAGCGGATCGTTCTTTGGCCAAACCAGATGGCATTGTAGAGGACGTGCTGGTGCAAGTAGGCTCTCTCATCTTCACGGTTGATTTTATTCTCTTAGATTTTGAGGCGGATGCAGAAGTCCCATTTATTTTGGGACGTCCTTTCTTGGCAACCGGGAGAGCTTTGATTGATGTAGCTGCAGGCCAGCTAACCATGTGAGCGCATGAAAAAGTTGAGGTATTTGATGTGTATAAGGCCATGAATCTTCCGGCCATCTGTGAGGAGCTTTCAGCAATCAATGTGCTAAACCAAGAAGAGATTCTTCATATTGTTGATTCTCAAGATCCATTGGAGAGAGTGTTGATGAGCTCCGATAATTTTGGAGATAAAGATACTTATGAGATGGTGCAAATGTTGAATGAATCAAAATGGTATCTCACGAAGCAAGACTTTCAGCCATTTATGAGGTCCTTGGAACCATTGCCAAAACCATCTATTGAGGAAGCACCAAAATTGGAGTTGAAGACATTACCTCCACATCTGAAATATGTCTTTTTGGGGGAAGATGACACCTTGCCAGTCATCATCTCAGCAAAAATGATGGAGGCACAGGTAAAGGATGTATTGGTGGTTCTCAAGAGGAGGAAGAAAGCAATGGGCTGGAAAATGTCAGACATTCGGGGTATCAATCCATCTTTTTGCACACATAAAATTTTCATGGAGGAAGGAGCAAAGCCAACTGTACAAAATCAGCGGAGGTTGAATCCGATGATGAAGGATGTGGTTAGGAAGGAAGTGATTAAATGGCTTGATGCAGGTGTGGTCTATCCTATTTCAGACAGCGAATGGGTCAGCCACGTTCAGTGTGTTCCAAAGAAAGGAGGGATGACTGTGGTCACCAATGAGAAAAATGAGCTGATCCCTACACGCATAGTCACAGGCTGGCGAATTTGCATGGACTACAGAAAGCTCAATGAGGCCACAAGGAAAGATCACTATCCTATCCCGTTTGTTGATCAAATATTGGACAGATTGGCTGTTCAAGAATATTATTGCTTCCTTGATGGCTATTGTGGCTATAACCAGATAGCCATAGCACTGGAGGACCAGGAGAAAACTACTTTCACATGTCCTTATGGGACATATGCTTTCAGGCGGATGCCATTTGGTTTATGCAATGTACCCGCCACATTCCAGAGATGCATGATAGCGATCTTCCATAATATAGTGGAAGATTTTGTTGAGGTATTAATGGATGATTTTTCTGTTTCGGTAATATGTTTGTTACTTATTTGCAGAATCTTGACAGGGTGCAAGCTCGTTGTGAAGAATCCAACCTTGTACTCAACTAGGAGAAATGTCATTTCTTAGTCAAGGAGGGTATCGTCCTTGGCCATAAAGTGTCTTGCAAGGGGTTGGAAGTTGATCGTGCAAAGATCAAGGTTATTGAAAAGCTACCACCACCTGTGTCAGTGAAGGGTGTTCGCAGTTTTCTCGGACATGCAGGGTTCTACAGACAGTTCATCAAAAACTTCTCTAAAATTTCTCTACCAATATGCAGGTTGCTAGAAAAAGAGGTGAAGTTCGAGTATGATGAGGATTGTGTCAAAGAATTCGAGGAGTTGAAACAGAAGTTGATAGAAGCACCTATCCTCATTTCTCCGGATTGGGAGCAACCGTTTGAGTTAATGTGTGATGCAAGCGATGTGGTGGTAGGAGCTGTATTGGGGCAGCGGAGAAATAGAATTTTTCATTCTATTCATTATGCAACCAAAACACGGGATGCAACCCAAGTCAATTATACAGTCACAGAAAAGGAGATGCTAGCATTGGTGTTCGCGTTTGATAAATTCAGGTCCTATTTGGTGGGTTCTAGAGTAGTGGTGTATACCAATCATGCAGCGATTCGGTATCTGTTTAACAAGAAGGATGCAAAGCCCAGGTTGATCAGATGGATCTTGTTGTTACAAGAGTTTGACCTAGAGATTCAGGACAGAAAAGGGAGCGAGAATCAAGTGGCAGATCACCTATCACGATTGGAAAGCCGATCACATGTGAAGGAAGGTGACAACATCAAAGAAGAGTTCCCAGATAAGTAGCTCTTGGCAATAAGGGAAGCTGAAATCCCTTGGTATGCAGACATTCTAAATTTGCTAGTGAGTGGAGTCTATCCACTGGAGGCTATGGCTCAGCAGAGAAAGAAGTTGAGACATGATTGCAGGTATTATATTTGGGATGAGCCGTACTTGTTTAAGAAGGGACTGAATCAGATGATGAGAAGATGCATTCTGGAGAGCCAAATTGCAGAAGTGTTGAGGAGTTGTCACTCTTCATTGTATGGAGGGCACCACGGAGGCGAGCGGACAGCGCACAAGGTGCTACAGCCAAGTTTCTTTTGGCCTACACTGTTCAGAGACTCTATGGAGTACGTAAAAATGTGTGATAGATGTCAAAGAACAGGCACAATTGGTAGAAAGCAAGAAATGCCGCTGCAACAGATATTAGAAGTGGAAATCTTTGATGTATGGGGTATAGATTTCATGGGCCCGTTCCCACCGTCATTTGGTAATCGCTACATCTTGGTGGTTGTTGATTATGTATCAAAGTGGGTTGAAGCAACAACTTGCCCCAGGAATGACAACAAGGTGGTAACAAAATTTGTGAAAAAGCACATTTTCACCAGGTTCGGGACACCCCGAGCCATTATCATGATGGAGGGGCTCATTTTGCAAATGCAAGTTTCAAGAATTTGCTAGCTAAGTATGGGGTGCGCCATAAGGTAGCAACAACATATCATCCCCAAACTAGTGGGCAAGTGGAGGTGTCAAACAGAGAAGTAAAACAGATTCTACAGAAGACAGTGAATGCACAACGTAGTGATTGGTCAAGAAAACTCGACGATGCGTTGTGGGCTTATAGAACTGCGTACAAGACACTAATTAGGACTTCTCCGTACAGATTGGTCTATGGAAAGGCGTGTCATCTGCCTGTGGAGCTAGAACACCGAGCTTTCTGAGCCGTGAGGAAATTGAACATGGATCTAGAGCTAGCTGGGAAGAAGAGGCTGATGCAACTCAGCGAACTTGATGAGTTTCGTTGGCATGCATATGAAAGTGCCAAGTGCTACAAAGAGAAAACAAAGAGGTTGCATGATAAGCATATGGTGCATCGGATCTTTGAGCTGGGGCAGAAAGTATTACTATTCAATTCAAGATTGAGGCTTTTTCCAGGAAAATTATGGTCCAAATGGTCAGGGCCGTTTGAGGTGGTAAGAATGACCCTGCATGGGGCAGTGGAGTTGTGGCAAGAAGATAGAAGTGCCACGTTCTTGGTAAATGGGCAGCAGTGTAAGCATTATTGGTGTGAGGATGTTATTCGAGAGAAGATGTCCATCACTCTAGAGGATGATTGAACGTGAATGACGTCGAGCCGTGACGGTAAACCAGGCGCTACACGGGAGGCAACCCGTCAAATTGTTGTAATAGATGAGTAGAAATATTTGAAAAAAAAAAGAAAAAAATAATAGAAAAAAACATTATTGTTGCATTGAAACCTATGAATTCTAACCAATTTATTGTGGTGAAATGATTTTCAGGTGGAACGGAGGGCAAAAATTCAAAGAAGAGAAGAAAAAAAATCGAGGTGAGATAAATAAAAATTGGCATTACAGTGAGCCTACGCGTTGGCTCCGTGTCACGGAGGAGGTGCTCCGCGTTACCCTCCGTGACACGTTGCAGCCTATTCCGGATTTTTTAAAAAATTCCAGAAAGTGGAGCGATGCCTCCGTCTCACAGAGTGGATGCTCCGCGTTACCTTCCGTGACATGTTGAGTGTCATTTCGCGTCGGGTCACACAGGGTCGCCGGGTAACCCGCGCAAAAAACACTTTTAAACCCCCGATTTTCCCCCATTTATTCCTTATTTTCCATTCCCTCCGCGACCAAAACCCCAAATTCCCTTCTCCCCCACGTGACACGGACCTAGGCACAAGTTTTCTTCAAGTTTTCTTCAATTTCATCGGATTAAAGGTATGTTCTTGAACTTTACCTCATTTTTGCTTGAAGTTTTGATTCTTGAACATGTGTAGTGATTGAAACTTGCCCTAAGTGAAAATTAAGCTTGAATTCATTTAAGTTATGATTGATTGATGTTCATAGTATTGTTGTGAGTATATGAACTCGATGAATGCATGTGTTATTGAATTTTTGCAAAATAGTTAGCTAGGGTTGGAATTTGAATATGAAGAAGCCTAAAATTGTTTGAAATGTTGAACAAAATGGGGTTGTGCATGTTGGGTGAATTGAATTATGTTGTGATTAATGCTGAATATGCTACGTACACAAGGGGTTTTCGGGAGAATAAAATTGGTGAATTGCATAGGGTGTTGAGAACAAAAATTTGGCTAAGTGCTATGATGGTGGAAGTGAATTGTTGGCGATAATTTTATTCATTGTATGAAGTCTGAGTAGTACATAGTAATTTTTCCATCGATTTATATGCATGCACTAAGCCGGTTGAATGTTAAGAATGATAGAAAATCATTAACGTCTTGTCGAAATTGTTTTGATTGTGGCTAAAGACTAAGTGTGGGGTGACCTAATTAAACCCAACCTTAGTTGAAGCTTATTGTGACTTGAATAACATTGGGATTGTATGTTCGATTGTACAGGAACAATGTCAGGCAGGCAAGACAAGGGAAAGGGTACATCCACATCAGGCGCCGGCAGAAAAAGAATAAGATTGGGAACAACAGTTCCAGCAGCACCAGCAGTTTCGTGAGGCCAGCGCCGACAATACGGAACCCGATGGGTGACTGACGAAGGGAAGAAATGGTATGCAAAACACAAAGAAACCAAATACTTCCCGGAAGAGCATATATCAAGGGAGTCGCTGGCACATGAATTCCCGCGGATTGTACACCGGATTGACACTGCTGGGATGAACTTCATCTTCGAAGAGCCCAGGGAGTGCAATCTCCATCTCATTCGAGAGTTCTATGCCAACTGGAACCCTACCCTCCGCAGTCACACTGTCAAGATCAGGGGGCAGGTTGTCACTTTTGAGCCCCATCACCTGAATGCCATTTTGGGGGCGCGGGACACAGACGCCCATGTCCTTCGGAAGCTGAACATTACTCCACCTTATGCGGACATCAGATACACTCTATGTGGAGCCCGTTCGACAGCAAGGTGGAGCAGGCACAAGGAGAGGGGCTACCATCAGACACTGCCCTACTCGCAGATGAACTAGGAAGCCAGGATCTGGCTTAAAATTGTATGCTCTGCTTGGTGTATACCTTGATGAAGGGGCTTGAAATAAATGTTGGGGTGGTGATCATCTCCTTCATGAAGAGACCCTGACTAGATCAGGGGCACAAATATGGGTTCGGTGGTTTGCTTACCATGTTCTTGAGGGACCACGATATCAAGGAGGAGGCTCTGGATTACATCCCACAGATTGAAAGGCGCGCCTTGGATGTTACCAAAACCAAGGCACCTAACACTACTCATGGGCCGGTGCTCACACTAGCCGAGCGACATGTTCGGGATGATCAGTATATGGCCCGCATGTACGGGATGCAGATGTTGTAGCTGCGCATTGGCGGGAGGCCTATAACGGAGGATGAGCTATGGTAGCTCGAGCTGGATTACCCATTCGGCGAGAATGCCCAAGCTCTATGGAGAGTGGGGCCCTCATTTGTGGAGCCTGTAGATGATGACGTCCCCACTGATGAGGACACACGACGGGAGGACTCAGATGTTGAGTCAGATGAGGACAGCGGGGACGATTTGATATGGGAGATAAGGCAACGACACCTAATGAAGAAGTTGAATACTTCGATTGATCAGGGAGTTTCACCACCCGTCTTTGTGATATGTTGAATTTTGTGAACACTGGGGACAGTGTTCGGTTTAAGTGTGGGGTTGGAGTAGTTAGGTGCCAGCTGTTTCATTGTTGTTTTTGTTTATGTGTATGTGTTGTGTTGTTGTGCCTATGAAAAATTGACCCTGTGACTTTGTGTGGTGTGTCTGTAATTAAGTTGGTATTGTAATGAATGTTAAGCTGTTGTGTGTTGTGTTGAGCTGTTGTTGAATGGTTGTTTTGTAAATATTTTTGTTTTCTATCAAAATTATCGAATTTTTTTCAAAGTTTTTGGTTAAATTTCTTTTATGTTGGGTTTCTCGGCCTTTGTTTTTAGTTCTTTTACCGAGAATAGTCCCATTGAACCGAAGTCATAGATAGTGACCGTTCCCTATGATGGATGGATGATGACCGTCTTAAGGGAAATGTAGTCGATAGGAGTAGTTTTTTTCTTTCGTTCTTTCTTTTGTTTGTGTCCTAAACGTGTCGCTACTTCATGGTGCGGAATTCTTGCTACGTTTGTACATGATATTAAGTTGCAAAGGTGATTCGTATGAAAGCATGAAAATGTGTAAACATGTTGAGATACCTAGGCCATAGAGTTCGATTCAGTGTGATCGAGGCTTAATGTGATTTCTTGTAATTAGCTGATTGAAGAGTCTGTGAATATGTCTTGAGTTGAACATGTGCATTGAGTGTGAGGTGAGGGTTCAATTATTCCATGCTATTCTTAAGTGTCTAGAACTTGCCTAGAGTGTGTACAAAACGAAAGGAAGGATGTGTATTGTAGGAAAGGATGTAGGCGTTTCTTCGATAAAAACGAAAGTTTCTCCATTATCATACCTACCTTCAATGTACATCCTAATTAGCCCCATTGAGCCTTTAGCCTATTTTTTTCTTTCTTTGAAGAGGTACAAACCGAGCTTAATCCCTTCTTTCCATTAGCCGTGAATTTTCAAAACTCTTAAGCGCTCAAGAAAAATAATTTTCCCACAGAGTAAAGGAGTGAGAATTGTGAAAAGGAAAGAAAAGCGGAAGTGGTGAATGTTAAAGAAAAGGTCAAAGGTGCACTTGCTGAAATTAAATAAACTAAAGATGTATAACTAATCTTTGCTAGTAAGTCGAGTGTGCTTAAAGAAATGGGAACAAGAACAAAGAAAAAAATTCTTCAAGAATGGGAGGATGAAGGAAGAAAAAAAAATGACCGTAATGATGGTGGGATGTATTGAAAAGCGCTTAAGGAAGCTAGTTGCTATTATTGGCTAGCCCAGTATTTGCCAGTTCCTTAGCTTACATTACAACCCGTTAAGTCCTACGTGATCTTACATAACTCGTCCTTATATTAGTTGAGTAATACACTAGAGGAAAGCCTATGGTTTATGACATGATGCGTGTGAATTCCTTGGGAGAGAGAGCAAAATTGTATTCATATACCCCCACATGTAGTGCTTTGGAAATCATATGATAGCAAAGGGGGTAATTTTCTTGTTTTGTGATGGCACATGCTTGACGAGAGATTAATTTCGTGTCGGATGTCTTGATCAGTTGATTTGCACGAGTTTGCCAAGATCGAGAATTGATTCTTGAGTTTAGGAAGTCTTAAGGTGATGTACTTCATTGTATTGATGAGACTATGCATGTTTTCTTGATGATTTGCTATATTAAATAATCGGTATAGCCGTAGCACGAATTGTTGAGTCAAAGTAGCTATGCGTGAGTGTCAATTGCATGAGATGTGAGAATATTGTTCGAGGACGAACAAGAGTTTAAGGGTGGGGTAAGTGTTCTTTGGCAGAATTTCATGCCCAAGTGATACTCAAATGCTTCATTTTGACTTGTTTGTATATCATTATTGTGTACATTCTCATGTGATTTGTAGTTAAATGTGAATTTATACTAAGCAACATGATTAGTGTTGTTTTGTAGGTAAAATGAATTTTGGGAGGCTAATATACATGTTGGTAAAATCAGGAATGGACTTGGAAACAAGGAGTGAAAAAGGACATGGAAGATCAGCAAAAACAAAGGCTCCGTGATGGAGCCGTGTCATGTTGCCATCGCGGAGGCGCTCTGCCTCAGAGGAAATAAATTTGGGTTTTTCCAGTGAAGGTGTGCAATAGCACCGTGTGATGTTGGCCAGGCTCCGCGATGCAGGCCATGGCACGTTGAGGTTAAACTGCCTGGGGGCCGACTTCCATTGAGGGTCTGCGATACCTCTGTGGCACGAAGGGAGTGCTCCGCGATACACTCTGTGCCACGTTGCTTGTTATTCCGGAAAAAATTGTCAATAGTATAAATAGCACACTTAGGTTTTATTTTAAACATTCTGACTTGGTTGAGCAAGAACGTGGGTTACAGGCAGTTGAGGGGACGAAAATTCTAGGGTTCTTCTCTATCTCTTTCTCTTTTATCTCAATTGTTTGTAAGAATTACACTTATTTGATGATATTTAATCCACAAATGAGTGGCTAAATTCACTTCTTGCTGAGGTTAAGAACAATTGTAGTGGAATGTAATTGTTAATCATTTCAGTTTTCATCTTTTCTTCAATAGTTGTTCTATCAATTCTTGTTCTTACTGCATTAATGTTTGGCCAATGTTAACGTATATCTAAAAAATCTAATTTTGATTTTGAAAAGGAAAGAAATTGGAAAGATGTGAATTGGTAGGATATGATCTCTTCTTAGTTTGGAAAATTGAGAATTGATTTACATTCAGAATAGAAATATATCTGAAAGTCTTATTAGTCAATTAAGGAATCAGGAATGTATGGCTAGAACATGAAATTCTTTTATCACAAAAATGTAGATTAAGACTCATGATTCTTAAGTTGGATAGGAGTCGAAAGTTCCAATCCATAGGCAATAATTCTTGACTAGCAAACAAAGGAAAGATTAACTGAATTGTATTGATAAATTAATTCCCTGCATGTTCGTTTTAACCTCAGCTTGCTCATTACTATTGTTCAGACTCACTTCATAATTTTGCCTTAGATTCTTATAAATTAGTAACTCAAATTCTCAAAATATTAATTATTTGGTTGTCTGCATTCTTAAAGATATAGTTCATTAACACTTAAGTTAATTATTATCGTATCTCAGTCATTGTGGGATCGATACTTGGCTTTACTTAAGCCACTATACTACTTGTTCGACCACGTGAAACTTGCGTGTAGTCACCACAGAAGCCCGAACAGTTGGCATAAAGCTTGAATCGTTAAGAATGGTTGAAGAGAACAAGTGTGAAGCGAAAGACGTAATTTTTATATGATTTTTGTCGTAGTTGTAAATCGAGTCTGAAGTCCCCTTAACGTAGGCACTGTGAGCTGGTCCTTTGCAGTATACTGTATATGTGATGTTGAATATAGGTAAAGATCTGGTAACATAGTGAAATTGGTAGGAAATGCTAAGACGACGACATGTAATCGAACTTAAGCTAAGAAGATGACGCTAAGCCGATTGAGGGTAAACGAGCTTATTGAAATGATGTTTTAATAATATGGTTACTCCCTCATATATGTTTTTGTTTTAAAGTGCTTAAGGTGAAAAGGAGATTTTATGTTTCCCCTCCTTAAAGTTAAGCAAGTAGCACGTAGCGAATAAGCTAATTAATTAGATGTTAACGGGGAAAGCGTGGCTAAGTTGTTAATCTTTATGTGACATTATAAAAAGGGAAGATAAGAGTAAATGTTATCCCTTTTAAGGTAATATGTAGGTAATATGCACTCTGCCCGTAATTGCTTTCTAGAACCTTTGAACGACGTTAAAATATAAGCAAGAAGAGGTTTAACAGATAAAGTTGTCAATTAGGTAAAGAGGTAAGTGTGTATAAGAATCGATGGAATAGTGAACACGAGGGTAAAGACTTGAGCGTAGAGTGAATAATGTTTGGCAAATATGTTAAGATGAATAAGGAAAGTAGAGCTAAATGTTGTTAAATTAGACAATGTGTGAACGAGTTAAGCAAACAACTAGGAAGATTAACTCTTTCTTAAAGACGTTTAGTAAAAGAGTTATAAATTAAGTTGTTTATGTTAAGTATGTGTTACATTGATGAACAACCGGTAAAGTGTTAACCTTCTATGAAATATTAGAGTTGAACGTCTGTAAAATAGTAACTTACGTTGAGAAGCTCTATGCTATACCCCTAAACAATTATGTTAAGTTATATATTCTAAGTGTTTGAAATTATCTACCATGTCTAAAAAGGGTAATCCTAACATCTTCTAAGTTGCTTATAATTATGTAAGCTTTGTTCAGCTCCTCAGATAATTGCACATTTGTGTTTGTCAATCCAGGATTGTCTGAATTGCAGTTATAAGTCCTTATTTGCCTATAAGGCAGCACTTAGAGAGTTACTCAAGAGTTCCCAAGCTACAGAGCTCAAAGTCTCAGATCCTTAAGTTATGTCTTCATGTCCCTATGTTATGTTGAAATGTGCTATGCTAATATAAGAAATTTTCAAGAAATCATATTTTGAGAATCATGCTAATGTCTCAGTCAACTATTTGAAGTTGCATACAAGTCATTATAAGAATTTCCGATAAGAAGTCTTAATGTATATGATTTTCATGTTATAACATACAATTGATTCTTTCAGTTATATTCAAATCATACATCCATATGTTTAACTCTTGTTGAGTTATCATTTAAATTTCCTAAATTCAAAGGAGAGATTCTCCCATGTACTAATGTTCCTAATGTCTAAATAAGTATAAACACATGCCATGATACTGATCAATTAATCTCAGAACTTTGAATACCAGGAAGTCTTCTAGAGGTCACTCGGTTAACTAAATACGAGTTTATACGTGATACAGAAATCTCATACGTTGTATGTCTGTAGTTTAACTCTCAACTCTATGTATATGCTAAGCATTATGATAAATAACTCCAAGTTCCAACTTATAATTTCCATGTTTTCCTGAAAATAAGACAAATGAATTAGGAACTATATATGTGCATCGACGTGATAAGTTTGATAATAGAATTTCACTGTATAGTTATCGATACATGTAAGGGAACCACCCTGTGAGCAGTATATATATGTAATTCCCAAATGTCAAAGGATTGTATAGAAATGAGAATCTATGTGTTTCTACTCAAGCGATACATTGATTTGTTAAGATTATTTGTAGGACATTGCTTGTATGCCTAGTAAAGTTTTTATGTTGTCTAAACCTCCTGGAGGTACGTCGAAACACGAAGTCGACATGTTTGTATATAATTTGATAGCTTTACATGATATATGCACATATTTTCTAATTTTTCATGGTGTATATGCTCACTTGCATTATATGTTACGGAGCATACCTATTACGGCCGTAGATTTAGTATTTGTCATTTCAATGCCATATGTGTTAAATTGACTCAGTATAAGCTCTATCGGCTCCATTCATGATTATGATTGAGATATTTTTATTTTACCTTGGTATGGTACAAGGACTGGAGATATATTTATTTTACCCCGGTATGATACACCGGCTGGAGATATTTTTATTTTATCCCGGTATGGTATACCGGCTGGAGATATTTTTATTTTATCCCAGTATGGTACACCGACTGGAGATATTTTTATTTTACCCTAGTATGGTACACCGGCTGGAGATATTTTTATTTTACCCCGGTATGGTTCACCGGTTGGAGATATTTTTTATTTTACCCCGGTATGGTACACCGGCTGGAGATATTTTTATTTTACCCTGGTGTGTACATCAGTTGGAGGCATTTTTACGTAAATTTTATCGCCGACTGGCCGCGACATTAAAGTTATAACTTTTCTTGTGCATTACTTGGTTGCATTTGCACTTTAGTATTGAGTTATTGTCAAGTTTTAGTTTCCAATATTTTAGGTTGTTACTATTCCTTATTTCTCGCTCAATTATCATTGCTATCTAATACGCTTACAGTTTTCATCCTTACATACCAGTACATTTCATTCATTCTGATGTCCCTTCGCCTGGGACCTGCATTCATGCTGCAGGTGCAGGTAGAAGCTGGGATTGTCAGTTGCAGTAGCGGTTCATGAGATCAGCGGATGTATTGGTATGCTCATTTCTTCTTGGAGCTAGGGCTTAGTTATTTCAGCTTGAGTTTTCAGTTATAGTCATGGGTAGGTCGGAGCCCTGTTCCCACAATCAGTTCATTTTACTCATTTAGAGGCTTTATGGACTTAGTATGTATAGTATTATTCAGTTTGTGGCCTTGTCAACTTTTCATTGCTTCATTTAGCATAGTCATGGCCTTATCGGCATTTCAGTTATTTATTTGTGGTAGTTGAAACCTTATGGCTCCAGATGTTTACTCCAGTTTATTGTGACATGTGGCCTGGAAGGCCTAGGTGTTACAGTTACAGAGGCTATATGTCTGTCAGCCAGGTATCGGGAGCCAATTGCGCCCTCCCCCAGTTTTGGGGCGTGACAATTTCCATATCTATCGCCGCCAGTGCCACGACTCGACCTATGATCCATATCATGCTCCTACAATCGGTACCTTCCTCTCGTACAATCTCGGCTGGCTAAATTCTGGCTAAGTGTTGGATTTGGGTATGACTCGTACCATCAACGTACTTTGAATCAAAGATTTTGAAGTTTTTTGAAGTTCATCATGACCAAAATGGTACGACTCGTACCTTCGTCTCGCTGGTTGTACTTGCTTCTACTAGCAGGAGTCAGACTCAGATGCAATTCTTCTGGATTTCATCACGACTTCCTCATCATGACTCGTAGAAGCCTACTACTAATCGTACTGCGACTCGTGGGTCACATTTGCTCAACCTTAACTTCCACAACTTCTCACGACCACCAATATGACTCATACGTCCTTTCTATGATCTGTACTGTGGTCTACACTTTTTGCCCATTTAGCACTTTTTTTAAGCTATCTTTTGTAATCTTCAGTTCCAACACCTATTTATCCTGTAACAAAAGGAAAAGTACCTCATATCCACATAAATACACCCAATTCCATGCTATTTTCTTAGTTTTGAGTGTCTAATGTGCTGTAAACCCACAACATATAAGTTGCTAGTGCATTCGTATCAAAAATCTTAACCTAAAAGAAAAAGTTCCAAAACCCTGGATTTCTATCATCGGTTGAATAACAAACACTTTACAAATGGATTTAATTCTCAGTTTAATTAACATTTCAAGTTTAGTAGAATAATTCCAAAATCATTTTTCCCCGTGCTTTTCTGAATAGTGAAATAAAGGTTCAAAAACATAATCAATTATTTCATTATTTCAGTAGAAGTGTGAGTCCTCATCTTTGGAGGACGTTATTTCATTATTTCAGTTTCCTTTATTACTTTCAGTTTGACTTGGAGTTAGCGAGGGCTTGTCCCAACAACTCCTCAATTAGGTGGCTTTCAGACACAGACTTGGTTTTCAGACTATTAGTATTGTTCAACTATTTTACACCTTATGTTTCAGTTTTAGCTTTCATAAATGTTTTATATTATTATTTCAAAGATTCCTTTATGCATGTTTTACTCAGAATACCAGTGTATGATAGACTAAGGGTCGACTTGGGGTTACTTGTGACTCCAAGTACCGTGTTCCGTCCACGGTGTAGACTCGGGGCATGACAAACTTGGTATCAGAGCACTTGGTTTATAGTATCTCCAGAATGTCTAAAAGCCGCATGGAGTAGAGTCCTTTTCATAGGTGTGAAGCGCGCCACACTTATGATAAGGAGCCTATGAGATGTTATTAGGAAAACTCTCTTTTTTTCATACTCTTTATCATGCGTTAAAGTTCAATTCTAGAAACATCCTTCTAACTCGATTCCGTTTCATTGAATCATGCCTCCCAGATGCGGTAACGGAAGAAGGGCCAGTAACGCCAACAGATCTTCCCCACCAGCCCCAGTAGCCCCTTAAGATGACACTGTGTCCACCGTCGAAGTTCAGGGCAACTATCCAGCTACTCGCTCAAATAGTCACATATTAGGTGACCTAGCAGGTGGTTTCGGTTAACACAAATGGGTCCGCAACAACTTCTAGGGTGCAGTACTTCACCCATATGAACCCTCCATCATTTTAAGGATCCAAGGTGGGGTATGACCCCTAATAGTTCGTGGGTGTCAGCTCCTCTGAGAGTTATGATCTGGCTGCCTACAAGCTAAAAAGGGTAGCCCAGGTCTGGTATGAATAGCGAAAAGAGGGGCGTCCAGTGGGAGTGGGACCAGTGGACTGGGAGGAGTTCAACACAGCCTTCTCGGACAGATTTTTCCTTGGGAGCTAAGCGAGGCAAAAGTGGCTGATTTTATGAACTTGAGACAAGGCAATAGGATTGTAGAAGAATATGCATTGGAGTTTACTAGGCTATCTAATTATGCTCTAGAGATGGTAGCCGAGCCAAGGCTAGCATGTTGAAGTTTGTGAACAGAGTGTCGAACTTGGTCCTCATGGAGTGCAGGACAACGATGCTGATTAGGGTTATGGAACTCTCCAGCCTGATTGTCTATACCCAGCAAATTGAGGTTGAAAAACTGAAGGATATAGAGCGATAGAACAAAGGGGCAAGGACTAGCCTGTCAAATTATGGCCATTAGAGGTCTAGCGGTACTAATCGCCTACAACAGCAGTAGCAACAACAGTAGAGAGTCCCAACACTCAGCTCAGCAAGCGCCTCAACCTTTCGATCCCACCAGGATCAGAGGGGTGGAGCATCAGGCTCTCAGTCTGAGAGCTATAGTGCCGGGAACAGATATCCAGCTTGACCCAAGTGCGGCAAGAACCACCCAAGAGAGTGTCTTCAGGGTCGATAGGGCTTCTTTGGTTATGGACGACTTGATCATTGACTTAAAGATTGTCCGTCAGCAGGATGGGGGAGAAGACAATCCACCACATCATCACCTCCAGCAGGCCGACCAACTCAGCAGGCCAGTACATCAAGTACGTATGGCGATCAACGCCAAAATCATTTTTGTGCATTGTCTTCCCGTCAGGATCAGGAGAGCTCACCTGACTTAGTCACGGATATGTTACGCCTCTTTCATCTGGACGTAAATGCCCTCCTAGATCCAGAAGTCACCCTTTCATTTGTGACTCCCTAAATAGCAGTCCAGTTCAATATCAGTCTAGAGGTCCTCTCAGAACCATTCTTAGTCTCCACCCCTGTTAGCGAGTCAGTTAGATCCAGCCTGGTGTATAGAAACTGTCTAGTCTTAATCTTGAATAAAGTTATTCCAGCTAATCTTGTAGAGTTATACATGGTTGATTTTGACCTTATCCTCGGCATGGATTGGTTACACTCCAGTTATGCGTCAGTTGATTGCAGAGCTAGAATTGTCAAGTTTCAATTTCCAAATGAGCAAGTGTTAGAATGGACGAGCAGTAGTTCAGCGACTAAGGGTCCTATCTTAAGGCCCAGAAACACATTTGCAATGGATGCATTTATCATCTAGTTCGAGTCAAGGATTCCAATTTTGAGACCCCAACTATCCAGTCAGTCTCGGTGGTCAGTGAGTTCCCAGATGTATTGACGTGCCCGATTCGCGCGTCCGCAAGTGTACGGGTCGTGCAAGTAATATAGTGGCTCTTTTTAAGAACCGGATTGTCGAACCCACAGGGACTGGACCCATTCCTCTAACTATCCATTTCTAGTGTGATCTTAAATACCTCAAGTGTTGGTTATAGACATTTTCAATCGAGATTAATTAAGTCTAAGTTTGGGTCAACAAAGTATTCTAAAATTACTCTAGGAGCAACATAGAGTTAAAACCAATTAATCATGCGATACTACGATTTGCAATGGGTTAAGCATGGAACTATCACTTGTTATTTCACATAATTAGAATTGCATGTTTATGGTCTTTCGAGCCTCTAAACACGGCAATCTAGCCTCACTGCATCATTGTGAGCGAGGAGTTTAATTTTTAGTCGCGGGCAATCAATTATGTTGTGGTTTACGAGGAAACGATTAGGGACTTTCGTGCGTCTAACCATTTAACTCAACTTAGCCTTACAACTACTTCTTTGAGTGGTGATGTGACATCCCAAGTTGGTCTTTCATAACCCTCGTGTCTCAACCAAGCACGGTGTGAGGTATATTTCTATCCTGACACAAAAATCTCTCCCGAGATACAAACGTGCTCCTCACATTCTCATGTCCATACCTAGGTAATGCTTTCTCAAGCTATTACTCAAGCTAAAAAATATGCTTTCATGGTGATCAATCATAAAAACAACCAAAAATCTAGAATACAAGACGAAAACAACAATCAATAACTTAATTCCAAAACAATTTCATAAAATCACAATCATAATTCATGGCTTCAACCCTAGAGGAAGGGTTCTTGCCATTCATGTTTGTAAAACTACAACTAACTAATAGTAAACTAACATACTTACATGAATTTGGTAGATGAGAAGGGAATTTGACAAATCCTAGATGAGTTCTCCCACTTCTCCCTTCACTCCTAGGTAGTATTTTAGAATAAAATCGTGACCAAATGATTTTAGGAGCTAAGGGTTCAATTTATACTATGCTGAAAAATTGCAAAATTTGGCCTGTGGTGGAACAGCAACGTGTCACGGAGCTGAACGCCCTACTTGACCTCCGTGACACGTTGGTAACGCGTACCCTCACTGGAATGTGCCAAAAAATGCAATTTTTGGCCAAGTATTGCCGCGTTGGCAGCGTGCCACGGGCCCTATGGCGCATGGTGCCAGTTATTGCATGTTCTCTTGTTAACTTTCACGTTTTGCTCTTGATTCCATTCCTCCACTTCACCAAATCATGAATTAGTTCCTCAAATGCATTATTAACCTTCAAAAACAAGGACTAATCATGTTGGTTAGTATATATTCACATTTACATAAAATCACATGAAAATGTATAAAATAACTTAGATAAACAAGACTAAATTAAGGTATAAAGCATCACTCAGGCATGCTATTTTTGCCCACGATCACCTACCCCACACTTAAAGTCTTGTTCGTCCTCGAACAACCTATAACATCTCATGCATATGGAGACTCATCCATAATTCATTTAGCAAGAATATTCAAGCTACGGCTACAATGATTACGTAAGATAACAAGCTACAAATAGAGCATGCACGATTTGATCATTGAAATGAAGTACAACTATGTTAAGACTTCTTAACCTCAAGAATCGACTCTCAATCTTAGAAAACTCATGCAAATCAACTGATTAAGAAATCCCACATGAATTATATCCTTCATTCAACATGTGCCCCTGCCGGAAAGAGAGTTACCCAATCACACGCAAAAATAATTTTTAAATCACAACATGTGTGGGTACATGATTAGAATTACGCTCACTCTCACAAAGAATTCACATGCATCATGTAATGACCCATAAGCTTGCCCTTAGTGTTTTATTCCACTAATTTAAGGATGTATGAATGTAAGATCAAGTAGGACTTAATGGGTTGTAATGTAAGTTAAGGGACGGGTAGGTACTATTCTGGCCAATAAGAGTGACTATCTTTCCCAAGCGCTTTTAATACATTATGCCCTCATTACGAACTTCCCTTCCCTTACTTTACCTTTTTCTCCTTTCATCTTTCTTTTTCCTCTTATGTTCCCCTTTCTTTAGGCACTTTTAGCTTATTAGTAAGGAGTTCTACAAGTAACTTTTCATTAATTTGTTTTCTTGCTCCTTACTAATAATCAACCATTTTCACCCAAGTGCACCTTTTTCCTTTTCTAACTTCTACAACTTGCTACTTTTCCTTTCTTTTCATTCTTCTCACTCCTTTACTCCTTCGGATTTTTTCCACTCAAGCGCTTAGGAGTTTTGGATCAAACACAAGGCTAATGAAAGAAAAAGGATTAAGCTTATGTTGCAGCTGTTAAAGAATAGGCTCAAGGCTCAATGGGGCTAACTAGGATTAATCTTTCCAGGTAGGTAAAATGAGGGATAAACATTTGGGTCATTCAAAGAAATGCCTACATCATCTCCTACAATTCACATCCTTCATTTCGTTTTATACACACACCAGGCAAGTTCTAGATAATCCACAATAGCACATAATACTCAAAAACCTTACACTCATGGTACATGCTCAATTCAAGACACATTCATCAGACTCTTACTCAGCTAATCACAGGAATTCAGAATTAAGCTTCAATCATATTGAGTCAAATTCAAGAGCCTAAGTGTCTCAAACACAGTTATATACTGTCATGCTTCAACACTGAACATACTTGCATCTCACCATCATGTACAACACATAACACGAACATCAAGCACCAATTAGTTATGGTTTCAAAAACCCAACACCTACCGACTAATTTTCCTCAAGACGGTCGTCATCCATCCATCGTCGGAAACAGTCCCTAACTATGACTAAAAACACTATATACAGACAAAGGAAAGAAAAAAAAAATTTTATTCTTCGGTTCAAAGACCCCCCGTCGGAAAAGAACCGACAAGAAAAACCAACGGGTGATGAAGTCATGCTTAATTCACAAAAAAATTTCAAAATTCTTCTCACAAGCATTATATTCACCAAAAATTGTTAAGCACAAAAAAATTGAAATTTTCTTGAAATTTCCCTCACCCCACACTTAAATCATGCTATGTCCTCATAGCATCAAATTAACATTTAAAGGATGAGAAATACTCCCTGAGCCTCTATGCCAAGCTAAAAGCATACTTTCCTTTCAAGTATTCAGAGGTGGGTGTTCAACCCCACACTTCTTCTCTTCCATGCTCTTTAGCTTCCACCATCTCGGTACTCAGACTTCCCTTCCATCTGTGCTTAACTTTCCACCAAAAACACAAACAAAATAAAAATAACAAAAGCAACACAAAAATCAAAACTACAAATTGTACCTGAGGTACCCTTGGGTTGCCTCCCAAGCAGCGCCTTATTTTACGTCATGGCACGACGTGGACTGTCCTTTTCAGGACATCCTCATACCTGGGTTCTCTTTCGAGAACCATCTCCTTTTCTTTTGCTGTTTAGAGGAAACAACCTCCACTCTGTTCCTCTCTTTCTCCAACTTCTTCTCAATTTGAAGTCCTCTATCAGACTCGGGCTGAAGACTTGACATTGCCTTTAGCCATGCAAAGGAACTTATTAGCCAAGTCATTCCACAAAGTTATGGAGTTCGGTGGCTCAACCTTCAGCCACTTTTTCGCCTCTCCCAACAGTGAAAATGGGAAGAGGGTCATTCGGACATAATCTGTGGACACGCCGGTGGGGACGAACGTGTCACTAATCTCTAAAAAGCTCTGTAAGTTCTGTTGCAGGTCCTCATGTGCCATCCCAGTGAATTGACCACGAGAATGTAATAGCTGCAGCATGTTCTGTTTAAGCTCAAAATGCCCTCCAAGCTCCGGTTTACGGATGCTAGAGGTCACATTCGTCGCTAATGGGATTGCCACTTCGCGAACTGGTCTTGCTGCCATTGCTGCTGATGAAAATGTGCTTGTCCCGCGGGTGGTTGTTGTTGTACCTTTTCTTGAAGTCTCTTCAGCTTTTGCTCTAGAGCTACTCTCCTTCGCAAATGGATTTGACGTTCAGGCTCCAGCAACTGTTCCACAAGCTCTCTATTTCTAGCCAGCTCGGCAGGACAACCTGTCACCTGCAAATGAACAAACTAAGACCAAGTTTCTCAACACTTAAGGAAATTCACAAATCACACAAAAATAGATAAATTATCAAAACTTCGCCGAGTCCCCGGCAACGGCGCCAAAAACTTGACGTTCCCGATTCCCGCGTCCGCAAGTGTATGGGTCGTGCAAGTAATATAGTGGCTCATTTTAAGAACCGGATTGTCGAACCCACAGGGACTGGACCCATTCCTCTAACTATCCATTTCTAGTGTGATCTTAAATACCTCAAGTGTTGGTTATAGACATTTTCGATCGAGATTAATTAAGTCTAAGTTTGGGTCAACGAAGTATTCTGAAATTACTCTAGGAGCAACATAGAGTTAAAACCAATTAATCATGCGATACTACGATTTGCAATGGGTTAAGCATGGAACTATCAATTGTTATTTCACATAATTAGAATTGCATGTTTATGGTCTTTCGAGCCTCTAAACACGGCAATCTAGCCTCACTGCATCATTGTGAGCGAGGAGTTTAATTTCTAGTCGCGGGCAATCAATTATGTTGTGGTTTACAAGGAAACAATTAGGGACTTTCGTGCGTCTAACCATTTAACTCAACTTAGCCTCACAACTACTTCTTTGAGTGGTGATGTGACATCCCAAGTTGGTCTTTCATAACCCTCGTGTCTCAACCAAGCACGGTGTTAGGTATATTTCTATCCTGACACAAAAATCTCTCCCGAGATACAAACGTGCTCCTCACATTCTCATGTCCTAACCTAGGTAATGCTTTCTCAAGCTATTACTCAAGCTAACAAATATGCTTTCATGGTGATCAATCATAAAAACAACCAACAATCTAGAATGCAAGACGAAAACAACAATCAATAACTTAATTCCAAAACAATTTCATAAAATCACAATCATAATTCATGGCTTCAACCCTAGAGGAAGGGTTCTTGCCATTCATGTTTGTAAAACTACAACTAACTAATACTAAACTAACATACTTACATGAATTTGGTAGATGAGAAGGGAATTTGACAAATCCTAGATGAGTTCTCCCACTTCTCCCTTCACTCCTAGGAAGTTTTTTAGAATAAAATCGTGACCAAATGATTTTAGGAGCTAAGGGTTCAATTTATACTATGCTGAAAAATTGCAAAATTTGGCCTGTGGTGGAACAGCAACGCGTCACGGAGCTGAACGCCCTACTTGACCTCCGTGACATGTTGGTAACGCGTACCCTCACTGGAATGTACCAAAAAATGCAATTTTTGGCCAAGTGTTGCCGCGTTGGCAGCGTGCCACGGCCCTTATCACGCAGGGTGCCAGTTATTGCATGTTTTCTTGTTGACTTTCACGTTTAGCTCTTGATTCCATTCCTCCACTTCACCAAATCATGAATTAGTTCCTCAAATGCATTATTAACCTTCAAAAACAAGGACTAATCATGTTGGTTAGTATATATTCACATTTACATAAAATCACATGAAAATGTATAAAATAACTTAGATAAACAAGACTAAATTAAGGTATAAAGCATCTCTCGGGCATGCTATTTTTGCCCACGATCATGTATTTCCTAAGGATCTTCCCGGAGTCCCCCCTGAACGGGAAACAGACTTCAGAATAGACCTCCTCCTAGTTACTCAGCCCATGTAATACTCCAGAGGTGCCTAAGAATAAGACCCAGGAGTTTAAATATGAAATCTGTAGAAACTGGGAAAATAGCATAGGACGAGTGGAGTAACAACTCGTGGTTGCAAACCATGAGCCATTGTTAGCAGTCATGGGTTCAGGTGTTTGAGTGGCAGTGGAAGTTATAATTGATGTAATGACTCATTGTAAGAAAGAATGAGTCATCGTGCGTTGTCGTGGTGAGATATGGACTTAGCATTTGGGGAATATAACGGGTTATCCAATGACCCGTTGTGGCATAGAACGATCCATTGTCATGAGTCGTGGTAAGGGAACCTAAATCTCCAGTGGACTTGATGGACGAATACCACGATCCGTTGAAGACAACAAGGAGCTGTGATGAGACTCGCCGTGGGGAAGTTCAGAAGGTTCAAGAGGGAAATCAATGACCCATTAAAAGACCCGTTAGACCTAAGGACAAGTAGTCCTATCTATTTATGGTCTGATTCCGAGAGAAGGCTTGGGCAGTGCATATCACGGACAGATACCACTGGTCGTGGTATCCTCCAACGACCAATTGGGTCGTCCGTTGTTTTGTCCAGTGAGTAGCTTTTTGCGAATTTAGTAAGGGTATTTCTGTCATTTCTTAGTTCCTAAGACCTGTACTACATCGTTTAAGGCTCGTTTTGTAGTATTTTAAGAGGGGAAAAACCTATTCTAAGATAATTAATTCCATGCATGAAAACTTGAGAGTCTGAAGAGAGGATTTAGAGCAAGTTTTGAAGGTTCCCATTGGAATCTCATCTTGGAAAATTAGAAAAGTGGTAAAATCATCCCTTCCAGGTATGTAAGGTTATGAGTAGGTGTTTCGTTCCTCACCCATGCTCCAAATCTCTATCTAAGTATGAGAAATTCATATGATCAAGTTTTGAGGTTTTTACCCAATTGCATGATTCTTCAATTTCTACACATGATGATGAATGTGTGATGATGATGAGATTTGATGATGAAAAGCATGTTTCTAAAGCTACCCATGATTATGATATTGTTTTCAAAATAAATTGAGTAGATCCAAGTATGATAAAGTTTTGGGCAAAGCGCTTATATCAAGTATGATGATGTAGTATCTCTAAAGTAAGCTTACCACATGGTTTTGGAGTAGATTCTTCCACTTATATTTGAGTTTGTGGTAAGTTTTGAAATAAAGCTTCTCATATGCATGAATTCATAATTGAGATGTATGTTATTGAGCTTCGTTTCCATACGATTTCAGTTCTATGCATGACCGTTATTAAGCTTTGTCAAATGACAATGTTGAGCTTCATATCATACGATGTTGAGTTTATGCATGATATCATTGTTGAGCTTCGTCAATAGATAATGTTGAGCTTCGTTATATACGATGTAGAGAGTTGCATGTTTTGAAAGAAGAGTCTAGAACCAAGTGGGATAAGGGTCAATCAAGCTATGCCCCAGAACTATATGCCAACGTAGGTTGATACTATTATGTTATTGAGACCTCCCTTGTGAGATATCCCTAGCCCTAGTGTCCCATGAGCTTGATATCGATGTCATGATAGCGTCCTTAGCCTTGGAAAGGTTTTGGACAACTTTGCTCACTTGAGTGTGATAGTCGGACCACGTAAGCTCTATAGTGGTCTGTCGGTTAAGTCACGAGTCTCCCATTGTATATATGATTCAGATTTGCATATTCATTACTCATGATTTTTACTTTACTCATGCATGTTCTAAAAACAAGGTTTGACTCATTGTTCAGCTTTTCTATAAATTTCATATTTTAGCTTTGTGTCAGCCGAGTCAGTTATAATGTTATGAAGCTATGCATGGTCATATTATGAAAAGATTATAATTTCAGAATGAATGTATGTAGTCCTTCCTCTCAGATTTGAAAGCTTATGATATGTTATGAAATGTCTTAAATGATTTACTTTACTTAAGAGATTTTACTTACCTTGCATACTTGGTACATTCCACATACTGACCGCTGATGTTGCCCCGCAAGTGTACGGGTCGTACAAGTAATATAGTGGCTCTTTTTTAAGAATCGGAATGTCGAACCCACAGGGACTGGACCGATTCAGCTAACTATCTCGTTCAAGTATGATATAAACTTTCTCAAGTGTTGATTATAGAAGTTTTCGAGAAGGTTTAAGTGAGTCTAACTGTGGTCAACGAATTATTCTGAATTCACTCAAGGAGCAACATAGAGTTAAAGCCGGATAATCATGCGCTAATACGAATTTCAATGGTTTAAGTATGAAACTATCAATTGACATAATTAGAATTGCATGTTCATGGCCTTCCGAACCTCTAAACACGACAAACTAGCCTCACTACTATATTATGAGCAAGGATGCTAATTCTAGTTCGTGGGCAATTAATTACGTGGATGTTGTTAACGTGGATATGATTAGGGACTCTCATACACCTAATCATTTGACTCAACTTAGCTACACAACTACCTCTTCGAGTGGTGAGGTGATAATTCTAAGTTGGTGCTTAGCTCATCCCGTTTTATCAACCAAGCAAGGTGTTAGGTATATTTCTATCCTAACACAAATTATATCATGAGATACAACAATGCTCCCTGCATTCTCACGTTCTGGCCTAGGTAAATGCTTTCTCAAGCATATGCCTAAGTTAACGTGTATGTTCTCATTGTGATCAATCATAAAAACAACCATAATTCAGAATGCAAGACAAAACAACAACAAATAACTTAATTCCAATACAATTTCATAAAAACACAATCATAACTCATGGCTTCAACCCTAGAGGAAGGGTTCTAGCCATTCATGTTCGTAAAATTACAAGGAAACATTGTTAAAATAACATACTTACAAGAATTGGTAGAAGAGAATAGGAATTTGACAAACCCTAGGTGAGTTCTCCCACTTCTCCCTTCACTCCTAGGTGGTTTTCCAAAAGAAAATCGTGACCAAATGATTTAGGAATTAAGGGACCTATTTATAGTAAATGGGAATTTGGCAAAATTTAGCCTGTCGTGGAATGGCTCCGTGTCACGGAGTGTATCGCGGAGCACTGCCTCCGTGACACAGAGGTAACACGGAGGCACACTGGAAATTTCCTCTGGATGCCAAAATGCCGAGGGTCGCCGCGCAGGCCGGTGTGACACGCAGCTTATACAGCGCGATGGCATTGCGCTGGCGCGTAGCTCGCCTGGCATGGCACGGCGCTGGCGCACAGATCGCCTGCCTGCTTGCTGCCTTCTCTCGCGCCTTGCATGGGCGTGGCACGGCGCTGGGCGCGACACACGCACAGCGTGGCACGCTGCCTGGCACGGCCAACCTTGCCAAGGCATGCTTCTTGCCGACTTTCGTAAATTACTCCCGACTTCATTCATATACTTCACCAACTTATAAATTAGTTCCTCAAATTTATGTAAACCTACAAAATAAGAACTAATCATGTTGGTTAGTACATATATTCACATTTATATAAAATCACATGAAAATGTATATAATTAATTAGCTAAACAAGACTAAATTAAGTTATAAAGCATCACGTGGGCATGCTATTTTGCCCGAGATCACAACCCCACACTTAAAGTCTTGTTCGTCCCCGAACAAACCTTTTACATTTCATGCCCATGAAGACTCACACATAGCTAATTTAGCAAGATAATTTCGGCTGCGGCTATAATGATTATTTAAGATAACAAGCTGAAAATAGAGCATGCACGATTTGATCATTGAAATGAAATACAACCCTGCCAAGACTTCCTAACCTCAAGAATCGACTCTCAATCTTAGAAAACTCATGCGAATCAATTGACCAAGAAATCCAACATGAAATATATCCTTCATTCAACATGTGCCCTCACGGCAAGAGAGTTACCCATTTTCACACGCAAAAAAAATTGTAAATCACAACTTGTGTGGGTATATGAATAGAATTACGCTCACTCTCACAAAGAATTCACATGCATTATGCAATGAACCATAAGCTTGCCCTTAGTGTTTTACTCCACTAATTTAAGGATGTATGAATGTAAGATCAAGTAGGACTTTTTAGGTTATAATGTAGCTAAGGGACGGGTAGGTACTATTATGGCCAGTAATAGTGACTATCTTCCCTAAGCGCTTTTAATACATCACGCCCTCATTACGAACTTCTCTTCTCTTACTTCTCCTTTATTTCTTTTCAGCTTTCCTTTCCCTCTTGTGTTCACCCATTTCTTAAGGCACTCTTGGCTTATTGGTAAGGAGTTCTATAAGTAAATTTTCATTAATTTATTTTCTTACTCCCTACTAATACTCAACCGTATTCAAACAAGTGCACCCTTGACCTTTCTCAACTTTTACAACTGCCACTTTTCCTTCTTTTTCATTCTTCTTACTCCTTTACTCTTGTGGATTTTTCCTTTAAGCGCTTAGGAGTTTTGGTTCAAATTCAAGGCTAATTAAAGAAAAAGGATTAAGCTTATATTGTAGCTATCAAAGAACATGCTCAAGGCTCAATGGGGCTAACTAGGATTAAATATTCAAGGTAGGTAAAATGAGGGATAACATTTAGGTTCCTTCAAAGAAATGCCTATATCATCTCCTACGATTCACGTCCTTCATTTCGTTTTATATACACACCAGGCAAGTTCTAGACACTCCACAATAGCATAGAATACTCAAAAACCTTACACTCATGGCACATGCTCAAATCAAGACACATTCAGCAGACTCTTAACTCAGCTAATCACAAGAATTTGAAATTAAGCTTCACATTGAGTAAAATTCTAGAGCCTAAGTGTCTCAAACAAAGTTATACCTTTCTTACATGCTTCAACACTAACCACACTTGCATCTTACAATCATGTATAGCACATAACAAGAACATCAATCCGTCAATTAGCTACGGGTTCAAAAACCAAAAACTTATTGACTAACTTCCTCAAGACGGTCGTCATCCATCCATCGTCGGAAACAGTCCCTAACTATGACTAAAAATATTATATACAGAATTTTTTTATTCTTCGATTCAAAGACCCCCCATCGGAAAAGAACCGAAAAGAAGAAACAACGGGTGATGAAGTCATGCTTGACTCACAAAAATCACAAAAAAATTTCAATTATTTCGCACAAGCATTACATTCACCAAAAATCGTTAAGAACAAAATTTTTGAAATTTTCCTCACCCCACACTTAAATCCTGCTATGTCCTCATAGCATCAAATTAAAATTAAAATGATGAGAAATACTCCCTGAGCCTCTATGCCTAGGTAACAGCATGCTTTTCTTCAAGTTTTCATATGTTGGTGCTTGACCCCACACTTCTTCTATTCTATGCTTTTTTAGCTTCCTCCTTCTCGGGTACTCAGACTTCCCTCCATCTGTGCTTAACTTTCCACCAAATACACAAACATAATGAAAATAAAAAAATCAACATCAACAAAAAATCATAAATTGTACCTGCGATACCCTTGGGTTGCCTCCCAAGCAGCTCCTTATTTTCCGTCGCGGCACGACGTGGACTGTCCTTTTCAGGACATCCTCATACCTGGGTTCCCATTCGAGAACCTTCTCCTTCTCTTTTGATTTTTAGAGGAAACAACCTCCGCTTTGTTCCTCTCTTCCTCCAACTTCTTCACAATTTGAAGCCCTTTATCAGACTCGGGCTGAACACTTGTCATTACCTTTGGCCATGCACCTGCGGAATCCTCCAACCCACACTCATCCTCTGACAACACACTAACCTGAAAAAGGTTTCTGTAGTGTGTGGATGGGTTCATTTCTTGGTATACGCAAAAGAGTTCTTCTTCATCCTCAACCCTCACTTTCAGGGTCCCTGCTCTCAAATCAATCACCGCTCCTCCGGTGGCCAAGAATGGCTGTCCCAAGATTAAGGGTACCTGGTCATCAACCTGAAAATCTAAGATAATAAAATCAGCAGGTATAATAAACTTACCTACTTTGATGAGAAGGTCCTCTATTATTCCCTTAGGTGTCACTCGCGACTTATCTGGCAGCTGCAGCATCAACCTTGTTTGCCTCGGTTTTCCCCACCCCAGGGTGTTAAATAAAGACAGGGGAATTAGGTTAACTGCTGCCCCTAAATCACACAAAGCTCGTAGCACCTCATCTTTACCAATTTGTATGGGGAGGGTAAAACTTCCTAGGTCTTTTAGCTTTTCCGAACACTAGCCGAGTGACATGCTCGGGATGATCAGTATATGGCTCGCATGTACGGGGTGCAGATGTTGCAGCTGCGCGTTGGCGGGAGGTCTGCAACGGAGGATGAGCTATCAGCTCGAGCTGGATTACCCATTCGGCGAGAATGCCCGAGCTCTATGCATAGTGGGGCCCACATTTGTGGAGCCTGTAGATAATGACGTCCCCACCGATGAGGAGACACAACGGGAGGACTCAGATGTTGAGTCAAATGAGGACAGCGAGGGCGATTCTGATATGGGAGGCGATGCAACGACACCTGATGAAGAAGTTGAATACTTCGATTGATCAGGGAGTTTCACCACCCACCTTTGTGATATATTGAATTTTGTGAACACTGGGGATAGTGTTCGGTTTAAGTTTGGGGTGGGAGTAGTTAGTTGCAGCTGTTTCGTTGTTGTTTTTGTTTATGTGTATGTGTTGTGTTGTTGTGCCTATGAAAAATTGACCCTGTGACTTTGTGTGGTGTGTCTGTAATTAAGTTGGTATTGTAATGAATGTTAACCTGTTGTGTGTTGTGTTGAGCTGTTGTTGAATGGTTGTTGTGTAAATATTTTTGTTTTCTATTGAAATTATTGAAATTTTTTAAAATTTTTTTGTTAAATTTCTTTTATGTTGGGTTTCTCGGCCTTTGTTTTCGGTGCTTTTACCGAGAATAGTCCCATTGAACCGAAGTCGTAGATAGTGACCGTTCCCTATGATGGATGGATGACAACCGTCTTAAGGGAAATGTAGTCGATAGGAGTAGTTTTTTTTCTTTCGTTCTTTCTTTTGTTTGTGTCCTAAACGTGTCGCTACTTCATGGTTCGGAATTCTTGCTATGTGTTGTACATGATATTAAGTTGCAAAGGTGATTCGTATGAAAGCATAAAAATGTGTAAACATGTTGAGATACCAGGCCATAGAGTTCGATTCGGTGTGATCGAGGCTTAATGTGAATTCTTGTAATTAGCTGATTAAAGAGTATGTGAATATGTCTTGAGCTGAGCATGTGCATTGAGTGTGTGGTGAGGGTTCGATTATTCCATGCTATTGTAAAGTGTCTAGAACTTTCCTAGTGTGTGTACGAAACGAAATGAAGGATGTGTATTGTAAGAAAGGATGTAGGCATTTCTTTGATTAAACCGAAAGTTTCTCCATTATCATACCTACCTTGAATGTACATCCTATTTAGCCTCATTGAGCCTTTAGCCTATTTTTTCTTTCTTTGAAGAGGTACAAACCGAGCTTAATCCCTTCTTTCCATTAGCCGTGAATTTTCAAAACTCTTAAGCGCTCAAGAAAAATAATTTTCCCACAGAGTAAAGAAGTGAGAATTGTGAAAAGGAAAGAAAAGCGGAAGTGGTGAAAGTTAAAGAAAAGGTCAAAGGTGCACTTGCTGAAATTAAATAAACTAAAGATGTATAACCAATCTTTGCTAGTAAGTCAAGTTTTCTTAAAGAAATGGGAACAAGAACAAAGAAAAAAATTCTTCAAGAATGGGAGGATGAAGGAAGAAAAAGAAAATGACCGTAATGATGGTGGGATGTATTGAAAAGCTCTTAAGGAATCTAGTTTCTATTATTGGTTAGCCCAGTATTTGCTAGTTCCTTAGCTTACATTACAACTCGTTAAGTCCTACGTGATCTTACATCACTCGTCCTTATATTAGTGGAGTAATACACTAGAGGAAAGACTATGGTTCATGACATGATGCATGTGAATTCCTTGGGTGAGAGTGAAATTATATTCATATACCCCGACATTTAGTGCTTTGGAAATCATATGATAGAAATGGGGGTAATTTTCTTGTTTTGTGAGGGCACATGCTTGATGAGAGATTAATTTGGTGTCGGATGTGTTGATTAGTTGATTTGCATGAGTTTGCCAAGATCGAGAATTGATTCTTGAGCTTAGGAGGTCTTGAGGTGATGTACTTCATTGTATTGATGAGACTATGCATGTTTTCTTGATAATTTGCTATATTAAATAATCGGTATAGCCGTAGCTTGAATTGTTGAGTTAAAGTAGCTATGCGTGACTGTCAATTGCATGAGATGTGAGAATATTGTTCGAGGACGAACAAGAGTTTAAGTGTGGAGTTAGTGATCTTGGGCAGAATTTCATGACCAAGTGATACACAAATGCTTCATTTCGACTTGTTCGTATATCATTATTGTGTACATTCTCATGTGATTTGTAGTTAAATGTGAATTTATACTAACCAACATGATTAGTGTTGTTTTGCAGGTGAATTTGGGAGGCTAAGATACATGTTGGTAAAATCAGGAATGGACTTGGAAACAAGGAGTGAAAAAGGACATGGAAGATCAGCAAAAATAAGGGCTCCGCGATGGAACCATGTCACGTTGCCATCGCGGAGGCACTCTGCCTCAGAGGAAATAAATTTTGCAATTTCCAATGAAGGTGCGCGATAGCACCGTGTCACGTTGGCCAGGCTCCGCGACGCAGGCCATGGCACACTGAGGTTAAATTGCCCGGGGGCCGACTTCCAGTGAGGGTCCGCGATACCTCCATGGCATGGAGGGAGTGCTCTGCGATACACTCCATGCCATGTTGCTTGTTATTCCGGGAAAAATTCTCAATAGTATAAATAGCACACTTAGGTTTTATTTTAAACATTCTGACTTGGTTGAGAAAGAACATGGATTACAGGCAGTTGAGGGGACGAAAATTCTAGGGTTCTTCTCTATCTCTTTCTCTTTTATCTCAATTGTTTGTAAGAATTAAACTTATTTGATGATGTTTAATCCACAAATGAGTGGCTAAATTCACTTCTTGCTGAGGTTAAGAACAACTGTAGTGGAATGTAATTGTTAATCATTTCAATTTTCATCTTTTCATCAATGGTTGTTCTATCAATTCTTGTTCTTACTGCATTAATGTTTGGCCAATGTTAATGTATATGTAAAAAATTCAATTTTGATTTTGAAAAGGAAAGAAATTGGAAAGATGTGAATTGGTAGGATATGATCTCTTCTTAGTTTGGAAAATTGAGAATTGATTTACATTCAGAATAGAAATACATCTGAAAGTCTTATTAGTCAATTAAGGAATCGGGAATGTATGGCTAGAACATGAATTTCTTTTATCACAGAAATGTAGATTAAGACTCATGATTCTTAAGTTGGATAGGAGTCGAAAGTTCCAATCTATAGGCAATAATTCTTGACTAGCAACCGAAGGAAAGATTAACTGAATTGTATTGATAAATTAATTCCCTGCATGTTCGTTTTAACCTCAGCTTGCTCATTACTATTGTTCAGACTCACTTCCTAATTTTGCCTTAGATTCTTATAAATTAGTAACTCAAATTCTCAAAATATTAATTATTTGGTTTTCTGTATTCTTAAAGATATAGTTCATTAAGACTTAAGTTAATCATTATCATATCTCAGTCCCTGTGGGATCGATACTTGGCTTTACTTAAGCCACTTTACTACTTGTTCGACCACGTGCACTTGCGTGTAGTCACCACAGAAGCCCGAACAGTTGGCATAAAGCTTGAATCGTTAAGAATGGTTGAAGCGAACAAGTGTGAAGCGAAAGGCATAATTTTTATACTATTTTTGTCGTAGTTGTAAATTGAGTCTGAAGTCCCCTTAACGTGGGCACTGTGAGCTGGTCCTTTGCAATATACTGTATATGTGATGTTGAATATATGTTAATATCTGGTCACTTAGTGAAATTGGTAGAAAATGCTAAGACGACGACATGTAATCGAACTTAAGCTAAGAAGATGACGCTAAGCCGATTGAGGGTAAACGAGCTTATTGAAATGATGTTTTAATAATATGGTTACTCCCTTATATATGTTTATGTTTTAAAGTGCTTAAGGTAAAAAGGAGATTTTATGTTTTCCCTCCTTAAACCTAAGCAAGCGGCACGTAGCGAATAAGCTAAGTCGATAGATGTTAACAGGGAAAGCGTGGCTAAGTTGTTAATCTTTATGTGACATTATAAAAAGGGAAAATAAGAGTAAATGTTATCCCTTTTAAGGTAATATGTAGGTAATATGCACTCTGCCCGTAATTGCTTTCTAGAACCTTTGAACGACGTTAAAATATAAGCAAGACGAGGTTTAACAGATAAAGTTGTCAATTAGGTAAAGAGGTAAGTTTGTATAAGAATTGATGGAATAGTGAACACGAGGGTAAAGACTTGAGTGTAGAGTGAATAATGTTTGACAAAGAAGATAAGATGAATAAGGAAAGTAGAGCTAAATGTTGTTAAATTAGACAATGTGTGAACGAATTCGGCAAACAACTAGGAAGATTAACCCTTTCCTAAAGACGTTTAGTAAAAGAGTAATAAATTTAGTTGTTTATGTTCAGTATGTGTTGCGTTGATGAATAGCCAGTAAAGTGTTAACCTTCTACGAAATAATTAGAGTTGAACGTCTATAAAATAGTAACTTACGTTGAGAAGCTCTATGCTATACCCCTAAACAATTATGTTAAGTTATCTATTCTAAGTGTTGAAATTATCTACCATGTCTGAAAAGGGTAATCCTAAGATCTTCTAAGTTGCTTATAATTATGTAAGCTTTGTTCAGCTCCTCAGATAATTGCACATATGTGTATGTCAATCCAGGATTGTCAGAATTACAGTTATAAGTCCTTATTTGCCTATAAGGCAGCACTTAGAGAGTTACTCAAGAGTTCCCAAGCTACAGAGCTCAAAGTCTCAGATCCTTATGTTATGTCTTCATGTCCCAATTTTATGTTGAAATGTGCTATGCTAATCTAAGAAGTTTTCAAGAAATCATATTTTGAGAATCATGCTAATGTCACAGTCAACTATTTGAAGTTGCATACAAGTCATTATAAGAATTTCCGATAAGAAGTCTTAATGTATATGATTTTCATGTTATAACATACAATTGATTCTTTCAGTTATATTCAAATCATACATCCATATGTTTAGCTCTTGTTGAGTTATCATTTAAATTTCCTAAATTCAGAGGAGAGATTCTCCCATGTACTAATGTTCCTAATGTTTAAATAAGTATAAATACATGCCATGATACTGATCAATTAAGCTCAGAACTTTGAATACCAGGAAGTCTTCTAGAGGTCACTCGGTTAACTAAATACGAGTATATACGTGATACAGAAATCTCATACGTTGTATGTCTGTGGTTTAACTCTCAGCTCTATGTATATGCTAAGCATTACGATAAATAACTCCAAGTTCCAACTTATAATTTCCATGTTTTCCTGCAAATAAGACAAATGAATTAGGAATTATATATGTGCATTGACGTGATAAGTTTGATAATAGAATTTCAGTGTATAGTTATCGATACATGTAAGGGAACCACCCTGTGAGCAGTATATTTATGTAATTCCCAAATGTTAAAGGAGTATAGAAATGAGAATCTATGTGTTTCAACTCAAGCGATACATTGATTTGTTAAGATTATTGGTATGACATTGCTTGTAAGCCTACTAAAGTATACTGGAGGTACGTCCAGTCACGGAGTCGACATGTTTGTATATAATTTGACAGCTTTACATGATATATGCACATATTTTCTAATTTTTCATGGTATATATGCTCACTTGCATTATATATTACGAAGCAGACCTATTACTGCCATAGATTTAGCATTTGTCATTTCAATGCCATATGTGTTAAATTGACTCAGTATAAGCTCTATCGGCTCCGTTCATGATTATGATTGAGATATTTTTATTTTACCTTGGTATGGTACAAGGACTGGAGATATATTTATTTTACCCCGGTATGGTACACCGGCTAGAGATATTTTTATTTTATTCCGATATGGTACACCGGCTGGAGATATTTTTATTTTATCCCGGTATGATACACTGACTGGAGATATTTTTATTTTACCCTGGTATGGTACACCGGCTGGAGATATTTTTTTTTTACCCCGGTACGGAACACCGGCTGGAGATATTTTTTATTTTACCCTAGTATGGTACACCGGCTGGAAATATTTTTATTTTACCCTAGTGTGTACATCAGCTGGAGGCATTTTTACATGAATTTTATCGCCGACTGGCCGCCGACATTACAGTTATAACTTTTCTTGTGCATTACTTGGTTGCATTTGCACTTTAGTATTGAGTTATTGTCAAGTTTCAGTTTCCAATATTTCAGGTTGTTACTATTCCTTATTTCTGGCTCAGTTATCATTGCTATCTTGTACATTTACAGTTTTCATCCTTACATACCAGTACATTTCATTCGTTCTGATGTCCCTTCGCCTGGGACCTGCATTCGTGCTGCAGGTGCAGGTAGAGCTGGGATTGTCAGTTGCAGTAGCAGTTCGTGAGATCAACGGATGTATTGGTATGCTCCTTTCTTCTTGGAGCTAGGGCTTAGTTATTTCAGCTTGCGTTTTGAGTTATAGTCACGGGTAGGTCGGAGCCCTGTTCCCATCATCAGTTCATTTTACACATTAGAGGCTTTGTGGACTTAGTATGTATAGTATTATTCAGTTTGTGGCCTTGTCGACTTTTCGTTGCTTCATTTAGCATAGTCATGGCCTTATCGGCATTTCAGTTATTTATTCGTGGCAGTTGAAACCTTATGGGTCCAGATGTTTACTCCAGTTTATTGTGACAAGTGGCCTGGAAGGCCTAGGTGTTACAGTTACAGATGCTATATGTCGGTCAGCTAGGTATCGGGAGCCAATTGCGCCCTCCCCCAGTTTTGGGGCATGATAATTTCCATATCTATCGCCGCCAGTGCCACGACTCGACCTACGATCCATAGCATGCTCCTACAATCTGTACCTTCCTCTCGTACAATCTCGGCTGGCTAATTTCTGGCTAAGTGTTGGATTTGGCTACGACTCGTTCCATCAACGTACTTTGAATCAAAGATTTTGAAGTTTTTCTGAAGCTCATCAAGACCAGAATGGTATGACTCGTACCTTCGTCTTACCAGTCGTACTTGCTTCTCCTAGCAGGAGTCAGACTCAGATGCAATTCTTCTGGATTTCATCACGACTTCCTTATCATGACTTATAGAAGCCTGCTACTAATTGTACTGGGACTCGTGGGTCACATCTGCTCAACCTTAACTTTCAACAACTTCTCACGACCAACAATACGACTCGTAGGTCCTTTCTATGATCTGTACTATGGTCTACACTTTTTGCCCATTTTGCACTTTTTTTAAGCTATCTTTTTTAATCTTCAGTTCCAACACCTGTTTATCCTGTAACAAAAGGAAAAGTACCTCATATCCACATAAATATACCTAATTCCATGCTATTTTCTTAGTTTTGAGTGTCTAATGTGCTGTAAACCCACAAAACATAAGTTGGTTAGTGCATTCGTATAAAAAATCTTAACCTAAAAGAAGAAGTGCCAAAACCCTGGATTTCTATCTTCTTTTGAATAACAAAAACTTTACAAATGGATTTAATTCTCAGTTTAATTAACATTTCAAGTTAATCATTTTTCCTCATGCTTTTCTAAATAGTGAAATAAAGGTTCAAAAACATAATCAATTAATCTATCAAGTCTCTATGGGTACGATATCGGAACTTCACTGTCCTATATTAATTAACGACCACGTGCGCTTGGCAGAAATCAAATTTTTGGCACCATTTCTAGGGACTTGAATTGATTAATTGTTTGTGATTAGGATTTTTATTACACTATTCCACAATTAACACTTGTTATTGGTTGTTGAAAATCTCATGGGGTGATTGCTCAGTGTATGCCAGCTAGTAGAAGTCAGGGACAATACATTTCTCACTTTGATCCTGAAATTGAAAGAACTTTCATCGGTTAGCAATGGCAGGAAATAATGAACAAGCACAGGGCAACAACCAAGACAGGGTTCCAAATGCTTAATTTTTCTCAGACAAACTTGGAGAACACTTCCAAAGCAATCATCAAGCCCACCATCACTGAAAACTTTGAGTTGAAGGAGGGAATCATGCGGTTGGTTCAAAATACTTATCAATATTAGGGCTAGCCGCATGATGATCCCCACAGGTATTTGATGACATTCGTGCAACTTAGTGAGAATTTTCACTATCAAAATGTTTTGGATAAGTATGTAAAGCTCATTTGTTCGTATTTTTATTGATTGGAGAAGTGAAGGAGTGGCTTTAGAATGAGCCAGCTGGGTCCATCACTACTCGAGAAGCTCCTTCCAACAAGTTCATAAATAGGTTTTTCTCTTCGAGGAGAACAAAGGAGTTGAGAGGAAAGATCTCAGGATTTGTTTAGAAGGATGGTGAGACCCTAGCTCAAGCATGGGAAAGATACAAGGCATACTTGCGAGACTGTCTACGCCATATATAGAAAAAGGAGATCATTGGGCACAAGTTCATAGAAGGGATGAAGACAGAGTCTAAGATTTTACTGAACGCTACCACATAGGGGAAAATCTTGTCCAAAAGCTATGATGAGATATAGGCTCTATTGAATTTCATGTCATTTGGGAGTCAAAATTATCAGGATTCTGGTAGAGGTTTTATAGCAACCAAAGTCCCAGATTGATGGTGTAGCAACAATTCAGGTAGATATTAGTTGTTGAATGTGATCGGTAAGTTAGTGACCACACCGGTAGCAAGTTAGGTTCATTAGGTTCAGCAAGTTCAGACTGTACCGCCATCAAGTGAGGCGTGTGGAGATGGTTATGCATATTCAAGTTGTCCACTAAACCCAAAATCTATCTATTTTGTAGATCAACAATGTTGTAGTGGAGGTCTGCAGGACACATTACAATAAGGGGTATAGGAATGTAGCTAATCCCCCATGGGGAGGAAATTTGAACTTTCAGAGGCCCCCGAACAACTTCAAAAGACTCAGGGCCAGCATCATGGCAGTTCATTAGATGAGAACATGAAGCAATGGATGGTTCAGCAGACTCCGGTTGTTAATGAGATTTAGAAGTCAATCCACAAATTAGAAAGGAAAATGGGCATATTGGCCCTTCAGCAGACAAACGGAGGTTGATGAGTCAAGTCATTCACAGCCAAAAGTGGTAGAAGTTAGTCCGCCCCCTCCATTTCAATAGAGATTCAAAAAGCAGAAGAAGGACTCAACTTGTAAGA
Source organism: Datura wrightii (assembly GCA_035772735.1). Classification (NCBI taxonomy): domain Eukaryota; kingdom Viridiplantae; phylum Streptophyta; class Magnoliopsida; order Solanales; family Solanaceae; genus Datura; species Datura wrightii. Next base: position 102,299,869 of record JASDFA010000007.1, read on the forward strand.
AGTTTCTTGATATGTCGAAGCAGGTGCATGTTAATCTACCATTGGTAGAGTTGTTGCAAGAACTTTTGAAGTACACCAGTGTAATGCCCTGGGAACTCGATGATTAGACCAGGGACTCAAAAAGGGAAAATTTCCAAAAAACTAGAAAATCTGGCACCAGTCACAGTATTTGAAATGGAGGTAGTCATTTTTTCAGTTTTGGATTTAAATGAGCAGTATTTGAAAATTTTTTATTACGATTCTCTGCCTTCCTGTGTGTTTTACAACATTCAAGGACAAATGTTCTCATGGGGGAGATATTATAATGCCCCGAGAACTCGAAGATTATACCCACAACTCAAAAAGGAAATTTGCAGAAAACTAGAAAATCTTGCACTAGTCACAGAACGGGTCGTTAAGTGACCCGTTGGAGGTGCTCACGAGCCGTGAGGTGACTCGTGAAGAGGCCAAGTGAGGAAGTTTTAAGTTTTGGGAAAAGGTTGACTCACGGATGACCTAACAAGTCGTGGTCAGTCCCCACAATTCGTTAGGTCAGTCGTGGGGAGGGGAAAATGGAAGTATAGAGAGGTGGAGGCAGTGCACTTGAAGGATGGTGACCATGAGTCGTGGTCATCAGTGACGAGTCATGACGTCTCCCGTTACCAGCCCCAGACGATTATTAGACAATGTACCTAACGAGTGATGCCACGAGTCGTGGCCCAGGGCAACGAGTCGTTAGGTCCCTCGTGGTGACTTCAGTGACTTTCAGGTAGTAGACCTAACGAGAGGTCCCAACGACTCGTGGTCCCAACCAATGACTTGTTGAGTGACCCATTGGGACCCCGTCGACCTGATTTCAGGTTTTAGTCCAGGGATTCTTTTGTAAATTCCTAACCTCCTAGATCCAAAACTAGTGAACGGATTTAGAGGGACAAAACGGTTCCTCCCTCATTCACACTTAATTTTCTGAAAAAAATTGTAAGCTCTCCTCTCAAGAAACTTTCAAGCAAGCTTAGGGTTTTCCTCCATTGCACGGGAAATTTTTAGTTAGGTATATAGGAATTCAACAAGGGAATAGTTCTTCCCTTGTGTCCCACAAAACTCTCTTATAGTTTCTCTATCCGTCTTAGCCCTGAGCTTTTGAGTACAAAGAGATTACATGTCAATTTTTTGTTGATTTCACATAGAATGATATCCATGCTTGTTGTTTATATGATCTTCATCAATTCTTGACCAAATTGTTGATGTCCCGGATAAAGTGAATTTAAGCCCTGAGCTTTCGAATGAAACATACTTATGTATTAAATTCTTCATGGTTTGTGACGTGTGATTTGAGATGATTTTCTAGTATTCCTTATTGTTTAGATGTTGAGTAATTACTCCTCTAATAAGAATGATTTTAGCCATGACAAGAATGGGAAAACTATAATATTGTTTGTCGAATGAGATCTCCTTATTTTTTGAAATTCTTGCCGTATTGTGGATTCTCGTGTTGTCGAAATAAGTTGAATTCTCTGTTAGCTACGTAATAGTTCAGTTCAGTTAGAATGTAGAATTTCCTCAGTGCTATTTAGAATTTTTCTGCTGATCAATTTGGCTACGAAAATCCTTGAGTTGTCGGTGATACCTCCCAGTTAGAAGAATTAGACTCAGAACTCAGTTTCATTGGTCCTCTAAGCGATTGTGAAACTTTTGACAGATAGGTTTGACTAGCCCTAGGACCCCAGTCAGATTACATTTTGTTCTTAGACGGTTATGATGCTTCTAAATAAGAAGCTCTAACCAGTCTAGAACCCAGTTTCAGAATTTGGTCCATAAGACTCCCAGGGTACCTTTAGCTATGTATCCCTAACTAGTCTTGGACCCTAGTTTCAAGCTATCAGCTTAATGTTCAGTTAGGTATTCCACTGGGAGCAGGACTTAGCACTAAGTGTACCGCAGTTCCAGAGAACCCAGGTTCCTAGAACTACGTTACCAGCGTAGGTTACAGTACTTATTGGCCTGATTGGCCCTAGACTTTTGTGATCACCCAGTTCATGCCTCTATACCCTGGAAAGGTATATTGGGTCTTATCGGTGGGGCATATACATAAGACTCCACGTCTAGCTCACATGGTTATATGTCGGTTACAGACTCTCCACTAGTCAGCTCAGTTCTGTCTCAGTTCAGATTAGTTTACTGTAGTATCTCAGACTCAGTATTTTAGACATAGGGCATGTCTTTGACCACCAGACAGGGTCATCTTGACCATCTTAGTTTACTTAGTTATTCAGCTCAGTATATCAGTTGGTCATTGCATGTCATTTTTCAGTTCAGTCTTTATATTCAGTTATGTTTTCTCCCTCTTACTCAATACATTCAAAGTACTGACGCATACTTTTATTCTGTATCATTACATGATATAGCCGCAGGTGTTCAGACTCAACACCGTTAGTCACCGCAGTTCAGACCCTCCTCAGCAGTAGAAGTGTGAGTCCTCATCTTTGGAGGACGTTATTTCATTATTTCAGTTTCCTATATTACTTTCAGTTTGACTTAGAGTTAGCGAGGGCTTGTCCCAGCGACTCCTCAATTAGGTGGCTTTCAGACACAGACTTGGTTTTCAAACTATTAGTATGTTTCAACTATTTTACACCTTATGTTTCAGTTTTAGCTTTCAAAAATGTTTTATATTATTATTTCAAAGCTTCCTGTATGCATGTTTTACTTAGAATACTAGTGTATGATAGATTAAGGGTTGACTTGGGGTTACTTGTGACTCCAAGTACCGTGTTCCGTCCACGGTGTAGACTCAGGGCGTGACAAACTTGGTATCAAAGCGCTTGGTTTATAGTATCCCCAGAATGTCTGAAAGTCACATCGAGTAGAGTCCTTTTCATAGGTGTGAAGCGGGCCACACTTATGATAAGGAGGCTATGAGATGTTATTAGGAAAACTCTCTTTTGTTCATACTCTTTCTCGTGCGTTAAAGTTCAATTCTAGAAACATCCTTCTAACTTGATTTCGTTTCAGTGAATCATGCCTCCCAGATGCGGTAACGGAAGAAGGGCTAGTAACGCCAACAGATCTTCCCCACCAGCCCTTTAAGATGACACTGTGTCCACCGTCAAAGTTCAGGGAAACTATCCAGCTGCTCACTCAAACAGTCACTAATTAGGTGACCTAGCAGGTGGTTTCGGTTAACACGAATTGGTCCGCAACAGCTGCTAGGGTGCAGTACTTCACCCATATGAACCCTCCATCATTTTAGGGATCCAAGGTAGGGTAGGACCCCCAAGAGTTCGTGGGTGTCAGCTCCTCTGAGAGTTATGATCTGGCTGCCTACAAGCTAAAAAGGGTAGTCCAGGTCTGGTACGAATAGCGGAAAGAGGGGCGTCCAGTGGGAGTGGGACCAGTGGATTGGAAGGAGATCAACACAGCCTTCTCGAACAGATTTTTACCTTGGGAGCTAAGGGAGGCAAAAGTGGCTGATTTTATGAACTTGAGACAAGGCAATAGGACCGTAGAAGAATATGCATTGGAGTTTACTAGGCTGTCTAAGTATGCTCTAGAGATGGTAGCCGAGCTAAGGGCTAGCATGTTGAAGTTTGTGAACAGAGTGTCGAACTTGGTCATCATGGAGTGCAGGACAGCAATGCCGATTAGGGATATGGATCTCTCCAGGCTGATTGTCTATACCCAGCAGATTGAGGCTGAAAAACTGAAGGATATAGAGCGACAGAACAAAGGGGCAAGGACTGGCCTGTCAAATTATGACCATTAGAGGTCTAGCGGTAGTAACCGTCTACAGTAGCAGCAGCAACAACAACAGAGAGTCCCAACACTCAGCTCAGCTAGCGCCCCAACCTTTCGATCCCACCAGGATTAGAGGGGTGGAGCATCTGGCCATTAGTCTGAGAGCTATAGTGCCAGGAACAGATATCAGCTTTCCCCAAGTGCGGTAAGAACCACCCAGGGGAGTGTCTTCAGGGTCGAGAGGGCTTCTTTGGTTGTGAACGACTTGATCATCGACTTAAAGATTATCCGTCATCAGGACAGGGGAGAACACAATCCACCACATTATCACCTCCAGTAGGCCGACCAAATCAACAGGCCAGTACATCAGGTATGGATGGTGATCAACGCCAAAATCATTTTTATGCATTGTCTTCCCGTCAGGATCAGGAGAGCTCACCTGACTTAGTCACGGGTATGTAACACCTCTTTCATCTGGACGTGTATGCCCTCCTAGATCCAGAATTCATCCTTTCATTTGTGACGCCCTACATAGAAGTCCAGTTCAATATCAGTCTAGAGGTCCCCTCAGAACCATTCTTAGTTTCCACCCCTATTGGCGAGTCAGTTAGATCCAGCCTGGTGTATAGAAACTTTCTAGTCTCGATCTTGAATAAAGTTATTCCAGCTGATCTTGTAGAGTTATACATGGTTGATTTTGACCTTATCCTCGGCATGGATTGGTTACACTCCGGTTATACCTCAGTTGATTGCAGAGCTAGAGTTGTCTAGTTTCAGTTTCCAAATGAGCCAGTGTTAGAATGGACGAGCAGTAGTTTAGCGACTAAGGGTCCTACCATAAGGCCCAGAAACACATTTGCAATGGATGCATTTATCATCTAGTTCGGTTCAAGAATTCCAATTTTGAGACCTCAACTATCCAGTCAGTCTCGATGGTCAGTGAGTTCCCAGATGTATTTCCTAAGGATCTTCCTAGAGTCCCCCCTAAACGGGAAACAGTCTTCGGAATAGACCTCCTCCTAGATACTCAGCCCATGTAATACTCCAGAGGTGCCTAAGAAAAAGACCCAGGAGTTTAAATATGAAATCTATTGAAACTGGGAAAAATAGCATAGGACGAGTGGAGTAACAACTCGTGGTTGCAAACTATGAGCTGATGTTAGCAGTCGTGGGTTCAGGTGTTTGAGTGGCAGTGGAAGTTATAATTGATGTAATGACTCGTTGTAAGAAACAACGAGTCGTCGTGCGTTGTCGTGGTAAGATATGGACTTAGCATTTGGGGAATATAACGGGTTATCCAATGACCCGTTGTGGCATAGAACGATCCATTGTCATGAGTTGTGGTAAGGGAACCTAAATCTCCAGTGGACTTGACGGATGAATATCACGATCCGTTGAAGAAAACAACGAGTCGTGATGAGACTCGCCGTCGGGAAGTTCAGAAGGTTCAGGAGGGCAATCAACGACCCATTAAAAGACCCGTTAGACCTAAGGACAAGTAGTCCTATCTATTTATGGTCTGATTCCGAGAGAAGGCTTGGGCAGTGCATATCACGGACAGATACCACGGGTCGTGGTATCCACCAACGACCTGTTGGGTCGCCTATTGTTTGGTCCAGTGAGCAGCTTTTTGCGAATTTAGTAAGGGTATTTCTGTCATTTCTTAGTTCCTAAGACCTGTACTACGTCGTTAAGGCTCGTTTTGCAGGATTTTAAGAGGGGGAAAACCTATTCTAAGCTAATTCATTCCATGCATGAAAACTTGAGAGTTTGAAGAGAGGATTTAGAGCAAGTTTTGAAGGTTCCCATTGGAATCTCATCTTGAAAAATTAGAAAAGTGGTAAAATCATCCCTTCCAGGTATGTAAGGCTATGAGTGGGTGTTTCCTTCCTCACCCATGCTCCAAATCTCTATATAAGTATGAGAAATTCATATGATCAAGTTTTGAGGTTTTTACCCAATTACATGATTCTTCAATTTCTACACATGATGATGAATGTGTGATGATGATGAGATTTGATGATGAAAAGCATGTTTCTAAAGCTATCCACGATTATGATAGTGTTTTTAAAATAAATTGAGTAGATACAAGCATGATAAAGTTTTGGGCAAAGCCCTTATATCAAGTATGATGATGTAGTATCTCTAAAGTAAGCTTACCACATGGTTTTGGAGTAGATTCTTCCACTTATATTTGAGTTTGTGGTATGTTTTGAAATAAAGCTTCTCATATGCATGAATTCATAATTGAGATGTATGTTATTGAGTTTCATTTCCATTCGATGTCGGTTCTATGCATGACCGTTATTGAGCTTTTTCAAATGACAATGTTGAGCTTCATATCATAGATGTTGAGTTTATGCATGATATCATTGTTGAGCTTCGTCAATAGACGATGTTGAGCTTCGTTATATATGATGTAGAGCGTCACATATTTTGAAAGAAGAGTCTAGAACCAAGTGGGCTAAGGGTCGATCAACCTATGCCCCAGAACTATGTGCCAACGTAGGTTGTTACTATTATGTTATTGGGACCTCCCTTGTGAGATATCCCTATCCCTAGTGTCCCATGAGCTTGATATCGATATCACGGTAGCGTCCTTAGCCTTGGAAAGGTTTTGGATGACTTTGCTCACTTGAGTGTGATAGTCGGACCACGTAAGCTCTATCGTGGTCTTTCGGTTAAGTCACGAGTCTCCCATTGTATATATGATTCAGATTTGCATATTCATTACTCATGATTTTTACTTTACTCATGCATGTTCTAAAAGCAAGGTTTGACTCATTGTTCAGCTTTTCTATAAATATCATATTTTAGCTTTGAGTTATTCGAGTCAGTTATAATGTTATAAAGCTATGCATGGTCATATTATGAAAAGATTACAATTTCAGAATGAATGTATGTAGTCCTTCCTCGAAGATTTGAAAGCTTATGATATGTTACGAAATGTCTTAAATGATTTACTTTACTTAAGAGATTTTACTTACCTTGCATACTTGGTACATTCCACATACTGACCGCCGATGTTGCCCCGCAAGTGTACGGGTCGTACAAGTAATATAGTGGCTCTTTTTTAAGAACCAGAATGTTGAACCCCATAGGGACTGGACCAATTCAGCTAACTATCTAGTTCAAGTGTGATATAAAATTTTGCAAGTGTTGATTATAGAAGTTTTCGAGAAGGTTTAAGTGAGTCTAATTGTGGTCAACGAATTATTCTGAATTCACTCAAGGAGCAACATAGAGTTAAAGCCGGATAATCATGCGCTAATACGAATTTCAATGGTTTAAGTATGAAACTATCAATTGTCGTCTAACATAATTAGAATTGAATGTTCATGGCCTTCCGAACCTCTAAACACGACAAACTAGCCTCACTACTACATTATGAGCGATGATGCTAATTCTAGTTCGTTGGCAATTAATTACGTGGTTGTGGTTTATGTGGATATGAATAGGGACTCTCGTACACCTAATCATTCGACTCAACTTACTTACACAACTACTTCTTCGAGGGGTGAGGTGATAATTCTAAGTTGGTGCCTAGCTCATCTCGTTTTTTCAACCAAGCAAGGTGTTAGGTATATTTCTATCCTAACATAAATTATATCGTGAGATACAACCATGCTCCCTACATTCTCATGTTCTGGCCTAGGTAAATACTTTCTCAAGCATATGCCTAAGTTAACGTGTATGTTTTCATGGTGATCAATCATAAAAACAACCATAATTCAGAATGCAAGACAAAACAACAATCAATAACTTAATTCCAACACAATTTCATAAAAACACAATCATAACTCATGGCTTCAGCCCTGAGGAAGGGTTCTCGACATTCATGTTTGTAAAATTAAAAGGAAACGTTGTTAAAATAACATACTTACAAGAATTGGTAGAAGAGAATGGGAATTTGACAAACCCTAGGTGAGTTTTCACACTTCTCCCTTGACTCCTAGGTGGTTTTCCAGAATAAAATCGTGACCAAATGATTTTAGGAGTTAAGGGACCTATTTATAGTAAATGAGAATTTTGCAAAATTTAGCCTGTCGTGGAATGGCTCCATGTCACGGAGTGTATCGCGGTGCACTGCCTCCGTGACACGGAGGTAACGCGAAGGCACATTGGAAATTGCCTCTGGATGCCAAAATGTCGAGGGTCACAGCGCTGGCTGGCGTGACACGCTGCTTATACAGCGCGATGGCATTGTGCTGGCGCGTAGCTCGCCTGGCGTGGCATGGCGCTGGCGCGCAGATCGCCTACCTTCTTGATGCCTTCTCTCGCCCCTGGCATGGCGCTGGGCGCGGCACACGCACAGGGTGGCACGCTGCCTAGCGTGGCCAGCCTTTCCAAGGCATGCTTCTTGCCGAATTCGCAAATTGCTCCCGACTCCATTCCTCTGCTTCACCAACTTATAAATTAGTTCCTCAAATTCATGTAAACCTACAAAACAAGAACTAATCATGTTGGTTAGTACATATATTCACATTTATATAAAATCACATGAAAATGTATATAATTAATTAGCTAAACAAGACTAAATTAAGTTATAAAGCATCACTCGGGCATGCTATTTTGACCAAGATCACAACCCCACACTTAAAGTCTTATTCGTCCTCGAACGAACCTTTTACATTTCATGCCCATGAAGACTCACACATAGCTAATTTAGCAAGATAATTTCGTCTACGACTATAATGATTATTTAAGATAACAAGCTAAAAATAGAGCATGCATAATTTGATCATTGAAATGAAATACAACCCTGCCATGACTTCCTAACCTAAAGAATCGACTCCAAATCTTAGCAAACTCATGTGAATGAACTGATCAAGAAATCCAACATGAATTATATCCTTCATTCAACATGTGCCCTCACGGCAAGAGAGTTACCCATTTTCACACGCAAAAAAAAATTGTAAATCACAACATGTGTGCGTATATGAATAGAATTACACTCACTCTCACAAAGAATTCACATGCATTATGCAATGACCCATAAGCTTGCCCTTAGTGTTTTACTCCACTAATTTAAGGATGTATGAATGTAAGATCAAGTAGGACTTTTTAGGTTATAATGTAGCTAAGGGACGGGTAGGTACTATTATGGCCAGTAATAGTGACTATCTTCCCTAAGCGCTTTTAATACATCATGCCCTCATTACGAACTTCCCTTCTCTTACTTCTCCTTTATTTCTTTTCAGCTTTCCTTTCCCTCTTGTGTTCCCCCATTTCTTAAGGCACTCTTGGCTTATTGGTAAGGAGTTTTATAAGTAACTTTTCATTAATTTATTTTCTTACTCCCTACTAATACTCAACCGTATTCAAACAAGTGCACCCTTGACCTTTCTCAACTTTTACAACTTCCACTTTCCTTCTTTTTCATTCTTCTCACTCCTTTACTCTTTCAGATTTTTCCTTTAAGCGCTTAGGAGTTTTGGTTCAAATTCAAGGCTAATTAAAGAAAAAGGATTAAGCTTATGTTGTAGCTATAAAAGAACAGGCTCAAGGCTCAACGGGGCTAACTACGATTAAATATTCAAGGTAGGTAAAATGAGGGATAACATTTTGGTTCCTTCAAAGAAATGCGTAAATCATCTCCTACAATTCACATCCTTCATTTCGTTTTATATACACACTAGGCAAGTTACACTCCACAATAGCACAGAAAACTCAAAAACCTTACACTCATGGAACATGCTCAAATCAAGACACATTCATAGACTCTTAACTCAGCTAATCACAAGAATTCAAAATTAAGCTTCAATCACATTGAGTCAAATTCAAGAGCCTAAGTGTCTCAAACAAAGTTATACCTTTCTTACATGCTTCAACACTAGCCACACTTGCATCTTACAATCATGTATAGAACATAACAAGAACATCAAGCCATCAATTAGCTACGGGTTCAAAAACCAAAAACTTATTGACTAACATCCTCAAGACGGTCGTCATCCATCCATCGTCGGAAACAATCCCTAACTATGACTAAAAATATTATATACAGAAAAATAAAATTTTTATTCTTCGATTCAAAGACTCCCCATCCGAAAAGAACCGAAAAGAAAAAACAACGGGTGATGAAGTCATGCTTGACTCACAAAAATCACAAAAAAATTTCAATTATTTCGCACAAGCATTACATTCACCAAAAATCGTTAAGAACAAAATTTTTGAAATTTTCCTCACCCCACACTTAAATCCTGCTATGTCCTCATAGCATCAAATTAAAATTAAAATGATGAGAAATACTCCCTGAGCCTCTATGTCTAGCTAACAACATGCTTTTCTTCAAGGTTTCATAGGTGGGTGTTTGACCCTACAATTCTTCTATTCCATGTTTTTTAGCTTCCTCCTTCTCGAGTACTCAGACTTCCCTCCATCTGTGCTTAACTTTCTACCAAAGACACAAACATAATGAAAATAACAAAATCAACACCAACAAAAAATCATAAATTGTACTTGTGGTACCCTTGGATTGCCTCCCAAGCAGCGCCTTATTTTCCGTCGCAGCACGACGTGGACTATCCTTTTTAGGACATCCTCATACCTGGGTTCCTGTTCGAGAACCTTCTCCTTCTCTTTTGATTTTTAGAGGAAACAACCTCCACTTTGTTCCTCTCTTCCTCCAACTTCTTCACAATTTGAAGCCCTTTATCAAACATGGGCTGAACACTTGTCACTACCTTTTGCCATGCACCTGTGGAATCCTCCACCCCACACTCATCCTCTGGCAACACACTAACCTGACAAAGGTTTCTGTAGTGTGTGGATTGGTTCATTTCTTGGTATACGCGGAAGAGTTCTTCTTTATCCTCCACCCTCATTTTCAGGGTCCCTGCTCTCAGATCAATCACCGCTCCTCCGGTGACCAAGAATGGTCATCCCAAGATTAAGGGTACCTGGTCATCAACCTGAAAATCTAAGATAATAAAATCAACAGGTATAATAAACGTACCTACTTTGATTAGAAGGTCCTCTATTATTCCCTCAGGTGTCACTCGCGACTTATCTGCCAGCTGCAGCATCAACCTTCTTTGTCTCAGTTTTCCCAACCCAGGGTGTTAAATAAAGACAGGGGAATTAGGTTAACTGCTACCCCTAAATCACACAAAGCTCGTAGCACCTCAGCTTTACCAATTTGTTCGGGGAGGGTAAAACTCCCTGGGTCTTTGAGCTTTTTCGGAATCTTGTTCAGTACCCTGTGACTGCACTCCTCAGTCAGTGCTACCATCTAAACATCCACCCATCTGACTTTGTTCTCCATCACGTCTTTCAAGTATTTAGCATACTTGGGCATTCCTTTCAAAACATCAATTAAAGGCAAATTTATGTGAAGTTCTTTGAAACTCTCAAAGAACTTTTTGAAGCATTCCTCCTCCTTGCTCTTTTTGAATTTCTGAGGGAATGGTCGTGGTGGTCTTTGTGCTAGCTGCAATGAAGATTGGGCATTTTGTTTCCCAACACTCTGATTATCTCCCGTGTTGGTGGATGGTCCGGTCTAACCAACTCCAGCTGCGCCTCCTTTCTCAGCTCATTTGGCACTGCATCAGCTAATTGCTCGCCGCATCTCAAACTGATGGCATTGACTTGGGGGGGATTAGGATCCGTGTCACTTGGTAATCCCCCCCCCCCCCCGCCGCGATCTCATGTTTTGAGAAGCTGCTATCTGACCCACTTGTTTTTCAAGATTGCGGGTGGCCACTTGCTGATTCTTTAAGTCTGTTTCCATCCTCGCTTGATTTTCCACTAACTGAGTCTGGGTCTCCATGATTTTCTACAATATTTCCTCAATGCTACTGCTCACTTGACCATCATTCTGCCGATTCTGCTGATACTACTGTTATTGAGGTTGCTGATAACTCTGCTTTTGGTTTCCACCCCAAGAAAAATTCGGGTGGCCCTGCCAATTTCTATTGTAACTAGTTCCAAAATTCTGATTGTTTCGCTGCACATTACCAACAAAATTGACTAATTCCGGATTGGCTCCACAAGATTCTGCATTGTGCCCATTGTTACCACAAATTTCGCACCAAATTAGAGCTTGCTGAAATGCATTAACCTGGCCCTGTTGTTGGTTCATACTAAGTTTATTGAACTGAGTCATAATCTGATGCTGCAATGAAGCTAACTGCGTTGCCAAGGAATTCATTCCATCTACCTCTATCAACCCTAATCTCTTTCCTGCCTCGCTCGATGACTCGCTGTGTCACTCTGGATTTCTTGAGCAATTCTGTTCAACAAAGTGTACAACTCATCATACGTCTTCTCCAAGGCTTGCCCACTCGATGCAGAGTCCAGTAAAATTTTAGTGTGTGGGTCTAGAATTTCTACAAAGGTATGAGCAAGCACTTCATTTGATTGCTGGTGATGGGGACAATCTCTCAATAATGACTTGAATCTTTCCCAAGCCAGATATAAATTCTCATCAGGCCTCTGCTTGAAACTTAGTATTTCACTTCTCAACTTTGCAGTCTTTCCTGAAGGAAAAAATCTGATAAGGAACTTCTTTGCCAAATCATTCCACGAAGTTATGGAGTTCGGTGGCTCAGCTTTCAACCACTTCTTTGCCGATCCCAACAATGAAAATGGGAAGAGGGTGAGTCGGACATAATCTGTGGACACGCCGGTGGGGACAAACGTGTCACTAATCTCAAGAAAGTTCTGTAAGTGCTGCTGCGGGTCCTCATGTGCCATCCCAGTGAATTGACCACTAGAATGTAACAACAACACCATGTTCTGTTTAAGCTCAAAGTTCCCTCCAGGCTCCGGTTTCCGGATACTAGAGTTCACATTAGTCATTGTGGGATTGCCACTTCGCGAACTGGTCTAGCTACCATTGCTTCCGATGAAAATTGTGCTTGTCCCGCGAGTGGTTGTTGTTGTACCTTTTCTTGAAGTCTCTTCAGCTTTTGCCCTAGAGCTACTCTCCTTCGCAAATGGATTTGACGTTCAGGTTCAAGCAACGGTTCCACAAGCTCTCTATTTTTCGCCAACTCGGTAGGACAACCTGTCACCTGAAAATGATCAGACTAAGAAAAGGTTTCTCAACACTTAAGGAAATTTAAAAATCACACAAAAATAGATAAATTATCAAAACTTTGCCGAGTCCCCGGCAACGACGCCAAAAACTTGATGTGGCCCCGCAAGTGTACAGGTCGTACAAGTAATATAGTGGCTCTTTTTTAAGAACCGAAATGTCGAACCCACAAAGACTGGACCAATTCAGCTAACTATCTAGTTCAAGTGTGATATAAACTTTCGCAAGTGTTGATTATAGAAGTTTTTGAGAAGGTTTAAGTAAGTCTAATAGTGGTCAACGAATTATTCTGAATTCACTCAAGGAGCAACATAGAGTTAAAGCCAGATAATCATACGCTAATACGAATTTCAATGGTTTAAGTATGAAACTATTAATTGTCGTCTCACATAATTAGAATTGAATGTTCATGGCCTTCCGAACCTCTAAACACGACAAACTAGCCTCACTACTACATTATGAGCGAGGATGCTAATTCTAGTTCGTTGGCAATTAATTACGTGGATGTGGTTTATGTGGATATGATTAGGGACTCTCGTACACCAAATCATTCGACTCAACTTACTTACACAACTACTTCTTCGAGTGGTGAGGTGATAATTCTAAGTTGGTGCCTAGCTCATCCCGTTTTATCAACCAAGCAAGGTGTTAGGTATATTTCTATCCTAACACAAATTATATCGTGAGATACAACCATGCTCCCTACATACTCATGTTCTGGCCTAGGTAAATGATTTCTCAAGCATATGCCTAAGTTAACGTGTATTTTTTCATGGTGATCAATCATAAAAACAACCATAATTCAGAATGCAAGACAAAACAACAATCAATAACTTAATTCCAACATAATTTCATAAAAACACAGTCATAACTCATGGCTTCAGCCCTAGAGGAAGGGTTCTAGCCGTTCATGTTTTCAAAATTACAAGGAAACGTTGTTAAAATAACATACTTAGAAGAATTGATAGAAGAGACTAGGAATTTGACAAACCCTAGGTGAGTTCTCCCACTTCTACCTTCACTCCTAGGTGGTTTTCCAGAATAAAATCGTGACCAAATGATTATAGGAGTTAAGGGACCAATTTATAGTAAATGAGAATTTTGTTGTTACACCCCTTAAAATTCCCAACACATAGATGGCCTATTCGCGTGTTGGTTAAGAGTGTTTGAAAGCCATACATGCTAGAAAAAGGCCCGGGAAAAGACCGGACGAGAAACCTGTCAAACCATCGCAAAAGGAGCCAGGGCAGAGCCCCTCCGCGATGGCAACGTGTCACGGAGGTGGAGCCTCCGCGTTGGCTCCGTGACACGTTGGCCCTGTCCAGGCCCAAGTATATAAAGCCTCCACATCGGTTCATTTCAGTATTACATCATTTAATTTCCAGAACTCGTGAGAAAATAGAAAGGGCGCGAAAGTACTATTATATTATTGCTCAATTACGCTGTCAAACGTGGTGCAAACTCAAACTAACTCCAGATACTGAGGTATTAAGCAGTGAGGAGCATTCCTACGGATTTAGTTTCGCGAAATTCGGGCGGCGAATCGTCGTGCTACCGAACTAAGGTAAGTGGAATTGCTCCAAATTAGTGTCAATATACTCCTATCCCTAAAGTGAGTATTTCTCCCTTCTGGACTTTCAAGACTTAACGAGTTTTTGACCGTCTTTCGATAAGCCAAAGTTTAGGCTATAAATATATCGAAAATGACGTTTTCTTTCAGAATATTGGTGTATTTAGTTCTAATTGACATATATATAAATGCAGTTGGGAGAAATAGCTGGAGTACTGACCGAGCTTCGTTCGTTAATCGGATAAACCGAGGTTAAGGTATGTAAAGCTATTCTTTCGGCAAGCCAGGAAGTACAGTCTAGAAAATAAATAGAATAAAGGCTATTAACAGATACCCAGCGTACATGAACGATTTTAGTACAATTTCCAGCAAGCATGCTAGTATATCATTAGGTATCATGCGATAATCAGAATAACGGATAGTCAGATGAGTTTAGATAGTAATGTGGTATTAGCTAGTAGCTCAGCATGTTCTTACGTAATACCCAGAATGGAAGTTGTAAAAGCAGTATAATGAATTAGCAGGATTACAGATAGTATGTATTACATTTGTTGAGACTGTATCCGGTAATAGATAGCACATCTTATATTATTGAGCTATATCCAGTTATAGATGGCATGTTCTATGGTATTGAGTTATATCCAGATATAATTCAATCAGTAATTAGATATAGAAATTGCTCCAGACACCGATATAGCACCAGATACAGATATAGCTCCAGAAACAGATATGGCTCTAGAAACTGATATAGCTTCAGATCACGGATAATAATAATCAGATAAACAGATAAAGGCCAGGTAGCAGTTAGCCCAGCAATCAGAAACAGTGCAAAATAGGATATAACATCAGTTGTTTAATACGGACTGGCCTTGAAATAAAAGAAGAGAATGTGATTAGTATTTTTTTCATTTGAGCATGCTTGTTGTGTATGTGTTTTGCATGTTGAGACTTGTTATGGCATGTGGGTATCCTTTAGCATCCCCGCCGCCCCTGGGTTATAGCTGTGTTGATACCAGATTCAGATACCGCCCCCAGCTGGGCGATGTCGTCCACCTAGAGGACGATGATGGCCGACCACCATAATAATACGGTCCAGATTACCCTGCTTGCAGGGGCAGTTCAGTTCACTCTGCACAGAGCCAGATTAACCTGTTTACAGGGGCAGACTACTCTATGTGCGCTTGTGGTCGGGGGCAGTTTCAGATACAAATTTTTATAAAATTACCCTGTTGCGTGTTTACACCCAAGGGCAGTTTCAGTCATAGATACAGCAACAAATTACCCCGTTGAGCGCTTACGCCTAGAGGCAGGAGTCTTCGGACTCAGACACAGTTCATTGTCAGAGGCCAAGGCCTGAGCGACGTACCCAAGGGGGCCGGTAGGGGGAGCTCACAGTTATCAGCTGAGTGGAGTGACTTATTTTTGGTTGGTTTAGACTCGGGTATGGGTAAATAGATTGTTCTGTTGGTTGGCACCTTCCGACTTATGGGGGCCGGTCAGGTATTATGTGTATTTATATGTATATCTATATGTGCTATAAGATACTGATAGACAGTAGGACGACATGTCGTCAGGTACGCCTAATTTAGTTACAGAGTAGGTAAACTCTCCCCAGTTATCCTCAGCCAGATAGACTCAGCTACTTCCTGCTTATATGTCATGTTATTGTTGTTACCCTTTTTAGTTTTATATTTCAGTTTGCTTTACATGTTCGGTACCTTGGTGCTGACGCCCATAGGGGCACTGCATTGCTTGCCTGCAGGTATGCATAGACGAGGAGTCGATTCCTCGTGATCCAGTCAGCAGAGTTATCAGCTCCTATCCTCCGGAGCTAGACAGTCGGATGTTGTTCCTATTTCCTTTTTGATTACAGTTTGGGTAGGTCGGGGCTCTATCTCGACCAATCTATTATTACTTCCTAGAGGCTTGCAGTCTGATGTTTCCCTATGGTAGTGGAGCCGGTCGTGTGGGGCCGTGCATGTATATATGTGTTTAGTTGTTGATGTTGGCCATGTGGGGCCTTCTTCTGGTTATAGTTAGTGACCTTGTCGGTCACAAATGTGAATAGCAGTTGCTTCGGATTTTAGTGTCATTGTTCTACTTAGCTGTTGTGCATTGCAGGTGGCTATAGGCTTAATCGGCCGGGGGCTGTATTTACAGCCGCTATATAGCCGGTTCGTTTCTTGAAATAGAGCCAAAGATAGCCAAAGCACCATATGTGCTCAGGCTGGACCGTTTAGCAGCCCAGAGTCTAGCAGGCACCAGGTGCCCATCATACCCCCCAAGGTGGGGTGTGACAAACTTGGTATCAGAGCAGGTTGTGTCCCAGGGAGTCTGCAAGCCGTGCTAAGTAGAGTCTTGTCTATGGATGTGTTGTGCACCACATACTCTAGGCAGGAGGTTGTGAGGCATAATAGGATAGTTACCCTTCTTTCATATTCCGTCGTGCTATAGAACAGTACAGTATAGGGTTGAGTTCTTAAAACTTATCATATTCTTTGTCTACAGATAAAAAAAATGGCAGACCAGTGATACCCTGCCACAGGTAGAAGGTTGGATACAGCGGTGGGCGAAGGCACCAACAGGATGCCTCACTTACAGCCAGATTCAGCCTGGTCTGAAGGCGATACGGAGGTGTCATCTCGACCCTCCCAGTAGTCTCCACCTCGCCAGACACCATTTGAGGCAGCACCGCCTCCCACAACTCCTGCACCCACTTCATCTAATCAGGAGATACGTAGTGCGATGGTTATGTTAACCTAGATGCTAGCTACTCAGCGTCAGCCAGTACCACCTACAGCAGCAGAATCTCTAGGTGGGCCAGGTAGTTCCAGGGTTAGAGAATTCTTGGCATTGGGACCCCCTCAGTTTACAGGGTCAGATTCAGCGGAGGACCCTCAGGACTTTCTGGATCAGATGCAGAGAATCTTTAGAGTCATGCACGTAACCCCAGCAGAATTAGTGGAATTAGCAGTGTTCCGGTTGAGGGATATTGTTGTTTTGTGGTATGAAAGTTGGGAGAGATCTCGGGGAAGAGATGTAGCCCTTCCTACTTGGTCTAGCTTCTCAGAGGCCTTCCTGGACCACTACTTACCCCGTGAGGTCAGACAGGCCCGGATGGACCAGTTCTTACACTTAGAGCAGGGGGCTAGGAGCGTCCGTGAGTATTCTTTACAGTTCGACTCCTTAGCCCGCTATGCTCCAGCATTTGTGGACACCATGTCGTCCAGAGTCCATTGCTTTATTATGGGCCTCAATTCAGATTACATAGAGATGTGCATGACGGCTACTTTGAGAGAGGACATGGACATAGCAAGGGTACAAGCCTTCGCACAAACAATTAAGGGCCTGAGACAGCGGCAGCGGGGCGACAGACAGGCGACTTCGGAGCAGCGCCATAGAAACAGACCCGCTGAGATTTAGGGGGAAATCCCTAGGGGGCCGAGACCGTGATTTTCAGATAGACCACCCAGATCATTACCTCCGGTACGGCAGTAGAGAGGCAGATTTGTTCGCCGGATTCGGTTAGAGTCCGGTAGCAGTTTACGGACAGTAGCATCACCTCAGCAGCGGAGGGCAGAACATGATAGATTTGCACCTACCCCTTGTCCTATATGCCACTGACCCCATTCTAGAGCTTGCAGGCAAGGCTTCTCAGGGTGCTATTACTGCGGACAGGAAGGGCATTTAATGAGAGATTGTCCGACCAGAGGACAGGGTAGCCGGGATAGTCTGGATAGAGCATCAGCGGGGCCACGAGCTCCAGCAGCCTCAGCAGGGCGTAGACCCTCAGGTTTAGCAAATAGGGCCGAGGTAGATCAGGAGCCTCTGGCTCAGGTGCAGGCCCCAGCCGTACCTATGCATTACTAGGGTGGCAGGATTCAGAGGCATCACCCGCGTGGTCACAGGTATATTGATGATCTGCTCATACCCTTTTTATGTATTGATTCATTGAGGGTCTACCTTGTCATATATTACACCATTTGTGGACCGGAAGTTGGGTATCGAACCAAAATTGCTTCAGCATCCCTTTTCAATGCTTACACCGGTCGGTGACTCGATTACAGCTAAAAGAGTTTACCGAGGGTGTACGGTAGAGGTTGTTGATCGCCATACCACAGTAGACTTAATAGAACTTGAGATGGTCGACTTCGATGCCATTATGGGTATGGACTGGTTAGTGCCATGCCATGCCAACTTAGAATGCTGGACCAAGACGTTACGATTTCGCTTTCCAGGGGAAGCAGTGCGAGAGTGGAAAGGGAGCACAGCTACGCCAAAAGGTAGGTTTATTTCCTACCTTCAGGTGAGAAAATTAATAGCTAAGGGATGTATTTACCACCTAGTTAGAGTCCACGACGTTCGGGTGGAACCTCGTACTCTTTAGTCTGTTCCAGTGGTCAATGAATTCCCTGACATATTTCCAGATGAGTTGCCTGGTATCCCTCCCGAAAGGGAGATAGATTTTGCAATTGACTTGTTGCCAGGGACTCAACCTATATCTGTTCCCCCGTATCGCATTGCACCAGCTGAGCTTAGAGAGTTGAAAGAGTAGTTAAAAGATTTGCTCGACAAATGCTTTATCAGGCCTAGTACTTCCCAGTGGGGTGCGCCAGTTCTGTTTGTAAGAAAGAAAGATGGCTCACTCCGTATGTGTATAGACTACCGACAGCTGAATAAGGTAATGGTTAAAAACAAGTACCCACTCCCTAGAATAGATGATTTCTTTGGCCAGTTGCAGAGGGCTAGATGTTTCTCTAAGATAGATCTGAGGTCCGGATACCACCAGGTCCGAGTTCTTGAGAGGGACATTTCAAAGACTACTTTCAGGAACAGATATGGTCACTTTAAATTTCTAGTCATGTCTTTTGGGCTGACGAATGCTCCCGCAGTGTTTATGGACCTGATGAACAACATATTCAAACCATATTTGGATCTATTCGTGATAGTATTTATCAATGATATTCTGGTATATTCTCGTCTAGAGATAGATCACCAGAACCATCTACGAATAGTACTCCAGATCCTTAGGGACCGTCAGCTGTACGCCAAGTTTTCTAAGTGTGAGTTTTGGCTGAACTCAGTTGCCTTTTTGGGGCATGTCTTTTCGGATGCTGGTATACAGGTAGACACACAGAAAATAGAGGCGGTTAAGACATGGCCCAGACCTACCACTCCGACTGAGGTCCGTAGTTTCCTGAGTTTAGCAGGGTATTACAGGAGAATTGTTGAAGGATTCTCCACTATAGCAGCACCTCTGACAAAGCTGACACAAAAAGCAGCGAAATTTCAGTGGACGGAGGCATGTGAGCAGAGTTTTGAATAATTGAAAGATAGATTGACCTCCGCCCCAGTACTAGCATTGCCAGAGGGAACAGATGGGTATGCGGTGTATTGCGACGCCTTAGGCACTGGACTAGGTTGTGTGCTAATGCATTATGGAATGGTAATTGCTTATGCTTCCAGACAGCCGAGAAAGCACGAAAAGAACTATCCGACCCATGACCTTGAACTGGCCACAGTGATCCATGCTCTGAAAATCTGGAGGCATTATCTGTATGGCGTTCATGTAGCCATTTTTACGGATCATAAAAGCTTGCAGTACATTTTCACACAGAGGGAGTTAAATCTGCGGCAGCGTCATTGGTTAGAATTGTTGAAAGATTATGACGTAAATATTCTCTACCACCCAGGGAGAGCTAATGTAGTAGCAGATGCTCTCAGCCGTAAGTCAATGGGGAGTTTAGCGTATTTGCGACCCGAGCAGTAGGAGTTAGCCAAGGAAATTCATCAGCTAGCTGGTTTAGCCGTTCGAGTAGTAGAAACAGAAAATAACGGAGCGGTGATTAAGAACTCTGCTGTGTCATCGTTAGTTACAGAGGTAAAAGAGCGGCAGTACGAGGACCCTAACTTAGTCCAGCTCAGAGATAGAGTTCAGAAAGGTAAGGAGCCAAATTTCCAAGTGACTGAGGATGAAGTGCTACGTTTTAAACGCCGCCTATGTGTCCCGAATATTTCAGGGCTTCGCCAGCAGATCATGTATGAGGTACATTACGCTCGCTATTCTCTCCATCCAGGAGCTACGAAAATGTACCACGACATTAGAGACATCTACTGGTGGCCACGTATGACAGCTGAAATAGCTGAATTTGTATCAAGATGTCCTAACTGCCAGCAGGTGAAAGCAGAACACCAGAAACCAGGCGGTCTGACGCAGAATATAGTTCTGCCTTTGTGGAAATAGGAAGCGATAAATATGGATTTTGTAATAGGGTTACCTCGTACCAGATGCAGAAACGATTCTATTTGGGTAATCGTTGACAGATTAACAAAATCAGCCCATTTCCTGCCAGTACGAACTACATTCTCTACTGAGGATTATGCTGAACTGTATATCAGAGAGATAGTCAGATTGCACAGTGTTCCGGTGTCTATTATCTCAGATAGAGGAGCACAATTTACAGTGAGATTCTGGCAGTCGTTCCAGAGAGGCCTGGGGACACAGATTAACTTAAGTACAACCTTTCATCCTCAGACAGACGGGCAAGGAGAACGAACTATCCAAATGCTCGAAGATATGATACGAGTGTGTGTACTAGATTTTGGGGGTAGCTGGGATGAGCATCTACAATTGATTGAATTTGCATATAATAACAGTTATCATTCAGCTATCCAGACGGTGCCCTTTGAAGCATTATATGGGCGGAAATGTAGATCACCCGTCGGCTGGTTTGAAGTAGGGGCGACAGCGCTAATTGGGCCGGATATTATTCGTAAGTCAGAAGAGGTGGTGAAGCTTATCAGAGAACGCCTACTGACTGCTCAAAGCCACCAGAAGTCTTATGCAGATATGCGGCGGAGGAATCTAGAATTTTCTGTGGATGACCGGGTATATTTGAAAGAGTCTCCGATGAAAGGGGTGATGAGATTTGGCAAGAAAGGCAAGTTTAGCCCCAAGGTTCATTGGGTCATATCAGATTCGGCGGAGAATAGGCCGAATTACATACGAGTTGAACTTGCCTCCAGAGTTAGCGTCTGTTCACCCAGTATTCCATGTATCTATGTTGAGGAAGTTCGTAGGAGACCCTTCCACAGTTGTTCAAGTTCAGGATGTCCAGGTCACAGAAGAGTTAGCATACGAAGAGGTTCTAGTAGCCATCTTAGACAGACAGATCCGTAGGCTGAGAACGAAAAATGTTGCTTTAGTCAAAGTATTGTGGTGTAATAGGAACCGAGAGGAGATGACTTGGGAGGCGGAGGAAGATATGAAGACTAGATACCCTCATTTATTTAATGCCTAGCCAGGCGATAGGTATGTTAGTATTATTATCTTATGCAGTGCCTTATAGTATACATATAAATGAGAAGGTCTATTTTAATCTGTCATTTGAATACTATAGTATTGTGTGGAGTACCTGTACGGAACTTTTCTGCATTTCAGGTTTTTGGGATAGTCCATATTATAGGGGAAACTCTACCAAAATTTTTCTAGAAACAAGTTGAGTAAGTTGAGAAGTTCTCTAGATAGAAGTTTACATTCGAGGACGAATGTTCTTAAGGGGGGGAGAATTGTACACCCCGTAAAATTTCTAACACATAGATGGCCTATTCGCGTGTTGGTTAGGAGTGTTTGAAAGCCATACATGCTAGAAAAAGGTCTGGGAAAAGACCGGACGAGAAACCTGTCAATCCATCGTGAAAGGAGCCGGGGCATAGCCCCTCCGCGATGGCAACGTGTCACGGAGGTGGAGCCTCAGCGTTGGCTCCGTGACACGTTGGCCCTGTCCAGGCCCAAGTATATAAGCCTCCACTTTGGTTCATTTTAGTATTACATCATTTAATTTCCAGAACTCGTGAGAAAACAGAAAGGGTGCGAAAGTACTATTAAAGTATCGCTCAATTACGCTATCAAACGTGGTCCAAACTCAAATTAACTCCAGATACCGAGATATTAAGCAGTGAGGAGCATTCCTACGGATTTAGTTTCACGAAATTTGGTCGGCGAATCATCGTGCTACTGAACTAAGGTAAGTGGAATTGCTCCAAATTAGTGTCAATATACTCCTATCCCTAAAGTGAGTATTTCTCCCTTCTGGACTTTCAAGAAATAGCGAGTTTTTGACCATCATTCGATAAGCCAAAGTTTAGGCTATAAATATATCGAAAGTGATGTTTTCTTTCAGAATATTGGTGTATTTAGTTCTAATTGACATATATGTAAATGCAGTTGGGAGAAATAGCTGGAGTACTGACCGAGCTTCGTCCGTTAATCGGATAAACCGAGGTTAAGGTATGTAAAGCTATTCTTTTGGCAAGCCAGGAAGTACAGTCTAGAAAATAAATAGAATAAAGGCTATTAGCAGATACCCAGTGTACAGGAACGATTTTAGTACAATTTCCAGCAAGCATGCTAGTATATCATTACGTATCATGCGATAATCAGAATAATGGATAGTCAAAGGATTTTAGATAATAATGTGGTATCAGCTAGTAGCTCAGTATGTTCTTACGTAATACCCAGAATGGAAGATGTAAAAGCAGTATAATGAATTAGCAAATTACAGATAGTATGTATTACATTTATTGAGACTGTATCCGTTAATAGATGGCACATCTTATATTATTGAGCTATATCCAGTTATAGATGGCATGTTCTATGTTATTGAGTTATATCCAGATATAATGAAATCAATAATTAGATATAGAAATAGCTCCAGACACCGATATAGCTCCAGATACAGATATAGCTCCAGAAATAGATATGGCTCTAGAAAATGATTAGTATTTTTTTCATTTGAGCATGCTTGCTGTGTATGTGTTTTTCATGTTGACACTTGTTATGGCATGTGGGTATCCTTTAGCATCCCCGCCGCCCCTGGGTTATAGTTGTGTCGAGACCAGATTCAGATACCGCCCCCAGCTGGGCGATGCCAACCTCCTAGAGGACGATGATGGCTGACCACCATAATAATATGGTCCAGATTACCCTGCTTGCAGGGGCAGTTCAGTTCACTCTGCGCAGAGCTAGATTACCCTGTTTACAGGGGCAAACTCCTCTGTGTGCGCTTGTGGCCAGGGGCAGTTTCAGATACAGATTTTTATAAAATTACCCTATTGCGTGTTTACACCCAGGGGAAGTTTCAGTCATAGATACAGCAGCAGATTACCCCGTTGAGTGCTTGCGCCCAGAGGCAGGAGTCTTCGGACTCAGACATAGTTCATTGTCAGAGGCCAAGGCCTGAGCGACGTACCCAAGGGGGCCGGTAGGGGGAGCTCACAGTTATCAGCTGAGTGGAGTGACTTATTTTTGGTTGGTTTAGACCCGGGTAGGGGTAAATAGATTGTTCTGTTGGTTGGCACCTTCCGGCTTATGGGGGTCGGTAAGGTATTGTGTGTATTTATATGTATATCTATATGTGCTATTAGATACTGATAGACAGTAGGACGACATGTCGTCAGGTACACCCAATTTAGTTACAGAGTAGGTAAACACTCCCCAGTTATCCTCAGCCAGATAGACTCAACTACTTCACGCTTATATGTCATGTTATTGTTCCTTCTTTTTCATTCTTCTCACTCCTTTACTCTTTCGGATTTTTCCTTTAAGCGCTTAGGAGTTTTGTTTCAAATTCAAGGCTAATTAAAGAAAAAGGATTAAGCTTATGTTGTAGCTATCAAAGAACAGGCTCAAGGCTTAATGGGGCTAACTAGGATTAAATATTCAAGGTAGGTAAAATGAGGGATAACATTTAGGTTCCTTCAAAGAAATGCCTAAATCATCTCCTACAATTCACATCCTTCATTTCGTTTTATATACACACCAGGAAAGTTCTAGACACTCCACAATAGCAGAGAAAACTCAAAAACCTTACAGTCATGGCACATGCTCAAATCAAGACACATTCGGCAGACTCTTAACTCAGCTAATCACAAGAATTCAAAATTAAGCTTCAATCACATTGAGTCAAATTCAAGAGCCTAAGTGTCTCAAACAAAGTTATACCTTTCTTACATGCTTCAACACTAGCCACACTTTCATCTTACAATCATGTATAGCACATAACAAGAACATCACGCCGTCAATTAGCTACGGGTTCAAAAACCAAAAACTTATTGACTAACTTCCTCAAGACGATTGTCATCCATCCATTGTTGGAAACAGTACCTAACTATGACTAAAAACATTATATACAGACAAACAAAATTTTTATTCTTCGGTTCAAAGACCCCCCGTCGGAAAAGAACCGAAAAGAAAAAACAACGGGTGATGAAGTCATGCTTGACTCACAAAAATCACAAAAAAATTTCAATTATTTCGCACAAGCATTACATTCACCAAAAATCGTTAAGCACAAAATTTTTGAAATTTTCCTCACCCCACACTTAAATCCTGCTATGTCCTCATAGCATCAAATTAAAATTAAAAGGATGAGAAATACTCCCTGAGCCTCTATGCCTAGATAACAACATGCATTTCTTCAAGTTTTCATAGGTGGGTGTTTGACCCCACAATTCTTCTATTCCATTCTTTTTAGCTTCCTCCTTCTCGCGTACTCAGACTTCCCTCCATCTGTGCTTAACTTTCCACCAAAGACACAAACATAATGAAAATAACAAAATCAACACCAATAAAAAATCATAAATTGTACATGTGGTACCCTTGGGTTGCCTCCCAAGTAGCGCCTTATTTTCCGTCGCGGCACGACGTGGACTGTCCTTTTCAGGGCATCCTCATACCTGGGTTCCAGTTCGAGAACCTTCTCCTTCTCTTTTGATTTTTAGAGGAAACAACGTCCACTTTGTTCCTCTCTTCCTCCAACTTCTTCACAATTTGAAGCCCTTTATCAGACTCGGGTTGAACACTTGTCACTACCTTTGGCCATGCACCTGTGGAATCCTCCACCCCACACTCATCCTCTGACAACACACTAACTTGACAAAGGTTTCTGTAGTGTGTGGATTGGTTCATTTCTTGGTATACGCGGAAGAGTTCTTCATCCTCAACACTCATTTTTAGGGTCCCTGCTCTCAAATCAATCACGCTTCTCCGGTGGCCAAGAATGGTCATCCCAAGATTAAGGGTACCTGGTCATCAACCTGAAAATCTAAGATAGTAAAATCAACAGGTATAATAAACTTACCTACTTTGATGAGAAGGTCCTCTATTATTCCCTCAGGTGTCACTCGCGACTTATCTACCAGCTGCAGCATCAACCTTGTTTGCCTTAGTTTTTCCAACCCCAGGGTGTTAAATAAAGACAGTGGAATTAGGTTAACTGTTTCCCCTAAATCACACAAAGCTTGTAGCACCTAGCTTTACCAATTTGTATGCGGAGGGTAAAACTCCCTGGGTCTTTGAGCTTTTTCGGAATCTTGTTCAGTACCTTGTGACTGCACTCCTCAGTCAGTGCTAACGTCTGAACATCCACCCATCTGACATTGTTCGCCATCACATTTTTCAAGTATTTAGCATACTTGGGCATTCCCTTCAAAACATCAATAAGAGGCAAATTTATGTGAAGTTCTTTGAAACTCTCAAAGAACTTTTTGAAGCATTCCTCCTCCTTGCTCTTTTTGAATTTCTGAGGGAATGGTGGTGGTGGTCTTTGTGCTAGCTGCAATGAAGATTGTGCATTTTGTTGCCCAACACTCTGATTATCTCCCGTGTTGGTGGATGGTCCTGGTCTAACCAACTCCGGCTACACCTCCTTTCTCAGCTCTTTTGGCATTGCATCAGCTAATTGCTTGCCGCTTCTCAGACTGATGGCATTGACCTGCCGGGGATTAGGATCCATGTCGCTTGGTAATCCCCCATGCGATCTCATGTTTTGAGAAGCTGCTATCTGACCCAGTTGTTTTTCAAGATTGCGGGTGGCCACTTGTTCATTCTTTAAGTCTGTTTCCATCCTCGCTTGATTTTCCGCTAACTGAGTCTGGGTCTCCATGATTTTCTACAATGTTTCCTCAATGCTACTGCTCACTTGACCATCATTCTTCCTATTTTGCTGATACTACTATTGTTGAGGTTGCTGATAACTCTGCTTTTGGTTTCCACCTCAAGAAAAATTCGGGTGGCCCTGCCAATTTCTATTGTAAGTAGTTCCAAAATTCTTATTGTTTCGCTGCACATTACCAACAAAATTGACTGATTCCGGATTGGCTCCACAAGATTCTGCATTTTGCCCATTGTTACCACAAATTTCGCACCAACTTGGAGCTTGCTGAAATGCATTAACCTGGCCCTATTGTTGGTTCATACTCAGTTTATTGAACTGAGTCATCATCTGATGCTGGAACGAAGCCAACTGCGCTGCCAAGGCATTCATTCCATCTACCTGTATCAACCCTGATCTCTTTCCTGCCCCGCTTGATGACTCGCTGTGCAACACTAGATTTCCTTGAGCAATTCTGTTCAACAAAGTGTACAACTAATCATACGTCTTCTCCAAGGCGTGCCCACTCGATGCACAGTCTAGTAAAATTTTAGTGTGTGGGTCTAGACTTTCTACAAAGGTATGAGCAAGCACTTCATTTGATTGCTGGTGATGGGGACAGTCTCTCAATAATGACTTGAATCTTTCCCAAGCCAAATATAAATTCTCATCAGGCCTCTACTTGAAACTTAGTATTTCACTTCTCAACTTTGTTGTCTTGCCTGAAGGAAAAAATCTGATAAGGCACTTCTTTGCAATCATTCCATGAAGTTATGGAGTTCGGTGGCTCAGCTTTCAACCACTTCTTTGCCTATCCCAACAATGAAAATGGGAAGAGGGTGAGTCGGACATAATCTGTGGACACGCCGGTGGGGACAAACGTGTCACTAATCTCAAGAAAGTTCTGTAAGTGCTGCTGCGGGTCCTCATGTGTCATCCCAGTGAATTGACCACTATAATGTAACAGCTGCATCATGTTCTGTTTAAGCTCAAAGTTCCCTCCAGGCTCCGGTTTGTGGATACTAGAGTTCACATTAGTCATTGTGGGATTGCTACTTCGCGAACTGGTCTAGCTGCCATTGCTTCCGATGACAATTGTGCTTGTCCCGCGGGTGGTTGTTGTTATACCTTTTCTTGAAGTCTCTTCAGCTTTTGCTCTAGAGCTACTCTCCTTTGCAAATGGATTTGACGTTCAGGTTCAAGCAACGGTTCCACAAGCTCTCTATTTTTAGCCAGCTCGGCAGGACAACCCATCACCTGCAAATGATCAGACTAAGACAAGGTTTCTCAACACTTAAGGAAATTTAAAAGTCACACAAAAATAGATAAATTATCAAAACTTTGCCGAGTCTCGGCAACGAGGCCCAAAACTTGATGTGGCCCCACAAGTGTACGGGTCGTACAAGTAATATAGTGACTCTTTTTTAAGAACCGAAAAGTCGAACCCACAGGGACTGGACCAATTCAGCTAACTATCTAGTTCAAGTGTGATATAAACTTTCACAAGTGTTGATTATAGAAGTTTTCGAGAAGGTTTAAGTGAGTCTAATTGTGGTCAACGAATTATTCTGAATTCACTCAAGGAGCAACATAGAGTTAAAGTCGGATAATCATGCGCTAATGCGAATTTAAATGGTTTAAGTATGAAACTATCAATTGTCGTCTCACATATTAGAATTGAATGTTCATCGCCTTCCGAACCTCTAAACATGACAAACTAGCCTCACTACTACATTATGAGCGAGGATGCTAATTCTTGTTCGTTGGCAATTAATTACGTGGATGTGGTTTACGTGGATATGATTAGGGACTCTCGTACACCTAATCATTCAACTCAACTTAGCTACACAACTACTTCTTCGAGTGGTGAGGTGATAATTCTAAGTTGGTGCCTAGCTCATCCCGTTTTATCAACCAAGCAAGGTGTCAGGTATATTTCTATCCTAACACAAATTATATTGTGAGATACAACCATGCTCCCTACATTCTCATGTTCTGGCCTAGGTAAATGCTTTCTCAAGCATATGCCTAAGTTAACGTGTATGTTTTCAAGGTGATCAATCATAAAAACAACCATAATTCAGAATGCAAGACAAAACAACAATCAATAACTTAGTTCCAACACAATTTCATAAAAACACAATCATAACTCATGGCTTCATCCCTAGAGGAAGGGTTCTAGCCATTCATGTTCGTAAAATTACAAGGAAACGTTGTTAAAATAACATACTTACAAGAATCGGTAGAAGAGAATAGGAATTTGACAAACCCTATGTGAGTTCTCCCACTTCTCCCTTCACTCCTAGGTGGTTTTCCAGAATAAAATCGTGACCAAATGATTTTAGGAGTTAAGGGACCTATTTATAGTAGATGAGAATTTTGCAAAATTTAGCCTGTCGTGGAACGGCTCCGTGTCACGGAGTGTATTGCGGAGCGCTGCCTCTGTGACACAGAGGTAACACAGAGGCACACTGGAAATTGCCTCTAGAAGCCAAAATGCCGAGGGTCGCCGCACTGGCCGGCGTGGCACGCTGCTTATACAGCGCGATGGCATTGTGCTGGTGCGTAGCTCGTCTGGCGTGGCACGGCGCTGGCACACAAATCACTTTCCTGCATGCTACCTTCTCTCAAGCCTAGCATGGGCGTGGCATGGCGCTGGGCGCGGCACAAGCACAGCGTGGCACGCTGCCTGGCGCGGCCAACCTTTCCAAGGCATGCTTCTTGCCGACTTTCGCAAATTGCTCCCGATTCCATTCCTCTATTTCACCAACTTATAAATTAGTTCCTCAAATTCATGTAAACCTACAAAACAAGAACTAATCATGTTGGTTAGTACATATATTCACATTTATATAAAATCACAGGAAAATGTATATAATTAATTAGCTAAACAAGACTAAATTAAGTTATAAAGCATCACTCGGGCATGCTATATTGGGTGAGATCAACAACATACTTTCTATGTTGTATTATTTCATGATATAGGACCCAGTTCCTAGGCTTAGCCCTGATCATAGTCGGTCTTCCGAGTTAGCTCCGACTTGGTTGGTGAGTCCTCATCCTTCGAGGGCTAGACTTTCAGTTTCACTTATGTATTTTTAGTTTTAGTATATTGAGTTAGTTGAGGTCTTGTCCCATCAACTGATAAACATTAGAGGCTTTGTAGACTTATGTATGTGTTAGCTTCGGATGCTTAGTTTGATGATATGTTGAGTTAGACTTTCGCTGAGTTTATATCTTTGATTCTTCAGTTTATCGATCGATGTATGCTTATGCCATGGGTAAACTTGGGGTCTCTCGGGGTTCCTTGTCCCGTGTCTACGATGGCCTCTGTTCGGGTCGTGACAAACTTGGTATTAGAGCAATAGGTTTGAAGTGTCCTAGGGTGTTTGAAGGCCGCGTTAAGTAGAGTCTTTTTCATGGGTGTAAAGCGCGCCACACCTATGAAGAAGAGGCTACAAAATGTTTAGGAAATTTCCCTTCTTTCATGATCTATGTTGTGCGATGAAGAGTCTTTCTATCCTTCTAATTCATGCTATTCTCGATTGCAGAATCATGGCTCCTCAAAGAATGAACAGAAGAAGGAATGGAGGTGGTGAATGACACGTGGATGGAAATAGTTATGGGCATCACCCATCCCCACCAGTTCAGGAGCCTCAAGCATCGGAGCCAACCGCTCATGATGAATTTTGGGGCTCTATTCAGATGCTTGCACAGGCCTTGACCATTCAGGTCAATCAGCAGGTCTTTGTGCATGTTCCGCAAAATGGCAATGCAGCGGCGGCTCGAGTCAAAGTCTTCTCGAGGATGAACCCGCCGGAGTTCTTCGGGTCCAAGGTAGATGGGGACCCACATGAGTTCATAGATGAGATTGTTAAGATCACCCAAGTCATGGGGGTGAGTAGTGTTGAGTGCACAGAGTCGGTTTCGTACCAGTTGAAGCGGGTTGCGCATATCTAGTTTTACCAATGGAAGGACAACAGAGTCGCAGGAGTAGGTCCGCTCACGTGGGAGGAGTTTCAGGTTGCATTCCTAGATTGACTCTTCCCTTAAGAGATGATGGAGATAAAGGCAGCTAAGTTTGTAAACTTGAAGAAGGGAAGGATAATAGTGCAAGAGCATTCCCTTGAGTTCACTTACCTATCAAAATATGCCCTACAGTTAGTGGCTGACCAGAGGATGCGGGTGAGCAAATGTTTGCATGGTATAATAGGGTATTTGGAAAAGGAGTGTCGGGTTGCTATTCTTCACCGGGATATGGACTTTCATTGCATGGTGTTGTACGCCCAGTAGATGGAGGCGGCACATTCGAGATAGAGGGAGGCCAAGAGTTCCAGGACCGAGGATCAAAAATTCTCTCAGCAGAGGTCCGGTGGTGGGCACTGACAACAGAATCACCAGAGATCATCAACCCTGGAATCTTCGACATTGAGTATTCCATCCAGGCCCAAACATGATTAGAGAGGGTGAACATCAGGCTCGAGGGATCAGAGCAACAGACCTACAGATATTAGCATCCCAGCTTGTCACCAATGTGGTCGGGGGCACACAGGCCAGTCCCTGGTAGGTTCAGGTGCTTGTTTCGGGTGTGGGCAGCCTGGACACATGCTTCGAGATTGTCTAGCTACAAGGTAGGATCAGGTTAGGGGCCGAGGCCTAGCTTCTAGTTCATCATCCCCTCCCCCACGCTCAGCATATCAGGGGGCATCTACTAGAATAGTTGGCGGTCAGCTCCATAACAAATTCTATGCTTTAGCTTCCCGTCAGGAGAAGGAGGTCTCCCCGGATATGGTCACAGGTATGTTGTGAGTCTTTCATATTGATGTTTATGCTCTACTAGATCAGGGGGATACCATGTCTTTTGTGACACCATATGTGGCCAGTAGCTTCAGAGTCAGTCCCAATGTCTTCTTAGAACACTTCTCAGTTTCCACTCCAGTAGGTGACTTAGTTATAGCTAGACGGGTGTATAGAGGTTTCCCAGTCTCAATCCTTCATAAGGTCACTTCAGCAGACTTGATAGAGTTATCCATGATCGATTTTGATGTTATTCTCGGCATGTATTAGCTATTTGCATGCTATGATTTAGTTAATTGTAGAACTCGGGCGATAGAGTTCCAATTTCTGGGTGAGCTAGTCTTAGAATGGAAAGGTAGTTCAACTGTGCCTGTAGGTCAATTCATTTCCTACCATAAGGCCAAGAAGATGATTTCTTACGGTTGCATATACCATCTAGTTAGGGTTAAGGATGTTGAGTCCAAAACCCCGACTATCCAGTCAGTTCCAGTAGTACGTGAGTATCCAGAAGTCTTTCCTGATGATTTTCCAGGTGTCCCTCCCGAGCGAGAGATTGATTTCGGTGTAGATCTTCTTCCCGACACGCAGCCTATATCCATTTCTCCCTACAAAATGGCTCCAGCCTAGCTAAAATAGTTGAAGGATCAGTTGAAGGACCTATTAGAAAAGGGCTTTATTAGGCCGACTAAGTCTCCATGGGGTGCACCAGTGTTATTTGTCCGGAAGAAAGATGGTTCGCTTCGGATGTGCATTGACTATCGCTAGTTAAACAAGGTCATCGTTAAGAATAAGTATCCTTTTCCTAGGATTGATGATTTGTTTGACCAGCTTCAGGGTGCCAAGTGTTTCTGTAAGATTGATCTTAGATCCGGGTATTACCAGCTCAGGGTTCGGGAGAGTGACATCCCGAAAACCACCTTCAGGACTTGGTATGGTAACTACGAATTTGTTGTTATGTATTTTGGACTAACCAATGCCCTTGCAACATTTATGGATCTAATGAATAGGGTGTTCAAGGAATATTTGGACATGTTCGTGATTGTGTTCATTGATGATATCCTTATATACTCTCGGAACGAGGAGGAGCATGTCGGTCACTTGAGAGTAGTGCGTTAGACCCTCAAGGATAGTCAGTTGTGTGCAAAGTTCAGCAAATGTGAGTTTTGGTTGGACTCTGTGGAATTTTTGGGCCATGTGGTATCGAGTGAGGGCATAAAGGTAAATTCTCAAAAATTGAGGCGGTGAAGAATTGGCCTAGACCGGTGAATCCATCAGATATCAGGAGCCTTTTGGGCTTAGCGGGTTACTATCGGAGATTTGTTGAGGCCTTTTCATTAATTGCGGCACCTTTGACCAAGTTGACTCAGAAGAAGGTAAAGTTCCAATGGTCGAAGGCCTGTAAGAAAAGCTTCCAAGAGTTGAAGACTCGACTCACTTCAGCACTAGTGTTGACCCTACCTGAGGGTACCGATGGTTTTGTAGTGTATTGTGATACTTCGAGAATCGGACTTGGGTGTGTGTTGATGCAACATGGAAAGGTGATAGTATATTCCTCAAGAAAATTGAAAGTCCATGAGAATTATTACCCGACCCATGATCTTGAGTTGGACACAGTGGTGTTCGCATTGAAGATATGGCGGCATTACTTGTATGGGGTCCATGTGGATGTATTCACGAATCACAAGAGCTTGCAATATGTGTTCACGCAGAAATACCTAACTCTTCGACAAAGGAGGTGGTTGGAGTTACTAAAGGACTACGACATGAGTGTCCTTCACCTCCCGGGTAAGGCTAATATGGCAGGGGATGAACTTAGTAGGCTCTGTATAGAGAGTGTGTCCCACGTGGATGAGGGAAAGCAGGAGTTGGTGAAAGATGTCCATCGACTTGCGAGGTTGGGAGTTAGATTGGTCGACTCAACTGATGGCGGCATTGTTGTGCAAAACGGATCAAAATCATCCTTGGTGACGGATGTGAAATCCAGAAAAGATGAGGATCTGATTTTGGTAAAGCTGAAGGATGTCGTTGGAAGTCAGAAGGTGGAGTTCTTCTCCCAAGGGAGAGATGGGGTGCTGCGGTACCAGGTCCGTCTATGTGTTCCATATATTGATAACTTGAGGGACCAGATATTGCATGAGGCACATGGATCTAGGTATTCTATCCATCCGGGTGCCACCAAGATGTATCATGATTTGTGGGAATTATATTGGTGAACGACATGAAGAAGGATATTGTAGAATTCATAGCCAAGTGCCCGAATTGTTAGCAAGTGAAAATCGAGCATCAAAGGTTAGGATGCGTACTTCAGGATATTATCATGGATTTCATTACAGGCCTACCTCGTACTCGTCGACACTACGACTCTATTTGGGTGGTGATAGATAGGTTAACCAAGGCTGCACACTTTCTACCTGTCAAAATCACAAATTCAGCGGATGATTATGCCAAACTGTATATCCGAGAGTTTGTGCGATTACATGGAATGCCTTTGTCTATTATCTCACACCGAGGTACTCAGTTTACCTCTCAGTTTTGGCGGTCTTTTCAAAAAGGGCTTGGGACTCAAGTTAAACTCAGCACGACATTTCATCCACAAACGGATGGTCAGGCAGAGCGGACAATTCAAACTCTTGAGAACATGTTGAGAGCTTGTGTGATAGATTTCAAAGGTAGTTGGGATGATCACTTGCCCTTGATTGAGTTTGCTTATAATAACAGCTATCGCTCAGCCTCCAGATGGCACCATTCTAGGCTCTTTATGGGCGGAGGTGTAGATCACCCGTCAGATGGTTTCAGATTGGTGAGGAAGCTATGATAGGACCTGATTCGATTCATGAGGCTATGGTGAAAGTTCAGTTGATAAGGGACATGCTGAAAACCACTCAAAGTCATCAAAATTCATATGCTGATGTGAGAAGATGAGAGTTGGAGTTCGAGGTGGAGGATTTGGTATTTTTGAAGGTATCGCCCATGATGGAAGTCTGCAGTTCGAGAAGAAAGGAAAACTCAATCCCCGCTATGTTGGTCCCTACCAGGTTATGAGAACAGTTGGTAAGGTAGCGTATGAGTTGGACTTTCCATCAGATTTATCTTCAGTTCATCCCGTCCTTCATGTATCACTCTTGAAAAAGTGCTTAGGTGATCCATCTTTAGTTGTCCCGGTGGAAAGCGTTGGTATGGGAGCTAGCCTTAGTTACGAGGAAATTCTAGTTGCAATCTTGGATCGTCAGGTTCGGAGGTAGAGGAACAAAGAAGTAGCTTTGGTGATGGTGTTATGGAGAAATCAACATGATGAGGGAGCTACGTGGGAAGACGAAGTGGCTATGATAGCTAAATACCCTCACCTGTTCCCTACCGGCTTAGTTTCAGTTTGAGGTATCAATTTTTGCCCTAATTCTCTAATCAGTTTCCATGTTCAGTTCATGTGCACAAGTTTGATTTATGATATGACAGATGTATATGATGTCTGAATTCGATTCAACTATGTAGTTCTTTTTGGAGGTAGTCATTCCACCAATTTTTGGTTTAAACAATCAATATTTGATTATGATAATTGCATGTTTCTATTTTCTGCTTGTTTCCAACATTCAAGGACGAATGCTCCCAAGGGAGAGATATAGTAATACCCTAGAGGTGCTGAAGAATAAGACCCGGGAGTTCAAATCTGAAATCTGCGGAAATTGGGAAAAATAGCACAGGACTCGTGGAGTAACGACTCGTGGTTGCAAACCACGATCCGTTGTTAGCAGTTGCGGGTTCAGCTATTTGGGTGGCAGTGGAAGTAATGATTGATATAATGAGTCATTGTAAAAAACAATGAGTCCTTGTTCATTGTCGTGGTAAGAGATGGACTTAGCATTTGGGGATTATAATGGTCCATCCAACGACCCATCATGGCATGCACCGATCTGTTTTCGTGATTCTTGGTAAGGGAATCTAAATCTCCAGTGGACTTGACGGACGGATACCACAATCCATTGAAGACAACAACGAATCGTGATGAGACTCGTCGTGGGGAAGTTCAGAAGGTTCAGGAGGGCAATCAACGATCAATTAAAAGACCCGTTAGACCTAAGGACGAGTTGTCCTGTCTATCTATGGTCTGATTCTGAGAGATGTCTTTGGAAGTGCATAGCACGGACAGATACCACGGGTCATCGTATCCTTCAACAACCCGATGGGTCGTCTGTTGTTTGGTCCATGAGTAGTTTTCTGCAAATTAAGTAAGGGTATTTCTGTCATTTCCTAGTTCCTAAGACCTATACTACATCGTTTAAGGATCGTTTTGAAGTGTTTTAAGAGGGGGAAAACCTATTCTAAGTTAATTCATTCTATGCATGCAAACTTGAGAGTTTGAAGAGAGGATTTAGAGCAAGTTTTGAAGGTTTCCATTGGAATCTCTTCTTGAGCAATTAGAGAAGTGGTAAAATCATCCCTTCTAGGTGTGTAGGGTTATGAGTGGGTGTTTCCTTCCTCACCCATTCCCCAAATCTCTAGCTAAGTATGAGAAATTCATATGATCAAGTTATAGGGTTTTTACCCAATTGCATGATTCTTCAATATCTACACATGGGTACGATTAGATTATGTTTATATTGATGAATTGTGAAGGTTGGGAAGATTTTAAATTGTTTTCAATCAAAACTTGCGTTTTCTAAATTATGAAATTAAATACCCATGGATGTTAAGTTCATGAAAGAAGAGAATGATGATGAATATGTGATGATGATGAGATTTGATAATGAAAAGCATGTTTCTAAAGATACCCATGATTATGATATTATTTTCAAAATAAATTGTGTAGATCCAAACATGATAAAGTTTTGGGCAAAGCCCTTATATCAAGTATGATAGTGTAGTATCTCTAAAGTAAGCTTACCACATGGTTTTGGAGTAGTGCTCCCACTTATATTTGAGTTTGTGGTATGTTTCGAAATAAAGCTTTTCATATGCATGAATTCATAATTGAGATGTATGTTATTGAGCTTCATTTCCATACGATGTCGGTTCTATGCATGATTCATTATTGTGCTTTGTCAAATGACAATTTTGAGCTTCATATCATACGATGTTGAGTTTATGCATGATATCATTGTTGAGCTTCGCCAATAGACGATGTTGAGCTTCATTATATACGATGTAGCGCATTGCATTTTTTGAAAGAAGAGTCTAGCACCAAGCGGTCTAATGGTCGATCAACCTATTCCCCAGAACTACGCGCCAACATAGGTTGATACTATTATGTTATTGGGACCTCCTTTCTAAGCTATCCCTGGCCCTAATGGCACATGAGCTTGATATCAATATCATGGTTGCGTCCTTAGCCCTGGAAAAGTTTTGGATGGCTTTGCCCACTTGTGTGTGATAGTCGAGACCACGTAAGATCTATCGTGGTATGTCAGTTAAGTGATGAGTCTCCCATTTTCTATAAGATTCAGATTTGCATATTCATTACACATGATTTTTACTTTAATCATGCATGTTCTAAAAGCAACATTTGAATCATTGTACAACTTTTCTATAAATTTCATATTTCAGCTTTGAGTCATTCGAGTCAGTTATGATGTTATGAAGCTATGTATGGTCATATTATGAAAAGATTATGATTTCATAATGAATGCATATAGTCCTTCCTCTCATATTGGAAAGCTTATGATATGTTATGACATGATTTACTTTACTTAAGCGGTTTTACTTACTTTGCATACTCAATACATTCCACGTACTGACCGCATACTTTCTATGTTGTATCGTTTCATGATACAGGACCCAGCTCCTAGGCTCAGCCCCGCTTGTAGTTGGTCATCAGAGTTAGCTCCTACTTGGTTGGTGAGTCCTCATCCTTCGAGGGCTAGACTTTCGGTTTCCTTATGTATTTTCAGTTTCAGTATTGTTGAGTTAGTTGGGTCTTATCCCATCAACTCGTCCAGATTAAAGGCTTTGTAGACTTATGTATGTGTTAGCTTCAGATGCTTATTTTGATGATGTATTGAGTTAGACTTCTGCTGAGTTTATATCGTTGATTCTTCAGTTTATCGAATGAGTTAGATGTATGCTTATGCCATGGGTCGACTTGGGGTCTCTCGGGGTCCCTTATCCCGTGTCTACGATTCGGGCCTCCGTTAGGGTCGTGACAGCGCATCTCCGTCCCACCTTACAAAATGGCTCCAGCTGAGCTTAAGTAGTTGAAGGAGCAACTAAAAGATCTTCTTGACAAGGGGTTTATCAGACCCAACACCTCTCCCTAGGGTGCTCTAGTACTATTTATGCGTAAGAAAGATGGTACCCTCAGAATGTGCATAGATTACCATCACCTTAACAAAGTCATAGTCAAGAACAGGCATCCCCTACCCAGAATTGACAAATTGTTTGAAGAACTTCAGGGAGCCAGTTGTTTCTCAAAAATAGATCTCAGGTCGGGGTATCATTATTTAAGGGTCAGAGAGTGTGACATACCAAAAACAACGTTCAGAACTCGGTATGGTCACTACAAGTTTGTGGTTATGTCATTCGGGCTAACAAATGCCCCCACAGCCTTCATGGACTTGATTAACAAAGCCTTCAAGCAGTATCTGGATATGTTCGTCATTGTATTTATAGACGACATTCTGGTATACTCCAAAAATGAGGAAGAGCATGAAAATCACATGAGATTAGTATTACAGACATTTAGAGACTGCTAGTTGTTCGCCAAGTTTAGAAAGTGCAAATTTTGGTTAAAGTCTGTGACTTTCTTGGGTCATGTGGTCTCGGGTGAGAGAATACAGCTAGATCCTCACAAGATAGCAGTAGTGAATTATTGGCCAAGACCTACCTCTTCTACGAAAATAAGGAGTTTTCTGGGCTTATCTGGTTATTATCGACAGTTTGTGGAAGTCTTCTCCTCTATAGCATCTCCTTTGACTAAGTTAACTTAGAAGAAACTGAAATTCCAGTGGTCTAATGCGTGTGAGAAGAGTTTCTAGGAGTTGAAGAGTCAAGTCACTACTGCTCCAGTTTTGACCTTGCCAGAAGGGACAGAGGGATAAGTTGTTTATTGCGACACTCCAGAGTTGGAATTTGGTGCGCTCTGATGCAGCGGAACAAAGTGATAGCCTATGCCTCTAGACAACTCATAGTTCATGAGAAGAATTATCCAACTCATAACTTAGAGTTGGCATCGGTGTTGTTCTTTCTAAAATAAGAGACATAATCTGTATGGGGCTCACATGGATGTGTTCACAGATCACAAGAGCCTTCAGTATGTGTTCAGTCAGAAGGACCTAAAGCTTCTCCAGAGAAGGTGGTTGGAGCTAATGAAAGACTACAACATGAGTGTGTTGTACCACTTGGGCAAAGCCATTGTGGTGGCTGATGTACTAAGCAGCTTGTCTATGGGAAGTACAACTCATGTTGAAGAGGGAAAGAAGGAAATAGTGAAGGATATTCACAGGCTAGCTCAGTTGGGAGTATAGTTTGTGGATTCTGCCGAGGGTGGAGTGGTAATGCAAAGTGGGTTAGATTCTTCCTTGGTAGTTGAAGTTAAGTCCAGACAGGATGAAGATCCCATCTTACTCAAGCTTAAGAAAGCCGTTCTCAGAAAAGAAACAGAAGCATTCTCTAAAAAGGGAGATGGTGTTCTGCGTTCCAAGGAAGATTGTATGTACCGGATGTCCGTGAGTTGAGCAGTAGATATTGGCTGAAGCGCATAGCTCGAGATACTCCATTCACCCTGGTGCTACTAAAATGTACTGCGATCTACGAGATATGTACTACTGGAACGACATGAAGAGAGACATCGCTGAATTCGTAGCCAAGTGCCCGAACTACCAGCAAGTCAAGTTAGAGCATCAAAGACCAGGAGGCATGCTTAGGATATCAACATACCCACATGGAAGTGGGAAGTGGTGTGCCCGCAAGTGTACGGGTCGTGCAAGTAATATAGTGGCTCTTTTTAAGAAAAGGAATGTCGAACCCACATGGACTGGACCCATTCCTCTAAATATCTATTCCAAGTGTGATATTAATCACAGAAAATGTCGATTATAGAAGTTTTCAGGAAGGTTTAATTAAGTCTAATTTTGGTCAACGACATATTCTGAATTCACTCTAGGAGCAACATAGAGTTAAAACCAGATAATCGTGCGCTATTATCAATTGCAATGGGTTAAGTATGAAACTATCAATTGTCGTCTCACATAATTAGAATTTCATGTTCAGGGCCTTTCGAGCCTCTAACACGACAAACTAGCCTCACTGCATCATTGTGAGCGAGGATGCTAATTCTAGTTCGTGGGCAATTAATTACGTGGATGTGGTTTATGTGGAAATGAGTAGGAACTCTCGTGCACCTAATCATTTAACTCAATTTAGCCTCACAATTACTTCTTCGAGTGGTGATGTGATAATTCTAAGTCGGTCTCTAAATCATCCCATTTTATCAACCAAGCCAGGCATTAGGTATATTTCTATCCTAACACAAATCATATCGTGAGAAACAATCATGCTCCTTACATTCTCATGTTCTGACCTAGGTAAATGCTTTCTCAAGCAAGTGCCCAAGTTAACGTGTATGTTTTCATGGTGATCAATCATAAAAACAACCAATAATCCAGAATGCAAGACAAAACAACAATCAATAACTTAATTCCAACACAATTTCACAAAAACACATTCACAATTCATGGCTTCAACCCTAGAGGAAGGGTTCTAGACATTCATGTTCGTAAAACTAGAAGAAACTACAACTAAATTAACATACTTATAAGAATTGGTAGAAGAGAAGGGAATTTGACAAACCCTAGGTGAGTTCTCCGACTTCACCCTTCGCTCCTAGGTGGTTTTCCAGAATAAAATCGTGACAAAGTGGTTTTAGGAGCTAAGGGACCTCTTTATTGTAAATGAGAAATGTACACAATTTAGCTTGTCGTGGAACGGCTCCGTGTCACGGAGTTTATCGCGGAGCACTGCCTCCGTGACATGGAGGTAATGCGGAGGCTCTCTGGAAATTGCCTCCGGATGCCAAAACTGCCGAGTGTTACCACGCTGCCGGCGTGACACGCTACTCATGCAGCGCTTGGCAATCTTCTGTCACGCAGCTGGCCTGGCGTGGCACGCTGCTGGCGCGCTGGAGCATGCCTGGCATGGGCATGGCATGGCACTGGGCGCGGCACACGCACAGTGTGGCACGCTGCCTGGCGCGGCCAGCCTTGCCATGGCATGCTCCTTGCCGACTTTCGCCAATTTCTCCCGACTCCATTCCTCTACTTCACCAACTTATGAATTAGTTCCTCAAAATCATTGAAACCTACAAAACAAGGACTAATCATGTTGGTTAGCACATTTATATAAAATTACATGAAAATGTATAAAATAAATTAGATAAACAAGACTAAATTAAGGTATAAATCATCACTCGGGCGTGCTATTTTGCCCGAGATCACAACCCCACACTTAAAGACTTGTTCCTCCTCGAACAACCTTTTACATCTCATACATATGGAGACTCACACATAGCTAATTTAGCAAAATAATTCAAGCTACGGCTATAATGATTATTTAAGATGACTAGCTAACAATAGAGCATGCACGATTTAATCATTGAAATGAAATACAACTCCGCTAAGACTACTTAAACTCAAGAAGCGACTCTAAATCTTAGAAAAGTCATGCAAATCAACAGATTAAGAAATCACACATGAATTATATCCTTCATTCAACATGTGCCCTCATGGAACGAGAGTTTCCCATTTTCACACGCAAAAACTTTTTAACTCACAAGATGAGTGGGTACATGAATAGAATTACGCTCATTCTCACAAAGAATTCACATGCATCATGTAATGACCCATAAGCTTGCCCTTAGTGTTTTATTCCACTAATTTGAGGATGTATGAATGTAAGATCAAGAAGGACTTTTTAGGTTTTAATGTAACTAAGGGACGGGTAGGCACTATTATGGCCAGTAATAGTGACTATCTTCCCTAAGCGCTTTTAATACATCACGCCCTCATTACGAACTTCCCTTCCCTTACTTCACCTTTTTCTCCTTTCATCTTTCTTTTTCTTCTTTTGTTCCCCCTTTCTTTAGGCACTTTTGGCTTATTAGTAACGAGTTCTATACGTAACTTTTCATTAATTTATTTTCTTACTCCTTATAATAGTCATCCATTTTCACACCAGTGCACCCTTGACCTTTCTCAACTTTCACAACTTCTATTTTTCCTTCTTTTTCATTTTTTCTCACTCCTTTACTCTTTCGGATTATTCACTTAAGAGCTTAGGAGTTTTGGATCAAATTCAAGGCTAATGAAAGAAAAAGGATTAAGTTTATGTTGCAGCTATCAAAGAATAGACTCAAGGCTCAATGGGGATAACTAGGATTAATTATTCAAGGTAGGTAAAATAAGGGATAACATTTGGGTTCATTCAAAGAAATGCCTAAATCATCTCCTACAATTCACATCCTTCATTTCGTTTTATAAACACACCAGGCAAGTTCTAGACAATCCACAATAGCACAGAATACTCAAAAACCTTACACTTATGGCACATGCTCAATTTAAGACACATTCAGCAGACTCTTAACCCAGCTAATCGCAAGAATTCAAACATTAAGCTTCAATCATATTGAGTCAAATTCAAGAGCCTAAGTATCTCAACCAAAGTTATACCACTTGCATGCTTCAACACTAACCATACTTGCCTCTTACAAACTTTATAGCACATACCAAGAATATCAAGCATCAATTAGCTATGGGTTCACAAACCCACAACCTATCGACTAATTTTTCCTCAAGACGGTCGTCATCCATCCATCATCGGAAACAATCCTTAACTATGACTAAAAACATTATATAAGACAAAGAAAAGAAACAGAAAATTTTTATTCTTCGGTTCAAAGACCCCCCGTCGGAAAAGAAAAACCAACGGGTGTTGAATTCATGCTTGACTCATAAAAATTTTTCAAATTTCTCACAAATTCCTCACAAGCATTACATTCACCAAAAAAAAATCTGTTAAACACAAAAAGTTTGAAATTTTTCTCACCCCACACTTAAATCATTATATGTCCTCATAACATCAAATTAAAATTTAAAGGACGACAAATACTCCCTCAGCCTCTATCCCAAGCTAAAAGCATGCTTTTCTTCAAGTTCTCCTAGGTGGGTGTTTGACCCCACACTTCTTCTATTTCATGCTTTTTAGCTTCCTCCTTCTCGGTATTTAGACTTCCCTTCATCTGTGCTTAACTTTCCACCAAAAACACAAACATAATGAAAACAAAAAAATCAACACAAAATCAAAATTAAACAATTTGTACTTGAGGTACCCTTGGGTTGCCTCCCAAGCAGCGCCTAATTATACGTCACGACACGACGTGGACTGTCCTTTTCAAGACATCCTCATACCTGGGTTCTCTTTCGAGAACCATCTCCTTTTTCTTTTGTTGTTTAGAGGAAACAGCCTCCACTGTGTTCCTCTCTTCCTCCAACTTCTTCTCAATTTGAAGCCCTTTATCAGACTCGGGCTGAACACTTGTCATTGCCTTTGGCCCTGCACCTGTGGAATCCTCCACCCCACACTCATCCTCAGACAACACACTAACCTGACAAAGGTTTTTGCAGTATGCGGATGGGTTCATTTCTTCATAAATGCGGAAGAGTTCTTCTTCATCTTCGACCCTTATTTTTAGGGTCCCTGCTCTCAGATCAATCACCGCTCCTCCGTTGGCCAAGAATGGTCGTCCCAAGATTAAGGGTACCTGGTCATCAACCTGAAAATCTACAACAATAAAATCAGCAGGTATAATAAACTTACCTACTTTGATGAGAAGGTCCTCTATTATTCCATCGGGTGTCACTCGCGACTTGTCAGCCAGCTGCAGCATCAACCTCTTCGGCCTCAGTTTCCCAACTCCAGGGTGTTGAATAAGGATAGGGGAATTAGGTTAACTGCTTCCCCTAGATCACACAAAGCTTGTAGCACCTAAGCTTTACCAATTTGTATGGGGGAGGGTAAAACTCCCTGGGTCTTTGAGCTTCTTTGGAATCTTGCTCAATTCCCTGTGACTGCACTGCTCAGTCAGTGCTACAGTATGGACATCCACCAACCTAAATTTATTCGCCATCATGTCCTTCAAGTATTTAGCATACTTGGGCATTCCTTACAATACATCAATAAGAGGCAAATTTATGTGAAGTTCTTTGAAACTCTCAAAGAACGTTTTGAAGCATTCCTCCTTCTTGCTCTTTATTACAAGATAATATAAAGGAATATATGAAAGATAGTAATCTGGAACGTAATCTGGAATATTTAGAGTACGCATATGGATGTATAGAAGAGTTACAAAGATTAGAACCATTAAAAATAGAATACTATAATAAAATGTTTAACCAATGAACCAAACACAGAATAAATCAAAGAAAGGTCATATCCATAAAAAAGCTAAAAAATTAAAAAATCAGTTAAAAATATTATATCCTGAATATAAACAGCTAAGCTTAAATAACAAAAATAAAAATAGACTCGAACACCTAATAGATCTAATCTCAGAAACAGAATATAAATATATAAAATGTCTGAAGAAGAAAAAATTAACATAAATAACAACGAAAAATACAAACAACAATTATTAAAAGAAATAGAAGAAATAACAAATGAAATAAAATTTAGAAAAGAAAGATTAAATTACTGTATAATCGCAGAAATAGAATCTAAAAGAGAAAAAGGGATTTACAACACTTTTGATGCTCAAAAATAAGAAAATAACATGAACTTAGGTATGTTTATGTGGATATAAGGCATTTTTCCTGTGATTGCAGGATGAATTGATGTTGGACCTAAAAATGGCAAAAGAAAGCCTGAAAGATGCAAAATAGGGGTAATGTGCAGACCACAGTACGAGCCGTAGAAAGGACCTACAAGTCATACTAAGGGCCATGAAAAGTTGCAGAAGGCTTAAGGTGTATAGAGGCAATGTACGAGTCTTAGTACAAATTGTACCAAGATGGTATGAGTCGTGATGATGAAATCGTCACAAAATTCAGAAAATTTGCATAAAGTGCTTACTCCTGCTACGGAAGGAATGTACAACCCATGGGAAGAAGGAACGAGTTGTACCATGACGGTCGTGTTGAACTTTAGAAGAATTCCAAAGTTTCAGAATTAAACTACGGGAGCTCAACACGGGTCGTATGAAGAAGGTACGAATCGTACCTGGATCCAACACTTAGCCGAAATTCATCTAACAATGCAGGGTACGACAGGCAGCTATGAGTCGTAGGAAGCTGCTACGGATCATAACTTGGCTCGTGACGACTGCGACACCAGATATGGAAATTCATCTAGTTAGCCTAGGAAAAGGATTCTTGTGTCTGTATAAATACGTTCTATGTTTTATTTTTTTGTATACAATCATAGAGAAGGGAAACAAGTAAGAGAGAGAGAGAGAATTGAGTTGATTCAACTTGTGATCAACCTTTTCTTTAATTCA
The DNA here is from genome assembly GCA_035772735.1 of Datura wrightii. NCBI lineage: Eukaryota > Viridiplantae > Streptophyta > Magnoliopsida > Solanales > Solanaceae > Datura > Datura wrightii. The sequence goes on from JASDFA010000007.1 coordinate 102,344,394, forward strand.
ACTTGTTCTTGCTACTTGTTTTTAAAGATTTTGTGGAGTAATTAAAGGAAGTGTTTTTCTCAATAATTATTGTAGGTATTGATTTTTATTCTTAACCATGAATGCAAATCACAACTTTACAACTATGAGAGGCTAAAACCTCCATAGCTAGGGTTGTGGGAACTATGGTGGATTGACCAGCTAGGGTTACACAAAGTGATTTTAAAACCAATACCAAATACCTATATTTTATTCTTTTCATGCTTAAATGCTTCTTAATGATGCGCAACGTTAGGATATGCCCGGATTCTTTACTTGCTTTGGTTAAAGAGGTAGAGATTAGAAAAAAAGAATTACAACAAAGCCTTGATTTTGATAATCATTGTATTAACTTGAATTGTGGCCGCTGGATAGTTAAATCTAGAACTTAGTGATAACGATATTTTGAAACCACTCATGAGAATTGGTCGAGTAATTGAGTATAGGCATTCAATAGGGACTGGTCAGTCATTTGAATGAACCTATGTTATTAGTTCTATAAGTAAGTATTGGTGATAATCACGAGTGTATACTCAAAGTAGTTATGAACCCATGGGGAACACAAACCCTAGTTATCCTTTGATATTGACTTAACACCAGAATTTTAATATTTGTTTTTATTATTTATTTTCTTTAGAATCCCCCTATTTTGAAGTAACTACCTCACAAGTTCAATTACCGGCTATAATCCAGTCTCCCTATTTTCCATGGGTTCGACCCCAACCTCTAGTTGGGTTCTTTATTGACAACGTCCGCTTCTCACTTCAGTAAGAGATGTGGTTTCAGCGTTATCAAAAAGTGGCACCGTTGCTGGGGAATATGACTAAAACTAGGGTATTAGCTTGTAATTAACTTTTTGGTAGTTAGTTCTTTAATTATGTTTATTTTTGTGTTTTTGATACTGACAGGTTGTTCACCGATGAATGCCAAGCACTCGGAGTAGAGGATATCCCCTTGTTCCATTAAATCATTAAATTGAAATAGCACTACGTAGAATGGAAAACCACGAGCAAAGAGAAGCCTACATATCTGAAGAAGCTAATCAATCTGAACTAGCTCGGCAACTGCACACAACATGCGGAAGATAAAAGAGATGAAGTGGTAAATGCTGGTCGACAAGGGAGGGGCAATAGAGCTCATAGATTTTCCCCTCAATACTTTGACGATGATGATGACCCAGATATTGATAAAGTCGAGTCAATTGGAGAAATTGTTCCACCACCACTGCCCACTGGGGCCAATTCGACATTAAAAGCACCATGATTCAGTTGCTAAATATGAAAGGGGTGTTTAGTGGTCACGCAATGGATGATGCCAACCTGCAGTTAATGAACTTCGTAGGAATGTGCAAGGCATACAGGTTTCCCTAAGTAAGCCAGGATGCAATACGGCTTAGACTCTTCCCTTTTTCTCTGTCAAGGAAGCTACTTTGTGGTTATCAGAATTTTCCAATGACTCCATAACCAACTGGAGGGAGCTTAAACAGGCCTTTGTGGAGAGATTCTTTCTCCCGTCTAGCATGTTACAGCTAAAAGATGAGATCTATAATTTTTGATAGATCAAGATTGAGCACTTCATGAAACATGGTTGAGTTCAAAAAGAAGTTGACTAAGTGCCCCAACCACAAAATCCCAGATGTTAGTTTGTTGGAAATTTTTTATAGGTCTCTGAACAATAGCACCAAGGCTGTAGCAGACACGATAGCTAGAGGAGCATTGATGAGTCATACCTGGGAGCAAGCTGCCACCATTCTTGATAGGGTGACTAAGAGAAACAGGGCTTGGCATACGAGGGAGGCTGATGTAGTGGTAGGAACATATGTTGTTGGTTTGACTGCAGACCAACGATGAAAAAAAAGAGCGTGACCAGGAGTTGGCTCATATGCGCACATCATTGGACTTGCTGACAAAGCATATTGTGGGAGTTGGAGCCAAACAGGTCAATGACGTGGGTACTCAAGGAAGGGAGCAAAGAGCTGATAACTCTGATCTTGAGGAGGAGGCAAACTTTTTTGACAGCCAGGTGGCAAGTTTCTGAACCAACGCCCAAGCATCTGGACAAGACAATTGGTGCACAGGTTCATGAAATAAAGGTCAGAACCAGTATATAGACAACTACAATGGAAATGGGTTCATAGATAGGAGCCACGGTCGTGAGCATGAAGGATATTGGAGGCGCAATGATGGATATCTCAATGACCGGGCTGAATTCTATGTGCCTCCTAATGCACGAGAAAGGGAGGTTGGGCAATCAAAGTTGGAGAGCATGATGACCGAGATGTTGAAGAAGGTGAGATCCACTAATGATCAGCTGAAGGAGATCCGAGGTGATTTGTCAAGTAAGGGTCAAAAAGTGGAATCTGATGCTACCGCCATCAAGTAAATTGAACACCAACTTGGGCAACTGTCAGCATTAATGAACCCTAGACAAAAGGGTACACTGCCTAGAAACACTGTCTAAAATTCAAAGAATGATGCACTTGTATGGCGGTGATGACTAGGAGTGGTAAAATCACGGTTGACCCCCCGTTTACAATTGAAGTTGAGTGGAAGAAAGAGAACACAACTGAGGATGATGATACTAGTGCTGAGAAAGAGGCTGGTGAGTATCAAGAGGCCCCGAGAGGTTAGAAGGAACCTATCATGGATCGAGGGGCAACGCAAGTGCAAAAAGCTATCCCACAACCACCACCACCATTTCCCCAAAGGATGAAGAAGAAGGTGGAAAATGGTAAGTTCTAGAAATTCCTTTCAATGCTTAAGCAACTGTCTGTGAACATATCATTTGTCGAAGCGTTAGAGTAGATGCTAGGATATGCAAAGTTTATGAAGGACCTAGTGACGAAGAAGGGATCTGTGAGCTATGAGCCTGTTGACAATGTGCATCATTGCAGTGCCATAGCTACAAGGGTCTTAGCACAGAAAAAGGAGGACCCAGGTGCCTTCACTATTCTATTTATGATTGGCAATGTTGAGCTCGCAAGGGCACTCTATGATCTGGGAGATAGCATTAGTTTGATGCCCTTGGCTGTATTCAAGAAGTTAGGATTGGGAGCTCCTAAACCGACCAACATGCAACTAGTGATGGCGGACAGAACAGTTCAGAAGTCAGTGGGGATCCTGATCGATGTTCTTGTCAAGGTAAATAAATTTATATTCCCAGCAGACTTCGTGATTTTGGTTTGCGAGGTTGATTATGAGATCCCCATCATTTTGGGGCAACCATTCCTTGCGACCGGGAGAGCTCTAGTAGATCTAGAAGCTGGCTTGTTGAAGTTTAGGCTGAATCAAGAGGAGGTCACATTCAACATCTGCAAGACAATGAAGCAACCCAAGGAATTTGTGTGATCTCAATACTGGAGGATGAGTATGAATCACTTGAAGAATTCTGAGTAGTCAAGAGATTTGCGTCATGCTGCGACATTAAATCAGGCGCTTCTTGGGAGGCAACCCAAGTGGTGGACTGGTGAAGTCTGAGTAACCAACCTACCTACATCGTGTCGCGATGTTAAATCAAGCGCTGCATGGGAGGCAACCCATGGAAGGTGAAGTCTGAGTAGCCCAGGTATGTTCTCTTCCCTATGTTCTTCTAGATGATGCTTCGGGGACGAAGCTTACTTTTCAATAGGGGGAGGACGTGTACTTGTGATTTTTGGTTCATCTGAGGGTTTTTATTGTCATGTTTCTTTTCCCCCAAACATGTTATCTAGTAGAACCGGTATGTGTAGGAATTTTATTATATTTTAGTTTGTAATTTTTGTTTAATTAGAAAGTAGCTTAGGAGCACTCAGCCAATAAAAATGCACTAGTTTTTGTTTTTGAAATGACCCTGTTTTAAATTTTTTTGATGCATTAGTTATGTATTTGTGACAACATGCATGATTGCTATGGATATTTGAATGTCATTTAGTTTGTCAACATGAGTAGTTTTGTTAAATCAGGTATAAACCAGATAGGTGAGGTGAAAATAGTTCATGTACCAAGTGTGAGTGAGGTATATTAGTCAGTTTGGTATTGTGTTATAGATCTAGAATTTGCCAGGTTGGTCTCTGCATAGGCTAAGGATGGTTGGTTAGGATATGATCATAGGCCATTTTTGTTTAGCTCACTTTTAGCCTATATTTCCCTACGAAAAGTTGCGTGAATCCCTTGATCCCAAGTTTGAGCCTTAATAGACCATGTTTCTTTGATTTACCGATTAACCGTACCCATTTTTTACAATGAACTTGTTTTGACCCTAGTCCTTCCATGGATATTGTGAACCTCAACATAAGAAAAATGCTTAAGTTGAGGGTGTATAGAGTAGGGTGCGCAAATGGTGGGAACGGAAGAAAGGAAAAGAAAAGAAAAGAAAAGTAGGAAATGGTGAAAAATGAGGTATGGTGAAATGAACAGAAAAGGATGAAAAATTATGTAAATGTTAAAAATAAAGCTCAAAGAAATTTTGAAAATGTTGAAAAAAGTTGATAACTCACCACACCCATGCAAATGTGAATAAAAAGGAAAAAAGGGGGAAAAAGGGAATGAAAGAATAAAAGGGTGAATTAGATGATGGTGTAGCCAATGTATGTAGTGCCAAGGAAGGAATAGTCACTTATAAAATCCACCATCTTTATCATGTCCAGCCCTGAGCCTATGTTACAAGCCATATCAAGTCCTATAGTGATCCTAACCCGACCATTTGAAAAACCAAAGTAGAGAAAATAAAAGCAAGCCTATGGTATCTGATACATAATCCTTGTAAGTTATTTGTGATAGTGAGTGCCTTACTTGCTTAGTCCCATATCATGTTGGACATTTCATATTTGAGTGGGGACTTCATTTGTGTGAGGGCACATTGATTATGTTTTCTTTTACCGTTGGACTATGTGGAAAAGATCAAAATCCATAGATTATGATAATATTTCAAAATCACAAAACCCACCATTTAAATTGTTTGGAATTTATATAATCAAATACAAAACCCAACCCCATGAGTTTTTGATAATTGTACATAAAATCATAGAGTAGGAGCATGGGTGTGGAAGAATTCACCCATTGATGACCTTACATACCTGGAAAAACTTGATTCTTAATCTCCCTTGAAAGCCCAAGATGGAATTTAGAGAAATTGGGGAAGAACACCTTGAATCACCTTCTAGACACCTCTCTATACTCTTGCATGCATGAATGAGTCTTAACATGGACTAATCCCCCCTAAAAGACCCTATTCAGACCTTAAAATGACATAATTTAGGCCTTAGAAATTTAGGAATTACGAAAATACCTTACTAAAAACGCAAAAATTACTAGCTGCCAGTTCCTACGAGGGACCTGACGAGTCATTTCCAGGGGCACGACTCGTGGCCTGAATTTGTGATGTATACTGCCCAAACAAGCTCAGGGGACGCCACGAGGCACCTCACAAATCGTGGTGGCTGACCACAACTCGTCATCACCACCCGTGGTCCCTACTGCCTCAAGCGATCCATCCTTGCCACGGGTGACCTCACGAGTCGTGAGGTCTGACCACGACTCTTGGTCACCCCCGTGGCCTCCCCAAAACTCTGCAAAGTCCATCCTTACCATGAGTCACTTCACGACTCGTGGTCCCACCTAACGAGCCATCTCACGAACCGTCTTGTGACCTGGTGCTTATTTCCAATTTTTCTCCGTTTTGACTCCCGGGTCTGATCCTTAGGTTCTCGGGGTATAACAATATATCCCCCTTGGGAATATTCGTCATCGAATGTTAGAAACATGCAGAAAACTCAGAAAAAAACAATCACCATATATAAATACTGATCATTTAAGCTGAAAACTGGCGGATTGACTCCCTTCGAAAAGAACTACATAACTGAACTGAATTCAGACATCACATACAATTTCCATATCATAAAACAAACTTGTGCGCATGAACTAAACGTGGAAACAAATTAGAGAATTAGGGAAAAACTGATACCTCAAACTAATACTAAGCCGGTAGAGAACAGGTGTGGGTATCTAGCCATCATATCCGCTTTGGCTTCCCAAGTAGCTCCTTCAACATGCTGATTTCTCCACAACACTTTAACTGAAGCTACTTACTTGTTCCTTAGCGTACAGACTTGACGATCTAAGATTTCCACCAGAATTTCTTCATAGCTGAGGCTATCCTTTACACAAACACCAACGCTGTCCACCGGGACTACTAAAGTTGGATCACCCAAACACTTTTTCAAAACTGACACATGAAACACAGGATGAACTGAAGATAACTACAAGGGCAAGTCCAACTCATACGCCACCTTACCAACTCTTCTCACAACCCGATTGGGGCCAACATAGCAGGGACTGAGTTTTTCTTTCTTTCCGAACCGCATGACTCCCTTCATGGGAGTTACCTTGAGAAATACCCAGTCGTCCACATCAAAATCCAAATCTCTCCTCCTCACACTGGCATATGATTTCTGACGACTTTGAGCGGTCCTCAATCGGTCCCTTATCAACTAAACCTTCACCATCACCTCGTGAAATGAATTTTTTCCTATCATAGCTGCCTCACAAACCTCAAACCATTCGATGGGAGATCTACACCGCCACCCACAGAGAGCCTCGAACATTGCCATCTAGATACTACAGTGATAACTGTTATTATAAGCAAACTCGATCAAGGGCAAATGATCATCCCAACTACCTTTAAAATCCATAACACATGCCCTCAACATGTCCTTAAGAGTATAGATTATTCGTTTCGCCTGGCCATCATTCTGCGGATGAAATCTTGTGTTGAGCTTAATTTGAGTCCCAAGCCCTTTCTGCAAAGACCGCCAGAACTGAGAGGTAAACTGAGTACCTCGATCCAAAATAATAGACAAGGGCACTCCATGAAGTCGAACCAACTCTCGAATATACAACTTGGCATAATCATCCGCTGAATCTGTGGTATTTACCAGTAGAAAGTGTGCAGCTTTGGTTAACCTGTCTACCACCACCCAAATGGAATCACAGTGTTGGCGGGTACGGGGTAGGCCTATAATGAAATCCATATTAACCTCTTCCCACTTCCAAGTGGGAATCCCGACCTTTGATGCTCGACTTTCACTTGTTGACAGTTTGGACATTTGGCTACGAACTCTGCAATATCCTTCTTCATACCATCCCACCAATAGATTTCTTGCAAGTCCCAATACGTCTTCATAGATCCCGAATGGATAGAATATCTGGTACCATGTTCTTCATGCAATATCCGAACTCTCAATTCATCAACGTTTGGGACACGTAGTCGACCTTGGTATCGTAACATACCATCTCCCCCTTGGGAGAAAACCTCCACCGTTTTACTCCGCACCGCTTCTTTCAGCTTTCTCACAATCAGATCCTCATCTTTCTTAGATTTGACATCAACCACCAAGGACGATTCTGGCCCATTCTGCACAACAACGCTGCCATCGGCCGAGTCGATCAATCTAACTCCCAATCTTTCGAGCCAGTGGACATCCTTCACCAACTCCTTCTTTCCCTCATCCACGTGGGACACACTCTCCATAGAGAGCCTACTAAGTGCATCTGCCACCACATTAGCCTTGCCCGGGTGGTAAAGAACACTCATATCGTAGTCCGTTAATAACTCCAACCACCTCCTTTCTAGAAGATATAGATCTTTCTGCGTGAACACATATTGCAAGCTCTTGTGATCCGTGAATACATCCATATGGACTCATACAAGTAATGCCACCATATCTTCAATGAAGACACCACGGCGGCCAACTTAAGATCAGGGGTCGGGTAATTCTTTTCGTAAACTTTTAGCTGTCGTGAGGCATATGCTATTACTTTCCCATGCTGTATCAAGACATATCCCAGTCCAACTCTCGAAGCATCACAATATAAAACAAATCCATCTGTACCCTCGGGTAAGGTCAACACTGGTGCTAAAGTGAGTCAGGTCTTCAATTATTGGAAGCTTTCCTCACAAGCCTTCGACCATTAGAACTTTACCTTCTTTTGAGTGAACTTCGTCAAAGGTGCCGCAATAGATGAGAAACCCTCAACAAATCTATGGTAGTAACCTGCTAGGCCCAACAAACTCTGAATTTTTGAAGGATTCACCTGTCTGGGCCAATTCTTCACCACTTCGATTTTCTGGGAATTTACCTTAATGCCCTTACCTGAAACCACATGGCCTAGAAATACCACCGGGTCCAACCAAAACTCATATTTGCTGAAATTTGCATTTAACTGACGATCCTTGAGGACCTGAAGCACTACACACAAGTGAGCGGCATACTCCTCCTCGCTCCGAGAGCATATAAGAGTATCATCGACGAACACGATTACGAACATGTTCAGATACTACTTGAACACCCTTTTCATAAGGTCCATAGAAGCTGCAGGAGCATTGGTTAGTCCAAATTACATAACTACAAACTCATAATGGCCATACCGGGTCTTAAAGGCTATCTTTGGGATATCACTCTCCCAAACTTTGAGCTGATGGTATCAAGACCTGAGATCTATTTTTGAGAAACACCTGGCACCCTGGAGCTGGTCAAATAAATCATCAATCCTGGGCAAGGGGTACCTATTCTTGATAGTTACTTTATTCAACTGCTGATAATCGATACACATCCAAAGTGATCCATCCTTCTTTCGAACAAAGAGAATGGTGCACCCAATGGAGACTTGCTCAGTCTAATGAAACCCTTATCAAACAAGTCCTTCAACTGTTCTTTTAACTCTTTTATCTCAGATTGAACCATCCTGTAAGGAGAAATGGAAATGGGATACGTATCGGGCAATAGATCAATACCAAAATCAGTTTCCCTTTCCGGAGGAACACCTAAAAAATCATCGGGGAACACCTCTGAATACTCACACACCACTGGAACTGACTAAATAGTCGGGGTCTCAGACTCTACATCCTTAACCCAAACAAGGTGGTACATATAACTCTTAGAGATCATTTTCCTTTCCTTAAGGTTGGAAATAAACCGACCAGCTGGTACGGCTGGATTACTCTTCCATTCCAACATTGACTCACCCGGAAACTAGAATTCCACCGCACGGGTCCTACAGTTAATTGTAGTGTAACATGCAAACAACTAATCATACCCAAAATGATGTCAAAGTCAGTCATGGCCAATTCTACTAAGTCTGCAGAGGTAACCTTATGCAACACCGTAACGGAGGAACACCTATGCACACGCCTAGCTACCACTAATTCACCGACTCGAGTAGATATGGAGAACGGTTCTGGAAAAAATTCAGGACTAACTCCAAAACTACTAGCAATGTAAGGGGTAACAAAAGAAAAAGTAGCTCTCGGATCTAACAAAGCATAAGCATCAATATGAAAGATTTGCAACATACCCATGACCACATCTGGCGAAGCCTCCTGCTCCTGGTGAGGCACCAGAGCATAAAACCTATTTTGGCGCTGACCACCCGCTGAACTAGTGGAGGCACCATGCTGAGGGGATCATGCTGCTAGAGTGGTAGAACTGGCTACAGGCAATCTTTGATCCTGCGTCCGGGTTTGCCACACCCAAATGAAGCATCCGCACCGACCAGGCACCTCCCTGGATTATTCTTGCCGCACTTCGCACAAATTCAAAAAGTGAGCTCCACCTGCATGCTACCATAATCCCTCGAGCCTATATCCCTACTCCTCTAGTCTCCCCTGAACTTGGATGGCATGCTGGATAATGATGGAGCTGGACAAATGGACCTGTGTTGGGTTTTCTAACGTTATCCACCCCATGACCTGGCCTGAAAAATCCTATAGTTGTCGGTCTTGGCCCTCTTGGCCTCTCTCTGCCTCTTGTAGAAGGAATCCATTTGCTGCGCATGCAATACAATATAGGAAAGTCAATGTCCCGGTGAAGCATGGCGATCCGGCAATCCTTGTCCAAGTAATCTGCTACTCCATGTACAAAATAGCTCATCCGAGCCCACTGATCCACCACCAACTTCGGAGCATATTTCGATAACCAAGTGAATTCCAATGCATACTCTTGGACAGATATGTTATCCTTCTTTAGATTCACAAACTCGGCCGCCTTGAGCTCCCTCATCTCCACAGGGAAGAATGAATCCCTGAATGCGGTGTGAAACTCATCCCAACCTATCGGTCTTGCGCCCTCCACCATTACATCCTTCCATGGCTTAAACCATATATGTATTACCCCCTTTGGATGATAGGAGGTCAAATCAATGCATTCCCCATTGTTCACCCCCATAACCTAGGTAATCTTCAAAATCTCCTCAATAAAGTCATGTGGGTCCTAATCTACCTTCAACCCAGTGAACTTCAGAGGGCTCATCCTCAAGAAATCTGTCACCCTAGCAGCTTCCGCATTCCCATTTTGTAGATAATGTGCCACAATTTGATTCTAAACCTGAGCTATCATGGCCTGTGCCAACATCTGAATCACTACCCTAAACTCGGCGTGGGCAGCTGGCTCTAGTACATGCTCCTCATGAATGGGTGGAGCTAGTTGATGCTCACCATCATGGTCACCCTCATGATCATTTCCATTTCTTTTTCTCTTGGCATTTACTCGATGTGGAGGCATGATTCTGCAAATGCGAATAGCACGAATTAGAGGAGTAAAGGACGTTCATTGCATGACATAGATCATGAAAGAAGGGAACAGTTCCTAAACATCTAGTAGCATCTTCGTCATAAGTGTGGCGCGCTTCACACCCATGAAGAAGACTGTACCTAACGCGACTTTCAGACTCCCTAGGACACATAAACCTATGGCTCTGATACCAAGTTTGTCACGATCCAAACATACACCCGGATTGTAGACACGGAACAAGGAGCCCCGAGAGACACCAAGTCCACCCATGGCATAAGCATACATCCTATTAAATCACATGAGTGGAAGACTTAACACAAAGAACGTAATCATAACATATCATAAGGGAAAATAAGTACAAGACTTATACAGTATGACAAAATACAACTTGTAGTCTGATAAGCCTCTAAACATGAAAGGCAGATTGATGGGACAACTCCCCAACTAATCCAACATCCAAAAATTGAAAGGAATAACTTAAAGTGTGAACATGTAGCCGTCGAAATATGAGGACTCACCAAGTGAGCTGAGAGCATGTCTGAATATATCTACGGGTGAGGATGAGCCTTAGAATTGGGTTGTGTATCATGAGACGGTACAACATAGAAAGTATGCGGTCAGTACGTGGAATGTACTGAGTATGCAAGGTAAATAAAACGAACATTTAAAACATGTATGAAATTCATAAATGATCATAAGAGTAGGACGTCATGCTCGTATCAAAAATCATAATAACATATCATACGACTCAAATTTTTTAAAATATCCATAACATGAACATAATCATAATCCTAACAGAAGAGATTTACTTAATATTACTTGAGCCAATATACATAATCATAACATACATAAATCATAAGGAACAGTGGGAGATTCTCTTCACCGAAATACCCCATATGAGCACACTGAAGCCTAACTTGCAACCCTAGCCGGGAGGGTGTTCGTACCTTGCCAAGGGTAGAACAATGAAAGTATAATATCACCATGAAAAGAGCCATTTGGGCCAGGGACTAACATGAAAGAGGTCCCAACATACCTACGGTGGCACATAATTCATAAGATCCGGGGCTTAACCTGAGCCCTGAACCTACTCGGTGTTTGATACTACTCCCAAAAAATATATAGTGCTCATAATAATACATACATGGGTTCATGGGCTAGTTAAATCATGATAATCATAAACATGCTTGAATATATATTAACTAGTCATGTCATGAGGCCCGTGAGTCGGCCAAAACATAATTCATGAATAATAAGATTTGTACATGCTTGTAGATCATGTACATAGCTTGAATTTCATAAAAACATAATGGGTAATAAAAATAAATTCATAATTTAAAATATAATTCATGTTGGGCTCATAAAGAACATCAATGAGAAAATAGCTCATAACTTGATTCATCATGGGGCATGCATAATTAAGCTCAATTGTTTAGAAAATTGAAATCAATAATATTATAATCAATTTGAATCTCAAAAGATGATCAAAATCCATAGATTATTATAATATTTCAAAATCACAAAACCTACCATTTAAATCATTAGAATTTATATAATCAAATACAAAACCCCATGAGGTTTTGATAATTGTAAACAAAATCATAGAGTAGGAGCATGGGTGTGGAAGAATTCACCCATTAATGACCATACATACCTGGAAACACTTGATTATTAATCTCCCTTGAAAGCCGAAGATGGAATTAATAGAAATTGGGGAAGAACACCTTGAATCACCTTCTAGACTCCTCTCTATACTCTTGCATGCATGAATGAGGCTTAACATGGACTAATTCCCCTTAAAAGACCCTATGCTGACCATAAAATGACATTGTTTGGGCCATATGAATTACAAAAACACCCTTACTAAAAACATGGAAATTTCTGGCTGCTAGTCCTCATGAGGGACCTTACGAGTCGTTGCCAGGGGGCACGACTTGTGGCCTGAATCTGTGATGTCTACTTCCCTAACAAAATCAGGGGATCCCACGAAGGACTCTATGAATTATGGTGGCTGACCACGACTCGTGGTCACCACCCATGGTCTCTACTGCCTCAAGCAATCCATCCTCGCCATGGGTGATCTTACGAGTCATGAGGTCTGACCACAACTCGTGGTCACCCCCGTGGCCTCCCCAAAACTCTACCAAGCCCAACCTAACCACGATTCACTTCATGACTCGTGGTCCCACCTAACGAGCCACCTCACGAATTGTCTTGTGACCTGGTGTAAATTTTCAATTTTTCTGTGTTTTGACTCCCGGGTTTGATCGTTTGGTTCCCGAGGTATAAAATGGAAAAAGACTCAAAAACGATCCAAGGTATGAAGAAAGAAGAATACAAGAAAATTTGTCCTGGTGAGTAGTTGAAGTGGCACGCCAGCCACCAAACCTTAGAGAAAATTATGGTCAGGTTGGTGTTATAGCTGGCGTGGTGTGCCAGACCTCAAACATCAAAAGAATTTTTAATCAACACCTTGCAAATTGAGTGGAGCAGCGCACTAGAGTGGTTTTGGACTTGGGAAAATTTTCTAACACTTTGCTGCATTGGCAGAAGTGGCATGCCAGGTCCCAGAAGTATAGAATTTTGACTAACACTTTGGTGAGATGGCTGGTGCAGCACGGCAGAGGCTCAACCTAAGAGGAAATTCAAGCCAAGTTTGGCGAGATGGATGGTGCAGCATGCCAAGGCCTTTCCGGGATGATTTTTCTAAGTCTAAAATCTGAATTACTTGAGGGAAAAAGAGTTATTTGTCACCTAGCTTCCAAGTACCTTGTCTAGCACATTTGTTAGGCATCTTTTAGTAGATTGATTGATTGTACACAGTATTTTGGGGAAGTGAAAAGAAGTTCATTCTTTTCTAGGTTTTTCTTCTTTACATTTATCTTTGATAATTCGAATGATTAATTATTTAGTTTTGCACTTGAACATGAGTAACTGAACTCTTGTTCTGGGGATTTGGCCATGGCTAATGGTTGTAGTTTGATTGTTCAGTTATACTAGACTTTCCGTTCTTCTTTTCAAGATTATTTATGCTACTTGTTTTCATGATTATTAGTTAGACCGATCATCTTTCGAATATTATCTATTGTCTTATTGGTTGAACTCAGGAGAGAGAACTAATGAGGGTTAAAATGAAGCATATAATAGGTTTTAATTTATCTTGTTTAATAGTTCAAGAGTTGATTTCATTATTGAGGATAGGGATGTACCTTGCGACCCTATTTAGTTGAGCCAAGTAGCCTCAATTGTCATCTCATGTTTCTCCTACACTCAAAGGGATGTAGGTGTTAGGATTCATGAGATAGTTTTTGGCTATTCAGGAGAATAGTTAAGAAGTGAGTTTGCTAACTTGAAACTAGCAATCTTAGAAGAACATTGTCTAGAGCATTCGAATCCAAAAATTCAACCTGAAAGTGAATGTGCCAAAACCTTGGATTTCTATCATTATTTGAATTATACACACATTGCAAATGAATTTAGTTCTTAATTTAATTTACATTTTAAGTTTAGTAGAATAATCCCAAAATTATTTTCCCCATGTTACTTGTCTTTGTCTAAAAATTAAATAAAGGTTCAAAAACTTAAGTAATTAATCTATCACGTCTCTGTGAGTATGATATCAGGACTTCACCTTCCTATATTACTTGGCGACCACGTGAGCTTTCGTGTGCTTGGCGATATCAATGCCTTAACGATGAAGGAGGCTTTAGCCTAACATACCTTTAACCTTGTTTCCGTCACTTATGACGGGCCTTCAATGTCACCTTTGACTTTACAATATTTTTTTTATAGTGAACCATACTATAATGAAATATAAGCAACTAATCAAGAATCCCGATTTTATCGGCAACATAAAAACTAGCTCAATAAGCGACAAGCTCAACAAATGCAATAGAGAAGTAGTGTATCACCATACCCTTCCTTCCTCACTTCCCAAATGGAAAAAAGAACCTCTCATGAGGTACTAACTAATTTCCCCAGCCTTACTTCATATATATTGCCCTTAACATATCCAAATATACATATTTAACTTGAACCTATGCCTTCTGATTATCATCCCATGATTTCTTACTAGAAATGCGTCCAAATGCTCATATAAACTCATAGATGAGGAAGGAAGTGAAACAAACCTTACTTGACCAACACAAAGGTTTTACTTCACTTTAATCTGAACAAAGATCTCTGCCAAAATCTAGAAATGGAGAAAGAGTTAATGTAGGCACCATGCAAATAACGGGTAGAAACCCGAGCCTTAGTATAAATCTGACTTACCTTGAGATAGAGATGATGAAAAATCAGCTCAAGATCCTAATAAAGCTGCTATGCAAAACGGAGAATGAAAAATTATTAACAAAACCAAGTCTAGATATATAGGGTTTCCGCCACCGCCAACTTGCAGCTCCAGAAAAGTCACTTGCGAGCAATATGTGGAACTGTCTCTGCTAAATCCCACTTATATCTATCACATTTGGTCATACATTTAATATATGGCACTATCGTCTGAAACTTCAGCGCCTCAACATATAAACTTTTCATCTGCAGCCGGCAAATACGACTGTATTATCCATTTACGGTTCATATGTGGCCATAGTATGTCTACTATATAAAAGTTGGCTCACTGTTTAAGGACATTCAATGGAAAGGTATAATCATAAGTCAATTATACTATCAAAACTCATCATATACAGCCCAACACTTAGCCTTAAAATATGGGCTTCCCGCTACAGATTTACATGTGGATCACACATTCCATATGCGGTTCATATGTGGCACCATAATTGGCCACTTTGTACAAGACTTCATTATTTCATACTTTGTTCTGTTCACCTATATGTGACTACTTTGTACATATACCTTTAGCGTTACGCTTAAATACACCTTGATTATCATAAATTTAAGTAGTTATTAGCATCTGCTTAGTCTATACATACTACAAATCACGAGGTATTAGAACATTATACCATGTTATATAAAATTATATTTAGGGAGAAAGTGTTATATATGAAGTGTGCATAATAGTGTATAAAAGGTGTTTATACAAAAATATAAGCTAAATCAGATAAAAAATACAAAATATGGGCTACAACATGTAAATGTTTCTCCCAATAAACATAGCATGTAATTTTCCGTAAAAATTATCTATAAGCATGTGCTCATGTAAGATTGGATAAATACCATAAATCATCTCTACGTGAGGACTGAGAGAAAAAAGATATTTTGGTATAAATAGTCATTTGGTCACATATTTTTAATATGTCACAAATATTGAGGTATGTGTTATAATGAATTACCAAAGAATAAAAGCAAAAAATAAGTCCTTTTCAATATAAATCTTTTATCATGATTGCAATTATATAACTTTTCTCCTTGTAGGAGATGTTCACCATATGGATAGTGTTATGACATATGTGGTAGTACGTAAAAATAATTGAAAGCTCCGAAAGAGCTAATTTGTTACTATCTGAAGAAAATAAATTGTTCATAATATAATTGTTGAAGTAAGTCTCAAAAGAAATTTATATGTTTTAGAGGCATTGGCGAAAAAAAAAGAATTATGCTGAGACTATAAACCATGAAAAGATTTAATATCTACATGTTACTATAATCTAAGCATGTTATAAATATTTATGTGAAAGGTTACCCATTTTTCCTTCTTGTTTGAACTACACATATATAGGCATGATGATGGAATCACATGCGATAGTAAACTAGAAGTTTACTGAAAAATATTTCTTGGTATGATCGATTGACCATTATGATTCAAATATGATGCAAGAATAATTGAGAATTTTTGTTGCTATATATTGAAGAAATAGTACATTCTTCAAGAATTCTCTTAAGTGCTTGTTCTGATGACAAAACTTATTATTATGCCTGTTAAGGTTGGGATTGTATTCCCTGATTTTTTGGATGTATAAAAGGTGATATGTGCGTGTGTGTGTGTGTGTGTGTGTGTAGATTCAATCACCTCTCATGTGGATTGGTTTACTATCACATGATTCAATAGGTGCATCAATAGTATGATCACATATGCATTTGGTATCAACTTGAAATCTTAATATTCACAAGGTTATTTTCTTAAGTTTTTAATTAAGAGCACAATTTAGAACTATTGACTTATATTGATAATATTTGTTTATATCCAAGTTGTTTCAGCAGAAATTATATGCCTCCAATTATAGCTAAATGACTATTTATGAGAAGAAAAATTTCAAATAAAATTTGATATAGATATGTGTTTATTTAACATGAAGCAACATGTTTATGCATCACATATATATGTATATACATATCTATATGCGTGTGTGTGTGTGTGTGTGTGTGTGTGTGTGTAGATTCAATCACCTCTCTTGTGGATTGGTTAACTATCACATGATTCAATAGGTGCATCAATAGTATGATCACATATGCATTTGGTATCAACTTGAAATCTTAATATTCGCAAGGTTATTTTCTTAAGTTTTTAATTAAGAGCACAATTTAGAACTATTGAATTATATTGATAATATTTGTTTATATCCAAGTTGTTTCAGCAGAAACTATATGCCTCCAATTATCACTAAATAACTATTTATGAGAAGAAAAATTTCAAATAAAATTTGATATAGACATGTGTCTATTTAACATGAAGCAACATGTTTATGCATCAAGACAATAAAGTTCCCCTATCACAATTGATTTAGGGTCAGGAATCAAATAATTCTCATCTTAAAGTTTAAATGTGTGGTGTATGATTCAATTGATCCACCATAACACATAAAGATGAATGTCTAAATAAAATTGGGGTAAATGTTAGATTCTCTAACATTAAGAGAGATATGATAAGTAAGTGGAAGATAAGTTATATGTAATAAGTATCATTAGTATGATGATCATTCAAAAGATAATTGAAGTTAATTGTCTCATGCATTTGCTGACCCTACATTATAATCTAGTTGTAAATGCTCCAATGAGAAATTCTTGAAGAACATAGTCTATGGCATTCCTGAAGCCCGATAGACCAATCAATTCCAAAGATAAAACTCTTTGAAGACGGATAAGATCAAACGATCAAGATGGACATGATAATGAGGAAAATTCTTTAAAAGGGAACCACACCATAATACTTCATAAAACCTTGAAAAGGTTCAGGTACATGAAAATAATAAAAAATGAAAAGATCTCAACAAGGTATGTCGCATTCAAACCAATATCAAATGAATATCAACAATATCTTTGATATAATGTTGCTCTCAGTGTTATAAATGATGATGAGGATCTTGAATTCAAATCTGTCAGAATTTGTAATAGATAAATAATTGACTAAATAAAGATATTAATTCAAGTATACTTTATTTTACTTTAAAAGTGATGTTTTGGACTTATAGTCCAAAGACCAGGGTATAATGCTGGTGGAGTACAAATGATCTTTTGTGTAAAAATAAAATGAAAAAAAATCATAAAATATAAAGTACGGATTATGTATTGTGGCACAAAATTTTTTTGCGCAAAAGTTCAGGGATTATTGTATGGAGATGTGTTCTACTATAGTGGATGCAATGAGGTTTCGCTCAATTTGGCAATATATGAAAAACTTGTATGTATAATGAATGATTTTCATGTCTAGCTAGAAGGTGAAGGTTATATGATAATCCTTAAATGATTTAAAAGGTATTAAATTAATTCCATTGAGTTCTTAATGATTGTGTATAATACCACAAAAGTCCCTAAGACTAGACTCGGAATTAGAAATGTGATAAATAGAAAAAGTTTAACAACTGACATAGGGTGACTCATATGAGTTGTGGTGAGAAGTAATGAGTCATACGATCAATCATGGTCAGCATCTGTAGAAGCAAGTCCAGTAACAGCGAGCTATGGAACGACTTGTGGGTCCCTGTAACGGGTCATCGGTTGGAGTTGCCGTTTAGATCTGTGTTGTTAGGGTGGATGGTACAAGTCATGCTACGACTTGTTGTATGGAATAATGAGTCATGGTTAGTGTTCGGTCTGTTTGTTGGGTATAAAACTACACGCAAGTGCACGTGGTCGAACAAGTAGTAAAGTGGCTTAAGTAAGCCAAGTATCGATCCCACAGGGACTGGGATGAAGTGCAATCTGCTCAAGTGTGCTATATTTCAATTCTAAAAATGTAGACAACAGTGTAACCAAGAGTTTGATATTTTGTTTTATAATTTTTATGCTAAAGCTAAAACAATTATCTAATGTGAGTCTGAACTATGAAGGAGAGCATGCTGAGGCTAAACAAACATGTAATGAAATTAATTATCGACATAATTTGGTTAGTCTTTTCCTCCTGTTGCTAGTCAAGAACTATTGCCAAGGAATTAAAACTCTCGTATTTAACCCCAATTAAGAATCATGAACCATCCACCTACATTTCTGTGATTAAATGCAATTCATGTTCTAGCCATACAAACCCAGTTCCTAAATTGACTAATACGACTTTCAGGTATATTTCTATCCTGAAAGTAAATCAATTCCCAATTTTCCCAAACCAAGAAAAGATCATATCCTATTAATTCACAACTTTCCAATATCTTTCTCTCTCGAGTGAAACCAGACTTTTTAGATATACATTAACGTATGCCACACATTAATGCAGTAAGAACAAGAATTAATAGAACAACCATGGAAGAAAAGATGAAAAACCAATATGATCAACAATCACATTTCACTACAATTGTTCATAACCTCAGCAAGAAGAGGAATTAGCCACTCATTTGTGGATTAAACATCGTTAAATGAGTGTTAAACATACAAGCAATTGAATACAAGGAGAAGGAAAGAGAGAAAAACCCTGATAATTTCGTCCCCTCAACTGCCTGTAACCCATGTTCTTGCTCCACCAAGTCAGAATATTGAAAAATGAACCTAAGTGTTCTATTTATACTGGTGGGAATTTTTCCCGGAATAACGAGCAATGTGTCACGGAGTGCATCGCGGAGCACTGCCTCCGTGACAAACTACGGACGCGGACCTTCACTGGAACTGGGGGTCCAGGAATTAAAGCCCAACGTGGCACGGCGTGCAATGCGGAGCCAAGCCACCGTGCCATGGAGCCATCGCGTACCCTCTCTGGAATTTGGGCGAAAATCATGATAATCATAAACATGCTTGAATATATATTAACTAGTCATGTCATGAGGCCCGTGAGTCGGCCAAAACATAATTCATGAATAATAAGATTTGTACATGCTTGTAGATCATGTACATAGCTTGAATTTCATAAAAACATAATGGGTAATAAAAATAAATTCATAATTTAAAATATAATTCATGTTGGGCTCATAAAGAACATCAATGAGAAAATAGCTCATAACTTGATTCATCATGGGGCATGCATAATTAAGCTCAATTGTTTAGAAAATTGAAATCAATAATATTATAATCAATTTGAATCTCAAAAGATGATCAAAATCCATAGATTATTATAATATTTCAAAATCACAAAACCTACCATTTAAATCATTAGAATTTATATAATCAAATACAAAACCCCATGAGGTTTTGATAATTGTAAACAAAATCATAGAGTAGGAGCATGGGTGTGGAAGAATTCACCCATTAATGACCATACATACCTGGAAACACTTGATTATTAATCTCCCTTGAAAGCCGAAGATGGAATTAAGAGAAATTGGGGAAGAACACCTTGAATCACCTTCTAGACTCCTCTCTATACTCTTGCATGCATGAATGAGGCTTAACATGGACTAATTCCCCTTAAAAGACCCTATGCTGACCATAAAATGACATTGTTTGGGCCATATGAATTACAAAAACACCCTTACTAAAAACTTGGAAATTTCTGGCTGCTAGTCCTCATGAGGGACCTTACGAGTCGTTGCCAGGGGGCACGACTTGTGGCCTGAATCTGTGATGTCTACTTCCCTAACAAAATCAGGGGATCCCACGAAGGACTCTATGAATTATGGTGGCTGACCACGACTCGTGGTCACCACCCATGGTCTCTACTGCCTCAAGCAATCCATCCTCGCCATGGGTGATCTTACGAGTCATGAGGTCTGACCACAACTCGTGGTCACCCCCGTGGCCTCCCCAAAACTCTACCAAGCCCAACCTAACCACGATTCACTTCATGACTCGTGGTCCCACCTAACGAGCCACCTCACGAATCGTCTTGTGACCTGGTGTAAATTTTCAATTTTTCTCTGTTTTGACTCCCGGGTTTGATCGTTTGGTTCCCGAGGTATAAAATGGAAAAAGACTCAAAAATGATCCAAGGTATGAAGAAAGAAGAATACAAGAAAATTTGTCCTGGTGAGTAGTTGAAGTGGCACGCCAGCCACCAAACCTTAGAGAAAATTATGGTCAGGTTAGTGTTATAGCTGGCGTGGTGTGCCAGACCTCAAACATCAAAAGAATTTTTAATCAACACCTTGCAAATTGAGTGGAGCAGCGCACCAGAGTGGTTTTGGACTTGGGAAAATTTTCTAACACTTTGTTGCATTGGCAGAAGTGGCATGCCAGGTCCCAGAAGTATAGAATTTTGACTAACACTTTGGTGAGATGGCTGGTGCAGCACGGCAGAGGCTCAACCTAAGAGGAAATTCAAGCCAAGTTTGGCGAGATGGATGGTGCAGCGTGCCAAGGCCTTTCCGGGATGATTTTTCTAAGTCTAAAATCTGAATTACTTGAGGGAAAAAGAGTTATTTGTCACCTAGCTTCCAAGTACCTTGTCTAGCACATTTGTTAGGCATCTTTTAGTAGATTGATTGATTGTACACAGTATTTTGGGGAAGTGAAAAGAAGTTCATTCTTTTCTAGGTTTTTCTTCTTTACATTTATCTTTGATAATTCGAATGATTAATTATTTAGTTTTGCACTTGAACATGAGTAACTGAACTCTTGTTCTGGGGATTTGGCCATGGCTAATGGTTGTAGTTTGATTGTTCAGTTATACTAGACTTTCCGTTCTTCTTTTCAAGATTGTTTATGCTACTTGTTTTCATGATTATTAGTTAGACCGATCATCTTTCGAATATTATCTATTGTCTTATTGGTTGAACTCAGGAGAGAGAACTAATGAGGGTTAAAATGAAGCATATAATAGGTTTTAATTTATCTTGTTTAATAGTTCAAGAGTTGATTTCATTATTGAGGATAGGGATGTACCTTGCGACCCTATTTAGTTGAGCCAAGTAGCCTCAATTGTCATCTCATGTTTCTCCTACACTCAAAGGGATGTAGGTGTTAGGATTCATGAGATAGTTTTTGGCTATTCAGGAGAATAGTTAAGAAGTGAGTTTGCTAACTTGAAACTAGCAATCTTAGAAGAACATTGTCTAGAGCATTCGAATCCAAAAATTCAACCTGAAAGTGAATGTGCCAAAACCTTGGATTTCTATCATTATTTGAATTATACACACATTGCAAATGAATTTAGTTCTTAATTTAATTTACATTTTAAGTTTAGTAGAATAATCCCAAAATTATTTTCCCCATGTTACTTGTCTTTGTCTAAAAATTAAATAAAGGTTCAAAAACTTAAGTAATTAATCTATCACGTCTCTGTGAGTATGATATCAGGACTTCACCTTCCTATATTACTTGGCGACCACGTGAGCTTTCGTGTGCTTGGCGATATCAATGCCTTAACGATGAAGGAGGCTTTAGCCTAACATACCTTTAACCTTGTTTCCGTCACTTATGACGGGCCTTCAATGTCACCTTTGACTTTACAATATTTTTTTTATAGTGAACCATACTATAATGAAATATAAGCAACTAATCAAGAATCCCGATTGTATCGGCAACATAAAAACTAGCTCAATAAGCGACAAGCTCAACAAATGCAATAGAGAAGTAGTGTATCACCATACCCTTCCTTCCTCACTTCCCAAATGGAAAAAAGAACCTCTCATGAGGTACTAACTAATTTCCCCAGCCTTACTTCATATATATTGCCCTTAACATATCCAAATATACATATTTAACTTGAACCTATGCCTTCTGATTATCATCCCATGATTTCTTACTAGAAATGCGTCCAAATGCTCATATAAACTCATAGATGAGGAAGGAAGTGAAACAAACCTTACTTGACCAACACAAAGGTTTTACTTCACTTTAATCTGAACAAAGATCTCTGCCAAAATCTAGAAATGGAGAAAGAGTTAATGTAGGCACCATGCAAATAACGGGTAGAAACCCGAGCCTTAGTATAAATCTGACTTACCTTGAGATAGAGATGATGAAAAATCAGCTCAAGATCCTAATAAAGCTGCTATGCAAAATGGAGAATGAAAAATGATTGACAAAACCAAGTCTAGATATATAGGGTTTCCGCCACCGCCAACTTGTAGCTCCAGAAAAGTCACTTGCGAGCAATATGTGGAACTGTCTCTGCTAAATCCCACTTATATCTATCACATTTGGTCATACATTTCATATATGGCACTATCGTCTGAAACTTCAGCGCCTCAACATATAAACTTTTCATCTGCAGCCGGCAAATACGACTGTATTATCCATTTACGGTTCATATGTGGCCATAGTATGTCTACTATATAAAAGTTGGCTCACTGTTTAAGGACATTCAATGGAAAGGTATAATCATAAGTCAATTATACTATCAAAACTCATCATATACAGCCCAACACTTAGCCTTAAAATATGGGCTTCCCGCTACAGATTTACATGTGGATCACAGATTCCATATGCGGTTCATATGTGGCACCATAATTGGCCACTTTGTACAAGACTTCATTATTTCATACTTTGTTCTGTTCACCTATATGTGACTACTTTGTACATATACCTTTAGCGTTACGCTTAAATACACCTTGATTATCATAAATTTAAGTAGTTATTAGCATCTGCTTAGTCGTATACATACTACAAATCACGAGGTATTAGAACATTATACCATGTTATATAAAATTATATTTAGGGAGAAAGTGTTATATATGAAGTGTGCATAATAGTGTATAAAAGGTGTTTATACAAAAATATAAGCTAAATCAGATAAAAAAATACAAAATATGGGCTACAACATGTAAATGTTTCTCCCAATAAACATAGCATGTAATTTTCCGTAAAAATTATCTATAAGCATGTGCTCATGTACGATTGGATAAATACCATAAATCATCTCTACGTGAGGACTGAGAGAAAAAAGATATTTTGGTATAAATAGTCATTTGGTCACATATTTTTAATATGTCACAAATATTGAGGTATGTGTTATAATGAATTACCAAAGAATAAAAGCAAAAAATAAGTCCTTTTCAATATAAATCTTTTATCATGATTGCAATTATATAACTTTTCTCCTTGTAGGAGATGTTCACCATATGGATGGTGTTATGACATATGTGGTAGTACGTAAAAATAATTGAAAGCTCCGAAAGAGCTAATTTGTTACTATCTGAAGAAAATAAATTGTTCATAATATAATTGTTGAAGTAAGTCTCAAAAGAAATTTATATGTTTTAGAGGCATTGGCGAAAAAAAAAGAATTATGCTGAGACTATAAACCATGAAAAGATTTAATATCTACATGTTACTATAATCTAAGCATGTTATAAATATTTATGTGAAAGGTTACCCATTTTTCCTTCTTGTTTGAACTACACATATATAGGCATGATGATGGAATCACATGCGATAGTAAACTAGAAGTTTACTGAAAAATATTTCTTGGTATGATCGATTGACCATTATGATTCAAATATGATGCAAGAATAATTGAGAATTTTTGTTGCTATATATTGAAGAAATAGTACATTCTTCAAGAATTCTCTTAAGTGCTTGTTCTGATGACAAAACTTATTATTATGCCTGTTAAGGTTGGGATTGTATTCCCTGATTTTTTGGATGTATAAAAGGTGATATGTGCGTGTGTGTGTGTGTGTGTGTGTAGATTCAATCACCTCTCATGTGGATTGGTTTACTATCACATGATTCAATAGGTGCATCAATAGTATGATCACATATGCATTTGGTATCAACTTGAAATCTTAATATTCACAAGGTTATTTTCTTAAGTTTTTAATTAAGAGCACAATTTAGAACTATTGACTTATATTGATAATATTTGTTTATATCCAAGTTGTTTCAGCAGAAATTATATGCCTCCAATTATAGCTAAATGACTATTTATGAGAAGAAAAATTTCAAATAAAATTTGATATAGATATGTGTTTATTTAACATGAAGCAACATGTTTATGCATCACATATATATGTATATACATATCCATATGCGTGTGTGTGTGTGTGTGTAGATTCAATCACCTCTCTTGTGGATTGGTTAACTATCACATGATTCAATAGGTGCATCAATAGTATGATCACATATGCATTTGGTATCAACTTGAAATCTTAATATTCATAAGGTTATTTTCTTAAGTTTTTAATTAAGAGCACAATTTAGAACTATTGAATTATATTGATAATATTTGTTTATATCCAACTTGTTTCAGCAGAAACTATATGCCTCCAATTATCACTAAATAACTATTTATGAGAAGAAAAATTTCAAATAAAATTTGATATAGACATGTGTCTATTTAACATGAAGCAACATGTTTATGCATCAAGACAATAAAGTTCCCCTATCACAATTGATTTAGGGTCAGGAATCAAATAATTCTCATCTTAAAGTTTAAATGTGTGGTGTATGATTCAATTGATCCACCATAACACATAAAGATGAATGTCTAAATAAAATTGGGGTAAATGTTAGATTCTCTAACATTAAGAGAGAGATGATAAGTAAGTGGAAGATAAGTTATATGTAATAAGTATCATTAGTATGATGATCATTCAAAAGATAATTGAAGTTAATTGTCTCATGCATTTGCTGACCCTACATTATAATCTAGTTGTAAATGCTCCAATGAGAAATTCTTGAAGAACATAGTCTATGGCATTCCTGAAGCCCGATAGACCAATCAATTCCAAAGATAAAACTCTTTGAAGACGGATAAGATCAAACGATCAAGATGGACATGATAATGAGGAAAATTCTTTAAAAGGGAACCACACCATAATACTTCATAAAACCTTGAAAAGGTTCAGGTACATGAAAATAATAAAAAATGAAAAGATCTCAACAAGGTATGTCACATTCAAACCAATATCAAATGAATATCAACAATATCTTTGATATAATGTTGCTCTCAGTGTTATAAATGATGATGAGGATCTTGAATTCAAATCTGTCAGAATTTGTAATAGATAAATAATTGACTAAATAAAGATATTAATTCAAGTATACTTTATTTTACTTTAAAAGTGATGTTTTGGACTTATAGTCCAAAGACCAGGGTATAATGTTGGTGGAGTACAAATGATCTTTTGTGTAAAAATAAAATGAAAAAAAATCATAAAATATAAAGTACGGATTATGTATTGTGGCACAAAATTTTTTTGCGCAAAAGTTCAGGGATTATTGTATGGAGATGTGTTCTACTATAGTGGATGCAATGAGGTTTCGCTCAATTTGGCAATATATGAAAAACTTGTATGTATAATGAATGATTTTCATGTCTAGCTAGAAGGTGAAGGTTATATGATAATCCTTAAATGATTTAAAAGGTATTAAATTAATTCCATTGAGTTCTTAATGATTGTGTATAATACCACAAAAGTCCCTAAGACTAGACTCGGAATTAGAAATGTGATAAATAGAAAAAGTTTAACAACTGACATAGGGTGACTCATATGAGTTGTGGTGAGAAGTAATGAGTCATACGATCAATCATGGTCAGCATCTGTAGAAGCAAGTCCAGTAACAGCGAGCTATGGAACGACTTGTGGGTCCCTATAACGGGTCATCGGTTGGAGTTGCCGTTTAGATCTGTGTTGTTAGGGTGGATGGTACAAGTCATGCTACGACTTGTTGTATGGAATAATGAGTCATGGTTAGTGTTCGGTCTGTTTGTTGGGTATAAAACTACACGCAAGTGCACGTGGTCGAACAAGTAGTAAAGTGGCTTAAGTAAGCCAAGTATCGATCCCACAGGGACTGGGATGAAGTGCAATCTGCTCAAGTGTGCTATATTTCAATTCTAAAAATGTAGACAATAGTGTAACCAAGAGTTTGATATTTTGTTTTATAATTTTTATGCTAAAGCTAAAACAATTATCTAATGTGAGTCTGAACTATGAAGGAGAGCATGCTGAGGCTAAACAAACATGTAATGAAATTAATTATCGACATAATTTGGTTAGTCTTTTCCTCTTGTTGCTAGTCAAGAACTATTGCCAAGGAATTAAAACTCTCGTATTTAACCCCAATTAAGAATCATGAACCATCCACCTACATTTATGTGATTAAATGCAATTCATGTTCTAGCCATACAAACCCAGTTCCTAAATTGACTAATACGACTTTCA
Source organism: Datura wrightii (assembly GCA_035772735.1). Taxonomy (NCBI): domain Eukaryota; kingdom Viridiplantae; phylum Streptophyta; class Magnoliopsida; order Solanales; family Solanaceae; genus Datura; species Datura wrightii. The sequence continues at coordinate 102,371,322 of JASDFA010000007.1, forward strand.
GGTATATTTCTATCCTGAAAGTAAATCAATTCCCAATTTTCCCAAACCAAGAAAAGATCATATCCTATTAATTCACAACTTTCCAATATCTTGCTCTCTCGAGTGAAACCAGATTTTTTAGATATACATTAACGTATGCCACACATTAATGCAGTAAGAACAAGAATTAATAGAACAACCATGGAAGAAAAGATGAAAAACCAATATGATCAACAATCGCATTTCACTACAATTGTTCATAACCTCAGCAAGAAGAGGAATTAGCCACTCATTTGTGGATTAAACATCGTTAAATGAGTGTTAAACATACAAGCAATTGAATACAAGGAGAAGGAAAGAGAGAAAAACCCTGATAATTTCGTCCCCTCAACTGCCTGTAACCCATGTTCTTGCTCCACCAAGTCAGAATATTGAAAAATGAACCTAAGTGTTCTATTTATACTGGTGGGAATTTTTCCCGGAATAACGAGCAATGTGTCACGGAGTGCATCGCGGAGCACTGCCTCCGTGACACACTACGGACGCGGACCTTCACTGGAACTGGGGGTCCAGGAATTAAAGCCCAACGTGGCACGGCGTGCAATGCGGAGCCAAGCCACCGTGCCATGGAGCCATCGCGTACCCTCTCTGGAATTTGGGCGAAAATTCCCTATCCAGGCAGAAGGCCTCCGCGATGGCAGCGTGACACAGCTCTATCTCGGAGCCCCTTTATTTTTTGTTGTCCAATGCCTTGTCCTTTGCTCGCATCCAAATCCAACCCCGATATCCTCCAACATGCATTTTAGCTTCCAGAAATTACATTTTACCTGCAAAATAATGCTAATCATGTTGGTTAGTATAAATTCACATTTTATTACCAATTACATGAGAATGTATACACATTGATAGATAAACAAGGCTAAATTTCCACATTTGAGTATCACTTGGGCATATAAATTTGCCCAAGATCACTTACCCCACACTTAAATCCTTGTTCGTCCTCGAACAACAATACTACACCTCATGCAATTTACATCCCAACCTCGTTACTTTGGTTCGACAATTTAGGCTACGGTCATACCGATTATTCAATACAACATATCATCAAGAAAACATGCATGGTTTTATCAATGCAATGACCTTCAATACATCAAGACCTCCTAGACTTAAGAATCGACTCTCGATATTGGCAAACTCATGCAAATCAGCTGATCAAGATATCCAACACGAAAATTAATTTCTCATCAAGCATGTGCCCTCACAACACAAGAGAATCTTCCCCTTTTTGCTCATATGACTCACAAAATTTCAAGCAGGGGCATGTAAACACAATTTCGCTCTCTCTCCCAAAAGAATTCACATGCATCATGTCATGACCCATAAGCTTGCCCTTAGTGTATTACTCCACTAATATAAAGAAGTGCGATGTAAGATCACGTAGGACTTTAACTGATTGTAATGGAAGCTACGGAACTAGTAAATATTGGGTTAGCCAATAATAGCCACTAGCATCCTTAAGCGCCTTTTCAACACATCCCATTAACTCATGGACATTGTTTCTTCTTTCATCCTCCCATTCTTGATGTTTTTCTTTAGTTTGGCCCATCTTATTAAGCACACTTGACACAAAAACAAAGATTATTCATGCACCTTCATTATAGTTTATTTATAACAAGTGTACCTTCAACCTTTTCTTTTCTTCCATCACTCTACTTTTCTTTTCTTTTCATAATTCTCACTCTTTGACACTTTGGGGAAAATGATTTTCTCTTCTTAAGCGCTTAAGAGTTTTGTATAGACTTTACGGCTAATGAAAAGAAAGGATTAAGCTCGGTTTACACTTTTTGACAAAAGAAAAAATAATAGGCTAAAGGCTCAACGGGCTGACTAGGGTAGACAATCAAGGTGGGTAAGACAATGAAAAATAGAAACTTTCGGTTAAACAAAGAAATGACTACATCCTTTCCTACAATACACCTCCTTCATTTCGTTTTATACACACACCAGGCAAGTTCTAGACACTTCACAATAGCATGGAATAACAACACCTTACTTCACACTTATTGCACATGCTCAATTCAAGATGTATTCACAGACTCTTCAATCAGCTAATTACAGGAATTCAAACATTAAGCCTTAATCACACTGAATCGACTCTATGGCCTAGGTATCTCAACATATTTACAAAGTTGCATGCTTTCATACGAATCACCTTTGCATTTTAAATATCATTTACAACACGCAACCAGAATTTCGCAACCATACAGTAACTACAGGTTTTGGGATGCAACCTACCAAAGAAAAAAATTGAAAAATAATTGAAAAACTACTCCTAACAACTACATTTCCCTTAAGACGGTCGTCATCCATCCATCATAGGGAACGGTCACTAACTAAGACTTCGGTTCAATGGGACCATTCTCGGTAAAAGAACCGAAAACAAATGCCGAGAAATCCAAGAATAAAAAAAAAATTGAAAATATCGATCATTTCGATAAACAAAAATATGTACAAAATCAGCTAGCAACATTCAGCAACACACATCAATTTCACATAAATTTACAATACAGAACACCAACTTAACAATTCACAAATCATAGGGAATAACAAAATTTCACAAGCACGACAACAGATTCGGACATACATACATAACAACACAGCCCAACACCTAACTACTCCCACCCCACACTTAGCTCGAACACTGTCCCCAGTGTTCACAAAAATCAAAATAGCACAAAATTTGGGTGGTGGAACTCCCTGATCAATCAAAGTACTCCACTTCTTCATCAGGTGCTGCTGCTTCATCTCCCATGTCTGAATCACCCCCGTCGTCATCATCGGACTCCACATCGGAATCCTCCCGACGTGTTTCCTCGTCTGTGGGGACGTCATCATCCGTGGGCTCTACAAATGCTAGCCCCACTCGGCATAGAGCCCTGGCATTCTCGGTGAAAGGGTAGTCTAGATCGAGCTGCCATAGCTCCTCCTCTGTTGCCGGCCTCACGCCTATCCTCAGCTGGAGCATCTGCATCCCATACATGCGAGCCATATACTGATCATCACGAGCATGTCGCTTGCCAAGTGTAAGAACAGGCCGGTGGGTGGTGTCGGGTGCCTTAGTTTTAGTAACATCTAAGGCCCGTCGCTCCATCTGCGGGATGTAATCAAGGGCCTCTTCCTCGACATCTAGGCCCCTGAGGAAGGTGGTTAGTAGTCCACCAAAGTAGTACCTGTGCCCCTGATGCAACCGGGCTCTCTTCCTGGCGGATATAATCACCGCCCCCACGTTGATCTCCAACCCTTTCATCAGGGCGTACACCAGGCATACACGATCCCGGGTTACATCTGTCATATGTACCCCCGGGATTAGGTAGGAACAGACTATCTTCAGCCATATTCTGGCTTCCCTGTTCATCTGTGAATACGGCAAAGTTTGATGGTAGCCCCTCTCCTTGTGCCTGCTCCATCTAGCTGTCGATCGGGTCCCACACAAGGTGCATCTAATGTCCCCATATGGTGGGGTAATGTTCAGCTGTCGAAGCACGTGGGCGTCTGTGTTCTGCGCCCCTATGATGGCATTGAGGTGGTGGGGCTCAAATGTGACTATTTGCCCTCTGATTCTTATGGTGTGACTTCTGAGCGTCGGGTTCCAGTTGGAATAAAATTCCCGAATCAGGTGCAGGTTGCATTCCTTGGGCTCTTCAAAGATGAACTTGAGCCCAGCTGCCTTGATCCGGTGGACAATCCTAGGGAACTCTTGTGCCAACGGTTCCCGTGCTATATGCTTCTCGGGGAAGTATTTGTTTTCTTTGTTCTTTGCGTACCACTTCTTCCCCTCATCCGTCACCCATCTTGTCCCATATTGGCGGTGTTGGCCGCGTGGAACTGCTGGTGCTGCTGGGACTGCTGTGCCCAGTCTGATTCGCTTCCTTCCGGCGCCAGAAGTTGATGCGCCTTTCCCTTTTTCTTGCCTGCTTGCCATTTTACCTGTCAACCCAAGTAGACAAGATCAATGTTAAGCCAATGGATATTAACTTCGGCTAAGGTCGGGTTAAGCTAGGCTACCCCACACTTAGTCCTTAGCTACAGTTACAACATACCGGCAAGATCATGCTTATTTGCATAAATCAACAACCAACTATACAAACATGCTTAGTGCATACGAAGAATTCGATGGTATATATTCTATGTACTACTCAGACTTCGTACAGCTAATTACAATCATTACCATCGATAACCTTTTAATCCATCACACTTAGCAAGGAAAAATAAAGAAATGAAAACAACAACCCAATTCTTGCAAACGAGAATTTGTCTACACGAACCTATACAACCAACCCAATTCTTGCAAATTTCAATATTCCCTTAAACCGAGAATCCGTCGTTCTATCAACATCCTAACAATTAGCACATCGACTCATCTCATTCAACATGTACATCCCGGCATGAATTTCACAAGTTCACTACCTTTTTCACATTAAATTCAAAAACAAACCCTAGAAATGATAGTATCAAGAAAATTCGATTAAATTATGCAATTAACGAGTTCAAGCAATCATAATGACATTCCGAACATTCATCAACAATAATTCAATTGAATTCATGATTAATTTCTACTTCGGGCAAACTTAGCTCACCTCACATGCTCAATATCGAAGAAAATCGACAACAAATGAGATGAAATCGAAGAACATACCTTGAAGTTGAAGAATTGAAGCAAACTTGATGATTTTCTTGGCCAACTCCGTGCCACGTTGAAGGGGGATGGGTTTTGGGAAGATTGGTCGCGGAGTGAGTGAAAAATAAGGAAAAAGGGAGGGGTTTTCGGGGTTAAAAAGTAGAAAAATCGCGCGGGTCACCCGGCGACCCGGTGTGACCCGTCGCGAAATACGCGGCAACGTGTCACGGAGTGCATCGCGGTGCACTGCCTCCGTGACACGGAGCCTTCGCGGGGCTGTTCTGGAAATTTTTAAAAAAATTCGGATTATACCTCAACGTGTCACGGAGGGTAACGCGGAGGTCTACCTCCGTGACACGGAGCTATCACCCTAGCTCACTGTTTTGCCACTTTTTGTTAATTTTCATACCTCGAATTTTCCTTTGCGATTCCGTCCATATTTTCCTCCGTTTGACCTGAAATTCATCTCACTATACAAAATTGGTTAGAATTATAGGTTTCACTCTAAATAAAAATAAAAACAAAAACTAAAACAAAAAATTTTGTTGTTAATCAAGAAAAAGAAAAAGAAAAATCTATTCACAATTTAAAAAGAGAGAAAGAAAAAAAAAATTCACGGGTTGCCTCCCGTGCAGCGCCTGGTTTACCGTTGCGGCTCGACGTCGTTAAGCTCAGTTGTCCTCTAGGGTGATGGACGATTTCTCTCGATCACCGTCCTCCCCCCAGTAGTGCTTACACCATTTTCTGGTGGTTTTCCCATTAACTCTCGTGAATCCTTAATATGCTCATCATCTCCTTGATCAATCACATTGATCACCGAGAGTTCTTCGTGCACCATCGGGAGCTTGGGTGCCTTGTACACATCGAACACCTCCACCTTGTCGTGTGCTCGCATTGTTAACTGCCCCGCAGCTACGTCAATTAGTGCTTTCCCGGTCGCCAAGAAAGGACGTCCCAAAATAAATGGGACTTCCACGTCTGGTTCAAAATCCAGCACGACAAAATCTATCAGGAAAATCAGGGAGCCAACTTGCACCAGAACGTCCTCCACAATGCCATCAGGTATGGCTAAGGACCGATCCGCCAATTGCAACATTACTGTTGTGGGTCTAGGACTCCCTAGACCCAACTTTTTGAATACTGATGACGGCATCAAATTTATGCTCGCTCCCAAATCACACAATCCACGAGCTCGGATGCTCTGCCCAATAGTAATCTGTATAGTAAAGCTCCCAGGGTCTTTGAGCTTTGTGGGCAGTCTTTTTTGAATCCGGGAAGTGCACTCCTCCGTTAGACCCACCGTAGCATACTCAGTCAACCGACTTTTGTTTGCCATGATGTCCTTTATATACTTGGCATATTTCGGCACTCCCTGCAAAACATCAACAAGAGGTAGGTTAATATGTACCTGTTTCAGCACCTCCATGAATTTCATGAAACATGCCTCCTCCTTGTGTTTCTTTAATCGTTGAGGGAACGGGGGTGGTGGTCTTTCTGATTCAGCTTCCTTAGTCTTCCCCCTCTCATCACTTTGCTCCCTCTCAACTTCTGCTGCTCCCGATTGTTGAGGTGGTCTTTCTGGTTCTACCTCTTTCAGCTGCAAACCACTCCTTGTGGTCACTGCATTCACCTGCTTAGGATTGGGATCTGTGTCACTCAGAAGTCCTCCTCTAGGCCTTGTGTTTTGGGCTCCATCAAATTGCCCAAATTGATATTCAAGTGTCTTGGTAGCTAACTGCTTTTTCACTTCGGCTGCCAATTTCACATAGTCAGCCTGTAATTGAGCTTGGTTAGCTATCATGGTCTTGAACATCTCCTCAATGCTGGGTAATGGTGGTGGAGGAGGTGCATTGTTGTTTCTGAATTGTGCTTGATATTTCTGCTGCCCTCCTTGGTTCCTTTGCACACCCTGACCCGAACTTTTCCCCTGATGGTTGTTGCTACCCCAGGAGAAATTCGGGTGATTCCTCCAATTGGAATTGTAGCAATTACCATACTGTTGGTGGTTGTTCCTTTGTACATTTCCCACAAAGTTTACCGAGTCAGGATTTGCTCCACAACACTCAGCTGAGTGCTCACTGCTTCCACACACTTCACACCACATCTGCTGCACAACATTCACTAGGGCTTGGGGCTGGTTCATTGTCATGTTACTGAAGTGGGTGTTAAGTTGATTTTGCAATGCAGCTATCTGTGCAGCAGTAGCTGTAAACCCATCCACTTCTAGCACTCCTGCTGCTTTCCTTGTCCCGCCTCTTGATGAATCAGAATTCCATTCCGAATTGCCCTGCGAAATGCAGTTCAACAAGGTATACAGCTCCTCATAAGTTTTCTCCAGCGCTTGTCCTCCAGCTGCTGAGTCTAGCAATATTTTTGTGTGGGGTTCCAAACCCTCTATAAAAGTGTGCACCAGCACCTCATTGGACTGATGATGATGAGGACAATCCCGCAACATGGACTTGAATCTCTCCCAAGCCTGATATAAATTTTCTCCCTCCCTCTGTTTGAAACTTAGAATTTGACTTCTAAGTCTTGCTGTTTTACCGGAGGGAAAAAACCGTATCAAAAATTTCCTCGCGAGATCATCCCACGTAGAAATAGAATTTGGTGGCTCAGCTTTCAACTACCTCTTGGCTTCTCCCAATAGTGAAAATGGGAACAATGTAAGCCGGACATAATCTGATGACACTCCAGCGGGGATATAAGTGTCACTTATCTCCAAAAAATTTTGGAGATGCTGCTGTGGATCTTCATGAGGGAGACCGGTAAACTGCCCGCTAGCATGCAACAATTGCACCATATTCTGCTTAAGTTCGAACCTCCCTCCTGGGTCAGGTTTGCGGATGCTAGATGTGGCATTATTAGCATGTGGGATTGCCACCTCGTGAACCGGCCGAGCTGCTACTTCTTCGGGCACTAACACTGTCCGTACTACCGGTGGATTCTGTTGTTGCTCCATGATCATCTGTCTGAGCAACTGTAGCTTTCTTTCTAGAGCTTCTCTCTGCTTACTATGAAATATTCTTTCTGGCTCTATATACGAGTCCACCAACTCCTTGTCTCTTGCCAGTGTTCAACAGAAATTAAATCTGCAAAATACAGGCTAAGACGAAGTTGTCAACACTAAAAAAATAAAAATACAGTAAATTAACACATAAAACAAATTCACCAATTGCCAGTCCCCGGCAACGGCGCCAACAACTTGTTCGGTCTGTTTGTTGGGTATAAAACTACACGCAAGTGCACGTGGTCGAACAAGTAGTAAAGTGGCTTAAGTAAGCCTAGTATCGATCCCACAGGGACTGGGATGAAGTGCGATCTGCTCAAGTGTGCTATATTTCAATTCTAAAAATGCAGACAACAGTGTAACCAAGAGTTTGATATTTTGTTTTATAATTTTTATGCTAAAGCTAAAACAATTATCTAATGTGAGTCTGAACTATGAAGGAGAGCATGCTGAGGCTAAACGAACATGTAATGATATTAATTATCGACATAATTTGGTTAGTCTTTTCCTCCGGTTGCTAGTCAAGAACTATTGCCAAGGAATTAAAACTCTCGTATTTAACCCCACTTAAGAATCATGAACCATCCACCTACATTTCTGTGATTAAATGCAATTCATGTTCTAGCCATACAAACCCGGTTCCCAAATTGACTAATATGACTTTCAGGTATATTTCTATCCTGAAAGTAAATCAATTCCCAATTTTCCCAAACAAGAAAAGATCATATCCTATTAATTTACAACTTTCCAATTTCATACTCTCTCGAGTGAAACCAGACTTTTTAGATATACATCAACGTAGGCCACACATTAATGCAGTAAGAACAAGAATTAATAGAACAACCATGGAAGAAAAGATGAAAAACCAATATGATCAACAATCACATTTCACTACAATTGTTCATAACCTCAGCAAGAAGAGGAATTAGCCACTCATTTGTGGATTAAACATCGTTAAATGAGTGTTAAACATACAAGTAATTGAATACAAGGAGAAGGAAAGAGAGAAAAACCCTGATAATTTCATCCCCTCAACTGCCTACTACTTTCCAATTTCTTACTCTCTCGAGTGAAACCAGACTTTTTAGATATACATCAACGTAGGCCACACATTAATGCAGTAAGAACAAGAATTAATAGAACAACCATGGAAGAAAAGATGAAAAACCAATATGATCAACAATCACATTTCACTACAATTGTTCATAACCTCAGCAAGAAGAGGAATTATCCACTCATTTGTGGATTAAACATCGCTAAATGAGTGTTAAACATACAAGTAATTGAATACAACGAGAAGGAAAGAGAGAAAAACCTTGATAATTTCATCCCCTCAACTGCCTGTAACCCAAGTTCTTGCTCCACCAAGTCAGAATATTGAAAAATGAACCTAAGTGTTCTATTTATACTGGTGGGAATTTTTCCCAGAATAATGAGCAACGTGTCACGGAATGCATTGCGGAGCACTGCCTTCGTGACACGCTACGGACGCGGACCTTCACTGGAACTAGGGGTCTAGGAATTAAAGCCCAACGTGGCACGACGTGCAACGCGGAGCCAAGCCACCGTGCCACGGACCCATCGCGTACCCTCTCTGGAATTTGGGTGAAAATTCCCTATCCAGGCAGAAGGCCTCCGCGATGGCAGCGTGACACGGCTCCATCGCGGAGCCCCTTTATTTTATGCTGTCCAATGCCTTGTCCTTTGCTCGCATCCAAGTCCAACACCGATATCCTCCAACATGCATTTTAGCTTCCAGAAATTACATTTTACCTGCAAAACAATGCTAATCATGTTGGTTAGTATAAATTCACATTTTATTACCAATTACATGAGAATGTATACACATTGATAGATAAACATGGCTAAAATTCCACATTTGAGTATCACTTGGGCATATAAATTTGCCCAAGATCAGTTAGCACCCGCGAGAAGGTGAAGAAAAGGTTGGTGTAGTGACAACGGATGGTCGAATGGCCCATTGGAATGAGTAAGGACTAGTGGTATGGCCCCATCGGAGGAGATTCCAAAAGCTAAGTATTTATGGACAGTGGTGACGACGGGTGGAAGTAACAAGTCATTGAGATGGGTAACGACTCTTCCTATCTAGTCGCGGTTTGAAGTCAGAGATTGGGGGAAAAGTGGAGGGTTACAACGAGTGATACAATGGGTCATGGCATCGAAGGATGACTAATTATCGGAGTTGTGGCATCTGGCAGTGTAAATTTTTCTACAAAATCAGTAAGGGTATTTTCATAATTCGAAGCTTCTAAGTCCTAAACTACATCATTTTAAGCTCCGAAAGAAGTGTATTAGGGGAGTTTAACTTATTTTAATTCATTCAACTCCCATGCATTCAAGTTTAGAAGTTCCTCCTTGAAGATCAAGCTTGAAATTCCTCAAATTCTTCTTCAAATCTCTTGGACTTTTAAAGTCAAGTTTAGATACAGCTTACCTAGTTATGTGGGGCCATTAATGAGAGTTTCCTTTCGCATGCCCAAATTTTACCTCAAGTTCAAGAATTCAAGTTTATGATCTTATGGGGTTTTAACTCAATTTTATGAAATTCTCTATGATTTTTTATGGGTCAACTCCCTTCATGTATCAAAGTACGTTCTAAGATTCATGGGAAGATTTTATATACAAATTGATTATAAATTCAAGATTTCATGTTTTAAAAAATTATTCCCTATCGTGCAAGTTTTATGAAAAGTCAAGTTTATGATTCATGATCTCAAGTATGATGAGATATCTAGCATGATTGAATATTTAAAAATTACCCATATATGAATCTATGATTTTTTCTTATGAAGTCAATTTCAAGTATGCATAATTTTTGGGTTTAGGCAAGCCCTACAAGTCAGGTATGTTTCATGATTTAGCTAAGGATAAAAAGAACAGTTAATACATATATATATTAGAGTCAAGACTCCTCAATGTTCATATTCAAGCTATGTTTTGAGAACATAATATTATGAGCATTATATAGTTTTTGGGAGTAGTGTCTAGTACCGAGTAGCCTAGGGGTTCCAAGGTTCCCTAGTCTAATAAACTACGTGCCAACATAGGAATATATTTTGGGACCTCTCAAGTGAGTGTTTTTCCCACCCAAGGGTACATCGTGATATCACACCTTACCTATCCTTTATGCTGGCAAGGCTTAGGATGGCTCTACTCCACATGGGTAAGATGTAGGATTATCATGTGCTCATACATGGTGGTTGTTAGTTATGACGAGTCTCCCATTATTCTTCATAATTTTTGTTATTCATGTTCATGACTTATGATCATATATTTTTAACCAGGTTTGACCCAATGATTAGTTTATAAGTTTTTACTTATGATTTCAGTTATTGCAATCCATATGATTTTCATCTTCAGCTTTGGGTCATTCCATTAAGATATGATATTCAGTTTGTGACTACACATGTTTTTGTTATTATATTATGCTTGATGTTCTCTTTAGTTATTATGTTCATGCCATGGGTCGAGTTGTAGCCCTTTGTGGTTCTAGGTCCCGTGTCCCAATCCAGGCCTATGTTTGGGTCATGACAAACTTGATATCAGAGCCACGATTTAGTGTATCCTAGGGTTTCTGAAAGCTGCATTGAGTAGAGTCTTTTCCATGGGTGTGAAGCGTGCCACACTTATGAGGAAGAGGCTACAAGATGTTTTAGAAAATGTCCTTTCTTTCATGATCTATGTGGTGCAATGAAGTATCTCTCTATCCTTCTAACTTGTGCTATACGTGTTTGCAACAATATTCCTCCATGCTGAGTGAATGGAAGAAGGTGGCGATGGAAATGGCCATGACAATGGCAATGGAGACGAGCATCAGCAAGCCTCGCCAACAAAAGTAGATCCTATGCCCGAGCAGGTCACTCATGCCAATTTTAGAGCGCTATTTCAGATGTTGGCACAAGCTATAACCGCTTAGGTCAATCAGCAGGCAGTGACTCATGTTTCTCAGAATTGGAACGTATTGGCGGCTGGAGTTTGAGACTTTCCCAGGATAAATCCACCTGAGTTTCTGGGGTCAAAAGTGGATGAGGACCCACATGAGTTTATCGAGGAGGTATAGAATATCACCCAGATTATGGGGGTGTTCGGAGATGAGTGTGCAAACCTAGCCTCCTATTAGTTGAAGGGGGTTTCTTACATATGGTACAGCCAGTGGAAAAATGGTAGAGAAGTAGGAGAAGTTCCCATGAGTTGGGATGAGTTTGTGACTGCCTTCTTGGATAGGTTCTTCCCTAGGGAGTTGAGGGAAGTGAAGGCAGCGGTGTTCGTCAACATGAAGCCGTATCATAGGACTATCCAAGAGTATGCCATGGAGTTTACCCGGTTGTCCAATATGTGCTGGAGATGGTTGAAAATCAGAGGACTCGTATGAGCAGGTTTGTGAATAGAGTATTAGGTTCGTTGCTTAAGGAGTGAAGGACCGCTATGCTTAACATAATCTAGACTTCTCATTATTAGTTATATATGCCCAACATATAGAGGCGGATCAGATGAGGAAGAAAGAAAGGGAGGCCAAGAGGGCCAAGATAGGGAGTTATGGATAGTTTCAGCAAAGGTTCGGTGGAGGACACCATCAGCAGCCCTACTAGAGGTCATTAGCCCCAGCACAATCATCAACCAGTGTTTCATCTAGAATGAGGCTTTGATTAGAGGGATGAGGCATCAGGCTCCAGAGGTCAGCGGAGAAAGTCCAGAGAACCCAACATTCCAGTTTGAGACAAGTGTGGCAGGAAGCACCTTGGAGAGTGCCAAGTGGGTTCAGGTGCATGTTTCAGGTGTGGGAAGCTCAGACATCTGTTCAGAGACTGCCCTTCAGTAAGACAGGGCCATAATAGAGGTCGTGACCCAACCACCAGTTCAGCAGCTCCATTAGCACGCTTAGCTCAGCAGGGTGCATCCATTGGTGCATGTGGTTTTCAGCATTAGAACAGATTTTATGCCCTCTTATCTCATCAGGAGCAAGAGTTCTCTCTAGATGTGGTCATTGGTATGTTGCGAGTATTCCATATTGATGTATATGCATTATTAAATTCATGGGATACCTTATCTTTTGTGACTCCCTATGTTTCTATTACTTTCGGAGTCAATCCTGAAATCCTATCAGAACCTTTCTCAGTACTCCAGTCGGTGACTTAGTTATAACTCGATGGGTATACAGAAATTTCCCTATCGCAGTCCTTCAGAAAGTCACCTCAGCCGATCTAGTAGAGTTAGAAATGACCAATTTTGATGTTATCTTCAATATGGATTGGCCGCTTGCAAGTTATTCCTTATTAAATTGTAGAACACGTACGTTAGAGTTTCGATTTTCGGGGGAGCTAGTCCTAGAATGGATTGGTAGTTTAGTTGTTCCTGTAGGTCACTTTTTTTCCTTGATTTAGGATAGGAAGAGGATTTACAAAGGTTGTATGTACCTTCTAGTTTGGGTTAAGGATGCGATGTTCGAGAGCCCGACTCTTTAGTCAGTTCCTATATTGTGCGAGTATCTGGAGTTGTTCCTAGATGATCAACCAGGAGTCCCTCCCAAGTGGGAGATCGACTTTGGTATCGGCCTTCTCCTTGATACGCAACGTATATCCATTCCTCCTTACAGAATGGCTCTTAACAAGCTAAAGGAGTCAAAAGAGCAGTTGAAAGATCTCCTAGATAAAGGATTCATCTGGCCTAGTAAGTCCCCATGGGGTGCCCCAGTTCTCTTTATTCGAAAGAAGGATGGTTCTTTTAGAATGTGCATTGATTATCGACAATTAAACAAGGTCACAATAAAGAATAAATATCCCCTCCCAGGATTGATGACTTGTTTGACCAACTTTAGGATGCTAAGTGTTTCTCAAAGATAGACCTCAGATCTGGATATCATCAGTTCAGAGTTAGAGAGAGTGAGTGACATCCCGTAAACAACTTTCAAGACTCGGTATGGTCCCTATAAGTTCGTAGCTATGTCTTTTACACTAACGAATGCTCCTGCAGCTTCTATGGATTTGATGAATAGGGTGTTCAAGCCACATTTATTTGTGATGTTCATGATTATCTTCATAGATGATATTCTCATGTACTCCTGGAGTGAGGAGGAGCATGCTAAGGATTGTGCTACAAACTCTTAAGGATCGCCGTCTGTTTGCCAAATTCAGAAAGTATGAGTTCTAATTGAACTCAGTAGCATTTTTGGGACATGTAGTGTCTAGTGAGGGTGTGAAGGTGGGTTCTCAAAAGATAGAGACGATGAAGAATTGTCGTAGATCAGCTAGTCCTTCGGATATTAGGAGCTCTTTGGGTATAGCTGGCTACTATAGGTGGTTTGCTGAAGTATTTTCATCCATTGAAGCAATATTGACTAAATTGACCCAGAAGAAGGTTAAATTTCAATGGTCAGATGCCTGTGAGAAGAGTTTTCAGGAGCTAAATACTCAACTCACTTCAGCCACTGTATTGACTCTACCTAACGGCACGGATGGATTCATTTTGTATTGTGATGCTTTGAGGGTTGGCCTTGGGTGTGTGTTGATGCAGCATTGTAAGGTCATTGTGTATGCCCTAGGCATCTTAAGATGCACGAGAAGAATTATCTGGTGCATGACCTAGAGTTAGCAGCAGTGGTGTTTGCACTGAAAATTTGGAGACACTACTTGTATGGGGTGCATGTGGATGTATTCACGGATCTCAAAAGCCTTCAGTATGTGTTCACTCAAAAGGACCTAAACTTGCGACCAAGGAGGTGGCTAGAGCTTCTCAAGGACTATGACATGAGTGTCCTTTACCATTCAGGGAATGCCAATGTAGTGGCGGATGCTCTTTGTAGGTTGTTAATGGAGAATGTGTCTCATGTTGAGGAGGGAAGGAAGGAGTTGGCGAAGGAGGTGCATCAACTTGCTCGTTTAAGGGTTCGCCTTATGGACTTGGCAGATAGTGGTGTCATTATTCAGAATGGATCAGAATCTTCATTGGTGACTGATGTCAAGGCTAGGCAAGATGAAGATTCTATCTTAGTAAAGCTAAAGGAACTGGTCCAGAATTAGAAGGTGGGGTTCTTCTCTCAAGGGGGAGATGGTGTACTTCGTTATCAGGGTCATTTATGTGTTCCGCGTGTTGATGACTTGAGAGAGAAGATGTTGGGTGAGGCTCATGGATATTGGTATTCCATCCACCCAGGTGCCACCAAGATGTACCTTGACCTATGGGAAGTCTATTTGTGGAATGACACAAAGAAGGATATAGCAGAGTTTGTGGCGAAGTGTCCAAATTGTCAACAAGTGGAAGTTGAGCATCAGAGACCTGGAGGTACACTACAATATATTAGTATCACTACTTGGAAGTGGGAAGAGATTAATATGGACTTTATTAGAGGATTTCCTCGTACACGCCAATAGTATGACTCTATATGGGCGGTGGTAGACAGGTTTATCAAGGCAGCACATTCACTACCGGTCAAAACTTCGATTCAACATAGAATTATGCTAGATTGTACATTGGGGAGTTTGTTCTGTTTCAAAGAATTCTTTTGTCCATCATTTCAGATAGAGGTACTCAGTTTACCTTACAGTTTCGGAGATCATTCTAAAAGGGACGTGGTACTCAGGTCAAGCTTAACACAACTTTTCACTCGCAAAGAGATGGTCAAGCCAAGCGGACCATTAAGACTCTTGAGGATATGTTTAGAGAATATGTGATTGACTTCAAAGGTATTTGGAATGATCACATGCCTCTCATCGAGTTTGCTTACAACAATAGTTACCACTCCAGTATTCAGATGGCTCCATTTGAGGCTCTCTATGGGCTGAGGTATAGATCGCTGATTGGTTGATTCGAGGCAGGTGAGGCTACGTTGATATGACTAGATTCAGACCATGAGGCCTTGGAGAAAGTCCATCTTACTAGGGAAAGGCTAAAAACAACTTAGAGTCATCATAAGTCATATGCGGATGTTAGGCAGAGAGAGCTTGAGTTCGAGGTTGATGATTGGGTGTTTCTGACCGTGTCTCCCATGAAAGTAGTTGATGAAGTTTGAGAAGAAAGGGAAGCTTAGTCCCCGATATGTTGTTCCTAAAAACAGTCATAAAATATAAAGTACGGATTATGTCTTGTGGCACAAAGATTTTTGACACAAAAAAGTTCCAGCATTAATGTATGGAAATGTGTTCTACTATAGTGGATGCAATGAGGCTTCTTTAATTTTGGCAATACATAAAAAACATGAATATGCATGATGAATGATTTTCATGTCTAGCTAGAAGGTGAAGGTTATATGATAATCCGTAAGTGATTTAATAGCTAATAAAGTAATTCCATTGAGTTCTTAATGTTTGTGTGTAATACCCTAAAAGTCCCTAAGACTAGACTCGGGATTAGAAATGTGATTAGCAGAAAAATTTTGAAAAATGACTCAGGATGACTCATTGTACAAGTGATGGTGAGAAGTAATGAGTTGTAGGATCAATCATGGTCAGCATCTACTAAAGAAAGTCTACTAACAATGAGCCATGGAGTGACTTATGGGTCCTTGTACTGGGTCGTGGGTTGGAGTTGTCATTTAGATATGTGTTATCAGGGTGGATGGTACTAGTCGTGGTACGACTCCTTATAGGGAGCAATGAGTCATGGTTAGTACATGTCAGAAGGTGTAGTGAAAGTTGATGCTGCGAAAACGGATGGTCCAACGACCCTTTGGAACGAGTAACGACTCGTGGTATGGACCCATTGGGGGAAATTCCAGAAGCTAAGTATTTATGGACAATGGTGATAACGGGTGAAAGTAACGAGTCATTGTGACGGGTAACGACTCGTCTTTTCTAGTCGGGGTTTGAAAATTAGAGATTGGGGGAAAGGTAGAGGGTTGTGACGAGTGATACAATGAGTCATTGCATTGAAGGATGACTCATTGTAGGAGTCGTGGCATTCGGCAGTGCAAATTTTCCTCCAAAATCAGTAAGGGTAATTTCACAATTCTAAGCTCTTAAGTCCTAAACTATGTCTTTTTAAGATCTAAAAGAAGTATATTAAGGGAGTTTAACCTATTCTAATTCATTCAACTCCCATGCATGCAAGTTTAGAAGCTCCCCTTTGAAGATCAAGCTTGAAATTCTTCAAATTCTTCTCCAAATCTCTTGGGCTTTCAAAGTCAAGTTCAGATTCAGCTTATCCATATATGTGGGGTCATGAATGAAAGTTTCCTTTCACTCTCATGCCTAAATTTCTCCTGAAGTTCACGAATTTAAGTCTTAATTCAAGTTTATGATCTTATGGGGTTTTAACCCAATTTTATGAAATTTTGTATGATTTGTTTATCGGTCAATTCCATTCATGTTCAAGTTATGTATTAAGATTCATGGACAGATTTTATATACAATGGATTATAAATTCATGATTTCAAGTTTTAGAAAATTATGCCTTATTGTGCAAGTTTTATGAAACAAGTTTATAATTCATGATTTCAAGTATTATGAGATAGCTAGCATGATTGCATGCTTATTATTACTCATGTATGAATCCATGATTTTTTCCTTATGAAGTCTATTTCAAGTATGCATGATTTTTGGGTTTGGGAAAGTCCACACAAGTCAAGTATGTTTCATGATTTGCCAGAGCAAATAAGATTAGTTATGATATATATTTTTTTGAGTCAAGACTCCCTAATGTTAAGATTCAAGCTATATTTTGAGGAATATAATTATATGAGCATTATACATGTTTATGGAGTAGTGTCTAGCACCGAATAGGCTAGGCATTCCAAGGTTCTTCAGTCTAATAAACTACACACCAACGTAGGGATATATTCTGGGACCTCTCAAGTGAGTATTTCCCCCGCCCAAGGGCACATCCTGATATCACATCTTACGTATCCTTTGCTCTGGCAAGGCTTAGGATGCCTCTTCTCCACGTTGGTAAGACGTAGCATTATCATGCGCTCATACATGGTGGTTGTCGATTATGACGAGTCTCTCATTGTTCCTCATGATTTCAGCTATTCATGCTCATGACTTATCATATTATGTTTTTTAGCAGGTTTAACCCAATGATCAGTTTATAAGTTTTTACTTATGATTTTAGTTATGGCAAGCCATATGATTTTCATCTTCAGCTTAGGGTCATTCTATTCAGATATGATATTCAGTTTATGACTATACATGTTTTAGTTATTATATTACGCTTGATGTTTTCTCTTTAGTAATTATGATCATGCCATGAGTCGACTTGGAGTCATTTGTGGTTCTGGTCCCGTGTCCCGGTCCCGGCTTATGTTTAGGTAATAACATTGTGACATCAGTTAACATAAAAAAAGATCAATTTTGATATCATAGCAAAGGTTAAAAATATCATATCTTTGTAAAATTGGTGCACTTATATGTCTTGCTATTACTATCCAAAACATAATATTATTATTAATGTGCAAACAAGATATAATATCTTTGTTATGTCGAGATATTCAAGTAAAATCAAATATTGATATTGTCAAAGGATTATTGGTTATGTAAATGCAGAAAGATTATTGATCTACATAATATTCAATCACAAGCAAGTTATATATTTATTTGTATATAGGGTTCTATCATATCTATATTTTTCTATGAATAAATCAATTATTTTCTATTTTTGCAAATCATGCAAAGATGACAATGATTGTGATGCAAGAAAATGATATAGCAAGATGATTTTAGGGATGCAACATCTTCATAAATGTGATTTTGTCATAAAGACACTATCAATATCAATATTTAAAAAGTTGTTCTACAAGATTAGAAGGCTTCTTTTACAAGAATGTAACATCTCTGGCTTCGAAATGGCTTCTTTAAGGAAAAAGAGTTGAAATTGCAGATCTAGTGTAGGGGGTTGACAAAGGAGCCGACGGCCTTTCAGCCTAGTGAAGGCTCATCGAAGTGGCGTCGTGGCTCTAACGGTGTGAATGACGGCCGTCAGGTAAGCGACAGACCAATGTAGGAAGTGTTGAGTTTTAACAGTGACAATGACAACCCATCACACTAGCGATGGAACATTGTATGAGGGTCTCGGTGTTCAAGGTATGACGGTGGATTTGACTGACCATTGATGGAGTGATGGACCCTTACTTCCACCATTGATAAGGTGGATTTTTGAACTTATTTTTCTTAGGAGTGACGTCAAGGGCGACAAACCATTGGGCGAGTTACGGCCCGTCACGGCCGCTGTCGGGACACCCAGTTGTCCGAATTCATCTCGATTTCCAGGGATAATTTTGTAATCTTCTAAGCTTCTAATCTCTAAGTGGTTTCATTTTGGGGATCCTTAACGATTTAATTGTGGGTTTTACTTAGTTTATTCGTCACTCCTCTCATACACCAAGGTTAGGAAAGATCAAGGCTAAGATTCTTCATCAAGTTTCTTCCAAATTCCCTTGGGGTTTCTTATCAAGTTGAGAATTCTTCAAGTCCAGGTATGTAGGGTTATGAATGGGGGAAATTCTTCACCCTCATGTCAAATTTCATCCTAATTCCATGATTTCAAGTCCTTAAGCATGTCAAATTGAATTCTAGGGTTTTACCCAAATTTTCATGAAATCTTCTATGCAATATCTATGGGTTTAATCCTCTCATATTTCAATTGATGTTTTACAGCTATTAGGGCAATTTTGACTCTCAATTCACTCAAGAATTCATGATTTCAAGTTTAGGAAGATTATGCCTTGTTATGCATGACGATATTTATGAATCCATAATTTCTAGTATAATGAATTATCCAAGTATACACGAATGATTACAAATTCCTAAAATTATGATCCCATGATTTTGAATTATGAAGCTTATTTTAATTATGTATGATTTAATGACTTGGTCAAGCCCATGTAAAATCAAGTATGCTTTATCTTTATTTTAACAAAGGCTTATATGATCAGTTTTGAAGGAATATTTGGAGTCAAGACTCATTAGTAAATGATTCAAGTTATGTTTCGAGAATATAATTATGAGCAATATTCATGTTTTGAGAGTAGTGTCAAGCAACGAATAGGCCAAGGATTCTGAGGACCCCAGTGTATAAACTATGCACCAACGTAGGATATATTCTTATTTGGGACCTCTCAAGAGAGTGTTTCCCCAATCCGAAGGCAAACATGTTATATCACACCTCCATCGTTCTTTGCCCTGCTAGGCTTAGGACAAATCTTTCCACTTGAGCTAGACAGTTGGGGCGTCATGTAAACTCTATCATGATGATGTCGGCTATGACGAAGCCTCGCATTGTTCCCCATGTTTTAAGTTACTCATGTTCATGACTTACGATACTATATTTTATAGAATATTTGACGCATTGATCAGTTTATGAGTTTTTATTTATACTTTCAAGCATGGTAAATTATATGATTTCTATTTCTAAACTTTGGGTCAATATGTTCAATTTATGATGAATATCTCATGATTATGATTACTTCAATAATATGGCTTTTAGCACATTGCCCTTACTCTCATGTTCTATCTTGATTTATATTCATGATTTCATACTATTGTTTTACTAGCATGTTTTAATTTCTCTATGTACTCAGTACATATCAAGTATTGACCGCATACTCTATGCTATATCATCTCATGATATAGGTTCAGGTGATCCTTCTCAGTCTCGGCGTTAGCTAGCCCGCTCAGACCAGCTCAGTTCCCAGTCCTGGTGAGTCCTCATCTGCTGAGGATGTCTATTAGTTTATATGGTCATGTCTTTATTTTAGTTTCATACATTATCGAGTTAGTTGGGGGTATTGTCTTATCAGCTCATTGTACTACTAGAGGGACATACATGTAGTAGATGACTCATTGTTGTGATATTTTCACTTTTACTGATAATTTATGTTATGTATATTTCTACTTATTCATGCTTATGTTTTAAATTCAACTTTAGTTCATGCTCTTGAGTTGCTATACATGTTCCATAGGTTAGCATAGCGCCATTCGTGGTTCTAGATTTCTTGTCTCGGTCGGGGGCCTCAACTTGGGTCATGATAAAGATTTAAGTGATTTTTTAAATTAATCATAGGTAGTATAGTACGTATTGTACTCTTTTTTCCTTAGTATGAGGTATTGTCCCATTGGAATTTTCGTATCTAGGTTTTTAATGAGGTAACTACCAATGCGTATTACAAGATATGTATTCTCTTTTTTCTTCATTGAAATATTTTCAAAGGGTTTTATGTAGTAATGTTTTAATGATGCATGTTATCTATCAAGACATGGACATCCAATGGCGAATATTATGAAATTAATTAGTGTAAATATCCATTACTCTACTCCATCTGTCATCTTCATTATGTAGAATAGCTCTCACACCTCATCTATGATCTCAACTGGGTTAAATATCATGTTCATGAAAACCCTTTATATCTCTCACAATCATCCTATAAATAGTGACATTGGAAATCACATTTTAGATACTTGAGAAATACTTGAACACACTTGAAGACTTGAGAAATATTTGAGAGAAATAAAGAATCTGTACACTCTCTTCTCTCTTCACTCTCTTAATTTGTTCTATCTACATTTTTTATTTGCTCTAATTTTATAAAAAATTTCTTATTTTGAGAGGGTTGGAGTTTTATTCGGGTTTTGGATTTGGTTGGAGCGAGTAGCATTTGATTTAAATAATAAGAGTAATTGTTTTTTATTTTTTTTATTTTTACCTCTCTCTAGAATATCTCACTTTTATGCTCCTTTTGTGATTCAACTCCACAATCTTAGGTTGAAGGTAGAGGGTGTTTATTACCCGAGCAACCTTCTCTTGTCAAGTCATTAGTTCCACGTGGATTGAGGAAAAACAATTCATGCAGACTAAATAAAATATCACATCATCTTTTACTGGCCAAATTTATATAAAATTTTGTATAGTGACTTTTGAAATGATATAAGTAAAGATAAGTAACTTTTTTGTTTAGAAAAAAGAAGATCATGATGAGTTGGTAATTTACCAACTCATTAGGCTTTTAAGCAAGAGTTATTGCTTTAATTTACAAAAATTAGGAAGATTTTATGCATTTTCTCTTTCTTTATTAAGGTATTTGACTTAGACAAAAAAAACAAAAGAATTCAACAAAAAACACTCAGCTGGAGTAGGGAACATGCGTGCCACATATTGGCACCTGTGAAACACAGATGCCACATAATTAGCACTGGGGAAGGAGCTAAAATGAACCTATAAAATGTAGGTGTAACTGCAGTAGGGATTCAAGCAACATTGCTTAGACCTGTGGCTCGTGGATAGGCACCTGCAAAACGCGGGCGTTGTGCAAGTCTCGCGGATGCTGACAAGGGCAAAATCATCCAACTTTGGCATAAAAGTACCTGAGAAGCTTCTAAGGGAAAACTTGGAAAGATGGTCAAGGAGCATATGCAGATTTTACCCCAATTTTACAAACCTGAGTCATAGCACATCATAACATAGAATTGAATTATAGAGAGAAGTAGAGAGAGAGAGATATAGAGGACAGTTTCCTTCTTCTTCTTCTTCTTCTCCTTCTTCAATTTTATTTGGCAATACACCATTTGTCACACCCCGCCTTGGGGGGTATGACTGGCACCTGGTGCCCTACTAAGACCTGAACTGCTGGACTGCTAAGCCTGGGCACATCTGGTGCCTGGCTGGCTCTAACTCACATTTCTGGAAACAAAGAGCTATATAACGGCTGTAAACACAGCCCTCGGTCCATTGGCCTATAGCCTCCTGTACCTGTACTGACCGCTGACCAGAAACATATCAACTTAGGGAATCCTATGCGGGCCGACAAGGCCACCATGCTGTCTAGTTATCTATAACTCAATCATGAAGTACTAGAAAGCTACGTGACCAGCAAGGTCACCACTACTGGCAAACTATGGCCCCACACGACCAACATAAAAGAAAGAAAGGGTACTAACAGCTATACAACTGCACGGCCTCACACGACCGGCTCATCTGACCATAGGGAAATATATACAGACTGCAAGCCTCTAGGAATAGCAATAGAAATGATCGGGACAGGGCCCCGACCTACCCGTACTATACAACCAAAAGAAAATGAAATACACCTCGGGAATTCAGTCTCCGAATAACAGGAGCTGAATACTCGATCACTGACAGGAATTACGTGGTATCGCCTGCTCATCTATAAGTACCTGCAGGCAAGTAATGCAGCGCCCCACCGAGCGTCAGTACCGCTGGTACTGAGTATGTAAAGCAATAACTGAAAGCAAAATCTGAGAACAACAATGTAACTGATGAAACTGAAGTAAGAAGAATTAGATTAACTGTCTGATAATGTAAGTCATACCTTCTCTCATTTATACTGAAAGGGAATAGGGGTCGTACCTGAAGACGTATCACTGAACTGCTGATCTACTCGTATCTAACGTGACATGACATAACATAACATAACATAACATAGCACACACAAACCTTGCCCGGCCCCCATAAGCCGGGAGGTACAACCAGCACAGAATCTACACCCCTACCCCGGTCATCCCATCTCCTATAATAGCTATAAGCATCCCGCCGGTCCCCTGGGTATGCACTTGGGCTCGCTGAGCCCCTGACTATAATTGTACCTGAGTCCGAAGGATTCCTGAATCAACACCCGGGCGTATCCGCTCGACAGGGGTGTGTAAAAGCCGACCAAGGCATAATATGGGGAAAACTGGCATCCCATCTTCGTCCCCTATGGGACGGCATGCCACTCCGTAGAACGACGTATATTCATCCTCTGGCGGATGAGACGATACAGCTATCAACCCTGGGGCGGTCATGGATGCTAGGTAGTCCAACCCCAAACAATATAACGGTCTCAACTAGTAATACTATCTGCATGTCCCGCATACTGGCGCTAATAGTGGGTAAGTATTGCATATATTACATGCTGAATTAGTAATAGTAATATGTACGTATTTAATACATGCTGAGGCTGGTAAATATATATATGTATGAATATAGTCTCCTGCCAGACTGTTCTGGGGCTAATACTGAATAGGATATAGTGTTTCTGCTGAAAACCATGTTGTATACTGAGTTCCTATAGTAACATGATTTGCCATTTCTAATATGCTTTCTAACCTCATTTTAACTTATCATCCTATTTCTGAGATGTCTTACCGATATTACATCGCTTTACTGGGTTTCAACTAAATATAATGATATCCTAACATTCTGTGTCACATCGCATACAGAGCATACTGTGGAATTCCTAACACTTATACTAGAGTCTATATCATGCTGGCAAGTTACACACAAGTTACAACTCGATGCTTCTAATGTCGTATCAATATTCGCAATAAACGTAACACTTGAATTCTGATCATCCTACTGGCCTTTAAATTACTATACTGTACCGATATTACTTAACTTGCCGAGGGAACTAGCTTTACATACCTTATCCTTGAACTATTCGTCTGTCGGACGAGGCTCGGCCGGTACTTCAGCTATTTTCTCCCAACTGCATTCATAACTATGTTAATTAATATTAAATACAGCTTTATTTTAAAAGGCAACGTCACTTTCGATATAGTTTATAGCCTAAACTTAGGCTTATCGAAAGACGGCTGAAAACTCGCTATTTTTCAGAGGTCCAGAAGGGAGAAATATTCACTTCACAGCTAGGAACACATAGACACTAATTTAGAGCAATTCCACTTACCTTAGCTCGATGGCTCGACGATTCGTCGGCCGTATTTCACGAAACTGGATCCGTAGGAATGCTCTCTGCTGCTAAATACCTCAGTATCTGGAGTTAATTTGCGTTTGGACAACGTTTGGCAGCGTAATCAGACGAAAATTATATTATCTCCTTCGTTCCCTCTCCCTTTTCTGATTTCTCTCTCTGTTTCCTGGAAATTTCCTAAGTGTTTTAATGAATTAACCCGAATTGGGGCTTTATATACTTGGGCCTGGACAAGGCCAACGTGTCACGGAGCCAATGCGGAGGCCTGTCCTCCGTGACACGCTGCCATCGCGGAGGGGCTCTGCCTCGGCTCCTTCCGCAATGGTTCGACAGGTTTCTCGGCCGATCTTTTCCCGGGCCTTTCTCCAGCACATATGGCCTTCAAATATGCTTAACCAACGTGCGAATAGGTCGTCTAGGTGCCGGGAATTCTACGGGGTATAACACCATTATTGATGATTTTAAAAGATTAATTGGTTATTTAATATGATGGTTGTTGATGATTTATCCATGGATATAAATTCTCCTTCTCCATTTATGAGTAGCTAAATTACTAGCTAGGGGTATTTAAACTTGGTTGGGTGTTGATCATTAGTTCTTAAATTCAATTTATCAGTATGGATCTATTATTTCCTCTTAGTTTTTAATGAAAATTTAATGGATGCAAATATTGATTTAGCTTGCTTATCTTGCTCTTGCTTCAGAAAGAGGAGTGAGATTTAGGTGAGGAATCAATAGTGAGGATTTGGGGTGTAGGTGTGGGCTTGAGCTAGACATAGTCAAGAATACCTCTATTCCATTAAAGGGTTGAGGCCAGAGATAGGTTAACTCTTCTTCAAGCTTTGTGGTTGATTTATGTTGTGACTTTGGGGTTTGAGAAAACTCAAAGTAAAAGCACTCTTGTGGTTGAAAAACAAGAGGGCGTAATGATATCTATTGCTATCCTTGCTAAAAATTGAGTTTACAACATTTCAATCAACCCCAATCTAGTTGCACACCATCAATAGCACATCCCTAGGTCCCTCTCATCAACGACAATAAATTCTATTTTTCCAATTTCATTTTACTATTTAAATTTAATGTTGCCTCACTCCCCCCCCCCCCCAATTTTTACATTTCACATGTTAAACAATGATGAATACTAGTTTGAATTAATTTTTTGGATTATCTCTCTCAATTTCTTATGGGATTCGACCTCGACATTCATTGGGTATTTTGTTTTTTGACAACGACCGCAACCACCTCCTTTAAATGGGAGAGATATATTGAGTGTTATAAAAAAATGGTGTTGTTGCTATGGAATTGAGTTGTGATTTCCTTTAGTTTTTCAGTGATTCAAATTTGTTTTTGCATTTTGTATTTCTTTTACTTTGTTTTGAGTTATTGTTGATTGTGTAGGGGTGTGAAGATTAACCATGCCAGTGATGCTGGTAGCATTGACGGATTCATGGATGTAGAGGATGAATTATGGGCCAAAATGTAGCTAGTGCCATTCGCCTACCACACACGGTAGGAGATGCCATATTCCACGTAACAAGCACCATGTTACATCTCTTACAAATGAAAGGGTTGTTCGGAGGGGAAACTAGTGAGGATGCTAATCGGCAGCTCTGAAACTTCATTTAAGTTTGTCAACCATTCAATATAACCAACATCATCCAAGAATCAATCCATTTGAGATCATATTCATGAAGTGTGGCTCCGATTTAAAAAAAAGGTTGCTATTTGCCCAAATCATAGACTTCCCGACGGGGTACTTCTCCAAAGCTTCTATTGGTATCTTGATTTTCTCAACAAATCAATGGAAAACAATCTTGCTGGTGGTTCAATTGTGGACAAAACTTTTGGAGTTGCCAAGGAACTTCTTGATAGGATGAAAAACACTAATAGAGCTTAGCATACCAGAGACACCGAACTGACCTCAAATGATGCGTCTTCTAAACACCTAGCAGTCGAGTTGAGAAGGAGGACGAAGAGTAGGATGAGACATTGGTCAAGAACAAGTTGGGGTCAAAAACCAAAAGCGTTAAGGCTATTGGGACATATGGTCACAATTCATATGAAGAGGATGTTCCGCAACCAAGATATGATGAGGAGTATCAGTTCATGGAGGGCCAAATGATGGGTTCTCGTCAAGGATATAAAGGTCCCAACCAAGTCCCTTGGCGTCCTTGTGATGGGAATCAAGATTAGAGAGAAAGATATTTAAGGAGGGGGAGATAGAGATAACCGATGGAGAAACCGTGAGCCCTAATGGGATGGGGATAGGTACCATCAAAGTGCAAACCCATACATTCCTCCTCCTAAAGATGATGTTGCCCTGATGCAACTGAGTGTAAGTGATATTGGGAATTCCAAGATTGAGGAGATGCTGCTAGAGTATTAAAAAATGTGGAGTCCATTGAGAGCGATCTCAAAGAATTAAAAGGAGAGGTGTCCAACTATGCCTAAATGGTGATCTCCTATTCAGCTTCAATCGATCACTTGGAAGCCCATATGAATCATCTATCTACTCAAATGAATCCAAGAAAGAAAGGAACTCTTCCTAGTGACACTATACTAAATCCCAAAAAAGATGGTCAATGCATGGCGATAGTCATAAGGAGTGGTGTTACAAATGCGGGCAATAAGCCTAAAGTTATTGTTTGTTCCAAACCAAATGAAGAGGAATTGAATGATGAGGTGCCGAAAGAACCTATTTGTGTTGACAATGAAAAAGTGCTAGAGGAGGAAGAGGTTGAGAATCCTCCTAAAGATGTGAATGTTGATGAAGAGGGCGACGAGGCCCAAAGTGCTAAAGACCAGTCGCCTAGAGTTCCACCTCCTTACCCCAGTGGTTAACCAAGAATAGAGAGGACAACCAGTTCAAGAAGTTTATTGAAATGTTTAGCAAGTTGTCCATCAACATACCACTAGTAGACGCAGTGCTCCAAATGTCGGGATATGGTAAATTGATGAAGGAGATGTTGAAGAAGAAAAGAGTTGTGGATGTGGTCACGGTGGAGGTATCACATTATTATAGTGTAGTGATGGCAAGAAACCTTGTTCCAAAAAGAGATGACTTGGAGCATTCACTATTCCGTGCACCATGAGGGTGTATTTGTTAAACAAAGCTTTCTGCGACCTGGGGGCATATATTAACTTGATGCCCCTAGTGATCTTCAAAAAGTTAAGATTGGGAAGTCCTAAACCTACTACAATGAGGGTTGCTCATGGCTGATCAGTCTATTAAGCGCCTCGTGGGAATGCTTATGGATGTGTTAGTCAAGGTAGACAAATTCATTTTTCCATCTTCTATTTCATTGTGTTGGATTGTGATGTTGACATGGAGCTTCCCATTATCTTAGGGCGACCATTCTTGGCCACAGGGCGAGCTCTACTAGATTTGAGCCTAGTGAGCTAAAATTCCGGGTTGGTGGTGATGAAGTGACCTTTAATGTGTTTCAAACAATTAAACCACCTGATAAGTGCAAGGTGATAGCTGTAATGGATGATGGAGATAAGTAGGGGAATGACCTTGATGTGGAGGACAAACCTCTAGATGATTGATGCAATTGTGAGGTGAAAGCGATGTGACATGATATTAAATTAAGCACCTCTTGGGAGGCAACCCAAATGTCTTTAATTTACTTTTTACTTCATATTTTTGGTGTTTTTGTTGTTGTAGGATGATTGGATTATGAAAAAAGTGGAAGAAAATAAAGGATGAGCACCTGCGTTGGACTTGCGAAATGCAGGTACAAACCTGCAGAGTGCCAGTCAAATGAAGACTTGATCCAGAAGTCCTGGTAAAATGAGGATTACTTGCACCTTACCTACGAAACACAGTTACAGACCTATGGAGCACAGGTGTAGCACAAATCTAAACTAGTGCACCTGGGAAAATAAGTGAAGAAACTAATGAGACATGCATCTCACCTGCAAAGCGCAGGTGCAGATTTGCGAGACATAGGTGTATCGCACATCATAAGCAGTACATTGGACATAATAAGGTCTACCTGCATTTTATTTGTGGTTCACATATTCAAATCTGCGGCCGCAAGTCAAGCGCAGGCGCATGTATGAATGGAATTATAAAAGTTGGCCAAACTGATTTGAACAACCCGAACCAAGTCCAACCCATGCATTTTCAACTTCTTCCCCACTTCCCAAAACCCCTAAGCTTCTACACCACTACCCGTTTTCTTAACCCCTCAACTACCTTCATCATTTCCCACATTCCTCCATTAACTCCCCTATAAACTCCACCAAACCCTTTACCTTCTTCCCCTCCTTTAAAACCCATCATTCCTTCCCTTCTTATACCATGACACACCATTTCAAACACCAAACCAAAGAAAAAAAACACTTGGGTCGGTCTCATCTTGTGGGACAAAAGTTTCAAGTTTCAGTTTCATTTCTCTCCTCACTCTGCTTAGTATGTCTTTTAATTTTTATCTTTGTTTCATTGATCTTGATGATATGTGTAACATAAATAGAATTATAATCTTCATTCTCCTCAACCTACGTTTTGCCCTATTTTCCCATTCTATGTTCTTCATGTTCATTGTGAAATTTACCCTTGTGGTTAGTTGGGTGAGGGGTTTCTGAAAATGTCTAAGAGGGTAGATTTTCTTGTTTCATGATGCTATACCTATTGGGTGTTCTATATTGCTTTGAAATTTTAATTAGGGAAGAAGTCCGAGTAACTCATTTTCTTATGATGAATGAGTTTTCCCGATGATGGACTAGGTGACGTCTTTCTTAAGAAAAGATCGTCATTCCTTCTTGTTTGCCTGATAATGTAGATGAAAAAAGGATAATTTGATGAGTATTGTGGATTGTTGAAATTAACTTGATGGATATTGGTTGAATTGGTCATTTGACATTTTCCAATGATAGATGGGGTAAAATCCTTCTTAATGAAAGTCGTTAAGTGGTAATAATGATCAAATTGGTTGTTGATAGTGTTAAAAAATCTTTTAGGGAAGTTTGAGTACCCATTAGATAATAATTTTGCTCATACTTGTTGAAAATTTGAAGTGAAAGCATGAACATTGAAGTTTAGGTACTTTTCAGCACTTGCATGCCGCAGATCTTGTTCTGTGGAAAGGTTGTAATGTAGGTATGGATGTTGGGCTTCTGGTTCACTTCCCTACTCCTAAATTTCACCTACATGCTGCAGATCACCACCTGTGAATATAGGTGCTGAGCCATTTTTCAAAGGTTCTTCCCTGCACTTGTGAAAAAGCAGGTGGAGCGCAGGTGCTGTCAGTGATTTTAATTGTTGTTTCATTTTTTGGTGCAATCTAATTTCCTTATTTTTCTTTCTTTAGCTTAGCGTAGCTATTTTATTTTTATTTTCCTTAAAATATGAATGAAAAAAGAGTATGGTTTATGTGTGGTACTCACTTTGTCTTACAACAAAATGTCTTCTTCTAGGCAACAAGACAAAGGCAAAAACAAAGGCAAGAGAAAGGCCACAACTCAAGTTAAACAGTGCAGATATCATCTGGTTCTGTGTAGAAGGGATGCAAAAATACTACATTATATACTAGAATCGGTCCATAACACTGGAGAATGCTTCAACTTGGCAGGGCTGTGGCAGGAGTTCCCCAACATCACCAAATAATTTGTCGAGACAGAGTGGCACCGCTTCTTGGATGCTCTACCTTATTTTTGTCCTAATTTGGTGGTGGAATTATATGGTGGAATCCTATGCTTCCTATCAAGAAATTCAAGATTCCATGAAACACATTGGAAAGGTGGACGAGTTCCCAAATCTCCCATCAGTCAAAATCTGTGGAGTAGAGGTGGATATCACCCAGATGCAATAAAACACTATCTATTGGGGTGAGCTAATTGAATTAGGGACCGAGTTTGTAGTGAGAGTGTCTACCAAGGGCGACCAACTACAATGGGCAGCCCAAACTATTGCAATTGGGCAACTTCTATGGGCAACTATAGGAGGTGAGATTCCAAGGCAAGACCTCCGATTTGAGGCCGAACTGTGGCTAGACTTGATGTGTTGTTGCCTTACCCTCTAAGAATGATCAACAGATACATATGGAGGCTGCTATCCTAATAGCATGCTTTATATCTAGAGAGCATGTCCACTTTGGTGAGATAGTCGCCACACAAATGAAAAGAAAATCAAGGCAACAAGGTGTCCCCATGCCCTTTCTCATTCTCATCAGTTAGCTATGTTCTAGAGCAGGCGTTACGCCCCAAATTTTTTTTTATGATTATTTAATGTTTTTAAGCCATGTTAAGGAAAGTACGAGATGTATATCAATTGTAGGTGAGGAGGAAAACATGTACGAAGGGAAGTGCGAAGAGTATGTGAAGTTCATAAGTAGGGTCAATTTTAAATGATCATATATCTCGATATACAATGAGCTAGAAGTCCTACAACCTATCCAATTAAAGATATTTGAGTCTAGTTTTCAGAACATTAAACCGCTCATCAATCGGAGTTTGGAGTGAAACGTTATGGGCATTTTACGAAGGCCCCATTAAACAGTAATGTAAGCACCGCCTCCACCACCATAACCCAATTTATTTAAATTGTTTGATGCCCAAATCATATCATTCCTATCCAATTCTAGCTACCTGATTAGGGTACACTTCTCTCTGTATTTTCCATCCAAGAACCAAGATAAATCATAAACCAAAATTTAAGCCATGTGAAGAAGATCATTGCAAAGTTGAAGAGAGGCATCAGTGAGTCTTGTTGCTGTGTTTTGGCAGCATGTTTATGATGTATTTGCTGCGTTTATGGAGAAGTATTAAGCTTCATATGTACTCCCTTTTGATAATGGTTGGATGAAAGAAAGGAGGTAAGGATTCTATCCTTTAAATTTATCAAAAATCTTAGCTAAAAGTAGGAAAATTAGAAGCTAGACTAGGTTGTTATTTTTATGTGTTTTCAGCTGAAGTTGCTGCCATGCTTTGGGCAATGAATCTGCTATGATTTCAACCATGTTAAGCTACCTAGATACTCCATCTAAGTAGGAGTGGAAGACAAGAAAAGGATAACCATTTCTATTTATTAAACTTGCAAGAATTTCCTTGGCTAAACCTAGAAGTTGAAGTTGGTTTTGTGGCTCATTTTTGGTGTGTTTTTGGGTGAAGTTTCTGCCCTTTTCCGGAGGTTGATACAGATGTATTTTTCTGGTAATATACTCCTTTTATGGTGGGGAATTATCACAAGAAAATATATTTTCATCCTTTAATTTTCCCCCTTAATTGTTGTGGAACCAAGTTAAAACAAAGTATTGAAATGTTATTTTGTGTTGTTGTTATGGCTGCTGTTGCGATGACGTTTTGGCTAGGAAATTGGTTCAAACCAGAACTTGTTATATGATTATAAATTCAAGGAATTGAATAATATTAAACGTGGTTGTTGGAGGAAAGAAGCGACTAAGGAAAACTCATCGGAACAAGGTATGTAAGGCGCTTTTTGTCTCTTGATTTTCAAGCACGAATTCATGCCGAGGATGAATTCGGCATTCCCCTGTACTTAAGCTTATGTAGTATCATCTTATGGTTCTACCCAGGTGTTAGAATTACTTTGTATTAAGTTATGGATTGCTAAACAGTTAGAACACATGAACATAAAGTGAAAAAGGCAATTGCCTTCAATTATGGTCATAGTTTGTAAATTGAGTTGAAGTCCCCTCAACATGGACACTGTGAGCTGGTCCTTTACATTATGTTATGTGTGTGTGGTGGCAAAGGTGTTTTACATTCTGCCTGCTATGAAAATTGGTATACGGCAAGACGATGATGTGCAGACGAACCTAACATTTGAAATCGATTTTAAGTCAATAAGGGTTAATGAGGGTAACGAAATAGAATTGCGTTATGATAGTTTCCTACCCTCTTATATAGATATTTTAGGGTACTGGGGCCATGAGAAGGCCTCCCGATCCCTCTCCCTTAAGGTAAGCGCCTAATTAATGCATTTCTTAGTTAACCGATACGTGTAAACTATTGATATTTCTATGGAACCATCATCGTTGGCAGGTTAAAGATACTAACCTGATGTAGCATGTTATACAAAAATCAGAATATATATACGCATATGCTTACGTCAAGTTACACATTAAGGAGGTAAGGATTTCCTTTAGAACGTCGCTATATGTTTATTGGAGCTCTTGAGTTATCTGGATCTCCTAAGAATTGTTTAAGGCTTTAAGAAGACATGTTGCATGTCCTTTGAAAGTTTTATATGGGTAAGAAAGTTAATCTAAGTGTAAAAGTTGAGGCACTAGTAACAAAGGAAATATAAGAGTAAATGTTAGACCTTTTAAGGTAATACGTGAGTTATATTCTCTCTGCCTATATTTGATTTCAAGAACCTTTGAACGATGTTAAAATATAATCAAGATGAGGTTTAAGAGATAAGGTTGGCAATTAGGTTAAAAAGTAAGTGCGTACAAGAATTGATGGAATAGTGAACACGAGAGTAAAGACTTAAGTGTGGAATGACGATATTTGGAAAATAAGTTATGATGAATAAGGAAAGTACAGCTAAGGTTGTTATATTAGACGATAAGGATTATGATTGTGAACAAGTTAGGCAAGTGGCTAGCAAGATTGACCCTATTCTAAAGACATTTAGTAGGAGATTTATAAATACAGTTGTTTATGTTTTGTATGTGTTAAGTTGATAAGCAGTAAAGTGTTAACTTCTTATGAAATGATTAGAATCAAATGTTTTTGAGATTGTAACTCAAGTTAAAGAGAAGTTTTTTTGTCGTACTTTTTAAACAATTATCTTTTGTTATTTGTGTTAAGTGTTGGATTATTTTTTTTAAAGTTTTAAAGGATTATTTCTCGAAGTTTCGAACTATTTATAATGTAGTTAAGCTTCCCTGGGCTCCTTAGATATTGTAATGTTTCATACGAGTCATTCCTATGTTGTCTAAAGCACAACTATGAGTTTTTATTTGTCTTAAGGCAGCCCCTAGATAGTTTCCTATGAGTTTTCATGTTAAAGAACTCCATGTTTAAGATACGCGCGCTATGTCTTCATGTTCATAAGTTACGTTGAAATGTGATATGATGTTGAATAAATGAGGTACTGATGTGATGTGAGTTTAAAGCACTTTCGATCCTTAAAACTAGAAAGTAGCATGGACTTATGTGTGTTTATATGAATATGAGGCACTTTTACTTTGTTTTCAAGGAAAATAGTTGTTGGAGTTGAATTGTGCAAAGAATAAAGAAAGTTGCAGAAAAGTGGCTAAGTATGGACCTTAGTACGAGCCGTATTGACAATTGTTGGAAGTCCATGTCAAGAGTGTTGAGACAAAGGCAACTTACGGCTCATGGTACGAGCCGTAGCATCCTAGTATGAGCCTTACCATAGCAGTCGTAGAAAACTTCAGGAGATTTTGCACATGCTAAGTCTCCTAGTATGGGTAGCAGCCACGAATCATTGTTCTTAAATAATTCTTCATAAATTCTTGCAATAATCAAGTGGGTTTTCTTCTAATCATCTCTGTAAGTATTAAATTATATGTTTGTCTATGAATGCTTATAATTTTCTTACAAACATGATAGGCTAAAACCTCCATAACTAGGGTTTTGCGAACCATGGAGACTTAACAAACTAGGGTTACACAAAGTGATTCTAAACCAATGCTAAAAACTTGTATTGTATTCTCTTCATCTTTAATGTTTCTTAATGGTGCGCAAAATTAGGACTTTGCCAAATTCTTTACTTGCTTGAACGTAGAGAAGTAGAGACTAGGAAAAGAGAATTACAACAAATCCTTGATATTTATGGGTCATTGAATGACTTGAGTTGCGGCACAGGATAGTTAATTTAGGACAAATTTGATAACAGTTGAAGTGAAATCGCTCATGAGACCTCACCCAGTGATTGAGTATATTCATCTAATAGGGATGAATCAGTCGTTTAGATGAACCCTAGTTATCAAGTTCTACAAGTTAGCATTGGGATAGATCACAAGTGTAAAACCCAAAGTAGTTATGAACCCATGAGGAATGCTTACCCTAGTTAATTGCATAATCTTGACAAACGGCAATCAATTCTCAATCTTATCTTATAACTACTTTTATAAGAACTCCCTTTTTTGGAGATAACACACTTACAAGCTTAAATACTAGCGTTATTCTATATCCTGACCATATTACCTGTGGGATAGACCTCAAATTTTGTTGGATTCTTTATTGACAACGTCCGCTTCATAATTTATCGGGAGTGTGAGTTTGAGCATTGTAAAACATGGCGCCATTGCGGGGAATATGGATTAGGTTTAGAGTAATTGTTGTGTTTAACTTTTAGCTATTATTTCCTCATTTACATTTTATTTTTGTTTTTGACACCTACAGATTGTCTCTTGGTGAATTCCAAGTACTCAACAAAGTGAAAACCCCCTAATTCCTCTTGATCTTGAATTAGAGCAAACACTGCAAAGAATAGAGAACCCTGAGTAGAGAGAGGCCCATAATGCTGAAGAAGCTTGGCAAGCTGCAATTCAAGAAGTCGCGGATGCTCGGAGGAAGTCATGGATGTTGGCCGCCATGGAAGGGGCAATAGAGGTCAGATATATGCTCGTCAGTTCTATGATAAGGATTACCAGATATTGATGAAGTTGGGTCAATTGGAGCAATCGTCCCACCACCTTTGCCTGTTGGGGTGAAGTTTGATATAACTATCACTATTGTACAACTGTTGAATATGAAAGGGGTGTTTAGTGGTCATGCAACTGACAATGCTAACCTACACTTGATGAATTTTGTCGAGATATGCAAGGCATACAGGTTACCTGGTGTAAACCAGGATGCGATAAGGTTGAGACTTTTCCCGTTCTCTCTCTCTCTAAAGAGGCCACTTTATGGTTATTGGAGTTTCCCAAAGACTCCATTACCAACTGGAGGGAGCTTAAACAGGCTTTCGTAGAAAGCTTCTTCCCACCCTCCAAGATGCTATAGTTAAAGGAAAAAAATTTATAACTTCCGACAATTAATGTTCGAGGCACTGCAAGATACATGGTTGAATTTAAGAAGAAGTTGACCAAGTGCCCGAACCATTAAATTCCAGATGATAGTTTGTTCAAAATTTTTATAGGTCCTTAAATAACAGTGGAAAAGTTGTAGCAGACACAATGCGGGAGGAGCGTTGATGAGACACAAGTGGGAGCAAGCTGCTATTATTTTTGACAGAGTGACTAACACGAACTGGGCTTGGCACACTAGGGAAGTGGAAGCAGCTGCAGGTACGTATGTTGTTGGTATTTCTGCAGATCAATGCAAAAAGGAG
This sequence comes from Datura wrightii, assembly GCA_035772735.1. Classification (NCBI taxonomy): domain Eukaryota; kingdom Viridiplantae; phylum Streptophyta; class Magnoliopsida; order Solanales; family Solanaceae; genus Datura; species Datura wrightii. Next base: position 102,406,915 of record JASDFA010000007.1, read on the forward strand.
GAGGAGCGTGATCAGGAACTAGCTCATATGCGGACATCATTAGACCTACTCACGAAGCGTATCATGGGCACTAGTACTAGAAAGGTAAACATAGTGGGAGCTCAAAGTCAGGAACTGAGACAGGTGCATTCAGATTCCAAGTAGGAGGCAAACTTCTTGGACAACCAGGTGGAAGATTTTTCGGCTAACGCCCAAGGGTTTGGACAAGACACTTGGCGCCAAGATTTCAAAAATCAAGGTCGGAACTAGTATCAGGACAACTACAACCACAATAGGTATAGGGATAGGAGCCGAGGTCGTGAGCGAGAGGGAGAATCGAGAAATAATGATAGATATTGCAAGGATCGCACAGGTTTGTATGTTCCTCCTAATGCACATAAGGGTGAGAGTGGACCCTATAGATTGGAGAACATGTTGGATAAAATGCTCAAGAAGGTAAAGCCCATCGATGATCAGTTGAGGGAGATCTGGGGGGATATATCCAGTATGAACCAGAAAGTTAAATCGCATGCATGCCACAACGATCAAACAAATTGAGCAATAACTTGGTCGGATGTCGACCTCCCTAAACCAAAGGTAGAAAGAAAAACTTCCTAGCAACACAGTGCAGAATCTAGAGAATTATAGTCACTGTATGGCTGTGATGACTAGGAGTGGAAAGACCACAGTTGATCCCCCTCTACCAGTTGTAGTTGAGATGAAAGACTAAAGGAGATTGAAGTTGGTAAGGAAGATGAGGTTTCTGAGCATGAGCTCACAGGTGAAGCTGAGTGGACAGAGACTCCAGTTGAAACAAAGGAGTCTGAAGATGATAATGGTAAGAAACAAGGGGTCGCGCAAATTTATAAGGCTATCCCTCGACCACCGCTACCATTTCCTCAAAGAATGAAGAAAAAAGGAGGAAGATGGTAAGTTCAAAAAATTTCTCTCTATGCTTAAATAGTTATCTGTGAACATACCATTGGTCGAGGCATTGGAGCAGATGCTGCCTCTCCAGACAGAGAGAATAGGAAGAGTCTGAATCGTATGACATCCTGGCTTACACCTGGTAACCTGTACGCCTTTCATATACCAAAAAAATACATTATGTGTATATTAGCATCGTCAATTGTATGACCATTAAATACCCTTTTCATGTTAAGAAATTGGATCATGGTGCTAGTGATATCAAACTTTTCCCCAGCAAGCAAAGGTAGAGGTACAATGGCACCTATTGACTCGGAATCATCAGCATCTAGGTCATCATTATCATAAAACCGAGGAGTATATCTTTGGAATCTGTAACCCCTTTCATGTCAACAACTATTTACTACCTCATCGTGAGCATCCTAGGGTTCCTGAAGCACTGCAGGCCGCACTAACTAAGCTTAACGAGCTTCTTCAGCCAATCATGCCTCTCTCAGCTCAGAGGTGTCAAAAAAAAGAAAACGTAAATAAGAAAACAAAGATTAAAAGTTAAACACATCAATTAGTCTAATCCTAAGCTGTATTCCCCGGCAATGGCGTCACTTTTGATAACAGTCAAATCACACCACTAGAAAAGTATGACGCGGATGTTGCCAATAAAGAACCCAACAAAGATTGGGGTCGATCCCATAGGGAATATGGTCAGGATATAGAATAATTTTAATATTTAGACTTTTAGTCCAATTATCTCCTAATGGGGGGTTGTAAAGAAGTAAACACTTAAAAGTATTGAAAATTTAAGTTGTTATCAAGTTGATGCAATTAACTAGGAAGGTGTTCCCCATGGATTTGTAACTACTTCGGATTTTACACTTATGATCTATCCTAATATTTATCTTGTAGAACTGATAACTTATGTTCATCCAAATGACCGGTTCATCCCTATTGGATAACTATACTCAATTACCGGATTAAGTCTCTTAAGTGATTTCACTTTTACCATTATTAAGTTGTTCAAAATTAACTATCCTGTGACTGCAGTTCAAGTTATAAAATGAATCATAGAATTCAAGGCTTTTTTGTTCTTAGCTTTTCTTAATCACTACTTCTCTAGGTTCAAGCAAATAGAGAATTCGGGCATGTCCTAACGTTGCGCTCCATTAAGAAACATTAAAGATGAAGATAAGACAATACAAGCATTCATATTGGTTTAGAATCACTTAGTGCAAACCCTAGCTTGTTATTAACCATGGTTCCAACAACACTAGTTGTGGAGCTTTTAGCCTCTCATGATTGTAAGCAAAGAATTAGCATTCATTGAAGAAAATATAATTAAAGAACTTAAAATGAAGATTGAAATAAAATCCACTTAGTTATTGCAATATTCAACTTTGATCAATTCATGAACAATGAAGTAAAACCCAAGAATATTAGAAAACTCAAGAAGAATCTCCCAAAAGTCGAATTCTCCTTCAACTTAGTCGTCCTTTCCAATCTCATAACAAAGATAACCTAGAATAGTATTTATACAAAAAAATAAAAACCTTTCCCAAATTAACAGGGAAAACTAATTAATTGTTGTCGTCTTCTCCTATGGCTCATAACTTGATCATACAAGTTGTAACTTCACTTGCACAATGCCTGTCAGCTATGAATTTGCTAAGTGTTGGGATCTGGTACTGTTATACCCCGTAGAATTCCCGACACTTAGATGACCTATTCGCACGTTGGTTAAGCATATTTGAAGGTCATACATGCTAGGGAAAGGCCCGGGAAAAAGATCGGACGAGAAACCCGTCGAACCATCGCGGGAGGAGCCGAGGCAGAGCCCCTCCGCGATGGCAGTGTGTCACGGAGGTGAGGCCTCCGCGATGGCTCCGTGACACATTGCCCAAGTCTAGGCCCAAGTATATAAAGCCCCCACTTCGGTTGGAAATCATTTAACACTTATAAAACTTCCAGAAAACGCAGTGAACAGAGGGAAAACGAAGGAAAATTATAAATTATCGTCCGATTACGCTGCCAAACGCTGCCCAAACTCAAATTAACCCCAGATACCCGAGTATTTAGCAGCAGAGAGCATTTCTACGAAATTACTTTCGCGAAATACGGCCGACGAATCGGCGAGCCACCGAACTAAAGTAAGTAGAATTGCTCTAAATTAATGTCTATGTGTTCCTAGCTGAGAAGTGAATACTTCTCCCTTATGGGCCGCTGAAAAATAGCGAGTTTTCGACCGTCTTTTGATAAGCCTAAGTTTAGGCTATAAACTATATCGAAAGTGACATTGCCTTTTTGAAATAAAGTTGTATTTAGTATTGATTGACGTATTTATGAATGCAGTTGGGAGAAAATAGTTGAAGTACCGACCGAGCCTCGTCCGACGGACGAATAGTCGAAGATAAGGTATGTAAAGTTAAGTTTCCTCGGCAAGTTAAGTAACATTGAAGCAGTATAGTAAATTCCAGACCAGTAGAATGTTCAGAAATCGATTATTGTGTTATTTTGAATATTGGTGCAATATGAGAAGTTTTGGGTTGTAACGTGTACGATACCTATCCGTATGATATAGATTCGGACGTAAGTGGTTAAGATTGCCCAGTATATTCAGTATGTGATGTAATATGCCATGTTAAGATATTGTTGTGTTTAGCTGAAACCTCGCGAAGTAGTACAGTATTCGTGAAGCCTTTCAGACATATAATAGTAACTAAATATGGGTTAGGAAGCATGTTAGAAGTAGGAAATCATGTTAATACAGAAACTCAGTAAACAGTATAGTTTTCAGCAGAAACACCTTCTTGTATAACCTTTGCCCCAGTACAGTCTGACAGGAGGCTATACTTATATTTATACTTACCTCTCTCAGCATGTATGAGACACTTACAGATTACTATTATTAGCTCAGTATGTGATAAATATGATACCTTACACCTGTTAGTCTTAGCTTATGAGATACACAGACAGCATGACTAGTTGAGACCGTTGTATTGATTGGGGTTGGATTACCTAGCATCCCTGACCGCCCAGGGTTAATAGCTGTATCGACTCGTCCGCCAGAGGACGAGGATACGTCACTCTTCGGAGTGATATGCCGTCCCGCAAGGGGACGAAGATGGGATGCCAGTTTGCCCATATTGTGCCTTGGTCGGCCCTTATACACCCCCGTCGAGCGGGTACGCCCGGGGTGTTGATTTGGAGTCCTTCGGACTCAGATACAATTATAGTCAGGGGCTCAGTGAGCCCAAGTGCATACCCAGGGACCGTCAGGATGCTTACAGCCACTGTAGGAGATGGGATGACCGGGGTAGGGGCATAGATTCTGTGTTGATTGTACCTCCCGGCTTATGGGGGCCGGGTAAGGTTTGTGTGTGCTATGTTATGATATGTATGTTATGCTATGTTATATTAGACATGAGTAGGCTAGTAGTAGAATGATACGTCTCCAGATATGACACCTACTCCTCCCGGTATGATTGAGAACAGGTACGACTTATATCATCATACAGATAATTTAGTCCTTTCTGTTTCAGTTCGTCAGCTATGTTATTGATTTCAGATATCTTTTTCAGTCATTGCTTTACATACTCAGTACCAGCGGTACTAACGCCCGGTGGGGCGCTGCATTACTTGACTGTAGGTACTCATAGACGAGCAGGCGATTCTACGTGACTCCCTGTCAGTGGTTGAGTATTCAGCTCCAGTCATTCGGAGGCTGAATTTCAGAGGTGTAGTTCAGTTTCTTTTGTTGTATATTATGGGTAGGTCGGGGCCCTGTCCCGATCAGTTCTATTACTATTCCTAGAGGCTTGCAGTCTGTATGTATTCCCTGTGGTCAGATGAGCCGGTCGTGTGGGGCCGTGTAGTTGTATAGTTGCCTTTACTCTTTCTTTCTTTTGTAATGGCCGTGTGGGGCCATAGTTTGTCAGTAGTGGTGACCTTGCCGGTCACGTAGCTTTCCAGTATGCTATGTTTGAGTTATAGACAACTAGACAGCATGGTGGCCTTGTCGGCTCGTATAGGTTTCCCTTGAATTGCTATGTTTCTGGTCAGTTGTTAGTACAGGTACAGAAGGCTATAGGCCAATGGGCCGGGGGTTGTGTTTACAACCGTCATATAGCCCTTTGTTTCCAGAAATGCGAGTTAGAGCCAGCCAGGCGCCAGATGCGCCCAGGTTTAACAGTCCAGCAGGTCGGGTCCTAGTAGGGCACCAGGTGCCAGTCATACCCCCCAAGGCGTGGTATGACAAACTTGGTATCAGAGCAGGTCGTGTCCCAGGGAGTCTGCAAGCCATGCTAAGTAGAGTCCTGTCCATGGATGTGTTGTGCACCACATACTATGGGTAGGAGGCTGCAAGGCATGATAGGATGATTGTCTTTTATTCTGATTCAGTCGTGCTATAGAGCGGTACAGTATAGGGTTGAGTCCCTAAGAGCTTACCATATTCTTTGGTTACAGATAATGTCAGACCAGCAACATCCTACCACAGGTCAGAGCTTAGACATTGCAGCAGGGGAGGGCACCAGCAGGATGCCTCCCCCTCATTTGGAGATAGCCCGATCAGAGGGCCCTACAGAGTCTTCATCCCAGCCTCCTCAGCAGTCTCCACTACGTCAGGAGCCATTTGGAACGACAGTATCTTCAGCAGTCCCTATACCGACACCTTCCGACCAGGAGGTTAGGAGTGCTGTAGTTATGATAGCACAGATGATGGCTGCTCAGCGTCAGCAAATGCCATCCACAGTTGCAGAAGCATCAGGAGGGTCCGGTAGTTCGAGGGTCCGAGAGTTTTTAGCCCTGAATCCCCCACAGTTCACAGGCACGGACCGAACAGAGGACCCTCAGGATTTTCTGGATCAGATGCAGAGAATCTTCAGGGTTATGCATGCTACGCCTACTGAGTCAGTTGAATTGGCCGCATTCCGGATACGAGATATTGCGGTATTATGGTATGAAAGCTGGGAGAGGTCCCGAGGGAGAGATATTTCCCCTCCCACCTGGTCCAGCTTTTCGGGAGCCTTTCTAGATCACTATTTGCCGCGGGAGATCCGACAGGCCCGGGTAGATCAGTTCCTACATCTAGAACAGGGGGCCATGAGTGTCAGGGAATATTTCTTGCGGTTTGACTCTTTGGCTCGATATGCACCGGCCTTCGTGGATACCATGGCATCCAGAGTGCACCGTTTTATTATGGGGTTGAACCCAGAATATGTCGAGACTTGCATCACGGCCACACTGCGAGAGGACATGGATATTTCCCGAATCCAGGCATTTGCCCAGAATATTGAGGGCATCAGACAGCGGCATCGGGAGATCAGAAGGGTCAACCAGGAGCAGCGTCGCCGGGATAGGCCAGCTGAGTTACAGGGAGAGGCCCGGGGAGGACCCAGGCCACGATTGTCAGACAGGCCGCCCAAGCCCCCACCTCCGCCACAGTCACAAGGGGGTAAATTCAACCGCAGGGGGCAGTCAGAGGCTGGTAGAGGCTCGTAGACGGCAGACTCACCATTACAGAGGAGGGCGGAGCAGAGTAGGTATACCCTACCACTTTGACCTATATGCAGTCGACGTCATTCTGGAATGTGCAGGTATGGTTCCACTGCATGCTATATTTGTGGCCAAGAAGGCCATTTGATGAGAGATTGCCCAGCCAGAGGTCGTGAGGACCGGGACAGACAGGATAGGGCATCAACAGGATCACGAGCTACAGCATCCTCGACTGGGCGCAGGCCCTCAATTTCAGCAGGCAGGGGTCGGGGTAGATCAGGGGCCTCCAGGACAGGTGCGGGTCTAAGCCGCACATATGCCTTACCAGGGAGGCAAGATTCAGAAGCATCGCCTGATGTTGTGACAGGTATGCTAACTATCTGCTCACACCCTGCTTATGTACTAATTGATCCAGGGTCTACTTTGTCCTATATTACTCCATTTGTGGAACGGAAGTTTAGTATTGTACCACAATCATTACAGCAGCCCTTCCTAGTATCCACGCCCGTCGGTGACTCTATCACAGCTAGCCAAATTTACCGCGGGTGTACAGTAGAGGTTGCTGATCGTCAGACCACAGTAGATCTGGTCGAGTTAGAAATGATAGACTTCGATGCCATAATGGGTATGGATTGGTTAGTACCATGTTTTGCTAATGTTGAATGTTGGACCAAAACGGTCTGATTCCACTTCCCGGGGGAGGCAGTACGGGAGTGGAAGGGCAGCACCGCAACGCCAAAAGGTAGGTTTATTTCCTACCTTCAGGCGAGAAAGTTGATATCTAAGGGGTGTATTTATCATCTGGTCAGAGTTCAGGATGTCCAAGCAGAATCTCCGACACTCCAGTCTTTCCCAGTCGTAAATGAATTCCCAGATGTATTTCCTGATGAGTTACCTGGTATTCCCCCAGTAAGGGAAATAGACTTTGCTATTGACTTGCTACCAGGAACTCAGCCAATATCAATACCTCCCTATCGTATGGCTCCTGCAGAACTCAGAGAATTAAAGGAGCAGTTGAAAGACTTGTTAGATAAAGGTTTTATCAGGCCGAGTACTTCCCCGTGGGGTGCGCCAGTCTTGTTTGTGAGAAAGAAAGATGGCTCGCTCCGAATGTGTATAGATTATCGGCAGCTAAACAAAGTTACAGTAAAGAACAAGTATCCGCTTCCCATAATTGATGACTTATTTGATCAGCTACAGGGAGCCAGATACTTTTCTAAGATTGACTTGCGGTCCGGATATCACCAGGTCCGAGTACGTGAGAGGGATATTCCTAAGACAGCATTCAGGACCCGATATGGGCATTTTGAATTTCTGGTTATGTCCTTCGGACTGACGAATGCCCCAGCAGTCTTTATGGACCTGATGAACAGTATTTGCAGACCTTTCTTGGACTTGTTCGTGATAGTATTTATTGATGATATCCTGGTGTATTCTCGCTCTGAAGCAGATCACCGGACTCATTTGCGGACAGTGCTCCAGATTCTTAGGGACCGCCAGTTGTACGCAAAATTTTCAAAGTGTGAATTCTGGCTTAACTCAATGGCCTTTTTAGGGCATATTGTCTCAGACGCTGGTATACAGGTAGACAAGCAGAAGATTGAAGCAGGTAAGTCATGGCCTAGGCCTACCACCCCGACTGAAGTTCGTAGCTTTCTGGGGTTGGCAGGATACTATCGGAGGTTCGTTGAGGGATTCTCAACCATTGCAGCACCTTTAACTAAATTGACACAGAAGGCAGCAAAGTTCCAGTGGACGGAGGCATGCGAGCAGAGTTTCCAGGAACTGAAAGACAGATTAACCTCCGCCCCAGTATTAGCACTGCCGGAAGGCACAGAAGGGTATTCAGTTTATTGTGACGCGTCAGGTATCGGGTTGGCTTGTGTGTTGATGCAGCATGGTAGAGTAATTGCATATGCTTCCAGACAGCTGAAGAAGCACGAAAAGAATTACCCCACCCATGACCTAGAATTGGCCGCAGTAATTCATGCCTTGAAGATGTGGAGGCATTACCTGTACGGCGTCCATGTTGATATGTACACAGATCATAAGAGCTTACAGTACATTTTTACTCAGAGGGAGTTGAATCTACGACAACGTCGCTGGTTAGAATTGTTGAAGGATTATGATGTGAACATCCTGTACCATCCGGGAAAAGCCAATGTTGTGGCAGACGCCCTGAGTCGTAAGTCAATGGGGAGTTTGGCGTATTTGCGACCCGAGAAACAGAAATTAGCTAAAGAAATTCATCGATTAGCTGGGCTAGCCGTTCGAGTAATGGAAATAGAAAATAATGGAGCTGTAATTCAGAATTCTGCAGTGTCATCGTTGGTTACAGAGGTAAAAGAACGACAGTACGAGGATCCCAATTTAGTCCAGCTCAGAGATAGAGTTCAGAAGGGTAAGGAGCCATATTTTCAGATAACCGAGGATGGTGTGCTACGTTGTAAGGGCTGCCTTTGTGTCCCGAATGTTGCAGGACTTCGTGGGCAGATCATGCATGAGGTACACTACGCTCGCTAGTCCCTTCACCCAGGGGCGACGAAAATGTACCACGACATCAGAGACATCTACTGGTGGCCAGGTATGAAAACTGAGGTAGCTGAATTTGTATCTAGGTATGCTAATTGTCAGCAGGTGAAAGCAGAGCACCAGAAACCGGGTGGTTTGACGCAAGAGATAATGATACCTATGTGGAAATGGGAAGTGATAAACATGGATTTTGTAACAGGGTTACCCCATACTAGATGCAGATATGATTCCATTTGGGTAATAGTTGATAGGCTGACAAAATCAGCTCATTTCCTGCCAGTAAGGGCTACTTTCTCAGCTGAGGATTATGCCGAATTGTATATCAGAGAAATCGTTAGATTGCATGGAGTGCCGGTCTCTATTATTTCAGATAGGGGAGCATAGTTTACAGCTAGATTCTGGCAGTCATTTCAGAAAGGTCTAGGGACGCAGATTAATTTGAGCACAGCATTCCATCCTCAGACAGACGGGCAGGCTGAACGTACAATTCAGACGCTCGAAGATATGCTACGAGTGTGTGTGTTAGATTTTGGGGGTAGTTGGGATGAACATCTCTCGTTAATTGAATTTGCTTATAATAACAACTACCATTCAGCTATTCAGATGGCGCCTTTCGAGGCATTGTACGGGCGAAAATGTAGATCGCCGGTGGGCTGGTTTGAAATAGGAGAATCAGCATTAGTTGGCCCAGACATTGTTCGGCAGTCCGAGGAAAAGATAAAGCTTATCCGAGAATGTTTACTGACCGCTCAGAGCCGCCAGAAGTCATACGCAGATAGACGGCGCAGAAATCTAGAATTTTCGGTAAGCGACTGGGTATATCTGAAAGTGTCCCCGATGAAAGAGGTAATGAGGTTTGGCAAGAAAGGCAAGCTTAGCCCAAGATTCATTGGGCCGTATCAGATTCGGCGAAAAATAGGCCGCGTGGCATACGAGTTAAACTTGCCTCCAGAGTTAGCATCGGTTCACCCAGTATTCCATGTTTCTATGTTAAGAAAGTTCGTAGGGGACCCTTCTACAGTAGTTCCAGTCCAGGATGTTCAGATCACAGAAGAATTAGCCTATGAAGAGGTTCCCGTAGCCATCTTAGACAGACAGATTCGCAGGCTGAGAACTAAAGATGTTGCGTCTGTCAAAGTATTATGCCGTAACAGAAATCGGGAGGAAATGACGTGGGAGGCTGAAGAAGATATGAAAATCAGATTCCCTCACCTATTTCAGGCCTAGTCAGACGACAGGTATGTTCGTATCATTACTTATACAGTATCTTATGATTGTATGTTTGTATATGGTAAAGAAAGAAGTGATATTTAGTTGTCCAGTGGATCTTAGAATATTGTATGCGGTGCCTGTGTTGGACTTTTCTGCATTTTCAGGTTTTTGCGATAGTCCATATTACAGGGGAAATTCTGCCAAAATTTTTCTAGAAAAGTAAAGTAAGCAAGTCCTCCAGATAACAGTATACATTCGAGGACGAATGTTCCTAAGGGGGGGAGAATGTTATACCCCGTAGAATTCCCGGCACTTAGATGACCTATTCGCACGTTGGTTAAGCATATTTGAAGGCCATACGTGCTAGGGAAAGGCCCGGGAAAAAGATCGGACGAGAAACCCGTCGAACCATCGCGGGAGGAGCCGAGGCAGAGCCCCTCCGCGATGGCAGCGTGTCACGGAGGTAAGGCCTCCGCGATGGCTCCGTGACACGTTGCCCAAGTCCAGGCCCAAGTATATAAAGCCCCCACTTCGGTTGGAAATCATTTAATACTTATTAAACTTCCAGAAAACGCAGTGAACAGAGGGAAAACGAAGGAAAATTATAAATTATCGTCCGATTACACTGCCAAATGCTGCCCAAACTCAAATTAACCCCAGATACCCGAGTATTTAGTATCAGAGAGCATTTGTACGGAATTAGTTTCGCGAACTACGGCCGACGAATCGGCGAGCCACCGAACTAAAGTAAGTAGAATTGCTCTAAATTAATGTCTATGTGTTCCTAGCTGAGAAGTGAATACTTCTCCCTTTTGGGCCGCTGAAAAATAGCGAGTTTTCGACCGTCTTTCGATAAGCCTAAGTTTAGGCTATAAACTATATCGAAAGTGACGTTGCCTTTTTGAAATAAAGTTGTATTTAGTATTGATTGACGTATTTATGAATGCAGTTGGGAGAAAATAGTTGAAGTACCGGCCGAGCCTCGTCCGACGGACGAATAGTCAAAGATAAGGTATGTAAAGTTAAGTTTCCTCGGCAAGTTAAGTAACATTGAAGCAGTATAGTAAATTATAGACCAGTAGAATGTTCAGAAATCGATTACTGTATTATTTTGAATATTGGTGCAATATGAGAAGTTTTGGGTTGTAACGTGTATGATACCTATCCGTATGATATAGATTCGGACGTAAGTGGTTAAGATTGCCCAGTATATTCAGTATGTGATGTAATATGCCATGTTAAGATATTGTTGTGTTTAGCTGAAACCTCGCGAAGTAGTACAGTATTCGTGAAGCATTTCAGACATAGAATAGTAACTAAATATGGGTTAGGAAGCATGTTAGAAGTAGGAAATCATGTTAATACAGAAACTCAGTAAACAGTATAGTTTTCAGCAGAAACACCTTCTTGTATAACCTTTGCCCCAGTACAGTCTGACAGGAGGCTATACTTATATTTATACTTACCTGTCTCAGCATGTATCAGACACTTACAGATTACTATTATTAGCTCAGTATGTGATTAATATGATGCCTTACACCTGTTAGTCTTAGCTTATGAGATACACAGACAGCATGACTAGTTGAGACTGTTGTATTGATTGGGGTTGGATTACCTAGCATCCCTGACCGCCCAGGGTTAATAGCTGTATCGACTCGTCCGCCAGAGGACAAGGATACGTCACTCTTCGGAGTGATATACCGTCCCACAAAGGGACGAAGATGGGATGCCAGTTTCCCCATATTGTGCCTTGGTCGGCCCTTATACACCCCCGTCGAGCGGGTACGCCCGGGGTGTTGATTTAGAGTCCTTCGGACTCAGATACAGTTATAGTCAGGGGCTCAGCAAGCCCAACTGCATACCCAGGGACCGGCAGGATGCTTACAGCCACAGTAGGAGATGGGATGACCGGGGTAGGGGCATAGATTCTGTGTTGATTGTACCTCCCAGCTTATGGGGGCCGGGTAAGGTTTGTGTGTGCTATGTTATGATATGTATGTTATGTTATGTTATATTAGACATGAGTAGGCTAGTAGTAGAATGATACGTCTCCAGATATGACACCTACTCCTCCCGGTATGATTGAGAACAGGTACGACTTATATCATCAGACAGATAATTTAGTCCTTTCTGTTTCAGTTCGTTAGCTATGTTATTGATTTCAGATATCTTTTTTAGTCATTGCTTTACATACTCAGTACCAGCGGTACTGACGCCCGGTGGGGCGCTGCATTACTTGCCTGCAGGTACTCATAGACGAGCAGGCAATTCTACGTGACTCCCTGTCAGCGGTTGAGTATTCAGCTCCAGTCATTTGGAGGCTGAATTTCAGAGGTGTAGTTCAGTTTCTTTTGTTGTATATTATGGGTAGGTCAGGGCCCTGTCCCGATCAGTTCTATTACTATTCCTAGAGGCTTGCAGTCTGTATGTATTCCCTGTGGTCAGATGAGCCGGTCGTGTGGGGCCGTGCAGTTGTATAGTTGCCTTTACTCTTTCTTTCTTTTGTAATGGCCGTGTGGGGCCATAGTTTGTCAATAGTGGTGACCTTGCCGGTCACGTAGCTTTCCACTATGCTATGTTTGAGTTATAGACAACTAGACAGCATGGTGGCCTTGTCGGCCCGTATAGGTTTCCCCTGAATTGCTATGTTTCTGGTCAGCTGTTAGTACAGGTACAGAAGGCTATAGGCCAATGGGCCGGGGGCTGTGTTTACAGCCGTCATATAGCCCTTTGTTTCCAGAAATGCGAGTTAGAGCCAGCCAGGCGCCAGATACGCCCAGGTTTAACAGTCCAGCAGGTCGGGTCCTAGTAGGGCACCAGGTGCTAGTCATACCCCCCAAGGCGGGGTGTGACAGGTACGACTCATATAATGCTCATACGAGTCATACTATCCTGTTATGGTTTGAATTTGAGAATTTGGCATCCTCTGAATATTTCCATGAGTGTCTTGGAATGGCTCGTACCTAGATCCTATGACTCGTGGTTGCTTCTCATACCATGAGATCTGCTATTCAACTTTGTTCTAAACTTTACCACGGGTCCTTGGTATAGGACGTAGGTAGTCATCATGACTCGTGGTTTCCATCTGTACCAAGAGACTAAACAATGTGCATTCTTTTGATATTTTCCATGACTCAAAATATGACTCGTACCAGAATGGTACGACTTATACCATAAGTCATAACTAGCTAGTACCTTAAGAATCTTTCTGAAGTTTACCACAACTTATAGTACGTCTCGTACCACCATGGTATGACTCATACTAAAGTCTATACTTTGCATAATTTTCGCACTCTTTTTCCTTTTTTCACAGCTTTAAACTCCAACACCTTATTTCCATGAAAATAAAGCAAAATTGCATCATATATGTATAAACACACCTAAAACCATGCATATTTTCTTTTTTTTAATAATTGAAAGTGTTGTAAACCCACATCACATTCAGGGGATGGTACATATATTAGCCGATGGGATTTGGTGCTTCTTGATGAAAATTTGTCATATGAATCGGAGTCGGTGGCTATATTAGATAGAAATATCTGCTAGCTGAGATTGAAGGAGATCTCAACTGTAAAGTTCTAGTGGAAGAACTATCCTATGAAGGAGGCCACTCAGGAGATCGAAGCAAACTTGCTAGACAAATACTCTGAACTTTTCATTGAGTCGGGTACTTTCCATTCTTTTGTTTTCGCTTTTAACTATTCGAAGATGAGAAATATTTTAATTGGTATCTGATGTAATAAAAATGTCCATGATTATAGGATAATTAAGGCTTTAGCATCGTTTTATGCCTAAGTGCATGATTGAAAATTTGCTAAGAGGTCTGGATGTAAGACTTATGATTTGGGACGGGGATATGTTGAGGATTACTGAGCTACTGGTTAACGTGGACCACTGCAGCAGTGGATACTCATTCTAGTGAGATTGTCATAGCGGTCAAAAGTCTATTGTAGCAGTTATAGAGGAAAACTATCGATTTCATTATGGTAAGTCTTAGATCAGCATAGCGGGTCCACTGAAGCCGAAAATGGATCACTACAACGGATGTTTGGAGGCAATATGTCACTTTAAGTTAGAATTTTAGGGTTTTCCCCTCATTATTCTAAGACACAACAACTGAAAGGGCTTAGGCCGATATTCCAGAAGCAAAAAATAGTTGCTCTCTTCGAGGTGAATTTCCTAGCTACTTCTCCTTCGCATTCGATTCCCTAACACCAATAATCATCAAGTGGTCCTAAATGGTGATTCTCTAAATTAAAATCCTAGTTTTGTGAGAACTAGGGATAGTTGAATGAGAATGATTGGGTGTTCATCCCTAGGCCTAAAAGTGAGTAAGTAAAATTTTCTAGGAGTAATATGACTATAGAATATTGATTTTGTAATTAAGACCTAGAACTTGGTAAATATTGGACCTTTTTTCATTTAAACTGTTTGAGAAGGGGTTTAGGAGTGAAAAAGCTCTCTGAAATAAGTTAGAATGACCCATGTGGGCAAAGACCGTGACTAATTGACCTTTCGGGTATCGAATTTGACCACAATATCAGGTAGAATGGGGTAGAATCGAATTTCTAAGCCATGAATGAAGAAAAATACGATTCAATATTATTTATTTACTTGTTTATAGACTTTGAACATTTAGAGGCGCAAAGGAAAGGCAACGCTCCCATGGAGTAGCACCATATTCCAGTTCTGCAGTTGATTGTCAATCAAATCCACTCCCAATATCAGGTAGTGTAAATGATCGATGTAAATATAGAACCCAGAAGGAGTTGGGATCGAATCCTAATCCTACAGAGACTACTCGAAGCCCAGACTATCTAGTGCTAAAAAATAAAGTATTGTAAGATTAGGATCTATTCGGATTGAGAGTAATAGAAATTAATTATGACTACTGATTGCACTAAGCTAGAGTTATAAGAAATTAGAGATAATTCTAGGGAAGCGACCCCAATATTGGGTGGATCCCCCCTAAATAACCCAATATGAAAGAATTGATAGTGGGCTACGGCTGAACATGCAAGCAATTTTCTTAGGCAAACCATGTTTATCTTTCAATAGCACCATAGATGTCAATCTACTTATATTTTGTCAAATTGAAGAGAACTCCCTTCTACACAATTTCTTGTTTGCCAATTTGGAATTCAACCTATGTCTAGGAGAACCCATTAAACAAAGGTTATGCCTTGAGCCATTGTTGATTGATGCTAACCCAACCGAAATTTTCTCTTTCAAGCCTCATAAATATAATTGGGTAGGATTAGATGACTCTCATCACCAATCACACATTAAAAAATAAAATTCAATCAAATGTTCATAAGCCCAAACTCAATTTTAACAAATTGGGATCATTAGGGCTCATAACCCATTAGGTTCACAGCCCTAGATTTGGCTTTAGTTACCAATGGCTAGAAGAAGAAGAAAAGCAAAGTAATAAGACATTCTTACCAAAAGCAATTGAAATATTCACTTGATGAATGAAAATACTCAATTACAGAGCTAGATCTATAATCTACTAGAAAATAGGGCTAAAATTAGCAAGTTTGAGAATATTCAATTACAATGCTAGATCTACAATCTACTAGAAAATAGGGATAAAATTAGCTAAGTTCTACTCTTTCTACTAAGTATGAACTAAGGAATGTAAAAGTTCCTAAAAAAATTACAAGAATATAATATGTCCCAAAAAGCCCATTTAATTCGAACATCAGAGTGTCAGGCATGCATGGATGGACCTCCTTTGGAAGGATGGACCATTCTTTGAAACATCATTTACTTTTCTACTTCATTCCATTGACCTAAAGTCCATTGAGAGATGGACTGTCCTTTCGGAAGATAGCCCATACATTAGTCTGTACTTTAGAAATCCCCTCTGCCAAGATTTGGTCAAATCTTTAATTGACATATCGTCTTTTTAGAAGATGGTCCATCCTTTAAACCATACATTAAAGATCCATATCAATGGGTTTCTGAAATCTGCAGCTGGGGAAGCGACGGACTGAGGGTCAGACTGTCCTCCAAACAGACATTCCATCTGTTGCCTCATCTTTTGAGCAGTTTTCTGGCCTGAACTCCTTTCTTCTTCCAATTTCTTGAGATCCTAAAGCGTAGCATAATAAAGTTAGTTTCTACTTAATTTAACTTCTAAAGGCATGCAAAATGCTATGAAAAGAGCAAAGATGTGTCGCTAATTCCTGATACATCAACACCCCAACTTAAAGCATTTGCTTTCCCTCAAGCAAACTAAGAATAGAAGCTACCCTACACCTACTAATGTCCTTGATTTAAAAATTATCATGACTTGGGTGGTTTTAAACAACAGCGACAAATGCATAAAATTAAGTCCAGCCACGCCCTCCATCAATCAAAACACAGTTTTCTCGTAACCATTTAAACTAAGCATGCAATCTCTATTTATGACATTATCTCAACATGAATAGACCCAAATTAAAGTAGTGAAACATTCTAGCCTTTTAAATACACATGCCCTCACAATTAGACTAAGGAAAGTGTACTTTTTCTGAAGTAATGACAGGTCTTTTTTTGAAGTAATGACAACACACAATTGGAAACTTTTCACACCCTAAAGTATTTATGGGAGCTCAAAGATCACTTTTCTCTTCTTTTCTTTTTTTTCTTTTCAACTCATTGCTCAATCACAACTTGGGATGTGCTTATACAACATCTTTTTTGCCTATTTCTTTCTACGCCTCCTTATCACCCCAACTTACAAAATTTTTCTCATTTTTCATTACTTTTCAAGTGTGAAGGAGGATGGGTTTAAAAGAAGGTCAACTTGAGGATATACTTTGGCTTTCATTGCGGTTGAGTAACACTCCGTAAGTTCCTATCGTTTAACCGATGCGTACATACATATGTCGAGAGTTCTAGAGTACGACACATATGGAAAAAGACTCGGGGAATGAACATGTAATACCTCGGAAGTTCCTTAGACTAGATCCGAGATGTAAAAATGGAAGTTGGCAGAATCTGGGAAAAATTTCCACAGAATGGGTCATGTAACGGACCGTTGGTCCAACTAACGATCCGTGGGAAGCATCCATGGTGAGGTCTGGTCGGGTGGCAGTTGGAAGTAACGTGTGACATATAGACCCGTTGTTTGATACCATGAGTAATTATTTGAGGTCGTGGGGAGATTGGTCCTTAGCTTGAGAGGAAGTAATGGGTCATGGGATGATCCGTCGTGAGCTATAACATTACATAGTGTACCTCATGTGAAGGCTTGGTGCAAGTCGTCAAGGGGGAAACAAAGAACAACATAACGGATCATCATCTAAAGCAACAACTCGTCATATCGAGTCATGGGTTTGAACCTGAGAAAATGAAGTTGGGTAGTGGACGCAACGGATGGATACCACAAGTCTTGGTATCCAAGCACGACCCATCGTTGTCATGGCTAGTCCAGAATTTTCAGGAAATTCATTAAGGGAATTTTCATCTTTTCTAAGTCCTAGGGTCCTAATCTAAGTGTTTAAGGATTGAAATGCAGTGTTTTATGAGGGTAAAACCTATCCTATGGTCATTCATATCCATGCATGCATATTGAAGGGGTTTAGGAGGTGATCAAGTAAGAGTTCTTCCAGTTTTCCTTCAATCATTCATTGGGCTTTCAAGGAGTGATAAAATTTGATCTTCCCCGGATATGTAGGGTTACGAATGGGTGAATCCGTTCACACCTATGCCCAAACTCTCTCTAAATCATGAATTTCCTTTATTGATTCCATGGGGTTTTAACTCGATGCACAAAATCTCAACTTCTCTACATGGGTATGATCTAAATGAGTTATTATTATTGAATTATGAATTATGGGCAAGTTTTACATTGTTTTCCATTAAAATCACGTGTCAAGCTTTTAAAATCAAAATGCCCATTTATGACAAGTTCATGAAAGTTAAGGTTTATGATGAATGTTCATGAATGATGAATTATTGATGATGAAAAACATGTTTACAAGTTAGACATGTTTGTAATCATGTTTTCAAGTGATTTGAATATTTTCAAGCATGTTAAAGTATAGGGGAATGCCCACATGTTCAAGAATGATTTATAATTTATGACATGAATTTAATGATTTATCGATTTATGATGTTGGCCGACTAAAGGGCCCTTGATTCATGGCTAAACATGTACGTAAATGGGGATCAACATGTCACACCCCGCCTTGGGGGGTATGACTGGCACCTGATGCCCTACTAGGACCTGAACTGCTGGACTGCTAAACCTGGGCACATCTGGTGCCTGGCTGGCTCTAACTCACATTTCTGGAAACAAAGGGCTATATAACGGCTGTAAACACAGCCCCCAGCCCATTGGCCTATAGCCTCCTGTACCTGTACTAACAGCTGACCAGAAACATGTCAATATAGGGAAACCTATGCGGGCCGACAAGGCCACCATGCTGTCTAGTTATCTATAACTCAACGTTGAAGTACTGGATAGCTACGTGACCGGCAAGGTCACCACTACTGTCGAACTATGGCCCCACACGGCCAACAAAAAAGAAATAGAAGTACTAACAGCTAACCACTGCACGGCCTCACACGACCGGCTCATCTGACCACAGGGAAACATATACAGACCGCAAGCCTCTAGGAATAGCAATAGAAATGATCGGGACAGGGCCCCGACCTACCCGTACTATACAACCAAAAGAAAATGAAATACACCTCGGGAATTCAGTCTCCGGATAACAGGAACTGAATACAAGATCGCTGACAGGAATCACGTGGTATCGCCGGCTCGTCTACGAGTACCTGCAGGAAAGTGCAGCGCCCCACCGGGCGTCAGTACCACTGGTACTGAGTATGTAAAGCTATAACTGAAAGCAAAATCTGAGAACAACAATGTAATTGATGAAACTGAAGTAAGAAGGATCAGATTAACTATCTGATAATGTAAGTCATACCTTCTCTCATATATATACTGGAAGGAGTAGGATTCGTACCTGGAGATGTATCGTTCTACTGCTGATCTACTCGCATCTAACGTAACATGGCATAACATACATAACATAACATAGCACACACAAACCTTACCCGGCCCCCATAAGCCGGGAGGTACAACCAGCACAGAATCTACACCCCTACCCCGGTCATACCATCTCCTATAACCCTGTAAGCATCCTGCCGGTCCCCTGGGTATGCACTTGGGCTTACTAAGCCCCTGACTATAACTGTACCTGAGTCCGGAGGACTCCTGAATCAACACCCCGGGCGTATCCGCTCGACGGGGGTGTATAAGGGCTGACCAAGGCACAATATGGGGAAAACTGGCATCCCATCTTCATCCCCTGGGGGACGGCATGCCACTCCGTAGAGCGACGTATCCTCGTCCTCTGGCGGACGAGTCGATACAGCTATTAACCCTGGGGCGGTCATGGATTCTAGGTAATCCAACCCCAAACAATACAACGGTCTCAACTAGTAATACTGTCTGCGTATCTCACATGCTGAGGCTAATAGGGGTGAAGTATCGTACATATTACATGCTGAGCTAGTGATAGTAATCTGTACGTATTTAATACGTGCTGAGACTGGTAAATATGTATACATGAATATAGTCTCCTGCCGGACTGTACTGGGGAAAATGCTATACGAAATATAGTATTTCTGCTGCAACCTATGTTGTATACTGAGTTTCTGTATTAACGTGATTTACTAGTTCTAATATGCTTTCTAGCTTCACTTTAACTTATAGGTCTATTTCTAAGATGTCTTATAGATATTACATTGTTTTACTGGGTTTCAACTGAATACAATGATATCCTAACATTCTGTGTCACATCACATACTAAGCATGTTGTGCAGTTCTTAACGCTTATATTAGAATCTATATCATGCTAGCAAGTCTCGCGCTGATCATAACCTGATGTTTCTAATATCGTACCAATGTTCGTAATAAACACCATACATGGTTTCTGAATATTCTACTTGCCTTTAAATTACTGTACTGTACCAAGATTACTAACTTGCCGAGGAAACTAGCTTTACATACCTTATCCTTGAATTATTCGTCTGTCGGACGAGGCTCAGCTGGTACTTCAACTATTTTCTCCCAACTGCATTCATAAATATGTCAATTAATACTAAATACAGCTTTACTTTAAAAAGGCAACGTCACTTTCGATATAGTTTATAGCCTAAACTTAGTCTTATCGAAAGACGGTCGAAAACTCGCTATTTTTCAGTGGTCCAGAAGGGAGAAATATTCACTTCACAGCTAGGAACACATAGACACTAATTTAGAGCAATTCCACTTACCTTAGCTCGGTGGCTCGACGATTCGTCGGCCGTATTTCACGAAACTGAATCTGTAGGAATGCTCTATGCTGCTAAATACCTCAGTATCTGGAGTTAATTTGAGTTTGGACAACGTTTAGCAGCGTAATCGGTCGAAAATTATAATCCCTCCTTCGTTCCTTTTCTCCCTCTGCTGGTTTGCTCTGTTCTCTAAAGTTTAAAATATGTTTTTATAATTTAAAACCGAAGTGGGGCTTTATATACTTGGGCCTGGACAAGGCCAACATGTCAGGGAGCCAACGCGGAGGCCCCTCCTCCGTGACACGCTGCCATCGCGGAGGGGCTCTGCCTCGGCTCCTTCCGCGATGGTTCGACAGGTTTCTCGTCCGATCTTTTCCCGGGCCTTTCTCCAGCACGTATGGCCTTCAAATATGCATAACCAACGTGCGAATAGGTCATTTAGGTACCAGGAATTCTACGGGGTATAACATTCTCCCCCCCTTAAGAACATTCGTCCTTGAATGTACTCTGTGATCTAGAGGACTACTTACTTTACTTTTTTAGAAAAATTTCGCCAGAGTTTCCCCTGTAATATGGACTATACTAAAAACTTGAAATGCAGAAAAGTCCAATACAGGTACTGTACATAATACCTTAGAACTCACTGGATGGCGAAGTATCAATCCTTCTCAGTCACATACATACAACTATTAGGTACTGCATAAATAATAATACGGACATACCTGTCGCCTGACTAGGTCTGAAATAGGTGAGGGTTTCTGGCTTTCATATCTTCTTCAGCTTCCCACGTCATTTCCTCACGATTCCTGTTACGCCACAATACTTTGACAGACGCAACATCTTTAGTCCTCAACCTGCAAATCTGTCTGTCTAAGATAACCACGGGAACCTCTTCATATGCTAACCCTGGAGGCAAGTTCAATTTGTATGCAACTCAGCTTATTCTTCGCCGAATCTGATATGGCCCAATGAACCTCGGGCTAAGCTTGCCTTTCTTGCCGAATCTCATTACCCCTTTCATCGGAGATACTTTCAGATATACCCAGTCATTTACCGCAAATTCTAGATTTCTGCGCCGCATATCTGCATAAGACTTCTGGTGGCTCTGAGCAGTCAGTAAACATTCTCGGATAAGCTTTATCTTTTCCTCTGACTGCCGAACAATGTCTGGGCCAACCAATGCTGATTCCCCCATTTCAAACCAGCCCACCGACGACCTACATTTTCGCCCGTATAATGCCTTGAAAGGCGCCATCTGGATGGATGAATGATAGCTATTATTATAAGCAAATTCAATTAACGAAAGATGCTCATCCCAGCTACCCCCAAAATCTAGCACACACGCTCACAACATATCTTCGAGCGTCTGAATTGTACGTTCAGCCTGCCCATCTGTCTTAGGATGGAATACTGTGCTCAAGTTAATCTGCGTTCCCAAACCTTTCTGAAACGACTGCCAGAATCTAGCTGTGAATTGTGCTCCCCTATCTGAAATAATGGATATTGGCACTCCGTGTAATCTAACTATTTCTCTAATATATAATTCGGCACAACCCTCAGCCGAGAAGGTAGCCTTCACTGGCAGGAAATGAGCTGATTTTGTTAGCCTGTCAACTATTACCCAAATGGAATCATTTCTGCGTCTGGTACGGGGTAGCCCTGTTATAAAATCCATGTTTATCGTTTCCCATTTCCATGTAGGCACCGTTATATCTTGCGTCAAACCGCCTGGCTTCTGGTGCTCTGCTTTCAGGTGTTGGCAGTTAGGACACTGAGCTACAAATTCAGCAATTTCTCTTTTCATACCTGGCCACCAGTAGTTTTCTTTGATATCCTGGTACATCTTCGTCGCGCCTGGGCGGAGAGAATAGCGGGCGTAATGCGCCTCGCTCATAATCTGCTGGCGAAGCCCCAAAATATCTGGAACACGAATGCGGCCTTTACATCGCCACACTTCATCCCCGGTTATCTGAAAATATGTCACATCTCCATAAATTACGGCTAAGGGCATCTGATACCACATTAGCCCTTCCTGGATGATACAAAATATTCACTCTTTAAGGCATAAACTACTACGGCTAACTCTGGGTCATGGGTAAGATAATTCTTTTCATGTTTCTCCAACTGCCTGAAGGCATAAGCTATTACTTTACCATGCTGCATCAACCCTCTGTACCTTCTGACGATACTAACACTGGGGATGATGTTAACCTGTCTCTTAACTCCTGGAAGTTCTACTCACACGCCTCAGTCTACTGGAACTTTGCTACCTTCTGTGTCAATTTAGTCAGAGGTGCTGCTAAGGTGGAAAATCCTTCCACAAACCCTCTGCAGTACCCAGCTAACCGTAGGGATTGCGTACTTTGATCGGAGTGGTAGGTCTAGGCTATATCTTCACTATTTCGATTTTCTGTATATCTATCTGTACACCAGCCTCCGACACAATGTGACCAAAAAGGCTACTAAACTCAACCAAAATTCACATTTACAAAGAATTGGCATATAGCTAACGGTCATACTGGTTTATTACGCCGGAGAATCTAACAAGTAATCTACCGGTATAGCTAGAGCTTATCTGGCCTTCTGGTCGTATGCTAAGGCTACCTGTTACTAAGGTAACCTGAACGACCGTCTGTGCGCCTTTTGCCTTTATCTGATCAGAGGATCCTGATATTGATCATGACCTCTAATGATCCAGCTGCATAACCTTAAATAACTGAATAGTCGGGTTGAATGACCCGAATGTGGTTGTAGTCTAACAATGCTCTAACTGTTCTACTTGAGTGCTTATAGTTCATGCATAACCGCAGACTTGTGGGCATCTAATTGCTCTGTTATTTTGCTTAAACCACTGTAAGCTAGACTTAATTAAACTTACTCCCAGACGATCAATCTCTGGATCTTCACGGGGAGTCTACTGATCCCCTGGTCTTAATAAACACTATGCTAGCAGGGTACCATCAATTTCTTACGCCTTGTGTGTATCCACATGGATTTATACTGCTATTCTGGGGAATTCCCGGTCTTATGAGCTATTCTATAAATACTGGCCTTTTGTTAGGGCTCTGTATCTAAATATCTTACGAGAACCAGCTGAAGTACTAGTCTGTCGCTAACTACTGATGTGGACCCTTCTTTGGGGTACCCACGGGTATTTTGACTGGGGCGGCCGGCTGACTTATGGGGTGTTTCACATAATAACTGCTAGGTTGACTAAGGCCGACTCTCACCTACAAGGCTGGAAAAATGACGTACGACTACTTAACATACTAGAACAATTCTGGTATTGGTAATCTCTGAAATTTTCCTATTCGGCCTCTAATCCTGGTTCTAGCATGTGCACTAATGTTACCGATCTTCAGGAATGCTTCCCTGCTAATGCAGGCGCCAGCGGGTCGGTAGACCGTCTAACTGCGCCCTTATCATCTAGTCATTTGGTTTAGGCCATTAACTCTGATAAACTCCTAGAGCCTAGATCTGGCAACAACACATACGTCTATTAACTTAATAACTGAGAACTGAGATAGTTTCTATGACTTCATACGTAATTCACAATTAATCTGTCCCTTCTCTTCTCCTTTCCCTTTCTCCTTTCTTCTCTCCTTTTCTTTCTTTCTTCTCCCCTTTTTTTTTGGGGAAGGGGGGGGGGGTCCTGCAATGCTATTGTACATGCTTTGTATTACTAATCAACATCTGTAACTGTACCCCTTATAGGCGGCTACTCACAGCATATCTATTATCTGTATATATATATATATATCAATAGCTACGTACGATATGTACTGAATTCTGCGGTAATACATAATCTCTGACATGCTTTGCTGAGTCTCATACCGTACATGATACACCACTTCTACGGCCTAATAATATCTCCTGCCCTGACTTATCATTTCATTGTATTGTCACCCCATTCTGAAACTAACAAACATAAACACTTTAGTTATTGTCTGCTGTTTGAAATTCCGCCACTCTTGCGATGTGGGATCGACGTTAAATCTTGTAGCCTTACTAGGCATATATTGAGAGCCCATGACTGTCTACTGGGCCTTATCTCTAGGCTACACTAGATTAGAATTGCTGTATCAGTAACTTCTTAACTTTTCCATAGCGGACATACTGCGGTATTCTGAACCGCAATCTTACTGTCAGTCCGAGGCTTAATCCTTAATATGATATTTTATCAATCCGGGGGTAATTCTAGTTTCCCCACAAGATCTGACATTCCTGCTTCTTTCCCTCATCTTACTTAAGCTGAACTCTGGGGTTCAAGGTACCTGCTCTTCATTGTTAACAAGATTGCTGGTCCAATATCAGTTCACACTTCCCCTGACTTGCAGTCAGACCTACTGGATTCACATGACCCCTCACCTTTTCGATATCACAACAAGATCATAACTACAATCTTACAGGTATGTCTTGCTATCTGTTAACATACGTGGCGGACTTGGCCTTTTTCTGACTCGAACTTGACTATTACCCGGCATTCATCACTAACAGGTCTTTTACCCCTGCTTCGGGTAAGCTATCGGTCTTACTTTCTCTACTGGCTTATTATCATAAGGGTCTGCACAACTTACGGAATCATAGGGGCTCTTTATACTTTCTAATACTTACTAAGATCAATCAGCCCATCTTTACTTACCGCCGGATTTGGCAACCCCATCTCAAGCCTTATGCCCCTTTACTATACTGGCATCAAAATCAAGAGGTAGGAATAGCCCTTTTTTTTATTGCAACAAATAAAAGCATTTAACTGTACTATATCCAGAAAGATGTATTTGGGATTCCTGCATTTCCCTTTCTTTCTTATACTTACCTAGTAGTCTAACCTTCTCTGTAATCTTAATCAGATCTTATACAGCTAATAAATAAATCAACTCGTATGCACATTATACTTCTGACTTCCTATTCTGACGTTATCAACGTATACTGGGAATAGTGCCAATAAAGGTATCACGCTGGGAGGTCTCTGATACCTCCTCCTGCTGCTGTAGTTATCATATAACTGGATGATGCTCTCTTCTGTTGCTATATCTGATCTTCTGCCTGTAATAGGGTAATGCTGATCTTCCTTTGTATCTGTAATCAAAGAATACGACAAGTTTTTAGGGACTCAACCCTATACTGTACCGTTCTAAAGCACGACTGACTGAGAAGGAAGGGTAACCATCCTATCATGCCTCGCAGCCTCCTGCCTATAATATGTGGTGCACAACACATCCATAGACAAGACTCTACTTAGCACGGCTTGCAGACTCCCTGGGACACGACCTGCTCTGATACCAAGTTTGTCACACCCCGCCTTGGGGGGTATGACTGGCACCTGGTGCCCTACTAGGACCTGAACTGCTGGACTGCTAAGCCTGGGCACATCTGGTGCCTGGCTGGCTCTAACTCACATTTCTGGAAACAAAGGGCTATATAACGGCTGTAAACACAGCCCCCGGCCCATTGGCCTATAGCCTCCTGTACCTATACTAACAGCTGACCAGAAACATGTCAATATAGGGAAACCTATGCGGGCCGACAAGGCCACCATGTTGTCTAGTTATCTATAACTCAACCTTGAAGTACTGGATAGCTACGTGACCGGCAAGGTCACCACTACTGTCGAATAATGGCCCCACACGGCCAACATAAAAGAAACAGAAGTACTAACAGCTAACCACTGCACGGCCTCACACGATCGGCTCATCCGACCACAGGGAAACATATACAAACCGCAAGCCTCTAGGAATAGCAATAGAAATGATCGGGACAGGGCCCCAACCTACCCGTACTATACAACCAAAAGAAAATGAAATACACCTCTGGAATTCAGTCTCCGGATAACAGGAGCTGAATACTCGATCGCTGACATGAATCACGTGGTATCGCCGGCTCGTCTACGAGTACCTGCAGGCAAGTAATGCAGCGCCCCACCAGGCGTCGGTACCACTGGTACTGAGTATGTAAAGCTATAACTGAAAGCAAAATCTGAGAACAACAATGTAACTGATGAAACTGAAGTAAGAAGGATCAGATTAACTGTCTGATAATGTAAGTCATACCTTCTCTCATATATATACTGGAAAGAGTAGGAGTCGTACCTGGAGACGTATCGTTCTACTGCTGATCTACTCACATCTAACGTAACATGGCATAACATACATAACATAACATAGCACACACAAACCTTACCCGGCCCCCATAAGCCGGGAGGTACAACCAGTACAGAATCTACACCCCTACCCCGGTCATCCCATCTCCTATAACCCTGTAAGCATCCTGTCGGTCCCCTGGGTATGCACTTGGGCTCGCTGAGCCCCTGACTATAACTGTACCTGAGTCCGGAGGACTCCTGAATCAACACCCCGGGTGTATCCGCTCGACGGGGGTGTATAAGGGCCGACCAAGGCACAATATGGGGAAAACTGGCATCCCATCTTCGTCCCCTGGGGGATGGCATGCCACTCCGTAGAGCGACGTATCCTCTGGCGGATGAGTCGATACAGCTGTTAACCCTGGGGCGGTCATGGATGCTAGGTAATCCAACCCCAAATAATACAACGGTCTCAACTAGTAATACTGTCTGCGTATCTCACATGCTGAGGCTAATAGGGGTGAAGTATCGTATATATTACATGCTGAGCTAGTGATAATAATATGTACGTATTTAATACGTGCTGAGACTGGTAAATATGTATACATGAATATAGTCTCCTGCCGGACTGTACTGGGCAAATGCTATACGAAATATAGTATTTCTGCTGCAACCTATGTTGTATACTGAGTTTCTACATTAACGTGATTTACTAGTTCTAATATGCTTTCTAGCTTCACTTTAACTTATCGTTCTATTTCTGAGATGTCTTATAGATAATACATTGTTTTATTGGGTTTCAACTGAATACAATGATATCCTAACATTCTGTGTCACATCACATTCTGAGCATGCTGTGCAGTTCTTAACGCTTATATTAGAATCTATATCGTGCTAGCAAGTATCGCGCTGATCATAACTCGATGTTTCTAATATCGTACCAATGTTCGTAATAAACACCATACATGGCTTCTGAATATTCTACTGGCTTTTAAATTACTGTACTGTACCAAGATTACTAACTTGCCAAGGAAACTAGCTTTACATACCTTATCCTTGAATTATTCGTCTGTCGGATGAGACTCGGCTTGTACTTCAACTATTTTCTCCCAACTGCATTCATAAATATGTCAATTAATACTAAATACAGCTTTACTTTAAAAGGCAATGTCACTTTCGATATAGTTTATAGCCTAAACTTAGGCTTATCGAAAGACGGTCGAAAACTCGCTATTTTTCAGCGGTCCAGAAGGGAGAAATATTCACTTCACAACTAGGAACACATAGACACTAATTTAGAGCAATTCCACTTACCTTAGCTCGGTGGCACGATGATTCGTCAGCCGTATTTCACGAAACTGAATCCGTAGGAATGCTCTCTGCTGCTCAATACCTCAGTATCTGGAGTTAATTTGAGTTTGGACAACGTTTAGCAGCGTAATCGGTCGAAAATTATAATCCCTCCTTCGTTCCTTTTCTCCCTCTGCTGGTTTGCTCTGTTCTCTGAAGTTTAAAATATGTTTTGATCATTTAAAACCGAAGTGGGACTTTATATACTTGGGCCTGGACAAGGCCAACGTGTCACGGAGCCAACGCGGAGGCCCCTCCTCCGTGACACACTGCCATCGCGAAGAGGCTCTGCCTCGGCTCCTTCCGCAATGGTTCAACAGGTTTCTCGTCCTATCTTTTCCCGGGCCTTTCTCCAGCACGTATGGCCTTCAAATATGATTAACCAATGTGCGAATAGGTCATTTAAGTACCGGTAATTCTACGGGGTATAACACAACAATGTTAAATGTTTATTTATCCATGAATCTCATATATGATGTTTTTGATTTACGTATGAGCCTAATGTGAATGTTTTTTGGAGCAGTGTGTGGCACTGAGTAGCCCAGCGTTCAAAGGACTACACTGGTGTCTCATAACTACATTCCACTGTAGGTTTATATTGATACATTACAATGTTAATGGATCCCTTTTTTCGTGACATCACAAAATACACGTCCCTTGCCTGGCCAGCTAGGGATGGCTCTACGCACTTTAGCGAGATAGTTGGGGCATCATGTAAGGCTCCACCATGATGCTGTTAGTTATGACGAGTCCTCCCATTGTCCCTAATGTTTTTATGCGTTATTATGTTTATGTTATCTTGGCTCTAGTTGTGGATTAAAAAGTTTCTATTATGACTATGATAATGAATGGATTACGAATGATTTGAAAACCTTTATCCTTATGTTATATTATGATATTTATGTTATGAGCATGTTTGTCCCACTCTTACAATATCTTATGAGCTTTTACGTATTTTTAAATGTCCATTTTACTTTCCTTACATACTCGGTACATTCCACGTACTGACCGTATACTCTATATTGTATTGTTTCATGATACAAGCTTTGATCTTTAGAACCCAACATTGTTATTAGCTCATCTCGAAGAATAGCATCCAGCTCTTTGGTGAGTCCTCATTCTCCAAGGACCAGTTTGATATCAGTTATCTTTTCATGTGCAGTTTTCTAGACTTGCCTAGTTAGTTAGGGGTGTTGTCCCATTAACCCATCCGATATATTAGTGGCTTTCAGACTATGTATAGTATTCAACTATTATGTATGTAGTACGTCCCTGTTTCTATGTTATGTCATGTTTATGCTTCTTCTATGTCGTTATGTTGAGTATTCCTCTTTCTTGATATTAAGTTAGATGTACGTTCATGCCATGGGTTGAATTGGAGTCTCTCGGGGCTCCTTGTCCCGTGGTACGATCCAGGTCTATGTTTGGGTCATGACAAACTTGGTATCAGAGCCACAGGTTTGAAGTGTCCTAGGGTGTCTGAAATCCGCGTTAAATAGAATCTTTTTCATGGGTTTAAAGTGCACCACATTTATGATGAAGAGGCTACGAGACATTTAGGAAATATTCCCTTCTTTCATGATCGTGCGATGAAATGTCTCCCTATCCTTCTAACTGATGCTATTTGCGATTGCAGAATCATAGCTCCCCGCAGAGTAAATGGTAGGAGGAATGGTAATGGAAACGTCCATGAGGATGGCAATGGAGAAGGGCACCAGCAAGCCCCACCAGTCCAAGAGCACCATGCACCAGAGCTGGTTGTGCATGCTGAGTTTGGGGAAGCTATTCAGATACTAGCGCAATCCTTGACAGCTCTGGTCAATCAACATGCAGTTGAGCATGTCCTGCAAAATAGAAATGTGGCAGCAGCTCGAGTAAGAGATTTCTTGAGAATGAACTTGCTAGAGTTCCTCGGGTCAAACGTAGATAAGAACCCACATGAGTTCATTGACGAGATTGTGAAGATCACCCAGGTCATTGGGGTGATGGGGTTGAGTGTGAAAAGTTGGATTCATATTAGTTAAAAGGAGTCACACATATCTGGTTTCTATAATGGTGAGATAGTAGGGCCACCGGAGCAGGCCCTGTCACTTAGGAGGAGTTCCATGTTGCATTCCTAGATCAGTTCTTCCCTCGTGAGATGAGGGAGTTAAAGGCAGCCGAGTTCGTGAATCTTAAGCAAGGGAGGACGATGGTATAGGAGTATGTCTTTGATTTCAATTGCTTATCAAATTACTCCCCAGAGTTAGTGGTTGATTAGAGGGTGCGAGTAAGCAGGTTTGTTCATGTAGTAGAGAGCTACTTGGAAAAAGATTGTAGGAACGCTATGCTTCACAAGTATATGGATTTCCCTCGGATAGTCTTGTACGCCCAGCAGATGGAGGCAACACATGTGAGGGACAGAGAGGCCAAAAGGTCTCAAACAGATAGTTATGGGTTTACTCAGTAGAGATCCAGCGGTGGTCACTGCCTTCAGATTTAGCAGAGGTCGCTAGCTCCAGCACCTTCATCAGTTATTGCTAGGGTGAATAGAGAAGTAGGGCCTCAGGTTTGAGGGATCAGAGGGGCATGCAGGTAGACCACACTTTCTAGCCTGCGGGAAGTGTGGAAAGAGCATACCGAGGAGTGCTTGCTCAGATCAAATATATGTTATGGGTGCGGTAGATCTGGCCACATGCGCCGAGCATGTCCATTTGCTGACAGGATGATGATAGAGGTCATGCACCAGCTACTAGGTTAGCAGCAGGTCCAGCACATTCAACTCTGTAGGGGGCATCCACTAGTACTGGTGGCGGGAAGCACCAAAACAAATTTTATGCCCCAACCTGGCGTCATGAGTAGGAGACTTCACTGGATGTGGTTACAGGTATGTTACGAGTGTTTCACCTTGATGCTTATGCTTTGTTATATCCAGGGGCTACCTTGTGTTTTGTGACACCTTATATTGCTAGTAGCTTTGGAGTCAGTCCCAAAATTCTTTTAGAACCATTCTCAGTCTCTACTCCCGTTAGTGATTCAATTGTAGCTAAGCGAGTGTGTAGAAGTTGCCCGTATCACGGTATTGCATAAATTCACCTATACAAACCTTGTAGAGTTATCCATTGGTTTTATGCGTTATGCTTCTGTTAATTGTACAACCTGTGCAGTGGAGTTCCGCTTTCCGATTGAGTCAATCTTGGAGTTGAAGGGTAGTTCGGTTGTGCCTATAGGTTGTTTTATTTCCAATCTTAAGGTCAGGAAGATGATTTCCAAGGGTTGTGTGTATCATCTAGTTAGGGTTAAGGATGTTGAGTCCGAGACCCCGACTATCCAGTTAGTTCCGGTAGTGTGCGAGTACCCAGAAGTATTCCCTGATGATTTACCAGGTGTTCCTCCCGAGAGGGAAATTGATTTTGGTATTGACCTTCTTCCCGACACGTAGCCTATATCTATTCCTCCCTACAGAAGGGCTCCAACTAAGCTAAAAGAGTTGAAGGAGTAGTTTAAGGATCTTTTAGATAAGGGTTTCATTAGACCAAGTAAATTCCCATGGGGTGCACCAGTTCTCTTTGTCTGGAAGAAAGATGGTTCTCTTTGGATGTGTACTAATTATCGACAATTAAATAAAGTAACCATCAAGAATAGGTATCCCCTACTCGGGATTGATGATTTATTTGACTAGCTTTAGGGTGCCAAGTGTTTTTTGAAGATAGATCTCAAATTCGGGTACCATTAAGAGTTCGGGAGAGTGACATCCCAAAGATAGCCTTAAGGATGCGGTATGGTCATTATGAGTTTGTATTTATGTCTTTTGGACTAACAAATAATCCTGTAGCTTTTATGGACTTGATGAACTGCGTATTCAAGCCATACTTGGATATGTTCGTGATTGTGTTTATTGATGACATCTTGATATACTCTTGGACCGAGGAGGAGCATGCTGCTCATTTGGGGGTGGTGCTACAAACTCTCAAGGATCGCCAGCTATATGATAAATTCTACAAGTGCGAGTTTTGGTTGAACTTGGTGGTGTTTTTGGGCCACGTGGTATCAAGTGATTGCATACAAATGGGCTATCAGAAAATTGAAGTGGTGAAGAATTGGCCTAGACTAGTGAGTCCTTCAGATATCCGGAGCCTTTTGATATTATCTAGCTACTATTGGAGATTTTTTGATGGTTTCTCATCTATTGCAGCACCCTTGACCAAATTGAACCAAAAGAAGGTGAAATTCCAATGGTCAGAGGCTTGTGAGAAGAGCTTCCAAGGTTGAAGGCTCGACTTACCTCAGCACCGGTGTTAACTTTACCTGAGGGAATCGATGTGTTTGTGGTGTATTGTGATGCTTCAAGAATTAGACCTGGGTGCGTATTGATGCAGCACGGAAAAGTTATAGCATATGCCTCTAGAAAGTTGAAAGTTCATGAGAAAAATTACCCGACCAATGATCTTGAATTGGTCGCGGTGGTATTTGCCTTGAAGATATGGAGACATTATTTATACAGGGTCCACGTGGATGTGTTTACGGACCATAAGAGTCTACAATATGTGTTCACTCAAAAGGATCTCAATCTTCGGCAAAGGAGGTGGTTAGAGTTACCTAAGGACTACAATATGAGTGTGCTTTACCATCTGGGCAAGGCAAATATAGTAGCGGATGCACTTAGTAGACTCTCCATGGGAAGTGTGTCCCATATGGATGAGGGGAAGAAGGAACTGGTGAAAGACATGCATCGACTTTCAAGGATGGGAGTTCGGTTGGTTAACTCGACCGATGGCGGCGTTATAGTTTAGAATGGATTAGAATCGTCCTTGGTGACAGATGTAAAAGCTAGACAAGAAGAGGACCCAATTTTGGTAAATTTAAAGGAAGTCGCTCAGAATTAGAGGGTGGAGGTCTTCCCCTAAGAGGGAGATGGCGTGCTTTGGTACCAGGTTCATTTATGTGTTCCGTATGTTGATGATTTGAGGAGCCGAATGTTGCATGAGGCTCACGGATCCAGGAATTCTATCCATCTAGGTGCCACCAAGATGTACCATGACTTACGTGAAGTCTACTGGTGGAATGGCATGAATAAGGACATCGCGGAATTTGTAGCTAAGTGTCCAAACTGTCAACAAGTAAAGGTTGAGCATCAGAGATCAGGAGGTGTGCTTCAGGATATCAGTATTCCTACTTGGAAGTGGGAAGAAATCAATATGGACTTCATCACAGGGTTGCCTCGCACTTGACGGAAATATGACTGCATTTGGGTTATGGTAGACAGGTTGACCAAGGCCACTCAATTACTATTGGTGAAAACCACAAATTTGGCGGAGGATTATGCCAAACTATATATTTGGGAGCTAGTTCGATTGCATGGAGTGCACTTTTCCATGATATCAAATAGAGGTACCCAATTTACCTCTCAATTTTGGAGGTCGTTTCAAAATGGACTTGGTACTCAGGTGAAGCTCAGCACAACATTTCACCTACAAATGAATGGTCAAGCGGAGTGGACAATTCAGACTCTCTAGGACATGTTCAGGACATGTGTGATTGACTTCAAAGGTAGTTGGTATGATCATTTGCCTGTTATCGAGTTTGCATACAATAACAACTACCATTTCAGTATTCTGATGGCTTCGTATGAGGGTCTCTATGGGCAGAGATGTAGATTGCCTATTGGCTGGTTTGAAGTTGGTGAAGCGGCGATGATAGGACCAGATTCGGTCCATAAGGCTATGAAGAATGTTCAGCTAATACGGAACATGTTGACAAGAACTCAAAGTGGCCAAAAGTCCTATGCCGATGTGAAAGGAGAGAATTAGAATTTGAGGTGGATGATTGGGTGTTTCTGAAGGTATCTACCATGAAGAGAGTGATGTGGTTTAGAAAGAAAGGAAAACTCAGTCCTCGTTATGTTGGCCCCCACCAGATTGTGAAACAGGTTGGCAAGGTGGCATATGAATTGGAGTTTCCCTCAGAATTAGATTCTGTGCATCCTGTATTCCATGTATCGCTCTTAATGGAGTGTTTGGATGACCCATCTCTAGTTGTCCAAGTGGACAATATCGGTGTGAAAGACACCCTTAGTTATGAGGAGGTTCCGGTGGAAATACTGGATCGACAAGTTCGAAGGATAAGAAACAAGGAAGTACATTTACTCAAAGTTTTGTGGAGTAATCAGCATGTCGAAGGAGCTACGTGGGAAGCCGAAGTAGACATGATGGCTAGATACCCACATTTATTTTCAACCAGCTTAGTTCCAGCTTAAGGCATCAATTATTGCCCTAAAACTCTATTTAGTTTTCAAGTTCAGTTCATGTGCCCCAATTTCTTTCATGTATGTGGATGTGTATATGAGTCATGAATTCAGTTCAGCCGGGTAGTTTGAATCAAAGATATTCATTCCGTCAGTTTTTGACTTAAATGATTAGTATTTGAGTATGATGATTGCATTTCTCTATTTTTTGTATGTTTTCTCACATTCGAGGATGAATGTTCCCAAGGAGGAGATATTGTAATACCCCGGAAGTGCCTTAGACTAGACCCAGGATCTAAAAATGGAAGTTCGCAGTATTTGGGAAAAATTTCCACTGAACGAGTCACGTAATGGATCCTTGGTCCAACAAACAATCCGTGGGATGCATCCATTGTGAGGTCTGGTCGGGTGGCAGTTGGAAGTGACCGGTCATGTGACGACCCATTATTTAATACCACGAGTCATTGTTTCAGGTCGTGGGTAGACAGGTCCTTATCTTCAGAGGAAGTAATGGGTCATGGGATGATTCGTCGTGAGCTATAAAAGATCATGGTGTGGCTCTTGGGAAGGCTTGGTCTAGGTCGTCAAGGGGGAAACAAAGGACAACATAACAGATCATCATCTGAAGCAATGATTTGTCCTGTCTTCATGGGTTTGAACTTGATAAAATGAAGTTGGGCAGTGGATGCAATGGATGGATACCATGAGTTGTGGTATCCAAGCACAACCCGTTAGGACGGTCATTGTCACGGCCAGTGTAGAATTTTTAAGAAATTCATTAAGGGTATTTTCATTATTCCTAAGTCCTAAGGTCCTAAACTACATCGTTTAATGCTCGAAATACAGTGTTTTATGAGGGTAAAACCTATCCTAGGCTCATTCATATCCATGCATGTATATTGAAGGGGTTTAGGAGGTGATCAAGTATGCGTTCTTCAAGTTTTCCTTCAATCCTTCATTTATCTTTCAAGGAGTGAT
This sequence comes from Datura wrightii, assembly GCA_035772735.1. NCBI lineage: Eukaryota > Viridiplantae > Streptophyta > Magnoliopsida > Solanales > Solanaceae > Datura > Datura wrightii. Next base: position 102,441,963 of record JASDFA010000007.1, read on the forward strand.
AAAATCTGATCTTCCCTAGGTATATAGGGTTATGAATGGGTGAATCTGTTCACACCCATGCCGAAACTCTCTGTAAATCATGAATTTCCTATATCGATTCTATGGGGTTTTAACCTGATGCATGAAATTTTTAATTCTCTACATGGGTATGATCTAAATGAGTTATTATTATTGAATTATGAATTATGGGTAAATTTTACGTTGTTTTCCATTAAAATCATGTTTCAAGATTTTAAAATCATAATGCCCATTTATGAAAAGTTCATGAAAGTTAAAATTTATGATGAATGTTCATGAATGATGGATTATTAATGATGAAAAGCATGTTTTCAAGTTACCCATGTTTATAATAATGTTTTCAAGTGAGTTGAATATTTTCAAGCAAGTTAAAGTATTAGGCAATGCCCACATGTTCAAGAATGATTTACGATTTGTGATATGAATTTCATGATTTATCGATTTATGATGTTTGTCGACTAAAGGCCCTTGATTCATGGCTAATCAATGATGTTAAATGTTTATTTAGCCATGGATCTCATGAATGATGTTTATGATTTACGTATGAGCCTAATGTGCATATTTTTTGGAGCAGTATCTAGCACCAAGTAGCCCAGCGATCAAAGGACTATACCGATGTCTCTTAACTACGTGCCACCGTAAGTTTATATTGATACATTACATTTTTAATGGATCCCCTCTTTCTTGATATCACATAATGCACGTCCCTTGACTAGCAAGCCAGGGATGGCTCTGCCCACTTGAGCGAGATAGTTGGGGCATCATGTAATGCTCTACCATGATGGTATCAGTTAGGACAAGTCCTCCCATTGTCCCGCAGGTTTTTATGCATTATTATGTTTATGTTATCTTGGCTCAAGTGGTGATTTATAAAGTTTCTCTTATAACTATGATAATGAATGGATTACGAATGATTTGAAAACCTTGAGCTTGATGTTATATTATGATATTTATGTTATGAGCATGTTGTCCCACTCTTACGATCTATTATGAGCTTTTATGTATTTTTAAATGTTTGTTTTACTTATCTTGCATACTTGGTACATTCCATGTACTAACCGCATACACCATGCTACATAATGGAATCCGTTTGGAAGGATCTTATATTGAAAAGGCGATCAAAATGGTTCATGATACATGCTCCGATCTTCAGACCCAACATTGTCATTAGCTCATCTCGAAGATTAGCATCCAGCTTTTTGGTGAGTCCTCATTCTTTAAGGACCAGTTTGATATTAGTTATCTTTTCATGTTTAGGTTTCTAAACATTCCGAGTTAGTTGCGGTTGTTGTCCCATCAACCCATCAGATATGTTTGAGGCTTTCAAACTATGTGTAGTATTCAGCTGTTATGTATGTAGTATGTTTCGGTTTTTATGTTATATCATGTTTATGCTTCCTCTATGTTGTTATGTTGAGTACTCCTCTTTATTGATATTGATTTAGATGTACGTTCAGGTCATGGGTCGACTTGGAGTCTCTCGGGGCTCCTTGTCCCGTGTGACGATCCGGGTCTACGTTCAGGTCATGATAAAATAGATGAGTACGGAGTCTAGCGAGCGGGAGGTCCAGGCCGGAGGCTAGGCACACTGGGCGCTGCACTACTTCGTCCAGCCTAGCACGTTGCGCCCGATTATTTGCGCTAAGGCGTGCTGCGCCCCCTGCCATCGCCTCAAAACTATATAAACCTCCTTCAATGTTTAATGATTCATTCAAACATTTCCCCATAATTAGAGGAGCGGTTTAGGCGACATTTTCTTCTGATTTTTGTCAAATTACGCCATTAAAATCCTTCCAATTGCAAATTCATCTCGGATAATGAGTCCCAGGCCTACGAGGTACATCCCTATGGAGTTATTTGATGAAGGGAGTATGCACGCACTTCATAGACATATTTTTGCCCGTACTTTACTATGTTTTGAGAATAAATTATATGTGCTTGCATGTGATTATGTTATATATTTGTGAAGTTAGCTAACACATGTGATTAGATGTTTTTTGGGCTAAAAAGGATGGATTCGAATGTATTTGAGGCCTTTGGAATACATGTAAAGAAGTTGGAATGAATAATCCGAATATTAAAGCTTGAAGTGACCAACCGCACGAGGATGGCACAAGTCGCGCGAGGCAGCAACATTTCTTGGCACTGCAGCACGCGAGCGCAACAAGGATCACGCATGAGCAGGCACGAGGCACTGCCTTTCCAGGCGCTACAGCAGGCGCGAGGCGCCAGGCCTCCCAGCGCTATGACACGTGCGAAGCAGCCCATTGCCTGCGCGATGGCAGGGGCGATGCAACATTGACAAGGGAGATGTGGCAAGGAGGTTTCCAACGGCCAAAATTGACTTCCCACTTCAACTAGGAAAAGGAAATTTAAGATCCCAAGCCAAATTCATCAAGGAAGAAGGAAAATATCAAACTACTATAAATACCCCTTTATTTTCATGTAATATTGAAGCTTTTAGTATCAAGATTTAGAATCAAGTTTTAATTTTGAAAGTCTTCAAGAGTGGATGTCTTACAACAAGTTTTTAGTGTAAATTTTAAGACGTGTTAGAATACATATTTGAGAAACAATTGTAATGTTGTTCTTTTGAATCTTGCATTAATCATGTGAGTTCTTCCTATCATCATTGTAAGTATTAATTTATACTTTTGTCTATGAATGTTATGAATTTATTTATAAACATGATAGGCTAAAACCACCACAACTAGGGTTGTGGGAACCATGACAAATTAACACACATAGGTAAAATACTTAGTGATTCTTGAACGGAGTTTATGCATGTATTGTTTCTTCCTTCGTTTTAATTGATTTTTAACAGTTGCAAACGTTAGAACTTGCCTTATTCTTACTTATCGGACCAAGGAGGTAATGAATGGGAAAAGGGATCAACAACGGAAATTTGAGGCTATCAACTCTCATCTAATAGCTTGCTTGTCTGGGAACAGCTAATCGGATATCAAGGGTAAGGGTTAATCAAGAATACACCCGTGGATGGACCAAGTTGCGTGGTGAAAATCATCTAGATAGGGTACGAACCATTTAGGTGAACCTAACTTACCAATATTGCATACTAAGTACCAGAATAGATCACTAGTATAAAACGCCTTATGGTTATGAAGTCATTGGGAACACTTACCCTAGTTAGTTCCATAAATTTGGAATCAACCTTCACAATTTCTGAATATTGTTATTTATTATTTTTACAAACTCGCCCCTATTAGGAAATAATAAACTAAAAAGTTTAAGCACTAGCATTCTTCTACATCCTTCCATACTCCCTATGGGATCGACTCCAACCTCTAGTTGGGATCTTTATTGACAACGTCCGCTTCATACTTCAGTAAGAGGTGTGGTTTGAGAGTTATCAAAAAGTGGCGTCGTTGCTAGGAAATACGGTTTTAGATTAAATTAATTGCTTTTGTTTAACTTTTAGTCTTTATTTCCTATATTTTTGTTTTTCTTTTATTTTCTGACATGTCACAGGGCGGCGTGGTAAAACAAGCGGCCAAGATATGACCACGGTCTCAACAGATATCTTGATGAAGTCTGAGTAATAAAGACACTTGTATCGTGTCGTGATGTTGAATCAGGCGCTACTTGGGAGGCAACCCAAGATAAATTTTTTGTTCATTTTTATGTGTTTGTTCAAGTGTGTAGGTGATACGGTCATAATTTTCTATAAAGATTGAGCTTAAATATTGAAGATAAGGAGTAGAGGCCCAGGGAGTTTTTCTTGCACACTGTTACTTTGTGCTTATTTATTTTAGCACTGGGGATAGTGTAACCAATTAAGTGTAAGGTGGGAGATGTGAATTTCAAATTACCATGCATGCCTTAATTGATAAATTTGTAATGGTAGGCCTAGTTTTATTTTTTTTGAAATTTATGACTTATCTTTCTTGCTTGTGTGTTTGTAGTAATTTTAGCTTTATTTTATTTGGGGTTCCTCTGATTTTTGTTTTCGGTAGTTTTCCGGTGGATAGTCCCTTAGAACCGATTAGAGAATCTAGATTTTTTTTTATTTTTTATTTTTTTAGTCACTAAGTCATGACTTTGCCCGATGATGGATGGTTGACGACCGTCTTAAGGGTAAATTAGCCATTAGGAAGAACAAGACTTGAGCCTTACGAATTCTAGGTGCTTCACTTTTGGTATCATTGAGACTTTATTAAATTCACTCAAAAATGCATGAAAAAGATAGAAACACCGAGTCTTTTGGGAACTTGGCTCTTGTACTTGAAAAAATGGGCTTAATTATGTTATGCATGCAATGTGAATATATGTGTTTATGTGATCTTGATTTCCATTGTTAAACCATTTTGTGCCATTGTATGAGTAAGGAATTTTTGATATACTCTATGCTTGTAAATTGACATCTAGAACTTGCCCGGTGTGTGTGCGAAGCGAAATAAGAATGATGGATTTAGGAAGTGATATAGGAATTTCATTGGTAACCATATTTTTATCCTATTTTACCTACCTTTATTGTAATTATCCTAGTTAGATATATTTGAGCCTTAGACTATTCTTTTGATATACATATTACAAGTTTAATCCCTTTTGTTCTATTGACTTATATTTGATTCAAATGACTCTTAGAGCACTTTAATGAATTTTTTTTATAGGAAAGTAGCATAATTGGAAAAGTGAAGGGAAAAGCTAAAACGTGTGGGGAATTGGAAGAAAATAAAAATGTGAAATCTTGCTAAACAAGGAGAGTGATTTTTAGTGGGAAAACAAAAAGAAGAAAGATCTTTGAAAAATTGAAGATGAAAAAAATCATGATTTACTGATTAACTGTAGCCATTTGTTTACAATGAACCTATTTTGGCCCTGGTCCTTCCTTAGATATTGTGAACCTCAACATAAGAAAAATCCTAAAGTTGAGGGTGGCTAGAGTAGGGGTGCGTAAAGGATGGGAACAAAATAAAGGAAAAGAGAATAAAAAAATGTTTGTGAATGAGCTTAATGATGAATAGAAAAATCCCCACTAGTCATCTAAGTTGAAAAATTAAAAAATAAGGTGGAATAAGGATAACATTTTGGAAATTGAAGAATGAGCTAAAAATCTAAGTTATGTGAAGTATTAAAGAGCTTAGGGAGATTAGTCACTATCTTGGCGAAATAGTTCCTACTCGCCCCTTAGCCTACATTATAACCAAATTTAAGTCCTAATTGATCCTTGATTCAAAATTCTATATTAGAGGAGTATTACACTAAGGGTAAGCCAATGGGTCATCTTTTGCATGTATGTTGAGTTCTTTTATGAGAGTGAGCAGAAATTATTTTATTTATGCCCAAATTCATCTTATTCTATATTTTGTGTGAAAACGAGCATCTCTCCTAGTTTTGAGGGGCACAATGGTAAGAGTTTAATTTAATCTTAATTGCTAAATTACATATAATTCATGTTACCCCAAAATATATCTTGATGAGTTAGTTTTCAAAAGCTAAGTGATTTCGGACTTTGACATCTTAATGTTTGAACCTATATGCATGCGAGTGAGTTATTTGAGCTTCATTGATTTTTATCATGATCCTAAGTGTAAGTAGACCTATTCGTAGGATGAATTTTGTGCTTAAATGTGAGAAGGGAAGTAGTAGATTGTTCGAGGACGAACAATATTTTAAGTGTGGGGTGTTGATGAAGGGCGTATTAACGCCGTTCATAGACATATTTTTGCCTGTACTTTACTATGTTTGGAGAATAAATTGTGTGTTTGCATGTGATTATGTTTTATATTTGTGAAGTTAGCTAAAACATGTGATTATATGTTTTTAGGGCTAAAAAGGATGGATTTGAATGTATTTGAGGCCTTTGGAATACATCTAAAGAAGTTGGAATGAATAATGCAAAGATCAAAGCTTGAAGTGACCAACCGCACGAGGATGGCACAAGCCGTGTGAAGTAGCAACGTTTCTTGGCACTGCAGCATGCGATGCGCAGCAAGGATCACACATGGGTAGGCACGAGGCACTGCAGCAGGCGCGAGGCGCCAGGCCTCCCAGTGCTATGACACGGGGGAAGAAGCCCACTTCCTGCGTGATGGCAGGGGCGACGCGACATTGACAAGGGCGACGCGGCAAGGAGGTTTCCAACGGCCAATACTGAATTCCCACTTCAACTAGGAAAAGGAACTTTAAAATCCCATGTTAAATTCATCAAGGAAAAAGGAAAACATCAAACTACTATAAATACCCCTTTTATTTTGTGCAATAATGAAGCTTTTAGTATCAAGCTTTAGAATCAAGTTTTATGTTTGAAAGTCTTCAAGAGTGGAAGTCTTACAATAAGTTTTTCAGAGTAAATTTTAAGACGTGTTAGAATACATATTTGAGATATGATTGTAATGTTGTTCTTTTGAATCTTGCATTAATCAAGTGAGTTCTTCCTATCATCGTTGGAAGTATTAATTTATAGTTTTGTCTATAAATGTTATGAATTTATTTATAAACATGATAGGCTAAAACCACCACAATTAGGGTTGTGGGAACCATGAAATATTAACACACCTAGGTAAAATACTTAGTGATTCTTGAACGGAGTTTATGCATGTATTGTTTCTTCCTTCGTTTTAATTGATTTTTAACTGATGCAAATGATAGAACTTGCCTTATTCTTACATACCGAACCAAGGAGGTAATGAATGGGAAAAGAAATTAACAATGGAGATTTGAGGCTATCAACCCTCATCTAATAGCTTGAACTTGTTCGGGAATAGCTAATATGATATCAAGGGTAAGGGTTAATCAAGAATACACCCGTAGACGGACCAAGTTGCATGGTGAAAATCATCTATATAGGGGACCAACCATTTAGGTGAACCTAACTTACCAATATTGCATGCTAAGTATTGGAATAGATCACTATTATAAAACACCTTGTGGTTATGAAGTCATGGGGAACACTTACCCTAGTTAGTTTCATAAATTTGGAACCAACCTTCACAATTTCTCAATATTGTTATTTATTACTTTTACAAACTCCGCCCTCTTAGGAAATAATAAATTAAAATGTTTAAGCACTAACATTCTTCTACATCTTTTCATATTCCCTATGGGATTGACCCAACCTCTAGTTGGGTTCTTTATTAACAACGTTTGCTTCATACTTCAGTAAGAGGTGTGGTTTGAGCTTTATCATTATTTCTTGAAAATTCGGTCGGTGTACCGGAACCCTGCAAAGTAAAAGATGTCAAAATTACTTCAAATTGAGTTCTAAGCGGCTACAGGTGATAAGATAAGCTTTTCTACCTTCTAAACTTTCGAGAAATTGTGATTTTCTGGCCGAATTAAACAGAGTTGAATTATAGTTAATAGTATCAAATGATATTGTTGTTTGCCAAGTCTTAACATTGAATATAGCCTTGTTCGCTCAACATAAGGGCTGCAATCGAGTGGAATTACTGGCTTCAGGTGGGAAAATGTTTAATGAACGAAAGTCGTCATTCAAGGTATGTTAATGCTTATCCCTTCGACAAGTTATTCTTGTCATATAATTATACGATCTATGTTCTTGAACGGAGACAATGATCCTACATGTTATAGTTAGCTGCTGCTAGTAGATAAGGATCATGTATGTTGTGATTAGCTACTGTCAGTAGATTATAATTATATATGTTGTGTCTAGCTGCCAAAATCGTATTGAGAGTACATTGTTATATCCCTAATCGCGAAAGAGTATGTTAAGTGTGACTCATGCTAGGAGCATCATAGAAACTCCTCTGTTCTTTTGTTCATTGTATTAGTAGAATTTTGATGTTTTTCTGTCATGCCAAGGCCTTAGAAGTTTAGGGTTAGCTGTTGGGCCTAAGTTTGAAAGTTGGACAGCATAGGGCATAGCCGAGCGATATAACTTTCAGTTTAATGCTTGTAGTGTCAGTAAAGCTCGCCCAAAGGCTGATGGCGTACCTTGATGCCTCCAGGGCCAGAATCTAGATAGGGTGTGGTTATTCTTTAGTTGATGACACTAGGGTTGCCTAACAAAATGAGCGGCAACTCGCCATATGATTGACCACTGTCAGTGATTATTAGGTCTAGTCGACTTAATGCTTGTCATACAGGTTTCCCAGGAAACCATCCTAGTCGCTAGAAGTCTTATAAACCAGTTGATACTCTAAGGAGGGGAACTTAGTAGTAGTTAATTATGGGCCCGACACCTAGCCTACTCATATAGGTACCCAGGTACAAGTTGCCGCGAGTAGCTAGGTCTAGATAAACCTGCATACGAGGCTATGAATCACCCAGAGAAGTCATATAAAATCTGAACAGAGCAATTTAGTGTCCAAGGGACTAGATTCATAATGGTACAATATACCTTCAGGCTAAGAACTATATTAAGCTTCCTGTGGAAAGTTAGGGGCTAACTGCCGAGGAGCATGTCCGATTAGTAGCAGCCCAACAGTTGTTCTAAGCAAAGGAACTAAATCGTTGGTCGCCTGTAACCTCACGGTTTTCTTATGATCTATCATTTTCCTAGCACGACATTCAGCATATTATTTAGGCCACTCCATACCTCGCCTTATTCTATCTAGTCCATTAGAGATTATGATCACTGCCAGGACCCTCCGGTCAGGTGTAGGCATATGGGTTGTACCTATTAAAAACTATATAGAATATTCTAAAGGCAAGTAGCGATCACATTAGGCTTAGAGGGTGAAATACGCCTTTTGAGTGGCTAGATTGAGATTTAAGTATAGTACATCTGTTGGGATTTCCCCCACCTAGGAAAGTCTTCTGTTGACCCACTTCAGGGTTGTTAACTGTGTCATCGCCTACGGGGATTTTGATTGCTCAGAAGAGCTATATGATGTTGCTCAGAGGAGCTATGTGATGTCCCGAGGGACTATCTTTACGCCGAAGGGCCATATTACAATCCATCCATGAAAGGGCTTCTACTTTTATACTGTATTGGCATCACTGACCCTCTGTCGAGCCTTGTGTGCCCAGGGTGTAGTTACAGGAGCCCAACGGGCTCAAACATAGTTACAGGAGTCCAGCGAGCTCAGATGCAGACCTAGAAGCTAGGTAGGTTGGCTATAGTACCAGCTGAATCATAAGAACCTGGATAGGGGTATATAGATTGGATAGTACATGCCAGGGTTATGGGGCCCCGGTAGGTTATTTCTATGTTGCTTGCACCTTCCAGGTTTATGGGGGCCTGGTTTGGTTCTTCTTTATATACTTTCTTTCCAGTTATAGTTTATGAATGTATAGTTGTACAACTTCATATAATATACGTGTAATGATTTACTAGATGCAGGTTATGGATATGAAAGCTTACAGGTTATCTTCTTCCCCTTCTTGCTACTTACTTTCAGTCTTTATCAACTTCTATTCAGCTTTTCATTACAGGCTTACATATTCGGTACATATTGTACTAATTCCAAACTATGGGGTGCTCTATACTTGCCTACAGGTTTAGACAGGTAGATTGTGGGATCTCTTGATAGTTATTTATAGTCATCAGATTGGCTAGCTCCTTTCATTTGGAGTTTCCAAGTTGTAGAGATTACCTATCTTTTATTGGTATAGTACTTGGGTAGGCCGAGGCCCTGTCGCGACCACTATTTTTTTCTTAGATGCTTGCAGACTACAGTCTTCAGTTAGTTGTCCATATTGGCCGTGTGGGGCCTATACATATTCAATTAGGTGTGTTGGCTGTGTGGGGCCTATACATATTCAATTCGGTGTGTTGGCCGTGTGGGGCCTAGTATAACTCTCAGTTAGTAGCCTTGTCAGCTGTAGTGTTTATATGACTGCCTTTTTTTCATTCTGTTATAACTAGAAAGCATAGTGGTCTTGTAAGCTCGCATAGGATCCCCTTTGTTATTGTCTGCTGGGTTAGATGTTTTCTATTACAGGTTGATGTGGGGCCTTGCCAACCTGAGGTTGTATTTACAGCTGAGATATAACAGTTTATTTTCTTGGCTTTGAGTTGTTGGTGAGCACCAGAGGTGCATATGCCAATCAGGTCAGCCTAGATCCTAGTATGGCATTAGGTGCCATTCATGCCTCGCAAGGTGGGGTGTGACAAACTTAGTGTCAAAGCAAGTCGTATCCAAGGGAGTCTGCAAGCCGTGTCTTGTAGAGTCTTGTTTATAAATGTGTAGTGAACCACATTTTATAAGCAGGAGGCTACGGGCATGATAATATGGTTACCCCTCCTTTTCAAATCGTGCTATAGAGCCGAGTTGTATAGTGTTGACTCCCTAAGCTTTCATTGTCATGTCTTTCTAGAGTAATGTTTGATAAAAGACAGACTCCAGCCAGCTGCACGTTAGCTGCAGCAGCAGGAGAGGGTACCAATGAGGTGCTATAGTTGGGGGACAACCATCCTGAGGTGAAAAGCGGATGTCTTTTAATCTCCCCAATATCCTTCTGGAGCACCAGAAACCTCATACAGTAATAGATATGCTAGCACCGTCCCCAGTTATTTCTATGCCCTCAGAACAGGAGGTTAGGAATGTGGTATATATGTATGAGTTGGGTTACTTAGTAGACACTTAGAATTAGACAGGGATGACAGTTAATATTGGATTACCTGAAATATGTGAAGGACTGCGCAATGTTTGTACCTCCAGCTTCTAGAGTTTGTTGAATTTTTCACCTCAGCCCTGTTATAGAATGACAGGGTCATTTTCCACCTACCTGCTTGTTCTTTCAGTACAACAGACAACGTAAGTATCAATGCCATATTGCTCAGAACGAATAGTAAAGGAGGCCTAGATCCATTGATTCCTGGAAAGTGTTAGAAAGTGATTAGGATCCCTTGTGCTTAAATATGTAACCTAGACTCTCACAACAGTAAATAGGGAGGGTAGGTAAGATTGCTAGCAGCACCCAAGTACAGTTGAGAGTCCATAAGCAGTAGACCCCAAACAATACTAAAGCTACGGCAAGAAATAGACTAGTTCTGCCACAGTGAGCTGACGACGGTAGTGAATACCTAAAGAATAATAGCTACAACCCCAAATTATTGTGTCAAGGGACAGAAAGAGTATATGGTAGGTATTGGTCGAGGGTGGGATAGCATAATATTGTTTAGTAGACTTGTCCAGTAGTATCCTTGCCAGCACGGTGCATGGGGGACGAAACCCAGTTTTCAGCCTACAGATGTGAGGGCAAGACATGAACATCTAGCTCGGGAAGGGAACAGAACCACCTCTAGATTGTAACGGTCAGATAGACTGGGAGCGATCGCTGTGTGTTGAGAAATAGGCATCAGGCTGACATTCAAGGGATAGTATGATTTTAACATAGAATACCGTAATGTTACCTCTAGTCGTAGAGGCAAAGGCATAATAGTATGGAGACCCTAGCCTAGTACAACCCAAAAACAAGGCCCAACATAAGAAATCATCGGCCTTTAAGATATTAGGGGATAGAGTCTGGAGATCCAGAGGTCAACTCTGCGTTCTAAATGTGGTGGGGCTTCATTAGTAGACTGTAGCAAAGATACACCACGTCTGTTATTTCCTCCACCTAGAGTTTGATGAAAATGCAACAGGTTATAAAAAGCAACCTACTGATGGCATGGGAAGAAGAAAGATATTGTCGAGTTGTGACAAAGAGCTCCAATGACCAGCAAGGGAAGGATGGACAGTAGAGACCAGGCAAGCTAATTCAGGAGACAGTTGTGCCTGCGGGAAAGAGAGAAGTAGTCAGTCCAAATATAGCTACAAGGTTACTTCATACCAGGCGTAAATGAGATCCAGTTGGATCATTGCTGACAGGATAATGAGATTAACTTATTTCTTGCCTATTAGAATGATCTCTCAGCTAAAGACTATGCTCAATGGAATACTAAAGAAATATTCTTGCTATATGTTGACCCAGTGTCTATTGGTTCTGATAGAAGGGAACAACCTACCATTAGGTGTTGGAAAGGGTGTTAGGTTAGATTGGGTCATACATTAACTTGAGTGCAACTTCTCGCCCCCAGACAACTAGCCAAGCAGAGTACACGATTCAAATGCTTGGAGATATGTTACGGGTGGAAAGGTAGGTCCCTTATATGATGACCTGAAGTAGGTAGGTCAGGGGTAGTCGAATCGAGCATACTACATCAGTTAGGGGGGAAAAGTCAAACTTATTAGAAGATACGTACTGATACCCAGGGTTGCCTGAAGTCCTAGTCTAAGGTATGGAATAGGGAGTTAAGGATTGAAGCAACGACTGGGTATTCTTGAAAATTTCTTCAAAGGAAGGGCATTATGGGATCTGATAAGGAGGGCAAGCCCAGCCCTAGAATTACTAAGCTATACCGGATCCTCCAGAAGATTGTCCAAGCGACCTATGTGATAGAGTTGCCTTCAAGGCTAGAATATATTCCTAAACATTACGCAAGCACGTAGGAGACCTTTTCTCAAGCTAACCCAGTTGAGTACTCCTAGGAAGAGGATCCAATAGTGATATTAGATTGGCAAGTCCGTAGGGGCTATTATGAGAAACAAAGTTGTAGCCTATTAAATTCTTATAGAGGAATAGAAAGGTAGAAGGAATTTCATGGGAAGTTGAGGACAACCTGAGGTTTAGATATCCTCACTTATTCCAAACCTAGCCCAGATTGAGCAGTTGAGGTAAGACTGTTGTTCAGTTATTATTTGAGTTCTTACACTATTAGTACTATACAGTTATTCATTAGATGTTGTGGAGTAGTGTGTATAGCATCCTGTGAGACTCCTATGTTGGATTTTTCTATGTTTCAAGTTTTTAGATATTCCAGATTACAAAGGAGACTCTGCTAAAATTTTTCTAGCAATAGTTAAAGGAGCTGAGTCTCTTAAGCTTAGAATTGCATTCGAGCACGAATGTTCCTAAGGGGTTATGATGTTACACCCCATAAGTTCCTATCATCTAAATGATGCGTTTGTACGTATGTCGACAGTTTTAGAGTATGACACATACCGAAGAAGTCTCGAGGAATGAACGGATGAGTATTGAGTCGAGCGAGTAGGTAGTCAAGGCCAAATGCCAAGCGCACTGGGTGCTGCATTGCACCAGCCAGCCAGGGACCTTGAGTGGCGTGTCGTGCCCGATTCTTGGCGCTACGGGAGGCGCGTTGTGCCCCCCCTTGCCACTGCCTCAAAATTATATAAACCTCCTTCAATGTTTAGTGATTCATTCTAACATTTCCCCAAAATTAGAGGAGTGGCTTGGGCGATATTTTCTTTTGATTTTCATCAAATTACTCCTTTAAAATCCATCCAAATGTAAATTAACATTGGATAATGAGTCCTAGGTCAACAAGGAACATCCCTGCGGAGTTATTTCTTGAAAACTCGCTCGGAGTAAAAGATGTCAAAATTACTTCAAATTGAGTTCTAAGTTGCTACAGGTGATAGGTAAGCCTTTCTACCTTACAAGTTTTCAAGAGATTGTATGTTTTTAGCCGAATTAAACAAAATTGAATTATAGTTAACAATATCAAATGATATATTATTTTCCGAGCCTTAGTATTAAATATAGCCTTATTCTCTCAATGTAAGGGTTGCAATAGAGGGGAATTACTGGCTTCAGCTGGGGAACTATTTAATGAATGAAAGTCGGTGTTCGAGGTATGTTAAGTCTTAACTCTTTGACATGTTATTCTCGTTGTATAATGATATGACCTATGTTCTTGAATAGAGACAATGATCCTATATGTTGTAGTTAGCTGCTGCTAGTAGATAAGGATTATGTATGTTGTGATTAGCTGCTGTCAGTAGATTATGATTATATATGTTGCGGTTAGCTTCTAAAGGATGTATGAAGAGTACATTGCAGTATTCCTCATCGGGAAAGAGTATGTTAAGTGTGACTAATGCTAGGAGCGTCATAGAAACTTCTATGTTCTTTTGTTCACTGTATTAGTAGAATTCTGATGTTTTGCTGTCATGCTATTACGCCCCACCTTGGGAGGCATGACTGGCACCTAGTGCCAACCAGAAATCAAACTGACCTAGCTAGGCTTACGCACTTCTGGTGCATGCTTGCAACTTAATTCAAGAAAGTAACGAGCTATATCTCAGATGTAATTATAGCCTCTGGCTGACAAGGCTGTACAACCACCTATAATCGAAAACAGCCACCTAATTGAACGTAAGCATAAGCGTAAATATATACTTATTTTTGTATAACCTGCTAACATTAAAATATTGTGTATAACCTGACAATAAATATGGTTTCATAGAAATATTAATAATTTACACATTCAAGTTCTATCTTTCAAGTTCAATGTATCGGTTGGTTCGAAAGCTTGTTAACTATTCAGTTACATAAAGGGAGAGAAATCAAGGAATCTCCTCTTGGACCTATATACCTTAGAACATGTTCATAAGAGGGTGGATAACTATTGTAAGGCATTTTCATTTCGTTGTTCTCATTTACCCTTATTTAGCTTAAAATTGTTTTCTAGCGTTAAGTTCGTTCACGTGTCGTCTTCTTGCCTTTTTACCAATTTCACATAGACACTAGAATTTTGAACACATTTGATATCACATGCATGAAATAATATAAAGGACCAGATCAAGGTGACCATGCTGAGGGGACTTCAGACTCGATTTACAACTACAACAATAAAAATCGTAAACAATACGCCTTTCACTTCACATTTGTTCACTTCAAGCATATTTAACTCTTCAAGATTTCAATGAAGTATTTCTAAAACTTTGGGCAGAATCATGTATGCCTCAATAGGAACACAAAACGTAGGAACATTGGCCCGATCAACAACAAGATTTCGTGCTTTGAAAATAAGAATAGGGATGCCTTTACATACCTCACTTCATCGCATCTCTTTAGCCAATTTCTTCCGCTTGCTAGAAACTCCGACACCTTCAACTTCCTTACTTACACTACATGGAATGAGTACTGGTTTATGCCAAGTTCCCAGTCACAATTCATGTCCCAAAACATACAACGAAACAACCACATCATAATATAATTTTTAGCAAACCTACGTACCTTAGGCGTCTTAAACTTGAGGCAATTGAACAAAGTTTCTCTTACGTGATTTTGGTGTTTAACCTCCCAAAAGATGTGGTTTATTCCTTCCATATTTTGGATAAATTCCAGCATCTATATATTTGTAACAACCTCCCAAAAACGGGCAGAAACCTCAGTCAAATATCACATAAAACACATATTGACTTTATTTCATTTCCTTACTTTAGCTTGGGAATTTGAGCGGATAAACCATGTAGGAACACTTACCTTTCACTTGTATATAACCCCTGCCCATATGGAGTTCCTCTTCAGTTAAATACAGTTCCAAAAATGTACCAACCATGCTCCTAAACCGCAGCAACAACACACACCAAAGCAACACATTAGTTCCAACTTCACTTTGTACATAACTTGTTAATTCATGATAATTTAAAGAGTAAAAACACCTACCTCCTTTTGTATTCAACTCTCACCAATATGGAGGTAGAGCTTCACCTCCCTACTGGCCCAAAATGCAGAAACTCGACGATTAGAAGCTCACGACATAAGAAGCCCTTTCCAAGCTTGGACTATAAGGAAATTTGACCTATCCATACAATTTCTTACCTGGGATTTGTTATCACCATTGGATAGAGCTCTTAATTCTATGAATTTTGAAAAAAAAAAAGGTCAAACGGAGTAGAAATAGGCTTTTTAGCTCAAAATTACTTCATATAGGTGGGCTGGATGGTTCCCGCATGCGGCACCCGTGCGACGTGCCCTCACGTGCGCGTGCCTTCTGCCTGCTTGTCTCGGCGTCCGTGCGCATCGGTGCTTTTCCAGCCGACAGTGCTGTCTTTAAACGAGCATAACATTTTACTCCGAATTCCGATTGATGAGCGGTTTTTTTCACTGTAAACTAGACTCAAATAACTTTAATTTGATAGGATATAGGACTTCTAAATCATTATTTATTTTGAGATATGTCCATTTAAAGTTGACCCTTATTTACAAACTTCACATACTCTTTGCTATTCCCTTTGCACATGTTTTCCTCCTCACCTATGGACATCCTACAACCCATAATTCCCTTAATATGACTTATAAACATCAAATAATCACAAAAAAATAAATAAGATTTTCGGGGTGTAACAAAATGGTAACTTTTGATACTAATAACTACTATAATTCAACTTCGTAAAATATGGCCGAGAACTAATAATTTCCTGAGAGTTCAGAAGGGAGAAATGCTTATCTAAAGCCTGTGGTCATTTAGGAATCAATTTGGAGAAATTCTGACAAGTTTTACTTGGTGGAGTCCCGATTTTCCGTGCGTATTTTGAGAAAATAACTCTATAATAATGCTCCCTGCAGGCTTAGAACTCGATACCTGTAGTTAATTTGAGTTTGGACAGCATCTGGAAACGTAACTGAAAGAAATTTGTGTGAAATTTGCGTGGTCCTCTTTCTTTGGACGAGGGTTAATTTGATGAATAGATTTAAACTTAAATAAGAGGGCTTATATATAGCTAGGGCGGCGGACTGGGGGAGCCTTGAGCTAGCCATCGCGGCAACCCAGTGCTACATCGCGCGACGCCCTACAAGGCGCTAGTAGGCCTGGCGTGCCGCGCTGGGCAGTGCACTGCTGTCTAGCGCATTGCGCTGTCCCTGTGCGCTGTGGTTCCTTCCAACCCCGCTTTCGAGGCTTTTTCTACATGCGTCACATTCTCTTTATTCATCATGAATCCACGCATACGCCTACTAACTGATGGCATTTTATGAGGTGTAACATTCTCCCCCCCCCCCAGGGACATTCGTCCTTGAATGTCAAAGAAGTTAACTTACTTAACCATGATTTAGAAAAAAATTTCGGCAGAGTCTCCTCTGTAATATGGACTATCCGGATACCTTAAATGCAGAAAATTCCAATATAGGCACCTCGCAGGATGCTATAACAACTGTTACACAAAAAAGGAGGGTAGTTAAGCAACAGTACCGATAGCATAAGTAGTAAAGTAACAACTAAACAACAACCACACCTTAGCTGTATAATCTGTATCAGTCCTAGAATAGGTGAGGATATCTAGAACTCATACCATCGTTAGCTTCCCAAGTCATCTCTTTTGTATCCCTGTTCCTCCATAATACTTTAATAGAGGTGACATCTTTTGTTCTCAACCTACGAACCTGTCGATTTAATATGGCCACTGGAACCTCTTCGTAGGCTAACTCCTTAGTAACCTGAATTTCCTTGACTAGAACCACTTGGGACGGGTCCCCTATACATTTTCGCAGCATTGACACGTGAAAGACCGAGTGAACAGATTCTCACTCTAGAGGTAAGTCTAGCTTATATGCCACTTGGCCTATTCTCCGGAGGATCCGCTGTGGGCCAATAAATCTGGGGAAAAGCTTGCCCTTCTTACCAAACCTCATCACGCCCTTCATGGGGGAAACCTTAAGAAAAACTCATTCATCAACCTTGAATTCCAAATCTCTATGTTGCATATCAGAATAAGACTTCTGGCGACTCTGGGTTGTTAACAAGCGCTCTCTGATGAGTTTTTCTTTCTCTTCTGACTGGTGAATCATATCAGGTCCTACTAACTCTGACTCACCTACTTCAAACCACTTGATAGGGGATATGCATTTTTGCCCATATAAGGCCTCATAAGGTGCCATCTGGATTGCCAAATGATAATTGTTGTTGTAAGCAAATTCAATAAGGGGTAGGTGCTCATCCCAACTGCCCCCAAAGTCTAACACACACGGACGCAACATATCCTTAAACGTTTGAATTGTATGTTCTGCCTGCCCATCTATCTAAGGATGGGATGTTGTACTCAAATTAACCTATATTCCCAAGCCTTTTTGAAATGACTATCAGAATCTAGCTGTGAATTATGCCCCCCTGTCAAAGATGATAGAAGTCAGGATACCACGTAATCGAACTATCTCTCTGATATACAATTCAGTATAATCCTCGGTAGAGAAGGTGGTCCTGACTGACATAAAATGAGTTGATTTCTTTAATCTATGAACAATCACCCAGATAGAATCAAATCTATATCTGGTAAACGGTAATACTATAACAAAATCCATATTTATTTCTTCCCGTTTACACATAGGTACAACTAGCTCTTGTGTCAATCTGCCGGGTTTCTGATGTTCAGCTTTTAGTTGATGACAATTAGGACATTATGCTACAAATTCTACTACACCTTTTTTCATTCTAGGCCACTAGTAATTCTCCTTTATGTCATCACAAATCTTCATCCAACCCGGATGAAGGGAGTATCGAGAGTAGTGTACCTTGGCCATAATCTGCTGGCAGAGCCATGCTACATCTTGGATGCAAAGGTGACCGCTAAATCTCAGGACCCTGTCTTTGGTTACCTCAAAAGATGTTACTTCACCTCGCTGATTCTTTGAGTTGTACCAAGTTAGGATCTTCATACTACCGCTCTTTTGCCTCTACAACCAAGGATGATACTGCGGTATTCTAAATCATTGCCCCACTGTCTCTCGAGTCTACTATTTGGACGGCTAGGTGGGCTAACTGGTGTAATTCCCGGGCCAGCTCCCACTGTTCGAGCCTCAATTGTGCTAAACTCCCCATTGATCTATGACTAAGGGCATCTGCTACATTATTATCCTTCCCTAGATGATATAAAATATTCATGTCATAGTCCTTCAACAATTCTAACCAACGACACTGTCGTAGATTCAACTGTTTCTGTGTAAAGATGTACTGGAGACTCTTGTGATCAGTAAAAATGTCTACAGGCACCCCGTATAGGTAATGTCTCCATATTTTTAAGCGTGAAATACTGCTGCTAACTCCAGGTCGTGAGTGGGATAGTTCTTTTCATGCTTCCATAGCTGCCTTAAAGCATAAGCAATTACCTTACCGTGTTGCATCAGAAAACACCCTAACCTAACGCCTGAAGCATCACAATATACTGTCTAACCCTATGAACCTTCTGGAAAAGCTAGTACAAGAGTTGATGTCAATCTATTTTTCAACTCCTGCAAACTCCATTCACACGCTTCTGTCCAGTGAAATTTAGTTTCTTTCTAAGTTAGTTTGGTCAAAGGCGCTGATAAAGTAGAAAACCCTTCTACAAACCTCTATAATACCCAACTAAGCCTAGGAAACTATGTACCTCAGTTGGAGTTGTAGGCCTAGGCCATGCCTTTACCGCCTCAATCTTTTGTGAATCTACCTGAATACCGGCATACAACACAATAAGACCCAAAAAGGCTACAGAATTCATCTAGAACTCACACTTAGAAAATAGTGCATTTAATTGGAGATCCCTAAGAATCTGCAGCACTGTTTACAAATGATCTCAGTGTTTTCTTCTGAACGAGAATACACTAGAATGTCAACAATGAATACTATCACAAACAAGTCTAGATATGGACTGAAGATGTCGTTCATCAAATCCATGAACTGTTGGGGCATTCGTCAACCCGAAGGACATAAGTAGGAATTCAAAATGACCATACTTGGTCTTGAACGCTGACTTTGGAATATCTCCCTCCTAGACCAGCACCTGGTGATATCCTAGCCTTAAATCAATCTTGGAAAAATACTTCGCCCCTTTGTAGCTAATCAAACAAGTCATCTATCCTAGAAAGTGGGTATTCATTTTTTATGGTAACTTTATTTAACTGTGGTGATCTATACACATACGGAGGGATCCATCTTTCTTTCTCACAAACAAAACTGGGGTACCCCACAGTGAAGTACTCGGCCTGATAAAGCCCTTATCCAGCAAATCTTTTAGTTGTTCCTTCAGTTCTCTCAATTCTGTTGGAGCCATTCGGTACGGCGGGATGGATATAGGCTGAGTACCTAGTAACAAGTTGATTGAGAAATTGATTTCCCGCTCTGGGGAATACCAGGAAGTACATCTAGAAACACATCTAGAAATTCATTGACTACTGGAATGGATTGGAGAGTCGGGCATTCCACTTGGATATCTTGAACCCTGATAATATGATAGATGCAACCCTTTGGTATAAATTTCCTCGCCCGAAGATAGTATATAAACCTACCTTTTGGCATAGCTGCATTGCCTTTCCACTCTCATACTACCTCCCTTAGAAAGTGAAATCGGATAGTCTTGGTCCAACATTCAACATTGGCATAACACGACACTAGCCAATTCATACCCATAATTTCATCAAAATCAATCATTTCTAGTTCTACTAAATCTTCTAACGTCTAGCGACCAACAACCTCTATCGCGCAACCCTGGTAGATCCATTTAGCTATAATAGAATCACCGACAGGCATAGACACTAAAAAGGGTCGCTAAAGCAATTCTGGTGTTATACTGAACTTTCGGGCCACTAATGGTGTAACATAAGACAAAGTGGAACCTAGGTCTATCAAAACATAAACTGAATGAGCAAAAATGTCCAGCATACCTGTCATAACATCCGGAAATGACTCTGACTCCTGTTTCCCAGGTAAAGCATATATGTAATCCGGACCGGTGCCTGAACTAGATGCCCCAGACCTACCTCAGCCTCTGTTGGCTGGAGTTGAGGGCCTGCACCCTGCTGGAGGTGCTGGGGCACGTGACCCTACTGAAGATATGTCCTATTGGTCCGATCACCCTGACCTCTAGATGGGAACTCTCTCATCATGTTATCCTCTTATCCATAGGTGTAACAAGTAGTAGAACCATACCTGCACGCCCCAGATGATGTCAACTGCAGCTAGGACAACGTGGCACGGTGGATTCGTTTGCTCTAACCCTCTCTACTACTTTGAACACGACGCTCGTGACCCTTACCGGGTCCTGACTGCCCCCGGCGGTCTAATCTACACCCTGCTGCTGCTGTGGAGGTGGGGGTCTAGGTGGTCTGCTGGATAGTTATGTCCTAGGTCCGCCCTAAAACTCTTCCTAGATGTCACTAGGTCTAGTCCTACGATGTTACTCCTGGTTTACCCTCTCTATCTCTCGTTGTGTCTATCTGATCCCCTCAATACTCTGAGAAAATGCCTGAATATGGGTGATATCCATTTCCTCTCACAGCGTAGCCGTAACACAAGTCTCCACGTACTCTGGAAGCAGCCCCATAATAAACCTGTGCACTCTAACTGGCCTGGTGTCTATGAAAGCCGATGCATATCGAGCCAAAGAATCAAGTCTCATAGCATACTCCCAAACACTCATCGAGCCCTGCTTTAGATGAAAAAACTTATCTACCCAGGCCTGTCGGATTTCAAGCAGGAAATAATGATCTAGGAAGGCCTCTGAAAAGCTGGACCAAGATGGAAGGGGAACATCTCTACCTCAGGACCTTTCCCAACTTTCATACCATAACACTGCTATGTCTCGTAGTCTAAATATCACTAACTCAACTGACTTCGCAGGTATGGCATGTATTACCTTGAAAATCCGTTGCAGCTAGTCTAAGAAGTCTTGAGGGTCCTCATCTCGGTCCATCCTTGTGAACTGTGGGGGACTCAGAGCGAGGAACTCTCAGACCCTCAAACTACTAGGTCCTACCGAAGACTCACCAACCACAGGTGCCACTGGCTGACGCTGTGCAGCAATAATCTGAGCTAGCATGAAGACAACTCTCCTAACCTCCTGATCTGATAGTATAGGTATAGGAACTACTGGAGGTGGTGCCGATACATTTGCTGCTCTAGACGGCTCTTCGGGTGGTGCAGAATGTTGGGGAGATCAAGATGAAGTCTCCTTGTCGCCCTCAGGTCGGAATGGCTCTAACTAAGGCACCGTACTAGTGCCTTCTCCGGCCGCTGCATTTAACTTCTGGCCGGTCATAGTCTTTTGCGTGTCCGACATTTCTCTATAGACAAGCAAAATAAAGTAAGCTTAGGGACTCAACCCTATACAGCACAGCTCTATAGCACGACTAGAAGAGAAAGAAGAGTAACCACCCTATCATGCCTCGTGGCCTCCTGTCTATAGAAGGTGGTGCACATACATCCATTGATAAGACTATACTTGACACGGCTTGCAGACTCCCTGGGACACGACTTTCTCTGATACCAAGTTTGTCAAGCCCCACCTTGGGAGGCATGACTACCACCTAGTGCCACACTGAAATCAAACTAACATGGCTAGGCTTATACACGTCTAGTGCATGCCTGCAACTCAATTAAAGAAAACAATGAGCTATATCTCGACTGTAATTACAGCCTTCGGCCGACAAGGCTGTATAGCCAACTGTAAATGAAAACATCTAACCAACAACAAGCAACAAAAGGGAATCCTATGCATGCCGAAAATATCACCATTTTGTCTAGTTTTAGCAAAATGAAAATCAGGCTGCTACAACTATAATATAGCCGACAAGACCACTATCTAACATCTAAACAAGGCCCCACACAGCCATCACATGAAATAAAACATATATAGGCCCCACATGGCCAACAACAAAACGAACAACTAGAAATCTATAATCTCTAAGCCTCTAGGAGTGGAATAATGATTGAGACAGGGCCCCGACCTACCCATAAACTATCCAATAATAAGAGCAAACCTTCTAACTATTAGCTTCGGTGGAAGGGAGCTAACTATACTATTGACTCTAGATAAAAGCTAAGAAGGTCCTGATTCGTGACTATCTGCACCTGCAGGCAAGTAATGTAGTGCCCCAAGGATCTGCATTAGTATAATATATACCGAATATGTAAGATAGTAAAAGAAAATGACTTAATAGCACTGATAATGAAACTAAGAAATGCAGTAGGAGGGATAGAAAGTTAACCTAAATTTATAACCTGCTGTACAACTAAGATTAAATAGTACAAACAAGAACCTTACCTGGCCCCCATAAGCCCGGAAGGTACATCCAGCGCTGAATAACCCGCACGGGGTCCCCATAAGCCCTGACGAGTTCACTTCAATCTATATACCCTAATCAGGTCAAAATGAGTCAACAGGAAACTATAGCCACTGGTCCCCTAGGTTTGCCAGTGAGCTCGCTTGGCTCCTGATCTGTAGTTGCGTCTGAGACCAGTGGACTCTTGGTAATTGCACCCTGGGCACTAGGCTCAACGAGGGTGTGATGCCGATACGATATAAAGATAATAGTCCAGCCATTGAATTGACTATAATATGGTCCTTGGGCCTCTGCATCTTCCCTTGGGATGGCATATTGCTACTTAGAGTAATGTCTTATAGCCCCTAGTGGGCGACGACACAGCTAGTAACTTTGGGGTTGGTCACGGAAGGTTATACAGGGCAAGATCAATCCAAAACTAAACATAAAGTACTAATGTCAACTAACAATAGCATCTAGTCATAATAAACATACATCTGACTTTCTTATGAGGATCAAGCTATATTATAATACTATAAGAAGTAAATTACCAAAGGAATTTTTCTTAACATTCCTCGATTGTCGTTTCTCGAACAACCGATGAGTTTCAACTTGTATTTGTCAACTCTTTTCAACTGTAACTTTAATATTGAAAGAATGGGTCTAATTTCAATACTAAATTTGGCAAAAACGGTAACTTTTGATACTAATAGAAACTATAATTAAACTTCATAAACTATGGCCGAAAACCTATAATTTCCCGAGAGTTTAAAAGAGAAAAATGCTTACCTAAAGCTTATGGTCATTTAGGAATCAATTTGGAACAATTCTGACTACTTCTACTCTGTGAAGTCCCGATTTTTCAAGCGTATTTTGAGAAAATAACTCCGTAGTAATGCTCCATGCAGTCTTAGAACTTGATACCTGAAGTTAATTTCAGTTTGGATGGCTTTTGGCAATGTGATCGGAAGAAATTTGTGTGGTTCTATTTCATTGGAAGAGGGTTCATTTGAAAATGATTTAAACTTAAAGAAGAGGGCTTATATTTAGCTAAGTGTGGTGTACTGGGGGCACTTAATGCAGACATTGAGGCAACCCAGTGTCGCGTCGCGCCCCTCAAGGCGCCAGCAGGGCTGGCGCGCCACTCTGGCCAGTGCGCTATTGGTTGGCGCGTCGCGCTGTCCCTATGCACGTTGGTCACATCCGACCCCATTTCTGAGGCTTTTTCTACATGCATCATGCTCTCTTTATTCATCATAAATCCATGCGTACGCCTACTAACCGATGGCATTTTATAGGATGTAACACATGCCGAGGCCTTAAAAGTTTAGGGTTAGCTGTTGTGGTTGAGTTGTAAGGTAGATAGCATAGGGCGTAGCCGAGCGATATAACTTTTAGTTTAACACCTGTAGAGTCAGTATAGCTAGCCCAGAGGCCGATGGTGTACCTTTATGTCTCTAGGGACCGAATCTAGATAGGGTGGACTTATTCTCGAGTTGATGACCCCAAGGTTGCCTAACGAACTAAGAGACAACTTGCTATATCATTGGCCACTGTTAGTGACCATTAGTTCCAGTCAACTTAATGCTTGTCATACATGTTTCCTATGAAACAATCCCAGTCGCTACAAGTCGGATAGGCCAGTTGATACCCTAAGGAGGGGACCTTAGTAGTAGTTCTATGTGGGCTCGACGCCCAGCCTACTCATATAGGTACGTAGGTACAGGTTGCTGCGAGTGGCTAGGTCTAGATAAATCTGCCTATGAGGCTATGAATCACCCAGAGAAGTCATATAAAATCTGAATAGACCAAGTTAGTTTCTAAGGGACAAGAACCATAGTGGTATAGTATAGCTTCAGACTAAGAACTATAGTAAGCTCCCTGTGGAAGGTTAGGGGCTGACTGCTCAGGAGCATGTCCGATTAGTAGCATCCCAACAGAAACCTAAGAAAAGAAACTAAATAGTTATTCGCCTACGACCTCACGGTTCGCTTATAAGCTATCATTGTTGTAGCATGACATTCAGCGTATTGTTTAGGCCACTCCATACCTTTCCCTATTCTGTCTAGACCATTAGAGATTATTATCACCACCAGGACCCTTCGTTCAGGTGTAGTCATGTGGGTTGTGCCTGTTAATTGCTACATAGACTATTCTAGAGGAAAATAGCGATCACATTAGACCTAGTTGGCCAGATACGCCTTTTGAGTGGCTAGATTGAGATTTATGTATAGTACATTGTTTGGGATTGCCCCTACCTAGGATAGCCTTCCTTTGACCAACTTTAGGGTTGTAACTGTGTCATAGCCTACGAGGCTATTGATTACTTAGAGGAGCTATATGATGTTGCTCAAAGGAGCTATATGATGTCCCAAGGGACTATCTTCAGGACCAAGGGCTATATTATAGTCCATCCATGAATGGGCTTCTACTTTTATGTTGTATCGGCATCACTGACCCTATGTCGAGACTTGTGTGCCCAAGGTGCAGTTACAAGAGCACAACGGGCTCAGACACAGTTACAAGAGTCCAGCAGGCTTGGATGCAGACCCAGATGCTAGTTAGGTTGGCTATAGTACCAGTAGAATCATAAGAACCTGGATATGGGTATATAGATTGGATTGTACTTGCCAAGGTTTATGGGGACCCCAGTAGGTTATTTTTGTGTTGCTTGAACCTTCCAAGCTTATGGGGTCCAAGTTAGGTTCTTATTTGTATACATGGTTGCTAGTTATAGCTTATGAATGTATAGTCATACAGCTTCAACTTATATATGTGTAATGATTTACTAGATGTAGGTTATGGATATGAAAGCTTACAGGTAATGTTCTTCCCCTTCTTGCTACTTACTTTTAGTCTTTATCAGCTTGTACTCAACTTTTCATTACTGCCTTATATATTTGGTACATATTGTACTGACGCCCAAATATAGGGCGTTGGATACTTGCCTACAGGTTTAGATAGACTGATTGTGGGATCTCTTAGAAGTTATTCAGAGTCAGCAAATTAGCCAGCTCCTTGCACTCGGAGTTTCCAGGTTGTAGAGGTTGCCTTTCTTTTATTAGTATAACATTTGGGTAGGTCGGGGCCCTGTCCTGACCACTATTTTATTCTTAGAGACTGGCAGACTACAGTCTTCAGTTAGTTGTCCATGTCGGCTGTGGGGGGCCTATATATATTCAGTTTTCTGTTTTCCATGTGGGGCCTAGTGTAGCTTTTTGTTAGTAGCATCGTCGGCTGTATTATTTATATGACTGCCTGTTTTTCATTCTGTTATAGCTAAACAACACAGTGGTCATGTCGGCCCGCATAGGATCCTTTTTGTTATTGTGTGTTGGGTTAGCTATTTTCTTTTACAGGTTGCTATGGGGCCTTTTCGGCCCAAGGCTGTATTTACAGCTTAGATATAGAAGTTTGTTTTCTTGATTTTGAGTAGTTCGTGAGCACCAGAGGTGCATATGCGCAGTCAGGTAAGCCAGATCTGCCAATCATACCTCCCAAGATGGGGTTTGACAGGTTGATCAAGAAAAAGGCCAATAGGCTCAAAGAGGGAGACTAGGGATTCATGCATCATTTGGTAGGTCTTTTTAAGCATATGTGGCTTGTGAAGTACAAAGAAGGCCTAAGTTCATCTCTACAACCCATAGTCAATCCTAAATCCAGGCACAAGTAGCAAGTCAAGATCTAAAGTGTGATCAAACTAAGTGAACAAGCAATTTTCCTTTTCCACACTTTGGCATATGGATATATAAATGACAAACCCGTCACTCTAAAACAGGAACACATTGCCAATAAGTTTATGTCACAAATGGATATATACAAATCAATGTTAAACAACTACGACAAAAATTTTAAGGGGGGGCATTGTTTTTAAAAATCAGCACATCTATACAAAAAGCTCAATTGCCACAGCCACCTAAATCAAATTAATATGTTCATCTTAAGACGACTCGACAAAGTAGGCTAGTACCTTTAAGAATGTCACCTAGAAATTTGTCATCAGGCGCATGCACTACACACTTAACTACATTTATTGTCCTAGATTCAACAAAATGTAACACCTCAAAAGTTCATTAGACCAAAACCCAGACTTGAAATGAAAAAAACCAAAAATATTTTGTCTTAGAACGACTCAACAATGAGTCTTTGTTACTTTATCTGAGTCATTGCCAGCCCTGCAGTTATCATTACTCAAACCAATGAGTGATACAATGAACCATTTTTAGAAGTAATGGGTCATTGTTTAGCCCGTTGTTGCAATACCTGTAAATCTGTCAAAATCTATCTTCCAAATAATGAGCCAGATGACTAGTCATTATTTGGTATAACGACTCATTCTATGGAGCCGTTAGAGGAATTCTAGAAAATGCTAGACTTATCCTAGTGAAAATGGTTGGAAACAACGACCCGTTGTTTCAACTAACGGGGTCGTTATGTCTGTCAATTGGGAGATATCCAAAACTTGTTCAAAACCCCTTATGTAACAATGAGTGGAACCAATGACTTATTGTCCCATATAAAGAGTCATTGATCCTATCCATTGGTCAAGTCTAGAAATTGTTCAAAATTCCCTCAATGACCACGAGTAGTAGCAATGACCCATTGTACCAACTAACGAGTCGCTTTGTCGTCCATCTTGAGGAATCTTGAGGAATGAAATTTATAGTCCGAAAATAATAACTGCCACTAACGTGTCATGGTCACAACCAATGACTTGTTGTAAGGCCCGTTGAATCAGGACAGTCAGATTTGAAATGGTTATCCAAGGGCATTTTTTGTAAGTTCTTAAGCATCTAACTCCTAAACTATGTCGTATTGGGGAGAGTATAAAGTGGAATTAAGAGAATTGATAGAGATATTTCTTCTCATTCTCTCCTAAACTTACAAGATCAGTGCGTAGAAGGAAGAAAACCTTCTCAGGTCTAAGCTAGGGTTCGATTCAAAGTGCAACAGATTTTGAGAGCTTTTCTTAGAGAATTCTTCTAAAAGTACCTGGGTTCGATTTAAATCTTCTAAAAGTATTTTGAGAGCTTTTCTTGAGCCTTTATGTTTGCATTATGATATTTACTTCATGATAATGCTGTCCTACTCCTATGAACTCTTATATATTTTAACTGTCCATTTTTACTTACCTTGAATACTCAGTACATTCAAATTACTGACCACATATTCTATGTTGTATCATTTCATGATACAGGCTCGGACGTTCAGGTTCAGTCCCGCTGTTTGTCAGATCTTAAGAGTTAGCATTATATAGGTGTTAGTGAGTCCTCATCTGTCGAGGGTCGTTGTTTATCTTCTTGTATCAGTATTTTCAGTTTTAGTTTGTAGTGAGTTAGTTGGGGGTCTTTTCTGATCAACACATCAGGTTATAGAGGCTTATCAGACATAACATGTATTCAGATTTGGATCTGTATTATGTTTTTCATTATTCAGATGTTATATGATTTTCAAACTTCTGCTTAAGCATATTTTAATATTTCAGTTTCCACGTTTTGTATGCTCTTAGCTATTATTTTCATGCCATGGGTCGACTTAGTGCCTCTCGGGATTCCTTGTCCCGTGTCTCTATCTAGACCTATGTTCGGGTTGTGACGAAACCAATCTTTGAGTTGGAGGTAGTACTTCAACGCCTAAGAGTTAGTTCATTTAATACCTTAAGGCTCGGAAAATGATCTCAAGGGGGTACATCTATCACTTGGTTAGAGTCAAAGATTCTAGTTTCGAGACCCCAAAACTTCAGTCAGTTCCAGTTGTAAATGAGTTCCCCGATGTGTTTCCAAAAGGTCTTCTAGGATTTCCTCTCGAGTTAGAAGTAGAATTTGGCATACACCTTCTTCTAGATACCCATCCTATCTCAATTCGTCCTTACAGAATGGCTCTACTTGAGCTTAAGGAGTTAAAGGAACAAATGAAAGACCTTCTAGATAAGGGCTTCATTAGACCCAATATCTCTCCATGGGATGCCCCAGTCCCATTCATGCGAGAGAACGATGATACACTCAAAATGTGCATCTATTACATCAGTTGTACAAGCTCATAGTGAAGAACAGGTATACTCAACCATGGATTGATGACTTTTTCGATCAACTTCAATGAGCTAGTTGTTTTTCAAAAGTAGATCTCAAATTAGGATACCACTAGCTCAGGGTCAAAGAATGTGACATTTGGAAAATAACCTTCAAAACTCATTATGGTCAATACGAATTCGTAGTTATGTCTTTTGGACTAACCAATGCTCCTGCAGCTTTTATGGATCTGATGAATAGGGCATTCAAGCTATACCTAGACATGTTCGTTATTATCTTTACAGATGATATGTTGGTTTACTCTAGAATAGAGGAGGAACATGCATATCACCTGAGGATAGTGTTGTAGACTCTCAGGGATTGCTAGTTGTTCACTAAATTTAGCAAGTGTGAATCTGGCTAAAATTAGTTGCATTCCTTGGTCATGTGGTCTCTAAGAGGGTATTCTGGGGGATCCTCAAAATATAGCGGCAGTCAAGGACTTGCCAAGACCCACTTTTTTGTCACGCATCGAGTTTCTTGAGCCTAGCCAGTTATTACAAAAAGTTCGTAGAAGGGTATTCCTCTATTGCTTCTCCTTTGACTAGACTAATTCAAAAGAAGGTGAAGATTCAGTGGTCTGATGAATGTGAGAAGAGTTTCAGGAGTTGAAGACTGACTCACTACAACCCAGTTTTGACTCTGCCAGAAGGTTCAAATTGGTTTGTGATCTATTGTGATGCCTCCATAGTGGGCCGTGGTTGTATTCTGCTGCAGCATGGCAAAGTCATAGCTTACGCTTCCATACAACTCAAGGATCACGAGAAGAACTATCCAACTCGTGATCTTGAACTGGTAGTGGCATTATTTGCTTTTAAGATTTGGAGGCACTACCTTTATGGGGTTCATGTGGATGTTTTTATTGACCATAAGATCCTGCAGTATGTGTTCAGTCAGAAGGACCTGAATTTGCGTCGGAGAAGATGGCTAGAATTATTAAAATATTTTGACATGAGTGTGTTGTATCACCCGAGCAAGTCCAAATGTAGTGGTTGATACACTTAGTAGAATGTCTGTGGGGTGTATTTCTCATGTAGAGGAGGATAAAAAGGATTTGGTGAAGGATATTCACATATTGGCTCAGTTAGGGGTCCTATTGGTTAAATCAGCAGAAGGAGGGGTTGTAGTCCATAATGGGTTAGAATCTTCCCTGGTGGTGAAGGTTAAGTCAAAGCAGCATAAAACCTAATTCTACTCAAGTTGAAGGAAGCAGTCCTAAGGAAAGAGGTGGAAGCTTTCTCCAAAGGGGCAGATGTTGTGCTCCATTATCAAGGCAGATTGTGTGTTCTCGATGTGGACGATTTGAGGGAACGAATATTAATGGAGGCTCACAACACCAGGTACACTATCCACCTAGGTGCCACCAATATGTACTATGATCTATGGGAAGTCTACAGGTGGAATGGCATGAACAAGGAAATTACAGAATTTGTGGCTAAGTATCCAAATTGCCAATAGGTCAAGGTTGAACATTAGAGACCTGAGGGTATAACTTAGGATATTAGCATTCCCACTCGGAAGTGGGAAGAAGTGAACATGGATTTCATTACAGGTCTACCTCATATTCGCTGACAACATGACTCAAGTTGGGTGGTTGTAGATCGGATGACTAAGTCAGCACATTTCTTACTAGTTAAGGCCATAGACTCAGTAGAGGATTATGATATACTATACATCTGAGAGTTACTATACATCTGAGAGTTAGTCAGACTTCATGGAGTTCCTTTGTCCATCATTTCAGATAGGGGTACTCAGTTCACCTTGCACTTTTGAAAGTCATTTCAGAAAGGACTTCGTATTCAAGTCATGCTCAACACAGCTTTTCACCCACAGATAGATGGACAGGGTGAGAAGACTATTCAAAATTTGGAGGATATGTTGAGGTCTTGCTTGATCAATTTTAAGGGCAATCAGGATAATCACCAACCTCACATCGAGTTTGCATACAACAATAGCTACCACTCAAGTATTCAGATGGCACCATTCTAGTCATTAGATTGTATGAGGTGCAAATCTCCTATAGGGTGGTTTAAGGTTTGTGAAGCTGCGTTAATAGGACCTGATTCCGTGCATGAGGCCATGCAGAAGGTTCAACTTATCAAGGAACGGTTAAAATATCTCAAAGCTTATAGAAATCATATGCAGATGTTAGGAGAAGGGAGCTACAGTTCGCTGTGGATGATTGGGTATATTTGAAAATTTCACCTATGAAAGTTGTGATGAGGTTTGGGAAGAAAGGAAAGCTTAGTCGTAGATATGTTAGCCTTTACAGAATCCTCAAATGCATTGGCAATGTGGCTTATGAGCTGGAATTACCTGCAGAGATAGCATCAGTGCATCCAGCCTTCCATATGTCCTTGTTGAAGAAATGTGTCGGTCATCCGACCTCATTAGTGCCTTTAAAGAGTGTTGGTGCAAAGGACAGTCTCTATTACAAAGAGGTTCTAGTTCAAATCCTAGAACATCAAGTTCGTAAGTTAAGGAACATGGAGGTCACTTCAGTAAAGGCTTTATGGAGGAACCAACTAGTTGAGGGAGCTACTTGGGAAGCAGAAGTAGATATGATGTCTAAATACCCTCACCTATTCCCTTTTAGCTTAACTTCAGCATCAGGTACTAAATTCCTCCTTAGTACTCTATTCAATTCCATACCCTTCAGCTCTATTCATGTTATAATGTGCACCCTAGCTGCATTAATTCAATTAGTATGTCTATATAAGTTTGGAGTCAGTCACTCCTACAGTAATCAGTTATTAGTCTTCAATTCAGGATTCCTGCTCTTTCCAAGTTTTTCAGCTTACTTAGCCTTCATTAGAGGATGAATGTTCCTAAGGGGGAGATATTGTAACACCCAAAAATGTTCCTTAGATCAAACCCCAAACATGAAATGAAAAGAACTAGAAAATTTTGTCTCAAAATGACTCAACCAACGAGTCGTTGTGGTAACAATGACCCGTTGTCTGAGTTGTTGCTAGCCATGCAATTTTTATCCCTCAAACTAATGAGTGATGCAATAACCCATTGTTAGAAGTAACAGGTCTTCGTTCAGCCCATTCTTGCAATACCTAAAAACCTGTCAAAATCTATCTCCCAAACAACGAGCCAGGTGATAAGTCGTTGTTTGATATAACAACTTATCCTAGGGAGTCGTTATAGGAAATCCAAAAAATGCTAGACTTCTCCCGGTGACAACGGTTGGAAAAAACAACCCGTTGTTTCAACTAATGGGTTGTTCTATCTGTCCATTGGGGATATCCAGAACTTGTTCAAAACTCTTCATGTGATAATGAGTGGAACCAATGAATCATTTTTCCATCTAATGAGTCGTTCTTTCTATATATTGGTCAAGTCCAGAAACTGTTCAAAATTCCCTCCAGTGATGATGAGTAGTAGCAATAACTCATTGTAGCAACCAATAAGTCGTTCTGTCGTCTGTCATGAGGAATCCAAAGGAATGAAATATCTAGTCTAGAAATGACGACTACCACCAATAAGTCATGGTCACAAACAATGACTCATTGTGAGGCCCATTGGATCTGGATAGTCAGATTTGAAATGATTACCCAGGGACATTTTTGTAAAATTCTAAGCTTCTAACTCTTAAACTACATTGTATTAGGGTGCGTTTAGAGGGGAATTGATCGACAGTTTCCCTCTCATTCTCTCCCAAACTTAAAGGATTAGTGCGTAGAAGGTAGAAAACATTCTCAGGTCTAAGCTAGGGTTACATTCAAAGTCCAATAGATTTCGAGAGCTTTTCTTAGAGAATTCTTGTACAGGTATGTGGGGTTTTAGCAAGGGTATTCCTTTGTTATACCCCAAAAGCCCAAAGATCAGACTCTAGAGTTGAAATGGAGAAAAAAACTGGAAATCTAGCACCAGGTCACAAACGAGTCATTTTTTGACCCGTGGGGTAGACCACGAGTCATGAAGAGACTCGTGATGAGGTGAAGGACTTGAGTTGAGATTTTGGATTTGAAGTCCCCACGGACTTGACCACGAGTCGTGGTCTGTCCCCACAACTAGTTGAGTTAGTCATGGTCAAGGGCTATGGGAAGGAGAAAAAACACTTGGCAGTTTACCCTACAGTTAGTCACCACGAGTCATGGTCAGACACCACGATTCATGGGATCAGTTGTGGTTAGCCGATTGATAATTACCTGAGGTTTTGGGCAATGAAGGTGACGAGTGGTGACCACAAGTCGTGGTCACCAGTAACAACTCGTAGGGTCCCCCGTGGAGAGCCCCAGATGAATTATTGTACAGTGCACTCGACGACTAATGCCAGGATTCATGGTCTTGGGTGACGATTCGTCCAGTCCCTCATGGGGATTGATAGGCAGTTATTTTCTACGAATTTTGTAAGGGCTTTTTCATAATTTATCTAATCCTAAGGCCTAAACTACATTGGTTTAAGCTATGAATGATGAATTTTAAGAGGGGTAAGTTCATTTTAGGCCATTCTTACTCATTAATGCAAAGTTAGAGAACTAGACAGGTGATCAAGTTCATTTTTCTTCATGTTTTCTTCAATTCTTCATTGGGCAATCAGGGAGTGATAAAATTAGCTCTTTCCCATGTATGTAGGATTGTGAATGGGTGAATTAGTTCACACCCATGAGCAATCCCTCTCTAAATTCATGAAAATCTATGAGTTGATTCTATGGGGTTTTAACCCAATGCATGAATTCTCTAAGTCAATGTCATGGGTATGATCTAAGTATGTTTTAATTAATGAATTATGATTCATGGGCAAGTTTTATCATGTTTTCAATTACTAATCATGTTTACTAGTTTTCCAAATTATGATGCCCATTCATGAAAGCTTATGAGAAATTGAGATTTATGAAGTATGTTCATGTATGATGGATTTTTTATGAGAAAAGCATGTTTTCAATCTACCCATGTTATGTTCATTTTTTCAAAGTAAATCAAGTTAATATCAAGCATGTAAAAGTATTGGGCAAGCCTATATGTTCAAGTATGATTTATGATTCATGTTAAATTAGCTTACCACAGGGTTTTAGAGTCCAGACTCCCAATTTGACTCAGCTTGTGGTATGGTTTATGCAAAGGCTCCTCATGTACGATTCAGATTTATATGTATTCATGATTATTCAGCTTCTTCAATAGATGATGGACAATTTCAATGAAAAACGATAGAGACCATATGTATGTTTTTGGGAGAAGTTTCTAGTACAGAGTAGGCTAAGGATTAGTCAACCCTATGCTTCAGAACTACGCGCCAACGTAGGTAAGATAAGATTACTTTGGGATCTCCCTTGTGAGCTATCCCCAGCCTTTAATGGGCCTTCAGCTTGATATCGATATCATGGTATCGTCCTTAGCACTGGCAAGGCTTTGGACGGCTCTACACACTTGAGTGTGATAGTTGGGATAACATAAGCTCTATCATGGTATGTCAGTTATAAGACGAGTCTCCCATTGTTTCTCATGATTTCAGTTATACATGTTTATCACTCATGACATATATATGTGTTCTATAGCAGGTTTGACCCAATGTTTAGTTTTACTTATGATTATCAAATTTTAGCTTTGGGTCAATCGATTTAGTTATGATGTTATGTTATGTTCAGATCGTGAATTTAGAAAATAGCATGCAAGCTATACTCTCATATTCTTATATTGTTTATGTTTTTATATCATGCATGATTTAAATGATTTTTACTTATTTAAGAGGTTCTACTTACCTTGCATACTCTATACATTTCATGTACCGACTGCATACTCTATGTTGTATCATTTCATGATACAGGCGTCGAGACTCAGCCTCGTCATTAGAAAGATTTCGGAGTAGAATCAGTCCCTGTTGGTGAGTCCTCATCTGTTGAGGGCCCCTCTTTATTTCAGTTGTGATTGAGTATTTTCAATTTTTATCTTTAGAGAGTTATTTAGGGTCTTGTCCCATCAATTCATCAGTATTAGAGGCTTTTTCAGACATAGGATGTAATCAACTTCAGATTCGTGTGTATTTTTGATGTTATGCTTATTTCAGACTTATGCTATGCTTATTATGCTGATCTTATGCTTTTATGATTGAGTTAGATGTTATGTTCATGCCATGGGTCGACTTGGAGTCTCTTGGGGATCCTTGTCTCATGTCACGATCTAGGCCTATGTTTGGGTCGTGACAAACTTGGTATCAGAGCCATAGGTTTTAAGTGTCCTAGGATGTCTGAGAACCGCATTAAGTACAATTTTCATGGGTGTGAAGCGCGCCACACTTATGACGAAGAGGCTACGGGACGTTTAGGAAATGTTCCCTTCTTTCATGATCTATGTTGTGCGATGAAATGTCTCTATATCCTTCTAACTTTTGCTATTTGTGACTGTAGAATCATGGCTCCCCGCAGATTTAACGGTATGAGGAATGGAAATGGAAACAGCCACGAGGATGGCAACGAATATGGGCACCAACAAGCCCCACCAGTCCAGGAGCACCATGCACCGGAGCCGGTTGCCCATGCTGAATTTCAGGGCAGCTATTCAGATGCTAGCACATGCCTTGACTGCCCAGGTCAACCAACAGGTAGTGGTACATGTCCCGAAGAACGGAAATGCGGTAGCAACATGATTCAGAGATTTCTTAAGGATGAACCTACCAAAGTTTCTTGGTTCCAAAGAGGACGAGGATCCACATGTGTTTATCGATGAGATTGTGAAGATCACCAAGGTCATGGGAGTGAATGGAGTAGAGTGTGCTGATTTGGCCTCATATCAGTTGAAGGGGGTCGCACACATTTGGTTTCAAAAGTTCAAGGATAGTAGGGAAGCCGGAGCAGGCTCTATCAATTGGGTGGAGTTTCACGTTGCTTTTCTATATCAATTCTTCCCTCGTGAGATGAGGAGTTGAAGGAAGCTGAGTACATGAGCCTAAAGCAGGGGAAGATGATGGTGCAGGAGTATGACCTTGAGTTCACTCGCTTGTCAAAGTACGCCCCAAAGATAGTGGTCAATTAGAGGGAGTGAGTGAGCAGGTTTTTTCATGGGGTGGCAGACTATCTAGACAAGGATTGCAGGACCTCTATGCTCCATCAAGATATGGATTTCCCTCAAATAGACTTACCCACCCAAAAGATGGAGGCGGCACATATGAGGGAGAGAGATCCAAGAGGGCTAGGACTGCTAGTTATAGATTCTCTCAACCGAGTCCAGGTGGTGGGCACTGACAGTAGACCCACCAGAGATCTTTAGCCCTAGCATCTTCAGTGTTGAGTGTTCCATCCATACCTAGGCATGACCAGATAGGGAGAGCATCAAGCTCTAGGGATCAGAGCAGCAAGCCTGCAGATTCTAGCATCCAGTTTACGACAGGTGTGGTTGGGGGCAAATGGGTCAGTGCTTGGTGGGTACAGGTTCTTGCTTCGGGTGTGGGAAGCCCAAACATATGTTCAGAGACTGCCCAACATCTAGATAGGGCCATGATAGGGGCCCAGGCCTAGCTTCCAGTTCAGCAGCTCCACCCGCACACCCAGCACAATAAGGGGCATTTACTAACACAGGTTGTGGTCAGCGCCAAAACATATTCTATGACTTAGAAACTCGCCAGGAGCAGGAGGCCTCCCTGGATGTAGTCACTGGTACGTTACGAGTTTTCCATATGTATGTATATGTCTATTTAGATCTAGGGGCTACCTTTTCTGTTGTAACACCTTATGTGGCTGGTAGTTTCGGAGTCAATCCCGAAGTCTTGTCAGAACCCTTCTCAGTCTCTACTCCAGTGGGTGATTCAGTTGTAGCTAGATGGGTGTATAGAAGTTGCCTGGTCATAGTTCTTCAGAAAATCACCTCATTAGATTTGGTAGAGTTAGCCATAACCAATTTTGATGTCATCCTCAGCATGGATTAGCTATTTGCATGTTATACCTTAGTTAACTGTAGAACCCACACAGTAGAGTTCAGATTTTCGGGTGAGCCAGTCTTAGAGTGGAAGGGTTGTTTAGTTGTGCCTGTAGGTCATTTCATTTCCTACCTTAACGCCAGAAAGATGATTTCTAAAGGTTGTGTGTACCATCTAGCTAGGGTTAAGGATGCTACGTCCGAGACCCCAACTATCCAGTCAGTCCCAGTAGTATGTGAATATCCAGAAGACTTCCCAAATGATCTACCGGGAATCCCTCCCGAGCGGGAGATTGATTTTGGTACTGACCTTCTTCCTGATACACAGCCTATATCTATTCCCCCCTACAGAATGGCTCCAGCCGAGCTAAAAGAGTTGAAGGTTTAGTTGAAGGATCTTTTGGATAAGGGTTTCATTAGAACAAGCAAATCCCCATGGGGTGCACCAGTTTTCTTCGTTCGAAAGAAGGATAGATCTCTTCGTATGTGTATTGATTATCGACAATTGAATAAGGTCACCATGAAGAACCGGTATCCTCTACCCAGGATTGATGATTTATTTGACCAGCTTTAGGGTGACAAGTGCTTTTCAAAGATAGACCTCAGGTCTAGATACCATCAGCTCAGGGTGCGGGAGAGTGATATCCCAAAAATGGCATTTAGGATGCGGTATGGTCATTATGAGATTGTAGTTATGTCTTTTGTACTAACAAATGCTCCTGCAGCTTTTATGAACATAATGAATAGGGTGTTCAAGCCATACTTGAATATGTTCGTAATTGTGTTTATTGATGACATCTCAATATACTCGTTGAGCGAGGAGGAGAATTCTGCTCATTTGAGGGTGGTATTACAGACTCTCAAGGATCGCCAATTATATGATAAGTTTAGCAAGGGTTAGTTTTCTTGAGCTCAGTGACATTTTTAGGCCACGTGGTGTCAAGTGAGGGTATAAATGCGGACTCTTAGAAAATAGAAGTGGTGAAGAAGTGGCCTAGATTGGTGAATATCAGGAGTTTCTTAGGTTTAGTCAAGTACTATCAGAGATTTCTTGAGGGCTTTTCATCCATTGCAGCACCACAGACTAAATTGACCCAAAAGAAAGTGAAGTACCAATGGCCGGAGTCTTGTGAGAAAAGCTTTCAGGAGTTGAAGAATAGACTTACCTCAGCACCAGTGTTACCTCTATAGGAGGGAACCAATAGGTTTGTGGTGTATTTTGATTCTTCTAGAATTGGCCTTGGTTGTGTATTGATGCAGAACAGAAAGGTTACAACATATGCTTCCAGACAGCTGAAAGTGCATAAGATGAATTACCCGACCCATGATCTTGAATTGGTGGCGGTGGTATTCTTCTTGAAGATATGGAGACATTATTTGTACAGGGTCCACGTGAATGTGTTTACGGATCATAAGAGTCTACACTATGTGTTTACCCAGAAGGATCTAAATATGCGGCAAAGGAGGTGGTTGGAGCTACTCAAGGATTACAACATGAGTGTCCTTTACCATCCGAGAAGGATAATGTAGTAATAGACACACTTAGTAGAATCTCTATGGAGAGTGTGTCCCATGTGGATGAGGGGACAAAGGAGCCGGTGAAGGATGTGCATCGACTTGCAAGGTTGGGAGTTCAGTTGGTTGACTCGATCGATGGCGGTTTTACTGTTCAAAATGGATCAGAATCATCCTTGGTGACTGATTTAAAAGACAGACAAGATGAGGACCCTATTTTGGTAAAGTTAAAGGAGGTCGTTCAGAATCAGAAGGTAGAGGTCTTCTCCAAAAGGGGAGATGGTGTGATTCGGTACTAGGGTTGCTTATGTTTTATAGATGTTAATGATTTTAGGAACTGAATATTGCACGAGGCTCATGGATCCAGGTATTCTATATATCCAGGTGCCACAAAGATGTACCGTGACCTACGGAAGTCTATTGGTGGAATGGCATGAAGAAGGACATAGCAAAATTTGTGGATAAGTGTCCAAACTATCAGCAGGTGAAGGTTGAGCACCAAAGGCCAGGAGGTGTGCTTCAGGATATTAGAATTCCTTCTTAGAAGTGGGAAGAGATTAATATGGATTTCATAACAGGTTTTCCATGCACTCGTCAACAATATGACTCCATTTGGGTTGTTGTAGACAGGTTGACCAAAGCCGCTCACTTTCTATCGGTCAAAACCATTGATTCTATGGAGGATTATGTCAAACTATACATTCGGGAGTAGGTTCAATTGCATGGAGTACCCTTGTCCATCATATCTGACAGAGGTACTCAGTTTACCTCTTAGTTTTGGAGGTCATTCCAAAAAGGACTGGGTACTCAAGTTATGCTCAACACAACATTTCACCCGCAAATGGATTGTCAAGTTAAGAGGACAATTTAGACTCTCAAGGACATATTGAGAGCATGCGTGATAGACTTCAACGATAGTTGGGATTGTCATTTGCCTCTTATCGAGTTTGCATACAATAACAATTACCGTTCAAGCATTCAGAGGCTCTCTATGGGTGGAGATGTAGATCGTTTATTGGCTGGTTTGAAGTTGGTGAAGCTATGATGATAGGACCAGATTCAGTCCATGAGGCTATGGAGAAGGTTCAGCTCATATGAGATAGGTTGAAAACAACTCAAAGACTCCAAAAGTCCTATGCCGATATGAGAAGAAGAGAACTTGATTTCGAAGTGGATGATTGGGTGTTTCTAGAGGTGTCTCTAATGAAGGGAGTGACAAGGTTTGGAAAGAAAGGAAAACTCAACCCTCATTATGTTAGCCCCTACCGGATTGTGAAACGGCTGGCCAAGGTGGCATATGTATTGGAGTTGCCCTCAAAATTATCTTATGTTCATCTTGTTTTCCGTGTATCGCTCTTAAAGAAGTGTTTGGGTGATCCAGCTCTTGTTGTCCTAGTGGATAGTGTTGGTGTGAAAGACAACCTTAGTTATGAAGAGGTTCCGGTGGAAATACTGGATCATCAAGTTCGAAGGCTAAGAAATAAGGAGGTAGCTTCAGTTAAAGTTATATGGAGGAATAAACATGTTGAGGGAGCTAAGTAGGAAGCCGAAGCAGACATGATATCTAGATACCCACATTTATTCTCTATCGTCTTAGTTCCAACTTGAGGTATCCGTTTTTCCCTTGTACCCTATTTAGTTTTCATGCTCAGTTCATGTGCCCAAGTTTCTTTTATGTCAGAGTATGTATGCATGGTTCATGAATTTAGTTCAGCCATGTAGTTTAGTTCAGAGGCGGTCATTCTGTCAGTGTTCAACTTAAATAATTAGTATTTGAATATGATGATTGCATTTCTCTACTATTCCTTATGGTTTTCAACATTCGACGATGAATGTCCCCAAAGAAGAGATATTGTTATACGCCGAAAGCTCAAAGATCAGACTTGGGAGTTAAAATGGGGAATAAAACTAGAAATCTGGCACCAGGTCAAAGAATGAGTCGTTCTGTGACCCATGGGGTAGACCACGATTTGTGAAGAGACTCATGGTGAGGTGCAATACTTGAGTTGAGATTTCAGATTTGAAGTCACCACGGACCTGACCACCAGTCGTTGTCAGTCCCCATGACTCATTGAGTCAGTCGTGGTCTAGGGCTATGGGAAGGAGAAGAAAAACTTAGCAGTGTACCCTACGGTTGGTCACCATGAGTTGTGGTCAGACACCACGATTCTTGGGATGAGTCGTGGTCAGCTGGTTGATAATGGTTTGAGATTTTTGGCAGTGAAGGTGATGAGTGGTGACCATGAGTCGTGGTCATCAGTAACGACTCGTGGAGTCCCCTGTGGCGAGCCCTAGATGTTATTGGACAGTGTAGTCGACGACTGATGCCACAAGTCATGGTCTTGGGTGACGATTCGTCCAGTACCTAGAGGGGACTGGCAGGTAGTTATTTTATGTGAATTTAGTTGTAATACCCCGAAAGATTAAAATCAATATTCGTGACATAAATCAGAAAATTTAGAAAACTACAGAAAAGTTGCAGAACAACCAACCTGACGGGTCGTTAAGGGACCCAAGGACTCATTACGTAAACCATTTGAAGAATACCAAGAGTATATTTCAGTGGTCTTAACGGACGACCCCACGAGTCTTTGTCAGGCCCTACGACTTGTTAAGTTGCCCGTTGCTAAGCCGGAGTTCAGAAATTTGAGGAAATTACAATGTACTTAACGAAAGATCACCATGAGTCGTCATCAGCAGTAACGACTCGTCAGGTCCTTCATTTCCAGACCTTTCTAACCTTCTTACCAGTGCACCTGACGAATGACACGATGAATCATTTGCAGTCATGACGAATCGTCACGTGCCCATCAAGAGTCAGTAGAAATTTTTCCAGTGAACTTGATGGGAGGACCCAACGACTCGTTGGACCTAGTAATCAGTCGTTAGGTCACCTATTAGGAACACATGACTGTTTTTCCCTGCAAATTTCTAAGGGCTATTTAGTAATTTCCTATTCTCTAAAGCATTAAACCACGTCATTTTGACTACAATTTCAGACATTTTAGTGGGGGTAATGGGTCCTTTTCCCTATTCCACACTCAAGCTCAGAAAATAGACGGTAAGTTCTCTCACGAAATTTTCAGCGCAAGAACTAGGGCAGCTTTCTTCTCCTCAATTTCTCAAGACTTTCATGGGTTCTTCATTTGGTAGGTGGGTTTTTAGCAAGGGGATTGTCCTTCCCATATGTCCCCAAAGTACTCTTCAATTTTTTCTTTCAATTTTATGCCCTGAGCTTTCGAGTATGATAAGAATTCATGTTTATTTTCGTTGATTTTCCTCATAATGATGTTTATACTTATTGTTAAAATAATCTTCATCAGTTCCTTATCAAATTGTCAGTATTATTGCAAAAGTGAATTTGAGCCCTAATTTTTGAGTAATGGTTTTTGCTTGTTAAAATCCTTCTACTGAATGAAGAATGCTTTTGGTTGAATTCATAGAATTTTCTTGATATTCATATGTGTTGGGTAAATATCCCATGAATGAGAATGACTTTTGCTCTGTTGAATGAAATTCCCAAAATTCTTGAGATTGACTTACATTATGAATTTGTCCGTGTTGTCGGCATAAATAAGCTCTCTATTAGCTGCTCAGTAATTCAGTTAGTTAGAACACAAAACTCTGTTAGTCTAGTCTTATCATAATCATATCAATCTAGCTTCATTCAGATTTTAGCAACCTCAGTGTTGTCCAGAAAATGCAAACTAATCAGTTTGACTCTAGTTTATTTTTGAGGTGTTAGTGGTACCTCCCACTTTTGAGACGCAGATTTAGATTTCAGTTATTTGGTCCATTAGGCGGTCATGACATTTAGTTATAGCTCTGACCAGCCCCAGGAGCCCAGTTTAGTTACTAG
This sequence comes from Datura wrightii, assembly GCA_035772735.1. Classification (NCBI taxonomy): domain Eukaryota; kingdom Viridiplantae; phylum Streptophyta; class Magnoliopsida; order Solanales; family Solanaceae; genus Datura; species Datura wrightii. Next base: position 102,484,011 of record JASDFA010000007.1, read on the forward strand.
TTGTTCTATAGATGGTTACAACGCTTCTAGATAAGCAGATCTGATCAATCTTAGAACCCAGGTTTAGAATATGGTCCGGTAAGGCTCTCAGGGTACATGCAGTTATTCGTCCCTGTCTAGTCTTTAGACCCAGTTTCGAGTTATCAGCTTAGTAGTTCAATTTAAGTTTTCCAGTAGGAGTAGAACTTAGCACCAAGCAGGCCGGGGTTCCAGCGCACCTAGGTTCCCAGAACTACGTTGCCAGCGTAGGTTACAGTATTATTTGGCCTGATTAGCCCCAGATATTTTTGTGATTACCCAGTTTATGCCTTTATACCCTGGCATGTTATAATGGGTCCTGATGGTGTGGTGTATACATTGGAATGCACGTCTAGCTCACGTGGTTAAATGTCGGTTATAGAATCTCCCACTAGTTAGTCAAGTCCAGTAACAAAATAAGAAGCTCAATTCAGTACATTATCTCAGATTCAGTGTTTCAGACTTAGGGCATATCCTTGACTATCACACAGGGTTGTCTTGACCATTTCAGATTATATCAGTAGTTCAGTTCAGTTTAATTGTTGGTCATGGCGTGTCATTTTAGTTAAGACTTTATATTCAGTACGTCTCTCCCACTTACTCAGTACATTCAAAGCACCGATGCATGCTTTTCATCTCCATCGTTTCATGATATAGCTGCAGGTTCTTAGGTTCCGCACAAATAGTTACTTCAATTTCAGAGCATTCCATTTCAGCAGATTAGAGTGTGAGTCCTCATCATTCGAGTGTCTTGTTTATTTATTTTAGTTGGTTATGGTTTTGTATAGACTTGGAGTTAGCTGGGGGCCTGTCCCAGCAACTCCTTAGTAGTTGGCTTTCAGACTAAACTTGTCTTTCAGAATTGTATTTCCGATATATTATTTCTTCTCTACTTTTTGGTTTTTTTTACATTTTCCTAAATTGATAAAGTTGTTATTTAAAAGTTCCCCTGTGTATGTTTAATCAGAATGTTAGTGTTTGATAGACTAGGGGTTGAGTTGGGGTCACTTGTGGCTTCAAGTACCGTGTTACGTCTAGGGTGTAGGCTCGGGGCGTGACAAACTTTGTATCAGAGCACTAGGTTTAGAGTATCCTCGGCAAGTCTGAAAGCTGCATAGAGTAGAGTCCTTTTCATGGGTGTGAATAGCACCACACTTATGACGAGGAGGCTACGAGATGTTATTAGGAAAATCCCTTTTTGTTCATGCTCTTTATCGTGCGTTAAAGTCCAATTCCAAAGACATCGTTCTAAATCGTGTCCTTTTTCCTTTCGGTGAAAATGTCTCCTCGACGTGGAAATGGATGAAGAGCCGAAAACGCCAATAAACCCACTCCACCAGCTCTGACAGTTCCTCAGGATGAATCCTTATCCACCGCCGAATTCAGGGTAGCCATTCAATTGCTAGCTCAGACAATCACCAATCAAGTGAACCAGCAGGTGGTTCCAGTAGCCACAAGTGGGTCTGCAGCTGCTGCCCGGGTGCCGATTTCACTCGGATGAACTCTCCAAACTTTCACGGAACAAAGGTGGGAGAGGACCCACAAGGCTTTATAGATGAGATCAGAAAGATCACCCAGATCATGGGTGTCAGCTCCTCCGAGAGTGCTGACCGAGCTATCTACCAGCTAAAAGGGGTAGCCCAGGTTTGGTACGAGCAGTGGAAGGAGGGGCGGTTAGCAGAAGCAGGGCTGGTTGAGTGGGAGGAGTTTCATACAACTTTTCTTGATAGGTTCTTTCCCCAGGAGTTGAGGGGGGCTAAGATGGCAGAGTTTATGAACCTACAGCAGGGAAATCGGATAGTGGAGGAGTATGCTATGGAGTTTACTAGACTATCAAAGTATGCTCTAGAGATGATGGTCGAGCCAAGGGCTCGTATGTTGAAGTTCGTAAATGGAGTATCTAATCTGGTCCTCAAAGAGTGCATGACGACAATGCTAAGCAAGGACATGGACCTTTCTAGCTTAATTGTGTATTCCCAGCAGATTGAGGCAGAGAAGCTGAAAGATATGGAACGTAAGAACAAGCAGGAAAGAACCGGTCATACAGATTTTGGCCACCAAAGATCTAGAGGTGGTAGCCACCCACAACAACAACAATAGTAGCTACAGCAGAGGGCCTCCACACCTAGCACAGCCAGCGCACCAACCTTTCGGTCCCGCCAAGATCGGAGGGGTGGATCTTCTGGCACTCAGTCTCAGGCCCACAATACAAGAAACAAGTATCCATCTTGTCCCAAGTGTTGTAGGAATCACCCAGGAGATTGCCTTCAAGGACGAGACGGCTGCTTTGGGTGTGGACAGCTTGGACATAGGAATAGGGAGTGCCCATCAGCAGGGCGAGGAAGATCACAATCCACTATCTCATCAGCTCTAGTAGGCAGACCAGCTCAGCAATCCAACCTATCAGGTACAGATGGCGGTCAACTCCAGAATCATTTTAATGATCTCTTTTCTCGTTAGGATCAAGAAAGTTTACTTGACGTAGTTACTGGTATGTTACGTCTCTTTCACCTAGATGTGTATTCCCTTCTAGATCCAGGAGCTACTGTTTCGTTTGTAAATATATATGTAGCAGTCCAGTTTGGCATCAGTCTAGAGGTCCTATCAGAACCCTTCTCAGTTTCCACCCTAGTTGGCGACTCAATTAGAGCCAGCCGGGTGTATAGAAGCTGCCCAGTCTCAATCTTGAATAAAATCATTCCAGCTGATCTTGTAGAGCTAGACATTGTTGACTTTGACCTTATTTTTAGCATGGATTGGTTACATTCCTGCTATGCCTTAGTTGACTACAGGACTAGGGTTGTCAAGTTTTAGTTTCTAGCTGAGCCCATGTTAGAATGGTCGGGCAGCAGTTCAGTGCCTAAGGGTAGGTTTATTTCTTTCCTTAAGGCCCAGAAACTCATTTCCAAGGGATGTTTATATCATCTGGTTTGGGTCAAAGATTCCAACTCTGAGGCCCTAACCATTCAATTAGTTCCAGTTGTTAGCGAGTTCCCATATGTATTTCCTGAAGATCTTCCCAGAGTTCCCCCTGAACAGGAAATAGACTTTGGGATAGATCTCCTTCCAGACACTCACTCCTTACAGAATGGCTCCATCTGAGCTTAAGGAGCTGAAGGAGAAGTTAAAGGACCTTCTTTATAGGCGGTTCATTAGACCTAGCATCTCTCCCTAGGGTGCTCCAGTGCTATTCATGCGTAAGAAAAATGGTACCCTCAGAATGTGCATAGATTATCGTCAGTTGAACAAAGTCACAGTTAAGAACAAATATCCCCTACCTAGAATTGATGACCTGTTCGACCAACTTCAGGGAGCCAGTTGTTTCTCCAAGATCGATCTCAGGTCAGGATACCATCAGTTAAGGGTCAGAGAGTGTTACATACCGAAAATAGCATTCAGAACTTGAAATGGTCACTAAGAGTTTGTGGTGATGTCCTTTGGGTTAACGAACACCCCACCAGTCTTCATGGACCTAATGAACAGGGTTTTCAATCCGTACCTAGACATGTTTGTCATCGTATTTATCAATGACATTCTGGTGTACTCCAGAAATGAGGAAGAGCATGCCAATCACCTAAGGTTAGCATTACAGACTCTTAGAGATCGCCAGTTATTCGCCAAGTTTAGTAAGTGTAATTCTGGTTGAAGTCCGTGACCTTCTTTGGTCATATGGTCTTAGGTGAATGGATACAAGTAGACCCTCATAAAATAGCAGTAGTGAAGGATTGGCCCAGACCTACCTCTCCGTTAGAAATTAGGAGTTTTCTGGGCATAGCGGGTTATTACCAACGGTTTGTTGAAGGTTTCTCCTCCATAGCATCCCCTATGACCAAGTTAACTCAGAAGAAGGTAAAATTCCAGTGGTTGGATGATTGTGAAAAGAGTTTTCAAGAGTTAAAGACTCGACTCACTACCACACCAGTTTTGACCCTGCCAGAAGTAAATGATTTTTACTTATTTAAGCGGTTTTACTTACCTCGCATACTCGGTACATTCCATATACTAACCGCATAATCTATGTTGTATCGTTTCATGATACAGGCAGCGATCGTCACACTTAGCCCCGTCATTAACTAGCTTTTGTAGTAGCATCAGCCCCTGTTGGTGAGTCCTCATCTTTCGAGGTCCCCTCTTTATTTTAGTTATGATTGAGTACTTTCAGTTTTTAGCTTTAGAGAGTTAGTTGGGGTCTTGTCCCATCAACTCATTAGTATTAGAGGCTTTTTCAGACATAGAATGAAATCAGCTTCAGATTCCTGTGTATTTTTTATGTTATGCTTATTTCAGACATAAGCTAAGTTTATCATGTTGATCTTCTGCTTTTATGATTGAGTTAGATGTTATGTTCATGTCACGGGTCGACTTGGAGTATCTCTGGTTTCCTTGTCCCGTGTCTCGATCCGGGCATTTGTTCAGGTCGTGACATCCTTTCACCCTTGTGCCCAAGTATTTTCAAAATCTTTCATCAATTTATGCCCTATATAAATAATGATTTTGGGTTCTAGAAAGATCCCGATTTTCCTACAATTTTATTAGTTCTCCCAGTTTCCCATGATTAATACTATGTGAAATTCATGATTTGACTTCATTTTTATATATTAATTTCTAGCCCTAATGTTAGCTTGAATTTGGGCTGAATACTGTATGAATTCTTTAAACAAAAGTCAATACTTTCAGCTTGTGAGTATGCTCTGTATTTTCAGAAATATCACTTATCAGTAATCAAAACCACCAGACTATTTAGTATCATTCAGTTTATCAAGTACTTCGGACTCTCAGGGAACTTTTATATACATAATCCTGAATTACTCTAAGGATATTAGTTTTGAGCTATCAGTGTTTTATAGATACCTATTTTAATTATGTGTCTTTAGTGGGGAGTATTACTTTGCACCGAGTGGACGGGGGTTTAGAGCATCCAGGATTCCAGAACTATGTTCCACTATAGGATTTGACCTGAATGGGTTTTATAGTCAATGATCATACAACTAGTCATTGTAACTTAGAAAGGTACAATGGGCCCTATTGATGGGAAGTAAACATCAAACTCCATGTCTAACTCATGTGGTTACATGTCGGTTAACAAACACTCTCACAGTACGGTACAATTTAGTCTCAAATCTTAGCATGCGTATATGACCCTTATATCATTTTAACTAGTCTTCAATACTCTCATATTTCTATTTATCTGCAACATGTATAATTCCAGTGAGGGTCATTTCATATTATTCAGCATGTTTGTTTATAATATTCTTTTAGTATGATTATATTAAAAAATTTTAGGACCTCGCATACTCAGTACATTCGAAGTTCTGATCACATATTTTCATGTGCTATATTATTTTATGATATAGGCTCACGTACCCAGCTACAGCATTGCAACTAGTTTCGCCCTGCAAATTTCCAGCAGTTAACACTGGTGAGTCCTCATATGCCGAGGGAAAGAGTTTTCATCTTTAGCTTTGTTATTTCGGTTTCAGTTTCAAACCTTAGAGTTAGCTGGGGGTTTGTCCCAACAACTCATCAGTTTCTTTTAGAATGCTTTTAGACACAACATGTTAGTTTCAATTTGAGTTTCAGTATTTGAGTTAATATCACTAATTTATCAGGTGCTATTTATTTATAAGTATTTGGTTATTGTTTTCAATTAGCTTTCTCTTAATAGTATTTTACAGTAGTTCAGTTGTTGTAGAATTATGCCATGCGATAGGTTTACTTGGGGTTACTTGTGATCCTAAGTACTGTGTCGTGTCCACAGTGCAAACTCGGGTCATGACACAAAAAGTAAGCCTCCCAGGAAAGAACCATGGCCAAGAAAACCAAGGAGGGCTCCACACTATAAAGGAAAAAAGAGCTAACAAAGAAAAAGAAAAATGTATACTAGGAAAGCTATGAAAACATGTGGACTAAAGTGTGTTGCCATCACACACATTCACAAGCTCAATTAGAACACATGCATGCCAAATAATATCCACCCCCACCCTTAGATGCTACAGTGACCTCGTCCATAAACAATCACAGAGTGCAAGGAACAAGATTATATCAAATTCTTGTAGTGTTGCAGTAGTGATGTCAATGGATGATTGGATAGGTGAACCATCTCTACAAAGAGCGGTCCGTCCATTAAACCGTACTTTAGGGAAAAAATTTTTAGCCTTCTATTTTGATTGATTTCTTTCAACATGTTAAGTACACTTTTATCAAACAACATTCATTAGTCTAACATTCTTGGATTGCCTCCCAAGAAGCAGCTAATTTAATGTTGCAGCACGATGTAGATACTGCACTTAGTCTACATCCATTGGGTTGCCTCACAAGAGGCTGAGTGTCATTCCACTATTCTTTCCACTTTGAGGATATGAACAGTCGCCCTAGCTTGAATCAAGACTTCGATAATGCTCATGGGGTGCTAGTATGAACAAAAAGAGGCCATCTCACGAGTATTTCATTTTGCACCTTCAAGTTTTAAATGAGGAATGCCATTTTCCCTTCTCGGCATGGAAAACTTTAAAATAAAATCACTTTGATCCTTCTCTCCAAGATCATCCATAAACTAAGTTGCCTTATTTTTCTTATTGTCAACCAAGAACAACGCTAAGAAATGGTTTGAATGTGGTGTAAGTCAATCCATTTTAAAAATTTGCTTCTCCCTTGACATCCTCATCTTCAAATGTACTAGAGTCCTTAAAAATGATTTGGAATTTTCATTGCAACTCTAGTGTAATTTCTTTAATTAAGGCATCTTGTATTACTTTTGGATTGGGTTGTTGGCAAATCACCCTTGGCTTTTCAAAATCCATCTTGACCTCTTCTTTATTGGAAACCACTTCAAAATTAGTACCCGTGACCATTTCTTCATGATAGGAGTTGTCCAAGGCTTGTAAAAATTCATCAATGGAAAAATTCATGTCTTGAATAGTTTCCTCATTTTTAAGTTGATCTTCTTCCCACCATTTGATCAAGACTTGCCCATTATGTGCACGTTTCCCCACTTTTCTCCTCGGCATCTCTTCAAACTCTCCACTTTTAGACTAAGAGAATTCTTCTTCAATCATTATCTCTTTTTCTTCATTTCCACTATAGTAATTGTAGTCGTGAAGGCTTCATGGATCATCCATTAATATGGAAAACTCTTCGTCATTGTTACCTCTTTAGGAGTAGGCGATTCCATTGGAATGGAAAGTGTATCACCAAATGAATATTTTACTCTTTCCCATTCCATGAAATTTGCTAAGATGGATTTGTTGATCTCTTCCAAGTTACAACTTCGATCTAACAAAGTTTGAAGCATTGCTTGGATTCTCTCATATCCAGCACTTTGTCCTTCATACGCCTTGTCATTGGTCATGTCAAACTCAAAAGGACAACTAGCATTTTCATTAGAACATCTAGGTGAGAAGTCATAATAGTTGGGACAATCACCTCAATGTCCACCTTGATCACCACATAAATTGCAATTTTACCCATCATAGAAGTGATAGGATGCACACATCTCTCTCCTATCAAAAGGACAACTGGCATTTTCATTAGAACATCTTGGTGAGAAGTCATAATAGTTGGAACAATCACCCCAATGTCTACCTTGACCACCACATAAATTGCAATTTTACACATCATAGGAGTGATAGGATGCACACATCTCTCTCCAAGGTACAAGTTCATAATCTTGCAAAAAATTGAGTCCTCCACAATAGAGGCATGGGTCATCAACATATGGGTTGCAATTGCCAAACCCGTTCTCATACCATGATTCCATGATACTCCTATTCCACACAACAAAGCAATGCAAAAGTGATAGAATAACACTAAACAAACAAACCAAATCAGAAATACTTGATAGGACCTATGCTAATGTCCTCGGAAATGGTGCCATAATATTTTATTTTTGCTCAAATCCACTCCTAATATCAGGTGTGTAAATGATTGATGCAAATATAGAACCCAACAAGGAAATGGGGTTGAATCCCACCGAGACTATTCGAAGCCTAGACTATCTAGTGCTAAACAGTGAAGTATTGCAAGATTAGGATCTATTTGCATTGAGAGTAATAGAAATTAACTATGACCACAAATTGCACTAAACTATGATTGTAAGAAATTAGAGATAATCCTTGGGAAGTGACCCTAATATTGGGTCGATCCTCCTAAATCACTCAATATGAAAGAATTGAGAGTGGGCTACGGTTGGACATGCAAGCCATTTACTTAGGCAACCCATGAGTATCTTTTAATATCACCATAGGTGTCAATCTACTTCAATTTTGTCAAATTGAAAAGAGCTCCCTTCTACCCAATTGCTTGTTTGCCAATTTGAAATTCAACCTATGTTTAGGAGAACCCATTAAACAAGGGTTATGCCTTGAATCATTGTTGATTGTTGCTAACCCAATCTAAAATTTTTTCTTTCAAACCTTATAAAGGTAATTGATAAGGATTGGATGACTCTCATCTCCAATCACACACTACAATGTAAAAATCAATCAAATGTTCATAAGCCCAAACTCAGTTTAACAAATTGGGATCATTAGGGTTCACAACCCATTGGATTCACAATCCTAGATTTGGGTTTAGTTACCCATAGCTAGAAGAAGAAGAAAAGTAAATTAATAAGACACTCTAACCAAAAGAAATTGAAATCTTCACTTGATGAATGAGAATATTCAATTACAAAGCTAGATCTACAATCTACTAGAAACTAGGGCTAAAATTAGCTAAGTTCTACTCTTTATACTATGTATGAACTAAGGAATGTAAAAGATCCTGAAAATTACAAGAAAAAATGTATATACTATGCTCCAAAAATCCCATTTAATTTGAACAACGGAGTGCCAAGTGTGCAGGGATAGACCGACCTTTGAACCGTCATTTCTACTTCTGTCCCTTGACTTGTCGTCCTTTGAGAGATGAACCGTCCATTGGGAGACGAACCGTCCATTGGGAAGATGACTCATACATTACTCCATACTTTAGAAATCCCACGCTGCCATGTTTTGGTCAAATCAAGAAGATGGTCTGTCCTTTCAACCATGCTTTAAGGACCCATTTCACCGCGTTTCTAGAATCTGTAGCTGGGCAATGGATGGACTAAGGGGCAGACTATCCTTCAGATTGACAGTCTGTCTGTTTGCTAATCTTTTGGGCAGTTTTCTGGCCTAAATAACTTTCTTCTTCCATTGTCTTGGGATCCTAAAATATATCATAATAAGGTTAGTTTTACTTAAATTAACTTCTAAAGGCATGCAAAATGCTATGTTAAGAAGCTCACTACAAAGATTAATGGGTTTTAACAAAAGGAAATTTTATTGCTAAAAGATCAAATCCAATCGTTATTGATCATATACGACCGGAAAAAATCTGGTCATCGCTCGTCATTAGTAGCTCTGAAGTTAAAAGTCCATGATTGAATTCTAGTCCTGTCATTTAAAAACCATTAGCGGCAATTCCAAGTTCTGTCGTTATACCTCATTTTGCGACCAAAATTTCCCTTCGTTAATTATCATTTTTGTTGTTAAAGAATTTCTGAATGACAACTATATTCAATTTTTATAAGCGCTTTTAGAGGCTGAAATCTTGTCATTAACTTTATCTTACATCGACAAGTTAATGATCAAATTTCTCTGTGTTGATGAAACTTTTTAATAAATATAATTATATATATATATATATATAAAATCTTGTGATTTTGATATGTATAATTATGCACTCATATGCAAAACAACTTATATAAAGAACATCCAACCATAAAGTATATATATAATCAATACTGATTCATTGATATATAATTAGTGACAAACAAAATTTTAAAATCATACAAAGAGAAACAATAGAATCTAATATATGTACATATGGTATCTTTAAACAATCCTAGAAAAGTTCCTTCTTGCACGTCTACAACTATTGTTCCATATATTTTGTTGTTTCAATTTACTCCACACTTAAAAATTCTTCGTGACTTTGAATTTTTAATCTACTACAAGGATAATAAGTTTGCATTAGTATAGGTGTTTGGTGCGTTTTTGGAGCTATATGTAAGAAATGTTTTACTTCACAAAAAAAAATTAGCAAAGGAGAAAATTTCACAACCTTAACTATATGTATATAGATGCAAAAAATATTATATAGGATGCAAATAGATGCAAAAAATATTATATAACTTAATCATCTGGCCCAGGGATCTTTCTAGTCTTGATAATAAACATGTCTTCTTTAACCTCCTTCATTAGTCTAGTCTTTTAGTAGATTTAGTTGTTGTTAATTGATTGATATATCCATAAGCTAGGAATCTTTCTGAACATTTTTTTCTCATCTCACAATCTATCTAACCTAGAAGTCATGTATAATAATTCGTATATAGACCTGTAATCTTATCAGGATATGTTTGCACTTGTTGGTTCTCATCCTTGAGCTGTGTGATTGAATGGCTCAAACTCTTCTATTTTATCATTGAATGAAAATATTTTGTGTTTTCATCCCCTAATTTGATCCACGTTACTTTGCTTTTCTGGACCAACAACACTTCATCCATACAGCTCACTCTTTTGATCTCTAATAATATTTTTTTGTCCTCTTAAAGTTGAATATTCATGGGATACTACTATTTTAATTCCTGCACATGTCTAAGTTTCTCTCTTCAAGTGTTCACTTAATTTATAAAATTACTGAAATGTTGAGTATGTATCCCCCTCAACTTGTGCTTCAGCTGCTTCAATTTTCTTATATGTAGTACTAAGTTGAAGTCTCCTAACACTAGCCAATAAATAACAATTCTTGATTCCACCTAAGTTGAGTAACCCCATAGTTCTTTTCTTCCATCATTCAAGTTATGTGGACAAAAATATTTAATACAAAATCCACATGTAAAGGAATTTATTTAACCAAGAATGTAACTACTTGAACATTTTCACGACAGATGCTCACTTTATACATATCTTCTCTCTATACCAATCATATTTTTTCATTATCATGACAATATGGTACTTTTAGCCTCAACCAGACCAATTAAACTCACTTCATACTTATTGAGAGGAGTTTCACCTCCTTCTTCTTGATGAGTTCATTTAGACCTCTTGCATTCCAATAGAAAATATGAACCATCCCCAATGTAGTAGGGGTAATTTTAAAGAAAAAAGACCAAAAGAAATAGAGACAATAACAGTAGCAAAATAGAGCATTAAACTATCAACATAACAACAGCTCCTTCTCTATTTTACGTTCCCTACACATTGGCAGCAGCAAAACAAAAAAATAGAGCGGAAAAAATATGAAGAAGAAAGAAGGAAAAAGAAGAAAAACCAACACAGAGGAACAAAAAAACAACAAAAACATAATAGAATAAAGAAAAAGAACACTGATAGTGGTATACTATGTTTTGATTGAAAGAAATAGTCGTAGGTTTACCTAGGTGGCTAGGGATAGCACTGTGAAGAGTCAGAGATCATTTTGCAATTAAATATTGTGGGGTAGCGACATGCCAAATGGAGGAGTATACTAGAAAAACTCAACAAGTGCATGCTTTCAGATTCAATAGACAAAGAACTGCTGCTTTTTGCAGTTTGTGTCTCTTAGCTAGAGCTATAATTTTCATTTTCACCGGTTCCATGAACTAGATGATAAAGATACTTCATTCAAAAGTTGGTAAAAAGATTACTAACCTGTTAAATGACTCAACTAATATTTGTTTCACTTGACGATGTTGGTGATGAAGGTTTTCTAAACATCGCATTTTAAAATAGTAGTTCACATTTCTTCTCGATGTTATCCATGCGTATTTTCATTGATTCATTTTCCTTTCAACTTAGACTTAGTTCTTCTAACAGTGCAGCCTTTTTCTTTCGACTCACATTAAGCTCTTTTAATAATGCATCCTTTGTGAAGCTACCTCCTTTCAGATCCTTACTGGTTATTTTGCCACTAAATCCAATCACATGACTCTTGTGTTGAGGCCCGAAACATCTCTCTACTACCTCAATATTATTAAGAGATGGTTCAACTTTTTGTAATTCCCGGATTTCTACTCATAGAATACCAAAAAAATTAAAATAATGTAATACATTAACTAGAAGTAAGTAAAATAGATTTTATAACTAAACATACATATTTTTCATATGTTTCAGGTTCCCAAAACTTCTTGTCCTTCATACGAGTCTCCAAGAATATAGTCAGCATATCAAGTGGATTACCATGATTTGCTCCTTTCACATCCAAATAAACAGTTATATATTTGAAACAAAGAAGATCTTTCTTCCTAGCTTACAACAATCACATACACACCAATTCATAAATAATCTCTCTAATCGGCTTGCTACTAGTACAATGAGGCATATTAATTAATGAACCAGGAGTAAATGAACATTTTGGAGAAGTTATAAGTACATTATTTGAGAGAGTCATTACTAACTCGAGAAATGGTTGAACTTCATCACAATGATTCAAAATATAAAAATGGGCTTGCTCCCTTTCATTTGAATCAAATTGATATGCTTGCCATCTCTTAACACTCTTTCAGGTTGAAAAAAAATTATTAAGCCTCCATTAGATTCTATAACACCCCCATCATAATTTCGTTCATAGCGATTAAATTTCATTTTCATTCTATGTCAATACCTTGAACAAAAGGTCATATATTCATTTGCTATATATCCCTCTGCAATAGAACATTCTTCACAAGCTCTATTATAAATAAAAAGCTTCAAAAAATGAAACCATCGCTCCGATGGATATATTGATCGATATTGAACAGGTCCAGCAATCCCAACTTCATTAGTTGGATGAATTGGCAAGTACTTCATGACATCAAATAATGCAGGAATTAAAATCTTTTCTAACTTCTATTGAGTTACAGGAATTTAAGCTTCTATTTGTTCCAACTCCTCATGTCACGACCCAAGCAGGGACCCGAACCAAGACATAGGACCTAAAATAATGAATGGCTCCAAGTCGACCCATGACATGAACATAGAAACTAGAGCATACATCAAAGAAGAAACTGATAAATCAAACATGTATAAGAGGAAGTCTAAATAACATAACGTATAACAACAATAAAAAAATGAGTCAATGCTCGATAAAGTTGAAAATCTACATAAAATCTGATAAGCCTTTAAACTGCCTGAGGAGTTGATGGGACAACATCCCCAACTAGCTCGGTAAAGTTTGAGACTGAAATAGCATAATCAAATAACTAAAATGAATGTCCTCAGAAGATAAGGACTCACCAACAACGGGAACTGAGCTGGACTGCATGGGAGATGGAATAATAATGAAACTGAGTCTGGTTGCTCGTACCTGTATCATGAAAGGATATAGCATGGAGTATGCAGTCAGTACTTGAAATGTACTAAGTATGTAGTGTTAGTAAAACATGTTTAGTAAATGATAACTGAAATCATGCATATAAATACAAATCATTAGACATGAGAGTAAGGACTGCATACTGATAATTGAATCTTAGACACTCATAGTTAGAAGTTGATTATTGTCACACCCCATCTTGGGAGGTATGACTGGTACCTGGTGCCATACTGTTCTGAACTAACCTGACTAGACTGGGGCACGTTTGACACCTATTAAGATAATGAACTAGTTATACCTCAGTTCTAAGTACAACCTCTAACCAATAAGGCCACCTGTAAGAGAAGACAGCTGACCATAATAACGCAATAACAGGGATCCTATGCGGGCCGACAAGGCCACCATGCTGTCTAGTTATAACCGAAAAGTAAATCAGACATTAAACTACGCTATGGTCGACAAGTCCTTCAACTAATAGCTAAACAATGTCTCACATGGCCAACACAGGAAATAAAGCATATACGGGCCTCACACGGCCAACAATAACTAACTATAGGGAATGTACAATAGTCTGCAAGCCTCCTGGAGTGGTATAATGGTCTAGACAGGGCCCCGACCTACCCCAAAACTGTATATCAAAAGTAAAAACCACTACTGACTTTCAACTCTAGAGGGAAGGAGATGAACAAACTATTGACTTCCGCTGGAGGCTAGAAATGTCCCGAACTGCATCTATCTGCACCTGCAACAAAGTAATGCAACGCCCTGGTTGGGCGTCAGTATAACATGTACTGAGTATGTAAGGCAGAAAGATAATAACTAATTGTAAGCTGGTAAAACTATAGTAATTAAAGGAAGAGAGTAAGGATTTAAGCTGAATACCTTCACTGTCTGAATTATCTGAACAACAAGTCTATATAGGCAAACAAGAACCTAACCAGGCCCTCATAAGCCTGGAAGGTACAAACAACACAGAAGAACCTACCTAGGCCCCCAAAAGACCCGACAAGTACAAAAAAAGTCCACTCCTACTACCTGAGTACTAAGGATGGTGTGTATACTGTAACTCGGGATTGTCGTCACAGCCTCATTCAAGTGAAACTCATTACGGCTCTCACGGCCTCGATCTGATGGTACTCAATACGACCCTCATGGCCTTAGTAAATGAAACTTTGTATGGCCCTTGCGGCCTCAATAAATTGACTCAAAATGGCCCTTGCGGCCTCAGTAAATGGAATTCAAAGTGTCTCTCGCGGCCTCAGTAAATGGAACACTGTATCTCACTCACGGCCTCAATAAATGGAACTCAAAATGTCCCTCGCTGCCTCAGTAAATGGAACTCAAAATCGCCCTTGCGGTCTCATAAATGGAACTCTATATGGCCCTCGTGGCCTCAATAAAAGGAACTCAAAATGGTCCTTGCGGCCTCAATAAATGGAACTCAAAATGGCCCTCGCAGCCTCAATAAATGGAACTCAAAATGGCCCTCGCATCCTCAATAAATGGATCTCAGAATGGCTCTCCATGCCTTAGTAAATGGGACTCTGTATGGAATAATATCTAACTACTCAACAATGAAGTAAGACCATTCTAGCTAGATTAACTCGGACAAGAATTACTTTTTTGTCACCACAGGCTCAATTTAGTTTATAACAGCTGACGCCAATAGGTTTACTCTGAAGTACTATAGGCACATGGGTCGTACTAACTTTACGACGAATGCAAATTGCCAAAAGGATAGTCTTACATACCTCAAGTGTCGACTTTCTGTCTACCTGGCGAGTTTCAATCTGTAATCAGTAGCCCTTTCCAATTGCATCATATTACTGGGAGAATAAGACTAGTTTAATACTCAATTTAGCTGAAAATAATAACTTTTAATAATAATATCAACTATATGTTAACTTGACAAAATACGACCGAAAACGTATAATATCCCGAGAGTTCAGAAGAGAGGAATGCTTACTTGAAGCTTGTGATCGTATAGAAATTAGTTTGGAGAAATTCTGACAACTTTTACTCGGTGGGTTTATGATTTTCCGGATGAATTTCACGAAAATAACTCTGTAGTAATGCTCCCTGCAGGCCTATAACCCAATACCTGAAGTTAATTTGGATTTAGACGACATTTGGTAGTGTAATCGGATGAAAATAGATCAAAATTGGCATGGGTTCTTATTTCTAGCCGAGGGGTCTTATATCAAATGATTCAAATTAAAAGAGAGTGACTTATATAGGCAATGAGGTGGTGGCCTAGGGGCGCCCCACGCCTCCCAAAGCGCCACAGGGCCTGGCGCCTCGCGCCTCTCATAGTGCCACAAGGTATGGCACCCCACTCGAGCCAGTGCACTGCTGGCAGGCGCGTTCCCCGGCCCTACGCGCACTAATCCCGTCCGACCCCGTTTTCGACGCTTTTACTACACGCGTCAAGCTCTCTTTATTCATAAAAAATCCATGTGTATGCCTACTAATCGATATCATTTCATCGGGTGTAACAATTGTCTTATCTGAACATAGTGAAGCAATTCTGACAACTTTTGCTCAATGGGATTTCAGTTTGCCAGGCGAATTTTTACACATGCTTCTAGAGGTACTCGATTAGCTACGGCACCTGGCGCATTACCCCAAGGATTTTTCGAGAAAATAACTCTGTAGTAATGCTTCCAGTTTCCCTAAAACTCGATACATAGAGTTAATTTGAATTTAGACGGCGTTTGACAGTGCAATCAGAAGAAATATAATAGAAGCCTTCATTTTAAACTCTCTCTATCTAAGGATGAATGTTAGAAAATGATTTACAATTCAAAGTAGGGCTTTATACATAAGTGAGGCTGGTGGCAGAGGGGCGCCTCGCGCCGGCCATAGCGCCAGAGGAACCCCCGCGTCGCGCCTCTCCTTGCGCCAATGGCTTGGCGCGCTGCGCTGCCTGGTGCCCTTCCGGCTAGCGCGTCGAGCTGGCCCTTCTCGGCCTAGGCTCGCCCGATCCTTCTTTAGAGGATTTTCTACATGCGCCGTACTCTCTTCATTCATCACCAATCCATGCATACGCTTAGTATTTGTTAACATTTACTAGGTGTAAATCCTCCCCCACTTAGGAATATTCTTCCTTGAATGTCATTCTCAAGTTTAAAGAAGTTAACTCTCTTAACCAGGATTTAGAAAATTTTGGTAGGGTCTCCTTTGTAATATGGAAATGTAGGTGCAGTGTCGATGCTGCCAGTTCCTGATCATGCTTTTTTATCTTGGTTGACTTCCAATCTTTTTATTTTTATTATGTATTATAGCATAGTTGATTCCTTTTACTTCTTATATAGAAAAACACAAAAAGAGTTGGGTATATTTGTGGCACTAACAATGTCTTGCAACATTACGACTTCTTCAAGACCACAAGAAAAAGGGAAGGCCCCTTCCACATCAAAAATCAAATGGAAGGGCAAACCCAAAGCAACCCCAAGCTATACCAACACTAGGGATACCATTATCTTTTGTGTACCCGATATGAAGAAGCACTACCTCACATGCATAGAGAGGCGAATCACTACATAGAAGTGCTTCAACTTGGCACAGATGGGGAATGACTTCCCCAATATAAACACCCAGTTCAATGAACAACATTGGCACATGTTCACAGAGCCTCTATAATAGTACTTTCCAAATTTGGTGTCAGAGTTCTATGCCTCATATCAAGCAAGGCAAGATGTTATGAAACACAAAGGAAAAGTAGATGATTTTTCCTGCTTGCCTTCTTTCATGATTCGAGGTGTAGAGGTGGACATCACTCTAGATGCCACTAATTCCATCTTCTGGGAAGATGAGATTGAATCAGGGACGAAGTTTGTAGTTAGGGTGGCAGGCAAAAAGGATCAATTCGGTTGGTTGGCAAGCATCATCACCAAGGGTTAGCTAGTATGGGCCGCCATAGGGGGAGAAATTACGTGGAAGGACCTAAAGTTTGAATCCATTAGAATTTGTGTTATCATATCATGCCATCAAAAAAATATCAGCGCATAAACCTTGAGGCAGCCATTTTGATTGCGTGCTTCATGTCAGGGGTGCCCAAAATTGTTGAAAGTGGTGGCCACTCAACTGAAGTGAAAGGCTAGACACCAAGGCCTCTCCAAGCGATGCCCAATGCTCATAAGCCAACTTTGCCAAAAAGTGAGAGTCCCTTTATTTTTTGATGAAAAGCCTAGCTCAACTACGGGTGTGGTTGGTGTATAAAATAAGAGGGATGTTGATTCACCCAAGAGTAAATGAAAGAGGCTACAAGCTTGGGATGCACTCGAAGAATCCACATCTTATGACCTCACTAAAACCTCTATGGCTCCTGACATCAATGAGCCAAACCCGAGATGGCAGGGTGTGCTTACGGAGAGGCACCACCCCATGGGCCTTCACCTCCTCCTTCATCATCAAGATCGAGTGGAATTCAAAAGCAAGCGGAGATAACAAGATCTCATGAAAACCAACTCCAATGGTTAGTGTAAGACTTGCCCGCACTTATACAAAGGTCGGTGAAAAAGGCAATGGAGGATGTATTTTAAAGATTGAACAAATTATGCACCCATGTAGATGTGGTCGAAGGAGAAATTTCCTCTTTTCGAGCTGATGTGAGAGAGCTCCAAAATAGGGCACCCATGGCTGACCACGACATGAGCTTCCTTGATGAGGACATGACTGTCCCCTTTACAGCCCAAGGACAAATTGATGACTTATTTGCACGCTTTGATGAGGAGGATAGGGCTGAGCAAGGAGGAAAGGGTGATAAAAATAAGGAGGCTGATGATGATGCTGAAGAGTAGCCAAATCAGGGAGTTCTTACCCATCTTTGTTTTTACTTTGTATATTGGGGACAATGTAAATTCTCAGTTGAGGGTAGTGTGTATCTCACTTGTAGCTACTTATTATCTCTTGTTGCCTTTATCGGGTCTAAATTCTCATTGTATTGATGTTTTAAAATTTTTTGGTTAGTTGAATTAATGGCCTCGCCAGGCTTGTTTTGCTTTGAATATTAATGAATACCCTCATCTGGCTTGTGTGAAATGGAAATGTTGTGTTGATAACATTGGTTGCCATTAATGGGTCAATTCTACTTTGCCAAATGTTTCATAATCCAGGTTTTAGAAATTCACCTTTGTTCAAAGTAGATAGCAATAAACTCCAAGGGTTTTCTTTACCACGGTCCTTTCTCAAGGAGAAAACTTTTCTTTCTTTCTTATGTTGTCGAACCCAGTGGAATTTCCCTATGATAGATTGATAGGAGAATTTCATAAGGGAAAAGGCTAAGTCTGGCATTGATGTCGCCCAAGCGCATGCAAGCGCACGTGATCATCAACTAATATAGGACTGGAATTCCCGATTATCGATCCCTCAAGGACTTGTAAGTTCAATTGTTTAAGATTACTTCTTTATTTCTCTATACTATCAAACCGTTGAAATGGGGAATAATTTAGATAATCAAACTACCAAAAACCTTAAATATAAAATTAACTAACACTGTTACAAACTTGGTTTTTTTTCAGATGATGATGAAAATCTAGGGAAATAGCACTTTTTCTTCAAGTTGAGTTTTCAAGACTTGATTACCCTATAATGATTCTTCC
Source organism: Datura wrightii (assembly GCA_035772735.1). Lineage (NCBI taxonomy): Eukaryota > Viridiplantae > Streptophyta > Magnoliopsida > Solanales > Solanaceae > Datura > Datura wrightii. Next base: position 102,502,922 of record JASDFA010000007.1, read on the forward strand.
TATAGTTGCTAGTTATAAGTTACTATCCCATTCCTTGCCACTCTCCAAAGCATCTAAGAACTATCTCATGATCTCTAACACCTACATCCCTATGGTCACAGGAGAAACATGAAATGATGATTATGCCTATTTGTATTTCAACTAAACAGGGTTGAAGGTGTTATACCCCGTAAGTTTCTAATGTTTAGATGGCCTATTCATACATTGGTTAAGAGTTTTAGAAGATAATACATACGAGAAAGGGGCTCGAGGAAAGGTCGGACGAGCACAGAGTCGGGACCGCGCGGGAGGAGGACGGGCTAGCTGTCCAAAGGGGCAGCATGGCATGGACCTTGTCCTCCACGATGGGCGCCGTGGCATGCCGGACTATTGGCGTGTTGGAGTCCATGCCATGGATCCCCTATCAATTCCCAAGTATATATAGGTCCTTCCTTCATTATTTTGCAAACATACATATTATCCTTGACCAGCATAGGGAGAAGACAAACAAACTGATAGAATTTCCTCCATTTATGCTATGAAATACTGCTAGAATTCAAATTAACTCTGGGTATCGAAGTACAAGGCTGCGAGGAGAATTACTACAGAGTTAGTTTTGAAAAATTCTCCCGGCAAATCATAACTCCGCCGAGATAAAGTTGTTGGAATTGCTCCAAACTAGTGTTAATACGATCACAAGCTTAAAGCTAGCATTTTTCCTTCTAGATTATCAAGAAATTATGAGTTTTCGACCGTGTTCCGGCAATTTGAAATATAGTTAATATTTATATACAAAGTTATTGTTTTCTCGAATTTAGTACTAAAACTTGTCATTTTCTTCTAATAATATGATTACAGTTGAGAAGAGTAGTTGAATACAAGCTGAAACTTGCCAGTTAATTAATAATCGGCGAACGAGGTATGCTAAGGCAGTTTCCTTCTGTAAGTTTGTTTTCTTAGCATAATAACTCAGTTTGAAATCCAGTAAGATTACCAGAAGCATGTCTGCTATGATTAGTTGTTGTTATTAGCTTAGATCAATATTCCATATTATTTTGGGATGGATTATGCCTATTTAGCCTTCATGACCAACCCCGGGATTGCTAGTTGTATTGACACCCGCTAGGGGCGAGATCACGTCACTCTACGAAGCGATATGCCATCTGCTAGGGACAAAGATGGTGTTATAGAACCTCATATGCCATGGTTGGCCTTGCATACACCCCCATCGAGACTGGTTCTCGAGGTGCAGATATCAGGAGTCCATCGGGCTCAGACACAACTACAGTCAGGAGCCCAGCGGGTTCAGTTACAGACCTAGGGGATTGGTAGAGCGGCTATAGCCATTAGTTGACCCAGTGTGACCTCGGATAGGGGTATATGGACTGAGGTATACTCACCAAGGTTTATGGGGGCCCAGGTGGGTTATTCTGTGCTAGTTGTACCTTTTGGCTTATGGGGGCCAGGTAAGGTTGATGTTTTCTTTATTTATTGATAATTATACAGTAATACGTTCTATTCTCAGGTATGGTCTCTATTCCTTTATTTTAGTTGTTTTCAGCTCTATCTTTTCATTTCAGTTATTTACAGTTATCACCTTACATATTTAGTACATATTGTACTTATGCCATTTTTGGGTCACTGCATTACTTGCCTGTAGGTACGGATAGACGAGGAACAAGTCCCTCATAGCTTTCAATCAGCCTCACCAGAGTAGTCGGCTCCTTTCTTCTGGAGCTTGTAGATAGACGGTCTATTTCTTTTGATTGTACAATTTTTGGGTAGGCCGAGGCCCTGTCCCGACCATCATATTACTCCTAAAGGCTTGCAGATTGTTTTTATTTCCCTGTGGTTAGCTATTACTGGCTGTGCGGGGCCTATATGTGCTTTAGTTTATGTGTTGGCTGTGTGGGGCCTTGTTTAGCTGACAGATTAGTGGCCTTGTCGGCCATAGTTTAGCGTATCACTGTTTTACTTTACAGTCAAAACTAGACATCGTGGCGGTTTTGTCGGCCCATATAGGATTCCCCATTGTTGTTTCTGGCTAGCTGGTTTTCTTTCACAGGCAGCTAGCTATAAGGCCTCGTTGGCCGAGGGCTGTTGTTACAGCTTAGATATAGCCTATTTTTTTCTTGATTTGGGGAGTAAGCCTACACCGAGAGTGCTTAGGATCAGTCAGTTAAGTCAGTTCAGATCCTAGTCGGGCACCAGGTGCCAGTCATGCCTCCTAAGGTGGGGCGTGAAAAACATGGTATCAGAGCAGGTCATATCCTAGGGAGTCTGCAAGCCGTGCTGAGTAGAGTCTTGTCTATGGATGTGTTGTGCACAACATTCTATAGGCAGGAGGCTACAAGGCATGATAGGATGGTTACTCTTTTTTCTTATCTAGTTATGCTATAGAGCTGTACAGTATAGGCTTGAGTCTCTAAGCTTACCATATTCTTTTATCTACAGAGAAATGACAGACCCGCAACACACCACAACTGTCAAGAGACTAGATGTTGCAGCAGGGAAAGGCACTAGTAGGGGGCCTCAGACAGAGTTAGCACGATCTGAGGGCGATAGGGAGACTTTATCTCGGTCTCCCCAATACTCTCCACTATGTTAGGAGCCACTCGGAGCGGAAAATGTGATGGCACCATCTCTAGTATCTCTATACCAGTATTATCAGATCAGGAGGTCACAAGTGTTGTTGTTATGCTAGCTCAGATGATGTCTGCACAGCATCAGCCAGTGGCACCCACAACTGCAGAGTCCTCAGGAGGGCCTGGTAGTTCGAGGGTCTGAACATTCCTCGCCTTGAGTCCCCCGCAGTTTATAGAGACGGATCGGGCGGAGGACCCTCAGGATTTCTTGGATCAGATGTAGCAGATTTTCAGGGTGATGCATGCTACACCTGCAGAGTCGTTTGAGTTAGCAGTATTTCAGCTATAGGACATCTCAGTACTGTTGTACGAGAGTTGGGAGAGGTCCTGAGGGAGAGATGTTTCCCCTCCGACTTGGCCCAACATCTCAGAGGCTTTTCTTGATCACTACCTACCACAGGAAATTCAGCAAGCCTAGGTTGATCAGTTCCTAGATCTAGAGCAGGGGTCGATGAGTGTCCGGGAGTATGCTTTGAGGTTCGACTCCTTGGCCCGATATGCACTAGCTTTTGTGGATACCATGTCGGCTAGGGTGCATCATTTTATTATGAGGCTGAATCTAGAATATGTGGATACCTTTATTATGGCCACTCTACGAGAGGACATGGATATTGCCCACGTACAGGCTTTTTCTTAGAATATTGAAGGGATCAGACAGTGGCAACGGGAGACAAGGACGGCAGATCAGTAGCAGCGCAGCAGGCCCAAACCTAGTAACATGCAGGTGGAGTCCCAGGGTGGACCTAGGCCATGATTTTCAGGAACACCACCTAGACCCCCACCCCCACAAAAGTAGTAGGGGAGTGGATCTGGTCTTCGGGGGCAGTTAGGACCCAGTAAGAGCTCACGATCAGCAGGGCCACAATAGTAGAGGAGTGGAGCAGAGTAGATTCACCGTGCTGCTTTGCCCTATTTGCAGTCGACGTCACTCCGGGCGTGTAGGTATGGTTCCATAGCATGTTATACTTGTGGACAGGAGGGTCATCAGATGAGGGATTTTCCAGCTAGGGGTCAAAGTGATCGGGACCGACTAGATAGATCTTCAGTAGGATCGCATGCCCCACCATCTCTAATAGGGCGTAGACCCTCAGCTCCAGCCGGCAGAGACCAAGGCAGATCAGGGGCATCTAGATCAGGTACTGGTCAAGATTGCACTTATGCCTTACCGGGACAACAGGAGTCAGAGCCGTCACTGGATGTGGTGACATCAATGCTGGACATTTGCTCTCATTCTGTTTATTTACTGATAGATCAAGGATCCACTTTGTCTTATGTTACACCGTTAGTGGCTCGAAATTTTGGTATTACGTCGAAATTGCTTCCGTGACCTTTTCCAGTGTCTACACCTGTCGGTGACTCTATCATAGCCAAGAGGGTCTACTTAGGCTGCAAAGTAGAGGTTGTTGGTCGTCATACTTTAGCAGATTCGATAGAACTAGAGATGATTGTTTTTGATGCAATTATCAGTATTGATTAGCTGGCACCATGCTATGACAATGTTGAATGTTGGACCAAGATTGTCCGACTCCACTTTCCAGAGGAGGTTGTATGGGAGTGGAAAGTTAGTGCAGCCATGCCAAAAGGTAGGTTTATTTCCTATCTTCGGGCAAGAAAGTTGATAGCAAAAGGATGTATTTATCATATTGTCAGGGTTCAGGATGTCCAAGCAGAATATCCAACTCTTCAGTCTATTCCAGCAGTCAATGAATTTCCAGATGTATTCCCGGATGAGCTACCTGGAATTCCCCCAAAACGGCAAATTGACTTTGCAATTGATTTATTACCAGGTACGCAACCCATATCTATTCCTCCGTACTGAATGGCTCCTGCTTAGCTCAGAGAGTTGAAGGAATTGAAAGATCTATTAGATAAGGGCTTCATCAGATTGAGTACTTCACCGTGGGGAGACCTATTTCTGTTTGTGAGAAAGAAGGATGGCTCCATCCGCATGTGTATAGACTACCAACTGTTGAATAAAGTCACCATTAAGAATAAGTACCCGCTTCCCAGAATAGATGACTTGTTTGATCAGTTTCAGGGGGCAAAGTATTTCTCAAAAATTGACTTAACATCAGGGTACCATCAGGTTCAGGCTCGTGAGAGGGATATTCCACATAATGCTTTCAGGACCTGGTATGGCCACTTTGAATTTCTAGTAATGCCCTCTGGACTAACAAATGCTCCAGCAGTGTTCCTGGACTTGATGAACAGCATCTTCAGGTTGTATCTGGACCTGTTTTTGATAGTATTTATTGATGATATTATGGTATATTCCTGCTCAGAGGCAGATCACCGGGATCACCTGTGAACAGTGCTCAAGACTCTCAGGAATCGCCAGTTGTATGCGAAGTTTTCTGAATGTGAATTTTGGCTGAATTCAGTAGCCTTTTTGGGCCACATTGTGTCAGATGTTGGCATTCAGGTAGACCCACAGAAAATTGAAGAAGTGAAAACATGGCCTAGACCCACCACTCTAACCGAGGTATGTAGTTTCCTGGGGTTAGTGAGGTATTACAAAAGGTTCATGTAAGGATTTTCCACCTTAGCAGCGCCTTTGACCAAGTTAACTCAGAAAGCTGCTAAATTTCACTAGACTGAAGCATGTGAATAGAGCTTTGAGGAATTAAAAAATAGACTGACCTCAGCACCAATATTAGCCTTGCCAGAAGGATCAGAGTGTTATGTAGTATACTGCGATGCTTCAGGCACTGGGTTAGGGTGTGTTCTGATGCAACGTGGTAAAGTAATTGCTTACGCGTCTAGACAACTGATGAAGCATGAGAAGAACTACCCCACCCATGATATGGAGTAATTCATGCCTTGAAAATATAGTGGCACTATCTTTATGGTGACCACGTGGATATCTTCACTAATTAAAAAAGCCTTCAGTACATTTTTGCACAGAAAGAGTTGAATCTACGGCAGAGTCACTTGTTAGAGCTACTGAAAGACTATGATGTGAATATTTTGTATCATCTAAGGAGAGCCAATGTTGTAGTAGATGCTCTCAGCTGTAAATCCATGGAGAGCTTAGTACACCTGAAGCCAGGACAATGGGAACTGGCCTGAGAATTCCATCAGTTAGCCAGTTTAACAATTCGTATAGTAGATCCGGGAGATATTTCAGCAGTAATTCAGAATACAAAAGTATCATCGTTAGTTGTGGAAGTGAAAGAACGGCAGTACGAAGACCTTAACCTGGTTTAGTTTAGATATAAGGTTCAGCAAGGGAAAGTTACAGATTTCCAAGTAACCCAAGATGGAGTTTTGAGATATAGGGATCGTCTCTGTGTTCCAAATGCAATAGGACTTCACTAGCAATTATGGGCGAGCTGCATTATTCCCGTTACTCCCTTCATCCGGGTTCAACAAAGATGTATCATGATATAAAAGAAAATTACTGGTGGCTAGGAATGAAAAAGGAGATAGCATAATTTGTGGCTCAACATCCTAATTGACGGCAGGTGAAAGCCGAACATCAGAAACCCAGCGGACTGACACACAGGAGATAGCAGTGCCTTTGTGGAAATGGGAGGAAATTAACATGGATTTTTTGACAAGGTTAGCTCATACCAAGAGTAAATTTATTTCCATTTGGATTATTGTTTACAGATTGACGAAATCAACGCATTTTCTGTCGGTGAGGGCTACCTTTTCAACTAAAGATTATGGCGATCTTTATATTAGGGAGATAGTTAGATTACATGGTATCCCAGTATCTATCATTTCTGACAGGGGAGTATAATTTACATCTAGGTTTTGGCAGTCTTTCCAGATAGGTTTGGGAACCCAAGTTAATCTAAGTACGGTATTTCACCCTCAGACAAATAGGCAGGCGGAATGTACAATTCAGATGCTCGAGGATATGTTACATGAATACGTGTTAGACTTCGGGGGAAGCTGGGAGGAACATTTACCCCTTATTGAGTTTGCCTACAATAACAGTTACCATTCAGCGATTAAGATGGCGCCTTATGAGGCTTTTTACGGGTGAAAGTGTAGGTCTCCAGTTGCTTTGTTTGAGGTTGGAGAGACAGGGTTAATTGGGTCGGAAATAATTCACTAGTCAGAAGAGAAAGTAAAGCTTATCAGAGAAAGTCTACTAACAGCTCAGAGCCGCCAGAAATTTTACGCTGATATGCGGCGTAGAAACCTTGAATTCATTATAGGTGATTGGGTATTTCTAAAAATCATTCCAATGAATGGCGTAATGAGGTTTGGCAAAAAGGGTAAGCTCAGCCCGAGGATTATTGGGTCGTATTGAATACTCCAGAGGATAGGCCAGGTTTCATACAAGCTAGATTTTCCTTCAAAATTGGAATCCGTTCATCTGCTCTTTCATGTGTTGATGCTACGAAAGAGCATAGGGGATCCGTCCCGAGTTGTGCCAGTTGAGGATGTCCATGTAACTAAGGAATTAGCCCATGAAGATATCCCAGTAGCTATATTAGATGGGCAGGATCAGAGATTGAGAACTAAGGATGTTTCCTCTATTAAAGTACTATAGAGAAACAAGAATAGAGAGAAAATGAATTGGGAAGCTGATGAAGACATGAAATCCGGATTTCCTCATCTGTTCCAGTAGCCCAGATTATGCAGTTAAGGTAAGTTATTGATTTAGTCGTTGTTTCATGATTGTGTTATATGTATTACTCAGTTGACTCCAGCCTTATTGTGTTTAGTTGTGATAGTATTATATAAAATGCCTGTACTGGACTTTTTTGTGTTTCAGGATTTTCAGATAGTCCATATTACAGTGGAAACTCTATTGAAATTATTCCAAAATGAGTAGTTATAAGAGTTAAGGTTCTGGTATGCTGAAGTTAACATTCAAGGACAAATGTTCCTAAGGGGGGGAGGATGTTAAACCCCGTAAGTTTCTAATGTTTAGATGGCCTATTTGTACATTGGTTAAGCGTTTTAGAAGATAATACGTATGAGAAAGGGGCCCGGGGAAAGGTCGGATGAGCCCGGAGTCGGGACCGCGCGGGAGGAGGCTGGGCCAGCTTCCCAAAGGTGCAGTGTGACACAGACATTTTCCTCTGTGATAGGCGTCGTGGCACGCCCGACTATTGGCTCATTGGGGTCCGTGTGTCAACTGCCCAAGTATATATAGGTCCTTCCTTCATTATTTTGCATACATACATATTATCATCGACCAACAAGGGAGAAGACGAACAAACCGATATAATTTTCTCCGTTTACTCTATGAAATGCTGCCCAATTTCAAATTAAATTCGGGTATTGAAGAATAAGGCTGCGAGGAGCATTATTACAAAGTTAGTTTCATAAAATTCGTCCGACAAATCGTAACTCCACAGAGCTAAAGTTGTTGCAATTGCTCCAAACTAGTGTCAATACGATCACAGGCTTAAAGTGAGCATTTCTCCCTTCTAGATTATCGAGAAATTATGAGTTTTCGACCGTGTTCTTGAAAGTTGTAATATAGTTAATATTTATATACAAAGTTATATTTATATACAAAGTTATCATTCTTTCCGAATTTAGTACTGAAACTAATCATTTTATTCTAATAATACGATTGCAGTTGAGAAGAGTTGTTGAATACGAGCTGAAACTCGCTACTGAATCAGTAATCGGCGAACGAGGTGTGTTAAGGGAGTTTCCTTCAACAAGTTAGTTTTCTTAGCATAATAACTCAGTTTGAAATCCAGTAAGATTACCAGAAACATTGTCTACTATGATTAGTTATTGTTATTTGCTGAGATTAGTATTCCAGATTAGTTTGGGATGGATTATGCCTATATAGCCTTCATGACCAACCCCAGGGTTACTAGCTGTGTCGATGCCCGCTAGGGGCAAGATCACATTGCTCTACGGAGCAATATGTCATCCGCCGAGGATGAAAATGGGGTTACAGATCCTCATATGTTGTGGTTGGCCTTACATAGACCCCCGTCGAGCCTGGTGCCTGGGGTGCAGATATCAGGAGTCCACCGAGCTCAGACACAGCTACAGGCAGGAGTTGAGCAGACTTAGTTGCAGACCCAGGGGATTGGTTGAGCGGCTATTGCCATTAGTTGACCCAGTGTGACCTTGGATAGGGATATATAGACTGAGGTGTACTCATCAGGGCTTATGGGGGCCCTAAGTGGGTTATTCTATGCTGGTTGTACCTTTCGGCTTAAGGCGGCCAGGTAAGGTTTACGTTTGCTTTAGTTATTGAAAATTAGAAGGTAAGACGTTCTATTTTCAGGTATGATCTCTATTGCTTTCTTTCAGTTATTTTGAGTTCTATCTCTTCATTTCAGTCATCTACAGTTATTGCCTTACATATTTAGTACATATTGTACTGAAGCCCTTTCTGGGGCACTGCATTACTTGCCTAAAGGTACGGATAGACGGGGAATAGGTCCCTTGTAGCTTTGAGTCAGCCTCACCAGAGCAGTTGGCTCCTTTCTTCTGGAGCTTTTAGATAGAAGGTCTATTTCTTTTGAGTATACCATTTTTGGGTAGGCCGAGGCCCTGTCTCGACCATCATATTACTCCTAGAGGCTTGCAGATTGTTTTTATTTCCTTGTGGTTAGCTGTTATTCGCCGTGAGGGTCCTATATGTGCTTTAGTTTATGTGTTGGCCGTGTTGGTCCTTGTTTAGCTGACAGATTAGTGGCCTTGTCGGCCATAGTTTATCTTAGCAATGATTTACTTTACAGTCATAACTAGACATCATGGTGCTCTTGTCGGCCCACATAGGACTCCCTATTGTTGTTGCTTCTAGCTGGCTAGTTTTCTTTTACAGATGGCTATAAGGCCTCATCGCCCGGGGGCTACATTTACAGCCGAGATATAGCTTGTTGTTTTCTTGATTTGGGGAATAAGCTTGAACCAGCAGTGCTTACGCTCAGTCAATTACGTTAGTTCAGATCCTAGTCGGGCACCAGGTGCAAGTCATGCCTCCCAAGGTGGGGCGTGACAAAAGGATATATCCCTATCTTCAACAACAACATATATCCTCTCACCAATGGGTTCAACAGTCTTTGGATTTCTATTTTATATTTACCTTTAACCGTTTTGGTTGCCTTTCCCAAGTTCAACCAAAAGACAACAAATTTCTTACAAGTTGATCAGCCTAGTGAATAAAAAATTATAACAAGTAAATATAAACAACCATTAAAGAAGAATCCAAACTAGCATAAATTAGTCATTCAAACTTCAACCATCCACCATGTCCAAAACACTAGAGTACGAATTTAGCCACTCATAGACAAGTTGAAAAACATAGACTTATTCACCGTCATTCAAACAAAAAAATAAAGAAAATAAGAAACCTAAGTAGAAACTTTTCTCTTCTTCCAAACGATGTTACAAACCTCCACAAATGAAATACGTAATATAAAAGTGATCCCAAGATTACTAAAAAATGACCTAGAGGCTATATTTTTAGTTAAGCCTTAAAATGACGCTTTTGCCCTCAAGTACTTTGCTTTAAAATAAGCAAATTTCATCCCGAAAAGGGTCTGGCACGGCTCCCCCTCCGTAGACCCAAGTTAGGGTCAACTTTTCTCTAAAGTTTAGCTCTGGGTGCCTTACCCCATCCATAGAACCAATGAGTTATCCAAAAATTGAAGACTTTAGGATCATTCGGGCGCCCTGTGACACTCATCTCGCCAAGGTGTTGGATGAAACATCTTCTAAAGTCAGGGACCTGGAACCTGGAACCAGCCATAAGCCCCAACTTTGGTCCATAATCTTCTAAAGTTTGGGACCTGAAGCCCGGCGCCAGCCACAACCCCAGGTCTTTTTTCTCACAATCTCAAATCTTCACATTTTGGGCTAATTTGAGTCCTTTTTTCTTGGTTTCCTACTCAAAACATCTCAAATCATTTTTTAGCTTGGAAAATGTACAAACACATGAATTTATGCATTTTCAAAGGATTTTAAACTCAAAACAAGGTAAAATATTGGAAAAAACATCGCAAATGGGCATAGAAATATGCCCAACATCCCTACCCCACACTTAAACCATTGTTCGTCCTTGAACAATCTTTAGTTACATGCATAAACTCATCTTTCACCACCATACTTGGTACTTCTATGAATTCTGGCTCAAATAGAGAGCATAGATCATAAGATTGAGTTGTTCATTAAGATACATCAATTAACACCAAGCACAACTAGAGTTCTCACAATCAAAACTACACAAACTCTAAAATTGACTCTTTTTTCTTCAAAACATGGCCAACATGATCAACCATGAAATATTCAACAAATAGTACACCGACATAGACATCTCGTGCCCCTCACTTTTAGTGATGTTCCTCTCTCATATTATTAATGCAAATACATGGAACATAGAAAGCAAGGCACCCTCATGCTCATAAACGATGTACTGCACATATGTCATATATCATAAGCTTTCCCTTCATGTACATTTAGACTATTTGGTTGTTTCAAGATATTCAGATCAGAAGGACTTTTGTTGGTTGTAATGTTAGCTAAGTTACGGGTAGGAATGATAGTTCTTTTATAGTGATTTCCACCCTAAGAACTTTTAAGACATTTTTCATTTTTTTCTTGTCCACCACCTTTTTCTTGTTTGTTCACCCTTTAACTAACTAACCCCTTTTTCTTTTCTTCTCATGCCCCTTTTTCACTACTTGATTGCTATTATCTACTTATAGAATCAATAAGAAATTTGCAATTAAAGCTCTATCTTTCATTGTTCTAGCAGTAAGTAAACAATGCAATTTTTGTGGGGACCCCTTTTTCCCATTTTCTCTTGTTACAACAAATTTTCTTTTCCCTTAAAATTATACTACGGTGGACCTTCAATTTCAAGTCTCAAAGTACCTAAGACTACTTTGGATCAATAAATATAAGGTCTCACAAAAAAAAGGATTAAGCTACTTTTGTGGATAAGAAAGAATAAGGTCTATGGCTCAAAGGGGGTTAACTAGGGAGAATGTGTCAGGAAGGTAAAACAATCATGGAAAATTATGGGGCTTTCAAAGATATTCCTTGATCATTTCCTGACTCCCTAACAACTAGCTATCTTACGTACACCAAGGCATGTTCTAGATGCCACAATATATAAAAACAAGATAATTTAGCTCACCTCTCATGGCAATCAAAAATCTAGTTGGTTTCCTATAGCTACACATTCACATAATCATATTCAATGACATTTTTTATTAATAAGCCCTTAAATTCATCTTGGGTCAAATTAAAGAGATATGTGCGTCTCTCATGGATTCCTCGCTTATGCATTCAAGATGACCGCTTTATTTACTCTAGCATAGTTGCTAAGTAGAATGTCAACAAGCACACAAGTGAATGATCTATGAATCAATCGTAAAAAATAAAATGTTATACCCCGAGAATTCAAAAATCAGACTCGGGAGTTGAAATGGAGAAAGACTGAAAATCTGGGTTACAAGCACATGACGAGTTGTCGGACGACTCGTGATGAGAGCCCACGAGTCTTCAGGTGACTCATGGGGAGGCCTTGGAGAATGGGAATAAAATAAGGAAAAAGGAGTCCCCATGGCCTTGGGAACGACCCATGGGGAGGGAGTATAAGAAAATTTGAAAAGGCAAGGCAGTGGACTTAACGGAAGGAGACCACGACTCGTCATGTCTGGAAATAAGTCGTAGTATGAGTCATTGGGTGGAGTTTTGATAAATTGGTTTTAAGGAGGCAGTACACTTGACGAGTTGTGGCCACGACTCATGGCCACCGGTAACGGGTCATTAGGTCGTCCGTTAGGACCCCCTAGTGATCTGTTTACGTAGTATACCTGACGGGCAAGATGATTGATCGTGGGGACATGTAACGAGTCGTTAGGTCCCTCGTTAGGACCCCTGACAGTTATTTTCCTGTGAATTAGTAAGGGCATTTACATAAATTCCTAAGATCCTAAGGCATAAACTACGACATTTTGGGTTGTGAATAGGAAATTTAAAGGGGTTAAGTTCAGATTTCACTTCATTCTTTCATGCATGCAATAGAAGAATTGAAGGAGCGATTCAAGCCTAGAATTCATCAAATCCATTGCAATTTCTTCTTGGGTCATCAAGTGAGGTTTAAAACTAGCAATCTCAGGTATGTAAGGCTATCAATGGGTGCATTCTTCCACACCCATGCTCCTACTCTATGATTTTACTTAAAATTTATCGAAAACTCATGGGATTTTGTATTTTCTTTTTGTAGAACCTAATGATTTAATTATGGGTTTTGGGATTTGGAAATCTTATCATAATCTACAAACTTTGATCATGTTTTGAGATTCCAATTGATTATAATATGGTTGATTTTGAATTTATAAGCAGTTAAGTTTAATTATGCATGTCCCATGATGAATTGATTTATGATCTATTTTCCATTGATGTTCTGGACAAGCCCAACATGAATTATGATTTAAATTATGAATTTATTTTGTTATCTATTATGATCTTATGAAATTAAAACTATATGCATGACCTACAAGTATGTATGAACCTTATTAAATCATGAGTTATATTTTTGGCTGACTCACCGGCCTCATGTCATGGCTTGTTACATATGTTCAAGAATGTTTAAGAATATCATGATTTAACTATCCCATGAACTCACGTATGTAATATTATGAGTACTATATATTATTTGATCGAACAGTGAGTAGGTTCATGGCTCAGGTTAAGCCCCGGATCTCATGAACTACGTGCCACCATAGGTATGTTGGGACCCCTTTCATGACTGTCCCCGGCCCAAATGGCCATTTTCATGGTGATATCACACTTTCATGATTCTACCCATGGCAAGGTACGAACACCCTCCCGACTAGGGTTACTAGTCGGGATTTATGTGTTCTCATATGAGGTTTGTCAGTTAAAAGAATCTCCCACTATTCCTCACAATTTATGCATGTTTTGGTTATGTATGTTTTCTCAATTCATGTTAAGTAAAGCTCTTCTATTATGATTATAATTATGTTTCTGTTATGAATGTTTTGAAAAAAAACCTGGAGCCATAGGATATGTTAGTATAATTTACGATGCGAGCATGATTTCCTATATGAGCATGATTTTCTACTCTTATGATCATTTCTGAATTTCATATTTGTTTTAAATGTCCGTTTTACATACCTTGCATAGTTAGTACATTCCACGTACTTGACACATACTTTCTATGTTATATCATTTCATGATATAGGTCCTAGTTCTCAGGCTCATCCTCAACCATAGATAGTTTCAGATTTGATCTCAGCGCTCTTGGTGAGTCCTCATGTTTCGAGGGTTGTCTGTTCATACTCTATGTTGTTCTTTCAGATCCTGGATGTTGGATTAGTTGGGGAGTTGTTCCATAAATCTATCCTTCATGTTTAGAGGCGTATCAGACTGCAAGTTTTATTCAAGTCGTATGAGTCTTGTAATGATTTTCTCCTTTGGCTATGTTATGATTAAATTCTTATATGATAAGTCTTCTAGATTCTCTCATATGATTGGATTAGATTTATGCTCATGCCATAGGTCGACATGGAGTCTCTCAGGCTACTTATCCCGTGTCTATGATTCGGGTGTATGTTTGGGTCGTGACAAACTTGGTATTAGAGCCATAGGTTTTATGTGTCCTAGAGAGTTTGAAAGCTGTGTTAAGTAGAGTCTTTTTTATAGGTGTGAAGCGCTCCATACTTATGATGAAGAGGCTACTAGATGTTTAGGAAATGTTCCCTTCTTTCATGATCTATGTTGTGCGATGAACGACCCTTACTCTTCTAATTCATGTTATTCGCATTTGCAGAATCATGCCTCCACGTCGATTAAACTCTAGGAGAAACAGAAATGGTAATGATCATAAGGGTGCCCATGATGGTGAGCATCAGCCAGCTCCACCCATTCACGAGGAGCATGTACCAGAGCCAGCCGCCCATGCTGTGTTTAGGGCGGCAATTTAGATGCTGACACAGGCCATGATTGCCCAGGTCCAAAATCAGATAGTGGCACATTTCCCTTAGAATGGGAATGCAGCGGCAACTAGGGTGAGATATTTCTTCAGGATGAGCCCTACGTAGTTCACAGGGTCAAAGAGGGACAAGGATCCACATGATTTCATTGATGAGATTCTGAATATCACTCGGATGTGGGGGCGAACAATGGAGACTGCGTGGAATTGACCTCCTATCAGCTAAAGGGGGTAGTAGATATATGGTTTAAGCAATGGAGAGATGCCAGGGCAGCGTGTGTAGGCTCGATAGGTTGTGATGCGTTTCACACTACATTCATGGATCGGTTCTTCCCTTAGGAGATGAGGGAGCTCAAGGCAGTAGAGTTTGTTAATCTGAAGCAGGGTATCATGTCGGTCTAGGAATATGCATTGGAGTTCACCCGGTTATCTAAATATGCTCTGGAGTTGGTAGTGGATCAGCGAGTTCAGGTGAGCCATTTGTGAATGGGATAGTAAATTATTTGTAAAAGGATTGCCGGATTGCCATGTTTCACCAAGACATTGATTTTCCCCATATTGTATTGCATACAAAGTAGATGGAGTCGGTCCATAGGAAGAAGAGAGAGGCCAAGAGGGCTAGGACCGATAGCTACAGGATTTCTCAGGCTAGGTCAGGGGTTGGACCACATCAGCAGTCCCAGCACAGGTCTACTACTCCAGCTCCATTATCGGCCATCACACCATCCAAGTTCAGGGGAGACCAGAGGAGCAGGGCTACAGGCTCGAGGGATCATGGTAGCATGCAGGTGGAGCGCACCATTCCAGTTTGTGCAAAGTGCGGCAAGAATCATCTTGGGAGGTACCTGGTCGGTGCGGATGCTTATTTTGGGTGTGAAAACCCAGGCACAGGATCATAGATTTCCCCACAGCTAGTTCTACAACTCCAGAAGCATGACCCCCTCAGCAGGGTGCCTCCACTAGTTCAGTAGGTGGTTAGCGCCAAAATAGGTTTTATGCCCTAGTGCCTCTCCAGGAGCAGGAGGCTTCACTAGATATGGTCATGGGTATGTTGCAAGTCTTCCATATTGATTCTTATGCTTTGTTAGATCCAGGAGCTACTTTATCTTTTGTGACCCCTTACATTGCTATTAGTTTTGGAGCTAGTCCTGATATTCTGTCAAAACCGTTCTCCGTATCTACTCTAGTTGGTGAATTACTGGTAGCTAGGCGGGTATATAGAGGGTGTCCCATCACATTGTTGCATAAGGTTACCTCCGCAAACTTAGTAGAGTTGGCCATGACTAACTTCGATATCATCTTGGGTATAGATTGGTTGTTTGCATGTTATGCTTCGATTAATTGTAGGACCTATGCGGTGGAATTCTGATTTTCGGGTTAGCCATTCTGGAATGGAAGGGTAATTCCATTGTACCAGCAGGTCGGTTTATTTCATACCTTAAGGAAAGGAAAATGATCTCTAAGGGTTTCATGTACCACCTAGTTAGGATTAAGGATATAGAGTCCAAGACCCTGACTATTCAGTCAGTTCCAGTGGTGTGTGAGTATCCGAAGGTTTTCCCCGATGATTTGCCAAGTGTTCCTTCGGAAAGGGAAATTGATTTCGGTATTTATCTATTGGCCGATACGTAGCCTATCTCCATTCCTCCTTACAGGATGGCTCCGGCCGAGCTAAAAGAGTTAAAAGAACAATTGAAGGACTTGTTGGATAAGGGTTTCAGTAGATCGAGCAAGTCTCCATGGGGTGCACCAGTTCTATTTGTTTGGATGAATGATGGGCCCCTTCGAATGTATATTGATTATCGATAGCTGAATAAGGTCACTGTCAAGAACAAGTGCCCCTTTCCCATGATTGATGATTTATTTCACCATCTCCAGGGTGCTAGGCGTTTCTCGAAGAGAGATCTTAGGTCTGGGTATCATCATCTCCGAGTTTGATAGTGTGATATCCCAAATACAGCCTTCAGAACCTGGTATGGCCATTATTAGTTTGTAGTTATGTCATTTGGACTAAACAATGCTACTGCAACTTTTATGGACCTGATGAACAGGGTGTTTAAGAAATATCTGGACATGTTCGTGATCGTGTTCATTGATGACATCCTTATATACTCCCGGAGCGAGGAGGAGCATGCTGCTCATTAGAGGATAGTGTTGTGAATTCTCAAGGATCATAAGTTGGAAACAAAGTTTAGCAAGTGTGAATGTTGGCTAGACTCGGTGGCATTTCTAGCTCATGTGGTTTCCATTGAGGGCATAAAGGTAGATTCTCAGAAAATCGAAGCGGTGAAGAATTGGCCTAGACTAGTGAATGCTTTAGAAATACAGAGTTTCTTGGGCCTATAAGGCTACTACCAAAGATTTTTCGAGGGCTTTTAATCAATTGCAGCCCCATTGACTAGGTTGACTCAGAAAAAGATAAAGTTCCAATGGTCGGAGGCTTGTGAGGAAAGCTTCCAGGAATTGAAGACCCGACTCACTTCAGCACTGGTGTTGACTTTTCCCAAGGGTATGGATGGTTTTATTGTATATTGTGATGCTTTTAGAGTCGTAATTGTATGTTTGTTGATGCAACATGGTAAAGTAATAACATATGCCTCTCGACAACTGAAAGTTCACAAAAAGAATTACCCAACCCATTATCTCGAGTTGGCTGCGTTGTGTTCGCATTCAAGATATGGAGGCATTACTTGTATGGGTTCCACGTGGATGTGTTCATGGATCATAAGAGCTTGCAACATGTGTTCACGCTAAAGGATATCAATCTTCGGCAAAGAAGGTAGTTGGAGTTATTAAAGGACAATGATATGAGTGTTCTTTACCACCTGGACAAGGCTAATGTGGTGGCTGATGCACCTAGTAGGCTCTCTATGGAGAGTGTGTCCCACGTGGTTGAGGGAAAGAAGGAGTTGGTGAAATATGTCCACCAACTTGCAAGATTAGGAGTTAGATTAATCGAGATTGATGGCGGCGTTGTTGTATAGAATGGGTCTAAATCGTCCTTGGTGGTCTATGTCAAATCTAAGCAAGATGAGGATCCGATTTCGAGGAAGCTGAAGGAAGTGGTGCGGAGTCAAAAGGTGGAGGTTTTCTCCCAAGGGGGAGATAGTGTGCTAGGATAGCAAGGTCGCCTATGTGTCCCAGATGTTGATGATTTGAGAGTTCGGATATTGTATGAGGCACATGGTACCTGATATTCTATCCATACGGGATCCACAAAGATGTATCAAGACTTGTGAGAAATATATTGGTGAGATAGTATGAAGAGGGATATTGCAGAGTTCGTAGCCAAATGTCCAAACTGTTAGCAAGTGAAATTCGAGCATCAAAGGCTAGGAGGCATACTTCAGGATATTAGCATTCCAACATGGAAGTGGGAAGACATTAACATGTATTTTATTACATTCCTACCTCATACTCGATGACACAATGATTCCATTTGGCTAGTGGTAACAGGTTAACCAAGGCCACACATTTTCTACCGGTCAAGACCACGTATTCAGTGGATGATTATGCCAAATTGTATAGTCGAGAGTTGGTTCGACTTCATGGAGTGCCCTTGTCTATTATTTCAGACCGAGGTACTCAGCTTACCTCCCAGTTCTAGCGGTCTTTTCAAAAGGGACTTGGGACTCAAGTCAAGCTCAGTACAACATTTCATCCGTAAACGGATGGCCAAGCCGAGCGTACAATCCAGACTCTTGAGGACATGTTGAGGGCATGTGTTATGGATTTTAAAGGTGGTTGGGATGATCATTTGTCCTTAATCGAGTTTGCTTATGATAACAGCTACCACTCTAGTATCCAGATGGCATCGTCTGAGGCTCTTTACGGGCGAAGGTGTAGATCACCGATCGGATGGTTTGAGGTTGGTGAGGCAGCCATGATAGGACTTGATTTTATTTATGAGGCGATGGTAAAGTTCCAATTGATAAGGAATCGGTTATAAATCACTCAGAGTCATCAAAAATCATAAGCTAATGTGAAGAGAAGGAATTTGGATTTTGATGTGGATGACTAGGTATTTCTAACGGTATCTCCCATGAAGGGAGTCATGCAGTATGGGAAGAAAGGGAAACTCAATCCCCGGTATGTTGGTCCCTACTGGATTGTGAGGAGAGTTGGTAAGGTGGCGTATGAGTTGGACTTACCATCGGAGTTATCTTCATTATATCCTGTATTTCATGTATCGCTCTTGAAAAAGTGCTTGGGTGATCCAGCCTTAGTATTTCCAGTGGATAGCATTAGGGTAAGGGACAACCTCAGTTATGAAGAAATTCCCTTTGAAATCTTGGATCGTTAGGTTCGGAAGTTCAGGAATAAATAAGTAGCTTCAGTTAAAGTTTTATGGAGAAATCAGCATGTTGAGGGAGCTACGTGGGAAGCCGAAGCAGATATGATGGCTAAATACCCACATTTATTCTCTACCGGCTCAGTTCCGACTTGAGGTATCAGTCCTACTCTATGATTCTATTTAGTTTTCATGTTCAGTTCATGTGTTCAAGTTTCTTTTATGTGTATGAATGTGTATGTGAATCATGAGATCAGTTCATCTATGTGTAATGAATCGGAGGTAGTCATTCCGTAAGAATTTCGGTTAAATAATCAATATTTGAGTATGATAATTGTATATCTATGTTTTCTTCTTATTTGTAAAATTCATGGATGAATATTCCCAAGGGGGATATATTGTTATACCTCGAGAATTCAAAAATCAGACTCGGGAGTTGAAATGGGGAAAGACTGAAAATCAGGGTTGCAGGCACAAAACGAGTCATTGGATGACTCGGGAGGAGAGCCCATGAGTCGTCAGGTGACTCATGGAGAGGCCTTGTAGAATGAGGATAAAATAAGGAAAATGGAGTCCCCACGGTCTTGGGAACGACTCGTGGTAAGACACCACGAGTCGTTAGGTCATCCGTGGGGAGGGAGTATAAGAAAATTTGAAAAGGCAAGGCAGTGGACTTAACGGAAGGAGACCACGACTCGTCATGTCTGGCAATGAGTCATGGTATGAGTCGTTGGGTGGATTTTTGATAAATTGGTTTTAAGGAGGCAGAATACTTGACGATCGTGGCCACAGGTAATGGGTCGTTATGTCATCCGTTAGGACCCCCCTAGTTATCAGTTAAGGCAGTATACCTAACGGGCAAGATGAAGGATCGTGGGGACAGGTAACGAGTCGTCAGGTCCCTTGTTGGGACCCCTGGTAGTTATTTTTCTGCAAATAAGTAAGGGCTTTTACGTAAATTTCTAAGATCCTAAGGCATAAACAAAGATGTTTTAGGTTGTGAATAGGGAAATTTAAAGGAGTTAAGTTCAGATTTCACTTCATTCTTTCATGCATGCAATGTAGGAGAATTAAAGAAGTGATTCAATACTAAAATTCATCAAATTCATTGGAATTTCTTCTTGGTTCATCTAGTGAGGTTTAGAACTAGCAATTTCAGGTATGTAAAGCTATCAACGGGTGGATTCTTCCACATCCATACTCCTACTCTATGATTTTACATAAAATTTATCAAAAACTCATGGGGTTTTGTATTTGCTATATGTAAAACCTAATGATTTAATTGTGGGTTTTGGAATTTTAAAATCTTATCATAATCTAGGGACTTTGATCATCTTTTGAGATTTAAATTCATTATAATATGGTTGATTTTGAATTTCGAAGTAATTAAGCTTAATTATGCTTGTCCCTTGATGAATCAATTTATGATCTATTTTCCATTGATGTTCTTGACAAGCCCAGAATGAATTATGATTTAACTAGCCCATGAACTCACTTATGTATTACTATGAGCATTATATATGTTTTGGGAGTAGTATCTAACATCGAGTAGGTTCAGGGCTCAAGTTAAGCCCTAGATCTTATGAACTACGTGCCACTATAGGTATGTTGGGACCCCTTTCATGACTGTCCCCAGCCCAAATAGCCCTTTTCATGGTGATATAACACTTTCATGGTTCTACCCTTGGAAAGGTATGAACACCCTCCCGACTAGGGTTACAAGTCGGGCTTCATGTGTGATAATATGAGGTATGTCCGTTAAGAGAATCTCCCACTCTTCCTCACGATTTATGCATGTTATGGTTATATATGCTAGCTCAAGTCATGTTTAGTAAAGATCTTCTATTATGATTGTGATTATTTTTATGTTATGAATGTTTTGGAAAACCTGGAGTCGTAGGATATGTTATTATAATGTATGATACGAGGATGATTTCCTACTCTTATTATCATTTATGAATTTTATACATATTTTAAATGTCCATTTTACTTACCTTGCATACTCAGTATATTCCACGTACTGACCGCATACTTTCTATGATGTATCATTTCATGATACAGGTCCTAGTTCTCAGGCTCATCCTCAACGGTAGATAGCTTCATATTTGCTCTCAGCACTCTCGGTGAGTCCTCATGTTTAAAGGGTTGTATGTTCAAACTCGATATTGTTCTTTCAGTTTCTGGATGTTGGATTAGTTGGGGACTTGTCCCATCAATCCGTCCTTCATGATTAGAGGCTTATCAGACTGCAAGTTGTATTCAGCCGTATTGTATGAGTCTTGTACTGATTTTCCCCTTTGGCTATGTTATGATTACGTTCTTATATGATAAGTCTTCCACTAATGTGATTGGATTAGATGTATTCTTATGTCATGGGTCGACATGAAGTCTCTCGGGGCTCGTTGTCCTATGTCTACGATCAAGGTGTACGTTTGGGTTGTGACATAAAAAATAAAGTGACTAATTTCCCTTAAGATGGTTGTAAACCATCCATCATTGGGACCAGTTACTACACCTTATAAAAAATTATAGCTACTCCTAAAAATGAAAACATTTACCCAGTTCAAAGGTCTCCCCTTAGAAAAAGAACCAAAGCCATGAGAAAAATTGAAGGGTTGATGAGACATGCCATTTTCATAAAACTTTCAAACAAAAATATGATGGCATACTCACCCTTAACCTTAAAACTTTGGATGATATTCCCTCACCCCACACTTAAAGTTATGTTTTGTCCTCAGAGGATCTATAAAATAAAATAAGACAGGAGTGAGACATACTCCCTAAGGCCCTCGAGGGCTTAGTTAGTAGCATGTCTCCGTGATTCATAGGTCAAACGACCCCACACTTAAGATTAGACCATGCTCCTTACCATTGATTTCAAGTAAACAAACTTCCCCTTCTCTGCAAAAGAAAAGCAATAAAAAGTTAACACTATATGAAAACAATAAAAACTACACTATTACAAATTGGGTTGCCTCCCAAAAAGCTATTGATTTGATGTTGTGGCGCGACGCCATCAAGTTTCACCACTTTTTCTATCACTTTGAGCTTATAAATTTCAGCCCTAGTTTATTTTTCAATTTCCTATTATGCTCAAGAGATGGTTGTGTAAACATGAAGGGACCAAGTAATAGATATTGCCTCTTCACCTTCTTACCCCTTAAGTGAGAGATGTCAGTGTGTCTTTCGCATAATGAATTTTAGAATATAGGGGCATTGTTCCTCATCTACACATCCCTCCATAGGCTTGGAAGTCTCTATTTCTAGGTTGTCGACTAAACACAATGTCGAAAAGTATTTAGAATGAGTACCATTACGCCCTAACTCCAAGATAGAATTATGCATAACATCCTCACTTTTACCCAACGTCTCAACATAGGCATCAACCAACAAAGAGTCATCTAATGGTTGGGATTCTTCTTCGTGTTCCTTTGATTGACTAGTTTCCACAACACTTTATAGTTGGGCCTCAAACACCTCAACTTTTTCATTCTATAGACCCTGCAGGTCATTCATACATGAGCCAAACTAGTCTGTCTCTTGTCTGATCTCTATTCTCCCTTCCACTTGAGGTTCCTCTTGAGTATGGCTAATACCATTACTTGCAAATCATTACAAGTTGTAGTCTCAACCATCATCTCTGTGAACTTGGAACTCATCCTTTTTAAGGCTCCTCCCTATTCAGTAAGCTACTCTATAAATATTTCCATACGCTCCAGGATAAGTTTTTCCATATTGCTTATTTGAACATGATGTTCCTCCTCTTTATTATTTCTATAAGCATAAAAAATAATAGGAGGATCATAATAGGGGGTTGGGGAAGGGGAATAAAAATTTGGGCAACTACTCTAGTGGCCATCTAGACCACCACATACACCACATGTATTATAGTGTTGCCACATGTGGGATCCTCCCTAATTTAGACAAGGATCACAAAAATATGAATACCCAATGATCGACCCATTTATATACCATGATGTCATGTTATGAAGAGTGGTCAAATAAAGAAAAAGAAAAATATAAGTCTATACAATATATACAGAATAACGAAATAAAAATTTTAACCTACAAACAATCAACAATATTCAAGTCCCTGGCAACAGTGCCAAAAATATGATGTCGCCCAAGCACACACAAGCACACGTGGTCGTCAAGTAATATAGGACTGGAAATCCCGATTATCGACCCCTCAGAGACTTGTCAATTCAATCATGTACTTCTTTATTTCACTATTCCATCAAACAACTAAAATGGAGAATTGTTTAGATACTTAAACTACTAAAAACATTAAATATAAAATTAACTAAAGTTGTTGCAAACTTTGATTTACTTCAGATGATGATGAAAATCCAGGAAAATGGCACTTTTGCCTTTAAGTTGTGTTTTCAAGACATGATTACACTATAGCGAATATTCCTATGATTGCTAGTTTCAAGTTCCTATCGCATTCCTTTCCACTCTCTCGAGCATCCAAGAACTCTCTCATGAACCCTAAAGCCTATATCCCTATGGTCACAGGAGAAACATGAAACGACAATTATGCTTACTTGTAATTCAAATAAACAGGGTTGAAGGGTATATCCCTACCCTCAACAACAACTTCTATCCTCTCACCAATGGGTTCGAGGGTCTTTAAATTCCTATTTTATATTTACCTTTAACCCTTTTGGTTCCCTTTTCTAAGATCAACCGAAAGCTAATAGATTTACTTACAAGGTGATCAGTCTAGTAAATGTAACAAGTAAATGTAAACAACCATTAAAGATGAATGGGAAGTAGCATAAATATGTCTTTCAAACTTCAACCATCCATCATGGCCAAAATCCTAGAGTATGAGTTTAGCCATAGACAAGTGGAAAAACGCAGTCTTAATCATCATCATTCAAAGTATAACAATAAAGAAAAGAAGAAATCTAAGTAGAAACTTGTCTCTCCTTCCAAGCTGTATTACTGATAACCCTTAAACCATAACTCCGATCGAAGTATGAAGAAGATGTTTTCAATAAAGAACCCAACTAGAGTTTGGGGTCAAACCCACATGGAATATGGAAGATCTAGACTAAAGCCAGTAAGTGAAGTTGTTGGGTAGTTACTCCAAATTGGGGGTTCTAAAGAAAAGAATAAAAACAACAGTTAAAACTTTGGTTGAAATCTAGAATGAAATCTAACTAGCATTTTGTGTTCTCCATGGGTACATAACTGCTCTGGATATACAATCGTGATCATCACCAATGCGTACTGGTAGAACTGATAACTTAGGTTCATCCAAACAACTAGTTCATCCCTATTGAATGACTATACTCAATTACCGGGTCAGGTCTCATGAGCGATTGCAAACTAATTGTTATCAATATGTCCCAAATTTAATTGTCCTGCGACCACAACTCAAGTTAATACAATGATCATCAAGATCAAGACTTTGTTTTAATTCTCTTTTCCTAATTTCTACCTCTCCAAGCTCAAGAAAGTAAAGAATTCGGGCAAGTCCTAACGTTTTACACCGTTAAGAAATGTTTAAGAATGAAGAGAATACAATACAAGTGTTTTGCATTGGTTTTGAATCACTTTTATGTAACCCTAGCTTGTTAATCTACCATGGTTCCCTCAACCCTAGCTATGGAGGTTTTAGCCTCTCATAGTTGCAAGATTGTGATTTGCATTCATAATTAAACATAAGTCAATACTTAAAATTATGGATGAGAGAAAAACTTCTTTTTATAAATCAGCAAAATCCTCAAGAACAAAATATAAAGATCAAGAGAAAGTCAAAAAAGGTTGATCACAAGTCAATCAACCCAATTCTCAAGTCCACAAATGTTAACTAACTCGTGTGTAATCTATTCTAATTAATTATAATGAAAATAAAACATAAAACATATTTATACAGACATAAAAATCCTTTTCCTAGGCTAACAAGGTTAATTTCCATAACTGAAGCCGCCTGTGTCACGATCATTCCTACGACCCATAGTAGGTATGCACGGGTCGTACCTACTTCCCGTATGTCATTGGCTGGCTGAAATTTGGCTAAGTGTTGGACCTTGGTATGAACTGTACATGCTTCCTACGAGTCTTACTATGCTTCCGTGGCTTGACTTTAAGACTTCGAAATTTTTTTGAAGTTCTTCACGAGTGATATGGTACGACTCGTACCTTGATGCCACGACTCGTACTATCTATCCATATCAGGAGTAAGACACTTGTGCAAATCTTCTAAATCATTCCACGACATCTACACTACGACCCGTACAAGCATTGTATGACTCGTCCTGAGAGTCGTAGGATACATTGTTCATCCTTAGCCTTCTGACACTTCTCATGATCTATAGTACAACTCGTAGCACCATCCTGCGGCTCGTACTGAGAAATGTGACTTAAGCCTATTTTCTGCACTTTCAGGCTATCTTTTGCACATTCTTGGTCCAACACCTATTTATCCTGTAATTAGAGAAAAAGTGACTTATATCCATATAAATATACCTAAGTCCATGCTATTTTCATAGTTTTGAGCGGTGAAAGTGTTGTAAAATCATAGCACATCAACACCCTCAACTTAAGACTTTTGCATGTCCTCAGGAAAAGAAAAAAAAACTAAACGCAACATGATGCTCAACTAGAAAATAAACCTAGGATACTACAGCCAAAACCAAACAAAACTTGCACTATACATTCAACACTTTCTGACCCTTTTCTATGAACCAACATCAGCTAATGTACTACAAGCAACCACAAAACATAATAAACAGGGATCATGACATGTCATCTAGCTATCAACAGAAAATCAAGTCATCACCACTGCTTTTAACACAAATCAATGGTAAAAGTAAACATAATCCATGTACCCTCACAACAAATGAAGTCCCCACTCACAGATGTAGTGTCAAATATTTCATGGCACTAAACAAACAAGATGCTCACTCTCACAAAGAAGTTTCAAGTATTGTGTATTAGATACCATAGGTTTTCCCTTATTTTCTGTGCTTTAATTTATCATATGGTCAGATTAGGATCACTATATGACTTGATGCGACTTGTAATGTAGGATTTAGGGCTGGACATGATAAATATGAAAGATTTTATGAGTGACTATCCCTTCCTTTACACTACATACATTGGCCTCACCATTCACCTATTTCACCCTTTTTTCTTTTCATTCCTTTTCTTCCCTTTTCACCACTTTTATGTGCATTTGTATGGGTGTGGTGTATTTTCAACTTTTTCTGGCATTTTTTCTTTCGAATTTTCTTTTTCAAGATTTTCAAATTTTTTCATCTCATTTTTTAATTTTTTTTTTCATTTTTCACACCACACCTCATTTTTAACATTTTCTCTTTCTCTTTCCCTTTTTCTCGTTCCACCATTTATGCATAAGGATAAAACAGGTTCATTATAAAAAGTAGATATGATTAATCGGTTAATCAAAGAAAATGGCCTATTAAAGGCTCAAAATTGGGATCAAGGGGATCATATGATTTTGGTAGGGCTATTTAGGCTAAAAGTGAGCTTAACAAATAACGACCTATGATCATATCCTAACCAACCAACTTTAGCCTATGCAAAGACCAACAAGGAAAGTTCTAGATCTTCAACACAATACTGAACTAAGTATTACACCTCACTCACTCATGGTACATGAATTATATTCACCTTACCTATCTAGTTTACACATGGATTAACAAGACTCCTCATGCTAATAAACTAAATGACATCAAAAGATCCACAGAAATCATGCATGCAGTCAGAAATACATAGCTAATGCATCAAAAAATTTTAAACAGGGTCAATTTTTTTTCTAAAATCAAAATTAGTGCATTTTCATTGGCTGAGCACTCCTAAGTTATTTCCTAATTAAACAAAAATCACAAAATAAAAGTAAAAATCCTAAACATGTCGGTTCTACTAGATAGCATGTTTGAGGAAAAAGACACACGGTAAGAAAAACCCTCGGATGAATCCAAGAAATTCCAAAAATCAAAAGTACACCTCCTACCCTTTTTGAAAATTAATCTTTGTCCTGAAGCATGAAGTACAAGAACATAGGGAAGGGAACATACCTGTGGTGCTCTAAGCGCTCCTATCGTCCTGCGCGCGGAGGAGGTACCTCCGTTGTAATCGTGGCACTAGCGGTGGCTCATGCACTCAATGAAGTATCCACAGAGGGAGTGGTTACCCCCTCAGTAGTCTTGGACACTTCTACAGCCTCTGTGTCAATCAGGGATGAAGGTGGCTTACCCAAAAGGTCATGACCACTGGTAAGATCAGGTTGAGTCATGGTGGAGCTGCCTGCTCCTCTAGCTCACTCCTGCAACTCTGACATATGTGAGTCATGAGTCTACAGGGTCTCTGCTCTGGCCCACTTTCTTTCTTTCCTTTCCTTCTTCCTCCACTTCCTCAGAATCTCCTCTCCAACATCCTCACAAGCTCTTTTCTTTCCCTTTTCTCCAACAGTTGTCGTTGGTTCCCAATAAGCCTCTAGATCAATCACCTTATTGGGATATGCGTCGAGGTCTGGAAGAGTGGGGGCTACTATGGCTGCCGGTTTTCATGATGAAAACTTGTCTACTTGGCTCCGAAGAGCCCCTAACTCCTCACGGAGACTGCTGGTGTGTATCTGCTCTTCCATGCGTACATTGAATCGGCTCTTAAATCCATCCAGGCGAGCATGTAGGGCCTGAGCTACTGTATCTATCTCCAATTTGAACCTTGGCTTTACGTTTTCCATCATAGCTTGAATTTTTCATTCAGCCATGGTCAACCGTTCGGCCAGTTTCTAGAGGAAGTCCTGAGGCACCAAAATATGTCCTGTTGGAATTTTGAGTCTACAGGATAGGCTGTGGTGCAGCTGAATTGCTAAGAGATGACTCTGAATAACCGGTATCTATAGTCGGTGTCTTTCTCTACTCCTGTAAGGTGGGGTATTCACCTATGCGCCCCCTACTGGATGGACTAAATGAGCTGGTGTGGGAAGCCGGGATCGGCTCACCAGGTTCATTTCATCTCGGATAAGGCCGATATGGATACCTCTAGTCTCCGATCAGATACTCAACCCCGTCGTATTAGCACCCCTACCTCTATGCATAGTCTAAATACAATACTCGGGAATAGGATGGTAGTGCTCACTCCCACCGCCCGATCATTTATCTCCTCTACAATGATCCTCGGGATGTTGATAGGATAACGGGACATAAGGCATGCGACCAAAGTTGCTCTATCAGCACTCAATGTGTTGTCATTGACCATGGGTGCTAACTAGTGGCGTACTAGTGTCCATTAAGATTTTTATATGAAGTTAAGTGAGTTCTTTTCCACCTTCTTTCCACTAGTAACCCACTCAACTTCTTCCTTATTCTCAACAATCACATCCGCCAACCATTGCAACTGCCTCTGCCTTTCCTGCAATCCCAAATTCCTGATCTGCTTCATGCCTCTACCCTGTAATCATACTCAGGCTTCAGCCGTGTAGGCCCGGACTGTGGTCTATATAGAACCCGAGAGATTGTATGCTCTGATATGTTTACCTGTCAGCCTCGGACCAACACGCTCTCCAGTTGGGGTTGGTCTTTTATTTTCTTCCCCTCTTTTGCCTTTTGCTCCATGGTGGACAAATAGTTGGCATAGAACTGTCGGACCAATTATGTGGAATACTGAGCTAGAGTCTTGGCCATCCACTCGAAACCATAGAACCTAAATATCCATTTTATCTCCTCAACTTCATTTAGTGAGTTTGTGAGGATCCTCAGTTCTTCCTGGGTGCTCCGCCTTGGCTTGTTTTTGGTGGTGAGAGAAATGCCTTGCTCATAAATCTCTCTAGATCCCGGCACTCTCCACTGGACTGTGCGATTCTCTCTAGAAGGGGTCGGTACTTGTGCAACTTTAGGAGACACCTCCTCTTAGTCATCGCTCCCACTTGGATCTTTGGATTGGGTTTCCTCAGACCTTTCTTCTACATTTGAGTCATTTCTCGACTCTTTATTACCTTCTTTAGCTCCCTCCTCAGACTGGGGAGCTTGGGCGGATGTGGCAGTAGTTGTTTCGGCTTGTGCTTTTGCTTTTGCCCTAGTGGTTCTGGTTCCATCACTTTCTAAAGTGTCTACCTGGTAATCCTCGACTGAACCACTAGGGGAGTGGCCTGCTTACTCAGCCTCGTACTTAGATTTTTCATCAAGTAATGTTCTCTGGGATGTTTCTTTGGATGCTTCACGCTTCATTGTCATTGTTCATGTATAGAAAAGAGTTAGAATTCCATATTTTAGAAAGAAGAACTAGAAATGAAAATTTTCAGATTCTCAACACGGGTTGACAGTACGGGTCATATGATGAAGGTACAACTCGTATGAAGTCCCAAAAACTCTATATGCATATTATGGCTCACAGGTACGACTCGTACCAGAAAGGTATGACGCATACCTTGAGTCTTCTGATAAAGCCCCTTCACTACTATTTTCTCTGGATTTTTCCACACTCGTGGTAGGACCCATAGGTCGATTCCACGAGTCATAGAAAGGACTTTTCGGGCCTTATCTAGCTTATTCTTCTTCCGGTCTTGGGTACAAATGCATAATACGACTCGTAATGGCAAACCACAAACCATACTGTGCTTCGTACCACTTTCTTGACTTATTCAATTTTTGTCCAGTTTGCAAGGACTCTTTTTGACGATTTGGGTACTCGGATTTCCCCAAGTCTAGGCATATCATTCAATTGATTAAACACTACTCATCCCTCCCTTTTTAATCACTACCCGTAACTCAATTTTGAAATGCTTCAATGCACAAGTTCATCCCAAACATATTATTTCCCAGTCGCACATAATTCAATAATATCCCTGATCATTGTAACTTTCAGATTTTTCTAGCAAACACCATGACTCACAGGGATGTTGATAGTTATGACCTTAAGCAACTATATTTTTTTAAATATTCAATGCAATACTTAGTTGTTGCTTCTTTCTTTGACTGATATTCAAGAATATGGGTTGAGACGCACTTCATTTGAGCAAGAAATTGCTCATAGATTCTTTACTTTTGAGTCACGGGTGTGAGGAATTCGTAGGTAGGGCTCGTTCTTTTGTTTTGTTTGTGTGGGAAAAAGGGTAGTGTTAGGTCTTGGGTTTAAAAGAAGGGAAGGGCAAATTTGAAAATTTTGGGTCGAGTTGGTTTAATTTATAGATTTGTACCCGGTACGAGTTGTAGGAAGCCCATACGACTCGTTCCTTAGACTTATAAGTTAGAGTATTGAAAAACTTACATGAGGACCTACGAGTACATCCTATGATTCGTACGAGGTGGGTACAGTTTGTATGATGACTCGTAGGTTGTTGTTTGAAAAACATCTCTGAAACTCACAACGCCTCCTGCTACGACTCCTGTGATGCTGTCACTAGTCGTACTAACAGTTCTAGCAGTTGCTTTTCCATCAGTTTTTCTGCCTTCTATTTTAGTTTTCCCTATAGACTGAGCATACATTAGTTCAATAACTTGTGTTGCCTCCCAAGAAGCGCTTGATTTAACATCGCGACACGACGCAGGTGGCCCAGTTACTCAGACTTCACCAAGAAACCACTTGGGTGACCTCCCAAAAAGCGCCTGATTTAACGTTGTGGCACCATGCAAATCTCTTGACTACTCAAAAATTGTCAGGTGACTCAGATTCATCCTCTAGTGCTGAGATTACACTGAATTCCTTCGATTGCTGCATAGATCGACAGATGTTGAAAGTGACCTCTTATTTGTTTAGTCTAAACATCAGCTGACCAGCCTCCACATCTACTAAGGCCCTCCCAGTCGTAAGGAATGGTCGCCCTAGAATGATGGGGACCTCATAATAAACCTCGAACTCCAAAATCACCAAGTCTGCTGGGAATATGAATTTTTCCACATTAACTAGTACATCGAACAGGATCCCCACTGGCTTTTTCACAATTCTGTCGACCATCAATAGTCACATAGTGGTCGGTGTGGGGGCTCCTAAACCCAATTTCTTTAATACTTCCAATGGCATCAACTTGATGCTTGCTCCTAGATCACAAAGTGCCCTTGCAAACTCGACATTGCCAATGGTGCACGATGTAGTGAAAGTACCTGGGTCTTCCGTCTTTTGAGCCAGGACCCATGTAGTTATGGCACTACAGTGATGTACATTGTCTATCGGCTCATAGCTTATAGACCTCTTCTTTGTCACAAGGTCCATCATAAACTTAACATATCCCACCATCTGTTCCAACGCCTCAACCAATGGTATGTTCATAGATAGTTGCTTAAGCATTGAAAGGAATTTCTGGAACTTACCATTTTCACCCTTTTTCTTCATTCTTTGAGGGAACAGTGGAGTTGGTCGCGTGATAGCTCGGTGCACTTCAGTTGCTCCTTGATCAATGTTAGGTTCTTTTTCACTTATCTGGGCCTCTAGCAAGTCAACATTCTCCATCTCAGCACTCTTATCATTCTCCTCAATCATGCTCTCTTTCTTCAATTCAACTACAATCGGAAAAGGGGGGTCAACTGTGGTCTTACCACTCCTAATCATCACTGCCATGTAGTGGCTATCATTCTTTGTGTTCTGGATGGTGTTGCTAGGCAGTGTACCCTTTTTTCTATGGTTTAGTGATGCTGATTGTTGCCCAAGCTGCTACTCAATCTACTTGATGGTGGTTGCATGAGATTCTACTCTTTGACCCATACTTGTTATGTCACCACGGATCTCCTTTAATTTCTCATTAGTGGACCTCACCTTTTTCAGCATCTCGGCCATCATTCTCTCTAACTTTTAATGCCCAGCCTCTGCTTCTCGTTCATTGGGAGGCATACAAACTCCAGCCTTGTCATTGCGGTAGCCATCGTTTCTTCTCCATTCTCCATTGCGCTCATGACCGCGGCTCCTATCTCTATACCTATTTCGATTGTAGTTGTCTCTGTATTGGTTCCGACCATGGTTTCCAGAACCTTGGCACCAATTGTCTTGTCCATACACTTGGGCATTGGCTCGAAAACACGCCACTTGGTTTTCCAAGAAATTTACCTTTTCCTCGGAATCAGAGTGATCTTCTCCCAGCTTCATTCCTTGTGTCCTCGCCGTATTTACCTTTTTGGCTCCTGCTCCCAGAATGTGCTTTGTAAGAAAATCCAACAATGTGCGTATGTGAGCCAACTCCTGGTCGCGTTCTTCTTCCTTCCTACGTTGGTCTGCAGTCAAACCAACAACATATGTACCGACCGTTGCATCTGCCTCCCTAGTATGTATGCCCTTTTTGTCTTGGTCACCCTATCAAGGATAGTAGCAGCTTGCTCCCACGTGTGACTCATCAATACTCCTCCTGTCACCATGTCTACAATAGTTTTTTGCTATTACTTAAAGACCTATAAAATATTTCCAACAAACTGCCATATGGGATCTTATGGTTTGGGCACTTTGTCAACTTCTTCTTGAACCTTAGCCAGGTTTCATGAAGTGACTCGTTCTTGAGTTGTGGGAAATTGTAGATCTCATCCTTTAGCTGAAACATTCTGGAGGGGGGAAAGAATCTCTTCATGAAGGCCTGCTTGAGTTCCCTCCAGTTGGTTATGGAGCAGTTGGGCAACTCCGATAACCATAAAGTGGCTTCCCCTAATAGAGAGAAGGGGAAAAGTCTGAGCCTAATGGCATCTTGGCTAACTCTAGGAAACCTGTGCGCCTTGCAGATTCCTATGAAGTTCATCAAGTGCAGGTTGGCGTCACTCGCTGCATGACCACTGAGCACCCCTTTCATGTTTAACAATTGAATCATAGTGCTCGTGACGTCGAATTTTTCCCCAGCGAGCAGTGGTGGTGGAAACTTTCTCCAGGTTAGCCAACTTCATCAATTTCTGGGTCCTCATCATCGAATAACTAAGGGGCAAGTCTATAACCTTTGTTTCCCCTCCCATGTCGACCAACATTAACTACCTCTTCTATGATATTTTCCGTATCCTGAAGTGTAGCTAGCCAAGCTAGCTCAGCTAGCTTAGCTTCTTCAGCTATGCGGGCATCTCTTTTTTCCTAGTTTTCCATCCTATGCAGTGTTCCTTCAATTTCTGGGTTCAATGGAGTCAGGGGATTTCCACTACTCCAAGTGCTTGGCATTCATCGGAATACAACATGTGGGTATCAATAACAAAAAAATCATAATTAAGGAAATAACTATCAAAAAGTAAAATACAAGAAAATAATCTGGTCTTAGCCATATTCCACAGCAATAGCGCCACTATTTGATAACGCTCAAACCATACCTCCTACAGAAGTATGAAGTGGACGTTGTCAATAATGAACCCAACTAGAGGTTGGGGGTTCTAATTAATTATAATGAATATAAAAAAAAAAGTATTTATACAAACATAAAAATCCTTTTCCTAGGCTACCAGGGTGAATTTCCATAACTGAAGCCGCCTGCGTCACGATCATTCCTACAACCTGAGCAGGTATGTACGGGTTGTACCTGCTTCCCATTTGTCATTGGCTGGCTGAAATTTTGTTAAGTGTTGGACCTTGGTACGATTCGTACATGCTTTCTACGAGTTGTACTGCTCTTCTGTGGCTTGACTCTAAGACTTTGAAATTTTTCTAAAGTTCTTCACGAGTCCTATAGTATGACTCGTACCTTGATGCCCAACTCGTACTGTCTATCCATAATAGGAGTCATCCTCTTGTGCAAATCTTCTAAATCTTTCCACAACATCTACAGTATGGCTCGTACAAGCATTGTACAACTTGTACTGTAGTCGTAGGATGACCTCTTCATCCATAGCCTTCTGAAACTTCTCAAGATCTGTAGTATGGCTCGTAGTACTATCCTATGGCTCGTACTGAGAATTGTCACTTAAGTCTATTTTCTGCACTTTCAAGCTAGCTTTTGCACATTTTTTCTCCAACACCTATTTATCCTGTAACCAGAGAAAGATTGCCTTATATCCATATAAATATACCTAATACCATGCTATTTTCGTAGTTTTGAGCGGCGAAAGTGTTGTAAACTCACAACACATCATTTACAACCCTTCACAAATGAGATACGTAATGTAAAAGTTATCCAAAGATTACTAATAAATGAACTAGAGGCTATATTTATCATTGATCCTTCATATAACACTTCCACTCAAGTAGTTAGTTTTAGAATCATCAAATTTTATTCCAGAATGGGTCTAGCATGTATCCCAATCCATAGCCCCAAGTTGGGCTCATGTTTCTGCTAATGTTTAGCTCTGAATGCCCATCCCCATCTATAGCATCAAGGAATTAGCCAAATTTCAACACTTCTATATCATCCGAGCACGCTGTACCACTCATTTCGCCTAGGTGTTTAATGACACATCTTCTAAAGTTAGTGACCTAGCGCACGGTGCCATCCATAGCCCCAACTTTGATACACAATCTTCTAAAGTTTTAGACCTGGTGCCCGGTGCCATCCATGGCTCCAGGTCCTTCTCACACTCTCAAATCTTCACACCTTGGGCGAATTGAGGTCCTTTTTCCTTGGTTTCCTACTCAAAACATCTTGAATCATTTGTTATCTTGAAAACCACACAAACACATGAATTTATTAATTTCCTAAGGATTATAAACTTAAAACAAGGTAAAAGATTGGCAAAAACATGAAAAATGGGCATAGAAATATGCCCAACATTTGGCGTCTCTGTGAGTCTTTTGTTGCACTTGATTTAAGAGATACCATCAATTTTATTTTAATTATTGGCATTGCAAATGAATTTTGAATAATGAGCGTTATCTTGTAAAGGGACACTTGATAGTATAAATGAGCATTCTCTTATCATGGGTTGCACATTCGTTGATTGGCTTTTTGACTCACATGCTACCTTGTCTAAAGTCATACTTTTGATATGATTATGAAATTTGTAAACTCCTTGCATTGTGATCCCTTGTTTGGTGAGGTATTTAGCTGAATTCTTGTAAGTGCACAATTGTTTAGAACTTGCCTTAAGTGTGACTCGAGGCAAAATTCTAGTTATGGTTGCACTTAGAACATAATTTTGGGCTTTCTTTCGATAGGAACTTCACCCAAAATGACCTACTTTAACTTCTATATTTGCTATGCAATTTTTGAGCCTTTGACCCTTTTCCTTAGAAACCACATTACAAGCCTATTTTCCATTTTTAATCCCTCTCTTGGCGCCCATCCTCGCTAGTTGCTAATGATTGAAAGAATGAAAAATAGGGCTTGAAGCCTAAAATTTGGGAAGAGATAAGGAATAAATGAAGCAAAAGCCTATGTTTGAGGGTTTGAAAAAAAATACAAGGGAAGAATATGTGAGCTTCAATGAGGGGTAGTACCAAATTGTGATAAAACAAAGTCAAATGGTTGGTTGAAAAACCTCTAGCATTAGGAAACAATTTGAAAGGTGCTACCACTTGCTTAACTAAGGCTAATTGTGGAGCCGGAGGGGTTATAAGGATGGTTTTTGATATGAAATTAGAAAGATAAATAAGGAGAGATAAGGTGGAGTGAGCTCATCAAAGTAGTGGGATAGTTAAAAAGTGTTCACAAAAGGCATTAGGGATGTTCTAGTCACTAGAGCTAAACATTTATCCTACCCTTACACCTAGACATCATGATAATCCACAAGTCCTTTATGATTTTGAGTGTAGCAACTCTATATTAGTGGAGAAATACACGAGGGCAAGCCTATGGTTCAATTTGCATGCACTTGAATTTCTTTGTGAGGGTGAGCATATCTGCTTTATTCTATAATCCCTATACGTGAAATGCATAAAAGATTAATGGGATTCTCTCTTGGTGTGAGTGACATCACTTCCTTAAGGTACATACTTAAATGTATTTTAAAGTAAAAGGTGTGATTAGAACATGTGTGCACCGATCATTAAGCAAACCTGAATGTGAATTGCTGATGACTTGAGAGGCTACTTGAGCTTGTTTTGATGAACTATGCCCCTTATTTTGAATGAAAGAAAATATTTATGTCATATGCCAATTGTTGGTCTTTATGTCTTGGAGTGTGTGCAACATATTTGATTCCCTTCATTGTATTGAGTTGGTGCGCAGTTTTAGGGTTTTCCTAACTTTAGGAATCCTTTTGGCACAACTCTTGTGATATGGCATGCTTAAATCAATTTCATAGTTATGAGGAATGCCTTGCTTGTGGACAAGCAATGGTTCAAGTTTGGGGGTTTGATGAGTTGGTAAATTACCAACTCATTAGGCTTTTAAGCATGAGTTTTTGCTTTGTTTTCAACTCATTTGGAAAGGTTTTATGCCCTTTCTCTTAGATTTTTCAGGTATTAAACTTAAATAGGGAAAGCAAAGGAATTGAACTAAAAAGCAAAGTGTTGAGGAAGACGACCTGCGGTTCGCAGGTTGGCACCTGTGAAACGTAGGTAAGGCACAGGATCACAATGGTCGTGAGCTTAAGATCACTTCAAAAATGGAGGTGCACCCGCAGAACACACCCAGGCTTCTCTGAACCAGAGTTGCGAGAGACTTGCGCTTCACTGCTGCATAAATGAAATCCGTGTTGAAAAGTGTAAAAATGTCCAACTCTGGCTCAAGGAGATTTTGGATGCTTCTCAAGGCAAAAATTGGATTACCTGCACAATAAAAAGGTGCATACTTTCCCTAATTTGTACACACATTTATATTAGAAAAAAACAACTTTTGAAATATCAATTTCTGTAGAGAGAGAAACATAGAGAGAAGGGAGAGCTTGTCTTCTTGATCTTCAAATGATTAGGGTAAGAGCCTACCATTGAAGCATACTTTGAAGCTTAATTTTACTACTCAATGATGAATGTTAATGAATCTTTTGTTGATATAATCTTCTCATCCCCATTCATGAGTAGCTAATTTGATTGCTAGTGGTGTGTACTTAATACGGGTTTAGAATGGATTAGGTGTTATTGTTTTATTCTTAGAATCACTTATTATGCACGAATTTAATTCTTTGTATATGTTATAATTGAAATATTTATGGTTGCAAACATAAATTTTGTTTACTTATCTTGCTTTTTCTTGAAAAAGAAAAGTAGGATATGGGTGAGAAAACATTAGTGGGGAATTGAGCTTTGTAAGTGTGGGGTTGGACTAGAGATAGCCAAGACCCATAATCCTAACTCATTTAAGGGTTAAGGCTAGAAATAACTTAATTATTCTCCAAGCCAATATGGGTAATTTGTTATGTGACTTTTAGGTTTAAAAGAACCCAAGTAGAATATACCCAAGTGGTTGAAAGATATCGAGTATAACATTGTCCGTGGCTATTCATGCTTGTAGTTGGTTCTTGATACTTAGCAATTTACCCCAATCCTATCGATGCCCCGTCAATAGCACATCCCTAGTACTTGCTATCATTGTTTCTTCAATTTGCATTACCCTGTTTTGATATTGCTTTTAGGCTCCGATAGTGATCTTATTTTTCCCCAAACATTTAGTTTATAAATTGTGATGCAATGATGCTAGTTAGTTTAGATTGATATACAACTTTAGTAGAAATCACTCCCCATTCACAGTTTATTCGACCCCTACTCTTAGTTGGGTTAATTATATTGCATACGACCATGTACACTCTCTCATTTAAGGAGTGGATTTGGATGTTATCACACCGCCCAACCCCTTAATATTCTAAGTGTAGTGTTATGAAATCACATTCATATTTTCCATCACATGAGCTTCTTGTTTACACATAAATTCAGTCTAGTTTCCAACAGCTAATTAAAGGAGCAGCAAGGATAAAACACCAAGCACAACTCAACCAAAATACATGACTAGGAGAAGGAGTTGGTTCCAAGTGTACAAGGTGTGTTGGTGGCTATTTGGAGCTTGTCTTGGCAGCTAGCTTGGGGTGAGTTACTTCATTTTTGAAGCTTTCAAAAAATGCCTATATGTTCCCATTGAATAGAGACAGAAGGCAATAAGTAAGGTAAAGATTTTACCCCTTTAAATTCATCAATTTGCAAGCTAAAAAGCTGGGAAAATTGCCTACTAGATGAGCTGCCGTTGGGACTATTTTTGGCTAGGTTCTTGCTCGTTTTCACCAGGAGATTGGGAAGTATTTTTGGATGGGAATATACTTCATATTGTAGGGATGAATTCATGATAATTTAGGTAATTTTCCTCTTTTTCCCCACTCAAAATTTGATGAAAATAAGAATAGAAAATGACTAATGTCGTTCTTATTGTCGTTGGATGTTGTTGTCTTTGTGGCTGTGGATTGGGGAATTGTTATTGCTTCACATTTTTGTGTAAATTAGGCTTGTTCCTTTCCTATTAATTCAAGATAGTTAAGGAGGTTTAAGGCTGGTTGGGAAGAGTAAAGTCTGCTAAGAAAGCTCGTCAAGATAATATATGTTAAGGCATCCATCCTTGTTGTTCGAGCATGAATATATACTACCGTAAGGCCCAATATTTGTCTTCACACTCATATTGAAGCAACTATAATTCTTTTCGAATAGCTGACAGTGCATGAAATTGAGTTTGAATTGTTAAACATGTCTGGAACAAGTTAATTGAGACGAAATACGTGTTACGTCCAATTGTGTCATAGTTATAAATCGAGTCCGAAGTCCCCTTAACGTGCAAACCATGATCTGGTCCTTTACTATATGTAATATATATGTAATTTTAAATATTTTTAAAGGTTTGGTGGCTAGGTAAAATTGGTGAAAGAGCCAAGATGACAACATGTAAATGCGTTTAAGATAAGTAAAGATGTCACAAGCTAGTAAGGGTTAATGAGCTTGTCGAAGTGGAAATGCCTTATGAAGGTTGTCCTTTATCTCATGTATATGTTATTATATATGTGAGGTTAAGGATATACTCTGTGATTTCTCTCTCTTAAGTTAAATGTCAGGCTATCGAGGTCCCGAATACAAAATGTGCCTAAGTGTTGTCTGTGGAGATTGTTAAATTCCTTATGTCATCTGAACCTTCTTAAAATTGTGAAAGTCATCGAGTTTATGCATCTAATTATTATTTGAAAGGTTTATGTTGTATATGTACTTTTGTGCACCTATGAATTATGAAAGAGGCCTATTAAGGTCATAGTCTCGAAATTTGTCATTTTTTCTTTTTTTATGCCATATGTGTTAGACAAACATGATATGAGCCCAGTTGGCTCCAGATACGAGACTATGACATTACTACATACCTGGTATTCCCGATGGGCAGTTGTCCTTTGGCATATCTAATATATGAGACTTATCACCTTCCTACCGACGGGGTTATGTTAGATGGGCAGTTGCCCTTCAGATACGAGACTGTGACCTAACCACCAATGCGGCTATGTTAGGTAGCCAGTTTTCCTTCAAATATGAAACTATGATGTTACAACTGATGCGGTTATATCAGGTAGACAAATGTCCCTTCAGTAATGATACCTCCCAGATGGCCATCTCGGCAAGGCTATACTAATTGACTAGACGAAGTCATTATTTTATTAGGGACTATATAGCTTATGGATAATGCAATCTGACTTGTTTATGTGCTTACTTGATTATATTCACCTGATGTATCACATTTTGTTCAAATATTAGCTTCCAGAGTCCCAGGTAGTATCTATTCCCTACTCTTGCTTTTAGTATCTTGGATGTATTTATGTTTGCTATGTCAGCCTTACATACCAGTACATTTCATTTGTAATGATGTCCCTTCACCGAGGACCCCCCTTTCGGCAATCATGCTGTCGGTACCTGCATAGACTCAAATCGACAGTCCCAATAGGAGCCTGATCTCATAAAGTAGTTGTATGCCTCTTTCTTCTAGGAGCTATGTTTCCATTTTCACTTTTTGTGTTTTGTACAGTTGGATAGGTCGGGACCTTGTCCCATGCATTTAAGTTACCTACTCTTTAGTGCCTTGTGTGGACTAATTGTATCTTTGTTTTGGTTGTGTGGCCTTGTAGGCCTTTTGTTGTGCAGTTTAGCTTATTGTAGCCTTGTCAAATTTTTAGTAGTTTAATTGTTGTTGCGGAGACCTCATGGGTCCAATATCAGTTTTGGTTGACTTCAACTAGTGGCCTGGTTGGCATCAATATTATCCGTATAGATGCTATGTAGCGGTTCCTCAATTATCCTAGGATCGAGTGCCACTTATTCCTTTTAATAGTTTTGGGCCGTGAAAAACTTGGTATCAGAGTTAGGTTGTATCCCAGGGAGTCCACAAAGTCGTGACTAGTAGTTTCATGACCCGAGCATGGGCCTTGAAAGAGACATAGGACCTAGAACAACCAATGGCTCAAATCAAACTCATGATATATACATAGCATGATTATGAGCATAACTAAGAGGAAAAAAAAGTGGAACACAACATAAGTGGATGTCTGCAAATCATAAAGCATAAGCATAAACAACAATTCAACAACACTGAACACTCTATACCTTGTTGTCAGAAAAAACCTCTAATCATATGATGAGCTAATAGGACAACACTCCCTACTAGCTCAATAAATCTGGAATTGAAAGATATAAGAGAAAAAGACATGAAGCAAAACAGCCGTCCTTGGATCATGCGAACTTACAAAAATTGGAATGGTAATGGACTGTAGAGGGAGCAAGCTAATGTCGAGGCTGAGACTAATCACCCGAACCTATATCATGAAATGATATAGCACAGAGTATGCAGTCAGTACTTTGAGGGGTCTTTTGGTAGGGAAACAAATAATCCCGGGATAACTAATCCCAGGTTGAAATAAATCGTGATTGTTATCCTACCTTTAATAAGGGAACACGGAATAAATAGTCTTGGGATTAATTTTTGTATGGTTTATCTCTCATTTGGTTGGGATAGAATCTTCGGATTAGCTACCCCAGGACTATAGAGTTATTATTATCCTTTCACGCCCTGCCTTGGAGGCATGACTGGCACCTGGTGCCCTACTAAGACCTGGACTGCTGGACTAGGTGAGCCTAAGCACTTCTGTTGCCAGGATGGCTCTAACTCTGGATTCAAGAAAACGACGGGCTATATAACGACTGTAAATACAGCCTTCGGCCAACTAGGCCTATAGCCACCTACAAGGAAGCCACAGCTAACCAGAACAACAGTTGTATGAAGGAACCTATGCGAGCCGACAAGGCCACCATGCTGTCTAGTCATTTCTGAATCAAGAAAACAAGTTCTAAACTTCTACGTGACCGACAAGGTCACAACTATCAACTGAATAAGGCCCCACACGGCCATCATAAACAAGCTAAAACATACACACGGCCTCACACGACCGGTACAGCTAAACACATGGAATATATAATCTACAAGCCTCTAAGAATACTGATAAGATGGTCGGGACAGGGCCCCGGCCTACCCATACTGTACAACAAAAGTAAAGAAATAAACCTCTAGTTGTTTAGCTCCGGATGACAGGAGCTGATGACTCTGTGTGCTGGCAAGAATTACGAGGGATCGGCTCCTCGTCTATGAGTACCTGCAGGCAAGTAATGCAGTTCCCCCAAATGGGTGTCAGTACCACCGGTACTGACAATGCAAAGCAAACTGAACATAACTGAAGATAAATAGTAATACTGATAGTTACTGAAATGACAGGGGATAGCTAAAACTGTCTTGAATAGCAGAATCTGTACTAATCATAACTGTACTGGAAGAAAGATAAGAATCATACCTGTCGATGCGGCGTCCTACTAACTATCCATTTAATAAGTACTATATATATATATATATATATATATATATATATATATATATATATAGCATACAAGAACCTATACCATCCCCTATAAGCCAGATGGTGTCAATCAACATGCAATCTATATACCCCTACCCGGGTCAAACCATCCAAAAATAAATTCACTCCACTCACCTAATAACTACGAGCACCCCGTCGGCCTCCTGGGTATGCATCTTGGGCTCTCTGGGCCCCTGACTATAACTGTATCTGAGTCCGGAGGACTCCTGTAACTGCAACCTTAGATCTATATCTGTAATCTGTAATCCATGCCCTGGGTGCAAGTGCTCGACAGGGTATGCTATAATGCTAATTAGCCTGCTATGGGGAATGTTGCATCCCGTCTTCGTCCTACTGCGGACGGCATGCCACTCCTTGGAGTGACGTATTCCTCACCCTCTGGCGGGCGAGTCGACACAGCTATTACCCCTGGGGCGACAAGGAAGCTCTAAGGGTGCCCACATAAAACAATCAGGTCTCTACAAACAACAACAATCACATACAACATGTATATTCAATCTGATAACACTGTTCAGCTCTGACATTCTGTTCTAAACCTCTTACTGAATTAAACTGAATCTAATACTGAGTCTAGATTGATATCTCGTTGTTTGGTACAAATATACTGACTTTTATTCTGAATATGGCATAATAATACAAACATACTCAATACTCGACTTCTGGAACTTCTTTCTGGAATTTATTTTATTTTACTATACTAGAATTTCTAACTTGCCGAAGAAACTAGCTTTACATACCTCAGTTGTCGACTTCCCGGCTAACTGGCATAACTCAGCCAATATTCAGCCATTTCTTCCAACTGTATTCACATTCATAGCAATTAGAACAAAATTCATCAATATTCTAGAAGAAAATACTACTTTGAATATATATATATAGCCCAAACATTGACTAATCAAAAAATAGCCGAAAACTCACTATTTCTCGGAAGTCCAGAAGGGAGAAATACACATTTTAGGGCTAGGAGTATGTTGACACTAATTTGGAGCAATTCCACTTACCTTAGCTCGGTAGGACGATGATTCACCGGCCGAATTTCACAAAACTAACTCCACAGGAATGCTCCCGGTAGCTTAATACTTCACTACCCAAGATTAATTCGAGTTTGGACCGCGTTTAATAGCGTAAACAGATGAAATTCTATTGGATTCTCTCATGCCCTCTGTTCTCTGTTCGTTTTTGTAAATAAAATTGTAATAAATGATTAAAAACCAAAGTGGGAGGCCTTTTATACTTGAGGCCAGAACAAGGCCTCCGTGACATGCCAGTCATCGCGGAGGGGTTCTGCCTGGCTCCCTCTTGCGACTCTCTGACTTGGCGCTTGTCCGGTCTTTCCCCAGGCCCTTCTCTCGCACGTATGGCATTCTAAAACTCTTAACCAACATGCGAATAGGCCATCTACATGTCAAGAATTTACGGGGTGTAACATCCTCCAGCCCTTAAGAACATTCGCCCTCGAATGTAAACTTCTACTTGCAAGAATTTCAACTTACTTGACCTATTCTAGAAAAAATTTGGCGGAGTTTCCTCTGTAATATGGACTATCTCAAAAATCCTGAAACGTAGAAAAGTCCAATACAGGTACTCTATACAACACTAGTATTCTTCACATAAGCCAGCTATTTCATTTATTTAAATAGTATAAGGCAATTCATAAGACAACAATACTAACGCACCTTTAGCTGATTAAGTCTGGAATAGTTGAGGATATCTGACTTTCATATCTTCCTCTACTTCCCCAGTCATATCCTTTTGGTTCCTATTGCGCCATAATACTTTGACAGAAGCAATGTCTTTAGTTCTCAACCTGCGAATATGCTTGTCTAGTATGGCTACTGGAAACTCTTCATAAGCTAGCTCTTCCGTAACCTGGACATCCTGAACTAGAACAACTCTGGAGGGGTCTCCTATATACTTCCTCAGCATAGACACATGGAAAACTGGATGAATAGACTCTAATTCTGGAGGTAAGTTCAACTCGTACGCCACTTGGCCTATTCTTTGATGAATCTGATAGGGCCAAACAAATCTCGGGCTGAGCTTAACTTTCTTGCCGAATCTCATCACCCCTTTCATTGGAGAAACTTTCAAAAACACCCAGTAATTCACATTATATTCTAGGTTTTTGCGCCGCACATCATCATACGATTTCTGGCGGCTCTGAGTAGTCAGTAGGCATTCTCTGATAAGCTTTACCTTTACTTCTGACTGATGAATAATATCTGGCCCAATAGTGCTGACTCTCCTACTTCAAACCAGCCAACTGGCGATCTGTATTTTCACCCACACAAAGCCTCATAGGGCGCCATCTGGATAGCTGAGTGATAGTTATTGTTATATGCAAACTCAATAAGTTGTAGGTGCTCATCCCAACTACCTCCAAAGTCCAATACACATGCTCGTAACATATCCTCGAGCGTGTGAATACTACGTTCTGCCTACCCATCTATTTGAGGCTAGAATGATGTGCTCAGATTAATCAGTGTTCTCAGGCCTCTCTGAAATGATTGCAAAAATTTAGCTATAAATTGCGCCCCTCTATCAGAGATAATGGACAATGGAACACCGTGCCGTC
Organism: Datura wrightii; assembly: GCA_035772735.1. Taxonomy (NCBI): domain Eukaryota; kingdom Viridiplantae; phylum Streptophyta; class Magnoliopsida; order Solanales; family Solanaceae; genus Datura; species Datura wrightii. The sequence goes on from JASDFA010000007.1 coordinate 102,546,990, forward strand.
TGACTATTTCTCTGATATACAACTCAGCATAATCTTCGGCAGAGAAAGTAGCCCTTACAGGTAGAAAATGGGCTGATTTTGTCAGTCTTTCAACAATTACCCAAATCGAATCATTTCTATGTCTAGTACGGGGTAATCCTGCTACAAAGACCATATTTACTACTTCCCACTTCCAAAGAGGCACAACTATGTCTTGAGTCAATCCGCCTGGTTTCTGGTGTTCCGGTTTTACTTGCTGGTAGTTAGGACACTGGGCTAAAAATTCTGCTATTTCCCTCTTCATACCTGGCCACTAGTAGATTTCTTTTATATCGTGGTACATTTTCTTTGCTCCTGGATGGAGAGAATAGCGGGCGTAATGTACCTAACTCATAATCTACTGGCGAAGCCCTGAAATATCTGGAACACAAAGGTGGCCTTTACATCGCAGCACTTCATCCTCAGTTACCTAAAAATACGGTGCTTTTCCTTACAGAACTCTGTCTTTAAGCTGAACCAGGTCAGGATCTTCATACTGTCGTTCCTTTACCTCCACAACTAATGACGACATTGCGGTGTTCTGAATTACTGCTCTATTGTCCTCTGTTTATGCTACACGAACGGCTAAACTAGCTAACTGTTGTATTTCTCTAGCCAACTCCCGCTGCTCAGGCCGCAAGTATGCCAAACTCCCCATAGATTTGTGGCTGAGGGCATCTGCTACTACGTTGTCTCTTCCTGGGTGGTACAAAATATTTACATCATAATGTTTCAGCAATTCCAACCAGCGATGCTGCCGCAAATTCAACTCCCTCTGAGTGAAGATATAATGTAGGCTCTTATGATCAGTGAAAATATCCACATGGACGCCATACAAGTAATGTCTCCATATCTTTAGAGCGTGGATCACTGCGGCTAGTTCCAGGTCGTGGGTAGGATAATTCTCTTCGTGTTTCCTCAGCTATCTGGAAGATTAAGCAATTACCTTACCATGCTGCATCAACCCACATCCTAACCCAATACCCAAAGCGTCACAACAAACTGTATAACCCTCTGTACCTTCTGGCAATGCTAAAACTGGGGCGAAGGTCAACCTATCTTTCAGTTCTTGGAAACTCTGCTCACATGCCTCTGTCCACTGAAACTTTACTGCTTTTTGCATCAGCTTAGTCAGAGGTGCCGCTATGGTGGAGAATCTCTCAACAAATCTTCTGTAGTACCCTGCTAACCCCAAAAAACTGTGGACTTCGGTCGGAGTGGTAGGTCTAAGCCATGTTTTTACTGCTTCTATTTTCTGCATCTCTACCTGTATACCAGCATCCGACACAATATGCCCCAAGAAAGCTACTGAGTTCAGCCAAAATTCACATTTAGAGAACTTGGCATACAGCTGATGGTCCCCGAGAATCTGAAGCACTTTTCACAAATGATCCTGGTGGTCTGCCTCTGAGCAAGAATATACCAGAATATCATCAATAAACACTATCACAAACAAGTCTAGGTACGGTCTGAAGATGTTGTTCATCAGGTCCATAAATACTGCTAGGGCATTTGTCAGCCCAAAGGACATGACTAGGAATTCAAAATGGCCATATCTTGTCCTGAAGGCAGTCTTTGGAATGTCCCTTTCACGAACTTGAACCTGATGGTATCCTAACCGTAATTCAATCTTGGAGAAATATCTGGCCCCCTATAACTGATCAAACAAATCATCTATTCTGGGAAGCGGATACTTATTCTTGACTGTAACATTATTCAAGTACCGGTAGTCTATACACATGTGAAGTGAGCCATCCTTCTTCCTCACAAATAGAACTGGCACACCCCAAGGTGAAGTACTCGGCCTAATAAAGCCCTTATCTAACAGATCTTTCAACTGCTCCTTTAATTCTCGAAGTTTAGCAGGAGCCATATGATATGGAGGAATTGATATAGGTTGAGTGTCTGGTAGCAAATCAATTGCAAAATCTATCTCTCTTTCTGGGGAATCCAGGTAGCTCATCTGGAAATAAGTTAGGGAATTCATTAACCACTGGAACAGACTGGAGAGTCGGAGGCTCTACCCGAACATCCTAGACTCTAACTATGTGGTAAATGCATCCCTTAGCTATCACCTTCCTCTCCTGAAGGTAGGAAATAAACCTACCTTTTGGTGTAGCTGTGCTTCCCTTCCACTCTCGTACTGCCTCCCCTGGAAAGTGGAATCAGACCGTCTTGGTCCAGCATTCTACTTTGGCATAGCACGGCACTAACCAATCCATACCCATAATGGCATCGAAATCAATCATCTCTAGTTCTACCAGATCTACTGTAGTTTGACGATCAGCAACCTCTATTGTAAACCCTCGATAAACCTTTCTTGCTATAATGGAGTCACCGACAGGTGTAGATACAGAAAAGGGTTGCTGAAGCAACTTTGGTACAACACTGAACTTTCAAGCCACAAATGGGGTAACGTAGGACAAAGTAGATCCTGGATCAATCAATACATGAGCAGGGTGTGAGAAAATAGTCATCATACTTATTACCACATCTGGAGATGCCTCTGAGTCCTGCCTCCCTGGTAACGCATAGGTATTGCTTGGTCCCGCACCTAAACTAGAGGCCCCTCATCTACCTCGGCCGCTACCTGCTTGACCTGAGGGCCAACGCCTTGCCGAGGCTGCTGGAGCTCGCGGCCCTGCTGATGCCCTGTCCTAATTATCTCGGCTACCCTGACCTGTGGCTGGATAGTCTCTCATCACATGACCCTCTTGCCCGCATATATAATACCCTGTGGAGCCATATTTTCAAGCTCCAGTGTGGGGTCGGCTGCAAATAGGGCAAGGTGGGGGTGTGTAACTGCTCTGCTCTGCCCTCCTCTGCTGAGGTGAATCCACCGTTCGAGAATTGCCGCCGGACTCTGACTGTCCTCGGTGACTGAATCTACCCCTCTGCTGCTGTGATAGAGGTGGGGGTCTAGGTGGCCTGTCTGACAATCGGGGCCTGGGTCCTCTCAGAATCTCCCTCTGTGTTTCATCTGATCTATCCCTGCGGTGCTACTCCTAATTTATACGTCTACTGTCCTGTTGCCGCTGTCTAAGGCTCTTAATAGTCTGGGCAAAGGCCTGCACCCGAGCAATATCCATATCTTCCCGCAGCGTAGCTGTCATGCATGCCTCAATGTATTCTGGGTTCAGACCCATAATAAACTGGTGGACTCTAGATGGCATAGTGTCCACAAAAGCTGGAGCATAGCGGGCCAAGGAATTGATCTATAGGGCATATTCCCGTACACTCCTCGCCCCCTACTCTAAATGTAAAAAGTGATCCATCCAGGCCTGTCGGATTTCCCATGGCAGATATCGGTCCAGGAAGGCCTCTGAAAAGCTGGACCAGGTCGGAGGGGCAACATCTCTCCCACGGGACCTTTCCCAACTTTCATACCACAACACAGTAACATCCCGCAGCCGGAATACCGCCAACTCAACTGATTCTGTAGATATCACATGCATGACCCGAAAGATTCTCTATATCTGGTCCAGGAAATCCTGGGGGTCCTCTGCCTAATCTGACCCTGTGAACTGCGGGGGACCTAGTGCCAAGAATTCTCACACCCTTAAACTGCTAGACCCACCTGATGATTTTGTTGGTACTGGTGGCACTGACTGGCGCTGAGTAGCCATCATTTGTGCCAACATAATTACTGCACTTCGAATTTCCTGATCGGATGGTGTAAGTACAGGAACTGTCGGAGGCGACATCGTTCTGAGTGGCTCCTGGTGAGGTGGGGATTGCTGAGAAGGTCGAGATGATGCCTCTGTATCGCCCTCAGATCGGGCTGATTCTAGATGAAGCTGAGGCATCCTGTTGGTGCCTTCTCCTACTGCGGTATCTAGTCTTCTACCTATGGCAGAGTGTCACTGGTCTGCCATTTAATCTGTAGACAAAGAGTATGATAAGTTTTAGGGACTAAACCCTATACTGTACTGCCCTATGGCACAACTAAATATGAAGAAAAAGTAACCATCCTATTATTCCTTGCAGCCTCCTGCCTATGGTATATGGTGCACAACACATCCATAGACAAGACTTTACGTAGCACGGCTTGCAGACACCCTGGGACATGACCTGCTCTGATACCAAGTTTGTCACACCCCGCCTTGGAGGCATGACTGGCACCTGGTGCCCTACTAAGACCTGGACTGCTGGACTAGGTGAGCCTAAGCACTTCTGTTGCCAGGATGGCTCTAACTCTGGATTCAAGAAAACGACGGGCTATATAACGACTGTAAATACAGCCTTCGGCCAACTAGGCCTATAGCCACCTACAAGGAAGCCACAGCTAACCAGAACAACAGTTGTATGAAGGAACCTATGCGAGCCGACAAGGCCACCATGCTGTCTAGTCATTTCTGAATCAAGAAAACAAGTTCTAAACTTCTACGTGACCGACAAGGTCACAACTATCAACTGAATAAGGCCCCACACGGCCATCATAAACAAGCTAAAACATACACACGGCCTCACACGACCGGTACAGCTAAACACATGGAATATATAATCTACAAGCCTCTAAGAATACTGATAAGATGGTCGGGACAGGGCCCCGGCCTACCCATACTGTACAACAAAAGTAAAGAAATAAACCTCTAGTTGTTTAGCTCCGGATGACAGGAGCTGATGACTCTGTGTGCTGGCAAGAATTACGAGGGATCGGCTCCTCGTCTATGAGTACCTGCAGTCAAGTAATGCAGTGCCCCCAAACGGGCGTCAGTACCACCGGTACCGAGTATGCAAAGCAAACTGAACATAATTGAAGATAAACAGTAATACTGATAGTTACTGAAATGACAGGGGATAGCTAAAACTATCTGCAATAGCAGAATCTGTACTGAGCTTAACTGTACTGGAAGGAAGATAAGAATCATACCTATCGATGGGGCATCCTGCTAACTATCCATTTAATAAGTAATATATATATATATATATAGAATACAAGAACCTATACCATCCCCCATAAGCCGGAAGGTGCCAATCAACATGCAATGTATATACCCCTACTCGGGTCAAACCATCAAACAATAAATTCACTCCACTCACCTAATAACTACGAGCACCCCGCCGGCCCCCTAGGTATGCAGCTTGGGCTCTATGGGCTCCTTACTATATCTTTATCTAAGTCCAGAGGACTCCTGCAACTGTAATCTGAGAACTGTATCTATAATTGTAATTTGTGCCCTGGGCGCAAGCGCTCGATAGGGTATGTTATAATGTTGATCAGCCTGCTATGGGGAATGCTGCATGTCCTCTTTGTCCTACTGCGGACGACATGCCACTCCTTGGAGTGACGTATCATCACCCTCTGGCGGGCGAGTCGACACAACTATTAACCCTGGGGAGGCAAGGAAGTTCTAAGGGTGCCCACATAAAACAATCAGGTCTCTACAAACAACAACAATCACATATAACTTGTATATTAAATCTGATAACACTGTTCATCTCTGACATTCTCTTCTAAACCTCTTACTGAATTAAACTGAATTTGATACTGAGTCTAGATTGATATCTCGTTGTTTGGTACAAATTTACTGACTTTAATTCTGAATATGGCATAATAATAGAAACATACTTAATACTGGGCTTCTAGAACTTCTTTCTGGAATTTATTCTATTTTACTATACTAGAATTTCTAACTTGCCGAAAAAACTAGCTTTACATACCTATTCAAGTTCATGTCAAGTTCTCTGTTCGTTTATGCAAATAAAATGGAAATAAATGATTAAAAACCGAAGTGGGAGGCCTTTTATACTTGGGGCATAAACAGGGCCTCCGTGACACGCCAGTCATCGCGGAGGCCCCCCCTCCGTGACACGCTGCCATCGCAGAGAGGTTTTGCCTGGATCCCTCTTGCGACTCTCTGACTTAGCGCTTGTACGGTCTTTCCCCGGGCCCTTCTCTCGCACGTATAGTATTCTATAACTCTTAACCAACATGCGAATAGGCCATCTACATGTCAAGAGTTTACAGGGTGTAATATATCCCACCCTCAATTTGGGATAAATAATCCCGAGATTATTATCCTGATATTTTATTCCAACCAATTGTGGGATAAACCATCCAAAAATTTATCCCAGGACTATTTATTTCTTACTTCTCATTGAAGATAGGATAACAATCTCGGGTTATTCCAACTCGGGATTAGTTATCCTAGGATTATTTTTTTCCTACCAAACGACCCCTGAATGTACTGAGTATGTAGAGAAAGTAAAACATGCTCGTAAAAAAGTAAATCAAGGTCTAAAGTAAAGGCTAAAATGGAACATGAGCATAGGACACATGCTGAACTCATAATTGTATAATAGTCATAAACATGAGTCATTCATCATAAGTTGAAGAATAATTACCCAAGGTTTGAAAATAGAAGTCATATGGTGTACCACACTTGATATCTTAAGTGAAAGCTCATAAACTAATCAATGGGTCAAATACACTATAGAACATAGTATCATAAGTCATGAGCATGAGTAACTCTAATTGTGAGGAAAGTTGGGAGATTCATCATAACCAACACCATCATGAGTGAGTTTTCATGATGCCTCTACTATCTCACTCAAGTGGGCAGAGCCGTCCCGAGATTTCTACGGCAAGGAACAATTAAGCCATGATATCACTCATGAATCCCCGTAGGATTGAACATTAATATATATACCTACAATGGCACGTAGTTTCGAGTCTCGGGGTTTGCTTGAGCCCCTATCCTACTCAGTGCTAGGCCTTACTCCCAAAAATATGCACATGACTCATAATCATCATCAAGAAAATATAATTGATATTGCATGGGCTTGTCTAAATGATGAAATCATAATCACACTTGACATATGTGAAATAGTCATGAGAATAATGCCATTGAGTTGTCCATGATACATAAACTTGAGTGTCATGAAAATCATACGTACTTGAATAAATAGTCATAACTTGAAATCATAAGCTCATAAGTCTGAAATTCATAAAATCATACATAACTGGGAAAAATTATCATAAATTTAAAAATATAAATAGATGAAAGATTCTAGTAGAAAATAAGTAAACATAATAATAAACCATGAAATTGATCACAAGAGACATGAATTCATAAGATATCATAAGAGATTTCATGGGAATTGAGCCTAACCCTAGAATTTAAATAAATCATGCTTGGACACTTGAAATCATGAGATAGGAATGAAATTGGGCATGAGGGCTGAAGGATTTCCCCTATTCATGACCCAACATACAAGGGCTTGATAGGATTCTTGCTAGGGTTTGGTGCCCAAGAGAACTAGAGGAGAAGGAGGAACTTGATGCCTGAGGCTGGAGAGGGTTTTAATCTTCAACTTGGGGTGTTAGGAGTAGAACAAGGATTTAAGATGAATAAAACCCTCTATAACACCCTTTTAGGAGTTCAAAATGACTTAGTTTAACAGTTAGAAACTTAGGAATTATGAAAATTCTATTAATAACCCGACTAGAAATTTGATCCTGCCAGCTCCAACAAGTGACTTAACGACTTGTTAGGCCTCTTGTGGAGTCGTTTGGTTGCATGTATCACCACTACCTAGTTTTCCAACTTTCTGATCTTTCTTGGCGCTTCCACTTAATGATTCGTCTTGAATGATCACCTCACCTCTCATTAAGACTCTCTAGAACTCAGCTTTTCACTGCCTCATTGCACCCAAAGGCTCACTTAATGAGTCTTCAAGTGAACTAACGAGTCATGTGATGACTCATTTTGTGATCTGGTGCAGTTTTTCCTATTTTTTCTACTTCATGCCTCGGGTCCAATCTTAGGGACTTTTGCAGTATTACATTATCTCCCCCTTGGGAACATTTATCCTCGAATGTATATTAGGCATATTGAAAGGCTAAAGAAGGAACTACAATACCCAAAACTGAATAACTACAACTAAAAACTAACGGAGTGATAGACTCCGAATTGAAACACATGACTAAACTAAATTGATGAAACATACATGTATATTATGACATGAAAGGAAAAGAGAGACATGAACTTGACATGAAACTGAATAGAGTGCTAAGAAGAAAACTGGTACCTCGTATTGGAATTGAGTAGGAAAGAAAGAGTGCGGTTATCTAGCCATTATGTCTACTTCAACTTCTGACATAGCTCTCTCAACTAGCTAATTTCTCCACAAAACCTTCATAGAAGCTACCTCCTTATTCCTCATCTTCGGAACCAGACGATTAAGGATCTTAATGGGAACTTACTCACAGAAAAGGCTATCCATCACATCAATGCTCTCTGCTGGAACAACTAAAGCAAGGTCACCATTGCACTTTCTCAACAAGGACACATGGAAAACTAAATACACCGACGCTAACTCTGCTGGTAGCTCAAACTCATATGCCACCTTGCCAACTCGCCTCAAAATCCTATAAGGACCAACACATTGGGGACTAAGCTTCCTTTTCTTACCAAACCTTATAATTCCATTCGTGGGAAATGCCTTTAGAAACACCCAATAAACAACCTCGAACTCAAGCTTTATCCTCCTAACATCCGCGTATGATTTCTGTTGACTCTGAGTTGTCTTTAGCCTCACCTGAAAAAGCTGAACTTTCTCCACAGCCTCATGAACTGAATCTAGCCCTATCAACATAGTCTCACCTACCTCAAACCATCAGATAGGTGATATACCCCTTCGCCCAAGAAGAGCCTCAAATAGAGCCATCTGAATGCAGGAGTGATAACTATTGTTATAGGTAAATTCAATGAGAGGCAAGTGATGTCACCACCTGAACGGAGGCCCGGATTGTAGACTAGTGACAAGGGATCCCGACAGACCCCATGTCGATCCATGGCATAAACATTTAACTAACTCATTCAATAAACATGAAGAAAACATAATTATAATCTTAAGGGAAGTCTCATACAACGGCACATTAGAGTAATATCCGAAGTTATACATACATAAGTCCGAAAGCCTCTAGTCTAGATGAGTTAATGGGACAAGACTCCAACTAACTCCACAGAATATGAAACTGAAGTACGACATGAAATTGAAAGTCTAGTACTCGAAAGATGAGGACTCACCACTCACGCAAGTGCTAACTCTGATAAGCGATTATGAACAAACCTGGGAAACGGATCCTCCATCATGAAAGGATGCAGCATAGAAACTATGTGGTCAGTGCATGGAGTGTACCGAGTATGCAAGGTATGTAAAACCGCTTAAGTAAAATAAATCATTTAAAAATTTTCATAACATATCATAAGCTTTTATGTGTAAGTAGAAGGCTATAAGCATTCATTCTAAAATCGTACTCTTATCATAACATGACCATGTATAGCTTTAAAACATCATGACTAACTCAAATGACTCAAAGCTGAAACATACTTTATATCAAGAGTTGAGCAATGAGTCAAACCTTTCTTTTTGAACATGCATGCATAAGATAATTATAATGAGATTAATATGCAATCTAAATGATTTAAACAGTGGGAGACTCGTCACTTAACCGTCATACCACGATAGAGCTTACGTGGTCCCAACTATCACACTCATGTGCGAAGAGCCATCCATAACCTTGCCAGGGCGATGGACAATATCATGATATCGATATCAAGCTGAAGGGCCATTTGGGCCGGGTATAGCTCACTAGGGAGGTCCAAATAATATAATAGTATCAACCTACATTCGTGCATAATTCTGGGGCATAGGGTAATCGACCCTTAACCCACTCAGTGCTAGACTCTTCTCCCAAATCATGCAATTCTCTACATCATATATAATGATGCTCAACATCGTCTATTGACGAAGTTCAACATGAAATCATGCATAACTCAACATCATATGAAATGAAGCTCAACATTGTCTATTGACAAAGCTCATAATGAAATCATGCATAGACTAGACATCATATGGATATGAAGCTCAACATTGTCTATTGACAAAGCTCAATAAGGAACTACATCTCAATTATGAATTCATGCATATGAGAAGCTTTATTACAAAGCATACCAAAAGATCAATCATTGGTGGGAGCATCTACTCCAAATCATGTGGTAAGCTATGTATAGAAATATTTTCTAAACATATCACAAGCTAGAATTTATAATAAAAATTGAGAATTTTCACTTCAACAATATGGTAAGCTTATGTCAGGAAAATCATCACTTTTTAAATCAACATGTGGGTATCACCCAAAGGTTTATCATACTTGGATCTAATCCATACATTTTGAAAACAACAACATAATCATGGGTAGTTTTAGACAATTATCACATTTTGATAGGAAATGGGCATGGGTGTGGAAGAAGACACCTACTTATAACCTTACATACCCAGGATTGGTGAATTCTAACACTCTCGAACTGCCTAGCTGAGATTCCAGTTGGAAACCTTGAGATTTCACCTTGAACCTCCTCTTCAAACCTTCAAACTTGCATGAATGAGAATAATGGCTTACGATAGGTCTTCCCCTGCTAATATCCCACTAAAACGAGCTTTAAATGACGTAGTATAGGCCCCTAGAACTTAGGAATTACAAAAAAGCCCTTACAAAAATTGCTGAAAATAATTGTCAGGGGGTCCTAACTAATGACCGAACGACTCGTTACCAGGACGAACGATCCGTTGGGTTGCTCATTAAGTACACTGGGTAGCTGGTCTATTGGGCTCGTAACAGATGAATTAATGACTCGTCCCCTGTGACCTCAACTCGTGGTCACCTCCCGTATAGTACATTGCCTTAACATTAATGAAAATCCACTTTTCTTGACCATGACTCACCTCACGAGTCATTGGGACTGTTCACGACTCGTGGGGTCCCATTTATTAGGTACACTGGTTACTTCTTCTAATTTTATTCGAACCTCACCCCACGAGTGACATGACGACTCGTGGTGGCTGACTACGAGTCGTTCTCTCCCTCGTGGGGACCTCACTTCTTTACTTACTCCAAGCCTGCCCACGAGTCACTTGACGACTCGTGGGGTCTTCTCACGAGTCGTCGCACAACCCGTCTTGTGCCTTCCATGGTATAACAATATCTCCCCCTTGGGAACGTTCTTCCTCGAATGTTAGAAACACATAGAGAATGCAAAAACATACAATCATCGATTGCAAATACTGATTATTAAAATCAAAACTAACGGAATGACTACCTCTAAAAAGAACTACATAGTTGAACTGAATTCAGGCATCACATACATTTATCATAACATGATTCAATCTTGCGCACATCAACTGAACATGGAAACTGATTAGATAATTAGAGAAAAAACTGATACCTCAAATTGAAACTGAGCCGGTAGGGAACAGGTGGGGGTATGTAGTCATCATAGCTGCTTTGGCTTCCCACGTAGCTCCCTCATCATGCTGGTTTCTCCACAACACCTTCACCGAAGCTACTTCTTTGTTCCTCAACCTCCGAACCTGATGATCCAAGATTGCAACTAGAATTTCCTCATAATTGAGGCTATCTCCCATACCAACACTTTCCACCGAGACTACTAAAGCTGCATCACCCAAGCACTTTTTCAAGAGCAACACATGAAATGCGGTATGTACTGAAGATAACTTTTATGATAAGTCCAACTCATACGCTACCTTACCAATTCTTCCCATAACCCGCTAGGGACCAACATAGCAGGGACTGAGTTTTCCTTTCTTTCCGAATCGCATGACTCCTTTCATGGAAGATATCTTAGAAATACCCAATCATCAACCTCAAACTCCAAATCTCTTCTTCTCATATTCGTGTATGACTTTTAATGACTTTGAGCAATTTTCATCCTGTCCCTTATCAACTGAACCGAATCAGGCCCTATCATAGCGGCTTCCCCGACATCAAACCATCCGATGGGTGATCTACATCTCCTCCCATAAAAAGGCTCGAACGGTGCCATCTGAACACTAGAGTAATAACTGTTGTTATAAGAAAATTCGATCAAGGGCAAGTGGTCATCCCAACTACCTTTGAAATCCATCACACATGCCCTCAATATATCCTCGAGGGTCTGAATTGTTCGTTCCGCCTGGTCGTCTATTTGCGGATGAAAGGCTGTATTGAGCTTAACTTGAGTCCCAAGTCCCATTTTAAAAGAACACCAGAATTGGGAGGTAAACATAGTACCTCGATCTGAAATAATAGACAAGCGCACTCCATGAAGTCAAACCAACTCTCGAATATACAGTTTGGTATAATCACCTACTGAATTTGTGGTTTTGACCGGTAGAAAGTTGTACAGCCTTGGTCAACCTGTCTACTACCACCCAAATGGAATCATAGTGTCAGCAAGTAGGATGTAGGCCTGTAATGAAATCCATATTAATCTCTTCCCACTTCCAAGTGGGAATGATGATATCCTTAAGTTAGCCTCCCATACTTTGATGCTCAACTTTCACTTACTGACAGTTCAGGTACTTAGCTATAAATTCTGCAATACACTTCATCATGCCTTTTCACCAATATATTTCCCGAAAATCATGTTACATCTTGGTGGAACTCAGATGGATAGAATACCTAGATCCATGTGCGTCATGCAATATCTGATCCCTCAAATTATCAACATCTGGAACACATAGACAACCCTGCTACCGCAGTACACCATCTCCCCCTCAGGAGAAGACCTCCCCCTTCTGACTTCCAATGACTTCCTTCAGCCTTACTAGAATTGGATCCTCATCTTTCCTAGACTTCACATCTATCACCAAGGACGATTCTGATCTGTTTTGAACAACAACACCGCTATGTCGAGTCGACCAATCTAACTCCCAACCTCGCAAGTCAATGGATATCCTTGACCAACTCTTTATTTCCCTCATCCATGTGGGACAAACTCTCCATAGAGAGTATACTAAGTGCATTTCCTACCATGTTAGCCTTACCCGGGTGGTAAAGGACACTCATGTCGTAGTCCTTTAGTAACTCCAACCACATCCTTTGCCGAAGATTGAGAGCTTTCTGCGTGAACACATATTGCAAGCTCTTGTGATCCGTGAATACATTCATGTGGAACCCATACAAGTAATGTCGCCATATCTTCAATGCAAACACCACCGCGGCCAATTCAAGATCACGGGTCGGGTAGTTCTTTTCATGAACTTTGAACTGTCTCGAGGCATATGCTATAACTTTCCCATGTTGCATCAACACACACCCGAGTCCAACTCGCAAAGCATCACAATATACAACAAAGACATCATTACCCTCGGGTAAAGTCAACACTGGTGCTAAAGTAAGTTGGGCCTTCAACTCCTGAAAGCTTTTCTCACAAGCCTCCAACCATTGGAACTTCACCTTTTCCTAAGTCACTCTAGTCAATTGGGCTGCAATGGATGAAAAACCCTCAATGAATCTCTGATAATAACCTGCTAAGCCCAAAAAGCTCTTGATATCTTATGAGTCCACTGGTCTAGGCCAATTCTTTACACCTCGATCTTTTCAGAATCTACTTTTATACCCTCGTTTGACACCACATGGCCTAGAAATGCCACAGAATCAAACCAGAACTCGTATTTGCTGAACTTTACAAATAACTGCTGGTCCTTGAGGGTTTGAAGCACTATTCTCAAGTGAGCAGCATGCTCTTCCTCGCTTCGAGAGTATATAAGAATGTCATCAATGAACACAATTATTAACATGTCCAAATATGCAGTGAGATCACCAATTCCTTCCTCCCATTCTCGACATGGAACACTCTCTCCATGGACAGCCTACTGAGATCATCTGAAACTACATTGGCCTTGCCTAGATGATAAAGGACAGGCATGTCATAGTCCTTGAGAAGCTCCAGCCATCTCCTTTGCTGCAAATTTTAGATCTTTTTGAGTAAACCCATATTCAAGCCTCTTGTGGTCTGTGAACACATCCACATGCACCCTATATAAATAGTGCCTTCAAATCATCAAGGACAACACCACTGCTGCCAACTCTAGGTTGATGTGTTGTGGGTTTACTGAACTTTTGATGCTTAAAACTGAGGAAATAAGCGTAGACTTAGGTATGTTTATATAGATATGATGCACTTTTACTTGGTCTTTAAGGAAATAAGGTGTTGGAGTTGAAATATACAAAAGCAGTGAAAAAATGCAGAAAAAGGGCCAAGTATGAATCATAGTACGAGTTGTACCATCCTGGTACTAGCCGTACTGAGAATCATGGAGAAGTCCATAAGATGTGCTGAACCAAAGAGTTAAAGTATGACTCTTGGTACAAGTCGTACCAATGTAGTCATGATAAAGTTTAGAAGAAATTCCACTAAGTCAGTCTCGTAGTACGGGTAGCAACCACGAGTTGTGCTTTCTACCTACGTCCCATTCCAAGGAGCCATGGTGAATTTCATAAGAGTTGAATAAAGGCAGAACTCAAGGTACGACCAGAAACCATGAGTTGTAGGATGAAGGTATGAGCCGTACCAAGTCACTCGTGGAAATAATCAGAGGATGCTAGAAGTTTAGTGTTTAAACCATGACAAGACAGTATGACTCATAGGTTTATGGTATGAGTTATACTAGTTTCAAACACTTAGTTAGAATCATAAGAGCCAGCCAACGTATCAGTAAAGGTACGACCCGTATAATCATGGTACGGGTCGTATGTGAAGATGGCAGCAGTTTAAGAAGTTTCTTTGTCAACTTAGGAAAATCTTCTAATTATTTATATAAATAGTTTTCTAGGTTGTTGAGAGAGGGAGAACAAAATATGATTTTGGATAGAGGTTTTTGACTTTTTGGATAATTGAAAGCAACTTTTAGGAGATTTCTTGCTTTGATTCTTCCATTGCTCTTAAATTTGTCTTCATGAATTTTTATAATAACCAAATTTTCTTCAAATCTTTGTAAGTTCTAAATTAGGTTTTTGTGTATGAATGCTTATAATTCTCTTACAATTATGAAAGGATAAAAACCTCCACTACTAGGATTGTGGAACCATGATGAATTAAAAAACTAGGGTTTGCACAAAGTGATTCTAATCAATGTTAATGCTTGTATTGTATTCTCTTTGTGTTTAATATTTCTTAATGGAGTGAAACGTTAGGACTTGCCTGAATATTTTACTTGCTTGAATCTAGAGAAGTAGAGATCAAGAAAAGAGAATTACAATAAAGCCTTGATTTTTATGGTTCATTGTATTACTTGAGTTGCGGTCGTAGGATAGTTAATTTGGAAAAAATTGATAACGGTTGAACTGAAATCACTCACCACACCTACTCTGGTGGTACTCCGATTTAACTCGAGGCTCCGCTTGCATAATGGGAAATTAATGTCTAGATGTATGGGACCGTATCAAGTGGTGAACATGTCCCCATATGGTGCTGTGGAACTTGAAAATAAGGATGGTAAGAGGTTCAGGGTTAATGGAAAAAGACTGAAGATGTATATGGGAAATGCCGAGGAGTTTAGGGCAATCAAATTGATCTATCTTGATGAGGCCTGAGTATTAAAAGGAGTGATGTCGTGTCACGATGTCAATTCAGGCGCTGCATGGGAGTCAACCCATATATGGTCGGTGAAGTCTGAGTAGCTAACAGGAGTGCTTAGAGTGCCATAGGTATGTCCCTTTCCTTTTTCTCACATTTTATGCTTCAGGGATGAAGCATGGTTATTTAAAAAAGGGGGGCGTACTTGTAATTTTTTTGTGTTTTTGACGTTTGTCTGAGGATTTTTATTGGTGTGTTTCTTTTCCCTCGAACATGCAATCTAGTTTAACCGGCATATTTAAGATTTTGTTTTGTGTTTTGTTTAGCTAGAAGTAGTTAGGAGTACTTTACAGCTAATAAATGCACACATGTTTTGAAATACTGAAAAAATAACCCTTTTCGGAAATTTTTGGTTGTCTAGCTGTTTATGTTCGCTGCAATACATGATTTTTGCGGATCTTTATACAACATTTAGTGTATTAGAATGTGTAATTATTGATTAGCTCTGCATGAACTGTATAGATAGCATTAATGGAAACTTGTACCTTAAGTGAGTAAGGATTTATACTCAGTTCAATACTGCATTGAGGATCTAAAACTTGCTCGGTTAGTCTTTACATTGGATAATTGAAAGTTGGTTAGGAAATGATCATATGCCATTTTCTATTTTAGCCTCTTTAGCTTACATTACCCAACAAAATAAAAATGAATCCCTTGATCCCGACTTTGAGCCTAAAATTGACGATTTTCCTTTGATTACCCATTCACCTTTTCCATTGTTTATAATGAACCTATTTGTGCCTGGTCCCTCCTTAGACATTGTGAACGTTGTTCGGCTTGTTGGGTATAACTACACACAAGTGCACGTGGTCGAACAAGTAGTAAAGTGGCTCAAGTAAGCCAAGTATCGATCCCACAGGGACTGGACTAAGGTATCAATCTAATCAAGTGTCAATAAACTTTAACTCTAAACTGCAGACAACAGTGCGAAGAAGTTTTTGATATTTTGTTTCCTAATTTTATACTTAGTCTAAAACGAATATACAATTTGAGTCTGAACTATAAGTATGAGCATGCTGAGGCTAAATGAACATGTAGAGAAATAAATTATCGATACAATTTGATTAATCTTCCTCCGGTTGCTAGTCAAGCATTATTGCCTATGGATTAAAACTCTCGTATTTAACCCAACTTAAGAATCATGAACCTTCCACCTACATCTCTGTGATAAAAAGAAATTCATGTTCTAGTCATACAAAGCCGATTCCTTAATTGACTAATACGACTTTCATGTATATCTCTATCCTAAAGGTAAATCAATTCTCAATTTTCCCAAACTAAGAAAAGATCATATCCTATCAATTCACAACTTTCCAATTTCTTGCTCTATCGAGTGAAACTGGACTTTTTAGATATACATTAACGTTGGCCACACATTAACGCAGTAAGAACAAGAATCAATAGAACAACCATGGAAGAAAAGATGAAAAACCAATTTATCAATGATCACATTTCAATACAAATGTTCTTAACCTCATCAAGAAGGGAATTTAGCCACTCATTTGTGGATTAAACATCATTAAAAGAGTGTTAATCATACAAGCAATTGAAATCAAGAAGAAGGAGATAGAGAAAAACCCTGAGATTTTCTTCCCCTCAACTGCCTGTAACCCATGTTCTTGCTCCACGAAGTCAGCATTCTAAAATAAAAACTAAGTGTGCCATTTATACTAGTGGGAATATTTCTCGGAATAACAAGCAACGTGTCACGGAGTACATCGCGGAGCACTGCCTCCGTGACATGCCACCAACGCTGACCCTCACTGGAATCCGGTCGTCCAGGTATTCACACCCAACGTGGCGTGACGTGCAACGCGGGGCTAGGCTAACGTGCCACGTCCCCAACGCGCACCTTCACTGGAATTTGGCAAAATTTCCACATCCAGGCAGAATGCATTCGCGATGGCAGCGTGACACGGCTCCATTGCAGAGCCCCTTTACTTCATGCTTTCCTTGTGCTTTTTCCTTGCTCTCTTTCGAGTCCAATCCCGATTTCTCCCAACATGCATCTTAGCTTCATAAAATTATATTTTTCCTGCAAAATCACGCTAATCATGTTGGTTAGTATATATTCACATTTTATTACAATTCACATGAGAATATACAAACATCGATAGATAATCAAGACAAAATGACACAATTGAATATCACTTGGGCATATAAATCTGCCCTAGATCACTTACCCCACACTTAAATCCTTGTTCGTCCCCGAACATTACTCGTACACCTCATGTAATTGACACCCAATCCGGGCTACTTTGGCTCGACAATTCAAGCTACGGTTATACCGATTATTTAATATAGAAAATCATCAAGAAAACATGCACAGTCTTATCAGTACAATGACCTTCAACACATTAAGACCTCCTAGACTCAAGAATCAACTCTCGATATCGGCAAACTCATGCAAATCAGCTGTTCAAGATATCCGACACAAAATTCCATCTCTCATCGAGCATGTGCCCTCACAACACAAGAGAATTTTCCCCTTTTTAATCACATGAACTCAAAGACATTTCATGCAGGGGAATATAAACAAGATTTCGCTCTCTCTCCCAAAAGAATTCACATGTATCATGTCATGAACCATAGGCTTGCCTTTAGTGTATTACTCCACTAATATAAGGACACGTGATGTAATATCACGTAGTACTGAACGAGTTGTAATGTAAGCTACAGAACTAGCAAATACTGGGCTAACCAATAAGAACAACTAGCATCCTTAAGAGCTTTTTCAATACGTCCCATCAGCCTTATAGGCATTGTTTCTTCCTTCATCCTCCCATTCTTGAAGTCTGTCTTTATTTTTTGACCCCATATCTTTAAGCACACTTGACTTAATAACAAAGATTATTTATACATCTTCATTATATTTAATTTATAGCGAGTGCACCTTTGACCTTTTCTTTCCTTTCGTCACTCTGCTTTTTTCTTTTCTTTTCACAATTCTCACTCGTTGACAATGTGGGAAAATTATTTTTTTCTTGAGCGCTTAAGAGGTTTGGATCAAATTCACGTATAATGAAAAGAAGGGGTTAAGCTCGGTTTACACCTTTTTGAAAAAAGACAAATAATAGGCTAAAGGCTCAATGGGCTAACTAGGATGTACATTCAAGGTGGGTACGATAATGAAAAAAAACTTTCGGTTAAATCAAAGAAATGCCTACATCCTTTCCTACAACACACATCCTTCATTTCGTTTTGTACACACACCAGGCAAGTTCTAGACACTTCACAATAGCATGGAAGAAACGAAACCTCACCATACACTCATTGCACATGCTCAACTCAAGACATATTCACAGACTCTTCAATCAGCTAATTACAAGAATTCAAACATTAAGCCTCAATCACACCGAATCAAACTCTATGGCCTAGGTATCTCAACATATTTACAAAGTTGCATGCTTTCATATGAATCACCTTTGCATTTTAAATATCATGTACCACACGCAACCAGAATTTTGCAACCATAAAGTAACAACACATTTGGGATACACAACAAAACAAAAAACTAAAAAAATTAATAGAAGAAATCTACTCCTAAAGACTACATTTCCCTTAAGACGGTCGTCATCCATCCATCATAGGGAACGGTCACTAATTACAACTTCGGTTCAATGGGACTATTCTCAGTAAAAGAACCGAAAACAAATGCCGAGAAACCCAAAAATAAAAATTTCACGAAAAAATATCGATAATTTCGATAAAACATATTTCACGAAAAAAATATTGATAATTTCGATAAAACATATTTACACAACCAGCTAACAACATTCAACAGCACACAACAGCTTCACCTTAATTACAATACAGACATATACACAAAAATCACAAGGTCACAAGTTTTTCCAAGAACAACAACAGAACAGAGACATTAATAACAACAGCAACCAGCACCTAACTACTCCCACCCCACACTTAAATCGAACACTGTCCCCAGTATTCACAAAATTCAGCATAGCACGAAAGTGGGTGGTGAAACTCCCTGATCAATCGAAGTATTCCACTTCTTCGTCAGGTGCCGCTGCCTCGTCTTCCATGTCTGAATCACCCCCGTCGTCATCATCTGACTCAAAATCGGAGTCATCACAACGTGTCTCCTCATTTGTGGGTACATCATCATCAATGGGCTCCACAAAAGCTGGCCCAACTCGGCATAGAGCCCTGGCATTTTCGCCAAAAGGGTAGTCTAGCTCGAGCTACCACAGCTCATCTTCTGTTGCCGGCCTCCCGCCTATGCGCAGCTAGAGCATCTGCATCCCGAACATGCGAGCCATATACTGATCATCCCGAGCATGTTGCTCGGTTAGTGTAAGAACTGGCCCGTGAGTGGTGTCGGGTGCCTTAGTTTTGGTGACATCTATGGCCCGCCTCTCCATCTGCGGGATGTAGTCAAGGGCCTTTCCTCAATATCCAGGCCCCTCAGGAACGTGGTTAGTAATCCACCAAACCTGTACCGGTGCCCTTGATGGAAACGGGCTCTCTTCATGGCGGAGATAATCACCGCCCCAACATTGATCTCCAGCCCTTTCATCAAGGCATAGACCAAGCATACACAATACCAGGTGACATCTGTCATATGCACCCCCGGGATCAGGCAGGATCAAACAATCTTAAGCCATATCCTGGCTTCCCTGTTCATCTGTGAGTAGGGCAACGTCTGATGGTAGCCCCTCTCCTTTGCCTGCTCCACCGTGCTGTAGATCGGGCTCCACACAAAGTGCGTCTGATGTCCGCATATGGTGGAGTGATATTCAGCTGACGAAGCACATGGGCGTCTGTGTCCTGCGCCCCCAAGATGGCATTAAGGTGATGGGGCTCAAAAGTGACTATCTGCCCTCTTATCTTTATGGTGTGACTTCTGAGTGTCGGGTTCCAGTTGGTGTAGAATTCCCGAATTAGGTGCATATTGCACTCCTTGGGCTCGTCAAAGATAAAATTCAGCCCCGCTGCCTCAATCCTGTGGACAATCCTGGGGAATTCCTGTGCCAATGGTTCCCTAGCAATGTGTTCCTCGGGGAAGTATTTGATTTCCTTATGCTTTGCGTACCATTTCTTCCCCTCCTCTATCACCCATCGGGTTCCGTATTTCTGACGTTGGCCGCACAGAACCGCTGGTGCTGCTGGGACTGTTGTTCCCAGTCTGATTCATTTCCTTCCGGCGCCCGATGTAGATGCGCCCTTCCATTTATCTTGCCTGCTTGCCATTGTTTCTGTCAAACCAAACAGACAGGTCCAATGTTATTCCAATTAAAATTAGCTTCGACTAAGGTTGGATTAAGCTAGGCCACCCCACACTTAGTCTTTAGCCGCAATCACAACATTACGGCAAGATCATACTTATTTCCAATTTACATAAAAAAACAAAAACACAACAAATATGCCTAGTGAATTCAGAGAATTCGACGGTATAAATTCTTTTGTACTACTCAGACTTCGTACAGCTAACCACAACAATACCATCGATCACATTTCTATACATAGCACTTAGCAAGGAGAAACAAAGAAAAAATTTATCTACATGAACCTATACGATTCACCCATTTCTTGCATCTCACAATTTCGTTACCCCGAAAATCTGTCGGTCTTTTAGCATATTAACAGTTAGCACAACCAACTCATCTCACCCAACACACACAACCCAACAAGAATTTCACATGTCAACTAAATTTTTCCCCTTTTCATATTCAAATTCAAGCCCTAACTACAATTTTACAAAAATTCTATCAAGCTATGTAATTATCGAGTTCATGCAATCACAATGATACTACGAACGTCAATCAACAAAAACTCAATTGAATTTAAGCTTAATTTCTACTTAGGGCAATTTTTGCTCACATCACATGTTCAACATCGAAAAATTCGACAAGAATTGAGATAGAGTTGAAGAACATACCTTGAATTCGATGAAATGAAGAAAACTATTCCTAGGTCCGTGTCACGTTGAGGGAGAAGGGGGTTTTGGGATGTTTGTCGCGGAGGGGATGAAAAATGAGGAAAAATAAGGGGAATTCGGGGTTAAAGGTGAGGATTTCACGCGGGTCACCCGGCAACCCGGTGTGACCCGACGCGAATAACACCTCAACGTGTCACAGAGGGTAACACGGAGCACCCACTCCGTGGCACGGAGCTATCACGCAGGTGTTTTGGAATTTGTAAAAATTTCAGAATTGCCTTCAACGTGTCACGGAGGGTAACGCGGAGGCCCTCCTCCGTGACATGGAGCCAACGCGTGGGCTCACTGTTTTGCTACTTTTTATTTTATTTTATTTTTCTTACCTCGATTTTCTCCTTTGCAATTCTTTATATTTTGCCCTCCGATCAACCTGAAATTTAACTTACAACAAGAAATCGGTTAGAATCCCAAGGTTTGCAAACATAACACAATATATCTATATATTTTTTTTTATTTTTTTTCTTTTTCTTTTTCACTTTTTTTTTTCTTCTTTTCTTTTTCTTAACTAATGTACAAATACAACAAATTCACGGGTTGCCTTCCGTGCACCGCCTGGTTTACCGTCGCGGTTCAAAGTCATTAAGCTTAGTCATCCTCTAGGGTGACGGACGTCTTCTTCCGAACACGTCCTCACCCTTGTCATGCTTACACCTCTACAGTGGTTTCCCCAATAACTCCCGTGACTCAACACTCTGGACAACATCAGCTCGATTTATCACGTTGATCATCGAGAGTTCCTCGTACACGGCCGGGAGCTTGGTGGCCTTGTATACATCAAACACCTCCACCTTGTCATGTGATCGCATGGTTAGCTGCCCTGCAGCTACATCAATAAGTGCTTTCCTGGTAGCCAAGAAAGGACATCCCAAAATAAATGGGACTTCCGCGTCTGGCTCGAAGTCCAACACAACGAAGTCTACCGGGAAGATAAGGGAGCCCACTTGCACCAGCACGTCCTCCACAATGCCATCAGGTCTTGCCAAGGAACGATCTTCTAGTTGCAAGATCACTGTTGGTGGTCTAGGACTCCCTAGTCCCAACTTCTTGAATACCGATGTCGGCATCAAGTTAATGCTCGCTCCCAAATCATATAATCCGCGAGCTCAGATACTCTACCCAATTGTAATTTGTATTGTAAAGCTCCCAGGGTCCTTGAGCTTTGTGGGCAACCTGTTTTGTATCCGGGAAGTGCACTCCTCCGTAAGAGCCACCGTAGCGTACTCAGTTAACCTTCTTTTGTTCGCCACAATGTCCTTAATATACTTTGCGTACTTCAGCACTCCCTTCAAGACATCAACAAGAGGTAAGTTAATGTGTACCTGTTTAAGCACCTCCATGAACTTTTTGAAACACGCCTCCTCCTTGTGTTTCATTAATCTTTGAGGGAATAGGGTGGTGGTCTTTCTGGTTCAGCCTCCTTTTTCTTCCCCCTCTCATCACTTTGCTCCCTCTCAGTTTCTGTTGCTCCCGACTATTGACGTGGTCTTTCTGGTTCCACCTCTTTATGCTGTAAACCACTCCTTGTGGTCACTGCATTCACTTTCTTGGGGTTGGGATCAGTGTCACTCAGAAGTCCTCCTCTAGGCCTTGTGTTTTGGGCTCCAGCAAATTGCCCAAACTGGTACTCCAGCGCCTTGGTAGCTAACGGATTGTTCTTTACCTCGACTGCCAATTTCACATAATCAGCCTGCAATTGAGCTTGGTTAGCTATCATTGTCTTGAACATCTTCTCAATGTTGGGTGATGGTGGTGGAGGAGGTGCATTATTGCTTCTGTATTGCAACTGATAGTTCTGTTGTCCTCCTTGATTTCTCTACGCCCCCTGACTCGAACTTTGCCCTTGATGGTTATTGCTACCCCAAGAGAAATTCGGATGATTCCTCCACTTGGAATTGTAGTTGTTGCCATACTGTAGGTGGTTGTTTCTCTGTACATTACCAACAAAGTTCACCGAATCAGGATTTGCTCCACAACACTCAGCTGAGTGTTCACTACTCCCGCACACTTCACACCAAATCTGCTGCACTGCATTCACTGGGGTTTGAGATTGGTTAATGCTCATGTTACTGAAGTGGGTGTTGAGTTGATTCTGTAATGCAGCTATCTGTGCAGCAATAGTTGTAAAACCATCCACTTCTAGGACTCCTACTGCTTTCCTTGTTCCTCCTCTTGACGAATCCGCATTCCACTCCGGATTTCCCTGTGTAATACGATTCAACAAGGTATACAGCTCTTTATAAGTCTTCTCTAATGCTTGTCCCCCAGCTACTGAGTCTAGCAAGATTTTTGTGTGGGGTTCCAAACCCTCTAAGAAAGTATGTACCACCACATCATTGGATTGGTGATGATGAGGACAATCTCGCAACATAGATTTGAATCTCTCCCAGGCCTTATACAGTTTCTCTCCCTCTCTCTGTGTAAAACTTAGAATTTGACTTCTAAGTCTTGTTGTTTTACCGGATAGAAAGAACCGTATCAAGAATTTCTTTGCAAGATCATCCCACGTGGTGATGGAATTAGGAGGCTCAGCTTTCAACCACCTCTTAGCTTCTCCCAAAAGTGAAAATGGGAACAATGTAAGCCTGGCATAATCTGATGACACTCCAGCGGGAATGTAAGTGTCACTTATCTCCAAGAAATTTTGGAGATGTTGTTGTGGATCCTCATGAGAGAGACCTGTGAACTGCCCACTGGTGTGCAGAAATTGCACCATGTTCTATTTAAGCTCGAACCTCCCTCCTGGCTCAGGTTTGCGGATGCTAGATGTGACATTGTTAGCATGTGGGATTGCCACCTCGCGAACTGGCCTAACTGCCATTTCCTCGGGCACTAACAATGCCCTTACAACGGGTGGATTCTATTGTTGCTCCAGGATTGTTTGTCTGAGCAATTGCAGCTTTTTCTCTAGAGCTTCTCTCCTTTGACGATGGAATTGTCTTTCCGGCTCTAAAGATGAGTCCACCAGCTCCTTGTCTCTTGCCAGTGTTCAACAGAAATTAGTATCTGCAAAATACAGGCTAAGACCAAGTTGTCAACACTAAGAAGAAATAGTAAACTAACACTTAAGAAAAATTTACCAATTGCCAATCCCCGGCACCGGCGCCAAAAACTTGTTCGGCTTGTTGGGTATAACTACACACAAGTACATGTGGTCGAACAAGTAGTAAAGTGGCTCAAGTAAGCCAAGTATCGATCCCACAGGGACTGGACGAAGGTATCAATCTAATCAAGTGTCAATAAACTTTAACTCTAAACTGCAGACAACTGTGCGAAGAAGATTTTGATATTTTGTTTCCTAATTTTATACTAAGTCTAAAATGAATATACAATTTGAGTCTGAACTATAAGTATGAGCATGCTGAGGCTAAATGAACATGTAGAGAAGTAAATTATCGATACAATTTGATTAATCTTTCCTCCGGTTGCTAGTCAAGAATTATTGCCTATGGATTAAAACTCTCGTATTTAACCCAACTTAAGAATCATGAACCTTCCACCTACATCTCTATGATAAAAGGAAATTCATGTTCTAGACATACAAAGCCTATTCCTTAATTGACTAATACGACTTTCAGGTATATCTCTATCCTGAAGGTAAATCAATTCTCAATTTTCCCAAACTAAGAAAAGATCATATCCTATCAATTCACAACTTTCCAATTTCTTGCTCTCTCGAGTGAAACCGGACTTTTTAGATATACATTAACGTTGGCCACACATTAACGCAGTAAGAACAAGAATCAATAGAACAACCATGGAAGAAAAGATGAAAAACCAATTTATCAATTATCACATTTCAATACAAATGTTCTTAACCTCAGCAAGAAGGGAATTTAGCCACTCATTTGTGGATTAAACATAGTTAAATGAGTGTTAATCATACAAGCAATTGAAATCAAGAAGAAGGAGATAGAGAAAAACCCTGAGATTTTTGTCCCCTCAACTGCCTGTAACCCACGTTCTTGCTCCACCAAGTCAGCATTCTAAAATAAAACCTAAGTGTGCTATTTATACTAGTGGAAATTTTTCCTGGAATAACAAGCAACGTGTCACGGAGTGCATCGCGGAGCACTGCCTCCGTGACACGCCACCAACGCGGACCCTCACTGGAATCCTGTCGACCAAGCATTCACACCCAACATGGCACGGCGTGCAACGCGGGGCTAGGCCAACGTGCCACTGCCCCAACGCGCACCTTCACTAGAATTTGGCAAAATTTCCGCATCCAGGCAGAATGCATCCGCGATGGCAGCGTGACACGGCTCCATCGCGGAGCCCCTTTACTTCGTGCTTTCCTTGTGCTTTTTCCTTGCTCTCTTATGAGTCCAATCCCGATTTCTCCCAACATGCATCTTAGCTTCATAAAATTATATTTTTCCTACAAAATCACGCTAATCATGTTGGTTAGTATAAATTCACATTTTATTACAAATCACATAAGAATATACAAACATCAATAGATAAACAAGACAAAATGATACAATTGAATATCACTTGGGCATATAAATCTGCCCAAGATCAAACGTCGACTTAGGAAAAATGTCTAAGTTGAGAGTGGCTACAATAGGGGGCATAAACCGTGAGGAGGTGGAAAGGAAAGAAAACAAAATCAAAGAAAAGTGGGGTGTGGTATGAAAAGAAAAATGAATAAAAGAAAAGCTAAAATATAATTAAAAAGAAAAGAAAAAGAAAAAGAGATGAAAAAAAAGAGACAAATACACCACATGACTCACACATCGCATTTGAAAAGAGAGAAAATGAATGAAAAGCGGAAAAAGTGAAAAAGGGTAATAAGTAAAAGTGAAGCCATGTATGTAGTGCCAATGAGAGTTTACTAACTAAATTCCATATTTAGCATACCTAGCTCGAAGCCTGCATGCCAAGCCGAGAAAAGTCCTATAGTGATCCTAGCCTAACTGTCCGGAAAGCCGAGGTAGATAAAATAAGGGAAAGCCTATGGTATCCAATGTGCAGTATTTGGAACTTCTTTATGAGATTGAGATTCGTTCTGTCTTAGTCCCAAGTTTCATATATCTATAAATCTGTAAGTTTTGGGTATTTCATTTATTGTGAAGTACTTGGTTTGTATTATATTCTACCAATTGTCTATGTGAGTAGCACTAGTGATAACTTGATTCACCGCTGATAGTTAGATGTCATATCTTGATCCTAGTACACCATGAGTTGTAGTTGCATGAATGCATAGTTGACTTGGTTTGAATGAAAAAAGGGGGGTCATAAGCTGATTGTGGTTTCTGTGCACATTTTGGTTATGTTGGTTGTAGTCTTCTAGTTTACTTTCTAGTTAAGGATCATTTTTATAGTTTTGTTTTATTTGATTGAGGACATGAAAAAGTCTTAAGTTGAGGGTGTTGGTGTGTTGTTGTGCATTTACAACACTTCTGATGCTTAAAAATAAGGAAATGAGTGGGGATATAAGTATGTTTATACAGATATAACACATTTTTACTTTATTTTCAGGGATATTAGGTATTGGAGTTGAAATGTGCAAAAGCGGTGAACAAATGCAGAAAAAGGGCTAAATACGAATCATAGTACGAGTTGTACCATCATGGTATGAACCGTACTAAGAATCGTGGAAAAGACCAAAAGATGTGCTGAACCAAAGAGTTAAAGTACGGCTCTCGGTACAACCCATACCATCCTGGTACGAGCTGTACCAAGGTAGTCATGATAATGTTCAGAAGAAATTGCACTAAGTCAAACTCCTAGTACGAGTAGCAACCACAATTCATGTTATCAAACTACGACCTGTACCAAGGAGCTGTGGTGAACTTTAGAAGAATTAAACATAGGATGAAGGTACGAGCCTTACCAAGTCACTCAGGGAAATAATCAAAGGATACCAAAAGTTTCATGTTCAAACAATATAAAGACAGTATGACTCATAGGTTTATGGTGTGAGTCATACTAGTTTAAAACACTTAGTTAGAATCAGAAGAGCTAGCCAACGTATGAGTAAAGGTATGACCCGTATAATCATGCTATAGGTCATATGTGAAGTCGACATCTATTTAAGCAGTTTCCCTGTCAATAATTGAAAATTTTCTAAATATTCTTATAGATACTTTTCTGGGTTGTTGAGAGAGGGAGAACGGAATAAAGTTGTTGAGAGAGGATTTTGACTTTTGGGATTATTGAGAGCAACATTTGGGAGATTTCTTACTTTGATTCTTCCATTGTTCTTAAATTGTTCTTCATTAATTCTTACTATAATCAAGTGGGTTTTCGTAAAATTGTCTTTATAAGTTCTAAATTATGTTTTTGTCTATGAATGCTTAGAAATCTCTAACGATCATGAGAGACCAAAAACCTCCACAAGTAGGATTGTGGGAATTATAGTGAATTAACAAACTTTGGTTTGCACAAACTAATTCTAACCAATGCTAGTGCTTGTATTGTATTCTTTTTGTCTTTGAGGTTTCTTAATGGAGAGCAACGTTTGGACTTGCCCAAATTCTTTACTTGCTTGAATCTAGAGAACTAGAGATCAGGAAAAGAGTATTATAATAAAGCCTTAATCATTATGAATCATTGTATGACATGAGCTGCAGTAGCAGGATAGTCAATTTTGAACAAATTGATAACGGTCGAAATAAAATCACTCATTAGACCTAATCCGGTGATTGAGTATAGTTATCCAATAGGGATGAACCAGTCATTTGGATAAACCTTAGTTATAAATTCTACAAGAAAGCATTAGGAAAGATTACGAGTGTAAAACCTCAAGTAGTATGAACCAATAGGGAATCCTTTCCCTAGATATTTTCATTAACTTGATAAATAACAATCAAATCTCCACATTGTTACATATTTACTTTTATAAAACCCCTTTTTGGAAATAACAAACTTAAATGCTTAAATACTTGTGTTATTCTATATCTTGACCATATTCTCTGCGGGATTGACCCCAGCCTAGTTGGATTCTTTATTGACAACGTTCGCTTCATACTTTTATAAGAGTGTGATTTTGAGCGTTATAAAAAAATGGCGCCGCTGCCAAGGAATATGGCTTAAGATTAGAGTAATTTCTTGTGATTAACTTTTAGTTGTTATTTGCCTAGTTTATGTTTTGATTTTGTTTTTGTTCTATTTAGTCTACAACAGGGACACCTTAACACTAGATCCATGATGGAGAACAATGGGCCGTCAGTGCCTATGGTGGCATGACTGAATGTTAAGGCACTGGCGACAGTCTTAATGAATTATGAGGGGGATGATGTGCAGGGATATATAGAGATGGTCAATTCCTTAGAGGGAATGGGGTCCTACAACTTTAGGCCAAAGAAGTTGGACCTTGACTTAAAGAATAGGATGACCCCTCCAGCAAAATCATCAGTCGAGATACCGCAAGTCCTTGAACTTAAAGCTCTACCCCCACATTTGAAATATTCCTTTCTGGGGGGAGAACAACACATTTCCAGTGAACATGGTAGCAAACTTGAAGAATGGCAAGTGGAGGCCTTGGTATCAGTATTTAGAAGACATAACAAGGAAATTAGGTGGACCATTGTTGGCATCATTGACATTTCCTCATGCATTTGCACCAACAAAATTCATCTTGAACCAAACTGTGTACCTAAAATTGAGCATCCGAGGCGACTGAACCCACTGATGCAAGAGGTGGTACAGAAGGTGATTATAAAATGGCTTGATGCTGGTGTAGTTTACCCTATTGCTGATAGTAAGTGGGTGAGCCCAGTATAGTGCGTCCCAAGTAAAGGAGGGATTATGGTCGCACAAAACGAGCAAAATGAGTTGACACCAACGAGGCCTATTATAGGTTGGTGGGTTTGTATGGACTACCTGAAGCTTAATTGTTTGACCCAAAAGGACCACTTCCCTATTCCATTCATGGATCAGATACTTGACATGTTGGAAGGTAGAGGATGGTACTACTTTCTTGATGGTTACTCGGGATATAATCAGACCTCGATAGCCTAGAGGATCAAGAGAAAACCACCTTCACTTTACCTTATGGAACTTTTGCCTTAAGGAGGATGCCATTTGGGTTGTGCAATGCACCAGCCACATTATAGCGTTGCATGATGTCCATTTTCTCAGACATGGTGGAGGATACCATCCAAGTATTTATGGATGACTTCTCCGATGTGGGTGATTCATTTGAAGATTGCCTGGAGCACCTCAGTAAATTGTTGAAAACATGTGAAGAAACTAGTCTGGTCCTCTATTGGGAGAAATGTCATTTCATGGTCAAAGAGGGATTTGTACTGGTCCACAGAATTTTCGGAAAATGTATAGAGGTGGATAAGGCGAAAATCGAGGTAATAACAGGATTTCCTCCACCAATTTCTATCAAAGGTGTCAGGAGTTTTTCGGGGAACGTAGGATTCTATAGGAGGTTTATCAAGGACTTCATAAAAATTTCAAAACCGTTGTGTAAATTACATGAGAAGGAGGTGATGTTCGTGACGTGCCCGATTCGTGCGTCCGCAAGTGTACGGGTCGTGCAAGTAATATAGTGGCTCTTTTTGAGAACTGGATTGTCGAACCCACAGGGACTGGACCCATTTCTCTAACTATCCATTTCTATTGTGATCTTAGATACCTCAAGTGTTGGTTATAGACATTTTCAATTGAGATTAATTAAGTCTAAGTTTGGGTCAACGAAATATTCTGAAATTACTCTAGGAGCAACATAGAGTTAAAACCAATTAATCATGCGATCCTACGATTTGCAATGGGTTAAGCATGGAACTATCAATTGTTATTTCACATAATTATAATTGCATGTTTATGGTCTTTCGAGCCTCTAAACACGGCAATCTAGCCTCACTGCATCATTGTGAGCGAGGAGTTTAATTTTCTAGTTGCGGGCAATCAATTATGTTGTGGTTTACGGGGAAACGATTAGGGAATTTCGTGCGTCTAACCATTTAACTCAACTTAGCCTCACAACTACTTCTTCGAGTGGTGATGTGACATCCCAAGTTGGTCTTTCATAACCCCCGTGTGTCAACCAAGCACGGTGTTAGGTATATTTCTATCCTGACACAAAAATCTCTCCCGAGATACAAACATGCTCCTTACATTCTCATGTCCTGACCTAGGTAATGCTTTCTCAAGCTATTACTCAAGCTAACAAATATGCTTTCATGGTGATCAATCATAAAAACAACCAACAATCTAGAATGCAAGACGAAAACAACAATCAATAACTTAATTCCAAAACAAATTCATAAAAGCACAATCATAATTCATGGCTTCAACCCTAGAGGAAGGGTTCTTGCCATTCATGTTCGTAAAACTATAATTAACGAATACTAAACTAACATACTTACATGAATTTGGTAGATGAGAAGGGAATTTGATAAACCCTAGATGAGTTCTCCCACTTCTCCCTTCACTCCTAGGTGGTTTTTCAGAATAAAATCGTGACCAAATGATTTTAGGAGCTAAGGGTCCTATTTATAGTAAATGGAAAACGTGCATAATTTAGCCTGAGAGGGAACGGCTCCGTGTCACGGAGTGCATCGCGGAGCACTGCCTCCGTGACACGGAGACAACTCGAAAGCTCTCTGGAAATTGCCTCAGGAAACCAAGTTGCCGAGGGTTGCCGCGCTGGCCAACGTGGCACGCTGCCCATGCAGCTCGTTGGCAAGCTGCTGTCGCGCAGACTGCCTAGCGTGACACGGTGCTGCCGCGCTGGTTCTCTGCCTCCTGCTGCCTGCTGCTGCCTTTCCTCGTGCGCTTGGCAAGGGCGTGGCACGGCGCTGGGCGCGGCACACGCACAGCGTGGCACACTACCTGGCGCGGCCAGCCTTGCCAACGCATGCTCCTTGTCGACTTTTCGCCACTTGCTTCCACTTCATTCCTTCCTTTCACCAACTTGCGAATTAGTTCCTCAAATGCATTATTAACCTACAAAACAAGGACTAATCATATTGGTTAGCACATATATTCACATTTATATAAAATCACATGAGATTATGTAAAATAACTTAGATAAACAAGACTATATTAAGGTATAAAGCGTATCACGGGCATGCTATTTTGCCCGTGATCACAACCCCACACTTAAAGCCTTGTTCGTCCTCGAACAACATTTTACAAATCATACATATGGAGACTCCCACATAACTAATTTGGCAAGATAATTCAAGCTACGACTATCATGATTACGTAAGATAACAAGCTAAAGATAAAGCATACATAGTTTAATCACCGAGATGAAATACAACAATGCTAAGACTTCTTAACCTCAAGAATCGACTCTCAATCTTAGCAAACTCATGCAAATCAACTGAGTAAGAAATCCCACATGAATTATATCCTTCATTCAACATGTGCCCTCACGGAAGGAGAGTTACCCAATCACACGCAAAAATCATTTTTACATCACAACATGTGTGGGTAAATAAATAGAATTACACTCACTCTCACAAAGAATTCGCATGCATCATGTAATGACCCATAAGCTTGCCCTTAGTGTTTTATTCAACTAATTTAAGGATGTGTGAATGTAAGATCAAGTAGGACTTAATGGGTTGTAATGTAGGCTCAGGGACGGGTAGGTATTATTATGGCCAGTAATCGTGACTATCTTTCCTAAGCGCTTTTAATACATTACGCCCTCTTTACAAACTTCCCTTCCCTCACTTCACCTCTTTTTTTTCCTTTTAGTTTTCTTTTTCCTCTTTTGTTCCCCCATTTCTTTCGACACTTTTAGCTTATTAGTAAGGAGTACTTAAGCAATATGTTTCATTCATTCCTTTTCTTACTCCCTACTAATAACCAACCATTTTCACACAAATGCACCTTTTTCCTTTTCTCAACTATTAACAACTTGCTATTTTTCCTTCTTTTCCATTCTTCTCACTCCTTTACTCTTTCGGATTTTTTTTTTCTTTAAGCGCTTCGGAGTTTTGGATCAATTTCAAGGCTAATGAAAGAAAAAGGATTAAGCTGATGTTGCAGCTGTCAAAGAATAGGCTCAAGGCTCAATGGGGTTAACTAGGATTAATTTTTCAAGGTAGGTATAATGAGGGATAAAAAGTTGGTTCATTCAAAGAAATGCCTATATCATCTCCTCCAATTCACGTCCTTCATTTCGTTTTATACACACACCAGGCAAGTTCTAGACATTTCATAATAGCACAGAATACTCAAAAACCTTACACTCATGGCACATGCTCAAATCAAGACACATTCAGCAGACTCTTAACCCAGCTAATCACAAGAATTCAGAATTAAGCTTCAAACATATTGAGTCAAATTCAAGAGCCTAAGCGTCTCACACAAAGTTATACACTTGCATGCTTCACACCGAACATACTTGCCTCTTACAACCATTTATAGCACATAACAAGAACATCAAGCACCACTTAGTTATGGTTTCAAAAACCAATCACCTACCGACTAATTTTTCCTCAAGACGGTCGTCATCCATCCATCGTCGAAAACAGTCCCTAACTATGACTAAAAACACTATATACAGACAAAGGAAAAGAAAAAATAAAATTTTTATTCTTCGGTTCAAAGACCCCCCGTCGGAAAAGAACCGAAAAGAAAAACCTACGGGTGATGAAGTCATGCTTACTTCACAAAAATTTTCAAATTTTTCAAATTTTTCAAAAGCATTACATTCACCAAAAATCGTTAAGCACAACAAAATTTTTTGAAATTTCCCTTGAAATTTCCCTCACCCCACACGTAAATCATGCTATGTCCTCATAGCATCAAATTAAAAGTTAAAAAGGGTGAGAAATACTCCCTGAGGCCTTTAGCCTAGCAAATAGCATGTTTTTCTTCAGTTTTGAATAAGTGTGTGTCGACCCCACACTTTTTATCGTCCATGCTTTTTAGCTTCCTCCTCCACGGGTACTCAGACTTCCCCTGCATCTGTGCTTAACTTTCCACCAGAAACAACACAAGATGAAAAATAAATAAAATCAACACAAATGCCAGAAATTAAAATGGTACCTGTGGTACCCTTGGGTTGCCTCCCAAGTAGCGCCTTATTTTACGTCGTGGCCCGACGTGGACTATCCTTTTCAGGACATCCTCATACCTGGGTTCTCTTTCGAGAACCATCTCCTTTTCTTTTGCTGTTTAGAGGAAACAGCCTCCACTCTGTTCCTCTCTTTCTCCAACTTCTTCTCTATTTGAAGCCCTCTATCAGACTTGGGCTGAACACTTGTTATTGCCTTCGGCCCTACACCTGTGGAATCCTCCACCCCACACGTATCCTCTGCCAACACACTAACCTGGCAAAGGTTTCAGTAGTGTGCAGATGGGTTCATTTCTTGGTAAACGCAGAAGATTTCTTCTTCATACTCAACCCTCATTGTCAGGGTCCCTGCTTTTAAATCAATCACCGCTCCTCCAGTGGCCAAAAATGGCCGTCCCAAGATCGGGGGTACCTGGTCATCAACCTGAAAATCTAAGACAATAAAATCAGCAGGTATAATGAACTTACCTACTTTGATGAGAAGGTCCTCTATTATTCCATCAGGTGTCACTCGCGACTTGTCAGCCAGCTGCAGCATCAACCTTGTTGACCTTGGTTGTCCCAACCCCAAGGTGTTGAATAAGGATAGGGGCATTAGATTAACTGCTGCCCCCAAGTCACATAAATCTCGTAGCACCTCAGCTTTACCAATTTGTATGGGGAGGGTAACACTCCCTGGGTCTTTGAGTTTCTTTGGCATTTTACTCAATACCCTGTAATTGCACTCCTCAGTCAGTGCTACCGTTTGGACATCCACCAATCTCACTTTGTTCGCCATCACGTCCTTCAAGTATTTACCATACTTGGGCATTCCCTGCAAAACATCAAGAAGAGGCAAATTTATGTGAAGTTCTCTGAAACTCTCAAATAACTTTTTGAAGCATTCCTCCTCCTTGCTCTTTCTGAATTTCTGAGGGAATGGTGGTGGTGGTCTTTGTGCTGGCTGCAATGGAAGTCGTGATTTTTTTGCCCAGCACTCTGATTATCTCCCATGTTGATGGATGGTCCTGGTCTAACCAACTCCGGCTGCACCTCTTTGCTCAGCTCTTTTGGCACTGCATCAGCTAATTGCCTACCGCTTCTCAAACTGATGGCATTGATCTGCCGGGGGTTAGGATCTGTGTCGCTTGGTAATCCCCCTTGCGATCTCATGTTTTGAGAAGCTGCTATCTGACCCAGTTGTTTTTCAAGATTTCGGGTGGCTACTTGCTGATTCATTAAGTCTGTTGCCATCCTCGCCTGATTTTCCACTAACTGAGTCTGGGTCTCTATAATTTTCTGCAATGTTTCCTCAATGTTTCTACTCAATTGCCCATCATTCTGCCTATTCTGCTGATACTGCTGCTGTTGAGGTTGCATAAAATTCTGCTTTTGGTTTCCACCCCAAGAAAAATTCGGGTGGCCCTGCCAATTTCTGTTGTAACTGGTTTCAAAATTCTGATTGTTGAGCTGCACATTACTAACAAAATTGACTGACTCCGGATTGGCTCCACAAGATTCTGCATGGTGCCCATTATTACCACAAATTTCACACCAACTCGGAGCTTGCTGAACTGCATTAACCTGGCCCTGGCGTTGGTTCATACTCAGTTTATTAAACTGAGTCATCATTTGATGCTCGAACGAAGCTAACTGTGCTGCCAAGGCATTCAAACCATCTACTTCTATCAACCCCGATCTGTTTCCTGCCCCTCTCGATGACTCGCTGTGCCACTCTGGATTTCCTTGTGCAATTCTATTCAACAAAGTGTACAACTCATCATACGTCTTATCCAAAGCTTGCCCACCCGATGCAGAGTCTAGTAATATTTTTGTGTGTGGGTCTAGACTTTCTACAAAGGTATGGGCCAACACTTCATTTGATTGCTGGTGATGGGGGCAATCTCTCAACAATGACTTGAATCTTTCCCAAGCCATATATAAGTTCTCATCAGGCCTCTGCTTGAAACTGAGTATTTCACTTCTTAACCTTGCAGTTTTGCCTGAAGGGAAGAATCTGATAAGGAACTTCTTAGCCAAGTCATTCCATGAAGTTATGGAGTTCGGTGGCTCAGCCTTCAGCCACTTTTTCGCCTCTCCCAACAGTGAAAATGGAAAGAGGGTCATTCGGACATAATCTGTGGACACGCCGGTGGGGACAAACATGTCACTAATCTCTAAAAAGCTCTGTAGGTGCTGCTGCGGGTCCTCATGTGCCATCCCTGTGAATTGACCACTAGAATGTAACAGCTGCACCATGTTCCGTTTAAGCTCAAAGTGCCCTCCAGGCTCCGGTTTAAGAATGCTTGAGGTCACATTTGTCGCTAGTGGGATAGCCACTTCGCGAACTGGTCTTGCTTCCATTTCTTCGGATGACAATTGTGCTTGTCCCGCGGGTGGTTGTTGTTGTACCTTTTCTTGAAATCTCTTCAGCTTATTCTCTAGAGCTATTCTCCTTTGCAAATGGAATTGACGTTCAGGTTCAAGCAACGGTTCCACAAGCTCTCTATTTCTAGCCAGCTCGGCAGGACAACCTGTCACCTGCAAACAAACAGACTAAGACCAAGTTTTTCAACACTTAAGAGAAATTTAAAAATCACACAAAAATATATAAATTATCAAAACTTCGCCGAATCCCCAGCAACGGCACCAAAAACTTGACGTGCCCGATTCGTGCGTCCGCAAGTGTACGGGTCGTGCAAGTAATATAGTGGCTCTTTTTAAGAACCGGATTGTCGAACCCACAGGGACTGGACCCATTTCTCTAACTATCCATTTCTATTGTGATCTTAAATACCTCAAGTGTTGGTTATAGACATTTTCGATTGAGATTAATTAAGTCTAAGTTTGGGTCAACGAAATATTCTGAAATTACTCTAGGAGCAACATAGAGTTAAAACCAATTAATCATGCGATCCTACGATTTGCAATGGGTTAAGCATGGAACTATCAATTGTTATTTCACATAATTATAATTGCATGTTTATGGTCTTTCGAGCCTCTAAACACGGCAATCTAGCCTCACTGCATCATTGTGAGCGAGGAGTTTAATTTTCTAGTCGCGGGCAATCAATTATGTTGTGGTTTACGGGGAAACGATTAGGGACTTTTGTGCGTCTAACCATTTAACTCAACTTAGCCTCACAACTACTTCTTTGAGTGGTGATGTGACATCCCAAGTTGGTCTTTCATAACCCCCATGTGTCAACCAAGCACGGTGTTAGGTATATTTCTATCCTGACACAAAATTCTCTCCCGAGATACAAACATGCTCCTTACATTCTCATGTCCTGACCTAGGTAATGCTTTCTCAAGCTATTACTCAAGCTAACAAATATGCTTTCATGGTGATCAATCATAAAAACAACCAACAATCTAGAATGCAAGACGAAAACAACAATCAATAACTTAATTCCAAAACAAATTCATAAAAGCACAATCATAATTCATGGCTTCAACCCTAGAGGAAGGGTTCTTGCCATTCATGTTCGTAAAACTATAATTAACTAATACTAAACTAACATACTTACATGAATTTGGTAGATGAGAAGGGAATTTGATAAACCCTAGATGAGTTCTCCCACTTCTCCCTTCACTCCTAGGTGGTTTTTCATAATAAAATCATGACCAAATGATTTTAGGAGCTAAGGGTCCTATTTATAGTAAACGGAAAATGTGCATAATTTAGCCTGAGAGGGAAGGGCTCCGTGTCACAAAGTGCATCGCGGAGCACTGCCTCCATGACACGGAGACAACGCGAAAGCTCTCTGGAAATTGCCTCAGGAAACCAAGTTGCCGAGGGTTGCCGCGCTGGCCAACGTGGCACGCTGCCCATGCAGCGCGTTGGCAAGCTGCTGTCGCGCAGACTGCCTAGCGTGACACGGCGCTGCCGCTCTGGTTCTCTGCCTCCTGCTGCCTGCTACTGCCATTCCTCGTGCGCTTGGCAAGGGCGTGGCACGGCGCTGGGCGCGGCACACGCACAGTGTGGCATGCTGCCTGGCGCGGCCAGCCTTGCCAACGCATGCCCCTTGTCGACTTTTCGCCACTTGCTTCCACTTCATTCCTTCCTTTCACCAACTTGCGAATTAGTTCCTCAAATGCATTATTAACCTACAAAACAAGGACTAATCATGTTGGTTAGCACATATATTCACATTTATATAAAATCACATGAGATTATGTAAAATAACTTAGATAAACAAGACTATATTAAGGTATAAAGCGTATCACGGGCATGCTATTTTGCCCGTGATCAGTTCGTGTTTGAAAGCTTTTTAATACTTAAAGGAAAGGCTCACCTCAGCCCCTATTATCATAGATCCACATTGGTCTCTCCCATTTGAGGTAAAATGTGATGCCAACGATGTATCCCTTGGCGATGTCTTGGGTTAGCGGAAAGAAAAAATATTTCAGTCGATCTATTACGCTAGTAAGACACTCAACACAACTGAAAAGAATTACACTGTGACTTAACAGGAGCTGCTAGCAGTGTTTATTGCATTCAAAACTTTTCGAGCATACTTACTTGAAACTAAGGTGATTGTCCACACAGACCATGCAGCATTGCGGTATTTAATGTATAAGATGGATGCTAAAACAAAGTTGATTCGATAGGTACTGCTCTTACAAGAATTTGAGTTTTAGGTAAAAGATCAGAAGGGTATTGAGAATCTGGTGGCTTACCCCTTATCTGGATTGGAGGCAGAGGCAAGAATACAAGATGAGATGTCCATTGATGATGCCATTCCAGATGAGCAGGTGTTGGCTGCATCTTAGGATTTGATCCCATTGTTTGCCGATTATGCAAATTATTGGTGAGTGATATGATCCTTGCAGATTTATCTTTGCAGCAAAGGAAAAAGTTCTTTTTTGACTCTATGCGGTAATATTGGGATAAGACCTATTTTTTTCATATTCATGTGGATGGGTTAATTCAGAGGTGTGTCCTACAGGTTGGGATTTTGAGTATACTTGAGGAATGCCACTCATCTCTATTTAGGGGTTATCACAGTGGCTTTTAAACTGCACACAAAATTTCTCAATGCGGTTACTATTCACCCACAATACACCAGGATGCATATGATTTTGCCAAAGCCTGTGATCAATGCCAAAGACAAGGTGGTAACACTCATAAGCATGAGTTACCATTGATCCCAATTTGGAGGTAGAACTGTTTGACATATGGGGTATTGATTTCATGGGTCCATTTGTGAGCTCCTATGGGAAGATGTATATCTTGGCGGTGGATTACATTTTAAAATTGGTGGAAGCCATTACACTCCCTAAAAATATAGGGAAAAGTTTCATAACATTTCTACGGAAGCATATATTTTTGAGATACGGTATCTCGAGAACGATCATCAGTGACGGTGGTTCACACTTTTGTAATCATCTTTTTAGAATGTTGCTTGAAAAATACGATTTGAAACATAAGGTGGCAACACCTTACAATCCTCAGTCAAGTGGAGAAGTGGAAGTTTCCAACAGGGAGATCAAGACGATTTTGGCTAAAACAGTGAACAACAACCGGACATACTGGTCTAGGAAGCTTGATGATGCACTTTGGGCATATCAAACAGCTTACAGGACCCCTATTGATTCATCACCATATTAGCTTATCTATAGCAAGTCATGCCATCTGCCGGTGGAGCTAGAACATAAGGCTCTATGGGTACTCAAAAAGTTGAATTTGGACTGCAATTAAGTAGTCAAATTGAGGCTGGATCACCTGAATGAGAGGAGCTCCGACTCCGAGATTATTAAAGTGCGGCTATGTAAAAAGATAGGATGAAGATCTACCATGACCATAAGATTGCAAAAAGAGAGTTCAACGCTAGTGACTTGGTACTCCTGTTTAACTCGATGCTCCACTTGCCTCCAGGGAAATTAAAGTCTAGATGGATGGGACCGTATCAAGTGGTCAACGTGTTCCCATATAGTGTTGTGGAACTTGAAAACAGGGATGGTATGAGGATCAAGGTGAATGGAAAAAGAGTGAAGCTATACATGGGAAAAGTCCTAAAGGTAAGAGCAATCAAATTAGTGTATCTTGATGAGTCCTGAGTAGACAAATGAGTGATGTCGTGCTAGATGTTAAATCAGGCGCTGCATGGGAGGCAACCTATGAATGATCGATAAATTCTAAGTAGCTGACAGGAGTACTTAGAGCGCCACAAATATGTACCGTTTCTTGTCCTTACATTTTATGCTTCAGGGACAAAGCATGTTTTTGAAAAGGGGGGTGCTTGTATATTTTTGGTGTATTTTACTTTGTCTGAGGGTTTTTTATGTCCTGTTTATTTTCTCTCAGACATATTATCTTGGAGAATTGAAATGTTTAGGATTTTGTTTTATGTTTTTTTTATCTTGAAGTAGTTAAGAGTACTTTATAGCCTATAAATGCACACATGTTTTGAAATGTTGTGAAAATGACCCTGTCCGAAAATTTTTGGTTGTCTCGCTGTGTGTATTGACTTCAATTCACGATTTCAGTGGATTATTGTATGGTGTTTAGTCTATTACCATGTGTAATTATAGCTTAGTCGTGCATTAAGTGAATAGATAGAATTAATGCAAACCTATACCGTGAGTGAGCAAGGATTTATACTCAGTTCAATACTGCGTTAAGGATCTAAAACTTGCCCGGTTGGTCTTTATATAGGCTATAGGATATTTGGTTAGGAAAGGATCATAGGCCATTTTGTATTTTAGCCACATAAGCTTAAATAACCCAACCGAATAAAAATGAATCCCTTGATCCCAAATTTCAGTCTAAAATTGATCATTTTTCTTTATTTACCTATTAACTTTTCCCATTGTTTATAATGAACTTGTTTGGCTTTGGTCCATCCTTAAACATGTCACAACCCGAGAGTAGACCCGGATCATAAACACGGGACAAGGAATCCCAAAAGAATCCAAGTCGATCCATGGCATGAGCATAAATCTAATTCATTCAAGTAAAGAGGAAGACTTAACATAATAACATAACGGGAATGAAATCATGACATAAGATAGAAAGAAAGACAATACATAATCCACACATGACAACTGAGTACTACATACAGTCTGAAAGCCTCTAGTCATAATCGACGGGTTGATGGGAAAACACCCCAACTAACCCTATAAGATTGAAAATTGAAAGAAACACCAATTTGAATATATGGTCGTCGGAACATGAGGACTCACCCAAAAAAGATGATAGCTAGCTCTGAATGGACTACTAAGGAGGATGAGCTTGAGAGATGAGTCATGTATAATGAGACAATGCAGCATAGAAAGTATGTGGGTCAGTACGTGGAATGTGCAGAGTATGCAGAGTAAGTAAAATGAACATTTAAAATACATAAAGTTCATAGGAGTAGGACAACATGATCATAATGCTGAAAAAATTCATAAAATAAACGTAAGGCTCAAGGTTTTCAAAAAATCCATTACTTGTCATAATCATAAACATGAGAGAAAAGAATTTAATAAAAATGACTTGAGCCAAAGAACATATTCATACATTCATAAATCACTAGGAATAGTGGGAGATTCTTATAACCGACATACCCCATATGAGCATACATGGAGCCCAACCTATAAACATTGTCGGGAGGCCGTTCGTACCTTGCCAAGGTTAGAACCATGAAAGACATGATATCACTCATGAAATGCCCATTAGGGAAAAAGGGGATAGTCTCAATGGAGGCCCAAACATGACCTATGGTGGCATGTAGTTCTAAAATTTGGGGCGTAACCAGGGCCCCGAACTTACTCGATGTTTAATACTACCTCCAAAACATGCAACATGCTCATAAAGTAACACACATGACATACATGGGCTAGTTAAATCATGATAATCATAAACATGCTTGAAGGTTCGTGAACTAGCCATGAAATCGGGCTCGTGGGTCAGCCAAAGTCATAAATCATGAATCATGCTTGACATGTGGGCATTTCCCAATATTTAAACATACTTGAAATAATCCATTTGATGGAAATCATGATCATAAAAACATGAGTAATTGAATTATGCTTCTAAATCGAAAATTCACATCATACTTGTAAAATCATCATAATCATGAACTCTCATGGATTTCTCATAATTGGGTACCTTAAGTTTAAAACACTAGTATATAAAATAATTATTTAAAACAATATAAAATCAGCCCATTATTTAAAACCCATCAATTTAGACATACTAGTAACATACCAATATTGACTTCTTGAGGATTCATTCATTGGGTTAAAACCCCATAAAAATT
This sequence comes from Datura wrightii, assembly GCA_035772735.1. NCBI lineage: Eukaryota > Viridiplantae > Streptophyta > Magnoliopsida > Solanales > Solanaceae > Datura > Datura wrightii. The sequence goes on from JASDFA010000007.1 coordinate 102,588,615, forward strand.
TATTTGTAAAATTCATAGATTAGCGAGAATTGGGCATGGGTGTGGATTAAACCACCCAACCCTACATACCTGATTTAGAGTGACATCTCTACACTCCCTTGATTGCCAAAGAGGAAATTGAGGAAGCAGGCCTTGAAATCACCTTGATCATCCCTCTGTCACCCTTCTACTCCTTTTCAGGCATGAATGAACACTTAAGCTAGTAGATCCCCTCTTAAACCTACCTTTCTGAGGTTAAAACAATGTAGTTTAGGACCCTAGGACTTAGGAATTATGGAAAAGTCCTTACTTAAATTGCAGAATTTTGCTGACTTCCAATCCCCACGAGGGATTGGACGACTCATCACCGGGGCCCATGACTCGTGCTCTTGAGTTGTGAGGTACACTGCCAAAAATTGCCATTGGACCCCACAAAGCACACCACGAATCATGGTGAGTGACCACTACTTGTGGTCACCATCCATAGCCTACACTGCCCAACTATCCATGCAACATATCCAGTTCAGGTCACGGGTGACCTCACGAATCGTGTGGCCTGACTACAACTCGTGGTCATGCCCGTGGTGTCCCCCAGACCATTCCACCTCCCTGCTTGACCACGAGTCACTTCATGACTCGTGTTCACTCCTCACGGGTCACCTAACGACCCATTCTGTGATCTGGTGCAGAATTCCAGTTTTTCTCCATCTCAACTCCGGGGTCTGATCGTTGGGCTCCCGGGGCATAACAATATCTTCCCCTTGGGAACATTCGTCCTCGAATGATGGAAACACGCAACAAAATCAGAAATATGCAATCATTATGTACAAATAAGCTGAAAACTGACGGAATGACTACCTCCGAAAAGAACTACATAGCTGAACTGGATTCACACATCATATTTATTTACCATAACATAAAACAAACTTGAGCACGTGACCTAAACATGGAAATGTTTAGAGTATTAAGGCAAGAACTGATACCTCAAACATAAACTGAGACGGTAGGGAACAGGTGAGGGTATTTAGCCATCATATCCGCTTCGACTTCCCATGTAGCTCCCTCAACATGTTGATTTCTTGATAACACCTTTACTGAAGCTACTTCTTTGTTCCTTAGCCTCCGATCCTGACAATCCATTATCTCAACCAGGAATTTCCTCATAGCTGAGGCTGTCTCTGACGCCCACACTTTCCACCAAGAACAACTAAAGCTGGATCACCCAAGCACTTTTTCAAGAGCAATACATGAAAGACGGGATGAACTGAAGCTAATTTTAAAGGTAACTCTAGCTCATAAGCCACTTTACCCACATGACTCACAATATGATATAGGCCAATATACCGGGACTGAGTTTCCTTTTCTTTCCATATCTAATCACTCCCTTCATGGGAGATACCTTTAAAAACACCCAATCATTGACTCTGAACTCATGCTCTCTCCTTCTCACACCTGCATAGGACTTTTGGTGACTTTTAGCCATTTTCAGCCTTTCCCTTATCAACTGAACTTTCTCCATGGCCTCATGAACTAAATTTGGACCTCTCAACTTAGCCTCACCAACTTCGAACTAACCAATGGGAGACCTACATCTCCACCCATAGAGGGGCTCAAATAGAGCTATCTGGATACTGGAATGATAGTTGTTGTTGTAGGCAAACTCAATAAGAGGCAAGTGATCATCCCAACTACCCTTAAAATCACTAACGCACTCTCTCAACATGTCCTCAAGAGTTTGAATAGTCCGTTCTGCCTGACCATCTATTTGTGGATGGAATGTTGTGCTAAGCTTGACTTGAGTTCCAAGTCCCTTTTGGAAAGATCTCCAGAACTGAGTGGTAAACTAAGTACCTCTATTCGATATGATGGAGAAGGTCACTCTATGCAACCGAACCAACTCTTAAATGTATAACTTGGCATAATCCTCCACTGAATCGGTAGTTTTGACTAATAGAAAATGAGCAGCCTTTGTCAACCTATCCACCACAACCCAAATAGAGTCATATTGTCTATGAGTGCGGGGAAAACCCGTTATGAAGTCCATGTTGATTTCTTCTCACTTCCAAGTAGTAATGCTGACATCCTAAAGTAAACCTCCTAGTTTTTGATGCTTAACCTTTACTTATTGACGGTTCGGGCACTTGGCTACGAATTCTGCAATATCCCTCTTCATGCCATTCCACCAATAAATTTCCTGCAAATCATGGTACATCTTGTTGGCACCTGGATGGATAGAATACCTGGATCGATGAGCCTCATGCAATATCCGGCTCCTTAAATTATCCATGTTTGGAACACATAAGCGACCCTGGTACCTATGCACACCATATTACCTTCCGATTCTGAATGGCTTCTTTAAACTTTACCAATATAGGATCCTTATCTTGTCTAGCTTTCATATCAGTCGAGTCAACCAACCTAACTCCTAACTTGCAAGTCAATGCATGTCCTTCACAATCTCTTTCTTCACTTCATCCACATGAGACACACTCTCCATGGAGAGTCTACTAAGTGCATCCGCTACCACATTGGCCTTACCCGAGTGGTAAAGGACGCTCATATCATAGTCATTAAGTAGCTCCAACCACCTTCTTTGTCGTTGATTGAGATCTTTCTGCGGGAACACATATTGCAAGCTCTTGTGGTCCATGAATACATCCACGTGGACCCATAAAAATAATGTTGCCATATCCTCAACGTGAATACCGCTGCAGCCAATTCAAGATCATGGGTCGGGTAATTCTTCTAATGAATTTTCAGCTATGTAGAGACATATGCTATAACCTTCCCATGCTGCATCAACACATACCCAAGTCCTATCCTTGAAGCATCATATTACACGACAAATCCATCAATACCCTCGGGTAGGGTCAATACCGGTGCTGAAGTGATCGAGTCTTTAATTCTTGGAAGCTCTTCTCACAAGCCTCTGACCACTGGAATTTCACCTTCTTTTGGGTCAATTTGGTCAATGATGCTGCAATAGATGAGAAGCCCTCAACTATCTCCAATAGTAACCCCCTAAGCCCAAAAATCTTCTGATATATGAAGGGTTCACTGGTCTGGGCCAATTCTTCATCGCCTCTATTTTATGAGAATCCACCTTTATACCTTCACTTTAAACAACGTGACCCAAGAACTCTACTGAGTCCAACCAAAACTTGCATTTGCTAAATTTGGCATATAACTGGCGATCTTTGAGAGTCTGAAGTACTACTTTCAGATGAGCGGCATGGTCCTCCTCGCTCCTAGAGTATATCAAGATGTCATCAATCAACACGATCACGAACATTTCCAAATATTTGAACACCCTGTTCATTAGATGCACAAAAGTTGCAGGGGCATTGATTAGTCCAAAAGACATAACAACAAATTTGTAGTGACCATATCGAGTCCTGAAAATGGTTTATGGGATGTCACCCTCCCGAACCTTGAGCTAGTGATACTCGGACTTGAGATCAATCTTGGAAAAACACTTGGCACCCTGAAGCTGATCAAATAAGTCATCAATCCTAGCTAAAGGATATCTGTTCTTGATGGTGACCTTGTTAACCTATCTATAGCCAATACACATCCGAAGAGAACCATCCTTCTTTCGGACAAATAGAACTAGTGCACCCCATGGAGACTTTCTAGGTCTGATGAAACCCTTATCTAACAAATCTTTCAACTTCTCCTTAAATTTCTTTATCTCGGCTGAGTGTCAGGTAGGAGGTCAATCCTAAAATCAATCTCCCTCTCGAGAGGAACACCCGGTAGATCATCTCGAAGTACCTTAGGGTACTCACATACCACAAGGACTGACTGGATAGTCAGGGTCACGGACGTAGCATCCTTAACCCTAACTAGGTGGTAAATACAACCCTTAGATATCATTTTTCTGTCCTTGAGATTGGAAATAAAGTGACCTACAGGCACGACTAAACGACCCATCCATTCTAAGGCTGGCTCACCCAGAAACGGAACTCCACCGCATGTGTTCTACAATTAACAGAAGCATAACATGCAAACAGCTAATACATGCCTAGAATGATGTCAAAGTCAGTCATAGCTAACTCTACTAAGTCTGTAGAGGTGACCTTATGCAATACTGTAATGGGGAAACCTCTATACACAAGCATAGCTACAACTGAATCACCAACTGAAGTAGAAACTGAGAATGGTTCTGACAGAAATTCAGGGCTAACTACAAAGAGACTAGCAATATAAGGTGTCATAAAAGACATGGTGGCTCCTGGATATAACAAAGCATAAGAATCAATATGGAAGACACATAACATACCCATAACCACATCGGGGGAAGTCTTCAGGTCTTATCGAGACGCAAGTGCATAAAAACTATTTTGGCACTGGCCGCCAGCTGAACTATTCGAAGCACCCTGTTGGAAAGGACATGCCACTAGAGCTGCTGAGCAAGCGACTGGGGTACAGGCTCCACCACCCCCTGAACTGGCTGAAGGACAATCCCTAAGTCTATGTCTAGGTCTGCCACACCCAAAACAAGCATCTGAGCCCACTAAACACCTCCCTGGGTGATTCTTGCCACAACTTGCATAGGCTGGGAAGGTACGCTCTGTCTGAGTGCTACCCTGACTCCTCGAACCTGAGGCCCTACCCCTCTGATAATCTCGGGGCCTAGATAGTGTACTAGCTGATGATGGTGCTGGTGCAACAGACCTATGTTGAGACTGCTAGTGATGCCCACCGCTTAGCCTCGATTGAAAGAACCTATAGATGTTAGTCCGAGCCCTCTTGGCCTCTCTCTCCCTCATATTGGCCGCCTCCATCTACTAGGCATATAAGACTAGCCGGGGGTAGTCCATGTCCTAGTGAATCATATTTTCCTGCAAGCCTTGTCTAGATACTCTACCACCTCTTGCACAAACCTACTCACGTGCGCCCTCTGGTGAACCACTAACTCTAGGGCGTATTTTGAGAAGCAAGTGAACTCAAGTGAATACTCAAGAACTGTCATCTTTCCCTGCTTAAGATTCACAAACTCGGTTGCCTTTAACTCCTTCATCTCCCTCGGGAAAAACCTATCAACGAAGGCCATGTGAAACTCATCCCAACTGATAGGACCCATTCCTGCTGCCCTGTTGTCTTTCCATTGCTTATACCAAATATAAGAAACCCCCTTTAGCTGATAGGAGGCAAAGTCAACACTCTCACCATTTTCCACCCTCATGACCTGGGTGACCTTCAAGATCTCCTTAATGAACTCGTGTGGATCCTCGTCCACCATCGACCCCGTGAACTCAGGAGGGTTCATCCTGAAGAAATCCCTCACTCTAACTGCCACCACATTCCCATTCTGTGGGTAATGCGCCACTGTCTGGTTATGAACCTAGGCATCCATGTCCTGTGCCAGCATATAAATCGCTAGCCTAAACTCGGTGTGGGAAGCTAGCTCTAGGGCATGCTCCTCGTGAACAGGTGGGGCTTGCTGATGTCTGTCACCATTGACACCCTCATTGTCATTGCCTTTTCAATTTGTACTAACATTCACTCTACATGGAGGCATGATTCTGCAATGCCAATAGCACGAATTAGAAGGATAGAAAGACTTTTCATTGCACGACATAGATCATGAAAGAAGAAAGTATTTCCTAAACATCGAGTAGCCTCTTCGTCATAAGTGTGGCGCGCTTCACACCTATGAAAAAGGCTCTAGTTAATGCGGCTTTCTTACACCCGAGGACACTTCAAACCTATGACTTTGATACCAAGTTTTGTTATGACCCGAGAGTAGACCCGGATCGTAAACACGAGAAAAGGAACCCAGAAAGGCTTCAAGTCGACCCATGGCATGAGCATACATCTAATTCATTCAAGTAAAGTGGAAGATTTAACATAATAACATAACATGAATTAAATCATAAAATAAGATAGAAATATAGACGATACATAATCCACACATGACAGTTGAGTACTACATATAGTCTAAAATCCTCTAGTCATAATCTACGGGTTGATGGGAAAACACCCCCAAATAACCCTACAAAATTGAAAACTGAAAGAAACACCAAGTTTGAACGTATGGCCCTCGGAATATGAGGACTCACCCAAAAAGGATGATAGCTAGCTCTGAAGGACTATTGAGGAGGATGAGCCTGAGATCTGGGTCATGTATCATGAGACAATATAACATAGAAAGTATGTAGGTCAATACGTGGAACATACCGAGTATGCAGAGTAAGTAAAATGAAAATGAAAAATACATAAAGTTCATAAGAGTAGTACAACATGATCATAATGCTGAAATCATAAAATACACGTAAGGCTCAAGGTTTTCAAAACATTCATAACATTTCGTAATCATAAACATGTAATCATAAAAATGAGAGAAAAGCATTTAATAAACATGACATGATCCAAAGAACATATTCATACATGCATAAACCATGAGGAACAGCAGGAGATTCTTATAATCGATATACCCCATAACAGTGGGAGATTCTTATAACCGATATACCCCATATGAGCACATGGAGCTCGACCTGTAATCCTAGTCGGGAGGCCGTTTGTACCTCGCCAAGGGTAGAGCCATGAAAGGCGTGATATCACTCATAAAAGGCCCACTAGGGCATAAGGGGAAAGTCTTAAGAGAGGTCCCAAACATGACCTACGGTGGCATGTAGTTTTGAGATTTGGGGCATAACCTAGATCCCGAACCTACTCGGTGTTAAATACTGCTCCCAAAACATCTAACGTGCTCATAAAGTAACATACATGGGCTAGTTAAATCATTTTAATCATAAACATACCTGAAGGTTCATGAACTAGCCATGAAATCGGGTCTGTGAGTCGGCAAAAGTCATAAATCATGAATCATGCTTGACATGTTGGCATTGCCCGATATTTAAACATACTTGAAATACTCCATTTTATTGAAATCATGATCGTAAAAACATGGGTAATTGAAAACATATTTCTAAATCGAAAATTCACATCATACTTGTATATTCATCATAATCATGAACTCTCATGGATTTCTCATAATTGGGCACCTTAAGTTTAAAACTCTAGTATACTAAATAATGATTTAAAATAATATAAAATCAGCCTATTATTTGAAACCCATAAATTTAGACATACTAGTAACATACCCATATTGATTTCTTGAGGATTTATGCACTGGGTTAAAACCCCATAAGAATTGATTTGTAAAATTCATAGATTAGGGAGAATTAGGCATGGGTGTGGATTAAACCACCCATTCAAACCCGACATACCTAATTTGGAGTTAAATTTCTACATTCCCTTGATTGCCCAAGAGGAAACTGAGGAAGCAAGCCTTGAAATCACCTTGATCACCCCTCTATCAACCCTTCTACTCCTTTACATGCATGAATAAACACTTAGGCTAGTCTTTTCCCTCTTAAACCCACCTTTCTAAGATTACAACGATGTAGTTTAGGACCCTAGGACTTAGGAATTATGGAAATCCCTTAATTAAATCACAAAATATTGGTGACTGCTAGTCCCCACGAGGGACTGGATGAGTTGTCACTAGGGCCCATGACTCATGACCTTGAATCGTGAGGTACACTGCTAAAAATCACAATGGGACACCACGGAGGACACCATGAATCGTGGTGAGTCACCACGACTCGTGGTCACCATCCGTAGCCTACACTGCCCAATTATCCTTGCAACATTTCCAGTCCAGGCCACGGGTGACCTCACAAGTCGTGTGTCCTTACTACGACTCGTGGTCATGCCCGTGGTGTCCCCCAGACAAGTCCATCTCCCTGCTTGACCATGAGTCACTTCACGACTCATGGTCCCTCTTCACGGGTCACCTAATGACCCATTCTATGATCTGCTGCGGAATTCTAATATTTCTCCATTTCAACTCCTGGGTCTGATCTTTGGGATCCCTAGGTATAACAATATATTGTGAACCTCGACTTAGGAAAAATGCCTAAGTTGAGGTTGGCTATATTAAGGGTGCATAAATTGTGAGGAGGTGGAAAAGAGAGAAAAGAAAATCAAAGAAATGTAGGGTGAGGTGTGAAAAGAAAAATGAATAAAAGAAAAGATAAAAAGAAAAGAAAAAGAAAAGAAAAAGAAAAAGAGATGAAAAAAATGAGAAAAATACACCACACTCCAAAATCACATTTGAAAAGGGACAAAAAGAGAAAAAAGTGAAAAAAGGTAAATAAGTGATAATGAAGCCATGTATGTAATCCCAGGGAGGGTCTAGTCACTAAATTCCATATTTACCATACGCGGCCTGAAGTTTACATTACACGTCGAGAAAAGTCCTATAGTGATCCTAGCCTAACTGTCCGAAAAGCTGAAGTAGAGAAAATAAGGGCAATCCTATGGTATCCGATGTGTAGTATTTGGAACTTCTTTATGAGAGTGAGAGTCTTACTTGCTTAGTGCCAAGTTTCATATTTTTATATATCGATGAGATTTGGGGACTTTATTTTTTGTGAGAGTACTTAGTTTTGTATTATATTCTTCAAATTGCCTGTATTAGTAGCACTAGTTATAGCTTGGTCCGCTGCGAATAATTAGAAGCGATATCTTGATCCATTTATATCATGTGTTGTAGTTGCATGAATTCATATTTGACTTGGTTTGAATGAAAAAGGAGGTCAAAAGCTGATTGTGGTTTTTGTGCATATATTAGTTATGTTGGTTGTAGGTCTTCTAGTTTACTTTTTAGTTAAGCGTCATTTTATAATTTTGTTTTGTTTGCCTAAGGACATGCAAAAGTCTTAAATTGAGGGTGTTGAAGTGTTATGGGTTTACAACACTTTCGACCCTTAAAACTGATGAAATAGGCATGGACTTAGGTATGTTTATACAAATATGATGTACTTTTACATTTTTCAGGGAACTTAGGTGTTGGAGTTTAGATGTGCAAAAACAGTGAAGATATAGAAAAATGGCCAAGTATGGATCATAGTACAAGTTGAACTCTGAATCGTGGAAAAGTCAAGAAGACGTGCTGAACCAAAGAGATAAAGTACGACTCCTGGTACGAGCCATACCATGGCAGTCATGATAAAGTTTAGAAGGAATTGCACTAAGTCCGTCTCCTGGTACGGGTAGATACCACGACTCATTTTATCTACGTACGACCGTACCAAGGAGTTGTGGTGAACTAAAAGAATTACAGAAAGGAATCTCAGGGTACGACTAGAAACCACGAGTCATAGGATGAAGGTACGAGCAGTATCAGTGGAAATAATAAAAGGATGCCAGAGGTTTTATATTATAACCACGACAAGACAATACAACTCATAGGTTTATGATTTGAGTCATACCAGTTTTCAACACTTATTGAGAATCAAAAGATCCAACCAAATTATGAGTAAAGGTACGACCCGTACATTCATGGTACTGGTCCTATGTGAAGTCGGCAGCAGTTTAAGTAGTTTCCCTGTCAATTTAGGAAAAGTTTCTAATTTTTTGTATGAACACTTTTCTAAATTGTTTAGAGAGAGAGAGAGAGACAGAATACGATTGTTGAGAGAGGTTTTTGACTTTTGGGATTATTGAGAGAAACTTCTGGGAGATTTCTTACTTTGATTCTTCCATTGTTCATAAATTGTTCTTCATTAATTCTTGCAATAATCAAGATGGTTTTCTTCCAATATTCTTTGTAAGTTCTAAATTATATTTTTATCTATGAATGCTTATAATTCTCTTACAATCATAAGTGGCTAAAAACCTCCACAACTACGGTTGTGGGAACCATGGTGAATTAACAAACTAGGATTTGAACAAAGTCATTCTAACAAATACTAATGTTGGTATTGTATTCTCTTCGTCTTTAGTGTTTCTTAACTGAGCGTAACGTTAGGACTTGCCCGAATTCTTTACTTGCTTGACTCTACAGATGTAGAGATCAGAAAAACAGAATTACAACTAATCCCTTGTCTTTATGGGTCATTGTATGATTTGAGTTACGGTCGCAAGATAGTTAATTTGAACAAATTAGAATGGTTGAAGTGAAATCACTCATGAGACCTAATCTAGTGATTGAGTTAACTTATCCAATAGGCACGAACAAGTCATTTGGATAAACCCTAGTTATTAGTTCTACTAGTAAGCATTGAGAAAGATCACGGTGTAAAACCCAAAATGGCTATGAATCCATGGGGAACACTTCCCTAGTTATTTTCATTAACTTGATAAACAACAATCTAATCTCAACATTGTTACATATTTGCTTTCATAAAACACCCTTTTGGAAATAATAGACTTAAAAGTATAAATACTCACATTATTCTATATCTTGACCATATTTTTTATGGGATAGACCCCAACCTATTTGGGTTCTTTATTGACAATATCCGCTTCATACTTTTACAGGAGTGTGATTTTGAGCTTTATCATAGGTCATGCTTGGGGTAATTTCTTTCATGAGTCTTAAGCTGTCTCGAGGCATAATAAATAACCTTACCATGCTACATCAACTCACAACCAAGGCCAATTCTAGAAGCATCACAATGCACAATGAAGCCATTCGTGTCCTTTGTAGAGTCAATACTGGGGCTGAAGTGAGTCGAGTCTTTAACTCCTAAAAAATCTTCTCACAAGCATCCAATGACTGAAACTTGACCTACTTCTGGGTCAACTTAGTAAACGATGTTGCAATAGATGAAAATCCTTCTTCGGACCTCCTATTGTAACCAACTAAACCCAAAAAGCTCCTAATATCAGTATGACTGATAGGTCTAGGCCAGTTCTTCACTCCCTCTATCTTTCGAGAGTCTACGTGCACAACCTCAGTGGACACCACATGACCCAAGAATGCTACTGAGTTCATCAAAAATTCACACTTACCGAATTTAGCAAACAACTGACGATCCTTGAGAGTCTACAACACAATCCTCAAATAAGCTGTATGATCCTTCTTGCTCTGAGAGTATGTGAGGATATCATCTATGTAGATAATAACGAACATATCCAAATACTGCTTCAACACCCTGTTCAGCAAATCCATAAAAGCTGCAGGAGTATTCATTATTCTAAAGGACATAACTACAAATTCATAATGACCATACTTGGTCCTTTTGGAATGTCATTCTCCTTGACTCTAAGCTGATGATAGATGGATCTGAGGTCTATCTTCAAAAAGCACTTAGCACCCTGAAGCTGGTCAAACATGTAATCAATCCTGGGGAGGGGATACTTACTCTTAGTTGTGACCTTGTTCATTTGTCGATAATCAATACACATTTAGAGGAAACAATCTTTCTTCTAAAAAAGAGGACTGGAGCACCCTATGGAACACACTAGGCCTGATGAAACCATTATGTAAGAGATCCTTCAATTTCTCTTTCAACTCCTTTAGCTTGGAAAGAACCACTCTATAAGGAGAAATGGATATGGGTTGCGTATTAGGGAGAAGGTCAATACTAAAGTCAATCTCATGCTCCAGAGGGAGTCCTGGTAGATTATCTGGAAACACCTCTAGATACTCACATGCCATAGGATTTGACTGAAGAGTTGGGATCTCGGATGTGGAATCCTTAACCCGAACTAAATGGTATTACAAAACCCTTGCAAATCATCTTTCTAGCTTTAAGATAGGAAATAAAGTGACCTACAGGCACAACTGAACTACCCTTCCACTCTAAGACTGGTTCACCCAGAAACCAGAACTCTATCGTATGGGTTCTACAATTAATTGAAGCATAACAAGTATACGACAAATCCGTACTAAAGATAACATCGGAATCGATAATATATAACTCCACTATGTCGGCTGAGGTGACTTTCCGAAGAATCGTGATAGGGAAATTTCTATATACCTATTGAGCTAAAACTGATTCACCGATAGGAGTAGAGACTGAGAAGGGTTCTGAAAGGATTTTGTGACTGACACTGAAACCTATAGCATCATAAGGGGTCACAAAGGATTATGTGGCCCCTAGGTCTAACAATGCATAAATATTAATATGGAAGACTGGTAACATACCAGTGACCAGGTCATTGAACACTCTTACTCCTGAAGGGATGAAAGTGCATAGAACCTATTTTAGCATTATCTGTCGGCTACACTACAAGAGGCGCCCTATTGAGATGGCAAGCTGCTGAAGTGGTGGCTAGGACATGGCCTCTACTATCACCTTGTCTAGCTAAAGGACAATCCATGTGCATGTGCTTGGGCTTCCCATATTTGAAGCAAACATTTGAGCCGATCAAGCACTCTCATGGGTGGTTCTTACCACACTACTTGGAAGCTGGGAAAGTGTGCTCCCCTGTCATATTCTTCTGACCCCTAGAGCCTAATGCTCTGCCTCTCTGATCACCTCAAGGTCTGGATGAATGCTTGCTGATGATGGAGCCGGGCTGACGACCTCTAATGGGGCTGAGGGTGATGTCCACCATCGAATCTCTACATAAAGTACCCATAGCTCCATGTCCTAGCCCTCTTGGCCTTTCTCTCCCATTCCTTTATCTGCGTTGCCTTTATCTGCTGGGCATATATCATTAGTCATGAGATATCTATATAACTAAGCAGCAGCATGGTGGTCCTGTACTCATTGACCAATGAATCTACAATCTTGTTCACGAACCTGCTCATATGAGCCCTTAGCTCTGCAACCATCTCTAGAGCATACTTGGATAGCTGGGTGAAATTCAGGGCATAATCTTGAACAGTCATATCAATCTGCTTCAACTTAACGAACTCTGCTGCCTTCACTTCCCTCAACTCTCGAGGAAAGAATCGGTCTAAGAAAGTTGTAACAAACTCATCCCAGCCAATGGAGACTGCACCAAATCCCCTGCTCTTCTTCCACTATTGGAACCATATATTAGCAACCCCTTTCAGCTGTTTGGATACCAAGTATGCACTCTCATTTGCTGTAACACCCATAATCTGGGATATCTTCTATACTTCCTCAATAAACTCCTATGGAGCCTCATCCACCTTTGACCCATGAACTCATGTGAGTTCATCCTTGTGAAGTATCATACTATAGCTATCGTTGAATTCCCATTTTGATTTACACGGGCAACTGCCTACTTGTTGACCTGGGCTTTCATAGCCTAGGCCAACAATTGAAAAGCAGCCCTAAACATAGCATGAGTAACCTGCTCCTTAAAAGGATCAATTGGAGCTGGTGGAGCAGGTTGATACCTATCCCCGTTGCCATTCCTATGGTCATTGTCATTGCCGTTTATTCTTCTATTGACTCGGCGAGGAGGCATACTTCTGTAAACACATATAGCACGAGTTAGAAGGATAAAGAGAGTTCAACTTTATAGAACAAGATAGAATTGTAATAGAAAGGAAGATTCCTAAAATATCTTGCAGCCTCTTCCCTGGAAGTGTGGCGCGCTTCACACTCATTGAAAAGATTCTACTTAACGCAGCTTTCAGACACCCTAGGAAACACATAAACCTATCCTCTGATACAAACTATGTCACGACTCAAGAGTGATCCCCGGACCGAGACACGAGACCTAGAATAATGAATGGCTCCAAGATAATCTATCGAACATAAGTAGCATGATTATGAGCATAACTAAGCGGAAATAAAACATTAACACAACATAAGCGGAAGTTTGCATATCATAAAGCATAAGCGCAGACAACAAATCAACAATGTTGAACCATCTATTCCTAGTTGTCTTAAAAGCCTCTAATCATACGATGAGCTGATGTGACAACACTCCCAATTAGCTCTCTAATTCTAAAACTGAAATACATAAGATAAGAAGACATAAACCAAAACTACCGTCATCGTATCATGAGAACTCATCAAAATGGAGATGATACTAGACTGAAGCGGGGGTGAGCTAATGTCGGGGCTGAGGCTGATCACTCAAAGCTATATCATGAGATGATATAGCATAAAGTATTTATCCCATTCATGACCCTACATATCGGGGCTTGATGGGATTCTTGCTATGATTTGGTGCCAAGAAAATTGGAGGAGAAGGAGGACCTCGATGATTGAGGCTTGAGAGGGCTCTGATCATCAACTTGGAGTGTTAGGAGTAGAATGAGGGTTTAGGATGAATATAACCCTATAAAATACCATTTTAGGAGATCAAAACTATCACAACCCGAATATAGGTTCTGACCGAGACACGGAACCTAGAACCACGAATGGCTCCAAGTTGACCCATGGCATGAACATGATAACTAAAGAACATATATCAAGAAAAAATCAATGACTAAAATATGAATAAGCGGAAGTCTGAATATATAACAATAATAACAGAGTCAATATTGATAAGCTAAAATTCTACATATTGTCCGATAAGCCTATAACATGTTTAAGGAGCTGATGGAAAAACCTCCCCAACTAGCTCACTAAAGTTTGAAATTGAAAATAACATCACTCAACACTAACTGAATGTCCTCAAAGGATGAGGACTCACCACTAATGGGAATCGAAACTATGCTGCAGGAAACTAGCTAACGGCAAATTGAGTTTGATCGTCTAAACCTATATCATAAAATGATACAACATAGAGTATGCAGTTAGTACTTGAAATGTACTATGTATGCAAGGTAAGTAAAGCGTGCTGAGTAAATATAAACTTAAATCATATGATCATGAAAGTAAGGACTGCATGTTGATATCTGAAAACATGTATAGTTATAAACTGAATTTCATATCTGAATTGAATGACCCAAAGATGAAAATAGAATGATATGGATTGCTATATTTGAAATCATAAGTAAAAGCTTATAAGCTAGTCAATGGGACAAACCTTCTGAAAATATAATATCATAAGTCATTAACATGTATAACTAAAATCATGAGGAACAATGCGAGGCTCGTCTTAACCGACAACCACCATGTATGAGCTCATGATGATCCCACGTCTTGCCCACATGGAGGAGGGCCATCATAAGCATTTCCAGGTTGAAGGATAAGTTACATTTGATATCATGGTGTGCCCTTGGGCGGGAAAACACTCTCTTTAGTGGTCCTAAAATGTATACCTATGTTGGCTGATAGTTTATGAGACCGGGAAATCTTGGAACCCCAAGCCTACTCAATGCTACGCACTACTCCCAAAACATGCATAGTGCTCATATAATAATATTCTCAAAACACAACTTGAATTTGAACATTCGGGAATCTTGACTCCAAAATATACATCTATCAACTGATCTTATTAGCCTTGGCCAAATTATGAAACATACTTAACTTGTGTGGGCTTGCCTAAACCTTAAAATTAGGCATATTTTAAATAGACTTCATAGGGAAAATCATGGATTCATACATGAGTAATTCGTAATCATCCATTCATGCTACATATCTCATCATATTTGAAATCATAAATCATAAACTTGACTTTTCATGAAACTTGCATAATTGGGCATATGTTTCTAAAACTTGAAATCATGAATTTATAATCAAAATAGGTGTAAAGTCTGCCCATGAAGTTTCAATCATACTTTGAAACATAGGGGGGGGATTGATCTATAAATAATTTATAGCGGATTTCAAAAAATTGGGTTAAAATCCCATAGGATCGTGGATTTTATCTGGAACTTGAATTAATAGAATTGAGGAGAATTATGAGCATGAGAGTGAAGGAACTCTCTTTCATAGCCCTACATACCTAGGTGAGATGAATCTACACTTGTCTTTGAAAGCCCAATAGATATAGAGAAGAAATGGAAGGATATAAACTTGATCTTCAATAGAAAACCTCTAAACTTACATGCATGGAAGTTGAATGAATTAGAATAGGTTAAACACGCTTAATACACTTCTTTCAAGGCTTAAAACGACATAGTTTAGGACTTAAGAGCTTAGGAATTACAAAGCACCCTTACTAATTTTACAGAAAATCACTCACCACCGGAGTAATAACTCATACCACGAGTCGTACCTCAATACCACGACTCGTGGTTGACTCAAGTTGATGCTACTATTTGCTCTGACTTCTGAAGTTTCCCACGAATCAAACCATGACTCGCGCCATCAACGACAGGTCGTTTGACCCTTCCGTTACCACTTTTGCCAATTTCTTTGCCCCCTTCCTATGAGTGCAATCCATGACTCATTGTTCCCCAAAATGATTCTTACCATGACTCGTACCTTCAAAACTTGACACTCCTGAACTAACCAATGACTCCCTACTATGATACATTGTTTTCCACAACAAGTTTTACCAAGAGTTGTACCTTTCACAGCAGACACATAAGCAACGTCCCACAACTCCTAACAATGACTCCTACATGATCCTATGAGTTGTACCTTGACGGATTGCTATTGAACTCCTTTTGTAGGTTTTGACAGTGAACAGTCCCACGACTCTTCACTTCTCACCATGACTCGTACAATGAGTCATACTGTGAAAAAATTCCCATTTTTTTGTTGATCATATATCTAAACTTGATTCTTGTATAAGGAATTTTTAGGGTAGTAAAATATCTCCCCCTTGGGAGAATTTGTCCTTGAATGTGGGCTAAACATACTGAAAATCTGGGAAAAGGAACCGCAATCCCAAATACTGAACATTTAAATTTGAAAACTAACAGAGTGACTGACTCCATACTGAAATACATAACTGAACTAAATTCATGATTTACACATGCATTCTAGAACATGAAAGGAAAGGAACTGAGAGACATGAATTGAACATGAAACTTAATATAGTATTAGAGAGAAAACTGATACCTCACACTGAAATTGAGGTTTGATGACCCAAAAAGAGGCCCGAATCGTAGACATGGGACAAGGGACCCCAAGGGACCCCAAGTCGACCCATAGCATAAGCATATAACTAACTTATTTGAAAATTGAAGAAAACACAAATATAATCTCAGTGGAAGTCTAAAGAAACATCACATGAAAATAAACATCTGAAACAAAATACATGACTAAGTTTGAAAAGCCTCTAATCTGGACGAGTTGATGGGGCAATACCTCAACTAGCTCCACAATGCTGAAACTGAAATTTATAACAGAAACTGAAAGTCTAGTCCTTGAAGAATGAGGACTCACCAACTCTGAACAGGTGCAACGTTGAATAAGCTGACTATTGCTCGGGTGTTCCAGTATAGGTTAAAAACCGACACGCAAGTGCACGTGGTCAAACAAGTAATAAAGTGGCTAAGTAGCCAAGTATCGACCCAAGGAGGCTCAAGATATGTAAAGTTGCCTAGTTTACTATATTCCTATTTCACTTCTAATTATGCTAACAACAATGTAACCAACAGTTACTTGAGTTTTTGTTTCTAAACTATATCTACTACAATTTATAACAACTATTTACTGTGAATTTAGACAATAGATATGAACATGCCAAGGTTAAGAACAAGTAATGAACTTGATAATCATGATAATTTGGTTAATCTCTTCTTCATGTTGCTAGCCAAGAACATTCGCCTAGAAATTAAAACTTTCGTATTTAATTTCACTTTAGAATCATAAACCATCCGTCTACATTTCTGTGATCAAATGCAATTTATGATCTAGCACTACAATTCTGGTTCCTAAATTGACTAATACGGCTTTCAAGTATATTTCTATCAGGAAAGCACATCAAAACCCAATTTTCCCAAATCAAGTTAAGAACAATACCCTATTAATTCACAACTTTCCAATTTCTTGCTCTCTCGAGTGAAATTGGACTTTTTAGATGTACATTAATGTTGGCCAAGCACTAATGCAGTAAGAAAAAGAATTAATAGAACAACATGAAAGAATAAGAAGAAAACCATATCAATTATAATCAAAATTCATTACACATGTTCAAAACCTCAGCAAGGAAGAGAATTAGCCTCTCATTTGTGGATTGATCATCCTAAAATGAGTGTAAATCATACGTACAATTGATAGAAAGAAGAAAAGAAGAGAAGAAATCCCTTAGCTTTTTCGTTCCTCAACTGCTCCTAACCCACGTCCTTGCTCTCCACTTCTGAACTCAGTCTAAAAACTAAAAACTGCTTAAAATAAACCTAAGTGTGCTGTTTATACTAGTGGGAAATTTTTCCCGGAATAACAAGCAACGTGTCACGGAGGCCAATGCGGAGCACTGCCTCCATGACACGGCGTGGACGCGGACCTTCACTGGAATTTCAGGGTCCGGTAAATTAGCCTCAACGTGGCACAGAGGCCAACACGGAGGCCTCTCTCCGTGCCACGGAGCTGACGCGAAGGCTCACTGGAATTTGCCATTTCAATTCCTGTTCAGGCAGTGCGCTACCGCGATGGTAGCGTGGCACGGCTCCATCGCGGAGCCCCTATAAAATGTGCATTCCAAGGTCTTTTCCATGCTCGCATCCAAGTCCAACTCCGACATAGTTTCAACATGCATTTTAGCTCCTAAAAATCACATTTACCTGCAAAACAAATGCTAATCATGTTGGTTAGTATAAATTCGCATTTTATTACCAATTACATGATATTATATACACATTGCAAAACAAACAAGGTAAAATTGATACGTTTGAGTATCACTTGGGCATATAAATCTGCCCAAGATCACTTACCCCACACTTAAATCCTTGTTCGTCCTCGAACAACACATACACAAATCATGCAAATTACATCCCAACCTTCGTCACTATGGTGCAACAATTTACGCTACGGTCATACCGAGTATTCAATTTTTGCAAATCATCACGAAAACATGCTTGGTCTTACAATACAATGACCTTTAATACATCAAGGCTTCCTAGACTTTAAGAATTGATTCTTGATATCGGCAAACTCATGCAAATCAGCTAATCAAGAAATCCGACACGAAAATCAATCTTTCATCAAGCATGTGCCCTCACAACTCGAGAGAATCTTCCCCTTTTTGTTCATGCAACACACAAACATGCAAGTAGGGGCATATAAAAATTAATTTCACTCTCTCTCCCACAAGAATTCACATGCCTCATGTCATGACCCATACGCTTGCCCTTAGTGTATTACTCCACTAATATAAAGAAATGCAATATAGGATCACATAGGACTTTAATGGGTTGTAACGGGGCTATGGATCTAGTATATATATATTGGATTAGCCAATAATAGTCGCTAGCATCCTTAAGCGCCTTTCCAACTCATTCCCATCGACTTATGGACATTGTTCCTCTCTTTTCTCTTTTTCTCCCACTCATGTTGGTTTACTTTCGTACAGCCCATTTCATCAAACACACTTGACACAAAACAAAGGGTTTTCATGTACCCTCACTATCATTTAATTACAACAAGTGCCTCTTCAACATCATCTTTTCTTTCTTCACTCTGCTTTTCTTTTTCTTTTCACTCTTTTCACTCTTTAACACTTTGGGAAACACTGTTTTTTCTTTGTAAGCGCTTAAGAGTTTCGTATAGCTTTTAAGGCTAATGAAAAGAAGGAATAAAGCTTAGTTTATACAATTTTGGACAAGAGAAAGAAAAAAATCGGCTAAAGGCTCAACGGGCTAACTAGGGTATACAACACATAGAAAGGTAGAATTTGACAAGAAAAAAAATGGAAACTATCGGTTAAAACAAAGAAATGCCTACATCCTTTCCAATACTACACCTCCTTCATTTCGCTTTGTACACACACCAGGCAAGTTCTAGACAATTCACAATGGCATGGAATACCAAAACCTCACTTCACACGTCATGCACATGCTCGAATCAAGATGCATTCACAGACTCTTTAATTAGTCAATTACATGAATTCAAGATTAAGCCTCAATCATACTGAATCAAATTCTATAGCCTAGGTAACTCAACATATTTACAGAATTGCATGCTTTCAAACGAATCATTTTCACATTTTGAACATCAGTTACAACCGCAACGAAATTTTAGCAACCATAAGCAACTACAGTTCATTGATGCAATCCACCAAAGAAAAATTAAAAACAAATAAAAATCCTACTCCTACCGACTACATTTCCCTTAAGACGGTCGTCATCCATCCATCATAGGGAACGGTCACTAACTATGACATCGGTTCAATGGGACTATTCTCGGTAAAAGAACCGAAAACAAACTCCGAGAAACCCAAAAAAAATAAAAATCAAAAAATTTTGCAACACATCGATCATTTCGATAGAAAAAAAGTATTTACAAGTGCAAAATATTTTCGCAAAAAATTGTGAAAAATATCGATCATCTCGATAGAAAAAAATATTTACAAACTATTTACAAAATATTTACACTGACAACCATAACTTTTCATAACACACATCATTAACCACACAAACAAATATATGCAGATACACCACAAATCAGTTCACCACAGGGAAAGCACAAACATTCATCCAAACCAAGGAAAAAAACATACAGCAAATTAGAGCCTATGTCCCAGCACCTAGCTACTCCCCACCCCACACTTAAATCGAACATTGTCCTCAGTGTTCACAACAATACAAAGCACAAAATTTTGGGTGGTGGAACTCCCTGCTCAGTCGAAATATTCGACTTCTTCATCTAGTGCTGCGGCCTCGTCGCCCATGTCTGAATCAGCTCCATCATCATCATCGGACTCCACATCGGAGTCCTCACGACGTGTCTCCTCATCAGTAGGGACATCGTCATCAGTCGGCTCCACGAAGGCTGGTCCCACCCGACATAAGGCTTTGGCGTTCTCGCCAAAGGGGTAGTCCAGCTCCAGCTTCCATAATTCTTCCTCGGTGGCTGGTCTCCCACCAATCCGCAGCTGTAGCATCTGCATGCCAAACATACGGGCCATGTACTGATCTTCCCGAGCATGTCGCTCGCCCAAAGTCAGTACTGGTCCGTGTGTAGTGTCGGGGGCCTTAGTCTTTGTCACATCGAGGGCCCTCCGCTCCAACTGTGGAATGTAGTCCAAGGCTTCTTCCTCAATGTCGAGGCCTCGGAGGAAGGTGGTGATGAGTCCGCCAAACCCGTATCTGTGGCCCTGGTGCAGTCTGGCTTTCTTCATGGCGGATATTATAACCGCCCCAACATTAATCTCAACCCTTTCATAAGGGCATACACCAAGCAGACACGGTCCCGGGTCACGTCCGTCATATGAACTCCCGGGATCAAGCACGAACATACAATCTTCAGCCATATTCTGGCCTCCCTGTTCATCTGCGAATAAGGCAGAGTCTGGTGGTAACCCCTCTTCTTATTTCTACTCCATCAGGCTGTGGATCGAGCCCCACACAACGTACGTCTGATGTCGGCGTACGGTGGGGTGATGTTTAGCTGGCGGAGAATGTGGGCGTCTGTGTCCCGTGCTCCAACGATGGCATTCAGCTGCTGGGGTTCCAGAGTGACAATCTGCCCTCTAATTTTCACTGTGTGGCTTCTGATGGCCGGGTTCCAGTTTGCATAAAATTCCCGGACCAAATGAAGGTTGCACTCCTTGGGCTCCTGAAAAATAAAGCTGAGCCTAGCTGCTTCAATTCTCTGTACAATACGAGGGAACTCCTGTGCGAGTGGTTCCCGTGCAATATGTTCTTCCGGGAAGTACTTGCTCTCCTTATGCTTAGCATACCATTTATTTCCTTCCTCGGTTACCCATCTTGTTCCGTATTGGCGGCGTTGGACGCGCGGAACAGCGGGTGCAGCTGGGACTGTGGTGCCCAGTCTCATCCTTTTCCTACCGGTGCCTGAGGTAGAAGCACCCTTGCCTTTGTCTTGTCTGCTCGCCATTGTACCTGTCAATTTACACAAACAAGCACAAAGTTAAGCTAAAAACTTGTTAACTTCGGCTAAGGTCGGGTTACACAACATTTACCCCACACTTAGGCCTTAGCTACTTCTACAAAATTACGGCAAGGATAACTCTAATTACACCACAGACAACACTATACACTCCATGCTTAGTGCGTTCACAAAAATTTCGACAGCATAACGGTTAGCGTACTACTCAGACTTCATACAGCTAATCCAAATCCTACTATCGCTAACAATTCACACATCGCACTTCACAACAAAAACAACAAAAAAATAAAAACAACGCTAAAACATTCTATATACAATCTAATCCAAACAATCTAACCAATTTACACACTTTTTGCATTTTCCCAAAAAAAAATCAAGAATTTGTCGTCTTTTAACGTTTACACAATATTTACCACGACTTCTCTCAATTTACAAACACACCCCAGCATCTAATTTGCCGACTTATCAAGTCGCTCAAGTTAAATTCAACAACTCATGCCCTAGAATACAATTCTATAATCAAATTCGAATTATTTACGCAATCGATAAGTTCAAACGCTAATTACAACAATCCAAACATATATCAATCACAAATAATCCAATATTCATGTTTAATTTCTACCTAGGGTGACATATCTCACCTCACATGCCCAAATTTGACACAAATCGCCAAAAAAAATTGAGGTAGATGATGAAAACATACCTTTGAATTGAGAACCCGAAGAAACTTGACTTATTCCTTGCCTAGGAACGTGGCACGGTGCTTGGGGAGGGGGAAATAGGTGTTTTGGTCGCGGAGGGAAGAGGAATGGGAAGAAATGGGGCGAAATCGGGGGTTTTAAATTAAGAAAACACGCGGGTCACCCGGCAACCCGGTGTGACCCGGCACCAAATACACGGCAACGTGTCACGGAGGGTAACACGGAGACCCTCCTCCGTGACACGGAGCCAACACGTTGGCTTACTGGAATTTTTGAAAAATCCGGATTTTTGCCTTCAACGTGTCACGGAGGGTAACGCGGAGCCCTACCTCCGTGACACGGTGCCAACGCGCCAGTGCACTGTTTCTTCAATTAATTTAATTTTTCATACCTTGCCTCATTTTCTCGATTCCATGTATATTTCCTCCGTTATACCTGAAAATCACCTCACTAAACAAAAATTGGTTAGATTAATAGATTTCCCTAACTAAAAATAAAAATACTAACGAAAATGAAAATCTAAACCTAATCAAGAAAAGAAAAAGAAAAATAAAAATTGGAAATAAACAAATAAAAACAAAAATAAAGATAAAAACTAACTACACTCTGCAAAAAGAAAAAAAAATAAAATATTTTTCTCTCTGGTTGCCTCCCGTGCAGCGCCTGGTTTACCGTCGCGGCTCGACGTCCTTTATGCTCACTTGTCTACTAGGGTGATGGACGATTTGTCCCGATCATGGTCATCCCCCCAGTAGTTCTCAACCTTATCTGGTGGCCTACCTAGTAACTCTCGGGAATCACTCATTCCATTAGCCTTCCCATGATCAATCACGTTGATCACTGAGAGTTCCTTATAAACAGTCGGGAGCTTAGGTACCTTGTACACATCGAACACTTCGACCTTGTCATGTGCTCGCATAGTGAGTTGACCCGCAGCTACATCAATTAATGCTTTTCCGGTTGCCAAAAAGGGTCGTCCCAAAATAAATGGGACTTCAGCATCTGGTTCAAAATCCAGAACAATAAAATCAACCGGAAAAATGAGAGAGCCTACTTGCACTAACACATCCTCAACAATGCCATCCGGCTTAGCTAAAGACCTGTCTGCTAGCTGCAAGATTACCGTTGTAGGTCTAGGACTCCCTAGACCTAACTTTCTGAATACCGAAGATGGAATCAGATTTATGCTTGCCCCCAAGTCGCATAATCCACGAGCTCGGATACTTTGCCCAATCGTAAGCTGGATAGTAAAACTTCCAGGGTCTTTCAGTTTTGTGGGCAACCTATTCTGAATACGGGAAGTGCATTCCTCCATTAAAGCTACCGTGGCATACTCAGTCAAACGACTTTTGTTAGCCACGATGTCTTTAATATATTTCGCATATTTTGGCACTCCCTGCAAGACATCAACAAGAGGTAAGTTAACATGTACCTGTTTAAGTACCTCCATGAATTTCTGGAAACACGCCTCCTCCTTGTGTTTCTTAAGTCGTTGAGGGAACGGGGGTGGAGGCCTTTCTGGTTCAGCTTCTTTAGTCTTCCCCTTATCTGAGATTTGCTCTCCCTCAATATCTGCTGCTCCTGACTTTTGAGGCGGTCTTTCCGGTTCCACCTCCTTTAACTGCAAACCACTCCTCGTGGTCACTGCATTTACCTGCTTCGGATTAGGATCCGTGTCGTTAGGTAGTCCTCCTCTGGGTCTAGTATTTTGGGCACTCGCAAATTGCCCAAACTGATATTCAAGAGCCTTGGTCGCCAATTGATTATTCTTCACTTCGGCTGCCAATTTAACATAGTCAGCCTGCAACTGTGCCTGATTAGCGATCATGGTTTTGAACATCTCCTCAATGGTAGGTGATGGTGGTGGAGGAGGGGCATTATGATTTCTGAATTGAGCTTGATAATTTTGTTGCCCTCCTTGGTTTCTGTGCATACCCTGCCCTGAACTTTGGCCTTGTTGATTGTTGCTACCCCACGAAAAATTCGGATGGTTTCTCCAATTTGAGTTGTAGCCACTACCAAACTGCTGCTGATTTCTCTGTGCATTGCCCACAAAGTTAACAGAATCAGGATTTGAACCACAGCATTCAGCTGAATGCTCACTACTACCACACACTTCACACCACATCTGTTGAACTGCATTGACTGAAGCTGAAGGCTGGTTCAAATTCATATTTCTGAAGTGAGTGTTTAACTGATTTTGCAAAGCAGCTATCTGTGCAGCGATAGCTGTAAATCCATCCACTTCAAGCACTCCCACTGCTTTCCTTGCTCCACCTCGAGATGAATCTGCATTCCATTTTGTATTGCATTGTGAAATTCGGTTGAGCAAAGTGTACAGCTCCTCGTAAGTCTTTTCCAGTGCTTGCCCTCCAGCTGCTGAATCTAACAAAATTTTAGTGTGGGGTTCCAAACCCTCAATAAATGTGTGTACCAACACCTCATTGGACTGATGATGATGAGGACAGTCCCGCAACATGGATTTAAATCTTTCCCAGGCTTGATATAGATTTTCTCCCTCCCTCTGTTTAAAACTTAGAATTTGACTTCTAAGTCTGGCTGTTTTACCAGAAGGGAAAAATCTGATCAAAAACTTCCGTGCAAGATCATCCCACGTTGATATAGAATTGGGTGGTTCATCTTTTAACCACCTCTTGGCTTCACCAAGTAAGGAAAATGGAAATAAGGTGAGCCGAACATAATCAGGTGACACTCCAGCGGGTATATAAGTGTCACTTATCTCCAAAAAGTTTTGGAGATGTTGTTGTGGATCTTCATGAGGGAGATCGGTAAATTGCCCGCTTGTGTGCAAAAGTTGCACCATATTCTGCTTTAATTCAAACCTCCCTCCAGGCTCTGGTTTGCGGATACTAGAATGTACATTGTTGGCGTGTGGGATTGCCACCTCGCGAACCGGCCTTGCTGCTGCTTCATCGAGCACTAACACTGCCCTCACAACTGGTGGATTTTGTTGCTCCATAATAGACTGTTTAAGCAACTGCAGCTTCTTTCGTAGAGCTTCTCTACGTTGACTATGAAATTCAAGTTCAGGCTCTAAGTAAGATTCCACCAGCTCCTTGTCCCTTGCCAGTGTTCACAGAAACAAAATCTGCAAAATACAGGCTAAGACCAAGTTGTTAACACTTAAGAAAATAAAAATAAAAATACAGTAAATTTACACTAAACACAAATTCACGAATCGCCTAGCCTCCCCGGCAACGGCGCCAAAAACTTGCTCGGGTGTTCCGGTATAGGTTAAAAACTGACACGCAAGTGCACGTGGTCAAACAAGTAATAAAGTGGCTAAGTATCCAAGTATCGATCCAAGGAGGCTCAAGATATTTAAAGTTGTCTAGTTTACTATATTCCTATTTCACTTCTAATTATGCTAACAACAATGTAACCAACAGTTACTTGAGTTTTTGTTTCTAAACTATATCTACTACAATTTATAACAACTATTTACTGTGAATTTAGACAATGGATATGAACATGCCAAGGTTAAGAACAAGTAATGAACTTGATAATCATGATAATTTGGTTAATCTCTTCTTCATGTTGCTAGCCAAGAACATTCGCCTAGAAATTAAAACTTTCGTATTTAATTTCACTTTAGAATCATAAACCATCCGTCTACATTTCTGTGATCAAATGCAATTTATGACCTAGCACTACAATTCCGGTTCCTAAATTGACTAATACGGCTTTCAAGTATATTTCTATCAGGAAAGCACATCCAAATCCAATTTTCCCATATCAAGTTAAGAACAATACCCTATTAATTCACAACTTTCCAATTTCTTGCTCTCTCGAGTGAAATTGGACTTTTTAGATGTACATTAATGTTGGCCAAGCACTAATGCAGTAAGAACAAGAATTAATAGAACAACATGAAAGAATAAGAAGAAAACCATATCAATTATAATCAAAATTCATTACACATGTTCAAAACCTCAGCAAGGAAGAGAATTAGCCACTCATTTGTGGATTGATCATCCTAAAATAAGTGTAAATCATACGTACAATTGATAGAAAGAAGCAAAGAAGAGAAGAAATCCCTTAGCTTTTTCGTTCCTCAACTGCTCCTAACCCACGTCCTTGCTCTCCACTTCTGAACTCAGTCTAAAAACTAAAAACTGCTTAAAATAAACCTAAGTGTGCTATTTATACTATTGGGAAATTTTTCCCGGAATAACAAGCAACGTGTCACGGAGGCCAACGCGGAGCACTGCCTACGTGACACGGCGTGGACGCGGACCTTCACTGGAATTTCATGGTCCGGTAAATTAGCCTCAACGTGGCACGGAGGCCAACGCGGAGGCCTCTCTCCGTGCCACGGAGCTGACGTGAAGGCTCACTGGAATTTGCCATTTCAATTACTGTTCAGGCAGTGTGCTACCGCGATGGTAGCGTGGCACGACTCCATCGCGGAGCCCCTATAAAATGTGCATTCCAAGGTCTTTTCCACGCTCGCATCCATGTCCAACTCCGACATAGTTTCAACATGCATTTTAGCTCCTAAAAATCACATTTACCTGCAAAACAAATGCTAATCATGTTGGTTAGTATAAATTTGCATTTTATTACCAATTACATGATATTATATACACATTGCAAAACAAACAAGGTAAAATTGATATGTTTGAGTATCACTTGGGCATATAAATCTGCCCAAGATCAACTATGACTGTGGCTTAAAATGCAAGCTGGGTCCTGTATCATGAAACGATATTGGATAGAAAGTATGCGGTCAGTACATGGAATGTAGAGAGTATGCAAGGTAAGTAAAATCGCTATAGTAAGTAAAATCATCTGAACAAATCATTTCATAACATAAGCTTTTGGAAAACTGAGAGAACTCACATGCATTCTTTCGAAATCATAATCCCTTCACGATATGACAATGCATAACTTTATAGCATCAACTAATTCAAATAACTCAAAGTTGAGATGCAACATTTATAGAAAAGCTGAACATAAAGACAAACCTTGCTTTTAGAACATACGTGCATACATAGTGATCATGAGTAGTGAATATGCAAATCTGAATCTTATGTACAATGGGAGACTCGTCACTTAACCGACATACCACGATAAAGCTTACATGGTCTAGACTATTACACTCAAGTGGGCAGAGCCGTCCAAAATCTTGTCAGGGCTGAGGACGCTACCATTATATCGATCTCAAGCTCATGGGCCTGTAAGGCCGGGGATAGGTCACAAGGGAGGTCCAAAATATAATAAAATCAACCTACGTTGGCGTGTAATTCTGGGGAATAGGGTTGTCAACCGTTTTCCCGCTCGGTTGTAGACTTTACTCCCAAAACATGCAATGCTCTACATCATATATAATGAAGCTCAACATCGTTTATTGACGAAGCTCAACATGAAATCATTCATAGACTGGGCATCATATGAAAAAGAAGCCCAATATTGTCCTTCGACAAAGCTCAATAATGCCATACATCTAAATTATAAGTTCATGCATAAGAAAAGCTTTATTTCGAAGCATACCGCAAGCTCAATCATAGGCGATCCAAGATTTCAATGGGAATCTCTTCATAACTGAGGTTATCTTTTACCCCAATGATTTCTATCGGAACTACCAAGGCTGGATAACCCAAACACTTTTTCAAAAGCGACACATGGAAGATATGATGAAACGAAGATAACTCCGATGGCAAGTCCAACTCATACGCCACCTTACCAACTCTTCTCACAATCTGGAAGGGACCAACATAGCGGGAACTGAGTTTTGCTTTCATCCCAAATTCATGACTCACTTCATGGGAGATACTTTTAGAAATACCCAATCGGCCACCTCAAACTCCAAATCTCTTCTCCTCACATCAGCATACAATTCCTGACGACTCTGAGCAGGTTTAAACCAGTCCCTTATCAACTGAACCTTCACCATAAACTCATGAACCAAATCCGGTCCTATCAAAGCTACCTCACGAACCTCTAACCATCCGATGGGATATCTACACCTTCACCTGTAAAGAGCGTCGAACGGTGCCATTTGGATACTAGAGTGGTAACTATTATTATAAGAAAACTCAATCAAGGGCAAATGATCATCCCAACTGCCTTTAAAATCCATAACACATGCCCTCAACATGTCCTCCAGAGTATGGATTGTTCGCTCAGCTTGACCATTCATTTGCGAAAGAAAGGTCGTGCTGAGCTTGACTTGAGTCCTGATTCCTTTCTGAAAAGACATCCAAAATTGAGAGGTAAACTAGGTACTTCTATCTGAAATGATGGAAAAGGCACTCCATGCAACCGAACTAACTCATGTATGTATAACTTAGCATAATCCTCTACTGTGTCGGTAGTTTTGACTGGTAGAAAATAAGCCGCCTTAGTAAACCTGTCCACGATAACCCAAATGGAGTCATATTGTCTACGAGTCCGGGATAAGCTTGTAATGAAGTCCATATTTATCTCTTCCCACATCCAAGTGGGGATGGTAATATCCTGAAGTACCCCTCTGGGTCTCTGATGCTCAACCTTCACTTGCTGACAGTTTGGACATTTCGCTATGAACTACGCAATATCCTTCTTCATACCATCCCAAAAATAGATTTCTCGCAAGTCTCGATACATTTTCGTGGATCCTAGATGAATAGAATATCTGGTACCATGTGACTCATGTAATATCGAAACTCTTAAATCATCAACATCTGGGTCACAAAGACGACCCTAATATCGTAGAGCACCATCTCCCCCTTGGGAGAAAACCTCATCTACCTTAGACACAAGAAACTCCGACGGATTCATCCTCAAGAAGTCACTGACTCGAGCGGCCGCTGCACTACCATTTTGTGGAACTGCGCTACAGCCTGCTGATTGACCTGAGCGGTCAAGGCCTGCGCAAGCATCTGAATGGCAGCTCAGAAATCAACATGAGTGGGTGGCTTCGGTGCTAGATCCACCTGAATTGGTGGGGCTGGCTGAGGCTCATGACCGTTTCCATCCTCGTGGCCCTCACTACCTTCATTCCTCCTTCCGTTCATTCTTCGAGGAGCCACGATTCTGCAATAGCGAATAGCACAAATTAGAAGGATAGAAAGACACTTCATCTCATGACATAGATCATGAAAGATGGGAACATTTCCTAGAATGTTTTGTAGCCTCTTCATCATAAGTGTGGCGTGCTTTACACTCATGAAAAAGACTATACTTAACGTGGCCTTCAGACTTCCTAGGACACTTCAAATCTATGGCTCTGATACCAAGTTTGTCATTACCCGAATGGAGGCCCGGATCGTAGACATGAGTCGAGGGACCTCGAGGGACCCCAAGTCAACCCATAGAATAAGCATATAACTAACTCGTTCGAAAACTAAAGAAAACACGAATATAATCTCAGCGGAAATCTAAAGCAACATCACATAAGAATAAACATCTGACACTGAATACATCACTAATTCTGAAAAGCCTCTAATTTGGACGAGCTGATAGGACAAGACCCCAACTAGCTCCACAATGCTGAAACTGAAAGTCTAGTCCTCGAAGAACGAGGACTCACCAACTCAGAATAGGTGCAACGTTGAATAAGCTAACTAAGATCGGGGCTGAAGCTGTGAGCCGGGTCCTGTATCATGAAACGATACAAGATAGAAAGTATGCGGTCAGTACATGGAATGTACCGAGTATGCAAGGTAAGTAAAACTGCTATAATAAGTAAAATCATCTGAAAAAATCATTTCATAACATAAGCTTTTAGAAAACTGAGAGAACTTACATGCATTCTTTCGAAATCATAATACCTTCATGATATGACAATGCATAACTTTATAACATCAACTAATTCGAATGACTCAAAGCTGAGATGCAACATTTATAGAAAAGTTGAACATTGAGTCAAACCTTACTTTTAGAACATGCATGCATACATAGTGATCATGAGTAGTGAATATGCAAATCTGAATCATATGGACAATGGAAGACTCTTCACTTAACCAACATATGACGATAGAGCTTACGCGGTCCCGACTATTACACTCAAGTGGACAGAGCCATCCAAAACCTTGTCAGGGCTGAGGATGCTACCATGATATCAATATCAAGCTCATGGGACATTAAGGTCGGGGATAGCTCAAAAGTGTGGTCCCAAATATAATAAAATCAACCTATGTTGGCATGTAGTTCTTGGTCATAGGGTTGTTGACCCTTCGCCCGCTCGGTGCTAGACTCTTCTCCCAAAACATGCAACGCTCTACATCGTAAATAACAAAGCTCAACATTGTCTATTGATGAAGCTCTACATGAAATCATGCATAGACTGGACATCATATGAAAATGAAGCTCAACATTGTCCTTCGACAAAGCTCAATAACGCCATACATCTCAATTATAAATTCATGAATAAGAGAAGCTTTATTTCGAAACATACCACAAGCTCAATCATAGGTGGGAACATCTACTCCAAATCATGCGGTAAGCTACATGTAGAAATATTTACTTGAAATACCACAAGCTAGAATTTATAATAAGAATTGGAAAATTTCTCTTTAGACAATGTGGTAAGATTATGTTGGGAAAATCATCACTTTAATCAACATAAGGGTATTACCCGAAGCTATATCATTCTAGAGTCCAATCGATTCAATTAGGAAACAACATCAAAATCATGGGTAGTTTTAGAAACATACTTTTCGACGTCAACTTCATCACCCTTACACATTTGCCATAAATCACCTCTTTTATGAACTCTTCACCCATGGGCGTTATAGATTCAATTTTCAAAAAAATAAAATTTATAAGAGAAACAAGTTAGAATCCGCGCAAGCTTCATAAATCATCAATATCAACTCAATCTAATCATACCCATGTATGGAGATATAAGAATCATATAATTGAGAAAAACCCCATACTTGACCATTTATGGTTTTAACACAATTTGATAGGAATTTGGGCATGGGTGTGGAAGGAAGACACCCATTAAAATCCTACATACTTGGAAATGAGAAATTCTATCACCCTTCAATTGCCCTAGATCAGATTCCAAAGGAAACCATGAATTTGGCCTTGAATCACCTCCTTCAAGCCTTCAACCTTGCATGCATGGGGAGTATGCACTTAGGATAGGCTTTTCCCCTCTCAAAACCCCTCAAAACGAGCTTTAAATGACATAGTATAGGGCCTTAGGACTAGGAAATGATGGAAATGCCCTTACTGAATTTGCTGAAAACTGATCACTAGGCTAAACAACGGGTGAACCAACGAGTCATTGGAGGATACCACGATCCATGGTATTACCCTTGTTATGCACTGTCCCAATCATATCTCGGAATCAAACCATGGACAAACAGGACGAGCCGTTCTAGGCTCCAATGGGTCGTTGAACTAGTCGTTGATGGCTCCCCTTGAACCTTCTGAACTTCTATCCAATGAGCCTCACCATGGCTCGTCGTACGCTTCAATGGGTGGTGGTTAGTATCCTTCCTTTCTATTTGAGATCTGGGCTCCCTTGACACGGCTCCTCACAATGGGTCGTGGTAAGCCACAACAGGTCGTGGCATGACCCATCGTACCTTACTACTGCCAACTCCACTTCCTACCACGTCACCAACGTGGCCCGTGGTTATTTAGCATGGGTCATGATACCTGTCGTCCTGCAACCTTTTTCCCAACATACAACAGTTTTGCCTTTTAGCTTCTCGGGTCTACTCCTAAGCACTTTTGGGGTATTACAATATCTCTCCCTTGGGAGCATTCATCCTCAAATGTAGGAAAGAAGCAACAAATAGAAATATACAATTTATCATAACCACGTACTATCATTTCAAATCGAGATTTTCATAGAATGACTACCTCCAAATAAAACCACATAGATGAAATGATCTCATACGTCATATACACATTTATACCCATAAAAGAAACTTGCACACATGAACTAAAGATGAAAATTAGATAGAGTCGTAGGGCGAAACTGATACCTCAAGTCGGAACTGATCCGGTAGAGAATAAATGTGGATATTTGGCCGTCATATCTGCTTCAGCTTCACACGTAGCTCCCTCAACATGCTAATTTCTCCATAAGACCTTAATTGAAACTATTTCTTTGTTCCTCAACTTCTGAACCTGGCGATCTAAGATTTCAACGGGAATTTCTTCATAACTGAGGTTGTCTTTTACCCCAAGGCTATCTATCGGAACTACCAAGGCTGGATAACCCAAACACTTTTCCAAAAGCGACACATGGAAGACAGGATGAACCGAAGATAACTCTGATGGAAAGTCCAACTCATACGACACCTTACTAACTCTTCTTACAATCTGGAAGGGACCAACATAGCAGGGATTAAGTTTCCCTTTCATCCCAAATGGAATGACTCCCTTCCTGGGAGATACTTTTAGAAATCCCCAATCGTCCACCTCAAACTCCAAATCTCTTCTCCTCACATCAGCATACGATTTCTGATGACTCTGAGAAGTTTTCAATGGGTCCCTTATCAACTGAACCTTCACCATCGCCTCATCAACCAAATCCGGTCCTATCACAGCGGCCTCACGAACCTCTAACCATCTGATGGGATGTTTACACCTTCACCCGTAAAGAGCCTCGAACGGTGCCATTTGGATACTAGTGTGGTAATTGTTATTATAAGCAAACTCAATCAGGGGCAAATGATCATCCCAACTGCCTTTAAAATCCATAACACATACCCTCAACATGTCCTCCAGAGTCTGGATTGTTTGCTCGGCTTGACCATCCGTTTGTGAAAGAAAGGTCGTGCTGAGCTTGACTTGAGTCCCGAGTCCCTTCTGAAAAGACCTCCAAAACTAAGAGGTAAACTGGGTACCTCTATCTGAAATGATGGAAAAAGGCACTCCATGCAACTGAACTAACTCACGTATGTATAACTTGTCATAATACTCGACTGAGTCGGTAGGTTTGACTTGTACAAAATGAGCCGCCTTAGTACCCCTGTCCATGATAACCCAAATGGAGTCGTATTGCCTACGAGTCCGGGGTAATCCTGTAATGAAGTCCATATTTATCTCTTCCCACTTTCAAGTGGGGATGGTAATATCCTGAAGTACCCCTCCGGGTCTCTGATGCTCAACCTTCACTTGCTGACAATTTGGACTTTTCACTATGAACTCCGCAATATCCTTCTTCATACAATACCACCAATAGATTTCTCGCAAGTCCTGATACATTTTTGTGGATCTTGGATGAATAGAATATCTGGTACCATATGCCTCATGTAATATCGGAACTCTTAAATCATCAACATCTAGGACACATAGAAGACCCTGATATCGTAGCACACCATCTCCCTCTTGGGAGAAAACCTCATCTAACTTGGACACAAGAAACTCCGGAAAATTCATCCTTAAGAAGTCCCTGACTTGAGCTGCTACTGCACTGCCATTTTACGGAACTACGCTACAACCTGCTTATTGACCTGAGTGGTCAAGGCCTGCACAAGCATCTGAATGGCAGCTCGAAACTCAGCATGAGCGGCTGGCCTTAGTGCCTGATGCTACTGAACTAGTGGGGCCGAATGATGCTCATGACCGTTTCCATCCTCGTGGCCCTCTCTACCTCCATTCCTCCTTCCATTCATTCTTCGAGGAGCCATGATTCTGCAATCGCGAATAGCACTAATTAGAAGGATAGAAAGACACTTCATCGCATGACATAGATCATGAAAGATGGGAACATTTCCTAGAAGATTTTGTAGCCTCTTCGTCATAAGTGTGGCGCGCTTCACACTCATGAAAAAGACTCTACTTAACGCGGCTTTCATATTTCCTAGGACACTTCAAACCTATGGCTTTGAACCAAGTTTTTCACAACTCAAATGGAGGCCCAGATTGTAGACACGAGACGAGGGACCTCGAGGAACTGCAAGTCGACCCATAGCATATGTATATAATTAAATCATTCAAAAACTCAAGAAAACACGAATACAATCTCAGCGGAAGTCTAAAGCAACATCACATAAGAATAAACATTCAAAACTGAATAAGTGACAAAGTTTGAAAAACCTCTAATCTGGACGAGCTGATGGGAAAAGACCCCAACTAGCTCCACAATGCTGAAAATGAAATATATTGAAGAAACTAAAAGTCTAGTCCTCGAAGAATGAGGACTTATCAACTCTGAACAAGTGCAATGTTGAATAATCTAACTAAGATCGTGGCTGAAGCTGCGAGCCGGGTCCGGTATCATGAAACGAAACAGGATAGAAAGTATGCGGTCAATACGTGGAATGTACCGAGTATGCAAGGTAAGTAAAACTGCTATAATAAGTAAAATCATCTGAAAAAATCATTTCATAACATAAGCTTTTAGAAAACTGAGAGAACTCACATGCATTCTTTCTAATCCCTTCATGATGTGACAATGCATAACTTTATAACATCAACTAATTCAAATGACTCAAAGCTGAGATGCAACATTTATAGAAAAGTTGAACATTGAATCAAACCTTACTTTTAGAAAATGCGTGCAAACATAGTGATCATGAGTAGTGAATATGCAAATCTATATCGTATGGACAATGGAAGACTCGTCACTTAACCGACATACGACGATAGAGCTTACGTGGTCCCGACCATTACACTCAAATGGGCAGACCCGTCCAAAACCTTGCCAGGGCTGAGGACGGTACCATTATATCGATATCAAGCTCATGGGCCATTAAGGTTGGGGATAGCTCACAAGTGAGGTCCCAAATATAATAAAATCTACCTACGTTGGCGCATAATTCTTGGTCATAGGGTTGTCGACCCTTAGCCCTCTCGGTGCTAGACTCTTCTCCACATACATGCAATGCTCTACATCATAAATAACAAAGCTCAAAATTATCTACTGACGAAGTTAAACATGAAATCATGCATAGACTGGACATCTTATGAAAATGAAGCTCAACATTTTCCTTCGACAAAGCTCAATAAAGCCTTACATCTATATTACAAATTCATGCATAATAGAAGCTTTATTTCGAAACATACAACAAGTTGAATCATAGGTGGGAGAATCTACTCCAAATCATGTGGTATGCTACATGTAGAAATATTTACTCGACATACCACAAGCTAGAATTTATAATAAGAATTGAAAAATTTCTCTTTAAACAATGTGATAAGCTTATGTTGGGAAAATCATCACTTTAATCAACATAAGTGTATTACCCAAAGCTCTATCATTCTAGAGTCCAATCAATTCAATTAGGAAACAACATCAAAATCATGGGTAGTTTTAGAAACATACTTTTCAACATCAACTTCATCACCCCTACACATTTGCCATAAACAACCTCTTTTATGAACTCTTCACCCATGGGCGTTTTACATTCAATTTTTTTAAAAAAATAAATTTTATAAGAGAAACAAGTTAGAATCCGCCCAAGCTTCGTAAATCATCAAAATCAACTCATTCTAATCATACCCATGTATGGAGATATAAGAATCATGCAATTGAGAAAATGTTACACCCTGTAAGTTTATAGCGTTTAGTCGCCCTATTTGCATGTTGGTTGAGAGTTTTAGAGTGTTATACGTATGAGGAAAGGTCCCGGGGAAAGGCTGAACGAGTGTAAAGTCGGTATTTTGCGAGAGGAGGCCGAACCAAGCTGCCCAGAGGGGCAAAGTGGAACGGAGGTACTTCTCCGTGTTAGCCAACGTGGCACAGAGCAGAATCAGTGCATTGGGCAATGTGCCATGTTGCCTTGTCTGATGCCTCAAGTATATAAGGGTCTCACACTTAGAAATGAGATTATAAATCATAAATCACGACCAACAGAGAATAGGGACGAAGGAAAACATTTAATTTTCATCTGATTATGCCGCTAAACGCTGTCCAAATCCAAATTAACTTCGAGTATCGAAGTATAAGGTTGTAGGGAGCATTTATACGGAGTTAGTTTCGTGAAATTTGTCGGGCGAATCGTTATCCCGCCGAGCACATTTTGTTGCAATTGCTCCAAAATAGTGTCAATACGATCCCAAGCTTAAAGTAAACATTTGTCCCTTCTAGACTTTTGAGAAATAATGAGGTTTCGACCATGTTTCGTAAAGTTGGAATATAGTTAATATTTATATATAAAGTTTTTCTTTTTGCCAAACCTAGTGTTAAAACTAGTCCTATCTTTCCAGAAACACGATTTCAATTGGGAAGAGCCATTGAATACTAATTGGAACCTATCAGTTAACCCGAAACCGTCAATCGAGGTATATTAAGGCGTGTTGTTTCGGCAAGTTAGTTTCTTCAACATAGTAATCCAGTATGAATCCCAGTAAAGCATGTCAGGAGTATGTTATCATGTTCAGTTTTTGTAGTCAGTTCAGACTTGCAAATTGTTTTATTTTTGGCTAGATTATACCTGTATAGCTTTCGTGACCACCCCAGGGTTAATAGTTGTGTCGCCGCCCTCTTGGGGCGAGGATACGTCGCTCTACGGAGCGGCATGCCGTCCGCAAGGGACGAAGATGGGGATCAAGATCCTTATATTGCTTTGGTTGGCCTTATACACACCCCCACCGAGCATTTATGCCCAGGGTGTAGATATCAGGAGTCCTCGGGACTCAGACTCAAACACATCTACAGTCAGGGGTCGAGCGGACCCAGTTGTAGACCCAGGGGATCAGCAGGACGCTTATATCTTGTAGTTGACTCAGTATGACCTGGATAGGGGTATATAGATTGAGGTGTACCTAGTAGGGCTAATGGGGGCCCAGGTGGGTTGTTCTCTGCTGATTGTATCTTCTGGCTTCTGGGGGCCAGGTAAGGTTTATGTTTGCTTTAGTTACTGATAGTTAGACAGTAAGACACCTCATTTTCCATGTATGAGCCCTACCTTCCTTATTACAGTTATGTTTAGCCCTGATTTCACTACTTCAGTCATCTTCAGTCCGTTTTCTTTACTTTAGTTATTGTCAGTTCTATTTCCTTACTTTCAGTTATTTAAAGTTTCTGCTTTACATACTCAGTACCTGTGGTACTAACGCCCTCTTCTGGAGCGCTTCATTACATGCCTGCAGGTATATATAGACGAGGAGCAGGTCCTTCGTATTTCCAATCAGTCGTACAGATCCATCAACTCCTTTCTTTCAGAGCTTGTGTGAGAGAGGTTTATTTTTTTTGTTTGTACAGTATGGGGCCCATATGTGTTTAGACTATGTGTGTTGGCTGTGTGGGGCCTTATTTAGCTATTGATTGGTGGCCTTGTAAGTCATAGCTCAGTTTAGCATCAGATTTTACTTTCCAGTGATAACTAGATATCATGGTGGACTTGTCGGCCCACATAGGACTCCCTATGTTTGTTTTTCTCTGGTTAGCTGTTTATTTTCACAGGTAGCTATAGGCCTTGTCAGCTGGGGGTTGTATTTACGACCGCTATATAGCCTATTTTTTTCTCAATTTTAGAGTTAGAGTCAGCCCTGCACCAGAAGTTCTTAGGCCCAGTCAGCTCAGCAGTTCAGGTCCTAGTAGGGCACCAGGTGCTAGTCATGCCTCCCAAGATGGAGCATGACAAACATGGTATTAGAGAAGGTCGTATCCCAGGGAGTCTGCAAGCCATGCTAAGTAGAGTCTTTTCTATGGATGTGTTGTGCACCACATACTATAGGCAGGAGGCTGCAAGGCATGATAGGATGGTTACTCTTTCTTCTTATTCAGTCGTTCTATAGAGCGGTACGATATAGGGTTGAGTCCCTAAGCGCATTATACTCTTTTGTTTACAGAGAAAAGTCAAATCAGTGACACCCTACGACAGGCAGGAGGTTAGATGTAGCAGTCGGAGAGGGCACCAGCAGGGTGCCTCAGCCTCGGTCAGAATCAGCCCGATTTGAGGACGATACAGAGGTATCATCTTGACCTCCCCAGCCGTTTCCACCACGTCAGGAGTCGCTTGGGACGGCCGGTATGACGACACCGCCTCCGTTAGTTTCTATACCCATACCATCCGACCAGGAGGTCAGGAGCGTGGTGGTTATACTAGTACATATGATGGTTGCTCAGTGCCAGCCAGTGCCACCTACAGTTGCAGAATCATTAGGAGGGCCTGGTAGTTTGAGGGTCCGAGAGTTCCTAGCACTAAGTCCCCCGCAATTCACAAGGACAGATCAAACCGAGGACCCTCAGGACTTCTTAGACCAAATGCAAAGGATTTTCAGGGTGATGCATGCTACACCGATAGAGTCAGTTGAGTTGGCGGTGTTCCGGCTATGGGACATCACTGTACTGTGTTATGAGAGTTGGGAGTGGTCCGGACGGAGAGATGTTCCCCCTCCGACCTGGCCCAGCTTCTCAGAGGCTTTCTTGGATCATTATCTACCGTGGGAGATTCGATAGGCCCGGGTTGATCAGTTCCTACACTTGGAGCAGGGGTCAATGAGTGTTCTAGAATATGCCATGCAATTTGATTCCTTGGCTCGTTATGCACCAGCTTTTTTGGACACAATGCCATCCAGGGTACACCGCTTTACTATGGGGCTGAACCTAGGATATGTTGAGACCTGCAGCACAGCCGCACTATGAGAGGATATGGATATCACCTGTGTGCAGGCTTTTGCTCAGAATATTGAGGGTATCAGACAGTGGCAATGGGAGATTAGGAGGACGAGTCAGGAGCAGTGCTGCAGGGATAGACCGAGTGAATTATAGGAGGGGTCCCAGGGAGGACCTAGGCCACGGTTATCAAATAGGCCGCCTAGACCCCCGCCTCCACAACAGCGGCATAGGAGCAGATCTAGTCACCGAGGGCAGCAGAGCCCGGTGAAGGTTCACGACCAGTAGGTTCACAGCAGCAGAGAAGAGTTGAGTAAAGTGGGTTTACAATACCACTTTTCCCTATTTGCAGTCGACGCCACTCTCGGGCATGCAGGTATGGTTCCACCGCATGCTATATTTATGGACAGGAGGGTCACCAGATGAGGAATTGTCCAACTAGGGGTTAGGGTGACTGGGATCGACAAGATAGGTCCTCGGCAGGATCACGAGCTCCAGCATCCCCAGCAGGGCGTAGGCCCTCAGTTACAGCCGGCAGAGGCCGAGGCAGATCAGAGGCCTCCAATTCAGGTGCCGGCCCACACCGTACTTATGCACAACCAGGGTGACAGGAGTCAGAGTCGTCACTAGATGTTGTGACAGGTATGCTGAACATTTGCTCTCATCCTGCTTATGTGATGATAGATCCAGGATCCACCTTGTCCTATTTTACACCGTTAGTGGCTCAGAAGTTTAGTATTATGACGGAATTACTTCGGTGACCTTTCTCAATGTCTACACCCATTGGGGACTCTATTATAGCTAGAACGGTCTATTGGGGGTGTATAGTAGAGGTTGTCAATCGTCAGACTACGATAGACTTTATAGAACTTGAAATAGTTGATTTTGATGCTATTTTGGGTATGGATTGGCTTGCTCCATGCTATGCCAATATCGAATGTTGGACCAAGATTGTCCGATTCCACTTTCTAGGGGAGGCAGTACGAGAGTGGAAAGGTAGTGTAGCCACGCCAAAGCATAGGTTTATTTCCTATCTTCGGGCAAGAAAATTGATACCAAAAGGGTGCAATTATCATATTTTCAGAGTTCAGGATGTTCGGGCAGAACCTCCGACCCTTCAGTCTATTACAGTGGTTAATGAATTTCCCAACGTATTTCCAGATGAGCTTTCTAGTATTCCCCCATAAAAGGAAATTGATTTTGTAATCGATCTATTACCAGGCACTCAGCCCAAATCTATTCCTCCATATCGGATGGCTCCTGCTGAACTCAGAGAACTAAAGAAATAATTGAAGAATTTGTTAGACAAGGGCTTTATCAGGTCGAGTACCTCACCATAGGGTGTGCTAGTTCTGTTCGTGAGGAAGGACGGCTCTCTCCGTATATGTATAGATTATTGGCAACCGAATAAAGTCACTATTAAGAATAAGTACCCGCTTCCCAAAATAGACGACCTATTTATCAGCTACAGGGAGCGAGGTATTTTTCTATGATTGATTTAAGGTCAGGATATCATCAGGTCTGGGCTCGTGAAAGAGATATTCCAAAGACTGCATTCAGGACCAGATATGGCCACTTTGAATTTCTAGTCATGTCCTTCGGACTGACAAACGCCCCAATAATGTTCATGGACCTAATGAACAACGTTTTCAAACCGTACCTGGACTTGTTCGTGATAGTATTTATCGATGATATTCTGGTGTATTCCCGCTCAGAGGCAAATCACCAAGATATCTACGGACAGTGCTCTAGATTCTCAGAGATCGCCAGCTATATGCAAAATTTTCTAAATGTGAATTTTGGCTGAATTCAGTAGCCTTCTTGGGCCATATTGTGTCAGATGCTGGTATACAGGTAGATACGCAGAAGATAGAGGTAGTGAAAATATGGCCTAGACCTACCACTCCAACCGAGGTACGTAGTTTCCTGGGTTAGCCAGGTATTAAAGAAGGTTCGTGGAAGATTTTCCACTTTAGCAGCACCTTTGACCAAATTGATACAGTAGGAAGTAAAATTCCATTGGACTGAGGCATGTGAGCAGAGCTTTCAGGAACTGAAAGACAGATTGACATCAGCGCCGGTGCTAGCGTTGCGAGAAGGAATAGAGGGTTACGCAATCTACTATGACGCTTCGGGTATTGGGTTAGGATGTGTTTTGATGCAGTATAGTAAGGTGATTGCCTATGCTTCCAGGCAGCTGAGGAAGCATGAGAAGAACTACCCCACCCATGACCTAGAGTTAGCCGCGGTAATTCATGCCTTGAAAATATGGAGACATTACCTGTATGGCATCCACGTAGATATTTTCACTGATCACAAAAGGTTGCAGTATATTTTCACCCAGAAAGAGTTGAATCTGCGGCAACGTCGCTGGTTGGAGTTGTTAAAGGATTATGATGTGAATATTTTGTATCACCCAGGAAGGACCAATGTTGTAGCGGATGCCCTTAGCCGCAAATCCATGGGAAGACTGGCATATTTATAGCTCGAGCAGTAGGAATTGACCCAAGCATTGCATTAGCTAGCCAGTTTAGCCCTTCGTATAGTAGAATCAGGAGACAATGGAGCGGTAATCCAGAATACCGCAGTATCATCATTGGTTATGGAAGTGAAGGAATGGCAGTATGAAGATCCTAGCCTGGTTCAGCTCAGAAATAGGGTCTAGCAAGGGGAAGTGACAGATTTCCAGGTAACCGAGGATGGAGTTTTGAGATATAGGGATCACCTTTGTGTTCCAGACGTGGCAGGGCTTCGCCAGCAAATTATGGGAGAGGTACACTATGCATGTTACTCTATCCATTCAGGTTCGACAAATATGTACCATGATGTAAAAAAGATTTACTGGTGGCCAGGAATGAAAAAGGGGATAGCAAAATTCGTAGCTCAATGTCCCAATTGCCAACAAGTGAAAGCTGAACATCAGAAAACAGGCGGACTGACACAGGATATAGTCGTGCCTTTATGGAAATGGGAGGCAATCAATATGGATTTTGTAGTAAGATTACCTCGTACCAAGTGTAAATATGATTCTATCTGGGTAATTGTCGATAGGTTGACAAAATCAACTCACTTTCTGCCAGTAAGGGCTACCTTTTCAGCCGAAGATTATGCTGAGTTGTATATTAGAGAAATAGTTAGATTGCATGGTGTTCCATTGTAAATCATCTCTGACAGAGGAGCGCAGTTTACAGCTAAGTTTTGGCAATCTTTTTAAGTGGCCTGGGGACGCAGGTTATCCTGAGCACCGCCTTCCATCCTCAGACAGACGGGCAGGTAGAATGTACCATCCAGACGCTCGAGGATATGTTACAGGCGTGTGTGTTAGATTTTGGAGGCAGCTGGGGTGAACATCTACCGCTTATTGAATTCGCCTATAATAACAGTTATCATTCAGCAATTCAAATGGCACCTTATGAAGCGTTATATGGGCAGAAGTGTAGGTCGCTAGTTGTATGGTTTGAGGTAGGAGAATCAGCATTGATTGGGCCGATATTATTCATCAGTCAGAAGAGAAAGTAAAGCTTATCAGGGAACGTCTACTAATTGCTCAGAGTCGCTAGAAATCTTATGCTGATGTGCGGCAAAGAAACCTAGAATTTAATGTGGGTGACTGGGTATTCCTGAAGGTTTCATCGATGAAGGGTGTGATGAGATTTGGTAAGAAAGGCAAGCTCAGCCCGAGGTTTATTGGGCTTTATCAGATTCACCGAAGGATAGGCCAGGAGGCTTATGAGTTAGATTTATCCCCGAATTAGAATCTGTTCACCCAGTTTTTCTCGTATCAATGCTGAGGAAGTGAATAGGAGATCCCTCCCGGATTGTCCCAGTCAAAGATGTCCAAATCACCGAGGAGTTAGCTTATGGAGAAGTTCCCATAGCCATACTAAATCGGCAGATCCGTAGACTAAGAACTAAAGATGTTGTTTCTGTAAAACTGTTATGGCGAAATAAGAACCAAGAGGAGATGACCTGGGAAGCAAAAGATAATATGAAAACCAGATATCCTCAGTTATTTTAGACTTAGTCAGATTGTGCATCTAGAGGTATGTTGTTGTTGTTATTTCATAAGTTGCATTACACACATGTATCTGTGGTGTAGTTGACTTCAGTCTATTGTGAAATGAATGCCATAGTCTTGTGTGGAGTACCTGTATTGGACTTTTTTGCGTTTTAGGGTTTTCAGATAGTCCATATTACAGGGGAGACTCTGCCTAAATTTTTCCAGAATAAGTAATTACAATGTTAAGGTTCTTGCAAGTAGAATTTAACATTTGAGGACGAATGCTCTTAAGGGGGGGAGGATGTTACACCCCGTAGGTTTCTAGCATTCAGTCGGCCTATTCGCATGTTGGTTGAGAGTTTTAGAGTGTTATACATATGAGGAAAGGGCTCGGGGAAAGGCCGAACAAGTGCCAAGCCGGGATTTCACGAGAGGAGGCCGAACCAAGCTACCCAGAGGGGAAAAGTGGAACAGAGCTGCTCCTCCGCGTTATCCAATATGGAACGGAGCAGAATCAGTGCGTTGGGCAACGAGACACGTTGCGTTGTCTGATGCCTCAAGTATATAAGGGTTTCACAGTTAGAAATGATATTATAAATCATAAATCACAACCAACAGAGAATAGGGACAAAGTAAAACATTTAATTTTCATCTGATTACGCTGCTAAACGCCGTCCAAATCCAAATTAACTTCGGGTATCAAAGTATAAGGCTGTAGGGAGCATTTCTACGGAGTTAGTTTCGTGAAATTCTCCCGGCGAATCGTCGTCCCGCTGAGCCAAAGTTGTTAGAATTTCTCCAAACTAGTGACAATATGATCCAAGGCTTAAAGTAAGAATTTCTCCCTTCTAGACTTTCGATAAATCACAAGGTTTCGACCGTGTTCCGTAAAGTTGGAATATAGTTAATATTTAAATATAAAGTTTTCCTTTTCTCCGAACTTAGTGTTAAAACTAGTCCTATCTTTCCAGTAACTTTCAGTTGGGAAGAGCTATTGAATACTAATTGGAACCTATCAGTTAATTAAAAACCGCTAATCGAGGTATGTTAAGGCATTTTCTTTCGGCAAGTTAGTTTCTTCAGCATAGTAATCGAGTATGAATCCCAGTAAAGCATGTCAGGAGTATGTTATCATGTTCAGTTGTTGTTGTCAGTTGAGACTCGCAAATTGTATTGTTTTGGGAGGGATTATACATGTATAGCTTCCGTGACCACCCCAGGGTTAATAGCTATGTCGCCGCCCGGCAAGGGTGAGGAGATGTCGCTCTACAGAGCGGCATGTCATCTGCAAGGGATGAAGATGGGGATCCAAATCCTCATATTGCCATGGTTGGCCTTATACACACCCCCGCCGAGCGTTTACGCCCGGGGTGTAGATATCAGGAGTTCTCCGGACTCAAACTCAGACACAGCTACAGTCAGGGGCCGAGCGGGCCCAGTTGCAGACCCAGGGGATCTGTAGGATGCTTATAGCTGGTAGTTGACTTAGTATGACCTGGATAGGGGTATATAGATTGA
This sequence comes from Datura wrightii, assembly GCA_035772735.1. Lineage (NCBI taxonomy): Eukaryota > Viridiplantae > Streptophyta > Magnoliopsida > Solanales > Solanaceae > Datura > Datura wrightii. Next base: position 102,632,865 of record JASDFA010000007.1, read on the forward strand.
GGTGTACTCACTAGGGCTAATGGGAGCCCAGGTGGGTTGTTCTGTGCTGATTGTACCTTCCTGCTTATGGGGGCCAGGTAAGGTTTATGTTTGCTTTTGTTACTGATAGTTAGACAGTAAGACGCCTCATTTTCTAGGTATGAACCCTACCTTCCTTGTTACAATTATGTTTAGCCCTGATTTCACTACTTCAGTCATCTTCAGTCCATTTTCTTTACTTCAGTTATTGTAAGTTCTATTTCCTTACTTTCAGATATTTAAAGTTTCTGCTTTACATACTTAGTACCTGTGTACTGAAGCTCTCTTCTAGGGCTCTCCATTACTTGCCTGCAGGTACACATAGACGAGGAGCAGGTCCCTCGTAGTTCCAGTCAACCGTACAGATCCATCAGCTCCTTTCTTCCAGAGCTTGTGTGATAGAGGTTTATTTCTTTTGTTTGTACAGTACGGGTAGGTCGGGGCCCTGTCCCGACCATCTTATTACTCCTAGAGGCTTGCAGATTGCACTACTTTCCTGTGGTTAGATGATATCATCCGTGTGGGTCCCATATGTCTTTAGACTATGTGTGTTGGCCGTGTGGGGCCTTAAGTCAATCTACACCCTGATTAACAGTTATAAACACATCCTAAAACTGAGTAACTGAACTGAGCTAAACTGGTACTGAGCTGAAGTGAACTGTACTAACAAGTCGTATTGTACTGATACTGTGGGAGAGTCTATAACGGACATATAACCATGTGAGCTAGACGTGGAGTCCGATGTATACATCCCATTGGTGAGAGCACACTGTACCTTGCCAGGGTATTGTGGTTGAGCTGGGTGATCACATGTCTGAGGCCCGATGGGGTGAAAATTGACGGTGGCAACGTAGTTTTGGGAACCTGGGTGTGTTGAACCCCAGCCTATTCAATGTTAAGTCCTACTCCCACTGGATAGTCCTAACTTGTCTGCTAAAGTAATGGCTCAAGACTGATGGCCTAGACTAAGTCAAAAATACTTATCTGGAAGTAACTTGAGAGTCTGTAGGACCTGCTAACTTAATGAAAGTATTCTAAGATTGGCCAGAGCTGCTTATCTTGAAGCGTCTTAACTATCTAGAGAACTATCTAAAAGCTAATACTAGGAAGTGTTATTGAACTTCTCAAGAGTTGACTATCGTCAAACAGATTAGTCAACTTACTAAAAATACTGAAAAGGGCTAAATAAAAACTAAGACTAAACTAGCATTCAAACTAGCTATGAACTCTTAGGATGATAACAACACGGAAAAATTCAACAACTAACAAAGTCAAGCAACATTTGTATCTAGACAATTATGCAAGACCCAGATCACTGTATTCATAGAATTAGGGTTAGAATGATATTTTATGGAGAGAATTGTGCCATACTTAATATGTAGTGAAAACACAGCAAGAATTCATAAGAACTACAATCAATAAGATGTATTTAGAATGTGATTGAAAATTTACATTATTTTTTATATTCAGGGCTAGAACTGATAAGGGAATATAGAAGGGTTTTTGGAGCACAAGAGAAGGGAAATTACCTTGTTAAATTCCCACATACCTGGAGTAGAACTCTTTAAAATATCTGGAGAAGTATGAAAGAAAACTGAAAGCCCTAGCTTAGCCCTGCAATGTCTGTCTAGAACTCCTACATTCTGAAAATCATGAGTTGAGAGAAATGAGAGGGATTAAGTCGTCAACCCTTAGAATTCCCTCCTAAAATTGCCCAAAACAATGTAGTTTAAGGATTAAAATAACTGGAAGTTACAAAAATGCCCCTGCGAGAATGTCTGAAAAGCTGTGCATCGAGATCCAACGAGTCACACAACGGGTCATTGGTCGTGACCATTATCTGTTGGGACCATTCATTAGTCCTAGGCCTGAAATTTGAGCTAACTAGAAATTGGACAATAGGAGGGGACAACGACTCATTGGACGAACCAGTGGGTCATTGATTCCTCCCATGGTCACTGGAGTGATTTTTGAACATATGCTTGGATCTCTACCAATGAGCGACACAACGACTCGTTGGTCTGACTAACGGGTCCTTGTCACTACCCATCCTGGCCACTAGGATTTCTCAAACTTGGCTCACGGTTGGCAGCGACGACTCATTTTGTGGAACAATGGGTAATTGTTGCCACTCGTTGCCGCTGAAAATGGATTTGTCCCCTTCTCGGACTTCTCTCAACGGTTCAATAGGATGGGTTGTTGGTTAATTCCACAACCCGTTACTAAGCTTGTTGGTTCAAGAAGGACCTCCTGTAGGGATGACGATGACTCAGACAACGGGTCGGTACAGTTGACAATGACTCGTTGTCTAGGTCATTTTGAGAATTTATTTTAGGTTTTTTATGCTAAGTCTGAGTTTGGTCTAGGAAGGTTTTGGGGTGTTAGAATGGATCTTCCCAGTTGAGTGTAATAGTTGGGATCATGTAAGCTCTATCTGAGCAAATGGAACAGCATTCTATATATGAGTATGTGCACCAAGGATCAAGCAAGATATTCTTTCACAAGAAGATATTGCTTAAGTTAAGAGCATTGAGGGAGTGGTGCACAAAACCGTCAAACCTCAAGACAACCCAAAACTTTATATACCAACTCAAGAAGAAGAAGGGACTCAAACCATATTGCACAAGCTTCAATAGGTAACCACAATCATTTTGCATATCTTACATGCATTCATTTCATTCAAAAAGGGGCATTGATTATTAAAACAAGTTTGATGAGCATCTCAAGTCATTAACAATTCACATTCAAACCTTGCTTTAAATTTTGCTACACACTTATCTTATTCAGACCTCTCATTTGAAAACACTTTTAAGCATGTACCCCAACGAAGTGATGTCACTCACAAGAAGAGAGAATCTCAAGCATTTTTAAGCATTTCACACGTAGGGATTATAAGATAAGACAAATACGCCCACTCTCACAAAGAAATTCAAGTGCATACAAATTGACCCATAGGGTTGCCCTTCATGTAACTCGCCACTAATGTAGAGTTGCTACACTCAAAATTACTATGGACTTGTGGTGCATCGTGAAGGCAAGGAGTAAGGATAGGACAAATGTTTAGCTTTAGTGACTAGAGCCTCCCTACTTCCTTTTTGTGAACAAGCTTAGCATCCCATCTCACTATTGAGATTGCTCCACCTTATCTCTTCTTGTTCATCTTCTTCATCTTTTTTTTAGCAAGAGCCACCCTTATAACAACTATGAATTTCACTTTTAGCCTTATGTAAACAAGGGATGGAACCTGGTCAGTACGTGGAATGTACCGAGTATGTAAGAAAAGTAAAACGGACACTTTAAAATACATAAAAGCTCATAAATGATCATCAGAGAAGGAAAACATGGTCTCATCATAAATATCATAAGATAACATAAGGATCAAGGTTTTCAAATCGTTCGTAAGTCATTTATTATCATAGTCATAAGAGAAACTTTATTAAATCCTCACTTGAGCCAAATAACATAAACATAACAATGCATAAAACATGCGAAACAAGGGGAGGACTCGTCATAACCAAAACCATCATGATAGAGCCTTACATGATGCGCCAACTATCTCACTCAAGTGGCAGAGTTGCCCCTGGCTTTCCAGGCGAGGGACGTGCATTATGTGATATCAAGAAAGAGGGGATCATTATAATTGTGGTGTATCATTACAAACCCACGGAGGCACGTGGTTATGAGACATCGGCGTAGTCCTTTGAACGTTGGATTGCTCGGTGCTAAACACGACTCTCAAAAACATGCACATTAGGTTCATATGTAAATCAATAACATCATTCATTAAGATTCATGGCCAAATAAACATTTATCATCATTGATCCCCATTAAAACATGATTAACTAAGAAGCGAAGGCCCTTTAGTCGGCCAGCAACATAAATTGATAATTCTTAAGATCCATTTCATAAATCGTAAATTATTCTTGAACATGTGGGCATTGCCCAATACTTTAACATGCTTGAGAATACTCAATTCATTCGAAAACATGATTATAAACATGGATAACTTGAAAACATAATTTTCATAATCAATAATTCATAACACTTGAACATTCATCCTAAACCTTGACTTTCATGAACCTTTCATAAATGGGCATTTTGATTTGTAAGACTTGAAACATGATTTTTAATGGAAACAACATAAAACTTGACCATAATTCATACTTCAATACTAGTAACTCAATTAGATCAAGCACATGTAGATAAATCAAATTTTCATGCATTGGGTAAACACCCCATAGGATTTAGATAGGAAATTTCATGAATTGAAAGAGATTGGGTATGGGTGTGAAAGGATTCACCCATTCATAACCATACATACCTAGGAAAAATCAAATCTCATCATTCCTTGAAAGCCCAATGGAAATTAATGAAGAAAACCTTGAAGACAAGCTGGATCACCTTATCAATCCCTTAACTTTGCATGCTTGGAAAAGAATAAGCCTAGGGTGGGTTTTACCCCTAATAAACACTGATTTTCAAGTCTTAAATGGCGTAGTTTAGGACCCTAGGACTTAGGAATGACGAAAATTCCCTTAATGAAAACCCTAAAAAATCTGCACTAGGTGAACCAACGGACCGTCCTACGAGTCTTTACATGATACCACGACTCGTGGTATCGAGGCATTGGATCTACTACCTCAATTCATGCTTTCAGATTCCTTCCTACGACTCAACAGGATTAGTCGTTGCTCCAAAGGATAGGTAGTTGTTTTGTCCATTGTTTCCTCCTTCAGGTCCTGTACTAATCCTTCCCACAACCCTTATCACGACTCGTTTCTTCCTCCAATGAGTCGTCGTTAGCTTCCATTATGTAGACTGGAAAAATATTGATGTCCCATCTCTTGACTGGTGACCACAACCCGTTACTCCTCACGAAGGGTCGTGGGATGACTCGTTACTTTCCCTTAAGATGAGGACCAGTTCCCACCATGGCTCCATATGAAGACTTGTTGTAACGAACAATAATTCATTACTTCTCTCGTTGCTTCCCACTATCACTAGGCCAACCTTCCCACGACTGCTTCCCATGGGTCATTGGTTGGACTAACAGTCCATTGGGTCATCCGTTCTATGGGATTTTTCCCAATTTCGGCCAACTTCCATTTCTAAATCTCGAGTCCAATATTAGGCACTTGCGGGGTATTACAATATCTCCCCCTTGGAAATATTCATCCTCGATTGTTGGAAAGCATATAGGAAACAGAGAAATGCAATCATTATATGTGAATAGTGATCATTTAAATCGAAACTGACTAAATGACTATCTCCGATTCAAACTGCATAGCTAAACTTAATTCATGATTCATATACGCATCCATATACATAAAATAAACTTGAACACATGAACTAAACATGAAAACTAAATAGAGTTTTAGGGAAAAAACTAATACCTCAAGTTGGAACTGAGCCGGAAGAGAATAAATATGGGTATCTAGCCATCATATCCGCTTTGGCTTCCCACGTAGCTCCCTCAACATGTTGATTCCTCCATAACACTTTGACTGAAGCTACTTCTTTGTTTCTTAGCCTTCGAATCTGACGATCCTATATTTCTATCGGAACCTCCTCGTAACTGAGGCTGTCTTTCATGCTAACACTTTCATCGAGACGACTAGAGCTAGAATACCTAAACATTTCTTCAAGAACGATACATGAAAAATAGGATGCACGGAAGCTAATTCTAAGGGAAACTCCAACTCATGGGCCACCTTGCCAACACGTCTCACTATCCTATACGGGCTGACATAGAATGGATAAAGCTTCCCCTTCCTTCCGAACCTCATCACCCCCTTCATGGGAGACACCTTCAGAAATACCCAATCATCGACTTTAAATTCTAATTCTCTCCTCTGCACATCGACATTGGACATTTGGTGACTCTAGGCAGTTTTCAACGTGTCCCTTATCAACTGAACCTTCTCTAGAGCCTCATGAACAAAATCTGGTCCTATCAACGCCACTTCACCAACCTCAAACCACCCAATGGGCAACCTACACCTCCGCTTATAGAGAACCTCGAATGGTGCCATTTAGATACTGGAATTATAACTGTTATTATATGCAAACTCGATTAGAGGCAAATGTTAATCCCAGCTACCCTTGACGTCAATCACGCATGCTTTCATCATGTCCTTGAGGATGTAAATTGTCTACTCTACTTGACCATCCATTTGTGGTTGAAACATTGTGTTGAGCTTAACCTGAGTACCAAGTCCTTTTTGAAACGACTTCCAAAACCGAGAGGTAAATTGAGTACCCCTGTCTTAAATGATGGATAAGAGCACTCCATGCAATTGAACTAGCTCTCGGATATATATTTTGGCACAATCCTCCGCTGAATCCGTGGTTTTAAGCGATAGAAAATTAGCTGCCTTGGTCAACCTGTCTACCACAACCCAAATGGAGTCATATTGTCGATGAGTGCGAGGAAAACCTGTGACGAAGTCCATGTCAATATCTTCCCACTTCAAAGTAGGAATACTGATATCCTGAAGCATGCCTCCCGGCCTATGATGCTCAACCTTTACTTGCTGACAGTTCAGACACTTTGCTACGAATTCTGCAATATCCTTCTTCATTCCATTCCACAAATAGACTTCCGTAAGTCATAGTACATCTTGGTGGCACTTGGATGTATACAATATCTAGATCCATGGGCCTCGTGCAACATTCGGCTCCTCAAATCACCAACATCCAGAACACATAGACGACCCTGGTACCGAAGCACACCATCCCCCCCTTTTGGAGAAGACCTCCACCTTTTGATTCTAAACGGCTTCCTTTAACTTTACCAAAATTGGGTCCTCACCTTGCCTAGTTTTTACATCAGTCACCAAGGATGATTCTGATCGGTTCTGAACCACAACACCGCTATTGGTCGAGTCAATCAACCTAACTCCCAACCTTGTAAGTCGATGCACATCCTTCACCAACTCCTTTTTCCCCTCATCCACATGGAACACACTCTCCATAGAGAGCCTACTAAATGCGTCCGGGACCACATTGTCCTTACCCAGATGGTAAAGGACACTCATATCATAGTCCTTGAGTAGCTCCAACTACCTGATTTGCCGAAGATTCAGATCCTTCTGTGTAAATAGAGATTGTAAGCTCTTATGGTCCCTAAACACATCCATGTAGAACCCGTACAAATAATTTCTCCATATCTTCAAGGCGAATACTTCCGCAGCCAATTCAAGTTCATGGGTCAGGTAATTCTTCTCGTGAACTTTTAGCTGTCTGGAGGCGTATTCTATAACCTTCCCATGCTGCATCAATGCACACCCAAGTACGATCCTTGAAGCATCACAATACACTACGAACCCATCGGTACCCTCGGGTAGGGTCAGCACCGGTGCTGAGGTAAGTCGAGTCTTCAACTCTTGGAAGCTCTTCTCACAAACCTCCGACCATCGGAATTTCACCTTCTTCTGGGTCAGTTTGGTCAAAGCTGCTGCAATTGATGAAAAACCTTCAACAAACCTTTGATAATAGCCAGCTAAACTAAAGAAGCTCCGAATATCTAAAGGATTCACCGGTCTAGGCCAATTCCTCACCGCTTCTATTTTCTGAGAGTCCACCTGTATGCCCTTACTTTATACTACTTGGCCCAAAAATGCGACGGAGTTCAACCAAAACTCACACTTGCTGAATTTAGCATATAATTGGTGACCCTTGAGGGTCTATAGCACCACTCTCAAATGAGCGGCATACTCCTCCTCGCTCTGAGAGTATATCAAGAAGTAATCGATGAACACAATCACGAACATATCCTGGTATGACTTGAACACCCTGTTCATCAAGTCCATAAAAGCTGCAGGAGCATTTGTTAGTCTAAATGACATAGCTACAAACTCATAATGACCATACCACGTCCTAAAGGCTGTCTTTGGGATATCGCTCTCCCGAACTCTGAGCTGATTGTACCCGAATCTGAGATCAATCTTTGAAAAGGACTTGGCACCTTGAAGTTGATCGAATAAATCATCAATCCTGGGTAGAGGATACATATTCTTGATGGTGACTTTGTTTAATTGTGGATAGTCAACACACATCCAAAGGGAACCGTCCTTCTTTCAGACAAATAAGACTGATGCACCCCATGGAGACTTGATTGGCCTGATGAAACCTTTATCTGATAGGTCCTTCAACTACTCCTTCAACTCTTTTAGCTCAGCTCGAGCCATTATGTAAGGAGGGATAGATATAGGCTACATGTCGGGAAGAAGGTAAATACCAAAATCAATTTCCCTCTCAGGAGGAACACCTGGTAAATCATCAGGGAATACTTTTGCGTACTCACACACTACCGAAACTGACTGGATAGTCGGGGTCTCGGACTCAACTTCCTTAACCCTAACTAGATGATATACACAACCCTTGGAAGTCATCTTCCAGCCCTTAAGATAGGAAATAAAATGACCTATAGGCATGGCCAAACTACTCTTCTACTCCAAGACTGACTCACCCAGAAATCTGAACTCTACTGCCCAGGTTCTACAATTAACATAAGAATAACACATATACAACCAATCCATTCCAAGAATAATATCAAATTCAGTCATGGCTAAGTCTACAAGGTCTTCGTAGGTGACTTCATGCAATATAGTTATCGTGCACCTTCTATACACCCTCTTACTACAACCAAATCACCAATGGGAGTAGAAACTGAAAATGGCTCTAAGAGAATCCACGACTAACTCCAAAGCTACTAGCATTATAAGGTGTTACATAACAAAGCATAAGCATCAAGGTGAAACACTTGTAACATACCAGTAACCACGTCCGGTGAAGTCTCTTTCTCCTGACGTGAGGCGAGGGAATAGATTCTGTTTTGGCGTTGTCCGCCACCCCCACTGGTAGAATCCCCCTGCGGAGCTGAACGTGCTGGAGCCGCGGCTGATCTGGTAGTTTGCGCACGACCTCTATCATCATCTTGTCTAGCAAATAAACAAGCTCAGTTCATGTGGCTCGATCTACCACACCCATAGAAAATATCTGAGCTGAGCAAGAACTCCCCAGCATGACTCTTGCCACACTTCCCGCAGGCTGGAAAGGTGCATTGTACCTGTGTGGCCCTCTGGTCCCTTAATCTTGAAGCCCTGTTCCTCTGATCACCCTTGGGTCTAGACGAAACACTAGCTGATAATGGTGTTGGAGCTAGTGACCTCTGCTGAAATTGAGGGCGGTGACCACTGTTGGATCTCTGATGAGTAAACCCATGGCTATCTGTCTAGGCCCTTTTGTCTTCTCTCTCTCTCATATGAGCCGCCTCCATCTATTGAGCATACAAAACTATTCGAGGGAAATCCATGTCCTGGTGGAGCAAAGCAGTCCTGCAATCTTTCTCCAAATAGCTCGCCATGCCATGAACAAATTGGCTCACCCGCGCCCTCTGATCAACCACTAACTCTGGGGCATACTTTGACAAGCGAGTGAACTCTAGAGCATACTCCTAGACCATCAACCTCCACTTCTTCAGATTTACGAACTCATCTGCCTTCAGCTCCTTCATCTCACAACGGAAGAACCGATCCAAAAATGTAACATGGGACTCCTCCCGAGTGACCGGGCCTACCCCAGTGGTCCTGCTATCTTTCCATTGGCGAAACCAAATGTGCACAACACCTTTCAACTAGTACGAGGCCAACTCCGCACACTCAACTCCATTCACCCCCATGACTTGGGTGATCTTCACAATCTCATCAATGAACTCATGCGAGTCCTCATCTACTTTCGACCTGAGGAACTCTGGCTGGTTCATTCTCAAAAATTCCCTGACTCAAGCCGTCGCTGCATTGTCATTTTGCAGAACATGAGCCACTACCTATTGATTGACCTGAGCGGTCAAGGCCTACGCGAGCATTTGAATAGCTACCCAAAACTCAGCATGGGCAACTGGCTTTGGTGCCTGGTGCTCCTAATCTGGTGGGGCCTGCTGGTGCCGATTACCGTTGCCATCCCCATGGCCATCTTTGTTTCTATTCCTCCTATGATTCATTCTTCGAGGATCCATGATTCTGAAATCATGAATAACACCAGTTAGAAGGATAGGCAGACATTTCATCGCATGACATAGATCATGAAAAAAAGGAACATTTCCTAAACGTATCATAGCCTCTTCTTCATAAGTGTGGTGTGATTCACATCTATTAAAAAGACTCTACTAAGCATTTTAGAGACACCCTAGGACACTTCAAACCTATGGCTCTAATACAAAGTTTGTCATGATCCGAACATAGACCTGAATTGTAACACGGGACAAGGAAAGGAAACCTGAGAGACTCCAAGCCGACCTATGGCATGAACATTCATCTAACTCCATATCTTTTAAAGCAGAATACTTAATATAATGATATAGAGGAAGAATAAACATAACATAGCACGATAAGCGGTACGTACTAATTACATAATAGTTGAGCACTACAAATAGTTTGAAAGGCTCTATCATATTAGATAGGTTGATGGGACAACATCCCCAACTAATCTAGTAAAACTGAAAACTAAAGGAACATTGATATCTGAAACATGTGGTCCTCAGAGAATGAGGACTCACCAATAAGCTGGATGCTAAACTCTGAGATGGTCTACTGACGGTGCTAGATCTGAAGATCGGGGTCTGTATCATAAAATGATATAGCATAGAGTATGCGGTCAGTACGTGGAATGAACCGAGTATGTAAGGTAAGTAAAATGGACATTTAAAAATACATAACACTTATAAATGATCATAAGAGAAGGACAATATGCTCGCATCACAAATATCATAAGATAAAATATGGTTCAAGGTTTTCTAATCGTTCGTAAGTCATTCATTATCATAGTCACAAGAGAAACATTATTAACTCCTCACTTGAGCCAAATAAAATAAACATAACAATGCATAAAGCATGCGGAACAATGGGAGGACTCATCATAATCAACACCATCATGATAGAGCCTTACATGATTCCCCAACTATATCATTGAAGTGGCAAAGTCACCCCTGGCTTGACAGGAAAGGGATGTGCATTATATGATATCACGAAAGAGGGGATGATTATCATTGTAGTGTATCATTATAAAACCACAGTGGCACATGGTTATGAGACACGTGCATAGTCCTTTGAACGTCAGGCTACTCGGTGCTAGACACATCTCCCAAAAACATGCACATTAGGCTCATATGTAAATCAATAACATCATTAATTAAGACTCATGGCCAAATAAAAATTTATCATCATTGATCCCCAATATAACAGGATTATCCAACAATCAAAGGCCCATTAGTCGGCCAACATCATAAATCGATAAATCATAAGATCCATTTCATAAATCGTAAATCATCCTTGAGCATGTGGGCATTGCCCAATACTTTAACATGCTTGACAATACTTTATTTAGTTGAAAACATGATTATAAACTTAGGTAACTTGTAAACATACTTTTCATAATCAATAATTCATAATACTTGAACATTCATTCTAAACCTTGACTTTCATGAACCTTTCATAAATGGGCATTTTGATTTGTAAAACTTGAAACATGATTCTTAAGAAAAACAACATAAAAAATTCCTATAATTCGTACTTTAATACTACTAACTCATTTAGATCAAGCCCGTGTAGAGAAATTAAATTTTCATGCATTGGGTAAAAACCCCATAGGATTTAGATACGAAATTTCATGAATTGAAAGAGATTGGGCATGGGTGTGAAATGATTCACCCATTCATAACCCTACATACCTGGGAAAAATCAAATCTCACCACTCCTTGAAAGCCCAACAGAAATTAATGAAGAAAACCTTGAAGACAAGCTTGATCACCTCCTCAATCACTTAACTTTGTATGCATGGAAAAGAATAAGCCTAGGGTGGGTTTTACCCTCAAAAAACACTTATTTTAAAGCCTTAAATAACCTAGTTTAGGACCCTAGGACTTAAGAATGATGAAAATGCCCTTAATAAAAACCCTGAAATATTTTTACTGGTGAACCAACAGTTGGTCCTACGAGTCTTTACATGATACCATGACTAGTGGTATTGAGCCGTTGGATCTACTGCCTCAATTCACACTTTCAAATTCCTTCATACGACTCGACAGGATGAGTCGTTGCTCTAAAGGACAGGTCGTTGTTTCATCCATTGTTTCCTCCTTCAGGTCCTGTACTAATCCTTCCCACGACCCTTACCACAACTCGTTACTTCCACCAATGAGTCATGGTTAGCTTCCATTATGTACACTAGAAAATTATTGATGTCCCATCCCACGACTGGTGACCACGACCCGTTACTCCTCACGATGGGTCGTAAGATGACTCGTTACTTTCCCATAAGCTGAGGAACAGTTCCCACCACAACTCCATATGATGACTCATTGTAATGAACAACAAGTCATTACTTCTATTGTTTCTTCCCACTTTCACCAGGCCAACCTTCCCACGACTACTTCCCACGGGTCATTAGTTGGACCAACGATCCGTTGGGTCATCCATTCTATGGGATTTTTCCCAATTTCGGCTAACTCTCATTTTTAAATCCCTGGTCTAATCTTAGGCACTTTCAGGGTATTACAGCCCTGCACAATCAAAGAAACACAAATGTAAAGTAAAACAAAATAAAAGAAAAAATAAAAACAAAATGTAAAAGCACTTAGGTAACCTCCCAAGAAGCGTCTTGGTTAACGTCGAGCTCGATGACTTCAAGTTTCACTACTTTTCTCTCCATTTTGATCTTTTGAAGCACACCCCTAGTTTCTTGTCCATTCTTCTACTCCGCTTGAGAGCAGTGGTGGTGTAAAAGTCAAGGTACCAAGAAATGGATATTGCCTTTAGAATTTGTTGGCCCTTGAAGGAGGATGTGTTTTAACCTTATTGGCATGGCATACACTAAGATGAAGCCACCTTTATCTTCCTCCTCAACATCCTCCATCGACTTGGTTTCCTTAATCTTCATTTTGTCAACCAAGCTCAATGTTGAAAAATGATAGGAGGGTGGTTTAAGTGTCTCCCTTCTCACGCATTCTTTTTTCTTGACATCCTCCTTCTCAAGTGCACTAGAGTCCCTAAGAATGATTTGTTGGATATATTTTGGGGACTCTAGTGTCACTTTTTCGACTTTGGCATCTTGCATTTTCGCAAGGCTGGTTGGTTGCCAAACCACCTTGACTTCTTAAAAGTTCACTCTGACTCCTTCTTCATCATCATGTTGACCTTCCTCCGATGAATCAAGTAGAGTTATGCCCTATTGTTCACTTTTTCTTGTTATGCTTCTAAATATTTCCTTCGCTTCTTCTTTTAGAGAACTTAGCTTCCTTCTTGAGGAGTTGATGATTCCATGGGCATTGAGAGGTTGACAACCCTTTCCATATTAGAATCCCACTCCAAAAAGGCTTGGAGCATGGCTTCCATATGCCCACATGTATTGCATTTTCCCTCATATTCCATTGATTCATTCCTATCAAGCTTAGGCTCACAACTTCTATCATAGCGACTACAACGAGAAGTGAACTCATTTGGGAAATCCACCCCAATATCTATCATGACCACCACATAATGTGCATCTACCCCATCATAGGAGAAAGAAGGTGCACTCATCTCTCTTTCTAGGGGAATATTTGCAATCTCACCAATGGTGTGGTCCTCCACAATGGGGACATGGGTCATCACATATGAGTTCCAACCAAAAAACATCCTTTCATTCCATGATGTTATAATTCAAATACAAATATCAAAAAGGAAAACAAAACATAATGTGAAACAAAATGCAAAAAAAGCTAGAATCAATAAATAACTAATGGCTTATCACAACTCCATCCTCCTACAACGATGCCATTTTTGATAACGTCCAATGTTACACCCTGTAAGTTCTTGAGACTTAGTTGGCCTATTCGCATATTGGTTAAGAGTTTTTGAATGCCACACGTGCGAGATAAGGGCCCGGGGAGAGACTGGACAAGTGCCAAGTCGGAGCGTCGCAAGACAAATGCGACTTAAAGAAGAGGGGTTCGGACGCAAGTATATAAGCCTTCCAATTCGTTTTTAAGTTATATTTTCATTTTGTTTCCAGTGAACAACTAGAGAATAGAGGAGGACGAAGGTTAAACATAAATTTCCTTCCGTTTACGCCGTCAAACGCAGCCCAAACTCAAATTAAATTTGGGTAGCGAAGTATAAAGTTGCAGGGAGCATTCCTACAGAGTTAGTTTCGTGAAATTCAGCCGACGAATCGTCGTCTCACTGAGCCAAGGTAAGTGGAATTGCTCCAAACTAGTGTTAATATACTCCCAACATTAAAGTTAGTATTTCTCCCTTCTGGATTTCCGAGAAATTATGAGTTTTCGCCCGTTCTTTGATAAGTCGAAGAATAGGCAGTAGGTATATCCATAAGTATGGTTTCTTTCAAAAATAATAGTAGAATTAATTCTATTCTTTCATGAATATGAATATAGTTGGGAGAAATAGCTGAATACTAGCTGAGCTACGCCAGTTAATCAAAAAGTCGGCAGTTGCGGTATGTAAAGCCAATTTCGTTTGGCAAGCTAGTAGTTCCAGTATAGCAAAATAGTACCAATTCTAGTAGAATGTTTCAAAAGCCGTATATTATATTCAGTATGAGTTCAGTAAGCATGTTAGAATTATTATACAGTGTTCAACATGAAACTTGGTAAAACAGTATAATTCCCAGCAGAATATTCCAGAAATATTATTTCAGACTCAGTATATCTCAATATCAGATTCAGTATATTTTAGTATCAGATTCAGCATATTTCAGTATCAGATTCAGTATATTTTAGTATGAGATTAAGAATAGAATACCAGAATATAAATATTATTATCAGATTCAGTGATATATATTACATGCGGTTATTGCTATTTGTGGAGACATGATTGTTCTGTGTTAGGCACCCTTAGAGCTTCCTTGACCGCACCAGGGTTAACAGCTGTGTCAACTCGCCCGCTATAGGGTGAGGATACGTCTCTCTACGGAATGGCATGTCGTCTGCCAGCAGACGAAGATGGGATGCAGATTCCCTATAGCAGGCTGATCAGCACTATACCTCACCCCTGTCGAGCGCTTGCACCCGGGGTGCAGATTAAAGTTTTCAGATTACAGACTTCATATTTAAGATTTCAGGAGTCCTCCGAACTTATATACAGCTATAGCAGGGGCCCAGCGAGCCCAAGTTGCATACCTAGGGGGCCGACAGGATGCTCATAGTTACTAGGTGGATGGTATGACCTGGGTAGGGGTATATAGATGTGTGATGGTTGGTACCTTACGGCTTATGAGGGCTGGTAAGGTTCTTGTATGCTATGTTGTGTTAGTTATTAATGAATAGAAAGTAGACCATCATATTATCACGTATGACTCTTTTTTGTGGCGCTGCATTACTTGCCTTCAGGTACTCATAGACGAGGAGCAGATCCCTCGTAGTTCTAGGAGCATATAGAGTCTTCAGCTCCTATCATCCGGTGCTTGACAGCTAAAGGTTTACTTTCCTTTTTGTTTGTACAGTATGGGTAGGCCGAGGCCCTGTCCCGACCATCTTATTATTCTTAGAGTCTTGCAGATTGTATATTCCCTGTGGTTAGTTGTACCGGTCGTGTGGGGCCATATGTATGTTTCATTTTTCATGTGATGGGCGTGTGGGGCCTTGTTCAATTGTCACTTGGTGACCTTGTCAGTCACAGATCAGTTCAGCACTTGATTATACTTTCCAGTGATAACTAGTCAGCATGGTGGCCTTGTTGGCCCGCATAGGTTCCCTTATGCTCAGTTGTTCTGGTTAGCTTTTATATTCCTACAGGTGGCTATAGGCCTAGTCGGCTGGAGGCTGTATTTACAGCCATTATATAGCCTGTTGTTTTCATAAATCCAGAATTATAGCCAGCCTGGCACCAGAAGTGCTTAGGCTTAGTAGTCCAGTAGTGCAGGTCCTAGTAGGGAACTAGGTGCCAGTCATGCCTCCCAAGGCGGGGCATGACAAACTTGGTATCAGAGCAAGATTGTATCCCAGGGAGTCTGCAAGCCATGCTAAATAGAGTCTTGTCTATGGATGTGTTGTGCACCACATACCATAGGCAGGAGGCTGCAAGGCATGATAGGGTGGTTACTCTTTCTTCATATTCAGTCGTGCCATAGAGCAGTACAGTATAGGGTTGAGTCCCTAAAGCTTATCATACTCTTTGTTTACAGATAAAATGTCAGACCAGCGACATCCTATCACAGGCAGAAGATTAGACATAGCAGCAGGAGAGGGCACCAGTAGGATGCTTCAGCCTCATTTAGAATCAGCCTGATCCAAGGGCGATACAGAGGCATCGTCTCGACCTTCTCAGCAGTCTCCACCCCATCAGGAGCCACTGGGGACGACACCACCTCCGATAGTTCCTATACCTACACCATCTGACTAGGAGTGCAGTAGTTATGTTAGCCTAAATGATGGCTACTTAGCGGCAGAATCATGAGGTGGGCCTGGTAGTTTGAGGGTCCGAGAATTCCTGGAACTAGGTCCCCCACAGTTTACCAGGACAGATCGAACAGAGGACCCCAGGGCTTCCTCGATCAGATGTAGAGGATTTTCCGGGTAATGCATGTTACATCTACAGAGTGGGTTGAATTGGCGGTATTCCGACTGTGGGATATTGTTGTGTTGTGGTATGAGAGTTGGGAAAGGTCTCGAGGGAGAGATGTTGCCCCTCCGACGTGGTTCAGCTTTTCAGAGGCCTTCCTGGACTGTTATCTACCACGAGAGATCCGACAGGCCCGGATGGACCAGTTTTTACACCTGGAGCAGGGGGCAATGAGTGTTCGAGAATACACCCTGCAGTTTGATTCTTTGGCCCGCAATGCTCCGGCCTTTGTAGACACCATGCCATCCAGAGTCCACCGGTTTATTATCGGGTTGAACCCAGAGTATATTGAGGCTTGTATGAAAGCTACTTTGCGGGAAGATATGGATATTGCTTGAGTGCAGGCTTTTGCTCAGACTATTGAGGGCCTCAGACAGCGGCAACAGGATAGAAGACGAACAAGTCAGGAACAGCACCGCAGGGATAGGTCAGATGATTTACAGGGGGAGATTCAGAGAGGGCCGAGTCCACGGTTGTCAGATAGACTACCTAGTCCCCGCCTCCATCACAGCAGCAAAGGGGTAGATTCAGTTGCCGAGGACAGTCAGAGTCTGGCGGAAGCTCTCGAACAGTAGATTCACCCCAGTAGAGGAGAGTAGAGCAGAGTAGGTATACACCACCACTTTGCCCTATTTGCAGCCGATGCCACTCTGGAGCTTGCAGATATGGCTCCACAGGGTGTTATATATGTGGATAGGAGGGTCGTGTGATGAGAGATTGTCCAGCCAGGGGTCAGGGTGACCGGGATAGATAGGACAGGGCATCAGCAGGGTCGCGAGCTCCAGCAGTCCCGGCAGGGCGCAGGCCCTCAGTTTCAGCAGGTAGAGGCCGAGGCAGATCGGGGGCCTCTAGTTCAGGTGCGGGCCCAAGCCGTACCTATGCATTACCAAGGAGACAGGATTCAGAGGCATCTCCAGAAGTTGTGATAGGTATGATGACTATTTTCTCTCACCCTGATTATGTATTAATCGATCCGGGATCTACCTTGTCCTATGTTACCCCATTAGTGGCTTGAAAGTTCAGTATTGTACCATAATTTCTTCGGCAACCCTTTTCAGTATCTACACCCATCGGTGACTCTATTATAGCCAGAAAGGGTTTATCAAGGGTGTATAGTAGAGGTTGCTAAACGTCAGACCACAGCAGATTTGGTAGAGTTAGAAATGGTTGATTTTGACTCCATTATGGGTATGGATTTGTTAGCTCCATGCTATGCCAATGTAGAATGCTGGACCAAGACGGTCCGTTTCCACTTTCTAGGGGAGGCAGCACGAGAGTGGAAAGGCAGTACAGCTACGCCAAAAGGTAGGTTTATTTCCTATCTTCGAGCGAGAAAGTTGATAGTCAAGGGGTGCATTTACCACATTGTCAGAATTCAGGATGTTTGGGTAGAGCCTCCGACTCTCCAGTCTGTTCCAGTGGTTAATGAATTCCTTGATGTATTCCCAGATGAGCTACCTGGTATTCCCCCAGAAAGGGAAATAGACTTTGAAATTGATTTATTACCAGGCACTCATCCCATATCAATTCCCCCTTATCGCATGGCTCCTACTGAACTTAGAGAACTAAAGGAGCAGCTGAATGATTTGTTAGACAAGGGCTTTATCAGGCTGAGCACTTCACCTTGGGGTGCGCCAGTTCTATTTGTAAGAAAGAAGGATGGTTCCCTCCGCATGTGTATAGACTATCGACAATTGAATAAAGTTATTGTCAAGAATAAGTATTCGCTTCCCAGGATAGATGATCTGTTTGATCAGTTACAGGGAGCTAGATATTTCTCCAAAATTGACTTAATGTCCGGATATCATCAAGTTCGGGTTCCTGAAAGGGACATTCCAAAGACTTCCTTCAGGACCAGATACGGCCATTTTGAATTCTTAGTCATGTCCTTTGGGCTGACGAATGCTCCAGCCGTGTTTATGGACCTGATGAATAGTATTTTCAGACCATACCTGGACTTGTTCATGATAGTGTTTATTGATGATATTCTGGTGTATTCTCGCTCAGAGGCAGACCACCCAGATCATTTGCGGATAGTGCTCCAGATTCTCAGAGACCTTCAGTTGTATGCCAAGTTCTCTAAATGTGAATTTTGGCTGAATTCAGTAGCCTTTTTGGGTCATATCGTGTCAGATGCCGGTATACAGGTAGAAACACAGAAGATAGAAGCAGTAAATGCATGGCCCAGACCTACCACTCCGACCGAGGTACGCAGTTTCCTGGGGTTAGCATGGTACTACAGGAGGTTTGTTGAAGAATTTTCCACCTTAGCAGCATCTCTGACTAAACTAACGCAGAAGGCAACAAAATTTCAATGGACTAAGGCATGTGAGCAGAGCTTCTAGAAATTGAAAGGACAGGTTAACATCAACTCTAGTGTTAGTATTGCCAGAAGGTACAGAAGGTTATGCAGTTTATTGTGACGCTTCGGGTGTTGGGTTAGGATGTGTGTTGATGCAGCATGGTAAAGTAATTGCTTATGCTTCCCGACAGTTGAGGAAACATGAAAAGAACTATCCTACCCATGACCTGGAATTGGCTGTAGTGATTTATGCCTTAAATATATGGAGACATTACTTGTATGGAGTCCACGTGGATATTTTCACCGATCATAAGAGCCTACAGTATATCTTCACCCAGAAACAGTTGAATTTGCGACAGCGTCGCTGGTTAGAGCTGTTGAAAGACTATGATGTGAATATTCTGTATCACCCAGGGAGAGCTAATGTGGTGGCAGATGCCATTAGCCATAAATCAATGGTAAGTCTGGCACACTTACAGCCTGAGCAGTAGGAATTAGCCCGGGAATTGCATTAGTTAGCCAATTTTGTTGTTCGTGTAGCAGAAACAGAGGACAACAGAGCGGTAATCCAAAACACTGCAGTGTTGTCTTTAGTCATGGAAGTAAAGGAATGGCAGTGTGAAGATCCTAGCCTGGTTCAGCTTAGAAACAGAGTTTAGCAAGGAGAGCTGACAGATTTTCAGATAACCGAGGATGGGATATTGCGATATAAAGATCGCCTTTGTGTTCCAGACGTTGCAGGGCTTCGCCAGCAGATTATGGGCAAGGTACATTATGCCCATTATTCTCTCCACCCAGGTTCGACGAAAATTTACCACGATATAAAAGAAATCTACTGGTGGCCAGGAATGAAGAAGGGGATAGAAGAATTCATAGCTCAGTGTCCCAACTGCCAGCAGATAAAAGCTAAACATCAGAAACTAGGCAAACTGACTGAGGATATTGTTGTGCCTCTATGTAAGTGGGACACAGTAAATATGAATTCTGTACCAGGATTACCCCGCATCAGGCGTAGATATGATTCAATCTGGATGATTGTTGACAGATTGACAAAATCAACTCATTTTCTGCCAGTAAGGGCTACCTTTTCTGCTGAGGATTATGCTGAGCTGTATATCAGAGAAATAGTCAAGTTGCATGGTGTTCCAGTGTCCATTATCTCCGACAGAGCGGCGAAGTTTACAGCTAAATTCTGGCAATCATTTCAAAGAGGCTTGGGGACGCTAACCTGAGCACAGCTTTTCATCCTCAGACAAATGGGCAGGAAGAACGCACCATTCAAATGCTCGAGGATATGTTGCGAGCATGTTTGTTGGATTTCAGAGGTAGATGGGATGAACATTTACCACTCATTGAGTTCTCCTATAATAACAATTACCATTCAGCTATTCAGATGGCGCCTTATGAGGCATTATATGGGCGAAAGTGCAGATCTCCAGTTGGTTGGTTTGTGGTAGGAGAATCAACATTGATTGGGCCAGATATCATTCATCAGTCAGAGGAAAAAGTAAATCTTATCAAAGAATGTTTACTGACTACTCAGAGCCGCCAGAAATCTTATGCTGACGTGCGGCGCAGAAACTTGGAATTTAATGTGGGTGATTGGGTGTTTCTAAAAGTTTCGCCGATGAAGGGTGTAATGAGATTTGGCAAGAAAGGCAAGCTCATCCCAAGGTTTGTTGGGCCTTATCAGATTCGCCAAGGAATAGGCCAAGTGGCATATGAGATAGACTTACCTCCAGAGTTAGAATCTGTCCACCCAGTTTTCCATGTATCAATGTTGAGAAAGTGCATAGGAGATCCTTCCAGAATTGTCCTAGTCCAAGATGTTCAGGTTACGGAGGAGTTGTCCTATGAAGAAGTTCCAGTAACCATACTAGACCGGCAGATCCGCAGATTAAGAACTAAAGATGTTGCTTCTATCAAAGTATTATGGCGTAACAGGAACCGAGAGGAAATTACTTGGGAAGCAGAAGAAGATATGAAAGCTAGATACCCTCAGTTATTTCAGACTTAGTCAGCCAGAGGTATGTTGATATTGATGTTTTATGAGTTGCTTTATATTCATGTGTATAAGTGATATGTTGACTTCATTTTATTATGAAATGAATGCTATAGTATTATATGGAGTGCCTGTACTGGACTTTTCTGTGTTTTAGGATTTTTGAAATAGTCTATATTACAGGGAAAACTCTGCCAAAATTTTTCCAGAATAAGTAGAACAAGTTAAAATTTCTGTAAATAGAAGTTAACATTCGAGGACGAATGTTCTTAAGGGAGGAAGGATGTTACACCCCTTAAGTTCTTGACACTTAGTTGGCCTATTCGCATGTTGGATAAGAGTTTTAGAATGCCATATGTGCTAGAAAAGGGCCCGGGGAGAGACCGGAAAAGCGCCAAGTAGGAGCGCCGCAAGACAAATGCGACTTATAAATCGCATTCGACAAATCTGACTTAAAGAGGAGGGGTTTGGGCCCAAATATATAAGCCTCCCACTTCGTTTTTAAGTTATATTTTCATTTTATTTCTAGTGAACAACTAGAGAATAGAGGAGGACGAAGGTTCAACATAAATTTCCTTCTGTTTACACCGTCAAACGCAGCCCAAACTCAAATTAACTTCAGGTAGCAAAGTATAAAGCTGCAGGGAGCATTCCTACGGAGTTAGTTTCGTGAAATTCGGCCAACAAATCATCATCTCACCGATCCAAGGTAAGTGGAATTGCTCCAAACTAGTGTTAATATACTCCCAGCATTAAAGTGAGTATTTCTCCCTTCTAGACTTCCGAGAAATTCCGAGTTTCCGGCCGTTCTTCGATAAGTCGAAGAATAGGCAGTAGGTATATTCATAAGTATGGTTTCTTTCCAAAATAATAGTAGAATTAATTCTATTCTTTCGTGAATATGAATACAGTTGGGAGAAATAGCTGAATACTAGCTGAGCTACGCCAGTTAATCAGAAAGTCGGCAGTTGAGGTATGTAAAGCCAGTTTCTTTCGGCAAGCTAGTAGTTCCAGTATAGAAAAATAGTACAAATTCCAGTAGAATGTTTCAGAAGTTGTATATTATATTAATAATGAGTTCAGTAAGCATGTTAGAATTATTATACAGTGTTTAGCATGAAACTTAATAAAATAGTATAATTCCCAGCAGAATATTCCAGAAATATTATTTCAGACGCAGTATATCTCTGTATCAGATTCAGTATATTTCAGTATCAGATTCAGCATATTTCAGTATCAGATTTAGTATATTTCAGTATGAGATTCAGAATAGAATACCAGAATATAAATATTATTATCAGATTCAGTATACATATATTACATGCAGTTATTACTATCTATGGAGACATGATTGTTCTTTGTTGGGCACCCTTAGAGCTTTCTTGACCTCCCCAGGATTAATAGTTGTGTCGACTCGCCCGCTAGAGGGTGAGGAGACATTGCTCTACGGAGTGGCCGGTAGGATGCTCATAGTTACTAGGTGGTTGGTATGACCTGGGTAGGGGTATATAGATTGTGTGCTGGTTGGTACCCTACGACTTATGGGGGATGGTAAGGTTCTTGTATGCTATGTTGTGTTAGTTATTAATAAATAGAAAGTAGACCGCCATGTTATCAGGTATGACTCTTACTCTCTTCAGTAAAGTTACGCTCTTTTCAGTCAGTCTCAGCCCGTCTCCTATTACTTTAGTATCTACCAGTATTGTTGATTGCTTTCAGTTATTGCTTTGCATACTCAGTACCAGTGGTACTGACACCCATTTTGTGGCGCTGCATTACTTGCCTGCAGGTACTCATAGACGAGGAGCAGATCCCTCGTAGTTCCAGCCAGCGTACAGAGTCTTCAGCTCCTATCATCCAGAGCTGGATAGCTAAAGGTTTACTTCCCTTTTTGTTTGCACAGTATGGGTAGGCCGGGGCCCTGTCCTGACCATCTTATTATTCTTAGAGGCTTGCAGATTGTATATTCCCTGTGGTTAGTTGTACCGGTCATGTGGGGCCGTATGTATGTTTCAGTTTGCATGTGATGGCCGTGTGGGGCCTTGTTCAGTTCTCAATTGGTGTCCTTGTCGGTCACAGATCAGTTCAGCACTTGATTATACTTTTTAGTGATAACTAGTCAGCATGGTTGCCTTGTCGGCCCGCATAGGTTCCCTTATGCTCAGTTGTTCTGGTTAGCTTTTATATTCCTACATGTGGCTATAGGCCTAGTCGGTCGGAGGCTGTATTTACAGTCGTTATATAGCCCGTTGTTTTCATAAATCTAGAATTAGAGACAGCCTGGCACCAGAAGTGCTTACGCTCAGTAGTCCAGCAGTCCAGGTCCTAGTAGGGCACCAGGTGTCAGTCATGTCTCCCAAGGAGGGGCGTGACATCCAAACTACATCCTTATTTACAAAAGAGAGTAAACGGTCATTGTATCAAAATAAATAACTCAACGGGTGTCAGGGTCAATTCCCGAAGAGAATTGAGTCGATAGTCCAAGAGTTAAAAACTAATTCAAACTTGAACGTATTGTTGTTCCACATTTGGAAAGTAAAATTTGGGTGGAAAAGGAAAATAGTATCAAATTCATATTAAAATTAAGTTGATGGAATTCCAATTATTGCAATCACAAGTGAGATGGCTAGGGGTGTGCTATTTATGGGTCAACAACTAAAATGGGATTTACTTCATTGCCTTAGACTCAAATTTAACGTAGAAAGCAGTGGATAAATCACATTCTCTCATTTTTCATTCATAAGAATGTTTATGCCTTGGGTTTTCTCAAATCCAAAAGCCAAATTCAATTATCAACCACAAAAGCTTGAGGAAGGATTATGTTATCACTAGCCTTCACCTTTAATGGAGTGAAGATGTGAGTTTTAACTATCTCTAGATCAATCCCACACACCAATACTCCAAATCCTCACTATGATCTTCTCACCCAATTCTCACCTTTCTCTCTCAAGCAAAAGAAAGAAAAATAAAGAAAAATTCATGCAACCATCAATTTTCACAATTAAATCTAGGAGAAAATAAATAGATCTATACTTGCAATAGGAATGCAAGAACAATTTATAAATATCCATTCAATTTAACAAACCCACCATGAACACGCCCCTAGCTAACAAACTAGTTATGCATATTTTGAGAGAATGAGAAGATACCAAGAGGATTCCCCTCAACATTAATCAAATTTACTTCACAAGGTCTTCCAATAATGGTGGAATTCACCCAAAATGGGTTAAAGAAAAAGAAGAAGAAAAATAATTTCTAGCTCTACAATTCTATGGTGAAAGATTAAGTGAATGATGATAATTGATGAATGAATGAGTGGTGCGCAATGAGAGTGATGTAAATATGTGTACTTTCTAGTGTACAACTTTTCACAAGTGCGCGTGGGGTTTCTAGATGCTTTAGGACCCTTTTTGGATGCTTTTACCCTTCTAAAGACGGCCTCACTTGCAAAGCACCTTCGTTTCACTGGTGCCAATCTGCAGAGCATCGGTTGTTCACCGCGTGAAAATAATTAAATGGTAAGGGAACTGGTGATTGAACCGGCGATTGGCTGATGACTCGCCGGTGGCAAACTACCAAGTGCTGGTGAGTAGCCGGTCTTGAGTAGTGGCTCCGACGTTTTGCCTACGTTTCATACTTTCGAATCCGTGTATAGCTGATTCAAACCATGTCTTTTTTAGCTCCTTTTTGGGCTCCAATTACCCATTTTCTTTTTCTCCTTTCCTTCAAATGCTAACTCATAAATTTTCATCTCGAACTTCATGTGTTTTCCTCGATTTCATGCTTTCTCTACTCGAGTGAAGTACCTACAAAGAATCAAAGAGAAAGGGCATAAAATTCATCTAAATAACTTGAAAACTAACAAAAACTCATGTTTAAGAGCCTAATGGGTTGGTAAATTTCCAACTCATCAATATCTAAATCATGTTGTTGTTTCAGAGTATGCCTGTGATGAGGAAGATGACTATGTGGTTGATTGGCACCGTCGCTATTGAGAGGGTACTAGAGAGATAGGATAGATGGTTAGAGTCAGTCTCCTACCCCAGGTATTACTTTTCGTCCAGCCTCAGCTACAGCATTGGTCGATAGACCTCCAACACCTCCCACACTAGCAGTACCTGAGGGTAATAGAGTGGCAGACCCTCCCATGCCTGTGGTACCTCTGGTTGCTCCAGAAGGAAATGGTCTTGAGGGAGATATAGTTGATGGCTCATATTGCTGCTGGACAAGAGCGATGATTTAAGTTGATGGAGGGACATAGAGGTCATGCCGCTGAGAGTTGCAAAGCCCGTAAGGTCTTCGGTTTCATCCCTCCAGTGTTTATCAGGTCAAACCTGAGTGAGGACCCCCAAGACTTTATTGATCAGACATACAGATTATTCAAGATGATGTGGGCCACAGTGAAAAAAAGGGTAGACTTGGCAGTATTCACACTATGTGATGCAGATATATTGTAGTATGAGGCTTGGGCTCAATCCAAAGAAGCTGATGCATAGCCAGTTGAGTGCGAGGAGTTCTTAGAGGCCTTTATGCAGCAGTATCTGCCCTACGAGCTTTGACAGGCTCGAGCTAAGCAGTTTTACACTAGGAGCAGGGCAGTATTAGTGTGCATGAGTGTAGCCTTTGGTTTAATTATTTATCTATGTATGCTCCACATATGGTTCAGACGATGGAAGATAGGGCTCATTAGTTCATGCTAGGACTAGAGCCTCAAATAGCTCATGATTGTTTAACGGTATCTACTTAGGAGCATATGGACATTGCACAGATTTAGGCTTTCCCCTAGAGGGCGGAGGAATTAGTTCATCAGCTAGGGGATACTCGTAGGTAGAAGGAATATAGGAAGAGGGTCAGGACTACAGGTTCCTACAGAGAGCCTTGGGATGGATCAGGGGCTCAGTCATCTAGTCTGTCGGCACAATTTGCAGAGAGTGCTCCACTTCTGCCACAATGATAGAGTTACAGCCGGAGTCCAGTCCCTTCAAAACGGCAGGAGTTTCCAGAGTAGGTAAGGCAACTATTTCCCCCTTATACTCAATTTGGTAGGACACATGCAGGTTTATGCCATCAGAGGCAGATCGTATGTTATGATTGTGGGTGTCCAAGGCATATTAAGCAGTGTTGTCCAAAAAGAGGGTATGGCCACTTAGCGATCGGGATCATCCATGGCTTCATCATCGCTAGATCACCCTCCGAGACCTTGTCCTTATCCCACTTCAGGACGAGGAAGGGGCTAAGGGGGAGAGGCATCTAGCTCAGCGATAATACAAAATAGATTCTATGCTTTGGGTGGAGTACATTGACTATTCATTCTTGTGTTGTGTATGTCTTGTTTGATCCTAGTTCTACACTCTCTTTTGTTGCACCACTGGTTGTGAGTCTTTTTGAAATGGTCCCTAAAATTACTTTCTAGACCATTTATTATTTCTATGCCGGTTAGCAAATCTGTGATAGCTAGGCGCGTGCACCAAAACTATGTGGTGTGTGTGATAGATTGCCTATAGCTGACCTAGTTCGGAGATGGTTGATTTTGATATCATTATGGTATGGATTGGTTGGCGTCATTTTTTTCTAACATTGATTGCGGAACCAAAATTGTTAGATTCCACATTCCAAGAGAGCCAGTCCGGGAATGGCGAGGTAAAGCTACTACGCATAAAGGTTGGTTTATTTCATACCTTAAGCCTTAGAAGTTGATATCCGAAGGTTGTATTTTGCATATGGTTCTAGTAAGAGACTTGGAACGTGAGCATGTAACTCTCTAATCAGTCCTTGTAGTAAATTTGTTCCCAGAGGTTTTCCTAGAAAAATTGCTTGGGATTCCTCTAGAGAGGGAGATAGACTTTGCCGTGGACTTTATTTCAGGCACCTAGCCAATATCAATACCTCCATATATAATGTCCCCAACCAAGCTAAGGGAATTAAAGGAGAGGATGAAAGATTTTCTCAAGAAAGGTTTTATCCGACCTAGTGTATCATCGTGGGATGCACCAGTATTGTTCATAGGGAAGAAATATGGATCGTTGAGGATGTGTATTGATTACAATAAACTTAATAAGGTAACGATTAAGAATAGGTATTCTCTTCCTAAGATTGATGACCTATTGATTAATTAGAGGGTGCTAGGTACTTTTCGAAGATTGATATGAGATTTGGGTACCACCAATTATAGGTTAGGGAAGTGGATGTCCCCAAGACTGCTTTTAGGACCAAGTATGGCCATTATGAGTTTCTAGTGATGTCATTTGGGCTTACTGATGCCGAAGCAGCTTTTATGGACTTGATTAATAGGGTGTTTAAGCCCTCCCTTGATGTATTTGTGATCGTTTTCATTAATGATATTCTAATTTACTCTTGATCCAAGGACGAGCATGCTGGTCATCTGAGAGTTGTGTTGCAGACTCTTCAGGAGCATAGGTTGTATGCTAAATTTTCGAACTATGAATTTTGGTTAATATCTATAGCTTTTCTAGATCATGTGATTACAAATAAAGGTATAAGAGGCGGTAAAGAGTTGGCCTAGACCCCTGAATCCTATAGTGATTCGTAGCTTTTTGGATTTGGTAGGTTACTACTGAAGGTTTGCAGAAGTTTTTTCAACCATCTCCGCGCCATTGATAGAGTTAACCCGTAAGGCCACTAAGTTTTAGTGGATAGAGGTGTGTGAACGTATCTTCTCGGAATTAAAGAATAGATTTGACTTCAACACTAGTCTTGACTCTTGCATAAGGTACAAAGGAGTATGCAGTTTCTTATGATACTTTTGGAGTTGTGTTGAGCTGTGTGTTGATACAACATGGAAAAGTTATCGCCCATGCATCGAGGTAGTTGAGGAAGCTTGAGAAAAATTATCCTACCCATGATCTAGAGTTGGAAACATTGGTGTTTGCACTTAAAATAAGGTGTCACTATGTGTACGGGTCACATGTTGATAACTTTTTAGATCATAAGAGCCTCCAGTATTTATTCCAGTAGAAAGAACTGAATTTGAGATAGAGTAGGTGATTAGAGTTGCAAAAGGATTATGACATGAGCATATTATATCATTTAGGCAAAGCAAATGTTATAGTAGATGTGTTGATCGCATGTCTATAGGTAGCTTGGGTCATATCCAGGCTAATCGGGTTGAAATGGAAAAGGCCTTACAATAGTTAGCTAACTTACAATTTTGGTTGTTAGATATCGGAGATGGGGGAGTTATGGTCCAGAATACAGCAGAATCATCCTTGGTAATTGAAATTAAGCAACATCAGTACGATGACCCAAAATAGTCTCATTGAGGGATAATATACCATAGAAAAAGTAGAATATATTTGGCTGTGGGTCAGATGGAGTCCTTAGATACTAGGGCCACTTATGTGTCCACCAAATTATGCTATCAAACGCCGTCCAAATGCAAATTAACTTTGGGTAACGAGTTATAGGCCTATGGGAAGCATTAATATGGAGTTACTTCTCAAAAATTCGCTCCGCAAACCGGAACTCCGCCGAGTAAAAGTTATCAGAATTGCTCCAAATTGAATCCTAAACTGCCACAGGCAATAGGTAACTATTTCTCCCTTCTAAACTCTCAAGAAATTATAAGTTTTTGACCGAACAAATCAGAGTTGAGGTTATAGTTAATTCTTTTGAAAAGATATTGTTATTGGCCATTCTTATTGTTGAAAATAGCTTTATTCTCTTAGTATAAAGGTGGCAACTAAGTGGAATTACTGGCTTTAAATGGAAGATTTCTTAAACAAACGAAAGTTGACATTCGAGGTATGTAAGGCTAATTCCTTCGGCAAGTTATTCTCGTCGTATAGTGATACGACTTAGGCTTTCAAACATTGATAACAATCCCCTATTTGTATTAGCTTCTACTTGTAGATAATGCTAATATATGTTGTGGTTAGCTATTAGACAGCTTATAGAGGATAGGTTACAGTATCCCTTATCGAAAAAGAGTACGTTAGATGTAATAAGCCCTCTATTCTTTTGTTCGGTAGGTTGGTAGATTTTGATGTCTTGTTGTCATGCCTAAGGCCTTAGAAGCTTAGGGGTAGCTATTGGGCCTGCTTTGATAAGTTAAACAACATTGGGCGTAGCCAAGAAATATAACTTACAGTTTTTATCGGTGTTTTCATCAAAGCTAACTCAAAGGCCATTGGAGTACCTTGATGCCTTGAGGGCCAGGATCTAAATAGGATAGTCTTACCTTAGAATTAGAGGCATCAGGATTGCCCAAGTGAAATAAGTGATAGCCTACCACGTAGTTGGCCACTGCCAGCGACTATTAATTGCAGTCGACTTAGTACTTGTCATACATGTCACCCAGTAAGTCATCCCAGTTATCCAAGTCAAGTAGACCCGTGGGTACCCTAAGGAAGGGACCTTATCAGTAGTTGAATACAGGGCCAACGCCCCAGCCTGCTCTTATGAGATACTAAGGTACAGATTGCCGTGAGTGGCTAGGTCCAAATAGACTAACCTATGAGGTTAAGAATCATCCAGTAAAGACATAGGAAATCTGAGCAGATCAAGTTAAGGTCTAAGGGACTAGAACCATGTTAGTATTACCTTCAGGCTATGAATTATCATAAGCTACCTTGGGAAGGTTAGGGGCTGACTACTTAGGAGCATTCTCGATTAGTAGCAACCTTTCAATTTTTCTAAGAAATGGAAATAAGTAATTGGTCATCTGCGACCCTACAGTTGTTTATAAGCTATAGTTTTCTGAACATGTCATACAAGGTATCATGTAGGCCACTCCAGACCTCGCCCTATCTGGTCTAGACCATTAGAGATTATAACCACTATCAAGATCTTCTTATCAGATACAGGTACACGAGGTGTGCCTATCAGCAGCTATACAGATTATTCTAGGGGAGAGCAGCAGTTGCGTTATGCCCAAAAGGCCAGATATGCCCTTTGAGTGTCTATATTGAGACTTCAGTATAGCACATCGATTGGGATTTCCCTCACCTAAGAGGCTTCCGTCACAACCCCAGGGTTACTAGCTATGCCGTTGCCTACAGAGGCTATATGACGTTGCTCCAAAGAGTGATATGTCATCCCAAGAGACAATGCAGAGGCCCAAGGGAAATATTACAGTCCATTACATGGCTAGACTATTATTTTGATGCCATATCGGCATCACTAACCCTCGTCGATCCTGGTGCCTGGTATGAAGTTATCAGGAGTCCACAAGACTTGGACACAGCTATAGATCAGGAGCCAAGCAGGTTCAGTTGTAGACCCAGGGGACAGGTAGGTTGGCTGTATCACCAGTAGAGTCTTAGGAACCTGGATAGGGGTATATAGATTGATGTGTACTTGCCAGGGCTTATGGGGGTCTTGGTGGGTTATTCTATGTTTATTGTACCTTACAAGCTTATGGGGGCCAAGTTAGGTTCTTGTTTGTGTTCTTGTCTGCTAGCTATAGCTTATGAAAATATGACTGTACAGTCATAGCTCATATACGTGTAGTGTTTTACTAGATGCAGGTTATGAATAAGCAGACTTCTAGGTTAACTTCTTCCCTTTCTTTCTTCTTACTTTCAGTATTTAACATCTTCCACTCGGCTTTTATTATTGCCTTACATATTCAGTACATGTTGTAATGATGCCCAACTAGGGGTGCTGCATACTTGCCTACAGGTTTAGACAGACAAAGTTCAGGATCTCCATTAGCAATTGTTTTACATTAGCAGTTTCTTAGCTCCTTTCATTCAGAGTTGCTAGGCGGTAGGGATTACAGTCTTTCATTCATATAGAATTTGGGTAGGCCGGAGCCCTATCCTGACCATTCTTTGTATTCTTAGAGGCTTGCAGACTACAGTCCTTAGTTAGTTGGTTATTATTGAGCGTGCGAGGCCTACGTATATCTTATCTTACATGTTGGCCGTGTGGTGACCAATATAGCTACCTGTTTTTTCTGTTATAACTAGACAGCATGATGGTCTTGTTTGCTCGTATAGGATCGCTTCATTACCTTATTGTTGGTTAGCTGGTTTCTTTTACAAGTGGGCTTGTCGGCCTGAGGTTGTGTTTACAGCTAAGATATAGCAGTTTGTTTTCTTGAATTTAAGTCACTGGTAAGACCAAAGGTGCCTGAGCCCAGCCAGGTTAGTTTAGATCTCACTGTGGCACTAGGTGCCAATCATGCCTCCCAAAGTGGGGCACAACAATAGATTTGGTAACCTGGGTGCACTGGAACCCTGGTCAGCTCAGTGCTACGTCCTACTCCCACTAGATAGTCCTAGACTGAATACTAAGCTGATAGCTCAAAACTGGGGGCAAAGGCTAGTCGGGGACACATATTTGAAAGCACCTTGAGAGTCTTATCAGACTAGATTTTTGAACTGGGTTCTAAAACTGGTCAGAGCTACTTATCTAGAAGCGTAGTAACCGTATAAAGAACAAACTGTAATCTAAAGTTGGGGTCCTTAGGCTAGTTAGAGATGCTTATCTAAAATGTCATGACCTCCTAGTGGACCACGAGAACTGATTTCTAAATTTGATTCTAATAACTGGGAGATACTACTGACACCTCGAGAATTTCTATAGTCAAACTGATTAGCTGACATTTCTGACTGAAACTAAGAATTCTAACTTTCTCATTAAAACTAAATTGACAATAATCTGATGGAGATTCAATGCTACTAATAACTTGGGATTCCCCAACACTGATAAAATCAAGCAAAATTTTGATATTTAAACACTATTGCAAGATTCAAGGCTTTCTACATTCAAGAAATAGGGCTCAATTTCACTTCAGAAGAATAAACATCATTTCAGTCACAAACTAGTGGAAAAATATCTACAACTAACATGAAATAACATACCACATGAATTAGTATGACTAAAATTTCTTAACATTCGATAATTCCAGGGCTAGAACTGATAGAGAAAAGAAAGGAGGAAATTGGGGACACATGGGAAGAATTATTCCCTTGTTGAATTCTCACATACCTAGTGAAGAAGCCTAAAGAATTCCCTTGAGAAACCAAGGAGAAATAGACTACCCTAGCTCTTTCTCTGGAAAGCGCTTAAAGAAGTTCTACAGTGATTTCTGAGAGTCTGAATGGGGAGAATGAGGAAAGAAATCATTTAACCCCTTAAATAATCTAAAAAGTATGCTTAAAACAACGTAGTTTAGAGTCTAGGAGTTCAGAAAATTATTAAAACACCCCTAGAAAATTTGCAGAAAAACTGACTGTCAGGTCCCCCACGAGGGACCTAACGAGTCATGAGCGGAGGGACGACTCGTGGGGTCCAGTCGTGAGGTACACTGGAAGGTTTCTCCACAAACCCAACAACTTACCAACGACTAACCTCACGAGTCATCAAGAGATCCGACGATTTGTGGTCAGCTCCCGTTAGCCTCACTGTCCCAAAATTCCCCTGGAGTCCCCACGGGTGATACCAAGACTTATGGTGTGCCAAACGAGTCGTGGTGGGGACTCGTTAGGTGCACTGCCTAACATTTCCAAGCCTTAAACTTTCCCTTGACCACAGGCCATATCATGACTCGTGGTGTTAACCATGACTCCTGGTCACTCCCGTGGTCACCCAAAATCCAAAATTTCCAGTCAAGTCCCAATCCTCACCACGATTCACATAACGACTCGTGGTCACTCCTCAAGGGTCACAGAACGACTCATTTTGTGACCTGGTATAGATTTTTCAATTTTCTCTGATTTGAGTACCAGGTCTAGTCCTTGAGTTTCTAGGGCATTACAACATCTCCCCCTTGGGAACATTCATCCTTGAATGTTGGAAAACATGCAGGAAAGCAAAGAATGGTAATCTTTATACACAAATACTGATCATGGAAGCTAGAACTAGCAGAATGACTACCTCTATACTGGGTCACATGTCTGAACTGAATTCACTAATCATGCATTTTCGGTGCGTTGTTGGGGTTATAAAACCGACACGCTAGTGCACGTGGTCAAACAAGTAATAAAGTGGCTAAGTAAGCCAAGTATCGATCCAAGGAGGCTCAGGGTATGTAAAAATTGCCTAAGTATACTATATTCTTATTTTACTTCTAACTATGCTAACAACAACATAACCAACAGTTAATTGAGTTTTTGTTTATAAAATATATACTAAAACTATTAACAACTATTTACTATGAATTTAAACTATGGATATGAGCATGCCAAGTTTAAGAACAAGTAATGAATTCGATTGTAATAATAATTCGGTTAATCTCTTCTTCATGTTGCTAGCCAAGAACATTAGCCTAGAAATTAAAACTCTCGTATTTAATTTCACTTAAGAATCATAAACCATTCGTCTACATTTCTGTGATCAAATGCAATTTACGACCTAGCAATACAATTCCGGTTCCTCAATTGACTAATTCGGCTTTCAAGTATATTTCTATCAGGAAAGCACATCAAAACCCAATTTTCCCAAATCAAGTTAAGAACAATACCCTATTAATTCACAACTTTCCAATTTCCTGCTCTCTCGAGTGAAATTGGACTTTTTAGATGTACATTAATGTTGGCCAAGCACTAATGCAGTAAGAACAAGAATTAATAGAACAACATGAAAGAAGAAGAAGAAAACCATATCATTTACAATCAAAATTCACTACACATGTTCAAAACCTTAGCAAGGAAGAGAATTAGCCACTCATTTATGGATTGATCATCCTAAAACAAGTGTAAATCATACATACAATTGATTGAAAGAAGAAAGGAAGAGAAGAAATCTCTTAGCTTTTTCGTCCCTCAACTGCTGCTAACCCACGTCCTACCTCCACCAAGTATGAACTAAAACTCAACTCATTAAAATAAACCTAAGTGTGCTATTTATACTAGAGGGAAATTTTTCCCGGAATATCAAGCAACGTGTCACGGAGGTCAACGCGGAGCACTGCCTCCGTGACACGGCGTGGACGCGGACCTTCACTGGAAATCCAGGGTCCGGTAAATTAGCCTCAACGTGGCACGGAGGCCAACGCGGAGGCCTATCTCCGTGCCACGGAGCTGTCGCGAGGCCTCACTGGAATTTGCCATTTAATTCCCTCTCCAGGCAGTGTGCCTCCGCGATTGTAGCGTGGCACGGCTCCATCGCGGAGCCCCTATAATTTGTGCATTCCAATGTCTTTTCCACGCTCGTATCCAAGTCCAACTCTGATATAGTTCCAACATGCATTTTAGCTCCTAAAAATCATATTTACCTGCAAAA
The DNA here is from genome assembly GCA_035772735.1 of Datura wrightii. Taxonomy (NCBI): domain Eukaryota; kingdom Viridiplantae; phylum Streptophyta; class Magnoliopsida; order Solanales; family Solanaceae; genus Datura; species Datura wrightii. Next base: position 102,666,991 of record JASDFA010000007.1, read on the forward strand.
CAAATGCTAATCATGTTGGTTAGTATAAATTCACATTTTCTTACTAATTACATGAGAATACATACACATTGCACACAAACAAGGCGAAAATAATACGTTTGAGTATCACTTGGGCATATAAATCTGCCCAAGATCACTTACCCCACACTTAAATCCTTGTTCGTCCTCGAACAACACATATACAACTCATGCAAATTACATCCCAACCTTAGTCACTATGGTGCGACCATTTACGCTACGGTCATACCGATTATTCAATTTTTGAAAATCATCACGAAAACATGCTTGGTCTTACAATACAATGACCTTTAATACATCAAGACTTCCTAGACTTTAAGAATTGATTCTTGATATCGACAAACTCATGCAAATCAGCTAATCAAGAAATCCGACACGAAAATCAATCTTTCATCAAGCATGTGCCCTCACAACTCAAGAGAATCTTCCCCTTTTTGTTCATGCAACACACAAACATTCAAGTAGGGGCATATAAAAATTAATTTCACTCACTCTCCCAAAAGAATTGACATGCATCATGTCATGACCCATAGGCTTGCCCTTAGTGTATTACTCCACTAATATAAAGACATGCAATGTAAGATCACGTAGGACTTTAATGGGTTGTAACGGGGCTATGGATCTAGTATATATATTGGATTAGCCAATAATAGTCGCTAGCATCCTTAAGCGCCTTTTCGACACATTCCCATCGACTCATGGACATTGTTCCTCTCTTTTCTCTTTTTCTCCCATTCATGCTGGTTTACTTTCGTAATGCCCATTTCATCAAACACACTTGATACAAAACAAAGGGTTTTCATGTACCCTCAATATCATTTAATTACAATAAGTGCCTCTTCAACATCATCTTTTCTTTCTTCACTCTAATTTTCTTTTTCTTTTCACTCTTTAACACTTTGGGAAACATTTTCTTTTCTTTGTAAGCGCTTAAGAGCTTCGTATAGACTTTAAGGCTAATGAAAAGAAGGAATAAAGCTTAGTTTATACAATTTTGGACAAAAGAAAGAATTCGGCTAAAGGCTCAATGGGCTAACTAGGGTATACAACATATAGAAAGGTGGAATTCGACAAGAAAAAAATGGAAACTCTCGGTTAAAACAAAGAAATGCCTACATCCTTTCCAACACTACACTTCCTTCATTTCGTTTTGTATACACACCAGGCAAGTTCTAGACAATTCACAATGGCATGGAATACCAAAACCTCACTTCACACTTCATGCACATGCTCGAATCAAGATGCATTCACAGACTCTCTAATTAGCCAACCACATGAATTCAAAATTAAGCCTCAATCATACTGAATCAAATTCTATAGCCTAGGTAACTCATCATATTTACCAAATTGCATGCTCTTAAATGAATCATTTTCACATTTTGAACATCAGTTACACAAGCAACGAAATTTTTGCAACCATAAAGCAACTACAGTTCATTGATGCAATCCATCAAAGAAAAATTAAAAACAAATTAAAATCCTACTCCTACCGACTACATTTCCCTTAAGACGGTCGTCATCCGTCCATCATAGGGAACGGTCACTAACTATGACATTCGGTTCAATGGGACTATTCTCGGTAAAAGAATCGAAAACAAACTCCGAGAAACCCAAAAAAATAAAAACCGAAAAATTTTTGCAACACATCGATCATTTTGATAGAAAGAAAATATTTACAAGTGCAAAATATTCTCAAAAAGTTTTGAAAAATATCGATCATCTCGATAGAAAAAAAAATATTTACAAAATATTTACACTGGCAACCATAAATTTTCATAACACACCTCATTAACCACACAAACAAATATATACAGATACAACACAAATCAGTTCATAACAGGGAAAGCACAAACATACATACAAACCAAGGAAAAACATACAGCAAATTAGAGCCCAAGTCCCAGCACCTAGCTACTCCCCACCCCACACTTAAATCGAACACTGTCCCCAGTGTTCACAAAAATTACAAAACAAAATTTCGGGTGGTGGAACTCCCTGATCAGTCAAAATATTCGACTTCTTCATCTGGTGCTGCTGCCTCGTCGCACATATCTGAGTCAGCTCCATCGTCGTCATCGGACTCCACATCAGAGTCCTCACGACGTGTCTCCTCATCAGTAGGGACATCCTCATCCGTAGGCTCCACAAAGGCTGGTCCCACTCTGCATAAGGCTCTGGCATTCTCTCCAAATGGGTAATCCAGCTCCAACTGCCATAATTCTTCCTCGGTGGCTGGTCTCCCACCAATCCGTAGCTGCAGCATCTGCATGCCGAACATACGTGCCATGTACTGATCGTCACGAGCATGTCGCTCGCCCAAAGTCAGTACTGGCCCGTGTGTGGTGTCGGGGGCCTTAGTTTTTGTCACATCGAGGGCCCTCCGCTCCAACTGCAGAATATAGTCCAAAGCCTCTTTGTCAATGTCGAGGCCTCGGAGGAAGGTGGTGATGAGTCCGCCAAACCTGTATTTGTGGCCCTGGTGCAGTCTGGCTCTCTTCATGGCGGATATAATGACCGCCCCAACATTAATCTCAAGCCCTTTCATAAGGGCATACACCAAGCAGACACGGTCCCGGGTCACATCCGTCATGTGAACTCCCGGGATCAAGCACGAACACACAATCTTCAGCCATATTCTGGCCTCCCTGTTCATCTGCGAATAAGGCAGAGTCTGGTGGTAACCCCTCTCCTTATGTCTACTCCATCGGGCTGTGGATCGAGCCCCACACAACGTACGTCTGATGTCGGCGTACGGTGGGGTGATGTTTAGCTGGCGGAGAACGTGGGCGTCTGTGTCCCGCGCTCCAACGATGGCATTAAATTGGTAGAGTTCCAGAGTGACAATCTGCCCTCTGATTTTTATTGTGTGGCTTCTAATGGCTGGGTTCCAGTTTGCATAGAATTCCCGGACCAAATGTAGGTTGCACTCCTTGGGCTCCTGAAAGATAAAGCTGAGCCCAGCTGCCTCGATTCTCTGCACAATACGTGGGAACTCCTGTGCAAGTGGTTCCCGTGCAATATGTTCCTCGGGGAAGTACTTGTTTTCTTTATGTTTCGCGTACCACTTCTTCCCTTCAACGGTTACCCATCTTGTTCCGTATTGGCGGCGTTGGCCGCGCGAAACAGCTGGTGCAGCTGGGACTGCAGTGCCCAACCTCAATCTTTTCCGTCCGGTGCCTGAGGTAGAAGCACCCTTGCCCTTGTCCTGTCGACTTGCCATTGTACCTGTCAATATACATAAACAATCACAAAGTTAAGCTAAATACAAGTTAACTTAGGCTAAGGTCGGGTTAAACTAAGTTTACCCCACACTTAGTCCCTAACTATATTTACAATACTTCGGCAAGGATTACTCTATTTACAACCTCAAACACAAGCAACTATAAGGTATATTGCTTAGTGCGTTCACGAAAAATTTTGATAGCATAACGGTTAGCGTACTACTCAGACTTCATACAGCTACTCCCAATCCTACTATCGATAGCAATCCAATCATCGCACTTAGCAACACAACAAAAAAAACAAAAACAACAACGAAAATTCTATGTACATACAAATCTAAATAATCAAACCAATTTACAAAATTTTCGCATTTTCCCCAACAATTCGAGAATTCGTCTTCTCTTAACATTCATACAATATTTACATCGACTTATCTCAATTTACAACCACACCCCGGCATCTAATTCATCAAACTATCAAGTTCCCCAATTCAATTTCAATAACTCAAGCCCTAGAATGCAATATTTCAATCAAATTCGAATTATTCACATAATCGACACGTTCAAACGCTAATTACAACAATCCGAACATAATCAATCACAAAATAATTCAACATCATGTTTAATTGCTACTTGGGGTGATATATTTCACCTCACATGCTCAAATTCGACTAAAATCGCCAAAAACTTGAGAGAAACGATGAAAACATACCTTTTAGTTGAAGAACCGAAGAAATTTGACGTTTTCCTTGCCTATTAGCGTGGCACGTTGGTTGGGGAGGGGGAATTTGGTGTTTTGGTCGCGGAGGAGGAGAGAAATGGGGAGAAAAGAGGCAAAATCGGGGTTAATTTAAAGAAAAACACGCGGGTCACCCGGCAACCCGGTGTGACCCGGCACTGAATAAAGGGCAACGTGTCACGGAGGGTAACGCGGAGCCCCTCCTCCGTGACACGGAGCCAACGCGTTGGCTCTCTGGAAATTTTAAAAAAATCTGATTTTGCCTTCAACGTGTCACGGAGGGTAACGCGGAGACCCTCCTCCGTGACACGGAGCCAACGCCCCAGTGCACTGTTTCTTCAATAAAAATTATTTTCATACCTTGCCTTATTTTTTTCCCGCTTCCATGCATATTTTTCTCCGGTTGACCTGAAAATCACCTCACTAAACGAAATTGGTTAGATTAATAGATTTTCCTAACTACCATGAAAAAATACTAACTAAAACGAAAAAAAAATTTACGAAATCAAGAAAAATAAAAATTAAAAAAAAATAAAAAAATAAAAAATACCAATTATGTACACTATACTAAAAGAAGAAAAATAGAATATTTTTCTTTTCACGGGTTGCCTCCCGTGCAGCGCCTGATTTACCGTCGCGGCTCGACGTCCATTATGCTCAATTATCTACTAGGGTGAGGGATGATTTTTCACGATCCTTGTCCTCCCCCCAGTAGTGCTCAGCCTCATCTGGTGGCCTTACTGTTAACTCTCTGGAATCATTCATTATATTAGCATTCCCATGATCAATCACATTGATCACCGAGAGTTCCTCATTTACAATCGGGAGCTTGGGTGCTTTGTACACGTCAAAAACTTCTATCTTGTCATGTGCCCGCATTGTAAGTTGACCCGCAGCTACATCAATTAATGTTTTTCCGGTTGCCAAAAAGGGACGACCCAAAATAAATGGGACTTCAGCATCTGGTTCAAAGTCCAGAATAATAAAATCGACCGGAAAAATGAGGGAGCCCACTTGCACTAACACATCCTCAACAATACCATCTGGTTTAGCTAAGGACCTGTCCGCTAGCTGCAAGATTACTGTGGTAGGTCTAGGACTCCCTAGACCTAACTTTCTGAACACCGAAGATGGCATCAGATTTATACTTGCCCCCAAGTCGCATAATCCATGAGCTCGGATACTTTGCCCAATAGTCAGTTGGATAGTAAAACTTCCAGGGTCTTTCAGTTTCGTGGGCAGTCTATTCTGAATCCGGGAAGTGCATTCCTCCGTTAAAGCCACCGTGGCATACTCAGTCAAGCGACTTTTGTTAGCCACGATGTCTTTAATATATTTTGCATACTTTGGCACTCCCTGCAAGACATTAACAAGAGGTAAATTAACATGTACCTGTTTAAGCACCTCCATAAATTTCTTGAAACACGCCTCCTCCTTGTGTTTCTTAAGTCGTTGAGGGAACGGGGGTGGAGGCCTTTCTGATTCTGTTTCTTTAGTCTTCCCCCTATCAGAACTTTGTTCCTCCTCAACATCTGCTGCTCCTGACTTTTGAGGCGGTCTTTCCAGTTCCACCTCCTTCAACTGTAAGCCACTCCTCGTGGTCACTGCATTAACCTGCTTCGGATTAGGATCCGTGTCGCTAGGTAGTCCTCCTCTGGGTCTTGTATTTTGGGCACTAGCAAATTGCCCAAACTGATATTCAAGGGCCTTGGTCGCCAATTGATTGTTCTTCACTTCGGCTGCCAATTTAACATAGTCAGCCTGCAATTGTGCCTGATTAGCGATCATGGTTTTGAACATCTCCTCAATATTCGGTGATGGTGGTGGAGGAGGGGCATTGTGATTTCCGAATTGAGCTTGATAGTTTTGTTGCCCTCCTTGATTTCTCTGCATACCCTGACCAGAACTTTGGCCTTGTTGGTTGTTGCTACCCCACAAAAAATTCGGATGGTTCCTCCAATTTGAGTTGTAGCCACTACCAAACTGCTGCTGATTTCTCTGTGCATTGCCCACAAAGTTAACAGAATCAGGATTTGCACCACAGCATTCAGCTGAATGCTCACTACTACCACACACTTCACACCACATCTGCTGGACTGCATTGACCGAAGCTGAAGGCTGGTTCAAGTTCATATTGCTGAAGTGATTATTTAACTGATTTTGCAAGGCAGCTATCTGTGCAGCGATAGCTGTAAATCCATCCACTTCAAGCACTCCCACTGCTTTCCTTGCTCCACCTCGAGATGAATCTGCATTCCATTCTGGATTGCCTTGTGAAATTCGGTTGAGCAAAGTGTACAGCTCCTTGTAAGTCTTTTCCAGTGCTTGCCCTCCAGCTGCTGAATCTAACATAATTTTAGTGTGGGGTTCCAAACGCTCAATAAATGTGTGTACCAACACCTCATTGGACTGATGATGATGAGGACAGTCCCGCAATATGGATTTAAATCTTTCCCAGGCTTGATATAGATTTTCTCCCTCCCTCTGTTTAAAACTTAGAATTTGACTTCTAAGTCTGGCTGTTTTACCAGAAGGGAAAAATCTAATCAAAAACTTCCATGCAAGATCATCCCACGTTGATATAGAATTGGGTGGTTCAGATTTTAACCACCTCTTAGCTTCACCAAGTAAGGAAAACGGAAATAAGGTGAGCCGAACATAATCAGGTGACACTCCAGCGGGTATATAAGTGTCACTTATCTCCAAAAAGTTTTGGAGATGTTGTTGTGGATCTTCATGAGGGAGACCGGTAAATTGCCTGCTTGTGTGCAAAAGTTGCACCATATTCTGCTTTAATTCAAATCTCCCTCCAGGCTCTGGTTTGCGGATGCTAGAATGTACATTGTTAGCGTGTGGGATTGCCACCTCGCGAACCGGCCTTGCTGCTGCTTCATCGGGCACTAACACTGCCCTCACAACTGGTGGATTTTGTTGCTCCATAATAGATTGTCGGAACAACTGCAGCTTCTTTTGTAGAGCTTCTCTACGTTGACTATGAAATTCACGTTCAGGCTCTAAGTAAGATTCCACCAGCTCCTTGTCCCTTGCCAGTGTTCACAGAAACAAAATCTGCAAAATACAGGCTAAGACAAGTTGTTAACACTTAAGAAAATAAAAATAAAAATACAGTAAATTTACACTAAACACAATTTTACAAATTTGCCTAGCCTCCCCGGCAACGGCGCCAAAAACTTGTTCGGTGCGTTGTTGGGGTTATAAAACCAACACGCAAGTGCACGTGGTCAAACAAGTAATAAAGTGGCTAAGTAAGCCAAGTATCGATCCAAGGAGGCTCAGGGTATGTAAAAATTGCCTAAGTATACTATATTCTTATTTTACTTCTAACTATGCTAACAACAACGTAACCATTAGTTAATTGAGTTTTTGTTTATAAAATAATACTAAAACTATTAACATTTATTTACTATGAATTTAAACTATGGATATGAGCATGCCAAGGTTAAGAACAAGTAATGAATTCGATTGTAATAATAATTCAGTTAATCTCTTCTTCATGTTGCTAGCCAAGAACATTAGCCTAGAAATTAAAACTCTCGTATTTAATTTCACTTAAGAATCATAAACCATTCGTCTACATTTCTGTGATCAAATGCAATTTACGACCTAGCAATACAATTCCGGTTCCTCAATTGACTAATTCGGCTTTCAAGTATATTTCTATCAGGAAAGCACATCAAAACCCAATTTTCCCAAATCAAGTTAAGAACAATACCCTATTAATTCACAACTTTCCAATTTCCTGCTCTCTCGAGTGAAATTGGACTTTTTAGATGTACATTAATGTTGGCCAAGCACTAATGCAGTAAGAACAAGAATTAATAGAACAACATGAAAGAAGAAGAAGAAAACCATATCATTTACAATCAAAATTCACTACACATGTTCAAAACCTTAGCAAGGAAGAGAATTAGCCACTCATTTGTGGATTGATCATCCTAAAACAAGTGTAAATCATACATATAATTGATTGAAAGAAGAAAGGAAGAGAAGAAATCTCTTAGCTTTTTCGTCCCTCAACTGCTGCTAACCCACGTCCTAGCTCCACCAAGTCTGAACTAAAACTCAACTCATTAAAATAAACCTAAGTGTGCTATTTATACTAGAGGGAAATTTTTCCCGGAATAAGAAGCAACGTGTCACGGAGGTCAACACGGAGCACTACCTCCGTGACACGGCGTGGACGCGGACCTTCACTGGAAATCCAGGGTCTGGTAAATTAGCCTCAACGTGGCACGGAGGCCAACGCGGAGGCCTATCTCCGTGCCACGGAGCTGTCGCGAGGCCTCACTAGAATTTGCCATTTAATTCCCTCTCCAGGCAGTGTGCCTCCGCGATGGTAGCGTGGCACGGCTCCATCGCGGAGCCCCTATAATTTGTGCATTCCAATGTCTTTTCCACGCTCGTATCCAAGTCCAACTCCGATATAGTTCCAACATGCATTTTATCTCCTAAAAAAATCATATTTACCTGTAAAACAAATGCTAATCATGTTGGTTAGTATAAATTCACATTTTCTTACCAATTACATGAGAATATATACACATTGCACACAAACAAGGCGAAAATAATACGTTTGAGTATCACTTGGGCATATAAATCTGCCCAAGATCAATGAACATTTTCATTTACATGAAAGAAATGGAAACGTATGAACCAAAAGCAGTTTTGGGGAGGGAATTGATACCTTAAACTAAAATTGAGCCGGAAAGGAACATATTAGGGTATCTTGCCACCATATCTGCTCCAGCCTCCCAGTTAGCTCCCTTAACCTGCTGATTCCTCTACAAGAATTTGACCGAAGCTACTTCCTTATTCCTCAACTTACGAACCTGATGGTAAAGGATCTAGACTGGGACCTCCTCATATGAGAGACTATATTTCACTCCCATGCTGTCCAATGGCACAATTGAAGTCGGATCACCAATGCACTTCTTCAATAGTGACACATGGAATACTGGGTGCACAGATGCCAATTCTGGAGATAACTCCAGCTCATAAGCTACCTTGCCAATTCATCTCAGAATTCTGTAGGGTCCCATATATCTCGGACTGAGCTTTCCCTTCTTCCCAAATCTCATCACCCCTTTCATGGGTGAAATTTTTAGATAGACCCAGTAATCTACAGCAAACTCCAATTCTCTTCTCCTCACATCAGCATAAGATTTCTTATGGCTCTAAGTTTTTTTCAATCTTTCCCTGATAAGTTATACCTTCTGCATAGCTTTATGAACCGATTCTGGCTCGATTATAGTAGCTTCAACAACCTCAAACCACCCAATAGGATATTTGCACCTCCTACCATACAATGCCTCAAATGGGGCCATCTGGATACTGGAGTGGTAGCTATTGTTGCACGCAAACTTGATAAGAGGCAAATGGTCATCCCAACTGCCCTTGAAATCGATAGCGCACACTCTCAACATATCTTCTAAGGTCTGAATAGTCTACTTAGCTTGCCCATCTATCTGCGGGTGAAAAGTTGTATCAAGCTTAACCTGGGTACCAAGTCCTTTCTAAAAAGACTTCCAAAAATGCAAGGTGAACTGGGTACCTCTGTCTGAGATGATAGAAAATGGCACCCCATAAAGCCTGACCAACTCCCAAATATAAATCCTAGTATAGTCCTCTGCTGAATCTACAGTTTTGACTGGGACGAAATGTATTGACTTAGTCGTCCGGTCTACTACTACCCAGATAGAATCATGTTGTCGATGAGTTCGAGGTAGACTCGTAATAAAATCCATATTTACTTCTTTCCACTTTCACGTGGGTATGCTGATATCCAGAGTCACACCTCCTGGTCTCTGGTGCTCTACCTTGACTTGTTGGTAGTTTGGACACTTAGCTACAAATTCAGCAATGTATCGCTTCATGTCGTTCCACCAGTAAATATCCCGCAAATCACGGTACATTTTTGTAGCACCAGGGTGGATGGAATATCTTCAGCTGTGTGCCTCAGCCAGTATCTGCTGTCTCAACTCACCGACATTTGGTACACACAATCTTCCCTGGCAATGGAGCACACCATCTCCCCCTTGAAAAAGCCTGAATCTCTTTCCTAAGAACCGCTTCCTTATGTTTAAGTAAGATGGGATCTTCATCCTATTTGGACTTAACTTCAACAACTAAAGAAGAATCTGACCCACTTTGCATTACCACTCCACCCTCAACTGAGTCGACCAACTGCACCTCTAACCGAGCTAGTCGGTGAATATCTTTTGCCAATTCCTTTTTTCCTTCCTCAACATGAGTCACACTACCCATAGACACTCTGCTCAGGGCATCAGCCACCATATTGGCTTTGCCCGAGTGATATAGCACGCTCATGTCATAGTCCTTCAAGGGCTCTAACTATCTTCTCTAACAAAGATTTAGGTCCTTCTAACTGAATACATACTGAAGGCTCTTATGATCGGTGAAAACATCCACGTGAGCCCCGTACATATAGTTTCTCCATATTTTCAATGCAAACACCACCGCTGCCAACTCTAAGTCATGAGTTGGATAATTCTTCTCATGAACTTTTAGTTATCTGGAGGCGTAGGCTATTACCTTGCACCGCTGCATTAGAACGCAACCGAGTCCAACTCTGGAAGTGTCGCAATATACTACAGACCCATCTAATTCTTTCGGTAGTGTCAACACTGCAGCGGTAGTGAGTCAAGTTTTTAACTCTTGAAACTCTTGTCACACGCATCTGACCACTGAAATTTCACCTTCTTCGTAGTCAACCTCATCAGAGGAGATGCTATAGAAGAAAAGCCTTTCATAAAGCATTGGTAATAACCGGCCAAACACACGAAACTTTTGATTTTTGTTGGGGAGGTAGGCTGGGTCAGTCTTTCACTGCTACAATCTTTTGAGGATCAACCTGAATACCCTCACCCGAGACCACATGACCTAGGAAAGTCACAAAATTCGCACTTGCTGAACTTGGAGAACAACTGGTAGTCTCTAAGTATCTAAAGCACTATCTCAGGTGATTAGCATGCTCTTCCTCATTTCTGGATTATACCAAAATGTCATCGATAAATACAATGATGAACATATTTAGATACTGCTTGAAGACTCTGTTCATCAGATCCATATAGGCTGCAGGGGCATTTATTAGTTCGAAGGACATAACCAAAAACTTGTAGTGACCATACCGAGTCTTGAATGTTGTTTTCAAAATGTCACTCTCTGACCCTTAGCTGATGATACCCCAACCTAAGATCTATTTTGGAGAAATAGTTGGCTCCCTGAAGTTGGTCGAATAGGTCATCAATTCTGGGTAGGGGATACTTGTTCTTGGCTATGACCTTGTTCAACTGATGGTAATCGATGCACATTCTGAGGGTACCATCTTTCTTTTGCATGAATAACACTAGAGCACCCCAAGGAGAGATGCTAGGTCTAATAAAACCCTTATCAAAAATATCTTTTAGCTGCTCCTTCAACTCCTTAAGTTTAGTCGGAGCCATTCTATAAGGAGGGATGGAGATGGGCTGACTATCTGGAATAAGGTCTATACCAAAGTCGATTTCCCATTCAGGAGGAACTCCGAGAAGATCTTCGGGGAACATATCTGGAAATTCACTGACAATAGGGACTGACTGGATAGTTGGGGTCTCAGAGTCGGAATCCTTGACCCGAACTAGATGGTAAATACATCCCTTAGATATAAGCTTTCGGGACTTAAGATAGGAAATAAACCTACCCTTAGGTGCTGAACTACTGCCCGTCCATTCTAGAGCTGGTTCATCAGGGAACTGAAACCTGACAACCCTAGTTCTGCTGTCGACTGAGGCATAATAGGAATATAACTAATCCATGCCAAGAATAAGGTTGAAGTCGACCATGTCTAACTCTATAAGGTCAGCTAAAATGACTTTACTGAAGACTGAGATTGGGTAGTTTATATACACTCGGCTAGCTCTAACTGACTCGCCAAATGGAGTGGAGACTTAAAATTGTTCTTAGAGGACTTCTGGACTGATATTAAACTGAACAGCTATATATGGACTCACGATCGATAATCTGGCCCCTGGATCTAGTATGGCATATACATCTAGGTCAAAAAGACGTAACATACCCGTAATCATATCGGGTGAGTTCTCCTGATCCTGGTGAGATGATAATGCATAAAAATAGTTTTGGCCTTGATCGCCCTCCATACCTGATGTGTTGGCCTGCTGAGCTGGTCGGCCTGATGGAGCTGCTGAGGTAGTGGATTATGACCTTCCTCGTCCTACTGACGGCCAGTCCTTAAGACAATGATCAACACTGAAATAGCCGTCTCAACCCTGAAGGCACTCTCCTGGGTGGTTCTTCCCACAGTTGGGGCATGCTGGAATCTGTTTTTAGTACTATAGCTCTGGGACTGAGATCCAGATGCTCCACCCCTTCGATCCTAGGGGGGTCAAAATATAGGGGCACTGGCTGAGCTGGGTGTTGGAGATCTCTGTTGCTGCTGCTGCTGTGAGCGGCTGCTACCACTAGACCTCTAGTGGCCATAATTTGATTGGCCAATCCTTGCCCGCTTGTTCTTTCGCTCCATGTCCCTCAGTTTTTCTGCCTCAATTTGTTGGGCATAGACAATAAGGCTAGAGAGGTCGATATCCTTAATCAGCATCACTGTCCTGCATTCTTTGAGGACCAGGTTCGACACCCCGTTAACAAACATCAGCATGCAAGCCCTTGGCTCAGCCACCATTTCTAGAGCGTATTTGTACAACCTGGTGAACTCTAGAGAATATTCTTCTACTGTCCAGTTTCCCTGTCTCAAATTCAAGAATTTCTCTATTTTTGCCTCCCTGAGCTCCCGAGGGAAGAATTTGTCCAGGAAGGCTGTAATGAACTCCTCTCATTCCACTAGTCCTGCCTCTGCTGGCCTCCCCTCCTTCCACTGCTCGTACCAGACCTTGGATACCCCTTTCAGTTGGTAGGCAGCCAATTCAGGTGATCTTTTTAATATCGTCCACAAATCCTTGTGGATCCTCTCCACCTTAGATCCATGAAAATCCAGAGGATTCATCCGGGTGAAGTCTTGCACTTGAGCAGCTGCTGGGGAACCTTTGTTGTTGATTGGAACCACCTGCTGCTTGGTTGGTAACAGTTTGAGCGAGCAGCTGAATGGCCACCCTAAATTCTGCGGTAGACACTGAGTCGTCCTAAGGGGTTGTCGGGGCTGGTGGGGTAGGTCAGTGAGCATTATCGGCCCGTTTTCCGTTACCACATCGCGGAGGAATGATTCACTGAAACAAAATAGAGCACGAGTTAGGAAAATGATTATGGAAATAATTGATGTAGGAGAAAGAGTATCAAAATAAAGGGAATTTTTCTAATCTCATAGCCTCCCCGTCATAAGTGTGGAGCGCTTCACACCTATGAAGAGGAGTATACTCGATGCAGCTTTCAGACATCCGAGGATACTCTAAACCTAGTGCTCTGATACCAAGTTTGTCATGCCCCCAGCTTACACCCTGGACGGGACCTGGTACTTGGGGTCCCAAGTGACCCCAAGTCAACTCTTAGTCTATCATACACTGGAATTCTAAGTAATATATAAATATACACAGCAGAAGTTTAAACCAAAAATATAAACATTTTAGAGAATAAAGTTGGTTCACAATATTTGAAAATATTTGAACAAAATTACAAGTCTTAGAAAACAAATCTGCTTCTGAAAGCCACTACAACTGATGATTGCTGGGACAAGCCCCTAGCTAACTCCAAATATAAATAAAAGAAAAAGAAAATGAACTGAATTGAATAATCTCCATCCTTGAAGAATAAGGACTCACCTACTAGAAAAGCAAAAATCTTCGGAGAGCAATCGGCTAGCGAGGCTGAAACTGAGATCCTGCAGCTGTATTATAAAATGATACAACATAAAAGTATGTGTCAGTACTTTGAATGTACTAAGTAAGTGAGAGAAACCATACACAAGAAATGAAATATCTGAATTGGAAAGATATGCAATGACCCACTGAAGCTACTGAACTAAATAACTCAAATAACTAAAATGGTCTAAAAGACCCTATCTGGTGGTCAAAAAGCATGTTCTAAATCTATTGAGCTAACTAATGGGAGAGTCTACAACCGACATATAACCATGTGAGCTAGACATGGAGTTCGATGTATACACACTACAGGTAGGACCCAATATACTTTTCCATGGTATAAAGGCATGAACTTAGTGATCACAAGGTGTCTGGGGCCTTGAGGAAAATAAAACTATAACCTACGGTGGCAATGTAGTTCTGGGAACCTGGGTGCGCTGGAACCTCGATCCGCTCGTGCTAAGTTCTACTACCACTGGATAGTCCTAGACTGAATACTAAGCTGATAGCTTGAAACTGGGGCCCAAGACTAGTCAGAGACACATATTTGAAACCACCCTGAGAGTCTTATCGGACCAGATTCTGGAACTGGGTTCTAAGACTGGTCAGATCTGCATAATTGGAAGCGTCGTAACCGTCTAAAGAACAAACTATAATTTGAAGCTGGGGTCCAAAGGATAGTCAGAGCTGCTTATCCAAAATGTCATGACTGCCAAGTGGACCACTAAAACTTAGTTCTAAAGCTGATTCTGATAATTGGGATATACTATGACACCTCCGAAATTTCTGTAGTCAAACTGATCAACTGATATTTCTGACTGACATTGAGAATTCTAACGTTCTCTCTAAAACTGAACTGACACTAATCTAATTGAGATTCAATGCTACTAATAACATGGGAGTCCCCAACACTGATAAAATCAAGCAAAATTTTGATATTCAAACACTAGATTTAAGGCTTTCTACGTTCAAGAAATACGGCTAAATTTCACTTCACAAGAATAAACATCATTTCAGTCACAAATTGGTGGCAAAATATCAATAACTTACAAGAAATTACATTCCACATGAATTAGATGAAGTATTACTAAAATTTCTTAACATTCGATAATTGCAGGGCTAAAACTGATAGAGAAAAGAAAGGAGGAAATTGGGGACATAAGGAAAGAATTATTCCCTTGTTAAATTCCCACATACCTGGTGAAGAAGCTCAAAGAATTCCCTCGAGAAATCAAGAAGAAATAGACTGCCCTAGCTCTTGCTCTGAAAATATCTGAAAGAAGTTCTACAATGATTTTGGAGAGTCTGAATTGGGAGAATGAGGAAAGAAACCATTTAACCCCTCAAATAATCTGAAAAGTATTCTTATAATGATGTAGTTTAGATTCTAGGAGGTTTAGAAATTACTAAAACGCCCTTAGGAAATTCTCAGGAAAATTGACTGTCAAGGCCCCCACTAGGGACCTAACGGGTCGTGCCCTGTGACCACGAGTCGTGGTCACACTCGTGGGGTACACTGCCTAAAACCCCCTATTGGTTACCACAAGGGACCTAATGAGTCATGAGGTGAGGTACAACTCATGAGGTCCGGTCATGAGGTACATTGGATGGTTTCTCCCCAAACCCAACATCTTGCTAACAACTAACCTCAGGAGTTGTCAGGAGACCCGACGATTCGTGGTCATCTCCCGTTAACCTCACTATCGCAAAATTCCCTCGGAGTCCCCATAGGTGACACCATGATTTTTGGTGTCCCAAACAAATCATGGTGAGGACTCGTTAGGTGCACTGCCTAACTTTTCCCGGCCTTAAAATTTTGCTTGACCACTAGTCATATCAGAACTAGTGGTGTTGACCACGACTCGTGGTCACTCCCGTGGTCACCCAAAATCCAAAATTTCTAGTCAAGTCCCAATCCTCAGCACGAGTCACTTAACGACTTGTGTCCACTCCTCACGAGTCACAGAACGAGTCGTTCTGTGACCTGGTGCAGATTTTTCAGTTTTCTCTAATTTAATTTGCGGGTCTAGTCTTTGAGTTTCTGGGGTATCACAACCTATTTTTTCTATTTTTATTCTTAATTAAAGATTGTTTATATTTACTTGTTTTAATTGTTTATTCATTATATTGATCACTATGTGAGTAAATCTGTCGAGCTTTGGTTGAACTTGGAAAAGGGAACCGAAAGGGTTAAAAGTAAATGTAAAATAGAAATTCAAAGATCCTTTGGCCCAATTATTGAAAGTTATAAGTTAGTGATAAAGATAAGGATATACCCTTCAACCTTGTTTAGTTGATACACCATCGTTTCATGTTTCTCCAGCGACCACAGGGATATAGGTGTTAGGGTTCTTGAGATAGTTTCTGGATGCTCAGGAGAGTGGAAAAAAATAGGATAGTAACTTGCAACTAGCACCCTTAGAAAGAATTAATCATGCATAACCAAGTCTTGATAACTCAACCTGAAGCGAAAGTGCCATTTCCCTAGATTTTCATCATCATTTGAAGTACAAACAAGTTTGCAACAATCTTAGTTCTTTAGTTAATTTTACATTTCATGTTCAGTAGTTTAATTTTTCAAACCATTTCCTATTTTTATCTATTTTGTTAGAATAGCAAAATAATGAAATAAATTTAAATGATTGATATGACAAGTCTCTGAAGAATCGATAATCAGGACTTCAATGTCCTAATTTACTTGACGGCCACGCATTCTTAGGCGACATCAAATTTTTGGAGTCATTGTTGGGGACTTGATGATTGATTGATAATTTGTAGGTTGGGATTTTTATTCCCCTTTTTGTATTTTACTTTTTGTCTATGTTTGTGAAGTTTACAGGTGTTGTGTGCTCTTTGTGTGCCAAATACGAGATGTCAAGAACCACTTTTGGCTTCTTTTAATCTTGAAATTGAGAGAACCTTTCTAAGGTTAACTATGGAGAATAACAAGCAAGCATAGGGAAACAACCAGGAGATGGTACCGGCGTTGAATTTTGTTAGGCCAAACTTGGAGAAAGCTTCTTGTTCGCGCTCTGCTGCTCGGTATATATTATACACCGACACGCAAGTGTACGTGGTCAAACAAGTAATAAAGTGGCTAAGTAGCCAAGTATCGATCCAAGGAGGCTGCTCTAGATATGCAAAACTGCCTAGTTTACTATATCTCTATTCTATTTCTAACTATGTTAACAACAATCCAACCAAGATTTGAGTAAGTTTTGTTTCTAAACTAATTATCTACTAAAATTAATAACTACTATTTACGTTGAGTTTAGACAATGGATATGCACATGCCAAGGTTAAGAACGAGTAATGAACTTGATAATCATGATAATTTGGTCATCTTCTTCTTCATATTGCTAGCCAAGAACGTTTGCCTAGAAATTAAAACTTCCGTATTTAATTTCACTTTAGATTCATAAACCATTCGTCTACATTTCTGTGATCAAATGCAATTTATGACCCAACACTACAATTCCGGTTCCTAAATTGACTAATACGGCTTTCAAGTATATTTCTATCAAGAAAGCACATCAAAACCCAATTTTCCCAAATCAAGTTAAGAACAATACCCTATTAATTCACAACTTTCCAATTTCATGCTCTCTCGAGTGAAATTGGACTTTTTAGATATACATTAATGGTGGCCAATCAAGAATGTAATAAGCACAAGAATTAATAGAGCAACATGCAAGAAGAAGAAGAAACCATATCAATTATTACCAACATTCATTTCACAAGTTCAAAACCTCAGCAAGAGAGGAATTAGCCACTCATTCTTGGATTAATCATCCTAGAATGAGTGTGAATCATGCATACAATTGAAGGAAAGAAGAAGGGAAGAGAAGAAAACTCTTATCTTTTCTATTCTTCAACTGCCACAAAACCACGTTCCTGCTCCCACTTCTGAACTCAGGCTAAAAAAACTAAAACTAAAAAACTCTCCTTTAAAAATAACCTAAGTGTGCTATTTATACTAGTGGGAAATTTTTCCCGGAATAACAAGCAACGTGTCACGGAGGCCAACGCGGAGCACTGCCTCCATGACACGGCGTGGACGCGGACCCTCTCTGAAAATTTCATGGTCCGGATAATTAGCCTCAACGTGGCACGGAGGCCATCGCGGAGGCCTGTCTCCGTGCCACGGAGCTGACGCGCAGGCACACTGGAAATTGCCACTTTTATTTCTGCCCAGGCAGTGTGCTACCGCGATGGCAGCGTGGCACGGCACCATCGCGGAGCCACTGCAAAATATGCCATCCGAGGTCTTTTCCATGCTCGCATCCAAGTCCAACTCCGACATAGTTCCAACACGCATTTTAGCTCTTAAAAATCACATTATCCTGCAAAACAAATGCTAATCATGTTGGTTAGTATAAATTCGCATTTTATTACTAAATACATGATATTATATACACATTACACAACAAACAAGGTAAAAATGATACGTTTGAGTATCACTTGGGCATATAAATCTGCCCAAGATCACTTACCCCACACTTAAATCCTTGTTCGTCCTCGAACAACACATACACAAATCATGCACATCACATCTCAACCTTTGTCACTATGGTGCAACCATTTACGTTACGGTCATACCGATTATTCGATTTTTTTGCAAATCATCAAGAAAACATGCTTGGTCGTACAAGACAATGACCTTAATACATCGAGGCTTCCTAGACTTTTAAGAATTGATTCTTGATATCGGCAAACTCATGCAAATCAACTAATCAAGAAATCTGACACGAAAATCAATCTTTCATCAAGCATGTACCCTCACAACTCGAGAGAAACTTCCCCTTTTATGCTCGTGCAGCACACAAACATGCAAGTAGGGGCATATAGAAATTAATTTCACTCTCTCTCCCAAAAGAATTCACATGCATCATGTCATGACCCATAGTCTTGCCCTTAGTGTATTACTCCACTAATATAAAGAAATGCAGTGTAGGATCAAATAGGACTTTTAATGGGTTGTAACTGGGCTATGGATCTAGTATATATATATTGGATTAGCCAATAATAGTCGCTAGCATCCTTAAGCGCCTTTTCAACTCATTCCCATCGACTCATGGACATTGTTCCTCTCTTTTCTCTTTTTCTCCCATTCATGCTGGTTTACTTTCATACAGCCCATTTCATCAGGCACAATTGACCCCAAACGGAAGGTTTTCATGTACCCTCAATTTCATTTAATTACAACTAGTGCCTCTTCAACATCATCTTTTCTTTCCTCACTTTGCTTTTCTTTTCTTTTCACTCTTTTCACTCTTTAACACTTTGGGAAACAATTTTCTGTTCTTTGTAAGCGCTTAAGAGCTTCTTATAGACTTTAAGGATAATGAAAAGAAGGAATAAAGCTTAGTTCATACAATTCTGGACAAAAGAAAGAAATCGGCTAAAGGCTCAACGGGCTGACTAGGGTATACAACATATAAAAAGGTAGAACTTGACAAGAAAAAAATGGAAACTAACGGTTAAAACAAAGAAATGCCTACATCCTTTCCGACACTACACCTCCTTCATTTCGCTTTGTATACACGCCAGGCAAGTTCTAGACAATTCACAATGACATGGAATAGCAAAACCTCACTCACACTTCATGCACATGCTCGAATAAAGATGCATTCACAGACTCTTTAAGTAGTCAATTACATGAATTCAAGATTAAGCCTCAATCATAATGAACCAAATTCTATAGCCTAGGTAACTCAACATATTTACACAATTACATGCTTTCAAACGAATCACTTTCGCATTTCGAACATCAATTACACACGCAACAAAATTTTAGCAACCATAAGCAACTACAGTTTATTGATGCAATCCACCAAAGAAACTAAAAACAAATCATCTACTCCTATCGACTACATTTCCCTTAAGACGGTCGTCATCCATCCATCATAGGGAATGTTCACTAACTATGACATCGGTTCAATGGGACTATTCTCGGTAAAAGAACCGAAAACAAACTCCGAGAAACCCAAAAATAAAACTTCAAAATTTTTGCAACACATCGATCATTTCGATGAAAAAAAATATTTACAAAATATGTTGATAAGTGCAACATCTTTTCGCAAAAATTTTGAAAAATATCGATCATATCGATAGAGAAAAAATATTTACAAAATTTACAAAATATTTACAAAGGCAACCATAACTTTTTAAAGACACACATCATTAGCCACAAACAAATATATACACATCATTCACAAATCAGTTCACAACAACAGGGAAAGCACAGACTTACATAAACGTCAAGGAAGAATATACAGCAGATTTAGAGCCTATGACCCAGCACCTAACTACTCCCCACCCCACACTTAAATCGAACACTGTCCCCAGTGTTCACAAAAATACAAAGCACAAAAATTTGGGTGGTGAAACTCCCTGCTCAGTCGAAATATTCGACTTCCTCATCCGGTGCTGCGGCCTCGTCGCCCATATCTGAATCAGCTCCATCGTGCGAGTGGTTCCCTTGCAATATGTTCCTCCGGGAAGTACTTGTTCTCCTTATGCTTTGCGTACCATTTCTTCCCTTCATCGGTGACCCATCGTGTCCCGTATCGGCGGTGTTGACCGCGTGGAACAGCAGGTGCAGCTGGGACAGCAGTGCCCAGTCTCATTCTCTTTCTGCCGGTGCCTGAGGTTGAAGCACCCTTGCCTTTATCTTGTCGGCTGGCCATTGTACCTGTCAATTTACACAGACAAGCACAACGTTAAGCTAAAAACTTGTTAGTTTTGGCTAAGGTCGGGTTAAACAAAATTTACCCCACACTTAGTCTTTAACAATATTTACAACATGTTATCAAGGATAGATCTATTTACACCTCAAGCACAATCACTATAAACATATTGCTTAGTGCGTTTACAAAAATTTGACAGCATAACGGCTAGCGAACTACTCAGACTTCATACAGCTAACCCAATCCTACTATCGACAGCTATTCACCCATAGCACTTAGCAACAATAACAACAACAAAATAGAAACAACAATACAAACATTTTATATACACTAATCTAAGCAATTCAACCAATTCACATATTACGCAATGTCCCACACAAAATCGAGAATTAGTCGTCTTTCACCAATTATACATTATTTACCGCGACTTATCTCAAATAATAAACACACCCCGACATCAATTTCGTCAAACTATCAAGTTACCCAAGTTAAAATTCAACAACCCCAAGCCCTAGAACTCAATTCGACAATCAACAATGAATTATTCAATCAATCGATAAGTTCACCCGTCAACTACAACAATCCGAACACAATCAATTGCAAAATAATTCACGTCATGTTTAATTTCTACCTAGGGTGATATATCTCACCTCACATGCTCAAAATCGACAAAAATCGCCAAAAATTTGAGATAGACGATGAAAACATACCTTGGAATTGAAGAATCGACGAAAACTTGACGTTTTCCTTGCCTCTTAACGTGGCACGGAGCTTGGGGGTAGGGGAATGGGTGTTTGGTCGCGGAGGGAAGAGGGAATGGGGAAAATAGGGGCGAAATCGGGGGTTTTTATTAAGAAAACACGCGGGTCACCCGGAAACCCGGTGTGACCCGGCACTGGGATAAGGGCAACGTGTCACGGAGGGTAACGCGGAGGCCCTCCTCCGTGACACGGAGCCAACGCGCCAGTGCTCTGTTTCACTATCAAATTTTATTTTTCGTACCTAGCCTCATTTTCTCGATTCCACGTATTTTTCCTCCGGTATACCTGAAAATCACCTCACTAAACAAAAATTGGTTAAATGACTAGATTCCCTACTAAAAAAATAAAAGTTACTAATTAAAATGCACATCTAAACCTAGTCAAGAAAAAGAAAAAGAAAATAACATAAAAGAAAAACTTTACACTAAGGAAAAAGAAAGAAAAATATTTTTCACGGGTTGCCTCCCATGCAACGCCTGGTTTAATGTCGCGGCTCGACAGCCTTTACGCTCAATTTTCTACTAGGGAGATGGACGATTTGACCCGATCATGGTCATCTCCCCAGTAGTTCTCAACCTTGTCTGGTGGCCTACCTAGTAACTCTCGGGAATCACTCAATCCATTTGCCTTCCCATGATCAATCACGTTGATCACCGAGAGTTCCTTATAGACAGTCGGGAGCATAGGTGCCTTGTACACGTCGAACACCTCAACCTTGTCATGTGCTCGCATCGTGAGTTGACCCGCAGCTACATCGATCAATGCCTTTCCGGTTGCCAAAAATGGTCGTCCCAAAATAAATGGGACTTCTGCATCTGGCTCAAAATCCAGAACAATGAAATCTACCGGAAAAATGAGGGAGCCTACCTGCACTAGCACATCCTCCACAATGCCATCCGGCTTAGCTAAAGACCTGTCTGCTAGCTGCAAGATCACTGTTGTAGGTCTAGGACTCCCTAGCCCTAACTTTCTGAATACCGAAGATGGCATCAGATTTATACTTGCCCCCAAGTCGCATAACCCACGAGCTCGGATACTTTGCCCAATCGTCAGCTGGATAGTAAAACTTCCAGGATCCTTCAGTTTAGTGGGCAACCTGTTCTGAATACGGGATGTGCATTCCTCCGTTAAAGCCACCGTGGCATACTCGGTCAAGCGACTTTTGTTGGCCACGATGTCTTTGATATACTTTGCATATTTTGGCACACCCTGCAAGACATCAACAAGAGGTAAGTTAACATGTACCTGTTTAAGTACCTCTATGAATTTCTGGAAACACGCCTCCTCCTTGTGTTTCTTAAGTCGTTGAGGGAACGGGGGTGGAGGCCTTGTTGGTTCAGCTTCTTTGGTCTTCCCCATATCTGAGGTTTGTTCTCCCTCAACATCTGCTGTTCCTGACTTCTGAGGCGGTCTTTCCGGTTAGACCTCCTTTAATTGTAAACCACTCCTCGTGGTCACTGCATTTACCTGCTTAGGATTGAGATCCGTGTCGCTAGGTAGGCCTCCCCTTGGTCTAGTATTTTGGGCACTGGCAAATTGCCCAAACTGATATTCAAGAGCCTTGGTTGCCAATTGATTGTTCTTTACTTCGGCCGCCAGTTTGACATAGTCAGCCTGCAATTGTGCCTGGTTGGCAATCATGGTCTTGAACATTTCCTCAATAGTCGGTGATGGTGGTGGAGGAGGGGCATTGTGATTTCTAAACTGATTCTGATAGCCTTGTTGCCCTCCTTGGTTTCTGTGCATACCCTGCCCTGAACCTTGACCTTGTTGATTGTTGCTACCCCACGAAAAATTTGGATGATTCCTCCAATTCGAGTTGTAGCCACCACCAAACTGCTGTTGATTCCTCTGTGCATTGCCCACAAAGTTGACAGAATCAGGATTTGCACCACAGCATTCAGCTGAATGCTCACTACTACCACACACTTCACACCACATCTGTTGGACTGCATTAACTGAGGCTGACGGCTGGTTCAAATTCATATTGCTGAAGTGAGTGTTTAACTTATTTTCCAAAGCAGCTATCTGTGTAGCGATAGCTGTGAATCCATCCACTTCAAGCACTCCCGCTGCTTGCCTTGCTCCACCTCTTGAAGAATCTGCATTCCATTCCGGATTGCTTTGTGAAATTCGGTTGAGCAAAGTGTACAGCTCCTCATAAGTCTTCTCCAGCGCTTGCCCTCCAGCTGCTGAGTCTAACAAAATTTTAGTGTGGGGTTCCAAACCCTCAATAAAAGTGTGGACCAACACCTCATTTGACTGATGATGATGAGGACAGTCCCGCAACATGGACTTAAATCTTTCCCAGGCTTGATAAAGATTTTCTCCTTCCCTCTGTTTAAAACTTAGAATCTGACTTCTAAGTTTAGTTGTTTTACATGAAGGGAAAAATCTGATCAAGAACTTATTTGCAAGATCATCCCACATTGATATAGAGTTGGGTGGTTCAGCTTTTAACCACCTCTTGGCTTCACCAAGTAAGGAAAATGGAAATAAGGTGAGCCGAACATAATCAGGTGACACTCCAGCGGGGATGTAAGTGTCACTTATCTCCAAAAAGTTCTGGAGATGTTGTTGCGGATCTTCGTGAGGGAGACCGGTAAACTGCCCGCTAGTGTGCAAAAGTTGCACCATATTTTGCTTTAACTCAAATCTCCCCCCAGGCTCTGGTTTGCGGATGCTGGAATGTACATTATTAGCGTGTGGGATTGCCACCTCGCGAACCGGCCTGGCTGCTACTTCCTCGGGCACTAACACTGCCCGCACAACTGGTGGATTGGGTTGCTCCATCATAGACTGTTTGAGCAACTGCAACTTCTTCCGAAGAGCTTCTCTACGTTGACTGTGCAATTCACGTTCTGGCTCTAAGTAAGATTCCACCAGCTCCTTGTCCTTTGCCAGTGTTCACAGAAATAAAAATCTGCAAAATATAGGCTAAGACCAAGTTGTTAACACTTAAGAAAATAAAAATACAAATACAGTAAATTTACACTAAACAAAATTTTACAAATCGCCTAGCCTCCCCGGCAACGGCGCCAAAAACTTGTTCGGTGCTTTGGTAGGGGTTAAAAACCGACACGCAAGTGTACGTGGTCAAACAAGTAATAAAGTGGCTAAGTAGCCAAGTATCGATCCAAGGAGGCTGCTCTAGATATGCAAAACTGCCTAGTTTACTATATCTCTATTCTATTTCTAACTATGTTAACAACAATCCAACCAAGATTTGAGTAAGTTTTGTTTCTAAACTAATTATCTACTAAAATTAATAACTACTATTTACGTTGAGTTTAGACAATGGATATGCACATGCCAAGGTTAAGAACGAGTAATGAACTTGATAATCATGATAATTTGGTCATCTTCTTCTTCATATTGCTAGCCAAGAACGTTTGCCTAGAAATTAAAACTTCCGTATTTAATTTCACTTTAGATTCATAAACCATTCGTCTACATTTCTGTGATCAAATGCAATTTATGACCCAACACTACAATTCCGGTTCCTAAATTGACTAATACGGCTTTCAAGTATATTTCTATCAAGAAAGCACATCAAAACCCAATTTTCCCAAATCAAGTTAAGAACAATACCCTATTAATTCACAACTTTCCAATTTCATGCTCTCTCGAGTGAAATTGGACTTTTTAGATATACATTAATGGTGGCCAATCAAGAATGTAATAAGCACAAGAATTAATAGAACAACATGCAAGAAGAAGAAGAAACCATATCAATTATTACCAACATTCATTTCACAAGTTCAAAACCTCAGCAAGAGAGGAATTAGCCACTCATTCTTGGATTAATCATCCTAGAATGAGTGTGAATCATGCATACAATTGAAGGAAAGAAGAAGGGAAGAGAAGAAAACTCTTATCATTTCTATTCTTCAACTGCACAAAACCACGTTCCTGCTCCCACTTCTGAACTCAGGCTAAAAAAACTAAAACTAAAAAACTCTCCTTTAAAAATAACCTAAGTGTGCTATTTATACTAGTGGGAAATTTTTCCCGGAATAACAAGCAACGTGTCACGGAGGCCAACGTGGAGCATTGCCTCCATGACACGGCGTGGACGCGGACCCTCTCTGGAAATTTCATGGTCCGGATAATTAGCCTCAATGTGGCACGGAGGCCATCGCGGAGGCCTGTCTCCGTGCCACGGAGCTGACGTGCAGGCACACTGGAAATTGCCACTTTTATTTCTACCCAGGCAGTGTGCTACTGCGATGGCAGCGTGGCACGACACCATCGCGGAGCCACTGCAAAATATGCCATCCGAGGTCTTTTCCACGCTCGCATCCAAGTCCAACTCCGACATAGTTCCAACACGCATTTTAGCTCTTAAAAATCACATTATCCTGCAAAACAAATGCTAATCATGTTGGTTAGTATAAATTTGCATTTTATTACCAAATACATGATATTATATACACATTGCACAACAAACAAGGTAAAAATGATACGTTTGAGTATCACTTGGGCATATAAATCTGCCCAAGATCACTTCTGAAGCAATCATCAAGCAAGCCATAACTAGAAACTTCAAGCTGAAGAAAGGGACCATGCAGGTTGTCCAAAACACTTGCCAATATCAGGGCAAGCCGCATAAGGATCCCCACAAGCATATATTGACGTTCGTGGAGTTGAGTGAGAACTTTCAATATCAAAATGTGTTAGATTAGTATGTTAAGCTCACATTGTTTTTGTTCTAATTGATTGGTGAGGCCATGGACTGACTTCAAAATAAGCCTGAACGTTCCATCACCACTTGGGAGGTTCTTTCCAATAAGTTCATCAACAAGTTCTTTTCTTCGAGGAGGACAGAAGAGTTGAGAGGGAAGATCTATGGTTTTTTGTAGAGAGCTGGTGAAACCTTGGCTTAGACTTAGGAACAATACAAGGGCTACTTGAGATATCTCCTGCACCACATGCAGCCAAAGGAGATTATCGGGTACAATTTTATAGAAGGGATGAAGCCGGAGTCAAGGATCTTGCTTCATGCCACCGCACAGGAACAAATCATGTCCAAAAGAAATACTGAGATAGAAGCTCTTTTGAGCCTCATGTCAGTAAGTAGTCAAGACTATCAGGACAAGGTAAAGGGTTCACAGTAGCTAAGGTAACAGGAAAACTCAAGGAAAATGGTGTGGCAGTAATCCGAGCAGATATAAGTCAGCTGGTGAATGTGATTAGCAAGCTTGTGACAACACTAGCAGGAAGTCAGGTTCAGCAAGTCCACTAGGTCCAGACTCCACCACCATCATGCGAGGTGTGTGGAGAAGGCCATGTTTATTCGAGTTGTCCACTAAACCTAGAATCTATAGGTTTTGTTGGTAAAAACTATAACTAGGGGTACAGGAATGCAGCCAATCCCTTATTGGGAGGGATTCATAATTTCCTAAGGCCCCAGAACAACTATCCAAAGCCTCAGGGCCAGCAGCTGAGCAGTTCATTAGAGGAGATAATGAAGAAGTGTATGGTTCAGTAGATATAGGTGGTTAATGAGATGCAGAAGTCCATCCATAGGATGGAGAGACAGATGGGAAAATTGTCCCTTCAGCAGACTAACATACCAAAAGGGTCACTTTTATGTAACACCAAGAAGAACACCAAGGAAAATGTGAGTGCAATCTCTTTGCTTAGTGGTAAAGAGTTGGGTGAGGGGATCCCCAGAGAAAAGAAAGTTAATGATGAGCAGGTTGTGATATCCAGACAGGAGGATGGTGAGTCAAGCAATTCAAATCCAAAGTTGGTAGAAACCAGACCACCCTTTTCATTTCCACAAAAATTTAAGAAGTAGAAGGAGGACTCAGCCTACCAGAAATCTCTTGATATGTAGAAACTGGTACATGTTAACTTGCCGCTGGTGGAGCTTTTGTAGGATGTTCCAAAGTATACCAAGTATTTGAACAACATTGTAACAAATAACAGGAGGCTAAGGAAGCCTAAAACTATGGCTCTCACAGAAGAGTGTAGTTCTCGGGTGCAAAACAAAATTCCTAAGAAGCTGAAAGACCTCGAGAGCTTTACCCTTCTAGTGGTGATTGGGAAATGAGAAGTAGGTTCAGCATTTTGTGACTTGGGTGCAAGCATTAATTTGATATCTACATCTTTTTTCAGAACCTTGGGCTTAGGTGAACCACGTCCAACCACAATTACATTGCAGCTTGTCGATAGGTCTCTTGCTTATCCTGATGGAATCATAGAGGAAATCTTGATTAAAATTGGACCTTTCATTTCATCAATGGACTTCATAATTATTTCTTACGAAGAAGATGAAGTATTTCTCCTTATTTCGGGGAGAGAATTCTTAGCCAACGCAAATGAGGTAGTTTCGGATGTGTTTAGAGCGGCAAGGTGGCCACCTCATTATGAGAATTTCACAGTAAAATCAACGGTAGAGCCCAAAGGATGTAAGCGAGCAGTTGAGCATATGCTGCATGAGAACTTAACAAGTTCAACAGGTGATCCTAATTATCTCACTCGGATGAAGGAGTGAGAGTGACCTTCGTCGTGCCGCAACATTAAATTAGGCGTTGCATAGGAGGCAACCTGTGAATATCATACCACGACTATAACTAAGGCGCTCAATGGGAGGAAACCCATCTTTCTAACATTTTTGATTTGCAAAGATGATCATGGCTTTGGAGGCAAAAAGAGCGGGGAAAATAAGATGAAAATAAGTTAAGTCTGGGGATAGATACCTACTGTAGGGCACAAGGTGTTAACTCAAAAAAGAAAAAAAATTAGGTTGATGCTATGGATGGCGCGCCGCACTCGCCCCCTATCCACAAAGAAAATTTTTTCCTAAGTGTGTGGCAAGGTTACTGGCGTGCTACTCCAGGGTGAGTTTGTCCGAAATATTTTTGGTTCAAAGGGTCAAAGTTGACCCAAGGACCTTAAAATTACCAAAAATTCATGCCTCACACCTTTATTTTAAAACTCCATCCATAACCTCTCACTAAAAGTCAAAACAAAAAATTAAATAAAAGTCTCTCTCTTTTTAAAAAGGGTCGTAACTTTCCCTCTCCCATTCCCCCATTATTGTCTTCTCCAAGAAGCTTGGTGAAGCTCGTCTCTTTAACTCAAGTAAGTAACTCTCTTTTGTCTTGGTTATTAAGTGCAAAAAGCAAGCCCCATACTTTTATTCCACAGTTGAAGACCCAAAATCGCCATTGTTGGTGAAAATCTTAAATTTCATAATATGGGTTTCATGAGCTTTAATTTCTTAAATTCTTCCATGATAATGTGTTATCCATGTTGGGCTGCTTACTTTTTGTTGAATGTAGTGATCTTAAGTTGTATGGATCAAGGGGATTGATGATTTTAATTTCATGATTTTTGTGGGTAGAATATTGATTGTAGGGAGAGAAAGTGCTTCGTTCTTAAAGTCTTGAATGTGAAGAAACTTGAGTTGTTGAAAATTCATGTTAATGCAGTATGGATTGTAGTATATTTCATGTTGGTTGTTGAATGAATTGAATGTAGCTACTTTCACGTGTGGGTTACTTGAATGATGAATTAATGAAGGAAGGTGAAAGGAATGACCAAAGCGAGGCATTCTCACAAAAATAGAGGAGAGATGTGAAAAAAATTCATGAACTTGGTGGTAATGTGAAGTTAGTGAATAATTTGGACGTTGAGATTTGGGATGATAATGGGGGAAGTCTTAAGTATCCTATTTGACAAATTCTCGAAAGTATGCTAGTGAATTAAGTGTGGGGTTACTTTGCACCTGTTAAACCTAACTAGCTAGTTGTTTTGTTCACGAACTAATCTTGTGATGTTCTGTATTTTTGTTTGGAAGGTGTCATGGCATCAAACACTAACAAAGGAAAGGAGATAGAGCTAGCTAGAAAGGGTTTAAAGCGGCTCTGAAAAAGCACAAAGGATCGAGTTCATCGGCTAAGGGAGCCCCTGCTAGGAGGCTTTGAGAAATAGTAGTGGAGCCTTATGGACTATCATGGTTCAACATAAAAAAGGAGGTTAAATATGCTCCTGAGAATTGGATTGATGAAGGTCGTCTCGCACTTGACCTCCCCACCATTCAGGACAATGTCTGTGAGTTAGGATTAGGCTATATTTTTACCAAACCTAAGGAGTGCAACCTCACTTTGATGAGGGAATTTTACGCAAATTGGGACACTTTTTTGGGGGAGAGTAATGAGGTCAGAATACGGGGACAGGTGGTTTGGTTCACTACTAAAATATTCAATGCCTTCCTCAGTACACCTACTGTAGACCTATCTGAGTGCTTTATTCTTCTAAAGAAGCCTTCATATTTAGACATCCACCATACTCTTTTTGTTGAGTATTCATCTGACCGCTAGGCAAGGGACCCTAATGGAACTTACTATACATTCTCGTTCTCCTACATGAATGAGGAGGCAAAAGAGTCAATGAAGATTTCTTGTGTCGTGTTTCTCCCTAGGACACACATAACACACGTCACTGGAGAGAAGGTCATGTTGGTATACATGTTTATGAAAGGGCTACCACTCAATTTTGGTGCAGTTCTTAGAGGCAATATGAGGAGATCGAGGGATATCTGTAGGTGGAAATACTGTTATAGCAGTCTCTTGACTTAGTTTTTGAGAGGCAAAGGCATTAAGGAGGAAGGGGTAGACCTTCACTTACCCCGAACAAGGACCCTAGTAGGAAAGATAATGGATGTTACGAAGTTAAAGGAGCCCATCACTTCTACAGCTCCACCTCTCACTCTAACTGATCGCTAGGCCCGAGATGATAGTTGGAGAGGCCATATGTTTAGCATGCTTGTAGCTGAGGATTGGATACTGACATGCCACAAATAATGAGATGGAGGCTCTAGTGGATAGATACCCACTCATGGAGAGTTTCATACAGATGTGTAGAGTTGGGACTAGCCTTTGAGGAGTTGTTGGATGATGATAAGGCTATGGTGCATATTGAAGGGGTTAATGACTTGGACAATGATGAGGAGGAGGATAACACTACCATGGGAGCCATGTAGATTGATGGAAAGGATGATGATGAGGATGACGATGATTAGGAGTGCAAGCCTAAATGATTATATATAGCGGTCCAGGAAGTTCCTTTTTTTTTCTTATTTGATATAATTGTGTGTGCACTGAGGACAGTGCACTGTTTAAGAGTAGGGTGGAGGAAATATTCATATTTTCTCTTTCTTTATTATATTTTAGTAGGTTGTAGCATAGTGTCATTCCCTGTAGTAGTTACTCCATTATTCATTAGGTTATGTTTTGTAATAGATAGTATTGATGGTGATCGATAAACTGGATGATAACTGTGATGCTAGATAATTTGTTCATCTCTGGTAGTTGAGTTTGTTTAGTTTATTGTTAGAGTCAAAATTTTCAATTATTTTCATTTTTAGAAGTCGTTGTAGTCATAGAGTAATGACCTTCCCTATCATAGATGGATGACGACCATTTTAAGAGAAATTAGTCACATTTTTTTTTTGGTTTAAGTTAGACATAAACCACTTGTGCGCTCTTTTACATTTTACTTAGACGCTAAGCTTGAGGCGTTGAAGTAGTCAACTTAAGTGAGAATTCCATGAGAGACACACATAGTTCTTTAATTCGACTCAATATACTTGTAGGGCTTAATAATGAAAAAAATGTCATTCGATGTGATTGTATGAATGTGTATCCATAGGAAACCGACTAGAGTCTTGATACCATATGAGGTGAGATTGCCTTAGTGTATTGTTGGATGGATAGTTGTGTAGAGAGTTAAGATATGATTAAGGATTTTCTTTGAAAAAGTCATGTTTCCATGTTTGTTTTACCTTCCTAAACATTTTTCCTAGTTAACCGCCTTGAGCTTTAAGCCTTATTCTTTTGTTAGACACAATAGTAGCTTATTCCCTTTTGTTTTTTGACTCCCAGGGTTGTTGATCCAAAGTACTCTTAGGCACTTTGAGACTTAAATGTGAAGGTCCATCAAGGCACGAATGAAAAGGAAAAGGAAAGAAATAGTGTGGAAAATAAGAAGTGAAAATAGGAAGAAGAGGTGCCCATAAAATGTGTTGTTTTCTTGCTGCTGGGAAAATAAAAGAAAGAGTTTTAAGAGTGAATGTTCTTAGTAATTCTATAAGCAAAGGCTAGCGGGCAAGTAGTGAAAAAGGCAGCATGAAAAGAAAAAAAAAAGGGTGAGTAGTGAGGGTTGGACAACAAGGAAAAGGTGGTGGACTTAAAAGAAGATAAAAATATGTCTTAAAAGTGCTTAGACATTTGTAGTCATTATAAAATAAAATTCATTCCTACCCATCCCTTAGGCGACATTACAATCAAGAAAAGTCCTTATAATCTTAATCTCTTGAAATGACTAAGTAGTCTAAGTGTACATAAAAGGCAAGCTTATGTTATGTTTCATATGTATGATACATTTTTTTGAATGTGAGTGTGCCTTACTTATTATGTTCCATGCTTTGCATTGATAATTTGAGAGAGGAACATCACTAAAAGTGAGGGGCATAAGATTCTCAGTCGGTGTACTATGTGTTGCATGTTTTGTATTTAATCATGTTGGTCCTGTTTTCAAATTTGTTAATTATAGAAGTTGTGCAGTCTTGAATGTTAAAACACTGTATATTCTTGATGTGAATTGCTAAAAGTTGATGACCCATTTAATCGTATACCCTCTGCTAGTTGTTTGAGTGTGAATTGATAGAGGTGATAAGTGGTGAGAAAATATTCGTTTGTGCTGGAGTTGAGGATTGTTCAAGGATGAACAATGGCTTAAGTGTGGGGTGGTGATGTTAGGTATATTGTTATGCCCATTTGTCATGTTTTTACTCATATTTAACCTTGTTTTGAGTTCATAACCCTTATGAAATGTATGACTTCATGTTTTTGGGTGTCTTGTGGCTATTGAATGTTTCTAGATGTTTTGAGCAGGAAATCAAGGAAAAAGAATCCAAAAATGACTCGAGGTGTGAAGAAAAAGCGTTCGCGAATGTTAGCCTAGGCTATGGATGGTGTGGCGTGCCAACACTTGTACTTCAGAGAAATATGCATCAAAGTTGCTGTTATGGATGGCGTGTGGCGCCAGGCCCGTAGCTTCGGAGATAAGAATTTGACTAGCACCTTGGCGAAATGGATGGCTTGGAGCCCTAGAAGTATTCCAGACATAGGAAATGTTCTCAATATTCTGGTGCAATGGATGAAGTGGGGCGCCAGAAGGAACCTAATGCTCAGAAATTTGACTAACACTCTGGTGCTATGGATGAAGTGGGGTGCCAGAGGTGTTTAGAAGTGTAGAAAGTTGGCTAACACCTTGGTGCTATGGATTGAGTGGGGCGCCCAGAGCTAGACTTTAGAGGAAAATTGACCCGTACTTTGGGCTATGGATCGGGTGGCATGCCAGACACGTCCTAGATAGATTTTTGCTGATTTTAAAGATATTTACTTGAGGGAAAAAGCATCTTTTGAAGTCTCACCTATAAATACAATATTTAGGGCATTTTTAGCATATCTTACATCATTTTGTTTGATTATAGAAGGTTGTAAATGTAGCTTTTAGAGGAGAGACAAGTTCCTACTTAGGTTTCTTCTTTTCATTATAGTTTTATTTTGAATGATGATGATTTCTATATTTTTCTACTTGAACATGAGTGGCTAAATGCCCATTCTATGATTTTGGCCATATTTGATGGTTGAAGTTTGATAGACTGATTTATGCTAGTTTGATTCATCATTAAAGGTTGTTTATATTTACTTATTTTAATTTCCTATTTAGTAGACTGATCACCTTATAAGTAAATCTTTTGTCTTTTAGTTGAACATGGGAAAGGGAACCGAAAGGGAATCGAAAGGGTTAAAAGTAAATGTAAAATAGGAAATCGAAGATCTTTTGGCCCATTGGTTGAAGGTCAGAAGCTGTTCATGAGGATAGGGATATACTTTTCAACCCTTTTTATTTGATATACAAGTAGGCATAATCGTCGTTTCACATTTCTCGAGCGACCATAGGGACATAGGCGTTAGGGTTCATGAGATAGTTCTTGGAGGCTCAGAAGAGTGGCAAGAATTGGAGTAGTAACTTGCAATTAGCAACCCTATAAAGAATTAATCTAACGTAATCAAATCTTGATAACTCAACCTGAAGAAAAAGTGTCATTTCCCAAGATTTTCATCATCATCTAAAGTACAAACAAGTCTGCAACAATCTTAGTTCTTTAGTTAATTTTACATTTCAAGTTCAATAGTTTAATTCTCAAACTATTCCCCATTTTTATCTATTTTGTTAGAATAACAAAATAAAGAAATAACCTTAAAAGATTGATCTGACAAGTCTTTGAGGAATCGATAATCGGGAATTCACTATCCTATATTACATGACGACCACATGTGCTTGCATGCGCTTGGGAGACATCATATAGAAGCGGATGGGAAGTCAAGAGTTGGTGATGTTAGCCTAGCCTTAAGAAAGGATTCAAGAGACTTAGAATTATGACTTCAAGCTAGGGGGAAGATGATAAGTTGAAGGGCCAAGTCAATTCTGAGTTTTCTAGTACGGAAATTCTAGAAGCGGTATTTATGGGATGTTGATCCATTCCTTGTAACACCCAAAAATCTGTAAGAGCAAACTCTATGACTGTAACAGAGAGAACAGGAAAACCTGTACCAGGTCAAAGAATAAGTCAAGATGTGACTCATCAAGTGATTGGACGAGTCCTGGTGTTACCCGTTAAGTGTGCAAGTTAGTGAAAAAGGCTAGTTTTAGAGTAGTCTTGATGACTAGTTAAGTGACCCATTAAGTGACATGACAAATCATCAACTAAGGCGTCAAGAGAAGATCAGAAAATTTGAGAAGAAGTTGCCAGTGACAGTGGGTCAGGGGAAGACCCTCAAGTCTCCCAACAGGTTGTCCAGTGACTCGTTGGTCTAGCAGTGAGGATTTTCCTGTCGGCTCATTAAGGGTATTTTTAAGTTCTAAGTTCGAAAATCCTAAACTAAGTTGTTTTAATTCTTCTGAAGGGTCTTTTTATGGGTTTCAATTATCCTAAACTCTCATTCTACTCCTAACATCCCTCAGTGAAGATCAAATCCCCTCAAGAGAAGCTAGGGTCCTTCATCAAATCTTCTCCTCAATTCCTTTTGAGTCTCCAATCAAGTTGAGGATTCTTCAAGCCCAGGTATGTAGGGTTATGAATGGGGAAAATTCTTCCAACCCCATACCAAATTTCATCCCAATCCTATAATTTCAAGTTTCTAGGCATGCCAAGTTAAATTATAGGGTTTTACCCAATTTTTATGAAATCTTCCATGTTATCTCTGTGGGTTTAATCCTCTCATGTTTCAATTGATGTTTTATGGCTATTAGGGTAGATTAAACCTCAATTTACTTCCTAATACTTGATTTCAAGTTTACAAAGATTATGCACTATTATGCATGATTCATGAATTTCAAGTTTATAAATCCATGATTTCAAGTATGATGAATTATCAAGTATGCATGAGTATTTATGAATTCTTAACTTATAATTCCATGATTTTGTAATGATGAAGCCTTATTCAAGTATGTGTGATTTCCATGAAAAGACAAGTTTATGTATCACGGCTAATTGTGGCACTAATTCTATAGCTAGTTCATGCATGTCAAGTATGATTATGATTTCAGGATTTTAAACTAGCCCATGCAAGTTCAAGCATGTTTTCATGATAATGGTTATGAGCCACGTGCATATTTTTGAAAGTAAGATCTAGCACC
Organism: Datura wrightii; assembly: GCA_035772735.1. Classification (NCBI taxonomy): domain Eukaryota; kingdom Viridiplantae; phylum Streptophyta; class Magnoliopsida; order Solanales; family Solanaceae; genus Datura; species Datura wrightii. Next base: position 102,701,986 of record JASDFA010000007.1, read on the forward strand.
AAATAGGCTAGGGCTTCAGGCAAACCTTGAATCTCAAAACTCCGTGCCACCGAAGGTATATATTCATGTTCATACCCTATGGGATTCACAAGTGATATCATGCGTCTTACCATTATTATTATTTTTCATCTATTATCTTCTTCTTCTTCAATTTTAATACTATTTTTTTTACTTTGAATATCTTTACTATCTTGCAATAAATATGTTTCTGCCCTTTGATTTGTTTATCATAGATTCTTCACTCTTCCATTTTTCAAACCTATTTCAAAAAAAATTTTTTTTTTTAGCCAAGAGTCTGTCTAACTCACAAAGATAGAGATAAGGTCTACCTATTTACCCTCCTTAGACCTCATTTGTGGAATTACATTAGGTTATTATTATTTTATATTCACATATCTTTAATTTTTGACAACAAGCGTAATATATGCGCGAAATTAATATTCAACACATTTTGTGTATAAAAAAAATTAGAGATAGTGATGCTTCATTGTTTCATGACAAATCATTAGATATGAAAAATCTAATTATATTAAGAAACAAATGTTACTGTAAAAAAAAAGTGTGATAGAGAAAATAAAATTGGTCAATGAATAAGACTTTTGGAATCATCCATTAGAGTTTCTTGAAAATTGAAATATGTGATAATGACAAATCTTTAATTATGTTTGGGCAATACATTTCTAAACTTTAATTTATATAAGAATATTTCATTATGTTATTTTTGTGATTCAGATGTTATGATAGAATAATTCGAAACTTAATACGCTCATTGATAAATGCGCAAAGCGCAGGAAAATTACTGCAAAAATAATCGTGTAACTAAAGCAAATATGAACACAAACATAAAATAACGACCACTGCTGCAGAATTTAGTAGAGGATTATTTCCAGCAATGGGGGTAATCAAATGACCTCCTAAACAAATTCTAACTCCTGGGATTAGTAGTCATCACGTGATCCTCTATATCCACCATAGTCGTCTTCATCACGTCCTCTATGGTGATCACGTGACTGTCTACGTCCACCGTAGTTATCTTCATCACTTCCCCTGTAGACATTATCACGTGACTGTCTACGTCCACCATAGTCTTCTTCATCACATCCTCTGTAGTCATCACATGATTTTCTACGGCCACCGTATTCTTCTTCATCACTCCCTCTATTTGAACCTGACTGCAAGTGAGGAAAAGACATTTTTAGTTAATTTTGTTCTTTAACTTATATGTACTTATAGTGTATAAAAAATTATTCACTATAACTTCATTTTAACCGGAATTACTAATTTTATTTTGCAGATGACAAATCTCAGTAATTAAATGCAATTGTATATATTTTATTTGTCTCAATTTATATGACACACTTTTCTTTTTAGTCACCTCCAAAAAAAATAACACATTTCTTTACTAATAACAATTTAACTTTAAAATACTCATTTCTCTCTTAATGAGATGATTTATAGCTAGACGACATCTATAACTTATTTCACCTCAGAATTTTTTAAAAAAAATTAAATTTCTTAAACTTGATGTTCAGTCAAAGTACATCACATAAATTGAGACCGAAGTAATTATCTTTAGGTCGCTAAATAAAGTACTTCGTCAATTCCTACTTACATGGTGGTATTTGAATTTCAAAAGTCAAACAAATTATTTTTTGACAGCAAATTTTTTTATCTCTTTTAAATATTTTAATTATTGTAATTTAAAGTACTTTTATGTAATTTCATAAATTTTATTTTGAAAAACTAAAAGACTTTATATACAATTAAAAATTTTAGCGTTGAAAAATGAAAAATATTACATAAATTGAGATAGATGGAATCATTTTTTTCCTCATAAACTCCTCGTATAGTCATACTCGAGATTTCTTTTGAGTTTGACATATACTTCCTCTATTTTAATTTGTTTATTTTACTTTTCTTTAGTTTGTTTTGAAAAAAATATTTTTTTTTTAATTTGACAATTATTAATTTCAATATTTGACATGAAATATTTAAAATCACATGATTAAAATATATTTTATTATAGTAAATATATAAATATTTAAAATCATAAAATTTAAAAAATATCTTTATTTTCTTAAATTAGGTATCAAGTTAAATTAAGAAACATAAAACGAGATGAAAGTGAGTAATAATCTCACCTTAGCAGTGAAGGTGAGGCCGAGTTTTATCTCTCCACAAAATTCTTCATCCTTGACAACATTGTAAGAGCGTGCTGGCACCTCTCCTTCGCGCAACACTTCATGTAAGGGAATTCTGTTTCAAATAAAAAAAGCACAAAATATAGACCAAAATGATTATCACTAGACAACATGAAATGAATAAAAAAACATATTAATTAATATATTGTTAGTTGAATGGATCAGAACGATTATTAACGTTGCTTGTCCAATAAAATCATCCGAACTGAAAGTATCTTTGTCCATAATCTTGAGGGTGATCTCTTCAACATCACGACTTATTGTGAAAATAAAGGTTTCATTCCACTCAGGTTCAGTTCCCTCACCTGTAGAAAGCCACTTATTATAAAGAGCAAGAAATTGGGATTAACAACCGAAACAAATAACTGATACATAGCATGAAATGATGGACATACTAATATAAAAAAAAATTTCTCTCTCTGTATATAGAGGATTTAGATCCATTAACTGAATGTATAATAGATGAAAATTCAATCTTTAGTTAATGCAATTAATTACAAATACCTTCTGCAACACCACTTTTCTTCTCTTGAGTCCGACAGGTGATGATCACATAAGGATTCATACTAGCTGTTGAAATTGGAAAAGCCAATTAATCAAAATTATTGAACCAAGAGATGAATGATTAGTAATATTAAAAATAAAGAACGAGGGGACATGCCGCCTAGTGTTACATAATTAAAGGGAAAAAGGAAGTTCTAAAATTTATTGTGCTGTAAGGGACATGATTCATAATGTATATCTGACGTTGGTAGTACACATTCGTTGGTGCAATTTACTATATATACATTGGACCTATGTGCACGCACACATATATATATGATACTATTTATTTATATGCATGTATTATATTTGCATGCATAAAATTAAGATCTAAACCAAAATTACGCTATTTGTCACAGAAAGCAAGATCTGGTATCATTTAGGTGGCCAAAGGTCAAGGAGAACAAATGTTCGTTTTCTCTACCAAAATTATTTGATTCAGTTATGGAAAAATTGAATCATCAGGATCAAATGCTCAAAAACCATATTCTCTTTCCCCTTCCAAATCATGATAATTAAAATTAGAAAATGAAGATTCTGAAGATCATACTGAGCCAATTTTGGTCTTCAAGGCCTTTGGCATTTGCAAGAAATACTTCAAGCGTCCCAGTTGGCATCTTCTTGGATCGAGTTACCTTGACAGAAACAAAACAAGATAGTGGAAAGATCTATAAAAGCTTCAATTCGTACCTGTTTTCTGTTTCGAATGATGGCCTTTGGGCCTGTTCAATGCTCATTTTATAATTAACTAGCCCAATCACTACAATCCACGTGGTTTGTAGTGTGTTCAAAAATAATAGTTCTTGAAAAATATTCTAAAAATTATTGCAAAAACAATCACCTTTTCAAATTGCCGTAAAACCAAAATTTCCTTTCAAGAAGATTATAAAATAATATTGAATGTAAAAATATAACTCATGATCTTTTTTCTTCTTATTCTTTATGTGAGACAGATATTTCATTATATAGTCATGTCTCTCTATTTAGTAGGGATTCAATAATCGTAATTCTAATAATATAATAAGCCTAAATTATGTCAATATTTAAATCCTCTCTCTATCATCTCCTCTCAAGTTGGACGTTGACAACGATATAACTCTAAGCTTACTACAGAGTTCAAATAAAAATTGTTGTTTGATGATTCATCAATAATTAATGCATAGAGTTCTTGTAGAGTTTGGAGTTGAGATTGATTGGTGTAATCCCACCTGTAAAAGTAAGAGATAGTAGTGTGATTGGTTTTTTCACAAATTTGGCATGGATTTGCACATTTTTAAGAGCTCTCATGATTATTTAGGAAACTAGATTGCCCCAGGATTGTTCATCGATGGTGTATGTGTTGAACTTAGGTCCGAATTTACCTGTATTTCTATCAAGTTAACCTTGTGTTTTCTTCGTTTGAAAATCCATGCTCAATATGATCTTTCTTGATATCTTTTCCCTCGTATGGTACCCTCTCAATGTATTAACAAACTAAGTCAAGGTTTGACATAGAGTCTTGCCCAGAATAACAGTCCTCAAGATTTTTTTTAAAGACCATTAGCAAAGTTTAACCTTGCCATCTTGGTCTAACGGTTTTTGTACAGCAGTGAGACTAGTGCAAATTTCCTTGAATTCTTAAATGTATCTATCTATTGATTTTGATTCTATCTTGATACTCTTGAATTGTTGATTCAATTGAAATCTCATATCCTTGGTAACTTGTATATAACTAATCTCAAGACCCTCCCAAATTATTTTGGTCGAATTACAACCAATGACAAGTGTTAGAACACCATGACCTTTGATTCTACATTCATGATCATGTGGTATTTTGAAGATTAAAAAATTATGTACAAGAGAAATTCTATATGAAGAAGGAAGACAGAAGATTGAAGATTCGAGAATCAGGACCTCATAGATATCGAAGAAAAAGTGATTATATTAAAAATACTTCTAGAGAAACCCATCAGAAAATATGTTTCTCTAATTAGAAATACAGATTGTCAAGATGAGGGTAGTGCACCAGGAATTATTTGAAAATGTCAACACGGGATAATTCAACATTACAAGCACCTGAATTTCAATACAAGAAAAGTTACCATAGATTATGCATACAAAATTAGCTTGGGAATAGGACAAAGAAGCTGACGCACGAGAAGATACAAACGAAGTCAAACTAGGATTGGACTCCTTAACAGTCTTGAACTAATTCGTGTTTGGATTGGATAACTACAAGACAGATATTTATACCTATATAAACAACATGAATAATGATTTGGACCATGACCACACCAAAAGAGAGAGGAGTTAGAGTGAAAAGAGATCTACATAAAAATTCTTGTCAAAGAAGCTACTGCTATATTAAAAGAATTTGTTCCTATCAAGTTTTATTCATACAGTTCTTGGGTTATAATAGTAAGTTTTTTGGTATTGGTTCCAAGAAAATATCTTAATTAATTTCTTATTTGATTGTAGTAGGTGTTGTTTTATGTCTGTAAGAGACTTCATTGACATGGTATTGTAATTGAAGAAGAAGATTAGAGAGACTAGAGATTGGGATTGTTGGAAATGATTCCCCAGGTGTTATAAGAGTGGTTGTAAATATTAATTTTTTTCTTTAGTTTAGTGGAAGAGGTTAAGTAAATCTCTGTAAGTAAATCCTACAGAGGTAGATTATAATTCTTGCCTCCCTTGAGTAAGAATTTTCCAAACTAAATGTTTATGTTGATTTTCTATTCTGCAAGTTACCTTCTTTCATAGTTTCTCAAAGAACCTAGTTCTTTGAGTACTTATGTTGCAACCAAAATAACAATTATTATTAGAGATAGATCTTTAAATAAAGGGCAACACCATGAAAGACTGAAGATGCTGACACCATTGTAAGTTTATGAAAGTAAATCAACAACAAGGCCATTATATTGCTAGAAAGAACTACGTTAAGAACAGAGGCCAAACTACAAGAAGAATTAGATTCTGAAAATAAAGGTCAAGATTTATGAGGAGTACACCAATCCAAACAAATAAAGAAGAGAATCAGATTATAATAGATGATTAGGAAATGCTTGCATCAATGGATGACTCAAAAAAAAATCCCACAAAATCAATTGTCTAGAAAAGGTCCTCATGGGATGAAGAAGACAATGAAGAGGAGGACATCACCAAGAATTACTTCTCAGAGGTTAGGAAAGAAGTTCACACTTACTCTAGAAGGAAACTAGAAAGTATGATTCAGACCACCCTCAATATGCTTTTTAATATTTACATTGAAAGGAATGAATTGATGCAAGAATACACTGACCTTAAAATAAAGCACTTAAATATGAAAGGAGTAAGAGAAAATCTATAATGTGAAATTGAAGATTTTAAGAACCAGATTCTCAAATTGAAAAATTAAAGGGAAGGATTGGACATTTAGAGGATTCTAGCCTCACCCTCCAAGAAAAATGCTCATGCCAAGAAGACTCTGGAAGAATTGAAGAACGTAATTGAAGACGTCAGGGCTCATATGTATAGAAAGAACATATCCTTAAGTATGATAATTTACTTGCACTTACATCAAAGTAGTATAAGATCTATCTTGAGGAAGAAGAAGTTAAAAAGTAATAACAAAGGTATTTTTTTGAACACTTAATGTTTTTACTGCAAAGACTATGAACATACAAAGAAGACATGTAGAATCAAGACAAGGTCAATTCAAAAAAGCAAACATCAATTTGAAGAGTGGAGGAAAGAAGAACCTGATTCCTCACATATGCAAGGACAAGTACAAAGGTATTCTCACTATTACTTAAGGGAACCCAAGTCGACTTCGGTTCCTCAGAGTCAACTCTAGTTAAAAAAAAGAGATATAAAGGAAGAGGAATCAAGAGCATGTGTAAGAGTCTTGACACATGAAGAAAAAAGAAGTAATATCCCTTCTATTAAAATTCCATGAAGAGGGAACATGAGATAAAACAAGAGAAACCCACTCCCAGGAAATAGAGAGTATAGAGGCCAAGAATATTATAAGAAAAAATTAGGGGCTGATTAGCATAACAAATAGCCAAGATTTGTCACTCGAAACTATTTTTGGGAACCTGGTTCTTAAAAAGAAAGAAGCATCAAAAGGCTAACAGAGGTAGGATTTTTCCTCTCCAAAAGTGTTTACAAAAAATTTCAAAAATCTCAAAATTTGGACCTAAATATCTCTTCTAACGCTTGAAATATAAAAGGGATGATAACAAGGGCATGGTTCTTGAATTTCCATTATTCAGGAAAGATGAAGAAAAAGCCTCTTAAAATAAAGGAAGGCTGCAAATAGGAATGGAAGAAAAAAATAGCAGATGAACGATACCATAAAAACTCAACAGAAGAAGCGGGTTCCAAGTTACTGCGAAAACAAGGTATTAGGTTCTTTAATTAATCAACCACTAATAAGAATATAAAGAAGAAATTTTGGATCATCCAAATAAGTTAATCCTCGAGTCTCTTGAGTCTAAAAGTATAAATAAAGGAGTTTCAAAAAGAATAGCCACAATTCACTCATGTTGATGGATAAGAATAGAAGGATGAACTTCTAGGGAAACTAGGCAAAAGAGTTGGTTCTTTAAGAATAAGAAACATATGGTGTGTAGAACCAGAAGAGAGGTAGTATAGAAGAACATAACACTTGTGATAGAGAAAGAAAAATCACATGAGAATCATATGAAGGGGAAGGAGTGAAGATGCAGAAAAAGCTGATCAACAACACTCTAGATTACCACAAGATGTAACCGTGATTAATGCATTATGTTAGAAGATAACTGGTAATGTCATCCTACTCTTAAGAATGATTATTCACAAAGAAGAAAGTCAAAAAACCTGATTCTTATAACTAGTCAGGTATGCATCTACTTTTCATATAGTTAAATATCATAAGATTCCACAAAGCTAACAATTACTCCTAGTCCCTAAAATATGTTTTGACATTATCCAAGTCACATATCATCAACCTTGTTGCCTAACCATCTAGATACTTGACCACATCATACCTCTTCAAAAACATATTCCTCAAGATTATTGCTTACATGTTTCTTATTAGCTTGAGTTTCCTAAAATATTGAAATCCCAAAAATTTCTTGCTTGCCAAAATCCCAATAAAAATTATAGATCATGGAGGACGTGTTCTAGGGGAAATAAGAGGAAGACTTTTAAGAAGAAGGAGACTCGAATTGTGAGGAGTAGATAGTGATAAGAGTTAAGGGAGTTAGTAAAATTGAGAGGAATAAATCAAAATAGAATGATAAGGTACTTGTAAAATTCAGCATTGAATGTTGGTGAAGATCCAAAAGAAAAAAAATTAAGGGATTGATAAAGAACCCGATCCCTTGATATTGTCCGAATAAAAGATGTGAATGGATAAATCAAGATGTGTGTGATAGAGATCTTATCATGGGTGGTTGTCTTTTTATAGAATAAAAGTAGGTTCAAAAAATAGTGTAACACCCAAAAAGTCCCTACGATCAAGCCCTAGATATATAGCAGATTCAATAGAAAATTTTGCATTTTTCTCTCAGAACGAGTCATCGTTCATTGGTACGGATCGTAGGACGGAGTCATAGTGAGAAGGAAGTGCTCCCAAGTCAATGATAATGACTAATGGAACAAGTCATAGGTTGAAGTAATGAGTCATTGTTAGGAGTCATGGTAAGTTATTGATTATATGATCTTAACCAACGAGTCAAGGAACGACTCATAGTTTGGTGCGACGGGTTGTAGAATGCAGTCATGGTTTGGACCTGCTGAGGGAGGAGTGATATCATGAGTCAAGGTATGACTCATTATAGGAAACAATGAGTTGTGATAGGCATCTGTGGTGAGAAGTAGAGAGTTGGGAAACTAGGACTGGCTAGCAATGGAAGGAAACCACGAGTCGTGGTTCAGTTGTACGAGTCATGGTACGACTCATGGTGACTGGCAGTGTGGTTTTCCCTTTCGAATCATTAAGGACATTTTCATAATTCCTAAGCTCCTGACTTCCTAATGACATTGTTTTGAGCCCTATAAGGAGTATTTTAAGATGGTTTAGACTAGCCTAAGCCATTAGGCTCCCATGCATGCATTATATTGAAATTCCCTTCTAAGTTCAAACTAGAATTCTCCTCAATTTATTCCCCAATTCTCTTAGGCTTTCAAGACTGATTTAGAAATTAGTTTACCCAGGTATGTGGGGCTATGAATGGGGGATTTCTTCCACCCTCATGCTCAAGATTCTTCGTAAGTTCATGAATTCATGTTCTTAAGCAAGTGTTTTAATTCCTAGGATTTTAACCCAATTTTATGAAATTATCTATGCTATGTTTATGGGTCTAATCCTCTCATATTCTAATGTATGTTTTAAGTCTAATGGTAAAATTTTATCCTTAATTTGATTATAAATTCATGATTTCAAGTTATTAAAAATTATTCCCTATTACGAAAATTAGCTTATGATCCATGATTTCAAGTATGATGAGTTATCTAGCATTCATGAATTTTTATGAAGTCTCAACTTATGAATTCATGATTTTGACTTATGAATTCTATTTCAAGTATGCATGATTTTATGATTTAGGCAAGACCATGCAAGTTAAGTATGTTATTTATGATTTAGCCAAGGCTAATAAGATCAATTTACGATATGATTTCAATACTTCCAATGCAGCTTATGATATAATATGATTTGGAGTCAAGACTTCCAATGCAGCTTATGATATGATATGAGATGGAGTCAAGACTCCCAATGTAGCCTATGATATGACATGGAGTTAAGACTCCAATGTTCAGATTCAAGCTATATTTTGAGAAAATGATTATATGAGCACTATGCTTATTTTGGGAGTAGTATCTAGCACCTAGTAGCGTTGGAGTTTCGAGGTTCCCCGGTGTAATACCCCCCAAATCCTAAAGATTAGACCTTGAAATAGAGAAAACTAAAAATTCTTCATCAGGTCACAGAATGAGTGATTTTGTGACCCGTGGGGAAAACCACGAGTCATGAGGTGACTCGTGGTGAGGTGTTTGACTTGAGTTGAAAAAGATTGTTGAGGGGTCACCACGGGCATGACCACGAGTCATGGTCAGACCCCACGACTCGTTGAGTCAGCCATGGCTAAGGAAAATTGGAAGGTGGAGTTTGAGGTGGTGGTATACCTTACGGATAGACCCCACGAGTCGTGGTCAAACACCATGATTCTTTGGGTGAATCATGGTCAACAGGTAATTAATGGTCTGAGGTTGGAGGCAGTGGAGATAACGAGTGGTGATCGAGTCGTGATCACCGGCAACTATTCGTATGATGGCCCATTATGAGTTCCAGGTGAAACCTCGACAGTGTACACAACAATTGGTGTAACAACCTGTGGCTGGTGGCAACAACTCGTTAGGTCCCTTGTGGGGACTAATGAGCAGTTATTTTCTATAAAGTTATTAGGGGAATTCTCGTATTCCCTATGCTCTAAGGTCCTATACTACGTCATTTTAAGCCATTTCCAAGGTGTATTAAGATAGGTTAAGTCATTCTAGCCTATTCAAAACCTATGCATGCAAGTTAGGGAGTTAGAGAGGACATAAAGCTTAAGCCCTTCCAATTCTTCTCAAATCCCTCTTGGGCAATCAAGGAAGTGTAGGAATCAGCTTTAATCAGGTATGTAGGGTTATGAGTGGGTGAATCCGTTCACACCCATGCCCAATCTCTCTCTCTCCATCATGAAGTTCCTATGTTGATTCTATGGGATTTTAACCCAATGCATGAGATTGTTAATTTTCTACATGGGTATGATTTATAGATGTCTCTATTATTAAATTATGATTCATGGGAAAGTTTTATATTGTTTTCAAATAAAAATCATATTTCATGTTTTATAAATTCAAGATGCCCAATGATAAGAAGTTCATGAAAGTTGAGATTTATGATGAATGTTCTAGTATGATGAGATATTTATGAGGAAAAATATGTTTTCAAGTTATCCATGTTTAAGATCATATTTTCGAGTGAGTCATGTATTTTCAGGAATGTTAATGTATCGGGTAAGGCCCATAGGTTCAACTATGATTATGATTTTACAAACTTAAGCTTACCACATGGTTTTGGAGCGAAGACTCTCATTTATGTTCAGCTTGTGGTATTGTTTGAGCTAAGGCTCCTCATGTATGATTCAGACTTATGTATTCACAATCATTTAGCTTTTTCAATAGATGATAGTCAGCTTCATTGAAAAATGATGGAGAGCATATGCATGTTTTGGGAGTAGTGTCTAGAACCGAGTAGGCGATGGGTCAGCCAACCCTATGCCTCGGAACTACGCGGCAACGTGGTATGATCAGATTTTATTGGGACCTCCTATGTGAGCTATCCCCTACTCCATTGGGCCACGAGCTTAATATTGATATCATGGTATCTTCCTTAGCCTTAGCAAGGCTTTGGACGGCTCTAGCCACTTGAGTATGATAGTTGGGACCACGTAAGCTCTATCGTGATATGTCAGTTAAAAAATGAGTCTCTCATTGTTCCTCATGATTTTCAGTTATGCATGTTCATCATTCATGATATATATACATATATATATGTTCTAAAGCAGGTTTGACCCGATGTTTAGTTTTACTTGTGATTATCAGATTTCAGCTTTGGGTCAATTGATTCAGTTATGATGTTATGTTATGTTGAGAGCATGCTTTCAGGAAAATAACATGCAATCCCTACTCTCATATTCTTAGTTTCTTTATTTTTTATATTATTCATGTTTTAAATGATTTTACTTATTAAGCGGTTTTACTTACCTTTCATACTCGGTACATTCCACGTACTGACCGCATACTCTATGCTGTATCATTTCATGATACATGCCCCGACATTCAGACTCAGCCCCGTCTTTAGCCAGCTTATCAGAGTTAGCATCCCACATATTCTAGTGAGTCCTCATATTCCGAGGACCATGCTTACTCAATTTTTTTTTGTACTTTCAATTTTCAGTCTTAGCGAGTTAGTTTTGGGTCTTGTCCCATCAACTCATCATACTTAGAGGCTTTTGAGACAAAAAAGATGTATGCAGCTTCAGATTCGTGTGTATTTCTAATGTTATGCTTATTTTAGACTTTTGCTAAGTTTATCATGTTAAATCTTCCGTCTTTATTGATTGAGCTAGATGTATGTTCATGCCATGGGTCGACTTGGGGTCTGTCGGAGCTCCTTGTCCTGTGTTGCGATCCAAGCCTATGTTCGGGTCATGAAAAACTTGGTATCAGAGCAATAGGTTTGAAGTGTCCTAGGGTGTCTGAAAGCTACATTGAGTAGAGTCTTTTTCATGGGTGTGAAGTGCGCCAGCGCCACACTAATGAAAAAGAGGCTACGAGACGTTTAGGAAATGTTTCATTTTTTCATGAGTTATGTCGTGCGATGAAATGCCTCCCTATCCTTCTAACTCATGTTATTCGTGATTGCAGAATCATGGCTCCCTGCAAAGTTAACGGTAGGAGGAAAGGAATGGAAATGGCCACAAGGATGGCAACAGAGATGGCAACCAACAAGCTCTACCAGTCTAGGAGCACCATGCACTGGAGCTGGTTGCCCATGCTGAGTTTCAGGCAGCTATTCAGATTCTAGCGTAGGCCTTGACCGCTCTGTTCAATCATCAGGCAGTGGCGCATATTCTGAAAAATGAAAATGCGGTGGTAGTTCGAGTCAGAGATTTCCTAGAATGAACCTGCCAGAGTTCCTTAGGTCAAAAGTGGATAAGAACCCGCATGAGTTTATTGATGAGATTGTGAAGATCACCCAGTTCATGGGGTTAAATGGAGTTGAGTGTGCTGAGTTGGCCTCAACCCAGGTCATGGGGGTGAATGGAGTTGAGTGTGCTGAGTTGGCCTCCTATTAGTTGAAAGGGGTCGCACACATCTAGTTTCGACGATGGAAGGATAGTAGGGCTGCTGGAGCAGACCCTGTCACTTGGGAGGAATTCCATGTTGCATTCCTAGATTGGTTCTTCCCTCATGATATGAGGGAGTTAAAGGTAGTCGAATTCATGAGTCATAAGTAGGGTACGCTGACGGTACATGAGTATGCCCTTGAGTTCACTCGCTTATCAAAATACGCCCTAGAGTTAGTGGTTGATCAGAGGTCGCGGGTGAGCAGGTTTGTTCATGGGGTGGAAGGCTATTTGGACAAGGATTGCAGGACCGCTATGCTCCATCAGGATATGGATTTTCCTCGAGTAGTATTATATGCCCATAAGATGGAGGCGGCGCATATGAGGGAGAGAGAGGCCAAGAGTGCCAGGACTGATAGCTACAAATTCTCTTAGCCGAGGTCAGGTGATGGGCACCGACAGTAGACTCACCAGAGATCCCCAGCCATAGTATCTTCAGCGTTAAGTATGCCATCTAGAACTAGGAACAATTAGGGAGGGTGAGTATCAGGCTCTATGGGTCAGAACAGCAGGACCGCGGATTCTAGCATCCAATTTACGGTAGGTATGGTCAGGGGCACACAGACTAGTGCTTGGCAGGTACAGGTGCTTGCTTTAGGTATGGGAAGCCCGAACATATGCTCAGAGATTGCCTAGCAGTGAGACAAGGCCATGATGGGGGTCGAGGCCCAGCTCCTAGTTTAGCAGCTCCAGCAACACGTCTCTTCCAACAAGGTGCTTCGACTATTTCAGCTGGCGGTCAGCGCCAGAACAGATTTTATGCTCTTGCATCTCGTCAGAAGCAGGAGACTTTCCCCGATGTGGTTACTGGTATGTTACGAGTTTTCCATCTTGATGTGTATGCTTTGTTAGATCTGGGGGTTACCTTGTCTTTTTTTACACCTTATGTGGCTAGTAATTTCGGAGTCAGTCCCGAAGTCTTGTCAGAACCCTTCTCATTCTCTACTCCAATAGGTGATTCAGCTGTAGCTAGACGAGTGTATAGAAGTTGCCCAATCACAGTCCTTCAAAGAGTCACCTCAACAGATCTAGTGGAGTTAGCCATGATAGATTTTGATGTTATCCTCGACATGGATTGGCTATTTCCATGTTACGCCGCTGTTAGTTGTAGAACCCGGGCAATAGAGTTCATATTTCTGGGTGATCCAGTCTTAGAGTGGAAGGGTAGTTCAGCTGTTCCTGTAGGTCATTTTATTTCTTACCTTAAGGCCAGAAAGATGATCTCCAAAGGTTGTGTGTACCATCTAGTTAGGGTTAAGGATCCAACATCAAAAGCCCCGACTATCCTGTCAGTCCCAGTAGTATGTGAGTATCCAGAAGTCTTCCCAGACGATCTACCAGGAATCCCTCCCGAGCGGGAGATTAATTTTGGTATTGACCTCCTACCCTACATGCATCCTATATCTAATCTCCCCTGTAGAATGGCATGGAGCTAAAAAAGTTGAAGGAGTAGTTGAAGTATCTTTAGGATAAGGGTTTCATTAGATCGAGCAAGCCCCTATGGGGTGCACCAGTTCTCTTTGTCCGAAAGAAACACTGTTCTCTTCGCAATTGTATTGATTATCAGCAATTAAACAAGGTCATCATCAAGAATCGATATCCTCTACCCAGGATTGATGATTTGTTTGACCAGCTTCAGGGTGCCAAGTGTTTTTCAAAGATAGATCTCAGATCTGGGTACCATCATCTCGGAGATCGAGAGGGAGACATCCCGAAGACGGCCTTCAGAATGTGGCATGTTCATCATGAGTTTGTAGTTATGTATTTTGGACTAACGAATGATCCTGTAGCTTTTATGGACTTGATGAACAGGGTGTTCAAACCAAACCTAGATATGTTTGTGATTGTGTTTATTGATGACATCCTGATATACTCTCGGAGCTCATTTGAGGGTGGTGCTACAGACTCTCAAGGATCACCAACTATATGCTAAATTCAGCAAGTGCGAGTTTTGGTTGAAATCAATGGCATTTTTGGGGCATGTGGTGTCACGTAAGGGCATACAAGTGGACTCTTAGAAAATAGAAGTGGTGAAGAATTGGCTTAGACCAGAGAATCCTTCAGATATTCGGAGCTTTTTAGGCTTAGCAGGATACTATCAGATATTTGTTGAAGGTTTCGCATCTATTGCAGCACCCTTGACCAAATTAACCCAAAAGAAGGTGACATTCCAATGGTCATAGGCTTGCGAGAAGAGCTTCCAAGAGTTGAAGACTCGACTCATCTCAACACCGGTGTAGACCCTACCCGAGGGATGCTTTAAGGATTGGACTTGGGTGTGTATTGATGCATCACGGGAAAGTTATAGCATATGCCTCCACACAGCTGAAAGTTCACGAGAAAAATTACCCGACCAATGATCTTGAATTGGCCGCGGTGATATTCTCCTTGATGATATGGCGAAATTATTTGTACGGGGTCCATGTGGATGTGTTTACGAACCATAAGAGTCTACAATACGAGTTTATCTAGAAGGATATAAATCTATGACAAAGGAGGTGGTTGGAGCTACTCAAAGACTATGACATGGGTGTCCTTTATGTTCAGGATTCTTGTGACTGCTACACGCAAGTGCACGTGGTCGAACAAGTAGTAAAATGGCTTAAGTAAGCCAAGTATCAATCCCACAGGGACTGAACTAAGGTAATAATCAACTTAAGTGTTAATGAACTCTAACTTTAAAAATGCAGACAACAATTTAAATAGGATGTTGAGAGTTTAGTTTCCCAATTTATACAAATCTAAGACAAAATTATAAAGTCAGTCTGAACTATAGTAATGATCATGCGGAGGCTAAAACGAACATGCAGGGATGTAATTTGTCGATATAATTCAGTTAATCTTTCCTTCGGTTGCTAGTCAAGAATTATTGCCTATGGATTGAAACTTTCATATCCTACCCAACTTAAGAATCATGAACCTTCAACCTACATTTTTATGATAAAAGAATTTCATGTTCTAGCCATACAAAACCGATTCCTTAATTGACTAATACGACTTTCAGATATATTTCTATTCTGAATGTAAATCAGTTCTCAATTTTTCCAAACTAAGAAGAGATCATATCCTACCAATTCACAACTTTCCAATTTCTTTTCTTTTCAAAATCAAAATTAGATTTTTTAGATATACATTAACATTGGGCAAACATTAATGCAGTAAGAACAAGAATTGATAGAACAACCATTGAAGAAAAGATGAAAGCTAAATTGATCAAAAATTACATTCCACTACAATTGTTCTTAACCTCAGCAAGAAGTGATTTAGCCACTCATTTGTACATTAAACATCATCAAATGAGTATAAATCATACAAACAATTGAGATAAAAGAGAAAGAGATAGAGAAGAACCCTAGAATTTTCGTCCCCAGAACTGCCTGTAACCCACGTTCTTGCTCAACTAAGTCAGAATAATTAAAAATAAACCTAAGTGTGCTATTTATACTGGTGGAAATTTTTCCCGGAATAACAAGCAACGTGGCACGGAGTGTATTACGGAGCACTCCCTCCGTGCCACGGTGCAAATGCAGACCCTCACTGGAATCAGGTTCCTCAGCAATTTCTTCTTGGCGTGCCACGGCCTGCAATGCGGAGCCAGGCCAACGTGCCACAGCGCAGTCGCAAACCTTTACTGGAAGTTGATGTCCCAGGTCAATGTACCCAGCGTGCCACGACTTGTATCACATGGCATTGCCTCCGTATCATGGAGGCAACACGGACCTTCACTGGAATTGGCCAAACTAAGTCATCTGAGGCAGAATGCCTCCACGATGGCAGCGTGATTCAGCTCCATCGCAGAGCCCTTATTTTTGATGCTCTTCCTTGACCTTTTCCATTGCTCGCTTCCAAGTCCATTCCCGATCTTTACCAACATGTATCTTAGCTTCAAAAAAATTACATTTTACCTACAAAACAACACTAATCATGTTGTTTAGTATAAATTCACATTTTAACTACAAATCACATGAGAATGCACACATAACGATAGATAAACAAGACAAAATGAAGCATTTGAGCATCACTTGGGAATATAATTCTTCCCAATATCACTTACCCCACACTTAAGACCTTGTTTGTCCTCGAACAATACTCTCACATCTCATGCAATTGATCCCCACGCATAGCTACTTTGGCTCAACAATTCAAGCTACAGCTATACCGATTATTTAATATAACAAATCATCAAGAAAACATGCATAGTCCCATCAATACCATGACATTCACCACATTAAGACCTCCTAAGCTCAAGAATCGACTCTCGATTTCGGCAAACTCATGCAAATCAACTGATCAAGACATCCGACACGAAATTCAATCTCTCATCAAGCATGTGCCCTCACAACACAAGAGAAATTTCCCCCTTTTCAATCATATGATTTCCAAAGCATTACCTGTGGGGGTATATGAACACGATTTCACTCTCTCTCCCAAAGAATTCATATGCATCAGGTCATGAACCATAAGCTTGCCTCTATTGTATTACTCCACTAATATAAGGACGCGTGATGTAAGATCACGTAATACTTAACGGGTTGTAATGTAAGCTAAGGAACTAGTAAATACTGGGCTAACCAATAATAGCAACTAGCTTCCTTAAGCGCTTTTCAATACATCCCACCATCATTATGGGCATTGTTTCTTCCTTCATCCTCTCATTCTTGAATTTTTTTTCTTTAATTTTGTTCCCATTCCTTTAAGCAAACTTGACTTAATAACAAAGATTAGTTATACATCTTTATTTTCTTTAATTTCAGCAAGTGCACCCTTGACCTTTTCTTTACTTTCACCACTTCCGCTTTTTCTTTTCACAATTCTCACTCCTTGACACTGTGGAAAAATTATTTTTTCTTGAGCGCTTAAGAGTTTTGGATCAAATTCACGGCTAATGAAAAGAAGGGATTAAGCTCGGTTTCTACCTCTTCAAAGAAAGAAAAAAAATAGGCTAAAGGCTCAATGGGGCTAACTAGGATGTACATTCAAGGTAGGTATGATAAGGAAAAAAACCTTTTGGTTTAATCAAAGAAATGCCTACATCCTTTCCTACAATACATATCCTTCATTTCGTTTCGCACACACACCAGACAAGTTCTAGACACTTCACAATAGCATGAAATAATCGAAACCTCACCTCACACTCCTTGCACATGCTCAACTCAAGACTTATTCACAGACTCTTCAATCAGCTAATTACAAGAATTCAATATTAAGCCTCAATCACACTGAATCGAACTCTATGGCCTAGGTATCTCAACATGTTTACACATTTGCATGCTTTCATACGAATCATCTTTGCATCTCAATATCATGTGCAACACGCAACAAGAATTCCGAACCATGAAGTAGCGACATGTTTGGGAAACAAACAAAAGAAAGAAAATAAAAGAAAGAAAAAAACTACTCCTATCGACTACATTTCCCTTAAGACGGTCGTCATCCATCCATCATAGGGAATGGTCACTATTTACAACTTCGGTTCAATGGGACTATTCTCGGTAAAAGCACCGAAAACAAAGTGCGAGAAACCCAATCATAAGAAAATTCAACAAAAATTTAAAAATATCGATAATGTCGATAGAAAACAAAAATATTTACAAAAAAATATTTACACAACCAACCAATCAACAACAACTCACACAACCACAACAGCTTACATTCATTATAACACCACTTAATTACAAAGCACATCACAAAGGGTCATAGGGTCACATTTTTATCACAGGCACAACAACACAAAACATAAACATAAACAAAAACAACAACGAAACATCCAGCACCTAACTATTCCCACCCCACACTTAAACCGAACACTGTCCCCAGTCTTCACAAAATTCAATATATCACAAAGGTGGGTGGTGAAACTCCCTGATAAATCGAAGTATTCCACTTCTTCATCAGGTGCCGTTGCCTTGTCTTCCATATCCGAATCGCCCCCGCTGTCCTTATCTGACTCAACATCTGAGTCCTCACGGTGGGTCTCTTCATCAGTGGGGACATCATCATCTACAGGCTCCACAAAAGCTGGCCCCACTCGGCATAGAGCCCAGGCATTCTCGCCAAAGGGGTAATCTAGCTCGAGCTGCCATAGCTCATCTTCTGTTGCTGGCCTCTCACCTATGCGCAACTGCAGCATCTGCATCCCGTACATGCGGGCCATATATTGATCATCCCGAGCATATCGCTCGGCTAGTGTGAGAACTGGCCCGTGAGTAGTGTTAGGTGCCTTGGTTTTTGTGACATCTAGGGCATGCCAATCCATTTGCGGGATGTAGTCCAGGGCCTTTTCCTCAATATCATGGCCCCTCAGGAACGTGGTCAGCAAACCACCGAACCCGTACCTGTGCCCTTGATGGAGTCGGGCTCTCTTCATGGCGGAGATGATCACCGCCCCAACATTTATCTCAAGCCCTTTCATCAGGGCATATACAAAGCACACTCGATCCCGGGTGGCATCTATCATGTGCACCCCCGGGATCAAGCAGGAACAAACAATTTTGAGCCAAATCCTGGCTTCCCTGTTCATTTGAGAGTAAGACAGTGTCTAATGGTAGTCCCTCTCCTTGTGCCTACTCCACCGTGCTGTCGAACGGGCTCCACACAGAGTGCGTCTGATGTCCGCATAAGGTGGAATTATGCTTTGCTGCCGGAGTACATGGGCGTCTGTGTTCCATGCCCCCAATATAGCATTCAGATGATGGGGCTCAAACGTGACAACCTGCCCTCTTATCTTGGCGGTGTGACTGCGGAGGGTCGGGTTCCAGTTGGCATAGAACTCCCGAATCAAATGGATATTGCACTCCTTGGGCTCTTTGAAGATGAAGTTCAGCACGACATTGTAAATCCGGTGTACAATTCTGGGGAATTCCTGTGCCAGCGGCTCCCTTGCAATATACTCCTCTGGGATGTATTTGTCTCTTTGTGTTTTGCATACCATTTCTTCCCTTCATCCGTCACCCATCGGGTTTTGTATTGTCTGCGTTGGCCTCGTGGAACCACTGGTGCTGCTGGAACTGCTGTTCCCAATCGAATTCTTTTTCTGCCGGCGCCTAATGTAGATGCGCCCTTTCCCTTGTCTTGCCTGCCTGACATTGTTCCTGTACCATCGAACAGACAATCCCAATGTTATTCAAGTCAAACGTAGCTTCAACTAAGGTTGGGTTGAGTTAGACCACCCCACACTTAGTCTTTACCCGCAATTAAAATAATTCAGCAAGACAATCATGCTTTCCAAATTCTTATCAATCAAATTGCTTAGTGTATTTAGATAAGTCGATGGAATAATTACTATGTACTACCCAGACTTCATAGAACGACTAACAATATCACCATCAATTCCATTACATCACATAGCACTTAGCCAAAATTTTTGTTCTCAACAACCTAAGCAATTCACCAATTTCATTTTTCCGACAATTCCCTTGTATACTTAGCATATTCATCTATATTCACAACATCATTCACATCACCCAACATGCCCAACCCAAATTTTTTTCACATTTCCAACCAAATTTAGTTTCTTCCTATTCAAATTCTAACCCTAGCTACCAATTTCGCAAAAATTCAATCAAACATGCATTCATCGAGTTCACATACTCACAACGATACTATGAACATCAATCAATCAAAATTTAAGTGAATTCAAACTTAATTTACACTTAGGTCAAGGTTTACTCACCTCACATGCTCAAAAATTTAAAATTTAAGCAAAATTTGAGGTTAAGTTCCAGAACATACCTTTAATCCGATGAAATCGAAGAAAAGTTGAAGAAAACTCGTGCCTAGGTCCGTGTCACGTTGGGGGAGGAGGGAATTTGGGGAGTTGGTTGCGGAAGGAATGGGAAATAAGGAAAAAATGAGGAGATTTAGGGGTTTAAAGGGTGTTTTTCGCGCGGGTTACCCGGCGACCCGGTGTGACCCAACGCGAATTACACCTCAACGTGTCACGGAGGGTAACGTGGAGCACACCATCCTTGACACGGAGCCATCGCGCCCCTATTCTGGAATTTTTTAAAAATCCCGAAATAGGCATCAACGTGTCACAAAGGGTAATACGGAGGCCCTCCTCCATGACACGGAGCCAACGCATAGGCTTACTGTAATGCCACTTTTTTATTTTTCTCACCTTAATTTTTCTCCTTTGCAATTCTTTGCATTTTTGCCCTCCGTTCCACCTGAAAATCATCTCAGAACAAGAAATTAGTTAGAATTCATAGGTTTCAACGCAACAATAATTTTTTTCTATTTATTTTGTTTTCTTTTTCTCTTTATTTTCTCTTTTTATTCACTATTCTATTCATCTATTACAACAATTTCACAGGTTGCCTCCCGCGCAGCGCCTGGTTTTCCATCGCGGCTCGACGTCATTGACACTCAATCATCCTCTAGAGTGATGGACGTCTTCTCTCGAATAACGTCCTCATCCCAGTAATGCTTACAACGTTGCCCATTAACCAAGAACGTGGCACTTTGATCTTCTTTCCACAACTACACTGCCCCGTGCGGGGTCATTTTCACTACCTCAAACGGCCCTGACCAGTTGGACCGCAATTTCCCTGGAAACAGCTTCAATCTTGAATTGAAAAGCAACACTTTCTACCCTGGCTCGATAATATGATGCACCATATGCTTATCGTGCCACCTCTTTGTTTTCTCTTTGTAGCAGTGGCACTTTCATAAGCATGCCAACGAAACTCATCATGTTCGCTGAGTTGCATTAGCCTCTTCTTGCCCGCTAGCTCTAGGTCCATATTCAATTTCCTCACGGCCCAAAAAGCTCGGTGTTCTAGCTCCACTGGCAGATGACACGCTTTTCCATAGACCAATCGGTATGGAGAAGTCCCAATTGGTGTCTTGTAAGCAGTTCTATAAGCCCATGACGCATCGTCAAGTTTGCTTGACCAATCACTACGTTATGCATTCACTGTTTTCTGGAGAATCTGCTTCACTTCTCTGTTCGACACCTCCACTTGCCCACTAGTTTGGGGATGATATATTGTTGCCACCTTGTGGCGCACCCCATACTTAGCTAGCAACTTCTTGAAACTTGCATTGACAAAATGAGCCCCTCCATCACTGATAATGGCTCGGGGTGTCCCGAACCTGGTGAAAATGTGCTTTTTCACAAATTTTGTTACCACCTTGTTGTCATTCCTGGGGCAAGCTATTGCTTCAACCCACTTTGATACATAATCAATGACCACCAAGATGTAACGATTACCAAATGAAGGTAGGAACGGGCCCATGAAATCAATACCCCATACATCAAAGATCTCCACTTCTAGTATGTGCTGCAGCTGCATCTCTTGCCTCCTACAAATTGTGCCTGTCCTTTGACATCTATCACATATTTTGACGTATTCCATAGAGTCTTTGAACAATGTAGGCCAAAAGAAACCTGACTGTAGCACCTTGTGTGCTGTCCGCTCGCCTCCGTGGTGCCCTCCATACAATGAAGAGTGACAACTGCTCAAAACTTCTGCAATATGGCTCTCCGGGATGCATCATCTCATAACTTGATCCGGTCCCTGTTTAAACAAGTACGGCTTATCCCAAATAAAATACCGGCAATCATGCCTCAAATTTGTTTTCTGCTGAGTCGTAGCCTCCAGTGGATAGACTCCACTCACTAGCAAATTCACTATGTCTGCATACCAAGGGATCTCAGCTTCCCCTATTGCCAAGAGCTGCTCATCCGGGAACTCCTCTTTGATGCTGTCACCTTCTTTCACATGCGACCGACTTTCCAATCGCGATAGGTGATCTGCTACTTGATTCTCGCTCCCCTTTCTGTCCCTAATCTCTAGGTCCAACTCTTGCAATAATAAGATCCATCTGATCAGCCTGGGCTTTGCATCCTTCTCGTTAAACAGATATCGAATCGCTGCATGATCTGTATACACCACCACTCTAGAACCCACCAAATATGACCTGAATTTATCAAATGCGAACACCAATGCTAGCATCTCCTTTTCTGTGAATGTATAATTAACTTGGGCAGCGTCCAGTGTTTTGCTTGCATAATGAATAGAATGAAAAATTCTATTCCTCCGCTGTCTCAATAAAGCTCCCACAGCCACATCGCTTGAATTACACATCAGTTCAAATGGTTGTTCCCAATCCAGAGAAATAAGGATAGGTGCTTCTATCAATTTCCACTTCAACTCCTCGAATGCTTTGACACACTCATCATCAAACTCGAACTTCACCTCTTTTTCTAGCAACCTACATATTGGTCTAGAAATTTTGGAGAAGTTCTTGATGAACCGTCTGTAGAAGCCCGCATGCCCGAGAAAACTGCAAACACCCTTCACTTACACAGGTGGTGGTAGCTTTTCAATAACTTTGATCTTAGCACGATCGACTTCCAACCCCTTGCAAGACACTTTATGGCCAAGGACGATACCCTCCTTGACTAAGAAATGACATTTCTCCCAGTTGAGTATAAGGTTGGATTCTTCACAGCGAGATAGCACCCTGTCAAGATTCTGCAAACAAGTAGTAAACGAATTACCGAAAACAGAAAAATCATCCATAAATACCTCTACAAAATCTTCCACCATGTCGTGAAAGATAGCTATCATGCATCTCTGGATTGTGGCGAGTGCATTGCGTAACCTAAATGGCATCCGCCTAAAAGCATATGTCCCATAAGGACATGTGAAAGTAGTCTTCTCCTGGTCCTCCGGTGCCATGGCTATTTGGTTATAACTAGAATACCCATCAAGGAAACAATAATATTCTTGTCCATCCAATTTGTCCAATATTTGATCAATGAATGGGACAGGATAGTGATCTTTCCTGGTGGCTTCATTGAGCTTTCTGTAGTCCATGCAAATCCGCCAGCCTGTGACGGTGCGAGTAGGGATCAGCTCATTCTTCTCATTGGTGACCACGGTCATCCCTCCTTTCTTTGGGACACACTGAACGGGGCTGACCCATTCGCTGTCCGAAATAGGATAGATCACACCTGCATCAAGCCACTTAATTACTTCTTTTCTAACCACATCCTTCATCATCGGATTCAACCTCCGCTGAGGCTGTACAGTCAGCTTTGCTTCTGTCTCCATGAAAATTCTGTGTGTGCAAAAAGTTGGATTGATACCCTAAATATCTGACATCTACCAGCCCATTGCTTTCTTCCTTCTTTTGAGGACCACCAATGCTTCCTTTACCTGTGCCTCCGTCAATTCTGTGGAGATGATGACTGGTAAAGTGTCATATTCCCCCAGAAAGACATATTTTAAATGGGGAGGCAATGTTTTCAACTCTAGCATTGGTGCTTCCTCAATAGATGGTTTCGGCAAGGGTTCTAGGGACCTCATTAAAGGCTGAAAGTCATGCTTCCTGAGATACCATTGTGGTTCATTCAACATTTGCACCATCTCATAAGTATCTTTATCTCCGAAATGATCGGAGCTCATCAATGCTCTTTCCAATGGATCTTGAGATTCAACAATCTGAAGAATTTCTGCTTGATTTAGCACATTGATTGCTGAAAGCTCCTCATGTATGGCCGGAAGCTTCATTGCCTTATATACATCAAATACCACCACTTTGTCATGCGCCCGCATGGCTAGCTTCCATGCAGTTACATCAATCAAAGCTCTCCCGGTTGCCAAGAAAGCACGTCCCAAAATAAATGGGACTTCCGCATCTGGCTCAAAATCCAGAATAATAAAATCTACCGGGAAGATAAGGGAGCCCATTTGCACCAATACGTCCTCCACAATGCCATCTGATCTGGCTAAAGAATGGTCCGCTAACTGTAAGATTACCATAGTTGGTCTAGGACTGCCCAGCCCCAACTTCTTGAACACCGATGTCGGCATCAAGTTAATACTCTCTCCCAAATCGCATAATCTGCGAGCTCGGATACTTCGCCCAATTGTGATTTGAATTGTAAAGCTCCCAGGGTCCTTGAGCTTTGTTGGCAACCTGTTCTGTATCCGGGAAGTGCACTCCTCAATAAGCGCCATCGTAGCATACTTCGTCAATCTGCTTTTGTTAGCTATGATGTCCTTGATATACTTTGCATACTTCGACACTCCTTGCAAAACATCAACCATAGGTAAATTAATGTGTACCTATTTAAGCACCTCCATGAACTTTTTGAAACAAGCTTCCTCCTTGTGTTTCCTTAATCTTTGAGGGAACGGGGGTGGTGGTCTTTCTGCTTTAACTGCCTTCTCCTTCCCCCTCTCATCATCCTGTTCCCTTTCTTTCTTATCTGCTCCTGACTGCTGAGGTGGTCTTTCTGGTTCCACCTCCTTTAGTTGTAAACCACTCCTTGTGGTCACTGCATTTACTTGCTTGGGATTCGGGTCAGTGTCACTCGATAGTCCGCCTCTTGGCCTGGAGTTTTGAGCTCCAGCTAGTTGTCCAAACTGGTACTCCAACACCTTTGTAGCTAACTGATTGTTCTTTACATCTGCTGCCAATTTCACATAATCAGCCTGCAATTGAGCTTGGTTAGATATCATTGTTTTAAACATTTCCTCAATGCTGGTGGGTGGTAGAGGAGGTGCATTGTGTCCTCTATATTGAGTCTGATAATTCTGCTGCCCTCCTTGATTTCTCTGTGTGCCCTGATTCGAACTCTCCCCTTGATGGCTGTTACTACCCCAATTGAAATTCGGATGATTTCTCCAATTCGAGTTATAGTTGTTTCCATACTGTTGGTGATTATTTCTCTGTACATTACCAACAAAGCTCACTGAATTTGGATTTGCACCACAACACTAAGATGAATGTTCATTACTACCGCATACTTCACACCAAATCTGTTGCACTACATTAACTGGGGCTTGAGATTGATTCAAGCTCATATTGCTGAAGTGGGTGTTGAGTTGATTTTGCAGCGCAGCTATCTGTGCAGTGATAGCTGTAAAACCATCCACTTCCAAGACTCCTGCCTCTTTCCTTGTTCCTCCTCTAGAAGAGTCCACATTCCACTCTAGATTTCCCTGGGAAATACGATTTAACAAAGTATACAGCTCCTCATAAGTCTTTTCTAATGCTTGTCCCCCAGCTGCTGAGTCTAGCAAAATTTTTGTGTAGGGTTCCAAACCCTCTATGAAAGTATGCACCAGCACATCATTGGACTGGTGATGGTGAGGACAATCCCTTAGTAATGATTTGAACCTTTCCCAAGCTTGATACAGATTCTCCCCCTCTCTTTGTTTAAAACATAGAATCTGACCTCTAAGTCTTGCTATTTTCCTAGATGGAAAGAACCGTACAAAAATTTTCTTGCAAGATCATCCCAAGTGGTGGTAGAATTAGGTGGCTCAGCTTTTAACCACCTCTTTGCTTCTCCCAATAATGAAAATGGGAATAATGTAAGCCTTACGTAATCGGATGATACTCCAGCGGGGATGTAAGTGTCACTTATCTCCAAAAAGCTTTGGAGATGTTGTTGTGGATCTTCGTGAGGGAGACCTGTGAATTGCCCGCTGGTGTGCAGCAATTGCACCATATTCTGCTTCAGCTCAAACCTCCATCCTGGCTCAGGTTTGCGAATACTTGATGTAACATTGTTAGCATGTGGGATTGCCACTTCGCGAACCAGCCTAGATGCCATTTCCTCGGGCACTAACATTGCCCTCACAAGTGGTGGATTCTGCTGTTGCTCCAGGATTGTCTGTCTGAGCAACTATAGCTTTCTCTCTAGAGCTTCCCTTCTTTCACGATGGAATTGTCTTTCCGGCTCTAAGTATGAATCCACCAACTCCTTGTCTCTTTCCAGTGTTCAACAGAATTCAATATCTGCAGAAGACAGGCTAAGATCAAGTTGTCAGAACTTATATAGAAATTGTAAACTAACACTAAGAAAACAATTTTACCAATTGCCAGTCCCCAGCAACGACGCCAAAAACTTGTTCGGGATTCTTGTGACTACTACACGCAAGTGCACGTGGTCGAACAAGTAGTAAAATGGCTTAAGTAAGCCAAGTATCGATCCCACAGGGACTGAACTAAGGTAATAATCAACTTAAGTGTTAATGAACTCTAACTTTAAAAAAGCAGACAACAATTTAAATAGGATGTTGAGAGTTTAGTTTCCCAATTTATACGAATCTAAGACAAAATTATAAAGTGAGTCTGAACTATAGTAATGAGCATGCTGAGGCTAAAACGAACATGCAGGGAAGTGATTTGTCGATACAATTCAGTTAATCTTTCCTTCGGTTGCTAGTCAAGAATTATTGCCTATGGATTGAAACTTTCGTATCCTACCCAACTTAAGAATCATGAACCTTCAACCTACATTTCTGTGATAAAAGAATTTCATGTTCTAGCCATACAAAACCGATTCCTTAATTGACTAATACGACTTTCAGATATATTTCTATTCTGAATGTAAAACAATTCTCAATTTTCCCAAACTAAGAAGAGATCATATCCTACCAATTCACAACTTTCCAATTTCTTTTCTTTTCAAAATCAAAATTGGATTTTTTAGATATACATTAACATTGGCCAAACATTAATGTAGTAAGAACAAGAATTGATAGAACAGCCATTGAAGAAAAGATGAAAACTAAATTGATCAACAATTACATTCCACTAAAATTGTTCTTAACCTCAGCAAGAAGTGATTTAGCCACTCATTTGTACATTAAACATCATCAAATGAGTATAAATCATACAAACAATTGAGATAAAAGAGAAAGAGATAGAGAAGAACCCTAGAATTTTCGTCCCCTCAACTGCCTGTAACCCACGTTCTTGCTCAACTAAGTCAGAATAATTAAAAATAAACCTCAGTGTGCTATTTATACTGGTGGGAATTTTTTCCAAAAGAACAAGCAACGTGGCACGGAGTGTATCGCGGAGCACTCCCTCTGTGCCACAGTGCAAATGCGGACCCTCACTGGAATCAGGTTCCTCAACAATTTCTTCTTGGCGTGCCATGGCCTGCAACGCGGAGCCACGCCAACGTGCCACGGCGCAGTCGCAAACCTTTACTGGAAGTTGATGTCCCAGGTCAATGTACCCAGCGTGCCACGACTTGTATCGCGTGGCATTGCCTCCGTGTCACGGAGGCAACACGGACCTTCACTAGAATTGGCCAAACTAAGTCATCCGAGGCAGAATGCCTCCGCGATGGCAGCGTGACACGGCTCCATCGCGGAGCCCTTATTTTTGCTGCTCTTCCTTGACCTTTTCCACTGCTCGCTTCCAAGTCCATTCCTGATCATTACCAACATGTATCTTAGCTTCCTAAAATTACATTTTACCTGCAAAACAACACTAATCATGTTGGTTAGTATAAATTCACATTTTAACTACAAATCACATGAGAATGCACACATAAAGATAGATAAACAAGATGAAATGAAGCATTTGAGCATCACTTGGGCATATAATTCTGCCCAAGATCACTTTACAATCTGGGCAACGCTAATGTAGTAGTAGATACACTTAGTAGACTCTCTATGGAGAGTTTGTCCCATGTGGATGAGGGAAGAAAGGAGATGATGAAGGATGTACATCGACTTGCAAGGTTGGGAGTTCAGTTGGTTAATTGGACCGATGGTAGTGTTATAGTTTAGAATGGATCAGAGTCGTCCTTGGTGACTGATGTAAAGCTAGGAAAGACGAAGACCCTACTTTGGTAAAGTTAAAGGAGGCCGTTCAGAATCGGAAGGTAGATATCTTCTCAAAAGGGGGAGATGATACTCTTTGATACCAGGGTCGCTTATGTGTTTCGGATGTTGGTGATTTGAGGAACCGGATGTTGCACGAGGCTGAGGGATCCAAGTATTCAATCCATCCAGGTGCCACCAAGACGTACCATGACTTACGGGAAGTTTATTAGTGGGAGGGATAAAGAAAGACATTGCAGAATTTGTGGCTAAGTGGCTAAACTGTCAGCAAGTGAAGGTCAAGCATCAGAGACCGGGAGGTGTGCTTTAGGATATCAGTATTCCTACATGGAAGTGGGAATAAATCAATATGGACTTCGTAACAGCTTTGCCTCACACTCGATGACAATATGACTCTATTTGGGTTGTGGTAGATAGGTTGACCAAGGCCCTTCACTTTTTACCAGTCAAAACCACGAATTTGATAGAGGATTATGCCAAACTATACATACGGGAGCTAGTTCAGTTTCATGGAGTGCCTTTATCCATCATATCAGATAGAGGTACCCAATTTACCTCTCAGTTTTGGAGGTCGCTTCAAAAAGGACTTGGTACTCAGGTTAAGCTCCGCATAATATTTCACCCATAAACGGATGGTCAAGCGGAGAGGACAATTGAGACTCTCGAGGATATGTTTAGAGCATGTGATATTGACTTCAAAGGTAGTTAGGATGATCATTTTCCTTTTATCGATTTTGCATACAGTAACAACTACCATTCTAGCATTCAGATGGCTCCGTTTGAGGCTCTCTATGGGCGGAGATGTAGATCGCCTATTGGTTGGTTCGAAGTTGGTGAAGCTGCGATGATAGGACCAGATTCATTCAATAAGGCTATGGAGAAGTTTCAGCTCATACGGGACAGGTTGAAAATAGCTCAAAGTCGCCAAAAGTCCTATGTTGATGTGAGAAGGAGAGAACTCATGTTCGAAGTGGATGCTTAGGTATTTCTGAATGTGTCTCCCATGAAGGGAGTGATGCGGTTTAGGAAGAAAGGAAAACTCAGCCCTCGTTATGTTGGCCCCTACCGGATTGTGATGGGGTTGGTAAGGTGGCATATGAATTGGATTTGCCCTCAGAATTAGTTTCTATTCATTCAGTTTTTCATGTATCGCTCTTAAAGAAGTGTTTGAGTGATCCAACTTTTGTCGTCCCGGTGGACAGTGTCGGTTTGAAAGACAGCCATAGTTATGAAGAGGTTCCGATGGAAATACTAGATTGTTAGGTTCGAAGGCTAAGGAACAAGGAAGTAGCCTCGGTTAAAGTTTTATGGAGGAATCAACAGGTTGAGGGAGCTACATGGGAGGCCGAATAGGATATGATGGCTAGATACCCACACCTGTTCTCTACCGGCTCAGTTCCAGCTTGAGGTATCAGGTGTTTCCCTTAAAATCTATTTAGTTTTCATGTTCAGTTCATGTGCCCATGTTTCTTTTATGTCAAAGTACGTATGTATGGTTTGTGAATTCAGTTCAGCCATGTCGTTCAGTTTGAAGGTAGTCATTCCGTCAGTTTTCAACTTAAATGATCAGTAATTGAATATGATGATTGCATTTCTCTGTATTTATGTATGTTTTCCAACATTCAAGGATGAATGTTCCCATGGGGGAGATATTGTAATACCCCAAAAGCCCAAAGACCGGACCCGGGGGTTGAAACGGAGAAAACTGAAAATTCTGCACCAGGTCATAGAACGAGTTGTTTTGTGATCCATGGAAAAAACCACGAGTCGTGAGGTGACTCGTGGTGATGTGTTGGACTTTAGTTGAAAAATATTGTTGATGGGGTCACCACGGGCATGACCACAAGTTGTGGTCAGACCCCACGACTCATTGAGTCAACCGTGGCCAAGGGAAATTGGAAGGAGGAGTTTGAGGTGGTAGTATACCTTATGGATAGACCCCACGAGTCATGGTCAGACACTATGATTTTTTGGTTGAATCATGATCAACAGGTAATTAATTGTCTGAGGTTGGAAGCAGTGGAGAGAACGAGTGGTGACCACGAGTCGTGGTCACCAACAACAATTCATATGATGGCCTGTTATGAGTTCCAGGTGAAACCTCGACAGTGTACCCAACGATCAATGTAACGACCCATGGTTGGTGGCAATGACTTATTAGCTCCCTCGTAGGGACTAACGAGCAGTTATTTTTTGCAAAATTATTAGGGGTATTCTCATCATTCCTATGCTCTAGCGTCCTATTCTACGTCATTTTAAGCCATTTTCAGGGTATATTAAGATAGGTAAAGTCCTTCTAGCCTATTCAAAACCCATGCATACAAGTTAGGGAGTTAGAGAGGAGATCAAGCTTAAGCCCTTCCAATTCTTCTCAAATTCCTCTAGTGCAATCAAGGAAGTGTAAGAATCAACTTTAATTAGGTATATAAGGTTATGAGTGGGTGAATCCGTTCAGACCCATGCCTAATCTCTCTCTCTCAATCATGAAGTTCCTATGTTGATTCTATGGGGTTCTAACCCAATGCATGAGATTGTTAATTTACTACATGGGTATGATTTAAACATGTCTCTATTATTGAATTATGATTCATGGGCAAGTTTTATATTGTCTTCAAATAAAAATCATGTTTCTTGTTTTATAAATCCAAGATGCCCAATGCTGAGAATTTCATGAAAGTTGAGATTTATGATGAATGCTCTAGTATGATGAGATATTTATGATGAAAAGCATGTTTTCAAGTTACCCATGTTTAAGATCATGTTTTCGAGTGAATCATGTATTTTCAAGCATGTTAAAGTATCGGGTAAGGCTCATGTTCAAGTATAATTATGATTTTACAAACTTAAGCTTACACATAGTTTTGGAGAGAAGACTCCTATTTATGTTCAGCTTGTGGTATGGTTTGAGCCAAGACTCCTCATGTGTAATTCAAACTTATGTGTTCATAATCATTTGGTTTTGTCAATAGAAGATGATCAGCTTCGTTGAAAAATGTTGGAGAGCATATGCATGTTTTGGGAGTAGTGTCTAGCACTGAATAGGCGACGGGTTAGTCAACCCTACACCTTAGAACTATGCGCCAACGTAGATTTGGACGGTGAGCTATCCCCTGCTCCGTTGGGCCACGAGCTTAATATTGATATCATGGTATCTTCCTTAGCCTTTGTAAAGATTTGGACGGCTCTAGCCACTTGAGTGTGATAGTTGGGACCACGTAAGCTCTATTGTGGTATGTCGGTTAAAAAATGAGTCTCCCATTGTTCCTCATGATTTCAGTTATGCATGTTCATCATTCATGATATATATACATCTATATATGCTCTAAAGAAGGTTTGACCCGATGTTTAGTTTTACTTGTGATTATCATATTTCAGCTTTGGGTCAATCGATTTAGTTATGATGTTATGTTATGTTGAGAGCATGTTTTCAAGAAAATATCATGCAATCCCTACTCTCAGATTCTTATTTTGTTTATTTTTTATATTATGCATGTTTTAAATGATTTTACTTATTAAGCGGTTTTACTTAGATTTCATACTCGGTACATTCCACGTACTGACCGCATACTCTATGCCGTATCATTTCATGATACATGCCCCAGCATTAACACTCAGCCCCATCTTTAGCCATCTTATCAGAGTTAGCATCCCATATCTGCTGGTGAGTTCTCGTCTTACGAGTACCATGCTTACTTAGTTTTCTTTATGTACTTTCAGTTTTTAGTCTTAGTGAGTTAGTCAGGTATGTTGTCCCATCAACTCATCAGACTTAGAGTCTTTTCAGACAAAAAAGATGTATGCAGCTTCATATTTGTATGTATTTATGATGTTATGCTTCTTTCAGACTTCCGCTAAGTTTATCATGTTAAATCTTTCATTTTTATTGATTGAGTTAGATGTATGATTATGCCATGGGTCGACTTAGGGTCTCTCGGGGCTCCTTGTCCCATGTTGCTATCCAGGCCTATGTTCGTGTCGTGACACCCGGTCTCACAAATTATATGCCAACGTAGGCATATAAATATTTGGGACCTCTCAAAAGAGTTTCCCCCACCTCATGGGGCTCAGCTTGATATCGATATCATGGTTTAGCATCCTTTCCCCTAGAAAGGTTTTGAATGGCTCTGCCCAATTTAGTGTGATAGTTAGGGCATCACGTAAGTTCTATCGTGATAGTGTTAGTTCTGACAAGTCTCCCATTGTTCCTCATGATTTCAGATACTTATGTTCATGATTTATGATATTATATTTATTAGCATGTTTGACCCAGTGATCAGTTTATGAGCTTCTACTTATGATTTTAGCTATGACAAGTCATATGATTTCTATTTCTAAATCTTGGGTCATCATGTTCAGCTATAATAACCAGCTCATGATTATGTATTTCTCAGGCATGGTTTCTAGAATAAGGTCCTTACTCTCATGATCTTTTGACTTATATTCATGATTTCATCTAACGTTTTACTAAGCAAATTTTACTTACCTGACATACTCAGTATATTCTAACTACTAACCGCATACTCTATGTTTTATCATTTCATGATATAGGTTCGGGTGATCCAGCTTAGTCTCGCTGATAGTTTTCTCCCATCTCAGTCCTGTTCAGCCCCTCCTTTGGGTGAATCCTCATCATCTGAGGACATCTATCAGTTTAGACTTGTTATGTCATTTTAGTTTCAGGCTTGGAGTTAGCTAGGAGCTTGTCCCAGCATCTCATTAGATAGTAGAGGCTTTTCGGATATAGACTAGTATGTTCAGCTTTGAGATTCACCATAGTGATGTTATCGTTTGACATATGCTTTATGATATTTAGTCTTACACTTGTTCATATTCATGCTGTTTTTTGCTTTAGCTTGGAGCTATTCATGGTACTAGGCTCTATGTCTCGATTAAAGATCTCAGCTCGGTTCGTGCAAATAGAAAATAAAGTATTAAGGAGGTAAGGTGGAATTAAAAGGATGTTATTGATTCTCTTAACAAAAACTTGGGAACTAGCTTAGAAATCCTTCCTTCTGAGCAAAAGGGACTTATTTTTGAGCCACCTTGTTAAATACCAAAATCCTACCAAATTTTACCATAAAAGTGTTGTAACCTAATGCTATTGTCTATTTGATTGTCATTATGGATTAAAAGGATAAATCAAAATATCTTTTATTTAAGCTTGACTAGTTCTTCGGTTGAAAATTGATATTGTTGTGTTCTCAAAGAATTATAATTGGCACTATTATTTTTTTATGATCCCAAAAAAGGAAAAGTTTTAGAGTTGTTCTATTTAAATTTTTTTTATTCATATATCAACCCCAATATACTCATATGCTATGGGATCAATTAGAAAAAAACATGTTCTTCTTTGCAAAGGAACATGGTTTTAGATAGTAACACTAGATATGTTGAAAAAGATACATAGATATACTATCCTGCATTACTTAAATATAAGAGAAAAGGTACAACTAAACCATATACAACTGGAAAAAAATTATATGAAGACAAAAGTTGTACCTTAAGAACCTGGTCCTTATGCAAAAATTAAAGAGATATTTTCAAAGAATACATACGGGGGAATGCTCTTCTAAAAAACACATGGTTATGATTAGGTTATCAAACGTATCCATATAAGAGGTTGAAAGTAGTGTAAGTTCAGTCCGAGTACATATTTAAGTAATCTTACTAACCTTACTAAGACACCATGTGAGTACACGGAGTCCGATCTTGTCTCAATCGGCAGGCTATCCCATGCTTTGTTAGGGCATGAGACATACATATGATAATCCACTATTGGATCCAAATCATATCTACAAGGGAATAACATAAAGGTATCACCAAAAAGTTTGGAACGATCTTTATCCTACATTGGAGTACATAGTTTGGGAGATTGTCACAGGACTCATGCCTTCTCGATTATCAGTAGTACTCCTTGATTCCACTATTAATAGTGAGGAATAATGGAGAAATTCCTTTATATTTTTTTATAAATATGTAACACCCCGAAAATCCTTGCGATCAGACCCCGGAGTTGGATGAAGCACATTAGAAAAATCAGCAAATACTTGCCTCAGAATGAGTCAGGGAAGGACTCGTTAGAAGAGTAATAGGTCGTGGTCTGATCCATGAGGATCTGTAAGGAAAGGATGGCAAGACTGGTGGCCACAGACTACCTGACGAGTTGTCATACTTGGCAATGACTTGTTAGGTTGGTCGTTAGATGGAGGACAGGGACCCTAAGTTAAGCCTTAAGAAATGTAGTTGAAGGAAGGATGTGACGAGTCATTAGGTGAGCCAACGACTCATCATGTCAGTCGTTAGGAGGAAGGATCTAAGACCATGAAGGAAGTTCCATTGTACATGACGGATGGACTTGACGAGTTGTTAGAGGAAGCAACGACTCGTCATATTAATCGTGAGATGAGGAAGCTGAAGTTTTGAAGTGTATCTTCCAGTGCACCTAATGAGTAGGTATAACGAGTCATTGGAGCATGTAACGACTCGTTATGTTGGTCATGGTTTGGAGGATGCTGAATCTGTGTAAGTTATCCAATGTACCTAACGAGCGTGATGATGAGTCATTTGAGGTGACAAAGACTTGTCACATGAGTTGTGGCGTCAGTTCGGGCAGTTTTTCCAGTTTTGTCCAGGGGCATTTTTGTAAACCCCTATGCTCCTAACTCTGAAGTAACGTCGTTTTGGGTATCGGGAGGGGTGGTTTTAAGGGGAATATCAAGCCTAACCCTCATTCAATCTAGAAACACTCACAAATCCTTCTTCCTCTTCTCTTCCAAAACTCAAGAACACCTAGGGTTTCTTCCATGACTTCACGATCCAAGTTCTAGGGGGATATTTCGTCAAGCTAGGTATGTGGAACTTCAACAAGGATTCCCTTCCGTCCTTGTGTCCTGAGTTTTTTTGTAAAAACCCTAGTCATGTAATTTTAACAAGAATTTATGTCTTAAGGTCTCAATCTAGCATGATTTCTCTCATGTTTTCATAAATTTTAAGACCCTCATGATAGTAGCAATGCAGGATATGAAATTACTATTAAATTCATGATTTTTGACATGAGAAATGGTAGTAGCATGTTTTCTAAAATTTTCCTATGCGTTAACATTATTTTTAAGCCATGGTTCTTGTGAAGAATGCATATGCTTTTACCATGATTTCACTATACATATTTAAAGAATGATTTTAGCCTATTAGTTGGCATGAAGATAGAACCCATGATTTATATTGTGATTTTGGCTCATGATTCCATGAATTGAGTAAGAAGAAAATATGTCTATGATTTCCCTAGACTCTCAGGCCTTTGAATAGCTGAAAGTTAGTCTTGGTCCTTCTTATAGATTAGGGTGGAACGTGCATGATTTTGATTCCAACAGAAATATGATGTTCATATGTGAAATTTTGTGCAAGTGATGATTGATTGACATAAATACTTGAGTAGGAGTTACTATCTTGGTATATCCAGTCTCAAAGCCTCAGTCTACACTCAAAACACGTAGAGTTCAACAAAAAGGTCTATTATCAGTGTTGGGATTTTTCCACGATGGTATTATCAGTTTTTTTCATAGTTAGATTATGCTAGTCCAGTTTCAGTCAAAATACTATCCTACTCAGTAACTTCAAAAATGTCAGCTGATCAGTTTGACTACATTTTTTTTCCGAGGTGCTAGTGGTGCCTCTCAGTTATTAGAACTAGAATTAGAATATAATTTATTTGGTCCATTAGGCGGTCATGACATTCTAGTTTTATAGCTCTGACCAGCCCAAGGAGCCCAGTTTAGTTATCAGTTTGTTCTTTAGACGGTTACGACGCTTCCAGATTAACAGCTCTGACTAGTCTTAAAACTCAATTTCCAAATCCAGTCCTATACGATGCTCAAAGAACTCTCAAATAGTATCCCTGATTCAGTTATATCTTGGGCCCCAGTATTGAGCTATCCACAGTCGTGATAGGATTATCCTGTGGGAGTAGGACATAGCACCGAAAGGGCCAAGGTTCTAGTGCACCCAGATACTAGAACTACGTTGCCACCGTAGGTTATTTTTACTTGGCCTCACGGCCGCCCTGACAGTGATTCTCACAGTCCATGCCTTTATACCCTGGCAAGGTATATTGGTTCCAACCGACGGGGTGTGTACATCGGACTCCACGTCTAGCTCACGTGGTTATATGTCGGTTATAGCCTCTCCCACTAGTCAGTTCAGTCACTCTCAGATTTCTCAGTTCAGTTCCAGTTGTAGCAGTTAGCTCAGTTCGGTACAGTATCTCAGACTCAGTGTTTCAGATTCAGGGCATGCCTTTGACCATCAGACAGGGTCACCACGACCATCTCAGCTTACTTCCGTTTATTCAGTTTCAATATTTCTGTTAGTCATTGCATGTCATTACAGTTCAGTTATGCATTACTTTATATTACTACAGTTCAGTTATGTATTACTTTATGTAACATTCTTTTTCCCACTTACTCAGTACATTCAAAGTACTGACGCAAACCTTCTATGTTGTATCGTATTATGATACAGTTGTAGGTCTCAGTCTCAGTACAATTAGTACACCTACTCCAAGAGTTACCAACTGGTGAGTCCTCATCTTTCGAGGACAACATTTTATTTACTTAATTTATATTTTATTTCTTTCAGTTAAACTTAGAGTAAGCTGGGGGCTTGTTCCAGTAACTCATCAGTTAGATGGCTTTCAGACATAGACATAGTTTCAGACTTCCATATTTGTTTAGACGTTTTAAAACTTTATAATTCAATTTTACCCTCATAGTTGATTCTTATTAGTATTTTAAAAGCTTTCACTATGTATGATTACTCAGAATGCTAGTGTATGATAGACCAGGGGTTGACTTGGGGTTACTTGTGACTCCAAGTACCGTGTTCCATTCACGGTGTAGACTCGGGGCATGACAAACTTGGTATCAGAGCCAAGTTTAGAGTATCCTCGGGTGTCTGAAAGCCGCATCGAGTAGAGTCCTTTTCATGGGTGTGAAGCGCGCCACACTTATGACAAGGAGGCTACTAGATGTTTTAGGAAAATTCCCTTTTCTCATTATTCCTATCATGCGATAGAGGGTAAACTTTAAGGTCTCTTTTCTAATTCATACTTTACGAATTCGTAGAAAATGTCTTCCAGAAGGGGTGTTGGAAGAGGGACAAATAGCGAGAATCCACCAGTCCCACTAACCCCAGTAGGCCACCTCAGTGGGCAAGTGATGGATGCGGAGCTCGGGGCTTCCCTTGAAGCATTAATATGAGCTGCAACCACTCAGATTAACTAGCAGGCAGTCACACATGCAAATCCTACAAAAGAGATAATAACTACCAGGGATCGAAATTTCTTAAGAAGGAATCCATCTGAGTTTTATGGTCCGAAAGTGGATGGAAGGATCAATGGAGAAGAAAAGAGAAGCAAGAGAGCAAGGAAAAGGGACATAGGGTATTTGCAACAGAGGATGAGTGGTAGACCTCGTTTCCAGTCTCATCGGAGATCATCAGCCCCAGCACCATCGATAGCTAGTGCTCCTAAAAAACCCAGAGTAAGGAAGATTATATACCCAGCTTGCAAGGACTATGGGAAGAAATATGTGGGAGAATGCAGGGCTGGCTCAGGAAGTTGATTTTGGTGTGGCAAGTCAGGTCATAACCTTAGAGAGTGCCCAGTAGCCAAACGGGGTGAGGGTAGAGCCCCGGCTAACTCTTCTGCGGCCCTGTCAAGTCACCCAGTTTGCGAGAAATGTGGAAGGAACCACCTTGGAAAATGTTTGTTTGGTAGGGAAGGATGTTTTGGATGTGATTAGTCGGGCCATAGAATAAAGAATTTCCCTATAGCTGAACATGGGAGAACTCCACCTACCATCCCAGCAACTCCAGCAGCTTGCCCATCTCAGTAGGGCACAACATCCAGTATTGATGGCCGACAACTCCGTATATAGTAACAGGTATGTTATGAGCTTCTCATTTTGATCCTTGTAGGTGGTAGGCCTAGGAGCCCCAGTATAAGGTATAAGATTCCATTTAGCATGTTAGTATAAGAATTATCCCATGACTGGTATGAAATGGTGATAAGTATGAAGCCTTTAGTGATAGCTTATTGGGGTGAATGAGAAGTTAAGAGTTAGTGATGTTATCCTAGCCTTAAGAAAGGATCTAAAAGCTGAGAATGATGACTTTAAGCTAAGGGGGAGATGGTAAGTTAAAGAGGCTAAGTCAATTCCTAAGTGTTCTAGTGGAAGGGCTCAAGAAATAGTACCTATAGGATGTCAATCATTCCCATTCGGATGTTATCTCTTGCTTTTCAGTTAAGAATACATCCTAGTCATGTTTATGTTCAGACTCCTAGAAGTATAGATAACCGGTTGAGACAGTGATCCCAGTCTTATTCCATGATTTCAAAAATATCAACTTCATGCCATGAAACTCACTATGTACAGACTTATGTCTCACAATATGCACAGCTTCAGGAACCTAGTCCCTTAGATTCTCCTTAACGATTCAGTAGATCATGCTACATCATGTGTAGGATCAAACTAAGCTCCTTGAATGATTTGTGCTGGCAATTTCCTTACTCTAAGCCTGGTATATGTTCACCCACAATAGGAATGATTGTTGTGATAGATATATTCTGAATGACTTTCTATTAAGACCTTAGATGCTCCATATGTATAAGTTCATGAGATGCAGTTACTAGTCCTACTAGGTAGATGGAGGAATTCTTAGATAGAACAAGTTTCATCGGAGTCGTAAGACAATTTTAGTGATAGGCTTGAATGGTGAGGTAGTATTCAGGAAGTTAGTGTATCTAGAAAAGTGTCTCCAAAGATTTTTCACAGAAAAGGGGTGATGAGGTTTGGTGAGGATGGCGGTCTCTTTTAAAACGAGGTTCTAGATGAGACCATCAAGGTTGTAACTTGGGGGAATAAGGAAGTTGTTTCAGTGAAGGTTTTAAGGAACAATCATCTAGTAGGAGGAGCTACTAGGGAAACTGAATTCAGATAAGGCCACTTGTTTGAATATCAATAGCAGTTATGGATTTACAACTCCATCCCTAACCACTCAGTTCCAGCTTGAGAAAAACAGTTTCTCCTTAGTACCCTCCTTAGTTCTATGTTAGCTTCATGCCCTTTAGTTTCCTCATATCATAGCATACATGTATGATTCAGAAACGCAGTTTAGATATGCAGCTCAACTCAGGTCAGATACTCTATTGGCGTTCAGCTTTAGCATTCAATCCTTGAGGTTGCAACTCTTTCCCTAGCCTTTTGCTCAGTCATTTTGTCAGTTCTCAATTCCGGGTGCAAAGTATTTGAAATTTTAGTTCAGTCCCTATCCCTTCGGTGTGTTCGGCCAACATTTGAGGATGAATGTTCCCAAGAGGGAGATATTGTAGCACCCCGAAAATTCTTGACATTAGACCACAGAGTTGGATGAAGCATAGAAGAAAAATCAGCAGAAACTTGCCTCAGAATGAGTCAGGGAACGACTCGTTAGGAAACGTAACGGGTCGTGGTTTGACCCATGAGGATCTGTAAGGAATGTATGGCAAGCCCAGTAGCCACGGATGACCTGACGAGTTGTCATACTTTGCAACGACTCGTTAGGTTGGTCGTTAGATAGAGGATAGGGACCCTGAGTTAAGCCTTAAGAAGTGTGGTTGACGGAAGGATGTGACGAGTCGTTAGGTGAGGCAACGACTTGTCATGTCAGTCGTTAGGAGGAAGGAGCTAAGACCATGAAGGAAGTTCAAGTGTACATGATGGATGGACTTGACAAGTCATTAGAGGAAGCAACAACTCGTCATGTTAATCATGAGATGAGGAAGTTGAAGTTTTGAAGTGCATCTTCCAGTGCACCTGACGAGTGGGTCTAACGAGTCGTTGGAGCAAGTAACGACTCATCATGTTGATCGTGGTTTGGAGGATGCTGAATATGTGTAAGTTATCCAGTGTACCTAACAGGCGTGACTATGAGTCGTTTGAGGTGACAACGACTCATCATGTGAGTTGTGGCGTCAGTTCGGGCAATTTTTCCAATTTTCTCTAGGGGCATTTTTGTAAACTCCTATGCTCCTAACTCCGAAGTGATGTCATTTTGGGTACCATGAGGAGCGGTTTTAAGGGGAATATCAAGCCTAACCCTCATTGAATCCAGAAACACTCATAAATCCTTCTTCCTTTTCTCTTCCAAAATTCAAGAACACCTAGGATTTCTTCCACGACTTAACGATCCAAGTTTTAGGGGGATATTTCGTCAAGCCAGGTATGTGGGACTTCAACAAGGATTCCCTTCTGTCCTTGTGTCCCGAGATTTATGTAAAAACTCTAGTTATTTAATTTTAACAAGAATTTAAGTCTTAAGGTCTCAATCTAGCATCATTTCTCTCATGTTTTCATAAATTTTCAGACCCTCATGATAGTAGCAATGTAGGTTATGAAATTACTATTAAATTCATGATTTTTGACATGAGAAATGGTAGTAGCATGTTTTCTAAAATTTTCCTATGCATTAGCATTATTTTTAAGCCATGGTTCTTGTGAAGTATGCACATGCTTTTTACCATGATTTCACTATACACGTTTAAAGAATGACTTGAGCCTATTAGTTGGCATGAAGATAGAACCCATGATTTATATTGTGATTTTGGCTCATGATTCCATGAATTGAGTAAGAAGAAAATATGTCTATGATTTCCTTAGACTCTCAAGCCTCTGAATAGCTGAAAGTTAGTCTTGGTTCTTATTATAGATTAGGGTGGAACGTGCATGATTTGGATTCCAACAGAAATATGATGTTCATATGTGAAATTCTGTGTAAGTGATGGTTGATTGACATAAATACTTGAGTAGGAGTTAATGTCTTGGTATATCCAGTCTCAGAGCCTCAGTCCACATTCAAAATACGTAGAGTCCAACAAAAAGGTCTGTTATCAGTGTTGCGATTTTTTATCACTTGTTTTTCATAGTCAAATTATGCTAGTCCAGTTCTAGTCAAAATACTAGCCTACTCAGTAACTTTAGAAATGTCAGCTGATCACATTGACTACAGTCTTTTTCCGAGGTGCCAATGGTGCCTCTCAGTTATCAAAACCAGACTCAGAATATAATTTATTTGGTCCATTTAGGTGGTC
Organism: Datura wrightii; assembly: GCA_035772735.1. Classification (NCBI taxonomy): domain Eukaryota; kingdom Viridiplantae; phylum Streptophyta; class Magnoliopsida; order Solanales; family Solanaceae; genus Datura; species Datura wrightii. Next base: position 102,743,360 of record JASDFA010000007.1, read on the forward strand.
ATGACATTCTAGTTTTATATCTCTGACTAGCCCCATGAGCCCAGTTCAGTTATCAGTTTTTTCGTTAGACGGTTACGATGCTTCCAGATTAGCATCTTTGGCCAGTCTTAGAACTCAGTTTCCATATTCAGTCCTATAAGACGCTCAGGGATCTCTCAAATAATATCCCTAAGTCAGTTATAGTCTCGGACCCAAGTATCGAGCTATCCGCTTGTCAGTAGTAGTCATGATAGGATTATCCAGTGGGAGTAGGACTTAGTACTGAAAGGGCCGGGGTTCCAGTGCACCCAGGTACCAGAACTATGTTGCCACCATAGGTTATTTTTACTTGGTCTCATGGCCCCCCCTAATAATGATTCTCACAGTCCATGCCTTTATACCCTGGTAAGGTATATTGGGTCCTACCTACGGGGTGTTTACATTGGACTTCATGTCTAGCTCACGTGGTTATATGTCGATTATAGCCTCTCCCACTAGTCAGTTCAGTCACTCTAAGATTTCTCAGTTCAGTTCTAGTTCTAGCAGTTAGCTCAGTTCAGTACAGTATCTTAGACTTAGTGTTTCAGATTTAAGGCATGCCTTTGACTATTAGATAGGGTCACCATGAGCGTCTCAACTTACTTCCGTTTATTTAGTTTCAGTATTTCCGTTGGTCATTGCATGTCATTACAGTTCAGTTATGCATTACTTTATATTACTATAGTTCAGTTTTGTATTACTTTATGTTATATCCTTTTTCCCAGTTACTCAGTACATTCAAAGTACTTACGAATACCTTCTATGCTATATCATATTATGATACAGCTGCAGGTCTTAGTCTCAGTTAGTAGACCTACTCCAGGAGTTACCAGCTAGTGATTCCTCATCTTTCGAGGAAGACCTTTTATTTACTTAAGTTATATTTTATTTCTTTCAGTTAAACTTAGTGGTAGCTGGGGGCTTGTCCCAGTAACTCATCAGTTAGATGGCTTTTACATAAACATAGTTTCAGACTTCTAGATTTGTTCAGACATTTAAAACTTTATAATTTAGTTTTACCCTCATAGTTGATTCATATTAGTATTTTAAAAGCTTCCTCTATGTATGATTACTCAGAATGCTAGTGTATGATAGACCAGGGGTTGACTTGGGGTTACTTGTGACTCCAAATACCGTGTTCCGTCTAGGGTGTAGACTTGGAGCTTGACAAAATTGGGGACATAATTCATATGGATATAGTAAGTCTTGCTTGGGCTTCTTTAATGGTAGTCTTTACTCTCATAGTATGGGGAAGGAGTGAACTCTAGGGGTCCTGCTAATTGAGTTAAGGAAGCAAACTGTATAAATATCAATTGTTTTCTAGATCGTTCTACAACACATTTTGAACAAAATAAAAATATCTTCATTTTGAAATTCCACTGGACTCTACTGGAGTAATTTATTATAGGAATCATCCTCTTTCAATCAGTTTCATTATGTGGTAAAAGTTTAGCTCAAGGGATCATAAATCGTAGTTAGTAAACCACACGTCATCATCATGTGAATTATGTCATAATAGCATGAAGTTCATGCCATTAAATAAAATCATAGTAATTATTCTTTTGAAAGAAAATAAAGTTTTCATATTTTGCCAGGTTTTCCTTCTAAGAATAGTGAAACTCATTGATCAAATATGTCATAAGAAATTCATGAAAGACATAACGAATGACCATAACTATATTCACATAACGAATGACCATAACTATATTCAGTGATTTCATACTTGACCCTAGCCCATTATTAAAAAGAAAAATTTATGAATTTTGAAGAATGTAGCATGAGAAAGAATAATAATGCTCCCACAATAAAGAGATAGGCTTACATTTCTTATTTTCTCCACTACAATGAAGGAAATATTTGAGCATTGAAGAATAACAGCAAAATCCTTGCTTGAACTTTTGAGAAGGCTTTCCTTGAAAAACCTAGGATTGTAGTGTAGATAGTCATTAAGAATTCATAATAGTGATTAGGAACATTTAGAAAAACATAAAAATAAGTGGGAGTAACTTACCTAAGTGTGGGAGGTTGTTGAGAGGAGAGAAAACTAACCTAGGACTTGTGATAATAAAATTTGGATGAAATTTTGAAAGAAGCATGTCAACTATATATTCCTTCAACCAGCAATATAGAACCATACGCAGACCACGTATCACATTCTGCAGTAGCATACTGCTCCACAGATCAAAATAGTAGCTCCCTAGATGGTGTCTGCATGAGTTGGAATATGTGGACTGTATAATGCGCTTTGTAGGTGCAAATAAGTCCGCAAACAAAAATAGTGTACTTGGGACTTTTAACTCTTTTTGTCCCAACATGTGACAAATATGCAGACAACATATGGCCTTCTACAACCACATAATTGTTTGCATAATGTTTTTTGAGTCTCACTCATTATTTCTAGTTCTTATTTCCTTGTGCACTTGCTATCTGCTTATATATCAATTTTCATACTTATGTAATGTCCCAACATATCAATCTTGGACCTGAATTCATGAGTACTACCACGTTTGTTAGGTTTGGGTTGGATTACTTTTTAATAGGTCAAGCCTTATCCTGAAGTTATGATGTGTTACAACGAATCTCTTTTTAACCATCTTTAAACCGGCTCCTTTGTTCCTTATGAATTTCCTTGGATAATCTTTAGATTCTAAAAGAGCAATTGTAAGTTTCTTTTTCTCCATCTCCAGTGCATAATTTGCTTCACTTAATGAGAGAACCCGCTTCTTTGGCTTTTTAGCTTCTAACTTTCTCTAGCTTCTCCTTGATTTTTGAAATCTAATTCAAAGGAAAAAATGATGACGTCAAAATCCACTCATCATAAGGAGAAAGTGTAAATGATCATCGCAATATAATTACCCAACTCGTTCAGGGTTAAATCCACAGGGAATAGAGATTTGATGGAACAAAAAATTGTCTATCGAATTTAACTAAATTGCATCATTGCATTAAAATTGAAAAAAAGTAAATGTTGGGGGAAAGTAGGATCACAATTTATATTTAAATCAACTACCAATCAACAACAAGGCAGCCAACCTTAATGAACAAAAATGAGCATGGGCTAAGGGTTCACTATTGATGGAGCATCAATTGGATTGGAATTAACTAGGAAATAAAACTATTACTCACAAGCATAAATAACCATGGACAAGGTGGTACCCGATGTTTTTCAACCACTTGGGTGTCTTTTTCCTCGAGTTTTCTCAAACCCTAAGGTCCCAATTAATTCATCCACTATGGCTTAGGTAAGAGTTGAAATATCTCTAGACTCAAATCTTTAATGGTTATATGAAAATGAGTTTTGGCTATCTCTAGCCCAACCCACATAATCAGGACCCAAATACCCACCATTGTTTTCTCACCCATATTCTATACCCCTTTTTCAAGCAAAAATAGAATAAGTAAATACACCCACATTTGCAACTATGAAATATTCAATTATAATTTGGAGTAAACATAGATTTATATTAAATGCGTGATTATAAGATTAATCTAGCAACACCCGATCCAATTTAGCCCAAATCATGCACACATCCATAGCAAAATATTTAGCCACTCATAGATGAAAAATACAATATTATATTGATAAATAAATTCATAGAGTTCATCATTAAGAGTAAATTGAAAGATCAAATTTTCCTTCAATGGAGGTTTTACCTTGAGAAGAAGAAGAAGATGATAAAGAAAAACTAACTCTATTTTTCTCTCTCTAGAAAATTGAAAATTGTTCAGTACCATACAATTCAATTTAATACTCTAATGAGAAGGAATATTTACTATTTTTAAAGAAGTGTACAAAAGTAGGTTAAAGATACTCTTCTTTTTCAATGCTGGACGATTTTACCCTTCTAATGACGGCCACACTTGTGAGTCATATCCGCGGAGCACCGCTCTATGGCAACTGGGGGCCAGTGAGTCCTATAGCAATCCGACATTGGCACTAGCGGTTCCCAAGTGCTAACCCGCATTCCGCTAGTGTACCTCCCACTTCAACACAGTGTTCTCTTGCGTCTGGCCGGCGTTTCGCCGGTCTCATCCGGTGGAATGTAGGTCCTTTTTTTTAAGCTCCATGCTTTTGTTTAATTTCTTTTTTCCTCTCTTTAAATGGAATGCCTGCAAAAACCAAAGAGAAAGAGCATTAAATCCTTCTAAATGACTTGAAAACCAAGTAAAAACTCATGTTTAAAAGCCTAATGAGTTGGTAAATTACCAACTCATCAAACCCCCAAACTTGAACCATTGTTTGTCCTCAAGCAAGGAAATTCTTTACAGCTGAACAATTGAAGTATGCATGCCATACTACATGAGATTTTGTACAAGGGACCGCTAGGACTAAGACAACCCTAAATCCGCTCACCGACTCAAAGGAAAACAGAAGACTCAAAACTTTCTGCAAATTCTTCAAGAGGTAACAACAAATAATTGGCATGATTTACAAGTATTTCCTTCATTCAAACCAAGGGGCATGGTTGATCAAAGAAAGCTTATATAGCATCTTAAGTCACTGAAAATTCACATTCAAAGATTTTCTTAAAGCTCACTGCATTCTTGTCTCAATCACATCTTTTGGCACATGCAAGCATGTTCCCCATGGAAGTGATGCCACTCACATCAAGAGAGAATCCCATTCAATTTTCAAGCAATTCACACTCAAAGGGATTATCGAATGAAACAAATACTCTTACTTTCACAAAGAAATTCTCATGTGCACAACTTTATCCATAGGCTTTCCCTTCGTGTAACTCGCCACTAATGTAGAGTTGCTACACTTAAAATTAATTAGGACTTGGAGGTCATAATGAAGGCTATGGGTAAAGGTAGGATGACTTTTTAGTTCTAGTGACTAGAACCTCCATAATGCCCTTTTTGTGAACATTTTTTTCGTACTCCATTTTCTCTTGACATCACCCCCACCTTATCTCTCCTTGATAAATATTTTCACTTTTGTGAAAAGAGCCACTCTTATATCTCCTTAGTTATCACTTTTAATCTCATCTAAGAAAGAGGTAGCACTTTTCAACAATTTCCTTTTTTTTTCTAAGGGTCAAAGGTTCTTTTCAACCAACCAATTCATTCATTTCCTCATAATTTGGTGCTACTCACATTGGAGCTCACATTATTTTTCACATTTTCCTTTTGCAACCCCCAAACTTAGTCTATAGCCTCATTTCTCCCTTTTTCTACTCCCACACTTTTTGGTCCTCAAGCATCATTTTTTCTTTTTTCAGAACTAGCATTAGGGAGGATGGGTACCAAAAGAGGGATTACAAAAAGCTAATGGGCTTGTAATGTGATTTTCAAGGAAAAGGTTTAAAGGCTCAATATTGGCTAGAAAGGATGAATATTCAAGGAGGTCATATAGGTGAAGTAGCTATCAAAATAAAGCCTAAAATCATGTTTTAAATGCAGCTACATCTAGGATTTAGCTTTGAGTCACACTTGGAGCAAGTTCTAGAATACTATTTATGCATGAAAACTAAGCTAAATCCTTACCCCACAAGGAATCACCCAGAATGGCATTCACACAATTTTTATAACCATATCAAGGGTATGACTTAAAAAAGATAGCATGTGAATCAAAAGCCCAATAATGAATATATAACTTATGACAAAAGAGTACTCAACTTTTAATTTCAAATGCCCCTTTTTCATCAAAATTCATTATTTTTCAATGCAATTTAAGAAATTTCTGGTGGTACCTCTCAAAAGCAATCAAAATAACCGACTCAAAAAGGACTCTATACTCGACATTTTTCCTCTAAGTTGCCTCTCAATCCATCATTGGGAAATGCCAGCCATTTCGATAATAAAAGAAAAGAAAAGAAAAGAAAATCGCTCCTCGATAAAGAATCATGGAATAAAGAAAGCCCTTGGAGTTTATTTACTCACTATTATGAACATAGGCGATTATTAAAATATGGATCATCAACATTTGACAATTTAGAATAACCCATCATTGGCACTAACAATTCAACAAGCAATATTTCTTTTAACAAAAAGATCGGCAGGGGCATTCAGTTACAAATTAAAACTCATAATCAACAAACATGAGAAATTTAGCCCGACAAGGGAAACAAAAAGACCAACACAAGAATAACACAACCCACCCCCAACTATAAATGTACATTGTCCCTAATGTAAATATGAAGAACAAAGGATGCTGGGAACTTTCTGAAGCGGCTACTCGTCCTCATCATCATTGGCCTCTTCATGTTTATCAAGGCCGCTTGTGCCCAAGTGTGGCTGATTATCCCCACCTAAGCCCACAAATAATCAAGGATACTCATGTCCAGATCAGCGATTGGTGCCTGGTATCTCAACTCTCTCACCTTAGCTCGCAAAGAAGAGACGGCTACCTCAATCACATCGACCCAGGAGCATAGCTTATTCAAGATGTCGAACACATTCTTTATCTCCCTCTTCACTGTTCTGGTGATAAGAGTTGAGAGATTTTGGGCCAGCTTTTAAAGTTGGCTCTCATGAGATTGTGTCGTCTCAGCTAGCTTCTATATTACGCTTGGGCGAGAGGATATGTGACGAGGTGAAGGTCACCTAAATGGTGCTTCCTCAGATGCATGCCCCGATGTCTCAAGGTGTGACATGTTAAAGTCAGGAGCAATAGGGGACTCTTCTATGTCATGAGAACTGGAGTCCCTAGGAGTCTCCCATGCTTCTAACCTCTTTATTTTCACCTTGGGTGCCTCAGCATCCCTCTTTCTTTCAGTATTGATAGTAACAGTGGCGGAGCTGGGGGATTCATCAGGGAATAATCGTATCCCCGCATTGAGGCACGGTTGAGAAATGAGAACAACATATGGCATGGACGTTCCCTATTGCCTGTCCTTACACTTCATTTGGATGGCCACTATTTCTCCAAAGTTAATGAGCACCCCAGTCATGATGCAGGCGATGGGTATGGCTGCCTCCAAGTTCACTCTTTGGTCATTTTTCGAGGGCATAATTCAACCGCAAACAAACTTCAACCACAACTTCACCTTAAACTTGAGATCATGACTCACGATTTCACCACCCATGGAGACCCATAAGGGCTCCCCATTGGCGATGATGGGAGCTATAAAACTGAACTTCTTTTCTTTGTTGGCACTTTTGCTACATATTCCATTCATGGATCAATATCATCTTCCCAAAGTAGTGCATTTATGGCGGCGAGATTAATATCTACCACACTCCGGACCCTGACTGAGGGAAGGCAAGGGAACTCATCAACCTTCCCCTTATGCTTTATCGCCTCCTGGAATGCCTGGTAAGAAGCATAAAATTCTAACATAAGGTTGGTGTAATATTCTGGGAGAGGCTCAATAAACATGTGCCATTGTAGGTGGTTGAATTGAGTAGTGATATTTGGGAAATCATTCCCCAGCCCCACCAGATCAAATCGTTTCTCTATGGTGATTGGCCTTCCTTCAAATAACCTAATGTTCCTTCATGTTAGGCACGCAGAAGATGATGGCCTCTCTGGTGTTGGTGGGGGATGGGGTTGCCTTGGCCTTCCCCTTTCCTTCTACTTTTGGATGTGAAGGGTGCCTTTCCTTTTTCCCCTTGCCTTGATAAAGTCATTATACTGCAAAAGAAATGTTAGTTCTACACGCTACTATTTTTATCTTTTTGATAATATGAAGGTAATAGAAAAAAATAAACTGAGCTAGAATAAAATTCTACGAATTGGATGACAATAAGGTAAAATATTAAAATTATGTGTCAGTATTACGGTGAAACAACTGCGAAACATCAATGGAGACCCGCAAGTCACCGCTGAGCCGTAGGCCTGAGCAGATAATTGGGCAGAATTATGCCCTACTGCGTTTCACAGGTCATGATCTGTGATGCGTAGGTGAAACCGGATGCTGGGTAGTGTCCTGAAGCCTTAAACCCACACCTGCAGTTCAGTCTGTGTTTCGCCGGGCCTGATTGGTGACTCACAGGTGGAACATCGCTCAGTATTTCATATCCCAAATCAGTTAGATAAAAATCCCTCTAATACATGCCTTACTCAACGCAACCCCCACATTATGATTTCACATTTCAAACAGCACATGAAATAGAAATGATGATTTACCCTTAAGAACGACGTCATCCAATTTATAATCGGGAAAATCGTGCATTTTAAGCACATGGGGTTACTCAGAGTTCACCCCTAATTATTATATCAAACACACACTTCATTCTTACAAAAATGAGCACCCACCCAACATTATATAATAGTCACTACCCTTAACATACCCACATTATCAGAATCAATCAACAATGGAAAAGAACAATATGGGAAATGGGGAACATGATTACGAAATTGTTTATATCTAGCATGCTTAATTTTTAACTCATATTCTGAAATAACATGTAATATAAGAGCACGACATACATACCGATTAAGAAACAAAAACAAAAAGCAACTAGATTGGAGCTTGGTGTCTTGACCAACAATTGTGTTTCCAACAATGAGAAATGCTTTTTATTAGTGAGAGTTGTGTGGGGTAAGGTGAATGAAGAGAATGAAAGGGAGCTATTTTATATGCTGAAGGGAGGGAGAGTGATTAGTAGGTGAGAAGGTGGGTTTAATGGTGAGTGTAATGGTGGGGAGTTGGAAAAGTGGAATGGTGGGGAAATGGGTTATTGGGATGGTGAAAAAGTGGAGAAGAAAGGGTTTTTGGGGATATGAAAAGGTTTGACCGGCTTTATAAAGAGACATGGGTCAGGTCGATCAATGGGTCGATCAATATTTTAAATGAAATATTTACCTCTACCTGCATTGAACTTGTGACCGCCGGTGAGTATCGGAGTTCCGCCACTTCAAACGTAGGTGACCTCCACTTGTGCCCAGTTCACTACTTTATGTGCTGCGAATAACTGGCGGTTTACGAGTTGCCACCCGAATTTCACCGGTAAATCGTAGTTCACTCTTCAACTCCCAGGTTCACTGGTTTAAGCCGGCGTTGAACCGACGATTCATAGATTGTCAGCGCGGTTCATAGATTGTCATCGGCGTTTTACCGGTAAAGCACTGGTTTCCTCTTTTTACTCTCAGCTATCTATGTCTCTCTTGCATTGGTGTGGCAACTTGCACTTGAACACCTGCGTTTCACAAGTCTCACGCTGGAATTGCCTTATTTTTCTTTCACCTAGTTCTACATCCAATCAATCCTACAAAATAAAATCAACAAAAACATCAAAGCATCAACATAAAAACACTTGGGTTGCCTCCCAAGAAGCGCCTTATTTAACGTCTTGGCACAACTGATACCTCCTCAATTGTCACTATTATGGAGGGTTATACTCCTAATCAACCTAAACATCCCAAAATTCGTCTTGATCTACCTCATCATTGAAGACCACTATCGCCTTGCACTCATTCAAGGGGTTAATAGGTTGATATATATTAAAGGTGACTTCATCACCACCTACTCTAAACTTCAGCTCCCGTAACTCCACATCTACCTGTGCTCTACCCATGGCTAGTAATGGGCACCCTAAGATAATGGGCACCTCAAAATCTATTTAACAATCCAATACCACAAAGTCAGCTGGAAGGATAAATTTGTCCACTCGGTCCAAAACATATGTAGCACTCCCAAGGGTTTCTCGATAGACTTGTCTGCCATCAATAGCCTTATAATAGTAGGCTTGGGATTTCCCACACCTAACTTTTTGAAAATGATAAGAGGCATCAAATTTATGCTTGCACCAAGGTCACACAAGGCCTTCTTTAAAATGCACAACCCAATTATGCAAGGGATAGTGAAAGCTCCAGGGTCCTCTCTTTTGGAAGTAAGATTGCTTGCCATCGTTGCACTACAATGGTGTGTCACTTCCCCTACACCAGCATCAACAACCTTGTTTTTCTTCAACAATTCTTTCATGAACTTGCATAGCCCGGTATCTGGAGAAATGTATCCACCAATGGTATATTTATGGACAACTTGCTAAACATTTGAACAAATCTCTAAAACTGGTTGTCCTCCTTATTCTTTGCTAACCACTGAGGATAAGGAGGTGGAATCCTAGGCTCTTGGCCCATTCAATTAAGCCTTCTTGTTTGCTTCCTCCTCAATAGCATTCTTTGGGTCAACATCAATTCCCCCCTTCAAGTTCTTCTATTTCATCAACACCAACTGGTGCTTTTGGCACCTCATCAATCACACCACCTATTGTTTTGGGGTCAACAACATTCTTGAGCTTAATTCCCCCATCATCCAACACCTTTCCGCTTCTTGTGACAATGGCCATACGATGATTGTCCTTCTTGGGATTAGGTATTGTTCCACTAAGGAGAGTCCCTTTCATTGTGGGGTTCATTTTAGGAGACAAGTGATTATTTTGAGCTTCCAAGTGTTTAATAGAATCTAAATGCGAACTCATTGATTGGGAGAGGTTAGACACCTCCCATTTTAACTCCTTTACCCCATTGTCTGTAGACTCGACCTTTTTTAGGACTCTAGATAGAATTTCTTCAATCTTGGAGTTACCTCCATCACTCATCCCCGATTGCAATTAGGGATTTTCAACCTTTAGAGAGGGAAGATATGGGTTCGAGCTTATGTGATAACGTTCCCCATCATAGTTTTATTCACAATTTCCATATCTTTCATTTCTATTAACCCAACCTTGGTTGTCGCAATTTCTCTAACCTTGATCCTCTTCCCGTGGATACCAAGGACCTTGGTTGGAACCTTGATATCTCGGGCAAGAACCCTCCATTTGACCCGCCATGAATTGAGATTTTTCCTCATAGTTACGCGGTGAAGCTTCACCCTCATATTCATAGGACCTTGAGTCCCCACAGCGTTGACATTCTTGGACCCGGTTCCATTAACATGCTTTTTCATCAATTCGAGATGGGTCATAATCTTTACTAGGGTCTCATCTCTCTGTTCATCTCTTTTCCTCATTTCCTCAGTCACAAGGCTTGAACTAGCACAACTCAAGGGAACTTTCGTGTCCTTAATGTGCCACACTCGATTTGTTTTGGTCATCCTATCCAATAAAGCCTTGGCTATCCCATGAGGTTGGTCTATGATAGATCTCCCAGCTAAGTTATTGGCCACCAACTTGTTAATGGAATCCAGGGATCGATAAAAACTCTGAAGTAGCACTCGATCTAGTAACCCGTGTTTTGGACATAAGGTCACTTTTTTCTTGAACCTAAGTCATGCTTCATGTAAGGGTTCACCCTGGATTTTCCTAAAGTTGGTCATGTCATCTCTCAGCTGCAACATCCTCGACGGAGGGAAGAACTTGTCTAAGAAAGCTTCAGTTAATTCTTGCCATGAATTGATACACCCTGGAGGTAGCTCCTCTAGCCACATGGTGGTTTCTCCAATCAAGGAAAATGGGAAGATCCTTAGTCTAATTGACTTTTGAATTATATTGGTAATGTTGAAAGGTTGGCATATATCATGGAAATTTTGAAGATGTCGATTAGAAACTTCACTAAGTTGTTCTCCAAAGAGTCCTTTTATTTGTAGCAGGTGTAACATCATGCTTGTCATAAGAAATACCGCATTCCCCACCGTGGCTGGTAAGCGAATGCCGCCCGCTACTTTCGCCATCATTAGGTCATCATCCTTGTGATCCATGTGGCCATCCACAAAACCTTCTTGCCATTGTTGGCTCATATAAGTCAGCCTAAAGAGGCACCAAAAATGACAATAATTGTAAAAAAAAACACAAGATGCTCAATTAATTCAAATCAACAATCAACTAGGGGCTATCTAAACCTATTTCCCGGTAACGACGCCAAAATTGATGACGTTCGAACTCATTCTCACAAGGAGAAAGTATAAACCATCATCGCATTATAATTACCCAATTCCTGAGTCGGGGTCGAATCCATAGGGAATAATGATTTGATAGCACAAAAGTTATCAATGGAATTGAATGAAATTACATGAAAAATGAAAAAAGTAAATGTTGGGGGAATGTATTATCACAATTTGAATTTAAATCAACTACCACTCAACATCAAGGTAACCAACTTAAATGAAACAAAGATGAGCATGGGCTAGGGGTGCGCTATTGATGGTGCATCAATTGGATTGGAATTTAGAAAATCAAATTATTACTCACAAGCATAAATAACCATAGACAAGGTGGCACCTGATATTTTTCAACCACTGCCTTTTTCCTCGAGTTTTCTCAAACCCCAAGGTCCAAAATAATTCATCTACTGTGGCTTGGATAAGAATTGAACTATCTCTATCCTCAATTCTTTAATGGGTATATAAAAATGGGTTTTGGCTATCTCTCGCCCAACCCCATATAATCAAGACCCAAATACCCACTATTATTTTCTCACCCATATTATATTCCCCTTTTTCAAGCAATAATAGAATAAGTCAACACACCCATATTTGCAACAATGAATAATTCAATTATAATTTGGAGAAAAGAACAAATTCACACTAAATGAGTAATTATAAGATCAATCTAGCAACACCTAATCCAATTTAGCCCCAATTATGCAGATACCCCTAGCAAAATATTTGGCCAGTCATAGATGAAAAATACAAGATTATATTGATAAATAAACTTATAGAATTCATCATTAAGAGTAAATTGCGAGCTCAAATTTACCTTCTATGGAGGTTTTACCTTGAGGAAGAAGATGAAAATGAAGAAAAGCTAACTCTATTTTTCTCTCTCTAGAAAATTAAAAACTATTAAATACCATACAATTCAATTCAATACTCGAATGAGAAGGAATATTCAGTACTTTTCAAGAAATTTACAAAAGTAAGTTAAGGTTGCTCCTTTTTCCTGTACTGTACGATTTTACCCTTTTTATGACGGCCTCACTTGCGAGTCATTGGTGTTACATTGGTGCCCATCCGCAGAGCGCCCTCTATCACAAATGGGGGCCAGTGAGTCCCGTAGCAATCCAACATTAGAGTCGTCGGTTCACAGGCACTAAACCACATTCCACCGGTGTACATCCCACTTCAACATGGTGTGCTCCTGCATTTGGTTGGCGTTTTGCCGATCTCCTTCGGTGGAACACAAGTACTCTTCTCTAAGTGTCACGACCCGAGAGTACACTCGGATCATAAACACGGGACAAGGAACCCCAGGAGGCTCCAAGTTGACCCATGGCATAATCATCACATACACTTAACATAAGAAATGTCAAACATCATGAACAAGCGGAAAAACTTACCAGAACTGATATAAATAAAAGCGAAAACTTAATAACATTTACATACAACACTGATTCTGTCTTACAAGTCTGAAAACCTTCTAATAAACTGATGAGTTGCTAGGACAAGCCCCAGCTAACTCCAAAAGTCTAAAAATTGAAAACAAGATAAAATGATAATATAAATCACGTCCTCAGAGGATGAGAACTCACAGCTAGCAGCTGGAAGATAGAGAAGTGTATCTAGTCACGCGGCTGGACCTAGAGACCTGGATCTATATCATAAAACGATATAGCACAAGAGGCATGCAGTCAGTACTGGGAATGTACTGAGTATGAAGGAATGTAAACAAACAACTCACAAGCATCAATATACAAATAGGGAGTACTGTAAATCACCAAATTAGCAACGTAACCGAAAAGAGGTGTAACAATCTGTATGATATCCACATTTTCATATAAACATAATCACATTATATGGACATGCATTGTTACAAGTTCAACTGGGGAACAAAGGTATTGATCTTAATGACACAGGGATGCAAATTCATGAATGACATCAGAAAGGACCCCGAGTGTCCAAGGGAAGCATTCGCACTAGCGAAGATCCCCGACTATCGAAGGGAGAGAAAACTTTGATGTAAGAAGCCACTGACTAGCTAGGGATGTTAGTCATGACTGGCTAGGGAGATACTCTTGCTAACGAGAAATCCTGACTGACTAGGGAAATACTCTTGCTAACGATAAATCCCGACTGACTAGGGAAATACTCTTGCTAACAAGAAATCCCAACCGACTAGGGAAATACTCTTGCTAACGAGAAATCCTGACTAACTAGGGAAATACTCTTGCTAATGAGAAATCTCGATTGGCTAGGGGAAATACTCTTGCTAACGAGAAATCTCGACTGACCAGGGAAAATACTCTTTCTAACGAGAAATCCCGACTAACTAACGCTAATCTTAATCGCAATAGCTAATCAAAGACAAAGGGACATTTACTGATTTTCATCATACAACATTCTCCTCAACAAGGTGGGGGCTACTTTCTAATAACATCAGCCCAATAGTTGCAATATTATTCTCATGCATTATCATCATAATTCACCTCATCATGGAGTCCAATCAATAGCTACCTTAAGCATCTTACACTAACGAACATTCTACAGAGTCACATTATGCATTTACTATCATGACACTCTGAACTCCAAGTTCATCTCATTCACATGTAATATGAGGTCACACATGATTTATAAATACAACTCATACTCTATCAAGATATATGACTTCTCTTATTTAGGTCTACCACATTCCACACACTTGTCACAATCACTCCTTTGTGAAATCTTTAGCCACAGGCGTTTTAGATTCTGAGATTTTTATGAAAATAATTTTTAGTAAGGAAAAACAATATAGAATCCGCCCGCGCTTTGTGGTTCAACAATGGAGATGACATATTGGCATGCCTAATCAATTAAATCTAGAACATGGTGATGACATATAATATACTTCAGTCACTCAAACCCACAACTTTTACTCAATCCGACATGGTCATCAACATCATAATCAAGTCATTAGGGTTAGTTTAGCAATATTCCCACACTTTCATAATGATCAAGAATTTCTGCGGTAGTTTAAGAAGAAATGAAAAACTTTCTTTCAACACTTAATTCGAGTTAGGATGAACATACTACACCCATATATACTCAACCCATACTTCTATAATTTCATTATTTTAATACATGAATACACAAATGAATTGAACAATAAGAAACACCCATTCATTACTCAAGCCAATTTACGAATGACATATCACCCTTATCCATCCCGAACATATAACCCCATCCCAAACAACCCATCACATTAACATTCAAAATAAATTCCATAATTGCAGTAATTATTTAGCTTTTAAGAAAAGAATGAGGAAGTAATTATCTTTTATTCAAACCCTAGATCATGATATTTTAGAAAATTTAAATTGGGTTCTCATTGAAAATATTTTGGGGTACAAGGATGGAAAAATACTCTTGTTGAAGTCCCACATACCTAGTAGACGAAAATCCCGCTTGAAATCTTACTTGAAGCTTGAAGAACACCTTGGTGAAACCCCTAGGATATTTTAGGAGAGAGGAGGAAGAAGGAGATTGAGAGAATGAGGATTTAGGTCTAGAAGAACCCTTAAAAGACGTCCCCAAACATACCAAAAATGATCTCACTTTCAATCTGGGAGAGTGGGATTTAACCAACCTGCCCTTGAGAAAATATGAACAATTGCCCGAACTGATGCCACAACTCACCTGATGAGTCGTTGTCCCACCCAACGACTTGTTAGGTCCACTCATCAGGTATACTGGAAATTATCGATCCTTCAGGCCACGACCAACGTAACAACTCGTCACCATCTCCCATGATTCCTTATGTCCTTTCATTAAGTTCACTGGAAAAAATTTTAAAACCAAAGCTTCTCCCTCTTAATGACTGACTTGACGAGTCATTGCCAGGAAAGAAGACTCGTCAGGTCATCCGTCTCCACTGGCCCGGCTCACCTCCCTTGACTGCTCCCCCACGAGTCAAACCATGACTCGTGGTCACCTAACAAGTCGTTCCTTGACTCGTCCTGCAGCAAGTTTTTGTTGACTTTTTCTGCTGCACTTCTTCTAACTCCGGGGTTTGATATCTAGGACTTTCGGGGTGTTACAATATCTCCCCCTTGGGAACATTCGTCCCCGAATATTGGCTTAATATATCAAAAAGATAGAGACGAAGCTGATATCCAGATATCAATCAATCACAGGTAAACATCCAAGGAGCATCTGACTCCGGGCCAATCTTATACACCAAACCTGAGAACTCACATCTAACATGTAGACCATGACTCAAAGAAGACAGAAGAAGATGACACCAACATAGAACTAAACAAAACACCGAAAGAAAATTGTTTCCCCTCTTTGTCTGGCACAGAACTGACACATACTAAACCTTCATTCTCAAATCACCCTCCGATACTAAGTCAGGATTCATAATATCTAATCTAACTAAGAGTAAGGATTTCATAAGCATGAGTAATCCCCGACATGTAGGACTGAGCACATACATGAGATAATCTGACTCTACTGAGTAAATAAACCACTCCCAAAGACTAGGTTCGAGTTGAACATACTGGTACACATAAGTTAACACACTAAACTGATTCATAACATGAAGATAAGCAATACGGACATTATAGGGCAAAAACTGGCTTTATTGACTGAAACGGTTATCTCTAAACCTCAAAAATCTGCACATAGAAATAAACATAAATTAACTCTAACCGAGGTACAAGGAAGATTATCTGAACTTAGTAGAGGTCGACATGCTGCAACTGCTAAGGCTGAAACCCCTTTATGAGCATCCTCAAGGTCGAACTTTCTTTACATACTCACTATCTCCCCCTTAGCTTAGAGCCATCATTCTAAGGCTCCCGAATCCTTCTTCAAGTCAGGCTAAGGTACTAACTCTTAACTTCTCTTTCACTTCTATTCCTTCACCACATGCCTTATACTACAGTTATTTACATCACGCCCTAACAATATTTTCCCACAATCACAACTGAACTTCTTTTATAGAGGTTGCCATCACAAAAAGATTAGTACAAGATTCATAACAGACCTGTGGCCACTACTGGCGCTTTGCCATTACCCTGATGGGCTGCTACTGCATAAGAGCGGTTTTGACGATGTCCGTCTCTTGGGTTAGAGGATGTACTCTGCTGAAATGGGTGGGCTATAGGAGCTACTAAAGAGGTGGTTGAGTATTTTCTCTCACCCTGATTAGCCACCGAGCAATCTCGGTGCATATGGCCCGCCTCACCACACCAAAAACATACATTTGTATCGGCCATGCAAACTCCCAAGTGGTGCTTTCCACAACTCGTACACAATGGGTACGTGATTTCCCTTACTCTGGGCTTATATGGAGTACTTACTATTGAAGGTGCTGGGGTTGCTGATCTCTGAAGGTGATGTGAGTGATATTCGGTACCCGACCTTTGATGGGAGGACTCTAAGTTTCCAGTCCTGGCCTTCTTGGCCTCTCTCTCTTTTTCTTTCATCTGTTCTGCTTCAATTTGTTGAGAAAATATTACCAAACTTGGGAAGTCTATGTCCTCGTGCAACATGGCAGTTCTGCATTCTTTGACCAAGGAGCCTGACACTCCATTCACGAACCTGCTCACTCGAGCTCGCTGGTCGGCTACCATTTTGGGCGCATACTTAGACAACCGAGTGAACTCCAATGCATATTCCTAGACAGTCATGCCATTTTGTTTCAAGTTAGTGAACTCTGCCGCCATTGCTTCCCTAAAGTCTAGAGGGAAAAACCTGACCAACAACGAGGCCATAAATTCATCCCAAACTATGGGACCCACTTTGGTTCCCCGACTGTCTTTCCATTGACAATACCAGATATAAGCAACTCCCTTTAACTGGTAGGAGGCTAAGTCCATGCTCTCTTGCCCCGTCACTCCCATAATGTAAGTAATCTTTTGTATCTCCTCCAAGAACTCATATGGGTCTTCATCCACATTTGACCCCAAGAATTCGGGTGGATTCATCTGAAGGAAATCTCTTATCTTTTCCGCCGCTTCATTTCCATGCTGTGGTGCATGGGCTACCTCCTGCTGATTAATCTGGGTGGTCAGGTCCTGCGCCAACATGTGGATGGCTGCTCGGAACTCGGTATGACAATATGATCCTCCATTTGGTCTGCCTGGGTTAGTGGTACCTGCGGCCATTACCACAACCTCTTCTATTCGCTCGTCGGGGAGGCATTATCTGTGAGCGCATAAAGCACGAGTTAGGGGAGGAACTGTTCAGAGCTTCATACTCTATGCACGATAAGAATCATGAAGAAAGGGGAGCATTCCTAAAACATCTGATAGACTCTTCATCATAAGTGTGGCGCGCTTCACACCCATGAAGAAGACTCTACGTAACACGACTTTCAGACACCCTAGGACACTCTAAACCTATTGCTTTGATACCAAGTTTGTCATGACCTGAGAATACACCCGGATCATAGACACGGGACAAGGAACCCCAAGAGGCTCCAAGTCAACACATGGCATAATCATCGCATACACCTAACATAATAAACGTCAAACATCATGAGCAAGTGGAAAAACTTACCAGAATTAATATAAATCAAAGCGATAACTCAATAACATTTACATACAACACTGATTCTATCTAAAAAGTCTGAAATCCTTCTAATAAATTAATGAGTTTCTATAACAAGCCCCCAACTAACTCCAAAAGTCTGTAAAGTGAAAACAAGATAAAATGATAATATAAATCACGTCCTCGAAGGATGAGAACTCACAACTAGAAGCTCGAAGATAGAGAACTATATCTAGTCACGCGGTTGGACCTGGAGACCTGGATCTATATCATAAAACGATATAGCACAAGAGGCGTGCGGTCAGTACTTGGAATGTACTGAGTATGCAGGAATGTAAACAAATAACTCATAAGCATCAATATACAAATAGGGAGTACTTTAAATCACCGGATTAGCAACACAAGCGAAAAGAGGTGCAACAATTTGTATGATATCCACATATTCATATAAACATAATCACATTATAAGGACATGCATTATTACAAGTTCAACTGGGGCACAAAGGTATTGATCTTAATGACACAAGGATGCAAAGTCATGATTGATATCAGAAGGGACCCCGACTGTCCAAGGGAAACATTCTCACCAGTGAAGATCCCTGATTGCCGAAGGGAGAGAAAACTTTGATGTAAGAAGCCTCTTACTAGCTAGGGATGTTAGTCCCAACTGGCTAGGGAGATACTCTTACTAACGAGAAATCCCGACTAACTAGGAAAATACTCTTCCTAATGAGAAATTCGGACATACTAGGGGAAATACTCTTGCTAACGAGAAATCCCGACTGACTAGGGAAATACTCTTGCTAACGATAAATCCCGACTGACTAGGGAAATACTCTTGCTAACAAGAAATCCCAATCGACTAGGAAAATACTCTTGCTAACGAGAAATCCCGACTAACTAGGGAAATACTCTTGTTAATGAGAAATCTCGATTGGCTAGGGAAAATACTCTTGCTAACGAGAAATCTCGACTGACCAGGGAAAATACTCTTTCTAACGAGAAATCCCGACTGACTAACGCTAATCTTAATCGCAACAGCTAATCAAAGTCATTAGGGTTAGTTTAGCAATATTCCCACACTTTCATAATGATCAAGAATTTATACGGTAGTTCAAGAAGAAATGAACAACTTTCTTTCAACACTTAATTCGAGTTAGGATGAACATACTACTCCCATACATACTCAACCCATACTTCTACAATTTCATTATTTTCATACATGAATATGCAAATTAAGCGAACAATAAGAAACACCCATTCATTACTCAAGCCTATTTACGAACGACATATCACCCTCATACATCCCCAACATATAACCCCATCCAAAATAACCCATCACATCAACATTCGAAATAAATTCCATAATTGCAGTAATTATTTATCTTTTAAGAAAAGAATAAGGAAGAAGTTATCCGTTATTCAAACCCTAGATCATGATATTCTGGAAAATTTAAATTGGGTTCTCATTGAAAATATTTTGGGGCACAAGGATGGATAAATACCTTTGTTGAAGTCCCACATAACAGGTAGACGAAAATCCCGCTTGAAATCTTCCTTGAAGGTTGAAGAACACCTTGGTGAAACCCCTAGGATATTTGAGAAGAGAGGAGGAAGAAGGAGATTGAGATAATGAGGATTTAGGTCTAGAAGAACCATTAAAAAAACTTCCCCAAACATACCCAAAACGACCTCACTTTCAATTTGGGAGCATCGGATTTTACCAACCTGCCACTGAGAAAATCTGAAAATTACTCGAACTGATGCCATGACTCAGCTGATGAGTTGTTGTCCCACCTAATGACTCGTTAGTTCCACTCGTTAGGTATACTGGAAATTATCGATCCTTCAGGCCATTACCAACATAACGACTCATCACCAGCTCCCATGATTCGTTATGCCCTTTCGTTAACTTCACTTGAAATTTCCTTAAAACCAAAGCTTCTCCATCCTAACGACTTACTTGACGAGTCGTTGCTAGGAAAGACGATTCGTCAGGTCATTTGTCTCCACTGGCCCGGCTCACCTCCCTTGACTGCTCCCCCACGAGTCAAACCACGACTCATGGGGTCATTTAATGAGTTGTTCCCTTACTCGTCCTGTAGCAAATTTTTGCTGACTTTTTCTGGTGCACTTCTTCTAAGTCCGGGGTCTGATCTCTAGGACTTCCGGGGTGTAAGCTCCATGCTTTCATTAAATTCCTTTCTTTCTCTCTTTAAATTGAATGCCTGCAAAAACAAAAGAGAAAGAGCATAAAATCCTCTTAAATGACTTGAAAACCAAGTAAAAGCTCATGTTTAAAAGCCTAATGAGTTGGCAAATTACCAACTCATCAAAGAACATGCATCCACTTCTTTTTCCTTTAGAGTATGTAGATCTTCATAGGGATCTTTGATATTATAGATATGTGTCTACTTTTTTCATGAGATTTTGGTTTGAATTTTCTCTCCTGGATATATGTATTCTTGCATTTATTCAACCATTTCAATGTGGAGATTTTCAAGGATGTCGAGAATAGTTTGTGTCACATCTTCTAGTTTGTTATTAGAGTACGTATGAATTTTCTTCCTTAACCTCTATGAATACTTTTTACTAATGTCTTCCTTAACTTTTGAGTTAGAATTAGTAGTCTTAGGTAGAGTGTGTTTTGAATCAGGTTTCTTTTTATAGTTAAGGAGTTATCTTTTCATGCCCCGACCCTAGAATTTGGGGGGATTTCCACATGATGCATTATGTTGCCCTAATGAACCCGCTAATGTAATATTATCATAAGAAATGTGCAAAATGAAATGGAATAATTCAATATTATTAGAAAATTTTCATAGATAAGTTGTATTAAGTCAAAATAATTATAAATATCAAGCATAATGATTTTCCATGTATACATCATGAATGACATTCTAGATTTGACTAATCAATAAATCCTGTAACATATCCTGAATAAACTATTTTACCAATACAATAACCCTAACATACCTCTAAACAATGCTAGAAAAGCTTAAATAAATGATGTTTTTTCGAAAATAAGTTGGCTCGCTAATAGTTGAAGGTATGGAACCTAGAATGTTGCTTGATCGACTGTATGAGAACCTGAATCTATAGTTTTAAAAATTATAGTGCCCTTGGTATAAAAGAATGTAAATACATGGTACTATATGTAAAATAGTTAAATGAAACTTGAAGAACAACTGAAGAAGAAGGAAAACGAAGAAATTATATAACATCATAAAGAAAAAAAACCAAAGTACAATTTAGTAGGTTGACATTGCAGTTTTCATTATTTCATCATTATTAAATTCATATGGGAGTTTTTCATAGATTAACTAGCATAAACCACCATAGAAGAACATGGAATTTGATCTTTGCCTAATCATCTAAGACATATCATACCTTTCTAGGGTACGAGAGCTCATAATTTATTGCAAGCGTAAATTCATAATAATTCCATAACAGGGGCATGCAGATGACTTGCTTGAACCAATAGCACACTCTGTATCCTATGTTCACATACATAGTTTCAAATACATACTGTCTGGACTTATGTACTCTAGGTTAATATCATTACTCCTGTATCATTATATGATAATATGTAACTAGACTTATGCCTACTCAATATTTCATAAGTTATAGTTTATAATTCGTTCATCATGTCTTAAAAATCATAAAGCATCTCCCTTATGAAGAAAAAGCCATACACCATGTCTGTAAATTTCATAATTATATCATGTTCATTCAAAAAAATCTATTTTATTATTGTTTTGGAGGAAAATCATAATTTTTGTGTTTTAATTGCTTTTCATGTAAAAATTGTAAGACTCATAGAATAAGATCATATGCAGCATATAAGAAAATTTATAGGAGTTCATGATGTGCGTAGTGAAATTATATGAACAAAAATGTTTATGTCATAATTAGTCCTAATTGGCTCATAGAGGAGAATTCATGAATTTTTCAAAGAAATGTGGTGTGAAAAAGAACAATAATGTTTCTACACATGAGATAGAGTTAATACCTTCTTTGTTAAAAATTATTGAAGTAAGAATCAAACATAGGAGATGAATGCTAAAAATCTACTTTTGAAACTTTAGGTGAGTTTTCTTCAAAACACTAAGTTTAGAAGGTAGAATTTTACATAGACTTCATAAACATCATTAAAATCTCTTGAAATTACTTATAATATGATCATCTTGGTGCCAGCGGAGATGGAGAAGAAAATAGCTTAGTTCTAGGGTTTGGAGATATGATAAGGTTGAAGAAAATTCGAAAATCATATTTTAATAAATATTGTGTTAGGTTACTTACATGGGCTAGGCACTAGGTACTGTCTATAGAATCCATTTACAGTGCGTAGGTCAGATCGTAACTGGTACCTGGTGCTTAAAACAAAAACACTAAAATCTATCATCACAACTACGGTCCACGAGTATGGTGCATAATTGGGTTCTACGGTTGTGGATCTTATCATACCTGGGTGACTTCGATTTCACGGTGTCTTATTTTCTTTACCAGTAATTGTACAATCCACATACAATCTTGTGTACTTCAGCCCCCTCCTTAAATAGTAGCTCGATTTCTAAGGGGTTAAACTTAGACTTCCATGTACGGTCTATATGCTGGTTTTACAATCATACATGGTCACCATCCTTAAAATCATAGAAGTTCTCCATTGTAGTTTCTTTCTAGGTTGATTTACTGACCATAAGTCAATTATATGGTCTATAAACTAAGTTATTATAGTCGTGACTAGGTTACATTTATGATAGGTCCATTATGTGAGTCGTATGTTAATTATACGGCCTGTAGGTGAATAGTACGACCTATACATTGGTCAAATAGTTTAGATTCCACATCTTTCTATTCCTTGACACTACCATACTGGTGCAATGAAGTAATACCTCAAAATAAAACCTTACTCGTGTGTATGAACACATTCTTATGGTTTGGATTAGGTTATTCAAATTCAATGGGTTAAACCTTAGCTCGAAAATACAAGGTGTTACTCCCCCTTAGAATCTTTTTTCCTCGAATGATGATCACATACGTAAATAAATCTAGCTTTATAATTTTTTGAAAATTTTGAGAGAGTTTTCTTTGAAAATGTAGCTAACCCAAATCACTCCAATTGCTATCAAATAACCAGAAATATTCTCTTATGTCTCACATGGCATTGAAAAATGCATAGATATGAAGGTTACAAAAGAAACATGTTCATGACCTCACTTAGCCTGTTAAAGCATGAAAAAAGGAATTCTCCCGAAACTTGCCCTCCTTTTCTTCATATTCACATATATCATTATCATAAGAAATTTCGTAAGGCTTCGAGGAAAAGAGTTATATGCAGAAATCATTTGAAATACTTAGGCTTATAATAGATGTCATCATAGGTGCGTGACTGACATAGCATAGGACATGAGTTCTTGGAGCATAGAATAACGTTAAACATGAGTTGTCAAGACATATCATAATCATGAGACATGAGTTCAAAAATTCTTTAGACATGACATTGAAAATGTGCATATGAAACATAGAGTAAGAATCAAACATTTACCTTAGGCATCATTTTCTCGTTCGAGAAACAGATATGTGTACTTTTTTTTTATATCTTCTTCGGCATCCCTTGTAGCATCTTTAACATTCGAATTTCTCCATAGTTCTAGGACTAATGCCACTTATTTTATTCTCAACGTATGAACTAGGCGATAAAAGATAGCCACATGGACTTCATTATAAGTCAAACTTTATTTGACTCTTAGGTTCTCTATAGGAACAACAAGAGATGGATCTTACAAACATGTTCTCAACATGGTCATGTAAAAGACTGGATGAACTGCAACCACTCTACAGTTAGTTCTAGTTCATAAACTACTTGAATAATCCTTTTCAAGATCTTAAATGGACCATCATATCTAGGACTAAAATTTTCCTTCCTCCCAAATCGCATAAGACCCTTCATAGGATAATGTAATGCCCCAGAAACTCAAAATCTAATTCCGGGACTTAAATCAAGAAATTTGGAAAAACTGTAGAAAAGCTTCAGGGAGACCCACCTAACGAGTCATTAAGTGACCTCACGACTCTTCAGGTGAGCCATGAGAAGGAGGATTAATAATTTAAAGTGGGGAGGCAGTGTACCCAATGAGAGACTTCACGAGTCGTGGTCATTGACCACTATCCGTTAGGTCACTCATGGCCAGGCCTGAGTTAGGAATACTTTTGTTGACCAGTGTACTTGATGGGTGGGGGCGATGAGTCTTTGACCCCAGTAATGACCCGTTATGTCCCCCAATACCAGCCTTATATAATTTATAGCCAGTGTACCTGATGGGAGTGACCACGGGTCATGGTCAGCCACCACAACCCATTAGGGGCACCTGGCAGTTTTTCCAGCAAATTTTTAAGGGCTAATTTGTAATTTTCTACTCTCACGAGTTTTAAACTACATCATTTTGGTCACACCCCGCCTTGGGGGGTATGACTGGGACCTGGTGCCCTACTAGGACCTGAACTACTGGACTACTAAGCCTGGGCACATCTGGTGCCTGGCTGGCTCTAACTCACATTTCTGGAAACAAAGGGCTATATAACGGCTGTAACCGGCCCATTGGCCTATAGCCTCCTGTACCTGTACTAACAGCTGACCAGAAACATATCAATATAGGGAAACCTATACGGGCCGACAAGGCCACCATGCTGTCTAGTTATCTATAACTTGACCATGAAGTACTGGATAGCTACGTGACCGGCAAGGTCACCACTACTATCGAACTATGGCCCCACACGGCCAACATAAAGGAAACACAAGTACTAACAGTTATACAACTGCACGGCCTCACACGACCGGCTCATCTGACCACAGGGAAATATATACAGACTGCAAGCCTCTAGGAATAACCATATAAATGATCGGGACAAGGCCCCGACCTACCCGTACTATACAACAAAAGAAAACGAAATACACCTCTGGAATTCAGTCTCCGGATGACAGGAGCTGAATACTCGATCGCTGACAGGAATCACGTGGTATCGCCTGCTTGTCTATGAGTACCTGCAGGCAAGTAATGCAGCGCCCCACTGGGCGTCAGTACCGCTGGTACTGAGTATGTAAAGCAATAACTGAAAGAAATATCTGAAAACAACAATGTAACTGATGAAACTGAAGTAGGAAGGAATAGATTAACTGTCTGATAATGTAAGTCATACCTTCTCTTAATTATACTGAAAGGAGCAGGAGTCATACCTGGGGATTTATCGTTCCACTGTCGATCTACTCGTATCTACTATAACACGGCACAACATATCATAACATACATAGCACGCACAAACCTTACCCGGCCCCATAAGCCGGGGGGTACAACCAGCACAGAATCTATACCCCTACCCCGGTCATCCCATCTCCTATAATAGCTATAAGCATCCCGCCGGTCCCCTGGGTAAGCACTTGGGCTCGCTGAGCCCCTAACTATAACTGCATCCGAGTCTGAAGGACACCTGAATCAACACCCGGGCGTATCCTCTCGACAAGGGTGTGTAAGGGCCAATCAAGGCACAATATGGGGAAAACTGGCATCCCATCTTCGTCCCCTGTGGGACGGCATACCACTCCGTAGAGTGACGTATCCTCGTCCTCTGGCGGATGAGTCGATACAGCTATCAACCCTGGGGCTGTCATGGATGCTAGGTAGTCCAACCCCAACAATACAACGGTCTCAACTAGTAATACTATCTACATGTCCCACATACTGAAGCTAATAGTGGTAAAGTATCTGTATATACTATATGCTGAGCTAGTGATAGTAATATGCGCGTACTTAATACATGCTGAGGCTGGTAATAGTATATACGTATAAATATAGTCTTCTGCCAGACTGTACTGGGTCTAATGCTGAACAAGATATGGTCTTTCTGCTGAAAACTATGTTGTATGCTGAGTTTCTATAGTAACATGATTTACTATTCCTAACATGCTTTCTAACTTCATTTTAACTTATCATTCTACTTCTGAGATGCCTTGCAGATATTACATTGCTTTACTGAGTTTCAACTGAATACGCTAATGTCCTAACATTTTGTACTACATCATATACTGAGCATGCTATGCAGTTCCCAACACTAGTATTAGAATATATATCGTGCTAGCAAGTTTCACGCAAGTTATAACTTGATGCTTCTAATATCGTTCCAACATTCGTAATAAACATAACACATAACTTCTGAACGTTCTACTGGCCTTTAAATTACTGTACTGTACCAAGATTACTAACTTGCCGAGGAAACTAGCTTTACATACCTTATCCTCGAACTATCCGTCTGTCGGACGAGGCTCGGCCTGTACTTCAACTATTTTCTCCCAACTACATTCATAAATATGTCAATTAATACTAAATACAGCTTTATTTTAAAGAGCAACGTCACTTTCGATGTAGTTTATAGCCTAAACTTAGGCTTATCGAAAGACAGTCGAAAACTCGCTATTTTTCAGAGGTCCAGAAGGGAGAAATATTCACTTCACAGCTAGGAACACATAGACACTAGTTTAGAGCAATTACACTTACCTTAGCTCGGTAGCTCGACGATTCATCGGCCGTATTTCACGAAACTAAATCCGTAGGAATGCTCTCTGCTGCTAAATACCTCGGTATCTGAAGTTAATTTGAGTTTGGACAACGTTTAGCAGCGTAATCGGACGAAAATTATATTACCTCTTCGTTTCTTTTTCCTTCTCTGCTATTTCCTCTCTGTTTCCTGGAGATTCTATGATTTAATTCCAAAATAAACAGAAGTGGGGCTTTACTGGACAAGGCCAACGTGTCACAGAGCCAACACGGAGGCTTCACCTCCGTGACACGCTGCCATCGCGGAGGGGTTCTGCCTCGGCTCCTTCCACGATGGTTCGACAGGTTTCTCATCCGATCTTTTCCCGGGCCTTTCTTTAGCACGTATGGCCTTCAAATATGCTTAACCAACATGGGAATAGGTCATCTAGGTGCCGGGAATCCTACGGGGTATAACATTCTCCCCCCCTTAAGAACATTCGTCCTCGAATGTATACTGCTATCTAGAGGACTACTTAACTTACTTATTTAGAAAAATTTCGCCAGAGTCTCCCCTGTAATATGGAGTATAGCAAAAACCTGAAATGCAGAAAAGTCCAACATAGGTACTGCACGCAATATTTTAAGATCCACTGGATATCTAAGTATCAATCTTTCTCATTCACACACATACAACTATAAGGTACTGCATAAGTAATAATACGGACATACCTGTCGCCTGACTAGGCCTGAAATAGGTGAGGGTATCTGGCTTTCATATCTTCTTCAGCTTCCCACGTTATTTCCTCTTGGTTTCTGTTACGCCACAATACTTTGACAGACACAACATATTTAGTCCTCAACCTGTGAATCTGTCTGTCTAAGATAGCTACGGGAACCTCTTCATATGCTAACTCTTCTGTGACCTGGACATCCTGAACTGGAACTACTGTAGAAGGGTCCCCTACGAACTTCCTCAACATAGAGACATGGAATACTGGGTGAACAGATGCTAACTCCGGAGGCAAGTTCAATTCGTATGCAACTCGGCCTATTCTTCGCCGAATATGATATGGCCCAATGAACCTCAGGCTAAGCTTGCCTTTCTTGCCAAATCTCATCACCCCTTTCATTGGAGACACTTTCAGATATACCCAGTCATTTACCGCAAATTCTAGATTTCTGCGCCGCATATCTGCATAAGACTTCCGGCGGCTCTGAGCAGTCAGTAAACGTTCTCGGATAAGCTTTATCTTTTCCTCTGACTGCCGAACAATGTCTGGGCCAACCAATGTTGATTCCCCCACTTCAAACCAGCCCACCGGCGACTACATTTTCGCCCGTATAATGCCTCAAAAGGCACCATCTGGATGGCTGAATGATAGCTATTATTGTAGGCAAATTCAATCAATGAAAGATGCTCATCCCAATTACCGCCAAAATCTAGTACACACGCTCGCAACATATCTTCGAGCGTTTGGATAGTCCGCTCAGCCTGCCCATCTGTCTGAGGGTGGAATACTGTGCTCAAATTGATCTGCGTTCCCAAACCCCTCTGGAACGACTGCCAGAATCTAGCTGTAAACTGTGCTCCCCTATCTGAAATGATGGATACCGGCACTCCATGTAATCTAACTATTTCTCTGATATATAATTCGGCATAATCCTCAGCCGAGAAGGTAGCCTTCACTGGCAGGAAATGAGCTTATTTTGTCAGCCTGTCAACTATTACCCAAATGGAATCATTTCTGCGTCTGGTACGGGGTAACCCTGTTACAAAATCCATGTTTATCGCTTCCCATTTCCACATAGGCACCGTTATATCCTGCGTCAAACTGCCCGGCTTCTGGTGCTCCGCTTTCACCTGCTGACAGTTAGAACATCTAGATACAAATTCAGCGATCTCAGCTTTCATACCTAGCCACCAGTAGATGTCTCTGATGTCGTGGTACATCTTCGTCGCTCCTGGATGAAGGGAATAGCGAGCGTAATGTACCTCATGCTTGATCCGCCCGCGAAGCCCTGAAACATTCGAGACACAGAGGCGGCCCTTATAGCGTAACACATCACCCTCCGTCATTTGGAAATTTCACTCCTTACCTTTCTGAATTCTATCTCTAAGCTGGACTAAATCAGGGTCCTCGTACTGTCGTTCTTTTACTTCTGTAACTAATGATGACACAGCAGAATTCTGAATTACTGCACTATTATTTTCTGTTTCCATTACCCGAACGGCTAAACCAGCTAACTGATGAATTTCTTTGGCTAACTTTCGCTTCTCAGGTCGTAAATACGCCAAACTCCCCATTGACTTACGGCTCAGGGCATCTGCTACAACATTAGCTTTTCCGGGGTGGTATAGAATATTCACATCATAATCTTTTAACAGCTCCAACCAGCGGCGTTGCCGTAGATTCAACTCCCTCTGAGTGAAGATGTACTGTAGGCTCTTATGATCTGTGTAAATATCAACATGGACGCCGTACAGGTAGTGCCTCCACATCTTTAAGGCGTGGATTACTACGGCCAATTCCAGGTCGTGGGTAGGGTAATTCTTTTCGTGTTTCCTCAGCTGTCTGGAAGCATATGCAATTACTCTACCATGCTGCATCAACACACAACCTAACCCGACACTTGACGCGTCGCAATAGACTGAATAACCTTCTGTGCCTTCCGGCAATGCTAATACTGGGGCGGAGGTTAATCTGTCTTTCAGTTCCTGGAAGCTCTGCTCGCATGCCTCTGTCCATTGAAACTTTGCTGCTTTCTGTGTCAATTTGGTTAGAGGTGCTGCAGTGGTCGAGAACCCTTCAACGAACCTCCTGTAATATCCTGCCAACCCCAGAAAGCTACGAACTTCAGTCAGAGTGGTAGGCCTAGGCCATGACTTAACTGCTTCTATTTTCTGCTTATTTACCTGTATACCAGCATCCGACACGATATGCCCTAAAAAGGCCACTGAGTTAAGCCAAAATTCACACTTAGAAAATTTAGCATACAGCTGACGGTCCCTGAGAATCTAGAGCACTATCCGCAAATGAGTCCGGTGATCTACTTCAGAGCGAGAATACACCAGAATGTCATCAATGAATACTATCACGAACAAGTCTAGGAAAGGTCTGAAAATACTGTTCATCAGGTCCATGAAGACTGCCGGGGCATTCGTTAACCCGAAGGACATGACTAGAAATTCAAAATGTCCATATCGAGTCCTGAACGCTGTCTTAGGAATATCTCTCTCACGTACTCGAACCTGGTGATATCCGGACCGCAAGTCAATCTTAGAAAAGTATCTAGCTCCCTGCAACTGATCAAATAAGTCATCAATTCTGGGAAGTGGGTACTTGTTCTTTACTGTAACTTTGTTTAATTGCTGATAATCTATGCACATTCGGAGTGAGCCATCTTTCTTCCTCACAAATAAAACTGGCGCCCCCCACGGCGAAGTACTCGGCCTGATAAAACCTTTATCCAATAAATCTTTCCACTGCTCCTTTAATTCTCTGAGTTCTGCAGGAGCCATACGATAGGGAGGAATTGATATCGGCTGAGTGCCTGGTAACAAGTCAATAGCAAAATCTACCTCCCTTTCTGGGGGAATACTAGGTAACTCATCAGGAAACACATCAGGGAATTCATTCACTACCGGAATAGACTGGAGTGTCGGAGATCGTGCTTGGACATCCTGGACTCTGACCAGATGGTAAATACATCACCTTAGATATCAACTTTCTCGCCTAAAGGTAGGAAATAAACCTACCTTTTGGCGTAGCGGTGCTGCCTTTCCACTCTCGCACTGCTTCTCTTGGGAAGTGGAATTGGATCGTCTTGGTCCAACATTCAACGTTGGCAAAACACGATACTAACCAGTCCATACCCATTATGGCATCGAAGTCTATCATTTCTAACTCGACTAGATCTACTATGGTCTGACGGTCAGCAACCTCTACTGCACACCCGCGGTAGATTCAGCTAGCTGTGATAGAGTCACCGACGGGCGTGGATACTAAAAAGGGCTGCTGCAATAATTCTGGTGCAATACTAAACTTTCGTGCCACAAATGGAGTAATGTAGGACAAAGTAGACCCTAGATCAATCAAAACATAAGCAGGGTGTGAGCAGATAGTTAGCATACCTGTCACAACATCAGGCGACGCTTCTGAATCTTGCCTCCCTAGTAAGGCATATGTGTGGCTTGGACCCGCACCTGTACTGGAGGTCTCTGATCTGCCCCGACCCCTGCCTGCTGAAACTGAGGGCCTGCGCCCTACCGAGGATGCTGTGGCTCGTGACCCTGCAGATGCCCTATCCTGTCTCTCCTGGTCCTCTCGACCTCTGGCTTGGCAATCTTTCATCAAATGGCCTTCTTGGCCACAATTATAACATGCGGTGGAGCCATATCTGCATGCTCCAAGATGGCGTCGACTGCATATAGGGCAAAGTGGTAGGGTATACCTACTCTGCTCCGCCCTCCTCTGTAATGATGAATCTGTCATTTGCGAGCCTCTACCAGTCTCTGTCTGCCCCCTGCGACTGAATCTACCCCCCTGCAGCTGTGGCGGAGGTGGGGGCCTAGGCGGCCTATCTAACAATTGTGGCCTGGGTCCTCCCCGGGCCTCCCTCTGTAACTCAACTGGCCTGTCCCGACGACGCTGCACCTGATTGACCCTTCTGATCTCCCGATGTCGTTGTCTGATGCCCTCAATATTCTAGGCAAATGCCTGTACTCGAGCAATGTCCATTTCCTCTCGCAGTGTGGCTATAATGCAAGTCTCAACATATTCTGGATTCAACCCCATGATGAAGCGGTGTACTCTGGATGCCATGGTATCAACAAAGGCCGGTGCATACCGGGCCAAAGAATCAAACCGCAAGGAATATTCCCGAACACTCATGGCCCCCTGCTCCAGATGCAGGAACTGGTCTACCCGAGCCTGTCGAATCTCCCGCGGCAAATAGTGATCCAGAAAAGCTCCTGAAAAGCTGGACCAGGTGGGAGGGGAAACATCTATCCCTCGGGACCTTTCCCAGCTTTCATACCACAATACGGCGATGTCCCGTAGCCGAAATGCTGCCAACTCAACTGATTCGGTAGGCGTGGCATGCATAACCCTGAAGATTCTCTGCATTCGATCCAGAAAATCCTGAGGGTCCTCTCCGGTCCATACCTGTAAACTGTGGGGGATTCAGAGCTAAGAACTCTCGGACCCTCGAACTACCGGGCCCTCCTGATGACTCCGCAACTGTAAACGGCATTGGCTGACGCTGAGCAGCCATCATCTGTGCTAACATAACTACAGCACTCCTAACCTCCTGGTCGGAAGGTGTCGGTATAGGGACTGCTGAAGGTAGTGTCGCCCCACGCGGCTCCTGATGTGGTGGAGACTGCTGAGAAGGCTGGGACGATGCCTCTGTAGTTCCCTCTGATCGGGCTATTTCTAAACGAGGGTAAGGCATCCTGCTGGTGCCTTCCCCCGCTGCAATATCTAAGCTCCGGCCTGTGATAGGATGTCGCTGGTCTGACATTATCTGTAACCAAAGAATATAGTAAGCTTTTAGGGACTCAACCCTATATTGTACCGCTTTACAGCACGACTGAATAAGAATAAAAGACAACCATCCTATCATTCCTTGCAGCCTCCTACCCATAGTATGTGGTGCACAACACATCCATGGACAGGACTCTACTTAGCACGGCTTGCAGACTCCCTGGGATACGACCTGCTCTGATACTAAGTTTGTCATACGCCGCCTTGGGGGGTATGACTGGCACCTGGTGCCCTACTAGGACCTGAACTACTGGACTGCTAAGCCTAGGCACATCTGGTGCCTGGCTGGCTCTAACGCACATTTCTGGAAACAAAGGTCTATATAACGGCTGTAAACACAGCCCCCGGCCCATTGGCCTATAGCCTCCTGTACCTGTACTAACAGCTGACCAGAAACATATCAATAGAGGGAAACCTATACGGGCCGACAAGGCCACCATGCTGTCTAGTTATCTATAACTTGACCATGAAGTACTGGATAGCTACGTGACCGGCAAGGTCACCACTACTGTCGAACTATGGCCCCACACGGCCAACATAAAGGAAACACAAGTACTAACAGCTATACAACTACACGGCCTCACACGACCGGCTCATCTGACCACAGGAAAATATATACAGACTACAAGCCTCTAGGAATAACCATATAAATGATCGGGACAGGGCCCCGACCTACCCGTACTATACAACAAAAGAAAACGAAATACACCTCTGGAATTCAGTCTCCGGATGACAGGAGTTGAATACTCGATCGCTGACAGGAATCACGTGGTATCGCCTGCTTGTCTATGAGTACCTGCAGGCAAGTAATGCAGCGCCCCACCGGGCGTCAGTACCGCTGGTACTGAGTATGTAAAGCAATAACTAAAAGAAATATCTGAAAACAACAATGTAACTAATGAAACTGAAGTAGGAAGGAATAGATTAACTGTCTGATAATGTAAGTCATACCTTCTCTTAATTATACTGAAAGGAGCAGGAGTCATACCTGGGGATTTATTGTTCCACTATCGATCTACTCGTATCTACTATAACACGGCACAACATATCATAACATACATAGCACGCACAAACCTTACCCGGCCCCCATAAGTCGGGGGGTACAACCAGCACAGAATCTATACCCCTACCCCGGTCATGCCATCTCCTATAATAGCTATAAGCATCCCGCCGGTCCCCTGGGTAAGCACTTGGGCTCGCTGAGCCCCTGACTATAACTGCATCTGAGTCCGGAGGACTCCTGAATCAACACCCGGGCGTATCTGCTCGACAGGGGTGTGTAAGGGCCGATCAAGGAACAATATGGGGAAAAACTGACATCCCATCTTCGTCCCCTGTGGGACGGCATACCACTCCGTAGAGTGACGTATCCTCATCCTCTGGCGGACGAGTCGATACAGCTATCAACCCTGGGGCGGTCATGGATGCTAGGTAGTCCAACCCCAACAATACAACGGTCTCAACTAGTAATACTATCTGCATGTCCCACATACTGAAGCTAATAGTGGTAAAGTATCTGTATATACTATATGCTGAGCTAGTGATAGTAATATGTGCATACTTAATACATGCTGAGGTTGGTAATAGTATATACGTATAAATATAGTCTTCTGCCAGACTGTACTGGGTCTAATGCTGAACAAGATATGGTCTTTCTGCTGAAAACTATGCTGTATGTTGAGTTTCTATAGTAACATGATTTACTATTCCTAACATGCTTTCTAACTTCATTTTAACTTATCATTCTACTTCTGAGATGCCTTGCAGATATTACATTGCTTTATTGAGTTTCAACTGAATACGCTAATGTCCTAACATTTTGTACTACATCATATACTGAGCATGCTATGCAGTTCCCAACACTAGTATTAGAATCTATATCGTGCTAGCAAGTTTCACGCAAGTTATAACTTGATGCTTCTAATATCGTTCCAACATTTGTAATAAACATAACACATAACTTCTGAACGTTCTACTGGCCTTTAAATTACTGTACTGTACCAAGATTACTAACTTGCCGAGGAAACTAGATTTACATACCTTATCCTCGAACTATCCGTCTGTCGTACGAGGCTCGGCCGGTACTTCAACTATTTTCTCCCAACTACATTCATAAATATGTCAATTAATACTAAATACAGCTTTATTTTGAAGAGCAACGTCACTTTCGATGTAGTTTATAGCCTAAACTTAGGCCTATCGAAAGACAGTCGAAAACTCGCTATTTTTCAGAGGTCCAGAAGGGAGAAATATTCACTTCACAGCTAGGAACACATAGACACTAGTTTAGAGCAATTCCACTTACCTTAGCTCGGTAGCTCGACGATTCGTCGGCCGTATTTCACGAAACTAAATCCGTAGGAATGCTCTCTGCTGCTAAATACCTCGGTATCTGAAGTTAATTTGAGTTTGGACAACGTTTAGCAGCGTAATCGGATGAAAATTATATTACCTCTTCGTTCCTTTATCCTTCTCTGCTATTTCCTCTCTGTTTCCTGGAGATTCTATGATTTAATTCCAAAATAAACCGAAGTGGGGCTTTATATACTTGGGCCTGGACAAGGCCAACGTGTCACGGAGCCAACGAGGAGGCTTCACCTCCGTGACACGCTGCCATTGCGGAGGGGTTCTGCCTCGGCCCCTTCCGCGATGGTTCGACAAGTTTCTCGTCCGATCTTTTCCCGGGCCTTTCTTTAGCATGTATGGCCTTGAAATATGCTTAACCAACGTGGGAATAGGTCATCTAGGTGCCGGGAATCCTACGAGGTATAACAATTTTAGTAATAATTTTAGATGTTTTATTGGGGAGAAATGGTTCATTCCTCATTCCCCACTCTCAGTTCTCAGAAACATCAGAAGTTCTCCTCTCAAGAACCCTCAGAGCAAGACTAGGGCTTCTCATCTCTTGCAGAAGTTCAAGCCTCTCCTCTGGAAGGAATTTAGTCAGGTATGTGGGAATTCAACAAGGGAATTGTCCTTCCCTTGTGTCCCCCAAAATCCTCCTGTAACTCCCTTATCAGTTTTAGCCCTGAGCTTTCGAATACGAATGAATTTCATATTATTTTTCATTAATTTAGCCTGGAATAATATCCATGTTGATTTTTTATATTATCTATATCAGTTCCTAATTAAATTGTCAATGTTCGTACAAAAGTGAATTTTAAGCCCTAACTCTCGAGTAATGATTTTTGCTTATTAAATTCCATCTAAGGAATGAAGAATGTTTTGGGCTGAAGTTCCTAGAAATTTCTATTATATATACATATGTTGAGAAAATATTCCGTTTATAAGAATGATTTTACCCTTGTTGGATGAGATTTTTTAATTCTTGAATTTTGCCACGTTATGGTATTCCCATGTTATTAGAATGAGTTGAGTTCTCTATTAGCTGCTTAATAGTTCAGATTAGTCAGAACATAGAACCTTTTCAGAACTATTAAGAACTTGTCAACTGATCAGTTTGACTTCAGTCTTCTTCTGAGGTGTCAGTGGTGCCTCTCAGTTATCAGAATCAGACTTAGATTATAGTTATTTGGTCCATTAGGTGGTTATGACATCCTAGTTATGTATCTATGGCCAGCCTAGGACCCTAGTTCAGATTATAGTTGTTCTTAGATAGTTACGATGCTTCCAGATAAGCATCTCTGACCAGTCTAGAACCCAGTACAGAATTTGGTCTGATAAGACTCTCAGGGTACTTTTAGTTATATTTCCTAGACTAGTCTTGGGCCCCAATTTTGAGCTATCAGCCTAGTAGTTCAGTTTAGGTTTTCCAGTGGGAGTAGACTTAGCACTGAGTGGGCCAGGGATCCAGCGGTACCAGGTTCCCAAAACTATGTTGCTAGCATAGGTTACAGTATTACTTGGCCTGATTGGCCCCAGACTTTTTCGATCAACCAGTTCATGCCTTTATACCATGGAAAGGTATATTGGGTCCTACCAGTAGGGTGTATACATCGGATTCCACATCTAGCTCACGTGGTTAAATGTCGGTTATAGACTCTCCCACTAGTCGGTTCAGTTCAGTCTCAGTTTTGACTGTTCAACTCTGTTCAGATCAGTTCAGTGTGGTCTTTAAAAATCAATATTTCAGACTTAGGGCATTTTTATGACCATAAAATAGGGCCTTTATTGACCATTTTAGCCATATTCCAGTTGTATCAGTTTTCAGTATTTTCAGTTGGTCATTTCATGTCATTTCAGTTCAGTTACTAGTTCATTCATACTATTTATATCTCTCACTTATTTAGTACATTCAAAGTACTGACTCATACTTTTATACTATATCGTTTCATGATACAGCTGCAGTTTCTGAAACCCAATGTCGTTAGCTGATTTTGTTCGGATCTCCCTATCAGCAGCATCAGTGCGAGTCCTAATATTTGAAGGCCATTATTGCATTCATTTCAGTTTTCTTTATTATTTTCGGTTAAGACTTAGAGTTAGCTAGGGGCTTGTTCTAGTAACTCCTCTGTTAGATGGCTTTTCGTCCAGACTTTATTTCAGACTTTCATATATTTAAAATCTCTATGTTCAGTCTTTAATTTTCTTTATAAATGCTATTATGTATTATTTCAAATTTCCGATGTGCATGTTTACTTAGAATACCAGTGTATGATAGACCAAGGGTTGACTTGGGGTCACTTGTGACTTCAAGTACCATGTTACGTCCAGGGTGTAGGCTCGGGTCATGACAAACTTGGTATCAGAGCACTAGGTTTAGATTTTCCTCGGAAAGTCTGAAAACCGCATCGATTAGAGTCCTTTTCATGGGTGTGAAGAACGCCACACTTTTGATGAGGAGGCTACGAGATCTTATTAGGAAATTTTACTCTCTTTTGTTAATACTCTTTATCGTGTGTTAAAGTTAAATTCCAGAAATGCCCTTCTAATTCGTGCTTTGTTTTGTTTCAGTGAACCATGTTTCCCAGATGTGGTAATGGAAGAAGGGTCGGTAATGTCAACAGATCTGCCCCACCAGCACCGATAGCTCCTCAAGATGATTCGGTGTCTACTGCTAAATTTAGGGTGGCCATTCAACCGCTGGCCCAAGCAGTCATCAACCAGGTGAACCAGCAAGTGGTGCCGATGAACACTAACGGGTTTGCAGTAGCTGCGAGGGTGCGGGACTTCACTCGGAAGTAAGCCTCCGGATTTTCATGGAACAAAGGTGGGAGAGGACCCATAAGGGTTTGTATACTAGATTACAAAATCACCCGAATTATGGGTGTCAGTTCCTATGAGAGTGACGACTTGGCTGCCTACCAGCTGAAAGGGGTAGCTCAAGTCTGGCATGACCAGTGGAAAGAAGGGCGGCCAGTTGGAGTGGGAAGAATTTCACACAAATTTCTTGGACAGATTTTTCCCTCGGGAGCTGAGGGAGGCAAAGATGGCGGAGTTTATGAACTTGAGATAGGGCAACAGAATTGTGGAGTAGTATGCTCTAGAGTTTACTAGGCTGTTTAAGTATGCTCCAGATATGGTACCCGAGCCAAGGGCTCGCATGCTGAAGTTTGTACATAGAGTGTAAAATCTGGTCCTCAAGGAGTGCAGGACCGCGATGCTGATTAAGGACATGGACCTTTCTAGCTTGATTATTTATGCCCAGCGGATTGAGGCTGAAAGGCTGAAGGATATGGAGCGTAAGAACAAAATTGCAAGGGCTGGCCAGTTAGATTTTGACCATCAAAGATCTAGCAGTGGTAGCCGCCCACAGCAGCAGCAGCAGCAACAGCAGCAGAGAACCCTAGCACCTAGTTCATCCAGTGCCCCAACCTTTCGGTCCCGCCAAGATCGGAGGGGTGGATCATCTGGAACTCAGTCTCAGACTCATAGTACCGGGAATAGGTATCTAGCTTGCCCCAAGTGTGGTAGGAACCACCTGGGAGAATGCCTTTAGGGACGAGAGGGCTGTTTTGGGTATGGACAACTTAGATACCAACTTAAGGAGTACCCATCAGCAGGGCGAGGGAGATCACAATCTACCACATCATCATCACCAGCAGGCTGACAACTCAGCAGGCCAACACATCAGGTACAGATGGTGGCCGGCGCCAAAGTTGTTTCTATGCTCTATCTTCTCATCGGGATCAGGAAAGCTCACCTGACATAGTTACTAGTATGTTACATCTCTTCTATCTAGATGTGTATGCCCTCTTAGATCCAGGAGCCACTCTTTCTTTCATGACTTCCTATATAATAGTACAATTCAACATCAGTCTAGAGGTCCTCTTAGAATCATTTTCAGTCTCCACCCTAGTTGGCGAGTCAGTTAGAGCTAGTCGGGTGTATAGAAACTGCCCAGTATCAGTCCTGAATAAAGTTATTCCAACTGATCTTATAAAGTTAGACATGGTCGACTTTGACCTTATTCTTGGCATGGATTGGTTACCTCCTGCTATGCCTCAGTCAATTGTAGAACTAGAGTTGTCAAGTTTCAATTTCACAATTAGCCAGTGTTACAATGGATGGGCAGTAGTTCAGCGAATAAGGGTACGTTTATTTTCTACCTTAAGGCCCAGAAACTCATCTACAAAGGATGTATATATCATCTTGTTCGAGTCAAGGATTCCAACTCTGAGACCCCAACCATTCAATCAGTTCCAATATTCAATAAGTTCCCAGATGTTTTTCCTAAAGATCTTCCAAGAGTTCCCCCTAAACGGGAAATAGACTTCGGAATAGATCTCCTCCCAGATAGTCAACCTATCTCCATCCCTCCTTATGGAATGGCTCCGATTGAGCTTAAAGAGTTAAAGGAGTAGCTAAGTGACCTTCTTGACTAGGGTTTTATCAGACCCAACATCTCTCCCTAGGGTTCTCCAGTGTTATTCGTGCGTAAGAAAGACGGTACCCTCAGAACGTGCATAGATTATTGTCAGCTGAACAAGGTCATACTTAAAAAAAAGTACCCTCTACCAAGAATTTATGATCTATTCAACCAACTTCAAGGAGCATTTGTTTCTCTAAGATCGATCTCAGGTCAGGGTACCATCAGCTAATGGTCAGAGAGTGTGACATGCCGAAAACAACATTCAAAACTTGGTATGGTCACTACAAATTTGTGGTAATGTCCTTTGGGTGAACAAATTCCCTAACAGCCTTCATGGACTTAATTAACTAAGTCTTCAAGAAGTATTTGGATATGTTCGTCATCGTATTTATCGAAGACATTCTAGTATACTCCAGAAATGAGGAAGAGCATGCCAACCAGCTAAGATTAGCATTCCAGACACTCTGGGATCACCAATTATTCGCCAAGTTCAGCAAGTGAAAATTTTGGTTAAAGTTCGTGAATTTCATAAGTCATGTGGTCTCAGGTGAAGGAATACAAGTAGACCCTCATAAGATAGCAATAGTGAAGGATTGGTGCAAGCCTACCTCTCCTACTGAAATCAGGATTTTCCTGGGCTTAGCGGGTTATTACCGATGGTTTGTGGAAGGCTTCTCCTCCATAGCATCTCATCTGACTAAGTTAACATAGAAAAAGGTGAAATTTCAGTGGTCAGACGAGTGTGAGAAGAATTTCCAGGAGTTGAAGACTTGACTCACTACTGCTCCAGTTTTGACCTTGCCAGAAGGAACAAATGGATTGGTTGTTTATTATGACTCTTCCAGGGTTGGACTTAGTTGAGTTCTGATGCAGCGGGGTGATAGCTTACGCCTCCAGACAGCTCAAGGTTCATGAGAAGAATTATCCAACTCATGACTTGGAGTTGGCAGCGGTGGTGTTTGCGCTAAAAATATGGAGGCATTAGTTATATGGAGCTCATGTAGATACATTTACGGATCAGAAGAGTCTTCAGTACGTACTGAGTTAGAAGGATCTAAATCTGCGCCAAAGAAGGTGGTTGGAGGTTCTAAAAGACTATGACATGAGTGTACTGTATCACCCGAGCAAAGACAATGTGGTGGCTAACGCCCTAAGCAGACAGTCTATGGGGAGTGTGACTCATATTGAGGAAGAATAAAAGGAGTTAGCAAGGGATGTTCACAGACTAGCCCGGTTAGGGGTGCAGTTTATGGATTCAGCTGAAGGTGATGTGGTAATGCAAAGTAGGTCGGATTCATCCTTAGTAGTTGAAGTTAAGTCCAGACAAGATGAAGATCCAGTCCTACATAAACTTACGGAAGTAGTTCTTAGAAAGGAGGTTGAGGCTAAATAGGGAGATGGTATACTCTGTTACCAAGGAAGATTGTATGTACCGGATGTTGGTGAGTTGAGACAGAAGATACTAGCTGAGGCACAAAGCTCGAGATACACCACTCACCCCGGTGCTACCAAAATGTACCACAATTTGCGGGATATATACTGGTGGAACAGCATGAAAAGAGACATTGCTGAATTCGTAGCCAAGTGCCTAAATTGCCAGCAAGTTAAGGTAGAGCATCAAAGGCAGGAGGCATGACCCAAGATATTAGTATACCAATATGGAAGTGGGAAGAAGTGAATATGGATTTCATTACGAGTCTACCTCAAACTCACTGACAGCATGACTCAATCTGGGTGGTAGTAGATCAGATGACTAAGTCAACTCATTTCCTCCCTGTTAAAACCACAGACTCAGCTAAGGACTATGCCAAACTTTACATCCGAGAGTTAGTCAGACTCCAAGGCGTTCCATTGGCTATCATTTCAGATAGGGGATCGCAGTTCACCTTACACTTCTAGAAGTCCTTTTAGAAGGGACTACACACTCAGGTCAAACTCAACACCGCTTTTCACCCACAAACTGATGGGCAAGAGGAGCGGACCATTCAGACCTTAGAAGATATGCTAAGAGTGTGCGCGATCAATTTTAAGGGTAATTGGGATAACCACTTTCCTCTTATCAAGTTTGCATACAATAACAACTACCATTCTAGTATCCAGATGGCCCTATTTGAAGCATTGTATGGTAGAAGGTGTAGATCTCCTATAGGGTGGTTCAAGGTTGGAGAAGCTACCTTGATAGGGCCATACTCGATTCACGACATAATGCATAAAGTTCAGCCCATCCGAGAAAGGTTGAAAACAGCCCAGAGCAATCATAAATCTTATGCTGATGTGCGAAGAAGAGAGTTGGAGTTTGCAATTGATGACTAGGTATACCTTAAAATTTCTCCTATGAAAAGGGTGATGAGGTTTGGCAAGAACGGAAAGCTCAGTCTGAGATATGTGGGACCTTATAGAATTTTAAGGCGTATCGACAATGTAGCCTATGAGCTAGAGTTACCTTCAGAACTATCAACTGCGCACCCAGTTTTCCATGTGTCACTTTTGAAGAAGTGCATCAGAGATCCAACCTCAGTTGTGCCATTGGACGGTATAGGAATTAAAGATAGTCTCTCATATGAGGAAGTACCAGTCCAGATCCTTGACCGTCAGGTGCATAAGCTGAGGAACAAGGAAATAGCTTCAGTCAAAGTATTATGGAGAAATCGGCAAGTTGAGAGAGCTACATGGGAGGCCGAAACAGATATGATGGCCAAATACCCGCACTTGTTCCCTACTGGCTCTAGCACAGCTTGAGATAATAGTTTTGACCCTAGAACTCAATTTAGTTTTCATGACTCAGTTAAGATGTTCAAATCTCTTTTATGTTTTTGAATGTATGTATGAAAGGTAAATTCAATTCAGTTATGTATTTTGAAACGAAGGTAGTCATTCCGGCAGTTTTGGAGTTAAGTGAGCAGTACTTGGAAAGTTTGATTGCTATTTTTATGCTTCATG
The DNA here is from genome assembly GCA_035772735.1 of Datura wrightii. Taxonomy (NCBI): domain Eukaryota; kingdom Viridiplantae; phylum Streptophyta; class Magnoliopsida; order Solanales; family Solanaceae; genus Datura; species Datura wrightii. Next base: position 102,785,469 of record JASDFA010000007.1, read on the forward strand.
TCTGTTTTCTAACATTCGAGGATGAACGTTTACAAGGGTGAGATATTGTAATTCCCCGAAAACTCAAAATCTATTTCCGGGACTTAAATCAGGAAATCTGAAAAAGCTGTAGAAAAGCTTCAAGACGACCCACCTAACGAGTCGTTAAGTGACCTCACGACTCGTCAGGTGAGCCGTGAGAAGGAGGCTTAATAATTTAAAGAGGGGAGGCAGTGTACCGAAAGAGGGGCTTCACGAGTCGTGGTCACTCACCACGACCCGTTAGGTCACTCATGGCCAGGCCTGAGTTAGGAATACTTTTGTTGACCAGTGTACTTGACGGGTGGGGGAAACTAGTCGTGGTCCCCAGTAATGACTCGTTATATCCCCGTTACCAGCTTATTGAGTTTATAGCCAGTGTACCTGACGGGAGTGACCATGAGTCATGGTCAGCCACCACAACCCGTTAGGTCACCTGTTAGGGGCACCTGGCAGTTTTCGTGGTGAATTTCTAAGGGCTAATTTGTAATTTCCTACTCTCCCAAGTTTTAAAATAAGTCGTTTTAGTAATAATTTCAGGCATTTTAGTGGGGAGAAATGGTTCATTCCTCATTCCCCACTCTCAATTCTCAGAAACATCGAAAGTTTTCCTCTCAAGAACCCTCCAAGCAAGACTAGGGCTTCTCATCTCTTGCAGCAGTTCAAGCTTCTCCTCTAGAAGGATTTTAGTCAGGTATGTGGGAATTCAACAAGGGAATTGTCCTTCCCATGTGTCCCCCAAAATCCTCTTGTAACTCCCTTATCAGTTTTAGCCCTGAGCTTTCGAATACGAATGAATTTCATATTATTTTTCGTTAATTTAGCCTGGAATAATATCCATGTTGATTTTTTATATTATCTATATCAATTCCTAATTAAATTGTCAATGTTCGTACAAAAGTGAATTTTAAGCCCTAACTCTCGAGTAATGATTTTTTCTTATTAAATTCCATCTAGGGAATGAAGAATGTTTTGGGCTGAAGTTCCTAGAAATTTCTATTATATATACATATGTTGAGAAAATATTCCGTTTATAAGAATAATTTTAGCCTTGTTGGATGAGATTTTTTAATTCTTGAATTTTGCAACGTTATGGTATTCCCATGTTATTAGAATGAGTTGAGTTCTCTATTAGCTGCTTAATAGTTCAGACTAGTCAGAACATAGAACCTTTTCAGCGGTATTTAGAACTTGTCAACTGATCAGTTTGACTTCAGTCTTCTTCTGAGGTGTCAGTGGTGCCTCTCAGTTATCAGAATCAGACTTAGATTATAGTTATTTGGTCCATTAGGCGATTATGATATCCTAGTTATGTAGCTATGACCAGCCTAGGACCCCAGTTTAGATACAGTTGTTCTTATATAGTTACGATGCTTCCTGATAAGCATCTCTGACCAATCTAGAACCTAGTACAGAATCTGGTCCGATAAGACTCTCAGGGTACTTTTAATTATATTTCCCAGACTAGTCTTGGGCCCTAGTTTTGAGCTATCAGCCTAGTAGTTCAGTTTAGGTTTTCCACTTGGAGTAGACTTAGCACCGAGTGGGCCGGGGATCCAGCAGAACCAGGTTCCCAGAACTACGTTGCTAGCGTAGGTTGCAGTTTTACTTGGCCTGATTGGCCCCAGACTTTTGTGATCGCCCAGTTCATGCCTTTATACCATGGAAAGGTATATTGGGTCCTACCAGTGGGGTGTATACATCGGATTCCACGTCTAGGTCACGTGGTTAAATGTCGGTTATAGACTCTCCCACTAGTCGGTTCAGTTCAGTCTCACTTTTGACTGTTCAGCTCAGTTCAGATCAGTTCAGCGTGGTCTCTCAGACTCAGTATTTCAGACTTAGGGCATGTTTATGACCATCAGCCAGGGTCTTTATTGACCATTTTAGCTATATTCCAGTTGTATCAGTTTTCAGTATTTTCAGTTGGTCATTTCAATCATTTCAGTTCAGTTACTAGTTCATTCATACTATTTATATCTCTCACTTACTCAGTACATTCAAAGTATTGATGCATACTTTTATTGTGTATCATTTCATGATACAGCTGCAGGTTCTTATACCCAAGGCCGTTAGTGATTTTTTTCGGATCTCCCTATCAGCAGCAGCAGTGTGAGTCCTCATATTCTGAGGGCGTTATTGCATTCATTTTAGTTTTCTTTATTATTTTTGGTTAAGACTTAGAGTTAGCTAGGAGCTTGTCCCAGTAATTCCTCTGTTAGATGGCTTTCAAACCTGCTTGATTTAAGACTTTCAAATATTTAAAATCTCTATGTTTAGTGTTTAATTTTCTTTTATAAATGTTATTATATATTATTTCAAATTTTCCTCTATGCATGTTTACTCAAAATACCAGTGTATGATAGACCAAGGCTTGACTTGGAGTCACTTGTGACTTCAAGTACTGTGTTACGTCTAGGGTGTAGGCTCGGGTCGTGATAGATAAATTTTCAATAATACCCCATCATCATCATTGAACGTCAACTCCTTAAGTCACACATCTGAATATGACTTTGTGCACTCTGTGTCATTTTCAACCATTGTTAGATCAACTTAACTTTCTCCATTGCCTAATAGACTAAGTCTGTCCATAGTTCATCCATACCAATGATGGTCATCCAATAGGAGATTTACACCTTCGCTAATATAGGGCTTCATATGGTTCCATCTTGATACAAGCATGATAGCTATTATTATAACCAAACTCAATGATTTTTAATGATCATTGCCAATTACCTTTCAAACTAAGGTGCAAGCCCTCAAATATATCTTGGGGTATCTGATCACGCTCGACATGATCATCTATTTACGGGTGAAAAGAGATACTCAAATTAACCTTCAAACCTATCCCTTCATGGAAAGAATCAGGTTTCCTTTGAATTAAACTCCCTCGATCTAAAATAATAGACATCAGGGTACCATGCAGTTTAACAATTTCCCGAATATATAACTTCACATAATATTTTATTGAATAAGTGGTTTTAACATGAAAAAAGTGAGCTAATTTTGTGAGCTGGTCTACAATCACCAAGAATGAATCATGCTTATTAAGTGAGTGAGGTAAACTTGTCACAGAATTCATATTTATCATCTCCTATTTCCATATCGGAAATTGTATATTATGCACAAGATCACCGGGTCTTTGATGCTTAACCTTAACTTGATGGAAATTTAGACACTTATCCACATAGTCTACTATATACTTCATCATATCATTCCACTAATAAATTTTCTTAAGAACGTGTTCCATTTTTTCTGAATTTGGATAGATGGAATATCTCGAAAAGTGCGCCTTTGCAATAACTCTCTCTAGGAACCAATCAATATCTGGAATAGATAATCTATTTTGGTACCTTAAATTAGCATCTTCCCTTGTTCAGAAGCCATCATTTACTTCTTGTGAATTCCCTCTATCATTTGGATAAAAATGGGATCACCATACTACTTCTCCTTCACATCAGTAACTAGAGATGATTCGGCCATATTCTAAATAACTACACCACTATCCACCAAATTCAGAAGTTGGACCCCTCAGGCTTGTCAACTTATGAATATCTCATTGTATCTTTCTTACATTCATTAACATGATTCAAACTTTCCATAGACACTAGCTACCACATTAGCCTTCCCTAAATGATAGGGAATATCAACATCATAATCCTTAAGTAGTTTAAGCCATGTCCTCTTCCTGAGATTCAACTCCCTTTTCTTGAAAAATACTAAAAGCTCTTGTGATCAGTGAAAATATCAGCATGTACCCCTTATTATTAGTGACGCCAAATATTTAGTTCAAGCACCATAACTATTGGATGTAAGTCATGAGTTGGATGGTTTTTCTCATTAATCATAAGTTTTTTAGAGGCACAATCCACTACCTTTCCATGTGGCATTAAAACACAACTGAGACCTGTTCCCAAAGCATCACAATAAATAACGAACCCTTCAATTCTCTCTGTTAAAGTCAACACTAATGCTAACTTAACTTTATGTTTAGCTCGTGGAAACTTTTTTTACATGTGTCAGACTACTGAAATCTAATCTTATTCTAAGTCAATTTGGTTAGTGGAGCTGATATAGAGAAGAATACCTATACAAATCCTCTACAGTACCCAGCTAAAACGAAAGAAACTTCTAATCTTTGTGAGAGTCATGGGTCTGGGCCAATTCTTCACTACTCAATTTTCTGAGAGTCAACTTTGATATCTTTGTTGAAAATCACATGGTAGGGAATCCAACCAAAATTCACAATAGGATAGAAAACGCACCTACAGTATCTAGGCTTTTTGAGTTTCCTACTTAAAGTATTACATATTTACTTTTCCTACCTAATCTATCACCAAATGTTTATCAAAACACTCCTTAACTATTAATTGATACCTTTTTCTACCTGAAATATCAATATTGTTCAGGTAGAAAAAGTGAACAATTGATAGTTTAGGTGTGTTTTTATTAACATTTGGTGATAGTTCAGGTAGAAAACTCACACACCTAATAATTCAGGTGTGAAAATCAAAAGTTCATGATATTTTAGGTGTGTTTTTCACTTTTCACTCAAAATATAACATAAAGTTTTCGATCTTGAAGTGTTTGCAGTACTATACTGAGGTGATCGACATGTTCACCCTCATTCGTGAGTAAACTAGGATGTCATCAATAAAGAAAATCATGAACATATCAAGGTAAGTCTTGAATACTCGATTCATGAGATCTATAAAAGCTTCTGGAGTATTATTAGTTAACCCAAAATACATCATAAGAAATTCATAATATCCATATCAAGTCCTGAATGCTAGTTTTAGAATATCCTCTTCTCTAACTTTCAACTGGTTATACCCTAACTTGATGTTAATCTTGAAGAAACACTTAGTGCCTTGAAGTTTATCAAACAAGTCATCAATTTTGTAAAATGGATATTTATTCTTAATCATGAATTTGTTAAATTAGCGATAGTTAATACACAGTCTCAATTATTCATCCTTCTTTTGAAAAAATAAGATAGGTGTACCCTAAGGTGATACACTTGTCCTAATAAATCCTTTATAAAGAAGATCCATTAATTAATCCTTTAGCAGTGTTTGATTGAGGCCATTCTATATGGAAGAAAAAATATTAGCTTAGTGTTGAGAAGTAAATTCCAAAGTCGATCTCCCTAATAGTAAAGACTCCTGAAATTAATCGAGGACTATGTTTGAATATTCTTTAATGACTGACTGGGACTAAAGAGTTGATGCCTCAGTGTCTAAAACCCTTACTTGAATTAAGTGATAGAAATACCCGTTAGAAATCATCCTCTCTACCTCAAGTATAGAAATAAATGCACCCTTAGAAATTAATACATCTCCCTTCCCTCCAATGATGGGTTCATTCGGAAATTGAAATTTCATAACTTTGGTCAGACAAATTGAGATTAGCTAGTGTAAGCTTATGACAATTAGTCCATGCCCATAGTGAAATTAAACTCAATTATTTCTTATCAAATAGATTAGGCAAAGTATCTCAATGGCATATAGTGATTGTACATCCCATATAGATTGGTCTATATAATTTATTCACTGAGTGGAGATTCAGAAAAATGTTCACGTAATTATTAGTCTTTATCCCAAATTTCTTAAAAATAAAAGGGGTCACATAAAAGAGAGTGGATCCAAACATAAGTGTATAATCATTAAATGTATGGACTATCAGTGTAACTATGACAGCATCTAGTGATGCCTATGAATCTTGATGGCTAATTAGAGTGTATAGATGATTCTACCCTTTACCTCTATTCCAACCTCGTCCGATTGGGTCTTCTAAATCCCCGTGGAGGAGCTATAGAATTAATGATTATAGTATCGTGAGATTAAGTTGTATTACCACTTATATTCATTTTGATGGGCAGTCTCTCTAAATGTGGCCCCAAAGAACACAACCATAAAAAATGTATATTCCCACATAACACTTTCTTGGGTATCACTTACTACATCTGTTTCTGGGAGAATACTGTAAAGTTCTATAAGAAACACTAGCCTACAAATATGAGCCTAATTCTCAGGAATTCTGACTTTCCTTACCGCTCTGATCATACTTAGATCTTTTAAATGGTGCAATTTTTTGTACAGAGTGTAAATCATATGATCTCTTATAGAAGAAAGACCCATTACCATTTCCCTGATAACCCTCATTATTGCCCACTGACCTAGCTTGATCATTCTAAATCTTATCTTTATTAGATTTAATCTTCTATTTGCAGTCCTCTGTCTATTGTGCATAAGGAGACAATATCAATGTACTTTGTCAGCAAGTTTGCAATAACTCACGAAGAATAGGGGTTCCAAGTCCATACACAAATCGATGCATCCTTACATTGATGTTGGAAACCAACTTTAGGGAATAATGAGTTTAGCTAATGATGTGTTGTAGGTTTATAGCATTTTCCGTGCTTAAAATTGGGAAATAAGCATGATCTTAGGTGAGTTTATACGGATATGATGCACTTTTACATTGATTTTAGGGAAATTAGGTGTTGGAGTTGGAATTTGCAAAAGAAGTGAAAAGAGTGCAGAAAAGGGCCAAGTACAGACCTCAGTACGAGCCATACAATCATGGTGCAAGTCGTACTAAGAATCGTGGAAAAATTCAGAAGATGAGCTTAAGGCAAAGGCCAAATAAAGACTTGTGGTATGAGTCGTGCCATCCTGGTACGAGCCTTAATGGATTCGTAGATAAGTACATAAGAAGATGCACTAGGTTAGTCTCTTGGTACGGGTAGCAACCATGGACCTTGATAACTACCTATGACTTGTACCAAGAAGCCGTGGTAAAGTTTAGAGGGATTGAGGAATGATAGATCTCAAGGTACAAGGGGCAGTCACGAGTCGTAGGATAAAGGTACTAGTCGTACCAAGACATTCGTGGAAATATTCAGAGGATATCAGAACTCTCATATTCAAACCATGAAAGCGACGTATGACTCGTACGATCAATGTACGAGTTATACCATGTTCCAACACTTAGCCAGATTCATAGTTTTCAGACATTGTACGAGCAAAGATATGACCGTACAATCATGGTACAAGTCATAGGTGAAAGCGGCGACAATTTATTAGTTTTCCAGTTAATTTAGGAAAGATTTTTCATTATTTGTATAAATATTTTTATAGGTTACTTTTGTTGAAAAAAGAATAGAATTTGATTCTTTTGAGAAGTATTTGACTTTTGGGATATTGAGAACAACTTTTGGAGAGTTTCTTGCATTGTTTATTCCATTGTTCTTGAATTTTCCTTCATTGATCTTTTGAAATAATCAAGTGGATTTACTTTCCAATCATTATTGTAAGTTCTAAATTATTTTTTTGTCTATGAATGCTAATTATTTTCGTACAATCATGAGAGACTAAAACCTCAACAACTAGGATTGTGGTAACCATGGTAAATTAACAAATTAGGATTTACATAATGTGATTCTACACCAATACTAATGGTTGTATGGTATTCTCTTCAATCTTAAACGTCTCTTAACAGAGTTCAACATTAGGATTTGCCTGAATTCTCTACTTTCTTGAATCTAGAGAGGTAGAAATTAGAAAAAGAGAAAAAAAATCCTTAAACTTTGTGGTTCGTTGAATGACTTGAGCTGCAATCACAGGATAGTTAAATTGGAATAAATTGATAACGGTTAAAGTGAAATCACTCGAGAGACCTAATTGGGTAATTGAGTATAGTCATCCAATAGGGATGAACCAGTCATTTGGATGAATCTATGTTATCAGTTCTACAAGTCAAGCGTTGGGATAGGTCACAAGTGTAAAATCCGAAGTAGTCATGAACCCATGAGGAACACTTTCCTAGTTAATTGCATTATCTTGATAACAGTCCAATTGTCAATATTGTTACGTGTTACTTCCTTATAAAAACCCAATTAGGAAATAACAAATTTAAAAGTTTAAATACTAGAGTTATTATATATCTTGACCATATTCCCTGTGGGATCGACCCCAACCTAGTTGGGTTCTTTATTGAAAACGTCTGTGTCATACTTTTATAGGAGTGTCATTTGAGCGCTATTAAAAGTGGCGTCGTTGCTGGGGAATATGGCTTAGGATTAGAGTAATTGCTTTTGTTTAACTTTTAGTCATTATTTTTCTCTTTTAAGTTTTGTTTGTTTTTAACACCCACAGGTTGTCACTTGGTGGATGCCAAGTACTCAACGTAGCGGAAACCCCCTGATTCTATTGGATCTTGAATTAGAGGGAACACTATGTAAAATGGAAAATGCTGAGCAGAGAGAGGTACGTTTGGATGAAGAAGCTCATCAAGCTAAGATAGCTCGGAAAGCTGCACTTCAGGAAGCGGAAGATGCTCGTGATGAGGTAGAGAATGTTGGCTGCCATTGAAGGGGCAATAGAGGCCAAAGATATGCTCTTCAGTTCTACAATCATGATGACCCAGATATTGATAAAGTGGGGTCAACCGGAGCCATTGTATCACCACCTTTTCCTATTGGGGAAAAGGTTGATATCACTAGCACCATGATCCAACTACTGAATATGAAAGGGGTGTTTAGTGGTAATGCAGTTGATGACACGAATCTGCACTTAATAAACTTCGTTGGTATATGCAACACGTACATATTACTAGGTGTCAGCCAGGATGCTATAAGATTGAGACTCTTCCCATTCTCTCTAGGTGGAGAGGCTAAAGGATGAGATCTATAATTTCTGCCAACTCAAGATGGATGCACTTCAAAGACATGGTTGTGATTTAAAAAGAAGCTGACTAAGTGCTTGAACCATAAAAATCCCAATGAAAGTTTGTTGGAAATCTTTTACAGGTCTCTAATCAACAACACTAAGGCTGTGGCAGATACGATGGCAGGAGAAGCATTGATGGATCATTCATGGGAGCAAGCGACTGTTATACTTGATTGAGTGACAAAGAAGAACAAGGCCTAGCACCCCAAGGAAGCAGAAGCAGCTGCAAGTACATACTATTGGTGTGACTACAAAGAAGCACAGAAAGGAAGAGGAGTGTGATAAGGAGCTAGCTCATATGAGGACACCCATGGACCTGCTCACAAAGCATATTATGGGCACTGGTGCGAAAAAGGTAAATGAAGTTGGAGCTCAAGGATAGGATTCATAGTTTGATCAGTTAGATTTTGAGGAGAAGAAAAACTTTTTGGACAATCAGGTGGCGAGTTTTTGAGCCAATGCTCAAGGGTCTAGATAGGACACTTGGCAACAAGGTACCAAAAATCAAGGTTGGAACCAATATCGAGACAACTACAATAGTAATGGATATAGGGATAGGAGTAGATGTCATGATCGAGAAGGAGAATGGAGAAAGAATGATGGCTATAGCAATGAACATGCAGGTTTGTATATTCCTCCAAATATTCGTGAGGGTGAGGCTGGACCCTTAAAATGAGAGAAAATGATGGCTGAGATGCTTAAGAGGGAAAAATCAATTGATGATCAATTGAAGGATATTTGAGGTAATATATCTGGCATGGGCCAAAAAGTTGAATCCCACACTATAGCAATTAGGCAGATTGAGCAGTAGCTTGGTGAAATGTCTGCGTCCCTAAATCAAAGGCAAAAGGGGTCACTTCCTAGAAACTCCATCCAAAATCCAAAGAATGACATTCATTGTATGGTGATGATGACTAGGAGTGGAAAGACTACTGTAGACCCTTCCCTTCCGGTTGTAGTTGAAATGGAAAGACAGAAGGAGATCGATCTTATTGAGGATTAAGAGTTTGCATTCCAGGATCTTATAGGTGAGGCTGAGTTAACTGAGACTTTAGCTGGTGCGAAGGGGTCTAGAGATGATAAAGGGAATGAACAAGGAGCCACACAGATGTATAGGGCCATTCCTCGACCACCGCCACCATTCCCTCCGAAGAAGAAAAAGAAGGTGGAAGATGGTAAGTTTCAAAAATTCCTGTCAATGCTAAAATAGTTATCTGTGAACATACCATTGGTCGAGGCATTGGAGCAGATGCCCGAATATGCGAAGTTTATGGAAGACCTTGTGACTAGGAAGAGGTCCGTGAGCTATGAGTCGATTAGTAATTTGCATCATTGTAGTGCCATAGCTTAACAAGTTCTTGCCTAGAAGAAGGAAGACCTAGGAGCCTTCACCATTCCTTGTATAATTGGTGACTTTGAGTTCGCAAAGGCACATTGTGACTTAGGATCGAGCATCAACTTGTTGTCGTTAGCTGTGTTCAGGTAGTTAGGCTTGGGAGCCCCCACACCAACATCGATGCGGCTATTGATGGCTGACCACACAGTAAAAAAGCCAGTGAGGATCTTTTTTGATGTGCTAGTTAAAGTGGATTGGTTCATCCTCCTAGTGAACTTCATGATCTTGGATTGTGAGGTTGATATTAAAGTTCCCATTATTTTAGAGAGATCATTCCTTCCCACTAGGAGAGCTCTGGTAGATTTTGAGGCTGGCCAGCTGAAGTTCAGACTAAATAAGGAGGAGGTCACCTTTAATGCTTGTCGGTCAATGAAGCAGCCCAAGGAGTTCAGGGTTATGTCATCAATCGAGGATGATTCTGAGTCTTTTGACGAATTCTGAGTAGTCAAGAGACTTGCATCACTCAACGACGTTAAATCAGGCGCTTCTTGGGAGGCATCCATGAGGTGGTCTGGTGAAGTCTATGTAACCAAGCTACCTGCGATGTGCCTCGATGTTAAATCAAGCGCTTCTTGGGAGGCAACCCAAGTATCTTATTTAATGAGTGCTCAGTGTGCAGGTAAAACAAAAAAGGCAGGTCAAAATTGTAGCGCAGGACTGCACTATGAGTCTCAATACAAGTGGTAGGACCATTGTACGACTCGTAGTACTGTCCGTGGTGGAAAGCATAGACTGGTCTGATGCATGAGTTCATATTACAGTTGGTCATTGCAAATCGTACCTCAATTGTACAAGTCATAGAACCCACTGTAAGGATGAACTATGCTAAATATATGAGTTCAGAAAATAATGACCTATGAGGCATAGTATGGTTCATACGGTCCTACCTACGACTCTTCCCCTGGACTTGTAGTAAGAAACTGAGAAAACTTACCTTGGTACCTACGAGTGCATGGTGCGGTTCGTATCATCATGGTACGACTCGTACCATGCACTCGTAGGTACCAAGGTAAGTTTTCTCAGTTTCTTACTACAAGTCCAGGGGAAGAGTCGTAGGTAGGACCTAAAAGTCATGGGTACGAGCTGTGATAGGCAAAATTAATTAAATCAACCTAACTCGACTCGAATTTTCAATTCAGCCCTAAACCTATTTAAAATCAAAATTTTCCAGACCTATGCCCCACATAAATAAAAAGCACGACCGAGCATCTCCATTCTACCTTCCATTACCCGTAACTCAAGCTCGAAATTGTTGAAGCTCGAATCTGTGTAAAGAAATCTGTACGAGCTATTTCGATTCCTATCCTAAAATTAAAGCTAGAAAAAAGTCGAGCAAGAACTGGAAAGTTCAAGTAAGTGCTTAACTTTTTATGTGAAAACCTTGCTTTGTGAATGATTAAAGTACTTTGTGATTCCTCAAAACTCATGAACATGAGGAATAGAAAGGTGATCAGAAGCTTGTTGTGCATATGTACTAAATGGTTTTAGGAATCAAAATGCTCGAACACAAAATGTGGTGATAGATATTGAGTTATGAGTGTGATTCATGTTTGGGGGTTAACTAGGTATGAGAAATTAATGAAATTTTCATGGTTGGGATGGGGAAGTCTGAGTACCCATCCAAAATCATGTTACCTGCACAATTGGACTTGAATAAGGTGAGGACAGGCTTCACGAGGCTTTCTACGACTCGTGGTTTCGTACTATGACTCGTAGGATAGATCGTTCAGTGTAATACCAAAAAAGTTCCTAAGACCAGACTCAGGATTAGAAATGTGATCAGTAGAAAAGGGGGAAACATTTCACAAGATGACTCGTTGTACGAGTTGTGGTGAGAAGTGAAAATTCATGGGAATTGTTCATGGTAAGAACCTTCAAGAGGAGTTCAGTAGCAATAATTTAAGGTATGACTCATGGGATCATGTAATGAGTCATTCTTAGGAGTCGTGGGAAGCTGCTTGTGTGTCAGGCCTAGAAGGTATGACTCTAGGTACGACTCATTTTGGCAAACAATGGATCATAGTAGGGAGTCATTGATTGGTTCAAGAGTGTCAGGGTTGAAAGGTATGGGTCATGGTACGAATCGTTGTGAGGAAAAATGAGTCGTGTCTTGCACTCGTAGAAAGGGGCAGAGGAATTGGCAGAAGTGGTAGCAGACGGGTCCAACGACCCATCATTTGTTGGTACGGGTCGTGGTTTGATCCGTGGAAAATGTTAGAAGTCAGGGTGAATAGTAGCATCAACGAGAGCCAACCACGAGTTGTGGTATTGAGGTATGACTTGTAGTGTGAGTCGTTAATTTTAGCAGTGAGTGATTTTCTGCAAAATTAGTAAGGGTGCATTCATAATTCCTAGCTCCAAAATCCTAAAATACATTCTTTTAAGCCCATAAAGAAGTGTACTGAGGGAGTTTAACCTATTCTAATTCATTCAACTCCTATGCATGCAAGTTTAGAGGTTTTCTATTGAAGATCAAGCTTAAATCCTTTAATTTCTTCTCCAATTTCGTGGGCTTTCAAAGACAAGTGTAGATTCAGCTCACCCAGGTATGTAGGGCTATGAATGAGAGTTCATTTCACTCTCATGCTCAAAATTCTCCTCAATTCTATGAATTCAAGTTCTAGAACAAATCCATGATCTTATGGGGTTTTAATCCAATGAAATCCTCAATAAATTAGTTATGGGTCAATACCCTCTATGTTTCAAAGTATGTTTGAAGATTCATGGATAGATTTTATACCTATTTTGATTATAGATTCATGATTTCATGTTTTAGAAAATTATGCCCAATTATGCAAGTTTCATGAAAAGTCAAATTTATAATTATGATTTCAAGTATGATGAGATATCTATTATGAATAAATGATTATAAATTACCCATGTATGAGTCCATGATTTTCCTTATTAAGTCTATTTCAAGTATGCATAATTTTTAGGTTTGGGAAAGCCCACACAAGTTAAGTGTATTTCATGATTTGGCCAAGGCTAATAAGATCAGTTGATAGATGTATATTTTAGAGTCAAGACTCCCCAATGTTCAAATTCAAGTAATGTTTTGAGAATATTATTATATGACCACTATGCATGTTTTGGAAGTAGTGTCTAGCACCGAGTAGGTTTGGAGTTCCAAGGTTGCCCAGTCTTATAAACAACGCGCCAAAATAGGTATACATTTTGGGATCTCTCAAGGGAGCATTTCCCTGTCCAAGGGCACACTGTGATATCATACCTTACTTATCCTTCGCCTTGGCAAGGCTTAGGATGGCCCTCCTCCACATGGGAAAGACATGGGATCATCATGCACTCATATGTGGTAGTTGTCGATTAAGACGAGTCTCCATTATTCCTAATGATTTTAGTTATGCATGTTTATGACTTATGATATTATATTTTCAACAGGTTTGACCCAATGATCAGCTTACAAGATTTTACTTATGATTTCAAATATGGAAAGCAATATGATTCTATTTTCAGCTTTGGGCCATTCTATTTATATATGAAATTCAGTTTATGACTATGCAAGTTTTCAGATATCAGCATGCAGTCCTTACTCTCATTATCTTATGATTTATGTTTATATGTATGATTTCAGTTTATACTTACCCAACATGTTTTACTTACCTTGCATACTCAGTATATTCTAATTACTAATAGCATACTCTATGTTGTATCGTTTTATGATACAAGTTCAGATGAACAAACTCAGTTCCGTCGTTAGCCAGTTTCCCGCAGCATAGTTCAGATTCCCATCAGTGGTGAGTCCTTATCCTTTAAGGACATTTAATTAGTGTTGAGTCATGTTATTTTCAGTTTCAGACTCTAGTGAGCTAGTTGGGGAGGTTGTCGCATCAGCTCCTTAGACATGTAAGAGGCTTATCAGACACTATGTAGAATTTCAGATTTGTCAGTATCGACTCCGTTAGGATTGTTATATATTCAGGCTTCCGCTTATTCATGTTTCAGTCACCGTATTTTTCTTGGTATATGTTCTTTAGTTATCATGTTCATGTTGTGGGTCTACTTGGAGCCATTCATGGTTTTAGGTTCCGTGTCTCAGTCCGGACCTATGTTCGAGTTGTGAAAAACTTGGTATCAGAGCAAAGTTTGTAGTGTTCTAGGGTGCCTGAAAGCCACGTTTAGTAAAGTCTTTTCCTAATAGATTGGACTATAGTGATGGTTTTTACTACCCGATGCAATATATTATATGTGGCAATGGTTTCTTGTTATTGTTACGATTAATTATTTCCCTCCTTATTTTTCACTCAACTCGCCAAAATTAATTTCCTAAAATTAATAAAACAAAAATAAAAAATATACCATATAAGCTAATAAGCTTAGAACTAGTCTGGCCCTAATTTCATTCTATTCCAAAATCCAAAATGCTTCTCCATTAAACGCTTATCCGGAATCCAAAATCACTTCTCCTATCCATTCCAGAACACCAAAATCGCTTCTCCACAATTCATCGCCATTCCAACATCATTGTCCATGGTCGCCAGAATCTCTCAAAACCGCTGCCTGCAAAACTACAAATCATTGTTGTGAGTTTGTTCGCCATTCCAGAAATTGTTGTTCATCTTCACAGAGCTCTAAGTGTAAGTTATCTTCTCTATTTTGGATTTATTTTTTAATTTCTTCCTACTGAACTGTAAAGTGACATGGGTCTATTCTTTGAACCTTTCTCGTAGATAGTGTGTGTGGAAATTTTGGCCTGAGGAAGAAATTGGCCCAAGTAGACAAGGGGGAAATCTATTATTGGATATAATTGGGGTATGTTCTTCTGATGTCTTCATTTCCTTCTTCATATTATTGAGTTTTTATCTCGTTACAATATCAGATTACTTGTTTTCTATTATATTAGTTCTTTTTTTTTCATTTGGTTTTACTGATTATGTGTTTCTAATAGTTGGGTTTCAGGGAGAATTTAGGAATTATGTTGATTTTTCTTGATTTGTGCCTTAACTGGAACCAAATATAAGTTTTTTCCTAAAGCACTAAGGTAATGGACAACCTAGGAAAAAATTAACTAATTAATTGAAATTCTTACGATGTTGTCTGCCCGCTTTTTTAATCAACTATTTATCATAGTCATATAAGTTCTTTAAAACTAATTAATGGCTACTAATGTCTTCTCTAATATATTTAGCTAATATTTTCTGATTCAAACACCTCATTCATCCCATGTCAACTATGGGCCTAGGCATATAAAAAGGGAATTCCATATACGCTACACTATAGCTATGAGAAGAACTAATCCCAAAAAACAAACTTAAATAATGGAATAAGATTTTGGTTGGAATAATGCTTATTGAGGTTTAAAAACAAGATGGAAACATTAGCCTAATAAGAATCAAATTGTTGACATTGTTTTAGTTTATGTAAATTGATCAGTGGCCTTCCAGTTCCAAAACTGTTGTGAGGGTTTAAGGAAAATAATGTTCCAGTCCCAAAACTGTTGTAGAACCAATAAGCTTAGTTCTCACAAAAAAATCAGATGGTCTTAAAGTCCTAGATTATAGTTAGTAGATGTGTACAAGCACAAAGTCTTCCAACTGAGAAACTTCCATTACTTTCTTCAATATTAACTCATTTCTCAAACTGAGCCCTCAATTGCTTCTCAGAATTAAACATCTCATGATTGTAATCTAATGTTCTCATCAGTCTTCTCTAAAACTTCTAGTATAAGATGCAGAGTACCTTCTTGAATTGGTTTTTTCTCTGCTAAGTTTAGCCTTAAGAGCCCATTCTCTCATGTTGAACTCTGTTTCATTACTGCTCTATGCTACCAGCTAATGAAGACTTCGAAAATGGCACTTAAAACTTCTTTTATTTTATTTAACAAATACTTATTTAGTTACAAAATCAGCAAAATAACTCAAGAGCATGTACTTTATAGTAACATGTAACTTAAACAAAAGATTTAAAATTCCAACCCTACAACAACCTATGTCGTGTTTAAGAAATTGGAAATGAAAAAATCAACAAGAAAATGAGCTAAAAGTGGAAACTGATCTTATCCTCAATAGAACGACACTTCAATGCAAGTGTTGTTTTTTCTAATCCAATTTGCCTATTTGTTTATTGATGAGATCAAGAAGTGGCCCCTCCAAATTGAAAAAATTCAAAATGAATCACATGGGATGTTCTAAAATCAGCAATCACTAGCATGGAGAATTATTACAATGCTGGTGCAGATTTTGCTTCTTCTCTTGATGATCAACACATTTTAAATCCCCTGCTTTTCAACCAGTTTTTTTCTTTTTAGGCACAATCAAACATGTACCTATAGCTTGAAGCCACTAACAATCCTTCAACCTATAGGATTAGATATAAAGTGACATAATTTTCCATCGACATACGGTAGTATCCCAAATAGAACAAACTGTTTTGGTGAATATAAAATATACATAGAAATGAAATTTCTTGGATTGAGTGGACCGTATTTATAAAACTTAAGTTGTTAGAGTGTGACACTTCTATTTATTTAATTAAGTGTGTAATATTATCTTGTTTCTTTTTTATTGAAACAAGTATATGAAAATATTTTAGTATTAGTGTTGGTATAACCTGGTTGGTGATGAAGCATAGTAGTTGTATTGGCGTTGGTGAGACTTGAATTCGAGACTTTTGCTTGCTTTAATATTGTGGCAGAATGTTATTCAATTGTGATAACCAGAATTTTATCTTTATTTAGGATCAAATATTGCTAAAGGGATCTAAATCTTGACATCACTGAACATGTGTAGAATTTTTTTTAAAAAGTTTGGGTCACTTATTGCTAAAGAGATCTATATTGAATTCAGATTTTAGCTTAGAATGAACATTAATTTTGGTGTTTTGCTTAGTTAATAGTATTTTAATGGATAATGAAGATAAAAGTTGGATGAATAGTCTAAGATGGATGAATCAATATATTCAAGGAGTGAACAATTTTCTTAATAAGGCATTTGAACGAGCTTCTCAAGGAAATGAGATATTATGCCCTTGCAAAATGTGCATTAATCATTATTGGCATCATAGAAAGGTGGTGGAGGATCACTTGGTTATTGATGGGTTTGTTGATGGTTACACCAAATGGGTTTTTCATGGAGAAGGGTTTTCCTTTAGAAATACACCTAATCCAATCAATGATGACGAATGTTCTTCTTGGTGTGAAAATATTGATGGACTACTTCATGATACATTTAGAAATGTCGATGCTGAGTTAGGGCATGAAGAAGGAGTGAGAGACGAGTTACCCGAATATGCAAAGAGAATTTTCAAATTATTGGCGGAAGGGAAATAACAATTATATCCGGGGTGTGAAAATTTCACTAAATTGAGTTTCACCATTTGGTTGTACTTGTTTAAATCCTTACATGGGTTGAGTAATGTAGCATTTTCAGACTTTTTAGATTTGTTGAAGGAGGCATTTCCCTTTGCTCAGCTACCAGAGTCTTTCAACAAGGCTAGAAAGGTGATAAAGGATTTGGGTCTTCATTATGAAAAAATACATGCTTGCGCTAATGATTGCATGTTATTTTGGAAGGAAAATGAGAAAGTAGATAATTGCTCTGTTTGTGGGTCTTCTAGATGGAAAAGTGTTGGTCATGCCTCGCCTAATGCAAGATCTAAAATTCCTGCGAAGGTTTTAAGGTACTTTACCTTAAAACCTAGGCTTCAAAGGATATTCATGTGTTCTGAAATAACTGCTGCAATGAGATGGCATGCCAATGAATGACCCAAAGATGAGAATATAAGGCATGCTTCTGATGGGGATGCATGGAAGTATTTTGATCTTTTACACCAAAACTTATCTAAAGATCCTCGTAATGTTAGGCTTGGTCTCTCAAGTGATGGTTTCAATCCATTCCGAACCATGAGTATTTCTCATAGCACATGGTCTATTATGTTGATGAACTATAAATTATTACTGTGGATTTCCATGAAGCCGGAGTATATTATGTTGTCAATGATAATTTCAGGTCCTTCATCTCCCGAAAAAGATATAGATGTGTACCTACAACCATTAATTGCAGAATTGAAGGAACTAAGGGAACCTGGGATAGAAACATATGATGCTGAAACTAAGAAAATATTCCGAATGCGTGCGGCCTTATTGTGGACAGTTAGTGATTTTTCAGCACTAGCAATCCTTTCAGGATGGAGCACCAAGGGAAAATTGGCAACCCCAGTTATAATTATGACACATTCTCTCAGTATCTCAAATATAGTCGTAAGATGTGTTATTTGGGTCATCGAAGATTTTTTCCTTCTGATCACCCATCACAAAAAGATAAGAAGTCATTTGATGGTAAGGAGGAGCATAGACATGCACCTACACCATTGTCGAGTATAGAAGTGCTTGATGAGTAGCAGGATTTCAATAATATCTTTGGAAAGGGAAACAAGAAAAGGTCTCGGGATAACAAGGGTCCGTGGAAGAAAAGTCCATTTTTTATGACAATCATTTTTTTTTGAATTGTCATATTGGGCACATAACAAATTAAGGTACAATCTTGATGTGATACACATAGAAAACAATATATGTGACATTTTGCTCGGGACTTTACTAGAGATAGATGGAAAGACAAAGGATCATGTAAATTCTCGCTATGACTTACAAGAAATGGGGATACGAAAGGAGCTACGGCCAATAGATGATAATAATGGAAGTGTAAGTGTAGCTCAAGCTTGTTTCTTTATGAAACTAGAAAAAAAAAGGTTATTCTGCACTGTCATAAAAAATGCCAAATTACCAAAAAGGTGTGCTTCAAATATATTAGATCGCGTGCACGTGAATGAGATGAAAATATCGGGATACAAGAGTCGTGATTCTCATTTTGTAATGCATTATCTGCTCCAGGTTGCTGTTAGAAAAGTGTTTCCCAAGAAGGTTTCATTGACTTTGATTAGGCTGGGAAACTTTATTAGAGCCATATGTAGTAAGGTTATCAGGCGAAGAGATCTTAAAAAATTGGAGTTTGAAATTGTTGAAATAATATGTGACCTTGAAACAATTTTTCATCCAACATATTTTGATATAATGCCACATTTGCCTATTCATTTAGTGAATGAAATTAATTTTGGGGGTCCTACTCATCTTGGTTGGATGTATTCCATTGAGGGGGACCTATGTAAGTTGAAGGTGTTTGTTCGTAATCGATCTTGTCCAGAAGCATCAATAACATAGGGTTTTTTGGCTAAAGAATGCTTGACTTTTTATTTGAGATACCTACATGATGGTGTGATGACAAGATTTAGTAGGTACCAAATTGAGGATCAAACTGAGGATGATCAATGTGTTCAGAATATGTCACATATATTCCCTAAGATAGGCCATCTAATTGGATGCGAGAAGCAAAAGGATTCCACTTTTTTGATGGATTCACAGTTATGTTATGAAGAACATCGGTATTCCATATTCAACAGTGGAGATGATCAAGTAGAAAAGTTTATCGAGTAAGATAAATTATATAATAATTAATTACATTTTAAACTTCATTTATTTTTTTATGATAAGTAAGGTAGGTTAAGCTCCATTTATAAAGGCCTAATGATCAAATTCAAATAATCATGATTGCAGGGAACATAAAACTTTAATGAGTAATCATACAAGATCAAATGCATGGGCAAGAGTAAGGAATCATAGTCGAGAATTCAGCAATTGATTTGAAGAGAAGTTAAAAATGTTGAAGTACCTGATATTTACAATGGCTAGCTAATGGGCCTAATTTGGTGGCCAAGAGATATACTGCGTATTGGATTAATGGATACCGATTTCATACTAAAAATCGAGATGTCCCATGCAAGACTCAAAATAGCGCAGTGACTTTATCAGCAACAACTGGTAGTTTTGCTAGTGCTAGGGATCAAAATCCCATTGATGGAGAAGTTATCTATTATGGAGTTATTCAGGAAATCATTGAGATTGATTATTATGGTTGTTTTAGTGTTGTGTTTTTTAGATGTTATTGGTTTCATAATGAAGTAGATGAATATGGGTTAACTCAGGTATACTTCAACAAATTATGCAGTACAGATGACTCGTTTGTGTTGGCATCGCAAGTTCTTCAAGTTTTATATTTGGAGGATCCAATTGAGAAAGGGGTTTATTATGCAAGGAATAGAGTTCCCGTTCATTTATATGATTTAGTGGATGAGAATTGTCCTAATATTGGAGACACATTTTGGAGTGAACCTAACAATGACATTGGTTCCTCAAGTAGATTACATGATGCTGACATTATATGGTCAAGAGAAGATGCATCCATTACTGTAGTTTATATGGCTTCTAATGCACAATATATACAAGTACAATTGTGGAAATATTGGAAGAGGAGGATGAGACTGATGAAACTAATTAGGATTGGATGGATGCAGATGATTAAAGAAGAAATTATGAATTTTCTTACCATTGTAATTTTTTCTGTGAGTGATAAATGTCCTTTAAAAAGTATTTTATGATTATTCTTGTTTATATCTTGTTAATTATATTTCATTTTTTTCCACTTAGAATCTTATTCAGAGTTGCTTAGATTTTACAGGTTTTTCAAAATTTTGAATTGAAGAAACCTAGTGCATCATTTAAGAGAGCCTTAACTTCACTATTGATAGTTTTGGGGATGTCACAAGGTATGTATTGAATGATTAGGGTCTAGCAGATGGATTTCAATATGTATGTGTGCATAGAATTTGATTTTTTGATATTTTGACCTTAGCCAATTGTCCACTGCATCATTCCACTAGCATCTTGTAAGCATAATTTTTGTAAGGAGACTGCATTCAGACCTTTTAACTACACTGCTCTTCAGACTCCAAGGCAGAGGATTCCTTCTTGCAATATATGTTAAAAACATTCTTGTTGATTACATCTTGTGACTAACCAATAATTTTTTTAAGGAGACTACATTCAGACCTTTTAACTACACTGCTCTTCAGACTCCAGGGCAAAGGATAACTTTTAATGCTTATAAAATTAGAAAATTTTCTTTTTTGTTTCATAGAATCTCTGGCTATTGTGTCTCTGATAAGCATTATTTACTGCTTCAGTCGCATTCTTGAATTTAGTGTTTGTCATATTTCATATTAACTTACACATGATAGCTAATGAATAAGCTCACTAACTGCTTACCTCTTGGAACGCTATAGTTATACTGAATTCTGGAAAACATGCTTTTTGAACACCAAAAATATTGTTTGAGTTTGATTTTTTTCTAACCTTTTGATGGCTTGTTTCTAGGTTAACTTGTCTAACTTAGAGGAATATGTTTTAGTCATTGTGGATGCTACTTTAAATTCTAGAATTTCAAGACAATTTGGAGCATTCAAGTCAAGCTTTGATTAGGTCTATTTCCATCAAACTATCTTTAAGTATAAATTGTTGAAGTTATAGTTAGCATCATGTGAAAATCAATTGAAGTGATTCAGGTAGAGCTTGTCTCTATGTTTTCTAGTAATACTAGTACTTTTTATTTTGCTGCGATTTTGATGAGAACAGTGGATGCTGAATGGTTGATTAGTTTGAGACTATTAGTTTCCTGATACATTTTAAACATTTCAGTTGTTGTGCTTATCTACAGCTTTTCTCCATTTTGATTTTTCGAAGTGATCAATTTTGTACTTTGTGCCTGAATTTTGAAGTCTCTCTAAATCCTATGTACATCCTGATACTGGATCCTTCAGTTTTCTGCTCAGTTATACAAAAACCAGTTTTTAAATAGAATTCATTTAGCTTTGTCTTTGTCACAAGTCGCAACAAAATTACGTAGAAAAGTAAGTCAAGTTGTTTTGTTGATCCACAAAGATTTTTTATCCCTGACTGCTGATTAGAGAATAAGGAGGTTGCAGCATATTCATTAATGAAAGATTGAGTCTTTATTCAAAGAGATGGGAATTTTATATGATGATATTGTGCTTTTGAATCATTCTGAAAGAGAAGACCCAAGTGTGATGACTGTTAATTGTCCTGATAAGACTGGCTTAGATTCTGATCTTTGTCAAACCGATTCTCTTCTTTAGTCTCACTATTGTTAGAGTTGGTATGCTCTTATCTCTCTCTCTTTTGTATTTTTGAAGAAATCAATCAACTTCAACTGCAACTGGAACTTGAAAATGAAGGTTCTGACAATGTGCTGGTATTATGGTTCTTATGTTTCCAATCTTTTATTCAAAATTCTTTATTGTCCGTAATGTATCTCTAAATCTTTTACCCAACTTCATAGCATATGCATGTAAGTATACCATTTCTTTTATCATCAAGTATTTATATTATGAAGTCAACTCATGCTCTTTAACTTCATCTCTTACAAATAAAGTTTCATCAGTTTTATTCAATTTGGTGAGTGATGGTTGACTAGTCTTAAAGGAAAAAGGTGAGGTTTCATTAGGATTCTTGAATATGGTGGAGAATATTTTAGTTCTTGACTCGTTTCCCTTCCCAGCCCTCTCTCAAATGAATAACTTGTTTTCTTGGAAATCATTGTTCTCAATTGTATCATTCCCATTGGATACTTTATAAAAAAGGAATTACCCCGGTGTCTTTTGAGTCCTCTTTCTAAATTTGGCTGCAAAAACCTGTTATATGACCCTTTTGTAATACTATATCAATGACCTGGTAGAGTTTTAATGGTTGAATGATGCTCTTTTTCTCTTTATTAGTCCACACTAATGGGATCCCTTCTCACTTTCCATTATTCAGAAGCTAGGAGCTCATAGCCAAGATCATTCATGTTCTTGGAACTATCATAGCCAAGGTAGTTCACCTTGTCCTAAAAACTACAACCATCTTGTCAAGTGTCCTTACCTTTCTGAAGGCATTCACTATTAGATAATTTTTTGAACTTGACAGATTTTTGAATAGTCATGAATCGAAAAGGGCGTCCAACAAGAAACAAAAAAGTAGCAACCTCAAGATACCTTCTGGCAGGTTCACTTACATCGTTAAAGAATTCTCTACAAGGAACTAGAAAAAGTGTTCATACTAGTAGGTTAAAATCGGGAAAACATCAATATCCATGGGTAGGATCTCAAGCACGAGAATAGGTGCATTAAGTTCCATTTTTCACTGCTCATGTAGCACAAGAAGTACAAAAACAAGTCCAGCAAATGTCACTGCATTCTACCTCTTTTGCAGCACAAGAAATTCCAGAAAATAGGTAGCAAGTGCCATTGGGTTCTACATCTCTTGTAGAAAAAAATTGTACAAAAACAAGTGCAACAAGGGTCATTGCATTCTACCTCTTCATCAACACAAGCAGTACCAAAAAATAGGCAACCTTTGTCTCTACATTCTACCTCTTCCACAACACAAGCAGTACAAGAAAATGGACAACATCTTTCATTGCATTCTACCTCTTCGGCAACACAAGCAGTACTAGAAAATTGTCAACATCTTTCACTGCATTCAACCTCTTCTACAACACAAGCAGTAGCAGAAAATAGGCAACAAGTGACACTGGATACTACCACTCATGAAACAAATGAGCAATCTGCGGAACAAGGTAAGAATATATACATTTCAATCATATATTAAACTAACATCAATGATTTGATAATTATCTCTAATTCATACTTATTGTAGGCCCTTCCATTGGAAAAAAGAAAAGAGGTAGAATACAAATGCAAAGTGTACATGGACGGACTGAACGTAAACAGATAGTGCTAAATAAGGAAAACCAACCAATTAGTCCTAATGTAGCAACTGTGCAAGAGTTGAGTAGCTTCCTTGGAACATTGTCAAGGAACTGAAACTTTTGTCCTCTCAATGTAAAGAATTGGAAGAAAGTGGACAAAAAAGATGATATGTGGAAATATATCAAGGTTTGCAGTTCTAGATTCCAATTTCTAGTTGAAAATATTTTATATTTTTTTCACTAACCTAATTGAACCAATTTGTAGAAGAAATATGACATTCCTGAAGTCGAACAGAAATGGGCTTTAAGAATAATTCAAGATGCTTGGAGAACGTATAAGAGTCGATTGAAAAGACTACATTATAACCCCTATCGCAGTGACGAAGTTCGAATGGAAAAAAGGCCTAAATATGTTTCTGAATCTAATTTTAAGGTTCTCCTTGATTATTAGAACTCTGATGAAGCTCAAGTAAGATATAACTATTGATATACTTTGTTATCTTTAAACTAGTAAACTAACGTGCTTTTTGAGTCTTCTCCAGTGATGTTTTCAGCTTAAAATATGAAGATTTATGAAAAGGCATTATTGGTCTTATGCTTTAGTTTTCAGAGTAATTATATTTTCTGTAAGCTTTTGATTTGTTACCAAACCATAAGGAAGTTTGTTTCCACAATAATTGCGAACCCTTTTATTGTAGATTGTCCAGATTGATGTACTGCACTCATCACTTCTTTCTTGTGGTCTTTGTTGTTTATATATATATGATGATGACATAATATTGCAGAAAACATCTCGTACTAATACTGAGAATCGAAAAAAGTTAGGTATCCGCACATGGTTGGCAAAAGAAGTTTTTCTTTAATATGCGAGGTTTGATGTTGAATAATATTTTTCATTAAATATGAAATAGTTTCCTTACTCGGGAAGATATTTATGCTAAATTTCATGTAACTAGGAAAAAAAGGAAACTGGTGATGTTCTGTCAAGCAAGGACATTTTTGTGGCCACACGATCAAGGAAATCTAATCGAGTATACAAGGAATCATATGAAGATACAATTTGCAAAATTATATGACATATTCTAATTTAATGTTTATCGAGATCATCTGTTTTCTCTTGATTATTGACTCTGTTATATTAACTTTAATTATCTTGTCTTGAATTTTATTTGTAGTCTGAAATGGAGAGAATACAAACTCAACAAAGTGCAGATGGTAGTCAGTCAGTTGATCAATTTGCATCAATCATAGGACCTGAGCATCTAGGTCGTGTAAGGTTGTATGGATGTGGAGTTACCAAGACAATCTTGAAAGAGAAAGTGGGAGATCCTTCATCCTCTATAGATGATCTGATGCAACAAAAAATGGAGGAAATAGATGAAAGGATTAAACAAAGAATGCTGGAAAAATTCAAGGAACAAAAGGAAAGTATGCATCAAGAAATTGGGACTAACATCATCGCACAACTCCAACGCCTGAACCCTGAATTACGACTTGACCCCAGCATGCTAGCATTCTGTGCTCGTTCCTCTTCTGAAGGTCAGTATTACTACTAATACTACTACTACTTCTTCCTCCTCCTCCTCTTCGTTTTCTTCTTCTTCTTCTTCTACTACTTCTTCTTCTTCATAGTAGTCTCATCGCTGCTGCCTTTTTTTTCATGGGCTTCATTCTGGTTCTTGCATTTTCTTGTTCGGAGTCATATGCCTGTTTACTCATTGTTGTTGACTTTTTTTCATGGGCTTCATTCTAGTTCTTGCATTTTCTTTTTCGGAGTCATATGCCTACTTATATATATATTTTTTCTGAAATGAGCAGATTCCTCATTGCTCGAAATAGATTCTTTCTTGATTTTTTTAAATAGTAAAATGTGGATGTAGAGTTAGTTCTTAAAAAAATAAATGACTTTATAATATTGGAGTTTACAAATTTGTTAAGCTTTTGAGATGCTGGAGTTTGCTAAAGAAGGTAAAATGGGGATACGATCCTACCAAACCTTAGGTAAATGCTACTGAAACATTTCAATTTCTGGTGTCCATGTTTCTGTGAGACAGTTGGGGCTATTTCTAATACTCTTTGCTTTGTGGAAAAGCAGAGAAACTTTAATAGTTTCTATTATAATCTTTCCCTCATATATCTATTCTAACTGTATTATGAAATTGTGGAATATATTTGGGATATTCTGTTGAATTTTTTAAGGCCCGGGTATGTCCTCAATCATTGTATGTCATAAACATCCTACAATTTAGACTAGTATAAGTGGTGTTTAGATTGCTACAACCTACTTTGTTTCTTGCTTGTGGTGATCGAAAGGGATTTAACAAAATTTTCTATCAATGGTGACCCTGTTTGTATTGGTTGGGACTTCTCATTTTGTTTAATAAGACAATTATTGTGTCTATAAAAATTAAAAAAGGTGTGATGATATGTTCAGTGGTCTATTTGGATAGTATATTTGCACAATCATATTATCAGAGATTAATGACATCATTTATTATTTTGTTGTAGGTGGAGAAAATGAAGAAAGGGAAGAAGAAACATTGAAGATCTTACTTAGAAGATTTGGGATGATTGTTGAAACTTGTTCTAATTTTGGATGATTGTTGAAACTTGTTCTAATTTTGGATGGTTGTTGAAACTTGTTCTAGGAATTTTTTGATATCGACATCAACATTTTGATATCGAACTCAATAGTTTTTGGATATTATAAATTACTATGGCTAGCATCTTATTTTGGACATATAATTTGATATATATATATATATATATATATATATATATGAATGATGAATGTTGATGAATAGTTTCAGCTTGTGATTTATACAAATTATAGTGTATTATAGTTAATAATTAGTATATATTTATAGTATATATTTAATTACAATATAGGACTACGTATATAATTATATTATAGCAATAGCTACTCAGAACCGTTGCTATACAATTTAAATAAACAAAATATACTATTGCAACAGCTTTTAAAACCGTTATGTTAGGTAAATTTAATCGTTGCAATAGAGTTTTTATACGTTATTGCTTGTCACAAAACCGTAGAACTAATAACAAAACTATCGCAGTAGTATTAAGTTAAGTATGGTAATATATTGTCTAACCATTGCATAAAGTCCTATGGCTATAGTTTTTTCCGTTGCAATTGATGCTGAATAATTTTTGTGGTAGAGATAGGAATAACCATTGCAATAGACCTTTCTATAGCAACTGTTATGACAATCATTTCAAGAACTGTCGCAATAGCTCTATTGCCACGCGATATGGTGAAACAATTTTGTAACTGTTGCAATACATTTATAGCTACAGTTTTTTGGTGTACTGCAACAGTTTTAATGGTGTTGCCATAGGCTCAATTTCCAGTAGTGAGTTCAAAATCTTCCTTGGTGATCGAGGTCAAGGCTAGACATGAAGAGGATCATATTTAGTGAAGCTAAAGGAATCGATTCAAAATCAGAAGGTGGAGGTCTTCTCCCAAGGGAGAGATGGTGTGTTTCGATATCAAGGTCGTTTATGTGTTCTGGGTGTTAATGATTTGAGAGAACATATGTTGCATAAGGCTCATGGTTCCCAATATTCTATACATCTAGGTAGCACCAAGATGTACCGTTACCTATGAAAAGCCTATTGGTGGAGTGGCATGAAGAAGGACATAGCAGAGTTTGTGACTAAGTGTCTGAATTGTCAACAGGGGAAAGTTGAGCGTCAAAGACCTAGAGGTGTGCTACAAGACATCAGTATCCCACTTGAAAGTGAGAAGATATTAATATGGACTTCATCATGGGGTTGCCTCACACTTGCCAATAGTATGACTCTATATGGGTGGTGGTAGACAGGCTGACTAAAGAAGCTCATTTCTTACTGGTCAAAACTACCGATTTACCTGAGGACTATGCTAGATTGTACATTTGAGAGTTGGTTTGGTTGCACAAGATTCCTTTGTCCATCATTTTAGACAGAGGTACTTAGTTTACCTCACAGTTTTGGAGATTGTTTCAAAAAGGACTTAGTACTCAGGTCAAGCTTAGCACGTGTTTTTACCCGCACACAGATGGTTAGGCCGAGTGAACCATTCAGACTCTTGATGATATGTTGAGAGCATATGTGATTGAATTCAAAGGAAGTTGGAATTATCATTTACATCTCATCAATTTTGCTTACAATAATAGTTACCACTCCAGCATTTAGATGGCTCTGTTTGAGGCTCTTTATGGGCGGAGGTGTAGATCGCCTATTGGTTTGCCCGAGGTAGGTGAAGCTATGTTGATAGGGCTAGATTTGGTTCATTAGGTCATGTAGAAAGTTCATCTAATTAGTAAAAGGCTGAAAACGGCTCAGAGTCTTCAGAAGTCATATACATATGTTAGGCAGAGAGAACTTGAGTTTGAAGTTGATGATTCGGTGTTCTTGACGGTATCTCCCATAAACGAAGTGATGAGGTTCGAAAAGAAAGGGAAGCTTAGTCCCTGATATGTTGGTCCATATAAGGTTGTGAGACATGTTGGCAAGGTGGCCTATGAGTTGAAGCTACCAGCGGAATTAGCTTTGCTGCATCCAGTTTTCCATGTATCGTTGTTGAAGAAGTGCATCAGTGACCCGGCTTTGGTTGTTCCTGCGGAGAGCATAGGTGTGAAGGATAGCATTACCTATGAGGAGGTACCCATTGAGATCCTTGATCGTGAGGTTCGAAAGTTGAGGATCAAAGAAGTATCTTCAGTAAAAGTATTATGGAGGAATCATCTCATTGAGGGAGCTACATGGGAGGCTGAAGCAAATGTGATGGCTAAATAACCACATCTTTTCCTTTCTGGCTCAATTTCAGTGTGAGGTGTCAGTTTCCTCTCTAATACTCTATTCAGTTTCATGTCCAATTGATGTCTCTCAATTCCTTTCATGTTCTAGCATGCATGTACGAATCATGAATTCAATTCAGTTATGTATTTTAGTTCGGAGTTAGTCACTCCATCGTTTTCAACTTCAGATGTTCAGTATTTGGGATTGGAGTTCCTTTCCCCAACTTTTCAGTATGTTTAACCCACATTCGAGGATGAATGTTCCCAAGGAGGAGATATTGTAATACCCCAAAAGTTCCTAAGACCAAACTCAGGATTAGAAATGTGATCAGTAGAAAAAGGGGTAATTTTTCACAGGACAACTCATTGTATGTGTCATGGTGAGAAGTGATGAGTCGTGGGAACTGTTCGTGGTTAGAACCTGCAAGAGGTGTTCAGTAGCAATGAGTAAAGGTATGACTCGTGGGATCATGTAACGTCGTTGTTAGGAGTCGTGGGAAGCTGCTTGTGTGTCGACCTGGAAGGTTCGACTCTTGGTATGACTCATTGTGGAAAACAATGGATCATAGTAGGGACTAATTGATTGGTTCAGGAGTGTAAGGGTTGGAAGATACGGGTCATGGTACGACTCATTGTGGGGAACAATGAGTCGTGGCTTGTACTCGTAGGAAAGGGGCAGAGGAATTAGCAGAAGTGGTAACGGATGGGTCCAACGACTCATTGTTTGATGGGACAATTTGTGATTTCATCTGTGGGAAACTTCAGAAGTCAGGGTGAACAGTAGCATCAATGAGAGCCAACCACGAGTCATGGTATTGAGGTACGACTCATGGTGTGACTTGTTACTTTTGGAAGTGAGTGATTTTTTGTGAAATTAGTACAGGTGTTTCGTAATTCCTAAGCTTCTAACTCCTAAACTGCGTTGTTTTAAGCCCTGAAAGAAGTGTATTAAGGGAGTTTAACCTATTCTAATTCATTCAACTCCCATGCATGGAAGTTTAGAGGTTTTTTTTATTGAAGATCAAGCTTAAATCCTTTAATTTCTTCTCCAAATATCTTGGGCTTTGAAAGACAAGTATAGATTCAGTTCACCTAGGTATGTAGGACTATGAATAAGAGTTCCTTTCACTCTCATGCTCAAAATTCTCCTCCATTCTATGGATTCAGGTCTAGATAATTTTATGAAATCCTCTATATATTATATATGGGTCAATCCCCTCTATGTTTCAAAGTATGTCTGAAGATTCATGGGCAGATTTTATACCTATTTTGATTATAAATTCATAATTTCAAGTTTTAGAAAATTATTCCCAATTATGCAAGTTTCATAAAAAGTCAAGTTTATTATTATGATTTCAAGTACGATGAGATATCTAGCATGAATGAAAGATTATAAATTACCCATGTATGAATCCACGATTTTCCTTATAAAGTCTATTTCAAGTATGCATAATTTTAAAGTTTGGGCAAGCCCACACAAGTTAAGTATGTTTTATGATTTGGCCAAGGCTAATAAGATTAGTTGATAGATGTATATTTTTGAGTCGAGACTCCCCAATATTCAAATTTAAGTTATGTTTTGAGACTATGATTACATAAAAACTATGCTTTTTTGGGGAGTAGTGTCTAGCACTGAGTAGGCTTGGGGTTCCAAGGTTTTCCGGTCTCATTAACTATGTGCCAACATAGGTATACATTTTGGGACCTCTCAAGAGATCATTTCCCTGCCCAAGGGCAAACCGTGATATCAGACCTTACTTATCATTTTCCCTAGAAAGGCTTAGGATGGCCTTCCTCCAGGTGGGAAAGATGTGGGATCATCATGTATTCATACATGGTAGTTATCGGTAAGACGAGTCTCCTATTATTTCTCATAATTTCAGTTATGCATGTTTATGACTTATGGTATTATATTTTCAGCAAGTTTGACCCAATGATTGGCTTATAAGCTTTTACTTATGATTTCAGATATGGCAAGCCATATGATTCTATTTTCAGCTTTGGGACATTCTATTTAGATATGAAATTCCGCTTATGACTATACATGTTTTCAGATATCAACATGTAGTCCTTACTCTCATGATCTTATGAGTTATGTTTATATGCATGATTTCAGTTTATACTTACCCCAAATATTTTACTTACCTTGCATACTCATTATATTTCAAGCACTGACCACATACTCTATGCTGTATTATTTTATGATACAAGTTCAGACAATTAGACTCAGTTCCGCTGTTAGCCAGTTCCCCGGAGCATAGTTCAGATTCCCATCTGTAACGAGTCCTCATCCTTCGAGGACATTTAGTTAGTGTTGAGTCATGTTATTTTCTGTTTTAGACTTTAATGAGCTAGTTGTGAAGGTTGTCCCATCAACTCCTCATACATATTAGAGGCTTATCAAACAATATGTAGAATTTCAGCTTTGTTAGTATTGACTTTGTTATGATTGTTATGTATTCAGACTTCCTCTTATTCATATTTTAGTCATTTGATTTCTCTTGATATATTTAATTTAATTCTCATGTCCATGCCATGGATCAACTTGGATCCATTCATGGTTCTAGGTTCCGTCTCTCGATGGGGACCTATGTTCAGGTCGTGACATTGGGGCTTTTCCAAGTGATATTAACTGGAAGCTGTGGTACAAAACCTAGTATGACCAATGGTATCATACTACGAGTCATATGTAGAGGTCCTACCAAGGATCAAAAAGGGTCAAGATCGAAAAGTAACAGTACGATCCTTAGTACGACTTGTGGAATCCAATTACAATCCCTAACACTAGTCTTACAAAAATACTAGAAACCATAGTTCAGGGAATTCTTTATACGACCCTTAGTAAAAAACATACCAACCTGGTAAATGTCATACCAAGGAGTCACGATAGTGTCTTAACATGTTATGAGTTTCACTACAGGTTGTACCACCTAGGTATGACTTGTACTGATGACTCGTGAAAAATTACTGAGGATGATATTTTTCTTTCTTTTTCTTAGATCTTCCATATTAACCTTTTTCTCCACAGGTACAATGACAGTAATAAGGAAATCAATCAAGAAGGACAAAGACAAGAGGGCCAAGGCTGATATTGCTGCTTGGAGGGCATTGAGAGATGAGCCGACAGACTCCGACCAAGAAGGAAATACCCCTAGTGGTTTGATGGTGGAATACCAAGTGGATAGAACTGACATTGATGAGCCATGTACCACTAGGGCACAGGCTAGGGTTCAGGCCGAAGCTACATTTGCTGCTCCCTAGTCTGAGAAGGGACTAGACGATTAGACTCAGGAGTCCATTAGTGGCTCAAATATTGAGGAGGGGTCTGAGGAGGCCCAGTCTAGAGATGGTAATGATGAGGTTGGGTATGAGGAAGAAGATGCTGAGGAAGAAGCTGAGCAGACTCCGTCCTGAGAGAGTCAGACTATGAGGTGGCATGTACCCGGTGCTCAAGAGATCTATGAGCTGGGTCTTGCTCTTACCTCCAAGCAGTACCCTGGGTGGAGTATGCCGGAGGAACCGCAGATCCTGACTAGTGTAGTAAATGAGGTCGAGGAGATGAAGCATTTTCAGCTTCCATGGGTTTGATTGGATGGCTTAAACTCCCGAAAAGTACAGTGCCGAGAGAGTCCGTGATTATATGCCAACTATTTGGAAATGATGGAGCAAAAAGCAAAAGATGGGTAGAAATTTAAGGATCATCCTAAGCTAGACAATGTCATTGTCTGGGGATGCACGGTTGATATCTCCGAGCGGACTATTGCTCGAATGTTATATTGGCCACAATTCAGAACTTCGGATACCACAACTGAGTTTGATTACCATGTAGAAGCTCTGAAAAAGGTAAATCAACTAAGTTTTAAGGAAAGACAGATCTATGTGAAGTGTCTAGGTAGAGTCATTGTAGAGGATAATGAGGTAGTTGAATGGGTGACCAGTGGTCGGCAGGTCACAAAAGACTCGTTGAACTTTATAGCAAAGGCTTGCTGGACACTGGTTCGCAAAATGTTGGTGCCAACAGTCAATGAAAAGACCCTCAATGCAGAAAGAGCAGCTTTGGTGGTGTGTATCATGTCGAGATACGACATCAACATTTCTAGGGTAATAGTAGAGGAGATTCGAGACTAGGCTATGGGGTTGAGCACTAACAACCCATTCCCGAGTCTCGGGTATAGATTGTGAATGGAGGTAGGTGTTAGGATAATCTGAGAGATAGATCACTAGATCGGAGGCCACAGGGTTGTGGACATAGGCCTTATATGTGATGAGATGAACCCGGTGACTTGGGTTAGACTACCTATTGCAATCCCACAACCACAGTCATCCTGGGGTAAGAATATCTATGCCCTCGCTTCAGTGGAGCATGGAGACATGCCGGCTATAGAGACCGACTAGACAGATGCAGATCTTAGTACTTCGTCGACATCCTCAATGGGCATATCGAGCTAGACCCCAGCAGGTTGTATGGTGGTTCCACAGAAGTTCCTCCAAAAGATGGCCAAGAGGTTCACACTGACCGAGAGGAAGGTCCATATAATTGTTGGAAAATATCAAGTCTTGGGTGAAGCCTTAGATAGAGGAGGCCATTACAGGTTTTCACAATCGGTTGGACAGCCTCGAGCTATGCTTCAATACGCGCTTAGCTGAACAGCCGGACACGAGCAGTTTGAGGGATGAGATAGGAGCTTTGTGGGGGAAAGTAGATAAGTTAGCATCTAGAAAGTCAACTATATTAGCGGCCCCCACCATCCCTGAGTTTGATGAGAATTTGGAGGAAGAGCTTGACCTCGGGGCATTTTGGGCTCCAACAGTGGTTGGTGGAGAAAAAGGGAAGAAGAGGGTCTTAGAAGGAGTTAAAAATGAGTCCTCAAAGAAGAAGAGAAGGAAGAGACAGAGAAGAGAGTGCAAGTAGGACGCAATGGATAGTCTGTAAACTCATGATGAGAATATGTCAGAGTTGCCTAAGAGAGCCAAAGGAGAGGGGAGCTCCGCCACTATCTTGAGTGAGCTTACGGGTGGCAAGGACCCTTCTGGTGAGCCACATTCAACTAAGTTGGTAATGAGATTGTTGTAGTGACTGCTTCAATTAAAGGGGTGACTATTGCCCTGATTGATGTCCCATTAAGTATACCAGCCACCACTAGCACCATGACTGCAGCGGAGGGAAATGTGCTTGCACACCCAGCTCTGCAGGATGAAAGAAGCTCTTAGAGCACCACAAGTATGTCCCCTTTTCCTATTATTACATTTTATGCTCTGGGGAAAAAGCATGTTTTTAAAAAAGGGGTATACTTGTGACTTTTGGGTTTTGACTTTTGTCCGAGCATTTTCGTTGCCATGTTTCTTTTCTCTAGGACATGCTTTCTAGTAAAACTAGCATATTTAGGATTTTGTTTTTGTGTTTTTTTTAGCTAGAAGTAGTTAGGAGTACTTTACAGCCAATAAATGCACATGTTTTGAAATGTTGAAAGAAAATGACCATGTTTTAAATTTTTTTGGTGTCTAGCTATGTATGTTAACTGCAATGCATGACTTCTGTGGATCTATGTATGACATTTAGTATATTAGCATGTGTATTGTAGTTTAGCTATGCATGAACCAGATAGGTAGAATCAATGCAAATTTGTATCATGAGTAAGGATACTTACATAGTTCAATACTGCATAAAGGATCTAAAATTTGCCTGGTGGGTCTTTACATAGGCTATAGGATAGTTGGTTAGGAAAGTATTATGCGCTACTTTTTGTTTTAGCATACTTTAGAATAAATTATCCAACCAAATAAAAATGGATCTGTTGATCCTGATTTTGAGCCTAAAAGTTGACCATTTTTCTTTGATTACTCATTCACTTTCC
This sequence comes from Datura wrightii, assembly GCA_035772735.1. Classification (NCBI taxonomy): domain Eukaryota; kingdom Viridiplantae; phylum Streptophyta; class Magnoliopsida; order Solanales; family Solanaceae; genus Datura; species Datura wrightii. The sequence continues at coordinate 102,819,885 of JASDFA010000007.1, forward strand.
TATGTTTATAATGAACCTACTCGGCCCTGATCCTTCCTTGGACATTATAAACCTCAACTCAGGCAAAATGCTTAAGTTGAGGGTAGCTATAGTAGCAGTGCATAGATTGTGAGGAGCTGGAAAAGAAAGAAAAAATTAAAGAAGAGTGAGGTGTGGTGTAAAGAAGGAAAAAAAAGATGAATAAAGAAGAGCTGAAATGTAAAAATGAAAAGAAAGAAAAGCAAAAGAGTTGAAAAAAGAAAAAAAAATACACCACACTCACACATTGTATTTGAATGGTGAAAAAGAGAGTAAAAAGCTTAAAGGAGAAGAAAGGTGTCATGACCCAAACATAGGCTCGGATCGAGACACGGGATAAAGAACCCTGAGAGGTTCCAAATCGACCCATGGCATAAACATGACATCCGAATTCAACACAACAAAGCGGAAGTCTGAAAATATTATAACATCTAAACACATAACACAAAGCTGAAATTGAAAACATGCTATGTCTGAAAAGCCTCAACTGCTGACGAGTTGACGGGATAAGATCCCAACTAACCCACTATAGTCTGAAACTGAAACTACTAAATACCACTGATAAAGGGCCCTCAGTAGATGAGGATTCACCAACTGAGACAGGAAGGTCTAATACTGAGAATCTGACTAGTAGCAAGACTGAGCTTGGATATCAGAGCCTGTATCATGAAACGATACAACATAGAGTATGCGGTTAATACGTCTGTACGTGGAATGTATCGAGTATTCAAGGTAAGTAAAACCACTAAATAAGTAAGTAAGATCATTGATCATACATAACATAAAACATTTAAACATAAGAGTCTGAGAATAGGGCTTGCATGGTATTATCTAAAAATATGATTTAAACATAACTAAATATCATAAATTAATCGTAATGACCCAAAGCTGAAAACTGATAATCATGAGTAAAATTGAACGTTGGGTCAAACCTACTAAAAATATAATAACATGACTGATGAACATGCATAACTGAAATCATGAGGAATAATGAGAGACTCTTCATATAACCGACAATACCATGATAGAGCCTACGTGGTCTAAACTATTACACTCAAGTGGACAACGTAGTCCAAAACCTTGTTAGGGCTAAGGACGCTACCATGATATCGATATCAAGTTGAAGGCCCGTTGGTGGCAGGGGAAGCTCACAAGGGAAGTCCCAATTAATCTGAACATACCTACGTTGGCACGTAGTTCTGAGGCGTAGGGTTGACTGACCCTTAGCCTACTCGGTGCTAGAACTACTCCCAAAAACATGCATATTCTCTCCATCATTTTTCAACGAAGCTAACCATCGTGTAGTGACGAAGCTGAATAATAATATACATGAATAATCTGAAATCATAACATGAGGAACCTTGAGCTCAAACCATACCACAAGCTGAAAAGAGTGGGAGTCTAGACTCCATAACCATGTGGTAAGCTAATAACATGAAATTTAGATAAATCATTGAACATACTTGATCATATGGGCTTGCCCAAACTTGAACATACTTGAAATAGGCTTTGATAGTTAGAAACATAAACATAGACATGGGTAATTCACAATCATACTTTCTTCATACACATCTCATCATAATTGAAAACATACATCATAATATCAACCTTTCATGAATTCTTTTATGATTGGGCATCATAATTTGTAAAACATGAAACCATAATTGTAATTAAAAATATTATAAAATATGTCCATTAATCATAATTCAACATTAGAAACTTGCTTAGATCATATCCATGATTGATACTTAGAGAATTAAAATGTTGGGTTAAAACCCCATATATTCATAAACTAGAATTTCGTGAATTGAAGTGGGATTGGGCATGGGTATGGACGATTACACCCATTCATAACCCTACATACCTAGAGCAATCTGATTTCACAAACCCTGTTGAAAGCCCAATGGATTTTGGGGAAGAACTTGATGAATCCTAAGCTCGATCACCCTTAGAAACCTCTAGGCATGCATGCATGGAAGAGAATGAGTTTTGAAAGAGTTTAACCCTCTTTAAACACCTTTTTCTGAGCTTAAAACGATGTAGTATAGGACTTAGGGGCTTCAAAGTTATGAATTTGCCCTTACTAAACTCGCAGGAAATTAGCTATTGTTCGAAGCAACGACCTATATAACGAGTCATTCCTCGCTCCAATGGCCCGTTACGTCTCTTGTTTCTTCACCCCAAATTTCCAATTTCGGGCTTGCTACCATGACCGAACACGACAAGTCGTTACTAGTCCCAACAACTCGTTGGCACCATCTATTGCCACCACTACCCTCTTCCTGGAAATCCTTCCAATGGTTACATACAATGACCCGTCGTATCAACCAAAAGGTCGTCCTTTGACCCGTTGTCACAGAACCACTCACTGCATAACCCCAACCACAAGTGCTTCCAATGGACCATCTGACCTATCAATGACTCATGTAAAATCTTAAATTTTTTGTCTCTTTTCCTTCCACATCCCGAGTCTAGTCTTATGCACTTTCGAGGTATTACAATATCTCCCCCTTGAGAACATTCGTCCTCGAATGTGGGTAAACCTACTGAAATACTAAGAAATACAACTTCCATAATGAATATTTAGTGCTGAAAACTGACGGAGTGACTGTATTCAAACTGAACTACTTGACTGAACTGAATTAATGAATCACTCATATGTACATTGACATGAAAGAAACTAGAACACATAAACTGAACATGAAACTAAATAGAATACTAAGGAGGAAACTAATACCTCAAGCAAGATTTGAGCCAGGAGGGAATAGATGCGGGTATCTTGCCATCATATCTGCTTCGGCTTCCCATGAAGCTCCCTCAACATGCTGATTCCTCTACAAAACCTTGATTGAAGCTACTTCTTTGTTTCTTATCTTCTGAACCTAACAATCAAATATTTCCACCCGAACCTCCTCATAGCTAAGACTATCCTTCACACCTACACTCTCCATCGGAACAACCAGAGTTGGATCACCCAAACACTTCCTTAAGAGCAATATTCGAGCGCAATTCCAACTCATATGCTACCTTGCCAACCCATTTCACAATCCGGTACGGACCAACATAACAGGGACTGAGTTTCCCCTTCTTTCCGAACCTCATCATTCTCTTCATGGGAGATAGCTTCAGAAATACCCAATCATCAAATTCAAAATCAAGCTCCCTCCTCCTCACATCCGCATATTACTGTTGGCGACTCTAAGATATTTTCAACCTGTCCCTTATATGCTGAACTTTCTTCATGGCCTCATGGACTGGATTTGGACCTGTCAGTGTAGCTTCACCGACTTCAAACCAACCAATAGGTGATCTACACCTCCGCCCATAAAGAGCCTCAAATGGGGCCATCTGAATGCTGGAATGGTAGTTGTTGTTATATGCAAACTCAATAAGAGGCAAATGATCATCCCAACTACCCTTAAATCAATCACACACCCTCTCAAAATATCCTCGAGAGTCTGAATCATCCGTTCATCCTGATCATCTATCTGTGGGTGAAAGGTTATGCTAAGCTTGACCTGAGTACCTAGTCCCTTCTGAAACGATCTCCAAAACTGGTAGGTAAACTAAGTACCTTTATTTGATATGATGGACAAGGGCACTCCATGCAACAAAAATAACTCCCGAATGTATAACTTGGCATAATCCTCCACTGAATCGGTAGTTTTGATTGTTGGAAATGAGTTGCCTTAGTCAACCTGTCTACAACCAGCCAAATAGAGCCATATCACCGATGAGCGCAGGCAACCCTATAATGAAGTCCATATTTATGTCCTCCCACTTCCAAGTAGGGATAAAAATGTCTTGGAGTACACCTCCAGTTCTTTGATATTCCACTTTCACCTGTTGGCAATTTGGACACTTAGCCATAAATTCTGCTATATCCTTCTTCACGCCACTCCACAAATAGACTTCCCGTAGGTCACGGTACATCTTGTTGGACCCTGGATGGATAGAATATTTAGAACCATGGCACTCATGCAACATTCGCTTCCTCAGGTCACCAATATCTGAAACACACAAATGACCCTGATATCGTAGCACACCATCTCCCCCTTGGGAGAAGACCTCCACCTTCTGATTTTGAACGGCTTCCTTCAATTTTACCAAATTGGACCCTCGTCTTGTCTAGATTTGACCTTGGTCACCAAGGAAGATTCTGACCCATTCTAAATAATGACACCTCCATCTGTCGAGTCAACACGATGGGCTCATAGTCGTGCAGGCTGATGTACATCCTTCACTAATTCCTTCCTTTCCTCATTCATATGGGACACATTCTCCATAGAAAGCCTGTTAAGAGCATCTGCCACCGCATTGGCGTTGCCGGATGATAAAGGACAGTCATATCATTATCTTTAAGAAGCTCTGACCACCTCCTCCGACATAGATTTAGATCCTTCTGGGTAAAAATGTATTGTAGGATTTTGTGGTTCATAAACACATCTACATGGACCCCATACAGATAGTGTCTCCAAATCTTCAAGGAAAATACTACCACCGCCAACTCGAGATCGTGAGTCGGGTAATTCTTTTCATGGACATTCAGCTACCTGGAATCATAGGTTATAACTTTACCATGTTGCATCAATACACAACCAAAGCTGATCCTCAAAGCATCACAATATACTACAAACCCATCGTACCCTCAGGTAGGGTCAACACAGGTGCCGAGGTCAGTCGAGTCTTCAACTCTTGGAAGCTTTTCTCACAGGCCTCTAACCATTGAAACTTCACTTTCTTCTTAGTCAATTTAGTCACCGGTGCTGCAATGGATGAAAACACTTCAACAAACCTTCGATAGTAACCAGCTAAACCCAAGAAACTGCTGATATCCGAAGGACTCATTGGACTAGGCCAATTCTTCACCGCTTCTATCTTTTGAGAGTCCACCTGTACACCCTCTCTTGACACCACATGACCCAAAAATGCCATTGAATTCAACCAAAACTCACATTTACTGAATTTAGCATACGACTGGCGATCCTTAAGTGTTTGTAGCACCACCCTCAAATAAGCGCCATTCTCCTCCTTGCTCCGAGAGTATATAAGGATGCCATCTATGAACACAATCCCGAACATATACAAGTATGGATTGAACACCTTGTTCATCAAATCCATAAAGGCTACAGGAGCATTCGTTAGGCCAAAAGACATAACTACTAAATCATAGTGACCATACTGAGTCTGGAAGGTTGTCTTCAAAATGGCACTGTCTCTAACCCTGAGTTGATGATACTCGGATCTAAGGTCTATCTTAGAAAAGCACTTAGCATCCTAAAGCTGATCAAACAAGTCATCAATCCTGGGGAGGGGATACATGTTCTTGATTGTAACTTTGTTCAATTACCGATAATTAGTGCATATTCGAAGGGAGCCATCTTTCTTTTGGGCAAAGAGAACTGGTGCACCCCATGGGGATTTGCTTGGTCTGATGAAACCCTTGTCTAAGAGATTCTTCAACTGCTCCTTCAACTCCTTTAACTTAGTTGGAGCCATTTTGTAAGGACGAATAGATATAGGCTGCGTATTGGGAAAAAGGTCAATGCCAAAGTCAATCTCCCGCTCAGGAGGGATTCATGGTAAATCATCTGAAAACACCTAGGATACTCACACACTACAGGAACTGACTGGATAGTCGGGGTCTCAGATGTAGCTTCACGCCCCACCTTGGGAGGCATGACTGGCACTTGATGTCATACCGGGATCTGAACTGACCTGACAGGACATATGCACTTCTGGTGCATGCCTTCTCTTCAAATTAAGAAAATGACGAGTTGTATATCAATTGTAAACACAACCTCTGGCTGACAAGGCCGCATACCCACCAATAAAAAGAAAATAGCTAACCAACAGCATACAACAAAGGGGATCCTATGCGGGCTGACAAGACCACCATGCTGTCTAGTTATATCATAAAGAAAATAGGCAATTAGAACTATACTATAGCCAACAAGGATGCTAACTAATAGCTAAAGTAGGCCCCACACGACCGTCACGCAAAAGAAAACATACATTGGCCCTACACGGCCGATAGCAAACCAATAGCTGAGAATCTATAGTCTGCAAGCCTCCAAGAGTGGAATAATGGTCAGGACAGGGCACCGACCTACCCATAAACTAAAAAACAAAGAACAAACCTTCTAACTAACAACTCTAGGGCAAGAGGAGCTGATTAGACAATTGACTCTGTGGATGACTAGGGAGGGCCTGAATTGCATCTAACTGTACCTTTAGGAAAGTAATGCAACTCCCAAAATATGGTCGTCAATACAACATCTACTGAATATGTAAGGCAGTAAATGAAAATGACTGAGTAATAGTGATAACGAAACTGAAACAATTCAATAGGAGGGATAGAGAGATAACCTAAATATCCTTATAACCTGCTATATAACTAACAATAAGTAATACAAACAAGAATCTCACCTGCCCCCATATGCCCGGAAGGTACAACCAGCACAGAATAATCCGCCCGAGGTCCCCATAAGCCCTGGTGAGTTTACTTCAATCTATATACCCCTAACTTGGTCCAAGGGTCAATAGGTAACTATAGCCAACCCGCCAGTCCCACCTGAGTCTACAACTATGCTCGCCCAACTCCTGTAGTTGTGTCTGAGTCCGGTGGACTCCTGTAAATGCACCCTGAGCACCAGGCTCGATGAGGGTCAGTAATACCGATACGACATAAGAATAATAGTCTAGCCATGGAATGGACTATAATATAGCCCTTGGGCTTCTGTGTAGTCCCTTGGGACAACATCTATCTCCTTCGAGCGATCTATATAGCCTCGTAGGCAACGACACAACTGAACAGAAAATGCTAATCTCAGACTAGTAATAGCAGCTAACCATAATAATCATGCTTATGGCGTTCTTACGAGAGTCTAGGTTGTATTACAACATGACAGGAATAACTTGCCAAAGGAATTTACCTTAACATGCCTCAAATGCTGATTTCTAATTTAAGTAGCGAGGTTTAACTTGCAATCGACAATTCTTTCCAACTGTAACCTTAATACTGAGAGAATAAGACTAATTTTAATATTAAATTCCGCAAATAATGATGACTTTTAATAGTCATATCAACTATAATTCAACTTCAAATAACTCGGCCGCAAACCTATAATTTTTCGAGAGTATAGAAGGGAGAAATGCTTACCTAATTCCTGTGGTCATTTAATAAATTTGGAGCAATTCTGACAACTTTTACTCAACGGAGTTCTGGTTTGCTGATTGAATTTTCGAGAAATAACTCCGTATAAATGCTTCACATAGGCTTAGGATTTTTTACCTGAAGTTAATTTACGTTTGGACGGCATTTGGTAGTGTAATTGGACAAAAGTTGGATGAAAGTTGCATCCTCACTTGCTTCTGGAATGTAATGAGTTATAATTGAACTAAGGGGTTATTTATATAAGTGTGGGAGGTGGACTGGGGGGGGGGGGGGGCGCCCCCCACCAGCCAAGGCGCCATAAAGCCCCCACGCCGCACCTCTCAAAGCGCTAGTAGGCCTGGCGCCCCGCGTTGGTTAGTGCACTGCCGGCTGGCGTGTCGCGCTGGCCCCTCACGGCCTAGCTTCCCCCGACTCTACTTCAGAGGCTTTTTCCACATGCGTCAAGCTCTCCTTACCCGTCACAAATCCACATGTACGCCTACTAACTATTAACATTTTACGGGGTGTAACATCCTCCCCCCTTAGGAACATTCGTCCTCGAAAGTCATCCTCAGGTTTAAAAGAGTTAACTCTTTTAACCAAAACTTAGAAAAATTTAGGCGAAGTCTCCTTTGTAATATGGACTATCCGAAAACCTAAAAAGAAAAAAAGTCCAACACAGGCACCTCGCAAGACGCTATAAACAACTATTTCACCACAAAGAGGTATCCATCTAAACAACACAGATAACATAAGTAGTATAATAACAACTAAATAACAACATCACCTTTAACTGCATAATCTGAATCAATCCTGGAACAAGTGAGGATTTCTAGACCTCATGTCATCCTCAGCTTCCCAGGTTATCTCTTCTTTATTTTTGTTCCTCCATAGTACTTTAACAAAGGCTACATCTTTAGTTCTTAACCTACGAACTTGCCCATTTAGTTTGGCAACTGGAACCTCTACATAGGCTAACTCCTCAGTAACTTGAACGTCCTCGACTGGCACAACTCGGGATGGGTCCCCTATACATTTTTGCAACATTGACATTTGAAAGACTGGGTAGATAGATTCTAGCTCTGGAGGTAATTCCAACTCATATGCCACTCGGCCTGTCCTCTGGAGGATCCGATGCAGCCTAATGAACCTCAGGCTAAGCTTCCCTTCTTACCAAATATCATCACGCCCTTCATCAGCGACACTTTAAATAATACTCAATCATTTACATTAAGTTCCAAGTCTCTACGCCGCACATCAAAATAGGACTTCTAGAGACTCTAGGCTGATAACAAATGCTCTCTGATGAGTTTTAATTTTTTCTTCTAACTGGTGAATCATGTCAGGTCCAACTAACTCTGACTCCCCTACCTTGAACCACCTAATATGGGACCTGCATTTTCACCCGTACAAGGCATCATAAGGCACCATCTGAATTGCGGAGTGGTAGCTGTTATTGTATGAAAATTCGATAAGGGGTAAATGCTCATCCCAACTTCCTCCGAAATCCAGCACACAAGCCCATAATATATTTTCGAGCGTCTAAATTGTGCATTCTCCCTGACCGTCCATCTGAGGATGGAATGTTGTACTCAAATTAACCTGTGTCCCAAGCCTTTATGAAAATACTGCCAAAACCTTGCTATAAACTGTGCTCCTCTATCAGAAATAAAAGATGTGTGGATACCATGTAGTCGGACTATCTCTTTAATATACAACTCAGCATTTCAGCGGAAAAGGTAGTCCCGACTAGCAAGAAATGAGCTGACTTCGTTAATCTATTGATAATGACCCAAATACAATCAAATTTGCGCTTGGTATAGGGTAATCCTGTCACAAAGTCCATGATGATTGCTTCCCATTTCCACATAGGCACTATTACTTCCTGCATTAATCTGCCGAGTTTCTAATGTTCGGCCTTTACCTACTGACAATTAGGACATTATGCTACAAATTCTACTACAACATTTTTCATTCCTGGCCACCAGTATATTTCCTTTATATCATGATACATCTTCGTTGAACCTAGATGAAAAGAGAAAGAATAATGGACCATTTCCATGATCTGTTGGCAAAGTCCTACCACATCTGGAATGCAGAGGCGTCCCATAAACCTCAAGAACCCATCTTTCGTTAATTCAAAGGCCGTTAATTCACCTTGCTGAACCTTACCTCTGAGATGCACTAGGATAGGATCCTCGTACTGCCGCTCTTTTACCTCCACAACAAAGGATGATACTACGGTATTCTGAATCACAGCCCCATTATCCTCTAAGTCTACAATTCGGAGGGCTAAGCTGGCTAACCGGTGTAGTTCTCGAGCCATTTCCCTCTATTTTAGCCTTAAATGTGCTAAACTCCCTATAGATATGCGGCAGAGTGCATCTGCTACAATATTGGCTGTCCCTGGGTGATATAATATATTCACCTCGTAGTCCTTCAACAATTCTAACCAATGACGCCGTGATAAGTTCAACTCCTTCTATGTAAAGATGTATTGGAGGCTCTTGTTCTCAGTAAAGATATCCACGTGCACCTCATACAGGTAATGCATCCATATTTCCAAAGCATGAACCGCTGTAGCTAACTCCAGATCGTGGGTGGGATAGTTCTTTTCATGTTTGCTAGATGCCTTGAAGCATAAGCAATTACCTTACCATGTTGCATCAGAACACAACCCAACCCAATTCCTAAAGCGTCACAATATACAGCATAACCCTCTGAACCTTCTGGCAAAGCTAACACTGGTGCCGATGTCAATCTATTTTGCAACTCTTGAAAACTCTGCTCATAGGCTCTGGTCCACTGATATTTGGCTGCTTTTTGAGTTAATTTATCCAAGGGCACTGATAGGGTAGAAAATCCTTCCACAAACCTTCGGTAATCCGGGCTAATCCCAGGAAACTTCGAACTTCTGTTGGAGTTGTAGGTCTAGGCCATGTTGGTAACGCTCAAACCACACTTCCAATTGAAGTATGAAGCTTGACATTGTCAATAAGGAATCCAAAAAGTGGTAGGGGTCGAATCCACAGGGAATATGGAAGATCTAGATTACAGTCGGTAGATGAACTTGTATGGTAATTACTTTACAATGGGGGGAATTCTAAGAAAAATCAATAATAGAAATATACAACAGTCAAGATTATATTTGTGTAATAATTAAAGAATAATTAGGGTTTGGGTTCCCCATAGGTTCATAACAGCTTTGAGTATACACTCGTGAGCTTTACCAATACTTACTTACAAAACTGATAACTTAGGTTCATTCAAACGATCGACCAACCCCTATTGAATGACTATCCTCAATTACTCGACCAAGTCTCATGAGTTTTGCAAACTAGTCGTTATCACTAAGTTCCAGATATAACTATCCAGCAAGCACAACTCAAATTAATACAATGATCATCAAGATCAAGGCTCTATTGTAATTCTCTTTTCTATTCTCTACCTCTTCGACCAAAGCAAGTAAAGAATTCAGGCACTTCCTAACGTTGCGCACTGCTAAGAATCATTAAAGATAAAGAGAGTACAATATAAGTAATTGGTATTGGTTTTAGACTCACTTTGTGCAACCCTAATTTGTTAATCCATCATGGTTCCGACAACCCTAGCTATGGAGGTTTTAGCCTGTCACAGTTGCAAGGTTGTGATTTGTGTTCATGATTGAAACCATAAAACAATACTTACAAAGATGATTGTGAAAAACAATTCCTTCAATTAAACCACGAAATCTTGAATAACAAGTAGCAAGAACAAGATGAATTCAATAAAAGGTTGATCACAAGGTTGAACCAACTCAATTCTCTCTTCCAACGACGTAAAATTGCTTACTACAATGTTTTCCTACTAGAATTAAATCTATTCGTCGTCCTCTATGAAAAATAAAACATAAAAAGCATTTATATAGACACAAGAATCTTTTTCCTAACCTAACAGGACTGCTTTCAATATTTGTAGCCGACCTCGTCACGGGTCCACCTACTACTCATAGGAGCTTCTCACGGACCGTGGCATCAATTCGTGACTTGAAGTGTTGGCTGAATTTTGGCTAAGTGTGGGCCAAGGTACGATTCGTACCTACTTCCTACGACTCGTATATTCCACCTGTGGCTTGATCTTGATACTTTTGAACTTTTTCTGAACTTCACTACGACCTGTATGGTACGACTCTACCTTCAGCTCACGGATCATAAGGTGCTCTCACACTAAGAATCAGCCACCTTTGCAATTCTTCTAGATTTCATCACGACTGGTTTATCACGACTCGTACCACCATGGTACGATCCGTGATAAGTCTCATAGGATCAGTCTTCCAGGTTAAACTTTTAGCTTATCATCAGGGCCCTAAGTACAACTCGTAGGTACATCCTACGGATCGTACTGTGGACTGCACTTTTTGCCCTTTTTTGCACACTTTTAGCTTTCTTTTGCAATTTATTGTTCCAACACCTATTTATCCTGAAATCAAAGAAAAAGTGCATCATATCCACATAAATACACCTACATCTATGCTATTTTCTTAGTTTTGAGTGTCAATAGTGTTGTAAATCTGCAGCACATCACATGTCTTTACCACCTCAATTTTCTGCAAATCAACCTAAATACCAGCCTCTGATACAATATGGCCCAGGAAGGCCACAGAATTCAAGCCAGAACTCACATTTAGAAAATATTTCATATAACACTGGTGATCTTTGAGGATCTGAAGTACCGTCCGCAAATGATTTCTATTTTCTACTTCAGAATGAAAGTATACCAGGATGTCACTGATAAATTCTATCACAAACAGATCTAAATACGGCCTAAAGATGTTGTTCATAAGATCCATGAACACTGTCGGGGCATTTGTCAACCTGAAGGACATGAATATGAATTCAAAATGACCATACCTGGTCTTGAAAGTTGTCTTCGGGATATCTTTCTTCCGAACCCGTACCTGGTGATATCCCGACCTTAAGTCGATCTTGGAGAAATATTTTGCCCCCTTGCAACTAATCAAACAAGTCATCTATTCTGGGAGTGGGTATTTATTCTTAATAGTAACCTTGTGCAATTGTCGATAGTCTATGCACATGCGGAAGGAGCCATCTTTCTTTCTCACAAACAAAACTGGCGCACCCCACAATGACGTACCCGACCTGATAAAGCCCTTATCTAATAGATTTTTCAACTATTCCTTCAATTGTCTCAATTCAACCGGAGCCATTTGGTATGGAGGGATGGATATAGGATGAGTACTTGGTAGTAAGTCGATAGAGAAATAGATTTCTCGTTCTAGGGGTTACCAGGAAGTTCATCTGGAAACAGGTCTGAAAACTCATTAACCATTAGAATGGACTGTAGAGTCGAGGATTCTACTTGCATATATTGAACCCTGACAATGTGATATATACAACCCTTTGCTATCAACTTTTTTACGCGAAGATAAGATATGAACGTACCATTTGGCATAGCTGCACTGCCCTTCCATTCTCACACTACCTCCCTTGGGAAGTGGAATCAAACTGTCTTGGTCCAACACTCTACATTGGCATAACATGGCGCTAGCCAATCCATGCCCATAATTGCATCAAAATCGATCATTTCTAGCTCCACTAAATCTTTTAAAGTTTGGAGACCAACAACCTCTATTGTGTAGTCCCGGTAGATCCTTTTAGCTATGATAAAATCACCAACAGGAGTAGACACTGAAAAAGGTTGCTGAAGAAATTCTAGCATTATACCAAACTTCTGGGCTACTAATGGGATAACATAGGACAAGGTGGAACCTGGGACTATCAAAACATAAACTAAGTGACAGCAAATTTCCAGCATACCTGTCATAGCATCCGGCGACGACTCTGACTCCTATTGCCCTGGTAAAGCATAAGTGCGATCCGAACCGCTACCTGAGCTAGATTCCCCTAACCTTCCTTGGGCTCTGACAGCCAGAGCTGAAGGCCTGCGCCCTGCTAAAGGTGTTGGGGCACATGACCCTGCTGAAGATCTATCCTTTAGGTCCCGATCACCCTGACCTCTAGCTGGACAATCCCTCATCATGTAACTGTCATGTCCACAAGTGTAATAAAAGGTAGAACCATACCTGCACGCCCCAAAATAACGTCGATCGTAAATAGAACAATGCGACATAGTGGGTATTCTCTGAACTAACCCCCTCTGTTGTTGAGAACCTAATGCTCGGGAGTCCTCGCCGGGTCCTGATTGCCCCCGGTGGTCAAATCTACCACCCTGCTACTGCTGTGGAGGTGGGGTTCTAGGTGGCCTGCCTTATATTCATGGTCTAGGTTCGCCCTAAAATTCTGCCTGCATGTCACTGGGTCTAGCCCTATGATGCTGCTCTTGATTTGTTCTTTCTATCTCCCGTTGTTGCTGCCTGATCCCCTCAATATTCTGAGCGAAAGCCTAAACGTGGGCAATTTCCATGTCCTCTTGCAGAGTAACTGTAACATAGGTTTCCACATATTTTGGAAGTAGCCCTATAATAAATCGAGGTACTCTGGCTGGCATAGTCTCTACAAAAGCTGGTGCATATCTGGATAAGGAGTCAAATCTCATAGCATATTCCCGAACACTCATCAAGCCCTTCTCCAGGTGCAAAAACTAATCCACCCGGGCTTGTCAAATTTCCTACAGCAGGTAGTGATCCAAAAAGGCCTCTAAGAAACTCGACCAAGTTGGAGGGGGAGCGTCTCTGCCTCGGGACCTCTCCTAGCTCTCGTATCATAGTACCGCTATGTCCTATAGTCGAAATATCGCTAACTCAACTGGCCCCATAGGTGTAGCATGCATCACCTTGAAAATTTTTTGTAACTAGTCCAGGAAGTCCTGAGGGTCCTCTTTTCGGTCCGTCCCTATAAACTGCGGGGGACTCCGGGCAAGGAACTCTCAGACCCTCGAACTCCTAGGTCCTCCCAAAGATTCAGAAACCACTGGTACCATAGGCTAGCGCTGAGTGGCCATCATCTTTTCTAATATATAGATGACACTCCTAACCTCCTGATTGAATGGTATAGGTATAGGAGCTGCTAGAGGTGGCGCCGACATGTCCGCTACCCTGGAAGACTCCTGGCGTGGTGGAGATTGCTGAGGAGACCGAGATGAAGTATACATATAAAACTTAGCTCGGGCTTCTCTGACTGGGGCACCCTACTAGTGCCCTCTCCTTTCGCAGCATCTAACTTCCGGCCAGTCGTAGTCTGTCGTGTGTCTGACATTTCTTCGTAGATAAGAAGAATAAGATAAGCATAGGGACTCAATCCTATACAACATATCTCTACAAAAGGATTGAAGAAGAAAGAAGGGTAACCACACTATTGTGCCCTGTAGCCTCCTGCCCATGGAATGTGGTGCACAACACACCCATAGAGAAGACTCTACTAGACACGGCTTGTAGACTTCCTAGGATATGACCTTCTCTGATACCAAGTTTGTCACGCCCCACCTTGGGAGGCATGATTGGCACCAAGTGACATACTAGGATCTGAAGTGACCTGGCAGGACATATGCACTTCTGGTGCATGCCTGCTCTTCAAATCAAGAAAACGACAAGCTATATCTCCGCTATAAACATAGCCTCTGACCGACAAGGCCGCATAGCCACCTCTAAAAAGAAAACACCTAACCAATAACACACAACAAAGGGGATCCAATGCGGTTCGACAAGACCACTATGCTGTCTAGTTATATCATAAAGAAAGTAGACAATCAGAACTATACTATAGCCGATACGGCTGCTAACTAATAGATAAACTAGGCCCCACACGGCTGCCAGGCAAAAGAAAACATACATAGGCCCCACACGGCTGACAACAAACCAATAGCTGAGAATCTGTAGTCTACAAGCCTCTAAGAGTGGAATAATGATCAGGATATCGCTCCAACCTACCCATAAACTGTACAACAAAGAACAAACCTTCTAACTAAAAACTCTGGGAAAGAGGAGCTTATTATACTGCTGACTCGGCTGATTACTAGGGAGGTCCTGAACTACGTCTAACCATACCTGCATGCAAGTAATGTAGTGCCCCAAAGATGGGCGTCAGTACAACATGTACCGAATATGTAAGACAGTAAATAAAAATGATTCAGTAATACTGATAACAAAAATTAAGCAATTCAATAGGAGGGATAAAGAGATAACTTGAATAGCCTTATAACCTGCTATATAACTAACAATAAGTAAATCAAACAAGAACCTTACCTGGCCCCCATAAGCCCGAAAGGTACTACCAGCACAGAAACACCCGTCTGTGGCCCCCATAAGCCCTGGCGAGTTCACTTCAATATATATACCCCTAACTAGGTCAAATGGGTCAACAAGTAACTATAGCCAACCCATCAGTCCCCCTGTGTCTACAACTGAGCCCGCTCGACTCCTGTAGCTGTGTCTGAGTCCGGTGGACTCCTATTACTGCACCCGAGGCACCAGGATCGATGAGGGTCAGTGATGCTGATATGATATAAGAATAATAGTCCAACTATGGAATGGACTGTAATATGGCCTTTAGGCATTTTTGTAGTCCCTTGGGACAACATCTAGCTCCTTGGAGTGATCTATATAGCTCCGTAGGCAATGACACATCTAGTAACCCTAGGGTTGGTCTCAGAAGGCTATATAGGCAAGGTCAATCCCAATCTGAATAGAAACCACTAATATCAGACTAATAATAGCAGCTAACCAAAATAATGATGCTTATGGCATTCTTATGAGAGTCTAGGTCGTATTACAACATGACAGGAATAACTTGCTAAAGGAATTTACCTTAACATACCTCAAATGTTGATTTCTGATTTAACTAGCTAGGTTTAACTTACAATCGGCAGTTCTTTCCAACTATAACCTTAATGGTGAGAGAATAGGACTAATTTCAATACAAAATTAGGCAAATAACGATGACTTTCAATAGTCATATCAACTATAATTCAACTTCAAATAACTCGGCCGTAAACCTATAATTTTTCGAGAGTTTAGAAGGGAGAAGTGCTTACCTAATGCCTGTGGCAGTTTAGGAATCAATTTTGAGCAATTCTGACAACTTTTACTCGGTGGAGTTCTTCTTTGCCAAGAAAATTTTCGAGAAATAACTCTGTAGAAATGCTTCCCGTAGGCTTAGGATTTGTTACTTGAAGTTAATTTACGTTTGGATGGCGTTTGATTGCGTAATCAGATTAAAGTTGGATGAAAGTTGCGTCCTCACTTATTTCTGGCCGAGGGGGATATTAATGTAATGAGTTATGATCTTGGGCAGAATTATATGCCCAAGTGATGCTCAAATACTCTAATTCGTCTTGTTTATCTATCGTTATGTGTGCATTCTCAAGTGATTTGTAGTTAAAATGTGAATTTATACTAACCAACATGATTAGTATTGTTTTGCAAGAAAAATGTAATTTTAGGAAGCTAAGATGCATGTTGGTAAAAATCGGGAATGGACTCGGAAGAGAGCAGTGGAAAAGGTCAAGGAAGAGCAGCAAAAATAAGGGCTCCGCGATGGAGCCGTGCACGCTGCCATCGCGGAGGCACTCTGCCTCGGATGATTTATTTTGGCAAATTCCAGTGAAGGTCCGCATTGCCTCCATGACATGGAGGCGATGCCTTTCGATACAAGCCGTGGCACGTTGCCTATATTTACCTAGAACATAAATTTCCAGCGAGGGTCCGTGTTTGCACCGTGGCACAGAGGGAGTGCTCGATACACTCTGTGCCACGTTTCTTGTTATTCTGGGAAAAATTCCACCTAGTATAAATAGCACACTTAGGTTTATTTTTAATTATTCTGACTTGGTTGAACAAGAATGTGGGTTACAGGCAGTTGAGGGGACGAAAATTCTAGGGTTCTTCTCTATCTCTTTCTCTTTTATCTCAATTGTTTGTATGATTTATACTCACTTGATGATGTTTAATCCACAAATGAGTGGCTAAATTCACTTCTTGCTGAGGTTAAGAACAATTGTAGTGGAGTGTAATTGTTGATCAATTTAGTTTTCATCTTTCCTTCAACGATTGTTCTATCAATTCTTGTTCTTACTGCATTAATGTTTGGCCAATGTTAATGTATATGTAAAAAATCCAGTTTTATCTTGAAAAGGAAAGAAATTGGAAAGTTGTGAATTTGTAGGATATGATCTCTTCTTAATTTGGGAAAATTGAGAATTGATTTACATTCAGAATAGAAATATATCTGAAAGTCGTATTAGTTAATTAAGGAATCAGTTTTGTATGGCTAGAACGTGAAATTCTTTTATCACAGAAGTGTAGGTTGAAGGTTCATGATTCTTAAGTTGGGTAGAATATGAAAGCTTCAATCCATAGGCAATAATTCTTGACTAGCAACCGAAGAAAAGATTAACCCAATTGTATCGATAAATTACCACCCTGCATGTTCGTTTTAGCCTCAGCTTAGTCATTATTATAGTTCAGACTCACTTTATAATTTTGTCTTAGATTAGTATAAATTAGGGAACAAACTCTCAAAAATCCTATTTAAATTGTTGTCTGCATTTTTAAAGTTAGAGTTCATTAACACTTAAGTTGATTATTACCTTAGTTCAGTCCCTGTGGGATCGATACTTGGCTTACTTAAGCCATTTTACTACTTGTTCGACCACGTGCACTTGCGTGTAGTTACCAAACGCCCAAAAAAGTTTTTGGTTCCGTTGCTGAGGACTGGCAATTGGTAAAATTGCTTTCTTATTGTTAGTTTACAATTTCTATATAAGTGCTAACAACTTGATCTTAACCTGTCTTTTGCAGATATTGAATTCTGTTGAACATTAGCAAGAGACAAGGAGCTGGTGGATTCATACTTAGAGCCGGAAAGACAGTTCCATCATCAAAGAAGGGAAGCTCTAAAGAAGAAGCTGCAGTTGCTCAGACAGACAATCCTGGAGCAACAACAGAATCCACCACTTGTGAGGGCAGTGTTAGTGCCCGAGGAAATGGTAGCTAGGCCGGTTCGCGAAGTGGCAATTCCACATGCTAACAATGTTACATCAAGTATTTGCAAACCTGAGCCAGGAGGGAGGTTTGAGCTTAAACAGAACATGGTGCAATTGTTGCACACCAGCAGGCAATTCACAGGTCTCCCTCACGAAGATCCACTACAACATCTCCAAAACCTTTTTGAGATAAGTGACACTTACATCCCCGCTGGAGTATCATCTGATTACGTAAGGCTTAAATTATTCCCATTTTCACTATTGGAAGAAGAAAAGAGGTGGTTGAAAGCTGAGCCACCTAATTCCATCACCACTTGGGATGATCTTGCAAGAAAATTTTTGATATGGTTCTTTCCGTCCGGGAAAACAGCAAGACTTAGAAGTCAGATTCTAAGTTTTAAACAAAGAGAGGGGGAGAATCTGTATCAAGCTTTGGAAAGGTTCAAATCACTGCTAAGGGATTTTCCTCACCATCACCAGTCCAATGATGTGCTGGTGCATACTTTCATAGAGGATTTGGAACCCCACACAAAAATTTTGCTAGACTCACCAGTTGGGGGGCAAGCATTAGAAAAGACTTATGAGGAGCTGTATACTTTGTTAAATCATATTTCACAGGGAAATCCAGAGTGGAATGCAGACTCTTCTAGAGGAGGAACAAGGAAAGCGGCAGGAGTCTTGGAAGTGGATGGTTTTATAGCTATAGCTGCACAGATAGCTCTGCTGCATAATCAACTTAACACCCACTTCAGCAATATGAGCTTGAATCAACCTCAAGCCCCAGTTAATGTAGTGCAGCAGTTTTGGTATGAAGTATGTGGTAGTAATGAACACTCAGCTGAGTGTTATGGTGCAAATCTTGATTCAGTGAACTTTGTGGGGAATGTACACAGAAATGATCACCAACAGTATGGCAACAACTACAACTCGAATTGGAGGAATCATCCGAATTTCTCTTGGTGTAGTAACAACCATCAAGGGCAGAGTTCGAATCAGGGTGTGCAGAGAAATCAAGGAGGGCAGCAGAACTATCAGACTCAATACAGAAGCAACAATGCACCTCCTCCACCACCACCCAGAATTGAGGAAATGTTTAAAACAATGATAGCTAACCAAGCTCAATTGCAGGCTGATTATGTGAAATTGGCAGCAGATGTAAAGAATAATCAGTTAGCTACAAAGGAGTTGGAGCACCAGTTTGGACAACTAGCTGGAGCTCAAAACACCAGGCCAAGAGGAGGACTACCGAGTGACACTGACCCGAATCCCAAGCAAGTAAATGCAGTGACCACAAGGAGTGGTTTACAACTCAAGGAGGTGGAACCAGAAAGACCACCTCAGCAGTCAGGAGCAGGGGAGAAGGAGAGGGAGCAGGATGATGAGAGGGGGAAGGAGAAGGCAGCTGAAGCAGAAAGACCATCACCCCCATTCCCTCAAAGATTAAAGAAACACAAGGAGGAAGCTTGTTTCAAAAAGTTCATGGAGGTTCTTAAATAGGTACACATTAATTTACCTCTTGTTGATGTTTTGCAGGGAGTGCCGAAGTATGCAAAGTATATCAAGGACATCATAGCTAACAAAAGCAGATTGGCAGAGTATGCTATGGTGGCGCTGACTGAGGAGTGCACTTCCTGGATACAGAACAGGTTGCCAACAAAGCTCAAGGACCCTGGGAGCTTTACAATTCAAATCAAAATTGGGCAAAGTATCCGAGATCGCGGATTATGCGATTTGGGAGCGAGTATTAACTTGATGCCAACATCGGTCTTCAAGAAGTAGGGGCTGGGCAGTCCTAGACCAACGACGGTGATCTTGCAGTTAGTGGACCATTCTTTAGCCAGACCAGATGGCATTGTGGAGGACGTGTTGGTGCAAGTGGGATCCTTTATCTTCCCGGTAGATTTTATTGTTCTGGATTTTGAGCCGGATGCAGAAGTCCCATTTATTTTGGGACGTCCTTTCTTGGCAACCAGGATAGCTTTGATTGATGTAGTTGTAGGGCAGCTAACTATGTGGGTGCACGACAAGATGGAGGTATTCGATGTATATAAGTCTATGAAGCTTCCGGCCATACATGAGGAGCTTTCAGCAATCAGTGTGCTAAATCAAGCAAAAATTCTTCAGATTGTTGAATCTCGAGATCCATTGGAAAGAGCATTGATGAACTCCAATCATTTTGGAGATAGGGATACTTATGAGATGGTGCAAATGTTGAATGAACCCCAAAGGTATCCCAGGAAGCATGACTTTTAGCCTTTAATGAGGTCCCTGGAGCCATTGCCGAAACCATCTATTGAGGAAGCACCAAAGCTGGAATTGAAAACATTGCCTCCCCATTTAAAATATGTCTTTTTGGGGGAAGAGGATACTTTGCCAGTCATCCTCTCCGCAGAATTGACGGAGGCACGGGAAAAGGAAGCATTGGTGGTCCTCAGAAGAAGGAAGAAAGCAATGGGCTGGCAAATGTCAGATATTCAGGGTATCAATCCAGCTTTTGCACACACAGGATTTTCATGGAGACAGGAGCAAAGCCAATTGTTCAGCCTCAGCGAAGTTTGAATCCGGTGATGAACGACTTGGTTAGGAAAGAAGTAATTAAGTGGCTTGATGTAGGTGTGGTCTATCCTATTTCGAATAGCGAATGGGTCAGCCCCGTTCAGTGTGTCCCAAAGAAAGGAGGGATGACCGTGGTCACCAATGAGAAGAATGAGTTGATCCCTACTCGCACCATCATAGGCTGGCGGATTTGCATGGACTACAGAAAGCTCAATGAAGCCACAAGGAAAGATCACTATCCTATCCCGTTCATTGATCAAATATTGGACTGATTGGCTAGACAAGAATATTATTGTTTCCTTGATGGGTACTCTGGCTATAGCCAAATAGCCATAGCACCGGAGGACCAGGAGAAGACTACTTTCACATGTCCTTATAGGACATATGCTTTTAGGCGGATGCCATTTGGGTTATGCAATGCACCCTCCACATTCCAGAGATGCATGATAGCTATCTTTCACGACATGGTGGAAGATTTCATAGAGGTATTTATGGATGATTTTTCTGTTTTCGTTAATTCGTTTGCTACTTGTTTGCCGAATCTTGACAGGGTGCTAGCTCGCTGTGAAGAATCCAACCTTGTACTCAACTGGGAGAAATGTCATTTCTTAGTCAAGGAGGGTATCGTCCTTGGCCATAAAGTGTCTTGCAAGGGGTTGGAGGTCGATCGTGCTAAGATCGAAGTTATTGAAAAGCTACCACCACCTGTGTCAGTGAAGGGTGTTCGCAGTTTTCTCGGGCATGCAGGGTTCTACAGACGGTTCATCAAGAACTTCTCCGAAATTTCTAGACCAATATGCAAGTTGCTAGAAAAAGAGGTGAAGTTCGAGTTTGATGATGAGTGTGTCAAAGCATTCGAGGAATTGAAGCAGAAATTGATAGAAGCACCTATCCTTATCTCTCCAGATTGGGAACAACCGTTTGAACTGATGTGTGATGCAAGCAATGTGGCTGTGGGAGCTGTATTGGGGAAGAGGAGGAATAGAATTTTTCATTCTATTCATTATGCAAGAAAAACACTGGACGCTGCCCAAGTTAATTATACAATCACAGAAAAGGAGATGCTAGCACTGGTGTTCGCGTTTGATAAATTCAGGTCCTATTTGGTGGGTTCTAGAGTAGTGGTGTATACCGATCATGTACCGATTCGGTATCTGTTTAACAAGAAGGATGCAAATCCCAGGCTGATCAGATAGATCTTGTTGTTGAAAGAGGTTGACCTAGAGATTAGGGACAGAAAGGGAAGCGAGAATCAAGTGGCAGATTACCTATCGTGATTGGAAAGCCGGTCAAATGTAAAAGAAGGTGACAACATCAAAGAGGAGTTCCCGGATGAGCAGCTCTTGGCAATAGGGGAAGCTGAGATCCCTTGGTATGCATACATAGAATTTGCTATTGAGTGGAGTCTATCCACCGGAGGCTACGGCTCAGCAGAGAAAAAAATTGAGGCATGATTTCCGGTATTTTATTTGGGATGAGCCGTACTTGTTTAAATAGGGACCGGATCAGGTTATGAGAAGATGCATCCCAGAGAGCCAGATTGCAGAAGTTTTGAGGAGTTGTCACTCTTCATTGTATGGAGGGCACCACGGAGGCGAGCGGACAGCGCACAAGGTGTTACAGTCAGGTTTCTTTTGGCCTACACTGTTCATAGACTCAATGGCATACGTCAAAATGTGTGATAGATGTCAAAGGACAGGCACAATTGGTAGGAGGCAAGAGATGCCGCTGCAGCATATACTAGAAGTGGAGATCTTTGATGTATGGGGTATTGATTTCATGGGCCCGTTCCCACCGTCATTTGGTAACCGTTACATCTTGGTGGCCGTTGATTATGTATCAAAGTGGGTTGAAGCACTAGCTTGCCCCAGGAATGACAATAAGGTGGTAACAAAATTTGTGAAAAAGTACATTTTCACCAGGTTCGGGACACCCCGAGCCATTATCAGTGATGGAGGGGCTCATTTTTTCAATGCAAGTTTCAAAAAGTTACTAGCTAAGTATGGGGTGCGCCACAAGGTGGAAACATCATATCATCCCCAAACTAGTGGGCAAGTGGAGGTGTCGAACAGATAAGTGAAGCAGATTCTCCAGAAAATAGTGAATGCACAATGTAGTGATTGGTCAAGTAAACTTGACGATGCGTTGTGGGTAGAACTGCTTACAAGACACCAATTGGGACTTCTCCATATCGATTGGTCTATGGAAAAGCGTGTCATCTGCCGGTGGAGCTAGAACACCGAGCTTTCTGGGCCATGAGGAAATTGAATATAGACCTAGAGTTAGCGAGCAAGAAGAGGCTGATGTAACTCAGCGAACTTGATGAGTTTCGTTGGCATGCTTATGAAAGTGCCAAGTGCTACAAAGAGAAAACAAAGAGGTGGCACGATAAGAATATGGTGCATCATATTTTCGAGCCGGGGCAGAAAGTGTTGCTTTTCAATTCAAGATTGAAGCTATTTCTAGGGAAATTGCGGTCCAAATGGTCAGGGCCATTTGAGGTAGTGAGAATGACCCCGCACGGGGCAGTGGAATTGTGGCAAGAAGATCGAAGTGCCATGTTCTTGGTTAAGGGGCAACGTTGTAAGCATTACTGGGGTGAGGACGTTATTCGAGAGAAAACGTCCATCACTCTAGAGAATGATTGAGTGTCAATGACGTTGAGCCGTGACGGTAAACCAGGCACTGCACGGGAGGCAACCCGTGAAATTGTTGTAATAGAAGAGTAGAATTAGTTAAAAAGAAAAAATAGAAAAAAAGAAAATAAAAAATAAAAAATTGTGTTTGTGTTTGAAACCTATGAATTCTAACCAATTTCTTGTTGTGAGATGATTTTCAGGTGGAACGGAGGGCAAAAATGCAAAGGATCGCAAAGGAAAAAAATCAAAGTGAGAAAAAATAAAAAGTTGCAAGACAGTGAGCCTACGCGTTGGCTCCGTGTCACGGAGGGGGTGCTCCGCGTTACCCTCTGTGACACGTTGATGCCAATTCTGGAATTTTTACAAATTCCAAAACACCTACGCGATGGCTCCGTGTCACAGAGGGGGTGCTCCACATTACCCTCCGTGACACATTGAGGTGTAATTCGCGTCGGGTCACACCGGGTCGCCGGGTAACCCATGCAAAAAACACCCTTTTAACCCCGAAATCCCCTCATTTTCCCCATTTCCCATTCCCTCCGCGACAAACTCCCTAAATTCCCCCCTCCCCCAATGTGACACGGATCTAGGCACGAAGTTTCTTCAACTTTACTTCGAGTTCATCGAATTAAAGGTATGTTCTTGAACTTAACCTCAATTTTTGCTTAAATTTTCAATTTTTGAGCATGTGAGGTGAGTAAACCTTGCCCTAAGTGTAAATTAAGTTTTAATTCACTTAAATGTTGATTGATTGATGTTCATAGTATCGTTGTGAGTATGTGAACTCGATGAATGCATGTTTGATTGAATTTTTGCAAAATTGGTAGCTAGGGTTAGAATTTGAATAGGAAGAAACTAAATTTGGTTGAAAATGTGAAAAAATGTGGGTTGTGCATGTTGGGTGATGCGAATTATGTCATGATTAAGGTTGATATGCTAAGTAGACAAGGGAATTGTCGGAAAAATAAAATTGGTGAATTGCATAGGTTGTTGAGAACAAAAATTTTGGCTAAGTTCTATGTGATGTAATGGAATCGATGGTGATATTGTTAGTCATTGTACGAAATCTGAGTAGTACATAGTAATTATTCCATCGACTTATCTGAATGCACTAAGCATGTTGATTGATAAAAATTGGAAAAGCATGATTGTCTTGCCGAATTGTTTTAATTGTGGCTAAAGACTAAGTGTAGGGTGGCCTAACTCAACCCAACCTTAGTCGAAGCTAATTTTGACTTGAATAACATTGGGATTGTCTGTTAGATGTTATAGGAACGATGTCAGGCAGGCAAGACAAGGGAAAGGGTGCATCCACATCGGGCGCCAGTAGAAAAAGAATCAGGTTGGGAACAACAGTTCCAGCAGCACCAGCGGTTCCGCGAGGCCAACGCCGTCAATACAGAACCTGATGGGTGACAGATGAAGGGAAGAAATGGTATGAAAAACACAAAGAGACCAAATACTTTCCTGAGGAGCACATTGCAAGAGAGCCGCTGGCATAGGAATTCCCCAGAATCGTGCATCGGATTGACCATGTTGGGCTGAACTTCATCTTCGAAGAGCCCAAGGAGTGCAATCTCCATCTAATTCGGGAGTTCTATGCCAACTGGAACCCGACCATCCGCAGTCACACTGTCAAAATTAGAGGGCAGGTTGTCACCTTTGAGCCCCATCACCTGAATGCCATCTTGGGGGCGCGGGACACAGACGCCCATGTACTCCGGCAGCTGAACATAACTCCACCTTATGCGGATATCAGACACACTCTGTGTGGAGCCCGTTCGACAGCGCAGTGGAGCAGGCACAAGGAGAGGGGCTACCATCAGACACTGCCTTACTCTCAAATGAACAGGGAAGCCAGGATTTGGCTCAAAATTGTGTGTTCCTGCCTGATCCCGGGGGTGCACATGACAGATGTCACCAGGGGTCGAGTGTGCTTGGTTTATGCCCTGATGAAAGGGCTGGAGATAAATGTTGGAGCGGTGATCATCTCCGCCATGAAGAGAGCCCGACTCCATCAAGGGCACAGGTACGGGTTCGGTGGTTTACTTACCACGTTCCTGAGGGGCCACGACATCATGGAAGAGGCCCTGGACTACATCCCATAAATGGATAGGCGTGCCTTGGACGCCACCAAAACCAAGGCACCCGACACCACTCACGGGCCAGTTCTCACACTAGCCGAGCGACATGCTCGGGATGATCAATATATGGCCCACATGTACGGGATGCAGATGCTGCAGTTGCGCATAGGCGGGAGGCTAGAAACAGAAGATGAGCTATGGAAGCTCGAGCTAGATTACCCCTTTGGCGATAATGCCCAAGCTCTATGCCGAATGGGGCCAGCTTTTATGGAGCTTGTAGATGACGATATCCCCACTGACGAGGAGACACGCCGTGAGGACTCAGATTTTGAGTCAGATGAGGACAGCGGGGGCGATTCAGATATGAGAGACGAGGCAACGGCACCTGATGAAGAAGTTGAATACTTCGATTGATCAGGGAGTTTCACCACCTACTTTTGTGATATGCTGAATTTTGTGAACACTGGGGACAGTGTTCGGTTTAAGTGTGGGGTGGGAGTAGTTAGGTGCCAGTTGTTTTGTTGTTGTTTATGTTATGTCTTGTGTTGTTGTCCATGTGAAAAATGTGACCCTGTGATTTTGTGTTGTATGTTCTGTAATGAAATTCAGTGTTGTTATGAATGTTAAGTTGTTGTGTGCTGTGGTGAGTTGTTGTTGTTGGTTGGTTATGTAAATATTTTTTTGTGAATATTTTTTGTTTTCTATCGAAATTATCAATATTTTTAAAATTTTTGTTGAATTATTTTATGATTGGGTTTCTCGGCGTTTGTTTTTGGTGCTTTTACCGAGAATAATCCCATTGAACCGAAGTCGTAAATAGTGATTGTTCCCTATGATGGATGGATAACGACCGTCGTAAAGGAAATGTAGTCAATAGGAGTAGATTTTTCTTTTCTTTTATTGTCTTTCTTTTGTTTGTTTCCCAAATGTGTCGCTACTTCATGGTTCGGAATTCTTGTTGCGTGTTGTACATGATATTGAGATGCAAAGATGATTCGTATGAAAGCATGCAAATGTGTAAACATGTTGAGATACCAGGCCATAGAGTTTGATTTGGTGTGATTGAGGCTTAATATTGAATTCTTGTAATTAGCTGATTGAAGAGGCTGTGAATAAGTCTTGAGTTGAGCATGTGCAATGAGTGTGAGGTGAGGTTTCAATTATTCCATTCTATTGTGAAGTGTCTAGAACTTGCCTGGTGTGTGTGCGAAACGAAATGAAGGATGTGTATTGTAGGAAAGGATGTAGGCATTTCCTTGATTAAACCGAAAGTTTTTTTTCCCTTATCATACCTACCTTGAATGTACATCCTAGTTAGCCCCATTGAGCCTTTAGCCTATTTTTTTCTTTCTTTGAAGAGGTAGAAACCGAGCTTAATCCCTTCTTTTCATTAGCCATGAATTTGATCCAAAACTCTTAAGAGCTCAAGAAAAATAATTTTCCCACAGTGTCAAGGAGTGAGAATTGTGAAAAGGAAGGAAAATCGAAAGTAGTGAAAGTGAAGAAAAGGTCAAGGGTGCACTTGCTGAAATTAAAGAAAATAAAGATGTATAACTAATCTTTGTTATTAAGTCGAGTGTGCTTAAAGAAATGGGAACAAAAATAAAGAAAAAAAATTCAAGAATGAGAGGATGAAGGATGAAAAAATGCCCATAATGATGGTGG
Organism: Datura wrightii; assembly: GCA_035772735.1. NCBI lineage: Eukaryota > Viridiplantae > Streptophyta > Magnoliopsida > Solanales > Solanaceae > Datura > Datura wrightii. The sequence continues at coordinate 102,846,941 of JASDFA010000007.1, forward strand.
GATGTATTGAAAAGAGCTTAAGAAGGCTAGTGGCTATTATTGGTTAGCCCAGTATTTACTAGTTTCATAGCTTACATTACAACCCGTTAAGTCCTACGTGATCTTACATCATGCGTCCTTATATTAGTGGAGTAATACACTAGAGGCAAGCTTATGGTTCATGACATGATGCATGTGAATTCTTTGCGAGAAGAGAGAGAAATCGTGTTCATATACCCCCACATGTAATGCTTTGGAAATCATATAATTCAAAAGGGGGAAATTCTCTTGTGTTGTGAGGGCACATGTTTGACGAGAGATTGAATTTCGTGTCGGATGTCTTGATCAGTTGATTTGCATGAGTTTGCCGAGATCGAGAGTCGATTCTTGAGTTTAGGAGGTCTTAATGTGGTGTATGTCATGGTATTGATGGGACTGTGCATGTTTTCTTGATGATTTGCTATATTAAATAATCAGTATAGCCGTAGCTTGAATTGTCGAGCCAAAGTAGCTATGCGTGGGTGTCAATTGCATGAGATGTGAGAGTATTGTTCGAGGACAAACAAGGTCTTAAGTGTGGGGTAAGTGATCTTGGGCAGAATTATATGCCCAAGTGATGCTCAAATGCTCTAATTCGTCTTGTTTATCTATCGTTATGTGTGCATTCTCATGTGATTTGTAGTTAAAATGTAAATTTATACTAATCAACATGATTAGTATTGTTTTGCAGGAAAAATGCAATTTTAGGTAGCTAAGATGCATGTTGGTAAAAATCGGGAATGGACTCCGAAGTGAGCAGTGGAAAAGGTCAAGAAAGAGCAGCAAAAATCAGGGCTCCGCAATGGAGCCGTGTCACGCTGCCATCGCGGAGGCACTCTGCCTCGGATGATTTATTTTGGAAAATTCCAGTGAAGGTTTGCATTGCCTCCGTGACACGGAGGCGATGCCACGTGATACAAATCGTGGAACATTGCCTATATTTACCTGGAATATCAATTTCCAATGAGGTCCGCGTTTGCACCGTGGCACAGAAGGAGTGCTCCGTGATACACTCCGTGCTATGTTGCTTGTTATTCCGGGAAAAATTTCCACAAGTATAAATAGCACACTTAGGTTTATTTTTAATTATTCTGACTTGGTTGAGCAAGAACGTGGGTTACAGGCAGTTGAGGGGACGAAAATTCTAGGGTTCTTCTCCATCTCTTTCTCTTTTCTCTCAATTGTTTGTATGATTTATACTTATTTGATGATTTTTAATCCACAAATGAGTGGCTAAATTCACTTCTTGCTGAGGTTAAGAACAATTGTAGTGGAATGTTATTGTTGATCAATTTAATGTTTGGCCAATGTTAATGTATATCTAAAAAATCCAATTTTATCTTGAAAAGGAAAGAAATTGGAAAGTTGTGAATTGGTAGGATATGATCTCTTCTTAATTTGGGAAAATTGAGAATTGATTTACATTCACAATAGAAATATATCTGAAAGTCGTATTAGTTAATTAAGGAATCGATTTTATATGGCTAGAACATGAAATTCTTTTATCACAGAAATGTAGGTTGAAGGTTCATGATTCTTAAGTTGGGTAGAATACGAAAGTTTCAATCCATAGGCAATAATTCTTGACTAGCAACCGAAGGAAAGATTAACCGAATTGTATCGATAAATTACCTCCCTGCATGTTCGTTTTAGCCTCAGCTTGCTCATTACTATTGTTCAGACTCACATTATAATTTTGTCTTAGATTAGTATAAATTAGGGAACAAACTCTAAAAAATCCAATTAAATTGTTGTCTGCATTTTTAAAGTTAGAGTTCATTAACACTTAAGTTGATTATTACCTTAGTTCAGTCCCTATGGGATCGATACTTGGCTTACTTAAGCCATTTTACTACTTGTTCGACCATGTGCACTTGCGTGTAGTTACCAAACACCCGAACAAGTTATAATTGAACTAAGGGGGTATTTATATAAGTGTGGGCGGTAGACTAGGGGGCGCCCCGCACAAGACAAGGCCAACAAAGCCCCCGTGTTGTGCCTCTCAAAGCGCCAGCAGGCCTAGTGCGCTGCGCTGGCCAGTGCACTGCCGGCTGGCGCGTTGTGCTGGCCCCTCACGTCTTAGCCTCGCCTGACTCAGCTTCCGAGGCTTTTTCCACACGCGTCAAGCTATCCTTACTCATCACAAATCCACGCGTATGCCTACTAACCATTAACATTTTAGGGGGTGTAACAATAGCATCCTTAACCTTAACTAGATGGTACAGACAACCCTTAGAAATCATCTCTTTGGACTTAAGGTAGGATATGAAATGACCTACAAGCACAACTGAACTACCCTTCCACTCTAGGACTAGCTCACCCGAAAATCTGAACTCTACTGCACGGGTTCTACAATTAACTGAGGCATAGCATGCATGTAGCCAATCCATGCTGAAGATAACAACAAAATTTGTCATGGATAACTCTACTAACTCTACTGAGGTGACTTTCTGAAGAACTGTGACAGGGCAATATCTTTATACCCATCTATCTATAACTGAATCACCGACTAGAGTAGAGACTTAGAAGGGTTCTAATAGGATTTTGGGACTAACTCTGAAACTACTAGCAACATAGGGTGTCAGAAAAGATAAAGTATCCCCTGAATCTATCAATGCATATACATCAAGGTGGAATACTCGTAATATACTGGTGACTACATCTGGGGAGACCTCGTGCTCCTGACGAGATGCTAGGGCATAGAATCTTTTCTAGCGCTAACCGACACCTGCACTAGTAGATGCCTCCTACTAAGCTAGGTGTGCTGGTAGAGCTGCTGAATTGGAGGCTGGACCTCGGCCTCTATGATGGCCTTTTCTAGCTGTTGGGCAATCTCTAAGCATATGTCCGGGCTTTCCACACCCGTAACAAGCACCAAAACCTACAAAACACTGACCCTTGTATCTTCGACCACACCTACCACACTCTGAAATACTGGACTTTGCGAATCTGCTATCCTAGTCTCTAGAGCCTAATGCTCGACCCTCTAGTCACACCTAGATCTGGATGGCACACTCACAGCCGATGGCGCAGGGGCTAAAGATCTCTGGTGGGACTACTGACGGTGCCCACTAGGTCTCTACTAGGAGAATCCGAAGCTATCAGTCCTGGCCCTTTTGGCCTCTCTCTCCCACTCACTCACTTGTACCGCCTCCATCTGCTAGGCGTAAGAACTATCCTACGAAAGTTAATGTCCTGATGTAGCATCATTGTCTGGCAATCTTTGCCCAAGTAGTCTGCTATCCTATGCACGAACCGACTCACTCAGGTTCTATGATTTGTCACCATCTTAGGTGCATACTTGGATAGATGAGTGAACTCCAATGCATATTCTTGAATTTTCATCTTACCCTGCTTCAGGATCATAAACTCAGCTACTTTAATCTCCCTCATCTCACGAGGAAAGAACCGATCCAAAAATGCGGTATGGAACTCCTCCCAACCAATAGTGCCTGTTCCCACTACCCTGCTACCCTTCCATTCCTTGAACCAAATGTGCGCAACTCCTTTCACCTGATACGAGACTAGATCGGCACACTCCTCTCCAGTCACCCCATGATGTGGGTGATCCTTAGAACCTCATCAATAAACTCGTGTCGATCCTCATCCACTTTTGACCCAAGGAACTACGGAGGGTTCATCCTCAGAAAATATCTACCTCTTGCCGCCGCCACATTCCCAATCTGAGGGACATGCGCTACTGCCTGTTGGTTGACCTGAGTGGTCAACGCCTGAGCTAGCATCTATATGGCTGCCCTGAACTCAGCGTGGGCAACCTGCTTGGGTACATGATCCTAATGGGCTGGTGAGGCCTGCTGGTGCCTATCCCCATTTCCATTCTTGTGGCTATTTCCATTTCCATTCCTTGTTCCATTAAATCGGTAAGGAGGCATGATTCTGCAAATGCGTATAACACGACTTGGAAGGATATAGACATGCATCACAGGACTTAGATCAAGTAAGAAGGGAACACTTCCTAAAATGTTTCATAGCCTCTTCTTCATAAGTGTGGCGTGCTTGACACCCATGAAAAAGACTCTACTTAACGCAGCTTTCAAAAACCCTAGGACACTTCAAAACCTAATGCTCTAACCAAGTTTTCACGACCCAAACAAAGGCCTGGATTGAGACACAGGACAAAGAACCCCTAAAGGATCCAAGTAGACCAATGGCATGGACACGATATCTGAATTCAACACAATCAAAAGGAAGTCTAACATATATAATAAAGTACAAATCTGAAATTATCATAACATCTGAATACATAACACAAGGATGAAACTGAATACATGCTATATCTGAAAAGCCTCTACTACTAACGAGTTGATGGGACAAGATCCCAACTAACTCACTATAGTCTGAAACTGAAATACTAAATACCACTGATAAAGGGCCCTCGGAAGATGAGGACTCATCAACTGAGACTGGAAGGTGCTAATACTGAGAATCTGACTAGCGGCGAGACTAAGCCTAGAATCAGAGCCTGTATCATAAAACGATACAGCATATAGTATGCGGCCAGTACGTGGAATGTACTGAGTATGTAAGATAAGTAAAACCGCTAATTAATTTAGCGAGATCATTGATCATGCATAACATAAAACATTTTATCATAAGAGTCTGAGAGTAGGGCTTACATGATACTATCTGAAAACATGATTTAAACATAACTAAATATCATAACTGAACTGAATGACCCAAAGCTGAAAACTTATAATTATAAGTAAAACTGAACATTGGGTCAAACCTACCAAAGACATAATAACATGACTGATGAACATGCATAACTGAAATCATGAGGAACAATGGGAGACTCATCATATAACCGACATTACCACAATAGAGATTACGTGGTCCCAACTATTACACTCAAGTGGATAGAGCCGTCCAGAGCCTTGCTAGGGCTAAGGACGCTACCATGATATCGATATCAAGCGAAAGGACCCTTGGTGGCAGGGAAAGCTCACAAGGAAAGTCCCAATTAATATGAAAATACCTACCATTAGCACGTAGTTCTAAGGCATAGGATTGACTGACCCTTAGCCTACTCGGCGCTAGACACTACTCCCAAAAACATGCATATGCTCTCCATCATTTTTCAACGAAGTTGACCATCATCTAGTGGTGAAGCTGAATAATAATATACATGCATAATCTAAAATCATAACATGAGGATCCTTGGGTCAAACCATACCACAAGTTGAAAAGAGTAGGAGTCTAGACTCCAAAACAATGTGGTAAGCTAATAACATGAAATTTAGATAAATCATGGAACATACTTGATCATATGGGCTTGCCCAAACTTGAACATACATGAAATAGGCTTTGATAGTTAGAAACATGAACATAGAAATGGGTAATTCAAAATCATACTTTCTTCATATACATCTCATCATAAATGAAAACATAGATTATAATCTCAACCTTTCATGAATTCTTTTATGATGGGGAATCATAATTTGTAAAACTTGAAAATATAATTGTAATTAAAAACATTATAAAATATTCCCATTAATCATAATCCAACATTAGAAATATGCTTAGATCATACCCATGATTGATACTTAAAGAATTCACATGTTGGGTTAAAACCCAATAGATTCATCAACTAGAATTTCATGAATTGAAGAGGGATTAGGCATGGCTGTGGATGATCACACCCATTCATAACCCTACATACCTAGAACAATCTGATTTAACAAACCCTATTGAAAGCCCAATGGATTTTGGGAAGAACTTTATGAATCCTAAGCTTGATCACCCTTAGAAACCTCTAGGCTTGCATGCATGGAAGAGAACGGGTTCTGAATGAGTTTAACCCTCTTAAAACATTCTTTTCTGAGCTTAAAACGATGTAGTATAGGACTTAGGGTCATAGAAGTTATGAGTTTTCCCTTACTAAACTCACAGGAAATTAGCTACTGTTCAAAGCAATGACCCATACAACTGGTCATTCCTCGCTCCAACGGCTCGTTACGCCTCTCATTGCTTCACCCTAGATTTCCAATCTCGGGCCTACTGCAACAACCGAACACAACAAGTCGTTACTAGTTCCAATGACTCGTCTTCACCATCCGTTGCCACCACTGCCCCCTTCCTAGAAATCCTTCCAACGGTTACATACAATGACCCGTCGTATCGACTAACGGGTCACCGTTTGACCCATTGTCACAAAACCACCTACTACATAAACCCAACCATGGGTGCTTCCAACCGACTGTCTGACCTACCAATGACTCGTACCATGAGTCATTCTGAGTAAAATCTCAGATTTTATGCCTCTTTTCCTTCTACATCCCAAGTCTAGTCTTATGCACTTGTGGGGTATTATAAAAGGGGTAAAAAGTTTTACAGTGAAGCCAAAATGTGTAGTGCCAAGGAGGGTTAGTCACTTATATCCATATCTACCATACCCAACTCGAAGCCCATATTACTGTAACGACCCTGAACCAACACTGTGAAGTATTGCCTACTCTTGGGCCGAAGCCCAGCATGGATTTATCCCCTTGAGTACACTAAACCTGAAAGGCGCCTCACAGCATTAAGTCCAGTCCACTACTAAATAGCCCAGGACTCTCCCTCTCTTTTCTAATATGGGATTTGCCTAAGTGAGTAGGAGATGCTAACCCTTGCACTCAGCCCTCATAGGGACTCAGCGTCCTCACTGAATTTTGCCCCACCACCGTATTAGTCGAGAATCGGCCCGAAAACTCTAAGATCAGACCTGTGAGTTAAAATGAAAAAATAGGATTTTCTACACCAGGTCACAGAATGAGTCGTCTTGTGAACTGTTAGGATGACAACGAGTCGTTAAGTGACTCATGGTGAGGTTCTTGACTTAAGTTGGAATTTTAAGTTTTTTGGGAACCACGTACATGACCATAAGTAGTGGTTAGCACCACAACTAGTTAAGTCAGTTGTGGTTAAGGATGAGATGAATGAAGGAGAAAATGGGCAGTATTGGCGACGGATCATCACCACGACTCTTTGGGTGCACCATGAGTCGTTGTTTCTAGAGTTGAGATTTTCTGGTGCAAGTGACAGATGGAAGGCCAGGACTCGTGGATAGGGACAATGACTTGTCCAGTCCCTTATTGGGAATGGCAGTCTATTTTTCCCTGCGATGTTAGTAAGGTCTTTTTCATGATCCCTATGATCCTAAGGCCTAAACTACGTCATTTTAAACCCATAATATAGTGTATTAAGTTGGGTTAAGTCACTCTATCCTATTCAAAACTCATGCATGCAAGTTTGAGGGTTTAGAGAGTGATCAAGCATAGTTCATCAAGGTTCTTCCTCAATTCTTCTTCAATTTCCTGTGGGTGATCAAGGAAGAGAGTAGAATAAACTTACCTAGGTAAGTGAGGCTATGAATGAGAGTTCCTTTCACTCTCATGTCCTAAACTCTTCTCAAATTTCATGAATTCCAATTCTAAAAGTCAAGTTTCATGATCCATGAGGTTTATGCCAATTCTTATGAAATTTGATATGATCTATCGATGGGTCAATATCCTTCATTTATTAAATCGTATTTAATGACCTATGGGAAGATGTTATGACTATATTTAATATAAATTGATAGATTTGAATTTAAATTCAATTATGCTCAATTATGTAGGTTTTTATGAAAAGTTAAGTTATGATTTCGCTACGATCTTGATCAAAATTAGCCCAACCGTAATTTATGCATTATGATACGATTCATCTCAAGTACTTATTCATGGATTTATGAGATATCAAGTATATACATGTTTTACAAGTATACATGAATTTCATGATTTATGGATTTATGATTATGGCTGGCTCACAGGCCTTATTTCATGGCTAGTTTAGGTATTTCAAGCATGCTTATGATTATGATGATTTAACTAGCCCATGAATCTCATGTATGTTTTTTCTATTATCTTATGAGCACTATATATGTTTTGAGAGTAGTATTTAACACCGAGTAGACCCAGGGTCCAAGCGTACCTCGAGTCTCAGAACTATGTGCTAATGTAGCCATGGTGAGACCTCCTTTGTGAGTGTCCTTTTCTCCTGAATGGGCCTTTCATGAGTGATATCACACCTATTTTCATGGTTCTACCCTTGGAAAGGTATGAACACCCTCCCGACTAGGGGTTTACAGGTCGGGCTCCATGTGTGCTCATATGGGGTATGTCAGTAATAAGAATCTCCAACTGTTCCTCGTGATTTATGCATGGTTATTGTTCGCGGTCTGCTCGGTATATATTAAAAACCGACACGCAAGTGCACGTGGTCAAACAAGTAATAAAGTGGCTAAGTAGCCAAGTATCGATCCAAGGAGGCTGCTCTAGATACGTAAAATTGCCTAGTTTACTATATCTCTATTCTATTCCTAATTATGTTAACAACAATGCAACCAAGAGTTATTTTGAGTTTTTGTTTCTAAACTATATGTATACTACAATTAATCACAACTAATTACTTTTGAATTTAGACAATGGATATGAACATGCCAAGGTTAAGAACGAGTAATGAACTTGATAATCATGATAATTTGGTTATCCTCTTCCTCATGTTGCTAGCCAAGAACGTTTGCCTAGAAATTAAAACTTTCGTATTTAATTTCACTTTAGAATCATAAACCATCCGTCTACATTTTTGTGATCAAATGCAATTTATGACCTAGCACTACAATTCCGGTTCCTAAGTTGACTAATACGGCTTTCAAGTATATTTCTATCAAGAAAGCACATCAAAACCCAATTTTCCCAAATCAAGTTAAGAACAATACCCTATTAATTCACAACTTTCCAATTTCTTGCTCTCTCGAGTGAAATTGGACTTTTTAGATATACATTAATGTTGGCCAATCAATAATGTAGTAAGAACAAGAATTAATAGAACAACATGCAAGAAGAAGAAGAAACCATATCAATTATCATCAAAATTCATTACACAAGTTCGAAACCTCAGCAAGAAAGGGAATTAGCCACTCATTCTTGGATTAATCATCCTAAAATGAGTGTAAATCATGCATACAATTGAAGGAAAGAAGAAAGGAAGAGAAGAAAGCTCTTAGCTTTTCTGTTCTTCAACTGCTACTAACCCACGTTCTTGCTCTCCACTTCTGAACTCAGTCTAAAAACTAAAAACTCTAAAAAACCGATTAAAATAAACCTAAGTGTGCTATTTATACTAGTGGGAAATTTTTCCCGGAATAACAAGCAACGTGTCACGGAGGCCAACGCGGAGCACTGCCTCTGTGACACGGCATGGACGCGGACCCTCTCTGGAATTTCATGGTCCGGATAATTAACCTCAACGTGGCACGGAGGCCATCGCGGAGGCCTATCTCCGTGCCACGGAGCTGACGCGCAGGCACACTGGAAAGTGCCAATTTATTTCATGCCCAGGCAGTGTGCTACCGCGATGGCAGCATGGCACGACCCCATCGCGGAGCCATTATAAAATGTGCCATCCAAGGTCTTTTCCACGTTCGCATCCAAGTCCAACTCCGACATAGTTCCAACATGCAGTTTAGCTCCTAAAAATCACATTTTCCTGCAAAACAAATGCTAATCATGTTGGTTAGTATAAATTCGCATTTTATTACCAATTACATGATATTATATACACATTGCACAACAAACAAGGTAAAAATGATACGTTTGAGTATCACTTGGGCATATAAATCTGCCCAAGATCACTTACCCCACACTTAAATCCTTGTTCGTCCTCGAACAACACATACACAACTCATGCAAATTACATCCCAACCTTCGTCACTATGGTGCAACAATTTACGCTACGGTCATACCGATTATTCAATTTTTGCAAATCATCAAGAAAACATGCTTGGTTGTACAATACAATGACCTTTAATACATCAAGGCTTCTTAGACTTTTAAGAATCGATTTTTGATATCGGCAAACTCATGCAAATCAACTAATCAAGAAATCCGACACGAAAAACAATCTTTCATCAAGCATGTACCCTCACAACTCGAGAGAAACTTCCCCTTTATGTTCGTGCAGCACACAAACATGCAAGTAGGGGCATATAAAAATTAATTTCACTCTCTCTCCCAAAAGAATTCACATGCATCATGTCATGACCCATAGGCTTGCCCTTAGTGTATTACTCCACTAATATAAAGAAATGCAATATAGGATCAAAGAGGACTTTTAATGGGTTGTAACGAGGCTATGGATCTAGTATATATATATTGGATTAGCCAATAATAGTCGCTAGCATCCTTAAGCGCCTTTTCAACTCATTCCCATCGACTCATGGACATTGTTCCTCTCTTTTCTCTTTTTCTCCCATTCATGCTGGTTTACTTTCATACAACCCATTTCATCAACCACACTTGACACAAAACAGAGGGTTTTCATGTACCTTCACTATCATTTAATTACAACAAGTGCCTCTTCAACGTCATCTTTTCTTTCCTCACTTTTGCTTTTCTTTTCTTTTCACTCTTTTCACTCTTTAACACTTTGGGAAACATTTTCTGTTCTTTGTAAGTGCTTAAGAGCTTCTTTTAGACTTTAAGGCTAATGAAAAGAAGGAATAAAGCTTAGTTCATACAATTTTGGACCAAAGAAAGAAATCGGCTAAAGGCTCAACGGGCTGACTAGGGTATACAACATATAAAAAGGTAGAATTTGACAAGAAAAAAAATGGAAACTATCGGTTAAAACAAAGAAATGCCTACATCCTTTCCAACACTACACCTCCTTCATTTCGTTTCGTACACACACTAGGCAAGTTCTAGACAATTCAAAATGACATGGAATAGCAAAACCTCACTCACACTTCATGCACATGCTCGAATCAAGATGCATTCACAGACTCTTTAATTAGTCAATTACATGAATTCAAGATTAAGCCTCGATCATAATGAACCAAATTCTATAGCCTAGGTAACTCAACATATTTACAAAATTGCATGCTTTCAAACGAATCATTTTCACGTTTTGAACATCAATTACAACACGCAACGAAATTTTAGCAACCATAAGGAACTACAATTTATTGATGCAATCCACCAAAGAAAACTAAAAAAAAAAAAAAAAATCCTACTCCTACCGACTACATTTCCCTTAAGACGGTCGTCATCCATCCATCATAGGGAACGGTCACTAACTATGACATCGGTTCAATGGGACTATTCTCGGTAAAAGAACCGAAAACAAACTCCGAGAAGCCCAAAAATAAAAATCGCAAAAAATTTTGCAACACATCGATCATTTCGATAGAAAGGAAATATTTACAAGTGCAAAATATTTTCGCAAAAATTTTGAAAAATATCGATCATGTCGATAGAGAAAAAAAATATTTACAAAATTCACAAAATATTTACACTAGCAACCATAACTTTCAAAGCACACACATCATTAGCCACAAACAAATATATACACATAACTCGCAAATCAGTTCACCACAACACGGAAAGCACAACATACATAAACAGCAAGGAAAAATTATACAGCAATTTAGAGCCTTGACCTAGCACCTAACTACTCCCCACCCCACACTTAAATTGAATACTGTCCCCAGTGTTCACAACAATACAAAGCATAAAATATTTGGGTGGTGGAACTCCCTGCTTAGTCGAAATATTCGACTTCCTCATCCGGTGCTGCAGCCTCGTCGCCCTTGTCTGAATCAGCTCCATCGTCGTCATCGGACTCCACATCAGAGTCCTCACGACGTGTCTCCTCATCAGTAGGGACATCGTCATCAGTCGGCTCCACGAAGGCTGGCCCCACCTTGCATAAGGCTCTGGCGTTCTAGCCAAAGGGGTAGTCCAGCTCCAGCTGCCATAACTCCTCCTCGGTGGCTGGTCTCCCACCAATCCGTAGCTGCAGCATCTGCATGCCGAACATACGGGCCATGTACTGATCGTCACGAGCATGTCGCTTGCCCAAAGTCAGCACCGGTCCGTGTGTAGTGTAGGGGGCCTTAATCTTTGTCACATCAAGGGCCCTCCGCTCCAGCTGCGGAATGTAATCCAAGGCTTCTTCCTCAATGTCGAGGCCTCAGAGGAGGTGGTGATGAGTCCGCCAAACCCGTATCTGTGGCCCTGGTGCAGTCTGGCTCTCTTCATGGCAGATATTATGACTGCCCCCACATTAATCTCAAGCCCTTTCATAAGGGCATACACCAAGCAGACACAGTCCCGGGTCACGTCTGTCATATGAACTCCCGGGATCAAACACGAACACACAATTTTTAGCCAGATTCTGGCCTCCCTGTTCATCTGCGAATAAGGCAGAGTCTGGTGGTAACCCCTCTCTTTGTGTCTACTCCATCGGGCTGTGGATCGAGCCTAACACAACGTACGTCTGATGTCGGCGTACGGTGGGGTGATGTTGAGCTGGCGGAGAACGTGGGCATCTGTGTCCCGCGCTCCAACGATGGCATTCAGCTGCTGGGGTTCCAGAGTGACAATCTGCCCTCTGATTTTAATAGTGTGGCTTCTGATGGCCGGGTTCCAGTTGGCATAAAATTCTCGGACCAAGTGAAGGTTGCACTCCTTGGGCTCCTGAAAAATAAAGCTGAGCCCAGCTGCCTCAATCCTCTGTACAATGCGAGGGAACTCCTGTGCGAGTGGTTCCCTAGCAATATGTTCCTCGGGGAAGTACTTGTTTTCTTTGTGCTTCGCATACCATTTCTTCCCTTCATCGGTGACCCATCGTGTTCAGTATCGGCGGTGTTGACCGCGCGGAACAGCGGGTGCCGCTGGGACTGCCGTGCCCAGTCTCATCCTTTTTCTGCCGGTGCCTGAGGTAGAAGCACCCTTGCCTTTGTCTTGTCTACTAGCCATTGTACCTGTCAGTTTACACAAACTAGCACAACGTTAAGCTAAATAGTTGTTAGCTTCGGCTAAGGTTGGGTTACACAAAATTTACCCCACACTTAGTCCTTAACAATATTTACAAAATTTCAGCAAGGATAGCTCTATTTACAACCCCAAACACAAACAACTATACACATATTGCTAAGTGCGTTTGTAACAAAATTTTGACAGCATAACGGTTAGCGTACTACTCAGACTTCATACAGCTAATTCCCAATCCTGCTATCGCTAGCAATTCAACCATCGCACTTCGCAATAAAACAACAACAAACTAAAAACAACAACTAAAAAGACAATTTATATACCAACTAATCTAAACAATCTAACCAATTCATACATTATGCAATTTCCCACAAAAATTCAAGAATTCGTCGTCTCTCAACAATTATACAACATTTACCATGACTTATCTCAAATAATAAACACACCCCGGCATCAATTTTCACCAAACTATCAAGTTGCCCAAGTTAAAATTCAACAACCCAAGCCCTAGAATACACTTCGACAATCAAAATTGAATTATTCACTCAATCGATAAGTTCAAACGTCAACTACAATAATCCGAACATAATCAATCATAAAATAATTCACATCATGTTTAATTTCTACCTAGGGTGATATATCTCACCTCACATGCCCAAAATTGACAAAAATTGCCAAAACATCGAGTTAGACGATGAAAACATACCTTGGATTTGAAGAACCGAAGAAACTTGACGTTTTCCTTGCCTATTAACGTGGCACGTCGTTTAGGGGGAGGGGAATGGGTGTTTGGTCGCGGAGGGAAGAGGGAATGGGGAAAATAGGGGCGAAATCGGGGGTTTTTATTAAGAAAACACGCGGGTCACCCGGAAACCCGGTGTGACCCGGCACTGGGATAAGGGCAACGTGTCACGGAGGGTAACGCGGAGCCCCTCCTCCGTGACACGGAGCCAACGCGTTGGCTTACTGGAATTTTGAAAAATCCAGATTTGCCTTCAACGTGTCACGGAGGCCAACGCGGAGCATTGCCTCCGTGACACGGCGCCAACGCGCCAGTGCTCTGTTTCACCAACAATTTTTATTTTTCATACCTCGCCTCGTTTCCTCGATTCCATGTATTTTTCCTCCGTTATACCTGAAAATCACCTCACTAACCAAAAATTGGTTAAATTAATAGATTTCCCTACTAAAAAAATAAAAATTACTAATTAAAATGCAAATCTAAACCTAGTCAAGAAAAAGAAAATAAAATAAAATAAAAAAAAAATTTACACTAAAGAAAGAGAAAAAAGAAAAAAATATATTTTTCACGGGTTGCCTCCCGTGCAGCGCCTGGTTTAACGTCGCGGCTCGACGTCCTTTAAGCTCATTTATCTACTAGGGAGATGGACGATTTGTCCCGATCATGATCATCCCCCCAGTAGTTCTCAACGTTTTCCGGTGGCCTACCTAGTAACTCTCGGGAATCGCTCAATATGTTAGCCTTCCCATGATCAATTACGTTGATCACCGAGAGATCCTTATAAACAGTCGGGAGCATAGGTACCTTGTACACGTCAAACACTTCGACCTTGTCATGTGCTCGCATCGTGAGTTGACCCGCAGCTACATCGATTAATGCTTTTCCGGTTGCCAAAAAGGGTCGTCCCAAAATAAATGGGACTTCAGCATCTGGTTCAAAGTCCAGAACAATAAAATCAACCGGAAAAATGAGGGAGCCTACCTGCACCAACACATCCTCAACAATGCCATCCAGCTTAGCCAAAGACTTGTCTGCTAGCTGCAAGATTACCGTTGTAGGTCTAGGACTGCCTAGACCTAACTTTCTGAATACCGAAGAAGGCATCAGATTTATACTTGCCCCCAAGTCGCATAATCCACGCGCTCGGATACTTTGCCCAATAGTCAGCTGGATAGTGAAACTTCCAGGGTCTTTCAGTTTTGTGGGCAATCTATTCTGAATACGGGATGTGCATTCCTCCGTTAAAGCTACCGTGGCATACTCAGTCAAGCGACTTTTGTTGGCCACGATGTCTTTGATATACTTCGCATATTTTGGCACACCCTGCAAGACATCAACAAGAGGTAAGTTAACATGTACCTGTTTAAGTACCTCCATGAATTTCTGGAAACACGCCTCCTCCTTGTGTTTCTTAAGTCGTTGAGGGAACGGGGGTGGAGGCCTTGCTGGTTTAGCTTCTTTAGACTTCCCCTTATCTGAGATTTGCTCTCCCTCAACATCTGCTGCTCCTGACTTTTGAGGCGGTCTTTCCGGTTCCACCTCCTTTAATTGTAAACCACTCCTCGTGGTCACTGCATTCACCTGCTTAGGATTGGGATTCGTGTCGCTAGGTAGTCCTCCTCTTGGTCTAGTATTTTGGGCACTAGCAAATTGCCCAAATTGATATTCAAGAGCCTTGGTTGCCAATTGATTGTTCTTTACTTCGGCTGCCAATTTGACATAGTCAGCCTGCAATTGTTCCTGGTTGGCAATCATGGTTTTGAACATCTCCTCAATAGTCGGTGATGGTGGTGGAGGAGGGGCATTGTGATTTCTGAAATGCGTCTGATAGCCTTGTTGCCCTCCTTGGTTTCTGTGCATACCCTGTCCTGAACCTTGGCCTTGTTGATTGTTGCTACCCCACGAAAAATTCGGATGGTTCCTCCAATTCGAGTTGTAGCCACTAGCAAACTGCTGTTGATTCCTTTGTGCATTGCCCACAAAGTTAACAGAATCAGGATTTGCACCACAGCATTCAGCTGAATGCTCACTACTACCGCACACTTCACACCACATCTGTTGGACTACATTGACGGAGGATGAAGGCTGGTTCAAATTCATATTGCTGAAGTGAGTGTTTAACTGATTTTGCAAAGCAGCTATCTGTGCAGCGATAGCTGTGAATCCATCCACTTCAAGCACTCCCGCTGCTTTCCTTGCTCCACCTCTTGAAGAATCTGCATTCCATTCTGGATTGCCTTGTGAAATTCGGTTGAGCAAAGTGTACAGCTCCTCATAAGTCTTCTCCAGCGCTTGCCCTCCAGCTGCTGAGTCTAACAAAATTTTAGTGTGGGGTTCCAAACCCTCAATAAAAGTGTGTACCAACACCTCATTGGACTGATGATGATGAGGACAGTCCC
Source organism: Datura wrightii (assembly GCA_035772735.1). Lineage (NCBI taxonomy): Eukaryota > Viridiplantae > Streptophyta > Magnoliopsida > Solanales > Solanaceae > Datura > Datura wrightii. The sequence goes on from JASDFA010000007.1 coordinate 102,862,915, forward strand.
GCAACATGGACTTGAATCTTTCCCAAGCTTGATAAAGATTTTCTCCTTCCTTCTGTTTAAAACTTAGAATCTGACTTCTAAGTTTAGCTGTTTTACCCGAAGGGAAAAATCTGATCAAAAACTTCCTTGCAAGATCATCCCACGTTGATATAGAGTTGGGTGGTTCAGCTTTTAACCACCTCTTGGCTTCACCAAGTAAGGAAAATGGAAATAAGGTGAGCCGAACATAATCAGGTGACACTCCAGCGGGTATGTAAGTGTCACTTATCTCCAAAAAGTTCTGGAGATGTTGTTTCGGATCTTCATGAGGGAGACCGGTAAACTGCCCGCTAGTGTGCAAAAGTTGCACCATATTTTGCTTTAACTCAAATCTCCCTCCAGGCTCTGGTTTGCGGATGCTGGAATGTACATTATTAGCGTGTGGGATTGCCACCTCGCGAACCGGCCTGGATGCTACTTCCTCGGGCACTAACACTGCCCGCACAACTGGTGGATTTGGTTGCTCCATCATAGACTGTTTGAGCAACTGCAGCTTCTTCCGAAGAGCTTCTCTACGTTGACTATGCAATTCACGTTCTGGCTCTAAGTAAGATTCCACCAGCTCCTTGTCCCTTGCTAGTGTTCACAGAAATAAAAATCTACCAAGTTGTTAACACTTAAGAAAATAAAAATACAAATACAGTAAATTTACACTAAACACAATTTTACAAATCACCTAGCCTCCCCGGCAACGGCGCCAAAAACTTGTTCGCGGTCTGCTCGGTATATATTAAAAACCGACACGCAAGTGCACGTGGTCAAACAAGTAATAAAGTGGCTAAGTAGCCAAGTATCGATCCAAGGAGGCTACTCTAGATACGTAAAATTGCCTAGTTTACTATATCTCTATTCTATTCCTAATTATGTTAACAATAATGCAACCAAGAGTTATTTTGAGTTTTTGTTTCTAAACTATATGTATACTACAATTAATCACAACTAATTACTTTTGAATTTAGACAATGGATATGAACATGCCAAGGTTAAGAACGAGTAATGAACTTGATAATCATGATAATTTGGTTATCCTCTTCCTCATGTTGCTAGCCAAGAACGTTTGCCTAGAAATTAAAACTTTCGTATTTAATTTCACTTTAGAATCATAAACCATCCGTCTACATTTTTGTGATCAAATGCAATTTATGACCTAGCACTACAATTCCGGTTCCTAAGTTGACTAATACGGCTTTCAAGTATATTTCTATCAAGAAAGCACATCAAAACCCAATTTTCCCAAATCAAGTTAAGAACAATACCCTATTAATTCACAACTTTCTAATTTCTTGCTATCTCGAGTGAAATTAGACTTTTTAGATATACATTAATGTTGGCCAACCAATAATGTAGTAAGAACAAGAATTAATAGAACAACATGCAAGAAGAAGAAGAAACCATATCAATTATCATCAAAATTCATTACACAATTCGAAACCTCAGCAAGAAAGGGAATTAGCCACTCATTCTTGGATTAATCATCCTAAAATGAGTGTAAATCATGCATACAATTGAAGGAAAGAAGAAAGGAAGAGAAGAAAACTCTTAGCTTTTCTGTTCTTCAACTGCTACTAACCCACATTCCTGCTCTCCACTTCTGAACTCAGTCTAAAAACTAAAAACTTTAAAAAACTGGTTAAAATAAACCTAAGTGTGCTATTTATACTAGTGGGAAATTTTTCCCGGAATAACAAGCAACGTGTCATGGAGGCCAACGCGGAGCACTGCCTCCGTGACACGGCGTGGACGCGGACCCTCTCTGGAATTTCATGGTCCGGATAATTAACCTCAACGTGGCACGGAGGTCATCGCGGAGGCCTATCTCCGTGCCACGGAGCTGACGCGCAGGCACACTGGAAAGTGCCAATTTATTTCATGCCCAGGCAGTGTGCTACCGCAATGGCAGCGTGGCACGGCCCCATCGTGGAGCCATTATAAAATGTGCCATCCAAGGTCTTTTCCATGCTCGCATCCAAGTCCAACTCCGACATAGTTCCAACATGCAGTTTAGCTCCTAAAAATCACATTTTCCTGCAAAACAAATGCTAATCATGTTGGTTAGTATAAATTCGCATTTTATTACCAATTACATGATATTATATACACATTGCACAACAAACAAGGTAAAAATGATACGTTTGAGTATCACTTGGGCATATAAATCTGCCCAAGATCAGTTATGATCATATACTTTGTCTCAAGTCATGTTTAGTAAATTTTTTCTCTTATGATTATGATTATGATTGATTTACTAATGTTTTGAAAACCTTGAGCCCTTTATGTTTACATTACGATATTTATGTCATGATCATGTTGTCCTACTCTTATGAACTCTTATGTATTTTAACTATTCATTTTTTACCTTGCATACTCGATAAATTCCAAGTACTAACTGCATACTCTATAATGTATCATTTTATGATACAGGCTCCGATATTCAGACTCAGCCTCATTGCTTGCTAACCTTCCACAGTAGCATATCCAGTCTCAGGTGGTGAGTTCTCATCCCCCGAGGACCATTCCTTATCAGTTATCTTTACATTTTTAGTTTCAGGCTTAGAGTGTTAGTTGGGGTCTTGTCCCATCAACTCATCAGAAATAGAGGTTTTTCAGATTATCGGGGTGACTGTGAAGGAGTTCATTGAGGAGATTTTGAAGATCACCCAAATTATGGGGGGTAACTGTGAAGGAGTGTGTCGATTTGGCCTCATATAAGTTGAAGGGGGTCACGCACATTTGGTTCAAATAGTGGAAGGATAGTAGGGCAGTTGGAGTAGGCCCTATTAGTTCGGATGAGTTCCATGCCGCTTTGCTAGATCAGTTCTTCCCTCGTGAGATGAGGGAGCTAAAAGCGGTCGAGTTTATGAATCTAAATAATGGAAAGATGAAGGTTCAGGAGTATTCCTTGGAGTTCACTCTTTTATCCAGCTACGTACCTAATATGGTGGAAGATAAGAGGTTCCGTGTGAGCAGGTTTGTACATGGGACATTAGACTCCTTGGTCAGGGATTTTCGGACCACGATGCTTTTTCAGGATATTGACTTTGCTCGGATAGTCCTATATGCCCAGCAGACGGAGGCGATACAGATAAGAGAACGGGAGAGAGAGGCCAAGAGGGCTAGGATAGATAGTGTTGAGTCCACTTAGTAGAGATCTAGTGGTGGTCACCAGTCTCATTTTCAGCAAAGGTCATCAGGCCCAGCACCATTATCTGCTAGTGTCCCATCTCAACCTAGACGTGATTAGAGGAGTAGAGCGTCAAGATCGAGGGGCTAGGGAGCATTTCAAGAGATCGCCCTTTTCCAACCTATGTGAAGTGTTGCAAGAACCACCCAGGGAGGTGTTTAGTTGTTTCAGACGCTTGTTTCGGGTGTGTCAAACCGATAAACAGGTCAGAGATTGTCCTTCAGCCAGATCAGGCGATGGTGGAGCCAGTACCCCAACCGCTAGTTCAGCAGCTCTGGTGGCATATCCCTTCGAGTAGGGTTCTTCTACTAGCATGGGTGGCAGACACCGCCAAAATAGATTTTATGCCCTTGCATCCTGTCAAGAGCAGGAGGTCTCCCTAGATGTAGTCACTGGTATATTACCAGTATCCCATATGGATGTATATGCATTGTTAGATCTAGGGGATACTTTGCCTTTGGTGATACCCTATGATGCTGGTAGCTTCAGAGTCAGTCCCAAAATCATATCAGAACCCTTCAATCTCTACTCTAGTTGGTGACTTAGTTATAGCTAGATGGGTGCATAGAAATTGCCCTGTCATAGTTCTTCAGAAAATCACCTCAGTAGATCTAGTAGAGTTAGCCATGATCCATTTTGATGTTATCCTCGACATGGATTGGTAATAAGCATCGTATGCCTCAGTTAATTGTAAACCCGTGCAGTAGAGTTCTAACTGCCGGGTGAGCTAGTCCTAGAGTGGAAGGGTAGTTTAGTTGTGCCTATAGGTGATTTCATTTGCTACCTTAAGGCTAGAAAGATGATTTCTAAGGGTTGTGTGTACCATCTAGTTAGGGTTAAGGATACTACATCTGGGACCTCGATTATCCAGTCATTCCAGTAGTATGTGAGTATCCAGAAGTATCCCCAGATGATCTATCAGGAATCCCTCCCAAGAGGAAAATCGATTTTGGTATTAACCTTCTTTCCGATACCAGCCTATATCTATCCCTCCTTACATAATGGCTCCAGCCAAGCTAAAGGAGTGGAAGTAGCAGTTGAAGGACCTTCTAGACAAGGGATTCATCAGACCTAGCAAATCCCCATAGGGTGCACCAGTTCTCTTTGTTCGCAATAAAGATAGTTCTCTTCGTATGTATATTGATTATCGGCAATTGAACAAGGTCACTATCAGGAATAGGTATTCTCTTCCTAGGATTGATGATTTGTTTGACCAACTTCGGGGTGTTAAGTGCTTTCTGAAGATAGACCTCAGATCCGGACCATCAGCTCAGGGTTTGGGAGAGTGACATCCTGAAGACAGCCATCAGGACGCGGTATGGTCATTATGAGTTTGTAGTTATGTCATTTAGACTAATGAATGCTCTTGCAGCTTTTATGGATTTAATGAATAGGGTGTTCAATCCGTACTTGGATATGTTCATGATTTTTTTCATAGATGACATCCTTATATACTCTTGGAGCGAGGAGGAGCATACTGCTCACCTGAGGGTGGTGTTACAGAATTTGAAGGATCGCCAACTATATGCTAAATTCAGCAAGTGCAAGTTTTGGTTGAACTCAGTGGCATTTTTGGATCATTTGGTGTCATGTGAGTGTGTGTAGGTAGACTCTCAAAAGGTAGAGGCGGTAAGGAATTGGCCTATACTGGTGAATCCTTCGGATATCAGGATTTTTCTTGGGCTTAGTTGGTTATTATCAGAGGTTTGTTGAGGGTTTTCATCAATTGCAGCACCGTTGACCAAATTGACCCAAAATAAAGTGAAGTTCTAATGGTCGGAGGCTTGTGAGAGGATATTCCAAGAGTTGAAGACTTGACTCACCTCAGCACCAGTTTTAACCCTACTTGAGGGTATCGATGGGTTTGTGGTATATTGTGATGCTTCAAGGATCAGCCTTGGTTTTGTGTTGACGCGACATGGTAAGGTCATAGCATATGATTCTAGGCAGATGAAGGTTCATGAAAAGAATTACCCACTCATGATCTGGAATTGGCAACTGTAGCATTTGCCTTGAAGATTTGGAGACACTATTTGTACGGGATCCATATGGATGTATTTACAGAACACAAAATCCTACAATATGTGTTTACATAGAAGGATCTAAATCTGCATCAAAGAAGGTGGTTGGAGCTACTCAAGGATTATGATATGAGTGTCCTTTACCATTGTTACCCGAAAGCCCAAAGATCAGACCGGGGAGTCGAAATGGGAAAAAGGTAATGTTGATGCTGCAGAATCAGGATGAGTCGTCATATGACTCATGAGGACTGCCCACGAGTCGTTAGGTGGCTTGTGGGGAGGCCAAGGATGAGTTTGGGAAGTTGGAAGAAAAAGGGTCTCCACGGGTGTGGCAACGACACATGGTCAGACCCAACGAGTCGTTAGGTCAGCCGTGGGGTGGGGACAAGTAAAAGATAAGAAAGAAGAGAAGTGTACTTAACGACTCGTGGTCACCCTAATGAGTCATGGTGTTAATTGTTATGACCCCAGAAGACAAGGCCAGGAAGTGCACCTGACGAGCGAGGGAACGAGTGGTTTGCCCTAGTGATGAGTCGTCAGGTCGTTCGTTAGGACCACCTGGCAGTAATTTTTATGAGAATTTAGTAAGGTCCTTCTTGTAATTTATAAGTTTCTAAAGCCTAAACTACGACATTTTGGGGTATGAATAATGACATTTTATGGCGTTAAGTTCAGATTACTCATTCTTCTCACCCATGCATGCAAGTTAGAACAATTTTAGAGAGATCAAGCTATTCTTCAATCTTCTCCCTATCAATTCATCTTTGGGCATTCAAGAACTTTAGAATCTAATCTCACCCAGGTATTTAAGGTTCCAAATGGATTTTTCCGTTTAAACCCATGCCCATTCCCTATGAATTCATGAAAAATCTATCAAAAATCTTATGGGGTTTTGAGTTCAATTTTGAGAAAAACTAATGAATTACTAATGGGTTTTTATCATTTATTATATATATCATATTTTCTGCATTTATTTCAAGATTCTACCATTAGTTTCGATTATAAATTCATTGATTTAGATTTCTACCAAATCAAGCCTAATTATGTATGATTTATGATGAATCGATTTACGATCTACTCTCTAACTGTTGATATTTACAAACCCATCATGATCTATGATTTGAAGTATGAATTTATTCAATTACCCATCATGATTTGAGGATTTACAAGTTATATCTATAATCTACAAGTATGCATGGATCCTACGATTTATGAATTTATGTTTTGGCCAACTCAGAGGCCTTAATTCATGGCTAGTTCACGTATTTACAAGCATGTTTATGATTATTATGAATTAACTATCCCATGAATTCATGCATGATATACTATGAGCACTATATATGTTTTGGGAGTAGTGTCGAACACCGAGTAGGTTCAAGGCCCAGGTTCTACTCCGGATCTCATGAACTACGTGCCACCGTAGGTATGTTGGGACCTTCTTTTCCCTGGACAAATGGCCTCTTCATGGTGATATCACACTTTCATGGTTCTACCCTTGGCAAGGTACGAACGGCCTCCCGACTAGGTTTACAAGTCGGGCTCCATGTATGCTCATATGGGGTATATTGATTAAGAGAAGTCTCTCGCTGTTCCTTATTATTTATGCATGATTATGTTTATGTATATTGACTCAATTCACGTTTAATAAAGCTTTTCCCTTATGATTATGAGTGCAATTGTATTATGAATATTTTGAAAACCTTGAGCCTTACAACATGTTATGCTACGATATTTATGTCGTGAGCATGCTGTCCTATTCTTATGATGTTTTATGAGCTTTTACATTTTAAATGTCTGTTTTACATACCTTTCATACTCAGTACATTCCAAGTACTAATCGCATACTTTTTATGTTGTATCATTTCATGATACAGGACCCGGTTCTCAGGCTTATCTCCATTAGTAGTTCATATCAGAGTTAGCTACCAGCTTTGTTGGTAAGTCCTCATGTTCCGAGCACCATATGTCTAGAAATTGATGCTGTTCTTTTGTTTTCATTTTGCCGGGTTAGTTGAGGATGTTGTCCCATCAACACATCTTATGTGATAAAGTCTTCCAGACCACATGTAGTACTCAGCTGATATGTATGTCTAGTACTTCTCGAAGGTTATGCTATGCTATATTACGTTTATGTTTCAGCTATGTTTTATGTTTAGTCTTCCGTTAAATGTGAATGAAATTAGATATGCTTATGCCATGGGTTAACTTGGGACATCTTGGGGTTCCTTGTCCCGTGTTTATGATCTGGGTCTACTCTCAGGTCGTGACAAACTTGGTATTAGAGCCATAGGTTTTAAGTATCCAGGTTTCTAAAAACCTCATTAAGTAGAGTCTTTTTCATGGGTTTGAAGCGTGCCACACTTATGAAGAAGAGGCTACAAGACGTTTAGGAAATGTTTCCTTCTTTCATGATCTATGTCGTGCAATGAAAAGTCCCTCTATCCTTCTAACTAATGCTATCCGCAATTGCAGAATTAGGGCTCCTAGAAGAATGAACGGTAGGAGAAATGGGAACGGTGAAGGCCACGGAGATGGCAATGATCATGGGAATCAGTAGGCCCCACCTATTTAGGAGCCCCAGGCACTAGAGCCATTTGCCCACGCTGAGTTTCGAGCGGCTATCCATATGTTGGCGCAGGCCTTGACTGCTCAAGTCAACTAGCGGGCTATTGCGCATATCCCATAGAATGGCAGTGAGACAGCGGCCTCGATTAGAGACTTCTTGAGGATGAACCCTCCAGAGTTCATTGGGTCCAAGGTTGATGAGGATCCGCATGATTTCATCAAGGCGATTTTTAAGATCACTCAAGTTATGGGGGTGACCAATGGCGATTGTGTTGATTTTGCCTCCTATCAGCTCAAGGGAGTGGCCCACATATGGTTCAAACAGTGGAGAGATGCTAGGGCAGTGGGTGCAGGCTCTGTCGGTTGGGAAGAGTTCCACACCGTGTTCTTGGATCGATTTTTCCCTTGGGAGATGATGGGGAAAAAGGTGGCTGAGCTTATTAACTTGAAACAGGGTGACATGTCCGTTCAGGAGTACGCATTTGAGTTAACCCATTTATCCAAGTATGCACCGGAGTTGGTGGTGTACTAGAGGGCTCAGGTGAGTCATTTTGTACATGAAGTGGAGGACTATCTGGATAAGGACTGTAGGATTGCCATGTTACATCGAGACATAGACTTCCCATGCATTGTGCTACATCCTCAGTAGATGGAGTTGGTATATCGGAGCTAGAGAGAGGCCAAGAGGACAAGGATCGACATTTATAGGACTTCTCAGGTCAAGTCAGGGGGTGGACAGCGTCAGTAGTCCCAGCACAGGTCTATTGTTCTAGCCCCATCATCTGCTAGCACGCCATCTAGATTTAGAGGGGATTGAAGGAGTAGGGCTTCAGACTCGAGAGGCTAGGGTAGCATACTGGTGGAGCGCACTTTCCCAATTTGTGGGGGGTGCAACAAGAATCACCCCGAGAGGTGCCTAGTTGGCTCAGATGCTTGTTTCGGGTGTGGAAAACTCAGAGACAGACTTAGGGATTGCCCTTTAGCTAGATCAGGGGTCAGTGGAGCCTGTATGCTAGCAACCAGTTCTTCCGCTCTAGTAGCACGTCCCCCTCAGTAGGGTTCATCAACCAGTTCAGCCGGCGGTCAGTGTCAAAATAGGTTTTATGCTTTAGCACCCCGTCAGGAGCAGGAGGTCTCCCTGGATGTGGTCACTGGTATGTTGCGTGTTTTTCATTTTGATGTTTATGCTTTGCTAGATCTGTGAGGTAGCTTTTCTTTTTTGACCCCTTACATTGCTAATAGCTTTGGAGTTAGTCCAGAGACTCTGTCGAAACCATTTTCAGTTTCTGCTCCTGTCAGTGATTTGGTTGTAGCTAGGCGGGTGTATAAAGGATGCCCGGTCACTATATTGCATAAAGTCACCTCTGCAGACCTGGTAGAGTTATCCATGACCAACTTTGATATTATTCCTGGCATGGATTGGTTGTATGCATGTTATGCTTCTGCAAATTGTAGGACCCGTGCGGTGGAATTTCGTTTCCCGAGTGAATTAGCTTTGGAGTGGAAGGGTGGTTCGGTTGTACCAACAGGTTGATTTATTTCATATCTTAAGGCCTGAAAGATGATTTCTAAGGGTTGTGTGTACCATTTAGTCAGGGTTAAGGATGTTGAGTCCGAGACCCCAACTATCCAGTCAATTTCTATGGTGTGTGAGTATCCAGAGGTCTTCCCTGATGATTTGCGAGGTGTTCCTCCCGCGGGAGATTGATTTTGGTATTGACCTGGTACTTGATACACATCCTATATCTATTCCTCCTTACAGGATGGCTTCAGTCGAGCTAAAGGAGTTGAAGAATCAGCTGAAGGACCTATTAGATAAGGGCTTCATTAGACCGAACAAGTCTCTATATTTGTCCGGAAAAAGGATGGCTCGCTTTGAATGTGCATTGACTATAGGTAATTGAACATGGTCACCGTTAAGAACTGGTACCCTTTGCCCAGGATTGATGATTTGTTTGACTAGCTTCAGGTGCCAAGTGTTTCTCCAACATTGATCTCATGTCCGGCTACCATCAGATTCGAGTTCGAGAGAGTGATATCCCGAAGACAGCCTTCAGGATGCGGTATGGCCATTATGAGTTTGTAGTTATGTCTTTTGGACTAACCAATGCTCCTGCAACTTTTATGGATAGGGTATTCACGCTGTATCTAGACATGTTCATGATTATGTTCATTGACGACATCCTTATATACTCTCGGAGCGAAGAGGAGTAGGCCGCTCATTTGAGAGTAGTGCTTCAGACCCTCAAAGACCGTCAGGTGTATGCCAAGTTCAGCAAGTGCGAGTTCTGGTTGAACTCGGTAGAATTTTTGGGCCATGTAGTATCAAGCGAGGGTATAAAGGTAGATTCTCAGAAAATCGAGGTGGTGAAGAATTGGCCTAGACTGGTGAATCCTTCAGACATTTGGAGTTTCTTAGGCCTAGCTAGCTACTACCGGAGATTTTTTGAGGGTTTTTTATCAATTGCAGCACCTTTTACCAAGTTGACTTAAAAAAAGGTGAAGTTCCAATGGTCGGAGGCTTGTGAGAAGAGCTTACAAGAGTTGAAAGCCCGACTTACTACCGCACTAGTGTTGACCCTACCCGAGGGTACAGACAGTTTTGTGGTGTATTGCGATGCTTTGAGAATTAGACTCGGGTGTGTATTGATGCAGCGAGGGAAGGAAATAGCATATGCCTCTAGACAGTTAAAGATCCATGAGAAGAATTACCCAACCCACGATCTTTAATTGGTGGCAGTGGTGTTCTCATTGAAGATATGGCGACACTACTTATATGGGGTCCATGTGGATGACTTTATGGACCACAAGAGCTTACAATATGTGTTTACACAGAAAGACCTCAATCTACAGCAGAGGAGATGGTTAGAGCTACTCAAGGACTATGATATGAGTGTTCCTTACCATTCGGGTAAGGCTAATACGGTAGCGGACACACTTAGTGGACTCTCTATGGAGAGTGTGTCCCATATGGATGAAGGAAAGAAGGAGCTGGTGAGAGATGATCATTGACTTGCAAGGTTGGGAGTTAGATTGTTTGGCTCAACAGATGGTGGTGTTGTGGTGCAAAATGGATCAGAATCATCCTTGGTGACTGATGTGAAACCTAGAAAAGGTGAGGATCTGATTTTGGTAAAGTTGAAAGAATCCATTTGGAGTCAAAAGGTAGAAGTCTTATCCCAAAGGGGAAATGGTGTGATGCGGTATCAGGGTCGTCTACGTGTTCAAAATATTGATAATTTGAGGGGCCGAATATTGCATGAGGCACATAAATCCAGGTATTCTATGCATCCAGGTTCCACAAAGATATATTGTGATTTACGAGAAATCTATTGGTGGGATGGCATGAAGAAGGATATTGTAGAATTCGTAGCCAGGTGCCTGAACTGTCAGCAAGTAAAGGTTGAGCATCAAAGGCCGGGAGGCGTACTTCAAGATATCAACATTCCTACTTGGAAGTGGGTAGAGATTAACATGGATTTCATTACAATCCTACCTCATACTTGCCGACACAATGATTCTATTTGGGTGGTGGTAGACAGGTTGACCAAGGCTGCACATTTCCTACCGGTGAAAACCATAGACTCAGCAGATGATTATGCCAAGTTGTATTTCCAAGAGTTGGTTCGACTACATGGAGTGCCCTTGTCCATTATTTTAGACCGAGGTACTCAGTTTACCTCCAAGTTTTGGCGGTCTTCTGAGAAGGGGCTTGGGACTCAGGTTAAGATCAGTACAGCCTTCCATCCGCAGACGGATGGGCAAGTGGAACAAACAATCCAGACCCTCGAGGAATGTTAAGAGTCTCAGTGGACAACGTTGGAGTAAAGGATAGCCTTAGCTATGAGGATGTTCCAGTTGAAATATTGGATCGTTGAGTTCGGAGGCTGAGGAACAAAGAAGTAGATTCAGTTAAAGTATTATGGAGAAATCAGCAGGTTGAAAGAGCTACGTGGGAATCCGCAGCGGATATGATGGCTAAATACTCACACTTATTCTCTACCGGCTCAATTTCGACTTGAGGTACCAGATTTCCTCTAAGACTCCATTTAGTTTCATGTTCAGTCCATGCACAGAAGTTTATTTTATGTATATAGGTGTGTATGTGATTTGCGAATTCAGTTCAGCTGTATATTTTGAATCGGAGGTATTCAATTCGTCAGTTTCGATTTAAATGATCAGTATTTGAGTATGATAATTGCATGTTTCTATTTGCTGCTTGTCCTCAACATTCAAGGATGAATTTTCCCAAGGGGGAGATATTGTTATACCCCGAAAGCCCAAAAATCGGAGCCGGGACTCGAAACAGGAAAAAGGTAAAGTTGATGCTACAGAATCAGGACGAGTCGTGAGACGACTCGTGAAGGCAGCCAACGAGTCGTCAAGTGGCTCTTGGGGACGCCAGGGAGGAGTTTGGGAAGTTGGAAGAAAAAGGGTCCCCACGGGCATGGCAACGACTAGTGGTCAGACCCCAGGAGTCGTTAGGTCAATCGTGGGGTGGGGAGAAGGAAAAGATAAGGAAGAAGAGCAATGTACTTCACAACCAGTGACCACAAGTCTTGGTCACCCTAACGAGTCGTGGTGTTAATCGTTATGAGCCCAGAAGACAAGGCCAGGCAGTGCACCTGATGAGTGAAGGAACGGGTCGTTTGCCCCAGTGACGAGTCATCAGGTCATCCATTAGGACCACCTGGCAGTACTTTCCTGTGAATTTAGTAATGGCCTTTTTGTAATTTCTAAGTTCCTAAGGCCTAAACTACAATGTTTTGGGATACGAATAATGACATTTTATGGGGTTAAGTTCAGATTACTCATTCTTCTCACCCATGCATGCAAGTTAGAACGATCTTAGAGAGATCAAGATATTCTTCAAGCTTCTCCCTATCAATTCATCTTTGGGCATTCAATAACTTTAGAATCAAATCTCACCTAGGTATGTAAGGTTCCAAATGGGTGTTTTCGTTCACACCCATGCCCATTTCCTATGAATTCATGAAAAATCTATCAAAAATCTTATTGGGTTTTGAGTTCAATTTTGAGAAAAACTAATGAATTACTAATGGATTTTTATGATTTATGATATATATCATATTTTCTGGATTTAGATCAAGATTATACCATTAATTTCAAGTGTAAATTTATTGATCTTGATTTCTACCAAATCAAGCCTAATTATGCATGATTTATGATGAATCGATTTATGATCTACTCTCTAATTGTTGATATTTACAAACCCATCATGATCTATGATTTGAAGTATGAATTTATTCAATTACCCATCATGATTTGAGGATTTACAAGTTATATGTATAATCTACAAGTATGCATGGATCCTATGATTTATGAATTTATGCTTGGCCGACTCACGGGCCTTGATTCATGGCTAGTTCATGTATTTACAAGCATGTTTATGATTATTATGAATTAACTATCCCATTAATTCATGCATGATATACTATGAGCACTATATATGTTTTGGGAGCAGTATCGAACAACGAGTAGGTTCAGGGCCCAGGTTCTACCCCGGATCTCATAAACTATGTGCTACCGTAGGTATGTTGGGACCTCCTTTGTGACTATCCCTGGCTCAAATGGCCTCTTCATGGTTATATCACACTTTCATGGTTCTACCCTTAGCAAGGTACGAACAGCCTCCCGACTAGGTTTACAAGTCGGGCTCCGTGTGTGCTTATATGGGGTATGTCGGTTATAAGAATCTCCTAATGTTCCTCACAATTTATGCATGGTTATGATCATATACTTTGGCTCAAGTCATGTTTAATAATGTTTTTCTCTTATGGTTATGATTATAATTGACTTGCTAATGTTTTGAAAATCTTGAGCCCTTTATGTTTACATTATGATATTTACGTTATGATCATGTTGTCCTACAGTTATGAACTCTTATGTATTTTAACTGTCTGTTTTACTTACCTTGCATACTCGGTACATTCCAAGTACTAACTACATACTCTATGATGTATCATTTTATGATACAAGCTCTGATATTCAGACTCAACCTCGTTGCTAGCCAGCCTTCCAGACTAGTATATCCAGTCTCAGCTGGTGATTTCTCATCTCCCAAGGATCATTCATTATAAGTTATCTTTACATTTTCATATTCAGGCTCAAAAAGTTAGTTGGGGTCTTGTCCTATCAACTCATAAGAAATAGAGGCTTTTCAGACATAGATTGTATTCAGCTTCAGACTCATCTTGTATGTTCTGATGTTATGCTATGTTCAGACTTTCGCTATGTTTACTATGTTGATCTTCCATTTTTATTGATTGAGTCAGATGTTATGTTCATGCCATGGGTCAACTTGAAGCCTCTCAGGGTTTCTTGTCCCAAATTCGATCCAATCCTATGTTCGGGTCGTGACAATTACAAGCCGAGAAAATTCCTATAGTGATCCTTGCCTAACTGTTCGAAAAATCAAAAGTAGAGAAAACAAGGGCACGCCTATGGTATCCAATATGCACTATTTGGAACTTTATTGTGAGAGTGAGGATTACTTTATTAGTCTTAAGTTTCATATTTATATATATCTATGAGTTATAGGGAATTCATTTTCTATGAGGGTACATAGTTTTCATTGCATTCTGCCAGTTGTATGTGTGAATAGCACTAGTGATAGCTTAATTCTCTGCTGGTAGTTCGATTCCATATCTTGATCCCTGTATGTCATGAGTTATAGCTACATTTGTGCATAGTTGACTTGGTTTGAATGAAAAAGGGGTTAAAACTAAGAATGGTTTTTTGTGTAGATTTTGTTGTGTTGGTTATAGGTCTTCTAGTTTACTTTATAATTAAGTGTCGTTTTATAGTTTGTTTAGTTTTCCTAAGGACATGCAAAAGTCTTAAGTTGAGAGTGTTGATGTGCTGTGGCTTTACAATATTTTCAACCCTTAAAACTGGGAAATAAGCATGGTCTTATGTGAGTTCAGACGGATATGATGCACTTTTACTTTGTTTTCAGGGAAATGAGGTGTTGGAGTTGGAATTTGCAAAAGAAGTGAAAAGAGTGCAGAAAAGGGCCAAGTACAAACCTCAGTATAAGTCGTACAATCATGGTACAAGCCGTACTAGGAGTCGTGAAAAAATCTAGAAGATGAGCTTAAGGAAAAGGCCAAGTTATGACTTATGGTATGAGCCATACCATTATGGTACGAGCCGTACTGAAAGACGTAGAAAAGTACAGAAGAAGCTACACTGGGTTAGTCTCCTAGTATGGTTAGCAACCATAGATCATGATAACTACCTATGACCCATACCAAGGAGCTGTGGTAAAGTTCAGAAGGATTGAGGAATGACAGATCTCAAGGTATGAGAAGCAATCACGAGTTGTAGGATAAATGTGTAAGTCGAAGACACTCGTGGAAATATTCAAAGGATATTAGAACTCTCAGATTTAGACCACGACAACAACGTACAACTGGTAGGATCAATGTACGAGTCATACCAAGTTCCAAAACTTAGTCAGATTCAGAGTTTCCAAACATTGTACGAGTAGAGGTACGATCCGTACAATCATGGTACGAGTCATAGGTGAAGGCGACAACAGTTTATCAGTTTTCCTGTTAATTTAGGAAATATTTTTTATTATTTATATAAATACTTTTCTAGGTTATTTTTCTTGAAAGAAGAACATAATTCGATTCTTTGGAGAAGTATTCGACTTTTGGTAATATTGAGAACAACTTTTGGAGAGTTTCTTACATTGTTTCTTCCATTGTTCTTGAATTGTTCTTCATTGATCTTTTGCAATAATCAAGTGGGCTTACTTTTGAATCATTATTGTAAGTTCTAAATTATGTTGTTGTCTACGAATGCTAACTATTTTCTTACAATCATGAGAGGCTAAAACCTCCACAACTAGGATTGTGGGAACCATAGTGAATTAACAAACTAGGGTTTGCACAAAGTAATTCTACACTAATGCTAATGCTTGTATTGTATTCTATTCAATCTTAAACGTCTCTTAACTGAGCACAACATTAGGACTTGCCTTAATTATATACTTTCTTAAATCTAGAGAGGTAGAGATTAGGAAAAGATAATAACAACAAAGCCTTCAACACTGTGGTTCATTGTATGACTTGAGCTGCAGTCGCAGGATAGTTAATTTGGAATAAATTGATAACAGTTAAAGTGAAATCACTCAAGAGACCTAATCTAATAGTTGAGCGTAATCATCCAATAGGGATGAACCAGAAGTTTGGATGAATCTATGTTATCAACTCTACAAGTCAAGCATTGGGATAGATTGCAAGTGTGAAATCCGAAGTAGTTATGAACCCATGGGGAACACTTCCCTAGTTAATTGCATTATCTTGATAACAATCCAATTGTCAATACTGTTACATATTACTTCCTTACAAACCCTTCCTTTTAGGAAATAATAGATTTAAAAGTTTAAATACTAGCGTTATTCTATATCTTGATCATATTCCTGTGGGATCGACCCCAATCTAGTTGAGTTCTTTATTGACAACGTTCCTGTCATACTTTTACAGGAGTGTGGTTTGAGCTTTATTAGCTACATGAACTTAATATTGTACTCTCTCACACTTATTACACCTTGCTTAAGAGATTTGGATTCATTTTCCTTGGCTTCCCTCAATTCTATGGGCAAGGGATCAATAAATGCCTCCATGAAATCATCCTAGACTGTAGGAGTGACATATTCACCTTAGGATACTTCCCACTACTCATACAATGTGATAGCAACATCTCTCAATTAATAGGAGGAAAATTCGACTACCTTGGTCTCCATAGCATGCATAACTTAGAGAATCCTCTACAACTCATCTATGATGTTTTAGGGATCCTTATCTGGTTTGAGTCTAGTGAAGATTAGTGGGTCCATGTGGAGAATCTCTCTTATCCTTGAAGTTTCTAAACCCTCATGAGAACCTATATTATGTGGTGTTATTCTTTGATATCGAGATTATGCAACAATAATCTAGGTAAGCATCTAAATAGCTTTCTTCATATCTACGTTAGAAGAGCTCGATGGTAACGTATACGATATAGGGTTCTTCATCAGACCCTTCATTAGCAACACAGTTGATGTATTGGTGGCCTAAATTAATGGGCTACTGTTATACCCCGTAGGATTCCCGGCACCTAGATGGCCTATTCGTGCGTTGGTTAAGCATATTTGGAAGCCATACGTGCTAGAGAAAGGCCTGGGAAAAGACCGGACGAAGAAACCTGTCGAACCATCGCGGAAGGAGCCGAGGCAGAGCCCCTCCGCGATGGCAACGTGTCACGGAGGTGGAGCCTCCGCGTTGGCTCCGTGACACGTTGGCCCTGTCCAGGCCCAACTATATAAAGCCCCACTTCGGTTTATTTACATTTAAAACATATGAAATTTCCAGAAAACGCAGAAGAACAGAGGAGAACGAAGAGGGTAAATATATTTTCATCCGATTACGCTGCCAAACATTGTCCAAACTCAAATTAACCTCAGGTACCGAGGTATTTAGCAGCAGGGAGCATTCCTACGGATTTAGTTTTGTGAAATACGGCCGACGAATCGTCGAGCTACTGGACTAAGGTAAGTAGAATTGCTCCAAACTAGTGTCTATGTGCTCCTAGCTGTGAAGTGAATACTTCTCCCTTCTGGACTTCTGAAAAATAGCAAGTTTTCGACCGTCTTTCGATAAGCCTAAGTTTAGGCTATAATTATATCGAAAGTGACGTCGTCCTTTAGATTAAAGTTGTATTTAGTATTAATTGACGTATATATGAATGCAGTTGGGAGAAATAGCTGGAGTACTGACCGAGCCCCATCCGACAGTCGGATAACTCGAGGTTAAGGTATGTGAAGTTGTTCTTCGGCAAGTTGGTAAGCCTTAGCTTGGTAAATCATAGTAAACTCCGTATTTGTAACTCTCGGAGTTGAATGTTGAGAATTAAGTAAGTCTAGTAGATTCTGAGTTGTGTTGCCATATCGTATTCAGTCCAAAACTCAGTAAAGCATGCGCCAAAGGGCAAGTTAGTATTCCAGATTCAGTTTAGCCTATTATGTGATTAGCAAGCATGTTGTAGAATAAAAAGAGACAGATTTTCAAAATAAAAGTTAGTAAAGAAAGATCAGATAGACAGACAGTTGTGGCTGCAGATTAGCCATTCAGACAGATAGTATCCTGACTACAGATTAGTCACACAGTTAAATAAAGATTCCAGAATCAGTATAATCAGTAAACAATCAGTATAATATAGAAAGAGATCAGAATAAGAAATCAGATTTCAGATAGCCTTTTTCAGTTATACATGCTTGCTATTTATATGTGTTATTGTTTGTTGAGACTTGATATGGCGTGAGGGCACCTTATTGAGCGTCCTCTCCGCCCCTGGGTTGGTAATCGTGTCGCCCACTGAGCAGGTGGGTTTACCTCACTCCAAGGAGTGGCATGCCGTCCCCAGTTTGGACGAAGATGGGATGAAGCTTTCCCCATATCAGGCTGATCAGCATTACAGTACAGATAGCCCTGTTGTGCGCAAGCGCCCAGGGAACAGATACAGATACAGTTACAGTACAGATCTTATTACAGGTGTAGCTCCGGTTTCAGATAGCCCCGAGGAGAGTTCCGGGGAAATAGACTCTATCTGTTACTGTCTACACAGGAGTCCTCCAGACTCATACACGGTTATTTATATCGGAGGCTATGGCCCAAGTCGGAGACCCAGGGGGCCGGTTGAGGAGCTCCGAAGTGAGTAGATGAGTGGAGTGACTTATTTTTGGTTGGTTTTGACCCGGGTAGGGGTATATAGATTGGTTGCTTGTTTGGCTCCGTCCGGCTTATGGGGGTTGGTATCGACTATTGGTTGCTATATATGTATATATGTATTTATGTGCTACATGTTAGTTAATAGGCAGCAGGCCACCGCGTCCACAGGTACGCTCCTGCCCTATCACAGTACAGGAAGTCTGGTTCAGTTCATATCAGTTCTTACAGATTCAGTATTCCCCTGCTATTCAGAATTGCTAGTTATGTTATTGTATTCAGTTATGTTATTTCAGTTGCTTTGCATACTCGGTACCAGCAGTACTGACGCCCGGTGGGGTGCTGCATTACTTGCCTACAGGTACTCATAGACGAGGAGGCGATCCCTCGTGATCCTAGCCAGCGCAGAGTCATCAGCTCCTATCATCCGGAGCTTGATATCTCAGAGGTTTATATCATTTCCTTTGTTGTACAGTATGGGTAGGACGGGGTCCTGTCCCGACCATCTATTTAGTATTCCTAGAGGCTTGCAGTCTGTATATATTTCCCTGTGGTCAGTTGAGCCGGTCGTGTGAGGCCATGCAGTTTGTTATAGTTGTTTAGCATTTCAGTTTATGTTGGTTGTGTGAGGCCTTAGTTTGATAGTAGTGGTGACCTTGCCGGTCACGTAGTTATTCAGCATTTTTCTATTTGAGTTACAGATAACTAGACAGCATGGTGTCCTTGTCGGCCCACATAGGGTTCCCCCTTTGTAAGTATGTTTTTGGTTAGCTGAAGTTTCATACAGCTGGCTATAGGCCTAGTCGGCCGGTGGCTGTATTTACAGCCGTTATATAGCCCGTTGATTTCATGAATCTGAGTTAGAGCCAGTCAGGCACCAGATGTGCTTAGGCTCACCAGGTAGCAGTCTAGGTCCTACTAGGGCACTAGGTGCCAGTCATACCCCCCAAGGCGGGGTGTGACAAACTTGGTATCAGAGAAGGTCGTGTCCCAGGGAGTCTGCAAGCCGTGCTAAGTAGAGTCTTGTCTATGGATGTGTTGTGCACCACATACTATAGGCAGGAGGCTGCGAGGCATGATAGGATGGTTACTCTTCTTTCTCAGTCAGTCGTGCTATAGAGCGGTACAGTATAGGGTCGAATCCCTGAAACTTATCATATTCTTTGTCTACAGATAAGAATGGCAGACCAACGTCACCCTGCCACCGGCAGAAGACTAGACACAGCAGCAGGAGAAGGCACCAACAGGATGCCTCAGTTTCAGTCAGAGTCAGCCCAATCTGGGGGCAATATAGAGGCTTCATCACAGCCCTCTCAGCAGTCCCCCTCACATCAGGAGCTGTTGGGCACTACACCGCCCCCGATAGCTCCTGTGCCTTCGCCATCAGATCAGGAGGTTCGTAGTGCTGTAGTTATGTTGGCACAAATGATGGCCACACAGCGCCAGTCAGTGCCACCTATAGCAGCAGAGCCTTCAGGTGGGTCAGGTAGTTCCAGGGTCAGGGAATTTTTGGCACTGGGTCCCCCGCAGTTTACTGGGTCAGATCCGGCAGAGGACCCCCAAGACTTGTTAGATCAGATGCAGAGGATATTCCGAGTTATGCATGTGACCCCTTCAGAGTCTGTTGAGCTGGCAGTGTTCCGGTTATGGGATATAGTTATATTATGGTACGAGAGTTGGGAAAGGTCCCGTGGGAGTGATATTACCCCTCCGACCTGGACCAGCTTCTCGGAGGCTTTTCTAGATCATTATTTGCCACGAGAGATCCGGCAGGCCCGGATGGACCAGTTCCTACATCTAGAGTAGGGGGCGAGGAGTGTACGTGAGTATGCTTTACAGTTTGACTCCTTAGCCCGTTATGCTCCAGCATTTGTTGATACTATGCCAGCGAGAGGTCACAGATTTATCATGGGTCTAAATCCGGAAGTATACTGAGGCATGTATGATGGCGACATTACAGGAAGATATGAATATCGCCCGAGTACAGGCTTTTGCTTAGACCATAGAGGGTCTTAGACAGTGGAAGTAGAGTAGTAGACAGACTAGTCAGGAACAGCGCCGCAGAGATAGACCAGATGACATACAAAGGGAAGTTTAGAGAGGACCCAGGCCTCGACTATCAGATAGACCCCCTAGACCCCCACCTCCACCACAGCAGCAGCAGCGAGGTAGATATGTTCGTAGAGGCAGTCAGAGCCCAGTGACAGTTTCAGAACAGTAAATTCCCCGCAGTAGAGAAGGGAGAACAGAGTAGATTTACACCCTCACCCTAACCCTATTGTAATCGAGCACACTCTAAAGCTTGTAAATATGGCTCCACTGGGTGTTATATTTGCGGACAGGAGGGGCATCAGATGAGAGATTGTCCGACCAGAGGTCAGGGGAGTAGAGGCATTCAGGACAGGGGATCCGCAGGGCCACGAGCTCCAGCAGCTTCAGTGGGGCGTGGGCCTTCAGGTTCAGTAGGCAGAGGCCGAGGTAGATCAGGAGCTTCCAGTTCAGGTACGGGCTCAAGCCGTACTTATGCATTGCCAAGGAAACAGGATTCAGAAGCATCTCCAGATGTAGTGACAGGTATGATGACTATCTGTTCATGCCCTGCTTATGTACTGATTGATCCAGGATCCACTCTGTCATATATTACCCCGTTTGTGGCACGAAAGTTCAACATTGCACCAGAATTATTACAGCAGCCCTTTGCAGTATCCACGCCCGTCAGTGACTCTATTATAGCTAGTAGAATTTACCGAGGGTGTACAGTGGAGGTTGCTGACCGCCAGACTATAGTGGATCTGGTAGAGCTAGAAATGATAGACTTTGATGCCATAATGGGTATGGATTGGCTAGTGCCATGCTACGCCAATGTAGAATGTTGGACCAAGATGGTCCAATTCCACTTTCCAGGGGAGGTAGTGCGAGAGTGGAAAGGCAGCACCGCTACTCCAAAAAGTAGGTTTATTTCCTACCTTCAGGCGAGGAAATTGATATCTAAGGGATGTATTTACCATTTGGTCAGAGTTCAGGATGTCCGAGTAGAATCTCCGACACTCCAGTCTGTTCCGGTGGTGAATGAGTTCCTTGATGTGTTTTCGAATGAGTTACCTGGTATTCCCCCAGAAAGGGAAATATATTTTGCTATTGATTTATTACCAGGCACTCAGCCTATATCAATTCCTCCTTATCGTATGGCTCCGGCAGAACTCAGAGAGTTGAAGGAGCAGTTGAAAGATTTGTTAGATAAAGGTTTCATCAGGTCGAGTACTTCACCATGGGGTGCGCCAGTTCTATTTGTAAGGAAGAAAGATGGCTCGCTCCATATGTGCATAGATTATTGGCAGTTGAACAAAGTTACAGTGAAGAACAAGTACCCGCTTCCCAGAATTGTTGACTTATTTGATCAGTTGCAAGGAGCCAGATACTTTTCTATGATTGACTTCCAGTCAGGATATCACCAGGTTCGAGTTCGTGAAAGAGATATTCCCAAAATGGCATTTAGGACCCGATATGGACACTTTGAATTTCAAGTTATGTCCTTTGGGTTGACAAATGCCCCAGCAATATTCATGGACCTGATGAACAGTATTTTCAAAACATACCTGGACCTGTTCGTGATAGTGTTTATTAATGACATTCTGGTGTATTCTCGCTCCGAAGCAGATCACCGGACTCA
The DNA here is from genome assembly GCA_035772735.1 of Datura wrightii. Lineage (NCBI taxonomy): Eukaryota > Viridiplantae > Streptophyta > Magnoliopsida > Solanales > Solanaceae > Datura > Datura wrightii. The sequence goes on from JASDFA010000007.1 coordinate 102,885,127, forward strand.
TTTATGGGCAGTGCCCCAGATTCTCAGGGACTGCCAGTTATATGCTAAGTTCTCTAAGTGTGAATTCTGGCTTAATTCAGTAGCCTTTTTAGGGAATATTATGTCGGATGCTAGTATACAAGTTGACACGCAGAAGATAGAAGCAGTCAAATCATGGCCTAGGCCTACCACTCCGACCGAAGTCCGCAGTTTTCTGGGATTAGCGGGATATTACAGGAGGTTTGTTGAGGGATTCTCTACCATAGCGGCACCTCTAACCAAACTGACATAGAAAGCAGCAAAGTTTCAGTGGACAGAGGCATGCGAGCAGAGCTTCCAGGAACTGAAAGATAGATTGACCTCTGCCCCAGTGTTAACATTGCCAGAAGGTACAAAAGGGTATTCAGTGTATTGCGATGCATCAAGCGTTGGGTTGGGTTGTGTGTTGATGCAGCATGGTAAGGTGATTGCGTATGCTTCCAGACAGATGAGGAAACACGAGAAGAATTATCCTACCCATGACCTGGAGTTAGCCACAGTGATTCATGCCTTGAAAATGTGGAGACATTACTTGTATGGCGTTGATGTTGATATTTTTACAGATCACAAGAGCCTACAGTATATCTTCACTCAGAGGGAATTGAATCTGCAACAACGTCGCTGGTTAGAACTACTAAAAGATTATGACGTGAATATTCTGTACCACCCGGGAAAAGCTAATGTTGTAGCAGATGCTCTCAGTCGTAAGTCCATGGGGAGTTTGGCGTATTTGCAGCCCGAGAAGTGGGAGTTATTCAAGGAGATACATCAATTAGCCAGCCTAGCCATTCGTATAGCAGACACAGAGGACAACAGAGCGGTAATTCAGAACGCCGCTGTGTCATCACTAGTTGTGGAAGTGAAAGAACGACAATATGAAGATCCTGACCTAGTCCAGCTTAAGGGAAGAATTCTGCTGGGGAGAGCGCCAGATTTCTAGGTAACAGAGGATGGAGTGCTACGTTGTAAAGGTCGTCTCTGTGTTCCAGATGTTTCAGGGCTCCGCCGGCATATTATGAACGAGGTACATTACGCCCGTTATTCTCTTCACCCCGGTGCGACAAAAATGTACCATGACATCAAGGAAAACTACTGGTGGCCAGGTATGAAAAGAGAAATTGCTGAATTTGTAGCCCAGTGTCCTAACTACCAATAGGTGAAAGCAGAACATCAGAAACCAGGCGGGTTAACTCAAGACATAGCTGTGCCTCTCTGGAAATGGGAAGCAGTGAATATGGATTTTGTAACAGGATTACCCCATACCAGACACAGACATGACTCTATATGGGTGATAGTTGACAGATTGACAAAATCAACTCATTTCCTACCAGTAAGAACAACCTTCTCGGCCGAAGATTATGCGGAGTTGTATATCCGAGAAATAGTCAGGTTGCACGGAGTGCCGGTGTCCATTATTTCAGACAGAGGAGCACAGTTTACAGCTAGATTTTGGCAGTCGTTTCAGAAAGGTCTGGCAGCGCAGATTAATTTGAGCACAGCATTCCACCCTCAGACAGATGGACAGGTTGAGCGCACTATTCAGACACTCGAGGACATGCTGCGAGCGTGTGTGCTAGACTTTGGCGGTAGCTGGGATGAGCATTTGCCGTTAATTGAATTTGCTTATAATAATAGTTATCACTCGGCTATTCAGATGGCGCCTTTCGAGGCTTTATACGGGCGAAAATGCAGATCGCCGGTTGGCTGGTTTTAAATAGGGGAATCGGCGTTGATTGGGCCAGACATTGTTCAATAGTCAGAGGAGAAGGTAAAGCTTATTAGAGAACGCCTACTGACTGCACAGAGCTTCCAGAAATCATATGTTGATGTGCGGCGCAGAGACTTGGAATTTGATGTGAATGACTGTGTATTTCTGAAAGTATCTCCGGTGAAGGGAGTGATGAGATTCGGCAAGAAAGGTAAACTCAGTCCAAGATTTGTTGGGCCTTATCAGATTCGTCGAAGGATAGGCCGAGTAGCGTATGAGTTGAGCTTGCCGCCAGAATTAGAATCCGTTCATCTGGTCTTTCATGTGTCTATGCTGAGGAAATGCATAGGAGACCCATCCAGAGTAGTCCCAGTCCAGGATATCTAGGTTACAGAAGAGCTGGCCTATGAAGAGGTTCCAGTAGCTATCTTAGACAGACAGATTCGTAGATTGAGAACTAAGGATATTGCTTCTGTCAAGGTATTGTGGCGTAACAGGAACCGAGAAGAAATGACATGGGAGGCTGAGGAAGATATGAAAGCTAGATATCCTCACTTATTCCAGGCCTAGTCAGGCGACAGGTATGTCCGTATTATTACTTATGCAGTACCTTATGGTTGTGTATGTATATATGAGAAAGATTGGTGTTTAGCTATTCAGTGAATCCTAAAGTGTTGTGTGCAGTACCTGTATTGGACTTTTCTACGTTTCAGGTTTTCGGCATAGTCCATATTACAGGGGAAAGTCTGCTGAAATTTTCCTAAGTGGTAAGTTGAGAAGTCCTCTAGATAGAAGTTTACATTCGAGGACGAATGTTCTTAAGGGGGGGGAGAATGTTATACCCCATAGGAATTCCGGCACCTAGATGGCCTATTCGTGCGTTGGTTAAGCATATTTGGAACCATACGTGCTAGAGAAAGGCCCGGGAAAAGACCGGACGAAGAAACCTGTCGAACCATCACGGAAGGAGCCGAGGTAGAGCCCCTCCGCGATGGCAACGTGTCACGAAGGTGGAGCCTCCACATTGGCTCCGTGACACGTTGGCCCTGTCCAGGCCCAAGTATATAAAGCCCCACTTCGGTTTATTTCCATTTAAAACATATGAAATTTCCAGAAAACGCAGAAGAACAGAGGAGAACGAAGAGGGTAAATATATTTTCGTCCGATTACGCTGTCAAACATTGTCCAAACTCAAATTAACCTCAGGTACCGAGGTATTTAGCAGCAGGGAGCATTCCTGCGGATTTAGTTTCGTGAAATACGGCCAACGAATCGTCGAGCTACCGGACTAAGGTAAGTAGAATTGCTCCAAACTAGTGTCTATGTGCTCCTAGCTGTGAAGTGAATACTTCTCCCTTCTGGACTTCTGAAAAATAGCAAGTTTTCGACCGTCTTTCGATAAGCCTAAGTTTAGGCTATAATTATATCGAAAGTGATGTCATCCTTTAGAATAAAGTTGTATTTAGTATTAATTGATGTATATATGAATGCAGTTGGGAGAAATAGCTGGAGTACTAACCGAGCCCCGTCCGATAGTCGGATAACTCGAGGTTAAGGTATGTGAAGCTGTTCTTCGGCAAGTTGGTAAGCCTTAGCTTGGTAAATCATAGTAAACTCTGTATTTGTAACTCTTAGAGTTGAATGTTGAGAATTAAGTAAGTCTAGTAGATTCTGAGTTGTGTTGCCATATCGTATTCAGTCCGAAACTCAGTAAAGCATGCGCCAAAGGGCAAGTTAGTATTCCCGATTTAGTTTAGCCTATTATGTGATTAGCAAGCATGTTGTAGAATAAAAAGAGATAGATTTTTAGAATAAAAGTTAGTAAAGAAAGCTCAGATAGACAGACAGTTGTGGCTGCAGATTAGCCATTCAGACAGATAGTATCCTGACTACAGATTAGCCACACAGTTAAATAAAGATTCCATAATCAGTATAATCAGTAAACAATCAGTATAATACAGAAAGAGATCAGAATAAGAAATCAGATTTCAGATAGCCTTTTTCAGTTATACATGCTTGCTATTTATATGTGTTATTGTTTGTTGAGACTTGATATGGCGTGAGGGCACCTTATTGAGCGTCCTCGCCGCCCCTGGGTTGGTAATCGTGTCGCCCACTGAGCAGGTGGGTTTACCTCACTCCAAGGAGTGGCATGCCATCCCCAGTTTGGACGTAGATGGGATGAAGCTTTCCCCATATCAGGCTGATCAGCATTACAGTATAGATAGCCCTGTCGTGCGCAAGCACCCAGGGAACAGATACAGTTACAGTACAGATCTTATTACAGGTGTAGCTCCGGTTTCAGATAGCACCGAGGAGAGTTCCGGGGAAACAGACCCTATCTGTTACTGTCTACACAGGAGTCCTCCGGACTCAGACACGGTTATTTATATCGGAGGCTATGGCCCGAGCCGGAGACCCAGGGGGGCGGTAGAGGAGCTCCGAAGTGAGTAGATGAGTGGAGTGACTTATTTTTGGTTGGTTTTGACCCGGGTAGGGGTATATAGATTGGTTGCTTGTTTGGCGCCGTCCGTCTTATGGGGGTTGGTATCGGCTATTGTTTGCTATATATGCGTATATGTATTTATGTGCTACATGTTAGTTAATAGGCAGCAGGCTGCTGCGTCCACAGGTACGCTCCTGCCCTATCACAGAACAGGAAGTCTGGTTCAGTTCATATCAGTTCTTACAGATTCAGTATTCCCCTGCTATTCAGAATTGCTAGTTATGTTATTGTATTCAGTTATGTTATTTCAGTTGCTTTGCATACTCGGTACCAGTGGTACTGACGCCTGGTGGGGCACTGCATTACTTGCCTGCAGGTACTCATAGACGAGGAGGTGATCCCTCGTGATCCTAGCCACCGCAGAGTCATCAGCTCCTGTCATCCGGAGCTTGATATCTTAGAGGTTTATATCATTTCCTTTGTTGTACAGTATGGGTAGGCCGGGGCCCTGTTCCGACCATCTATTTAGTATTTCTAGAGGCTTGCAGTCTGTATATATTTTCCTGTGGTCAGTTGAGCCGGTCGTGTGAGGCCGTGCAGTTTGTTATAGCTGTTTAGCATTTCAGTTTATGTTGGTCGTGTGAGGCCTTAGTTTGATAGTAGTGGTGACCTTGCCGGTCACGTAGTTATTCAGCATTTTTCTATTTGAGTTACAGATAACTAGACAGCATGGTGGCCTTGTCGGCCCACATAGGGTTCCCCCTTTGTAAGTATGTTTTTGGTTAGCTGAAGTTTCATACAGCTGGCTATAGGCCTAGTCGGCCGGAGGCTGTATTTACAGCCGTTATATAGCCCGTTGATTTCATGAATCTGAGTTAGAGCTAGCCATGCACCAGATGTGCTTAGGCTCACCAGGTAGCAGTCTAGGTCCTACTAGGACACCAGGTGCCAGTCATACCCCCCAAGGCGGGGCGTGACAGCTACGTACCTTGGGACCTTTTCCGAACACCTTGAGTCTAAGCAACTTACTGACTTTCATTTCTGCAGTAGTATTATCCCTTCAAATTGCAGTTCCTTTCCTCTTAGCAGGCATTGTTTGAAATAACATAGTAATTCATGATTTAGAACATTTCATAAGGACTAAGATATAACACAATATACAGTATGAAAGAAGTGTAACATTCTCAAATATGTTGTAGCCTCCTAATTATAAATGAGGTGCGTGTCATACCCGTAATAAAGACTACTAGATATGGATTCATAGACTCCCTAGAAGACTTGAACCTAGGTCTCTGATACCAAGTTTGTCATACTCTAACCTTGGGCCTAGGCAAAACCGACATATGGTTTCTTAACTTGCCCGAGTTAACTAGCTAACATAATCTTGTTATGAGATATGTGTAGAATAAAGTGGAGTAGTTCAACATTATGAGACAAAATTCCATTCATAAATTGTGTTAATGCAAAATCATTATAACAAATAAGTAGAAGGATTTTCCATATTTATATCATGAGTAAATATTCTAGGAACGAGTACGCTATGAAACCTCAAAACTATCTTTAATAAACTAGTTTACCAGGACAAGCTCCTTGGTGACATACCTCTAAGCAATTCTATAAAAGCTAAAATAAATTATATTGCACCAAAAGTTTGTAGGGCTGACCAGTAATTAAAAGAATGGGACCTAGCGTGATACTCGATTGGCTGTCTATCTAGGTACCTGAGTCTGCATTATTAAATAATGCAACATCCCTGGAAAAAAGGATGTAAGTACATATAGAATTGTAGAATACATAAAATAGTTGAATAAACATGGACCATAACTAAAAAAGGACAACTAAAGAAACCATATCATATCATGAGGAACAAAACTAGAGTTCAAATTAGTAGGTTGACCTTAACTTTTTCATTCTTTCATCATTATTAAGTTCATTAAGGGAGCTCTTCTTAGATTAACTGATATAAACCACCATTGAAGCACATAGAATATGATATTTAGCTAATTAGCTAATTCATCCCATCGCTTTCTAGGATAAAAAAATGTTCATAATATGTTTTTAGCATAAATTCATAATAATCCTTTACCAGGATCATATAGAAGACTTATCCTAACTAATGGAATGAACTTTATTCCACATTGGTAGATGTAGTTTTAGGCATTTATCATCTAGACTTATGCCTTCTCGGTTATATCATGACTCCTATGTAATTATGTGATAAAATCTAATTTGAAATCATGTTTAGCTCAATATCTCATAAGTCATAGTACATAATTCGTTTCATATGTCATAAAAATCATAAAGTCTCTCATTTGTGGAGAAAAAACCGTGTATCTTGTCTATCATGTCATAACCATATCTTCTTCATCAATAAACATATGTTCTTTTCTTGTTTTGTTGGACAATCATAATTCTTGTGGCTTCTTGCTTTCCCTGTAAAAATTGTAAGAATCATACAATAAGATCTTATGGAATATATTAGGAATTTCATAGGAGTTCATGATGTGTGTAGTGAACTTACATGAACAAAAGTGTTTATCTCATTGTTAGCTCCAAGTGTCTCATGGATAAGGATTCATGGAATTTCACAAAATGTTTTCGCATGTGCGATAGCCCTACTGCCTTAATTACTTCAAATATATTGAAGGAAGTCTCAAACTTTGGAGAAGAATTCTAAATCCACTCTTGAACCTTGGGATTGCTTTTCTTGAAAATTCTAGTTTAAAAGGTAATCTTTTCTTAGACTTCATAAATAACAAATTGATTATGTCAAATATTCTTACCTTGGTGTGGGAGGACTTGGAGAAGAGAATAACATTGTTCTAGGTTTGCAGGTGTGAAAATGCTAAAAAAAAGTCAAAATCATGTTTTTATAACTACTGCATCAGGCAACTTACGGTGGGCTTGGGCATCAGATATGGTTCGTAGAATCCATTTATGATCGACAAGTCAAACCAAAAATGGTACGGAGTGCCTAAACCAGAAACTCCAAAAATCTATCTTTACATCCTGGAATTGGGTTCTACACTTGTGGATTGTATCGTGCCTGGATGACTCCATTTTCATGTGTCTCATCTATGGTACTGGAATCACCATAGAATACACATATGGCATGTAAAATCCTATTGTACTTGGGGCCCCTCCTTAAACAACAACTTGATTTGTATGAGGGGAGGGGGGTTTAAACTTACACGTCCATGTATAGTTCGCATGTTGATTTGATGGTCGTAATATGATCCCTATTGTAGAACTCTGTTGTAGTTCCTTCATAGGTTGATTCAATTACAATCCTTATGAGTCATTGTGGTCGTGGCTAAGGTACGTGGACCATAGGTCCATTATATGGGCGATAAGTGAATTGTACGGTAGGTGAATATACAGACTTTTACTTTGGTTTGAAATTCTTGATTCCACTTCTTTCTCCTTGACACTACAATACTGGTGCACTAACTTAATACCTTAAAATAAATCTTTTGCTAGTGTGTATGACAACATTCTCATGATTTGAATCAAGTAATTCATAATTCATAAGTTAAATCTTATCCCGAAAGTACAAGATTTTATACATCTATCGATATCGAAACATTATTCTTGTTTCAAAAGGGTTTATCATCCTCTTTTCATGATTTGCCAATAAAGTACCCAGAAGTGCTTAAAAGAGTTGCAAGATAGGATTACATTATATATGGCAACAGAAATACCTTCGAGAAGAATCACCTTAGCTTTGGCATCTAGCTGAGTATTCCTTATATCCTCCTTTGTGTGTCACAGGTTTTGAGACCAACTCTTTGTCGTTTCTTCTATTGGGTCTAACGAATTATTGGACAATCTTTAGTTAAATTTCATGACCCAAGCTGCTATAATTGGAACCCGCAGTAACCTTTGGTGGGCAAACCATATCTTACCAACTAAACCAATCATTTTAGAATCATTTACTCGAAAAAAAACAACTCGTAAGAAATTAATAAAATCCAAATCTAAAAATTAATTAATATGAAAGCTATCTATTACAACCTCAAAATCTGAAAGTCATTGTACTAGGATTCCAACTAATAATGTCTAGAATAATAATCAAAATAACAAAGTCAATGTCTGAAATAAATAAACATCTAAATGAAGAAGATCTGAGGTAGCTTGAAGAAGAATCAACTCATCCTCAGATAAGTCCTCTAGCAGGTTTAAAGATGATGTCACGATGAAGTCTCTAGATCTCAATCTCCAGTCAAAGAAAAGTGCAGGAGTAGCATCAATACAAATACTATGTATTAGTAGGCATCATAGGCTGACTCCGATTAGTAACAAGTATATGATATAAATCAAGCAAACAAGATATAGAATATAAAAAATACTCAATCATCCACATCATGATTCAGGAAATCAACAATATCAAGTAGATATGTCAACTTCAGGCCTATCAATGCCAATCAACTTAAAATGTAGAGTCTTAAAATTAGACAACAGAACATCGCCAACTTATAATGTAAAGAAAATCACAACAATAAATTGAATCATGTCCATATTGAAAATACAACTGTATAACCCTGTATTTTTTCATTCTCACTCCATATCAAACCTTCTCACACATCTGTCTCTCATCTATACATATATAACATAAGCTCTTATTTTTTCTCAACCAGTCATAACCTATAGAGGACACTAGAAATCTATGTATCGTACTAGTGTGGTACTCGCTCCCCTCATATGCTTGTGTGGATGCTCCCTTTTGCACATAAGCTACTCCCATCATAACTACTCACCCAGATGCTCACCTCGAGATCAAGATACTAATCTTAGAATAATGATATATTATTCAATTATCACACGATCGCTCGTCTGGATGCTCCCATCGGATGAAAACCACTCATACCAGAGTAGTGGGGTGCTATTCAATCCTCATCAATGCATTCACTTATGCTTTCTATTCATTCATCACACAAGACACCAACAATAGTTATACATTGAATATCACAAATGGATACCAAAACCATGAATTATATTGACAAACTTAAATAATTTTACAACTTATTCACATAGCAAGATCAAATCATTATTATCAATAATCAACTACAACCGAAGGATAATGATGTTACACCCCGTAAAAGTTGATGAATAATAAGCGTACGCGTGTATTTAAGATAAATAAAGAGATTCCGATGCGTGTGAGAAGCCTCGGAAGTCAAGTCGAACGGAGCTAGGTCGCAAAAGTCCAGCACGACGTGCCAGCCGGCAGGACATCGGCCAGCGCGGTGCCAGCAACCTTGGTGACTTGAAGGGCGAGGCGCGGCCCTAGGGCTGGTGCGAGGCGCCTCCCTAGTGTACCGCCCTCCTATATAAAGCCCTCCTTTATCATTTTAAGTTCATTTTCCAAATCAACACACATCCAGAGAGGGAAAGGTACGAGGGAATCAATAAATTTCATCTGTTTACGCTGCAAAACACCGCCCGAATTCAAATTAACTTCGGGTATTGAAGTTTAAGGATGCAGGGAGCATTGTTACGAAGTTATTTTCACAAAATTCGCCCGGCAAATCGTAATCGCGCCGAGCCAAAGTCGTTGGAATTGCTCCAAACTAATTTTTATACGATCACAACATTCAAGTAAGCATTTCTCCCTTCTGGACTTTTGAGAAATTAAAAGTTTTCGACTGTGTTCCATTAAGTTGAAATATAGTTAATAATTATATAAAAAGTTATCGTTTTTGCCGAATTTAATACTGAAACTAGTCATATTCCCCCAGTAATACGATTACAGTTGAGAAGCGCAGTTGAATATGAACTGAAACTCACCAGTTAATCAATAATCGGCGAACGAGGTATGTTAAGGCAATTTCCTTCGGCAAGTTAGCTTCTTTAGCATGATAACTCAGTTTGAATCCCAGTAAGAATACCAGAAGCATGTCTATTGTGATTAGTTGTTGTTATTAGCTGAAACCCATATTCCATGTTTAGTTTGGGATGGATTATGCCTATATAGACTTCATGACTGACCCCAGGGTTATTAGTTATGTTGACGCCCGCCAGAAGCGAGATGACGTCGCTCTACGGAGCGGTATGTCATCCGCGAGGGACGAAGATGGGGTCCCAGGTCCTCATACAGTCCATTCCATGGGTGGGCTATTATATGTCGTGGTTGGCTCTATACACCCCCGTCGAGCCTGCTGCCCGAGGTGCAGATATTAGGAGTCCACTAGACTCAGACACAACTATAGTCAGGGGCCGAATGGGCTCAGTTGCAGACCCGGGGGATTGGTAGGACGACTATAGCTATTAGTTGACCCAGTGCAACCTTAATAGGGGTATATACACTGAGGTGTACTCACCAGGGCTTATGGGGGGCCCAGGTGGGTTATTCTATGTTGGTTGTACCTTTCGGCTTATGGGGGCCAGGTAAGGTTTTTGTTTGCTTTAGTTACTAATAAGTTAGATATTAAGAAGTTCTATTACTTAAGTATGATCTCTATTCATTCATTTCAGTTATTCTCAATTTCATTTCTTTCATTTCAGTTATTTACAATCATCGCTTTACATATTCGGTATATATTGTACTGAAGTCCTTTCTGGGGTGCTGCATTACTTTCCTTCAAGTACGGATAGACAAGGAGCAGGTCCCTCTAGCTTCTATCTAGGATTAGTAGAAGAGTCGGCTCCTTTCTTTTGGATCTTATAGGAAAAAGGTTTACTCTATTTTGATTGTATAGTTTATAGGTAGGTGGGGGCCCTGTCCCGACCATCATATTACTCCTAGAGGCTTGCAGATTGTTTCTATTTCCCTGCGGTTAGCTAATGGCGACCGTGTGGAGCCCATATGTATTTCAGTTTACCTGTTGGCCATGTGGGGCCTTGTTTAGCTGTTAGTTAGCGGCCTTTTCGGCCATGGTTTAGCTTAGCACTGGATTTACTTTACAGTCATAACTAGACATAATGGTGGTCTTGTCTGCCTGCGTAGGATTCCTTGTTATTGCCTGTTTCTGGTTAGATATTTTCCTTTACAGGTGGCTATAAGGCCTTGTTGGCCGGAGGTTGTATTTATAGCCGAGATATAGCCCGTTGTTTTCCAGATTTGGGGAGTAAGCCTGCACCAGGAGTGGACATGCCTAGTTAAGTTAGTCCAGATCCTAGTAGGGTACCAGGTGCAAGTCATGCCTCCCAAGGTGGGACATGACAAATATTGCATGCTTATTAGTTCATAATACATATGAGAGACTAAACAGAGTCTAACTCCAACTAAATCATAACCTACCTCAACAGAAGAACTTGTATGTCACCCTAATTCACTTTAGCCTTTTCCTTCCTCAAAGTTTCGGAATGCTCAAAGTCTAGAAACATACAAATTAAGAGTATTTAATCATCTATTCCTCAATCATATGCTTGGGAATTCAAAACCATCCAATTCTACCCATTATCAAGGTTCAATTCCTTACCCACGAGTTAATTACCATAATCTAATCCCACAATGATCGCATTATCCGAGTTAATGGGCTTTCTAATCCTTTAATCCCCTTTAACACAGTTTTTGATGTTAAAGGTCTCAGCCTAATCGAGTTCTAGGTCCCAAATTATTACAACAATGTACTAGCACATTAAATTTTACACTAGGAAGTGTTATTTAACAACCTAGAAGGTTAGAAATCAATCACTACCAATACCTACACGATTTACAAAAACTATTATAGTTTTAGGGTTCTAACCATCATTCCCCTATTAATGACCTTTCAATGATTTTAGGGAGTTAGAGGTTGATAGATGGAAGGTTTGGGTAGAGAAATCTTACCTTTGAAAGTGAAATTTTACCTAGCCTTGGAAAAATTACCCTTCAGTTCTCCCAGTTTGTGTCTTATTATTATAAGTGAAAACCTCAAAATTACTGACTTATATGGGTATTTTGCCTCGCGCCATCTGTTGAAATGGTCAATTTCTCACTGCAGTGGACCTGCAATAGAGACAAAGACCTCGCTATGGCGAGATTTGGCACTTCACTAACTACTTCTATAGAGATCTCACTGCAGTGGACATCCCACTGCTGCAGCAGTGTCCTGTTAATTAATAGCTCAGTAATACTGCATATTTTTTTATTTCAAAACACAAGTCTTTTATTAGGACATCACAACACCTTCCAAATATATACTTAGCTGTAAAATGATGCTACAGATTTATTCATAGACTCCGAATTCCCTACGAAGATCTAGTTCACGAGGTCACCCCCTAATAGAACACAACACACAATAGTCAACATCAAGATTAAGCATAATTCAGTTTTTCACTAACCTATTTGAGTTCTTCTTAGCTCATTTTTACTATGGGGACTCTAACAGGGTACTGTGACCCCAACTATCTCATAACAACTGATCATATTGTTACATGAAATACCAATTAAATCACCTTTCATTTCCGAATGGCAGGAAGAAATCAAAGGGAAGAAGAACTTGACTTAGAGAACAACTGGGGATACTTGTTATGTAAGACGGACTTGATCTCTCAAGTAGCCTTCTCCACAGGGTGGTTCTTCTACTAGAGCATTACCAACACAATCTTCTTAGATAGAAGCTTGCATATCTACCTATATAATATAGTTGAAGGCTCCTCTTCATAAGATAGGTTTACATCAAGAAAGATCGGATCCCAGTGAATGATATAGGTGCCATCATCGTGATACTTCTTCAGCATTGAGACATGAAACACTGGATGAACTCTGGATAGTCTTGGAGGCAAGGCCAATTCTTAAGTCATCTCTCCCACATGCTTGAGGACATCAAATGGACCAATGTACCTTGGACTAAGCTTCCCTCACTTTTCAAGCCTCCTGGCCCTCTTCATATGTTAAACGTTGAGTAGAACTTGCTCTTCCACCATGAACTCCATATCTCGAACCTTTCGATCTATATATTCATTTTGTCTATTTTGGGCTGCCAAAAGCTTTTGTTGGATCTTTTTAACCTTCTCTAACGACTCTTTCAATAGGTCGGTGCCCCATGGTCTTACCTTAAAAGCATCAAAGCAACCAATATGAGACCTACACCTTCTTCCATACAAGGCTCCAAATAGATCCATGTCAATACTTGAATGATAGCTATTATTGTAAGCAAATTCAGGCAATAGTAAAAACTTATACTAGTGACCACCAAAGTCTATTACACAAACATAGAACATATCCTCCAACACTTGAATCGTTTGCTTAGACTACCCATCAGTCTGAGAGTGCAATGTGGTACTCAATCCAGCCTAATACCCAGCTCAGTTTGTAAAGTTCTATAAAATTTATATATAAATTACGTACCTCTGTCTGATATAATAGAAATCAGAACCTCGGGAAATCAAACAACCTATCGAATATACAGTTTGGCTAATTATCTATATTGTAAATCAACTATACTAGCACAAAATGGGCAGACTTAGTCAGCCTGTCAACGATAGCCTATATGGAATTGAACTTGCCCAATGTTTTCGAAAGATCAACCACAAAGTCCGTAGCTTTCTTTTCCCGCTTTCATTCAGGAATGGACATTCTCTAAAAGGTTTCTCCTGGCCTCTAGTGCTTATACTTCATCTTCTGGCAATTCAAACACTGAGCAACAAGTATGTAATATCACGCTTCATTCTGCTTCACTAAGGAGATCATTGGGTACTCTTTCATAGAGAGTTGAGGTAGGACTCCAAAGCGATGTTAGATGAAATAACACATGGATAGATATTCTTAAAGAGTTATGATGAATTGGAGACCTTGCTCAATCTTATGTCAGTAGGTAACCTCGACCAAATGTTGGACCCGTTAGGAAGAAGAGTTTATTATTGTTTTCTTGATGACTACTTTGGCTACAATCAAATCAACATAGATATGGAGGACCAAGAGAAAACTACCTTCACATGTCCCTATACAGGAGATGTGGAATTATCATGGCTAATGTTATACATTTAGCCGTCATTTCACCTTACATTTGGTTGTTTCATCATACTTTGAATGTTAAAAACAGGTGTTACCCTTACCTTTGTTACTTGGCTACTTCTTTGTTAGCAACTCTTTTAAGTATTTGGTGAATTCGGTCAGCTCTTTTAGAGCATCAATGAACAACATCCGTAAGGCTGCCTCCTTTAACCTCTCAATACGCTTATCAATTGTGTCATCTAGAGTTAGGTTTTCGAATACTGCTCAGTGTCATTGGATTGTGCAACAAGTGATCTAGCTTGTTGTTCATAGACAAACTGCCCTAGTTGACATTGCATATCATTCAGTTCCTTCTTCATCTCATTGTTAACCTGCTGCTACTGCGAATTTCACTTCTAATTTTGCATCATATTTTCAGCTATGCTCTAGGAACAGTGGTGTACTGATAAAAGAACCAAGTAATAGATGTTGCATCTTTCTTTTTTGACCCTTAAGTAAGAAATGTTGATTTATATTCTAAGCGTGACAAAAATCTTGAGGGTCTTTAATGAAATCAGATTTTATAAACAAAGGAGGACTCAAGCTGAGAAGCTGTTGGACCCTCAAACTCTCTCAGCTGTCGGACCCTCGAACTCTCTAAACTGCTAGCACTTGTTGTTTCCCCTATTTGTTATTGCTGTGCAGCTACTATTTGTGTGAATATTTGCAGATCATAAAAACAAAGTAATTAAGAAAACGAAGATCACATGATATCTAAATAAACTTTTACTATTCATTTTCATAAATTCAGGCAATATCCAATTATCTTGACTTTGGCACATAAGTCATCATCCCACAATGCACAGTAATTATTTGAAGAAATTTTTATTTTTATATATAATTATTTACTCAAAACGATATTTTAATACTATTACTATTATTTTATAATATTACATACTACATGATTTGGTATTCATGTGTAACATACATGTCGAAAAAATTGTTGTTTACTAAAAATATGCCAAGACCTAATTTGTTACTGAATAATCCGCTAAGGGTAACAAACATACAAAAGAAATTGAAGAGCAAGTTGGATTATAGGAAGAATGACCACTACTACTTCCGAGTAATTAATATGATTACAACAATACACATAATAATTGAAAGGGAAACGAAAAAAGGTAAAAGACGAGCATTCTATATCCATCGAGTTGCACAATATATTTTCAAATATAATTTTTATAGTATTATTAGGACTCGTTTGATATAAGAAATAAGAGATAAATAATTTTGGGATTAATTTTTGAATTGATTTATCAATCTCGAAATAATTTATCTCAAAATTAGTTATTTTAAAATTATAATGTTATTTTTATTCCATATTAAAGTTAAAATAATAATTTTGAAATAACTAATTTCAAAATAATTTATTGTGAAATGATTTATTTTCCAACTAAACGACCTCTTATTGTTTAAAAAGTCAGTTGTATCTTCTCCAAATATTTTAGGATCAGAATGAACACGTGCGTTGCAATGATTGGACTAGTAAACTATAAATTAACAAGTCTAGAGGTCAGAAATCAAAACAATAAAAACATTTGTTTTGAAGTGTTTTACTTTCTTCCAATTATCTTATTCTGTTTTTATCAAAAGATGCCTTACGGACAACTTGAAGTTTTTATTGGACATGCAAGAGGTCTTAAAGATCAAAATTGGCTCAGTATTTTCCTCACTTACTCCCTTCCTTTATTCTATTTATAGTATTTCAAATTACGAAACATAATAAATTTTTATTAAATTTTGAAAAAGGCCTCAATTCAACTAGATTCCATTCGGTTTCATCACTTGTAGTAAATCTAACTTTCAGTTAAAAGTTCGTGTTATTGATTTGGATCCTAGAAATATGAAAAAATATATATAAATTTAAATTTTAAATTCGCGTTCTTAATTTTAAAAAACAAACAATCAAGTAGATCAGCTACACTACTGAAGCTTTGATGATTAAAAAAGAAAAATGTAAACTGCAGATAGAAAAATAAATTTGGTCTTCTTCTTACAATATGTTCAACTTTTAATCTGGCTTCTTTAATATAAATTTTGTAACCACGTAGATGTCCCCTAATTCTTTATCTTATATGTCATTAATACGTACCCTTCATTTCCTTATACGTAAGCTAATAATTTAATATTATTATTTTCTTGGGTTAAATTTCAACAGCTGATATGAACCCTTATGTGGTCGTCACCTGCCGTACTGAAGAGAAGAAATCCAGTACTGCATCAGGTTAGTATTAATTAATCTTTGATCAAACATTGAAGTTTTCTTTTAATATCACCTATTCTACTAAGAATGTTAAAACTCCTAACATTTAGCAACAATGTAAAAGCCCGCAATCAATAGATGTTATTTTCAATACACTAACAGCATAAGAGTTTAGTTTTTGTTACAGTTTTCAATAGATATAAATTAATAGTATAAGTACTTGTTTTTATAGGTGAAGGAGAGAACCCTGAGTGGAATGAGACTTTCCTCTTCACCGTTACTCGTGGTTGTGACGAGGTTCACATCAAGATTATGGATGAAAATACTTTCAAAGATGACGATTTCATAGGAGAAACAACGTTAGTAATCTCCCTGATTACTTTCTCTTTTATTTGCAAATAATCTATAGTCTCTCATGGTTCTTTCATTCTTTTTTTTCGTGATCAAAACAGGCTTTCATTAGAGGAAGTGTTTGATAAAGGAGAAATAGAAACAAACATGTATGAACTTTACAAGGATGATGAAAGTTGTGGATCCATCAATATTGGCCTCACTTTTACGGAGGTAATATTATAGGTTCTTCAACAACAAAATCATTTTTCTTTTTTTGGTTAAAAGAGCAAGACTGATCAAGATTAATATATTTTTCTCACTTGCAGAGGGATGAATATGACGAGAACTACTAGTCTACGCAGTCCAGCCCACGAATTTGAGTTTATGGAATAAATAATGAAATGATATTGGATTGTTTTGTTCAGTTATCACTTTCTCGGTTTTCATGCAACGTACGCATTGGCTATGCAGTAATTTTTGTATTATTTCAGTATGAATCTAATTAGCAAATATACTATTGGTATCATCAATTGTTATTAGCCTGCTATCTCTCACCTTTGTTTCTGATATTTATTTTAAAATTGCAGTAGAAGTTCTCAAGAAAATATTTAGGAGATGAATTGATTTTTCTTTTTAATCTTATATTTTGGGTATGTCGTTTTAATTTTGTTTGTAATATCTTTAAATACATGTGGTAATAAACCAAACTAAATTGATGAGTGTTTTATAGGCCAAGACTATTATTGAATCATCTTGTATTAAATTTATAATCAGATATTATATTAAAATTAGTAAAAGCAACCGCACTTCGCGCGATCATTTAAATCCACTGATTTTATAAAATAATACTTTTATAAATTTAATCAAACTAAACAAATGGATTAAACAATAAATATACATGCAAAATAACTTCATAAATTAAATAAATGACAAATATAATTTTTTTTTTCAATTAGCACTGACACTTTCTCTTTAAAAATACGACATCTACAATATGAAAAAAATTTATCAGCCGTTATAACTACAATAATATATTCCTTACATATTAAACTACATAGTAACAAACGTTAATTGTGAAAAAGAAAATGGCAATAACATATTATCATTCATTCTCGAATCGATCATCTTTGATTTTATTTTATAATTTTAGCCTTTTGCTTTCGGAAAGTGTTACTATTTGAAATTTTAGAAGAACCAAACAAAAATCAACGTGAATTATTAATTTTTTTAATAAATAAATAAATATTGGTAAAAGGAACAATAGAAAGATGGGGAAAAGGTTAATAGATATTCTAGTTTTAACTTGATATTTTTTTGTAGAAAGTTCACCGCTCCCTTTTGTATTACATATATCATTTAAATGTTCCCCCATTTAAAATGCTCAAAAGAAATTGTTAAAATGATAAATAGAAGAGAGTATGTGTCATGATTGTATGAAAAATCAACTAATTATATATATTTGTAGAGGAAAGATATTTCAATAAATTGATAAGATCCTTAGGTTCTTTATAAAAAATCATGATACCAAAGTGATAGGGTTCAATTTGAAACAACATTTTTATTTTAATGTCAGTCCAGAAATACACAGTTATTGCTTCAAGAAGCATTTACAACTTGCAGTTTAACTTGAAAATTTATCCACACTTCTCTGCTGAATGTGAGCAAATAATTTATTGTGTAGTTATCTATGTCTTGGGATTACAGAAACTTCATTCCAGTCATATTCCTCAATAGGTCATCCGACACAATATCCTTGAAGCCATATCAAATTTTGTTACTTCTCATCTTCTTGTCATGGTTCACGAAGCACATCAAGGACTGAAGGTTCTATGGTCTTTATGTTTTACCATAGGCATACCAATTTGAATTTCTCTTCAAGAGATGTCAGTATAGATCTTTAAAAGAAATTTTGGTTGTACCTTCAGTAATTTCAGTAGCAAAAACACAGCGCAAATACTCAATTAGTGAATATCAATTACCAATTCAGAGGTCTAATAAATGACATTGACCTTCAATGTATATCTTACCACCCGTACACCAAAAAAATATAATATAAATTATTATAGAGATAAATTAGATAACCCGAAAACTGTAGACTAATGCATGCAATAATGCAAGTATACATAGAGTTATAGGAGGAACGTTCACTATTCCAAAATAAGAAGAAAAAATCATTTCATTGTGGTTTTTCTGATTGAAACTTAGCTATTCATGTTTTGTGTAATCCTATTTAATGAGGAATTTTGGCTTATAAAATCCATGTATGGGCTAAATAAGTTTTATAGTAATAGATACAATCTCTTATTATACCATTAACAGACTTCTTATCATTCAAAAGTTGATGTAAATAATTACTAGTTGCATTAATAGAAATATGACTCCTACAAACTGCAGTAGCGAAGTCATATAGATGATTAAAAATATCTGACCTTTAAAAAAATTAGATCAATTTCTACCTGAAATATAACTTAACAAAATCAACAAAAGAAAGTATATAGAGAGGTCAGATCTTTAAAAAAATTAGAAATTTATAAAACTCACTAACTCAACAACTAAAGGTTCAAAAAATCAGCTCAATAAAAAAATTTCATAAAATCACCAAAATAAATGGATAAAAGACAGAGTTTTTTACAAGTCAGTTTGCAGAAGCTAAAAGGGAGGGGATAATCAAACCTCAAATAAAAGTCTTTGAAAGTCATCATAGCCTTCTTCCTCTTCCTTTTCTCTTGTACTTTATGGAATCTTCTCTAATCTTTTTTCCCTTCTATAGTCTTAGATTGGAGATTTTTGCTTTAACTTTTATAAACTAAATTAAACAATTCATGAAAGGTATAAAGTAAGATAAAATAAAAGGAAGAAAGATTATTATTAAATTTCAATACATATTATTAACAGATTTTAATACCTTGGTGAAATAAAAAAAACAATAAGAATTCTCTTATACTTTTAAATGTAAAATTTGTTGAATAGCTCTGAGACCCTCAGAATGTTGGCTGTAACTTGATCACTGGTTCAACCTTTGTAAAATTCAATACAATACTAAAATTTAATAAAAAAAGGCTTGATTTTTTTATTAAAGAAAATTTATTTTTACTTTTCAAGTGTTAAGAATACCAGCAAGTTATATAAATATAGCATCGGCACAACTCAAGTAGGTTAATGTATAGAAATACAACGGAGATCTCATCTCCATGAATATTTTACTAACAACATTTATTTTCTTATAGGGATATATATAGAAAATACACCAAATGCAATTTTCAATTTGTTAGAAGATTAAAAGAAAAACTCCATAGCTTATCCATTTGGAAAAGCTATACAAAATTCAAGATTCACTCAAGTTTCAGCTAATGAACTGGTAAATGCTATTAGCCATAACTCAGGTGAACAACTTCATTACTGCAGACTAATTTTTGTTGCCCATTCAGAACCTCTTGAAATGAGAAGCAACATAACAATTCGGTGACATGTTCATTTCAAGGGTAAAGCATGTTATTGATATATACAAATATTTTTTCCTATACAAATGTCAGCATCAAATTGTCTTGAATCCACACAATATGAAGCAAACCAAAATTAAACTGCTAGTAAAATTTAATGCAAATGTATAATAGTAACTTGGCGACCAATGATATAAAAAAAATCAAGCGTTCACTCCAGATAATATTTTCAATAAAAATATTAGAACATATAATTCACGTGACTCCTTTATTTCTCACCAAATGTAGTTTGTTTTCATTGTAAAGTAAGATTAGAACTTCTTTTTTGTATGTGTGTGTTGTTCAGCATCAAAGTTTAAGGACATGACATCTCGCATCAAAATAACTGCATGACAAAGTTCACACAAAATTGTTATTCTTTTACTTCTTTGATAAGTCCAATTTGAAGACCAAGTACACAAACATATAAAGAGTTATATAGAGTATTTAGTATTTTGAAATAAATAATTTTCTAGAAATTAGAAGAAGAGACGCAATTTTTAGGATTAGTAAAAGTGATTTTTTATTTTTTAAAATAGAATAGTTAGGAAAAAATGACTTATTCTTGTTATTTGTCTAATAAGAGTAGGAAAAAACTTATCTCGTATAATAATGAGTGATAGGTCCAATATAATATAATAAGTATTTGATTTCACAGTTCATTCCAGTTTGTGCAACTGATCAAGAAAAGAAGATATGCAAGCGTAGAGAATGTTATGAATTTTTATCATCTCATTAATGTATTAAAATGGGATAAAACTATGCAATTTTCTGTTCTTAGTCTTTTTTATTCATCTTGAAAATAAAGGCATCTCAAAGTTGTAACCAAAAGCTTTACTTGCTTATATATAAATTATTAGTGTCCTTGAAATTCAAATTTTTTTTTGATTTTTAAATTTAAGCCAACATCTTGCGTAACTATAAAAGTTATCGTCATATGACAAGATTACAGGTTCAAGTTATGAAACAGCCTCTTGCACTAATGCAAGATAATATTGCATAAATAAGATCTAATTTAGTCTGACCCTTCCCTTGAACACACTCATAGTGGGATCTCAAATGCACTGGCCTGTTCTTTTCAAGGTTAAATCAAAAGTCACGTGTTATATAATTACAAATAAAAAATTATGTGAAATTAGATTGATAATCAAGTTTGACTGTCTTTCTGATGATAGACAATAAAAATAATTATTATATTTATTATAAAAGTGGTTGGTAAGTAGTGGTTGGTATGTTATATCTGATTAATTTTTAAGGGAGAGATTCATGTTGTTACCTTTAAAAGAAAGTGCAAAACTTATTATGAAACTGTTTTAAGCATCTCATTATTCTAATTCTAAGTACCTTGACAGAATTCAAAAAAATCACTTCTTATTCTTTAATAAATAATTATTATTAGGACTTTCCAAACTCCTAAAGGACTCCAATTCATTGTATGGTTGCAGTCTAGCAAAAATAGAACGGTGGAAGAATCTGAAACTTTTGTATGTCAAAATTTTGCGTTTTATTATCCTAAAATTCCAACAGAACAGGTGTTAACGTCAATCCTTCAAATTTAAGAATGTAAATTTTATATATTTTATTAAAGATTAAATGAATCTGATATATAGACAACAAATTAACCAAAAAATATATTTTTTTAATTATGTAATAAATTTTAATCAAGCAGGAATACGAGAATATAAATTTAATGATACATGAAGCATCAACTAAACATAAAGGAAAAACTAAAAATCGCGAAAAGTTGAAAGTGATGATTTACCTTAGTGGGATTGAGTAAATTTGGGTAGAATTTTTAAAATTGAGAAGAATAATCTTTGTTTCCTACCCTAAGGTTGAGGTAGTAATTCCTAAAATAAATTCAATGTTACAACCAAGTTTCATTTCAACTTCTTCCTACTGCACTATATATTTCTCCATTGATATAAAAGGGATTGGAAGAAGATATACGAAACATCAACTAAACATGTAAAAAAAATTAAAAATCGCAAAAAGACAAAAGAGAAGATTTACCTTGGTGAAAAGGGTAAATTAAATTTGGGAAAAATTCCTAATCGAGAAGAATAATCCTTGTCCCTTATCCTCTATTGAGGTAGTAATCCCTCAAACTTAATTCAATGTTACTGTCAGCCCATATAATTGTTAGCCTACGGGCATTAGGATTTTAGGTAGTCCTATGGGCATTAGGATTTTAGTTTATGCGTATATATAGGCACCCCCTTCCCCATTCTAGATCATTGTATTCAATTCTCAGTTAGCCTTTTTTGATTCTTTCTTTTCTTGTTCTTCAATAAAACCCTTGTTATATATCAACATGGTATTAGAGCCAGGTCCATTCCGTTTGGGCTCCTAGTCCACACGCCAGTCGGGCCTGGGTGTGAAGGGGGGTGTTAAGGTGGGTTAAAGTCCCACATTTGGTCCCAGGTTAAATCGATTCTTCCCTACTTGTAAATAATCACCAATTTTTGCGGATCGAGTTGATGTTCTCCTGTGTTTGATGCTTCCGCTAAATTCGTTGTTGGTTTGGTTTGATTTTGACGACGTTGTTGGTTTGGTTTGCTTTGGACGGCATTGTATGATTGTCGTTGTTGGTTTGGTTTGATTTGGACACCGTTGTTGGTTTGTTGCTTTGGACGGCGTTGTATGATTGTCGTTGTTGGTTTGGTTTGATTTGAACGCCGTTGTTGGTTTGTTTTGTGACTAGAGTATTTTGTTCTTATCGTTGTATGGAAATCCTTTGTGGGTCTGCTGAAAATTGTGTTTGTTGGAGACTTTGTTGAAGGAAGATATTGAAAATTTGGGGTCTTGTTGGGGAAGTATTTGGTTGTTTTTGTTTTGGGTCTATTTGGGAAGTTTTAGTAGATTTGATAAAGATTGAGTTTTTCTTTAGCATATAAGAATCTGATCGTGTTTGGGGAGATCCCTTTTCGGTTTGCCGGGTTTGGAGTAATTTGTGATTCATATAGTGGCTTGATTTGGTTTATGGCGTTTTGACACCAGTTTGAAGATTTGCTGGGTGAAGTCTTGAGGATTTGGCTCTTGAAGTTGTGATTTGGAACTTCCTTCTGGTTGTTGTGTTGAGCTTTGAAGGGATAAAATGAGTTCGAATGCTTCATCAGATGTGGTCCAAGTAGGCAAGCTTTTGGTTCTTATTGCTGAGTATCGTGCTATGGAAGTGACTACATGTGAGATTGTTTGGTTACGCTGGCTTCTTGCAGATATGGGGGTTCACATTTCTCGGCCTACTCCTCTACATTGTGATAACAAGAGTGCGATGCAAATTGCAAAGAACTCTGTTTTCCATGAGCGGACAAAGCACATTGAGATTGATTGTCACTTCACTCGTCATCATCTCCAGCTCGGGACTATATCGCTTCCTTTTGTTCCATCAACCTTGCAGATTGCTGACCTTTTTACGAAGGCTCGGTCGACGTCTCGGTTTCGTTTCTTGTGTGACAAACTCTCAATGCTTATTACTGTCGCATTATGAGTTTGAGGGGGAATGTCAGCCCATATAATTGTTAGCCTATAGGCATTAGGATTTTAGGTAGTCCTATGGGCATTAGGATTTTAGGTAGTCCTATTCCTATGGGCATTAGGATTTTAGTTTATGCCTATATATAGGCACCCCCTTCCCCATTCTGGATCATTGTATTCAATTCTCAGTTAGCCTTTTTTGATTCTTTCTTTTCTTGTTCTTCAATAAAACCCTTGTTATATATCAACAGTTACAACCAAGTTTTTTCAACTTCTTTCTATGAAAAAGAAAATTTCTTTTTGATCAACAATTCCCAAGAATTTGATGTATCAACTTATCTTTAACTCTTTTTAAGATGAGATAGAGAAAGGCACGGAAGAAGTTGTAGAGAGGGAGGAAAAGGAAGAGGGAGAGGAAAGGAGTAGTTTTGGCAGAAATTATTAGAGGAAGAGACACTAATTATCAGGATGAATAAACATGATTGGTGGATTTTCTTCTTCTTTTTTTTAAATGAACAGACTGGGAAAAAAAAGAGAAAATATAGAAAAAAGGATAAATGAGATTCCTAGACTATGAGATATGACACATAGGCGAGCCTAAGTCCCTCCTTTATATAAATATATAGATTATACTCGTATATAAAAATTGTATTTGTCACAATAGAAAATAACATTTTATAAAAATGCTAAATACACCGGCATACAACGAACTAATTAATTTACACCGTTTGATTCTTTTGTACATTACATAAGAGTTTAATGCAGTATATATATATATATATATATATTAAAGGAAGATCAAATAAACTCCTTAATAAAAGTAAGAATAGCAGCAGCTCTTCGACTATCAACGACATTAATTCCATGGAATCCAATATCATCAAACCTAGCCTCCACCGTAACCCCTTCCTTTGACTATCATTTGCACAAAATCTTGTTGCCTATCAACCAAAGGGTCCCTTCCAAACCCAATGATCAAACACCTCCCAAGTTTCTTGATTTTGTCCTTATGTGGCCCATCCACCATTGGATTACAAAACCTATGATCCCTATTTTGTCCCTTGTGGCAATCCCAAATCCCGCAACATATCAATTACTGGCAAAGGAAAATATGTGGCAATCCCTATTTGTCCCTTAAGGTTCATGACCGGCACCTGATTGTTGATATATAACAAGGGTTTTATTGAAGAACAAGAAAAGAAAGAATCAAAAAAGGCTAACTGAGAATTGAATACAATGATCTAGAATGGGGAAGGGGGTGCCTATATATAGGTATAAACTAAAAATCCTAATGCCCATAGGAATAGGACTACCTAAAATCCTAATTCCCATAGGACTACCTAAAATCCTAATGCCCATAGGACTACCTAAAATCCTAAGGCCCATTTGCTAACAATTATATGGGCTAACATTCCCCCTCAAACTCATAATGCGACAGTAATAAGCATTGAGAGTTTGTCACATAAGAAACGAAACCGAGACGTCGACTGAGCCTTCGTAAAAAGGTCAGCAATCTGCAAGGCTGATGGAACAAAAGGAAGCGATCTAGTCCCGAGCTGGAGATGATGACGAGTGAAGTGACAATCAATCTCAATGTGCTTCGTCCGCTCATGGAAAACAGAGTTCTTTGCAATTTGCATCGCACTCTTGTTATCACAATGTAGAAGAGTAGGCCAAGAAATGTGAACCCCCATATCTACAAGAAGCCAGCGTAACCAAACAATCTCACATGTAGTCACTACCATAGCACGATACTCAACCTCCGTGGAAGATCTAGAGACAACATCTTGTTTCTTGCTCTTCCATGATATCAAAGAATCTCCAAGAAACACACAAAAACCAGTGGTGGATTTGCAATCATTGCGATCGCCATCCCAGTCAGCATCACTATAGGCTCGCAACTCGAGAGATGACGTCGAGGGAAACAAGAGGTTCTGAAACTGGGTGCCACGAAGATATCTCAAAATACGAAGTACATCTCCCCAGTGAACTGAAGTAGGAGCAGTAACAAACTGGCTAACAACATGAACTGCATGAGCTATATCCGGGCGAGTAACGGTAAGATACACCAAGCTACCTACAATAGTCCGATAAAGACTCGGATCTGTTAACAAAACACCATCACTAGGAGAGTACCGTGCATTGGTTTCAAGTGGAGTATCTGCAGTCCTGTTGTCAGAAAGGTGCGCCCGTTTAGGCAAGTCAGATATATACTTAGTCTAAGAGAGAAGATATCCTTTCTTAGACTGAGCCACCTCAATACCCAAAAAATAACGTAGCAGGCCCAAGTCCTTCATGGCAAACCGATGAGCCAAATCATGCTTCAATGACTCAATACCATCATGATCATCACCAGTTATAACCATATCATCTACATATAAGCACAAAAGGATTCGCCCTGCACTCGTACTTCTAACAAACAACGCCGAATCATGGTTACTCGGGATAAAGCCAAGGGAAGTAATCACAGTGGAGAATTTCTCAAACCAAGCACGAGGGGCTTGCTTGAAACCATATAGAGCTTTTCGAAGCTGAAAAACTTCACCCGACTGGTGATCAATACCTGGTGGAGGAGTCATATGCACTTCCTCATGGAGATCACCATTCAGAAATGCATTCTTGACATCCTTTGAAATATCTTCCACTGTCGAACGGATGCAACTGCAATCATAATGAGAACAGTCGTCATCTTCGTCACTGGGGCAAAGGTCTCCTCATAGTCCATACCATATTTTTGTGAGTACCCTTTTGCCACAAGTCTAGCCTTGTATCGCTCAACAGACCCATCAGGCTTTGTTTTTATCTTATACACCCATCGACAGCCAATCGTATGTTTACCAGGTGGGAGGGTAACCAAATCCCATGTGTGTGTCTGATGAAGAGCAGTGAGTTCCTCCGCCATAGCATTCTGCCAAAGAGGATCAGACACAGCCTCTCTATAGGACTCAGGTTCAGAAAATTGATGTATGTTTGCAATAAAGGAAGCAAATGGGGGTGTGTAGGTAGAATAAGCAAAATCAGGTAGTCTGGTGGACTTACTCTGACGAGTAGACCTCCTCAGAGGTGGTGGATCTCCAGTCTCAGGCGGGGCTGAAGCACTGTCAGGCAGCACATCGAGTGGCACGGCTGAATCCAAAACTGGAGCCTCTGTGTCAATGCCAAATGGATCAATACGCCGAAGATCTAACTTAGTAACATCATGGGATTTAGCTGGAATTAAATAGAAAGGAATATGCTCCAAAAATGTGACATGCTGTGAAACATATAATTTCTGACTGACAGGATCATAGCAACGATAACCTTTCTGTCCAACACCATACCCCAAAAACACACATACAACTGATTTTGGCTCCAGCTTGTTTCTTTCAACATGAGGACGAAGGACAAAACAAGTACATCCAAAAACGCGTAACGCAGAGTAATCTGGCATGTGACCATATAATTTATGAAACGGAGACATCCCTGAAGTCAATGCAGTAGGAATACGATTGATCACATGTACAACAGTTAGGACTGCTTCTCCCCAAAAATTACTAGGAACCTCTGCAGATAATAGTAAGGAGCGTGCTGTCTCAACAATATGACGGTGTTTCCTTTCGGCAACACCGTTCTACTCAGGAGTATCTATACAAGATGACTGGTGTATGGTACCATTAGAGGCAAGTAACTGAGTGAAATCATTGGAGGTATATTCACCCCCTAAGTCACACCTAAAACACTTTATCACAGCCGAATGTTGCGTTTTAACAAGGGCTCTAAAATTGCTGTAAATGCCAAAGAAGTCAGACCTGCGCTTCATAAGATAAACCCAGGTATACCGAGTATAGTCATCTATAAATGAAACATAATAGTTCGAACCACCCTTAGTGGATACTGGTGATGGTCCCCATACATCAGAATGAATAATGTCAAAAGGAGCAACTGAATAAGACATACTTTTATTAAAAGGTAAGGCAGAAAATTTTGCCAGTTTACAACCACTACAATCAGAAATATCAGAAGTGCTTACATGACCTAAAGCACCAGTAGAGGCTAAAAAACGTAAATGTGACACTGATACATGTCCCCAGCGGGAATGCCAAAGATAAAACTGCGACGACAATGGACTCAAACGAAAAGAAGACAAATCAATGCTGGAGGCGGCAACAGCAGACACTCTGAGACTCTCCAGGACATAGAGTTCCCCCAACCTACGGCCAATCCCAATCACCTTCTGAGTGTGTTGGTTCTGTACAACACAAACAGAGTCAGAAAAAAATACCCAATGACCAGTTCTACACAACCGACTGACCGAAGAAAGATTGAAAGCAAGTTTAGGAATATAATAGACATCAGATAGAACAATGTGAGAGGTAGTAATAGAACCGACACCCTCGACTGGCATAGATGTAGCACTGGCAGACATAACAGTGAGTGGTGAAATGGGTGACAAGGAACCAAAAGATGACAGACAATGTGACATATGATGGGTCGCACCAGAATCCAGAATCCACAAGGATGGGGGAATACCTGATGTACTGTAGGAAGCTGGGCCTAAGCTTGACGCTGACATGGCAGTAGGATTGGATGCCAAAAACTGTCTGAACTGTTCGAACACCCAAGGATCCAACGCCGAAGGAGGCACAATGCTAGACTCAGCATCTACTGATGGTGCAGCATCAGCGAACTGTGGAGGAGTACCAAAGGAGTGTGGCTGTCCATTCTTCTGTTGCTGACCAAACTTAGCCTTGTTGAGTAACAAGGGACCCTGAGCCTTCCAATGATTTTTTTGCTTGCAAAATGCACATTCATCAAATGCAACTTTAGGAGATCGTCGCGATTGATTGGAAGTCTGAGGCTGAGAACGTTGTGGTCTGGACTGATCCGGTGAAGCAACAAACACAGCAGGAGTAGGTGTTTTTGACCCTTTATCCAATTGAGACTTGATACGAGTCTCTTCTGCAATCAGTTCATGGACAACTGAATCAACTGTGGGGAGGGGAGATCGATGAAGAATTGTTCCATGCAGTCCTTTAAAATCAGAACGTAATGCCATCAAAAATTGAACCAAACGTTGCTCTTCCCTCCTAGCAATATACGACGCAAAACTTTTCAATTCTGCGGATTCGGTAAGGGCCAATTGATCCCACAAATCAGACATAGCAGTATAGAAATCTTTAATGCTCATAGCATTCTGTTGAAGAGCATGAATATCATATTCTAATTGGTACTGCTTGGCGAAGTTAGACTGAGTGTACAGTCTCTCCAAGTGATCCCAGATTTCTTTAGCTGTGTCATATTTAGCCAATTGCATACCAATTGACTGAGTTACTGAGTTGTTAATCCAAGTGATAACCTTGGAGTTAGCAGTTTCCCATAAATCCAATGACAATACAAAGTCCTCAGCCTTCTCATCCTTAGGTTTGGATTTAACCCCACTAACATAGCCCCACATGTTTTTGCCACGAAGAAAATTCTTCATGACATAACTCCAATACGCATAATTTTTGCCATCTAATTGAGTGTTAATAGATTGGAGAGAATCATCCTTTCCAACCATATTGACAAAAGCAAAGTGAATACAACAAGATAAGCAACCCCAAAACAACGATAAGAACAAAATACCCTAGTCACAAAACAAACCAACAACGGCATCCAAATCAAACCAAACCAACAACGACAATCATACAACGTCGTCCAAAGCAAACCAAACCAACAACGAATTTAGCGGAAGCATCAAACACAGGAGAACATCAACTCGATCCGCGAAAATTGGTGATTATTTACAAGTAGAGAAGAATTGATTTATTTTGGCTTTGATACCATGTTGATATATAACAAGAGTTTTATTGAAGAACAAGAAAAGAAAGAATCAAAAAAGGCTAACTGAGAATTGAATACAATGATCTAGAATGGGGAAGGGGATGCCTATATATAGGCATAAACTAAAAATCCTAATGCCCATAGGAATAGGACTACCTAAAATCCTAATGCCCATAGGACTACCTAAAATCCTAAGGCCCATTTGCTAACAATTATATGGGCTAACACTGATTATCAACCCCGTCGAGCAAACCCTTATTTACTAACTAATGTTCTAAGGCAACAAACAACAAGTTTATAACTAACATGATTCATAATAAGAGTTAAACAGTTACATAAATCCCATAGTATATGCTTTCTTTTGTTGTTTTAAAAGAAACTACTCTCTTTATCTCAATTTATGTGACACACTTTTCTTTTTTGTAAGTCTAAAAAAGAATGACATATTTCTATTTTTAGTAACAATTTAGCGTTAAAATACTCATTTCACCCTTAGTAAGATAATTTATAGTTACACAAATATCAATGACTTGTTTTAGACCACAATTTTTAAAAGTCTCCCTATATATTTTTGAACTTTGTGTCCAATCAAAGTCCATCACATAAATTAAGACAGAGAGAGTACTATATTTATGTAATTGTTCGATTAGGAAAGCTAGTGATGCACTATCAATCTCTTAACAGGTGCAGTCAACTTTATTATATCCTATGCCCAAATTTATATGACACACTTTCTTTTAAAGCCGGTCTTAAAAAGAAGCATATTTTCTTATTTGATAATTATCTAATGCTACTATCAATATTTTAATTATGTCGGGTCTCATTTATTTGGCCAAAATTCCACAATGGTGTACTTTCTTATTAAAGAATTCATTTATTTTAAGAGTAATTTTATAATATTGCAAAGTCTTCTCATAATTTTAAATTCCGTATCCAATCAAACTATATCACATAAATAAAGACGGAGGACTACTGTATTTGAATTACAAACTACATCACATAAATTAATCCGGAGGACTACTGTATTTGAATTACAAAAATTACAAGTCTCAATATTTTAATGATGACTAATTTGATGCAGAGTGACAAATTAAGCAGATTACAAATCGAGCGAAATCTAATCAAGGATAGCTGAATTGTCTAGCTGACTCAACGGAACAATGTGAAGGTGCTTTCTATGGAAAGAAGTAAGGAAATCAAACGGTTTCCAGCAGGATGGCTATAAAAGGAAAAATTCAGCTGATGTATCGATATGAGTAAACAATCTATCTACGGGAGGATCCAAAAATCAGCAAAAGGAGATTTTTAATCTACTACATCTATGGAAGGAAAATAAGCGCTGTCAAACTGAAGGTCAAGCCCAATCTCTCCCAGAAAGGAAGAAATCAACCCCAAAACAATCAAATCATCTATCTATGAAAATGACATCAAGGAGATTTGATTGGACAAAATACCTTGGGTTATCTATTAATGAGTTGTCAATCAAGATCAAAGGAATTAATCTTGATATCTTCTCCGAGCATTCTGATGAGTCTTTAAAAAGGAGATCAAGAGACTCCATAAGGCTTGTACATCTTCACTTGATCAAATATGACTATTCTAGCCTTACTAAAATATTGTAATCTGAAAAAAATTACTTGTAAGATCAAAAAGATAGAAAAAGTTAGATAGATATACAGGTTGAGGTTGTATCACAAACTCACCATCGTCAGAATTACTGGTGAGCTTACTCCTATAACGATTTTCTATGGACAAGCTTAAAGAAAAATCCTTGTAACCCAAGAGGACTGGACTAGGCACCACAACGATGATCCGAACTAAGATAGAAATGTGTGTTGTTTATTTGATTGCTTTATATTGCTCTGTCATCACTAATCATTTCTGAAGGAAACAAGTCGACTGATACGCTCTCACAGTCGACTGACTATCCTAAGTGCTTTAATTTTTATATTCACCCTCCTTGTTTATCAATTGATATCAGAGCAGAACTCACTCATATTACATAAATGCAACGTGAGAAAAAGATTAGAAGGAATCCTATCAAATTCCAAGAGAAATTCTGCAAGATGGGCATTCTTCATCAAGACCTCCTTACTTCAACAGACAACACTACTCCCACTGGAAAGAACAGTTCAAGATATTCTTCCAAGAAAATGACTTTCAGGCATGGTAGTCATAAAGAAGGGACCAAAGCCTATCCCTAGAGTATCAGATACCACAAAACCAACTTGGAAACTTTTGAAGTTACAAAAGAACAACAAGAAGTAATTCAAGCTAAGGCAAGAGCTATTAGTCTACTTTATTGTGAAGTTAGTGGAACTGAGTACGACAAGATATCCACTTGTGACACTACAAAGGAGATGTGGGACAAACTTGAAGTAACCTATGAAGGCACGAAAAAGTAAAGGAAGAAAGAATAAATGCACTAGTCAACGAATATGAACTATTCAAAATAACTGATAAAGAAAATGTTGAGTCCATATTTGCTCGATTTAGTAAAATAGTTGGACAACTGAAATCTCTAGGCATGGTCTATCCAAATGTCATGCAATTCAGAAAATTTCTCAGAAGTCTTCCTAAAGCTTGGGAGACTAAGGCAACTACTTGAAGATGGAGATCTAGAAAATCTCACTTATGATGAGCTTCGAGGAAATTTAATGACCTATGAACAAAACCATCTCGATAGATACGTCAAGGAAGAAAAGAAGAAGTCAGTAGCTTTCAGTGTTGTACCAGAAGAATATGAAAAGGTGGAAGAAGAGGAAGACAGTGAAGGTTTAGTTCTCATAAATTGAGGAGTCAGACACATTCTCAGACAATGACGACAGACACTTCAATCTGGGTATTGAAACAATGAAAATCAAAAGAATGAAGATCGTTGCTATCACTACAGTGAACCCGGCCAAATAAAGTAAAACTATCCCGAATTAAAGAGAAGAAATTATAGGAGAAACAACCATTCAAAATCCATGGGAGCTTGGAGTAATGAAGAAGCTACAGATGAAGAATCAAAAGAAGCCACGAACATCTGTTTCATGAAACTAGAAGGATAAAGTGAGGTAAGATCTTGTAATACCTTGGGAGTACCTAAGACTAGATTCGAAAATTTGAAATGAGAAGCAGCAGAAAAAAATCTAAGATTGTACTCAGAACTACTCGTGGTACGAGTCATTGGAAGGTCTAATGACTCGTGGGAGCCACCCGTGGTCAAAATTTGCAGAAGGACACTCAGAGGTAATAGGTCCATGGTACAACTCGTAGGACGATGTAACGAGTCAGTGGTTGGAGTCATTGGTTGTCACCAAGGTGCCAAAGTTGGATGGTACTAGTCGTAGTACGACTGGTTATGAAGAACAATGATTTGTGGTAAGTGCCCGTGGGAAGGAGCAGGAAATTCTCCCAGTCGAAGTAATGAATGGAACCCACGACTCGTTGGATGAAGGTACGAGTCATGTTATGAATCGTAGGAAGTCCAGATACAAGTTTTATCAGAGGCAATAATGGGTGGATACCATGAGTCGTGGTATCAAAGGACGACTCGTGGTCAATGATAGTGCAAAATTTCTAGACTTCTCATTAAGGGTATTTTCGTAATTCCCAAGTTTTAAGGTCCTAAGCTATGTTGTTTTAAGCTCAGTTAGAAGGGTTTTAAGAGTTTTAAACCCATCCTAAGATTTACCAATCCATGCAAGTTTAGAGTTCTTCCTTGGAGATCAAGCTTGAGGAATTCCCCAATTTTTCTCCAATTTTCTCTGGGCTTTCAAGAGGGAGTGTATATCAGATTTACCCACGTATGTAGGGCTATGAATGAGAGCTCCTTTCACTCTCATGTTCAAAATTATTCTCAATTCCATTGATTTAAATTCTATATTCAAGATTATTATCCTATGGGATGTACCCCAAAGTTTTGTGAAAATCTCTATGATCTATCTATGGGTTAATTCCCTTCATGTATCAAATCATGTTTTAAGATCTATGGGCAGATTTTATACTTATATTGATTATAAATTGATAGTTTAAAATTTTAATTAAGTCATGCCCAATTATGCAAGCTTCATGAAAAGTCAAGTTATGATTCTATTATGATTTTGATCTTAGTATTGATAAATTTTGATTTATGATTCATGTTATGGTTCCTCTTCAAGTACTCTTCATATATTTATGAATATCAAGTATATGTATTTTCTCATGTATGCATGTTCTTCATGATTTATGAATTTATGACTATCGGCCAACTCACGGACCCTTATTCATGGCTAATCATGTATTTCAAGTATGATCAAGTACGTTATTATTTACTTGGCCATGAACTTCATGAATGATTCACGATTATGTTATGAGCCTTTGCATGTTTTAGGGAGAAGTGTCTAGCACTGAGTAGACCCGGCATTTAGGTAAACCCCGTGGTCTTAGAACTGCATGCCACCGTAGGTATATACATATATTATTGGATCCCTATGATATTACCATAATGCACGTCCCTTGCCTGGCAAGCCTAGGACAGTCCTGACCACTTGGGCAAAATAGTGGGGCATCATGTAAGCTCTATCATGACGGTGTAGGTTAAGACGAGTTTCCCAATTGTCCCTCATGATTTATGCATAGTTATATTTATGTTACTTTGGCTCAAGTTATGTTTTATAAAGTTTCTCTTATGACTATGATTATGATTGGATTATGAAAGGTTTGAAATCCTTGAGCCTTATGTTTACATTATGATATTTACTTCATGTTCATGTTGTCCTACTCTTATGAACTCTTATGTACTTTAACTGTGCGTTTTTTACTTACTTTTCATACTCAGTACATTTCAAGTACTGACCGCATATTCTATGCTGTATCATTTCATGATACAGCTCCGAGGGATTAGTCTCAGTTGCATCACTAGTCTTGCTGTTTCCTAAGGCCTATCTAGCTAGTGTTGGTGAGTCCTCATCCTTCTAGGACATTCAGTTATCCATTGTTACATTCTTTCAGTTATTGACTTTGTTGAGCTAGTTAGGGATGTTGTCCCATCAGCTCATCATTTATTATAGAGGCTTTTTCAGACATTATGTAGAAATCATCTTGTTATTGTTGACTCTGTTTTAGATTGATATGTATGCAGACTTCCGCTTAAGCATGTTTTTTTTTTCATTTTCTTCTTTTTGTATGCTCTTAGCTTCTATGTTCATGTCACTGCACCACTTGAAGTCTCTCGAGGTTTCTTATTCTGTGTCTTTATCCGGGCCTATGTTCGAGTCATGACAAACTTGATATCGGAGCATTAGGTTTTGAAGTGTTCTAGGGTGTCTGAATACCGCGTTAAGTAGAGTCTTTTTTATGGGTGTGAAGCGCGCCACACTTATGAAAAAGAGGCTATGAAATATTTTAGGAAATGTCCCTTCTTTCATGATCTATGTCGTGCGATAAAATGTCTCTCTATCCTTCTAACTCGTGCTATACACATTTGCAGAATCATGCCTCCTTGCCTAGTTAACGGAAGAAGAAACGGAAATGGAAATGGCCATGAGAATGGAAATGTGGATGGGCCCCACCAGGCCCCACTAGCCCCCGAGGATCATATGCCCTAGAAGGTTGCCCAGGAAGAGTTTAGGGCAGCCATTTAGATGTTGGCACAGGCATTGACTACCCAGGTCCACTTACAGGCGGTAGCGCATGTTCCCCAGAATGGGAATGCGGTAGCGGCAAGAGCCAGAGATTTTCTTAGGATGAACCCTCTAGAGTTCCTTGGATCAAAGGTGGATGAGGATCCACACGAGTTTACTGATGATATCCAGAAGATCACCCAGATTATGGGGGTGACAGGGGAGGAGTGCGCGGAATATCAGTTGAAAGGGGTTGCCCACATATGGTTCAGGAAATGGAAGGATAGCAGGATAGTTGGAGCAGATCCCATTGGTTGAGATGAGTTTCTTACCACTTTCTTAGGTCAGTTCTTTCCCCGAGAGATAAGGAAAATCAAAGCAACTGGGTTTGTGAACCTAAAGAAGAATGATATGACAATTCAGCAGTATGCTTTTGAGTTTACCTACTTGTCCAAGTATGCACCAGAGATGGTGGTTGATTAGAGAGCTCGGGTGAGCAGGTTTGTGCATGGGACAGCAGACTACCTGGTTAAGGATTGTAGGACCGCTATGCTTCACCAGGACATCGATTTTTCTCGATTGGTTTTGTATGCCCAGCAGATGGAGGCAGTGCACTTGAGTGAGAGAGAGGCTAAGAGGGCCATGATAGATAGCTATGGGTTCTCTTAGCAGAGATCGGGAGGCTGACATGGCCAACAGTCTCATTAGAGGTCATTAGCTCCAGCGCCATCATCAACAAGTGCTCCATCTAGACTGCAAAGTGATCAGAAGAGCAAAGCATCAGGTTCAAGGGGACAGAGAAGCATGCAGGTAGAGCATACCTTCCTGGCTTGCAGGAAGTGTGGCAAGAGTCATGTAGAGGAGTGCTTGTTGGGACCAGATATCTTATTTGGGTGTGGTAGATCCGGCCACAGGTGTTGGGAGTGTCCGTTGGTTAGATAGGGTGATGGTAGAAGTCGTGCTCAAGCTACCAGTTCAGTAGAAGCACCAACAAGTGCAACTGAATAGGGTTTATCCACCAATGCAGGTGGTGGCCAGCGCCAGAACACGTTTTATGCCCTTTCA
Source organism: Datura wrightii (assembly GCA_035772735.1). Lineage (NCBI taxonomy): Eukaryota > Viridiplantae > Streptophyta > Magnoliopsida > Solanales > Solanaceae > Datura > Datura wrightii. The sequence continues at coordinate 102,921,165 of JASDFA010000007.1, forward strand.
TATATCTAGGAGCAGGAGACTTCACCAGATGTGGTCACCGGTATTTACGACTATTCCACTTTGATGTATATGCATTGTTAGATTTAGAGGCTACTTTATGTTTTATGACGCGCTATGTTGCTAGTAGTTTCAGATTCTGTCCTAAAATCCTATCAGAACCCTTCTCAGTCTCTAATTCAGTTGGTGATTCAGTTATAACTTGACGGGTATATAGAAATTTTCCTGTCACAGTCCTTCAGAAAGTCACCTCAACAGATTTAGTAGAGCTAGCCATGACAGATTTTGATTTTATCTTTGGCATGGACTGGCTACATGCATGTTATGCCGCAATAAATTGTAGAACCCGTGCGGTAGAGTTTTGATTTCCAGGTAAGCCAGTCTTAGAGTGGAAGGGTAGTTCAGTTATACCCATAGGTCGCTTCATTCCCTACCTTAAGGTTAGAAAAATGATCTCTAAAGGTTGCAAGTACCATCTAGTTAGGGTTAAGGATGCTACATACAGAACCCCAACTATCTAGTCAGTTCCTATAGTGTGTGAATATCCAGAAGTGTTTCCAGATGATTTATCAGGAATTTCTCCCGAGCAGGAGATCGATTTTGTTATTGACCTTCTTCCTGATATGCAGCCTATACTTATTCCTCCTTATAAAATGACTCCAACTGAGCTAAAGGAGTTGAAGGAGCAGTTGAAGGATCTTTTAGACAAGGGTTTCATTAGACCAAGAAAATCCCCATGAGGTGCACCAGTTCTCTTTGTCCAGAAGAAGGATGGTTCCCTTCGGATGTGCATTGATTACTGGCAGTTGAACAAGGTTACCATTAAGAACAAGTATCCTCTTCCCAAAATTGATGAATTGTTTGACCAACTTTAGGGTGCCAAGTCTTTCTCAAAGATAGAACTCAGATCTGGGTACCATCAGCTCAGGATTCGGGAGAGTGACATTTCGAAGATAGCCTTCAAGACTCGATATGGTCATTATGAGTTTGTAGTTATGTCTTTTTGGCTAACGAATGCTCCTGAAGCTTTTATGGATTTGATGAACATGGAAGCCATATTTGTATATGTTCGTAATCATGTTCATATATGAAATTCTCATATACTCTCAGAGCGAAGAGGAGCATGCTGCTCATTTGAGGGCTACAGACTCTTAAGGATTGCCAGTTGTATGCTAAATTCAGCAAGTGTGAGTTTTAGTTAAATTCGCTAGCATTTTTGGGTCATGTGGTGTCAAGTGAGGGTGTACAGATGGACTCTCAAAACATAGAAGCTATGAAAAATTGGCCTAGACAAGTGGAGTCCTTCGGATATTAGGAGTTTCTTGGGCTTAGCTGGTTACTACAGCAGGTTTATGGAAGGATTTTCATCCATTGCAGCACTGTTGACTAAGTTGATCCAAAAGAAAGTGAAGTTCCAATGGTCAAAGGCCTGTGAGAAGAGTTTCCAAGAGTTAAAAACTCGACTCACCTCAGCACCAGTGTTGACCCTACCTGAGGGTACCGATGGGTTTGTGGTTTATTGTGACGCCTCAAGGATCGGCCTTGGTTGTGTATTAATAAAGCACGACAAGGTTATATCCTATGCTTCTAGGCAACTGAAAGTCCATGAGAAGAACTATCCAACTCACAACCTCGAATTGGCAGTAGTAGTATTTGCCTTGAAGATTTGGAGACAATATTTGTACGGGGTCCATGTGGATGTGTTTACGGACCACAAAAGCCTATAGTACATGTTTACCTAGAGGGATCTAAATCTACGTCAAAGAAGGTGGTTCGAGCTTCTTAAAGATTATGCTATGAGTATCCTTTATCATCCGGGCAAGCCTAATATGGTGGTAGACGCTCTTAGCAAGCTTTATATGGAGAGTATGATCCATGTAGATAAGGAGAGGAAAGAGTTAGTGAAGGATGTGTATCGGCTTGTATGACTAGGAGTTTATCTTGTTGACTTGACGGATGGTGGTGTCATTGTTTAGAATGGATCTGAATCTTCCTTGGTGAACGAGGTCAAAGCTAGACAACGCGAGGATCCTATCTTAGTAAAGTTGAAGGAAGCCATTTAGAATCAGAAAGTGGAGGTTTTCTCCTAAGGGGGAGATGGTGTACTACAATATTAGGGTCATTTGTGTGCACCGAGAGTTGATGACTTGAGGAGAGGATGTTTCATGAGGCTCATGGTTTCAGATATTCTATACATCCAGGTGCCACCAAGATGTACCATGACCTATGGGAAGTTTATTGGTGGACTGGCATGAAGAAGGACATAGCAGAGTTTGTGGCTAAGTGTCTGAATTGTCAACAAGTGAAGGTTGAGCATAAAAAACATGGAGGTGTGCTTCAAGATATTAGTATCCCTACTTGGAAGTGGGAGAAAATCAATATGGACTTTATTATGGGGTTTCCTCGTAGTCATCGATAGTATGACTCTATTTGGGTTGTTGTAGACAAGTTAACTAAAGAAGCTCACTTTCTACCAGTCAAAACTACCCGTTTAGTCGAGGACTATGCTAAGTTGTATATTTGGCAGTTAGTTCAGTTGCATGGAGTGCCCTTTTCCATCATATCAATTAGAGGTACTCAGTTTACCTCCCAATTTTGGAGATCATTTCAGAAGGGACTTTGTACTCAAGTCAAGCTTAGCCCAACTTTTCACCTGCAGACAAATGGTGAGGCTAAAAGGACCATTCAGCCTCTTGTGGATATGTTGAGAGCATGTGTGATTGAGTTCAAAGGTGGTTGGGATTACCATTTACCTCTCATCGAGTTTGCGTATAACAACAATTACCGTTCCAGGATTTAGATGGCTCCATTTGAGGCTCTTTATGGGCAGAGGTGTAGATCACCAATTAGTTTGTATGATATTAGGAAAGTTATTTTTATAGGACTAGATTTGGTTCATGAGGCCATGGAGAAAGTCCAGTTAAGGAAAAGGTTGAAAACAGTCCAGAGTAGTCAAAAGTCCTATGCGGACGTGAGGAGGATTGAGTTTGAAGTTGATAATTAGGTGTTTCTGAAGGTATCTCCCATAAAGGGAGTGATGAGATCCGGAAAGAAGGGGAAACTCAGTCCCTGCTATGTTGGCTCGTACAGGACTGTGAAACTTATTACCAAGGTGGCTTATGAGTTGGAGTTGCCCTCAGAATTGTCTTTAGTACATCCAGTTTTCTATGTGTCGCTTTTAAAGAAGTGCATGGGTGATCTGGCTTTGGTTGTCCCGGGAGAGCGTAGGTGTGAAGGATAGCCTCAGCTATGAAGAGGTTCCGATGGAAATACTTGATTGTCAGGTTTAGAAGCTAAGAAATAAGGAAGTAGCTTCAGTAAAGATTTTGTGGCAGAATCAACATGTTGAGGGATTACATGGGAAGCCGAAGCAGATATAATGGCTAAATACCCGCATCTATTCCCTTCTGGCTTAATTTCAACTAGAGGTATCAGTTTCCTCCTTAGTACTCTATTCATTCATGTTTAGATCATGTGTCCCAGTTTATATCATGTTAATTCATGTATGTGTGATTCATGAATTCAGTTCAGTCATGTGTTCCAGTCCGAAGTCAGTCACTCCGTCAGTTTTAAGTGTTAGATATTCAATATATGGGATGGCAGGTTTTTTTCCCTAGTGTTTTAGTATGTTATCCCACATTTGATGATGAATGTACCCAAGGGGGAGATATTTTAATACCACGGGAGTGTCTAAGACTCGACTCGGGAATTTGAAATGAGAAGCAGCAGAAAAATATATGAGATTTTACTCAAATCGAGTCAGTGGGGGGTCTAACAACCCGCGGGAGCCACCCGTGGTCAGATTTTGCAGAAGGATACTCAGAGGTAATGGGTCCATACAACCCGTAGGATGATGTAACGAGTCATAGGTTGGGGTCGTTGGTTGTCACCAGGGTGCCAGTTTGGATGGTACAAGAGTTAGTATGACTAGTTGTGAGGAACAACGAGTCATGGTAAGTGCCCGTAGGAAGTAGTAGAAAATTCTCCCAGTCGAGGTAATGGATGGAACCCATGACTCATTAGATTAAGGTACGAGTCGGGGCATGACTCATGGGAAGTCCAGATGCAGGTTTCATCAGAGGCAGTAACGGATGGATACTACAAGTCGTGGTATCAAAGGAGGACTCATAGTATCGATCGTGGTCACTGACAGTGCAAAATTTTTGAACATTTCATTAAGGGTATTTCGTAATTTCTAAGATCTAAGATCCTAAGAAACATCTTTTTAAGCTTAGTTAGAAGGGTTTTAAGAGTGTTAAACATATCCTAAGCCTTACCATTCCATGCATGCAAGTTTAGAGTTCTTCCTTGGAGATCAAGCTTGAGAAATTCCCCAATTTTTCTCCAATTTCCTTTGGGCTTTCAAGAGGGAGTGTAAATCAGATTTACCCAGGTATGTAGGTCTATGAATGAGAGTTCTTTTCTCTCTCATGCTCAAAATTCTTCTCAATTCAATGGATCTCAATTCTATATTCAAGATAATGATCTTATGGATTGTACCCCATGTTTTGTGAAATTCTCTATGATGTATCTATGGGTCAATTTCCTTCATGTATCAAATCATATTTTAAGATCTATGGACATATTTTATTCCTATTTTGATTCTAAATTCATAGTTTCAATTTTTAATTAGGTCATGCCCAATTATGCAAGCTTCATAAAAAGTCAAGTTATGATTCTATTATGATTTTGATCTTATTAAGTCTAAATTATGATTTATAATTCATTTTATGGCGTCTCTTCAAGTAATATTCATGGATTTATGAATATCAAGTGCATATATTTTAACAAGTATGAATGTTCTTCATATTTTATGAATTCATGACTATTGGCCGACTCACGGGCCCTTATTCATGGCTAATCATGTATTTCATGTATGATCAAGTACGTTATGATTTATTTGTCCATGAACTTCATGAATGATTCACAATTACGATATGAGTCTCATGTGCATGTTTTAGGGAGCAGTGTCTAGCATCGAGTAGAATCGGCGTTCAGCTAAACCCCGTGGTCTCAGAACTACGTGCCACTGTAAGTATATACATATATTATTGGATCCCTGTGATATCACCATAATGCACGTCCCTTGCCTAGAAAGCCTGGGATGGTCCTGACAACTAGGGCGAAATAATGGGGCATAATGTAAATTCTATCATGATGGTGTCAGTTAAGTCGAGTTCTCCCATTGTCCCTCATAATTTATTCATGGTTACATTTATGTTACTCTGGCTCAAGTTACGTTTTATACGATTTCTCTTATAACTATGATTATGATTGGATTATGAAAGGTTTGAAATCCTTGAGCCTTATGTTTACATTATGATATTTACTTCATGTTCATGCTGTCCTACTCTTACGAACTCTTATGTATTTTAACTATCCATTTTTACTTACCTTGCATACTCAATACATTCCAAGTAATGACTGCATACTCTATGCTGTATCGTTTCAAGATACAATTCCGAGGGATCAGTCTCAGCCGCATCACTAGTCTTGATGTCTCCTCAGGCCTATCTAGCCAGTGTTGGTGAGTCCTCATCCTTCTAGGACATTCAGTTATCCATTGTTACGTTCTTTTAGTTACAGACTTTGTTGAGCTAGTTGGGGATGTTGTCCCATCAGCTCATCAGTTATGTTAGAGGCTTTTTTAGACATTAAATAGAAATCACCTTGTCATTGTTGACTCTGTTTTAGATTGATATGTAGTCAGACTTCCGCTTAAGAATATATTATTTTGTCATTTTCTACTTGTTGTATACTCTTAGCTTCTACGTTCATGTCATGGGTCGACTTGGAGTCTCCCAAGGTTCCTTATCCCATGTCTATCCAGGCCTATATTTGGGTCGTGACAATCTAACACCTGTAGTAAGTGTCAAGATCTCCAGGATTCTCTAGATCTTTTCACTGATAAGCTTTAAAAAGTCATTGATGAATACAATAAATTGGCTAAATAGAAAAAAGGCTGACAAATTCTTCTTGAAGAAACTCAAATTGAAGTAGACTTACTTGAGGAAGAACTAGGTGATGTCAAGATGCAATTAAACAATATTAAGAAATGACCCAGCAATAGCTTAGTTAGCTCAAAAAAATAAATCATGCCTACTCCTCTAACTCCTCAAACAACTATTATTCTTCTAATTCATATCTCCCTCTTGTATGTTACTCCTGTGGAAAAATTGGTCATAAATCTTTTTACTGTAATTTTTCAAAAGGTACTCATAGCAGATGGACTTGGAGAAAAAAGGGATCGACCTATGTAAATCCTCCCACTAACTCATCAGGACCCTAGAAAACTTGGGTCCCTAAAAGAAATTAATTTTCTTATTTTGCAGGAGCAGTCAAAAGAAAGCTACAGAAAGGGTGTCACAACCAAAACATAGGCCAGGATCGAGACACCGGAAAAAGAACCCTGAGAGGCTCGAAGTCAAACCGTGACATAAACATAACATCTAACCTGTCACACCCCGCCTTGGGGGGTATGACTGGCACCTGGTGCCCTACTAGGACCTGACCTGCTGGACTGTTAATCCTGGGCGCATCTGGCGCCTGGCTGGCTCTAACTCACATTTCTGGAAACAAAGGGCTATATGACGGCTGTAAATACAGCCCCCGGCCCATTGGCCTATAGCCTCCTATACCTGCACTAGCAGCTGACCAGAAACATAGTAATTCAGGGAAACCTATGCGGGCCGACAAGGCCACCATGCTGTCTAGTTATCTATAACTCAAACATAGCATACTAAGAAGCTACGTGACCGACAAGGTCACCACTACTGGCGAACTATGGCCCCACACGGCCATTACAAAAGAAAGAAAGAGTAAAGACAACTATACAACTGCACGGCCCCACACGACCGGCTCATCTGACCACAGGGAATACATACAGACTGCAAGCCTCTAGGAATAGTAATAGAACTGGCCGGGACAGGGCCCCGACCTACCCGTACTATATACAACAACAGAAACTGAACTACACCTCTGAAATTCAGCCTCCGGATGACTGGAGCTGAATACTCAACCGCTGACAGGGAGTCACGTAGAATCGCCTGCTCGTCTATGAGTACCTGCAGGAAAGTAATGCAGCGCCCCACTGGGCGTCAGTACCACTGGTACTGAGTATGTAAAGCAACTGAAATAATATAACTGAAAACAACATCTGAAAGCAATACTATGACCGATGAAGCAGAAGTAGGAGGAATAACTTAACTGTCTGATGAAGTAGATCGTACCTATTCTTACTGATACCGAAGGAAGTAGGAATCATACCTGGAGGCGTATCATTCTACTACCAACCCACTCGCGTCTAATACAACATAGCATAGCATACATAACATAACATAGCACACACAAACCTTACCCGGCCCCCATAAGCCGGGAGGTACAATCAACACAGAATCTATGCCCCTACCCCGGTCATCCCATCTCCTATAGTGGCTGTAAGCATCCTGCCGGTCCCTGGGTATGCACTTGGGCTCGCTGAACCCCTGACTATAACTGTATCTGAGACCGAAGGACTCTAAATCAACACCCCAGGCGTACCCGCTCGACGGGGGTGTATAAGGGCCGACCAAGGCACAATATAGGGAAACTGACATCCCATCTTCGTCCCCTTACGGGACGGCATATCACTCCGTAGAGCGACGTATCCTCGTCCTCTGGCGGACGAGTCGATATAGCTATTAACCCTGGGCGGTCAGCGATGCTAGGTAATCCAACCCCAATCAATACAATGGTCTCAACTAATCATGCTGTCTGTGTATCTCATAAGCTAAGGTTAACAGATGTAGGGTATCGTATAAATCACATACTAAGCTAATAATAGTAATCTGTAAGTGTCTGATACATGCTGAGACAGGTAAGTATATAGCCTCCTGTCAAACTGTACTGGGGCAAAGGTTATACAAGAAGGTGTTTCTGCTGAAAGCTATATTGTTTACTAAGTTTCTGTGTTAACATAATTTCCTATTTCTAACATGCTTGCTAAACCATATACAGTTACTATTCTATATTGGGAATGCTTTACTGATACTGTACTACCTTGCGAGGTTTCAGCTAAACACAATAATATCTTAACATGGCATATTACATCACATACTGAATATACTGGGCAACCTTAACCACTTACGCCCAAATCTATATCGTACGGATAGGTATCGTACACGTTACAACCCAAAACTTCTCATATTGCACCAATATTCAAAATAACACGATAATCGATTTCTAAACATACAACTGGTCTGTAAATTACTATACTGCTTCAATGCTACTTAACTTGCCGAGGAAACTTAACTTTACATACCTTATCTTTGAATGTTCGTCCGTCGGACGAGGCTCACCTGGTACTTCAACTATTTTCTCCCAACTGCATTCATAAATACGTCAATCAATACTAAATACAACGTTACTGTAAAGAGCGACGTTACTTTCGATTTAATTTATAGCCTAAACTTAGGCTTATCGAAAGACGGTCGAAAACTCGCTATTTTTCAGCGGCCCAGAAGGGAGAAATATTTACTTCTCAGCTAGGAACACATAGACATTAATTTAGAGCAATTCTACTTACTTTAGTTCGGCGACTCGCCGATTCGTCAGCCGTATTTCGCGAAACTAACTCCGTAGAAATGCTCTCTGCTGCTAAATACCTTGGTATCTAGGATTAATTTGGGTTTGGGCAGCGTTTGGCAGCGTAATCGGACGAAAATATTTAATTTCCTTCGTCTTCCCTCTGTTTACCTACGTTTTCTGGAAATTTATTAAGTATATAATGATCTCAAACCGCAGTGGGGGCTTTATATAGTTGGGCCTGGACAAGGGCAACGTGTCACGGATCCATCGCGGAGGCCTCACCTCCGTGACACGCTGCCATCGCGGAGGGGCTTTGCCTCGGCTCCTCCCGCGATGGTTCGACGGGTTTCTCGTTCGATCTTTTTCCCGGGCCTCTCCCTAGCACGTATGGCTTTGAAATATGCTTAACCAACGTGCGAATAGGTCGTCTAAGTGCCGGGAATTCTATGGGGTTTAACATTCTCCCCCCCTTAGGAACATTCGTCCTCGAATGTATACTGCTATCTAGAGGACTGCTTACTTTACCTTCTGGGAAAATTTTGGCAGAGTTTCCCCTGTAATATGGACTATCGCAAAGACCTGAAATGCAAAAAAGTCCAACACAGGCACTGCACACAATGTTCTACAATCCACTGGACAACTAAGTATTACTTCTTTCTTTATCATTTACAACATACATATCATAAGGTACTGTATAAGTAATGATACGGACATACCTGTCGTCTGACTAGGCCTGAAATAAATGAGGATATCTGATTTTCATGTCTTTTTCAGCCTCCCACATCATTTCTTCCCGATTTCTGTTACGCCACAATACCTTGATAGATGCAACGTCTTTAGTTCTCAGCCTGCGAATCTGTCTGTCTAAAAAGGCTACGGGAACCTCTTCATAGGCTAACTCCTCTGTGACCTGAATATCCTAGACTGGAACTACTGTAGAAGGGTCCCCTACAAACTTTCTTAACATGGAAACGTGGAATACTGGGTGAACAGATGCTAATTCTGGAGGCAAGTTTAACTCATATGCCACGCAGCCTATTCTTCGCCGAATTTGATACGACCCAATGAATCTTGGCCTAAGTTTGCCTTTCTTGCCAAACCTCATTACCCCTTTCATCGGGGACACTTTCAGATATACCCAGTCGTTTACCGAAAATTCTAGATTTCTGCGCCGTCTATCTGCATATGACTTCTGACGGCTCTGAGCGGTCAGTAAACGTTCTCGGATAAGCTTTATCTTTTCCTCGGACTGCCGAACAATGTCTGGGCCAACTAATGCTAATTCTACTATCTCAAACCAGCCCACCGGCGATCTACATTACCGCCCGTACAATGCCTCGAAAGGCGCCATTTGAATAGCTGAATGGTAGCTGTTATTATAAGCAAATTCGATTAACGGAAGATGTTCATCCCAGCTACCCCCAAAATCTAACACACACGCTCGTAGCATATCTTCGAGCGTCTGAATTGTACGTTCAGCTTGCCCGTCTGTCTGAGGATGGAATGCTGTACTCAGATTAATCTGCGTCCCCAGACCTTTCTGAAATGACTGCCAGAACCTAGCTGTAAACTGTGCCCCTCTGTCTTAAATGATAGATGCCGGCACTCCATGCAATCTAACTATTTCTCTGATATACAATTCGGCATAATCCTCAGCTGAGAAGGTAGCCCTTACTGGCAGGAAATGAGCTGATTTTGTCAGCCTATCAACTATTACCCAAATGGAATCATTTCTGCGTCTGGTATGGGGTAACCCTGTTACAAAATCCATATTTATTGCTTCCCATTTCCACATAGGTATCGATATCTCTTGAGTCAAACCACCCGATTTCTGGTGCTCTGCTTTCACCTGCTGACAATTAGCACATCTAGATACAAATTCGGCTATTTCAGTTTTCATACCAGGCCACCAGTAGATGTCTCTGATGTCGTGGTACATTTTCGTCGCCCCTGGGTGAAGGGAATAGCGAGCGTAGTGTACCTCATGCATGATCTATCCGCGAAGTCCTGAGACATTCGGGACACAAAGGCGGCCCTTACAATATAGCACATCATCCCCGGTTGTCTGAAAATCTGTCTCCTTACCCTTCTGAACTCTATCTCTGAGCTGGACTAAATTGGGATCCTCATACTGTCATTCTTTTACCTCCGCAACTAGCGATGATACTACAAAATTCTGAATTACGGCCCCATTATCTCCTGTTTCCATTACCTGAACGGCTAGTCCAGCTAACTGATGAATTTCTTTAGCTAATTTCTGTTTCTCAGGTCGCAAATACGCCAAACTCCCTATTGACTTACGGCTCAGGGCATCTGCTACAACATTAGCTTTTCCCGGGTGATACAGGATGTTCACATCATAATCCTTCAACAATTCTAACCAGCGACGTTGCCGCAAATTCAACTCCCTCTGAGTAAAAGTGTACTGTAAGCTCTTGTGATCTGTATATATATCAACATGGACGCCGTACAGGTAATGCCTCCACATCTTCAAGGCATGAATTACTGCGGCCAACTCTAGATCATGGGTGGGGTAATTCTTCTCGTCTTTCCTCAGCTGCCTGGAAGCATATGCAATTACTCTACCATGCTGCATCAACACACAACCTAATCCGACACCTGACGCATCGCAATAGACTGAATAACCTTCTGTGCCTTCCGGCAGTGCTAGTACTGGGGCGGAGGTTAATCTGTCTTTCAGTTCCTGGAAACTCTGCTCACATGCCTCCGTCCACTGAAACTTTGCTGCTTTCTGTGTCAATTTCGTTAAAGGTGCTGCAATGGTTGAGAATCCCTCAACGAACCTCCGATAGTATCCTGCCAACCCCAAAAAGCTACGAACTTCAGTCGGGGTGGTAGGCCTAGGCCATGACTTAACTGCTTCTATCTTCTGCTTGTCTACCTGTATACCGGCGTCTGAGACAATATGCCCTAAAAAAGCTACTGAGTTAAGCCAGAATTCACACTTCGAAAATTTAGCATACAACTGGCGGTCCCTAAGAATTTGGAGCACTGTCCGCAAATGAGTCCGGTGATCTGCTTCAGAGCGAGAATACACCAGAACATCATCAATGAATACTATCACGAACAAGTCCAGGAAGGGTCTGAAAATACTATTCATCAGGTCCATAAAGACTGCTGGGGCATTTGTTAGCCCGAAGGACATAACCAAAAATTCAAAATGCCCATATCGGGTCCTGAATGCTGTCTTAGGAATATCCCTCTCACGTACTCGAACCTGGTGATATCCGGACCGCAAGTCAATTTTAGAAAAGTATCTGGCTCCCTGTAGCTGATCAAATAAGTCATCGATTCTGGGAAGCGGATACTTGTTCTTTACTGTAACTTTGTTTAACTGCCGATAATCTATGCACATTCGGAGCGAGCCATCTTTCTTTCTCACAAACAAGACTGGCGCACCCCATGGGGAAGTACTCGGCCTGATAAAACCTTTATCTAATAAGTCTTTCAACTGTTCCTTTAATTCTCTGAGTTCTGCATGAGCCATACGATAAGGAGGTATTGATATTGGCTGAGTGCCTGGTAACAAATCAATAGCGAAGTCTATTTCCCTTTCTGGGGGAATACCAGGTAACTCATCAGGAAATACATCTGGAAATTCATTTACCACTGGGACATATTGGAGTGTCGGAGATTCTGCCTGGACATCCTGAACTCTGACAAGATGGTAAATACACCCCTTAGATATCAATTTTCTCGCCTGAAGGTAGGAAATAAACCTACCTTTTGGCGTCGCGGTGCTGCCCTTCCACTCCCGTACTGCCTCCCCCGGGAAGTGGAATCGAACCGTTTTGGTCCAACATTCAACATTAGCAAAACATGGTACTAACCAATCCATACCCATTATGGCATCGAAGTCTATCATTTCTAACTCGACCAAATCTACTGTGGTCTGACGATCAGCAACCTCTACTGTACACCCGCGGTAAATTCGGCTAGCTGTGATAGAGTCACCAACGAGCGTAGATACTAGGAAGGGCTGCTGTAATGATTCTGGTACAATACTAAACTTCCGTGCCACAAATGGAGTAATATAGGACAAAGTAGACCCTGGATCAATTAGCACATAAGCAGGGTGTGAGCAGATAGTTAGCATTCCTGTCACAACATCAGGCGATGCCTCTGAATCTTGCCTCTCTGGTAAGGCATATGTGCGGCTTGGACCCGCACCTGTACTGGAGGCCCCTGATCTGCCTCGACCCCTGCCTGCTGAAACTGGGGGCCTGCGCCTAGTCGAGGATGCTGTAGCTCGTGATCCTGTTGATGCCCTATCCTGTCTGTCCCGGTCCTCACGACCTCTGGCTGGGCAATCTCTCATCAAATGGCCTTCTTGGCCACAACTATAGCATGCGGTGGAACCATACCTGCATGCTCCAGAATGGCGTCGGCTGCATATAGGGCAAAGTGGTAGGGTATACCTACTCTGCTCCGCCCTCCTCTGTGATGGTGAGTCTGCCGTCTGCGAACCTCTACCAGCCTCTGACTGCCCCCTGCAGTTGGATCTACCTCCCTGTGACTGTGGCGGAGGCGGGGGCCTGGGCGGCCTGTCTGACAATCGTGGCCTGGGTCCTTCCCGGGCCTCTCTTTGTAACTCAGCTGGCCTATCCCGGCGACGCTGCTCCTGATTAACCCTTCTGATTTCCCGATGTCGCTGTCTGATGCCCTCAATATTCTGGGCAAATGCCTGGATTCGGGAAATATCCATATCTTCTCGCAGTGTGGCCGTGATACAAGTCTCGACATACTCTGGGTTCAACCCCATAATAAAACGGTGCACTCTGGATGCCATGGTATCAACAAAAGCTGGTGCATATCGAGCCAAAGAATCAAACCGCAAGGAATATTCCCGAACACTCATGGCCCCCTGTTCCAGATGTAGGAACTAGTCTACCCGGGCCTGTTGAATCTCCCGCGGCAAATAGTGATCTAGAAAGGCTCCTGAAAAGCTGGACCAGGTGGGAGGGGGAACATCTCTCCCTCGGGACCTCTCCCAGCTTTCATACCATAACACCGCAATATCTTGCAACCGGAATGCGGCCAATTCAACTGACTCAGTAGGTGTAGCATGCATAACCCTGAAGATTCTCTGCATCTGATCCAGAAAATCCTGGGGGTCCTCTGTTCGGTCCGTGCCTGTGAACTGTGGGGGATTCAGGGCTAAGAACTCTCGGACCCTCGAACTACCGGGCCCTCCTGAGGATTCTGCAACTGTAGATGGCATTTGCTGACGTTGAGCAGCCATCATCTGTGCTAACAGAACTACAGCACTCCTAACCTCCTGGTCGGAGGGTGTCAATATAGCTGCGGAAGGTAATGTCGCCCCAAGTGGCTCCTGACGTGGTGGAGACTGCTGAGGAGGCTGAGATGAAGCCTCTGTAGGGCCCTCTGATCGGGCTATCTCCAAATGAGGGGAAGGCATCCTGCTGGTGCCCTCCCCTGCTGCAATGTCTAAGCTCCGACCTGTGACGGGATGGCGCTGGTCTGACATTATCTGTCGCCAAAGAATATGGTAAGATTTTAGGAATTCAACCCTATACTGTACCACTCTATAGCACGACTGAATCAGAATAAAAGACAACCATCCTATCATGCCTTACAGCCTCCTACCCATAGTATGTGGTGCACAACACACCCATAGACAGGACTCTACTTAGCACGGCTTGCAGACTCCCTGGGATACGACCTGCTCTGATACCAAGTTTGTCACACCCCGCCTTGGGGGGTATGACTGGCACCTGGTGCCCTACTAGGACCTGACCTGCTGGACTGTTAAGCCTGGGCGTATCTGGCGCCTGGCTGGCTCTAACTCACATTTCTGGAAACAAAGGGCTATATGACGGCTGTAAATACAGCCCCCGGCCCATTGGCCTATAGCCTCCTGTACCTGCACTAGCAGCTGACCAGAAACATAGTAATTCAGGGAAACCTATGCGGGCCGACAAGGCCACCATGCTGTCTAGTTATCTATAACTCAAACATAGCGTACTAAGAAGCTACGTGACCGGTAAGGTCACCACTACTGGCGAACTATGGCCCCACACGGCCATTACAAAAGAAAGAAAAAGTAAAGGCAACTATACAACTGCACGGCCCCACACGACCGGCTCATCTGACCACAGGGAATACATACAGACTGCAAGCCTCTAGGAATAGTAATAGAACTGGCCGGGACAGGGCCCCGACCTACCCGTACTATATACAACAACAGAAACTGAACTACACCTCTGAAATTCAGCCTCCGGATGACTGGAGCTGAATACTCAACCGCTGACAGGGAGTCACGTAGAATCGCCTGCTCGTCTATGAGTACCTGCAGGCAAGTAATGCAGCGCCCCACTGGGCGTCAGTACCACTGGTACTGAGTATGTAAAGCAACTGAAATAATATAACTGAAAACAACATCTGAAAGCAATACTATGACCGATGAAGCAGAAGTAGGAGGAATAACTTAACTGTCTGATGAAGTAGATCGTACCTATTCTTACTGATACCGAAGGAAGTAGGAATCATACCTGGAGGCGTATCATTCTACTACCAACCCACTTGCATCTAATACAACATAGCATAGCATACATAACATAACATAGCACACACAAACCTTACCCGGCCCCCATAAGCCGGGAGGTACAATCAACACAGAATCTATGCCCCTACCCCGGTCATCCCATCTCCTATAGTGGCTGTAAGCATCCTGCCGGTCCCTGGGTATGCACTTGGGCTCGCTGAGCCCCTGACTATAACTGTATCTGAGTCCGAAGGACTCTAAATCAACACCCCGGGCGTACCCGCTCGACGGGGGTGTATAAGGGCCGACCAAGGCACAATATGGGGAAACTGGAATCCCATCTTCGTCCCCTTGCGGCACGGCATATCACTCCGTAGAGCGACGTATCCTCGTCCTCTGGCGGACGAGTCGATATAGCTATTAACCCTGGGCGGTCAGCGATGCTAGGTAATCCAACCCCAATCAATACAATGGTCTCAACTAATCATGCTGTCTGTGTATCTCATAAGCTAAGGTTAACAGATGTAGGGTATCGTATAAATCACATACTAAGCTAATAATAGTAATCTGTAAGTGTCTGATACATGCTGAGACAGGTAAGTATAAATATAAATATAGCCTCCTGTCAAACTGTACTGGAGCAAAGGTTATACAAGAAGGTGTTTCTGCTGAAAGCTATATTGTTTACTAAGTTTCTGTGTTAACATAATTTCCTATTTCTAACATGCTTGCTAAACCATATAAAGTTACTATTCTATATCGGGAATGCTTTACTGATACTGTACTACCTTGCGAGGTTTCAGCTAAACACAACAATATCTTAACATGGCATATTACATCACATACTGAATATACTGGGCAACCTTAACCACTTACGCCCAAATCTATATCGTACGGATAGGTATCGTACACGTTACAACCCAAAACTTCTCATATTTCACCAATATTCAAAATAACACGATAATCGATTTCTAAACATGCAACTGGTCTGTAAATTACTATACTGCTTCAATGCTACTTAACTTGCCGAGGAAACTTAACTTTACATACCTTATCTTTGAATGTTCGTCTGTCGGACGAAGCTCAGCTGGTACTTCAACTATTTTCTCCCAACTGCATTCATAAATACGTCAATCAATACTAAATACAACGTTCTTGTAAAGAGCGACGTTACTTTCGATTTAATTTATAGCCTAAACTTAGGCTTATCGAAAGACGGTCGAAAACTCGCTATTTTTCAGCGGCCCAGAAGGGAGAAATATTTACTTCTCAGCTAGGAATACATAGACATTAATTTAGAGCAATTCTACTTACTTTAGTTCGGCGACTCGCCGATTCGTCGGCCGTATTTCGCGAAACTAACTCCGTAGAAATGCTCTCTGCTGCTAAATACCTTGGTATCTAGGATTAATTTGGGTTTGGGCAGCGTTTGGCAGCGTAATCGGACGAAAATATTTAATTTCCTTCGTCTTCCCTCTGTTTACCTACGTTTTCTGGAAATTTATTAAGTATATAATGATCTCAAACCGCAGTGGGGGCTTTATATAGTTGGGCCTGGACAAGGGCAACGTGTCACGGAGCCATCACGGAGGCCTCACCTCCGTGACACGCTGCCATCGCCGAGGGGCTCTGCCTCGGCTCCTCCCGCGATGGTTCGACGGGTTTCTCGTCCGATCTTTTTCCTGGGCCTCTCCCTAGCACGTATGGCTTTCAAATATGCTTAACCAACATGCGAATAGGTCGTCTAAGTGCCGGGAATTCTACGGGGTATAACATAACCCAAACAAAGATAAGCGGAAGATCACATAATTAATAAAACGGAAGTCTAATAATCTCATAACATCAGAATACATAATTCAAGACCGAAGCAGATTACATACTATGTCTGAAAAGACTCTACTACTGACCAGTTGATGGGACAAGACCCCAAGTAACTCACTATAGTCTGAAACTGAAAGTAAAGGATACAACTGAAAAGAAGGGCCCTCGAAAGATGACGACTCACCAACCCTGGCTGATAAGTTCTAAAGTTGCAGGTCTAGCTAATGATGAAGCTGAGCCTAAATATCCGAGCCTGTATCATGAAATGATAAATCATAGAGTATGCGGTTAGTACATCGAATGTAATGAGTATGCAAGGTAAGTAACACCGCTAAGTAAAATCATAAATCATACATATCATAAAACATAATCAAGATAAGATTCTGAGAGTAGGGCTGGTATGCTATTTTCTGAAATCATGGTTTGAACATAACTGAATCGAATGACCCAAAGCTGAAAACTAATAATCATAAGTAAAACTGAATATTGGGTCAAACCTACTAAAAACATAATATCATGACTGATGAACATGTATAACTGAAATCATCAGGAACAATGGAAGACTTGTCATGTAATCGACATCACCACGATAGAGCTTACGTGGTCCTAACTATCACACTCAAGTGGGAAGAGCCGTGCAAAGCTTTGTCAGGGCTAAGGACACTACCATGATATCGATATCAAGCTGAAGGCCCCTTGGGGGCAGGGGAAGCTGACAAGGAAGGTCCTAATTAATCTGAACATACCTACATTAGCGTGTAGTTCTGAGGTTTAGGGTTAACTGACCCTTAGCCTACTCGGTGCTAGACACTACTCCCAAAAACATGCATATGCTCTCCATCATTTCTCAATGAAGCTGAACCATTGTCTAATGAAGAAGTTGACTCATAATCATACATGCATAAATGTGAAATCATAACATGAGAAGCCTTGGCTAAACTAATACCAGAAGCTAAACATAGTGGGAGTCTAGACTCCAAAATCCATGGGGTAAGCCAATACATGACATTCAGATATATTCATGAAACATACTTGATCATATGGGCTTTCCCAATACTTAAACATGCTTGATATAAACTTTATCATTTGAAAACATGAACATAGACATGGGTAATTCCAAATCGTACTTTCTTCATAAACATCTCACCATGCTTGAATACATATTTCATAGATCTCAACTTTCATGAATTTTCATAGATGGGCATCATAATTTATTAAACTTGGAAACAAAATTTATAATTGAAAATATTATAAAATATGCCCATCAATCATTATTCAATATTAGAAATATGCTTAGATAATACCCATCATTGAAACATAGAGAATTCACATGTTGGGTAAAAACGCCATAGGATCATCAACTAGAATTTTCATGAATTGAGAAGGGATTGGGCATGCTATGGACAATTACACCTATTTATAACCCTACATACCTGAAGTGATATGATTTCACAACTTCCTTGATTGCCCAATGAGATTTGGGGAAGAACTTGAGAAATTTAGGCTTTATCACCCTTAGGAACTTCTAGACTTGCATGCATGGAAGTGAATAAGCCTAGAATGAACTTACCCCTCTTAAAACACTCTATTTTTAGCTTAAAATGATGTAGTTTATGCCTTAGGAACTTATTAATTATGGAAAATCCCTTAATAAATTCACAGGAAAAAACACACTGCCAGTCCCCACGAGGGACTGGATGACTCATCGTCCTTGACCATGACTCGTGGTCACCTCTTGTCGCCAACACTGGAATTTGCCTTCTGAGGGTCACCACGAGGGACACCACGACTCGTGGTGACCAAGTCGTTACCCACACTACTCAAATCCTTCATCCCTCATTCAATACTCAATGAGAGGCAAATGATCATCCCATCTACTCTTTAAATCAATCACACATGCTCTCAACATATCCTCAAGAGTCTGAATAGTCTGCTCGGCCTAACCATCCATTGGCGGGTGAAATGTTGTGCTAAGCTTAACTTGGGTACCAAAGCCCTTTTGAAATAATCTCCAAAACTGGGAGGTAAAGTGAGCACCTCTATTTTATATGATGGACAAGGGCACTCCATGCAACCGAACTAACTCCCAAATGTACAACTTAGATAAATCCTTTGTTGAATCAGTAGTTTTGACCAGTAGGAAGTGAGATGCTTTAGTCAACCTGTCCACAACCACCCAAATAGTGTCATACTATCGATGAGTGCGAGGCAACCCTGTAATGAAGTGCATATTGATATCCTCCTACTTACAAGTAGGAATACTAATGTATTGAAGCACACCTCCAGGTTTTTGGTGCTCAACCTTCACCTGTTGACAATTCGGACACTTAGCCAAACTCTGCTATGCCTTTTTTCATCCTATTCCACCAATAGAGTTCCCATAGATTACGGTACATCTTGGTGGCACCTTGATGTATAGAGCATCTGGAACCATGAGCCTCGTGCAACATCCAATCTCTCAAATCTTCAACACCCAGAACACACAAGCCACCCTGATATTGAAGAACCCAATCTCCCCCTTTGGAGAAGACTTCTACCTTCTGATTCTGAACAACTTCCTTCATCTTTACCAAAATAGGATCCTCATCCTATCTAGATTTAACTTCGGTCACTAAGGATGATTTTGTTACACCCCAAAAAATTTTTGGAAATTATTTGATGTTCGTATTCTATGTTAAGGGAAGTACGGGTTGTATATTGATCGTAGATGACAAGGGAAATGTGTACGAATGGAAAAAAACAAAGAGTATGTAAAGTTTATAAATTAGGGTCAAATTTAAATGACCATATCTCCCAATATATAATGAATCAGAAGCCCCACGACCTATCAAATTAAAGGTCATTTAGTCTAGTTTTCATAACATCAAACGGCTCGTCAATTGGAGTTCGAAATAAAAAGTTATAGGTGTTTTACGGTAGCACTATCAGGCAGTGACATGGCCACCGCCCTAAAAACGGCCACCGCCCAAACACCTTTATATTTTATGTTTTTGGTTATGAAATCATTTTCAAATTTTCCAGGATTGAGGTGCTTGCTTACCCTCTGAAATTCTCTCTCTTTTCCAGTAGCAAAGTGTTATACCTCGTAAGATTCCCGGCACCTAGATGACCTATTCGCACGTTGGTTAAGCATATTTGAAGGCCATACGTGCTAAAGAAAGGACCGGGAAAAAGATCGGACGAGAAACCTGTCGAACCATCGCAGAAGGAGCCGAGGCAGAGCCCCTCCGCGATGGCAGCGTGTCACGGAGGTGGAGCCTCTGCGTTGGCTCCGTGACACATTGGCCTTGTCCAGGCCCAAGTATATAAAGCCCCACTTCGGTTTTAAATTTATTAAAACTTATAATTTCTAGTGAAACAGAGAGGAAACAGCAAAGAAGAGAAAAGGACGAAGGGGGTAATATAATTTTCATCCGATTACGCTGCTAAACATTGTCCAAACTCAAATTAACCGCAGATACTGAGGTATTTAGCAGCAGAGAGCATTCCTACGGATTTAGTTTCGTGAAATACGACCGATGAATCGTCGAGCTATCGAGCTAAGGTAAGTAGAATTGCTCCAAATTAATGTCTATGTGTTTCTAGCTATGAAGTGAGTATTTCTCCCTTCTGGATCTCTGAAAAATAGCGAGTTTTCGACCGTCTTTCGATAAGCCTAAGTTTAGGCTATGAATTACATCGAAGTGACGTTGTTCATTAAAATAAAGCTATATTTGGTATTAATTGACATATTTATGAATGCAGTTGGGAGAAATAGTTAAAGTATTGGTCGAGCCTCGTCCGACAGATGGATAGTTCGGGAATAAGGTATGTAAAGCTAGTTTCTTCGGCAAGTTAGTAAGCTCGGTATAGTAAAGTAATTTAAAGGCCAGTAGAATGTTCAGAAGTCATGTGTTATGTTTATTACAAATGTTGGTACATATTAGAAGTCAAGCTATGGCCCCAACATTCGTAATAAACATAACACATGACTTCTGAACATTCTACTGGCCTTTAAATTACTTTACTATACCGAGCTTACTAACTTGCCGAAGAAACTAGCTTTACATACCTTATTCCCGAACTATCCGTCTGTCGGACGAGGCTCGGCCAATACTTCAATTATTTCTCCCAACTGCATTCATAAATATGTCAATTAATACCAAATATAGCTTTATTTTAATGAACAATGTCACTTCGATGTAATTCATAGCCTAAACTTAGGCTTGTCGAAAGATGGTCGAAAACTCACTATTTTTCAGAGATCCAGAAGGGAGAAATACTCACTTCACAGCTAGAAACACATAGACATTAATTTGGAGTAATTCTACTTACCTTAGCTCGGTAGCTCGACGATTCGTCGGCCGTATTTCACGAAACTAAATCAGTAGGAATGCTCTCTGCTGCTAAATACCTCAGTATCTGGGGTTAATTTGAGTTTGGACAATGTTTAGCAGCATAATCGGATGAAAATTATATTACCCCCTTCGTCCTTTTCTCTTCTCTGCTGTTTCCTCTCTGTTTCACTGGAAATTATAAGTTTTAATGAATTTAAAACCGAAGTGGGGCTTTATATACTTGGGCCTGGACAAGGCCAATGGGTCACGGAGCCAACGCGGAGGCTCCACCTCTGTGACACGCTGCCATTGCGGAGGGGCTCTGCCTCGGCTCCTTCAGCGATGGTTCGATAGGTTTCTCGTCCGATCTTTTTCATGAGCCTTTCTTTAGTACGTATGGCCTTCAAATATGCTTAACCAATGTCCGAATAGGTCATCTAGGTGCCGGGAATCTTATGGGGTATAACACAAAGCCTTAGAAACCAAGAGGAAATCCCTCAAGAAAACACCATCAAAACACAAGCAAAAGTTGATGGAAGTGAAGGCAACATTGTGGTGAAGTTGTTGCTGCCTTGTAGCTTCATTTTGACAGTGTTGTTGCTGCGTGTTTGGGACTATTTTGAGCTAATGTTATACTCCATATTAGTAGGAATTGTTTCTAAGAAATAGTAAGTCACTTCCCTCTTTTGAAATCTCTAATAAGTGTATGAATTTTTGAAGGAAAACTAGAAGAAAGTTATGGTTTGTATGTTGACTTGTTGTAGTGGTTGTGCTGTTATTTTGCTACGTTTTGGGCAGCAATATTTCTGCATTATTGGGAAGTGATTTGGAGGAAAATACTTTTATTATATCCAACAATATTCTCATGTCAAGGGTAGGTGTTTCTAATTTCTTAACTTGTCTAACAATCCTAGCTAAAGCTAGAAGTTGGAGGTTATGTTGGGCTGCCGTTGTTGGTATGCTGTTGTTGAAGTTCTGCTCGTTTTTGAAGGTTGGAATATCTGTGTTTTGCTTAGAATATACTCTATATTTGTGGGAGTTTTTCATGAGAAAAGTGAGGTAATTTCCTACCTCTATTTTCCCCCAAAGATGTAGAAACAAGTTGAAATAAGAAATGCTAAGTGTTGCCTTATTTGTTTGTGTTGTGACTGCCTATTGATGTAACATTTTGGATGGATAAATTGGATTGAAACAGCCTTGTCACTTGGTGATAAACTCAATTAATTTAATGGGCTAAAGTTCTGGTTGTTTAAAGAAAGAAACGACATAAGAAAGCTCACCGGAAAAAAAAAGGTATGTGAGGCGTTCTTTGTCTCTTGATTTTCAAGCACAAATTCATGTCGAGGATTAATCCGGCATTCCCCTGTACTTGATCTTCTATAGTAGCATATTATGGTTCCTCCTAATTTTTATGATTACTTGGAATTAAGGTGTGTATTTGCTAAAGAGTTGGAACGCATGAATGTGAAGCAGAGAGGGCAATTGCCTTCTATTATGGTCATAGTTGTAAATTGAGTCTAAAGTCCCATCGGTGTGGGCACTGTGAGCTGGTCCTTTACATTATATTATGTATTTTTGGTTTCAAAGTTGTTTCACATTATGGTTTCTAAGAAATTTGGTAAGCATGGCAACACGACGACGCGCAGACAAACCTAATAATTGAAATCGGGTTTTAACTCAATAAGGGCTAACGAGGGCAACAAAATGGAATTTCCTTATGACAGTTACCTACCCTCTCATATTCATTTTTTAAGGTATCTAGGGCCATGAGGTGATTCCCCGAGCCCTGTTCCTTAATCTAAGAGACTAATTAATACATTTCTTAATTAACCGATACGTTAAACTTGGAATATAGAACCCGAATGGGTAAACTATTGATATTTCTATGGGACCATGTTTATTGGCAGGTTATGCACAATATCTTGATGTTAACATGTTATACGTAAATCATAATATATATATGTTTACGCTTACATTCAAATTACACGCTAAAGCGGCAAGGATTGCCTTTAGAAAGTCGCTATATGTTTATTAGAGCTCTTGAGTTATTTAGACCTCTTGAGAATTGCTTAAGGCTTTAAGTAGACACATCACATGTTCTTTGAAAGTTGTAGATGTGTAAGGAAATTAACCTAAGTGTAAAAGTTGAGGCGCTAGTAGCAAAGGAGAGATAAGAGTAAATGTTAGACCTTTTAAGGTAATATGTGAGGTATATGCCTTCTGTCTATAGTTGATTTCAAGAACCTTTGAGCGACGTTAAAATATGAGCAAGATGAGTTTAAGAGACAAGGTTGGAAATTAGGTAAGAAAGTAAGTGCGTACAAGAATTGCTGGAATAGTGAACACGAGAGTAAATAATAGGTAGGGAATGACGAATCCTGTTTGGAAAAGAATTTAAGATGGATACGAAAAGTAGAGCTAAAGGTTGTTAAATTTGATGATAAGTGTTACGATTGTTAATGAATTAGGCAAATAGCTAGCAAGCTTTTCCCTGTTCTAAAGACGTTTAGCAAAAGATTTATAAATAAAGATGTTTATGTTCAGTTGTGTTAAACTAATGAAAGGCCAGTAAAGTGTTAACTCTTTAAGAAATAATTAGGATCGAATATTTTGAGATAGTGAGTCAAGTTAAAGAGAAGTTCTTCATTTTACTTTTAAACAATTATCTTTGATTATTTCTTCTAAGCGTTGGATTAACTTTTTCAAGTTTTAAAGGATTTTATTTTTCTTGGAAGTTTCTAAACTGTTTATAATGCTGCTAAGCTTTTCTAAGACCCACATATATTGCAATGTTTCACATGAGCTTTTCCTACGCTGTCTGAAGCATGACTATAAGTCTTTATTTATTTTAAGGCAGCCCTTAGACAGT
Source organism: Datura wrightii (assembly GCA_035772735.1). NCBI lineage: Eukaryota > Viridiplantae > Streptophyta > Magnoliopsida > Solanales > Solanaceae > Datura > Datura wrightii. The sequence continues at coordinate 102,945,259 of JASDFA010000007.1, forward strand.
TTCCTAGAATTTGTATATTAAAGATCTCCAGGTTTGAGATACACAAGTTATGTCTTCCTGTTCATAAATTTGCTCGAGATGTGAAATGATGTGCAATGAATGAGGTATGCTCACAATTCTTGATATGAAAGTATGAAAGTCAAACGAGTATAAGCACGAAATGAATGCTCAGATCATTAATAGAAAATGTTAGGTTAAGTGATTCCTCTCTGCTCCTCGTGTTAGAATTGCAAGGAGATGTTTAAAATCATGCATGTGAGTCTACACATGTCTTTATGATATTCCAGTTCTAGAAACTTCCCTAGAATTCATTCAAAGCATATGTGTGTATTTAAATGCTAAATTAAAGACCTACATGTGTATGGAGTAATTGTAGTATTAGGGGTCATGGTAAGATCCTACACATGTTATAGTTACTGATCAGCACATTTTACGGTTTCCAGTATTCAGATAATTTGTATGAGCTCTGTCAGCTCCATTTATGATGGTGATTAAGATTTATTTTTATTTTACCCCGGTGTGGTACGCCAGTTGGAGATCTTTTTATTTTACCCTGGTGTGGCACATCGGCTGGAGATTTTATTTTACCCCGGTGTAGTACATCGGTTGGAGATATTTTTATTTTACCCCGGTGTGGTACACCGACTGGAGATATTTTTATTTTACCCCGGTGTGGTACACTAGATAGAGATCTTTTTATTTTACCCCGGTGTGGTACATCGGCTGGAGATATTTTTATTTTACCCTGGTGTAGTACACCGGCTGGACGAATTTTATATATGGATTTACAGTTGGCTGGTCGCTGGCATTACAATTATAGTTTCTTTATTGTGCATTTCTTAATTGCATTTTCATCTCTTTATAGAGTTATTATCAGGTTTCAGTTTCTACGATTCCAGGTTGTTACCATTCCTTATTCTGGTTCAGTTATCTTGAGTTCAGTTATGTTATAGTAAGTTGTTATCAATTACGGGTTGCATAGTTCCAGGTTATATTTATCCTCTATATGTTTATGTGCTAAGTCAGTTATTACAGGATTGTTATCTCATGGTTACAGTTTCAGCCTTACATACCAGTACATTTCATTCGTACTGATGCCCCCTTGCTTGGGGACCTGCGTTCGTGCCGCAGGTGCAGGTAGAGGTAAGGATGGCTAGATGAGTAGCAGTTCGTGAGATCAACAGATGGTTAGCATGCTCCTTTCTTCCTGGAGCTAGGGCTTAGTTATTTATTCTTGAGTTTTGAGATGAAGGTATGGGTAGGTCGGAGCCCTGTTCCGACCATCAGTTAGTTTACTCTTTAGAGGCTTTGTGGACTTAGTGTGTACAGTGTTATTCAGTTTGTGGCCTCTTCGGCTTATTGTTGCTTGGTTAGCACACTAATTGCCTTGATTGCATTTCGACTATTTACCCTGTATTGTTGAGACCTTATGGGTTCAGTTTATTCTTCAGTTGATTGTGACAGGTGGCCTGGATGGCCTAAGTGTTACAGTTACAGATGTCATATAGCCGGCTTCTTGATCAACCATGAATCAAGTGCTAGTTGCGCCCTACCCCAGTTTTGGGGCGTGACAGATTTTGACCCATTTTGCATAATAATACCACCATCCATTGAGTCAACAAGATGGACTCCTAGCCATGCGAGCCGATGGACATCTAGCCGTGCAAGCCAATGGACATCCTTCACTAACTCCTTCCTTTACTTGTCTATATGGGACACACACTCCATGGAAAGCCTGCTAAGAGTGTCCGCCACCACATTAGCCTTGCCTAGGTGATAGAGGACACTCATACAATAATGCTTCAAAAGCTCCAACCACCTTATTTGACATAGATTAAATCCTATTAGGTAAATATGTATTGTAGGCTTTTGTGGTCTGTAAACACATCTACATGGACCCCATACAGATAGTGTCTCCAAATCCTCAAGGCAAATACTATCGCCACTAATTCGAGATCATGAGTTGGGTTATTGTTTTAATGGACCTTCAGCTGCCTGGATGCATAGGTATAACTTTACCATGCTGCATGAGTACACAACCAAGGTCGATTCTTGAAGCATCACAATAAGCCACAAACCCATCGGTACCCTCAGGTAGGGTCAACACCGGTGCTGAGGTGAGTCGAGTCTTTAACTCATGGAAGCTCTTCTCATAAGCCTCCGACCATTGAAACTTCACTTTCTTCTGGTCAACTTAGTCAACGAGGCTGCAATGCATGAAAACCCCTAAAAAAATCTCCAATAATAATTGGCTAAACCAAAGAAACTTCTGATATTCGAACGACTAACTGGTCTTGGCCAATTCTTCACCACCTCTATCTTTTAAGAGTCCATTTGTACACCCTCACTTGACACCATATGACCCAAAAATGCTACTGAGTTCAACCAAAACTCACATTTACAGAATTTAACATATAACTGATGATCCTTTAGAGTCTGTAGCACCACCCTCAAATGAGCGGCATGCTTCTCCTCACTCCGAGAGTATATGAGAATATCATCTATGAACTCAATGATGAACATATCCAAATATGGCTTGAACACCCTATTCATCATATCCATAAAAGCTATAGGAGCATTCGTTAGTCCAAAAGAAATAACCACAACATAGTGACCATACCAAGTCCTAAAGGCTGTCTTCCGAAAATCACTCTCCCGAACCCTGAGCTGATGGTATTTGGATTTGAGGTCTATCTATGAAAAGTACTTAGCACCCTAAAGCTAGTCAAGCAAATCATCAATCCTGGAGAGGGGATACCTTTTCTTGATGGTGACTTTGTACAATTGCTGATAATCAATGCACATGCGAAGAGAATCATCCTTCTTACGGATAAAGACAACTGGTGCACCCCTTGGGGATTTGCTAGACCTGATGAAACCCTTGGCTAAGAGGTCCTTCAACTACTCCTTCAACTCCTTTAGCTTAGCTAGAGCCACTCTAAGGAGGACTAGATATAGGATGCGTATCTGGAAGGAGGTCAATACCAAAATCGATCTCCCGATCGGGAAGGATTCCTGGTAAATCATTTGGAAACACTTCTTGATACTCACACACTACAGGGACTGACTGGATAGTCGGGGTATCAGATGTAGCATCCTTAACCCTAACTAGATGGTACACGAAACCCTTAGAAATCATCTTTCTAGCCTTAAGGTAGGAGATGAAGTGACCTATATGCACAACTTAACTACCTTTCCACTCTAGGACTGGCTCACCCAAAAATCTGAACTCTACTGCACGGGTTCTACAATTGACTAAGTCATAAAATGCATATAACCAATACATGCCGAGGATAACATCAAAATCGGTCATGGCTAACTCTACTAAATCTTCAATGGTGACTTTTTGAAGAACTATGACAGGGCAATTTCTATGTACCCGTCGAGCTATAATTGAATCATCGACTGGAGTAGAGACTGAGAAGGGTTCTGATAATATTTTGGGACTGACTCCGAAACTACAAACAATATAGGGCATCAAAAAAGATAAAGTAGCTAATGGATCTAATAATGCATAAACATCAAGGTGGAATACTCATAACATACCAGTGACTATGTCTGGGGAGACCTCCTACTTCTGACGGGATGCTAGGGCATAGAATCTGTTTTGACGCTGACCACCACCCACATTACTAGATGCCCCCTTCTAGGATGGGCGTGTTGGTGGAGCTGCTGAACTGGAGGTTGGGCCTCAACCCCCTATCATGACCCTATCTAGTGGTTTGGCAATCCCTAAGCATATGTCCGGGCTTCTCACACCCCAAACAAGCACTTGAACCTACTAAGCACTGACCCACGTGTCTCTGGCCACATCTGCTATACTCCGGAGGGGTGGTCTCTGTAGGTCTGCTACTCTGTCCTCTAAGAGCCTAACCTCGTCCCCTCTGATGGTGCCTGGATATGGATTGCACACTCATAGCCTAAGGCGCTAGGGCTGAAGATATTTGGTGGGACTGCTGACAGTGCCCACTAGGTATTTGCTGGGAGAAACTGAAGCTATCAGTCTTGGCCCTCTTGGCCTCTCTCTCCCGCTCACTCAACTGCATCGCCTCTATCTGTTGGACGTATAGGACTATCCGAGCAAAGTCAATGTCCTGAAGTATCGCGGTCCAGCAATCCTTGACTAAGTAGTCTGCTACTCCATGCACGACCGGCTCACTCAGGCTCTTTGATCCGCAACCATGTTAGGTGCGTACTTGGACAAGCGAGTGAACTACAAGGCATACTCTTGAACTATCATATTTCCTTGCCATAGGTTCACAAACTCGGCTTCTTTAACCTCCGTCATCTCATCCCAACCAATAGGGCCTGCTCCAACTGCCCTGCTATCCTTCCATTTCTTAAACCATATGTGCGCAACCCCTTTCAACTGATATGAGGCTAGATCGGCGCACTCCTATACGGTCACCCACATGATCTGGGTGATCTATAGAACCTCATCAATGAACTCATGTGGATCCTCGTCCACCTTCGATCCAAGAAAATCCAGGGGTTTCATCCTTAAAAAATTCTCACTCTTGCCGCCGCTACATTCTCCTTCTAAGGGACATGCGCCACTGCCTTTTGATTGACCTGGGCGGCCAAGGCCTGAGCTAGCATCGGAATGGCTGCCCCAAACTCAACGTGGGCAACGGGCTCAGGTACATGCTCCTCATGGGCTAGCAGGGCCTGCTGGTGACCATCTCCATTTCCATTATCATGGTCATCTCATTCCCGTTTATTCTTTCATTAACTCGGCGAGGAGGAATGATTCTGAAAATGCGTAGAGCATGAGTTAGAATGATATAGAGACATTTCATCGCACAACATAGATCATGAAAGAAGGGAACATTTCCTAAACATTTCATAGCCTCTTCGTCATAGGTATGGCGCGCTTCACACCCATGAAAAAGACTCTACTTAGCGGGGCTTTTAAACACCCTAGAACACTTCAAAATCTAATGCTCTGATACCAAGTTTGTCACGACTCAAACATAGGCTCGGATCGAGACATGGGACAAGGAACCCCAAGAGGCTCCAAGTCGACCCATGGCCTAGCATAAGATATAACTCAAACATAGATAACCAGAAGATCAACAAAATTAATGAAGCGGAAGCCTAATAATCTTATAACATCGGAATACATGATTCAAGACCGAAGCTGATTACATGCTATGCCTGAAAAGCCTCTACTGCTAACGAGTTGATGGGACAAGACACCAACTAACTCACTAAATTCTGAAACTGAAAGTAAAGGATAAAACTGATAAGAAGGGCCCTCGAAAGATGAGGACTCACCAACCCTGGCTGCTAAGTGCTAAAGCTGCATGTATGGCTAATGAAGAAGCTGAGCCTGAATATTCGATCCTGGATCATGAAACGATAAACCACAGAGTATGCGATCAGTACATGGAATGTACCAAGTATGCAAGTAAGTAAAAACGCTAAGTAAACTCATAAATCATGCATATCATAAAACATAATAAATATAAGATTATGAGAGTAGGGCTTGTATGCTATTTTCTAAAATCATGATCTAAACATAACTGAATATCATTTCTGAATCGAATGATCCAAAGCTGAAAACTGATAATCATAAGTAGAACTGAACATTGGGTCAAACCTGCTGAAAACATAATATCATGACTGATAAACATGCATAACTGAAATCATGAGGAACAATGGGAGACTCATCATATAATTGATGTCAGGACCAGAACATAGGCCCGTATCGAGATACGAGACAAAGAACCCCGAGAGGCTCCAAGTGGACCCATGGAATGAACATAACATCTAACTCATTCATTAAAATTGAAGGTCAACATGAATAACATAGCGGAAGTCTAAACAATCATAACATCTGAATACATACATGAATCCAAAGCTGATATACAAACTATGTTTGAAAAGCCTCTAACGTTGATGAGTTGATGGGACAAGACTCCAACTAAGTCAATATAGTCTGAAAACTCAAAATGCGAGATACAACTAACGAAAAGGGCCCTCGAAAGATGAGGACTCATCAACTAGGGCTAAGGAAAGCTAACTCCGGGAATCTGACTAGCGACGGGACTGAGCTTGGATATCGGAGCCTATATCATGAAATGATACAACATAGAGTATGCAGTCAGTATGTAGAATGTACTGAGTATTCAAGGTAGGTAAAACCGCTAAGTGAGTAAAATCATTAAATCATGCATATAATAAAACATAATCAAGATAAGATTCTACGAGTAGGCTTGCATGCTATTTTATGAAATCATGATCTGAACATAACTGAACATCATAACTAAATCGAATGACCCAAAGCTGAAAACTGATAATCATAGGTAAAACTGAACATTTGATCAAACCTGCTGAAAACATAATATCAAGACTGATATACATGCATAACTGAAATTATGAGGAGCAATGGGAGACTCGTCATATAACCTTCATTACCATGATAGAGCTTATGTGATCAAGACTATTGCACTCAAGTGGCAAGAGCCATCCAAAGCCTTGCAGGGCTTAGGGCTCTACCATGATGTCGATATCAAGCTCAAGGCCCCTTATGGGCAGGGGAAGATCCAAAGGAGGTCCCAAATAATCTGATCATACCTACGTTGGCATGTAATTCTAAGGTATAAGGCTGACTGACCCTTAGCTTACTCGGTGCGATACACTACTCCCAAAAATATGCATATGCTCTCCATCATTTTTAAATGAAGCTGGCCATCATCTAGTGACGAAGCTGAATAATAACATACATTGCATAATCTAAAATCATAACATGAGAAGCCTAGGCTCAATCCATACCACAAGATGAAAATAATGGGAATCTTGACTACAAACCATGTGGTAAGCTAATTCATGAAATCATAAAACATACTTGTTCATATGGTCTTACCCATTACTTATCATGCTTGAAATCAACTTGATTCACTTTGAAAACGTGAACATAAACATGGGTAATTCGAAATCATACTTTCTTCATAAACATCTGATCATGCTTGTAGAAATACTTCATAGATCTCAACATTCATAAACTTTCAGGAAAGGGCATCATAGTTTAGAAAACTTGAAAACATAATTTATAATTTAAAACATTGTAAAATCTTTCCACTAATCATAATTCATCATTTAAAATATGCTTAGATCATACCCATGATAAATACTTAGGAATTCATGCATTAGGTAAAAACCCCATGGAATCATTAATTAGAACATCATGAATTGAGAGCGAATTGGGCATGGGTGTGGACTATTGCACCCATTCGTAGCCTTACATACCTGAAGAAATCTGATTTTACCAATTCTTTGATTGCCCAAAGAGAATTGAGGAAGAACTTTGAAGAACTAGGCTTGATGACCTCTCAAACTTCTAAACTTGAATGCATGAATTAGGATAGGCTTAGGATGACATAACCCTTCTTAAAACACTCTTTTTTGAGCTTAAAATGACGTAGTTTAGGCCTTAGGAACATAGAAATTACATAAAAGCCCTTAATAAACTCACAGGGGAAAACAAAATTCTAGTCCTAACGATAGAATGGACGAGTCGTTACCAGTGACCACGACTCGTGGTCACCTCCCATCACTTTCACTGCCAAAATTCTCCTAGGGCTCACCACGACTTGTGGTGTACCCGATGAGTCGTGGTGATGAACCGTTAGGTTCCCTGCCAATTTTCTTCTTCCTTCATATCATCCTTGACCACGGCTGATATGATGAGTCATGATGCTGACCATGACCCGTGGTCACCCAAAAACCAAAATTTCCAACAAAGTCCTAGCCTTTCTCCACGGCTTACATAATGACTCGTGGGGTTCCTGACGGGTCACTGGATGACTCGTCCTATGACCTGGTGCAGAAATTTCTATTTTCTCTGTTTCAACTCCGGGGTCTAATCTTAGGATTTTTGGGGTATTAAAATATCTCCCCCTTAGGCACATTTGTCCTCGAAAGTTGAAAATCATACTGAAAAATAGAGAAATGCAATCATCATACACAAATACTAAACATACATGCTAAAAACTAATGAAGTGACTCACTCTGATTTGAACTACATGACTGAACTAAAATCTCGAATCACACATACATTCATTTACATGAAAGAAACTAAGATACATGAGTTGAACATGAAACTGAATAGAGCACTAAGGAGGAAACTGATACATCAAGATGAAACTGAGCCAGAAGGGAATAGATGTGGGTATTTAGTCATCATATCTACTTCAGCTCCCACGTAGCTCCCTCAACATGCTGATTCCTCTATAAAACCTTGACTGAAGCTAATTTTTTGTTTCTTAGCTTACGAACCTGACAATCCAGTATCCCCACCAGAACCTCTAGAGCTGGATCACCCAAACACTTTTTTTGGAGCGATATAAGGAAAACTAGTTAAACTGAAGCTAATTTTGAGGGCAACTCCAACTCATATCTAACTTGCCAACCCATTTCACAATTCGGTATGGCCCAACATAATGGGGACTGGTTTCCCTTTCTTCCTAAATCTCACACTCCTTTCATGGGGGATACCTTCAAGAACACCTAATCATCAACTTCAAACTCAAGATCTCTCCTCCTCACATTCGCATAGGACTTTTGGTGACTCTGAGATGTTTTCAACCTATCCCTTATAAGCTGAATTTTCTCCATAGCCCCATGGATTGAATCAAGACCTTTCAATGTAGTTTCACCGACCTTAAACCAACCAATAGGCTATCTACATCTCTGCCCATAGAGAGCCTCAAACGGAGCCATCTGAATGCTGGAATGATAGTTGTTGTTATACACAAACTCAATGAGATGTAAATGATCATCCCAACTACCCTTGAGTCAATCACACACGCTCTCAGCATATCCTCGAGAGTTTGAATAGTCCACTCCACCTTACCATCGATTTTGCGGGTGAAATGTTGTACTGAGCTTGACCTACGTACAAAGTCCCTTTTGAAACGATCTCCAAAACTGTAAGGTAAATTGAGTAGCTCTATTTGATATGAAGGACAATGAAACCCCATGCAACTGAACTATCTCCCGAATGTACAACTTAATCCTCTGCAGAATCGGTAGTTTTGATTGGTAGGAAATGAGCTTCTTTGGTCAACCTGTCCACAACCACCCAAATGGAGTCATACTATCGATGAGTGCCAGGTAACCTTGTGATAAAGTCAAAATAGATCTCCTCCCAATTCCAAGTAGGAATACTAATGTCTTGAAGTACACCTCCAGGTCTTTGATGCTCAACCTTTACCTGTTGACAATTTGGACACGTAGCCACAAACTTTGCTATGTCCATCTTCATGCCATTCCACCAATAGATTTCTCGTAGGTCCTCGTACATCTTGGTGGAACTTGGATGTATGGAATATTTGGGACCATGAGCCTTATGCAACATCCAATCTCTCAAAGCATCAACATTCGATAAACACATAATTGACCCTGATATCTGAGCACACCATCTCCCCCTTTAGAGAAGACCTCTACCTTTTGATTCTGAATAGCTTCCTTTAACTTTACCAAGATAGGATCCTCGTGTTGTCTAGCTTTTACATCAGTCACCAAGATGATTCTGACCCATTCTAAACAATAACACCACCATCGGCTGAGTCAACCAAATGGACTCCCAACCATGCAAGCTGATGTACATCTTTCACCAACTACTTCCTTCCCTCATCTACATGGGACACACTCCATATAAAGTCTACTAAGAGAGTCTGCTACCACATTAGCCCCTGCTCGGATGTTAAAAGACACTCATATCATAATCCTTCAGTTGCTCCAACCACCTTCTTAGACATAGATTTAGATCTTTCTAGGTAAAAAATATTGTAGGCTTTTGTGGTCCGTAAATACATCTACATGGACCCCGTACAAATAGTGTCTCCAAATATTCAAGGAAAATACTACAACTACCAATCCAAGATCATGAGCCGGGTAGTTCTTTTCATTCACCTTCAACTGCCTAGTGGCATATGCTATAACCTTACCATGATGCATCAGTACACAACCAAGGCCGATCCTCGAAGCATCACAATACACCACAAACCCATCGGTACCCTCAGGTAGGATTAACATAGGTGCTGATATGAGTCGAGTCTTCAACTCTTGGAAGCTCTTCTCACAAGCCTCTACCATTGAAACTTCACCTTCTTCTGAGTCAATTTGGTCAACGGTACTGCAATAGATGAAAACCCCTCAAAAGTCACCGACAATAACCAGCTAAACCAAAGAAACTCCTGATGTTCGAAGGATTCACTGGTCTAGGCCAAATCTTCACTACCTCTATCTTTTGAGAGTCTACTTGTACACCCTCACTCGACACCACAGGAGCAAAAATGCCACCGAGTTCAACCTAGCATATAGCTAACGATCCCTAGGTCTGTAGCACCACCATTAAATCAGCGGCTGCTCCTCACTCCGAGAGTATATAAGGATATCATATATGAACACAATCATGAACATGTCTAGATATGGCTTGAAAACCCTATTCATCAAATCCATAAAAGCTGCAATAGCATTCATTAGTCCAAATACATAACTACAAACTCGTAATGACCGTGCGGAGTTCTGAAGGTTGTCTTCAAAATATCGCTCTCTCGAACCCTGAGTTGATGGTACCCAGATATGAGATCTATCTTTAAAAAGCACTTAGCACCCTGAAGTTGGTCAAACAAATCATCAGTCCTAGGGAGAGGATACCTATTCTTGATGGTAACTATGTTCAATTGCCGATAATCAATGCACATGCGAAGAGAACCATCGTTCTTGCAGACAAAGAGAACTGGTGCACCTCATGGGAATTTTCTAGGTATGATGAAACCCTTGTCTAGGAGGTCCTTCAACCTCTCCTTCAACTCCTTTAGCTTAGTTGGAGCCATTCTATATGGAGGATTATATGTAGGCTGCGTATCGAGAAGAAGGTCAATACCAAAATCGATTTCCCTCTGGAGAGGGATTCCCGGTAGATCATCTGGGAACACTTCTGGATACTCACATACTATTGGAACTGAATGGATAGTCGGGGTCTTAGACATAGCATCCCTAATCCTAACTAGATGGTACGTGAAACCCTTAGAAATCATCTTTCTAGCCTTAAGGTAGGAAATTAAATGACCTACAAGCACAGTTGAACTACCCTCCCACTCTAAGACAGGTTCACCCGAAAATTTGAACTCTATTACACGGGTTCTACAATTGACTGAGGCATAACATGCAAATAGCCAATCCATGCCGAGGATAACATCAAAATCAGTCATGGCTAACTCTACTAAATCTGGTGAGGTGAGTTTCTGAAGGACTGGGACAGGGCAATTTCTATACACCCGTCTAGCTATAACTGAATCACCAACTAGAGTAGAGACTGAGAAAGGTTCTGACAAGATTTCGGGACTGATTCCATAACTACTAGTAACATAGGGCATTACAAAAGATAAAGTGGCCCCTGAATCTAATAGAGCATATACATCAAGGTGGAATACTCATAACATACCAGTGACAACATCTGGGGAGACCTCTTGCTCCTGACGGGATGCTAGGGCATAAGATCTTTTTTGGAACTGTCTGCCACCTATACAAGTAGATGCCCCTCATTGAGCTGGGCATGCTGGTGGAGCTGCTAAACTAGAAGTTTGGACTCGGCCCCTATCATGACCCTGTTTGAATGATGGGAAATCTCTAAGAACCATGAGAGGCTCCAAGTCAAGCCACGACATGAAAATAACATCTAACTCATTAATTAAAATTGAAGGTCAACATGAATAACATAGCAGAAGTCTAAAGAATCATAACATCTTAATACATACATGAATCCAAAGCTAAAATACAAACTATGTCCGAAAAGCCTCTAACACTAACGAGCTGATGGGACAATACCCTAACTAACTCTCTATGCTTTGAAAACTAAAAATGCGAGATATAACTGATGATAAGGGCCCTCGAAAGATGAGGATTCACCAACTGGGGCTGAGGAAAGCTAATTCCGAGAATTTGACTGGCGACGAGACTGAGCCTGGATATCGAATCCTGTATCATGAAATAATACAACATAGAGTATGTGGTCAATATGTGGAATGTGCCGAGCATGCAAGGTAGGTAAAACCACTAAGTAAGTAAAATCATTAAATAATGCATATAATAAAACATAATTAAGATAAGATTCTGAAAGTAGGGCTTGCATGCTATTTTCTGAAATCATGATCTGAACATAATTGAACATCATAACTGAATTGAATGACCCAAAGATGAAAACTGGTAATCATAGGTAAAACTGAACATTGGGTCAAACCTGCTGAAAATATAATATCATGACTGATGTACATGAATAACTAAAATCATGAGGAATAATGGGAGACTCTTCATATAACCGACATTACCAAGATAGAGCTTACACGGTCCCGACTATCACACTCAAGTGTGCAGAGCCCTCCAAAGTCTTGCCAGGGCTAAGGGCACTACCATGATATCGATATCAAGCTCAAGGCCCCTTGGGGCAAGGAAAGCTCCAAAGGAATTTCCAAATAATCTGATCATACCTATGTTGGCATGTAGTTCTGAGGTATAGGGTTGACTGACCCCTTAGCCTACTTGGTGCTAGACACTACTCCCAAAAATATCCATATTCTCTCCATCATTTTTAAACGAAGCTAACCATCATCTAGTGACGAACCTGAATAATAACATACATGCATAATTTGAAATTGTAACATGAGGAGCCTTGGCTCAAACTATAGCACAATCTGAAAATAATAGGAGTCTTGACTCCAAAACCATGTGGTAAGCTAATTCATGAAATCATAAGTATGTTCATATGGGCTTATCCATTACTTAACATGCTTGAAATCAATCTGATTCACATTGAAAATATGAATATAAACATAGGTAATTCGAAATCATACTTTCTTCATAAACATCTCATCATGCTTGTACACATACTTCATAGATCTCAACTTGCATGAACTTTCATGGATGGACATCATAGTTTAGAAAATTTGAAAATATAATTTATAATTTCAAACATTGTAAAATCTTCCAATTAATCATAATTCATCATTTAAAACATGCTTAGATTATACCCATAATAGATACTTAGGAATTCATGCATTGGGTAAAAATCCCATGGAATCATCAATTAGAACATCATAATTGAGAGAGAATTGGCCATGAGTGTGGACTATTGCACCCATTCATAGTCTTACATACCTGAAGAACTTTAATTTGACCAATTCCTTGATAGCCCAAAGAGAATTGAGGAAGAACTTTGAAAAATTAGGCTTGATCACCTCTCAAACTTCTAAACTTGCATGCATGAACTACCCTTCTTAAAACACTCCATTCTGAGCTTAAAATGACGTAGTTTAGGCCTTAGGAGCTTAGGAATTACGAAAAAGCCCTTAATAAACTCGTAGGGAAAAATAGACTGCCAGTCCCAACTAGGGACTGGACGAGTCGTTACCCGTGACCATGACTCGTGGTCACCTCCTGTCACCTTCACTGCCAAAATTCTCTTGGGGGTCACCACAGGGGACACCACGACTGGTGGTGTATTCGACGAGTTGTGGTGATGACCCGTTAGGTGCACTGTCGATTTTCTTCTTCCTTCATATCATTCTTGACCATGGATGATATGATGAGTCGTGATGCTGACCACGACTCACGGTCACATTCGTGGTCACCTAAAAATTGAAATTTCCAACAAAGTCCTAGCCTTTCCCTATGGGTCACTTAATGACTCGTGGGGTTCCTGATGGGTCACTAGACAACTCATCTAGTGACCTGATGCAGAAATTCTTATTTTCTCTGTTTGAACTCCCTTGTCTAATCTTAGGATTTTTGGGGTATTACAACCGAACATTAGCAAGATGGAGCTTACGTGGTCCCAACTAGCACACTCAAGTGGGCAAAGCCGTCTGAAGCTTTCCAGGGCTAAGGACGCTACCATGATATCAATATCAAGTTGAAGGCCCCTTGGGGGCAGGGAAACACACAAGGAAGGTCCTAAATAATTTGAACATACCTACATTGGCGCGTAGTTCTGAGGCATAGGGTTGACTGACCCTTAGCCTACTCGATGCTAGACACTACTCCCTATAACATGCATGTACTCTCCATCATTTTTCAACGAAGCTGAACTATTGTCTAATGACAAAGCTGACTCATAATCATACATGCATAAATCTGAAATCATAACATGAGGAACCTTGGCTAAAACCATACCACAAGCTGAACATAATGGGAGTCTAGACTCCGAAATACATGTGGTAAGCTAATACATGACATTTAGATAACTTCATGAAACATATTTAATCATAAAGGCTTGCCTAATACTTAAACATGCTTGATATAGACTTGATCATTTGAAAACATGAGCATAGACATGGGTAATTCGAAATCATATTTTCTTCATAAACATCTCATCATGCTTGAATACATATTTCATAGATCTCAACTTTCATGAACTTTCATGGATGGGCATCATAATTTATAAAATTTGAAAACATAATTTATAATTGAAAACATTATAAATCTTCCCATCAATCATAATTCAATATTATAAATATTCTTAGATCATATCCATGATTGAAACTTAGAGAATTCATATGTTGAGTAAAAACCCCATAGGATCATCAACTAGAGTTTTCATAAATTAATAAGGGATTGGGCATGAGTGTGGATAATTACACCCATTCATAACCCTACATAACTGAAGAGATCTGATTTCACAACTTTCTTGATTGCCCAATGAGAATATGGGGAAGAACTTGAGAAATTTAGGCTTGATCACCCTTAGGAACTTCTAGACTTGCATGCATTGAAGTGAATAAGCCTAGAATAAACTTACCCGTCTTAAAACACTTTATTATGAGCTTAAAATGTCGTAGTTTATGCCTTAGGAACTTAGGAATTATGGAAAAATCCTTAATAAATTCACAGGGAAAAACACACTGCCAGTTTCCACGAGGGACTGGAAGACCCGTTGTCCTTGACCACGACTCATTGTCACCTCTCATCGCCTACACTCGAATCTGCCTTCTGAGGGTCACCACACAGGACACCACCAGTAGTGGTGTACCCAATGACTCATGGTAACCAAGTCGTTACCCACACTGCCCAAATCCTTCATCCCTCATTCAATACTTGACCACAGGCCACCTGACGACTTGTGGTGGTGACCACGACTCATGGTCCCACCCG
Source organism: Datura wrightii (assembly GCA_035772735.1). Lineage (NCBI taxonomy): Eukaryota > Viridiplantae > Streptophyta > Magnoliopsida > Solanales > Solanaceae > Datura > Datura wrightii. Next base: position 102,960,415 of record JASDFA010000007.1, read on the forward strand.
AGGTCAGCCTCAAACTCCAAAATCTCATCCAAATACAAAATCCTTCCCACGAGTCACTCAACAACTCGTGGTGCACCCCATCGGTCACTAGATAACTCGTCCTGTCACATGGTGCAGAAAATTCCATTTTCTCCATTTCAACTCCCATGTCTGATCTTAGGGTTTTCGGGGTATTACAAGGGAATGTAGGTGATTGATAGTGGATATTCTAGGCATATGATTGGATTGAAGGAAAGTTTCAAATCTATTAAAAGAATTGATGGAGGAAACAGATTTGGAGATGATGCCAAAGGAGAAGTAGTTGGAGTTGGATCTATTATTATAATTTCCACATGTGACTTAATTGAAGTATATCTTGTGAATGGCTTGAAACACAACTTGTTAAGTATCAGTCAACTCTGTGATGCTAGCTTTGACGTACTGTTTAATGCTATCAGGTGCACCATCAGCAATGTAGCAAAAAATATCACCCTTGTCAGTAATTGGGTACAAATTAAAATATATATGTTTTAAATAATATTGACCTACCTACTCTAACCTACCATGTAGCTGTTTCAAATGATCTAGGTATTTGGCATCAAAAATTGGGCAACGCCAGTTGCATTCTATTGAAAAGCTCTCTAAACTTGGCTTTGTGCTCGGATTGCCTAAATTAAAATTTTCAAACAATCCCTTATGTGATGCATGTCAATTAGGGAAATAGACCAGATCTTCCTTTAAATCTAAAGACATTGTTAGTACTTCAAAACCTCTTAAACTTCTTCACATGGATTTATTTGGTCCTACTAGAACTGGAAGCATTGGTGGTAAGAAATATGCATTTGTTATTATTGATGATTTCTCCCGATTTACTTGGGTTATGTTTTTAGCTCACAAATATGAAGCATTCTCAAACTTTGAAATCTTTTGCAAAAGGGTTCAACTGGAAAAAGGATACTTTATCTCATCCATTCACAGTGATCATGGCCGAGAATTTGAGAACTAGTCATTTGAAGAATTCTCCAACCAGCAGGTTTATACCCAAACTTTCTCCTCTTCTCACACTCCTCAGCAAAATGGTGTTGTTAGAGAAAAAACCGTTCTCTGCAATGTACAACAAGAAGTATGTTTATTGAACAAAGTCTTCTAGATCATTTTTGGGTAAGCTGTAAGTACTGCTTGTCATATACTTAACAGATGTCTTATTCGGGAAGTACTAAACAAGACTCCCTATGAGCTTTGGAAATATAAAAGCCTAATATCAGTTACATTCACCCATTTGGATGCAAATTTTTCATTCACAACAATGGTAAGAACAACCTGAGAAAGTTTGATCCCAGGAGTGATGAAGGAATCTTTCTTAGGTATGCTCTTCTATGCAGGTCTTTCGGAGTCTTTAATAAATGAACATTATCTGTGGAAGAATTTGTTCATGTTGTCTTTAATGATTCTAAATCTATCTCCAATTATTATTGAGTATGATGCAGGGGAAGATAGAACTAATTCCTATACTGCTTCAGTGGAACAAGGATCTTCCAACACTGAAGAAAGAAGAACAATTGAGATATCCAAATCCTCTCCCTCAAAGAATTCAGACCAAGATGAAAAGGAATCCTACCAGTTGACTAAAGTCTCAAACATTCCATGAGAATGGAGAAATAAAGCAAGCTACCAAATGACTTCATCATTGGTCACCTAAATGCTCAGCAACAAACAAGATCCTCTCTCAAAAACTAATCATCATTGGCCTTGGTTTCTCAAATTGAGCCAAAAAGGATTGAAGAGGCCCTCATTGACATACTGGTTAAAGGCAATAAAGACGAACTAGATCAGTTTGAAAGGAGTAATGTTTAGACTTTGGTACCTAGGCCAAAGAATGCCTCGGTAATCAAAACTAAGTGGATCTTCAGAAACAAACTCAATGAGGAAGGTAAAGTGGTCAGAAAGAAAGAGAGATTAGTTGCACATGGTTATTCCTAGCAAGAAGGTATCGATTACGATGAAACTTTTGCTCCCGCAGTCAAGTTGGAATCCAATTGTATTTTGTTAGCCATTGCTGCCTCTAAACGTTTTAAAATCTTTCAAATAGATGTTAAAAGTGCTTTCCTAAATGGTTTTATTAAAGAAGAAGTGTTTTTCAAACAACCCCCGGCTTTGAAAACTCCTCCCGTCCCGACTATGTGTTCAAAGTTTCTACAGCTCTTTATTGTCTAAAGAAAGCCCCAAAAGCTTGGTACAAGCAGCTAAGCTCTTTTCTCATCGAAAATGATTTTCGTTGAGGAAAAATTGACAACACCGTTTTCATTCGAAGATCTTCTGCAACTATATTAATTATTCAAATTTATGTAGATGATATCATTTTTGGTAGTCCTGATACTTCTCTATGTAAGAATTCTGCACACTTAATTACAAGAGAATTTGAAATGAGTATGATGGGGAACTTTCTTCCTAGGACTTCAAATTCGACAGTTGACTTAAGGAATATTCATTAGTCAAACCAAGTATACCAAAGAGTTGATTAAAAAATTAGGCTTGGAAAATGGAAAAGCTACTGGAACTCCAATGAGTCCATCAACCTGCCTGGAAAGTGATTCATTTGGAAAAAGTGTTGATAAAAAATTATTTCGTGGAATGATTGGATCTCTTCTTTATCTTACTGCTAGTTGACCTGATATCATGTTCAGTGCATGCAAATGTGCTTGATTTCTATCAACTCCTAAAGAATTTAATATAACTACAGTAAAGCGAATTATTCTCTATCTCATTAGAACCCAAGATTTCAGTTTGTGGTATCCTTATTCTAGCAATTTTAGTTTAATTGGTTACGCATATGCAGATTTTATAGGTGACAAATCTGATAGAAATAGTACAAGTGAATCCTATCAGATCCTTGGAGAAGCCCTCACTTCCTGGCAAAGCAAAAAACAAAACTCTATAGCAGTCTCTACTACAAAGGCAGAATAATTGGCTCTTTGAAGCTGTGGCACTCAATTGCTATGGATGAAATATCAATTATTAGATTATTATCTCATTTATGAAAGTATTCCTATATTATGTGATAATACCAGTGACATTAGTCTCTTTAAATATACTGTGCATCATTCTAGGGATAAACATATAGATATTAAACATCATTTTATTAGAGATCATGTTGAAAATGGAGATTTCTTATTAGAATTTGTTGATTCTAAAAATTAATTGGCTGGCATTTTTTACTAAACCACTTTTGGAAAATCGATTTTACTTTTTAAGGAAATGTCTCGGTGTTATTTCTTTTTCCTAAATTAATTTTTCCTAAATTTATGTGCCTTCCCTTAATTACTATAGTCGGTTCATTTTTCAAGGTAATTATTAATCAGTCTGTTTGCATGTCGTCCTTTCATAACGTCTTTTCACCTCTCTTTGAACCATCGCTTCTCTCCTATTTATCTTGAGTTATTCACCTTATTCTCTATCTCTTGCTAACTCATACCCTCTGCGATGGCAAAAAACCTATCAAAAGGTGTTCATTGTTCAAGAAAGAGACTTAAAAGCTCTTCTCGATCCTCTTCTCTAGTTGAAATATCAAACTCTTCCTACGAGGACCTCACAGAATCCTCCTCCTCTCTCATCAAGAAACCCTCTCCTTCCTACGCTAAAAGGGAAAATTAATCTCCTTAGTCTCCTTTGATCTGAAAGACATGCAAAGTTTCTAGAGCGTTTTCGAAAAAGAAAAGTTTCTCGTATTGAAGGACCGACCTTTTTCCCATGGAAGAGTTATTTGTCTTGAACATCTTGAAGAATCTCATTGCTCAGTAAGTCATTTTTTTCTATTCAAGGGTTAGATAATATTTTTTTTCAGTGTGTTAATGAAGCTTTCGAATACCCCATCAAAATGTTCTATGCGAATCTGCAAAATGACCAATGACTGTAGTGACCCTGAAACCCTTGTTCTAGGTACCAGAATCATTTTGAACAAAACCCTTTTTGAAAAAGTCATCTATACTCAATTCTCTGGAAATATCCCCTTTTTCTCTGTTTCTTAGCCTGATAATTATGAAGTTTCTATTGATGATGCAAAGCTTTTCATAGCCGAAGATGGTACTAATCTCTCTAATTTTGGTCAGACCACTACCTGCTTCAAAAATCGCATTATTGCTCACACTGTTGCTACTACCCTGCTCCCTCGCAAAGGTTCTCTGAGTACCTTGTCTAATTGAGATGTTTTCGTTGTGTACTGCATTCTGAAGAAGCTAAAAATTGACTGTCCCAAATGGTTCCTTGGTTACATGTTTGAAAGCTGTCAAGATTCTGGTAGCAATGTCAGTCTTTCCTATGGGATACTGGTAAGTCGAATCATAAAGGCAATGTGTGTGGACGTCTCTTATTTCCTATGAAGGAGATTTCCTCTGCTTACAATGATCAAGCTTTTTCTAGTATGGGCTACCTCTTCGATGATGGCTGTTGGATAAAGAAGGCAAGCTATTAGCCTAAAGTCCAAACTGCTCCAGTTGGAGACTCAAAAAAACAACATTCCAAATGGCTCTCAAAACATTGCTCTCTTCCTTGTTTACTGATATCCAGGACATCAAACAAACACTTGGTGCAGCGGTAAGTGACCTACACAAATGCAATGGAACCTTAGCAACTCTAGTCTCCAACGTGGAAGATTTGAAGAAACAACTAACCCATATTCAGCTAAAGGGTGTAAAATCCTTCAACAAAGTTCTAAGACAAGTCGACTCTACTACTGCTCGAGCTAAAATCTCTTATAACGAACTGGCTGTTGCTGTTCAGAACTCTTATTCCTCCTTGTTACCCATTTCTAGAAGTCCTATCACTCATTCTCTGAGTGTATCATCAATACACTTATGTATTTCCTTAGTCGTTTCTAATTCTCTCTACTCTCTACTTTTGTCTCTGCCCCTGTGTGGGCTTGTCTTTGGTTTTTCCCCTTTTTGTGATGAGGGAGAGAAATATTGTGGTTTCTGATTTGCTCTCAGGTTGTTTTGATCAAATCGTGGATGGTGCTTAGCTTGTTAGTTTTTGGCTTTTGTGGATGATATAACTTTATGGCCCCTCGCTGAAATTATCTACATTGATTATCTCTTTATCATCTGCATTATTCTGTTTGTGCTTTTTCCTTTGATATAAGAATTGCTAAAATGATCTACATTATTTATCTCTTACATAATTTATCTCTTTCTCTTTATCCTCTGCATTATTCTGTCTGTGTTCTTTCCTTTGATACAAGCATTAAGGCATATTTTCAACAAGTAAGGGGGAGGAAGGCATCAAGTAAGGGAGAGCGAATCTACTAAGTCCTGTTGATATAGGGAAGTGTCTCAATATCCCAAAATTATATCATCATCAAAAAGGGGGAGATTATTAATATTTTAATGATGACTAATTTGATGTAGGATGGAAAATTAAGCATATTACAAATCGAGCGAAATCTAATCAAGGATAGCTGACTTGGCTAGCTGACTCAATAGAACAATGTGAAGGTGCTTTTATGGAAAGAAGAAAGGAAATCAAACGGTCACCAGTAGGATGGCTATAAAAGAAAATTTTCGACTGACGTATTGGTACAAGTAAACAATCTGTCTATAGGAGGATCCAAAAATCAGTAAATGGAGATATTCAATATAGTACTCTATGGAAGGAAAATCAGCACTGTCAAACTGAATGTCAAGCCTAATCTCTCACAGAAAGGAATAATCGACCCCAAAAACAATAAAATAATCTATCTATGAAAACGACATCAAGGAGACTTTATTGGACAAAAATCCCTTGGGTTATCCCTTAATGAGTTGCCAATCAAGATCAAAGGAATTAATCTTGATATCTTCTCCAAGCATTCTGCTGAGTCTTTAAAAAAGGGATCCAGAGACTCCATAAGTCTTGTACATCTTCACTTGATCAAATCTGACTACTCTAGACTTATTAAATCATTGTAATCTGAAATGAATTAATAGTGAGATCAAAAGATAGAAAAAGTTAGATAGATATATAGGTTGAGGATGTATCTTAAACTCCCATCGTCAGAATTACTGATGAACTTACTCTTGTAATAATTGTCTATTTACATGCTCAAAGGAAAACTCTTGCAATTCAAGGGGACTGGACTAGGCACCACAATGGTGATCTAAATCGGGTTAAAAATCTGCGTTGTTTATTTACATGCTTTATATTGCTCTATCATCACTAATATTTTCTAAAGGAAACAAGTCGACTGATACACTCTCACAGTCGACTAACTATTCTAAGTCCCTTAATTTTTAAATTCATCCTCCCCCTCTTTGTTTATCGACAAGCTTAATGAACCTAACAAAAAGAGTTGCCTCTTTTTTTTTGCTTTCGCTCTTATGAAAAAACCATGGTAGGAAATGTTAAACACACAAATGGTTATAACGCTTCAATCTAGCACCTTTCTTTGTTAGTGAAACTATTACTTGGTTCTATTTTAGAAGCTATGTTAGAGTGACGGGGTTTCCAGCTTGCACAACAACATCCCACGATCATCAATCATGACAGTATATAGAGAGTTACCTTTTCTGATAATGCCAATAATCTCTTTTGAGTCTACTATTACTTACAAAATTTTTAGACAAGTTTCGCGAGCAATTCATAACCATGCATGTTCTAGTAGTTCATGTAAAAGGTGCTACTCCTGAATTCCATAACTAGATTGTAATAACTCAACACTTCTTTTTGAGTTTTCATGCTTTAAACGTGTTTTAAAATCTTGTATAAGTAGATAATACCATGTTGAACTTATTGACATAATTAGGGAAGGGACTCGAGGGGCTCGGATAAATTTTAACACTATTGCATTATTTCAGTTGGTGTTGGTGTCTTAATAGTGATCATGTTGCACCAATCAACAACAATTGTGTATCACTAAGGAACCATGCATGGCCATCGTACACTCAAATTGCAATTGTGTAGTGTAAGTTAGAAGGGTTAGACTTTGGTCAAGCATTCATCAGCGTGATCGTGAAGTTTGATGATGATCGAAAAGGAGAAACTTTTAGATGCAACTCGATCATGTACTAAGGTTGCAATCACGATTAATGAACTATAGTTATTTGAATAGCAGTGAAGAATTTTAGCAAGGCGCTCTCGGTTTGGGGAATCCAAAAGATGGAGTTTCACCTTCAATATTCAAGGTAATGAATTCATACACTAGTTTTTGTTATTATAATTAATTTTTAAACCAGAAAGTCATGAGTAATCTGGTTGCGCCAGCCTCACATAAAATTATATGTGATGCACAAGTAATACTGTAATAAATAGAGTATAATGTTCACAAAGATGTGTTGTTAACTATTTATTAAATCATACAATTATAATTTATCTATTCGAACAATTATCCAACAAGTGGTTATACTAACTATAACTACTATGACACTATAAAAATAGTAGTAAAGGATACGTAGAGAGTTCGATGGAAGGAGAGATCCTAGTGTTATGGTAGGTAACAATTCTATTGAGTTATCAATGAGAATAAGCTTATTAATTTATCTTGTTTATTATTCGATAGGGTTACTAACGCTCATAAGAATCTTATGAGTTATTACTCGCCTATTCAAGTTACTCTAGTTTCTACATTCGTACAGATTCAACAAGAACACATTTGTATTTCCTATTACATAACCAAGAAAATCAATTAGGTATATTCCTGACATAAACACAAATTCAATCCTCGAGGCCCAGGTGCAAGAATATGCGCTATTCGATCCTTTATGCAATTTTGAATTTCCTTTCCAAGTTCAACTTTAGATTAGTAAATAGTATTCATTCATTAGATAAACAATTAAATAATTAAATGCGAGATTGAATAAATAAACCAATATGATAACACTACTTAAAATTAAAACTACAAAAACCCAACCTCAGAAGAGGTAAAAAAAAAACCGACCTCATGAGGTCGAAAATTGAAGATATTTTTAATTAATGTTTAAATAAACCAACCTTTTAGACAAAAAAAGTAATAGTAAATAAAAAAAATAACAAATCGACTTCTGGAGGTTAGTCAATAAACCTGCAAAAATTTTGTTCATAATTTAATCTCTTCAGATCCGTAATTATTTTTAAAGTTTTTTAGAGTAACTGACCTAATGAGATCGGTCATACTACTTTTCAAAAAATAATTTATTTTACCTATAATGACCTAATAAAGTTGGTATTATTTAAAATTAAAAAAAATTAAGAAAATCAGCCTCATGAGGCTGACCTTTTTGGTCAAATGTCAGTCAACTTCTTTCTTTTTTAAATTACCGACCTCCCGAGGTCGATATGAGGTCATTATATTTTATAAAAATCAGTTTCCTGGACCTTTTTCCTATTTTCATCCCCATGTCTCTCTCTCTCCCCCCTACCCCTCTACCCTCGTTTGATACCAACAAGACCACCGGAGATGCCCCAACCATCCCCGTACCAGCGCCATTATCGCCCATTAAAAAAATTTTTGTTTTGTTTTGTTCTTAATCTTGTAGTTATGTTTATTAGTTGCATTACGTTGTAGATTTTAGTTTAATTGATTTATATGTTGTTTACTCTTGTTAAATGTTAGTATTTAGGGTACATATATTTAAGATTAAGATTTAGTTAGATTAATTATACATAATATTCTAGCTTTGTTTGATTGTTATGTTGAATTTAAAATTAAAATTGAACCTCAAATTGATATGAAGTGAAATTTTCAAACTTGTATTTATAGGTTTCTGTTAGATTCAACATACGGACACCAAATGCAGAATGTATGTCACCACATGTGGCTGAATGTTGGCCGTATGTAACCTCCCCAACCAAGTCCAACTTGGAGAATCATTGTGTCCCATGTGCGATTGACATATAACTCGCATAACCAATATGTGACCCCCATATTAATATGTTTGTATTTGTGGCCTCGGTTTCAACTTTCTGAATCACCTATGTACGACTAACATGCGGCCCATATGTCCCACATACGGTCAGCATGTTGAATTGCATGACAACACACGGGAACCCCAAAATTTATAATGTTCGTGTGTCTATTATACCATTATATGTGGTCTTCATCTATTTGCCTTCAAAATTTTAGTAGCTAAGAATTTTTTGTACAATCATATGCGTTTGGCGTGTGTTTTAGATGTCACATATATGGGCCACATATGGCCACCACATGTCAACTCAGACTTATGATTTTTTTTAGCTAAACTAGGCTCCAACATACAACACGATTTGTGGACATGTGGCTCGTATGTTATTCCGCATGTAAACACTTGTAGCTTCAAAAATTATGACTTTCTCAGAGCTCACATATAATTGGACATGCAGTACGCCTATCACTTATGGTTGTGTGTCCACCACATATTAATATCGCTTTCGCACTTTGGTGATTCTCACTTTTTTTCAGCTCCAATCTTGTTATACACCTAGTATATGCTCAGATATTAACTTAGACACATAATTATATAAGATTTATCCTAGTTTGGAACACACTACACGAATTTTAATTTCTTAATTGTAATCAATTTTTTTGGTTGTTATATTTAAACAAATATAGGATAATCATCAAGGTAAGGGAAATAAAAAGCATAAGGGTAATAGAGAACACAAATCCTCTACCAAAACACCTAACTCTTAAGAGCATATACAACATATGAATTAATAAATAACAGTCAATGGATCAATGATGCAACACTAAATCTATATAAAATCATAACTCAATATTTCAACGCAACCAAATCAGCTTAGCAATTACTATTACATCATATGAAATAATATGCACAAATAGTAGCCAATAAATCATTAATGCAACACTCACTCTATTTCACAAAACAACCTACATGCCAACTGCCTTATGAGGGTATCCTAAAGTAGTGATACATGGCGGACAACCTTGTTCTCCAGATGCAACACAGATGAAATCCACATGTCACACGTATAAACTCCATATGCCAAATGAATGAACTCCACCTACATATCACATATCACATGAAAGAACTCCAGAAGCATATCAGGTACCAGCATGGATTAACTCAACATGCATATCATAATGAGTAACTAACCCGAACAATCTCAACATGCAATATCAAATAATAGAGCAATTATGACATAAGTAGTCACAGTGACATGAAAATAAGGCATAATCTACGGTTAAACATGTGCTCTCCATGTGTATAATTCCAAAATATAATCTAGCATGGATTCAATACTTACAACTCTTTACTAGTATGGTACTATGATCAAATAATAAGTCAAGTCATTAAAAATAAGACATTATAGAAAAATAACCCAAACATGTCACTTAGCGCTCTCATAAACACTTGTCACTTCACCTACAAGTCACCCTAGTACCCTTCGATCATTCATTTATCATTTAGTTCGTAAAAGTGTCCTATCAAAGTCAAAGTCTTAACTTACCTCGATCTGAGCAATATATTAACCTTTTTGATATCTCTACCATACTTGAAATCCATCAAATGAGTATAATTTATTCAAAAGATTATTATATGGAGTTAAAATGAGTCCAATAATACCTATATTGCAATATAAAATAAATAGGACTAAAAGATAATAAATATAAAAAGTGGAGCCTCGGGCTCATAATTAAAAATTGGCTATATTTCTAAGTTACTCATTGTCGCACCCCAACCCAGGAATGTGTGATTGGAGCCTGTTGCCACTCCTGATACAAGCACATGCAGCAACCAAATATAAAATGTAGGTTAGAACCGTTAAGGTTCGACTATCAACATCCCACAATAAATGTGTAAAAGACATAGGCAGCAAAATGAAAATAAACAATGGCCGACTAGGCCTACCAATTAACCAAAAGACATATACGAGGGTAACCACCACCTTCTACCGATCAGGTCATGTCTACGAGCCTCTAATAAGTTAACAAGTTCATACTGATCAGTACATGGCTCTGACCTATACAATATTTACTTAAAAATCAGAAGGGCATCTTCGAACAAACTGGAGCATGCCAATGTTAACTGGAACACAGCTCAAGCACGAGAACCTGATCAACCTGACGATCAAGACTTAGAGGCCTGAATGCAATGCCCCAATTAGGATATCAACACACGATGTACCGAGTATGAAATGTGATAACAAGATAAGAGTCCAGAGTCGATAAACAGCTAATAGGATATAGAATGATAATCTCAGAAACCCACTTACCTAGGGCATATGGTCGACCTCAAACCATCACATAGTGTCAATCAATAATTCAAGGATAATCACATCAAACAATATCAACAATCAAGCACTAGTGGACCCTCTCTCAATTGTGCACAGTAATTATAAGAGCTCATTCCATCCGAGAGAACCAATAAAGATCCCAGGAAGGCTTAGAACAGATATATACGGTGCCATGGAGGCATGTACCTCCCCATAGGTCTTGCATGTCTTACAACGAACCTATGGGAGGTAAACTCAACTTGACCATAAGCCAATTGTTCTACCCCTAAGACTCAACCTTGCAGCCTAACCTACTCTCAACGTTGGGTATCTAGGAATCCCAAGGGCCTTGATACGCACACATAAAATCACAAAATTCACAATCATCATTCACATATAAAGGTCTTAGGCAATCCTTAACTGGCTTACAACCAACGTTGGTCGACACATGACACCAACCTTCTAAAGGTTGTTCGACTTGATGATGTGTGATGTGTCCAAATGCACATATAAGTGTACACGATTGTCAACTAATATAGGACAGTGAAATCCAGATATCATACCCATAGGACTTGTTAGATTGTTCATCCAATTTAAACTCTTATTTAAACTATTCAAAAATAAAGGAATGATACTCGGTGGATTGCTATACTACTAACTAAACAAATTCAAGACTTAAGAAAATTTGTAAATGGTTGGTTGGTTCTCAGATGATATAAAATATCCAGGATCTTAGCAATTTCTACAATCCAGTTGAAGCATCAAATTGCTATACTTATTTGCTTTCCTGAGTTATTAGTTGCAGGTTGATAGCACTTAATTAAGCATCGCTCCCGATTACTCTAAGACTACTTGACTATCCCAACGCCTATATTCCTATGGTCGTAGGAAAATAGTGAAGTGCATGTAAGATTTCATCTGTATCAGCTAAGCAAGGCTAATGGGTATATTCCTATACGTATTAGAAAATCATTTCCCTTTCCCTATAAGGTTCATAAATAAGCCCTATTTCTTCATATTGCCCTTGCAATTCCCTTTTCTGAGTTTAATTAACGAGTCATAGATAGTGCTTAATTATTTCATCAAATAATCAAATAATTCAGAGTAAGAAAAAATAAATAACTCAATAACGAAAAATTTTAATAAATACGAACAATAATTAGCATTCAACCTTCATGTTCATGCCAAAATCCTAGAACTAGAGTGTTTAGCCAATCATACTTCCCAAAAGATTAAGGGAATTCATGAGTTTACAAGAGAAAGATGATAAAAGATAGGAGTAGAAGTAACCCCAAGGAAACTCATCATGCCCTTGCTCTCCTCTCCAATTTTCATCCAAAATAATGATTAATTCCCTCAAAAATGTCTTAGGGTTTCTTTATATAGTAATTGGAAAAAGAACCCCTTAGCCCTACTTAAATTTGGCTTTTAAACATAAGAAAATGGACTCCCAGATAAGCCTGGTGCACCACTTCTCTTAATGCACCAAGGTGTTAGAAAATTTTTTGGAGTTCTTCCTCTTTGGAGCGCCACTTCTCCCAGTTCGCCAAGGTGTTGATAAAAAATTCCTCTAAAGTTTAGTGCTTGGCATGCCACTACAGCCATAGCACTAACATGTGCACAATTTTTTCTGATGTTTGGACTCTGGTGCACTACGCCAACTAATGCACCAACTTGATTTTGTCCAGTAATACCTCCAAATTTGTTCCAAAGCTCCAAACCTTCCTTTATAGCTCTTTTCAGGGAGATTTCCACCATATTCACCTATTAAGCACCTACAAAGTAATAACATAGGAATACAAGTATAATCCATACAAATGATACTCAAAGAGATGATAAAAGTACTAAAATGTAAAAAATAGAGACTAAAAAATACGTAATTTTGGCCTCTCATCACCACCCCACACTTAGACCCTTTCTCGTCCTCGAGAAAGAAACTTAAGCTCAATACCTTATCCATATATAGACTACTCCAGTTGAACAGGTTCGCTCAGGCTAAGACTACAATGACAACATAGACATTGCAAGTTTCCAACACAACATGCACCAATTGAACAATTTTTCTTAGGCTGCGACTACTATGACCACATAGACATAGAATGTTTTCAACATAACATGCCTCAACTTTCCTAATAAGATCAGGAACAACCTTTTAAGACAACCTAACCTCAAGAACTGACTCAAGCTCTGTGAATATTGGCTAACAAACATATGTCACCTAATTAAGAAATCAAACATTTCACCTATCCTGTGTCAACCATGTTCCCTCACAAACAAGAGAGCTGCCCATATTTTCTCACAATAATATGAAAAAACCACATGTATGTGCATATAAATAAAGAAATTCATGCTCACTCTTACAAAAAACATCTTATGCAACATATGATGAATCATAGACTTGCCCTTAGTATAAATACTCCACTAATATAAGAATATTAAAGTTAGAATCAAGTAAGACTTAAATGGTTATAATGTAGGCTAAGGGACTAGAGATTATTTGGCTAGAATAGTGACTAACCCCCCTACACACTTTAATAGTTCACAACTTTTTCAACTTTAACACACTCTTTGATCTACCTTACTCCTTATACCTTCCCTTGATTAAAATTTCAACTTTGGTGACTAGTAGGTAGTTCTTAACACTATTTATTCTTTTCATCTTATTCATTATATTCTCTTATCTCCCTACGAACATCACCTTTCTTGTTTTGCATTTTTCATCTTTTATCTTTTCTTCTAACTTTCACACTTTAGCTTCTCCTTTTTTTCTTCACTTGTGCTCCTTTCATACATAATTTCTCTTTTTCAATTTTAAAGTGCCTTAGGAGTTATTTGGATCAAATAAAGGTCAATAGAATAAAAAGAGATTAGCATTTAACATGGCTACCAAAAGAATAGGCTAAAGTCTCAACATGGCTAACTAAGGATATCACTAATGGGTAGGTAATTCATAGGATAAAAGTAGGCTAATCAAAGAAACGCCTATATCATCTCTTAAATTCAACACCCTTCATTTCGTTTAGCACACATACTAGACAAGTTTTAGACATTAATACAAAATCATGGAATGTATGCATATTATCTTAAACACACATGGCACATGTTAACTCAAGATAGATTTATGTAGACCCTTAATTAGGCAAACAATAGAAAGAATTTCATATCAAACCAATACAATCACACAAGAGCTAGAAAAATGAGCCTAGGTGTCTCAAAACAGGTCATTCATATTTTTTTCTTTTCTTACAACATGTTTCCAACTTTTAGAACCAATACATGCATCTATGGTAAAATTAGCACATAAACTGAGCACCTAGCATTCAAATGAGTTACTAATGACTAACTTTCCTCAAGAAGGTCGTCAACCATCCATCGTTGGAAAAAGCCTTTTCTTCTCCTAAAAAAATTAAAGCTACTCCTAAAAATAAAACTTGATGAACACTCACCCTTAACCTTAAAATTTTAGAAGATATCCCCTTCCCCACACTTAAAGTCATGCTCTTTCCTTAGAGCATCTATAAAATAAAACACGACATGGGTGAGAAATACTTCCTAAAGCCCTCTAGGGACTAGCTAGCAGTATGTTTCTCAGATTCATGGGTCATATGACCTCACATTTAAGCTCAAGACGTGCTCCTTAACTTTAAATTTAGGTACTTAGACTTCTCCTTCTCTGCACACAAAACAAAAACCAAAAAAAATAAAAGTGACACTGTACACAAAATAAAAAAATAAAAACTACACTATTACAAATTGGGTTGCCTCCCAATAAGCGCATGATTTAATGTCACAGCACGACACAAGTCTCAGCTCAGGACAGCCTCCATTTTCTCCTTCTTTTTGGAGGTTTCTCAAATTCCTTTCTTCTTATCTTTTTCTCTACCTCAACACTATTTAGCTCATGCTCTACCCACATACCAACTATGAGCAAGTTGACCTTACTCTCTACTATCACTTCTCCATAGATTTTCTTTGCTTCTTCTTTATCCATCCTACACTTATCATGGACCACCTATGTGATCATGTATAAGTGTGAAGGTGTGAAGATAGCTTTATACACATTAAAAGTGGCCTCCTCATCATATACTCTCATCTTGAGCTTTCCTTCTCTTACATCGATGATGGTCCCTCCAGTACCCAAGAATGGTCTCCCCAATATGATCAACACCTTTTCATGTGCTTCAAAATCAAGAATTATGAAGTCAGCGGGAATTACAAACTTACCAACTCCAATAAGAATGTCCTCAATGATGTCATCTGGAGTAATATACGACCTGTTAGCTAGCTGTAAAGTGATAGTAGTGGGCCTAGGTTCTCCCAAACTATGTGTATTGAACATAGATAGGGGAATTAAGTTGATACTTACCCCCAAATCACACAGAGCTCTCCCTACTTCACTTTCACCAATTTGTATAGTGAGGGTGAAACTTCCTAGGTCTTATTAGCTTTTGGGTAATCTTGTTCAACACCCTTGAGCTACACTCTTCAATAAGTGCAACTGTCTCAAACTCGATCAATCTACGCTTGTAAGCAACCATATCCCTCAGATACTTTGTATATCTTGGCATCTCCTTTAGAGCATCAATTTGAGGAATATTTATATGTAACTCCTTGAAAATATCAAGGAACTTCTTTAAACCAGCCTCATTCTTACTTTTATTATCATTCTTTTTCTGCAACCTCTGTGGAAATGGTGGTGGAGGTCTCTCAACTGGATTTTCAGGCTTCCCAACAACCTTTACTTGAATTTCTCTCTTCTGTGCAGACTCTATGGTAGGCGTTGGAGTTAGCCTCTATGGAAATGGTGGGGGAGGCGTACTTTCCTTCTGCACTGTGGCTCTGTTTCTGGCAACTTTATATCTTCTTCATGTAAAGGTGGAGCTATGGATAAATCCTTTCCACTTCTCAATAAAGTGTCCATCACCTACTTAGTATTCTTCTCTATGTTTCTTGGTAAGGCGCTTGTAGGCCTATCACGTTGCAATGGATCCCTCTATCCTATCTACCTCTCTAGCTCATGTATGGACTTTTGCATCTCATTTATAATGGCTTGTTGCTGAGCTGCAACCTATTGCTATTGTGTTGTAGTTAACTGTTGTTGTGTCATCACCTGCTTCATCATATCCTCTAGAGAACTGCTCGTTTCTTTAGGTGGAGGTTGCTAAAAGTTTGTTTGAGGTTTGTAACCACTTTGATTTCCACCCTACGCTTGACTCTTTGCATTCTGATTAAAATTATTGCCAAACTAGTTTCCTTGGTTGCTATAACCTCTGCTATGTTGCCCCACATAGTAAGCCAATTCTAGGTTCAATGGGCAATTCATATAATCATGACCCTCTCCACAGAGCTCACAAGCTGTTTGAACCAGCTTAACTTGTTGAACCTGTGATGCATCTACCAACTTATGTATCGTGCTCACAAGCAGATCAATGTCTGACCGGATGGCTGTGACATCATCAACCTCTAATATCCCTGGTCACTTCTAAGTGGTGAATGCTCAACTCGGATCCTGATAGTCTTGACTACCTGTAGACATCAAATTTAACAATGCCTTAATTCATCATTATTTGGACAAAATTTACCCTTGAGTTGTAGCATCTAACAATATCCTAGACTCATGCCTCAGTCCTTCGATAAAGTTATGACCAATAATTTCCTTGGGTTGCATATGATGTAGCCAATCTCTTAGATAACCTTTATATCTCTCCCCAAGCCTGAGCTAAAGACTCTCCATCCTTTCGAATGAACCCTGAGATCTTCTCTCTCAACTCTTTTGTTCTTCTTGAAGAGAAAAATCTGTTGAGGAATTTATTTGATAAAATATGCCAAGAGGTGATAGATCTTGCAAGATCATTTTGTACCCACTCTTTCCTTCCCCAATTAGTGAAAAGGGAAAGAGCGTCAACTTCGCATATTCATCTAAGACATTCTGATAGTGAAAACTTTCGATCAGCTCAATGAATGTGACTAAGTGTTTATGAGGGTCTTCATGTGGTTTACCTTGATACAGGCATATATTTTCCACCAGCCGCACTGTACCTTCATTTAGCTCAAAATTTCCTGTGATCTCAAGCTTCACAATAGCCTTTGATGAATTCTCCAAGCTAGGCCTGGCAAAATTTAACACAGGAATCCTCTCCAGTGCTACATCGAGCCAATCTCCCTTCCTTATTTCTCTACAAGGTTAGGATTATGAATTTCTTCTATCATTTTTCTCGGCTCTGAGTATTCTCTTGATTTCAGGGTCAAACGAAATCAAGGGATGGCCTTGACCCTGAGTATCTGGCATATACAAACCTGTGACCTAAGGTGCACCAAAAATAAGAAAATAAATAAAAATTGAATAGCTAAATAAAAATTCAAACTAGAGAACCAATCTTTTCCAAGTCCCCCATAACGACGCCAAAAACATGATGCATCCAAATGCATACGCAAGTGTATGCGGTCATCAAGTAATATAGGACAATGAAGTCCAGATATCGTACTCACACGGACTTGTTAGATTGTTCGTCCAACTTAAACTCTTATTCAAACTATTCAAAAATAAAAGAATGATTCTTGATGGATTGCTTATACTACAAACTAAATAAATTCAACTCTTATGATAACGCGTAAATGGTTGGTTGGTTCTCAGATGATATAAAGATCCAGGGTCTTGGAAATTTCTATTATCTAGTTGAAGCATCAAATTGCTATACTTATTCACTTGCCTGAGTTACTAGTTGCAGGTAGATATCACTAAATTGAGCATCATTCCCAATAACTCTAAGGCTACTTGACTATCCCTACACCTATATTCCTATGGTCGCAAGAAAATAGTGAAGTGCATAAAATATTTCGTCTGTATCAACTAAGTAAGACTAATGGGTATATTCCTGTCCACATTAGCGAATCATTTTCCTTTTACTTTGGGGTTCACAAACAAGCCCTATTTCTTCTTATTTCCTTCCTAATTCCCTTTTTCAAGTTCAATTAACGAGTCATAGATCGTGCTTCATTATTTCATCAAATAATCAAATAATTCAGAGCAAGAAGAAATAAATAACTCAATAGCGGAAAGTTTTAATAAATACAAACAATAATCAACATTAAACCTTCATGTTCATACCAAAACCCTAGAACTAAAGAGTTTATCCACTCATGATTCACAACAGATTAAGGGAATTCATGAGTTACAAGAAAAAGATGATAAAAAGATAGGAGAAGAAGAAACCCAAAGAAAACTCATCGTGCCCTTGCTCTCCTCTCCAATTTTCATCTAGAATAATGATTAATTACTTCAAAAACATCTTAGGGTTTGCTAATATTCTAAATGGAAAAAGAACCCTTAGCCCTACTTAAATTCCGCTTTTAAACATAACAAAATTGACTCTTGGATAGGCCTAGCCCACCACTTCTCTCAATGCACCAAATTGTTAGAAAAGTTTTTAGAGTTTCTTCCTCTCTGGCGCACCACTTCTCCTAGTTTGCCAAGGTGTTGGTAAAAAATTCCTCTGAAGTTTAGTTCTTGGTACACCACTTCAGCCATAATACCAACCTGTGCACAATTTTTCTATAGTTTGGGCTCTGGTGCACTTTGCCAGCCCATGCACTAACATGGTTTTACCCAGTAACACCTCCAAAGTTGCTCCAAAGCTCCGCACATTCCTTTTTAGCTCTTTTCAGGTTGATTTCCACCATATTTACCTATTAAGCACCTAAAAATTCACAACATAGGAATAGAAGCATAATCCATAGAAATGATACTCAAAGAGATGGCAAAAATACTAAAATGCGAGGAAAATAGAGACTAAGAATATGTACTTTTGGCCTCTCATCAATGTGCCAACCGACATACGAGTCTAACCCAAACTTACAACAATATACATACACATATCATACACAACTAGTATCTTAACCAAGTGTAATGCCGTAGAAGCCCAAAGATCAGACCTAGTAGTTGAAACATAGAAAATTGGGAATTTGGCACCCGTGGGGTAGACCACAAGTCGTTAGGTGACTCATGATGAAGTAATTGCCTTACGTTTTGGAAGTTGGGTAGTTTGAAGTCACCACGGGCATGACCACAAGTCATGGTCAGACCCCAGGAATCGTTGAGTCAGCTGTGGTCAGTGTTGGAGAAGGATCAAAGGATTTTGGGCAGTTGAGATCACGAGAAGTGACCACATGTCTTAGTCAGCCTTGACAATTTTTTGGGTCCCTTGTAGGGTTCCCTTGAGGAAAATGGGTGGTGCACTCGACTACTGATGCCAAAAGTCGTGGTCTTGGATGACGATTCATCCAGTCCCTCGTGGGGACTGACAATCAGTTATTTTTTGTGAATTTCGTATGGGATTTTTCATAATTCCTATGATCCTAAGTCCTAAACTACGCCATTTTAAATGATGAATGATGAGTTTGTAGAGGGGTAAGTTCATTTAGGCCATATTTACACATGCATGCAAAGTTAGAGGTCTAGAGAGGTGACCAAGCTCATTCTCCTTCAAGTTTTCTTCAATTCTTCATTGGTCAATAGAGGAAATGGTTAAATCAGATCCTATCAGGTATGTAGGGTTATGAATGGGTGATTTTGTTCACACCCATGCCCAATCCCTCTCTAATTCATGAAAATTTATGAGTTGATTCTATGAGGTTTTAACCCAGTGCATGAATTCTCTAAGTGTCATCGGTGTGATCTAAGTATGTTTTAATTGATGAATTATAATTCATGGAAAAGTTTTGTCATGTTTTCAATTACTAATCATGTTTACTAGTTTTCCAAATTATGATGCCCATTCATGAAAGCTTATGAGAAGATGAGATTTATGAAGTATGTTCATGTATGATGGATTTTTGATGAATAAAACATGTTTTCAATCTATCCATGTTATGTTCATGTTTTCAAAGTGAATCAAGTTAATTTCAAGCATGTTAATATATTGGGAAAGCCCATATGTTCAAGTATGATTTATGATTCATGTTAAATTAGCTTACCACATGATTTTGGAGTCTAGACTCCCAATTTTACTCAGCTTGTGGTATGGTTTGAGCCAAGGTTCCTCATGAATGATTCAGGTTTCTATGTATTCATGATTATTCAACTTTTTCAATAGACGATGGTCAACTTCATTGAAAAACAATGGAGAGCATATGCATATTTTTGGGAGTAGTGTCTAACACCGATTAGGCTAAGGTCAGTCAGCCTTACGCCTTAGAACTATACACCAACGTAGGTATGATCAGATTATATTGGGACCTCCTATGTGAGCTATATCCTGCCCCAAGGGGCCTTCAGCTTGATATCGATATCATGGTGTCATCCTTATCCCTAGCAATGCTTTGGACGGCTCTACCCACTTGAGTGTGATAGTTAGGACCACGTAAGCTCTATCATGGTATGTCAGTAATATGATGAGTCTCCCATTGTTCCTCATGATTTTAGTTATACATGTTTATCACTCAGGATATATATACATATGTTCTGAAGAAGGTTTGACCCAATGTTCAGTCTTACTTTTGATTATAAAATTTCAGCTTTGGGTCAATAGATTCAGTTATGATGTTATGTTATGTTCAGATCATGATTTCAGAAGATAGCATGCAAGTCCTACTTTCAGATTCTTGTTTTGATCATATTTTAAATTATGCATGTTTGAAATGATTTTACTAACTTAAGCGATTTTACTTACCTTGCATACTCGGTACATCCACGTACTTACTGCATACTCTTTGCTATATCGTTTTATGATACAGGCTCCGATCATCAGAACCAGCCCCACCATTGGCCAACTTTTGGAGTTAGCATCAGTCCCTGTTGGTGAGTCCTCATCTATCGAGGGCCCCTTTTTTATTCAATAATGTTTGAGAATTTACTGTTTCAGACTTAGAGAGTTAGTTGGGGTCTTGTCCCATCAACTCATCAGACCTAGAGGCTTTTCAGATAATAGAGTGTATTTAGCTTCAAACTCGTGTTATATTTTTGGATTATTCATTATGCTAGACTTTCTCTATGTTTATTATGTTGATATTTCGCTTTTATGATTGAGTTAAAAATTATGTTCATGCCATGGGTCGACTTGGAGTCCCTTGGAGTTCCTTGTCCCGTGTCTCGATCTGAGCCCATGTTCGGGTCATAACAAACTTTTTATCAGAGCATTAGGTTTTGAAGTGTCCTAGGGTGTCTGAAAGCCGTGTTAAGTAGAATCTTTTTTATGTGTGTGAAGCACGCCACACTTATTACGAAGAGGCTATGAAACATTTAGGAAATGTTCCCTTCTTTCATGATTTATGTCATGTGGTGAAATGTCACTCTATCCTCTTAACTCGTGCTATTCATGATTGCAGAATCATGCCTTCCAACAGAGTAAACGGTAGGAGAAATAGAAATTGAAATGGCCACGAGGATGGCAACAGGGATAGGCACCAACAAGCCCCAATAGTTCATGAGGAGCATGGACCAGAGCTAGCTGCCCACACTGAATTCAGGGCGACCATTCAAATGCTATCATAGTCCTTGACCGCCCAGGTCAACCAATAGGCAGTGGCACGTTTCCCTCAGAATGGGAATGCTGTGGCGGCTAGAGTCAGAGACTTCTTGAGGATGAACCCCCCGAAGTTCACGGGGTCAAGGGTGGACGAGGATCCATATGAGTTTATCAAAGAGATTCTGAAGGTCACCCAGGTCATGGGGGTGTCTAACGGGGAGTGTGTTGACTTAGCCTCTTATCAGCTGAAAGGGGTTGCACATATCTGGTTCAAGCAGTGGAAAGATAGTAGGGCAGCGGGAGCAAGCCCTATCAGTTAGGGTGAGTTTCATATTGCTTTTCTAGATCAGTTCTTCCCCATGAGATGAGGGATCTCAAAGAGGCCAAGTTTGTGAATCTAAAGCAGGGTAATATGACAGTTCAAGAGTATTCCTTGGAGTTCACCCATTTGTCTAAGTATGCACCAGAGCTTGTGTTAGATCAGAGGGCTCGAGTAAGCCGGTTTCTACATGGAGTGGCAGACTACCTGGATAAAGATTGCAGGACCTCCATGCTTCATTAGGATATGGATTACCCTCAGAGAGTGTTGTACGCCCAGCAGATATAGGCGGTGTATCAGAGAGGGAGAGAGGCCAAAAGGGCCAGGATAGATAACTATGGGTTCTCACATTAGAGGATAGTGGTGGGCACTGTCAACAGTCCCACCCGAGATCATCGGCCCCAACATCTTCAACCATGAGTGTGCCATCCAAGCCTAGGCACGATGAGAGGGGACGAGCATCAAGCTCTAGGGGTTAGAGCAGCAGACGAGCGGATTCCAATATTTCAGTTTGTGATTGGTGTGGTTGTGTCACGCCCCACCTTGGGGGGTATGACTGGCACCTGGTTCCCTAGTAGGACCTAGACTGCTATCTGGTGAGCCTAAGCACATCTGGTGCCTGGCTGGCTCTAACTCACATTTCTGGAAACAAAGGGCTATATAACGGCTGTAAACACAGCCCCCGGCCCATTGGCCTATAGCCACATGTACCTATACTATCAGCTAACCAGAACACATTCAATATAGGGAAACCTATGCGGGCCGACGAGGCCACCATGCTGTCTAGTTATCTGTAACTCAACAATGAAATAATGGAAAGCTACGTGACCGGCAAGGTCACCACTACTGTCAAGCTATGGCCCCACACGGCCAACACAAAAGAAGTAGAAGTAGTAACAGCTATACAACTGCGCGGCCTCACACGACCGGCTCAACTGACCACAGAGAGATATATACAGACTGCAAGCCTCTAGAAATAACAATAGAAATGATCGGTATAGGGCCCCGACCTACCCGTACTGTACAACAAAAGAAGATGAAATACACCTCTGGAATTCAGTCTCCGGATGACAGGAGCTGAATACTCGATCGCTAACAGGAATCACGATGAATCGCCTGCTCGTCTATGAGTACCAGCAGGTAAGTAATGCAGCGCTCCATTGGGCGTCAGTACCGCTGGTACTGAGTATGTAAAGCAATAACTGAAAGAAATATCTTAAAACAACAATACAACTGATGTAACTGAAATAGGAAGGAATAGATTAACTGTCTGATAACGTAAATCATACCTACTCTTAACTATACTGGAAGGAGAAGGAGTCATACCTAGAGATGTATCATTCTACTGCCGCTCTACTCGTATCTAATGTAACATGGCATAACGTAACATAACATAACATAGCTCACACAAACCTTACACGGCCCCCATAAGCCGGGAGGTACAACCAGCACAGAATCTATACCCCTACCCCGGTCATCCCATCTCCTATAATAGCTATAAGCATCCTGCCGGTCCCCTGGGTATGCACTTGGACTCGCTGAGCCCCTGACTATAACCGCATCTGAGTCCGGAGGACTCCTGAATCAACACCCGGGCGTATCCGCTCGACAGGGGTGTGTAAGGGCCGACCAAGGCACAATATGGGGAAAACTGGCATCCCATCTTCGTCCCCTGTGGGACGGCATGCCACTCCATAGAGCGACGTATCCTCGTCCTCTGGAGGACGAGTCTATACAGCTATCAACCCTGGGGCGGTCATGGATGCTAGGTAATCCAACCCCAAAACATTACAACAGTCTCAACTAGTAATACTATCTGCATATCCCACATACTGAAGCTAATAGTAGTAAGGTATCCGTACATACTGTGTACTGAACTAGTAATGATAATGTATACGTACTTAATACATGCTGAGACTGATAATAGTATAAATATGTATAAATATAATCTTCTGCCATACTGTGCTGTATACTGAGTTTCTATAGTGACATGATTTACTATTTCTAACATGCTTCCTAAACTTCGTTTCAACCTACCATTCTACTTTTGAGATGCCTTACAGATATTACATTGTTTTACTGGGTTTCAACTGAATACGATAATATCCTAACATTCTGTATTACATCACATACTGAGCATGCTGTGCAGTTCCTAGCACTTATATTAGAATCCATATCGTGCTAGCAAGTCTCGCGCTAATCATAACATGATGCTTCTAATATCGTACCGACATTCGTAATAAACATAACACATGACTTCTGAATATTCTACTGGCCTTTAAATTACTTTACTATACTGAGCTTACTAACTTGCCGAGGAAACTAACTTTACATACCTTATCCTCGAACTATCCGTCTGTCGGACGAGGTTCAGCCAATACTTCAACTATTTCTCCCAACTGCATTCATAAATATGTCAATTAATACCAAATATAGCTTTATTTTAATGAAAAACATCACTTCGATGTAATTTATAGCCTAAACTTAGGCTTATCGAAAGACGGTCGAAAACCCGCTATTTTTCAGAGGTCCAGAAGGGAGAAATATTCACTTCACAGCTAGGAACACATAGAAACTAGTTTGGAGCAATTCTACTTACCTTAGCTCGGTAGCTCGACGATTCGTCGGCCGTATTTCATGAAACTAAATCCGTAGGAATGCTCTCTGCTGCTAAATACCTCAGTATCTGAGGTTAATTTGAGTTTGGACAACGTTTAGCAGCGTAATCGGATGAAAATTATATTACCTTCTTCGTTCCTTTTCTTCCTCTGGTTTTTCCCCTCTGTTTCACTGGAAATTTATAAGTTTAAAATGATTTAAAACCGAAGTGGGGCTTTATATACTTGGTCCTGGACAAGGCCAACGTGTCACGGAGCCAACGCGGAGGCTTCACCTCCGTGACACGCTGCCATCGCGGAGGGGCTCTGCCTCGGCTCCTTCCACAATGGTTCGACAGGTTTCTCGTCCGATCTTTTTCTAGGGCCTTTCTTTAGCACGTATGGCCTTCAAATATGCTCAACCAACGTGCGAATAGGTCATCTAGGTGCCGGGAATCCTACGGGGTATAACATTCTCCCCCCCTTAAGAACATTTTTCCTCGAATGTAAACTTTTATTTAGAGGACTTGTCAACTTACTATCTAGAAAAATTTCAGCAGAGTTTCCCCTGTAATATGGACTATAGCAAAAACCTGAAATGCAGAAAAGTCCAACACAGGTACTGCACGCAATACTTTAAGATTCACTGGATGGCTAAGTATCAATCTTTCTCATTTATACATATACAACCATAAGGTACTACATTAGTAATAATACGGACATACCTATCACCTAACTAGGCCTGGAATAGGTGAGGGTATCTAGCTTTCATATCTTCTTCAGCTTTCCACGTCATCTCCTCATGGTTCCTGTTACGCCACAATACTTTGACAGACGCAATATCTTTAGTCCTCAACCTGCGAATCTATCTGTCTAAGATAGCTACTGGAACCTCTTCATATGCTAACTCTTCTGTGACTTGGACATCCTAAACTGGAACACCCGTGGAAGGGTCTCCTACGAACTTCCTCAACATGGATACATGGAATACTGGGTGAACAGATGCTAACTCTGGAGGCAAGTTCAATTCGTATGCAACTCAGCCTATTCTTCGCCGAATCTGATATGGCCCAATGAATCTCGGGCTAAGCTTGCCTTTCTTGCCAAATCTCATCACCCCTTTCATCGGAGACACTTTCAGGTATACCCAGTCATTTACCGCAAATTCTAGATTTCTGCACCGCATATCTGCATAAGACTTCTGGTGGCTCTGAGTAGTCAGCAGGCGTTCTCTGATAAGCTTTACCTTCTCCTCTGACTGTCGAATGATGTCTGGCCCAATCAACACCTGATTCCCCCACTTCAAACCAGCCCACCGGCGATCTACATTTTCGCCCATATAATGCTTCAAAGGGCGCCATCTGGATAGCTGAATGATAACTGTTATTATAAGCAAATTCAATCAACGAAAGATGCTCATCCCAGCTACCCCCAAAATCTAGCACACACGCTCGTAGCATATCTTCGAGCGTTTGGATAGTCCGCTCAGCCTGCCCATCTGTCTGAGGGTGGAATGTTGTGCTCAAATTAATCTGTGTTCCCAAACCCCTCTGGAACGACTGCCAGAATCTAGCTGTCAACTGTGCTCCCCTATCTGAAATGATGGATATCGGCACTCCATGCAATCTAAATATTTCTCTGATATATAATTCGGTATAATCCTCAGCCGAGAAGGTAGCCTTCACTAGTAGGAAATGAGCTGATTTTGTCAGCCTGTCAACTATTACCCAAATAGAATCATTTCTGCGTCTGGTACGGGGTAACCCTGTCACAAAATCCATGTTTATCGTTTCCCATTTCCACGCAGGCACCGTTATATCTTGCGTCAAACTGCCCGACTTCTGGTGCTCCGCTTTCACCTGCTGACAGTTAGGACATCTAGATACAAATTCAGCTATTTCATCTTTCATACCTGGCCACCAGTAGATGTCTCTGATGTCATGGTACATTTTCGTTGCTCCTGGATGGAGGGAATAGCGGGCGTAATGTACTTCATGCATGATCTGCTGGCGAAGCCCTGAAACATTCGGCACACAAAGGCGGCCCTTACAGCGTAACACATCATCCTCAGTCATTTGGAAATATGACTCCTTACCCTTCTGAACTCTATCTCTGAGCTGTACTAAGTCAGGGTCCTCGTACTGTCGTCCTTTTACCTCTGTAACTAATGATGACACAGCAGAATTCTGAATTACTGCTCTATTATTTTTTGTTTCCATTATTCGAATGGCTAAACCAGCTAACTGATGAATTTCCTTGGCTAACTTCCGCTTCTCAGGTCGCAAATACGCCAAACTCCCCATTGACTTACGGCTCAGGGCATCTGCCACTACATTAGCTTTTCCCGGGTGATAGAGAATATTTACATCATAATCTTTCAACAATTCTAACCAGCGACGCTGCCGCAGATTTAACTCCCTCTATGTGAAAATATACTGCAGGCTTTTTTGATCTGTAAAGATGTCTACATGGACGCCATACAGATAATGCCTCCAAATTTTTAGGGTGTGGATCACTGCGGCCAATTCCAGGTCATGGGTCGGATAGTTCTTTTCGTGTTTCCTCAGCTGTCTGGAAGCATAAGCAATTACCCTACCATGCTGCATCAACACACAACCCAGTCCCAAACCTGAAGCGTCGCAATACACCGCGTACCCATCTATTCCCTCTGGCAATGCTAATACTGGGGCGGAGGTCAGTTTATCTTTCAACTCTTGGAAACTCTGCTCACATGCCTCCGTCCACTGAAATTTCGCTGCTTTCTGCGTTAGCTTTGTCAGAGGCCCTGCTATAGTGGAGAATCCTTCAACAAATCTCTGATAATATCCTGCTAAACCCAGGAAACTGCGAACCTCGGTCGGAGTGGTGGGTCTAGGCCATGTCTTGACCGCCTCTATTTTCTATGTGTCTACCTGTATACCAACATCCGACACGATATGCCCCAAAAAGGCAACTGAGTTCAGCCAGAACTCACACTTAGAAAACTTGGCGTATAGCTGAAGGTCTCTAAGGATCTGGAGTACTGTTCGTAAATGGTTCTGGCGATCTGTCTCTGAACGAGAATATACTAGGATATCATCGATAAATACTATCACGAACAGATCCAAATACGGTCTGAATATGTTGTTCATCAGATCCATAAACACTGCGGGAGCGTTCGTCAGCCCAAAAGACATAACCAGAAATTCAAAGTGACCATACCTGGTCCTGAAAGAAGTCTTTGGAATGTCTTTTTCACGAACCCGGACTTGGTGATATCCGGACCTCAGATCTATCTTAGAAAAACATCTGGCCTCCTGCAACTGGTCAAACAAGTCATCAATTCTGGGAAGCGGGTACTTGTTCTTTACTGTAACTTTGTTCAATTGCCGATAATCTATGCACATTCGGAGTGAGCCATCTTTCTTCCTCACAAATAAAACTGGCGCACCCCATGGTGAAGTACTAGGCCTGATAAAACCTTTATCCAACAAGTCTTTCAGCTGCTCCTTTAATTCTCTGAGTTCTGCAGGAGCCATACGATAGGGAGGAATCGATATCGGCTGAGTGCCTGGTAGTAAATCAATAGCAAAGTCTATTTCCCTTTCTGGGGGAATACCAGGTAACTCATCAGGAAACACATCAGGAAATTCGTTCACTACCGGAACAGACTGGAGTGTCGGAGATTCTGCTCGGACATCCTGAACTCTGACCAGATGGTAAATACACCCCTTAGATATCAATATCCTCGCCTGAAGGTAGGAAATAAACCTACCTTTTGGCATAGCGGTGCTGCCCTTCCACTCCCGCACTGCTTCTCCCAGAAAGTGGAATCGGACCGTCTTGGTCCAATATTCAACATTGGCAAAGCACGGCACTAGACAATCCATACCCATTATGGCGTCGAAGTCTATCATTTCTAGCTCGACCAGATCTACTATGGTCTGACGATCAGCAACCTCTACCGTACATCCCCGGTAAATTCGGCTAGCCACAATTGAGTCACCGACGGGTGTGGATACCGAAAAGGGCTGCTGTAATAATTCTGGTGCAATATTGAACTTTCGTGCCACAAATGGAGTAATGTAGGACAAAGTAGACCCTGGATCAATCAATACATAAGCAGGGTGTGAGCAGATAGTTAGCATACCTGTCACAACATCCGGTGAAGCTTCTGAATCTTGCCTCCCTGGTAAGGCATATGTGCGGCTTGGACCCGCACCTGTACTGGAGGCCTCTGATCTGCCCCGACCCCTGCCTGCTGAAACTGAGGGCCTGCGCCCTACCGAGGATGCTGTGGCTCGTGACCCTGCAGATGCCCTATCCTGTCTATCCCGGTCCTCTCAACCTCTAGCTGGGCAATCTTTCATCAAATGGCCTTCTTGGCCAGAAATATAACATGCGGTGGAGCCATACCTGCATGCTCCAGGATGGCATCGATTGCATATAGGGCAAAGCGGTAGAGTATACCTACTCTGCTCCGCCCTCCTCTATAATGGTGAATCTGCCATCTGCGTGCCTCTACTAGTCTCTGACTGCCCCCTGCAGCTGAATCTACCCCCCTGCGGCTGTGGCGGAGGCGGAGGCCTGGGCAGCCTGTCTAACAATCGTGGCCTGGGTCCTCCCCGGGCCTCCCTCTGTAACTCAACTAGCCTGTCCCGGCGACGCTGTTCCTGATTGGCCCTTCTGATCTCCCGATGCCGCTGTCTGATGCCCTCAATATTCTGGGCGAATGCTTGAACTCGAGCAATGTCCATGTCCTCTCGCAGTGTAGCCGTAATACAAGTCTCAACATATTCTGGATTCAACCCCATGATAAAGCGGTGTACTCTGGATGCCATGGTATCAACAAAGGCCGGTGCGTACCGGGCCAAAGAATCAAATCGCAAGGAATATTCCCGAACACTCATGGCCCCCTGCTCCATATGTAGGAACTGGTCTACCCGGGCCTGTCGAATCTCTCGCGGCAAATAATGATCCAGAAAAGCTCCTGAGAAGCTGGACCAGGTCGGAGGGGAAACATCTCTCCCTCGGGACCTTTCCCAGCTTTCATACCACAATACGGCGATGTCCCGTAACCGAAATGCTGCCAACTCAACTGATTCTGTAGGCGTGGCATGCATAACCCTGAAAATTCTCTACATTTGATCCAGAAAATCCTGAGGGTCCTCTGTCCGGTCCGTACCTGTAAACTGTGGGGGATTCAGAGCCAAGAACTCTCGGACCCTCGAACTACCAGGCCCTCCTGACGACTCCGCAACTGTAGACGGCATCGGCTGACGCTGAGCAGCCATCATCTGTGCTAACATAACTACCGCACTCCTAACCTCCTGGTCGAAAGGTGTCGGTATAGGGACTGTTGGAGGTAGTGTCGCCCCAAGTGACTCCTGATGTGGTGGAGATTGCTGAGAAGGCTGGGATGATGCCTCTGTAGTTCCCTCTGATCGGGCTATTTCTAAACGAGGGTGAGGCATCCTGCTGGTGCCTTCCCCTGCTGTAATATCTAAAATCCGGCCTGTGATAGGGTGTCGTTGTTCTGACATTATCTGTAACCAAAGAATACAGTAAGCTTTTAGGGACTCAACCCTATATTGTACCGCTCTACAGCACGACTGAATAAGAACAAACGACAACCATCCTATCTTGCCTTGCAGCCTCCTACCCATAGTATGTGGTGCACAACACATCCATGGACAGGACTCTACTTAGCATGTCTTGCAAACTCCCTGGGATACGACCTGCTCTGATATCAAGTTTGTCACGCCCCACCTTGGGGGGTATGACTGGCACCTGGTGCCCTAGTAGGACCTAGACTGCTATCTGGTGAGCCTAAGCACATCTGGTGCCTGGCTGGCTCTAACTCACATTTCTGGAAACAAAGGGCTATATAACGGTTGTAAACACAGCCCCCGGCCCATTGGCCTATAGCCACCTTTACCTATGCTATCAGCTAACCAGAACACATTTAATATAGGGAAACCTATGCGGGCCGATGAGGCCACCATGTTGTCTAGTTATCTGTAGCTCAACAATGAAATACTGGAAAGCTACGTGACCGGCAAGGTCACCACTACTGTTAAGCTATGGCCCCACACGGCCAACACAAAAAAAGTAGAAGTACTAACAGCTATACAACTGCGCGGCCTCACACGACCGGCTCAACTGACCACAGAGAGATATATACAGACTGCAAGCCTCTAGAAATAACAATAGAAATGATCGGGACAGGGCCCTGACCTACCCGTACTGTACAAAAAAAGAAGAAGAAATACACCACTGAAATTCAGTCTCCGGATGGCAGGAGCTGAATACTCGATCGCTGACAGGAATCACGACGGATCGCCTGCTCGTCTATAAGTACCTGTAGGCAAGTAATGCAGCGCCCCACCGGGCGTCAGTACCGCTGGTACTGAGTATGTAAAGCAATAACTGAAATAAATATCTGAAAACAACAATACAACTGATGTAACTGAAATAGGAAGGAATAGATTAACTGTCTGATAACGTAAATCATACCTACTCTTAACTATACTGGAAGGAGAAGGAGTCATACCTGGAGATGTATCATTCTACTCTCGCTCTACTCGTATCTAATGTAACATGGCATAACATAACATAACATAACGTAGCTCACAGAAACCTTACCCGACCCCCATAAGCCGGGAGGTACAACCAGCACAGAATCTATACCCCTACCCCGGTCATCCCATCTCCTATAATAGCTATAAGCATCCTGCCGGTCCCCTGGGTATGCACTTGGGCTCGCTGAGCCCCTGACTATAACCGCATCTGAGTCCAGAGGACTCCTGAATCAACACCCGGGCGTATCCGCTCGACAGGGGTGCGTAAGGGCCGACCAAGGCACAATATGGGGAAAACTAGCATCCCATCTTCGTCCCCTGTGGGACGGCATGCCACTCTGTAGAGCGACGTATCCTCGTCCTCTGGCGGACGAGTCGATACAGCTATCAACCCTGGGGTGGTCATGTATGCTAGGTAATCCAACCCCAAAACAATACAACGGTCTCAACTAGTAATACTATCTGCATATCCCACATACTGAAGCTAATAGTCGTAAGGTATCCGTACATACTGTGTACTGAACTAGTAATGATAATGTATATGTACTTAATACATGCTGAGACTGATAATAGTATATATGTATAAATATAATCTTCTGCCATACTGTGCTGTATACTGAGTTTCTATAGTGACATGATTTACTATTTCTAACATGTTTCCTAAACTTCGTTTCAACCTACCATTCTACTTCTGAGATGCCTTACAGATATTACATTGTTTTACTGGGTTTCAACTGAATACGATAATATCCTAACATTCTGTATTACATCACATACTGAGCATGCTGTGCAGTTCCTAGCACTTATATTAGAATTCATATCGTGCTAGCAAGTCTCGCGCTAATCATAACATGATGCTTCTAATATCGTACCAACATTCATAATAAACATAACACATGACTTCTGAATATTCTACTGGCCTTTAAATTACTTTACTATACCGAGCTTACTAACTTGCCGAGGAAACTAACTTTACATACCTTATCCTCGAACTATCCATCTGTCGGACGAGGCTCAGCCATTACTTCATCTATTTCTCCCAACTGCATTCATAAATATGTCAATTAATACCAAATATAGCTTTATTTTAATGAACAACATCACTTCGATGTAATTTATAGCCTAAACTTAGGCTTATCGAAAGACGGTCGAGAACTCGCTATTTTTCAAAGGTCCAGAAGGGAGAAATATTCACTTCACAGCTAGGAACACATAAACACTAGTTTGGAGCAATTCTACTTACCTTAGCTCGGTAGCTCGATGATTCGTCGGTCGTATTTCATGAAACTAAATCCGTAGGAATGCTCTCTGCTGCTAAATACCTCAGTATCTGAGGTTAATTTGAGTTTGGACAACATTTGGCAGCGTAATCGGATGAAAATTATATTACCTTCTTCGTTCCTTTTCTTCCTTTGGTTTTTCCCCTCTGTTTCACTGGAAATTTATAAGTTTAAAATGATTTAAAACCGAAGTGGGGCTTTATATACTTGGTCCTGGACAAGGCCAACGTGTCACGGAACCAACGCGGAGGCTTAACCTCCATGACACGCTGCCATCGCGGAGGGGCTCTGCCTTGGCTCCTTCCGCGATGGTTCGACAGGTTTCTCGTCCGATCTTTTTCCCGGGCCTTTCTTTAGCACGTATGACCTTCAAATGTGCTCAACCAACGTGTGAATAGGTCATCTAGGTGCCGGGAATCCTACGGGGTATAACAGGTTGGAGGCACATGGGTCAGTGTTTGGTGGGTACAGGTGCTTGCTTCAGGTGTGGGAAGCCCCGATATATGCTTAGAGATTGCCCAGTATCTAGACAGGGCCATGATAGGGGCTGAGGCCCAGCTTCAAGTTCAGCAGCTGCACTAGCACGCCCATCTTAGTAGGGCGCATCTACTAGCACAGGAGGCGGTCAGCGCCAAAATAGATTCTATGCCTTAGCATCGCGCCAGGAGTAGGAGGTCTCCCTGGATGTAGTCACTGGTATGCTACGAGTTTTCCACCTTGATGTTTATGCTTTGTTAGATCCAGGGGCTACTTTGTCCTTTTTTACTCCCTATGTTGCTAGTAGATTTAGAGTATGTCCCAAAATTTTATTAGAACCCTTCTCAGTCTCTACTCCAGTGGGTGATTTAGTTTTAGCTAGATGAGTGTAAGAAGTTTCCCGGTCACAATCCTTCAGAAAGTCACCTCAGCAGATTTAGTAGAGTTATCCATGACCAATTTTGATGTTATCCTCGGCATGGATTGGCTATTTGCATGTTATGCCTCCGTTAATTGTAGAATCCGGGTAGTAGAATTCAGATTTTCGGGTAAGCCAGTCATAGAGTGGAAAGGTAGTTCAGTTGTGCCTATAGATCGTTTCATTTCCTACCTTAAGGCCAGAAAGATGATTTTCAAAGGTTGTGTGTACCATCTAGTTAAGGTTAAGGATGCTACATCCGAGACCCCGACTATCCAGTCAGTCCTAGTAGTATGTGAGTATCCATAAGTCTTCCCAGATGATCTACCGGGTATTCCTCTAAGAGGGAAATCGATATTGGTATTGACCTCCTACCCAACACGCAGCCTATATCCATTCCTACCTACTGAATGGCTCTAGCTGAGATTAAAGAGTTGAACGAGCAGTTGAAGGACCTTCTAGACAAGGGTTTCATAAGACCTAGCAAGTCACCATGGGGTGCACCAATTCTCTTTGTCCAAAAGAATGATGGTTCCCTTCGGATGTGCATTGACTATTGGCAATTGAACAAATCACCATCAAGAACAGGTATCCTCTCCCCAGGATCGATGACTTATTTGACTAGCTTCAAGGTGCCATGTGCTTTTCCAAGATAGACCACAGATTCGGGTACCATCAGCTTAGGGTTCGAGAGAGTGACATTCTGAAAACAGCTTTCAGAACTCGGTATGGTCACTATGAGTTTGTAGTTATGTCTTTTGGACTATGAAATGCTCCTGCAGCTTTTATGGATCTGCTGAACAAGGTGTTCAATCCATATCTAGACATGTTTGTGATCATATTCATTGATGACACCCTTATATACTCTTCGAGCGAGGAGGAGCATGGCGCTCATTTGAGGGTGGTGTTGTAGACTTTGAAGGATCATCAATTATATGAAAAATTC
Source organism: Datura wrightii (assembly GCA_035772735.1). Lineage (NCBI taxonomy): Eukaryota > Viridiplantae > Streptophyta > Magnoliopsida > Solanales > Solanaceae > Datura > Datura wrightii. The sequence goes on from JASDFA010000007.1 coordinate 102,994,611, forward strand.
AGCAAATGTGAGTTTTGGTTAAATTCTATGTTCTTGGGTCATGTGGTGTCTAGCGAGGGTGTGCAATTAGACTCGTAGAATATAGAGGCGGTGAAGAATTGGCCCAGATCGGTGAATCCTTCAGATATCAGGAGTTTCTTGGGCTTAGCTGGCTACTATCAGAGATTTGTTGAGGGGTTTTCATCTATTGCAGCACCATTGACTAAATTGTCCTAAAAGAAAGTGAAATTCCAATGGTTGGATGCTTGTGAGTGGAGCTCTCAGGAGTTAAAAACTCGACTTACCTCAGCATCGGTGTTAACTCTATTGGAGGGTACTGATGGGTTTTTTGTGTATTGCAATGCTTTGAGAATCGAACTTGGTTTTGTATTGATGCAGCACAGAAAGGTTATAGATTATGCTTCTAGATAGCTGAAAGTGCATGAAAAGAATTACCCTACTCATGATCTTGAATTGGAAGTGGTTGTATTTTCCTCGAAAATATGGAGACACTATTTGTACGGGGTCCACGTAGATGTGTTTATGGACCATAAGATCGTACAATATGTGTTTACTCCAAATGATCTCAATCTGCATCAAAAGAGGTTGTTGGAGCTACTTAAGGATTATGACATGAGTGTCCTTTACCACCTGGGAAAAGCTAATGTAGTAGCAGACGCACTTAGTAGACTCTCTATGGAGAGTGTGTTCCATGTGGATGAGGGGAGAAAGGAGCCGGTGAAGGATGTGCATCGACTTGCAAGGTTGGGAGTTCATTTGGTTGACTCGACTGATGATGGTGTTATAGTTTATAACGGATCAGAATCATCCTTGGTGACTGATGTAAAGGCTAGACAAGATGAGTACATTATTTTGGTAAAGTTAAAGCAGGCTGTTTAGAATTAGAAGGTAGAGGTCTTCTCCAAAGGGGGAGATGGCGTGCTTCGATACCAGGGCCGCTTATGTATTCTGAATGTTGATGATTTATAGAATTGGATATTGTACGAGGCTCATGGATCCAGGTATTATATACATCCAGGTGCCACCAAGATGTACCATGACCTATGAGAAGTCTATTGGTGGAACGACATGAAGAATGACATAACAGAATTTGTGGCTAAGTGTCCAAACTGTTAGCAGGTGAAGTTTGAGCACCAAAGAACCAAAGGTGTGCTCCAAGATATTAGCATTCCTACCTGGAAGTGGGAAGAAATCAATATGGACTTCATATCAGGTTTTCCTTGCACTCATAGACAGTATGACTTCATTTGGGTTGTTGTAGATAGGTTGACCAAATCCGCTCACTTTCTATCGGTCAAAACCATTGATTCTGCAGAGGATTATGCCAAACTATACATTAGGGAGTTGGTTCGATTTCATGGAGTGCCCTTGTCCATCATATCAGACTGGGGTACTCAGTTTACCTCGTAGTTTTGGAGGTCATCTCAAAAAGGACTGGGTACTCAGGTTAAGCTCAAGCAGTATTTCACCCGCAAATAGATGGTCAGGCGGAGCGGGCTATTTAGACTCTTGAGGATATGTTGATAGCATGTGTGATTGACTTCAAAAGTAGTTGGGATGATCATTTGCCTTTTATCGAGTTTGCACACAATAACAACTATCATTCTAGTATCCAGATGGCTCCGTTTGAGGCTCTCTAGGGTGGAGATGTAGATCGCCTATTGGTTAGTTTGAAGTCAATGAAGCTGCAATGATAGGACTGGATTCAATCCATGAGGCCATGGAGAAGGTTTAGCTCATCTGGGACCAGTTGAAAATAGCTCAAAGTCACCAAAAGTCCTATGCTGATGTGAGAAGAAGAGAACTTGAGTTCGAAGTTAATGATTGGGTGTTTCTGAAGGTGTCTCCCATGAAGGGAGTGATGAGGTTTGGAAAGAAAGGAAAACTCAGCGCTCATTATGTTGGCCCCTACCGGATTGTGAAACGGATTGGCAAGGTGGCATATGAATTGGAGTTTCCCTCAGAATAAGCTTCCGAGCATCCTGTTTTCCATGTATCGCTCCTAAAGAAATGTTTGGGCGATCCAGCTCTAGTTCTCCGGTGGACAGTGTCGATATGAAAGACAACCTTAGTTATGAGGAGGTTCTGGTGGAAATACTGGATCATCAGGTTCGTAGATTAAGAAACAAGGAAGTAACTTCAATTAAAGTTTTATGGAGGAATCAGTATGTGGAGGGAGCTATGAGGGAAGCCGAGGCAGATATGATGGCTAGATACCCATATCTATTCCCTTCCAGCTCAGTTTTTCCCTAAGACTCTGTTCAATTTTTATGTTCAGTTAATATGACCAAGTTACTTTTATGTCAAAGAATGTACGTATGATTCATGAATTCAGTTCATCCATGTAGTTCAGTTCGGAGGTAGTCATTTCGTCAGTTTTCAACTTAAATGATCAGTATTTGAGTATGATGATTGCAGTTCTCTACTTTTCTATGTGTTTTCCAATATTCTAGGATGAATGTCCCCAAGGGGGATATATTGTAATGCCCCGAAAGCCCAAAGATCAGACCCGAGAGTTGAAATGGAGAAAACAAGAAATTTGGCACTAGGTCACAGAACGAGCCGTTAGGTGACTCATGGTGAAGTACTTGCCTTATGTTTTGGAAGTTGTGGTTTGAAGTCACCATGGGAATGAATACGAGTTGTGGTCAGACCCCATGACTCTTTAAGTCAGCCGTGGTTAGTATTAGAGAAGGATCAGAGGATTTTGGGTAGTGGAGATCACGAGAAGGGACCATGAGTCATGGTCACCCCTGATGATTTGTTGGGTCCCTTATGGGGTCCCCTTGTGGAAAATGGGTAGTGCACTCGACGATTGATGCCATGAATCATGGTCTTGGGTGACGATTCATCCAGTCCCTTATGGGGACTGGCAGTCAATTATTTTCTACCAATTTACTAAGGGCTTTTCTTTAATTCCTATGATCCTAAGGCCTATACTACGTCTTTTTAAGCCATGAATGATGAGTTTTAAGAGGGGTAAGTTCATTTTAGGCCATTCTTACTCATTTTGCAAAGTTAGAGGTCTACAGAGGTTATTAAACTCATTCTCCTTCAAGTTTTCTTCAATTCTTCATTGGGCAATCAAGGGAGTGGTTAAATTAGATCCTATCAGGTATGTAAGGTTTGATCTCACCCATGCCCAATCCCTGTCTAATTCATGAAAATCTATGAGTTGATACTATGGGGTTTTAATCCAGTGCGTGAATTCTCTAAGTAAGTGTGTAATGCTCCAGAAACTCAAAATCTAAATCCGGGACTTAAATCAGAAAATCTAGAAAAGCCTACAGGAATGCTACAGGAATGCTACAGGACGACTCACCTAACGGGTCGTTATGAGACCCAATGACTCATTAGGTCATTCATGAGTAGAAGGAGTAAGTATGCTAAAATAAGGAGCAGTGTACTAAATGAGAGACTTCACGAGTCGTGGTAACTGACCACGGCACGTTAAGTCACTCGTGGTCAGGCATGGGTCGAGAAATTTATAAGTTGGCAGTGTATTTGATGGGTGGTGACAACGAGTCATGGTCACCTATAATGACTCATTAGGTCCCTCGTGGTGACCTACAAAGGAACCTGGGTAGTGTACCCAACGGGTGTGACCACGAGTCGTGGTCAGTCGCCACGACCCATTAGGTAACCCGTTAGGGTCACCTGGCAGTTTTCCCCAGCAATTTTCCAAGGGCTATTTAGTAATTTTCTATTCTCCTAGACTCTAAACTACGTCATTTTGAGATTGTTTTGAATGGATTTAGAAGGGGTAAATGGTTTTCTCCTCATTCCCAGTCAGACTTTCAGAAAGATTTGCGCAAGTTTTCTCACAAGAGCTCTCAAGCAAGGTCTAGGTTTACTCACCAGTTGTAGCCTTTCAAGTTTCTTTCTCCGGGAAAAATTTAGCTATGTATGTGGGAATTCAACAAGGGAATTGTCCTTCCCTTGTGTCCCCCAAAATCCTTCCATAATTTCCATCAGTTTAGCCATGAGTTCTTCGAATATGAATAAATTTTCATGTTTTTTTACATTAATTTCAATAGGGATAATATCCATGTTTATTGTTCATATGATCTTCATTAGTTCCTAAGTAAATTGTTGTTGTTCTTGCCAAGGTGATTTAAGCCCTAAACTCTTGAGTAATGATTATTGCGTATTAAATTTTCGTCTATTGTATAAAGTATGTTTTGGGCTGAATTTCCTAGTAATTCTTATTATATATATACATATATATATATATATATATATATATATATATATATATTGAGTAAATACTCCATTGATAAGATGATTTTAGACTTGACAGATGAGATTTCTTTAATTCTTGAATATTTTTTGCCATATTATGGAATTCCAGTGTTGTTGGAATGAGTTGAGTTCTCTATTAGCTTCTTAATAGTTCAGTTTAGTTAGAACATAGAACCTCTTCAGAACTATTCAGAACTTGTCAACTGATCAGTTTGACTTCAGTATTTTCCCGAGGTGTCAGTGGTGCCTCCTAGTTATCAGAATCAGACTTAGAATCCAGTTTATTGGTCCATTAGGCGGTCATGAAATTTAAGATATATCGCTCTGACCAGTCCCAAGGCCCCAGTTTAGTTTACAGATTGTTCTTAGACGGTTACGACGCTTCCAATTAAGCTGCTATGACCAATCTAGAACCCAATTTCAGAATCTGGTCTAATAAGACTCTCACGGTACTTTCAGTTATATGTCCCTGACTAGTCTTGGACCCCACTTTCGAGCTATCAGCCTAGTAGTTCAGTTTATGTTTTTCAGTGGGAGTAGAACTTAGCACCGAGAGGGTCGGGGTTCCAGCGCACCCAGGTTCCTAGAACTATGTTTCCAGCATAGGTTACAGTATTACTTGGCCTGATTTGCCCCACACTTTTGTGATCACCCAGTTCATGCCTTTATACCCTAGCAAGGTATATTGGGTCCTACCGGTGGGGTGTATATATCGGACTACACGTCTAGCTCATGTGGTTATATGTCGATTATAAAGTCTCCCGCTAGTCAGTCCAGCCCATTTGCAGAATAAGCAGCTCAGTTCAATTCTAGTTCTGTCAGTTTAGCTTAGCTCAGTTCAGTATCTCATACTCAGTACTTCCAGACTTAGGACATGCCTTGATAATCAGACAAGGTCATTTTGACCACCTCAATTTACTTCAGTAGTTCAATTTAGTTTACTTATTGGTCATTTCATGTCATATCAGTTCAGACATTATATTCAGTTATGTTTTCTCCCACTTACTCAGTACATTCAAAGTACTTACGCATACTTTTATGCTGTATCATTTCATGATACAATTGCAGGTTCCCAGACTCAGCATCGTTAGCCGCCCCGATCCAGATCCTCCTCAGTCGCAGTTAAAGTATGAGTCCTCATCATTCGAGGGCCTTATTTTATTTTCTTTCATTTAGATTAAAGTTTTAATTTAGACTTAGAGTTTGCTGGGGGCTTGTCCCAGCAACCCATCAGTTAGAAGGCTTTTAGACTACAGATGTTCAGATTTCATGTTTTGAGTTTTATCTAACATTTTAGAAAAATGCTTTTATGTTATTATTTCAAAATTTCTATTGTGCATGTTGTACTCAAAGTACCAGTGTATGATAGACCAGAGGTTGACTTGGGGTCACTTGTGACTTCAAGTACCGTGTTACGTATAGGGTGTAGGCTCGGGGGGTGACAAACTTGGAATTAGAGCACTAGGTTTAGAGTATCCTCGGAATGTATAAAAGCCGCATCGAATAGAGTCCTTTTCATGGGTGTGAAGCACACCACACTTATGAAAAGGAGGCTACGAGATGTTATCAGGAAAACTCTCTTTTTTTCATACTCTTTATTGTGCATTAAAGATCAATTCCAGAAACACCCTACTAACTCGTGCTCTGTTTCTTTTCAGTGAACTATGCCTCCTAGATGCGGCAATGGAAGAAGAGATAGTAACGCCAATATACCTGCCCCAATAGCTCCTCAAGATGATTCAGTGTCTACCACCGAATTCAGGGCAGCCATTCAACTGCTGGCTCAAATAGTCACCAACTAGGTGAACCAGCAGGTGGTACCGATGAACACCAACGGGCCTGCAGCAGCTGCAAGGGTGCGAGACTTTGCCCATATGAACCCTCCATCTTTTCAGGGATCCAAAGTAGGGGAGGATCCCCAAGAGTTCGTGGATGAGATCAAGAAGATTACCCACATTATGGGTGTCAGCTCCTAGGAGAGTGCTGATCTGGTTGCCTACTAGTTAAAAGCGGTAGCTCAGGTCTGGCATGACCAGTGGAGAGAGGGGCAGCCAGCGGGAGCAGGACCATTAGAATAGGAAGAATTCCACATAGTTTTCTTGGACAGGTTTTTCCCTCGGGAATCGAGGGAAGCAAAGATGGCGGAGTTTATGAATTTGAGACAAGGAAACAGAACTGGGAGGAGTATGCTTGAAGTTTACTAGGCTGTCTAAGTATGTTCTAGAGATGGTAGCTGAACCAAGGGAACTTATGTCGTAATTCGTGAATGGGGTGTCGAATTTGGTCCTCAAGGAGTGCAGGACGGCGATGTTGATTAAGGATATGGACCTATCCATCTTGATTGTCTATGCCCAGCAGATTGAGGCTGAGAAGCTGAATGATATGGAGTGTAAAAAAAATAGGTAAGGACTGGCCAGTCAGATTTCAGCCATCAGAGGTCTAGCGGTAGTAGCCGCCCACCACAGTAGCAGCAGCATCAGAGAGAGCCCCAACACCCAGTTCAACCAGCGCCCCAACCTTTCGATCCTGATTTTGGCGCACAGTCTCAGACCCACAGTATTGGGAACAAGTATCTAGCTTGTCCACAGTGTGGTAGGAACCACCCGGGAGAGTGCTTTCAGGGTCGAGAGGGCTGTTTTGGTTGTGGATAGCTTAGACATCGGCTTAGGGAGTGCCCCTCAGTAGGGCAAGGGAGATCAAAATCTACCACACCATCTACTCCAGCAGGCTGACTAGCTCAGCAGGCCAACATATCAGGTATAGATAGTGGTCAACACCAAAATCATTTCTATGATTTGTCTTCCTGTCAAGATCAGGAGAGCTCACCTGTCGTAGTCATGGGTATGTTACGTCTCTTTCATTTAGACGTGTATTCCCTCCTAGATCTAGGAGCCACTCTTTCATTCGTGACTCCCTACATAGTAGTCCAGTTCAATATTAGTCTATAGGTCCTCTCAAAACCATCCTAGGTCTCCACCTTAGTTGGCGAGTCAGTTAGAGCCAGCCGGGTGTATAGAAACTGCCCAGTCTCAATTCTGAATAAAGTCATTCCAGCTGATCTCGTAGAATTAGACATGGTCAATTTTGACCTTATCATTGGCATGGATTGGTTACACTCCTACTATGCCTCACTTGATTGCATAACTATAGTGGTCAAGTTCCAGTTTCCAAATGAACCTGTGTTAGAATGGATGGGCAGCAGTTCAGCGCCTAAGGGTAGGTTTATTTCCTACCTTAAGGCCCAGAAACTCATCTCAAAGGGATGTATTTATTACCTAGTTCGGGTCAAGGATTCCAACTCTGAGACCCTAACTATCCAGTCAGTTCCAGTGGTCAGCGTGTTCCCAGATATTTTTCTGGAGGATCTTCCCGAAGTTCCCCCTGAACGGGAAATAGATTTCGGAATAGATCTCCTTCCAGATACTCAGCCCATCTCCACCCCTCCTTACAAAATGGCTCCAGCTGAGCTTAAAGAGTTGAAAGAGCAACTGAAAGATCTTCTTGACAAGGGTTTTATCAGACCCATCATCTCTCCCTTGGGTGCTCTCGTACTATTCATGCATAAGAAAGACGGTGCCATCAGAATGTGCATAGATTACCGTCAGTTGAAAAAATTCACAATCAAGAACATGTATCCCCTACCTAGAATTGACAACCTATTTGACCAACTTCAGGGAGCCAGTTATTTCTCAAAATCGATCTCAGGTCAGGGTACCATTAGTTAAGTGTTAGAGAGTCTGACATACCAAAAACAACATTCAAAACTCAGTATGGTCACTACGAGTTTGTGGTGATGTCCTTTGGGTTAACAAACTCCCCAGCAGCCTTCATGGATTTGATGAATAGGGTCTTCAAGTAATACCTGGATATGTTCGTCATTGTATTTATTGATCACATTTTGGTGTACTCCAGAAATGAGGAAGAGCATGCCAATCTCCTAAGATTAGCATTATAGACACTCAGAGACTGCCAGTTGTTCGCCAAGTTCAGCAAGTGCGAATTATTGTTAAATCTCGTGACTTTCTTAAGTCATGTGGTATCAAGTGAAGGGATACTAGTAGATCCTCACAAGATAGTAGCAGTGAAATACTGGCCCAGACCTACCTCTCCTATTGAAATTAGGAGTTTCCTAGGCTTATCCGGTTATTAACGACGGTTTGTGGAAGGCTTCTCCTCTATAGCATCTCCTTGGACTAAGTTAACTCAGAAGAAGGTGAAATTTCAGTGGTCGGATGAGTGTGAGAAGAGTTTCCAGGAGTTGAAGACTCGACTCACTACTGCTCCAGTTTTGACCTTGCTAGAGGGAACAGATGGATTGGTTATTTATTGTGATGCTTCCAGAGTTGGACTCAGATGTGTTCTCATGCAGCAGGGCAAAGTGATAACCTACACTTCCAAACAGCTCAAGGTTCATGATAAGAACTATCCAACTCATGATTTGGAGTTGGTGCGGTGGTGTTTGTGATAAAAATATGAAGGCATTACTTATATGGAGCTCACATAGATGTGTTTACAGATCACAAGAGTCTTTAGCACATGTTGAGTCAGGAGGATCTAAATCTACGTCAGAGAAGGTGGTTGGAGATGCTAAAATACTATGACATGAGTCTGATGTAGCACCCGGCAAAGCCAATGTGGTGGCTGACTCCCTAAGAAGATGGTCTATTGGGAGTGTGGCTCATATGGAAGAGGGTAGAAAGGAGTTACCGAGGGATGTTCACAGGCTAGCCCAGTTAGGGGTGCAGCTAGTGGATTCAGCCGAAGGTTGTGTGGTAATGCAAAGTGGGTCGGACTCATCTTTGGTAGTCGAAGTTAAGTCTGGACAGGATGAAGATCCAGTCCTACTTAAACTTAAAGAAGCAGTTCTCAGGAAGGAGGTTGAGGCATTCTCTAAAGGGGGAGATGGTGTGCTCCATTATCAGGGAAGATTGTGTGTACCGGATGTTGGTGAGTTGAGACAGCAGATACTGGCTGAGGTACACAGCTCAAGATACTTCATTTACCCTAGTGCTACTAAAATGTACCTCAATTTGTGGGATATTTACTGGTGGAACGGCTTTAAAAGAGACACTGCTGAATCATAGCCAAGTGCCTAAACTGCCAGCAACTTAAGGTGGAACACCATAGACCAGGAGGTATAACTCAGGACATCAGCATACCCACATGGAAGTGGGAAGAAGTAAACACGGACTTCATTACGGGTCTACCTCAGACTCATCGATAGCATGATTCAATTTGGGTAATAGCGGACCGGATGACTAAGTCAACTCACTTCCTCCCAGTAAAAACCACAGACTCAACTGAAAACTATGCCAGACTTTACATTCAGGAGTTAGTCAGACTCCATGGGGTGCCTTTGGCTATCATTTCAGACAGAGGAACTCAGTTTACCTCACACTTCTGGAAGTCCTTTCAGAAGGGAGTAGGCAATCAGGTCAAGTTCAACACAACTTTTCACCTACAAACAAATGGACCAGCTGACTGGACTATTTAGACCCTAGAAGATATGCCAAGAGTATGTGCGATCTATTTTAAGGGTAATTGGGATGACCATTTGCCTCTTATCAATTTTGCATACAAAAACAGCTACCATTCTAGCATTCAGATGGCCCCATGTGAAGCATTGTATGGTAGAAGTTGTAGATCCCCTATAGGGTGGTTCGAGGTTGGTGAAGCTACCTTGATAGGGCTATACTCGGTTCACGAGGCAATGCAGCAAGTTCAGCTCATCCAAGAAAGGTTAAAAACAGCTCAGAGCCATCAGAAATCTTATGCAGATGTGCGGAAAAGGGAGTTGGAGTTTGCAGTTGATGACTAGGTTTACCTGAAAATTTCGCCCATGAAAGGGGTGATTGAGGTTTGCAAAGACGGGAAAGCTCAATTTGAGGTATGTAGGACCTTATAGAATTTTGAGGCGTATCGGCAATGTAGCCTATGAGCTAGAATTACCCTCAGAACTAGCATCTGTACACCCAGTTTTCTATGTGTCACTTTTGAAGAAGTGCATCAAAGATTCAACCTCAATTGTGCCATTGGATAGCGTGGGAATAAAGGATAGTCTCTCATATGAGGAGGTACCAGTCCAGATCCTTGACCATCAGGTGCGTAAGCTGAGGAATAAGGAAATAACTTCAGTTAAGCTCTTATGGAGAGATCATCAGGTCGAGCGAGCTCCGTGGGAGGCCGAAGCAGATATGATGGCCAAATACTCGCACTTGTTCTCTATCGACTCTATTGCAGCTTAAAAGTGTTAGTTTTGCCTTAATACCTGATCTAATTTTTGAATTCAATTCATGTGTATAAGATTCTTTTACGACTTTGGATGTTTGTATAAAAAGTAAATCCAGTTCAGTTATGTATTTTGAAACGGAGGTAGTCATTCCGACAGTTTTGGAGTTAAAAGAGTAGTATTTGGAGATTTTGATTGTTACTCTCTGCTTTCCTGTGTGATTTCTAACATTCGAGGATGAATGTTTACAAGAGGGAGATATTGTAATGCCCTGGAAACTCAAAATCTAAATCAGGGACTTAAATCATAAAATCTGGAAAAAATTACAGGAATGCTACAAGACGACTCACCTAACGGGTCGTTATGAAACCCAACGACTCATTGGGTCGGTCGTGAGTAGAAGGAGTAAGTATTGTAAAATGAGGAGAAATGTACCCAACGAGAGACTTCAGGAGTTGTGGTCACTGACCACGACCCATTAACCACGAGTTGTGGTCACCTCTAATGACACATTAGGTCCCTCGTGGTGACATACAAAGGAACCTGGGGCAGTTTACCCAAAGGGTGTGACCAGGAGTCGTGGTCAATCTCCACGATCCATTAGGCACCCGTTAGGGTCACCTGACAGTTTTCCCCAGCGATTTTCCAAGGGTTATTAAGTAATTTCCTGTTCTCCTAGACTCTAAACTATGTCGCTTTGGAATTGTTTTGAAGGGATTTAGAGGGGGTAAATGGTTTTACCCTCATTCCCACTTAGACTTTTAGAAAGATTTGCATAAGTTTTCTTTCAAGAGCTCTCAAGCAATGTCCAGGATTCCTCACCAGTTGCGTCCTTTCTAGTTTCTTTCTCTGGGGAAAATTTAGCCAAGTATGTGGGAATTCAACAAGGGAATTGTCCTTCCCTTGTGTCCTACAAAATCCTTCAATAATTTTCCTATCAGTTTAGCCCTGAGTTCTTCGAATATGAATAAATTTTCATGTTGGTTTTATTTTCGTTAATTTCAATTGGGATAATATCCATGTTTATTATTCATATGATCTTCATCAGTTCCTAATTAAATTGTTTTTGTTCTTGCCAAGGTGATTCAAGCCCTAAACTCTCGAGTAATGATTATTGCATATTAAATTTCTGTCTATTGTATAAAGTATGTTTTGGGCTGAATTTCCTAGTAATTCTTATTATATATGTGTTGAGTAAATACTCCACTGATAAGATGATTTTAGCCTTGACAGATGAGATTTCTTTAATTCATGGATTTTTTTTACCATATTATGGAATTCCCGTGTTGTTGGAATGAGTTGAGTTCTCTATTAGCTGCTTAATAGTTCAGTTTAGTTAGAACGTAGAACCTCTTCAGAACTATTCAGAACTTGTCAACTGATCAGTTTGACTTCAGTCTTTTCCCGAGGTGTCAGTGGTGCCTCCTAGTTATCAGAATCAGACTCAAAATCCAGTTTATTGGTCCATTAGGCGGTCATGACATTTTAGATACATAGCTCTGACCAACCCCAAGACCCCAGTTCAGTTTACAGATTGTTCTTAGACCGTTACGACTCTTCCAGATAAGCAGCTCTGACCAGCGTAGAACCCATTTTTAGAATTTTGTCCAATAGACTCTCAGGGTACTTTCAGTTATATGTCCTTGGCTAGTCTTGGATCCCAGTTTCGAGCTATCATCCTAGTAGTTCAGTTTAGGTTTTCCATTGGGAGTAGAACTTAGCACCGAGAGGGTCGGGGTTCCAGCGCACCCAGATTCCCAGAACTACGTTGACATTGTAGGTTACAGTATTACTTGGCCTGATTGGCCCCAGACTTTTGTGATCACCTAGTTCATGCCTTTATACCCTGACAAGGTATATTGGATCCTACCAGTGGGGTGTATACATTGGAATCCATGTGTAGCTCACGTGGTTATGTGTCGATTATAGACTCTCCCACTAGTCAGTCCAGCCCAATTTCAGAATAAACAACTCAGTTCATTCAGTATCTCATATTCAGTACTTCCAGACTTAGGACATGCCTTGACCATCGGACAGGGTCATTTTGACCACCTCAGTTTACTTCAATAGTTCAATTCAGTTTACTTACTGGTCATTGCATGTCATATCAGTTCAGACATTATATTAAGTTACGTTTTCTCTCACCTACTCAGTACATTCAAAGTACTGATGCATACTTTTATGTTGTATCATTTCATGATACAGCTACAAGTTCCCAAACTCAGCAGCGTTAGCCACCCTGATCCAGATCGTCCTCAGCCGCAGTTGAAGTGTCAGTCCTCATCATTTGAGGGCCTTATTTTATTTTTTTCATTTAGATTACAGTTTTAATTTAGACTTAGAATTAGTTGGGGGCTTTTCCCAGCAACTCATCAGTTAGAAGGCTTTCGGACAAGAGATGTTCAGATTTCATGTTGTAAGTATTATCGAACATTTCATAAAAATGCTTTTATGTTTTTACTTCAAAATTTCGGATGTGCATGTTTTACTTAGAATACCCTTGTATGATAGACAAGGGGTTGACTTGGGGTCACTTGTGACTTCAAGGACCGTGTTACGCCCAAAGTGTAGGCTCAGGGCGTGACAGTGTAATAGGTATGATTTAAGTATGTTTTAACTGATGAATTATGATTCATGGGAAAGTTTTATCATGTTTTTAATTATTAATCATGTTTACTAGCTTTCCAAATTGTGATGCCCATTCATGAAAGCTTATGGGAAGATGAGATTTATGAAGTATGTTCATGTATGATGGATTTTTGATGAGAAAAGCATGTTTTCAATCTACCCATGTTATGTTCATGTTTTCAAAGTGAATCAAGTTAATTTCAAGCATGTTAAAGTATTGGGCAAGCCAATATGTTCAAGTATGATTTATGATTCATGTTAAATTAGCTTACCACATGGTTGGACTCTGGACTCCCAATTTTACTCAGCTTGTGCTATGGTTTAAGCTAAGGCTCTTCATGTATGATTCAGATTTCTATGTAATCATGATTAATCAGCTTCGCCAATAAATGATGGTCAGCTTCATTGAAAAAAGATGGAAAGCATATGCATGTTTTTGGGAGTAGTGTCTAGCACCGAGTAGGCTAAGGGTCAGTCAGCCCTACGCCTCAGAACTACGCGCCAATATAGGTATGATCAAATTATATTGGGACCTCTTATGTGAGCTATCCCCTTCCCCAAGGGGCCTTCAGCTTGATATCGATATCATGTGATCGTCCTTAACCCTAGCAAAGCTTTGGACGACTCCACCCATTTGAGTGTGATAGTTGGGACCATGTAAGCTATATCGTGGTATGTCGATTATATGACGAGCCTCCCATTGTTCCTCATGATTTCAGTTATGCATTTTTATCACTCAGGATATATATACAGATATTCTGAAGCAGGTTTGACCCAATGTTCAATTTTACTTTTGATTATCAGATTTAAGCATTGGGTCAATCGATTCAATTATGATGTTATGTTATGTTCAGATTATGATTTCAGAAAATAGCATGTAATTCGTACTCTCAGATTCTTGTTTTGATTATGTTTTATATTATGCATGTTTTAAATGATTTTACTTACTTAATCGATTTTACTTACCTTGCATACTCGATATATTCCATGTACTGACCGCATACTCTATGTTGTATCATTTCATGATACAGGCTCCGATCATCAGACTCAGCCCCGCCACTAGCTAGCTTTTGGAGTTAGCATCATTCCCTATTGGTGAGTCCTCATTTATTGAGGGCCCCTCTTTTATTCAGTTACGTTTGAGTATTTACAGTTTCAGACTTAGAGATTTAGTTGGGGTCTTGTCCCATCAACTCATCAGACTCAGAGACTTTTCAGACAATAGAGTGTATTCATCTTTAGACTCGTGTTATATTTCTGGATTATGCATTATGTTAGACTTCTGCTATGTTTATTATGTTGATCTTCCGCTTTTATGATTGAGTTAGATGTTATGTTCATACCATGGGTCGACTTGGAGTCCCTCGGGGTTCCTTTTCCTGTGTCTCGATCCAGGCTCATGTTTGGGTCGTGATACCAAGAGTATGCCAACACATTTTTAAGATACCACAACGCAGCTCATAGATACGACAACAATGCCAGCTCAAACCTTATGGAAATCATGCCCAAAAAAGGGAAGAAATGGCCTAACCATACCTTATAATCCAATGAGTGCAAGACAAACAAACTTCCACTCCTTATTCTTACCATGATACTACCCAAGAGAAGCATAAAAACTAGCAACAACTGGCTAGAAGAAACCGATAAGATAAACAACACGAAATAATGTTTACCGGCTAGTTCTTAAGAATTCGACGGTAAAAAAGCTAAGTTGACTACCTAACATTACCAAAAGCATAAAAACAGCCTTATAACACTAAGAATCAACATGGAAGAAAGATTATGAACCATACAGCTCGAAACAACAGCAAGAAGATTGAAAATAAGACCGATATACGAGTTTTATGACGGATTCTAGCTTCTTGATACCAAAACTCACTTCACTTAAGCTTCCTAGCCGCCTAAACCTTAGAACACCATGGAAAGGCCTTGAGAGAGTTTTTCCTTCATGAAAATATCTAGAAACGGAAATTTGATGTTAAATAAGTGACCAAATGGATTTATATAGTCCTCCACCACCTTAGCCGTTTTTGATGCTCATACTTGCGCGATCTCGTGAAAATGCAAATATCTCTCTACTCCAAAGTCGTATTAATGAACGGTTTAGTATGTTAGAAACTATAATAATAGAGATTTAATTTGATAGGTCATAGGCTCCATAACTCCTAATATATTGGGAAAAATTCATTGAGATATTTGACCCAAATTCCAGAGAATTTCAAGAATGAAATTTGCGATAACTTTTTCCGAATTTAGTTCTACAACTTGATCGATATACAATCTTAAATACGATAATGCAGTGACCCAAATACCTTATAACACTTCCTTCTTAACCTATTAAGTACTCTTAGTCTTACCTCGAAAGTACGAATTTATTTCTAAATTATACGGGTGTAACATTCTCCTCCCTTAGAAATATTCGTTCTTAAATGTTGGACAGCACGCACGATTCATGCTTAGAACTCAATACAACACAACTAAACCACAAGCCTACAAAACTGAGGGTTTAACACAAATAACATCAAATACATGACACGCCTTGGACCTACCATGACTAGGTTATGTACTTGAAACTGTTGGTGTCAGATGTCTAGATGGCTCCCCCTGATACTGTGTCTTAGAGACATCCCGCGACCCACTCTAGAATTTTGCAGGCCTCGTTCTCTTTCGTTTCTCCCTCTCATCCGACTCCTACTTTAACCACTTTTAATTGTCATCCTCCAAACTCTACGCCAATTCTTGTATACATGTTATGCTTGCACCCACATCCATAGCGGCAACCCTACAATACTGGACATATTCTGGAAGCAACCTATTCACATATCGATGTATTCTAGCTCGCATAGTGCTTGCAAAGGAAGTAGCATATCGGGCCAACAAGTCAAATCGAAGTCCATACTCCCACACGCTCATATCTCCCCACTCCAAGTGTAAATATCATTTTTCCATATGAACTCGAACCTCCAAAAGAAAACACTGATCTAGAAAGGCGTCAGCGAAATTAGCCCACTTAATCGGAGGTGCATCCCGACCCCTGAGCACTCCCAACCTTAATACCACAACACGCTACCTCACACAATCTAAATGTCGCTAACTCTGCAGCCTCAATGGAAGTAGCATGCATGAATCGGATGATGGATAAAATTGATCCACAATGTCCTATAGGTCCTCATTTTACTTGTATCCCAAAGAACTCTAGAGGATTCAAAGCTATGAATTCTCTAGTCCTAGAACTCCCAGCTCACTCTCCAAACCCTGTGCTTGGTTGTCGCCAACCTCTGGTTGTCCTGACACTACTTTATCCAGAAACTGTATCGCATCCCTAAACTCTTTGATATGTCGCAACTAGGGGAGGTGTTTCAGGTGCTACAGCTCTCGGCACCTGCTCAGCCATCGGAACATCTCTAGCTGGGGCTACGATTTTGGTGATGCAGTGATGACCTCATCTTTAGCGTAAGACGGGTCTGCCTTTATAGGGGGTACCCTGCTAGTACCCTCATCCACATAAACATCTAGCCTCTGCCTGACCATCATTCTATGAGGTACAGGCATATCCTGCAAATTCAACAAACATAAGTGTAGACACGACTCCTACAACTTTAGACTCAACGTACGATTTGATTTAGAAAGAAGGGTAACCATCCTAAATGCCCTATAGCGACCTATCTATAAGTACGCTGCACAATGCACACATAAATAAGACTCTACTAGACATGGCTCATAGACTCCCTAAGACGAACTGCTCTGATACCAAGTTTGTCACATCCCAATTCCGGGATGCGTGATTGGAACCTAGTGCCACTCCTGATATGAGCACATGCAGAGACCAAATATAAAACATAGGCTCAAACTGTTAAGGTTTGACGATTCAACATCCCACAACATGCATATAAAAGACATAGGCAACACAATGACAATAAACAATGGCTGACTAGGCCTGCCAAAACACTAAAAGATATATACAAGGGTAACCATCACCCTTCAACCCATCAGATCATGTCCACGAGCCTCTAATGAGTTAACATGTCCATACTGATTACGGAAGGGCCCCGACCCATCCAATATGTACTCAAAAATCAAAAGGGCATCTCCAAACAAATTGAAGCATGCTGATATCAACTAGAACTCAACTCAAGCGTAGGGACCTCGACCAACCTGATGATCAAGACTTGTAGGTATGAATTGTAACACTCCAAAAGTCCCTACGGTCAAGCCCTAGCCATGTAGCAGATTCATCAGAAAATCTGCATTTTCCTCTCAGAACGACTCGTGGTACAAGTCGTTGTTCCTTGGTACGGGTCGTTAGAGGGAGTCATGGTGAGCCAAAAGTGTTCCCAAATCAGTGATAATGACTCATGGAACGAGTCATAGGTTGATATAACGAGTCATGGTCAGGAGTCGTGGTGTGCTATTGGTTGTCAGATCTTAGACCTGCGAGTCATGGTACGACTCATCATTTGGTGTAAGGGGTCGTGGAAAAGAGTCGTAGTATCTAGTGAGTGGTAGGCTTAAGGGATATAACGGGTCATGGTACGACTCATTATAGGTAACAGTGAGTTTTTGAATGCAGACATGCAATGTTTTTTTGGTGGATGGGGACCCCTAACCATGAGCTATGGTACGACTTATTGTAGGAAACAACGAGTCATTGCGAGACCCGTGGTTTGAGAAATAGTGATCCTGGAAAATTAGTGGACTAACAATGAGAGAAAACCATGAGATGTTTTTTGTGGGAATGACTCGCGGTACGACCCGTGGTGCTTGGCAGTCGATTCTTAGTTACGTGTTTCCAGGGGTATTTTTTTTAAATTCCTAAGCTCCTAACATTCTAATGATGGCATTTTGAGCCTTGTAATGAGTGTTTTAAGAGGGCTTATCCTAGCATAAGTCATTAGGCTCCCATGCATGCATTAAATTGAAATTCTCTTCCAAGATCAAATTAGAATTTCCTACTCAATTTCTTCCAATTCTCTTGGGCTTTCAAGACCAGTTTGGAAATCAGTGTACCCATGTATGTAGGGTCATGAATAGGGTATTTCTTCCACACTCATACCCAAATTTCTCCTCTAATTCATGAATTCAAGTTATCAATCAAGTGTATTGATTCTTAGGGTTTTAACCCAATTCAATGAAATTAACTATGTTAGTTTATGGGTCCAATCCACTCATGTTCTAATGCATGAATTAAGTATAATAAGCATATTTTACACTCAATTTGATAAAAAATTCATGATTTCAAGTTATTAGAAATTATGCCCTATTATATAAGTTTTATGAAAATTCAAGCCTATTATCCATGATTTAAAGCATGATGAGTTACTAGTATGCATGAATGTTTATGAACTTTCAACTTATGATTTCATAATTTTAAAGTATGAGAGTCAATTTTAAGTATGTATGATTTTATGATGTGGGCATGCCCATGAAAATCAAGTATGCTTATTATGATTTTAGCCAAGACTAACAAGATCAGTTTATGATATGATTTGGAGTCAAGACTCCCAATGCATCTATGATATGATTTGGATTCAAGACTCCTAATGTTCAAATTTAAGCTACATTTTCAGAATATGATTACATGAGTACTATGTATATTTTGGAAGTAGTTTCTAATAACGAGTAGGCCATGGGTTTCGAGGTTCCCGGGTCTCATAAAGTACGTGTCAATGTAGATATATATTTGGGACCTCTCAAGAGAGTGCTTCCCCCATCCGAGGGCACTCCGTGATATCACACCTTATTCGTCCTTTGAAAGGCTTAGGATGGCTCTCCTCCACGTGGGAAATACGTGGGATGATTATACGCTCATACATGGTGGATGTCGGTTATAACAAGTCTCCCATTATTCCTCATGATTTCAGTTACTCATGTTCATGACTTTTGATATTATATTTTATAGCATGTTTGACCCAATGATCAGTTTATGAGCTTCTACTCACGATTCCGAGCATCACAAGTCATGTGATTTCTATTTTTAAATCTTGGGTCATTATGTTCAGCTATGATAACCAGCTTATGATTATATATATCTCAGTTATGGCTTTTATCATGCAGTCCTTACTCTCATGATCTGCTTGATTTATATACTTGATTTCAACTAACTTTTTACTAAGCATATTTTACATACCTTACATACTCAGTATATTCAAATACTGATCGCATACTCTATGCTATATTGTCACGACCCGAACGGAGGTCCAGATCGCAACACGGGACAAGGAGCCCTAAGAGACTCCAACTCGACCCATGGCATAAGAATACATCTAACTCAATCAAGAAACTGAATAATCAATAAGATAATCATAGCGGAAGTCTAAATCAACCATAACATAGAAACACAAAATCTGAAGCTGAATACATACATATGTCTGAAAAGCCTCTAAACATGATGAGTTGATGGGACAAGACCCTAACTAACTCAACAAAACTGAAACTGAAATACATATAGGGAATATGAATAGTCTAGTCCTCAGGAGATGGGCACTCACATATAACGTACGATGCTATCTCAGAAGACGGACTATGAGCGGGGCTGAACCTGAGAGCCGGATATTGTATCATGAAACAATACGCATAGAGTATGCGATTAGTACGTGAAATATACCGAGTATGCAAGGTATGTAAAACCGCTAAAGAAAGTAAAATCATTTAGAGACAATGCATAATGTAAAATATAAACATAAAGAATCTGAGAGTAGGGCTTGCATGCATTCTTTCTAAAATCATGATCTCATCATAACATAACATAACATAACATCATATCGGAAATGATTGATCAAAGATGAAATATGATATTTATAAGTAAAACTGAAAATTGAGTCAGACGTGCTTTAGAACATGCATACATATGTAAATCTCAATAGTAATGAACATCCTTAACTGAAATCATGAGAAACAATGGGAGACTCGTCTTTTAACCGACATACCATGATAGAGCTTACATGGTCCCAACTATCACAGTCAAGTGGGTAGAGCCGTCCAAGGCCTTGCCAGGACTAGAGACGATACCATGATATCGATATCAAGCTCGAGGCCCAATCAGGGCAGGGGATAGCTCACATGGGAGGTCCCAAAGTAATATATATAATAGTATAAACCTACGTTGGTGCTTAGTTCTGAGGCATAGGGCGATCGACCCTTAGCTTACTAGGTGCTAGACACTACTCCCAAAAACATGCATATGCTCTACATCATTTTATAATGAAGCTCAACATCGTCTATTAAAGAAGCTCAATAATCAAATACATCTCAGATATGAAATCATTGATATGAGAAGCTTTAGATCAAAACATACCACAAGCTGAAATATAAATGGGAGTCTTCGCTCCAAAACCATGTGGTAAGCTTAATTCGGAAAAATCATAATTCATACTTAGACATGTGGGAATTGCCCAAAGATTTATCATACTTGGAAGTACTCAATTCATATCAAAAACATGATTATAAACATGGGTAGCTTGAAAAAATGCTTGTCATCATAATATCTCATCATCATCATGCATTCATCTCAAATCTCATCTTTCATGAACTTTTCATCAATGGAATTTTTAATTCATAAAGTTAGAAACATGATTTTTAATTGGGAACATTATAAAACTTACCCATGATTCATAATTCAATGGTAGAAACACATTTAAATTAAACCCATGTAAAAATTAGGAATTTCATGCATTTGGGTTAAAATCCCATAGATTAGTCATAGAAAATTCATGATTTAGAGAGGGATTGGGCATGGGTGTGAAAGAAATCACTCATTCATAACCCTACATACCAGTTGGTAGTTGATTCTTACACTTCTTCGAATGCCCAAGAAGAAATTGAAGAGGAATTGAAGAACACTAGCCCTTATCACCCTCTCTCACCTTCTACCTTGCATGCATGAATGTAAATGGCCTAAATGAATTTTAACCCCTTTAAAAGTCATCATTCATTACTCAAAATGATGTAGTTTAGGCCTTAGGGTCTTAGAAATTATGGAAAATCCCTTACTAAAATCGTAGAAAATAACTGCCAGATGGTCCCAACGAGGGACCTAACTATTCGTGGAGTCAATCATCAAGTACATTGCCTCAGCCTTAATAAATTTTATTCCCCGCTTGGTCACGACTCACCCCACAAATCGTTGGGACTGACCATGACTTGTGGGGTCCTCCCGTCGAGTACACTGCCTCTCTTCTTCTCTTTTCTTCCTCACCCGCCCCATGACTAACCTAATGACTCGTGGGGTCTGACCATGAGTCGTGGTCACATCCATGGGATCCCCTTTCTTAGATTTTCAAACTCCTTACTTGGCCTCCCCACGCGTCACATCATGACTCGTGGCTGGTCTCACTGGTCACCTCACGACCGGTTCTGATACCTGGTGCCAGTTTTAAACTTTTATCTATTTCAACTCTCAGGTCTGATCTTTGGGCGCCTGGGGTATAACAATATCTCCCCCTTGGGAACATTCGTCCTCAAATGTTGGAAAGCACATAGAAAAGTAGAGAAATTCAATTATCATATTCAAATACAGATCATTTAAACCGAAAACTGACAGAATGGCTACCTCCGATTCCAACTACAAGATGACCTGAATTCACGAATCACACATATGTCCACATACGTAAAAGAAAGTTGGACACCTGAACTGATCATGGAAACTAAATAGAGTTTGAGAGCAAAACTGATACCTCAAGCTCGAACTGAGCTGGTAGAGAATAAATGTGGGTATCTATTCATCATATCCGCTTCGGCTTCCCATGTAGCCCCTCAACATGCTGATTCCTCCATAACACTTTGAC
The DNA here is from genome assembly GCA_035772735.1 of Datura wrightii. Lineage (NCBI taxonomy): Eukaryota > Viridiplantae > Streptophyta > Magnoliopsida > Solanales > Solanaceae > Datura > Datura wrightii. The sequence continues at coordinate 103,016,493 of JASDFA010000007.1, forward strand.
TGAAGCTACTTCCTTGTACCTTAGCCTTTGAACCTAATGATCCAGTATTTCTACCAGAACCTCCTCATAACTGAGGCTGTCTTTTACACCAACACTGTCCATGGGGACGACTAGAGTTGGATCACCCAAACACTTCTTCAAGAGTGACACATGAAATATAGGATGCACAGAAGCTAATTCTGAGGGAAACTCCAATTCATAATCCACCTTGCCAACATGTCTCACTATCTGGTACGGGCCGACATAGCGGGGACTAAATTTCCCCTTCTTTCCGAACCTCATCACTCCCTTCATGGGAGACACCTTAACAAATACCCAATCATCGACCTCAAATTCTAATTTTCTCCTCCTCACGTTGGTATAGGACTTTTTGGCAACTTTGGGCTGTTTTCAATCTGTTCCGAACCAATTGAAACTTCTCCATAGCCTCATGAACCGAATCCGGTCCTATCACCACTGTTTCACTAACCTCAAACCATCCAATGGGAGACCTACACCTCCACCCATAGAGAGCCTCGAACGGTGCCATTTGGATACTAGAATGATAGTTTGTATTGTATGCAAACTCGATAAGAGGAAAATGCTCATCCCAGCTACCTTTGAAGTTTATTATGCATGCTCTCAATATGTCCTCGAGGGTCTGAATTGTCCGCTCCGCTTGACCATCCATTTGTGGGTGAAATGTTGTGCTGATCTTAACTTGAGTACCCAATCCTTTTTGAAATGACTTCCAAAACTAAGAGGTAAATTGAGTACCCCTGTCTGAAATGATGGATAAGGAAACTCTATGCAATCGAACTAGCTCTCAGATATATAGTTTGGCATAATCCTCCACTGAATCCGTGGTTTTGACTGGTAAAAAATGAGCAGCCTTGGTCAACCTGTCTACCACAACCCAAATGGAATCATACTGCCGGCGAGTAAGAGGTAAACCTGTGATGAATGGTCAACCTGTCTACCACAACCCAAATGAAATCATACTGCCGGTGAGTAAGAGGTAAACCTGTGATGAATTCCATGTTAATTTCTTTCGACTTCCAAGTAGGAATTTTGAAATCCTGAAGCACACCTCCCGGCCTCTGATGCTAAACCTTTACTTGTTGACAGTTCGGACACTTAGCTACAAATTCTGCAATATCCTTCTTCATGCCATTCCACTAATAGGTTTTCTGTAAGTCACAATATATCTTGGTGGCACCTGGATGGGTAGAATACCTGGATCTATGAGCCTTATGCAACATACGTCTCCTCAAATCATCAACATCTGGTACACATAGGTGACCCTAGTACCGAAGTACATCATCTCCCCCTTTGGAGAAACCCTCTATCTTCTGATTCTAAATGGCTTCCGTTAACTTTACCAAAATCGGGTCCTTATCTTTTCTAGCTTTTACATCAGTCACTAGGGACAATTCTGATCCGTTCTCAACAACAACAACACCATCAAACAAGTCAACCAACCTAACTCCCCACCTTGCAAGTCGATGTACATCTTTCACAAGCTCCTTTTTCGCCTCATCTCCATAGCGCACACTCTCCATAGAGAGTCTACTAAGTCCATCCACTACCATATTGGCCTTAACTGGATGGTAAAGCACACTCATATTGTAGTCCTTGAGTAGCTCCAATCACCTCCCCTGTCGAAGATTGAGATCCTTTTGCATGAACATATATTGTAAGCTCTTATGGTCCATAAATACATCCACTTGGACCTCATACAAGTAATGTCTCCAAATCTTCAAGGCGAATACCACCGCGACCAATTTAAGATAATTGGTCGGGTAATTCTTCTCATGAACTTTCAATTGTCTAGAACCATATGCTATAACCTTCCCATACTGCATCAATACACACCCAAGTCCGATCCTTGAAGAATCACAATACACCACGAACCCATCGATACCCTCAGATACATTTAACACCGATGTTGAAGTAAGTGGGGTCTTCAACTCTTGGAAGATCTTCTCACAAGTCTCCGACCATTGGAACTTCACCTTCTTCTGAGTCAACTTGGTCAAGGGTGCTGCAATCGATGAGAAACCATCCACAAACCTTCGATAGTAGCCAACTAAACCCAAGAAGCTCCGAATATCTAAAGGATTTACTGGTCTAGGTCAATTCTTCACCGCCTCTATTTTATGAGAATCCACTTTTATACCCTCACTTGATACCACATGACAAAAAAATGCTATAGAGTTCAACCAAAACTCGCACTTGCAGAATTTGGCATATAATTGGCAATCCTTGAAAGTCTGAAGCACTATCATCAAATGAGCAGCATGTTCCTCCTCGCTCCGAGAATATATTAGGATGTCATCAATAAACATAATCATGAACATATCCAAGTATGGCTTGAACACCCTGTTCATCAAGTCTATAAAAGTTGAAGGAGCATTCGTTAGTCCAAAAGACATAACTGCAAACTCATAATGACCATACCGCATCCTAAAGGCTATCTTTGGGATGTCACATTCCCGAACTCTCAGCTAATGATACCCAGATCTGAGATCTATCTTTGAGAAACACTTGGCACCCTGAATTTGATCGAATAAATCATTAATCCTGGGTAGAGGATACATGTTCTTGATGGTGACTTTGTTCAATTGCCGATAATCAATACACATTCGAAGGGAACCATCCTTCTTTCGGACAAAGAGAACTGGTGCACCCCATGGGGACTTTCTCGATCTAATGAAACCCTTATCTAACAAGTTCTTCAACTACTCTTTCAACTCTTTTAGCTTGGCTAGAGCCGTTCTATAAGGAGGGATAGATATAGGTTGCATGTCGAGAAGAAGGTTAATACCAAAATCAATCTTACGCTCGAGAGGGATTCCCAGCAAATCATCAGGAAGGACTTCTAGATACTCATATACTATTGGAACTGACTGGATGGTTGGGGTCTCGGACTCAACATCCTTAACCCTAACTAGATGGTACACACAACCTTTAGAGATCATCTTTCTAGCCTTAAGGTAGGAAATGAAATGACCTACCGGCACAACTGAACTGCCCTTCCATTCCAAGACTGGCTCACCTGGAAATCTAAACTCTACTGCCTGAATTCTATAATTAACTGAAGCATAACTTGTAAATAGCCAATCCATGCCGAGGATAACGTCGAAATTGGTCATGGCTAACTCTACCAAATCTGCTGAGGTGACCTTCTGAAGCACCGAGACCGGACAACCTCTATATACCCGTCTAGCTATAACTTAATCACCTACTAGAGTAGAAACTGAGAAGGGTTCTGACAAGACTTTGGGACTGACTCCAAAGCTATTGGCCACATAAGGTGTCACAAAAGACAAGGTAGCCCCACAAACCAAAAAGAGCATAAACATCAAGATGGAAAACTCTCAACATACCAGTTACTACATCTAGGGAGACCTACGGCTCTTGGAGGGATGCTAAGGTATAGAATATGTTCTGGCACTGACCGCCACCTATGCTAGTAGATTCCCCTTGATGTGCTTAGTGTACTGGTGGGGCTGCGAAACTAGAAGCCGGGCCTCGGCCCCCATCATGATCCTGCCTTGCTACTGGGCAATCTCTGAGCATGTGCACAGGCTTACCACATCCAAAACAAGCACCTATACCTGCTAGACACTAACTCGTGTGACCCCAGCCACACTGCGGCAAGTTGGAATGCTAGAACTTGTGGGTCTACTACTTCGACCCTTAGAGGCTGATGCTCGCCCCCACTAATCATGCCTAGGCCTGGATGGCACACCCAACGCTGAAGATATTGGGGCTGAAGATCTCTGGTGGGTCTGTTGTCGGTGCCTACCACCTGATCTCGATTGTGAGAATTTGTGGTCATCGGTCCTGGACCTCTTGGACTCCCTCTCTCTCAATGTGCCGCCTCCATTTGCTGGGCGTACAAGACTATCCGAGGAAAGTACATATCCTGATGGAGCATGGTGGTCCTACAATCCTTGCCCAAATAGCCCGCTACACCATGAAAGAACCTGCTCACTCACGCCCTCTGGTCTGTCAGTAACTCTAGGGCATACTTTGATAGGCAAGTGAACTCAAGAGCATACTCCTACACAGTCATTCTCCCTTGCTTCATATTTACAAACTCAGCTGCCTTTAGCTCCCTCATCTCACGACGGAAGAATTGATCTAAGAATGCAACATGAAACTCTTCCCAAGTCACAGGGCCTGCTCCGGCAGCCCTACTATCTTTCCATTGGAGAAACTAGATGTGCGCGACCCTTTTCAACTAGTACGAGGCCAAATCCGCGTACTCAACCCCATTCACCCTGTCACGCCCCGCCTTGGGGGGTATGACTGGCACCTGGTGCCCTAGTAGGATCTAGACTGCTAGCTAGTGAGCCTAAGCACATCTGGTGCCTGGCTGGCTCTAACTCAGATTCATGAAATCAACGGGCTGTATAACGGCTGTAAATACAGCCTCTGGCCAACTAGGCCTATAGCCACCTGTATGAAACTTCAGCTAACCAGAAACATACTTAAAAGGGGGAAACCTATGCGGTCCGACAAGGCCACCACGCTGTCTAGTTATCTGTAACTCAACAGAAGAATACTGAATAGCTACGTGACCGACAAGGTCACCACTACTATCAGACTATGGCCCCACATGGCCAACATAAGCAACAATGCTGAACAACTAAACAAAACGCACGACCTCACATGACCGGCACAACTAACCACAGGGAAATATATACAGACTGCAAGCCTCTAGGAATACTGATAAGATGGTCGGGACAGGGCCCCGGCCTACCCGTACTATACAGCAAAAGAAAATGAAATACACCTCTGAATATCAAGCTCCGGATAACAGGAGATGATGACTCTGCACTGGCTAGGATCACGAGGGATCGCCTCCTCGTCTATGAGTACCTGTAGGCAAGTAATGCAGCGCCCCACCGGGCGTCAGTACCACTGGTACTGAGTATGCAAAGCAACTGAAATAATATAACTGAATACAATAACATAACTAGCAATTCTGAATAGTAGGGGAATACTGAATCTGTAAGAATTGATATGAACTGAACCAGACTTCCTGTGCTGTGATAGGGCAGGAGCGTACCTGTAGACGCGGCGGCCTGCTGCCTATTAACTAACATGTAGCACATAAATACATATATATATATATATATATATATATATATATATATATATATATATAATAAACAAGAGCCGATACAAACCCCCATAAGCCAGACAGCGCCAAACAAGCAAACAATCTATATACCCCTACCCGAGTCAAAACCAGCCAAAAATAAATCACTCCACTCCTCTGCTCACTCGGAGCTCCTCTACCGGCCCACTGGGTCTCCTGCTCGGGCCATAGCCTCCGATATAAATAATTGTGTCTGAGTCCGGAGGACTCCTGCGTAGACAGTAACAGATAGGGTCTAGTTCCCTGGACACAACTCAACAGGGCTATCTGAAACTGGAGCTGCACCTGTAATAAGATCTGTAACTGTAACTGTATCTGTATCTGTTCCCTGGGTGCTTGCTCAAAACAGGGTTATTTGTACTGTAATGCTGACCAGCCTGATATGGGGAAAGCTTCATCCCATCTTCATCCAAATTGGGGACGGCATGCCACTCCTTGGAATGACGTAAATCCACCCGCTCAGTGGGCGACACGATTACCAACCCAGGGGCGGCGAGGACGCTCAATAAGGTGCCCTCACGCCACATCAAGTCTCAACAAGCAAATAGCACATATAAATAGCAAGCATGTATAACTAAAAAAGACTATCTGAAATCTGATTTCTTATTCTGATCTCTTTCTGTATTATACTGATTCTGAAATCCTTATTTAACTGTTTGGCTAATCTGTAGCCGGGATACTATCTGTCTGAATGGCTAATCTATAGCCATAAAACTGTCTGTCTATCTGATCTTACTTTACTAACTTTTATTTTGAAAATCTGTCTCTTTTTATTCTACACCATGCTTGCTAATCACACAATAAGCTATACTGAATCTAGAATGCTAACTCGCCCTTTGGCGCATGCTTTAGTAACTTTCGGACTGAATACGATACGGCAACACAACTCAGAATCTATTAGATTTACTTAATTCTCAACATTCAACTCCGAGAGTTACAAATATAGAGTTTACTATGATTTACCAAGCTAAGGCTTACTAACTTGCCGAAGAATAACTTCACATACCTTAACGTCAAGTTATCCGACTGTCGGATGGGGCTCGGTCAGTACTCCAGCTATTTCTCCCAACTGCATTCATATACATGTTAATTAATACTAAGTACAACTTTATTCTGAAGAACGACATCACTTTCGATATAATTATAGCCTAAACTTAGGCTTATCGAAAGACGGTCGAAAACTTGCTATTTTTCAGAAGTCCAGAAGGGAGAAGTATTCACTTCACAGCAAGGAGCACATAGACACTGTTTGGAGCAATTCCACTTACCTTAGCCAGGTAGCTCGACGATTCGTCGGCCGTATTTCGCGAAATGCTCTCTGCTGCTAAATACCTCGGTACCTGAGGTTAATTTGAGTTTGGACTACATTTGGCATTGTAATCGAATGATAATATATTACCCCTCTTCGTCTCTCTCTGTTTCTACGTTTCTCTGGAAATTTTCAATGATTTAAATGAAATTAAACCGAAGTGGGGCTTTACATACTTGGGCCTGGACAGGGCCAACGTGTCACGGAGCCAATGCGGAGGCTCCACCTCCGTGACACGTTGCCATCGCGGAGGGGCTCTGCCTCGGCTCCTTCCGTGATGGTTCGACAGGTTTCTTGTCCGGTCTTTTCCCGAGCCTTTTCCTAGCACGTATGGCTCTCAAATATGCTTAACCAACGCGTGAATAGGCCATATAGGTGCCGGGAATCTTACGGGGTATAACATACCCCCACGACTTGGGTAATCTTCACAATCTCATCTATGAACTCATGCAGGTCCTTATCTACCTTTGACCCGATGAACTCTGCCGGGTTCATTCTCAAGAAGTCTCTAACTCGAGCCGCCACTGTATTGCCATTTTGTGGATCATGCACAACAGCATGCTGATTAATCTGAGCAGTCAAGTCTTGCGCAAGAATCTAAATAGCCGCCTCAGACTCAACACGGGCAACTGGCTTTGGTGGTTGGGGCTCCTGAACTGGTGGGGTCGGCTGGTGCCTCTTACCGTTTCCATCCTTGTGGCCTTCTCCATTCCCATTCCCTTTACCATTCATTCTTCAGGGAGCCATGATTCTGCAATCATGAATTGCATGAATTAGAAGGATAGGAAGGCATTTTATCTCACGACATAGACGATGAAAGAAGGGAACATATCCTAAACATTTCGTAGCCTCTTCATCATAAGTGTGGCGCGCTTCACACCCATGAAAAAGACTCTATTTAACATGGCTTGCAAACACCCTAGGACACTTCAAACCTATTGCTCTAATACCAAGTTTGTCACGACCCGAACGGACGCCCGGACCGCTACATGGGACAAGAAGCCCCGAGAGACTCCAAGTCCACCCATGGAATAAGAATACATCTAACTTAATCAAGAAACTGAATAATCAACAAGATAATCACAGCAGAAGTCTAAATAAACCATAACATCATAACACAAAACCCAAATATGAATATATACATATTTCTGAAAAGCCTCTAAACATGATGAGTTAATAGAACAAGACCCCAACTAACTCAACAAAACTAAAACTGAAAGACATATAGGGAATCTAAATAGTCTAGTCCTCGGGAGATGAGGACACACCAACAACGTATGATGCTATCTTAGAAGACAGACTATAAGCAGGGCTGAACCAGAGAGCCGGATCTTGTATCATGAAATGATACAACATAGAGTATGCGATCAGTATGTGGAATGTACCAAGTATGCAAGGTAAGTAAAACTACTAAAGTAAGTAAAATCATTTAGAGACAATGCATAATGTAAAATATAAACATTAAGAATCTGAGAGTAGGCTTGCATGCATTCTTTCTGAAATCATGATCTCATTATAGCATAACATAACATAACATAACATCATATCTGAAACAATTGACTCAAAGCTGAAATCTTATATTTATAAGTAAAATTGAACATTGAGTCAAACCTGCTTTAAAACATGCATACATATGTAAATCTTAAGAGTTATGAACATGCTTAACTAAAATCATGAGGAACAAGGGGAGACTCGTCTTTTAACTGACATACCACGATAGAGCTTATGTGGTTCCAACTATCATACTCAAGTGGGTAGACCCGTCCAAAGCCTTACCAGGGCTAGGGATGATACCATGATATCGATATCAAGCTCAGGTTCCAACGGGGGCAGGGGATAGCTCACAAGGGAGGTTTCAAAGTAATATATATAATAGTATAAACCTATGTTGGCACGTAGTTCTGAGGCATAGGGAGATCAACCCTTATCCTACTAGGTGCTAGACACTTCTCTTAAGAACATGCATATGCTCTACATTATTTTATAACGAAGCTCAATAATCAAGTACATCACAAATATGAAATCATGCATATGAGAAGCTTTAGCTCAAAGCATACCACAAACTGAAAGATAATTGGGATTCTTCTCTCCAAAACCATGTGGTAAGCTTAATTCGGGAAAATCATAATTCATACTTAGACATGTGGGCATTGCCAAAAGCTTTATCATTCTTGGAAGTACTCAATTCATATCGAAAACATGATTATAAACATGGGTATCATCAAAATATACTTTTCATCATAATATCTCATCATCATCATGCATACATCACAAATCTCATCTTTCATGAACTTTTCATCAGTGGGCTTTTTAATTCATAAAGCTAGAAACAGGATTTTTAATTTAGAACATCAAAAAACTTGCTCATGCTTCATAATATAATGGTAGAAACATATTGAAATCATACCCATGTAAAGAATTAAGAAATTCATGCATTTGGGTTAAAACCCTAGAGATTACTCATAGAACATTCATGATTTATAGAGGGATTCAGCATGGATGAGAAAGGAATCTCCCATTCATAACCCTTCATACCTGTTGGTAGTTGATTCTTACACTTCTTTGAATGCCTAAGAAGAAATTGAAGAGGAATTGAAGAACACTAGTCCTAATCACCCTCTCTCACCTTCTACCTTGCATACATGAATGTAAATGGCCTAAATGAACTTAACCCCTTTAAAAGTCATCATTCATAACTCAAAACGATGTAGTTTAGGTCTTAATAGCTTATGAATTACGAAAAAGCCCTTACTAAACTAGCAGAAAATAACTGTCAGATGGTTCCAATGAGGGACCTCACGACACGTTACCCTAGGCTACGACTCGCGGAGTTATCCGTCAAGTACACTGCCTCATCTTGAATAAATTCTATTCCCCTCTTGGTCATGACTCACCCCCAAATTGTGGGGACTGACCATGACTCGTGGGATCCTACCGTCGAGTACCCTGCCTCTCTTCTTCTCTTTTCTTACTCACCCACCCCATGACTGATCTAACAACTCATGGGGTCTGACCACGAGTCTTGGTCATGTCCATGGGATCCCCTTTCTCATATTTTAAAACCCCTCACCTGGCCTCCCCACGAGTCACATCATGACTTGTGGGCTGCTCTCACGGGTCACCTCATGACCCGTCCTGATACCTGGAGCCAGTTATCAACTTTTCTCCATTTCAACTCTCGGGTCTGATCTTTGGGATCCTGGGGTATAACATATATTTTCTCATGATATAGGTTCGGGTGATCCAGCTCAGTCTTGCCAATAACTTGCTCCCATATCAATCCAGGTTAGCCCTTGTTTGAGTGAGTCCTCATTATCTGAGAACATCTATTAGTTTAGACTTGTTATGTTAGTTCAATATTAAGCTTGGTGTTAGCTGGAGTCTTGTCATAGCATCTCTTCAGACAGTAGAGGCTATTCAAATATAGACTTAGCATGATTAGTTTTGTGATTTAGCGCTGTGATGTTATTGCTTAGTATAGGCTTTATGATATTTAGTATTCCACTTATTCATATTCATGTTTTTTGTCGCTTGAGTATGATTTTAATTCATGCTATGTATGTACCATGGGTTAGCTTGGAGCCATTTGTGGTTCTAGGTCCCGTGTCTCAATCCGAGGTCCTAGTTCGGGTTGTGACAAACTTTGTATCAGAGCACAAGTTTAAGTGTATCCTAAGGTGTCAGAAAGTCGCATTAAGTATAGTCTTTTCCATGTGTGTGAAATGTGCCACACTTTTTAGGGAGATACTGTAAGATGTTTTAGGAAATTCCCTTTCTTTCATGATCTATATCGTGCGATGAACTACCTCTATATTCCTCTAACTGGTGCTATACGCATTTGCAGAAGTATGCCTCCACACCGAGTTAATAGTAGAAGAAATGGCAACGAAAATGGCCATGGCAATGGCAATGGAGAGGGGCATCAACAAGCCCCACTAGCCCTAGTGTATCCCTTTCCTAATCAAGTTACCCCTGCTGAGTTCATGACAACATTTTAGATGTTGGCACAGGCCATGACCGCTCAGGTCAATAAGCAAATAGTGGCCCATGTTCCCCAAAATTGGAACGCAGTAGTGGCCAGAGTACGGGACTTTCTCAGGATGAACATACCTGAGTTTCTTGGGTCAAAAGTGGATGAGGACCCATACGAGTTCCTTGAGGAAGTGCAGAAGATCACCTAAATTAAGGGGTGATGGAAGAGGAGAGTGTAGACTTAGCCTCCTATCAGCTGAAGGGGTTGCTCCCATATGGTTTCGTCAGTGGAAGGATAGTAGAGGAGTTAGAGCAATTCCTGTGGGTTGGGATGAGTTTGTGATTGATTTCTTGGACAGGTTCTTCCCTACGGAGTTGAGGGAGGCAAAAGAGGCAGAGTTCGTCAACTTGAAGCAGAACAACAGGACTGTCCAGGAGTATGCTTTGGAGTTTACTCAGTCATCCAAGTATGTGCCGGAGATGGTTATTGATCCTAGGGCTTATATGATAAAGTTTGTGAATGGAGTGATAGATTTCTTGGTCAAGGAGTTTAGGACCTCTATATGGATCAGTGACATAGATTTCTCCTGATTGGTCATATATGTCAGTAGATAGAGGCAGAGCAGATGAAGGAGAAAGAGATAGAGGGCAAGAGGGCCAGGACAGGGAGTCATGGGCACTTTCAATAGAGGTCCAGTGATGGATATCAACCTCAGTTCCACTAGGGGTTTTCAACCCCAGCTCCCTCATTAGCCAACGATCCATCCAGACCTCAAGGAGAATAGAGAGGCAGAGCGTCAGGCTCTAGGGGACAGAGGAGTATGTCAGGGGAGCACAATTTTCCAGCTTGTAGGAGTGTGGTAGGAAGCTCCCTTGTGAGTGCTTGGTCGGTTCAGATGTTTACTTTCATTGTGTAAAGCCTGGGCATATGCACAGGGATTGTGCTTTGGCGATGCAGGGAAACAATAGAGGTCATGCCCCAGCTACTACTTTAGTAGCTCCTGTAGCTCAGCAAGGCGCCTCTTCTAGTACAGGTTGTGGTTAATGCCAGAATAGGTTCTATGCACTATCTTCTCGTTAGGAGCAGGATGTCTCTCCTGATGTGGTCACTGGTATGTTACGAATATTCCATCTTGATGTGTATACATTGTTAGATACAGGGGAAACCTTATCTTATGTGACTCCTTATGTTGTTGTTAGTTTCGGAGTCAGTCCCAAAATTCTGTGAGAAGCCTTCTCGGTCTCTACTCATGTCGTTAAGTCAATTTTAGCTCAATGGGTGTACAAAAATTTCCCAATCATGATTCTTCAAAAAAGTCACCTCAGTCAAACTACTGGAGTTAGATATGACCAATTTTGACATTATATTCGGTATGGATTGGCTGCATGCATGTTATGCTTCAACCAATTATAGAATCTATTCGGTAAAGTTTCCATTTTAAGGGGAACAAGTCCTAGAATGGAAGGATAGTTCAATTGTGCCTGTAGGTTGCTGTGTTTCCTATCTCAAGGCCAGGAAGATGATCTCTATGGGTTATGTGTACCATCTAGTTCGGCTCAAGGATTCTACGTCCAAGACCCCGACTCTTTAGTTAGTTCCTGTTATATGTGAGTATCTAGAGGTGTTTTCAGATGATCTACCAGGAGTCCCTCATGAGTAGGAGATTGACTTTGGTATTGACCTTCTCCCTGATATGCTGCCCATATCCATTCCTCCTTATAGAACGGTTCCAGCAGAGCTAAAGGAGTTGAATGAGAAATTGAAAGACCTCCTAGATAAGGATTTCATCAGGCCTAGTAAATTCCCATAGGGTGAATTAGTTCTCTTTGTTTGGAAGAAGGATAGTTCCCTTAGAATGTGCATTGATTATTGATAGTTGAACAAGGTCATAATCAAGAAAAAGAATCCCTTTCCTAAGATTGATGACCTGTTTTGCCAACTTCAAGGTGCTAAGTTCTTTTCAAAGATAGACCTCTGATCCGGCTACCATCAGCTTAGAGTTAGGGAGAGTGACATTCTGAAGACAACCCTCAAGACTCGGTATGGTCACTATGAGTTCATAATTATGTCTTTTTGACTAATGAATGCTCCTGTTGCTTTTATAGACTTAATGAACCACGTGTTCAAGCAGTATTTGGATATGTTCATGATTGTCTTCATAAATGATATTCTCATATACTCTTGGAGGGAGGAGGTGCATGCCTCTCATTTGAGGATTGTGTTGTAGAATCTCAAGGATCGCCGGCTATTTGATAAATTCAGCAAGTGCGAGTTTTGGGTGAACTGAATAGCATTTTTGGGCCATGTAGTGTCTAGAGATGGTGTGCAGATGGACCCTCAAAAGATAGAAGTGGTGAAGAATTGGCCTAGACCTATTAGTCCTATAATATTAGGAGCTTCTTGGGTTAGCTGGCTACTACTAGGGGTTCGTTGAGGGATTTTCATCCATTGCAACGCGTTGACTGAGTTGACCTAGAAGAAGGTCAAATTTCAATGGACGGATGCTTGTGAGAAGAGTTTTTAGGAGTTAAAGACTCGACTCACTTCATCCTCGGTATTGACCCTATCAGAGGGCACATATGCTTTTGTTGTGTATTGTGATGCCTCTAAGGTTGGTCTTGGTTGTGTGTTGATTCAGCATGGTAAGGTCATTGCTTATGCCTCTAGACAGCATAAGACTCATAATAAAAATTATCTGGCACATGACCTAGAGTTGGCAGCTATGATGTTTGTGTTGATGATTTGGAGACAGTATTTATATGGGGTGCACATGGATGTGTTCATAGACCACAAGAGCCTTCAGTGCATGTTCACCTAGAAGGACCTGAATTTGCAGCAAAGGAGATGGCTAGAGCTTCTTAAGGACTATGACATGAATGTCCTTTATCATCCAGGCAAGGCCAATGTAGTGGCGGATTCTCTTAGAAGGCTGTCCATGGAGAGTGTGTCTCATGCAGATGATGGGAGGTGTAGGATTTCCATAGGCTTGCTCATTTGGGGGTTCGCTTCACAGATTCCACAGATGGTGGTGTGATTATTCAGCATGGGTCGGAATCTTCTTTTGTGTCAGAAGTCAAAGCTAGGCAAGATGAGGATCTTATGCTAATAAAGCTAAAGGAAGCTTTCCTGAATCAAAAAGTGGAGGTTTTCTCTCAAGAGGGAGATGATGTACTCCGATATCAAGGCCGATTGTGTGTGTTGGTTGTAGATGACTTGAGAGAGAGGATGTTGAGTGAGGCCTCATGACTCTCGGTACTCTATTCACTAGGTGCCACCAAGATGTACCATGACCTATGGGAAGTCTATTGGTGGAATGGCATGAAGAAGGACATTGCGGAGTTTGTGGCTAAGTGTCCAAATTACCAAAAAGTAAGCTTGAGCATCAGAGACCTGGGGTATGCTTCAGGATATTAACATTCCCACTTGGAAGTGGGAAGAGATCAATATGGACTTTATTATAGGCTTGCCTTGTACGTGCCGATAATACGACTCTATATGGGTGATTGTGGACAAGTTGACCAAATCAGCCCATTTCTTACCGGTCAAAACTACTAATTCAGTTGAGGATTATGCTAGATTGTACATTCTGGAGTTAGTTCATTTGCATGGAGTTACTTTGTCTATCATCTCATATAGGAGTACTCAGTTTACTTCTCAATTTTGGAGGACGTTTCTGAGAGGCCTAAGTACTAAAGTAAAGCTTAGCATAGTTTTTCACCCGCAGATAGGTGGTCAAGCTGAGCGGACCATTCATACTCTTGAGGATATGTTCCGAGTATGTGTGATTGATTTCAACGGTAGTTGGGATGATCATTTGTCTCTCATTGAGTTTACCTACAATAATAATTACAACTCCAGCATTCAAATGGCTTCGTTTAAGGCTTTTTATGGGTGGAAGTGTATATCAACTATTGCATGGTTTGAGGTAGTTGAGGCTATGTTAATAGGGCCAGATTCAGTTCATGAGGCCATGGAGAATGTTCAGCTTATTAGAAAAAGGCTGAAAATAGCTCAGAGTCGTCAGAAATCTTGTGCGGATGTTAGGCGGAGAGAGCTTGAGTTTGAGGATTGTAATACCCCAGAAGTGTGTAAGAGTAGACCCGAAAGTGAAAATTTGAAAACTAAAAAAAATGGGGGAAAATATCTTAGGACGGGTCAAGGTACGACTCCTAGTGTCATACCACGGGTTGTTGTAATGAATCGTTGTTAGGTTCAAGCTGGGTGACCGTGTAAAACACGGGAGACATGACGACTCAGTGTGTGAAACAATGAGTCATTGTTAGCAATCATAGGAAAGAATTGGGTTCTTCAGGTGGCATGCAACAGGCGTCCCAACGACCCATTGGGAGAAACCACAAGTCGTTGGTTGTGGTCGTGGTTGGAGGATTGAGTTTTGCAGTAGGCTTGATGGGGGGAAACAACGATTTGTTGGTTTTAGTGACGGGTCGTGGTGTGACCCGTTAAGAGATGAGATGCCAAGGTTCAGGGGGCTAACCACGGGAGATGTAACGAGTCGTGGGTTGAAGGGACGGGTCGTCCTGATGATCCGTTGTTTGATTCCAAGAATGGGTCATCATCGGTGTATACAATGAGGGACATAACGGGTCATCGTTGGTTCCAATGACCCATTAGTCCCATCGGTGGGTTCCATTCGGCCAGTTTTCAGTGCTCGTTCATTAAGGGTATTTTCAACTTTTTCACGATATAAGACCCTAAACTACGTTGTTTTGGCTTGGAAAAGCTGGGTTTTTAAGAAAATAATCCTTCCAAAACTCTCATTTATGCAAGTAAGGATTTTGATAGGTGATCTAAGGGAGATTTCAAGCTTTTCACCTCAATTCTTTCAATATCATTCTTGGGCTTTTAAGAAGGGTTAGAATTTGATAATCCCAGGTATGTAAGGTCATCAATAGGTGAATCCTTCCACACCCATGCTCCTACTCTATGATTTTACTCAAAATTTATTTAAAACTCATGGGGTTTTATATTTGATTTGTATAAAATTTAATGATTTAATTATGGGTCTTGTGATTTTGAAATATTATCATAATCTATGGATTTTGATCATCTTTAGAGATTTAAATTGATTATAATGTTGTGAATTTTGATTTCTAAGCAATTAAGCTTAATTATGCATGCCCTATGATGAATCGATTTGTGATCTACAATTCCATTATTGATATTTAAAAGCCCAGCATTATTTATGATTCGAAATACGACTTTATTTAAATACCCATTATAATTTGATCATTTTCAAGTTATATGTGTGATCTACAAGTACGTATGAAACCTATGATTTATGAATTATGTTTTGGCCGACTCACGAGCCTCATGTCATGGCTAGATCACATATATATTCAAGCATGTTTACAATTATCAAGATTTAACTAGCCCATGAACTCATGTATGTATTATTATGAGAACTATATATGTATTGGGAGTAGGATCGAACAACAAGTAGGTTCAGGGCTCAGGTTAAGCTCCAGATATCTGAACTACGTGCCACTGTAGGTATGTTGGGACCCCTTTCATGTTTATCCCTAGCCCAAATGGCCCTTTTCATGTGTGATTACGCCCTTCATGGTTCCTATGCTTGGCTAGGTATGAACACCCTCCCGACTAGGGCTACAAGTTGGGCTTCATGTGTGCTCATATAGGGTATGTCGGTTAAGAGAATCTCCCACCGTTCCTCATCATTTATTCATGTTATGATTATGTTTGTTGGCTCAAGTTATGTTAATCAAAGCTCTTCTATTATGATTATGACTATGTTTATGTTATGAATGTTTTGAAAACCTTGAGTCGAATGATATGTTATAATGATTTATGATACGAGCATGCTGTCCTACTCTTATGATGTTTTATGAACTTTATAATCTCCATTGTACTTACCTTGCATACTTAGTACATTCTACGTATTGACTTCATACTTTCTATGCTGTATCATTTCATAATACAGGTCCCAATTCTCAAGCTCATCCTCACCCGTAGCTAGTTTCAGCCTTTCTCTTAGTGCACTTCGTGAGTCCTCATGTTCCAAGGGCTTCATGTTCATACTCTATGTTATTTATTTCAGTTTCTGGATATTGGATTAGTTGGGGAGTTGTCCCATCAATCCTCCTCTCATGTTTAGAGGCTTATCAGACTACGAGTTGTATTCCGCCGTATTTTTCAAGTCTTGTACTGTTTTTCCCTTATGCTATGTTATAATTATGTTTTTTATGTTAATTCTCCCTCTCATGTGATTGAATTATATGTATGCTCATGCCATGGGTCGACTTGGGGTCTCTCGAGGCTCCTTGTCCTGGGTCTACGATCCGGGTGTACGTTTGAATCGTGATAAACTTGGTATCGGAGCAATAGGTTTGGAAGTGTCCTAGGGAGTCTGAAAGCAACATTAAGTAGTCTTTTTAATGTGTGAAAAGCGTGCCACACTTATGACTAAGAGGCTACTAGACGTTTAGGAAATGTTCCCTTCTTTCATGATCTATGTCGTGCGATGAAAAGTCTCCCCATTCTTATAACTCGTGCTATACGCGTGTGCAGAATCATGGCTTCTCAGAACAACGATGGGAGTTATTCAGTGCCACCAGCTCTAATTGATTCCATGCAAGTTACTGATGCAGAGCTCGGAGTCGTTGTCAAAGTATTGATGCGAGCTATGATCACCCAGCCTAACCAGCAGGCTATCGCACCAGTGAACTCTATTGGGGTGGGGGCAACTACTAGGATTCAAGGACTCATAAAGGAGAGCCCGCTGGAGGTTGGTGACTCGGGTGTGGTTGGGGAGTATTGAGGGAACAAGAGGGGAAACAAGAGGCCCAGGGCTGAAAACCTTAAGAGATCCCAACAACGGTTGTGTAGTGGGAGTCACTCTCAAACCCTCCAGAAGTCTCTAGTCCAAGCTCGGGGGTACAAGCCCCGGGTGAGGGAGATTACTTACCCTAACTACAGGCATTGCAGAAAGCACCACCGAGGGAAGTGCTTAGCAAGTTCAGATGTTTGTTTTTATTATGGGCAACTCAATCATAAACATAGGGTTTGCGCTTCAGCCAAGTGAGATGGTTGGAAAGGCCGTGCTCTGAATCCTCCTCCATCAACTCCAGCAAATTACCCACCTCAGTAGCATAGGTTATCAAGAGCGAGTGACGGTCAACCGCAGATGTACTCTCAGGTATTTCATAAATTATTCCCTCGTACCTATCATGATTGTTAGTTCCAAGGACTACTACTGTAAGATGTATGATTCCCTTTGAGCATTATAAGATAAGATTGTCACGTGGGAGGTGAGGAAATGGTAAGTGAGGGCCAGTCATGTATTGAGTTTCTAGTAAGGAAGTCCTATGGATAGCATTCGGGGTATTCTCTCCTTTCTTCTTTAGATGTTCCCTTACGTATCGCTCAATGCTACGCTCGACTCGCGCTTACGTTGAGAACCCTAAGATGACAGGCAACCCTGTCTGTCTGCGATCTCAATATTACCATTTCGTTTCATGTCATGACTCTCGTTATGTATGTGAACCCATGTTTCTTAGCACACTCAGCCCTATGAATTCATTCCCCAATGTTTGTTCTATCGGCTCATAAGATGATGCTACATCGAGTATATGCCAAGATTAGACTTCCTATAGGATTCATGCTCATGATTCTCTTACTCTAAACCCTAAGGATGTTCCCTATGATGGAAATGCTGCTTAAGACGTATACATTAAGGATAACTCCCTATCCCCACCATATATGCCAAACCTTGTACAGAAAGCCCATTTATAAACCATGCCTAGAAGTGTAGCAAGCCACATGGTCATGATTGTGATTTTCCATCCGTTTCCCTAGGATGAACCTTTGCTTATCATTACTCTGTTGTTCATGACTTTCATAAGTGGAGAACTTCATTCTGAGATGATTTAATGAAGATTGTATGAGACTTTCGATTTTGAAAGGGTTTGAAGTTTGAGGGTTGGCCAAAGTCCACAATCTAGGTTGTCAAGCTCGAATTTGGATTCTAACAGTTTGTTTGGTTCTGGGTGGTGAGTTATGATTTAGTTGGGTGATTTGCAGGGATTATGAGGTGATTCGAGAGTGATTTGAACCTCCAGTTTAATTTATAAGTTTTGAGGAAGCTATATGTAACCATGGTAAAGTCGGGGTCAAGCAACTTTACATGGGTAACTTGGTGGTTCCAATGGTCCCGAGTAGGTTTCAAGATTGGAATGTGTATTAGGTTCGTGGCTTGAGAATTTCGAATGAATGTCAGATGAATTATAGAGCACTGTGTATTTGTCATAATCTTAGGCATAAGAGATGGAGACTCAGGAGTTGGGCACCTCAGGATTCTTGACAGGAATTGTAGGAGTTCATTTGGTCGACCCAACTGATAGCGGTATGGTAGTTCCAGACAAATCAGAATCATCCTTCGTGATTGCTATAAGGGTGAGGCAAGATGAGGAACTGATTTTGGTAAAGCTGAAGGAGGTCATTCAAAATTTGAAAGTAGACGTCTTCTCCAAAGGGGGAGATGGTGTGTTAAGATACCAGGGTCGCCTATGTGTCCCAAACATTGATGAATTGAGCATTCGGATATTGCATGAGCCATATGGTACTAGATATTCTTTCCATCCGGGGTCCACGAAGATGTATCGGGACTTACGAGAAATCTATTGGCGTGATGGTATGAAGAAGGATATTGCTCAGTTCATAGCCAGGTGTCCAAACTGTTAGCAAGTGAAAGTCGAGCATCAAAGGCCGGGAGGTGTACTTAAGGATATTAGCATTTCCACATGGAAGTGGGAAGAGATTAATATGGATTTCATTACAGGCCTAACTCGTACTCGATGACACTATGATTCCATTTGGGTGGTAGACAGGTTAACTAAGGTTGCACATTTTCTACCGGAAAAGACCATGGATACAGTGGACGGTTATGAAAGATTGTATATTCAAGAGGTTGTTCGACTTCATGGAGTGCCCTTGTCTATTATTTCAGACCAAGGTACTCAGTTTACCTCCCAGTTCTGTCGGTCTTTTCAGAAGGGACTCAGGACTCAAGTCAAGCTCAGCACAGCCTTCCATCTGCAAATGGATGGCCAAGACGAACGAACAATCCAGACTCTTGTAGGCATATTGAGGGCATGTAGCATGGATTTTAAAGGTAGTTGGGATAATCATTTGCCCTTAATCGAGTTTTCTTATAATAACAGTTATCACTCCAATATCCAAATGGCACCGTTCGAGGCCCTCTATGGGCGAAGGTGTAGATCGCCTATCGGATGGTTTGAGGTTGGTGAGGCAGCCATAATAGGACCTGATTCGGTTCATGAGGCCATGGTAAAGGTCCAATTGATAAGAGATCGGTTGAAAACCACTCAGAGTCGTCAGAAATCATATGCTAATGTGAGGAGAAGAGATCTGGAGTTTGATGTGGACGACTGGGTACTTCTCAAAGTATCTCCCATGAAGGGAGTCATGCGGTTTGGAAAGAAGGGGGAAACTCAATCCCCGATATGTTGGCCCTTACCGAGTGGTGAAAAGAGTTGGTAAGGTGGAATATGAGTTGAATTTGGCCTCAGAGTTATCTTTGGTACATCCGTTTTTTCACGTGTCTCTCTTGAAGAAATGTTTGGGAGATCCAACTTTAGTGGTTCCGGTTGACAGTATTAGGATAAAAGACAGCCTCGGCTACGAAGAAGTTCCAGTGGAAATATTATATCGTCAAGTCCGTAATCTAAGGAACAAGGAAGTAGACTCACTTAAGGTTTTATGGAGAAAATAGCATGTTGAGGAAGCTACGTGGGAAGCCGAAGCAGATATGATGGCTAAATGCCCACATTTATTCTCTACCGGCTCAGTTTCAACTTGAGGTACCAGGTTTACTCTATGATTTTATCTAGTTTTCATGTTCAGTTCATGTGTGCAAGTTTCTTTTATGTGTATGGATGTGTATGTGAAGCATGAGATCAGTTCAGCTATGTGGTTTTATTCAGAGGTAGTCATTCTGTGAAAATTTCAGTTAAAATGATCAGTATTTGGCTATGATAATTGTATGTCACTGATAACTTTTTGTTTTTTCTAACATTTGAGGATGAATGTTCCCCAGGGGGAGATGTTGTAATACCCCAAAAGTGCGTAGGAGTAGACCCGAAAGTGAAAAGTTGAAAACTGCAGAAAATGGGGGAGAATATCTCAAGATGGGTCAAGGTACGACTCGTGGTGTCATACCATGGGTTGTTGTAACGAATCGTGGTTAGGTTCAGGCTGGGTGACTGCATAAACCAAGGGAGACATGACAACTCATTGTGGGAAACAACAAGTCGTTGTTAGCAATCATGGGAAGGAATTGGGTTCTTCAGGTGGCGTACAACGGGCATCCCAATGATGCATTGGGAGAAACCATGAGTCATTGGTTGTGGTCGTGGTTGGAGGATTTAGTTTTCCAGTAGTATTGATGGGGGGAAACAATGATTCATTGGTTGTATTGATGGGTCGTGGTGTGACCCGTTAGGAGATGAGATGCCAAGGTTCAGGGAGCTAACCACGGGCGATGTAACGAGTCTTGTGTTGAAGGGACGGGTCATCCTGACGATCCGTTGTTTGATTCCGAGAATGGTTCATCAGCAGTGCATACAATGAGGTACATGATTGGTCGTCATTGGTTCCAACGACTCGTTAGTCCCATCCGTGGGTTCCGTCCGACCAGTTTTTAGAGTAGATTCATTAAGGGTATTTTCGACTTTTTCATGATATGAGGCCATAAACTACGTCGTTTTGGCTTGAAAAAGCTGGTTTTTTAAGAAAATAATCCTTCCTAAACTCTCATTCATGCATGCAAGGATTTTGATAGGTGATCTAAGGGATATTTCAAGATTTCACCTCAATTCTTTCAATCTCATTCCTGGGGTTTTAAGAAGGGTTAGAATTTAATAATCCCAGGTATGTAAGGTCATCAATGGTGAATCCTTCCACACCCATGCTCCTACTCTATGATTTTACTCAAAATTTATTAAAAACTCATGGAGTTTTGTATCTGATTTGTATAAAATTTAATGATTTAATTATGGGTCTTGTGATTTTGAAATATTATCATAATCTATGGATGTTGATCATATTTTGAGATTTAAATTGATTATAATATTGTGTATTTTGATTTCTAAGCAATTAAGCTTAATTATGCATGCCCCATGATGAATAATTTTATGATCTACAATTTCCATTATTGATATTTAAAAGCCCAACATGATTTATGATTCGAAATATGAATTTATTTAAATACCCATTATGATTTGATGATTTTCAAGTTATATGTATGATCTACAAGTATGCATGAAACCTATGATTTATGAATTATGTTTTGGCCAACTAACGGGCCTCATGTCATGGCTAGATCACATATACATTCAAGCATGTTTACGATTATCATGATTTAACTAGCCCATGAACTCATGTATGTATTATTATGAGCACTATATATGTTTTGGGAGTAGTATCGAACACCGAGTAGGTTCGGGGTTTAGGTTAAGCACCAGATCTCATGAACTACGTGCCACCATAAGTATTATAGGACTCCTTTCATGTTTGTCCCTGGCCCAAATGGCACTTTTCATGTGTGATCACGCCCTTCATGGTTCCTACCCTTGGCAAGGGACGAACAACCTCCCGATTAGGGCTACAAGTCGGGCTTCATGTGTGCTTATACGAGGTATGTCGACTAAGAAAATCTCCCACTGTTCCTCATGCTTTATGCATGTTATGATTATGTATATTGGCTCAAGTTATGTTAAGAAAACCTCTTCTGTTATGATTATGACTACATTTATGTTATGAATGTTTTGAAAACCTTGAGTCATAT
Organism: Datura wrightii; assembly: GCA_035772735.1. NCBI lineage: Eukaryota > Viridiplantae > Streptophyta > Magnoliopsida > Solanales > Solanaceae > Datura > Datura wrightii. The sequence goes on from JASDFA010000007.1 coordinate 103,038,769, forward strand.
GATATGTTATAACTATTTATGATACGAGCATGTTGTCCTACTCTCATGATCTTTTATGAACTTTATAATGTTCGTTTTACTTACCTTGTATACTCAGTACATTCCATGTACTGGCCGCATATTTTTATGTTGTATCGTTTCATGATACAGGTCCTAGTTTTCAGGCTCATCCTGACCCGTAGCTAGTTTCAGCCTTTCGCTTAGCGCACTTGGTGAATCCTCATCTTCCGAGGGCTTCATGTTCATACTCTATGTTATTTCTTTCAGTTTCTGGATGTTGGATTAGTTGGGGAGTTGTCCCATCAATCCGCCTTTCATGTTTAGAGGCTTATCAGACTACGATTTGTATTCCGTCGTATTGTTCAAGTCTTGTACTATTTTCCCTTATGCTATGTTATAATTACATTCTGTATGTTAAGTCTTTCGCTATATGATTGAAATAGATGTACGCTCATGCCATGGGTCGACTTGGGGTCTCTCAGGGCTCCTTTTCCGTGTCTACAATTCGGGTGTACGTTTGGGTTATGACAAGGTAGATGGTTAGGAGTTTCTCAAAGTGCCATGAAGGGAGTAATGAGGTTTGGAAAGAAAGGGAAGCTTAGTCCCTAGTATATTGGTCCTTATAGGATCTTGAGGTGAGTTATCAAGGTGGCATATGTGTTGGAGCTACCAGTGGATTAGCTTCGATGCATCTAGTTTTCCATGTATCTTTGTTGAAGAAGTGCATTGGTGACCAAGCCATAGTTGTTCTGATGGAGAGCCTAGGTGTAAAGGATAGCTTTACCTATGAGGTTGTTCCGGTTGAGATCCTTGATTGTCTGGTTCAAAAGTTGAGGAACAAGGAAGTAGCTTCTGTGAAGGTTTTATGGAGGAATCAGCTTGTTGAAGGAGCTACATGGGAAGTTGAAGCAGATATGATGGCTAGATACCTACATCTTTTGCCTTTCGGCTCAGTTCCAGCATGAGGTACCAGTTTCCTCCATAGTACTCTATTCAGTTTCATGTCAAGATCATGTCCCTAAGTTTTTTTCATGTTATTTCATGCATGTATATTTCATGAAGTCAGTTCAGTCATGTATATCAGTCCTGAGTTAGTCACTCCATTTTTCAACTCTAATTGTTAAGTTTTGGGATTGCAGTTCCTTATCCAGTCTTTCAATATGCCTAAATCTACATTCAAGATAAATGTTCCCAAGGGAGAGACAATGTAGCACCCCAAAAGTTCCTACGACCAAGCCCTAGATATGTAGTAGATTTAGTAGAAAATCTGCATTTTCCTCTTAGAACGACTTATGGTATGAGTCGCTATTCTTTAGTATGGGCTTAGGAGGGAGTCGTGATGAGCCAGTAGTGTTCCCAATCCAGTGATAACAACTTGAGGAATGATTCATAGGTTGATGTAATGAGTCATGGTCAAGAGTCGTGGTGCTCTACTGTTTGTTAGATCTTGAACCTACAAGTCAAGGTACGACTTATTGTTTGGTGTAACGGGTCGTGGGAAAGAGTCATAGTATCTGGTGAGTGGCAGGCTTAAGGGATATAATGGGTCATGGTACAACTCATTGTAGATAAAAACGAGTTGTTGTATGTAGTCGTGGAATGTTTGTTTGGGGGATGGGGACCCCTAACCACGAGCCATAGTATGACTCGTTGTAGGAAATAGCAAGTCATTGTGAGACCCGTGGTTTGAGAAATAGTAAGCCTGGAAAATGCAGTGTACAAACAACAAGAGGAAACCATTAGTCGTTGTTTGTGTGTATTACTCATGGTACGACCCGTGGTGCTTGCCAGTCAATTTTTAATTTCGTGTTCCTAGGAGTATTTTTGTAAATTTCTAAGCTCCTAACTTCGTACTGATGTCGTTTTGGGCCTTTTAATGAGTGTTTTAAGAGGGTTTAATCTAGCCTAAGTCATTGTGCTCCCATTCATTCATTGAATTAAAATTCACTTCCAGGATCAAACTAGAATTCCTCAATTCTCTTGGGCTTTCAAGACCAATTTTGAAAATCAGTATACCCAGGTATGTAGGGCCATAAATGGGGGATTTATTCCACCCTCATGCCCAAATTTCTCCTCTAATTCATAAATTCAAGTTTCTAATCAAGTGTATTGATTCCTAGGGTTTTAACTCAATTCTATAAAATTATCTATGTTAGGTTTATGGGTCCAAAACCCTCATGTTCTAATGCATGAATTAAGTCTAATCGGCATATTTTACACTCAATTTGATTATAAATTTATGATTTCAAGTTATTAGAGGTTATGCCTTATTATGCAAGTTTTATGAAAATTCAAGCCTATTATCCATGATTTCAAGCATGATGAGTTATCTAGTATGCGTGAATGTTTATGAACTCTTAACTTATGATTTCATGATTTTGAAGTATGAGAGTCAATTTCAAGTATGAATGATTTTATGATTTGGGAAAGCCCATGCAAGTCAAGTATGCTTATTATGATTTTAGCCAAGGCTAACAAAATCAGTTTATGATATGATTTGGAGTCAAGACTCCCAATGCAACTTATGATATGAGTTGGAATCAAGACTCCCAATGTTCATATTTAAGATATGTCTTGAGAATATGATTATATGAGAACTATGTATATTTTGAGAGTAGTGTCTAGCACGTAGTAGGCCAGGGGTTTCGAGGTTCCCCAGTGTCAAGCATGATAAGTCATATGATTTCTATTTTTAAATTTTGGGTCATTATGTTCAGCTATGATAACCAACATATGATTATGTACATCACAGATATGGATCTTAGCATGCAATCCTTACTCTCATGATCTATTTGATTTATATTCATGAATTTAACTAACGTTCTGCAAAGCATGTTTTACCTACCTTACATACTTAGTATACTCAAAGTACTGACTGCATACTCTATGCTATATCGTCTCATGATATAGGTTCGGGTGATCCAACTCAGTCTCGCCGATAGCTTGCTCCCATATCAATCCAGTTCAGCCTCTGCTTTGGGTGAGTCCTCATCATCTGAGGACATCTATCAGTTTAGACTTGTTACGTCAGTTTAGTTTTAGAATTGGAGTTAGCTAAGGGCTTGTCCCAGAATCTCATTAGACAAGAGATGCTTTTCAGACGTAGACTTAGTATGATCAGTTTTGTGATTCAGCATTGCGATGTTATCTCTTGGTATATGCTTTATGATATTTAGCCTTCTGCTTATTTATGTTCATGTTGTTTTCCTCTTGAGTATGTTTTTAATTCATGCAATATATATACCATGGGTTAGCTTGGAGTCATTCATGGTTTTAAGTCCCATGTCTTGATCCGGGATCCTGGCTCGGGTCATGACATGAATGCAGCACCCCGACTAGGAGCGTCAATACACAATGTACCGAGTATGAAAGGCGACAATAAGATAAGAGTCTAAAGTTGATAAACAATTAATAGGAGATAGAACGATAACCTCAGAAACCCACCTGACAACCCACTTACCTGGGGCATATGGTCGACCTCAAACCATCACATAGTGTCAATCAATAAATCAACAATAATCACATCAAAAAATATCAACAATCAAGCACTAGCGGACCCTCTCTCTCCTACGCACAATTAGCAGAGCTCATTCCATCCTGGAGAAACAATTGTGATCCTAGGAAGGCTCAGAACAAACATATACGACGCTATAGAGGCATGTACCTCTCCATAGGTCTTTTATGTCTTAGAATGGCCCTATGGGAGGCAAACTCAACTCGATCATAAGCCAATTGTTCTACCCCTTACATTCAATCCCGTGGTTGGACCTACCTGTCAGTGTTGGGTATCAATGAATCCCAAGGGCCTCGACACACATACACTCACACCATTATACAATCACAAAATTCAGAATCAACATTCACATATAAAGGTCCTAGGCATCCCCCAACTGACTAACAACTGACGTCAATCGACACGGGACACTAACCATTTCTAAGGGTTATTTGACTTGACGACATGCCAAATGATACACGAGTCTAATCCAACCTTAAGACAACATATATACACATATCATATACAACCAGTAGCTCAAGCAAGAGTATGCCAACACATTTTTAAGACACCACAACGCTGCTCATATACACGACAATAATACTAGCTCAAACCTTATGGAAATCATGATGAAAAAAAAGAAGAAGAAATGGCCTAACTATACCTTAGAAACAAAATAATGCAAGACAACCAAACTTCCACTCCTTAAGCTCACCAAAACACAGCCTAAGAGCATCTAAGCAACCAGCAACAAGATCCTCTAAGAAACTGACAAGAGAAACAACATGAAACAACGTTTATCGGCTAGTTATTAAGAATTCGAAGGTAAGAAAGCTAAGGTGACAACCTACCATCACCAACAGTATCGAAATCAACCTTGTAACACTAAGAATCAATATGGAAGAAATCTTATCAAGCAAACAGCTTGAAACAGCTGCAAGAAGATCAAAAACAACACCACTACATAAGTTCTAGGTAGATTCTAGTTTACCGATACCAAAACTCACTTGACTTAAGCTACCTAGCCTCCAAACCCTTAGAAAACCATCAAAAGGCCTTGAGAGATTTTTTACTTTGTGACAATTTCTAGAAATGAAAGTTGGATGTGAAATTACCGATCAAATGGACTTATATAGTCCTCCACTGCCTTAGCCGTTTTTTACGTGCCTGCTTGCGTGATCTCATGAAAACATAAATATCTCTCTACTCCAAAGTCATATTTATGAACAATTTAATGTGTTGAAAACTAGACCTTACACCTTTAATTTTATAGGTTGTAATCCCATTAACTCTATAAAGATTGAGAAGAAAGCTTTGAGACAATTGACCCATAATTCAAAGAATTACATAAAGGAAATTTGCGATAACTTTTTCCTAATATCGTTTTACAACTTGATTGACGTCCAATCTTAAATATGATCATAGAGTGACTCAAATACCTCATAACACTTTCTTTTTTACCACTTAAGTAATCTTAGTCCTACCTCAAAAGTACGAATTTATTTCTCAAATTATACGAGGTGTAACACTCATGACCTCCCAAGTCTAAATCCACATAAGAATCCCAATTTAAGTTCAATTTGATAGTCAAAACCCCTGAATACACTTCTTTTTAGTTAGGTCTAAAATTCTAAATTTTCATCTTTGATTCCATATTTAGAATACAAATTCAATGTTAGATTCATGAAATAATTATAGATTAAAGTTAAACTCACTCACCCCAAGCTTTTGGATGAAATCCAAGGAAGATCTCTATAAAGTCCAAAAATAGTAGAAAGTAAATCTTTATCGTGAGAAATTTGATTTATGCCACCCTCTGTCATAACTTCGATGACTCTCTCGTATTCGCGTACCTTATTCCTCCATGTGGTCATGTAGCCTCCTCTCAAAATCACGAATTAGTCTTCTCTTCTACCACGCATTCACGTAACCCATCTGCATTTGCAATGCGTTGCTAGATAGCAGCCTATGATCTTGGCCCAGGTGTTCGCGATCATGATGCACCGATTGAAGACAGTTTTTTAGCTTTACACAACATGGTCCAAGTACATTGAAACACCCCCGAGCCATTCGTCCTAATACAAACATACATACAAGCAAATAATTTCCATACAAACCTATAGAAACTTTTAAACAACGCATCTGAGTCTATTAAATCAAATATTTGACTTTGGTCAACTCATAGATTTTCAAACATCTAGTGTAGGTTCTAGTTTCAAAATTCTCCCAAGCTCGTCAAGACACATGTCAACCACATCCGGAAGACATAAATCACCAAATGAACCTACAAGAAATCTTAAATTGAAAAAAAGAATTTTAGAACTTGAAATGACTGATTGGTATCCCCATTGTTGCAATTTTTAATGGTTAGTGTTTATCCTAAAATTAGTATAGTTAAATTTATCTGAGGTCAAGAACACGCATTTCAATATGACTCTCTTAAGTCTGGTTTGATTAATAGTTTAAATATATTTTATTTTATGATGATAAAAAATGAGAATAAATAAAGTAATAAATAAAGAGATGATTGAAATTAATGAACCTGAAAGTTGCTCACATACAAAGATCTAATGATGTGGAAGTTAGGTTTTTTCATAGGTCTAGATCTATTTTACAGGTTGAGGATCAATAAAATAAAGACATAATAATTAATGTATACTTGGAATACAAGAAAATAATAGTTTGCTTTTTGTATTGCTTGGAATTTGATGCCACTATAATTATACCGAAGCCACTATTTATATCATACAAAAGTAATTCACCAGTCAATAGAAATTCCACATAAGCCTAGGATGTCACATCAATTGCTCCCTCTCCACGTGGGAATACCACTAGAAATGCCAGTCAATATTTCTCTTTATTCTAAAGGAGGAAGTATAAGTAATTATAATACATCTGTCTATTTTTTCCCATACACCCACATCATTAGAACACTCTATTTTTGGGAAACTAACTGCTACCTTTTATCAGAAATAGTTATTTTGCATTGTCAAAAAATGTATCAAGATCAGACCTTCTTAGTTATTCTTCTGAGGATTGGTTGTTTCTCTGAACTAGCTTCCACTAAGCACCTTCTGTCTATATCACATGTCATATCCTCTGTCATGCCATGTGTATTGTTCGCATTTCACTCCATATAGATAGTCCCTCCTTTTTCGAATAAGAAGTCAATCGTGATCGAAAAGTTGGAAAACTATTTGGATTCTTTAGCAAGAAGAAGCAGGCATGTTCTTAACCAAACAAAAAGTCTCACGTCCAATCACACTAAATGATCTGGTCATGTGTCGCTAATCCACCAGCTCACATCGATTGGGTGATCATGACCTTTTTGCTACTACTTAGAAATAACTTCTTAATGAATCCATTTCGGTTCTCATCCCTTATGATCGTCCTAGTATCTGGTGTCCTTATTGCTTTCTATTCTTCCTCTCTTTGAATCCCTTAACCTTTGTTCATTCATACCATATTAAAAATGTCTTCAACTTCTTCTAAACATCTTCTTAGTCCTTCATCTCCAATGACCTCTTCAAAATCAATCTTCGGTTATGGTCTCGAGTGGAACAAACTCGATACCGAAAATTTGGAAGCCTTGATTAACTCTTTCTTTCCTAAAAAAGGTGAAATTCCATTTTGACTATAAGGTTGTATCAACCACTGGAAATCAAGCCAATGAAATAAACACGTTGGTCACCAGCTATGTTACCTTAATCCGTGAGGAATATTTTTTAACCACCCGAGCCAACTACAAGTTGTCAAATAAAGTCTTGGTCTTTTTTCTTACTCTTATTTAGAATATTACAACCTTGAGATCAGGTTTCATGTGTGTCTATAATACTTGTTTTTGATCATCTTTGTAGATTATTCTCTTCTCTAGATAATCTTTTAATTTTACCAATATTATCAGATAAGCTCAACTCATGTTGTTCCAGTTGCTTGGAGATTTGTGGCTTGCCTTCAAGTTCTGGTCAAATAGAACATTCGAGATTTTTATTAATAATCTCATTCACCTTTTTCACCCTCAGGTTGTTAGACATGGGATTTTCACTATTATAGGTTGAGGAAAAAAGTCCATTCTTTCCAACCTTGAGGATGAATCTATTGGGTTTGGATAGAATGGCTTTTTATATGCCAAACAAAAGAATTATTTAGTGCATCACCTTTACAGAATTCTGGAATCCTATCACTAAGTCTTTTCCTGCCTTTTCTCGGTGTTATCTTATTTCATTTACTGCTTTATGATATTTTCCCTCCTTTCTTCAGCTCCATTATGGGCACCTCCTTCAGATGACATCGACATCAAGAGCTGGGTGTAAAAGATTATCAATTCCATGAAGTCCGAGGAGAGGACATAGAAACATATCTCATCAACAAAAAGTGGGATGGTGAAACACCATGTTATTGGTTTCTGCTCCTTTTTTCTGTGTGTCTTGTGACTTCTCGTGGGTTTTCACCAATTCATTTTGTTTCATTTCAAGTCTTTCTAAAGGAAGTTTTGAGGCTCTAAGGGATAAGATTCTCACAAATTTAGAATGGCTGCATATTGCCCAATCTCGGGGAGGGAAGAGGCTGAGACCCTTGATTTCTTCTTTCGAGGCACACTTTAATACCAACTACCACCCACCTTAGAAGAGGGAAAAGACTAAATATCTCCTGCCTTCAAAATCAAATGATAGGTTAATTCTTTTGAATGAAAGTTGGAGAACTTGGTGTTCTGTCAGGTTCAAATATGGTGACGGAAAACAAATATGGTGATGGAAAACATTGTTGACAACCAGCCTTTGTAAAAAAGTATTCCTCAATGTCTGAACAACCTTCTTGGAAAACATTACCATCTTTGCATGATGAACGACTTAGCCTAAGAAACTAAAACTCTTTCGTGACCTCTAGGTCCTTCTAGCTCCCAACTGAGGACTGGGAAGGCTATGAAGACATATTCCTTTTTCGAAGTTTCTTACACCCCCTTCCAGGAAAGGAGACTTTAGTGGAGGAGATGGACCATTTGAAGTCCCTGATTTTTGGGGCGAGAACAGGGTTGGATAAAGGAAATCCCTATTAAGAGCCGTTTTAATGAGGTCACACGTTGCTACTTGGGTAAATTTATTTTTTATTTTTAATATTTTACCTTTTTGGATTTATTTTCAAAAAGAAACTTCTTGCTTTTTCAAGGACATAAATTGATCTCAGAAGGCTCTCAGGGTTAGAATGGGAGAAGGAAAAATTAGCCCGGGAGCACGCCTAACAAAAATACCAAATATCCTTGTGGTCCACAAAATGCGACTAGATCAAGATTATCGAACTTGAACTCATTAAATCAAAAGCTTGGATTTCTCGAATAAAATAAGAAAAGTACTCCTTAGAACAAAAAAAGGAGCATACGGCTTCCGATCTTGGTGTGAAGTTGAGACCCAAGCAAAGGCTCTCAAAGTATCCAATCTAAAAAGATTCAATGCTGCTAAAGAGGTTTGCCACCTGGAGAGCGCTATGGACAGAAAAACCAAGGAAGTCAAAGGTTCGGGTATCAGGGTCGACTCTTTCAAGAAAGAGTTAACCTGATCTTGAGCTACTATTGAAAAGTGACCCTCCGGAACAAGGATTTGTTCTAGAAACTCAAGACTAAGAGGACTAGAAGTTTATGTCTTATGTGTCATTTTCAATACCAAAAAACCTTTGAGGTATGGGATATGAATTGGTGACTTAGAAAAATGTCAAATCCAATCCCTTGGATATTGACCACGAGATTACAACTTCTAGGTCAATAATCGACCAATCTAGGGAAAGTGCCCCTGATTTGACCCTAGAGGAACTACCCACTTTTTAAGATGAAGAATTTTTGGATTTCAGTGAGGATCATGAAGATGAAGATGAATATAAAGAAAAATATGATCATAATATTGGCACTTCGACTTTCTCGTTACCCAAGGATCAACCGTCTTCTTCAGCACCTGCTCCTTGAGTCTCCCCCTTTAATTCTTCATTTGTTTATTTTTGTAATGTATTTTTTTTGTTGGTTTAAATTCAATCACTTGAATTTAAGATGATAAGAAATTCTCCATTGTTATAAATGGTTATCCATTAAGCAAAGGAAATCTTATTTAAAAGGCATAAAACATAAAGATTAGGTAGGCTCCTAATCTGGCAAGAACGGACTAAGAGGGTCAGCCACCTAGAGAACTTTCATAATTAAATATTGTTACTGTATAGGTAGATCTGATTGTGAATGACCTATTATACCTTCATGAAACTGTTTATTAATGACAATTCTTTACTTCCCAATTTTTAGTATCCCTTTTTATGTTTTATTGTATGCATGGTTCATCAAATCTCCAAGCTTTTTGTTTTTCACTTTTTGAGAGGACTTTAATAGACTTTTTTTATACTAAAGATTTTTGTAAAGTAGTGTAATCAAAGATTGGCTCATCGATATTTAAATAATGATCACAGATAGCTGTCAACTGATTTTCTTTAAGTACGAGACTTCATTCATTATTCATTTTTACCAGGTCGCTTTGACTATAATCCGGTTGAGAATTTTTCGAAGTCTTACTTTTTGTACGACTTTATAAGTCAGAAACCTTGTATGAAATTAGTGCTTATGAATCAAGACTTCTCTTGCTCATTTTTGGCATAGTACATCGAGGAGCTTGTATCCTCCAAAGTTTGATTTAATTTACTTCGACAAAGGATATAATCCACCTTATAAAATATGAGGAAAATATTTAATAATATTTCTTATTTCGATAATATATTTTACAATTGTATGTTCTTTGCCATCTTGAGTGGTTAATCGAGAGCAAAAAACATCAATACTGAAAATAATAAGACATGGAGTTGTGCCCATAAAGTTCTGAGACATTGGAATGTTGATCATTGTCTTTCGAACCCATGATGAAATCCCTAGTCATATATTTGAAATGGTTTGGAATTTGTGCTCCCTATTTCGGTATTAGTCCCTTAAACTTATTGCACCTTCAGGGATGTCTTTTTTCATCGGATATCCATACGTGAAGACTTTAGAATTCATAATTCATTTTCTCAGAATTCACATCGAGTTCCTAATCTTCATGTTGGTGCCTCATTAAAAACCTAAACAGAATACTCAATTGAGATAAAAACTTGTTGAAGGAAAAAAAAGGTGAAATGCAAATCATTTGAAATTCATTATGTTACTCTAATTTTATATTCAACAATAATACTTCTTCAAATGGCTGATGTTCTAGTTGCTTTATAACTGGATATCATTCATATCAGCCAATTGGTATGCTTCCTTCCTAGCTATACCGACCACTCTGTATGGTCCCTTCTAGTTTGGATTAATTTTTCTTACATTTAGATATTGGGTATTCATAGTTGTCTTTCAAAGGACTAGATTTTTTATCTTGAAATATCTAAACTTAGCCTGTTGGTTATATTATTCCTTAGCTTTTGAGCTGCTATCCGAATGCGAGTCATTTATCGACGTTCATCTAGTAAACTTAGATGTATAAGAATTGCTTCTTTGTTTCCTTCCTCATTAAATTGTTCAAACCTAACACTCGATTCTTGACTTATACCATATTAGTTCTTCTATCCCATAAATTAGGGAAAAAAGGGTTTCCCCGGTGCTAGACTTCATTGTTGTTCGGTATGCCCACAAGACTCCGGGAAACTCTTGGGTCCAAATCCCTCTGCATCTTCAAATATCTTCTTGAGATCATTATTATCAACTTGTTAGTGCATTCAACTCTCTGTCTATATTCGGCAGATAGGGGATAAGGTGATTCTCTTGATCTGCAAACCTTTTAGAAAATTGGTCACCTTTGATCCGATGAATTGAGGACCATTGTCACAAGTGATCTATTTTGGTATATTGCTCCAAATAAAATCCATTACTTCTCACTCCTAAATACTTTCGTGGGCTCCTGCTTCAATCTATTTAGAAAAATAGTAAGTCAAAATAAGTAAAAACCATACTTCTCCTAGGCTAGAGGCTACAGTACGACAACATCCATCCCCTATTTCATGAAGGTCTAAGGAGCGACTACTAGATGCAAAAACTTCCCAAATTGGTGGATTATCTATGTGAACCATTGGCACTTAGTGCTTTTCTTAATGAACACTTTATATTCTTGCTCCATCTGGGGCTAACAATATCCAGCCCTCATGATCTTGAGGATCGAAGAATTCACATCGAAATGGTTCCCACACACTCCTTCGTGTATTTCTCTCATCACATAGTCGGTCTCCCCTGGTCTGAGATATCTCGCCAATAGTTCTGAATAAGTTCTTATGTACAAATTTTAGGCCACCAAAAAAAACCTGGCAACCTTAGTTTGGAGTACTCTAGAGGATTTAGAATCTTCCAATATCTTACAATCTTTTAGCTAGTAGATATAATAACTACGCCAATCCCAAATCAAAATTGTTGAATTTACTTCTCTGTGTATGAGCTTGTCTAATACTAAATTCAACATATGTTCTATTAACCCATTGATGGCATCATTCGTCATCACGATGATCTAAAATTCACCAAAGTGTCTACCTTTGTATTTTCCTATCTCGGTATTTGCAACAATGTCCAACTTATAAATCGGGAAAGAACAGCTCACACCTTACCTAGGTTCCTCAACAATCTTTTATATTTTAGTTCATAAATTTTGTGGACCTGGTTCTCCACCAATTGAGAGTCGCAATTGATTTTTATGATAATGGATTCTACATCGCGTGCCAACTCAATTCCTTCAATAGTGATGTCACACTTAACCTCATTATTAGTAAGTGAAACATATTTTTTGCCTTAATCTCTCCCCATTCGAGGTAATCAATACTATCCACAATCTGCTGCCTCATGTTGGAATTAATTCTAATATTTTTATCATTTTGTGTAATGCAAAGAATAGATACGTTACAAAGGTAATGAACATATCCAAAATATAAATTTGTGACATACATTTGGTGTAATTGTTATTTTAATATTTACTAATATTTATTAAACTTTATTAATTCTCTTATGTGAAACATCTTTTACAACTTCCTATATAAGTTGTATCCTTGGTAAACATAAGGTACACCAAAAAAAAAGGAAAAAGAAAAATATCTTCTTTCTTTCTTCTTCTCAAGTTATTTTCTGGGAAATTATTTTGGGCAATCACCAAACTTTTATCCATGAGTGCACGTGTTTGAAAGTAACTGTGGAACCTTCGGGAGCAACCCACTACAATGATTTACATCCTTGTCTGCCCGAAATCGCTTTTAAGGCAGTGACTTGCCATAATACAATATTTGTATTAAGTTGTTTATCGTTGTATTAATTCCTAGTCTATATCAATATTGTAGATTTTTTCCTACAAGTTGAAAGAGATTTCCAAATACAATATTGATAAATGACTATTTCCTTGAACAAAATCTTTCCTGATCTGCCAAAACTTGAGCCTTTGGACGGAAACAATTTTAAACGTTGGTCATAAAAAATTCTAATTTTCTTTGAACAATTAGAAGTTAATTATGTTTTGTTTAACGAATCTCCTGCTGATGGTTCTAACACTACTACTGGTTCTAGCACTATTGTGATTACTGATGATGCTAGCAAAAAGAAGTTCAAAAAGGATAACAAATGTTAGAGGACATTTTCTAAATCATATGACTAATTCTTTGTTTGATATATTTGTAACTTATAAATTTGCAAAGAAAATATGGGACAGTTTGGAAAAGAAATGTGGTATTGACAATACAGGAAAGAAAAAATATGTTGTCGAACAGTGGATTAAGTTTTAGATGGTTGACAATAAGCCAATCATGGAACAAGTTCACGAATATGAGAACTTGACTGCTAATGTTCTCAATAAGGAAATGAATATGTGTGAGATTTTTCAGGACAATGTTCTACATGAAAATTTTCCCCCATCTTGAAGTGATTACATAAATTAACTGAAGCATAAGAAAAAGAATTTGATTTTCCAGGAACTAATTAGTCACATGAGGACTAAAGAGGCAAACCATCTCAAAGATAAGATGGAAGCTCTTTCTCTTAATTCTTCTAAAGCTAACCTTGTGGAATCTTCTGGTCTATTGTGACAAATATGTTCAAAGGAAAATAGAAGAAAGTCCCAAAAAAGGGATGTGAGAAGAAAAAAAATCACTTCCATAAGCCGGAGAGCCAAATCAAAAAATCAAAGGGACCTTGTTTTGTCTGTGGAAAACCTGGTCACAAAGCTGCCCAGTGCTACCGAAGACATGGGCAAAACCCAAAGCAGGAAGGAGAAGGTGATGTCCAAGCTCATCTTACTAAAGGTAATGAAGTGATTGTTGTTGTAGTAGTAGAGGCGAACCTGATGCTAACAAGACTGACTAAATATTGGAAGTGGGCGCTTCAAGGCATTTCTGTGCCAACGAGGAGTTGTTCCATGATAAGAAATTCTCCATTGTTATAAATGGTTATCCATTAAGCAAAGGAAATCTTATTTAAAAGGCATAAAACATAAAGATTAGGTAGGCTCCTAATCTGGCAAGAACGGACTAAGAGGGTCAGCCACCTAGAGAACTTTCATAATTAAATATTGTTACTGTATAGGTAGATCTGATTGTGAATGACCTATTATACCTTCATGAAACTGTTTATTAATGACAATTCTTTACTTCCCAATTTTTAGTATCCCTTTTTATGTTTTATTGTATGCATGGTTCATCAAATCTCCAAGCTTTTTGTTTTTCACTTTTTGAGAGGACTTTAATAGACTTTTTTTATACTAAAGATTTTTGTAAAGTAGTGTAATCAAAGATTGGCTCATCGATATTTAAATAATGATCACAGATAGCTGTCAACTGATTTTCTTTAAGTACGAGACTTCATTCATTATTCATTTTTACCAGGATGCTTTGACTATAATCCGGTTGAGAATTTTTCGAAGTCTTACTTTTTGTACGACTTTATAAGTCAGAAACCTTGTATGAAATTAGTGCTTATGAATCAAGACTTCTCTTGCTCATTTTTGGCATAGTACATCGAGGAGCTTGTATCCTCCAAAGTTTGATTTAATTTACTTCGACAAAGGATATAATCCACCTTATAAAATATGAGGAAAATATTTAATAATATTTCTTATTTCGATTATATATTTTACAATTGTATGTTCTTTGCCATCTTGAGTGGTTAATCGAGAGCAAAAAACATCAATACTGAAAATAATAAGACATGGAGTTGTGCCCATAAAGTTCTGAGACATTGGAATGTTGATCATTGTCTTTCGAACCCATGATGAAATCCCTAGTCATATATTTGAAATGGTTTGGAATTTGTGCTCCCTATTTCGGTATTAGTCCCTTAAACTTATTGCACCTTCAGGGATGTCTTTTTTCATCGGATATCCATACGTGAAGACTTTAGAATTCATAATTCATTTTCTCAGAATTCACATCGAGTTCCTAATCTTCATGTTGGTGCCTCATTAAAAACCTAAACAGAATACTCAATTGAGATAAAAACTTGTTGAAGGAAAAAAAAGGTGAAATGCAAATCATTTGAAATTCATTATGTTACTCTAATTTTATATTCAACAATAATACTTCTTCAAATGGCTGATGTTCTAGTTGCTTTATAACTGGATATCATTCATATCAGCCAATTGGTATGCTTCCTTCCTAGCTATACCGACCACTCTGTATGGTCCCTTCTAGTTTGGATTAATTTTTCTTACATTTAGATATTGGGTATTCATAGTTGTCTTTCAAAGGACTAGATTTTTTATCTTGAAATATCTAAACTTAGCCTGTTGGTTATATTATTCCTTAGCTTTTGAGCTGCTATCCGAATGCGAGTCATTTATCGACGTTCATCTAGTAAACTTAGATGTATAAGAATTGCTTCTTTGTTTCCTTCCTCATTAAATTGTTCAAACCTAACACTCGATTCTTGACTTATACCATATTAGTTCTTCTATCCCATAAATTAGGGAAAAAAGGGTTTCCCCGGTGCTAGACTTCATTGTTGTTCGGTATGCCCACAAGACTCCGGGAAACTCTTGGGTCCAAATCCCTCTGCATCTTCAAATATCTTCTTGAGATCATTATTATCAACTTGTTAGTGCATTCAACTCTCCGTCTATATTCGGCAGATAGGGGATAAGGTGATTCTCTTGATCTGCAAACCTTTTAGAAAATTGGTCACCTTTGATCCGATGAATTGAGGACCATTGTCACAAGTGATCTATTTTGGTATATTGCTCCAAATAAAATCCATTACTTCTCACTCCTAAATACTTTCGTGGGCTCCTGCTTCAATCTATTTAGAAAAATAGTAAGTCAAAATAAGTAAAAACCATACTTCTCCTAGGCTAGAGGCTACAGTACGACAACATCCATCCCCTATTTCATGAAGGTCTAAGGAGCGACTACTAGATGCAAAAACTTCCCAAATTGGTGGATTATATATGTGAACCATTGGCACTT
This sequence comes from Datura wrightii, assembly GCA_035772735.1. Classification (NCBI taxonomy): domain Eukaryota; kingdom Viridiplantae; phylum Streptophyta; class Magnoliopsida; order Solanales; family Solanaceae; genus Datura; species Datura wrightii. Next base: position 103,054,682 of record JASDFA010000007.1, read on the forward strand.
AGTGCTTTTCTTAATGAACACTTTATATTCTTGCTCCATCTGGGGCTAACAATATCCAGCCCTCATGATCTTGAGGATCGAAGAATTCACATCGAAATGGTTCCCACACACTCCTTCGTGTATTTCTCTCATCACATAGTCGGTCTCCCCTGGTCTGAGATATCTCGCCAATAGTTCTGAATAAGTTCTTATGTACAAATTTTAGGCCACCAAAAAAAACCTGGCAACCTTAGTTTGGAGTACTCTAGAGGATTTAGAATCTTCCAATATCTTACAATCTTTTAGCTAGTAGATATAATAACTACGCCAATCCCAAATCAAAATTGTTGAATTTACTTCTCTGTGTATGAGCTTGTCTAATACTAAATTCAACATATGTTCTATTAACCCATTGATGGCATCATTCGTCATCACGATGATCTAAAATTCACCAAAGTGTCTACCTTTGTATTTTCCTATCTCGGTATTTGCAACAATGTCCAACTTATAAATCGGGAAAGAACAGCTCACACCTTACCTAGGTTCCTCAACAATCTTTTATATTTTAGTTCATAAATTTTGTGGACCTGGTTCTCCACCAATTGAGAGTCGCAATTGATTTTTATGATAATGGATTCTACATCGCGTGCCAACTCAATTCCTTCAATAGTGATGTCACACTTAACCTCATTATTAGTAAGTGAAACATATTTTTTGCCTTAATCTCTCCCCATTCGAGGTAATCAATACTATCCACAATCTGCTGCCTCATGTTGGAATTAATTCTAATATTTTTATCATTTTGTGTAATGCAAAGAATAGATACGTTACAAAGGTAATGAACATATCCAAAATATAAATTTGTGACATACATTTGGTGTAATTGTTATTTTAATATTTACTAATATTTATTAAACTTTATTAATTCTCTTATGTGAAACATCTTTTACAACTTCCTATATAAGTTGTATCCTTGGTAAACATAAGGTACACCAAAAAAAAAGGAAAAAGAAAAATATCTTCTTTCTTTCTTCTTCTCAAGTTATTTTCTGGGAAATTATTTTGGGCAATCACCAAACTTTTATCCATGAGTGCACGTGTTTGAAAGTAACTGTGGAACCTTCGGGAGCAACCCACTACAATGATTTACATCCTTGTCTGCCCGAAATCGCTTTTAAGGCAGTGACTTGCCATAATACAATATTTGTATTAAGTTGTTTATCGTTGTATTAATTCCTAGTCTATATCAATATTGTAGATTTTTTCCTACAAGTTGAAAGAGATTTCCAAATACAATATTGATAAATGACTATTTCCTTGAACAAAATCTTTCCTGATCTGCCAAAACTTGAGCCTTTGGACGGAAACAATTTTAAACGTTGGTCATAAAAAATTCTAATTTTCTTTGAACAATTAGAAGTTAATTATGTTTTGTTTAACGAATCTCCTGCTGATGGTTCTAACACTACTACTGGTTCTAGCACTATTGTGATTACTGATGATGCTAGCAAAAAGAAGTTCAAAAAGGATAACAAATGTTAGAGGACATTTTCTAAATCATATGACTAATTCTTTGTTTGATATATTTGTAACTTATAAATTTGCAAAGAAAATATGGGACAGTTTGGAAAAGAAATGTGGTATTGACAATACAGGAAAGAAAAAATATGTTGTCGAACAGTGGATTAAGTTTTAGATGGTTGACAATAAGCCAATCATGGAACAAGTTCACGAATATGAGAACTTGACTGCTAATGTTCTCAATAAGGAAATGAATATGTGTGAGATTTTTCAGGACAATGTTCTACATGAAAATTTTCCCCCATCTTGAAGTGATTACATAAATTAACTGAAGCATAAGAAAAAGAATTTGATTTTCCAGGAACTAATTAGTCACATGAGGACTAAAGAGGCAAACCATCTCAAAGATAAGATGGAAGCTCTTTCTCTTAATTCTTCTAAAGCTAACCTTGTGGAATCTTCTGGTCTATTGTGACAAATATGTTCAAAGGAAAATAGAAGAAAGTCCCAAAAAAGGGATGTGAGAAGAAAAAAAATCACTTCCATAAGCCGGAGAGCCAAATCAAAAAATCAAAGGGACCTTGTTTTGTCTGTGGAAAACCTGGTCACAAAGCTGCCCAGTGCTACCGAAGACATGGGCAAAACCCAAAGCAGGAAGGAGAAGGTGATGTCCAAGCTCATCTTACTAAAGGTAATGAAGTGATTGTTGTTGTAGTAGTAGAGGCGAACCTGATGCTAACAAGACTGACTAAATATTGGAAGTGGGCGCTTCAAGGCATTTCTGTGCCAACGAGGAGTTGTTCCATGATTTTAAGGAGTCTACTGATGGCGAGTGTGTCTATATAAGTAACTCCACTACCGCTGGAGTTATGGGTAAAGGAAAATTTTTACTTAAATTAACTTCTGAAAAAAACTTTAGCCTTGAATAATGTTTTGTACGTTCCCTCCCTCCCTACATAGAAACTTAGTTTCTAGAGCACTTCTCAACAAAGCAGGCCTTAAACTTGTTTTTGAAGATGATAAAATAATTATTTCTCGTGGTGGAGACTTTGTTGGGAAGGGATATTTTATTAAGAGCTTATTTGTATTGAACATTGTTCAAGAGATTGTCAATAATGCAAGTATTTCTAATTCTGCTTATGTTGCTAAGTCTATTAATTTGTGGCATGGTAGACTAGGTCATGTTATTCTTTCTTCTATTAAAAGACTTAGAAAAATTGAATTAGACTCTGTAATAAAAAATGATGACTTTTCTAAGTATCCTATTTGTGTAGAAGCAAAACATGTCAAGAAACCTTTTAAATCTATTAATAGTAGAAAGACCGAATTGCTTAAACTAGTACATTCAGACTTGGCAGATTTTAAGAACACTATGAGAAAAGGTGGAAAAAAGTATTACATTACTTTTGTTGATGACTTTTCTAGATACACAAAAGTATATCTTCTTAATTCTAAAGATAAGGCTAAAAGCATATTTTTGAAATTCAAAGCAGAAGTGAAAAATCAATTAGATAGGAAAATCAAGAGACTTAGATCTGATAGGGGTGGTGAATATAGTACTAAAACTCTAGAGGCTTTTTGTGAGAAAAATGGTATCATACATTAGGTTAGTGCTCCCTATACTCCCCAACAGAATGGTGTAGATGAACGAAAAAATCAAACCCTTAAGAAAATGATGAACTCTATGCTTCTAAGCTCAGGTCTATTTGATAACACGTGGGGGGAAGCTATCTTGTCTGCATGTTATATTCTTAATAGGGTCCCTCATAAGAATTTGGACAAGACTTCATATGAGTTGTGGAAAGGGTTTGCCCCTAACTTGAAATTTCTGAAAGTATGGGGGTGTTTGGCTAAAGTTGGTCTACTTGATTTTAGACGGGTCAATGTATTTTCTAAGGCTTTTGACATTGTCTTTATTTTTAATGCTCAAAATAGTGCTACATGTTGATTTGTCTTTAAATAATTTCTATTTATGAATTTAGAGATGCAGATTTTTTTGAGCATATTTTTCCTTGGAACAATAATGTGCCTAGTGATGCTTCTACATCTATGTCTGCTAATTCTCATATTATGCCTTCTTCTGATGTTATCGCTAATGAGCATGAATATGAACTTAGAAGGAGTAAAAAACGTAGAACTGAGACTACTTTTGATCCTGATTTTATCACTACCTTCTTGACTGGAAATTTTAACATAGATGCTTTAAATGATGAATTAGTGTCTATATACTTAATAGAATAAGACCCTAAGATTTATGATGAAGCAATAAGATCAATAAATACTATGTTTTGTAAAGAGGTCATTAAAAGTGAGTTAGACTCTATAGTTTATAATCACACTTGGGACTTGTATGACATGCCTAAAGGTTGTAAACCCATAAGTGGTAAGTGGATATTTAAGAAGAAATTGAGACCTGATGGTACAGTTGATAAATATAAGGCTAGACTTGTGATTAGGGGCTTTAACCAAAAGAAGGTGTTGATTACTTTGATACTTATTATCCTGTGACTAAAATAGCGACTATTAGGATTCTTATTGCTTTAGCCACTATTCATAATTTAGTGGTGCACCAACTGAATGTCAAAATGGCATTTTTAAATGGTGATTTAGAGGAAGATATTTATATGACTCAACTTGAGGGTTTTGTGGTCCTAAGACAGAAAAACAAAGCATGCAAATTGAGGAAGTCATTAAATGGCCTAAAGTAGGCACCTAAGCAGTGGTATGAAAAGTTTAATGTCACATTAATCGATGACGGTTTTGTTGTAAATTCATCTGGTACATGTGTTTATTTCAAAATGATAGGATCAGATTGTTGTGATTATATGTTTGTATGTGGATGACATGTTAATATTTGTCCCTAATGTGAATGTTGTTAATGAGACTAAGAATTTTTTATCTTCAAAGTTTGAAATGAAAGACCTTAGAGAAGCAAATGTAATTTTAGGGATTAAAATCAAAAGAACTAATAATGGTTTCTCTATGTGTTAGTCTCATTACATTGAGAAGATGTTGAAAAAGTTAGGTTGTTTTGATTTAGTTCTAACGAGAACTCCTTATGATCCTAGCATACATTTGAGGAAAAATAAAGAATCTAGCTTTTCTCAAACTAAATATGCTAAAATAATTGGAAGTGTAATATTTCTCATGAATTATATTTGACCTGATATAACTTATGTTGTTAGCAGATTGAGTAGATATACTCATAATCCCAGTAATGAACACTGGAATGCTCTTCATCGTTTGTTAAGGTATTTGAGAGGTACTATGAATTGGTGCTTGCATTTTAATAAATTTCTTGTTGTTGTAGAAGGTTTTTGTGATGCAAATTGGGTAACTAACAATGGTGAAGTTATCTCCACCAGTGGCTATGTGTTTACTTTGGGTGCAGGTGATATTTCATGAAAGTCTTTCAAAAAGAATTGTATAGCACGATCTACCATGGAATCTAAATTCATTGCTCTCTAACTGGCAGGGCAAGAAGATAAGTGGTTGAGAAACCTTTTGGCAGATGGAGAAGACAAGATTCACCAGTCTCTCTTCATTGTAACTCACAGGAAGCAATTGGAATTGCCAAAAATAGTATGTAAAATGAAAAAAAGAGACACATTCACATCAGACATGGTGTGGTTAAATAGTTGTTGAAACATGATGTTATTTTCTTGGAATATGTAAGGTCCGAAAGAAATTTGGTGGATCCTTTATCTAAGGGTTTAGCAAGGAAACTAATCCTTGAAACGTCGAGGGGGATAGAGCTAAAGCCCATGGATTGAGGTAGTATGGTGGTTACCCATTTGTGGTCAAATAAAGCCATACAAGCCCTCAATATACACTACATTTCCTATCTCTATGACGTAAGGTAGTGTTTGATAAGGTTGAACTTATTTTGCTCTTAATGATTCTATAGCCTTAAGGTGGTTTATTTGATATAGACTTGATGAAATCACCTACGTGAGTGTAAAAATTTTGTCGCGTTTTATGAAAGACTTGGGACGTCTTTCTAGAGCATTCATGAGACCCAAGGTGTGTGCATGACCATAAAAGCACTTTGTTAGTACTGCGGAGGTTGCCAAAAATTATGGATATGGTATGTGTTGTGGGGGTCTCAACTTATATGCATTCAGTTCAAGAGTACTTCATTTCGTGGATATTAGTTATTGCCTCATTTCACTATGTGTTAATTCAAATCGAAAGATATGGATACTTAAGTACATGTTCCTTTCTTTTGCCCAGAATTTATTCTTACTCCTTAACTTTGCATTATTAGGGGATTGTTGGAATTAATTCTAACGTTTTTATCATTTTGTGTAATGCAAAGAACAAATACGTTACAAAGGTAATGAATATATCCAAAATAAAAATCTGTAACATGCATTTGGTGTAATTATTATTTTAATATTTACTTATATTTATTTAACTGAATTAATTCTCTTATGTGGAATATCTTTCACAACTTTCTATATAAGTTGTATCCTTGGTAAACATAAGGTACACCAAAACAAAAGGGAAAAAGAAAAATATCTTCTTTGTTTCTTCTTCTCAAGTTATTTTATGGGCAAATATTTTAGGAAATCTCCAAATTTTTCTCCGCGAGTGCACGTGTTTGGAAGTAATTGTGGAACCTTGGGGAGCGACCGGCTACAACGATTTTCATTTCTGTCATGCCGAAATCACTTTCAATGAAGTGGCTTGCCATGACACAGTGTTTGTATTAAGTTGTTTATCGTTGTATTAATTCCTGATCTATATCAATATTCTAAGTTTTGTTTTCCTATACCTCATACATTCGAGGCTCCATCTTTGTATAAAGTCCATATACCAGATACATTTTCTATGACAAAAATTGCCTCTTTTTCCTCTTAGAGAATCATCCTAGAACTGAAGTCAGCAACCAAGTTAGCCAAGAGTTGAGACTTGATGGCAGTCTAAGGTTTATACTCTATGTCAAATTCACATATTTTCTGTCGCGCATTTGACCATCTTTCCCTATAAGGCTTATGGAAGACATCCTGCAAAGGGTATGTTACAACAATGGGATGACTTTGGAAGTAAGAACTTAGCTTTCGAGTGGCTTCCACGAGGGACAACGCCAACTTCTCTATGTGGTGAATCCATTTTCCACCAATATTTTTTTGTATTTTACAGGAAGTCATACAAGTATTATAATATATCTGTCTATTTTGTCCCATATGACACTCAATAGGAACACTAATTCCCTTCTGTCTGCGAGCAACTAGCTACTACCTTTTATTGAAAATAATTATTTTGGGTTGCCGAAAAATTTATCAAGATGCAACTTTCTCGATCATGTCTTTTGGGGATCGGTTGCTTCTCTAAACTGGCTTCCTCTGAGTACCTTTTTTCTATGCTACATGTCCTATCTTCTAGCATACCACATGTACAGGTCGTTTTTCATCCCATATTATTAGAGAATTAGAGTTCTTTTTCTATGTAACTTTTAGTGTTTCATATTTTTTTCTGAACATGAGAAATTTGTTTTATTGTTTCACTCTTTATATTCCCTTCTATGGAGTATTGTATCTAAATACTTAATAGCTTTAACGGTTTAAGGTAGAACATCAAATGCCTGCAATTATAATAAAATTAATATAATTTCTTTATGTTATCACTATCAAATTAAACGCGTATACAAAAGCTATGAAGTACACATTTTTAGGGGAAAAACTCAAGGATCAAATATAAATATTATAAATTTATAAAACCACGAAACAAGAATTCAGATTACTATGCATAAAGCAAGTAACAGAAATAGAAATGGAGATTTATCTCTGAGGCTCTGACAGATAGTTGAAATAAGAAAAATGGGTGCTTATCAGTTGGATATTTGTACTTGAACGTTTGACTGATCAATTATTGGTTGATTGATCAGTTACATCAAAAATCAAATTCAAGAGTAATCGTCAAAACGCTATCAATTTAAAATAAAGCATTAGGAAGATCAATTTATAATAACAAAAAAACTAATATATACTATTTTGTGGCATAAAAGGCTATAAGGAAATCACTGGCCCTATGAAAGTTGAATTGTAGAACTCCTAATTAAGTTGTAACCTTTTCTGATGCTTTATTTAATTGACAAATGGTAGAGTACTAATAAAAGAAAAACAGTTGGAGCATTGACATATCTATTTTCAAGCCAAAAACACTAGAAGCTATAGAGAAAAGCCTCTGTGCTTTTAATTTTTCCATTTTGTTGATTTTAGTTGGGAATATTGTATTTTTGCATTGTGTTTGTACTTTATCCCGATAAAATTGAAATATAAATTACGCTTAGTGTTGGAATATATATTATAAGTCATGGGTTATATATTATTAATCATATGTTTAGATATAGTATTCATTGTAGAATAATTGTTTATTCAATTTTAATAAAAGTTCAAATAAATCAAATATTAATCGATGTGTCCTTTACTTATATAGTAGATGATTTAGTGTATAGAGTTTAACTTATACACAAAAGATTAAATCGTTGGTTCTTATAAGTATAAAGTTTATACATGTTCACAATCTAAGATGAAAATTGGACAAATTCATCGGTACGATTGTAGCACAAGATTAAATATAATTTATCTTGATTATGGGAATGGTGTAATTTCAACTTCTTGTGCTAGTACATTTTGTATGTATTGAACGGACCAAGTAGAGATAAGTATTTTACCTGCTTAATAAAATAAATTCTCTAGATCGTTAAATGTACTTATATTCTTAATCTTGATATCATTATTATGATCAATGTAATTTGTTTGTTATTCTGATCTATCAAAGGGTGAAACTCGATCTTTTCTGAGTTAAAATGTTCCCGATATGTTGAATGATGACAAATGGCATTTGTGAAATAATAATTAGTTGATGGAATCTATGTCTCGGCCTTGATATTGATGATACCCCTTTATGATTTCTTATAAGTTTTCATGTGAAAACTCTGCAGGTGGATTTAGTATCTGTCACATGAAATAAATTAAGCGTTTGAATAAAGGATTAAATTAATCAATGAAATTAAATAGTCAGAAATTTAATTCGATTGATTGATATCTATAATTTTAACATGAGGAGTTAAATAAGATCTAATGAACGATTTTGAAATTATACCGAGGAGTGCAATTACAGATTTTTAGTGGAATAATCTGTAATTTATTATGGTAGGTTAATTTATTCATATTGCTAATTAATACCATAATTGGAAGCCTCACTAATTAAATCTGTGGTCCCTGTTATGTCTGATTAATTAATAAACTTGAAAAGTAAGAAACCAGTTTTCCAGAAAAAGTAAAATCCTACAAGATTTTGGTTTAAAATAAACTGATCTTCTAGAAGGAAAGTTTGACTATTACTTTGAGAAAAAGACTCCTATACGTTTTGGGACTAGGGTTTTACACCCTAAATGAAAACGTGATTATAAATAGGATTATCTTCCTCCATTAAAGATGAGGCAGAACTTTTGATCTTTCTGAAAAGCAGTACTTGCCCACACAAGTATTCCCTACTCTGAAATTTTTAAGGCTATAGCAGAAGATTGCAGACTTGGAGAACGCATTGGACAATTTGTGCGAAGTTTCAAGAGAATTGATTCGCGGTCACACTTCAAGAGATAAGTATTGATTTTATGTTTTGATAAAAATTTGTATTTATGTATTGTTTATATTACATGCAAGTATAATCATAAATTGTTTGCTTCCGCTGCGTATGTCTGTAATCTAACACTTAGCGTGTTAGTTTTTGATGCTTTCTTTTTCTTTCCTTTTGATTTTATATTTTTTGCAGGTTGATTGATATGTGTTGTTACAATATTTGAATTATTTTGTATTGCTTTAGTAATTATTGATGCATTATTATTTCTAAATGAAGTTTTAATTGATTAAATTATTGTCAGATTATCTATTTTTCAACTTAAAGAAAAAAATACTTGCTCTTTAAAAAATAATATAAGCAACATCTGGTGTTGTACTTGACCAAATTATTATTGATATGATATCAATTCACATAAATTTTATAGATGAGAATGCAATTTAATTTTATACATATATTAATATTTCTTTTAATGAAATTTACTAGTGTATAATATTTGCTAACGCGTACTGTATCTTATTTTTACATTAAATTCATATTGAAATTACACACACACAAAAAAAAAAAGAAAAAAAAAAGAAAAAAGAAGAAGAAGCCTGCATAACTATAACTAATGCGTATGTATTCGCACGAAAGCTGAGAAAATGATAACTGAACTAAACAATTCAATATCATTACATAATTTAGTCCATCAACTCAAATACTTGGGCTGGACTGCGTAAATTAGTAGTCCTCGTCATATTCATCCCTCTGCAAGTGAGAAAAATATATAATTGATCTTGATCAGTCTTGTTCTTTTAACCAAAATAAAAATAATTTTATTGTCAAAGAATCTATAATATTACCTCTAAAAATGAGGCCAACGTTGATGGATCCACAATTTTCACCATCCTTGAAAAGTTCATACATGTTTGTTTCTAGTTCTCCTTCTTGAAACACTGTCTCTAATGAAAGCCTGTTTCGATCACAAAAAAAAAAATGAAAGAACCATTAGAGACTATAAGATTATTTGCAAATAAAAGTTAATGTTCATAGAAGAGAAAGTAATGAGGGAGATTATTAACGTTGTTTCTCCTATGAAATCGTCGTCTTTGAAAGTATTTTCATCCATAATCTTGATGTGAACCTCGTCACAACCACGGGGAACGGTGAAGAGGAAGGTCTCATTCTACTCAGGGTTCTCTCCCTCACCTATAAAAACAGACAATCTATTGAAAACTGTAACAAATTAAACTCTTAAGCTGTTAATGTATTGGAAATATTCCCTATTGTTTGCAGGCTTTTACATTGTTGCTAAACGTTTGAAGTTTAACAATTTTACTAGTATAGGTGATATAAAAAGAAAACTTCAATTTTTTATCCAAAATTATTTAATACTAACCTGATGCAGTACTGGATCTCTTCTCTTCAGTACGGCAGGTGATGACCTCATAAGGATTCATATCAGCTGTTGAAATTTGAAACGCCCCCCCCCCCCCCCCCCCCAAAAAAAAAAAAAAAATTTAAATTAGCATACCTATAAGGAGATGAAGGGTATTAATGATACATATAAGAAAAACAATTAGGCGACATGCACGTGGTTACAAAATTTATTTTAAAGAAGAAGCCAGATTAAAAGTTGAACATATTGCAATAAGAAGAGCATAATTTATTTTTCTAGCTGTAGTTTACAATTTCTTTTTATCAACAAAGCTTCAGTAGTGTCGCCGATGTATTTGATTATTTTTTTTAAAAAAAATTAAGCAGCGGATTCAGAATTTAAATTTATTTATATATTAAAAATTATTTTTGTGCATACTTCTAGGATCCAAATCAATAACAAGAATTTTTAATTGAATATTAGATATACTAGAAGTGATGAAACCAAATGGAATCAGGTTGAATTGAGGCCCTTTTCAAAATGTAACAAAAAATTGTTATGTCTCATAATCTGAAATACTATAAATAGAATAAGGAAGGGAATAAGTGAGGAAAATATGAGTCAATTTTGATCGTCAAAGCTTCTGGCATGTCCAATAAAAACTTCAAGCTGTCCGTAAGGCATCTTTCAATAAAAACAAAATTAGATAATGATAATAGGAAGAAAGTTAAAGGCTTTAATACATATCTATTTATTGTTTTAATTTTTGATCTTTAAGCATGCGTAATTTATAGTTTAATAATCCAATCACAATAGCACGCGTGTTTACTGTGATCCGAAATTAAATGGAGGGCTATTGGAGTAATTTGTGGTTAAAGGAAAAGTACAAGCAACTCGATGGATATTGACCGCCCGTCTTTTTCATTTTTTTCCATTTTAACTATTCTGTGTAATATCATATTCATAATGATATTAACTACCAGGATATAGACATCAATTTCTTTTTCTCCCCCCTTTTTTATTATCTTTATTGGATTATTCTTACAAATTAGGTCTTGACATATTTAGAATAAGATAATCTCTTTTTTTTTTTAATTTATCTTTAGGGAGATAATTGTGCGAATAAAGAACGATGGTAAGATAAGGTTATAACGACTAAAACTCAACCTTGTTACATTCGAATAGGCAATATTTAGTAAAGAAACAGCAGAAAGATTACATTTGTTGTTTAAGTCATAATGCACGATAACAAATGTAATGAAAGAAGGAAAATTTTACCTACATTTCTCTGTAGTCTCACTTATAAATATGAACGTGCGTTTTTTTAGTTTAATAGGAGCTCGTGGCTCTTTTATTAATGCTAAATTAAATGCACATAAACAGACTCAAGTTGAGCCCAAAATTAAAATAAAAATACACACGATTAGTCCAACTCACTACATCTGGATCTGATAGTATTTGATGGCCGGATCCATGATCGTATCTATTATTCTCGACCGACCCCTGGAAACAGGGTTTTCTAACTCTTCCACTCTCACTGCCATGGCGTTGTGTTTCAATCTGCAGCATCATCTCCTTCTCCTTTGGGTTGTCAACCGGCCTCCTCTTCATCAGTGGATAGAGCTCCTTCCGCAGCCCAAAGAGGTAATACTCATCTTTTTTATGCATGAACGACTCACTTTACTCCCCCCTCCTATCCTTTGTCCAGGTGAAAATTTCTGTGAAAATGGACTCACAGAAGGTGCCAAGTACCATTCCTCAGTGTTGTACCTATCGATGAGGTAGATATGGAGAAAACAGGTTGATTCGACACTCCTTCTTCAATGATCCTTCATTGGGTACGAGCAAAATTGCTTCATCTGACTCTAGTGCTCTCAATTTTTGCTGGTAGTTCCTTTTTTGTAAGCTATCATAGCCAATACTAGATAGTTTCTCACAGTTATTTTGCCCTGAAATGATAATTAAACTTGTTATATAAATACCCTAACTGTGAGACATGTTTTATGCCTATTAAGAAGCTCCTTGTTGGTTTGTTGTTGTGTTTATTTTCCTTGTTTGGATTCTTAGACGTAGTATCTGAGCTTTATCTATATTTAGAATCTGCATTCATTTGTCTAGTAACTGCTGGGAAGTGTTAAAGATGTATCTTCCACTCTAATTGGAAGCATTATTAACTAGACTATCTACAAGTTGATTAGCTTCTCTATGTGTATGGTGTATTTCTAGTTGTACTTGTCTCATTATTTGTTGTATCTCCTCTATTATGCTTGTTAATTCCCAATGTATTGACCATTCCCTTAATAACATCTTTTGTATATTTAAAGAATTCGTCTATAAAATGATGTTATTCCTTTGAAAATTAGTGCAGTATTTTAAAGCATATCATACTGCCTTCACTTCTGCCTTCATGTTTTTAGTGATGCCTATCTCCTAAGCCTCTACATAAATCAAATCCCTATACATGTTTCTTATACAAAAATCATAGACACTCTCCTGTGGGTTACCTCTGCATGCTCCATCTTTGTTACATTTAATCCAATTGATCCTTGGAAATTCCTACTTGATTGCTTTGTAGTAAAGCCTAGGTTTATACTTGTAAGGATAGATCACTATATCTCCTCACTGTGCTGGTATTGGAATCCAGGGATGTTTGAGCTTTAAAAGCTGGTGAACAATTTGTTGACATAGCTTAAACATTCTATAAAAGCTCACTTCCTTTCCCATGCCTCCTAACATTTTTCCTTTTCCATAGTTCCCACATAAAGATAGCAATATTGCTTTGAACACACTCTGCAGCTTGGTAGGGGCTGGTTGTTCCCACCATTTTGTCACACCACAAATCCAAGGAGGCGTAACAAGCATCAGGTGTCGCATTTGACTGAACAAACCTTGCAATAATTCTAGCTAATATAGGCCAAAACTGATGAGGTTTGGTACCACAATGACTAAGCAATCAGAGTAAGCAAAAGCAAAGCGAAAACTAGCTTACAGACCAACTCAATAGATATACAATAGGTTGTCAAGGCCACAAAATGAAAAATAGTCTATATAATAGGTCCCTCCAGGGGTACAACATAAAACTCCAACCACAGTGACGTCTATGAGCCTCTATGAATACAAAATTAATTCGGGATAAGACCCTGAACTACCCATTATCATAACAACTTAGCAACTCTGGAGGACTTGGAGCTTATCGACTCAGTTGGAACTCCACTCAGCGACTAAGAACTCAATCGACCTACCGATCAGAAGGTGCAAGCATGAATGCAATGTCCCTGACTAGGGTGCTAGTATGAAAATATACTAAGTATATAAGGCATAAACGATAATATGATTCAGATTATAAATCAGCAAATATATGAAGATACCAATAGAACATACTCAAGAAAGTCGAGTAAAGCAAACAAAATTTACTTGGCCCCCAAAAGCCTTGAAAGCCTAAAACAAATAAACAAACAAACAACATATGGCACCTAGCCAACACAACTTACATGTGACCTCTTATACCACACACGGTCCATCCAACCACCTTACCTGATCCATCCCTAGGTCCTTCAACAGCCTCAGTTATCACCACGTCACATCTAGCATCCACATTTATCAAACAAATATAATGCAAGGCAATAATATTTAAATCAATTCACAAACATAGCCTTGCTGAAATAGTCACGGCCTTATAGGTATCCACACAATTGCGAGTATGGCCTTTCCAAAATTGATCACGACCTTATGGGTCTTCATAATCTATGGGCTCAACCTTGCCGGAAACCCTCACGGCCTTACAGGTTATTGTAGAGCCTCCCACGACATCAAAAATTCATAAATTCACTAAAAAAACAACAATATATGTAAACACAAGCTCAAACAACCCATAAAAAACTATTAAAACCCCACCAATTGACTCTTACCATGTGGTACTAATCTCACATATCTAGCCGCCCACCGATGTGCCACAAACCAAGTTGAGGACCACAATCCTATCAAGTCTATCCCCAAGTTTTACAAGTATCCTACAAGATACCACACTCGACCCTAACCAACAAAGAGACATGGACAAGCCACCCCAAGTATCACTACGGCCACAAAAATTCTACCGAAAAGGTCAACATGGCCACCGACTTAAATATAATAAAAGATCATCACAACCGTCGATCCTAACTACACAAAACCATATTTTATCTAGTAATATAACCACTTTTTCTTATTCACATGACCAACCCACAAGAACAACAAACTTGACCACATGGCTCTGCCATACGCCCGTCAATTACCATAACTACAACCCTTTGACACTCAATCCCGAGCTACCAATCAAACCACAATAATACATGTAAAAACAACACTATATAAATAGAAACACAAAAAGTTCAATAGTAATACAATTCGAGGCTTCAAAAACAGCCAACACATACAATTCAATCGACAACAATGGTTATGGAAATTATGCCGACAAAAAGAGGGACGAGCCTTAAAATACCATAGACTTCTGGCGAATCCCAAATAAGTGGAATATTCACCATTATAAGCATCAAGATAATTCCAAAGAGCAGCCAGAGTTTCTGCCAAAATGCAGCCAACACAACTTAATAAAGAAACAATGCAACCGAAGATTATCCAACAAGATTTCTATGAATTCGACAATAGAATTTTCAAACCAACAACCTACCAATGATAATGAATTCATGACTAAGACAAGGAACTAAGAATCAAGGAGGAAGAAGTCTTGACAAGCAGTTCCACACAAGGAAGCTACCAAAATTGTCGATATCATTGCCGAAATGAGATCTATACACAATTTTCAACTTTCCAGCATCAAATTCACCTTGGAAAAAGGTTTCTTATCTTAGGATCACTTCGCATCCATAGAGGGGAGCTAGGGAGAGTTTCCCATCATGAGAACTTTCTAGAAAATGAAATATCACCATAAACAAGCAATCAAACTAATTCATATACGCAAACACCACCTCATTGGGTCCATGACACGCTTTCCATCACAGAGGAGGGGAGCTGTGCCATGCTTCCCAATATAGTGGAGGGCCATTGTGATACACTGCCCCCTGCAACCTACTTTTGTCCTTTCTTGCTCGCTCGCTCGACTACTTGTTTGTGCACTCATCATCCGGCCTTTACTAGTCATCCAACACGTAGCCACAAAACTAGGTTCGTACATCTGAAATCTATCAGTGAGACCATTCTAAATGCACGAGGTGCTAAACATTTGGTGATGAGTTGTTGCAAATGCATCCCTTCAATATTGATACCTACATATTCATATATAATATTTTACTAAGACATTTCTTAACTCGTAACTGACTTTGATATCATATTTGGCATGCAAATAATTCCAGCAATATGTGATCAGAACTCAACAACCCCCTCATCGAGCAACCTATCCACAAACATAATAAATTTTTTATTCGTTAATGAAATAATAAATATGAGATAATAATCCAAGTAACTTATTAATAAAGCAAAACATCTCAGGAAAAGTTCACAACCCAAAATAGATCAAATGTCTCAATAGGTTTGGGCCTAATATTGTTATGATCGAAATAATCAAGTGTTATGCAAAAGCTAACAAAGTAAACCTCAAAAATGATAAAATAAAAAGATAAACAATAAATATAGAAAAAGAGACACAATAATTTAATGTGGTTCAGTTATTCGACCTATATCCACAAGAGGTGTAACGACCCGAATGGAATTTCGAATCGTAACACGGGACAAGGAGCCATGATAAACCCCAAGTTAACCCATGGCATAAGCATACATCTAACTCAATCAAGAAATTAAATAGTCAACTATATACTCATAGCGGAAGTCTAAACTTAAACATAACATCAGAAAACATAATTTGAAGTTGAGTTCATACATATGTTTGAAAAGCCTCTAAACGTGACGAGTTGATGGGACAAGACTCCAACTAACTTAACAAAGCTGAAACTGAAATACATACAAGAAATCTGAATAGCCTAGTCCTCGGGAGATGAGAAATCACCCACAATATGAATGCTAACTCTGATAAGTTGACTACAAGTGGGGCTGAACTTGAGAGCTGGGTCCTGTATCATGAAACGATATAGCATAGAGTATGCGGTTAGTACATGGAATGTACCGAGTATGTAAGGTAAGTAAAATCTCTTAAGTAAAGAAATCATTTAAAAGACAACGCATAATATAACATAAACATTAAGAATCTGAGAGTTGGACTTGCATGCATTCTTTCTGAAATCATGATCTCTTCATAACATGACATAACATAACTTCATAACATCATAACTGAATCGATTGACTCAAAGCTGAATTATGACATTTATAAGTAAAGTTGAACATTGAGTCAAACCTGCTTTATAACATGCATTTACATAAATCTCATGAGTAATGAATATGCATATCTAAATTCATGAGGTACAATGCGAGACTTGTCTTTTAACTGACATACCACGATAGAGCTTACGTGGTCCCAACTATCACACTCAAGTGGGTAGAGCCGTCCAAAGCCTTGACAGGGCTAGGGACGATACCATGATATCAATATCAAGCTGAAGCCCATTCGGGAAGGAAAGCTCATAAAGGAGATCCTAGAATCATAATGTATAAACCTACATTGGCGCGTAGTTCTGAGGCATAGGATGATCAACCCTTAGCCTGATCAGTGCTAGACATTACTCTCAAAAACATGCATATGCTCTACATCACTTTATAACGAAGCTCAACATCATCTACTGATGAAGCTCAATACTCAAATACATCTCAAATATGAAATCATGCATATGAGAAGCATTAACTCAAAACATACCACAAGCTAAAAATATAATTGGGAGCCTTCGCTCTAAAACCATGTGGTAAGCTATGCATAGGAATACTTTAACTCAAACATACCACAAGCTAAAAATATAATTGGGATTCTTCACTCCAAAACAATGTGGTAAGCTTAACTCAAAAAAATCATCATTCGTACATAACATGTGGGCATTGCCAAAAGCTTTATCATACATAGAAATACTCAATTCTCATCGAACACATAATTGTAAATATGGGTATCTTCAAAACATACTTTTCATCATAATATCTCATCATCACCATACATTCATCATAAATCTCATCTTTCATGAGCATCTCTTCAATGGGCTTTTAATTAATAAAACTAGAAACACGATTTTAAATTGAAAACATTATAAAAATTGCCCATGCATTATAATTCAACAGTAGAATCATTATTAAATCATACCCATGTATAGAAATTGTAGATTCATGCATTTAGGTTAAAACCCCATAGATTAGACATAGGAATTTCATACTTTAGAGAGGGATTGGGCATGGGTGTGAAGGGAATCACCCATTCATAACCTTACATACCTGTTGGTAGCTAATTCTTACACTTCTTTAGATGCCCAATAGGAAATTAAAGAGAAATTGATGAATACTAGCTTGATGACCCTCTCTAACCTTTCTATCTTGCATGCATAGATGAATGAGGACTAAAATGAACTTAACCCCTTTAAAAACCACTATTCATAACTCAAAACGTCGTAGTTTCAGCCCTAGGAACTTAGAAATTACGAAAAAGCTGTTCGGTTGTCTGCTTTGGGTATAAAGCTACACGCAAGTGAACGTGGTCGAATAAATAGTAAAGTGGCTTAAGTAAGACAAGTATCGATCCCACAGGGACTGGGATAAGGTAACAATCTACTCAAGTGTACTATATTTTAACTCTAACAGTGAAGACAACAGCGCAAAGAAGTGTTTGATATTTTGATGTCTAATTTTTATGCTAAGTCTAAAACGAATATCTAACGTGAGTCTGAACTATGAATGTGAGCATGCTGAGGTTAAATGAACATGTAGAGAAATAAATTATCAATATAGTGTGGTTAATCTTTCCTCCAGTTGCTAGTCAAGAATTATTGCCAATGGATTAAAACTCTCGTATTTAACCCAACTTAAGAATCATGAACCGTCCACCTACATTTCTGTGATTAAACGAAATTCATGTTCTAGCCATACAAAACCGGTTCCTTAATTGACTAATACGACTTTCAGGTATATTTCTATCCTGAAGGTAAATCAATTCTCAATTTTCCCAAACTAAGAAAAGATCATATCCTATCGATTCACAACTTTCCAATTTCTTGCTCTCTCGAGTGAAACCGGACTTTTTAGATATACATTAACATAGGCCACACATTAATGCAGTAAGAACAAGAATCAATAGAACAACCATGGAAGAAAGGATGAAAAACCAACTTAATCAACAATCACATTTCAATACAATTGTTCTTAACCTCAGCCAGAAGAGGAATTAGCCACTCATTTATGGATTAAACATCGTTAAATGAGTGTTAAACATACAAACAATTGAATTCAAGAAGAAGGAGGTAGAGAAAAAGCCTGAAATTTTTGTCCCCTCAACTGCCTGTAACCCACATTCTTGCTCCACCAAGTCAGAATATTGAAAAATGAACCTAAGTGTTCTATTTATACTAGTGTGAATTTTTTCCGGAATAACAAGCAACGTGTCACGGAGTGCATCGTGGAGCACTGCCTCCGTGACACGCCACTGACGCAGAGCCTCACTGAAAATTGACTGTCCAGGTAATAGGGGCCAACGTGGCACGGCGTGCAACGCGGGGCTAGGCCAACGTGCCATGGCCCCAACGCGCACCTACACTGGAATTTGGCCAAAAATTCCCTATCCAGGCAGAAGGCCTCCGCGATGGCAGCGTGACACGGCTCCATCGCGGAGCCCCTTTAATTTGTGCCGTCCTATGCTAAGTCCCTTGCTAACATCCGAGTCCAACCCCGATCTCTCCCAACACGCATTTTAGCTTCCCAAAATTATATTTCACCTGCAAAACAACGCTAATCATGTTGGTTAGTATAAATTCACATTTTATTATAAATCACATAAGAATGTATAAACATTGATGGATAAACAAGGCTAAAATGACACAATTAGGTATCACTTGGGCATATAAATTTGCCCAAGATCACTTACCCCACACTTAAATCCTTGTTCGTCCCTGAACAACACTCTTACACCTCATGCACTTTAAACCCCAACCTGGCTACTTTGGTTCGACAATTCAGGCTACGGTCATACCGATTATTCAATACAGCAAATCATCAAGAAAACACGTATGGTCCTATCAATGCAATGACCTTCAACACATCAAGACCTCCTAGACTTAAGAATCGACTCTCGATATCGGCAAACTCATGCAAATCAGCTGATCAAGATATCCGACATGAAAATTAATCTCTCATCAAGCATGTGCCCTCACAATGCAAGAGAATTTTCCCTTTTTAATCACATGAACTCTAACGGTTACATGCAGGGGCATATAGACACAATTTCACTCTCTCTCCCAAAAGAATTCACATGCATCATGTCTCGAACCATAGGCTTGCCCTTAGTGTATTACTCCACTAATATAAGGAAATGTGATGTAGGATCACGTAGGACTTTAACGAGTTGTAATGTAAGCTACGAAACTAGTAAATATTGGGCTAGCCAATGATAACCACTAGCATCCTTAAGCGCCTTTTCAATACATACCATCAAACTCATGGGCATTGTTTCTTCCTTCATCCTCCCATTCTTGAAGTCTATCTTTAGTTTGGCCCATATCTTTAAGCACACTTGACTCGATAACAAAGATTATTCAGACACCTTCATTATATTTTATTTATAACAGGTGCACCTTCAACCTTTTCTTTCCTTTCATCACTCTGCTTTTCTTTTCTTTTCACCATTCTCACTCTTTGACACTTTGGGAAAATTTTTTTTCTCTTCTTAAGCGCTTAAGAGTTTTGGATCAAATTCACGGCTAACGAAAAGAAGGGATTAAGCTCGGTTTACACATTTTTGACAAAAGAAACAAATAATAGGCTAAAGGCTCAATGGGCTAACTAGGGTGTATATTCAAGGTGGGTACAATAATGAAAAAGAGAAACTTTCGGTTAACACAAAGAAATGCCTACATCCTTTCCTACAATACACGTCCTTCATTTCGTTTTGTACACACACCAGGCAAGTTCTAGACACTTCACAATAGCATGGAATAACAAAACCTCACTTCACACTTATTGCACATGCTCAATTCAAGACGTATTCACAGACTCTTCAATCAGCTAATCACAAGAATTCAAACATTAAGCCTCAATAACACTGAATCGACTCTATGGCCTAGGTATCTCAACATAGTTACAGCGTTGCATGTTTTCATATAAATCACCTTTGCATTTCAAATATCATGTACAACACGCAACCAGAATTCCGCAACCATAAAGTAACTACAGGTTTTGGGATGCAACCCACAAAAGAAAACAACTGAAAAATAATTGAAAAATCTACTCCTAATGACTACATTTCCCTTAAGACGGTCGTCATCCATCCATCATAGGGAACAGTCACTAACTAAGACTTCGGTTCAATAAGACCATTCTCGGTAAAAGAATCGAAAACAAACGCCGAGAAACCCAAGAATTGAAAAAAACATAAATTTTAAAAATATCGATCATTTCGATAAACAAAAAATATGTACAAAATCAGCTAGCAACATTCAGCAGCACACAACAGCTCACACAACAGCTTCACATTAATTTACAATACAGAACAGAAACATCACAGTCACAGGGTCACAAAATTTTTCCACAGGCACAACAACAAAACAGAAACATAAACAACAACACAACCAGCACCTAACTACTTCCACCCTACACTTATATCGAACACTGTCCTCAATGTTCACAAAAATTAACATAGCACAAAAAATTGGTGGCGGAACTCCCTGATCAATCAAAATACTCCACTTCTTCATCAGGTGCTGCTACCTCATCTCCCACGTCTGAATCGCCCCCATCATCATCATCGGACTCCACATCGGAGTCCTCCCGATGTGTCTCCTCATCTGTGGGGACATCATCATCCGTGGGCTCTACAAAAGCTGGCCCCACTCGGCATAGAGCCCTGGCATTTTCGCCAAAAGGGTAGTCTAGCTCGAGCTTCCATAGCTCCTCTTCTGTTGCCGGCCTCCCGCCTATTCGCAGCTGGAGCATCTGTATCCTGTATATGCAGGCCATGTACTGATCATCCCGAGCATGTCGCTCGCCTAGTGTAAGAACTGGCCCGTGGGTGGTGTCGGGAGCCTTAGTTTTAGTGACATCTAAGGCCCACCGCTCCATCTGCGGGATGTAGTCAAGGGCCTCTTCCTCAACATCCAGGCCCCTCAGGAATGTGGTGAGTAATCCACCAAATCCATATCTGTGCCCCTGATGCAACCGGGCTCTCTTCATGGCGGAGATAATCACCGCCCCCACATTGATCTCTAGCCCTTTCATCAGGGCATACACCAAGCATACACGATCCCGGGTTACATCCATCATATGCACCCCCGAGATTAGGCAGGAACACACGATCTTAATCCATATCCTGGCTTCCCTGTTCATCTGTGAGTAGGGCAAAGTCTGATGGTAGCCCCTCTCCTTATGTTTGCTCCACCTAGCCATCGATCGGGTTTCACACAAAGTGCGTCTGATGTCCGCATATGGTGGAGTGATATTTAGCTGTCGAAGAACATGGGCGTCTGTGTCCCGCGCCCCTAAGATAGCATTGAGGTGGTGGGGCTCAAGAGTGACTATTTGCCCTCTTATATTGATGGTGTGACTTCTGAGAGTTGGGTTCCAGTTGGCGTAGAATTCCCGAATCAAGTGCAAGTTGCATTCCTTGGGCTCTTCAAAGATGAATTTCAGCCCAGCTGCCTCGATCCTATGGACAATCCTGGGGAACTCTTGTGCCAACGGTTCCCTTGCTATATGTTCCTCGGGGAAGTACTTGCTCTCCTTGTGCTTTTCATACCACTTCTTCCCCTCCTCTGTCATCCACCTGGTTCCATATTGACGGTGTTGGCCGCATGGAACCGCTGGTGCTGCTGGGACCGCTGTGCCCAGCCTTTTTCTTTCGGCGCCAGATGTTGATGCGCCTTTTCCCTTGTCTTGCCTGCTTGCCATTTTTCCTGTCAACCCAAATAGACAAGATCAATGTTAAGCCAATTAAAATTTGATTCGACTAAGGTTGGGTTAAGCTAGGCTACCCCACACTTAGTCCTTAGCCAAAATTACAACAGTAAGGCAAGATCGTGCTTACTTACACAAACAAACAACAAAACATAACCAATATGCTTAGTGCCTTTGGAGAATTCGACGATATATATTCTATGTACTACTCAGACTTCGTACAGCTAGCAACAATCATTAACATCGATAACATTTTATCCCATAGCACTTAGCAAGGAGAAACAAAAGAAAAATTTAACTACATGATCCTATACAATTCACCCAATTCTTGCCATTTCCAATATTTCCCTAACCTGAGAATTCATCGATCTTTTAGCATAGTAACAGTTAGCACATCGACTCATCTCAATCAACATGTACAACCCAGCATGAATTTCACTAGTTCAACTAAATTTTTTTTCATTTCAAACTCAAAGTCAAGCCCTAGCTATAATTTAATCAAAAATTCGATTAAACTATGTAATTAACGAGTTCAAGCATTCACAATGATACTCCGAACATCAATCAATAATAATTCAATTGAATTTAAGCTTAAGTTCTACTTAGGGCAAGTTTAGCTCATATCACATGTTCAATCTCGAACAACATCGACAAGAAATGAGATAGAATTGAAGAACATACCTTGAATTTAAAGAATTGATGAAAACTCGATGAAATTCTTGGCCTAAGTCCGTGTCACGTTAAGGGGGAAGGGGTTTTTGGGAGGTTGGTCGTGGAGGATATGAAAAATGAGGAAAATGGAGGGGGAATCGGGGTTTAAAAGTGGGAAATTCGCGCGGGTCACCCGGGGACCCGGTGTGACCCGTCGCGATATACACTTCAACGTGTCACGGAGGGTAACGCGGAGCATGCCCTCTGTGACACGGAGCTATCGCGTGGGTGTTTTGGAATTTCAAAAATTCCAGATTTACACCTCAACGTGTCATGGAGGGTAACGCGGAGGCCCTCCTCCGTGACACGGAGCTATCGCCCTAGCTCACTGTTTTGCCACTTTTTATTGATTTTCATACCTCGAATTTTCCTTTGCGATCCCTTGCACATTTATCCTCCGTTCAACCTGAAATTCATCTTACAACAAGAAATTGGTTAAAATTGTAGGATTCACTCAAAATAAAAATTAAAACAAAAATAAAAACTAACGATTTTGTTGTTAATCACAAAAAAAGAAAAAAGAAAAAGAAATCTATTCACAATTTAAAAAGAAAAATTTCACGGGTTGCCTCCCGTGCAGCGCTTGGTTTACCGTCGCGGCTCGACGTCATTCAGCTCAGTCATCTACTAGGGTGACAGACGTTTTCTCTCGACCACCGTCCTCACCCCAGTAGTGCTTACATCTCTCCGGTGGTTTTCCCAATAACTCTCGTGATTCAACTATCTAAGCATCATCAGCTCGATCAATCACGTTGATCACCGAGAGTTCCTCGTACACAATCGGGAGCTTGGTGGCCTTGTATACATCGAACACTTCCACCTTGTCGTGTGCTCGCATGGTTAGCTGCCCTGCAGCTACATCAATTAGCGCTTTCCCGGTCGCCAAGAAGGGACGTCCCAAAATAAATGGGACTTCCGCGTCTGGCTAAAAATCCAGCACGACGAAATCTACCGGGAAGATAAGGGAGCCCACTTGCACCAGCACATCCTCCACAATGCCATCAGGTCTGGCTAAGGACCGATCCGCTAGTTGCAAGATCACTGTTGTTGGTCTAGGACTCCCTAGAATACCGATGACGGCATCAAATTAATGCTCGCTCCCAAATCACATAATCCGCGAGCTCGGATACTCTGCCCAATAGTAATTTGTATAGTAAAGCTCCTAGGATCTTTGAGCTTTGTGGGCAACCGGTTTTGTATCTGGGAAGTGCACTCCTCCGTGAGAGCCACCGTAGCATACTCAGTCAACCGACTTTTGTTCGCCACGATGTCCTTTATGTACTTTGCATACTTTGGCACTCCTTGTAAAATATCAACAAGAGGTAAGTTAATATGTACCTGTTTCAGCACCTCCATGAATTTCTTAAAACACGCCTCCTCCTTGTGTTTCTTTAATCTTTGAGGGAACGGGGGTGGTGGTCTTTCTGATTCAGCTTCTTTTTTCTTCCCCCTCTCATCACTTTGCTCCCTCTCAACTTCTGCTGCTCCCGATTATTGAGGTGGTCTTTCTGGTTCCACCTCTTTCAGCTGCAAACCACTCCTTATGGTCACCGCATTCACCTGCTTGGGATTGGGATCTGTGTCGCTCGGAAGTCCTCCTCTAGGCCTGGTATTTTGGGCTCCAGCAAATTGCCCAAATTGATATTCAAGTGCCTTAGTAGCTAACTGGTTGTTCTTCACCTCGGCTGCCAATTTCACATAGTCAGCCTGCAATTGAGCTTGGTTAGCTATCATCGTCTAGAACATCTCCTCAATACTGGGTGATGGTGGTGGAGGAGGTGCATTGTTGTTTCTATATTGTGCCTGATAGTTCTGATGACCTCCTTGATTCCTCTACGCCCTTGATGGTGGTGGAGGAGGTGCATTGCCCTTGATGGTTGTTGCTACCCCAAGAGAAATTCAGGTGATTCCTCCAGTTGGAATTGTAGCTGTTGCCATACTGTTGGTGGTTGTTCCTTTGTACATTTCCCACAAAGTTCACCCAGTCAGGATTTGCTCCACAACACTCAGCTGAGTGCTCACTACTCCCGCACACTTCACACCAAATCTGCTGCACTGCATTCACTGGGGCTTGAGCCTGGTTCATTGTCAGGTTACTGAAGTGGGTGTTGAGTTGATTCTGTAAAGCAGCTATCTGTGCAGCAATAGCTGTAAAACCATCCACTTCTAGAACTCCTGCTGCTTTCCTTGTTCCTCCTCTTGAAGAATCAGCATTCCACTCCGGATTTCCCTGCGAAATACGATTTAACAAGGTATACAGCTCCTCATAAGTTTTCTCCAAGGCTTGCCCCCCAGCTGCTGAGTCTAGCAAGATTTTTGTGTGGGGTTCCAACCCCTCTATAAAAGTGTGCACCAACACATCATTGGATTGATGATGATGTGGACAATCCCGCAACATGGACTTGAATCTCTTCCAAGCCTGATATAGATTCTCCCCCTCTCTCTATTTGAAACGTAGAATTTGACTTCTAAGTCTTGCTGTTTTATTGGATGGAAAGAATCGTATCAAGAATTTCCTTGCAAGATCATCCCACGTAGTAATAGAATTTGGTGGCTCAGCTTTCAACCACCTCTTGGCTTCTCCCAATAGTGAAAATGGGAACAATGTAAGCCTGACATAATCTGATGACACTCCAGCGGGGATGTAAGTGTCACTAATCTCCAAAAAATTTTGGAGATGCTCCTGTGGATCCTCATGAGGGAGACCTGTGAACTGCCCGCTGGTGTGCAACAATTGCACCATGTTTTGTTTGAGCTCAAACCTCCCTCCTGGCTCAGGTTTGCGGATGCTAGATGTGACATTGTTAGCATGTGGGATTGCCACGTCGCGAACCGGCCGAGCTGCTACTTCCTCGGGCACTAACATTGCCCGTACTACTGGTGGATTCTGTTGTTGCTCCATGATTGTTTGTCTGAGCAACTGCAGCTTTCTCTCTAGAGCTTCTCTCCGCTGACGATGAAATAATCTTTCAGGCTCTAAATATGCGTCCACCTGCTCCTTGTCTCTTGCTAGTGTTCAACAGAAATTATATGTGCAAAATACAGGCTAAGACCAAGTTGTCAACACTAAGAAAATAAAAATATAGTAAATTTATACTTAAGAAAAATTCACCAATTGCCAGTCCCCAGCAACGGCGCCAAAAAAGCTTGTTCGGTTGTCTGCTTTGGGTATAAAGCTACACGCAAGTGGACGTGGTCGAACAAATAGTAAAGTGACTTAAGTAAGCCAAGTATCGATCCCACAGTGACTGGGATAAGGTAACAATCTACTCAACTGTACTATATTTTAACTCTAACAGTGAAGACAACAGTGCAAAGAAGAGTTTGATATTTTGATGTCTAATTTTTATGTTAAGTCTAAAACGAATATCTAACGTGAGTCTGAACTATGAATGTGAGCATGCTGAGGTTAAATGAACATGTAGAGAAATAAATTATCAATATAGTGTGGTTAATCTTTCCTCCGGTTGCTAGTCAAGAACTATTGCCAATGGATTAAAACTCTCGTATTTAACCCAACTTAAGAATCATGAACCGTCCACCTACATTTCTATGATTAAATGAAATTCATGTTCTATCCATACAAAACCGGTTCCTTAATTGACTAATACGACTTTCAGGTATATTTCTATCCTGAAGGTAAATCAATTCTCAATTTTCCCAAACTAAGAAAAGATCATATCCTATTGATTCACAACTTTCCAATTTCTTGCTCTCTCGAGTGAAACCGGACTTTTTAGATATACAGTAACATAGGCCACACATTAATGCAGTAAGAACAAGAATCAACAGAACAACCATGGAAGAAAAGATGAAAAACCAACTTAATCAACAATCACATTTCAATACAATTGTTCTTAACCTCAGCAAGAAGAGGAATTAGCCATTCATTTGTGGATTAAACATCGTTAAATGAGTGTTAAACATACAAGCAATTGAATTCAAGAAGAAGGAGATAGAGAAAAACCCTGAAATTTTTGTCCCCTCAACTGCCTGTAACCCATGTTCTTGCTCCACCAAGTCAGAATATTGAAAAATGAACCTAAGTGTTCTATTTATACTAGTGGGAATTTTTCCCAGAATAACAAGCAACGTGTCACGGAGTGCATCGCGGAGCACTGCCTCCGTGACACGCCACTGACGCGGAGCCTCACTGGAAATTGACTGTCCAGGTAATAAGGCCCAACGTGGCACGACGTGCAACGCGGGGCTAGGCCAATGTGCCACGGCCCCAACGCTCACCCACACTGGAATTTGGCCAAAAATTCCCTATCCAGGCAGAAGGCCTCTGCGATGGCAGCGTGACACGGCTCCATCGCGGAGCCCCTTTAATTTGTGTCGTCCAATGCTAAGTCCCTTGCTAACATCCGAGTCCAACCCCGATCTCTCCCAACACGCATTTTAGCTTCCCAAAATTATATTTCACCTGCAAAACAACGCTAATCATGTTGGTTAGTATAAATTCACATTTTATTATAAATCACATAAGAATGTATAAAGATTGATAGATAAACATGGCTAAAATGACACAATTAGGTATCACTTGGGCATATAAATTTGCCCAAGATCAAAAGCCCTTACTAAATTCACAGAAATTAACTATCAGGTGGTCCCAATGAGGGACCTAACGACTCGTCATCAAGGGTCACGACATGTGGCTTAGCTCGTGGGGTTCACTGCTTCTCAGGCCTTCAGGTCTCATAACGGAAAACATAATGACTCGTTCCTGGTGACCACGACTCGTGGTCACCATCCGTGAAGTGCACTGCCTGAGCTTCAATAAAAACCTTCCCTGCTTTACCACGACTCACCCCATGAATCGTGAGGACTGACCACGACCTATGGGTTCCTTCCGTTGAGTGCACTGCCTCCCTTATTCTCTTTTCTTTCGTTACCCACCCCATGACTGACCTAACGACTCGTGGGGTATGACCATAAGTCATTGTCATGCCCATGGGGATCCTTTTTCTCAAACTTCCAAACTCCATACTGCCCTCCCCACGAGTCACTTCACGACTCGTGGGTTGCACCAATGAGTCATCCCACGACTCGTTCTATGCCTGGTTCCAGTATTTAAAATTTTCTCCATTTCAACTCTGGGTCTGATCTTTGGGCTTCCGGGTTATAACAAGATGAGATGAGTAAAATACTATATAAAAGAGAGCATAAAATATCGAGAGAAGTAACCTCACAAAATTCACTCAAATTACAAAGAGGTTCACACAAGTGGCTTGTGTCTTATAAATTCTACCCCTAAACAAGACACTTAAATCCCTTAGGAAAACATTGTAGATGCTACGAAGTTAGAAGAAAGGACCCTTGATTTATAAAGTCCAAACCTTTTCCTACAGGAGAAAGGATTTGCCAAATATAAAAAATATGTTTTTCTTTTAGGAAAAAAATAATTATGATAAGAATGTCAATGCAAACACCCAATACATACTAAGCCTAGAGGGTCTAAGAGTTTAAGAAAAACACAACCCAAAATGTCTAAAATGAAATGGGAAACAGAAATAGAAATCAAACTACTTTAGAACTAAAAATAGTTTAGCCTCAATTGCATAAGCCAAATAATTGGATCACTGGTAAGATGTACAATAAACTAAATATCCATGATCTCACATACATCATATGGGCCTAGGTAGGTTATTCTATGCTATTTGTACCTTCTAGGCTTATGGGGACCAGGTTAGGTTATTGTTTCTACATTACCTTTTAGCTATAATCTATATTGTGAGGTTATGCAGGTTAACTTCTAGACCTTATTACTAATTACTTCCAGTTCCTTATCAGCTTTCGTTCAGTTATTTACTGACTTAAATATTCGGTACATATTGTATGACGCCCACAAAGGGGGCACTGCATTCTTGCCTGCAGGTCCAAATAGATTGGGTTCGAGACCGTCTCAGTAGATTTTCAGATCTAGTAAATTGGCTAGCTCCTTCTTCCGGAGTTTCCAGCCGTTTAAGGTTTGACTATATTTTGTTGTATAGTTTTTGGGTAGGCGGGGGCCCCCGACCAATATTTTACTCTTAGAGGCGTGCAGACTATAGTTTTGGTTGGTTATTACTCGCCGTGTGGGGACAATCTGTGATATGATATGTGTTGTTGGCCATGTGGGGCCTAGTTATGTTATCTGTTAGGAACATGGTGGTCTTGTTGGCCCGCATAAGATGATATTACTATTACAACTTTATGTTAGCTGATTTACTGCAGGTGTTGTGTAGTGGCCTTGTCGACCTAGGGTTGTGTTTACAGCCGAGATATAGCTATTTCTTTTCTTGATTATACACTGCTGGCATGCACCAGAAGTGTATATGTCTTTCCAGGTCAGCTCAAAGTCAGTATGGCATGAGGTGCAAGTTATGCCTCCCAAGGTGGGGTGTGATAAACTTGGTATCAGAGCCAGGTCGTATCCTAGGGAGTCTGCAAGCCGTATCTAGCAGATCTCATTTACAAATGTGTTGTTCATTACATTTTATAAGCATGAAGCTACAAGGCATGATAGTATGGTTACCCCTCCTTCTTCTCAAATCATGCTATAGAGCCAAGTTATCTTAGGTTGTGTCCCTAAGTTTATGTTGTTATATCTGTCTACAAAAATGTTGGAAATAAGGCATACCACCACCAGTCATGAGCTAGGCACCACAGTAGGAGAGGGTTTCAGTAGGGTGCCACAGTTGGGGACGACCCAACTTGAGGATGAGAGAGAGACATCCTCTCAGTCTCCCCAGCATTTCCCAGGGCATTAGGAACCTTCGAGGGTAACAGAAGCATCGAAATCACTTCCAGTTCCTCCTATACCCTTAGATTAGGATGTTAGGAGTGTAGTATGTCTGTTGGTTTAGATGATGGCTGCTTAGTGTCAGCCTCATCCAGTAGTACCAATTATTGCCGAGCCTACTTAGGGGCCCGGGAGTTCGTGAGTTCCTTACTTTGAGTCTTTCGTAGTTTATAAGGACAGATCGTAGAGAGGACTCTCAAAACTTCATAGACCAGCTACAAAGGATATTCAGGGTTATGCATGCCTCATCCATAGAATTAGTTGAGTTAGCAGTGTTCTGATTACGAGAGATAGCAGTTTTATGGTATGAAAGTTGAAAAAGGACCAGTGGAAGATATGCACCTCCACCTACATGGCCTAGATTCTTTGAAGCCTTCATAGACCATTATCTGCCCCGAGAGATCCGGCAAGCCAGAGTAGAGCAGTTCTTACATCTGGAGTAGGGCAGAATGAGCGTAAGAGAATATACGCTGAGATTTGATTCCTTGGCTAGATACGCGCCAACATTTGTTGATACAATGCTGGCTAGGGTACATCGGCTTATTATGGGCCTTGCACCAGAGTATGTGGAATCTTGTATCACAGCTATATTATGAGAGGATATGGATATCTCACGAATTTATACCTTTGCTTAAAACATAAAGGGAATCAGGAAACATCAATATAAGATTGATAGGGCGGGTCAAGAGTAGTGTTAGAGGGCTAGGCCCCCATTTCAGCAGCAATAGGGCAGCAGATCAGACCGTCGTGGATAGTCAAGTCTAGGCGAGAGTTCACGAGCGTCGGGCTCACAACAACAGAGGAGTCTAGATCAGATGAGACCAGCTATACAACATTGCTGCACTTGTAATAGGCGACATACTGGGAGTGGAAATATGCCTCCACCACTTGTTATTCTTGTGGATAGGAGGGACACATGATGAGAGATTATCTGACTAAAAATCAGGGTGATCGGGACCAACAGAAAGGTCCTTAGTAGGTTTATATGCCCCAACACCTTCTGTAGGGCGCAGACCCTCAGCTCTAGTAGGCATAGACAGAGGTAGGCCAGGGGCATCTAGTTCCAGTAGTGGTTCAGATCGTACTTATGCATTAGCAGGGAGACAAGACTCCGAGGTGTTGCCAGATGTTGTGACAGGTACATTGAATGTTTGCTCCCATTTAGTTTATGCTTTGATAGATCTAGGCTTCTAGCTTATCATACGTTACTTCATTAGTGGCACAAAAGTTTAATATAGTACCAGCGTTACTTTAACAGTCGTTTTCTGTGTCTACACCTCTTGGGTAATCCATTATCGCCAAGAGAATTTATTGAGGTTGTATGGTGAAAATTGTTGGCTGCCAAACTTTTGCAGACTTAGTAGAGTTAGAAATGACTGATTTTGACGTAATTATGGCATGGATTGGCTAGCTCCATATTACGCCAATGTCGAGTGCTCAACAAAGACTGTCAGATTCCACTTTCCAAGAGAAGTAATACGGGAACGGAAAGGAGATGCACCAATGCCGAAGGGTAAGTTCATATCCTATCTTCAAGTAAGGAATCTAATTGCAAAGAGTTGTGCCTATTATATTTTGAGGGCCGGGATGTGCAAGAAGAACCTCCGACTCTTTAGTCTATTCGGGTGGTTAATAAGTTCCCAGATGTATTTCTGGATGAGCTTCCTGGTATTCCCCTAAAATGAGAAATTGACTTCCCCATTGATATTCTACCATATATACAACCCATATCTATTCCTCCCTACAAAATGGCCCCTGTCGAGCTAAAAGAATTTAAGGATCAGTTGGAAGATTTTTTAGATAAAGGTTTCATTAGGCCTAGTGATTTGTCGTGGGGTGCTCCAGTCCTATTTGTGAAAAAGAAAGATTGCTCACAGTGAATGTGTATATATTATCGATAGCTAAATAAAGTTACTATCAAGAACAAATATCCTTTACCGAGAATAGATGACTTATTTGTTCAGTTGCAGGGGCAAAATACTTCTAAAAGATTGACATAAGGTCAGGGTACCACCAAGTACGGGTTCGGGAGAAGGATATGCTTAAAACGGCCTTTAAAACCAGATATGGCCATTTTGAATTTCTTGTTATGTCTTTTGGGTTGACAAATGCCCCAGTAGTGTTTATGGATTTGATGAACAGTATATTGAGGCAATTTCTAGATTTTTTCGTGATAGTGTTCATTGATGACATTCTAGTATATTCATGTTCAGAAGCTGAACATAGAAATCATCTGCAGAAAATACTCCAGATCCTCAAGGATCACAAGTTGTATGAAAAGTTTTTGAAATGTGAACTTTGATTAAATTCTGTAGCTTTCTTCAGCCATATTGTATCGGATGCAGACATTCAGGTGGATTCGCAGAATATTGAAGATGTAAAAACTTGGCCTAGAACCACAACTCCAATTGAGGTTCATAGCTTCATGGGATTAGCCGATATTATAGAAGGTTTTTGGAAGGATTCTCTGCCCTCTCATCACCATTAATGAGATTAGCCGATTTTAGTGGACTGAGGCTTGTGAATAGAGTTTTCAGAATATGAAAGACAGACTAACATATGCACTAGTATTAGCCTTTCCTGAGGGTTCAGAGGGCTACACTATGTATTGTAACGCTTCAGGCAGTGGGTTAGTATGTGTTCTGATGAAACATGGTAAGGTAATTGCCTATGTTTTGAGACAACCGAGGAAACACGAGAAGAATTATCCCACCCATGATTAGAATTAGCTGCAGTTATTCATGCTTTGAAAATTTGGAGGCATTACCTATATGATTTTCATGTAGATATCTTCACTGATCACAAAAGTCTCCAGTATGTTTTTACATAGAAAGAGTTGATTTTGCGACAGCATCATTGGCTAGAGTTGTTGAAAGACTATGATGTGAACATCTTGTATCACCTAGGAAAGGGTAATATAGTCGCCGATGCCCTCAGCTGTAGATCCATGGGCAGTTTATCATATTTGAGGCTAGAAAAGTGGGAGACGGTTCAAGAGCTATATCAGTTAGCTAGCCTAGCAGTCCGGGTAATAGACTCAGAAGATAATGGGGTTCTGATTCAAAATACTGCAATGTTGTCTCTGGTTGTGGAAGCGAAAGAAAGACAATATGAAGACCCAAGCCTGACACAGCTTAGAGGAAAGGTTCAGCAAGAAGGTTTGTTAGCTTTTGAGATAACAGAAGATGGAGTTTCAAGATTTAGAGGTCGACTCTACGTTCCAGATGTGGCAGGGCTTTGTCAGTAGATTATGGCAGAGGTACATTATTTCTGTTATTCTCTTTACTCGAGCTCGACAAAAATGTATCATGATATAAAAGAGATCTATTGGCGGCATGGGATGAAGAAATATATCGTTGAGTCTGTAGCATAGCGTCCTAATTGCCAGCAAGTAAAGGCTGAACATCAGAAACCTGGTGGGCTGACTCAGGAGATAGCCATGCCTATGTGGAAATGGGAAGTAATCAATATGGAATTTGTTACAAGGCTACCTCGCACTAGATGTAAATTTGACTCTATCTGGGTTATTTTCAACAAGCTGATGAAATCAACTCATTTCTTGCCATTCAGGACTACATTTTCAACTGAGAATTATGCTGAGTTGTATATTAAAGAGATGGTCCTTTTTCACGGTGTTATAGTGTCTATCATTTCTGACAGAGGGGCCTAATTTACAACTATGTTTTGGAAGTCATTTCAGAGAGGTTTTGGGAAACAGGTTAATTTGAGTGAAGCTTTTCATCCCAGACAGATGGCCAAGCAGAGCGCACTATTCAGACGTTTGAAGATATGTTGTGGGCGTGTGTGCTATATTTTAGATGAAGTTGGGGTGAACACCTACCTCTTATAGAGCTTGCATATAATAACAACTACCATTCTACCGTCCAGATGGTGTCGTATGAGGCTTTATATGGCAGAAGTGCAGATCCCCCATAGGATGGTTTGAAGTAGGTGAGGCAGGATTGATTGTATCAGACATGATATATCAGCCAGAAGAAAAAGTTAAACTCATTAGAAAACGTTTATTGACAGCTCAGAGTCATTAGAAGTCCTATACCGATGTACGATGTAGAGATTTAGAGTTTGATGTCAATGACTGGGTATTCCTGAAAGTTTCGCCAATGAAGGGTGTCATGAGATTTGGAAAGAAGGGAAAACTTAGTCCTAGATTCATTGGGCCATATCGGATTTTTTGAAATATAGGCCAAGTGGCTTACGAGTTAGAATTGCCTTCAGGGCTAGAATCTGTTCATCCGGTCTTTCATGTGTAGATGCTACGAAATTGCATAG
This sequence comes from Datura wrightii, assembly GCA_035772735.1. Taxonomy (NCBI): domain Eukaryota; kingdom Viridiplantae; phylum Streptophyta; class Magnoliopsida; order Solanales; family Solanaceae; genus Datura; species Datura wrightii. The sequence continues at coordinate 103,088,932 of JASDFA010000007.1, forward strand.
GAGTCCCATCTCGAATTGTTCCAGTTAAGGACGTCTAGGTTACAGAACAACTGGCCTATGAGACTCTCCAATAGCTATATTAGACCGATAGGTCCGTAGATTAAGGACCAAAGGTGTCGCCTTCGTTAAAGTCTTATGGAGGAACAGAAATGTAGAAGAGATGACTTGGGAAACCGAGGATTACATGAGGTCTAGATACCCTTAATTGTTCCAGTGATAACAGTATATAGACTTAGACAATCACAGTTATGAGGTAGTTCTCGAATGATGTGTGGTTGTTTTGTTATTATTATTGTCAGTTGCTTATATGTATGTTGTTGATTGTAGAGTCTTGTGAGGTGCCTATGTTGGACTTTTCTACGTTTGAAGTTTTTACATGGTCCATATTAGAGGGGAGAATCTGCCGAAATTTTTAGAGAATCCTAATAATTCAATCTCCTAAAAATTAGACTACATTCGAGGATGAATGTCCCTAAAGGAGGGGGGATGATTTTACATCCCATAAGTTTCTATCATTTAACCGACACATGCATATTTGAGAGTTTTAGAGTATGACGCATGCACAAAAGTGCTCAGGGAGTGACTACGCAAGCGTGTTGTCGAGCGGGCGAGAGGCCGGGGCCGGAGGCTGTGGGCGCTAGGCACTATGCGCCGCAGCCTGCCCAGCGCCATGGATGGCACATTGTGCCTGTGGCTTGGCACAACGGGTAGCACGTCGCGCCCTACCCCCACCGCCTCAATAGATATATAGTAAGTGTGAGTTCAAGGTTTATTTATAAAACATTTCCTTGAAGAAGACCTTCGGTAGTACCTCTTTCTCTTTTAACTTTTCATCAGTTAATCACAAAATCACGCCGTTAAATTCTGCTCAAATGCAAATTCATCTTGGATAATAAATTCTGTGCCTAGAAAGAACGTATCTGGAGTTATTTCTTGAAATCTAGCTCTAATTATCGGAGTCCCCTCGAGTAGAAGTTGTAGAAATCACTTCTAATTGAGTCCAAGATGTCTACAAGTGATAAGTAAGTATTTCTACCTTCTAAACTCTCAGAATTTTGTGAGCTTTCGACCGAATTGAACATGTTATGACTTGTGGCTATTGCGTTTTTAAATAAAGTTCCCTAGCATACTTCATCAGGTAAGGACCACAATTTAGAGGAGTTGTTAGTTCTTGAACTACAGTAGGGTTAATTGAGCATAATTCAGTGATTAGGGTATATTAAGGCTAACTCCTGTTGGCAAGTTACTCCTGTTGTTTAGCTGATACGATCAATACCTTGTAGTAGCTTATGCTCTAGTGTTGTGGTTAGCTGCTACAAGACGAATTGAGGTTGTAACATAGTATCCCTTGTCAAAAGTTTGTATTCAAGTTTTAGTATCGCTAAAGGCTACAAAGGGATTCCCTATTCAGTTATTTACCGGCTAAGGATACTAGTAAGTGTTTTGTTGCCATATTATGGCCGAAGAGGCTTAATGGTAGTTGTTAGCGTGCTTCATTAAGTTAAGTAGTAAAGGGCATAGTTTAGCGATACAATATACTATTCTATGTCTATATATACATAGTAGAGCTCGCTTACAAACCATTGGCATATCTTGATGCCTACAGGAGTAGAATCATGATAGAATGGCCTTATTTTCCCGTTAGTGGCACCAGGGTTGCCAAATGGACTCGTTGTTAGCTTTCTCGGTGAAGTACCCACTACAAGTAATCATATAGCTTCTTTCCACTTACAGATACAGTTACATGAGCCTAGCTACAAGAGCCTAGATGGATCAGCAACAGTTACAGGAGCCCAGATGGCTCAGACACAGTTACAGGAGCCCAGGTGGCTCGGATATAGCTACAGGAGCTCAGATGGCTCAAACACAGTCATAGGATCCTAGAAGGCTCAACTAAAGCTTTAGAGGTCAACTATATTGTAGTTACAACTTACCTAAGGGCCCATAGTGGTCAGATAGGAAGAGTATGGATTGCTTGCACTTATCGGGGCTTATGGGGACCCAGGTAGGTTATTCTGTGTTGTTTGCACTTTTCTGGCTTATGGGGGCTAGGTTAGATTCTTGTTTGTACATTACCTGTTAGCTATAGTCTATATTGTGAGGTTATACAGGTTAACTTCTGGCCCTTATTACTAATTACTTCCAGTTCCTTATCAGCTTTTGTTCAATTATTTACTGCCTTACATATTCGGTACATATTGTACTGACGCTCACACATGGGGCACTGCATACTTACCTACAAGTCTAGACAGGCAGGGTTCGAGACCATCTCAGTAGCTATTCAGATCCAGTAGATTGGCTAGCTCCTTTCTTTAGGAGTAGCCAATCGTTTAAGGTTTGACTATCTTTTATTGTATAGTTCTTGGGTAGGCAGGAGCCTTGTCCCGGCTAATATTTTACTCTTAGAGGCTTGCAGACTACAATTTTTTTAGTTATACATTATTAGCCGTGTGGGGCCTAAATGTGATAGGATATTTGTTGTTAGTCGTGTAGGGCCTAGTTATGTTATCTGTTAGGAGCATAGTGATCTTGTCGGCCCGCATAGGATGATATTACTGTTACAACTGCTGGGTTAGCTGATTTACTGCAGGTGTTTACTGGCCTTTTCGACATAGGGTTGTGCTTACAGCCGAGATATAGAAGTTTGTTTTCTTGATTATATGTTGCTGGCATGTACCAGAAGTGTATATGTCTAGCCAGGTCAGTTCAAAGTCCAGTGTGGCATGAGGTACCGGTTACGCCTCCCAAGGTGGGGTGTGACATAACTACTGAGAGGCCATGTTTTATTTCTAATGTTTTAATGGATTACAAATAATTCTGTGAACTAGCTATTTGCAACAAATTTTTGAATGTTGAAAATTATTGCATTTAAAAATGAATAAAAGAAAATAATTTTATTGAGTAATCTTGTGAGTACAATTCTATTGTTCTCATTATTCTTCTCTCCTAAGCTTTTCCATGATTTGAGAACCTTGGGTAGCATATATCTCAAATTGCAGGATGATTTCAACCTCCTAGAAATTTTGTCTATGATCTCCAGGAATGTTGGACAACACTTCATTTTTTCGGCTTGATCTCAGGCAGAATTCCGTTGACTACTCCTTAGAAGAACTGTATAGTTGAAGCTAATGCATGCTCCAATGCATGTAGAATATCCTTAGAAAATTATGTAACCCTCCTATTTATAGTTATAGACGGTAGGTAGTCCAAGTGCAAATGAACTCTTTTGCTTCATTCTGATTGGTTCATGTAAGCCATCAAGTTTATCATAAATGTCACGTGATAAACTTGCTTTTGATTGATTCTTGAATTTGACTTGGATTGCCACATCATTTGAATATGTGCATCCTCTTCTTGGTCTTGAATTTGGTTGTGATGCCACGTCACTCGACATGTGGTACGATTTTAGGACTCAAGATAAAAAATGAATCCAAACATGAATTTAATAAAATAACTTATTTAATTGTGTAGTACAAATCTATAGTTCAAGCCAAATAAATATGAATATAAAATTCAAATTTGTTATGAATTTAATTCAATAAAATGTTTACACTAGCTTCACTAAAAAAACATATATGAATGGACAACATGTTCATAGGTTAACTAGGTTCAGGAAAGCATTCTATTTATAGCAAATGAAGATACAGAAGTAGTATGGAAGGAAAAAGTCTTGCAAGAAGCACTCCTCTTAAGGAAACAACATCCATTTGGATTGTACTTCTTTGTCAAATAATTCTAGGTTGTGCAGGAAAAACCTAACTATCTCGTCCATAAAGGATCTCGACAAGCCACAATCAAGGCAACCACTGCATCAAAAATAATGGAGGTCTCTACCAAGCAGTAGCAGAGATGAATCTATGATTTAAGCATGACGGGTGCACCTTTTCTTTTAAATATGTTATGCTAGCTACTAATGTCGAAGTTCAGCATGCAGTGCTTTCCAAACTTAATGATTTATGAGAACTTATCACTAAAATTTTAATACTATTGAATGTCATTAATCTGATACTAATATAATAAATATACATTGTTCATCGTACATAAAATGTGACTCGAATATATATTTTGAACAAGAGAAATAAAAAAAGAGAGGGAGAGGGAGAGAAAAAATAGATAGATTTATTTGCAAAACAGATACTTAGGGAAGATGTTTGTTTTAATATATTACAAACTACAAAATTCTAGTTCTTCTCAAATACAAAATGTGTAAGTGATCATTTTGTAAACATATATCCAATGCAAGTAATAAAATATAATATATACATGATAACATAGACAAGTACAAATAAACATGGAAAGACATAAATAAAACCTAATGCACATTATATTATAATAATAATTACAAAAATAGAATTAATATTAATGAACTTAAATTAAAATTACAATAAAATTAATATAATATAATAGCATATATGTGAAACGTTAAGAAAAATAATACAATAATGTTATATATAATTTAAAAAGATATTATATGAATAATAATAACAAAAATTAAAAAAAATAGATTTTACATAGAATAGGAAGAGAAAGTATCTTATTCAATATTGAAGGAAAGATTTTAATTCTAAAGTAAACTTGAGAAAGTGATTTTCACAATTGCAGCAACAACAATAATAAATAAATAAATAAATAAGTTAATGGACTCCTAAGTGGAGAGATAAATTGAGAATAAGTAAAAAATAAAAGTACAAGTAAAATATAACTTTGACCCAAAGAAAAAAATATGAAAAAGCATCAGAGATGCTTGAGTTCCAATTTGAACCCAAGTAAATCTAATGGTAATTTCTCGACCAACAGCAAAACCAATGCTGCCTGTAAGGCCTTGCGTCTTTTAGGGGGCACAAATATCTTCGTAGGGTTCTCTCTCTCTCTCTCTCTCTCTCTCTTTATATACATACATACATACATACATACATATATATATGTACAGAGTTCTTTTCAATGTTAATGGGTGCATATGCACTCTAACCTTTACACATAGGCCCGTCTCCGAGTAGTAGTCATCAATGAAAGAAGTAGTTTGTTTTTATCTGGTTTGAGTCTTTACTTGATGTTCAAGTTGTTACCTATTTTACTAGTCTTATTTGTGTTGAATCAATAGTGTGTGTGTGTAAAACACTTGTAAGTTTCAGAGATTAGAGTTCATAGTCTTTGAAAGAGTTAGATGTTTGAGTAAATTATTGAGGTTCTAGAGTTAGTCCCTTAGATTATACAGTTGCAATCTGAAACCTTTCTGTGAAGTTAGTAAAAACCTGGGTGGACATCCTACATATTGTAGGTCAATGGTTTTTACTCACTTGATTAAGGATGTTTTTCCCGATAAACACTTGTGTTCTTTTTGTAACTATTTATTTCACTTAAGGAACTGGGTTCCTTAAACTAAGTCATCTTGAATGATGTCAAGAATATTTTTGTGGTTACACTAAAAAAACTACCCAAAAAAAGAGGGCCAAATGGACTGCGTAGGTTTTTTTGAAAAAACTGATGGATTGATATTCCTCAAAATTTGGCTCATCAAAAATAACAAACCAACGGACATTATCGATTAATATCGAGGGACATCTATCATTTTTTTAAAATTCAAGTTGATGTGTTTTGTTTAAATGCCACCCAACATAAAAAAATAGTTTACTAACGGATATCCTCGATTATTTTAATTAATTAATAAAGTCCAAATCTGTCCATCGGTATGTTCTTCATAGGCAAGAACAAATCGACGGACTAACCAATGATGTCTGTCAATTTTCTGCAAAAGAACTAGTAGAAAAAACCTGTAATTTCTGCATTTTCTACCTACCAAATTAAAATTTAATTCAATATCAGCTACAATCCAACAGTATTGCTGCCAAAATAATTCTAAATCAATAACATAGCAATTATCGAATAAAAATATCCAAAACAATGATCTACAAAGTCAAACAAAATTTAAAAATTTTAATATTTACAAAGTATCAACTTATTTTCAATGTTCCACAACATAAATCCTAACAACTAGGTTGTCCGATTGACACACTCATCATCATCATTGCTCGAACTCTTATCTTAAAATGAGGTTAAAAAGAATGGGCATGTCTATGCACTCAACTAGCAAGGAGTCTATTTACTTGTACCTTGAGAGTCTCGATGGTATGCCACATGCTCTTATTATAAAATGTGTTTTACCTTGGCTTCTGCCAAGACACGTGTAAGGTGTTTGATCTTCTGCTATATAGTAGCAATCTGAACATTATCAACCACCTCGGCTAGCTAGAAGAGGCAATAACTTTCAGTTCGGACTAGATCAGTCGAACTGGGTTCCTACATCCTAGGTGATAGAATCTTCCCTTTTGTCTCTCCCCGATATCTTTTTCAATCTAGATCTGGATAGCGACATCCGGTGGAGGATAGATCGGCCTGCCTTGGGCTTGCTAAGTCTAGTTGTACTCAGACAAAAGCCATTGATAAACCATCTGCATAATTAAAAAGAAAAGTAAGCATCTGCTTCAAAATTAACATATTACTATTTATATGTAACTTGTAGGGACTTACATAGGCATGTTTATCCCTTTGGTCGATCCATTTGTCAGAATCTGACTCGTTCTTCTTCTTCTTCTTCTTTACGTGGGTAGCTAGAAAGAGCTCCTCCTGAATGGGGCCGCGTCCCAATTTTTCGGCCTTCAAATAAAATATTATCAAACATAGTTAGTATATAAAATTTAATCAAATTTATATAAGTGTGTGCGTGTGTGTATATATATAAGTTACTTACTAGTTCTCTAGCTATTGTCCATTGGCTCTTTGCACCCCCAGTGTGCAACGAGCCACCTTTCCCTTCACTCCTGGCCGTCTTTATTGTAACAACCCGTCTGATCATTATTGAAATAATCCCAAATGGGCAAGTCGTGCGGACACCTACACTGACTCTAACTCAATATGAGGACCTCTTATTAAAATAATGAACCAAAATATTTCAAATCCTCATTAGCTTGCACAAGTTAGTATCTTTCTCGAAATATCAAATAAATGCTTTCCAAATTCTTGACTCTCTAAAAAATCTAGTCTAAACAAGTACAAGAGCTCTAAACAAAATACTAACAAAATAAAATAACACAGTTTCGTCTATAGAGAGAATGTAGAAGCTGATGCTAAGTACTCCACACCAATCATGAAACTTCAAATCTACCAGAATCTACACCCTAAAAGGTGTAGCAAGGTAGTATCAGCACACCACACATACTAATAGGCATCATTGGCCGACTAAGATTAGTTCATGCAACAATAGATAATTAACATGCAATCGATTAACTAATTTCTAGCAACCAATCGAACTTAAATTTATATCCTATCAAGTTCGTTAATCAATTCATTAACTCATATAACTAAAAAAAATATTCATACACCCTTCTCTCAAACTCTAGCCATCGATCACAAATTCTATTTTATTTTCTCATCTCGCTATAGCGGACACTTAACTGCTGCAGTACTCTCGCGACAACGATAGTTCATTCATTGCAGTGACGTTCTATTTAGGTAGTAACCCTGCTTCACTGAGCTTATCCTTTTTCAACCCCTCATTTAAACTCTGTGCGCACTCCTTATCATTCATTCCCAACTATAATTAACTTATTCAATTCCAGTCATCCAAGACCCATTTATTAACTCAAAACTATTAGCTAACCCTTTTAAATTCCTACTCTTTTACCCGTTTCCTGATATTATATCTAATTTGGCTATCTCCTAGTTAATCACAACCATCATTAAATCAGTCATGTTATCTTTTTACAGCTTACGGTGACCATATTAAATAACCATTCAATCACAAACATTAAATAAATAACTCAAGTTTTCAACAGGGAAAATATCAAACCATACCACTAGAGTTATGTCCTCCAAAAATAATGGTACAAGGATATACCTGCACCTCCATAATTCCACACTGTACAATTCAGTACCATAGTTGCATCATAGTATCATGTATCATCTCATCTTGTATTGTCTTATTATTGTATCCCTCACATCTTGCTCGAATCGTATCGGTATATCATGTATTACATTTGTATATCTGTTATCTGTAACTTGTATGCATACCTATTCTGATCTCTATCTCACAGTCGTATATATATCATATTATACCTGTACAAATCTCTATCTCACAGTTATACCATCGGTAATGTATTAGTGTAACACCCCAAAAGTTTTTATGATCGAGCCCCAGACTTGTAATAGATTCAGCAGAAAAAACTATAATTTTTCTCTAAGAATGACTCATTGTACGAGTCGTTGTTCCATGGTATAGATCATAGGAGGAATCATGTTGAGCTGGCAGTTTCCCTAACCAGTGATAGTGACTCGTGGAATAAGTTGAAGGTTGATGTAACAAGTCGTTGCTAGGAGTCGTGATAAGCCACTGGTTGTCAGGTCAATGGCATACAAGTCAAGGTATGACTCATTGTATGGTGCAACGGGTTGTGGTCAAGGGTCATGGTATCTGTTCGACTAGCAGGCTTCGGGGAGTAACGGGTCAAGGTATGACTCATTGTTGGAAACAATGAGTCATTATGAGGCTCGTGGTTTGAGAAACAGTGAACTTGGGAAATTTGGTTAGCTAATGACGAAAGGAAGCCACGAGTCATTGTTTGGGGGTACGACTCATGGTATGATCCATGATGTCTGGTAGTCAGATTTTTATTACGTATTCCCAGGGTTATTTTTGTAAATTTCTAAGCTTCTAAGCTCTAAGTGACATCGTTTTAGGCTTCTTAAAGAGTATTTTAAGGGGCATAACCTAGTCTAAGTCATTATGCTCTCATAATTTCATTAGATTTGAAATCCTCTTCTAAGATCAAGCTAGGGTTCCTCACCAAATTCTCTCCCAATCTCCTTGGGTCATATTTCAAGCATGTTTATGTACTTCATGATTTCAACTAGCCTGTCACGCCCCACCTTGGGAGGCATGAATGGCACCTGGTGCCCTACTAGGATCTGAACTGCTGAGGTTACTGAGCCCAAGCACCTCTGGCGTAGGGCTGGCTCTAACTTTAGAATCAAGAAAACAATGGGCTATATAGCGGCTGTAAATACAACCCCTGGAAAACAAGGCCTATAGCCACATGTGAAAATAAACAACTAACAAGAGACAACAAACATAGGGAGTTCTATGCGGGCCGACAAGGCCACCAAGATATCTAGTTATAACGGGAAAATGAAATCAGATGCTAAACTGAACTATGACCAATAAGGTCATCAATCAACAGCTAAACAGGGCCCCACATGGCAAACACACATAGTCTAGAACACATATGGCCCCACACAGTCGATATCATCTAACCACAGGAAAATAACACAATCTGTAAGCCTCTAGGAGTAATAAGATGTTTGGGACAGGGCCCCAACATACCCATACTGTACAAACAAAAGAAATAAACCTCTATCACACAATTTCTGGAAAAAAGGAGCTGATGGCTCTGTGCGGCTGACTGGAACTACGAGGGACCTACTCCTCGTCTATGTGTACCTGCAGACAAGTAATGGAGCACCCCAAAAGAGGGCGTTAGTACCACAGGTACTAAGTGTGTAAAGCAGTAACTTTAAATAACTGAAAGTAAGAAAATAGAACTGACAATAACTGAAGTAAGGAAAACAGACTGAAGAGGACTGAAGTAGGGAAATCAGGACTAAACATAACTGTGATAAGGAGGGTAGGGGTCATACCTGACAAAGGCGTCCTACTGTCTAACTATTAGTAACTAAAGCAACATAAACCTTACCTGGCCCCCATAAGCCGAAAGTTACAATTAGCACAGAACAACCCACCTGGGACCCCATTAGCCAGAGTGCATACAACTCAATCTATATACCCCTATCCAGGTCATACTAAGTCAACTACCAGCTATAAGCGTCTTGCCGATCCCCTGGGTCTGCAACTGGGCCCGCTCAGCCCCTAACTATAGTTGTGCCTGAGTCCGGAGAACTCCTGATATCTACACCCCTGGCGTAAGCGCTCGGTGGGGGTGTATATAAGGACAACCACGAAAACTATGAGGATCTGGATCCCCATCTTCTTCCCTTGAGGATGGCATGCCACTCTGTAGAGCGATGTATTCTCGCCCCTGGCGGGTGGCGACACAACTATTAACCCTAGGGCGATCACAGAAGCTATATCGGTATAATCAAGCCCAAAATAACACAATTTACAAGTCTCAACTTACAACGAAAACTAAACATGATAACATACTCCTGACGTACTTTATTGGGATTCATACTAGATTATTATGCTGAAGAAACTAACTTGCCGAAAGAAAATGCCTTAACATACCTCGTTCCCTGTTTACCGATTAACTGCAGAGTTCCAATTAGTATTCAATAGCTCTTCCCAATTGAAATCGTGTTACTAGAAATATAGGACTAGTTTTTAACACTAAATTCAGCAAAAAGGAAAACTTTATATATATTTACTATGTTCCAACTTTATAGAACGTGGTCGAAACCTCGTTATTTCTCGAAATTCTAGAAGGGAGAAATGCATACTTTAAGCCTGTGATCATATTGACACTAGTTTGGAGCAATTCCAACAACTTTGGCTTGATGGGACGATGATTCGCCGGGCGAATTTCACGAAACTAACTCCGTAGAAATGCTCCCTGCAGTTATACTTCGATACTCGAAGTTAATTTGGATTTGGACAGCGTTTATCAGTGTAATTGGATGAAAATTATATGTTTTCCTTCGTCCCTATCCTCTGCTGGCCGTGGTTTTTGAATTATAACTTAACTTCTAAGTGTGAGGCCCTTATATACTTGAGGCATTAGACAAGGCAATGTGGCACGTTGCCCAACATGCTGATTCTGCTCCGTGCCATGTTGGCTAACGCATTGATTCTATTTCGTGCCACTTTGCCCCTCTGGGAAGCTTTGTTCGGCCTCCTCTCGCGAAATCCCAACTTAGCACTTGCTCAGCCTTTCCCCGAGCCCTTTCCTCGTACGTATGACACTCTAAAACTCCCAACCAACATACGAATAGGCTGACTAAATGTTAGAAACTTACGGGGTGTAACATTCTTCCCCCTTAAGAACATTCGTCCTCAAATGTTAACTTCTATTTGCAAGAACCTTAACCTTGCAATTACTTATTCTGGAAAAATTTTGGCAGAGTCTCCCCTATAATATGGACTTTCCAAAACCCTAAAATGCAGGAAAGTCCAATACAGGTACTCCACACAATACAATGGCATTCATTTCACAACAGACTAAAGTCAACCACTCCACATATACATGTAAATAATGCAACTTATGAAACAACAACAACAACATACCTTTAGCTGCACAATCTGACTAAGTCTGAACTAACTGAGGATATCTGGTTTTCATATCGTCTTCTGCCTCCCAGGTCATCTCCTCTCGGTTCTTATTTCTCCATAAACTTTAACAGAAGCAACACCTTTAGTTCTCAGTCTACGGATCTGCCGTTCTAGTATGGCTACTGGTGCTTCTTCATAAGCTAACTCCTCAGTGACTTGGAAGTCTTTGACTTGAACAATCTAGGAGGGATCTCCTATACACTTCCTCAGCATTGATACGTGAAAAACTGGGTGAACGAATTCTAATTCTAGAGGTAAATCCAATTCATAAGCCACCTGGCCAATCCTTCAGCGAATCTGATAAGGCCCAATAAACCTCGGGCTGAGCTTGCCTTTCTTACCAAATCTAATCACACCCTTCATCAGTGAAACCTTCAGGAATACCCAGTTACCCACATTAAATTCTAAGTTTCTTCTCCGCACATCAGCATAAGATTTCTGGTAGCTCTGAGCAGTCAGCAGATGTTCCCTGATAAGCTTTACTTTCTCTTCTGACTAATGAATAATATCTGGCCCAATCAATGCTGATTCTCCGACCTCAAACCAACCAGCTGGTGACCTACACCTTCATCCATATAACGCTTCATAAGGCGCCATCTGAATTGTTGAATGATAGTTGTTATTGTAGGCAAATTCAATAAGTGGTAGATGTTCATCCCAGCTGCCTCCAAAATCCAACACACATGCTCATAGAATATCCTCGAACGTCTAGATTGTACGTTCTGTCTGCCCATCTGTCTAAGGATGGAAGGCTGTGCTTAGGTTAACTTGCGTCCCCAGGCCCCTCTGAAAAGATTGCCAAAACTTAGTTGTAAACTGCGCTCCTCTGTCAGAGATAATTAATAGCGGAACACCATGCAGTCGGACTATTTCTCTAATATATAGCTCAGCATAATCTTTAGCTGAAAAGGTAGCCCTTACTGGCAGAAAGTGAGCTGATTTTGTCAACCTGTCAATGATTACCCAAATAGAATCATATTTACACCTGATGCGAGGTAACCCTGCTACGAAATCCATATTAACTGCCTCCCATTTCCATAAAGGCACGTCTATATCTTGGTTCAGTTCGCTTGGTTTCTGATGTTCAGCTTTCACCTGTTGGCAATTGGGACATTGAGCTACGAATTCTACTATCCCCTTTTTCATTCCCGGCCACCAGTAAATCTCTTTTACATCATGGTACATCTTTGTCGAACCTGGATAGAGATAGTAACGGGCATAGTGTACCTCGCTCATAATTTGATGGCGAAGCCCTGCCACATCTGGAATACAGAGGTGATCCCTATATCTCAAAACTCCGTCCTCGGTTACCTGGAAATCTGTTACCTCCCCTCGCTAGACCCTATTTCTGAGCTGAACTAGGCTAGGATCTTCATACTCGTTCTTTCACTTCCATAACCAATGATGATATTGCGGTATTCTGGATTGCCGCTCCATTTTCTCCCGATTATACTATACGAATGGCTAAACTAGCTAGCTGATGCAATTCTCGGGCCAATTCCTGTTGCTCGGGCTGTAAATATGCCAGGCTGCCCATGGATTTGCGGCTAAAGGGTATCAACTACAACATTGGCCCTTCTTGGGTGATATAAAATATTCACATCATAATCCTTTAACAGCTCCAACCAGCGACGCTACTGCAAATTCAACTCTATCTGGGTGAAATATACTGCAGGCTTTTGTGATCAGTGAAAATATCTACGTGGACGCCATATAGGTAATGTCTCCATATTTTCAAGGCATGAATTTCCGCAGCTAATTCCAGGTCATGGGTAGGGTAGTTCTTCTCATGCTTCCTCAGCTGCCTGGAAGCATAAGTAATCACCTTACCATGCTGCATCAAAACACATCCTAACCTAACACCCGAAGCATCACAATAGACTGCATAACCCTCTATTCCTTCTGGCAATGCTAGCAATGGCGCTGATGTCAATCTTTCTTTCAGTTCCTGAAAGCTCTGCTCACATGCCTCAGTCCAATGAAATTTTGCTGCCTTCTGCGTCAGTTTGAGGTGTTGCTAAAGTGGAAAATCCTTCCACGAACCTTCTGTAATACCCGGCTAACCCCAGAAAACTATGTACCTCGGTCGAAGTGATAGGTCTAGGCCATGTTTCACTACCTCTATCTTCTGCATATCTACCTGTATACCAGCATCTGACACAATATGGCCCAAGAAGGCTACTAAATTCAGCCAAAATTCACATTTAGAAAATTTTGCATATAGCTGGCGATCTCTGAGAATTCGGAGCACTGTCCATAGATGATCCTGGTGATCTGCCTGTGAGCGAGAATACAGAAGAATATCATCGATAAATACTATCATGAACAAGTCCAGGTACGATCTGAAAATGTTGTTAATCAGGTCCATGAACACTGTTGGGGCATTTGTCAGTTCGAAGGACATGACTAGAAATTCAAAGTGGCCATATTTGGTCCTGAAAGCGGTCTTTGGAATATCTCTTTCACGAACTCGAACCTGATGATATCCTAATCTTAAGTCAATCTTTGAAAAATACCTCGCTCCCTGTAGCTGATCAAACAAATCGTTTATTCTGAGAAGCGGGTACTTATTCTTGATAGTGACTTTATTCAGTTGCCGATAATCTATACACATACGGAGGGAGCCGTCCTTCTTCCTCGTGAACAGAACTGGCGCACCCCATGGTGAGGTACTCGGCCTGATAAAGCCCTTGTCTAGCAAATCCTTCAGTTGTTCCTTTAGTTCTCTGAGTTCAGCAGGAGCCATCCAATATGGGGGAATAGATATAGGCTGAGTGCCTGGTAATACATCAATTGCAAAATCAATTTCCCTTTATGGGGGAATACTAGGAAGCTCATCTGGAAATACGTCGGGAAATTTATTAACCACTGGAATAGACTGAAGGGTCGGAGGCTCAGCCCTAACATCCTGAACTCTGACAATATGATAAATGCACCCTTTTGCTATCAATTTTCTCACCCGAAGATAGGAAATAAACCTACTTTTTGGCGTGGCTGTATTACCTTTCCATTCCCGTACTGCCTCCCTTAGAAAGTGGAATCGGACAATCTTAGTCCAACATTCGACATTGGGATAGCATGGAGCTAGCCAATCCATACCCATAATAGCATCAAAATCAACCATTTCTAGTTCTATCAAATCTGTTGTAGTCTGACGATTGGCAACCTCCACTGTACACCCTCGATAGACCCTTCTGGCTATAATATAGTCACCAATGGGTATAGACACAGAGAAAGGTCGCTGAAGCAATTCCGGCATAATACTAAACTTCCGAGCCACTAACGGTGTAACATAGGACAAGGTGGATCCTGTGTCTATCAACACATAAGCAGGATGAGACCAAATGTTCAGCATACCTGTCATAACATCTGGTGACGACTCTGACTCTTGTCGCCCTGGTTGTGCATAAGTAGGGTCTGGGCCCGCACCTGAACTGGAGGCCCCTAATCTGCCTCGACCTCTGCTAGCTGAAATTGAGAGCCTATGCCGTTCCAAGGATGCTGGAGCTTGTGATCATGCTGAGGACCTATCCTATCGATCGCGGTCACCCTGACCCCTAGCTGGACAATTCCTCATCTGGTGACCCTCCTGTCAACAAATATAGCATGCTATGGATCCATACCTGCATGATCCAGAGTGGCGTCGACTGCAAATAGGGCAAAGTGGTATTGTAAGCCGACTTTTCTCCACCCTCCTCTGCTGCTGTGAACCTACTGCTTGCGAACCTCCAGCGGGCTCTGGCTGCCCTCGGTGACTAGACCTGCTCCTCTGCCACTATGGTGGAGGGGGCGTCTAGACTGCCTATCTGATAACCGTGGCCTAGGTCCTCCCCGGGACTCTTGTAATTCATCCGGTCTGTCCCTGCGACGCTGCTCCTGACTCATCCTCCTAATCTCCCATTTCCATTGTCTGATACCCTCAATATTCTGAGCAAAAGCCTGCACACGGGCGATATCCATATCCTCTTGTAGTGTGGCTGTGATGCAGGTCTCAACATATTCTGGGTTCAGCCCCATAATAAGGCAGTATAACCTAGCTGGAATTGTGTCCACAAAGGCTGGCGCATATCGAGCCAAGGAATCAAACCGCATGGCATATTCCCGAACACTCATCGACCCCTGCTCCAAGTGTAGGAACTGATCAACCTGGGCCTGTCGAATCTCCCGTGGTAGGTAATGATCCAGGAAAGCCTCTGAAAAGCTCGACCAGGTCGGAGGGGAAACATCTCTCCCTCGGGACCTCTCCCAACTCTCATACTACGTACAACGATGTCCTGTAGCCGGAATACCGCCAACTCAACTGACTCTGTGGGTGTAGCATGCATCACCCTAAAAATCCTCTGCATCTGGTCTAGGAAGTCCTGAGGGTCCTCGGTTCGATCTGTTCCTATGAATTGAGGGGGACTTAATGCTAGGAACTGTCAGACCCTTGAGCTACCACACCCTCTTAAGGATTCTGCAACTGTAGGTGGCACTGGCTGGCGTTGAGCAGCCACCATCTAGGCTAGCATAACCACCACGCTCCTGACCTCCTTTTTGGATGGTACGGGTATTGAAACTACCGGAGGCGGTGCCGTCACACCGGCCATCCCAAGCGGCTCCTGACGTGGTGGCGACTGCTAGGGAGGTCGAGATGACACCTCTGTATCATCCTTAGATCGGGACGATTCTAATCGAGGATGAGTCACCCTGCTGGTGCCCTCTCCTGCTGCTACATCTAATCTCCTGCCTGTCGTAGGGTGTCGCTGATCCGACATTTCTCTGTAAACAAAAGAGTATAATTAGCTTAGGTACTCAACTCAATACTGTACCTCTCTATAGCACGACTGAATAAGAAGAAAGAGTAACAATCCTATCATTCCTTGCAGCCTCCTGCCTATAGTATGTGGTGCACAACACATCCATAGGCAAGACTCTACTTAGGACGGCTTGCAGCCTCCCTATGATACAACCTGCTCTAATACCAAGTTTGTCATGCCCCACCTTGGGAGTCATGACTAGCACCTGGTGCCCTACCTAGCTCTAACTCTAGAATCAAGAAATCAACGGGCTATATAGCGGCTGTAAATACAACCCCCAACTGACAAGGCCTATAGCCACCTGTGAAAATAAACAGCTAACAAGAGACAACAAACATAGGGAGTCCTATGCAGGCCAAGATGGCCACCATGATATCTAGTTATAACGGGAAAACAAAATCAGATGCTAAACTGAACTATGACCAACAAGGTCATCAATCAACAGCAAAACAAGGCCCCACACAGCCAACACACATAGTCTAGAACACATATGGCCCCACACGGCCAATATCATCTAACCACAGGGAAGTAACTCAAACTGCAAGCCTCTAGGAGTAATAAGATGGTCGGGACAGGGCCCCGACCTACCCGTACTGTACAAACAAAAGAAATAAACCTCTATCACACAAGCTCCGGAAGAAAGGAGCTGATGGCTCTGTGCGGCTGACTGGAACTACGAGGGACCTGCTCCTCGTCTATGTGTACCTGCAGGAAAGTAATGCAGCGCCCCAAAAGAGGGCGTCAATACAACAGGTACTAAGTATGTAAAGTAGTAACTTTAAATAACTCAAAGTAAGAAAAATGGACTGAAGCTGACTGAAGTAGTGAAATCAGGACTAAACATAAATGTGATAAGAAGGGTAGGGGTCATACCTGACAAATGAGGCATCTTACTATCTAACTATCAGTAAATAAAGCAATATAAACCTTACCTGGCTCCCATAAGCGGGAAGGTACAATCAGCACAGAACAATCCACCTAGGCCCCCATTAGCTCGAGTGAGTACACCTAAATCTATATACCCCTATCCAGGTTATACTGAGTGAACTACCAGCTATAAGCATCTTACTGATCCCTTGGGTCTGCAACTGGGCTCGCTCGACCCCTGACTATAGTTGTGCCTGAGTCTGGAGGACTCCTGATATCTACACCCCAGGCGTAAATGCTTGACGGGGGTGTATATAAGGCCAACCACGGCAAATATGAGGATGTGGATCCCCATGTTCGTCCCTTGCGGACGGCACACTGCTCCGTAGAGCGACGTATCCTCGCCCCTGGTGAGCGGCGACATAACTATTAGCCCTGGGGCGGTCATGGAAGATATACAGGTATAATCTAGCCCAAAAAAATACAATTTACAAGTCTCAACTGACAACGACAACTAAACATGATAACATACTCCAGACATACTTTACTGGGATTTATACTGGATTACTATGCTGAAGAAACTAACTTGTCGAAAGAAAATGCCTTAACATACCTCATTCGCTGTTTACCGATTAACTGGCAAGTTCCAATTAGTATTCAATAGCTCTTCCCAACTAAAATCATGTTACTATAAAGATAGGACTAGTGTTTAACACTAAATTCGGCAAAAAGGAAAACTTTATATATAAATATTAACTATATTCCAACTTTACAGAACATGGTTGAAACCTCGTTATTTCTCGAAAGTCTAGAAGGGCGAAATGCTTATTTTAAGCCTGTGATCATATTGACACTAGTTTGGAGAAATTCCAACAACTTTGGCTCGGCGGGATGACGATTCGCTGGGCGAATTTCACGAAACTAACTCCATAGAAATGCTCCCTACAACCTTATACTTCGATACCCAAAGTTAATTTGGATTTGGATGGTATTTAGCAGCGTAATTGGATGGAAATTATACGTTTTCCTTCATCCCTATCCTCTGCTAGTCGTGGTTTTTGAATTTCAACTTAACTTCTAAGTGTGAGGCCCTTATATACTTGAGGCATCAGACAAGACAATATGGCACATTTCCCAACGTGCTGATTCTGCTCCGTGCCACATTGGCTAACGTGCTGATTCTGCTCCGTGCCACTTTGCCCCTCTGGGCAGCTTGGTTCGGTCTCCTCTCGCGAAATCCCAACTTGGCACTCGTTCGGCCTTTCCCCGGGCCTTTCCTCATACGTATGGCACTCTAAAACTACCAACCAACATATGAATAGGCCGACTAAACGTTAGAAATTTACGCAGTGTAACATAGCCCATGTACTTTAACTATGCTTTCAACATTATGATATGAGCACTATATATATTTTGGGAGTAGTATTTAGCACCGAGTAGGTCAGGGGTCCGGGCAAACCCCAGGTCTCAGAATTACATTCCAACGTAACCATGATGGGGTCCTCCACGAGAGTGTCTCCCATGACCGAATAGGCCACCATGAGTGATATCATGCCTTTTCATGGTCCTACCTTTGTAATACCCCAAAAGTTCTTAAGGCTAGACTTGATATTTGAAGTGTGATCAGTAGGAAAAGTTGGAAAAAAATTTACTTCAGTATGACTCATCCTATGAGTTGTAATAGTAGTACGGGTCGTAGGAAGACCTATGATCCAGATCAGTTAAGTTGTTTCCAAATCATGAGTCCCCACTACAAGCAATAGTATGTGGGTATGACCCGTGGCCAGAAGTCGTAGTAAGTCTTTGGAGTTATTACGTGAATTATTGTATGGGTAATAGTATTAGGGTACGAGTCGTGGTTCGAGTCATGGAAATATTCTGAAAGTTGGAGAAGAATGGACTCACTAGTCATTGGAGGAAACCATAGGTTGGTGGTACGACTCATGGTACGAGTCATAATATGATGGTGTGGATCGTTGGTTCAGTCGTGAGTTGATACATTATAATGCCTCGAACTTTCGGGCTAAGTTAGGAACCCTTCTAGGTATGTGGATAGACGCACACCCAATGAATTTATGAAAACAAGGTGTTAATATTAATTTCAAAGTGTAAGAATTGCATTGGATGCAAATTAAGGTCATAAGGAACCTCTAGCATGAAGTTGAGTTGAGAGCCTTCTTGTTGATTGGGTTTTTTCATATTAGTTCGTATAAGGTTCAATTTCAACCGATTGTAGCTCCCATTTTACAATTTTTTTTTGGGTGACTCAGCATATCAAATTGATTCCTTTTGAATCTTATTTCTAGCGCATCTGACCTTCCGCCAATCGGAGTTCGGAGTAAAAAGTTATGAGTGATTTAGTGAAGCTACAACATGCATGGTACGACTCTCAGTATGAGTCGTACAAGCAACCTGCGACCCGTACTGTTGGTCGTAGTAACTTTCAGTTATAGGTTTTATTTCGATAGTTTAGGGACATTTTGATAAAATCCTATGCTTCTAACTCCTAAATGACGACATTTTGGTCTTTCTTAAGGTCAGATTAAAGGGATTAACCTAGCCTAAATCATTACCCTCTTCAAAATATTGATAGTTGGATTTTCTCTCAAGAAAGGAGCTAGGGTTCTTCTTTAACCTCTTCAAATATTCTTGGACTCTTCAAGAAAGGTCAAGGAATCATCAAACCAGGTATGTAAGGCTATCAATGGGTGTTTCCTTCCTCACCCATGCCAATTCTCTACGATTTTATGAAAATACTATCAAAAGCTTATAGGGTTTTGAAGTAGATTTATATAAAACTCTAATAATTCCTAATGGGCTTTGTGATATTTGAATATTATCATATTCTAATGGTTTTTGATAATCTTTCTGATTTAAATTATCTATAATATTATCGATTTCTTGATTTCTATTGAAGTTGGCCTAATTATGCATGACCCATGATAAATCGATTTATGATCTACTATTTCCATTGATGATATTTACAAGTCCAGTATGAATTATGATTCAAATTATGGATTTATGATATTACCCATCATGGTTTTATGAATTTCAAGCTATATGCATGATTTACAAGTATGTATGAACTTTTGAATCACGAATCATGTTTTGGCCGAACCACCGACCTTATTTTATGGCTAGTTCACGTATGTACAAGCATGTTTATGATTATCATTATTTAACTAGACCATGAAACCATGCAAGTTATACTATGAGCACTATATATGTTTTGGGAGTAGTATCGAACACTGAGTGAGTTTGGGGCCTAGGTTCTGCCTCGGACCTCATAAACTATGTGCCACCGTAGGTATGTTGGGAACTCCTATGTGACTATCCCTGGCCCAAATGACCCTTTTCATGGTGATATCAAACTTTCATGGTTCTACCCTTGGTAAGGTATGGACTCCCTCACGACTAGGGTTACAAATTAGGCTTCATGTATGCTTATATGGGGTATGTTGGTTAAGAGAATCTCCCGCTGTTCCTCATAATTTATGTATGTTTATGATTATGTATATTGGCTCAAGTTATGTTCAATAATGTATTTTCTCTTATGATTATGATTACGACTGAGTTACGAATATTTTGAAAACCTTGAGTCTTATGTTATCGTATGCTAATTATGTTATGAGCATGTTGTCCTACTCTTATGATAATATATGAGCTTTTATATAATTTAGATGTATGTTTTACTTACCTTGCATACTCAGTACATTTCACGTACTGACCGCATACTCTATGCTATATCGTTTTATGATACAGGCTCCGACCTTCAGATCTAGCATTGTCATTAGCTTGTTACGGAGTTTCGCATCCATCTTGTTGGTGAGTCTTCATTCTTCGAGGACCATTTGATTCAGACCTTGATGTTTTGTTTTAGTTTCAGTTGCCGGGTTAGTTGGGCATGTTGTTCTATCAACCCATCTATTATGTTAGAGGCCTTTAGACCACGTGTAGTACTTTGTTGTTATGTATTTAGCCCGTACCGATTATCATGCTATGTTATGTTATGTTCACTCTTCTGATATGTTGATGTGTTAAGTATTTCGTTTTGTTGATATGAAGTTAGATGAGTGTTCATGCCATGGGTCGGCTTGGAGTCTCTCGGGGCTCCTTGTCCTGTGTTATGATCCGGGTCTATATTCGGGTCGTGACAAACTTGGTATCGGAGCAATATGTTTGAAGTGTCCTAGGGTGTCTAAAAGCTGCGTTAAGTAGAAGATTTTTCACGGGTGTGAAGTGCGCCACACTTATGAGGAAAGGGCTATGAAACAATTTAGGAAATTTCACTTTTATCATGATCTATGTCGTGCGATGAAATATCTTTTGATCCTTCTAAATCGTGTACTTACACTCCAAAGAATAACGCCAGTTAGTGGAATAAGAGGCGCTCTTGAGTCATTTCTCCCTGCAAGAGTTAAGAAAAACTAATGCGGAAGAATTCATGAACTTGAAGTAAGGAACCAAAAGAGTGGGGGAGTACGACTGGAGAAGTATGAAGCCTTCCGTGATAGCCTTGGAGGCAAATAGGAAGGCAAGAGATAGTGATTTCTGCCTAGCCTTAAGAAGGGGACCAATCCTCAAAATGGTGACCTTTAACCTAAGGGGGAGATTATAAGGTGAAGAAGCAGGTCATGCCTTGAGTTTCAAGTGTGAAGGTCCAGGATCAGTAATGATGGGAGATCGATCCATGCTTATTCAAGTGTCCTTCTGTACTTCAGTCTATGTGATACTCTACTAATGTCGTATGTGAACATGTTACGCCTATGTATAAGGTCCAAGTACTCCTTACGTGTATTCTTACTCAGACTCATAGAATGAGAAGTAACTACTTCAGATGGTGATTCCAATCTTCTTCCATGATTCCATAAATCTCAGCTTCATATCCTGTCCCTCGTTATGTATATAAACTCATGTCCCTCAGCATGCTCAACTCTATGGACTCAGTCCTTAAGATTTATCGTATCGACTCATAAGATCGTGTTATATCAAGTGTATGGCCATCTTAGATTTACTGAATGATTCGTGCACATAATTTCCTTACTCTAAGCCTTATGAATGTTCCCCTATGATGGAAATGATGGTTAAAATGTGTACGTTCAGGATAACTCCCTTTCCCTGCCATAAATGTCGGGTATGTAAAAGTTTAGGAAGCGTAGTTATTAGCCAAGCATGGAAGTGTAACAACCCACATGGTCATTTTATGATTGTTGATCCATTTCTTGGGTTGAACCTTTCTGTATCCTCATTTTGTTACTTATGACTTGCGGAGATGGATGACACAATTTCCAAGATGATCCAATGAAAATTTGATAAGATTTTTGATTTTTGGAAGATTTGAAGTTTGAGAGGTTTGACCAAAGTCAACATTTCAGGTTAACTAGCTCAAATTTTGGTTTTGAAAGTTTTGTTTGTTCTGGATGGTGATTTATGACTTAGTTGGGTAGTTTGCACGGATCTCGAGGCATTCAGGAGTGAATTGAACCTTTGGTTGGATTTATGAGCTTTAAAGAAGCTAAGTTTGACCACGGTAAACTTTTGATCAAAATGACCTTATATCGGTGATTTGATGATTCCAACAGGTCCGGAATGTGTTTTATGATTGAATTGCATATTTGGTTTGTGACCGGAGGATTCCGAATGAGTTTCGGGTGGATTTGAATGTTTTGGTATGTTTAACATGATTTTAAGCATAAAATGTGGCAACTCAGAGGTTCGTTTTTAGTTTTTGAGATAAAAAAATTTTTTCGAGACTTGAAAAAATCTTAGCATGAATTCTAGGAGTTATTTGAAAAGTTGGGTGACATTTCGATAAGTCAAGATCGGGTTTTGTTACAAAAGATGAAATAATTCTTGAACGAGTAAAAATGATGTCCGGCTGGGCAAATGAGCACCAAATGGAGTTTTGATTGAACGAGTAGGTCCTTATCATTATTTGGTAACTATAGGGAAAAGAATCGTCGCATTTCGAGTTCGTATGATGAAGTTATGGCTATTTTAGTAACAATTAATGTTGTTGGTGTAATGTTGGTGTAGCCCTTTATAAATACCTGAGCAGTGTATTTTTGCACAAAATATGTTTATTTGGTATTTTGAGTATATTTGGAGTTCTGGAGTTCGTAATTGAATGATTTTTGCGGCATTCTTCTTTATTTAACAAGGGGGTAAGTATCTAATCCTTAATTTGGTATTTCTCCATGATTTCGTCAGTTGGTTTTCATTTGTATCCATGAATTTGTTGAAGGAAAATTTGGGATTTTGAGTCTGGAGTTAAGAGACCATATTTTGATGAATTCAAAGTCGATTTGAGCTCCAATTTGGATGAAATTTCATATTTCAGTTCTTTGCATTATGGGTAACATGATTTTCAAATAAAATTTCAGTTTTGCCCTTGCAGACTTGGGAATTTTTGGATCCGGGATAGAAGTATATCAATATGGGTGTCCATGATTTTATTTTCTTATGTAGAATAGGTATTTGACCAGGTTTTCATCATTCGGAATGGTTACAGAAGGGCAAATTCATAATGTGATGCTTGAGCTTCATTTTGAGACAAGTAGAGATTTCTTAATTTTTTGAGGGTTCGGAAAGAAGGGGAAGCTTAGTCCCCAGTATGTTGGGCCATAAATGGTTGTTAGACGTGTTGGCAAGGTGAGCGATGAGTTGGAGCTACCAGCGGAGTTAGTTTCGGTGCATCCGGTGTTTCATGGGTCCTTATTAAAGAATTGCATCAAAGATCCATCTGTAGTGGTTCCGACAGAGGAAGTTAGGGTGAAGGACAACCTTACCTATGAGGAGGTACCACTTGAGATCCTTGATAATCAGGTTCGTAAGTTGAGGAACAAGGAAGTAGCCTCGATGAAAGTCTTGTGGATGAATCAGCTTGTTGAGAGAGCTATGTGGGAAGCCGAAGCAGATATGATGGCTAAATACCGATCTCTTTTCCTACCAGCTTAGTTCCAGCTGGAGGTATAAATTTCATCCTTAAAACTCTATTCAGTTTTGTGTTAAGTCGTACATAACAGTTCCATTCATGTATTAGCATGTATGTATGTTTCATGAATTCAGTTCAACCATGTGTATCAGCTCGGAGTCAATCACTCCGTCCGTTTTCAGCTTCAGATATTCAGTATTTGGGATGACAATTCTTTTCCCAGTTCTTCAGTATACTTAACCCACATTCGAGGATGAATGTTCCTAAGGGGGAGATAATGTAATACTCTAAAAGTTCCTAAGGCTAGACTTGAGATTTGAAGTGTCATTAGCAGGAAAAGTTGGAAAAAAATTTACTTTGGTACGACTCAACCTACGAGTCATAGGTTGGTAGTACGGGTCATAGGAAGACCCATGGTCTAGATTAGTTAAGTTATTTCCCAACCATGAGTCCCCACTACGAGTCGTAGTATGTGGGTACGACCCGTGGCCAGAAGTCATAGCAAGTCTTTGGAGTTATGTGAATGATTGTATGGGTAATAGTATGACTTGTAGGATGGAGTTACGGGTCATGGTACAAGTCGTGGAAATATTCAGAGCGTTGCGGAAGAATGGAATCACTAGTGACTAGAGGAAACCATAGATTGGTGGTACGAATCATGGTACGAGTCATAATATGATGGTTTGAATCATTGGTTCAATCGTGAGTTGGTAAGTTATAATGCCTCGGACTTTCGGGCTAAGTTAGGAACCCTTCTAGGTATGTTGATAGATCCACACCCAATGAATTTATGAAAAAAAGGTGTTAAGATTAATTCCAAAGTGTAAGAATTGTATTGGATGAAAATTAAGGTCATAAGGAACCTCTAGCATGAAGTTGAGTTGAGAGCCTTCTTACCGATTGGGTTTTTTCGTATTGGTTCGTATAAGGGTCAACTTCAACTGATCATAGCTCAAATTTTACAAAATGTTTTTTGGTGATTCAGCATATCAAATTGAAGATTTTTGAATCTTCTTTTAAATGCATCTGACCTTGCACCAATCAGATTTTGGAGTGAAAAGTTATGAGCAATTTAGTGAAGTTGCAACAAGCATGGTGCGACTCTCAGTACGAGTCATACAAGCAACCTACGACCCGTACTATTGGTCACAGTAACTGTTAGTTATAGGTTTTATTTCGATAGTTTTGGGGCATTTTGATAAACTCCTATGTTTCTAACTCCTTAATGATGACGTTTTGGGCTTTCTTACGGTAAGATTAAAGGGATTAACCTAGCCTAAATCCTTACCCTCTCCAAAAGATCGATAGTTGGCTTATTTCTCAAGAAAGGATCTAGGGTTCTTCTTCAACCTCTTCAAATCTTCTTGGACTCTTCAAGAAAAGTCAAGGAATCATCAAACTAGGTATGTAAGGTTATCAATGGCTGTTTCCTTCCTCACCCATGCCAATTCTCTACGATTTTATGAAAATTCTATCAAAAGCTTATGGGGTTTTGAAGTAGATTTATATAAAAATCTAATAATTTATAATTGGCTTTGTGATTTTTTAATCTTATCATATTCTAATGGGTTTTGATCAACTTTATGATTTAAATTATCTATAATATTATCGATTTCTATTAAAGTTAGCCTAATTATGCATGACCCATGATAAATCGATTTATGATCTACTATTTCCATTGATGATATTTACAAGTCTAATATGAATTATGATTCAAATTATGGATTTATGATATCACCCATCATGATTTTATGAATTTCAAGCTATATGCATGATTTACAAGTATATATGAACTTTTGAATCACGAATCATTTTTTGGCTGACTCACGGGCCTTATTTCATGGCTAGTTCACGTATGTACAAGCATGTTTATGATTATCATGATTTAACTATCCCATGAACTCATGAATGTTATACTATGAGCACTATATATGTTTTGGGAGTAGTATCAAACACCAAGTGAGTTCGGGGCCTAGGTTCAGCCCCGGACCTCATAAACTATGTTCCACCGTTGGTATGTTTCGAACTTCTATGTGAATTTTCCCGGCCCAAATGGCCGTTTTCATGGTGATATCACACTTTCGTGGTTCTACCCTTGGCAAGGTACGGACACCCTCCCGACTAGGGTTACAAGTCGGGCTTCATGTGTGCTCATATGGGGTATGTCGGTTAAGAGAATCTCCCACTGTTCATCATGATTTATGCATGTTTATGATTATGTATATTGGATCAAGTTTTGTTCAATAAAGTTTTTTTCTCTTATGATTATGATTTCAACTGAGTTAGGAATATTTTGAAAACCTTGAGTCTTATGTTATCGTATGCTAATTATGTTATGAGCATGTTGTCCTACTCTTATGATCATTTATGAGATTTTATATATTTTAAATGCCCATTTTACTTACCTTGGATACTCATTATATTCCACGTACTGACCGCATACTCTATGCTGTATTGTTTTATGATACAGGCTCTAACCTTCAGATCCAGCATCATCATTAGCTTGTTACGGAGTTTTGCATCCATCTTGTTGATGAGTCCTCATTCTCCTAGGACCATTTGATTCATACCTTTATGTTTTCTTTTAGTTTCAGTTGCCGGGTTAGTTGGGGATGTTGTTCCATCAACCTATCTATTATGTTAGAGGCTTTCAGACCGCGTGTAGTACTTTGTTGTTATATATTTAGCCCGTATCGATTATCATGCTATGTTATATCATGTTCACTCTTCTGATATGTTGATATGTTAAGTATTCTGTTTTGTTGATATGAAGTTAGATGAATGTTCATGCCATGGGTCGACTTAGAGTTTCTTGGGGCTCCTTGTCGCGTGTTATGATCCAGTTCTACGTTCGAGTCGTGAATCCCTTTGGCAAGGTATGGACGCCCTCCCCACTAGGGTTTTGAGCTCCATGTATGCTCACGTGGGGTATGTCAGTTATAAGAATCTCCCGTTTTTTCTAAATTTCTATATATAACTATGTTCATGCCTTATTGTCATGACCTGAGTTCACACCCTAGACGGGACGTGGTACTTAGAATCATAATTGACCCAAGAAACACATGGTAAATCATACCTTTACTAAGACTGATCTGCTGAAAATAATAATAATAAATTGGAAGTTGACTAAGAAATAAACAAGTACTGAATAATAACAAAAAGTCGAACACACACTGAAACTCAAACTGAAGTTTACATGTACAGATTGAAAGCCTTCTAAAAAAGAACTGATGAGTTTCTGGGACATGCCCCCAGCTAACTCTAAGATCTAAACTAAAACTGGAAATAAGATACTGAAAGGGGAAACTTCGGCCCTCAGCAATTGAGGACTCAGCACTATAAGCTGTTGGAGAATCGCCGAGAGAACTCTAGCTGCGGTGTTGAGGCTGGGTACCTGAGCCTATATCATAAATGATATAGTATATAGAAATATGCGATTAGTACTTTGAATATACTGTGTATGCGAGAAGGAACTAAAACATACATATACTAAGTAATAGTGAGTTGAACTGTAATACTATAAAAATAGACTAAAATCTGCAGATTTGGACTGGACTGGGAATCATGACTCTACTGGACTGAACTGTACTATGGGAGAGTCTATAATTGACATATAACCATGTGAGCTAGATATGGAGCTCGACATATATATCCTATCGAAGAGAGCCCACCATACCTTGCCAGGGTATAGTGATTGAACTGTGTAATCACTGTATGGGGCCTATTCAGACTAATAACCTGTGGTGGCACGTAGTTCTGGGAACCAGGATGCAATAAACCCCGACCAGCTCGATGCTAAGTACTACTACCACTGAAAACCTAATTACATCTAATTTTGCTAATAACTCAAAACTAGTGTCCTAATGCTAAGTCAGAACTACTTATCTGGAAGTGTTCTGTGAGCTAGGACCTGAAAGAAACTGTGTTATAATACTTGTTAGAGCTGCTTTGTCTGAAAGTGTCATGACAATCTAAAGAACAACAAACACCCGATAAACTAATACTGCTGAAGTTAATAAAAGACTGATAAAGAGTTAAACTGATCAGCTGACATTTCTGGAGAATACTGAGTATGTTCATAGTTTGAAAATAATAACTTTAAGTCAAATCACACAGACTGAGGATTTATGCTCAAATAACATTCCATGAAAAGATACAGCATTCTAGATCAATTTTTGAATCATATAAAAATCAACCCAAATATCATACTAAACTAGAGAGGGGACCTTATTATGAAATCTACATCGAGAACTTAATAATCATGCTCTAGGGTGATAAATAATAGCAAGACAAAAGGAGTTTAAGAACACTCATAATTTATCTGAAAAAATCCTAATTCATAACTCTTGTAGGGCTAGAATAAAAAGGGTTTTACTGAGGGAAATTTTGGGACACAAGGTTGGAAGAATCCCCTTGTTGAATTCCCATATACCTGTAGAAGAATTGCTCTGAGAAAAGCACCTAAATTCTGAAGAAGAAAAGAAGCCCTAGCTCTTGGTTGGAACTAAACTGTTTGAGTTTCTACATTCTGAGTCTGAGAGTTTGGGAGAGGATGAGAGGAAAAAGTTGATACTTCCCTTTAATTCCCCTCTGAACGCACCCCAAAATGACGTAGTTTAGTTGTTAGGAGCATAAGATTTCACAAAAATACCAAATCAACAGGCCTCACAATGAGTCATTGGTTGTGACCACGACTTGTTTTTGCCAGCCGTTGTTTCTAGTCTAGAAATTTCCCTTTTCTGGATCCTCACGATGGAAGACACAAAGACTCATTGGTTGAACCAACGGGTTATTGTAATTACTCATCCTAGCTACTGAAAATTCTTAAGGGTTTTTGGACTTGACCAACTAAGGAACAATGACTCGTCAAGTGGGACGAAGAGTCATTAGTTCCACTCATAATTACTTGGGAAGATTTGAAGCAACTCCGGATATCCCCTGATGGACACACAAGATGAGTTGTTATTCGAAACAATAGGTCCTTATTTCCATCAGTTGTCATTGGGGTGACTTAAGCATTTTTCTAGATCTCAATCAATGGCTACGTAGAAGGAGTCATTATATCAAGCAATGACTCATCATCTGGCCCATTATTTGATAGGAAGGTTCTGATCACATTCTGGAATTGAAAAGAGGGGCAACACAATGATTCGTTGTTGCTAACAATGGGTCGTTGCACCACCTATTGAATTTGAGGGTTGAAAACTATAGGGCTTACAATGACTCAGACAACAGATCATTTTTATTCACAATAACTCATTGGTTGAGCTGTCCTGAGGCAAAACTTTTCTGGCTCCTTTTCTGGCTCCTTTTCATTCCTAGTCTGGTTTTGGTCTAAGGAACTTTTGAGGGTGTTATAATATCTCCCCCTGGGAATATTGATCCTCGAATGAAGTCTAAGTAAGCTAAAAGATTGTGGAAAAAAGCTTCAATCCCGAACTGAAGGCTATAAGCTGATTACTGAAGCATGAATAGGGCTGATGAGTATAGAACTGAATAGAGTACTGAAGAGGAATTTAGTACCTAATGTTGAAGTTGAGCTGGAAGGGAATAGGTGAGAGTATTTATCCATCATGTCCGCTTCTGATTCTCGTATAGCTCCTCAACTAGCTAGTTCCTCCATAAGACCTTTACTGAAGTGATCTCTCTGTTCTTCAGCTTACAAACCTGTCGGTCTAGGATTTGAACCGGAACTTCTTCGTAAGAGAGGTTTTCCTTTACACCAATGATTCTTAGAGGCACTATTAAGGTCAAGTCACCGATGCATTTCTTCAACAAAGACACATGGAAGACTGGGTGCACCGATGCTAAATCCACAGGCAACTCCAATTCATAAGCCACAATACCAATGCATCCCAGGATTTTGTTAGGGCCAATATATTTGGGATTGGGCTTTCCTTTCTTCTCGAACCTCATCACCCCTTTCATAGGTGAAATTTTTAAATATACCCAATCATTCACTACAAACTCCAACTACCTTCTCCTTACATCTGCATACGATTTCTGTCGGTTTTGAGCTATTCTCAGTTGTTCCTTGATAAGTTGAACCTTCTGCATGGCCTCATATATTGAATTAGGTCCTACCAAGGTAGCTTCATCAACCTCAAACCGTCCTATAGGAGATCTGCACCTCCTACCATAAAATGCCTCGAACGAGGCGATTTGAATATTAGAGTGGTAGCTATTGTTGTACGCAAACTCCATGAGTAGTTTGAGCCTCATGCTTAATTTATGATTAACATTTTACGTTTTCACTATTTTACTCTAATGATCTATCTTGACTTGCATGAATGATTTCATACTATTATTTTACTAGCATGTTTTACCTCCTCTACACACTCAACATATTTTAAAGTACCGACCGCATACTCTATGCTATATCATCTTGTGATATAGGTTTGGGTGATCTATCTTAATCTCATCACTAGCTCGCACCCACATTGTTCAGCTCCACCCCGCTTTTGGTGAATCCTCATGATCCGAGGGCGCCAGTCTTGGTTATATCTTTGTCAAGTCTTTCACTTTCAGTTTAGAGGGCTAGTTGGGAGTGTTGTCCCATTAGCCCATCAGAGGTTTTAGAGGCTTTCAAATGACATGTATAGAGGCTTTTCAGCAATATTGGTTGTCATTACGTTTATGTTGATATGCTTCTCAAATGTTCTCTATTTCATGCTTATATTTTAAATTTCACTTTTGTTTGTTCTCTTTAGTTGCTATGCACATGCCATGAGTTGTCTTGGAGCCATTTGTGGTTCTAGGTCTCGTGTCTCTGTTCGGGGTCTTATCTCTGGTCATGATGGTTAGATACATACCCCCCCACATTACTGTACACACATGCTAGAGGGTCTTATGTCTGCCCTTCTAATCATGACCTGTAGGGGACTTTAGAAATCCATGTACTGTACACCCAGCCGTATGAACATCTCATCATACCTGTCTGTGTACTCGTATTTGTACACCCAGCTGTATGAACATTGAGTCCTACCTATCCGTGTACTCATCCCATATTGCTCGCCCAAATGCTCACCTCGGGCATGAGCCACTCATGTCTAATTACTCACACACATGCTTGATCGTACCAATACGCTCGTCTGGATACTCACGTCAGACATGAGCCTCCCATCTCAGATTCTCATTCTTCCATCTCAATAGGTCTCCTCATTCTCTCACTTGGTTACCTCGTTTTTCACCCATAGTTTCAAGAATAGTATATCACAGTTTAGTTCACTTAACGAAATTACATTCAACAATGAGAATTAACCAATATGATCTACAACACAATCATAGTTCGAGTCCATATCACAAATCAATTATTCATTGCATTACTCTATTTCCGAAAACATTTGAAGCGTAGTGTAAACTGGCTTGATCATTGTATTTGGCCTCACGAGGGTGGGGTTACTTTTGTGGTGATGGTCTCACTGTGGCAGTTATAGTACCACTGCAGCAGTACTGCTTAGGCAGTACTTTGACTAAGTTCTCCCCATAGATTTCTCTTGTAGTGTTTCTTCGCAGTCAGCTCACCTACTAAGCATATGCATATTAACCAATCTCTACTGTCAAACTACCCTTCTTTCATATGGAGCATCAATCAATTCAACACGTAACATAAGAAACACAGATACATAGACCATCGCAAGTTAACTATTTACTCATTAAACCATACGAACACACGAACCGTCTGAACAACTACACCCATGACCCTACTTTGGTCCCTTATTTGAAAGCATACCTTAGAAGTATCCCTTAATGATTTCCAACTAAGACAGAAATCCAATGATCTAGACTCAATACTCTTCGTACCCACGTGATTGCATAATACGATAACTTTATCACCTCTTTCTTATTGTTTTCCAATTACTTCCCCCTCATATTAGTTACTGACCGTACTTGTCTATTAATGATTAGCATGATAACTCCTATTTTACTCATCAATGGAACATGCATCATACACACATATATACGAATTGCTAATCAAAGTCTAACACATAGGTAAGTCATAGCCTACCTGGATGAAAAGCTATCGTCAAGAATTCCACAGCTACGTACGTGCCTCGAGTTCTGAGTTCTTGTAGAGAACGGTCGTGATAGATGGTGAAGTCCTTTCCTTCTCTAGCCTCCTTTTTTTTTTCTTGTTAGAAATCCTAACTTTTGTTTCTAGGAATTTATATTCACCAAACCGTATGGTAATAGGTTTTTAAATCCAAATCTGGATAGAATTACGGAGTTTTGTTCCATGTCACCCACTTAGCGAGGAGCCCTCCGCTGCGGCGGTCGCGTTACCATGAAATTGGCCAATTACGGCGGCCCTGCAATTGGGCCCACCTAATTTCAACTTAGTCCATCACATAATCCTTTAAATCCAAGGACATAAACCAGCCTCACAAAAATTTTAAATTTTCCCATGT
Source organism: Datura wrightii (assembly GCA_035772735.1). Lineage (NCBI taxonomy): Eukaryota > Viridiplantae > Streptophyta > Magnoliopsida > Solanales > Solanaceae > Datura > Datura wrightii. Next base: position 103,121,275 of record JASDFA010000007.1, read on the forward strand.
TTATGTTATCAAGGTACTATATGATTGGGCAGATTGTTATAGTTATAGCACCCTAAAAACATTGACGCTTGACTTTGAAAATTTTATACAGACTTGATGTTATTGTCTGGTAAGGATGAAAGTAAAGGTTGTGTTTTAGATAGGCGAATATAAAATTTCATGGGCCTAGTGATAAGACCGCTATGACGCCATATCATCTCCATGGTGGGACCGCTGTAGCAGAAGACACGGACCAGAACTTTGTGCTTTTCTCACTTTCAAAAACCAGATCCTAATTTAAAAATGTTTTGTCATTAAAAACACCCTGAAAATAATTTTGGCCATTCTAACAGGGAAAATGAATAGGGTGGCTAGAGAAGGGAAAGATTCCACCATCCTCTCTGACAAAATTCCTCAATAAAAGTTAGACTCAGTGCAAGAAACAAAGCTCTGGCGCTTTCCTGGCAGCAGCTTGGCCGCAAAGTAATTTATGGCTTACCTTTGAGTCAGACTATAATTAGTTAATCGTATAAGTATGTGCTATACAATTAATGAGGGTAGAGGGATCATAAAACACGATATCGTGATGTAAAGATTTGTAGTGGCACAACTACTAAAATTGGAGGATTAATATTAGGTATGAAAACCTAGAAAAAAGTGAAACCTAGCTGATAACTAAATATTCAGGGTGTATTCTTGATGTGATGTTTCTGATAAAATATTCATGAGGTGATATTATTATAATATGTTTGACGATACATGATGCTAATTGCTTGTGATTACAAATTATGGTGGTGTGATTTCAATGGTATTGTCCTAGTTGAACAATTATAATAGAATAAATTAAGGGAAGATAGGAGAAGATCAGACCTACAATGGATAGAGGAGTTTAATATCACAATTTAATCATTAGGAATTGAATACATGAGTCTAGTAGTATAACTTAACTAGCTTAAAAAGAATCTGAGGTAAGGAAAGAATGGGTAGTTCTGAGGAACAAAGTAGTGGGGTGGGGTGGAGTAATGAATGTAACACCCTAAAAGTCCCTAAGATCAGTCCTGAGAGTTGAAATGGAGAAAGTAAAAGAATCTACACTAGGTCACAGAATGAGTCGTCAAGTGACTTGTCGTTTGGCCTAACGGGTTGTCAAATGACTCGTCATTTGGAAAGATCAAAATTTTCAAAAAGTAATGATGGATGGTAGTGACGAGTCATTAGGACACCCCATGAGTCATTAAATGACTCATTATTTGAATAGTAGTGGGAAAAGTGGGAAATTCTAGTGTACTTCACTGATTAAGAAAATAAATCATCAAATCCCTGACGACCCATTAAGTGAATTTTCATTTGACCTAATAAGTCATTAAGTGACTCATCATTTGACCTAATGATTCGTCAAATGACTCGTTGTTTCAAGAAGTATGAAATTTCCTGTCAAATTACTAAGGGCGTTTTTCATAATTTCTAAGCTCTTAAGTCCTAAACTACATCATTTTAAGCTTGGGAAAGAGTTTTTAAGAGTATTATACACCCTAGAACTCATTCTCTTCCTCACACACTAATTAGAAGATCAAATTCTCTCAAGGCTCTTTAGAGAAAAGCTAGGGTTCATCATCGTCATGTTCATTAAATTTTCTTTGGCCCGGGTATGTGGGGTTTATCAATGAGGGGTTCTTCGACCCTTCTTCCCCCTCCAATTGAAATCATGATCTCCCATTCCCCATGCCCTAATTTCAATTTTCTAGGATTATTGGGTATTGTTTAATTCCTCCATGATTCTCCTATGGGTTTAGCTATCTTGATAACATTGATGATTCCATGACTAGGCTTTTGTATTTCTATCAAGTCTTTCATGAAATTACTATCAAGCATGATTATTAACTTCTAGGGTTAGATTCCCATTCTATTGAAATTCCATGATTTTCTTATAATATTAACTCTCAAGTTTAAGTTATGTATTATGATCATGATGTATGATTTTTACAAGAACCCTCCATGAATTTATGAATTTCAAGTATGATGATTTCTCAAGTATGCATAGCTTTTACAAGTATCATGTTTATGTTTATGGCTGACTCACGGGCCTCTCATGGCTAGTACTTCACGTATTTCAAGCATGTTCATGTATCTTATGATTTTTACTAGCCCATGTATTTCAAGTATGTTTCATGATTACTCTATGAGCCATGTGCATATTTTTAAGAGTAGTATCTAGCACCGAGTAGGTCGGGGGTTCGGGGAACCCAACCCTTAGAACTATGTGCCAACGTATGACTATACTCATGTTAAGCCTACGGGGTCTCTTTAGTGATCAGGCCATGTCATCGTTCCTTGCCTAGCAAGCTTGGGGCGGCTCTGTCCCTTGAGCGAGATAGTTAGAATATCATGTAAGCTCTATCATGATGGTGTCGGTTATGATGAATCCTCCCAGTGTTTCTTATGATTTTATGCATGTTCATTATTATGATATTTTTGCTCAAGTTATGTTTTTCAAGGTTTTCCTTATGAATATACTTATGACTAGTTAATGAACTGTTTTGAAAGCCTTGAGCCCACATGCTAAAATTATGATTATTACTTCATGTTTGAAATGTCCTACTCTCATGAACTCTTTATGTATTTTAATAGCATGTTTTTACTTATCTCACATATTTCGTATAATTAAAGTACCGATCGCGTACTCTGTATTATATCGTTTCATGATATAGGTTCAAGCAATTAGACTCAGCCGTGCCGTTAGTCCTTCTCCCTTTCAGTTCAGCTTAGCCCTGTGCTGGTGAGTCCTCATCTACCGAGGACATTCTTTTAGTCATGTTATTTGTCAGTTTAGTTTCAAAATTAGAGTTAGCTGGGGGCTTGTCCCAGCATCTCATCAGACAGTAGAGGGTTTTAAGACATAGAATAGTATTTTTAGCTTGTGGGTCGGTGTTGTGATTTTAACGCTTCTATTCATGTTTTATAATATTAAGACTTTCATGTATTCATGTTTAAGGTTTTAAGTTTCTGCTTTAATTTATTCTCTTGAGTTTTTATGTACATGACATGTGTTAACTTAGAGCCACTTGTGGTTCTAGGTCCCATGTCTCAATCTGAAGTCTAGCTCGGGTCGTGACACTGAATGTGGATGGCATCAAAATGATCGTTATGCACCCACAAAGTCTTATTATGAATGCATAGGTTTAAGGGATAATTATGGGTCCGAGTAACTGGTCATGAAATGGGAACTAATATGAACCATATTTGATATAAATTCAAAAGAATTCATTTATATAATAGGCCCCTAGGTGAGTGGGTAGGAAAGGATGAACCAATGAATTGTGAAGGTAGATTATGTGTTTTATTATTATGAGAGATGACACAAGACTTGACTATTTGATAAATAGCTAAAAAGATAGTAGATTGCAGTTACAAGGACGTAGTCCCTATATAATGGGGTGTATTTGTTGGGTGGACAATGTGGTTAATTGGTCTTATGATAATGATTTTGTTGAAGATTTCAATGAATTTTTCATGTTGTTTGAATTCATTCTAAATTTTTTGAACTGTGATTGTTATCTCTAAAACTATGAGTGAAGTTGTGAAAATTGAAGTGTATTGATAATCCATCATGTGTGGTGATTGACTGAGATCATGATGATATATGTTGAGAATGGATGGGTAATATAACCTTACCTAGAGATGAGAGGCTCTTGTTCATGGTGAGCATCCAGACGAGCAAAAGTATGATTGATTGAGATATATATTGATACTTGGAGATGAGTGGATCTTTCCAGAGATGAGTATTCGGGCGAGCGTTATGATATGAGTGGCTCATGTCAGAGGTGAGTATCCGGACGAGCAAATGAGTGGGAGTTGGTATCATGCCAGTACAGTACATTGATTTCTAGATTCCCTTTCAATTCATGATCAAAATGACAAACATAAGATCCTCTGGCATGTGTGTACAGTGATATTATGTGTGAGTGTGTGCGGCGATGTGACGGAGGTGTGTGCTTGACACATTACTAATGGTATGATTGTGACAGAGATTAGTACCGGTATGTTATGATATACATACGCCTGTGTAACAGAGTCCAGTGATAGATATGATACAGATATGTGTACAAACATTTGATGATGACAGATCTAATTACCATGTGTTCAACGTGCTCGTGATCTGTTGCATAATTGTGTTTTGCTTACATAATAAGTCTTGGTGTTTGGTGAAATAGTTTGTGAATGAGTTAATGGTTGTATTTCAAAGTAGTTGGTGAATGTGATTTATGTGTTGTTGTTGGGTTGATTTCGACTGTGGACATAAAAAGAATAAGGTAATAAGATTACAAATAAGAATATGTGTAATTACTCAGGTATAGATTGATACAACTTTTGAATGATGTAAGACCTTGTTTATTTGTTGTAATATTGGAAAGTGGAGAATGCTAGTGAAGTCGAACTACTGCCTAGAGCAGTACCACTACAGCGGTGGAATCCCTGCAGCAGCAAGATTGCGATAGCGGTTAACTTACCGTTGTAGCATATTCCAGTTAAAACTTATGCTAGTCCTGGTGGTTAAGCTCGGTAGTGAAAGAGGGATGTTTGATAAATCAATTAGACTAATTAGGGATTAAGTGACTTGATAAATTAATTGCAAAGTCGCCTGTTAAAATTTGATTTATTGATTTCTCATTAATTTTATGTTGTTGCTTGAATTAATTATAGTTGGCTGATGATGCTTACCAGTACGTGTAATGTACTGATACTACCTTGCTACGCCTTTTTAGGTGTAGGTTGTGGTAGGTTTGATGTTTTATGACTAATGTGGGGTATTCAATATTAGCTTCTGCATTTCTCCACAGATGAAGCTGTGTGTTTTTATTTATCAGAATTCTATTTAGAGCTCTTGTACTTGTCTAGACTAGATCATTGGGAAGAGTCAATTTTTGGGATTCTTTTATGATATATTACTTTGAGTTAATTGAAAGAGACCACAAAATTGGGATTCATTTTACGTTATTGATTCTATTAACATATTATAAATGGTGTTTCAATAATGAGTTCTCCTATTGAACTAAGGTCGACTAGGTTCCCACATGACCCACCCATTTGGATCATATGAAGTTGGTATTAGAGCCTCTAGGTTACTGGTCTTACAAGTACAAAAGCAATGTCAAGTAGACTCTTGCAGATTAGTGTGTCGGCATCCATGCCTGATCATCAGGAAGCTATGTGGCATTTAGGAATTCTTCCCCTTATTTCTCTCCTATCATGTCATCTAAACATGTTGTTCGCGTAGGTTGATTCCAATTGGTATTTGAAAGATCCCAATTGGTATCTCGATGGGCTCAATTGGTATCTGGTGATGTGAGTTGTGAGGGAATGTAAAATGATTATGTGTGAAGGCTAGTAATGATGAAAAAGGCCTGATGTTTACCGGAGAGACCAAATCATTGTAATTGTTCTTCTTAGCATGTTTTCTGCAGCAATGTGTGTCTCGCCATAGCGAAGTCACTATAGAAAGAACTGGACCGTCGTAGTTGGTCCACTACAGCAGACGATTGTTGCAGCGAACAACTGCTAGGTAGAATCCGAAATCCCTATTTTTAAAAAGAAGTTGCAATATGTGAGAATATGATATAAGCACGCAATGTGAATATAGGAAAAACAATGATATGATATAACTAAGGGGGGATCAAAGACACAACTATTTCTTAGGACGTCAAATAGGAACCCGTAAACCAGTAGCTAGAGAAGGTAATATCCAAAACAAGTAACAAAAACAAGAATTACCTTTCATGCCCCAAATGGGGGCAACCCAAATTAGTAGCTAAAGGGGACTGGGGAGGAAGGTTCTGTCCTCGTCACTGCTACCGCTCAGATCATCAGCCACCTTGGCCTCAAATTGACTGAGGAAAGAGAATTCTAGCAGGTCCTCTCTGGTCACCTAGATAGTCCTGGATCAGAGGGAGAGGGTTTTCAGTATCTTCTTAATCTCCTTCTACATAAGGACGAAGAGCTTGTCCCTAGAGCGCCTCTTTCTCTTTTCCTTCTCCAAGTCCTCTCTAAGTTTCACGCCGGCGTGGGCCAAGGAGGCAATTTCTCCCTGCACCCCTTCTAGACCCAAAGCAACTGCACTAGATGGTCTATCACCTGAAGGAAGTCTGGGAAACCCTCCCAAGAACTCTTGCATAGCAGCCATATATGTCTCAATCCACTCAAAAGGACCCACAGGCATGGAAGTGTCAGTTTCACTACCCTCGTCGCCAGAAGTAGCCTTCTTCTTCTTCTTTCTGCCCCTCCCTGATGCCCCCTTCACCCTTAGGGGATCAAAGGGAACGTCACTCGCTACCATGATATCTATGGCCTACAAGTTCACCTTGGACCGTTTGTAGAGCAGGGTAATGAGAGACGGAAAGGGCAAGCAAGTGATGCCCCTGGATGAAAAGTACCTCCACTCCTCTGCTATCTGTGCCCCTACATTGATCGGCATCCAAATGAGGATACAGAAAACCACTAAAGCTTAGTGATAGGTCACATTAGTGACATTTATGGATGGATGGATCCTTCGGAACCCCAAATTTAGTCACCTCAGGCCCTCAATAGTAAAGTGGATACCGTGAATAGTAGTATGGGTGATGCCCCAATGAGATGAGGCCCTATGCTCCACTACCACATAGAGTATCGACGAGCCACCGCCAATTTCCATCCATATTTTGGGCCCTCATCTCGTCCTTCAGAAGGCAGACCTAAAGCCTCATTAATGGAGGCAGTGCTTAGATTGATTTTCCTTCCTCTAACATAGGCGACGGGGTCCGGAAGATTCTAGTTCATGGGCGAGGTGGCATAGAATTCCCTCCCTCAAGCCTCATTGGTCTTGCAGGGATCCTTGACCAGAGGGCCCACCTCATCTCCTAAAGACAAGTGAAAAATTGTGGTGCCTTCTCCCCACATCCCGCATTATAAACCCCCTTTTATGTATTAGATCTTTTGCTGCCTGCTCGTTATGCTAGAGCTGGCACTAATCAATCACAAAATGAATGTAGCTGGAGGTGTGACTGTTACCGCTACTTCTAGAAATGATTATGAAGAGACCTATAGAAGGCAAGTGCATTAGAAGAGTAATCCAATGGAAAGATATAGAACTTGAATCAGAAATGAAAAACAGGGTACACAACTCGCTGCCTAGGGCATCACTGTTGCAGTGAACGGGTTTTCTCGATAGTGTGTCAGCTGCCACAGGATCAGTTTGCCATAATGGCTAAACCACACGGGAAGGGTAACCTCTGTAGCGAGTATCGTCGTCCCCAGCAGACCTCCGACCCAACAATAGAGGTCGAATTTTCAACTTCAATTTTTCCCAAATTTGGCATAGATCGAGCAAGAGAGGAGTAACCTCAAGCCCTAAATTAGTTTTCAACCCGGTATACCTCTCCTTCAAGCCTTAGGGACTCAAACAAGTTCAAAACCACAACCCTTCTCAAAGCCCCCCCCCCCCTCAATTTCTAGCCTAATACCCCCATGAAAGTAGCCCATGGTACGTAGAGAATTTTTCAAAGAACTTCAAAATGTTAATATTAGTAGCATACTTCGAGAATCTAGCCTAATAGTTCACAAAGAAACCTATCCTCAAAACCCCAATAATTACCCTAAAAAACATAAGTAGACATGATATTATGTCATGACCCGAGTCTATACCCTGGATGAGGCATGGTTCTTAAAGTCACAATAACCCCAAACCAAACCATGGTCTATTGTAACACTGGTAATCTGAGTAAACATATGCGGAAGCTTTAAATAATACAATCATTTAAGAAAGCTAGGTTGACAAGAGTCAATTCATCTAAAGAAAAGAATACAACACTAAATGACTGAATCTAAGTCTGAAATCCATCTACTAACGATGATTTGCTGGGACAAGCCCCCAGCAAACTCTAAAGTCTAAATGGAAGAAAATAACTAAGGAATAAAATAACTTTCTCGAAAGATAAGGACTCATCACTGCTGGTGCTGATATCACTTGAAGGAAATCTATTAACACTGCTGAGGCTGAGAACCTGCGCCTGTATCATGATACAATACAACATAGAATGGTATGCATCAGTATTTTGAATGTATTGAGTAAGTGAGAGAAAATATAAACATGAATAACAAGTAACTAAACTTAATGACATGTAATGACCAACTGAAATACTGAAAACTGAACAACTGAAATATAACAGAGATGATCAATAATGACCCTGACTTATGGTCATACACATGCACTGAAGCTGAGATACTGATCTGGGCTAACTATAATGAACTGAACTGAACTGAGTAAATCTGAAACTGTAATGAGCTGAGCTAAACTGAAACTTTACTGACTAGTGGGAGAGTCTATAACCGACATATAACCATGTGAGCTAGACATGGAGTTTTATGTATAGACCCATCGATTGGACCCAATATACCTTTCCAGGGTATAAAGGCATGAACTGGGTGATGTCTGGGGCCATAAGGCCAATAAAATAACCTACGGTGGAAACATAGTTCTGGGAACCTAGGTGTGCTGGAACCCTGGTACACTCGGCGCTAAGTCCTACTCCCACTAGATAGTCATAGTCTAACTACTAGCTTAAAACTCCAAGACTAAGTTAGGGATACTTATATGGAAGTACCCTGAGAGTCTTATTAGACCAAATTCTGTAACTGGTGTTCTAAGACTAGTCAAAGTTGCTTATCTGGAAGCATCATAACCGTCTAAAGAACACACTAAAATCTGATAACTGATATCTAGGAGGCACCACTGAAATCTGAAGAAAAGACTATAGTCAAACTGATCAGCTGACATTTCTGAAAATATTGAGTAGGCTAGTATTCTGACTGAAACTGGAATAGCATGCAACTAACTGATATTTCAATCGATACTAAAAATATGGGAATCCCCAACATTGATAGAATCAAGAAATTTGATTAACTAATCAATGATGCAAGATCTAGTTTTACTGCATTCAAAAGCTAGGGCTAAATCATTTTACGAGAATCCAATTTCCACATGATTTCTAAGATTGGGAAAATATAGCAACTAATAACATGAATAATATTCCATGTAAAATTTATTGAATTCTATCTTAAAACTTTCTAAATTTTGAAACCTCAGGCTATAACTAATAGAAGATTATGGAAGGGTTTTGGGGACACAAGGGAAGAACAATTCCCTTGTTGAATTCCCACATACCTAGTGATGAAATCTCGGAGAAAATCCCTTGAGAATCTGAGAAGAAAAGTTTATTGCCCTAGCTTCTGCTCTGAGTTTTCTGAGAAAATTCTATGATCTGACTTCTGAGGGAATAAGAGGAATAAAGTATAGTGTCTATTACCCCTCTAAATTCCCTGAATATGACCTAAAACTACATATTTTAGGGATTAAAAAGGTGAGAAGTTACAAATATATCCCTAGGAGAAAATCTGGAAAAACTGCTGACAGGGACCAACAGGTCACTCAACGAGTCATTGGTTGAGAACACGACTCGTTGGGATTAGTAATTGGTCCTGGGCCTATATTATTGGCTCACTGGAACTGGAAATGAGAGGGACCATGACTCGTTGGATGAACCAATGGGTCGTTGGTACCTCCTATGACCACTGGCAAGAAATCGAACAAAACACTGGACCCTCTCTCCAACGGGTGACACAATGATTCGTGGGCTAGGACAACGAGTTGTTGTCACCTCTCATTTTGTCCACTAGAAATCCTGAAGGATTCTTGAGCTTGACACCATCGGTGGTGAGAATGACTCATTGTGTGATACAATGGGTCATTGTTTCCACTCGTTGTCAATGAAGGAGTTACCTGGGAGCCCAACTAACGACTCACACCATGAGTCGTTGTATCACATGATGACTCATTAGTTGACTCGCGGGTTCCTGGAAAAGGGATCATTGGGTTCTGAGTTGGGGATGCAATGAGTGATAGGACGACTCATTGTTTCTCACAACGGGTCGTTCCATGTCCCATTGGTTCTCGAAGGACCAAGGCATGGCTGGCCATGACCCAGACAAAGGTCGTTGGAGCTGACCACGACTCGTTGTCTCGGTCGTTCTGAGGCAAAAATTTTTTGTCTCTTCTGGATTTTTCTTACAATGTCTGAGTTGGTCGAGAAAAGTTTTGAGGTTTTACAATATCTCCCCCTTAAGATCATTCATCCTCGAATGAAGAATTAAACTGCTGGAAAATTAGGGAAAAAGCTACAATTCCTAGACTGATACTATAAACTAATTTCTGAAGGAATGACTGACTCAAAACTGATTTAACCATGCTAACGGAGTCGATGCAACTAGGCATATTGAAAATCTAAATAGAGCTGATGAATATGGAACTGAACAAAGTATTGAGTAGGAATTTAGTACCTAATGGTGGAACTAAATTGGAAGGGAATAAATGAGGGTATTTGGCCATCATATCCTCTTCTACCTCCTATGTGGCTCCCTTAACTAGATGGTTCCTCCATAAGACTTTCACTAAAGCGACTTCCTTGTTTCTCATCTTATGAACCTAACAGTCTAGGATTTGAACTGGGACCTCTTTGTAAGAGAGACTATCCTTCACTCCCACACTGGCTAGTGGCACAACCGAAGTTGGATCACCGATGCACTTGTTTAATAGTGACACATGGAAGACTGGGTGCACAGTTGCTAACTCTGGAGGTAATTCTAGTTCATATTCCACACTTCCAATTTGCCTCAGAATCCGATAGGGTCCCATATATCTTGGACTGAGTTTCCCTTTCTTTCTAAACCTCATCACCCCCTTCATGGGTGAAATTTTAAGGTAAACCCAATCATCTACCGCAAATTCTAACTCTCTACTCCTTACATCAGTATAAAATTTCAGTTGGCTTGATGTCGCCCAAATTACACCTCGCAATTGAGATATAAGCAGCCGATTGTCAAATATATAACCCAACGAAGGTTGAGGTCGATCCCATAGGGAATATGGTAAGAACTTAGGTTAATGCGAATAACTATTACTATTGATTGACTTATTTTTGAAGGGGGGAAAATATGGGATAATAACAAAAGTAAAATTAATGAATGATTGTATCAAATTTGGTTTGTACTCAATTTACGACTAGACTAGGATTGTGTTCCCCAAGATTTCATAACCACAAGGATTATACACTAGTAATCTTTTTCGGTGTTTAACATGCAATATTGGTAAGTTATGTTCACCTAAATGGTTGGTCCCCTATCTAGATGATTTTGACCACGCAACTTGGTCTGTATACGAGTGTACTTTAGTTGACCCTTACCCTTAATATCGAATTAGCTATCCCTCGGAAAAGTTCAACCTATTAGATGAGGGTTGGTAGCCTCAAATCTCCGTTGTTAATCAATTTTTCCTATTCTTTACCTCCTTGATCCGGTAAGTATGAATAAGACAAGTCCTAACGTTTGCAACCGTCAAGAATCAATTAAAACGAAGGGAAAAACAATACATGCATAAAACTCTGTTCAAGAATCACTAAGTAATTTTCACCTATGTGTATTAATTCATCTTGGTTCCCATAAACCTAGTTTATGGGTTTATCAACTCATGTTTGTGTTATTAAAATCACAAAATATAGAAGAAATCATAATTGCAACTTACAAAGTATTGTAGAATAAAACCAAGTATATTGAATAAAATTCCAATGTATCTTTCGTATCTTTAAGCAAGAACAATTGTATGAAAACTTTCTCAAGAATATCGCTCAAGATTCTCAGAAAAATCATCCTATGAACCCTTTCCTAAAATAAACCTAAAACTGGGTATTTATAATACAAAGAAATCCTTTTCCTAAATAAATCTAAAAACTAGGTCGGCAGTGGCAACGGGCCATGTGATGGATCGTTAGGCCTTCTAACGAGTCATTCTTTTCTTTCAATCCATCGTCTTCAGCAACTTACCAAGTCCTAGCAACGGGTCACCTAACGACTCGTCATGCCTTAGCATGAGTCGTTAGGTCCCTCGTAATCTACATCCTCAGGAATTGCAGTGCATTTCATGGACAGCTCCAGTAGCTTGCCAACAAGTCGTTCCTTCAGGCGATGCCTCGTGATGTCGGTCGTTAACTCCACTAGAAACTTGGGCGAGTTTTTCTCTTCAGAACCTAATGATTTACCTCACGACTCGTTACCAAGTGTAACGAGTCGTTCCTCCAACTTGTCAAGTGCACTGTTTTACTTCTTCAAAACTTCATCGTTTTTCCAACGCCTCAAGTGACAGGTCGTGCCTCCTGCCAATGACTCCTTAAGTACCTAGAAGTCCTCTTTCAGTTGTGTTCAGCACTAATTCGACCAAAATCACTTCTAGACTTGTTTTCCTACACATTACGCACAAAATACCTTATACCCACATAAACATACCTGGAATGTGCATAATTTCTTGGTTTTAAGCGTCAAAAGTTCCATAAAATCATGGCACGTCAACACCCTCAACTTAGAATGTTTGCATTTCCTCAGGCAAAAACAAAACAAAACAAAACAATTTACTTCAACGTTTTAATAGGAAAAAATTTAGGAAACTTACAACAGTCATCAAAATCAAATTTTCTAACCCCTCCCTCATCATATCAACTCAAAACACTATGCATATGCAAAATTTCCAACCATAACACAGTGGAATAGAAACATGGCAAAATACTGTCACCTGCAACCACGCACATAAATCTATAACACCGCCCTAAACAATTTGCAGACGAATCGGTTGACCAAGTGCACTCACCTTAAAGAAGTCCCACACTCATACATATGTATATGATTATCTCGGTATATTTTTCTTGGGACTAGGTAAGATCCACTCACTCTCACAAAGAAATTCAAATTGTAAGCATACAATAGCATAGACTTGCCTTTACTTTCAATACCTCGATTTTCGAATAAATAACTAGGATCACTATAGGACTTTCTCGGCTTGTAACATAGGCTCGGGCTTTGGTGTGGTATAGATGGATTTTAATATCTCAACCCTCCTTGGCACTACGCTTTTTACTCCACCTTTCACCTTTATTTCAATTTTCTCCCTTTTTTCTTTCTATTTTGCTTTTCCTTTTCTTTGCTTTAGACACTACGGATGCAGTCACTTCTTACTCAACAAAAAATTATCGATGTCACACATTTTTTTTCAAAAACTATTTTTTTTTCCTTTTGAACAAGCATATCGCACCCTCTCTTTTTCCTTCTTTTTCATTACCCGACTTTACTTCCACCTGACTCTTCTTACTCACTGCTATCATAGCCACCCTCATCTTAGATGATTTGTCTATGTTGAAGTTCCCAATGTCCAAGGAGGGTCCAGGGCCAAAACAGGTTAATTCATAATAAAATCAGGCAGGTGAATTGGCGTGAACGAAAAGAAAGGTCAATTAAAGATCAAACATTTGGATCAAGGGATTTTATTCACTTTGGTAGGTCTTTTAAGCTAAAGTGGACTCATAAATCAAAAACGGCCTATGATCCTTTCTTAGCTCTTTATCCTCTATCTCGGTACGATTGACCAGGCAAGTTCTAGATTGACACACATAACCGAATTCAGCTATCAGACCTTACTTCACACATAGCACCGGTCAACATAATCAATTCTACTAATCACTAGTTCAGGTTTAGCCATGCAATGGTAAACAAATTCACAGTTCCAATTCCATGCAAAGATTCACAAAGGTTATAATTGTCAACTCTCACATACACATATATAAAATTTTTTGGAGGTTTATCAAATAATCAAAAATCAAAATATCAAACAATTTTAGCTCTTGACTGCTTTTAGGTTTCCTCACTTTCTTCCGACTGACACAAATAAAACAAAAATATAAAATAAAATCCTAAACATGTCGGTTCTACTAGATATGGAACACCCGAGGGAAAAGATATCCGGCAAGAAAAAACCTCGGGTTATGTTCAGCAAAACAGAATGCACAGATATCCCTCCCCACCCCCATCAAAAAAGCATGCCTCGTCCTCGACGCATATATATACAAGACAAAAACTAAGGGAATAGGAAACATACCTGTGCGACCTAGGTGTCAGCTACCTGGTCAGTGGAGGGTGTTGATATGCCTCCAACATCAACTCCAATATTGTCGGCTTGAACCGGCGCAATATCATATCCAACCGAGCTCGTTCCTTCACCACGAGCTCTTGTTGCCTCAGTCTCGGCTCTCAGTCAAGCCTCCTCTCTTGATTCCTGCAGTGCTCTCCCCATCTCACTCAGCTCCCATTTTTGCTGATGGAGTAGAGATGTATCAATATCATCACTTGCCTCCTCACGAGGCCTCTTCCCCTTTGCATGTGCCACCGGCTCCTCCGTGATGAAATCGAAAATAGGTAGTAGCTCATCCTCAAACTCATCATCGACCAAGGGGAGTACTGGTGGAGGTAAGTTGTTTGTCGTGCAACCAAGTCCCGCACCTCGGATCATAATGCTCCCAGCTTTACGTACCATTGAGATAACTCTGACGCCTATAACTGTGCAAGGCACTTGTCCATCCTTCTCTCAAAAGCGTCCAGTCGCCCATGCACCGAACTGGATAGTGTCTCCAACTCCTTTGACACCCACGACTTAACCTGCTCCATCAATACTTTGACCTGTAGAGCTGTGTGTGCCTTCTGCTTCTCTACTTTAGCCAGCCGCCTAGCCATATCAACCAAAAACTCCTGTGAGACCGTGAATAGGCTGGTTGTGCTAGATCCACAACATCTATAGCCTCAGCCTGGCTACCTATATCTCTACCCTTAGTGGGCTCAGCCGCTAACTCGGCGAACTGTGCTTCATCGGTCTGCATCCCGCTGCCAAATGCCTTTGCTATTATGGTCGCTCCAATGGATGCAGATGTCTGAGTCCTCGCCTTTGATACCGGGTTTGTATCATCTCTAATCAACCCAATATCGGTAATCTTCTGAACTACCACTCTTTGATCAACTGATGGCAATTCTGGCACTTGAGACTCTCGATAGAGTCTATCAATCAAGCATGGGAAGGTAATCATTGTTCCATCATTTACAGCCAGCTCCTGAATCTCCTCAACGATGAAACGCGGGAAATTGATTGCGTACCCCTCCAAGATCTGGGTACCAGTGCTGTTCTGTCGGGTGAGAGTATATTGTCATTACTTGTTGGTACCAGGCTGTGCCTCACCAGTGACCACCAAAATTTAGCCTGGAAATTCAAAGTGGCCTTCTTTATCTATGACTCAGTACCATGCAGCCATTCAACTAACGGCCCCTTTGTGGAAACAATGTGGGAAAGCCAAGTGTACTGTTGTATCCGTTCCATGCTATTCAACTTCTTTGTTTTGACTTTCCGCAACTCGAATAACTTGTGATCAAACTCTGCCGTGTTCATCGAGGCTAGATATTCTGGCCCGTATAGAATCCCAGAAATTATCTCCTCAGATATGTCAACTAAGGTCTCACGCACTATCACTTGATTCAAGGCGGGCCGCTTCTTCTAATCCTGGCCTCCTAGTGACAACCGCTGCAAGGTGGTTGCATATGCTGCATAGAACTCGTGAACCAGGCACGGGCTATAGCTGCCTGAAGGCTCTATCAACCACCCGAACTTGTATTATTCAAATACTTCCTGTAACTCAGGAAAATCTTTCAACCCGGTGGTGATTAGCATTGGCTCATCATAAAAGCTCCGTTTCGGACTTCCTTTGTCATTTGGAGCTATAACCCGATTGTATATAGCCCGCATGCCGTGGACACACCCTCTCCTCACTTTTCTCGGTTGCTCATTCGATGTGTCCGATGTCTCAGTCAGCTCATTGTCTGAGTCCCCTCGCTGGGCATATGACTCATCTACTTTGTCTATCTTGTGCCCAACTATGGGAGCCTCCGGACAAGTGCAGCAGCAGCCCTAGCGCTTTTATTAGTGCGGCTAGGCGGGTCTCCTGCTTGTGGAGTGGTAGTATCAACCAGGGCTATAGAATTTGGACTTTGTTGAGCCCTAGCCCTGGTCGTCCTCCGCACCAGTTGCCCCTCCGACACTTTATATTCCTCTTCAGAGCCACTCGACTCTTCAGAGGAGGATGGATCATCTCGAAGCCTTCTATATGATGGTTGATTGCGCTCAGGTACCTTCTTTTTGGTTGGACCCCTCTTTGGTGTGCCTCGTGGAGCCATTGTGCCTGTGGAAACCATGTTAGTACAGAAGAGAAAATGAAACAAAAAATATTTGTAACTGGTGCCAGTGGTCCTGATCGGTGCTAAACGAGTCGTTGCCTTTTGCAACGATTCGTGAGGTCACTCGTTACCCCAGGTTGGACATTTTTCAAATAGGTCTAGTGTACTTGATGATTTGTCCCAACGAGTCGTTACTAGAGGCAACGAGTCGTTAGGTCACTCGTCAAGTGTACTACCTCAGCAGTTTATTTTTCCCACTCAGTACGGGCTACATGACGAGTCATTTGGTGACCCAACAACTCGTGATGTGGCTCGTGCTCAAGAGTTCCTGTTCATCTTCTTCTTCTTTCCAGTTTACAATTCCACAATGCACAACTTCAATTTAATCATCAACCAAGGTGACTACATGATCGATAATCCATGTTTTGTACTTCCTAGGGTTTATCTGCATTACTAGGCACGTAGGAACACAATGTACATCAAAGAATCATTCAAGCTCACTAATTCATGGGTTTTCGAAATTTATTGATTGAATGCAATAATTATTCCATGTGTGGGGAAGATTACTTACAATGTAATTTGCAAGAGATGGAGTGCAATAGCAGTTGTGCTTGTGCTTCAACAAATGTGTGTGTAGTGATGAAGGTATTTCGATGGCGTTTTTTCGGTTGGTTTGTGTGAAGAAGGGGAAGAAGAGAAGAGGGAAATTTGAAGTGATTTTAACGGGGAGTATTAAATGCAATGGGATTCTTTAATTTTAATTTTTAATTTATTCCAATTTATATTCATGGGTCGGGTTAGGTCAACTTACCTAGGGACCTGACGACTCACGTAATGACTCGTGGTGTTACCCAACGAGTCGTTCCTTGAGTCGTGGTCCCTTTCCTATTATAGTTTCAAGACAGGTCACTTCATCACTTCTTCGGTTTCTCAACGATTCGTTGAGTGATCCGTCATCACCCTTTTTCTTTAAGTTTCAACTTTGATCCAATGTACTTAATGGGGGACTAAACGATTCGTTCCTTGGAGAAACGATCCGTGAAGTCAACTGTTTCTCCCCTGTTTTCTGTAGTTCTCTTCACGACTTGCTAAACGTGTCGTCAAGTCAGGCGACGACTTGTTCTGTGATTTTTCTGCACTAGAACTGAAGTTCCATTTTTTGGTTCTAACTTCAAATTTTCCATCTTATGCACCTGCACCCATCAAAAAATGTTAACACTAACTTTTTATTACATTTACAACTTGGGTTGCCTCCCAAGAATCGCTTGATTTATCGTCGCGGCACGATGTGGGTGTTTTGGCTACTCAGACTTCACCAAAAACACCTCTATGGGTTGCCTCCCATGCAGCGCCTGATTTAATGTTGCAGCACGACACAAGTCACTTGAGTTACTCAAACTTCACTCCATATCCACAGGTCTACCAGTTTGAGTTCTTCGCTTCTCCCCAAATAAGCTTTGACTCGCTGACCATTTACCTTAAATCGCTTTCCTTCCTGGTTTTCCAATTCGATTGCCCCATGAGTGAATACTTGAACCACTCGGTAAGGTCCCAACCACTTAGACTTCAACTTTCCAAGAAACAACCGAAGTCTGGAATTAAACAATAGTACCATATCGCCCGGACTGAATTCTCTTTTCTCAACTTTTCTGTCATGCTGAATTTTCATTCTTAGCTTGTAAATTTCAAAACTCTTATAGGCTTTCAAACGGAATTCATATGACTCATTCAACTGATCAAGCCTCAAGTTTGCTGCTTCGTTCCAATCCAAATTCAACTTCTTGAGTGCCCACATAGCTTTATGCTCAAGTTTGACCGGGAGATGACATGCTTTACCATAAATAAGCTGATATGGAGACATACCAATAGGAGTCTTGAAGGCGGTCCAATAAGCCCATAAAGCATCATCTAGCTTTCTTGCCCAATCTGTCCGGTTTGCACAGTTTTTGCCAAAATAGTCTTTATCTCTCTGTTGGTGACTTCAACCTGCCCACTAGACTGCGGGTGATAGGGTGTGGCCACCCTGTGTTAGACCCCATATTTTTCCAATAAAGAGCAAAACAACCAGTTACAGAAATGCGAACCTCCATCCCTAATGATAGCTCTGGGGGTCCCGACTCTTGCAAATAGATTCCGCTTCAAGAACGCTGTGACACTCTTCCCTTCATTGTTTGGCAGAGCAACTTCTTCCATCCATTTTGAAACATAGTCAACAGCGACAAGTATATACTTCATCCCAATTGAGCTCAGAAATGGGCCCACGAAATCAATGCCCTATAGATCAAATAACATAATAACGAGGATGGGAGTAAGAGGAAGCTCGTGCCTCAGTGATATGCCTCCTTATCTTTGACATGCATCACATGCCTTTGAAAAATCATGTGCATCCTAGTGAATAGGTTTCTAATAGTACCCACGTTTTAGAATTTTGTGGGTTGTGCGGATCCTGCTGTGGTGGTCTCCCACAGGGGATAAGTGGTAGGCCTCTAATATACTCAACATCTCTTCCTCGGGAACGCATCTTCGAATAACCCCATCAGCACATATGCGGAATAAGTAGGGCTCATCCCAGAAGAATTTCTGCACATTGGACATAAACTTTCTTCTCTGGTGAAAAGATAAGTGCTCTGGTATAACATCGCTCACCAGATAATTAGCAAAGTCTGCGAACCATGGGATGAGATTTTGGGATGCCGCTAGAACCTGCTCTTCTAGAAATGCGTCGTCTATATCATGCTCATTTTTAAGTTCTGCATCAGGTTCTAATCTGGATAAGTGGTCTGCAACCTGATTTTCAGTCCCTTTCCGGTATTTTACCTGATATTCGAACTTTTGTAGTAGCAAAACCCATCGAATAAACCGTGGCTTGGCATCTTTCTTTTCCATCAAATATCTCAAAGCTGCATGATCTGTGTGGACTATCACCTTGGTTCCGAGCAAGTATGCCCGAAACTTCTCAAATGCAAAAGCTATAGCCAACAGCTCCTGTTCTGTCACAGTATAATTTTTCTGAGCTGCCTTAAGAGCCTTGCCAGCATAATAAATTGGAGGAATAGTCTTTTCACACCTTTGGCCCAACACAACTCCTAGGGCTACACCGCTAGCATCACACATCACTTCAAAAGGTAAAGACCAGTCAAGTGCAATGATTATAGGGGTCGTCGTTAATCACTCTTTCAGAAATTCAAACGCTTTTAGTCATGCCTCATCAAGAACAAACTTCACCTCCTTCTCGAGTAGCTTACACAATGGATGTTCAATTTTGGAGAAGTCCTTGTTGAATCTTCTGTAGAACCCTGCATGGCCCAAAAAACTACGAACACCTTCACAGAAATTGGAGGTGGCAGACCAGCAATCACCTCAATCTTTGCTTGGTCTACATCCATACCCTTGCCCGAAATCTTGTGGCCCAGCACTATTCCTTCCTTGACCATGAAATGGCACTTTTCCCAGTTAAGTACCAAATTTGTCTCTTGGCATCTTTGAAGCACCTTGATCAAATGGGCCAGACAATCCTCGAATGAGTCACCCACCACAAAACATTCATCCATAAAGACTTCAATGATGTCTTCCACCATGTCAGAATATATGGACATTATGCAACGCTGAAAAGTGGCAGGTGCATTGCATAATCCGAACGACATCCTCTTAAACACAAATGTACCATATGGACAAGTGAATTTGGTCTTCTCTTGGTTTTCAGGGGATATAAAACTCTAATTGTACCCCGAATAACCATCAAGGAAACAATAACATCCTCTACCTGCAAGTCTGTCTAGCATTTGGCTCAAGAATGGCATCGGAAAGTGGTCTTCCTACGTCCACTGGTTCATCTTTCTATAATTCATGCATACTCTCCAACCGGTGACTAGTCTTAGAGGAATGAGCTCATTTTTTGCATTTGGGACCATCATGGTTCCTCCCTTTTTCGGTAAACACTGGACTGGGCTTACCTCTTTGTTGTCTGCAATCGGATATACCATCCCTACATCCAACCACTTTATGATTTCCTTCTTGACCACCTCTTCGATAGGTGGGTTCAACCTACGCTGATGTTTAATACATGGAATGCAGTCTGGTTCTAGCTAGATCTTATGAGTGCAAATACCGGCTCGGATTCCAATAATATTTGCAATGGTCCACCCAATAGCTTTTTTGTATCTTTTCAAGACGGAGACTAAAGCCTCCACTTGCCATTCCTCCAGGTCAGCAACAACAATGACCGGTAAAGTGTTACCAGCTGCCAAGAATACATACTGTAAATGGGATGGGAGTGCTTTGAGCTCTAACATTGGAGGTTCCTCAATTGATGGGTTGGGTGGTGGGGTCACCCAATTTTTTAAATCAAGATTGATCTTCTTTGGAGCGTAGGAATATGACCCCATGCCAGCAAGTGTTTACAATCTCCTCACTCCTATGAATCTCTTCAGCTTCATTGCCCATCAGAACGGCTGCTAAGTCATCTAGAAAAAAAGATTCCTCCATGGCTAGACCTGTTAAGTACAAAAAAAACAAAAACAAAGAAAAAAAATAAAAGGGAAATAAGAACCAACAGTAAGGTTAACACAATTAACAAAAGCCTTAGCCGTATTCCCTGGCAACAGCGCCAAAATTTGATGTCGCCGAAATTACACCTCGAAATTGAGATATAAGGGGTCGATTGTCAAATACAGAACCCAACGAAGGTTGAGGTCGATTCCACGGTGAATATGGTAAGAACAGAGGTTAATGCGAATAACTATTACTATTGATTGACTTATTTCCGAAGGGGGGAAAATATGGAATAATAACAAAATTAAAATTAATGAATGTTTGTATCAAATTGGATTTATATTCAATTTACGATTGGACTAGGATTGTGTTCCCCAAGATTTCATAACTACAAGGATTATACATTAGTGATCTTTTCCGGTGTTTAACATGAAATACTGGTAAGTTAGGTTCACCTAAATGGTTGGTCCCCTATCTAGATGATTTTCACCACGCAACTTGGTCGGATTACGAGTGTACTTTAATTGACCCTTACCCTTAATATCAGATTAGCTATCCATCGGACAAGTTCAAGCTATTAGATGAGGGTTGGTAGCCTCAAATCTCCGTTGTTAATCCTTTTTTCCTATTCTTTACCTCCTTGATCCGGTAAGTAAGAATAAGGCAAGTCCTAACGTTTGCAACCGTCAAGAATCAATTAAAACAAAGGGAAAAACAATACATGTGTAAAACTCCATTCAAGAATTACTAAATATTTTTACCTATGTGTGTTAATTCATCTTGGTACCCACAAACCTAGTTTATGGATTTAGCTACTCATGTTTGTGTTATTGCAATCACAAAATATTGAAGAAATCATAATTGCAACTTACAATATATTGTAGAATAAAAACCAAGTAGATTAAATAAAATTCTAATGTAGCTTTCGTATCTTGAATCAACAACAATTGTCTGAAAACTTTCTCAAGAATATCGCTCAAGATTCTCCGAAAAATTGTACTCTGAACCCTCTCCTAAAATAAACCTAAAACTGGTTATTTATAATAAAAAGAAATCCTTTTCCTAAATAAATCTGGAAACTAGGTCGGCAGTAGCAACGGGCCATGTGACGGATCGTTAGGCGTTCTGACAAGTCGTTCCTTGCTTTCAACCAATCGTCCTCAGCAACTTACCCAGGCCTGGCAATAGGTCACCTGACGACTCATCGTGCCTTAGCATCAGTCGTTAGGTCCCTCATGATCTACTTCCTCAGAAATTCTAGTGCACTTCACGGATAGCTCCAGTAGCTTGCCAACGAGTCGTTCCTTCAAGTGACGCCTCGTGATGTCGGTCGTTAACTCTACTGGAAACTTGGGTGAATTTTTCTCTTTAGAACCTAATGATTGACCTCATGACTAGTTACCAAGTTTAATGAGTCGTTCCTCCAACTCGTCAAGTGCACTGTTTTACTTCTTCGAAACTTCATCTTTTTGCCAACGCCTCAAGTGACAGGTCGTGCCTCCTGCCAATGACTCGTTAAGTACCTAGCAGTCCTCTTTCAGTTGTGCTCAGCATTAATTCGACCAAAATCACTTCCAGACCCATTTTCCTTCACATTACACACAAAATACCTTATACCCATATAAATATACCAGGAATGTGCATAATTTCTTGGTTTTAAGCATCGAAAGTGCCGTAAAATCACAGTACATCATGGCATTGCACTGTTTTCAACCTCTCTCTGATAAGTTGCACCTTCTGCATAGCTTCATGAACTGAGTCTGGCCCTATCAAGGTAGCTTCACCAAACTCAAACCACCCTATAGGAGACCTACATATCCTACCATACAATGCCTCAAACGGGGCCATTTGAATGTTGGAGTGGTAGCTGTTGTTATACGCAAAGTCGATGAGAAGAAAGTGATCATCCCAACTGCCTGTGAAATTGATCACACAATCTCTCAGCATATCTTCTATGGTCTAAATAGTCCACTTAGCTTGTCCATCTGTCTGAGTGTGAAAAGCTATGCTGAGCTTGACCTGAGTACCGAGTCCCTGATGAAATGACTTCCAGAAATGTGAGGTGAACCGGGTACCTCTATCAGAAATAATGCACAAGGGCACTGCTTGAAGTATGACTAGCTCCCTCATATATAGCCTAGAATAATCCTCATCTGAGTCTATAGTTTTAACTGGGAGGAAAAGTGCTTACTTGGTCATCTGGTCTACTATCACCCAAATTGAGTCATGCTGCCGGTGAATACGAGGTAGACCTTTACTAAAGTCCATATTCACTTCTTTCCACTTTCATATGGGTATGCTGATATCCTGAGTCATTCCCCCAGGTTTCTGATTTTCCACCTTAACCTGCTGGCAGTTCGGGCACTTAGCCACAAATTCTTCAATGTCTCTTTACATGCTGTTCCACCAGTAAATATCCCGTAGATCATGGTACATCTTAGTGGCACCTAGGTGGATAGAATATCTCAAACTGTGTGCTTCTACTAGTATCTATTGTCTTAAGTCACCTACATCTAGTACATATAGTCTACCCTAGTAACGGAGCAAACCATCTCCCCTTTTGGAGAAAGCCTCCACTTCTTTTCTGAGAACTGCTTCTTTTAACTTAAGCAGTATGGGATCTTCATCCTGCCTTGACTTAACTTCAACAACTAATGAGGAATCTGATCCACTTTGCACTACTACTATGCCCTCAGCTGAATCAACCAATTGCACTCCAAACCAAGCTAACCTGTGAATATCCTTTACCAGTTCCTTCCTGCTCTTTTCAACATGAGCCACGCTCCCTATGGACATCCTACATAGGGCATCAGCGGCCACATTGGCCTTGCCCGAGTGGTATAGCACACTCATGACATAATCCTTCAATAGCTCCAACCACCTTTTCTGATGAAGATTCAAGTCTTTCTAACTGAACACATACTGAAGGCTCTTGTGGTTGGTGAAGACATCGACGTGAGCCCCGTAAAGGTAATGCCTCCATATTTTCAATGGAAACACCACTACTACAAACTGATGGTCATGCGACGGATAGTTCTTTTCATGAACCTTGAGCTTTCTAGAGGCGTAAATTATCACCTTAGCCTGCTACATTAGAATGCAATCGAGTCCCACTCTGGAAGCATCACAATATACTGCGAACCTATATGTTCCTTCTAGTAAAGTTAAAACTAGATCAGTAGTGAGTCGAGTCTTCAACTACTGGAAACTCTTCTCACACGCATCTGACCGCTGAAACATCACATTTTTTTCTAAGTTAACTTAGTCATAGGAGATGCAATAGAGGAAAATCCTTCTATAAAACATCAGCAATAACCGGCTAGAACCAAGAAACTTCTGATTTCGGATGGGGAAATAGGTCTTGGCCAGTCTCTCACCACTACTATCTTTTGAGGATCTACCCGAATACCTCACCCGAGACCACATGACCAAGGAAAGTCACAGACTTCAACTAGAATTCACATTTGCTGAATTTAGCAAACAACTGGCAGTCTCTAAGCATCTGTAGCACTATCCTTAGATGGTTAGCATGTTCTTCCTTGTTTCTGTAGTATACCAGAATGTCATCAATGAACACAATGATGAACATGTCTATATATGGCTTGAAACCCTATTCATTAGGTCCATGAAAGCTGAAGGGGCATTAGTTAGTCTGAAGGACATAACCACGAATTCATAGTGACCACACAGAGTTCAGAAGGTTGTTTTCAATATATCACATTATCTAACTCTAAGCTAATGATACCCTGACCTGATATCTACCTTGGAGAAACAACTGGCTCCCTGAAGCTAATCGAACAAATCATTGATTTTGGGTAGGGGATACCTATTCTTAACTGTAACTTTATTCAGGTTATGGTAGTTGATACACATTCTGAGAGTACTATCTTTCTTTCGCATGAATAATGCTAGATCACCCCATGGAGAGATGCTGGGTCTGATGAAACCTTTATCAAGAAGGTCTTTTAGCTGCTCCTTCAACTCCTTAAGCTCAGATTGAGACATTCTATAAGGAGGGATGGAGATGAACTGAGTGTCTAGAAGAAGGTCTATGCCGAAGTCTATTTCCCGCTCGGGAGGGACTCCAGGAAGATCTTCGGGAAACACGTCAGGGAACTCGCTGACAACTAGAACTGACTAGATAGTTGGGGTTTCAGAGCTGGAATCTTTGACCCGAACTACATGGTAAATGCACCCTTTCATAATGAGCTTCCTTTCCTTAAGTTAGGAAATAAACAGATCCTTAGGCGCTAAACGACTGCCTATCCACTCTAAAACTAGCTCATTAGGGAACTGAAATCTGACGACTCTAGTTTTGCAGTTGACTGAGGCAAAACTGGAGTGTAACCAATCCACGCCAAGAATGAGATCGAAATAGACCATGTCTAACTTTACTAGATCAGCTGGAATGACCTTACTCAATACTGAGACTGGGCAGTCTCTATACACCCGGCAAGCTCTAATAAACTCACCAACTGGGTAGAGACTAAGAATGGTTCTGAGAAGACTTTTGGACTAATTTCAAACTGAACAGCTACATAGGGAGTCACAAATGATAGTATGGCTCCTAGATCTAGTAGGGCATACACACCTAGGTAGAAGAGACGTAACATACCCGTGACCATTTCAAGTGAGCTCTCCTGATCCTGACGAGAGAACAAAGCATAAAAGCAATATTGGTGCTAACCGCCATCTATACCTGAAGTGTCGGCCTACTGAGCTAGTCGGCCTGCTGGAGCTGCTGAAGTGGTAGACTGTGATCTCCCCCGTCCAGCTGATGGACATTCTCTGAGCAAGTGACCTAGCTGTCCACTCCCAAAGAATCCCCTTTGCCGTGTAGGAATTCCCCTATATGATTCTTGCCACACTTAAGGCAAGATGGAGAATGGTTGCTGGCACTGTGACTATGGGACTGAGAGCCAAATGCTCCGCGCTTCTGATCCTTGTGGGACCGGAAAGTAGGGGCACTGGCTGAAGTGGGTGTTGGACCCTTCTGCTACCGTTGCAGCTACTGTGGGTGGATACAACCACCAGACATCAGGTGGCCATACTCTGATTGATCATTTCTACCCCGCCTATTCTCTCACTCCAAATCTTTCAGCTTTTCTACCTCAATCTGCTGGGCATGAATGATGAGGCTGGAAAGATTAATGTCTTTTATGAGCATTGCGGTCCTGCACTCTTTAAGTACCAGGTTTGATACTCCGTTGACGAACATAGGCATGTTAGACCATGGCTTAGCTACCATCTGTGAAGCATATCTGTACTACCACGTGAACTCCAGTGCATATTCCTCCACCGTCCTGTTGCCCTATTCAAATTCATAAACTCTGAAACCTTAGCCTCCTTTATCTCCCGGGGAAAGAATCTATCTAGGAATGTTGTGGTGATCTCTTCAAACTCCACCAATTTCGCTCCCGCTGGTCTCCCTTCTTTCCACTGATCGTACTAGATCTGGGCTACCCCTTTCAACTGGTAGGTAGCAAGATCAACACTCTCAATGGAACTAACACCCATAATCCGGGTGATCTTCCATACCTCATCCATGAACTCCTGTGGGTCCTCTCCCACCTTGGATCCATGAAAGGCTGGAGGGTTCATGCAGGTGAAGTCTCGAACTCTGGCAGCTTCTGCAGACCCATTTGAGTTTACTAGAACCACCTACTAGTTCACTTGGTTTGTTACCGTTTGAGCCAGCAGCTGAAGTGCCGCTTTGAATTCCGCTGAGGACACTTAGTCGTCCTGAAGGGTTGCTGGAGCTGGTGGGGCAGGTCGGTTAGTGTTGCCATCCCTTCTTCCATTTCCGTGTCTTGGAAGCATATTTCACTTAAATGAAATAGAGCACGAGTTAGGAGAACATTTCCAGAATTGAACTTCAACACATGATAAGGAGTATGAACAAAAGGGAGTTTTCCTAATAACGTCTCGTAGCCTTCCTGTCATAAGTGTGGCACGCTTCACACCCATGAAAAGGACTCTACTTGACGCGGCTTTCGGACATCCTAGGATACTCTAAACCTAGTGCTCTAATACCAAGTTTTTCACGACCCGAGTCTATACCCTAGATGAGACATGGTACTTGGAGTCCCAAGTAACCCCAAGTCAACCCATGGTCTATTATAATACTGGTAATCTGAGTAAACGTATACGAAAGCTTTAAATAATACAATCATTTAATAAAGCTAAGTTGAAAAGAGTCAATACATCTGAAGAAAAGAATACAACACTGAATATTGAATCTATATCTGAAATCCATATACTAATGATGAGTTGCTGGGACAAGCACCCAGCTAACTCTAAAGTCTAACTGAAAGAAAATAACTGAAGCATAAAATATCATCCTCAAAAGATGAGGACTCACCACTACTACTACTGATATTACCTGAAGGAAATCTACTAACAGTGTTAAGGCTGAGAACCTACGCTTGTATCATGATATGATACATCATAGAAGGTATGCGTTAGTGATTTGAATATATTAAGTAAGTGAGAGGAAATATAAACATGAAGAACAAGTAACTGAATTGTAATGACATGTAATGACCAACTGAAATACTAAAAACTGAACAATCGAAATATAACTGAGATGATCAATACTGACCTTGACTGATGGCTGTAGACATGCACTGAATCTGAGATACTGATCTTGGCTAACCATACCGAACTGAACTGAACTGAGTAAATCTGAAACTTTACCGAGCTAAGCTAAACTGAAACAGTACTTGTGAGTGAGAGAGTCTATAACCGACATATAACCTCATGAGCTAGAGATAGAGTTCGATGTATACATGTCACGACCCGAATGGAGGCCTGGATCGCAACAAGGGACAAGAAGCCCCGAGAGACTCCATGTCGACCAATGGCATAAGTGATCTTGGATAGAATTTCATGCCCAAGTGATACTCAAATGCTTCATTTCGACTTGTTTATCTATTGTTATGTTTACAATCTCATGTGAATCTTAGGTAAATGTGAATTTATACTAACCAACATGATTAGTGTTGTTTTGCAGGTAGAAGGAAATTTTGGAAGCTAATATACAGGTTGGTGAAGTGCGGAGATGGACTCGGAAGCAAGAAGAGGAAGTAGACAAGGGAAGTTGGCAAAAATAGGGGCTCCACGATGGCGCCGTGTCACGCTACCATCACGAAGGCATTCTGCCTGGGATGATGAAAATCTGTCAAATTCTAGTGGAGGTTCGCGTTACCTCCGTGGCACGGAGGCAGTGCTCCGCGATGCACTCCGTGTCACGTTGAGTGTGATTACCTGGAACCTCAAGTTCCAGTGAAGGTGCGCGATAGCACCATGGCACGGAGGCAGTGCTCCGCGTTACAACGTGCCACGTTGCTTGTTATTTCGGGAAAAATTCTCAATAGTATAAATAGCACACTTAGGTTTTATTTTAAAGATTCTGACTTTTTTTAACAAGAACATGGGTAGCAGGCAGTTGAGAGGACGAAAATTCTAGGGTTATTCTCTTCCTTTTTCTCTTTAAAATTCAATTGCTTGTATGAATTCTACTTATTTGAAGATGTTTAATCCACAAATGAGTGGCTAATTCACCTCTTGCTGAGGTTAAGGATAATTGTAGAGGAATGTAATCATTAATCATTTCAATTTTCATCTTTTCTTCAATGATTGTTCTATCAATTCTTGTTTTTACTGCATTAATGTTTGGCAAATGTTAATGTATATCTTTGAAATCCAATTTTGATTCTAAAAAGGAAAGTAATTGGACATATGTGAATTTGTAGGATATAATCTTTTCTTAGTTGAGAAAATTGAGAATGGATTTACGTTCATAATAGAAATATATCTGAAAGTCTTATTAGTCATTTATGGAATCGGTTATGTATGGCTAGAGCATGAGTTTCTTATATCACAGAAATGTAGAATGAGGTCTCATGATTCTTTAATTGGGTAGGAGTCGAAAGATCCAATCCATAGGCGATTAATTCCTGACTAGCAACCGAAGAGAAGATTAGCTAATTTGAATTAAGAAATTACATCGCTGCATGCTTGCCTTAACCTCATCTTGTTCATTGCTATTGTTCATACATCAAATTATAATCTCTACTTAGGTTCATATTATTTAGTAATCTTAACCCATAAAACATTATTTGTTTGGTTGTCTACATTCATATAGATATCGTTCACTAACGCTTAGGTTAATTATTACCGTAGTTCAGTCCCTGTGGGATCGATACTTGGCTTGAAATAAAGCCACTTTACTACTTGTACGACCACGTGCACTTGCGTGTAGTTTTGGTTCGAACAAGTTCTTGGCGCCGTTGCCGGGGACTGGCAATTGGTAAATTTAATTTCTTAGTGTTAGTTTACAAATTCAATATAAGTGCTGACAACTTGATCTTAGCCTTTCTCTTGCAGGTACTGAATTTTTCTGAACGCTGGCAAGAGATAAGGAGTTGGTGGAATCATTTATAGAGCCGGAGAGACAATTTCATCGCCAAAGAAGGGAAGCTCTAGAGAAGAAACTGGAGTTGCTAAGACAGGCGATTCTGGAGCAACAACAGAATCCACCACTTGTAAGGGCAGTTTTAGTGCCCGAAGAGATGGCAGCAATGCCGGTCCGCGAGGTGGCAATCCCACATGCAAATAATGTTACATCCAGTATTCGCAGACCAAAGCCAGGAGGGAGGTTTGAGCTTAAGCAGAACATGGTGCAATTGTTGCACACTAGCGGGCAATTTACAGGTCTCCCTCATGAAGATCCACAACAATATCTCCAAAAATTTTTGGAGATAAGTGACACTTACATCCCCACTGGAGTATCATCTGACTATGTGAGGCTTACATTATTCCCGTTCTCACTTTTGGGGGAAGCAAAGAGGTGGTTAAAAGCTGAACCACCTAATTCTATCACCACTTGGGATGATCTTGCAAGTAAGTTTTTTATATGATTCTTTCCATCTGGGAAGACAGCCAGACTTAGAAGTCAGATTCTAAGTTTCAGACAGAGAGAGGGTGAGAAATTGTATCAAGCTTGGGAGAGGTTCAAGTCGATGTTAAGGGATTGTCCTCATCATCACCAGTATAAAGATATGTTGGTGCATACATTCATTGAGGGGTTAGAACCACATACTAAGATTCTGTTAGATTCAGCAGCTGGTGGGAAGGCATTGGAGAAGACTTATGAGGAGCTTTACACTTTGTTAAACCGTATTTCACAGGGCAATCCAGAATGGAATGCGGATTCAACTCGAGGAGGAGCAAGGAAAGCTGCAGGAGTTTTTAAGGTGGATGGTTTTACAGCTATTGCTGCACAGATAGCTTCGTTGCAAAATCAACTCAACACCCACTTTAGAAGTATGAGCTTGAATCAAGCACAAGCCCCAGTCAATGCAGTTCATCAGGTATGGTGTGAAGTATGTGGGAGTAGTGAACACTCAGCTGAGTGTTGTGGTGCCAATCCATACTCTATAAATTTTGTTGGGAACATCCAGAGGAACAATAATCAACAGTATGGCAATAGTTACAACTCAAATTAGAGGAATCATCTGAATATCTCTTGGGGGAGTAATAGCCATCAAGGACAGAGTTTGAATCAGGGCGTGCAGAGAAATCAAGGGGGGCATCAAAATTTTTAGTCTCAATACAGAGGAAAGAATGCACCTCTACCACCACCCAACAACATTGTGGATATGTTCAAAACAATAATAGCTAACCAAGCGCAGATGCAGGCTGATTATGTGAAATAGCGGCTGACATGAAAAATCAGCAGTTAGATACAAAGGCGTTAGAGTATCAGTTTGGACAGTTAGCTGGAGCTCAAAACACCAGGCCCAGGGGAGGACTACCCAGTGATACTGACCCAAATCCCAAGCAGGTCAATGTAGTTACAACAAGGATGGACTTCAACTTAAGGAGGTGGAACCAGAAAGGTCACCTCAGCAATCTGGAGCAGCGAAAAAAGATGGGAAAAATGATGATGTGAGGGGGAAGGAAAAGGCAGCTGAGATAGAAAGACCACCACCCCCGTTTCCTCAGAGATTAAAGAAGCACAAGGAAGAAGCTTGCTTTAAGAAATTCATGGAAGTGCTGAAACAGGTATATATTAATTTACCTCTAGTTGATGTTTTGTAGGGAGTGCCGAAATATGCCAAGTACATCAAGGACATAATAGAAAACAAAAGCAGATTGACAGAGTATGCTACAGTGGCGCTTACTGAGGAGTGCACCTCCCGAATACAGAGTAGGTTGCCGACAAAGCTCAAGGATCCTGGGAGCTTTACCATTCAAATTAAAATTGGGCAATGTATTCGAGCTCGCGGATTATGTGATTTGGGAGCAAGCACAAACTTGATGCCGACATCGGTGTTCAAGAAGTTGGGGCTGGACAGCCCTAGACCAACTACTATGATCTTATAGCTAGCTGACCGTTCATTGGCCATACAAGATGGTATTGTGGAGGATGTGCTAGTGCAAGTGGGCTCCCTCATTTTCCCGGTGGATTTTATTATCTTAGATTTTGAGCCGGATGCGGAAGTTTTATTTATTTTGGGACGTCCTTTCTTGGCAACCGGGCGAGCTTTGATTGATGTAGCTGTTGGGCAGCTAACCATGCAAGCACATGACAAAGTAGAGGTTTTTGCTGTGTATAAGGCCATGAAACTACCGGCCATTTATGAGGAGCTATCAGCAATCAATGTGCTAAATCAGGAATCAATTCTTCAGATTGTTGACTCACAGGACCCATTGGAGAGAGCCTTGATGGGCTCCGATCATTTTGGAGACAATGCTACATATGAGATGGTGCAGACGCTGAACGAGCCAAAATGGTTTCCCAGGAAGCAAGACTTTGAGCAATTGATGAGGTCCTTGGAACCATTTCCAAATCCATCAATCGAGGAGGCACCAAAATTGGAGTTGAAGAAATTGCCTCCACATCTGAAGTATGCATTTTTAGGGGAAGATGACACCTTGCCAGTCATCATTTCCATAGAACTGACAGAGGCACAAGTAAAAGACGCATTGGTAGTCCTCAAGAGGCGGAAGAAAGCAATGGGTTGGTGAATGTCGGACATCAGAGGAATTAATCCAGCTTTTTGCACACACAAGATTTTTATGTAGGAAGGATCCAAGCCAACTGTGCAACATCGGCGGAGGTTGAATCCGGTGATGAAGGATGTAGTCAGGAAGGAAGTGATCAAGTGGCTTGATTCAGGTGTGGTATATCCCATTTCAGATAGTGAATGGGTTAGCCCCGTTCAGTGTGTTCCGAAGAAAGGAGGGATGACCGTGGTCACCAACGAGAAGAATGAGCTGATTCCCACACGCACAGTCACAGGCTGGCGAATTTGCATGGATTACAGGAAGCTAAATGAGGCCACGTGAAAAGATCACTATCCTATCCCATTTATTGATCAGATTTTTGACAGGTTGGCTGGTCAAGAGTATTATTATTTTCTTGATGGATATTCCGGCTATAATCAGATAGCCATAGCACCGGAGGATCAGGAGAAGACCACTTTTACATGTCCTTATGGGACATATGCTTTCAGGCGGATGTCATTTGGTCTGCAATGCACCAGTCACATTCCAAAGATGCATGATGGCGATCTTTCACGATATGGTGGAAGATTTTGTCGAGTTATTTATGGATGACTTTTCTGTTATCGGTAATTCATTTGCTACATGTTTGCAGAATCTTGACAGGGTGCTAGCTCAATGTGAAGACTCTAACCTTGTGCTCAACTGGGAGAAATGTCATTTTTTAGTCAAGGAGGGTATCGTCCTTGGACATAAGGTGTCATGCAAAGGGTTGGAAGTCGATCGTGCAAATATTGAAGTGATCAAAAAGCTACCACCACCAGTGGAGTTTACCAATTCCTATACCCTGCTTCTTCCCCTTCTCTTGCGAACTCCGAAAACCAAGGTTCGACTTGCATATGTTAAGCATATAGTCTGAGTAGCATGATGTTCACTTGTTAGCGTCAGTGAAGGGTGTTCGCAGTTTTCTTGGACATGCGGGGTTCTACAGACGGTTCATCAAGAACTTCTCTAAAATTTCTAGACCGATATGTTGGTTGCTTGAAAAAGAGGTGAAGTTTCAGTTTGATGAGGATTGTGTTAAAGCATTTGAGGAGCTAAAACAGAAGCTGGTAGAAGCGTCTATTCTCATCTCTCTAGATTGGGAGCAACCTTTTGAATTAATGTGTGATGCGAGTGACGTGGCTGTAGGAGCTGTATTAGGGCAGCGAATGAATAAAATTTTTCATTCAATTCATTATGCAAGAAAAAACACTTGACGCAGCCCAAGTCAATTATACAGTCACGGAAAAGGAGATGCTAGCATTGGTGTTCGCATTTGATAAATTCAGGTCCTACCTGGTGGGTTCGAAAGTAGTGGTGTATACTGATCATGCAGCAATTCGGTATTTGCTTAACAAGAAGGATGGAAAGCCCAGACTAATCAGATGGATATTGTTGCTACAAGAGTTTGACCTAGAGATTCGGGACAGAAAGCGGAGCGAGAATCAAGTGGCAGATCACCTATCGGGATTTGAAAGCCGGTTGCATGTAAAGGAAAGTGACAGCATCAAAGAAGAGTTCCCAGATGAGCAGCTCTTGGCGATAAGGGAAGTTGAAATCCCTTGGTATGCAGATATTGTGAACTTGCTGGTAAGTGGAGTCTACCCACCGGAGGCTATGGCTCAGCAGAGAAAGAAGTTGAGACATGATTGCAGGTATTACATATGGGATGAACTGTATCTGTTTAAGCAAGGACAGGATCAAGTGATGAGACGATGCATCCTAGAGAGACAGACTGCAGAAGTATTGAGGAGTTGTCACTCATCATTGTATGAAGGGCACCACGGAGGGGAGTGGACAGCTCACAAGGTGCTCCAATCAGGTTTCTTTTGGCCTACACTGTTCAGAGATTCTATAACATACGTAATGTGTGATAGATGTCAAAGAACAGGCACAATTGGTAGAAGACAGGAGATGCCACTGCAGCAGATATTAGAGGTTGAGATTTTTGATGTATGGGGAATAGACTTCATGGGACCGTTTCCACCATCATTTGGTAATCATTACATCTTGGTAGCGATTGACTATGTATCTAAGTGGGTCGAGGCAACAGCTTGTCCCAACAATGACAATAAGGTGGTGACGAAATTTGTGAAAAAGCAAATTTTCACCAGGTTCGGGACACCCAGAGCCATTATCAGTGAAGGAGGGGCTCATTTTGTGAATGTGAGTTTCAACAACTTGCTAGCGAAGTATGGGGTGCGGCATAAGGTAGCAACAACGTATCATCCCCAAACTAGTGGGCAAGTGGAGGTGTCAAACAGAGAGATAAAGCATAGTCTACAGCAGACAGTGAATGCACAACAAATTGATTGGTCAAGCAAACTTGACGATGCCTTGTGGGCTTACAAAACTGCATACAAGACGCCAATTAGGACTTCTCCGTACAGATTGGTCTATGGAAAAGCATGTCATTTACCTGTGGAGCTAGAACATCGAGCTTTTGGGGCCGTGAGAAAGCTAAACATGCATCCGGAGCCAGCAGGGAAGAAGAGGTTGATGCAACTCAGCGAACTAGATGAGTTTCAATGGCATGCCTATGAAAGTGCCAAATGCTATAAGGAGAAAACTAAACGGTGGCACGACAGGCATATGGTGCATTGGATCTTTGAGCTGGGGCAGAAAGTGTTGTTATTTAATTCAAGGTTGAAGCTTTTTTCAGGAAAGTTGCGATCCAAGTGGTCAAGGCTATTTGAAGTGGTGAGAATGACCCCACACGGGGTCATGGAATTGTGGCAAGAAGATAGAAGTGCCACATTTTTGGTGAACGGGCAAAGATGTAGGAATTATTGGGGTGAGGACGTTATTCGAGAGAAGATGTCCATCACTCTAGAGGATGATTGAGAATGAATAGTGTCGAGCCGTGATGGTAAACCAGGCGCTGCATGAGAGGCAACCCGTGAATGTGTTGTAATAGAAGAGTAGGATTATTTGAAAAGAAAAAAGAAAAAACAAACAAATAAAAAGAAAAATAAATTTTTTTGTGAGGCAGCCTATGATATCTAATGAATTTCTTGTGGTTGAATGATTTTCAGGTGGAACGGAGAGAAAAAATACAAAAAAGCGCAAAGGAAAAATATCAAGGTAAGAAAATAAAATTTGGGACATTCCAGTGAGCCTACGCGATGGCTCCGTGTCATGGAGGAGGGCCTCCGCATTACCCTCCGTGACACGTTGAGGTGTATTCTGGATTTTTTAAAAATTTCCAGAACACCTGCACGATGGCTCCGTGTCACGGAGGCAGTGCTCCATGTTACCCTCCATGACACGTTGAGGTGTAATTCGCGTCGGGTCACCTCCGGTCACCGGGTAACCCGCGCGAAAAACCTCATTTTAACCCCAAATTCCTTCATTTATTTCTATTCTCTCATTTCCTCCGCGACCACACCCAAAATTCCCTTCTCCCCCAACGTGACACGGATCTAGTGATCAAATTCCTTCGAGTTTTCTTCAATTTCATCGAAGTAAAGGTATGTTCTTGAATTTTTCCTTAGTATTGCTCAAATTTTAGATTCTTGAACATGTTTTGTGATGAAACCTTGCCCTAAGTGAGAAATAAGCTTGGAATCAATTGAGTAATGATTGAATGATGTTCATAGTATCGTGTGAGTAGAGTAACTCAATGGTTGCATGTTTTGTTGAAATTCTTGCGATATTGATAGATAGGGTGGAGGATTAAATAGGAAGAAGACAAAATGCTTGAAAATGTTGATAAATTGGGTTGTGCATGTTGTTTGAAGTGAAATGTATTGTGAGTGATGGTGAATATGCTAGGCTAGAAAAGAGATTTTCGGGAGATTGTAAATGGAGAATTAACATAAGTTGTTGAACCAAAATTGCAACGTGCTCATGATGATATAATTGAATCGATGGAGGAATTTTAATAATTCATTGTATGAAGTCTGAGCAGTACAAAGTAATTATTCCATCGACTTGAATGAATAAACTGAGCATGTTGAGAATTAAGGATTGCAAAAACATGAATGTCTTGTCGAATTGGGTTGACTGCGGCTAAAGACTAAGTGTGGGGTGATCCAATTAAACCCAAACTTAGTTGTAGCTAACTATGACTTCAATAACATTGGGACTATATGTTTGAATGTACAGGAACAATGTTAAGACGACAGGACAAGGGCAAGGGCGCATCCACATCGGGTGCCAGCAGAAAGAGAGTAAGATTAGGGACAGCAGTACCAACAGCACTAGCGGTTCCTAGAGGGCAACGCCGACAATATGGAACGAGATGGGTGACGGATGAAGGGAAGAAATGGTATGCCAAACATAAGGAGACCAAATACTTCCCGGAGGAGCAGATAGCACGAGAACCACTAGCACAAGAATTCCCGCGGATTCTACACAGGATTGACACTGCTGGGCTAAACTTCATTTTTGTAGAACCCAGAGAGTGAAATTTCCATCTTATCCAGGAGTTCTACACCAACTGGAACCCGACCTTACGCAGCCACATCATAAAAATCAGAGGACAAGTAGTCACCTTTGAACCCCACCATTTGAATTCAATCCTGGGGGCGCGGGACACAGACGCTCATGTCCTCCGTCAGCTGAACATCACTCCACCTTATGCGGACATCAGACGCACCTTATGTGGAGCCCGATCGA
The DNA here is from genome assembly GCA_035772735.1 of Datura wrightii. NCBI lineage: Eukaryota > Viridiplantae > Streptophyta > Magnoliopsida > Solanales > Solanaceae > Datura > Datura wrightii. The sequence goes on from JASDFA010000007.1 coordinate 103,157,536, forward strand.
CAGCCAGGTGGGGTAGGCACAAGGGAAGGGGCTACCATCAGACATTACCATATTCTCAGATGAACAGGGAGGCCCAGATTTGGTTGAAGATTGTTTGTTCGTGCCTGATCCCTGGGGTGCACATGACAGATGTCACCCAGGATAGAGTTTTTCTTGTGTATGCATTGATGAAAGGGTTGGAAATCAATGTTGGGGCGGTAATCATCTCCGCCATGAAGAGAGTCCGACTGCATCAGGGGCATAGATACGGGTTTGGTAGTCTGCAAACCACTTTCTTGAGGGGACACGATATTGAGGAGGAGGCCCTACATTACATCATTCAAATTGATAGGCGTGCCTTAGATGTCACCAAAACCAAGGCACCTGACACTAATTATGGGCCGGTGCTCACACTAGCCGAGCGACATGCTTAGGATGATCAGTACATGGCCCGCATGTATGGGATGCAGATGTTGCAGTTGCGCATCGGTGGACGGCCCACAACGGAGGATGAGCTGTGGCAGCTCGAGTTAGATTACCCATTCAACGAGAATGCCAGAGCCTTATGCCGAGTGGGGCCCATATTTATGGAGCCCGTGGATGATGATGTCCCTACCGATGAGGAGACACACCGGGAGGACTTAGATGTTGAGTCGGACGAGGACGGCGGGGGCGATTCTGATATGGGAGACGGCGCGCTGGCACCTGATGAAGAAATTGAATACTTTGATTGATCAGGGAGTTTCACCACCCAACCTTTGTGATATTTTGCAATTATGTGAACACTGGGGACAGTGTTCGGATTAAGTGTGGGGTGGGAGTAGTTAGGTGCTAGCTGTTGTGTTTATGTTTGTTGTGATTGTGCAAATTGTGATCCTGTGACTCTGTCTTTCGTGTTCTATAATTGATGTTGGTGTTGTAATGAATCTTAAGCTGTTGTTGTGTGTGATGTGTAAATATTTTTCAATTATATTTTTATCTTTTTCAATAGAAATTTTTTTGTTGAAATTTTTTTATGTTGGGTTTCTCAATTTTTGTTTTCAGTGCTTTTCCCAAGAATAGTCCCATTGAACCGACGTCGTAGATAGCAATTGTTCCCTATGATGGATGGATGATGACCGTCTTAAGGGAAATGTAGTCGATAGGAGTAGCTTTTTCTTTTTTTTTCTTCTTTCTTTTGTTTGTTTCCCAAATGTGTCGCTAATTAATGGTTCGGAATTCTTGTTACGTGTTGTACATGATATTAAGATGCAAGTGTGATTCATGTGAAAGCATGCAAATGTGTTAAACATGTTCAGATACCTAGCCATAGAGTTCGATGCGGTGTGATCGAGGCTTAATAGTGAATTCTTGTAATTAGCTGATTGAAGAGTCTGTGAATATGTCTTAAGTTGAGTATGTGCAATGAGTGTGAGGTGAGGTTTCGACTATTCCATGCTATTGTGAAGTGTCTAGAACTTGCTTGGTGTGTATACTAAACGAAATGAAGGATGTGGATTGTAGGAAAGGATGTAGGCATTTCTTTGAATAAACCGAAAGTTTCTCCCTTATCATACCTACCTTGAATGTTACATCCTAGTTAGCCCCATTGAGCCTTTAGCCTATTCTTTGAGAGGTACAAACCGAGCTTAACCCCTTCTTTTTATTAGCCGTGAATTTGATCCAAAACTCTTAAGCGCTTAAGAAAAACAATTTTCCCAAAGGGTAAAGGAGTGAGAAGTGTGAAACGGAAGGAAAGCGGAAGTTGTGAAAGCTAAAGAAAAGGTCAAAGGTGCACTTGTTGAAATTGATTAATTAATAGTAGAGAGTAAGAAAATCAATAAATGAGAAACAAAAAAATAAAGATGCATAGATACTCTTTGCTAGTAAGTCGAGTGTGCTTAAAGAAATGGGAACACAAACAAAGAAGAAAATTCAAGAATGAGAGGATGGAGGAAGAAGCAATGTCCGTAATGAAGGCGGGATGTATTGAAAAGCGCTTAGGGAAGCTAGTTGCTATTATTGGTTAGCCCAGTATTTACTAGTTCCTTAGCTTACATTACAACCCATTAAGTCCTACGTGATCTTACATCACGCATCCTTATATTAGCGGAGTAAAACACTAGAGGCAAGCTTATGGGTCACGACATGATGCATGTGAATTCTTTGGGAGAGCGAGTAAAATCGTATTCATATACCCCTACATGTAGTGCTTTGGAAATCTTATGAGTGAAAATGGGGTAATTCTCTTGCGTTGCGAGGGCACATGCTTGACGAGAGATAAAATTTCATGTCGGATGTCTTGATCAGTTGATTTGCACGAGTTTGCCAAGATCGAAAATCGATTCTTGAGGTTAGGTGGTCTTAATGTGGTGTACTTCATTGTATTGATGAAACCATGCATGTTTTCTTGATGATTTGCTATTTTAAATAATCCGTATAGCCGTAGCTTGAATGGTCGAGCCAAATTAGCTATGTGTGGGTTTCAATTTCATGAGATGTGAGAGTATTGTTCGAGGACGAACAAGGTTTTAAGTGTGGGGTAAGTGATCTAGGGCAGAATTTCATGCCCAAGTGATACTCAAATGCTTCATTTAGACTTGTTTATCTATTGTTATGTGTACAATCTCATGTGAATCTTAAGTAAATGTGAATTTATACTAACCAACATGATTAGTGTTGTTTTGCAGGTAGAAGGAAATTTTGGAAGCTAATCTACATGTTGGTGAAGTGCGGGGACTGGACTCGGAAGAAAGAAGTGGAAATTGACAAGGGAAGTTGGAAAAAATAGGGGCTCCATGATGGCGCCGTGTCACGCTACCATCGCGGAGGCATTCTGCCTGGGATGATGAAAATATGTTAAATTCCAGTGGAGGTTCGCGTTACCTCGGTGGAACGGAGGCAGTGCTCTGCGATGCACTCTGTGTCACGTTGAGTATGATTACCTAGAAGCTCAAGTTCCAGTGAAGGTGCGCGATAGCACCGTGGCACGGAGGCAGTGCTCCGCGTTACACTCCGTGCCACGTTGCTTGTTATTCCGGAAAAAATTCTCAATAGTATAAATAACACACTTAGGTTTTATTTTAAAGATTTTGACTTTTTTTAACAAGAACGTGTGTAGCAGGCAGTTGAGAGGATGAAAATTCTAGGGTTATTCTCATCCTTTTTCTCTTAAATTTCAATTGCTTGTATGAATTCTACTTATTTGAAGATGTTTAATCCACAAATGAGTGGCTAATTCACCTCTTGCTGAGGTTAAGGATAATTGTAGAGGAATGTAATCATTAATCATTTCAATTTTCATCTTTTCTTCAATGGTTGTTCTATCAATTCTTGTTTTTACTGCATTAATGTTTGGCCAATGTTAATGTATATCTTTGAAATCCAATTTTGATTCTGAAAAGGAAAGTAATTGGACATGTGTGAATTGGTAGGATATGATCTTTTCTTAGTTGAGAAAATTGAGAATGGATTTACGTTGAGAATAGAAATATATCTGAAAGACTTATTAGTCATTTATAGAATCGGTTATGTATGGCTAGAGCATGAGTTTCTTATATCACAGAAATGTAGAATAAGGTCTCATGATTCTTTAATTGGGTAGGAGTCGAAAGATCCAATCCATAGGCGATTAATTCCTGAATAGCAATCGAAGAGAAGATTAGCTTATTTGAATTAAGAAATTACATCCCTGCATGCTTGCCTTAACTTCAGCTTGTTCATTGCTATTGTTCAGACATCAAATTATAATCTCTACTTAGGTTCTTATTATTTAGTAATCTTGACCCATAAAACATTATTTGTTTGGTTGTCTACATTCATAGAGATATCGTTCACTAACGCTTAGGTTAATTATTACTGTAGTTCAGTCCCTGTGGGATCGATACTTAGCTTGAAATAAAGCCACATTACTACTTGTATGACCACGTGCACTTGCATGTAGTTTTGGCTCGAAAAATAAGCATACATCTAACTTGATCAATAAAATAGAAGAATCAATAGGATAATCATAGCGGAAGTCTAGATTAAACATAACATCAGAATACACAATCTGAAGTTGAATACTTCCATATGTCGGAAAAGCCTCTCACATGCGAGTTGATGGGACAAGACCCCAACTAACTCAACAAAGATGAAACTGAAAACACATAGAGGAAATCTGAATAAGTATAGTCCTCGGGAGATGAGGACAAACCAACAACGTAGATGCTAACTCTGAAGACTGGCTATGAACGGATGAGCGTGAGAGCTGGATCCTGTATCATGAAAGAAAACAACATAGAGTATGCGGTCAGTACGTGGAATATACTAAGTATGCAAGGTAAGTAAAACCTCTTATATAAGTAAAATCATTTAAAACATGCATATTATAAATATAATGAAGACCAGAATTTGAGAGTAAAGCTTTGCATGCCATTTTCTGAAATCATGATCCAGACACCAAACTTTACATCTAAATCAAATGACCCAAAGCTAAAATTTAATAATCATAAGAAGACTGAACATTGGGTCAAACCTTCTTTAGAACATAAGTGTGTGTGTGTATATATATATATATATATATATATATATATCAAGAATGATAAACATGCATAATTGAAATCATGAGGAACAATGGGAGACTCGTCTTTTAAACGACATACCACGGTAGAGCTTACGTGGTCCCGACTATTACACTCAAGTGGGTAGAACCGTCCAAAATCTTGCTAGGGCTAGGGACGATACCATGATATTGATATCAAGCTAGAGGCCCAATCGGGGCAGGGGATAACTCACAAGGGAGGTCCCAAAGTAGTGTATATATAATGAGTATAAACCTACGTTGGTGCATTGTTCTGAGGCATAGGGTGATCTAGTCTTAGCCTACTCGGTGCTAGACACTACTCCCAAAAACATGAATATGCTCTACATCATTTTTCAATGAAGCTCAACATCGTCTATTGATGAAGCTCAATAGTTAAATAGCATATATATATATATATATATATATATATATATATATATATATATGAGAAGTTTTAGCTCAAAACATACCACATTCTGAAATTAATAGGGAGTTTTAACTCCAAAACCATGCGGTAAGCTTAATTCGTGAAATCATGAGTCATGCTCGAACACATGGGCACTGCCCAATACTTTAACATGCTTGAAAGTACTCAATTCAGTTCGAAAACATGATTATAAACATGGGTAACTCAAAATCATACTTTTTATCAATAACATCTCATTACCCTAGAACATTCATCATAAATCTCAACTTTCATGGATTTCTCACAAATGGGTTTTAAATTTTCAAAGCTTGAAACATGATTTTAATTGAAAACAATATAAAACTTGTTCGTGAATCATAATTCAATAGTAGAAAAATATTTAAATCATACCCATGTATAGAATTGGAAATTTCATGCATTGGGTTAAAACCCCATAGAATTGGTAGAGGAAATTCATGATTTAGAGAGGGATTGGGCATGGGTGTGAAAGGATTCACCCATTCATAACCCTACATACCTGATTACAGCTGATTGTTACACTTCCTTGAATGCCCAAGAAGAAATTGAAGAAAACCTTGAAGGAATTGCCTTGATCACCTTCCTAGACTGCCTCTCTCGCATGCATGAATGAATATGGCCTAAAATGAACTTTATCCCTTTAAAAGTCATCATTCATAACTCAAAACAATGTAGTTTAGGCCTTAGGAATTTAGGAATTATGAAAAATCCCTTACTAAATTCGTAGAAAATAACTGTCAGCTGGTCCCAACGAGGGACTTAACAACTCATCATCATGGGCCATGACTTGTGGAGTCGTCCGTCAGGTACACTGCTCATCAGATCATCTGGGCTCGTCACGGGTAACATCACAATCCGTTACTGATGACCACGACTCGTGGTCACCACTCGTCATGTGCACTGCCTCATTCTCAATAAATCTTTACCCTTCTTGGTCACGACTCATCCCACAAATTGTGGGGATTGACCACGACTCGTGGGGTCCTTCCGTTAACTACACTGCCTCTTTTCTTCACTTTTCTCAACCACCACTCCCCATAACTGACCTAACAAGTCGTGGGTCCTGTTCACGACTCGTGGTCACACACGTGAGGATCTTTTCCCAAATTTTAAACCTTTCCCATGGGCCTCCCCATGAGTCATGTCACGACTCGTGGGTTGCTCTCACGAGTCACCTCACGACCCGTTCTGTGCCTGATGTCAGATTTTAAGTTTTCTCTGTTTCAACTCTCGGGCGTGATCTTTGGGCTTCTAGGGTATAACAATATCTCTACCTTGAGAACTTTCGTCCTTGAATGTTGGAAAACATACAGAAAAGTAGAGAAATGCAATTATGACATTCAAATACTGATCATTTAAATCGAAAACTGACGGAATGAATAACTCCGATTCAAACTACATAGCTGAATTGAATTCACAAATCATACAAACATCCATATACATAAAAGAAACTTGGGCACATGAACGGAACATGAAAACTAAATAGAGTTTTAGGTCAAAACTGGTACCTCAAGCTGGAACTGAGCTAGTTGAGAATAAATGTGGGTATCTAGCCATCATGTCCGCTTCGGCTTCCCACATAGCTCCCTCAACATGATGATTCCTCCATAACACTTTAATTGAAGCTACTTTCTTATTCCTTGGCCTTCGAACTTGACGATCCAGTATTTCCACCAGAACCTCTTCATAACTAAGGTTGTCTTTCACACCGACACTGTCCATCAGGACAACTAGAGCAATACATGGAATATCGAATGCACAAAAGATAATTCTGAGGGAAACTCCAATTCATACGCCACCTTGCCAACTCTTTTCACAATTCGATAGGGACCAACATAACAAGGGCTAAGTTTTCTTTTCTTTCCAAACTGCATCACTCCCTTCATGGGGGATACCTTCAGAAACATCCAATCATCCACCTCAAATTCTAATTCTCTCCTTCTTACATCGGCTTAGGACTTTTGGCGACTTTGAGCTATTTTCAACGTATCCCATATAAGCTGAACCTTTTCCATAGACTCGTGGACCGAATATGTTCCTATCAGCACAGCTTCACCAATTTCGAACCAACCAATGGATGATCTACACCTTCGACCATAGAGAGCCTCAAACGGAGCCATCTAAATGTTGGAATGGTAGTTGTTATTATATGCGAACTCGATAAGAGGCAAATGGGCATCCCAACTACCTTTGAAGTCAATCACGCATGCTCTCAACATGTCTTCGAGAGTCTGAATTGTCCGCTCCGCTTGGCCATCCGTTTGCGGGTGAAATGTTGTTCTAAGCTTAGCCTGAGTTCCTAGTCCTTTTTGAACTGACCTCCAAAACTGGGAGGTAAACTGGGCATCTCCGTTTGACCTGATGGTCAAGGGCACCAAATGCAATCGAACTAGCTCTGAAATTATCGACACCTATAACACACCAACTACCATGATATCGAAGTAAATGATCTCCCCCTTTGGAGACAACCTCTACCTTCTACTCCTGAACCACTTCCTCCAACTTCACCAAGCTAGGATCCTTGTCTTGTTTAGCTTTTACATTAGTCGCTGAGGACAATTCTGATCCATTCTGAACTATAACACCGCCACCGATCGAGGCAACCAAACAAAGTCCTCCAACTTCTTCTAAAAATTTGAAGTACCGAACCTCTAGGTTCTCATCCTTTATGTTTAAGATCATGCCAAATACGCAATACACTCGAATCCACCAGAAATCCATCTGAACTCCTCTGGTCACACCCCAAACATGCAATCCTATCATAAAACCCATTTCAAACCGATTGGAACCATTAAGTCCCTTATAAGGTTGTTTGACCCTAAATTGACCGTGGTCACACCTAGCTTCCTCAAAGCTCATAAATTCAACCAAAGGTTCAAATCACTCTCGAATCACCTCGTAACCCATGAAAACTACCCAACAAAATCATAAATCACCATTTGGAACCAACAAAGCTCTCAGAATCTAAATTCGAGCTTGACAACCTGAATTGTAGACTTTGGTCAACCCCTCATTCAAAATCGAAAATCTCACCCAATCTTCATTATGTCGTCTCGGGAACGATGTCATCCACCTCCACAAATCATGAATAGAAGAATAAGGACACGAAAAGGTTCAACATAGGAAAATGGATCACCAATCACAAAATGACCATGTGGGTTGGTACACTTCCAGGCTTGGCTAATAATAGTGCTTCCTGAACTTTTACATACCCGACATCTATGGCGGGGATAGGGAGTTATCCTGAGTGCACATCTTAACCATCATTTCCATCATGGGGAACATCCATAGGGTTTACAGTAAGGGAATCATAAGAATGAATCATTTAGGAAATCTAAGATGGGCATATACTTGATATAGCACGATCTTATGAGTTGATCACATACAATACGAGGTTCATGACATGAAGTTGAACGGGTAATATTGGGATCACTAACGGACGAGGTTTCCTATAATGTTAGGATCCTTAACGTAAGCGTAATTCGAGCGTAGCATCGAGCAATACGTAAGAGGAACATCTAAAGGAGAAAGAATGGACTACCCCTGGGTACTATATATAGAACTTCCTTACTAGAAAACTCAAGACCTGACTAGGCCCTTCACTAACCATTTCCTTACCTTCCACGAAATAAATCTCATCTTAAAATACACAAAGGGATTTGTACCTCTTACAGTAGTTCTCGAAACTAACAATCGCGGTAGGTTCGAGGGGAAAATTTATAACATACCTAGGACTACATCTGAGGTTGATTGTCACTAGATCTTGGTAACCTATGCTGCTGGGGTGGGCAATTTGCTGGAGCTGCTGGTTTGGCGATTGGCACACCCACCCTAACCTCGCCCTGCTTTCCCAAAGGGCCATTCCTACGCATGTGCCCGGCCTCCCTACATCTGTAGCAAGCATTAGAACCTACTAAACACCATCCTACATGTATTCTACCACATTTTGGGCATGCTGACTGGTTAGATGGGACTGCTAGAGGGGGATTCGGGGCACGCCCTTTCTGGCCATCTTGCTTGTCCATGGGACAATCCCTGTGCTTATGCTCGAAATGAACACAATAGAAGCATACATCAGAACCCACCAAGCACCTTCCTAGGTAGTGCTTATTACAATGCCTAAAAAGTGGATAACTAATCTCCCTCACCCGGGGCTTGCACCCTCGAGCTTGAGCTAGTGACCTCTGACGAGGTTGAGGGCAACTCCCATTAATCGACCCTTGCTGGGAGCTCTCCTAGTCCCTTTTTCTCCTCCTCTTTCCCCCTTACGCTCTCCACCCAAAATAGAATCACCATACTTAGGATGGCTCCTCTTCGTAAGTTTTTGAACTTTAATAGTCGTCGCCTCTCTGGTAGGGTTCACAGATGCGATAGCTTGTTGGTTAGGCTGGGTGATCATGGCCTGTATCAACACTCGGACTGCGGCCCTGAGTTCTTCATCTGTAACCTGCCCAAACATGGGACTCATTGGGGTATGTAGGGCTGGCTGACTACCGTGGTTCTTCTGAAATGACATGTTTCTGCACACGCGTATAACTTGAGTTAGAGGAAGGGAGAGAATCGAACTCATGGCACGAAATAGAGTCATAAAAGAAGGGAACATTTCCTAAACGTCTCGTAGCCTCTCCTTCATAAGTGTGGCGCGCTTCACACCCATGAAAAAGACTCTACTCAACGCGGCATTCAAACACCCTAGGACACTTCAAACCTATTGCTTTGATACTAAGTTTTTCACGACCCGAATGGAGGCCCGGATTGCAACATGGGACAAGGAGCCCCGAGAGACTCCAAGTCGACCCATAGAATAAGCATACATCTAACTTGATCAATAAATAGAAGAATCAAAAGGATAAACATAGTCGAAGTCTATATTAAACAAAACATCAGAATACACAATCTGAAGCTAAATACTTCCGCATGTCTGAAAAGCCTCTCACATAACGAGTTGATGGGACAAGACCCCAACTAACTCAACAAAGATGAAACTGAAAACACATAGAGGAAATCTAAATAAGTCAAGTCCTCAGAAGATGAAGACTCACCAAAAACATAGATGCTAACTCTGAAGACTGACTATGAACGGCTATGCCTGAGAGCTGGATCATGTATTATGAAATGATACAACATAGAGTATGCGGTCAGTACGTGGAATGAACCGAGTATGCAAGGTAAGTAAAACCGCTTATATAAGTAAAATCATTTTAAAACATGCATATTATAAATATAATGAAGACAAGAATTTGATAGTAGGGCTTCGCATGCCATTTTTTGAAATCATGATCCAAACATGTTATACCCCGTAGAATTCCAGGCACCTAGACGACCTATTCGCACGTTGGTTAAGCATATTTGAAGGCCATACGTGCTGGAGAAAGGCCCGGGAAAAGATCGGACGAGAAACCTGTCGAACCATCGCGGAAGGAGCCGAGGCAGAGCCCCTCCGCGATGGCAGCGTGTCACGGAGGAGAGGCCTCCGCGTTGGCTCCGTGACACGTTGTCCTTGTCCAGGCCTAAGTATATAAAGGCCACTTCGGTTTTTTATCATTTAAACACATAATTATTTCCAGGAAACAGAGGGTGAGCGACAGAAAGAAGGTAAGAACGAAGAAATTATATAATTTTTGTCTGATTACGCTGCTAAACGTTGCCCAAACTCAAATTAACTCCAGATACGGAGGTATTTCGTAGCAGAGAGCATTCCTACGGATTCAGTTTCGTAAAATACGGCTGACGAATCGTCGAGCCACCGAGCTAAGGTAAGTGGAATTGCTCTAAATTAGTGTCTATGTGTTCCTAGCTGTGAAGTGAATATTTCTCCCTTCTGGACCGCTGGAGAATAGCGAGTTTTCGACCGTCTTTCGATAAGCCTAAGTTTTGGCTATAAACTATATCGAAAGTAACGTTGCTCTTTACAATAAAGCTGTATTTAGTATTAATTGACGTATTTATGAATGCAGTTGGGAGAAAATAGTTGAAGTACTGGCCGAGCCTCGTCCGACGGACGAATAGTTTAAGAATAAGGTATGTAAAGCTAGTTTCCTCGGCAAGTTAAGTAATCTCGGTACAGTACAGTAATTCAAGGCCAGTAGAATGTTCAGAAGGCATGTGTTACATTTACTACGAATGTTGGTACGATATTAGAAGTATCGAGTTATAACTTGCGTGTAACTTGCCAGCATGATATAGACTCCAATAGAAGTACTAGGAATTCCACAGTATGCTCTGTATGCGATGTGACACAGAATGTTAGGATATTGTTGTATTTAGTTGAAACCCAGTAAAGCGATGTAATATCGATAAGAAATCCCAGAAATAGAATGATAAGTTAAAAGGAGGTTAGAAAGCACATTAGAAATGGCAAATCATGTTACTATAGAAACTCAGTTTACAGCATGGTTTTCAGCAGAAACACTATATCCTGTTCAGTATTAGCCCCAGAACAGTCTGGCAGGAGACTATATTCATATATATATATATATATTTACCAGCCTCAGCATGTATTAAATACGTACATATTACTATCATTAGTTCAGCATGCACTGTATACAATACTTTACCCCTATTAGCCTCAGCATGTGAGATATGCAGACAGTATTACCAGTTGAGACCGTTGTATTGTTTGGGGTTGGATTACCTAGCATCCATGACCGCCCCAGGGTTAATAGTTGTATCGACTCGTCCGCCAGAGGACGAGGATACGTCACTCTACGAAGTGGCATGCCGTCCCCCAGGGGACGAAGATGGGATGCCAGTTTCCCCATATTTTGCCTTGGTCGGCTTTTATACACCCTAGTCGAGCGGATACGCCCGGGTGTTGATTCAGGAGTCCTTTGGACTCAGGTACAGTTATAGTCAGGGGCTCAGCAAGCCCAAGTGCATACCCAGGGGACCGGCGGGATGCTTACAGCCATTATAAAAGATGGGATGATCGGGGTAGAGTTATAGATTTTGTGCTGGTTGTACCACCCGGCTTATGGGGGCCGGGTAAGGTTTGTGTGTGCTATACTATGTTATGTTATGTTATGTTATGCCATGTGGCGTGAGATACAAGTAGATCAGCAGTAGAGTGATACGTCTCTAGGTACGACCCCTATTTCCTTTCCAGTATATATATATAAGAGAAGGTATGACTCGCGTTATTAGACAGTTAATCTATTTCTTCTTACTTCAGTTTCATCAGTTACATTGTTGTTTCTAGATTTTGCTTTCAGTTGTTGCTTTACATACTCAGTACCAGTGGTACTGACGCCCGGTGGGGCGCTGCATTACTTGCCTGCAGGTACTCATAGACGAGCAGGTGATACCACGTGATTCCTGTCAGCGATCGAGTATTCAGCTCCTGTCATCCGGAGACTGAATTTCAGAGGTGTATTTCAGTTCCTTTTTGTTATATAGTACGGGTAGGTTGGGGCCCTGTCCCGATCATTTCTATTACTATTCCTAGAGGCTTGCAGTCTGTTTATATTTACCTGTGGTCAGATGAGCCGGTCGTGTGAGGCCGTGCAGTTGTATAGCTGTTAGTACTCTTTCTTTCTTTTATGTTGGCCGTGTAGGGCCATAGTTTGCCAATAGTGGTGACCTTGCCGATCATGTATCTTTCTAGTACTTGATGATTGAGTTATAGATAACTAGACAGCATGGTGGCCTTGTCGGCCCGCATAGGTTCCCCTGAATTGATATGTTTCTGGTCAGTTGTTAGTACATGTACAGGAGGCTATAGGCCAATGGGCCGGGGGCTGTGTTTACAGCCGTTATATAGCCCTTTGTTTCCAGAAATATGAGTTAGAGCCAGCCAGGCACCAGATGTGCCCAGGCTTAGCAGTCCAGCAGTTCAGGTCCCAGTAGGGCACCAGGTGCCAGTCATGCCCCCCAAGGTGGGGCGTGACAAACTTGGTATCAGAGCAGGTCGTATCCCAGGGAGTCTGCAACCCGTGCTAAGTAGAGTCCTGTCCATGGATGTGTTGTGCACCACATACTATGGATAGGAGGCTGCAAGGCATGATAGGATGGTTGTCTTTTATTCTTATTCAGTCGTGCTGTAGAGCGGTACAGTATAGGGTTGAGTCCCTAAAAGCTTATCATATTCTTTGGTTACAGATAATGTCAGACCAGCGCCATCTTATCACAGGTCGGAGCTTAGATGTTGCAGCAGGGGAAGGCACCAGCAGGATGCCTCACCCTCGTTTAGAAACAGCCCGATCAGAGGGCACTACAGAGGCATCGTCCCAGCCTCCTCAGCAGTCTCCACCACGTCGGGAGCCACTTGGGGCGACATTACCTGCAGCAGTCCCTATACCGACACCTTCCGACCAGGAGGTTAGGAGTGCTGTAGTTATGTTAGCACAGATGATGGCTGCTCAGCATCAGCCAATGCCGTCTACAGTTGCGGAGTCATCAGGAGGGCCTGGTAGTTCGAGGGTCCGAGAGTTCTTAGCCCTGAATCCCCCACAGTTTACAGGTACGGACCGGACAGAGGACCCTCAGGATTTTCTGGATCAAATGCAGAGAATCTTCAGGGTTATGCATGCCAGGCCTACCGAATCAGTTGAATTGGCAGCATTCCAATTACGGGATATTGCGGTGTTATGGTATGAAAGCTGGGAAAGGTCCCGAGGGAGAGATGTTTCCCCTCCCACCTGGTCCAGCTTTTCAGGAGCCTTTCTGGATCACTATTTGCCATGGGAGATTCGACAGGCCCGGGTAGACCAGTTCCTACATCTAGAGTAGGGGGCCATGAGTGTCCGGGAATATTCCTTGTGGTTTGATTCTTTGGCTCGATATGCACCGGCCTTTGTTGATACCATGGAATCCAGAGTGCACCGTTTCATCATGGGGTTGAATCCAGAATATGTTGAGACTTGTATTACAGCCACACTGCGATAGGACATGGTCATTGCTCGAGTTCAGGCATTTTCCCAAAATATTGAGGGCATCAGACAGCGACAACGGGAGATCAGAAGGGTCAGTCAGGAACAGCGTCGCCGGGACAGGCCAGTTGAGTTACAGAGGGAGGCCCGGGGAGGACCCAGGCCACGATTGTTAGATAGGCCGCCCAGGCCCCCGCCTCCGCCACAGTCGCAGGGGGGTAGATTCAGCCGCAGGGGGCAGTCAGAGACTGGTAGAGGCTCGCAGATGGCAGATTCACCATTACAGAGGAGGGCGGAGCAGAGTAGGTATACCCTACCACTTTGCCCTATATGCAGTCGACGCCATCCTGGAGCATGCAGATATGGCTCCACCGCATGTTATATTTGTGGCCAAGAAGGCCATTTGATGAAAGATTGCCCAGCCAGAGGTCGAGAGGACCGCGATTGACAGGATAGGGCATCAGCAGGGTCACGAGCCACATCATCCTCGACTGGGCGCAGGCCCTCAGTTTCAGCAGGCAGGGGTCGGGGCAGATCAGGGGCCTCCAGTACAGGTGCGGGTCCAAGCCGCACATATGCTTTACCAGGGAGGCAAGATTCAGAAGCGTCGCCTGATGTTGTGACAGGTATGCTAACTATCTGCTCACACCCTGCTTATGTGTTTATTGATCCAGGGTCTACTTTGTCCTACATTACTCCATTTGTGGCATGAAAGTTTAGTATTACACCAGAATTTTTGCAGCAGCCCTTTTTAGTATCTACGCTCGTCGGTGACTCTATCACAGCTAGCCGAATCTACCGCGGGTGTACAGTAGAGGTTGCTGACCGTCAGACCACAGTAGATCTGGTCGAGTTAGAAATGATAGACTTCGATGCCATAATGGGTATGGACTGGTTAGTACTGTGTTTCGCCAATGTTGAATGTTGGACCAAGACGGTCTGATTCCACTTCCCAGGAGAAATAGTGCGGGAGTGGAAGGGTAGCACCGCTACGCCAAAAGGTAGGTTTATTTCCTACCTTCAGGCGAGAAAGTTGATATCTAAGGGATGTATTTACCATCTGGTCAGAGTTTAGGATGTCCAAGCAGAATCTCTGACACTCCAGTCTGTTCCAGTGGTGAACGAATTCCCTGATGTATTCCCAGATGAGTTACCGGGTATTCCCCCAGAAAGGGAAATAGACTTTGCTATTGATTTATTACCAGGCACCCAGCCGATATCGATTCCCCCATATCCTATGGCTCCTGCAGAACTCAGAGAATTAAAGGAGCAGTTGAAAGATTTATTGGATAAAGGTTTTATCAGGCCGAGTACTTCACCGTGGGGTGCGCCAGTCTTGTTTGTGAGGAAGAAAGATGGCTCGCTCCGAATGTGTATAGATTATCGGCAACTAAACAAAGTTACAGTAAAGAACAAGTACCCGCTCCCCAGAATTGATGACTTATTTGATCAGTTGCAGGGAGCCAGATACTTTTCTAAGATTGACTTGCGGTCCGGATATCACCAGGTCCGAGTACGTGAGAAAGGTATTCCTAAGACAGCGTTCAGGACCCGGTATGGACATTTTGAATTTCTAGTTATGTCCTTCGGGTTAACGAATGCCCCAGCAGTCTTCATGGACCTGATGAACAATATTTTCATACCTTTCCTAGACTTGTTCGTGATAGTATTCATTGATGACATTCTGGTGTATTCCCATTCTGAAGCAGATCACCGAACTCATTTGCGGACAGTGCTCCAGATCCTCAGGGACCGCCAGTTGTATGCTAAATTTTCTAAGTGTGAATTCTGGCTTAACTTAGTGGCCTTTTTAGGGCATATCGTCTCAGACGCTGGTATACAGGTAGACAAGCAGAAAATAGAAGCAGTTAAGTCATGGCCTAGGCCTACCACTCCGACTGAAGTTCATAGTTTTCTGGGGTTGGCAGGATATTACAGAAGGTTCGTTGAAGGGTTCTCGACCATTGCGGCACCTCTAACCAAATTGACACGGAAAGCAGCAAAGTTTCAATGGACAGAGGCATGCGAGCAGAGCTTCCAGGAACTGAAAGACAGATTAACCTCCGCCCCAGTATTGGCATTGCCGGAAGGCACAGAAGGTTATTCAGTCTATTGCGACGCGTCAGGTGTTAGGTTAGGTTGTGTGTTGATGCAGCATAGTAGAGTGATTGCATATGCTTCCAGACAGTTGAGGAAACACGAAAAGAATTATCCTACCCACGACCTGGAATTGGCCGCAGTAATTCACGCCTTAAAAATGTGGAGGCATTACTTGTACGACGTCCATGTTGATATTTACACAGATCATAAGAGCTTACAGTACATTTTCACTCAGAGGGAGTTGAATCTGCGGCAACGCCGCTGGTTGGAGCTGTTAAAAGATTATGATGTGAATATTTTATACCACCCCGAAAAAGCTAATGTTGTAGCAGATGCCCTGAGTCGAAAGTCAATGGGGAGTTTGGCGTATTTACGACCTGAGAGACAGAAGTTAGCCAAAGAAATTCATCAGTTAGCTGGTTTAGCCGTTCGAGTAATGGAAATAGAAAATAATGGAGCGGTAATTCAGAATTCTGCGGTGTCATCATTAGTTACAGAGGTAAAAGAACGACAGTACGAGGATCCTGATTTAGTCCAGCTTAAATATACAATTCAGGCAGGTAAGGAGTCAGATTTTCAGATAACTGAGGATGATATCCTACGTTGTAAGGGCCGCCTCTGTGTCCCAAATGTTTCAGGGCTTCGCGGGCGGATCATGCATGAGGTACATTACGCTCGCTATTCCCTTCATCCAGGAGCGACGAAAATGTACCACGACATCAGAGACATCTACTGGTGGCCAGGTATGAAAGCTGAGATAGCCGAGTTTGTATCTAGATGTTCTAATTGTCAGCAGGTGAAAGCAGAGCACCAGAAATCGGGCGGTTTGACGCAAGATATAGCGGTACCTATGTGGAAATGGGAAGCGATAAACATGGATTTCGTAACAGGGTTACCCCATACTAGACGCAGAAATGATTCCATTTGGGTAATAGTTGACAGGCTGACAAAATCAGCTCATTTCCTGCCAGTAAGGGCTACCTTCTCAGCTGAGGATTATGCCGAATTATATATCAGAGAAATAGTTAGATTGCATGGAGTGCCAGTGTCCATCATTTCAGATAGAGGAGCACAATTCACAGCTAGATTCTGGCAGTCATTTCAGAAAGGTTTGGGAACGCAGATTAACTTGAGCACAGCATTCCATCCTCCAACAGATGGACAGGCTGAGCGTACAATTCAGACGCTCGAAGATATGCTACGAGCGTGTGTGCTAGATTTTGGGGGTAGCTGGGATGAGCATCTTTCGTTAATTGAATTTTCTTATAATAACAGTTATCATTCAGCCATCCAGATGGCGCCTTTCGAGGCATTATACGGGCGAAAATGTAGATCGCCGGTGGGCTGGTTTGAAATAGGAGAATCAGCATTGGTTGGCCCAGATATTGTTCGGCAGTCAGAGGAAAAGATAAAGCTTATCCGAGAACGTTTACTGACCGCTCAGAGCCGCTAGAAATCGTATGCAGATATGCGGCGCAGAGATCTAGAATTTGCGGTAAATGACTGGGTATATCTGAAAGTATCTCTGATGAAAGGGGTAATGAGGTTTGGCAAGAAAGGCAAACTTAGCCCGAGATTCATTGGGCCATATCAGATTCAGCGAAGGATAGGCCGAGTTGCGTACGAATTGAACTTGCCTCCAGAGTTAGCATCTGTTCACCCAGTCTTCCATGTCTCTATGTTAAGGAAGTTCGTAGGGGACCCTTCTACAGTAGTCCCAGTTCAAGATGTCCAGATCACAGAAGAGTTAGCATATGAAGAGGTTCTCGTAGCTATCTTAGACAGACAGATTCGCAGGTTGAGGACTAAAGATGTTGCATCTGTCAAACTATTGTGGCGTAACAGGAACCGTGAGGAAATGACGTGGGAAGCTGAAGAAGATATGAAAGCCAGATACCCTCACCTATTTCAGACCTAGTCAGGCGACAGGTATGTCCGTACTATTACTTATGCAGTACCTTATGGTTGTATGTCTGTAAATGATAAAGAAAGATTGATATCTAGTTATCCAGTGGATCCTAGAATATTATGTGCAGTGCTTGTGTTGGACTTTTCTGCATTTCAGGTTTTTGCTATAGTCCATATTACAGGGGAAACTCTGCCGAAATGTTTCTAGAAAGTAAGTAAGTAGTCCTCTAGATAACAGTGTACATTCGAGGACGAATGATCTTAAGGGGGGGAGAATGTTATACCCCGTAGAATTCTCGGCACCTAGACGACCTATTCGCACGTCGGTTAAGCATATTTGAAGGCCATACGTGCTGGAGAAAGGCCCGGGAAAAGATCGGATGAGAAACCTGTCGAACCATCGCGGAAGGAGCCGAGGCAGAGCCCCTCCGCGATGGCAGCGTGTCACGAAGGAGAGGCCTCCACGTTGGCTCCATGACACGTTGGCCTTGTCCAGGCCCAAGTAAATAAAGGCCACTTCGGTTTTTTAACATTTAAACACATAATTATTTCCAGGAAACAGAGGGGGAGCGACAGAGAGAACTGAAGAAGGAAGAAATTATATAATTTTCGTCCGATTACGCTGCTAAACGTTGCCTAAACTCAAATTAACTCCAGATATGGAGGTATTTAGCAGCAGAGAGCATTCCTACGGATTCAGTTTCGTAAAATACGGCCGACGAATCGTCGAGCCACCGAGCTAAGGTAAGTAGAATTGCTCTAAATTAGTGTCTATGTGTTCCTAGCTGTGAAGTGAATATTTCTCCCTTCTGGACCGCTGGAGAATAGCGAGTTTTCGACCGTCTTTCGATAAGCCTAAGTTTAGGCTATAAACTATATCGAAAGTAACGTTGCTCTTTGCAATAAAGCTGTATTTAGTATTAATTGATGTATTTATGAATGCAGTTGGGAGAAAATAGTTGAAGTACCGGCCGAGCCTCGTCCGACGGACGAATAGTTCAAGAATAAGGTATGTAAAGCTAGTTTCCTCGGCAAGTTAAGTAATCTCGGTACAGTACAGTAATTCAAGGCCAGTAGAATGTTCAGAAGTCATGTGTTATGTTTACTACGAATGTTGGTACGATATTAGAAGTATCGAGTTATAACTTGCGTGTAACTTGCCAGCATGATATAGACTCTAATAGATGTACTAGGAATTCCACAGTATGCTCTGTATGCGATGTGACACAGAATGTTAGGATATTATTGTATTTAGTTGAAACCCTGTAAAGCGATATAATATCGATAAGACATCCCAGAAATAGAATGATAAGTTAAAAGGAGGTTAGAAAGCACATTAGAAAAGGCAAATCATGTTACTATAGAAACTCAGTTTACAACATGGTTTTCAGCAGAAACACTATATCCTGTTCAGTGTTAGCCCCAGAACAGTCTGGCAGGAGACTATATTCATATATATATATATTTACCAGCCTCAGCATGTATTAAATACGTACATATTACTATCATTAGTTCAGCATGTCCTGTATACAATACTTTACCCCTATTAGCCTCAGCATGTGAGATATGCAGACAGTATTACCAGTTGAGACCGTTGTATTGTTTGGGGTTGGATTACCTAACATCCATGACCGCCCCAGGGTTAATAGCTGTATCGACTCGTCCGCCAGAGGACGAGGATACGTCACTCTATGGAGTGGCATGCCGTCCCCCAGGGGACGAAGATGGGATGCCAGTTTCCCCATATTTTGCCTTTGTCGGCTTTTATACACCCTCGTCGAGCGGATACGCCCGAGTGTTGATTCAGGAGTCCTTCGGACTCAGGTACAGTTATAGTCAGGGGCTCAGCGAGCCCAAGTGCATACCCAGGGGACCGGCGGGATGCTTACAGCCATTATGGGAGATGGGATGACTGGGGTAGTGTTATAGATTCTGTGCTGGTTGTACCTCCCGGCTTATGGGGGCCGGGTAAGGTTTGTGTGTGCTATACTATGTTATGTTATGTTATGTTATGCCATGTGGCGTGAGATACAAGTAGATCAGTAGTAGAGTGATATGTCTCCAGGTACGACCCCTATTTCCTTTCCAGTATATATATATAAGAGAAGGTATGACTCGCGTTATTAGACAGTTAATCTATTTCTTCTTACTTCAGTTTCATCAGTTACATTGTTGTTTCCAGATTTTGCTTTCAGTTTTTGCTTTACATACTCAGTACCAGTGGTACTGACGCCCGGTGGGGCGCTGCATTACTTGCCTGCAGGTACTCATAGACGAGCAGGCGATACCACGTGATTCCTGTCAGCGATCGAGTATTCAGCTCCTGTCATCCGGAGACTGAATTTTAGAGGTGTATTTCGTTCCTTTTTTTTGTATAGTACGGGTAGGTCGGGGCCCTGTCCCGATCATTTCTATTACTATTCCTAGAGGCTTGCAGTCTGTTTATATTTCCCTGTGGTCAGATGAGCCGGTCGTGTGAGGCCGTGCAGTTGTATAGCTGTTAGTACTCTTTCTTTCTTTTATGTTGGCCGTGTGGGGCCATAGTTTGCCAGTAGTGGTGACCTTGCCGGTCACGTAGCTTTCTAGTACTTCATGATTGAGTTATAGATAACTAGACAGCATGGTGGCCTTGTCGGCCAGCATAGGTTCCCCTGAATTGATATGTTTCTGGTCAGCTGTTAGTACAGGTACAGGAGGCTATAGGCCAATGGGCCGGGGGCTGTGTTTACAGCCGTTATATAGCCCTTTGTTTCCAGAAATATAAGTTAGAGCCAGCCAGGCACCAGATGTGCCCAGGCTTAGCAGTCCAGCAGTTCAAGTCCTTGTAGGGCACCAGGTGCCAGTCATGCCCCCCAAGGCGGGGCGTGACAAAACATATCCGAACTTTACCTCTAAATCAAATGACCCAAGGATGAAATTTAATAATCATAAGAAGATAACATATTGGGTCAAACTTGCTTTAAAACATAAGTGTATATATATATATATATATATATATATATATATATATATATATTTTATTTATTTATTTATTTATTTATAAATATGTATGTATGTATATCAAGAATTATAAACATCATAATTGAAATCATGAGGAACAATGGAAGACTCGTATTTTAACTGACATACCATAATAGAGCTTATGTGGTCCCAACTATTACACTCAAATGGGTAGAGCCGTCCAAAACCTTACCAAGGCTAGGGACGATACCATGATATCGATATCAAGCTCGAGGCCCAATCGGGGTAGGGGATAACTCACAAGGGATATCCCAAGGTAGTATATATATAATGAGTATAAACCCACGTTGGCACGTTTAGCCTACTCACTGCTGGACAGTACTCCCAAAAACATGCATATGCTCTACATCATTTCCAACGAATCTCAACATCGTCTATTGGCGAAGCTCAATAGTTAAATACATCTCAAATCTAAAATTTATATATATATATGAGAAGCTTTAGCTCAAAAATTACCACAATCTTAAAATAATTGGGAGTTTTAACTCCAAAACCATGCGGTAAGCTTAATTAGCGAAATTATGTGTCACGCTCGAACACATGGGCATTGCCCAATACTTTAACATCCTTGAAAGTACTAAATTTACTTTGGAAACATGATTATAAACATGGATAACTACAAATCATGCTTTTCATCAATAATATCTCATTACACTAGAATATTCATCATAAATCTCAACTTTCATGGATTTCTGACAAATGGGCATTTCAAAGTTGCAAAGCTTGAAACATGATTTTTAATTGAAAACAATATAACCCATGAATCATAATTCAACAGTAGAAACATATTTAAATCATACCCATGTATAGAATTAGGAATTTCATGCATTGGATTAAAACCACATAGAATTGATAAAGGAAATTCATGATTTAGAGAGGGATTGGGCATGGGTGTGAAAGGATTCACCCATTCATAACCCTACATACTTGATTATAGCTGATTGTTACACTTTCTTGAATGTCCAAGAAGAAATTGAAGAAAACCTTGAAGGAATTGCCTTGATCACCTCTCTAGACTACCATTCTCGCATGCATGAATGAATATGGCTTAAAATGAACTTAACCCCTTTAACAGTCATAATTCATAACTCAAAACGATGTAGTTTAGGCCTTAGGAACTTAGGAATTACGAAAAAGCCTTATACTAAATTCTTAGAAAATAACTGCCAGCTGGTCCCAGTGAGGGGCTTAACGACTCGTATTCATGGGCCACGACTCGTGGAGTCGTCCGTCTGGTACACTACTCATCAGATCATCTGGGCTCGTCACGAGTAACATCACGATCTGTTGCCGGTGACCACCACTCGTGGTCACCACTCATAATCTGCATTGCCTCATTCTTAATAAATCTTTACCCTGCTTGGTCACGACTCATTCCATGAATCATGGGGACTGACCATTACTTGTGGGGTCCTTCCATTAAGTACACTACCTCTTTCCTTCACTTTTCTCAACCACAACTCCCAACAACTGACCTAACGAGTCGTGGGGCCTGTCCACCACTCATGGTCACACCCGCGGGGATCTCATTTCCCAAATTTCAAACCTTTCCCTTGGGCCTCCCCACGAGTCATGTCATGACTCTGGGATACTCTTACGAGTCTCCTCATGACCCGTTCTGTGCCTGATGCCAGATTTTTAAGTTTTCTCCGTTTCAACTCCCGGATCTAACTTTTGGGCTTCTGGGGTACAACAATATGCTCCATCGATAGGTGATCTTGGGAATAATTGCTTTCCCAAGTGCTATTTTATAACTTGATTTACTCATGTTTGTCTAATTATATACTTACTTTCTCATGTGATTTTATGTACATTTGGGTATGCACTAACCAACATGATTAGTCCTTGTTTTGTAGGTGTAAAATGCATTTGAGGGGCTAAATAATGATGGGTGAAGTGAAGGAATTGATTTGGAAGCAAATTGCAAAAATCGGCAAGGAAGCATGCCATGGCAAGGCTGGCCGCGCCAGGCAGTGTGCCACGCTGTGCGTGCATCGCGCCCAGCGCCGTGCAACGCCAATGCTAGGCGTGAGAGAAGGCAGCAACTCCAGGGCGCTTGCGCGCCAGCGCCGTGCCACGCTGGGCACTGCTGCACGCCCAAGGCCGTGTCACGCAGGGCATCGCGCAAGGGCAGTGTCGTGCCACGTTGGCCATCGCGCCAAGCCTCGGATAAGCACCCTTCATAATTTGCTAAATTAGTCCAGTCCCTGTGGGCTTGACATCCGGCTCTTAAAAAGGGCCACTGTATTACTTGTACGACCGCGTACGCTTGCGTGTGCGCTGGAGCGCAAACAAGTTTTTGGCGCTGTTGCCGGGGACGGGTGAAATTGGTGAATTTCTTGTTCTGTGTTAGTGTATAATTTTCTAAGTGTTGAAAAAAAAATTCTTTATTAGTTTTAGATTTATTTTATTTTTGTTTTTAGTCAGATACCCTTCTTGACATGACATCATGGAACACAAATGGGTTGAATGGCGGATATTCATATTTTGGTGAGTCCTGTTGTTCGACGCAAAACTACACGCAAGTGCACGTGGTCATACAAGTAGTAAATTTATTTCAAGCCAAGTATCGATCCCACAAGGACTGAACTACGGTAGTAATTAACCTAAGCGTTAGTGAACGATATCTCTATGAATGTAGACAACCAAACAAATAATGTTTTATGAGTTAAGATTACTAAGTAATAAGAATCTGAGTCAAGATTATAATTTGAAGTCTAAACAATAGCAATGACAAGCTGAGGTTAAGGAAAGCATGCAGGGATGTAATTTCTTAATTCAAATTAGCTAATCTTCTCTTCGGTTGCTAGTCAGGAATTAATCGCCTATGGATTGGATCTTTCGACTCCTACCCAATTAAAGAATCATGAGACCTCATTCTACATTTCTGTGATATAAGAAACTCATGCTCTAGCCATACATAACCGATTCCGTAAATGACTAATAAGACTTTCAGATATATTTCTATTCTGAACGTAAATCCATTCTCAGTTTTCTCAACTAAGAAAAGATCATATCCTACCAATTCACATCTGTCATATTACTTTCCTTTTCAGAATCAAAATTGGATTTCTAAGATATACATTAACATTGGCCAAACATTAAAGCAGTAAAAACAAGAATTGATAGAACAACCATTGAAGAAAAGATGAAAACTTAAATGATTAATGATTACATTCCACTACAACTATCCTTAACCTCATCAAGAGGTGAATTAGCCACTCATTTGTGGATTAAACATCTTCAAATAAGTAGAATTCCTACAAACAATTGAAATTAAAGAGAAAAAAGGAAGAGAATAACCCTAGAATTTTTGTCCTCTCAATTTCCTGCTACCCGCGTTCTTGCTCAAAAAAGTCAGGATGTTCAAAAGAAAACCTAAGTGTGTTATTTATACTGTTGGGAATTTTTCCTGGAATAACAAGTAACGTGGAACGGAGTGTATTGGGGGGCACTGCCTCCGTGCCACGGTGCTATCGCGAACCTTCACTGGAACTTGAGGTTCCAGGTAATCACACTCAACGTGACACGGAGTGCATCGCGGAGCACTGCCTCCGTTCCATGGAGGTAACACAAACCTCCACTAGAATTTGACATAATTTATTCATCCCAGGCAGATTGCCTCCGTAATGGTAGCGTGACACGGCCCCATCGCGGAGCCCCTATTTTTGCCAACTTCCCTTGTAAACTTCCACTTCTTGCTTTTGAGTCCATCCCCGCACTTCACCAACTTGTAGATTAGCTTCCAAAAATTCCTTCTACCTGCAAAACAACACTAATCATGTTGGTTAGTATAAATTCACATTTATCTAAGAATCACATGAGAATGTACACATAACAATAGATAAACGAGTAGAAATGAAGATTTGAGTATCACTTGGGCATGAAATTTTACCCAAGATCACTTACCCCACACTTAAAACCTTGTTCGTCTTCGAACAATACTCTAACATCTCATGCAATTGAAACCCACGCATAGCTAATTTGGCTCAACCATTCAAGCTACGGCTATACCGATTATTTAAGATAGCAAATCATCAAGAAAACATGCATGGTTTCATCAATACAATGAAGTACACCATATTAAGACCTCCTAACCTCAAGAATCGATTCTCGATCTTGGAAAACTCATGCAAATCAACTGATCAAGAAATCCGACATGAAATTTTATCTTTCGTCAAGCATGTTCCCTCGCAACACAAGAGAATTACCCCATTTGCACTCATTAGATTTCAAAAACACTGCATGTAGGGGTATATGAATACGATTTCGCTCACTCTCCCAAAGATTTCGCATGCATCATGTCGTGAACCATAAGCTTGCCTCTAGTGTTTTACTCCACTAATATAAGGATGCGTGATGTAAGATCACGTAGGACTTAATGGGTTGTAATGTAAGCTGAGGAACTAGTAAATACTGGTCTAACCAATAATAGCAACTAGCTTCCCTGAGTGCTTTTCAATACATCCCGCCTTCATTACGGACATTGCTTCTTCCTCCATCCTCTCATTCTTGAATTTTCTTCTTTGTTTGTGTTCCCATTTCTTTAAGCACACTCAACATACTAGCAAAGAGTATTTATGCATCTTATTTTTTTTCTCATTCATTGATTTTCTTACTCTCTACTATTAATTAATCAATTTCAACAAGTGCACCTTTGACCTTTTCTTTAGCTTTCACAACTTCCGCTTTCCTTCCGTTTCACACTTCTCACTCCTTAACACCTTGGGAAAACTATTTTTCTTAAGCGCTTAAGAGTTTTAGATCAAATTCACGGCTTATGAAAAGAAGGGATTAAGCTCCGTTTGTACCTCTCAAGGAATAGGCTAAAGGCTCAATGGGGCTGACTAGGATATAACATTCAAGGTAGGTATGACAAGGGAGAAACTTTCGGTTCATTCAAAGAAATTCCTACATCCTTTCCTACAATCCACATCCTTCATTTCGTTTAGTATACACACCAGGCAAGTTCTAGACACTTTACAATAGCATGGAGTAGTTGAAACCTCACCTCACACTCACTGCACATGCTCAACTTAAGACATATTCACAGACTCTTCAATCAGCTAATTACAAGTATTCACTATTAAGCCTCAATCACACCGAATTGCATTCTAGGGCCTAGGTATCTCAACATGTTTAACATATTTGCATGCTTTCATACGAGTCACACTTGCATCTTACAATCATGTGAACACGTAACAAGCATTCTGAACCATTAATTAGTGACACGTTTGGGGAACAAACAAAAGAAAGAAGAAAAAGAAAAAAAACTACTCCTATCGACTACATTTCCCTTAAGACGGTCGTCATCCATCGATCATAGGGAACAGTTGCTATCTACGACATCGGTTCAATGGGACTATTTTCGGGAAAAGCACCGAAAACAAAAACTGAGAAATCCAACATAAAAATTTCAACAAAAAAAAATTCGATAGAAAAAAATAAAAATATAATTGAAAAATATTTAAACATCACACACAACAATAGCTAATGATTCATTACAACACCAACATCAATCACAGAACACGAAACACAGAGTCATAGGATCACAATTAGCACAATCACAACAAACATAAACCAAACAACAAAACAGCTAGCACCTAACTACTCCCACCCCACACTTAATCGGAACATTGTCCCCAGTGTTCACTTAATTGCAAAATATCAACAAAGGTTGGGTGGTGAAACTCCCTGATCAATCAAAATATTCAATTTCCTCATCAAGTGCCAGCGCTTCATCTCCAAGATCAGAATCGCCCCCGCCGTCCTCGTCCGACTCAACATCTGAGTCCTCCTGGCGTCTCTCCTCATTGGTAGGGACTTCATCATCCACGGGCTCCACAAATACGAGCCCCACTCGGCATAAAGATCGAGCATTCTTGTTGAATGGGTAATCCAACTCGAGCTGCCACAGCTCATCCTCCGATGCGGGCCGTCCATCGATGCGCAACTGCAACATCTGTATCCCATACACACGGACCATGTATTGATCATACCGAGCATGTTGACCAAAACCAAGGCACACCTGTCAATCTGAGGGATGTAATTTAGGGCCTCCTCCTCAATACCGCGGCCCCTTAAGAAAGTGGTAAGTAGACCACCAAACCTGTATCTATGCCCCTGATGCAATCGGGCTCTCTTCATGGCGGAGATTATCACCGCCCCAACATTGATTTCCAACCCCTTCATTAGTGCATACACCAGACAAACTCTATCCCGGGTGACATCGGTCATGTGCACCCTCGGGATCAAGCACGAACAAACAATTTTCAACCAAATTCGGGCCTCCCTGTTCATCTGAGAATAGGGCAATGTCTGATGGTAGCCCCTTTCCTTATGCCTACCCCACCTGGCTGTCGATCGGGCTCCACATAAGGTGTGTCTAATGTCCACGTAAGGTGGAGTGATGTTCAGTTGACGGAGGACATGAGCGTTTGTGTCCCATGCCCCCAAGATTGCATTCAAATGGTGGGGTTCAAAGGTGACAACCTGCCCTCTGATTTTTATGGTGTGGCTGCGCAAGGTCGGGTTCCAGTTGGCATAGAATTCTCGAATAAGATGGAGATTGAACTCTCTGGGTTCTTCAAAAATGAAGTTTAGCCCAGTAGTGTCAATTCTGTGTAGAATTCACGGGAATTCTCGTGCCAGTGGCTCCCGTGCTATATGCTCCTCCGGGAAGTATTTGGTCTCCTTATGTTTGGCATACCATTTCTTCCCTTCATCCGTCACCCATCTGGTTCCATATTATAGGCGTTGCCCTTGAGGAACCGCTGGTGCTGCTAGTACTACTGCCCCTAATCTTACTCTCTTTATGCTGACGCTCGATTTGGATGCGCCCTTGCCCTTGTCCTGTCTTCCTGACATTGTTCCTATACATTCAAACATACAGTCCCAATGTTATTTAAGTCATAGTTATCTACAACCAAGGTTGGGTTTAATTGGATCACCCCACACTTAGTCTTTAGCCGCAGTCAATACAATTCGACAAGACAATCATGTTTTTGCAATCCTTAATTCTCAACATGCTCAGTTCATTCATTCAAGTCGATGGAATAATTACTTTGTACTACTCAGACTTCATACAATGATAAAAATTTCTCCACCGATTCAATTGTATCATCATGAGCACGTTGCAATTTTGGTTCAACAACCTATGTTAATTCTTCATTTACATTCTCCCGAAAATCCCTCTTCTATCCTAGCATATTCAACATCAATCACAATACATTTCACTTCAAACAACATGCACAACCCAATTTATCAACATTTTAATGCATTTTGTCTTCTTCTTATTCAATCCTCCACCCTAGTTATCAATATCGTAAGAATTTCACAAAACATGCAACCATTGAGTTAATCTACTCACAACGATACTATGAACATCATTCAATCATAACTAAATTGCTTTCAAGCTTATTTCTCACTCAGGGCAAGGTTCCATCACAAAACATGTTCAATAATCGAAAATTTGAGCAATAATAAGGAAAAATTCAAGAACATACCTTTACTTTGATGAAATTGAAGAAAACTCGAAGGAATTTGATCACTAGGTCCGTGTCACATTGGGGGAGAAGGGAATTTTGAGTGTGGGTCGCGGAGGAAATGAGAGAATAGGGAAAAATGAAGGAATTTGGGGTTAAAAGGGGGTTTTTCGCGTGGGCTTACCCGGTGACCCGACACGACATACACCTCAACGTGTCACGGAGGGTAATGCGGAGCAATACCTCCGTGACACGGAGCCATCGCACAGGTGTTCTGGAAATTTTTTAAAAATCCAGAATACACCTCAACGTGTCACGGAGGGTAACGCGGAGGCCCTCCTCCATGACACGGAGCCATCGCGTAGGCTCACTGGAATGTGCCGATTTTTATTTTCTTACCTTGATTTTTTACCTTTGCAGTCTTTTGTATTTTTGCCCTTCGTTCCACTTGAAAATCATTCAACCACAAGACATTCGTTAGAAATCATAGGTTGCCTCTCAACAAATTTTATTTTTCTTTTTCTTTCTTTTTCTTTTTTTTTTGTCAAATAATCCTACTCTTCTATTACAACACATTCACAGGTTGCCTCCCGTGCAGCGCCTAATTTACCATCGTGGCTCGACTCTATTCATTCTCAATTATCCTCTAGAGTGATGGACGTCTTCTCTCGAATAATGTCCTCACCCCAATAATGCTTACATCTTTGCCCTGTCACCAAAAATGTGGCACTTCTATCTTCTTGCCATAACTCCACTGCCCCGTGTGGGGTCATTCTCACCACTTAAAATGACCTTGACCACTTGGACCGCAACTTTCCTGGAAAAAGCTTCAACCTTGAGTTAAACAACAACACTTTCTACCCCGGCTCAAAGATCGATGCACCATATGCTTGTCGTGCAACCTTTTAGTTTTCTCCTTGTAGCATTTGGTACTTTCATAGGCATGCAATCGAAACTCATCTAGTTCGCTGAGTTGCATCAACCTCTTCTTCCCTGCTAGCTCCGGATCCATGTTTAGCTTTCTCACGGCCCAAAAAGCTCGAAACTCCACAGGTAGATGACATGCCTTTCCATAAACCAATCTGTATGGAGAAGTCCCAATGGGTGTCTGTATGCAGTTCTGTAAGCCCACAACGCATCATCAAGTTTGCTTGACCAGTCAATTCGTTGTGCATTCACTGTCTTCTGTAGAATTTGCTTTATCTCTCTGTTTCACACCTCCACTTTCCCACTAGTTTGGGGATGATACGTTGTTGCTACCTTGTGCCGCACCCCATACTTAGCTAGCAAGTTCTTGAAACTCGCATTCACAAAATGAGCCCCTCCGTCACTAATAATAGCTCGAGGCATCCCGAACCTGGTGAAAATTTGCTTTTCACAAATTTCGTCACCACCTTGTTGTCATTCCTGGGACAAGTTGTTGCCTCGACCCACTTAGATACATAGTCAACCGCTACCAAGATGTAACGATTACTAAATGACGGTGGAAACGGGCCCATGAAGTCTATTCCCCATACATCAAAAACCTCAACCTCTAATATATGCTGCAGTGGCATCTCTTGTCTTCTACCAATTGTGCCTGTTCTTTGACATCTATCACACATTTTTACGTATGCTATAGAATCTCTAAATAGTGTAGGCCAAAAGAAACCTGACTGGAGCACCTTGTGAGCTGTCCGCTCTCCTCCGTGGTGCCCTCCATACAATGATGAGTGACAACTCCTCAATACTTCTGCAATCTGGCTCTCTGGAATGCATCATCTCATCTCTTTATTCGGTCCCTGCTTAAACAGATACGGCTCATCCCATAACTAATACCTGCAATCATGTCTCAACTTCTTTCTCTTCTTAGCCGTAGCCTCCGGTGGGTAGACTCCACTTATAAGCAAGTTCACAATATCCGTATACCAAGGGATTTCAGCTTCCCTTATTGCCAAGAGTTGCTCATCTGGGAACTCTTCTTTGATGTTGTCACCTTCCTTTACATGCAACCGTCTTTCCAATCGCGATAGGTGATCTGCCACTTGATTCTCTCTCCCCTTTCTGTACCGAATCTCTAGGTCAAACTCTTGTAGCAACAATATCCATCTGATTAGTCAGGGCTTTGCATCCTTCTTGTTAAACAAATACCAAATTGCTGCATGATCAGTATACACCACTACTTTAGAACCCACCAGGTAGGACTTGAATTTATCAAATGCGAACACCAATGCTAACATCTCTTTTTCCGTGATTGTATAATTGACTTGGGCTGCGTCAAGTGTTTTGCTTGCATAATAAATGGAATGAAAAATTTTATTCCTCCGCTTCCCCAATATAGCTCCTACAGCCACGTCACTCGCATCACACATTAATTCAAAGGTTGCTCCCAATCCGGAGAAATGAGAATAGGCGCTTCTACCAGCTTCTGTTTTAGCTCCTCAAATGCTTTTACACAATCCTTGTCTAACTTGAATTTCACCTCTTTTTCTAGCAACCAACATATCGGTCTAGAAATTTTTGAGAAGTTCTTGATGAACCATATGTAGAACCCTGAATGTCCAAGAAAACTGCGAACACCCTTCACTGACACTTGTGGTGGTAGCTTTTCGATCACTTCAATCTTTGCACGATCAACTTCCAACACTTTGCATGACACCTTATGGACAAGGACGATACCCTCCTTGACTAAAAAATGACATTTCTCCCAGTTGAGCACAAGGTTAGAGTCTTCACATCGAGCTAGCACCCTGTCAAGATTCGGCAAACATGTAGCAAACGAATTACCGAAAATAGAAAAGTCATCCATAAATATCTCGACAAAATCTTCCACCATATCGTGAAAGATCGCCGTCATGCATCTCTGGACTGTGGCTGGTGCATTGAATAGACCAAATGGCATCCGCCTGAAAGCATATGTCCCATAAGGACATGTAAAAGTGGTCTTCTTCTGATCCTCCGGTGCTATGGCTACCTGATTATAGCTGCAATATCCATCAAGAAAATAATAATACTCTTGTCCTGCCAACCTATCCAAAATCTGATCAATAAATGGGATAGGATAATGATCTTTCCTCGTGGCCTCATTTAGCTTCCTGTTATCCATGCAAATTCGCCAGCCTGTGACTGTGCGTGTGGGAATCAGCTCATTTTTTTTGTTGGTGACCATGGTCATCCCTCTTTTCTTTGGAACACACTAAATGGGGCTAACCCATTCACTGTCTGAAATGGGATATACCACACCTGCATCAAGACACTTGATCACTTCCTTCCTGACTACATCCTTCATCGACGGATTCAACCTCCGCTGATGTTGCACAGTTCGCTTGGATCCTTCTTCCATAAAAATCCTGTGTGTGCAAAAAACTGGACTAATTCCTTTGATGTCTGACATCTTCCAATCCATTGCTTTCTTCCGCCTCTTGAGGACCACCAATGTGTCTTTTACTTGTGCCTCTGTCAGTTCTGCGGAAATGATGACTGGCAAGGTGTCATCTTCCCGCAGAAATACATACTTCAAATGTGGAGGCAATGTCTTCAACTCCAATTTCGGGGCCTCCTCAATTGATGGCTTTGGCAATGGTTCCAAGGACCTTATCAATGGCTCAAAGTCTTGCTTCCTGGGAAACCATTTTGGCTTGTTCAGCATCTGCACCATCTCATATGTAGCACTATCTCCAAAATGATTGGAGCCCATCAAGGCTCTCTCCAATGGGTCCTGTGAGTCAACAATCTGAAGAATTGATTCCTGATTTAGCACATTGATTGCTGATAGCCCCTCATAAATGGCTGGTAGCTTCATGGCCTTGTACACATCAAAAATCTCTACTTTTTCATATGCTCGCATGGTTAGCTGCCCAGCAGCCACATCAATCAAAGCTCGCCCGGTTGCCAACAAAGGACGTCCCAAAATAAATGGGACTTCCGCATCCGGCTCAAAATCCAAGATAATAAAATCCATTGGGAAAATGAGGGAGCCCACTTGCACTAGCACATCCTCCACAATACCATCTGTTCTGGCCAATGAACGTTCAGCTGGCTGCAAGATCACAGTAGTTAGTCTAGGGCTGCCCAGCCCCAACTTCTTGAACACCGATGTCGGCATCAAGTTTATGCTTGTTCCCAAATCACATAATCTGCGAGCTCGAATACATTTCCCAATTGTAATATGAATGGTAAAGCTCCCAGGATCCTTGATCTTTGTCGGTAATCTATTCTTTATTCGGGAGGTGCACTCCTCAGTAAGCGCCACCGTAGCATACTCCATCAATTTGCTTTTGTTTGCTACGATGTCCTTGATGTACTTGGCATATTTTGGCACTCCCTGCAAAACATCAACTAAAGGTAAGTTAATATGTACCTGTTTCAGCACTTCCATGAATTTCTTAAAGAAAGCTTCTTTAATCTATGAGGGAACGGGGGTGGTGGTCTTTCTATCTCAGCTGCCTTTTCCTTCCCCCTCACATCATCATGTTCCCCATCTTTTTCCACTGCTCCAGATTGCTGAGGTGGTCTTTCTAGTTCCACCTCCTTAAGTTGAATGCCACTCCTTGTTGTAACTGCATTGATCTTCTTGGGATTTGGGTCAGTATCACTTGGTAGTCCTCCCCTAGGCCTGGTTTTTTGAGCTCCAGCTAACTGTCCAAACTGATACTCTAACGCCTTTGTAGCTAACTGCTGATTTGTCATGTCAGCCGCTAATTTCACATAATCAGCCTGCATCTGTGCTTGGTTAGCTATTATAGTCTTGAACATATGCTCAATGTTGCTGGGTGGTGGAGGAGGTGGATTGTTTCCTCTATATTGCGACTGAAAATTTTGATGCCCCCCTTGATTTCTCTACACACCCTGATTCGAACTCTGTCCTTGATGGCTATTACTCCCCTAAGAAAAATTCAGATGGTTCCTCCAATTCGAGTTGTAACTATTGCCATATTATTGATTATTGTTCCTCTGGACGTTCCCAACAAAATTTACAGAGTCTGGATTGGCACCACGACACTCAGCTGAGTGTTCACTACTCCCACATACTTCACACCATACGTGATGAACTGCATTGACTGGGGCTTGTGCTTGATTCAAGCTCATACTGCTAAAGTGGGTGTTGAGTTGATTTTGCAATGCAGCTATCTACGCAGCAATAGCTATAAAACCATCCACCTCAAAGACTCCTGCAGCTTTCCTTGTTCCTCCTCGAGTTGAATCTGCATTCCATTCTGGATTACCCTATGAAATATGATTTAATAAAGTGTAAAGCTCCTCATAAGTCTTCTCCAATGCCTTCCCACCAGCTGTTGAATCTAACAGAATCTTAGTATGTGGTTCTAACCCCTCAATGAATGTATGCACCAACACATCATTAGACTGGTGATGATGAGGACAATCCCTTAACATCGACTTGAACCTCTCCCAAGCTTGATACAAATTCTCACCCTCTCTCTGTTTGAAACTTAGAATCTGACTTCTAAGTATGGCTGTCTTCCCAGATGGAAAGAATCGTATCAAAAACTCCCTTGCAAGATCATCCCAAGTGGTGATAGAATTAGGTGGTTCAGCTTTTAACCACCTCTTTGCTTCCCCCAAAAGTGAGAACGGTAATAATGTAAGCCTCTCATAGTCAGATGATAGTCCAGCGGGGATGTAAGTGTCACTTATCTCCAAAAAGTTTTGAAGATGTTGTTGTGGATCTTCATGAGGGAGACCTGTGAATTGCCCGCTGGTGTGCAACAACTGCACCATATTCTGCTTTAGCTCTAACCTTCCTCCTGGCTTTAGTCTACGAATACAAGATGTAACATTATTTGCATGTGGGATTGCCACTTCACGGACCGGTCTTGCTGCCATCTCTTCGCACACTCAAACTGCCCTTACAAGTGGTGGATTTTGTTGCTACTCCAGAATTGCCTGTCTTAGCAACTACAGCTTCTTCTCTAGAGCTTCCCTTCATTGGCAATGAAATTGTCTCTCTGGCTCTATAAATGAATCCACCAACTCCTTATCTCTTGCCAACGTTCAGAAAAATTTGATACCTACAAAAGAAAGGCTAAGACCAAGTTGTTAACACTTATATTGAATTTGTAAACTAACACTAAGAAAATAAATTTACCAATTGCCAGTCCCCAGCAACGGCGCCAATAACGTGTTCGACACAAAACAACACGTAAGTGCACATGGTCGTACGAGTAGTAAAATGGTTTTATTTCAAGCCAAGTATCGATCCCATAGGGACTGAACTACGGTAGTAATTAACCTACGCGTTAGTGAACGGTATCTCTATGAATGTAGACAACCAAACAAATAATGTTTTATTAGTTAAGATTACTAAGTAATAAGAATCTAAGTCAAGATTATAATTTGAAGTCTAAACAATAGCAATGAACAAGCTGAGGTTAAGGAAAGCATGCATGGATGTAATTTCTTAATTCAAATCAGCTAATCTTCTCTTCGGTTGCTAGTTAGGAATTAATCGCCTATGGATTGGATCTTTCGAATCCTACCCAATTAAAGAATCATGAGACCTTATTCTACATTTCTGTGATATAAGAAACTCATGCTCCAGCCATACATAACCGATTCCATAAATGACTAATAAGACTTTCAGATATATTTCTATTTTGAACGTAAATCCATTCTCATTTTTCTCAACTAAGAAAAGATCATATCCTACCAATTCACATCTATCCAATTACTTTCCTTTTCAGAATCTAAATTGGATTTCTAAGATATACATTAACATTGGCCAAACATTAATGCAGTAAAAACAAGAATTGATAAAACAACCATTGAAGTAAAGTTGAAAACTGAAATGATTAATGATTACATTCCACTACAGTTATCCTTAACCTCAGCAAGAGGTGAATTAGCCACTCATTTGTGGATTAAACATCTTCAAATAAGAATTCATACAAGCAATTGAAATTAAAGAGAAAATAGGAAGAGAATAACCCTAGAATTTTCGTCCTCTCAACTGCCTGCTACCCACGTTCTTGCTCAAAAAAGTTAGAATGTTTAAAATAAAACTTAAGTGTGCTATTTATACTATTGGGAATTTTTCCCGGAACAACAAGCAACGTGGCACAGAGTGTATCGTGGAGCACTGCCTCCGTGCCACGGTGCTATCGCGAACCTTCACTGGAACTTGAGGTTCCAGGTAATCACACTCAACATGACACATAGTGCATCGCGGAGCACTGCCTCCGTGCCACGGAGGTAACGCAAACCTCCACTGGAATTTGAAATAATTTATTCATCCCAGGTAGATTGCCTCCGCGATGGTAGCGTGACATGGCGCCAGAGCGGAGCCCCTATTTTTGCCAACTTCCCTTGTCAACTTCCACTTCTTGCTTCCGAGTCCATCCCCGCACTTCACCAACTTGTAGATTAGCTTCCAAAAATTCCTTCTACCTGCAAAAAAACACTAATCATGTTACTTAGTATAAATTCACATTTATCTAAGAATCACATGAGAATGTACACATAACAATAGATAAACAAGTAGAAATGAAGCATTTGAGTTTCACTTGGGCATGAAATTCTGCCCAAGATCACCTATCCGAATTGTGGAGGACTCCACTTGTGGCAACACTGTCACACTTGCAGTCTATGTGGTTGTCAAGATGTCCATTGGGATGGTTGTCCATGTGCATATTCCCCTTTCCCAATCCCCTACTATGATCCTTCAGTTGTTTTTGATGAGTACAGGAATGATGAAAAGGAGGACTTGGAACACCAAACTCAGATACAAAACATGTTAAAACAGGTCCTTGAGCAGACAGAAGCAATGAGGGAGCAGATGGAAGTATTGGGAGCTCAAACCAAGGAAAATGTAGAGGCCTTAGAAATGATAAGCGCCAAGTTCATATACATGATGGCTGAGGCTGAAGCTTGCTTTGATTTGCAAGTGACGGTCTTATGCAATACTCAGGAGGGACTACAAGGAGAAGAAAATGGTAAGTTCTTTGAAGAAGCTCAACAATTAGAAGCTCCTGAGAGTCCTCATGATGGTCTTACACATATGGCCAATCCAGTCATGAAAGGAGAGATAGAGCTCCAACTATTTGGCATTCATATGGAGTTAGATGTTGATGTGGAGAAGGTGTACACAAGTAAGGAGGTCAAGCACAATGCAGTTTCAGCTTTGAGGTGTATTGTACCCCACTCAAAGTATTTCTCGACATTAAGTTTGGTTGACAACCTAGAAATAGAGTCTTTCAAGCCTGTAGAGAAAGGTCTAGAGGAGGAACAAGCCCCGTATATTCTAAAATTTGCTGATTCTAAGAGACAAAATGACTTCACTTACGTAAGGGACAATAAGTTCTAGAGGCGACATCTACTGCTTGGTCCTTTCATTTTTTCACCACCACCCCTGGAGCATAAGAGGAAACTGGAGAAGAAATTAGGGGTGAGATTCATATCCTCAAAGTGGAAAAAAAAATGATGAAACTTGATACGTCGTGCCGCGACGTAAAATTAGGCGCTTCTTGGGAGGCAACCCAAGGGTACCACAGGTACAATTTTAATTTTTTTCATTTGTGTTTATTTTGTTTATTTTCATCTTGTTGTTTTTAGTGGAGATTTAAGCACAGATAGAGGGGAAGTCTGAGTACCTTTAGAGGCGGAAGCTAAGAAGCATGAAAGAGGGAAAGTGTGGGGTTGAGTCCCCACTTGTTCAAATGAAGAAAAACATGTTGTTAGCTAGGCCTAGAGGCCTCAGGGAGTATTTCTCACCCTTTTTGAATTTTAATTGGATGCTTTGGGACAGAGCATGATTCAAGTGTGGGGTGAGGAAAATTTCAAAATTTTGTGCTTAATGATTTCGGGTGAATTTAGTGCTTGTGCTTGATAGGTATTGGTTGAGGAAAACTTTTGAGTTGAGCATGATTACCCGCCCGCTGGTTTTTCTTTTCGGTTCTTTTCCGACGAGGGGCACTGTAACCAAAGAATAAAATTTTTTGCTATCTGTACATAGTTGTTTTTAGTCAAAATTAGGGGACTATTCCCGACGATGGATGGATGACGACCATCTTGAGGGAAAATTAGTCAGGAGGTTTTGGTTTGTGAACCCGTAGCTAATTGATGGCTTGATATTCTTGTTATGTGCTATGCATGATTGTGAGATGCAAGTATGGTTAGTGTTGAAGCATGCAAGTTGTATAACTCTGTTTTAGACACCTAGGCTCTTGAATGTGACTCTATGGGCTTAAAGCTTAATTTTGAATTCTTGCGATTAGCTGAGTTAAGAGTCTGCTGAATTTGTCTTGAATTAAGCATGTGCTGTGAGTGTAAGGTTTTTGAATATTACATGCTACTGTGTAGTGTCTAGAACTTGCCTAGTGTGTATACAAAACAAAATGAGGGATGTAGATTGTAGGAGATGATTTAGGCATTTCTTTGAATGAGCCTAATCTTTATCCCTCGCTTTACCTACCTTGAATGTCTGATTCTAGTTAGCCCCATTGAGCCTTAAGCCTATTCTTTGATAGCTACAACATAAGCTTAATCCTTTTCTTTCATTAGCCTTGAATTTGATCCAAAACTCCTAAGAGCTTAAGTGATAAATCCAAAAGAGTAAAGGAGTGAGAATGGTGAAAAAGAAAGAAAAATAACAGCTGTGGGATTTGAGGAAAGGATTAGAGGTGCACTTGTTTGAAGATGCTTGAGTATTAGTAGGGAGTAAGAGAACAAATAAATGAAAAATTTGTTTAAGTACTCCTTACTACTAAGCTAAGTGTTCTTAAAAAAATGGAAAACGGAAGAGGAAATTTAATATTGAAAAGAAGGAGGGAGAAGTAAGAGAAGAGATGCCCGTAATGAATGCGTGGTGTATTAAAAGCGCTTAGGGAAGATAGTCACTATTATTAGCCATAAGAGTACCTACCTGCCCTTAGCTTACATCACAACT
Organism: Datura wrightii; assembly: GCA_035772735.1. Taxonomy (NCBI): domain Eukaryota; kingdom Viridiplantae; phylum Streptophyta; class Magnoliopsida; order Solanales; family Solanaceae; genus Datura; species Datura wrightii. The sequence goes on from JASDFA010000007.1 coordinate 103,195,763, forward strand.
CAATAAGTCCCACTTGATCTTACGTTCACACATCCTTAAATTAGTAGAGTAAAACACTAAGGGCAAGCTTATGGGTCAATACACGTGGCATGTGAATTCTTTTTAAGAGTGAGATGCATTCTTATTTATATACCCATACACAGTATGATTTGAAAAATTATGAGTAAAAATGGGTAACTCTCTTGTTGTGAGGGACATGTTTAATGAAGGATATAATTCATGTTGGATTTCTTGATCGGTTGATTTGCTTGAGTTTCTTGAGATTAAGAGTCGATTCTTGAGGTTAGGAAGTCTTAACATAGTTATATTTTATTTTAATGGATAAATCTTGCATGCTCTATTTTTAACTTGCTATCTAAAATAATCGTTGTAGCCGTAGCTTGAATTGTCTTGCTCAATTAGCTATGTGTGAGTCTTCATGTGCATGAGATGCAAAAGGGTTGTTCGAGGACGAACAACGATTTAAGTGTGGGGTAGTGATCTTGGGCATAATTGCTTTCCCAAGTGCAATTTTATAACTTGATTTAGTCATGTTTGTCTAATTATATACTTACTTTCTCATGTGATTTTATGTACATTTGGGTATGCACTAACCAACATGATTAGTCCTGGTTTTGTAGGTGTAAAATGCATTTGAGGGGCTAAATAATGATGGGTGAAGTGAAGAATGGATTTGGAAGCAAATTGCTGAAGGAATGGATTTGGAAGCAAATTGCAAAAGTCGGCAAGGAAGCATGCCATGGTAAGGCTGGCCGCGCCAGACAGCATGCCACGCTGTGCGTGCGCCGTGCCTAGCACCGTGCCACGCCAATGCTAGGTGCGAGAGAAGGCAGCAACTCCAAGGCGCTTGCGCGCCAGCTTCGTGCCACACTGGGCACTGCTGCGCCCCCAAGGCCGTGTCACGCAGGACATCGCGCAAGGGCAGTGTCGTGCCACGTCGGCCATCACGCCAAGCCTCGGCCAAGCACCCTTCAATTGCAAATTCCAGTGAGCCTACGCATTACCTCCATGTCACGGAGGCAATTTTGTGCATTAAGCTCCGTGCCACAGAGCCATTCCACGATAGGCCAAAATTCACATATTCCCTACTTACTATAAATTAAACCCTTAGCTCCCAATCTCAAAAGTCACGAAATATTTTCTGAAAACCATAGAGGAGCGAAGGGAGAAGTGAAGCACTCATCTAGGGTTCACCAATTTTACATTCTCTTTTACTTATTCTTGTAAGTACACTACCCTAAACATGTTTTTGAGTTATTGTATGAACATGAGTAGCTAAAATCCTTCCTCTAGGGTTGAGGCCACGTGATATGATTGTAATTGCGTGAATTTGTTTTGGTTTGAGTTGTTAATTGTTGTTTTGTCTTACATTCTTCATTATTGTTGTTTTTATGCTTGATCACCATAAAAACATACATGTTAAGCTTAGATAAAAGCTTGAAATAGCAACCCTAGGCAAGAACATAGGAATGTAGGGAGCAAGTTCTTATCTTACGATATGATTCGCAATTAGGATAGAAATTATGTCTAAATTGCCTTGCTTGGTTGAGGAAATGGGAAGATAGCAAGACACCAATTTAGAATTATCATTCCACCACTCGTAGAAGTAGTTGTGAAGCTAAGTTAGGTTAAATGATTAGAGGTACGAAAGTCCCTAATCAAGAACACAAACCCCTTAAACCACATCCATGTAGTTGAATTGCCCACGAACTCGGATGTCACATCCCCGCTCAATGATGTAGTTGTGAGGCTAGTTTGTCGTGCTTAGTGGCTCGACCATGAACATCGCATATCCCAACTATGTGAGACAACAATTGATAATATCATACTTGAATCATTGCAAAGTGTGGCGTTGCATGATTATCCAGCCTCAACTCTAGTTGCTTCTTATGTTGTTTCCAGATTATTTTGTGACCACCCCAAAACTTAATTATAATTTACTGAAAACTTATATAATCAAAACTTGTGAAGGTTAATCTCATACTTGAACTGCATAATTCACTGAATTGGTCCAGTCCCTGTGGGTTCGACATCCGGCTCTTAAAAAGGGCCACTGTATTACTTGTACGACCGCGTACGCTTGCGTGTGCGCTGGAGCGCAAACAAGAGGACCCAATATACCTTACCAGGGTATAAAGGCATGAACTAGGTGATCACAAGTCTGGGGCCATAAAGCCAATAAAATAACCTACGGTGTCAACGTAGTTTATGGAACCTGGGTGCGCTGGAACCTCGGTCCCCTTGGTGCTAAGTCCTACTCCCACTGGATAGTCCTAGTCTGACTACTAAGCTAATATCTCAATACTGGGGTCCAAGAACAAGTCAGGAATACTCATCTGGAAGTACCCTGAGAGTTTTATCGATCCAGATTCTATAATAGGTGTTCTAAGACTGGTTAGAGGTGCTTATCTGGAAGCATTTTAACCGTCATAACAACCAACAAAAATCTGATAACTGATATTTGGGTGGCACCATTGAGACCTCAAGAAAAGACTATAGTCAAACTGATCAGCTTACATTTCTGAAAATACTGAGTAGGCTAGTATTCTGGCTAAAACTGGACTAGCATGCAACTGACTGAGATTTCAGGTGATACTAAAAATATGGGAATCCCCAACACTGATAGGATCAAGCAACTTGGATAACTAATCAATGATGCAAGACTCTAGTTTTACTGCATTCAAAAGGTAGGGATAAATCATTTTACAAGAAGCCAATTTCCATATGATTTCTAAGAGTTGGGAAAATATAGCAGCTAATAACATGGATAATATTCCACCTAAAGTTTATCAAATTTTGACTCAAAACTTTCTAAATTTCGAAACCTCAGGGCTATAACTGATAGAAGATTATGGAAGGGTTTGGGGGACACAAGGGAAGAACAATTCCCTTGTTGAATTCCCACATACCTGGTGATCAAATCCCATAGAAAATCCCTTGAGAATCTAAGAAGAAAAGTTGATTGCCCTAGCTTCTGCTATGAGTTTTCTGAGAAAATTCTACGATCTGACTTTTGAGGGAATGAGAGGAATAAAGTATATCATCGATTACCCCTCTAAATTCCTTGAATATAACCCAAAATGACATAGTTTAGGGATTATAAAGGTGAGAAGTTACAAAAATATCCCTAGGAGAAAATTTGGAAAAACTGCTGACAGGGACTAACGGGTCACTCAATGAGTCATTGGTTGAGACCACGACTCGTTGGGACCAGTCATTGGTCCTGGACCTAGATTATTGGATCACTGGAACTAACAATGAGAGGGACCATGACTCGTTGATACCTCCCATGACCACTAGCAAGAAATTGAACAAAACACTGGACCCTCGCTACAACGGGTGACACAACGGCTTGTGGGCTGGGACAACGAGTCATTGTCACCTGTCATTCTTTCTAGTGGAAATCCTGAAGGATTCTTAACCTTGACACCACGGGTGGTGAAAATGATTCATTGTGTGATACAAAGGGTCATTGTTGCCACTCGTTGTCACTAAAAGAGATACCTGGGAGCCCAACTAACGAATCACACCATGAGTCATTATATCACACGATGACTCGTTGGTTGACTCGTGGGTTCCTAGAAAAATGATCGCTGGGCTCTGAGTTGGGGATGCAATGAGTGATAAGACGACTCATTGTTTCTCACAATGGGTCATTCTATGTCTCATTGGTTCCCAAAGGACCAAGGCAGGGCTGACCATGACCCAGGCAGTGGGTCATTGGAGCTAACCATGACTCGTTGTCTCGGTCGTTCTGAGGCAAAACTTTCTAGTCTCTTCTAGATTTTTCTTGCAACTTCTGAGTTTTATCTAGAAAACTTTTGGGGTGTTACATATTACCACCATTCAAACGTAAAACAAGCAAGAAAGTCCTGAGGGTGGGGATTACCTAAGAAACCGAGTGGGATTGCAAGGAGAGTTGAGAGGATTTTCCAGGAAATTGGAGTGGAGAATGTGAGAATGAACTCTAAAACCATTGGTCTGGTCTTTAAATTGATTTTTGTTCCACTGCAACAGACCAATCTCCACTACGACACGACCGTTGCGGTGAAATAATGAATCAATGCAGTGAATAGACCTAAAACAGTGACGTTTCAAATTTCTGCATGGGCCATTGACATTTTAAGTTGGTAGCGTCTAGGGATTGCACGGGACACGAGTAAATGATGCGAGTCGCAAGTGAGAAATTTGGTTGGCTCGAGCCAACATGAAGCTAGCAAGTAGGAGTAAAGCACTCGATAAACTTCTTTCAGCTATAGTATAAGGAGAATACCGGTCTAAAAACCTGGGAGAAATATCAATGAGACCATAGTTTTAATTAGGAGCATCAGTGACTATGACAAATGTCAAGTTAACCATGAGACAACTAAAAGTCGTAGCTAGTTTCGTGTAGCCATTTTAGGATGAATGAATATTTAATTGGTATCTGATGTAACGATCTGTCCGATCATTATAGCACCCTGACAACATTGACGCCTGAATTTGAAAATTTTATATAGAACTGATGTTATTATCTGATAAGGATGAAAGTAATAGTTGTGTTTTAGAGGGGCAGAATTAAAAATTTTCATGGGCCCATTGACTTAACCGCTACAGTGGCACATCATCCCTATGGAGGGAACGGTGCAGCGGAGCAAGTATCACTGCAGCAAAAAATATGGACTAGAACTCCATGCCTTGCTCACTTTTAAAACCCAGATTTTAATACAATAAAGTTTTTCATTAAAAATGCCCTAAAAAAAGTTTTGGTCATTCTGAAAGGGAAAATGAATAGAGTTGCTAGAGAAAGGCAAGATTCCACCATCCTCCCCCACAAAATTCCTTAAGAAACATTAGAGTTGGTGCCAGAAATGGAGCTCTAGCGCTTTCCTGGCAGCAACTTGGAGCCAAGGTAAGTTATGGCTTACTTTTGAGTCAGACTATAATTAGTGAATCATATACGTGTGTACTATTAATGTATAATTGATAAGGGTAGAGGGATCATAAAACACAAAATCGTGATAAAATATTTGTAGTGGTGCAACTACTAAAATTGAAGGATTAATCTTAGGTAAGAAAACCTATAAAAAAGTGAAACCTGGCTGCTAACTAGATATTAAGAGTGTATTATTTATGCAATTTTCTTGATAAAATATTCATGAGGTGATGTTGTGATAGTATGTTTGATGATACATGAATGCTAAATTACTCGAGATTATAAATTGTGGTGGTGTGGTCTCGATGGTATAGTCCTGGGTGAATGATTATAGTAGAACGGATTAAGGGAAGAGGGGAGGAGATCAGACATTGTATGGATAGAGGAGTTTAATATCATAATTTAATGTTAGGAACTAAATATGTTAATCTGATAGTATAACTTAACTAGTTTTAAAAGAATCCAAGCTATGGAAACAATAGGTAGTTGTGAGGAACCGTTGTAGTGGGGTGGAGTAACTAAATGAGGATGGCGTCGAAAATATCATTGTGCATCAATGAAGTTTTATTGTTAATGTATAGGTTTAAGGGATAATTATGGGTCCGAGTAATTTGTCATGAAATGGGAACTAATATGAACCATATTTGATCTAAATTTGAAAGAATCCGTTTATGTGATAGGCCCCTAGGTGAGAGGAAGGAAAGATTGAACTAATGAATTGTGAAGGTTATCTTGTGCATTCTTTTATTATGAGATATAATGCAAGAATTGACTATTTGATAAATAACTAAAAAGATAGTAGATTGCGGTTAAGAGGACTTAGTCCCTATATAATGAGGTATATTTGTTTGGGTGGATAATGTGGTTAATGGTCTTATGGCAATAATTTTGTTGAATATTTCAATGAATTGTTAATGTTGTTTGAATTCATTATAAACTATTTAAACTGTGATTGTTATCTCTAAAACTGTAAGTGAAGTTGTGGAAATCAAAACATACTGATAATTTATCATATGTGGTGATTGACTGAGATCATGATGATATATGTTGAGAATGGATAGGTAATATAACATTACCTAGAGATGAGAGGCTCGTGTCCGAGGTGAGCATTTGGATGAGCAAAAGTGTGATTGATTGAGGTATATATTCATACTTGGAGATGAGTTGCCCGTGCCCGAGGTGAGTATTTGTGAGAGCGGTTATGATATAAGTTGCTTGTGTCCGAGGTGAACATTTGGATGAGCAGATGAGTGGGAGCAGGTAACACGTTAGTACAATACATGGATTTTTAGAGTCCTTTGTAGGTCATGACTGGAATAGGAAACATAATACCCTAGAGCATGTGTGCATAGTGATATTTTATGTGAGTGTGTGCGGTGATGTGAGGGAGGTTTGTGCCCGACACATTACCGATGGTATGATTGTGTACTGCTATGTGACAGATTCCAATGACAGGTATGACACCAATATGTGTACAGCCATCCGATGAGATGAACATTAGGATGACAAATCTAATTACCATTTATTCAGCGTGCTAATGATCTGTTGCATAATTGTGTTCTGCTTACATTATATGTCTTGGTGTTTGGTGGACTGGTTTGTGAACGAGTTAATGGTTATATTTCAAAGTATTGGTGAATGTGATTATGTGTTATTGTTGGGTTGATTTAGACTATGGGAATAAAAGGAATAAGCTAATAAGATTGCAAATAAGAATATGTGTAAATACTCGGTTGTAGATTGATACAACTTTTGAATGACGTAAGACCTTGTTTATTTGATTTAATGTTTGAAAGTGGAGGATGCCAGCAAAGTCAAGCTACTTCCTAGGGTAGTACCATTGTAGTGGTGTAATCCCCACAGTGGCGAGGCTGTGACGGTGGTCAACTTACTGTTATAGTGTGGCCCAGTCAAAACTTAGGTCAGTCCTAGCGGTTAAGCTCGGTAGTGAAAGAGGGATGTTTGATAAATCAATTAGAGTAATTAGGGATTAAGTGACTTGATGGATTTATTGTGAAGTCACGTGTTAAATTTTGATATATTGCTTGCTCATTAATTTTATGTTGTTGCTTGAACTAATTGTAGTTGGCCAATGATGCCTATCAGTACGTGCCGGTATACTGATACTAGCTTGCTCTTCCTTGTTGGTTGCAGGTTGTGGCAATTTAGAATTCCATGACTGACGTGGCGTATTCAGCATCAGCTTCTACATTTCTCCATGGATGAAGTTGTGTCTTTTTATTTGTCAGTATTTTGTTAGAGCTCTTATACCTATCTAAAGTAGATCTTTGGAAAGAGTCAGTTTTTTGGGGTCTTTTATGATTTATTATGTTGAGTCAATTGAATGAGACCACGAATGGATGTCTTTGTTGGAAATTGAGATCCGTTTTAAGCTATTGACTCTATTATCATATTAAAAGTGGTGTTTCAATAATGGGTTTTCCTGTCGAACTAGGGTCGACTAGGTTCCCACACGACCTGCCCATTTGGGTCATGTCAAGTTCGTATTAGAACCTCTAGGTTATCGGCCTCACAAGTACAAGAGAAATATCGAGTAGACTCCTATGGATTGGTGTGTAGATGTCCACACCTGATGTTCAGAAAGCTATAAGGCATTTAGAAAGTCTTCCCCTTATTTCTCTCCTATCATGACATCTGAACATGTTATTTACTTGGGTTGAGTCCAATTGTTATCTGGACGGGCTTAATTGGTATCTGGCTGTTACACCCCGTAAAAATGTTAAGGTTTAGTACGCATGCTTGTGAGTGGTGATGAGTAAGAATATCTTGTTGCATGTGGGAAAAGCCATGGAAGTGGGCACCGACAGGACCATCGCGTACAGGGCCAGCACGACGTGCCAACCAGCAGTGCACAGGCTAGCGCAGCGTGTCAGGCCTGCTGGCACCTTGAGAGGCGCGGCGCGCCAAGCCCCTTGGTGCAAGGAGGTGTCCGACACGGGGGTACTTCGGCACGTTGGAAGGCGCGGGGCGTTCCCCAGTCCACCGCCCTAAAGTATTTAAATACTCTTCTAGTTCAATTGTGAGTCATTTCCAACATAGGCCTCATCCAGAGAAAGAGCAATATGCAACTTTTATATAACTTTATTCCGATTACGCTGATAAACGCCATCCAAACTCAAATTAACTTGAAGTATCGAGTTCTAAGCCAAAGGGAGCATTACTACGGAGTTATTTTCTCAAAATACGACGGCAAACCAGAACCCCGCCGAGCAAAAAATGTCAAAATTGCTCCAAATTGATTCCTCTATGGACTTCCTTCTGAGCTCTTGAAAAATTATAGGTTTTCGGCCGTATTTTGTGAAGTTGAAGTATTATGGTTATTAGTATCAAAAGTTATCATTTTAATCCGAATTTGGTATTTAAATGTCACACCTCACCTTGGGGGCATGACTGGCACCTGGTGCCCTACTAGGACATGTACTGCTGAGTTGACTAATCCTAAGCACTTCTGGTGCAGGGCTGACTCTAACTCTGGAATCAAGAAAACAACGGGATATATAGCGGTTGTAAATACAACCCCCAATCGATAAGGCCTATAGCCCCTATGAAAAATAAACAGCTAACAAGAGACAAACAATCATAGGGAGTCCTATGCGGGTCGACAAAGCCACCATGATATCTAGTTATAACTGAAAGGTAAGATCAGATGCTAAACAGGGCCCCACACGGCCAACACACATAATCTAAAACACATATGGGCCTCACATGGCCGACATCATCTAACCACAGGGAAGTAACACTATCTGCAAGCCTCTAGGAGTAACAAGATGGTCGGGACAGGGCCCCGACCTATCCATACTGTACAAACAAAAGGAATAAACCTCTATCACACAAGCCCCGGAAGAAGGGAGCTGGCGGTGCTGTACGGCTAACAGGAATTGAGAGGGACCTGCTCCTCATCTATCTGTATCTGCAGGAAAGTAATGCAGCACCCCGGAAAGGGAGTCAGTACAATATGTACTGAATATATAAGGCAATAGATAAGCTTAATAGGTCTAGAAGCAAATAAAAAGAAGAGCTGAAAGGTTAACCTGTACGCCTGCTGATTCGTAATCTGCATCTAACTGACACTACATGTACGTAAGCTAAAATTGCATACTTATATACTTATACACTACAACTAGAAGACTAGAATTCATAGAAGAACCCCACCTGGCCCCCATAAGCCGAGAGCTACAATCAGCACAGAACAACTCGTTCAAGCCCCCATAAGTCTTGGCGAGCACATCTAAATCTATATACCCCTACTTAGGTGTCTACAACTCTACTAGTACTGTAGCCAACCTACCGGTCCCCTGGGTCTACAACTGGGCCCGCTTGGCCCCTGAACTGCAGTTGTGTCTAAGTCTGAGTCCGAAGGACTCCTGATATCTACACCCCGGGCGTAAACGCTCGGCGGGGGTGTGTATAAGGCCAACCACGGCAATATGAGGATCTGGATCCCCATCTTCATCCCTTGTGGATGGCATGGCCCTCCGTGGAGCGACGTATCCTCGCCCCTGGCGGCGATCGACACAACTATTAACCCTGGGGCGGTTATGGAAGGCTTCTAACTGAGGGCAACCCCTACCCAGGTGCTATATTGACACATCAATCTATCTGCATAATGCTAGCGTATCTGGCCTTCTAGACCTCATGCTAATGCTACTCACTTCTGGGATAATCTGTATGGCTTTCTGTAGACACGCCATGTGCCTGTATTTGATCAGAGGATCCTGATAGTGATCATGATCTCTAATAGTCTGGGATGAATAGAGCGAGGTCTAAAGTGGTCTAACAATACTCTGAATGTCCTACTCAGACATCTATAACTCATGAATAACTATGGGTTGTGGATAGCTAACTACTTTATTCTTCTAACTAAACAACCATAGGGTTGGGCTTGGTCGAACTTGCTTCTACGCGATTGGTACCCTGGTCCTTCATAGGGAGCTTACCGATCTCCTTAACTTGTGGTTAACACTATACTAGCAGAGTACTACTGACTCCTTAAGCCTTGTCTGAATCCACTCGAATCTATATTACTGTTCTGGGCAATTATCAATCTTATAGGCAATTCTATGTAGACCGGTCCTCTACTGGCACTCTGTACCTGAATACCTTACAAGAACCGGCTCGGGTGCTGGCCCGTCACTGACTACTGATGTGGACGCCCCTAGGGGTACCCACGAGTTTATCTGACTCGAACGATTGGGCTGGCTTGCTAGATGTCCTATATGATGACTGTTAAGTCGACTAAGACTGACAATCGCTGATAAAGCTAAAGGGATGGCAGATGATCACTCAATACACTGGACAACCCTGGTGTCTCTCACTCTAGAATATACCTATCCTGTCTCTTTTTCTAGTTCTGGAACGTGCGATAACGTCAATGACCTCTAGGGATGCTTTCCTGCCAATACAGGCGCCAACTGATCATTAGACTGCCTAACTGCGCCCATACTATTTAACCAACTGATTTAGGCCAATAACTCTTGCGAGCTTTTGAAGTCTAGGCCTGGCAACAAACATACAAGTCTATCATCGCAATAAACTGAGAACTAAAAGAGCTTCTATAGCGTTCATAACCCGAATCACATTTAACCTACTCCCTTTCAGTGAGGGGTCCTGCAGTATGATCTATACACATTTTCTAGGAGCTAACTAGAATTTATGTAACTATAATCCCTATTAGCAGCTACTCGCAACATATTTGATATTTATATATGTATATCCATAACATCTAATTACAACATATCGAATTACAATCTAATGGTAGTAACCATCTGCAGCATCTAAGATCATTATTTCTATTTGAGAACATAAATCGTAACACTGTACAACAAGGATACTTGCCGAGAGTTAAGCCTTACATACCTCGTTTGCCATTTTCTGACTAACGGATGAGTATCAGCTCATATTCAACTGCCTTTCTCAACTGTAATCATATTAATGGAAGAATAGGGCCAACTTTATTACTATATTCGAAGAAAACAATAACTTTTATATATATATATATACTATACTTCAACTTATCGAAAGACAATCAAGAACTCGTAATGTCTCGGGAATCTAGAAGGGAGAAATACTTACATTATGTCTGTGATCATATTGACACTAGTTTGGAGTAATCCCAACAACTTTGGCTCGGTGGGACGACAATTCGCCAGGCTAATTTCACAAAAATAACTCTGTAGAAATGCTCCCTGCAGCATTATACTTCGATACTCGAAGTTAATTTTGATTTGGATGGCTTTTAGCAGCGTAATCGGATGAAAATTATATGTGCCACCTCGCTCTCACCTCTGCTGGTCGTGGTTTACTTGAGAAATAACATGAAATCTAAGGGTGAGGCCTATATATATTTGAAGCAGCATACAAGGCAACGTGGCACGGTAGCCAATGCACTGATTTTGCTCTGTGCCATGTTTGCTAATGCTGAGGAGCAGCTCCATGCCACTTTGCCCCTCTGGGTAGCTTGGTTCGGCCTCCTCTTGCGAAATCCCAACTTAGCGCTTGCTCGGCCTTTCCCCGGGCCCTTTCCTCGTACATATAGCACTCTAAAACTCCCAACCAGCATGTGAATAGGCCGACTAAATGCTAGAAACTTACAGGGTGTAACATCCTTCCCCCCTTAAGAACATTCGTCCTCGAATGTTAACTTCTACCTACAAGAACCTTAACTTGCAATAACTTATTCTGGAAAAATTTTGGCAGAGTTTCCCCTGTAATATGGACTATCCAAAAACCCTGAGAAAAAGAAAAGTCCAAAACAGGTACTCTACATAATACTATGGCATTCCTTTCACAATAGACTGAAGTCAACTACTCCACATATACATGTATATGATGCAACTTATGAAACAACAACAACAACATACCTCTAGCTGCACAATCTGATTAAGTCTGAAATAACTGAGGATATCTAGTTTTCGTATCATTTTCTGCCTCCCAGGTCATCTTCTCTCGGTGCTGTAACACTTTAACGGAAGCAACATCTTTAGTTCTTAGTCTGCGGATCTGCCAATCTAGTATGGCTACTAGAGCTTCTTCATAAGCTATCTCCTCAGTGATATGGACGTCTTTGACTAGGACAATCTGGGAGGGATCTCCTATACATTTCCTCAGCATTAATACATGAAAAACTGGGTGAACAGATTCTAATCCTGGAGGTAAATCCAATTCATAAGCCACCTGGCCTATCCTTCGGCGAATCTGATAAGGCCCAATAAACCTTGGGTTGAGCTTGCCTTTCTTACCAAATCTCGTCACGCCCTTCATCGGTGAAACCTTCAGGAATACCCAGTCACCCATATTAAACTCTAGGTTTCTCCATTGCAAATCAGCATAAGATTTCTAGAGGCTCTGAGCAGTCAGCATACGTTCCCTGATAAGTTTTACCTTTTCCTTCTGCCCATTTTAACATGCCCAGGTTTACTCTATCTGCCTGAAGTTATCATCCAGAAGGCTTCCACTTCCATTTATAGTGGGCCTCGAGAGTCTGAGTTGTATATTCTACTTAGCCACCAATTAGGGTACGAGGAGCCGTGCTTAAGTTAACATATGTCACCATCTGTTCTAACATCCCTTCCTAAAATTTAGTCATATATTGTGCCCCTTTGTCGGGGTTTATCAAACACTGGGGCTCCACGCACTCCATCTACTTCTGGGGTATTTAACCTGACATAAGTCTTAATGGAGACATAATTTCATCTGGCGAGGCACGAATTGACCTCATTGGTCTTATTTTACTAACTCAAATAAGTTCAGGCTACACCTGGTATGAGGTAACCCTATGACTGTATTCATATTAATTACTCTCCACTCCCTTGCAGACACGACCATCTCTTATATTGAATAACTCAGTTCCTGCTATTTTACCTTTTCTAGCCTGTCATTGGGTCTCTGCTTTTATGATTTAATGATATCTCCTGTCCTCTCGTACCATCTCATTGCATTTTTGTTAAATTCTGGGAGCAACGAACACATGCACCTTAGCTATGGTCTGCTATTTGAATTCCGCCACCCTTGGAACGTGAGGTCAACATCCAAACCTTGTGACCTTGCTTCTTGTTATATTAAAGGCCCATAACTATCCGTTGGGCCTTGTTTCCAGACTGCACTAGATTAGACTCTCCATGTCGGCACTCTTTTACCTTCCCCTTAGGCGGGCGTACCGCAACATTTTAGGCTACAACCTTACTGTCTCTTAATTGTTAGCCCGAGGCTTATTGCTCAATATACGATGTTCTATCAACCTGGAGGTGATTCTAATTTCCCCCAAAGTCTGGTATTCGTGCTTTTCCCCTTACCTTCCTTAGACTGAGCTCTGGGGTTCATGGTACCTGCCTTACATTGTCAATAAGGTTACTGGCTAGGTTTTGGCCTATACTTCTTCTGGCTTGCAGTCGGACCCATTTTATTCATATGACCTCCCTGTCTTTCGATATCACAAACTAAGATCATAACCATTATCTTGCAGGCATATCTTGCCATCATTAGCATGCTTCGGCGGATTCAGCCTTTTTTCTGACTTAAACTTGACTATTACTGGGAGTTATCACTGATGGATTTCTTACACACACGTCGAGTAAGCTGATAGTCTTACCCGCTCTTCTAACTTATTACCGTGAAGGTCTGGACAACTTACATAAACATTGGGGCTCCCTACTCTTTCCTAACACTTTTTGGAGTCAACACAAATCCAACCTTCACTTACTATTTACTCCGGGAAACATCGCCTCAATTCTTACGCCCTTTGCTATACAGAAAACAAAACTAAGAGGTAGGAATAGCCTTTTCTTACCACAAGGGAACGGGAATATGGAACTGTACAACATTCGAAAGGATGGAGGTGGGAATCCTGCATTTCTCTCTCTTTCTCACATCCATCAGGAAATCTAATATTAACTTTCGTCTTGATCAGATCTTGTATATCTAACAAATAAGTCAACTCGTATATACGCTATACTCCTAACTTCCTACTCTGAGGTTATAAAAATGAACTGGGGACGGTGCTGATAGATGTATCACAGTGTGAGGTTCCTGGTACCTCGGGAGAGTATTGGGGAGATCAAGGACGTTTACTCCCGTCCTTAGGCTGACTATCTCCCAACTGGGGCGTCTTAATGATACCTCCTCCTACTGCTGTAGTTAGCTTGCAACTAGCTGGTGCCTGTCTTATATTAAACATTACCTTAGATAGACATAACAAGGAAAACTTAGGGACTTAACCGTATACAACTTTGCTCTATAGCCCGATCTGAGAAGAAGAAAGAGTAACCATCCTATCATGCCTTGCAGCCTCTTGCCTATAGTATGTGGTGCACAACACATCCATAGACAAGATTCTACTTAGCACGGCTTGCAGACTTCTTGGGATACGACCCGCTCTGATACCAAGTTTGTCACACCCCACCTTGGGGGGCCATGACTAGCACCTGGTGCCCTACTAAGACCTGTGCTACTGAGCTGACTAAGCCTAAGCACTTCAGGTGCAGGGCTGACTCTAACTCTAGAATCAAGAAAACAACAGGCTATATAGCGGCTGTAAATACAACCCCCGATCGACAAGGCCTATAGCCCCTGTGAAAAATAAATAGCTAACCAGAGACAAACAATCATAGGGAGTCCTATGCGGGTCGACAAGGCCACCATGATATCTAGTTATAACTGAAAGGTAAGATCAGATGCTAAATAGGGCCCCACACGGCCAACACACATAATTTAAAACATATATGGGCCCCACATGGCCGACATCATCTAAATACAGGGAAGTAACACGATCTGCAAGCCTCAAGGAGTAACAAGATGGTCGGGACAGGGCCCCGACCTACCCATACTGTACAAGCAAAAGGAATAAACCTCTATCACACAAGCCCTGAAAGAAGGGAGCTGGCGGTGCTGTACGACTAACTGGAACTGCGAGGGACATGCTCCTCGTCTTTCTGTACCTGAAGGAAAGTAATGCAGCACCCCAGAAAGGGCGTCAGTACAATATGTACCGAATATGTAAGGCAATAGATAAGCTGAATAGGTCTAGAAGCAAATAAAAAGAAGAGCTGAAAGGTTAACTTGTATGCCTGCTGATTCATAATCTGCATCTAACTGACACTACATGTACATAAGCTAAGACTGCATACATACATACTTATACACTACAACTAGCAGACAAGAATTCATACAAGAACCCCACCTGGCCCCCATAAGCCGGGAGGTATAATTAGCACAGAACAACTCGTTCAGGCCCCCATAAGTCCTGTCGAGCACATCTCAATCTATATACCCCTAATCAGGTGTCTACAACTCCACTGGTATTGTAGCCAACCTACCGGTCCCTTGGGTCTACAACTGGGCCCGTTTGGCCCTTGATCTGTAGCTGTGTCTAAGTCTGAGTCCGAAGGACTCCTAATATCTACACCCCGGGCGTAAACGCTCGGTGGGGGTGTGTATAAGGCCAACCACGGCAATATGAGGATCTGGATCCCCATCTTCGTCCCTTGCGGACGACATGCCGCTCCGAAGAGCGACGTATCCTCACCCCTAGCGGGCGACCGACACAACTATTAACCCTGGGGCGGTTATGGAAGGCGTCTAACTGAGGGCAACCCCTACCCAGGTGCTATATTGACACATCAATCTATCTGCATAATGCTAGCGTATCTGGCCTTCTGGGCCTCATGCTAATGCTACTCACTTCTGGGATAATCTGTATGGCTTTCTGTAGGCACGCCATGTGCCCGTATTTGATCAGAGGATCCTGATAGTGATCATGATCTCTAATAGTTTGGGATTAATAGAGCGAGGTCTAAAGTGGCCTAACAATACTCTAAATGTCCTACTCGAACATCTATAACTCATGAATAACTATGGGTTGTGGATAGCTAACTACTTTATTCTTCTAATTAAACAACCATAGGGCTGGGCTTGGTCGAACTTGCTTCTACGCGATCGGTACCCTGGTCCTTCATAGGGAGCTTACTGATCTCCTTAACTTGTGGTTAACACTATACTAGCAGAGTACTACTGACTCCTTAAGCCTTGTCTGAATCCACTCGAATCTATATTACTGTTCTGGGCAATTCTCAATCTTATAGGCAATTCTATGTAGACCGGTCCTCTACTAGCACTCTGTACCTTAATACCTTACAAGAACCGGCTCGGGTGCTGGCCCGTCATTGACTACTTATATGGACCCCCCTTGGGGTACCCACGGGTTTATCTGACACGGACAACTGGGCTGGCTTGTTGGGCGTCCTACATGATGACTGTTAAGTTGACTAAGACTGCAATCACTGATAAGGCTAAAGGGATGGCAAATGATCACTCAATACACTGGACAACCCTGCTGTCGCTAACTCTAGAATATACCTATTCTTTCTCTATTTCTGGTTCTGGAACGTGCGATAACGTCAATGACCTCTAGGGATGCTTTCCTGCCAATACAGGCACCAACTGATCGTTAGACCGCCTAACTACACCCATACTGTTTAACCAACTAATTTAGGCCAATAACTCTTGTGAGCTTCTGAAGTCTAGGCCTAGCAACAAACATATAAGTCTATCATCATAATAAACTGAGAACTAAAAGAGCTTCTATAGCGTTCATAACGCGAATCACATTTAACCTGCTCCTTTCGGCGAGGGGTACTGCAGTATGATCTGTACACATTTTCTAGCAGCTAACCAGAATTTATATAACTGTAATCCCTATTAGAAGCTACTCGCAACATATCTGATATTTATTTATGTATATCCATAACAGCTAATTACAACATATCGAATTACAATCTAATGGTAGCAACCGTCTACAATATCTAAGATCGTTATTTCTATTCAAAAACATAAATCGTAACACTGTACGACAAGGATACTTGCCGAGAGTTAAGCCTTACATACCTCATTTGCTGTTTCTGACTAACGGATGAGTATCAGCTCATATTCAACTGCCTTTCTCAACTGTAATCACATTAATGAAAGAATAGGGACAACTTTATTACTATATTTGAAGAAAACCATAACTTATATATATATTGACTATACTTCAACTTATCGAAAGACGATCAAGAACTCGTAATTTCTTGGGAATCTAGAAGGGAGAAATACTTACTTTAAGTATGTTATCGTATTGACACTAGTTTTGAGCAATTCCAACAACTTTGGCTCGGCGGGACGACTATTCGCTGGGCGAATTTAACAAAACTAACTCCGTAGAAATGCTCCCTACAGCCTTATACTTCGACACCCGAAGTTAATTTGGTCTTCCACGGCGTTTAGCAGCATAATCAGATGAAACTGCAATGTTCTCCCTCGTTCTCACCTCTGCTGGTCGTGGTTTACTTGAGAAATAACATGAAATCTAAGGGTGAGGCCTATATATACTTGAAGCAGCATACAAGGCAACGTGGCACGCTGGCCAATGCGCTGATTCTGCTCTGTACCACGTTGGCTAACGCAGAGGAGTAGCTCCGTGCCACTTTGCACCACTAGGCAGCTTGGTTCGGCCTCCTCTCGCAAAATCCCAATATAGCACTCGCTTGGCCTTTCCCCGGGCCCTTTCCTCGTACGTATAGCACTCTAAAACTCTCAACCAGCATTCGAATAGGCCGACTAAATGCTAGAAACTTACGCGATGTAACATTAAATTAGTCTTTTTCTCCCAGTATTACGGTTACAACAGAAAAAAGATGATGAATATAAGTCGAAACTCGCTGATTATTTGGGAAACGACAATCGAGGTATCTAAGACTTATCCCTCAGCAAGTTATTCTCGTCGTACGGTGCTACAACTTATGTTCTTTAATGGAAATAATGATCGCATATATTGGAAATAGTTGCTACCAGTAGATTGTGATTGGACATGTTGTGGTCAGCTTTTGTCTATAGACTATGAATGTATATGTTGTGGTTAGCTGCTAGATAACGTGTATAGATTATACCGCAGTATCCATTGTTAGGAAAGAACCTGCTAAGTATGACACATGCTAGAAGTGCCATAGAAACTCTTTTATCCTCTAATTCATTATGTTAGTAGAATTGTATGTTTTATTGTCAGACCTAGACCTTAGAAGCTCGCAGATAGTTATTGGGTCTGAGTTAGTAAGTTGCACAGCATGGGCACAACCAGGTGATATAACTACCAGTTTGGCACTATATTGTCAGTGAAGCACACCTAGAGGCCATTGGTGTACCCTTACGCCTCAGGACTAGAAACTTAGATAGGATGGCTATACTTTAGAGTCAGCGGCACTAGGGTTGTCGAGTGAACTGATTGACAGCCTGCCATCTAGTTAGCTACTACCAGTGACTGTCAGTTCTAGTTGACTTAGTATTCATCATACGGGTTTCCCGGAAATCTATCCCAATCGATCAGGTCAAATAGACCCATGGTTACCCTAAGGAAAGGTACCTTAATAGTCGTTAGAGGCGAGGCCAATGCCCCAGCCTGCTCCTATGAGATACTTAGGTATAGGTTGTCGTGAGTGGCTAAGTCCGTGTAAACTTAACTTCAAGATTAGGAGTCATCCAAGAGAGTCATATAAGATCCAAACAGGCCAACTTAAGGTCTAAAGGAGTAGAACCATGTTAGAACAGTATTATCCTCAGGCTAAGAATTTCAGTAGGGTACCTACGGGGGATTAAAGACCGATCGCTCAAAAGTATATCTGGTCAGTAGCAGTCCTACAGTCGTTTTCTAAGTAAAGGGACTGGGTAATTTGTTTTCTCTGACCCTACAGTTTCTTGTGAGTTATAGTTTCCCGAACTAGACATTTAGAATATTACTAGGCCACTCCAGATCTCATCCTATTTGGTCTAGGCCGTTAGAGATTATGATCACCACCAGGATCCTCTAATCAGATACAAGTGCACGAGGCGTGCCTTCTAGCAGCCATATAGATTATTCTAGGGGTGAGCGGTCGCATTAGGCCTCGAAGGACAACTATGCTTTTGAATGACTAGATTGAGACCCCAGTATAGCACCCGACATCACACCCCCATCGAGCCTAGTGCCTGGGGTGCAGTTATCAAGATTCCACTGGACTCAGACACAACTATAGATCAGGAGCCAAGCAGGTTAAATTGCAGACCCAAGGGTACAGGTAGGTTAGCTATAGCACCAGTAGAGTCATAGAAACCTGGATAAGGGTATATAGATTGAAATGCACTTGCCAGGGCTTATGGAGGTCTAGGTAGGTTATTTCTGTGTTGCTTGTACCTTCCAGGCTTATGGGGGCCAGGTTAGGTTCTTGTTTGTATTCCTGTCTACTAGCTAAGTTATGAATATATGATTGTATAGTCATAGCTCATATACGTGTAGTGTTTTGCTAGATGCAGATTATGAATAAGTCAACTTACAGGTTAATCTTTCTGCCCCTTCTTTCTTCTCACTGTTAGTCTTTAACAGTTTATTTATTGCCTTACATATTCGGTACATATTGTACTAACTCCTACCCCTGGGCGCTGCATTACTTGCCTACAGGTTTAGACAAATAGAGTTTAGGCTCTCCAGTAGTAGCTGTTCAGAGTCAGTAGTTTGGCTAGCTCCCTTCGTTCTAAGTTGCCAGGTTGTAGAGGTTATAGTCTTTCAGTTGTATAGCATTTGGGGTAGGTCGAGGCCCTATCCCCACCATTATTTATATTCTTAGAGTCTTGAAGACTACAGTCGTCAGTTAGTCAGTGTTGTTGGCCGTGTGGGGCCTAAATTAGTTATGTTTTGTGTGTTGGTCGTGTAGGGTCTAGTATAGTGGCTTGTTCTCATTTTTGTTATAACTAGACAACATGGTGGTCTTATCGGCCCGCATAGGATCCCATTTATTTCCTGTTGTTGGTTAGATATTTTTACTTATAGGTGGTTATACGACCTTGTCGTCCGGGGGCTGTGTTTACAGCCGAGATATAGCTCGTTGTTTTCTTGAGTTAAGTTGCAGGCCTGCACTAAACGTGCATAAGCCTAGTCAGGTCAGTCAGATCCCAGTATGGCACTAGGTTCCAATCATGCCTCCTAAGGTGGGGCGTGACAAACTTGGTACCAGAGTAGTTCATATCTTAGGGAGTCTGCAAGCCGCGTCTAGTAGAGTCTTTCTTATAAATGTGTTGTGCAGCACATTCTATAAGTAGGAGGCTATGAGGCATGATAGTATGGTTACCTTTCCTTCTTCTTAGATCGTGCTATGGAGTTGAGTTGTACAGGGTTGAGTCCCTAAGATTTAATTATTATGTCTATCTTGAGTAATAAGTGATATGCGACAGACTCCATCCAACCGCAAGATAACTATAGCAACAGGAGGAATTACCAGTTTGATGTCATATTTGGGGGACAGCCAGCGTGAGGACGAACGCGGATGTCCTTTAATCTTCCTAGTATCTCCCAGAGGCACTAGGAATCTCAAAAGGTAGTAGATATGCCAGCACTGTCCCCAGTTGTTTCTACAGCCTCAAAGCAGGAGGTCAGGAGTATAGTGTATATATATGTACGAGTTGACTTACCTACTAGATATAGAGGATTAGATAGGGATGATAGTTAATATGGGATTACCTGGAGGGTACGAGAGAAGAGGGAATTGCGGGAGTCTTACCTTCAACTTTTTGGATGTTGTGCAGATCCGTACCTTAGTTCTATTGCAGTAAGAAGTGGCTATATTCCGCCTCTCAATTTTGTTCTCAGTATAGCAAAGAGTGTAAGAATTGAGGTGATGTTGCCCAAAGTACGTAGTAAAGGAGGGTTAGATCTGTTGACTCCTGGAAAGGTTGAGACCCCTAACGATTAAGTAAGTTATCTAGACCTTTACGGTAATGAATTAGGAAAACACATAAGCCTGCCAATAGTACTCAAGTATGTGTGAGAGTCCATAAGTGATAAACCCTTAGCAACAGTAAAGCTCAAATCAGAATTAGGCCAATTCTACTGCAATGTGTTAAAGAAAGTGGGACGTACCTGCATAATAATGGCCATGGTCCTAGTTGGTTATGTCGAAGGACAAAAAGATCATACGAACAAAATTGGCCCAAGTGCAAGTAAGATCGATACAGGTCAACAAACTTGGTCAGTAATATCTTTGACAGTATGAGGCAGAGGGTACGAACCCCAGATCTTAGCCTATGGAAGCAGGGGGAGGCACAAGTATCTAACTTTAGGGGAAACTAGAATCACCTCTAGGTTGAAGTGGATTGACATAGCATGGGATCACCGCTGAATGTTTAGATATGAGTATCGGGTTGACAGTTAAGAGATAATGAGGTTGTAACCTAGAGTGTTGCAATACCACCACCAATTGTGGAGGTAAAAAAGTAGCGACGCCAAAATCTCAACATAGTACAACCTAGAGACAAGACTCAATAGGGAGTTATTGGCCCTTGAGATAATCAAGGGTGGAGTCATAAGACCCAGAGGTTGACTCCGTGCTCCATAGGTGGAATAATTTCGTTAGCAAACTATAGTCAAGGTGCATCATGTCTGTTAAACGTATCAGTTTGTAAAGAAAGACCTATGGGTGGCATGGGAAGAGGGAATATATTGTTGAGTCGTAACATAGAACTCTAATGACCAGATAGGGGTGGAGGGATAGCAGGAACTAAGCAGGCCAGTTCAGGAGATGGTCGTGCCTGCAAAGGAAGTGGAGAATAGTCAATATGATTATAGCTAGAAGGTTACGTTGTACCAGGTGCAAATTGACCTTATTTGAGTTAGTATAGAAAGTATAACGAGATTAACTCATGAATCACCGAATGGATTTATGTTTTAGCAAAAGTTTATGCTAAGTTAAATGTTTTAAGAAGTAGTTGGGCTACGTGGAGCCCCAATGTTTAATAAACTCTGACAAAGAGGAACAATTTACAACTAAGTTCTAAGAAAAGCATTAGAATAGATTAGGACACATGTTAATTTAAGTACAGCTTCTCACCCCCAAACAAATAGCCGAGTAGAGTACAAAATTTAAACGCCCGGAGATCTGTTATGGGTGGAAATGTAAGCCCCCTACATGATAACTTGAAGCAGATAAATTATAGGTAGTTGATCTGGCATACTAATACGTCAGCCAAAATGAAAAAAGTTAAGCTTATCGAGAAGGATGTACCGGAAGCCCAGGGTTATCAAAAGTACTACTCTAACATATGATATAAGGAGTTAAGAATTGAAGAAGCAATTGGGAATTCCTGAAAACTTCACAATGAAGGGCGTCATGAAATTTGACAAGAAGGGCAAGCCCAGCTTTAGATTCATCAAGCCTTACTGGACCCTCCGAAAGATCGTCTGAGTAGCCTATAAGATGAAGTTTCCTTACACAATCAGTTTATCAACACTACACAAGAACGTCGAAGACCCTATCTCAGATTAATCCAATTGGAACATCTAAAGTATAGGGAAATTGTTCCTCGGAGAGACTCCAATAGTTATAGGAGCCGTCTTGAGAACCGGAGTTGTATCCTATTAAAGTATCATGGGCAAATTGAAATATAGAAGGAATGGATTGAAAAAATATGAATGATGCAAATCCTGGATAGTTTCAGTACTTTTAGGCACCACGACAATGGTATACAGACCCAGATGATTTAAGTTATGGAAATATAGTTTCAGAAGTCATACAATTGACTTTGTTGCATTTATTATCAGTTGAGTATGTTATATGTGGTAGAGCTATGTTTTAGTTGTAAATAGCATCCTGTGAGATGCCTGTGTTGGACTTTTCTGTGTTTCAGGTTTCCGGATAATCCATATTACAGGGGAGGCTCTATCTAAATTTTTCCATATACCAATTAAGAGATTTAAATCCTTGTAAGCCTGAGAATGAAATTCGAGGACAAATGTTCCTAAAAGGGGGAAGGATGTTACACCCTGTAAAAATGTTAACGTTTAGTCGACATGCATGTGAGTGGCAGTGAGTAAGAAGAGCTTGTTGTGTGTGCGAAAAACCTCGAAAGTGGGCACAGATAGGACCAGTGCGTATAGGGCCAGCACGATGCGCTAGCCAGAGTGCACTGGCTAGCGCGGTGCACTAGGCCTGCTGGCGCCTTGAGAGGTGCGGCGCGCCAAGCCCCCTGGTGCAAGGAGGGGAGCGACGTGG
The DNA here is from genome assembly GCA_035772735.1 of Datura wrightii. Lineage (NCBI taxonomy): Eukaryota > Viridiplantae > Streptophyta > Magnoliopsida > Solanales > Solanaceae > Datura > Datura wrightii. The sequence continues at coordinate 103,218,740 of JASDFA010000007.1, forward strand.
GGGTACTTCAGCGCGTTGGGCGGCTCAAGGCATCCCCCAATCCACCGCCCTTAAGTATATAAATACTTTTCTAGTTCAATTGTGAGTCATTTCCAACATAGGCCTCGTCCAGAGAAAGAGCAAATACGCAACTTTTATATAATTTTCTTCCGATTATGCTGCCAAATGCCATCCAAACTCAAATTAACTTTAGGTGTCGAGTTCTAAGCCTGCAGGGATCATTAATATGGAGTTATTTTCTCAAAATACGCCCAGCAAACTGGAACCTCACCGAGCAAAAGTTGTTAGAATTGCTCCAAATTGATTCCTATATGGCCACAGGCTTTAGATAAGCATTTCTCCCTTTTGAACTCTCGGGAAATTATAGGTTTTCGGCCGTATTTTGTGATGTTGAAGTATTATGGTTATTAGTATCAAAAGTTATCATTTTAATCCAAATTTGGTATTTAAATTAGTCTCTTTCTCCTAGTATTATGGTTACAGCAGAAAAAAGATGATGAATATAAGTCGAAACTCGCCGATTATTTGGGAAACAACAATCGAGCTATGTAAGACTTATCCCTCAGCAAGTTATTCTTGTCGTACAGTGCTACGACTTATGTTCTTGAATGGAAATAATGATCTCATATATTGCAAATAGTTGCGACTAGTAGATTATGATTTGACATGTTGTGGTCAGCTTTTTTCTATAGACTATGAATATATATATTGTTGTTAGCTGCTAGATAACGTGTATAGATTATACCACAGTATCCCTTGTTGGGAAAGAACCTGCTAAGTGTGATACATGCTAGAAGCACCATAGAAACTCTACCTCCAGTTCATTGTGTTAATAGAATTGTATGTTTTATTTTCAGAATTAGACCTTAGAAGCTCGCGGATAATTATTAGGCCTGAGTTAGTAAGTTGCACAGCATAGGCACATCTAGGCGATATAACTACCAGTTTGGCACCGTATTGTCAGTGACGCACACCAAGAGGCCATTGGCGTACCGTTATTCCTCAGGACTAGAATCTTAGATAGGATGGCCATACTTTAGAGCCAGCAGCATTAGGGTTGTCGAGTGAATTAAGTGATAGCTTTTCATCTAGTTAGCTACTACCAGTGACTGTCAGTTCCAGCTGACTTGGTATTCGTCGAGTTACCCAGAAAGCCATCCCAGTCGATCAGGTCAAATAGACCTGTGGGTTCCTAAGGAAGGGGACCTTAATAGTAGTTAGAGGCGGGGAAACGCCCCAGCCTGCTCCTATGAGATACTCAGGTACAGGTTGTCGTGAGTGGCTAAGTCCGTGTAAACTTAAATTCAAGATTAGGAGTCGTCCAAAAGAGTCATGTAAGATCCGAACAGGCCAAGTTAAGGTTTAAAGGACTAGAACCATGATAGAACAGTATTACCCTCACGCTAAGAATTTCAGTAGGGTACCTGCGGGGGATTAAAGACCGACCGCTCAAAAGCATTTCTAGTTAGTAGCAGTCCTACAAAAGTTCTAAGTAAAGGGACTAGGTAATTGGTTGTCTGCGACCCTACAGTTTCTTGTGAGTTATAGCTTCCCGAACAGGACATTCGGAATATTACTAGGCCACTCCAAATCTCGCCCTATCAGTCTAGACCATTAGAGATTATGATCACCACCAGGATGTTCTGATCAGATACACGTGCATGGGGTGTGCCTGCTAGCATCCATATAGATTATTCTAGGGGCGAGCAACGGTCGCATTAGGCCCCGAAGGCTAGATACGCTTTTGAGTGGCTAGATTGAGACCCTAGTATAGCACCTCGGGTGGAGTTGCCCTCACTTAGGAGCCTTTCTTGACCACCCCAGGTTTACTAGCTATGTCGTCGCCTGCGAGGGACTAGATGACATTACTCCAAGGAGTGATATTCCATCCAAAGGGACGATGATGAGGCTCAAGGTGGCTGGACTATTATTTCTATGTCGTATTGGCATCACACCCCTGTCGAGCCTGGTGCACGGGGTGCAATTATCAGGAGTCCACTGGACTCAGACACAGCTACATATCAGGATCTATGCAAGCTCCATTCCAGACCCTGGGGGACAAGTAGGTTGGCTATAGCACCAGTAGAGTCATAGAAACCTGGATAAGGATATATAGATTGAAGTGCACTTGTCAGGGCTTATGGGTGTCCTGATAGGTTATTTCTGTGTTGCTTGTACCTTCCAAGCTTATGGGGCCAGGTTAGGTTCTTGTTTGTATTCTTTTCTACTAGTTGTAGCTTATTAATATATGATTGTACATACATAGCTCATATACGTGTAGTGTTTTGCTAGATACAGATTACGAATAACTCAACTTACAGGTTAATCTTTCTGCCCCTTCTTTCTACACACTTTCATTCTTTAAATGTTTATTTACTGCCTTACATACTCGGTACATATTTTACTGACGCCCACCCCTGGGTGCTGTATTACTTTCCTGTAGGTTTAGACATATAGACTTCAGGCTCTCTAGTAGCAGCTATTCAGAGTCAGCGGTTTGGCCAACTTTCTTCGTTCGGAGTTGCCAGGTTGTAGAGGTTACAGTCTTTTAGTTGTATTGAATTTGGGGTAGGCCGGGGCCTTGTCCCCACCATTATTTGTATTCTTAGAGGCTTACAGACTACAGTCATCGATTAGTCAGTGTGTTGGTTGTGTAGGGCCTAAATTATGTTTCGTGTGTTAGCCGTGTAGGGCCTAGTATAGTGTCTTGTTTACATTTCTGTTATAACTAGACCGCATGGTGGTCTTGTCAACCCGCATAGGATCCCTTTTGTTGCCTACTATTAGTTAGCTGTTTTTATTTACAGGTGGCTATACGGCCTTGTCGACCAGGGGCTGTGTTCACAGCCGAGATATATCTCATTGTTTTCTTGAGTTAAGTTGCCGGCCTACACTAGACGTGCATAAGCTCAGCCAGTTCAGTCAGATCTAGTATGGCACTAGGTGCCAGTCATGCCTCCCAAGGTGGGGGTGACACTGGCGATGTGAGTTGTGAGGGAATGCTAATTGATTATGTTTAAAGGCTAGTAATGAAGAAAAAGGATTGATGTGGACCGAAGAGACAAAATCCATATAAGTGTTATGCGTCGCAATCTTTGCTGCAGCAAAGAGTGTCTCGCTGCATTGGACTCGCTACAGCAAGGACTGGACTATCGTAGTGGGTCCACTGCAGTAAAAGCGGTTGCTGCTGTAGATGGCTGCTAGGAAAAATATGAAATCACCTATTTTTGAAAAGTAGTTACAGTATGTTAGAACATGATAAAAGCAAGCAATGTGAATACGGGAAAAACAATGATATGATATATCTAAGTGGGCATAAAGACACGGCTATTATCTAAGGATGCCAAACGAGCACCCATAAAACAGTAGTAAGAGCAGTTAATATCCAAAATAAGAAATGGAAAAAAGAATTATTTTACATTCCCCAAATGGGGGAAAACCAAATCAGTAGTTAAAAAGGACAGAGGAGGGAGGTACAGTGTGGCCACAACTAACTAGAGGCCACATCATTGCCGATGTTGTGATCATCAGCCACCTTGTTCTCGAACTGACTGAGGAAGGAGAACTTTGGTAGGTCCTCTCTAGTCACCTGAGGCATCTTGGATCTGGGGGAGAGGGTCTTCAGGATCTTATTGATACCTTTCCATATATAGATGAAAAGTTTGTCCCTGGAACGTCGTTTCCTCTTTTCCCACTCCAAGTCCTCTCTGAGCTCCATGTGTGCCTGGGCCAAGGAGGCAATCACTCCCTGCGCCCCCTCTAGATCCACAACAGCTATACTAGATTGCCTGTCACCTGAAAGGGGTCCGGTAAATCCTTTGAACAACTCTCGCATAGCTGCCATCTTTGTCTTAATCAGCTCAAAAGGATCCACAGGCTTGAAAGTGCCAATCAAGCTTCTTGTTCTTTTTCCTGGCATCTCTAAACCAGTCAGATATCCTGAAGCTATCCTTCCTCTTGTAGGTCATGGAAATTATCTTATGTACTGTGGAAGACAAATACATAATATCTACAATCAAATGATCATTACATTATATGATATATAATGATCAATATTCAAAGAAGAATTAATAAATAATAATTAATTTGTATACTTTAAACTGATTACACATGACTTGTCATGTCTGATGTGGTATTGCACTCCATTTAAGATAAGGTCGATCATAAAGCCTTTAAATGCTCTCCTTGATAGCATTTTCGTTCTTTTTTCCCAGAAACAACCTATAATGACAATAAACATGTCAAGTCAAAAGTAAAATATTAATATTAAAAATTATAAATCTAAATCAAAAATAAAAATAAACTTACCCCGATCTATCAGGCATGATCAAGGGTGATGTAGAAGTATCCAGTGCTGGCGACAAAATTCTTTTTTGTCACTGTATAGTTTATTTAATTAGGATCAAAAGTCCTATTGGCATAGTATATGGAGTGAAAAACATTGTTCCTCTTTGTTCGAGAACAACCCTTAACCGCTATGTCATTATCATCAATATGACCTCAAAAGATACGGTCCAATCTAGTGCCACAATAATTAGTACAACCTCCCATTTTCCCTTCAGATCCTCAAATGCTTGTGGACATGTCTGATGAAACATATATTTTAAATCTTTCTCTATCAAGTGACACATCGACTGGTATACTTTGGAAAATTCCTTAATGAACCATTTACAAAAACCAGCGTGGTCCAAGAAACATCATACATCCCTCACATAGATGGCTCCAGTAATTTTTCAATTGTCTTAACCTTCTCTTTGTGAACCTATAATCTTAGTTTTGACACCTTATGACTAAGGACAATACCATTATGCCCTAGCCAAGGGCCTAGGTGAGATCGGCACCCAATGTCATTTCTAGCCCAAGCCTACCTCTTAACATGGCATGAAAATTAGCGCATTCATCTAATCATAAAGATACATAGATAATATCATCTGAAGAAGATAAGACATACACGGAGACTAAAGCTTTACATAAAAATGATGTGAATTTTGGTACAAGAGTGACACAAAGGTCAAACCAGCTAGCAATTAGTTTGCAACAGTTTGCAAATGAATTATCTCTTGAATTTCAAGTTCACATTTTCTTATGAGTATTAGATAATTCATTTCATGCATAATTGTTTAGCTATAATCATCTCTCCTACTAATGTTAAAAAATCTAACATTTATCCCCAACCTTATTTTAGAGGCCATATTTGTGTGTGATGGCAATTGAATAATCTACCACATATTTAAATTTTTAGATGGAAATTATTTGGTTCCTGACCTTGAACCAATTGTGATAAGGTAACCTTGTTGGCTTGATGTGTATAAATTTTTCTACATATTAAATAAACACATCTCATACCAAATTTTATTTGAGAGTTTTATTCTCATAACCAATAGTTTAGCTATAACTGAAAGCATATAATTTCTACTGAACCAACTTAGATATAAACCAATATTATCAGCATAATTTTATAGTTGGAAAGGTGCCATACTATGGAATTCCCGTATTGTTGGAATGGATTGAGTTCTCTATTAGTTGCTTAGTAGTTTAGTTCAGTTAGAACGTAGAACCTCTTCAAAACTATACAGAATTTCTCAATTGATCAGTTTGACTTTAGTCTTTTCCTGAGGTGTTAGTGGTGCCTCCCAGTTATCAGAATCAGATTCAGAATCCAGTTCATTGGTCCATTAGGTGGTCATGACATTTTAGATTTATAGCTCTGACTAGCCTCAGGACCCAAGTTCAGACTACAGTTTTTCTTAGATGGTTATGACGCTTCCAGATAAGCAGCTCTGACCAATCTAGAACCCAGTTTCAGAATATGGTCTGTTAAGACTCTTAAGGTACTTTCAGTTATATATCCTTGAATAGTCTTGGACCCCAGTTTTGAGATATCAGCTTAGTAATTCAGTCTAGGTTTTCCGGTGGGAGTAGGATTTAGCACCAAGCGAGTCGGAGTACAAATGCACCTAGGTTCCCAGAACTATATTGCCAGCGCAGGTTACAGTATTATTTGGCTTGATTGGCCCCAGACTCTTGTGATCACCCAGTTCATGCCTTTATACCCTAGCATGGTATTTTGTGTCCTACCGATGGGGTATGTACATCGGACTCCACGTCTAGCTCACGTGGTTATATGTTTGTTATAGACTCTCCCACTAGTCAGTCTAGTCTAGTTTAAGAATAAGTAGCTCAGTTCAGTTTCAGCTCTATCAGTTTAGCTCAGTTCAGTATAGTATCTTAGACTCAGAACTTCCAGACTTAGGGCATGTCTTTGACCACCAGACATGGTCATCTTGACCATCTTAGTTTACTTCAGTGATTCAGTTCAGTATATTAGTTGGTCATTGGATGTCATTTCAGTTCAGTCATTTATATTCAGTTATGTTTTCTCCCATTTACTCAGTACATTCATCGTACTGACACATACTTTTATGTTGCATCATTTAATGATGCAGCTGCAGGTTCTCAGACTCAGCACCGTTAGTCATTGAAATTCAAATCCTCCTCCTCAGAAGTAGAACTATGAGTCCTCATCCTTTTAGGGCATTATTTCATTCTTTCAATCGTTATATTAAGTTTAGTTAGACATAGAGTTAGCTGGGAGCTTGTCCCAGCAACTCATAAGCTAGATGGCTTTCAGACACGGAATAAATTTCAAACTTTAGATGTTCTAAACTTTATGTTTTAAATTTTATTCTTCATAAATCCTTTTATATTATTAATTTAAAGCTTCTGCTATGCATGTTTTACTCAGAATACAAGTGTATGATAGACCAGGGGTTGACTTGGGGTCACTTATGACTCCAAATATCGTGTCCCATCCAGGGTATAAACTCGGGGTGTGACAAACATGGTATCAGAGCCTTAGGTTTAGAGTATCCTCGGAATGTCTAAAAGCTGCATCGAGTAGAGTCCTTTTCATGGGTGTGAATCGCGCCACACTTATGATGAGGAGGCTACGAGATGTTATTATAAAAACTCTCTTTTGTTCATATTCTTTATGGTGCGATAAAGTTCAAACCCAGAAACGTCCTTCTAACTCATGTTCTATTTCACTTCAGTGAACCACGCCTCCCAGACGCGGTAACGGAAGAAGGGCCGGTATCGCCAACAGACTTTCCCCACCAGCCCTGACAACCCCTCGAGACGATTCGGTATGAACCGTCAAATTCAGGGCGACCATTCAACTGCTAGCCCAAATAGTCACCAACCAGGTGAACCAGCAGATGGTGTCGATGAACACCAACGGGTCTGCAGTAGCTGCGAGGGTGCGGGACTTCACCCGTATGAACCCTCCATCTTTTCAGGGATCTAAAGTAGGGGAGGATCCCCAAGAGTTCGTGGATGAGATCAAGAAGATTACCCGCATTATCGGTGTTAGCTCCTCTAGGGGTGCTGATCTGGCTGCCTACCAGCTAAAAAGGGTAGCTCAGGTTTGGTATCAATAGTGGAAAGAGGGGCGGCCAGCGGGAGCAGAACCGGTAGAGTGGGAGGACTTCCACACAGCTTTCCTGGATAGATTTTTTCCTCGGGAGCTGAGAGAGGAAAAATTGGTGGAGTTTATGAACTTGAGATAGGACAACAGAACAGTGGAGGAGTATGCTCTGGAGTTTACCATGTTGTCTAAGTATGCTCGAGAGATGGTAGCCGAGCCAAGGGCTTGCATGTTGAAATTTATGAATGGGGTGTCGAATCTGGTCCTCAAGGAGTGCAGGACAATGATGTTGATTAAAGATATGGACCTCTCCAGCTTGATTGTCTATGCCCAGCAGATTGAGGCTGAAAAACTGAAGGACATGGAATGAAAGAACAAACGGACAAGGATTGGCCAGTCAGATTATGGCCATTAGAGGTCTAGCGGTAGTAGCCGCCCGCAGTAGCAGCAACAACAACAACAATAGAGAGCCCCAATACCCAGTTTAGCCAGCACCCCAACCTTTCGATCCATCCAGGATCAGAGGGGTGGGTCATCTGGCACTCAGTCTCAAAACCACAACACTGGGAATAGGTATCCAGCTGGCCCCAAGTGTGGAAAGAACCACACAAGAGAGTGCCTTCAGGGTCAAGAGGGCTATTTCGATTGTGGACAACTCGAACATCAGCTCAGGGAGTGCCCATCAACCGGGTGAGGGAGATCACAATCCACCACCTCATCAACTCTAGTAGGTCGACCAGCCCAGCAGGCCAACACATCAGGCACGGATGACGATCAGCATCGAAATCATTTTTATGCTCTATCTTCCCATCAGGATCAGGAGAGCTCACATGATGTAGTCAGGGGTATGTTACATCTCTTCCATCTAGACGTGTATGCCCTCCTAGATCCAGGAGCCACTCTTTTATTCGTTACTCCCTACATAGCGGTTCAGTTCGATCTTAGTCCAGAGGTCCTGTCAGAACCATTCTCAGTCTTCACCCCAGTTGGTGAGTCAATCAGAGCCAACCAGGTGTATAGAAACTGCCCAGTCTTAGTCTTGAATAAAGTCATTCTAGTTAATCTCGTAGAGTTAGTCATAGTCGATTTTGATCTTATCCTTGGCATAGATTGGTTACACTCCTGCTATGCCTCAGTTGATTGCAGAACTAGAGTTGTCAAGTTCCAGTTTCCATATGAACCAGTGTTAGAAGGGGCGAGCAGCAGTTCAGTGCCCAAGGGTAGGTTTATTTCCTACCTTAAGGCCCAGAAACTCATCTCCAAGGGATGTATATATCACCTAGTTCAGGTCAAGGATTCCAACTTTGAGACCCCAACTATCTAGTCATTCCATGTGGTCAGCGAGTTCCCAGATGTATTTCCTAAGGATCTTCTTGGAGTTCCCCCTGAACGGGAAATAGACTTCGGGATAGACCTTCTCCCAGACACTCAGCCCATCTCCATCCCTGCTTACAAAATGGCTCCAACTAGCTTAAGAAGTTGAAGGAGCAGTTAAAAGATCTTCTTGAAAAGGGTTTTATCAGACCCAATATCTCTCCCTGGGGTGCTCCAATGCTATTCATGTGTAAAAAGGATGGTACCCTCAGAATGTGCATAGATTACCTTCAGCTGAACAAGGTCATAGTCAAGAATAGGTATCCCCTGCCCAGAATTGACGACCTGTTTGACCAACTTCAGGGAGCCAATTGTTTCTCAAAAATAAATCTCAGGTCAGGGTACCATCAACTAAGGGTCAAAAAATGTGACATACCAAAAATAGTATTCAAGACTCGGTATGTTCACTACGAGTTTGTCGTGATGTCCTTCGGGCTACCAAATGCCCCAGCAGCATTTTCAAGAAGTATCTGGATATGTTCATCATTGTATTTATCGATGACATTCTAGTATACTACAGAAATGAGGAAGAGCATGCCTATCACCTAAGATTAACATTATAGACACTCAGAGATTGCCAGTTGTTCGCCAAGTTTAGCAAGTGCGAATCCTGGTTAAATTCCATGACCTTCTTAGGTCATGTGGTCTCGGGTGAAGGAATTCAGGTTGATCCTTGTTTGGTTGTTTGCTAGGGGTGTATAGCGACACGCAAGTGCACGTGGTCGAACAAGTAGTAAAGTGGCTTAAGTAAGCCAAGTATCGATCCCACAGGGACTGGGATGAGGTAACAAATTACTTAAGTGTTACTATATTGATTCTAAAAATGAAGACAACAGTGCAATGAAGAGTTTATTTTGATTTCTAATTTTATCCTAAGTTTACAAAGATTATATAATTTGAGTCTGAACTATGAATGTGAGCATGCTGAGGTTAAACGAACTTATAAGGAAATAAATTATCGATATAATTTGGTTAATTTTTCCTCCGGTTGCTAGTCAAGAACTATTGCCAATGGATTAAAACTCTCGTATTTAACCCAACTTAAGAATCATGAACCGTATCACCTACATTTCTGTGATTAAACGAAATTCATGTTCTAGCCATACAAAATCAGTTCCTTAACTGACTAATACGACCTTCAGGTATATTTCTATCCTGAAGGTAAATCAATTCTCAATTTTCCCAAACCAAGAAAAGATCATATCCTATTGATTCACAACTTTCCAATTTCTTGCTCTCTCGAGTGAAATCGGACTTTTTAGATGTACATCAATATAGGCCACACATTAATGCAGTAAGAACAAGAATCAATAGAACAACCATGGAAGAAAACATGAAAAACCAAATTGATCAACAATAACATTTTAATACAATTGTTCTTAACCTCAGCAAGAAGAGGAATTAGCCACTCATTTGTGGATTAAACATCGTTAAATGAGTGTTAAACATACAAGCAATTGAATTCAAGAAGAAGGAGTGGAGAAAAACCCTTATATTTTCGTCCCCTCAACTGCCTGTAACGCACGTTCTTCCTCCACCAAGTCAGAATATTGAAAAATGAACCTAAGTGTTCTATTTATACTAGTGGGAAATTTTCCCGGAATAACAAGCAACGTGTCACGGAGTGCATCGCGGAACACTGCCTCCGTGACACACCACAGACGCGGAGCCTCACTGGAAATAGATTGTCCAGGTAATAAATCCCAATGTGGCACGGCGTGCAACGCGGGGCTAGGACAACGTGCCACGGCCCCAACGCGCGCCCACACTGGAATTTGGCCAAAAATTCCCTAGCCAGGCAGAAGTCCTCCGCGATGGCAGCGTGACACGGCTCCATCGCGGAGCCCCTTTAATTCTTGTCGTCCAATGCTTTGTCCTTTGCTAATCATCCGAGTCCATCCCCGATCTTCCCCAACACTCATTTTAGCTTCCCAAAATTACATTTCACCTGCAAAATAATGCTAATCATGTTGGTTAGTATAAATTCACATTTTATTATAAATCACATGAGAATGTATAAACATTGATAGATAAACAAGGTTAAAATGACACATTGAGGTATCACTTGGGCATATAAATTTTCCCAAGATCACTTACCCCACACTTAAATCCTTGTTCGTCCCCGAACAACAATCTTACGACTCATGTAATTTACACCCCATCCTGGCTACTTTGGTTCGACAATTCAGGCTACGGTCATACCGATTATTCAATACAGCAAATCATCAAGAAAACACGCATGGTCCTATCAATGCAATGACCTTCAACACATCAAGACCTCCTAGACTTAAGAATCGACTCTCGATATTGGCAAACTCATGCAAATCAGCTGATCAAGATATCCGACACGAAAATTAATCTCTCATCAAGCATGTGCCCTCACAACACAAGAGAATTTTCCCCCTTTTTAATCACATGACTCCCACGATTACATGCAGGAGCATATAGACACAATTTCACTCTCTCCCAAAAGAATTCACATGCATCATGTCACGAACCATAGGTTTGCCCTTAGTGTATTACTCCACTAATATAAGGAAATATGATGTAGGATCACGTAGGACTTTAACGGGTTGTAATGTAAGCTACGGAACTAGTCAATATTGGGCTAGCCAATACTAGCCACTAGCATCCTTAAGCGCCTTTTCAATACATCCCATCAAACTCATGGGCATTGTTTCTTTCTTCATCCTCCCATTCTTGAAGTCTGTCTTTATTTTGACCCATCTCTTTAAGCACACTTGACTCGATAACAAAGATTATTCAGACACCTTCATTATATTTTATTCACAAAAAGTGCACCTTCAACCTTTTCTTTCCTTTCATCACTCTGCTTTTCTTTTCTTTTCACCATTCTTACTCTTTGACACTTTGGGAAAATTATTTTCTCTTCTTAAGCGCTTAAGAGTTTTAGATCAAATTACGGCTAATGAAAAGAAGGGGTTACGCTCAGTTTACACATTTTTGACAAAAGAAACAAATAATAGCCTAAGGCTCAAAGGGCTAACTAGGGTGTACAATCAAGGTGGGTACGATAATGAAAAAGAGAAACTTTCGGTTAACACAAAGAAATGCCTACATCCTTTCCTACAATAAACCTCCTTCATTTCGTTTAGTACACACACCAGGCAAGTTCTAGACACTTCACAATAGCATGGAATAAAAAAAAACCTCACTTCACACTTATTGCACAGGCTCAATTCAAGACGTATTCACAGACTCTTCAATTAGCTAATTACAAGAATTCAAACATTAAGCCTCAATCACACTAAATCGACTCTATGGACTAGGTATCTCAACATATTTACAGAGTTGCATGTTTTCATACGAATCATCTTTGCATTTCAAATATCATGTACGACACGCAACCAGGATTCCGCAACCATAAAGTAACTACAGGTTTTGGGATGCAACCCACAAAAGAAAACAACTGAAAAATAAATGAAAAAAAAATCTACTCCTAACGACTACATTTCTCTTAAGACGGTCGTCATCCATCCATCATAGGAAAAGATCACTAACTAAGACTTCGGTTCAATGGGACCATTCTTGGTAAAAGAATCGACAACAAACGCCGAGAAACCTAAGAATTTAAAAAAAATTAATTTAAAAATATCGATCATTTCGATAAAACAGAAATATGTACAAAATCAGCTAGCACAATATTTAGTAGCATACAACAGTTTCACATTTAATTACAATACAGAACAAAAACTTCACAATCACAAATCACAGGGTCACAAAATTTTTCATCAAGAACAACAACAGAACATAACATACATAACAACACAATCAGCACCTATCTACTCCCACCCCACACTTATAATGAACACTGTCCCCAGTGTTCAAAAAAATTAACATAACACAAAAAAAAGGGTGGTGGAACTCCCTGATCAATCAAAATACTCCACTTTTTCATCAAGTGCTGCTACCTCATCTCCCATGTCTGAATCACCCCCATCGTCATCATCGGACTCCATATCGGAGTCCTCACGATGTCCCCTCGTCTGTGGGGACATCATCATCCGTGGGCTCTACAAAAGCTGGCCCCACTCGGCATAGAGCCCTGGCATTTTCGCCAAAAGGGTAGTCTAGTACGAGCTGCCATAGCTCCTCCTCTGTTGCCGGCCTCCCACCTATCCGTAGCTGGAGCATCTGCATCCCGTACATGCGATCTATGTACTGATCATCTCGAGCATGTCGCTCACCTCGTGTAAGCACTGGCCCGTGGGTGGTGTCGGGAGCCTTAGTTTTGGTGACATCTAAGGCCCGCCGCTCCATCTGCGGGATATAGTCAAGGGCCTCTTCCTCTATGTCCAGGCCCCTCAGGAATGTGGTGAGTAATCCACCAAATCCGTATTTGTGCCCCTGATGCAACCGGGCTCTCTTCATGGCGGAGATAATCACCGCCCCCACATTGATCTCCAGCCCTTTCATCAAGGCGTACTCCAAGCATACACGATCCCGGGTTACATCCGTCATATGCACCCCCGGGATTAGGCAGGAACACACGATCTTAAGCCATATCCTGGCTTCCCTGTTCATCTGTGAGTTGGGCAAAGTCTGATGATAGCCCCTCTCCTTATGTCTGCTCCATCTAGCCGTCGATCGGGTTCCACACAAAGTGCGTCTGATGTCCGCATATGGTGGAGTGATATTCAGCTGTCGAAGTAAATGGGGGTCTGTGTCCCGCGCCCCTAAGATAGCATTGAGTTGGTGAGGCTCAAAAGTGACTATTTGCCCCCTTATTTTGATGGTGTGACTTCTGAGAGTCGGGTTCGAGTTGGCATAGAATTCGAGAATCAAGTGCAAATTACATTCTTTGGGCTCTTCAAAAATGAAGTTTAGCCCAGCTGCCTCGATCCTCTGGACAATCTTGGGGAACTCTTGTGCCAATGGTTCCCTTGCTATGTGTTCCTCGGGGAAGTACTTCCTCTCCTTGTGCTTTGCGTACCACTTCTTCCCCTCCTCAGTCACCCACCTGGTTCCATATTGACGGCATTGGCCGTGTGGAACCGGTGGTGCTGCTGGGACCGCTGTGCCCAGTCTGATTCTTTTTCTACCGGCGCCAGATGTTGATGCGCCTTTCCCCTTGTCTTGCCTGCTTGCCATTTTTCCTGTCAACCCCAAACAGACAAGATCAATGTTAAGCCAACTAAAATTTTCTTCGACTAAGGTTGGGTTAAGCTAGGCTACCCCACACTTAGTCCTCATCCAAAATTACAACATTAAGACAAGATCATGCTTATTTACACAAACAACCAACAGAACATAACAAATATGCTTAGTGCATTTGGAGAATTCGACGGTATATATTCTATGTACTACTCAGACTTCGTACAGCTAACCACAATCATTACCGTCGATAACATTTTATCCCATCGCACTTAGCAAGGAGAAACAAAGAAACGAAAACAAAAAGAATTTATCTACATGAACCTATACAATTCACCCAATTCTTGCAAATTCCAATATTTCCTTCACCCGAGAATCCATCGGTCTTTTAGCATAGTAACAATTAGCACATCGACTATTCTCACTCAACATGTACAACCCAGCATGAATTTCACTAGTTCACTAAAGTTTTCCACTTCAAACTCAAAAGAAAGCCCTAGCTATGATTGTATCAAAAATTCAATCAAATTATGCAATTAACAAGTTCAAGCAATCACAATGATACTCCGAACATCCATCAACAATAATTCAATTTAATTTACGCTTAATTTCTACTTAGGGCAAGTTTATCTCATATCACATGTTCAATATTGAAGAAAATCGACAAGAAATAAGATGGAATTGAAGAACATACCTTGAATTCGAAGCTTTGAAGAAAACTCGATGAAATTCTTGGCCTAAGTCCGTGTCACGTTGAGGAGGGAGGGGTTTTAGGGAGGTTGGTCGCAGAGTGTGTGAGAAATAAGGAAAATTGAGGGGGAATCGGGGTTTAAAAGTGGGAAATTCGCGCGGGTCACCTGGCGACCCGGTGTGACCCGTTGCGATATACACTGCAACGTGTCACGGAGGGTAACGCGGAGCACGCCCTCCGTGACTCGGAGCTATCACGAGGGTGTTCTGGAATTTTTTTTTAGAATTCCAGATTTACACCTCAACGTGTCACGAAGGGTAACACGGAGGCCCTCCTCCATGACACGGAGCTATCGCCCTAACTCACTGTTTGCCACTTTTTATTATTTTTCATACCTCGAATTTTCCCTTGCGATCCGTTGCACATTTATCCTCCGTTCAACCTGAAATTCATCTTACGGCAAAAAATTGGT
Organism: Datura wrightii; assembly: GCA_035772735.1. NCBI lineage: Eukaryota > Viridiplantae > Streptophyta > Magnoliopsida > Solanales > Solanaceae > Datura > Datura wrightii. The sequence goes on from JASDFA010000007.1 coordinate 103,233,818, forward strand.
TAGAATTATAGGTTTCCCTCAAAACAAAAATAAAAACTAAAAATTTTGTTGTTAATCAAGAAAAAGAAAAAGAAATCAATTCACAATTTACAAAGAAAAATTTCACGGGTTGCCTCCCGTGCAGCGCCTGGTTTACCGTCGCGGCTCGACGTCATTCAGCTAAGTCATCTACTAGGGTGACAGACGTTTTCTCTCGACCGCCGTCCTCACCCCAATAGTTCTTACATCTCTCCGGTGGTTTTCCCATTAACTCTCGTGATTCAACTATCTGAGCATCATCACCTCGATCAATCACGTTGATCACCGAGAGTTCCTCGTACACAATCGGGAGCTTGGGGGCCTTATATACATCGAACACTTCCACCTTGTCGTGTGCCCGCATGGTTAGCTACCCTGCAGCTACATCAATTAGCGCTTTCCCGGTCGCCAAGAAAGGACGTCCCAAAATAAATGGGACTTCCGCGTCTGGTTCAAAATCCAGCACGATGAAATCTATCGGGAAGATAAGGGAGCCCACTTGCACCAGCACATCCTCCACAATGCCATCAGGTCTGGCTAAGGACCGATCCGCTAGTTGCAAGATCACTGTTGTTGGTCTAGGACTCCCTAAACCCAACTTCTTGAATACCAATAACGGCATCAAATTAATGCTCGCTCCCAAATCACATAATCCGCGAGCTCGGATACTCTGCCCAATTGTAATTTGTATAGTAAAGCTCCCAGGGTCTTTGAGCTTTGTGGGAAGTCGGTTTTGTATCCGGGAAGTGCACTCCTCTGTGAGAGCCACCGTAGCATACTCAGTCAACCGACTTTTGTTCGCCACGATGTCCTTTATGTACTTTGCATATTTCGGCACTCCCTGCAAAACATCAACAAGAGGTAAGTTAATATGTACCTATTTCAGCACCTCCATGAATTTCTTAAAACACGCCTCCTCCTTGTATTTCTTTAATCTTTGAGGGAACGGAGGTGGTGGTCTTTCTGATTCAGCTTCCTTTTTCTTCCCCCTCTCATCACTTTGCTCCCTCTCAACTTTCGCTGCTCCCGATTGTTGAGGTGGTCTTTCTGGTTCCACCTCTTTTAGCTGCAAACCACTCCTTATGGTCACCGCATTCACCTGCTTGGGATTGGGATCTGTGTCGCTCGGAATTCCTCCTCTAGGCCTGGTATTTTGGGCTCCAGTAAATTTCCCAAATTGATATTCAAGTGCCATAGTAGCTAACTGGTTGTTCTTCACCTCAGCTGCCAATTTCACATAGTCATCCTGCAATTGAGCTTGGTTAGCTATCATCGTCTTGAACATCTCCTCAATGCTGGGTGATGGTGGTGGAGGAGGTGCATTGTTGTTTCTATATTGTGCCTGATAGTTCTGATTCCTTCCTTGATTCCTCTGCCCCCCCTGACTTGAACTTTGCCCCTGATGGTTGTTGCTACCCCAAGAGAAATTCGGATGATTCCTCCAGTTGGAATTGTAGTTGTTGCCATACTGTTGGTGATTGTTCCTCTGTACATTTCCCACAAAGTTCACCGAGTCAAGATTCGCTCCACAACACTCAGCTGAGTGCTCACTACTCCCGCACACTTCACACCAAATCTGTTGTACTGCATTCACTGGGGCTTGACGCTGGTTCATTGTCATGTTACAGAAGTGGGTGTTGAGTTGATTCTGTAAAGCAGCTATCTGTGCAGCAATAGCTGTAAAACCATCCACATCTAGAACTCCTGCTGCTTTCCTTGTTCCTCCTCTTGATGATTCAACATTCCACTCCGTATTGCCCTGCGAAATACAGTTTAACAAGGTATACAGCTCCTCATAAGTTTTCTCCAATGCTTGTCCCCCAGCTGCTGAGTCTAGCAGGATTTTTGTGTGGGGTTCCAAACCCTCTATAAAAGTGTGCACCAGCACATCATTGGATTGATGATGATGTGGACAATCCCGCAACATGGACTTAAATCTCTCCCAAGCCTGATATAGATTCTCCCCCTGTCTCTGTTTGAAACTTAGAATTTGACTTCTAAGTCTTGTTGTTTTACCGGATGGAAAGAATCGTATCAAGAATTTCCTTGCAAGATCATCCCAAGTAGTAATAGAATTTGGTGGCTCAGCTTTCAACCACCTCTTGGCTTCTCCCAATAGTGAAAATGGGAACAATGTAAGCCTAACATAATCTGATGACACTCCAGCGGGGATATAAGTGTCACTTATCTCCAAAAAATTTTGGAGATGCTGTTGTGGATCCTCATGAGGGAGACCTGTGAACTGCCCGCTGGTGTGCAGCAATTGCACCATGTTTTGTTTGAGCTCGAACCTCCCTCCTGGCTCAGGTTTGTGGATGCTAGATGTGACATTGTTAGCATATGGGATTGCCACCTCGCGAACCGGCCTAGCTGCTACTTCCTCGGGCACTAACATTGCCCGTACTACTAGTGGATTCAGTTGTTGCTCCATAATTGTTTCTTTGAGCAACTGCAGCTTTCTCTCTAGAGCTTCTCTCCGCTGATGATGAAATAATCTTTCAGGCTCTAAATATGATTCCACCAGCTCCTTGTCTCTTGCCAGTGTTCAACAGAAATTAAAATCCGCAAAATACAGGCTAAGACCAAGTTGTCAACACTTAAGAAAAAAAATATAGTAAATTTACACTTAAGAAAAATTCACCAATTGCCAGTCCCCGACAACGGCGCCAAAAACTTGTTTGGCTGTTTGCTAGGGGTGTATAGCTACACGCAAGTGCACGTGGTCAAACAAGTAGTAAACTGGCTTAAGTAAGCCAAGTATCGATCCCACAGGGACTGGGATAAGGTAACAAATTACTTAAGTGTTACTATATTGATTCTAAAAATGAAGACAACAGTGCAACAAAGAGTTTAATATATTTTGATTTCTAATTTATCCTAAGTTTACAAAGATTATATAATTTGAGTCTGAACTATGAATGTGAGCATGCTGAGGTTAAATGAACATGTAAGGAAATAAATTATCCATATAATTTGGTTAACTTTTCCTCCGGTTGCTAGTCAAGAACTATTGCCAATGGATTAAAACTCTCGTATTTAACCCAACTTAAGAATCATGAACCGTCCACCTACATTTTTGTGATTAAACGAAATTCATGTTCTAGCCATACAAAACCGATTCCTTAATTGACTAATATGACCTTCAGGTATATTTCTATCCTGAAGGTAAATCAATTCTCAATTTTCCCAAACCAAGAAAAGATCATATCCTATTGATTCACAACTTTCCAATTTCTTGCTCTCTCAAGTGAAACCAGACTTTTTAGATGTACATTAATATAGGCCACACATTAATGCAGTAAGAACAAGAATCAATAGAACAACCATGGAAGAAAAGATGAAAAACCAAATTGATCAACAATCACATTTCAATACAATTGTTCTTAACCTCAGCAAGAAGAGGAATTAGCCACTTATTTGTGGATTAAACATCGTTAAATGAGTGTTAAACATACAAGCAATTGAATTCAAGAAGAAGGAGATGGAGAAAAACCCTGATATTTTCGTCCCCTCAACTGCTTGTAACCCACGTTCTTCCTCCACCAAGTCAGAATATTGAAAAATGAACCTAAGTGTTCTATTTATACTAGTGGGAATTTTTCCCGGAATAACAAGAACCGTGTCACGGAGTGCATCGCGGAGCACTGCCTCCGTGACACACCACAGGCGCGGAGCCTCACTGGAAATAGACTGTCCAGGTAATAAAGCCCAACGTGGCACGGCGTGCAACTCGGGGCTAGGCCAACGTGCCACGGCCCCAACACGCACCCACACTAGAATTTGGCCAAAAATTCCCTTGCCAGGCAGAAGGCCTCCGCGATGGTAGCGTGACACGGCTCCATTGAGGAGCCCCTTTAATTCTTGTCGTCCAATGATTTGTCCTTTGCTAATCATCCGAGTCCATCCCCGATCTTCCCCAACACTCATTTTAGCTTCCCAAAATTACATTTCACCTGCAAAATAACGCTAATCATGTTGGTTAGTATAAATTCACATTTTATTATAAATCACATGAGAATGTATAAACATTGATAGATAAGCAAGGTTAAAATGACACATTGAGGTATCACTTGGGCATATAAATTTGCCCAAGATCAATCCTCACAAGATAGCAGCTGTGAAAGATTGGCCCAGACCTAACTCTCCTACGAAAATCAAGAGTTTCTTAGGCTTGGCGGGTTATTACCGACGGTTTGTGCAAGTTTTCTCCTCTATAGCATCTCCTATGACTAATTTAACTCAGAAGAAAGTGAAATTTTAGTGGTCGGACGAGTGCGAGAAGAGTTTCAAGGAGTTGAAGACTCGACTCACTATCGCTCCAGTTTTGACCTTGCTAGAAGGAATGGATGGGTTGGTTGTTTATTGTGATTCTTCCAGAGTTAGACTCGGATGCATTTTGATGTAGCGGGGAAAAGTGATAGCCTACGCCTCCAGACAACTCAAAATTCATGATAAGAACTATCCAACTCATGACTTGGAGTTGGCAGCGGTGGTTTTTTGTGCTGAAAATATGGAGACATTACTTATATGGGGCTTATGTGGATGTATTTACAGATCACAAGAGCCTTCAGTATGTGTTGAGTTAGAAGGACCTAAATCTTCGAAAAAGAAGATGGTTAGAGCTATTAAAGGAATATGACATGAGCGTGCTATATCATCTGCGAAAATCCAATGTAGTGGTTGACGCCCTAAGTAGATAGTCTATGGGGAGTGTGTCTCACATTGAGAAAGGAAAAAAGGAGTTAGTGAAGGATGTTCACAGACTAGCCTGGTTAGTGGTGCAGTTGGTGGATTCAGCCGAAGGTGGTATGGTAATGCAAAGTGGGTCCAATTCATCCTTGGTAGTCGAAGTTAAGTCCAGATAGTATGAAGATCCCATTCTGCTTAAACTTAAAGAAGTGGTCCTCAGGAAGGAGGTGGAAGCTTTCTTCAAAGGGGGAGATGGCGTGCTCCGTTACCAGGGCAGATTGTGTGTACCGAACGTCAGTGAGTTAAGACAGCAGATACTGTCTAAAGCACATAGTTCTAGATATTCCATCCACCCTGGTGCTACTAAAATGTACCATGATTTATGGGACCTCTACTGGTGGAATGGCATGAAAAGAGATATTGCTAAATTTGTAGCAAAGTGCCCGAACTGCCAGCAGGTTAAAGTGGAACACTAGAAACCAGGAGGTATGACTCAGGATATCGACACACCCACATGGAAGTGGGAAGAAGTAAACATGGACTTCATTATGGGTTTACCCTGGACTCGTCGGCAGCATGACTCAATTTGAGTAGTAGTAGACCAGATGACTAAGTCCACTCACTTTCTCCTAGTCAAAACCACAGACTCAGTGGAGGACTATGCCAGACTTTACATCCGAGAGTTAGTCACACTTCATGGGGTGCCTTTATCTATCATTTCAAATAGAGGAACTCAGTTCACCTCGCACTTCTGGAGGTCTTTTCAAAAGTGTCTTGGCACTCAGGTCAAGCTCAGCACAACTTTTCACCCATAGACAGATGGGCAAGCTGAGCGGACTATTCAGACCTTTGAAAACATGTTGAGAGCATGTGTGATCGATTTTAAAGGCAATTGGGATGATCATTTTCCTCTTATCAAGTTTGCGTACAACAACAGTTACCACTCCAGTATCCAGATGGCCCCCTTTGAGGCATTGTATGGTAAGAGGTACAGATCTCCTATCGGGTGGTTTGGAGTGCGTGAAGCTGCTATAATCAGGCTAGACTTGGTTCATGAAGCTATGAAGAAGGTACAACTTATCAGAGAAAGATTGAAAACGGCTCAGTGCCATCAGAAATCTTATGCGGATGTGAGGAGAAGAGAATTGGAGTTCGTTGTGGATGATTGGGTTTACTTGAAACTTTTTCCCATGAAAGGGGTGCTGAGGTTTGGGAAGGAAGGGAAGCTCAGTCCGAGGTATGTGGGACCCTACAGGATTCAGAGGCGAATTGGCAAGGTAGCTTATGAACTGGAGTTACCCACAGAGTTAGCATTCATGCACCCTGTATTCCATATGTCACTCCTGAAGAAATGCATCAGAGATCCAACTTTAGTGGTGCCATTGGACAGTGTAGAAATAAAGGATAGTCTCTCATATAAGGAGGTACCAGCAGATCCTTGACCATCAAGTTCATAAGCTAAGTAACAAGGAAACAGCTTCATTCAAGGTCTTATGGTGAAATCAGCAGGTTGAGGGGGCTACGTGGGAGGCCGAAGCAGATATGATGGCCAAATACCCGCACTTGTTCTCTACCAACTCTGTTACAGCTTAAAATGTTAGTTTTCCATAAAGACTGATTTAGTTGTTGGATTCAATTCATGTGTATAAGTTCTTTTATGAATTTGGATGTATGTATGAAAAGTGAATTCGGTTCAGTTATGTATTCTGAAGCGGAGGTAGTCATTTTGGCAGTTTTAGAATTAAATAAACAGTATTAGAGAATTTTGATTGTTATTCTCTGCTTTCCTATGTGTCTTCAAACATTCGAGGACGAGTGTTTCCAAGGGGGAGATATTGTAATGCCCTGAAAACTCAAATACTAGATCTGGGACTTAAATCAGAAAATCTGGAAATCTGTAGAAAATTTTCACAGAATGACTCACCTAACGGGTCGTTGATAGACCTAATGACTCATTAGATCAGTCGTGGGAAGGAAGATTCGATATAAGGGAGAGGCACTGTACCCAACAGAAGACCTCACGAGTTGTGGTCAGGCACCACGACCCGTTAGGTCACTCGTGAGCAGGTGGGGGTCATGAAATTAAAGAATTGGCTTATGTGCTTGACGAATTACCTAATAACTTGTATGTGGTAGTAACGAGTCATTAGGTCCCTCATGGTGGCCTTCCAGGTTTTTCCAGGCAGTGTACCTAACGAGCGTGACCACAAGTCATGATCAATGACCACGACCCACTGGGTCACCCGTTAGGATCACCTAACAGTTTTTCCCTGCGACTTTCTAAGGGCTATTTAGTAACTTCCTACTTTCCTAAGATTTAAATTACGTCGTTTTGGATGTAAATTCAGACCTATTAGTGGGAATGATTGGCCTCTCCCCTTATTCCCACATTCATTCTCAGAAAAATATCGAACAAGTCTTTCAAGAACTCTCAGAGCAAGGTCTAGGGTTTCTCATTCATCTCAGAAATTTAAGCTTACTCCTCAAGGGATTTCTTAGCCAAATATGTGGGAATTCAACAAGGGAATTGTTTTTCCCTTGTGTCCCCCAAAACCCACTCATCATTTCTCTATCAGTTTTAACCCTGAGTTTCCGAATACGAAGAAATTACATGTTGTTTTTCATTAATTTCAATAGATTGATATCCATGCTTACTATTGATATTATATCCATTCGTTCTTACCTAAATTGTTGATGTTCTTACAAAAGTGGATTTAAGCCCTAGATTTTCGAGTGGAGATTATTTGCGTATTAAATTCAGTCTACTCTGTGAAGTGTGATTTGGGCTGATTTTCTAGTATTTCGTACTTTCTAGATGTTGAGTAAATATGTTACACCCCGGAAAATTTTAGTAATTATTTGATGTTTGTATGCTATGTAAGGGAAGTACAGGTTTTATATTTGTCGTAGATGACAAGGGAAATGTGTACGAACGGAAAACCGAAGAGTATGTGAAGTTCATACGTAAGGGTCAACTTTAAATAATCATATCTCCTAGCATATAATGAATTAGAAGCCCCACGACCTATCAAATTAAAGTTCTTTGAGTTTAGTTTTCATTACATCAAACTGCTCGTCAATCATAGTTCGGAGTAAAAAGTATATACATTTTACCGTGACACTATCGGGCAGTAAGGAGGCCACCGCCCTAAAAACGGCCACCGCCCAACTTGCTTTATATTTTAAGTCATGACTTATCCAATCATTTTCAATATTTCCAGAATTAAGGTTCGTTCTTATCCTCAGAAATTCTCTCAAATTTCCAGCAAACAACTAAGGAAAACATTAAGCAAAACTCCATTAAACTAAAGCCAAGTGAAGGGGATCTACCATAAGGTGAAGGTGGTATCTTGGTGGCTGTTTTGGCTGCACTTGGGCAGTGTTGCTGTGGTGAATTTGCTGCATTTTTGAAGCTTTCCTAAGCTAAATTTACGTTCACTCTTAGTAGAGATTAAACACAAGTATAAAAGGTAAGGATTCTACTACTATACTTGCTTGAATTTTTTATTACAAGACTAGAAGTTGGAGGTGTGTTTAGTGTGTTGATGAACTGTTTTGTGGCGTTTTGGGCAGAAAGGTTGCTGTATTTTTGGACAAGAAGTTGAGGTCAATTACTCCTATTTTTAACCAAGAAAAAATCCCCAGAAAAAGGTAAGTATTTTACTCCTTTTAAACCTCTCAAACTGTAAAGCGAAAATTTGGAACTTGGCAGCTAAGTGAGCTACCGATGGACTGTTTGTGAGCTAAGTATTTCTCATTTTCCTTAGGATTTTTGGCTGTTTATTTTGCTGGAATTATACTTCATATTTAGGGAAAGAATTACAGCAGAACTAAGGTAAAATTTCCTCTTGTTTCTCCCTTAAATTTAGTGAAAACTAGTTGAGAAAATGGCTAAATGTTGTTGATGTTGCCGTGTGTTGTTGTTGCTATTGTGACTTCCATTGTTTAGTTATTTTTGCTGAATTTTGTGCTATAGATTAATCTTTTCATTGGCTATAAAACCACTGGATTAAGGAGGTTGAAGGCTGATCATTGAAATAGGAAATCGGCTAGAGAAAAGATCATTGGAGAAAGGTATGTAAGGCGTTCTTTGTCTCTTGATTTTCAAGCACTAATTCATGCCGAGGATTAATCCGGCATTCCCCTGTACTTGAGCTTTTGTAGTAGCATATTATGGTTCCTCCCAGTTGTTAGAATTACTTGGTATTAAGGTGTGTATTTGCTAAAGAGTTGGAACGCATGAATGTGAAGCGAAGAGGGCAATTGCCTTCTATTATGGTCATAGTTGTAAATTGAGTCTGAAGTCCCATCGATGTGGGCATTGTGAGATGGTCCTTTACATTATATTATGTATTTGTTGTGTCAAAGTTGTTTCACATTATGGTTGCTAAGAAATTTGGTAAGCATGGCAAGACGACGACGCACAAACAAACCTAATAACTGAAATCGGGTTTTAACTCAATAAGGGCTAACGAGGGTAATGAAATGGAATTTCCTTATGACAGTTACCTACCCTCTTATATTCATGTTTTAAGTTACCTAAGGCCATGAGATGGTTCCCCGATCCCTATTCCTTAAGCTAAGAGACTAATTAATGTGTTTCTTAATTAACCGATACGTTAAACATGAAAAATAGGGCCCAATGGATAAATTTCTATGGAACCATCTTTATTGGCAGGTTATGCATAATATCTTGATATTAACAGGTTATAAGAAAATCATGATATATATATATATACGCATTTATGCTTACGTTCAAATTACGCGCTAAAGCAGTAAGGATTACCTTTTGAAAGTCGCTATATGTTTAATAGAGCTCTTGAGTTATCTATACCTCCTAAGAATTGCTTAAGGCTTTAAGTAGACATGTCTTATGTTCTTTGAAAGTTGTAGATGTGTAAGGAAATCAACCTAAGAGTAAAGGTTGAGGCTCTGGTAGCAATGGAGAGGTAAGAGTAAATATTATACCTTTTAAGGTAAAATGTGAGTTATATGCCCTCTATCTATAGTTGATTTCAAGAACCTTTGAGATATGTTAAATATGAACAAGACGATGTTTAAGAGATAAGGTTAGAAATTAGGTAAAAAGTTAAGTGTGTATAAGAAATTCTTGAATAATGAACACGAGAGTAAATAATTAAGTAGGAAATTACGAATCCTGGTTGAAAAGAATTTATGATGAATACGAAAAGTAAAGCCAAAGGTTGTTTTTAGATGATAAGTGTTATGATTTTTAATTAGTTAGGAAAATAGCCAGCAAGATTTACCCTATTCTAATGACATTTAGCAAAAAGGATTATAAATAAAGTTGGTTATGTTCAATTGTGTTAAGATAATGGAAGGCCAGTGAAGTGTTAACTTCTTAAGAAATAATTAGAATTGAATATTTTAAGATAGTGACTCAAGTTAAGGTGAAGTTTTTCTTCATCCTTTTTAAATAATTATTTTCAACTATTTGTTCTATGAGTTGGAGTAACTTTCTCAAATTTGAAGGATTTTTTTTCTTGGAAGCTTCTAAACTGTTTATAATGCTGCTAAGTTTTTCTAAGCTCCACATATATTGCAATGTTTCACATGAGCTTTTCCTATGTTGTCTGAAGCACAACTATAATTCTTTATTTATCTTAAGGAAGCCTCTAGACAGTTGCCTAACATTTATATATTAAAGAGCTCCAGGTTTGATATACACAAGTTATGTCTTCCTGTTCATAAGTTACCTCGAGATGTGATATGATGTGCAATGAATGAGGTATGCTCACAATTCTTGATATGAAAGTATAAAAGCCAAACGAGTATAAGCACGAAATGAATTCTAAGATTGTTAATAGAAAATGTTAGGTTAAGTTATTCCTCTCTACTCCTCGTGTTAGAATTGTTAGGAGATGTTTAAAATCATGAATCGAGTGCCACTTGTACCCTACCCCAGTTTTGGGGCGTGACAAAATACTACATTGAAAAGAATGACTTTAGCCCTGGCACGAGTAAGAAAGTTATAGCATTTCTTGTCGGATGTGACTTCTTTAATTCTTGAAATATTGGCCATATTATGGAATTCCCGTTTTGTTGGAATGAGTTGAGTTCTCTATTAGCTGCTTAGTAGTTCAGTTTAGTTAGAACGTAGAACCTCTTCAAAACTATACAGAATTTGTCAGCTGATCAGTTTGACTTCAGTCTTTTCCTGAGGTGTCAGTGGTGCCTCCCAGTTATCAAAATCAGATTCAGAATCCAGTTCATTGGTCCATTAGGCGGTCATGACATTTTAGATTTATAGCTCTGACTAGCCTTAGGACCTAAGTTCAGACTACAATTTGTTCTTAGACGGTTATAACGCTTTTAGATAAGTAGCTCTGACCAGTCTAGAACCCAGTTTCAAAATTTGGTCCGTTAAGACTCTCAGGGAACTTTTAGTTATATATTGCTGACTAGTCTTGGACCCTAGTTTCAAGCTATAAGCTTAGTAATTTAGTCTAGGTTTTCCCGTGGGAGTAGGACTTAGCACCAAGCGAGCCGGGGTTTCAACGCACCTAGGTTCCTAGAACTACGTTGCCAACGTAGGTTACAGTATTATTTGGCCTGATTGGCCCCAGACTCTTATGATCACCCAGTTCATGCCTTTATACCCTGGGAAGGTATATTGGGTCCTATCGATGGGGTGTATACATCGGACTCCACATCTAGCTCACGTAGTTATATGTTGATTATAGACTCTCCCACTAGTCAGTCCAGTCCAGTTTCAGAATAAGCAGCTCAGTTCAGTTCCAGCTCTATCAGTTTAGCTCAGTAAAGTGTCTCGGACTCAGAACTTCCGGACTTAGGGTATGTCTTTGACCACCGACATGGTCATATTGACCATCTTAGTTTACTTCAGTGATTCAGTTCAGTATATTAGTTGTTCATTGCATGTTATTTCAGTTCAGTCATTTATATTCAGTTATGTTTTCTCCCACTTACTCAGTACATTCAAAGTACTGACACATACTTTTATGTTGTATCATTTCATGATACAGCTGCAGGTTCTCAGACTCAGCACCATTAGTCATTGAAATTCAGATCCTCCTCCTCAGCAGCAGAAGTGTGAGTCCTCATCCTTCGAGGGCATTATTTCATTCTTTCAGTTGTTATATTATGTTTAGTTATACTTAGAGTTAGCTGGAGTTTTGTCCCAGCAACTACTCAGCTAGATGGCTTTCAGACATGAAATATATTTTATACTTTAGATGTTCTAAACTTTATATTTTCAGTTTTATTCTTCATAAATTCTTTTATATTATTAATTTAAAGCTTCATCTACACATGTTTTACTAAGAATACCAGTGTATGATAGACCAGGGGTTGACTTGGGGTCAGTTGTGACTCTAAGTACCGTGTCCCGTCCAGGGTATAGACTCGGGTCGTGGCATAATGCTTCTATATTTCTAAATGCTAAAATGTTGTAACGTAATTGTAGAAAGTGTGTTGCTACTATGAAATATGATAAACTAAAATGTTGAAATTTTAATACAAATTCTAATAAATGGTAACTATATAAAGGGTGACTAACTTTACCAAAAGAGACACTACTTGAATGGTACCGTATAGAGAGTCACGAGCAACCGTATAAAGGGTTGATAATATTGTCATAACGAGACACAAAAGATTTGGTGGTTGTATAAATAGCCACGAGTAATCATATAAAGGGTTACTAATTGTCATAATTGGGAATAAGAAAAGTTCAATCGACTGAAATAACTTTAAAAAGTGAAAAGAATGAATTAATGAACTAAGTTATAAGATTTATTGATTGTTTTTCTGCTTCACTCTTGTCATATACTTTATGATGAATTCTAACTTTTCCTCTCTCTTATTGTTTCATTACCCATATATTTTTACTCAAGGTCTCATTCTAACTTTAGTGACGAGAATATTGAGACTCACTAAGTACCGTTAATGGTGTACTGGAATTCTTTTTGTGGAATGTACATTGACCTATTACTACAAGCTAGGTTGCTTTATTCCAGAAGTTGATTTGGTGAGCTCCGCCCTTGACCATGGAGTGTCTTCTCTTTTAGTTAGAACATATTATTCCTTATTCATTTATTCGCATTTGATTTTAGGGATTTCATGAAATCTATGTATTATGCATTAATGTGTCGGGGTTTTAGGACACTTTCAACACTTAAAACATAGAAAATATGCTAGTACTTAGGTACATTTACATGGATATGATGTTTTTTTTAATATTTTTGCAAGGAAAACATGGTTTAAGAGTTGGATTTTAGAGAAGAATGGAAAAGTGCATAAAGTGCATCTTATGAGCTTCAACACGAATTGTACCACTATGGTACGAGTCGTCCTGAGCGCCCACGATGAGGAATCAAAGAATTGTCAAGATCACACCTTCAAGGCACGAAAAAATACCATTGATCGTACAAGCAGAATACGACTCATACTGACGTCCCATGGTGTGATTATCAGAGAAAGTGAATTTTAGGAGTTTGAACCACAACTAGAAGTCACAACATGTGGTTTCATACCATGAGTCATACTAAGCATTCGTACTTGAAGATATTAGAACCTGGATTTGATGCTACAAGTAGAACAGATGAGTCATGGTATCCTACCACGATTCACAGGACCACCCCACGCTACAATCCTTTTTAAATTAGGAAAGGATTTTGGTATTGTATAAATATTTGCCTTATGTTTTATTTTATTATTACTAAACTTTAGAGTTCCCTAACCATTGTTGGAGATCCATTGCGACATTAAAGTTCAACGAACAGAGATTTCATCATTGTGTTCTTGATTTTGAAGATAAATTACAATTGCTATTTTGGGCTTATTCTATTCAAGTTGTAAGTTCTTAATTATGATTTCTTATATGAAAGATTCTTATGTTCTTGCAAATATGAATAGCTAAATCCCACAACTAGGGTTGCAGGAATCATGATGAAATAATAATGTAGGGTTACATCTTAGTGATTCTAAACCAATGGGTATGATTGCATTGTTATTCCTTTCATTATGAATGATTTTTAATGGTGCACAATGTTAGAACAACTTTCATGTATTCTTTACATGCTTGAATCTAGAGAGGTAGATATTAGGAAAAAGGAATAACAATAGAGTCTTGAAACTACCAACTTTTATTTAATAGCTTGAGTCGTGGTCACCGGAAAGCTAATCTGGAATCAATGATAATGGTTAAAATGCAAAACTCATGAAACATGTTCAGGTAATTGAGGATCTTCATCTAATAGGGGTGAAATAGTTGTTTAGGTGAATATAGCTTGTCGATTCTACATGCTAAATATTGGGCTAGATCAAAAAGTACGGTAATCATGCATCGTTATGAAGTCATGGGGATCACATCTCTAGTTATTCATATCCATTGATAACAACAACTTTGACTATATTGCTACTTGTTCGTTTTAAACCCCTATTAGGAAATAATTGAACTAAAACCCTAGTTGGGTTCTTTACTTGATAAATAACTGTCTTATACTTCATTTGACGTGTTGCTTTGGCGTTATCAAAAATGGCATTGTTGCTGGGGAATACGACTTAGGATTATATTAATTGCATTATTTAACTTTTAGTCTTTATTTCCAAATTTGTGTTTTTTGTTGTTTTTGTTTACTTAGGCTATAGCTTGGTGAATTCCAAGTACCAGAAGTCGAGAAAAACCCCTTGTTTCACTTGACCACAAACTTGAGCACTCACGAAAAAGAGTTGCTGCACTTGAAACTCTAGAGTAGGTAGAAGCAAGAATGGATAATGAATCTCAACAAGCTAACAAGGCGTATCAGGCTGAGTTAGCTCGTCAAGCTGCTCTTCAGGCTACTGAAGATGCTCAAGAAGAAAATGAGAATGTTGGGCGAAACAGGAGAAACAGAGGTCGTGAGCAACCTCAATTCCATATATATGCACCCCAGTTTGACGATGATGATGATTCGGATATTGACGAAGTTGAGTCAACAGGTGCTATTGTTCCGCCACCTCTACCTATTGGGGAAAAGTTTGACATCACTAGCACGATGATACAGTTGCTGAAAATGAAAGGTGTGCTTGGTGGTAATGCTGCTAATAACGCAAATCTACACTTGATGAACTTTTTGGGGATATGCAAGGCTTATAGGCTGCTTAGAGTGAGCCAAGATTCTATAGGGCTAACGTTGTTTCCATTCTCTCTGACTGGTGAAGCTACTTTGTGGCTATTAGAATTACCAAATGACTCTATCACCAATTGGGGAGAGTGGAAGCACACCTTTTTGGAGAGGTTCTTTCCACCATCGAGGATTCTGCAGCTTAAGGATGATATTTATAATTTGTGACAGCTCAAGACAGATGCACTGTACGAGACATGGTTGTGGTTTAATAAGAAGCTAAATAAGTGCCTAAATCACAGAATCCTAAACGATAGCTTCTTGGAGATAATTTATAGGTCCTTGAACAACAACAACAAAGCTATTGCAGATATTGTAGCAGGAGGAGCTTTGATGAGTCACACATAGGAAGAAGCAACTATGATACTTGACTGTGTGACTAAAACAAATAGTGCATGGCATAAAAGAGAGGCTGGGGTATCTGCTGGGACATATACTATCGAAATAACTGCAGAGTAGCGTGGGAAACAAGAAGAATGTGACCAGGATATTGTTTATATGAAAACATTTATTGGCCTGCTCACTAAGAATATTATAGGAACTTGAGTAGAAAAAGTTAATGCAGTCGATGCACACAAGAAGGAGTAAGGGTATGAAAACTCTAATTTTGAGGAGGAAGCAAACTACTTGGACAATCAGGTGGTGGATGTCTAGGCCAATGCATAAAGGGTCTAATTAAGACTTTTGGTGCCAAGGTCAAGGAAATCAAGGTCAGAACCAGTACAAGGATAGCTACAACTGCATAGGATACAAGGATAGAAGTAGAGGACGAGACAGAGACTGCGATTGTAGGAAGAAAGATGGATACGGGAATGGCTGTAGTTATTTACATATTCCTTCAAAGGGCTGAGAAGAAGAGTATAGTTTCTTATAACTAGAAGAGATAATGGTTGAGGTAATGAAAAAGGTAAAGTCGACTGATGATCATTTAAAAGACATTCGCGGAGATATATCCAGAATGAATTGGAAGGTTGAGTCTCATGCCACAGAGATTAAGAAGATTGAGTAACAGTTGGGCCTAGATGTCTGCATCCCTAAATCTGAGGCAAAAAGGTACCTAGCAACATAGTCCAGAATCCAAAGAATGACAACCATTGTATGGTTGTAACAACTAGGAGTGGTAAGATAATGCATAAGCTACCTGAGCCGATTATTGTTGAAGATGCAGAGCCTGAGATAATTGAACTAGAGAAGTTTGTTGAATCTAAAGAGTAGGTGTTTAAAGATAAATTGAAGGAGAAAAAGTCTCTAGTTGCTGAAAAAGAGACTAGTTCGAAGAAAGGGAAGGAGAAGGAGGTCCCTCAGATTGTAAAACCCATTCCATACCTCCTCCACCTTTCCCGTAGAGGATGAGGAAGAAGGTTGAATATGGTAAATTTCACAAGTTTATCTTCACGCTGAAGAAACTTTAGTAAATAGGCATTTAAGCAAATGTCTAGCTATGCAAAAGGATTTGATAACTAGGAAAAGGACCGTGAGCTTTGAGCTAGCTGATAATTTGCATCATTGTAGTGAAATAGCTTCACATATTCTTGTGCAGAAGAAGGAGGATCCAAGAGCATTTACCATCCCATGTATTAACGGAGCTTTCAATTTTGCAAAGGCTTTGTGTGATCTAAGAGCTAGTATATACCTGATGCCGCTAGCAGTATTTAAGCAGTTGGGCTTGGGAGCCCCCACATTGACGTCAATGCGGCTACTTATGTTGGATCGCACAAGTGAAAAAGCCTATGGGTGTCTTGTATGATATGTTGGTGAAATATGAGGCATTTTTATTTCCTAAAGACTTTGTTTTCTTGGACTGTGGGGTGGACTTTAAAGTCCCCATCATTCTAGGGTGACCATTCCTTGCCACTGATCGAGCTTTTGTTAATATGGAGACTAGATTGTTAAATTTTTGGTTAAATAATGAAGATGCGGTGTTTGATGTGGTTCGGTCAACTAAGTAGCAGTTCTATTGATGAAGAGAGGCCACTAGAGCCCCTTGAGGAGCGTCTTAGTGTAGAGGCACTAGAAGTTGTGATTATAAATTTCTAGGGGGATGTTATAGAGGGGTATGAGGAGATGGTTAATGCACTTGCTAGAATGGGGTCCTAGAGTTTCAAGCCAAAGAAGTGGGACCTCAATTTGAAAAATTGTGGAACTCCTCCGGCAAAGCCTTCAATTGAGGAGACTCTAGTCTTAGAATTCAAGACTCTCTTTTCACATATGAGATATGCATTTTTAAGAGGCAACAATACCTTGGCTATTATATTTGTCGTAAATCTTATTGAGTCGCAGGTGCAGTCACTTGTGTCAATTTTTAGGAGATTCAAAAAGGCAATTGGTTGGACCATTACCGATATTATTGTGATTCCACCAGGTACATACACGCACAAGATTCAGCTTGAACTGAACTGCATCCCTAGTATAGAGCACCAGCGTAGGCTAAATCCATCAATGTAGGAGGTGGTGAAGAAAGAAATTACTAAGTGGTTAGACGCAGGTGTTGTCTACCCGATTACTAATAGTAAGTAGGTGAGTCTGGTACAATGCGTACCAAATAAAAGTGGAATCACTGTGGTTTCAAATGAGAAAAATGAGTTGATCCTATTGAGACCAATCACAGGCTAGCATGTGTGCATCGATTATCAGAAGCTAAATAAGTAAACATAGAAGGACCATTTCCCAATGTCATTCATTGATCAGATGCTTGATCACCTGACAGGTAGAGGTTGGTACTGCTTTCTTAATGATTATTCAGGCTATAATAACATCTCTATAGCCCCGAAAGACCCAGAGAAAACCACCTTTACTTGCCCATATGGGAACTTCGCCTTCAAAAGGATGTCATTTGGGTTGTGTAATGCATATGATGTTGATCTTCTCAGACATGGTGGAGAGCACTATTGAGGTCTTCATGGATGACTTCATAGTTGTGGGGAACACTTTTGAATATTGACTGGATCATTTGAGCAAGGTGCTACAAAGATTCGAAAAGACCAACTTAGTACTTAACTGGAAAAAGTGTCATTTTATAGTCAAAGAGGGTATTGTGTTGGGCCACAGGATCTCATGTAAAGGTATCGAGATGGATAAGGAAAATATAAAGGTTATATCCAGATTTCCACCTTTGATTTATGTCAAAGGTATTCAGAGCTTTTTGGGGCACGCAGGGTTATACAGAAGGTTCATCAAGAACTTCTCAAAAATTGCACAGCCATTATGTAATCTACTTGAAAAGGAGGTGAAATTTATTTTTGATAAGGCATATCTAAAAGCGTTCGAATGCTTGATAGAGAAGCTGAGTAGTGCTCCCATTATAGTTGCACCGGGTTGGTCCTTACCATTTGAGGTTATGTGCGATGACAATGAGGTGGCCTTAGGTGTTGTTTTGGGCCAAAGGAGAAAAAAGATATTCCATCCGATCTACTATGCCAACAAGGCATTGAATTCATCCCAAAAGAACTATACCGTGACTAAGCAAGAGTTGTTGGTTGTTATGTTTGTATTTGAAAAGTTTGGGCTTACTTGCTTGGAACTAAGGAGATTGTTTATATGCACCATGCAGCTCTGAGGTACCTGATGTCAAATAAAGATGCTAAGTCACGGCTGATCAGATGGATATTGTTGTTGCAAGTGTTCGAGTTTGAGTTTAAGGACCGAAGGGGAACTAAAAATCAAGTAGTTGATCACTTTTCCAGACTTGACGCAAAGGCAATGTTGAAGGATGAGGTCGATATTGATGATACATTTCCAGAAGAACAAGTGTTGGTTGCATCCCAAGATTTAATCCCATGGTTTTCTGATTATGCCAATTATTTGGTGAGTGATGTGCTGCCTATGGATTTAACCTTCCATTAGAGGAAGAAATTTTTGGCTGATGTAAGGAGATTCTATTGGGATGGTCCATACTTGTTTTGTATTTGTGCAGATGGATTGATTCACAGATGTGTCCCAGAAGTTAAGATGATGAGTTTATTGGATGCATGTCATTCATCCCCAATTGGAGGTCATCATGGTGGTATTCATATTATGCACAAGATCTAGTAGTATGGGTACTACTTGCCCATAATTCATCAGGATGCCCATGACTTTGAAAAAGCTTGTGACTAGTGCCAATTACAAGGGGGCAATAAATCAATAAACATGAGCTATCGCTAACCCCAATCTTGGAGGTGGAGTTGTTTGATGTCTGGGGAATTGACTTCATGGGGCCCTTCGTGAATTCACATAGGATGAATTACATCTTGGTGGCTGTAGACTATGTATCAAAGTGGGTGGAGCCTGTTGTGCTCCCCAATACTGAAGGTAAGAGTGTCACAGCATTTCTGAGGAAGAATATTTTTACAAGATTTGGTACTCTCAGAGCCATTATCAGTGATGGAGGATCTAAATTTTACAATCTCTATTTAGGGCTCTGTTTGAAAAATATGGTGTGAAACATAAGGTAGCAATACCTTACCATCCTCAATCGAGTGGGCAAGTAGAGGTCTCCAATCGGGAGATCAAGACCATCCTTGCAAAAATGGTGAATACAAATTGAATGGACTGTTCTAGAAAGTTAGATGATACATTATGGGCATACCAGCATTTAAAGCTCCTATTAGTACTTCTCGTATCAGCTTGTGTTTGGTAAATCTTGTCATCTTCCTATGGATCTTGAGCACAAGGCATTATGAGCACTCAAGAGACTGAATCTGGAATAAATTGATGCCTCTAAGTTGAGGCTAGAGTAGTTGAATGAGTTGGATGAATTCCAAGTCAGAGCATATGAAACTGCAACAATCTACAAAGAAAGGGTGAAGCTATTCCATGACCAGAAGATTGAAAAGGGGGAATTCAATGCCGGTGACCTGGGTTCTTTGTTTAATTCTAGACTCCGCTAGCTTCCGAGCAAGTTGAAGTCCAGATGGATGAGACCGTATAGGGTGGTGCAAATATTCCCTTATGGAGCCATCTATAATTAGAATAGGGAAGGAAAGAAGTTCAAAGTGAACGGACAAAGGGTGAAGCAGTACCTTAGAACCATTGAAGAGGTAAAGGTAATTGAGTTGGTGTATCTTGACGAAGTCTGAGTAGTCAAAATACCCACATCATGCTACGATGTTAAATTAGGCACTGCATGGGAGGCAACCCATGGGTAATTATGGTGAAGTCTAAGTAGCCAAAATACTTGTGTCATGCCGCGACATTAAATCAGGCGCTTCTAGGGAGGCAACCCAAGTGTTTTGTTTTATTTTTTCTTTTAGGTTTACAAAACTCATGTTGTTGTAGTGTGATGGTAGACCAAAGGTAAAAATCAGGAAAAGAAAATTGCAGGAAAGGACTGCGAGCCATGGTATGAACCATGGCATGATATCACTGCTCATAGTCCTACTTGTACTAAAGAGCTTCTTTGAAAAATTGTAGAAGTTCACATCACGGTTGGATATCACAAACCGTACCTTTATGGAACGAGTCTTGGTACTTACCGTATTTGTCACGACCCGAGCTGGGACCTGGACCAAGACACGGGACCTAAAACCATGAATTACTCCAAGCTAATGCATGGCACATACCTAGCATGAATTAATAGGATAATTAAGTGGAAAATAAAGCATGAGCATGAAGAAAGCAAAATTCTACATAGCATACCAAATGTAATACCCCGAAAGCCCAAAGATCAAATTCAGAAGTTGAAACGAAGAAAACTAAAAATATGGCACCAGGTAACAAAATGAGTGGTTCTATGACCCAGGGGGAGACCACGAGTCGTGAAGAGACTTGTGGTGAGGTACAAAACTTGGGCTGAAATATTGGGTTTTAAAAGTCCCCACGAACCTAACCACGATTCATGGTCAGTCACCACGACTCATTGAGTGAATCTTGGTCAAGGGCTATGAGAATGAGAAGAAAAAGTTGGTAGTGTAAACTACGGTGGGTCACCATGATTCATGGTCAGACACCACGATTCGTGGGATGAGTCGTGGCCAGCCGATTGCTGATGATTTGAGAATTTGGGCAGTGAAGGTGATGAGTGGTGACCATGAGTCGTGCCCACCAGTAACGACTCGTAAGGACCCCCGTGGAGAACCCCAGATGAATTATTGGATAGTGCACACGATTATTGATGCCATGAGTCATGGTCTTTGGTGACGAATCGTCCAATCCCTCGTGGGGACTGGCAGTCAGTTAATTCTTGCGAATTTAGTAAGGGCTTTTCCATAATTCCTATGATCCTAAGCCATAAACTACGTCATTTTAAGCTATGAATGATGAGTTTTAAGAGGGGTAAGTTCATTTTAGGTCTTTCTTACTCATGCATGCAAAGTTAGAGAGTTAGAGAGGTGATCAAGCTCATTTTCCTTCAAGTTTCCTTCAATTCTTCATTGGGCAATCAAGAAGTGGTAAAACCAGTCCTTCTTAGGTATGTAGGGTTATGAATGGGTGAATTTTTTCACACCCATGCCCAATTCCTCTCTAAATCATGCAAATTCCATGTTGAGTCTATGGGGTTTTAACCCAATGCATGAAATTCCTAATTTTCTACATGGG
The DNA here is from genome assembly GCA_035772735.1 of Datura wrightii. Lineage (NCBI taxonomy): Eukaryota > Viridiplantae > Streptophyta > Magnoliopsida > Solanales > Solanaceae > Datura > Datura wrightii. The sequence goes on from JASDFA010000007.1 coordinate 103,255,186, forward strand.
TATGATCTAAATATGTTCCTACTATCGAATTATGATTCATAGGAAAGTTTTACATTGTTTTCAAATATAATTATGTTTTCAAGCTTTATAAATTAAAAGGTCCATCTATGAGAAGTGCATGAAAGTTGAGATTTGTGATGAATGTTCTAGTATGATGAGATATTATTGATAAAAAGCATTGTTTTCAATTTACCCATGTTTACGGTCATGTTTTCGAGTGAATTAAGTATTTCCAAGCATGTTAAATTATTGGGAAAGCCCATATGTTCAAGTATGATATGATTCACGTTAAATTAGCTCACCATATGGTTTTAGAGTCTAGATTCCCAATTTTACTCATCTTGTGGTACGGTTTGAGCCAAGGCTCCTCATGTATGATTCAGATTTATATGTATTCATGATTATTCAGCTTCGTCCATAGACAATGGTCAGCTTCATTGAAAAATGATGGAGAGAAGATGCATGTTTTTTGGGGTAGTGTATAGCACCGAGTAGGCTAAGGGTCAGTCAACCCTACGCCTCAGAACTACGCGCCAGCATAGGTATGATCAGATTATAATAGGACCTCCTATGTGAGCTATCCCCTGCCCCAAGGGGCCTTCATCTTGATATTGATATCATGGTATCGTCCTTAGCCTTGGCAAGGCTTTGGACAGCTCTACCCACTTGAGTGTGATAGTTGGGACCACGTAAGCTCTATCGTGGTGTGTTGATTATAAGACGTGTCTCCCATTATTCCTCATGATTTCAGTTATGCATGTTTATCACTCATGATATATATATATATATATATATATATATAAGTTCTAAAAGAGGTTTGACCCAATATTCAGTTTTTACTTATGATTATCATATTTAAGCTTTGAGTCATTCAATTTAGTTATGATGTTATGATATGCTCAGATCATGATTTTAGAAAAATAACAAGCAAGCCTACTCATAGATTCTTGTTTTGATCATGATTTACATTACACATTTTTTAAATGATTTTACTTATTTAAGCAGTCTTACTTACCTTGCATACTCGGTATATTTAACGTACTGACTACATGCTCTATGTTGTATCATTTTATGATCAGGCTCTGGCACTCAGACTCAGCATCGTCCTTAGCCAGCCTTTCAAAATTAGCATCCCACATCTGTTGGTGAGTCCTCATCTCCCGAGGACCATGCTTTTACCAGTTTTATTTATGTATTCAGTATCAGGCTTAGAGAGTTAGTTGGGGTCTTGCCCCATCAACTCATCAGTATTAGAGGCTTTTCAAACATAGAACGTAATCACCTTCAGATTCATATGTATTTTTGATGTTATGCTTATTTCAGACTTCCACCATGTTTATTATGTTAAGTCTTATTTTTATTTGATTGAGTTAGAGCCATAGCGCGCTAGCGCGCGTACTCTTCCTCTATGAGCGAGACTCCATCCAAATCTACCACTCCTTGGGCGAGGCCTTCTATTCTATGAACACCCCACCACTGAATGATTCACTTTCCAGTTCTCGCCTCCGACCCAGGAGAACACAGGGTCAAGCCAAGCCCTGACCCGCCTAAATGGAATTCATATCTCCTTCGTCTGGTCGAGAAGGGAGGGGAACTGGACTCTGCCTCCAGGAGCACCATGCACCGAAGCCGGTTGCCTATGCTGAATTCCGAGCAGCCATTCAGATGCTAGCATAGGCCTTGACCGCCCAGGTCAACCTGCAAGCAGTGGTGCATATTCCGCAGAATAGAAATGCGGTGGCAGCACTAGTCGGAGATTTCTTAAGGATGAACCTACTAGAGTTTCTTGGGTCGAAGGTGGACGAGGATCCACATGAATTTATTCGACGAGAATGTGAAGAGCACCCAGGTAATGGGGGTGAATAGAGTAGAGTGTTCTAATTTTGCCTCATATCAGTTGAAGGGGGTCACACACATTCGGTTTATACAATGGAAAGATAGTAGGGAAGCCGGAGCAGGCCCTATCAGTTAGGAGGAGTTTCACGTTGCTTTTCTAGATCAGTTTTTCCCTTGTGAGATGAGGGAGTTGAAAGAAGCTGAGTTCATGAATCTTCAGCAGGGAAAGAGGAAGGTGCAATAGTATGCCCTTAACTTCACTCATTTGTCAAAGTACGCCCCAGAGTTAGTGTTCGATCAGAGGGCGGAAGTGAGCAAGTTTGTTCATGGGGTGGAGGACTATCTAGACAAGGATTGCAGGACCACTATGCTCCATTAGGATATGAATTTCCCTCAGATGGTCTTATACGCCCAACAGATGGAGCGGCGCGTATGAGGGAGAGAGAGGCCAAGAGGGCCAGGACTAATAGTTATAGATTCTCTTAGTCGAGGCCATGTGGTGGGCACCGACAACAGACCCACCATAGATCTTCAACCCTAGCATCTTTAGTGTTGAGTGTACTATCCAAACCTAGGAACAACCAGAGAGGGCGAGCATCAGGCTCTAGGGGTCAGAGTAGTAGGCCTGCAGATTCTAGCATCCCAAATTGCAGCAGGTGTGGTCGGGGGCACACGGGTCAGTGTTTGGCGGTTACAGGTGCTTGCATCGGGTGTGGGAAGCCCAGACATATGCTCATAGATTGCCCAACAGCTAGACAAGGCCATGATAGGGGTCGAGGCCCATCTCTAGTTCAGCAGCTCCACCTGCACGCCTAGCATAGAAGGGGGCATCTACCAGCACAGGTGGCGGTCAGTGCCAAAATAGATTATATGCCTTAGCATCTCGCCAGGAGCAGGAGATCTCCCCGGATGTAGTCACTGGTATGTTACAAGTTTTCCATCTTGATGTATATGCTTGTTAGATACAGGGGCTACCTTGTCTTTTATGACACCTTATATGGCTAGTAGTTTCAGAGTCAATCCCGAAATCTTGTCAGAACCCTTCTCAATCTCTACTCTAGTAGGTGATTCAGTTGTAGCTAGACGGGTGTATAGAAGTTTCCTGGTCACGGTCCTTCAGAAAGTCACCTCAGCAGATCTAGTAGAGTTAGCCATGACCAATTTTGATGTTATCCTTGCATGGATTGGCTATGTTCATGTTATGCCTTAGTTAATTGTAGAACCTGGGCAATAGAGTTTAGATTTTCGGGTGAGCCAGTCATAAAGTGGAAGGGTAGTTCAGTTGTGCCTGTAGATCATTTCATTTCTTACCTTAAGGCCAGAAAGATGATTTCCAAAGGTTGTGTATACCATCTAGTTAGGGTTAAGGATGCTACGTCTGAGACCCTGACTATCTTACCAGTAGTAGGTGAGTATCCAAAAGTCTTTCCAGATGATCTACCAAGAGTCCCTCCTGAGCGGGAGATTGATTTTGGTATTGACCTTCTTCCCGACACGCAACCTATATCTATCCCTCCTTATAGAATGGCTACAGCTGAGCTAAAGGAGTTGAAAGATCAGTTGAAGGACCTTCTAGACAATGGTTTCATCAGACCTAGCAAATCTCCATGGGGTGCACCAATTCTCTTTGTCTGCGAGAAAGATGGACCTCTATGTATGTGTATTGATTATCGGTAGTTGAACAAGGTCACCATCAAGAACAGGTATCCTCTACCCAATATTGATGATTTGTTTGACCAGCTTCAGGGTGCGAAGTGCTTTTCGAAGATAGATCTCAGATCCGGGTACCATCAGCTCAGAGGTCAAGAGAGTGACATCCCGAAGGCAGCCTTCAGGACGCGGTATGGGAATTATGAGTTTATAGTTATGTATTTTGGACTAACGAATGCTCCTGCGACTTTTATGGACCTGATGAACAAGGTGTTCAAGCTATATCTAGACATGTTCGTGATTGTGTTCATAGATGACATTTTCATATACTCTCAGAGCGAGGAGGAGCATGTCTCTCATTTGAGGGTGGTGCTACAGACTCTCAAGGACTACTATTTATATGCTAAATTCAGCAATTGCGAGTTTTGGTTGGACTTGGTGGCATTTTTAGGCCATGTGGTTTCAAGTGAGGGCATAAAGATGGACTCTCAGAAAATAGAAGTGGTGAAGAATTGGGCAAGACTGGTATATCCTTCAGATATCTACAGTTTTTTGGGCTTATCTGGCTACTAGCGAAGGTTTGTTGAGGGTTTTTCATCCATTCAAGCTCCATTGACTAAATTGACCCAAAAGAAAGTGAAGTTCCAATTGTCGAAAGCTTGTGAGAGAAGCTTTAGGAGTTAAAGACTCGACTTACCTCATTACTGGTGTTAACCCTACCCGACGGTACTGATGGGTTTGTGGTGTATTACGATGCTTCGAGAATCAAACTTGGTTACATATTGGTGCAACACGTCAAGGTTATAGCATATGCTTCTAGATAGCTAAAAGTTCATGAGAAGAATTACCCAACCCACGATCTTAAGATGGCAGCGGTGGTATTTGCCTTAAATATATGGAGACATTATTTGTACGGAGTCCATATAGATGTGTTTATGGACCATATGAGTCTACAGTATGTAATTTACCAGAAGGATCTCAATCTACGACAAAGGAGGTGGTTGGAGCTACTTAAGGATTAAAACATGAGGGTAGTAGCAGACACACTTAGTAGACTCCCTATGGAGAGTTTGTCCCATGTGGATGAGGGGAGAAAGGAGCTGGTGAAGGATTTGCATCGACTTGCAAGGTTGGGAGTTCGGTTGGTTGACCCGACCGATGGTGGTGTTATTGTTCAGAATGGATCAGAATCGTCCTTGGTGACTGATGTAAAAGCTAGACAAAAAGAGGATCCCATTTTGGTAAGGTTAAAGGAAGCCATTCAAAATTAGAAGGTAGAAGTCTTCTCCAAAGAGGGGAGATGGTGTGCTTCGATGCTGGGTCATTTGTGTGTCTCGGATGTTGATGATTTGAGAAATCGGATGTTGCATGAGGCTCACGGTTCCAGGTATTCAATCCATCCAAGTGCCACCAAGATCTACCGTGACTTACGACAAGTCTATTGGTGGAATGGCATGAAGAAAGACATCGCAGAATTTGAAGCTAAGTGCCCAAACTATCAGCAAGTGAAGGTTGAGCATCAGAGATCAGGAGGTGTGCTTCAGTATATCAGTATTCCTACTTGGAAGTGGTAAGAAATCAATATGGACTTCATCACAGGTTTGCCTCACACTCGTCAGCAATATGACTCGATTTGGGTTGTTATAGACAGGTTGACCAAAGTCGCTCACATTCTACCTGTCAAAACCATGGATTCGGCGGAGGACACGGGTAATAGAGCAAAGCCTTAGGCTGATAAACTAATTAAAGGCAGACCAAGAGCATTACCTACGAGGATTTATTAGGATGCGGTTTAACTAATGGAGACTCTTGGAAAAGCTAGACTAAGAAGTCCCCAAGTGAGTGTCTTATGGGGCGCCATCAAGCACATATGGCAAGGATCTGAACTGAATGGAATTTTAGAGCTCTCACGCGGCTATCTAAAGAATGAAGAACTGCTACTGAACGAGAGCTAGTGAAGTGAGTAAGCAAGGAACGGCGGTTTAATTAACTCAACGTAAAGAAATCTCATTAGGTCAAAACTAGGGGAGTTGGCAGATTGCTTACTACTAGGTTGGATCAGATTTCAACCTGTGGAGGCACCCTTTGTTAAACTATACATCCGAGAGCTAGTGTGGTTGCATAGAGTTCCCTTGTCCATCATATCGGACAGCGGTACTCAGTTTATCTCTCAATTTTGGAGGCCATTTCAAAAAGGATTGGGTACTCAGGTTAAGCTCAGCACAACATTTCACCCGCAAATAGATGGTCAAGCGGAGCGGACAATTCAAACACTCGAGGACATGTTGAGAGCATGTGTGATTGACTTCAAGGGCAGTTGGGATGATCATTTTCCTATTATTGAGTTTGCGTATAATAATAGCTACCGTTCCAGCATTCAGATGGCTCCATTTAAGGCTTTCTATAGGATGAGATGTAGATTGCCTATTGGCTGGTTGGAAGTTGGTAAAGCTGCAATGATATGACCAGATTCAGTAAATGAGGCTATGGAGAAGGTTCAGCTCATACGAGACAGGTTGAACACATCTCAAAGTCGCCAAAAGTCCTATGTTGATCTGAGAAGGAGAGCTAGAGTTCGAAGTGTATGATTGGGTGTTTCTGAAGGTGTCTCCCATGAAGGGAGTGATGAGGTTTGGAAAGAAAGGAAAACTCAGTCCCCGTTATGTTGGTCCTTACCGGATTGTGAAGCGGGTTGGCAAGGTGGCATATGAATTGGAGTTGCCCTGAGAATTAGCACAGATAGCTTCTGTGCATCCTATTTTTCATGTATCGCTCTTAAAGAAGTGTTTGGGTGATCCAGCTCTAGTTGTTCCGGTGGACAGTGTTGGTGTGAAGGAGCCTTGGTTATGAGGAGGTTTCGATGGAAATACTGGATCAGCTGGTTCGAATGATAAGGAACAAGGAAGTAGCTTCAGTTAAAGTTTTATGGAGGAATCACCATGTTGAGGGAGCTACGTGGGAAGCCGAAGCAAATTTGATGGCTGGATACCGACATTTATTCTCTACCGGCTCAATTTCAGCTTGAGGTATCAATTTTTTCCCTAAACTTCTGTTCAGTTTCATGTTTAGTTCATGTGCCCTAGTCTCTTTCATGTATATGGATGTGTATATGATTCATGAATTTAGTTCATCCATGTAGTTTGAATCGGAGTTAGTCATTCCGTTAGTTTTCAGATTATATGATCAGTAATTGAGTATAATGATTGCATTTCTCTACGTTTCTATATGATTTTCAATATTCAAGGACAAATGTTTCCAAGGGGGAGATATTGTAATACCCCAAAAGCCCAAAGATCAGACCCGAGTGTTGAAACGGAGAAAACTGAAAATCTAGCACTAGGTCACAGAACAACTTGTTCTGTGATCCGGGGGGTAGACAATGAGTAGTGAAGAGACTCATGGTGAGGTACAGAACTTGGGCTGAAATTTTGGGTTTTGGAAGTTCCCCACGGCCCTGACCACGAGTCATGGTCAGTCACCACGACTCGTTGAGTCAGTCATGGTCAAGGTCTATGGAAAGGAGAAAAAACTTAACAGTGTACCCTACGGTTGGTTACCACGAGTTGTGGTCAGACACCATGATTCGCGGGATGAGTCATGGCCAGCCGGTTGCTGATGATTTGAGAATTTGGGTAGCGAAGGTGACGAGTGGTGACCACGAGTCGTGGTCACCAGTAATGACTCGTAGGGACCCCCATGGCGAGTCCCAAATAAATTATTGGATAGTGCACGTGACGACTGATACCACGAGTCGTGGTCTTGGGTGACGAATCGTCCAATCCCTCGTGGAGACTGGCAGTCAATTAATTCCTGCAAATTTAATAAGGGCTTTTCCATAATTTCTATGATTCTAGGGCCTAAACTACGTTGTTTTAAGCTATGAATGATGAGTTTTAAGAGGGGTAAGTTCATTTTAGGCCATTCTTACTCATGCATGCAAAGTTAGAGAGTTAGAGAGGTGGTAAAGCTCATTTTCCTTCAAGTTTCCTTCAATTCTTCATTGGGAAATCAAGAAGTGGTAAAATCCATCTCAGTTATATAGGCTTATGACTGGGTGAATTTGTTCACAGCCATGCCCAATTCCTCTGTAAATCATGAAAATTCCATGTTGATTCTATGGGTTTTTAAACCAATGCATGAAATTCCTAATTTTCTACATGGGTATGATATAAATATGTTCCTACTATCAAATTATGATTCATGGGCATGTTTTACATTGTTTTCAAATGTAATTATGTTTTCAAGCTTTATAAATTAAAATGTCCATCTATGAGAAGTGCATGACAGTTGAGATTTATGATGAATGTTCTATTATGATAAGATATTATTGATGAAAAGCATGTTTTCAAGTTACCCATGTTTATGATCATGTTTTCGAGTGAATTAAGTATTTCCAAGTATGTTAAATTATTGGGCAAGCCCATATGTTCAAGTATGATTTATGATTCATGTTAAATTAGCTTACCATATGGTTTTGGAGTCTAGACTCCCAATCTTACTCATCTTGTGGTATGGTTTGACCAAGACTCCTCATGTATGATTCAGATTTATATGTATTCGTGATTATTTAGCTTCATCCATAGATGATGCTCAGCTTCGTTGAAAAACGATGGAGAGCATATGCATGATTTTAGGAGTAGTTCTAGCACCGTTTAGGCTGAGGGTCAGTCAATCCTACGCCTCAGAACTATGCGCCAATGTAGGTATGTCAGATCATATTGGGATCTCCTATGTGAGCTATCCCGTGCCCCAAGGGGCCTTTAGCTTGATATCGATATCATGGTTTTGTCCTTAGCACTGATAAGGCTTTGGACGACTCTACCCACTTGAGTGTGATAGTTGGGACCACGAAAGTTCTATCGTGATATGTTGGTTATAAGATGAGTCTCCCATTGTTCCTCATAATTTCAGTTATGCATGTTTATCACTCATGATATATATATATATATACATGTTCTAGAAGAGGTTTGACCCAATGTTCAGTTTTTACTTATGATTATCAAATTTAAGCTTTGGGTCATTTGATTCAGTTATGATGTTATGTTATGTTCAGATCATGATTTCATAAAATAGCATGCAAGCCTACTCATAGATTCTAGTTTTGATCATGTTTTACATTATGCATGTTTTAAATGATTTTACTTATTTAAGTGGTCTTACTTACCTTGCATACTTAGTACATTCCACGTACTGACCACATACTCTATTCTGTATCATTTTATGATACAGGCTCTGGCACTCAGACTCAGCCTCGTCCTTAGCCAGCCTTTCAGAGTTAGCATCCCACATTTGTTGGTGAGTCCTCATCTCCTGAGGACCATGCTTTTATCAATTTTCTTTATGTATTCAGTGTTAGGCTTAGAGACTTAGTTGGGGTCTTGTCCCATCAACTCATCTATACCAGATCCTTTTCAGACATAGAATGTAATCAGCTTTAGATTCGTGTGTATTTCTAATGTTATGCTTATTTCAGATTTCCTCATTGTTTATTATGTTAAGTTCCATTTTATTTGATTGAGTTAGATGTATATTCATGCCATGGGTCGACTTGGAGTCCTTCGGGGTTCCTTGTCCCGTGTCTCGATCCGGGCCCATGTTCGAGTCATGACACCAACACAAAAGTAAACACGAACCAACATCGCTAAAAACATCTATACAAGCTATCTGAAAAGACTCTAAACAATGTGATGAGATCATAGGATAATACCCCCAACTAGCTTGATAAAGACTGAAACAAAAGACATGAGAAAGAGATATAACCAAAGCTAGCATCCTCGAATCATGAAAACTCACCTAAAGCGAGATAGAGCTGGACTGAGAGGATGTGAGCTAGTGTCAGCACTGAGAAGGATCACCCGAACCTATATCTTGAAAAGATATAGCATAGAGTATGCGGTTAGTACTTTAAATATTCTAAGCATGTAGAAAAAGTAAAATGTGCTAGTAAAATCATAAAAGAGCACACGAGAGTAAGATAGTATAAGTCATGAGATTTCTTAGAATAAACTGAACATGAGGCTCAAGGCTTTCAAAGTTGTTCATAAATGGAATACAACTAACTTCATAAGAAAAACCTTCTAAAATGTGTCTTGAGCCAAAATATCATAATCATGAACATGCATAAATCATAAGGAATAATGGGAGACTCATCATAACTGACACCACCATTATAGAGCTTACATGATGCCCCAACTATCTTGCTCAAGTGGGCAGAGTTGTTCCAAGCTTGCTAATGCAAGGAACGATGAAAGGCATGATATCACTCATGAGACCCCGTAGGGTGAACATGAGATATATACCTATGTTCGAACATAGTTCTAAGGCCTAGGTTCCTGAAACCACCGACCTACTCGGTGCTAGATACTACTCTCAAAAACATGCAAATGGCTCATAGTCAAAATCATGAAAGTATACTTGAAATATATGGGTTAGATGAAATCATGAGGTACATAAACATGTTTGAAATACGTGAATTACCTATGAAAAAAGCTTGTGAGTCGACCATAAACATAAAATTGATATTCATGAAAGCTATACATATTTAAGAAAATCACCATATTTTGTAATTCACAAATTCACGAAGGGTTCTTGTGAAAGTCATGCATCCTGATCATAAAACATAATTTAAAACTTGAGGGACTTGAATTAACAGTAAAATCATAGAATCTAACTCAATTCAAATATAATCCTAGGCGTTCATAACCATGCTTGAAACTTAGAATCATAATTTCATGAGAGATGTGATAGGAATATGAAATCCTAATAATGGAAACATATATGGGATTGAGGAGCAGCTAAACTCATCGATGAAGATGAAGGAATTTCAACAACATCCAAACCCAACCCTAAAATTTCGAATAAGTTCATGGGGACTTGGGAAATCATGTTTTCAATTTAAATGGGGCATGAGGGAGGAAGGAATCCCTCTTTGTTAACCCCACATACCTGGGCTTGCTGGAATTCTTGCTAGGGTTTGATACCTAAAAGAGATTGAAGAGGATGAAGATGGGGAACCCTTGCTTCATTTGAGAGCTTGATTTTCCAATGAGAGCGTTAGGAGTAGAATGAGGGCTTAGGATAAATAAAACCCTTCTTCTTATGCTCAAAATGACTTATTTTAGGAGTTAGAAACTTAGAAAATTATAAAAAAAGGCCCTTAATGATCCGACAAGAAAATGTCACTGCAAGTCCTAATGACCCTCCTAAAGACTCGTTATGGAACTCACTGAGTCGTCGGGTGCGATCCGTTGACACTGAAGATTTTCCCAACTTTCTGATCTTTTTTTGACGCCTCCACTTAACAATTCATCAAGACAATTAATGGGTCGCTTCACCACTCTTTATGACTCTTTGAATCTCAAGGTTTCACCCATGCTTCACACTGAATGAGTTACCTAATGACTCATTACGTGACTGGATGAATCGTCGCCTCAACTCGACATAACCTCAAATCACTAGACGACTCACCTTATGACCTAGTGCAGATTTTCCTATTTTCTCCATATCAGTCCTCGGGTCTGACGTAGGGACTTTTGGGCTGTCAAATTATCTTCTCATTGGAAACATTCATCCTCAAATGTGGATTAAGCATACGAAAAGACTAGGGAAAGAACTGTAATCCCAAAACTGAAAGCTATAAACTGAATGACTGACAGAGTGATTGACTCCAGATGGAGATACAGACTGAATTGAATTCATGAAAAGCGCATGCATGCTATGACATGAAAGGAACTGAGAGACATTAAAATGAACAGAGTACTAAGGAGGAAACTAGTACCTCATGCTGGAATTGAGACGGAAGGGAAAATATGCGGGTATCTAGCCATCATATCTGCTTCGGCATCCCACATAGCTCCCTCAACAAGCTGATTTCTCCACAAAACTTTCACAAAAGATACTTTCTTTTTCCTCAACTTTCGAACCTGTCGATCAAGGATCTCAATCGGAACCTCCTCATAAGTAAGGCTATCCTTCACCCAAATTCTCTCTACCGAAACAACTAAGGTTGGGTCACCAATGCACTTCTTCTAGAAGCATCACAATATACAGCAAAGCCATACTTGCCCACTGGTAGGGTCAATATTAGTGCTAAAGTGAGTCGAGTCTTTAACTCCTAAAAGTCTTCTCACAAGCATCCGACCACTAAAATTTGACCTTCTTTGGGTCAACTTAGTTAACGGTGCTGCAATGGATGAAAATCCCTCTACAACCTCCTATAGTAGCCAGCTAAACCCATAAAGCTCATAATATTTGTAAGACTAACCGGTCTACGCCAATTCTTTACAACTTCTATCTTCTGAGATTCCACCTGCACACCCTCGCTGGACACTACATGGCCCAAAAATGCTACTGAGTTCAGCCAAAACTCACACTTGCTAAATTTAGCAAACAGTTGGCGATCCTTGAGAGTCTGCAACACAATCCTCAAATGAGTGGCATGCTCCTCCTCGCTCCGAGAGTATATAAGAATATCATTTATGAAGTCAATCACGAATATATCCAAATACTGCTTCAACACCCAGTTCATCAAGTCTATAAAAGCGGCAGGAGCATTTATTAGTCCAAAAGACATAACTACGAATTCATAGTGACCATACCGAGTCCTGAGGGCTGTCTTTGGAATGTCACTCTCGCTAACTCTAAGCTGATTGTAGCCGGATCAGAGGTCTATCTTTGAAAAGCACTTAGCACTTGAAGCTGGTTAAACAAGTCATCAATCCTGGGGAAGGGATTCTTGTTCTTGATTGTGACCTTGTTCAACTGTCAATAATTAATGCACATTCTAAGGGAACCATCCTTCTTTCAAATAAAGAGAACTAGAGCACCCCATAGAGACTTACTAGGCCTGATGAAACCCTTATCTAGGAGATGGTTCAACTGCTCTTTCAATTCGTTTAGCTCGGTTGGAGCCATTCTGTAAGGAGAAATGGATATGGGTTGCGTATCAGGGAGAAGGTCAATACCACAGTGAATCTCCCACTCGAGAGGGACTCCTGGTAGATCATCTGGGAATACCTCCGAAGAGTCACATACAATAGGAACTGATTGGAGAAATCGGGGTCTCGGACGTAGCATCCTTAACCTGAACTAGATGGTACACGCAATCTTTGGAGATCATCTTTCTGGCGTTGAGATAGGAAACAAAGCGACCTACAGAAACAGCTGAACTACCCTTCCTCTCTAGGACTGGATCACCCAGAAGCTGAAACTCTATCGTACGGTTTAGAAAATCAATTAAAGCAGTATAGACTGAGAAGGGTTCTGGTAGGATTTTGGGACTGACTATAGCAACATAAGGATTCACAAAATACAATTGAGCCCCTGGATCTAACGATGCATACACATCAAGATGAAATACTCATAACATATCAGTGACCACATCGAGAGAGACCTCCTGCTCCTACCGAGATGATAGTGCATAGAACGTTTTTTGGCACTGTCTGCCCACTTCATTAGAAGAAGCCCCCTATTGAGATGGGCGAGCTGTTGGAGCTGCTGAAATGGTGATTGGGGCACGACCTCTACTGTCACCCTGCCTAGCCAAAGGACAATTCCTATGCATGTGACAAGGCTTCCCAAACCTGAAGGAAACATCTGAGCCAACCAAGCACTCTCCTGGGTGGTTATTACCATATTTCCTGTAGACTAGGAAGGTGCGCCCGATTATCGTGCTCCTCTGGCCCCTAGAATCTGATTCCCTGCTTCTCTGATCATGTTGAGGTCTAGATGGAACGCTAGCTTATGATAGGGCTAGGGTTGACGACCTCTAGTGGGGCTGAGGGTGATGTCCACCACCGGATCTCTACTGAAAATGGCCATAGCTCCCTATCCTGGCCCTTATGGCCTATCTCACCTTCTCCTTCATTTGTTCTGCCTCTATCTGTTGGGCATATATGATCAGTTGGGAGATATTTATATCATTAATCAGCATGTTGGTCCTTCACTCCTTGACCAAGGAATCTGCCACCCTATTCATGAACCTACTCATACGAGGCCTCGGATCGGCCATCATCTCTAGTGCATACTTAGACAATCGGATAAACTTCAAGGTATACTCCTAGATAGTCATGTTGTTCTACTTCAGATTGATGAACTCGACTACCTTTGCCTCCATCAACTCTTGAGGAAAGAATCTGTCCAAGAAAGTGTAACAAACTCATCCCAACCAACAGGAACCGCACAAACTCCCCTTCTCTCCTTCCACTGTCGGAACAATGTATGAGCAACCTCCTTCAGCTGATAGGAGGCTAAGTCTGCACTCTCCTATCATCCTAACTTATACTATCTTACTCTTATGTGCTCATTTATGATTTTACTAGCATTGTTTACTTATGCTCAAAATGACTTAGTTTAGGAGTTAGAACTTAGGAGTTTATGAAAACTCCTTTAATAATCCGAGAAGAAAAAAGCACTAACAGTCCTAATAACCCTCCTAATGACTTGTTAAGGCACTCAACGAGTCACTGGGAGTGATCCGTTTCCATTGAAGATTTTCTCGATTCTGATAATCCTGACCAACTACTGATAATCGCCTTGGTAAGCTATTGCCTCACCAACTAGCTAATCAGGCACGAGCTCCTCCTTGGGTAGATTCCTCATTTTGCTCCTCAGCCTACGGGGTATTAGAAGTCGTTTCCAGCTGTTGTTCCCCTCCCAAGGGCAGGTTCTTACACGTTACTTACTCGTTTTCCACTGAAAACAGCGTTTCCTATGTTTCCCAATCGACTTGCATTTGTTAAGCATGCCGCCAACATTCATCCTGAGCCAGGATCGAACTCTCCATAAGATTCATAATTGCATTACTCATAGCTTCCTTGTTCGTAGACAAAGAGGATTCAAAATTGTCTTTCATTCCACGGCATAAATTGTATCCATGCTCTTCATATTTTCCTAGAGTTCACTGCTAGAAATATAGCCATCCTTGCCCCCTCACGTCAATCCCACGAGCCTCTTATCCATTCTCATTGAACGACAACCGGGGAGCAAATGCAACTAGAAAAATTCACATTGGGCATAGGGATAATCAGGCTCAAACTGATGACTTCCAACACATCAAGGTGACACCCTACCGCTGAGTTATATCCCTTCCCCGCCCCATCGAGAAATAGAACTGACTAATCCTAAGTCAAAGGGTCGAGAAACTCAATCCCACGATTCTTGAACAACTTGGAGCCGGGCCTTCTTTTCGCACTATTAGCATATGAAAATAATGGTCAAAATCAGATTCAATTGTCAACTGCCCCTATTGGAAATAGGATTGACTACCGATTTTGAAGGAACTAGAGTTACATCTCTTTTTCATTCAAGAGTTCCTATGCGTTTCCACGCCCCTTTGAGACCCCGAAATATGGACAAATTCCTTTTCTTAGGAACACATACAAGATTCGTCACTCCAAAAAGGATAATGGTAACCCTACCATTAACTACTTCATTTATAAATTTCATAGTAATAGAAATACATGTCCTACCGAGACAGAATTTGGAACTTTCTATCCTCTTGCCTACAGGCAAAGATTTACCTCAGTGGAAAGCATGATTCATTCAGATCGACATGAGAGTCCAACTACAGTTCCAGAATCGATGTTGTATAATTGAAAGATGTTGACCTCCTTTCTTCTCTCATGGTACAGTCCTCTTCCCGCCAAGCCCCTTTTCTCCTCGGTCCACAGAGACAAAATGTAGGACTGGTGCCAACAGTTCATCATGGAAGAAAGGACTCACTAATTCAGGATCACTAACTAATACTAATCTACTATAATGTCTAATATATATAATATAATAGAAAATAGTAATATAATAGAAAAGAACTATCTTTTTTGTATACTTTCTCCGGTTCCATTGCTACTATGGGCTTTATGCAATCGATCGGATTAGATAGATATCCCTTCAACATAGATCATCGAAAGGATCTTGGAGATCCACCAAAGTACGAATTCCAGGATCTTTCAGAAAATGGATTCCTATTTAAAGAGTGCATAACCGCATGGATAAGCTCACACTAACCCGTCAATTTGGGATCCAAATTCTAGATTTTCCTTAGGAGGTAATTGGAAGGGTTTGGAATGGAATAATATTGATTCATATAGAAGAAAAGGTTCTCTATTGATTCAAATACTTTACCTATGGGATAGAGATCGAGGAAGGGAAAAAATCGAAGATTTCACATGGTACTTTTATCAATCTGATTTTTTTCATACCTTTCATTTAATGAGAAAATGGGTCATATTCTAAAGGATCAAACCTATGGGACTTAAGGAATGATATAAAAAAAGAGGGAAAATATTCATATTAAATAAATATGAAGTAGAAGAACCCAGTTTCCAAATGAACAAATTCAAACTTGAAGAGGATCTTCCTTATTCTTGAAGAATGAGGGGAAAAGGGATTGACCAAGAAAGATCTTTTGTTCTTCTTATATATAAGATCATGGTTGGATCCGCATATGTTTGGTAAAGAGAATAATCATTATCCTTTGAGAATAATAAAAAGTGGACAGTGTTTAATTGGAACATGAAAACGTGACTAAATTGGTCCTAGTTACTCTTCGGGGTAGAGTGGAAGAAGGGGAGAGGATTCTCGAATGCAGAGTAGGATCCAATGAACTCGAAAGAATTGAACGAGGAGTCGTATGAGGTGAAAATGTCATGTACGGTTCTGTAGAGTGGCAGTAAGGGTGACTTATTTGTTAACTTTTCCACTATCACCCCAAAAAACAAACTCTACCTTATGTAAAGTTATTAGAGTAAGTTTAACCTCTGGATTTGAAATCACTTCTTATATACCCGATATTGTCCATAATTCACAAGAACATTCTATAGTCTTAGTAAGAGGGGGAAGGGTTAAGGATTTATCCAGTTTGAGATATCACATTGTTTGAGGAACCCTAGATGCTTTCGGAGTAAAGGATCGTCAGCAAGGGCGTTCTAATGCGTTGTAGATTCTTATCCAAGACTTGTATCATTTGATGATGCCATGTGGATCGCTAGAAACATGTGAAGTGTACGGCTAACCCAATAACAAAAGTTTCGTAAGAGGACCGGAGCAGGCTGCCATGAGACAAAAGATCTTCTTTCTAAAGAGATTTGATTCGAAACTCTTATATGTCCAAGGTTCAATATTGAAATAATTTCAGAGGTTTTCCCTGACTTTGTCACTGTCAACAAACAATTCAAAAGACCTCGACTTTTTTAGATCAGGTCCGAGTCAAATAGCAATGATTCAAAACACTTCTTTTTACGCTATTTCGGAAACCCAAGGACTCAATCATATGGATATGTAAAATATAGGATTTCCAATCCTAGCAGGAAAGGGAGAACCACATCTATCCGCACCTGCAGGCAAGTAATGTAGTGCCCCAAAGATGGGCGTCAGTACAATATGTATCGAATATGTAAGGTAGTAATGAAAGTTTAATAAAGCCAATAGAAGAACTGAAAGTAACCATTAAGGAGGATAAGAATTCAACCTGAATAGTCTTACAATCTAGAATACAACTAGAAAGTATACATACAAACAAGAACCTAGTCAGGCCCCCGTAATCCTGGAAGGTATAAGTAATAAAAAATAACCTACCTGGGCCCCCATAAACCCCGACAAGTACAAGCAAGACACACTCCTCCTATTGGAACTACTATAGGCCCGTAGGCATGCTGTAACTAAGGTATACTCGATTTCTGAAGCTGTATCCAAGCCTGGTAGGCTCCTGCAACTGGTTCTGAGCTGTCTGGGCTCCTGAAGCTATGTCTAAACCATCTGAGCTCCTATAGTCATGCCTGAGCCGTTTGGGCTCTTGTAACTGTATTTGAGCCATCTGGACTCCTGTGACTATATTTGAGCCCTCTGGGCTCCTGTAACTGTATTTGAGACATTTGGGCTCCTATTACTGTATCTGAGTCATCTGGGCTCCTGTAATTGTATAAGTGTAGAACTATATACTATGTCACCAAACTAAGCCTTACGCTGCCTAATTTAGTAAAGTACGCTAACAACCACCCTCAGGCCTCTGTGGCTTTAATGTGGTAACAAGGCACCTACTTATCCTTCTAAACAGTAAAAAACTAAAGAAGGAATTCCTACATCGCCTCTAGCGATAATTGAAGCTGGGTATAAACATCCCAACGAGAAATACTATATTGTAACCTCCATTCATCTCGTGGCAGCTAACCACAATACTATAGGCACAAGCTACTGCAAGGTATTGACTGTATTAGCTAAACAACAGGAGTAACTTGCTAAGAGGAATTATCCTTAACATACCTGGAATGTCGATTCTTGTCTATAAAATTAGTTCCAACTTGTGCTGGAAATTCCATCCAACTGCAACTTCTATGCTAAGAGAATAAGTCTATTTTTCAATACTAAGACTTGGCAAACAATGATATCTTTCGATAATAATAACTATAATTCAACTTCATTTAATTCGGCCGAAAACTCATAATTCCTCAAGAGTTTATATGGGAGAAATGCTTACTTATTGCCTGTAACCGCTTAGGACTCAATTTGAAGTAATTTTGATAACCTTTACTCGGCGGGATTCCAGTAGACCGAGTGAATTTTCAAGAAATAACTCTGCATAGATGCTTCTCGAAGGACTAGTACTCGATATCCAAGATGAATTTGGGTTTGGACGAGTTTAACCGTGTAATTTTGCGATTATTGATGAAAAATAGAAGGGAGAAGAGGTACTGCCGAAAATATTCACAAGGAAATGATCTTAAATGAATCTTCAACTCACACTTAATTATATATATATATATATTGAGGCGATGGGCAAGGAGTGTGGCATGCCGGTGTTATACCCTAGAAGCCCAAAGATTAGACCCACAAATTGAAATGGAGAAAAACCTAAAATCTGGCACTAGGCATCAGGACAGGTCGTGCGGTGACCCGTGAGAGCATACCATGGGTAGTGATGTGACTCATGGGGAGGCCCAAGTGATGAGATTGAAAATTTGAGAAATGGGATCTCTCGGAAGTGACCACTAGTCGCGGTCAGGCCCCACGACTCGTTAAGTTAGTCGTGGGGTGGGGGAGTAAGAAAAGAGAAGGAAGAGAGTCAGAGTACTTGATTGAAGGACCCCACTATTCGTGGTCAGTCACCACGATCCATGGGGAGGGTCGTGAGTAGAAGGATGAAGCAAGGTAAGAATCAGAGGCAGTGCACATCGCGAATGGTGACCACAAGTTGTGGTCACCAGGTAATGAGTCGTATGTCTTCCGTTATGAGACCAGAAGACTTGAAAGGAAGTGGAACTCACGGCCGACTCCACGAGTCGTGGACCTTGGTGATGAGTCGTTAGGTCCCTCATTGGGACCATCTAGCAGTTATTTTCTGTGAATTTAGTAAGGTCTTTCCGTAATTCATAAGATCCTAAGGCCTAAAATATGTTTTTTTGAGTCATGAATAATTAATTTTAATGGGGTTAAGTTCATTTTAGGTCATTTAATATTCATGCATGGAAGAGTGATAGTCCAGAGAGATGATCAAGGAAATCCATCAAATTATTTCTTCAATTCCTTCTTGGGTATTCAAGGAAGTGTTAGAATCAGCCATAACCAGGCATATAAGGTTATGAATGGGTGTTTTTATTCACACCCATGCCCAATCTCTCCTAATTCATGAAGTTTTGTTTAAAAATCTTATGGGGTTTTATCTTAAATCTTGTGGAATTCTAATGATCTATCCATGGGTTACTACGTCTCATGTTTTACACCATATTTTATGAATCATGATCAGATTTTATAACTAATTCGATTATAAATTTATTGAATTCAATTTCTATTAAATTATGCCGAATTATGCAAGTTCTATGATGAATCGAGTTATGATCTTTACTTCAATTGTTGATATTCATAAACCCATCATGATTTATGAGTCATAATATGGATTTATTCAAATGCCTATTATGAAATTATGATTTAAAAAGTCTATACATGATTTGCAAGCATGCATGAACCTCATGATTTACAAACTATGTTTTTGGCCGACTCACGGGCCTACCCTCATGGATAGTTCACGTATTTACAAGCATTCTTATGATTATCATGATTTAACTAGTCCATGAATCTCATGCATATTATACTATGAGCACTATATATGTTTTGGGAGTAATATTTAACATTGAGTAGGTTCAGGGCCCAAGTTTCGCCCCGTATCTCAAAACTACGTGCCTCCATAGGACATGATGGGACCTCCCGTGTGACTGTCCCTTTTGCCCAAATGGGCCCTTTCATGTGTGATATCACGCCCTTCACGGATCTATCCTTGGCAAGGTAAGAACACCATCCCTACTAGGGATTTACAGGTTGGGCTCCATGAGTGCTCATATGGGGTATGTGAGTTATAAGAATCTCTCGATGTTTCGCATGGTTTATGCATTGATATATTTATGTTATTTGGCTCAAGTGATGATTTAATAAAGTTTCTCTCATCACTATGATAATGGATGGTTTACGAACGAATTGAAAACCTTGAGCCTTATGTTATCTTATGATATTTATGTTACGAGCATGTTGTCCCACTCTTATGATTATTTATGAGCTTTTATGTATTTTAAATGTCCATTTTACTTATCTTGCATATTCGGTACATTCCATATACTGACCGCATACTCTATGCTGTATTGTTTTATGGTACAGGTTCCGATCTTCAGATCCAGCATCGACAATAGTCCATCTCAAAGTTTAGCGTCCATCTTTGTGGTGAGTCCTTATTCTCCGATGACCATATGTTTCAGATATTGATGCTCCTTTTAGTTTTCTATTCTTCTTACTGGGTTAGTTGGGGATGTTGTCCAATCCTATCTAATACGATAGAGGCTTTCAGACTATATGTAGTACTCAGCTATTGTGTATTTAGTATGTTCCTCTTATCATGCTATATTATGTTTATGCTTCTATTATATCATTATGATAAGTATTCCGCTTTAATGATACAAAGTTAGATGAATGTTCATGCCATGGGTCGACTTAGAATCTCTCGAGGCTCCTTGTCCCGTGTTACAATCCGATTCTACTTTCGGGTCGTGACAAATGTAGAATCTGAATCCCTACTTCTCCGATCCCCTCGTGATCCAGATGGTGTACTAGCTGGGTGATGGAGCAAAAGACCTATTATGAGACTGCTGGCATTGTCCACCCCGCGTTCTAGGCTGAGAAACCCCATAATTGTCTGTCTTGTCCCTCTTGGCCTCTCTCTGCCTCCGATACATTGTCTCCATCTGCTGGGCATGCTAAACTATGTGGGGAAAATCTAGGTCCTGGTGCAGAATTGTGATCCTACTGTCCTTATCCAGGTAGTCTGCCACTCCATGCAAAAATTGGCTCACCCGAGCCCTCTAGTTTGCCACTAACTCTGTGCATACTTTGATAAGCGGGTGAACTCTATAGCAAACTCCTAAGCCGATATATCACCCTGCTTCAGATTTACAAACTCGGCCTCCTTCAGTTCCCTCATCTCATGAGGGAAGAACCGATCCAAAAAGGTTGCATGAAATTCTTCCCAACCTATAGGGCCTGCTCCCACTGCCCTACTATCTCTACATTGCTTAAACCAGATATGCGCCACTCCTTTCAGCTAATAAAAGGCCAAACCAACACACTCCACATTTGTCACCCCCATGACCTGGGTGATCTTCATAATCTCATCGATGAATTCATGCGGGTCCTCCTCTACTTTTGACCCAAGGAACTCCAGCAGGTTCATTCTCAAGAAATCTCTGACTCAGGCCGCTATTGCATTGCCATTCTACGAAATATGCACAATCGCCTGCTGATTGACCTGAGCGATAAAATCCTGTGCGAGCATCTGATAGCTGCTTGAACTTCAGTATTCGAAATCTTAGTTGGTATTCAAAATATCCGATTCAAGTAGACAAAGAGACGCTGGGCAACCGGCTCCAGTGCCTGATGCTCCTGAACTGATGGGGCTTGCTGGTGCCCATTCTCGTGGCCATCCTCATGGTAGTCTCCATTTCCATTCCTCCTACCATTCATTCTTCAAGGAGCCATTGTGCAATTGTGAATAGCACGAATTAGAAGGATAGAGAGACATTTCATCGCACGACATAGATCACGAAAGAAGGAAACATTTCCTAAACGCCTCGTGGCCTCTTCGTCATAAGTGTGGTGTGTTTCACACCCATGAAAAAGACTCTCCTCAACACGACTTTAAGACATCCTAGGACACTTCAAACCTATTACTCTGATACCAAGTTTGTCACGACCTGAACGTAGACCCGGATCGTAAAACAGGACAAGGAGCCTCGAGAGACTCCAAGTCGACCCATGGCATGAACATTCATCTAACTCCATATCATTAAAGCAGAATACTTATCACAACGATATAGCGTAACATAACATAGCATGATAAGCGGAGCATACAAAATACACAATAGCTGAGTACTACATATAGTCTGAAAGCCTCTATCATATCAGATGGGTTGATGGGATAACATTCCCAGCTAACCTGGCAAAAATAATATAAAACGAAAAGGAACATCAATTTCTAAAACATATGGTCCTCGGAGAATGAGGATGTCATGACCCAAATGGAGGCCCTAATTGTAGACATGGGACAAGAGACTCCGAGGGACCCCAAGTCGACCCATGACATAAGCATACAACTAACTCATTTAATAAACTGAAGAAAACATCAATATAATCTTAGCGGAAATCTAATTCAACATCACGTCGGAATGACATCCGAAGCTAGCACATACATAAGTCTGAGAAGCCTCTAGTCTGGACGAATTGATGGGACAAGACCTCAACTAACTCAAAAATACTAAATTTGAAAATACATAAGGGAACTGAAAGTCTAGCGCTCGAAGGATGAGGACTCATCAACCAAGTAGGAGCTAACTCTGACAACCGACTGTGAGCGGGGCTGAGCCTGGGAGCTGGGGCCTGTATCATGAAACGATACAACATAGAAAGTATGCAATCAGTACGTGGAATGTATCAAGTTTGAAAGGAAAGTAAAACCTCTAAAGTAAAGTAAATCATTTAAAACATTTCATAACATATCATAAGCTTTCAAATATGAGAGGAAAGAATTACATGCACTCATTCTGAAATAATAATCTTTTCATAGTATGACCATGCATAGTTTCATAACATCATAACTGTCTCGAATGACTCAAAGTTGAAATATGACATTTATAGAAAAGATGAACAATGAGTCACCTTACTTTTAGAACATGCATGCTTGAAATAATAATCATGAGTAATGAATATGCAAATATGAATCATGTAGACAATGGGAGACTCGTCACTTAACTGACATAGCACGATAGAGCTTACGTGGTCCCGACTATCACACTCAAGTGGGCAGAGCTGTCGAGAACTGGGACATCGATATCGAGCTCATGGGCCATTTGGGCCGGGGATAGCTCACAAGGGCGGTCCTAATAATATAATAATATCAACCGACATTGGCATATAGTTCTGGGGCATAGGGTCATTGACCCTTAGCCCGCTTGGTGGTAGACTCTTCTCCCAAAACATGCAATGCTCTACATCATATATAACGAAGCTCAACATCGTCTATTGAGGAAGCTCAACAATGATATCGTGCATAAACTCAACATTGTACTAAATGAAGCTCAACATTCTCATTTGACAGAGCTCAATAATAGAATCATGCATAGACTCAAAATCATATGAAATGAAGCTCAATGATATCATACATCTCAATTATGCATTCATGCATATGAGAAGCTCTATTTCGAACATACCACAAGCTCAATTATAAGTGGGAGCATCTACTCAAAATCATGTGGTAAGCTATATGTAGGAATATTTACTTCAGCATACCACAAGTTAATAATATGAAATTTGGGAGACTTCGCTCCAAACAATGTTTTAAGCTTATTTCGGGAAAACTTATCATTTTAAATCAACATGTGGGCATTGTCCAAAGCTTTACCATACTTGGATCTACTCAATTCAATTTGGAAATAATTCATAATCATGGATAGCTTTAGAACATGCTTTTCATCATCAAATCTCATCACCATCATACATTCATCATCATTCTCTTCTTTCATGAACTTCTCATCCATGGCATTCAATTTCATAATTTAGAAAAAAAATTCGATTGAAAACAATTTAAAATCTACCCATGCTTCACAAATCATCAACATAAATATAATCTAGTCATACCCATGTATAGATATTGAAGAATTATGCAATTGGGTAAAAACCCCATACTTAATCATAGGTAGTTTTCATGATTTGATAGAAATTGGGTATGGGTGTGCAAGAAGACACCCACTCGTAACCTTATATACCTGGGAGGGATGATTTTACCACTTCTCTAAAAGCCGAAGATGAGATTCCAATAGAAACCTTCAAAACTTGCTCTAAATCCTCTCTTCAAACGCTCAAGTTTACATGCATAGAATGAAATAGCTTTGAATAGGTTTTCCCTTCTTAAAACCCTGTAAAACGATCCTTAAACGACGTAGTATAGGCCCCTAAGACTTAGGAATTACGGAAAAGCCCTTAATAAAATCGCAGGATTTGGCTAACTTCCAGTCCCCACGAGGGACTGGATGACTTGTTCGCACAGGCCATGACTCGTGGTCAAGATTCATCTGGTACACTACTCAAAACAATAAGGGGACCTCATGGAAGACACCACGACTCGTGGTCACCATCTGTGGATTCACCTAATGTCTCCTCACCACAACCAGTCTAGGCTACGGGAGACCTCACGAGTCATGAGGCCTATCCACGACTCATGGTCATGCCATAATCTCCTCACCACATCCTGCCAACCCTACTGGAACACGAGTCACTTCACGACTCGTGGTCACTTCTCACGAGCCTCATCACTATTCGTCTTGAGACCTGGTGCGAAATTTCAGTTTTTCACCGTTTTGATTCCCGGGTCTGATCTTTGGGCTCCTGGGGTATAACAATATCTCCCCCTTCGGAACATTCTTCCTCGAATGTTAGAAACACACAGAAACCCAGAAACATGCAATCATCATATGCAAACACTAATCATTTACTAAAAACTAACGGAATGACTACCTCCGAAGAACTACATAGTTGAACAGAATTCAGGCACCACATACATCTATTATAACATAAATCAAACTTTCGCACATGAACTAAACATGGAAACTGATTAAAGGATTAGGACAAAACTGATACCTCAAACTGAAACGGAGCCGGTAGCAAA
The DNA here is from genome assembly GCA_035772735.1 of Datura wrightii. Taxonomy (NCBI): domain Eukaryota; kingdom Viridiplantae; phylum Streptophyta; class Magnoliopsida; order Solanales; family Solanaceae; genus Datura; species Datura wrightii. Next base: position 103,279,862 of record JASDFA010000007.1, read on the forward strand.
CAGGTGAGAGTATTTATCCATCATAGCCGCTTCGGATTCCCACGTAGCTCCCTCAACATGCTAATTTCTCCATAACACTTTCACTGAAGCCACTTCCTCTGAACCTGATGATCCAAGATTGCAAAAGGAATTTCCTCATAACTAAGGCTATCTCCCACACCAACGCTTTCCACTAGGACAACTAAAGATGGATCACCCAAACACTTTTTTAAGAGCGATACATGAAAGACGGGATGAACTGAAGATAACTCTGATGGAAAGTCCAACTCATACACTACCTTACCAACTCTTTCCATAACCTGGTAGGGACAAACATAGCGGGAACTGAGTTTTCCTTTCTTTTCGAACTGCATGACTCCCTTCATGGGAGATACCTTCAGAAATACCCAATCATCCACCTCGAACTCCAACTCTCTCCTCCTTACTTTAGCATATGACTTTTGATGACTCTGAGTGGTTTTCAGCCTATCCCTTATCAATTGAACCTTCACCATGGCTTCGTGAACCGAATCAGGCCCTATCATAGCCGCCTCACCAACCTCAAACCATACAATGGGCTATCTACACCTTCACCTATAAAGAGCCTCAAACGGTGCCATCTTTATGCTGGAGTGATAGCTATTATTGTAAGAAAACTCGATCAAGGGTAATTGATCGTCCGAATTACCTTTGAAGTCTATCACACATGCTCTCAACATGTCCTCAAGAGTCTAGATTATTCATTCATCTTGGCCATCTATTTACGGATGAAATGTTGTGCTGAGTTTAAACTGAGTCCCAATCCCTTTTTTGAAAGACCACCAAAACTGAGTACCTCGGTTTGAGATAATAGACAAGGGAACTCCATGAAATCGCACCAACTCCCGAATATACAGTTTGGCATAATCATCCGCTCAATATATGGTTTTGACCTGTAGAAAGTGTGCAGCCTTGGTCAACCTATCTACCACCACCCAAATAGAATCATAGTGTCAGCGAGTACAAGGTAGGCCTGTAATGAAATCCATATTAATCTCTTCCCACTTCCAAATGGAATGCTAATATCCTGAAGTGCGCCTCCCGGCCTTTGATGCTCGACTTTCACTTACTAACAGTTCAGGAACTTGACTACAAATTCAGCAATATCATTCTTCATGTCGTTCCACCAATATATTTCCCGCAAATCATGATAAATCTTGGTGTCACCTGGATGGATAGAATACCAGGATCCATGTGCCCCATGCAATATCCGGTCCCTCAAATTACCAATATCTGGAACACATAGATGACCATGGTACAACAACACCCCATCTCCCCCTTAGGAGAAGACCTCCACCTTTTGACTCCGAATGGCTTCTTTCAGCTTTACCAACATCAGATCCTTGTCCTTCCTAGATTTCACATCCACTACCAAGGACGATTCCGACCCATTTTGCACAACAACACCGCCACCGGTTAAGTCGACCTATCTAACTCCCAACCTTGCAAGTCGATGGACATCTTTCACCAACTCCTTCCTTCCCTCATCCACGTGGGACACACTCTCCATAGAGAGATACTAAGTCTGTCTGCTACCATATTGGCCTTACCTGGGTGGTAAAGGACACTCATGTCGTAGTCCTTTAATAGCTCCAACCACCTCCTTTGGCGAAGATTGAGATCCTTCTGTGTGAACACATACTGCAAGCTCTTATGGTCCGTGAATACATCCACATGCACCCCATACAAGTAATGCCGCCATATCTTCAATTCGAACACCACCGAGGCCAACTCAAGATCATGGATCGGGTAATTCTTTTCATGGACCTTCAACTGTCTTGAGGCATATACTATCACTTTCCCATGCTGCATCAACACACACCCAATTTTGATTCTCGAAGCATCACAATACACCATAAAACCATCAGTACCCTCAGGTAGGGTCAACAGTGGTGTTGAAGTGAGTCGAGTCTTCAACTCTTGGAAGCTTTTCCCATAAGCCTCTGAGTCAACTTGGTCATTGGTGTTGCAATAGATGAAAAACCCTCAAAAAATCTCTGATAGTAATCCTCTAAGCCCAAAAAGCTCCTGATATCTGATGGGTTCACCAGTCTGGGCCAATTCTTTACCGCCTCAATTTTTTGAGAATCCACCCTTATGCCCTCACTCTATACCATATGGCCCAAAAAGCCATGGAGTCCAACCAAAATTCACAATTGCTGAACTTTGCATATAACTGATGATCCTTGAGGGTCTGAAGCACTACTCTCAAGTGAGCGGCATGCTCCTCCTCGCTCCGAGAGTATACAAGGATGTCATCAATGAACACAATCACGAACATATCAAAATATTCCTTGAACACCCTATTCATTAGATCCATAAAAGTTGTAGGGGCATTGGTTAGTCCAAAAGACATAACAACAAATTTGTAGTTACCATATTGAGTCCTGAAAATGGTTTTCGAGATGTCACTCTCCCGAACCCTGAGCTGGTGATACCCGAACCTTAGATCAATCTTGGAGAAACACTTGGAACCCTGAAGATGGTCAAACAAATCATCGATCTGGGTAACGGATACCTATTCTTAATGGTAACCTTGTTCAACTGCCTATAATCAATACACATCCGAAGAGAACCTTTCTTCCAAACGAATAGGACTAGTGCACCCCATGGAGACTTACTCGGCCTAATAAAGCCCTTATCTAACAGGTCCTTCAACTAATCCTTTAACTCTTTTAGCTCGGCTGGAGACATTCTGTATGGCGGAATAGATATAGGCTGCGTGACAGAAAGAAGATCTATGCCGAAATTAATCTCCTGCTCGGGAGGGACACTTGGAAAATCATCAGGAAAGACCTCTATATACTCATGTACTACTGGAACTGACTGAATAGTTGGGGTTTCAGACTTGACATCCTTAATCCTAACTAGGTCGTACATGCAACCCTTAGAAATCATCTTTCTGGCCTTAAGGTAGGAAATGAATCGACCTACAGGAACAACTGAATAACCCTTCCATTCTAAGACTAGATAACCTAGAAATTTGAACTCTACTAACCGGGTTCTACAATTAACTGAAGCATAGCATGCTAATAGCCAATCCATGTCAAGAATAACATCTAAATCGGTCATGGCTAACTCTATCAAGTCTACTAAGGTGACCTTATGAAGGACTGAGACTTGGAAACCTCTATACACCCCTCTAGCTATAACTGAGTCACCTACTTGGGTGGAAACATAGAAGTTTGACAAAACATCGGGAATTACTCCGAAGCTACTGGCCACGTATAGTATCACAAAAGACAAGGTAGCCCCCAGATCTAACAAAGCATAAACATCAATATGGAAGACTCGTAACATACCCGTGACCATATCCAGGGAGACCTCCTACTCTTGATGGGAAGCTAAAGCATAGAACCTATATTGGTGCCGATCGCCAGCTTGCTAGTAGATACCCCCTGATGTGTTGAGCGTGGAGGAGGGGCTGTTGTACTAGAAGATGGGCCTCGGCCCCCAACCTGATCCTGCCTCACAGCTGGACAATCTCAAAGCATGTGTCCAGGCTGCCTACACCCGAGAAAAGCACCTGAACCTACCAAGCACTAGCCTGTGTGCCTTCGACTACACCTACGACAAGCTGGGATGCTTGAATCGGTGGGTTTGATGCTCTGACCCCTCGAGCCTAATGCTCGCCCTCTCTGATCATGTCTGGGGCTAGACAGTACACTTAATGTCGAAGATGCCGGGGCTGATGATCGCTAGTGAGTCTGATGTCGGTGTCCACCATCGAACCTCTGCTAAGAGAATCTATGATTCTCAGTCCTGTCCCTCTTGGCCTCCCTTTCCCTCGAATGTGCCGCCTCATTTGCTAGGCATACAACACTATTCGAGGGAAGTACACATCCTGGTGAAGCATAGCAATCCGACACTCCTTTTCCAAATACCCTGCTATACCATGCACAAATCTGCTCACCCGCGCCCTCTGGTCAGTCACTAACTTGAGGGCATATTTTGATAAGCAGGTAAACTCAAGGGAATACTCTTGCACTGTCATACTCCCCTGCTTCAAGTTCACAAACTCAGCTGCCTTCAGCTCCCTCATCTCCCGAGGGAAGAACCGATCTAGGAATGCAACCTGAAACTCCTCCCACGTGATCGGACCTACTCCTGTGACCCTGATGTCCTTCTGTTGGCGAAACTAGATATGCGCAACCCCCTTCAACTGGTAGGAGGCCAACTATGCGCACTCAACACTAGTCACCCACATGACTTGGGTGATCTTGACAATCTCATCAATGAAATTGTGAGGGTACTCATCTACCTTGGACCCTAGGAACTCCGGCGGGTTCATTCTCAAGAAGTCTCTGACGCTGGCCACCGCTGCATTGCCATTTTGCCGAACATATGCAACAACATAATGATTGACCTGAGCGGTCAAGGACTACGCAAGCATCTGAATAGATGTCCAGAACTCAGCATGAGCAGCTGTCTCTGTTGCCTGAGGCTCCTGAACTGGTGCGGCTGGCTGATGCCCATAATAATTTTCATTCTCGTGGCCCTTACCACCTCCATTCCTTCTTCTGTTCATTCTTTAGGGACCCATGATTCTGCAATTGCGATTAGCATGAATTAGAAGGATAGAAATCCTTTTCGTCGCACGACATAGATCGTGAAAGAAGGGAACATTTCCTAAACTTCTAGTATCTTCATTTTCATAAGTGTGGCATGCTTCACACTCATGAAAAAGACTCTACTTAATGTGTCTTTCAGACTCCCTAGGACACCTCAAACCTATGTCTTTGATACCAAGTTTTTCATGACCCAAACGGAGGCTCGGATTATAGACATGGGAAAAGGGATCCCGAGGGACCCCAAGTCGACCCATGGCATAAGCATACAACTAACTCATTCAATAAACTGAAGAAAACATCAATATAATCTTAGCGGAACTCTAATTGAACATCACGTCAGAATGACATCCGAAGCTAGCATATACATAAGTCTGAAAAGCCTCTAGTCTGGACGAGTTGATGGGATAAGACCCCAACTAACTGAACAATACTGAAACTGAAAATACATAAGGGAATTGAAAATCTAGCCCTCGAAGGATGAGGACTCACCAACCAAGTAGGAGCTAACTCTAACAACCGACTACGAGCGGGGCTGAGCCTGGGAGCTGGGGCTTGTATCATGAAATGATACAACATAGAAAGTATGTGGTTAGTATGTGGAATGTAGTGAGTATGCAAGGTAAGTAAAATTACTCAAGTAAAGTAAATCATTCAAAACATTTCATAACATATCATAAGCTTTCAAATCAGAGAGGAAAGAATTATATGCACTCATTTTTAAATCATAATCTTTTCAAAGTATGACCATGCATAGTTTCATAACATCATAACTATCTCGAATGACTCAAAGATAAAATGTGACATTTATAGAAAAGTTGAACAATGAGTCAAACCTTAGTTTTAGAACATGCATACTTGAAGTAATAATCATGAGTAATGAATATGCAAATCTGAATCATGTAGACAACAAGAGACTCGTCACTTAACCGACATACCACGATAGATCATATGTGGTCCCGACTATCACACTCAAGTGGGAAGAGCCATCCAGAATGATGTCAGGGCTAAGGACGCTACCATGATATTGATATCAAGATCATGGGCCATTTGGGCCGGGGATAGCTCACAAGGGAGGTCCTAATAATATAATAATATCAACCTACATTTACGCATAGTTCTGGGGCATAAGGTGATCGACCCATAGCCCACTCGGTGCTAGACTCTTCTCCTAAAACATGCAATGTTCTACATTGTATATAACGAAGCTCAACATCATCTATTGACAAAGGTCAACAATGATATCATGCATAAACTCAACATCATATGAAATGAAGCTCAACATTGTCATTTGACAAAGCTTAGCAAGAGAATCATGCATAGACTCGACATCGTATGAAACGAAGATCAATGATTTGGTACATCTCAATTATGAATTCATGCATATGAGAAGCCTATATTGAACATACCACAAGCTCAATTATAAGTGGGAGCATCTACTCCAAATCATATGGTAAGCTATATGTAGGAATATTTAATTCAACATACCACAAGCTAATAATATAAAATTTGGGAGACTTCACCCCAAACAATGTGATAAGCTTATTTCGAGATAAATCATCATTTTAAATCAACATGTGGGCATTGCCTAATGCTTTACCATACTTGGATCTACTCAATTCATTTTGAAAATAATATCATAATCATGGGTAGCTTTAGAAACATGCTTTTCATCATCAAATCTCATCATCATCATTCTATTATTTCATGAACTTCTTATCCATGGGCATTCAATTTCATAATTTATAAAACACAAATTTGATTGAAAACAATTTAAAATCTGTCCAAGCTTCACAATTCATCAATATAAATATAATCTAGTCAAACCCATGTATAGAGATTGAAGAATTAGCAATTGGGTAAAAAACCACATACTTGATCATAGATAATTTTCATGATTTGATAGAAATTGGGCATGGATGTGGAAGAAGACACCCACTCATAACCTTACAAACCTGGGAGGGATGATTTTACCACTACTCTAATTGCACAAGATGAGGTTTCAATAAAAACCTTCAAAACTTGCTCTAAATCCACTCTTCAAACTCTCAAGTTTGCATGCATGGAATGAACTAGCTTAGAATATATTTTCCCCTCTTAAAACCCTATAAAAAGAGCCTTAAACGACATAGTATAGGCCCCTAGGACTTAGGAATTACGAAAAAGCCCATACTAAAATCGCAGGATTTGCTTGACTGCTAGTCCCCAAGAGGGACTGGACAACTCGTACTCACAGGACATGACTCGTGGTCAAGAGTCATCTGGTACACTGCTCAAAACAACAAGGGGACCTCACCGAATACACCATGACTCGTGGTGGGTGACCACGACTCGGGGTCACCATCCGTGGCTTCTACTGCACAATGCCTCCTCGTCACAACCAGTCTAGGCCACGGGAGACCTCACATGTCGTGAGGCCTGACCATGACTCGTGGTCATGACTAGGGTCTTCTCACCATGTTCTGCCAACCCTTCTGGACCAAGAGTCACTTCATGACTCGTGGTCACTCCTCACGAGCCTCCTCATAATTTATTCTGTGACCTGGTGCGAAATTTCAATTTTTCACCGTTTTGATTCATGGGTCTGATCTTTGGGCTCTCGGGGTATAATAGAGGACTAACCACGAAGCTGGATGCTAAACTTTGAGATGGACTACTGTTGGTACTGGATTTGAAGATTGGAGCATGTATCATAAAATGATACAGCATAGAGTATGCGGTTAGTACGGGGAATATACCGAGTATACAAGGTAAGTATAAAGGATATTTAAAAAAACATAAAAGCTCATAATGATCATAATACTGGGACAATATGCTCGTAACATAAATATCATAAAATAACATAAGGCTCAAGATTTTCAATTCGTTCGTAAACCATTCATAATCATAGTCATGAGAGAAACTTTATTAAACCATCACTTGAGCCAAATAACATAAACATATCAATGCATAAAACATGTGGAACAATGAGAGATTCTTATAACTGACATACCCCATATGAGCACATATAGAGACTGACCTCTAAATCCCTAGTCGGGAGGGTGTTCATACCTTGCCAAGGGTACAACCATGAAGGACGTGATATCACACATGAAAGGGCCCACTTGGGCAAATGGGACAATCACAAGGGAGGTCCCATCATGTCCTATGATGGCACGTAGTTCTGAGATTTGGGGCAAAATCCTAAAACGCAGAAAAGTCTAATATAAGCATCTCACAAGATGCTACAAATAACTATACAACATAGCTCCACTACAATAATGCGAGCAACCAGCAAAGATAACAAAAAGTAACAATGTAACATCCGATTAGGTATCTCACCTCAACCATAACTATCTTAGTTGGTGTTCTATTGTAATAGAGTCTGGAACAAGTGAGGGTATCTAGACATCATGTCTCCTCAGCTTCCCAAGTCATTTTCTCTACATTTTTGTTCCTCCATAAGACTTTAATAGAAGCTACATCTTTGGCCTCAATCTGCGGACGTGTCGATCTACTACAGCTATTTGAGCTTCCTCGTAGGTTAACTCCTCAGTGACTTGAACATCCTCGATTAGGAAAACCCGAGAAGGGTCTCGTATTTACTTTCATAGCATCGATACATGAATAAATGGATGAACAGATTCTAGCCCTGATGGTAATTCTAGCTCATAAGCTACTTGGCCTATCTTTCGGAGGATCCGGTTGTTCGGTTGTTTGGACTACCTACATGCAAGTGCACGTGGTCGAACAAGTAGTAAAATGGCTAGATTAGCCATGTATTGATCCCACAGGGACTGGACCAAGGTAATAATCGAATCAAGCGTTAATAAACTCTAACTCTAATAATGCAGACAACAATTTCAAGAAGATTTTGGGAGTTTGTTTCCTAATTTATACTAATCTAAAACAAATGTACAAATTGAGTCTGAGTTATAGTAATGAGCATGCTGAGGCTAAAATGAATATGCAGGGAAGCAATTTATTGATATAAATTGGTTAATCTTTCCTCCGGTTGCTAGTCAAGAATTATTGCCTATGGATTAAAACTCTCGTATTTATCCCAACTTAAGAATCATGAACCTTCCACCTACATTTATGTGATAAGAAGAAATTCATGTTCTATCCATACAAAACTGATTCCTTAATTAACTAATACGAATTTCAGATATATTTCTATTCTGAAGGTAAATCAATTCTCAATTTTCCCAAACCAAGAAGAGATCATGTCCTATTAATTCACAACTTTCCAATTTCTTTCTCTTTCGAGCGCAACCCGGATTTTTTAGATATACATTAATATTGGCCAAACATTAATGCAGTAAGAACAAGAATTTATAGAACCATGAAAGAAAAGATGAAAAACCAAGATGATCAATAATTACATTCCACTACAAATGTTCTTAACCTCAGCAAGAAGTGAATTTAGCCACTCATTTGTGGATTAAACATCGTTAAATGAGTGTAAATCATACAAATAATTGAAATAAGGAAGAAAGAGATAGAGAAGAACCCTAAGAATTTTGTCCCCTCAACTGCCTGTAACCCATGTTCTTACTCAACCAAGTTAGAATAATTAATAATAAACCTAAGTGTGCTATTTATACTAGTGAAAATTTTTCCCGGAATAACAAGCAACGTGTCACGTAGTGCATCGCAGAGCACTGCCTCTGTAACACGCCACAAACACGGACCCTCACTGGAATCCGTTCCTCCAGGTAATTATGCCCAACGTGCCACGGCGTGCAACGCGGGGCTTGGCCAACGTGCCACGGCCCCAACGAGGACCTTCACTGTAACTTGGCATATTTTTATCATCCGGGGCAGGATGCATCCGCGATGGCAGCGTGACACGGCTCCATCGCGGAGCCCTTTAGTTTGCTGCATAACCTGAGCCTTTTTCACTGCTCGCTTCCGAGTCTCTTCCCGATTTCTCCCAACATGCATCTTAGCTTCCTAAAATTATATTTTTCCTGCAAAACAACATTAATCATGTTGGTTAGTATAAATTCACATTTTAACTACAAATCACATGAGAAGGTACAATTATCAATGTATAAACACAACGAAATGAAGCATTTGAGTATCACTTGGGCATATAATTCTGCCCAAGATCACTTACCCCACACTTAAAACTTTGTTCGTCCTCGAACAATAATCTCACATCTCATGCAATTGACACCCAATCATAGCTACTTTGGCCCGACAATTCAAGCTACGGTTATACCGATTAATTACATAGCAAATCATCCAGAAAACATGCATAGTCTCATCAATACCGCGACATTCAACACATTAAGACCTCCTAGACTCACGAGTCGACTCTCGATCTCGGCAAACTTATGCAAATCAGCTGAACAAGACATCCGACACGAAATTAAATCTCTCATCAAGCATGTGCCCTCACAACCCAAGAGAATTTCCCCTTTTTCAATCATATGATCTCAAAAGCATTATATGCAGGGGAATATGAACACGATTTCGCTCTCTCTCCCAAAGAATTCACATGCATCATGTCATGACCCATAAGCTTGCCTCTAGTGTACTACTCCAGTAATATAAGGACGAGTGATGTAAGATCACGTAGGACCTTATGGGTTGTAATATAAGCTAAGGAACTAGTACATACTGGGCTAACTAATAATAACAACTAGCACCCTTAAGCTCTTTTCCATACATCCCACCACATTATGGGCATTGTTTTTCCTTCATCCTCCCATTCTTGAAGTCTTTCTTTATTTTTTATTTTTTTTTATTCCCATATCTTTAAGCACACTTGACTTAATAACAAAGATTAGTTATAAATCTTCCTTTTATTAAATTCGGCAAAAGCACCCTTGACCTTTTCTTTACTTTCACCACTTCCTCTTTTCCTTTCTTTTCACAATTACCACTCCTTGACACTGTGGGAAAATTACTTTTCTTCAGCACTTAAGAGTTTTGGATCAAATTCACGGATAATGACAAGAAGGGGTTAAGCTCGGTTTGTACCTTTTCGACAAAAGATAAAATAGGCTAAAGGCTCAATGGGCTAACTAGGATGTACATTCAAGGTAGGTACGATAATGAAAAAAAACATTCGGTTAAAGCAAAGAAATGCGTACATCCTTTCCTACAATACACATCCTTCATTTTGTTTCGTACACACACAAGGCAAGTTCTAGACACTTCACAATAGCATGGAAGAAACGAAACCTCACCACACACTCATTGTACATGCTCAACTCAAGACATATTCACAAACTCTTCAATCAGCCAATTACAAGAATTCAAACATTAAGCTTCAATCATACCGCATCGAATTCTATGGTCTAGGTATCTCAACATGTTTACAAAGTTGCATGCTTTCATACGAATCACCTTTGCATTCTAAATATCATGTACAACACGCAACCTGAATTCTGAACCATAAAGTAACGACACGTTTGGGATACAAACAAACAAAAGAAAAAAATTAAAAAGAACAAAAGAAATCTACTCCTATCGACTACATTTCCCTTAAGACGGTTGTCATCCATCCATCATAGGGAACGGTCACTATTTACAACTTTGGTTCAATGGGACTATTCTCGGTAAAATCACCAAAAACAAACGCCGAGAAACCCAATCAAAAAAAATATTTCAGGAAAATTTTTTAAAATATCGATAATTTTGATAAAACGACAATATTTACACAACCAGCTAACAACAACTCCATGCAGCACACAACAGCTTCACATTAATTACAATACAAAACATAAACATCAAAATCACAGGATCACAATTTTTGCACAGGCACAACAACAAAACAGAAATGTAAATAACAACAAAACAACCAGCACCTAACTACTCCCACCCCACACTTAAATCGAACACTGTCCCTAGTGTTCACAAAATTCAGCATAGCACAAGAGTAGGTGGTGAAACTCCCTGATCAATCGAAGTATTCCACTTCTTCGTCAGGTGCAGTTGCCTCATCCCCCATATCCGAATCACCTCCACTATCATCATTTGACTCAATATCTGAGTCCTCGCGGCGTGTCTCCTCATCTGTAGGGATATCATCATTAGTGGGCTCCACAAAAGCTGGCCCCACTCGTCAGAAAGCCCTGGCATTTTCGCCAAAGGGGTAGTCCAACTCTAGCTGCCACAGCTCATCTTCTGTTGCTGGCCTCCCACCTATGCGCAATTGTAGCATCTGCTTTCCAAATATGCAGGCCATATACTAATCATCCCGAGCATGTCACTCGGCTAATGTGAGAACTGGCCCGTGAGTGGTGTCGGGTGCCTTAGTTTTGGTGACGTCTAAGGCCCGCCTCTCCATCTGCGGGATGTAGTCAAGGGCCTCCTCCTCAACATCTGGGCCCCTCAGGAAAGTGGTCAGCAAGCCACCAAACCCGTACCTGTGCCCTTGATGCAAACGGGCTCTCTTCATGGCGGAGATGATCACCGCCCCAACATTAATCTCTATCCCTTTCATCAGGGCGTATACAAAGCACACACGATCCCGGGTGACATCTGTCATGTGCACCTCCGGGATCAGGCAAGAACACACGATCTTAAGCCAAACTCTGTCTTCCCTGTTCATTTGAGAGTAGGGCAGCGTCTGATGGTAGCCCCTCTCCTTATGCCTGCTCCACTGTGCTGTCGAACGGGCTCCACACAGAGTGCGTCTGATGTCCGCTTATGGTGGAGTGATGTTCAACTGCCGGAGTACATGGGCGTCTGTGTCCCGCGCCCCCAAGATGGCATTATGGTGATGGGGCTCAAAAGTGACTACCTACCCCCTTATTTTGACAGTGTGACTTCGGAGTGTCGGGTTCCAGTTGGCGTAGAACTCTCGAATCAGGTGGAGATTGCACTCTTTGGGATCTTCAAAGATGAAGTTCAGCCCGGCAGCGTCAATCCTATGTACGATTCTGGGAAACTCCTGTGCCAACGGCTCCCTAGCAATGTGCTCCTCGGGGAAGTATTTGCTTTCCTTATGCTTTGTGTACCATTTCTTCCCTTCCTCTGTCACCCATCGGGTTCTGTATTGATGGCGTTGGCCACGCGGAACTGCTGGTGCTGCTAGGACTGCCGTTCCCAGTCTAATCCTTTTCCTTCCGGCGCCCGATATAGACGCACCTTTTCCTTTATCTTGCCTGCTTGCCATTGTTCCTGTCAAATCAAGCAGACAGTCCCAATGTTATTCAAATTAAAATTAGCTTCGACTAAGGTTGGGTTAAGCTAGGCCACCCCACACTTAGTCTTTAGCCACAATCACAACATTACGGTAAGACAATTCTCACTTCCCAATTTACAACAAGAAACAACAACATGCCTTATGCCTTCAGAGAATTCGATGGAATATATTTTACGTACTACTCAGACTTCGTACAGTTAATCAACATATAACCATCAATACCATTTCATCCCATAGCACTTAGCAAAGAAAAACTCCCAACACAACCTATGCAATTCACCAAGTTCTATGCAATTCACAATTTCATTCTCCCAAAAAAAAATCCATCGTTTACTTAGCATATTCATAACAAGCACAACATAATTCACCTTACCCAACATGCCCAACCCATAATTTCCACATTTTCAATCACATTTCGTTTCTTCGTAATCACATTCTAACCCTAGCTACACATTTCACAAAAATTCGATTAAGCATGCATTTATCGAGTTCATACAGTCAAAATGATACTCCGAACCTCAATCAACACTAACTTAAAGGAATTCAATCTCAATTTACAATTAGGGGAAGTTTTTCTCACTTTACATGCTCAAACTCGACAAATTTGACATGAATTGAGAAGAAAATAGAAAACATACCTTTAGTTCGATGAAATCGAAGAAAAGTCGAAGAAAATTGTGCCTAAGTCCATGTCACGTTAGGGATGGGGGAATTTGGGGAGTTTGTCACGGAGGGGAGTGAAAAATGGGGAAAATGGGGTGTTTTCGGGGTTAGAAAGAGGATTTGTCACCCAGCGACCCGGTATGACCCATCGCGCATAACACCTCAACGTGTCACGGAGGGTAATGCGGAGCACCCCCTCCGTGACACGGAGCCATCACGTAGGGGTTCTGGAATTTATAAAAAAAATTCCAAAACACCTCCAACGTGTCACGGAGGGTAACGCGGAGGCCCTCCTCCGTGACACGGAGCCATCGCGCAGGCTCACTTTTTTGCCACTTTTTATTATTTTTCTCACCTTGATTTTTCCTTTGTGATCCTTTGCATTTTTACCCTCCGTTCAACCTAAAATTCATCTCACAACAAGAAATTGGTTAGAATTTATAGGTTTCACATAAAATGCAATTTTTTTGTTTTTATTTTTATTTTTCTCATTTTTTTTCTTTTCTTTCTTTTTTTTTCTTCTACGAAATCTACTCAAATATTACAAAAATTCCACGGGTTGCCTGCCGTGCAGCGCCGGGTTTACCGTTGCGGCTCGACATCATTGAAGCTCAGTCATCCTCTAGGGTGACGAATGTCTTCTCTCGACTACCGTCCTCACCCCAGTAATGCTAACATCGCTGCCTATTGACTAAGACCATGGCACTTCCATCTTCTTTCCACGATTCCCATTTTGGGGGGTCCTTCACCGGGTGTTTTCCCATAGGCTCTCCTGAATCAACACTTTGAGCATTATTCACTCGATCAAGCACGTTGATCACTGAGAGTTCCTCATACACGGCCGGAAGCATTGTGGCCTTATACACATCAAATACTTCAACTTTGTCGTCTGCCCGCATAGTTAGCTGCGCTGCAGCTACATCAATAAGTGCTTTCCTAGTTGCCAAGAAAGGACGTCCCAAAATAAATGGGACTTCCGCATCCGTCTCAAAATCCATCACAATGAAGTCAACCAGGAAGATAAGGGAGCCCACTTGCACCAGCACGTCCTCCACAAGGCCATCTGGTCTGGCCAAAGAACGATCCGCTAGTTGCAAGATCACTGTTGTCGGTCTAGGGCTGCCTAGTGTCCGCGTGATTGTGGGGTTATATAAAACGACACGCAAGTGCACGTGGTCGAACAAGTAGTAAGTGGCTTTAGTAAGCCAAGTATCGATCCCTCAGAGACTTGGATGAAGTGCAATTTGCTAAAGTGTACTATATTTTACTTCTAAAAATACAGACAACAGTGTAACCAAAAGTTTGATAGTTTGTTTTATAAATTTTTATACTAAAACTAAGAACAATTATCTACTTTGAATCTGAACTATGAATGAAAGCATGCTGAGGTTAAACGAACATGTAATGAAATTGATTATCATCATACCTTGGTTAATCTTTTCCTCCAGTTGCTAGCCAAGAACATTTGCCCAGAGATTAAAACTCTCGTATTTAACCTCACTTAAGAATCATGAACCATCCGTCTACATTTCTGTGATCAAATACAATTCATGTCTTAGCCATACAATTCCGATTCCTAAATTGACTAATACAACTTTCAGGTATATTTCTATTCTGAAAGCAAATCAAGACTCAATTTTCCCAAACCAAGTAAAGAACATATCCTGTTAATTCAAAACTTTCCAATTTCTTGCTCTCTCGAGTGAAACCGGACTTTTTAGATGTACATTAACGTAGGCCACACATTAATGCAGTAAAAACAAGAATTAATAGAACAACATGGAAGAAAAGATGAAAAACCAAAGAATCAATACTCAAATTTCATTACAATTGTTCATAACCTCAGCAAGGAGAGGAATTAGCCACTCATTTGTGGATTAAACATCTTAAAATGAGTGTTAATCATACAAGCAATTGAATTAAAGAAGAAAGAAAGAGAGGAAAAACCCTGATATTTTCGTCCCTCAACTGCCTGTAATCCACGTCCTTGCTCCACCAAGTCAGAATATTAAAAAATGAACCTAACTGTTCTATTTATACTGCTGGGAATTTTTCCCGAAATAACGAGCAACGTGTCACGGAGTGCATCGCGGAGCACTGCCTCCGTGACACGCTACGAACGCGGACCCTCACTAGAACTGGGGGTCCGGGAATTTAGGCTCAACGTGGCACGGCGTGCATCGCGGAGCACTGGCTCTGTGCCACGGAGCAAACGCGGACCCTCTCTGGAATTTGGGCGAATTTTCTCCATCCAGGCAGAATGCCACCGCGATGGCAGCGTGACACGGCTCCATCGCGGAGCCCCTTTAATTCATGCTGTCCAATGCCTTTTCCCTTGCTCGCATCCAAGTCCAACTCCGATCTCATCGAACATGCATTTAAGCTTCCCGAAATCACATTTTACCTGCAAAACAATGCTAATCATGTTGGTTAGTATAAATTCACATTTTATTACCAATTACATGAGAATGTATACACATTGATAGATAAACAAGGCGAAAATGGTACTTTTTGAGTATCACTTGGGCATATAAATTTGCCCAAGATCACTTACCCCACACTTAAATCCTTGTTCGTCCTCGAACAACAAACATACAATTCATGCAATTTACATCCCAACCTCGCTACTTCAGTTCGACAATTTAGGCTACAGTCATACTGATTATTCAATACAGCAAATCATCAAGAAAACATGCATGGTTTTGTCCATGCAATGACCTTCAATACATTAAGACCTCCTAGACTTTAAGAATCGACTCTCGATATCGGCAAACTCATGCAAATCATCTGATCAAGATATCTGACACGAAAATTAATCTTTGATCAAGCATGTGCCCTCACAACTCAAGAGAATCTTCCCCTTTTTGCTCATATGACTCACAAACATTCAGACAGGGGCATGTACACACAATTTCACTCTCTCTCCAAAAAGAATTCACATGCATCATGTCATGACCCATAAGCTTGCCCTTAGTGTATTACTCCACTAATATAAAGAAGTGCGATGTAAGATCACGTAGGACTTTAATGGGTTGTAATGGAAGCAACGGAACTAGTAAATATTGGATTAGCCAATAATAGCCACTAGCATCCTTAAGCGCCTTTTCAACACATCCCATCAACTCATGGACATTGTTTCTTTTTTTTTTTCATCATCCCATTCTTGATGATTTTCTTTAGTATGGCCCATTGCATTAAGCACACTTGACACAACAACAAAGATTGTTCATGCACCTTCATTATCGCCTATGTATAGCAAGTGCACCTTCAACCTTTTCTTTTCTTCTATCACTCTGCTTTTCTTTTTCTTTTCACCATTCTCACTCTTTGACACTTTGGGAAAATGATTTTCTCTTCTTAAGTGCTTAAGAGTTTTGTATAGACTTTACGGCTAATGAAAAGAAGGAATTAAGCTCGGTATACACTTTTTGACAAAAGAAAAGAATAATTGGCTAAAGGCTCAACGGGCTGACTAGGGTATACAATCACAGGGGGGTATGACAAGGAAAAATAGAAACTCTCGGTTAAAACAAAGAAATGCCTACATCCTTTCCTACAATACACCTCCTTCATTTCGTTTTGTACACACACCAGGCATGTTCTAGACACTTCACAATAGCATGGAATATCAACACCTCACTTCACACTTTTTGCACATGCTCGATTCAAGATGTATTCACAGACTCTTCAATCAGCTAATTACATGAATTCAAAATTAAGCCTCAATCACACTGAATCAAACTCTACAACCTAGGTATCTCAACATATTTACAAATTTGCATGCTTTCATACGAATCACCTTTGCATTTTGATATCATGTACAACACGCAACCAGAATTTCACAACCATAGAGTAACTACAGGTTCCGGGATGCAATCCACCAAAGAAAAACTGAAAAATTGAAAAATAATTGAAAAGAATCTACTCCTAATGACTACATTTCCCTTAAGACGGTCGTCATCCATCCATCATAGGGAATGGTCACTAACTATGACTTCGGTTCAATGGGACCATTCTCGGTAAAAGAACCGAAAACAAACGCCGAGAAACCCAAAATTAAAAATATGTTGAAAATATCGATCATTTCGATAGAAAAATTATTTACAAAATATTTTAAAATTTACAAACTATTTTAAAATTTTTTAAAAATATCGATCATTTCGATAACAAAAATATGTACAAAATCAGAATCAGCTAGCAACATTCAGCAACACACATCAATTTAACAAATATTTACAAATACGAAACAACTTGAAAATTCACACTCACAGGGACACACAACATACACGATAACAGAACAGAGCATACATACAAAACAGCCCAGCCTAGCACCTAACTACTCCCACCCCACACTTAGTCCGAACACTGTCCCCAGTGTTCACAAAAATTATAGCACAAAATCAGGTGGTGGAACTCCCTGATCAGTCAAAGTATTCCACTTCTTCGTCGGGTGTTGCTGCTTCATCTCCCATATCCGAGTCGCCTCCGTCGTCATCATCGGACTCTACATCGGAGTCCTCCCAACGTGTCTCCTTGTCTGTAGGGACCTCATCGTCTGTGGGCTCTACAAATGCTGGCCCCACTCGGGATAGAGTCCTGGCATTTTCGCCAAAAGGGTTGTCTAGCTCGAGCTGCCATAGCTCCTCCTCTTTCATCGGCCTCCCACCTATCCTTAGCTGGAGCATCTGCATCCCATAAGTCCGAGCCATATACTGGTCATCACGAGCGTGTCGCTCGCCAAGTGTAAGCACTGGCCCGTGGGTGGTGTCGGGAGCCTTAGTTTTAGTAACGTCTAAGGCCCGCCGCTCCAACTGCGGGATATAGTCAAGGGCCTCCTCCTCAACATCGAGGCCCCTGAGGAAGGTGGTCAGTAGTCCACCAAAACCATACCTATGCCCCTGGTGCAACCGCGCTCTCTTCATGGTGGATATAATAACCGCCCCTACATTGATCTCCAGCCCTTTCATCAAGGCGTACACCAGACATACACGGTCCCGAGTTACATCAGTCATATGTACCCCCGGGATTAGGCACGAGCAGACTATCTTCAGCTAGATTCGGGCTTCCCTATTCATCTGAGAATATGGCAGAGTCTGGTGGTAGCCCCTTTCTTTGTGCCTGCTCCATCTAGCTGTAGATCGGGCCCCACACAGTGTGCGTCTGATGTCAGCATATGGTGGGGTAATGTTCAGCTGGCGGAGAACGTGGGCGTCTGTGTCCCGCGCTCCTATGATGGCATTTAGCTGGTGGGGCTCCAGAGTGACTATCTGCCCTCTAATTTTGATGGTGTGACTTCTTATTGACGGGTTCCAGTTGGCATAGAACTCCCGGACCAGGTGCAGGTTGCATTCTTTGGGCTCCTCGAATATGAAACTTAGCCCAGCAACCTCGATCCGTTGAACTATTCTGGGGAACTCCTGTGCCAATGGCTCCCGTGTTATATGCTCTTCGGGGAAATATTTGTTCTCTTTATGCTTCGCATACCACTTTTTCCCCTCGTCCATCACCCATCTTGTTCCATATTGGCGGCGCTGGCCGCGTGGAACTGCTGGTGCAGCTGGGACTGCTGTGCCTAGTCTGAGTCGCTTTCTTCCGGTGCCTGAAGTTGATGCACCCTTCCCTTTATCTTGTCTGCTTGCCATTTTGCCTGTCAACACACGTCAACAATCGCCATGTTAAGCTAAATAAATATTAACTTCGGCTAAGGTCGGGTTACGCTAAATTAACCCACACTTATTCCTTAGTTACAGTTATAACCTATGGCAAGAATAACTTTATTTACACAAAACAACCAGCTATACAATCATGCTTAGTGCGTTTAAAAAGAAAATTTGATGGTATAACTTCTGCATACTACTCAGACTTCGTACAGCTAATCACAATTCCTACCATCGCAAACATTTTAACCCTCGCACTTAGCAAAGAAAAAACAAAGAAACAAAAATAACAACAAAAATTTATATACCTTAACCTATCCAACTAACCAAATACAAACAATTTTCAACATTTCCCCCAAACCCGAGAATTCGTCGTCTATTCACATCCTAACACTTTGTACAATGACTCATCTCGTTCAACACGTACAACCCGGCATACAATTCACGATTTCAATACATTTCTAACTTCAAATTCAACAACAAGCCTAAGAATTGATTTTCACAATCAAATTCGAATACTTTATGCAATCGACAAGTTCAAACAATCATAACTACATTCCAAATATTTATCAATCAACAAATAACTCGAATTCATGCTTAATTTCGACTTAGGGCTATTTAGTTCACCTCCCATGCTTAAAACCAAAGAAAATCGACAAAAACTTGAGAGGGAATCGGAAAACATACCTTGTAGTTGAATAATCGAAGAAAACTCGGTAAATTGTTGCCTTAAGCCGTGGCACGTTGGTCGGAGAGGGGTTTTGGGACATTTGGTCGCGGAAGAAATTGAAAATGAGGGGAAAAGGGGAGTTTTCGGGGTTTAAAAGGTAGAAAAACACGCGGGTCACCCGGCAACCCGGTGTGACCCATCGCGATATACAAGGCAACGTGTCATGGAGTGCATCGCAGTGCACTGCCTCCGTGACACGGAGACATCGCGACAGCATACTGGAAATTTTAAAATTTTTGGGTTACACCTCAACGTGTCACGGAGGGTAACGTGGAGGTCCTCCTCCATGACACGGAGCTATCGCCCCAGCTCACTGTCTTCTACATTTTATTAATTTTTCATACCTCGACTTTTCCTTCACGATTCCGTGCACATTTTTCTCCGTTTGACCTGAAAATCATCTCACTAAATAAAATTGGTTAGACTAATAGGTTTGACCTAACTAAAAATAAAAAATACTAACTAAAACGAAAAAAATTTGTAATCAATCAAGAACAAGAAAAAGAAAAATCTATTTACACTTTGCAAAATGAAAGAAAAAATTTTCACGGGTTGCCTCCCGTGCAGCGCCTGGTTTACCGTCCGCTAGGGTGATGGACGATTTCTCTCGATCACTGTCCTCCCCCCAGTAGTGCTTACACCTATCCGGTGATCTTCCCATTAACTCTCGGGAATGCTTCATCTGCTTAGCATTACCATGATCAATCACATTGATCACCGAGAGTTCTTCATGCACCATCGGGAGCTTGGGTACTTTATACACATCGAACACCTCTACCTTGTCGTGTGCTCGCATTGTCAGTTGCCCCATAGCTCATCGATTAATGTTTTCCCGGTTGCCAAGAAGGGTCGTCCCATAATAAATGGGACTTCCGCGTCTGGTTCAAAATCCAGAAAAACAAAATCTACCGGGAAAATTAGGGAGCCAACTTGCACTAGAACATCCTCAACAATGCCATCCGGCCTAGCTAAGGATCGATCTGCCAATTGCAATATTACCGTTGTGGGTCTAGGACTCCCTAAACCCAACTTTCTGAATACCGAAGACGGCATCAGATTTATACTTGCCCCCAAGTCACACAATCCACGAGCTCGGATGCTCTGCCCAATAGTAAGCTGGATAGTAAAACTTCCAGGGTCTTTTAGTTTTGTGGGCAATCTATTTTGGATCCGGGAAGTGCACTCCTCTGTTAAAGCCACCGTAGCATACTCAGTCAAACGAATTTTATTGGCCACGATGTCCTTTATGTACTTGGCATATTTAGGCACTCCCTGCAAGACATCAACAAGAGGTAAGTTAACATGTACCTGTTTAAGCATCTCCATGAATTTCTTGAAACACGCCTCCTCTTTATGTTTCTTGAGTCGTTGAGGGAACGAGGGTGGAGGTCTTTCTGATTCAGCTTCTTTGGTCTTCCCCCTTTCCGAACTTTGCTCCCCCTCAACTTCTGCTGCTCCCAAATGTTGAGGTGGTCTTTCTGGTTCCACCTCCTTCAGCTGCAAAGCACTCCTTGTGGTCACTTCATTTACCTGCTTCGGATTCGGATCCATGTCTCTTGGCAGTCCTCCTCTAGGCCTTGTATTTTGGGCACTAGCAAATTGCCCAAATTGATACTCAAGAGCCTTGGTAGCTAACTGATTGTTTTTCACTTCGGCTGCCAATTTCACATAGTTAGCCTGCAATTGAGCTTGGTTAGCTATCATGGTCTTGAACATCTCCTCAATGCTGGGTGATGGTGGTGGAGGAGGTGCATTGTTATTTCTGAATTGAGATTGGTAGTTCTGTTGCCCTCCTTGATTCCTTTGCATACCCTGACCCAAACTTTGGCCTTGATGGTTGTTGCTACCCCATGAGAAATTTGGATTATTCCTCCAATTTGAATTGTAGCTACTACCATAATGCTGGTGATTTCTTTGTGCATTACCCACAAAGTTTACTAAGTCAGGATTTGCTCCACAGCACTCAGCTGAGTGCTCACTGCTTCCACACACTTCACACCACAATTGCTGGACTGCATTAACTGGAGCTGACGGCTGGTTCAAAGTCATGTTGCTGAAGTGGTTGTTCAATTGATTTTGCAAGGCAGCTATCTGTGCAGCGATAGCCGTAAACCCATCCACTTCAAGCACTCCTGCTGCTTTCCTTGCCCCACCTCGTGATGAATTAGCATTCCATTCTTGATTGCCCTGTGAAATCCGGTTTAGCAAGGTATACAGCTCCTCATAAGTCTTTTCCATCGCTTGCCCTCCAGCTGCTGAATCTAGCAATATTTTGGTGTGGGGTTCCAAACCCTCAATAAATGTGTGCACCAACACCTCATTGGACTGATGATGAGGAGGATAGTCCCGCAACATGGATTTAAATCTCTCCCAGGCTTGATATAAATTTTCTCCCTCCCTCTGTTTGAAACTTAGAATTTGACTTCTAAGTCTTGCTGTTTTACCAGAGGGAAAAAACCTTATCAAGAACTTTCGTGCAAGATCATCCCACGTTGAAATAGAATTTGGTGGCTCAGCTTTCAACCACCTCTTGGCTTCTCCGAGCAATGAGAACGGAAATAATGTAAGCCGAACATAATTAGGTGACACTCCAGCGGGTATATAAGTGTCACTTATCTCCAAAAAGTTTTGGAGATGCTGTTGTGGGTCTTCATGAGGGAGACCGGTAAATTACCCGCTTGTGTGCAACAATTGCACCATATTTTGCTTGAGTTCAAATCTCCCTCCAGGCTCTGGTTTGCAGATACTGGATGTAACATTGTTGGCATGTGGGATTGCCACCTCGCGAACCGGCCTTACTGCTACTTCTTCGGGCACTAACACTGCCCTCACAACCGGTGGATTCTGTTGCTCCATAATGGTCTGTCTGAGCAACTGCAGCTTTCTTTGTAGAGCTTCTCTTCTCTTACTGTAAAATATACGTTCAGGCTCTATATAAGATTCCACCAGCTCTTTGTCTCTTGCCAGTGTTCACAGCAATTAAGTCTGCAAAATACAGGCTAAGACCAAGTCGTCAACACTTAAGAAAAATAAAAATAAAAATACAGTAAAATTAACACTTAAAACAAATTCACCAATTGCCAAGTCCCCGGCAACGGCGCCAAAAACTTGTTCGGTGCGTTGTTGAGGTTATAAAACCGACACGCAAGTGCACGTTGTCGAACAAGTAGTAAGTGGCTTTAGTAAGCCAAGTATCGATCCCTCAGAGACTTGGGTTAAGTGCAATTTTCTCAAGTATACTATATTTTTACTTCTAAATATGCTGACAACTAAATAACCAAAAAGTGAATAATTTGTTTTATAAATTTTATACTAAACTACAAACAATTATCTACTTTGAATTTGGACTATGAATAAGAGCATGCCGAGGTTAAAGAACATGTAATGAAACTGATTATCATCATAAATTGGTTAATCTTTTCTTCCAGTTGCTAGACAAGAACAATTGCCAAGAGATTAAAACTCTCGTATTTAATCTCATTTAAGAATCATGAACCATCCGTCTACATTTCTATGATCAAATGCAATTCATGTTCTAGCCATACAATTCCGGTTCCTAAATTGACTAATGCAACTTTCAAGTATATTTCTATCAGGAAAGCACATCAAAACTCAATTTTCCCAAATCAAGTAAAGAACAATATCCTATTAATTCATAACTTTCCAATTTCGTGCTCTCTCGAGTGAAATCGGACTTTTTAGATGTACATTAATGTAGGCCACACACCAATGCAGTAGAAACAAGAATTAATAGAACAACATGGAAGAAAAAGATGAAAAACCATACAATTAATAATCAAAATTCATCACCAGTGTTCACAACCTCAGCAAGGAAGGGAATTAGCCACTCATTTGTGGATTAATCATCCTAAAACAACTATTAATCATCCAAACAATTGAATTAGAGAAGAAAGAAAGAGAGAAAAAACCCTGAACTTTTCGTCCCTCAACTGCCTGTAACCCACGTCCTTGCTCCACCAAGTCTGAATAATGAAAAATACACTTAAGTGTTCTATTTATACTAGTGGGAATTTTTCCCGGAATAATGAGCAACGTGTCACGGAGTGCATCGCGGAGCACTGCCTCTGTGACACGCCGTGAACGCGGACCCTCACTGGAACTGGGGGTCTAGGAAATCAAACACCAACGTGGCATGGCGTGCAACGCGGAGGCTAGCCACCGAGCCACGGAGCAGACGCGAACCTCCATTGGAAATTGGTGAATTTTCACCCCCCAGGCAGAATGCCTCCGCGATGGTAGCGTGACACGACTCCATCGCGGAGCCCCTTTAATTCATGCAGTCCTATGCCTTTTTCCTTTCTCGCGTCCAAGTCCAACTCCGATATCATCCAACATGCATTTTAGCTTCCCAAAATCACATTTTACCTACAAAACAATGCTAATCATGTTGGTTAGTATAAATTCACATTTTATTACCAATTACATGAAAACGTATACACATTGCTATATAAACAAGGTGAAAATGATACTTTTGAGTATCACTTGGGCATATAAATCTGCCCAAGATCAGAGTTGTAGCTACTACCATACTGCTGGTGATTCCTTTGTGCATTACCCACAAAGTTTACCGAGTTAGGATTGGCTCCACAAGACTCAGCTGAGTGCTCACTGCTTCCACACACTTCACACCACATCTGCTGGACTGCATTAACTGGGGCTTGAGGCTGGTTCAATGTCATGTTGCTGAAGTGAGTGTTCAATTGATTTTGCAATGCAGCTATCTATGCAGCGATAGCTGTAAACCCATCCACTTCAAGCACTCCTACTGCTTTCCTTGTCCCACCTCTTAATGAATCAGCATTCCATTCTGGATTGCCCTTTGAAATCTGGTTCAACAAGGTATACAGCTCCTCATAAGTCTTCTCCAGCGCTTGCCCTCCAGCTGCTGAGTCTAGCAATATTTTGGTGTGGGGTTCCAAACCCTCAATAAATGTGTGCACTAGCACATCATTGGACTGATGATGGTGAGGACAATCCCGCAACATGGATTTAAATCTCTCCCAGTCCTTATATAAATTTTCTCCCTCTCTCTGTTTGAAACTTAGAATCTGACTTCTAAGTCTTGCTGTTTTACCAGAGGGAAAAAACCTTATCAAGAACATCCGTGCAAGATCATCCCATGTAGAAACAGAATTTAGTGGCTCAACTTTCAACCACCTCTTGGATTCTCCCAATAATGAGAATGGGAACAATGTAAGCCAGACATAGTCTGATGACACTCCAACAGGGATGTAAGTGTCACTTATCTCCAAAAAATTTTGGAGATGCTGCTGTGGATCTTCATGAGGGAGACTGGTAAATTGCCCGCTAGTGTGCAACAACTGCACCATATTCTTCTTAAGTTCAAATCTCCCTCCGGGATCTGGTTTGCAGATACTCGATGTAACATTATTGGCATGTGGGATTGCCACCTCGCGAACCGGTCGTGCTGCTGCTTCTTCGGGCACTAACACTGCTCGTACTACCGGTGGATTCTATTGTTGCTCCATGATCGTCTGTCTGAGCAACTGCAGCTTTCTTTGTAGAGCTTCTCTTCGTTTACTGTGAAATATCCTTTCTGGCTCTATATACGATTCCACCAGCTCCTTGTCTCTTGCCAATGTTCAACAGTAATTAAGTCTGCAAAATACAAGCTAAGACCAAGTTGTCAACACTAAGAAAATAAAAATACAGTAAATTAACACTTAAAACAATTTCACCAATTGCCAAGTCCCCGGCAACGGCGCCAAAAACTTGTCCGCGTGATTGTGGGGTTATATAAAACGACACGCAAGTGCACGTAGTCGAACAAGTAGTAAGTGGCTTTAGTAAGCCAAGTATCGATCCCTCAGAGACTTCGATGAAGTGCAATTTGCTAAAGTGTACTATATTTTACTTCTAAAAATGCAGACAACAGTGTAACCAAAAGTTTGATAGTTTGTTTTATAAATTTTTATACTAAAATTAAGAACAATTATCTACTTTGAATCTGAACTATGAATGAAAGCATGCTGAGGTTAAACGAACATGTAATGAAAATGATTATCATCATACCTTGGTTAATCTTTTCCTCCAGTTGCTAGCCAAGAACATTTGCCAAGAGATTAAAACTCTCGTATTTAACCTCACTTAAGAATCATGAACCATCCGTCTACATTTCTGTGATCAAATGCAATTCATTTCCTAGCCATACAATTCCGGTTCCTAAATTGACTAATACGACTTTCAGGTATATTTCTATCCTGAAAGCAAATCAAGACTCAATTTTCCCAAACCAAGTAAAGAACATATCCTATTAATTCACAACTTTCCAATTTCTTGCTCTCTCGAGTGAAACCGGACTTTTTAGATGTACATTAACGTAGGCCACACATTAATGCAGTAAGAACAAGAATTAATAGAACAACATGGAAGAAAAGATGAAAAACCAAAGAATCAATACTCAAATTTCATTACAATTGTTCATAACCTCAGCAAGGAGAGGAATTAGCCACTCATTTGTGGATTAAACATCTTAAAATGAGTGTTAATCATACAAGCAATTGAATTAAAGAAGAAAGAAAGAGAGAAAAAACCCTGATATTTTCGTCCCTCAACTGCCTGTAACCCACGTCCTTGCTCCACCAAGTCAATATTAAAAAATGAACCTAAGTGTTCTATTTATACTGTTGGGAATTTTTCCCGGAATAACGAGCAATGTGTCACGGAGTGCATCGCGGAGCACTGCCTCCGTGACACGCTACGAACGCGGACCCTCACTGGAACTGGGGGTCCGGGAATTTAGGCTCAACGTGGCACGGCGTGCATCGCGGAGCACTGGCTCCATTCCACGGAGCTAACGTGGACCCTCTCTAGAATTTGGGCGAATTTTCCCCATCCAGGCCGAATGCCTCCGCGATGGCAGCGTGACACGGCTCCATCGCGGAACCCCTTTAATTCATGTTGTCCAATGCCTTTTCCCTTGCTCGCATCCAAGTCCAACTCCAATCTCATCCAACATGCATTTAAGCTTCTCGAAATCACATTTTACCTGCAAAACAATGATAATCATGTTGGTTAGTATAAATTCACATTTTATTACCAATTACATGAGAATGTATACACATTGATAGATAAACAAGGCGAAAATGGTACTTTTTGAGTATCACTTGGGCATATAAATTTGCCCAAGATCACCTAGCCCCAATTTCTTGAATACCAATGTCGGCATCAAGTTAATGCTCACTCCCAAATCACATAAATATGAGCTCGGGTACTCTGCCTGATTGTAAGTTGAATTGTAAATCTCCCAGGGTCTTTGAGCTTTGTGGGCAACCTACTTTGTATCTGTGAAGTGCACTCCTCCGTAAGCGCCACCGTAGCGTACTCCGTCAACCTGCTTTTATTCGCCACGATGTCCTTGATATATTTTGCATACTTCGGCACTCCTTGCAAAACATCAACAAGAGGTAAATTAATGTGTACCTGTTTAATCACCTCCATGAACTTTTTGAAACACGCTTCTTCCTTGTGTTTCCTTAGTCTTTAAGGGAACGGGGGTGGTGGTCTTTCTGGTTCAGCTTCCTTCTCCTTCCCCCTATCATCGTTGTGCTCCCTCTCCTTCTCCACTGCTCCCGACTGCTGTGGTGGTCTTTCTGGTTCCACCTCCTTGAGTTGCAAACCACTCCTCATGGTCACTGCATTTACTTGCTTGGGGTTAGGGTCAGTGTCACTTGGAAGTCCTCCTCTCGGCCTGGTGTTCTGAGCTCCAGCTAGTTGCCCAAACTGGTACTCCAATGCCTTTATAGCTAACTGATTGTTCTTTACATCCGCTGCCAATTTCACATAGTCAGCCTGCAATTGAGCTTGGTTAGCTATCACAGTTTTGAACATTTCCTCAATGTTGGGTGATGGTGGTGGAGGAGGTGCATTGTTGCTTCTGTATTGCGACTGATAGTGCTGCTACCCTCCTTGATTTCTCTGTGCTCCCTGACTCGAACTCTGCCCTTGATGGCTGTTACTACCCCAAGAGAAATTCGGGTGACTTCTCCAATTAGAGTTGTAGTTGTTGCCATACTGTTGGTGATTATTTCTCGGTACATTACCAACAAAGTTTACTGAATCAAGATTCGCACCACAACACTCAGCTGAGTGTTCATTACTGCCGCACACTTCACACCAAATTTGCTGCACTACATTCACTGGGGCTTGAGAATGATTCATGCTCATATTGCTAAAGTGGGTATTGAGTTGATTCTGTAACGCAGCTATCTGTGCAGTGATAGCTATAAAACCATCCACTTCTAAGACTCCTGCCACTTTCCTTGTTCCTCCTCTAGAAGAGTCCGCATTCCACTCTGGATTTCCCTGCGAAATACGGTTCAACAAGGTATACAGCTCCTCATAAGTTTTTTCTAATGCTTGTCCCGCAGCTGCTGAGTCTAGCAAGATTTTTGTGTGGGGTTCTAAACCCTCTATGAAAGTATGCACCAGAACATCATTGGATTGGTGATGATGAGGACAATCCCGCAACATAGATTTGAATCTCTCCCAGTCTTGATACAGATTCTCTCCCTCTCTCTGTTTAAAACTAGAATTTGACTTCTAAGTCTTGCTGTTTTACCGGATGGAAAGAACCGTATCAAGAATTTCTTTGCAAGATCATCCCAAGTAGTGATGGAATTAGGTGGCTAAGCTTTCAACCACCTCTTTGCTTCTCCCAAAAGTGAAAATGGGAACACTTACTCCAGCGGGAATGTAAGTGTCACTTATCTCCAAAAAGTTTTGGAGATGTTGTTGTGGATCCTCGTGAGGGAGACCTGTGAATTGCCCGCTGGTGTGCAGCAATTGCACCATATTCTGTTTAAGCTCGAACCTCCCTCCTGGCACAGGTTTTCGAATGCTAGATGTAACGTTGTTAGCATGTGGGATTGCCACTTCGCGAACTGGCCTAGCTGCCATTTCTTCAGGCACTAACACTGCCCTTACAATGGGTGGATTCTGTTGTTGCCCCAGGATGGTCTGTTTGAGGAACTGCAGTTTTCTCTCTAGAGCTTCTCTCCTTTGGCGATGGAATTGTCTTTCCGGCTCTAAGTGTGAATCCACCAACTCCTTGTCCCTTGCCAGTGTTTCAACAGAATTCAATATCTACAAAAGACAAGCTAAGACCAAGTTGTCAACACTAATAAGAAATAGTAAACTAACACTTAAGACAACAATTTTATACCAATTGCTAGTCCCCGGCAACGGCGCCAAAAACTTGTTCGGTTGTTTGGAATACCTACACGCAAGTGCACGTGGTCGAACAAGTAGTAAAATGGCTAGAGTATCCAAGTATCGATCCAACAGGGACTGGACCAAGGTAATAATCGAATCAAGCGTTAATAAACTCTAACTCTAATAATGCAGACAACAGTTTCAAGAAGATTTTGGGAGTTTGTTTCCTAATTTATACTAATCTAAAACAAATGTACAAATTGAGTCTGAACTATAGTAATGAGCGTGCTGAGGCTAAAACGAACATGCAGGGAAGCAATTTCTTGATACAAATTGGTTAATCTTTCCTCCGGTTGCTAATCAAGAATTATTGCCTATGGATTAAAACTCTCGTATTTATCCCAACTTAAGAATCATGAACCTTCCACCTACATTTCTGTGATAAGAAGAAATTCATGTTCTAGCCATACGAAACTGATTCCTTAATTAACTAATACGACTTTCAGATATATTTCTATTCTGAAGGTAAATCAATTCTCAATTTTCCCAAACCAAGAAGAGATCATATCCTATTAATTCACAACTTTCCAATTTCTTTCTCTTTCGAGCGCAAACTGGATTTTTTAGATATACATTAATATTGGCCAAACATTAATGCAGTTAGAACAAGAAATAATAGAACAACCATGAAAGAAAATATGAAAAACCAAGATGATCAATAATTACATTCCACTACAAATGTTCTCAACCTCAGCAAGAAGTGAATTTAGCCACTCATTTGTGGATTAAACATCGTTAAATGAGTGTAAATCATACAAATAATTGAAATAAGAAAGAAAGAGATAGAGAAGAACCCTAAGAATTTCGTCCCCTCAACTGCCTGTAACCCACGTTCTTGCTCAACCAAGTCAGAATAATTAAAAATAAACCTAAGTGTGTTATTTATACTAGTGGGAATTTTTCCCGAAATAACAAGCAACGTGTCATGGAGTGCATCGCGGAGCACTGCCTCCGTGACACGCCACAAACGCGGACCCTCACTGGAATCCGGTCCTCCAGGTAATTATGCCCAATGTGCCACGGCGTGCAACACGGGGCTTGGCCAACGTGCCACGGCCCCAATGCGGATCTTCACTGTAACTTGGCATATTTTTATCATCCGGGGTAGGATGCATCCGCGATGGCAGCGTGACACGGCTCCATTGCGGAGCCCCTTAGTTTGCTGCATAACCTGAGCCTTTTTTACTGCTCGCTTCCGAGTCTCTTCCTGATTTCTCCCAACATGCATCTTAGCTTCCTAAAATTATATTTTTCCTGCAAAACAACACTAATCATGTTGGTTAGTATAAATTCACATTTTAACTACAAATCACATGAGAAGGTACAATTATCAATGTATAAACACAACTAAATGAAGCATTTGAGTATCACTTGGGCATATAATTTTGCCCAAGATCACCGGTATGGCTCAATGAATCTAGGGCTAAGCGTGCCTTTCTAGCCAAATATCATAATGCCCTTAGAAGGATAGACTTTTATAAATACCTAGTTATCAATATAAAACTCTAAGTCCCTACGCCGCATATCAGAATAGGACTTCTGACAACTCTGGCTTATCAATAAACTCTCTATTGAACATAACTTTCTCTTCTGACTGATGTATCATATCAGGTCCAAGCAACCCTGAGTCACCCACATCAAACCATCCTATGGGGGACCTATATTTCTGCCTATACAAGACCTCATAAAGCGCTATCTCAATGGTAGAATGGTAACTACTATTATATGAAAACTCAATAAGAGGTAGGTGATCATCCTAACTTCCTATGAAGTCTGGGGATGAAAAGCTATAATCATGTTAAGTTGCATCCCCGAACCATTCTTAAACAACTTCCAAAATCTAGTAGTGAATTGTGCCCCTCTGTTGGAGATGATAGACAGTGGGACACCAAGCAGTCAAACGACCTCTTTAATTTACAACTCAACATAATCTTAAGCTTAGAATGTAGTCCTAATTGGCAAGAAATGGGTTGATTTGGTCAGCCTATAATAATGACTCAAATAGAGTCAAATTTGCACCTAGTACGAGGTAAACCTGTAACAAAATCCATATTGATTGCTTCCCACTTCCACATAGGCACGGCTATCTCCTGAGTCAACCCATTGGTTTATGATGTTCGGCTTTTACTTGCTGGCAATTGGGACACTGTGCTACAAACTCAGCAATATCTTTCTTCATCCCATGCCACCAATAGATCTCTTTTATATCATGGTAAATTTTTTGTCGAACTCGGGTAAAGAGAATAACGGGAATAATGTACCTCTGCCATAATCTGCTAGCGAACCACTGCCACATCTGAAATACAGAGTTGACCTCTAAACCTCAAGACTCCATCTCCCGTTACCTCAAAGGCCAAAAACCCTTCCTACTGAGCCTTACCTCTGATCTGTACTAGGCTAGGGTCTTCATACTGTCGCTCTTTCACCTCCATAGCTAGAGATGACACTGTTGCATTCTGGATCACAACCCCTCTATCGTCTGAGTCCATCAATCGGACTCCTAAACTGTCTAGCTGGTGCATCTCTTGAACCAATTCTCTGTTTACAAGCCTCAAGTATGATAAGATGCCCATGGATCTGTGACTAAGGGCATCAGCTGCAATGTTGGCCTTCCCTGGATTATACATGATATCTATGTCATAGTCCTTCAGCAAATCAAGTCAGCGATGTTGCAGTAAGTAAAACTCTTTCTACTTAGAAACATACTGGAGGCTCTTGTGGTTAGTAAAGATGTTTACATAAACATAATAAAAATAATGTCTCTAGATCTTCAATACATTTATAACTACAACCAACT
Source organism: Datura wrightii (assembly GCA_035772735.1). Taxonomy (NCBI): domain Eukaryota; kingdom Viridiplantae; phylum Streptophyta; class Magnoliopsida; order Solanales; family Solanaceae; genus Datura; species Datura wrightii. Next base: position 103,311,693 of record JASDFA010000007.1, read on the forward strand.
CTAAATCATGGGTTGGGTAATTCTTTTCATGCTTCCTCAATTGCCTCAAAGCGTAGGCAATCACCTTACCGTGTTGCATCAGAACACACCCTAACCCAACGCCTGAAGCATTACAATAAACAGCATAGCCCTTTCATCCCTCTAGTGAGCCTAATACTGGTGTAGTCATTAACCTATCTTTTAATTCCTGGAAACTCTACTCACAAGTTACTATCCACTGGAACTTAGCTGCCTTTTGAGTTAGCTTCATCAATGGTTCTGATAGGGCGGAGAATCTTTCCACAAACCTTCTATAGTATCCGGCTAACCCTAGAAAGCTGCGAACTTCGGTTGGAGTGGGTCTAGGCCAAGTATTTACGACCTTTATTTTTTGTGAGTCTACCTGGATGCCTACATCTGACACAATGTGGCCCAAGAAATCCAATGAATTCAACCAGAACTCGTATTTAGAGAACTTTGCGTATAGCTTGCGATCTCTGAGGACCTGGAGTACTATTTGCAAATAATCCCTATGCTTCCCTTCTGAACCTAAATATACCAGAATATCATCAATAACTACTATCATGAAAAAATCTAGAAATGGCCTGAATATGTTGTTCATCAGGTCCATAAACACCATTGGGGCATTCGTCAACCCGAAAGACATAACTAGGAACTCAAAATGACCATATCTAGTTCTAAAGGCTGTGTTTGGAATTTCCTCCTCTTCAACTAGTACCTAGTAATACCCTGAACTCAAGTCAATCTTTGAGAAGTATTTTGCCCCCTGCAACTGATCAAACAAATCATCTATTCTCGGAAGGCGATATCTATTCTTAATAGTAACTTTATTCTACTACTGATAATCTATACACATTCATAGTGAGCCATCTTTCTTTTTCAAGAATAAGACTGGCGCACCACATGGTGAGGCACTGGGCCTAATGAAGCCTTTATCTAAGAAGTCTTTCAGTTGATCATTCAATTCCTTCAGCTCGGCAGGAGTCATTTTGTACGGAGGAATAGATATGGGTTGTGCATCTGTTAGCGTATCAATGGAGAAGTCAATTTTCTGTTCTAGGGGAATATCAGGAAGCTCATCTAGAAACTCACTAACCACTAGAATAGACTAAAGATTTGAGGATTCTGTCCACACATCCCAAGCCCTGACAATATGATATGTACAGCTCTTCGCAATAAGCTTCCTTGCCTGGAGATAGGATATGAACCTACTTTTTGGCGTAGCTGCATTACCATTCCATTCCTGCACTATCTCTCCTGGGAAATGGAATCTGACAGTCGTTGTCTAGCACTCAATATTGGCATAATCATCTTGGGTACAGTTACGTGCTCAAGTGCTATTTTATATCTTAATTATGTCATGTTTGTCAATTTAATTAAGTATATTCTCATGTGATTTTAATATTTATGTGCATAAGTTAGCCAATTTGATTAGCCTTTATTTTTTTGGTGTATTATGCCAAGGATGAGGATAAAAATGATGTTCAAGGAACAAGGGAGAAACATGGCAAGAATATCACTTGAAGGCAACATGGCATGTCAAAGGGAAGGCTGGTCGTGCTAGGCAGCGTGCCACGCTATGCGTGTGCCGCGCCCAGCGCTGTGCCATGCCCAGTTTGCACGCGCGAGGAGGTTGCCAAGACATGCCCTGTGCGATAGGCGACGTTCCATGGCAGGCACATGGCGCGACCTGCAGCGTGCAATGCCAGGCGACGGGCGGGTGCCTCGCACAAGGCTTTCCGAGAAGATACAAACCAGTGTTGTTGCGCATTTGCTCCATGTCACAGAGGCAAAATGGCGCGACCAGCTCTGTGACATGGAGGCAGTCCATGGCCGGCCAAAAAGTGCAAATTTTCACTTAGTATAAATTAAAACCTTAGCTCCAAAAATCACTTATCACAAAATATCTCTGGGAAACCGTAAAGGAGCGAAGGAAGAAGTGAAGAACTCTACCTAGGGTTCATTGTTTCTCCTTCTCTTTTAATTATTCTTTTTAGTGCTCTACTATAATTATGTTTTTGAGTATTTGTTCGAACATTAGTGGTTAATACCCTTCCCCTAGGGTTGAGGCTACGCAATATGATTGTAAATGCATGAATTCTTCATTGGTTTGAGTTTTAGTTGTTGTTTTGTCTTACATTCTTTATTATTGTTGTTTTTATGCTTGATCTCCATGAAAATAAATGTGTTAATCTTATGTAAAAGCTCAAAAGAGTAACCCTAGGCTAGAACATGAGAATGTAGGGAGCAAGTTCTTACCTTTACGATAGAATTTGCGGTTAGGATAGAAATTATCCCTAATTTTCCTTTCTTGGTTATTAAAACGAGATGAGCTAGACATGGACATAGAATTGTTACATCACCACTCATAGAAGTCATTGTGAAACTAAGTCCAGTTAAATGATTAAAGGTACGAAATTCCATAATCAAGGGTGGAAACTCCATAAACCACATCTATGTATTTAAATTGCTCACGAATTAGGACGTCATATCCACGCTCAACAATTTAGGTATGAGACTAGTTTGTCATGTTTAGAGGCTTGAAAAACCATGAACATAGCAGCTTAATTATGCGAGACAACAACTGGAGTTTTCATACTCAAACCATTGAGAATTGTAGCATTGCATGATTATTAGGCCTTAACTCTAGTTGCTTCTTGTATTGTTTCTCGAGTATTTTGTGATCACCCCTAGACCTAATTAGAATTTCTCAAAATTTTATAATCAACACTTGTGAAGGGTAATTTTAACACTTGAACTTGATAATTCATTGAATTGGTCTAGTCCTTGTGGGTTCGACATCCGCACTTAAAAAGGGCCACTGTATTACTTCTACGACCGGGTACGCTTGCAAGTGCACTGGAGCGCAAATAAATTTTTGGCGTCGTTGTCGGGGACTGGCGAAGTTTAGTGAATTTTTCTATTTTTGTGCGATTTTTTATTTCCTTAAGTGTTGAAAAACTTGGTCTTAGTCTGCTACATTGAAGGTAACAGGTTGTCCTTGCAGAGCTGGCAAGGAATAGAGAGCTGGTGGACCCATTGTTGGAACCTGAACGCCAACTGCATTTTCTCAGGAGGGAAGCTCTAGAGCAAAAGTTGAAAATATTACAAGAGCAGTTGCAAAAACATCCACTAGTGGAGCAAGAGTAGTTGTTACCTGATTAAATGGCAGCCCAACTAGTTCGCGAAGTGGCAATCCCACTAGTGACGAATATGACCTCCAGTATCCGCAAACCGGAGCCAAAAAGGAACTTTGAGCTTAAACAGAACATGGTGCAGCTATTACATTCGAGTGGCCAGTTCACTAGGATGACTCATGAGGACCCACAGCAGCACTTACAAAACTTCTTGGAGATCAATGACACTTTCGTCCCCACCGGAGTGTCAACTGATTATGTCCGACTCACACTCTTCCCATTTTAATTATTGGGAGAGGCAAAGAGGTGGTTGAAGGCTGAGCTACCTAATTCCATTACTTCTTGGGATGACTTAGCAAAGAAGTTCCTCATCAGATTCTTCCCTTCAGGCAAGACTGCCAAGCTCAGGAGTGAAATATTAAGCTTCAAGAAGATACCTTAGGAGAACTTGTATTTGTCTTGGGAAAGATTCAAGTCACTGTTGAGAGACTGCCCCCATCACCAGAAGTCCAATGAGGTGCTAGCCCATACCTTTGTGGAGAGTCTACACCCACATACAAAAATCTTACTAGACTCTGCATCGGGTGGGCAAGAATTGGAGAAGACATATGATCAGTTGTACACTTTGTTGAATAGGATTGCTCAGGGAAATCTAGAGTGGCACAGCGAATCATCGACAGCGGCAGGTAAGAGAGCAATAGGGCTGATAGAGGTGGATGGTGTCAATGCCTTGGCGGCACAGCTAAAATTATTTCAACAACAGATGATGACTCAGTTCAACAAACTGAATATGAACCAACAACATGGACAGGTGAATGCAGTTCAGTAGGCTCCCAGTTAGTGTGAAATCTATTGAAATAATGGGTACAATGCAGAATCTTGCGGGGCTAATCCTGAATCGGTCAAGTTCGTTGGGAATGTTTACAGAAACAATCAGAATTTTGGGAACAACTATAACAAGAATTGGCAGAGCCACCCAAATTTTTCTTAGGGTGGAAATCAAAGTAAGAGTTACCAGCAACCTCAGGAGCAGCAGTATCATTAGCAGAATAGGCAGAATGGTGGCCAATCGAGCAGAAGCAACATTGAGGAGATATTGCAGAAAATTATGGCTACGCAGACCCAATTGGCAAAGAATCAGGCGAGGATGGCATCATATTTGAAAAATCAGCAGTTGGCCACCCACAATCTAGAGAAGCAGATGGGTCACTAGACATAAGGAAGCGGGGGATAAATGCGGGGAAGAAAAAGTTCTAGGAGGTATTATTTGTCTTCCTAGTCTTTGACACAAGAAAGGGGTGTAGAAAAATCCTTTTTCTTGTGTCGAAACGAAAGAGTAATGATTCTTGATCCTGTTTGTTAAAAATTCCTAGTCTTGATTTCTATTTTTCCTTTTCCAGATGTATCAGAAACCTTTTACCCTACACCCCACCCCCTTTACGTATAATATACGAAGTGGTGGACAAACAAAAACAGAGAGGAAATTTTATTAATTAAATATAACTTCTTCTAATATATTATAGCAGCCAAGAAATTGAGTGATTCCTTCTTTCTTCCAACTTTGAAAGTACTGATAGATACTATCATATAACAAGAAGAAGTGGTATAAATAAATCAATGAAGTTAATTTTTCAAAAACATGATCAGATTAGCAGCTTCTCAGCACACCAGACCTCAAGGAGGATTACCCAGTGATACAGATACAAACCCCCGACAGGTCAATGCCATCAATCTAAGGAGTGGTAGGAAATTGGTTGATGCATCACCAAAACAGAAGAGAAATGAGGTGCAGCCAGAGCTGGTCAGAAAATGACCACCTACTAACAAGGGTAATAAGCGGAAGCATAAACATAACATAGCATCATAAGCGGAACGTACTACATACACAACAGCTGAGTACTACATATAGTTTGAAAGCCTCTATCATATCAGATAGGTTGATGGGACAACATCCCCAACTAACCCAGCAAAATAAACTTTGAACTAAAAGGAACATCAATATCTGAAACATATGGTCCTCAGAGAATAAGGACTTACCACGAAGCTGGACGCTGAACTCTGAGATGGACTACTGTCAGTGCTAAATCTGAATATTGAAGACTATATCATAAAACGATATAGCATAGAGTATGCAGTCAGTACGTGGAATGTATCGAGTATACAAGGTAAGTAAAACAGATATTTTAAAATAAATAAAAGCTCATAATGATCATAAGGCTAGGACAACATGCTCATAATATAACTATCATAAGATAACATAAGGCTCAAGGTTTTCAATTCGTTCGTAAACCATTCATAATCAAAGTCATGAGAGAAACTTTATTAAATAATCACTTGATCCAAATATCATAAACATATCAATGCATAAAACATGCGGAACAATGAGAGATTCTTATAACTGACATACCCCATATGAGCACACATGGAGCCTGACTTGTAAATTCCTAGTCGGGGGGGTGTTCATACCTTGCCAAAGGTAGAACCATGAAGGGAGTGATATCACACATGACAGGGCCCATTTGGACAAAGGGTATAGTCACAACAGAGGTTCCATCATGTCCTACGGTGGCACGTAGTTCTGAGATTCGGGGAGAAACCTGGGCCCCGAACCACTCGGTGTTAAATACTACTCTCAAAACATATATAGTGATCATAGTATAATATGAATGAGATTCATGGACTCGTTAAATCATGATAATCATAAGAATGCTTGTAAATACGTGAACTAGCCATGAGGGTAAGGCCCATGAGTAGCCAAAAACATAGTTAGTAAATCATGAGGTTCATGCATGCTTGCAAATAATGTATAGACTTTTTAAATCATAATTTCATAATAGGAATTTGAATAAATCCATATTATAACTCATAATCATGATGGATAAGAATATCAACAATTGAAGTAAAGATCATAATTTGATTCATCATAGAACATGCATAATTAGGCATAATTTAATAGAAATTGAATTCAATAAATTTATAGTTGAATTAGTTGTAAAATATGATCATGATTCATAAAATATGGTGTCAAACATGAGAAGTATTAACCCATGGATATATCATTAGAATTCCACAAGATTTAAAACAAAACCACATGAGATTTTTAAACAAAACTACATGAATTAAGAGAGATTGAGCATCGGTGTGAATGAGAACTCCCATTCATAACCTTATATACCTGGTTATGGCTGATTCTAACACTTCCTTTAATGCCCAAGAAGGAATTGAAGAAATACTTTGAAGAATTGCCTTGATCACCTCTCTAGACTATCACTCTTGCATGCATGAATATGAAATGACATAAAATGAACTTAACCCATTTAAAAGTCATTATCCATAACTCAAAACGACATAGTTTAGGCTTTAGGATCTTAGGAATTACGGAAAAGACCTTACTAAATTCACATAAAATAACTGTCAGAAGGCCCCAATGAGGGACCAAACGACTCATCACCACGGGCCACGACTCGTGGAGTCATCCATGAGTTTCACTGCTTCTCAAGTCTTCTAGGCTCATAACGGAAGACATAACGACTTTTTACTTGGTGACCATGACTCATGGTCACCATCCGTGATCTGCACTACCTCTAATTCTTACCTTGCTTCATCCTGCTGCTCACGACCCTCCTCATAAATTGTAGTGATTGACCAAGACCTGTGGGGTCCTCCCGTCAAGTACACTGACTCTCTTCCTTCTCTTTTCTTACTCCCTCACCCGAAAACTGACCTAATGAGTCGTGGGGCCTGACCACAACTCATGGTCACGTCCATGGGATCCCATTTCTCAAATTTTCAAACTCATCACCTAGGCCTCCCCACGAGTCACATCACGACTCATGGGCTGCTCTCACGGGTCACCTCACGACACGTCTTAATGCCTGATGTCTGGTGCCAGATTTTAAGTTTTTCTCTGTTTCAAGTCCTAGGTCTAATCTTTGGGCTTTCGGTGTATAACAACTGGCCATGGCGCTAGGCCGGTTGGCGTGGTGTGGTGCCCAGTGCACCCGACCTTTGGCCCTGGCCTCCTTCTTGCTCGATACCATGCTCGTATGTTCGTCCCTCAAGCCCTTCCTCACATATGTCGTACTCCGAAACTCTCAACATACATGCACACGCGTCCGTTAGATGATAGAAACTTACGGCGTGTAACAAAAATATGTTTTACGAGCTAATTTTTCATTTTTATATTTCCCAAAAGTGAGATAATAAGAAAATAAGATTGTCGAAGAAAGGTCGGCCAGGAGGATTGAGCGACAGCACATCGATATGGAGCCACACGTGCACTGGTGCACAGAGAAGAGGGGCGATGCATTTAGGCAAGCACTGGGCTACGCGAAGCGTACATGAGCAGGCTAAGCGACGTGCACGCAGGTTGGTACACTAAGCCACGCGACGCGCGAGCATCGCACTACATCTGACCCTGGCCAAAATGGGTGGTACTCGCTATTATTTATATAACTTTTGATCCCCAAATCATTTTTATCTCATTTTTTAATTAAAAATTCAAGAGCTCTTCGAGGTCTATCCATTGGAGAACTTAATTCCAACTTCTAGGATCATTATCCAAGCCTTCAACACCAATTAAAGTTGTGATCTTGTAAGTAATCGTTGTGTAGTTCCTCAAACTCAAGTTTGCTTCTTTAGTTGTGATTTTGTTGAGGTTTTTCCAAGGGATTGGGGTGTGTTTTACATCTTTTCATAGTTTTTGTACATCGAGGGGGAAGGTAAGGACTTCTACACCTCTCTTTACCATTAAAATTGGAAATTCTACGCTATATATTGGAACAGCTATCGATATCAAAACTCTGCTTTGTTTGTTTGATTTGTGCATTATTTTATGTGGATTGTAAATAATGAGATCATTGGGCATTTGTAAAGTGATTGTTTTTTGAAGGATTTGATTAAGTAAGGTGGAGTTAGCAAGTTCCCTGCAAGGTATGTTAAGGCTAACCTCTTTCGGCAAGTTATTCTCGCCGTATAGTTGATACGACTTTTGCCCTCATAGTAGTTCATGTTTATGTATCTTATGGTTAGCTACTATGAGATGAATTGATGTTGTAGTGTAGTATACCTTGTCGAGATTGACTATATTCATCTTTGCCTCTCACTCGGAGTGACATAGAAATTACCTGTTTATTTTATTGCTGTCTTGAGGGGCTAGTGAGGTTTTGCTATAGTATCGAGGCCATAGAGGTTGTGGTTAGCTGTTGAGCATACTTTGTTAAATCAGACAGCATAGGGCGCAACGTGGTGATATAACTTTCTAGTTCGATGCCTATATATATATATATAGTAAAGCTCACCTACTGGCTATTGGCGTACCTTGATGCCTACAGGGCTAGAATCTTGGTAATACAGTCTTACCTTCGAGTTAGTGGCACCAGGATTGCCTAATGATCTAGGTGGTAGGCTGTTAGATGAGGTATGTATTGCCGGTGACCATATAAGGTTCATACGACTTACTGTTTGTCGTATAGATCGCTCAAGAAACCACCCTAGCTGTTAGTAATTTGATAGATTATGTGATATCCTAAATAATGATCTTATCATTTGTCAAACGTGGGGTCAATGTCCTTGGCTATTCATGTAGAGGCCCACGTACATGTTGCCTAGAAGGGCTAAATTGTAGCATCTCTGCCTACAGGGCTACAAGTTGCTCATAAGAGCTATATGACATTTGGAAGAACCAGATTAACGCCTGTAGAACCATATTGAAGTCTATTCACTTATGAACTTCCCTTATGCCGTAGTGGCATCACTGGCAGTAAAGTTTTATGTGCTCGGGGTATAGTGACAAGAGCCCAGACGGCTCAAATATATTTATAGGAGCCCAGAAGGCTCAGAAACAGTCATAGGAGCCTAGAAGGATCGGATACAATCTTAAAAAATGAGTATGTTACTTACAGCCTGCTTGTGGGGCTATAGTGGTACAAATAGAACTATATAGATTAATTTGTACTTTCTGGGGCTTATGGGGGCCTAGGTGGGTTATTCTATGCTGCTTGTACCTTCCAGGCTTATCGAGGCCAGGTAAGGTTCTTGTTTGAATATTACCTATTAGTTACAATTCATGTTTGTGAGATTGTATAGGTTAACTTCTAGCCCTTATTGCTAATTACTTTCAGTTCCTCTATCTGCTTCTTTTAAGTTTATTTTGCTTCCTCACATATTCGATATATATTATACTGAGGCCTACAGCACTGTATACTTGCTTGCAGGTTCATATAAATAGTTTTCAAGACCTTCGTGGTGGCTGTTCAGATTTAGCAAATTGGCTACCTCCTTTCCTCCAGAATTTCCATACGATTAGAGGTTTGCCTTTTTGATGTATAGTTTTTGGGTAGGTTGGGGCCTTGTCCCAACCAATATCTTATTCTTTAGAGGCTTTCATACTACAGGTTGCTAGATATGTGTTATTGGCCGTATGAGGCCTAATTGTATTATCAGTTGGTAGCCTTGTTGGCTTATATATATGTATATGTGCGCCTGTCTTCCTTTTGATATGATTTCGACAGTATGGTGGTGTTGTTGGCCCGCATAGAATGATATTATTATTGCAACTATTAGGTCTATTATTTTTGCGTAGGTGTATGTTGCAGCCTTGTCAGCCTAAGGCTATGTTTTGAGACAAGATATAGCTAATCGTTTTCTTGAATATGTGTTTCTGGTATGCACCAAAAATGTATATGTCTAGCTAGGTAAGCTTAGGGTCCAGTATGGCATTAGGTACCAGTTAAGCTTCCAAGGTGGGGCGTGACAAACTTGGTATCAGAGCAACATCATATCCTAGGGAGTCTGCATGCCATGTCTAGAAGAGTCTTGTTTATAAATGTGTTGTGCACCATATTTTATAAGCAAGAGGCTACGAGGCATGATAGTATGGTTACCCCTCTTTCTTCTCAAATTGTGTTATAGAGCTGAGTTATATAGGGTTGAGTCCCTAAGCTTACCTTGTTATGTCTGTCTATAGAGATGTCTGATACAAGATAGAGTACAACCAGTCGAGAGCTAGATACAGCAGTGGGAGAGGGTACTAGTAGGGTTATCCAGCAGTGGGAGAGGGTACCAGTAGGGTGCCATAGTTGGCAACAGCCCAGCTTGAGTGCAAATGGGAAATATCTTCTCGATCTCCCCAGCACTCTCCACGATACTAGGAACCTCCTCGGGCAATAGAAGTGCCAACACCACTTCCAATTCTTCCTACACCTTCAGACTAGGATGTCAGAAGTGAGGTATATATGTTGGCTCAGATAATGGTTGCTCAATGCCAACCAGTAGTTGTTGCCGAGATTACTGAGGGACCTAGAAGTTTGAGGGTTCATAAGTTTCTCACCTTAAGTCCTCCACAGTTTACAGGGACATACCATAGAGAGGACTCTCAAAACTTCATAGATCAGTTGTAGAGGATATTCAGGATGATACATTCTTTGTCCGCAGAGTCAATTGAGTTAGTGGTGTTACGACTACGAGATATAGCAGTTCAGTGGTATGAGAGTTGGCAAATGTCCAGAGGCAGAGGTGCACCTCCACCTACATGGCCCAGTTTCTCTGAGGCCTTCATAGACCATTACTTGCCTCTAGAGATCTGACAAGCCAGAGTAGAGTAGTTCTTACATCTGGAGCAGGGAAGGATGAGCATCCGAGAATATGCGTTGAGGTTTGATTCCTTGGCCAGATATGTGCCAACATTGTTGATACTATGTCATTTAGGGTACATCAGTTTATAATAGGACTTGCACTAGAATATGTGGAGTCTTGTATTATAGCCACATTGCGATAGGAAGTGGATATCTTGTGATACTATGCCATTTAGGGTACGCACTGGCAGGCTCACTACATGGCACGTCGTGCCCAACCCTAACCGACATGGGCGGTGCTCACTATTATCTATATAACTTATGATCCCCAAATCATTTTTAACTTTTTTTTTAAATTCAAGATCTCTTCGAGGGATTTCCATTGGAGAACTTAATTCCAAGTCCCAGGATCGTTATCCAAGCCTTCAACACTAATTAAAGTTGTGATCTTGTATGTAATCATTGTGAAGTTCCTCAAACTCAAGTTGGCTTCTTTAGATGAGATTTTGCTGAGGTTTTTCCAAGGGATTGGGGTGTGTTTGACATCTTTTCAGAGTATTTGTTCATCTAGGGGGAAGGTAAGGATTTCTATACCCCTTTTTACCATTAAAATTGGAAATTCTACGTTATATATTGGAACAGCTATCGATCTCGAAACTCTGCTTCATTTGTTTGATTCGTGCATTGTTTTAGGTGGCTTGTAAATATTGAGAAATTGGGCCTTTATGAAGTAATCATTTATTGAAGGATTGATTGAGGAAGGCAGAGTTATTGTGTCGCCTACAAGGTATGTTAAGGCTAACCTCTTTTGGCAAGTTATTCTCGTGGTATAGTTGATACGACTTGTGCTCTCGTAGTAGTTCGTGTTTATGTATGCTTTGGTTAAATACTACGAGATGAATTGATATTGTAGTGTAGTATCCCTTGTCAGAACTGACTATATTCAGCTTTTCCTTTCGCTGGGAGTGACATAGAGATTACCTATTTATTTTATTGCTGTCTGGAGGGGCAGTGAGGTTTAGCTGTCGTACGGAGGCCATAGAGGTTGTGGTTAGATATTGAGAATACTTTGTTAAATTGGGAAGCATACGGCACAATGTAGCAATATAACTTTCTATTTTGTGCTATATATATAGTAAAGCTCGCCTACAAGCTGTTGGCGTACCTTGACACCTACAAGGCTAGAATCTTGGTAATACAGTCTTACCTTCAAGTAAGTGGCACCAGGATTGCCAATTGAACTGGGTGGTAGGATGTTAGATGAACTATGTATTGCTAAATTCAGCAAATTGGCTAGCTTCTTTCCTCTGGAGTTTCCATATAATTAGAGATTTTCCTATCTTTTGATGTATAGTTTTCGGGTAGGGCGGGTCCTTATCCCGACAAATCTCTTACTCTTTAGAGGCTTGCAGACTACAGGTTGCTAGACACGTCTTGTTGGCCATTTGGAGCCTAATTGTATTATCAGTTGGTAACCTTGTTGGCTCATATATATGTATATATGCACTTGTCTTCCTTTTGATATGATTTAGATAGTATGGGGGTCTTGTCGGCTCACATAAGATTACGTTATTACTGCAACTGTTGGGTCAGCTGTCTTTGCGCAAGTATATGTTGTGGTCGTGTCGGCCTAAGGCTATGTTTTGAGTCGATATTAGATGATCATTTTCTTGAATATATGTTGCTGGTATGCACCCAGAAGTGTATATGTATAACTAGGTCAGCTCAGGTCGAGTGTGGCATTAGGTGCCAATTACGCCTCCCAAAGTGGGGCGTGACAAAGAACCTCTCCAAAAAGGCATGTTTTAGCTCCCTCCAGTTGGTGATAGAGTCGTTTGAAAACTCCAACAACTATAAAGTAGCTTCACCAGCTTGAGATAATGGAAACAGCCTCTGCCTGATAGCATCCTGGCTCACTCCTAGCAACCTGTAAGTCTTGCAGAACCCCACAGAATTCATCAAGTGGAGATGTGCATCATCAGCTATATTACCACTAAACACTCCCTTCATGTTTAGTAACTGAATCATCGTGCTAGTGATATCAAATTTTTCCCCAGCAAGCATAGGTGGGGGTAAAATAGCTCCTGTTAACCCAACTTCATCAATATATGGGTCCTCATCATCATCAAAGTGAGGAGCATATCTACGAAACTGGTGTGGATTCACGACCTTTGTTCCCCCTTTTGTTTCAGCCAACATTATCACCGGTTTCTGGGCATCATCTACCTCTTGAAGAGTAGCTTGTCGGGCTAACTCAGCTTGAAGGGACTCGTTAGCTCAAATAGCTTCAGTTGCCAATCTTCCCTCCATCTGTTCTAGAGTCTCTAAACCAACCATTCATTGCAGTGTTCTCTCAAGCTCTTGGTCAATTGGTACTAGAGGGTTTTTGCTACTCTGCATACTTGGCATTCACCAAGTGCTAACCTGTGTAATAACAAAAAGAAAAGAAAAACATAAATGAGGAAATAATGACTAAAAGTTAAATAAAAGAAATTATCTAATCCTAAGTCGTATTCCTCGACAATGCGGCCATTTTTGATAACGCTCAAATTACACCCTGAAGAAGTATAACATGAACATTATCAATAAAGAACCTAACTAAATTGGGGTTGATCCCATAGTGAATATGGTCAATATACAAACTAATGCTAGTATTCACACTTTTAGTTCAATTATTTCCTAAAACGGGGGTTCTAAATTAAGTAATAGTATTGTGATATGGAGTTGTGGTCGATAGTTACGCAATTAACTAGGAAAGTGTTCCCCATGGCTTTCTAACTAGGTCAGATCATTACACTCGTGGTCTATCCCAATACTTAGCCTGTAGAACTGATAAATTATGCTCATCTAAATGACTGATTCACCCCGATTAGATGACTTTACTCAATCACCCAGTTAGGTCTCATGAGCGATTTCACTTTTTTGTTTATCAATAGTTCCAAACTAACTCTCTTATGACTGCAGCTCAAGCTATTCAATGAAACTCATTTTCAAAGCTTTGTTATTCTTTTCTTTTCCTAATCTCTACTTCTCTAGGTTCAAGCAAGCAGAGAATTTGGGCTAGGCCTAACATTACGCACCATTAAGAAATATTATACATGAAGAAAAGAACAATACATGCATTCGTGTTGGTTTAGAATCACTTTGTGTTAACCCTAGTTTGTTATTCCATCATAGTTCCCACAACTCTAGTTGTGAAGGATTTTGCTATTCATGATTGCAATAATAAAATCAGATTTCATAGAAGAAAACATAAATGAATACTTACAATATTGATAGAAGAAAAACCCAAGAATTAATTGCACAATCAAATTGTCGAAAAAACAAGAATAATGATGAACTCTATCCAAGTATTCGAGTATTTGCTCTCCAAGAATTTAGAAAACCCAAAAACTATGATTACAATTGAAAAGTGTCGGATCCTCCTAAGGAAAATAACCTAAAATTATTTATACAATTAATGAAATCCTTTTCTACTTTAACATGGATTCTGCTGCCGAGTCTTCACACGATCATAGCATGATACTACGAGTCATAGAAAGGTTTTGTAATACCAATCTGTAGGTTCTGTCTTCTCAGGTACTGGAGTTTGTTACGACTCATACAATGATACTTCAAGTCGTAGGAGCTTTCATGCCTTGAACTTCTGAAACTTGGCATCTTTGATATTTCTCATATGAGTCTTTATTATGGTTCATACCATACTAGTACGGCTCGTACAATCTTGTCGTGCCCTAAATCTGCCAAGTACCCAACTCTCAGAATCTTACCACAAGTCCGTCAGTACGACTCATACCTTGCCTTCATGACTGATGCCTTCCACTAGTACCAATGGGTTCAACAAATGCCCATATTCTGTATCTCGTATCACAAACAATCAGTATGGCTTGTACCTAGATGGTACGGCTCATACTGTCACTGGTAGGATGGCTCTACACTTGTGCACGCTTTTTAAAGTTATGCTATGGGTTTCAAGTATAGCTTATACCAGGATGGTACAGATCGTACTGAGACCTGCAACACATCATTTTCTGCTCTATTTCAACTCCTTTTCCACAATCCAACTCCCGGGCCTAATTTATTGAAAACAAGGTTAGAACACATCATATCCGTATAAACACACCTAAGTACAAGCATTTTTTCTATATTTTAAGTGTTGAAAGTGCCATAAATCCGCGGCACATTTGCAGACTAGCAATCGGTTCCTTAGTTTTGATACCATAACTTTACCGAGTAAACCAACTGTAACTAAATATACATATAAGGCATATAAAAAAACAATAAAAAATTATGTGTTGGACTTCAAATAATATAATAAGAAGTTGTTTACACTTGAAGTTTCACTGGCCTGAAATACATGATCGGTAAGAAGCTCAACTGAAATTTGAATCCTGACATAACATCTGTACATGTAGAACATATATAACACGGACCTATGAAGTCTCTACTAATATCTGTAAATTATAACATGTAATATTGTGGGGACAAGGTTCTAACTATAACACCCTGTACATTTAGATCGATTAATTATTAGGTTTTAGACGTATAAGTCTAGTTTTATTATTAATATACATTGTATGTCAAGGAAAGGCTGAGGGTTGGAGTCACATGCAAAACATCGGGCGATAGACCAAAATCCCAAAAGCCTGAGCAAATGGCATGCTGTGACACTAGGTGCATCGCTGGCTGCATCGTGATAGTGTTATGGGGTGTGTTATATATGTATATATATAAGTTATATATTTGTCATTTCTTACATTTCCAATTCTATGGAAACCTCAATTTCTCTCTTGAAATTCATAAAATCTTGCTAGTTTAATAAGATTTGATCATCCAAAGTTGAATCCAAGCTTAGTCCTGTGAATCTGTTAGTTAGTACATATTGTATCCTTTAGTTTTCCTCTATTTGTGGAAAATTTCAAAGGGTGGTATTGTATGTATACTCTAGCTCTTAACTCCTAGCTTAACTATTATAAGGTATGTGTTCTTTATCCTTGTTCAATTCTTGTTTCTAGCTTTGAAAGTTAGTTCCATAGATTTCTTACTGATATCATGTTCGTATATTATTTTTCTTGCCAATTAGTGGTGGGTTCAGTTATGTGGTGTTGTACGCTTCTTTGTGGTAGTATTTTCACAACTAGGAGAGCAAGTCTCGACTTAGCTACTATGTTCATGAGTAAGGTATGTTTAGGCTAGTCTCTTTCTCTTTCAACATGCTTTTTCATATATTCCAACTTATCATGGATATTGATAGTATTCTTATTTATCCTCATGTTGGTCATATCAGCGTGTTGTGTCAAAGGTTGTTGCTTGATTCAAAAGTTAGGAACCGATTTTGATGTATGTATTGGTGAACTCGTGTCGATTGTCGTGTTGTCGTGATCATTTTTAGTATTCTTGTTCATCCTTGTGTGGTCATGTTGGCATGTTGTGAGTTGTGGTTGGTCGTGTAAATTGGGAATGAGTATCTATATGTGTGTGTGTGTGTGTTTGTGTTGTGTATTGGTGATTATGGTTGGTGGTCGTGATTGTCTTGATTGATGGATTCACGCTGGTTGATTCTGAGATTGAGGATAGGGTTGGTTACACATATTGATGAATTAAGTTGATAGATTATAGTTCTTTGGATTTTGGTGAAGTTGGGGATAGAGTTTTTAGGTTGTGACTCTTCTATTGGCTGTGAAGTCGAGGATGGATTTACATATGTTGTGGTCTTGTGACTTTGATATATGTTCTTTTTTAGTCAGTTATGAAATCAGGGTTGGATATGATAATTGTATACTTGTTAGTGTTGAGTTGTTTATCATGTATACATATGCATACTTGTTTTTTAGTATGAAATCAGGGTTAGATATAATAATTGTCTAGCATGATTAATTTTGTATATGATTAAAACCTATAAGGCCATGAGAGTTTTTTAGCATGGTCGAGCTTGCATTTTTCATTATCTTGTGAAGCTGTGAGTAGTTACGCAGGGTTGAATTTATGTATTGCTTTAGCATTATATTACATTCATATCAAATGCACATTCTTGTTAATTGAGCATTGACCTCTGGGATGTGTATGGTCGAGGTTGTAGTTCGTTTGAGGCTTGGAGTGTCACACCTAATGTATTGTGAGTTTACAGCACTTTCGACGCTTAAAATTGAAAAAATAGCATGGATTTAGGTATATTTATATGGATATGAGGTACTTTTACTTTGTTTTAAGGGAAAATAGGTGTTGGAGCAATAATGTGCAAAAGATGCATAAGTGCAGAAAATCAGTCAAGTACAAATCTCAGTGCGAGCTGTACATTGATTGTACGAGTCGTACTAAGAATCATGATGAAAATCAGAAGGCTGAAATAAGAGAAAGGAAAAGTGCGACTCTTAGTACAAGTCGTACCAAGATGGTATGAACCGTAACTGGAGTCATGGAAATATTCAAAGAAATTTGCACAAGGCAATCTCTTGGTATAGGTGGAATTTATTGATCGTAACAACTTACAACCCATACTATGAGCCGCGGTGAGCTTCAGTGATTCTTAAAGACTTGGAAGAAATCCAGATTCAACAAGCAAGTGCGAGTTGTAGGAGGAAGGTATGAGGTGTACCATAACACTCGTAGAAAACTTGAGAAGATGTCAAAGTTCTTAGGGCCAAGCCACGGATGGATTGTCTGACTCGTAGGACCATGGTACGAGTTTTACCAGCTGGCAACACTTAGAAATATCTGCAGCAACCAAGGGATGTACGAGAGGCAGGTACAACCCCTACAATCCTGTTACGGGTCGTAGGATCAATTGTGAGTCAAGCCGGCGCCAGATATGGAAAATTCCCTATTAGATTAGGAAAAGGTTTTTGATGCCTATATAGTACCTTTTATATTTTATTTTAGTAGAACAGCTAGAAATAAAGTAGTAGAGACATGTGAAAAGTATTATTTGTGAATTTTTATCAAGTTTTGGAGAGCAATTCTTAGGATCAATACTTGATTTCATCAGTTGTTCTTGAGATTGTTCATTGATATTCAAAGTAGGTTTTCTTTTGATCATTGTTGTAAGCATTTAATTATGTGTTTATCTATGTATGCTAAATATAATCTTACAATCATGAGAGGCTAAAACCTCCATAACTAGGGTCGAGGGAACCAAGGTGGATTAACGAAACAAGGTTAAACAAAAGTGATTCAAAACCAATGCTAAATGTTTGTATTGTATTCTCTTCATCTTTAACCATTTCTTAACGGTGTACAATGTTAGGACTTGCCTGAATTCTTTACCTGCTTGAGCCTAGAGAAGTAGAGATTAGGAAAAGAGAATTACAACAAAGCTTTGATCTTTATGATCATTGTATTAGCTTGAGCTGTGTTCGCAGGATAGTTAAATTTGGGACAAATTGATAACGGTTAGAAAGAAATCGCTCATGAGACCTGACTTGGTGATTGAGTATGGTCATCTAATAGGGACAAACCAGTCAATTGGATGAACCTTAGTTATCAATTCTATAAGTAAGAATTGGGATTGATCACGTATGTATACCCGAAAACCCATGGGTAACACTTACCCTAGTTATTTGATAATCTTGATAACAACCATAATTGCAATATTATTTTAATATTGTTTTATTTGAACCCCCTAATTTGGAGATAACTTACCAACAAGTTTAAGTACCGGCATTAGTCTAGATTTTAACCTATTCCCTGTAGGTTCGACCCCAACCTCGTAGTTGGGTTTTCTATAAACAACATCTACTTCATACTTTGCCAGGAAGTGTGAGTTTTAGCATTATCAAAAAGTGGAGCCATTTCAGGGGAATATGGCTAAGATTTAGATTAATTGCTTGTATTTAACTTTTTGTTATTATTTCCTGAATTACATTTTCTTTTTGTTTTTGGATATTCACGGGTTGTCTCTTGGTGAATGCCAAGTACTTGTCGGAGTGGAAACCCCCTGCTTCCTTTGGATCTCAAACTTGAAAGAACACTGTGAAGAATGGAGAACAAAAAGCAGAGAGATGGTTGTATTGCTAAAGAAGCTAGGCAAGCCAAGCTAGCTCGGCAAGCTGCACTTCAGGATATGGAGGATGCTCTAGATAAGGTTGCCAATGCTGGTCGTCATGGAAGGGGAAATAGAGGCCAATGATATGCCCCTCAATTCTTTGATGAGGATGACTCAGACATTGATGAAGTCGGGTCAATTGGAGCTATCGTAGCACCACTATTGCCTGATGGGGCAAATTTTGACATCACTAGCAGTATGATCCAATTATTGAACATGAAAGGGGTGTTTAGTGGTCACGCGGCTGATGATGCCAACATTCACCTAATGAACTTTGTTATAATATGCAAGGCATACAGGTTACCAAGAGTCATCCAGGATGCTATAAGGCTATGACTCTTCCTCTTTTCCCTGTCTGGGGAGGCCACTTTATGGTTATCGGAGTTTCCTAATGAGTCCATTTCCAAATTGAGGGAGCTCAAACAGGCTTTTCTAGAGAGATTCTTTCCACACTCCAGGATGTTGTAGCTTAAGTATGAAATCTATAATTTCCAACAACTGAAGACTGAGGCACTTCGTGAAACCTAGTTGAGGTTCAAGAAGAAGTTGACCAAGTGCCCGAGGCATAAAATTCCCGATGATAGCTTGCTGGAGATTTTTTACAGATCATTAAAAAATAGTACTAAAGTTGTAGCAGAAACTGTGGCAGGAGGAGTACTGATGAGCCACACCTAGGAGCAAGCTGCCACTATTCTAGACATAGTGACCAAAACAAACAGAGCATGACACACCCGGGAAGCAAAAGCGGCGACTGGTACATATGTTGTTGGTTTGACTGCAGATCAACAACGGAAGGAGGAGAATGTGACCAGGAAATGGTTCATATGCGCACATCATTAGACCTATTCACTAAGCATATCATGGGTGTTGGATCCAAAAATGTTAATATAGTGGGGACACAGGGACAGGAGCAATGCCTAAGCACTCTGATTTTGAGTAGGAGGCAAACTTCTTGGACAACCAGGTGGCGGGTCTCCGAGCCAACGCCCAAGGGTCTGGACAAGACACTTGGCGCCAAGGCTCTGGAAACCAAGGTCAAAACAAATATAAAGACAATTACAATCGAAATGAGTACATAGACAGAAGCCGAGGTCATGAGCGCGAGGGAGAATAGAGAAGGAATGACGGTTACCACAACGGACGAACAGGATTGTACGTGCCTCCGAATGCATATAAGGGGGAGGATGGATAGTCAAGGTTGGAAAGAATGACGGTTGAGATACTAAAGAAGGTTAGATGCACAGATGATTAGCTGAAAGACATCCGTAGTGATGTATCGAGCATGGGTCAGAGAGTTGAGTCACATGCTACGGCTATCAAGAAGATCGAACAACAGCTAGGGCAACTTTAAGCATCCATGAACCCTAGGCACTACCTAGTAACATAGTTCAGAATCCGAAGAATGATGGTTACTATATGCCTGTGATGACTAGGAGTGGGAAGACCACGGTTGATCCCCCTCTGTCGGTTGTAGTTGAGCTTCAAAGGAAGAAAGAAAGCATAATCGATGATGAGGATGAGGTTTCTAAGAATGAGCATAATGAGGATGTTGAGTTGACTGAGGCTCCAGCTGTTAAAAAGGGGCCTGAGGCTGAATGAGGAGAGAAGCAAGGAGCCACATAGATTTACAAGGTTATTCCATGACCACTGCCACCGTTCCCTCAAAGAATGAGAAGAATGCAGAGAATGGTAAGTTTCACAAATTCCTGTCAATGCTAAAACAATTACTGTAAACATACCATTGGTTGAGGCATTGGAACAGATGCTGGGATATGCTAACTTTATGAAGGACCTTATTACGAAGAGAAGATTCGTGAGCATGAGCCTATGGATAATGTGCATCATTGTAGCGTTGTAGCCTCACGGGTCCTTTCCCAGAAGAAGAATGATCCAGGTGTCGTCACCATTCCATGTACAATTGGTGATGTTGAGTTCACGAGGACACTCTACGACTTGGGAGAAAGCATCAATCTGATGTTGTTAGCTATGTTTAAGCAGCTAGGCTTGGGAGCCCCCACATTAACTGAGTTACTGATTACTGATCAAACTGTGAAGAAGCCTGTGGGGATCTTGTTTGACATGCTTGTTGAAGTGAATAGATTCATATTCCCAGCATACTTCGAGATCCTTGATTACAAGGTCAATTTAAAGGTCCCCATCATATTGGGGCGACCATTCCTTACCACTGTTAGGGCTTTGATAAATGTGGAGGCTGACCAATTGAAATTCAGACTCAATAAAGAAGAGGTCACCTTTAATGTCTGTTGGTCAATGAAGCAACCAAAAGAGTACAGAGTGATCTTATCAATAGAGGATGAACCCGAGTTCCTTGACGAAGTTTGAGTAGTCAAGAGACTTGCGTTGTGCCGCGACGTTAAATCAAGCACTTCTTAGGAGGCAACCCCTATGATAGTTTTGTGATTTCTGAGTAACCAAACTACCTACATCATTCTGCAACATTAAATTAAGCGTTTCTTGGGAGGCAACCCAAGTTTATTGACTTATGTGTCTTCAGTGTGCAAGGGAAACAAAAATAGGTGGCAGAAGAATTGTTGAACGGACTGGTGATACGATTCTTAGTACGACCGGTAAGACAATTGTATGGACCACAGTACGAGTCGTGGTGAGAAGAAGAGATGAATTCCAGTGCATGAGTTTAGGGTATGATTGATCCTACGACTCGTAACTTCATTGTATAGGTCGTAGTACTCACTGTAGTTACGAACTATGCAAGGCATGGACCTCAAAGTAAGAGAGACTTACGAGTCATAGTCCGAGTCATACCTGCATAGTACGAGTCATAAGATGTACTTGTAGGTCCACAGGTAAGTTTTCTCAACCTCTCTGTTATGAATCCTAGGGACGAGTTGTAGGCCCTTCCTACGACTTGTGGTACGAGTCATGATGGATCAAAAAGCTTAAAATTACCCGACTCGGCCCAAAACTTTCAATTTTCTCTAAAACCTATTTAAACTTCAAATAGACTGAACCCTTCTCCCACGCACTCAAAATCAAATTTACGAAAGAACTCGTGACTCCCTCACACCCGTAATCAGAATCACGATGAATTGAGCACACTTTTTGCTCAGATAACATTGTGAAATTTGAACTCCAACCCTAGTCCCTGATTTCCAGTTGAATTAACCAGTGTTGCACATCAGTCAAGTAAGTGTTATGCTTTGAATTTGGTAAAAAAGCCGATTGTGCCTGGGCAAAGTTTCTTATTCCCCGAGAGTCCTCTAAATGCTTGAAAAACTAAATAGGACAATGACCAGTGATGTGAACATGTGAATGTGTGACTAGGTAGGGATTTAACATGTTAAAATGGCACAATGAACTGTTAAACTTGAGTTACGAGTTGTGAGTAAAAAGGGGAGGAATGGGTAACTATTAAAACATGATGAATGCATGCCTAGACTTGGGGAATTCTGAGTACCCAACACAAAATCAAATTCACCTGCAAACTAAAAAAATAAGGCAGGGACAGGCTTCACAAGCCTTCCTATGACTCGTAGGATAGGTTGTTTGGACTATCCCAAGCCAAACTTGTAAAAACCATGGCGTACGAAACCTAGTACGGCTTGTAGTATCCTGCTATGAGTCGTACCTGACAATTGTACCAAGAATCAGAAAAGGGTTAAGTCCAAAAGTGATAGTATGATCCTTCCAATGACTCATGGAATTGACTTGCGGGTCGTACCATGAGTCGTGGAAAAATACAGAACATTTGTTTCCAAGGAGCATCCTCATGCGACTCGTGGTATGGATCGTACCTTCGTGGTATGATTCATACCTCAGAGGCGTAACATTGATATGAGACATTATGAGTCTCAGTACAAATCGTGCCTCCAAGATATGACTCGTACTGTAGACCCATGATAAATTACAGAGGACATTTTTCTTGCTTTCTTTTTCTCAGGTTTGGAATTCTAGCCCTTTTTCTCCACAAGTACAATGACATAGAAAAAAAAGAATCCAAGGCAACTGCTTAGAGGGCATTGATAGATGAAACCTTCGAATCCAAATGAGCCGTCAACACCCCTAATGGTTTAGTAGAAGAATACTGGTTGACACATCTGATACTAATGGGACCCAAACCTCTAGGGAGAAAACTAAAGCCTAGGTCATGGCGGCCACTGCTACATCTTCTGGTGCTCCTCAGTTTGAGGAGGGAGCCGTAGAAAGAGCCCAAGAATCTGGAAGCAGCTCTAATGAAGAAAAGGGTTCTGAGAGGTCCAATCCGGTGATGCAGATTGTGAGTCCGGATCTGAGGAGGAGGCATCCAATGTCGAGCAAGAGCAGACTCCGTCTAGGGAGAACCTTACCATTCGATGGAGAGTACCAGAAGCCCAGGAGATATATGAACAGATTTTTGCTCTCATTGCCAAGAATAAACCTAGGCGGAGAATTCAAGAAGAGCCATGAATCCTCGCCAATACATTGAATGAGGTGGAGGAGATGTAGCGGATATTTAGCTTCAATGGGTTTGACTCGATTACTAGAGCCCCGGATCGATACACTTCAGAGATTTTTCGGGAGTTCTATGCCAATTATTTGGAAACCATGGAGCAGAAAACAAAGGAGGGGCAAAAATTGAAAGATCAGCCTAAGATAGAGGGCGTCATGGTACGAGGCCATAATGTGGATATATTTGAGCGCACTATTGCTCAGGTGTTATGTGGGCCCCAATTCATACCACCACATGCTACATCAGAGTATGACTATTAGGTGGAGGCCATGAAATAGATCAAGCAGATGGGATTTGATGAAAAGCGGAGGAGGTTGTTCGGGGTTATTGCTGTGGACAAGGAAAAAGCAGAATGGGTCACTAGCGGCAAGCAAGTCACAAAGCATTCTCTGAACTTTATAGCAAAAGCCTGTTGGATGTTAGTGCACCACTGGTTGGCCCCGATAGTAAATGAAAATACCCTCAGTAGTGGCATGTATCATGTCCAGATACCCCATCAATATCCCAAGGGTCATTGCGGAGGAGATCTAGGATCGGGTTATGGGATTGAGCACTACCATCCAATTCCTGAGTCTCATATTCAGAACGTGCACAGAGGTAGGTATCAAGGTGCATCATGGTGAGAAGCACTTGTTCAGAGATAGAGGATCACATATATTGGCTTAAGTTAGGATGAGACGAACTCGGTATGTTGGGCACGACTTTCTACCGCAGTCCCTTTATCACAGATAGTTGGGGGCGCACAGTTGAATGTCCCCACTTCACAGGAGAAGGGTGAGACACTGGCTACAAATTCCATTCATTTAGAGGAAGCTCCTAGCACCTGCACTGCACCACCTATGGGACTCTCGAGCTAGACTCCATTCGGATACATGCTAGTGCATCAGGAATTTCTCCATAAGCTGGTCAAGAGACTGACCGTAGCTGAGAAGAAGGTTCAGTCTATGATGGAGAATGTCAAGACCTGGGTAAAGGCTGAGATTGAGACAGCTGCACAGGCCCTACACGCCAGGCTAGATGGCTTTGAGAGCAGATTAAATGCATGTATGGCCGAGCAGCCTCCGTGAGGAGTTGGGAGCTCTTCGTAGCCACGTGACCGAGCTGTCATCACGACAGCCGAATATTACAGTAGCCCCCACTCTTCCTAACCTCGACTTTGGCATTAATGAAGAGCTTGATCTGGAGGCTTATTGGGAGCCTATATGAGCAGAGAAGGAGAAAGGGAAAAAGAGGGTATCTGAGGATGTTAGAGATGAGACCCTAAAAAAGAAGAGAAAGAGAGAAAAGAAAGAGAGTAAGAGCGCGAGATTGGAGAGTCAGCAGACTCACGACGAGCATCGGTCGGAGCTACTTGAGAGAGCAAGAGGAGCGGGTAGCTCTACCACTACCCATGCAGAGCTTGCAGGTGGCAAGGACCCTTCGGGCAAGCCACATTCAGCCCTAGTGATTTAGGAGGTTGTAGAGGCGAGTCTCTTCTTGCGAAGAGGCACCAAATCCGGGGGTTCGTCTTCTTTCCAAAGGGAGAGGGTACTAATACCCCAGTGAGTGCGCCAACCACTACCAATGCCATGATTACAGCAGAGGTACCACCTCTGTAGGATGACAGAAGTGCCTAGTGTGCCATAGGTATGTTCCCTTTTCTTCTGTATTATATTCTATGCTTCAGGGATTAAGCATGTTTTTTAAAAAGGGGAGGGGTGTACTTAACGTATTTTTGGTATTTTATTGGATTCGTCTGAGGGTTTTTCTTATTGTGTTTTTTTCCTCGGGCATGCTATCTAGTAGAACCAGTATGTTTAGGATTTTAGTTTTGTGTTTTTGTTTAATTAGAAAGTAGCTTAGGAGTACTCGGCCAATAAGTTGCATTAGTTTTGAAATTGTGAAAATTGACCTTGTTTAAAATGTTTTTTTGATGGTTACCTATGATGTGTTGATTGCAAAGCATGATTTTTGTGGATCTTTTTATGTCATTTAGTATATTAGCATGGGTAGTTCTTGTTATCCATGTATAAACTGGATAGGTAGAATGAATGCAACACATGTACCATGAGTGACTGAGGTCTAATACCTAGTTCAATACTGCGTAGAGGATCTAGAACTTGCCCGGTTGGTGTTTACATAGGTTTTAGGATGGTTGGTTAGGAAAGGATCATATGTCGTTTTTGTTTTGCCCATTTTTTATCTTAAATGACCCTACCAAAATGATATAATTCCCTTGGTCCCAATTTTAAGCCTAAATGAATTATTTTTCTTTGATTAACCAATTAACCGTATCCATTTTTTATAGTGAACCTGTATTGGCGCTGGTCCCTCCTTAGACATTGTGAACTTCAATAAAGAAAAAATGCCTAAGTTGAGGATGGCTAGAGTAGGACTGCATAAATCTTGGGGAGGTAAAAAGAAAGAGAAAAGAAAAGAGGGTTAAAGATGAGGTATGGAGTGACAAAATAAAAAGAAAAAGAAAGAAACAATAAATTTGAAAAAGTAGAAGAAAAAAGAGAAAGATGAATGAAAATTTGAAGAAACACACCACACCCATACAAGTGCATAAAAATGGTGAAAAGGGAGGAAAAAAGTTGTAAAAGCAAAAAGGGTGAAAAAGTGAAAAAATGGAGCCACATGTATGTAGTGCCAAGGAGGGGTTTAGTCATTAAAAATATTTCATATCTACCATACCCAGCCCGAAAGCCTACATTACAAGCCGAATCAAGTCCTATTGTTATTCTAGCCTGACCATCTAACAAGCCGAGTAGAGAAAATAAGGCAAGCCTATAGTATCCAACATGCAGTATTTTGAACTTATTTGTGAGGGTGAGAGTCTTACTTGTTCTGTCCCATGGTTCATATTTTTCTATATTTGTGAGTGGGGGACTTTATTTACTTTAAGGGTACATATTTTGTGTTTACTTCTACCAATTGTCTATGTGAAAAGAATTGCTATTGACTTGACTATATTTAAATTGATTATAAATTTTATAATTTCAAATTCAAGTCAATCTATGCCCAATTATGCAAAGTTATGAAAAGTCAAGTTATAATTCTATTATGATTTTGATCTTCCTAACCCTAAATTATGATGCAAAGTTTTATGAAAAGTCAAGTTATGATTCTATTATGATTTTGATCTTCCTAACCCTAAATTATGAAATTATGATTTATGATATGATTTCTCTTCAAGTACTCTTCATGGATTTATGAATGTCAAGTATATGAATTTTCACAAGTATGCATGTTCTTCATGATTTATGAATTTATGAATTTGACCGACTCACGGGCCTTATTCATGGATAATCATGTATTTCAAGTATGATCAAGTATGTTATGATTTATTTGGCTATGAACTTCATGAATGATTACATGATTATGATATGAACCTTATGTGCATGTTTTTGTGAGCAGTGTCTAGCACTGAGTAGACCTGGCATTTAGGTAAATACCATGGTCTCAGAATTACGTGTCACCGTAGCTATATACATATATTTATGGATCCCCTGTGGTATCACATCATGTACGTCCCTTACCCGTAAATCCTAGGACGGCTCTGCCCACTTGAGGGAAAATTTGGGGCATTATGTAAGCTCTATCATGATGGCATTGGTTAAGATGAGTTCTCCCATTGTTCCTCATGATTTATACATTGTCATGTTTATGCTACTTCTACTCAAGCTATGTTTTTATAAGGTATCTCTTATGACTACGATTCTGACTGGATTATGAATGGTTTGAAAACTTTAATCCTTCATGCCTATATTATGATATTTACTTCATGTTCATGATGTCCTACTCTTATGAATTCTTATGTATTGTTAACTGTCTGGTTTTACTTACCTTGCATACTCAATACATTTCAAGTACTGACCGCATACTCTATACTGTATCATTTCATGATATAGGTCCAAGGGTTCAGTCTCAGCCGCATCATTAGTCCTGCTTTCCCCTCATGCCTGTTCTAGCCAGCATTGGTGAGTCCTCATCCTTTTAGAACATTCAGTTATCCCTTGTCAAGTTATTTCAGTTTTAGACTTTGTCAAGCTAGTTGAGGATTTTGTTCCATCAACTCATCAGCTATGTTAGAGGATTTTTAGACAATATGTAGAAAAATTAGCTTATGAGTGTTGATTCTTTTTAGGATTGATATGTATACAGACTTCTTTTTGAACATGTTTTATTATTTCAATTTTCTCTTGTTGTATGATCTTAGCTTCAATGTTCATGCCATGGGTCGACTTGGAGCCTCTCGGGGTTCCTTGTCCCGTGTTCCTATCCAAAACTATGTTCGAGTCGTGACAAATTTGATATCAGATCATTAGGTCTTGAAGTTTCCTACGATGTCTGAAAGACGCATTAAGTAGTCTTTTTCATAGGTGTGAAGCGTGCCACACTTATGACGAAGAGGCTACGAAATGTTTTAGGAAAACTTCCCTTCTTTTATGATCTATGTCGTGCGGTGTGATGTCACTCTATCCTTCTAATCGTGCTATACGCATTTGCAGAATCATGCCTCCTTGCCGAGTTAATGGAAGAAGAAACGAAAAAGGAAATGGCCATGAGAATGGTAATGGGGATGGGCACCAATAGGCCCCACCATCCCCCGAGGATCATGTGCCCAAGCAGGTTGCCCATGCAGAGTTTAGGGCATCCATCCAGATGTTGGCACAGGCCTTGATCGCCTAGGCCAACTAGTAGGTGGTAGCGCATGTTCCCTAGATTGGGAATGCGGTAGCTACGAGAGTCAGGGACTTTCTTAGGATGAACCCTCTGGAGTTTATTGGATCGAAGGTGGGCGAAGATCCATACGATTTTATTGATAAAATTCAGAAGATCACCCGAATTATGGGGGTGACGGGGGAGGAGTGCGCAGACCTAATCTCTTATCAGTTGAAAAGGGTTGCACGTATCTGGTGTAGAGAGTGGAAGGATAGCAAAGGAGTTGGAGTGGGTCCAATTGGTTGGGATGAGTTCCTCACCGTATTCCTGGGTCAATTATTTCCCCGTGAGATGAGCGAGATCAAGGCAGCTGAGTTTGTGAACTTGAGGAAGAATAATATGACAGTCCAGGAGTATGCTTTAGAGTTCACACGCTTGTCCAAATGTGCACCAGAGATGGTGGCTGATTAGAGAGCTCGAATGAGCAGGTTTGTGCATGGAGTGGCGGACTACCTGGTCAAGGATTGTAGGACCGTTATGCTTCATTAGGACATCAATTTTCCTCGATTTATTTTGTATGTCCAATAGATAGAGGCGCTGCATTTGAGAGAGAGAGAGGCCAAGAGGGCCAGGATAGATAGTTATGGGTTTTCCCAGCAGAGATCAAGAGGTGGACATCGCCAGCAGTCCCATCAGAGGTCATTAGCTCCATCTCCATCATTGGCTAGTGCTCCTTCTAGATCGCGAGTTAATCAGAGGAGCAGAGCATCAGGTTCACTGGGACAGAGGAGCATGCACGTAAGAGTACCATTCTAACCTACGGGAAGTATGGCAAGAATCACAGGTTCCAAGAGTGTCTGTAGGCTAGGTAGGATGATGGTCGAGGTCTTACTCAAGCTACCAAGTCAGCAGCAATACCAACACGCCAAGCTCAGCGTCCACCAGTGAAGGGTGGCGGTCAACACCAGAATAGGTTTTATGCCCTTACATCTCGTCAGGAGAAGGAGACTTCACCAGATGTGGTCACAGGTATGTTACGAGTATTCCACTTTATTGTATATGCATTGTTGGACCTGATAACGCTCAAACTCACACTTCCTGACAAAGTATGAAGCGGATGTTGTCAATAAAGAACCCAACTAAGAGGCTGCAGTCGAACCCACAAGGAATAGGATAAGATCTAGACTAATGCCGGTAATTGAACTTGTTGGTGAGTTATCTCCAAATTGGGGAGTTTCAAAGAAAACAATATTAAAATAAGATTATAATTGTGATTAATATCAATATTTTTAAATAACTAGGGTAAGTGTTCCCTATGGGTTCATAACTACTTCTGGTTTACACAAGTGATCAATCCCAATGCTTACTTGTAGAACTGATAACTAGGGTTCATCTAAACGACTGGTTTTTCCCTATTGGATAACTATACTCAATCACCGGGTCGGGTCTCATGAGAGATTTCAAACTAACCGTAATTAATATGTTCCAAATTTAACTCTCCGGTGACCACAACTCAAGTTAATACAATGATCGTAAAGACCAAGGCTTTGTTGTAATTCTCTTTTCCTAATCTCTACTTCTCTAGGTTCAAGAAAGTAAAGAATTCAAGCAAGTCCTAACATTGTATACCATTAAGAAATGTTTAAAGATGAATAGAATACAATACAAGCTTTTCGCATTGGTTTTGAATCACTTTTGTGTAGCCCTAGTATGTTAATCAACCATGGTTCCCACAACCCCTAGTTGTGGAGGTTTTAACCTCTCATGGTTGTAGGATTACAATTCGCATTCATAGACAAACCCAAAATTATAGCAACAATTGGAAGAAAATTAGGTTAGATCTTAAAGGACAATTTCAAGAACAATGTAGGAAATCAAGAATTGATCCCAAGAATTTCTCCTCAAAACTTGATAAAATTTCACAAAAATAATTCTTCACACGTCTACTAACTCAATTCTGTCCTTCCTTCACTAAAATAAAACATAAATACTATTTATACAGACATTAGAAACCTTTTTCTAATATAACAAAGAATTTTCGATATCTGGTACCGACTCCATCACGACTGGACCTATGACCCATAACAGGATTGTATCGGTCGTACCTTCTTATCAAAAATCCTTGGCTACGGCAAATTTGGCTAAATGTTGGAAGGATAGTACGACTCGTACTTTCATCCTACATTTCATATATTTCTTCCATAGTTTTGCCCTGAGAACTCTGACATCTTCTAAAATTCTCCACGAATGTTGTGGTACGACTTGTACTTTCTTCCTACGACTCGTACTGTTTGTAGTGTTTGAAGTTCTGCCAAGTATCAAAGAATCTTCTAAAGTTCACCAGGGCTCATGGTACGGTTCGTACATTGATGCAACAATTCGTGAGTCCATCCGTACCAGGAGTCTGCCTTTATGCAATTTCCTATGAAAAATTCCATGACACTAGTTACGGCTTGTACCATCTTGATACTACTCATATTGAGAGTCGTATGTTGCCTTCTTCTCACCTCAGCCTTCTGACTTCCACCAAGGTTCTTAGTAGGACTCGTACAACCAAGATATGGCTCGTACTGAGGCTAATTTTCTGCATTTTAAGGCTTCTTTTGCACACACTTATTTTCCCTGAAATCAAAGTAAAAGTGTCTCATATCCATATAAACATACCTAAGTCCATGCTATTTTCTCAGTTTTAAGCATCGAAAGTGTTGTAAACCCACAACACATCAACACCCTCAACTTAAGACTTTTGCATGTCCTCAGGCAAAGATAAATAAAGACTAAACACGGCGCTTAACTAGAAAATAAACCTAGGATACTACAACCAACATCAAACAAAATTTTCACTATTAACTCAAAAACCTTTTGACCTTTTTTTCCGTGAAACAGAACATGCACTACAAGCAACCACAAAACATGATAAACAGGGATCAAGATATGTAAGCTAGCTATTAACAGGTAGCCAAGTCATCACCAATGATTTTTACACAGGTCACTGGCAGAGTTAAATACAAATCATGTACCCTCACGGCAAATGAAGTCCCCCACTCACAGATATAGTAAAATATATAACATGGGACTGAACAAACAAGACTCTCACTCTCACAAAGAATTTCCAAATACTGCATATCGGATACCATAGGCTTTCCCTTATTTTCTTTACTTCAGTTTGTCAAAGGGTCAGGTTAGGATCGCTATAGGACTTTCTTTGGCTTGTAATGTATGCTTTCGGGCTGGGTATGGTAGATATGAGATCTTTTTAAGTGACTAAACCCTCCTTTTCACTACATACATGTGGCTCTATTTTTTAAAACTTTTTCACCGTTTTTGCTTTTTTCACTTTTCTCCCCTTTCACCCCTTTTTTTATGCACTTGTATATGTATTGTGTGTTTCTTTAAGGTTTTTATGGATCATTCTCCTTTTGAATTTTCTTTTGCAATTTTTCTTTTCTTTTTCTTTGGTCACACCACACCTCATTCTTAACTTTTTTTTCTTCTCTCCTTTTTCACCTTCCTACTATTTATGCACCCCTACTGTCACACCCCGCCTTGGGGGGTATGACTGGCACCTGGTGCCCTACTAGGTCCTGAACTGCTGGACTGCTAAGCCTGGGCACATCTGGTGCCTGGCTGGCTCTAACTCACATTTCTGGAAACAAAGGGCTATATAACGGCTGTAAACACAGCCCCCGGCCCATTGGCCTATAGCCTCCTGTACATGTACTAACAGCTGACCAGAAACATGTCAATATAGGGAAACCTATGCGGGCCGACAAGGCCACCATGCTGTCTAGTTATCTATAACTTAACCATGAAGCACTGGATAGCTACGTGACCAGCAAGGTCACCACTACTGTCGAACTATGGTCCCACACGGCCAACATAAAGGAAACACAAGTTCTAACAGCTATACAACTGCACGGCCTCACACGACCGGCTCATCTGACCACAGGGAAATATATACAGACTGCAAGCCTCTAGGAATAACAGTAGAAATGATCGGGACAGGGCCCCGACCTACCCATACTATACAACAAAAGAAAATGAAATACACCTCTGGAATTCAGTCTCCAAATTACAGGAGCTGAATACTCGATCGCTGACAGGAATCATGCGGTATCGCCTGCTCGTCTATGAGTACCTGCAGGCAAGTAATGCAGCACCCCACCGGGCGTCAGTACCGCTGGTACTGAGTATGTAAAGCAATAACTGAAAGAAATATCTGGAAACAACAATATAACTGATGAAACTGAAGTCAGAAGGAATAGATTAACTGTCTGATAATGTAAGTCATACCTTCTCTCAATTATACTGGAAGGAGTAGGAGTCGTACCTGAGGATTTATCGTTCTACTGTCGATCTACTCGTATCTACTGTAACACAGCATGACATATCATAACATAACATAGCACACTCAAACCTTACCCGGCCCCCATAAGCCGGGAGGTACAACCAACACGCAATCTACACCCCTACCCCGGTCGTCCCATCTCCTATAATAACTATAAGCATCCTGCCAGTCCCCTGGGTATGCACTTGGGCTCGCTGAGCCCCTGACTATAACTGTACCTGAGTCCGGAGGACTCCTGAATCAACACCCCGGGCGTATCCGCTCGACGGGGGTGTATAAGGGCCGACCAAGGCACAATATGGGGAAAACTGGCATCCCATCTTCGTCCCCTGTGGGACGGCATGCCACTCCGTAGAGTGACGTATCCTCGTCCTCTGGCGAACGAGTCGATACAGCTATTAACCCTGGGCGGTCATGGATGCTAGGTAGTCCAACCCCAAACAATACAACAGTCTTAACTAGTAATACTATCTGCATGTCCCACATACTGAAGCTAATAGTGGTGAAGTATTGTATATACTATATGCTGAGCTAGCGATAGTAATATGTACGTACTTAATGCATGCTGAGGCTGGTAATAGTATATATGTACAAATGTAGTCTTCTGCCAGACTGTACTGGGGCTAATACTGAACAAGATATGGTCTTTCTGTCGAAACTATGTTGTATACTGAGTTTCTATAGTAACATGATTTGCTAGTCCTAATATGCTTTCTAACTTCGCTTTAACTTATCGTTCTATTTTTGAGATGTCTTACGGATATTACATTGCTTTACTGGATTTCAACTGAATACAATGATATCCTAACATTCTGTGTCACATCACATACTGAGCATGCTGTGCAGTTCTTAACACTTATATTAGAATCTATATCATGCTAGCAAGTCTCGCGCTGATCATAACATAATGTTTCTAGTATCGTACCATCATTCATAGTAAACATCATACATGGCTTCTGAATATTCTACTGGCCTTTAAATTACTGTACTGTACCAAGATTACTTAACTTGCCGAGGAAACTAACTTTACATACCTTATTCTCGAACTATCCGGCTGTCGGATGAGGCTCGGCCAGTACTTCAACTATTTCCTCCCAACTGCATTCATAAATATGTCAATTAATACTAAATACAGCTTTATTGTAAAGAGCAACGTCACTTTCGATATAGTTTATAGCCTAAACTTAGGCTTATCGAAAGACGGTCGAAAACTCGCTATTTTTCAGCGGTGCAGAAGGGAGAAATATTCACTTCATAGCTAGGAACACATAGACACTAATTTAGAGCAATTCCACTTACCTTAGCTCGGTAGCTCGATGATTCATCGGCCGTATTTCACGAAACTAAATCTGTAGGAATGCTCTCTGCTGCTAAATACCTCAGTGTCTGAGGTTAATTTGAGTTTGGACAATATTTAGCAGCGTAATTGGACGAAAATTATATTACTACTTCATTCCTTTCCCTTCTCCTGCGTTTGCTCTCTGTTTTCTGGAAATTTATATGATTTAATTCTAAAATAAACCGAAGTGGGGCTTTATATACTTGGGCCTGGACAAGGCCAACGTGTCACGGAGCCAACACGGAGGCTCCACCTCCGTGACACGCTGCCATCGCGGAGGGGCTCTACCTCGGCTCCTTCCACGATGGTTCGATAGGTTTCTCGTCCGATCTTTTCCCGGGCCTTTCTCTAGCACGTATGGCCTTCAAATATGCTTAACCATCGTGCGAATAGGTCATTTAGGTGCTAGAAATTCTACGGGGTATAACATTCTCCCCCCCTTAAGAACATTCGTCCTCGAATGTACACTACGATCTAGAGGACTCCTTAACTTACTTTCTAGAAAATTTTTGGCAGAGTTTCCCCTATAATATGGACTATAGCAAAAACCTGAAATGCAGAAAAGTCCAACACAGGCACTGCACGTAATATTTTAAGATCCACTGGATAACTAAGTATCAATCTTTCTCATTCACACACATATAATTATAAGGTACTGCATAAGTAATAATACAGACATACCTGTCGCCTGACTAGGCCTGAAATAGGTGAGGGTATCTGGCTTTCATATCTTCTTCAGCTTCCCACGTCATTTCCTCACGATTCCTGTCACGCCACAATACTTTGACAGATGCAACATCTTTAGTCCTCAACCTGCGAATCTGTCTGTCTAAGATAGCTATGGGAACCTCTTCATATGCTAACTCTTCTGTGACCTGGACATCCTGAACTGGAACTACTGTAGAAGGGTCCCCTATGAACTTTCTCAACATAGAGACATGGAATACTGGGTGAACAGATGCTAACTCTGGAGGCAAGTTCAATTCGTATGCAACTCGGCCTATTCTTCGCCGAATCTAATATGGCCCAATAAATCTCGGGCTAAGCCTATCTTTCTTGCCAAATCTCATTACCCCTTTCATCGGAGACACTTTCAGATATACCCAGTCATTTATCGCAAATTCTAGATTTCTACGCCGCATATCTGCATAAGACTTCTGGCGGCTCTGAGCAGTCAGTAAACGTTCTCGAATAAGCTTTATCTTTTCCTCTGACTGCCGAACAATGTCTGGGCCAACCAATACTGATTCTCCTATTTCAAACCAACCGATCGGCGATCTACATTTTCGCCCGTATAACGCCTCGAAAGGTGCCATCTGGATGGCCGAATGATAGCTATTATTATAAGCAAATTCAATCAACGAAAGATGCTCATCCCAGCAACCCCCAAAATCTAGCACACACGCTCGTAGCATGTCTTCGAGCGTTTGGATAGTCCGCTCAACTTGCCCATCTGTCTGGGGGTGGAATGCTGTGCTCAAATTGATCTGCGTTCCCAAACCCCTCTGGAATGACTGCTAGAATCTAGCTATAAACTGTGCCCCCCTATCTGAAATGATGGATACCGGCACTCCATGCAATCTAACTATTTCTCTGATATATAATTTGGCATAGTCTTCAGCCGAGAAGGTAGCCTTCACTGGCAGGAAATGAGCTGATTTTGTTAGCCTGTCAACTATTACCCAAATGGAATCATTTCTGCGTATGGTACGGGGTAACCCTGTTACAAAATCCATGTTTATCATTTCCCATTTCCACATAGGCACCGTTATATCTTGCGTCAAACCGCCCAGCTTCTGGTGCTCTGCTTTCACCTGCTGACAGTTAGAACATCTAGATACAAATTCAGCGATCTCAGCTTTCATACCTGGCCACCAGTAAATGTGTCTGATGTCGTGGTACATCTTCGTCGCTCCTGGATGAAGGGAATAGCGAGCGTAATGTACCTCGTGCATGATCCGCCCGCAAAGCCCTGAAATATTTGGGACATAGAGGCAGCCCTCAAAGCATAGCACATCATCCTCAGTCATTTGGAAATCTGACTCCTTACCTTTCTGAATTCTATCTCTGAGCTGGACTAAATCAGGGTCCTCGTATTGTCGTTCTTTTACCTCTGTAACTAATGATGACACAGCAGAATTCTGAATTACTGCTCTATTATTTTCTGTTTCAATTACTCGAACGACTAAACCAGCTAACTGATGAATTTCTTTGGCTAACTTCCATTTCTTAGGTTGCAAATACGCCAAACTCCCCATTGACTTACGGCTCAGGGCATCCGCTACAACATTAGCTTTTCCCGGGTGATACAGAATATTCACATCAAAATCTTTTAATAGCTCCAACCAGTGACGTTGCCGTAGATTCAACTCCCTCTGAGTGAAGATGTACTGTAGGCTCTAATGATCTGTGTAAATATCAACATGGACACCGTACAGGTAATGCCTCCACATCTTTAAGGCGTGGATTACTGTGGCCAATTCCAGGTCATGGGTAGGGTAATTCTTTTCGTGTTTCCTCAGCTGTCTAGAAGCATATGCAATTACTCTACCATGCTGCATCAACACACAACCTAACCCGACGCCTGACGCATCGCAATAGACTGAATAACCTTTTGTGCCTTCCGGTAATGCTAATACTGGGGCGGAGGTTAATCTGTCTTTCAGTTCCTGGAAGCTCTGCTCACATGCCTCTGTCCATTGAAACTTTGCTGCTTTCTGTGTCAATTTGGTTAGAGGTGCCGCAATGGTCGAGAACCCTTCAACGAACCTCCTGTAATATCCTGCCAACCCCAGAAAGCTACAAACTTCAGTCGGAGTGGTAGGCCTAGGCCATGACTTAACTGATTCTATTTTCTGCTTGTCTACCTGTATACCAGCATCTGACACGATATGCCCTAAAAAGGCCACTGAGCTAAGACAGAATTCACACTTACAAAATTTAGCATACAACTGGCGGTCCCTGAGAATCTGGAGCACTGTCCGCAAATGAGTCCGGTGATCTGCTTCAGAGCGAGAATACACTAGAATGTCATCAATGAATACTATCACGAACAAATCCAGGAAAGGTCTGAAAATGTTGTTCATCAGGTCCATGAAGACTGTCGGGGCATTCGTTAACCCGAAGGACATGACTAGAAATTCAAAATGTCTATATCGGGTCCTGAACGCTGTCTTAGGAATATCTCTCTCACGTACTCGGACCTGGTGATATCCGGACTGCAAGTCAATCTTAGAAAAGTATCTGGCTCCCTGCAACTGATCAAATAAGTCATCAATTCTGGGGAGCGGGTACTTGTTCTTTACTGTAACTTTGTTTAATTGCCGATAATCTATGCACATTCGGAGCGAGCCATCTTTCTTTCTCACAAATAAAACTGGCGCACCCCACGGTGAAGTACTCGGCCTGATGAAACCTTTATCCAATAAATCTTTCAACTGCTCCTTTAATTCTCTGAGTTCTGCAGGAGCCATACGATAGGGAGGAATTGATATCGGCTGAGTGTCTGGTAACAAGTCAATAGCAAAGTCTATTTCCCTTTCTGGGGGAATACCAGGTAACTCATCTGGGAATACATCAGGGAATTCGTTTACCATTGGAACAGACTGGAGCGTTGGAAATTCTGCTTGGACATCCTGGACTCTGACCAGATGGTAAATACATCCCTTAGATATCAACTTTCTCGTCTGAAGGTAGGAAATAAACCTACCTTTTGGCGTAGCGGTGCTGCCCTTCCACTCTCGCACTGCTTCTCCTAGGAAGTGGAATCGGACCATCTTGTTCCAACATTCAACGTTTCCAAAACACGGTACTAACCAATCCATACCCATTATGGCATCGAAGTCTATCATTTCTGACTCGACCAAATCTACTGTGGTCTGACGGTCAGCAACCTCTACTGTACACCCGCGGTAGATTCGATTAGCTGTGATAGAGTCACCGACGGGCGTGGATACTAAAAAGGGCTGCTGCAATAATTCTGGTGCAATACTAAACTTTCGTGCCACAAATGGAGTAATGTAGGACAAAGTAGACCCTGGATCAATCAACACATAAGCAGGGTGTGAGCAGATAGTTAACATACCTGTCACAACATCAGGTGACGCTTCTGAATCTTGCCTCCCTGGTAAAGCATATGTGCGGCTTGGACCCGTACCTATACTGGAGGCCCCTGATCTGCCCCGACCCCTGCCTGCTGAAACTGAGGGCCTGCGCCCAGTCGAGGATGTTGTGGCTCGTGACCCAGCAGATGCCCTATCCTGTCTATGTCGGTCCTCTCGGCCTCCGGCTGGGCAATCTTTCATCAAATGGCCTTCTTGGCCACAAATATAACACTCAGTGGAGCCATATCTGCATGCTCCAGGATGGCGTCGACTGCATATA
Source organism: Datura wrightii (assembly GCA_035772735.1). Taxonomy (NCBI): domain Eukaryota; kingdom Viridiplantae; phylum Streptophyta; class Magnoliopsida; order Solanales; family Solanaceae; genus Datura; species Datura wrightii. Next base: position 103,349,630 of record JASDFA010000007.1, read on the forward strand.
GGGCAAAGTGGTAGGGTATACCTACTCTGCTCCGCCCTCCTCTGTAATGGTGAATCTGCCATCTACGAGCCTCTACCAGTCTCTGACTGCCCCCTGCGGCTGAATCCACCCCCCTGCGACTGTGGCGAAGGCGGGGGTCTGGGCGGCCTGTCTAACAATCGTGGCCTGGGTCCTCCCCGGGCCTCCCTCTGTAACTCAACTGGCCTGTCCCGGCGATGTTGTTCCTGATTGACCCTTCTGATCTCCCGATGTCGCTGTCTGATGCCCTCAATATTCTGGGCAAATGCCTGAATTCGAGCAATGTCCATGTCCTCTCGCAGTGTGGCCGTAATACAAGTCTCAACATATTCTGGATTCAACCCCATGATAAAGCGGTGCACTCTGGATGCCATGGTATCAACAAAGGCCGGTGCATATCGAGCCAAAGAATCAAACCGCAAGGAATATTCCCGAACACTCATGGCCCCCTGCTCCAGATGTAGGAACTGGTCTACCCGGACCTGTCGAATCTCCCGTGGCAAATAGTGATCCAGAAAAGCTCCTGAAAAGCTGGACCAGGTGGGAGGGGAAACATCTCTCCCTCGGGACCTTTCCCAGCTTTCATACCATAACACGGCGATGTCCCGTAACCGAAATGCTACCAACTCAACTGATTCTGTAGGCGTGGCATGCATAACCCTGAAGATTCTCTGCATTTGATCCAGAAAATCCTGAGGGTCCTCTGTCCGGTCCATACCTGTAAACTGTGGGGGATTCAGAGCTAAGAACTCTCGGACCCTCGAACTACCGGGCCCTCCTGATGACTCCGCAACTGTAGACGACATTGGCTGACGCTGAGCAGCCATCGTCTGTGCTAACATAACTACAGCACTCCTAACCTCCTGGTCAGAAGGTGTCGGTATAGGGACTGCTGAAGGTAGTGTCGCCCCAAGCAGCTCCTGATGTGGTGGAGACTGCTGAGAAGGCTGGGACGATGCCTCTGTAGTGCCCTCTGATCGGGCTATTTCTAAACGAGGGTGAGGCATGCTGCTGGTGCCTTCCCCTGCTGCAATATCTAAGCTCCGGCCTGTTATAGGATGTCGCTGGTCTGACATTATCTGTAACCAAAGAATATAGTAAGCTTTTAGGGACTCAACCCTATATTGTACCGCTCTACAGCACGACTGAATAAGAATAAAAGACAACCATCCTATCATGCCTTGCAGCCTCCTACCCATAGTATGTGGTGCACAACAAATCCATGGACAGGACTCTACTTAGCACGGCTTGCAGACTCCCTGGGATACGACCTGCTCTGATACCAAGTTTTTCACACCCTGCCTTGGGGGGTATGACTGGCACCTGGTGCCCTACTAGGTCCTAAACTGCTGGACTGCTAAGCCTGGGCACATCTGGTGCCTGGCTGGCTCTAACTCACATTTCTGGAAACAAAGGGCTATATAACGGCTGTAAACACAGCCCCCGGCCCATTGGCCTATAGCCTCCTGTACCTATACTAACAGCTGACCAGAAACATGTCAATATAGGGAAACCTATGCGGGCCGACAAGGCCACCATGCTGTCTAGTTATCTATAACTTAACCATGAAGCACTGGATAGCTACGTGACCGGCAAGGTCACCACTACTGTCGAACTATGGCCCCACACGGCCAACATAAAGGAAACACATGTTCTAACAGCTATACAACTGCACGGCCTCACACGACCGGCTCATCTGACCACAGGGAAATATATACAGACTGCAAGCCTCTAGGAATAACAGTAGAAATGATCGGGACAGGGCCCCGACCTACCCGTACTATACAACAAAAGAAAATGAAATACACCTCTGGAATTCAGTCTCCGGATTACAGGAGCTGAATACTCGATCGCTGACAGGAATCACGCGGTATCGCCTGCTCGTCTATGAGTACCTGCAGGCAAGTAATGCAGCACCCCACCGGGCGTCAGTACCGCTGGTATTGAGTATGTAAAGCAATAACTGAAAGAAATATCTGGAAACAACAATATAACTGATGAAACTGAAGTCAGAAGGAATAGATTAACTGTCTGATAATGTAAGTCATACCTTCTCTCAGTTATACTAGAAGGAGTAGGAGTCATACCTGAGGATTTATCATTCTACTGTTGATCTACTCGTATCTATTGTAACACAGCATGACATATCATAACATAACATAGCACACTCAAACCTTACCCGGCCCCCATAAGCCGGGAGGTACAACCAACATGCAATCTACACCCCTACCCCGGTCGTCCCATCTCCTATAATAACTATAAGCATCCTGTCGGTCCCCTGGGTATGCACCCCGGGCGTATCTGCTCGACGGGGGTGTATAAGGGCCGACCAAGGCACAATATGGGGAAAACTGGCAACCCATCTTCGTCCCCTGTGGGACGGCATGCCACTCCGTAGAGCGACGTATCCTCGTCCTCTGGCGGACGAGTCGATACAGCTATTAACCCTGGGCGGTCATGGATGCTAGGTAGTCCAACCCCAAACAATACAACAGTCTCAACTAGTAATACTATCTGCATGTCCCACATACTGAAGCTAATAGTGGTGAAGTATTGTATATACTATATGCTGAGCTAGCGATAGTAATATGTACGTACTTAATGCATGCTGAGGCTGGTAATAGTATATATGTACAAATGTAGTCTTCTGCCAGACTGTACTGGGGCTAATGCTGAACAAGATATGGTCTTTCTGTCGAAACTATGTTGTATACTGAGTTTCTATAGTAACATGATTTGCTAGTCCTAATATGCTTTCTAACTTCGCTTTAACTTATCGTTCTATTTCTGAGATGTCTTACGGATATTACATTGCTTTACTGGATTTCAACTGAATACAATGATATCCTAACATTCTGTGTCACATCACATACTGTGCATGCTGTGCAGTTCTTAACACTTATATTAGAATCTATATCATGCTAGCAAGTCTCGCGCTGATCATAACATAATGTTTCTAGTATCGTACCATCATTCATAGTAAACATCATACATGGCTTCTGAATATTCTACTGGCCTTTAAATTACTGTATTGTACCAAGATTACTTAACTTGCCGAGGAAACTAACTTTACATACCTTATTCTCGAACTATCCGGCTGTCGGATGAGGCTCAGCCAGTACTTCAACTATTTCCTCCCAACTGCATTCATAAATATGTCAATTAATACTAAATACAGCTTTATTGTAAAGAGCAATGTCACTTTCGATATAGTTTATAGCCTAAACTTAGGCTTATCGAAAGACGGTCGAAAACTCGCTATTTTTCAGAGGTGCAGAAGGGAGAAATATTCACTTCACAGCTAGGAACACATAGACACTAATTTAGAGCAATTCCACTTACCTTAGCTCGGTAGTTCGACGATTCATCGGCCGTATTTCACGAAACTAAATCCGTAGGAATGCTCTCTGCTGCTAAATACCTCAGTGTCTGAGGTTAATTTGAGTTTGGACAATGTTTAGCAGCGAAATCGGACGAAAATTATATTACTACTTCGTTCCTTTCCCTTCTCCTGCGTTTACTCTCTGTTTTCTGGAAATTTATATGATTTAATTCTAAAATAAACCGAAGTGGGGCTTGATATACTTGGACCTAGACAAGGCCAACGTGTCACGGAGCCAACGCGGAGGCTCCACCTCCGTGACGCGCTGCCATCGCGGAGGGGATCTGCCTCGGCTCCTTCCGCGAGGGTTCGACAGGTTTCTCGTCCGATCTTTTCCCGGGCCTTTCTCTAGCATGTATGGCCTTCAAATATGCTTAACCATCGTGCGAATAGGTCATTTAGGTACTGGAAATTCTACGGGGTATAACACCTACTCTAGCCACCCTCAACTTACGCATTTTTGCCTATGTTGAGGTTCACAATATCCAAGGAGGGACCAGGGCCAAAACAGGTTTATTATAAAAATAGGTACGGTTAATTGGTTAATTAAACAAAAATGGTCTATCGAAGGCTCAAAAATTTGGATCAAGGGAATCATATTATTTTGGTAGGGTTATTTAAGCTAAAAATGGGCTAAACAAGAACATCCTATGATCCTTTCCTAACCAACCATCCTAAAACCTATGCAAAGATCAACCAGGAAAGTTCTAGATCCTCTACACAGTATTGAATTAAGTATCAAACCTCACTCACTCATGGTACAGGATTTGCATTTACTCTTTCTGTCCGGTTCATTCATGGATTAATAAGAACTATACATTCTAATATACTAAATGACATAAAAAGATCCATAGAAATCATGCATGCAATCACAAGTACACAAGCTAATTATCAAAAAATTTTAAACAGGGTCAACTTTTCAAAATGTCAAAACTAGTGCAATTTATTGGATGAGTACTCCTAAGTTACTTTCTAATTAAATGAAATCACAAAAATAAAATCCTAAACATGCCGATTTTACTAGATAGAATGCCCAAGGGAAAAGAAACATGGCAAAAAAACCCTCGGATGAATCAAATATCCAAAAATACAAGTACACCCCTCAGAACTGCATTTTTACTTCAGGAAATTAAAAACTTGAATCCCCATTCGATTCACTGGTCAAACTTGGAGAAACAATAGGCCTAAAATTCCTAACAATAAACCAAAATCCCTATACGACTAGTTACAAATGCTTTTTGACAAGCATTTGCCCGCAACAGGTCGTGTAAACCAAAATCCTATTATCGTCCTCGAACCATAGAATGTAAGAACTGAAGGAAGGGACATATATGTAGTACATTAAGTGCTTCTGTAATCCTACGGAGGAGGTGCCTTCACTACTACCGTCAGCGCACTCACTGGTGGATCAATAGGGGGAGTGGCTACCCCTTCAGTAGTCTCGACCATCTCAACAGCCTCTATAATGGTGGGGGCTGAATGTGGCTGGCTCAAAGGGTCCCTACCACTAGCAAGCTCTGCCTAGGCCATGGTGGAGCTACCTACTCCTCTAGCTCATTCCTGTAGCTCTGAGAAGTGTGTGTCATGAGTTTGGAGGCTCTCTAATCGTGCCCACTTGCGTTCTCTTTTCTCTCTCTTCTTCTTCTTTTTTTGGGTCTCGTCTCCAACATCCTCGAAGATCCTCTTTTTCCCTTTTTCTTTCCCTGCTCCTGTAGGCTCCAAGTAGGCCGCCAGATTAAGCTCCTCATCTATGTTAGCATCGAGGTCAGGAATAGTGGGGCCTGATATGACTTCTGGCTGTCGTGATGACAGATTGGATAATTGGCTCCGAAGAGCCCCCAACTCCTCATGGAGGATTCCCATATCAATTTTCTTGGCCATGCATATATTGAATCTTCTCTCAAATCGATCTAATCTGACATACAGGGCCTGTGCATCTTTCTCAATCTCGGCCTTCACCCAAGGCTTAACATTCTCCATCATTGATTGAATCTTCCTTTCGGCCATGGTCAGTCTCTTGCCCAGTTTCTGGAGAAATTCCTAGGGCACTAGGATGTTTCCGGCTGGAGTCTGGCTTGGGATGCTAGTAGGTGGTGCAGCAAAAGTGCTGGGAGCTGCATTTCAATAACCGACATTTGTATCCGGTGTCTCGCCCTGCTCTCATAAGGTGGGGGCATTCACCTATGCTAGCCGAATCAGTGGAACTGCGATGGAAAGTTGAGCCCGACTTACTGGGTTCATCTCATCCCAGATCAGGCCAATGTTAATGATCTGTTATCCTTCGATTAGGCCTTCCTCACTCTGGCACACTGTGATGCCTGCCTCTATGCATAATCTAAAAACGAGACTCAGGAATGGGATGGTAGTGCTTAATCCCATAGCCCGATCTCGCATCTCCTCTGCATTGACCCTCGGAATGTTGATGGAGTATCTGGACATGATACAGACACCAAAGCTTCCATATCCACGCTGAGGGTATTGTCATTAACTGTTGGTACCAACTGGTAGCGCACTAACGTCCAACAGGCCTTTGCTATGAAATTTAGGGAATTCTTTGTGACCTGTTTGCTGCTAGTGACCCACTCTTCCTCTTCTTCATCCTCAGCGATCATGCTGGACAACCACTGTATCTGCCTCCACCTCTCATCATAGCTGAGCTACTTGATCTATTTCAATGCCTCCACCCGATATTCATATTCTAGTGTAGCATGTGGTGGGATGAACTAGGGCCCATACAATATCCGAGCAATAGTGCGCTCAGATATATCAACCTCTCGGCCTCTGACCAGGTCGCTCTCTAGCTTGGGCTGATCTTTCAATTTCTTCCCCTCTTTCACCTTCTGCTCCATGGTTGCCAAATAGTTGGTGTAGAACTCCTGGCAATTTCTGGAGTTTATTGGTCTGGGACCCTAGCCGTCCACTTAAATCCGTAGAAGCTAAATATCCGCTTCATCTCCTACACCTCGTTCAATGAATTTGTGAGGATCCGTGTCTCTTCTTGAATGACCGCCTAGATTTTATTCTGACGGTGAGAGCAATGCGCTATTCATATATCTCCTAGGCGCCTGGTACTCTCCACCGAATAGTGCGGTTCTCCCTAGGCGGAGTCTGCTCCTGCTCAGCATTTGGGGCTTCCTCCTTTGATCTAGCAACACTACTTGCATCTCCGGATTGGGTCTCCTCGGACTCCTCTTCTTCATTAGAGTTGCTTCCTGACTCTTGAGCTCTTTCATCAGCTCCCTCCTCAAATTGGGGAGCACCGTCAGATGTGGCAGTAGCCGCCACGGCTTAGGCTTTGGCCTTCGCCCTAGTGCTTCGGGTCCCATCAGTATCTGATATGCCGACCCTGTATTCCACTATTGAACCACTAGAGGAGCTGCCTGCTTGATCAGATTCAAAGGTCTCATCAAGTAATGTCCTCTGTGCAGTAGCCTGTGATGTTTTATGCTTCAACGTCATTGTGCCTGCGGAGTAAAAGGGTCAGAATTCCATATCTGAGAAAAAGAAAGCAAGAAAAATTTCCTTTGAAGTTTATTACGAGTCAACAATATGGGTTGTACATTTAAGGTATGATTCGTACTGATCCCTTTATTATCTCAAGTTAGTGTCACACCTATGAGGTATGACTCGTACCTTGAAGGTACGGTATGTACCATGAATCATATGAGGATGCCCCTTTGAAACAATTTTTCTGTATTTTTCCACGACTCATGGTATGACCCATAAGTCAATTCCACGAGTCGTAGGAAGGATCATACTATCACTTATGGACTTGACCGTTTTCAAATTTTTGGTACGACTGCCAGGTATGACTCACAACAGTAAACCACGAGTCGTAGTAGGATTCGTACCTTGTAATTATTTCAAATTTGGCTTGGGACAGTCCCAATGAGCCATCCTACTAGTCGTAGGAAGGCTTGTGAAACCTGTCCCTTCCATAATTTTGGTTCAGTTTGTAGGGTGTTTTATTTTAAGTTTGGGTACACAGAATACCCTAGGTCTAGGCATTCATTTAACCAGTTTTACAACTACTCATTCATCCCTTTTTTAATCACGCCCCGTGACTTGATTTTTAACAGTTCAATGAACAATTTAATCAATTTCAAGCTCCTACTCAGTCACACATAGCTCAGTTACACCCCTAATCATTGTCCTTTTCTAATTTTTCAAGCAATGAGAGGACTCTCAGGGGTTTAGCAAATTTACATCAAGCATAAAAGTGATATCAATCAAGTTTGAAGGAATACACTTACTTGAATGCGGGTACTTCAACTGTCAAGCAAGACTAGGGTTTGAATTGGGGTTTTCAATGTAATCTTGAGCTAGAACTTGTTCACTAATTCTTGGTGGTGAGTTACGGGTGTGAGGGAATCATGAGGTTGGGTTTTGTAAGCGTAGGAGAAGGGTACGATTTGTTTAGGCTAATATAGGTCCTAGGGCCGATTTTAAAAATTTTGGTTGGGTATATTTAAAATTTTTGACCCGTCACAACTCATACCATGAGTCGTAGGAAGATTCTACGACTTTTCCCTTGGACCCATAACAGAGAGATAGAGAGACTTACCTGTGGACCTACGTGCACATCTTACGACTCATACAACCGGGGTACGATTCGTACTATGACTCATAGGTCTTTTCTTTCCATTGTGGTCCATGCCTTGCATAGTTCATTGCCATAGTGAGTACTATGACCCATACAATGAGGTTACGAGTCGTAGGACCAATCGTACCCTGAATTCATGCACTAAAGTACATCTCTAATTCTCACTACCACTCGTGCTACGACTCGTACAACCCTCTCACAAGTCGTACTAAGAACTGTAGCACCTGTCTGCTCAGCAATTTTTCTACCACCTGTGTTTGTCTCCCCTGCACACTAAACACACATTAGTTAATTAACTTGGGTTGCCTCCCAAGAAACGCTTGATTTAACATCGCGGCACAACGCAGGTGGCTCGGTTACTCAAAATTCACCAAACCACCACTTGAGTTGCCTTCCAAGAAGCGCCTAATTTAACATCGCGACACGATGCAAGTCTCTTGACTACTCAGACTTTGTCAAGAAACTTGGATCCATCTTCAATTGTTGAGACTACTTTGTATTCTTTCGGTTGCTTCATTGACCGGCAGACATTAAAGATGACCTCTTCTTTATTGAGTCTAAACTTCAACTGGTCAGCCTCAATATCTACTAAGACCCTCCCAGTGGCAAGGAATGGTCACCCCAAAATGATGGGGACCTCATAATCAACCTTGCAAACAAGGATCACGAAGTCCGTTGGGAATATAAATCTATCAACTTTGACAAGCACATCGAACAGGATCCCCACAGGCTTCTTCATAGTTATGTTGTCCATCAGTAGTCGCATGGTGGTCAGTGTGGAGGCTCCCAAGCCCAACTGCTTAAACACAGCCAATGGCATTAGATTGATGCTTGCTCCCGAATCCCAGAGTGCCCTTGTGAACTCAACATCACCAATTGTGCATGGAAGAGTAAAGGCACCTGGATTTTCCTTCTTCTGGGCCAAGACCCATGAAGCTATAGCACTACAATGGTGTACATTATCAACGGGCTCATAGCTCATAGACCTCTTCTTTGTCACAAGGTCCTTTATGAACTTGGCATATCCAGGCATTTGTTCCAATGGCTCGACCAATGGTATGTTTACAGATAACTTTTTGAGAATTGACAAGAATTTTTGAAACTTACCATTCTCCGCATTTTTATTTATTCTTTGGGGGAACACTGGCGGTGGTCATGGAATAGCCTTGTAAATTTGTGTGGCTCCTTGTTTAGCTTCAGGCGCGTCTTCACCATTTGGGGCCTCAGTCAACTCAGCATTCTCATTGTGTTCCTTCTCAACAACATTCTCTTCATCTTTAATCATGCTTTCTTTCTTCCTTTCAACTTCAACCAGTAGAGGGGGGGTCAACCGTGGTTTTTCCACTCTTAGTCATCACATCCATACAGTGACCATCCTTCTTTGGATTCTGTACTGTGTTGCTAGGTAGTGTACCCTTCTACATAGGGTTCATAGATGCTGACAGTTGCCCTAGCTGTTGTTCGATCTACTTGATGGCCGTCGCATATGACTCCACTATCTGACCCATGCTTGATATATCACTATGGATGTCTTTTATCTAATCATCTGTGGACCTCACTTCTTTAGCATCTCAGGCATCATGCTTTCTAACTTTGACTGTCCAGCCTCCCACTCATGTGCATTAGGAGCCACGTACAATCTAGCTCGGTCGTTGAGGTAACCATCATTCCTTCTCCAATCTCCCTCGTGCTCGCGACCTCGGCTTCTATCTTTGTACCCATTCCGATTATAGTTGTCTATGTATTTGTTCTGACCTTGGTTTTCAGAACCTTGGCGCCAAATGTCTTGACCAGACCCTTGGGAGTTGGCTCGGAAACCCGCCACCTGGTTGTCCAAGAAGTTTGCCTCCTCCTCGAAACCTGAGTGGTTCGACCTGACTCCTATCCCTGTGTCCCAACTACGTTCATCTTTCTGGATCCAGCTCCCATGATGTGCTTAGTAAGAAAATCCAGCGATGTGCGCATATGAGCCAATTCCTGGTCACGCTCTTCTTCTTTCCTACATTGGTTTGCAGTCAAATCAACAACATATGTACCGGTTGCTGCTTCTGCTTCCTAGGTGTGCCATGCTCTGTTTGTTTTTGTCACCCTATCCTCCCACCACTATGTCTGCTACTACTTTTGTACTATTGTTCAACGATCTATAGAAATTCTCCAATAGACTGTCATCAAGAATTTTATGGTCCAGGCACTTGGTTAACATTTTTTTGAACCTCAGCCAGGTCTTTTGAAGTGCCTCAATCTTCAATTGTCAGAAATTGTAGATTTCATCCTTAAAATGCAACATCCTGGAGGGTAGAAACAATCTCTCTAAGAAGGCTTGCTTGAGCTCCCTCTACTTGGTAATGCAGTCGTTGGCAACTCCAATAACCATAATGTGGCCTCCACAAATAGAGAGAAGGGGAAGATTCTTAGCCTTATAAAATCTTGGTTGACTTTGGGCAACCTGTACGCCTTACATATTCCCACAAAGTTCATCAGGTACAGGTTGGCATCGTCAGCTGCATGACCACTAAACACCCCTATCATGCTTAATAACTGAATCATGGTGTTAGTGATATCAAATTTGTCCCCAGCAGGCAGTGGTGGTGGTACAATAGCTCCGGTTGACCCGACTTCATCAATGTCTGGGTCATCTTCATCAAAGAACTAAGGGGCATATCTTTGGCCTCTACTTCCCCTCCTATGTCGACCAGCATTTACGACCTCATCTCGAGCATCCTCTGCATCCTGAAGTGCAGCTAGCTCAGCTTCCCTAGCTTCTTCAGATATACAAGCATCTCTTTGCTCTTGGTTCTCCATCTTACGCAGTGTTCATTCAAGTTCGAGATCCAATGGAATCAGGGGTTTCCACACCGATGAGTACTTGAAATTCACCAAGCACAACCTGTGGATATCTAAAAACAAAAAGAAAATGTAATACAGAAAATAACAACCAAAAGTAAAATACAAGCAATAATCAAATCTTAGTTATATTCCCCGGTAATGGCACCACTTTTTGAAAACATTCAAACTCACACTTTCTGACAAAGTATGAAGTGGACATTATGAGTAAAGAACCCAACCAAGAATTTGGGGTCAAACCCATAGGGAATAGGGCAAGATCTATACTAATGCCAACAGTTGAACTAGTTGGTGAGTTATCTCTAAATTGGTGTTTTCAAAGAAAACAATATTAAAACAAGATTATAACTGTGATTAATATCAAGATTTGCAAATAACTAGGGTAAGTATTCCCCATGGGTTCATAACTACTTCGGGTATCTATGTGTGATCTATCCCAATGCTTACTTGTAGAACTGATAACTAGAGTTCATCCAAACGACTGGTTAGTCCCTATTGGATCACTATACTCAATCACCGAGTTAGGTCTCATGAGCTATTTCAAACTAACTGTTATCAATATGTTCCAAATTTAACTATCCGGCGACTACAACTCAAGTTAATACAATGATCATAAAGACCAAGGCTTTGTTATAATTCGCTTTTCCTAATCTCTATTTCTCTAGGTTCAAGAAAGTAAAGAATTTGGGCAAGTCCTAACATTGTACATCGTTAAGAAATGTTTAAATATGAAGAGAGTACAATATAAGCTTTTCGCATTGGTTTTGAATCACTTTGTGTAACCCTAGTTTGTTAATCTACCATGGATCCCACAACCCCTAGTTGTGGAGGTTTTAGTCTCTCATGGTTGTAAGATTACAATTCACATTCGTAGAAAAACACAAAATTATATACTTATAGCAATAATTAGAAGAAAATTAGGTTAGAATCTCAAAGGACAATCTCAAGAACAATGTAGGAAATCAAGAATTGATCCCAAAAGTTGCTTCTCAAAACTTGATAAGAATTCACAAATTAATTCTTCATACATCTACTAACTCAATTCTGTCCTTCCTTCGCTAAAATAAAACATAAAGACTATTTATACAGACATTAGAAACTTTTTCCTAAGCTAACAGGGAATTTTCGATATCTGGTGCCCACTCCGTCACGAATGGACCTACAACCCATAGCAGGATTGTACCGGTTGTACCTACTTCTCGTAAATACTTGGCTGTTGCAGATTTGGCTAAGTGCTGGTAGGCTAGTATGACTCGTTCCTTCATCCTTCGAGTCATACATTGCTTCCGTCGTTTGGCCCTAAGAACACTGACATCTTCTGAAATTCTCTAGGAGTGTTGTGGTATGACTCGTACCTTCTTCCTAACACGTATTGTCTATAGTTTCTGAAGTTCTGCCATGTATCAAAGAATCTTTTGAAGTTCACCATGGCTCATGGTACGGTTCATACATTGATTCCACGATTCGTGAGTCCATCCGTACTAGGAGTCTGCCTTTATGCAATTTCCTCTAAAAAATTCCACGACTCCAGTTATGGCTCATACCATCTTGATAGGCTCGTACTGAGATTTGTATGTTGAGAGTCAATGAACCACTCGGGGTGGGTATATGAGTTCCTATGCTTGCCATCGGTTATGGTAAGGCGTAAAGAAATTGGCATCACCTCCGACGCCATCAACTCCATCTATTAGGAGGAACCAATTGCTCTGGGATAGTGTTTGCGGAGAAGATTGGCACAAAGAGCCAACAGCTTCAATGGGTGGTTGATATCATAGTGATTGGGCAGACGACTTGGGCCACTTTGGGTTGTGAAATTTTCAAACAAAACCTCTGCTTTGAAGCCAAGTTGTGGCTTGATTTTGTGTGCTCTTTCTTGATGCCCTCCAAGAACAACCAAAAGGTGCATATTGAGGCTTTCATACTGATTGTTTTTATCATGTCATGAATTCATGTGAACTTCAGGGATGTGGTTGCAGTTCAAATCAAGCGAAAAGCTCGACAACCTGCCCTTTCCTATGTTAATTAGCAAGTTGTGTGCCAAAGTGGGGGTGTATCACTTTGAATTTGACCGATCTTGCTCCACCACCGGAGTAATTGACATTGATAAAAAATGGGGATGCTAATGTCCAAAAGAGCAAGAAGTAGATGATGCAATCATGGGAGATCCCTGAGAGTTCCATGGCTCATGACACTGAGAGTGCCCGTCTTAAGCAAGACCTCGATGATCCTACTCCCGCTATGCTGGGACATGCTTTTTAGGAGGTGCCACCTCCTTGGTCTTTACCACCACCTCCTCCCTTCGGACCAAGTGGGCTCTAGAAGATGACCAATATGACATATGCCAACAACAACCAGTTCACCAAATTGGCCTAAAATCTGCTGGCCTTAACCCAAAGGTCTATCAAGAACCCTAGGAAGGATGTTTTTGACAACCTTAACAAATTATGCAAAATGGTGGATATCTTAGAAGGAGTGATCACTTTGCTCCAAGCAGACATGAAGGTGATAAAGGATAAAGCCCCGCTGACTCATGGATATGAGCTTCTTAGATGAGGCCATTGCTGCCTAGCCTTCTCCTTGAGGCCTAATCAATAACTTGCTTAGGAGATTAGAAGAGGATGAGGAGAGCGAGCCATAGGATGATGCTACTATTTCTCCACATACTCAAAGTGTTTTGTTTGAGTCCTTGGGCACAGCTAACTCCCAAAGGGACGACGCTGGCACCAGCTCAGAGGCATTGGCACGGGAGGATGATTTAGAGTAGATGGCACAGGAAGTTCTTTCTCCCTTATCCTTTTTATTATAACATTGGGTACAATATTATACTTTTAGTTAGAGGTGGGGTTTTCTTGATTAGTGTTGATGCCCTTGCCGGGCTTGGATGTTATGGATGTTTATTTTGATGAATTAATGTCCTTGTTGGGCTTGTTTTGTAATTATTTTAATTGTTGACCCTTGTCGGGCTTAATTCTTTTTAATATTGTGATGTGAGTTAGAATAATGTAGGTAGGTTTTACATGCCAATTATTTTACTACCTAGGGCTTGCATCTTCTTTGTAGATAATAGTTAGCTGAATAAACTCTGAGGGTTTTCTTTACACCATGGTTCTTTCTTAAGGAGCAAATATTTTTTCTTGTCCTGTTTTTTTGTGTTGAATCAGATGACATTTCCCGATGATGAATTGAGAGCCGACTTTCTTAAGGGAAAATGCCCATATTTTAGTTGTCATTTTGAGTCCTTGTTGTACTTATCTTGAGCGGCATCACCAAAAAAATTTCTTGGCAAAGGAATTTTAAAAAAATTTAGCAAAGAGGGGAAAATGATTTTTTTTAAAAAGCATTCTCTTATCATGATGTCTACATTCTTTGTTTGGATTTTTGATTCATATATGAGTGGTATGAAACTCAAAATAATTTCTCAAAATAGCCATGCTTTTCAATTTATTTTAAGAATAGCTAGGCTCCTTGGAATTGTGATGCCTCATGTGGTAAGGTTGTTTCTTGTTCTTATGCATGCATGTTGTCTAGAACTTTCCATGAATATGATTCAAGGCAAAATTCTATATGTGACTGAGCTTGGAAAATGACCTTAGGCTCTCTTTGGATAGTCACTTCACTGAAAAAATTTCCCTCCTTAACATTGGTCATAGTCAATCCTTTCTTAGCCTTAAATCTTTCTCTTGATAACCATATTACACACTTTGACCCTTTCTGAATCCTCTACTTTGGCACCCATTCCACTCTAATTGCTAATGAAAAAATGGGGCTAAAAGTTGAAGATTTGGGGGTAGATCTGAATAAAAAATGAGATATTGATATAAGCAAAAAAGCCAAAGTTTGAGTGTATGCATTAAGGGGGAAAAGAGGAATGAGCTTTACCTTTTTGCTAGGTGGAAACCATTTCTTCAGGAAGACATTCACCAACTCTTGCCAAGTATGAATTGAGATTGGAGGAAGTCTATACAACCAATCCCTTGCCTCACCGGCCAATGAGTATTTGAACACTCATCACGTGATAGAATCTTCTTTACTTATAGAGGTTGCACACCTCCAAGAAATTTTTTAAGAGTTGATAGGGGTCGTCATTCGTGGAGTTGCAAAACTGCCCTCCACTTTTGGCATAGTGTAGATACTACCGTCAATCCTGAATAAGGTGGCATTTACCTTAGGTGAGAAAATCACACTCGCATAGTCAACTTCCACATTGACATCTGCAAACACATTTTCTAAATCTCCGTCCAAAAGAGCAGCCATGACCTTGTATCAAGAGGAAAAAACAGAAAGAAAAGGTAAATGAATAGATCTAAGCAAGAAAAATAGACTGTTAGAGCTAGATAGCGCTTATGCTATAGTCCCTGGAAATGGCGCCATAATATTTGATGTCGTTCAAGTACACCCCCAATATCGGGTAGTGTAAATGATGCAACATCCGCTCTCTCAAGTCATCTACACCCGAAACACACAAATAACCCTAATATTGGAGCACACCATCTCCCTCTTGAGAGAAAACCTTCACGTTCTAATTTCAGACAGCATTCTTTAACTTTTGTTAGAGTGGATTCTCATATTCCCTTGCTTTAACTTCTATCACCAATGAAGATTCTGACCCATTCTGAACGATAACACCACCATCTGCTGAATCTGTAATATGAACCCCCAAAAGTGCAAGCCGATGGACATCCTTTACTAACTCCTTTCTCCGTCCTCAACATGGGACACACTCTCCATACACAACCTACTAAGGGAATCCGCCATTATATTGGCCTTGCCTAGATGGTAAAGGACACTCATATCATAGTCCTTGAGGAGCTCTAGTCATCTCCTTTGCCGAAAATTCATGCTGAAAATTCAGATCCTTCTGAGTGAACACATACTGGAGGCTTTTGTGGTCCGTGAACACATCCACATGTATCCCATACAAATAGTGCCTCCAAATCTTCAAGGCAAACATCACAGCGGCTAACTCAAGGTCATGCGTTGGGTAATTTTTCTCATGAGTCCTAAGCTGTCTCGAGGCTTAAGCAATGACCTTACCATGCTGCATCAACACACAACCATGGCAAATCCTAGAAGCATCACAATATACCACAAAGCCATTTGTGCCCTCTAATAGGGTCAACACTTGTAGTAAGTCAAGTCTTTAGCTCTTGAAAACTCTTCTCACATGCATCGAACCACTGAAACATGACCTTCTTCTGGTTCAACTTAGTCTAAGGTGCCACAATAGATAAAAATTCCTCTAAAAATCTCCTGTAGTAGCCCGCTAAGCCCATAAAGCTCCTGATGTTAGTAGGACTGATAGGCCTTGGCCAGTTCTTCACTGCCTCTATCTTCTGAAAGTCTACCTGCACATCCTCACTAGACACCACATGACCCAAGAATACGACTGAGTTCAGCCAAAACTCACACTTGCAAAACTTAGCGAACAGGTGATGGTCCTTGCGGATCTGCAACACAATCCTCAAATGAGCGGTATGCTCCTCCTAGCTCTGAGTATATGAGGATATCATCTATGAAGACAATGACAAACATATCTAAATACTTCTTGAACACCCTATTTATCAAGTCCATAAAAGTTGCAGCAGCATTCGTTAGTCCAAAAGATATAACTACAAACTCATAGTGACCATACTGAGTCCTAAAAGGTTGTCTTCATGATGTCACTCTCCATAACCCTAAGCTGATGATAATTGGATTTGAGGTCTATCTTCGAAAAGAACTTGACAGCCTAAAGTTGTTCAAACAAGTCATCAATCTTGGGAAGGGAATACTTATTCTTAATTGTGACTTTGTTCAACTAGCGATAATCAATGCACATCCTAAGAAAACCATCCTCCTTTCAAACAAAGACAACTGGAGCATCCTATGCGGACTTACTAGGCCTGATGAAACCCTTATCTAAGAGATTTTTCAACTGCTCCTTCAACTCTTTTAGCTCGGCTAGAGTCATTCTATAAGGAGTCGGCTAGCTATATCTTCACCATCTACAGTAATGATAAGTCAAAGAACATCGTGCATTGATGGTCGGGGAGAAGGTTAATACCAAATTCAATCTCTCTCTTGGGAGGGACTCCTGATAGATCATCTCAAAATACCTCCAGATACTTACATACCATAGGAACTGACTGTAGAGTCGGGGTCTCGGATGTAGAATCCTTAACCCGAACTAGATGGTATACACAACCCTTAGAGATAATCTTTTTGGCCTTAAGATAGGAAATAAAGTGACTTATAGGCATAGTTGAACTACCCTTCCACTCTAGTACTAGTTCACCGAAAATCAAAACTCTACCATATGGGTTCTATAATTCACTAAAGCATAACATGAATACAACCAATCCATACAAAAAATAACATCAAAGTCAGTCATGTCTAACTCTACTAAATCAGCTGAGGTTACTTTCTAAAGAACTGTGATAGGACAGTTTCGGTATACTTGTCGAGCTATGACTGTCTCACTGACATGATTAGAGACTGAGAAGGATTCTGACAGACTTTGGGACTGACATCGAAACTGATAGAAATATAAGGAGTCGTGAAGGATAGTGTGGCTCTTGGATCTAGCAATACATAAACATCAAGATGGAAGAAGGAGTCATGAAGGATAGTATAGCTCTTGGATCTAAAAATACATAAACATTAAGATGGAAGACTCGTAACATACTAGTGACCACATCGGGTGAGATATCCTGCTCATGACGGGATGATAGTCCATATAACCTATTCTGGTGTTGTCCACTAGCTTCACTAGAAGATGCATCCTACTAAAATGGGATAGTTGCTAGAGCTTCAGAAGTGGTGGCCGGGGCACGACCTCTTCCGTCACTCTGTCTAGCTAAAGGAAAATCCTTGAGTTTGTGTTTGGGCTTACCATACCCGAAACAAGCATCCCTTCTAATAAAACACTCTTTCGGGTGGTTCCTACCATATCTCCTACAAGATGGAAAAGTGTGATCCCTGGATGCTCTCCCCTAAATCTTAGAGCCTGACACTCTACCTCTTTGATCACCCCTCGGCCTAGATAGAACACTAGCTGATGATGGAGCTGGGGCTGATGATCTCTGATGGGACTGTGGGTGATGTCCACCACCAAACCTCTTTTGAGAATACCCAAAGCTCCTTGTCCTGGCCCTCTTGGCCTCTCTCTCCTTCTCCTTCATCTGCTCCTCCTCTATCTACTGAGCATAAATCATCATGTAGAGATGTCTATGTCACTAATCATCATAGCAGTCCTACACTCCTTGACCAATGAATCTATGACCCCATTCACAAACTTTGCTCATACGATCCCTCAACTCGACAACCATCTTCGAAGCATATTCGGATAGCTGGGTGAACTACAAGGCATTCTCCTAAACAGTCATATCATTCTGTTTCAAATTCACAAACTCAGTTGTCTTTGCTTCCCTCAACTCTCGGGAAAAGAACCTTCTCAAGAATGTCGTAACAAACTCATCCCAACTAATGGGAACTACACCTACACCATGGCCCTCTTTCCACTGTTAGAACCATATATGAGCAACCCCATTCAGCTGGTAGAAGGCCAAGCCTGCACTCTCCTCTCCTGAAACACCCATAATCTGGGTAATCTTTCGAACCTCCTCAATAAATTCCTTTGGATCATCGTCCACCTTTGAACCATGAAACTCAAGTGGGTTCATTCTAGTGAAGTCTCGCACCCTAGCTACCATCGCATTCCCGTTTTGATTCACATGGGCAACCGCCTGCTGTTTGACTTGGGCTATCATAGCTTGTGCTTGCATCTGAAAGGCATCCCTAAACTCAGCATGAGTCACCTGCTCATGCAAAGGATCATCTGGAGCTGGTGGGGCTGGCTGATGTCCATCTCCATTGCCATTCCCATGGCCATTTTTGTTCCTTCTTCTATTGACACAGCGGGAAGGCATATTTCTGCAAACGCACATAGCATGAGTTAGAAGGATAGAGAGTAGAACTTCATAGCACGAGATAGAATCATGAAGGAAGGGAAGTTTCCTATAATTTCTTGTAGCCTCTTCCCGAAAAGTGTGGTGTGCCTCACACTTATGAAGAAGACTCTACTTAATGTGGTTTTCAAACACCCTAGGATACAACTAAACCTAATGCCCTGATACTAAGTTTGTCACAACCAGAGCGTGGACCTCGGATCGAGACACGGGACCTAGAACCACGGATTGCTCCAAGCTAACCCATGGCACATTTATAGCATAATCATAAGCATAACTAAGCGGAGAAGAATCATATACATAACATAAGAGGAAGTCTTAATATATAATAAGATGAAAAAATTATGTCTATAAGTCACAAGCTAGAGTCTAAACATATAGTTAGAAAAGCCTCTAAAACATACGATGAGCTGAAGGGACAACATCCCCAACAAGCTCCACTAAATTCTAAAACATGAAGGACATAACAAAACATAAAAAGCTACCAAGTGTCCTCAAAAGATGAGGACTCACCCAAACTGGGGCTAAGCTAGACTGAAGCGAGAGCGGAGCTAACGCCTGGGATAAGACTGGTTACCCGAATCTATATCATGAGATGATATAGCACAGAATATGCGGTCAGTACTTTGAATGTACTAAGTATATAGAGTAAGTAAAAACATGCTTGTAAAATAGAAAAATAAAACCATGAGTACAAGATAAGCTAAAACATGAGAGTAGGAACCACATGTTGAAATCATGATCGTGAGATAGTCATAAACACGAGTTATTCATCTTAAGCTGAAACATAACGACCCAAAGTTTTGAAAGTATAAATCATGTAGTTTGCCATACTTATAATCATAAGTTAAAGCTCATAAACGAAATATCATGATTATTCAGACCTTAATCGAATCATATGGACTGGTCAGTATAATCTCGTATATTCGCCTATTCTCCACGAGAATTCTGATTTATTGTCAAAAAGGCGAAGAAATAAATTCATCATTCCACTACACTCTATTCAAGAAAGGGTTCAAATACGCTATAAAACATAGTATCATAAGTATGAACATGAATAATTTAAACAATGACAAACAATGGGAGATTTTTATAGCCGACATACTCCATGTGAGCATACATGAAGCCCAGCTTATAACTCTAGTTGGGAGGTGTGTCCAAACCTTGCTAAGGGCATGGACCATGAAGGTGTGATATCACTCATGGATGGCTGATAAAGCTCAAACTCACACTGCCTGACAAAGTATGAAGCGAACGTTGTCAATAAAAGAACCCAAACAAAGGTTGGGGTCAATCCCACAGGGATATGGAAGAATATAGAAGAACGCTAGTTTCTAAGCTTTTGAGTCAATTATCTCCTAAAGAGGGGAATTTTTCAAAGTAAGAAGTAATATTTTTGAGAAATTGAATGTTGATTCCAAATTAATATAACTAACTAGGGTAAGTGTTCCCCATGAATTCATAACTACTTCGAATTTTGCATTTGTGATCTATTCCAATACTTTACTTGTAGAACTGATAAATAGAGTACATCAAAACGATTGGTTTGTCCCTATTGGATGACTATATTCAATTACTATGTTTGGTCTCATGAGCGATTTTAACTTAACCATTATCAATTTTTCCAGAATTTAACTATCCTGCGACAATAGCTCAAGTTAATACAATGACCATAAAAATTAAGGCTTTTTTGTAATTCTCTTTTCCTTATCTCTACCTCTCTAGGCTCAAGCAAGTAGAGAATTTAGGCAAGTCCTAATGTTGTACACCGTTAAGAAGTGTTTAAATATGAAGAGAATATAATACAAGAGTTTAGCATTGATTTTGAATCACGTCGTGCAAACCCTAGTTCGTTAATTCACCATGGTTCCCACAATCCTAGTTGTGAAAGTTTTATCCTATCATGTTTATAAGTAAATTAATAGCATTCATAGACAAACACATAAATTAATACTTATAACGATGATAGGAAGAAACTCACTTGATTATTACAAGAATAAGGAAGAACAATTCAACAGCAATTGTCTCAATAAAACTTCTCTAACTTGTCTAAACTTGGCTCACAAATTCTCTTCTAAGTATGTTTTGACTTTTTTTCATTATATAAAAATAAAGGGTATTTATAATAGTAGATTTATGCCTTCTTTGTTCCTTCACGGATTTAATTTGGGATTTGCAGCTTCTTTTCCTAGTAGAATTGGGATTTGACTTTTCTGGACGTCCAAACTTGTATGTGCCTTGTGCCTCCCATACCACCCAAATGTCGGTGCAGCACGCCTCTGGTTGCACCAAAATGGTTGTGCGGTGCGCAAGCCATAGCACAGTTATGCCTGTGCACTACCAATTTCTATATATTTGTCTCATCAACCTCGTTTTGTCATTCTTGCACTGTTAAGCCTCAAACAAGCCCAAAATCATCACTTTAAGCCTTGAAAGCATCTAATCATGTGCACTAGCTCTTTTTTACAAATATATTATAAAACACATGCAAACACACATAATTTGTTCTCAAAATATAGTAAAGTACGGGCAAAATATGGCTAAGAAGTGTGTAAATACGCCTTTCATTACCGCTCCACACTTAAACTATTATTCATTATTGAACAATCTACCATTTCCCTTCTCAAATTTAGGTATAAAATTCATCCAACGAACAGGTCTACTTGCACTTAGGATCATAAGACAAATTAATAAAGCTTCAACAATTCACTCACTTGCACATAGGATTAACATTAAAATGTCAAAGTTCGAAATCAATTAGCTTTTGAAAACTAACTCATCAAGATATATTTTTGGGCCAACATGAATCATATGTAATTTAGCAATCAAGATATACCAAGGTCTTACCATTGCGCCCCTCACAATTTGGAGAGATGCCCTTTCTCACACAAGATATAAATCAATATAAACTTGGGCATAAATACAACAATTTCCGCTCACTCTCCCAAAGAACTCAACATGCATGCAAAAGACGACCCATAGGCTTGTCCTTGGTGTAATACTCCACTAATATTGAATTATGAATCAAGGATCAATTAAGACTTAAATTTGATTGTAATGTAGGCTGAGGGATGGGTAGGAACTATTTGGCCAAGATAGTGACTGAGCTCCCTAAGCACTTTAATACTTCACAACACTTTGATTTTTAGCATATTCTTCAATCTCCTATTTTTCTCCTTATACCTCCGTTTATTTTTTATTTTATCAAATTAGGGACTAGTGGGGATTTTTTCAACATTGAGCTCATTCACACATTTTTTCATCTTCGAGATTTTTTTTACATTGAGCTCATTCACACATTTTTTTCATCTTTGTTTTTTTTTTCTTTTTTTTCGAAGCTCTTTCTTCTTTTTATTTTTCCACTAACATAACCCTCCTTGTTTAGAAAATTTCAAACTTTTCTTTTCTTCTAATTTCCACACTTTTTAGCTTTTCCCTTCACTTCTCTACTTATGCTCCTTTAATGCAAAAATTATCAATTAAAGTGCTATAAGAGTCATTTAGATCAAATACAAGTCAATAGAACAAAAAGGGATTAAGCTTGTAATATGGCAATCAAAAGAACAAGCTAAGGCTCAACATGGCTAACTAGGATAACTACATCAAGGTAGATTAAATAGGATAAAAATAAGGCTACCAAAAAAAAGCCTATATCACTTTCTAAATCCATCATTCTTATTTCATTTTGCACACACACCGGGCAAGTTCTAGACATCAATTTGCAAGCATGGAGTATATCAAAAATTTCTCACACATTGGCACAAAATGATTTAACAATGGAAGTCAAGATCACATAAATACATATATTCATATTGCATACATAACATAATTAATCCCTATTTTTTTCAAGCACAAGAGTCAAGTTTCAAAAGACTAAGTGTTTCTACCTTTTTCATGCATCCTTGAGTAAATTTCATAAAGTCCCAATGATACCTAAGTAAAGAACCTAGCATTCACAAGGTCCAAGTTCTTGTTCTTCCTAATGACTAATTTACCCTTAAGATGGTCATCATTCATCCATCATCGGGCAAAGTCATGACTCAATGACTAAAAAGATAAAAATAAAAAATTTAGAATTTCTAGTCGGTTATAAGGGACTATCCACCAAAAAAGTACTGAAAACAAAAATTGGAGGAACCCAAAATAAAATAAAACTAAATAAAAACTACTACAAGTCAACAAGTATGCAAGATAATTCATAAATCCCAAAAAAAACTAGGCCTACCATGAGAAAATTTAGCAATTAAGGTATGCATGGTAATATAAAGTTCACTTCTCCCACCCCACATTTAATTAGTAACACTGTCCCCAGTGCTAAATAATAAAGCATAAAGTAAAAGAGTGAAAGAAGAACTCTCTGGGCCTCTACTCCTCATCGTCTGTGGGTGTAAGAGAAGCTTCCCCCATCTCAGAATCATCATCATCATCACTAGACTCTATGCCCAGTCTACTCTCACCATCTCATCCTCTGTGGCCACATCATCATCAAGGGACTCCTCGAACCATGCCTAACTCTGCAAAAGGATCGCGAGTGTTCGCTTAGAGGGTAATCCATATTAAGTTGTTGTAGCTGCTCCTCGGTCACACCATTCATCCTCAGTTGGAGAATTTACATACCTTACAAGTGGCTCAACATGTTATCAATTCGCACATTGCGCTTATTGACAGAAAGGACTGGACCATTTATACTCTCGGGTTCCTTGGTCTTAGTCACATCAATCCCCCTAGGATCATAACCAGGTATATAGTCTGCCTCTCCCTCCTCAATATCATTCCCACGTAAAAATCAGGTCAAGAGACCCCCAAACCCAAAGTTTTGGCCGTTTTTCACCCTTACTCTCTTCAACACATTTTTAATAATCACCCCCATATTATTGGCATCCCAGTCATTAGCACATAGACAAAACACACTCTCTCCCTAGTCATATGGGTTACATGTTTCCCAGGCACTAAACAAGCACAAATAATTTTCAACCAAACACATGCCTCTCTACTCATGTGAGCATACGGGAGTGAAACATGATACCCAAGTTGTTAGTGGTGAGTCCACCTTGCAATAGAGTTAGGGCCACACAGAGTATATCTAGTGTCTCTATACGAGGGTTTCTTCGCAATGTTCACAAAAGGTTGTGGGTCCATATTAGGTGTACCAAGTAACCTGTTCAAAGAAGTAGGAAAAAAATTTATAATTTATCCCCTAATTTTGACTTGAATTTTCCTCTCCTTTGGTTCCCAATTAGCAAGGAATTCCTTCATCATATTCAAATTACAATCATCCCGAGCATCAAACACAAAACCAAGACCAAGAGTGTGCAATTTATCTACCATGTGAGAGAAAACTAGTGATAAGAAATTTCTATCAATAAACATATCATATGAGTATTTGAATTCTTTATGCTCTTTGAACCATTTTTTACCTTCTTGCTCTATGACCCAACGAAGCTCATAATGCCTCAATGGTTGTGGTGTCATACTCATGCTCCTCTTCATTAGTTCTTCTTGCTCTTTATGAACCATGGCTTGAAGAAGCCACTCCTTTCCCCTTGCTTAGTTTTGGTGCCATTTATGAAGGTTTCACAAGAAAAATGGTATATTTTGTGATTTTTGTGAAAAATTTTTGAGGAATTTGAAGAAGAGATGAAGTTTTGAGAGAGTTTTCTTGTGAATAAGGGGGTGCGCGGCGTGGTTCTCTTCTAAATGAACTGAAATTTTTAGGTCTAGGATTTTTAAAGTATCCACATCTGCTGGAATTTACATTTTGACCCTTAAATTTTTCACCTGGGAACCTTGTTCTGCATCGCTGCGGTCAAAGCGCCTTTACTACTGCGCGTCGCAAACCTGCGCTTTGCGGCTTTCACTGCATTGTCTTCCATGCATGTCGCGCTAGGCCGTGCGGTGCTAGTGCCTGCACCTCATGCCAGGCCTTGCGCTGCTTAGCCTGCGTGATGCCTTATGCACTTGTTCAACTGTTTTGCTCCCCGTTTTCAATGTTGATGCTCAGATTTGGTTGAAATTCATGACATATCACCTACACACGTGAACAAACACATAAACTCTAAAAAAATCAAAAATTATCTTGGGTTGCCTCCCAAGTAGCACCTGATTTAATGTCGCGGTACGACGCAGGTATCTTGATTACTCAGACTTCATCAAGATACCTGTTGAGGTCATGGTCACATTTTGGCCACTTGATTTACCACGCTAACCTGTGACACATCATAAAAAAGAAAATAAAAAATATAAAATAGGAAATAAAGACTAAAAGTTAAACACAAGCAAGTAATCTAATCCTAAACCGTACTCCCCGACAACGGCTCCATTTTTTGATAACGCTCAAACTCACACTTCCAAACAAAATATGAAACGGACTTTGTCAATAAATAACCTAACAAAGGTTGGGGTCGATCCCATTGGAAATATGGAAGGATATAGAATAACTCTAGTATCTAAGCTTTTGAGTCAATTATCTCCTAAAGGGGGGAATTTGTAAAAGTAACAAGTAATATTGTTGAGAAACTAAATGTTGATTCCAAATTAATGCAACTAACTAGGGTAAGTGTTCCCCATGGATTTATAACTACTTCGGGTTTTACACTTGTGATTTGTCCCATGTCATGCCCCACCTTGGGAGGCATGACTGGCACCTGGTGCCCTACTAGGACCTGAACTGCTGAGCTAACTGAGCCTAAGCACCTCTGGTGCAGGGCTAACTCTAACTCTAGAATCAAGAAAACAATGGGCTATATAGAGGCTGTAAATACAACCCCCGGCCGACAAGGCCTAAAGCCCCTGTGAAAGTAAACAGCTAACCAGAGACAAACAATCATAGGGAGTTCTATGCGGGCCGACAAGGCCGCCAATCAACAGCTAAACAGGGCCCCACATGGCCAACACACATCATCTAAAACACAGGGGAGTAATAGAATCTGTAAGCCTCTAGGAGTAATAATATGATCAGGATAGGGCCCCGACCTACCCATACTGTACAAACAAAAGGAATAAACCTCTATCACACAAGCCCCGGAAGAAGGGAGTTGACGGTTCTGTATGGCTGATTGGAACTATGAGGGACCTTCTCCTCGTCTATTTGTACCTGCAGGCAAGTAAAGCAACGCCCCGGGAATGGCGTCAGTACAATATGTACCGAATATGTAAGGCAATAGATAAGCTGAATAGGACAAAAATTAAATAAAAAAAAGAGCCGAAAGATTAACCTGTACGCCTGCTGATTCGTAATCTGCATCTAACTGACACTACATGTACATAAGCTAAGACTGCATACTTACACACTTATACACTACAGCTAGCAGGCAAGAGTTCATACAAGAATTCCACCTGGCCCCCATAAGCCAAGAGGTACAATCAGCATAGAATAACTCATTCAGGCCCCCATAAGTCCTGGCGAGCACATCCCAATATATATACCCCTACTCAGGTGTCTACAACTCTACTAATACTGTAGCTAACCTACCTGTCCCCTAGGTCTACAACAGGGCCCGTTTGGCCCCTAAACTGTAGTTGTTTCTAAGTCCGGAGGACTCCTGATATCTACACCCCGAGCGTAAACACTCGACCGGGGTGTGTATAAGGCCAACCACGGCAATATGAGGATCTGGATCCCCATCTTCGTCCCTTGCAGACGGCATCATGCTCTGTAGAGTGACGTATCCTTGCCCCTGGAGGGCGAGCGACACAGCTATTAACCCTGGGGCGGTCATGGAAGGCTTCTAACTGAGGGCAACCCCAACCCAGGTGTTATACTAACACATCAATCTATCTATATAAAGAGAGCGTATCTGGCCTTCTAGGCCTAACGCTAATGCTACTCGCTTCTGGGATAACTTGTGTGACTGTCTACAGGCACGCCATGTGTCCGTATTTGATCAGAGGATCCTGATAGTGATCATGATCTCTAATAGTCTGTACTGAATAGAGTAAGGTCTGAAGTAGCCTAACAATACTCTGAATGTCCTACTCGGACATCCATAACTCATGAATAACTGTGGGGTTGCAGATAGCTAACTACTTTATTCTTCTAATTAAACAACTATAGGGCTGGGCTTGGTCGAACTTGCTTCTACGCGATCGGCATCCTAGTCCTCCATACGAAGCTTACCGATCTCCTTACCTTGTGGTTACCACTGTACTAGCATAGTACTACTGACTCCTTAGGCCTTGTCTGAATCCACTCGGATCTATATTACTATTCTGGGCAATTCTCAATCTTATAGGCAATTCTATATAGACTGGCCCTCTCCTGGCACTCTGTACCTGAATACGTTACAAGAATCGGCTAGGGTGTTGGCCTGTCACTGACTACTGATGTGTACCCCTCCTTGGGGTGCCCACGGGTTTATCTAACTCGGACAACTGGGCTGGTTTGCTGGGCATCCTACGTGATAACTATTAGGTCAACTAAGACTGATAATCACTAATAAGGCTAAAGGAATAGCGGGTGATCACTCAATATACTGGAGAACCCTAGTGTCGCTAACTCTAGAATATACCTATTCTGTCTCTATTTCTAATTCTGGAACATGCGATAACGTCAATGACCTCTAGGGATGCTTTCCTGCCAATACAGGCACCAACTGATCGTTAGACCGCCAAACTACACCCATACTGTTTAACCAACCGATTCAGGCCAATAACTCTTGCGAGCTTCTGAAGTCTAGGCCTGGAAATAAACATATAAGTCTACCATCACAATAAATTGAGAACTAAAAGAGTTTCTATAGCATTCATAACGCGAATCACATTTAACCTGCTCCCTTTCAGCGAGGGATCCAGCAGTACGATCTGTATACGTTTTCTAGTAGCTAATAGAATTTATGTAACTGTAATCCCTATTAGCAGCTAATCGCAACATAGTTGATATTTATATATGTATATCAATAATAGCTAATTACAACATATCGAATTACAATCTAATGGTAGAACCTATCTGCAGCATCTGAGATCGTTTTTTCTATTCGAGAACATAAGTCGTAATACTGTACAACTAGGATACTTGCCGAGAGTTAAGCCTTATATACCTCGTTCACCGTTTTCTGACTAACTGATGAGTATCAGCTCATATTCAACTGCCCTTCTCAACTGTAATCATATTAATGGAAGAATAGGGCCAACTTCGTTACTGTATTCGAAGAAAATAATAACTTATATATATATATACTAACTATACTTCAACTTATCAAAAGACGATCAAGAACTCATAATTTCTCAGGAATCTAGAAGGGAAAATACTTACTTTAGGCACGTGATCATATTGACACTAGTTTGGAACAATTCCATCAACTTAAGCTCAGCGGGACGACAATTTGCCGGGCGTATTTTACGAAAATAACTCCGCATTGATGCTCCCTGCAGCTTTATACTTCAATACCCGAAGTTAATTTGGATTTGGACGGCGTTTAGCGCCGTTTAGCGATGTAATCGGATGATTTCCCGATGTTTTCCTTCGTTCTCCCTCTTTTCTGGCCGTGATTTGTATGGAAATAACATAACATCTTAGAGTGACGCCTTTATATACTTGAGGCAGCAGACAAGGCAACGTGGCACTCTGTCCATCGTGTTGATTCTGCTCCGTGCCACGTTGACTAACGCGGAGGAGCAGCTCCGTGCCACTTTGCCCCTCTGGGCAGCTTGGTTCAGCCTCCTCCCGCGAAATCCCGACTTTGTACTCATTCGGCCTTTTTCCGGGCCCTTTCCTCATACGTATGGCACTATAAAACTCTCAACCAACACCGAATAGGCCAACTAAATGTTATAAACTTACGGGGTGTAACATCCCAATACTTTACTTTGATAACTAGGGTTCATCCAAACGACTGGTTCGTTCCTATTGGATGACTATACTTAATTATTGGGTTAGGTCTCATGAGCAATTTCAATTTAATCATTACCAATTTGTCCCAAATTTAACTATCCTGCGACCACAGCTTAAGTTAATACAATGATTGTAAAAATCAAGGCTTTATTATAATTCTCTTTTCCTAATCTTTACCTCTCTAGGCTCAAGCAAGTAGAGAATTCAGGCAAGTCCTAATATTTTACACTGTTAAGAAGCATTTAAAAATTAAGAGAATACAATACAAGTGTTTAGCATTGATTTTGAATCACGTCGTGCAACCCTAGTTCGTTAATTCACCATGATTTTCACAACCCTAGCTATGGAAGTTTTAGCCTATCATGTTTATAAGTAAATTAATAGCATTCATAGACAAACACATAAATTAATACTTACAATGATGATAGAAAGAAACTTACTTGATTATTGCAAAAATAAGGAAGAATAATTCAACAACAATTGTCTCAATAAAACTTCTCTAACTTGTCTAAACTTGGCTCACAAATTATATTCTAAGTGTGTTTTGACTTTTTCTTCATTACATAAAAATAAAGGATATTTATAATAGTAGATTTATGCCTTCTTTGTTCCTTCACAAATTTGATTTGGGATTTGCAGCTTCTGTTCCTAGTAGAATTGGGATTTAACTTTTCTGGACGTCCAAACTTGTCATTTCCTTACGCCGCCCATAGCATCAAAATGCTGGTCCGGCATGTCTCTGGTTGTGTCGAAGTGGCTATGCGGCGCACCTCTGGTTGCGCCGAAATGGTCTTGCGGCGCAGGCTATAGCACAACTATACTTGTGCACTGCCAACTTCTATATATTCATCTCGTCAACCCCATTTTGCCATTCTTGCCGTTAAGCCTCAAACAAGCCCAAAAACATCAGTTTAAACCCTGAAAGCATCTAATCATGTGCGTTAGTTCTTTTTCACAAATATATCATAAAACACATGCAAACGCACTTAATTTATTCTCAAAATATAATAAAGTACGGGAAAAATATGGCTAAGGAGTGCATAAATATGCCTTTCATCGATGGCCTATTTGGGAATGGGAGACACTCTCATGGAGGATACCATCATGGTTATGTTGGCACATAATTCTGAGATCTGGGTGTGCCGGAACCCTGGCCTACTAAGTATTAAATACGACTTTCAAAATATATTTAGTGCTCATATTATAATCATGAAACATAGGTTTACATGGTCTAGCTTAAATCATGTAATTCATGATATCTCAACATATATGAACTAGTCATGAAAATAGTGTCGAAGGCCGGCCATGATACATAGACTTGACTGTCATGGAAATCATGCATAATTGAGAAAAACCTTCATAAATTGAAAAGATAGGTCCATGAGAGACTTTAGTAGAAAACATGTAAACATAATCATAAAACATGGATTGAATCATGAGGGAACTGATTTTAGAGAAGATCATGAGTATTTTCATCATGTTAAGGTCTAACCCTAGAATTTCACAATTTAGGGCTAGTAGAGATCATGAATTCACACTTGAAAAGGGCATGAGGGTGGAAGTAATACCCCATTCATAACCCTATATATCTAATATTTGATGGATTCATTCTTAGACTTGAGACCCAAGAGAGTTGAGAAGAAGGAGAACCCTAGTTGCCTGAGAGCCTTGAGAGGTTTGATCTTCAATCTACGGCGTTTGGGATAGGAATGAGAGTTTAAGCTAAGTAAAACCCTCTAATACACACTTTTGGAAGGCCAAAAAGACCTAGTTTAGGAGCTAAAAGCATAATAAATTACAAAATACCCCTACAGAATCGCACTTAAAAATCTGCCTATCAGTTGTCACGGGTCATACCATGACTCGTGGTGACATACCACAGGTCGTGGTGTGCAATCCGTGGCTTCTAGGTGGCTTAACAGCTCGCTGAAACTCTTTCTACAAGTGCCTGGTATGAGTCGTACCTCATACCACGAGTCGTATCATGACTCGTGGTAACTGGGCTAGTCCTATTCGTCAAACCTGATAGTGCTTCACTAAACTGGTCATAATCTTTTTCTCCAAACTCTGATTGGCACAAGGTCGGATGTGTTGGAAAGAAGACTCAAAGGGATTAAATTTGATGTGTTATATCACCAAAAACATATTGTAAAATGGGAATTATGATCATTTAAAGTTGACCCTTGTAAGAACTTATATGAAAAACTCGATCAGTAGGAAAGCTCTCAACTCAACTTTATGTTAGAGGTTCCTTATGACTTTAGTTTGCATTCAATGCACTTCTTACACTTAAGAATTGATCCTAACACCTTTTCCCCATAAAATTCATCGGGTTCGGGTCTATTCACATGTCTAAAATGGTGCCAAACTTAGCCGAAAAGTCCGAGGCATTACCATATCTAAACTCATGACTGAAACAACGATTCATACCATCATATTACGACTCGTACTGAGCCTTTGTAGCTATTGATCCTTCCCTGAAAAATTCTTTGAACCCCCCCTTCCTACGACCCTTCAGTACGACCTATACCACCCGAGTACGAGTTGTGGGATCTTGTCGTGGTTTCTTGGACACTTTTAATTTCTCTAGACCGCATGCTACGAGTTGTCGTACAACTTGTACCTTCATGCAACAAGTTGTACTAGACTTGTACTGAGGGAAATGTTTAATTTTTTCTGTCGGTTCGTACTCCATATCTGGGGTCTAGGCTTAGAAATTTTTGGGGGTATTACAATAAGTCTGATAATTAAGAGATAGAATAAATTTCACAGTTCAACTATATTTGAAATCAACAGCTTGAGCAATTAATTACAGATAAACTCATACTCCAATCATAAACTCAAAAGACTATATTGAGTCGAAAATAAAGGATGAAAGTCAATGCAATCGGTATCACACGCTCATGCAGTAAGTATCACATGACTCATAAGGGACTCAGTAGGTCCATATACCCAGCATGGATAGTGTCACGCTCTAAACCGATCTTGGTGCAATAGACATCCGATACTACAGCACCACATCGAAAGAACCTTATAGAAATAGTACACCATGCGATATGCCCCTTTTTATTATTAAATAATTCAAGTATGCACAGGTAAGGTCAATAAATATTAAATGAAGTAAAATTAATATTAATGCAGAAATTTATGATATAAATGTCAATTACCAAAGTAGTGCAACCAATAAGTCAAGTAATGACTGTACATAGTACCCATGACACAAAATCTACATATGGAGCCTTTATGACAGAATAAACTAAGTCGAGTCACAACTCAGAAACTAGTAAGGCAGTAAAGATAGTAGATAGTGCTCCACGATCAGGAGTGTGAGCTCAACAAAATCTGATAGATAACAAGTTCCTCTTAATTATCTCGAATAACTGAAACTTGCTCCTTTTTCGTTACCTAACACACTATTAAAAAAACAATAATTATATGCCTAAATATTAGCTACTCAATGAATGTCTTGGAGCAAGGGTCAACATAAATAAAATAATAATAATAATAATAGAGATAAGTAAAATAGTAGTGATGAAACAGTTCAAGTCAATAATATAATACAGTCATGTAAACTCAAAGAAAACATCAATGAAGAGAAAAATCATTTTTTCTTCAGTTTGTTCAAAAGCAGTGTGTCGAATAACTAACGTCAATTAATTTTCAATAAGACAACAGAAGGAAAATAAAATTAATAGTAATAAAAGGAAAACTCGGTTAATAAGGTCCTTTGTATGCCCAAAGTACACATATGAAGGGAAAACTGTTGTAAGTCCCTTGTCCACCCGAAGGCCAAACATACATGGTGATGAAGAAAAGACAATTTGGAGGCCCATTGTCCACATGAAGGAAATGAATGAAAAATTATTTAAGGTCCCTAGTCCACCCGAGGGCGATGAAGGGAAAATCATTTAAGCTGTGTAGTCCACCTAAAGGACAAACACAATCAATAAATACTAATGCATAACAATCGAACTCTTTTAAATTTTTCTTCTAATTAACAAAAGGTATTTCAAAATCATATATTGATTTAGAAAACATGTTCAAAAATCAAGGTCAAGTATCAAGTTAAAAATTCACTCATAGGATAAAACGTCTTTAAAGAGTATCACTTTAGGAATCAAGTTCAATAAATCACGTTCATAGGGAAGAATATATTCACGTACATATATTATAGTATGATATCTAAATATGAAGTCTTGATGCGAGCTTGTACGACATGCTAATAAAGCCCTAATTCATATCACCTTAAAATCAAAAGTATGTTTGAAAAAAGACATATATGGAACATAGACGTACTTCATAAGAAGGTTTTTAATAAAAACAGACATACCTCAAATCCCAATAAAAATGCTCTAAATGTTCTTAACAACATTTAACGATAACTCTACAGTTGAACATGATGATAAAGTTTAGAACATCACCGAATTCTATGAATTTCCCACCCTTCATGAACAATCTAGATTTACAGAAAGTTCATATTCTAACAATTATGAGAATCATCCAACGATTATGATGCCATTTAATAGGCTACATAAACCCCAATTATGCTTATAATAGTTGTAATTAAGTAGGAACATACCTCACAAAGAACTCATGAGAAATCCTCATTCAGTGATCTCGAATTGAACTCCTAGAATTTATGGACCAAGATGAGGATTTACGCATTAATTCATGGTAAAATTGATGTTATAATTAAGGGGATTGAGTATAAACTCATCTTGGATGTTTTAGAGAAGCCTCAGGGTGTTTTCTTTCCCAAAAAGTCATCCAAACTATAGTGGGATGAAAATTATGAGCTAAAGTTGTATTTATAAGTTAAAAAATTTAGTACTATAGATGTTGCATCGCACCATCCATTTCTCCTAACTTTCGAGGTCGGCTCTCTAGCTCGGGTTGGGTCGGGTCTCAGGCTCGGGTTAGGTCTCAATATCGAGGTGAGGCTTGGTTGTTGGGGTCAGGTCTCAATCACAGGTTAGGGTTCGGGGTTGGGGTAGGTCTAGGGGTCAGATCTTAGGTTTGGATCTCAAGGTAGAGGTTGGGTCTTGGGTTGAGGTTGAATCTCGGATAAGGTTGAGTCAAAGTTGGATTTTTCATTCTCAGGGTCGAGATCCCGGGATTGGGTCTCAAGTTTAAGGTTAGTGTTGGATCTAGGGTCTTTGGATTGGGATCTCGGGCACAATCTCGATCTTGGCGTTGGGTCTCAGGGTCAGAGTTGGTGTTGGATCTCGAGTCTTTGGATTGGAATCTCATGATCTCAATCTCTGTATCAAATTCAGGTCTCGGGTATCAAGTCTCGGATTGTCATTGGGGTCGGTTCGGGGTCAGGGTTATATCCTGAATTGTTATTGCGGTCCAGTGTTGGGTCGGTATCAGGACGGGGGTCTGGTCCTACATTGGACCGGACATGGATCCATGTCAAGATCATAATATTTGTGTAGATTATATCTAAATGCCTTTGAGATAAATTTTTTTAATTAACCGAATACCAAATATAAATTAAAAAATCACTTATTTTCAAAAATCCTCTTACTGAATGCACCCTTAAATACAAATATTTGAGAATATGGTCCCAGGCGCTCTGCATCTGCTGGCACTAAGGTTCCATCAGTGCTGATGCACTGTCATTTCATTCTTGTCTTGCCCACTAAATTATGTTTCGACGGATGTGACATTTCCCGTTCATTTTGGAAAAAAATGGAAACTTTAGTCGACACGAATTTAACATTCTTTGTACATATTTAACTAGACATAGAAACATAAAAAATAAGTAGCAACAATTGAGTAATCAAAACATAAATACATGATATTACAACTTAATTTCAAATTAGTTAGTTTTTATTATTTAATTAAGAAATTGAATTGTTGATCATCAAAAAATATACAAAAGAAAGGATAAAAAATAAAGAATTTTTTATTTTCAAGATACATCTACCTCGATCTAAAAATTCAATTTTAAATAAGAGAATAAAAGAAAAATAAATAAAAATTATTGGTGTTAAAATAATTTGTCATCTAATTAAGTAAATTTTTTATTTCGATTGTTATTTGTTATATTCATTTGCATATATTTGCATACACATAATAACCATAAAAAGAGTTTTGTTTTATAATTTTCTCATACGTGACGAAACTTCCAAGTATTACTATATATGTTATGGAAAAGTTGCTATGGAAAGAAAAAAAACTTTTTGATCATTTTGTTTATCCAGCTGTGAATGCTTTAGTATATTTCAATCACGTTAGTTAGATGTGTGTTTTAATACAAACACAAATTTATTCAACAAATGATTTCACTAAAATCATAGATAAGAAATCTAGCTATTCATAATATTGTTTAAGAATATAGCATAAAAGTCCACAAAGAACAAATAGTGAAATAAAATATCTTGAAATTCGTAATTGAATTCTAGTTGCTTTCTCTCTTTGCATTTTTCTTGCCTCCCAAAAAATTGCGTGTGTCTCTTAACAATACGTTTTCTAGGATATTTATATGATCTAGAATGTGTAGGGAATTAAAAAAAACTAATTGAAACTCGTCAGAATAATTTTTCATGGCTCATCTAAACTCTTGCTTCGCGAGGACCGCAGACGAGCCTAAAAAACTCCAAAATGATCTCTTGTTTCTTAGTTCATCTGTCTGTTTCATAAGGCGAGGATCTCAGACGAGTCCGACCATCCTTCACTCCTCATTCCTTTGATTCAAATCAAGCAAAAATGACCACCTTTGACCGAGTTCATGCGACACATTTTCTATGCACATAAAATTCGTAATAAGCTCAAAACACCCAAAATAACAATGTAATGATACAATTATGTATAAAATATGAGACAATAATATAACATATATACTTCTATGTTTTTAGCTGAACATCAAAGAGCTAAGAAAAGGAATAAACAAATTTTTTGTTGATTTTAAAATAATTTGACATCTAAGATGAATATATTATTTTGATTGCTATTTGTTATTAAATTGCATAAATTCGCATACATGTAACTATGTAAGGATTATATAAAGAGTTTCGTTTTATGATTTCTCATAAACGCTTCAATATAATGAATAAAAAAGTTGTATAAGAAAGTTAAAGAAAAGGATTTTCTCATTTGTTTCTCAAGCTGTGAGCAGAGGCGTATGCACTATTTCGTGACCGAATGATGTGAACTCAATACTTTATAAATTTATATGTAAAAATTTATTAAATTTACAATAAATAGTAGGTTTCTAAACTCGTAATTTAAAATTTACGATGTATTCAACACTAAGATCATAAAAGTTAAATTTATGGGGGTCGTTTGATACGTGAGATAAGATTAATAATTCCGGAATAAAATTTAAAATTCACTTTATCCTATGTTTGATTTGAGGTGTTAGCTAATTTCAAAATTATTTGATCTTACCATTGTATTGAAATGATGAATTTTTATCCCATAAAAAATATGAAATAAAATAATCTCATAGAGTATCTCAATCTTACTTATTTCATCCCACGTATCAAACGACCGTGTATTTAAATTCTTCATCGGCGTAGGTGTACATTTCTTTCAAGTTAGTTGGATGTGTGGCCAATATTTAGTAAGAGATGAAAGCAATGGGTAAATGACAATAACTTGTCCATATTTCCATTAGTTGGATGTGTGGCCAATTTTAAGAGATGCAAGCAATTGGTAAATGACAACAACTTGTCGTCCCTATTAATGTCCATCCACTTCAATATATACAACATATAACCACTTGATATCTCTCCGGGAAAATGGAAGAAGTGAAGGAGAAGGGGAAGGTATGTGTAACAGGAGGAAGTGGTTATCTGGGATCGTGGATGGGTACGAGACTTCTAGCATGTTTGGCCAAACTTCTTACGTCAGCTTATTTTGAGAAGTCTCTTTCATGTCAGGAGTCTCTTGTGCTCATTTTTTGTGTTGGACCACTTCTTTCTGACTTTTAATTTTATTTTTTTTTGGATTTGAGTTGGAACATTTCTCTCCAACTTTTAATTGTTGATGCATTTCTCATCGATCGTCAATTGTTGAAGCACTTCTCTCCACCTCTCAATAGTTGAAGCACTTCTTATCAACATACAATTGTTGAAACACTTCTCTTCAACCTCCCACTGTTGGAGCACTTCTCTCCAACTTCCATTATTTTTTTCTTGATTGTGTTGGAGCACTTCTCTCCAACTTTCAATAGTTAATGTAATTCTCATCAACATGCCATTGTTGAAATGCTTCTCTTCAATTTTCAATTGTTGGAGCACTTCTCTCCAACACTTGTTGATGCATTTTTTCATCAACACCCAATTTTATTGATTCACTTGTCATCAATTTTTAATTTTTTTACGCTAATTAAGTACTGATCTCCATCTTTTAGAGAAAAACTTCTTTTGCTTGTGTCATGTTTTATTGCACCTCTTTCAACTTGCAATCTTTTCATCAATCCTTATCAGCATGATTGTTTTTCATGCATACATCATTAGCTCAGCTTTTGCAACATAATCATTAGCCAGACAGGCGTCACAACATTGGCTAGAGCCAGCCGCCGACGGCGGAAGTTATTTTGATTTTCTACCAAGATCACAGAAATACTGATACCAATTTGAAGAAAAATATTTTATTTATAAAATAACAAATCTCTGAGTGCTCTCTATAATCTCAACAATTCTCAGACATTAGAAAAATATGTGACAGAGCACCTCAATTTATGATACTAGAAAACCTACTTTAGCTCATAAGATAAAAATCTATTCCTATATGAATTTGACTATCAATCCTAATTACACATGAATTAAGTAAATATCTAATTTTAAACAAATTTGATTTTTTACAACTTTGAATTATTCTTCTAACAGATATATACCTTAGTCTTACTTGCTTTATCTTAATTTATGTGATAATTTTTTTTTTATAATTATATTATATAAATTTTAAAATATATTTTTATTAGATTAATATGATAAAAATTATAATTTAGAGTATTTTTATATCTTTAAATATTAAATTTTTAATTTTAAAATATTAAATTAATTTAATATTAATTTTAAAAATTAAAATTAAATTCATTTTAAATATATCAAAGTCATATAAATTAGGAAAAAAAGGTCAAAAAATACCCCTAACCTATGAGAAATGGTTCATAAATACCCTCTTTTCACCTTTTGGTCTAAAAATACCCTCAACCTTTAGTTTTGGGTCAAGAATACTCCTCCCCTTCTACCTTTTGGTCTAAAACTACTCTCAACCTTGAAAATTTAATATTTAAAAGTTTGAAATTTTATTTTATTTACTTTTTATTTTATGAATTAATAAAATCAATATAATTTACACATACAATCAAAAAATTTTAAAATATTATTTTTAATACATATTTTCATCATTAAAAGTATTATTCTCTTGATAATATTGTATAAAATGAAAAAGAAGTACTAACATTTCCAAATTTAGTTTATTTTTAATTAGTAAAAATACATGTATTTTGAGACTTTAAATTTAAATAATTTTTAAAATCTTTTTATGAGATTAAGAAATGAGTGCAAACAATTAAATATTATTTAAATATTAAATATTATTATAAGTATATAACTGTTATTCACTATAAAAATAAAAAACTATTAAAATATTATTATTATTATTATTATTATTATTATTATTGAGAAATTTGATCATACACTATTTAAAGACGAAAATGAAAGAAGTTAGTAAATAATTAAAAATAAATATTATGTTAGTCTGTGTACAAATAATAGCAAGCAGTTTAGTGATGAATAAATTGGAAAAGGACCAAAAATACCTTTAACCTATTTCTAGCTAAGTATTTAATATTAAAACAAAGAAAATGTCAAAATTTAAAATAAAATTTCTCATTTTTACATATAAGAGATTGTCATTTTTACACATAAAGTGTCTAGAAATATACTTAACCTTGAGAATTTTAATATTTAGAGATTTGAAATTTTATTTTATTTACTTTTTATTTTATAAATTAATAAAACCGATATAGTTTACACATACAATCAAAAATTTAAAATACAAAAAAATTAGAAATTAAAAAATATATATTATAATGACTACCTTTCTAGATCACCTTGATTAGAAATTGATTTATTAATTTTTAAAATAAAAAGTAAGGAATATAAAATTTCAAACCTTTAGATATTATATTTTCAAGATTGAGGGTACTTTTAGACCAAAAGGTGGGAGAAGAATATTTATAAATCATTTTTCATAGATAAAGAGTGTTTTTGGCCCTTTTTCCTATAAATTAAGATGGAGAAAGTATTTTAAAACCAGACTAAGAAGTCAAAGAATTACACAAAATGACTCCTCTGAATTTTAAGGTTAATAAAATTAGGTGAATGCTCTGTTGCACCCTCATTTATGCACTTTATTTTTATTTTTATTTTTTCAAATTTCTTGATAATATTTAAAATTATTATCTATATTGATTGTAGCATTTAATTAAAAGTAATTACAAATGTGTAAATTTTATTTTAAAGTGTATAATTAAATTTATGATTAAAATTAAGTGTTTTGAACAACTGTTGTAAAATTATTGTATTATGATATTGTCTTTAAAAATATTTTATTATTATCGGTGTCTTTTTAAAATTCATTAAATCTTTTTAATATAAATGAATAACAGAAATAATAAAGATAAAAAAGGAGAATCCCCGGTCAATAGAAGATAGGAAGAAGATTATTTATCGATGATATAATACATAAATAAGCATTTAAATTTGGTTTTAATTGACAATTAAGCACTCAAATTTTGAGAGTGCGCATCTAAGCACCTCAACTCGTATTCACAGTGTTAGTTGAGTACTCCAACTTACAAAATGATCATCTAGGCATTTTCAAAATTTATGTTCCACGTCAGCAACGGGTGGCTATGAGATACAGTGGGGACTAGCTGGAGCATTTAGGAGTAAATTTCACGGATGATCATTCAATTTTATGTTTATTACTGAAAAGTCACTTTTCTTTAATTTGTTACACAAAAATCATTTAACTTTACCTCACTTTTTACAAAAGTAACTTTGACAAAATTTAATAAAAATCCTACCTAAAATGAGCCGTTATGTTTGAAAGTAGGTCCAAAATGGTCCCTTAAATATACTTTTGAGCAGTTTTGAAACTTTAAACTTGCAAGATGTGAGCATATTTGGTCTCCATCAAATACTTGAGTTAATTTTATAGAACTATGAAAAACATATTTAATATGGACTCATATTTAGATGCGTTTTCTTTGCACTTCTAACTTTTTTAGTTTATTGTGGGATTTTGGTGTAACTTTTAGGTGTAATTTATGCTACTTACCAAATAATTTTATAAACATCTCCCCAAGTTTCTCTTAATAACATTGACCTTCCATATGACACATGATACCACACTTTCGCTATTTTTATCTTTGTAACAATTTTTTTAACGTATTTATCACTAATGCAAAATATATACTTAAATTTATTTTTTCATACTAATACTATTTTGTTTAGCTAATTCTATAAACATGTTTTATTAGTTTTCGCTCTTTTGTTTATTCTATTAACTATTACTACTCAATAAAAATGAAGAGTAGGTGTTTTATCTCTTTATTGTCATTGGACACAAATTTAAATATATCGATTGTATAAATCCTAGTAAAAATGAGGTTTAGCTAGAATCAATTTATTTATGAAATAATTGAAATATCAAAAGTGAAATACTGTATATACATTTTTTTAAAATTTTTATCATGCTTCATTTTTAATTTTTAATAAATTTTTCAGTTCTGTCCTCGGCCCCTCCAAAAAATCCCCCATCCAAAACCTTTTAGATTTTTTAATTTAAATAACTTTATTTATTTTAAAATTTTTATAACTTTTATTTACTAAAAATAATATAGTTTAGGTCGCATATTCAATGTGTTGATACTAATGTTTACAAAAACTATTACATAAATAATTTAAAATTATATTTATTTACTTAATAAATGTATAGATAGTATGAACAAAATAAAATTATGTTAAAAAGAAAAAGAAAAATGTCTAAAAATTAATTTTAAAAAATAGTATATTGGTAAAAGATAAGTAAGTGAAAATATAAATATTTTACATCAATGATAAATAGATTTACAGATTTTATTTATTTTTTATTTATTTTTACTTTTTGATCAATTTTTGTTAAATTTATTAGGTACTGTTTGATAAATATATGAAATAAAAAGGGCTCATTTTTTAGTAAAATAGTGGACTAAAAATGCTCAAAAAGTATATTTTAAGAGACCATTTTATACCTATTTTAAACATAAGGGATATTTTTCTTATTTTCTCTCACATTTTGGGTAAAATTTTAACTAAATTTTGGAAAAGTTACTTTTGTGAAATATGATGCAAAGTTAAATAATTTTTGTGTAATAAAACAAAGAATAATGACTTTTGAGTAATAAACACAAAGTTGGATAACCACCCATGAAATTTACTCAGCATTTAGTTGTCAGTTGAGACCAAATTAAAGTGCTTAAATGTACACTCTCAAAATTTAAATACTTAATTACCAATTAAATTCAAATTTAAATACTTATTATGTGTTATATATTTATTACTGCATCACCACCGTCAAACCAAAGAACTTAGAATAATATAGTAGACAAAAGAAACCCTTCTCATAAGTGTGAAGTTGGTACAATATTCAATAGTCAGCAAATCAATGGCTGCAAACCTCGACGGCACTATGCAGATTAATGATAAGAAAGAGTCAAAAGCTCTACTGATAATCTAAAAGGTTACGTTAGGAATTGTATTGGAATAATGGACCGTCAAGGAAATTATTCAATTTCTGTTATGTCATTTAAAATAATTAGCACACTAAAGACGACGACGACCAGTACTACTACTATTAATGATAATAATAATAAGAATAATAAGAATAATAAGAATAATATATTTAGTATAATATTATAAGTAAAAACTGAAAAAAATATTGTATACACAATTTTATTCTTATCTCGTGAATACATAAAGATGATTTTTGAGTAAAGCATAGAAAACTCAAGTAAGGAAAGAAAAATATAATAATGAAGTAGTTATGCTGAACATAAAGAAGAAGAGAATAGTAGCAATAACACATAATACGATAATTAAAATAAAAAATAATATAATA
This sequence comes from Datura wrightii, assembly GCA_035772735.1. Classification (NCBI taxonomy): domain Eukaryota; kingdom Viridiplantae; phylum Streptophyta; class Magnoliopsida; order Solanales; family Solanaceae; genus Datura; species Datura wrightii. The sequence continues at coordinate 103,391,377 of JASDFA010000007.1, forward strand.
TTAAAATAATGAATCTAGACATGAATTTTTGAGATACCAAGATTATTTTTAAATAATTTTTCACGCATCTCAAAAAAAAGTTAAGTAATAGAAAGAAATAAAAAAATTGTTGGGATTTAAGGAATGAATATAATCCATCGAATCTGGTGTCTCTTGGATTATGAATCAAATTTAGATAAAATAAGATTGAACTTATAGAAAAATTGATGAAGTTTAGAATTTCAACAAACCAAAAATTATTTTATAAGTTCAGTGTCTTATCTATCACACTAGTTTTACACATGTGCATTGCACGTGTATATCAAGTGATATTGTATATAAGTTTGTAAAAATAAAATCAATTATAAAGTTATATTGATGCATATATATATATATATATATATTTTAAAAAATTATTTAATTGAGCTATAGATTAGAAGTTTAAAAATAAAAAATTGAACATCAAGCGAAAATATATGCCACCTAAACGGTTTCACTAAAACAACGTACAAGAAAATATTTTTCTAAAGCAATTAGTAGGAGATCGGAATTGAGAAGAATTAAAGAAATTATCTATCACTTTGATAAGTTACATATTATATGGACGATGAAATGTGAAAAATTTGATATTATAAAAAATTATTAAGAATATATAGCTGAAAATAATACATTTAACTGAATGTTTTCTTTTATGTGAAGGGTAAAATAGTTCATCAATATTTGATGGATATTTTAAAATTTTAATTTTTAACTTTCTTGGTTTCCACTTTTAGAATAGTATAGATATATATTATAGATATGATTATGATTATGATTTTTTTTATTTCTTAAAGAATATTTTTAGTTTTGCATTGAATTGATTAAATGAATATGATGTGTGTGTGTGTATATGTCACGCCCCGCCTTGGGAGGCATGACTGGCACATAGTGCCTTACTAGGACCTGCACTGCTGGACTACTAAGCCTAAGCACTTATGATGCTAGGCTAGCTCTAATTCTGGATTTATGAAAACAACGGGCAATATAACGGCTGTAAATACAGCCTCCGGCCGACTAGGCCTATAGCCACCTGTAGGAATATAACAGCTAACCAGAACAACTGAACATAAAGGAACCTATGCGGGCCGACAAGACCACCATGCTGACTAGTTATCACTGAAAAGTAGAATCAAGCGCTAAACTGATGTGTGACCGACAAAGTCACCAACTGACAACTGAACAAGGCCCCACACGATCATCACATGCAAACTAAAACCATAGACACGGCCCCACACGACCGGTACAACTAACCACAGGGAATATACAATCCACAAGCCTCTAAGAATAATAAAATGGTCGGGACAGGGCCCCGGCCTACCCATACTGTACAAACAAAAAGGGAAGTAAACCTTTGGCTATCAAGCTCCGGATGACAGGAGCTGAAGACTCTGTACGTTGGCTGGAACTACGAGGGATCTGCTCCTCGTCTATGAGTACCTGCAGGCAAGTAATGCAGCGCCCTAAAACGGGCGTCAGTACCACTGGTACTGAGTATGCAAGCAATAACTGAAAATAACTGAAAGAAAACAATAATACTGATAGATACTGAAGTAATAGGAGACAGGCTGAGACTGACTGAAAAGAGCGTAACTTTACTGAAGAGAGTAAGAGTCATACCTGATAACATGGTGGTCTACTTTCTATTTATTAATAACTAACACAACATAGCATACAAGAACCTTACCAGCCCCCATAAGCCGTAAGGTACCAACCAGCCCTACTCGGGTCATACCATCCACCTAGTAACTATGAGCATCCTGCCGGCCCCTTGGGTATGCAACTTGGGCTCGCTGGGCCCCTGACTATAGTTGTATCTAAGTTAAGAGGACTCCTGAAATCTATAATCTGAAAACTGTAATCTGCACCCTTGGCGCAAGCGCTCGACAGGGGGTGTGGTATAGTGCTGATCAGCCTACTATGGGGAATCTGCATCCCATCTTCATCCGTTGGCGGACGGCATGCCACTCCGTAGAGCGACGTATCCTCACCCTCTGGCGGGTGAGTCGACACAGCTATTAACCCTGGGGCGGTCAAGGAAGCTCTAAGGGTGCCCAACACAGAAAAATCATGTCTCCACAGATAGCAATAAGGGCATGTAATATATATATACTGAATCTGACAATAATATTTATATTCTGGTATTATATTCTGAATCTCATACTGAAATATACTGAATCTGATACTGAAATATGCTGAATCTAATACTGAAATATACTGAATCTGATACTAGGATATACTGAGTCTGAAATAATATTTCTGGAATATTCTGTTGGGAGTTATACTGTTTTACTGAGTTTCATGTTGAACACTGTATAATAATTCTAACATGCTTACTGAACTCATGCTGAATATAATATACGGCTTCTGAAACATTCTACTAGAATTTGTACTATTTTGCTATACTAGAACTACTAGCTTGCCGAAAGAAACTGGCTTTACATACCTCGATTGTCGATTTACTGATTAACTGGCGAGGTTCGGCTCGTATTAAGCTATTCTCCCCAACTGTAATCATATTCATGCAAGAATAGAACTAACTTCATTATTATACTGGAATAAAACAATACTTTAAATTTATATATTGACTATCTTTCAACTTATCGAAGTACGATTGAAAACTCGTAATTTCTCGGAGGTCTAGAAGGGAGAAATACTCACTTTAGGCCTGGGAGTGTATTAACACTAGTTTGGAGAAATTTCAATCACTTTGACTCAGCGGGACGACACTTCACGGGCGAATTTCACGAAACTAACTCCGTAGAAATGCTCCCTGCAGCTTTTATACTTCGGTACCCAAAGTTAATTTGACTTTGAACCGCGTTTGACCGCATAATCGAACGAATATTATATAAACCCTTCGCTCCTCCTCTGTTTCTGGTCGTTCACTTTGGAAATAATATGTAAGATGACTTGAAAATGAAGTGAGAGGCCTTTATATACTTGGAGCCTTTAAGTCGCATTTGTCGAATGCGATTTATAAGTCGCATTTGTCGAATGCGACTTATAAGTCGCATTTGCCTTGCGACGCTCTAACTTGGCGCTTGTCCGGTCTCTCCCCGGGCCCTTTTCTCGCACGTATGACATTCTAAAACTCTTAACCAACATGAGAATAGGCCAACTAAGTGTCAAGAACTTACGGGGTGTAACATCCTTTCCCCCTTAAGAACATTCGTCCTCGAATGTTAACTTCCGTTTACAGAAATTTTAACTTGCTCTACCTTTTCTAGAAAAATTTCGATAGAGTTTCTCCTGTAATATGGACTATCTCAAAAATCCTGAAAAGCAGAAAAGTCCAATACAGGTACTCCATATAATACTATAGCATCCATTACATAATAAACTGAAGTCAACATCTCACTCATACACATGAATATAAAGCAACTCATAAAACAGCAATATCAACATACCTCTGACTAACTAAGTCTGAAATAACTGAGGGTATATGGCTTTCGTATCTTCTTCTACTTCCCAAGTCATTTCCTCTCGGTTCCTGTTACGCCATAATACTTTGACAGAAGCAACATCTTTAGTTCTTAATCTGCGGATCTGCCGGTCTAGTATGGCTACTGGAACTTCTTCATAGGCCAACTCCTTTGTAACCTGAACATCTTGGACTGGGACAATTTTGGAGGGATCCCCTATGCACTTTCTCAGCATTGATATATGGAAAACTGGGTGGACAGATTCTAACTCTGGAGGTAAGTCTAACTCATATGCCACTTGGCCTATTCTTCGGCGAATCTGATAAGGCCCAACAAACCTCGGGCTGAGCTTGCCTTTCTTGCCAAATCTCATTACACCCTTCATCGGCGAAACTTTCAGAAACACCCAATCACCCACATTAAATTCCAAGGTTCTGCGTCGCACATCAGCATAAGATTTCTAGCGGCTCTGAGCAGTCAGTAAACGTTCTCTGATAAGCTTCACTTTTTCCTCTGACTGATGAATGATATCTGTCCCAATCAATGCTAATTCTCCTACCTCAAACCAACCAACTGGAGATCTGCAATTTCACCCATATAACGCCTCATAAGGCGCCATCTGAATAGCTAAATGATAACTATTATTATAGGAGATATACTTCAACGTATCCATCCTTGAAATCAAATAAGTTGTGTAGGCAGACAAATAGTGCCTCAACTTCTGAGCGACCCAAGTCAAAGCGCAACATGTTCTTTCCAACAGTGTATACCGAGCCTCATACGGTGTGAACTTCTTGCTCAAATAGTACATGGCTTGCTCCTTTCTACCTGTCTCGTCATGTTGTCCCAATACGCAGCCAAAGACATTCTGTAGCATGGACAAATACAAGAGCAGAGGTCTTCCTTGTTCTGGTGGCACTAAAACTGGAGGCTTCGATAGGTAATCTTTGATTCTATCGAAAGCTTGTTGACACTCAGGAGTCCATTCTGTAGCAGCATCGTTTTTCAATAATTTGAAGATAGGCTCACAAATAACCGTTGACTGAGCAATGAAACGGCTAATGTAGTTGAGTCATCCTAAGAAGCTCATGACTTCCTTCTTACTTTTCGGTGGTGGGAGCTCTTGGATGGCCTTAATCTTGGTCGGATCCAACTCGATGCCACGACGGCTGACGATGAAACCCAGTAATTTTCCTGATGGAACCCTAAATGCACACTTTGCCGGGTTTAGCTTCAGATTATACTTCCTCAATCTGTCAAAGAACTTTCTGAGGTATGCTAGATGATCTGAGCTTCTCTTTGACTTGATGATGACATCATCCACATAAACTTCAATTTCCTTGTGAATCATGTCGTGGAAAATGGTAGTCATGGCCCGCATGTAGGTGGCTCCAGCATTTTTCAACCCGAATGGCATTACCTTGTAATAGTATACCCCCCATGGGGAAAGAAATGCTGTTTTCTCAGCGTCCTCTTCATGCATTCTAATCTGGTGATAACCAGCGAAACAATCCACGAATGACTGTGTCTCGTGCTTGGCACAATTGTCAATAAGGATGTGGTTGTTTGGTAATGGAAAATCGTCTTTAGGGCTAGCCTTGTTGAGATCCCTGTAATCTACACAGACCTGACCTTTCCGTCCTTCTTCGGTACAGGCACGATATTGGCCAACCAAGTGGGGTATTCTACTACCTTGAGGATTCCGGCATCGATCTTCTTGGCTACCTCTTCTTTGATTTTCAAACTCATGTCAAGCTTGTATTTCCTCGGCTTTTGCTTTACAGGGGGGATACGCTGGATCAGTAGGCAACCTATGCGCTACTATAGAGTGGCTGAGCCCTAACATGTCAGCGTAAGACCAGGCGAAGATGTCTTTATACTCTTTCAAAAACTCTATGTACTCCTCAATCTCTTCTTTTGGCAAGTGAGTGCTGACTTGAGTCTCTTTGGGCATTTCTGAATCTTCCAAAATTACCACATCGGTATCTGTCAGATTGTCTTTGGGCTTGTCCTCGAACTCTTCTATTTCCCTGACAATTTCAGTAGGTAACTCATCTTCTTCAACTTGTAAAGAGTTGCCTCTGTTATGTCACACAGTTTCATTACAAGCCATGGCCTTAGATTCAACTCGTTCGATATTAGAAATGCTGAATATAAATAAAATTAAATTAAATATATGAAAGAGAACTAATTTTATTAAAATCAATCAGAATTTGACATCATACTCAAAAGAAAATTCACAACTTTGAAAACAAATATTTATTTTGAATAAAAATGGAAAAACTGGTCCTTTGGTCTACCCAGATGCCCGACGAGCTCTGGATGGTGTGGCTGTCCAATTGGCGGTTCTCTAAACTCCAGATTTCTATTGTGGAGCCCCTTCTTCCTCCCCGTTGTCGGTGGCGTTACATCTGTTATCATCCAGAAACAAATCCCTTAGACTGAGCAGCACGACATCTTCTTTGGCCCATTTAACATCAAGAAAACCATCAGAGACGAAGGTTTGTTGAAGCGAAGGCAATGGGTTTGGCAACAGAAAATTTCTTTTTCCCAAGGGATATTTCCAATTGTCCAGCTCTTCTTCAGTAGGTTGATATCCCAATCCAAAAGTGGTCTTTTGCGTTGCCACTTGCAACGGCGCAGAGATTCCTTGTAATTTTACTCCAAAACCCCGACCTGGCTCGAACCCCAGCCAAAGTAGCATACTCAGGATCTTATCACTCCACCATCTACCTTCCTCGATGACACCAACAAGCTCTACGGTGTGAAAACTTTCCCCGTCCAGGCCTCCCTTTCCTTCAATGACAGGGATAACAGGAGCAGCGTAAATTGGACGGCTTTCATCCCCGTGGACCACGACTTCTTGATGGTCCCACTCAAATTTCAGGCATTGGTGCAGAGTTGAAGGCACCGCTCCCGCAGCATGAATCCATGGACGTCCCAATAACAGATTGTAAGAGGCTGGGATGTCCATTACTTGAAATGTCATGGTGAATGTGGCAGGGCCAACTAGCACGTCAAGATCTGTTTCTCCCACAGTGTCCCTTTGTGAACCGTCAAACGCTTTGACGTTCATCTTCCATTGCTTGATCCGAGCAAGGTCAACTTCCAATCGGGTCAAAGTATTCAGCGGACAAATATTTAGACCGAAGCTCGGGTCAATCAATACCTTGGTGATGAATTTGTCCGAGTGCTGCACTGTCATATGCAGCGCTTTATTATGGGCCACGCCTTCCACAGGCAACTCATCTTCGTGGAAAGATATTTTCTGGGCCTCAAATACCTGACCCACCATATTAGCCACCTCACTACTAGATATGCTTGTAGGGAAATAGGCTTCTCCTAGAACCTTCATCAAAGCCTTTTGGTGCTGCTCAGAGCTCTACAGAAGTGATAAGATAGAAATTTGAGCCTGTGTCTTGCTCAATTGTTCTACAACCGAATACTCCTTCGCCTGCACCTTTTTCCAGATTCCATTTTCCGCTTCCACCGCTAGCTGCTTCCCTTTATCGGCTCCTTGGACCAAGGTATCATGAGTGTATACTCTTCTAGACCGTGTGACTCCTTGTGCCGCATCTGCCTCCAACACCTTTATTCTATGCGAGGCATTTTCCTTGTAGCTCCAAGGTACTGTCTTGTATGAAACTGGAGCAGCTCTTACCACCGTGAAGGGAGGCCTTGGTGTAGCTATCTCAACCTCGAACGGAGGGCGCACCTATGCTCTCCGAGATGAATCTGAAGAAGAACCTACTCCGTGTTCAATCATCCCAATAGTATTCGCCAAGTCCTCAGCCTCATTACAAGAAATCATGTTCACCTGATGATTCGGCAGAGGATTACTTGTCACATTTGGTGCCGGATCCTTGAGGTGAATAACCTTGGTGTCAATTAACTTCTGTATTTTATCCTTCAAATACCTGCAAGACTCTGTGGTGTGCCCCCTCATTCCCGAGTGGTATATGCATATTTTGCTGTGGTCGTACCACTTAGCTTAGGTAACGACCGGCAGTGCAGGAATAGGCTCAATGTAACCAGCTTCTTTCAACCTTACATACAGCTGGTCAATTGGTTCAGCTAGAGGGTTATAAGTTTTTGTTGGCCTAAACTGAGCCCTAGGCCTTTGGTTTGGTGAGAAAGAAGGTCGTGGGTGAGAAGGTCGTGGATGAGAGGACTGTGGATGAGAGGGTTGTGTGTTATAAACGGGATAAGTGGGGGCTTGGTAATGTGATGGAGGTGTTTGGAAATGGGTCAGAGGGGGAGTTTGATATGGAGCTTGATAGGGATGGAGGCTTTGATATGGTGATGGAGCTTGATAAGGTGATGACGGAGTGTGATATGGTGGAGGTGGAGTTTGGTATGGTGAAGTTTGGTAGTGCGGGGTTGGCATTTGATAGTGTGGGGTTGGGGACTGCGGTCTGTAAACATAACTTTTCGGCCCTTGGGCCATCATGACTGTTCCAATTTCCTTCTTCTTGCGGCTTTCCGAAGCAATTCCGGACTGCAAGGCTTTGTTAGCCGCCTGTAGTTCATTCAAGTTGATGATGGTACCATCCTTGATACCGTCCTCAATCCTCTCTCCAAGCTTGATAATTTCTGCAAAGCTTTTTTCGCTAACCAGCATCAATCTGTCATAAACTTGCGGGTCTAAATTCCGCATAAAAATATCCTTCATTTGAGACTCTTCTATTGGGGGTCGCACTCTTGCGGCTTCAGTCCTCCAGCGAGTTGCGAATTCCCTAAAAGTCTCGGTGGTCTTCCTCTTCAAGTTTTGGATGTAATGCAAGTCAGGTGCATTTTCCGTGTTGAATCCCAAACGTTCCACAAAGGCTGATGCCATTTCTGCCCAAGTAAACCACTTTTTCAGATTCTGCTCTACATACCAGCTAAGAGCTTCTCCGGTCAGACTTCGCATGAACAACTTCATCCTTATCTTCTCATTCAGCCCTACTCCTACCAATTTGTCGCAGTACAATCTCAGGTGGGCCCTTGGACCACCGGTTCCGTTGAATAGATCGAACATGGGAGGTCGGTAATTCAACATCCGGATGTATACACAAATCTTCATAATCCAGACCCGTTATTCCCTTGTTGCCTTCAACATTTTGCAACCTGCTATTTATCTTCTTCAACTCTTCTGCTAGAGTCTGAATCAGTCTATCCTTTTCCAAAGGTTCAGATTCCTCAAGACGATGAGTTACAGGTGCAGTCTCCACATAAATTGGGTTGGTATGGGTGTGGGCGTAGGCTGTATTTATATGGATTGGAGGACGTATTTCTTGAGGTGGTGATGATTAATGGGCGGTAGCTGGAGCTGGTGGATGTGGATAAGTATATGGGGGTATTGGTAATGTTGGGGTGGAGCGTCTTGTGGTGGAGCTGCGGGTTGTGAGGACATGGGAAGACTGGCCGGTGCTTTTGAAGTCGAGGCATCAGCTTGTGTCCCAAATAGTGCTGCCTGGGTATTTGTGTTTCGAACCTGTGCTAACTCTTCTTGCAGCTCAAAGATTTTCTATTCGAGCCTCATAATAATCTCATTATAACCTGGAGGGTCGGCCCCTTCGAAGTTGTCTCGCTCATTTCTGGGTGTGTCGCTACCGCTGCTATTATGTTCATCCATTTGGTTCTTTCCTTTGTTGCGGTTAGGGATGGGAGGAGGAGAAGGAGGAGCCCCTTTTGATCTTGTATAATAAGCCAGGTTTGCACAGATCAACCTTTGGGAAGGGAAAAAAATAAGACCAACAACAAACAAGCCATAATTAGTAATAGAAGTTAGAAATAATATTGATTAATAGAAAGATCAAATAAAAATAATGACGTATTTCCTAATTTTGGGGCCTCTTTTATGCCAGAGGTAGGCCTAATGAGTTTGAGAGAAACTTGTTATCAAGTATTGTCATTTGCTCAAAAAATAAAATTTTATTACAATAAAATTGAGCGAATTACAACAAACTAAAAAAACATTAAATCTTGAAAATGTCTTCATTGACGTCCGACTTCTTTGGATCTTCTAGTACTTTGTCAAAACGGTGACGACTGGACAGAAGGTAGGCCAATGCTAGATCTTTCCCCATTACTCCATTATTCAGGCATTCTTCTCCTTGTTTGCTGAATTCATCACGCAAATCTTGTATTCTCAAATCCAAACCTAAAGCCCGATCTTTCCAATATTCCAATTCCTCTCCCATCTCAGCAATTTCTTTGGCATTGTCGTCGTGTAACTACCGATGAAAAGCCTCCGAATCTTGGACCTTTCTTTTTAAACGGCGATAGAGGGTTTGTGCTTGAGCCTCCTTATCCTCTACATGCTTGCCTCGTTTGACGCTCGCTATTGCAGTACCAGCCCAATCATCATGTAACCAATCAATATACCCGGTTATGTAGCCTGCCTGATATCGGTCAACCTCTATGCTCTTTTCATCGAGATAAATCTTTTAGTTCCATGCTTTTGCAATGTCCAAAGCATGCGACACAAAATCGTCCTTGTAATCCACTTGGTACGCGTCCGTGTCAGCAACCATGGGGATTATTTGCATTCTTCCAGCCTGCCGCATTGTTCGCATTGGAGAGTACGGTTGGAGACCTTGTAGTCCTATCAGAACCAAGAAGTATCGAGACTTGGTATATACCACGAAGTTGGATCTTGGAAACCAATCAAACATCCACTATACCGAGTCTTCAGTCAGATTACCCAACATTTGACCCCATTTCTTCACCTCTTCGGGTTGTTTTATTGGCTTAACTCCCATGGTGACCCTGTAATGGTGAGCGGCAATATGATCAGTTTCTGTAGGCCGAGGCATGGTTGGATTGCCACGCACCTTTTGAAGATGTTCAATAAGCCAAAGTTGAAGCAATAAATTACATCCTTCGAAGTGCTTAAACCCATTTTTGCACTTCTCTGGAGATCGGTAATGTTGGCCACGATCATTGGGACAATAGTGCAATGTCCTTTATCAATACCATTGCACAAGGCATGAACGACTGAAATGAGGCGAATATCAATGTCTTCCTCAACTCCTCGTGGGAAGACCACCATCCCTAAAAAGTAGACCATGAAAGCAAAAATTCGTCTGCTCGTCCATGAGTCTAGATCGGAACTATCTTCTTTGTAAATTTTTCGAGAAGAACTGTGACCAAATCGGTTGAGCAGATATTTCCTCGGCATCCTTCCCTTCATCACAAAGGACACCATGTCGCTACCTTGCAATCCCAATTTGTTACGCGCATCTTCTAGGGTGACGCGTTTGGGAATGATCATTTCCGCTTTTTCCCACTTCCTATTTCTCCATAATAAACTCACATTTTCCACATAACCCCCAATTTCTTCCAATAACGGGGTCATTTCAACCTCGCCAAATCTGAATACCACTCTTTTCTCGTCCCAGAAAGTTGTGGCTGCTTCTATGAGTTCCCAGCATGGAGTAACTTGCATAAGCAAAGGTAAGTGTCCTAATACTTTCCTTACTTCGTTTTGTCCATATTCTCCCAAATCTAACCACCATGCTTTCATGCCTACAGGCATGCAACAAACCATACCAAACCTTGGGTAAGAAGTTGGGAGACTCATTGTGCCTGCAACAAAAGGAAAAGTTAGGCTAACCTACCCACCCGGGAGCAAAATGACGTTATTTTAAATAATGTTTCTCTCAAAAATGCACATAATTTATGGTTCGTGTTTTTTTGGGGTTTTAAAAATCCCTTAAGACTGAGGGCAAGTTTCTATTTAATCTTGACGTACCATGGACGTTGCGATTTTTCTAAGTTTTAAATGATGTGCATGCCTTACTAAAGGCGTACACGGTCACGTTCTAGGAATAAGAGTGGGTATGACACGGTTCCCTCGAGCAGACAACTCGAGAGTGAGGAAGCTTATGACCGTCGATGCACCGCTGATCGACCAAATCACAAGACAATCCTCGAGGTGTTTTAAAATGGTGAACGGCCGTGAAACCACGCAACCGTTATTGTGTGTGATAGTGTAAAATCCCAAGTGGGGGAAATATGAGCGGTATGTCAGTTAAATAAAAGAAAATTACAACATTTTATATATTAACAATTACATATGAAAATAATCATAAACAATAAGAAAACAAAGAAAATGATTAGTAACTTCATGGCAAAGTCAAAAATAAATTGAACATTTAGAAAATTAATACTTAACTAAACCCCATTCAGATGAACAACATAGTGGTTAAAGCCTAATATCCCCAGCAGAGTTGCCATGCTGTCGTGCCCTATTTTTCCTCGTGGAAAGCGGGACCCAACATGTGACGACTCTTAAGAGTTTATGTTTTGAAGAGTCGCCACCTAACGGATTAAGGTGCGTTAGGGCACCGTTCTAAACTAAGTTTATTTCCTAGGTTACCAGAGTCGGGCAAGGGCTTTAATGACCTCGAAAGGAAGGTGTTAGGCACCTTTCGAGGTCCACAAATGTGGTTCCCGACCGGATTTAATAAATGGGGGAATTGGCTAAATGACCAATTAAAGTTGATTTTAACTTATATGTGCTTAAACTAAAATGATAAAGTTAAAGATAACGAAGTTTGAACAAACGAGAAGGAAATTTGAACGGAATGAAAGTTAAAAGTAAATTTATCTTATTTTTATTTTTCTTAAATAAATACAAAAGTCGTGGCAAATAACAAAACCATTTATTAATATTAAACAAACAAATAAACACTTTTTTAATTATGGGGCCGAAGCTCGATGAGGCGCCTACGTATCCCTTAAGGGAATCAGGCCAAACGTAGTTCTACCTTTAAGAATTATTTGACCTAATGGGATCACCCCGTGCAACTTAAATAATACTTCGCAATCGTTTAGATTGCTCGTATTATTCAGCGAGCACGGACTATCATTTTTCGTCTACCCACCTAGTTGATTATTAACTTAAACGTTTCATGTGACAAAACTAACGCCCTAGTATTTGCCCACCCGTCCCGATCTTAAAGTCCAAGAGGCATTGGACAACTACTTTGGATTTTTGGGTCTAAAATCCTATGGTTGTAAAAAAATGACTAACCGCAAACAAAATGACAATTAAGCAGATAACAAATTAAGGTTTCAGCTAAGCCTCTACAAACAGATTTCAGAAATGCAGTTATGTCGTAAAGGCATGGTTTCTAAAAAAAAATTAAATGCGATGAATGTTTAAGTTAAACAAATTAATTTTCCTTTATGCAAAAATCCTAAAAGAAAATTTGCATAAATACTACAATCATATTATTGATATGCCTTACATTTAGTGCCTAAAACAGTACACGTCAAAAGATGTGTCAAGACATAATTCCTTATGATGTTTATTCAACACATTTAACATGGTTTTGAACAGTCGTCAAAAATATTTCTTATGCACGGGATTTCAATTAATAGAAATAAAACCAGATGGCCATGAGTAGGCAATTATTTATAATTTATTTGGTGAGTGTGATCACAATCTGTTTTCAAAAGGTGGCTCAAAAATTAAATTCCAGATCTAGATAGATAAAAGATATTGTAAGGTTTACGCTTATTTGCACATAGACATGATACGCAGCAAGTTATTAACATTTAAACAATATCTCAGGCTATAACAAAATATATAAACATGCGAATTTACGTAACAAACTAGATCATTAACGACGAACATGTTCCCTACAGACAGGGTTACTATCAACTAAAAACAACACATGCTTCAAAATTAAATCACTGTAGTTTACATAGGTATTGTTCCTAATTAAACAATCGAATTTTTATAACCACGTACATAATTTAAAGTCTTATTTCCGATTGTCCTCTTATGAGCTTGGGTTCTAGCGTTATATTAGACAGATTAAAATCCCATGTGCATTGTAAAAAAAATAGGACGTATTTTAATTTAATAGCAGATATCCTATAGGCATAATTTCTAGATTGCTGATAAATAAATTTCATTCAAACTATTTGCTTTCTATGGGCGTAAATTCTAGCAAAATCATGTTGCCATCCTTACGGGCAGTATTTTAACCATATAAGCATGCTTCAAGTTAATTAAGATCCTATTAGCAGGAGTTCTATAATATGTTCATGTGTTATTCCTATAAGCATATCCTCTAAGTGATTTTAATTAGCGGTTAAGCATGAAAGAAACACACGAATCCCCCACCCCATAAAAACCCCTTTTCACTAGTTATAGCGTTTATTACAACATTAAAACTGATGATGAATAATAAATGTCATAAAATAATAAAACGTAAATAATTCTAAAACTAATCTAAATAGTTTGCCCATCTGTTTTCGAGTTTAAACCCAAGGACTCTTCAACACCTGCCTTTGAATAAACCTGTTGAGCAATGAAACCAACCAGCAGACATACACAAATACATATATACTCTAGTCCCGAAAACAAGTCGTATTTTAGGTTCATAATTACATAGGGAATAATACATCACAACTTCGAACAGGTCAATAACAATATACACGTAGCATATTTAAAGCATGATATCACAAAAAATGTACAGTGTAGGGTATACTAACCGGCTGGAAAAATTTAAAGTAAACCTTTGAAGTAAATCTGCTGAAGGAATTTAGAGTAAACCTTTGAAGTAAAGTTGTATTGTTAAAACAAACCGAGAGGAAGAAATTTTTACGTAGAAAGGCTATTCAGATTTTATATTTTTTTCTCCAGAGGATATTGGTTCTCCCCCAAAATAAAAGAAAGCTGCTTTTATAGCAAAAGAAATCAACCAACTTATAGAGTTAAAAGGAAAGAATAAATTATCATTTTAATTAGTTGAGAGAATTTCTCCTAATTGACAGAAAATAATTATAAATAAAAGAAGATCAGAAAAATATCCTTTTTTCCGTTAAAAGGAAAGAAAGAAATCAAGAAATGAATCATAGGAGGTCTTTCCATAAAATAAGCTAAATCAATCAACTAAATCAAATCAGTTAAATTTATCTAAAAACAAATAAGTAAAGTAAAAGAATATTAAAGCATATTCATAGTCACACAAGGAAAGAGATCAAATCAAACAGTAACTTGCCAATATTTTAATTAGCACTACATTATTCCTTATCATGCAAATTAATTATAACTACCATATTTAACTTAATTAACATTTGTCAAGGCAATCAACTAATATCAAGGTTTTACCGGGCATTAATTAACTAGTAGATATTTATTATATAAATATACAAGTGAAACAAAAGGAAGAACAACATATATCACTTATATATTATCATATATGGACGAAACAGAAAGGAAAACAATATATTACTTATATATATATATATATATATATATATATATTATGTTATTTATATATACATAGCTACTATATATATATTATTATATATAAATGAAACAGAAAAGTAAAAACAGTATATACTTATATACATATATATATATATATATATATATATTATATTTATGTACATATCTATTATATATATTATATACTTATATATTTATACATAAATGGAACAGAAAAGAAAAACAGTATACATACTTATATATATATATATATATATATATATATATATATATATTATATACATAAACGGAAAGCAGTATAATACATATCTACTATATATTATTATATATTTATATATTTATCATATACACATTATTCATATATATATATTATAGATATATTTATTATAAACATATATGCATAAATAAAACACAGAAAAAATAAAAATAAAAAATAAAAATAAAATAAATAAATAAAAATTTACGGACAGATCTGCAATCTGTCCGATCCATCGGTTGGGAGGTAACCAGAGCGACGGGGTGTGGTGGTTTCCGGCGGTGGTCGCGAGGTGTTGGTTTGGATTTTCCAGTGGACAGAGGAGGGAGATCCGGTCTGGCAGGCGGTGGTGGTCGTGGGTTTTCCGGTTGTTGGTTGTGCGACGGGAAGGGGAGTGAGGAAGATCCGGTGGTTGCGACACCGATGGTGGTCGAGGGAGGAGAGGAGGAAGAAGAAGGGAGAGGAGTCTGGTCGGTGGTTGTTGTTTTCCGGCGTTAATGGAGGTATGGTGGTGGTCGGCGGGTTGTTAGAGGTTTTGACCGGAAAAGGGAAGGAGAGGATGGACGGAGGGAAGTGCGGCGGATTGGTAGAGGGGAGAGGGAGATGAGTGCGGCGGATTGGTAGAGGGGAGAGAGAGAGATGAGTGGGGAAAAAGAGGAAGAGGGGCGGCGGCTCCTTAGAGGGAGAGGGGGGAAGGAATGAAAAAATGATTTAGGGTTTGGGAGGGTTAGGTTGATAAATAAGGAAAATGTGTTAGAGGTTAATATGGACCGTAGGATTAAAGTGATGAGCGGCTGAGATTAATTTAGGGTGATTCGGGTCAGGTCGTGGGTAGGAGCGGGTTGATTGAGTTAGTGGATGGGTTATTGGGTAGATTTAAGTAGGAATTGAATTTAAATAATAGCCGAAATTGATCAAAAGTGGCTAAAATTAACGTAAATTGAATAAAAAGTGGCCAGATTTGAAATAAATTGAATGAAATTGAATAGAAAATAGCTATAATTTAAGTAAATTGAATGAAATTGGATTTAGCTGCTATTAAATTAATAAATATACTAAAATTTGTAGATAACTTAATAATAAATAATAAAATAATTTAAATTATATAAAATCATATAAATATTATTATTAATAAATAAAAATCATAAATCTTAGTATACTTATGTAAATACCATATAATTAAATTATTATATTTATGAATAATTTGATAACTAAACAATAAAATTAAGTTATCAAATATTATAAAAATCATATTATTAACATAAATAATTTATAAATTCGAGTAATATTATTAGTCAAACAAATTTGTAAAATTTAGTAAAATTAGGTAAATAGTTTATTAAGTAAAGAATATATTTCGAAATAAGGGCACATATTAATACAAAATATATTATATGCGACATAGTTATATAATATCAAAAATTAAAATTAATATGAGTCATATATATGTAACTTGAAATAATTTTCACAATATTATGATAATAAATTATTTTATAAATATAAAAGTAAGTCGAATATTTGCGTAAAAATAAATAAATAAATATATACATATATAAGCAGCATATTAAGGCGTAGGTAGGTCAAAATTGGGTGTCAACAGCTGCCCCTTCTTTGCTTGGGAATGATGAATGAATTGTTGAGCAAAGAACATTGACTTAGTAGCCAATTTTGTCCGACCGAAGCAAAAATTTTCAGTGGGGCCAAATAAAAGGAAATAAAGTCATGAAGATATCGCAGCCGAGACTTCAGCTTCAAGTCACCTACATATCTCGGGTCTTGCGAGAATCAAGTCGCGTGTAGTTCTGGATTTAGGGACGAACGAGATCCCTAAAATTGACAACACGAGGCTGGCATAAGGATGGGGTAGCACGAATCGTCATGATTTCGGGTGCATTACAAAAATAAACAGGTAGGAATACGGTTCAAAAGAAGGAAGTAAGGAGGCGCTATCATTCGTAGCTTGTTATTCCTCGACGTTCGCGTAAACAACTAAAGCATGTGCATCGAATACTTCGTAAAATAAACAGATACCGAAAATTTAAACATGAGGCAAGTTCCCTTTAGACAATGATAGTTTGTTTAGAGATAGCGGATGATGTCTCTAAACCATGATGTTTTGGGCCATGATACGCAAAATAAATTCCTTAGGCCATGAAATGATGTCCGCAGGCCATGAAAAATGACGTCTTTTGACTATGACGCCTTAGGAGCATGATAAGTAGAAAATAAATTCCCTAGGCCATGAAATGATGTATGCAGGCCATAAAAATGACGCCTTCAGTCTATGACACCTTAGGAGCATGATAAGCAGAAATTAAATTCCCTAGGCCATGAAATGTTGTCTGCAGGCCATGAAAATGATGCCTTTAGACTATGACGCCTTAAGGGCATGATAAACTGGAAAGTAAAATTCCTTAGGCCATGACATGATGTCTACAGGCCATGAAAATGACGCCTTTAGACTATGATACCTTTGGATGAGCGGAAGAAATGCTCATTCAAAGAGAGTAAATTATTCGAGAACCTCAATAATTCAATCAAGAGCTCTAGTTTATTCGGGCTCAATGCAAATAAGTCACGGGGCTCAAAATGCAACAACGGGCTCGAAATGCGAATAACGGGCTTTGAATGCATAAACGGGCTTAAGATGCGAATAAACGGGCTCGAAATGCATAAATGGGCTTGAAATGTAAATAACGGGCTCAAATGCAAGTACGGGCTCAACTGTATGCATATATCACGTGCATTACGGGCTCAATATGTAAATAAAGACTCAAATGCATGTTATAATATATATCGCGGGCTCGATATGTGAATACGGGCTCAAAATGCATACCACGGGCTCAAAATGCATATGTAAATGTATACCACGGGCTCGAAATGAATATATAAAACGTATATCAAGGGCTCAAATGCATATATAAAGTTATACCAAGGGCTCAAATGCATATGTAAATGTATATCCGGGCTCAAAGGTAGATTCGGGCTTAAATGCAAATAGGGGCTCAGATGCATACGTCAGAATGTATACCATGGCCTCGGATGCATATGTAAATGTATATCAAGGGCTGAAATGCATAAACGGGCTTGAAATGCATAAACGGGCTTAAAATGCAAATAACGGGCTTGAATGCATATATTGTGTATACCATGGGCTCAAAATGCATATATAAATGTATATCATGGGCTCAAATTCGAATAACGGGCTCAAATGCATAAACGGGCTTAAAATGCAAATAACAGGCTCAAAATGCATATATACCACGGGCTCAAATGTATATCCGGGCTCAAATGCATATATAAAGTGTATATCAGAGCTCAAATGCATATATAAATGTGTATCAAGGGGGTCGAATGCTTATATAAATGTATATCAAGGGCTGAAATGCATATATGAAATATATCAAGAGGTCAAATGCATACATAAATGTATATCGGGGCTCAAATGCATATATGTAATGTATATCAAGGGCTCAAATGCATATATGAAATATATATATCAAGGGCTCGAATGCATATATAAATATATATCAGGGGCTCAAAATGCATACATAAATGTATATTGGGGCTCAAATGCATAAATGAATATATATCAGGGGCTCAAAATGCCTACATAAATGTATATCGGGGCTCAAATGCATATATGAAATGTATATCAAGGGATCACCAATATATATAAGGGGCTCAAAATGCATACCTGAATGTATACCATGGGATCAAATGTATACGGGTAATCGAAGTGCACAAAATGCATATATTAAAGTGTATATCACGGGTTTGACATGCAACTGAGTGCTCCGATGATGGAATGGCAAGATTATAAATAGGGGCGTAAGAAAGAGTGACTTAGCTCTATGTCGCCTTGTGTCATGACATTTTCTATCTTAGCCTTTTGCAATTCTATTATTTCTACGTTCAAAGAAAATTTGTTAGTTCGAAAAGGGGAGGTTGATCTGTGTGTATATCTCATAGCCTTCTTCTATTCGCTGGACATCTGTTGTTGCACTCCGTGCAGGCATATGCTCGGGCACAAAGTTTAGACAAAAGGTGAATAACTTAGTAAAAGTAAAGTGAAAACATAGAAAAATTGAGTTAAATCACGGGCCATGGCATATTTTAAAATAGTACGACGTCCTTTTGTAAATCGGAACCACATCTTGACCCAGTTTGATGAAATTTTGAGGTCCTTCTCAAAATTTCTGCCCCAGTGTAGAAGATGACATAGACTTCCTCGTAAGTGACAGAGATTTGAGAATTTTTGAGGTCCTCTCAAAAATTCTGCCCCGATTACAACTTGTTAACCGAAATACCATGAAAATGTGACGGAAGCACCGAGAACCTTTGAAGGGGAGAAGAAAATTTTATAAAGATATAGACCGAGTCCCACAGGGACGCTTACGTATCCCTCTTAAACGAGAATCAGGTCCAACGTAGTTCAGGTTACAAGGTAGAGCAAAAAGAAACAAAATCCCAATCTAAATATAGTATCTCTTAACCGCGTCTGAGTTGATGGGTTTAGGACAGATTTCACCGTCCATCTCTGCTAGGATAAGTGCTTCTCCTGTCAGCACTTGGTGAACTATGTAGGAACCTTGCCAGTTAGGCGAGAACTTGCCTTTAGCTTCATCTTGGTTTGGAAAAATCCACTTCAAAACCAGTTGCCCAGGCATGAAAAGTCTTGGCCTAACTTTCTTGTTAAAGGCCTTGGTCATCCTGTTATGATAAAGTTGACCGTGACAGATTGCATTTACCCTTTTCCCGTCAATGAGTGCGAGTTGCTCGAATCTACTTTGCACCCATTCTGCATCATTCAATTCTGCTTCTTGAATGATTCTCAAAGAAGGAATTTCCACTTCAGCTGGTATCACTTCTTCATTACCATATACCAACATACAAGGTGTAGCACCAGTAGACGTTCGGAGAGTGGTGCGGTATCCCAACAAAGCAAAGGGTAACTTCTCATGCCAATGTCTATAGTTGTCAATCATCTTGCGCAGAATCCTCTTGATGTTTTTGTTTGCAGCTTCCACGGCTCCATTCATCTGTGGCCTATATGCAGTAGAATTGCGGTGCTTGATCTTGAAGTTCTCACACGTTGTTCTCATCAAGTCACTGTTAAGATTAGCACCATTGTCGGTAATGATTGATTCAGGTACTCCAAATCGACAAATCAGATGGTCGCGGACAAAATCTGTCACCACTTTATTTGTGATAGACTTGTGAGAGGTAGCTTCAACCCACTTAGTGAAGTAGTCAATTGCAACCAGAATGAATCTATGTCCATTGGATGCTGCAGGCTCGATGGGGCCAATTACATCCATTCCCCAAGCTGCGAATGGCCAAGGCGAACTTGTGGCCTGAAGCTCATTAGGAGGAGCTCGAATCACATCAGCGTGGGTTTGACAGTGATGACATCTTTGCACGTACTTGATATAGTTCGTTTCCATAGTCAACCAAAAATAGCCAACTCTCAAGATCTTCTTTGCCAACATGAAACCGTTCATGTGGGGGCCACAAGTCCCAGCGCGAACTTCCTCAATCAGAGTTGTTGCCTCTTTAGCATCCACACATCTTAGCAATCCCAAGTCCGGAGTCCTCCTATAAAGGATTTCTCTGTTTAGGAAAAATTGATTGGCTAGCCTTCGAATCGTACACCTTTGGACGCTTATAACATGCTCAGGATAACCCCCGTTTTTCAGATACCTTTTGATGTCGACATACCATGGTTCACCGTCCGGTTCTTCCTCAACATGAAAGCAATAAGCCGGCTGCTTATGTATGTGAATAGGAATGGGATCAATGTAATTCTTATCAGGGTGCTGGATCATCGACGTCAAAGTGGCTAGAGCATCCGCAAATTCATTCTGTATTCTAGGAACATGATGGAACTCGATCTTGATAAACCTCTTGATCTTGGGCAGATTTATATGCCCAAGTGATACTCAAACGTATCATTTTCGCCTTGTTTATCATGCAATGTGTATACATTTTCATGTAATTGGTAATAAAATGTGAATTTATACTAACCAACATGATTAGCATTGTTTTGTAGGTAAAATGTGATTTCGGGAAGCTAAAATGCATGTTGGAGGATATCGGAGTTGGACTTGGATGCGAGCAAGGGAAAAGCATTGGACTGCACCAATTAAAGGGGCTCCGCGATGGAGCCGTGTCACGCTGCCATCGCGGAGGCATTCTGCCTGGAGGGTGAAAAATGCATAAATTCCAGTGGAGCCTCGCGACAGCTCCGTGGCACGGAGGCAGTTCTCCGCGTTGCACGCCGTTCCACGTTGATGCTTTATACCTGGACCCCCAAATTCCAGTGAGGGTCTGCGTCCACGCCGTGTCACGGAGGCAGTGCTCCGCGATGCACTCCATGACACGTTGCTTGTTATTCCGGGAAAAATTCCCATTAGTATAAATAGAACACTTAGGCTTATTTTTCATAATTCAGACTTGGTGGAGCAAGGATGTGGGTTACAGGCAGTTGAGGGACGAAAGGTTCAGGGTTTTTTCTCTTTTTCTTTCTTCTCTAATTCATTTGTTTGTATGATTAACACTTGTTTTAGGATGATTAATCCACAAATGAGTGGCTAATTCCCTTCCTTGCTGAGGTTATGAACACTTGTGATGAATTTTGATTATTAATTATATGGTTTTTCATCTTTTTCTTCCATGTTGTTCTATTAATTCTTGTTTCTACTGCATTGGTGTGTGGCCGAATTAATGTACATCTAAAAAGTCCGATTTCACTCGAGAGAGCACGAAATTGGAAAGTTGTGAATTAATAGGATATTGTTCTTTACTTGATTTGGGAAAATTGAGTTTTGATGTGCTTTCCTGATAGAAATATACTTGAAAGCCGTATTAGTCAATTTAGGAACCGGAATTGTATTGCTAGGTCATGAATTGCATTTGATCACAGAAATGTAGACGGATGGTTTATGATTCTTAAGTGAGATTAAATACGAGAGTTTTAATCTCTTGGCTAATGTTCTTGTCTAGCAACTGGAAGAAAAGATTAACCAATTTATGATTATAATTAGTTCATTACATGTTCTTAACCTCGGCATGCTCATATCCATAGTTTAAATTCAAAGTAGATATTTGTTAGTAGTTTTAGTATAGAAATTATAAAACAAATTATTCAAATTTTGGTTACGTTGTTGTCAGCATATTTAGAAGTGAGATAGAATATAGTATACTTAAGCAATTTTCACGTATCCAGAGTCTCCGTGGATCGATACTTGGCTTACTAAAGCCACTTACTACTTGTTTGACCATGTGCACTTGCGTGTCGGTTTTTAACCCCTAACGAACCACCGAACAAGTTTTTGGCGCCGTTGCCGGGGAGACTAGGCAATTGGTGAAATTGTGTTAAGTGTAAATTTACTGTATTTGTATTTTATTTTCTTAAGTGTTGACAACTTGGTCTTAGCCTGTATTTTGCAGACTTAATTTCTGTGAACATTGACAAGAGACAAAGAGCTGGTGGAATCTTATATAGAGCCTGAACGTATATTTCATAGTAAACGGAGAGAAGCTCTACAAAGGAAGCTGCAGTTGCTCAGACAGACTATTATGGAGCAACAAAATCCACCGGTTGTGAGGGCAGTGTTAGTGCCCGAAGAAGCAGCAGCAAGGCCGGTTCGCGAGGTGGCAATCCCACATGCCAACAATGTTACATCCAGTATCCGCAAACCAGAGCCTGGAGGGAGATTTGAACTCAAGAAAAATATGGTGCAACTGTTGCACACAAGCGGGCAATTTACCGGTCTCCCTCATGAAGACCCACAACAACATCTCCAAAACTTTTTGGAGATAAGTGACACTTATATACCCGCTGGAGTGTCACCTGATTATGTTCGGCTTACATTGTTTCCGTTCTCATTACTCGGTGAAGCCAAGAGGTGGTTGAAAGCTGAGCCACCAAATTCTATTTCAACGTGGGATGATCTTGCACGAAAGTTCTTGATAAGATTTTTTCCCTCTGGTAAAACAGCCAGACTTAGAAGTCAAATTCTAAGTTTCAAACAGAGGGAGGGAGAAAATTTGTATCAAGCCTGGGAAAGATTTAAATCCATGTTGCGGGACTGTCCTCATCATCATCAGTCCAATGAGGTGTTGGTGCACACATTTATTGAGGGTTTGGAACCCCATACCAAAATTTTGCTAGATTCGGCAGCTGGAGGGCAAGCACTGGAAAAGACTTATGAGGAGCTGTACACTTTGCTAAACCGGATTTCACAGGGCAATCCAGAATGGAATGCTGATTCATCACGAGGTGGAGCAAGGAAAGCAGCAGGAGTGCTTGAAGTGGATGGATTTACAGCTATCACTACACAGATAGCTGCTTTGCAGAATCAATTGAACAACCACTTCAGCAACATGACTTTGAACCAGCCGTCAGCTCCAGTTAATGCGGTCCAGCAAATGTGGTGTGAAGTGTGTGGAAGCAGTGAGCACTCAGCTGAGTGCTGTGGAGCAAATCCTGATTCGGTTAACTTTGTGGGCAATGCACAAAGAAATCAACAGCAGTATGGTAGTGGCTACAATCCAAATTGGAGGAACCATCCAAATTTTTCATGGGGTAGCAACAGCCATCAGGGCCAAAGTTCAGGTCAGGGTATGCAAAGAAATCAAGGAGGGCAACAGAACTACCAAGCTCAATTCAGAAATAACAATGCCCCTCCTCCACCACCATCACCCAGCATTGAGGAGATGTTCAAGACCATGATCGCTAACCAAGCGCAATTGCAGGCTGACTATGTTAAATTGGCAGCCGAAGTGAAAAATAACCAGTTAGCGACCAAGGATCTTGAGTATCAATTTGGGCAATTTGCTAGTGCCCAAAATACAAGGCCCAGAGGAGGACTGCCTAGCGACACGGATCCAAATCCGAAGCAGGTAAATGCAGTGACCACAAGGAGTGGTTTTCAGCTGAAGGAGGTGGAACCAGAAAGACCACCTCAAAACTCGGGAGCAGCAGAAGTTGAGGGGGAGCAAAGTTAGGAAAGGGGGAAGACCATAGAAGCTGAATCAGAAAGACCTCCACCCCCGTTCCCTCAATGACTCAAGAAACACAAGGAGGAGGCGTGTTTCAAGAAATTCATGGAGGTGCTTAAACAGGTACATATTAACTTACCTCTTGTTGATGTCTTGCAGGGAGTGCCTAAATATGCCAAATACATTAAAGACATTGTGGCCAACAAAAGTCGTTTGACTGAGTATGCCACGGTAGCTTTGACGGAGGAGTGCACTTCCCGGATCCAAAATAGACTGCCCACGAAGCTAAAAGACCCTGGAAGTTTTACTATCCAGCTTACTATTGGGCAGAGCATCCAAGCTTGTGGATTGTGTGACCTGGGAGCGAGCATAAATCTGATGCCATCTTCGGTATTCAGAAAGTTGGGTCTAGGGAGTCCTAGACCTACAACCGTAATCTTGCAGTTGGCGGATCGATCCTTAGCTAGGCCGGATGGCATCGTTGAGGATGTTCTAGTGCAAGTGGGCTCCCTAATTTTCCCGGTAGATTTTATTGTTCTGGATTTTGAACCAGACGCGGAAGTCCCATTTATTTTGGGACGACCCTTCTTGGCAACCGGGAAAGAATTAATCGACGTAGCTGTGGGTCAACTTACAATGCAAGCACATGACAAGGTAGAGGTGTTCGATGTGTACAAAGCACCCAAGCTCCCGATGGTGAATGAAGAACTCTCGGTGATCAATGTAATTGATCATGGTAATGCTAAGCAAATGAATGATTCCCGAGAGTTGATGGGAAGACCACCGGATAGGTGTAAGCACTACTGGGGGGAGGACAATGATCGTGAGAAATCGTCCATCACCGTAGCGGACAATTGAGCGTAAAGGACGTCGAGTCGAGACGGTAAACCAGGCGCTACACGGGAGGCAGCTCGTGAAAAAAATATTTTTCTTTCATTTTGTAAAGTGTAAATAGATTTTTCTTCTTCTTTTTCTTGATTTAGTACAAAAATTTTCATTTTAGTTAGTATTTTTTTATTTTAGTTAGGTGAAACCTATTATTCTAACCAATTTTGTTTAGTGAGAGGATTTTCAGGTCAAACGGAGAAAAATGTGCACGGAATCATGAAGGAAAAGGCGAGGTATGAAAAAATTACTAAAATGTTGAAGACAGTGAGCTGGGGTGATAGCTCCGTGTCACGGAGGAGGACCTCCGCGTTACCCTCCGTGACACGTTGAGGTGTAATCTGGAATTTTCAAAAATTCCAGTAAGCTATCACGATAGCTCCGTGTCACGGAGGCAGTGCACCGCGATGCACTCCGTGACACGTTGCCATATAAATTGTGACGGGTCACACCGGGTTGCCGGGTGACCCGCGTGTTTTCTACATTTTAAACCCCCGATTTCGCCCCTTTTCCCCTCATTTTTAATTTCCTCTGCGACCAAACTTCCTAAAATCCCTTCCCCATCAACGTGCCACGGTTTAAGGCAAGGAATTACCAAGTTTTCTTCGGTTATTCAACTTCGAGGTATGTTTTCCGATTCTCTCTCAAGTTTTTAGCGATTTTATTCGAATTTAAGCATGAGAGGTGAGATAAATCACCCTAAGTAGAAATTTAGCATGAATTCGAGTTATTTAGTGATTGATAAATGTTCGGAATGTTGTAATGATCATTTGAACTTGTTGATTGCATGAATTATTCGAATTTAATTGCGAAATTCAATTCTAGGGCTTGGTTGTTGAAATCGAAATTGGTAACTTGTTGAATTTGTGAAATATATGCCGGGGTGTACGTATTGAATGAGATATGTCGTTGTAAAAATTGTTTGAATGTAATAGACGACGAATTCTCGGGTTTTGGGGAGAATGTGAAAATTGTTCAAATTGGGTTGGTTGTATAGGTTCATGTGTATATATTTTTTGTTGTTGTTTTTGTTTCGTTGTTTTTAGTTGCTAAGTGCGATGGTTGAATTGCTAGAGATGGTAGTGATTGGGTTTAGCTGTACGAAGTCTGAGTAGTACGCTAAAGTTATACCGTCAGATTTTTCTTTGCGAACGCACTAAGCATGAATTGTATAGCTGTTTTTTTGGTGTAAATAAAGTATTCTTGCCGTAGTATCATAACCGTAGCTAAGGACTAAGTGTGGGGTAAACTTAGCTTAACCCGACCTTAGCCGAAGTTAATATTCATTTAGCTTGACATTGCGCTTGTTTATTTGTGTTGACAGACAAAATGGCAAGCAGGCAAGATAAAGGTAAGGGTGCATCAACTTCAGGCACCGGGAGGAAAAGACTTAGACTGGGTTCAGCAGTCCCAGCTGCACCAGCAGTTCCACGTGGCCAGCGCCGCCAATACGGAACGCGATGGGTGACTGATGAGGGGAAGAAGTGGTACGCCAAACACAAGGAGAATAAATACTTCCCCGAGGAGCATATAGCACGGGAACCATTAGCACAGGAGTTCCCCCGAATAGTTCAACGGATCGAGGCAGCTGGGCTCAGCTTCATATTTCAGGAGCCCAAGGAATGCAACCTACACTTGGTCCGGGAGTTCTATGCTAATTGGAACCCGGCAATCAGAAGCCACACCATCAAGATCAGAGGGCAGATAGTCACTTTGGAACCCCAACAGCTAAATGCCATCATCGGAGCGCGGGACACAGACGCCCACGTTCTCCGCCAGCTGAATATTACCCCACCATATGCCGACATCAGACGCACATTATGTGGGGTTCGGTCCACAGCTAGATGGAGCAGACACAAGGAAAGGGGCTACCACGAGACTCTGCCTTATTCTCAAATGAACAGGGAAGCCCGAATCTGGCTGAAGATAGTCTGCTCGTGCCTAATCCGGGGGGTACACATGATTGATGTGACCCGAGACCGTGTTTGCCTGGTGTATGCCCTGATGAAAGGGCTGGAGATTAATGTTGGGGCGGTCATCATATCCGCCATGAAGAGAGCCCGACTACACCAGGGCCACAGGTATGGGTTCGGTGGACTAATCACCACCTTTCTCCGGGGCCTCGACGTCGAGGAAGAGGCTTTGGATTATATCCCGCAGTTGGAGCGGCGGGCCTTGGACGTGACCAAAACTAAGGCCCCTGACACCACTCACGGGCCAGTACTGACGCTTGGCGAGCGACATGCTCGTGATGACCAGTACATGGCACGGATGTTTGGGATGCAAATGCTCCAGCTCAGGATCGGTGGGAGACCAGCCACGGAGGAGGAGCTATGGTAGCTCGAGCTGGATTACCCGTTTGGCGAAAATGCCAGGGCTCTATGTCGAGTGGGGCCAGCCTTTGTAGAGCCCACTGACGATGACGTCCCCACGGATGAGGAGACACACCGGGAGGACTCCGATGTGGAGTCCGATGACGACGACGGAGGCGACTCGGACATGGGAGATGAGGCAGCAGCACCTGATGAAGAAGTGGAATACTTTGACTGATCAGGGAGTTCCACCACCCAATTTTGTGATTTTTAAATTTTTGTGAACACTGGGGACAGTGTTCGGTTTAAGTGTGGGGTGGGGAGTAGTTAGGTGTTGGGCTGGGCTGGTTTGCTTGTATGCTTTCCTCTATATTTTTGTATGTATGTTTCCCTGTGTTTGTGAATTGCAAACTGTTATGTATTTGTAATTATTTGTGTAATTGATGTGTGTTGTGGAATGTTGATGTTGCCAGCTAAGTCTGTAAAATTTTTGTAAATATTTTTTCTTATCGAAATGATCGATATTTTAAAAATTTTTGCAAAAATATTTTGTTCATATTAAAATATTTTGTAAATAATTTTTCCATCAAAATGATCGATGTTTTGCAAAATTTTTCAATTTTTATTTTTGTTTTTGGGTTTCTCGGCGTTTATTTTTGGTTCTTTTACCAAGAATGGTCCCATTAAACAGACGTCATAGTTAGTGACTGTTCCCTATGATGGATGGATGACAACCGTCTTAAGGGAAATGTAGTCGGTAGGAGTAGTTATTTTAATTTATTTTTAGTTTTTTTTCTTTGGTGGATTGCATCTCGGAACCTGTAGTTACTATATGGTTGTGAAATGTTGGTTGCGTGTTGTACCTGATATTCAAAATGCAAAGGTGATTCATATGAAAGCATGCAATCTTGTAAATATGTCGAGATACCTAGGCTGTAGAGTTCGATTCGGTGTGATTGAGGCTTAATTTTGAATTCATGTAATTAGCTGATTGAAGAGTCTGTGAATGCATCTTGAATCGAGCATGTGCATAAAGTGTGAAGTGAGGTATTGTTATTCCATGCTATTGTGAAGTGTCTAGAACTTGCCTGGTGTGTGTACAAAACGAAATGAAGGAGGTGTATTGTAGGAAAGGATGTAGGCATTTCTTTGTTTTAACCAAGAAGTTTCTATTTTTTTCTTGTCATACTATCCTTTTTATGTGATTGTATACCCTAGTCAGCCCGTTGAGCCTTTAGCCTATTATTTCTTTCTTTTGTCCAAAAAGTAAAAACTGAGCTTAATTCTTTCTTTTCATTAGCCGTAAAGTCTATACAAAACTCTTAAGCGCTTAAGAAGAAAATTTTTTTTTCCCAAAGTGTCAAAGAGTGAGAATGGTGAAAAGAAAAAGAAAAGAAGAGTGAGGAAAGAAAAGAAAAGGTTGAAGGTGCACTTGCTATGAATAAATGCTAATGAAGGTGTATGAAAAACCTTTGTTTTCGTGTCAAGTGTGCTTGATGAAATGGGCCATACTAAGGTAAATCATCAAGAATGGGATGATGAAAAAAAAAAGGAAAGAGAGAAACAATGTCCATGAGTTGATGGGAATGTGTTGAAAAGGCGCTTAAGGATGCTAGTGGCTATTATTGGCTAATCCAATATATACTAGTTCCATAGCTTCCATTACAACCCATTAAAGTCCTACGTGATCTTACATTGCATTTCTTTAAATTAGTGGAGTAATACACTAAGGGCAAGCTTATGGGTCATGACATGATGCATGTGAATTCTTTTGGGAGAAAGAGTGAAATTAATTTTTACATGCCCCTACTTGAATGTTTGTATGTCACATGAGCAAAAAGGGGAAGATTCTTTTGAGTTGTGAGGGCACATGCTTGATGAAAGATTGATTTTCGTGTCAGATATCTTGATTAGCTGATTTGCATGAGTTTGCCGATATCGAGAGTCGATTCTTAAAGTCTAGGAAGTCTTAATGTATTGAAGGTCATTTCATTGTTAAGACCATGCATGTTTTCTTGATGATTTGCAATATTAAATGATCGGTATGACCGTAGCTCAAATTATCGCACCATAGTGGAGAAGGTTGTGATGTAAATTGCATGAATTGTGTGTTTGTTGTTCGAGGACGAAGAAGGATTTAAGCGTGGGGTAAGTGATCTTGGGCAGATTTATATGCCCAAGTGATACTCAAACGTATCATTTTCGCCTTGTTTATCGTGCAATGTGTATACATTTTCATGTAATTGGTAATAAAATGTGAATTTATACTAACCAACATGATTAGCATTGTTTTGTAGGTAAAATGTGATTTCGGGAAGCTAAAATGCATGTTGGAGGATATCGGAGTTGGACTTGGATGCGAGCAAGGGAAAAGCATTGGACTGCACCAATTAAAGGGGCTCCGCGATGGAGCCGTGTCACGCTGCCATCGCGGAGGCATTCTGCCTGGAGGGTGAAAAATGCATAAATTCCAGTGGAGCCTCGCGAAAGCTCCGTGGCACGGAGGCAGTTCTCCGCGTTGCACGCCGTGCCACATTGATGCTTTATACCTGGACCCCCAAATTCCAGTGAGGGTCTGCGTCCACGCCATGTCACGGAGGCAGTGCTCCGCGATGCACTCCGTGACACGTTGCTTGTTATTCCGGGAAAAATTCCCATTAGTATAAATAGAACACTTAGGCTTATTTTTCATAATTCAGACTTGGTGGAGCAAGGATGTGGATTACAGGCAGTTGAGGGACGAAAAGTTCAGGGTTTTTTCTCTCTTTCTTTCTTCTCTAATTCAATTGTTTGTATGATTAACACTTGTTTTAGGATGATTAATCCACAAATGAGTGGCTAATTCCCTTCCTTGCTGAGGTTATGAACACTTGTGATGAATTTTGATTATTAATTATATGGTTTTTCATCTTTTTCTTCCATGTTGTTCTATTAATTCTTGTTTCTACTGCATTGGTGTGTGGCCGACATTAATGTACATCTAAAAAGTCCGATTTCACTCGAGAGAGCATGAAATTGGAAAGTTGTGAATTAATAGGATATTGTTCTTTACTTGATTTGGGAAAATTGAGTTTTGATGTGCTTTCCTGATAGAAATATACTTGAAAGCCGTATTAGTCAATTTAGGAACCGGAATTGTATTGCTAGGTCATGAATTGCATTTGATCACAGGAATGTAGACGGATGGTTTATGATTCTTAAGTGAGATTAAATACGAGAGTTTTAATCTCTTGGCTAATGTTCTTGTCTAGCAACTGGAAGAAAAGATTAACCAATTTATGATTATAATCGGTTCATTACATGTTCTTAACCTCAGCATGCTCATATCCATAGTTTAAATTCAAAGTAGATATTTGTTAGTAGTTTTAGTATAGAAATTATAAAACAAATTATTCAAATTTTGGTTATGTTGTTGTCAGCATATTTAGAAGTGAGATATAATATAGTATACTTAAGCAATTTTCACTTATCCAGAGTCTCCATGGATCGATACTTGGCTTACTAAAGCCACTTACTACTTGTTTGACCACGTGCACTTGCGTGTCGGTTTTTAACCCCTAACGAACCACCGAACACCTCTTGCACAATTCTTGCACACAATGTAGATAGGGAAGAATCTTCGTGTTCTTCGTGGCCCATTCTCCCCTTACTTGGTGCATCAGTAAATCTGAGTCTCCAATTACTAGTAACGATTGCACGTTCATGTCGACTGCCAGTCGCATACCCAAAATGCAGGCTTCATATTCAGCCATGTTGTTAGTACAAGGAAATCAAAGCTTAGCTGATACAGGGTAACGCTGCCCAGTTTCTAATACTAACACTGCTCCAATGCCCACTCCTTCGAAGTTTGCTGTTCCATCGAAGAATAACCTCCAACCATCGTACTCTTCGGCAATATCTTCTCCTACGAAGGCTACTTCCTTGTTAGGAAAATACGTCTTCAGTGGCTCATACTCCTCATCTACAGGATTTTCTGCCAAATGGTCTGCAAGAGCCTGTTCTTTTATGGCTTTCTGCGTAACGTAGACAATCTCAAACTCACTTAGCAATATCTGCCACTTGGCCAGCTTCCCCGTAGGCATGGGCTTTTGAAAGATACACTTCAACGGATCCATCCTTGAAATCAAATAAGTTGTCTAGGCAAAAAAAATTGTGCCTCAACTTCTGAGCGACCCAAGTCAAAGCGCAACATATTCTTTCCAACAGTGTATACAGAGCCTCATACGGTGTGAACTTCTTGCTCAAATAGTATATGTCTTTCTCCTTTCACCCTGTCTCATCATGTTGTCCCAATACGTAGCCAAAGACATTCTCTAGCACGGACAAATACAAGAGCAGAGGTCTTCCTTGTTCTGGTGGCACTAAAACTGGAGGCTTCAATAGGTAATCTTTGATTCTATCGAAAGCTTGTTGACACTTAGGAGTCCATTCTGTAGCAGCATCCTTTTTCAATAATTTAAAGATAGGCTCACAAATAACCGTTGACTGAGCAATGAAACGGCTAATGTAGTTGAGTCGTCCTAAAAAGCTCATGACCTCCTTCTTACTTTTCGGTGGTGGGAGCTCTTGGATGGCCTTAATCTTGGTCGGATCCAACTCGATGCCACGATGGCTGACGATGAAACCCAGTAATTTTCCTGATGGAACCCCAAATGCACACTTTGCTGAGTTTAGCTTCAGATTATACTTCCTCAATCTGTCAAAGAACTTTCTGAGGTCTGCCAGATGATCTGAGCTTCTCTTTGACTTGATGATGACATCATCCACATAAACTTCAATTTCCTTGTGAATCATGTCGTGGAAAATGGTAGTCATGGCCCGCATGTAGGTGGCTCCAGCATTTTGCAACTTGAATGGCATTACCTTGTAACAGTATACCCCCCATAGGGAAAGAAATGCGATTTTCTCAGCGTCCTCTTCATGCATTCTGATCTGGTGATAACCAGCAAAACAATCCACGAATGACTGTGTCTCATGCTTGGCATAGTTGTCAATAAGGATGTGGATGTTTGGTAACGGAAAATCGTCTTTAGGGTTGGCCTTGTTGAGATCCCTGTAATCTACACAGACTCTGACCTTTCCGTCCTTCTTTAGTACAGACACGATATTGGCCAACCAAGTGGCGTATTCTACTACCTTGAGGATTCCGGCATCGATCTGCTTGGCTACCTCTTCTTTGATTTTCAAACTCACGTCAGGCTTGTATTTCCCCGGCTTTTGCTTCACAAGGGGATACGCTGGATCAGTAGGCAACCTATGCGCTACTATAGAGTGGCTGAGCCTTGTCATGTCAGCGTAAGACTAGGCGAAGATGTCTTTATACTCTTTCAAAAACTCTATGTAGTCCTCAATCTCTTCTTTTGGCAAGTGAGTGCTGACTTGAGTCTCTTTAAGCATTTCTGAATCTTCCAAAATTACCACATCGGTATCTGTCAGATTGTCTTTGGGCTTGTCCTCGAACTCTTCTATTTCCCTGACAATTTCAGCAGGTAACTCATCTTCTTCAACTTCTAAAGAGTTTCTTGTGTTATGTCGCACAGTTTCATTATAAGCCATGGCCTTAGATTCAACTCGTTCGATATTAGAAATGCTGAAAATAAATAAAATAAAATTAAATATATGAAAGAGAATTAATTTTATTAAAATCAATCAGAATTTGACATCATACTCAAAAGAAAATTCACAACTTTGAAAACAAATATTTATTTTGAATAAAAATGGAAAAACTGGTCCTTTGGTCTACCCAGATGCCCGACGAGCTCTGGATGGTGTGGCTGTCCAATTGGCGGTTCTCTAAACTCCGGATTCCTGTTGTGGGGCCCCTTCTTCCTCCCTGTTGCCGGTGGCGTTACAACTGTTATCATCCAGAAACAAATCCCTTAGACTGAGCAGCACGACATCTTCTTCGGCCCGTTTAACATCAAGAAAATCATCAGAGACGAAGGTTTGTTGAAGCGAAGGCAATGGGTTTGGCAACAGAAAATTTCTTTTTCCCAAGGGATATTTCCAATTGTCCAACTCTTATTCAGTAGGTTGATATCCCAATCCAAAAGTGGTCTTTTGCGTTGCCACTTGCAACGGCTTAGAGATTCCTTGTAATTTTACTCCAAAACCCCGACCTGGCTCGAACCCCAGCCAAAGTAGCATACTCAGGATCTTATCACTCCACCATCTACCTTCCTCGATGACACCAACAAGCTCTACGGTGTGAAAACTTTCCCCGTCCAGGCCTCCCTTTCCTTCAATGACAGGGATAACAGGAGCAGCGTAAATTGGACGGCTTTCATCCCCATGGACCACGACTTCTTGATGGTCCCACTCAAATTTCAGGCATTGGTGCAGAGCTGAAGGCACCGCTCCTGCAGCATGAATCCATGGACGTCCCAATAACAGATTGTAAGAGGCTGGGATGTCCATTACTTGAAATGTCATGGTGAATGTGGCAGGGCCAACTAGCACGTCAAGATCTATTTCTCCCACAGTGTCCCTTTGTGAACCGTCAAACGCTTTGACGTTCATCTTCCATTGCTTGATCCGAGCAAGGTCAACTTCCAATCGGGTCAAAGTATTCAGCAGACAAATATTTAGACCAAAGCCCGAGTCAATCAATACCTTGGTGATGAATTTGTCCGAGTGCTGCACTGTCATATGCAGCGCTTTATTATGGGCCACGCCTTCCACAGGCAACTCATCTTCGTGGAAAGATATTTTCTGGGCCTCAAATACCTGACCCACCATATTAGCCACCTCACTACTAGATATTCTTGCAGGGACATAGGCTTCTCCTAGAACCTTCATCAAAGCCTTTTGGTGCTGCTCAGAGCTCTACAGAAGTGATAAGATAGAAATTTGAGCCTGTGTCTTGCTCAATTGTTCTACAACCGAATACTCCTTCGCCTGCACCTTTTTCCAGATTCCATTTTCCGCTTCCACCGCTAGCTGCTTCCCTTTATCGGCTCCTTGGACCAAGGTATCATGAGTGTATACTCTTCTAGACCGTGTGACTCCTTGTGCCGCATCTGCCTCCAACACCTTTATTCTATGCGAGGCATTTTCCTTGTAGCTCCAAGGTACTGTCTTGTATGAAACTGGAGCAGCTCTTACCACCGTGAAGGGAGGCCTTGGTGTAGCTATCTCAACCTCGAACGGAGGGCGCACCTATGCTCTCCGAGATGAATCTGAAGAAGAACCTACTCCGTGTTCAATCATCCCAATAGTATTCGCCAAGTCCTCAGCCTCATTACAAGAAATCATGTTCACCTGATGATTCGGCAGAGGATTACTTGTCACATTTGGTGCCGGATCCTTGAGGTGAATAACCTTGGTGTCAATTAACTTCTGTATTTTATCCTTCAAATACCTGCAAGACTCTGTGGTGTGCCCCCTCATTCCCGAGTGGTATATGCATATTTTGCTGTGGTTGTACCACTTAGCTTAGGTAACGACCGGCAGTGCAGGAATAGGCTCAATGTAACCAGCTTCTTTCAACCTTACATACAGCTGGTCAATTGGTTCAGCTAGAGGGTTATAAGTTTTTGTTGGCCTAAACTGAGCCCTAGGCCTTTGGTTTGGTGAGAAAGAAGGTCGTGGGTGAGAAGGTCGTGGATGAGAGGACTGTGGATGAGAGGGTTGTGTGTTATAAACGGGATAAGTGGGGGCTTGGTAATGTGATGGAGGTGTTTGGAAATGGGTCAGAGGGGGAGTTTGATATGGAGCTTGATAGGGATGGAGATTTTGATATGGTGAAGGAGCTTGATAAGGTGATGACGAAGTGTGATGTGGTAGAGGTGGAGTTTGGTATGGTGAAGTTTGGTAGTGCGGGGTTGGCATTTGATAGTGTGGGGTTGGGGTCTGCGGTCTGTAAACATAACTTTTCGGCCCTTGGG
The DNA here is from genome assembly GCA_035772735.1 of Datura wrightii. Classification (NCBI taxonomy): domain Eukaryota; kingdom Viridiplantae; phylum Streptophyta; class Magnoliopsida; order Solanales; family Solanaceae; genus Datura; species Datura wrightii. The sequence continues at coordinate 103,426,395 of JASDFA010000007.1, forward strand.
CCATCATGACTATTCCAATTTCCTTCTTCTTGCGGCTTTCCGAAGCAGTTTTGGACTGCAAGGCTTTGTTAGCCGCCTGTAGTGCATTCAAGTTGATGATGGTACCATCCTTGATACTGTCCTCAATCCTCTCTCCAAGCTTGATAATTTCTGCAAAGCTTTTTTCGCTAACCAGCATCAATCTGTCATAAACTTGCGGGTCTAAATTCCGCATAAAAATATCCTTCATTTGAGAATCTTCTATTGGGGGTCGCACTCTTGCGGCTTCAGTCCTCCAGCGAGTTGCGAATTCCCTAAAAGTCTCGGTGGTCTTCCTCTTCATGTTTTGGATGTAATGCAAGTCAGGTGCATTTTCCGTGTTGAATCCAAAACGTTCCACAAAGGCTGATGCCATTTCTGCCCAAGTAAACCACTTTTTCAGATTCTGCTCTACATACCAGCTAAGAGCTTCTCCGGTCAGACTTCGCATGAACAACTTCATCCTTATCTTCTCATTCCACCCTACTCCTACCAATTTGTAGCAGTACAATCTCAGGTGGGCCCTTGGATCACTAGTTCCGTTGAATAGCTCGAACTTGGGAGGTTTGTACCCCTCCGGTAATTCAACATCCGGATGTATACACAAATCTTCATAATCCAGACCCATTATTCCTTGTTGCCTTCAACATTTTGCAACCTGCTATTTATCTTCTTCAACTCTTCTGCTAGAGTCTGAATCAGTCTATCCTTTTCCGAAGGTTCAGATTTCTCAAGATGATGAGTTACAAGTGCAGTCTCCACATAAATCGGGTTGGTATGGGTGTGGGTGTAGGCTGTATTTATATGGGTTAGAGGAGGTATTTCTTGAGGTGGTGATGGATAATGGGCGGTAGCTGGAGCTGGCGGATGTGGATAAGTATATGGGGGGTATTGGTAATGTTGGGGTGGAGCGTCTTGTGGTGGAGCTGCGGGTTGTGAGGACATGGGAAGACTGGCTGGTGCTTTTGAAGTCGAGGCATCAGCTTGTGTCCTAAATAGTGTTGCCTGGGTATTTGTGTTTCGAACCTGTGCTAACTCTTCTTGCAGCTCAAAGATTTTCTGTTCGAGCCTCATAATAATCTCATTATAACCTGGAGGGTCGGCCCCTTCGAAGTTGTCTCGCTCATTTTTGGGTGTGTCGCTACCGCTGCTAATATGTTCATCCATTTGGTTCTTTCCTTTGTTGCGGTTAGGGATGGGAGGAGGAGAAGGAGGATCCCCTTTTGATCTTGTGTAGTAAGCCAGGTTTGCACAGATCAACCTTTGGGAAGGGGAAAAATAAGACCAACAACAAACAAGCCATAATTAGTAATAGAAGTTAGAAATAATATTGATTAATAGAAAGATCAAATAAAAATAATGATGTATTTCTTAATTTTGGGGCCTCTTTTATGCCAAAGGTAGCCCTAATGAGTTTGAGAGAAACTTGTTATCAAATATTGTCATTTGCTCCCAAAATAAAATTTTATTACAATAAAATTGAGAGAATTACAACAAACTAAAAAAACATTAAATCTTGAAAATGTCTTCATTGACGTCTGACTTCTTTGGATCTTCTAGTACTTTGTCAAAACGGTGACGACTGGACAGAAGGTAGGCCAATGCTAGATCTTTCCCCATAACTCCATTATTCAGGCATTCTTCTCCTTGTTTGCTGAATTCATCACGCAAATCTTGTATTCTCAAATCCAAACCTAAAGCCCAATCTTTCCAATATAATCCAATTCCTCTCCCATCTCAGCAATTTCTTTCGCATTGTCGTCGTGTAACTGCCGATGACAAGCCTTCGAATCTTGGACCTTTCTTTTTAAACGGCGATAGAGGGTTTGTGCTTGAGCCTCCTTATCCTCTACATGCTTGCCTCGTTTGACTCTCGCTATTGCAGTACCAGCCCAATCATCATGTAACCAATCAATATACCCGGTTACGTAGCCTGCCTGATATCGATCAACCTCTATGCTCTTTTTATCGAGATAAATCTTTTAGTTCCATGCTTTTGAAATGTCCAAAGCATGCGGCACAAAATCGTCCTTGTAATCCACTTGGTACGCGTCCATGTCAGCAACCCTGGGTATTATTTGCATTCTTCCAGCCTGTCGCATTGTTCGCATTGGAGAGTACGGTTGGAGACCTCGTAGTCCTATCAGAACCAAGTAGTATCGAGACTTGGTATATACCATGAAGTTGGATCTTGAAAACCAATCAAACATCCACTGTACCGAGTCTTCAGTCAGATTACCCAACATTGGACTCCATTTCTCCACCTCTTCGGGCCGTTTTATTGGCTTAAAACTCCCATGGTGACCCTGTAATGGTGAACGGCAATATGATCCGTTTCTGTAGGCCGAGGCATGGTTGGATTGCCACGCACCTTTTGAAGATGTTCAATAAGCCAAAGCTGAAGCAATAAATTGCATCCTTTGAAGTGCTTAAATCCATTTTTGCACTTCTCCAGAGATCGGTAAATGTCGGCCACGATTATTGGGACAATAGTGCAATGTCCTTTATCAATACCATTGCACAAGGCGTGAACGACTGAAATGAGGCGAATATCAATTTCTTCCTCAGCTCCTCGTGGGAAGACCACCATCCCTAAAAAGTAGACCATGAAAGCAAAAATTCGTCTGCTCGTCCATGAGTCTAGATCGGAACTATCTTCTTTGTAAATTTTTCGAGAAGAACTGTGACCGAATTGGTTGAGCAGATATTTCCCCGGCATCCTTCCCTTCATCACAAAGGACACCATGTCGCTACCTTGCAATCCCAATTTGTTACACGCATCTTCTAGGGTGACGCGTTTTGGAATGATCATTTCCGTTTTTTCCCACTTCCTATTTCTCCATAATAAACTCACATTTTCCACATAACCCCTAATTTCTTCCAATAACGGGGTCATTTCAACCTCACCAAATCTGAATACCACTCTTTTCTCGTCCCAGAAAGCTGTGGCTTCTTCTATGAGTTCCGGCATGGAATAACTTGCATAAGCGAAGGTAAGTGTCCTAATACTTTCCTTACTTTGTTTTGTCCGTATTCTCCCAAATCTAACCACCATGCTTTCATGCCTACAGGCATGCACCAAACCATACCAAACCTTGGGTAAGAAGTTGGGAGACTCATTGTGCCTGCAGCAAAAGGAAAAGCTAGGCTAACCTACCTACCCGGGAGCAAAATAACGTTACTTTAAACAATGTTTCTCTCAAAAATGCACATAATTTATGAATCGTCTTTTTTCGGGGTTTTAAAAATCCCTTAAGACTGAGGGCAAGTTTCTATTTAATCTTGACGTACCATGGACGTTGCGATTTTTCTAAGTTTTAAATGATGTGCATGCCTTACTAAAGGCGTACACGGTCACGTTCTAGGAATAAGAGTGGGTATGACACGGTTCCCTCGAGCGGACAACTCGAGAGTGAGGAAGCTTATGACCGTCGACGCACCGCTGATCGACCAAATCACAAGACAATCCTCAAGGTGTTTTAAAATGGTGAACGACCGTGAAACCACGCAACCGTTATTGTGTGTGATAGTGTAAAATCCCAAGTGGGGGAAATATGAGTGGTATGTCAGTTAAATAAAAGAAAATTACAATATTTTATATATTAACAATTACATATGAAAATAATCATAAACAATAAGAAAACAAAGAAAACGGTTAGTAACTTCATGGAAAAGTCAAAAATAAATTGAACATTTAGAAAATTAAGACTTAACAAAACCCCATTCAGATGAACACGTAGTAGTTAAATCCTAATATCCCCAGTAGAGTCGCCATGCTGTCGCGCCCTATTTTTTCTCGTGGAAAGCGGGACCCAACATGTGACGACTCTTAAGAGTTTATGTTTTGAAGAGTCGCCACCTAACGGATTAAGTTGCGTTAGAGCACCGTTCTAAACTAAGTTTATTTCCTAGGTTACCAGAGTCGGGCAAGGGCTTTAATTACCTCGAAAGGAAGGTGTTAGGCACCTTTCGAGGTCCACAAATGTGGTTCCCGGCCGGATTCAATAAATGGGGGAATTAGCTAAATGACCAATTAAAGTTGATTTTAACTTATATGTGCTTAAACTAAAATGATAAAGTTAAAGATAATGAAGTTTGAACAAACGAGAAGGAAATTTGAACGAAATGAAAGTTAAAAGTAAATTTATCTTATTTTTATTTTTCTTAAATAAATGCAAAAGTCGTGGCAAATAACAAAACCATTTATTAATATTGAACAAACAAATAAACACTTTTTTAATTATGGGGCCGAAGCTCGATGAGGCGCCTACGTATCCCTTAAGGGAATCAGGCCAAACGTAGTTCTACCTTTAAGAATTGTTTGACCTAATGGGATCACCCCGTGCAACTTAAATAATACTTCGCAATCATTTAGATTGCTCGTATTATTCAGCGAGCACGAACTATCATTTTTCGTCTACCCACCTAGTTGATTATTAACTTAAACGTTTCATGTGATAAAACTAACGCCCTAGTATTTGACTACCCGTCCCGATCTTAAAGTCCAAGAGGCATTGGACAACTTCTTAGGATTTTTGGGTCTAAAATCCTATGGTTGTAAAAAAACGACTAATCGCAAACAAAATGACAATTAAGCAGATAACAAATTAAGGTTTCAGCTAAGCCTCTACAAACAGATTTCAAAAATGCAGTTATGTCGAAAAAGGCATGGTTTCTAAAAAAAAAAATTAAATGCGACGAATGTTTAAGTTAAACAGATTAATTTTCCTTTATGCGTAAATTCTAAAAGAAAATATGCATAAATACTACAATCATATTATTGATATGCCTTACATTTAGTGCCTAAAACAGTACACGTCAAAAGATGTGTCAAGACATAATTCCTTATGATGTTTATTCAACACATTTAACATGGTTTTGAACAGTCGTCAAAAATATTTCTTATGCACAGAGTTTCAATTAATAGAAATAAAACCAAATAGCCATGAGTAGACAATTGTTTATAATTTATTTGGTGAGTGCGATCACAATCTGTTTTCAAAAAGTGGCTCAAAAATTAAATTTCAAATCTATATAGATAAAGGATATTGTAAGGTTTACGCTTATATGCACATAGACATGATACCCAGCAAGTTATTAACATTTAAACAACAACTCAGGCTATAACAAAATATATAAACATGCGAATTTACGTAACAAACTAGATCATTAATGCCGAACATGTTCCCTACAGACGGGGTTACTATCAACTAAAAACAACACATGCTTCAAAATTAAATCACTGTAGTTTCCATAGGTATTGTTCCTAATTAAACAATTAAATCTTTATAACCACGTCATAATTTAAAGTCTTATTTCCGATTGTCCTCTTATGAGCTTGGGTTCTAGCGTTATATTAGACAGATTTAAAATCCCATGTGCATTGTAAAAAAAATAGGACGTATTTTAATTTAATAGAAGATATCCTATAGGCATAATTTCTAGATTGCTGATAAATAAATTTTATTCAAACTATTTGCTTTCTATGGGCGTAAATTCTAGCAAAATCATGCTGCCATCCTTACGGGCAGTATTTTAACAATATAAGCATGCTTCAAGTTAATTAAGATCCTATTAGCAGGAGTTCTATAATATGTTCATGTGTTGTTCCTATAGGCATATCCTCTAAGTGATTTTAATTAGCGGTTAAGCATGAAAGAAACACACGAATCCCCCACCCCATAAAAACCCCTTTTCACTATTTATAGCGTTTATTACAACATTAAAACTGATGATGAATAATAAATGTCATAAAATAATAAAACGTAAATAATTCTAAAACTAATCTAAATAGTTTGCCCATCTGTTTTCGAGTTTAAACCCAAGGACTCTTCAACACCTGCCTTTGAATAAACCTGCTGAGCAATGAAGCCAACCAGCAGACATACACAAATACATATATACTCTAGTCCCGAAAACAAGTCGTATTTTAGGTTCATAATTACATAGGGAATAATACATCACAACTTCGAACAGGTCAATAACAGTATACACGTAGCATATTTGAAGCATGATATCACAAAAATGTACAGTGTAAGGTATACTAACCGGCTGGAAGAATTTAAAATAAACTTTTGAAGTAAATCTGCTGAAGGAATTTAGAGTAAACCTTTGAAGTAAAGTTGTATTGTTAAAACAAACCGAGAGGAAGAAGTTTTTACGTAGAAAGGCTATTCAGATTTTATATTTTTTTCTCCAGAGGATATTGGTCCTCCCCCAAAATAAAAGAAAGCTGCTTTTATAGCAAAATAAATCAACCAACTTATAGTGTTAAAAGGAAAGAATAAATTATCATTTTAATTAGTTGAGAGAATTTCTCCTAATTGACAGAAAATAATAATAAATAAAAGAAGATCAGAAAAATATCCTTTTTACCGTTAAAAGGAAAGAAAGAAATCAAGAAATGAATCATAGGAGGTCTTTCCATAAAATAAGCTAAATCAATCAACTAAATCAAATCAGTTAAATTTATCTAAAAACAAATAAGTAAAGTAAAAGAATATTAAAGCATATTCCTAGTCACACAAGGAAAGAGATCAAATCAAACAGTAACTTGCCAATATTTTAATTAGCACTACATTATTCCTTATCATGCAAATTAATTATAACTACCATATTTAACTTAATTAACATTTGTCAAGGCAATCAACTAATATCAAGGTTTTACCGGGCATTAGTTAACTAGCAGATATTTATTATATAAATATACAAGTGAAACAAAAGGAAGAACAACATATATCACTTATATATTATCATATATGGATGAAACAGAAAGGGAAACAATATATATATATATATATATATATATATATATATATATATATATATATATATATATATATATATATATATATATATATATATATTATATTTATGTACATATCTATTATATATATTATATACTTATATATTTATACATAAATGGAACAGAAAAGAAAAACAGTATACATACTTATACATATATATATATTATATTATATATATTTATATATTTATTATATATATTATATTCATAAACAGAAAGCAGTATATTACATATCTACTATATATTATTATATATTTATATATTTATCATATATACATTATATATATATATATATATATATATATATATATATATATTATAGATATATTTATTATATACATATATGCATAAATAAAACACCGAAAAAATAAAAATAAACAATAAAAATAAAATAAATAAATAAAAATTTACGGACAGATCTGCGATCTATCCGATCCATCGGTTGGGAGGTAACCGGAGCGACGGGGTGTGGTGGTTTCTGGCGGTGGTCGCGAGGTGTTGGATTTTCCGGTGGACAGAGGAGGGAGATCCGGTCTGGCAGGCGGTGGTGGTCATGGGTTTTCCGGTTGTTGGTTGTGCGACGGGAAGGGGAGTGAGGGAGATCCGGTGGTTGCGACGCCGGTGGTGGTCAAGGGAGGAGAGGAGGAAGAAGAAGGGAGAGGAGTTTGGTCGGTGGTTGTTGTTTTTCGGCGTTAATGGAGGTATGGTGGTGGCCGGCGGGTTGTTAGAGGTTTCGACCGGAAAAGGGAAGGAGAGGATGGAGGGAGGGAAGTGCGGCGGATTGGTAGAGGGGAGAGGGAGATGAGTGCGGCGGATCGGTAGAGGGGAGAGAGAGATGAGTGCGAAGGATTGGTAGAGGGGAGAGAGAGATGAGTGGGGAAAAAGAGGAAGAGGGGCGGCGGCTCCTTAGAGGGAGAGGGGGGAAGGAATGAAAAAATGATTTAGGGTTTGGGAGGGTTAGGTTGATAAATAAGGAAAATGTGTTATAGGTTAATATGGACTGTAGGATTAAAGTGATGAGCGGTTGGGATTAATTTAGGGTGATTCGGGTCGGGTCGTGGGTAGGAGCGGGTTGATTGAGTTAGTGGATGGGTTATTGGATAGATTTAATTAGGAATTGAATCTATATAATAGCCGAAATTGATCAAAAGTGGCTAAAATTAACGTAAATTGAATAAAAAGTGGCCAGATTTGAAATAAATTGAATGGAATTGAATAGAAAATGGCTATAATTTAAGTAAATTGAATGAAATTGGATTTAGCTGCTATTAAATTAATAAATATACTAAAATTTGTAGATAAATTAATAATAAATAATAAAATAATTTAAATTATATAAAATCATATAAATATTATTATTAATAAATAAAAATCATAAATCTTAGTATACTTATGTAAATACCATATAATTAAATTATTATATTTACGAATAATTTGATAACTAAAAAATAAAATTAAGTTATCAAATATTATAAAAATCATATTATTAACATAAATAATTTATAAATTCGAGTAATATTATTAGTCAAACAAATTTGTAAAATTTAGTAAAATTTGGTAAATAGTTTATTAAGTAAAGAATATATTTCGAAATAAGGGCGCATATTAATACGAAATATATTATATGCGACATAGTTATTTAATATCAAAAATTAAAATTAATATGAGTCATATATATGTAACTTGAAATAATTTTCACAATATTATGATAATAAATTATTTTATAGATATAAAAGTAAGTCGAATATTTGCGTAAAAATAAATAAATAAATATATACATATATAAGCAGCATATTAAGGCGTAGGTAGGTCAAAATTGGGTGTCAACACCTGCCCATCTGTCTGAGGATGAAAAGTTGTGCTCAGGTTAACCTACGTCCCCAAGCCTCTCTGAAATGATTGCCAGAATTTAGCAATAAACTGCGCCCCTCTGTCGGAGATAATGGACATTGGAACACCATGCAACCTGACTATTTCTCTGATATACAGCTCAGCATAATCCTCGGCGGAAAAGGTAACCCTTACTGGCAGAAAATGAGCTGATTTTGTCAGTCTGTCAACAATCACCCAGATCGAATCATATCTACGCCTGGTGCGGGGTAATCATGCTACAAAATCCATATTTACTGCTTCCCATTTCCATAGAGGCACAGCTATATCCTGAGTCAGTCCGCCTGGTTTCTGATGTTCAGCTTTTACCTGCTGGCAGTTGGGATACTGAGCTACGAATTCTGCTATCCCCTTCTTAATTCCTGGCAACCAGTAGATTTCTTTTATATCGTGGTACATTTTCGTCGAACCTGGGTGGAGAGAATAACGGGCATAATGTACCTCGCCCATAATCTGCTGGCGAAGCCCTGCAACGTCTGGAACACAAAGGCGATCTTTATATCGCAATACCCCATCCTCGGTTGTCTAAAAATCTGTCACCTCTCCTTTCTGAACTCTGTTTCTAAGATGAACCAGGCTAGGATCTTCACACCGCCGTTCCTTTACTTCCACGACTAAAGAAGACACTGTAGTGTTCTGGATTACCGCTCTGTTGTCCTCTGTTTCTGGTACACGAATGGCTAAATTGGCTAACTGATGCAATTCCCGGGCTAATTCCCGCTGCTCAAGCTGTAAGTGTGCCAGACTTCAAATAGATTTACGGCTAAGGGAATCTGCCACCACATTAGCTCTCCCTGGGTGATACAGAATATTTACATCATAGTCTTTCAACAGCTCTAATCAGGGACGTTGCCGTTAAATCAACTCTTTCTGGGTGAAGATATACTGTAGGCTCTTATGATCAGTGAAAATATCCATGTGGACGCCATACAAGTAATGTCTCTATATCTTTAAGGCGTGAATCACTGCGGCCAATTCCAGGTCATGGGTAGGATAGTTCTTTTCATGTTTCCTCAGCTGTCTAGAAGCATAAGCAATTACTTTACCATGCTGCATCAACACACATCCTAACCCAACACCCGAAGCATCAAAATAAACTGCATAACCTTCTGTACCTTCTGGCAATGCTAACACTGGAGTTGATGTTAGCCTATCTTTCAATTCCTGGAAGCTCTGCTCACATGCCTCAGTCCACTGAAATTTTGCTGCCTTCTGCGTCAGTTTAGTCAGAGGTGCTGCTAAGGTGGAAAATCCTTCAACAAACCTCCTGTAGTACCCTGCTAACCCCAGGAAACTGCGTACCTCGGTCGGAGTGGTAGGTCTGGGCCATGCTTTTACTGCTTCTATCTTCTGTGTATCTACCTATATACCAGCATCTGACACGATATGACCTAAAAAGGCTATTGAATTCAGCCAAAATTCACATTTAGAGAACTTGGCATACAACTGACGGTCTCTGAGAATCTGGAGCACTGTCCGCAAATGATCCTGGTGGTCTGCCTCTGAGCGAGAATATACCAGAATATCGTCAATAAACACTATCACGAACAAGTCCAGGTATGGTTTGAAAATAATGTTCATCAGGTTCATAAACATGGATGGAGCATTCGTCAGCCTAAAGGACATGACTAAGAATTCAAAATGGTCGTATCTGGTCCTGAAGGTAGTCTTTGGAATGTCCCTTTCACGAACACGAACCTGATGATATCCGGACCTTAAGTCAATTTTGGAGAAACATCTGGCTCCCTGTAACTGATCAAATAAATAATCTATTCTAGGAAGCGGATACTTATTCTTGACTGTGACTTTATTCAGTTGCCGATAGTCTATACACATGCGGAGGGAACGATCCTTATTTCTCACAAACAAAACTGGCACACCCCAAGGTGAAGTACTCGTCCTGATAAAGCCCTTGTCTAACAAATCCTTCAACTGCTCCTTTAGTTCTCTGAGTTCAGCAGGAGCCATGCGATAAGGGGGAATTGATATGAGCTGGGTGTCTGGTGATAAATCAATTGCAAAGTCTATTTCCCTTTCTGGGGGAATACCAGGTAATTCATCTGAAAATACATCGCGGAATTCATTCACCACTGGAACAGACTGGAGAGTCGGAGGCTCTACCCAAACATCCTGAACTTTGACAATGTGGTAAATGCACCCCTTAGCTATCAGCTTTCTCACCCGAAGATAGGAAATAAACCAACCTTTTGGCATAGCTGTACTGCCCTTCCACTCTCGTGCTGCCTCCCATGGAAAGTGGAATCGGACCATCTTGGTCCAGCATTCTACATTGGCATAGCATGGATCTAACCAATCCATACCATAATGGAGTCAAAATCAACCATTTCTAACTCTATCAAATCTGTTGTGGTCTGACAGCTAGCAACCTCTACTGTACACCCTCGATAAACCCTTATGGCTATGATAGAGTCACCGAAGGGTGTAGATACTGAAAAGGGTTGCCGAAGCAATTCTGGTATAATACTGAACTTTCGAGCCACTAATGGGTAACATAGGACAAGGTAGATCCCGGATTGATTAATACATAAGCAGGGTGATAGCAAATAGTCATTATACCTGTCACAACATCTGTAGACGCCTCTAAATCCTGTCTCCCTGGTAATGCATAGGTATGGCTTGGGCCCGTACCTGAACTAGAGGCTCCTGATCTGCCTCGGCCTCTTCCTGCTGAAACTGAGGGCCTGCACTTTGCCGGGGCTGCTGGAGCTCGCGACCCTGCTGATGCCCTGTCCTATCTATCCTAGTCACCCTGGCCCCTGGCTGGACAATCTCTCATCACATGACCCTCCTGTCCACATATATAACACCCTGTGGAGCCATATCTGCAAGTTCCAGAGTGGCGTCGACTCCAAATAGGGCAAAGTGGTGGTATATACCTGCTCTACTCTACTCTCCTCTACTGGGGTGAATCTACTGTTCAAGAACTTCCGCCGGACTCTGACTGTCCTCGGCGACTGAATCTACCCCTCTGCTGCTGTGATGGAGGCGGGGGTCTAGGTGGCCTATCTGACAACCGTGTCCTAGGCCCTCTCCGAATCTCCCCCTGTAACTCATCTGACCTGTCCCTACGGTGATGTTCCTGACTTGTTCGTCTGCTATCCTGTTGCCGCTGTCTGAGGCCCTCAATAGTCTGAGCAAAAGCCTGCACTCGAGTAATATCTATATCTTCCCGCAAAGTAGCTGTCATATAGGCCTCAATATACTCTGGGTTCAGCCCCATAATAAACCGGTGGACTCTGGATGGCATGGTGTCTACAAAGGCCGGAGCATAGTGGGCCAAGGAATCAAATTGCAGGGCGTATTCTCGAATACTCGTTGCCCCCTGCTCCAGGTGTAAAAACGGGTCCATTCGGGCCTGTCGGATCTCTCGTGTAGGTAACGGTCCAGGAAAGCCTCTAAAAAGCTGGACCAGGTTGGAGGGGCAACATCTCTCCCTCGAAACCTTTCCCAACTCTCATACTACAACAAGCAATATCCCGCAGTTGAAATACCGCCAATTCAACCGACTCTGAAGATGTAACATGCATTACCCGGAAAATCCTCCGCATCTGATCCAGGAAGTCCTGGGGGTCCTCTGTCCGATCCAACCCTGTGAACTGCGGGGGACCTAGTGCCAGGAATTCTCGGACCCTCGAACTACCAGGCCCACCTGATAACTCTGCAGTTGTAGGTGGCATTGACTGGCGCTGAGTAGCCATCATTTGTGCTAACATAACTACGGCACTCCTGACCTCCTGGTCAGATGGTGTAGGTATAGGAACTATCAGAGGTGGTGTCGTCCCGAGTGACTCCTGATAGGGTGGAGACTGCTGAGAAGGTCGGGATGATGCCTCTGTATCGCTCTCAGATCGGGCTGATTCTAATCGAGACAGGGGCATCCTGCTGGTGCCCTCTCCTGCTGCTGTATCCAATCTTCGGCCTGTGATAGGATATCGCTGATTTGACATTTTATCTGTAACCAAGGAGTATTGTAAGCTTTAGGGACTCAACCCTATACTGTACCGCTCTATAGCACGATTGAATAAGAAGAAAGAGTAGCCATCCTATCATGCCTTGCAGCCTCCTGCCTATAGTATGTGGTGCACAACACATCCATAGACAAGACTCTACTTAGCACGGCTTGCAGACTCCCTGGGATATGACCTGCTCTGATACCAAGTCTGTCACGCCCCACCTTGGGAGGCATGACTGGCACCTGGTGCGCTACTAGGACCTGGACTGCTGGACTACTGAGCCTAAGCACTTCTGGTGCCAAGCTGGCTCTAATTCTGGATTTATGAAAATAATAGGCTATATAACGACTATAAATACAGCCTCCGGCTGACTAGACCTATATCCACCTGTAGGAATATAACAGCTAACTAGAACAACTGAACATGAGGGAACCTATGCGGGCTGGCAAGGCCACCATGCCGACTAGTTATCACTGAAAAGTAGAATCAAGCGCTAAACTGATGTGTGACCGACAAGGTCACCAACTGACAACTGAACAAGGCCCCACATGGCCATCACATACAAACTAAAAACATACACACGGCTCCACACGACCGGTACAACTAACCACAGAGAATATACAATTCGAAAGCCTCTAAGAATAATAAGATGGTCGGGACAGGGCCCCGGCCTACCCATATTGTACAAACAAAAAGGGAAGTAAACCTTTAGCTATCAAGCTCCGGATGACAGGAGCTGAAGACTCTGTACGCTGGCTAGAACTATGAGGGATCTGCTTCTTGTCTATGAGTACCTGCAGGAAAGTAATGCAGTGCCCCAAAATGGGCATCAGTACCACTGGTACTGAGTATGCAAGCAATAACTGAAAATAACTGAAAGAAAACAATAATACTGATAGATACTGAAGTAATAGGAGATGGGCTGAGACTGACTGAAAAGAGCGTAACTTTACTGAAGAGAGTAAGAGTCATACCTGATAACATGGCGGTCTACTTTCTATTTATTAATAACTAACACAACATAGCATACAAGAACCTTCCCAGCCCCCATAAGTCGTAAGGTACCAACCAACACACAATCTATATACCCCTACCCGGGTCATACCATCCACCTAGTAACTATGAGCATCCTGTCGGCCCCCTGGGTATGCAACTTGGACTCGCTGGGCCCCTAACTATAGTTGTATCTGAGTCCAGAGGACTCCTGAAATCTGAAATCTGAAATCTGTAATTTGAAAACTGTAATCTGCACCCCGGGCGCAAGCGCTCGACAGGGGGTGTGGTATAGTGCTGATCAGCCTACTATGGGGAATCTGCATCCTATCTTCGTCCGCTGGCGGACGGCATGCCACTCCGTAGAGCGACGTATCCTCACCCTCTGGCGGGCGAGTCGACACAGCTATTAAACCTTAGGCAGTCAAGGAAGCTCTAAGGGTGCCCAACACAGAACAATCATGTCTCCACAGATAGCAATAACCGCATGTAATATATATATACTGAATCTGATAATAATATTTATATTCTGGTATTCTGTTTTGAATCTCATACTGAAATATATTGAATCTGATACTGAAATATGTTGAATCTGATACTGAAATATACTGAATCTGATACTGGGATATACTGAGTCTGAAATAATATTTCTAGAATATTCTGCTGGGAATTATACTGTTTTACTGAGTTTCATGCTGAACACTGTATAATAATTCTAACATGCTTACTAAACTCATACTGCATATAATATACGGCTTCTGAAATATTCTACTGGAATTTGTACTATTTTGCTATACTGGAACTACTAGCTTGCCGAAAGAAACTGGCTTTACATACCTCGACTGTCGATTTACCGATTAACTGGCGAGGTTCGGCTCGTATTCAGCTATTCTCCCCAACTGTGATCATATTCATGCAAGAATAGAACTAACTTCATTATTATACTGGAATAAAACAATACTTTAAATCTATACACTGACTATCTTTAAACTTATCGAAGTATGATCGAAAACTCGTAATTTTTCGGAGGTCTAGAAGGGAGAAATACTCACTTTAGGCCTAAGAATGTATTAACACTAGTTTGGATAAATTCCAATCACTTTGACTCGGCGGGACGACGCTTCGCCGGGCGAATTTCACGAAACTAACTCCGTAGAAATGCTCCCTACAGCTTTATACTTCGGTACCCGAAGTTAATTTGACTTTGGACCGCGTTTGACAGCGTAATCGAACGAGTATTATATAAACCCTTCGCTCCTCCTCTGTTTCTGGTTGTTCACTTTGGAAATAATATGAAAGATGACTTGAAAATGAAGTGAGAGGCCTTTATATACTTGGAGCCTTTAAGTCGCATTTGTCGAATGCGATTTGTAAGTCGCATTTGTCGAATGCGATTTATAAGCCGCGTTTGTCGAATGCGATTTATAAGTCGCATTTGCCTTGCGACGCTCCGACTTGGCACTTGTCCGGTCTCTCCTCGGGCCCTTTTCTCGCACGTATGGCATTCTAAAACTCTTAACCAACATGCGAATAGGCCAACTAAGTGTCAAGAACTTACAGGGTGCAACAGTGTGTGTGTGTGTGTGTGTGTGTGTGTGTGTATATATATATTGGGTTATATCTTCATTCAACTCTTCAAATACTTGCATTTTAAAGAAAATTTAAAAATATTAAATTTGGAAAATGTTTACATTTGAGTACATGTATATAGTTAAAATTCATTAAAATCCTAAAGAAAATATTAAATGAAAAATAATTTTTAGAGTAAATTAATAATTAAGAGGTAAAATGAATTTCTTAAATTTTAAAAGGGTATTTTCGTAATTCAACTTTTGACTTAGATGCTTCCCACTTGTATAATAATATGATTATACGCATATACTTTGTTGTTCGTTGTTGTTTTGTGCAAATAGGTCATGTGCGCACCTAGTATTTATGAGTACTCTAAAAATTATCACAATTTCATAGGAGCGATCCCACTCCACACTAATATAGGTCTAATCATTATGTGTATTTTACAGAGAAATACACAACTTATAAATGATATGATTTCAATTAAGAATTTATCAACCTCATTTTGCCTTTTAGTATTGTACTATATTTACATACTTTATGAGGGACATAATTGAATAATGCATACTTGACAACTAATATGTACCTACTTCATAAGATCACTATTCACGTACTTTAAATTATTACTCATATGTACCTACTTCATAAGATCACCGTTCACGTAAGTTGGATTACTATTGTTATTGATCTTCTCAAATCGATAAAAAATTCAGTCCCCTTAGTGTTTCAAATTAATTTCCTTTGCAAAGGTTTAGTCAGAGGATCGATTAATTCACTTCCGACTTCACATATTCTATGAAAATAATTTCATTCCTCAGCATATGTTTTATCACATTATGTCTCAAATGAATATGTTTATTGTTGTCATTTAAAGATTTATTTTTTACTTCAGATAATGTTGTTTGGCAATAACAATGTAAATACACTGAGAAATGAGAAGGGGAAAGAGAATTTGAAAATTAATTACTTGATTATTCACTCAAGCTAATGAGATTAATAGTTGTTATAGAGAATGTAAATAAATAAAGAAACTAATAAGAATATTACACATCTCCGAATTTTCTAATTAGAGGGATTTTGGGATATTTTTATATCTAACATATCTAATTATATCATATTCAGCAGTCCAATAGTTACACTATCTAATTATACCATATTTAACATTTCTCCCTCAAGTTGGAGCGTATAAGTCATATGCTCTTAGTTTGCCACAAATATAGTCAATTATGTAATCTTGGAGTAATTTGTGAAAATATCTGCTAGTTGATCTTTTGAGTAGACAAAACTTATAGTGATGTATCAATATACCACTTTGCTACTCAGGAAAGTCAATATTCAATATAATGAAGATGAAATAAGATGCAATGAATATGCATTGGCCAATAACGTGTATATAACTACTTCCTCTATCAAAATGACGGGATCCATAGCGGACTCGTGAGGTCCATATATACATCTAATACTAGACAACACTATATTGGAATTGCCTGGATGTAACATCCTCTACCGGATAGATCATGTACTATGAATAACTTGGGTGATCCTTTATTGGATTTATCCTTTCACTATCACAATGTTAATGTGCATGAAATGTAATTTCAATACACTTATTCTACATCAGATCTAAACCTTACCATAAAAAGTCATAATCAGCTCCGAATCTTATTAAAATGAGAATAAGAAAGTGAAAGAACAATTAAATAGCAACAAAAGTATTTTCATGGCTTCCAGCCAAAAGATCAATTTGTTAATGCCAAGTGAATGATATTCGGACCTCAAGCCATATCAATTTATCATGAATCATGCCCACATATATATGAAATTCGTCAATTAAATAGATAATCATCAATTTATTTATATCGTGATATCAGTACCAATATAATGACTGTCATCTCATTTATACAAGTTCATCATTACCCATTACACCTTAATTCAACCAACCAAATACACTAACACTTTATAAAGAATTAAGAAAGTTTTAGCTTGCCTCAATTGAAAGTCAAATAGTCAAATTACAATTTTTTCCTTCTACAAGGCCTCCACACAATCTCAGTTTGATCAAATATGTAATTTACATGAGTATACGAATTCATAGACACCTATATTGCTATATTTCTATCTTGAACACAAAAAAGTTAAGAAAAAAGTTAACCCCAAGCAGCTAAGGTCAAAACAATAATTTTTTTTCAAAATTAGGATATCATAAGGTCATAAGTTTATGTGTCAAAAATTATCAAAATATGATCACAAATCAACCCTCAAATTAAAGAAATTTTGATTTTACAAATCTAGGTATTAAAACCCTGATTCTAATCAATTCTAGAGGGTAAATCATGAAATTAACTTTGGAGTGAAGGGGAAATAGTAAATAAGATGTTAGATTCTTACACCCAAGCTGAAATAGATACAAATCCTTTGAAATCATCAAAATTCAAGCTTTTATGCTCCAAAGATCAAATTATGAAGTCTAAGTTCGAAAATGAGGATCAAATCACTGCTAGGTCTTAACGTTCTTCGTGAATGCAACCCAACCTCATGATAGCAACCAATCGACTCGACCCAACTCACTGCGAATGCGGTAAGGCCACCGTAAACGTGATAGGGTAAACCCAAACCCGACCTAAAATTTCTTCTTCATGAATAGAATAACCAAAATTTTACACACTTTGCTATCACGGTTCCTCCCTCGCAAATGCGTTGAACATATAATCAACTGCACCAGTAGCTGATGCATCAGCAATGATCAAAACTACGAATGACCTATCGAAATTCATTCGAAACCTCAAAGATACAAATCAGGTATGTAAGTTGACCATAAAACACATTCCGAACTTGTTGGAATCATGATCAAAACACCAATTTGACATCGTCTTGGTCATTGTTGACCATTACTAAACCTAGTTTTTCAAAATACTAGAATTCCAATAAATGAGTCAAGCTACTCCCAAGTGCCTCGGTATCTATGAAGATCATTAAGTTAAGTCATAAATCACCATATGGATCAAACAGAACTAGATAAACTCGAATCTGACATCATTAACTCAAAATATTGACTTTTGATCAAACTTCCCAAAATCAAACTTCTCAAACTTAAAATCTTCTTCGCAGCTTACCAAATTACATCGGGAATCATGTCATTGATCCTTGCCAGCCATAAAATTCATGATGAAACTACTTGAAGGGTCAAAAAAAAAAAAAAAAAGAAACCAAAAGCACAAAATGACCATGAGGATCAATACATAAATACAATGTTGATTTACTAAATGACTAAAATAATAATATTATATGTGTCAACCAAATTAAATTTTGGCTAAGTAGAATTGTCTAAGTTTTTCAACTCTATTCCTATATTAAGATGCATAGCGGTCTAGTTTGCCAAACAAAAGATAATTACCTCTTTTGCTTGAAGATTTTATTATTAATTTGGCTTATATATAATTAACCGCATTTCTTTTCATTAAAAGGAGTAGAGATTTTAGTATAGTGACATACCTAATAAGTATAATTCCCAAAAAAAAAAAGAGTTGTTTTGCATAGAAAATTATTGTTGAAAATATACCAAGAATAGAACCATCAATATCAATTTATAGTCAAAACAACCAGTATAGGTCCACTCACGCAAGTCACTAAAGTTCTACACTTCACTCTTACATACACCATAAAGTATCAAAATTATTAAGAACAAAAACAGAAATTTCTTTGGCAAACCAAATTTGGGAAAGAAAGAATCTTTCTCATCGTTGTAGATTTTTGCAACAATAATATGTATTTTGTTTCTGTGCTCCAATTCATGACAATAAAATAAAATAAATATTCTTAAGATCATTGTAAAGTTATTGTACAATCACTAAAATAATAAGGAATTCTTGACAGCTTGAAGCATGTATGACATTCTCCTTTAGAAAATTTAATCAATAAGATATATCTCAAAATTCAATAAGTTTTTTTAAATATCGATTAAGATTAGAAACAATAAAAAAAATTTAAAAAAATGCCCGACACAATAAAATATAAAAGAGATTTTTATTTGTATATCTCCAACGCTAAATGAAAGAACTTGAGTAAAGTTATGACAATATTCAATTGTAAACAAATTATGGCTCCAAGTCTCCAACATCACTATGCAGATTAATCAAAAGGGTCTGTTACCAATCCGAGAATTTACATTAGGAATTATATTAGAATAATAAACGATAAAGGTTGTTATTCAATTATTCGTTATGACATTCAAAGTAATTAGTACGCACATCAAAGATTCATTAATATAATATGAAAAAAAAAAATGTAGAAATAAATTTTTGAGATAAAGATCTTCTGTTGAATCTTATAAAGCCATTTTCATTTTTTACCTGCAGTATCATTGAGAAAGTTCCCCCAATCCCCTGTTAAAATTTTATGTTCTTTTAGCCTAGCTTTAATTCATTGACTGTAGATTGGAAGAAGGATGTAAGCTACCTCACAAATGTCCTAGGTGCACAAGAAAGGTTGCATATTTTTAATGCTGATCTACAAAAATCAAAGAGTTTCAATGCAGCAATTGAAGGCTTCATTGGGGTATTTCATGTTGCACATTCTATGGATTTTGAGAACAAATGAAAGAAACTGAAGAAACAATAACTCAAAAATCAATTGATGGGACTATAGGTATTTTACAGGCGTGTCTCGAGTAAAAGACAGTTAAACGTGTCATCTACACTTCTAGTGCAACTACGGTACTTGTAGGTGGCAGTTCAAACATAATCGATGAAAATTCGTGGACAGATGTACAACTTATTAAAACTTTAAAGCCTTTTGCAACTTCTTACACAATTAGCAAGACATTGACAGAAAAGGCAGCTTTAGAATTTGCTGAAAAAAATGGAATTGATCTTGTAACTGTAATTTCAACTTGGATACATGGCCCCTTTATTACTCCTCAAATTCCTGGCTCCGTTCGTTCCTCCGTGGAAATGATTCTTGGAATGTCTTAAAATATAATCCTGTATCATTAATTATCATTTTCTTAATTCTCAATGTATGTTGTACTTAATAGTAATTCAAAATGTGTGCATGCAGGGCATCAAAGTAATAGCATGAGTTATCCTCCAATTGTACCTTTTGTACATGTTGATGATGTGACAAATGCCCACATCTTCCTTCTTGAAAATGCTAATACAAAAGGAAGGTATATTTGCTGTGCTGTTGAAATAACACGTGAAAAGTTAGCTGACTTTCTTTCCACAAAATATCCTGAATTTCGGAAACAAATTGCTGCGTAAGAGCCTGGTTAAGCTTTTTGGAATGTTTGGCTCTAGGAGTGGGCATAAATATCGAAAAATTGAAAAATCAAATTGAATCGAACTAATTTGATTTTTTGGTTTCGATTTTTCGGTTCGATTTCGATTCCTTTTTCTTAAAATTTTAGTTATTCGGTTCGGTTTTCGGTTTTAGAATTACGAAATTTCGATTTTTTGATTTAATCAAAATTTTATATATTTTCTTAAAAAATATAAAAAATAAAAAATAAAATTATAACTTAATTTCAAAAAAATAAAAATACTATACTCAACCCAAATCTCAAAGCCCATTTAGAGAATTATTTATATAATTGACACAATTGCTTAAGATTTTTTACAAATAACAAGTTTTATAATAGTTTTAACATGTTAAGAAAATTCTTACGATTACCAATATGCTTTGAAAGAAAGATAAAATATATAATATTTATTTAACAAGAAATTAGGGACCATAGATTATTGAAATTTGAAAAGACCCTTAATTTTTTGTTGGATTAGTTATAAGGATATTTAACATATGAGATAATTTATTATCAAATGCTATGTACGTACTACTAAATATAAATATCCCGCTATTTTCTTTACTTAAAAAGTTAAAATTAAGCTTAGTTGAATTAAACTTTAGAATTCAAACTTAAAATAATTTATTTTGAATTTAAAAAGATAAAACAACTCATTTTTAATTAAAAAAGGAGCTCATTTTGTAAGCAAAAAAATGATCCATTAATTAGGCCCATAACCGAAAAAATTGAATTAGAAAAATCGAACCGAACCGAACCGAATTTGAAAAAAATCGAACCGAACCGAATTAATTTGGTTCGGTGTTCGATACACTAAATGGAAAATTTAAAATCGAAAAAATCAAACCGAAATTTTAAAAAATCGAACCGAAAAATCAAATGCCCACCCCTATTTGGCTCAATCAAAAAGTGCTTTAAAAAAGTTTAAAAGTGCTTTTAAAAAGCTAAAAAACAAAAGTCGGTTTCCCCTAATTTTTTATTTTTTGACTTATAAGCCATTCATGTTTGACCAATTCATCCTCATACTATTTTCGTAATTTCAAGAATACCCTCAGCCAAATAAAACTTAGCAAATCCGTCTCTTTACTTCTTTGCGCCGCGATTCTCTGCTCTTCCTCTTATTCTTTTTTTTTTCACCATTTTTTCTTGCATTTTGCTCAAAGAACTCGTGGTATTTTCTATCTTCGAGTAAGTTCATCATTAAAATTGTATCTTATATATATCCCCATCTTTAATTTTATTTGTCTGTGACAATCTGGCGAAATAAAATATTTAACATGATTTTTTGCTTGATTATTGCCACATGATATCCTAGCAAACTTTATTTATAACTCACTCATTCATAGTTTAAAAATGAAAACGTACAATTAATTTATCATTTTTTTTAAGCAAAGCAAAGACACTCAAATCGTTGACAAAATTTTATTTTTTTGTGCATATTAGAAAAAAATTAACTAAAATTTTTAAAAAATAATAATTGAGGTAGTATTAATTCATTTAAATTATTATATTTAATTTTACAAAAAAAAATAGAACTATACTCCTAATAAAAAGTAATTCGGAGATTTGCCTAATTTTATTCAAATTATATATTTTAAAATTAAAAATAGCATAAATAATTAGTTTATATTATAAATAAATTAGTCTAAAATTTAATTATTTTAGAAATAAAAATATCAAAGTAATTCACTTTTTATGGTGTTAATAGCTTTAAGGGCATTTCAATCATTTGACCAAAAATAAGTGCTTAACAACACTTATATACCAAATACATCAATAAATTTTTTTCAGTTTCAGCACTTTTATTCAAACAAATAACTGCTTATTTATAAAATAAATTTTGACAATTTAAAAAGTACTTTGCCACTTTTTTCAGGTTAACCAAACGAGCTCTAAGTAAAAAATCTTGCCTTAATTTTAATTGGCTGATTGTTTTAATTTTATCCCTTTTAAATAAGAATAGGAAAGAAGATAAGTGAAGTATTAAGTAGTTACTTCCTCATTCTCAATTTATTTGTCTTACTTTTATTTTTATTTTTAAATTGGATTTAAAAAAGAATATCTCTTTCCTTTTCGTGAGCTCTTTAAAATTTTAATTTTCCACATAATATGTTATTTTTTTTGGTAAAAGGTATTTTGATATATTCTATGTATTTTTAATTTAATACCATCAGATTTAAAAGTTTTCGAATTATTTTCTTAAACTCCATACCAAATCAAAACGGAAGGAATACTTTTTTTAGGTTTCAAAATTGAGTATCTTATGATCCTTTTTAGTTTGCTTTGTTATTATATCAACTTGTTAAAAAATAACTGCCAAAAAGCTAACGAATGACCAATGCTAGTTATCTAAAGTACGATTTTCTTAATTTGAGTAGCCAAAAGAAAATGACCTTTGCTCCTATTATGAGTAGGGGTGTTCACGAAAAATCGAAAAATCAAAAAATTGAATCAAATCGAAAAAAAAAATTGATATTTTTTAGATTTAAGTTGATTTGATTTTTAATATTAAAAATCGATAAATTTTGATTTGATTTTGATTTTAAGTAAAAAATAATCGAAAATAACTGAATCGAACCGTTATATATATATATATATATATATATATATGTATATATATGTATACGTATAACTGAACCCAATAAGCCCAAGTGCACTGTCCAGTGCCCATTACTTTACCAAAATTAAGGGCACAAAATTCAGCATAAAACAATCACGTTGCCTGCGTGGCTGCGTGTCATGACCCGAACGTACACCCGGATTGTAGACACGGGACAAGGAGCCCCGAGAGACCCCAAGTCAACCCATGGCATGAGCGTACATCTAATATAATCACATAAGCGGAAGATTTAACATAAGAAAGCGTAAACATGTCAAAAACACAGAGAAAGGACAATACACAATCCATACATGACGGCTGAATACAACTTGTAGTCTGAAAAGCCTATAATCATGAAAGACGGGTTGATGGAAAAATACTCCAACTAACCCAACAATACTGAGCTGAAAGAAAATAATAGAGTCTGAACATATGGCCCTCGGAACATGAGGATTCACCAAGTACGCTGATAGCAATTTCTGAAGCATTACAGAGGAGAGTGAGCCTGAGAGTTGGGTCCTGTATCATGAAACGATACATCATAGAAAGTATGCGGTCAGTACGCGGAATGTACTGAGTATGCAAGGTAAGTAAAACAGACATTTAAAATATAGAAATCTCATAAATGATCGTAAGAGTGAAACATCATGCTCATGTCATAAATATCGTACCATAACATAAGGCTCAAGGTTTTCAAAACATTCGAAATACAATTGTAATCATAATCATAAGAGAAAAGCCTTATTTAACATGACTTTAGACCATATACATAATCATAAACATGCATAAATCATGAGGAATAGTGGGATATTTTCTTAACTGACATACCCCATATGAGCACACATGAAGCCCGACTTGTAACCCTAGTCGGGAGGGTGTCCGTGCCTTTTCAAGAATAGGACCATGAAAGTGTGATATCACCATGAAAAGGGCTATTTGCACCAGGAACAGTCACATAGAAGGTCCCAACATACCTATGGTGGCACGTAGTTTGTGAGGTTCGGGGTAGAACCTAGGCCCCGAACCTACTCAGTGTTTAATACTACTCCCAAACATATATAGTGCACATAGTATAACATGCATGAATTCATGGGCTATTTAAATCATGATAATTATAAATATACTTGTACATACATGAACTAACTATGAAACGAGACCCATGAGTCTGCCAAAACATAATTCATGATTCATAAGGTTCATACATACTTGTAAATCATGCATATAGCTTGAAATTCATAAAATTATGATGGGTAATATCATAAATTCATTAAAATCGTAAATCATGTTGGGTTCGTAAATATCATCATTTGAAGAAAAAAATCATAAATTGATTCATCATGGGTCATGCATAATTAGGCCTAATTTCATAGAAATCGAAATTGATAACAATTATAAATAATTTAAATCATAAGAATTGATCAAAACCTTTAGAGTATGATAAGATTCAAAAATCACAAAGCCCATTAACAATCATTAGCTTCTATATAAATCTACTTCAAAACCCCATAAATTTTGATAGAATTTTCATGAAATCGTAGAGAATTGGCATGGGTGTGAAAGGAAACACCCATTGATAGCCTTACATGCCTGAGAATAACTGGTTCTTAACTTCCCTAGATTGCCCAAGAAGAAATTGATGAAGAACACCTTGAAATCACCTAGATCACCTTTCTATCACATTTCCAAACCTTTGCATGCATGAATGAGGACTTAGGCTAGTCTATTCCCTATTAAACCACCCTTCCTGATGTCAAAACGACATAGTATAAGCTCCTATGACTTAGGAATTATGGAAAAACCCTTACTTAAATCGCAGAATTTTGCTGATTGTCAGTCTCCACGAGTGACTGGACGACTTGTTGTCAGGGCCCACGACTCGTGGCCTTGAGTCATCATGTTCACTGCTAAAATTGATCAGGGGACTCCACGAGGGACTCCATGAGGGACTCCACGAATCGTGGTGGATGACCACGACTTGTGGTCATCAGCCGTGATCCCCACTGACCAAACTCCTTGCCACGCATCCAGTCTAGGCCACGGGTGACATCACAAGTCGTGTGGTCTGACCATGACTCGTGGTCATGCTTGTGGCCTTCCCCAAATCATGCCACCTCTTTTCATGGCCACGAGTCACTTCACGACTTGTGGTCACTCCTCACGAGCCACTTCACGGGTCATTTTGTGATCTGGTGCGAAATTTCAGCTTTTTCACCGTTTTGACTCTCGGGTCTGATCCTTGAGTTTTTGGGGTATAACAATATCTCCACCTGGGGAACATTCGTCCTCGAATGTTAGAAACACACAAAAAACTTAGAATCATACATTCATCATATGCAAATACTGATTATTTAAATCGTAGACCGACGGAATGACTACCTCCGAAAAGAACTACATAGCAGAACTGAATTCAGACATCGCATACGTCTATCATAACATAAATCAAACTTGCACACATGAACTGAACATGGAAACTAATTAGAGAATTAGGGAAAAACTGATACCTTAAATTGAAACTGAGTCGGTAGGGAACAGGTGAGGGTATTTAGCCATCATATTTGCTTTGGTTTCCCAAATAGCTCCCTCGACATGCTGATTTCTCCATAACACCTTTACTGAAGCTACAGCTTTGTTCCTTAGCCTCCGAACCTGACGATCCAAGATTGCAATTGGAATTTCCTCATAACTGAGGCTATCTCTCACGCCAACACTTTCCACCGGGACAACTAAAGTTGGATCACCCAAGCACTTTTTCAAGAGCTATACATGAAAGACGGGATGAAATGAAGATAACTCTGATGGCAAGTCCAACTCATACGCAACCTTACCAACTCTTCTCATAACCCGATAGGGACCAATATAGCGGGGACTAATTTTTCCTTTCTTTCCGAACCGCATGACTCCCTTCATGGGAGACACCTTCAAAAACACCCAATCGTACACCTCGAACTCCAACTCTCTCCTCCTCATATCAGCATATGATTTCTGACAACTCTGCGCGGTCTTTAACTGATCCCTTATCAACTGAACCTTTACCATAGCCTCATGAACCGAACCAGGCCCTATCATAGTTGCCTCACCGATCTTGTCATGCCTAGAGCCTACACCTTGAAAGTAACACGGTACTTGGAGTCACAAGTGACCCTAAGTCAACCCCTGGTCTATCATACACTAGAATTCTTAGTAAACATGCACAAAGGAAGTTTTAAATATTAAGAAACTATAAAGACTGAAAGTAGAGAAAGAAGTAATACATCTGAAATACAATTTTGAAAGACAAGTCTGATCTGAAAGCCAACTACTGAGGAGTTGCTGGGATAGGTCCCCAGCTAACTCTAAGTCTAAACAAAATCATATCCAAATGAAATAAATAAAAAGAATCCCTCAAATGAGAATGACTCACACTCTGATCTGCTGAAATGGAACGCTCTGAAACTGAAGTAACTATCTGTACTGAACCTGAGAACCTGCAGATGTATCATGAAACGATATAGCATGAAAAGCATGTGTCACTACTTTGAATGTACTGAGTAAGTGGGAGAAATATACTGAATACAAAGTTCGAACTGAAATGACACACCATGACCAATAGGTAAATTGAACTGAACTGAACTACTGATATAATCTGAAAAGGTCAAGATGACCCTATTTGAGGTCAAGGGCATGCCTTAAGTCTAAAACACTTAATCTGAGATACTGTACTGAACTGAGCTGCTTATTCTGGTACTGGAATGGACTGACTAGTGGGAGAGTCTATAACCGACATTTAACCACGTGAGCTAAATATGAAGTCTGATGTATACACCCCATTGATGGGACACAATATACCTTGCCAGGGTATAAAGGCATGAACTGGTGATCACCAAATATCTGGGGCCAATCAGGCCCATTTATACTGAAAACCTACACTGGCAACATAGTTCTGGGAACCTGGGTGCGCTGGAACCCCGGCCCGCTCGGTGCTAAGTTCTACTCCCACTGGAACACCTAAACTGGACTACTAAGCTGATAGCTCGAAACTGGGGCCCAAGGCTAGTTAGGGACGAATAACTGCATGTACCCTGAGAGCCTTATCGGACCAGATCCTGAAACTGGGTTCTAAGACTGGTCAAAGCTGCTTATCTAGAAACGTCATAACCGTCTACAGAACAACTAATAACTGAACTAGGGTCTTAGGGCTGGTCAGACCTATAATTGAATGACATGGCCGCCTAATGGACCAAATAACTGAGATTTGAATCTGAGTCTGAAAACTGGGAGGCATTACTGACACCTCGACAATAAACTGGGGTCAAACTGATCAGTTGACATTTTCTGGACAACACTGAGGTTGCTAAAATCTGACTGAAGCTAGACTGTTATGATTCTGACTACGACTAGACTGGTAGGTTCTGTGTTCTAACTGACTAAATTACTAAGCAGCTAATAGAGAGCTCATTTATGTCGACAACACGGACAAATTCATAATATAAGGCAATTTCAAGAATTTTGGAAATTTCATTCAATAAAGCAAAAGTCATTATATTTACCCAACATATACGAATAGCAAGAAAATTTTAGGAATTCAACCCAAAGCATTCTTCAGTCACTAGAGGGAATTTAACAAGTAAAAACCATTACTAAAAAATTAGGGCTCAATTTCACTTTTGTAATAATACTGAAAAATTGAGGAGGAATTGATGAAGATTATATTAACAATAAGTATTAAACATTGTTCTGAGGAAAATCAACGAAAATAAACATGAATGCTTCTCATACTCGAAAGCTCAGGGCTTAAAACTTATAGAAGAAATTGAGAAAGACTTTGGGATGTAAGGTAAGGGTGATCCCCTTGCTAAAACCCCACATACCTAGCGAAGAAACCCGGAGAATATGCCTGAACATTGAAGAGAAAGGTTCAGCCCTAGACCTTGCTCTGAAATACTCTGAGAGAGAGTTCTACGATATTCTTCTGAGGATTAGTGTGAGAATGAGGAGAGGAACCATTTTTTCCCAGTAAAACATCTAAAATTATTTCTTAAATGACGTGGTTTAATATTTGGGAGAATAGAAAATTACTAAATAGCCCTTAGAAATTTGTTGGGGGAAAACTGTCAGGTGTCCCTAACGGGTGACCTAACGACTCGTTACCAGGTCCAACGAGCCGTTGGATCCTCTCGTCAAGTTCACTGAAAAATATCTACTGACTCCTGACGGGCACATGATGAGTCGTCATGACTGGGAATGACTTGTCGTGTCATCCGTCAAGTACACTGGTAACAAGGCTAGAAAGGACTGGAAACAAAGGACCTGACGAGTTGTTACTATTGATGACGACTCGTGGTGACCTTCCGTCAAGTACATTGTAAATTCCTTAAATTTCTGAACTCCGTGTTGGCAACGAGCCACTTAACGAGTCATAGGGCCTGCTAACAACTCGTGGTGTTGTCCGTTTGGAATGCTGGTGTAAATTCTTGGCATCCCTCTCACGGTTGACCTGACGAGTCGTTGTGTCCCTTAACGACCCATCAGGTTGGTCGTTCTGCAATATTTTTGTAGTTTTTTAGATTTTCTGATTTAAGTTCCGAATATTGATTTTGAGCTTCCAGGGCATTACAATATCTCCCCCATGAAAACATTCGTCCTTGAATGTTAGAAAACTCATAACAACCAGAAAAATAACAATCAAAACATTCAAATATTGCTCATTCAACTTCAAAACGACCGAAGTGACTACCTCCATTTTAGAGAATATAACTGAACTGAATTTTTGCTTTTCATAAACAGAACCAACATCAGAAAGAAAATTTAGTTACATGAATCGAATCAAAAACTAGTTCATGTCTTAAAACAAAATTCTCATACCAAGCTACAACAGAGTCAGTAGAGAACAAGTATGGGTATTTGTCCCTCATATCTGCTTCGGCCTCCCATGTAGCTCTTTCAACTTGTTGATTCCTCCATAAAACCTTGACTGAAGCTATTTTCTTATTCCTCAATCTACGAACTTGACGGTCTAGGATCTGGACTGGTACTTCGTCATAGGTGAGACTATCCTTGACTGCCACACTATCCAATGGCACCACAGAGGTTGGATCTCCGATACACTTTTTCAAAAGTGATACATAGAAAACTGGATGTACAACTGCTAGTTCTGGAGGCAACTCTAGCTCATAGGCCACTTTGCCGATACACCGTAAAATTCTATAGGGTCCCACATACCTAGGACTGAGTTTCTCCTTTTTTTCCAAACCTCATCACCCCTTTCATGGGCGAAATTTTCAGGTATACCCAGTCATCAACTGAAAACTCCAACTCCCTTCTTCGCACATCGGCATAGGATTTCTGACGGCTTTGGGTTGTTTTCAACCTCTCTCGGATGAGCTGAACTTTCTGCATTGCCTCGTGAACTGAGTCTGGTCCTATCAAAGCAGCTTCACTGACTTCAAACCAACCTATAGGAGATCTACACCTCCTACCATAAAATGCCTCAAACGGGGCTATCTGAATGCTGGAATGGTAGCTATTGTTGTCACAAATTCGATAAGAGGCAAATGGTCATCCCAATTACCCTTAAAATCAATCACTCACGCTCTTAGCATATCCTCAGAGGTTTGTATGGTACGCTCATCTTGTCCATCGGTCTGTGGATGAAAAGCGGTACTGAGTTTGACCTGAGTGCCAAGTCCCTTCTGAAAAGACTTCCAGAAATGGGAGGTGAACTAGGATTCCCTGTTTGAAATAATGGACAAGGGTACCCCATGAAGTCTAACTAACTCCCAAATATAAAGTTTGGCATAGTCCTCCACTGAGTCTGTGTTTTTACTGGAAGGAAGTGAGCTGACTTGGTCATCCGATCTACTACCACCAAGATTGAGTCATGCTGCCGGCGAGTCCGCGGTAGACCTGTAATAAAGTCCATATTTACCTATTCTCACTTTCAAGTGGGTATACTGATATCTTGAGTCATACCTCTTGGCCTCTGGTGTTCTACCTTGACCTGCTGGCAGTTCGAGCACTTAGCTACAAATTCAGCAATGTCTCTTTTCATGCCGTTTCCACCAATAAATGTACCTTAAGTCACGGTACATTTTAGTAGCACCAGGGTGAATGGAATACCTTGAGTTGTGTGCCTCAGCCAAAATCTGCCATCTCAACTCACCGATATCTGGCACACACAACCTTACCTGGTAATGGAGCACTCCATCTCCCCCTTGGGAGAAAGCCTCAACCTCTTTTCTGAGGACCGCTTCCTTGATTTTAAGTAGAACTTGATCTTCATATTGTCTGGACTTTACTTCAACTACCAAAGATGAAACTGACCCGCTTTGTACTACTACTCCACCTTCGGCTGAGTCTACCAGCTGCACCCCTAACCGGGCTAGTCTGTGAACATCCTTTGCTAACTCCCTTTTTCCTCCCTCAAAGTGAGCTACATTTCCCATAGATCTCTTGCTTAGGGCGTTAGCCACCACATCAGCCTTGCCTGGGTGATACAGCACACTCATGTCATAATCTTTCAGGAGCTCTAACCACCTTCTCTATCAGAGGTTTAGGTCCTTCTGGCTGAACACGTACTAAAGACTCCTATGATCTATAAATACATCTACATGAGCTCCATACAAGTAGTGTCTCCATATTTTTAACGCGAATACCGCTGCTGCCAGTTCCAAGTCATGAGTTGGATAATTCTTCTCATGAACTTTGAGCTGTCGGGAAGCATAGGCTATCACCTTGCCCTGCTATATCAGAACGCAACCAAGTTCAACTCTGGAGGTGTCACAATATACTACAAACCCATCTGTTCCTTCCGGTAGAGTCAAAATTGGAGCGGTAGTGGGTTGAGTCTTCAACTCCTGAAAACTCTTCTCACACTCATCCGACCAATGGAATTTTACCTTCTTCTGAGTTAACTTAGTCAGAGGGGATTCTATGGAGGAGAAACCTTCCATAAACCGACGGTAATAACCCACTAAGCCCAAGAAACTCCTGATCTCGGTAGGAGTAGTAGGTATGGGCCAATCCTTTACTACTGAAATTTTATGAGGATCTACTTGTATCCCTTTGCTTGTTACCACATGACCTAAGAATGACGCAGACTTCAACCAAAATTCACACTTGCTGAATTTGGCGAATAGCTGGCGGTCTCAAAGGGTCTGTAATGCTAACCTTAGATGATTGGCATGCTCTTTCTCATTTCTAGAGTACACCAGAATGTCAACAACAAATATGATAACAAACATATCTAGGTACGGCTTGAAAACCCTATTCATTAGGTCCATGAAGGCTGCTGGAGCATTTGTGAGTCCAAAGGACATCACCACAAACTCATAGTGACCATACCGAGTTTTGAATGTTGTTTTCGGTATGTCACACTCTCTGAACCTTAACTGATGGTATCCTGACCTGAGATCGATCTTGGAGAAATAGCTGGCTCTTTGAAGCTGGTCAAACAGTTCATCAATTCTAGGTAAAGGATATCTGTTCTTGACTTTGATTTTGTTCAACTGACGGTAATCTATGCACATTCTGAGGGTACCATCCTTTTTACGCACAAATAGCACTGGAGCACCCCAGAGAGAGATGCTGGGTCTGATAAAACTCTTATCGAGGAGGTCCTTTAACTGCTCTTCCAGCTCCTTAAGCTCAGTTGGAGCCATTTCGTAAGGAGGAATGGAGATGGGCTGAGAGTCTGGAAGGAGATCTATTCCAAATTCTATTTCCCATTCAGGGGAAACTCCGGAAAGATCTTCAGGAAAGACATCTGGAAACTCGCTGACAACTGGAACTGACTAAATGGCTAGGGTCTCAAAGATGGAATCCTTGACCTGAACCAGATGATATAGACACCCTTTGGAAATGAGTTTCTGGGCCTTAAGGTAGGAAATAAACCTACCCTTAGGCACTAATTGCTGCCCGACCATTCTAAAATTAACTCATTAGGAAATTGGAATTTGACAATTCTAGTTCTGCAATCAACTAAGGCATAGCAGGAGTATAACCAATCCATGCTGAGAATAAGGTCGAAGTTGACCTTATTTATCTCTACAAGATTAGTTGGTGTGACTTTACTCAAGACTAAGACTGGGCAGTTTCTATACACTCGGCTGGCTCTAACTGCCTCGCAAACTGGGGTGCAGATTGAGAAGGGTTCTGATAGGACCTCTGGACTGATGCCAAACTGAACTACTACATATAGAGTTATAAACGAAAGACTAGCTCCTAGATCTAGGAGGGCATATACATCTAGGTGAAGAGACGTAACATACCAATAACTACGTCAGGTGAGCTTTCCTGATCCTGACTAGAATAGAGAGCATAAAACGATTCTGGCGTTGACCGCTATCTGTACTTGGTAGGTTGGCCTGTTAAACTGGTCGGCCTGCTGGAGCTGATGAGGTAGTGGATTGTGATCTTCCTCGCCCTGCTGATGGGCACTCCCTAAGCCTGTGTCCAAGCTGTCCACACCCAAAGCAACCGTCTCGTCCCTGAAGGCGTTCTCCTAGGTGATTCCTATCACACTTGGGACAGGCTGGATACTTGTTTCCTGTACTGTGGGCCTGATATTGAGTGCCAGAAGGCCCAACCCTCCGATCCTGACGGGAACGAAAGGTTGGTGCGCTAGCTGAGCTAGGTGTTGGGCCCCTCTGCGTTGCTGTTGTGTGCGGCTAACACCGCTAGATCTCTGGTGGCAAAATCTGTATGACCAGTTCTTGCCCGCTTGTTCCTACGTTCCATATCTTTCAACTTCTCTACCTCAAGCTGCTGGGCATACATAATTAAGCTAGAAAGGTCCATGTCCTTGATTAGCATTGCCATCCTGCACTCTTTGAGGACCAGGTTAGATACTCCATTTACGAACTTCAGCATGCGAGCCCTTGGCTCGTCCACCATCTTTGGAGCATAGTTTGATAGTCTAGTAAACTCTAGAGCATACTCCTCCACTGTCTGGTTGCCCTTCTGTAGGTTCATAAACTCTTCCATCTTAGCCTCTCTCAACTCCCAGGGAAAGAACCTATCCATAAAAGTTGTATGAAACTCCTCCCACTCAATCGGTCCTGCTTCTGCTGACTGCCCCTCCTTCCACTGATCGTACCAAACTTGGGCTACCCCTTTTAGCTGGTAGGCAGCCAGGTCATCACTCTCGGAGGAGCTGACACCCATGATCCTGGTGATCTTTTTTATTTTATCTACAAAGCCTTGTGGGTCCTCTCCCACCTTTGTTCTGTGAAAGTCTGCAGGGTTCATCCGAGTGAAATCCCGCACCCGAGCAGCAGTTGCAGACCCACTTGTGGCTACTGGAACCACCTGCTGATTCACTTGATTAGTGACTGTTTGAGCTAGTAATTGTATCGTCACCCTGAATTTAGCGGTGGATAAGGATTCATCCCGAGGAACTGTCGGAGCTGGTGGAGCCGATCTGTTGGCGTTTCCGGCTCTTCGTCCATTTCAACATCGAGGAGGCATGGTTCACTGAAAGGAAAAAGGACACTCTCTAGAAAGACGTCTTTGGAATTTGACTTTAACGCACGATAAAGAACATGAACAAAAGGGGAATTTTCCTAATAACACTCGTAGCCTCCTCGTCATAAGTGTGGCACGCTTCACACCCATGAAAAGGACTCTACTCGATGCGGCTTTCAGACTTGCCGAGGATATCTAAACCTAGTGCTTTGATGCCAAGATTATCATACCCCGAGCCTACACCCTAGACGTAATATGGTACTTGGAGTCACAAGTGACCCTAAGTCAAACCCTGGTCTATCATACACTAGCATTCTGAGTAAACATGCACATCAAAAGTTTTAAATATTAAGAAAATGTAAAGACTGAAAGTAGAGAAAGAAGTAATATATCTGAAATACAATTCTGAAAGACAAGTTTGGTTTGAAACCAACTACTGAGGAGTTTCTGGGACAGGTCCCCAGCTAACTCCAAGTCTAAACAAAACCATATACAAATGAAATAGATAAACAAATACCTCGAATGAGGAGGACTCACACTCTGATCTACTGAAATGGAATGCTCTGAAACTGAAGTAACTATCAGTGCTGAACCTGAGAACCTGCAGCTGTATCATGAAATGATACAGCATGAAAAGCATGTGTCAGTACTTTGAATGTACTGAGTAAGTGGGAGAAATATACTGAATACAAAGTCTCAATTGAAATGACACGCCATGACCAATAGGTAAACTGAACTGAACTACTGATATAATCTGAAATGGTCAAGATGACCCTATTTGAGGTCAAGGGCATACCCTAAGTCTGAAACACTGAATCTGATATACCGTACTAAACTGAGCTACTTATTTTGGTACTGTACTGGATTGACTAGTGGGAGAGTCTATAACCGATATATAACCACGTGAGATAGACGTGGAGTTCGATGTATACACCTCACCGGTGGAACCCAATATACCTTGCCAGGGTATAAAGGCATGAACTGGTGATCACAAGATAACTGGGGCCAATCAGGCCCATTTATACTGAAAACCTACGTTAGCAACGTAGTTCTGGGAACCTGGGTGCTCTGCAACCCCGGCCCGCTCGAGCTAAGTTCTACTCCCACTGGAACACCTAAACTGGACTATTAAGCTGATAGCTCGAAACTGGGGCCCAAGGCTAGTCAGGGACGAATAACTGCATGTACCCTGAGAGCCTTATCGGACCAGATCCTGAAACTGGGTTCTAAGACTGGTCAAAGTTGCTTATCAAGAAGCTTCATAACCGTCTACAGAACAACTAATAACTGAACTAGGGTCCTAGGGCTGGTCAGACCTATAATTGAATGACATGGCCGCCTAATGGACCAAATAACTGAGATCTGAATCTGAGTCCGAAAACTAGGAGGCACCACTGACACCTCGACAATAAATTGGGGTTAAACTGATCAGTTGACATTTTCTGGACAATATTGAGGTTGTTAAAATCTGACTGAAGCTAGACTGTTATGATTCGGACTGAGACTATACTGATAGGGTTTTGCGTTCTAACTGACTAAATTACTAAGCAGCTACTAGAGAGCTCATTTATGCTGACAACACGGACAAATTCATAATATAAGGCAATTTCAAGAATTTTGGGAATTTCATTCAACAGAGCAAAAGTTATTCTCATTCATGGGATATTTACCCAACACATACGAATAGCAAGAAAATTCTAGGATTTCAACCCAAAGCATTTTTCATTCACTAGAGGGAATTTAACAAGTAAAAACCATTCCACAAAAATTAGGGCACAATTTCACTTTTGTAATAATACTAATAAATTGAGGAGGAACTGATGAAGATTATATTAACAATAAGTACTAAACATCATTCTAAGTGAAATAAACGAAAATAAACATGAATGCTTCTCATACTCGAAAGCTCAGGGCTTAAAACTTATAGAAGAAATTGAGGAGGACTTTAAGGACGCAAGGGAAGGACAATCCCCTTGCTAAGACCCTACATACCTGGCGAAGAAACCTGGAGAATCTTCCTGAAAATTGAAGAGTAAGGTTCAGCCTTAGCCCTTGCTCTAAAATACTCTGAGAGAGAGTTCTATGATATTCTTTTGAGGATTAGCGTGAGAATGAGGGGATGAACCATTTTTTCCCACTAAAACATCTAAAATTATTGCTTAAACGACGTGTTCTAAGGTTTTGGAGAATAGGAAATTACTAAATAGCCCTTAGAAATTTGTTGGGGAAAAGTTGTCAGGTGTCCCTAATGGGTGACCTAACGACTCATTACCAGGTCCAACGAGTCATTGGATCCTCTCGTCAAGTTCACTGGAAAATCTCTACTAACTCCTGTAGGGCACATGATGAGTTGTCATGACTGGGAACGACTCATCGTGTCGTCCGTCAAGTACACTGGTAAGAAGGCTAGAAAGGACTGGAAACGAAGAACCTGACGAGTCGTTACTATTGATGACGACTCGTGGTGACCTTTTGTCAAGTACACTGTAAATTCCTTAAATTTCTGAACTCCGAGTTGGCAATGAGCCACTTAACGAGTCATGGGGCCTACTAAAAACTCATGGTGTCATCCTTAGGAATGCTGGTGTAAATTCTTGGCATCGCTCTCACGGTTGACCACGAGTCATAGGGTCCCTTAACGACCTGTCAGGTTGGTCGTTCTGCAACAGGTCTGTAGTTTTCTGGATTTTCTGATTTAAGTTCCGGTTATTGATTTTGAGCTTTAGGTGCATCACAGATCTCAAACCATCCAATGGGCGATCTGCACCTTCGTCCATAAAGAGCCTCGAACAATGCCATTTGGATTTTAGAGTGATAGCTGTTATTATAAGAAAATTCGATCAAAAGCAAATGATCATCCCAGCTACCTTTGAAACTTATCACACATGCTCTCAACATGTCCTCGAGAGTTTGGATTGTTCGTTCGGCTTGGACATTCATTTGCGGATAAAAGGTTGTGCTGAGCTTAACTTGAGTCCCAAGCCCCTTCTGAAAAGACCGCCGGAACTGGGAGGTAAACTGAGTACCTCAGTTTGAAATAATAGACAAGGGCACTCCATGAAGTCGAACTAACTCCCTAATATACAATTTGTCATAATCATTCGCTGAATCTGTGGTTCTCATTGGAAGGAAATGTGCCGCCTTGGTCAACCTGTCGACCACCACCCAAATGGAGTCATGTTGTGGTGAGTACGGGGCAACCCAGTTATGAAGTCCATATTAATTTCTTCCCACTTCTAAGTAGGAATGCTAATATCCTGAAGTACATCCCAGCCTTTGGTGCTCGACCTTCACTTGCTGACAGTTCGGGCACTTGGCTACGAATTCTGCAATATCCCTCTTCATGTCGTTCCACCAATATATTTCCCAAAAATCATGATACATTTTGGTGGCACTCGAATGGATAGAGTACCTGGATCCATGTGCCACATGCAATATCCGGTCCCTCAAATCATCTACCTCCGGAACACACAGAAGACCCTAGTACCGCAACACACCATCTCCCCCTTGGGAGAAAACCTCCATCTTCTGGCTCCGGACGGCTTCTTTCAACTTTACCAACATTGAACCCTCATCTTGTCTATCCTTTACATTGGTCACCAAGGACGATTCAGATCCGTTTTGCACCACAACGCCGCCATCGGTTGAGTCGACCAATCTAATTCCCAACCTTGCAAGTCGATGGACATCTTTCACCAACTCCTTCTTTCCCTCATCCACGTGGGACACTCTCCATAGAGAGCCTACTAAGTGCGTCCGCTACCACATTAGCCTTACCCGGGTGGTAAAGAACACTCATATCGTAGTCCTTAAGTAGCTCCAACCACCTCCTCTGTCGAAGATTGAGATCCTTCTGCGTAAACACATATTGCAAGCTATTGTGGTCCATAAATACATGCACATGGACCCCATACAAGTAGTGTCACCATATCTTTAATGCAAACACCACGCCAACCAACTCAAGATCATGGGTCGGGTAATTCTTCTCATGAATTTTCAACTATCTTAAGGCATACGCTATCACTTTCCCATGTTGCATCAACACACACCCAAGTTTGATTCTCGAAGCATCACAGTATACTACAAAACCATCGGTACCATTCTCGAAGCATCACAGTATACTACAAAACCATTGGTACCCTCGGGTAGGGTCAACATTGGTGCTGAAGTGAGTGGAGTCTTCAACTCTTGAAAGCTTTTCTCACAAGCCTCCGACCATTGGAATTTTACCTTTTTCTGAGTCAACCTGGTCAATGGTGCTGCAATTGATGAAAATCCCTCGACAAACCTCTGATAGTAGCCTGCTAGGCCTAAGAAACTCTGAATTTCTGAAGGATTCACCAGTCTGGTCCAATTCTTTACCACTTCAATTTTATGAGAATCCACCCTTATGCCCTCACTCGATATCACATGGCCTAAAAATTCCACAAAGTCCAACCAAAATTCACACTTGCTAAATTTTGCATACAACAGACCATCCTTGAGGGTCTGAAGCACTACTCTTAAGTGGGCGGCATGCTCCTCCTCGCTCCGAGAGTATATAAGGATATCATCGATGAACACGATCACAAACATGTCTAGATATTGCTTGAACACCCTGTTCATCAGGTTCATAAAAGCTGCAGGGGCGTTTGTTAGTCCAAAGACATAACTACAAACTCATAATGGCCATACCGTGTCCTGAAGGCTGTCTTCGGGATATCACACTCCCTAACCCTGAGATGATGATACCCGTACCTGAGATCTATCTTTGAGAAATATCTAGCACCCTAAAGCTGGTCAAATAAGTCATCGATCCTGGGTAAGGGGTACCTATTCTTGATGGTGACCTTGTTCAATTGCCAGTAATCAATACACATGCAAAGGGATCCATTCTTCTTTCGAACAAAGAGAACTGGTGCACCCTATGGAAACTTGCTCGGTCTAATGAAACCCTTATCCAACAAGTCCTTCAACTGATCCTTCAACTCCTTTAGCTCAACTGGAGCCATTTTGTACGGAGGAATAGAGATAGGCTGCGTATCAAGTAGAAGTTCAATATCGAAATCAATTTCCCTATCAGGAGGAACACCTAGCAAATCATCAGGAAAAACCTTCGGATACTCACACACCACCGGAACTGACTAGATAGTCGGGGTATCAGACTCAATATCCTTAACCTTAACTAGGTGATACATGCATCCCTTAAAAATCATTTTCCTGGCCTTAAGATATGAAATAAACCGACCGACTGGTACAATTGAATTTCCCTTCCACTCTAATACTTGCTCACCTGGAAACCTGAACTCTACTAACCGAGTTCTATAATTAATCGAAGCATAAAATGAAAACAACCAATCCATTCCCAAAATGAGGTCAAAGTCAGTCATAGCTAACTCTACTAAGTCTGCAAAGGTAATCTTATGCAATACTGTGATGGGGCTACCTCTATACACTCGTCTAGCTACAACTGATTCACCGACTGGGGTAGAGACCGAGAATGGTTTTGACAGAATTTCAGGGCTCCAAAACTACTAGCAATATAAGGGGTCACAAAAGACAACATAGCTCCTAGATCTAATAAGGCATAAGCATCAATATAGAAGACTTGCAACATACCAGTGACCACATATGGTGAAGCCTTCTGCTCCTGGCGGGATACTAAAGCATAACATCTGTTTTGGCGCTGACCGCCCGCTGAATTAGTAGAGGCACCCTGCTGAGGGGGACGTACTGCTGGAGCAGAAGAACTGACACTGTCACACGGGACCCACCGACCCCTAACCTGGTTGAGGGGCAATCCCTAAGTCTGTGCCCAGGTTTGCCACACCCAAAACACGCATCTGAGCCAACTAAGCACCTCCCGGGATAATTCTTGCCTCACTTCGCACAAGCTGGAAAAGTGCACTCCACCTTCATGCTACCCTAATCCCTTGAGCCTGAAGCCTCACTCTTCTGAACCTAGATGGCGTGCTGGCTGATGATGGAGCTGGAGCGACAGACCTGTGTTGGGAATGCCGACTCTATCCACCCCCTGACCTGACCTGACCTGAGAAACCCCATAGCTGTCGGTCCTAGACCTCTTGGACGCCCTCTACCTCCGGTAAACCGACTCCATCTGTTGAGCATGCAACAAGATGCAGGGAAAGTTGATATCCCAATGTAGCATGGAGATCCTACAATCCTTGTCCAAATAATCAGCCACCCCATGCACGAAACGACTCACCCGAGCCCTCTGGTCCACCCCCAACTCTAGAGCATACTTAGATAATCAAGTGAACTCTAATGCGTACTCCTGAACGTACATGTTACCCTACTTCAAATTAACAAACTCAGCCGCCTTGAGCTCCCTCATCTCCCAAGGGAAGAACCGATCCATAAAGGTCGCGTGGAACTCCTCCCAACCTATCGGGTGTGCACCTACTAACCTAGCATCTCTCCACTGCTTAAACCATATATGATCCACCCCCTTTAGTTGATAGAAGGTCAAGTAAACACACTCCCCATTGTTCACCCCCATAACCTGGGTGATCTTCAGAATCTCCTCGATGAAATCATGTGGATCCTCGTCCACCCTTGACCCCGTGAACTCAAGAGGGCTCATCCTCAAGAAATCCCTCACCCTGGTTGCCGCCGCATTCCCATTTTGTGGGTAATGCGCCACTGTCTGATTTTGAACCTGGGCCTTCATGGCCTGTGCTAGCATCTAAATCACTTCCCTAAACTCAGTGTGGACAACTGGCTCTAGTGCGTGCTCCTCGTGAACGGGTGGGGCTGGCTGATGCTCCTCACCATTGGCACCCTCATGATCATTATAGTTACCATTTATTCTGGTATTAACTCGGTGTGGATGCATGATGCCGCAAATGTGGATAACACGAATTAGAAGGGTAGAGGACTTTTCATCGCACGATATAGATCATGACAGAAGAGAATATTTACTAAACATCCAGTAGCCTCTTCATCATAAGTGTGGCGCTTTTCACACCCATGAAAAGACTCTACTTAAGGCAGCTTTTACACACCCTAGGACACTTCAAATCTATGGCTCTGACACCAAGTTTGTCACGACCCGAACATATACCCGGATCGTAGACACGGGACAAGGTTCCCCGAGAGAACCCAAGTTAACCCATTGCACGAGCTTACATCTAATACAATCACAAAAGCAGAAGACTTAACATAAGAAAGCATAAACATTTCATAAACACGTAGGAAGGACAACACACAATCCATACATGACAGCTGAATACAACTTGTAGTCTGAAAAGCCTATAATCATGAAAGACGGGTTGATGGGACAATACCCCAACTAACCCAACAATATTGATACTGAAAGAAAATAATAGAGTCTGAACATATGGCCCTCAGAACATGAGGACTCACCAAGTATGCAGATAGCAATCTCTGAAGCACTAATGAGGAGGGTGAGTCTGAGAGTCGGGTCCTGTATCATGAAACGATACAACAGAAAGTATGCGGTCAGTACGTGAAATGTACTAAGTATGCAAAGTAAGTAAAACGGACATTTAAAATATAGAAATCTCATAAATGATCATAAGAGTGGAACATCATGCTCATGTCCAAAATATCGTACCATAATATAAGACTCAAGGTTTTCAAAACATTTGAAATACAATCTTAATCATAATCGTTAGCGAAAAGCCTTATTTAACATGATTTTAGTCCATACACATAATCATAAACATGTATAAATCATGAGGACCAGTGGAAGATTCTCTTAACCGACATACCCGATATAAGCACACATGAAACGCGACTTGTAACCCTAGTCGGGAGGGTGTCTGTACCTTGCTAAAGGTCAAACCATGAAAGTGTGATAGCACCATTAAGAGGGTCATTTGGGTCGGGGACAGTCACATAGGAGGTCCCAACATACCTCAGTGACATGTAGTTTGTGAGGTCTGGGGCAAAACCTAGGCCCCGAACCTACTCGGTGTTCGATACTACTCCCAAAACATATATAGTGCTCATAGTATAACATAAATAAATTCATGGGCTAGTTAAATCATGATAATCATAAATATACTTGTACATACTTGAACTATCCATGAAACGAGGCCCGTGAGTTGACCAAAACATAATTTATGATTCATAAGGTTCATACATACTTGTAAATCATGCATATAGCTTGAAATTCATAAAATTATGATGGGTAATATCATAAATCCATAATTCAAATCATAAATCATGTTGTGTTATACCCCGTAGAATTCCCGGCACTTAGATGACCTATTCGCACGTGGGTTAAGCATATTTGAAATCCATACGTGCTAGGGAAAGGCCCGAGAAAAGATCGGACGAGAAACCTGTTGAACCATCGCGGGAGGAGCCGAGGCAGAGCCCCTCCGCGATGGCAGCGTGTCACGGAGGTGAGGCCTCCGCGATGGCTCCGTGACACGTTGCCCTTGTCCAGGCCCAAGTATATAAAGCCCCCACTTCGGGTTAAAAATCATTTCACACTTAACAGATTTCCAGAAAACGCAGTGAAGCCGAGAAAGACGAGGAAAATTAAATATTTTCGTCCGATTACGCTGCCAAACGCTACCCAAACCCAAATTAATCCTAGATACCAAGGTATTTAGCAGCAGAGAGCATTTCTACAGAGTTAGTTTTGCGAAATACGGCCGACGAATCGGCGAGCCGCCGAACTAAAGTAAGTAGAATTGCTCCAAATTTATGTCTATGTGTTCCTAGTTGAGAAGTAAATATTTCTCCCTTCTGGGCCACTGAAAAATAGCGAGTTTTTGACCGTCTTTCGATAAGCCTAAGTTTAGGCTATAAATTAAATCGAAAGTAGCGTCACTCTTTACAATAACGTTGTATTTAGTATTGATTGACGTATTTATGAATGCAGTTGGGAGAAAATAATTGGAGCACCAGCCGAGCCTCGTCCGACGGACGAATATTCAAAGATAAGGTATGTAAAGTTAAGTTTCCTCGGCAAGTTGAGTGACATT
The DNA here is from genome assembly GCA_035772735.1 of Datura wrightii. Taxonomy (NCBI): domain Eukaryota; kingdom Viridiplantae; phylum Streptophyta; class Magnoliopsida; order Solanales; family Solanaceae; genus Datura; species Datura wrightii. The sequence continues at coordinate 103,468,942 of JASDFA010000007.1, forward strand.
GAAGCAGTGTAGTAATTTACAGACCAGTAGAAGGTTCAGAAATTGATTATTGTGTTATTTTGAACATTGGTGCAATATGAGCAGTTTTGGGCCGTAACGTGTACGATACCTATCCGTATGATATAGATTTGAATATAAATGATTAAGATTGGCCGTATATTCAGTATGTGATATAATATGCCCTGCCAGGATACTGTTGTGTTCAGCTAAAACCTCGCAAGGTAGTACAGCATCAGTAAAGCATTCTAGATATAGAATAGTAACTGTATATGGGTTAGAGAGCATGTTAGAAATAGGAAATCAGGTTGATACAGAAACTTAGTAAACAGCATAGCTTTCAGCAGGAACACCCGCTTGTATAGCGCTTGCCCCAGTACAGTTAGACAGGGAACTATATTCATATCTATACCTACCTGTCTCAGCATGTATCAGACATTTACAGATTGTTATTATTAGCCCAGTATATGATTTATATGATACCTTACGCCTATTAGTTTTGGCTTATGAGATACACAGACAGCATGACTAGTTGAGACCGTTGTATTGATTGGGGTCGGATTACCTAGCATCCCTGACCGCCCGGGGTTAATGGCTGTATCGACTCATCCGCCAGAGGACGAGGATACGTCACTCTATGGAGTGATATGCCGTCCCGCAAGGGGACGAAGATGGGATGCCAGTTTCCCCATATTGTGCCTTGGTCGGCCCTTATACACCCCCGTCGAGCGGGTACGCCCGGGGTGTTGATTTACAGTCCTTCGGACTCAGATACAATTATAGTCAGGGGCTCAGCGAGCCCAAGTGCATACCCAGGGACCGGCAGGATGCTTACAGCCATTATAGGAGATGGGATGACCGGGGTAGGGGCATAGATTCTGTGTTGATTATACCTCCCGGCTTATGGGGGCCGGGTAAGGTTTGTATGTGCTGTGTTATGTTATGTATGCTATGCTATGTTATATTAGATGCGAGTGGGTTGGTAGTAGAATGATACGCCTCCAGGTATGATTCCTACCTCCTTCGGTATCAGTAAGAGCAGGTACGATCTACTTTATCAAACAGTTAAGTTATTCCTCCTACTTCTGCTTCATCAGTTATATTATTGCTTTCAGATGTTGTTTTCAGTTATATTATTTCAGTTGCTTTACATACTCAGTACCAGTGGTACTGACGCCTAGTGGGGCGCTGCATTACTTGCCTGCAGGTACTCCTAGACGAGCAGGCGATTCTACGTGACTCCCTGTCAGCGGTTGAGTATTCAGCTCCAGTCATCCGGAGGCTGAATTTCAGAGGTGTAGTTCAGTTCCTTTTGTTGTACATAGCATGGGTAGGTCAGGGCCCTGTCCCGATCAGTTCTATTAATATTCCTAGAGGCTTGCATTCTGTATGAAATCCCTGTGGTCAGATGAGCCGGTCGTGTGGGGCCGTGCAGTTGTATAGTTGTCTTTACTCTCTCTTACTTCTGTGATGGTCGTGTGAGGCCATAATTGTCAGTAGTGGTGACCTTGCCGGTCACGTAGCTTCTTTTTGTGCTTTTTGATTAAGCAGCAGATAACTAGACAGCATGGTGGCCTTGTCGGCCCGTATAGGTTTCCCTGAGTTACTATATTTCTGGTTAGCTGCCAAGACAGGTACAGCAGGCGATAGGCCAATGGGCCGGGGGCTATATTTACAGCCGTTATATAGCCCTTTGTTTCCAGAAATCTGAGTTAGAGCCAGCCAGGCGCCAGACGCGCCCAGGCTTAATAGTCTAGCAGGTCAGATCTTAGTAGGGCACCAGGTGCCAGTCGTACCCCCCCCCCCCAAGGCGGGGTGTGACAAACTTGGTATCAGAGCAGGTCGTATCCCAGGGAGTCTGCAAGCCGTGCTAAGTAGAGTCCTGTCCATGGATGTGTTGTGCACCACATACTATGGGTAGGAGGCTGCAAGGCATGATAGGATGGTTGTCTTTTATTCTGATTCAGTCGTGCCATAGAGCGGTACAGTATAGGGTTGAATTCCTAAAATCTTACCATATTCTTTGGCTACAGATAATGTCAGACCAGCGCCATCCCGTCACAGGTCGGAACTTAGACATTGCAGCAGGAGAAGGCACTAGCAGAATGCCTCCCCCTCATTTGGAGACAGCCCGATTAGAGGGCCCTACAGAGGCTTCATCTCAGCCTCCTCAGCAGTCTCCACCACGTCAGGAGCCGTTTGGAGCGACAGTATCTTCAGCAGTCCCTATACCGATGCCTTCCGATCAGGAAGTTAGGAGTGTTGTAGTTATGATAGCACAGGTGATGGCTGCTCAGCGGCAGCAAATGCCATCCACAGTTGCAGAAGCATCAGGAGGGCCCGGTAGTTCGAGGGTCCGAGAGTTCTTAGCCTTGAATCCCCCACAGTTTACAGGCACGGACCGCACTGAGGACCCCCAGGATTTTCTGGATCAGATGCAGAGAATCTTCAGGGTTATGCATGCTACACCTACTGAGTCAGTTGAATTGGCCGCATTTCGGTTGCGAGATATTGCGGTGTTATGGTATGAAAGCTGGGAGAGGTCCCGAGGGAGAGATGTTCCCCCTCCTACCTGGTCCAGTTTTTCAGGAGCCTTTTTGGATCACTATTTGCCGCGGGAGATCCGACAGGCCCGGGTAGACCAGTTCCTACATCTGGAACAGGGGGCCATGAGTGTTCGGGAATATTCCTTGCGGTTTGATTCTTTGGCTTGATATGCACCAGCTTTTGTTGATACCATGGCATCCAGAGTGCACCGTTTTATTATGGGGTTGAACCCAGAGTATGTCGAGACTTGTATCACGGCCACACTGCGAGAAGATATGGATATTTCCCGAATCCAGGCATTTTCCCAGAATATTGAGGGCATCAGACAGCGACATCGAGAAATCAGAAGGGTTAATCAGCAGCAGCGTCGCCGGGATAGGCCAGCTGAGTTACAAAGAAAGGCCCGGGGAGGACCCAGGCCACGATTGTCAGACAGGCCGCCCAGGCCCCCGCCTCCGCCACAGTCACAGGGAGGTAGATTCAGCCGCAGGGGGCAGTCAGAGGCTGGTAGAGGTTCGCAGACGGCAGATTCACCATCACAGAGGAGGGCGGAGCAGAGTAGGTATACCCTACCACTTTGCCCTATATGCAGTCGACGTCATTCTGGAGCATGCAGGTATGGTTCCACCGCATGCTATATTTGTGGCCAAGAAGGCCATTTGATGAGAGATTGCCCAGCCAGAGGTCGTGAGGACCGGGACAGACAGGATAGGGCATCGACAGGATCACGAGCTACAGCATCCTCGACTGGGCGCAGGCCCCCAGTTTCAGCAGGCAGGGGTCGGGGCAGATCAGGGACCTCTAGTACAGGTGCAGGTCCAATCCGTACATATGCCTTACCAGGGAGGCAAGATTCAGAGGCATCGCCTGATGTTGTGACAGGTATGCTAACTATCTGCTCACACCCTGCTTATGTACTAATTGATCCAGGGTCTACCTTGTCCTATATTACTCCATTTGTGGCACGGAAGTTTAGTATTGTACCAGAATCATTACAGCAGCCCTTCCTAGTTTCCACGCCCGTCGGTGACTCTATCACAGCTAGCCGAATTTACCGCGGGTGTACAGTAGAGGTTGCTGATCGTCAGACCACAGTAGATCTGGTCGAGCTAGAAATGATAGACTTCGATGCCATAATGGGCATGGATTGGTTAGTACCATGTTTTTCTAATGTTGAATGTTGGGCCAAAACGGTCCGATTCCACTTCCCGGGGGAGGCAGTACGGGAGTGGAACGGCAGCACTGTGACGCCAAAAGGTAGGTTTATTTCCTACCTTCAGGCGAGAAAGTTGATATCTAAGGGGTGCATTTACCATCTTGTCATAGTTCAGGATGTCCAAGCAGAATTTCCGACACTCCAGTCTGTCCCAGTGGTAAATGAATTCCCAGATGTATTTCCTGATGAGTTACCTGGTATTCCCCCAGAAAGGGAAATAGACTTCGCTATCGACTTGCTACCAGGCACTCAGCCAATATCAATACCTCCTTATCGTATGGCTCCTGCAGAACTCAGAGAATTAAAGTAGCAGTTGAAAGACTTGTTAGATAAAGGTTTTATCAGGCCGAGTACTTCCCCGTGGGGTGCGCCAGTCTTGTTTGTGAGAAAGAAAGATAGCTCGCTCCGAATGTGCATAGATTATCGGCAGCTAAACAAAGTTACAGTGAAGAATAAGTATCCGCTTCCTAGGATTGATGACCTATTTGATCAGTTACAGGGAGCCAGATACTTTTCTAAGATTGACTTGCGGTCTGGATATCACCAGGTCCGAGTACGTGAGAGGGACATCCCTAAGACAGCATTCAGGACCCGATATGGACATTTTGAATTTCTGGTTATGTCCTTCGGGCTAACGAACGCCCCAGCAGTCTTTATGGACCTGATGAACAGTATTTTCAGACCTTTCCTGGACTTGTTCGTGATAGTATTCATTGATGATATTCTGGTGTATTCTCGCTCTGAAGCAGATCACCGGACTCATTTGCAGACAGTGCTCCAGATTCTCAGGGACCGCCAGTTGTACGCAAAATTTTCTAAGTTTGAATTCTGGCTTAACTCAGTAGCCTTTTTAGGGCATATTGTCTCAGATGCTGGTATACAGGTAGACAAGCAGAAGATAGAAGCAGTTAAGTCATGGCCTAGGCCTACCACCCCGACTGAAGTTCGTAGCTTTCTGGGGTTGGCAGGATACTATCGGAGGTTCGTTGAAGGGTTCTCAACCATTGCAGCACCTTTAACTAAATTGACACAGAAAGCAGCCAAGTTTCAGTGGACGGAGGCATGTGAGCAGAGTTTCCAGGAACTGAAAGATAGATTAACCTCCGCCCCAGTACTAGCACTGCCGGAAGGCACAGAAGGTTATTCAGTCTATTGCGACGCGTCAGGTGTCGGGTTGGGTTGTGTGTTGATGCAGCATGGCAGAGTAATTGCATATGCTTCCAGACAGCTGAGGAAACACGAAAAGAATTACCCTACCCATGACCTAGAATTGACCGCAGTAATTCATGCCTTGAAGATGTGGAGGCATTATTTGTACGGCGTTCATGTTGATATTTATACAGATCATAAGAGCTTGCAGTACATTTTCACTCAGAGGGAGTTGAATCTGCGGCAACGCCGCTGGTTGGAGTTGTTAAAAGACTGTGATATGAATATTCTATACCACCCCGGAAAAGCTAATGTTGTGGCAGATGCCCTGAGCCGTAAGTCAATGGGGAGTTTAGTGTATTTGCGACCTGAGAAGCAGAAGTTAGCCAAAGAAATCCATCAGTTAGCTAGCCTAGCCATTCGAGTAATGGAAACAGGAGATAATGGGGCCGTAATTCAGAATTCTGCAGTATCATCGTTAGTTGCAGAGGTAAAAGAACGACAGTATGAGGATCCCGATTTAGTCCAGCTCAGAGATAGAGTTCAGAAGGGTAAGGAACCAGATTTTCAGATAGCCGGGGATGATGTGCTACGCTGTAAGGGCCGCCTTTGTGTCCCGAATATCTCAGGCCTTCGTGGGTAGATTATGCACGAGGTACATTACGCTCGCTATTCCCTTCACCCAGGGGCGATGAAAATGTACCACGACATCAGAGATATCTACTGGTGGCCAGGTATGAAAACTGAAATAGCTGAATTCGTATCTAGATGTGCTAATTGTCAGCAGGCGAAAGCAGAGCACCAGAAACCGGGTGGTTTGACTCAAGAGATATCAATACCTATGTGGAAATGGGAAGCAATAAATATGGATTTTGTAACAGGGTTACCCCGTACCAGACGCAGAAATGATTCCATTTGGTTAATAGTGGATAGGCTGACAAAATCAGCTCATTTCTTGCCAGTAAGGGCTACCTTCTCAGCTGAGAATTATGCCGAATTGTATATCAGAGAAATAGTTAGATTACATGGAGTGCCGGCATCTATCATTTCAGACAGAGGGGCACAGTTTACAGCTAGGTTCTGGCAGTCATTTCAGAAAGGTCTGGGGACGCAGATTAATTTGAGTTCAGCATTCCATCCTCAAACAGACGGGCAAGCTGAACGTACAATTCAGACGCTCGAAGATATGCTACGAGCGTGTGTGTTAGATTTTGGGGGTAGCTGGGATGAACATCTTTCGTTAATCGAATTTGCTTATAATAACAGCTACCATTCAGCTATTTAGATGGCGCCTTTCGAGGCATTGTACGGGCGGAAATGTAGATCGCCGGTGGGCTGGTTTGAGATAGGAGAATCAGCATTAGTTGGCCCAGACATTATTCGGCAGTCCGAAGAAAAGATAAAGCTTATTCGAGAACGTTTACTGACCGCTCAGAGCCGTCAGAAGTCATATGCAGATAGACGGTGCAGAAATTTAGAATTTTCGGTAAACGACTGGGTATATCTGAAAGTATCCCCGATGAAAGGGGTAATGAGGTTTGGCAAGAAAGGCAAGCTTAGCCCCAGATTTATTGGGCCGTACCAAATTCGGCGAAGAATGGGCCGCGTGGCATATGAGTTAAATTTGCCTCCAGGATTAGCGTTAGTTCACCCAGTATTCCACGTTTCTATGTTAAGAAAGTTCGTAGGGGACCCTTCTACAGTAGTTCCAGTCCAGGATGTTCAGGTCACAGAGGAGTTAGCCTATGAAGAGGTTCCCGTAGCTATCTTAGACAGACAGATTCGCAGGCTGAGAACTAAAGATGTTGCATCTGTCAAAGTATTGTGGCGTAACAGAAATCGGGAGGAAATGACGTGGGAGGCTGAGGAAGATATGAAAACCAGATACCCTCACCTATTTCAGGCCTAGTCAGACGACAGGTATGTCCGTATCATTATTTATACAGTACTTTATGGTTGTATGTTGTAAATAATAAAGAAAGAAGTGGTATTCAGTTGTCCAGTGGATTGTAGCATATTGTGTGCAGTGCCTGTGTTGGACTTTTCTGCGTTTCAGGGCGTTGCGATAGTCCATATTACAAGGGAAACTCTGCCAAAATTTTCCCAGAAACCAGAGTGAACAGTTCTCTAGACAGCAGTATACATTCGGGGACGAATGTTCCTAAGGGGGGGAGAATGTTATACCCCATAGAATTCCCGGCACTTAGATGACCTATTCGCACGTGGGTTAAGCATATTTGAAAGCCATACGTGCTAGGGAAAGGCCCGGGAAAAGATCGGACGAGAAACCTGTTGAACCATCACGGGAGGAGCCGAGGCAGAGCCCCTCCGCGATGGCAGCGTGTCACGGAGGTGAGGCCTCCGCGATGGGTCCGTGACACGTTGCCCTTGTCCAGGCCCAAGTATATAAAGCCCCCACTTCGGGTTAAAATTCATTTCACACTTAACAGATTTCCAGAAAACGCAGTGAAGCCGAGAAAGACGAGGAAAATTAAATATTTTCGTCCGATTACGCTGTCAAACGCTGCCCAATCCCAAATTAATCCTAGATACCAAAGTATTTAGCAGCAGCGAGCATTTCTACGGAGTTAGTTTTGCGAAATACGGCCGACGAATCGGCGAGCCGCCGAACTAAAGTAAGTAGAATTGCTCCAAATTTATGTCTATGTGTTCCTAGTTGAGAAGTAAATATTTCTCCCTTCTGGGCCGCTGAAAAATAGCGAGTTTTTGACCGTCTTTCGATAAGCCTAAGTTTAGGCTATAAATTAAATCGAAAGTAGCGTCACTCTTTACAATAACGTTGTATTTAGTATTGATTGACGTATTTATGAATGCAGTTGGGAGAAAATAGTTGGAGCACCAGCCGAGCCTCGTCCGACGGACGAATATTCAAAGATAAGGTATGTAAAGTTAAGTTTCCTCGGCAAGTAGAGTGACATTGAAGCAGTGTAGTAATTTACAGACCAGTAGAAGGTTCAGAAATTGATTATTGTGTTATTTTGAACATTGGTGCAATCTGAGCAGTTTTGGGCCGTAACATGTACGATACCTATCCGTATGATATAGATTTGAATATAAATGATTAAGATTGGCCGTATATTCAGTATGTGATATAATATGCCCTGCCAGGATACTGTTGTGTTCAGCTGAAACCTCGCAAGGTAGTACAGCATCAGTAAAGCATTCCAGATATAGAATAGTAACTGTATATGGGTTAGAGAGCATGTTAGAAATAGGAAATCAGGTTGATACAGAAACTTAGTAAACAGCATAGCTTTCAGCAGGAACACCCGCTTGTATAGCGCTTGCCCCAGTACAGTTAGACAGGGAACTATATTCATATCTATACCTACCTGTCTCAGCATGTATCAGACATTTACAGATTGTTATTATTAGCCAAGTATATGATTTATATGATACCTTACGCCTATTAGTTTTGGCTTATGAGATACACAGACAGCATGACTAGTTGAGATCGTTGTATTGATTGGGGTCGGATTACCTAGCATCCCTGACCGCCCGGGGTTAATGGCTGTATCGACTCGTCCGCCAGAGGACGAGGATACGTCACTCTATGGAGTGATATGCCGTCCCGCAAGGGGACGAAGATGGGATGCCAGTTTCCCCATATTGTGCCTTGGTCGGCCCTTATACACCCCCGTCGAGCGGGTACGCCCGGGGTGTTGATTTAGAGTCCTTCGGACTCAGATACAGTTATAGTCAGGGGCTCAGCAAGCCCCAGTGCATACCCAGGGACCGGCAGGATGCTTACAGCCATTATAGGAGATGGGATGACCGGGGTAGGGGCATAGATTCTGTGTTGATTGTACCTCCCGGCTTATGGGGGCCGGGTAAGGTTTGTATGTGCTGTGTTATGTTATGTATGCTATGCTATGTTATATTAGACGCGAGTGGGTTGGTAGTAGAATGATACACCTCCAGGTATGATTCCTACCTCCTTCGGTATCAGTAAGAGCAGGTACGATCTACTTCATTAGACAGTTAAGTTATTCCTCCTACTTCTGCTTCATCAGTCATATTATTGCTTTCAGATGTTGTTTTCAGTTATATTATTTCAGTTGCTTTACATACTCAGTACCAGTGGTACTGACGCCCAGTGGGGCGCTGCATTACTTGCCTGCAGGTACTCCTAGACGAGCAGGCGATTCTACGTGACTCCCTGTCAGCGGTTGAGTATTCAGCTCCAGTCATCCGGAGGCTGAATTTCAGAGGTGTAGTTCAGTTCCTTTTGTTGTACATAGCATGGGTAGGTCGGGGCCCTGTCCCGATCAGTTCTATTACTATTCCTAGAGGCTTGCATTCTGTATGAAATCCCTGTGGTCAGATGAGCCGGTCGTGTGGGGCCGTGCAGTTGTATAGTTGTCTTTACTCTCTCTTACTTCTGTGATGGTCGTGTGAGGCCATAATTGTCAGTAGTGGTGACCTTGCCGGTCACGTAGCTTCTTTTTGTGTTTTTTGATTAAGTAGCAGATAACTAGACAGCATGGTGGCCTTGTCGGCCCGTATAGGTTTCCCTGAGTTACTATATTTCTGGTTAGCTGCCAAGACAGGTACAGCAGGCGATAGGCCAATGGGCCGGGGGCTATATTTACAGCCGTTATATAGCCCTTTGTTTCCAGTAATCTGAGTTAGAGCCAGCCAGGCGCCAGACGCGCCCAGGCTTAACAGTCTAGCAGGTCAGATCTTAGTAGGGCACCAGGTGCCAGTCGTACCCCCCCCCCCCCCCAAGGCGGGGTGTGACATGTTGGGTTCATAAATATCATCATTTGAAGAAAAGATCATAAATCGATTCATCATGGATCATGCATAATTAGGATTAATTACAAGAAATTGGAATTGATAACAATTATAAATAATTTAAATCATAAGAATTGATCAAAACCCTTAGAGTATGATAAGATTCAAAAATCACAAAGCCCATTAACAATCATTAGCTTTTATATAAATCTACTTCAAAACCCCATAAATTTTGATAGAATTTTCATGAAATTGTAGAGAATTGGCATGGGTGTGAAAGGAAACACCCATTGATAGCCTTACATACCTGAGAATAACTAGTTCTTAACTTCCCTAGATTGCCCAGGAAATTGATGAAGAACACCTTGAAATCACCTAGATCACCCTTCTATCACCTTCCCAAACCTTTGCATGCATGAATGAGGACTCAGGCTAGTCTATTCCCTTTAAAACGACATAGTATATGCCCCTAGGACTTAGAAATTATGGGAAAACCCTTACTTAAATTGCAGAATTTTGTTGTCTGTCTGTCCCCACGAGGGACTGGATGACTCGTCGCCAGGACCCACGATTCGTGGCCTTGAGTCGTCATGTTCACTGCCAAAATTCATCAGGGGACTCCATGAGGGACCCCACGAATCGTGGTTGCTGACCACTACTTGTGGTCACCACCCGTGATCTCTACTGACCAAACTCCTTTCCACGCATCCAGTCTAGGCCACAGGTGACCTCACGAGTCGTGTGGTCTGACCACGATTCATGGTCATGCCCGTGGCCTCCCCCAAACCGTGCCACCTCTTTTCCTGGACAAGAGTCACTTCATGACTCATGATCACTCCTCACGAGTTCACGAGTGGTTCTATGATTTGGTGTGGAATTTCAACTTTTTCACCGTTTTGACTCCCGGATATGATCCTTGGGTTCTTGAGGTATAACATTGCGTCTGCCGTTGTCTTCCTCCTCTTTCAAGTTTCAAGCAACCTCATAGAAAGGTAGTAGAAATTTCTCTATTAAAATTTAATATTAATTTTTTCTCTTAATGATTGGTATTTAGTAGTAAAGTGTAAATATTTTTTTTTTGTTATCATTTTCTTTGTTTTTTCCAAATCTAAAATTTGAATAAAAAAAATTTAAGTTTGTTTTGTTCTTTATCAATGTTTATATATTTTTATGGCATATGGAAGTTGTGACTTCAGAAGCATAGGTGAAAGATTCTCCAATAATAACTACAAGTCCGCAATTACTAGGTAACAACAGTCTAACTACAGATGTTGATTCAATTACTAATGCTCCTCCTAAAAAGCATAAAAGAACACTTTCTGAAATTGATTCTAGTCTTGGGGTCAGAAGGTAAACATCAGACATTTGGAAACACTTTGACAAATTTCTCAATAAAGAGGGTAAGCGTATGGCGATGTGTAGTTACTGCACTAAGAACTTTGCAGCTGAGAGTAAGAAAAATGGGACTACTGCTTTATGGAATGATTTGAATGTTTCATGTAAAAAAATCCCCTTTTAGATTCATTGATAGGAAGCAATCGACGCTCAACTCTTTTCCTATTAAAAAGGGGGAATGAGGTAGTAATTTCCTTGGTAAGTTGGATAGAGTTGTCTATCATATCAAAGAAGTTAGAAAGGCTATTGCTGAATTTTTTATCATTGATGAACAATCATTTAATGTTTTTGAGGGGGAAGGTTTTAAAAAGTTAATGTCAATTATTTTGCCGAATTTTGAGGTACCCTCTCATTTGACTGTTGCTAGGCAATGTTTGAAGATTTATTACGAGGAAAAAGAAAAGATTAAAAAGCTTATCCATAATCAACATGTATGTCTTACCAGTGATACATGGAAATCACTCAAAAAGTTTAACTTATATGGTTATCACTGCCTATTGGATTGATGCTTATTGGAATTTGCAAAAGAAAATTCTTATTTTTTTCCAACTTCAGATCATAATGATGAGACAATTGCAAAAGGGATTGAGGCATGTTTGTTAGATTGGGGAATTGAAAATCCATTCACTGTGACCCTTGATAATACAACTACTAATGATGCAACAATTAGGCACTTGAAGGAGAGGATTGCAGATTGGAAAGGAACCATCTTTCAAAATGAGTTTCTACATGTTAGATGCAATGCTGATATTCTTAATTTAATTGTAAAAGAAGGGTTAAGTGAGAAAAATGAGTCAATTTCTCGGGTCAGAAATTCTATGAAATATGTGAAGTCCTCTTCTTCAAGATTTGCTTCCTTTGAGTCATTTGTCGAGAAAGTCAAGATAGATAGTCATGGTTTTTTGAGTTTAGATGTTGAAACAAGGTGGAACTCTACATATATGATGTTGAATGCAACTTTAAAATTTGAAAAAGCCTTTACAAGAATGTTTGTGGATGATCATAAGTACCAATAGTATTGTTTAGAAATAATTGACAGAGGAGGACATCCAAGTAGGGATGATTGGAAGAAGGTAAAACTTTTTACAAAGTTTTTTGATATTTTCTACCAGATTACCTTAAAATTTTCTGGGACATTGTATGTTACTTCCAATTCATTCTTTCATGAGATTTTTAATCTTCACACCTTTATTCTTCAAAATTCTCGTGGTGATGACTCAATTTTGATTGAAATGGCTAGTAAGATAAAATGTAAGTATGAGAAATATTGGGGTGATTTTGATAATATGAATAAGTTACTATTTGTTTCCGCTGTGTTGGATCCCTGATACAAGATGAAATATGTAAAATTTATTTTTGGCAACGCTTATGGTTCTTTGATTGGTACTTTGAGGTCAAACGATGTGTTGGACACTTTATCTCACTTGTACAATCATTATAAGGATTCTATTTCTGGAACTTCTAATGAGAATTTGGAAGGTCAAGTTAGCATGATTAGTGAAAATGATGGTGTTGATATATGTCAATCACAATGAAAAGAATTTCTTGAAGATGAAGGTAAAGGTGAAAACAAATCCGATCTTGAGAGGTACTTGACAGATGATGTGGAGAAGAAGGCCAAAGATTTTAATATTTTGGCTTGGTGGAAAGATTCAAGTAAAAGGTATCCAATTGTTTCTATGATTGCAAAAGATGTTCTTGCAATTCCTATTTCTACTGTTGCATCCGAATTGGCTTTTAGCATCGGCGGTCGGATTCTTGATTCTTATCGAAGTTCTTTGTCACCAAAGACTATAGAAGCTCTTATTTGCACTCAACAATGGCTCCGGACAGCTCCTAAAGAATGCAACATTGAAGATATTTTAGAGGAAATTCAAAAGCTTGAATTAGTTGACAAAGGTAATTTTATACATTAAATCTCGTAAATATTGTTATGTTTGTGAATTAACTTAATGCTTAAAATGTTAAAAAAAAATTCAGAATATCCAGATACTGGTTTAAGCATTGATTAGCTTGGACTCGGATGATAGAATCGGTGTTGAATCATATTGGGCATTTCAATTCTTATTTTATAGCTTCTTTGGGGCTCTTAAACTATGTTGATATATTTTATTTTGGTGCAAGGATAATAAAAAGTTTAAGACTAACAAGCCATTGACTGTTCCATATTACTATCTAGAAATGGTTTAACATTGTTATATTACTTTTCTTTTCATTGTTGCAACTGCATATTAGGTTCCCCATGATGAACAAATTATTCAGGTGTACTGTGTACAAACACAGACTATTCAACGGTAAGCTTTGGATGACGTACTTGTATTAATATTGGTACTTGTATTATCCCAATGCTTGCCACCTCCCATGGAGAATGTTGTGAGCTTCGAAAGGACGGCATCTACTGTTTGATTGTTTCATGTGATGCTACTAGTATTGATTATTGAAGGATATGCTCCTGTTCTGAGAAATGGTAAACATCATTCAATATCCATATTAATAATATTCACCATGTTAATATAAAACATCCAAGGGATGGCAAATATTGGATGTAGTGATGATTATTGTATTTTCAAATGTTCAAGACAAGTGAGATTAACTATTCTTCAGACATACATGCAGCTTGAGTTAATTTCCAAGGAGGAAGGTGTAAAACAGGTTCATTTTGCATATACAGAGTCTTCTTCCGGTATGCATCAAAAGTTGATTTATTATAAAAACCGATGAAAACCGAAAAAAATCAATAAAAATCAATTTAATTGATTTGATTTTTATATTTAAAAAATCGACTTAATTGATTTGATCATTTTTTAGGTAAAAACTGACCCATGAACACACCTACTTATGAACCAAGCATTGCATGCATGTTTCAATTACTTATATCAATATCTAGGTAGGTACAAGTCAAATTAAAACATTTATTTTGAGATAATGGAAGAAAATAATTGACGTGTTGTTATTTATTTGCAGGTACACATGGACGAGTGGAGAAGAAGTTAAACGGCCTAGCCTTTCATCAAAAAAACTATTGGAGACGGGATTTGTTGGGTTTGGGCTCCCAACTATGTGTTTTAAATGGCCCATTTTTGGAAGAAAAGTCTTCAGCCCTTTTGTCCACTTTGAGGGCTAAAAACTCAGCACCATCCTAGGGAGAACACAAAATTATTTTCGCACAAAAAGAGAGAAGAAAGAAAGGACTGCCCCTGTGCAATTCTGTGAAACGCAGGTCCGGTTTTTGCGACGATCGGAAGTCCAAATCTTGTCCGATCGATCTGAAAATTTAGGAGGGGTCAGGGGACTCGTGAAGCTTCAATATGAACGGTAGAGATCGAATTCCAACGGTTAGATTTTGAGTTATAAGCTTCGGACCAGACTGCTGTTTTTATTAATTTCTGCGATATTTGTTCCTCTATTTTGATTCTAGTGCCTTCGTAGTGTTGTTAAGGGCTAGATATCATTGTGGTATTGTTGGATTGTTGATTTGTACACTCTTTTGGTGCTAGTGGAGTTGGTTAGACCGAAGGGTCTCGTGGTTTTTTTACTCTTTCACGTTGAAAGGGTTTTCCACGTTAAAATCGTGTGCCTCATATCGTTTGTTTTGTGTTTGGATCATCTTGTTGCTTGGTTTGTTGCTTGTTTGTGCTTCTCACAGATTCTTTAAAGAGGGGAAAGTGTTGATCTTGGGCACAACCGTATTTGTGTTCTTTCTTTCCCAACAAGTGGTATCAGAGCTTGAGTTATTTTGTTATTTGTCTTGATTGAATGATGGAGCCGAACTATAGCAGGATGATCAGTTTGAATGGCACAATTATCACAAATGGAAGGGTAAAATGAAAGATTTACTCTTTGTGAAAAAGCTACATCTTCCGGTCTTTGCGAGTCAGAAGCCGGAGTCCAAATCTGATGAAGAATGGGCTTTTGAACACGAAATGGTTTGTGGTTTTATTCGACAGTGGGTAGATGATAATGTTTTGAATCACATCTACAATGAATCTCATGCTAGAACTTTGTGGGAAAAGCTTGAATCCTTGTATGCATCAAAAACAGGGAATAATAAATTATTTTTGCTCAAGCAGGCGATGAATTTGAGATTCAAAGAAGGTTGTTCTATTTCTGACCATTTGAATGAATTTCAAGGGTGTTTTGATCAGTTGTCTGATATGGGTGTAAAATTTGAAGATGAGATTATGGGACTTTGGTTGCTTAATACCTTGCCCGATTCTTGGGAAAATCTTCGTGTGTCCTTGATCGGTTCAGCTCCCGGTGGTACAGTAACTATGGAGTATGTGAAAGCTGCTGTTCTAAATGAAGAGGTGAGGCGTAGAACTCATGAGACATCTACTTCAAAATCTGATGTCTTGGTTACTGAAAATAGGGGGAGAAGCAAAGACAGAGATCAAGGAGAATATAAAAGAGGCAAGAGCAGGAGCAAGTCCAAATCAAAATACAAAAATGTTGAGTGTCATTACTGTCACAAAAAGGGGCATTTGATGAAAAACTGCTTCAAGCTCAAGAACAAAGACAAGAATAAGCCAGAAGGGAGAGATGGTGAAAATGATTGCCACGTAGCAACCACGACTCCAGGTGATTTGATAATTGTTTGTGATACCGACTTGATTAATGTTGCCTTTGATGAAACAAGTTGGGTTATCGATAGTGGTGCTTCTTTTCATGTGACGTCGAGGAAGGATTTCTTCACATCTTATACTCCAGGTGATTATGGGGTATTGAAGATGGGTAATGATGGTCGCTCAAATGTTGTTGGCATTGGAGATGTTGTCCTGGAAACTAAAACCGGAATGAAGTTAGTGTTGAAGAACGTCAGACATGCACCTGATATTCGCTTGAATCTGATATCTACCAGTGTTTTGGATGATGAAGGTTATGTCAGTACCTTTGGTGATGGGCAATGCAAACTCACTAAGGGTTCTCTTATTGTGGCTCGTGGGAACAAGTGTTCAGGTCTATACTGGACCAATGCTTCCGTCTCTATTGATTCTGTCAATGCAGTCGAGAGTGATAGCTGTTCAGAATTATGGCACAGAAGACTTAGTCACATCAGTGAGAAGGGACTTGATTGCTTAGCCAAGAAAAATCTTCTTTCAGGAGTGAAAGCTGCAAATTTGAAAAGGTGCAGTCATTGCTTGGCTGGGAAACAGAATAGAGTTTCCTTCAAGAGTCATCCATCTTTCAGAAAATCAGAGTTGCTTGAACTGATACATTCAAATCTTTGTGGTCCTATGAAGACAAAGACACATGGTGGTGTACTTTATTTTGTGACATTTATTGATGATTGCTCGAGAAAACTATGGGTGTATGCATTGAAGCATAAAGACCAGGTACTTGGGGTCTTTAAGCAATTTCATGCTTCTGTTGAGAGAGAAACAGGAAAGAAATTGAAGTGCATTCGAACAGACAATGGTGGTGAATACCTTGGTCCATTTGATGAGTATTGCAGACAACAGGGTATTAGACACCAGAAGACGCCTCCCAAGACTCCACAGCTCAATGGTCTTGCAGAAAGGATGAACAGGACGTTGGTGGAGAGAGTCAGATGTCTGTTGTCAGAAGCTCATTTGCCTAAATCTTTTTGGGGTGAAGCTTTATACACTGCTGCACATGTGATTAACCTATCACCTGCTACTGCTTTACATGGAGATGTTCCTGATCGAGTATGGTATGGTAAGGATGTTTCTTACGATCATTTGCGTGTATTTGGGTGTAAAGCTTTTGTACATGTGCCAAAGGACGAAAGGTCAAAATTAGATGTCAATACGAGGCCTTGCATCTTTATTGGCTATGGTCATGATGAATTTGGCTACAGACTTTATGATCCTGTTGAGAAGAAGCTTGTCAGAAGCCGTGATGTTATTTTTATGGAGGATCAGAATATTGAAGATATCGAGAAGATGGAGAAGTCTGAGTCTCAAAGGTATGATGATCTTGTTGATTTGAATCCAACTCCCGTGTCTCATATGCCTGTTGTAACCAATGAAGACCAGGTTGATGATCAGAATCAGGTTCAACATGATTTTGTCGATGGCAATGGAGAAGAAGATCCACATGAGGTACACAATCAACCTCATGAGGATAATAATGAACCTGCAGTTGTTCTCCGGAGGTCTACCAGGGAGAGAACTCCTTCTACTCGTTATCCAGTTAATGAGTATGTGCTCCTCACTGACGGGGGAGAACCTGAGTGCTATGAAGAGGCTATGGAGAACGAGGACAAAGAAAAATGGGTTGAGGCAATGAATGAAGAAATGAAATCATTGTATGATAATCATACTTATGAGCTCGTCAAGTTGCCCAAAGACAGAAAAGCTTTGAAGAATCGGTGGATTTACAAGTTGAAGAATGAAGAGGGTACTTCATCTCCACGATACAAGGCTAGACTTGTGGTTAAAGGCTATAGTCAAAGAAAGGGTATCGACTATGAAGAAATATTCTCTCCAGTTGTGAGAATGTCTTCAATCCGAGTTGTTTTGGGTCTTGCAGCCAGCCTTGATTTAGAAGTGGAACAGATGGATGTGAAAACAGCATTCCTTCATGGTGATCTCGGGAAGGAAATCTATATGGAGCAACCAGAAGGCTTTGTGATGAAGGGCAAAGAGAACTATGTTTGCAAGTTGAAAAAGAGCTTGTATGGCTTGAAACAGGCTCCAAGGCGATGGTACAAAAAGTTTGAGTCTGTGATGATCGCGCAGGGATATAAGAAGACTACTTCTGATTATTGTGTTTTTGTGCAGAAGTTTTCCGATGATGACTTCATTATTTTGTTGCTTTATGTTGATGACATGCTTATTGTTGGTCATAACTCTATCAGGATTGCTGAGTTGAAAGCAGAGCTTAGTAAGTCCTTTGCGATGAAGGACTTGGGACCAGCAAAACAAATTCTTGGCATGCAGATCACACGTGACAGAAAGGCAAGAAAGTTATGGCTATCTCAAGAGAAGTACATTGAGAAGGTACTTCAGCGATTCCACATGGAGAAAGCTAAAGTAGTAAGCACACCTCTTGCTACTCACTTTAAGCTTAGCTCTAGGCAGTCCCCATCTAATGATGCTGAGAAGGCGGACATGCGACGTATTCCTTATGCATCTGCAGTAGGAAGTTTGATGTATGCAATGGTTTGTACGAGGCCAGATTTAGCTCGTGCAGTTGGTACAGTTAGCCGTTTCCTTTCCAATCCTGGCAAGGAACATTGGAGTGCAGTGAAGTGGATTATGAGATATCTCCGTGGCACATCCAGTTTGAAACTTTGTTTTGGAACCGGAAAACCTGTTTTGAATATTTACACTGACTCAGATATGGCAGGAGATATTGATACCAGGAAATCCACATCTGGTTATTTGGTTACCTTTGCAGGGGGAGCTGTTTCATGGCAATCTAAACTTCAAAAATGTGTTGCGCTGTCTACTACATAGGCTGAGTTCATTGCAGCTACCGAAGCTTGTAAAGAGCTGCTTTGGATGAAGAAATATCTTCGTGAACTTGGTTTTGTGCAGAAGAGGTATGTCTTATATTGTGACAGTCAAAGTGCTATACATCTTAGCAAAAATCCTACTTTTCATGGCAAATCTAAACATATTGATGTACGTTATCATTGGATTCGAGATGTGCTTGATCTCAAGTTGTTAGAGTTTGAAAAGATTCACACAGATGATAATGGTTCTGATATGATGACAAAGGCTTTGCCGAAGGGGAAATTTGAAGTTTGTCGTTTGATTGCCGGTTTGGCAACTTCCTCCACATAGTCGGGAGGGGGAGATTTGTTGGGTTTGGGCTCCCAACTATGTGTTTTAAATGGCCCATTTTTGGAAGAAAAGTCTTCACCCTTTTGTCCACTTTGAGGGTTAAAAACTCAGCACCATCCTAGGGAGAACACAAAATTATTTTCGCACAAAAAGAGAGAAGAAAGAAAGGACTGCCCCTGTGCAATTCTGTGAAACGCAGGTCCGGTTTTTGCGACGATCGGAAGTCCAAATCTTCTCCGATCGAGCTGAAATTTTAGGAGGAGTCAGGGGACTCGTGAAGCTTCAATCTGAACGGTGGAGATCGAATTCCAACGGTTAGATTTTGAGTTATAATCTTCGGACCAGACTGCTGTTTTTGTTGATTTCTGCGATATTTGTTCCTCTATTTTAATTCTAGTGCCTTCGTAGTGTTGTTAAGGGCTAGATATCATTGTGGTGTTGTTGGATTGTTGATTTGTACACTCTTTTGGTGCTAGTGGAGTTGGTTAGACCGAAGGGTCTCGTGGTTTTTTTACTCTTTCACGTTGAAAGGGTTTTCCACGTTAAAATCGTGTGCCTCATATCGTTTGTTTTGTGTTTGGATCATCTTGTTGCTTGGTTTGTTGCTTGTTTGTGCTTCTCACAGATTCTTTCAAGAGGGGAAAGTGTTGATCTTGGGCACAACCGTATTTGTGTTCTTTCTTTCCCAACAGGATTCAAGTGCAAGTATGGCCTTGAGGAAATGTTCGATGGAGCAATGAATGTGGCAAACAAAGAGGCATGCTCTCTGATCCCTTTAAAGCAAATACAACTTAAAAGAGATTTCATTTTATATGAAGCTCCTTTCCTTTCCTTTTCATCAGTTATCTCGTTTCCATGTACTCATAAATCCAAATAACTGGAATCTTACATTTTACTGCTCTTACATTTACCAATGGTAAATAATGAATGGAGAGGTGTCACGATCCACATTTGCTAGTGGCGATAGACACCTAACGAGCCCTTCCCTAAGTGAATCATCATTTCATTTAAAAAACCAACAAGGAGTCTAGTTAAAGTAAATCATTAATTTGCAATGTAGACAAGTCTAGCAATTCCAGAAGCAGCAGAATACCAAAGAAAATAGTACAAATCTGAATACTCAAACCCAAAAATCCCACAAATGCAGTCCACGAGCTACTATATATTAAACTCTGCATATGAGGTTCAAGTGGCACATCCCGGAAAAAAGAACAAGACTTAAATAAAGGACTTTTTCTTGAAACAACGACAAATATGGTTGTATCATCTTAGCTGAAACTTGAAGACCGTCTTGACTACATCATTGATGATCTGTGGTGCCTTAAATATGGTTTTCAGGATTGTTTTTTTTTTTTTTTGAAAAAACGGCACAACAAAAATAGTTAAAAACATTAATTGAAAATGTCTCTTAATATTTTTCTTAAACATAGGAGAGTTTTAAATAGTCAATTTATAATTAAAAAAACTACATAATAAAAAAACCTATAATATATCAACAAATTAATCATCCAATAGATATTTAAAATTCGAAAAAGATTCATTTTAAACCTAGAAACTTATTATAATAAATAGAAAAATTACTGCAGTAACTGATAGCAATTTTCAACACTCCTCCTTAACTTCTGTTGCTGCAATTTGAAAATATTGCTCATCCTCTGCTTTTGCTTCGGCGGTGATGCTGAACTTTTTTTACTACATTTGAAATTGCATATTTTTTTTCTTCTTTTTCTTTTGGTTTTGTGCTTAAAATACATCTTCACTAATATTGTCTTATTTGAAAGTGCTTTAATCCGCATAATGATAAAATGTGCAATGGGTGTTTTTAAGGACCATTTGTTCATTACAATATTTCATATATTATAACTTTAAAATATAATTTTATTTTCACTGAACAAATCTGATAGTTTTTGTGAGTGAAAATTTTTAGGGCATTATAAGAGAGACTGTTGCTTGCCATGTTTGAAAATAGGTTAAAAGTTGATACTCGTTAAAAATCAATTTAGTTGAAAATAGCCCTGCACGTTGAAAATAAGCACATGTTAAAAATCAATTGAAAATTGTTCTTTAAATGAACTTTGGCAAATCAAATACCATTAGTCTAATAATCAACCATTTTGATTAGTTGATAATATTAGTAATAGTTGAAAATTTTGTGAAAATCCCATAATAAGGTTTTGATACCATTATTGATTTTTTTAAAAAAAATGGTGCAGTAAAATGATTAAGAATATTGATTGAAAATGTCTTTCAATATTTTTCTTAAGCATATGAGGATTTTAAATAGTTAGCTTACAATAATAAATTGCATGATTCAAAATTAAAAAATTTACAATATCTCAACAAACTAATCATTCAATAAAAATTTAAAATTTAAAATAATTTATTTTAAACCTAAAAACCTATTATGCTAAATAAAAAATTACCACAGCAACTGATAGCATTTTTCAACGAGGATCAACAATAAGCAGTATGTGCATTTGATGAGCATAGAGCGCAATACGATGATTGACCCCACTCCTCTTGTCTTACTTCACGGAGAAAATCTTTAAATAAATGCTTCAAACCAAGATAGTATATATAGCAATATCATAAATAACCATAACATGTAAGATGGTTACTATTAGGTGTATCCACACGTTTTTTTTTATATTACTTGATAAAAATTTATTAAATTTATAATAAATAATAGGTTTGTAAACTCGTAATTTAAAATATATGATGTATTCAACACTAAAATTATGAAAGTTAAAGTTATAAGTGTCGTTTGGTACGTGAGATAAGGTTAATAATTTCGGAATAAAATTCAAGATTAACTTTATCCTATATTTGATTTGAGGTATTAGCTAATTTCGAAATTATTTTATCTTACCATTGAAGTGAAAGATGAAATTATTATCCCATTAAAAAAAAAATATCTCATAGAATGTCTCAATCTTATTTATTTCATCCCGCGTACCAAACGACCGTGTGTTTAAATTCTTCATCGACGTAGGTGTACATTTCTTTCAAGTTAGTTGGATGTGTGGCCAAAATTTAGTAAGAGATGAAAGAAATGGGTAAATGACAATAACTTGTCCATATTTCCATTAGTTGGATGTGTGGCCAATTTTAAGAGATGCAAGCAATTGGTAAATGACAACAACTTGTCGTCCCTATTAATGTCCATCCACTTCAATATATACAACCTATAACCACTTGATATCTCTCCAGGAAAATGGAAGAAGTGAAGGAGAAGGGGAAGGTATGTGTAGCAGGAGGAAGTGGTTATCTGGGATCATGGATGGTTATCAGACTTCTTCAACTTGGTTATTCTGTTAATACCACTATTAGGTTTCATCCAGGTTTGTTACTATATATACCTACAGTACTTGAATTTGCTTCCTTTTACTTCTTTTCTATGTGAAAATGTAATTCAGTTTTGATACTCGTTTGGTTGGAAAATAAATTATCTCGAGATTAATTAATTCAAAATTAATTATTCTATTCAACACTATAATCCCGGAAAAACTAAATTTGAAATAAATTATTCTGAAATTTTATTATAATCAAACATGGGAATAAGCCCATTCAATTTAATATTTTCTCTCTCTCTCTCTTTTTTCTTTTTTCTTTTGTGAAAAAGGACCATTACATCAGTCTAGTGTTCTTTTTCTCTCTCGCTCTCTTTCTCTATCTAGTTGCGTCTCTCTCTCTCTGCCTCTCTCACTCTTTCCTCTCTTTCGTTGTCTCTCTCCCTCTCTCTCTCTCTTTGCTTCTTCTTTTTCTTTCTCTTTCACCCTTTCTCTCTCTTTCTCTCCTCTATCTCACATTGATCATCCTAATCAATTTATTGTAGATCTGAATTATAGTGAGCTGACAGTGCTTCAGCCCCGCCTGTGTCTGAGTCTGATCCTGAGACTGGAGATCCACCACCTCTGAGGAGGTCTACTCGTCAGAGTAAGTCCACAAAACTACCTGATTTTGCTTATTCTGCCTACTTACCCCCATTTGCTTCCTTTATTACAAACATACATCAATTGTCTGAACCTGAGTCCTATAGAGAGGCTGTGTCTGATCCTCTTTGGCAGAATGCTGTGGCGGAGGAACTCAGTGCTCTTTATCAGACACACACATGGAATTTGGTTACCCTCCCACCTGGTAAACATACGATTGGTTGTCGATGGATGTATAAGATAAAAACAAAGCCTGATGGGTCTGTTGAGTGATACAAGGCTAGACTTGTGGCAAAAGGGTACTCACAAAAATATGGTACGGACTATGAGGAGACCTTCGCCCCGGTGACAAAGATGACGATTGTTCGCACTATGATTTTTGTTGCATCCATTCGACAGTGGAAGATATTTCAAATGGATGTCAAGAATGCATTTCTGAATGGTGATCTCCATGAGGAAGTGTATATGACTCCTCCACCGGGTACTGATCACCAGCCGGGTGAAGTTTGTCGGCTTCGAAAAGCTCTATATGGTCTCAAGCAAGCCCCTCGTGCTTGGTTTGAGAAATTCTCCACTGTGATTACTTCCCTTGGCTTTGTCCCGAGTAACCATGATTCGGCGTTGTTTGTTAGAAGTACGAGTGCAGGGCGAATCCTTTTGTCCTTATATGTAGATGATATGGTTATAACTGGTGATGATCATGATGGTATTGAGTCATTGAAGCATGATTTGGCTCATCGGTTTGCCATGAAGGACTTGGGGCTGCTACGTTATTTTTTGGGTATTGAGGTGGCTCAGTCTAAGAAAGGATATCTTCTCTCTCAGACTAAGTATATATCTGACTTGTTTAAACGGGCGCGCCTTTCTGACAACAGGACTGCAGATACTCCACTTGAAACCAATGCACGGTACTCTCCTAGTGATGGTGTTTTGTTAACAGATCCGAGTCTTTATCGGACTGTTGTAGGTAGCTTGGTGTATCTTACCGTTACTCGCCCGGATATAGCTCATGCAGTCCACGTTGTTATCCAGTTTGTTACTGCTCCTACTTCAGTTCACTGGGGAGTTGTACTTCGTATTTTGAGATATCTTCGTGGCACCCAGTTTCAGAACCTCTTGTTTCCCTCGACGTCATCTCTCGAGTTGCGAGCCTATAGTGATGCTGATTGGGATGGCGATCGCAATGATCACAAATCCACTACTAGTTTTTGTGTGTTCCTTGGAGATTCTTTGATATCATGGAAGAGCAAGAAACAAGATGTTGTCTCTAGATCTTCCACGGAGACTGAGTATCGTGCTATGGCAGTGACTACATGTGAGATTGTTTGGTTACGCTGGCTTCTTGCAGATACGGGGGTTCACATTTCTCTGCCTACTCCTCTACATTGTGATAACAAGAGTGCGATGCAAATTGCAAAGAACTCTGTTTTTCATGAGAGGACGAAGCACATTGAGATTGATTGTCACTTCACTCGTCATCATCTCCAGCTCGGGACCATATCGCTTCCTTTCGTTCCATCGGCCTTGCAGATTGCTGACCTTTTTACGAAGGCTCAGTCGGCGTCTCGGTTTCGTTTCTTGTGTGACAAACTCTCAATGCTTATTACTGTCGCATTATGAGTTTGAGGGGGAATGTTAGCCCATATAATTGATAGTAGATGGGCCTTAGGGTTTTAGGTAGTCTTATGCCTATATATAGGCACCCCTTTCTCCATTCTAGGTTGTTGCCTTCTATTCTCTTATGTAACTTTGTAGTTAGCCTTTTGATTCTTTCTTTTCTTGTTCTTTAATAAAGCCCTTGTTATATATCAACAAGCATCTACTGATGGTGCAGCAGCAGCAAACTGTGGAGGAAGAGGAGGAGTACCAAAGGAGTGTGGCTGTCCATTCTTCTGTTGCTGACCAGACTTAGCCTTGTTGAGTAACAACGGACACTGAGCCTTCCAATGATTTTTCTGCTTGCAAAATGCACACTCATCAAACGCAACTTTAGGAGATCATCACGATTGATTGGAAGTCTGAGAACGGTGTGGTCTAGACTGATCCGGTGAAGCAGCAAACACAGCAGGAGTAGTAGGTGTTTTCGACCCTTTATCCAATTGAGACTTGATACGAGTCTCTTCTGCAATCAGTTCATGGACAACTGAATCAACTGTGGGGAGGGGAGATCGATGAAGGATTGTTCCACGTAGTCCTTCAAAATCAGTATGCAATGCCATCAAAAATTGAACCAAACGTTGTTCTTCCCTCCTAGCAATATACGACGCAAAACCTTTCAATTCTGCAGATTTAGTAAGGGCCAATTGATCCCACAAATCAGACATAGCAGTTCATAGCATTCTGTTGAAGAGCACGAATATCGTATTCTAATTGGTACTGCTTCGCAAAATTAGACTGAGTGTACAGTCTCTCCAAGTGATCCCAGATTTCTTTTGCTGTGTCATATTTAGCCAATTGCATACCAATTGACTGAGTCACGGAGTTGTTAATCCAAGTGATAACCTTGGAGTTAGCAGTTTCCCATAAATTCAACGACAGTACAAAATCCTCAGCCTTCTCATCCTTAGGTTTGGATTTAACCCCAGTAACATAGCCCCACATATTCTTGCCACGAAGAAAATTCTTCATGACATAACTCCAATACGCATAATTTTTGCCATCTAATTGAGTGTTAATGGATTGGAGAGAATCATCCTTTCCAGCCATATTGACAAAGTCAAAGGGAATACAGCAAGATAAGCAACCCCAAAACAACGATAAGAACAAAATACCCTAGTCTAAATCAAACCAAACCAACAACGCCGTCCAAATCAAACCAAACCAACAACACCGTCCAAATCAAACCAAATTAACAACAGCAGTAACAATAGATCTAAACGAATCTAGCAGAAGCAGCA
The DNA here is from genome assembly GCA_035772735.1 of Datura wrightii. NCBI lineage: Eukaryota > Viridiplantae > Streptophyta > Magnoliopsida > Solanales > Solanaceae > Datura > Datura wrightii. The sequence continues at coordinate 103,494,584 of JASDFA010000007.1, forward strand.
AACCCAGGCGACCATCAATTCGAAAAAAAAATTTTAATGTGTTGCAAAATGAGAAAGGAAATTTCTTTTAGAAAATTTTATAAATGGTAAATTAGATAGTGAGCCATAAATTACACATGGCAAATAAATAGGTTACCAATGTGATATGTCTCTCAATCGCTTTACATATCACATTGGTAACCTATTTATTTGCCATGTGTAATTTATGGCTCACTATCTAATTTACCATTTATAAAATTTTCTAAAAGAAATTTCCTTTCTCATTTTGCAACACATTTAAATTTATTGTCAAATTCTCTTTTAAAGATGGACTTTATACCATTCGGAACTTTTCAAAAAAATGATGGGAATCCTATAAGATTTGTTTGTTTTTTTTTTCTTAGATAGATGGTCAGAACTTCATTTGGGTTCGAATCCTACTGAGAGGTCCACTAGATATCATAAATTATTGAAGAAACAACAAGATGTTCCTTTTGTCCCTTCCAGGCAATCGCAAAAGAAAGAAATGGTTAATATATTCAAGATAATTACATATTTATAAAATACCATCTCAATTCATCCTATCGGGATTTTTAATTGTCATAAAATAATCATGATTTTATTAATTGGCATAAAATGTCCTTTTAATATTTATTGGATCAGTAAAAGTGACAGTAAATGACTAAAGAAGTTGAGTAAAAATAGAATTTTTTTAGGTGTCTTTATTCCATGTTATTTTCCCATTCCTTCTCCTTCTTCTCTCTCTTATAAATATTCCCTTTCTTTCTTATTTCCTAAAATATCTCTATTAGAATTCTGAGACTTTATTTTAAATAAATACGCAGTAATTTTTTTGTGTATACTAAAAATATATATATATATATACAACACATATTATGTATACATACCCTAACACTAACAATGTATATTTAAAATCAAATTATAACAATATATATCATCTAAATACGTATATTAATTATGTGCATTTTTCTTCATGCATACATATGTATTTATTCAAGATTTTTTTTTTTGTAATTGCAGTTAAGGTTAAAAATATCAAGAAACTGTTTTGTGGTACTATAAGCAATACTTTATTTTTTTAAGGAGTTAAAAGATTACGGTTAAAATTCTTATATACACAATTTAAATTAGGGATTGAAATTTTAAATACTAGGTTGTCGCCTAAGAAAAAGTCGTAATACACAGTCATTTTTATGTATACTAAAAATATATGATTGTATTATTGATCCGATGTATACATATTGCTAATTTTATGAGTGTATACATTTACTAGAATAGATACATGGTAATTTTTTTATATATATACTAAAAAAATATATACACAACACACATTGCGTATACACCCTAACACAAACAATATATATTTAGAATCAAATCATAAGAATATACATCATCTAAATATATATATTAATTATATATGCATTTTTCTTCATGTATGTATACATAAAAGGACTGTATCAATATGTTATGTATCCATAATCAAATGTCTACATTATATATAGATACATCAAATTAATATATGATTTTAACTTATTTTAAAATTTCTTATATTTGTATAATCATATTTATAGTACAGATCAAAAGTGTTTATAACTAGTGCATTTCAATTTATTATGTATACATAAATCAGTTGTACACATATTTATATATACATTAAATTAATGTATATATTTAATTTTTTAATTTTGTTTATTCCTATTATATATATATATATATATATATATATATATATATATATTCTTACATTGGTTCGTATTTCACCATATATATTTATTTGCATTGATATTCATTATTTTGTATTCACCTAATAAATTAGTATACATTTATATTGGTATACACAGATTTGTATTTATATAATAAAGTGGTATACATTTATTTGCATTCATATCTTTCTTATTGTAAATAATAGTTCACATTTACCTAACAAATTTGTATACATGAATATGAAAACAAAATATTAAATAATTGAATTTCATGTGAAATAAGAAAAAAAATTAATCAGTAAAATTTTTTAACTAATAATTACTAAAAATAAAATAGGACAACTTTAATAACTAGATCCCTAATTTTAGGGATATCCAATAATAAAATAAGTAGGAAAAATATTAAATTTCTAATTTTAGGAATAAAAAAAGTTAATTAGAGTATTTTAACTAACAATTACTCAAAATAACATGGGCAACTAACTAGATTAAAAAATTGAATCCCTGATTTTAAGGATATAATAACGTGATATATGCAGTATATTTCTAGAATATGTAAAAATTGATTTATATAATGGAATGTAATAAAGTGAAAAATTATAGGCAACTTTTTTTTTTCAAGGAATAAAAAAAATTACGGTTAAAACTCTTTTTGACTATTCAATAGAGATTGTTTTACTACCTTTGGCCTATAATTTGCCAATAATTTGAGGCTAAAATTTTTCTAATATTTATTGGATCATAAAAATGCTAATTATATCTGACACTTGCACTTTTGTGTCAATTCCTCGAACTTTTCCGCTAAGAAATTTGCTCCGATCTTGTTTTGTGAGCTTGGGCTTGGGCATGGGCAGATTTGATACCTTTAGTGTATACACACACACACACACACATATACACACATACATACTATTACATAAGTTAGTATTTAATTACAAAAAATACCAGATAAGACAAATTTATATTTTTACAATTTATTGGAATTACGGTGTTATCTTTGTATTTTTTAGAAAGATAGGTAAATAGTGGTTATCACGTAAAGAAATGCCTTTTTTTTTCTCTTTTCTAACACGCTACCTTTGCAAATTTTTTTTCTCTCACCTCAGTCTATCAATGCATCATTTTTGCTGGTAAACTCTGGTTCTTCCTCATAGCAAACATATAGTTTTTCTCAATTCAAATCAACAATTGCACATCAGAGTCTTAGTATTCTTTTGTGGATTTAGTGAATTTATTAGAATTCTAAAGAAATGGTTAGAAACTCCATAGTTGATTACAAATAGTATCTAAATTGAGTTTTTAGAACAGTGATAGTTGATTCTTTTCTCTGTTGAATGAAAAATGTATGTAAATTAATTTTTAATATTTGTGATAGTTATTTTTTTTTATGTAGAATGAAAATTATATGTAGATTGATTTTTTTTACATCTGTGATAGTTGATTTTTTTTGAATGAAAACTATATGTAATTCCTTTTTATATTTGGGATAGTTCATTTTTTTTGTTGATTGAAAATAGTATCTGAATTGATTTTCTAGAACAGTGATAATTGGTTCTTTTTTCTATTAATGGAAAATGTACATAAGTTGATTTTTTATATTTATGATAGTTTGTTCCTTTTTATGTCGAATGAAAATAGTATCTGAATAGATTTTTTAGAAAAGTGATAGTTGATTTTTTTCTATGTTGAATGCAAAATATATGTAAATCTTATTTTTACATCTGTGATAGTTGATTTTTTTAGTTGATTGAAAATAGTATCTGAATTGATTTTTTTTTGAACAGTGATAGTTGATTCTTCTCTCTGTTGAATGAAAAATGTATTTAAATTCATTCTTAATATATGTGATAGTTAATTCTTTTTTATGTTAAATACAAACCGTATATATTATATTTATGTATGTTTTAGTGTATTATTGCATTTCAAAGTTTTACTAGGAGACAATTTTTGAATGATTCTTCAAAGATTTGTGGGATAAAAAGTTTTACTGTATTTTTGATTTTTAACATAAGTGTTAGATTTTATAAAAAAAACTATTATTATATTTTGAAAACGTAAAATTCTGGTATATTTTGTAATACTAGTTTTAGTGTATGCGCCTCGCTCGTGTCTCTCACATTAGTAAGAATAAAATTTTAAAAATCAATCATATTATGAGTTATTACTGACTTGTTTTGGCATCAATAAATTGATATCATATCACAAATGCATTTATTATTTTGTAATTAGTCGTCCGAATTAAGAAAGACTTATCAAAATTATTGAAATCAAAATTCTATTTTTAAAATGATAAACTCTATTTAGTTATAACATTATTTAATTATTTAAATTTTTTCCTTTATGAGATGATTTTAATTCAATTTTTTTTCTCATTCTTAATCTATGTGTCTAATCAAATATTTTTACATAAATTAAAATAAAAAATAGTGTAGATTTAACTAAAGAGGGTGAATAACAAGAGTACTTGATTAATTGAAATAATTAATTATGTTATGTTTCTATATTTATTTATATTTTTGATTGTACAATTTTTTTTCTTTAAAAAGAAGAAGAACAAGAAGGAATTCAGCGTATTAATGCATAATAAGATTGCACTCTTTAATTTATTTTTCGTACCATAAATTAAAAAATCGTGATAAACAATTAGTTAGTTTAATAAATAAAGGATTGATATAAGTTAACAAAACGATAATTAATTTTAAAATTTTAAATGTTAGGACTTTTAATATAGTTCAAATAAGAAAAGGTTTAACAAAAAATTTTTTAGTCAATTTTATAATATAGATATTAGAAATTCTTACCTTACAAATAAGATTTAATACCTATAACTTTAATTAATTTCAAAGTCCTAAATATTAGGATAATGATTTAAGAAAATAATAATTGACAATTTTGTCTTTAGGAATAAAATATTTTATATATTGAATGTTAGATTAGTTGATGAAATTTAAAGAAATTATCAAAGATTGTATTGTATCTTCAAATGAAATAAAATTATTTAAAAAAGTAATAATAGAAAAGTGATTGCTGCATTCCTGAACTATAGTGTTGTGATTGAATCCAACCTCAATCTCTTTGTTTACTTTATACAAAACTAGGATTAATAGTAGTAATCCATTTATGATGTAATAAATCTTGTCTTGTTGTAATTTTTTTTAATATAATTATTAAAAAGTATAGCATGAACTTTTGTGCCCTGTAAAATATTAAACTTTAATGGTTAAAAAATATATATATAAAATATAAAATATAACAACAACAACAACAATAACAGTAACCACAACAACTAAGAACTCAAATATATACATAAAAATCTAAAATATAAATACAGAATTTAATACAAAAAAATTTATTACATCTTCGTCAACTGATGTTATAGTCATCTGAGTGTCTTCCTTTGTCCTCTTTTTATACTCTTTTACTAATCCAACTCTTATTACTAAGACTTTTATCATCCAATGAGAATCGTATCGTCTTAACTTGTTAATTGGCATAATTTTATTCACGAAATCCTTTTCAGATTCCATTGCAGGATTATCTAAAACAAATTATGCACAAGAGTTCTAATTATAATAATTTACAATTTTATTTATAAAAAATTATGAGAGAAGAAATTATTTTACCTGAATAGATGAAATTTGTGAATATATGAGGAGACGAAGAATGCAGTTACAAATAACATAAATTTTAAATCATATAATATCAATATAAAACTCAATTAAAGAAGATGGTATGGTATCAATATTAGACTCAACTAAAAGAGATAATTTAACTTAAATTATTTTGAATATAAACAACTTGAGTTCGCATAACAATTATTGTTGTCTTTTTCAAATTCACAACATGAAAAAAATCCACAATATGAAAAAAATTAACATGAAAACATACAAAGTTGAAGATTGAATCAAAATGTGTTGATGGTGAACAGTTGATGAATTAAATTATGTAATTATAAATATTTTTATAGAAGTGGAAGAATCTATAAACCAAAGAATTTTAAAATGTAAAAATATTAGGACACTACTGTCAAAAAAAGAAAAAAAAATCAGTGGACAACTTTGGTGAGGGAATATAAATCAAAAAGGAAAAAAAATATGGAAAAAAAAGTATAGATTTTTATTTATTACTTTATTTTTAAAAATTTATACCAAAAATAAAATTATGCCACAAATAGAAAAACTAAATATGATAAGTTAAGGTGATGGAATAATTAAAAATAATAATTTTAAATAATAATTATGTAAAAATAGTAAATGACGATTTCGTCTATTGCAATGTCTTTAATAAAGGGAACAAAGTTCAATCAACATTTTTAAAGGCCTTCACACTTTTAATATAATATAGATTAACTCTTATATTGTATATTTAGGCTTTTGTCCCCTTTAGTGAATATATCATAAATTATAGCTGAATATAAAAATGAACAAAAATAAATAAAAAATATTTACGTTGAGGTTTGGATATCTTGCTCTCTGCAAGGATATTCAAGCCCGGTGTGGTGAAATCTTCACCTATCTAACAGTAATACTCCTGACTTGTCCCTACCAGGATACAACAACCTATTTTCTTATACCGACCTATCTACCACAAATCAAAATGGGTTTCATCTTTGTCTACTCTCAAAATTCTTTTAATTTAGTTTTTGAATATTAATTTTTATTTATTTTTAATACAAAATCAACCATACTTGAATGACCTTTTAATTCTAGACATTTTTATCGGAACTTCGCTTTTCTTTATTCGATTGGTCAACTTGACTTCTGCACATCAGTATTATTTTAATTTCACGTGGCACCGACTTACTTCTACTATGTATTAGATATAATTTTACCTCATACACCAAGCAGAACAAGGGACTTAAAAAAATATGCAATATATTTCTCTATCAAACAACTCATTTTCAAGCTCAATTTCTAAACATCAATTTCGCAAGTTAATTCATATCGTGTGTCCTTAACCTCGATATAATTCAATTATATCAATTTTTGATAAACACTTAGTATCATGCCCTGAAGGTAATTACCAGAAAGATCTAAATTCAGAGGCAACCTTAGAATTTGAAGATCGCAGGGCACCATTATCCTAACATAGACGCTAGCGAAATTTTTAATGATGATTGGGGAATAATATTGTGTCCAACAAATCAATAATGGTGTGAGCAGTGAAAGAATAAAAATATATTAGCCAAATATGAATTTTAAGCTAATTATAGACTTTAACTTTATTGAAACAAATTAATGTGGTAGCTCAATAGTTAAGGTTGTGCAAACTATTTAAAGTGATTTGGGTTCGAATCTTGAATTCACCATTTTTGCAACATAAGCTCTTTAAACTTAAACCAAAAAAAAAAGAAGGAAAAGCAACACAATTGAGAATCAATTCAGGGTCGCCGCTAGGAAAGCATCAGCTTCGACCAAACACCCCAAGCGCACTTCTATTATCAAGGGTGCACATTTAAATATATGCGTCCGTCGTCGAAATAGATAAAATTTCTTTAAAAAGTTTCAAAACGGATACTGGTTATTTTGGCTATTCAAAATGGACACTCGATGTTGAGGTAACGAGGTTCTAATTTTTTTTTAAAAAAATTATATTAAGGGAACCTCATTGAACAACCAACGAGATTTCTTAAAATTTTTTTCTTTTATTTAAAAAACCTCATTGACATTTTATTGAAATAATTATTTTTTTCATTATCATGTCAAATAAATTTTTTTAAAAAAAAATTTAAAAAATTTTATTGGCGGTCCAACGAGATTTCCTTTTAACACATTTTATCTGCTCTTCTTATTTCTGATAGAAATAGTAAGAGTGTCTTTTCTAAAATTACCTTGTTTACATTGATAAATGTGTTGTCTTGAAACAATAAGATAGTCCCTTGGGACTATATCATTATTTTTAAGTTCCCAAGATATTCTTTCAAGGCCACCTAAAATCTTCTTCTATTTATTTAATTAATTAATCACAGTCTAAAAATATTTTATAGTATCTGATTAGGTCTTTAAAGAAAATAATACAAAAATAAGTATTTAGCGAATGCATTCAATGATAAAATAATGTTAAAAGGTGCACTATGCACTTAGTGGATAATGTTAAAAGGTGCACTATGCACTTAGTGGACCAGTTCTCAGTAATTTGTTAAGGAACCACGTTGGACAGTCAATGAGGTTCTCCATTTTTCTTAAAAATTTTATTTGACGTGATAATAAAAAAAAATATTTCAATAAAACTTTATTGGACAGTTAAAGAAGTTCCTTCATTTAATTTTTTTTAAGGAACCTTATTGGCTGTTTAATGAGGTTCCCTTAATATAATTTTTTTTAAAAAAAATTAGAACCTCGTTGCTGAGGCAACAAGGTGTCCGTTTTGAATGGTAAAAAATGTCAATGTCTATTTTGGAACTTTTCTTATAAAAAATTATCCCTTTCGATGCCGAACTCCTAAATATATATTTATTTTTTTAGATATATATACAAATATATACATAATTTTTTTGGATATTTACCGATGACATACACATGTGCACCCCCACTCATACATGTGGGTCCACCTCTATCTAGATCTATAATAATTTTCAGTTCTTTAATATTTGATGAAACTTCTCTTTCTAACGAATTTCATGACAAGTTTAGAAATATTGAAAAAATATATATTTATATTTTCAATAAATTGGTCGATTTGCTATTGTGAAAACGGATTTATTTTTGAAGGATTGAAACCAATGAATTCGTCGACTTTCTCTAGTTTTAGATTTGAATTTTTTTTCTAATTGAGTATGTCGCTAAAGGGAGACGCAAAATTTGTTATTCTATAAATCCCCAAAGGTGGTTGATTTTATATTAAAAAAATATAAAAATTAATATTCAGAAATCGAATTAAAAAGATTTCGAGAATATAGAGAGATGAAACTTATTTTGATTTGTGGGTAGGTGGGTCGGGTATAAGAAATGAGTTTTCTTTAATTTTGTTTATTTGTGGGATCCATATTTACATGACATATTTTTTTCATATTAACTTTTTTAATGATAAATTTGCTTGAGTGAATTTATAAGAGAAATACTCTAAATTAAGTGTTTTTATTGATATAAAAGAAAATTCAATGATTTTGTTATATAAATTCTGATGATTAAGTGAACTTTTGAAATATTAACTCAATGTTAATAATCATTAAACTGAGGTGTTAAAATAAAATTTTTTTAAGTTAAGTAACTGGCTTGACAAAGTAGTGCAAGTTAAGGGGGTAGGTAGACCATTTCACCAAATAATTACGTTCAACTTTCTAAAGATGAAATATTTTAAGTTCATTGTTAGATCGCAAGAATGATGTGAGCTACCTCACAAATCTTTCAGGTGCACAAGAAAGACCGCATATATTTAATGTTGATTTAGATAAACCAGAGGGTTTTAATGCAGCAATTGAAGGTTGCATTGGGGCATTTCATGTTGCACATCCAATTGATTTTGAGAACAAAGAAACTGAAGAAATAATAACACAAAGAGCTGTCAATGGGGCCTTAGGTATCTTACGGGCATATCTTAATTCAAAGACAGTTAAACGTGTCGTTTATACTTCGAGTTCAACTACAGTTCTGGTTAAGAATTCAAATATAGTAGATGAAAGCTCATGGACAGACATAGATCTTGTAAGAACCTTGAAGCGTTTTGCAAGTTCTTACATCATTAGCAAGACATTGACAAAAAAGGCAGCTCTGGAATTTGCTGACAAAAATGGAATTGATCTTGTGAGTGTAATTCCAACTTGGATACATGGCCCCTTTATTACTCCTCAAATTCCTGGCTCCGTTCGTTCATCCATGGAAATGATTTATGGTATGTAATTCTTATGTCCTAGAGGCTAAATTCAATTTCTTTAATGTGACAAAGACGTAGTTTACTGACTTTGCTGTTATAATGAATAAAATTCAGTAATGACATGTGAAATTAACTCCTAAATTATAGTTTTATTAAGGGTATGAGTTCTTTGTACTAGAACAGTTTTGCTAAATAGTAGTTGAAAATTTGTGCAAGTCATCAAAATTATAGTATGGCTTACCCTCCAAATGTACCTTTTGTACATATAGATGATGTGGTAAATGCTCACATCTTCCTTCGTGAAAATCCTAATGCAAAAGGGAGGTATATCTGTTCAGCTGTTGAAATAACACGTGGAAAGCTAGCTGAGTTTCTTTCGACTAGACCCCTAAATATCAGAAACAAATTAACGAGTAAGTATAAATGCTTGACTTAACTTTAATATTAAGTAATTATTTTTTTTTGTTTTAAAAATTGAGTATCTTCCTTTTTTTAAAATTTGTCCTATTATAATACTGTTATCTTTCTTAAAACTAGACATAATGTACTTAGGAAAAATTAATATATATATGACCTATGCTATCTATCTAAAATATGTCTTTTTTCTAATTTGAGTAGCCAAAAGAATGTTATATCGCTCTTATAAGCTCAAAAATGCATTACTATAATGCGATATCGCTCTTATTAAATAGCAATGCATATTTCAATTCCTATATTTAGGTATTATAAGTCTAATTAGGAAACATCTATTTTGGGACAATGAAAGAAAATACTTGATTTAATTTATTTTTATTTATTTGCAGGTACACATGGGAAAGTAGTGAAGAACTTAATATGCCGAGCCTTTCATCAAAAAAGCTTTTGGAGACTGAATTTTTGTAACAGCATGGCCTCGAAGAAATGTATGATGGTGCAATTGAATGTTGCAATCAAAGAAGCATACTCTAATGCTTTCTTGGCAAATAAAATTTGTTTCATATTACATGAAACCTTTTTCTTTTCTTCTTTTGTTCTTTTTCCATGTACTCACATACCCAAATAAAAGGAATCGATATTTTTGTGCTCTTAAATTTGTTAATGGATCAAATGAAAAATATACCTCAACTTCAACGACCAAGATTTTAGCCAAAAATTTCACTTCCCGAAGCACAAGAATACTGCCACGAAGCAACAACCCGCCACATGCACGAAATCCCAACTATCTGACAAGAAAACAACATACAAAGACGATACCCATAAGATTTCTACGAATTCAAATATAGAAACTCGATACAACAATCTAACAGTACCTATGGATTCACAAATATGATAATAAGATAGAAATCAAGAGGATAAGATGCTTACCAAGCTGGACAAAATGAAATATCCACCAAACTTCTTGAAAACATGCCGACACGAACATGAGCTATATGGCGTAATCAACGATCTAGGCTAAAAAATGGATTCGGATCATAAAATTATCTTAAAAGCCATCAAGAACCCTTAGAAAACATAAAAGAGAGGGTCTCCGCCTCTATATTCTGAAAATTATGAAAAAATATGCCAAAACTACCCAAGACAACATATATATATATATATATATATATAGATCTACCAATTGCACTACCATGACGCGGACTGCTTAGCATGGCGCGCCGCGGTAGGTCATTTCTCTAGTCATTTGGATTTTCGTCATTCATTCTATACCTCATACGCGATCTTGACCCCCGACCTTCCCTCGACGTACAATGCATAGTCATAAAACTAGACTTATATGTCCAAAATCTAGCGACAAACCGGTCTAAACACACAGGGTGTTCCATCCTTCCCTCCTTAGAAACAATTGTCCTTGAATGTCGATGACACGCATGAATCTGTTCTAGGAGTTATCGCAGCTCAACTATTCCACAACAACAGAATCCATGAGTCTATCACAAAATGACATCAAAAAATGCAACACAACCTTGAACCTACCAAGGTTCAACGCGACTCCAACAAGTAATGAGATAGAGAATCATACCTATTGCCACCTCTAGCCATTAGCCAGCTATAGTCTATTGGGTCACTAGCATTCTCTACACAAATCAACAAACATGAGCCTAGACCCGACGCCTATGATATCAAACTTACCACATAGTTTCGATCAAAGAGAAGGGTAAAAATCTTAGATGTCTTGTAGCTTTTTATTTATAAGTACACTAAGGAACGCATACATAAACAAGAATCTACTAGACACGACTTATAGACTCCCTAGGACACAACCTGCTCTGATACCAAGTTTGTCACCTTAAAATCGAGGGAGACGTGATTGGCACCTAGTGTCTTACTTGACTGAGGGAACCCTACAACTAACTAACCACAAAAAACCAGATTCGATGAGACTCCATGCCATAATGATATAGAACACAATCAGAGTAACAATAGTAAAGCGAAAACAAGGCCCTGAAGCCAAATACGATATACACAAGGCTGAAAAGTCCATACATGTACAACAAGTTCTATGCAGCATGGCCAACAAGACCTACAATATATGTACACACCAAAGGATAGTTTACGAGCCTCTATGAGTTGACAACATAATAAATAATAGGGATAGGGCCCCGACCTACCTAATATATACAAAAAACTCCAAAAGCAACCAAAAGGATAATTCCAAAAAGTTGGATCTTATCAACAACCAGGAACTCCTCTCATCTATGCAAGTCACAATCTGCTTGTTGGTCAACACCTACAGGCATGTATGTAATGCCCCCAGGTTCGGGGCATCAATATGGATATGTTCCAAGTATGTAAGGAAACAAAAAGATAAGATACATGATAATAGGAAGGGAATAGAAGGATAACAACAACTATCAATAGATCAACTCAACATGTAACCAATCTCAACAAAAACCCACAACGCCTTACCTTCCCTCACTCCAGGCTTCCTAACAACAACAGTAATCCAATCCACAACCGTTTCACATAGTCAAACATCATCTAACCAAAACAAGCAATAGTATGAACAATGCAACATATACAACAACATTGAAATCTTTCCCTGTCGAAAATCGTCAAGGACTGGTGGGCTATCGAGGTACTCAAATGGAACCTTGCTAGAAACCGTCATAGACTGGTGGGTTATCAATGTACTCAACTGCAACCCTACTATAAATCATCACGATTTGTGGGTTCTCTCAATACACAAGTATGATCCTACCAAAAATAGTCATAGACCTGTGGGTCTTCATGAGGCCTCAAGATCGATCTTGTCAGAAATAATCACGAACCTGTGGGTCATCGCTAAGCTGAGCTTCGAAAGAAACACATAAAAAAAGTACACAACCATAGATCAACACACAACCATATACAAATCAGCCCACAAATCAACTAATAAAAGCCACCAACTAACTTTCACAACATGACTCCAACCTCACGTATTCAGTCGACCCACTGACGCACCACAAACAAATAAAATAATACTTGAGTCCCGACTATATTCTCGACTCTAAATAACCACGGAAAAACAACACAACAAGAGTATTATGAGAAGGAATTAAAGGTTTGACTCTAAATAACCACGGAAAAACAACATAACAAGAATATTATGATCATGAATTAAAGGCTATAAATAGCCAACACGAACAACAATCGATGACAAAAATTTCATGAAAAAATATGCCAATTGAGTGTAGGGTCTAAGCTCACCTGAGCTATAACCTCAACTACAAAATCACAACCAAATAGTATCCCAACACAAGAGTAAGAGCCAAAATTCAAAGGACACAAAAACAGCCAACCACATGACGATTATGATAAGACAATATACTACAGAAACATGCCAAAAAGATATACGACAAAAATCCTTAACATACCTCGATGACCATGATTGTAGATAGAACTTTACTTCCCAAGGTATAAGAATACTTCCACAAACAAGAAACCCCAACACAAGCACGAAATCCTAACTATCCGACAAGAAAACAACATACAAAGACAATACTAATAAGATTTCTAGGGATTCGAATATAGAAACTTCAAAACAACAATCTAAAGGTACCTATGGATTCAAAGCCAAGATCATAAGATAGAAATCAAGAGGATAAGTTTCTCACCAAGATGGCCAAAATAAAATAGCCACAAACTTCTCGAATGATAAGATCACGAGCTACACGACGTAATCAATGATATAGGCTCAAAAATGATTTCGGATCATAGATTTATCTTCAAAACCATCAAGAACCCTTATAAAACCTAAGATATAGGGGTTCCACCATTTTATATTCGGAAAATTATGAAAAGATATGCCAAAACCAACCAAGAAAACACACGCACACACATATATGTGTGTGTGTGTCTATGTGTGTGCACCCAATTGCACTACTGCAAGGCAGGCCTCTTAGCATGGTGCATCAAGGTAGGCCATTTCTTGGGCATTTTGAATTATGTCCTTTTTTTCGATTCCTCACATGCAATCTCGACCTTTAGTCTTCCCTCAACGTACAACGCGTAGTCATAAATCTAGACATGTATGCCCGAAACCTAGCGAAAAATCAATCTAAATGCACGGTTTGTTACACATACCATGTTTCTTCTTTCCATTTATTCTTGCCATTTTCATCATTTTATATCCCAGAAGTCTAAGCTTGTCATGACTTGAACTAGGACCCTAAACCGAGATACAGGACCTAGAACTATGAATGGCTTCGTGCTGATTCACGACACGTACATAACATGATTAACAAAACTAGTAAGCAGAAATAAAGCATCAACATAACATAAGCAGAAGGCTGCATAGTATAACAACATAAACGTAAACACAAACCAACACTAGTGAAACGTCTACACAAGTTGTCTGAAAAAACTCTGAACATCTGATGAGTTGATGGGACAACACCCCTAACTAGATTGCTACGTCTGAAATTAAAAGACATGCACAAAGAGACATAATCAAAGCTGATGTCCTCGGATCATGAGGACTCACTAGATATATGATAGAGCTAGACTAATCGAGAGTGGGCTAATGACGGGACTGAGATTGACCACCTGAACCTTTATCATGAGACGATATAACATAAAGTATGTGGTCAGTACTTTGAATGTACTGAGTATGTAGAGAAAGTAAAACATGTTAGTAAAATAATAGTCTGAAATCATGAATATAAATCAAGATAGAACATGAGAATAAAGCAACATGCTAAAAGCTATATTCCTAAAATAAGCATAACCATGAGCTATTCATCATTAGTTGAACATAATGACCCAAGGTTTAGAAATAGAAATCATATAATGTACCATAGTTGAAATCATGAGCGAAAGCTCATAAATTAATCAATGGGTCAATTGTAGCCCGGTTGACTAAGTTGACCCAGAAGAAAGTGAAGTTTCAATGGTTGGAGGCTTGTGAGAAGAGCTTCCAAGAGTTTAAGACACGGCTCACCTCAGCACCTGTGTTAACCCTACCTGAGGGTACCGATGGGTTTGTGGTATATTGTGATGTTTCGAGGATCGACCTTGGTTTTGTATTGATGCAGCATGGCAAGGTTATAACATATGCTTCTAGGAAATTGAAGGTTTATAAAAAAGAATTACACGACTCATGATCTCGAATTGGCGGTGGTGGTATTTGCTTTGAAGATTTGGAGACACTATTTGTACAGGTCCATGTAGATGTGTTTATGGACCACAAGAGCCTACAATATGTGTTTAACCAGAAGGATCTAAATCTACGTCAAAGGAGGTGGTTAGAGTTACTCAAGGATTATGATATGAGTGTCCTTTACCATCCGGGTAAGGCTAATAGTAAAAGACACTCTTAGTAGGCTTTCTATGGAGAGTGTGTCCCATGTAGATAAGGGGAGGAAGGAGATGGTGAAGGATGTGCATCGGCTTGCATGGTTGGGAGTTCATTTGGTTAACTCAGCCGATGGTGGTGTTACTATTCAGAATGGATCGGAATCATCCTTGGTGACTGATGTAAAAGCTAGACAAGACAAGGACCCTATTTTGGTAAAGTTAAAAGGAGCTATTCAAAATCAAAAAATAGAGGTCTTCTCCAAAGGGGGAGATGGTGTGCCTCGATATCAAGGACGTTCATGTGTTCAGGATGTTGATGATTTGAGAGATAGGATGTTGCATGAGGCTCATGGTTCTAGATATTCCATACATCCAGGTGCCACCAAGATATATCGTGACCTACGAGAGGTCTATTGGTGGAATGGCATGAAGAAGGACATTGTAGAATTTGTGGCTAAGTTCCCGAATTGTCAACAAGTGAAAGTGGAGCATCAAAGACCGGGAGGTGTGCTTTAGGACATCATCACAGGGTTGCCTTGCACTCATCGATAGTATGACTCCATTTGGGTGGTTGTGGACAGGTTGACCAAAGCAGCTCATTTTCTATCGATCAAAACTATCAATTCAGTGTAGGATTATGCTAAATTATACATTTGATAGCTAGTTCAGTTGCATGGAGTTCCCTTGTACATCATATCGGATAGAGGTACTCAGTTTACCTCCCAGTTTTGGAGATCGTTTCAAAAGGGACTTGGTACTCAGGTTAAGCTCAATACAACATTTCACCTGCAAACGAATGGTCAGGTGGAGCAGACTATTCAGACTCTTGAGGATATGTTGAGAGAATGTATGATTGACTTCAAGGGAAGTCGGGATGATCATTTTCCTATCATAGAATTTGCGTATAACAACAACTACCATTCCAGGATTCAAATGGCTCCGTTTGAGGCTCTCTATGGGCGGAGATGTAGATCGCCTATTGGTTGGTTTGAAGTCGGTTAAGCTGCAATGATAGGATCGGATTCAGTCCATGAGGCCATGCAAAAATTCAGCTTTTAAGGGACAGGTTGAAAACAGCTCAGAGTCGCCAAAAGTCCTATGTGGATGTGAGGAGGAGGGATCTTGAGTTTGTGTAATACCCCAGAAGCCCAAAGATTAGACCCAGGAGTTGAAATGGAGAAAATTGGAAATTTGGCATCAGGTCACAGAACGGGTCATGATGTGACCCGTGGATATAGACCATAGGTTGTGATGTGACTCGTGGTGTAGATCAGGATATGAGTTGGACGTTGGGATTCCAGGTCCCCACGTATGTGACCACGAGTTGTGTTCAAACCCTACAACTCATTAAGTAAGTCGTGGGCAAGGATGATGGGGAAAGAGAAGAAAATGGTAGTGTAACCTATGGAAGGATCCCCACGAGTCATGGTCAGTTACCACGATTCGTAGGATGGGTCATGGTCAGCAGGATGAAATTGTTGGGAATTAAGGTAGTACATGTGATGAGTGGTGACCACGAGTCGTGGTCACTTGTAATGATTTGTGATATCCCTCATGAAGAGCCCTAGATGACTGTTAGGAAGTGTACAGGATGAATGATTCCATGAGTCGTGGCTTGAAGTGATGAGTCGTCATGTCCCTCGTAGGGATTGATAGTCAGTTATTTCCTGCGAATTTAGTAAGGGCCTTTCCATAATTTCTATGATACTAAGGCCTAAAATACGTCGTTTTAAGTTATGAATGATGAGTTTTAAAGGGGTTAATTTAATTTTAGGCCATTCTTACTCATGCATGCAAAGATAGAGAGTTAGAGAGGTGATCAAACTTGTTTTCCTTCAAGTTCTTCCCAATTCTTCCTTGGGCAATAAGAGAAGTGTAAGAATCAGCTATAATCAGGTATGTAGGATTATGAATGGGTGAATCCATTCACACTCTTTCCCAGTCCCTCTCTAATTCATGAAAACCTATAAGTTGATTCTATGGGGTTTTAACTCGATGCATGAAATTCCTAAATCTATGTCATGAGTATGATCTAAATATGTTTTAATTGATAAAGTATGATTCCTGGGCAAGTATTATCATATTTTCAATTTCTAATCATGTTTACTAGTTTCCCAAATTATGATGCCCATTCATGAAGGATTTATGAGAGGTTGAGATTTATGATGTATGTTCAATTATGATGAATTATTTATGAGAAAGCATGTTTTCAAGTTACCCATGTTTAAGATCAAGTTTCCAAGTGAATTATGTATTTTCAAGTATGTTAAAGTATCGGGCAATGCCTATATGTTCAAGTATGATTATGACTATATGAATTTAGCTTACCACATGGTTTTTGGAGCGGAAGACTCCTATTTTTGTTCAGCTTGTAGTATAATTTGAGCCAAGGATCCTTATGTATGATTCATATTTATGTATTTATGATTATTCATCTTCGTCAATAGACTATGGTCAGCTTTGTTGAAAAATGATGGAGAGCATATGCATGTTTTGGGAGTAGTGTCTAACACCGAGTAGGCTATGGGTCAGTCAACCCTATGATTCAAAACTACGCGCCAACGTAGGTATGATCAGATTATATTGGGACCTCCTATGTGAGCTATCCCTGCCTCGATTGGGCCACGATCTTGATATCGATATCATGGTATCGTCCTTAGACCTGACAAGGCTTTGGGCGGCTCTACCCACTTGA
The DNA here is from genome assembly GCA_035772735.1 of Datura wrightii. NCBI lineage: Eukaryota > Viridiplantae > Streptophyta > Magnoliopsida > Solanales > Solanaceae > Datura > Datura wrightii. The sequence goes on from JASDFA010000007.1 coordinate 103,512,548, forward strand.
GCATGATAGTTGGGACCATGTAAACTCTATCATGGTATGTCGGTTAAAAGACGAGTCTCCCATTGTTCCTCATGATTTCAGTTATGCATATTCATTATTCATGATATATATATCTATGTACGTTCTAAAGCAAGTTTGACTGTACGTTCAGTTTTATTCATGACTATTGGATTTAAGCTTTGATTCAATCGATTCAGTTATGATATTATATTATGTAGAGATCACGTTTTCAAAAGACAGCATGCAAGCCCTACTCTCAGATTCTTATTTAATTTATGTTTTACATTATGCATATTTTAAATGATTTTACTTATTTAAGCGGTTTTAATTACCTTGCATACTCGGTACATTCCACATACTAACCGTATACTCTATGTTGTATCGTTTCATGATACAGGCCCCGACACTCCGTCTCAGCCCCATCAATAGCCAATTCTAGAGTTAGCACCAAGCTTAGTGGTGAGTCCTCATATCTCGAGGACCATTTGCCTTCAAATATTGATGTACTTTCAGTTTAAGTATTAGAGAGTTAGTTGGGGTCTTGTCCCATCAACATATCATACTTAGAGGCTTTTTAGACAATAGAATGTATTCAACTTCAAATTCGTGTATTTCTGATGTTATAATTATTTCAGACTTCCTCTAAGATTTTTATGTCAATCCTTCTATTTAATTAATTGAGTTAGATGAATGTTCATTCCATGGGCTGACTTGGGGTCTCTCGGGGCTCCTTGTCCCGTGTCTCGATTTGGGCCTCCGTTCGGGCGTGACAAACTTGGTATCAGAGCAATAGGTTTGAAGTGTCCTAGGGTGTTTGAAAGACGCATTAAGTAGAGGTTTTTTCATGGGTGTGAAGTTCCCCACACTTATGGCGAAGAGGGTACGAGACGTTTAGGAAATGTTCCCTTCTTTCATGATTTATGTCGTGCGATGAAATGTTTCCCTATCCTTCTAATTCGTGCTATTCGCGATTGCAACATCATGACTCCCCATAGAGTTAAAGGTAGGAGGAATGAGAATGGAGACGACCATGAGGATGGCAACGGAAACAGGAACCAGTAGGCCCCACTAGTCTAGGAGCACCATGCGCTGGAGTCGATTACCTATGCTGAATTTAGGGCAGCTATTCAGATGCTCGCGCAGGCCTTGACCGCTCAGGTCAATCAGCATGCAGTTGTGCATGTCCCACAAATGGCAATGCGGCAGCTGCTCGAGTAAGGGATTTCTTGAGAATGAACCCGCCAGAGTTCCTTGGGTCAAAAGTAGATAAGGTCCCGCATGAGATCATTGATGAGATTTTGAAGATCACCCAAGACATGGCAGTGAATGGAGTCGATTGTATGGAGTTGGCCTCATACCAGCTGAAAGGGCTCGCACACATCTAGTTTTGACAATGGAAAGATAGTAGGGCCACCGGAGAAGGCCTTGTCACTTGGGAGGAGTTCCATGTTGCGTTCCTAGATCAGTTCTTCACTCGTGAGATGAGGGAGTTGAAGGCAACTGAGTTCATAAATATTAAGAAAGGGAAAATGGTTGTGTAGGAGTATGCCCTTGAGTTAACTCGCCTATCGATGTACGCCCCAGAGTTAGTGGTTGATTAAAGGGCGCGGGTAAGTAGGTTTGTGCATGATGTGGCGAGCTTTTTGGACAAGGATTGCAGGACAACTATGCTCCACCAGGATATGGATTTCCCTGGGATAGTCTTGTACGCCCAGGAGATGGAGGCGACATATGAGGCAGAGAGAGGCCAAGAGGTCCAGGACCGATAGCTACAGGTTTCTACAGCTAAGGTCAGGTGATGGGCACTGACAGCAGGCTCACCAGAGATCTTCAGCACCAGCATCTTCAGCATTGAGTGTGCCATCTAGAACTAGGCACGACCAGAGAGGGTGAGCATCAGGCTCTAGGGGTCAGAGCAGTAGGCCCGCTGACTCTAGCATCCCAGTTTGCGATAGGTGTGGTCGGGGGCACACGGGTCAGTGCTTAGCAGGCACAAATGCTTGTTTCATGTGTTGGAAGCCCAGACATATGCTCAGAGATTGCCCAATAGTGAGACAGGGCCATGATGGGGATCGAGGCCCAGCTTCTAGTTTGGCAGCTCCAGCAGCACGACTTGCACAACAGGGTGCTTTGACTAGTTTAGCTGGAGGTTAACGCCATAACATATTCTATGCCCTCGCGACCCGTTAGGAGTAGGAGACTTCCCCGAATATGGTTACTGGGTATGTTACGAACTTTGCATCTTGATGTATATTCTTTGTTAGATCTGGGGGCTACCTTGTCCTTTGTGACACCTTATGTGGCTAGTAATTTCGGAGTCAGTCCCGAAATCTTGTCAGAACCTTGTCAATCTCTACTCCAGTAGGTAATTCAGTTGTAGCTAGACGGGTGTATAGAAGTTGCCTGGTCACAATCCTTCAGAAAGTCACCTCAGCAGATCTAGTAGAGTTTGCCATGACCGATTTTGATGTTATCCTCTACATGGATTGGCTATTTGCATATTATGCCTCAGTTAATTGTAGAACCTGGGCAGTAGAGTTTAGATTTTTAGGTGTGCAGTCATAGAGTGGAGGGGTAATCCAGCTGTGCCTGTAGGTCGTTTCATTTCCTACCTTAAGGCCAAAAAGATGAACTCCAAAGGTTGTGTGTACCATCTATTTAGGGTTAAGGATGTTGAGTCTGAGACCCCGATTATTCAGTCAGTTCCTATGATATGTGAGTATCTAGAAGTCTTTCCTGATGATCTACCGGGAATCCCTCCCAAGTGGGAGATCTATTTTGGTATTGACCTTCTTCCCGACATGCAGCCTATATCTATTCCTCCCTATAGAATGGCTCCAGCCGAGCTAAAAGAGTTGAAGGAACAGTTAAAGGACCTATTATATAAGGGTATCATTAGATCGAGCAAGTCCCCATGGGGTGCACTAGTTCTCTTTATTCGAAAGAAAGATGGTTCTCTCCGTATGTTTATTGATTATCGACAATTGAATAAGGTGACCATCAAGAATAGGTATCCTTTATCCAGGATTGATGATTTATTTGAACAACTTCAGGGTGCCAAATTCTTTTCCAAGATAGATCTCCAATCCAGGTACCATCAGCTCAAATTTCGGGAAAGCGATATCCCGAAGATAGCCTTTAGGATGCGGTATGGTCTTTATGAGTTTGTAGTTATGTCTTTTGGACTAATGAATACTCCTGAAGCTTTTATGGACTTGAACGACAGGGTGTTCAATCCATACCTGAATATGTTCGTGATTGTATTTATTGATGATATCTTGCTATACTCTCGGAGCGAGGAGGAGCATGCTGCTCATTTAAGAGTAGTGCTACAAGCTCTCAAGGATCACCAATTATATGCCAAATTTAGCAAGTGCGAGTTTTGGTTGAACTCCGTGGAGTTTTTGGGTCATGTGGTATCAAGTGAGGGTATAAAGCTAGACTCTCAGAAGATAGAAGCGGTGAAGAATTGGCCTAGATCGGTGAATCCTTTGGATATTCAGAAATTTTTTGATTTAGCCGTCTAGTATCGGAGATTTATTGAAGGTTTCTCATCTATTGCATCACCTTTGACCAAATTGACCAAAAAAAGGTGAAATTCCAATGGTCGGAGGCTTATGAGAGGAGCTTTTGGGAGTTGAAGACTCGCCTTACCTCAGCACCAGTGTTAGCTCTACCGGAGGGTACCGATGGGTTCGTGGTGTATTGTGATGCTTCAAGGATAGGACTTGGGTGTGTATTGATGCAACATACAAAAGTTATGACATATGCCTCTAGACAACTAAAAGTTCATGAGAAGAATTACCTGACCCATGATCTTTAATTGACCGCGGTGGTATTCTCCTTGAAGATATGGTGATATTATTTGTATGGGCTGCACGTGGATGTGTATACGGACCATAAGAATTTACAATATGTGTTTACCCAGAAGGATCTCAATCTTCGGCAAGGGAGGTGGTTGGAGCTACTCAAGGACTACGATATGAGTGTCCTTTACCATCCGGGTAAAGCCAATGTAGTAGCAAAAGCACTTAGTAGATTCTCTATGGAGAGTGTGTCCCATGTGGATGAGGGAAAGAAGGAGCTGGTGAGGGATGTGTATCGACTTGCAAAGTTGGGAGTTCGGTTGGTTGACTCGACTGATGGGGGTGTCATTATTCAGAATGGATCAGAATCGTCTTTGGTAACTGATGTAAAAGCTGGACAAGACGTGGACCCAATTTTTTACAAGTTAAAGGAAGTCGTATAGAATCAGAAGGTAGAGATCTTCTCCAAAGGGGGAAGATGGTGTGCTTCAGTACCAAAGTCACTTATGTGTTTCGGATTTTGATGATTTGAGGAGCCAGATGTTGAACGAGGCTCATGGATCCAGGTATTCTAACCATCCAGGTTCCAGCAAGATGTACTGTGACTTACGAGAAGTCTATTGGTGGAATGGCATAAAGAAGGACATGGCAAAGTTTGTAGCTAAGTGTCCAAATTGTCAGCAAGTAAAGGTTGAGCATCAGCGATAGGAAAGTGTGCTTCAGGATATCAGTATTCCTACTTGGAAGTGGGAAGAAATCAATATGTACTTCATCACAGGGTTGCCTCGCACTCGACGTCAATATGACTCCATTTGGGTTGTGGTAGACAGTTGACCAAGGCTGCTCATTTTCTACCAATCAAAATCACGGATTTGGCAGAGGATTATGACAAACTTTATATCCGAGAACTGGTCGATTGGATGGAATGCCTTTGTTCATCATATCAGATAGAGGTACCCAATTTACCTCTCAGTTTTGGAAGTCATTTCAAAAAGGAGTTGGTACTCAGGTTAAGCTCAGCACAACATTTCACCCGCAAACGGATGTTCAAGCGGAGCGGACAATTCAGACTCTCGAGGACATATTGAGAGCATGTGTGATTGACTTCATGGGTAGTTGGGATGATCATTTGCCTCTTATCGAGTTTGCATACAATAACAGCTACCATTCCAATATACAAATGGCTCCGTTTGAGGCTCTCTATGGGCAGAGATGTAGATCGCCTATTGGTTGGTTCGAAGTTGGTGAAGCTGCAATGATAGGACTAGATTCAGTCTATGAGGCTATGTAGAGGGTTCAGCTCATACGGGACAGGTTGAAAATAGCTCAAAGTCGCCAAAAGTCCTATGCTGATGTGGAAAGGAGGGAACTTGAGTTCGAAGTGAATGATTGGGTGTTTATGAAGGTGTCGCCCATGAAGGGAGTGATGCAGTTTGAAAAGAAAGGAAAACTCAGCCCTCTTGGCCCCTACCGAATTGTGAAACGGGTTGACAAGGTGGCATATGAATTGGAGTTGCCCTTATAATCAGCTTCCGTGCATCCTGTATTCCATGTATCACTCTTAAAGAAGTGTTTGGGTGATCCAGCTCTAGTTGTTCCGGTGGACAGTGTTGGTATGAAAGACAGCCTTAGTTATGAGGAGGTTCCGGTGGAAAAACTGGATCATCATGTTCGGAGGTTAAGGAACAAGGAAGTAGCCTCAGTCAAAGTTTTATGGAGGAATCAGCATGTCGAAGGAGCTACATGGGAGGCCGAAACAGACATGATAGCTAGATACCCATATTTATTCTCTACCGGCTCAGTTCCAGCTTGAGGTATCAGTTTTGCCCTGAAAACTCTATTTAGTTTCCAAGTTCAGTTCATGTGCCCAAGTTTCTTTCATGTATGTGAATATATCTATTGATTCATGAATTCAGCTCAGCCATGTAGTTGAGTTCGAAGGTAGTCATTCCATTAATGTTCAACTTAAATGATCAGTAATTGAATATGATGATTGTATTTCTCTGCTTTTCTGTATGTTTTCCAACATTCAAGGACGAATGTTCCTAAGGGGGTGATATTGTAATACCCCGGAAGCCCAAAGATTAGACCCAGGAGTTGAAATGAGAAAAATTGGAAATCTGGCATCAGGTCACAGAACGGGTCGTGATGTGACCCATGGGGATAGACTACGAGTCGTGATCTGACTTGTGGTGAAGATTAGGATATGAGTTGGACCTTGGGATTCCAGGTCCCCATGGACGTGACCATGAGTTGTAGTTAGACCCCACCACTCGTTGAGTCAGTCATGGGCAAGGATGATGGGTAAGGAGAAGAAAATGACAGCGTACCTTATGGAAGGACCCCCACGAGTCGTGGTCAATCACCACGATTCATGGGATGGGTTGTGGTCAGCAGGATGAAATTAGTGGGAATTAAGGAAGTGCATGTGATGAGTGGTGACCACAATTTGTGGTCACCTGTAACGATTCGTGATGTCCCTCATGACAAGACCCAAAGGACTATTAGGCAGTGTATAGGACGGATGATGCCACGAGTCGTGGCCTGAAGTGATGAGTTGTCATGTCCATCGTGGGGACTGAAAGTCAGTTATTTCTTGCGAATTTAGTAAGGGCCTTTCCATAATTCCATGATCCTAATGCCTAAACTACATCATTTTAAGATATGAATGATGAGTTTTAAAGGGGTTAAGTTCATTTTAGGCCATTCTTACTCATGCATGCAAAGGTAGAGAGTTAGAGAGGTGATCAAGCTTGTTTTCCTTTAAGTTCTTCCCAATTCTTCCTTGGGAAATAAGAGAAGTATATGAATCAGCTATAATCAGGTATATAGAGTTATGAACGGGTGAATCCGTTCACACCCATGTCTAATCCCTCTCTAATTCATGAAAATCTACGAGTTGATCTATGGGGTTTTAACCCGATGCATGAAATTCCTAAATCTATGTCATGGGTATGATTTAAATATGTTTTAATTGATAAAGTACGATTCCTGGGCAAGTCTTATCATGTTTTCAATTTCTAATCATGTTTACTAGTTTTCCAAATTATGATGCCCATTCATGAAGGATTTATGAGAAGTTGAGATTTATGATGTATGTTCAATTATGATGAATTATCGATGAGAAAATAATGTTTTCAAGTTACCTATACTTAAGATCAAGTTTCCAAGTGAATTATATATTTTCAAGTATCTTAAAGTATCGACCGATGCCCATATGTTCAAGTATGACTATGACTTTATGAATTTAGCTTACCACATGGTTTTTGGAGCAAAGACTATCATTTTTGTTCAGCTTGTGGTATAGTTTGAGCGGAAGCACCTCATGTATGATTCAGATTTATGTATTTATGATTATTCATCTTCATCAATAGACGATGGTTAGCTTTGTTGAAAAACAATGGAGAGCATATGCATGTTTTGGGTGTAATGTCTAGCACCGAGTAGGCTATGAGTCGGTCAACCCTATGCCTTATAACTACGCACCAAAGTAGATATGATCAGACTATATTGGGACCTCCTATGTGAGCTATACCCTGCCCCGATTGGTCCACGAGCTTGATATCAATATCATGGTATCGTCCTTAGCCCTGGCAAGGCTTTGGATAGCTCTACCCACTTGAGTGTGATAGTTGGGACCACATAAGCTCTGTCGTGGTGTATCGGTTAAAAGATGAGTCTCCCATTATTCCACATAATTTCAGTTATGCATATTCATCATTCATTATATATATATATATATATATATATATATATATATATATGTATGTATGTTCTAAAGCAGGTTTGACTCAATGTTCAGTTTTATTCATGACTATCAGATTTCAGCTTTGAGTCAATTGATTCAGTTATGATGTTATGTTATGTTGAGATCATGTTTGCAGAAAGATAGCATGCAAGCCCTACTCTTAGATTCTTATTTCATTTATGTTTTACATTATGCATATTTTAAATGATTTTACTTATTTAAGTGGTTTTACTTGCCTTGCATACTTGCTACATTCCACATACTGACCGTATACTCTATGCTGTATCATTTCATAATACAGGCCTGGCACTCCATCTCAACCCCGTTAGTAGCCAGTTCTAGAGTTAGCACCCAGCTTAGTGGTGAGTCCTTATCTCCCCAGGACCATTTTCCTTCAGATATTGATGTACTTTCAGTTTCAATATTATAGAGTTAGTTGGGGTCTTATCCCATCAACTCATCAGACTTAGAGGCTTTTTAGACAATAGAATGTATTCAACTTCAGATTCGTGTATTTTTGATGTTATAATTATTTTAGACTTTCGCTAAGATTATTATGTCAATCCTTCTGTTTAATTAATTGAGTTAGATGAATGTTCATGCCATGGGTTGACTTTGGGTCTCTCGGGGATGCTTTTCTCGTGTTTCGATTCGGGCTAAATCGTTCTGGTTGTGATTAACTTGGTACCAGAGCAAAAGGTTTAAAGTGTACTAGGGTGTTTGAAAGACGCGTTAAGTAGAGTCTTTTTCATGGGTGTGAAGCACGCCACACTTATGACGAAGAGGCTACGAGATATTTAAGAAATGTTCCCTTTTTTCATGATCTATGTCGTGCGATGAAATGTTTCCCTATCCTTCTAATTCATGCTATTCACGATTGCAGAATCATGGCTCCCAGTAGAGTTAAAGGTAGGAGGAAAGGGAATGGAGATGGCCATGAGGATGGCAACGGAAACAGGCACCAGCAGGCCCCACCAGTCCAGAAGCACCATGCACTGTAGTTGGTTTCCCGTGCTGAATTTAGGGCAGCTATTCAGATGCTCACGCAGGCCTTGAACGCTCAGGTCAATCAGCAGGAAGCTGCACATGTCCCATAAAATGGCAATGTGGCTGCGACTCGAGTCATGGATTTCTTGAGAATGAACCCACCAGAGTTCCTTGGGTCAAAAGTAGATGAGGACTTGCATGAGTTCATTGATGAGATTTTGAAGATCACCCAAGTCATGGGGGTAAATGGAGTTGAGTCTACGGAGTTGGCCACATACCAGATGAAAGGGGTCGCATACATTTGTTTTCGACAACGGAAAGATAGTACGACCGCCGGAGCAGGCCTTGTCACTTGGGAGGAGTTCCATATTACATTCCTATATCGGTTCTTCCCTCGTGAGATGAGGGAGATGAAGGCAGTCGAGTTTGTAAATCTTAAGGAAGGGAAAATGACAGTGCAGGAGTATGTCCTTGAGTTCACTCACCTACCGAAGTACACCCTAGAGTTAGTGGTTGATGAGAGGGCGTGGATGAGTAGGTTTGTGCATGGTGTGGCGGGCTATTAGGACAAGGATTGCGGGACATCTATGCTCCACCAGGATATGGATTTCCCTGGGATAGTCTTATACGCCCAGCAGATGGATGTGGCGCATATGAGGGAGAGAGAAGCCAAGAGGGCCAGGACTGATAGGTACAGGTTTCCTCAACCGAGACAGGTGGTGGGCACCGACAACAGGCTCACCAGAGATCTTTAGCCCCAACATCTTTAGCGTTAAGTGTGCCATCTAGACCTAGGCACGACCAGAGAGGACGAGCATCAGGCTCTAGGGGTCAGAGCAGCAGGCCCACAGACTCTAGCTATCCAATTTGTGGTAGGTGTGGTCGGGAGCACACGGGTCAGTGCTTAGCAAGTACAGGTGCTTGTTTCGAGTGTGGGAAGCCCGAACATATGCTCAGAGATTGCCCAACAGCGAGACAGGGCCACGATGGGGGTCGAGGCCCATTTTGTAGTTCGACAGCTCTAGCAGCATGTCCCACACAGTAGGATGCTTCGACTAGCGACATAATATATTCTATGCCCTCGTGTCCAATCAGGAGAAGGAGACTGCTCCAAATGTGGTTATTGGTATGTTATGAGTTTTCCATCTTAATGTATATGCTTTGTTAGATCCGGGAGCTACCTTCTCCTTTGTGATATCTTATGTGGCTAGTAATTTCGAAGTCAGTCCCGAAGTCTTGTTAGAACCCTTCTCAGTCTCTACTCCAATAGGTGATTCAGTTATAGCTATACGGGTGTATAAAAGTTGTCCGGTCACAGTCCTTCAAAAAGTCATCTCAGCAGATTTAGTAGAGTTATCCATAACCTATTTCGATGTTATCGTTGGCATAGATTAGCTATTTGCATGTTATGCCTCAATTAATTGTAGAACCCAGGCAGTAGAGTTCAGATTTCCGGGTGAGCCCGTCATAGAATGGAGTTGTAGTTCAGCTTTACCTGTAGGTCGTTTCATTTCCTAACTTAAGTCCAGAAAGATGATCTCCAAAGGTTGTGTGTACCATCTAGTTAGGGGTAAGGATGTTGAGTCCAAAACCCCGACTATACAGTCAGTTCCTGTGGTATTTGAGTATCCATAAGGCTTTCCTGATTATCTACTAGGAATCCCTCCCGAGCGGGAGATTGATTTTTGTATTGACCTTTTTCTCGACACGCAGCCTATATATATTCCTCCCTATAGAATGGATCCATCCGAGATAAAAGAGTTGAAGGAATAGTTGAAGGACCTATTAGATAAGGGTTTCATTAGACCAAGCAAGTCCCCATGGGGTGCACCAGTTCTCTTTGTTCGAAGGAAAGATGGTTCTCTCCATATGTGTATTCATTATCAGTAATTGAACAAGGTGACCATCAAGAATAGGTATCCTCTATCTAGGATTGATGATGTATTTGACCAGCTTTAGAGTGCCAAATGCTTTTCGAAGATAGATCTCAGATCTGGGTACCATTAGCTCAGAGTTCAGGAAAGCGATATCCCGAAGACAGCCTTCAGGACGCAGTATGGTCATGATGAGTTTGTAGTTACGTCTTTTGGACTAACAAATGCTCCTGCAGATTTTATGGACTTGATGAATAGGGTGTTTAAGCCATACCTGGATATGTTTGTGATTGTGTTTATTGATCATATCTTGCTACACTCTCGGAGCGAGGAGGGGCATGCCGCTCATTTGAGAGTAGTGCTACAAACTCTCAAGGATCATCAATTATATGCCAAATTCAGCAAGTGCGAGTTTTGGTTGAACTCCGTGGTGTTTTTGGGTCATGTGGTATCAAGTGAGGGTATAAAGTTGGACTCTGAGAGGATAGAAGCAGTGAAGAATTGGCCTAGACCAGTGAATCCTTCGGACATTCGGAGCTTCTTGGGTTATGGCTACTATCGGAGATTTTTTGAAGGTTTCTCATCTATTGCAACACCCTTTACCAAATTGACCCAAAAGAAGGTGAAATTCAAAAGGTCGGAAGCTTGTGAGAGGAGTTTTCAGGAGTTGAAGACTCGCTTTACCTCAGCACCGGTGTTAACTCTACCGAAGGGTACTGATGGGTTCGTGGTGTATTGTGATGTTTCAAGGATAGGACTTGGGTGTGTATTGATGCAGCACAGAAAAGTTATCGCATATGCCTCTAGATAGCTAAAACTTCATGATAAGAATTACCCGACCCATTATCTTGATTTGGCCGTGACGGTATTCACCTTGAAGATATGGTGACATTATTTGTATAGCGTCCACGTGGATGTGTTTATAGACCATAAGAGTTTACAATATATGTTTACCCAGAAGGATCTCAATCTTCGGCAAAGGAGGTGGTTGGAGCTACTCAAGGACTACGATATGAGTGTCCTTTACCATCTGAGTAAGGCCAATGTAGTTGGACGCACTTAGTAGACTATTTATGGAGAGTGTGTCCTATGTGGATGAGGGGAAGATGGAGCTGGTGAGGGATATGCATCGACTTGCAAGGTTGGGAGTTCGGTTGGTTGACTCGACTGATGGCGGTGTTACTTTCCATGTATCGCTGATAACGTCCAAAATATATCCTTAACACAAGAATATACACGGTCGAAGTATCAAAATAAGTAACCCGACAAGTGTTGGGGTCGAATGCCACAAGGTCTACTGAATGATAGTTACAAATATCGGTTGAGAAATTGAAGTTAGTTTGCACCATGAAGAGTTAACATAAAAATAAATAAATTGGGGGGATCGAAATTTGCAGTGAATTATATTTGGTAATTTAGTAGAATAAAATAGCAAGATCTGCAAGGTTGTCAACGAGAGTGTAAAAGACTAGAGGTGTTGTGTAGATGATATACTAACTAGATCAGGACACGCTAGGTCATCTTATAAGTTCAATAAGTGTAAATAATCTTGGGAAGTGGGTAATTACAGCTTTTCAGCCTTATAACCACCTATTACTAGAGTTTTGTCAAGCCTTTAGCAGTGATTTAGCTCAACCGATTAGATTTGGATTAGCAGCTGAACAAATTTCTAGCTATTAGTTGCTAATGAGGAATGAGACTGCAATTTTAGCTATTTCTAGCCCAATTTCAAAATCTCTCATCCATACCCACTATTAAATTCTCTTCCAATACTTAATTATTCTTTTACAAGCAACAATCAAGTAAGAATAAAAAGACACATTTCATAATCAATGGATCTTCCTTTATAGATTGAAGAGAATCTAACAGATTTACACTTATTTAAACAATATGAAGATGACTCTAGGAATACCCACTCTAATTAAGTATTCATCATCGCATACCTATAGTTAATGATTTAGCTACTCATGATTAAGAAATTCAAAACCATATTCATCAATAACTTCATTGAATTTAATAGCAAGAGTAGTAAAATCAAATTCACAAAATAGTCTCAAAAAATGGCTGTAACTTACTATTAAAAAGAAGAAGTAGAGAAGAGTACCTTTTCCAAGTTTTTCAATCAAAATCTCCTTATCTTTGCAAAAGAGAATGTTCTAAAGTAAAGAAAGGAAATAATGATGTGATATGCTGTGCTCTCTCCCTCCACAGTACACAGTACTTTATCTGGTATTTATATCCATGAAAATAGGGCATCTTTTATCTCTTTTTCCATGCTGGATATTTTTACCCATGAGCATCATTCTGGAATCGGCGTAAACACCGGCGATTCGGCGGTTCATATTTGTGAATTGTCGGGCGTCTTTTCTAAGCCATCACTCAACTCCAGTGAGCATTGGCGGTTCATCCAGCGTTTAGCTGATCGTAATTCGTGAACCACTAGATATTTATGATTCCTTCCAGAGAACTGGGTGTCTTTCGAAAACAGTGTTACACCCCGTAAGTTTCTAGTGTTTAATCGGCCTATTCACATGTTGGTTGAGAGTTTTAGAATGCCATACGTACGAGGAAAGGGCCCGGGGGAAGATCAAACGAGTGCCAAGTTGGGATTTCACGAGAGGAAGCCAGACCAAGCTGCCCAGAGGGGCAAAGTGGAACTGAGCAGAATCAGTGCGTTAGCCAAGCGTGCCTCGTTGCCTTGTATCCTTTTTCAAGTATATATAGGAATCACCCTAGACTTTATGTTAATTTTCTTATATAATACGACCATCAGAGTTGAGAGACAAAGGAAACATTTAATTTTCATCCGATTATGCTGCTAAACGCCGTCCAAATTCAAATTAACTTCGGGTATCGAAGTATAAGGCTGGAGGAAGCATTTCTACGGAGTTAGTTTCGTGAAATTCGCCCGGCGAATCGTCGTCCTGCCGAGCCAAAATTGTTGGAATTTCTCCAAACTAGTGTCAATACGATCCCAAGCTTAAAGTAAGTATTTCTCCCTTCTAGACTTTCGAGAAATAACGAGGTCTCGACCGTGTTCTGCAAAATTGGAATGTAGTTAATATTTATAAATAAAGTTTTCCATTTTGCCGAATTTAGTGTTAAAACTAGTCCTATCTTTCCAGTAACACGATTTCAGTTGAGAAGGGCAGTTGAACATGAGCCAAAACTCGCCAGTTAATCAGTAAACAGCGATCGGGGTATGTTAAGGCATTTTCTTTCGGCAAGTTAGTTTCCCCAGCATAGTAATCCAGTATGAATCCCAATAAAGTATGTCAGGAGTATGTTATCATGTTTAGTTGTCGTTGTTAGTTGAGACTCATAAATTGTATTGTTTTGGGTTGGATTATACCCAACCAAGTTCGACAAAAATGTACCATGACGTAAAAGAGATTTATTGGTGGCCGGGAATGAAAAAGAGGATAGCAGAATTTGTAGCTCAATGTCCCAATTTCCAACAGGTGAAAGCTGAACATCAGAAACTACGCGGGCTAACATAGGATATAGCTGTGCCTTTATGGAAATGGGAGGCAGTTAATATGGATTTCATAGTAGGGTTACCTCGTACCAGGTGTAAACATGATTCTATCTGGGTAATTGTTGACAGGTTGACAAAATTGATCTTGGGCAGATTTATATGCCCAAGTGATACTCAAAAGTATCATTTTTGCCTTGTTTATCTAGCAATGTGTATACATTTTCATGTAATTGGTAATAAAATGTGAATTTATACTAACCAACATGATTAGCATTGTTTTGTAGGTAAAATGTGATTTCGGGAAGCTAAAATGTATGTTGGATGATATCGGAGTTGGACTTGGATGCGAGCAAGGAAAAAGGCATAGGACTGCACAAATTAAAGGGGCTCCGCGATGGAGCCGTGTCACGCTACCATCGCGGAGGCATTCTGCCTGGAGGGTGAAAATTCACCAATTTCTAGTGGAGGTTCGCGTCTGCTTCGTGGCACGGTGGCTAGCCTCCACGTTGCACGCCGTGCCACGTTGGTGTTTGATTTCCCGGACCCCCAATTCCAGTGAGGGTCCGCGTTCACAGCGTGTCACGGAGGTAGTGCTCCGCGATGCACTCCGTGACACGTTGCTCATTATTCTGGAAAAAATTCCCACTAGTATAAATAGAACACTTAAGTGTATTTTTCATAATTCAGACTTGGTGGAGCAAGGACGTGGGTTACAGGCAGTTGAGGGACGAAAAGTTCAGGGTTTTTTCTCTCTTTCTTTCTTCTCTAATTCAATTGTTTGTATGATTAACACTTGTTTTAGGATGATTAATCCACAAATGAGTGGCTAATTCCCTTCCTTGCTGAGGTTATGAACACTTGTGATGAAGTTTGATTATTAATTATATGGTTTTTCATCTTTTTCTTCCATGTTGTTCTATTAATTCTTGTTCTTACTGCATTGGTGTGTGGCCTACATTAATGTACATCTAAAAAGTCCGATTTCACTCGAGAGAGCACGAAATTGGAAAGTTGTGAATTAGTAGGATATTGTTCTTTACTTGATTTGGGAAAATTGAGTTTTGATGTGCTTTCCTGATAGAAATATACTTGAAAGCCGTATTAGTCAATTTAGGAACCGGAGTTGTATGGCTAGAACATGAATTGCATTTGATCACAGAAATGTAGACGGATGGTTCATGATTCTTAAGTGAGATTAAATACGAGAGTTTTAATCTCTTGGCAATTGTTCTTGGCTAGCAACTGGAAGAAAAGATTAACCAATTTATGATGATAATCAGTTTCATTACATGTTCTTTAACCTCAGCATGCTTTTATCCATAGTCCAAATTCAAAGTAGATAATTGTTTGTAGTTTAGTATAAAATTTATAAAACAAATTATTCACTTTTTGGTTATTTAGTTGTCAGCATATTTAGAAGTAAAAATATAGTAGACTTGAACAAATTGCACTTAACCCAAGTCTCTGAGGGATCGATACTTGGCTTACTAAAGCCACTTACTACTTGTTCGACCACATGCACTTGCGTGTCGATTTTATATAATACCCATACTACGCACCGAACAAGTTTTTGGCGCCGTTGCCGAGGACTTGGCAATTGGTGAATTTGTTTTAAGTGTTAATTTTACTGTATTTTTATTTTTCTTAAGTGTTGACGACTTGGTCTTAGCCTATATTTTGCAGACTTAATTGCTATGAACACTTGCAAGAGACAAAGAGCTGGTGGAATCTTATATAGAGCCTGAACGTATATTTCACAGTAAACGGAGAGAAGCTCTACAAAGGAAGCTGCAGTTGCTCAGACAGACCATTATGGAGCAACAAAATCCACCGGTTGTGAGGGCAGTGTTTTTGCCCGAAGAAGCAGCAGCAAGGCCGGTTCGCGAGGTGGCAATCCCACATGCCAATAATGTTACATCCAGTATCCGCAAACCAGAGTTTGGAGGGAGATTTGAACTCAAGCAAAATATGGTGCAATTGTTGCACACAAGCGGGCAATTTACCGGTCTCCCTCATGAAGACCCACAACAACATCTCCAAAACCTTTTGGAGATAAGTGACACTTACATACCCGCTGGAGTGTCACCTGATTATGTTCGGCTTACATTATTTCCGTTCTCATTACTCGGAGAAGCCAAGAGGTGGTTGAAAGCTGAGCCACCAAATTCAATTTCAACGTGGGATGATCTTGCACGGAAGTTCTTGATAAGGTTTTTTCCCTCTGGTAAAACAACAAGACTTAGAAGTCAAATTCTGAGTTTCAAACAGAGGGAGGGAGAAAATTTATATCAAACCTGGGAGAGATTTAAATCCATGTTGCGGGACTGTCCTCATCATCATCAGTCCAATGAGGTGTTGGTGCACACATTTATTGAGGGTTTGGAACCCCACACCAAAATATTGCTAGATTCAGCAGCTGGAGGGCAAGCGCTGGAAAAGACTTATGAGGAGCTGTACACCTTGCTAAACTGGATTTCACAGGGCAATCCAGAATGGAATGCTGATTCATCACGAGGTGGGGCAAGGAAAGCAGCAGGAATGCTTGAAGTGGATGGGTTTACAACTATCGCTGCACAGATAGCTGCCTTACAAAATCAATTGAACAACCACTTCAACAACATGACTTTAAACCAGCCGTCAGCTCCAGTTAATGCAGTCTAGCAATTGTGGTGTGAAGTGTGTGGAAGCAGTGAGCACTCAGCTTAGTGCTGTGGAGCAAATCCTGACTCAGTAAACTTTGTGGGTAATGCACAAAGAAATCACCAGCAGTATGGTAGTAGCTACAATTCAAATTGGAGGAATCATCCTAACTTCTCTTGGGGTAGCAATAACCATCAAGGCCAAAGTTCGGGTCAGGGTATGCAAAGGAATCAAGGAGGGCAATAGAACTACCAATCTCAATTCAGAAATAACAATGCACCTCCTCCACCACCATCACCCAGCATTGAGGAGATGTTCAAGACCATGATAGCTAACCAAGCTCAATTGCAGGCTGACTATGTGAAATTGGCAGCCGAAGTGAAAAACAATCAGTTAGCTACCAAGGCTCTTGAGTATCAATTTGGGCAATTTGCTAGTGCCCAAAATACAAGGCCTAGAGGAGGACTGCCAAGCGACACAGATCCGAATCCGAAGTAGGTAAATGTAGTGACCACAAGGAGTGGTTTGCAGCTGAAGGAGGTGGAACCAGAAAGACCACCTCAACACTCGGGAGCAGCAGAAGTTGAGGGGGAGCAAAGTTCGGAAAGGGGGAAGACCAAAGAAGCTGAATCAGAAAGACCTCCACCCCCGTTCCCTCAACGACTCAAGAAACACAAAGAGGAGGCGTGTTTCAAGAAATTCATGGAGGTGCTTAAACAGGTACATGTTAATTTACCTCTTGTTGATGTCTTGCAGGGAGTGCCTAAATATGCCAAATACATAAAGGACATCGTGGCCAACAAAAGTCGGTTGACTGAGTATGCCACGGTGGCTTTAACTGAGGAGTGCACTTCCCAGATCCAAAATAGACTGCCCACCAAGCTAAAAGACCCTGGAAGTTTTACTATCCAGCTTACTATTGGGCAGAGCATCCGAGCTCGTGGATTGTGTGATTTGGGGGCAAGTATAAATCTGATGCCGTCTTCGGTATTCAGAAAGTTGGGTTTAGGGAGTCCTAGACCCACAACGGTAATATTGCAATTGGCAGATCGATCCTTAGCTAGGCCGGATGGCATTGTTGAGGATGTTCTATTGCAAGTTGGCTCCCTAATTTTCCCGGTAGATTTTGTTGTTCTTGATTTTGAACCAGACGCGGAAGTCCCATTTATTTTGGGACGACCCTTCTTGGCAACCGGGAAAGCATTAATCGACGTAGCTGCGGGGCAACTAACAATGCGAGCACATGACAAAATAGAGGTATTTGATGTGTTAAAAGCCATGAAGCTGCCAGCTATAAATGAGGAGCTTTCAGCAATCAATGTGGTTGAACATGAAGAAATTCGGCAGATTATTGAATCTCAAGACCCATTGGAAAGAGCGTTGACGCACTCCGATCATTTTGGAGATAGAAAGGCGTGTGGAATGGTCCAATTGTTGAATGGAGCACAGAATCATCCGAGGAGACAAGAGTTTCAATCATTGATGAGATCTCTAGAGCCTTTGCCGAAACCATCAGTTGAGGAGGCGCCGAAGCTGGAGTTAAAAGAATTGCCTCCCCATTTAAAATATATCTTTTTGGGGGAGGGTGAGACGTTACCAGTTATCATCTCTGCAGACTTGACGGAGGCACAGGAGAAGGTAGCATTGGATGTCCTCAAAAAGAGGAAGAAAGCAATGGGTTGGCAAATGTCAGATATTCAGGGGATCAATCCAGCTTTCTGTACACACAGGATATTCATGGAGACAGGAGCCAAACCAACCGTTCAGCTGCAACGGAGACTTAATCCAGCAATGAAGGATGTGGTGAGGAAAGAAATAATCAAGTGGCTTGATGCAGGTGTGGTCTACCCAATTTCAGACAGTGAATGGGTCAGCCCCGTTCAATGTGTTCCAAAGAAAGGGGGAATGACTGTAGTCACCAACGAGAAAAATGAGTTGATCCCTACTCGAACCGTCACAGCCTGGCGGATTTGCATGGACTACAGAAAGCTAAACGAAGCCACGAGGAAAGATCATTACCCCATCCCTTTTATTGATCAAATACTGGACAGGTTGGCGGGACAGGAATATTATTGCTTCCTTGATGGGTACTCTGGTTATAACCAAATAGACATAGCTCTAGAGGATCAAGAGAAGACGACTTTTACCTGTCCTTATGGGACATATGCTTTCAGGCGAAGGCCTTTTGGGTTATGCAATGCACCGGCCACATTTCAGAGATGCATGATGGCTATTTTCCATGACATGGTGGAGGATTTTGTTGAGGTATTTATGGATGATTTTTCTGTTTTTGGTAATTCGTTTGCTACTTGTTTGCAGAATCTTGACAGGGTGTTGGCTCGTTGTGAGGAATCCAACCTTGTATTAAACTGGGAGAAATGCCACTTCTTGGTGAAGGAGGGTATTGTCCTCGGCCACAAAGTATCTAGAAAGGGGTTGGAAGTCGATCGTGCTAAGATCGAGGTTATTGAAAAGTTGCCACCACCAGTGTCAGTGAAAGGTGTGCGCAGTTTTCTTGGGCATGCAGGATTCTACAGACGATTCATCAAAAACTTTTCTAAAATTTCTAGACCACTATGCAGATTGCTGGAAAAAGAGGTGAAGTTTGAGTTGAATGATGAGTGTGTTAAGGCATTTGAAGAGCTGAAGCATAAATTGATAGAAGCACCTATCCTCACTTCTCCGGACCGGGAACAACCATTTGAGCTGATGTGTGATGCTAGTGATGTGGCTGTGGGAGCTGTATTGGGGCAAAGAAAAAATAGAATCTTTCATTCTATCCATTATGCAAGCAAAACGCTGAATACAGCCCAAAGCAACTACACAGTCACAGAGAAGGAAATGCTAGCCTTGGTGTTTGCATTTGACAAATTCAGGTCCTATTTGGTGGGTTCGAAAGTGGTGGTGTACACAGACCATGCAGCGATTCGGTACCTATTCAACAAGAAGGATGCTAAGCCGAGGTTGATAAGATGGATCTTGTTGTTGCAGGAGTTCGATCTCGAGATTAAAGACCGAAAGGGGAGCGAGAATCAGGTAGCAGATCACCTATCACGATTGGAAAGCCGGTCGCATGTGATGGAAAGTGATAACATAAATGAAGAGTTCCCAGATGAGCAACTCTTGGCAGTGGGGGAAGCTGAAGTTCCATGGTATGCAGACATAGTCAACTTGCTAATGAGCGGAGTCTACCCACCTGAGGCAACAGACCAGCAAAGAAGGAAATTGAGGCATGATAGCCGGCACTATGTTTGGGATGAACCATATTTATTCAAACAGGGACTAGATCAGGTAATGAGAAGATGCATCCCAGAGAGTCAGATTGCAGAGGTGTTGAGGGGCTGCCATTCTTCATTGTATGGAGGGCATCACGGAGGCGAGAGAACAACACACAAGGTTCTACAGACAGGTTTCTTCTGGCCAACACTGTTCAGAGACTCTATGGCGTATGTCAGAATGTGTGATAGATGTCAACGTACAGGATCAATTGGCAGAAGACAAGAGATGCCGCTGCAGAATATACTGGAAGTTGAGCCCTTTGATGTATGGGGCATTGACTTCATGGGTCCATTCCCACCGTCATTTGGTAATCATTACATCTTGGTGGCTGTAGATTATGTATCAAAATGGGTGGAAGCAATAGCTTGCCCCAGGAATGACAACAAGGTAGTAATGAAGTTTTTGAAAAAACACATCCTCACAAGGTTCGGCACACCCCGAGCCATTATCAGTGATGGAGGGGCTCATTTTGTCAATGCAAGTTTCAAGAAATTGCTAGCCAAGTATGGGGTGCACCATAAAGTGGCAACAGCATACCACCCCCAAACTAGTGGGCAAGTAGAGGTGTCAAATAGAGAAGTGAAGCAGATTCTTTAGAAAATGGTGAATACACAACGAAATGATTGGTCCAGCAAACTTGATGATGCGTTGTGGGCTTACAGAACTGCTTACAAGACACCGATTGGAACCTCACCATACCGATTGGTCTATGGAAAAACACGTCATCTTCCGGTGGAATTAGAGCACCGAGCTTTCTGGGCTGTCAGGAAGCTAAATATGGACTTAGAGCTGGCGGGCAAAAAGAGACTCATGCAGCTCAGTGAACTTGATGAGTTCCGCTGGCATGCCTATGAGAGTGCCAAGTACTACAAGGAAAGAACTAAAAGATGGCATGATAAGCATGTGGTGCACCACATTTTCGAGCCGGGACAGAAAGTGTTGCTCTTCAATTCGAGATTGAAGTTGTTTCCAGGGAAGCTGAGGTCTAAATGGTCAGGACCATTTGAAGTGGTAAGAATGACCCCGCACGGGGCGGTATAATTGTGGCAAGAAGATCGGAGTGCCACGTTCTTAGTAAATGGCCAAAGGTGTAAGCACTACTGGGGGGAGGACAGTGATCGAGAGAAATCGTCCATCACCCTAGCGGACAATTGAGCTTAAATGACGTCGAGCCGCGACGGTGAACCAGGCGCTGCACGAGAGGCAACCCGTGAAAATTTTTTCTTTTATTTTGCAAAGTGTAAATAGATTTTTCTTTTTCTTTTTCTTGATTGATTACAAAATTTTTCGTTTTAGTTAGTATTTTTTATTTTTAGTTAGGTGAAACCTATTATTCTAACCAATTCTATTTGGTGAGATGATTTTCAGGTCAAACGGAGAAAAATGTGCACGGAATCGTGAAGGAAAAGTCGAGGTATGAAAAATTAATAAAATGTAGAAGACAGTGAGCTGGGGCGATAGCTCCGTGTCACGGAGGAGGACCTCCGCGTTACCCTCCGTAACACGTTGAGGTGTAACCCGAAAATTTTAAAAATTTCCAGTATGCTATCGCGATGGCTCCGTGTCACGGAGGTAGTGCACCGCGATGCACTCCGTGACACGTTGCCGTGTATATCGCGACGGGTCACACCGGGTTGCTTGGTGACCCGCGTGTTTTTCTACCTTTTAAACCCCGAATTCTTCCCTTTTCCCCTCATTTTCAATTTCCTCCGCGATCAAACGTCCCAAAACCCCTCTCCCACCAACGTGCCACGGCTTAAGGCAACAATTTACT
The DNA here is from genome assembly GCA_035772735.1 of Datura wrightii. Taxonomy (NCBI): domain Eukaryota; kingdom Viridiplantae; phylum Streptophyta; class Magnoliopsida; order Solanales; family Solanaceae; genus Datura; species Datura wrightii. Next base: position 103,534,134 of record JASDFA010000007.1, read on the forward strand.
GAGTTTTCTTTGATTATTCAACTACAAGGTATGTTTTCCAATTCCCTCTCAAGTTTTTGTCGATTTTCTTTGATTTTAAGCATGGGAGGTGAACTAAATCGCCCTAAGTCGAAATTCAGCATGAATTCAAGTTATTTGTTGATTGATAAATGTTCGGAATGTCGTTATGATTGTTTGAACTTGTCAATTGCATAAATTATTCGAATTTGATTGCAAAAATCAATTCTAGGGCTTGTTGTTGAATTTGAAGTTAGAAATGTAATGAAATCATGAATTGTATGCCGGGTTGTACGTGTTGAATGAGATGAGTCGTTGTACAAAGTGTTAGGATGTTAATAGACGACGAGTTCTCGGGTTTGGGGGAAATGTTGAAAAATTGTTTGTATTTGGTTGGTTGGATAGGTTAATGTATATAAATTTTTGTTGTTATTTTTGTTTCTTTGTTTTTTCTTTGCTAAGTGCGAGGGTTAAAATGTTGGCGATGGTAGTAATTGTGATTAGCTGTACGAAGTATGAGTAGTATGCAGAAGTTATACCGTCGAATTTTTTCTGTTTAGACGCACTAAGCATGATTGTATAGCTGGTTGTTGTGTGTAAATAAAGTTATTCTTGCCATAGGTTATAATTGTAACTAAGGACTAAGTTTGGGGTAATTTAGCGTAACCCGACCTTAGCCGAAGTTAATATTTATTTAGCTTAACATGGCGATTGTTGACGTGTGTTGACAGGCAAAAGGCAAGCCGGCAAGATAAAGGGAAGGGTGCATCAACTTCAGGCACCGAAAGAAAGCGACTCAGACTGGGCACAGCAGTCCCAGCTGCACCAGCAGTTCCACGCGGCCAGCGCCGCCAATATGGAACAAGATGGGTGACGGACGAGGGGAAAAAGTGGTATGCGAAGCATAAAGAGAACAAATATTTCCCCGAGGAGCATATAGCACGGGAGCCATTGGCACAGGAGTTCCCCAGGATAGTTCACCGGATTGAGGCTGCTGGGCTAAATTTCATATTCGAGGAGCCCAAAGAATGCAACCTGCACTTGGTTCGGGAGTTCTATGCCAACTGGAACCCGTCAATAAGAAGTCACACCATCAAAATCAGAGGGCAGATAGTCACTCTGGAGCCCCACCAGCTCAATGCCATCATAGGAGCGCGCAACACAAACGCCCACGTCCTCAGACAGCTGAACATTACCCCACCGTATGTTGACATCAGACGCACACTGTGTGGGGCCCAATCCACAGCTAGATGGAGCAGGCATAAGGAAAGGGGCTACCATCAGACTCTGCCATATTCTCAGATGAACAGGGAAGCCTGTATTTGGCTAAAGATAGTCTGCTCGTGCCTAATCCTGGGGGTACATATGACTGATGTAACCCGGGATCGTGTTTGCCTGGTGTACGCCCTGATGAAAGGGCTGGAGATTAATGTCGGGGCGGTTATCATATCTGCCATGAAGAGAGCCCGATTGCACCAGGGCCACAGGTATGGGTTCGGTGGACTACTCACCACCTTTCTCTGGGGCCTCTATGTTGAGGAGGAGGCCCTCGATTATATCCCGCAGTTGGAGCGGCGGGCCTTGGATGTGACTAAAACTAAGGCTGCCGACACCACCCACGGGCCAGTGCTGACACTTGCCGAGCGACACGCTCGTGATGACCAGTATATGGCGCGGATGTATGGGATGCAGATGCTCCAGCTCAGGTTAGGTAGGAGGCCGGCGACGGAGGAGGAGCTATGGCAGCTCGAGCTAGATTACCCGTTTGGCGAAAACGCCAGGGCTCTATGTCGAGTGGGGCCAGCCTTTGTAGAGCCCACTGATGATGACGTCCCCACGGACGAGGAGACAAGTCGGGAGGACTTCGATGTGGAGTCCGATGATGAAGACGGAGGCGACTCGGACATGGGAGATGAGGCAGCAGCCCCTGATGAAGAAGTGGAATACTTTGACTGATCAGGGAGTTCCACCACCCGATTATGTGCTATTTAATTTTTGTGAACACTGGGGACAGTGTTCGGATTAAGTGTGGGGTGGGAGTAGTTAGGTGCTAGGCTGGGCTGGTTTGTTTGTATGTTCTCCTCTGTTATTTTGTATGTTATGTTTCCCTGTGTTTGTGAATTTTCAAACTGTTCTGTATTTGTAAATATTTGTGGAATTGATGTGTGTTGTTGAATATTGCCAGCTGATTCTGTAAATATTTTTGTAAATATTTTGTAAATATTTTGGCTTATCGAAATGATTGATATTTTTAAAATTTTTTGAAAATATTTTGTTCATATTTAAAATATTTTGTAAATAATTTTTCTATCAAAATGATCGACGGTTTGCAAAATTTTTCAAAACTTTTTAATTTTGGGTTTCTCGGCGTTTGTTTTCGGTTCTTTTACCGAGAAGGGTCCCATTAAACCGACGTCATAGTTAGTGACCGTTCCCTATGATGGATGGATGACGACCGTCTTAAGGGAAATGTAGTCGTTAGGAGTAGATATTTTTCTTTCAATTTATTTTCAGTTTTTCTTTGGTGGATTGCATCCCGGAACCTGTAGTTACTATATGGTTGTGAAATTTTGGTTGCGTGTTGTACATGATATTCAAAATGCAAAGGTGATTCGTATAAAAGCTTGCAATTTTTTAAATATGTTGAGATACCTAGGCTGTAGAGTTCGATTCAGTGTGAGTGAGGCTTAATGTTTGAATTCATGTAATTAGCTGATTGAAGACTCTGTGAATACATCTTGAATCGAGCATGTGCATAAAGTGTGAAGTGAGGTATTGTTATTCCATGCTATTGTGAAGTGTCTAGAACTTGCCTGGTGTGTGTACAAAACGAAATGAAGGTGTATTGTAGGAAAGGATGTAGGCATTTCTTTGTTTTAACCGAGAGTTTCTATTTTTCTTGTCATACTCCCCCTGTCTGTGATTGTATACCCTAGTCAGCCCGTTGAGCCTTTAGCCTATTATTTCTTTCTTTTGTCCAAAAAGCTTAAACTGAGCTTAGTTCCTTCTTTTCATTAGCCGTAAAGTCTATACAAAACTCTTAAGCGCTTAAGAAGACAAAATAATTTTCCAAAGTGTCAAAGAGTGAAAATGGTGAAAAGAAAAAGAAAAGTAGAGTGAGGGAAGAAAAGAAAAGGTTGAAGGTGCACTGGTTATAAATAGACGATAATGAAGGTGCATGAATAACCTTTGTTATTGTGTCAAGTGTGCTTAATGAAATGGGCCATACTAAGGTAAATCATCAAGAATGGGATGATGAAAAAAAAGAAAAGAGAGAAACAATGTCCATGAGTTGATGGGAATGTGTTGCAAAGGCGCTTAAGGATGCTAGTGGTTATTATTGACTAATTCAATATATACTAGTTCCATAGCTTCCATTACAACCCATTAAAGTCCTACGTGATCTTACATTGCATTTCTTTATATTAGTGGAGTAATACACTAAGGGCAAGCCTATGGGTCATGACATGATGCATGTGAATTCTTTTGGGAGAGAGAGTGAAATTGTTTTTACATGCCCCTACTTGAATGTTTGTGTGTCACATGAGCAAAAAGGGGAAGATTCTCTTGAGTTGTGAGGGCACATGCTTGATGAAAGATTGATTTTCGTGTCGGATATCTTGATTAACTGATTTGCATGAGTTTGCCGATATCAAGAGTCGATTCTTAAAGTCTAGGAAGTCTTAATGTATTGAAGGTCATTGCATTGTTAAGACCATGCATGTTTTCTTGATGATTTGAAATATTGAATGATCGGTATGACCGTAGCTTAAATTGTCGCACTATAGTAGCAAAGGTTGGGATGTAAATTGCATGAATTGTATGTTTGTTGTTCGAGGACGAACAAGGATTTAAGTGTGGGGTAAGTGATCTTGGGCAGATTTATATGCCCAAGTGATACTCAAAAGTATCATTTTCGCCTTGTTTATCTAGCAATGTGTATACATTTTCATGTAATTGGTAATAAAATGTGAATTTATACTAACCAACATGATTAGCATTGTTTTGTAGGTAAAATGTGATTTCGGGAAGCTAAAATGTATGTTGGATGATATCGGAGTTGGACTTGGATGCGAGCAAGGAAAAAGGCATAGGACTGCACGAATTAAAGGGGCTCCGCGATGGAGCCGTGTCACGCTACCATCGCGGAGGCATTCTGCCTGGAGGGTGAAAATTCACCAATTTCCAGTGGAGGTTCGCGTCTTCTCCGTGGCACGGTGGCTAGCCTCCACGTTACACGCCGTGCTACGTTGGTGTTTGATTTCGCGGACCCCCAGTTCCAGTGAGGGTCCGCGTTCACGGCGTGTCACGGAGGCAGTGCTCCGCGATGCACTCCGTGACACGTTGCTCATTATTCCGGGAAAAATTCCCACTAGTATAAATAGAACACTTAAGTGTATTTTTCATAATTCAGACTTGGTGGAGCAAGGACGTGGGTTACAGGTGTTCGGGTGTTCCGGTATGGGTTAAAAACTGACACGCAAGTGCACGTAGTCAAACAAGTAATAAAGTGGCTAAGTAGCCAAGTATCGATCCAAGGAGGCTCAAGATATGTAAAGTTGCCTAGTTTACTATATTCCTATTTCACTTCTAATTATGCTAACAACAATGTAACCAACAGTTACTTGAGTTTTTGTTTCTAAACTATATCTACTACAATTTATAACCACTATTTACTGTGAATTTAGACAATGGATATGAACATGCCAAGGTTAAGAACAAGTAATGAACTTGATAATCATGATAATTTGGTTAATCTCTTCTTCATGTTGCTAGCCAAGAACATTCGCCTAGAAATTAAAACTCTCGTATTTAATTTCACTTTAGAATCATAAACCATCCGTCTACATTTCTGTGAACAAATGCAATTTATGACCTAGCACTACAATTCCGGTTCCTAAATTGACTAATACGGCTTTCAAGTATATTTCTATCAGGAAAGCACATCAAAACCCAATTTTCCCAAATCAAGTTAAGAACAATACCCTATTAATTCACAACTTTCCAATTTCTTGCTCTTTCGAGTGAAATTGGACTTTTTAGATGTACATTAATGTTGGCCAAGCACTAATGCAGTAAAAACAAGAATTAATAGAACAACATAGAAGAAGAAGAAGAAAACCATATCATTTACAATCAAAATTCACTACACATGTTCAAAACCTCAGCAAAGAAGAGAATTAGCCACTCATTTGTGGATTGATCATCCTAAAATGAGTGTAAATCATACGTACAATTGATAGAAAGAAGAAAAGAAGAGAAGAAATCCCTTAGCTTTTTCGTTCCTCAACTGCTCCTAACCCACGTCCTTGCTCTCCACTTCTGAACTCAGTCTAAAAACTAAAAACTGCTTAAAATAAACCTAAGTGTGCTATTTATACTAGTGGGAAATTTTTCCCCGAATAACAAGCAACGTGTCACGGAGGCCAACGCGGAGCACTGCCTCCGTGACACGGCGTGGACGCGGACCTTCACTGGAATTTCAGGGTCCGATAAATTAGCCTCAACGTGGCACGGAGGCCAACGCGGAGGCCTCTCTCCGTGCCACGGAGCTGACACGATGGCACACTGGAAATTGCCATTTTAATTCCTATTCAGGCAGTGTGCTACCGCGATGGTAGCGTGGCACGGCTCCATCGCGGAGCCCCTATAAAATGTGCGTTCCAATGTCTTTTCCACGCTCGCATCCAAGTCCAACTCCGATATAGTTCCAACATGCATTTTAGCTCCTAAAAATCACATTTACCTGCAAAACAAATACTAATCATGTTGGTTAGTATAACTTCGCATTTTATTACCAATTACATGATATTATATACACATTGCACAACAAACAAGGTAAAAATGATACGTTTAAGTATCACTTGGGCATATAAATCTGCCCAAGATCACTTACCCCACACTTAAATCCTTGTTCGTCCTCGAATAACATATACACAAATCATGCAAATTACATCCCAACCTTCGTCACTATGGTGCGACCATTTACGCTATGGTCATATCGATTATTCAATTTTTGCAAATCATCACGAAAACATGCTTGGTCTTACAATACAATGACCTTTAATACATCAAGACTTCCTAGACCTTTAAGAATTGATTTTTGATATCGGCAAACTCATGCAAATCAGCTAATCAAGAAATCCGACACAAAAATCAATCTTTCCTCAAGCATGTGCCCTCACAACTCGAGAGAATCTTCCCCTTTATGTTCATGCAGCATACAAACATTCAAGTAGGGGCATACAAAAATTAATTTCACTCACTCTCCCAAAAGAATTCACATGCCTCATGTCATGACCCATAAGCTTACCCTTAGTGTATTACTCCACTAATATAAAGAAATGCAATGTAAGATCACGTAGGACTTTAATGGGTTGTAACGGGGCTATGGATCTAGTATATATGTATATTGGATTAGCCAATAATAGTCGCTAGCATCCTTAAGCGCCTTTTCAACTCATTCCCATCGACTTATGGACATTGTTCCTCTCTTTCCTCTTTTTCTCCCATTCATGCTGGTTTCCTTTCGTACAACCCATTTCATCAAACACACTTGACACAAAACAAAGGGTTTTCATGTACCCTCGCTATCATGTAATTATAGCAAGTGCCTCTTCAACATCATCTTTTCTTTCTTCACTCTGCTTTTCCTTTTTCTTTTCACTCTTTAACACATTGGGAAAACATTTTCTTTTCTTTGTAAGCGCTTAAGAGTTTTGTATAGACTTTAAGGCTAATGAAAAGAAGGAATAAAGCTTAGTTTATACAATTTTGGACAAAAGAAAGAAAGAAATCGGCTAGAGGCTCAACGGGCTGACTAGGGTATACAACATATACAAAGGTAAAATTTGACAAGAAAAAAATGGAATCTATCGGTTAAAACAAAGAAATGCCTACATCCTTTCCAACACAACACTTCCTTCATTTCGTTTTGTATACACACCAGGCAAGTTCTAGACAATTCACAATGGCATGGAATAACAATACCTCACTTCACACTTCGTGCACATGCTCGAATCAAGATGCATTCACAGACTCTCTAATTAGCCAATCACATGAATTCAAAATTAAGCCTCAATCATACTGAATCAAATTCTATAGCCTGGGTAACTCAACATATTTATCAAATTGCATGCTTTCAAACGAATCATTTTCACATTTTGAACATCAGTTACACACGCAACGAAATTTTAGCAACCATAAGCAACTACAGTCTATTGATGCAATCCACCAAAGAAAAAAATAAAAACAAATAAAAATCCTACTCCTACCGACTACATTTCCTTTAAGACGGTCGTCATCCATCCATCATATGGAACAGTCACTAACTATGACATCGGTTCAATGGGACTATTCTCGGTAAAAGAACCAAAAACAAACTCCGAGAAACCCAAAAAAATAAAAATCGAAAAATTTTGCAACACATCGATCACTTCGATAGAAAGAAAATATTTACAAGTGCAAAATATTTTCGCGCAAATTTGTGAAAAATATCGATCATCTCGATAGAAAAAAATATTTACAAACTATTTACAAAATATTTACACTGACAACCATAACTTTTCATAACAACATTCATCCAAACCAAGGAAAAACATACAGCAAATTAGAGCCCAAGTCCCAGCACCTAGCTACTCCCCACCCCACACTTAAATCGAACACTGTCCCCAGTGTTCACAAAAATTACAACACAAAAAATTCGGGTGGTGGAACTCCCTGATTAGTGGAAATATTCGACTTCTTCATCCGGTGCTGCGGCCTCGTCGCCCAAGTCTGAATCAACTCCATCATCGTCATCGGACCCCACATCGGAGTCCTCCCGACGCGTCTCCTCATCAGTAGGGACATCGTCATCCGTCGGCTCCATGAAGGCTGGTCCCACCCGACATAAGGCTCTGGCGTTCTCGCCAAAGGGGTAGTCCAGCTCCAGCTGCCATAATTCTTCCTCGGTGGCTGGTCTCCCACCAATTCGTAGCTGAAGCATCTGCATGCCAAACATACGGGCCATGTACTGATCGTCACGAGCATGTCGCTCACCCAAAGTCAGTACTGGTCCATGTGTAGTGTCGGGGGCCTTAGTCTTTGTCACATCGAGGGCCCTCCGCTCCAACTGCGGAATGTAGTCCAAGGCTTCTTCCTCAATGTCGAGGCCTCAGAGGAAGGTGGTGATGAGTCCGCCAAACCCGTATCTGTGGCCCTGGTGCAGTCTGGCTCTCTTCATGGCAGATATTATTACCGCCCCAACATTAATCTCAAGCCCTTTCATAAGGGCATACACCAAGCAGACACGGTCCCGGGTCACGTCCATCATATGAACTCCCAGGATCAAACACGAACACACAATCTTCAGCCATATTCTGGCCTCCCTGTTCATCTGCGAATAAGGCAGCGTCTGGTGGTAACCCCTCTCCTTATGTCTACTCCATCGGGCTGTGGATCGAGCCCCACACAACGTACGTCTGATGTCGGCATACGGTGGGGTGATGTTTAGCTGGCGGAGAACGTGGGCGTCTGTGTACCGCGCTCCAACGATGGCATTCAGCTGCTGGGGTTCCAGAGTGACAATCTGCCCTCTGATTTTCACTGTGTGGCTTCTGATGGCCGGATTCCAATTTGTGTAGAACTCTCGGACCAAGTGAAGGTTGCACTCCTTGGGCTCCTGAAAGATAAAGTTGAGCCCAGCTGCTTCAATTCTCTGTACAATGTGAGGGAACTCCTGTGCGAGTGGTTCCCGTGCAATATGTTCTTCCGGGAAGTACTTGCTCTCCTTATGATTATTATACCATTTCTTTCCTTCCTCGGTTACCCATCTTGTTCCGTATTGGCGGCGTTGGCCGCGCGGAACAGCGGGTGCAGCTGGGACTGCGGTGCCCAGTCTCATCCTTTTCCTACCGGTGCCTGAGGTAGAAGCACCCTTGCCTTTATCTTGTCTGCTCGCCATTGTACCTGTCAATTTACACAAACAAGCACAAAGTTAAGCTAAAAACTTGTTAACTTCGGCTAAGGTCGGGTTACACAACATTTACCCCACACTTAGGCCTTAGCTACTTCTACAAATTACGGCAAGGATAACTCTAATTACACCACAGACAACACTATACACTTCATGCTTAGTGCGTTCAAAAAAAAATTTTGACAGCATAACGGTTAGTGTACTACTCATACTTCATACAGCTAATCTCAATCCTACTATCGCTAACAATTCAGACATCGCACTTCGCAACAAAAACAACAACAAAATAAAAACAACGATAAAAACATTCTATATACAATCTAATCCAAACAATCTAACCAATTTACACACTTTTTGCATTTTTCCAAAAAAAAATTCGAGAATTTGTCGTCTTTTAACATTTACACAATATTTACCGCGACTTCTCTCAAATTACAAACACACCCCGGCATCTAATTTGCCGACTTATCAAGTCGCTCAAGTTAAATTCAACAATTCATGCCCTAGAATACAATTCTATAATCAAATTCGAATTATTTACGCAATCGATAAGTTCAAACTCTAAATACAACAATCCAAACATATATCAATCACAAATAATCCAACATTCATGTTTAATTTCTACCTAGGGTGATATATCTCACCTCACATGCCCACATTTGACAAAAATCGCCAAAAAATTGAGATAGACGATGAAAACATACCTTTGAATTGAGAAACCGAAGAAACTTGACGTATTCCTTGCCTAGGAACGTGGCACGGTGCTTGGGGAGGGGGAAATAGGTGTTTTGGTCGCGGAGGGAAGAGGGAATGGGAAGAAATGGGGCGAAATCGGGGGTTTTAATTTAAGAAAATACGCGGGTCACCCGGCAACCCGGTGTGACCCGGCACCAAATACACGACAACGTGTCACGGAGGGTAACGCGGAGACCCTCCTCCGTGACACGGAGCCAACGCGTTGGCTTACTGGAATTTTTGAAAAATCCGGATTTTGCCTTCAACGTGTCACGGAGGGTAACGCGGAGCCCTACCTCCGTGACACGGCGCCAACGCGCCAGTGCACTGTTTCTTCAATTAATTTAATTTTTCATACGTTGCCTCATTTTCTCGATTCCATGTATATTTCCTCCGTTATACCTGAAAATCACCTCACTAAATAAAAATTGGTTAGATTAATAGATTTCCCTAACTAAAATAAAAAATACTAACTAAAATGAAAATCTAAACCTAATCAAGACAAGAAAAAGAAAAATAACAATTGGAAATAAAATAAAAAAATAAAAATAAAAAATAAAAATAAAAACAAAAATAAAGATAAAAATTAACTACACTATGCAAAAAAAAGAAAAATAAAATATTTTTCTCACGGGTTGCCTCCCGTGCAGCGCCTGGTTTACCGTCGCGGCTCGACGTCCTTTATGCTCACTTGTCTACTAGGGTGATGGACGATTTGTCCCGATCATGGTCATCCCCCCAGTAGTTCTCAACCTTATCCGGTGGCCTTCCTAGTAACTCTCGGGAATCACTCATTCCATTAGCATTCCCATGATCAATCACATTGATCACCGAGAGTTCCTTATAAACAGTTGGGAGCTTAGGTACCTTGTACACATCGAACACTTCGACCTTGTCATGTGCTCGCATCGTGAGTTGACCCGCAGCTACATAAATTAATGCCTTTCCGGTTGCCAAAAAGGGTCATCCCAAAATAAATGGGACTTCAGCATCTGGTTCAAAATCCAGAACAATAAAATCGACCGGAAAAATGAGAGAGCCTACTTGCACTAACACATCCTCAACAATGCCATCCGGCTTAGCTAAAGACCTGTCTGCTAGCTGCAAGATTACCGTTGTAGGTCTAGGACTCCCTAGACCTAACTTTCTGAATACCGAAGATGGCATCAGATTTATGCTTGCCCCCAAGTCGCATAATCCACGAGCTCGGATACTTTGCCCAATCGTAAGCTGGATAGTAAAACTTCCAGGGTCTTTCAATTTTGTGGGCAACCTATTCTGAATACGGGAAGTGCATTCCTCCGTTAAAGCTACCGTGGCATACTCAGTCAAACGACTTTTGTTAGCCACGATGTCTTTAATATATTTCACATATTTTGGCACTCCCTGCAAGACATCAACAAGAGGTAAGTTAACATGTACCTGTTTAAGTACCTCCATGAATTTCTGGAAACACGCCTCCTCCTTGTGTTTCTTAAGTCGTTGAGGGAACGGGGGTGGAGGCCTTTCTGGTTCAGCTTCTTTAGTCTTCCCCTTATCTGAGATTTGCTCTCCCTCAACATCTGCTGCTCCTGACTTTTGAGGCGGTCTTTCCGGTTCCACCTCCTTTAACTGCAAACCACTCCTCGTGGTCACTGCATTTACCTGCTTCGGATTAGGATCCGTGTCGCTAGGTAGTCCTCCTCTGGGTCTCGTATTTTGGGCACTAGCAAATTGCCCAAACTGATATTCAAGAGCCTTGGTCGCCAATTGCTTATTCTTCACTTCGGCTGCCAATTTAACATAGTCAGCCTGCAATTGCGCCTGATTAGCGATCATGGTTTTGAACATCTCCTCAATGGTAGGTGATGGTGGTGGAGGAGGGGCATTGTGATTTCTGAATTGAGCTTGATAATTTTGTTGCCCTCCTTGATTTCTCTGCATACCCTGACCAGAACTTTGGCCTTGTTGGTTGTTGCTACCCCACGAAAAATTCGGATAGTTTCTCCAATTTGAGTTGTAGCCACTACCAAACTGCTGCTGATTTCTCTGTGCATTGCCCACAAAGTTAACAGAATCAGGATTTGCACCACAGCATTCAGCTGAATGCTCACTACTACCACACACTTCACACCACATCTGTTGAACTGCATTGACTGAAGCTGAAGGCTGGTTCAAATTCATATTGCTGAAGTGAGTGTTTAACTGATTTTGCAAAGCGGCTATCTGTGCAGCGATAGCTGTAAACCCATCCACTTCAAGCACTCCCGCTGCTTTCCTTGCTCCACCTCTTGAAGAATCTGCATTCCATTTTTGATTGCCTTGTGAAATTCGGTTGAGCAAAGTGTACAGCTCCTCGTAAGTCTTTTCCAGTGCTTGCCCTCCAGCTGCTGAATCTAACAGAATTTTAGTGTGGGGTTCCAAACCCTCAATAAATGTGTGTACCAACACCTCATTGGACTGATGATGATGAGGACAGTCCCACAACATGGATTTAAATCTTTTCCAGGCTTGATATAGATTTTCTCCCTCCCTCTGTTTAAAACTTAGAATTTGACTTCTAAGTCTGGCTGTTTTACAAGAAGGGAAAAATCTAATCAGAAACTTCCGTGCAAGATCATCCCACGTTGATATAGAATTGGGTGGTTCAGCTTTTAACCACCTCTTGGCTTCACCAAGTAAGGAAAACGGAAATAAGGTGAGCCGAACATAATCAGGTGACACTCCAGTGGGTATATAAGTGTCACTTATCTCCAAAAAGTTTTGGAGATGTTGTTGTGGATCTTCATGAGGGAGACCGGTAAATTGCCCGCTTGTGTGCAAAAGTTGCACCATATTCTGCTTTAATTCAAACCTCCCTCCAGGCTCTGGTTTGCGGATACTAGAATGTACATTGTTGGCGTGTGGGATTACCACCTCGCGAACCGGCCTTGCTGCTGCTTCATCGGGCACTAACACTGCCCTCACAACTGGTGGATTTTGTTGCTCCATAATAGATTGTCGGAACAACTGCAGCTTCTTTTGTAGACTTCTCTACGTTGACTATGAAATTCACGTTCAGGCTCTAAGTAAGATTCCACTAGCTCCTTGTCCCTTGCCAGTGTTCACAGAAACAAAATCTGCAAAATACAGGCTAAGACCAAGTTGTTAACACTTAAGAAAATAAAAATAAAAATACAGTAAATTTACACTAAACACAATTTCACAAATTGCCTAGCCTCCCCGGCAACGGCACCAAAAACTTGGTCGGGTGTTCCGGTATGGGTTAAAAACCGACACGCAAGTGCACGTGGTCAAACAAGTAATAAAGTGGCTAAGTAGCCAAGTATCGATCCAAGGAGGCTCAAGATATGTAAAGTTGCCTAGTTTACTATATTCCTATTTCACTTCTAATTATGCTAACAACAATGTAACCAACAGTTACTTGAGTTTTTGTTTCTAAACTATATCTACTACAATTTATAACCACTATTTACTGTGAATTTAGACAATGGATATGAACATGCCAAGGTTAAGAACAAGTAATGAACTTGATAATCATGATAATTTGGTTAATCTCTTCTTCATGTTGCTAGCCAAGAACATTTGCCTAGAAATTAAAACTCTCGTATTTAATTTCACTTTAGAATCATAAACCATCCGTCTACATTTCTGTGATCAAATGCAATTTATGACCTAGCACTACAATTCCGGTTCCTAAATTGACTAATACGGCTTTCAAGTATATTTCTATCAGGAAAGCACATCAAAACCCAATTTTCCCAAATCAAGTTAAGAACAATACCCTATTAATTCACAACTTTCTAATTTCTTGCTCTTTCGAGTGAAATTGGACTTTTTAGATGTACATTAATGTTGGCCAAGCACTAATGCAGTAAAAACAAGAATTAATAGAACAACATGGAAGAAGAAGAAGAAAACCATATCATTTACAATCAAAATTCACTACACATGTTCAAAACCTCAGCAAAGAAGAGAATTAGCCACTCATTTGTGGATTGATCATCCTAAAATGAGTGTAAATCATACGTACAATTGATAGAAAGAAGAAAAGAAGAGAAGAAATCCCTTAGCTTTTTCGTTCCTCAACTGCTCCTAACCCACGTCCTTGCTCTCCACTTCTGAACTCAGTCTAAAAACTAAAAACTGCTTAAAATAAACCTAAGTGTGCTATTTATACTAGTGGGAAATTTTTCTCGGAATAACAAGCAACGTGTCACGGAGGCCAATGCGGAGAACTGCCTCCGTGACACGGCGTGGACGCGGAACTTCACTGGAATTTCAGGGTCCGGTAAATTAGCCTCAACGTGGCACGGAGGCCAATGCGGAGGCCTCTCTCCGTGCCACGGAGCTGACGCGATGGCACACTGGAAATTGCCATTTTAATTCCTGTTCAGGCAGTGTGCTACCGCGATGGTAGTGTGGCACGGCTCCATCGCGGAGCCCCTATAAAATGTGCATTCCAATGTCTTTTCCACGCTCGCATCCAAGTCCAACTCCGATATAGTTCCAACATGCATTTTAGCTCCTAAAAATCACATTTACCTGCAAAACAAATGCTAATCATGTTGGTTAGTATAAATTTGCATTTTATTACCAATTACATGATATTATATACACATTGCACAACAAACAAGGTAAAAATGATATGTTTAAGTATCACTTGGGCATATAAATCTGCCCAAGATCAACAGGCAGTTGAGGGACGAAAAGTTCAGGGTTTTTTCTCTCTTTCTTTCTTCTCTAATTCAATTATTTGTATGATTAACACTTGTTTTAGGATGATTAATCCACAAATGAGTGGCTAATTCCCTTCCTTGCTGAGGTTATGAACACTTGTGATGAAGTTTGATTATTAATTATATGGTTTTTCATCTTTTTCTTCCATGTTGTTCTATTAATTCTTGTTCTTACTGCATTGGTGTGTGGCCTACATTAATGTACATCTAAAAAGTCTGATTTCACTCGAGAGAGAACGAAATTGGAAAGTTGTGAATTAGTAGGATATTGTTCTTTACTTGATTTGGGAAAATTGAGTTTTGATGTGCTTTCCTGATAGAAATATACTTGAAAGCCGTATTAGTCAATTTAGGAACCGGAGTTGTATGGCTAGAACATGAATTGCATTTGATCACAGAAATGTAGACGGATGGTTCATGATTCTTAAGTGAGATTAAATATGAGAGTTTTAATCTCTTGGCAATTGTTCTTGGCTAGCAACTGGAAGAAAATATTAACCAATTTATGATGATAATCAGTTTCATTACATGTTCTTTAACCTCGGCATGCTTTTATCCATAGTCCAAATTCAAAGTAGATAATTGTTTGTAGTTTAGTATAAAATTTATAAAACAAATTATTCACTTTTTGATTATTTAGTTGTCAGCATATTTAGAAGTAAAAATATAGTAGACTTGAACAAATTGCACTTAACCCAAGTCTCTGAGGGATCGATACTTGGCTTACTAAAGCCACTTACTACTTGTTCGATCACGTGCACTTGCGTGTCGGTTTTATATAATACCCATACTACGCACCGAATAGAAATCAACTAACTTTCTGCCATTAAAGGCTACCTTTTTAGCCGAAGATTATGCTGAGCTAAATATTAGAGAAATAGTCCGATTGCATGGTGTTCCGCTATCAATTATCTCTGACAGAGGAGCGCAGTTTACAACTAAGTTTTGGAAATCTTTTCAGAGAGGCCTGGGGATGCAGGTTAACCTGAGCACAGCCTTCCATCCCCAAACAGATGGGCAGGTAGAACGTACAATCTAGACGCTCGAGGATATGTTACGGGCGTGTGTGATAGATTTTGGAGGCAGCTGGGATGAACAAATACCGCTTATTGTATTTTCTATGATAATAGTTATCATTTAGCAATTCAAATGACACCTTATGAAGCGTTATATGGGCGGAAGTGTAGGTTGCCAGCTGGTTGGTTTGAGGTAGGAGAATCAGCATTGATTGGGCCAGATATTATTCATCAGTCAGAAGAGAAAGTAAAGCTTATCAGAGAACGTCTGTTGACTGCTTAGAGCCGCCAGAAATCTTATGCTGATATGTGACGAAGAAACTTAGAATTTAATGTGGATGATTGGGTATTCCTGAATGTTTCACCGATGAAGGGTGTGATGAGATTTAGTAAGAAAGGCAAGCTCAGCCTGAGATTTATTGGACCTTATCAAATCCGCTGAAGGATAGGCCAGGTGGCTTATGAATTGGATCTACCTCTAGAGTTAGAATCCGTTCACCCAGTTTTTCATGTATCAATGCTGAGGAAGTGCATGGGAGATCCCTCCTGGATTGTCCCAGTTAAAGACGTCCAAATCACTGAGGAGTTGGCTTACGAAGAAGCTCCAGTAGCCATACTAGATCGGCAGATCTGCAGACTAAGAACTAAATATGTTGCTTCTGTTAAAGTGTTATGGAGAAATAAGAACCGTGAGGAGATGACCTGGGAAGAAGAAGATGATATGAAAACCAAATATCCTCAGTTATTTCAGACTTAGTCAAATTGTGCAGCCAAAGGTATGTTGTTATTGTTGTTTCATAAGTTGCATTATATACATGTATATGTGGAGTAGTTGACTTCAGTCTATTGTGAAATGAATGCCATAGTATTGTGTGGAGTATCTGTATTGGAATTTTCTGCATTTCAGGGTTTCTGGATAGTCCATATTATAGGGGAGATTCTGCCAAAAATTTTCCAGAATAAGTAATTACAAGATTAAGGTTCTTGCAAGAAGAAGTTCACATTCGAGGACGAATGTTCTTAAGGGGGAAGGTTGTTACACCCTGTAAGTTTCTAGTGTTTAATCATCCTATTCGCATGTTGGTTGAGAGTTTTAGAATGGGCCGAACGAGTGCCAAGTTGGGATTTCGCGAGAAGAGGCCGAACCAAGCTGCCAGAGGGGCAAAGTGGCACGAAGCAGAATCAGCGCGTTAGCCAATGTGGCACGGAGCTGAAACGACGCGTTGGCCAGCGTTCCACGTTGCCTTGTATCCTGCTTCAAGTATATATAAGCCTCACCCTAGACTTTATGTTAATTGTCTTATATAATACGACCAGCAGAGTTGAGAGACGAAGGAAACATTTAATTTTCGTCCGATTATGCTGCTAAACGCCGTCCAAATTCAAATTAACTTTGGGTATCGAAGTATAAGGCTGTAGGGAGCATTTTTACGGAGTTAGTTTCGTGAAATTCCCCCGGCGAATCATCGTCCCGCCGAGCCAAAGTTGTTGGAATTGCTCCAAACTAGTGTCAATACGATCCCAAGCTTAAAGTAAGTATTTCTCCCTTATAGACTTTCGAGAAATAACGAGGTTTCGACCATGTTCTGTAAAATTGGAATATAGTTAATATTTATAAATAAAGTTTTCCTTTTTGCCTAATTTAGTGTTAAAACTAGTCCTATCTTTCCAGTAACACGATTTCCGTTGAGAAGGGAAGTTGAACATGAGTCGAAACTCGCCAGTTAATCGATAAACAATGATCGAGGTATGTTAAGGCATTTTGTTTTGGCAAGTTAGTTTCCCCAGCATAGCAATCCAGTATGAATCCCAATAAAGTATGTGAGGAGTATGTTATCATGTTTAGTTGCCGTAGTTAGTTGATACTCATAAATTGTATTGTTTTGGGCTGGATTATACCTGTATAGCTTCTGTGACCGCCCTAGGGTTAATAGCTGTGTCGACTCGCCCGCCGGGGGCGAGGTGATCTTGAGCAAATTTATATGCCCAAGTGATACTCAAATGTGTCATTTTAGCCTTGTTTATCTAGCAATGTTTATACATTCTCATGTGATTTATAATAAAATGTGAATTTATACTAACCAACATGATTAGCATTGTTTTGCAGGTAAAATGTGATTTTGGGAAGCTAAAATGCATGTTGGAATAGATCGGGGTTGGACTCGAATGTGAGCAAAGGACAAGGAATTGGAAGGCACAAAATAAAGAGGCTCCGTGATGGAGCCGTGTCACGCTGCTATCACGGAGGCATTCTGCCTGGATAGGGAATTTTTGCCCAATTTCCAGTAAGGGTTCGCGTTGGGTCCGTGGCACGGTGGCCTGGCTCCGAGTTGCACGCCGTGCCACATTGAGCCTGATTACCTGGACCCCCAACTTCCAGTGAGGGTCCGCGTCGGTGGCATGTCACGGAGGCAGTGCTCCGCGATGCACTCCGTGACACGTTGCTTGTTATTCTGGGAAAAATTCCCACTAGTATAAATAGAACACTTAGGTTCATTTTTCAATATTCTGACTTGGTGGAGCAAGAACGTGGGTTACAGGCAGTTGAGGGGATGAAATTATCAACGTTTTTCTCTCTTTCCTTTTCCTTGAATTCAATTGCTTGTATGTTCATTTAACGATGTTTAATCCACAAATGAGTGGCTAATTCCTCTTCTTGCTGAGGTTATGAACACTTGTAATGAAATGTGATTATTGATTCTTTGGTTTTTCATCTTTTCTTCCATGGTTGTTCTATTGATTCTTGTTCTAACTGCATTAATGTGTGGCCTACGTTAATGTATATCTAAAAATTCCGGTTTCACTTGAGAGAGCAAGAAATTGGAAAGTTGTGAATTAATAGGATATGATCCTTTCTTAGTTTGGAAAAATTGAGAATTGATTTACCTTCAGGATAGAAATATACCTGAAAGTCGTATTAGTCAATTTAGGAACCGAGTTCGTATGGCTAGAACATGAATTTTCGTTTAATCATAGAAATGTAGGTGGACGGTTCATGATTCTTACGTTGGGTTAAATACGAGAGTTTTAATCCATTGGCATTAGTTCTTGACTAGCAACCGGAGGAAAGGTTAACCAAAGTATATTGATAATTAATTTCTTTACATGTTCAATTAACCTCAGTATGCTCACATTCATAGTTCAGATTCACATTAGATACTTGTTTTAGACTTAGCATAAAATTTAGAATCCAAAATTATCAACTCTTGGTTACTCTGTTGTCTTCATTGTTAAACTGAAAATATAGTAACACTTGATTAATTGTTACCTTATCCCAGTCCCTGTGGGATCGATACTTGGCTTACTTGAGCCACTTTACTACTTGTTCGACCACGTGCACTTGCGTGTAGTTATATACCCATATAACGAACGAACGAACACGAGGATACGTCGCTCTACGGAGAGGCATGTCCATAAGGGACGAAGATGGGGATCCAGATCCTCATATTTGCCGTGGTTGGCCTTATACACACCCCCGCTGAGCGCTTATGCCCGGGGTGTAGATATTAGGAGTCCTCCAGACTTAGGCACAGCTATAGTCAGGGGCCGAGCGGGCTTAGTTGCAGACCCAGTGGATCGACAGGACGCTTATAGTTGGTAGTTGACTCAGTATGACCTGGATAGGGGTACATAGATTGAAGTGTACTCACTAGGGCTAATGGGGGCCCAGGTGGGTTGTTCTGTGCTGATTGTACCTTCCGGCTTATGGAGGCCAGGTAAGGTTTATATTGCTTTAGTTATTGATAGTTAGACAGTAGGACGCCTTATTTGTCAGGTATGACCCCTACCCTCCTTATCACAGTTATATTTAGTCCCGATTTCACTACTTCAGTCATTTTCAGTCCGTTCCCTTTACTTCAGTTATTGTCAGTTTTATTTCCTTACTTTCAATTATTTAAAGTTACTGCTTTACATACTCAGTACCTATGGTACTGACGCCCTCTTCTGGGGCGCTGCATTACTTGCTTGCAGGTACGCATAGATGAGGAGCAAAGCCCTCGTAGTTCCAGTCAGCCGTACAGAGCTATCAGCTCCTTTCTTCCGGAGCTTGTGTGATAGAGGTTTACTTCTTTTTGTCTGTATAGTATGGGTTGGTCGGGGCCTGTCCCGACCATCTTATTACTCCTAGAGGCTTGCAGATTGCATTACTTCCCTGTGGTTAGTTTATATCGGTCGTGTGGGGCCCATATGTGTTTTAGATTATGTGTGTTGGTCGTGTGGGGATCTATTTAGCTGTTGATTGATGACCTTGTCGGTCATAGCTCAGTATAGCATCTGATTTTACTTTCCAGTTATAACTAGATATCATGGTGGCCTTGTCAGCCCGCATAGGACTCCCTATGCTTGTTCGTCTCTAGTTAGCTGTTTATTTCCACAGGTGGCTATAGGCCTTATCGGCTAGGGGTTGTATTTATAGCCACTATATAGCCCGTTGGTTTTTTGATTCTAGAGTTAGAGCAAGCCCTGCACCAAAGGTGCTTAGGCTCAGTCAGCTCAGCAGTTCAGGTCCTAGTAGGGAACCAGGTGCCAGTCATGCCTACCAAGGTGGGGCGTGACAAACTTGGTATCAGAGCAGGTCGTATCCCAGGGAGTCTGCAAGCCGTGCAAAGTATAGTCTTGTCTATGGATGTGTTGTGCAGCACATACTATAGGCAGGAGGCTGCTAGGCATAATAGGATGGTTACTCTTTCTTCTTATTCAGTCGTGCTATAGAGCGGTACAGTATAGGGTTGAGTCCCTAAGCTCATTATACTCTTTTGCTTATAGATAAATATCAGATCAATGACACCCTATGACAGGCAGGAGACTAGATGTAGCAGCAGGAGAGGGCACCAACAGGATGCCTCAGCCTCGGTCAGAATTGGCCCAATCTGAGGACGATACAGAGGCATCATCTTGACCTCCCCAGCAGTCGCCACCATGTCAGGAGCCTCTTGGGATGGTCGGTGTGACGGCACCACCTCCGGCAGTTTCTATACCCGTACCATTCGACCAGGAGGTCAGGAGAGTGGTTGTTATGATAACACAGATGATGGCTGCTCAGCGCCAGCCAGTGCCATCTACAGTTGCAGAATCATTAGGAGGGCCTGGTAGTTCGAGGGTCCGAGAGTTCCTAGCACTAAGTCCCCCGCAATTCACAGGGATAGAATGGACAGAGGACCCTCAGGACTTCTTAGGCCAGATGCAGAGGATTTTCAGGGTGATGCATGCTACACCCACAGAGTCAGTTGAGTTGGCGGTATTTCGGCTACGGGACATCGCCATACTTTGGTATGAGAGTTGAGAGAGGTCCCGAGGGATAGATGTTTCTCCTCCGACCTGGTGCAGCTTTTCAGAGGCTTTCTTGGATCATTACCTACCATGGGAGATTCGACAGGCCCGGGTTGATCAGTTCCTACACTTGGAGCAGGGGTCGATGAGTGTTCGAGAATATGCCATGCGATTTGATTCCTTGGCTCGATATGCGCCAACCCTTGTGGACACAATGCTAGCCAGGGTACACCGCTTTATTATGGGGATGACCCAAAATATGTTGAGACCTGCATCACAGCCACATTGCATGAGGATATGGATATTGCCCGTGTGCAGGCTTTTGCTCAGAACATTGAGGGTGTCAAACAGCGGCAACAAGAGATTAGGAGAAAAAGTCAGGAGCAGCGCCTCAGGGACAGACCTGATGAATTACAGGAGGAGTCCCAGGGAGGACCTAGGCCACAGTTATAAGATAGGTCGCCTAGACCCCCGCCTCCACCGCAGTGGAAGAGGAGCAGGTCTAGTCGCCGAGGGCATCCAGAGCCCGGCGAAGGTTCACAAGCAGTAGGTTCACAGCAGCAGAGGAGAGTGGATTAGAGTGGGTTTACAATACCACTTTTCCCTATTTGCAGTCGACGCCACTTTGGAGCATGCAGGTATGGTTCCACAACATGCTACATTTGTGGACAGGAGGGTCATCAAATAAGGAATTGTCCAGCTAGGGGTTAGGGTGATCGGGATCGACAGGATAGGTCCTTGGCAGGATCACGAGCTCCAGCATCCTCGAAAGGGCGTACGCCCTCAGTTTCAGCTGGTAGAGGTCGAGGCAGATCAGGGGCCTCCAGTTCAGGTGCCGGCCCAGACCGTACTTATGCACTATCGGGGCGACATGAGTCAGAGTCGTCACCAAATGTTGTGACAGGTATGCTGAACATTTGCTCTCATCCTGCTTATGTGTTGATAGATCCAGGATCCACCTTGTCCTATGTTAGACTGTTAGTGGCTCGAAAGTTTAGTATTATCCCGGAATTGCTTCGACGACCTTTCTTAGTGTCTACACCCATTGGTGACTCTATTATAGCTAGAAGGGTCTATCGGGGGTGTACAGTAGAGGTTGCCAGTCGTCAGACTACCACAGACTTGATAGAACTAGAAATGGTTGATTTTGATGCTATTATGGGTGTGGATTGGCTAGCTCCATGCTATGCCAATGTCGAATGTTGGACAGGGATTGTCCGATTCCACTTTCCAAGGGAGGCAGTACGGGAGTGGAAATGTAGTAAAGCCACGCCAAAAGGTAGGTTTATTTCCTATCTTCGAGCGAGAAAATTGATAGCAAAAGGGTGCATTTATCATATTGTCAGAGTTCAGGATGTTCGGGCAGAGCCTCCGACCCTTCAGTCTATTCCAGTGGTTAATGAATTTCCCGACGTATTTCCAGATGAGCTTCCTGGTATTCCCCCAGAAAGGGAAATTGATTTTGCAATCGATCTATTACCAGACACTCAACCTATATCTATTCCTCTATATCGGATGGCTCTTGCTGAACTCAGAGAACTAAAGGAACAACTGAAGGATTTGCTAGACAAGGGCTTTATCAGGCCGAGTACCTCACCATGGGGTGCGCTAGTTCTGTTCGTGAGGAAGAAGGATGGCTCCCTCTGTATGTGTGTTGACTATCGACAACTGAATAAAGTCACTATCAAAAATAAGTACCCGCTTCCTAGAATAGACGATTTGTTTGATCAGCTACAGAGAGCGAGGTATTTTTCAAAGATTGACTTAACATCAGGATATCATCAGGTCTGGGTTCGTGAAAGAGATATTCCAAAGACTGCCTTCAGGACCAGATATGGCCACTTTGAATTTCTAGTCATGTCCTTCGGACTGACAAATGCCCCAACAGTGTTCATGGACCTGATGAATAACATTTTTAGACCATACCTGGACTTGTTCATGATAGTATTTATCGATGATATTCTGGGATATTTTTGCTCAGAGGCAGATCACCAGGATCATCTATGGACAGTGCTTCAGATTCTCAGAGATTGCCAGCTATATGCAAAATTTTCTAAATGTGAATTTTGGCTGAATTTAGTAGCCTTCTTGGGCCATATTGTGTCAGATGCTGGTATACAGGTAGATACGCAGAAGATAGAGGCAGTGAAAACATGGCCTAGACCTACCACTCTGACCGAGGTACGTAGTTTTCTGGGGTTAGCCGGGTATTACAGAAGGTTCGTGGAAGGATTTTCCACTTTAGCAGCACCTTTAACCAAACTGACGCAGAAGGCAGCGAAATTCCATTGGACTGAGGCCTGTGAGCAGAGCTTTCAAGAACTGAAAGACAGATTGACATCGGCATCGGTGCTAGCGTTGCCATAAGGAACAGAGGGTTATACAGTCTATTGTGACGCTTCGGGTGTTGGGTTAGGATGTGTTTTGATGCAACATGGTAAGGTGATTGCCTATGCTTCTAGGCAGCTGAGGAAGCATGAGAAGAACTACCTACCCATGACCTGGAGTTAGCCGCGGTGATTCATGCCTTGAAAATATGGAGACACTACCTGTATGGCGTCCACGTAGATATTTTCACTAATCATAAAAGCCTGCAGTATATTTTCACCCAGAAAGAGTTGAATTTGCGGTAGCATTGCTGGTTGGAGCTGTTAAAGGATTGTGATGTGAATATTTTATATCACCCAGGAAGGGCCAATGTCGTAGCAGATGCCCTTAGCCGTAAATCCATGGGAAGTCTGGCATATTTACAGCTCGAGCAGCAGGAATTGGCTTTAGAATTGCATCAGCTAGCCAGCTTAGCCATTCATATAGTGGAATCAGGAGACAATGGAGCGGTAATCCAGAATACCGCAGTGTCATCATTGGTTGTGGAAGTGAAAGAACGACAGTATGAAGATCCTAGCATGGTTCAACTCAGAAATAGGGTCCAGCAAGGGGAAGTGACCAATTTCCAGGTAACCGAGGACGGAGTTTTGAGATATAGGGATCGCCTTTACGTTCCAGACGTGGCAGGGCTTCGCCAGCAAATTATGGGCGAGGTACAATATGCCCTCCATCCAGGTTCGACAAAAATGTACCATGAAGTAAAAGAGATTTATTGGTGGCCGGGAATGAAAAAAAGGATAGCATAATTCGTAGCTCAATGTCCCAATTGCCAACAGGTGAAAGCTGAACATCAGAAACCAGACGGGTTAACACAAGATATAGCTGTGCCTTTACGGAAATGGGAGGCAGTTAATATGGATTTTGTAGTAGGGTTACCTCGTACCAGGCGTAAACATGATTCTATCTGGGTAATTGTTGACAGGTTGACGAAATCAGCTCTTATTCTACCAGTAAAGGCTACCTTTTCAGTTAAAGATTATGCTGAGTTGTATATTAGAGAAATAGTCCGATTGCATGGTGTTCCGCTATCAACTTACTCTGACAGAGGAGCGCAGTTTACAGCTAAGTTTTTTAAATCTTTTCAGAGAGGCCTGGGGATGCAGGTTAACTTGAGCACAGCCTTCCATCCCCAAACAGATGGGCAGGCAGAATGTACAATCCAGACGCTCGAGGATATGTTACGGGCGAGTGTGCTAGATTTTGGAGGCAGTTGGGATGAACATCTATCGCTTATTGAATTTTCCTATAATAAAAGTTATCATTCAACAATTCAGACGACGCCTTATGAAGCGTTATATGGGCGGAAGTGTAGGTTGCCAGCTGGTTGGTTTGAGGTAGGAGAATCAACATTGATTGGGCCAGATATTATTTATCAATCAGAAGAGAAAGTAAAGCTTATCAAAGAACGTCTGCTGACTACTCAGAGCCGCCAAAAATCTTATGCTGATATGCGACGAAGAAACTTAGAATTTAATGTGGATGACTGGGTATTCCTGAATGTTTCACCGATGAAGGGTGTGATGAGATTTAGTAAGAAAGGCAAGCTCAGCCCGAGATTTATTGGACCTTATCAGATCTGCTGAAGGATAGGCCAGGTGGCTTATGAATTGGATCTACCTCCAGAGTTAGAATCCGTTCACCCACTTTTTCATGTATCAATGCTGAGGAAGTGCATGGGAGATCCCTCCTGGATTGTCCCAGTCAAAGACGTCCAAATCACTGAGGAGTTGGCTTATGTAGAAGCTCTAGTAGCCATACTAGATCGGCAGATCCGCAGACTAAGAACTAAATATGTTGCTTTTGTTAAAGTGTTATGGCGAAATAAGAACCGCGAGGAGATGACCTGGGAAGAAGAAGATGATATGAAAACCAGATATCCTCAGTTATTTCAGACTTAGTCAAATTGTGCAGCCAAAGGTATGTTGTTATTGTTGTTTCATAAGTTGCATTATATACATGTATATGTGGAGTAGTTGACTTCAGCCTATTGTGAAATGAATGCCATAGTATTGTGTGGAGTACCTGTATTGGAATTTTCTGCGTTTTAGGGTTTCTGGATAGTCCATATTACAGGGGAGACTCTGTCGAAAATTTTCCAGAATAAGTAATTACAAGATTAAGGTTCTTGCAAGAAGAAGTTAACATTCGAGGACGAATGTTTTTAAGGGGGAAGGATGTTACACCCCGTAAGTTTCTAGTATTTAATCGTCTTATTCGCATGTTGGTTGAGAGTTTTAGAATGCGACGAACGAGTGCCAAGTTGGGATTTCGCGAGAGGAGGCCGAACCAAGTTGCCCAGAGGGGAAAAGTGGCACGAAGCAGAATCAGTGCGTTAGCTAACGTGGCACGGAGCTGAAATGCCGCGTTGGCCAGCATGCCACGTTGCCTTGTATCCTGCTTCAAGTATATATAAGCCTCACCCTAGACTTTATGTTAATTTTCTTATATAATACGACCAACAGAGTTGAGATATGAAGGAAACATTTAATTTTCATCCGATTACGCCGCTAAACGCCGTCCAAATTCAAATTAACTTCGGGTATCGAAGTATAATGTTGCGGGGAGCATTTATACGGTGTTAGTTTCGTGAAATTTGCCCCACAAATCGTCGTCCCGCCGAGCCAAAGTTGTTGGAATTGATCCAAACTAGTGTCAATATGATCCCAGGCTTAAAGTAAGTATTTCTCCCTTCTAGACTTTCGAGAAATAACGAGGTTTCGACCGTGTTCTGTAAAATTGGAATATAGTTAATATTTATAAATAAAGTTTTCCTTTTTACCGAATTTAGTGTTAAAACTAGTCCTATCTTTCTAGTAACACGATTTCAGTTGAGAAGGGCAGTTGAACATGAGCCGAAACTCGCCAGTTAATCGGTAAACAGCGATCGAGGTATGTTAAGGCATTTTCTTTCGGCAAGTTAGTTTCCCCAGCATAGTAATCCATTATGAATCCCAATAAAGTATGTCAGGAGTATGTTATCATGTTTAGTTGTCGTTGTTAGTTGAGACTCATAAATTGTATTGTTTTGGGCTGGATTATACTTGTATAGCTTCCGTGACCGCCCCAGGGTTAATATCTGTGTCGACTCGCCCGCCAGGGGAGAGGATACGTCGCTCTACGGAGCGGCATGTCCATAAGGGACAAAGATGGGGATCCAGATCCTCATATTTGCCGTGGTTGGCCTTATACACACCCCCGCCGAGCGCTTACGCCCGAGGTGTAGATATCAGGAGTCCTCCAGACTCAGGCACAACTATAGTCAGGGGCCGAGCGGGCCCAGTTGCAGACCCAGGGTATCGGCAGGACGCTTATAGTTGGTAGTTGACTCAGTATGACCTGGATAGGGTTACATAGATTGAGGTGTACTCACTAGGGCTAATGGGGGCCCAGGTGGGTTGTTCTGTGCTGATTGTACCTTCCAGCTTATGGGGGCCAGGTAAGGTTTATGTTGCTTTAGTTATTGATAGTTAGACAGTAGGATGCCTCATTTGTCAGGCACGACCCCTACCCTCCTTATCACAGTTATATTTAGTCCTGATTTCACTACTTCAGTCATTTTCAGTCCATTCCCTTTACTTCAGTTATTGTCAGTTTTATTTCCTTACTTTCAGTTATTTAAAGTTACTGCTTTACATACTCAGTACCTGTGGTACTGACTCCCTCTTCTGGGACGCTGCATTACTTGCCTGCAGGTACGCATAGACGAGGAGCAGATCCCTCGTAGTTCCAGTCACAGAGCCATCAGCTCCTTTCTTCCGGAGCTTGTGTGATAGAGGTTTACTTCTTTTTGTCTGTATAGTATGGGTAGGCCGGGGCCCTGTCCCGACCATCTTATTACTCCTAGAAGCTTGCAGATTGCATTACTTCCCTGTGGTTAGTTTATATCGGTCGTGTGGGGCCCATATGTGTTTTAGATTATGTGTGTTGGCCGTGTGGGACCCTGTTTAGGTCAATTTAGCATCTGATTTTACTTTTTAGTTATAACTAGATATCATGGTGGCTTTGTAGGCCCGCATAGGACTCCCTATGCTCGTTCGCCTCTAGCTAGCTGTTTATTTCCACAGGTGGCTATAGGCCTTGTCGGTAGGGGGTTGTATTTACAGCCGCTATATAGTCTGTTGTTTTTTTGATTTTAGAGTTAGAGCCAGCCCTGCACCAGAGGTGCTTAGGCTCAGTCAGCTCAGCAGTTTAGGTCCTAGTAGGGCACCGGGTGCCAGTCATGCCTCCCAAGGTGGGGCGTGAAAAACAGGACCGGCGAGTCGCCGATGGAAACTCGCGACTCGCCGGTGGCATTTTTCCTCAGGGGTAGTGATAATCGGCCTTTGGCCGGCGTTTCGCCGGATTTCATTGGTGGACCGCCGATTTAATCTTACTTTCTTCTTTTTTCTCTATTTTTGCTCTTTTCTAAACATTTAGGCGTCTGCACATAACAAAAGCAAAAAGGGCATAAAATTCATATAATAAACTCAAAAACTAAGCAAAAACTCAAGTTTAAGAGCCTAATGAGTTGGTAACTTATCAACTCATCAAACCCCCAAACTTGAACCATTGCTTGTCCTAAAGTAACGCAATCTTAATTCATTGAAAATATGCCACTTCTACACAAAATTAAAAATCACCAATCGCCTGAACTATGACAACCCAAAAATATTTCTTACCAAGCTCACTGAAAAAGAGAAGTAAATGCCTCAAAAGACCAAAACAATGAAAATGTTTCAAATAGGCTACCACTTTCCACCCACAAGGTTCATGACATTTAGTAAAACAAGGCCATTGCTCAACCATAAAATACACATAACATCTCAAGTTATAATCAATGCACATTCAAAGCTTAGCTTAGAGTTTACACTCCTCATACCCTATTCCCACATTAATTCTGAATGCCCTTGTGTCTTCAAAAAGGAATGATACCTCTCACCAAAATAAGAATCCCTATTCTTCTGTGATGTACTCATTTCAATGCACACAAGGGATTGTTTGGAAGAGACACTCAAACTCACTCTTCCAAAAGAAATCTTCATGCACGCACTTGACCTTTAGGCTTGCTTGTCATGTAATTCACCACTAATATAGAGTAGCTGCTCTTAGAATCATTCAAGGCTTGCGAGTTATGATGTAGGCTCAGGTTAAGGGTAAGATGAGAATTTTGTTGTAGTGACTAGATCCTCCGTGATGCTTTGTGTAAACATACCTCATATCAACTCCTTCCACTCACTTTACTTTGGTTCACTTCTTTCATTATTTCTGACTTTCATTTCTTTAACAACCCTCCTTATAACCCCATTGGCTTTCACAACTAGCCTCATCACCTCAAGAGGAAGCACCTATTCACACAACTTGTTTTTCTCTTTTCAATTTATTCTTTTGTGCATTTTGACACAATGTGGTGCTACCTCAAACTGAAATTCTTATTTTCCTATTTTTGCACACCCACAAACTTAGGCTTTTGCCTCATTTCTCCATTTTTCTGTCACTCCCCTTTTCTTAGGCTTAAAGCCTCATTTCATCACTATCTTATCATTAGCATTTAAGGAGAATGGGTGCCAAAGAGGGGTATTAAGAATGGTCTTAAGGCTTGTAATGTGGTTGCCAAAGAAAGAGTCTAAGGCTCAATGTAGGATGCAAGGATCAATGCTCAAGGAGGGTATATGGGTGAAGTGACTAGACAAAGGAAAGCCTAAACTCATGTTCTTGGCACAACTACATCTATGATTTCACCTTGAATCACATTTGGGGAAAGTTCTAGACAAGATGTCATGCATGAGATTCATCAAAAATTCCTCACTACACAAGGCATCACCCTTAAAAGGTCCACAAAAGTCATCCTCAACACAAGATTTCAAGTTAGGACATCAAAGTAGGCAAACATCATAAGTCAAACAAATAATTTACAACGTATGACAACGAATGCTACGTTATTGTGTCAACAATTGCTCATTATCTTCATTTTCATGCCCTCATTTTATAATTCCATTTCAATATTTTTTTTGGTGGTGCCTCTCAAAACAACTTCATAAGAGACTCAAAACAACATGGCATTTTTCCTTAAGAATGTCGCCACTCAATCTATCATCGGGAAATGCCAATCCGGTTAGACAAAGAAAATAAAAAGAAACAAAAAGATGCTCCTCGAAAAAGAATCGTGGTCTAAAGAAAACCCTTAGAGTTTTGATTACTACACTACTATTTACAAAGGCAAAAAAGAAATAAGACTTTGGGTCATTTCATGCAAAATTTCGCAATTCAAAACACAGACCCAATTTGATCACTAACCATAAACCATCAAGACTAAACCAAGTTATTCATTCATTTTTTTTCAAAACAAAACACGCTCGACAAGGGCAATCATCAATCATAAAAAACAACAGCCCAATAAGGGCTCTATTCGATCAATTTCAAAATGAGTTCAAAACAAAAACAAAAAACCTCCAAAGAAAGAATCTGTCCATGACTCCATCATCAACTGCGCTCATCCCTCCCCCATTTAAAAGAGTACATTGTACCCAATGTAAATATGCAAAAGGGAAAAGAACAAGAAACTCCCTGAGTGGGTCATTCTTCCTCATCACCAGCCTCTACATCACCTGCACAACCGCTAAGGGCCTCATCTAGCCTAGAAAAATCATCTCCTAGGCCCTTGAAGAGATCGTCAATAGGAACCTTAACTGAGAAAGGAGCAGCCATTGCAGCATCCAAGGCACTCATATCTGGCACTTCTGTTAAAGTCCGATTCTTCCACTCTTGTACCTCAGTCTGGAAGGAGGTGACAACCCCTTCAATCGCATCCACCCTCTTGCATAGCGTGGTGACACTCTCATATAAAGACTTTAGCTCTTTCTTGATTGTTTTGGCAATGAGTATGGGGAGGCTCTTGGCCAATCTCTAAAGTTGGATCTCATGAGAGTTAGTCATCTCCACAAGTTTGTGGAGACCACTTGGTTGAGAGGATTGCGGAGGGGGAGATGCTCCATACTGAGGCATGTTGGCCTGAAGCTTGGCCTAACATTTCTGGCCGGGGCACGTTCGACTCTGGGGCTTGTGGTGATTGGTCCGACCCACGAGAAAGGGATCCTTCATTGACTCCAAAGGCTTGTAGTCTTTTTCTTTTCATTGCTGGTGCCTCGGCATCTCTCTTTAGGTCGATGGCTATCACTCCTAGAGAAGCGAAAGGGGTTTCATCATGGTACAGAGGCACTCCAGCTTGTGAACAAAGCTGGGAAATCGGGACGACGTAGGGCATTAAAGTTCTAGACTATCGAGCCTTTCTCTTCATTTGTTGTGCAAAAATTTCCCCGAAGTTAATGGGGACTCCAGTCATGATGTAGACAATAAGAATAGTAGTTTCTAAGCCGACCCTTAGATCATTTTTGGAGGGGATGATATGGCCACAAATAAAATCTAGCGACAACTTGACCTCGAACTTCAAATCATGGAGAGAGATTTCTCCACCCATGGAGGCCTAAAGAGGAGTGTCAACAATGATGATTCGGGATAACCAAGCAAATTTATCCTTCATATCAGCTACCTGGGACATGTACTCCATACCAGATTCAATTTCATCTTCCCAAAATTGGGAGTTAATGGCCATTGGGGTAATGGTCAACTTCCACCCCTCTTAGCATCACTGATGGTAGGCATGGAAAGACATCGACCTTGCTCCTATGTTCCATGCTATCTTGTTGGGCCTGATATGAGGCATAAAATTCTGTCACCAAGCTAGGGTAGTAAGGCGGGAGAGGGTTGGAAAATGCATGCCATTGCCTTTCAGTGAATTGGGCAGTGATGTTGGGAAGATCACCCCTCAATCCCGCCAAATCAAACCGCTTCTCCACTGTGATGGATAGGCCTTGACCGATGACATAGTTCTATTGCATGTTTGGAACGCAAAAGATGATTGCTTCCTTGGTGTTGGCATGCAGTGGAGCGGCCTTTGATTTTCCCTTGCCCTTACTAGAAGATGAGGCGGGGGCCTTTCCTTTGTATTCCTAGATGAAGACATGGTTTTGCTATAAGGATGATGTTAGTGACAACTATTCAAGAAGTAAACTAAAATTAACAAAAACTATTCTAAGGGTGAACTGAGAAACAAGGGTAAGCAAACATCATTTAAAGGATCACTAGCATCGATGAAGCACCGGTGAGTCGCAGGAGCAATCCGTGGACCGCCACATCCTCGCCGATGTAGGATAGAAAACTGGGCAACTTAAGAGTGTACCGACGATTGAGCAGCGAGTCGCCGGTCCTGGTTCATGAACTGCTGATGTAACGCGAGTTTCACTAAGTGGATATAAGCCATTTATAAGAGTGAATCGATGTTCCATTAGCGATTTTCCGAACCCGACCGGCGAAATGCCGGACCTCATTGTCCCCAAATCAAATTTTAAATAGATTAAAGTCACTCATTAACAACACCCACACACAACATGATAGAATTAACACTACTACATTTAAACAAAATCCCGTGATGGTTTTCCCTTAAGAATGGCGTCACCCAGTCTATCATAGGGCAAAACATTGCATTTCATTCCGATTGGGTTACTCAGACTTCACCCATTTAAAAATTTCACACACATAAAAACACATATTCCCCATTCCATTCAAAAAACAGAGCATCTTCATGAATTCAATAGGGAAGGGAAACAAAGTATTAAGACTAAAAGAATTAAGAACCATTGAGAAAATTATGACAAGGGCAAGAAAGCTTTTACCACAATATAGGAATTCTTGCACACTTGAGCTTGAAAAGCTTAGACAACTCTCAACAATGGCACTTCAGGGGATGTGTAGTAGAGAAAGGAAATGTGAGTGTAGTGAGTGTGTTAGTGAAAGGAGGGAGAGGGTTTTATAGGTGAGAAGTGGAGGATTGATAGGTTGAGGGGAAGGTGGAGAGTTAATGTGTTGGTGGGAAGTGGGAAGGTGCAAAGGTGGAAAAGTAGAAAAGTGGAAAAGAGGGAAATATGGGGAAATGGGAATGTTGGGTAGTGGAGAGACAAAAAGGGAATGGAAAAATGGTGAAAAAGGGGAACTAAGGGAATATTTGCAGAATAGGGTGGCTCAACTGGTATTTGGGATTTGGTGGGTCCATCTTTTATTTTCATTTTGAGACAAATTCGTACCTTGACCGGTGCTACATCGGCGGTTCGCCGAAGCACACCGGTGTTCCACCGCTTTACTTTTCCTTTGTTGGGTATTTTTACCCAGTTCTTTGTTTCTTAGCCGACAACCAACTGGATGTTTATGAATTGGGTTGGCGATCCACCTGTGACCCACAACTTAGGTGCCAAAGTTTCAAGTAGTCTGTGTTACATCGGCAACCCACCAGCAGTCCACGGTTTGGCATCGGCAGTTCGCCGATGGGTCCTCCGATCTATTGATCCAAGCCCCAGCCTTTTGTTTGCACTTATCTTGAAATGGCGGTTGGAACTTCTAGATCGGCTAATCGCCGGTTCAGTGCCTTTTCTCTCTATGTGGTTTTTCCTTCCTTTGTTCCTCACTTCATAACTCCTACAAAAACAAAAACAACGAAGACATAAAATAATTTACCAAACACTTGGGTTGCCTCCTAAGAAGCGTCTTAGTTAACGTCGTGGCACGACGTAGATCTCATTCAACACTTTTTTTCAACAGGTCTTCCTCCAACTTCGTATCCTTTATTTCCAATCCCTTGTCCTCCTCCTCATTTTGCAACACTCCTATTACCTTGCATTCGGGGGGCGTTTCAACTAATGGACACACCTTAAAGGTGACTTCCTCACTTCCAACTCGAAATTTTAGCTCCCCAAGTTCCACGTTTACCATGGCTCTCCCCATAGCTAACAATGGTCTTCCCAAAATAATAGGTATGTCCACATCTATTTCACAATCAAGGATAACAAAATCAGCAAGTAGGATAAACTTATCCACTCTTATCAACACATCTTCTAACATCCCCACCAGTTTTTTTATGGACCTATCCGCCAAGAGCAACCTCATCGACGTAGGCTTTGTGCTTCCGTTTCCCAATCTCTTGAAAATGAGCGGGGGCATTAAATTTATGCTGGTACCAAGATCACATAGAGCTTTTTTAAACACACATATCCCAATTGCATAGGGGATTGTGAAAGCTCCTAGGTCTTCCCGCTTGGGGGCAATGTTACTCATCATCATTGCACTATAATGGTGCATTTTCTCCTCACTACCTGCATCAACCACCTTCTTCTTCTTCAGCAATTCTTTCATAAACTTCACATGACCTGGCATTTGGAGAAGAGCATCCACTAACGGTATATTGATGGACAACTTGCTAAACATGTCAACGATTTTGCTGAACTGGTCATCCTTCTTTTTCTTGGCCTACTGTTGTGGATAAGGAGGTGAGACTCTTGCTTCAACCTTGTCATCAATTGGGGCCTTCATGCCCGCCTCATTGTTATCAGCATGTGGGAGGACTTTATCATCCATCCTCTTTCCTTCCTCTTCAATATTTTCCTCATTCCTTGGAATCTTTGGCATCTTGTCGAATTCATCTTCCTCATCCAATTTCGGGTAATTAACCTCTTTGGGCTTCACCGGTGCATCTCCGATCACCTTGCCACTCCTAGTGAGAATAGCCATTCATTGACTATCTTTCTTTGTATTAGGCATTGTGTCACTAGGAAGTGTTCCCTTCATTCGGGGGTTCATTTGAGCCGACAAGTGATTCATTTGGGCCTCCATATGCTTGATGGAGTCTGAATGTGAGCTCACTATTTAGGCAAGGTTAGACACCTCCCCTCTTAACTCTTTGACCCCGCTCTCAGTTGACTCCACTTTATTTAAGACTCTTGATAGCATTTCTGCAAATTTTAAACTAGTGGGCTGACTATGGGAGTTCCCAACTTTTGGAGGGGGAACATATGGGTTCGAACTTCGGTGATAGCGATCACCTTCTTAATTTGGCTCCCTATTACCCCATATTTCAATTCTTTTGGGCCACCCATGCGGATCACGATCTCTCCATCCTTGATTTTCATCCCTTGGGCTCCACGGGCCTTGATTTGTTCCTTGGAATCTAGGTCGAGGACCTCTCATTTGGTTTCCCATGTATTGACATTCGTCTTCATATACCGGCGATGATGATTCTCCATCATATTGCATGGGAATTTTCATACCCACATCATTTACCACCTTGGGCCCTGCCCCCATTACGTGTTTTGTCATCAATTCCAACGATGTCATCATCTTGGCAAGATTCTCATCCTGCTCTTCATCCATTTTTTGCAATTCAGCCACCAATGCACTTGAGCTGATCTCATGGGTAGACACCTTTATCTCTTGCGTGTGCCAAGCCCTATTGGTCTTTGTCATTCTATCTAGAAGGGCTTTGGCCAACCCATATGTTTGATCCATAATAGAACCGCTAGCTAGGTTGTTGGCCAAGAATTTGTTGATGGAATCACGGGTTCTATAGAAACTTTGAAGAAGCACTCCATTCGACAGTCTGATTTGGGCAAAGAACAACCTTCTTTTTGAACCTTAACCATGCCTTATGCAAAGGCTCTCCCGGTTCTTGCCTGAAATTTATGATGTCATCCCTCAACTGCAACATATTTGATGGAGGAAAAAAACAATCCAAGAAAGCCTCGGTTAACTCTTGCCAAGATGTAATACAACCCAGAGGGAGTTCCTCCAACCACATTGTTGCCTCCCCCGTCAGTGAGAAAGGAAAGAGTCTCAACCTGATTGACTCTTGACTAATATTTGTATTGTTGAAGGGCTGGCATATCTCCAAGAAATTTCTCAAATGCTGATTTGCATCCTCACCTGGTTTACCACCAATGATTCCCTTCATTTGCAACAAATGCAGCATGGTGCTTGTGACATGAAATGCCGCATTCCCTACCGTAGGTGGTAGGTGAATGGCTCCCGCAATTTTCGGCATCACCAGATTATCCTCATCGTGCTCCATGTTATCTTCCACTGAGCTATCCCCTTCTTGGGAATGATGACTCATGTGGTTGTAAGATCCTAACAAACATAGAAAACTCATGTCAAGTAGCTATGATGCAAAACTATTTCAACTTAACAATAAACACAAGAATATAAAACGCTAGTCCCCGGCAATGGCGCTATTTTTGATAACTCCAAAATATATCCTTAATGCAAAGAATATACATGGATGAAGTATCAAAACAAGTAACTCAATGAGTGTCGGGGTCGAATCCCATAAGGACTAGTGAATGATAGTTACAAATATTGGTTGAGAAATTGAAGTTAGCTTGCACCACGTAGAGTTAACATAAAAACAAATAAATTGGGGGATCGAAATTTGCAGTGAATTATATTTGGTAATTTAGTGGAATAAAATAGCAATATCAGCAAGGTTGTCAACAAGAGTGTGAAAGACTAGAGGTGTGGTGTAGATGATATACTAACTAGATCGGGACATGCTAAGTCATCTTATAAGTTTAATAAGTGTAAATAATCCCGGAAAGTGGGTAATTACAGTATTTCAGCCTTATAACTACCTCTTACTAGAGTTTTGTTAAGCCTCTAGCCACAATTTAGCTCCACCCGATTAGATTTGGATTAGAAGTTGCACTAATTTCTAGCTATTAACTGCTAATGAGGAATGAGACTGCAATTTTTGCTATTTCTAGCCCAATTTCACAATCTCTCATCCGTACCCACTATTAAATTCTCTTTCACTACTTAATTATTCTTTTACAAGCCACAATCAAGCAAGAATAAATAGACCTATTTCATAATCAATGAATTTTTCTTTATAGATCGAAGAGAAATTAACAGATCTACACTTATTTAGACAATATGAAGATGACTCTAGCAATACCCACTCTAATTAAGTATTCATCATCACACACCTCTAGTTAATGATTTAGCAACTCATGATTAAGAAATTCAAAAGCACATTCATCAATAACTTCATTGAATTTAATAGAAAGAGTAGTAAAATCAAATTCACAAAATAGTCCAACAATGGCTGTAACTTACTATTAAAAAGAAGAAGTAGAGAAGAGTACTTTTTCCAAGTTTTTCAATCAAAATCTCCTTATATTTGCAAAGAGAATGTTCTAAAGCTAAGAAAGGAAACAATAATGTGATATGCTATGCTCTCTCCCTCCACTAGTACACAGTACTTTATCTGGTATTTATATCCAGGAAAATAGGGCATCTTCTATCTCTTTTTCTGTGCTAGACAATTTTACCCCTGAGCATCGCTCTGGAATTGGCGGAGACATCGGCGATTCACCGGTTCACGAATTTATAAGCCATCACTCAAATCTAGTGAGCATCGACAGTTCATTCGGCGTTTAGCCGATCCTAATCCGTGAATCGTCAGATCTTTATGCTTCCTTCCATAGAACTAGGTGTCTTTCGGCAACAGGACCGGTGAGTCGCAGATGGCAACTCGTGATTCTCCGGTGGCATTTTTCCTCAGGGGCAGTGATAATTGGTCTTTGGCCGCCGTTTTGCCAGATTTCATCAGTGGACCGCCGATTTGTTCTCACTTCCTTCTTTTTGCTCCATTTTTGCTCTTTTATACATATTTAGGAATCTGTACACAAAAAAGCAAAAAGGGCATAAAATCCATATAATCAACTCAAAAACTAAGCAAAAACTTAAGTTTAAGAGCCTAATGAGTTGGTAAATTACCAACTCATTAATCTCTCTTAAAGAATTGTTTGGGTGACCCAACTCTAGTTGTTTCGATGGACAATGTCGGTGTGATTTAAGTGAGTTAGTTAGGGTCTTTTCCCATTAGCTCGTCAGTGTTAGAAGCTTATTTGGACATAGTTGTATTTCAACTTTAGACTTGTGCATGTAATCAGATGTGATGTTTTGTTTAGACTTCCGCTATGTTATTTAAGATGAACTTCCGCTTATATATGAATGAGTTAGATGTATGTTCATGCCATGGGTAGACTTGGAGACTCATGGGGTTTCTTGTCCCATGTCTCAATTCAGGCCTATGTTCCGGTCCTGACAAACTTGGTATCAGAGCATTAGGTTTTGAAGTGTCCTAGGCTGTTTGATAGCCGCGTTAAGTAGAGTCTTTTCCATTGGTGTGTAGCGCGCCACACTTATGACGAAGAGGCTATGAGACATTTATGAAATGTTCCCTTCTTTCATGATCTATGTTGTGTGGTGAAATGTCTCTCTATCCTTCTAACTCTTGCTATATGCGTTTGCAGAATCATGCCTCCCCTCAGAGTTAACGGAAGGAGAAACAAAAATGGAAATGGCTACAAGAATGGCAATGGAGACGGGCACCAGCAGGCCCAACCCGCCCACGAGGAGCATATACCCGTTCCAGTTGCCCACGCAGAGTTTAGGGAAGTCATTCAAATGTTAGCCCAGGCCTTGACTGCCCAGGTCAATCAGTAGGCTACGCATGTCGCTCAGAACGGGAATGCGACGACGGCAAGATTTAGAGACTTTCTGAGGATGAACCCTCCCGAGTTCCTTGGGTCGAAGGTGGACGAGGATCCACATGAGTTTGTTGAGGAGATTTTGAAAATCACCCAGATTATTGGGGTGACAGGAGAGGAGTGCCCCAATTTGGTTTCGTATTAGTTGAAGGGGCTCGCACACATTTGGTTCAAGCAATGGAAGGATAGTAGGGCAGTTGGAGCAGGCCCTATCAGTTGGGATGATTTCCATATCGCTTTTCTAGATCGGTTCTTCCCTCGTTAGATGAGAGAGCTGAAAGCGGCTGACTTTGTGAATCTAAAGCAAGGAAAGATGACGGTTCAGGAGTATGCCTTGGAGTTCACTCATCTGTCCAAGTATGCACCTGAGATGGTGGCAAATTAGAGAGCTCGTGTGAGCAGGTTTGTACACGGGATAGCAGACTACTTGGTCTGGAATTGCCGGACCGCAATACTTCTTCAGGATATTGACTTTGCTTAGATAGTCCTGTACGCCCAGCAGATGGAGGTAGTACAGATGAGCGAGCGGGAGAGAGAGGTCAAGAGGGTGTCACGACCCGAGAATACACTCGAATCGTAGACACAGGACGAGGAGCCCTGAGGGACCTCAAGTCAACCCATGGCATGAGCATATAACTAAACCATTCATAAAAGGCGGAAGACTTAGCTTAATAATCATGAACTAAACGAAACCATGACATGAAATATAAGAAACAACAAACATGAACCAAGCATAAACAGCTGATTACTACAAGTAGGTCTGAAAGCCTCTAATCATAATAGACGGGTTGAAGGGACAAGACCCCAACTAAGCCCAACCTACTGAAAAATAAAAGACAAACAAGATCTGAACATGAAGCCCTCGAACCATGAGGACTCACCACTGAGAACTGAGAGCAGATGTGGGAGCAAGCTAGGAGCGATGCTAAACCTGTGAACCGGAGCCTGTATCATAAAACAATACAACATAGAAAATATGCGAGTCAGTACTTGGAATGACTGAGTATATGACATATGAAAAACTATACTCGAAAATGTAAAAGTTATAGGAGTGGGGACATCGTGATTACAAAGACTGAAATCATAAATATATAACATGGCTCAACATTCCCAAAATATTCATAAACTTGTCGTAGTCATAACATGAGGGAAAACATTTTATAAAAACACGACTTGAGCCAAAAGAATATAATCATACACGCATTAAAATATGAGAAATAGTGGGAGATTTCTATAACCGACATACCCCATATTAGCACACATGGAGCTCGACTTTTGAGCCTAGTCAGGAAGTCGTTCATACCTTTCCAAGGGTATGAACCATGAAAGGCCTGAAATCACTCATGAAGGCCCCGTAGGGCATAGGGGACAGTCACTGAGAAGGTCCTAAACATAACCTATGGTGGCACGTAGTTATGAGATTTGGTGCGTAACCTAGGCCCCGAACCTACTCGGTGTTAAGTACTACTCCCAAAACATGCAATGTGCTTATAAAAATTCATACATGACATGCATGTCTAGTTAAATTGTGATAATCATAACCTGCTTGAGAATTTCTAATACTAGCCATGGAATTGGGCCCGTGGATCGGACAAAATCATAGTTCATAAATCATACGCGACATGTGGGCAATGCCCACAATTTCAATCATACTTGAAATGCTTGATTTATAGGAAACATGATCATAATAACATGAGTAATTGAAAACATGCTTAAAATTCAAAAGTTCATATCATGCTTGAGAAATCACCATAACGATGAATTTCACTAAAACCCCATGATTTGGGCACATGTTTTTTTAGGGATTTAATCATCAAATGAATAAAATAAGTGAAAACAGCCTAATAATTCAAAACCCATGATTTTTGACATACTACAACATACTCATATCGATTTTAAGGAAAACATACATTCGGGTTATGACCCATCAAGTATTGGTAACTTTAAACATAGAATAAGGGAGAAATTGGGCATGGGTAGGGATTAAACCACCAATTCAAAACCTCACATACCTGGAATTTCGTGATTCTTAAATCCCTTGAAGAACCCTAAGTGGAAACTTGAAGAATTAAAGAAGAACACTTGAATCCCATTCCTCCTTCCTCTCTACTCTTACATGTACCAATTGGGGTTTATCATGAATGATCTACCCTTAAAAGTCCCTGTCCTGACCTCAAAATGACGTAGTTTAGGTCTTAGGAGCGTAGGAAATTACGAGAAGGCCCTTACTAATTCGCAGGAAATAACTTCCACGTGACCCTAACGGGCGACCTGACGACTCGTTGGGTCATTTCATCAAGTTCACTGGAATTTTTTCACCTGGGCTCTTAACAGAGGACATGACGACTCATCCCCCGAGGCAACGACTCATTACTGTCTTTTGTCAAGTACACTGCCTCGTCCTTACTTAAATCCTCAACCTTACCCCATGGTGGACCTGGCGATTCGTGGTAGCTGACCACGAGTCGTTCCCATGCCCGTGGGGACCTAAACTCCTCAGCTCAGTTCAAACCTTCCCACGAGCCACCTGACGACTCATGGGGTATCCTCACGAGTCATCTAATGAATTGTTCTGCACTGTTGCAACATTTTCCAGATTTTTCTCCGTTTGACTTTCGGGTCTGATCCGTGGGTTCCCAGGGTATAACAATATCTCCCCATTGGGAACATTCATCCTCAAATGTTAGAAACATGCAGAAAACTCAGAATCAAACAATCACCATATGCAATTACTGGTCATTTATGCCAAAAACTAGCGGAACGACTACTTCCAAAAAGAACTACATAGCTAGACTGAATTCAGACATCACATACATATATCATATCATAAAAAAAACTTGCACGCATGAACGCAACATGAAAAACTGAATAGAGGTTTAGGGAAAAAACTAATACCTCAAACTGAAACTGAGTCGGTAGGGAACAAATGGGGGTATTTAGCTATCATATCCACTTCGGCTTCCCTTGTAGCTCCCTCGACATGATGATTTCTCCATAACACCTTTATTGAATCTACTTCCTTGTTCCTTAGCCTCTGAACCTGATGATCCAAGATTGCAACAGGAATTTTCTCATAAATGAGGCTATCCTTCACACCAACACTTTCCACTGGAACCACCAAGGTTGGATCTCCCAAGCACTTTTTCAAGAGCGATACGTGAAATACGGGATGAATTGAAGCTAACTCTAAAGGTAACTCTAACTCATAGGCTACTTTACTCACTTGTCTCACAATCCAGTATGGGCCAATATAGCAGGGGCTGAGTTTCCCTTTCTTTCCGAATCTCATTACTCCCTTCATGGGAGATACCTTCAAAAATACCTAGTCATCAATCTCGAACTCAAGCTCTCTTCTCCTCACATCCGCATAAGACTTTTGGCTACTTTGAGTCGTTTTGCGCCTTTCTCTTATCAACTGAACTTTCTCCATGGCCTCATGGACTGAATCTAGACCCACCAATGAAGCCTCACTGACCTCAAACCAACCAATAGGAGATCTACATCTTTGCTCATACAGAGCCTTGAATGGTGCCATTTGGATGCTAGAGTGATAACTGTTGTTGTAGGCAAACTCAATAAGAGGAAAATGCTCGTCCCAACTACCCTTGAAGTCAATAACACAAGCTCTCAACATGTCCTCAAGATTCTAGATAGTACACTCCACCTGACCATCTGTTTGCGGATAAAATGCTGTGCTAAGCTTGACCTGGGTGCCAAGTCCCTTTTGAAAAGATCTCCAAAACTAATAGGTGAACTGAGTACCTCTATCCGATATGACAGACAAGGGAACTCTATGAAATCTAACCAACTCTCGGATGTATAATTGGCATATTCTTCCGCTGAATTGGTGGTTTTGATAGGTAGAAAATGAGCAGCCTTGGTCAACCTGTCCACCACAACTCAAGTGGAGTCATACTATCTACGAGTGCGGGGCAAACTTGTTATGAAGTCCATGTTGATTTATTCCCACTTCCAAGTAGGAAT
The DNA here is from genome assembly GCA_035772735.1 of Datura wrightii. Lineage (NCBI taxonomy): Eukaryota > Viridiplantae > Streptophyta > Magnoliopsida > Solanales > Solanaceae > Datura > Datura wrightii. The sequence continues at coordinate 103,575,607 of JASDFA010000007.1, forward strand.
GCTAATATCCTTAAGTACACCTCCCATCCTCTGATGCTCCACTTTCACTTGTTGGCAATTCGGACCCTTGGCTACAAATTCGACAATGTCCCTCTTCATGCCATTCCACCAGTAGATTTCCCGCAAGGCATGATACATCTTGGTGGAACCTGGATGGATAGAATATCTGGATCCGTGAGCCTCATGTAACATCCAGCTCCTCAAATCACCCACATTCAGAACACATAAATGACCCTGGTACCGAAGTACCCCATCTCCTCCTTCGAAGAAGACTTCTACCTTCTGATTTTGGACAGCTTCTTTCAACTTCACCAATGTTGGATCTTCATCTTGCTTAGCCTTCACCTCCGTTACCAAGAACGACTCTGATCCATTCTGGACAACTATACCACCATCCGTCAAGCCAACTAGTCTGACTCCCAACTGTGCAAGTCGATGTACCTCCTTCACCAGCTCCTTCTTATCTTCACTCCCATGCGACACACTCTCCATAGAGAGTCTACTAAGGGAATCCGCTACCATGTTGACCTTACTCGGATGGTAAAGGAAACTCATGTTGCAATCCTTAAGAAGCTCCAACCACCTCCGTTGTCAAAAATTTAGATCCTTCTACATGAACACATATTGTAATCTCTTGTGATCAGTGAATGAATCTACATAAATCCCATACAAGTAGTGATGCCATAGCTTCAAAGCAAATACCACCGCGGCCAACTCAAGATCATGGGTCGGCTAATTCTTCTCGTGAATTTTCAGTTGTCTGGAAGCATATGCTATGACTTTCCCGTGCTGCATCAATGCACATCCTAGTCTGACTCTCGAAGCATCACAGTATAGAAAAAATAAATTGGTGCCCTTCGGTAGAACCAACACCGGTGCTGAAGTGAGTCGGGCCTTCAATTCCTGGAAGCTCTTCTCGCAAGCCTCCGGCCGTTGGAATTTCACCGTTTCCTGAGTCAATCTAGTCAATGGGGCTACAATGGATGAGAAACCTTCTACAAACGTCCAATAATAACCTTCTAAGCCCAAAAAGCTCCTGATCTCCAAAGGGTTTACAGGTCTGGGCCAGTTCTTCACCGCCTCTATTTTCTGGGAGTCCACCCTTATACCTTCTCTTGATACTACATGTCCCAAGAATGCAACTGAATTCAGCCAGAACTCACATTTGCTGAACTTGGAGTATAGCTGGTTATCCTTGAGGGTTTGGAGTGCTACCCTCAGGTGTGCGGCATGCTCCTCCTTGCTCCTGGAGTATATCAATATATCGTCAATGAACACGATCACAAACATGTCCAGATATTCCTCGAATACCCTGTTCATTAGATCCATAAAAGCTGCAGGGGCATTGGTTAGTCCAAAAGAAATTACAACTAATTAATAATGGCCATACCGGGTCCTGAAAGCAGTCTTCGGGATGTCGCTCTCCCAAACCTTGGAGCTGGTGATACCCGGACTTGAGGTTTATCTTGGAGAAATATTTGGCACCCTGAAGCTAATCGAATAGGTCATAAATCCTGGGTAAAGGGTATCTATTCATGATGGTGAACTTGTTCAACTGCCTATAGTCAATACACATCCGAAGAGAACCATCATTCTTCCGGACGAACAACACTGGGGCACCCCATGGAGACTTACTCAGTCTAATGAAACCCTTATCTAGCAAATCCTTCAACTGCTCCTTTAACACTTTTAGCTCGGTTGGGGCCATTCTGTAAGGAGGAATCGATATGGGCTGTGTGTCAGGTAAAATATCAATCTCAAAATCAATCTCCCTCTCGGGAGGAGCACCTGGTAGGTCATCTAGGAATACTTCGGGATACTCACATACCACAGGGACTGACTGAATGGTTAGGGTCTCGGCGTGGTATCCTTACCCTAACAAATGATAAATACAACCCTTAGCAATCATTCTGGGCCTTGAGATAGGAGATAAAGTGGCCTACAGGTACTGCCGAACTACCCTTCTATTCTAAAACTGGTTCACTTGGAAACCAGAACTTTACCGCTTGGGTTCTACAATTAATAGAAGCATAACATGCAAAAAACCAATCCATGCCCAAAATAATGTCAAAATCAGTCATAGCCAATTCTACTAAGTCTGCGGAGGCAACCTTATGCATTATTGTAATGGGGCAACCTCTATATACCCGCTTCACTACGACTGAATCCCCAACTGGAGTAGACACAGAATATGGTTCTGACAAGGTTTCAGGACTGACCCCAAAGTTACTAGCAATGTAAGGTGTCACAAAAGATAGTGTAGCTCCCGGATCTAATAAAGAATAAACATCAATATGAAAGACTCACAACATATCCGTAACCACATCGGGAGAAGTCTCTTGCTCCTGTTGAGAGCCAAGTGCATAAAACCGGTTCTGGAGCTGACCGCCAGCTAGAACAGTCAAAGTACCCTGCTAAATAGGATGTGCCACTGGAACTGCTGAACTAGATAATAAAGTGCGGGCTCCACCACCCCCGACCTAGCTGCGGGGCAATCCCTGAGTCTGTGTCTGGGTTTGCCACACCCGAAACAAGCATCTTAGCCCACCAAGCATTTCCCGGGGTGATTCTTGCCACAATTCGTACAAGATGGAAAAGTGTGCTCTGTGCGCATGCTATTCTAACCCCTCGAACCTGAGGCCCTGCTCCTCTACTCTTCTCGAGGCCTGGATGGGGTACTGGGTGAAGATGGTGTTGATGTAATGGACCTGTGCTGGGACTGCTGGTGAGGCCCACCCCCTGTCCTCGGCTGGGAGAACCTGTGGCTATCAGTTCTGGCCCTCTTAGCCTTTCCCTACCTCATATGAGATCCCTCCATCTGCTGGGCATAGAGGAATATCCATGGGTAGCTCATGTACTGATGAAGCATGGTTGTTCTGCAGTCCGTGACCAGATACTCGGCTACTCCCTGCATGAATCTACTCACCCGCGCCCTCTGGTCCATCACTAACTCCGTGGCATACTTTGACAGGTGAGGGAACTCAAGTGAATATTCTAGCACCGTCATCTTTCCCTGTTTGAGGTTAACAAACTCGGCCGCCTTCAATTCCCTCATCTCCCGAGGGAAGAACCTGTTGAGAAAGGCCATGTGGAACTCATCCCAGCTGATAGGGCCCGCTCTCGCTGCCCTGCTGTCCTTCTATTGCTTCTACCAAATATAAGCGACCTCTTTTAGTTGATAAGAGGCCAAATCAACACACTCCTCATTTGTCACCCCCATGACCTGAGTGACCTTCAAGATCCCTTCAATGAACTCATGTGGGTCCTCGTCCACCTTCGCCCCTGTGAACTCGGGAGGGTTAATCCTCAAAAAGTCCCCGATCCGGGCTGTCGATGCATTGCCATTCTGTAGAACATGCGCAACGGCCTGCTGGTTGACCTGAGCGGTCAAGGCATGCTCCAACATTTGAAAAGCTGCCCGAAACTCGGTGTGGGCAGCTGACTCTAGTGCTTGGGGCTCCTGAACAGATGGGGCTTGCTGACGCCCATTATTATGGCCACCCTCGTGGCCTTCATCATTTTTGTTCCTCCTTCCATTTATTCTTCTGGGAGCCGTAATTTTCTACAATCGTGAATAGCACGAATTAGAAGGATGGAGAGATTTTCACCGCACAACATAGATCATGAAGGAAGGGAACATTTCCTAAAATGTTTAGTAGCCTCTTCGTCATAACTGTGGTGCGCTTCACACCCATGAAAAAGACTCTACCTAACGCAACTTTCAGACTCCCTAGGACACATCTGAACCTATTTCTCTGATACCAAGTTTTTCACGACCCGAGAGTACACTTCAATCGTAGACACGGGACGCGGAGCCCCGAGGGACCCCAAGTCAAACCATGGCATGAGCATATAACTAAACCATTCACAAACGGTGGAAGACTTAGCTTAATAATCATGAACTAAATGAAACCATGACATGAAATATAAGAAATAACAAACATGATCCAAGCATAAACAACTGATTACTACAAGTAGGTCTGAAAGCCTCTAATCATAATAGACGGGTTGAAGGGACAAGACCCCAACTAACCCCAACCTACTGAAAACTAAAAGACAAACAAGATCCAAACATGAATCCCACGAACCATGAGGACTCACCACTGAGAACTGAGAGCAGGCTAGGAGCGATGCTGAACCTGTGAACCGGAGCCTGTATCATAAAACAATACAACATAGAAAATATACGGGTCAGTACTTGGAATGTACTGAGTATGCGAGGTATGCAAAACTATACTCGAAAACGTAAAAGTTATAGGAGTGGGGACATCATGATTACAAAGACTGAAATCATAAATATATAACAAGGCTCAACATTTCCAAAATATTCATAAACCTATCGTAGTCATAACACGAGGGAAAACATTTCATAAAAACACGACTTGAGCCAAAGAACATAATCATACATGTATTAAAACATGAGGAACAGTGGGAGATTTCTATAACCAACATACCCCATATGAGCACACGTGGAGCTCGACCTGTGAGCCTAGTCGGGAGGCCGTTCATACCTTGCCAAGGGTATGAACCACGCAAGACGTGATATCACTCATGAAGGCCCCATAGGGAATAGGGGACAGTCACTGAGGAGGTCCCAAACATAACCTACGGTGGCATATAATTCTGAGATTCGGGGTGTAACCTAGGCCCCGAACCTACTTGATGTTAAGTACTACTCCCAAAACATGCAACATGCTCATAAAAATTCATATATGACATGCATGACTAGTTAAATCATGATAATCATAACCTTCCTGAGAATTTGTAATACTAGCCATGTAATTGGGCTCGTGGATTCGCCAAAATCATAGTTCATAAATCATATGCGACATGTGGGAAATGCCCACAATTTCAATCATACTTGAAATGCTTGATTTATAGCAATCATGATCATAATAACATGAGTAATTGAAAACATGCTTAAAATTCAAAAGTTCATATCATGCTTGAGAAATCACCATAACCATAAATTTCACTGAAACCCCATGATCTGTGCACAGGTGTTTTTTTAGGGATTTAATCATCAAATATTGAATAAAATAAGTGAAAACAACACAATAATTTGAAACCCATGATTTTTGACATACTACAACATGCTCATATCAATTTTAAGGAAAACCTACGTTTGAGTTATGACCCATCAAGTCTTGGAAACTTTAAACATATAATGAGGGAGAAATTGGCATGGGTAGGGACTAGACCACCCATTCAAAATCCCACATACCTGGAATTTCATGATTCTTAACTCCCTTGAAGAACCCTAAGTGGAAACTTGAAGAATTGAAGAAGAACACTTGAATCCATTTCCTCCTTCCTCTCTACTTTTACATGTACCAATTTGGGGTTTATCATGAATGATCTCCCCTTAAAAGTCCCTGTCCCGACCTCAAAACGATGTAGTTTAGGTCTTAAGAGCGTAGGAAATTACGAGAAGGCCCTTACTAATTCGTAGAAAATAACTGCCAGTTTACCCCAACGGGTGACCTGATGACTCGTTACCGGGGACAACGAGTCGTTGGGTCATTTCATCAAGTCCACTGGAATTTTTTCACCTAGGCTCATAATGGAGGACATGACGACTCATTCGCCGAGGCAAAGACTCGTTACCAGCTTCCATCAAGTACACTGCCTCATCCTTACTTAAATTCTCAACCTTACCCCATGGTGGACCTGACAACTCGTGGTAGCTGACCACGAGTCATTCCCAGGCCTGTGGGGACCTCAACTCCTTAGCTCAGTTCAACCTTCCCATGAGCCACCTGACGACTCATGGGGTATCCTCATGAGTTCTCTAATGACTCGTTCTGCACTGTTGTAATATTTTCCATATTTTTCCCCGTTTGACTTCCGGGTCTGATTCGTGGGTTCCCAGGGTATAACAGAGGGCCAGGACTAATAGTATCAGATTCTCCTAGAAGAGACCTAGTTGGCACCATCAGTAGTCCCACCAGAGACCTTCAGCCCCAGTGCCTTCGGCTATGAGTGTTCCATCCAGGTCCAAGCGCGATCAGAGGGGACGAGCATCAGGCTCAAGAGGCTAGAGTAGCAGACCCGTAGAGACTAGCCCTCCAGAGGGTAGCAGATGTGGCCGGAGACACACAGGCCAGTGTTTAGCGGCTACAGGTGATTTCTTCAGGTGCGGGAAGCCTGAACACATGCTTAGGGATTGTCCATCAGCCAGACAAGGTCATGACAGGGGCCGAGGCCTAGCTTATAGTTTAGAAGCTCCACCAACACACCCATCTCAGCAAGGGTCATCTACTAGTACAGGTGGTGGCCAACGTCAAAACAGATTCTATGCCTTAGCATTCCGTCAGGAGCAGGAGGTCTCCACGGATGTAGTCACTGGTATGTTACAATATTCCAACTTGATGTATATACTTTGTTAGATCCAGGGCCTATTTTATCTTTTGTGACACCCTATGTTGCTAGTAGTTTCAGAGTCAGTCCCGAAATCTTGTCAGAACCTTTCTCAATCTCTACTCCAGTTGGTGATTCGATTATAGCTAGATGGGTGTATAAAAGTTGCCCTATCATAGTTCTTCAGGAAGTCACCTCAGCAGATTTAATAGAGTTATCCATGACTGATTTTGATGTCATCCTCGGCATGGATTGGCTATTTGCATGATATGCCTCAGTGAATTGTAGAACCTATGCGGTAAAGTTTAGATTTTCGAGTGAGCCAGTCCTAGAGTGGAAGGGTAGTTCAGCTGCGCCTGTAGGTCGTTTCATTTCCTACCTTAAGAAATATGATTTATAAGGGTTGCATGTATCATCTAGTTAGGGTTAAGGATTCTACGTCCGAGACCCCGACTATCCAATCAGTTCCAGTAGTATGTGAGTATCCAGAAGTTTTTCCAGATGATCTACCGAGAATTCCTTGCAAGCGAGAGATTGATTTTGGTATTGACCTTCTTCCTGATATGCAACCTATATCTATTCCTCCTTACAAAATGGCTCCAGTCGAGCTAAAAGAGTTGAAGGAGTAGTTGAAAGACCTCCCATACAAAGGCTTCACCCGACCAAGCAAATCACCGTAGGGTTCACCAGTTTTCTTTGTCACGAAGAAAGATGGTTCTCTTCGTATGTGCATTGATTACTGACAGTTGAACAAAGTTACCATCAAGAACAGGTATCCTCTCCCCAGGATTAATGATTTGTTTGACCAACTTCGGGGTGCTAAGTGCTTTTCGAAGATAGACCTCAGATCCGAACACCATCAGATTAGGGTTCAGGAGAGCAATATTTTGAAGACAACCTTCAGGACTTGGACTTGGTATGGTCATTATGAGTTTGTAGTTATGTCTTTTCGACTAACGAATTCTCTTCAGCTTTTTTGGGTTTAATGAATAGAGTGTTCAAGCTGTACTTGGACACGTTCGTGATTGTGTTCATAGATGACATCCTTATATACTCTCGGAGTAAGGAGGAGCGTGCTGCTCATTTGAGGGTGGTGTTACAGAGTTGAAGGATTGTCAGCGATATGCTAAATTTAGTAAATGTGAGTTTTGGTTGGACTCGGTGGCATTTTTGGGTCATATGGTGTCAAGTGAGGATGTACAGGTAGACTTCCAAAAGATAGAAGTGGTGAAGAATTAGCCTAGATTGGTTAATCCTTCGGATATCAGGAGTTTCTTGGGTTTAGCTGGTTATTATCGGCAATTTGTTTTCTTTGTTTTCATCCATTACAAACTTGTTGACTAAGTTGACCCGGAAGAAAGTGAAGTTTCAATGGTCGTAGGCTTGTGAGAAGAGCTTCCAAGAGTTAAAGACACGACTCACCTCAACATTGGTGTTAACCGTACCTGAAGGTACCAATGGGTTTGTGGTATATTGTGATGCTTTGAGAATCGGCCTTGGTTGTGTATTGATGCAACATGGTAAGGTTATAACATATGTTTCCAGGTAGCTGAAGGTTTATGAAAAGAATTACCCGACTCATGATCTCGAATTGGTGGCGGTAGTATTTTCTTTGAAGATTTGGAGACACTATTTGTATGGGGTCCATGTAGATGTGTTTATGGACCACAAGAGCCTACAATATGTGTTTACCCAGAAGGATATAAATCTACGTCAAAGGGGGTGGTTAGAGTTACTCAAGGATTCTGATATGAGTGTCCTTTACCATTCGAGCAAGGCAAATATGGTAGCAGATTCTTTTAGTAGGCTTTCTATGGAGAGTTTTTCCATTGTAGATGAGGGGAGGAAGGAGCTGGTGAAGAATGTGAATCGGCTTGCACGGTTGGGAGTTCATTTGGTTGACTCGACAGATGGTGTTGTTATTGTTCATAACAGATCAGAATCATCCTTGGTGACTGATGTAAAATCTTGACAAGACGAGGACCCTATTTTGGTAAAGTTAAAGGAAGCTGTTCAGAATCAGAAAGTAGAGGTCTTCTCTAAAGGGGGAGATGGTGTGCTTTGATATCAGGGACTTTTGTATGTTCCGGATGTTGATGATTTGAGAGATTGAATGTTGCACGAGGCTCATGGTTTCAGATATTCCATACATCCAGGTGCCACCAAGATGTACCATGACTTACAAGAGGTCTATTGGTGGAATGGCATGAAGAAGGACATTGCAGAATTTATGGCTAAGTGCCCAAATTGTCAATAAGTGAAATTGGAGCATCAAAGACTGGGAGGTGTGCTTCAGGGCATCGACATTCCTACTTGGAAGTTGGAGGAGATTAATATGTACTTCATCACAGGGTTGCCTCGCACTCTTGACAGTATGACTCCATTTGGGTGGTTGTGGACAGGTTGACCAAAGAAGCTCATTTCCTACCAATCAAAACTACCAATTTAGTGGAGGATTATGATAAATTATACATTCGGGAGCTAGTTCGGTTGCATGGAGTGCCCATGTACATCATATCGATAGAGGTACTCAGTTTACCTCCCAGTTTTGGTGATCGTTTTAAAAGGGACTTGGTACTCAGGTCAAGATTAGTACCCGCAAATGGATGGTCAGGCAGAGAGGACTATTCAAACTCTCTAGGATATGTTGAGAGCATGTGTGATTGAATTCAAGGGTAGTTGGGATGATCATTTGACTCTCATTGAGTTTGCGTATAATAATAGCTACCATTCCAGCATTCAGATGGCTCCATTTGAGGCTCTCAATGGGCGAAGATGTAGATTTCCTATTGGTTGGTTGAAGTTGGTGAAGCTGCGATGATAGGACCTAATTCAGTCCATGATGCCATGGAGAAAATTCAGCTTATAAGGGACAGGTTGAAAACAACTCATAGTCGCCAAAAGTCCTATGCGGATGTGAGGAGGAGGGATCTTGAGTTTGAATTTGATGATTGGGTATTTATGAAGGTATCTCTCATGAAGGGAGTGATGAGGTTTGGGAAGAAAGGAAAACTCAGTCCTCGTTATGTTTCCCCATACTGAATTGTGAAACGGGTTGGCAAGGTAGCGTATGAATTGGAGTTGCCCTCAGAATTAGCTTTAGTTCATCCAGTTTTCCATGTATCTCTCTTAAAGAAGTGTTTGGGTGACCCAGATCTAGTTGTTCCGGTCGACAACGTCGGCGTGAATGGCATCCTTAGTTATGAAGAGGTTCCGATAGAAATACTTGATCGTCAGGTTCGTAAGCTAAGAAATAAAGAAGTAGCTTCAGTTAAGGTTTTATGGAGGAATCAACATGTTGAGGGAGCTACATGGGAAGACGAAGAAGATATGATGGCTAGATACCCGCATCTATTCCCTCCAGCTCAGTTCCAACTTGAAGTATCAGTTTCCTCTTTAGTTCTCTATTCAGTTGTAACACCCCGAAACTTTCCTAGAACAAATTCAGACGTTACATGAAAAACCATAGGAAAATCAGAAATTTTTCTATCTCAGAAGACCCCCACAACGGACTATTGTAAGTGGTCGTGGTTCTTAGCAGCCTTCCTTCAGGGGAAACAACGAGACATAGGACGACCCATTGTTCCTAACAACCAGCCATCCCATCGTCTATTGAATCCCAAGTTCAGTGGTCTACCAGATCCTTTCCTGAGACAACGAGAGGGAACAATGGCATGTGGTAGCCTCGAATGAGCTGTTGTGACCACCCGTCATCTGCTTCTATAGACCACGAGTCTATACAATGACTTGTTGGTCCTACTAATGAGTCGTTGTGTTGACCATTGTTTCAAGGCCCTGTTTTCTCCCCCAGTACCAACGGAAGGTATCAACGGCCCGTTGTCTCATCCAACGGATCGTTCTACCCTACCATGGAACAGTTCCAGTGAACCTAGTTTCTAAACCCTGAAACCACAGCCAGATTCAATGGGCCGTCTTTCCTACCAACAACCCATTTTGAGGCCCTTTGGTTCCTGTCGGCCAGATTTCAATTTTAGTTTCCAAGGTTACTTTTGTAATTTACCACCTTTTTAATCCCTAAACTATGTCATTTTGGATTCATATAGGGGGAAGTTAAAGGTCTAGAACGACCTTCTTATTCATTCCTCTCAACTTCCCTCAAGAATAATGAGTAGAAACTCTGATAGAAAGCACATAGAAGGAGCAAGGGTTGATTTTATTCTCAGATCTTCTCAGAGATTTTCACTAGGGTTTCTTCTACAGGTATGTGAGAATTTAGCAAGGAGATTGTTCTCCCCTTGCGTCCCCCAAAACTCTCTTTGTGTTCACTTTCAGTCCTAGCCTTGAGTTTGCGAATTTGAACTTATTACTATCATTCTTGGATTATTTCATGTGGAATCCTATCCTATGTTAATTTTAGCTATTTTCCACCCATTTGTAACTAAAATGATGCTTGTTCTAGTGAATTAGAAATTTAGCCCTAACTCTTGAAAAAAAGTCAGAAACTAGAATTCTATATAAATATTGAATTCTCAAAAATTACTTATATCTTTCAAGGTTAGGGACTCCTACAATAATTGTATGTATTAGAAACTCAGTTACATGTATGATAGTTAGATTCAGTCAACAAATCTATATACTCTATATTACTCAGAATTGTCGGTCTAGCCTTAGTTAGATTTTAGCAAACCTCTGGGTTAACCAGAGTAATGTCAGCTGATCAGTTTGACTATATAATTTCTCAAGGTGCCAGTAGTACCTCCTAGATATATGAATCAGAATTCAGTTATTGGTCCACTAGGAAGTCATGACATTTCAGATATATAGCTCTGACTTGCTCCAAGACCTCAGTTCAGATTTCAGTTTGTTCTTAGACGGTTATGATGCTTCTAGATAAGCAGCTCTGACCAGTCTAGAACCTAGTTTTAGAATCTGGTCTGATAATGCTCAAAACACACTTCCAACTGAAGTATGAAATGGACGTTGTCAATAAAGAACCCAAACTTATAGGTTGGGGTCGAACCCACAGGGAATATGGAAGATCTAGATTACAGCCAGTAGATGAACTTGTATGGTAATTATTTCACAAAGGGGAAATTCTAATAAAAAGAAATAATAATAAGCAACAGTAAAGATTATAGTTGTGAATCAATAATTAAAGGATAACTAGGGTTTATGTTCCGCATGGGTTCATAACAGCTTTGGGTACACACTTATGATCTTTACCAATACTTACTTACAAAACTGATAACTTAGGTTCATTCAAATGATTATCCAATCCCTATTGAATGACTATCCTCAATTACTTGACCAAGTTTCACGAGTTTTTCAAACTAACCGTTATCACTAAGTTCCAGATATAACTATCCCGCCATCACAGCTCAAGTTAATACAATGATCATCAAGATCAAGGCTCCATTGTAATTCTCTTTTCCTAATCTCTACCTCTTCTACCAAAGCAAGTAAAGAATTCAAGCACTTCCTAATGTTGTACACGGCTAAGAATCATTATAGATGAAAATAATACAATATAAGTAATTGGTATTGGTTTTTGAATCACTTTGTTTAACCCTAGCTAGTTAATCCACCATGGGTCCCCACAACCTTAGTTATGGAGGTTTTAGCCTCTTATAGTTGCAAGGTTGTGATTTGTGGTCATTGTTGAAAACATATAACAATACTTACAAAGATGATTGAGAAAAATAATTCCTTCAATTAAACCATGAAATCTTGAATAACAAGTAGCAAGAACAAGATGAATTCAAGAAAAGGTTGATCACAAGGTCGAACCAACTCAATTCTATCTCTCAATGATATCAAATTCGCTTACTACAATATATTCCTCCTAGAATTAAGTCTATTCATCCTCTTCTATAAAAAATAAACATAAAAAGTATTTATAAAGACACAAGAATCCTTTTCCTAAACTAACAAGACTGCTTTCCATATCTGGTGCCGACCTCGTCAAGGGTCCACCTACGACTCGTATGGGCTTCTCACGAATCGTGACATCAACTCGTGGCTTGGAATGTTGGATGAATTTTGGCTAAGTGTTGGGAGAAGGTACAACCGTACCAACTTGCTACGACTCGAACATTGACACCCGTGGATTGATCCTGAACTTTTGAACCTTTTTCTAAACTTCACTACGATCAGTATGGTAGGACTCATACCTTCATCTCACGGGTTGTAGGTGCTCTCGTACTAAAAATCAGCCTTCAGTGCAATTCTTCTGGATTTTATCATGACTGGCTTACAACAACTCGTACCACCATGGTACGATCCATGACAAGTCTCATAAATTCAGTCTTCTAGGTTATCTTTCATCTTCTCATCAAAGCCCTCAGTACGACTCATAGGTCCATCCTACGGATCGTACTATGGTCTGCACTTTTTGCACCTTTTTGCACACTTTTAGATTCCTTTTGTAGTTTATTGTTCCAACACCCATTTATCCTGAAATTAGAGGAAAAGTTCCTCATATCCACATAAATACACCTAAGTCCATGCTATTTTCTTAGTTTTGAGCGTCAATAGTGCTGTAAATTCACAACACATCATGGTCCGATAAGACTCTCAGGGTATTTGCAGTTATATGTCCCTGACTACTCTTGGACCCTAGTTTTGAGCTATCAGCTAAATAGTTCAGTATAGGTTTTTCAGTGGGAGTAGGACTTAACACCGAGCGGACCGAGGTTCGAGCCTACCCAGGTTCCAAAACTACTTTGCTAGCATAGGTTACAATTACATATTATTGGCCTGAATGGCCCCAGACTTTTATGATCACCCAGTTCATGCCTTTATACCCTGACAAGGTATATTGGGTCCTACCAGTGAGGTGTATACATCGGACTCCACATCTAGCTCACGTGGTTATATGTCGGTTACAGACTCTCCCACTAGTCAGTCCAGTCTAGTTTCATAATAAGAATCTTAGTTTAGTTTCAGATCTATCATTTTAACTTAGTTCATTATAGTATCTCAGACTCAGAATTTCCAAATTTAGGGCAGGTCTTTGACCACCAGAAAGGGTCATTTTGACCATCTCAGTTACTTCAGATTGTTTCAGTTTAGATAAGTAGTTGGTCATTGCATGTCTTTCCAGTTCAGTCACTTACATATATCAGCATATTCCTCTCACATATTCAGTACATTCAGAGTACTGACGCATACTTTTATGCTGTATCATTTTATGATACAACTGCAGGTTCTCAGACTCAGCACCGCTAGCCGCCACAGGTCAGATTCTCCACCTCAGCAGTTGGAGTGTGAGTCCTCATCATCCGAGGGCATTATTTATTTCTTTCAGTCATTTATTAGTTTCACTTGGACTTAGAGTTAGCTGGGGGCTTGTCCCAACAACTCCTCAGTTATATGGCTTCCAAACAGACATGATTTTCAGATTTATCAATATTATTTAAATGTTTTGAACTTTATATTCTCATACTTGTCTTTCACAAATGCTTTATGTTATTTATTTAAATTTCCGCTGTGCATGATTACTTAGAATACTTGTGAATGATAGACCAGGGGTTAAATTTCTGTTGTGCATGATTACTTAGAATACTAGTGAATGATAGACCAGGGGTTGACTTGGGGTCACTTGTGGCTTCAAGTACCGTGTTACGTCCAGGGTGTAGCCTCGAGGTGTGACATCAATTTCATGTTCAGCTCTTGTATCCCAGTTTCTTCAGTGTAAATGGATGTATGTTTAGTTCGTGAATTCAGTTTAGTCATGTAGTTCAAATCAGAGTTAGTCACTCCGTCAGTTTTCAACATGTATGTTCAGTATTTGAGTATGATGATTACATTTCTCTATTTTTTTGTGTGATTTTCTACATTCGAGGACGAATGTTCCCAAGGGGGAGATGTTGTTATACCTCGAAAGCCCTAAGATCAGACTCGGGAGTTGTAATGAAGAAAATAGAAATTTCTGCACCAGGTCACAAGATGAGTCATCCAGTGACCCGTCAGAAACCCCACAAGTCGTTAAGTGACTCATGGGGAGAGGCTGAGACTTGTTGGAAATTTTGGTTTTTGGGTGACCACAGATGTGATCGCGAGTCATGGTTAGCATCACAGTTTGTCAGGTTAGTCGTGGCCAAGGGTTTGTTGAAGGATGAAGGAATCTGGGTAATACACCTAACGGGTCATCACCATGACTCTTCGGGTACACCACGAGTTGTGGTGTCCCCCATGGTGACCCCCAGGTGATGTTTGGCAGTGAGGAGGATGGGAGGTGACCACAAGTCGTGGTCACCAGCAGCGACCCATTAAGTCTCTCGTGGTGACCCCTAGAGGAAGATGAGCACTGTTCATGATGAATCTAGACCATGAGTCGTGGCCAGTAACGACGACTCGTCTAGTCCCTCGTTGGGACTGGTAGTCTATTTTCCATATGAGTTTATTAAGGGATTTTACATAATTCGTATATTTCTAAGGCCTAGACTACATTAGTTTAAGGTCATAATGGAGTTTTTTAAGAAGGTTAAGTCATTCTAAGCCTATCCTAATTCATGCATGCAAGTTTAGAAGTTTTAGAGGTGATCAAGGCTAGTTCTACAAGGTTCTTCCTCAATTCTCTTTGGGTAATCAAGGAAGTGGTAAAATCATATTTCTTTCAAGTATGTAAGGCTATGAATGGGTGCAATTGTCCACACCCACGCCCAATTTCCTGTCAGTTCATGATATTCTAATTAATGATTCCATGGGGTTTTTACCCAATGCATGAATACCTAAGTTTCTATCATGGGTATGATCTAAGCATGTTTTAAATGATGAATTATGATTAAGGGGCAGATTTTATAAATGTTTTAAATTATAAATTATGTTTTCAAGTTTTTTAAACTATGATTCCCATACATGAATGTTCATGAAAGTTGAGATCTATGAGATATATGTTCAAGTATGATGTTATGTTTATGAAGAAAGTATGATTTAGAAATACCCATGTTTATGTTCATGTTTTCAAAGTAAATCAAGTTGATTTCAAGTATGTTAAAAAGTATTGGGCAAGCCCATATGATCAAGTATGTTTTATGATTTCATGAATTAGCCTACCACATGCTTTTGGAGTCAAGACTCCCTTTATTTTCAGCTTGTGGTATGGTTTGAGCCAAGGCTCCTCATGTGATGATTTCAGATTATGCATATATGTTATTATTTAGCTTCGTCACTAGCCGATGATCAGCTTCATTGAAAAACGATAGAGAGCATATTCATGTCTTTGGTAGTAGTGTCTAGCACCGAGTCGGCTAAGAGTCAATCAACCCTGTGCCTCAGAACTACAAGACAACGTAGGTTTACTCATATATTTTGGGACCTCCTTTGGAGCTTTCCCCTGCCCCCAAGGGGCCTTGAGCTTGATATCAATATCATGGTAGTATCCTTAGACCTGGAAAGTCTTTGGATGGCTCTACTCACTTGAGTGTGATAGTCGGGACCACGTAAGCTCTATTATGATAATGTAGGTTATATGACGAGTCTCCTATTGTTCCTCATGATTTCAGTTATGCATGTACATCAGTCATGATATTATATTTTCAGCAGGTTTGACCCAATGTTTAGTTTTACTTATGAATATCAGTTTTTAGCTTTGGGTCATTTGATTCGGTAATGATGTTCAGTTATATGTTCAGATCATGATTTCATAAAAATAGCATGCAAGTCCTACTCTCAAAATCTTATCTTGAATATGTTTTTATTTTGTATGTTTAATGATTTTACTTACTTAGCAATTTTACTTACCTTGCATACTCGGTACATTCCACATACTGACCGCATACTCTATGCTGTATCGTTTCATGATACAAGGTCTGATACTCAAGTTCAGCCCCACCGGTAGTTTAGATTCTACGGAGTTAGCTTTCCTTATTTGCAGTTGGTGAGTCCTTATCTTTTGAGGGCCCTTCTTATCAATTGTATGTCGTATTTTCAGTTTCCAGATTTTAGTGAGTTAGTTGGGGTCTTGTCCCATCAACTCATCAGTGTTAGAGGCTTATTCAGACATAGATGTATTTCAGCTTTAGACTTGTGCATGTAATCAGATGAGATGTTTTGCTTAGACTTGTGGTATGTTATTTAAGATGAATTTTCGCTTATCTATGAATGAGTTAGATGTATGTTAATTCCATGGGTAGGCTTTGAGCCTCTCGAGGTTTCTTGTCCCATGTCTCAATCCGCGCCTATGTTTGGGTTGTGATAGTATTTGACTCCTAAACTTGTCTTGAAAATCCAACAAGATTGGAAGAGAATTTGATGAAGAACCCAAGCCTTGATCTTGAGAGAGAATTTCAAATCTACTGTAGTTATGAAAGCATAGGGACTTAGGCTAGGTTAAACCCCTTAAAACACTCTTTAAGAAACCCAAAACGATGTCACTTATGGGTTAGAAGCTTAGTAAGTTACAAAATATCCCTGGGAGAACATAATTAAAAAGCTGACTGGCAGGTACCACAAGTTGTAGCACGAGTCATACCACCAAATAATGACTCGTGGTTTCCTTCCGTTGTTAGCCAGTCGAATTTTCTAGCTCTCTGGTTCTCAAACCATGGGCATCTCCACAACTCATCATTTCCTACAATGAGTCATACCTTGACTCGTGATATCGAATCTTCCCTCAGTAGACCCAAACTACGAACCCTTTCTATGACTCGTTATTTCATACAATAAGTCATACATTGACTCGTTACTTCCTTCTATGACTCATACCATGATTTGTCATCACTGGACCAAGAGAAACTCCTGCTTACCACAACTGCTCCTACGCTTGTGACTTCAAACCACGACTCATACGATGAGTCATTATGAGGAATTTTGCAGATTTTTCTACTACTTCTACTAGAAGTCTAGGGATTAATCGTAGGGACTTTTGGGGTGTTACATTATCTTCCTGTTGGAAACATTTGTCCTCGAATGGAGGCTAAGTAAGCTGAAAAGATAAGGAAAGAGCTGCAATCCCAGAAATGAAAGCTATAGGCTAAAAAATTGACGGAGTGACTGATTCCGAACTGAGATACATGACTGAACTAAATTCATGAAACATACATGCATGTTGTAACATGAAAGGAACTAAGAGACATGAACTTGACATGAAACTGAATAGAGTACAAAGAAGGAAACTGGTACCTCATGCTGGAACTGAGCTGGAAGGGAAAAGATGCAGGTATCTAGCCATCATATCAGCTTTGGCTTCCCATGTAGCTCCATCAACAAGATGATTTCTCCACAAAGATTTCATGAAAGATACTTTCTTGTTTATCAACTTCTAAACTGTAATATCCCAAAAATCCCTAAGATCAGACCCGATGGTTTAAGCGGAGAAAGCAGGAAAATTTCTCACTAGGTCACAGGACGACCCATCAAGTAACCCGTGAAGTGACTTAATGAGTCCTGACGTGGCTCGTGAAGGCAGAGAGAAGATTGGAGAAAGAAATTTGTTCTAGGACTTGGCAATGTATGGGACGATGAGTCATCTAGTGGATAACGACTAGTCTAGTGGCTCACCCTAAGAGTTGTGGTTAGGAGGTCTTCACGAATGATGCCACAAGTCATGGTGTCACTTCACAACTCGTCCAGTGGGTCATGTCAGGATGGCCAAGTTGGAGGTTGAGTTTCCAATGAAGGTAAAGAGAGAGGACAATGAGTCTTCCTCTGAAGTAACGACTCATGATATCCCTTGTTGGGACTGGCAGAGTTATATTTTCTTGCGGAATTAGTAAGGGTGTTTTCATAATTCTTAAGCTCCTAGGCCTTAAACTATGTTATTTTAAGCTTTGTTAGAAAGGTATTAAGAGGGTTTAGCCTATTCTAACCCATTCCCTTCCCATGCATATAAGTCTAGAGGATCCCATAGGATATCAAGCCTAGAAATCTTTAAGTTCTTCCCCAAGTCTCTTGGGCTTGTTAAGGAAGAGTGTAGATTCAACTTACCAAGGTATATGAGGCCATGAATGAGGATTCTTCCACCCTCTTGCCCATAATTCTCCTTAATTTCATGAAGCAAGTCTCAATTCAAATTATGATTTAAAAGTGATATCAATCTAATTTCATAGATTTTGTACAAATTGTTTGTGGGTTTATTCCCTCTATATTTAAAGTATGTTTGACGATTAATGGGAAGATTTTATGCATGTTTTTAATTACAAATTCATGATTTCAAGTTTTAGAAGATGTTGCCCAATTATGCAAGTCTATGAGAAAGTATAGTTTATGATTGAGGGTTTCAAGTATGATAAAATATCTAGCGTGTATGAATATTTAAAAATTACCCATGAATATATTTATGATTTTACTTACTATGTCTATTTCATACAAGCATGATGTTAAGATTTGGGCAAGGCCAATTAAGTTAAGCATGATCTCATGATTTAGCTAAGGCTAATAAGTTCAGTTATGTCAAGTTTTGGAGTCAAGACTCCCCATATGTTAAGATTAAAGTTATGTTTTAATATGTGATTATATGAGCAGTATATATATTTTGGGAGTAGTGTCTAGCACCGAGTAGGCTAGGGGTTCCAAGGTTCCCCAGTCTCATAAACTACGCGCCAATGTAGGTATACTTTGGGGTCTCTCAAGAGAGCATTTCCCCGGCTCAAGGGCCCACCGTGATATCACACCTTATTTAATCCTTCGCCCTGGCGAGGCGTAGGATATCCCTCTTCCACGTGGGAAAGACGTGGGATCATCATGTGCTTATACATGGTGGTGGTTGATCTTGGGCAGATTTATATGCCCAAGTGATACTCAAACGTATCATTTTCGCCTTGTTTGTTGTGCAATGTGTATACATTTTCATGTAATTGGTAATAAAATGTGAATTTATACTAACCAACATGATTAGCATTGTTTTGTAGGTAAAACATGATTTTGAGGAGCTAAAATGCATGTTGGAACAATATCGGAGTTGGACTTGGATGCAAGCACGAAAAGACATTGGAATGCACAATGTAAAGGGGCTCCGCGATGGAGCCGTGCCACGCTACCATCGCGGAGGCACACTGCATGGAGGATGAATTAATTTGGCAATTTCCAGTGAAGCTTCGCGACAGCTCCGTGGCACGGAGGCAAGCCACCGCGTTGCATGCCGTCCACGTTGAGGCTATATTCCCGGACCCCAGATTTCCAGTGAGGGTCCACGTCCACGCCGTGTCACGGAGGCAGTGCTCCGCGTTGGCCTCCGTGACACGTTGCTTGTTATTCCGGGAAAAATTCCCACTAGTATAAATAGAACACTTAGGCTTATTTTTAATAAATTGAGACTTGGTGGAGCAAGGACGTGGTTTACAGGCAGTTGAGGGACGAAAAAGCTAAGGGTTTTTCTCTCTTTCTTTCTTCTTTCAATTAATTTTTTGTATGATTAACACTTGTTTTAGGATGATTAATCCACAAATGAGTGGCTAATTCTCTTCTTTGTTGAGGTTATGGACAATGGTGATGAATTTTGATTATTGAATTGTATGGTTTTTCATCTTCTTCTTCTATGTGGTTCTATTACTTCTTGTTTCTACTGCATTAGTGTGTGGCCGACATTAATGTACATCTAAAAAGTCCGATTTCACTCGAGAGAGCACGAAATTGGAAAGTTGTGAATTAATAGGGTATTGTTCTTAACTTGATTTGGGAAAATTGGGTTTTGATGTGCTTTCCTGATAGAAATATACTTGAAAGCTGTATTAGTCAATTTAGGAACCGGAATTGTATTGCTAGGTCATAAATTGCATTTGATCACAGAAATGTAGACGAATGGTTTATGATTCTAAAGTGAGATTAAATACGAGAGTTTTAATCTCTAGGCTAATGTTCTTGGCTAGCAACAGGAAGAGAAGATTAACCAAATTATGATTATAATCAAGTTCATTACTTGTTCTTAACCTTGGCATGCTCATATCCATAGTTTCAATTCACAGTAAATATTTGTTAATAGTTTTAGTATATAATTTATAAACAAAAATTATTTAACTTTTGGTTACGTTATTGTCAGCATAATTAGAAGTAAGCTAGAATATAGTATACTTAAGCAATTTTACTTATCCAGAGTCTCCTTGGTTCGATACTTGGCTTACTTAGCCACTTTATTACTTGTTTGACCACGTGCACTTGCGTGTCGGTTTTTAACCCTATAGCAAACACCCGAACAAGTTTTTGGCGCCGTTGCCGGGGAGACTAGGCAATTGGTGAAATTGTGTTAAGTGTAAATTTACTGTATTTTTGTTTTATTTTCTTAAGTGTTGAAAACTTGGTCTTAGCCTGTATTTTGCAGACTTGATTTCTGTGAACACTGGCAAAGGACAAGGAGCTGGTGGAAACTTATATAGAGCCTGAACGTGAATTTCATAGTATACGCAGAGAAGCTCTACAAAAGAAGCTGCAGTTGCTCAGACAGACTATAATGGAGCAACAAAATCCTCCGGTTGTGAGGGCAGTGTTAGTGCCCGACGAAGCAGCAGCAAGGCCGGTTCGCGAGGTGGCAATCCCACATGCCAACAATGTAACATCCAGTATCCGCAAACCAGAGCCTGGAGGGAGATTTGAATTAAAGCAGAATATGGTGCAACTTTTGCACACAAGCGGGCAATTTACCGGTCTCCCTCATGAAGACCCACAACAACATCTCCAGAATTTTTTGGAGATAAGTGACACTTATATACCCGCTGGAGTGTCACCTGATTATGTTCGGCTCACACTATATCCGTTTTCCTTACTTGGTGAAGCCAAGAGGTGGTTAAAAGCTGAACCACCAAATTCTATATCAACGTGGGATGATCTAGCACGAAAGTTCTTGATAAGATTTTTTCCCTCTGGTAAAACAGCCAGACTTAGAAGTCAAATTCTAAGTTTCAAACAGAGGGAGGGAGAAAATTTATATCAAGCCTGGGAAAGATTTAAATCCATGTTGCGGGACTGTCCTCATCATCATCAGTCCAATGAGGTGTTGGTACACACATTTATTGAGGGTTTAGAACCCCATACTAAAATTTTGTTAGACTCAGTAGCTGGAGGGCAAGCGCTGGAAAAGACTTATGAGGAGCTGTACACTTTGCTCAACCGAATTTCACAGGGCAATCCAGAATGGAATGCAGATTCATCTCGAGGTGGAGCAAGGAAAGCAGCAGGAGTGCTTGAAGTGGATGGATTTACAGCTATCGCTGCATAGATAGCTGCCTTGCAGAATCAGTTGAACAACCACTTCAGCAACATGAATTTGAACCAGCCTTCAGCTTCAGTCAATGCGGTCCAGCAAATGTGGTGTGAAGTGTGTGGAAGTAGTGAGCACTCAGCTGAGTGCTGTGGAGCAAACCCAGATTCGGTTAACTTTGTGGGAAATGCACAAAGAAATCAGCAGCAGTTTGGTAGTGGCTACAACTCAAATGGGAGGAACCACCTAAATTTTTTGTGGGGTAGCAACAACCAACAAGGCCAAAGTTTGGGTCAGGGTATGCACAGGAATCAAGGAGGGCAACAGAACTACCAATCTCAATTCAGAAATCACAATGCCCCTCCTCCACCACCATCACCTACCGTTGAGGAAATGTTCAAGACTATGATCGCTAATCAGGCGCAATTGCAGGCTGACTATGTTAAATTGGCAGCCGAAGTGAAGAATAATCAATTAGCGACCAAGGCTCTTGAGTATCAATTTGGGCAATTTGCTAGTGCCCAAAACACAAGACCCAGAGGAGGACTGCCTAGCGACACGGATCCTAATCCGAAGCAGGTAAATGCAGTGACCACAAGGAGTGGTTTGCAGCTAAAGGAGGTGGAACCGGAAAGACTACCTCAAAAGTCAGGAGAAGCAGATATTGAGGAAGAACAAAGTTCGAATAAGGGGAAGACCAAAGAAGCTGAATCAGAAAGGCCTTCACCCCCGTTCCCTCAACGACTCAAGAAACACAAGGAGGAGGCGTGTTTCAAGAAATTTATGGAGGTGCTTAAACAGATACATGTTAATTTACCTCTTGTTGATGTCTTGCAGGGAGTGCCAAAATATGCTAAATATATTAAAGACATCGTGGCCAACAAAAGTCGGTTGACTGAGTATGCCACGGTAGCTTTGATGGAGGAATGCACTTCCCGGATCCAAAATAGACTGCCCACGAAGCTGAAAGACCATAGAAGTTTTACTATCTAGCTTACTATCGGGCAGAGTATCCGAGCTCGTGGATTATGTGACTTGGGGGCGAGCATAAATCTGATGCCATCTTCGGTATTTAGAAAGTTAGGTCTAGGGAGTCCTAGACCTACAACCGTAATCTTGCAGTTAGCAGACAGATCCTTAGCTAGGCCGGATGGCATTGTTGAGGATGTGCTTGTGCAAGTGGGCTCCCTCATTTTTCCGGTCGATTTTATTGTTCTGGATTTTGAACCAGATGCTGAAGTCCCATTTATTTTGGGACGACCCTTTTTGGCAACCGGAAAAACATTAATTGACGTAGCTGCGGGTCAACTTACAATGCGAGCACATGACAAGGTAGAAGTGTTCGATGTGTAAAAAGCACCCAAGCTCCCGATGGTAAATGAGGAACTCTCGGTGATCAATGTGATTGATCATGGGAATACTAAACAAATGAATGATTCCTGAGAGTTGAGAGGAAGACCACCGGATAAGGTTGAGCACTACTGGGGGGAGGACAATGATCGTGAAAAATCATCCCTCACCCTAGTGGATAATTGAGCATAAAGGACATCGAGCCGCGACGGTAAACCAGGCGCTGCACGGGAGGCAACCCATGAAAAATATTTTTTTCTTTTGTTTAGTAAAGTGTAAATAGTTTTTATTTTAATTTTTCTTTTTCTTGAGTTAGTACAAATTTTTTGTTTTAGTTAGTATTTTTCATTTTAGTTAGGGAAATCTATTAATCTAACCAATTTTGTTTAGTAAGGTGATTTTCAGGTCAAACGGAGAAAAATATGCATGGAATCGGGAAGGAAAAGGCAAGGTATAAAAAAATGAATAAAATGAAGAGACAGTGCACTGGGGCGTTGGCTCCGTGTCACGGAGGAGGGGCTCCGTGTTACCCTCTGTGACACATTGAGGTTAAATTTGGACTTTTTTAAATTTCCAGTGAGCCATCGCGTTAGCTCCGTGTCACGGAGGAGGGGCTCTGCGTTACCTTCCGTGACACGTTGCCCTATATTTTGTGACGGGTCACACCGGGTTGCCGAGTGACCCGCGTGTTTCCCTTCATTTTTAACCCCGATTTTAGGCCCCTTTTCCCCCATTTCCTCTCTTCTTTGCAACCAAACACCCGAATCCCCCTCCCTAACCAACGTGCCACGCTATTACCAAATTGTCGAGTTTCTTCGATCATTCAACTTAAAGGTATGTTTTCCTTTACGCTCTCAAGTTTTTGTCAATTTTTGTCGAATTTGAGCATGGGAGGTGAGATAAATCACCCTAATTAGCAATTTAGCATGAAATTGAATTATTCTTTGATTGATAAATGTTCGGAATGTTGTAATTAGCGTTTGAACTTGTCAATTGCGTGAATGATTCGAATTTGATTGTAAAATTCAATTCTAGGGCTTGGGTTGTTGAAATCGAATTGGGTAACTTGGTAAATTGGTGAATTATATGCCGGTGTGTGTTTGTGAATTGAGATAAGTCATTGTAAATATTGTGTGAATGTAATAGACGACGAATTCTCGGGTTTTTGGGAAAAATATGAAAAGTGTTAGAATTGGTTGGTTACATAGATTCATGTGTATATAGAATTTTGGTTGTTTTTTTTTGTTTTGTTGTTTTCGTTGCTAAGTGCGAAGGTTGAATTGATAGCGATGGTAGGATTGGGATTAGCTGTATGAAGTCTGAGTAGTACGCTAAAGTTATACTGTCGAATTTTTTTTGTGAACGCACTAAGCATAAATTGTATAGTTGTTTGTTTTTGGTGTAAATAAAGTGATCCTTGCCGTAGTATCGTAAACGTAGCTAAGGACTAAGTATGGGGTAAACTTAGTTTAACCCGACCTTAGCCGAAGCTAATATGCATTTAGCTTGACATGGTGCTTGTTTATTTGTATTGACAGGTACAATGGCAAGTAGGCAGGATATGGGTAAAGGTGCTTCTACTTCAAGCACCGGGAGAAAACGCATGAGATTGGGCACAGCAGTCCCAGCTGCACCAGCTGTTCCGCGTGGCCAACGCCGCCAATACGGAACGAGGTGGGTGACCGATGAAGGGAAGAAGTGGTACACTAAACATAAGGAGAATAAGTACTTCCCTGAGGAGCATATTGCACGGGAGCCACAAGCACAGGAGTTCCCCCGTATTGTGCAGAGAATCGAGGCAGCTGGGCTCAGCTTCATATTTCAGGAGCCCAAGGAGTGCAACCTACATTTAGTCCGAGAGTTCTATGCAAATTGGAACCCGGCCATCAGAAGCCACACAATAAAAATCAGAGGGCAGATTGTCACTCTGGAACCCCAGAAATTAAATGCCATCATTGGAGCGCGGGACACAGACGCCCACATTCTCCGCCAGCTGAACATCACCCCACCATACGCCGATATCAGACGCACTTTGTGTGGGGCTCGATCCACAGCCCGATGGACCAGACATAAGGAGAGGGGTTACCACCAGACTCTGCCGTATTCTCAAATGAACAGGGAGGCCAGAATATGGCTGAAAATAGTTTGTTCGTGCTTGATCCCGGGGGTGCACATGACGGATGTGACCCGGGACCATGTGTGCCTGGTGTATGCCCTGATGAAAGGGCTAGAGATTAATGTTGGGGCGGTCATCATATCCGCCATGAAGAGAGCCCGACTACACCAGGGCCACAGGTATGGGTTCGGCGGACTCATCACCACCTTTCTCCGCGGCCTCGATGTCGAGGAAGAGGCTTTGGACTACATCCCGCAGTTGGAGCGGAGGGCCCTTGATGTGACCAAAACCAAGGACCCCGACACCACACACGGGTCAGTGCTGACACTGGGCGAGCGACATGCTCGTGACGATCAGTATATGGCACGGATGTTTGGTATGCAAATGCTTCAGCTCCGGATTGGTGGGAGACCAGCCACGGAGGATGAGTTATAGCAGCTGGAGCTGGATTACCCATTTGGCGAAAATGCCAGAGCTTTGTGCCGAGTGGGGCCAGCCTTCGTTGAGCCCACTGACAATGATGTCCCCACGGATGAGGAGACACGTTGGGAGGACTCCGATGTGGAGTCCGATGACGACGATGGAGGTGACTCGGACGTGGGCGATGAGGCAGCAGCACCGGATGAAGAAGTCGAATATTTCGACTGATCAGGGAGTTCCACCACCAGAAATTTTTGTGATTTTTAATTTTTGTGAACACTGGGGACAGTGTTCGATTTAAGTGTGGGGTGGGGAGTAGCTAGGTGCTGGGGCTGGGCTGATTTGCTGTATGTTCTTCCTTTGTTTTGTATGTATGTTTATGTTTCCCTGTGGTTGTGAGTGGAAACTGATTTGTATTTGTATCTGTACATATTTTTGAGGTAATTGATGTGTGTTGTGAAAGGTTGTGGTTGCCTGTGTAAATATTTTGTAAATTTTGTAAATATTTTTTTTCTATCGAAATGATCGATATTTTTAAAATATTTTGTACATAGTAAAATATTTTGTAAATATTTTTCCATCGAAATGATCGATGTTTTGCAAAAATTTTTCAATTTTTATTTTTGGGTTTCTCGGAGTTTGTTTTTGGTTCTTTTACCGAGAATAGTCCCATTGAACCGATGTCATAATTAGTGACCGTTCCCTATGATGGATGGATGACGACCGTCTTAAGGGAAATGTAGTCGGTAGGAGTAGTGATTTTAATTAGTTTTCAGTTTTTTTCTTTGGTGGATTGCATCACTGAACCTGTAGTTACTATATGGTTGTGTAATTTTGGTTGCGTGATGTAACTGATATTCAAAATGTAAAAGTGATTCGTTTGAAAGCATGCAATTTTGTAAATATGTTGAGTTACCTTGGCTGTAGAATTTAATTCGGTGTGATTGAGGCTTAATTTTTGAATTCATGTAATTGGCTAATTAAAGCGTCTGTGAATGCATCTTGAATCGAGCATGTGCATAAAGTGTGAAGTGAGGTATTGTTATTCCATGCTATTGTGAAGTGTCTAGAACTTGCCTGGTGTGTGTACAAAACGAAATGAAGGAGGTGTAGTGTTAGAAAGGATGTAGGCATTTCTTTGTTTTAACCGAGAGTTTCTATTTTTTTCTTGTCATACTCTACCTTTTTATGTGATTGTATACCCTAGTCAGCCCGTTGAGCCTTTAGCCGATTCTTTCTTTCTTTTGACCAAAAATGTATGAACTAAGCTTTATTCCTTCTTTTCATGAGCCGTAAAGTCTATACAAAACTCTTAAGCGCTTAAGAAGAACAGAAAAATTTTTCCCAAAGTGTCAAAGAGTGAGAAGGGTGAAAAGAAAAAGAAAAGCAGAGTGAGGAAAGAAAAGAAAAAGGTGGAGGGTGCACTCATCATAATTAAATGATATTGAGGGTACATGAAAAACCTTTGTGTCGTGTCAAGTGTGTTTGATGAAATGGGCCATACGAAAGTAAACCAGCATGAATGGGATGATGAAAAAGAAAAGAGAGAAACAATGTCATGAGTTGATGGGAATGTGTTGAAAAGGCGCTTAAGGATGCTAGTGGCTATTATTGGCTAATACAATACATACTAGTTCCATAGCCTCCATTACAACCCATTTAAGTCCTACGTGATCTTACATTGCATTTCCTTATATTAGTGGAGTAATACACTAAGGGCAAGCCTATGGGTCATGACATGATGCACGTGAATTCTTTTGGGAGAGAGAGTGAAATTAATTTCTACATGCCCCTACTTGAATGTTTGTGAGTCGCATGAACATGAA
This sequence comes from Datura wrightii, assembly GCA_035772735.1. NCBI lineage: Eukaryota > Viridiplantae > Streptophyta > Magnoliopsida > Solanales > Solanaceae > Datura > Datura wrightii. The sequence continues at coordinate 103,602,773 of JASDFA010000007.1, forward strand.
GGGGGAGATTCTCTTGAGTTGCGAGGGCACATGCTTGATGAAAGATTGATTTTCGTGTCGGATATCTTGATTAGCTGATTTGCATGAGTTTGCCGATATCGAGGGTCGGTTCTTAAAGTCTAGGAAGTCTTGATATATTAAAGGTCATTGCATTGTTAAGACCATACATGTTTTCTTGATGATTTGCAAAAATTGAATAATCGGTATGACCGTAGCATAAATTGTCGCACCATAGTGGCAAAGGTTGGGATGTAATTTGCATGAATTGTGTATTTGTTGTTCGAGGACGAACAAGAATATAAGTGTGGGGTAAGTGATCTTGGGCAGATTTATATGCCCAAGTGATACTCAAACGTATCATTTTCGCCTTGTTTGTTGTGCAATGTGTATACATTTTCATGTAATTGGTAATAAAATGTGAATTTATACTAACCAACATGATTAGCATTGTTTTGTAGGTAAAACATGATTTTGAGGAGCTAAAATGCATGTTGGAACAATATCGGAGTTGGACTTGGATGCGATCACGGAAAAGACATTGGAATGCACAATGTAAAGGGGCTCCGCGATGGAGCCGTGCCATGCTACCATCGCGGAGGCACACTGCATGGAGGATGAATTAATTTGGCAATTTAAGTGAAGCCTCGCGACAGCTCCGTGGCACGGAGGCAAGCCACCGCGTTGCATGCCGTGCCACGTTGAGGCTATATTCCCGGACCCCAGATTTCCAGTGAGGGTTTGCGTCCACGCCGTGTCATGGAGGCAGTGCTCCGAGTTGGCCTCCGTGACACGTTGCTTGTTATTCCGGGAAAAATTCCCACTAGTATAAATAGAACACTTAGGCTTATTTTTAATAAATTGAGACTTGGTGGAGCAAGGACGTGGGTTACAGGCAGTTGAGGGACGAAAAAGCTAAGGGTTTTTCTCTCTTTCTTTCTTCTTTCAATCAATTGTTTGTATGATTAACACTTGTTTTAGGATGATTAATCCACAAATGAGTGGCTAATTCTCTTCCTTGCTGAGGTTATGGACAATGGTGATGAATTTTGATTATTGAATTCTATGGTTTTTCATCATCTTCTTCTATGTGGTTCTATTAATTCTTGTTTCTACTGCATTAGTGTGTGGCCGACATTAATGTACATCTAAAAAGTCCGATTTCTCTCGAGAGAGCACGAAATTGGAAAGTTGTGAATTAATAGGGTATTGTTCTTAACTTGATTTGGGAAAATTGGGTTTTGATGTGCTTTCCTGATAGAAATATACTTGAAAGCCGTATTAGTCAATTTAGGAACCGGAATTGTATTGCTAGGTCATAAATTGCATTTGATTACAGAAATGTAGACGAATGGTTTATGATTCTAAAGTGAGATTAAATACGAGAGTTTTAATCTCTAGGCTAATGTTCTTGGCTAGCAACAGGAAGAGAAGATTAACCAAATTATGATTATAATCAAGTTCATTACTTGTTCTTAACCTTGGCATGCTCATATCCATAGTTTCAATTCACAGTAAATATTTGTTAATAGTTTTAGTATATAATTTATAAACAAAAATTATTTAACTTTTGGTTACGTTGTTGTCAGCATAATTAGAAGTAAGCTAGAATATAGTATACTTAAGAAATTTTACTTATCCAGAGTCTCCTTGGTTCGATACTCGGCTTACTTAGCCACTTTATTACTTGTTTGACCACGTGCACTTGCGTGTCGGTTTTTAACCCTATAGCAAACACCCGAACAATGGTCAATTAATACGAGTCTCCTATAATTTCTCATGATTTCAGTAATGCATATACTACAAGATACTATATCATGTTTTTAACAGGTTTTATCCAAGGATCAGTTTATGAGACTTCACCTATGATTTTAGATATGGAAAGCCATATGCACTTCTTTTCAGTTTATGTCTGTTCATGGTTTCAAATATCAGCATGCCGCTTTTACTCTCAAAATCTTATTATGTTATGATTTAAGATATGTGTGATTTTAGTTTTTACTCACTTAGCATTTTTTACTTGCCTTGCATACTTAGTACAATCCAAGTACTGACCGCATACTCTATGCTGTATTGAGGATACAGGTTCAGACGTTCAGACTCAGTCTCGTCGCTAGTTAGTCTCTCAAGCTTAAGTCCAGTTCTCCAGTTGGTGAGTCCTCATCCTTCAAGGCCCTTCAGTTTAAGCTATGTTATTTCCAGTTTCAGACTTCTAGTGAGCTAGTTGGGGTGTTTCCCCGTCAGCTCTTCAGTATGTTAGACGCTTTTCAGACATAGACTTGTATTTTCAGCTTCAGATTTTATGTTGTGATGTTTTCATTGGATAAACATTTATTATTAAGGTTTAATCTATTTCAGATTTCAGTTATCAACTTTGTTATAATTATCTTTAATTATCATGTTCATGCCATGGGTTGACTTGGGGCCATTGACAGTTCTAGGTTTCGTGTCTCAATACGGGCCTATGTTCGGGTCATGAAAAACTTGGTATCAGATCAAAGGTTCAGTGTATCCTAGGGTGTCTTAAAGCCACATTAAGTAGAGTCTTTTTTCATGGGTGTGAAATGCACCATACTTATGACGAATATGCTATGAAATATTGAGGAAACTTTCCTTCTTTCATGATTTTATCTCGTGTTGTGAGTTTGACTCTCTCGATTCCTCTAACTCTAGCTTTACGCATTTTAGAATCATGCCTCCACGCCATATGAATGGAAGAAGGAATAGAAATGGAAATGGCTATGAGGATGGCAATAAAGATGGACATCAACAGGCTCCACCTGCCCCAGCGGATCCCATGCCCGAGCAGGTTGCCCATTCTAAGTTAGGGTAGCCATTCAGATATTGGAATAGGTGTTGAATGCTTAGGTCAATTAGCAGACTGTGGCTTATATTCCCCAAAATGAGAATGCATCGGCGGCTAGAGTTCGGGACTTCCTCAGGATAAATCCCTCTGAGTTCCTTGGGTCGAGAGTGGATGAGGACCTGCACGAGTTCATAGAGGAGATCCAGAAGATCATCGAGATTATGGGGGTGACGGGGAAGGAGTGTGCATACTTAGCCTCCTATCAATTGAAAGGAGTCGCCCATATATGGTTAGGCAGTGGAAGGATAGACGAGGAGTCAAAGAAGGCCCCGTTGGTTGGGATGAGTTTTCTCACTATATTTTTAGACCGATTCTTTCCCTGAGAGATGAGGGAAATCAAGGCAATTGAGTTCATGAACTTGAGAAAAAACAACATGACCATTCAGGAGTATGCTCTTGAGTTCACCCGATTGTCTACATATGCACCGGAGATGGTAGTCGATCTGAGGGCTCGGGTGAGCAGATTTGTGAATTGAGTAGCGGATTATTTGGTTAAGGACTGCAGAATTTCTATTCTTTATTAGGACATTGACTTCTCCTGATTGGTCTTGTATGCCTAGCAGATGGAGGCGGTGCAGATGAGGGAGAGGGAGAGAGAGGCCAAGAGGACCAGGACAGATAGTTTTGGGTTTTCCCAGCAGAGGTCTGGTGGCATAGATCATCAACAATCCCACCATCAATCATCATCCCCAGCACCATCATCAGCTAGTGTGCCATCCAGGTCTAGGTGCGATCAGAGGGGGAGGAAATTAGGCTCTCGTGGTTTGGGGAGCAACTGTGGCAGGAAGCACCACAGAGAGTTCTTAGTGGGTTCAGGTGCGTGTTACGGGTGTGGGAAGCGTGGACATTTGCTTAGAGATTGTCTAGTGGCCAGACAGGGCCATGATAAGGGCCATAACCTAGCTTCCAGTTCATCAGCTCTACCAGCATGCTCTACTTAGTAGGGTGCATCCACCAGTGCAGGTGATGGTCAGTGTTAGAATAGGTTTTATGACCTATCATCACGTTAGGAGCAGGACATCTCCCCAGATGTGGTCACTGGTATGTTATGAGTATTCCATCTTGATATATATGTATTTTTAGATTCAGGGGCTACCTTATCTCTTATGATTCCTTATGTTGCTAGTAGTTTCGGATTTAGTCCCAAAGTCCTGTCAGAACCCTTCTCACTCTCTACTCTAGTCGGTGACTCAGTTATAGATCGATGGGTATATAGAAATTTCCCTATCACAGTCTTTCAGAAAGTCACCTCAGCCAATCTAGTAGAGTTAGGCATGTCTAATTTTGATTTTATCTTTGGTATGGATTGGTTGCACACATGTTATGCCTCAGTGAATTGTAGCATCCGTGTGGTAGAGTTTCAGTTTCTAAGAAAGCCAGTCCTAGAATGGAAGGGTAGTTTAGCTATGCCTATAGGTCACTTTGTTTCCAACCTTAAGGCCAGAAAGATGATTTCCAACGGTTCTATTTACCATCTAGTTTAGGTTAAGGATGCTACATCCAAGACCCTGACTCTCCAATCAGTCCCTATAGTATGTGAGTAACCGGAGGTTTTCCTAGATAATCTACCAGGAGTTCTTCTTGAGCGGGAGATTGACTTTTGGTATTGACTTTCTTCCCAATACGCAACCTATATATATTCCTCTTTATAGGATGGCTCTAACTGAGCTAAAGGAGTTAAAAGAACAGTTGAAGGATCTTCTAGATAAGGGATTCATCAGTCCTAGCAAGTCCCCGTGGAGTGCACCAGTTCTCTTTGTTCGAAAGAAGGATGGTTCTCTTCGTATGTGTATTGACTATCGGTAGTTGAACAAGGTTACAATCAAGAACACGTATCCCCTCTCTAGAATTGATGACTTATTTGACAAACTTCAGGGTGCTAAGTGCTTCTCAAAGATAGACCTCAGGTCCGGTTATCACCAGCTTAGCGTTAGGGAGAGTGACATTTCGAAGACAGCTTTTTGGTCTCGATATGGTCACTATGATTTTGTAGTTATGTCTTTTGGAGTAACGAATGCTCCTACAGCTTTTATGGATATGATGAACAGGGTGTTCAAGACATACTTGGATATGTTCGTGATTGTCTTCATAGACGACATTCTTATATACTCTTGGAGCGAGGAGGAGCATGCTGCTCATTTGAGGATTGTGCCATAGACTCTCAAGGATCACCAACTGCTTTCTAAATTCAACAAGTGTGAGTTTTGGTTGAAGTTAGTAGCATTTTTGGGCTACATGGTGTCAAGAGAGGGTGTCCAAGTAGACTCTTAAAAGATAGAAGCTGTAAAGAATTGGCCTAGACTAGTTAATCCTTCGGATATAAGGAGTTTCTTGGGTTTACTATTATAGGAGGTTTGTTGAAAGATTTTCATCCATTGCGACACCGTTGACTAAGTTGACCCAGAAGAAAGTTAAATTTCAGTAGTCGGATGCCTGTGAGTAGATTTTTCAAGAGCTAAAGACTCGACTCACTTCAGCCCTAGTGTTGACCCTACATAAGGGTATAGATGGATTCGTTGTGTATTTTGATGCCTTTATGGTTGGTCTTGGGTGTGTGTTGATGCATCATGGTAAGGTCATTGCATATGCCTCTACACAACTTAAGACTCATGAGAAGAATTACTTGACGCATGAACTGGAATTGGCAGCGGTGGTGTTCGCATTGAAGATTTGGAGGCATTATTTGTATGGGGTCCATGTAGATGTGTTTATGGACCATAAGAGCCTACAGTATGTGTTTACTCAGAAGGACCCAAATTTGTGACAAAGGTGGTGGTTAGAGCTTCTCAAGGACTATGATATGAGTGTCCTTTATCATCCGGGCAAGGCCAATATAGTGGCGGATGCTCTTAGCATGCTATCCATGGAGAGTGTTTCTCATATGGAAGATGGAAGGAAAGTGCTAGTAAGAATGTCCATAGGCTTGCTCATTTAGGAGTTCACCTTGTTGATTCAACAGATGGTGGTGTCTTTGTTTGGAATGGTTCTAAATCCTCTTTGGTGACTGAGGTCAAGGCTAGGAAAGATGAGGATCCTATTTTGGTAAAGTAGAAGGAAGCGGTTCAGAATGGGAAGGTAGAGGTCTTCTCCTAAGGGGGAGATGGTGTACTTCGATATCAAGGTCGTCTATGTCTTCCAGATGTTCATGATTTGAGAGAACGGATGTTACATGAGGCCCATGGTTCCCAATATTCTATGCATCCAAGTTCCACCAGGATGTACTGTGACCTACAGGAAGTCTATTGGTGGAATGGCATGAAGAAGGACATAGCAGAGTTTGTAGCTAAGTGTTTGAACTGTCAACAAGTGAAAGTTGAGCATCAAAGACCTGGAAGGGTGCTACTAGACATAAATATACCCACTTGGAGGTGGGAAAAGATCAATATGGATTTCATCATAGGGTTACTTTGTACACGTCGATAGTATGACTCTATTTGGGTGATTGTAGACAGGTTGACTAAAGCAGCTTATTTCTGACCGATCAAAACTATCGACTCAACAAGGATTATGCTAAATTATACATTCGGGAGTTAGTGCGGTTGCATGGAGTCCCTTTTTCCATCATATAATTGTTTTACCCTGTAGAATTTCCGGCACCTAAATGACCTATTCGCACGATGGTTAAGCATATTTGCAGGCCATACATGCTAGAGAAAGGCCCGGGAAAAGATCGAACGAGAAACTTGTCGAACCATCACGGAAGGAGACGAGGCAGAGCCCCTCCGCGATGGCAGCGTGTCATGGAGGTGAGGCCTCCGCGTTGGCTCCGTGACACGTTGGCCTTGTCCAGGCCCAAGTATATAAAGCCCCACTTCGGTTTATTTTAGAATTAAATCATATAAACTTCAGAAAACAGAGAGTAAACGCAGGAGAAGGAAAAAGGAATGAAGTAGTAATATAATTTTCGTCCGATTACGCTGCTAAACGTTGTCCAAACTCAAATTAACCTCAGGTACCGAGGTATTTAGCAGCAGAGAGCATTCCTACGGATTTAGTTTCATGAAATACGGCCGACGAATCGTCGAGCCACCGAGCTAAGGTAAGTGGAATTGCTCTAAATTAGTGTCTATGTGTTCCTAGCTGCGAAGTGAATATTTCTCCCTTCTGGACCGCTGAAAAATAGCGAGTTTTCGACTGTCTTTCGATAAGCCTAAGTTTAGGCTATAAACTATATCAAAAGTGACGTTGCTCTTTACAATAAAGCTGTATTTAGTATTAATTGACATATTTATGAATGCAGTTGGGAGGAAATAGTTGAAGTACCGGCCGAGCCTCGTCCGACAGACGGATAGTTCGAGGATAAGGTATGTAAAGCTAGTTCCCTCGGCAAGTTAGTAATCTTGGTATAGTACAATAATTTAAAGGCAAGTAGAATATTCAGAAGCCATATATGATGTTTACTATGAATGATGGTACGATATTAGAAACGTCATGTTATGATCAGCGCGAGACTTGCTAGCACGATATAGATTCTGATACAAGTGTTAGAAACTGCACAGCATGCTTAGTACGTGATGTGACACAAGATGTTAGGATAATATTGTATTCAGTTGAAACCCAATAAAGCAATGTAATATCTGTAAGACATCTCAGAAGCAGAATGATAAGTTAAAATGAGGTTAGAATGCATATTAGGAATAGTAAATCCTGTTACTATAGAAACTCAGTATACCGCATAGTTTTCAGCAGAAATACTATATCATGTTCAGCATTAGACTCACTACAGTATGGAAGAAGATTATATTTATGAACATATGCTATGTTCAGTCTCAGCATGTATTAAATATGTACATATCACTATCGCTAGTTCAGCATGTAGTATGTACAAACACTTTATTATCGTTAGCTTCAGTATGTGGGACATGCAGATAGTATTACTAGTTGAGACCGCTGTATTGTCTTGGGGTTGGATTACCTAGCATCCATGACCGCCCCAGGGTTGATTGCTGTATCGACTCGTCCACCAGAGGACGAGGATACGTCGCTCTACGGAGTGGCATGCCGTCCCACAGGGGACGAAGATGGGATGCCAGTTTTCCCCATATTATGCCTTGGTCAGCTTTTACACACCCCTGTCGAGCAGATGCGCCCGGGTGTTGATTCAGGAGTCCTCCGGACTCAGATGCAGTTATAGTCAGGGGCTCAGCGAGCCCAAGTGCATACCCAGGGGACCGACAGGATGCTTACAGGGTTTATAGGAGATGGGATGACCGGGGTAGGGGTGTAGATTCCGTGCTGGTTGTACCTCCCGGCTTATGGGGGCCGGGTAAGGTTTGTGTATGCTATGTTATGTTATGTTATGCCATGTTACGTTAGATACGAGTAGATCAGCAGTAGAGTGATACGTCTCCAGGTACGACTCCTATTCCTTCCATAATAATTGAGAGAAGGTATGACTTACATTATCAGACAGTTAATCTATTTCTCTCTACTTCAGTTTCATTAGTTATATTATTGTTTTCAGATATTTCTTTCAGTTATTGCTTTACATACTCAGTACCAGCGGTACTGACGCCCGGTGGGGCACTACATTACTTGCCTGCAGGTACTCATAGACGAGCAGGCGATACCACGTGATTCCTGTCAGCGATCGAGTATTCAGCTCCTGTCATCCGGAGAAAGAATTTCAGAGGTGTATTTCATTTTCTTTTGTTGTATAATACGGGTAGGTTGGGGCCTTGTCCCAATCATTTCTATTGCTATTCCTAGAGGCTTGCAGTCTGTATATGTTTCCCTGTGGTTAGATGAGCCGTTCGTGTGAGGCCGTGCAGTTGTTAGCTGTTAGTACTTCTGTTTCTTTTATGTTGGCCGTGTGGGGCCATGGTTCGATAGTAGTGGTGACCTTGCCGGTCACGTAGCTATCCAGTACTTCAGGGTTGAGTTATAGATAACTAGACAGCATGGTGGCCTTGTCGGCCCGTATAGGTTTCCCTATATTGATATGCTTCTGGTCAGCTGTTAGTACAGGTACAAGAGGCTAGAGGCCAATGGGCCAAGGGCTGTGTTTACAGCCGTTATATAGCCCTTTGTTTCCAGAAATATGAGTTAGAGCCAGCCAGGCACCAGATGTGCCCAAGCTTAGCAGTGCAGCAGTTCAGGTCCTAGTAGGGCACCAGGTGCCAGTCATACCCCCCCAAGGTGGGGTGTGACAAACTTGGTATCAGAGCCGGTCGTGTACCAGGGAGTCTGCAAGCCGTTCTAAGTAGAGTCTTGTCTATGGATGTGTTGTGCACCACATACTATAGGCAGGAGGCTGCGAGGCATGATAGGATGGTTACCCTTCCTTCTCAGTCAGTCGTGCTTTAGAGCGGTACAGTATAGGGTGGAGTCTCTAAAAACTTACCGTATTCTTTGATTACAGATACAAAGGCAGATCAGCATTACCCTATTACAGGCAGAAGATCAGACATAGCAACAGAAGAAGGCATCAGCCAGTTACATGATAACTACAACAGCAGGAGGAAGGTACCCGAGACCTCCCAGCATGATACCTTTATCGGTACTATCCCCAGTATACATTGATAACATTAGAATAGGAAGTCAGGAGTGTAATGTACATACGAGTTGATTTATTTATTAGCCATATAAGATCTGATTAAGATTACAGACAAGGTCAGACCACCAGGTAAGTATAAGAAAGAGAGGGAAATGCAGGAATCCCAAATACATCTTTTTGGATAAGGTACAGTTAAATGCTTTTATTTGTTGCAATAAGAAAAGGGCTATTCCTACCTCTTGATTTTGATGCTAGTATAGTAAAGGGGCATAAGACTTGAGACGGGGTTGCCAAATCCAGCGGTAAGTAAAGATGGGCTGATTGATCCTAGTAAGTATTAGAAAGTATAAAGAGCCCCTAGGATTACGTAAGTTGTGCAGACCCTTATGAAAACAAGCCAGTAGAGAAAGTAAGACCGTTAGCTTACCCGAAGCAGGGGTAAAAGACCTGTTAGAGATAAATGCCGGGTAATAGTCAAGTTCGAGTCAGAAAAAGGCCAAGTCCGTTACATATGCTAACAGATAGCAAGACAAAGACATATCTGTAAGATTGTAGTTATGATCCAGTTGTGATATCGAAAGGGTGAGGGGTCATGTGAATCAGATAGGTCTGATTGCAAGTCAGGGGAAGTATGAACTGATACTGGACCAGTAATCTTGTTAACAATGAAGAGCAGGTACCTTGAACCCTAGAGTTCATCTTAAGTAAGATGAGGGAAAGAAGCAGGAATGTCAGATCTTGTGGGGAAATTAGAATTACCCCCGGATTGATAAAATATCGTATTAAGGATTAAGCCTCGGACTGACAGTAAGATTGCGGTTCAGAATACCGCAGTATGTCCGCTATGGAGAAGTTAAGAAATTACTGATACAACAATTCTAATCTAGTGTAGCCTAGAGATAAGGCCCAGCAGACAGTCATGGGCTCTCAATATATGCCTAGTAAGGCCACAAGATTCGAACATTGACCCCACATCGCAAGAGTGGCGGAATTTCAAACAACAGACAATAACTAAAGTGTTTATGTTTGTTAATTTCAGAATGGGGTGACAATACAATGAAATGATAAGTCAGGGCAGGAGATATTATTAGGCGGTAGAAGTGGTGTATCATGTACGGCATGAGACTCAGCAGAGCATGTCAGATATTATGTATTACCGCAGAATTCAGTACATATTGTACGTAGCTATTGATATATATATATATATATATATATAAAGATAATAGATATGCTGTGAGTAGTTGCCTATAAGGGGTACAATCACAGATGCTGATTAGTAATAGAAAGCATGTACAAATTGCATTGCAGGACCCCCCCCTTGCCAAAAAAAAAAGGGGAGAAGAAAGAAAGAAAAGGAGAGAAGAAAGGAGAAAGGGAAAGGAGAAGAGAAAGGACAGATTAAGTGTGAATTACGTATGAAGTCATAGAAACTATCTCAGTTCTCAGTTATTAAGTTAATAGACTTATGTGTTGTTGCCAGATCTAGGCTCTAGGAGCTTATCAGAGTTAATGGCCTAAACCAGATGACTAGATGATAAGGGCGCAGTTAGACAGTCTACCGACCAGCTGGCGCCTGCATTAGCAGGGAAGCATTCCTGAAGATCGGTAACATTAGTGCATATGCTAGAACCAGGATAAGAGGCCGAATAGGCAAATTTCAGAGATTAGCAATACCATAATTGTTCTAGTATGTTAAGTGGAGGTACGTCAGTTTCCCAGCCTTGTAGGTGAGAGTCGGCCTTAGTCAACCTAGCAGTTATTATGTGAAACACCCCATAAGTCAGCCGGCCGCCCCAGTCAGAATACCCGTGGGTACCCCAAAGAAGGGTCCACATCAGTAGTCAGCGACATACTAGTACTTCAGCTGGTTCTCATAAGATATTTAGATACAGAGCCCTAGCAAAAGGCCAGTATTTACGGAATAGCTCATAAGACCGAGAATTCCCCAGAATAGCAGTATAAATCCAAGTGGATACACACAAGGCGTAAGAAATTGATAGTACCCTGCTAGCACAGTGTTTATTAAAACCAGGAGATCAGCAGACTCCCCGTGAAGATCCAGAGATTGATCGCTTGGGAGTAAGTTTGATTAAGCTCAGCCTTATAGTGGTTCAAGCAAAATAACAAAGCAATTAGATGCCCACAAGTCTACAGTATGCATGAACTATAAGTACTCCAGTAGAACAGTTAGAGCATTGTTAGACTACTGCCACATTCGGGTCATTCAACCCGACTATTCAGTTATTTAAGGTTATGCAGCCAGATCGTTATAGGTCATGATCAATATCAGGATCCTCTGATCAGATAAAGGCACAAGGTGCGCAGACGGTCGTTCAGGTTACCTTAGCAACAAGTAGCCTTAGCATACGGCCAGAAGGCCAGATAAGCTCTAGCTATACCGGTAGATTACTTGTCAGATTCTCTGGCATAATAAACCCAGTATGACCGTTAGTTATATGCCAATTCTTTGTAAATGTGAATTTTGGTTGAGTTTAGTAGCCTTTTTGGTCACATTGTGTCGGAGGCTGGTGTATAGATAGATATACAGAAAATCGAAATAGTGAAGACATAGCCTAGACCTACCACTCCGACCGAAGTACGCAATCCCTACGGTTAGCCGGGTACTGCAGAGGGTTTGTAGAAGGATTTTCCACCTTAGCAGCACCTCTGACTAAATTGACACAGAAGGCAGCAAAGTTCCAGTAGACTGAGGCGTGTGAGCAGAACTTCCAAGAGTTAAAAGCCAGGTTAACATCAGCTCCAGTGTTAGTATCGCAAGGAGGTACAGAGGGTTGATGCAGCATGGTAAAGTAATAGCTTATGCTTTCAGGCAGTTGAAGAAACGTGAAAAGAATTATCTTACCCATGACCTAGAGTTAGCTGCAGTAGTTTATGCCTTAAAGAGTGAAAAATTTTGTATCACCCAGGAAGGGCTAATATGGTAGCAGATGCCCTTAGCCATAAATCTATGGGGAGTTGGCATACTTGCAGCCTGGACAGCGAGAATAGACCCGAGAATTACACTAGTTAGCCGGTTTAGTTGTTCACATAGCAGAAATAAAGGATAACAGAGCGATAATACAGAATGTCGCAGTGTTGTCGTTAGTGGTGGAAGTAAAGGAACGGCAGTATGGAGACCCTAGCCAGGTTCAACTTGAACACAAGGTTCAGTAAGGAGAGGTGACATATTTTCAGATAACCGGGGATGAAGTGTTGCGATATAAAGGCCGCATTTGTGTTCTAGATATTTTGGGGCATCGCCAGCAGCTTATGAGCGAGGCGCATTACGCCCGCTATTCTCTCCACCCAGGCGCGATGAAAATGTGCCATGATATCAAAGAAAACTACTGGTGGCCGGTATGAAAAGAGAAATTGCTGAATTTGTAGCCCAGTGTCCTAACTGCCAATAGGTGAAAGCAGAACATCGGAAACCAGGCGGGTTAACTCAAGACATAGCTGTGCCTCTTTGGAAATAAGAAGTAGTGAATATGGATTTTGTGACAGGACTACCCCGTACCAGACGCAGAAATGATTCTATTTGGGTAATAGTTGACAGGCTGACAAAATCAGCTCATTTCCTGCCAATGAAAGCTACTTTCTCGGCTGAAGATTATGCGAAGTTGTATATCCGAGAGATAGTCAGATTGCATGGAGTGCCAGTATCCGTTATTTCAGACAGAGGAGCGCAGTTCACGGCCAGGTTTTGGAAATCGTTCCAGAAGGGGCTGGGGACGCAGATTAATCTAAGCACAGCTTCCCACCCCCAGACAGATGGGCAGGTTGAACGTACAATTCAGACGCTCGAAGATATGCTACGAGCGTGTGTGCTAGATTTTGGGGGTAGCTGGGATGAGCATCTTTCGTTGATTGAATTTGCTTATAATAACAGTTATCATTCAGCTATCCAGATGGCGCCTTTCGAGGCGTTATACAGGCGAAAATGTAGATCGCCGGTGGGCTGGTTTGAAATAGGAGAATTAGCATTGGTTGGCCCAGACATTGTTCAGCAGTCAGAGGAAAAGATAAAGCTTATCCGAGAACGTTTACTGACTGCTCAGAGCCGCCAGAAGTCTTATGCAGATATGCGGCGCAGAAATCTAGAATTTGCAGTAAATGACTGGGTATATCTGAAAGTGTCTCCGATGAAAGGGGTAATGAGATTTGGCAAGAAAGGCAAGCTTAGCCCGAGATTCATTGGGCCATATCAAATTCGCCGAAGAATAGGCCGAGTTGCATACGAATTGAACTTGCCTCCGGAGTTAGCATCTGTTCACCCAGTATTCCATGTATCTATGTTAAGGAAGTTCGTAGGAGACCCTTCTACAGAAGTTCCAGTTCAGGATGTCCAAGTCACAGAGGAGTTAGCATATGAAGAGGTTCCCGTAGCTATTTTAGACAGACAGATTCGCAGGTTGAGGACTAAAGATGTTGCGTCTGTCAAAGTATTGTGGTGTAACGGGAATCGTGAGGAAATGACGTGGGAAGCTGAAGAAGATATGAAAGCCAGATACCCTCACCTATTTCAGGCCTAGTCAGGCGACAGGTATGTCCGTATTATTACTTATACAGTACCTTATAGTTGTATGTGTGTGAATGAGAAGGATTGATACCTAGTTATTCAGTGGATCTTAAAATATTGCGTGCAGTACCTATATTGGACTTTTTTGCATTTCAGGTTTTTGCTATAGTCCATATTACAGGGGAAACTCTGCCGAAATTTTTTCTAGAAAGTAAGTTAAGTAGTCCTCTGGATAGCAGTGTACATTCGAGGACGAATGTTCTTATGGGGGGGAGAATGTTATACCCCGTAGAATTTCCGGCACCTAAATGACCTATTCGCATGATGGTTAAGCATATTTGCAGGCCATACGTGCTAGAGAAAGGCCCGGGAAAAGATCGAACGAGAAACTTGTCGAACCATCGCGGAAGCAGCCGAGGCAGAGCCCCTTCGCGATGGCAGTGTGTCACGGAGGTGAGGCCTCAGCGTTGGCTCCGTGACACGTTGGCCTTGTCCAGGCCCAAGTATATAAAGCCCCACTTCGGTTTATTTTAGAATTAAATCATATAAAATTCAGAAAATAGAGAGTAAACGTAGGAGAAGGAAAAAGGAACGAAGTAGTAATATAATTTTCGTCCGATTACGCTGCTAAACGTTATCCAAACTCAAATTAACCTCAGGTACCGAGGTGTTTAGCAGCAGAGAGCATTCCTACGGATTTAGTTTCGTGAAATACGGCCGACGAATTGTCGAGCCACCGAGCTAAGGTACGTGGAATTGCTCTAAATTAGTGTCTATGTGTTCCTAGCTGCGAAGTGAATATTTCTCCCTTCTGGACCGCTGAAAAATAGCGAGTTTTCGACTGTATTTCGATAAGCCTAAGTTTAGGCTATAAACTATATCGAAAGTGACGTTGCTCTTTACAATAAAGCTTTATTTAGTATTAATTGACATATTTATGAATGCAGTTGGGAGGAAATAGTTGAAGTACCGGCCGAGCCTCGTCCGACAGACGGATAGTTCGAGGATAAGGTATGTAAAGCTAGTTCCCTCGGCAAGTTAGTAATCTTGGTATAGTACAGTAATTTAAAGGCCAGTAGAATATTCAGAAGCCATGTATGAGGTTTACTATGAATGATGGTACGATATTAGAAACGTCATGTTATGATCAGCGCGAGACTTGCTAGCACGATATAGATTCTGATACAAGTGTTAGAAACTGCACAGCATGCTTAGTACGTGATGTGACACAGGATGTTAGGATAATATCGTATTCAGTTGAAACCCAATAAAGCAATGTAATATCTTTAAGACATCTCAGAAGCAGAATGATAAGTTAAAATGAGGTTAGAAAACATATTAGGAATAGTAAATCCTATTACTATAGAAACTCAGTATACCGCATAATTTTCAGTAGAAATACTATATCATGTTCAGCATTAGACTCAGTACAGTATGACAAAAGATTATATTTATGTACATATGCTATGTTCAGTCTCAGCATGTATTAAATATGTACATATATGCTAGTTCAGCATGTAGTATGTACAAACACTTTATTATCGTTAGCTTCAGTATGCGGGACATGCAGATAGTATTACTAGTTGAGACCGCTGTATTGTCTTGGGGTTGGATTACCTAGCATCCATGACCGCCCCAGGGTTGATAGCTGTATCGACTCGTCCACCAGAGGACGAGGATACGTCGCTCTACGGAGTGGTATGCCATCCCACAGGGGACGAAGATGGGATGCCAGTTTTCCCCATATTATGCCTTGGTCGGCTTTTACACACCCCTGTCGAGCGGATGCGCCCGGGTGTTGATTCAGGAGTCCTCCAGACTCAGATGCAGTTATAGTCAGGGGCTCAGCGAGCCCAAGTGCATACCCAGGGGACCGGCAGGATGCTTACAGGGTTTATAAGAGATGGGATGATCGGGGTAGGGGTGTAGATTCCGTGCTGGTTGTACCTCCCAGCTTATGGGGGCTGGGTAAGGTTTGTGTGTGCTATGTTATGTTATGTTATGTTATGCCATGTTACATTAGATACGAGTAGATCAGCAGTAGAGTGATACGTCTCCAGGTACGACTCCTATTCCTTCCAGTATAATTGAGAGAAGGTATGACTTACATTATCAGACAGTTAATCTATTTCTCTCTACTTCAGTTTCATCAGTTATATTATTGTTTTTAGATATTTCTTTCAGTTATTGCTTTACATACTCAGTACCAGCAATACTGACGCCCGGTGGGGCGCTGCATTACTTGCCTGCAGGTACTCATAGACGAGTAGGCGATACCACGTGATTCCTGTCAGCGATCAAGTATTCAGCTCCTGTCATCCGGAGACTGAATTCCACAGGTGTATTTCATTTTCTTTTGTTGTATAATACGGGTAGGTCGGGGCCTTGTCCCGATCATTTCTATAGCTATTCCTAGAGGCTTGCAGTCTGTATATGTTTTCCTGTGGTTAGATGAGCCGGTCGTGTGAGGCCGTGCAGTTGTTAGCTGTTAGTACTTCTGTTTCTTTTATGTTGGCCGTGTGGGGCCATGGTTCGACAGTAGTGGTGACCTTGTTGGTCACGTAGCTATCCAGTACTTCAGGGTTGAGTTATAGATAACTAGACAGCATGGTGGCCTTGTCGGCTCGTATAGGTTTCCCTATATTGATATGCTTCTGGTCAGCTGTTAGTACAGGTATAGGAGGCTATAGGACAATGGGCCGAGGGCTGTGTTTACAGCCGTTATATAGCCCTTTGTTTCCAGAAATATGAGTTAGAGCCAGCCAGGCACCAGATGTGCCCAGGCTTAGCAGTCCAGCAATTCAGGTCCTAGTAGGGCACCAGGTGCCAGTCATACCCCCCCCCCCCAAGGCGGGATGTGACAATAATATAGAGGTACTCAGTTCACCTCCCAATTTTGTAGATCATTTCAGAAGGGACTTGGTACTCAGGTCAAGCTTAGCATAACTTTTCACCTGCAGACGGATGGGTAGGCCGAGTGGACCATTCAGACTCTTGAGGATATGTTGAGAGCATGTGTTATTGATTTTAAAGGTAGTCCATATGATCCTTTACCTCTCATTGAATTTTCATAAAACAATAGTTACCACTCTAGTATTCAGATTGCTCCGTTTGAGGCTCTTTATGGGCGGAGATGTAGATTGCGTATTGGTTGGTTTGAGGTAGCTGAAGCTAATTGATAGGGCAAAATTCAGTTCATGAGGTTATGGAGAAAGTTCAACTTATAAGGGAAAGAATGGAAACAACTCAGAGTCTTCAAAATTCATATGCTGATGTTAGGCGGAAAGAGCTTGAGTTTGAAAATGATGATCTGGTGTTCTTGAAGGTATCTCCCATGAAGGGAGTAATAATGTTTGGAAAGAAAGGGAAGCTTAGTACTTGATATGTTGGTCCTTATCGGATTATGAGACGTGTTGGCAAAGTGGCCTATGAGTTAGAGCTACCAGTGGAGTTGGCTTCGGTAAATCCAGTATTTCATATATGATTGTTAAAGATGTGCATTGCTGATCTGACTTTGGTCATTCTAGTGGAGAGCATAGGTGTGAAAGATAAATTTAGCTATGAGGAGGTGCTAGTTGAGATCCTTGATCGTCAGGTTCAAAAGTTGAGAAACAAAAAAGTAGCTTCAGTAAAGGTTCTATAGAGGAATCAACTTGTCGAGGGAGCTACGAGGGAAGCCAAAGCAGATATGATGGCTAGATACCCGCATTTATTCCCTTTCAAATCAATTCCAGTCTGAGGTATTTGTTTCCTCCTTAATACTCTATTTAGTTTCATGTCTCTCAGATCCTTTCATGTCAGTGCATGTACATGTGAATCATGACGCAAGTTCAATCATGTATATCAGTCTGGAGTTAGTCACTCCGTCAGTTTTCAACTTTGTATATTTAGTATTTGGGATTGCAGTTCCTTTTCCTAGCTTTTCATTATGTTTACCCATATTCGAGGATGAATGTTGCCAAGGGGGAGATATTGTAATACCCCAAAAGCCCCTAAGATCAGACCTGAGGGCTTAAGCAGAGAAAGCAGAAAAATTTTGCATCAGGTCACAAAATGACCCATTAAGTGACCCATGAAGTGATTTAATAATTCGTGATGTGGATCAAGAAGGAAGAGGGAAGATTGGAGAATTAAAGTTGTACCGAGACTTGGTGACGGATGGGACGACGAGTCGTCCAGTGGCTCACCCCAAGAGTCGTGGTTAGGAGGTCTTCATGGATGGTGCCACGAGTCGTGGTGTCACTTCACGACTCATCCAGTGGGTCATGGTCAGGATGGGAAAGTTGGAGGTTGAGTTTCCAGTGAAGGTAACGAGAGAGGAAAATGAGTCATCCTCTAAAATAATGACTCGTGATGTCCCTTGTTGGGACTGGCAGAGTTATTTTTCCTGTAGAATAAGTAAGGGTGTTTTCATAATTTCTAATCTCCTAAGCCCTAAACTACATCATTTTAAGCTCTGTTAGGAAGATCTAAAGAGGGTTTAGCCTATTCTAACCCATTCCCTTCCCATGGATGCAAGTCTAGAGGATCCCACAGGAGATCAAGCCTAGAAATCTCCAAGTTCTTCCCTAAAATTTTCTTGAGCTTTCAAGGAAGGGTGTAGATTCAGGTATGTGAGGCAATGAATGAGGATTTCTTCCTCCCTCATGCCCATAATTCTCCTTAATTTCATAAATCAAGTCTCAATTCAAATTATGATTTAAAAGTGATTTCAATCTAATTTCATAGATTTCGTACAAATTGTTTATTGGTTGATTCTATCTTATTTTAAAGTATGTTTGACGATTAATAGGTAGATTGTATGCATGTTTTTAATGAAAAATTCATGAGTTCAAGTTATAGAAGTTTTTGCCCAATTATGCAAGTTTATGTAGAAGTGTAGTTTATGATTGAGGGTTTCAAGTATGATGAAATATCTAGCATGTATGAATGTTTCCAAATTACCCATGAATATATTTATGATTTTACTTGAGATGTCTATTTCATGCAAGCATGATGTTAAGATTTGGGTAATGCATAGGTACGACTGGGGCCTGCACCTGAGCTAGAGGCTCCTGATCTACCTCGACCCCTATTTGGTGAACCTGAGGGTCTGCGCCCTGCTGAGGCTGCTGGAGCTCGTGGCCCCGCTGATGTTCTATCCAGACTATCTCGGCTACCCTGCCCTCTGGCCGGACAATCTCTCATTAGATGCCCTTCCTGTCCGCAGTTATAACACCCTGAGAAGCCTTGCCTGCAGGCTCCAAGATGGGTTCGGTGGCATATAGGACAAGGGGTAGGTGCAAATCTATTCTGTTCTGCCCTCCGCTGCTGAGGTGATGCTACTGTCCGTGAACTGCTACCGGACTCTGACTGACTCCGACGAACAAATCTGCCTCTCTGCTGCTGTACCGGAAGTAAAGGTCTGGGCGGTCTATCTGAAAACCGTGGTCTCGGCCCCCTAGGGGTTTCCCCATGAATCTAAGCGGGTCTGTTTCTATGGCGCTGCTCTAAAGTCGCCTGCCTGTCGCCCCGCTGCCGCTGTCTCAGGCCCTCAATTGTCTGTGTGAAGGCCTGTACCCTGGCTATGTCCATATCCTCTCTCAAGGTAGCCGTCATGCACGTCTCTATGTAATCTGAATTCAGGCCGATACTAAAACGATGGACTCTGGACGACATAGTGTCCACAAATGCTGGAGCATAGGGATTAAGGAGTCGAACTGTAAGGAATACTCACGGACGCTCCTGGCCCCCTGCTCTAAGTGTAAGAACTGGTCCATCCGGGCCTGTCTGACCTCCCGGGGTAAGTAGTGGTCCAGGAAGGCCTCTGAGAAGCTGGACCAGGTCGGAGGGGCTGCATCTCTTCCCCGAGATCTCTCCCAACTTTTGTACCATAATACAGCTATATCCCTCAATCGGAACACTGCTAACTCAACTGATTCTGCTGGGGTTACGTGCATGACTCTAAAGATTCTCTACATCTGGTCCAGAAAGTCCTGAGGGTCCTCTGCTGAATCTGACCCTGTAAACTGAGGGGGTCCCAATGCCAAGAATTCTCTAACCCTGGAACTACCTGGCCCACCTAGAGATTCTGCTACTGCAGGTGGTACTGGTTGATGTTGAGTAGCTAGCATCTGGGTCAACAAAACCACCGCACTACATAGCTCCTGATCAGATGAAGTAGGTGCAGGAGCTGCGGGAGGCGGTACTGCCTCAAATGGTGTCTGGCGAGGCGGAGACTGCTGGGAGGGTCGAGATGACACCTCCGTATCTCCCTCAGACCGGGCTGAATCTGGCTGTAAGTGAGGCATCCTGCTGGTGCCTTCGCCTGCCGCTGTATCTAATCTCCTGCCTGTAGCAGGGTGTCGCTGGTCTGCCATTTTTATCTGTAGACAAAGAATATGATAAGTTTTATGAACTCAACCCTATACTGTACTGTGCTATGGCACGACTGAGTATGAAAGTAGGGTAACCATCCTATTATGCCTCGCAGCCTCCTGCCTATAGTATGTGGTGCACAACATATCCATAGACAAGACTCTACTTAGCACGGCTTGCAGACTCCCTGGGACACAACCTGCTCTGATACCAAGTTTGTCACACCCCACCTTGGGGGGCATGATGGGCACCTGGTACCTGCTAGACTCTGAGCTGCTAAATGGTCTAGCCTGAGCACATCTGGTGCTTTGGCTGACTCTGGCTCTATTTCAAGAAACGAACCGGCTATATAACGGTTGTAAATACAGCCTCCGACCGACTGGGCCTATAGCCACCTGTACTGTATCATCAGTTAACCAGAATCATCTCATATAGGGGAACCTATGCGGGCCGACAAGGCCACCGTGCTGTCTAGTTATCTGCAACTTAACAATAGTATACTGAATAACTACGTGACCGGCAAGGTCACCAGTACTATCAGACTATTGCCCCACACGACCAACATAATCAACCAGACACATATATACATGCACGGCCCCACACGACCGGCTCCACTACCACAGGGAAACATCAGACTGCAATCCTCTAGGGAGTAATAATAGAATGGTCGGGACAGGGCCCCGACCTACTCAAACTATAATAAAAAAGGAAATAGGAGCAACCTCCGACTGTCTATCTCCGGAGGATAGGAGCTGACAACTCTGCTGGATGGATTACGAGGGATCGACTCCTCATCTGTGTGTACCTGCAGGCAAGCAATGCAGCGCCCCCACGGGCGTCAGTACCACAGGTACCGAGCATGTAAAGCAAACTGAAATATACAACTGAAATGGGTAACAACAACAACATGAAATACAAGCAGGAAGTAGCTGAGTCTATCTAGCTGAGGATAACTGGGGAGAGTTTATTTATTCTGTAACTAAACTAAGCGTACCTGATGACGTATCGTCCTACTGTCTATCAGTATCTAATAGCACATATAGATATACATATAAATACACACAATACCTGACCGACCCCCATAAGACGGAAGGTTCCAACCAACAGAACAATCTATTTACCCCTACCCGGGTCTAAACCAACCAAAAACCAGTCACTCCACTCATCTGATAACTGTGAGCTCCTCCTACCGGCCCCCTTGGGTACGTAGGTCAGGCCTCGGCCTATGACAATAAACTATGTCTGAGTCCGAAGACTCCTGCCTCTGGGCGCAAGTGCTCACGGGGTAATCTGCTGCTGTATCTGTGACTGAAAACTTCCCCTGGGTGCAAGCACGCAATAGGGTAATTTTATAAAAATCTGTATCTGAAACTGCCCCCGGCCACAAGCGCACACAGAGTAATCTGCCCCTGTAAACAGGGTAAACTGGCTCTGCGCAGAGCGAACTGAACTGCCCCTTCAAGCAGGGTAATCTGGATCGTATTATCATGGTGGTCGGCCATCATCGTCCTCTAGGCGGATGGCATCGCCCAGCTGGTGGCGGTATCTAAATCTGGTATCGACATAGCTATAACCCAGGGGCGGTGGGGATGCTAAAGGGTGCCCACATGCCACAACAAGTCTCAACATGCAAAACACATACACATCAAGCATGCTCAAATGAAAAATACTAATCATATTCTCTTCTTTTATTACAAGGCCAGTCCGTACTAAGCAACTGATACTATATTCTGTTTTACACTGTTTCTGGCTGCTGGGCTAACTGCTACCTGGCCTTTATCTGTGTATGGAGCTATATTTGTATCTGGCTATTTCTATATCTGATTACTGATCTAATTATATCTAGTTATAAGTCAATAACATAGAACATGCCATCTATAACTGGATGTAACACAATAACATAAGATGTGCCATCTGTTACCGGATACAGTCTCAACAAATGTAATACATACTGTCTGTAATCTTACTAATTCATTATACTGCTTTTACAACTTCCATTCTGGATACTACGTAAGAACATGCTGAGCTACTAGCTGATACCACATCACTATCTAAAATCATCTGACTATCCGTTATTCTGTTTATCGCATGATACATAGTGATATTCTAGCATGCTTGCTGGAAATCGTACTAAAATCGTTCCTGTATGCTGGGTATCTATCAATAGCCTTTATTCTATTTATTTTCTAGAGTGTACTTCCTGGCTTGCCGAAAGAATAGCTTTACATACCTGGTTTCTGAGTACCCGACTGACCGATGTGATTTCCGTCAGTACTTCTGCTGTTTCTCCCAACTACATTCATATACATGTATATTAGAACTAAACACACCACTATTCTGAAAGAAAACGTCACTTTCGATATATTTATAGACTAAACTTTGGCTTATCGAAAGACAGTCAAAAACTCGCCATTTCTCAAAAGTCCAGAAGGGAGAAATACTCACTTTAAGAATAGAAATATAGTGACACTAGTTTGGAGCAATTCCACTTACCTTAGTTCGGTAGCACGACGATTCGCTGGCCGAATTTTGCAAAAATAAATCCGTAGGAATGCTCCTTACTACTTAATACCTCGGTATCTGGAGTTAATTTGATTTTGGACCGCGTTTCACAACGTAATTGGACGATAATTTATCAACAACCTTCGCACCCTCTGTCTTCTCTCGATTTCTCTGGAAATTATAAGAATGTTTATGAAATAAATCGAAGTGAGGGGTTTATATACTTGGGACTGGACAGGGCCAACGTGTCACATTGCCAACACGGAGGCTCCACCTCCGTGACACGTTGCCATCGCGGAGGGGCTCTGCCCCGGCTCCTTCCACGATGGTTCGAAAGGTTTCTCGTCCGGTCTTTTCCCGGACCTTTTTATAGCATGTATAACTTTCAAATACTCTTAACCATCACGCGAATAGGCCATCTATGTGTTGGGAATTTTACGGGGTATAACATTCTCCCCCCCTTACGAACATTCGTCCTCGAATCTGCTACTACATTAGCTCTCCCTGGGGGGTAGAGAATATTTACGTCATAATCTTTCAGCAATTTTAACCAATGACGCTGCCGCATATTTAACTCCCTCTGTGTGAAAATATACTGCAGGCTTTTATGATCTGTAAAAATGTCTACGTGAACGCCATACAGATAATGCCTCCAGATTTTCAGAGCGTGGATCACTGCGGCCAATTCCAGCTCGTGGGTCGGATAGTTCTTTTTGTGCTTCCTCAGCTGTCTGGAAGCATAAGCAATTACCTTTCCATGCTGCATCAACACACAACCCAATCCAATGCCTGAAGCGTTGCAATACACCGCATACCCATCTGTTCCCTTTGGCAATGCTAGTACGGGGTGGAGGTCAATCTGTCTTTCAATTCTTGAAAACTCTGCTCACATGCCTCCATCCACTGAAATTTTGCTGCTTTCTGTGTCAGCTTTGTCAGAGGTGCTGCTATAGTAGAGAATCCCTCAACAAATCTCCGGTAATACCCTGCTAAACCCAGGAAACTATGAACCTCGATCGGAGTGGTAGGTCTGGGCCATGTCTTGACCGCCTCTATTTTCTGCGTGTCCACTTGTATACAAGCATCCGACACGATATGCCCCAAAAAGGCAACTGAGTTCAGCCAGAACTCAAACTTAGAAAACTTGGCGTACAGCTGACGGTCTCTAAGGATCTGGAGTACTGTTCGTAAATGTTCCTGGTGATTTGTCTCTGAACGAGAATATACCAGAATATCATCGATAAATACTATCACGAACAGATCCAAATATGGTCTGAATATGCTGTTCATCAGGTCCATAAACACTGCGGGAGCATTCGTCAGCCCAAAAGACATGACTAGAAATTCAAAGTGACCATATCTGGTCCTAAAAGTAGTCTTTGGAATGTCCCTCTCACGAACTTGGACCTGATGGTATCCGGACCTCAGATCTATCTTAGAGAAACATCTGGCCCCCTGCAACTGGTCAAACAAATCATCTATTCTAGGGAGCGGGTATTTATTTTTAATCGTTACCTTATTCAGCTGCTGGTAATCTATACACATGAGGAGTGAGCCATCTTTCTTTCTTACAAACAGAACTGGCGCACCCCACGGGGAAGTACTAGGCCTGATAAAGCCTTAGTCAAGCAAATCTTTTAACTGCTCTTTCAACTCTCTAAGCTCAGCTGGTGCCATGCGATACGGGGGAATGGATGTAGGTAGAGTCCCTGGCAACAAGTCAATGGCAAAATCTATCTCCCTTTCGGGAGGGATACCAGGCAACTCATCTGGAAATACGTCAGGGAATTCATTGACCACTGGAACAGACTGAAGAGTCGGAGGTTCCACCCGAACGTCCTGGACTCTAACTAGGTAGTAAATACATCCCTTTGCTATTAATTTTCTCGCCTGAAGGTAGGAAATAAACCTACCTTTTGGTGTAGCTGTGCTCCCTTTCCATTCTCGCACTGCTTCCCCTGGAAAGTGAAATCGGACCGTCTTGGTCCAGCATTCTAACTTGGCATAAAATGGCACTAACCAGTCCATACCCATAATGGCATCGAAGTCGACCATCTCAAGTTCTATCACGTATACTATGGTCTGGCGATCAGCAACTTCTACCGTATGATGTTGGGCAAATTTATATGCCCAATTGATACTCAATTGTGTCATTTTAGCCTTGTTTATCTATCAATGTTTATACATTCTCATGTGATTTATAATAAAATGTGAATTTATACTATCCAACATGATTAGCGTTGTTTTGCAGGTGAAATGTAATTTTGGGAAGCTAAAATGCGTGTTGGGGAAGATCGGGGATGGACTCGGATGATTAGCAAGGGACAAAGCATTGGACGGCAAGATTTAAAGGGGCTCCGTGATGGAGCCGTGTCACGCGGCCATTGCGGAGGCCTTCTGCCTGGCTAGGGAATTTTTGGCCAAATTCCAGTGTGGGTGCGCGTTGGGGCCGTGGCACGTTGGCCTAGCCCCGCGTTGCACGCCCTGCCACATTGGGCTTTATTAACTGGACAGTCTATTTCCAGTGAGGCTCGCGTCTGTGGCGTGTCACGGAGGCAGTGCTCCACGATGCACTCCGTGACACGTTGCTTGTTATTCCGGGAAAAATTCCCACTAGTATAAATAGAACACTTAGGTTCATTTTTCAATATTCTGACTTGGTGGAGCAAGAACGTGGGTTACAGGTAGTTGAGGGGACGAAAATATCAGGGTTTTTCTCTATCTACTTTTTCTTGAATTCAATTTCTTGTATGTTTAACACTCATTTAACGATGTTTAATCCACAAATGAGTGGCTAATTCCTCTTCTTGCTGAGGTTAAGAACAATTGTATTGAAATGTGATTGTTGATCAATTTGGTTTTTCATCTTTTCTTCCATGGCTGTTCTATTGATTCTTGTTCTTACTGCATTAATGTGGCCTATATTAATGTACATCTAAAAAGTCTGGTTCACTCGAGAGAGCAAGAAATTGGAAAGTTGTGAATCAATAGGATATGATCTTTTCTTGGTTTGGGAAAATTGAGAATTGATTTACCTTCAGGATATAAATATACCTGAAAGTCGTATTAGTCAATGAAGGAACTGGTTTTGTATGGCTAGAACATGAATTTCGTTTAATCACAGAAATGTAGGTGGACAGTTCATGATTCTTAAGTTGAGTTAAATATGAGAGTTTTAATCCATTGGCAATAGTTCTTGACTAGCAACCGAAGGAAAGATTAACCAAATTATATCGATAATTTATTTCTTTACATGTTCACTTAACCTCAGTATGCTCACATTATAGTTCAGACTCACATTAGATAATCGTTTTAGAATTAGCATAAAAATTAGAAATCAAAATATCAAACTCTTCTTTGCACTGTTGTCTTCATTGTTAGAGTTAAAATATAGTACACTTGAGTAATTTGTTACCTTATCCCAGTCCCTTTGGGATCGATACTTGGCTTACTTAAGCCACTTTACTACTTGTTCGACCACGTGCACTTGCGTGTAGTTATACACCCATATAACAAACCCCGAACAAGTTTTTGGCACCGTTGCCGGGGACTGGCAATTGGTGAATTTTTCTTAAGTGTAAATTTACTATATTTATTTTTTTCTTAGTGTTGACAACTTGGTATTAGCCTGTATTTTGCAGATTTTAATTTCTGTTGAACACTGGCAAGAGAAAAGGAGCTGGTGGACTCATATTTAGAGCCTGAAAGATTATTTCATCGTCAGCGGAGAGAAGCTCTAGAGAGAAAGATGCAGTTGCTCAGACAAGCAATTATGGAGCAACAACAGAATCCACCAGTAGTACGGGCAATGTTAGTGCTCGAGGAAGTAGCAGCTCGTCCGGTTCGTGAGGTGGCAATCCCACATGCTAACAATGTCACATCTAGCATCCGCAAACCTGAGCCAGGAGGGAGGTTTGAGCTCAAACGAAACATGGTGCAATTGCTGCACACCAGCGGGCAGTTCACAGGTCTCCCTCATGAGGATCCACAGCAGCATCTCCAAAATTTTTTGGAGATAAGTGACACTTATATCCCCGCTAGAGTGTCATCAGATTATGTCAGACTTACATTGTTCCCATTTTCACTATTGGGAGAAGCCAAGAGGTGGTTGAAAGCTGAGCCACCAAATTCTATTACTACTTGGGATGATCTGGAAAGGAAATTCTTGATACGATTCTTTCCATCCGGTAAAACAGAAAGACTTAGAAGTCAAATTCTATGTTTTAAACAGAGAGAGGGAGAGAATCTATATCAAGCTTGGGAGAGATTTAAGTCCATGTTGCGGGATTGTCCACATCATCATCAATCCAATGATGTGCTGGTGCACACTTTTATAGAGGGTTTGGAACCCAACACAAAAATCCTGCTAGACTCAGCAGCTGGGGGACAAGCATTGGAGAAAACTTATGAGGAGCTGTATACCTTGTTAAACCGTATTTCGCAGGGCAATCCAGAGTGGAATGCTAATTCATCAAGAGGAGGAACAAGGAAAGCAGCAGGAGTTCTAGAAGTGGATGGTTTTACAGCTATTGCTGCACAGATAGCTGCTTTACAGAATCAACTCAACACCTACTTTAGTAACATGACAATGAACCAGCCTCAAGCCCCAGTGAATGCAGTGCAACAAATTTGGTGTGAAGTGTGCGGGAGCAGTGAGCACTCAGTTGAGTGTTGTGGAGCAAATCCTGACTCGGTGAACTTTGTGGGAAATGTACAGAGGAACAACCACCAACAGTATGGCAACAACTACAATTCCAACTGGAGGAATCATCTGAATTTCTCTTGGGGTAGCAACAACCATCAAGGGCAAAGTTAGAGTCAGGGGGCGCAGAGGAATCAAGGAGGGCATCAGAACTATCAGGCACAATATAGAAACAACAATGCACCTCCTTCACCACTATCACCCAGCATTGAGGAGATTTTCAAGACGATGATAGCTAACCAAGCTCAATTGCAGGCTGACTATGTGAAATTGGCAGCCGAGGTGAAGAACAACCAGTTAGCTACTAAGGCACTTGAATATCAATTTGGGCAATTTGCTGGAGCCCAAAATACCAGGCCTAGAGGAGGACTTCCGAGCGACACAGATCCCAATCCCAAGCAGGTGAATGCGGTGACCACAAGGAGTGGTTTGTAGATGAAAGAGGTGGAACCAGAAAGACCACCTCAACAATCGGGAGTGGCAGAAAGTGAGAGGGAGCAAAGTGATGAGAGGGGGAAGAAAAAGGAAGCTATCAGAAATACCACCACCCTCGTTCCCTCAAAGATTAAAGAAACACAAGGAGGAGGCGTGTTTCAAGAAATTCATGGAGGTGCTGAAACAGGTACATATTAACTTACCTCTTGTTGATGTTTTGCAGGGAGTGCCGAAATATGCAAAGTACATAAAGGACATCGTGGCAAACAAAAGTCGGTTGACTGAGTATGCTACGGTAGCTCTCACGGAAGAGTGCACTTCCCGGATACAAAACCGACTGCCCACAAAGCTCAAAGATCCTGGGAGATTTACTATACAAATTACAATTGGGCAGTGTATCCGAGCTCGCAGATTATGTGATTTGGGAGAGAGCATTAATTTGATGTCATCATTGGTATTCAAGAAGTTGGGTTTAGGGAGTCCTAGACCAACAACAGTGATCTTGCAACTAGCGGATCGATCCTTAGCCAAACCTGATGGCATTGTGGAGGATGTGCTGGTGCAAGTGGGCTCCCTTATCTTCCCGGTAGATTTCGTCGTGCTGGATTTTGAACTAGACGCGAAAGTCCCAATTATTTTGGGACGTCCTTTCTTGGAGACTGGGAAAGCGCTAATTGATGTAGCTGCAGGGCAGCTAACCATGCGGGCACACGACAAGGTGAAAGTGTTCGATGTATATAAGGCCCCCAAGCTCCCGATTGTGTACGAGGAACTCTCGGTGATCAACGTTATTGATCGAGGTGATGATGCTCAGATAGTTGAATCACGAGGGTTAATGGGAAAACCACCAGAGAGATGTAAGCACTATTGGGGTGAGGACGGTGGTTGAGAGAAAATGTCCGTCACCCTAGAAGATGACTGAGCTGAATGATGTTGAGCCGCGATGGTAAACCAAGCGCTGCACGGGAGGCAACCCGTGAAATGTTTCTTTGTAAATTGTGAATAGATTTCTTTTTCTTTTTCTTGATTAACAACAAAATTTTTAGTTTTATTTTTGTTTTTCTTTTTATTTTGAGTAAAACCTATAATTCTAACCAATTTCTTGTCGTAAGATGAATTTCAGGTTGAACGGAGGATAAATGTGCAAGTGATCGCAAAGGAAAATTCGAGGTATGAAAAATAATAAAAAGTGGCAAAATAGTGAGCTAGGGTGATGGCTCCGTGTCACGGAGGAGGGCCTCCGCGTTACCCTCCGTGACACGTTGAGGTGTAAATATGGAATTTTAAAAAAATCCAAAACACCCTCGCGACAGCTCCGTGTCACGGAGGGCGTGCTCCGTGTTACCCTCCGTGACATGTTGCAGTGTATATTGCGACGGGTCACACCGGGTCACCGGGTGACCCGCTCGAATTTCCCACTTTTAAACCCCGATTCCCCCTCAATTTTCCTTATTACTCACACACTCCGCGACCAACCTCCCTAAAACCCCTCCCCCTTAACGTGACACGGACTTAGGCCAAGAATTTCATCGAGTTTTCTTCAATTCTTCGAATTCAAGGTATGTTCTTCAATTCCATCTCATTTCTTGTCGATTTTCTTCGATATTGAACATGTGATATGAGCTATACTTGCCCTAAGTAGAAATTAAGCGTAAATTCAATTGAATTATTGTTGATGGATGTTCGGAGTATCATTGTGATTGCTTGAACTCGTTAATTGCATAATTTAATCGAATTTTTGATATAATCATAGCTAGAGCTTGCTTTTGAGTTTGAAGTGGAAAAATTTAGTGAACTAGTGGAATTCATGCTGGGTTGTACATGTTGAGTGAGATGAGTCGATGTGCTAACTGTTACTATGCTAAAAGACCGACGGATTCTCGGGTGAAGGAAATATTGAAATTTGCAAGAATTGGGTGAATTGTATAGGTTCATGTAGATAAATTCTTTTTGTTTTCATTTCTTTATTTCTCCTTGCTAAGTGCGATGGGATAAAATGTTATCGATGGTAATGATTGTGGTTAGATGTACGAAGTCTAAGTAGTACATAGAATATATACCGTCGAATTCTCCAAATGCACTAAGCATATTTGTTATGTTCTGTTGGTTGTTTGTGTAAATAAGCATGATCTTGCCTTAATGTTGTAATTTTGGCTAAGGACTAAGTGTGGGGTAGCCTAGCTTAACCGAACCTTAGTCGAAGCAAATTTTAGTTGGCTTAACATTGATCTTGTCTATTTGGGTTGACAGGAAAAATGGCAAGCAGGCAGGACAAGGGAAAAGGCGCATCAACATCTGGCGTCGGCAGAAAAAGAATCAAACTGGGCATAGCGGTCCCAGCAGCACCAACGGTTCCACGCGGCCAACGCCGTCAATATGGAACCAGGTGAGTGACTGAGGAGGGGAAGAAGTGGTACGCAAAGCACAAGGAGAGCAAGTACTTCCCCGAGGAACACATAGCAAAGGAACCGTTGGCACAGGAGTTCCCTAGGATTGTCCAGAGGATCGAGGCAGCTGGGCTGAACTTCATTTTTGAAGAGCCCAAAGAATGTAATTTGCACTTGATTCGGGAATTCTACGCCAACTGGAACCCGACTCTCAGAAGTCACACCATCAAAATAAGGGGGCAAATAATCACTTTTGAGCCCCACCACCTCAATGCTATCTTAGGGGCGCGGGACACAGACGCCCATGTGCTTCGACAGCTGAATATCACTCCACCATATGCGGACATCAGACGCACTTTGTGTGGAACCCGATCGACGGCTAGGTACATAAGGAGAGGGGCTATCATCAGACTTTTCCCTACTCACAGATGAACAGGGAAGCCAGGATATGGCTTAAGATCGTGTGTTCCTGCCTAATCCCGGGGGTGCATATGACGGATGTAACCCGGGATCGTGTATGCTTGGTGTACGCCCTGATGAAAGGGCTGGAGATCAATGTGGGGGCGGTGATTATTTCCGCCATGAAGAGAGCCCGGTTGCATCAGGGGCACAGATACATATTTGGTGGATTACTCACCACATTCCTGAGGGGCCTGGACATTGAGGAAGAGGCCCTTGACTATATCCCGCAGATGGAGCGGCGGGCCTTAGATGTCACCAAAACTAAGGCTCCCGACACCTCCCACGGGCCAGTGCTTACACTAGGCGAGCGAAATGCTCGGGATGATCAGTACATGGCTCACATGTGCAGGATGCAGATGCTCCAGCTACGGATAGGCGGGAGGCCGGTAATAGAGGAGGAGCTATGGCAGCTCGAGCTAGACTACCCTTTTGGCGAAAATGCCAGGGCTCTATGCCGAGTGGGGCCAGCTTTTGTAGAGCCCATGGATGATGATGTCCCCACAGATGAGGAGACACATCGTGAGGACTTTGATGTGGATTCTGATGATGACGATGGGGGTGATTCAGACATGGGAGATGAGGCTGCAGCACCTGATGAAAAAGTGGAGTGTTTTGATTGATCAGGGAGTTCCACCACCCATTTTTTTGTGCTATGTTAATTTTTGTGAACAGTGGGGATAGTGTTCGAGATAAGTGTGGGGTGGGAGTAGTTAGGTGCTGGTTGTGTTATTGCGTATGTTCTGTTCTGTTGTTGTGCCTGATGAAAAATTTTGTGACCCTGTGATTTGTGATTGTGAAGTTTTTGTTCTGTATTGTAATTAAATGTGAAACTGTTGTGTGCTGTTGAATATTTTGCTAGCTGATTTTGTACATATTTTTGGTTTTTATTGAAATGATCGATATTTTTAAATTAATTTTTTTTAAATTCTTGGGTTTCTCGGCATTTGTTTTCGGTTCTTTTACCGAGAATGGTCCCATTGAACCGAAGTCTTAGTTAGTGACCGTTCCCTATGATGGATGGATGACGACCGTCTTAAGGAAAATGTAGTCGTTAGGAGTAGATTTTTTTTCATTTATTTTTCAGTTGTTTTCTTTTGTGGGTTGCATCCCAAAACCTGTAGTTACTTTATGGTTGTGGAATTTTGGTTGCATGTTGTACATGATATTTGAAATGCAAAGGTGATTCGTATGAAAACATGCAACTCTGTAAATATGTTGAGATACCTAGGCAATAGAGTCGACTCAGTGTGATTGAGGCTTAATGTTCGAATTCTTGTAATTAGCTGATTGAAGAGTCTGTGAATACGTCTTGAATTGAGCATGTGCAATAAGTGTGAAGTGAGGTTTTGTTATTCCATGCTATTGTGAAGTGTCTAGAACTTGCCTGGTGTGTGTACTAAACGAAATGAAGGAGGTGTATTGTAGGAAAGGATGTAGGCATTTCTTTGTGTTAACCGAAAGTTTCTTTGTTTCATTATTGCACCCACCTTGATTGTACACCCTAGTTAGCCCGTTGAGCCTTTAGCCTATTATTTGTTTCTTTTGTCAAAAATGTGTAAACCGAGCTTTACCCCTTCTTTTCATTAGCCATGAATTTGATCCAAAACTCTTAAGCGCTTAAGAAGAGAAAATAATTTTCCCAAAGTGTCAAAGAGTGAGAATGGTGAAAAGAAAAGAAAAGCAGAGTGATTAAAGGAAAGAAAAGGTTGAAGGTGCACTTGTTGTAAATTAAATATAATGAAGATGTATGAATAATATTTGTTATTGAGTCAAGTGTGCTTAATGATATGGGCCAAACTAAAGACAGACTTCAAGAGTGGGAGGATGAAGAAAGAAACAATGCCCATGAGTTTGATGGGATGTATTGAGAAGGCGCTTAAGGATGCTAGTGGCTATTATTGGCTAGCCCAGTATTTACTAGTTCCGTAGCTTACATTACAACCCGTTAAAGTCCTACGTGATCCTACATCACATTTCCTTATATTAGTGGAGTAACACACTAAGGGCAAGCCTATGGTTCGTGACATGATGCATGTGAATTCTTGTGGGAGAGAGAGTGAAATTTTGTCTATATGCCCCTGCATGTAATCGTGGGAGTCATGTGATTAAAAAGGGGGAAAAATTCTCTTGTGTTGTGAGGGGACATGCTTGATGAGAGATTAATTTTCGTGTCGGATATCTTGATCAGCTGATTTGCATGAGTTTGCCAATATCGAGAGTCGATTCTTAAGTCTAGGAGGTCTTGATGTGTTGAAGGTCATTGCATTGATAGGACCATGCGTGTTTTCTTGATGATTTGCTGTATTGAAAAATCGGTATGACTGTAGCCTGAATTGTCGAACCAAAGTAGCCAGGATGGGGTGTAAATTGCATGAGGTGTAAGATTGTTGTTCGGGGACGAACAAGGATTTAAGTGTGGGGTAAGTGACTTGGGCAAATTTATATGCCCAAGTGATACTCAATTGTGTCATTTTAGCCTTGTTTATCTATCAATGTTTATACATTCTCATGTGATTTATAATAAAATGTGAATTTATACTAACCAACATGACTAGCCTTGTTTTGCAGGTGAAATGTAATTTTGGGAAGCTAAAATGCGTGTTGGGGAAGATCGAGGATGGACTCGGATGATTAGCAAAGGACAAAGCATTGGACGACAAGAATTAAAGGGGCTCTGCGATGGAGCCGTGTCACGCTGCCATCGCGGAGGCCTTCTGCCTGGCTAGGGAATTTTTGGCCAAATTCCAGTGTGGGTGCGCGTTGGGGCCGTGGCACGTTGGCCTAGCCCCGAGTTGCACGTCGTGCCACGTTAGGCTTTATTACCTGGACAGTCTATTTTCAGTGAGGCTTCGCGTCTGTGGCATGTCACGGAGGTAGTGCTCCGCGATGCACTCCGTGACACGTTGCTTGTTATTCCGGGAAAAATTCCCACTAGTATAAATAGAACACTTAGGTTCATTTTTCAATATTCTGACTTGGTGGAGCAAGAACGTGGGTTACAGGCAGTTGATGGGACGAAAATATCAGGGTTTTTCTCTATCTCCTTCTTCTTGAATTCAATTGCCTGTATGTTTAACACTCATTTAACGATGTTTAATCCACAAATGAGTGGCTAATTCCTCTTCTTGTTGAGGTTAAGAACAATTGTATTGAAATGTGATTGTTGATCAATTTGGTTTTTCATCTTTTCTTACATGGTTGTTCTATTGATTCTTGTTCTTACTGCATTAGTGTGTGGCCTATATTAATGTACATCTAAAAAGTCTGGTTTCACTCGAGAGAGCAAGAAATTGGAAAGTTGTGAATCAATAGGATATGATCTTTTCTTGGTTTGGAAAAATTGAGAATTGATTTACCTTCAGGATAGAAATATACCTGAAAGTCGTATTAGCCAATGAAGGAACCGGTTTTGTATGGCTAGAACATGAATTGCGTTTAATCACAGAAATGTAGGTGGACGGTTCATGATTCTAAAGTTGGGTTAAATACGAGAGTTTTAATCCATTGGCAATAGTTCTTGACTAGCAACCGGAGGAAAGATTAACCAAATTATATCGATAATTTATTTCTTTACATGTTCACTTAACCTCAGTATGCTCACATTCATAGTTCAGACTCACATTAGATAATCGTTTTAGAATTAGCATAAAAATTAGAAATCAAAATATCAAATTCTTCTTTGCACTGTTGTCTTCATTATTAGAGTTAAAATATAGTACACTTAAGTAATTTGTTACCTTATCCCAGTCCCTGTGGAATCGATACTTGGCTTACTTAAGCCACTTTACTACTTGTTCGACCACGTGCACTTGCGTGTAGTTATACACCCATATAACAAACCCCGAACACCGTACATCCCCGATAAACTCTTTTAGCTATAATTTAGTCACCGACTAGTGTAAGCACTAAAAAGGGCTGCTGAAGCAATTCTGGTTCGATACCCAACTTCCGGGCCACAAATGGTGTAATATATGACAAGGTAGACCCTGGATCAATCAATACATAAACAAGGTATGAGCAGATAATCAATATACCTGTGACCACGTCGGGAGATGCCTCTGAATCCTGCCTCCCTGGTAATGCATAGGTACAGCTGGGGCCTGCACCTGAGCTAGAGGCTGCTGATCTACCTCGACCCCTATTTGGTGAACCTGAGGGTCTGCGTTCTGCAGAGGCTGCTGGAGCTCGTGGCCCCGCTGATGTTCTATCTAGACTATCCCGGCTACCCTTCCCTCTGGCCGGACAATCTCTCATTAGATGCCCTTCCTGTCCGCAGTTATAACACCCTGAGAAGCCTTGCCTGCAGGCTACAGGATGAGGTCGGTGGCATATAGGACAAGAGGTAGGTGCAAATCTATTCTGTTCTACCCTCCGCTGCTGAGGTGATGCTACTGTCCGTGAACTGCTACCAGACTCTGACTGACTCCGGCGAACAAATCTGCCTCTCTGCTGCTGTACTGGAGGTAAAGGTCTGGGCAGTCTATCTGAAAATCGTGGTCTCGGCCCCCTAGGGGTTTCCCCCTGAATCTCAGCGGGTCTATTTCTACGGCATTGCTTTGAAGTAGCCTGCCTGTCGCCCCGCTGCCGCTGTCTCAGGCCCTCAACTGTCTGTGCGAAGGCCTGTACCCTGGCTATGTCCATATCCTCTCTCAAGGTAGCCATCATGCACGTCTCTATGTAATCTGAATTCAGGCCCATAATAAAATGATGGACTCTGGACGACATAGTGTCCACAAATGCTGGAGCATAGCAGACTAAGGAGTCCAACTGTAAGGAATACTCACGGACGCTCCTGGCCCCCTGCTCTAAGTGTAAGAACTGGTCCATCCGGGCCTGTCTGACCTCCCGGGGTAAGTAGTGGTCCAGGAAGGCCTCTGAGAAGCTGGACTAGGTCGGAGGGGCTGCATCTCTTCCCCGAGATCTCTCCCAACTTTCGTACCATAATACAGCTATATCCCTCATCCGGAACGCTGCTAACTCAACCGATTCTGCTGGGGTTACGTGCATGACTCTAAAGATTCTCTGCATCTGGTCCAAAAAGTCCTGAGGGTCCTCCGGTGAATCTGACCCTGTAAATTGAGGGGGTCCCAATGCCAAGAATTCTCTAACCCTGAAACTACCTGGCCCACCTAGAGATTCTGCTACTGCAGGTGGTACTGGCTGATGTTGAGTAGCTAGCATCTGGGTCAACATAACCACCGCACTACGTAGCTCCTGATCAGATGAAGTAGGTGCAGGAGCTGCGGAGGCGGTACTGCCTCAAATGGTGTCTGGCGAGGCGGAGACTGCTAGGAGGGTCGAGATGACACCTCCGTATCGCCCTCAGGCTGAATCTGGCTATAAGTGAGGCATCCTGCTGGTGCCTTCGCCTGCCGCGGTATCTAATCTCCTGCCTGTAGCAGGGTGTCGCTGGTCTGCCATTTTTATCTGGAGACAAAGAATATGATAAGTTTTAAGAACTCGACCCTATACTGTACTGTGCTATGGCACGATTGAGTATGAAAGAAGGGTAACCATCCTATTATGCCTCGCAGCCTCCTACCTATAGTATGTGGTGCACAACACATCCATAGACAAGACTCTACTTAGCACGGCTTGCAGACTCCCTGGGACACGACCTACTCTGATACCAAGTTTGTCACACCCCACCTTGGGGGGCATGACGGGCAACTGGTGCCTGCTAGACTCTGAGCAGCTAAATGGTCCAGCCTGAGCACATCTGGTGCTTTGGCTGACTCTGGCTCTATTTCAAGAAACGAACCGGCTATATAACGGCTGTAAATACAGCCTCCGGCCGATTGGGCCTATAGCTACCTATACTGTATCATCAGCTAACCAGAATTATCTCATATAGGGGAACCTATGCAGGCCGACAAGGCCACCATGCTGTCTAGTTATCTGCAACTTAACAATAGTATACTGAATAACTACGTGATCGGCAAGGTCACCAGTACTATCAGACCAACATAATCAACCAGACACATATATACATGCACGGACCCACACGACCGGCTCCACTACCACAGGGAAACATCAGAATGCAAGCCTCTAGGGAGTAATAATAGAATGGTCGGGACAGGGCCCCGACCTACCCAAACTGTAATCAAAAAGGAAATAGGAGCAACCTTCGACTGTCT
Organism: Datura wrightii; assembly: GCA_035772735.1. Classification (NCBI taxonomy): domain Eukaryota; kingdom Viridiplantae; phylum Streptophyta; class Magnoliopsida; order Solanales; family Solanaceae; genus Datura; species Datura wrightii. The sequence continues at coordinate 103,639,633 of JASDFA010000007.1, forward strand.
AACTCCGGAGGATAGGAGCTGACAACTCTGCTGGATGGATCATGAGGGATCGACTCCTCGTCTGTGTGTACCTGCAGGCAAGCAATGCAGCGCCCCCACGGGTGTCAGTACCACAGGTATCGAGCATGTAAAGCAAACTAAAATATACAACTGAAATGGGTAACAACAACAACATGAAATACAAGCAGGAAGTAGCTGAGTCTATCTAGCTGAGGATAACTGGGGAGAGTTCATTTATTTTGTAACTAAACTGAGCGTACCTGATGACGTATCGTCCTACTGTCTATCAGTATCTAATAGCACATATAGATATACATATAAATACACACAATACCTGACCGACCCCCATAAGCCGGAAGGTGCCAACCAACAGAACAATCTACTTACCCCTACCCGAGTCTAAACCAACCAAAAACAAGTCACTCCACTCATTTGATAACTGTGAGCTCCTCCTACCGGCCCCCTTGGGTACGTAGCTCAGGCCTCGGCCTCTGACAATAAACTGTGTCTGAGTCCGAAGACTCCTGCCTCTGGGCGCAAGTGCTCACGGGGTAATCTGCTGCTGTATCTGTGACTGAAAACTGCCCCTGGGTGCAAGCACGCAACAGGGTAATTTTATAAAAATCTGTATCTGAAACTGCCCCCGGCCACAAGCGCACACAGAGTAATCTGCCCCTGTAAATAGGGTAAACTGGCTCTGCGCAGAGCGAATTGAACTGCCCCTGCAAGCAGGGTAATGTGGACCGTATTATCATGGTGGTCGGCCATCATTGTCCTCTAGGCGGATGGCATCGCCCAGCTGGTGGCGGTATCTTAATTTGGTATCGACACAGCTATAACCCAGGGGCGGTGGGGATGCTAAAGGGTGCCCACATGCCACAACAAGTCTCAACATGCAAAACACATACACAGCAAGCATGCTCAAATGAAAAATACTAATCATATTCTCTTCTTTTATTACAAGGCCAGTCCGTAATAAGCAACTGATACTATATTCTGTTTTACACTGTTTCTGGCTGCTGGGCTAACTGCTACCTGGCCTTTATCTGTTTATGGAGCTATATCTGTATCTGGCTATTTCTATATCTGATTACTGATCTAATTATATCTAGATATAACTCAATAACATAGAACATGCCATCTATAACTGGATGTAACTCAATAACATAAGATGTGCCATCTGTTACCGGATACAGTCTCAACAAATGTAATACATACTGTCTGTAATCTTACTAATTCATTATACTGCTTTTACAACTTCCATTCTGGATACTACGTAAGAACATGCTGAGCTACTAGCTGATACCACATCACTATCTAAAATCATCTGACTATCTGTTATTCTGTTTATCGCATGATACATAGTGATATACTAGCATGCTTTCTGGAAATCGTACTAAAATCATTCCTGTATGCTGGTATCTATCAATAGCCTTTATTCTAATTATTTTCTAGACTATACTTCCTGGCTTGCCGAAAGAATAACTTTACATACCTGGTTTTTGAGTACCCGACTGACCGATGTGATTTCCGTCAGTACTTCTACTGTTTCTCCCAACTACATTCATATACAAGTCAATTAGAACTAAACACACCACTATTCTGAAAGAAAACGTCACTTTCGATATATTTATAGCCTAAACTTTGGCTTATCGAAAGAAAGTCAAAAACTCGCTATTTCTCGAAAGTCCAGAAGGGTGAAATACTCACTTTAAGAATAGAAATATATTGACACTAGTTTGGAGCAATTCCACTTACCTTAGTTCGGTAGCACGATGATTCGCCGGCCGAATTTCGCAAAACTAAATCCGAAGGAATGCTCCTTACTGCTTAATACCTTGGTATCTGGAGTTAATTTGAGTTTGGACCGCGTTTGACGGCGTAATCGGACGATAATTTATCAACAACCTTCGCACCCTCTGTCTTCTCTCTGTTTCTCTGTAAATTATAAGAATGTTTATGAAATAAACCGAAGTGAGGGGTTTATATACTTGGGCCTGGACAGGGCCAACGTTTCACGTTGCCAACGCGGAGGTTTCCACCTCCGTGACACGTGGCCAACGCGGAGGGGCTCTGCCCCGTCTACTTCCGCGATGGTTCGACAGATTTCTCGTCCGGTCTTTTCCCGGACCTTTTTCTAGCATGTATAACTTTCAAATACTCGTAACCAACACGCGAATAGGCCATCTATGTGTTGGGAATTTTACGGGGTATAACACATAGAGTGTGAACATGTAGCCCTCGGAACATGAGGACTCACCAAGTGCGCTGTGAGCAAGCTCGAATCAATCTATGGGTGAGGATGAGGTTGAGAACTGGGACCTGTATTGTTACACCCCAAAATTTTTTTTGACGATTATTTGATGGTTATATGTCATATTAAGGGAATTATGGGTCGTATTTTGCCCGTAGGTGAGGAGGAAAACATGTGCAACGGGAAAAACGAAGAGTATGTGAAGTTTGTAAATAAGGATCAATTTTAAATGGTCATATCTACAAACATATAACGATCCAGAAGTCCCATAAAATGTCAAATGAAAGGTATTTGAGTCTAGTTTACATTGAAAAAAACCGCTCGTCAATTGGAGTTCAGAGTAAAAAGTTAAGTTCGTTTGAAGATAGCACTGTCGGCTAGGAAAGCGCCCAGGCGCGCTGGCGCCGAGAAAAGCAGGCAGCAGGCGCGCACATGCGTAAGGGCATGTCGCACGGGCCTTGCACGCGGGTGCCGCCCAAACCCTTGCTAGCTCGCCTATATCAAGTAAAATTGAGATAGAAAGCTCATTTTTACTCCGTTTTAGTTGATTTTTTTTCAGAATTCAGAGAATTCAAAGCCCTATCACATGGTGAAAAGATATCCCAGGTAAGAAACTTCACTATTGTCTATTTTGGGCTTTGAAAAGAGAACCTTGAAAGGAAGTCATGACTTGTTGTTGTCTTGTGGTTGATTGTGGTATTGCTGCGTTTTAGATAATTCTAGGCAGAGGAAACAGTAGGCGTTTACTCCTACTTTAGCTGATAACATCTCCAAGAAAGGGTATGTAATTCCCTTTTTTATTTCTTTATGTTTATGAGGTTATAACTTGGAGAATGTTGTAGTATTGTGTTATTGTTTCTTTGTGCGTTTTTGTGGCATGTTGCTGCCCAGTTTTTTCCAGAACTTTGGTGAAGTGAAGTTGCTGCTTTTTGGATTTGTAAATTGGACTTGGAAGGAGCCTTAAGGAGTAATCTTGAAAGGAAGATTTTCGGAGAAATTAGAGTCGACATGCCAAGGTATGTAAAGGCGTCCCTTTCCTTGTTTTTCAAGCACGAAACTAAGTTATTGAAAGGATCAATATTCCTATGTTCTTAAAATCATATTGAGGAATGTATGATCCTTTCCAAAGGGTTGGAACTACTTGGCATAAAGCTTGAATCGTTAAGAATGGTTGAAGCGAACAAACGTGAAGGGAAAGGCGTAATTTTTATACGATTGTTGCCGGAGTTCTAAATCGAGTCTGAAGTCCCCTTAACGTGGGTACCGTGAGCTGGTCCTTTTCAATATATTGTATATGTGATGTTGAATATATGTTAAGATCTGGTCGCTTAGTGAAATTGGTACGAAATGCCAAGTCGATGACACGTAATTGAACTTAAGCTAAGAAGATGACGCTAAGCCGATTGAGGGTAAACGAGCTTATTGAAATGACATTTTAATAATATTGTTAATCCCTCCTATATGTTTATGTTTTAAAGTGCTTAAGGTAAAAAGTAGATTTTATATTTTTCCTCTTTAAAGCTAAGCAAGCGGCACGTAGCGAATAAGCTAAATCGATACATGTTAACGGGGAAAGCGTGGCTAAGTTTTCAATTAGGCAAAGAGGTAAGTGCGTATAAGAATTGATAGAATAATGAACACGGGGGTAAAAACTTGACTGTAGGGTGAATAATTTTTGGCAAAGAAGCTAAGATGAATAAGGAAAGTAGAGCTAGATATTGTTAAATTGGACGATACGGGTTACGATGGTGAACGAGGTAGGCAACATCTAGGAAGATTAACCCTGTTCTAAAGACATTTAGCGAAAGAGTTATAAATTAAATTGTGTATGTTCAATATGTATAAAGTTGATGAATAACCACTAAAGTGTTAACCTTCTATGAAATAATTAGAGTTGAACGTCTGCAAAATAGTAACTTAAGTTGAGAAGCTCTCTACTATACCCCTAAAGGATTATGTTAAGTTATCTATTCTAAGTGTTGAAATTTTCTACCATGTCTGAAAAGTGTAATCCTGTGATTTTCTAAGTCACTTATGTTTATGTAAGCTTTCTTAAGCTCCGCAGGTAATTGCAAAGTTATGTAAGTCAATCCAGCATCACCCGAATTACGGCTATATATCTTTATTTGCCTATAAGGAATAACTTAGAGAGTTAGTCACGAGTTCCTATATAGAGCTCCAAGTCACAGATCCTTAAGTTATGTCTTTACGTCCCTAATTTATGCTGAAATATGCTACCTGATCTAAGAAGTTTTTGAGAGATCATATTTCGAGAATTATGCTAATGTCTCGGTCAAGTATCTAATGTTGTATGCGAGTCTAAAAACTCAAGTATTTATATGTCTTTCCAGTAAGAAGTCTTAATATATATGATTTTCATGTTATAACATACAGTTGAATTCTTTCAGTTATATTAAAGTCATGCATCTTTATGTTTAGCTCTTGTTGAGTTATCAGTTGAATTTCCTAAATTAAGAGGAGAGATTCTCCCATGTACCAATGTTGCTAATGTCTAAGTAAGTATAAGTGTAGGCTATGATAATGATCAGTTAAGCTCAGAACGTTGAACACCAGGAAGTCTCCTGGAGGTCACCCAGTTAACTGAATACGAGTTATACATTATATAGAAGTCTCATACGTTATATGTCGGTAGTTCAATTCTCAGCTCTATGTATATGACAAATAACTCCTAGTTCCTAGTTATGATTTCCATGTTTTCTTGCAAATAAGTCAAATGAATTAAGAACTATATGTGCTTACCTACATGATAAATTTGGCAATGAAATTCCAATGTATAGTTGTCTATACAGGTAAAGGAACCACCTGGAAGGCAGTATATATTTGCAGTTCCCAAATGTTAAAGAATTGTGTAGAAATGAGCTCTATGTGTTTTTATCCAAGTAATATGTTCAATTGGTAGGATTATTTGTAGGACATTGTTTGTAAGCCTACAAAAGTTCTTATGTTGTCTAAATCTCTTGAAGGTCCTTCAAGTAACTGAGTTGACATGTTCATGTATCATTTGACAGCTTTACGTGATATACATGCATATTTTCTAGCTTTACATGATATGGGTGCTCACTTGCATTTATGGGTTACGAAAGAGGCCTATTCCATCCACAGATTTAACATTTGTCATTTATATGCCATACGTGTTAAATTGACTTAATATAAGACATATTAACCCTATTTATTATTATGATTGAGAATTATTTTTATTTTACCCCGGTGTGGTGCATTGGCTGGAGATATTTATATTTTACCCCAGTGTGGTACATCGGCTGGAGATATTTTTATTTTACCCCAATGTGGTACATCGGCTGGAGATATTTTTATGTTACCCCGGTGTGGTACATCGGCTGGAGATATTTTAATTTTACCAAGGTGTGGTACATCGGCTGGAGATATTTTTATTTTACCCCAATGTGGTACATCGACTGGAGATATTTTTATGTTACCCCGGTATGGTACATCGGCTTGAGATGTTTTAATTTTACCTTGGTGTAGTACATCGACTGGAGATATTTTTATTTTTCCCCAGTGTGGTACATCCGCTGGAGATATTTTTGTTTTACCCCGGTGTGATACATCAGCTGAAGATACATTTATTTTTCCTTGGTATGGTACACCGGCTGGAAAAATTTTATATATGAATTTATGGTTGGTTGGTTGTTGGCATTACAATTATAGTTTTTCTTGTGCATTACTTGGTTGCATTTGCACTTCAGTATTGACTCATTGCCAGGTTTCAGTTTCCCGGATTCCAGGTTGTTGTTATTCCTTATTTCTGGCTCAGTTATCCTTGCTATCTTACATTTTTATAGTTTTCTTCCTTACATACCAATACATATCATTCGTACTAATGTCCCTTCGCTTGGGGACCTGCGTTCATACCGCAGGTGCAGGTAGAGGGCGGGATTGCCAGTTGCAGTAGCAGTTCGTGAGATTAGTGGATGTGTTCGTATGCTCCTTTCTTTCTGGAGCTAATACTGGTTTTGTTTCAGCTAGAGTTTTGAGATGCAGTTATGGGTAGGTCGGAGCCCTGTTCCGACCATCAGTCCGTTTACTCTTTAGAGGCTTTGTGGACTTAGTGTGTACAATGGTATTCAGTTTGTGGCCTTGTCGACTTTTTGTTGTTTAGTTTAGCATACTTATATCCTTGTTTGCATTTCAGTTGTTTACCCTGTATTGTTGAGACAATGTGGGTCCAGTTTGTGCTCCAGTTGATTGTGATAGGTGGCCTGGACAGCCTAGGTGTTATAGTTATAGATGTCATATAGTCGGCTTCCCAGTCAGCCAAGTATGATGAGCCAGTCGCGCCCTTCCCCCAGTTATGGGGCGTGACAGACTTGGTATTAGAGCGAAGTCGTATCCTAGGGAGTCCACAAGCCGTGTCTAGTAGAGTCTTTCTTATAGGTATGTTGTGTCGTATACTTATAATCAGGAGGCTACAGGAATTTAGGGGTTGTTTCACTTTGTTCATTAATAGATCGTGTTATAAAGCAATGCTGTAAGGGCTGTTTGAAATCTAAATCGTTCTTATGTTTTAGAATTCAACTGGAGTAAGAAAGATGGCTGTGAGATTTATTGACGTTGATGCTTGAAAGGGTCCTAGTCGCTCTCCTATCGATCCGAGAAATAGATTAGAGGCTCGAAGCGAGTTTCTCATTCCTCTTACCATAGTTCCTCCAAGTTCGGAATTACTGTGGGAAGGGATTCAACCCCTCCTATTGTTTAAGATTCGATAGAGCTAAGAGAATGAAGAGTTATAGATCCTTCAACACCTGTTGTACCATCAGGTATATCAAAGGGATGAGATTTTGAGAAAGCATTTCAGATGTTAGCCCGAGTAGTCACGTTTCAAAATAAATAGTTAAAATTAATGGTAGGGTCCAGGGGAACTTTTGAGAGCTCTAGTGCCATAGGTTTTGAGCCTAAATCCCCTAGCCTTCACAAATCAGTACTTACCACGGGAACTTCGACGGGTTTGAGCTAATAAGGTTTTGTACCTAGAGAAGGGAAGCATGAGTATTCGTGAATATAGTCTCAGGTCTAATTCTTTGGCCCAATATGTTTCAGATAGGGTGCGGAATACGAGGGATAGAGTATATCGATTGTATTAGGTTTGGGACCTCATTTGGTCCGAGAGTGTTTACGAATGTATACCCTGACAAAAATATCTACTGCTTGGATGCTAGTATTTGCTCAAAAGACGGATGATCTGATTCATCTTCTCCCAAGTAATGACAAGGTAGTGGAACAGAGTAAGCAAAACGTCGTCTATAAGACTATTTAAGGACCTTCGTAGTGCTTGGAGACCCTGGCCAGCCAGACATTCAGTTTCTCCTTAAGATTTAGTCTCTACTTTGTCCCTAGATTAGACTACAATTTCTTTTAGCCCTCGTTTCCAAGATAGGCAGTGACATGTTGTGGTAAAAGTAAAGGTAAAGGAGCAACTTTAGGTTTGACACTAATTCTATATGTTAAGTGGTTAAGTTGTGATTTTCACTATTTTTTCTGTGATATTTCCTAATGGTATGAATGGAAAGGCGGTATTGGAGTAAATCATAACTCCCATGCTAGTTTATTAATTTGCTTAGGGTTAGAAAGTTACCGATTTTATGATACTAAAGCATGTCTATCATACGTCAGACAAATAGATGGAGTTGAGTAAGTACGGTTTGATAAGAAGCGGTAATACAAAGAGGATGTGCTTACGAAAAATAGAATGTATGTTTATGACACAAGGCAAGGAAAAGTAAAAGATGTTATGGCTAAAGTTACGGCTACCAAGGTATAACCCTCATTTGAGGACGAATGATTTTAAGGGGGGGGGGGGAGTATGTTACACACCGGAATTTTTTTTGATGATTATTTGATGGTTATATGTCATATTAAGGTAATTATGTGTCATATGTTGTCCGTAGGTGAGGAGGGAAACATGTGCAAAGGGAAAAACGAAGAGTATGTGAAGTTTGTAAATACGGTCAACTTTAAATGGTCATATCTCCAAACATATAATGATCCAGAAGTCCCATAATATGTCAAATGAAAGGTATTTGAGTCTAGTTTATAGTGAAAAAAACCTCTCATAAATAAGAGTTCGGAGTAAAAAGTTATGTTCGTTTGAAGACAGCACTGTCGGCTAGAAAAGCGCCCAGGCGCGTGGGCGCCGAGAGAGGCAGGCAGCAGGTGCGCGCGCGCGCGGGGGGGCATGTCACATGGGCGCTGCGCGTAGGCGCCGCTTAAACCCTTGCCAGCCCACCTATATGAAGTAAAATTGAGCTAGAAAGCTCATTTTTACTCCATTTTAGTTGATTTTTTTTTTTGCAGAATTCAGAGAATTCAAAGCCCTATCACATGGTGAAAAGATATCCCAGGTAAGAAACTTCACTATTGTCTCTTTTGGGCTTTTAAAATAGAACCTTGAAAGAAAGTAATGACTTGTTGTCGTCTTGTGGTTGATTGTGGTATTGCTGCGTTCTTAGATGATTCTAAGCAGAGGAAATAGTAGGAGTTTACTCCTTCTTTAGCTGATAACATCTCCAAGAAAGGGTATGTAATTCCCTTTTTGATTTATTTAAGTTTATGAGGTTATAACTTGGAGAATATTGTAGTATTGTGTTGTTGTTTCTTTGTGCGTTTTTGTGGCATGTTGCTGCCCAATTTATCCAGAACTTTGGTGAAGTGAAGTTGCTGCTTTTTGGGTTTGTAAATTGGACTTGGAAGGAGCCTTAAGGAGTAAGCTTGAAAGGAATATTTTCGGTGAAATTATAGTCGACGTGCCAAGGTATGTAAAGGCGTCGATTTCCGTAGTTTTCAAGCACGAAACTAAGTTATTGAAAGGATCAATATTCCTATGTTCTTAAAATCATATTGGGGCATGTATGATCCTTTCTAAAGGGTTGGAAATACTTGGCATAAAGCTTGAATCGTTAAGAATGGTTGAAGCGAACAAACGTGAAGGGAAAGGCATAATTTTTATACGATTGTTGCCGGAGTTCTAAATCGAGTCTGAAGTCCCCTTAACGTGGGCACCGTGCTCTGGTCCTTTTCAGCATACTGTATATGTGATGTTGAATATATGTTAAGACCTGGTCACTTAGTGAAATTGGTACGAAATGCTAAGACGACGACACGTAATTGAACTTAAGCTAAGAAGATGACGCTAAGCCGTTTGAGGGTAAACGAGCTTATTGAAATGACGTTTTAATAATATTGTTAATCCCTCCTATATGTTTATGTTTTAAAGTGCTTAAGGTAAAAAGTAGATTTTATATTTTTCCTCTTTAAAGCTAAGCAAGCGGCACGTAGCGAATAAGCTAAATCGATTACATGTTAACGGGGAAAGCATGGCTAAGTTCTCAATTAGGCAAAGAGGTAAGTGCGTATAAGAATTGATGGAATGGTGAACACGGGGGTAAAAACTTGAGTGTGGGGTGAATAATATTTGGCAAAGAAGCTAAGATGAATAAAGAAAGTAGAGTTAGATATTGTTAAATTAGATGATACGAGTTACGATGGTGAGCGAGGTAGGCAACAACTAGGAAGATTAACCTTGTTCTAAAGACGTTTAGCAAAAGAGTTATAAATTAAGTTGTTTATGTTCAATATGTATTAAGTTGATGAATAACCACTAAAGTGTTAACCTTATACAAAATAATTAGAGTTGAACATCTGCGAAATAGTAACTTAAGTTGACAAGCTCTCTACTATACCCCTAAAGGATTATGTTAAGCTATCTATTCTAAGTGTTGAAATTTTCTACCATGTCTAGAAAGGGTAATCCTAGGATTTTCTAAGTCACTTATGATTATGTAAGCTTTCTTAAGCTCCGCAGATAATTGCAAAGTTATGTAAGTAAATCCAACATCACCTGAATTACGGCTATATATCTTTATTTGCCTATAAGGAATAACTTAGAGAGTTACTCACGAGTTCCTAAGTTATAAAGCTCCAAGTCTCAGATCCTTAAGTTATGTCTTTACGTCCCTAATTTATGTTGAAATGTGCTACCTGATCTAAGAAGTTTTTGAGAGATCATATTTCGAGAATTATGCTAATGACTCAGTCAAGTATCTGATGTTGTATACGAGTCTAAAAACTCAAGTCTTTATATGTCTTTCCAGTAAGAAGTCTTAATGTATATGATTTTTATGTTATAACATACAATTGAATTCTTTCAGTTATATTCAAGTTATGCATCTTTATGTTTAGCTCTTGTTGAGTTATCAGTTGAATTTCCTAAATTCAGAGGAGAGATTCTCCCATGTACCGATGTTCCTAATGTCTAAATAAGTATAAGTGCAGGCTATGATAATGATCAGTTAAGCTCAGAACTTTGAATACCAGGAAGTCTCCTGGAGGTCACCCAGTTAACTAAATACGAGTTATACATTATATAGAAGTCTCATACGTTGTATGTCTGTAGTTCAGTTCTCAGCTCTATGTATATGACAAATAACTCCAAGTTCCTAGTTATGATTTTCCATGTTTTCCTGCAAATAAGTCAAATGAATTAAGAACTATATGTGCTTGCCTACATGATAAATTTGGCAATGAAATTCCAATGTATAGTTGTCTATACACGTAAAGGAACCACCTGGCTGGCAGTATATATTTGCAGTTCCCAAATGTTAAAGAATTGTGTAGAAATGAGCTCTATGTGTTTCTATCCAAGTAATATGTTCAATTGGTAGGATTAAGGACATTGTTTCTAATCCTACAAAAGTTCTTATGTTGTCTAAATCTCTTGTAGGTCCTTCAAGTAACTGAGTCGACATGTTCATGTATCATTTGACAGCTTTACGTGATATATATGCTTATTTTCTAGCTTTACATGATATGGGTGCTCACTTGCATTTATGGGTTACAAAAGAGGTCTATTCCGGCCACAGATTTAACATTTGTCATTATTATGCCATATGTGTTAAATTGACTCAATATAAGCCATATTAACCCTATTTATGATTATGATTGAGAATTATTTTTATTTTACCCCGGTGTGGTACATTGAATGGAGATATTTATATTTTAACCCGGTGTGGTACATCAGCTGGAGATATTTTTATTTTACCCTAATGTGGTACATCGGCTGGAGATATTTTTATGTTACCCCGATGTGGTACATCGACTGGAGATATTTTAATTTTACCCCGGTGTGGTACATCAGCTGGAGATATTTTTTACCCCAATGTGGTACATCAGCTGGAGATATTTTTATGTTACCCCGGTGTGGTACATCGGCTGGAGATATTTTAATTTTACCCCGGTGTGGTACATCGGCTGGAGATATTCTTATTTTACCCCGGTGTGGTACATCAGCTAGAGATATTTTTATTTTACCCCGGTGTGGTACATCGGCTGGAGATATTTTTGTTTTACCCCGGTGTGATACATCAACTAAAGATACTTATATTTTTCCTTGGTGTGGTACACCGGCTGGATGAATTTTATATATGGATTTATGGTTGGTTTGTTGTTGGCATTACAGTTATAGTTTTTCTTGTGCATTACTTGGTTGCATTTGCACTTCAGTATTGACTCATTGCCAGGTTTCAGTTTCCAGGATTCCAGGTTGTTGTTATTCCTTATTTCTGGCTCAGTTATCATTGCTATCTTACATGTTTACACTTTTCTGCCTTACATACTAGTACATTTCATTCGTACTGACGTCCCTTTGCCTGGGGCCCTGCATTCGTGCCGCAGGTGCAGGTAGAGTTCGGGATTGCCAGTTGCAGTAGCAGTTCGTGAGATTAGTGGATGTGTTGGTATGCTCCTTTCTTTCTGGAGCTAAGACTGGTTTTGTTTCAGCTAGAGTTTTGAGATGCAGTTACGGGTAGGTCAGAGCCCTGTTCCGACCATCAGTTAGTTTACTCTTTAGAGGCTTTGTGGACTTAGTGTGTACAATGGTATTCAGTTTGTGGCCTTGTCGGCTTTTTGTTGTTTAGTTTAGCATACTCATATCCTTGTTTGCATTTCAGTTATTTACCCTGTATTGTTGAGACATTATAGGTCCAGTTTGTGCTCCAGTTGTTTGTGACAGGTGTCCTGGACGGCCTAAGTGTTACAGTTACAGATGTCATATAGTCGGCTTCCCAGTCAGTCAGGTATGGGGAGCCAGTCGCGCCCTCCCCCCAGTTATGGGGCGGGACATGTATCATGAGACGATACAACATAGAAAGTATGCGATCAGTACGTGGAATGTACTAAGAATGCAAGGTAAGTAAAGCGGACATTTAAAACATGTATGAAACTCATAAATGGTTATAAGAGTAGGACAACATGCTCGTATCATAAATCGTTATAACATATTATACGGCTCAAGGTTTTCAAAACATTCATAATATAAACATAATTATAATCATAATAGAAGAACTTTGCTCAACATAACTTGAGCCAGCATACATAATCATAACATGCGAGATTCTCTTAACTGACATACCCCATATGAGCACACATGAAGTCCGACTTGTATTCCTAGTCGAGAGGGTGTTCATAACTTGCCAAGGGTAGGAACCTAGAAGGGCGTGATAACACATGAGAAGTGCCATTTGGGCCAGGGACAAACAAGAAAGGGTCCTCACATACCTATAGTGGCACGTAGTTCATGAGATCCAGAGCTTAACCTAAGCCCCGAACCTACTCAGTGTTTGATGCTACTCCCAAAACATATATAGTACTCATAATAAAACATACATGAGTTCATGGGCTAGTTAAATCATGTTAATTGTAAATATGCTTGAACATACGTGAACTAGCCATGACTTGAGGCCCGTAAGTCGGCCAAAAACATAATTCATTCTTAATAAAATACATCCACACTCTTAGATCATGCATATAATTTAAATTTTCATACGATCATAATCCATAACATAATATATTAAAGATTTAATTCATAATACATGCTGCGCTTATCAAAAACATCAATGGATCATAAATCGATTCATCATGGGCATGCTTAATCAAGCTTAATTCATTAGAAATCCTAAATCAGCCATATTAATATCAATTTAGAGCTTAAAAGATGATCAAAATCAGTAGATAATGATAGGGTTTCAAAATCACAAGACCCACAATTAAATCATTAAATTTTTATACAAATTGAATATAAAACCCCATGAGTTTTTAAATAAATCTTGAGTAATTAATAGAGAAGGAGAATGGGTGTGGAAGAATCCACCCATTGAAGACCTTACATAACCGGGATTATCAACTCCTAACCCTCCTTAAAATCCCAAGGATGAAATTGAAGGAATTGAGGTGAAAAGTTTGAAATCTCCCCTTAGATCACTTGTCAAAATCCTTGCATGCATGAATGAGAGTTTAGGAAGGTTTATTTTCTTAAAAACTCAGCTTTCCCAAGCCAAAAAGACGTAGTTTAGGGCCTTATATCATGAAAAATTCAAAAATGCCCTTAATGAACCTGCCCTAAAAACTGCCTGGATGGATCCAACGGACAGCACCAAAGGGTCGTTGGAACCCACCACGACTCGTTGTGTCTCTGGTGGAATGAACTGCTGATGACCCATTCTCGGAATCAAACAACAGGTCGACAGGATGACCCGTGCCTCCAACCCACAACTCGTTACATCATCCGTGTTAGTCCCCATAACCTTGGCATCTCATCTTCTAATGGGTCACACCATGACCTGTCACCACAAACAGTGGATCGTTGTTTCCCCCAGTCAAGCCTACTGGAAAAATTAATCCTCAAACCACGACCACAACCAATGACCCGTGGCTTTTCCTAATAGATCGTTGTGTCTCCCATTGTTTACACTGTCTCCCAGCCTGACCCTAACCACGACTGCAAAGGACGGCCCATTGTATCCCACAATGATTTTCCATACCTCTCGTTTTCTACACTTCCACCAACATTTCCCCAACTAACAACAACATACAACGACTAGTGGTTTGATACCACGAGTCGTTCTTTGGTTCGTGTTATGTTAATTTGCCAGTTTTCTGCACTTTTCAAATTCAACTCCCATTTCTATTCTTAGGCCTTCCTGGGGTATTACAATATCTCCCTCTTGGAAACATTCATCCTCGAGTGTAGGAAACAAGCAGAAAATAGAAAAATACAATTATCATACTCAAATTCTGACTATTTTAATCAAAATTTTCATGGAATAACTACCTCCAAACCAAACCACATAGCTGAACTGATCTCACGCTTTACATACACACTCATACACATAAAAGAAACTTGAACACATGAACTGAACATGAAAACTAAATGGGATCATAGAGTAGAACTGATGCCTCAAGTTGCAACTGAGCCGGTAGTGAACAAATATTGGTATCTCGCCATCATATCCGCTTCGGCTTCCCACGTAGCTCCCTCAACTTGTTGATTTCTCCATAAACCTTAACTGAAGCTACTTATTTGTTTCTCAACTTTCGAACCTGACGATCCAAGATTTCAATGGGAATTTCTTCATAACTAAGGATGTCTTTTACCCCAATGCTGTCTACCGAGACTACCAAGGTTGGATCACCCAAACACTTTTACAAAAGCGACACATGGAAGACGGGATGAACTGAAGATAACTCTGATGGAAAGTCCAACTCATACGCCACCTTACCAACTCTTCTCACAATCCGGTAGGGACCAACATAGCAGGGACTGAGTTTCCCTTTCTTTCCGAACCGCATGACTCCCTTAATAGGAGATACCTTTAGAAATACCTAGTCGTCCACATCAAACTCCAAATCTCTTCTTCTCATATCAGCATACGATTTCTGACAACTTTGAGTGGTTTTTAACTGGCCCCTTATCAACTGGACCTTCACCATCGCCTCGTGAACCACATCTGGCCCTATCATAGCTTCCTCACCAACCTCAAACCATTCGATGGGAGATATACACCTCCGTCCAAAGAGGGCCCCGAACGGTGCCATCTATATACTAGAGTGATAACTGTTATTATAAGAAAACTCAATCAAGGGAAAATGATCATCTCAACTACCTTTAAAATCCATAACACATGCCCTCAACATATCCTCAAGAGTCTGGATTGTTGGTTCCGCCTGGCCATTCGTTCGCGTATGGAATGCTGTGCTGAGCTTAATCTGAGTCCCATGTCCCTTCTGAAAAGACCGCCAGAATTGGGAGGTAACCTGAGTACCTCGGTCTAAAATAATAGAGAAGGGAACTCCATGAAGTCGAACCAACTCCCTAATATACAACTTGGCATAATCATCTGCTGAATCCGTGGTCTTGACCGGTAGGAAGTGTGCAACCTTTGTTAGCTTGTCTACCACCACCCAAATGGAATCATAATGTCGGCGAGTACGAGGTAGGCCTGTAATAATATCCATATTAATCTCTTCCCACTTCCAAGTGGGAATGCTAATATATTGAAGTACACCTCCAGACCTTTGGTGCTCGACCTTCACTTGCTGTCGGTTTGGACACTTGTCTACGAACTCTGCCATATCCTTCTTCATACCATCCCACCAATAGATTTCCCGAAAGTCCCGATACATCTTCGGACTCTCAAATTACCAATGTTCAAAACACATAGCCGACCCTGGTATCGAAGGACACCATCTCCCCCTTAGGAGAAAACCTCCATCTTTTTACTCCGAACCGCTTCCTTCAGCCTTCTCAAAATCGGATCCTCATCTTACTTAGATTTGAAATCGACCATCAAGGACGATTCTGACCCATTCTACACAACAACACCGCCATCGGTCGAGTCGATCAATCTAACCCCCAACTTTGCAAGTCGGTAGACATCTCTCACCAACTCCTTTCTTCCCTCATCCACGTTGGACACACTCTCCATAGAGAGCCTACTAAGTGCATCCGTAACCACATTAGCCTTGCCCGGGTGGTAAAGGACACTCATATCATAGTCCTTTAGCAACTCCAACCACCTCCTTTGCCGAAGATTGAGATCTTTCTGCGTGAACACATATTGCAAGCTCTTTTGATCCGTGAACATGTCCACGTGAACCCCATACAAGTAATGCCTCCATATCTTTAATGCAAACACCACCGTGGCCAACTCAAGATCATAGGTCAGGTAATTTTTTTCGTGAACCTTTAATTGTCGAGAGGAGTATGTTATCACCTTCCCACGTTGCATCAACACATATTCCAGTCTGACTCTCGAAGGATCACAATATACAACAAAGCCATCAGTACCCTCGGGTAAAGTCAACACTGGTGCTAAAGTGAGTAGGGTCTTCAAATCCTGAAAGCTTTTCTCACAATCCTCTGACTATTGGAACTTTATCTTTTTCTGAGTCAACTTGGTCAAAGGTGCCGCAATAGATGAGAAACCCTCAACAAACCTTCGGTAGTAGCCTTCTAGGCCCAAGAAACTCTGAATTTCTGAAGGATTCACCGATCTAGGCCAATTCTTCACTGCTTCGATTTTATGAGAATCCACCCTTATGCCCTCACTCGACACCACGTGGCCCAGAAATGCCACCGAGTCTAGCAAAAATTCACACTTGCTAAACTTTGCATACAACTGATGATCCTTGAGGGTCTGAAGCATTACTCTCAAATGAGCGACATGCTCCTCCTCGCTATGGGAGTATATAAGGATGTCATCAATGAACACAATCACGAACATGTCCAAATATGCCTTGAATACCCTGTTCATTAGATCCATAAAAGCTGCAGGAGCATTGGTTAGTCCAAATGACATAACTACAAACTCATAATGGCCATACCGGGTCCTAAAGGCTATCTTTGGGATATCATTCTCCCGGACTCTGAGCTGGTGATACCCAGACCTGAGATCTATCTTTGAGAAACACCTGGCACCCTAGAGCTGGTTAAATAAATCATCAATCCTAGGAAAGGGGTACCTGTTCTTGATGGTGACCTTATTAATTTGCTGATAGTCAATAAACATCGAAGGGATCCATCCTTCTTCTGAACAAATAGAACCGGTGCGCCCCATGGAGACTTGCTCAGTCTAATAAAACCCTTATCCAACAAGTCCTTCAACTATTCCTTTAACTATTTTAACTTAGCTGGGGCCATCCTGTAAGGAGAAATAGAGATAGGCTGCGTATCGGGCAGTAGATCAATTCTGAAATCAATTTCCCTTTTTGGAGGAACACCCGGTAAATCATCAGGAAAAACCTCCGGATACTTGCACGCCACTGGAACTGACTGAATAGTCGGGTTCTCAGACTCTACATTTGTAACCCTAAATAGGTGGTACATGAAACCCTTAGAGATCATTTCCTAGCCTTAAGATATGAAATAAACCGATCGGCTGGTACAGCTGAATTACCTTTCCATTCTAAACCTGACTCACCTAGAAATTGGAATTCCACTACACGGGTCCTACAATTAATCGAAGCATAATATGCAAACAACCAATCCATATAGAAAATGATGTCAAAATTAGTCATGGACAATTTTATTAAGTCCACGAAGGTAACCTTATGCAACACAGTAATGGGGAAACCTATATATACATGCCTATCTACAACTGATTCACCGACTAGAGTAGATACGGAGAATGGTTCTCACAAAATTTCAGGACTAACTCCAAAACTACTAGAAATGTAAGGGGTCATGAAAGACAAGGTAGCTCCTGGATCTAACAAACCATAAGCATTAATATGGAAGACTTTCAACATGCCCATGACCACATTTGGCGAAGCCTCCTACTCCTAGCGAGGCACTAGGGCATCATACCTGTTTCGGCGCTGACCACCTACTGAACTAGTGGAGGCACCCTACTGAGGGGGTCGTGCTGGTGGTGCAGTAGAACTGGCTACAGGGCAATCTCTGATCCTATGCTCGGGTTTTCCACACCCAAAACAAGCATCTGCATCGACCAGGCAACTCCTGAGATGATTTTTGCCACATCTCGCACAAGCTGGGAAAGTGCGCTCCACCTGTATGCTACCATGATTCCTCAAGACTGTAGCCTTACTCCTCTGGTCTCCCCTGAACCTAGACGGTGTGCTAGCCGGTGATGGAGCTGGAGCAGTGGACCTGTGCTGGGACTGTTGATGTGATCCACCTCCTGACCTGGCCTGAGCCTCATAGCTGTCGGTCCTGGCCCTCTTGGCCTCTCTTTGCCTCCTCTAAACCGACTCCATTTGCTGAGCATGTAATACAATATGGGGAAAGTCGATGTCTCAGTGTAGCATGGAAATTCGACAATCCTTGTCCAAGTAATCTGCCACTCCATGCACAAAGCAGCTCACCCGAGCCCGTTGAACCGCCACTAACTCCGATGAATATTTAGATAGACGAGTGAACTCCAAGGCATACTCCTAGATTGATATGTTGCCCTGCTTCAAATTCACAGACTCAGCCGCCTTGAGCTCCCTCATCTCCGGAGGGAAGAACCGATCCATGAACGCGGTGTGGAACTCATCCCAACCTATTGGGCCTGCATCCACTATCCTAGCACCTCTCCATTGCTTGAACCATATATGTGCTACCCCTTGAGCTGAAATAAGGTCAAATCAACACATTCCCCATTATTCACCTCCATAACTTGGGTGATCTTCAAAATTTCCTCAATAAAGTCATGTGGGTCCTTGTCTACCCTCGACCCTATGAACTTCGGAGGGCTCATCCTCAAAAAGTCCCTTACCTTAGCATCCACCGCGTTCCCATTTTGCAGATAATGTGCCACAATCTAATTTTGGACCTGAGCTGTCATGGCCTGCGTCAACATCTGAATCGCTGCCCTAAACTCAACGTGGGTGGCTGGCTCTGGTACGTGCTTCCCATGAACGGGTGGAGCTGGCTGATGCTCTCCATCATGGTCACCCTTATGATCATTACCATTACCGTTCCTCTTGGCATTTACTCGGTGTGGAGGAATGATTCTACAAACAAAAATATTTTATACCTCAAGAATTCAAAGATCGGATCCAAAAGTTGAAATGGGGAAACATTGGAAAATGGCTCAGTAGTTGCAGAACGAGTCACTGAATGAATCGTCAAATGACTCGTGGGAAGGCCTGAATAATCAAGTGATCGAGATCCCCATGAGTGAAGTAACGACTCATGATCAACCACCATGAGTTGTCATGTCAATCGTGGGGTGGAGTTGGAAGGTTAAAGGAGGATTTATCCCGTGTAGTTAACGGATGGGACCCCACGAGTCGCGGCTAGTCCCAACAACTCGTGAGGTGAGTCGTGAGCAACAAGTTGAATTTTATTGGAAATTAAGATAGTGTACCATAGGAAAGGTGACCATGAGTCGTGGTCTCGCGGAACGAGTTGTTATGTCTCCCATTATGAGACCCAGCAGATCAGTTGACTAGTGTACTTGATGGGCGACTCGATGAGTCATTGCCTGTCCTAATGAATCATCAAGTCACCTGTTAGAGTCACCTGCCAGTGTTTTCCTGCGAATTTAGTAGGGGTATTTTCATAATTCCTAAGTTTCTAAGACCTATACTACGTCGTTTAAGGCTCGTTTTAGGGAGTTTTAAGAAGAGTAAAACGTATTCTAAGCCATTACTCTCATGCATGAAAGTTTAAAGGCTTGAAGGGAAGGTGCAAGGTGGAATCTCAAGGTTTCCAATTGGAATCTCATCTGAGAAATTAGAGGGTGTTAGAATTCACCATTTCCAGGTATGTAAGGCTATGAGTGGGTGTTTTCTTCCACACCCATGCCCATTCCCTATCAAAATGAGTTGAAATTGTCTATGATCAAGTTTGGGGTTTTGTCCAATTGCAAGATTCTTCAATCTATATGCATGGGTATGATTAAATTGAGTTTATATTGATGATTCATGAATCTTGGGCGGATTCTAATTTGTTTTCCATTATAAAAATTGTTTTTCCAAAATTTGAATCTAAAACGCCCATGGGTGAAGAGTTCATAAAGGAAGAGATTTTTGGTAAATGTGTGATGATGAAAAGCATGTTTCTAGATCTACCCATGATTATATAGTTGCTTTTAAAGTGAATTGATTAGATCCAATAATGGAAGAGCCTTGGGTGATGCCCATATGTCGATTAAAGTTATGATTTTTCCCATATAAGATCACCACATTGTTTGAAGTGTAATTTCCCAATGTTTATTATAAATTCTAGCTTATGGTATGTTGAATAAATATTTCTATACGTATCTTACCACATGATTTGGAGTAGATTCTCCCACCTATGATTGAGCTTGTGGTATATTTCAAAATAAAGCTTCTCATGTGCATGAATTTATAATTGAGATGTATCCATTAATGAGCTTTGTCAATAGACAATGTTGAGCTTCGTTTCATACGATGTTGAGTTATGCATGATTTCATGTTGATCTTCATCAATAGATGATGTTGAGCTTCCTTATATATGATGTAGAGCATTTCATATTTTTGGGAGAAGAGTCTACCACCGAACGGGTTAAGGGTTTATTACCCTATGCCCCAGAACTACACGCCAACATAGGTTGATATTATTATATTATCTGGACCTCCCTTGTGAGCTATCCTCTGCCCGATTTTCCCTTTAGCTTGATATCGATATCATGGTATTGTCCATCACCCTGGAAAGGTTATGGACGGCTCTACCCACTTGAGTGTGATAGTTGGGACCACGAAAGATCTATTGTGATATTTCGGTTAAGTGACGAGTCTCCCACTGTCTATATCATTCAGATATGCATATTCATTACTCATGATGATTACTTATGCATGCATGTTCATAAAGCTATGTTTGACTCATTGTTCAGCTTTTTATATAAATGTTATATTTTAGATTTGAGTCATTCGAGTCAATCATGATGTATTAATCTGTGCATGGTTAGGTTATGATAAGAGTGCGATTTCAGAATGAATGCTTGTAGCCTTCTACCTTTACTTAAAAGTTTATGATATATTATGAAATGCTTTAAATGATTTACTTTGTTAGAGAGGTTTTACTTACCTTGCATACGCGGTACATTCCACGTACTGACTGCATACTTTCTATGCTGCATCTTTTCATGATACAGGATCGGGTTCTCAAGTTCAGCCCCGTTCGTAGTCGCTGGTCAGAGTTAGCACCTGCTTATTTGGTGAGTCCTGATCTTTTGAGGACTAGATCTTCAGTTGTTTATATGTCCTTTCAGTTTCAGTATTGTTGAGCTAGTTGGGGGTGTTGTCCCATCAGCTCATCCAGACTAGAGGCTTATCAGACTTAGACGTGTATTCAACTTCAGATATTTATTCTGTTGTTATATTAAGTTTGACTTTCGTTGAGTTTATAATTATTTTTTCTTCATGTTTATGGAATAAGTTAGTTGAATGCTTATGCCATGGGTCGACTTGGGGTCTCTCGCTGTCCCCTGTCCCGTGTCTATGATCTGGGCCTCCGTTCGGGTCGGGACAATCTTGGTATCAGAGCCATAAGTTTGAAGTGTCCTAGGGACTATAAAAGCTGCATTAGGTAGAGTATTATTCATGGGTGTGAAGCGCGCCACACTTATGATGAAGAGGCTACTAGACATTTTAGGAAATGTTCCCTTCTTTTATGATCTATGTCGTACGATGAAAAGCCTTTCTATTCTCCTGATTCATGCTTTACTCGATTGTAGAATCATGGATCCTCGAAGGATGAATGGAAGGAGAAATGGACGTGGTGTGGGCCATGAGGATGGAAATGGTCATGAGCATCAGCCAACCCCATCAGTTCAAGAGCCTCAAGCATCGAAGCTAGCTGCTCATCCTGAGTTCTGAGCTACCATTCAGATGCTTGCGTAGGCCTTGACTGCTCAGGTCAATAAGCAGGCCATTGTGCATGTTCTGCAAAATGGCAATGCCTTCTTGAGGATGAACCCGCCAGAGTTTTTGGGGTCCAAGGTAGATGAGGACCCGCACGATTTCATTGATGAGATTGTCAAGATCACCCAGGTTATAGGGGTGAGTAGTGTTGAGTGCGCAGAGTTAGCCTCCTACCAGTTGAAAGGGGTTTCACATATTTGGTTCCGCCAGTAGAAGGGACAGCAGGGTCGCTGGAGCAGGTCTGATGACATGAGAGGAGTTTCAGGTTGGATTCCTCGATTGGTCCTTTCGTCGAGAGGAAAGGAGTTGAAAGCAACTGAATTTGTGAATTTGAAGCAAGGAAGGATGACTTTTCAGGAGTATGCCCTTGAGTTCACCCGCCTGTCTAAGTATGCCCCAGAGCTAGTGACCGACCAACGGGCACGGGTGAGCAGATTTATGCATAATATAGTAGGATATTTGGACAAGGACTGCAGGATAGCTATGCTCCATCAGGACATGGACTTCCCTCGCATTGTGTTGTATGCTCAGCAGATGGAGGCAGCATATTTGACGGAGAGGGAGGCAAAGAGGGCCAGGACTGAGGACCACAGGTTCTCTCAGCAGAGGTTCAATGGTGGGAACCGACAAAAAACCCACCAGAGATCATCAGACCCAGTAACTTCAATGCTGAGTGTTCCATCTAGGCCCAGACAAGATCAGAGAGGGCGAGTGTCAGGCTCAAGGAGTCATAGTAGTAGGCACGCAGACTCTAGCATTCCAGTTTATCGAAGGTGCGGTAGATGGTACACAGGCCAGTGTTTGGTAGGGTCAAGAGCTTGTTTTGGATGTGGGCAGCCTATACATATGCTCAGAGATTGTCCCTCTACGAGACAGGATCAGGTTGGGGGCCGAGGCCCAGCTTCTAGTTCAGCAGCCCCTCCCCCATGCACAACACATCAGGGGGCATCTACTAGCACAGCTAGCGGGCAACACCAGAACAGATTCTATGCCTTAGCCACTCGTCAGGAGTAGGAGGCCTCACCAGATGTAGTCACCGACATGTTGAGAGTCTTTCATATTTATGTATACGCATTGCTAGATTTGGGGGCTACCCTATCTTTTGTGTCACCATATATAACCAGTAGTTTCAGAGTTAGTCCCGATGTCTTATCAGAGCCCTTCTCAATTTCTACTCTAGTAAGTGACTCAGGTATAGCCAAACGGGTGTATAGAGGTTGCCTGGTCTTAGTTCTTCATAAGGTCACCTCAGTAGACTTGATAGAGTTAGCCATGACCAATTTTTCTGTTATTCTCAGAATGGACTGGCTATTTGCATGTTATGCTTCAGTTAATTGTAGGACCCGGTCAGTAGAGTTCAAATTCCTGGGTGATCCTATCTTAGAATGGGAGGGTAGTTCAGTTGTGTCTGTAGGTCGATTTATCTCCTACCTTAAGGCAAGAAAGATGATTTCTAAGGGTTGTTTGTACCATATAGTTAAGGTTAAGGACATGGAGTCTGAAACACCGACTATCCAGTCCGTTACAGTAGTACGTGAGTATCCAGAGGTCTTCCCTGATGATTTGCCAGGTGTCCCTCCCTAGTGGGAAATTGATATCGGTATAGATCTTCTTCCCGACACGCAACCTATATCAATTCTGCCTTACAGAATGGCTTCTGCTGAGCTAAAAGAGTTGAAGGGTCAATTGAAGGACTTGTTGGATAAGGGATTTATTAGGCCGAGTAAGTCTCCATGGGGTGCACCAGTGTTGCTTGTTCAGAAGAAGGATAGTTCGCTTTGGATGTGCATTGACTATCGACAGTTGAACAAGTTTACCATCAAAATAGGTATTCTTTACCCAGGATCGATGATTTGTTTGACTAGCTTCAGGGTGCCAAGTGTTTCTTCAAGATTGATCTCAGATCCGAGTATCACCAACTCAGGGTTCAGGAGAGTGACATCCCGAAAGCCGCTTTTAGAACTCGATATAGTCACTATGAATTTGTTGTTATGTATTTTGGACTAACCAATGCCCATGCAACTTTTATGGATCTAATGAACAGGGTGTTCAAGGAATATTTGGACATATTTGTGATTGTGTTCATTTATGACGTCCTTATATACTCTCGAGCAAGGAGAAGCATGTCGCTCACTTGAGAATAGTGCTTCAGACCCTCATGGATCACCAGCTGTATGCAAAGTTCAGCAAATGTGAGTTTTGGTTGGACTCGATGGCATTTCTAGGACATGTGGTATTAGGAGAGGGCATAAAAGTAGACTCTCAAAGGATCAAGGCCGTAAAGAACTGGCCAGACCGGTGATCCCATCAGATATATGGAGCTTTTTAGGCTTAGTGGGTTACTATTGGAGATTTGTGGAGGGTTTTCCTCTATTGCCGCACCATTGACTAGGTTGACTCAAAAGAAGGTGAAGTTTCAATGGTTGGAGGCTTGTGAGAAAAGATTCCAAGAGTTGAAAACCTGAATCACTTCAGCACTAGTGTTGACCCTACCTGAGGGTATTGATGGTTTTGTGGTGTATTGTGATGCTTCGCAAGTCAGATTCGGGTGTGTGATGATGTAGCATGGGAAAGTGATAGCATATTCCTCGAGACAGTTAAAAGTTCATGAAAAGAATTACCCGACCCATGATCTTGAATTGGCCGTAGTGGTGTTTGCATTGAAGATGTGACGAAATTACTTGTATGGGGTCCACGTGGATGTATTCACGGATCAGAAGAGCTTGCAATATGTTTTCACACAGAAATATCTCAATCTTCGGCAAAGGAGGTGGCTGGAGTTACTATAGGACTATGACATGAGTTTTCTTTACCACCTGGGCAAGGCTAATGTGGTTGCGGATGCACTTAATAGACTCTCTATGGAGAGTGTGTCCCACGTGGATGAGGGAAAGAAAGAGTTGGTGAGGGATGTTCATCGACTTGCGAGGTTGGAAGTTAGATTGGTCGACTCAACCGATGGTGGAGTTGTTGTGCAAAACAGATCCGAATCATCCTTGGTGGTTGATGTCAAGTCTAGGTAGGATAAGGATCCGATTGTAGTAAAGTTGAAGGAAACCGTTCGAAGTCCCAAGGGGGAGACGGTGTACTGCGGTACTAGGGTCGTCTATGTGTCCCAGATGTCGATAATTTAAGGGACCGGATATTGCATGAGGCACATGGATCCAGATATTCTATCCATCTGGGTACCACCAAGATATATCATCACTTGCGGGAAATATATTGGTGGAACGACATGAAGAAGGATATTGCAGAATTTGTAGCCAAGTGCCCTAACTGTCATCAAGTGAAAGTTGAGCACCAAAGGTCGGGAGGCATATTGCAGGATATTAACATTCCTACTTGGGAGTGGGAAGAGATCAACATGGACTTCATTACCGACCTACCTCGTACTCGCTGACAGTATGACTCCATTTGGATGGTGGTCGACAGGTTGACCATGGATGCACACTTCCTACCGGTCAAAACCACAGATTCAGCGGATGACTACGCCATACTGTATATTCTGGAGTTGGTTCGACTTCATGGGTGCCATTGTCTATTATCTCAGACCGAGGTACTCAATTTACCTCTGAATTTTGGCGGTCTTTCCGAAAAGAGCTTGGGACTAAGGTTAAGCTCAGCACAACATTTCATCCGCAAACAGATGGCCAGGTGGAACGGACTATTCAAACTCTAGAGGTTATGTTGAGAGCCTCTGTGATGGATTTTAAAGGTAGTTGGGATGACCACTTGCCCTTGATCGAGTTCGCTTACAATAACAACTATCACTCCAGTATCCAAATGGCACCGTTCGAGGCTCTTTACTGGAGAAGGTGTAGATCGCCCATCGAATGGTTTGAGGTTGGTGAGGCAGCTATGATAGGGCCAGACTCGATTCACGAGGCTATAGTGAAGGTTCAGTTGATAAAGGACCGGCTAAAAACTACTCAGAGTCTTCAAACATATGCGGATGTGAGGAGAAAAGATTTAGAGTTTGAGGTTGATGATTGGGTATTTCTAAAGGTATCCCCTATGAAAGGAGTCATGTGGTCTGAAAAGAAAGGAAAACTCAGTCCCTGCTATATTGGTCCCTACCGGGTTACGATAAGAGTTGGTAAGGTAGTGTATGAGTTGGACTTGCCATAAGAGTTATCTTCAGTTCATCCCGTCTTTCATGTATCGCTCTTGAAAAAGTTCTTGGGTGACCCAGCTTTAGTAGTCCCAGTGGAAGGTGTTGATGTGAGAGATAGCCTCAATTACAAGGAAATCCCGGTTGCAATATTGGATCGACAGGTTCGAAGACTGAGGAACAAAGAAGTAGCTTCAGTGAAGGTGTTGTGTAGAAACCAGCATGTTGAGGGAGCTGCTCGGGAAGCCGAAACGGCTATGATGGCTAAATACCCCCACCTGTTCCTTACCTGCTCAATTCCAGTTTGAGGTATCAAATTTTGCCCTAATTCTCTAATCACATCCATGTTCAGTTCATGTGCGCAAGTCTGAATTATGTTATAATAAATGTATGTGATGTCTGAATTCAGTTCAGCTATGTGGTTCTTATCGGAGGTAGTCATTTTGAGAAGTTTCGATTAAACTAATCAGTATTGGAGTATGATAAATGCTTGGTTCTATTTTCTTCTTGTTTCTAACATTTGAGGACGAATGTTCCCAAGGGGGAGATATTGTTATACCCTAAGAATTCAAAGATCGGACCCGTAAGTTGAAATGGGAAAAAACTGGAAAATGACCTAGCAGTTGCAGAATCAGTCACCGAACGACTCGTGGGAAGGCCTGGAGTGATCAAGGGATTGAGGTTCCCTATGAGTGACGTAATGACTCGTGGTCAGCCACCACGAGTCATCATGTCAATTGTGGGGTGGAGTTGGAAGGTTAAACGAGTATTTATCCAATGTACGTAACGGATGGGACCCCACGAGTCGTGGCCAGTCCCAATGACTCGTGAGGTGAGTCGTGAGGAACAAGTTAAATTTTATTGGAAATTAAGACAGCGTACCAGACGGAAGGTGACCACGTGTCGTGGTCCCGAGGCACGAGTTGTTATGTCCCCCGTTATGAGCCCCAACAAATCAGTTGGCCAGTGTACTTGAAGGGAGACTCGACGAGTCGTTGCCCGTCCTAACGAATCGTCAGGTCGCCCGTTAGGGTCACCTAGTAGTGTTTTCGTGCAAATTTAGCAGGGGTCTTTTCGTAATTCCTAAGTTCCTAAGACCTATACTACGTCATTTAAGGCTCATTTTAGGGGTTTTAATAAGGGTAAAATTTATTCTAAGCCATTACTCTCATGCATGCAAGTTTGAAGGTTTGAATGGAGGGTTTAAAGTAGAATCTCAAGGTTTCCAATTAGAATCTCACCTGGGCAATTAGAGGGTGTTAGAATTCACCATTTCCAAGTATGTAAGGCTATGAGTGGGTGTTTTCTTCCACACCCATGCCCATTCCCTATCAAAATGAGTTGAAATTGTCTATGGTCAAGTATAGGGTTTTTTCCAATTGTAAGATTCTTTAATCTCTATGCATGGGTATCATGCCCTACCTTGGGAGTTATGACCAGCACTTGGTGCCCTACTAGGACTTGAACTGCTGAGCTGATTGAGCCTAAGTACCTCTGGTGCAGGTCTTACTCTAACTCTAGAATCAATAAAACAATGGGCTATATAGCGGCTGTAAATACAACCACTGGCCGACAAGGCCTATAGCCCCTGTGAAATTAAACAGCTAACCAAAGACAAACAATCATATGGAGTTCTATGCGGGCCGACAAGGCCGCCAATCAACGGCTAAACAGGGCCCCACAATGCCAACACACATAATCTAAAGCACATATAGGCCCTACACGATCGATATTATCTAACCACAGGGAACTAACACAATCTGCAAGCCTCTAGGTGTAGTAAGATGGTTGAGACAGGGCCCCGACCTACCCATACAGTACAAACAGAAGAAATAGAGCTCTATCACACAAGCTCCGAAAGAGGGGTGCTGACGGATCTGTACGGCTGACTAGAACCACAAGGGACCTGCTCCTCGTCTATCTGTACCTGCAGGAAAATAATCCAGCGCCCTAGAAGAGGGCGTCAGTACAATATGTACCGAATATATAAGGCAATAGATAAGATGAATGGGACTAGAAGTAAATAAAAAAGAAGATCCGAAAGATTAACCTGTACGTCTGCTGATTCGTAATCTTCATCTAACTGACACTACATGTACATAAGCTAAGATTGCATACTTACACATTTATACACTACAACTAGCAAACAAGAATTCATACAAGAACCCCACCTGGCCCCCATAAGCCGGGAGGTACAATCAGCACGGAATAACTCGTTCAGTCCCCCATAAGTCCTGGCGAGAAAATCTCAATGTATATACCCCTACTCAGGTGTCTACAACTCTACTGGTACTGTAGCCAACCTACCGGTCCCTTGTGTCTACAACTGGGCCTGGTTAGCCTCTGAACTGTAGTTGTGAGTCCGGAGGACTCCTGATATCTACACCCCAGGCGTAAACGCTCAGCGGGGGTGTGTATAAGGCTAACCACGACATATGAGGATCTGGATCCCCATCTTCGTCCCTTGCGGACGGCATGCTACTCCATAGAGCAACATATCCTCGCCCCTGGCGGGCGAGCGACACAAGTATTAACCCTGGGGCGGTCATGGAAGGCTTCTAACTGAGGGCAACCCCAACCCATGTGCTATACTGACACATCAATCTATCTGTATAAAGAGAGCGTATCTTGCCTTCTAGGTCTCATGCTAATGCTACTCGCTTCTGGGATAATCTGTATGGCTGTCTGCAGGCACGCCATATGCCCGTATTTGATCAGAGGATCCTGATAGTGATCATGATCTCTAATAGTCTAGGATGAATAGGGCGAGGTTTGAAGTGGCCTAACAATACTCTGACTGTCGTACTCGGACATCTATAACTCATTAATAACTACGGGGTTGCGGATAGCTAACTACTTTATTCTTCTAATTAAACAACTATAGGGTTGTGCTTGGTTGAACTTGCTTCTTCGTGATCGGCACCCTAGTCCTTCATAGGGAGCTTACCGATCTCCTTAACTTGTGGTTAACACCGTACTAGCAGAGTACTACTGACTCCTTAAGCCTTGTTTGAATCCACTCAGATCTATGTTACTATTCTGGGTAATTCTCAATCTTATAGGCAATTCTATATAGACTAACCCTCTTCGGCACTCTGTACCTGAATACCTTACAAGAACCGGCAAGGGTACTGGCCCGTCACTGACTACTGATGTGGACCCCTCCTTGGGTTACCCACGGGTTTATCTGACTCGGATGACTGGGCTGGCTTGCTGGCATCCTACATGATAACTATTAAGTCGAATAAGATTGAAAATCACTGATAAGGCTAAAGGGATGGCGGGCGATCACTCAATACACCGGAGAACCCTAGTGTCGCTAACTCTAGAATATACCTATTTTGTCTCTATTTCTGGTTCTGGAGCGTGCGATAACGTCAATGACCTCTAGGGATGCTTTCCTGCCAATACAGGTGCCAACTGGTCATTAGACCACCCAACTGCACCTATACTGTTTAACCAACTGATTCAGGCCATAACTCTTACGAGCTTCTGAAGTCTAGGCCTGGCAAAAAACATATAAGTCTACCATCACAATAAACCGAGAACTAAAAGAGTTTCTATAGCATTGATAACACGAATCACATTTAACCTTCTCCTTTTTAGCGAGGGGTCCTGCAGTACAATCTGTATATGTTTTCTAACAGCTAACCAGAATTTATGTAACTGTAATCCCTATTAGCAGCTACTCGCAACATATCTGTTATTTATATACGTATATCAGTAACAACTAATTACAACATATCAAATTATAATCTAATGGTAGAAACCGTCTGCAGCGTCTGAGATTGTTATTTCTATTCGAGAACATAAGTCGTAACATTGTACGACAAGGATACTTGCCGAGGGTTAATCCTTACATAACTCGTTCGTCGTTTTCTGATTAACTGATGAGTATCAGCTCGTATTTCATTGCTCTTTTCAACTGTAATCATATTAATGGAAGAATAGGGCCAACTTCGTTACTGAATTCAAAGAAAACAATAACTTATATATATTTATATATACTGGCTATACTTCAACTTATCGAAAGACGATTAAAAAATTGTAATTTCTTGGGAATCTAGAAGGGAGAATACTTACTTTAGGCACGTGATGTATTGACACTAGTTTGAAACAATTCCACCAACTTAGGCTC
The DNA here is from genome assembly GCA_035772735.1 of Datura wrightii. NCBI lineage: Eukaryota > Viridiplantae > Streptophyta > Magnoliopsida > Solanales > Solanaceae > Datura > Datura wrightii. The sequence goes on from JASDFA010000007.1 coordinate 103,669,840, forward strand.
GACGGGACGATGATTTGCCTGGCGTATTTTATGAAAATAACTCCGCAGCGATGCTCTCTGCATCCTTATACTTCAATATCCAGAGTTAATTTGGATTTGGATGGCATTTAGCAGAATAATCAGACGATTATTAAATTTTTTCCTCGATTTCCCTCTGTTTTGGCCGAAGTTATATGAAAAATAATCTAACTTCTAAGTGTGAGGCCTTTATATACTTGAGGCAGTAGACAATGCATCGTGGCACTCTGCCCATCGCGCTGATTCTACTCCGTGCCACGTTGGCTAACGTGGAGGAGCTTCTCCATGTCCCTTTTCCCCTCTAGGCAGCTGGTTCGACCTCCTCCCTCGAATCTCGACTTGGCCCCATTCGGCCTTTCCCCGGGCCCTTTCCTCGTACATATGACACTCTAAAACTCTCAATCAACATACAAACAGACCGACTAAACATTATAAACTTATGGGGTGTAACAATGGGTATGATTAAATTGAGTTTATATTGATGATTCATGAAGCTTGGGAGGATTCTAATTTGTTTTCCCTAATAAAAATTGTTTTTCCAAAATTTGAATCTAAAATGCCCATGGGTGAAGAGTTCATAAAGGAAGAGATTTTTGGTAAATGTGTGATGATGATGAAGTTGATGATGAAAAGCATGTTTCTAGATATACCCATGATTATGTAGTTGTTTTTAAAGTGGATTGATTAGATCCAAGTATGGAAGAGCCTTGGGTGATGCCCATATGTCGATTAAAGTTATGATTTTCCCCACATAAGCTTACCACATTGTTTGAAGTGTAATTTCCCAATTTTTATTATAAATTCTAGCTTGTGGTATGTTGAATAAATATTTCTATACGTAGCTTACCACATGATTTGGAGTAGATGCTCCCACCTATGATTGATCTTGTGGCATGTTTCAAAATAAAGCTTCTCATATGCATGAATTTATAATTGAGATGTATGCATTAATGAGCTTTTTCAATAGACAATGTTGAGCTTCATTTCATACGATGTTGAGTCATTCATGATTTCATGTTGAGCTTCGTTATATATTATGTAGAGCATTGCATGTTTTTGGGAGAAGAGTCTAGCACTGAGCGGGTTAAGGGTTGATTACCATATGACTCAGAACTACGCGCCAACATAGGTTGATATTATTATATTATCAGGACCTTCCTTATGAGCTATCTCCAGCCCGATTGGCCCTTCAGCTTGACATCGATATCATGGTATCGTTCATCGTACTGGCAAGGTTATGGATGGCTCTACCCACTTGAGTGTGATAGTTGGGACCATTTAAGCTCTATCGTGGTATGTCGGTTAAGTGATGAGTCTCTCAGTGTCTATATCATTCAAATTTGCATATTCATTACTCATGATGATTACTTATGCATGTATGTTCATAAAGAAAGGTTTGACTCATTGTTCAACTTTTGATATAAATGTTATGTTTCAACTTTGAGACATTCGAGTCAATCATGATGTTCTAAAGCTATGCATGGTCAGGTTATGTAAGAGTACGATTTAAGAATGAATGCATGTGGCCTTCTACCTTCACTTAAAAATTTATGATATATTATGAAATGCTTTAAATGATTTACTTTGTTAGAGCGGTTTTACATACCTTCCATACTCGATACATTTCACGTACTGACCGCATACTTTCTATGCTGCATTGTTTCATGATGTAGGATCGGGTTCTCAGGTTCAGCCCCGTTCATAGTCGCTGATCAGAGTTAGCACCTGCTTATTTGGTGAATCCTCATCTTTTGAGGACTAGATATTCATTTGTTTAGATGTCCTTTTAGTTTCAGTATTATTGATCTAGTTGGGGGTGTTGTCCCATCAGCTCATCCATATTAGAGGCTTATCAAACTTAGACGTGTATTTAGTTTTAGATAGTTATTCTGTTGTTATATTAAGTTTGACTTCTTCTGAGTTTATAATTATGTTTTCTTCATGTTTATGGAATGATTTAATTGACTTCTTATACCATGGGTTGACTTGGGGTCTCTTGGGGTCCCTTGTCCCGTGTCTATGATTCGGGCCTCCGTTCGGGTCGTAATAGAATAGCATGAATTAGATGAGTAAAGGATGTTCATCGCATGACATAGATCATGAAAGAAGGGAACATTTCCTAAATGTCTAGTAGCCTCTTCGTCATAAGTGTGGCGCGCTTCACACCTATGAAAAAAACTCTACTTAATACGACTTTTAGACTTCCTAGGACACATAATCCTATGGCTCTGATACCAAGTTTTTCACGATCCAAACATACACCCAGATCGTAGACACGGGGAAAGGAGCCTCGAGAGACCCCAAGTCGACCCATGGAATGACAATACAACTAAATCAATCACGTGAGAGGAATACTTAGCATAGAGAACGTAATCATAACATAACATAAGGGAAAACAGTATGATACTTATACAATACGATAGAATACAACTTTTTTTTTAGTCTCATAAGCCTCTAAACATGAAAGACGGATTGATGGGACAACTCCCCAACTAATCCAACATCCAAAAACTGAAGGAATAACATAGAGTGTGAACATTTAGCCCTCGGAACATGAGGACTGACCAAGTGCACTGTGAGCAAGTCTAAATCTATGTACGAGTGAGGATGAGCTTGAGAAATGGGACCTGTATCATGAGACGATACAACATAGAAAGTATGTGGTCAGTACGTGGAATGTACTGAGTATGCAAGTTAAGTAAAGTGGACATTTCAAATATGTATGAATCTCATCAATAGTCGTAAGAGTAGGACAACATGCTCGTATCATAAATCATTATAACATATTATATGACTCAAGGTTTTCAAAACATTTCTAACATAAACATAGTCATAATCATAATAGAAGAACTTCACTTAACATAACTTGATCCAACATACATAATCATAACATGAGTAAATCATGAGGAATAGTGGGAGATTCTCTTAACCGACATGCCCCATATGAGTACGCATGAAGCCCGACTTGTAACCCTAGTTGGGAGGGTGTTCGTACCTTGCCAAAGGTAGAAACCATGAAGGGCATGATCACACATGTAAAGGGCCATTTGGGCTAGGGACAAACATGAAAGGGTCCCAATATACCTACGGTGGCATGTAATTCATGAGATCTGGGGCTTAACCTTAGCCCTGAACCTACTTTGTGTTCGATACTACTCCCAAAACATATATAGTGCTCATAATAATACATATATGAGTTCATGGGCTAGTTAAATCATGATAATCATAAACATTCTTGAACATACGTGAACTAGCCATGACTTGAGGCCTGTGAGTCGGCCAAAAACAGAATTCATTCTTAATAAAATACATAGATACTTGAAGATCATGCATATAGTTTAAATTTCCATAAGATCATAATAGATAACATAATATATTCATGATTTAATTCATAATAGATGATGGGCTTATCAAAAAAATAAATGGATCAATGGATCATAAATCGGTTTATCATGGGCATGCTTAATCAAGCTTAATTGATTAGAAATTTGGAATCAGCCATATTAACATCAATTTAGAGATCAAAAGATGATCAAAATAAGTAGATAATGATAGGGTTTCAAAATCACAAGACCCATAATTAAATTATTAAATTTTTATACAAACCGAATATAAAACCCCATGAATTTTTAAATAAATCTTGAGTAATTAATAGAGAAGGATGGTGGAATAATCCACCCATTGAATACCTTACATACCCGAGATTACCAAGTTCTAACCCTCCTTAAAAGTCCAAGGATGAATTTGAAGGAATTGAGGTGAAAATCTTGAAATCTCCCCTTAGATCACTTGTCAAAATCCTTGCATGCATGAATGGGAGTTTAGGAAGGTTTATTTCCTTAAAAACTCATCTTTCCGAAGCCAAAATTACATATTTTAGGGCCTTATATTGTGAAAAAGTCAAAATACCCTTAATGAACCTGCCTTGAAAACTGGCCGGATGGAACCAACGGACAACACCAACAGGTCATTAGAACCCACCACGACCCGTCGTGTCTATCGTGGAATGAACTGCTGATGACCCATTCTCGGAACCAAACAATGGGTCGATAGGACGACCCGTGCCTCCAGCCCAAGACTCGTTACATCGTCCGTGGTTAGTATGCTAAACCTTGGCATCTCATCTTCTAACGAGTGACACCACGACCCGTCACCACAAGCAATGGATCGTTGTTTCCCCCCATCAAACCTACTTGAAAACTTAATCCTCAAACCATGAACTCAACCAAGGACCCGTGTCTTCTCCTAACGGGTCTTTGGGTCTCCCATTGTTTACACTGTCGCCCAGCCTGACCCTAATCACGACTGTAAAGGATGACCCGTTGTATCCCGCAAGGGTCATCATACCTCTCTTTGTCTCCCCTACCACAAACATTTTCCCAACCAATGACAGCATACAACAACTCGTGGTTTAATACCACAAGTTATTTTGTGGTCCGTGCTATGTTATTTTTCCAGTTTTCTGCACTTTTCAAATTCATCTCCCAGGTATATTCTTAGGCATTCCTGGGGTATTCAAGTTCTCTAGTTGGTGAGTCCTCATCCTTCGAGGACCTTCAGTTAGTTAAGTTATGTTATTTGCAGTTTCACATATCTAGTGAGCTAGTTGGGATGTTGTCCCATTAGGTCGTTAGTATGTTCGAGGCTTTTCAGACATAGACTTGTATTTTCAGCTTCAGATTCTGTGTTGTGATGTTTCCATTAGATAAACATTTATTATTCAGATTTTGGCTATTTCAGATTTCAGTTATCAACTTTGTTGTAATGATCTTTAGTTTTCAGGTTCATGCCATATGTTGACTTGGGGCTATTTATGGTTCTAGGTTCCGTGTCTTGATCCGGATCTATGCTCGAGTCGTGACATGAACCTGATGGTCAAGCATCTCAATCAGTACCTCCTCATAAGTAAAGCTATCTTTCACCCCAATACTCTCTACCAGAATAACTAAGGTTGGGTCACCAATGCACTTCTTCAACATAGATACATGAAAAACTGGATGCACCAAAGCTAACTTTGCTGGTAGCTCCAACTCATATGCCAACTTGCCAACTCGCCTTAGAATCCTATAAGGATCAATATATCAGGGACTAAGCTTCCCTTTTCTTACCAAACCTTATAACTACCTTCATAGGAGACACCTTCAGAAACACCAAATAGTCAACCTCAAACTCAAGCTCTCTCCTCCTAACATCCGCATAAGATTTCTGGCGATTCTGAGTTGTTTTCAGCCTCTATCCAATAAGATGAACTTTCTCCATAGTCTCATGAATTGAATTTGTCCCTATCAACATAGCCTCACCTACCTCAAACTATCCAATAGGTTACCTCCACCTCCACCTGTAAAGAGCCTTAAATAGAGCCATTTGAATGCTAGAATGATAACTGTTGTTGTAGGTAAAGTCGACGAGAGGTAAGTGATCATCCCAACTGCCCTTGAAATCAATCACACACATTCTCAACATGTCCTCAAGAGTCTGAATGGTCCACTCATCCTGATCATTTGTCTGCTGGTAAAAAGCTGTACTAAGCTTCACCTGTGTACCAAGTCCCTTCTGAAATGATCTCCAGAACTGAGAGGTGAACTGAGTACTCCTATCTGAGATAATGGACAAAGGGAATCCACGTGATAAAGCTCAAGTCACACCCCTAGAAAAGTATGACGTGGAAATTGTCAATAAAGAACCCAACAAAGAATGGCGCCGATCCCACAAGTAACATGGTCAGATGTAGAATAATGCTAGTATTTACACTTTTCATTCGATTATCTTCTAATGGGGGGTTTTTAAAGAATTAAACATGTAATAGTATTGAAGATTTAAGTTGTTAATGTAATACCCCAGAAAGACCTAATAATAAACCCGGGAGTTGAATTTGAAAAGTGTAGAAAATTGGAAAAAACATCACAGGACGAGTGACTCAATGACTCGTGGTGGATACCGCGAGTTGTCAAAAGCAGTCAGGGAAGCAGTGGTGACAATGGATGGTGCAACAACTCATTTTCAGGAACAACGCGTCATTGTTACCAGTCGTTGGAAGGACTAATCCTGGGTTGAGAGGTAACAACGGGGCATCCCACGAGTCGTGGTGAGAAGCAATGACCCATTATTTCTAGTCGTTGTTTAAGGGTTGATAATTCCAGTGCATACGATGGATGAAGATAACTACTCGTTGGATACTGATCTTGGGCATAATTACATGCCCAAGTGATACTTTATAACTTAGTTTTGCCTTGTTTATGCATTTAATTATGTACATTTTCATTCCTTTTTATATAAATGAGAAGAAATATTAACCAACATGATTAGTCTTTGTTTTTGAAGGAAATAATGCATTGGAGGACCCAATCTATGATTCGGTGAAGTGAAGGAATGATATCGGGAGCAAAACACCAAAGTTGGAATAAATTGGGCCATTTCCAGAGGGCTTCCGCGATACCTCCGTGTCACGAAGGCAGTGCTCCGCGATACACTCCGTGCCACGGAGCCATTCCATGACAGGCATAATTTTGTACAATTCTCATTTACTATAAATAGGTCCCTTAGCTCCTAAAAAAGTCATGATTTATTTCTGAAAAGCTGTCAAGGAGTGAGGGAGAAGTGGGAGAACTCACCTAGGGTTCATCAATTTCATCTTCTCTTCTACCAATTCTTGTAAGTAGGTTACTTTAATTACGTTTTCTTGTAATTATACGAACATGAGTGGCTAGAACCCTCCCACTAGGGTGGAAGCCACAAGATATGATTGTGATTTTGCGATTTTGTTTGGGTTTTAAGTTATTGATTGTTGTTTGTCATGCATTCTAAATTATGGTTGTTTTTATGACTGATCACCATGAAAACAAGTGGGTCAAGCTTAGATACATGCTTGAGAAAGATAACCTAGGCAAGAACAAGAGAATATAGGGAGCAAGATTGTATCTTACGATATGATTTGTGTTAGGATAGAAATATACCTAATACCTTGCTTGGTTGATAAAATGGGATGAGCTAGATACCAACTTAGAAGTATCACATCACCACTCGAAGAAGTAGTTGTGAGGCTAAGTTGAGTTAAATTATTAGAGGTATGAAAGTACCTAATCAAGAGTATAAACCCCATAAACCACATCCACGTAGTGAATTTCCCACAAACTAGAATGTCACATTCCCGCTCAACGATGTAGTTGTGAGTCTAGTTTGTCGTGTTTAGAGGCTCAAGAGACCATGAACATGCAATTGTAATTATGTGAGATGACAATTGATAGTTTCATACTTAAACCATTGTAAATCATAGTATCGCATGACTATCCGGCATTAACTCTAGTTGCTCCTTGAATTAATTCAGAGTATTTCATTGACCGTCCCTAGATATAATTAAATCTATCGAAAAAAGTCTACAATCAACACTTGCGGCATTTAATATCACACTTCAACTTGATAGTTAGCTGAATTGGTCTAGTCCCTGTGGGTTTGACATCCGGCTCTTAAAAAGGGCCACTATATTACTTGTACGACCCATACACTTGTGGGCACATCAGATACCACCACGAGTCGTGGTGAGGCTAGTGGAAAGGAAAGTCAGATTTGGTCAAGGGGTTAACAACGGACGATCCAATGATCCATTGATTGAAGCAACGACTTTTCTTGATGACTCATGGGAAGAATCTGAGGATGTCATGGGGCAGTGGATCCAACGACTCGATGCAACGAGTCGTGGTTTGGTGCAATAACCCGTTGGGTCGATCGTTGGTCCATCCGTAATAGTTTTTAGGAAATAATTCTAAGGGAATTTTCAACTTATCCATATTTTAAGACCCTAAAACTACGTCGTTTTGGATATTTTCTGAGTATGATAAGATGGGTTAAGTCCTTTATGCATTCCCATTCTCATGCAAAAGCTTAGAGAGATAGATTTTGGGAGGTTCAAGGTCTTCTTCCCCAAATTTTCATCAATTTCTTGGTGGGTATTCAAGGAACCTCGAAATCAATCCATTCCCAGGTATGTAGGGTTTTAGAATGGTGAATCCTTTCACACCCATGCCCAAATTTCTAATTTTATCATGAATCCTCCCATTGAATTCCATGGGGTTTTACCCAAATGCATGAAAATGTGATTCCTCTTTATGGGTTTGATTTAATTGAGTTCTAATTGTTGAATTACAACTGATGGGCAGGTTTTATATCATTTTCTTCAAAATCATGTTTTATTCTTTTAAATCTAAAATGCCCATTTGATGAAGGTTCATGAAAGTTATGATTTATGATGAATATTCAATATTTTGAGTTTATTGATGATGGAGAAGCATGATTTCAAGTTACCCATGTTTATGGGCATATTTTTGAAAGAACTGAGTAAGTCAAAGAATTGGGCCATGCCCACAAGTTGAAGTTATGATTTATGATTTGTGAACGAATTACATGATTTATTGATTATGATGTTGGCCGATGAAAAGGGCCTTTATTCTTGGCTAAGCATGTTCTAAAGGGGATCAAGGATGATAAATGCTATATTTTATCCAATGAATCTTAATTAATGATGTTATTGATTACATATGAGCCTATATGCATGTTTTTAGGAGCCGTGTCTAGCACCGAGCAGCCCGACGTTCAAAGGACTATGCCGGTGTCTCATAACCCCGTGCCACCATGGATTTATAATGATATGATATTTTGATAATGATCCCCTCAAATGTGATATCATGCCTAATGCACGACCCTCGTCAGAGTCGGTTCTGCTTACTTGAGTGAGATGGTGGGGCATCATGAAATGCTCTACAATGATGGTGTCAGTTACACTAAGTTGTCCCATTGTTCCGCATGTCTTATGTCTTGTTATATTTATGTTTTTGGCTCAAGTTATATTTTGATAATGTTTACTTACGATTATGATTATGAACCCTTTATGAAATATTTGAAAGCCTTGAGCCACATGTTTTCTTACGAAGTTTATGATATATGCATGATGTCCTTCTCCTATGTTATTTCTGAGTTTTGTTTTAATTATAAATGTCCTCTTTACTTGCCTTGCATACTCGGTACATTCACGTACTAACCACATACTTTCTATGATGTAACGTTTCTTGATACAGGGTCCGAATCTCAGGTTCATCCTCATCTTTAGTCCATCTCAGCTTACGCTTCCAGCTTATTGGTAGTCCTCATGTTCTGAAGGTTGTTTGACATAATCTTATGTTATTTTATGTTTCAGTACTGTTCGGGTTAGATGGGGATGTTGTCCCATCAACCCATCTATGTAGTAGAGGCTTTTAGACAGGACGTAGTACTCAGTTTGTGTACATGTCTGGTATTTCCGGTTGTTATACTATGATTATGATTCTTCTATGTTGTATGCTAAGTATTCTGCTTTACTTGATGAGATTAGATGCATGCATGTGCCATGGGTCGACTTGGAGTCTCTCGGGGTCCCTTGTCCCGTGTCTACGATCCGGGTGTATGTTTGGGTCGTGAAAAACTTGGTATCAGAGCAATAGGTTTGAAGTGTCCTAGGGTTTCTGAATGCCGCGTTAAGTAGAGTCTTTTTCATCAGTGTGAAGTGTGCCACACCTATGATGAAGAGGCTACTACACTTTCAGGAAATGTTCCCTTCTTTCATGTTCTATGTTGTGCGATGAATGGTCTCTCCATCCTTCTAATTCGTGCAATTCACGATTGCAGAATTATGGCTCCTAGGAGAATGAACAGAACGAGGAATGGAAATGATGAAAGGACACAGAGATTGAAATGACCATGGGAATTAGCAAGCCCCACCTATTTATGAGCCCCAGGCACCAGAGCCGGCCGCCCATTCTGAGTCGAGCGGCTATTCAGATGTTGGCGCAAGCCTTGACTGCTCAGGTCAACCAGTAGGTTGTTGCACAGGTCCCACAGAATGGCAATGCAGCGGCGGCTCAGATTAGAGACTTCTCAAGGATTAATACTCTTGAGTTTAGGGGATCAAAGATGGACGAGGATCCATACGAGTTCATTTAAGGGATCTTGAAGGTCACTTAGGTTATGGGGGTGACAATGGGGAATGTGTGGACTTGGCCTCTTATTAGCTAAAAGAGGTTGCTCATATTTGGTACAAGCAATGGAAGGACAGCAGGGCAGTGGGAGCGGGCCCTATCAGGTGGGATGAGTTCCACATGTCTTTTCTCGACAAGTTCTTCCCTTGGGAGATGAGGGAATTGAAGGCAGCTAAGTTAGTGAACGTCAAATAGAGGAAGATGACAATGCTGGAGTATTCGCTTGAGTTCACTCGTCTATCAAAGTATGCCCCAGAGTTAGTGATGGATCAGAGGGCATGGGTGAGCTGATTCGTTCATGGTGTGGCTAGTTATCTTGACAAGGATTGCAGGACTTTTTTGCTCCACCAGGATATGGACTTTCCTCGCATAGTGTTGTACGCCCAACAGATGGAGGAGGCTCATGTGAGGGAGAGGGAGGCAAAGAGGGCTCAGACGGATGGCCATGGGTTTTTGCATCAGAGGTCCGATGGTGGCTACCGCCCACAGTTTCAGCCAAAATAACTAGCCCAGCACCATCATCAGCTAGTGTTCCATCCAGACCCAGGGGTGATCAAAGGAGCAGGGCTTCAGGATCGAGGGATCAGAGAGGCACCTAGTTAGAGTATACCTCCCCAATCTACGGGAAGTGCGACAAGAGTCATGTAGGGGAGTGCCTGCTCGATTCAGATGTTTGCTATGGGTGTGGTAGATCTGGGCACATGCACCGAGCATGCCCATATGCTAGACAGGGTGATGATAGGGGTCGTGCACAGGCCACCAGGACAGCAATAGCTCCAGCCCGTTCCACTTCGGAGGGAGCATCGACTAAGGGAGGTGGCGGACAGCGCCAAAACTGATTCTATGCCCTTGCCTCGCATCACTAGAAGGAGACTTCACCAAATGTGGTCACTGGTATGTTACATGTATTTCATATTGATGTTTATGCCTTTCTAGACTCGGGAGCTACCTTGTCTTTTGTGACTCCTTACATTGCTAGTAGCCTTGGAGTTAGTCCTGAGACCTTGTCAGAACCATTTTCAGTTTTGACCCCTATTGGTGATTCGATTGTAGCTAGACTAGTATATAGAGGATACTGCTCACGGTGTTGCATAAGGTTACCTCACAGACCTTGTAAAGTTATCCATGGATGACTTTGATATTATTCATGGCATGGGCTGGTTGTTTTCATGTTATTCTTTGATTAATTGTAGGACCCGTACGGTGGAATTTCGTTTCCCGGGTGAGTCAGTGTTGGAACGAAAGGGTAGTTCGGCGGTACTAGTAGGTTGGTTTATTTCCTATCTTAAGGCCAGGAAGATGATCTCTAAAGGTTGCATGTACCACCTAGTTAGGGTTAAGGATGTGGAGTCCGAGACCCCGACTATTCAATCAGTTTTGGTGGTGTGCGAATATCTGGAGATGTTCCCTGATGATTTGCCCGATGTTCCTCGGGAGAGGAAAATTGATTTTAGTATTGATCTATTACTCGATATGTAACCTATCTCTATTCCTTCCTACAGGGTGGCCCCAGCTAAACTAAAAGAATTGAAGGATCAGTTAAAGGATCTGTTGGATAAGGGCTTCATTAGATCGAGCCAGTCTCCATGGGTTTCACCAGTTCTATTTGTTCGAAAGAAGGACGGTTCCCTTCACATGTGTATTGGCTATCGCTAGTTGAACAAGATTACCATCAAGAACAGGTACCCCTTACCCAGGATCGATGATTTGTTTAACCAGCTTCAGGGTGCCAAGTGCTTCTCCAAGATTGATCTCAAGTTCGGGTATCACCAGCACAGGGTTCGGGAGAGTGACATCCCAAAGACCGCTTTCAGGACTTGGTATGGTCACTAAGATTTTGTTGTTATGTATTTTGGACTAACTAATGCCCCTGCAACTTCTATGGATCTAATGAACAGGGTGTTCAAGGCATATTTGAACATGTTTGTGATTGTGTTCATTGACGACATCTTGATATACTCCCAGAGCGAGGAGGAGCATGCCGCTCACCTGAGGGTAGTACTTCAGACCCTCAAGGATCGTCAGCTATATGAAAAGTTTAGTAAGTGCGAATTTTGGCTAGACTCGGTGTCATTTCTAGGTCATGTGGTATCAAGCGAAGGCATAAGGGCAGACTTCCAGAATTGAGGCGGTGAAGAATTGGCCTAGACTGGTGAATCCTTCAGAACTTCAAAGTTTCTTAGGTCTAGCTGGCTACTACCAGAGGTTAGTTGAGAGTTTCTCATCCATTGCGGCATCTTTGACTAAGTTGACTCAGAAGAAGGTGATGTTCCAATTGTTGGAAGCTTGTGAGAAAAGCTTCCAAGAGTTGAAGACCCGACTCACTTCAGCACTAGTTTGACTTTGCCCGAGGGTACTGAAGGCTTTTTTGTATATTGTGATGCTTCGAGAGTTGGACTGGGATGTGTGTTGATGCAGCGTGGGAAGGTAATAGCTTATGCCTCGAGAAAGTTGAAAGTTCATGAAAAGAATTACCCGACCCATGATCTCGAGTTGGTTGCGGTGGTGTTCGCATTGAAGATATGATGACGTTACTTGTATGAGGTCCAGGTGGATGTGTTCACGGATCACAAGAGCTTACAATATGTGTTTGCACAGAAAGTCTTAAATCTTTGGAAAAGGAGGTGGTTGGAGTTGCTGAAGGACTACGACATGAGTGTCCTCTACCACCCGAGCAAGGAAAATGTGGTTGCGGATGCGCTTAGTAGGCTCTCAATGGAGAGTGTGTCCCATGTCGATGAGGGGAAGAAGGAGTTGGTGAAAGATGTTCACTGACTTGCAAGACTGGGAGTTAGATTGGTCGACTCGACTGATGGCGATGTTGTTGTACTTAACGGGTCAGAATCGTCCTTGGTGGTTGATGTTAAATCCAGGCAAGATGAGGATCCAATATTGAGGAAGCTGAAGGAGGTGGTGCAGAGTTAGAAGGTGGAGGTTTTCTCCCAAGGGGGATATGGTGTTCTATGATACCAGGGTCAACTATGTGTTCCAGACGTCGATAATTTAAGGGTTCGGATATTGCATGAGGCGCATGGTACCGGATATTCCATCCATCCAGGATCCACAAAGATGTATCAGAACTTGCGAGAAACCTATTGGTGGAATGGTATGAAGAAGGATATTGTGGAGTTAGTAGCTAAATGTCCCAATTGTTAGCAAGTGAAAGTCGAGCATCAAAGGCTGGGAGGTGTACTTCAAGATATTAGCATTCCCACTTGGAAGTGGGAGGAAATAAATATGGATTTTGTTACAGGCCTACCTCGTACACGCCGACACTATGGTTTCATTTGGGTGGTGGTAGACAGGTTAAGTAAGGTTGCACACTTCCTAACGGTCAATACCACAGATTCGGCGGATGATTATGCTAAGTTGTATATTTGGGAGTTCTCTCTCTTCTCTGCAAATCATTTTTTGACCAATGAAATCCAAAACATAAAAGGGGTTTTATGGATTCATGGAGTTCCCTTGTCTATTATTTCTGACCGAGGTACTCAGTTCACTTCTCAATCCTGGTGTTTTTTTCAGAAGGGACTTGGGACCCAGATTAAGCTTAGCACAACATTCCACCCCAAATAGACGGTCAGGAGAAACGAACAATCTAGACTCTCGAGGACATGTTGAGGGCATGTGTTATGGATTTTAAAGGTAGTTGGGATGATCATTTGCCCCTTAATCGAGTTTGCTTAGAATAATAGTTATCACTCTAATATCCAAATGGCAACGTTCGAGGCTCTTCACGGGAGAAGGTGTAGATCTCCCATTGGATGGTTTGAGGTTGATGAGGTAGCTATGATAGGGCCAGATTTAGTTCACGAGGCGATGGTGAAGGTTCAGTTGATAAGGGACCGATTTAAAACCACTCAGAGTCATCAGAAATCGTATGCTGATGTGAGGAAAAGGGATCTGGAGTTTAATGTGGATGACTGGGTATTTCTAAAGGTATCTCCCATTAAGGGAGTCATGCGGTTCGAGAAGAGAGGGAAACTCAGTCCCCGCTGTGTTGGCCCCTATCGGGTTGTGAGGAGAGTTGGTAAGGTGGCGTATGAGTTGGACTTGCCCTCAGAGTTATCTTCAGTTAATCTGGTGTTTCATGTGTCGCTTTTGAAAAAGTGTTTGGGTGACCCATCCTTGGTGGTCCCAGTGAATAGCATTAGGGTAAAAGACAGCCTCAGTTATGAAGAAATTCTCGTTGAAATCTTGGATCATCAGTTTTGGAAGTTGAGAAACAAAGAAGTAGCTTCAGTTAAAGTTTTATGGAGAAATAAGCATGTTGAGGGAGCTACATGGGAAGCCGAAGAGGATATGATTTCTAGATATCCATATTTTTTCTCTACCGGCTCGGTTCCGACTTGAGGTAGCAGTTTTGCCTTATGACTCTAGCTAGTTTTCATATTCAGTTCATGTGTGAAAGTTTCTTTTCTATGTATGAATGTGTATGTGAGGTATTAGATCAGTTCAGCTATATGGTTTTATTTGGAGGTAGTCATTCCGTGAAAAACAACTTCAATTAAAATGATCAGTATATGGCTGTAAATTGTACTTTTCTGTTTGCTGCTTGTTTCCCACATTCGAGGACGAATGTTTCCAAGGGGGAGATATTGTAATACCCCGGAAAGACCTAAGAATAAACCCGGTAATTGAATTTGAAAAGTGCAGAAAACTAGCAAAAATATCACAGGACGAGCGACTCAACTACTCATGGGTGGATACCACGAGTCGTCGAAAGTAGTTGTGGAATGGGGGGTTCAGGGAAGCAGTGGCGACAACGGACGGTGTAATGACTCGTTGTCAGGAACAATGAGTCTTTGTTACCAGTCATTGGAAAGACTGAGCTTTGGCTGAGGGGGAAACAACGGGGCATCCCACGATTCATGGTGAGAAGCAACGACCCATTGTTTCTAGTCGTTGTTTGAGGGTTTAGAATTCCAGTGCATACAATGGATGAAGACCACGACTCGTTGGATGCCACCACGAGTCGTGGTGAGGCTCATGGAAAGGAAAGTTAGATTTGGTCAAGGGGTTGACAACGGACGATCCAACGATTTGTTGATTAAAGCAATGACTCATCCGTACGAGTCGTGGGAAGAATCTGAGGATGTCATGGGGCAGTGGATCCAACGACTCGATGCAACGAGCCGTGGTTTGGTGCAACAACCCGTTGGGTCGGTTGTTGGTCCATTCAGAACAGTTTTTAGGGAAATAATTCTAAGGGCATTTTTTATTTTTCCACGGATTAAGACCCTAAAACTACGTCGTTTTGGATATTTTCAGAGTATAATAAGATAATTTAAGTCCTTTATACATGCCCATTCTCATGCAAGAGCTTAGAGAGAGAGATTTTGGGAGGTTCGAGGTCTTCTTCCCCAAATTTTCATAAATTTCTTGGTGTGTATTCAAGGAACCTTGAAATCAATCCATTCCCAGGTATGTAGGGTTTTAGAATGGGTGAATCCTTTCACACCCATGCCCAAATTTTGAATTTTATCATGAATCCTCCAATTAAATTCCATGGGGTTTTACCCAAATGAATAAAAATGTGATTCCTCTTTAAGGGTTTGATTTAATTGAGTTCTAATTGTTAAATTACGAATGATGGGCAGGTTTTATATCATTTTCTTCAAAATCATGTTTTATTCTTTTAAATCTAAAATGCCCATTTGATGAAGGTACATAAAAGTTATGATTCATGATGAATATTCAATATTTTGAGTTTATTAATGATGGAGAAGCATGATTTCAAGTTACACATGTTTATGAGCATATTTTTGAAAGAACTGAGTACGTCAAAGTATTGGGCCATGCCCACATGTTGAAGTTATGATTTATGATTTGTGAACGAATTACATGATTTATCGATTATGATGTTGGCCGATGAAAAGGGACTTGATTCTTGGCTAAGCATGGCTTAAAGGTGATCAATGATGATAAATGTTATATTTTAGCCAATGAATCTTAATGCATGATGTTATTGATCTACGTATGAGCCTATGTGCATATTTTTTTAGGAGCCATGTCTAGCACCGAGCAGCTAAGCGTTCAAAGGACTACGCTGGTGTCTCATAACCATGTGCCACCGTGGGTTTCTAATGATATGAAGTATTGATAATGATCCCCTCAAATGAGATATCACCCCAAATGCACGACCCTCGCGTGGAAAGTCAGGGTCGGCTCTGCCCACTTAAGCGAGATAGTGGGTCATCATGAAAGGCTCTACCGTGATGATGTCGGTTATGACGAGTCCTCCCATTTTTCTACATGTCTTATGTATTGTTATATTTATGCTTTTGGCTCAAGTTATGTTTTGATAATGTTTACTTATGATTTTGATTATGAATGCTTTATGAATGATTTGAAAGCCTTGAGCCACATGTTTTCTTATGAAGTTTATGATATATGCATGATTCCCTTCTCCTACGTTACTTATGAGTTTTTTTTTAATTTTAAAAGTACGCTTTACTAACCTTGCATACTCGGTACATTCCACGTGCTGAACGCATACTTTCTATGCTGTATCATTTCATGATACAGGGTTCTGATCTCAAGTTCAACCTCATCTTTAGTCCATCTTAGCTTACGCTTCCAACTTATTGGTGAGTCCTCATGTTCCGAGGGCTATTTGACAGAATCTTATGTTATCTTATGTTTCAGTACTATTCGGGTTAGATGGGGATGCTATCCCATCAACCCATCTTATGTAGTAGAGGCTATCAGACAGGATGTAGTACTCAGTTTATGTACATGTCTAGTATTTTAGGTTTTTATACTATGATTATGCTTTCGTTATGTTTATTGCTAAGTATTTTACTTTACTTGATGAGATTAGATGCATGCATGTGCCATGGGTCGACTTGGGGTTTCTTGGGGTCCCTTTACCCGTGTCTACGATCTGGGTATACGTTTAGGTCGTGACAGTTACCAAGTTGATGCAATTAACTAGGGATGTGTTCCACATGGATTCATAACTACATCTAGTTTTGCACTCGTGATCTATCCTAATAGTTAACATGTATATCTGATAACATAAGTTCAACGAAATGACTGGTTCGTCCCTATTGGATGAAAATACTCAATCACCAGATTAGGTCTCTTGAGTGATTTCACTTTAACCATTATCAATTTTTTCCAAATTAACTATCTTGCCATAGCAACTCAAATTATACAATGAATCATAGAATTCAAGGCTTTGTTGTTCTTCTCTTTTCCTAATCTCTACCTCCCTAGGTTCAAGCAAATAGAGAACTCGGGCAAGTCCTAATGTTGTGCTCCGTCAAGAAACGTAAGATTGAAGAGAAGACAATACAAGCATGCTTATTAGTTTAGAATCACTAAATGCAAACCCTAGTTTGTTAATTCACCATGGTTCCCACAACCCTAGTTATAATGCTCAAACCACACCTCCTTACGAAGTATGAAGCGAACGTTGTCAATAAAGAACCCAACTAGAGGTTGGAGTCGATCCCACAGAGAATACGGAAGGATGTAGAAGAACGCTAGTGCTTAAGCTTTTTAGTTAATTATATCCTAAGAGGGGGGAATTTGTAAAAGTAATAAATAACAAAGTTGAGAGATTGTTTGTTGTTTCCAAATTAATGCAACTAACTAGGGTAAGTGTTCCCCATAACTTCATAACAACAAGGCATTTTTGTACTAGTGATCTATTCTAGTTCTTAGCAAGCAATATCGGTAAGTTAATTTCACCTAAATGGTTGGTCCCCTATTTAGATGATTATCACCACGCAACTTGGTCCGTCTACGGGTGTATGCTTTACTATCCCTTACCCTTGATATCGGATTAGCTATTCCCGGACAAGGTCAAGCTATTAGATGAGGGTTGATAGCCTCAAATCTCCGTTGTTAATCCCTTTTCCCATTAACTACCTCCTTAGTCTGGTAAGTAAGAATAAGGCAAGTTCTAACATTTGCAACTGTTAAAAATAAATTAAAACGAAGGAAGAAACAATACATGTATAAACTCCGTTCAAGAATCACTAAGTATTTTTTTACCTATGTGTGTTAATTTGTCGTGGTTCCCACAACCCTAGTTGTGGTGGTTTTAGCCTATCATGTTTATAAATAAATTCATGGTATTCATAGAAAAAAGCATAAATTAATACTTACAACAATGATTGGAAGAAACTCACTTGATTATTGCAACAATAATGAAGAATAATTCACCAATTGTCTCAAAACATTTTTGAAATAGATCGTCTAAGTCCAAGACTTGTCTTCTTAAATCATGTTTTTAAAATTATGTCTTGACATCTCTATTACAAAGAAATAAAAGAGTATTTATAATAGTATATTTATGCCTTCTTTGTTCCTTCATGAATTTGGTTTGGGATTTGTAGCTCCTTTTCCTAGTTGAAGTGGGATTTGACTATTGATGGCCATTCGACAAGCTTGCCGCATTAAGCAGTTTCTATGCCGCTTTGCGCACCTGGTCGCGCAGCAGTGTTGTGTCGTGTGATATGCCTTGATCTTTGCATTATTCATTCCAACTTCCTCATCTTTATTCCATAAGACTCAAACATACCCAAAACCATCACTTTTAGACCTGAAAACATCTAATCACGTGTATTAACTATTTTCACAAATATATAACATAAACACATGAAAACACACAGAATTTGTTCTCAAAACATAGTAAAGTCGGGAAAAAATATGTCTATGAAGTGCATAAATATACCCTTTATCACCTAGTTGTGTAGATATTAGCCTCTCATGATTGTAACAAAAGAATTAGGATTCATTGAAGAAAACATAATTAAGAACTTATAATGAAGATTGAAATAAAACCCACTTGGTTATTGGAATATTCAACTAAGAACAATTCAAGAACAATGGAAATTAATTCCAAAAATATTCAAAAACTCAAGAAGAAACTCCAAAAAGTCGAAGGCTTCTGTAGCACCCGAAAACTTTCCTGACCAAACTCAGACTTTGCATGAAAACTAGAAAGAACCAGAAAATTTTGTCCTAGAACGACCGAGACAACGTGTCATTGTCAGAAGTAACGACCCATTGTCTGGGTCGTGGTCAGTCCTGCCAGTTGTCCTTCGGGAACCAACGAGACATGGAACTACCCTTTGTAAGGAGTAATGAGTCGTCCTATCACTCATTGACTTCTAAGTTCACAAATCTGTAAAACCCTTTTCAGGAACCCACGAGTCAAATGACGAGTCATCATCTGATGTAACGACTCATGGGGTGAATTGGTAGTTGGAGTCTAGGTGATGTTGAAAATCTTTTCCAGTATCAACCAAAAGGAACAATGACTCGTTGTATCATACAATGTGTCATTTTTTTCGTCCGTGGCAATAAGTCCAGAAATCCCTCAGTTTTCTAGTGGAGACGACAAGCAGATACAACGGGTTCTACCGACGAGTCATTGTGTCGTCCGTTAGTGGGGTTCCCAAGTTTTATTTAAAAATCCTACCAGTGACAATGAGAGGTACCAATGACCTGTTGGTTCATTCAATGAGTTGTGGGCCCCTCCCATTGCCAAATTCTAGGCCCAGGACCAACTTTTGGTCCTAACGAGTCGTGGTATCTACCAACGACTCGTTGGGTAATCCGTTCGTCCCTATCAGATAGTTTTCCAAATTTTCTTTCAGGGGAAATTTTGTAACTTCTCATATTTTTAATCCCTAAACTATGTTGTTTTGGGTTATATTCATGGGATTTAGGGAGGTAATCGACGTTCCCTCTTCATTCCTCTTATTCTCTGAAAGTCAGAACATAGAAAACTCAATCAGGAAGCACAGAGTAGGGTCAAGGGTTTCAATTCTTCTTCTTCGATTTCTCAAGGGTTTCCTCTGGGATTTCTACACCAGGTATGTGGAAATTCAACAAGGGAAATGTTCTTCCCTTGTGCCGTAAAACCCTTCTATAATTTCTTATCAATTCTAGCCCTGAAGTTTTGAGTTAGAGTAAATTCATAGCCAGATCTTGATTAATTCTTGTGAATTGGAGTCCTTGTGAATTTTTTCAATGTTTTCATCATTTCTCAAGTATGTTGTTATTCTCTTCATGAATTATTGTTTATCCCTAGCTCTGTAAATATGGTAAACCAAGTCTTGCATAATTGTCTAAATATAAATACTACCTGACTCTATTAGTTCTTGAATTTTCATGTTATTACCAGTTTGTGGATTCACAGTCAGTTTGAATGCTAGTTTAGTCTCAGTTAGAAATTATCCTATCTTAGTATCTTACAGTAAGTCAGTTGATCAGTTTGATGATAGTTAGTTTCCTTAAGGAGTTCAGTTCAGTGATACTCCATAGTTCAGTTATCAGTTAGTTCTCTAGATAGTTACGACGCTTTCATATAAGTAGCGCTGACCAGTCTAGGACCATCTGTATCAGTTATCAGTTAGTTCTTTAGACGGTTATGATGCTTCCAGATAAGAAGCTCTAACCGGTCTTAGAACACCAGTTTTCAATTATTTGGTCCTACAGACTCTTAGGTTACTTCCGAATTAGTATTCTTGACTTAGTCTAGGACCCCAGCTTCAAGCTATCAGCTTAGTAGTCAAGTTAGGACTATCAAGTAGGAGTAGTACTTAGAACCAAGCGGACTGGTGTTCTAGCACACCCACGTTCCCAGAACTACGTTGCCACCGTAGGTGTTAGCCCATCGGGCCCTAGACTTGTGATCACCCAACTTAGGCACTATACCCTGGCAAGTTACAGTGGGCTTTCTCCGATGGGGTGTATACATCGGACTCCACATTTAGCTTACATGGTTATATATCGGTTATAAACTCTCCCACTTGTCAGTACAGTTTCAGTTTAGCTCAGTTCAGTCACTCAGTTATAGAAATGTTTGTGACCATTAGTCAGGGTCATTATTGACCGTACCAGTTATACCTTAGTTTTTATCAGTATTCAGTATCAGTTGATCATTCCATGTTATTTTAGTTTAGTTGTTATTTTCCATGTTTATTTTATATCTCACTTACTCAGTACATTCAAAGTACTGATGCATACTCTCTAAGCTATATTATATGATGATACAGACGCATGTTCTCAGCCTCAGCATCATCAGTAGTCCGCTCCAATGATACCAGAAGTAGTCCTTTTGGGTAAATCCTCATCTTCCGAGGATGATATTGCTTTTAGTTAGTTCTTATTAAGACAGATTTTAGAGTTAGCTGGGGGCATATCCCAGTAACTCATCAGTTAGTAGTTGGCTTTCAGACACGGTTGTTCAGTATTGTTTTCAGGTATATTGACTCTTTTAAAATTAGTATTTCTTGAATGATTATATTTTATAAAGCTTCCACTTAGGTTTACTTAGTTTACTAGTGCAACGTTGACCATGGGTTAGCTTGGGGTCACTTGTGGCACCAAGTACTGTGTCTCGTCTAGGATGTAGACTCAAGTTGTGACAGCTTCTCCAAGAAAGTCGTCCCTAAAGTCTCCTCCTAAGAAAAATAACCTAGAAAAGTATTTATACAAATAATTAGAAACCTTTCCTAAATTAATAGGAAAAATTGATTAGTTGTCGCCCCCTTCTCCTATGACTCGTAACTTGATCATATGAGTCGTAGCTTCACTTGTACTATGCCTAGCAGCCCTGAATTTGGCTAAGTGTTGTGAGTTGGTATGACTCGTAAAATACTTCTACAAGTCGTACATTCCTTCCGTGGTTTCAACCAGAGATATATGGCATCCTCAGAATATTTCCATGAGTGTCTTGGTACAATTCGTATTTTTGTCCTATTACTCTAGTTGCCTTTCATACCATGAGATCTGCCTTTCTATAATCTTTCTGAACCTGACCACGACTCCTTGTTATGGGTCACAGGTAGTCATCATGGATCGTAGTTGCTACTCGTACCAGGAGACAACTTTAAGTGCATCCTCTTGATGTTTTCCAGGACTCACAGTATGGCTCATACCAGGACGGTACAACTCATATCATGATTCATAACTGGCTAGTACCTTGAGCAAATCTTCTGAAATTTATCATGACTTACCGTACGAGTTGTACCACCAAGGTATGGTCGCACTTAAGTCTATACTTGGCCAATTTTTTGCACTCTTGTTTCCTTCTTTCATAACTTTCAAATACAACACCTTATTTCCCTGAAACCAAAGCAAAAGTGCACTATATCCGTATAAACACACCTAAGACAGTGCATATTTTCTTAGTTTTAAGCGTCGAAAGTGTTGTAAACCAATAGCACATCAATACCGTCAACTTAAGACTTTTGCATGTCCTCAGGAAAACAAAACAAAACAATAACACGATGCCTAACTAGAAAGAAAAATAGAAGACCTACAACCAACATAACAAAATTTGCACGTACAACCATTATCAAAGATTGACCCCACTCAATTAAACCAAGTCAGCTATGCACACATGCAACTACAACTCATGACATACAGGGATCAAGACATGGCATCTAACTATTAGCAGAGAACTGAGTTATCACTAATGCTACTAACACAGACAACTAGCCGAATGCAATACAAATCATGTACCTCACAACAAATGAAGTCCCTAAAACTCACAGACATATATATAGGACTAGTCAAACAAGACTCTCACTCTCACAAAGAAGTTCCAAATACTGCATATCGGATACCATAGACTTGCCCATATTTTCTATATGTTAGCTTTTCAGAAAATTAGGTTAGTATCACTATAGAAATTTTCTTGGCTTGTAATGTAGGTTTTGGCTGGGTATAGTAGATATGGATATTAGTGACTAACCCTCTTTGGCACTACACATGTGGCTTCACTTTTCACTTTTTACCTCTTTTTATCTCTTTAGCTTTTTCCTCCCTTTTTTACCGTTTAACTGTCATTTGTGGGTGTGGTGTATTTTTCTCATCTTTTTCAATTCTTTTTGTTTTCTTTTCTTTTTTAACATTTCATTTTCTTTTGACATTGCACACCACACCCGACTTTTCTTTGACTTTTTCTTTCTTTTTCACCCCCAACCAGTCTACGCACCCCTACTATAGCCACCTTCAACTTAGGCAATGATCCGTTGTCTGAAGTCATGGTAAAGAAGTGAACTTTTACACTAGACTCGATAGATGGATACCATGACTCGTTGGAGTACCTGAGCTGAGGTTCACAATGTCCAAGGAGGGACCAGGTCCAAACAAGTTCATTATAAATACGAGAAAGGTGAATGGGTAATCAAAGCGAAATGGACAACTTGAGGCTCAAACATGGGATCAAGGGAATCAATACATTTGGTAGGGCAATTTAAGCTAAAGTGGGCTAAAACAAAAATGGCCCATGGTTCTTTCCTAACCAATTGTTCTATAACCTATGTAAATACTAACTTGGCAAGTTCTAGATCCTCTATGCAGTACTGATCGAAGAAAAATCCTCACTGACACATGATACAGGTTTGCATTTTTTTCTACCTATCTAGTTCATGCACACCTAAGCCATAACTACACATCCTAATCTATTAAATGCCATAAAAAGATTCACAAAAGTCATTCTTTGTAACCAACATACATAGCTAACACCAAATTATTTTATAAAATGATCTTTTCACAAAACATTAAAACAAGTTTATTTATTGGCTGCAAAGTACTCCTAAGCTACTTCAAGTTAAACAACATACAAAATCCTAAATATGCTGGTTCTACTAGATAGAATATCCAATGGAAAAGAAATACGACAACAAAAAACCTCAAATGAAGTCCTAAATTCAAAAACAAGTAAATCTCCCCCTTTTAAAAAGCATACTTTGTCCCCGAAGCATAAAAATGTAAGAACTAGGAGAGGGACATACCTGTGGTGCTGTAAGATCCTGTCAGCTACTCAGACTTAACCGACCATTCATGGGTTGCCTCCTATGTAGCGCCTAATTTTACATCGAGGCACGACGTAACTTCCTTATCTATTTAGGCTTCGTCAAAATACACCGATTTGATTCCTCTTACCTCCTCAGTGTTTCCCATATATAGTTTCACTCTTTATCCATTTACCTTTAACCTCTTACCATCCTTGTTCTCAAGTTCAATGACACCATACAGGAACACTTCTATCACTCTATACGATCCCATCCATCTAGACGTTAACTTACCTGGACGCAAGTGGAGCCTCGAATTAAATAGGAGTTCCAAATCACCAGTATTTAACTCTTTTTTTGCAATCTTCCAGTCATGATATATTTTCATTCTCTCCTTATAGATGGCTGCACTCCCGTAAGCTTGGATTCGGAACTCATCCATTTCATTCAGGTGATCTAGCCTTAACTTGGATGCATCGTACAAATCTAAGTTCAACTTCTTCAGTGCTCATAATGCCTTATACTCCAGCTCCACTAGCAAGTGGCATGACTTTCCATATACCAAATGATATGGTGAAGAGCCAATAGGGGTCTTATAAGGTGTTCGATACATCTAGAGTGCATCATCCAACTTCCATGACCAGTCTGTTTGATTGGTGTTTACTAATTTTGCAAAAATTGCCTTGATCTTCCTATTGGAGATTTCCACTTGTCCACTTAACTGAGGATGCTAAGGTGTTGCCACTTTATGCTTTATACCATATTTCTCAAGCAAAGTTCTGAAAAGGAGATTACAAAAGGCTAATGATTGTTCTCGGAGTATCGAATCTGGAAAATATGTGCTTCCGTATGAATGTTGTTACACTTTTCCCTTCATTGTTAAGGAGTATAATGGTCTCCACCTATTCTGAGACATAATCCACCAAGATATACTTCATCTCTTATGAGCTCTCAAATGGGACCATGAAGTCAATACCCCATAAATCACATAGCTTTACTTCCAAAATTGGGGTTAATGGTAGCTCATTCTTACAGGTGATGCTGCTTTATCACTGACATTGGTCACAAGACTTGGAAAAATCATACACACCCTAGTGGATTATGGGCCAATAGAACCCGCACTGCAAAATTTTATGTGCAGTTCAAATACCACAATGATGACCCCCAACCGGAGATGAGAGGCAGTCCTCAAGTATATTCAACATCTCCACCTTTGGCACACACGTATGAATCATCCCATCTGCACAAATACAAAACAAATAAGGCTCATTCCTCTCGTTTGGCACTACTGTGATTTTTCCTTTCTTTGGGACACACTGTACTGGGCTAACCCATTTACTGTCAGTGATGGGATAAACTACACCGGCATCTAGCCACTTTATAATATCTTTCTTCACCACCTCTTGCATAGGTGGATTCATTCATCTCTAGTGCTCTATGATCGATACACAATTCGGCTCAAGATGGATTTTGTGGGTACAAATGCCTGAGGGACTACCGATAATGTCGGCACTGGTCCACCCAATTGCCTTTTTGTATCTCCTCAATATTGAAACCAGGGCCTCCACTTGCCAGTCTACAAGATTTTCTACTACAATCACTGCCAAGGTGTTGTTTTCCCCTAGAAAAGCATATTTCAAATATGGGGATAGAGCTTTAAGCTCAAGAATTGGTGGTACCTCGACGGACAATTTTGCTGGAGAGGTCACCTTGTTCTTTAAATCTAGGTCAAACTTCTCTGGCTTGAAGCTTTAGGACCCCATTCCCTCTAGGGAATTAACCATCTCTGTGTACTCTTTGAATTCATCCCCTTCATAATTCATCAGGATGGTTCCCAGTGCCTCAACATCCATTTGTGCCATTAGAGGCACTAACAGTCTCTCATCCTCCATCCTGGTGCTTACAGAGGTTAGGGTTTCCTTGCTGTAACCTGATAGGACAAAAACCAAAGAAAAATGTAAAAGAAGAAATAATGACTAAAGTTAAACACAACAATTACTCTAATTCTAAGCTGTAGTCCCAGCAATGGGCCCACTTTTGATAATTCTCAAATCACACCCCTAGAAAAAGTATGACACGGGCGTTATTGATAATGAATCCAACAAAGGTTGGGGTCGATCCCACAAGGAATATGGTCAGGATGTAGAATAATTCTAGTATTTAGACTTTTAGTTCAATTATCTCCTAATGAGGGATTTTTAAAGAAGTAAATACGTAATAGTATTGAAGATTTAAGTTGTTATCAGGTTGATGCAATTAACTAGGGAAGTGTTCCCCATAGATTCATAACTATTTTGGGTTTTGCACTTGTGATCTATCCCAATAATTAACTCGTAGAATTGATAACATAAATTCATCCAAATGACTGGTTCGTCCCCATTAGATGACTATACTCAATCACAGGATTAGGTATCTTGAGTGATTTCACTTTAACCATTATCGATTTCATTCAAATTAACTATCATGTGACCGAAACTCAAGTTATACAATGCATCATAGAATTTCAGGCGTTGTTGTTCTTTTATTTTCCTAATCTCTACTTCTCTAGGTTCAAGCAAATAGAGAATTCGAGCAAGTCTTAACACTGCGCTCCATTAAGAAATGTTCAAGATTGAAGAGAAGAAAATACAAGCATGCGTATTGATTTAGAATCACTATATGCAAACCCTAGTTTGTTAATCGACCATGGTTCCCACAACCCTTGTTGTGGAGATTTTAGCCTCTCATGATTATAAGAAAAGAATTAGCATTCATTGAAGAAAACATAATTAATAACTTAAATGAAGATTGAAATAAAACCCACATGGTT
This sequence comes from Datura wrightii, assembly GCA_035772735.1. Taxonomy (NCBI): domain Eukaryota; kingdom Viridiplantae; phylum Streptophyta; class Magnoliopsida; order Solanales; family Solanaceae; genus Datura; species Datura wrightii. Next base: position 103,696,437 of record JASDFA010000007.1, read on the forward strand.
ATTGTAATTTTCAACTAAGAACAATTCAAGAACAATGCAAACTAATTCCAAGAATATTCAAAAACTCAAGAAGAAACTTCAAATAGTCGAACGCTTCTCCAAGAAGGTTGTTACACCCCGAAACTTCTTTTGATGACTATTTGATGTTTATATGTCTTATTAAGGGAATTATGGGTTGCATTTTGGTTGTAGGTGATGAGGGAAACATGTGCAAAGGAAAAAGCAAAGAGTATGTGAAGTTTGTAAGTAAGGGTCAATATTAAACAGATATATCTCCAAATATATAATGATTTAGAAGTCCTATAACATATTAAATGAAAGGTATTTAAGTCTAGTTTACAATGAAAAAAACCTCTCATCAATTGGAGTTCAAAATAAAAAGTTATGCTCGATTGGATACAGCATTATCGGTAGGGAAAGCATCGTGGCGCACAGGCAACGAGACAGGAAGACAGTAGGTGCGCGTGAGCGAGGGCACGCCGCATGGGCGCCACACGCGAGCAACGCCCAGCCCACCTATATGAAGTAATTTTAAGCTAAAAAGCTCATTTCTACACTATTTCAGCTCATTTTTTTTCAAAATTCACAGAATTAAAAGCCTTATGACATGGTGAAAAGATATCCTAGGTAAGAAACTTCACTCTTGTCTTCTTTGGGCCTTGGGAAGAGAACCTTGGAAGAAAGTCATGGATTGTTTTTGTCTTGTTGTTGATTGTGGTGTTGCTGTGTTTTTGGCCGGTACTAGGCAGAGGAAAGAGAAGGAGTCTCCTCCTACTTTAGCTAATAGCATCTCCAAGAAAGGGTAAGTAATTCCCTTTTTGATTTCTTTGAGTTTATGAGGTTAAAACTTGGAAAATGTTGTAGTATTGTGTTGTTGTTTCTTTGTATGTTCTTGTGGCATGTTGCTCTCAATTTTTCTAAAACTTTGGTGAGGTGAAGTTGCTCCTTGTTGTGTTTGTAAATTGGACTTGGAAGGAGCGTTAAGGTGTAAGCTTGAAAGAAAGGTTTTCGGCAAAATTAGAGCCGATGTGCCAAGGTATGTAAAGGCGTCCCTTTCCTTGTTTTTCAAGAACGAAACTATGAAAGGATCAATTGTCATGATCCGAACGGAGGTCCGGATCGCAACAAGGAACAAGGGGCACCAAGAGACTCCAAGTCAACCCATGGCATGAACGTACATCTAACTCAATCAATAATACTGAATAAATCAACAAGATAATCATAGTGGAAGTCTAGATAAAACTTAACATCAGAATACATAATTTGAAGCTGAATACATATTTTGTCTGATAAGCCTCTAAAAATGACGAGTTGATGGGACAAGACCCCAACTAACTCAACAAGCTAAAACTGAAAATACATAACGAAAATATCAATCGTCTAGCCCTCGGGAGATGATGACTCACCCACAACGTACGATGCTATCTCAGAATACTGACTATGAGCGGGGCTGAACTTGAGAGCCGAGTCCTGTATTATGAAACGATACAACATAGAGTAGCGGTCAGTACGTGGAATGTACCGAGTATGCAAGGTAAGTAAAACCACTTAAGTAGGTAAAATCATTTAAAGACATGCATAATGCAAAACATAGACATTAAGAATCTGAGAGTAGCGCTTGCATGCATTCTTTTTGAAATCATGATCTCATCATAACATAACATATCATTATAACTGAATCGATTGACTCAAAGCTAAAATCTGATAGTGGTGAGTAAAACTGAACATTGAGTCAAACCTACTTTAGAACATATATAGATATAGAAATCTCATGAATGATAAACATGCATAACTGAAATCATGAGGAACAATGGGAGACTTGTCTTTTAACCGACATACCACGTTAGAGCTTACGTGGTCCCAACTATCACACTCAAGTGGGTAGATCCGTCCAAAGCCTTGCCAGGGCTAGGGACGATACCATGATATCAATATCAAGCTCATGGGCCAATAGTTCTGGGGATAGCTCACAAGGGAGGTCCTGAAGTAATATATATAATAGAATAAACTTACATTGACGCATACTTCTGAGGCATAGGGTAATAGACCCTTAGCCTACTCGGTGTTAGACACTACTCCCAAAAATATGCAAATGCTCTACATCACTATTCAACAAAGCTCAACATCGTCTATTTACGAAGCTTAATAATTAATACATCTCAAATATGAAGTCATGCATATGAGAAGCTTTAACTCAAACCACACCACAAGCTGAGAGATAATTGGGAGTCTTCGCTCCAAAACCATGTGGTAAGCTTAATTCGGGAAATCATAAATCATACTTTAAACGTGTGGGCATTGCCCAAAGCTTTATCATACTTGAAAATACTGAATTCACATAAAAAACATGATTATATACATGGGTAGCTTGAAAACATATTTTTCATCTTAATATCTCATCATCATCATACATTTATCACAAATCTCATCTTTCATGAACTTTTGATCAATGTGCTTTTTAATTCATAAAGCTAGATACATGATTCTTAATAAAAACATTATAAAGCTTGCCCATTCTTCATAATTCAATGGTAGAAACATATTTAAATCATACCCATGTAAAGAATTAGGAACTTCATGCATCAGGTTAAAACCCCTTAGATTAGACATAGAACATTCATATTTAGAGAGGGATTGGGCGTGGGTGTGAAAGAATTCACCCATTCATAACCCTACATACCTGTTGGTAGCTAATTCTTACACCTGTTTGAATGCCCAATAGGAATTGAAGAGAAATTGAAGAACACTAAGCTTGATCACCCTCTCTCACCTTCTACCTTGCATGCATGAATGAATATGGCCTAAACTGAACTTAACCCCTTTAAAAGTCATCATTCATAAGTCAAAACGCCGTAGTTTAGGCCTTAGGATCTTAGGAATTACGGAAAATCCGTTACTAAAATTGCAGGAATTAACTGCCAGCTGGTCCCAGCGAGGGACCTAATGACTTGTCATCATGGGTCACGACTCGTGGAGTCATTCGTCAGGTACACTACTCATCTAATCATCTGGCTTGTCACGGGTAACATCACGATCTGTTACAGGTGACCACGACTCGTGGTCACCACCGTCATGTACACTCCCTCAATACCAAATAATTCTTTAACTAGCTGACCACGACCCACCCCACGAATCGTGGTGACTGACCACAACTCCTGGGATCCTTCCATTAGGTACACTATCCTCTTCCTTCTCTTTTCTTACTCAACCAACCCCACGACTGACCTAACGAGTCGTGGGGCATGACCACAACTCATGGTCACATCCGTGGGGATCCCAAATTCTCAAATTTCAAACTCATCTGCTAGCCTCTCCACGAGTCATATCACGACTTATGGGGTGCTCTCATGGGTCACCTCACAACCCGTCCTGATGCCTGGTGCTAGATTTTAACTTTTCTCTATTTCAACTCCTGGGTCTGATCTTTGGGCTCTCGGGGTATAACAATATCTCCCCCTTGAGAACATTCATCCTTGAATGTTGGAAAATACACAGAAAAGCACAGAAATAAAATCATCATATTCAAATACTAATCATGTAAGCCAAAAACTTACCGAATGACTATCTCTGATTCAAACTACATAGCTGAACTAAATTCACGAATCATACATACATCCATATACATAAAAGAAACTTGGGCTCATGAATAGAACATGAAAACTAAATAGTCTTTGAGAATAAAACTGATACCTCAAGGTAGAACTGAGCCGATAGAGAATAAATATGGGTATCTAGCCATCATATCTGCTTCGACTATCTACGTAGCTCCCTCAACTTGTTGATTCCTCCATAACACTTTAACTGAAGCTACTTTTTTGTTCCTTAGCCTTCGAACTTGGCAATCCTGACCTCAACGGATCATTCCTTTTTTCAATATAACCGGAACCTCCTTATAACTGAGGCTTCCCTTCACACCAACACTGTCCATCGGGACAACTAGAGATGGATCACCAAACACTTATTTAGAAGAGATACATGGAATACAGGATGTACAAAAGCTAATTCTGAGGGAAACTCCAATTCATAAGCCACCTTGCCAACACGTCTCACAATCTGGTACGGGCCAACATAGCGGGGACTAAGTTTCCCCTTCTTTCTGAACCTCATCACTCCCTTCATGGGAGACACCTTCATAAATACCCAATCATCAACTTCAAATTCTAATTCTCTCCTTCTCACATTGGCATAGGACTTTTGGCAACTCTGAGTAGTTTTCAACCTGTCCCTTATCAACTGAACCTTCTCCATCGCCTCATGAACAAAATCTGGTCCTATCATTACCGCTTTTCCAACCTCAAACCAACCAATGGGCGATTTACATCTCTGCCGTTAGAGAGCCTCGAACAGTTTCATTTGGACACTGGAATGATAGTTGTTATTCTATGCAATCTCGATAAGTGGCAAATGCTCATCCCAGCTACCTCTGAAGTCAATCACGTATGATCTCAACATGTCCTTGAGAGTCTGGATTGTCTGTTCCGCTTGACCATCCATTTGTGGTAAAATTGTGTACTGAGATTAACTTGAGTACCAAGTCCTTTTTGAAACAACATCCAAAACTGGGAGGTAAATTGGGTACCTCTGTCTGATATGATGGACAAGGGCACTCCATGCAATTGAACTAGCTCCCGGATATATAGTTTGGCATAATCCTCCACTGAATCCATGTTTTTGACCGATAGAAAATCAGCTGCCTTGGTCAACCTGTCTACCCCCACCCAAATAGAGTCATATTGTCGACGAGTGTGAGGCAACCTTGTGATGAAGACCATGTTGATTTCTTCCCACTTCCAAGTAGGAATATTGATATCCCGAAGCACGCCTCCTAGTCTCTAATGCTCAGCCTTTACTTGATGACAGTTCAGACACCTAGCTACGAACTCTGCAATGTCCTTGTTTATGCTATTATACCAATAAACTTCCCGTACGTCACGGTACATCTTGGTGGAACTTGGATGAATTGAATACTTAGATAGTGAGCCTCGTGCAACATCTGGCTCCTCAAATAATCAACATTTGGAACACATAGGCGACCGTGGAACCGAAGCACACCATCTACCCCTTTGGAGAAGACCTCCACCTTCTTATTTTGAATGGCTTCCTTTAACTTTACCAAAATTGGGTGCTCATCTTGCCAAGCTTTTACATCAGTCACCAAGGACGATTCTGATCTGTTCTGAACCACAACATTGCCATCGGTCGAGTCAACCAACCTAACCATCCTTATTGGAGTGACTTTGGCTTGGGGGAATATAGCTTAGTTGGTAGAGCTTCGCTCCTGCAACCTTGCGAGTCAATGCACATCCTTCACTAGCTCCTTCTTCCCCTCATCCACATAGGACACACTCTCCATAGAGAGTCTACTAAGTGCATCTTCTACTACACTGGCCTTACCTGGATGGTAAAGGACACTCATATCATAGTCCTTGAGTAGCTCCAACCACCTCCTTTGCCAAAGATTGAGATCCTTCTGCGTGAACACATACTGTAAACTCTTATGGTCTATAAACACGTCCACATGAACCTTGTACAAATAATATCTCCAAATCTTCAAGGCGAATACCACCGCAGCCAATTCAAAATCATGGGTTGGGTAATTTATCTCGTGGACTTTTAGCTGTCTAGAGACATATGTTATAACCTTCCTGTGTTGTATCAATATACACCCAAGTCCCGATCTTTGAAAATTCATAATACACCACGAACCCATAAGTACCTCTGGTAGAGTTAACACCGGTGCTGAAGTAAGTCGACTCTTAAACTCTTGGAAGCTCTTCTCACTAGCCTCCGACCATTGGAATTTCACCTTCTTCTGGGTCAATTTAGTCAAAGGTGCTGCAATAGATGAGAATCCCTCAAAAAATCTCTAATAGTAGCCGGCTAAACCCAAGAAGCTCCGAATATCTAAGGGATTCACCGGTCTAGGCCAATTCTTTACCGCTTCTATTTTCTGAGAATCCACCCTTATGCCCTCACTTGATACCACATGGCCCAAAAATGTTATGAAGTTCAACCAAAAGTCGCACTTGCTGAATTTGGCATATAATTGACGATCGTTGAGAATCTGAAGCACTATTCTCAAATGAGCGGCATGCTTCTCCTTGCTTCGAGAGTATATCAGGATGTCATCAATAAACACAATCACGAACATATCCAAGTATGGCTAGAACACCCTGTTCATCAAGTCCATAAAAGCTGCAGGAGCATTCGTTAGTCCAAAAGACATAACTATAAACTTTTAATGACTATACCGCATGCTGAAGGCTATCTTCGTGATGTTGCTCTCCCGAACTCTGTGCTAATGATACCCCGATTTGAGATCTAATTTTGAGAAACACTTGGCACCCTGAAGGTGGTCAAATAAATCATCAATTATGGGTAAGGATATCTTTTCTTGACGGTGACTTATGTTCAATTGCTTATAATCAATACACATGTGAACAAAACCATCTTTCTTTCGGACAAAGAAAACTGGTGCACCCCATGGGGACTTGCTCGATCTAATGAAACCCTTATTTAATAGGTCCTTCAACTGCTCTTTCCACTCCTTTAGCTCGACTGGAGCCATTACTTAGGGAGGAATACGTTATACCCCGTAAGATTCCCGACACCTAGATGGCCTATTCGTGCATTGGTTAAGCATATTTGGAAGCCATACGTGCTAGAGAAAGGCCCGAGAAAAGACCGGATGAGAAACCTATCAAACCATCGCGAAGGAGCCGAGGAAGAGCCCCTCCGCGATGGCAACGTATCACGGAGGTGGAGCCTCCGCGTTGGCTCCGTGACACGTTGGCCCTGTCCAGGCACAAGTATATAAAGCCCCACTTCGGTTTTAAATCAAATTATTCATTAAATTTCCAAAAACTTCGCAGTGGAACAGAGAGGGACGAAGGAGGTTAACATATAATTGTTCGATTACACTGCCAAACATAGTCCAAACTCAAATTAACCTCAGGTACCGAGGTATTTAGCAGCCGGGAGCATTTCTACGGATTTAGTTTCACGAAATACGGCCGACGAATCGTCGAGCTACCGGACTAAAGTAAGTAGAATTGCTCCAAACTAGTGTCTATGTGATCCTAGCTGTGAAGTGAATACTTCTCCCTTCTGGACTTCTGAAAAATAGCAAGTTTTCGACCATCTTTCGATAAGCCTAAGTTTAGGCTATAATTTTATCAAAAGTGACATCGTTCTTCAGAATAAAGTTATATTTAGTATTAATTGACATATATATGAATGCAGTTGGGAGAAATAGCTAGATTACTGACCGAGCCTCGTCCGACAGTCGGATAACTCGAGGTTAAGGTATGTGAAGCTGTTCTTCGGCAAGTTAGTAAGCCTTAGCTTGGTAAATCATAGTAAACTCCGTATTTGTAATTCTCGGAGTTGAATATCAGGAATTAAGTAAGTCTAGTAGATTCTGAGTTATGTTGCCATATCGTATTCAGTCCGAAGGGTAGAAAAGCATGCGTCGAAGGGCGAGTTAGCATCCCAGATTTAATATAGCTTATTATGTGATTAGCAAGCATGTTGTAGAATAAAAAGAGACAGATTTTAAAAATAAAAGTTAGTAAACTAAAATCAGATAGACAGATAGTATCCTGGCTACAGATTAGCCATTCAGACAGATAGTATCCTGGCTACAGATTAGCCATTCAGACAGATAGTATCCCTGCTACAGATTAGCCACACAGTTAAATAAAGATTTCAGAATCAGTATAATCATTAAAGAGTCAGTGTAATACAAAAAAAGATCAGAATAAGAAATCAGATTTCAGATAGCCTTTTTCAGCTATACATGCTTGCTATTTATATGTGCTATTATTTGTTGAGACTTGATGTGGTGTGAGGGCACCTTATTGAGCGTCCTCGCTGCCCCTAGGTTGGTAATCGTGTCGCCCACTGAGCGGGTGGGTTTACGTCGCTCTAAGGATTGGCATGTCGTCCCCAGCTTGGACAAATATGGGATGAAGCTTTCCCCACAACAGTCTGATCAGCATTACAGGTGCAGCTCCGGTATCAGATAGCCCTGTTGAGCAGTGTCCAGGGAATCAGACCCTATCTATTACTGTCTGTACATTCAGTTATTACAGGTGTAGCTCCGGTTTCGGATAGCCCTGTTGAGCTGTGTCTAGGGATCCAGACCCTATCTCTTACTGTCTACATAGGAGTCCTCCGGACCCAGACACGGTTGCTTATATTGGAGGCTATGGCCCGAGCCAGAGACCCAGGGGGCCGGTAGAGGAGCTCCGAAGTGAGTAGATGAGTGGAGTGACTTATTTTTGGTTGGTTTTGACCCGGGTAGGGGTATATAGATTGTTTGCTTGTTTGGCACTGTCCGGCTTATGGGGGTTGGCATCGGCTCTTGTTTGCTATATATGTATATATGTATTTATGTGCTACATGTCAGTTAATAGGCAGCAGGCCGCCGCGTCCACAGGTACGCTCCTGCCTTATCACAGCACAGGAAGTCTGATTCAGTTCATATCAGTTCTTATAGATTCAGTATTCCCCTGCTATTCAGAATTGCTAGTTATGTCATTGTATTCAGTTATGTTATTTAAGTTGCTTTGCATACTCAGTACCAGCGGTACTGACGCCCGGTGGGGCGCTGCATTACTTGCCTGCAGGTACTCATAAACGAGGAGGCGATCCCTCGTGATCCTAGCCAGCACAGAGTCATCAGCTCCTGTCATCCGAAGCTTGATATTTCAGAGGTTTATATCATTTCCTTTTGTTATACAGTATGGGTAGGCCGGGGCCCTATCCCGACCATTTTATCACTATTCCTAGAGGCTTGCAGTCTGTATATATTTCCCTGTGGTCAGTTGAGCCGGTCGTGTGAGGCCGTGCAGTTTGTTATAGTTGTTTAGCATTCCAGTTTATGTTGGCCGTGTGAGGCCTTAGTTTGATAAGTGGTGGTGACCTTGCCGGTCACGTAGTATCCAGTATTCTATTGTTGAGTTACAGATAACTAGACAGCATGGTGGCCTTGTCGACCCGCATAGGTTTCCCCTATAATAGTATGTTTCTGGTTAGCTGTTATTACAGGTACAGGTGGCTATAGGCCAGTTGGCTGGAGGCTGTATTTACAGCCGTTATATAGCCCGTTGATTCCTTGAATCTGAGTTAGAGCCAGCCAGGCACCAGATGTGCTCAAGCTCAGTAGTCTAGCAGTTCAGGTCCTACTAGGGCACCAGGTGCCAGTCATACCCCCCAAGGCGGGGCATGACAAACTTGGTATCAGAGCAGGTCGTGTCCAGGGAGTCTGCAAGCCGTGATAAGTAGAGTCTTGTCTATGGATGTGTTGTGCACCACATACTATAGACAGGAGGCTTCGAGGCATGATAGGATGGTTACTCTTCCTTCTCAGTCAGTCGTGCTTTAGAGCGGTACAGTATAGGGTTGAATCCCTAAAAACTTACCATATTCTTTTAATACAGATACAAGTCAAACCAGCGATATCCTATTCCAGGCAGAAGATCAGATATAGCAACAGGAGAGGGCACCAGCCAGTTACAAGGTAATTACAGCAGCAGGAGGAGGTAACTGGGACCTCCCAATGTTATACTTTTATCGGTACCATCCCCAGTATATGTCGATAACTTCAGAACAGGAAGTCATAAGCATAACGTATAAACGAGTCGATTTATTTGTTAGATATATATATAAGACCTGATTAAAATAATAGATAATATTAGATTATCAGATAAGTGTGAGAAAGAGAGGGAAATGTAGGATTCCCGCCTCCATTCTTTCAGGTGTGGTACAGTTCCATGTCTTCGTTTTGTTGCAGTAAGAAAAAGTCATTCCTACCCCTTAGTTTTGATCCCAGTATAGAAAAGGGCATAAGGATCGAGACGATGTTGCCCAAAGTAGGAAGTAAGTGAAAGGTGGATTGGTTGATCCTAGTAAGTATTAGAAAGTATAAAGAGCCCCTATGGTTACGTGAGTCGTGCAGACCTTTATGATAATAAGCCAGTAGAGAAAGTAAGACTGTTAGCTTACCCGAAGCAGGGGTAAAAGACCTGTTAGTGATGAATGCCTGGTAATAGTCAAGCTCGAGTCAAAAAAAGGCCAAGTCCGCCATATATGCTAACAGATAGCAAGACATACCTGTAAGATTATAGTTATAATCCAGTTGTGACATCGAAAGATAGAGAGGTCATGTGAATCAGATGGGCCTGACTATCAGCCAGAAGAAGTATAGGCTGGGGCTTGATCAGTAATCTTATTAACAATGAAAGGCAGGTACCTTGAACCCCAGAGACCAGCTCAAGTGAGATGAGGGGAGAAAGCAGGAATACTAGATTTTGTGGGGAAAATAGAATCACCCCCAAATTAATAGAATATCGTATTAAGGACTAAGCCTCGGACTGACAGTTAGAAGACATTAAGATTGTGGTCCAGAATGCTGCAGTATGTCCGCTTATGGAGAAGTTAAGAAATTACCGATACAATGAATTTAATCTAGTGTGGCCTAGAGATAAGGCCCAGCAGACAGTCATGGGCTCTCAACATATGCCAAGTAAGGCCACAAGATTCGAATACTGACCCCACATTGCAAGAGTGGCGGAATTTAAAACAGCAGACAATAACCAAAGTGTTTATGTTTGTTACTTCCAGACTGGGGTGACAATATAATGAAATGTTAAGAGAAGGAAGGAGGTATTATTAGACCATAGAAGAAGTATATCATGTACAATATGAAATTTAGCAAAGTGTGTCAGAGATTACGTATCACTACAGAATTAGGTATGTATTGTATGTAGTTATTAATATATATATGTACAGATAATAGATATGCTGTGAGCAGCTGCAAATAGGGGTTACAATCACACAGATGCATATTAGTGCTGGGAAGTATATACGGATTGCATTGCAGGACCCCTTGCCAAAAATAAAAAGAGAAAAGAGAGAAGAAAAAGAGAAAAGCGAAAAGAAGGGGCAAGTTAAGTGTGATTTACGTATGAATTCATAGAAACTGTCTCAGCTCTCAATTATTAAGTTAACAGACTTATATGTTGTTTCCAGATCTAGGTTTTAGGAGTTTACAAGAGTTAGTAACCTGAATCAGGTAGTAAGATGATAAGGGCGCAGTTAGACGGTCTACCGACCAGCTGGCGTCTGTATTAGCAGGGAAGCATCCCTAAAGATCAGTAACATTAGTGCATGTGTTAGAACCAGAATTAGAGACCGAATAGGCAGATTTCAAAGATTAGCAATACCAGAATTGTTCCAGTATGTTAAGTGGTCGTATATCGTTTTCCCAGCCTTATAGGGGAGAGTCGGCCTTAGTCAACCTAGCAGTTATTATGTGGAACACCTCGCAAGTCAGCCGGCCATCCCAGCCAGAATACCCGTGGGTATCCCAAGAAAGGGTCCACATCAGTAGTCAGTGAATGACTAGTACTTCAAGTGGTTCTCGTAAGATAGTCAGAAATAGAGCTTTAGTAGAAGGCCAGTCTTTACAGAATAGCTCATAAGACCGAGAATTTCCCAGAATAGTGGTATAAATCCAAGTGGATACACATAAGGCATAAGGAATTGGTAGTACTCTGCTAGCACAATGTTTACTAAGACCAAGAGATTAGTAGACTCCCCGTGAAGATCCAGAGATTGATCGCTTGGGAGTAAGTCTGATTAAGCCCAGCCTTACAGTAGATCAAGCGAAATGACAAAGCAGTTAGATGCCCACAAGTCTGCAGTTACGCATGAACTATAAGTACTCAAGTAGAACAGTTAGAGCATTGTTAGACTACTGCCACATTCGGGTCATTCAACCCGGCTATTCAGTTATTTAAGGTTATGCAGCCAAATCATTAGAGGTCATGATCAATATCAGGATCCTCTGATCAGATAAAGGCACAAGGTGCGCAGACGGTCGTGCAGGTTATCCCAACAATAAGTAGCCTTAGCATGTGGCCAGAAGGCCAGGTAAGCTCTAGCTACGCTGGTAAACTACCTGTCGATCTCTTCGGTAAGACAAGCCAGTATGACCGTCAATTATATGTCGAGCTCTCTAAGTATGAATATGTTATATCAGTCAAGAAGAGATAATGGAGCAGCAAACGCTCTTAGCTATAGATCTATTAGGAGCGTGGCGTATTTGCAACACGAGCAACGGAAGTTGGTCAGGGAGATACATCAATTGGTCAATTTAGCCGTTCGTGTAATAGAAATGAAGGACAACAGAGCAGTAATCCAGAACACCGCCGTGTCATCATTAGTTGTGAAAATAAAAGAACGGTAGTATAAGAATCCTGACCTGGTCGACAGGGGAAAGCGCCAGATTTCCAGGTAACAGAGGATGGAGTGCTGTGTTGTAAAGGCCGTCTATGTGTTCCAGATGTTTCAGGGCTCCGCCAGCAGATTATGAACGAGGTACATTACGCCCATTATTCTCTTCACCCCGGTGCGACGAAAATGTACCATGATATCAAGGAAAACTACTGGTGGCCAGGTATGAAAATGGAAATTGTTGAATTTGTAGCCCAGTGTCCTAACTGCCAACAGGTAAAGGCGGAACACCAGAAACCAGGCGGGTTAACTCAGGACATAGCTGTGCCACTCTGGAAATGGGATACCGTGAATATGGATTTCGTAGAAGGATTATCCCGTACCAGACACATACATGACTCTATATGGGTGATAGTCGATAGATTGACAAAATCAGCTCATTTCCTGCCAGTGAGAACTACTTTCTCGGCCGAAGATTATACGGAGTTGTATATCCGAGAAATAGTCAGGTTGCACGGAGTACCAGTATCCATTATTTCAGATAGGGGAGCACAGTTTACGGCTAGATTTTGGCAATCATTCCAGAAGGGTCTGGGAACACAGATTAATTTGAGCACGACATTCCACCCTCAGACAGATGGACAGGTTGAGCGCACTATTCAGACGCTCGAGGATATGCTGCGAGCGTGTGTGCTAGACTTTGGATATAGCTGGGATGAGCATTTGCCATTAATAGAATTTGCTTATAATAATAGTTATCACTCGGCTATTCAGATGGCGCCTTTTGAGGCTTTATACGGGCGTAAATGCAGATTGCCGGTTGGCTGGTTCGAAATAGGGGAATCAGCGTTGATTGGGCCAGACATCATTCAACAGTCAGAGGAGAAGGTAAAGCTTATTAGAGAACGCCTACTGACTGCACAGAGCCGCCAGAAATCATATGCTGACATGCGGCGCAGAGACCTGGAATTTAATGTGAATGACTGGGTATTTCTGAAAGTATCTCCGATGAAAGGGGTGATGAGATTCGGCAAGAAAGGTAAGCTCAGTCCAAGATTTGTTGGACCTTATCAGGTTCGTCGAAGGATAGGCCGAGTAGCTTATGAACTGAACTTGCCTCCAGAGCTAGAATCCGTTCATCTGGTCTTTCATGTGTCTATGCTGAGAAAATGCATAGGAGACCCATCCAGAGCAGTCCCAGTCTAGGATATCCAGGTTACAGAAGAGCTGGCCTATGAAGAGGTTCCAGTAGCTATCCTAGACAGACAGATTCGCAGACTGAGAACTAAGGATATTGCATCTGTCAAGGTATTATGACGTAACAGGAACTGAGAGGAGATGACGTGGGAGGCTGAGGAAGATATGAAAGCCAGATATCCTCACTTATTCCAGGCCTAGTCAAGCGACAGGTTTTTGCTATAGTTCATATTACATGGGAAACTCTGCCGAAATTTTCCTAAGTAGTGAGTTGAGAAGTCCTCTAGATAGAGGTTTACATTCGAGGATGAATGATCTTAAGGGGGGAGAATGTTATACCCCATAAGATTCCTAGCACCTAGATGGCCTATTCGTGCGTTGGTTAAGAATATGTGGAAGCCATACGTGCTAGAGAAAGGCCCGAGAAAAGACCGGATGAGAAACCTGTCGAACCATCGCGGAAGGAGCCGAGGCAGAGCCCCTCCGTGATGGAAACGTGTCATGTAGGTGGAGCCTCCGCGTTGGCTCCGTGACACGTTGGCCTTGTCCAGGCTCAAGTATATAAAGCCCCACTTCGGTTTTAAATCAGATTATTCATTAAATTTCCAGAATATTTGCAGTAGAACAGAGAGAGACGAAGGAGGTTAACATATAATTGTTCGATTACGCTGCCAAACGTAGTCCAAACTCAAATTAACCTCAGGTACCGAGGTATTTAGCAGCCGGGAGCATTCCTACGGATTTAGTTTCACGAAATACGGCCGACGAATCGTCGAGCTACCAGACTAAGGTAAGTAGAATTGCTCCAAACTAGTGTCTATGTGCTCCTAGCTGTGAAGTGAATACTTCTCCCTTCTGGACTTCTGAAAAAATAGTAAGTTTTCGATCGTCTTTCGATAAGCCTAAGTTTAGGCTATAATTTTATCGAAAGTGACGTCGTTCTTCAGAATAAAGTTATATTTAGTATTAATTGACGTATATATGAATGTAGTTGGAAGAAATAGCCGGAGTACTAACCGAGCCTCGTCCAACAGCCGGATAACTCGAGGTTAAGGTATGTGAAGCTGTTCTTCGGCAAGTTAGTAAGCCTTAGCTTGGTAAATCATAGTAAACTCCGTATTTGTAATTCTCGGAGTTGAATATTGGGAATTAAGTAGGTCTAGTAGATTCTGAGTTATGTTGCCATATCGTATTCAGTCCGAAGGTTAGAAAAGCATGCGCCGAAGGGCGAGTAAGCATCCCAGATTCAGTATAGCTTATTATGTGATTAGCAAGCATGTTGTAGAATAAAAATAGACAGATTTTCAGAATAAAAGTTAGTAAAGTAAAATCAGATAGACAGATAGTATCCTGGCTACAGATTAGCAATTCAGACAGATAGTATCCTGGCTACAGATTAGCCATTCAGACAGATAGTATCCTGGCTACAGATTAGCCACACAGTTAAATAAAGATTCACGAATTAGTATAATCAGTAAAGAGTCAGTGTAATACAGAAAGAGATCAGAATAAGAAATCAGATTTCAGATAGCCTTTTTCAGTTATACATGCTTGCTATTTATATGTGCTATTGTTTGTTGAGACTTGATATGGTGTGAGGGCACCTTATTGAGCGTCCTCGCCGCCCCTGGGTTGGTAATCGTGTCGCCCACTGAACGGGTGGGTTTATGTCGCTCCAAGGAGTGGCATGCCGTCCCCAGCTTGGACGAAGATGGGATGAAGCTTTCCCCATAGCAGTCTGATCAGCATTACAGGTGCAGCTCCGGTATCAGATAGCCCTGTTGAGTAGTGTCCAGGGAATCAGACCCTATCTGTTACTGTCTGTACATTCAGTTATTACAGGTGTAGCTCCGGTTTCAGATAGCCCTGTTGAGCTGTGTCCAGGGATCCAGACCCTATCTGTTACTGTCTACACAGGAGTCCTCCGGACCCAGACACGGTTGCTTATATCGGAGGCTATGGCCCGAGCCGGAGACCCAGGGGGCCGGTAGAGGAGCTCTGAAGTGAGTAGATGAGTGGAGTGACTTATTTTTGGTTGGCTTTGACCCGGGTAGGGGTATATAGATTGTTTGCTTGTTTGGCGCCGTCCGGCTTATGGGGGTTGGTATCGGCTCTTGTTTGCTATATATGTATATATGTATTTATGTGCTACATGTCAGTTAATAGGCAGCAGGCCGCCGCGTCCACAGGTACGCTCCTACCCTATCACAGCACAGGAAGTCTGATTCAGTTCATATCAGTTCTTACATATTCAGTATTCCCCTGCTATTCAGAATTGCTAGTTATGTCATTGTATTCAGTTATGTTATTTCAGTTGCTTTGCATACTCAGTACCAGCGGTACTGACGCCCGGTGGGGTGCTGCATTACTTGCCTGCAGGTACTCATAGACGAGGAGGCGATCCCTCGTGATCCTAGCCAGCACAGAGTCATCAACTCCTGTCATCCGGAGCTTGATATTTCAGAGGTTTATATCATTTCCTTTTATTATACAGTATGGGTAGGCCGGGGCCCTGTCCCGACCATTTTATCAGTATTCCTAGAGGCTTGCAATCTGTATATATTTCCCTGTGGTCAGTTGAGCCGGTCGTGTGAGGCCGTGCAGTTTGTTATAGCTGTTTAGCATTTCAGTTTATGTTGGCCGTGTGAGGCCTTAGTTTGATAAGTAGTGGTGACCTTGCCGGTCACGTAGTATCCAGTATTCTATTGTTGAGTTACAGATAACTAGACAGCATGGTGGCCTTGTCGGCCCGCATAGGTTTCCCCAATAATAGTATTTTTCTGGTTAGCTGTTATTACAGGTACAGGTGGCTATAGGCCAGTTGGCCGAAGGCTGTATTTACACTCGTTATATAGCCCGTTGATTCCTTGAATCTGAGTTAGAGACAGCCAGGCACCAGGTGTGCTCAGGATCAGTAGTCTAGCAGTTCAGGTCCTACTAGGGCACCAGGTGCCAGTCATACCCCCCAAGGCGGGGCGTGACAGAATAGATATAGGTTGCATGTCGGGAAGAAGGTCAATACCAAAATCAATCTCCCTCTAGGGAGTGATTCCCGGCAAATCATCTGGGAAGATTTCTAGATACTCACATACTACTGGGACTGACTGGATAGTCTGGGTCTCGGACTCAACATCCTTAACCTTGACTAGATGGTACATACAACCTTTAGAAATCATCTTTCTGGCCTTAAGGTAGGAAATGAAATGACCTACAGGCACAACTGAACTACCCTTCCACTCTAAGACTGGCTCAACCAGAAATCTAAACTCTACCGCCTGAGTTCTACAATTAACTAAGGCATAACATGCAAATAGCCAATCCATGCCAAGGATAATATCAAAATTGGTCATGGTTAATTCTATCAAATCTGCTAAGGTGACTTTCTAAAGAAATGAGATCGGGCAACCTTTGTACACCCGTCTAGTTATAACTGAATCACCTACTGGAGTAGAGACCAAGAATGGTTCTGAAAAGACTTCGGGACTGACGCCGAAGCTACTAGCCATATAAGGTGTCACAAAAGACAAGGTAGCCACAGATCAAGCAAAGCATAAACATCGAGATGGAAAACTCATAACATACCATTGACTACATTCGGGGAGACCTCCTGCTCCTGGCGGGATGCTAAGGCATAGAATCTTCTGGCGCTAATGGCCACTTGTGCTAGTAGATGCCCCCTGATATGCTGAGCGTACAGGTGGGGCTGCGGAACTAGAAGTTGGGCCTCGGCCCCCATCATGATCCTGCCTTGCTGCTGGGTAATCTCTGAGCATATGTTCGGGCTTCCAACACGCAAAACAAGCACATGTACCTGCTAAACACTGACTCGTGTGACCCCCACCACACCTACGACAACCTGGAATACTAGAATCTGCAGGTCTGCTGCTTTGACCCCTAGACCTTGATGCTTTCTCTCTTTGATCATGCCTAGGCCCGGATGACACACTCAATGCTAAAGATGCTGAGGCTAAGAATCTCTGGTGGGCCTGCTGTCGATGCCCACCTTCTAATTTTGGCTGTGAGAATCTGTGGTCATCGGTCCTGGCCATCTTAGCCTCCCTCTTTCTAAGATGTGCCGCCTCCATCTATTGGGCGTACAAGACTATCTGAGGGAAATTCATATCTTGGTGGAGCATGGAGGTCCTACAAATCTTGTCCAAATAGCCCGCCACTCCATGAACGAACCTGCTCACTCGCGCTCTCTGATCTGCCACTAACTGGGGGCGTACTTTGATAGGCGGGTGAACTCAAGGGCATACTCCTACACATCATCCTCGCTTGCTTCAGGTTTACGAACTCAGCCGCCTTCAGCTCCCTCATCTCGTGAGGGAAGGACTGATCTAAGAATGCAACATGGAACTCTTCCCAAGTGACACGGCCCGCTATGGTGACTTTGCTATCTTTCCATTGGCAAAACTAGATGTCACGACCCCTTTCAACTAGTACGAGGACAACTTCGTGCACTCACCTCCATTCACCCCCATGACTTAGGTGATCTTCACAATCTCATCTATGAATTCATGCGGGTCCTTATCTACTTTTGACTCGAGGGACTCTGGCAGGTTCTTTTTCAAGAAATCTCTAACTCGAGCCGCCGCTACATTGCAATTTTGTGGAACATGCGCAACTGCCTGCTGATTGACCTGAGTGGCCAAGGCCTGCACGAGCATCTGAATAGCTTCCCGAAACTTAGCATGGGCAACCGACTCCGATGCCTGGTGCTCCTGAACTTGTGGGTCCTACCGATGCCCATTTCCATTTCCATCCGCGTGGCCTTCTCCATTCCCATTCCTTCTATCATTTACTCCTCGGGCATCCATGATTCTGCAATCGTGAATAGCATGAATTAGAATGATAGGGAGACTTTTCATCGCATGACATAGGTCATGAAAGAAGGGAACATTTCCTAAACGTTTCATAGCCTCTTCGTCATAGGTGTGGCGCGCTTCACACCCATGAAAAACACTTTACTTAACGCAGCTTTCAGATACCCTAGGACACTTCAAACCTATTACTCTGATACCAAGTTTGTCACGACCCGGACGGAGGTTCAAATCGCAACATGGGAGAAGGGGCCCCGAGAGACTCCGAGTCAACCCATGGCATGAATATACATCTAACTCAATCAATAATACTGAATAAATCAGCAAGATAATCATAGCGGAAGTCTAGAACTAACTTAACATCAGAATACACAATCTGAAGCTGAATACATCTTTTGTCTGAAAAGCCTCTAAACATGACGAGTTGATAGGATAAGACCCCAACTAAGTCAACAAGCTAAAACTAAATATACATGAAGAAAATCTGAATAGTATAGCCCTCAGGAGATGAAGACTTACCCATAATGTACGATGCTATCTTAGAAGACTGACTATGAGCAGGGTTGAACCTGAGAGCCGAATCCTGTATCTTGAAACGACAACATAGAGTATGCGGTCAGTACGTGGAATGTACCAAGTATGCAATATAAGTAAAACCTCTTAAGTAAGTAAAATCATTTAAAGACATGCATAATGTAAAACATTGACATTAAGAATCAGAGAGTAGGGCTTGCATGCATTTTTTCTGAAATCATGATCTCATCATAACGTAACATATCATCATAAATGAATTGATTGACTCAAAGATGAAATCTGATAGTGATGAGTAGAACTGAACATTGAGTCAAACCTACTTTACAGCATATATAGATATACAAATCTCATGAATGATAAACATGTATAACTGAAATCATGAGGAAAAATGAGAGACTCATCTTTTAATTGACATACCACGATAGAGCTTATGTGGTCCGAACTATCACACTCAAGTGGGTAGAGCCATCCAAAGCCTTTCCAGGGCTAGGGACAATGCCATGATATCGATATCAAGCTCATGGGACAATAGGCCAGGGATAGCTCACAAGGTACGTCCTAAAGTAATATATATAATAGTATAAACCTACATTGGTGCGTAGTTCTGAGGCATAGAGTAATCGACCCTTAGCCTACTCGATGCTAGACACTACTCCCAAAAACATGCATATGCTCTACATCGTTATTCAACGAAGCTCAATAATCAATACATCTCAAGTATGAAATCATGCATATGAGAAGCTTTACTCAAATCATACCACAAGCTGAAAGATAATTCGGAGTCTTCGTTGTGGTAAGCTTAATTCGGGAAATCATAAATCATACTTTAAACATATGGGCGTTGCCCAAAGCTTTATCATACTTGAAAATACTGAATTCACATAAAAAACATGATTATAAACATGGGTCACTTGAAAACATATTTTTCATGTTAATATCTCATCATCATCATACATTCATCATAAATCTTATCTTTCATGAACTTTTGATCAATGGGCTTTTTAATTCATAAAGTTAGAAACATGATTTTTAACTAAAAACATTATAAAGCTTGCCCATTCTTCATAATTCAATGGTAGAAACATATTTAAATCATACCCATGTAAAGAATTAGGAGCTTCATGCATCAGGTTAAAACCCCTTAGATTAGACATAGAACATTCATGATTTAGAGAGGGATTGGGCATGGGTGTGAAAGAATTCACCCATTCATAACCCTACATACCTATTGGTAGCTAATTCTTACACCTGTTTGAATGCCCAATAGGAATTGAAGAGAAATTGAAGAATACTAAGCTTGATCACCCTCTCTCACCTTCTACCTTGCATGCATGAATGAATATGTCCTAAAATGAACTTAACCCCTTTAAAAGTCATCATTCATAACTCAAAACAACGTATTTTTGGCCTTAGCATCTTAGGAATTATGAAAAAGCCCTTACTAAAATCGGAGAAATTAACTACCAACTGGTCCCAACAAGGGACCTAACGACTCGTCATGAAGGGTCACGTCTCGTGGAGTCGTCTGGCAGGTACACTGCTCATCTGATTATCTGGTCTATCAACATCACGATCGGTTATAGGTGACCACAATTCGTGGTCTCCACCTATCATGTACACTGCCTCAATACCAAATAATTCGTCAACTAGCTGACCACGACCCACCCCATGAATCATGGTTATTGACCACGACTTGTGGGGTCCTTCCATTAGGTACACTGTCATCTTCCTTCTCTTTTCTTACTCACCCCACCCTACGATTGCCTAAAGAGTCGTGGGATCTAACCACGACTCGTGGTCACATCCGTGGGGATCCCAAATTCTCAAATTTCAAAATCATCCCCTAGCCTCCCCAAGAATCACATCATGACTCGTGGGTTGCTCTCACGGGTCACCTCACGACCCGTTCTGATACCTAGTGCCTAGATTTAACTATTCTCCTTTTCAACTCCCGGGTTTGATCTTTGGGCTCCTGGGGTATAACATTAATATTTCTATGTTTTTAAAATGATATTGAGGCATGTATGATTCTATCCAAAGGGTCAGAAGTACTTAGCATAAATCTTGAATCCTTAAGAATGGTTGAAGCAAACAAACATTAAGCGAAAGACGTAATTTTTATACGATTGTTGTCGTAGTTGTAAATTGAGTCTGAAGTCCCCTTAATATGGGCACCGTGAGTTGTTCCTTTGCAGTATATTGTATATGTTATGTTGAATTTATGTCAAAATCTAGTCAGTTAGTGAAATTGGTAAGAAATGCTAAGACAACGACGTGTGATTGAACTTAAGCTAAGACGATGACGCTAAGCCGATTGAGGGTAAACGATCTTATTGAAATGAAATTTTCATAATATGGTTACTCCCTCCTATATGGTTATGTTTTAAAGTGCTTAATGTAAAAAGGAGATTTTATGTCTCCCCTCCTTAAAGCTAAGCAAGCCTCGTGTAACGAATAAGCTAAGTCGATAGATGTTAATGAGGAAAGCGTGGCTAAGTTGTTAATCTTTTTGTGAAAGTCACAAAAAGGGAAGAAAAGAGTAAATGTTAGACCTTTAAGGTAATTTGTGAGTAATATGCTCTCTTCTTGTAATTGCTTTCTAGAACATTTGAACAACATTAAAATATGTGCAAGATAAGGTTTAGCAGATAAAGTTGTCAATTAGGTAAATAGGTAAGTGTGTATAAGAATTGATGGAATAGTGAACCCGAGAGTAAAGACTTGAGTGTAGAGTGAATCATGTTTGACAAATAAGTTAAGATGAATAAGGAAAGTAGAGCTGAAGGTTGTTAAATTAGACGATACGGGTTACGATTGTGAACAAGTTAGGCAAACAGGTAGAAAGATTAACCCTGTTCTAAAGACGTTTAATAAAAGTGTTATAAATAAAGTTGTTCCTGTTCATTATGTGTTAAGTTGATGAATGTCCAATAAAGTGTTAACTTATTATGAAGTGATTAGAATCGAATGTTTTTGAGGCAGTAACTCAAGTTAAAGAGAAGATTTTCATTATGTTTTCAAATGATTTTGTTAAGTTAACCATTCTAGTGTTGAAATTATCTTTCAAATCTTAAAGGGGTAAATCCTAAAGTTTCTCAGCTACACATAGTGATGCCTAGATTTCTTAAGCTCCTAAGTTGATTACAAAGTTGTGTAAGTTAATCCAGCATTATCCAAATTACGGCTATAAGTCTTTTTTTTGCCTATAAGGCAGCACTTAAAGAGTTGTTTATGAGTTCGCAAGCCGAAAAAATCCCAATTTCAGATTCTTAAGTTATGTCTTCATGTCCCTAGGTTATATTGAAGTGTGTTATGATAATCTAAGAAGTTTTCAAGAGATCATATTCCGAGAATCATGCTAATGTATCAGTCAAGTATTTGAAGTTGCGTACAAGTCTAAGAACTCAAGTCTTTATAAGTCTTTCCAATAACAAGTCTTAATTGATATGATTTTCATGTTATAACATACAGTTGAATTCTTTCAGTTATATTCAATTCATACATTCATATGTTTAGCTCCTGTTGAGTTATCATTTGAATTTTCTAAATTTAGAGGAGAGATTCTTCCATGTACCAATGTTCCTAATGTGTAAGTAAGTATAAGCACGTGCTATGATAATGATCAGTTAAGCTCATAACTTTGAATACCAGGAAGTATCCTAGATGTCACTTGGTTAACTAATACTAGTTTATACTTTATATAGAAATCTTATACGTTGTATTTCTGTAGTTAAGCTCTCAGCTCTATGTATATGCTAAGCATTATGAAAAATAACTCCAAGTTCCTATTTATAATTTCCATGTTTACCTGCAAATAAGGCTAATGAATTAAGAGTTATATGTGCTCATTGACGCGATAAATTTGATAATAGAATTCCAGTATATAGTTATCGATACATGTAAAGGAACCATCCTATGGGCAATATATATATGTAGTTCCTAGACGTTAAAGGATTGTATATAAATGAGAATCTATATGCTTCTACTCAAGCGATATGTTAAATTGGTAAGATTATTTGTAGGACATTACTTATAAGCCTACTACAGTTCTTATGTTGTCTAAACCTCCTGAAAGTCTGTCGAGTCACTGAGTTGACATGTTTTTGTGTAATTTGACTGCTTTACGTGATATATGTGCATATTTTCATATTTTACATGGTATATGTGCTCACTTGCATTTATATCTTACGAAAGAGGCCTATTTCGGCCATAAATTTATCATTTATCATTTCAATGCCATGTTAGTTCAATTGATTGAATATAAGCCATATTATCTCCATTTATAATTAATTCTGCGAATATTTTTATTTTACCCCTGTATGGAGTACCGGCTAGAGATATTTTTATTTTACCTTGATGTGGTAAACCGGCTGAAGATATTTTTATTTTTTTCTGGTGTGGTACACCGGCTGGTGGTATTTTTATTTTACCCAAGTATGATACACTTGCTGAAGATATTTTTATTCTACCTCGATATGGTACACTTGCTGGAGATATTTTTATTTTACCCTGATATGGTAGATCGACTGGAGATATTTTATTTTACCTCGATATTGTACACCGGGTGGAGGCATTTTTATATGGCTTTTATGGTCAGCTAGCCGCCAACATTACAATTATAGTTTTTCTTGTGCATTACTTGGTTGCATTTGCACTTTAATATTGACTTATTGTTAGGTTTCAGTTTCCAGGATCCATGCTATTACTATTCCTTATTTTTTGGCTCAGATATCATTGTTATCTTATATATTTGCAGTTTTTAGCCTTACACGCCAGTACATTTCATTCGTACTGACGTCCCTTCAGCTGGGGATCTATGTTCGTGCCGCAGGTGCAGGCAGAGGCTGGGATTGCTAGTTGCAGTAGTGGTTCATGAGATCAGCGGATGTGTTGGTATGCTCCTTTCTTCCTAGAGCTAGGGCTTAGTTATTTCATCTTGAGTTTTGAGTTATAGTTACAGGTAGGTTAGATTCTTGTTCAAACCATCAATTCAGTTTACTCATTAGAGGCTTTATGGACTTAAATGTATAGTATTTTTCAGTTTGTAGCCTTGTCGGCTTTTCGTTGCTTGGTTTAGCATAGTCATGGACTTATTGGCATTTCAGTTATTTATTTGTGGTAGTTGAGACCTTATGGGTCTAGATTTTTACTCCAGATGATTGTGACAGGTGGCCTAAAAGGCCTAGGTGTTACAGCAATAGATGCTATATAGTTGGCTTCCCGATTAGTTAGGTATCGGGAGCCAATCGCGCCCTTCATTAGTTTTGGGGCGTGACAAACTTGGTATCATAGCAAAGTCATAACCCAAGGAGTCCACAAGCCGTGTTTAGTAGAATCTTGCTTATGCGTATGTTGTGCACCATACTTATAATCAGGATGCTACAGGGCATTTAGGAGTTGTTTTACTTTGTTCATTAATAGATCGTGCTATAGAGCAAAGATGTAAGAGGGTTTTGAAATCTAAATTGTGCTTATGTTTCAGAATTCTCCTGTAGTAAGGTAGATGGATACGAGATTTATTGGCATTGATGCTGGAAGAGGGTCCCAGTCGCCCTCCTGCAATATGAAAGATACATTAGAGGCTAAAAGTGAGTTTTTTTTACTCCCCGTGTTACAGTTCTCTAGTTCCAGTCAAAGCTACCATGGGAAGGAATTCGACCCCTCATGTTGTCCTAGTTCCGGTAGAGTCAGGAGGAGGTAGAGTTGTTTATCCTCTAGCACCTTCAGGTTATCAAAGGGATGAGATTTTGAGTAATTATTTCAGAGGTTAACCGGAGTAGTGATATTTCAAAATCAACTTTTGAAATTAATGGCATGGTCCAGGGGAAATACTTTTGAGAGCTCTAATTACCATGGTTTTTTAGCCTAAATCCCCTAGCTTTTACGGATCAGTACTGCCATGGGAACTACAATGGGTTCGAGTTAGTAAGTTTTTGTACCGAAAGCTGGGCAGCATAAGTATTAACAAATATAGTGTCAGGTTTTATTCTTTGGCCCAATATGTTTTAGATAGGGTGCGGAATATGAGGATGGAGTATATCGATTGTATTAGGTTTGGGACCCCATTTGGTTTGAGAGTGTTTGGGAATGTCTTCCAAGACATAAATAACTACTGCTTGGATTCTAGTATTTTCTCAAAAGATGGATAGTCTGATTCATCATCTTCCAAGTACTGACAAAGAAGTAGAACAGAGTAAGAAGACCAAGTCGACAAGACTATTTACGGACCCTCATAGTGCTTGGAAACCCAGGACCCCAGACATTCAGTTTCTCCTTGAGATTGAGTCTCTCTTTATCCTTAGATTAGACTACAGTTTCTTTTAGTCCCCGTTTCCAAGATAGGCAATGACAGGACGTGGTAAAAGCAAAGGTAAAATAGCAACTTTAGGTTTGACATTGATTCTATATGTTAAGTGGTTAAGTTGTGATTTTCACTTTTTTCCATGATATTTCCTAAAAGTATGAATGTAAAATTGGTATTAGAGTAATCATAACTCCCATGGTAGTGTATAAATTTTCTTAGGGTTAGAAAAGTTGATGTGTTGTGAGTTTATAGCACTTTTGATGCTCAAAACTAAGAAAATAGCATGGGCAAGTATATTTATATGGATATAAGGAACTTTTTCTTTGGTTACAATATAAATAGGTGTTGGAGCAAAAATATGCAAAAGATAGCCTGAAAGTGTAGAAGATAGGATTAACTCACAGTCCTTAGTACGAGCCATAAAGAAGGTGCTACGAGCCGTACTGCAGGTCGTGAGAAGTTTCAGATGGCTGAGGATGAAGAAGTGCATCCTATGACTCTCAGTACGAGTCATACAAAGCTTGTACGGGCCATAGTGAATAAGTCGTGGAAATATTCAGAAGATTTGTATAAGAGGCTGACTCCTGCTACGGATAGACAGTACGAGTCGTGGCATCAAGGTACGAGTTGTACCAAAGCACCCATGAAAAACTTCAGAAAAATTTCAAAGTGTCAGAGTAAGACACGGAAGAACAGGACGACTCGTAGGAAGCATGTATGAGTTGTGCCAAGGTCCAGCACTTAGATAAAATTTCAGCCATCCAATGACATACGGGAAGAAGGTACAACCCGTACATACCTGCTACGGGTCATAAGACAAGTCATGACACAGGCAACTTCAGCTATGGAAATTCACCTTGTTAGCCTAGGAAAAGGATTTTTATGACTGTATAAATAGGTTTTATGTTTTATTTTCACTAGAGAGGTGATTAGGAGTGACTAAAAGTAACTAGAAATCAAGTTTGAGAGAATTAGACGTGAGAATTGAGCTGTTCGACTTGTGATCAATATTTTCTTGACTTTCTCTTGATCTTTATATTGTTCTTGACGATTTTTCTAATTAATACAAAGAAGTTTTTCTCTCATCCATAATTGTTAGTGTTGATTTATGTTTCTAATTATGAATTCAAATCACAATATTGCAACTATGAGAGGCTAAAACCTCCATAGCTAGGGTTGTGGGAACAATGGTGGATTAACAAGCTAAGGTTACCTAAAAGTGATACAAAACCAATGCAAAACACTTGTATTGTATTCTCTTCATGCTTAAATGTTTCTTAATGGTGTACAACTTTAGGACTTGCCTGAATACTTTACTTGCTTGAGACGGAGAGGTAGAGATTAGGAAAAGAGAATTACAACAAAGCCTTGATCTTGATGATCATTGTATTAACTTGAGTTGTGGTTGCAAGATAGTTAAATTTGGGACATAGTGATAATGGTTAATTTGCAATAGCTCATGAGACCTAACCTAGTGATTGAGTATAGTCATCCAATAGGGACGAACCAGTCGTTTGAATGAACCTAAGTTACCAATTTTACAAGTAAGCATTGGTGATGATCACATATGTATACTCGAAGTAGTTATGAACCCATGGGGAAAACAAAACCCTAGCTATCTTTCGTTCTTGATTTCAACTAAAGTTTTAACTGTGTTTTTAATTATTGTTTTCTTTTGGACCCGCAATTTGGAGTAACTATCTAAGAAGTTTACTTACCGGCTTTAGTCTAGGTCTTCCATATTATCTGTGGGTTCGACCCCAACTTCTAGTTGGGTTCTTTATTGACAACGTCTTTTTCATACTTCAGTAGGAGCTATGGTTTGAGAGTTATCAAAAAAAGTGGCGCCGTTGACGGGGAATGTGACTACGACTAGATTATTTGCTTGATTTGACTTTTTTTGTAGTTATTTCCTTAATTACATTTTCTTTTTTTTTTTGTACCCATAGGCTGTTTTTTGGTGAATGCCAAGCACTCGGAGTAGTGGAGTTCCCTTTATTCCGATGAACCCAGAAATTGAATGAACACTACAAGGATGGAAAACCAAGAACAAAAAGATGCCCACATAGCTTAAGAAGCTAGAAAAGCTGAGCTAGCTCGGCAAGCTACACTTCAGGATGCGAAAGATGTCAGAGAAGAGGTAGTTAATGTTGGTTGGCATGGGAGGGGCAACAGAGGTTATAGACTTGCCCCTCAGTTTTTTGGTGATGAGGACTCGGACATTGATGAAGTTGGGTCAACTGAAGCATTTGTGCCACCACTACTACCTGTTGGGGCCAAATTTGATATCACGAGCACCATAATTCAATTGTTAAACATGAAAGGGGTTTTCAGTGGACACGCAGCGGATGACGCCAACCTGCACTTGATGAACTTCATAGGAATATGCAAGGCGTACAGGTTTCCCGGAGTTAGCCAAGTTGCCATTCGGCTAAGACTTTTCCCCTTCTCTCTATCAGGGGAAGCCACTTTATGGTTATCGGAGTTTCCCAATGACTCCATAACCAACTGGAGGGAACTCAAGCAGGCCATCTTGGAGAGATTCTTTCCCCCCTCCAGAATGTTGTAGCTAAAGGATGAGATCTACAATTTTCAAAAACTCATGACCGAGGAACTTCATTGAACCTGGTTAAGGTTCAAGAGGAAGTTGACAAAGTGCCCGAACCATAAAATCCCAGATGGCAGTTTTTTAGAATCTTTTACAGGTCTCCAAATAATAGCACAAAAGTTGTTGTATACACGATGGCAGGAGGAGCATTGAGGAGTCACACCTGGGAGAAAGCTGCTACAATCCTTGAGAAGGTGACTAAGACAAACAGGGCATGGCATCCAGGGAGGCTGATGCAGCAGTCGGTACATATGCTATTGGTTTGATTGCAGACCAACGTACGAAGGAAGCAAAATGCAACCAAGAGTTGGCTCACATGCACACATTGTTGGATTTGCTTACAAAGCACATCATGGGAGCAGGAGCCAAAAAGGTAAATGTAGTGTGGACATAAGGAATGAAGCCGAGAGTTGATCACTCTAATTCCGAGGAAGAGGCAAATTTCCTGGATAGCCAAGTGGCGGGTTTTCGAGCCAATGCCCAAGTTTCTGGACAAGACAATTGGAACCAAGGCTCTAGAAACCAAGGTCGGAACCAATACATGGACAACTACAGCCAAAATAGGTACAGAGATAGGAGCCACGATCGTGAGCGTAATGGAGAATGAAGAAGAAACAATGGCTACCAAAATGTCTGGGTTGGAGTTTATGTGACTCCTAATGCACGAGAGGGGGAGGCTGGGCAATCAAAGTTAGAGAGTATGATGGATGAGATACTGAAGAAGGTGAAGTCCACTGATGAGCAATTGAAGGAGATCCGTGGTGACATATCAAGTATGGCCAGAGAGTGGAATCTCATGCAACCGCCATCAAGAAGATTGGGCAATTGTTAGGATCACTGAACCCTAGATAAAAGGGTACACTGCCTAGCAACACCACCCAGAATCCAAACAATGATGGCCACTGCATGGCGGTGATGACTAGGAGTGGTAAGACCATAGTTGACCCTTCTTTTCTGGTCGTAGTTGAATGAAAGAAAGAGAGAATTATTTAGCAAAGTGATAAGAGTGCTGAGATGGAGAGTGTTGAGTTGCCAGAGGCCCCCATAGAGGAAAACGAACCTGACATTGATCAAGGAGCAACTCAAGTGCATCGAGCTATCCTGCGACCACCACCATTATTCCCTCAAGGAATGAAGAAAAAGGCAAAAAATGGTAAGTTCCAGAAATTCTTTTCAATGCTTAAGAAACTATCTGTGAACATACCATTGGTAGAGGCGTTGGAACAAATGCCGGGATATGCTAAGTTTATGAAGGACTTGGTGACGAAGAAAAGGTCCATAAGCTATGAGAGGGTAGACAATGTACATCACTGTAGTGCATAGCTACACTAGTCCTAGCTCAAAAGAAGGAAGATCCAGGTGCTTTCACTATACCGTGCACCATTGACAATGTCGAGTTCGAAAGGGCATTTTGTGATCTAGGAGCAAGCATGAACCTGATGCCCTTGGCAGTATTCAAGAAATTGGGCTTAGGATCCCCCACACGACTACAATGCGGCTACTAATGGCCAACAGAATTGTGAAGAAGCTAGTGGGGATCATGTTCGATGTACTGGTTAAGGTGGACAAATTTATATTCCCAGCAGACTTCATGATTTTGGATTGCGAGGTCGATTATGAGGTCCCCATAATTCTGGAGAGACCATTCCTTGCGACTGGGAGGGCCTTAGTAGATGTGGAGGCTGGCCAGCTGAAGTTTAGACTAAACAAAGAAGAGGTCACTTTCAACATTTACTGGACAATGCAGCAACCCAAAGAATACAGTGTAATCTTAGCACTAGATGATGAATATGAGTCACCTGACGAATTTTGAATAGTTAAGAGACTTGTGTCGTGCCGCGACGTTAAATCAAGCGCTTCTTAGGAGGCAATCCAAGTGGTGGCTTAGTGAAGTCTAAGTAACCAGGCCACCTGCGTCGTGTCATGACGTTAAATCAAGCGCTTCTTGGGAGGCAACCCAAGTTATTGAACTAATGTGTGCTCAGTGTGTAGGTTAAACAAAAATAGGAGGCAGAAAAAGTGCTGAAAAAGCAGCTTCTACGGCTCTCAATACGACTCGTGACAACATCCTACAAGCCATAGTAGGAGGAGTGGTGAGGTTCAAAGATGTAATTCAGAAGTAACGACCTATGAGTCCTCATACGAACTGTACCCACCTTGTACGAGTCGTAGGATGTACTTGTAGGTCCCCAGGTTAATTTTCAAAAATCTGACTTACGGGTCCAAGAGACGAGTTATACGTCCTTCTTACGACTCATGGTACGAGTCGTGATGGTTCAAAGTTTTTAAAATTACCCAACTCGACCCAGGTTTTCATATCTGCCCTTTTTCTATTTTAAACCACATACCTCACATGACCCTTCTTCCCATGCGAACAAAATCAAAACTACGAACCCTACCTACGAATCCTTACACCCGTGACTCAAATGTATGAGCAATTTCTCAAATTAAGTGTCTCAACCCACATTTGCGATTACCAGTCGAAGAAACAAGCAACAAGTAAGTAATGCATTGAATATCTAAAATCTTAACTTGCTTGAAGTTATCACTGTCAAAACCCCTGTGAGTAGTGGTTTTTGCTCAAAAAATCTGAAAAGATACAATGATCAGGGATGTTATCAAACCATGAACGACTTGGAAAACATTATATTTTTGTTGGGATAAACATGTGAATTGAAGCCTTTCAAATTTGGGTTACGGTTAGTGACTGAAAAGGGGAGGGATGAGTAGTGGTTAATTGATTGAATGATATACCTAGACCTAGGGAAACCTGAGTAACCAAATTGTGAAAAAAATCCCTACAAACTGAACAAAAATTGAATAAGTCAAGAAAGTGGTATGCAACACAGTACGGTTCGTGGTTTGTCACTACGAGTCGTACTTTGCATCGTACCCAAGAACTGAGTAGGGCTAAGCAGAAGAGTCCTTCCTACAACTCATGGAATCAACCTAAGGGTCGTACCATGATTCATGGAAAAATATAGAGAAAATGGCAATGTTGGGGCTTCATAAGATGACTCAAGGTATGGGTCGTACGTTCGTGGTACGAGTCGTACTTATGAGCAGTAAAATGCATACAGAGTTTCTAGGCCTTTATATAAGTCGTACCTTCAAGGTATGACCCATACGGTCCACCCGTGTTAAGAATCTTAAATTGTGATTTTCTAGTTCTTTTTTCTCAAATATGGAATTTTAACTTTCTTCTCTACAGGAACAATGAAAATGAAGCGAAAAGCATCCAAAGTGATAGCCCGGAGAACATTAATTGATGAAACATCTGAGTCCGAGGCTGGGCAAGCAGGCAACTCTCCTAGTGGTTCGGTTGAGGATTACCATGTAGATACTTCAGACACTGACGGAACCAGAACCACTAGGGAGAAAGCAAGAGCACAAGCCGAAGAAACTACTGTCATATCTTCCCAAGCTCCCCAGTTTGAGGAGGGAGCTAGAGGAGGTAATCAGGAGTCGGGAAACGACTCAAACGCAGTAGAAGTGTCTGAGGAAACCCAAACAGGTGAAGCAAGTGGAAGCAATGAATCAGAGGAGGAGGCTCCAAATGCTGCACAAGTATAGACCCCATCCAGAGAGAATCGAACAGTCCGGTAGAGAATGCCAGGAGCTAGAGAGATTTATGAGCAAGGAATTCTCTCATCGCCTAGAAAAATCCAAGGTGGAGCATCCAGGAAGAACCACAGATCCTCTTAAACTCACTAAATGAATTTGAGGAGATGAAAAAGATATTCAGCTTCTATGGTTTTGAGTGGATGGCCAAGACTCCAGCTCAGCATACAACAGAATTGGTCAGGGAGTTCTATGCCAATTATATGGCCACCATGGAGCAAAAGGCAAAGGAGGGGCAGAAAATAAAAGGCCTGCCCTGACTGGAGAGTGTGTTGGTTTGAGGATGAGAGATAAACATATAAGAGAAGACCATATCTCGGGTTCTGTATGGACCACAGTTCGTGCCTACACGGAAAATGCCTGACTAAGACTACAGGGTGGAGGCAATGAAGCAGATCAAGAATGTGGGCTTGCAGGAAAGGAGAGGCAGCTGCAATGGTTGGTAGGTGTGATTGCTGAAAATAAGGACGGAGTTGAATGGGTTACTGGTGGAAAGCAGGTGACAAAGAACTCACTCAACTTCATAGCTAAAGCCTGCTGGACACTAGTACGCCACCGGTTAGCACCCATGGTCAATGTCAATACATTGAGTGCTGACAGAGCAACTTTGGTGGCATGCCTCATGCCTCTTTATCCTATTAACATCCTGAGGATCATCGCAGAGGAGATATGAGATCGAGCTGTGGGAGTGAGCACTACCATCCTATTCCCGAATTTTGTATTAAGGCTATGCATAGAGGCAGGAGCGCCAATAGGATGGGGTGAGGAGCGTCTGATCGGAAGCCAGAGGATTGCAGACATCAGCCTTATTCGGGATGAGATGAATGTCACACCCCACCTTGGAAGGCATGACTGTCACCTGGTGCCTTACTAGGACCTGAACTGCTAAACTGACTGAGCCTAAGCACCTATGGTGCAAGGCTGACTCTAACTCGGGAATCAAGAAAACAAAAGGCTATATAGCGGCTGTTTAAATACAACCCCCGACCGACAAGGCCTATAGCCCCTATGAAATTAAACAACTAACCAGAGACAAACAATCAAGAGAGTTATATGCGGGCCAAAAAGGTCGCCAATCAACAGCTAAATAGGGCCCCACACGGCAAACACACATAGTTTAAAACACATATGGGCCCCACATGGCCGACATCATCTAACCACAGGAAAGTAACACAATCTGCAAGCCTCTAGTAGTAATAAAATGGTCTGCACAGTGCCCCGACCTACCCATACTATAAAAACAAAAGGAATACACCTCTATCACACCAGCCCCGGATGAAGGGAGCTGACGGTTCTGTACAGCTGACTAGAACTACGAGGGACCTACTCGTCATCAATCTACACCTGCAGGCAAGTAATGCAGCGTCCCAGGAAGGGCTTTAGTATAATATGTACCGAATATGTAAGGCAATAGATAAGCTGAACAGGACTAGAAGTAAATAAAAAGAAGAGCCGAAAGATTAACCTGTACGTCTGCTGATTCGTAATCTACATCTAACTGACACTACATGTACATAAGCTAAGACTGCACACTTACACATTTATACACTATAGCTAGCAGACAAGAATTCATAAAAGAACCCCACCTGGCCCCATAAGCCGGGAGGTAAAATCAGCACGAAATAACTCGTTCAAGCCCCCATAAGTCCTGGCGAGCACATCTTAATCTATATACCCCTACTCAGGTGTATACAACTCTACTGGTACTGTAGCCAACCTACTGATCCCCTAGGTCTACAATTGGGCCCTCTTGGCCCCTTAACTATAGCAGTGTCTGAGTTCGGAGGACTCCTGACCTCTACATCCCGGGTGTAAACACTCGGCGGGGGCGTGTATAAGTCCAACCACGACAATATGAGGATCTAGATCCCCATCTTCATCCCTTACGGACGGCATGCCACTCTGTAGAGTGACGTATCCTCTCCCCTGGCGGGCGAGTCGACACAACTATTAACCCTGGCGGTCATGGAAGGCTTCTAACTGAGGGCAGCCCCAACCTAGGTGCTATATTGACACATCAATCTATCTGTATAAAGAGAGCATATATGGACTTCTGGGCCTAACGCTAAAGTTATTTGCTTCTGGGATAATCTGTATGGTTGTCTGCAGGCACGCCATGCGTCCGTATTTGATTAGAGGATCCTGATAGTGATCATGATCTCTAATAGTCTGAGATGAATAGAGCGAGGTCTGAAGTGGCCTAACAATACTCTGAATGTCCTACTCGAACATCTATAACTCATGAATAACTGTGGGATTGCGGATAGCTAACTACTTTATTCTTCTATTAAACAACTATAGGGAAGCGCTTGGTCGAACTTGCTTCTATGCGATCGGCACCCTGGTCCTCCATAGGGAGCTTACCGATCTCTTTAACTTGTGGTTAACACTGTACCAGCAGAGTACTACTGACTCCTTAGGACTTTTTTGAATCCATTGGGATCTATATTACTTCTAGGCAATTCCTAATCTTATAGGCAATTCTATATAGACTAGCCCTCTCCTAGCACTCTGTATTTGAATACCTTACAAGAACCGGCTAGGGTGCTGGCTCGGTCACTGACTATTGATGTGGACATCTCCTTGGGGTACCCACGGGTTTATTTGACTCGAATGACTGGGCTGGCTTGCTGGGCGTCCTACATGATAACTCTTAAGGTGACTAAGACTGACAATCACTGATAAGGCTAAAGGGATGGCGGATGATTACTCAATACACTGGAGAAATCTGGTGTCGCAAACTCTAGAATATACCTATTCTGTCTCTATATCTGGTTCTAGAACGTACGATAACGTCAATGACTCTAGGGATACCTTCCTGCCAACACACGCGCTAGCTGGTCGTTAGACCGCCAAACTGCACCCATGCTATTTAAATAACTGATTCAGGCCAATAACTCTTACGGGCTTCTGAAGTCTAGGTCTAGCAACAAACATACAAGTCTACTATCACAATTAACTGAGTACTAAAGAGTTTCTATAGCGTTCATAACGTGAATCACATTTAACCTGCTTTCTTTCAGCGAGGGGTCCTGCAGTACGTTCTGTATACGTTTTCTAGCAGCTAACCAGAATTTATGTAGCTGTAATTGATCTTGGGCAAATTTATATGCCCAAGTGATACTCAAATGTGTCATTTTGCCTTGTTTATCTCTCGATGTTTGTACATTCTCATGTGAATTGTAATAAAATGTGAATTTATACTAACCAACATGATTAGTGTTGTTTTGCAGGAAAAAAATAAAGTTATGGAGCTAAGATGCATGTTGGGAGAGATTGGGATGGGACTCGGAAGCTAGCAAGGGAAAATGCACAAGGAAAGCACGAATTAAAGGGGCTCCGCGATGGAGCCGTATCACGTTGCCATCGCGGATGCCTTCTGCCTAGATGCTTAAAATGTGTCAAATTCCAGTGAAGGTGCGTGTTGGGGCCGTGGCACGTTGGCCTAGCCCCGCGTTGCACGTCGTGCCACGTTGGGCCTTAATACCTGGACGACCGGATTCCAGTGAGGGTCCGTGTTGGTGGCGTGTCATGGAGGTAGTGCTCCGCGATGCACTCCGTGACACGTTGCTTGTATTCCGGGAAAAATTCCCACTAGTATAAATAGAACACTTAGGTTCATTTTTTATAATGCTGACTTGGTGGAGCAAGAACGTGGGTTACAGGCAGTTGAGGGGACAAAAATCTCAGGGTTTTTCTCTATCTCCTTCTTCTTTATTTCAATTGCTTATATGTTTAACACTCATTTAACGATGTTTAATCCACAAATGAGTGGCTAAATTCACTTTTTGCTGAGGTTAAGAACATTTGTATTGAAATGTGATTATTGAGAAATTGGTTTTTCATCTTTTCTTCCATGGTTGTTCTATTGATTCTTGTTCTTACTGCGTTAATGTATGGCCAACGTTAATGTATATCTAAAAAGTCCGGTTTCACTCGAGAGAGCAAGAAATTGGAAAGTTGTGAATTGATAGGATATGATCTTTTCTTAGTTTGGGAAAATTGAGAATTGATTTACCTTCAGGATAGAAATATACCTGAAAGTCGTATTAGTTAATTAAGGAATCGGTTTTGTATGGCTAGAACATGAATATCGTTTTATCACAGAAATGTTGGTGAAAGGTTCATGATTCTTAAGTTGGGTTAAATACGAGAGTTTTAATCCATAGGCAATAATTCTTGACTAGCAACCGGAGGAAAGATTAACCAAATTGTATCGATAATTTATTTCTCTACATGTTCATTTTAGCCTCAGCATGATCATACTTATAGTTCAGACTCAAATTATATATTCGTTTTAGACTTAGTACAAAATTAGGAAACAAAATATGAAACTCTTCTTCACACTGTTGTCTGCAGTTCAGAGTTAAAGTTTATTGACACTTGATTAGATTGATTCCTTAGTCCAGTCCCTGTGGGATCGATACTTGGCTTACTTGTGCCACTTTACTACTTGTTCGACCACGTGCACTTATGTGTAGTTATACCCAACAAGCTGAACAAGTTTTTGGAGCCGTTGTTGGGGACTGGCAATTGGTAAAATTGTTTTTTTAGTGTTAGTTTACAAATTCTATATAAGCGCTGACATCTTGGTCTTAGTGTTTGTTTTAATTCTTTTTTTTTATTATTTTTTTTCTTCTTTTTCGGATACCCTTATTGACATGACATCATGGAATACAAATGGTTTAAATGGTGGATACTCATATTTTGGTGAATCTTGTCTGAATTGCGGAGGACACCACTCGTGGAAACACTGTAACACGTGCAATATATGTGGTAGTCAAGATGGCCATTGGGATGGCTGTCCGAATGCATATTCCCCTCCCCCAAGCCTCTATTATGATCCTTCTGTTGTTTTTGCTGAATATAGGCATGCTGAAAATGAGGACTTGGGACACCAAGCTCAAATAGAAGACATGCTGAAACAACTCCTGGAGCAATCAGAAGCAATGAAGGAGGCGATGGCAGTATTGAGAATTCAGCAAGAAGAGAATGCAGAGGCTCTGGAAAGGATGAGCGTCAAAGTCACGGAGATGATTGCTGAGGCTGAAGCTTGTGATAAATTGCAGGTAACAGTTTTATCCGATATTCAAAAGGAACTACAAGAGGAAGACAAGGGTGAATTTTCGGATGAAGCCCAACAATTATAATCTCTTGAGTGTCCCCGTGATGGGCTCACACTTATGGAAAATCCATTCATGGAAGAAGAGATAGAGTATCCCCCAGTTGACATTAATGGAGAGATAGATGTCGATGCTGATAAGGTTTATACAAGTAAGGAGGGCAAGCACAATGCAGTTTCAGAGTTGAGGTTTATTGGACCACACTCGAAGCATTTTTTGACATTAAGTTTTGTTGACAACATAGAAATAGAGTCTTCCAAGCTTATAGAGAAATGTCTAGAGGAGGACCAAGCCCCATATATTTTGAAATATGCTGACTCGAAGAGACAAAATGACTTCGCTTACTTAAGGGCCAATAAGTTCAAAAGGCAACATCTACTGCTTGGTCCTTACAATTTTTCACCACCACCCCTGGAGCATAAGAGGAAATTAGAGAAGAAATTAGGGGTGAGATTCATATCCTCAAGGTGGAGGAAAATGTGGTGAAACTTGGTACGTCGTGCCGTGACGGTAAACCCGGCTCTGTACGGGAGGCAACCCGTGAAATTTTTGTAAAATGTGAATAGATTTCATAGAAAAAAGAAAAGAGAAAAAAAATGAGAAAAATAAAAAAAATAATAAAAACAAAAATTGTATTTTATGTGAAACCTATAAATTCTAACCAATTTCTTATTGTGAGATGAATTTCGGGTTGAATGGAGGATAAATGTGCAAAGGATCGCAAAGGAAAAATCGAGGTAAGAAAAATATAAAAAGTGGCAAAACAGTGAGCCCACGCGATGGCTCCGTGTCACGGAGGAGGGCCTCCGCGTTACCCTCCGTGACACGTTGAAGGTAATTCTGAAATTTTTACAAATTCCAGAACACCTACGCGATGGCTCCGTGTCACGGAGGGCATGCTCCGCGTTACCCTCCGTGACACGTTGAAGTGTATTTCGCGACGGGTCACACCGGGTCACCGGGTGACCCGCGCAAAAAACCCCTCTTTTTAACCCCGTTTTCCCTCATTTTTTCCCATTCCTCACCTCCTTCGGGACAAACAACCCAAAATCCCCCCTTCCCCAACCTGACACGGACCTAGGAGCTAAATTTCTTCAACTTTTCTTCGACATCATTGAATTGAAGGTATGTTTGCTAACTTCATCTCATTTCTTGTCTTATTTTTTCGATTTTTAGCATAGAAAGTGAGGGAAACTAGCCCTAAGTGTAAATTGAGCATGAATTCATGTAAATTATTGTTGATTGATATTTGTAGTATCGTTGTGATGGTATGAACTCGATAATACATGTTTGATTGAAATTCTTACGAAATTGTAGCTAGGGTTAGAATTCAAATATGAAGAAGTTAAAATTGAGTTGAAATGTGAAATTCTTCTTGGTTTGTGCATGTTGGGTGAGGAACATTATGTTGTGCTTAACGTTAAGACGATTAAGGCGTGACGGATTGTCGGGTTAATGAAGTTGTTGAAATTGCATAGAAATTGGGAGAATTGTATCGGTTTTATTGATAGAAATGTGTGCTAAGTTCTATGTGATGAAATGTGAATGATAGTAATGTTGTGGTTAGCTGTATGAAGTCTGAGTAGTACAAAAGAATTTATACCATCGAATTCTCTGAATGCATGAGGCATATTTGTTGTGTTTTGTTTTTTGTTTTATAAATTGGAAATAAGTATGATCTTGCCGTAATGTTGTGATTGTGGCTAAAGACTAAGTGTGGGGTGACCTAGCTTAACCCAACCTTAGTCGAAGCACATTTAAATTGGAATAACATTGGACCTGTCTGTTTGGTTTGACAGGAACGATGGCAAGCAGGCAAGAAAAAGGGAAGGGCGCATCAACATCAGGCGCCGGAAGGAAAAGAATTAGACTGGGAACAGCAATCCCAGCAGCACTAGCGGTTCCACGCGGCCAACACCGTCTATATGGAACCCGATTGGTGACAGAGGAGGGGAAGAAATTGTATGCAAAGCATAAGGAAAGCAAATACTTCCCCGAAGAACACATTGCTAGGGAACCATTGACACAAGAGTTTCCCAGGATTGTCCACAAGATTGAGGCAGCCGGGCTAAACTTCATCTTTGAAGAGCCTAAGGAGTGCAACCTGCACCTGATTCGGGAATTCTACGCTAACTGGAACCCGACACTCAAAAGTCACATCATAAAGATAATGGGGCAGATAGTCACTTTTGAGCCCACCACCTTAATGCCATCTTGGGGGCACGGGACACAGACGCCCATGTGCTTCGGCAGCTGAATATCACTCCACCATATGCGGACATCAGACGCACCTTGTGTGGAGCCCGATCTACAGCACGGTGGAGCAGGCATTAGGAGAGGGGCTACTATCAGACTTTGCCCTACTCACAGATGAACAGGGAAGCCAGGATATGGCTTAAGATTGTTTGTTCCTGCCTGATCCCGGGGGTGCATATGACAGATGTCACCCGGGATCGTGTGTGGTTGGTATACGCCCTGATGAAGGGGCTGGAGATCAACGTTGGGGCGGTGATTATTTCCGCCATGAAGAGAGCCCATTTGCATCAAGGGCACAGGTACGGGTTTGGTGGCTTACTGACCATATTCCTGAGGGGCCTAGATGTTGAGGAGGAGGCCCTTGACTATATCCCGCAGATGGAGAGGCGGGCCTTAGATGTCACCAAAACTAAGGCACCCGACACCACTCATGGGCCAGTTCTCACATTAGCCGAGCGACATGCTCGAGATGATCAGTACATGGCTCGCATGTTTGGGATGCAGATGCTCCAGCTGCGCATAGGCGGGAGGCCGGCAACAGAAAATGAGCTATGGCAGCTCGAGCTAGACTATCCTTTTGGCGAAAATGTCAGGGCTCTATGCCGAGTGGGGCCAGCTTTTGTGGAGCCCACCGATGATGATGTCCCCACAGATGAGGAGACACGTCGTGATGACTCCGATGTGGAGTCAGATGATGACGACGGGGGCAATTCAGAC
This sequence comes from Datura wrightii, assembly GCA_035772735.1. Lineage (NCBI taxonomy): Eukaryota > Viridiplantae > Streptophyta > Magnoliopsida > Solanales > Solanaceae > Datura > Datura wrightii. Next base: position 103,735,860 of record JASDFA010000007.1, read on the forward strand.
ATGGGAGATGAGGCAGCGGCACCTGACGAAGAAGTGGAATACTTTGATTGATCAGGGAGTTTCACCACCTACTTTTGTACTATGCTAAATTTTGAAAGCACTGGGGACAGTGTTCGATTTAAGTGTGGGGTGGGAGTAGTTAGGTGTTGGTTGCTGTAGTTATTAATGTATGTCTCTGTTTTGTTGTTGTGCTTGGATAAACTTGTGACCCTGTGATTTTTATGGATGTCTGTATTGTAATTAAGGTGAAGCTGTTGTGTGCTGTTGAATGTTGTTAGCTTGTTTTGTACATATTTTTGTTTTATCAAAATGATCGATATTTTTAAAAATTTTCATGAATTTTTTAATTTTTGGGTTTCTCGGCGTTTGTTGTCGGTTCTTTTATCGAGAATAGTCCCATTGAACCGAAGTCGTAGTTAGTAATCATTCCCTATGATGGATGGATGATGACCGTCTTAAGGGAAATGTAGTCGTTAGGAGTAGATTTTTTTTGTTCATTTTTTCTTTTAGTTTTGTTTTTTTTCTTTTATTGGTTGGTATCCCAAAACCTGACGTTACTTTATGGTTGCGAAATTCTGGTTGCGTGTTGTACATGATAGTTGAAATGCAAAGGTGATTCGGATGAAAGCATACAACTTTGTAAATATGTTGAGATACCTAGGCCACAGAGTTCGATTCGGTGTGATTGAGGCTTAATGCTTGAATTCTTGTAATTAGCTGATTGAAGAGTCTGTGAATATGTCTTGAGTTGAGCATGCGGAATGAGTGTATGGTGAGGTTTCATTTCTTCCATGCTATTGTGAAGTGTCTAGAACTTGCCTTGTGTGTGTACAAAACGAAATGAAGGATGTGTATTGTAGGAAAGGATGTAGGCATTTCTTTGCTTTAACCGAAAGTTTTTTTCTTTCATTATCGTACCCACCTTGAATGTACACCCTAGATAGCCAATTGAGCCTTTAGCCTATTTCTTTCTTTTGTCAAAAAGGTGTCAACCGAGCTTAACCCCTTCTTTTCATTATCCATGAATTTGATCCAGAACTCTTAAGTGCTCAAGAAAAAAAAATTAAATAATTTTCCCAAAGCGTCAGGGAGTGATAATTTTGAAAAGAAGAGAAAAAGCAGAGTGATGAAAGGAAAGAAAAGGTCGAAGGTGCACTTGGTATAAATCAAATATAATGAAGATGTATAAATAATCTTTGTTATTAAGTCAAGTGTGCTTAAAGATATGGAGTCGAAAATAAAGACAAACTTCAAGAATGGGATGATGAAGGAAGAAACAATGTTCATAAGGTTGATGGGATGGATTGAAAAAAAGCGCTTAAGGAGGCTAGTTGTTATTATTGGTTAGCCCAGTATTTGCTAGTTCCGTAGCTTACATTACAACCCGTTAAGTCCTACGTGATCTTACATCATGTGTCCTTATATTAGTGGAGTAATACACTAAAGGCAAGCCTATTGTTCATGACATGATGTATGTTAATTCTTTTGGGAGAGAGAGCGAAATCTTGTTTATATGCCCCTGCATGTAATGTTTTGAGTTCATGTGATTAAAAAGGGGAAAATTCTCTTGTGGTGAGGGCACATGCTCGACGAGAGATTAAATTTTGTGTCGGATATCTTGATCAGCTGATTTGCATGAGTTTACCGATATCGAGAGTCGATTCTTGAGTCTAGGAGGTCTTAATGTGTTGAAGGTCATTGTATTGATAAGACTATGCATGTTTTCTTGATGATTTGCTGTATTAAATAATTGATATAACTGTAGCTTGAATTGTCAAGCCAAAGTACCCAGGATGGGGTGTCAATTACATGAGGTGTAAGATTATTGTTCGGGGATGAACAAGGATTTAAGTGTGGGGTAAGTGATCCTGGGAAAATTTATATGCCCAAGTGATACTCAAATGTGTCATTTTGCCTTGTTTATCTATCGATGTTTGTACATTCTCATGTGAATTGTAATAAAATGTGAATTTATACTAACCAACATGATTAGTGTTGTTTTGCAGGAAAAATATAAAGTTATGGAGCTAAGATGCATGTTGGGAGAGATCGGGATGGGACTCGGAAGCTAGCAAGGGAAAATGCACAAGGAAAGCACAAATTAAAGGGGCTCCGCGATGGAGCCGTGTCACGCTGCCATTGCATATGCCTTCTGCCTGGATGCTTAAAATGTGTCAAATTCCAGTGAAGGTGCGCGTTGGGGACATGGCACGTTGGCCTAGCCCCGCATTGCACGTCGTGCCACGTTGGGCCTTAATACCTGGACGACCGGATTCCAGTGAGGGTCCGTGTTGGTAGCTTGTCACGGAGGCAGTGCTCCGCGATGCACTCCGTGACACGTTGCTTGTTATTCCTGGAAAAATTCCCACTAGTATAAATAGAACACTTAGGTTCATTTTTTATAATGCTGACTTGGTTGAGCAAGAACGTGGGTTATAGGCAGTTGAGGGGACGAAAATCTCAGGGTTTTTCTCTATCTCCTTCTTCTTTATTTCAATTGCTTGTATGTTTAACACTCATTTAACGATGTTTAATCCACAAATGAGTGGCTAAATTCCCTTCTTGCTGAGGTTAAGAACATTTGTATTGAAATGTGATTATTGAGATATTGGTTTTTCATCTTTTCTTCCACGGTTGTTCTATTGATTCTTGTTCTTACTGCGTTAATGTATGGCCAATGTTAATGTATATCTAAAAAGTCCGATTTCACTCGAGAGAGCAAGAAATTGGAAAGGTGTGAATTGATAGGATATGATCTTTTCTTAGTTTGGGAAAATTGAGAATTGATTTACCTTCAAGATAGAAATATACCTGAAAGTCGTATTAGTCAATTAAGGAATCGGTTTTGTATGGCTAGAACATGAATATTGTTTTATCACAGAAATGTAGGTGAAAGGTTCATGATTATTAAGTTGGGTTAAATACGAGAATTTTAATCCTTAGGCAATAATTCTTGACTAGCAACCGGAGGAAAGATTAACCAAATTGTATCGATAATTTATTTCTCTACATGTTCATTTTAGCCTCAGCATGCTCATATTTATAGTTCAGACTAAAATTATATATTCGTTTTAGACTTAGTACAAAATTAGGAAACAAAATATCAAACTCTTCTTCACACTATTGTCTGCAGTTTAGAGTAAAAGTTTATTGACACTTGATTAGATTGATACCTTAGTCCAATCCCTGTGGGATGGATACTTGGCTTACTTGAGCCACTTTACTACTTGTTCGACCACGTACACTTGCGTGTAGTTATACCCAACAAGCCGAACAGTAATCCCTATTAGCAGCTACTCGCAACATATCTGATATTTAAATATGTATATCAATAACAGCTAATTACAATATATCGAGTTACAATCTAATGTTAGCAACTATCTACAGCATCTGAGATCGTTATTTCTATTCGAGAGAATAAGTCATAACACTGTACGACAAGGATACTTGCCGAGAGTTTACCCCTACATACCTCGTTCGTTGTTTTCTGACTAACTAATGAGTATCAGCTTGTATTCAACTTCCCTTCTCAACTGTAATCATATTAATAGAAGAATAGGGCCAACTTCGTTACTGAATTCGAAGAAAACAATAGCTTTCTATGTATATACTGACTATACTTCAACTTATCGAAAGACGATCAAAAACTCATAATTTCTCGGGAATCTAGAAGGGAGAAATACTTCCTTTAATCCTAGGATCGTATTGACACTAGTTTGGAGAAATTCCAACAACTTTGGCTCGGCGGGACGACGATTCGCCGGGCAAATTTCACGAAACTAACTCCATAGAAATGCTTCCTGCAGCCTTATACTTCGATACCCGAAGTTAATTTGGATTTGGACGGCATCTAGCGGCGTAATCGGATGAAAATTAAATGTTTTCCTTCGTCCCTATTCTCTGCTGGTCGTGATATATATGAATTATAATCTATCTTCTAAGTCTGAGACTCTTATATACTTGAGGCAACAGACAAGGCAACGTGGCACGTTGCCCAATGCGCTAATTCTGCTCGGTGCCACGTTGGCCAAAGCAGAGGAGCAGCTCAGTGCCACTTTGCCCCTCTGGGCAGCTTGGTTCGGCCTTCTCTCACGAAATCCCAACTTAGCACTCATTCGACCTTTCCCCGGGCCCTTTCCTCTTATGTGTAACACTCTAAAACTCTCAACCAACATGCGAATAGGCCGATTAAATGCTAGAAACTTACGGGATGTAACATCCTCCCCCCCTTAAGAACATTATTCCTCGAATGTTAACTTCTACTTGTAAGAATCATAACCTTGCAATTACTTATTCTGGAAAAATTTCGGTAGAGTCTCCCCTCTTATATGGCTATCCAAAAACCCTGAAACGCAGAAAAGTCCAATAGAGGTACTTGATAGAATACTATAGCATTCATTTCACAATAGACTGAAATCAATTATATCACATATACATGTATGTAATGCAACCTACAAAACAACAGCATCAACATACCTCTAGCTGCACAATCTGACTAAGTCTGAAATAACTGAGGATATCTGGTTTTCATATCTTCTTCTGCTTCACAGATCATCTCCACTCGGTTCTTATTCCGCCATAATACTTTAACGGAAGCAACATCTTTAGTTCTTAGTCTGTCGATCTGCCGATCTGGTATGGCTACTGGAGCTTCTTCATAAGCTAACTGCTCAGTGATTTGGATGTCTTTGACTGGAACAACTCGGGAGGGATCTCCTATGCACTCCCTCAAGATTAATACCTGAAAAACTGGATGAACAGATTGTGATTCTGGAGGTAAATCCAATTCATTAGCCACCTGGCCTATCCTTCAGCGAATTTGATGTGGCCCAATAACCCTCGGGCTGAGCTTTCCTTTCTTACCAAATCTCATCACACCCTTCATCAGTGAAACCTTCAGGAATACCCAGTCACCCACATTAAACTCTAGGTTTCTCCGCCGCACATCAACATAAGATTTTTGGTGGCTCTGAGCAGTTAGCAGACGTTTCTTGATAAGCTTTATTTTTTTCCTTCTGCCCATTTTCCCATGTCCAGGTTTGCTCTATCTGCCAGAAGTTATCATCCAGAAGGCTTCCACTTCAATTTATAGTGGGCCTCAAGAGTCTGAGTTGTATATTCTACTTAGCCACTAATTGGGTTACGAGGAACCGTGCTTAAGTTAACATATGTCACTGTCTGTTCCAACATCCTTTCCTAAAATTTAGTCGTAGATTGTGCCCCTCTATCGGAGTTTATCAAACACTGGGTTCCACGTTTTCTGGGGTATTTAACTTGCCATAAGTTTTAATGACGACATAAATTCATCTGGCGAGGCACGAATCCACCTCATTGGTCTTATTATATTGACTCAAATAAGGTCAGGCTACACCTGGTGTGAGATAACCCTGTGACTGTATTCATATTAATTACTCTCCACTCCCTTGCAAACATGACCATTTGTTATATTGGATAGCTCGGTTCATGCTATTTCACCTTTTCTGGCCTGTCACTTGGGCTTTGTTTCTATGATTTAATGATATCTCTTGTTCTCTCGTACCATCTCATTGCATTTTCATTAAATTCTGGGAGCAACGAACACATACACCTTAACTCTAGTCTACTATTTGAAGTTCCGCCACCCTTGGAACGTGCTTGCTTGTTGTTATATTAAAGGTCCGTAACTGTCCGATGGGCCTTGTTTTCAGGCTGCACTAGATTAGAGTCTCCGCGTCGACACTCTCTTACCTTCCTCTTAGGCGAGCATACCGCAACATTTTAGGCTACAACCTTACTGTCTCTTAATTGTTAGCCCGAGGCTTAGTCCTCAATATACGATGTTCTATCAACCTAGAGGTGATTCTAATTTCCCCCAGAGTCTGGTATTCCTGCTTTTCCCCTTAACTTCCTTAAATTGAGCTCTGGGGTTCGTGGTACCTACCTTACATTGTCAATAAGGTTACCGGCCAGGTTTCAGCCTATACTTCTTCTGGCTTGCAGGCGGACCCATTTTATTCGTATGACCTCCCTGTCTTTCGATATCACAAACTAAGATCATAACCATTATCTTGCAGGCATATCCTGCCGTCATTAGCATGCTACGGCGGATTCAGCCTTTTTCTGACTTGAACTTGACTATTACTGGGAGTTTATCACTGATGTATTTCTTACACACACTTCGAGTAAGTTGGTAGTCTTACCTTCTCTTCTGACTTATTACCGTGAAGGTCTGGATAACTTACATAAACATTGGAGCTCCCTACTCTTTCCGAACACTTTCTAGAGTCAACAAATCCAACCTTCGCTTACTCTTTACTCTGGGCAACATCGCCTTAATTCTTACGCCCTTTGCTATACTGGAAACAAAACTAAGAGGTAGGAATAGCCTTTTCTTACTGCAATGAAACGGGAATATGGAACTGTACAACATTCGAAAGGATGGAGGGGGGAATCCTGCATTTCCCTCTCTTTCTCACATCCAACAGGTAATCTAATATTAACAGTCGTCTTGACTAGATCTTGTATATCTAATAGATAAGTCGACTCGTATATACGCTATACTCCTGACTTCCAACTCTGAGGTTATAAAATGGAACTGGGGAAGGTACTTGTAGATGTATCATAGTATGAGGTTCCTGGTACCCTGGGAGAGTATTGGGGAGATCAAGGTTGTTCGCTCCCGTCCTTAGGCTGACTATCTCCTAACTGTGGCATCTTAATAATATCCTCATGTCATGTAGTTATCTTGCAACTGGCTGGTGTCTATCTTATATTAAACATTACCCTAAACAGACATAATAAGGAAAACTTAGGGACTTAACCCTATACAACTTTTCTCTATAGCACGATCTGAGAAGAAGAAAGAGTAACCATCCTATCATGCCTTGCAACCTCCTGCCTATAGTATGTGGTGCACAACACATCCATAGACAAGACTCTACTTATCACGGGTTGCAGACTCCCTGGGATACGACCTTCTCTGATACCAAGTTTGTCACACCCCACCTTGGGAGGCATGACTGGCACCTAGTGCCCTACTAGGACCGGAACGACTGAACTGACTGAGCCTAAGAACCTTTGCTGCAGGGCTGACTCTAACTCTGGAATCAATAAAACAACAGGCTATATAGCGGTTGTAAATACAATCCCCGGCCGACAAGGCCTATAACCCCTGTGAAAGTAAAAAGTTAACCAGAGACAAATAATCATAGAGAGTTCTATGCGGGCCGACAAGGAAGTCAATCTACAGCTAAACAGGGCCCCACACGGCCAACACACATAGTCTAAAACACATATGGGCCCCACATGGCCGACATCATCTCACCACAGGGAAGTAACACAATCTGCAGGCTTCTAGAAGTAATAATATATTTGGGACAGGGCCCCGACCTACCATACTGTACAAACAAAAGGAATACACCTCTATCACACCAACCCCAGAAGAAGGGAGTTGACGATTCTGTACAGCTGACTGGAACTACGAGGGACCTGCTCCTCATCTATCTGTACCTGCAGGCAAGTAATGCAGTGCCCCGGGAAGGGCGTCAATAAAATATGTACCGAATATGTAAGGCAATAGATAAGATGAATAGGACTAGAAGTAAATAAAAAGAAGAGCCGAAAGATTAACCTATACGTCTGCTGACTCGTAATGTGCATCTAACTGACACTACATGTACATAAGCTAAGACTACACACTTACACATTTATACACTACAGCTAGCAGAAAAGAATTCATACAAGAACCCCACCTGGCCCCCATAATCTGGGAGGTACAATCAGCACGGAATAACTCGTTCAAGCCCCCATAAATCCTGGGGAGCACATCTCAATCTATATACCCCTACTCAGGTGTCTACAACTCTAATGGTATAGTAGCCAACCTACCGGTCCCCTGGGTATACAACTGGGACCGCTTAGCCCCTGAACTGTAGCAGTGTCTGAGTCCAGAGGACTCCTGATCTCTACACCCCGAGCGTAAACGCTCGGCGGGGGCGTGTATAAGTCCAACCACGGTAATATGAGGATCTGGATCCCCATCTTCATCCCTTGCGGACGGCATGCCGCTCCGTAGAGCGATGTATCCTCGCCCCTGGCGGGCCAGTCGACACAGCTATTACCCCTAGGGCGGTCATGGAAGGCTTCTAACTGAGGACAACCCCAACCCAGGTGCTATACTGACACATCAATCTATCTGTATAAAGAGAGCGTATCTGGACTTCTAGGCCTAATGCTAAAGCTACTCGCTTCTGGGATAATCTGTATGGTTGTCTTCAGGCATGCCATGCGCCCGTATTTGATCAGAGGATCTTGATAGTGATCATGATCTCTATTAGTCTGAGATGAATAGAGTGAGGTCTTAAGTGGCCTAACAATACTCTGAATGTCCTACTTGGACATCTACACCTCATGAATAACTATGGGGTTGCAGATATCTAACTACTTCATTCTTCTAATTAAACAACTATAGGGCAGCGCTTGGTCGAACTTGCTTCTACACGATCGGCACCCTGGTCATCCATAGGGAGCTTACCGATCTCTTTAACTTATGGTTAACACTGTACTAGCAGAGTACTACTTACTCCTTAGGCCTTGTTTGAATCCACTCGGATCTATATTACTGTTCTATGCAATTCCCAATCTTATAGGCAATTCTATATAGACTGGCCCTCTCCTAGCACTCTGTTCCTGAATACTTTACACGAACCGGCTAAGGTGCTGGCCCGGACACTGACTACTGATATGGACCCCTCCATGGGGTACCCACGGGTTTATTTGACTCGGATGACTAGGCTGGCTTGCTGGGCATCCTACATGATAACTGTTAAGGCGACTAAGACTGACAACCACTGATAAGGCTAAAGGGATGGCGGACGATTACTCAATACACCGGAGAACCATGGTGTCGCTAACACTAGAATATACCTATTCTATTTCTATTTTTGTTCTGGAACATGCGATAGTGTCAATGATCTCTAGGGATACCTTCTTGCCAACACAGGTGCCAACTGGTCTTTAGACTGCCTAACTGCACCCATGCTGTTTAACCAACTGATTCAGGACAATAACTCTTACAGGCTTCTGAAGTTTAGGCCTAACAACAAACATACAAGTCTACCATCACAATAAACTAAGAACTAAAGAGTTTCTATAGCGTTCATAACACGAATCACATTTAACCTGCTCTATTTCAGCGAGGGGTCCTGCAGTATGATATGTATATGTTTTCTAGCAGCTAATAAGAATTCATGAAACTGTAATCCCTATTAGCAGCTACTCGCAACATATATGATATTTATATATGTATATCAATAACAGCTAATTACAACATATCAAGTTACAATCTAATGGTAGCAACTATCTACAGCATCGGAGATTGTTATTTCTATTCGAGAGCAAAAGTCGCAACACTGTACGACAAGGATACTTTCCGAGAGTTAACCCCTATATACCTTGTTCGTGTTTTATGACTAACTGATGAATATCAGCTCGTATTCAACTGCCCTTCTCAACTTTAATCATATTAATAGAGGAATAGGGCCAACTTCGTTACATAATTTGAAGAAAACAATAACTTTATATGTATATACTGACTATACTTCAACTTATCGAAAGACGATCAAAAACTCATAATTTCTCGGGAATCTAGAAGGGAGAAATACATATTTTAAGCTTGAGATCGTATTGACACTATTTTGGAGAAATTCCAACAACTTTGGCTCGGGGGGGACGACGATTCGCCGGGCGAATTTCACAAAACTAACTCCGTAGAAATTCTCCCTGCAGCCTTATACTTCGATACCCGAAGTTAATTTATATTTGGACGGTGTCTAGTAGCGTAATCGGATGAAAATTAAATGTTTTCCTTCGTCCCTATTCTCTGCTGGTCGTGATATATATGAATTATAATCTATCTTCTAAGTGTGAGACTCTTATATACTTGAGGCAACAGACAAGGCAACGTGGCATGTTGCCCAACGTACTGATTCTGCTCCATGCCACGTTGGCCAACGCGGAGGAGCAGCTCTGTGCCACTTGCCCCACTGAGCAGCTTGGTTTGGCCTCCTCTCACAAAATCCCAACTTAGCACTCGTTCGGCCTTTCCCAGGCCCTTTCCTCTTACGTATAACACTGTAAAACTCTCAACCAACATGCGAATAGGCCGACTAAATGCTAGAAACTTACGGGTGTGTAACAATGAACTTGGTAAGCCAGGCTAGAATTTCCACTGCAATTCCATCAGTCCTGCCAGCAGGGAGCGCACAGGTGAATGTCCCTACCGTATAGGAGTAGAGCAAGACACCGGGTAAAGATGCCAGTCATGCATAATCCGCTCCTAGCACTTTAGTTTCACAACAACCTAGCTTGCAGACTCAGACTCCAGCATGGTATATTTTTGTTTCGCATGACTTCCTCCAAAAATTGGCTAAAAGATTGACCATGGCTGAACAAAAAATTCAAGCTATGATGAAAAACGTAAAGCCATGAGTGAAAGAAGAGATAGATACAATAGCTCAGGCTCTACATACTCGCTTGGATGGATTTGAGAGTCGATTCAATGTGCGGATGACAAAGCAGACGGACACCAACAGTCTCCTTGAGGAGTTAGGGGCTCTTCCAAGCCAAGTAGCCGAGTTGCATCACGACAACCGACAGTCATAGAAGCCCCCACTCTTCCAGACCTAGATGTAGAGCTCGATGAGGAGATTGACTTGTTGTCTTATTGGGAGCTGACAATAGCTGCTGGAGATAAGAGAAAGAAAAGAGCTTTTGAGAATGTTGGAAGAGGAGAGTCTGAGGAAGAAGGGGAAAAAGGAAAGGAAAGAATGCAAGAGGGCTAGAGCAGAAAGCCTAATGCAGGAGTTAGCTAGAGGAGCAGGCAGCTCCACCATGACTCAGCCCAATCTTGCCAATGGTCGTGACCCTTTGGGTGATCCACCTTCACCTAGATTGACACAGAGGCCATAGACACGACCAAGACTAATGAGGGGGTAACAACTCCCCTATGGATACTTCATTGAGTGCGCCGGCCACGGCTAGCGCCATGATTGCAGCGGAGGTACTCCTCTGCCGGATGATAGAAGTGCCTAGAGTGCCACAGGTATGTTCCCTTCCCTATGTTCTTGTAGTTCATGCTTCAGGGAAGAAGCTTAATTTTCAAAAAGGGGAGGTGGTGTACATGTGATTTTTGGGATTCTTTATTCATCCGAGGGTTTTTCTTATTATGTTTCTTTTTCCTCGGACATGCTATATAATAGAATCGACATGTTTAGGATTTTTTTTATTTCTTATTTTGTGATTTTTGTTTAATTAGGAAATAACTTAGGAGTACTCAGCCAATGAAAATGCACAAGTTTTGATTTTTGGAAAAATTAACCCTGTTTAAATTTTTTTGATGCATTAGCTATGTATTTGTGACTGCATGCATGATTTCTATGGATCTTTTGATGTCATTTAGTTTATTAGCATGAGGATTCTTGTTAAGCCATGTGTAAACCAAACAGGTGAGATGAATATAAGTCATGTACCATGAGTGAGTAAGGTGTAGTACTTAGTTCAATATTGTCTTGAAGATGTAGAACATGGCTGGTTGGTCTTTGCATAGGCTAAGAATGGTTGGTTAGGATATGATCATAGGTTGTTTTTGTTAAGCTCACTTCTAGCCTAAATAACCCTACCAAAATTTTATGATTCCCTTGGGCCCAATTTCGAGCCTTCAATAGATCATTTTTCTTTGATTAACTGATTAACCATACCCATTTGTTTATAATGAACCTATTTTGGCCCTGGTCCTTCCTTGTATATTGTGAACCTCAACATAGGCAAAATGCCTAATTTGAGGGTGGCTAGAGTAGGGGTGCATAAATGATGGGAACGAGAAAAAAGGACAGAAAAGAGAAAATGGTCAAAAATGAGGTGTGGTGTAAACAAAATAGCTGAATTTTTTTTTATGAAAATCTTGAAAAAGAAAATTAAAAAAAATTGTTGTAAAAAGTTGAAAATACACCACACCCATACAAATATACATAAAAAGGTGGAAAGTGAAGAAAAGGAATTAAAAGCATAAAGGGTGAAATAGGTGAATCGTGTAGCTAATGTATATAGTGCCAAGGAAGGGATAGTCACTTATAAAATCTTTCATATTTATCATGTCCGGCCCTAAAGCCTACTTTACAAGCCACAACAAGTCCTATACTGATCCTAATCTGACCATCTGATAAACTGAAGCAGAGAAAATAAGGGCAAGCCTATGGTATCTGATACATAATACTTGAAACTTTTTTGTGAGAATAAGCGCCTTGCTTGTTTAGTCCTATGCAATATTTGACACTATATATGTGAGTGGGGGCTTCATTTGTTGTGAGGGTACATGGATTATGTTTACTTTTACCATTGGTCTGTGTGAAAAACATTGGTGATGACATGATTGCCTGTTGATAGCTAGATGACATGTCTTGATCCCTGTTTATCATGTTTTGTGGTTGCTTGTAGTAGATTAGCTGATGTTGGTTCATGGAAAAGGGTCAGAAAATTGTTTAATGTATAGTGCATTTTTTCTTAGTCTTGGTTGTAGTGTCTGAGGTTTATTTTCTTGTTAAGCATCATATTTAGTTTTTCTTTTCTTTGCCTAAGGACATGCAAAAGTCTTAAGTTGAGGGTATTGATTTGCTGTGAGTTTACAGCACTTTCGATGCTCAAAACTAAGAAAATAGCATGGACTTAGGTATATTTATATGGATATAAGGAACTTTTTCTTTGGTTACCGGATAAATAGGTGTTCGAGCAAAAATGTGCAAAAGATAGCCTAAAAGTGCAAAAAATAGGCTTAACTCACAATCCTCAGTACGAGCCTTTGGAAGATGCTACAAGCCGTACTACAGGTCGTGAGAAGTTTCAGAAGGCTAAGGATGAAGAAGGACATCCTACGTCTCTCAGTACGAGTCGTACTAAGTTTGTATGGGCTGTAGTAAAGATGTCGTGGAAAGATTCAGAAGATTTGCACAAGAGTCTGACTACTGCTACGGATAGACAGTACGAGTTCATGGAATCAAGGTACTAGTCGTACCAAAGCACTCGTGAAGAACTTCAGAAAATTTTCAAAGTCTCAGAGTCAAGCCACGGAAGCACAATATGACTCGTAGGAAGCATTATGAGTCGTACCAAGGTCTAACACTTAGCCGAATTTCATCCAGTCAATGACATACGGGAAGCAGGTATGACTCATACATACCTGCTACAGGTCGTAGGACAAGTCGTGACACAAGCGACTTTAGTTATGAAAATTCACCCTTTTAGCATAGGAAAAGGATTTTTATGTATGTATAAATACATTTTATGTTTTATTTTCATTAGATAGGTGATTAGGAGTTATTAGAAGTAATTAGAAATCAAGTTACAGAGAATTACACGTGAGAATTGAGTCGTTCGACTTGTGATCAATATTTTCTTGACTTTCTCTTGATCATTATATTATTCTTGAGGATTTTGTTGATTAATACAAATAAGTTTTTCTCTCATCCATAATTGTAAGTATTGATTTATGTTTCTAATTGTGAATGTAAATCACAATTTTGCAACTATGAGAGGCTAAAACCTCCAAAGCTAGGGTTGTGGGATCCATGGTGGATTAACAATCTAGGGTTACATAAAAGTGATTCAAAACCAATGCAAAACACTTGTATTGTATTCTTGTCATGCTTAAACATTTCTTAACAGTGTACAACATTAGGACATGCCTAAATTCTTCACTTTCTTGAGCCTAGAGAGGTAGAGATTCGGAAAAGAGAATTACAACAAATCCTTGATCATGATGATCATTGTATTAACTTGAGTTGTGGTCGTAGGATAGTTAAATTTGGGACATAGTGATAATGGTTAATTTGCAATCGCTCATGAGACCTGACCTAGCCATTGAGTGTAGTCATTCAATAGGGATGAACCAGTCATTTGAATGAACCTAAGTTATCAGTTCTACAAGTTAACATTGGTGATGATCACATATGTATACCCAAAGTAGTATGAACCCATGGGGAACACAAAACCCTAGCTATCTTTCATTCTTGATTTCAACCAAAGTTTTAATTGTGTTTTTTAATTATTGTTTTCCTTAGAATCCCCAATTTGGAGTAACTACCTAACAAGTTCACTTACCAGCTTTAGGCTAGCTCTTCCATAATCCCTGTAGGTTTGACCCTAACCTTTAGTTGGGTTTTTTATTGACAAGGTCCGCTTCATACTTTGGTAGGAGGTATGGTTTGAGCGTTATCAAAAGTTACCGATTATATGGTACTAAAGCATGCCTATCTTATGTCAGATAAATAGATAAAGTTGAGTAAGTACGATTTGATATGAAGCGGCAATAGAAAGAGGATGTTCTTACGAAAAATGGAAAGTATGTTTATGACACAAGGAGAGGAAAAGTTAAAGATGCTATAGCTAAAGTGATAGTTACCGAGGTATAACCCTCATTCGAGGTCGAATGATTTTAAGGGGGAGGATGTTACACCCTGAATTTATTTCTGATGATTATTTGATGTTTATATATCATATTAAGGGAATTATGGGTTGTACGTTGGATGTAGGTGAGGAGGGAAACATGTGCAAAGGGAAAAGCGAAGAGTATGTCAAGTTTATAAGTAAGGGTCAATTTTAAATGGACATATCTCCAAATATATATTTATTTAGAACTCCTATAACATATTAAATGAAAGATATTTAAGTCTACTTTACAATGAAGAAAACCGCTCATCAATCAAATTTTGGAGTAAAAAATTATGCTCGTTTAAAGACAATACTATCGGTAGAGAACGTGCCGTGGCACGTGGGCGCCGAGATAGGCAAGCAGCAGGGGCATGCACACGTGAGGGCATGTCGAACGGAGGCCACAGGCAGGCACCGCCCAGCCCGCCTATGTAAAGTAATTTTTATCTAAAAAGCTCATTTCTAATTCGTTTCACCTCATTCTTTTTCAGAATTCACAGAATTAAAAGCCCTATGACATGGTGAAAATATATCCTAGGAAAGAAACTTCACTCTTGTCTCTTTTGGGATTTGGAAAGAGAACCTTTGAATAAATTCATGGCTTGTTGTTTTATTGTTGTTGATTGTGGTGTTGCTGCATTTTTGGCTGGTTTTAGGGAGAGGAAAGAGTAGGAGTCTATTCCTACTTTAGCTAAATCAAGTCTGAAGTCCCCTTAACATGGGCATCGTGAGTTGGTCCTTTGTAGTGTACTATATATGTTATGTTGAATATATGTAAATATCTTGTCACTTAGTAAAATTGGTAAGAAATGATAAGACGACGATGTATGATCGAACTTAAGCTAAAAAGATGACGCTGAGCCGATTGAAGGTAAATGAGCTTATTGAAATGACATTTTCATAATATGGTTATTCCCTCCTATATGGTTATGTTTTAAAGTGATTAAGGCAAAAAGGATATTTTATGTTTCCCCCTCCTTAAAGCTAAGAAAGCCCCACGTAACGAATAAGCTAAACCGATAGATGTTAACGAGGAAAGCGTGGCTATGTTGTTAATCTTTTTGTGACGTTATAAAAAGGGAAGATAAGAGTAAATGTTAGACATTTAAGGTAATATGTGAGTAATATGCTCTCTTCCCATAATTTCTTTCTATAACCTTTGAGCAATGTTAAAATATAAGCAAGACGAGGTTTAGCAGATAAAGTTGTCAATTAGGTAAAGAGGTAAGTGCGTATAAGAATTGATGGAATAGTGAACACGAGAGTAAAGACTTGAGTGTAGAGTGAATCATGTTTTGGAAAGAATTTAATATGAATAAGGAAAGTAGAGCTAAAGGTTGTTAAATTAGACGATGCATGTTACGATGATGAACAAGTTAGGCAAACAGCTAGGAAAATTAACCCTGTTCTAAAGACGTTTAGTAAAAGAGTTATAAATAAAGTTGTTTCTGTTTAGTATGTGTTAAGTTGATGAATGACCAGTAAAGTGTTAACTTCTTATGAAGTGATTAGAATCAAATGTTTTTGAGATAGTAACTCAAGTTAAAGAGAAGTTTTTCGTTATGTTTTCAAATGATTTTGTTAAGTTATCCATTCTAGTGGTGAAATTATCTTTCAAATCTTAAAGGGGTAAATCCTAAAGCTTCTAAGCTACGCATAGTGATGCCTAGCTTTCTTAAGCTCCTAAGTTAATTACAAAGTTGTGTAAGTTAATCCAATATCGTCTGAATTACGACTATAAGTCTTTTTTTGCCTATAAGGAAGCACTCAAAGAGTTGTTTATGAGTTCCCAAGCTGAACAAATCCCAATCTTAGATCTTAAGTTATGTCTTCACATCCCTAAGTTATGTTGCAGTGTGTTATGCTATTCTAAGAAGTTTTCAAGAGATCATATTTCGAGAATCATGCTAATGTCTCGATCAAGTATTTGAAGTTTCGTACAAGTCTAACAACTCCAGTCTTTATAAGTCTTTCCAGTAAGAAGTCTTAATGTATATGATTTTCATGTTATAACATACAGTTGAATTCTTTCAATTATATTCAAGTCATACATCCATATGTTTAGCTCTTGTTGAGTTATCATTTGAATTTCCTAAATTTAGAGGAGAGATTCTCCAATGTACCAATGTTCTTAATGTGTATGTAAGTATAAACACATGCTATGATAATGATCAGTTAAGATCAGAGCTTTTAATACCAGGAAGTCTCCTAGAGGTCACTCGGTTAACTAAATACGAGTTTATATGTTATATATAAATCTCATACGTTGTATGTCTGTAGTTCAGCTCTCAGCTCTATGTATATGCTAAGACTTATGAAAAATAACTCCAAAGTTCGAGGTTATAATTTCTATGTTTTCCTGCAAATAAGACAAATGAATTAATAACTATATGTGCTCATCGACGTGATAAGTTTTATAATAGAATTCCAGTATATAGTTGTCGATACATGTAAAGAAAGAACCTTGTAGGCAGTACATATATGTAGTTCCCAGATGTTAAAGGATTGTATAGAAATAAGAATCTATGTGCGTCTACTCAACCGATATGTTAAATTGGTAAGATTATTTGTAGGACATTGCTTATAAGCCTACTAAATTTCTTATATTTTCTAAACCTCCTGAAAGTCTATTGAGTCACCGAGTTGACATGTTTGTATATAATTTGACAGCTTTACTTGACATATGTGCATATTTGCTAATTTTACATGGTATATGTACTCACTTGCATTTATATGTTACGAAAGAGGCCTATTTCGGCCACAGATTTATCATTTATCATTTCAATTCCATATTAGTTAAATTGACTAAATATAAGCCCTATCAGCTCCATTTATGATTACGATTGAGAATATTTTTATTTTATCCCGGTATGGGACACCGACTGGAGATATTTTTATTTTATCCCGGAGTGGTACACCAACTGAAGATATTTTTATTTTATCCCAATATGGTACACCGGTTGGAGATATTTTTATTTTACCCCAGTACGGTACATCAGTTGGAGATATTTTTATTTTATCCTGATGTGGTACATTGGCTGGTGATATTTTTATTTTACTCCGGTATGGTACACCGGCTGGAGATATTTTTATTTTACCCCTGTATGATACACCCACTGAAGATATTTCATTTTAACCTGGTACTGTACACTAGCTGGAGGCATTTTTATATGGATTTTATGGTCGGCTGGCCAACGACATTACAATTATAGTGTTTCTTATGCATTACTTTGTTGCATTTGCACTTTAGTATTGACTTATTGTTAGGTTTCAGTATCCAGGATTTCAGGTTTTTTCTATTCCTTATTTTTTGGCTCTGTTATCATTTTTATCTTATATATTTATAGTTTTCAGCTTTACATACCAATATATTTCATTCGTACAGACGTCCCTTCGCCTGGGGACCTGCATTCGTGCCGCAGGTGTAGGCAGAGGCTGTGATTTCCAATTGCAATAGTGGTTCCTGAGATCAATAGATGTGTTGCTATGCTCCTTTCTTCCTAGAGCTAGGACTTAGTTATTTAAGCTTGAGTTTTGAGTTATAGTTACAGGTAGGTCGGAGTCATAATCCGACCATCAGTTTAGTTTATTCATTGGAGGCTTTGTGGAATTAGTATGTATAGTATTATTCAGTTTATGGCCTTATCGGCTTTCCTTTACTTGGTTTAGCATAGTCATGGCCTTATTAGCATTTCAGTTATTTGTGGTAGTTGAGACCTTATGGGTCTAGATGTTCACTCCAGTTGATTGTGACAGGTGGCCTGGAAGGCCTAGGTGTTACAGCTACAGATGTTATATAGTCGGCTTCCCGATCAATCAGGTATCTGGATCCAGTCGTGCCCTCCCCCAGTTTTGGGGCATGAAAAAAGTCATCCTCCTAGTAAAATAACCTAGAAAAATATTTATACAAATAATTAGAAACCTTTCCTAAATTAACATGGAAAACTTATTAATTGTCTCCGCCTTTTCCTACAACTCATAACTTGATCATACGAGTCGTAGCTTCACTCATACAATGCCTAGCAGCTCTGAATTTAGCTAAGTGTTGGGAGTTGGTATGACTCGTAGAATGCTCCTATGAGTTGTACATTCCTTTCATGGTCTTAACTAGAGATATCTAGTATCTGAGAATATTTTCACGAGTGTCTTGGTATGACTCGTACCTTTCTCCTACCACTCGTGGTTACCTTTTTGTACCATGAGATTTGCCTGTCAAAAATCTTTCTAAACCTCACCACGGCTCCTTGGTATGGGTTGTAGGTAGTTATCACAAATCGTTGTTGCTACCCGTACTAGGAGATAACTTCAAGTGCATCATTCTGATGTTTTCCACGACTCACAGTACGGCTCGCGCTAGGATGGTACGGCTCGTACCAAGAGTCATATCTGGCCAGTACCTTGAGCAAATCTTCTGAAATTTGTCATGACCTACAGTATGGTTCATACCACCAAGTACGACTCGTACTGAAGTTTGTATTTGGCCTAATTTTTCCATTCTTTTTCCTTCTTTCACAGCTTTCAACTCCAACACCTTATTTCCCTGAAAACAAAGCAAAAGTGCATCATATCCATATAAACACACCTAAGACCATGCATATTTTCTCAGTTTTAAGCGTCGAAAGTGCTGTAAACCCACAACACATCAGCATGCAACTGAAGCAACTCCCCAATGTAATGTCTAGCATAATCCTCGACTGAATCTATAGTTTTGACCAGTAGGAAATGATTGATTTGGTCAACCTGTCTACCACTACCCATATAGAGTCATAGTGTTGACGTGTACAGACAAGCCTGTAATAAAGTCTATATTAATCTCTTCCAACTTCCAAGTAGGAATGTTGATGTCTTAAAGAATACCTATAGGTTTCTGATGCTCAACCTTCACCTGTTGGCAATTTGGAAACTTCGCCACAAACTCTGCTATGTCTTTCTTCATGCCAATCCACCAATAGACTTTTTGTTGGTCAAGGTATATCTTGATGGCACCTGGATGGATAGAATACAGATATCCATGAGCTTCACTCAACATTTTCTCTCTCAAGTCATCTATAGCTGAAACATACAATCTGCCCTGATATCAAAGTACACCATCTCCCCCTTGGGAGAAAACCTCTACTCTCTGACTCTCGACAACTTCCTTTTGTTTCATTAAGATAGAATCCTCATCTTACCTTGCTTTAACCTTCGTCACCAATGAAGATACCGATCCATCTAAACAATAACACCACCATCCAATAAATCTATAAGGCGAACCCCTAAACGAACAAGAATATGGATATCCTTCACCAACTCTTTTCTTCCACTCTCGACATGGGACACACTCTCCATGGACAGCCTTCTAAGAGTATCTAACACTACATACTCATCCAGTCGAAGTAACTAAGAACTTCGAATTGAAGTAATAAGATTATTGAATCATCAAAACTACTTTGATATATCTTTTTTACTTTTTAGCCACAGAGTCTTTGTGAACCCATTGGCATTGCCTAGGTGATAAAGGACACTCATGTCATAGTCCTTGAGAAGCTCTAGTCATCTCCCATGCCGTAATTCAGGTCCTTCTGATTAAACACGTAAGGAAGGATCTTTTGTTCCATGAACACATCCACATGCACCCCATACAAATAGTGCTTCCAAATCTTCAAAGCAAACACCATAACTTCCAACTTTAGGTCATGCGTGGGATAATTCATCTCATGAGTCTTAACCTGTCTAGAGGCATACAGAATGACCTTACCATGTTGTATCAACAAACAACCAAGACCAATCCTAAAAGTATCACAATACACAACAAAACCATATGTGCCCTCCGGTAGAGTCAATACTATGGCTAAAGTGAGCCGAGTCTTTAACTCTTGAAAACTCTTCTCACAAGTATCAGACCACTAAAATTTGACCTTCTTCTAGGTGAAATACATTAGAGGTGCTGCAATGGATGAGAATCCCTCTATGAATCTCCCATAGTAGCCAGCTAAACCCAAGACGCTCTTAATATCTATAGGATTGACAGGCCTAGGCAATTCTTCACCGCCTCTATCTTTTGAGAGTCCTCCTGTACACCCTCCTGTACACCCTCCTGTACTTTGATATGACCCAAGAATTCTACTATGTTCAGCCAAAACTTACACTTACTGAATTTTGCAAACAGTTGGCGATCTTTGAGAGTCTGCAACATAATCCTCAAATGAGCGGCATGCTCCTCCTCGCTCCGAGAGTATATGAGAATATCATCTATAAAGATAATCACGGACATATCCAAATACTATTTGAACACCCTATTCATCAAGTCCATAAGAGCTGCGGGAGCATTCATTAGTACAAACTACAAACTCATAGTGACTATACTAAGTCCTGAAGGCTATCTTCGTAGTGTATCTCTCCCTAACTCTGAGCTGGTGATAGCCTGATCTAAGGTCTATCTTCGAAAAGAAGTTAGCACCCTAAAGCTGATCAAACAGGTCATCAATCTTGGGGTGGGATATTTATTCTTGATTGTGACCTTGTTTAACTGTCAATAATCAATGCACTTCCTCAGGGAACCATCCTTCTCTCTTTTTTCCAAACAAAAAGAACTGGAGCACCCCATGGGAACTTACTAGGCCTGATGAAACCCTTATCTTAGAGATCCTTCAACTGCTTTTGAACTCCTTTAGCTTGACTGGAGCCATTCTGTAAGGAGGAATGGATATGGGTTGCATATTAGGGAGAAGGTTAATACCAGAGTAAATCTCCCACTCGGGAGAGACTCCTAGTAGATCATGTGTGAACACCTCCGGATACTTACATACAACAGGAAATAATTGAAGAGTTGAGGTCTCGGATACAGAATCCTTGAACCGAACTAGATGGTACATACAACCCTTCGAGATCATCTTCTTGGCCTTGAGATGGGAAACAAAGCATTCTACAGGCACCTCTGTACTACCCTTTCTCTCTAGGACTGGTTCACCCAGAAACCAGATGTTACACCCCGTAAATTCTCGACATGTAGATGGCTTATTCGCATGTTGGTTAAGAGTTTTTGAATGCCATACATGCTAGAAAAAGGCCCGGGGTCAGACCGGATAAGAAATCCATCAAACCATCGCGGAAGGAGCCGGGGCAGAGCCCCTCCGCGATGGCAACGTGCCACGGAGGGAGGGCCTCCACGTTGGCTTTGTGTCACGGAGGCCCTGTCCAGGCCCAAGTATATAAGCCTCCAAACTTCGGTTTTTTTATTAAAATTCCTTATAATTTCTAGTGAAAAACAGAGAGTAATCAGAGAGAAGGGGGAACGAAGATCTCCTACTAATATTCGTCTGATTACGCCACCAAACACGGTCCAAACTCAAATTAACTCCAGATACCGAGATATTAAGCAGTAAGGAGCATTCCTACGGATTTAGTTTCGTGAAATTCGGCGAGCGAATCGTCGTTCTACCGAGCTAAGGTAAGTGGAATTGCTCCAAATTAGTGTCAATATACTCCTAGCCCTAAAGTGAGTATTTCTCCCTTCTGGACTTTCGAGAAATAGCGAGTTTCCGACCGTTTTCTGATAAGCCAATGTTTGGGTTATATATACATTGAAAGTAATATTTTCTTCCAAAATATTAGCGTATTTAGTTCTAATTGACATATATATGAATGCAGTTGGGAGAAATAGCAGAAGTACTGACCGAGCTACGCCAGTTAGTCGGGAAATCTGAAGCGAAGGTATGTAAAACTAATTCCTTTGGCAAGTTAGTAATCCAGTGCAGTAAATAGCATGATGTATAGAAGAAAGAACTCAGAAGTCGAGAATTGAGTCCAGTTTTAATTTAGCAAGCATGTTTTATGATATTATGATATATATTTAGAATGAAGGTTAGTAAAGCAATATCAGGAGTCAGATAATATCCCAGATACAGTATAGCCAGACAGTGAGATGATATCTCAGTTATAGTATAATCAGACAGTCAGATAATATCTCAGATACAGTATAGTTCAGTATGAAAATCAATATAACACAGAAAAGAGTTCAGAATGAGAAATCAAAGTACAGATAGTATTTTCAGTTTAAACATGCTTGCTATATGTGATTATTGTTTGTTAAGACCTGTTTGTGTTATGAGGGCACCCTTTGAGCGTCCTCGCCGCCCCTAGGTTGGTAATTGTGTCGACCCACCGTGAGGGTGGGATACGCCACTCCAAGAAGTGGTATGCCGTTCGCAGTAGCACGAAGATGGGATGGAGCATTCCCCATATCAGGCTGATCAGCAAAGCAGTATAGCTTACCCTATTGTGCGCTTGCGCCTAGGGGCAGATTACAGATACAGATACAGATTACAATTTACAGTACAGGAGTCCTTCGGGCTCAGACACAGTTATTTATATCAGAGGCTATAGCCTGAGCTGGAGACCCAAGGGGCCGGTAGAGGTGCTCGTAGTTAGTAGACGAGTGGAGTGATTTATTTTTGGATGGTTTTGACCCAGGTAGGGGTATATAGATTGTTTGTTGGTTGGCACCTTCCGGCTTATGGGGGATGGTATTGGTTCTTGTTTGTTATATATATGTATATATATGTTATTTATTAGTTGATAGACAGCAGATCGCCATGTCGACAGGTACGCTCCTGCCTTACTCCTAGTACAGATAAGCTTGTTCCAGATTCCATCAGTCCAGACAGTTTAAGATATTTCCTACTGTTTAAAGTTTCTAGTTATGTTGCTTACATTCAGTTATGTTCAACTTGCTTTGCATACTCGATACCAGTGGTACTGACGCCCATTTGGGGCGCTGCATTACTTGCCTGCAGGTACCTATAGACGAGAAGTCGATCCCTCGTGATCCTAGCCAGCGCAGAGTCATTAGCTCCTGTCATCCGAAGCTTGATATTCAGAGGTTTATATCATTTTCTTTTGTTGTACAGTACGAGTAGGTCGGGGCCCTGTCCCGGCCATCTTATCAGTATTCCTAGAGGCTTGCAGTCTGTATATATTTCCCTGTGGTTAGTTGTGCCGGTCGTGTGGGGCCGTGCGTATGTTTAGATGTTTATGTTGGTCATGTGAGGCCTTATCCAGTCAGTAGTGGTGACCTTGCCGGTCACGTAGCTATTCAGCATTTGTTATACTGATTTAGACTCAACTAGACAGCATGGTGGCCTTGTCGGCCCGCATAGGCTCCCTTATGTTGACATGATTCTGGTTAGATGTTGTTATAGTACAGGTGGCTATAGGCCTAGTCGGCCAGAGGCTGTATTTACAGCCATTATATAGCCCGTTGTTTCCGTGAATCAGAGTTAGAGCCGGCCAGGCACCAGATGTGCTTAGGCTCAGTAGTCTAGCAGTTCAGGTCCTAATAGGGCACCAGGTGCCAGTCATACCCTCCAAGGCGGGGCGTGACAAACTTGGTATCAGAGCAGGTCGTGTCCCAGGGAGTCTGCAAGCCGTGCTAAGTATAGTCTTGTCTATGGATGTGTTGTGCACCACATATTATAGGCAGGAGGCTGCAAGACATAATAGGATGGTTACTCTTTCTTCATATACCGTCGTGCCATAGAACTGTACAGTATAGGGTCGAGTTCTTAAAACTTATCATATTCTTTGTCTACAGATAAAAATGGCAGACCAGCGATACCCTGCCACAGGTAGAAGGTTGGATACCGCAGCAGGAGAAGGCACCAGAAGGATGCCTAAACTTCATTTAGAATCAACCCGATCTGAGGGCGATATAGAGGCATCATCACAGCCTTCTCAGTAGTCCCCATCTCACCAGGAGCCATTCAGAATGACACCGCCTCCGATAGCTCCTGTACCTACATCATCCAACCAGGAGGTTCACAGTGTAGTTGTTATAATGGCACAAATGATGGCCACTCAGCGCCAGTCAGTGCCACCTATAACAACAGAGCCATCAGGTGGATCTGGAAGTTCGAGGGTCAGGGAATTTTGGGCATTGGGTCCCCCACAGTTCATAGGGTCAGATCGGGCAGAGGACCCCCAAGATTTCCTAGATCAGATGCAAAGAATCTTCCGGGTCATGCATGTGACACCTATAGAATCAGTTGAGTTAGCAGTATTCCGGTTGCAAGACGTAGCTGTGTTATGGTACGAGAGCTGGGAAAGGTATCGAGGGAGAAATGTTGCCCCTGCGACCTGGTCCAGCTTCTTAGAGGCCTTCCTGGATCGTTATTTGCCACGGGAGATTCGACAGGCCCGGATGGACCAGTTCTTGTACTTGGAGCAGGGGGCGAGGAGCATACGAGAATATGCCCTACAGTTTGACTCCTTAGCCCGCTATGCTCCAGCTTTTGTGGACACCATGCCATCTAGAGTCCACCGGTTTATTATGGGGATGAACCCAGAATACATTGAGGCATGTATGACAGCTACATTATGGGAAGATATGGACATTGCTCGAGTGCAAGCTTTTGCCCAGACTATTGAGGGCCTTAGACAGCGGCAACAGGACAGTAGACAGACAAATCAGGAGTAGCGCCGCAGGGATAGATCAGATGAAATACAAAGGGAGATTCAGAGAGGACCCAGGCCCCGGTTGTCAGAAAGGCCCCCTAGACCCCCACCTCCATCACAATAGCAGAGGGGTAGATTTATTCGTCGAGGGCAGTCAGAGTCTGGTGGCAGTTCTCGAACGGTGGATTCACCTCAGTAGAGGAGGGTAGAGCAGAGCAGATACATACCCCCACCTGCCCTATTTGCAGTCGACCTCACACCAGAGCTGGTAGATATGGCTCCACAGTGTATTATATATGCGAGCAGGAGGGGCACATGATGAGAAATTGTCCGACCAGGGGGCAAGGTAGCCGAGATAGCCAGGATAGAACATCAGCAGGGCCACGAGCTCCAGTAGCCTTGGTAGGGCGTAGGCCCTCAGGTTTAGTAGGTAGAGGCCGAGGTAGATTAGGAGCCTCTAGTTCAGGTACGGGCTCAAGCCGTACCTATGCATTACCAGGGAGACAGGACTCAGAGGCGTCTCCAGATGCGGTAACAGGTATGATGACTATTTGCACATACCCTGCTTATGTATTGATTGATCCAGGGTCCATTTTGTCCTATGTTACCCCATTTGTGGCTCGAAAGTTTAGTGTGCATCAGAATTGTTACAACAGCCCTTCTCAGTATCTACACCTGTCGGTGACTCCATTATAGCTAATAGAATTTATCGAGGGTGTACAATAGAGGTTGCTGATCGTCAGACTATACTAGATTTGGTAGAACTAGAGATGATTGATTTCGATGCCATTATGGGTATGGATGTGTTGGTGCCATGCTATGCCAACGTAGAATGTTGGACCAAGAAGGTCCGATTCCACTTTCCAGGGGAGGCAGTGCGAGAGTGGAAGGGCAGCACAACTACACCAAAGGGTAGGTTTATTTCCTACCTTCAGGCGAGGAAGTTGATAGCTAAGGGATGTATTTACCACCTAGTCAGGGTTCAGGGTGTTCGGGTAGAGTCCCCGACACTCCAGTCTGTTCAAGTGGTGAATGAATTTCCTGATGTATTTCCAAATGAGTTACCTGGTATTTCCCCAGAAAGGGAAATAGATTTTGCAATCGACTTACTCCCAGGCACTCAGCCTATATCAATTTCTCTGTATCGCATGGCTCCTGCTGAACTCAGGGAATGAAAAGAGCAGCTGAAAGACCTGTTAGATAAGGACTTTATTAGGCCGAGTACTTCACCGTGGAGTGCACCAGTTCTATTTGTGAGAAAGAAGGATGGCTCGCTCCGCATGTGTATAGACTACTGGTAGCTGAATAAGGTTACAGTCAACAATAAGTATCCGCTTCCCAGAATAGATGATTTGTTTGATCAGTTACAGGGGGCCAGATATTTCTCCAAGATTGACTTACGGTCCAGATACCACCAGGTTCGATTCCGTGAAAGGGACATTCCGAAGACAGCCTTCAGGACTAGATACGACCACTTTGAGTTCCTAGTCTTGTCCTTTGGGCTGACGAATGCCCCAACGTCTTTATGGACCTGATGAACAGCATCTTCAGACCATACCTGGACCTATTCATGATAGTATTTATTGATGATATTCTGGTATATTCTCGCTAAGAGGCAGACCACCACGCCCATTTATGGACAGTGCTCCAGATTCTCAGGGACCGTCAGTTGAATGCTAAGTTCTCCAAATGTGAATTTTGGCTGAACTCAGTAGCTTTCTTGGGGCATATTGTGTCAGATGCTAGTATACAGGTTGACACGCAGAAAATAGAAGCAGTCAAAACATGGCCTAGACCTACCACTCTGACCGAAGTCCACAGTTTTCTGGGATTAGCAGGATACTATAGAAGATTTGTTGAGGGATTCTCCACTATAGCGGCACCTCTGACTAAGTTGATGCAAAAAGCAGTAAAGTTTCAGTGGACACAGGAATGTGAGCAGAGTTTTCAAGAATTAAAGGACAGATTAACCTCCGCTCCAGTGTTAGCAATACCGGAAGGTACAGAGGGTTATTCAGTGTATTGTGACGCATCAGGTATTGGGTTGGGTTGTGTGTTGATGCAGCACGGTAAAGTGATTGTGTATGCTTCCAGAAAGCTGAGGAAACACAAAAAGAATTACCCTACCCACGACCTGAAGTTAGCCGCAGTGATCCACGCCTTAAAGATATGGAGACACTACTTGTATGGCGTCCATGTGATATTTTCACAGATCATAAGAGCCTACAGTATATCTTCACTCAGAGGGAGTTGAATCTGCGACAACGTCGCTGGTTGGAATTATTGAAAGATTATGATGTGGACATTCTGTATCATCCAGGGAAAGCCAATGTAGTAGAAGATGCTCTCAGCCCTAAATCGATGGGGAGTTTGGCGTATTTTCAGCTCGAGCAGTGGGAGTTGGTTAGAGAAATACATCAATTAGCCAACCTAGTCGTTCGTGTAGCAGAGACAGAGGACAACAGAGTGGTAATTCAGAACACCATTGTGTCGTCATTACTTGTGGGGGTGAAAGAACGACAATATGAAGATCCTAACCTGGTCCAGCTTAAGGACAGAATTCAGCAAGGAAAAGCGCCAAATTTTCAGATAACTGAGGATGAAGTGCTGCGATGTAAGGGCCGCCTCTGTGTTCCAGACGTTTCAGGGCTCTGCCAGCAGATTATGAATGAGGTACATTATGCTCGCTATTCTCTCCACCCAGGCGCGACAAAAATGTACCACGATATCAAGGAGATCTACTGGTGGCCAGGTATGAAAAGGGAAATAGCGGAATTTGTAGCCCAATGTCCTAACTGCCAATAGGTAAAAGCGGAACACCAGAAACCAGGCAGGTTAACTCAAGACATAGCTGTGCCTCTCTGGAAATGGGAAGCAGTAGACATGGATTTTGTGGCAGGAATACCCCGTACCAGGCATAAACATGATTCCATTTGGGTAATAGTTGACAGACCTTCGAAATCAGCCCACTTCCTACCAGTGAATGCTACTTTCTCTGCCGAGGATTAGGCCAAATTATATATCAGAGAAATAGTTAGATTACATGGTGTTCCAGTATCTATTATCTCTGACAGAGGAGCACAATTTACAGCTAGATTTTGGCAGTCATTTCAGAGAGGTCTGGGAACGCAGATTAATTTGAGCACAGCATTCCACCCTCAGACAGATGGACAGGATAAACTCACTATTCAAACGCTCGAGGACATGCTACGGGCGTGTGTGCTAGATTTTGGGGGTAGCTGGGACGAGCATTTTCCACTGATTGAGTTTGCCTATAATAATAGTTATCACTCATCCATCCAGATGGCGCCCTTTGAGGCACTGTATGGGCGAAAATGTAGGTCGCCAGTTGGCTGGTTTGAAGTGGGAGAGTTAGCGCTGATTGGGCAAGATATTATTCATCATTCAGAGGAGAAGGTAAAGCTTATCGAGAACGCCTACTGACTGCACAAAGTCGCCAGAAATCGTATGCTGGTGTGTGGCGCAGAGACCTGGAATTTGATGTGAATGACTGGGTATTTCTGAAAGTATCTCCAATGAAAGAGGTGATGAGATTTGGCAAGAAAGGTAAGCTCAGCCGAGATTCGTTGGGCCTTATCAGATTCGGCGGAGAGTAGGCCGAGTGGCATACGAATTGAACTTGCCTCCAGAATTAGAATCTGTTCATCTAGGTTTCCATGTATCTATGCTAAGGAAGTGCATGGGAGACCCTCGCAGAGTTGTCCCAGTCCAAGATGTCCAGGTTACGGAAGAGCTGGCCTATGAAGAGGTTCTATTAGCCATCTTAGACAGACAGATTCGTAGATTGAGGACGAAAGATATTGCTTCTGTCAAGGTGCTGTGGCGTAATAAGAACCGAGAAGAGATGACCTGGGAAGCAGAGGAAGATATGAAAACCAGATATCCTCATTTTTTCCAAGCCTAGTCAGATAACAGGTATGTTAGTATTGCTATTTTATATAGTGCCTTATAGTATATGTGTAAATGAGATAATCGACTCCAATATTTTGTCTGATGAATGCTATAGTATTGCATGGAGTACCTGTATTGGACTTTTCTACATTTTAGGTTCTTGAGATAGTCCATAATACAGGGGAGACTCTGCCAAAAGTTTTCTAGAAATAACTTGAGTAAGTCTAGAATTCCTATAAATAGAAGTTCACATTCAAGGACGAATGTTCTTAAGGGGTGGAAAATGTTACACCCCGTAAATTCTCGACATGTAGATGGCCCATTCACATGTTGGTTAAGAGCTTTTGAATGCCATACATGCTAGGAAAAGACCTGGGGTCAGATCGGACAAGAAATCCATCGAACCATCGCGGAAGGAGCCGGGGCAGAGACCCTCCGCGATGGCAACGTGCCACGGAGGGAGGGCCTCCGCATTGGATCCATGTCACGGAGGCCCTGTCCAGGCCCAAGTATATAAGCCTCCAAACTTCGGTTTTTTTATAAAAATTCCTTATAATTTCCAGTGAAAAACAGATAGTAATAAGAGAGAAGGGGGAACGAAGATCTCCTACTAATATTCGTCTGATTACACCGACAAACACTGTCCAAACTCAAATTAACTCCAGATACCGAGGTATTAAGCAGTAAGGAGCATTCCTACGGATTTAGTTTCCTGAAATTCGGCCGGCGAATCATCGTGCTATTGAGCTAAGGTAAGTGGAATTGATCCAAATTAGTGTCAATATACTCCTAGCCCTAAAGTGAGTATTTCTCCCTTATGGACTTTCGAGAAATAGCGAGTTTTCAACCATTTTCCGATAAGCCAAAGTTTGGGCTATATATACAATGAAAGTGATATTTTCTTCCAAAATATTAGCGTATTTCGTTCTAATTGACAGATATATGAATGCAGTTGGAAAAAATAGCAGAAGTACTGACCAAGCTACGCTAGTTAGTCGGGAAATCCGAAGCGAAGGTATGTAAAACTAATTCCTTTGGAAAGTTAGTAATCCAGTACAGTAAATAGCGTGATGTATAGAAGAAAGAACTCAGAAGTTGAGAATTGAGTCCAGTTTGAATTTAACAAGAATGTTTTATGATATTATGATATATATTCAGAATAAAGGTTAGTAAAGCAATATCAGGTAGTCAAATAATATCCCAGATACAGTATAGCCAGACAGTTAGATGATATCTCAGCTACAGTATAATTAGACAGTTAGATAATATCTCAGATATAGTATAGTTTAGTATGAGAATCAATATAACACAGAAAAGAGTTCAGAATGAGAAATCCGAGTACAGATAGTATTTTCAGTTTAAACATGCTTGTTATATGTGATTATTGTTTGTTGAGACCTGTTTGTGTTATGAGGGCACCCTTTGAGCGTCCTCCCCGCCCCTGGGTTGGTAACTGTGTCGACCCACCGTGAGGGTGGGGATACGCCACTCCAAGGAGTGGTATGCCATTCGCAGTAGGACGAAGATGGGATGGAGCATTCACCATATCAGGCTGATCATCATAGCAGTATAGCTTACCCTGTTGTGCGCTTGCGCCTAGGGGGCAGATTATAGATACAGATACAGGTTATAATTTACAGTACAGGAGTCCTTCGAGCTCAGACACAGTTAATAATATTAGAGGCCATAGCCCGAGCTGGAGACCCATGGGGCCGGTAGAGGTGCTCGTAGTTAGTAGACGAGTGGAGTGATTTATTTTTGGATGGTTTTGACCCAGGTAGGGGTATATAGATTGTTTGTTGGTTGGCACCTTCCGGCTTATGGGGGATGGTATTGGTTCTTGTTTGTTATATATATGTATATATATGTTATTTATTAGTTGCTAGACAGCAGATCGCCATGTCGACAGGTACGCTCCTGCCTTACTCCCAGTACAGATAAGCTTGTTCCAGATTCTATCAGTCCAGACAGTTTAAGATATTTCCTATTGTTTAAAGTTTCTAGTTATGTTGCTTACATTCAGTTATGTTCAACTTGCTTTGCATACTCGATACCAGTGGTACTGACGCCCGTTTGGGGCGCTGCATTACTTGCCTGCAGGTACCTATAGACGAGAAGTCAATCCCTCGTGATCCTAGGCAGCGCAGAGTCATCAGCTCCTGTCATCCGAAGCTTGATATTCAGAGGTTTATATCATTTTCTTTTGTTGTACAGTACGGGTAGGTCGGGGACCTGTCCCGGCCATCTTATCAGTATTCCTAGAGGCTTGCAGTCTGTATATATTTCCCTGTGGTTAGTTGTGCCGGTCGTGTGGGGCCGTGCGTATGTTTAGATGTTTATGTTGGCCGTGTGAGGCTTTATCCAGTCAGTAGTGGTGACCTTGCCGGTCACGTAGCTATTCAGCATTTGTTATACTGATTTAGACTCAACTAGACAACATGGTGGCCTTGTCGGCCCGCATAGGCTTCCTTATGTTGACATGATTCTGGTTAGTTGTTGTTATAGTACAGGTGGCTATAGGCCTAGTCGGCCAGAGGCTGTATTTACAGCCATTATATAGCCCGTTGTTTCCGTGAATCAGAGTTAGAGCCGGCCAGGCACCAGATGTGCTTAGGCTCAGTAGTCTAGCAGTTCAGGTCCTAATAGGGCACCAGGTGCCAGTCATACCCCCCAAGGCGGGCCGTGACAAACTTGGTATCAGAGCAGGTTGTGTTCCAGGGAGTTTGCAAGTCGTGCTAAGTATAGTCTTGTCTATGGATGTGTTGTGCACCACATATTATAGGCAGGAGGCTGCAAGACATAATAGGATGGTTACTCTTTCTTCATATTCCGTCGTGCCATAGAACTGTACAGTATAGGGTCGAGTTCTTAAAACTTATCATATTCTTTGTCTACAGATAAAAATGGCAGACCAGCGATACCTTGCCACAGGTAGAAGGTTGGATACCGCAGCAGGAGAAGGCACCAGCAGGATGCCTAAACTTCATTTAGAATTAGCCTGATCTGAGGGCGATATAGAGGCATCATCACAGCCTTCTCAGTAGTCCCCATCTCACCAGGAGCCATTCAGAATGACACCGCCTCCGATAGCTCCTGTACCTACACCATCCAACCAGGAGGTTCGCAGTGTAGTTGTTATAATGGCACAAATGATGGCCACTCAGCGCCAGTCAGTGCCACCTATAACAACAGAGCCATCAGGTGGATCTGGAAGTTCGAGGGTCAGGGAATTTTGGGCATTGGGTCCCCCATAGCTCATAGGGTCAGATCGGGCAGAGGACCCCCAAGATTTCCTAGATCAGATGCAAAGAATCTTCCGGGTCATGCATGTGACACCTATAGAATCAGTTGAGTTAGCAGTATTCCGGTTGCAAGACGTAGCTGTATTATGGTACGAGAGCTGGGAAAGGTATCGAGGGAGAAATGTTGCCCCTCCGACCTGGTCCAGCTTCTTAGAGGCCTTCTTGGATCGTTATTTGCCACGGGAGATTCGACAGGCCCGAATGGACCAGTTCTTGTACTTGGAGCAGTGGGCGAGGAGCATACGAGAACATGCCCTACAGTTTGACTCCTTAGCCCGCTATACTCCAGCTTTTGTGGACACCATGCCATCTAGAGTCCACCAGTTTATTATAGGGATGAACCCAGAATACATTGAGGCATGTATGACAGCTACATTATGGGAAGATATGGACATTGCTCGGGTGCAAGCTTTTGCCCAGACTATTGAGGGCCTTAGACAGCGGCAACAGGACAGTAGACAGACAAATCAGGAGCAGCGCTGCAGGGATAGATCAGATGAAATACAAAGGGAGATTCAGAGATGACCCAGGCCCCGGTTGTCAGAAAGGCCCCCTAGACCCCCACTTCCATCACAATAGCAGAGGGGTAGATTTATTCGTCGAGGGCAGTCAGAGTCTGGTGGCAGTTCTCGAACGGTGGATTCACCTCAGCAGAGGAGGGTAGAGCAGAGCAGATACATACCCCCACCTGCCCTATTTGCAGTCGACCTCACACCGGAGCTTGTAGATATGGCTCCACAGTGTATTATATATGCGGGCAAGAGGGGCACATGATGAGAAATTGTCCGACCAGGGGGCAAGGTAGCCGAGATAGCCAGGACAGAACATCAGCAGGGCCACAAGTTCCAGCAGCCTTGGCAGGGCGTAGGCCCTCAGGTTTAGTAGGTAGAGGCCGAGGTAGATTAGGAGCCTCTAGTTCAGGTACGGGCTCAAGCCGTACCTATGCATTACCAGGGAGACAGGACTCAGAGGCGTCTCCAGATGCGGTAACAGGTATGACGACTATTTTCTCATACCCTGCTTATGTATTGATTGATCCAGGGTCCATTTTGTCCTATGTTACCCCATTTGTGGCTCGAAAGTTTAGTGTGCATCAGAATTGTTACAACAGCCCTTCTCAGTATCTACACCTGTCGGTGACTCCATTATAGCTAATAGAATTTATCGAGGGTGTACAATAGAGGTTGTTGATCGTCAGACTATACTAGATTTGGTAGAACTAGAGATGATTGATTTCGATGCCATTATGGGTATGGATGTGTTGGTGCCATGCTATGCCAACGTAGAATGTTGGACCAAGAAGGTCCGATTCCACTTTCCAGGGGAGGCAGTGCGAGAGTGGAAGGGCAGCACAACTACACCAAAGGTAGGTTTATTTCCTACCTTCAGGCGAGGAAGTTGATAGCTAAGGGATGTATTTACCACCTAGTCAGGGTTCAGGGTGTTCGGGTAGAGTCCCCGACACTCCAGTCTGTTCCAGTGGTGAATGAATTCCCTGATGTATTTCCAGATGAGTTACCTGGTATTTCCCCAGAAAGGGAAACAGAATTTGCAATCGACTTACTACTAGGCACTCAGCCTATATCAATTCCTCTGTATCGCATGGCTCTTGCTGAACTCAGGGAATGAAAAGAGCAGCTGAAAGACCTGTTAGATAAGGACTTTATTAGGCCGAGTACTTCACCGTGGGGTGCACCAGTTCTATTTGTGAGAAAGAAGGATGGCTCGCTCCGCATGTGTATAGACTACCGACAGCTGAATAAGGTTACAGTCAACAATAAGTATCCGCTTCCCAGAATAGATGATTTGTTTGATCAGTTGCAGGGGGCCAGATATTTCTCCAAGATTGACTTACGGTCCGGATACCACCAGGTTCGATTCCGTGAAAGGGACATTCCGAAGACAGCCTTCAGGACCAGATACGGCCACTTTGAGTTCCTAGTCATGTCCTTTGGGCTGACGAATGCCCCAACGTCTTTATGGACCTGATGAACAGCATCTTCAGACCATACCTGGACCTATTCATGATAGTATTTATTGATGATATTCTGGTATATTCTCGCTCAGAGGCAGACCACCACGCCCATTTACGGACAGTGCTCCAGATTCTCAAGGACCGTCAGTTGAATGCTAAGTTCTCCAAATGTGAATTTTGGCTGAACTCAGTAGCTCTCTTGGGGCATATTGTGTCGGATGCTAGTATACAGGTTGACACGCAGAAAATAGAAGCTGTCAAAACATGGCCTAGACCTACCACTCTGACCGAAGTCCACAGTTTTCTGGGATTAGCAGGATACTATAGAAGATTTGTTGAGGGATTCTCCACTATAGCGGCACCTCTGACTAAGTTGATGCAAAAAGCAGTAAAGTTTCAGTGGACACAGGAATGTGAGCAGAGTTTTCAAGAATTAAAGGACAGATTAACCTCCGCTCTAGTGTTAGCAATACCGGAAGGTACAGAGGGTTATTCAGTGTATTGTGACGCATCAGGTATTGGGTTGGGCTGTGTGTTGATGCAGCACGGTAAAGTGATTGTGTATGCTTCCAGAAAGCTGAGGAAACACAAAAAGAATTACCCTACCCACGACCTGAAGTTAGCCGCAGTGATCCACGCCTTAAAGATATGGAGACACTACTTGTATGGCGTCCATGTGGATATTTTCACATATCATAAGAGCCTACAGTATATCTTCACTCAGAGGGAGTTGAATCTGCGACAACGTCGCTGGTTGGAATTATTGAAAGATTATGATGTGGACATTCTGTATCATCCAGGGAAAGCAAATGTAGTAGAAGATGCTCTCAGCCCTAAATCGATGGGGAGTTTGGCGTATTTGCAGCCCGAGCAGTGGGAGTTGGTTAGAGAAATACATCAATTAGCCAGCCTAGTCGTTCGTGTAGCAGAGACAGAGGACAACAGAGCGGTAATTCAGAACACCATTGTGTCGTCATTACTTGTGGGGGTGAAATAACGACAATATGAAGATCCTGACCTGGTCCAGCTTAAGGACAGAATTCAGCAAGGAAAAGCGCCAAATTTTCAGATAACTGAGGATGAAGTGCTGCGATGTAAGGGCCGCCTCTGTGTTCCAGACGTTTCAGGGCTCTGCCAGCAGATTATGAATGAGGTACATTATGCCCGCTATTCTCTCTACCCAGGCGCGACAAAAATGTACCACGATATCAAGGAGATCTATTGGTGGCCAGGTATGAAAAGGGAAATAGCGGAATTTGTAGCCCAATGTCCTAACTGCCAACAGGTAAAAACGGAACACCAGAAACCAGGCAGGTTAACTCAAGACATAGCTGTGCCTCTCTGGAAATGGGAAGCAGTAGACATGGATTTTATGGCAGGAATACCCCGTACCAGGCATAAACATGATTCCATTTGGGTAATAGTTGACAGACCTTCGAAATCAGCCCACTTCCTACCAGTGAAAGCTACTTTCTCTGCCGAGGATTAGGCCAAATTATATATCAGAGAAATAGTTAGATTACATGGTGTTCCAGTATCTATTATCTCTGACAGAGGAGCACAATTTACAGCTAGATTTTGGCAGTCATTTCAGAGAGGTCTGGGAACGCAGATTAATTTGAGCACAGCATTCCACCCTCAGATAGATGGACAGGATAAACTCACTATTCAAACGCTCGAGGACATGCTACGGGCGTGTGTGCTAGATTTTGGGGGTAGCTGGGACGAGCATTTTCCACTGATTGAGTTTGCCTATAATAATAGTTATCACTCAGCCATCCAAATGGCGCCCTTTGAGGCACCGTATGGGCGAAAATGTAGGTCGCCAGTTGGCTGGTTTGAAGTGGGAGAGTTAGCGCTGATTGGGAAAGATATTATTCATCATTCAGAGGAGAAGGTAAAGCTTATCGAGAACGCCTACTGACTGCACAAAGCCGCCAGAAATCGTATGCTGATGTGCGGCGCAGAGACCTAGAATTTGATGTGAATGACTGGGTATTTCTGAAAGTATCTCCAATGAAAGAGGTGATGAGATTCGGCAAGAAAGGTAGGCTCAGCCGAGATTCGTTGGGCCTTATCAGATTCGGCGGAGAGTAGGCCGAGTGGCATACGAATTGAACTTGCCTCCAGAATTAGAATCTGTTCATCTAGGTTTCCACGTATCTATGCTAAGGAAGTGCATGGGAGACCCTCGCAGAGTTGTCCCAGTCCAGGATGTCCAGGTTATGGAAGAGCTGGCCTATGAAGAGGTTCTAGTAGCCATCTTAGACAAACAGATTCGTAGATTGAGGACGAAAGATATTGCTTCTATCAAGGTGCTGTGGCGTAATAAGAACCGAGAAGAGATGACCTGGGAAGCAGAGGAAGATATGAAAACCAGATATCCTCATTTTTTCCAAGCCTAGTCAGATAACAGGTATGTTAGTATTGCTATTTTATATAGTGCCTTATAGTATATGTGTAAATGAGATAATTGATCTTGGGCAGATTTATATGCCCAAGTGATACTCAAACGTATCATTTTTACCTTGTTTGTTGTGCAATGTGTATATAATATCATGTAATTGGTAATAAAATGCGAATTTATACTAACCAACATGATCAGCATTTGTTTTGCAGAAAAAGGTGATTTTTAGGAGCTAAAATGCATGTTGGAACTATGTCGGAGTTGGACTTGGATGCGAGCGTGGAAAAGACCTTGGAATGCAGAATTTATAGGGGCTCCGCGATAGCTCCGTGCCACGCTACCATCGCGGTAGCACACTGCCTGAGCATGAATTAATTTGGCAATTTCCAGTGTACCTGTGCGTCAGCTCCGTGGCACGGAGATAGGCCTCCGCGATGGCCTCCGTGCCACGTTGAGGTTAAATTACCGGACCCTGGAAATTCCAGTGAGGGTCCGCGTCCACGCCGTGTCACGGAGGCAAGGCTCCGCGTTGGCCTCCGTGACACGTTGCTTGTTATTCCGGGAAATATTTCCCACTAGTATAAATAGCACACTTAGGTTTATTTTAATTAGTTTTTTAGTTTTTAGACGGAGTTCAGAAGTGGAGAGTAGGAACGTGGGTTAGTAGCAGTTGAAGATTGGAAAAGCTAAGGGATTTCTTCTCTTCTTTTCTTCTTTCTATCAATTGTAAGTATAATTTACACTCATTTTAGGATGATCAATCCAAGAATGAGTGGCTAATTCTCTTTCTTGCTGAGGTTTTGAACATGTGTAATGAATTTTGATTGTAAATGATATGGTTTTATTCTTCTTCTTTAATGTTGTTCTATTAATTCTTGTTCTTTACTGCATTAGTGATTGGCCAACATTAATGTATATCTAAAAAGTCCAATTTCACTCGAAAGAGCAAGAAATTGGAAAGTTGTGAATTAATAGGGTATTGTTCTTAACTTGATTTGGGAAAATTGGGTTTTGATGTGCTTTCCTGATAGAAATATACTTGAAAGCCGTATTAGTCAATTTAGGAACCTGAATTGTAGTGCTAGGTCATAAATTGCATTTGATCACAGAAATGTAGACGGATGGTTTATGATTCTAAAGTGAAATTAAATACGAGAGTTTTAATTTCTAGGCAAATGTTCTTGGCTAGCAACTTGAAGAAGAGAATTAACCAAAATTATCATGATTATCAAGTTCATTACTTGTTCTTAACCTTGGCATGTTCATATCCATTGTCTGAATTCACAAGTAAATAGTGTTAGTAATTGTCGTATATAGTTTAGAAACAAAAACTCAATTAACCCTTGGTTACGTTGTTGTTAGCAAAACTAGAAGTTAAATATAAATATAGTAAATTAGGCAATTTTACATATCTTGAGCCTCCTTGGATCGATACTTGGCTACTTAGCCACTTTATTACTTGTTTGACCACGTGCACTTGCGTGTCGGTTTTTACCCGTAGCCCAAAGCACCGAGCAAGTTTTTGGCGCCGTTGCCGGGGAGGCTAGGCGATTTGTAAAATTTGATTTAGTGTAAATTTACTGTATTTGTATTTTTATTTTCTTAAGTGTTAACAACTTGGTCTTAGCCTGTGTTTTGCAGATTTTGTTTCTGTGAACACTGGCAAGGGACAAAGATCTGGTGGAATCTTACTTAGAGCCTAAACGGGAATTTCATAGTCAACGTAGAGAAGCTCTTCCAAAGAAGCTGCAGTTGCTTAAACAGTCTATGATGGAGCAACCAAATCCACCAGTTGTTAGGGCAGTTTTAGTGCCCGATGAAGCAGCAGCAAGGCTGGTTCGCGAGGTGGCAATCCCACACGCTAATAATCTACATTCTAGCATCCGCAAACCAGAGCCTGGAGGGAGGTTTGAATTAAAGCAGAATATGGTGCAACTTTTGCACACAAGCGGGCAATTTACCGGTCTCCCTCACGAAGATCCACAACAACATCTCCAGAACTTTTTGGAGATAAGTGACACTTATATACCCGCTGGAGTGTCACCCGATTATGTTCGGCTCACTTTATTTCCATTTTCCTTACTTGGTGAAGCCAAGAGGTGGTTAAAAGCTTAACCACCCAACTCTATATCAACGTGGGATGATCTTGCACGAAAGTTTCTTATTAGATTTTTCCCTTCTGGTAAAACAGCCAGACTTAGGAGTCAAATCCTAAGTTTTAAACAGAGGGAGGGAGAAAATCTACATCAAGCCTGGGAAAGATTCAAATCCATGTTGCGGGACTGTCCTTACCATCATCAGTCCAATGAGGTGTTGGTACACACTTTTATTGAGGGTTTGGAACCCCACACTAAAATTTTGTTAGATTCAGCAGCTGGAGGGCAAGCGCTGGAGAAGACCTATGAGGAGTTGTACACTTTGCTCAACCAAATTTCACAAGGCAATCCAGAATGGAATGCAGATTCTTCAAGAGGTGGAGCAAGGAAAGTAGCTAGAGTGCTTGAAGTGGATGGATTCACAGCTATCGCTGCATAGATAGCTGCTTTGCAAAATCAGTTAAACACTCACTTCAGCAATATAAATTTGAACCAGCCTTCAGCTTCAGTCAATGCAGTTCAACAGATGTGGTGTGAAGTGTGTGGTAGTAGTGAGCATTCAGCTGAATGCTGTGGTGCAAATCCTGATTCTGTTAACTTTGTGGGCAATGCACAGAGAAATCAACAGCAGTTTGGTGGTGGCTACAACTCAAATTGGAGGAACCATCCGAATTTTTCGTGGGGTAGCAACAATCAACAAGGCCAGAGTTCAGGGCAGGGTATGCACAGAAACCAAGGAGGGCAACAAAATTATCAAGCTCAATTCAGAAATCATAATGCCCCTCCTCCACCACCATCACCGACTATTGAGGAGATGTTCAAAACCATGATCGCTAATCAGGCACAATTGTAGGCTGACTATGTCAAATTGGCAGCCGAAGTGAAGAACAATCAATTGGCGACCAAGGCTCTTGAATATCAGTTTGGGCAATTGCTAGTGCCCAAAATACTAGACCCAGAGGAGGACTACCTAGCGACACGGATCCAAATCCAAATCAGGTAAATGCAGTGACCACGAGGAGTGGTTTACAATTAAAGGAGGTGGAACCGGAAAGACCGCCTCAAAAGTCAGGAGCAGCAGATGTTGAGGGAGAGCAAAGTTCTGATAAGGGGAAGACTAAAGAAGCTGAACCAGAAAGGCCTCCACCCCCGTTCCCTCAACGACTTAAGAAACACAAGGAGGAGGCGTGTTTCCAGAAATTCATGGAGGTACTTAAACAGGTACATGTTAACTTACCTCTTGTTGATGTCTTGCAGGGAGTGCCGAGATATGCGAAGTATATTAAAGACATCGTGGCTAACAAAAGTCGTTTGACTGAGTATGCCACGGTAGCTTTAACGGAGGAATGCACTTCCCGTATTCAGAATAGGTTGCCCACAAAACTGAAAGACCCTGGAAGTTTCACTATCCAGCTGACTATTGGGCAAAGTATCCGAGCGCATGGATTATGCGACTTGGGGGCAAGTATAAATCTGATGCCATCTTCGGTATTCAGAAAGTTAGGTCTAGGGAGTCCTAGACCTACAACGGTAATCTTGCAGCTAGCAGACAGGTCTTTGGCTAAACCGGATGGCATTGTTGAGGATGTGTTAGTGCAAGTAGGCTCCCTTATTTTTCCGGTCGATTTTATTGTTCTGGACTTTGAACCAGATGCTGAAGTCCCATTTATTTTGGGACGACCCTTTTTGGCAACCGGAAAGGCATTAATTGATGTAGTTGCGGGTCAACTCACGATGCGAGCACATGACAAGGTCGAAGTGTTCGATGTGTACAAGGTACCTAAGCTTCCGACTATTTATAAGGATCTCTCGGTGATCAACATAATTGATCATGGGAATGCTAATGGATTGAGTGATTCCAGAGAGTTACTAGGTAGGCCACCGGACAAGGTAGAGCACTACTGGGGGGATGATCATGATCGGGACAAATCGTCCATCTCCCTAGTAGATAAGTGAGCTTAAAGGACGTCGAACTGCGACGGTAAACCAGGCGCTGCACGGGAGGCAACCTGTGAAAATATTTCTTTCTTTCTTTTTAGTGTGAATAATTTTTATTTTTCTTTTCTTTTTCTTTTCTTAACTAGGTTTAGATTTTCATTTTATTTAATATTTTTTATTTTAGTTAGGGAAATCTATTAATTTAACCAATTTTTATTTAGTGAGGTGATTTTCAGGTATAACGGAGGAAATATACATGGAATCGAGAAAATGAGGTGAGGTATGAAAAATTAAATGTATGGGTGAAACAGAGCACTGGCGCGTTGGCGCCGTGTTACGGAGGCAATGCTCCGCGTTGGCCTCCGTGACACGTTGAAGGCAAATCTGGATTTTTCAAAAATCCAGTAAGCCAACGCGTTGGCTCCGTGTCACGGAGGAGGGCCTCCGCGTTGGCCTCCGTGACACGTTGCCCCTTATCCAGTGCCGGGTCACACCGGGTTTCCGGGTGACCCGCGTATTTTCTTTAAATATAACCCCGATTTCGCCCTTTTTTCCCCATTCCCTCTTCCCTCCGCGACCAAACACCCATTTCCCCCTCCCCAAGCAACGTGCCACGTTGATAGGCAAAGAAAAACGTCAAGTTTCTCCCATTCTTCAATTCTAAGGTATGCTTTCATCGTGTAACTCAAATTTTTTGGCGATTTTCGTCAATTTTGGGCATGTAAGGTGAGACATACCACCTTAGGTAGAAATTAAACATGATGGTGAATTATGTTGTGATTGATTATGTTCGGATTGTTGTATTTGGCATTTGAACTTGTCGATTATGTAAATAATTCGAAATTGATTGTCGAACTCTATCCTAGGGCTTGGGTTGTTGAATTTGACTTGGGCAACTTGATTGTTTGGTGAATTCGATGCCGGGGTGTGTTTATTATTTGAGATAAGTCGTGGTAAATAGTGTGTAAATGTTCAAAGACGACTAATTCTCGAATTTTTGTGGGAAATTGCATAATGTGTGAATTGGTTAGATTGTTTAGATTAGCTTGTATATGAAATATTTTTCTAGTTGTTTTTGGTTTGTGGTTGTTTTGTTGCTTGTGCGATGGTTGAATTGCTAGCGATAGTAGGATTGGGTATTAGCTTTATGAAGTCTGAGTAGTACACTAACCGTTATGCTGTCGAAATTTTGTTGTGAACGCACTAAGTAATATGTGTATAGTTGTTTGTGTTTGGGGTTGTAAATAGAGCTATCCTTGCTGAAATTTTGTAAATATTGTTAAGAACTAAGTGTGGGGTAAAATTTGTTTAACCCGACCTTAGCCGAAGCTAACAAGTTTTTAGCTTAACGTTGTGCTTGTTTGTGTAAACTGACAGGTACAATGGTTAGCAGGCAAGACAAAGGCAAGGGTGCTTCTACCTCAGGCACCGGCAGAAAAAGGATGAGACTGGGCACTGCAGTCCCAGCTGCACCTGCTGTTCCGCGCGGCCAACACCGCCGATACGGAACACGATGGGTCACCGATGAAGGGAAGAAATGGTACGCGAAGCACAAAGAAAACAAGTACTTCCCGGAGGAACATATTGCAAGGGAACCACTTGCACAGGAGTTCCCTCGCATTGTACAGAGGATTGAGGCAGCTGGGCTCAGCTTTATTTTTCAGGAGCCCACGGAGTGCAACCTTCACTTGGTCCGGGAATTTTATGCCAACTGGAACCCGGCCATCAGGAGCCACACTATTAAAATCAGAGGGCAGATTGTCACTCTGGAACCCCAGCAGCTGAATGCCATCGTTGGAGCGTGGGACACAGACGCCCACGTTCTCCGCCAGCTAAACATCACCCCACCGTACGCCGACATCAGACGTACGTTGTGTGGGGCTCGATCCACAGCCCGATGGAGTAGACATAAAGAGAAGGGGTACCACCAGACTCTGCCCTACTCGCAGATGAACAGGGAGGCCAGAATCTGGATAAAAATTGTATGTTCGTGCTTGATCCCAGGAGTTCATATGACAGACGTGACCCGGGACCCTGTCTGCTTGGTGTATGCCCTTATGAAAGGGCTTGAGATTAATGTTGGGGCGGTCATAATATCCGCCATGAAGAGAACCAGACTGCACCAGGGCCACAGATACGGGTTTGGCGGACTCATCACCACCTTCCTCCGAGGCCTCGACATTGAGGAAGAAGCCTTGGACTATATTCCACAGCTGGAGCGGAGGGCCCTCGACGTGACAAAGACTAAGGCCCCCGACACTACACATGGACCTGTGCTGACCTTGGGCGAGCGACATGCTCGT
The DNA here is from genome assembly GCA_035772735.1 of Datura wrightii. Taxonomy (NCBI): domain Eukaryota; kingdom Viridiplantae; phylum Streptophyta; class Magnoliopsida; order Solanales; family Solanaceae; genus Datura; species Datura wrightii. The sequence continues at coordinate 103,778,684 of JASDFA010000007.1, forward strand.
GACGATCAATACATGGCCCGTATGTTTGGCATGCAGATGCTGCAGCTACGGATAGGTGGGAGACCAGCCACCGAGGAGGAGTTATGGCAGCTGGAGCTGGACTACCCCTTTGGCGAGAACGCCATAGCCTTATGTAAGGTGGGGCCAGCCTTTGTGGAGCCTACAGATGACGATGTCCCTACTGATGAGGAGACACGTCGTGAGGACTCTGATGTGGAGTCCGATGATGACGATGGAGCTGATTCAGATATGGCCGACGAGGCTGCAGCACCGGATGAGGAAGTCGAATATTTCGACTGAGCAGGGAGTTCCACCACCCAAATTTTGTGCTTTGTATTTTTGTGAACACTGGGGACAGTGTTCGATTTAAGTGTGGGGTGGGGAGTAGTTAGGTGCTAGGTCAAGGCTCTAAATTGCTGTATAATTTTTCCTTGTTGTTTATGTATGTTATGCTTTCCCTGTTGTGAACTGTTTGCGATGTATGTGTATATATTTGTTGTGTGGTTAAGGATATGTGTTTTTGAAAGTATGGTTGCCATTGTAAATATTTTGTAAATTTTGTAAATAAATTTAAATTTGTTTTTCTCTATCGACATGATCGATATTTTTCAAAACTTTTTGCGAAAATATTTTGCACTTGTAAATATTTTCTTTCTATCGAAATGATCGATGTGTTGCAAAAAAATTTTCGATTTTGATTTTTGGGTTTCTCGGAGTTTGTTTTCGATTCTTTTACCGAGAATAGTCCCATTGAACCGATGTCATAGTTAGTGACCGTTCCCTATGATGGATGGATGACGACCGTCTTAAGGGAAATGTAGTCGGTAGGAGTAGGATTTTTAATTGTTGTTTTAGTTTTCTTTGGTGGATTGCATCAATAAACTGTAGTTGCTTATGGTTGCTAAAATTTCGTTGCATGTTGTAATTGATGTTCAAATTGTGAAAATGATTCGTTTGAAAGCATGCAATTCAGTAAATATGTTGAGTTACCTAGGCTATAGAATTTGGTTCATTATGATTGAGGCTTAATCTTGAATTCATGTAATTGACTAATTAAAGAGTCTGTGAATGCATCTGGATTCGAGCATGTGCATGAAGTGTGAAGTAAGGTTTTTCTATTCCATGTCATCGTGAATTGTCTAGAACTTGCCTGGTGTGTATACAAAGCGAAATGAAGGAGGTGTAGTGTTGGAAAGGATGTAGGCATTTCTTTGTTTTAACCGATAGTTTCTATTTTTTTTTGTCAAATTCTACCTTTTTATATGTTGTATACCCTAGTCAGCCCGTTGAGCCTTTAGCCGATTTCTTTCTTTTGTCCAAAATTGTATGAACTAAGCTTTATTCCTTCTTTTCATTAGCCTTAAAGTCTTTAAGAAGCTCTTAAGCGCTTACAAAGAACAGAAAATGTTTCCCAAAGTGTTAAAGAGTGAAAAGAGTGAAAAGAAAAAGAAAAGCAAAGTGAGGAAAGAAAAGATGACGTTGAAGAGGCACTTGTTGTAATTAATTGATATTTAGGGTACATGAAAACCCTCTGCTTTGTGTCAAGTGTGGTTGATGAAATGGGCTGTGTGAAAGTAAACCAGCATGAATGGGAGAAAAAGAGAAAAGAGAGGAACAATGTCCATGAGTTGATGGGAATGAGTTGAAAAGGCGCTTAAGGATGTTAGCGATTATTATTGGCTAATCCAATATATGCATACTAGATCCATATCCCCGTTACAACCCATTAAAGTCCTACGTGATCCTATATTGCATTTCTTTATATTAGTGGAGTAATACACTAAGGGCAAGCCTATGGGTCTTGACATGATGCATGTGAATTCTTTTGGGAGAGAGAGTGAAATTAATTTTTATAGGCCCCTACTTGCATGTTCGTGTGTTGCATGAACATAAAGGGGAAGTTTCTCTCGAGTTGTGAGGGCACATGCTTGATGAAAGATTGATTTTCGTGTCGGATTTCTTGATTAGTTGATTTGCATGAGTTTGCCGATATCAAGAATCAATTCTTAAAAAGTCTAGGCAGCCTTGATGTATTAAAGGTCATTGTATTGTACGACCAAGCATGTTTTCTTGATGATTTACAAAAATTGAATAATCGGTACGACCGTAGCGTAAATTGTTGCACCATAGTGATGAAGGTTGGAATGTAATTTGCATGATTTGTGTATGTGTTGTTCGAGGACGAATAAGGATTTAAGTGTGGGGTAAGTGATCTTGGGCAGATTTATATGCCCAAGTGATACTCAAACGTATCATTTTTACCTTGTTTGTTGTGCAATGTGTATATAATATCATGTAATTGGTAATAAAATGCGAATTTATACTAACCAACATGATTAGCATTTGTTTTGCAGAAAAAGGTGATTTTTAGGAGCTAAAATGCATGTTGGAACTTTGTCGGAGTTGGACTTGGATGCGAGCGTGGAAAAGACCTTGGAATGCAGAATTTATAGGGGCTCCGCGATGGCTCCGTGCCACGCTACCATCGCGGTAGCACACTGCCTGAGCATGAATTAATTTGGCAATTTCCAGTGTACCTGCGCGTCAGCTCCGTGGCACGGAGATAGGCCTCCGCGATGGCCTCCGTGCCACGTTGAGGTTAAATTACCGAACCCTGGAAATTCCAGTGAGGGTCCGCGTCCACGCCGTGTAACGGAGGCAAGGCTCCGCGTTGGCCTCTGTGACACGTTGCTTGTTATTCCGGGAAAAATTTCCCACTAGTATAAATAGCACACTTAGGTTTATTTTAATTAGTTTTTTAGTTTTTAGACGGAGTTCAGAAGTGGAGAGTAGGAACGTGGGTTAGTAGCAGTTGAAGATTGGAAAAGCTAAGGGATTTCTTCTCTTCTTTTCTTCTTTCTATCAATTGTAAGTATAATTTACACTCATTTTAGGATAATCAATCCAAGAATGAGTGGCTAATTCTCTTTCTTGCTGAGGTTTTGAACATGTGTAATGAATTTTGATTGTAAATGATATGGTTTTATTCTTCTTCTTTAATGTTGTTCTATTAATTCTTGTTCTTTACTGCATTAGAGATTGGCCAACATTAATGTATATCAAAAAGTCCAATTTCACTCGAAAGAGCAAGAAATTGGAAAGTTGTGAATTAATAGGGTATTGTTCTTAACTTGATTTGGGAAAATTGGGTTTTGATGTGCTTTCCTGATAGATATATACTTGAAAGCCGTATTAGTCAATTTAGGAACCTGAATTGTAGTGCTAGGTCATAAATTGCATTTGATCACAGAAATGTAGACGGATGGTTTATGATTCTAAAGTGAAATTAAATACGAGAGTTTTAATTTCTAGGCAAATGTTCTTGGCTAGCAACTTGAAGAAGAGAATTAACCAAAATTATCATGATTATCAAGTTCATTACTTGTTCTTAACCTTGGCATGTTCATATCCATTGTCTGAATTCAGAAGTAAATAGTGTTAGTAATTGTCGTATATAGTTTAGAAACAAAAACTCAATTAACCCTTGGTTACGTTGTTGTTAGCAAAACTAGAAGTTAAATATAAATATAGTAAATTAGGCAATTTTACATATCTTGAGACTCCTTGGATCGATACTTGGCTACTTAGCCACTTTATTACTTGTTTGACCACGTGCACTTGCGTGTCGGTTTTTACCCGTAGCCCAAAGCACCGAGCAATAATCGACTCCAATCTTTTGTCTGATGAATGCTATAGTATTGCATGGAGTACCTGTATTGGACTTTTCTACATTTTAGGTTCTTGTGATAGTCCATAATACAGGGGAGACTCTGCCAAAATTTTTCTAGAAATAACTTGAGTAAGTCTAGAATTCTTATAAATAGAAGTTCACATTCAAGGACGAATGTTCTTAAGGGGTGGAGAATGTTACACCCCGTAAATTCTTGACATGTAGATGGCCCATTCGCATGTTGGTTAAGAGCTTTTGAATGCCATACATGCTAGGAAAAGACCTGGGGTCAGACCAGACAAGAAATCCGTTGAACCATCGCGGAAGGAGCCGGGGCAGAGACCCTCCGCGATGGCAACGTGCCACGGAGGGAGGGCCTCCGCATTGGCTCCATGTCACGGAGGCCCTGTCCAGGCCCAAGTATATAAGCCTCCAAACTTCGGTTTTTTTTATTAAAATTCCTTATAATTTCCAGTGAAAAACAGATAGTAATAAGAGAGAAGGGGGAACGAAGATCTCCTACTAATATTCATCTGATTACACCGCCAAACACTGTCCAAACTCAAATTAACTCCAGATACCGAGGTATTAAGCAGTAAGGAGCATTCCTACGGATTTAGTTTCGTGAAATTCGGCCGGCGAATCGTCGTGCTATCGAGCTAAGGTAAGTGGAATTGATCCAAATTAGTGTCAATATACTCCTAGCCCTAAAATGAGTATTTCTCCCTTCTGGACTTTCGAGAAATAGCGAGTTTTCGACCATTTTTCGATAAGCCAAAGTTTGGGCTATATATACAATGAAAGTGATATTTTCTTCCAAAATATTAGCGTAATTAGTTATAATTGACAGATATATGAATGCAGTTGGGAAAATAGCAGAAGTACTAACCAAGCTACGCTAGTTAGTCGGGAAATCCGAAGCGAAGGTATGTAAAACTAATTCCTTTGGAAAGTTAGTAATCCAGTACAGTAAATAGCGTGATGTATAGAAGAAAGAACTCAGAAGTTGAGAATTGAGTCCAGTTTGAATTTAACAAGCATGTTTTATGATATTATGATATATATTCACAATAAAGGTTAGTAAAGCAATATCAGGTAGTCAAATAATATCCCAGATACAGTATAGCCAGACAGTTAGATGATATCTCAGCTACAGTATAACCAGACAGTTAGATAATATCTCAGATATAGTATAGTTCAGTATGAGAATCAATATAACACAGAAAAGAGTTCAGAATGAGAAATCCGAGTACAGATAGTATTTTCAGTTTAAACATGCTTGTTATATGTGATTATTGTTTGTTGAGACCTGTTTGTGTTATGAGGGCACCCTTTGAGCGTCCTCCCCTCCCCTGGGTTGGTAACTGTGTCGACCCACTGTGAGGGTGGGGATACGCCACTCCAAGGAGTGGTATGCCGTTCGCAGTAGGACGAAGATGGGATGGAGCATTCACCATATCAGGCTGATCATCATAGCAGTATAGCTTACCCTGTTGTGCGCTTGCACCTAGGAGGCAGATTATAGATACAGATACAGGTTACAATTTACAGTGCAGGAGTCCTTCGAGCTCAGACACAGTTAATTATATCAGAGGCCATAGCCCGAGCTGGAGACCCATGGGGCTGGTAGAGGTGCTCGTAGTTAGTAGACGAGTGGAGTGATTTATTTTTGGATGGTTTTGACCCGGGTAGGGGTATATAGATTGCTTGTTGGTTGGCACCTTCTGGCTTATGGGGGCTGGTATTGGTTCTTGTTTGTTATATATATGTATATATATGTTATTCATTAGTTGATAGACAGTAGATCGCCATGTCGACAGGTATGCTCCTGCCTTACTCCCAGTACAGATAAGCTTGTTCCAGATTCCATCAGTCCAGACAGTTTCAGATATTTCCTACTATTTAGAGTTTCTAGTTATGTTGCTTACATTCAGTTATGTTCAACTTGCTTTTCATACTCGGTACCAGTGGTACTGACGCCCGTTTGGGTACTTGCCTGCAGGTACCTATAGACGAGAAGTCGATCCCTCGTGATCCTAGCCAGTGCAGAGTCATCAGCTCCTATCATCCGGAGCTTGATATTCAGAGGTTTATATCATTTTCTTTTGTTGTACAGTACGGGTAGGTCGGGGCCCTGTCCCGGCCATCTTATCAGTATTCCTAGAGGCTTGCAGTCTGTATATATTTTCCTGTGGTTAGTTGTGACGGTCGTGTGGGGCCGTGCATATGTTTAGTTGTTTATGTTAGCCGTGTGAGACCTTATCCAGTCAGTAGTGGTGACCTTGCTAGTCACATAGCTGTTCAGCATTTGTTATACTGATTTAGACTCAACTAGACAGCATGGTGGCCTTGTCGGCCCGGATAGGCTCCCTTATATTAACATGATTCTGGTTAGCTGTTGTTATAGTACAGGTGGCTATAGGCCTAGTCGGCCAGAGGCTATATTTACATCCGTTATATAGCCCGTTGTTTTCGTGAATCAGAGTTAGAGCCGGTCAGGCACCAGATGTCCTTAGGCTTAGTAGTCTAACAGTTCAGGTCCTAATAGGGCACCAGGTGCCAGTCATACCCCCCAAGGCGGGGCGTGACACCAGAACTCTACCGTACGAGTTCTATAATTGACTAAAGTATAACAAACATATATCTAATCCATACTGAAGATAACATTGGAATCAATTATATCTAACTCCACTAATTTGGCTAAGGTGACTTTCTGAAGAATCGTGACAGAGCAATTTCTGTACACCCTTTGAGCTAAAATTGATTCACCGATAGGAGTAGAGATTAAGAAAGGTTCTGATAGAATTTTGGGACTGACTCTGAAACTAATGACAACATTAGGAGTCACAAAAGATAATGTAGCCCCCAATCTAACAATTCACGCACATTAAGATGGAATACTCGTAACATACCATTAACCACATTGAGTGAGTACTCCTACTCCTATCGAGATAAAAAGTGCATAGAACCTATTCTTGCTCTGTTCACCACCCACACTAGAAGAAGCACCATACTGATATGAGGGAGCTGCTGAAGTGGTAGTTGGGGGACGACCTCTACTATTACCCTACCTAGCCAAAGGATAATCCTTGCACATGTGTCCATGCTTCCCACACTCTAAGCAAACATCTGAGCCAACCAAGCACTCTCCTCGGTGGTTCTTACCGTACTTCCCGCAAATTGGGAAAGTGTGCTCTATTGTTCTGCTCCTCTAGCCCCTAGAACCTGACACCCTACTCTTCTGATCATCTCGAGGTTTGGATGAAACACTAGTTGATGATGGAGCTGGGTATGACGACCTCTGATAGGACTGAAGGCGATCTCCACCACAAGATCTCCGCTGGAAATGCCTATAGCTCCCTGTCCTAGCCCTCTTGGCCTCTCTCTCCTTTTCCTTCATCTTCTCTGCTTCTATTTGCTGGGCATATATTATCAATCAGGAGATATCTATATCATTAATTAGCATATTTGGTGCATATTTCTCTAAAGTAATGGACTTGGCAGTCGGCGCCAGCTATAGCCAGGCTCCTTCTCATACTGTCAAATCTTCACACCTTAGGCTAATTTAGGTCCCTTTTCCTTGGTTTCCTACTGAAAACATCTCGAATCATTTGTTAGCATATAAAATACATAAATATATGAATTTATGTATTTTATAAGGATTATGAACTCAACTCAAGGTATAGGATGAGCAAAAATATGGCATATGGGCATAGAAATATGCCCAACATCACCACCCCACACTTAAACCATTAGTCGTCCTCGGACAATCCTTAGTTACATAAACTCATCTTTTACCATCACACATGATACCTCTATCAATTCACACTCAAGTAGCTAGCATAGAGCATAAGTTTAAGTGGTTCATCAAAATAGAACAATTCAACCCATCACATATAAAGGTTTCACAATCAAGACTACACAACCTCTATAATTGATTCATCTTTTCAAAACATAATGCCAACATGATTAAGTGTGACACATGCACCAAATAGTACCCCGACTTAGACATCTTGTTTGCCTCACTTTTAGTGATGTTCCTATCACAGATTATTAATGCAAACACATGCAATATAGAAAGCAAGGCACCCTCATGCTCACAAATGATATAATGCACATATAAGCTTGCCCTTCATGTACATTTAGACTACTTGGTTGTTTCAATACATTCGGATCACAAGGACTTTTCCTTGGTTGTAAAGTCGGCTAAGGGACAGGTAGAAATGATATTTATTTTATAGTGACTACCTCCCTAAGCATGTTTAAGATATTTTTTCATTTTTCTTGTCCACCATCTTTTCCTTGTTTGTTCACCCTTCAGCTAACTCACCCTTTTTATTTTCTTCTCATACCCCTATTTCACTACTTGACTGCTAGTCTCTTCTTATAGAATCAATATGGATTTTGCAATTAGATCTCTATCTTTTATTATCCTAGCAGCATGTAAAAACCACAATTTTTTGGGCACCCCTTCTTCCTATTTTTCTCCTATAATTATAATTTTTTTCTTTTGCCTCAACATTATACGTCAGTGGACCTTTACTTTCAAGTCTCAAAGTGCCTAAGACTACTTTTGATCTATAAGTCTGAGGTCTCATCAAAATAGGGATTAAGCTACTTTCGTGGCTAAGAAAGAATATGATCTATGGCTCAAAGGGGGTTAACTAGGGATAACATTCAGGAAGGTAAAACAAACATGGGAAAAACATGGCTTTCAAAGAAATGCCTTGATCATTTACTGACTCCCTGACAACTAGCTATCCAACAAACACTAAGACAAGTTCTAGATGCAACAATATGTATAAACAAGACAATTTAGCACCTCTCGTGGAAATTAAGAGTCAAGTTGGTTCCCTATAGCTACACATTCACATAATCATATTGCATGACACTTTTCATTATTAAGCCTTTAAAATCATCTTGAGTCAAATTATAGAGATATATGTGTCTCTCATAGATTTCTCACTTATGCATTCAAGATGATCACTTTATTGACTCTAGCATAGCCACTAAGTAGAATGTGAACAAGTACAAAGGTGAATGATCTATGAATCAATCCTATAAATAAAAAAATCCATGACGAGTTTCCTTTAAGATGGTCATCATACATCTATCATAGGGATGGGTCACTATTCTAAGATGACAAAAATGAAAAAATTAACTCTAAAATAGAGAAAACAACGTACTATTAAAGACTAATAATAGTCACTACATTACAAAGCATCACCAGCCATCATCAACAATATTAGCTATTAAGATGATCAATTCTTTCCAATATTATGCAACTCATTAGCTTCCATTTCTTGTGTTTCATCATCCCAATTCCATTCCTTCTATTCAGCAAATTCCACATCTCTTCCTATCAAATTTTTCTCCTGTTTGTGGTTGGAAAACTTTGTTGTCAAGATCCGAACATAGGTCTCGATCAAGACACGGGACAATGAACCTCGAGAGGCTCCAAGTTGACCCATGGCATGAACATAACATCTAACTCATCCCATTAAAATTGAAGATCAACATGAATAACAAAGCGGAAGTCTGAACATACATAACACCTGAGTACATACACAAGTCTGAAGCCGAATACATACTATGTCTAAAAAGCCTCTAATATTGACGAGTTGATGGGACAAGACCCCAACTAACTCACTATAGTCTAGAAACTGAAAATACTGAACATATCTAACTAGAAAGGCCCTCGAAAGATGAGGACTCACCAACTCTTATCGGGAAGTGCTAATGCTAGAAATCTAGCTATCAAAGGGAGTACATCTGGATATCGGAGCTTGTATTATGGAATGATATAGTATAGAGTATGCGGTCAGTACTTGGAATGTACCGAGTATGCAAGGTAAGTAAAACCACTAAGTAAGTAAAATCATTAAACATGCATAGTATAAAACATAATCAAGATAAGATTCTCAGAGTATGGCGTGCATGCTATTTTCTAAAATCATGATCTGAATATAACTGAACATCATAACTGAATCGACTGACCCAAAGCAGAAAACTGATAATCATAAGTAAAATTGAATATTGGGTCAAAAATGCTGAAAACATAATATCATGACTGATGTACATGCATAACTGAAATCATGAGGAATAATGGGACACTCGTCATATAACTGACATTACCACGATAGAGCTTACATGGTCCTGACTATTACACTCAAGTGGACAGAGCCGTCCAAATCTTTGTCAAGGCTAAGGATGCTACAATGATATCGATATCAAGCTGAAGGTCCCTTGGGGGCAGGGGAAGCACACAAGGGAGGTCCTAATAACCTGAACATACTTACGTTGGCACGTAGTTCTGAGGCATAGGGTTGGCTGACCATTAGCCTACTCGGTGCTAGACACTACTTCCAAAAATATGCATAGGCTCTCCATCATTTTTCAGTGAAGCTAACCATCATCTAGTGATGAAGCTAAATGACAACATACATGCATAATCTGAAATCGAGACATAAGGAGCCTTAGCTCAAGCCACACCACAAGTTGAACATAATTAGGAGTCTAGACTCCAAAACCATGTGGTAAGCTAGTTTACATGAAATCGTAAAACATTCTTGTTCATATGGGCTTGCCCAATACTTATCATGCTTGAAATAAACTTGATTCTCTTGAAAACATGATCATAGACATGGGTAACTTGAAAACATTCTTTTATCATATACATGTCATCATAATTGAACATATATATCATAATCTCAACTTGTCATGAACTTCCATGAATGGGCAATATAAATTGTAAAAGTTGAAAAAATAAATTTATAATTTAAAACATTGTAAATTTTTTCCATTAATCATAATTCAACATTCAAAACATGCTTAGGTCATACCCATGATTGATACTTAGAAAATTCACACATTGGGTAAAAGCCACATGGAATCATCAATTAGAACATCATGAATTGAGAGGGAATTGGGCGTGGGTGTGGACTATTGCACCCATTCATTGACTTACACACCTGAAGAGACCTACTATCACCACTTCCTTGATTGCCCAAAGAGAATTGAGGATGAACTTTGAAGAACTAGTCAACCCTCTAAACTTGCATGCATTAATTAGGATAGGCTTAGAATGACTTAAGCCTTCTTAAAACATACTATTTTGATCTTAAAATAACATAACTTGGGCCTTAGAAACTTAGGAATTACAAAAAAGCCCTTATTAAATTCACAGGGAAAAACACTCTGCCAGTCCCCATCGCTTGGACCACGACTCGTGGTTACCTTCCATGATCAACAATGGAAACTTTCTTTCCTTGGTCACCACGAGGGACACCACGACTCGTGGTGTACCCGACAAATCATGGTGATGACCCATTAGATACAATGCCTGCTCTTCCTTCATCTTTCAACCACCCTTGACCATAGATGACCTAACGGGTCGTGGGGTTGACCACAACTCTTGGCCACACCTGTGGTCCACCCAAACGAAATTTTCAATCAAGTCCCAGCGTTTCCTCATAAGTCACGTAACAACGCGTGGGGTTCCTAATGGGTCATTGGACGACTCGTCTGTGACCTAGTGCAGAAATTTCTATTTTTTTGGTTTCAATTCCTGGGTCTGATCTTAGGGTTTTGGGGGTATTACATTTGTAAGCTTTGACTAGAAAATATAGCCAATAAAAATTCCAAGTTCTGCCTTCTTGTCAAGTTTATCCCTTTTTACCTAAGGTATGTAAGAAAAACATAGGAAACCAAAACTTTTGAGGTTCTATAATTAAGGTTTATACCCATGCCAAGCTTCAAAAATGTGTTTAACCATTCACAATTGTAACACCCCAAAAGGCCCTAAGAGTTATACCCTAGCCTTAGAGTAGAAACTAGTAGAAAAATTTGCAATTTTCCTCAGAATGACTCATCACACGAGTCGTGGTGAGGCATGAAGACTCATTATCATGGATTCCCCTGCAAAAAAGGTCTTGGCTTAATTAGTCACAGGATGACTCATTGGACCATGTAATGAGTCGTGATGATGAGTTGTTAGATGAAATTCAAAAAATGTACAACATAAATCCAGTAACCATCGAAGGATGTAACCACTCATGATATCTTGTGATGGGTCATGGTATGGAGTCATGGGATGAAGATCAGAGAAGTGAAATTTGGTCCAGCATATGACATATGGTCACCACAAGTCGTGGTGAAAACCAATGACTAGTGATGTGAGCTATGGTGGCTTGTAACTCCCCAAAAGTCCCTAAGAATAGACCTGATGACTGAAAATGAGAAAATAGGAAAACCTGCACCAGGTCATATAATGCGTCATCAAGTGGCCCATTAAGTCACTTGAAGGATCGTTGAGTGACTCATTAGGTGCATGAAAGTGGTGAAAATTTGGGTTTCAGATAGTCTTGATGACTGGTTAAGTGACCTGTTAAGTGACACGATGATTTGTTAAGTGAGGCGTCAAGAGATGATCAGACAATTTGAGAAGATTTTGATAGTGTAAATAGGTCAAGGGACATCCCGTCAAGTCTCCCAATGGGTCGTCTAGTCACTCATTGGGTCTGACTATGGGTATTTTCCTATCGAGTTATTAAGGGTGTTTTCGTAATTCCTAAGTTCCTCACTCCTAAACTAAGTCATTTTAAGCCTCCAAAAGGGTATTTTAAAGGGTTTCAACCATCCTAAACCCTTGTTCTACTCCTAACACCCCTAAGTAAAGATCTAATTCCCTCAATAGTAGCTAGGGTTCTTCATCAAATCTTCCCTCAATTCCTTTGGGTCTCCAATCAAGTTGGGGATTCTTCAAGCCCGGGTATGTAGGGTTATGAATGGGTGAAATTCTTCCACTAATGCCCAATTTCATCCAAATTATATGATTTCAAGTCTCTAAGCATGTCAAGTTGAGATTCTAGGCTTTTACCCAATTCCGTGAAATCTTCCATGTTATTTTTATGGATTAAATCCTCTCATGTTTCAATTGGTGTTTTACAGATATTAGGGTATATTTCACCCTCAATTTACTTCCTAATTCATGATTTCAACTTTATAAAGATTATGCTCTTTTATGTATAATTTATGAATTTCAATCTTATGAGCCCATGATTCCAAGTATAATGAATTATCAAAATATGCATGAATATTTATGAATTCTTAAGCTTATGAACTTTATGATTTCAACTTATGGAAATTTACTCAAGAATGTATTATTCTCATGAAATTCAATTTTAAGTATCTTGGCCAACTCTATGGAATCCTCTCATGAGTATTTTATACATGTCAAATATGAACATGAGTATGATTATGATTCAATATTTCGGCTAACCCATGTAAGTTCAAGTATGTTTCCACGATAATGATTATGAGCCATGTGCATGTTTTTGAGAGTATTGACTAGCACCAAGTAGGCTAGGTGTTCAAGCAAACCCTGAGTCTTAGAACTACATGCCACCATAGGTATACATGTTCAAATCCCATGTATATTCACAAGTGATATCACGCCTTAATCATTCCTTGCCTTGGCAAGCTGAGGAAGGTTCTACCCACTTGAGCAAGATAGTTGGGGCATCATGTAACCTCTATTATGATGGTGTCGGTTATGATGAAGCTTCCCATTTTTCCTCAAGTTTTCAGCTACTCATGTTTATGTCTTACGATATCATGTTTATAAGCATATTCGACCCATTGACCAGTTTATGAATTTTCACTTATGATTTCAAGTATAGTGCGCTATATGATTTCTATTTCTAAACCTTGGGCCATTATGTTCAACTTATGATAAATAGCCATGATTATGCTTATTTCAGGAATATGGCTTTTATCGCATGATCTATCTTGAATCATATTCATGATTATAGACTATCATTTTATTAGCATATTTTACTTTCTCTACATACTCAGTACATTCAAAGTACTAACCACATACTCTATCTTATATTGTCTCATGATATAGGTTCGGGTGATCCATGTCAGTCTCACCGTTAGCCTGCTCCCTCTTAGTTCAGCTTTACTACAGTTTTGGTGAGTCCTCATGATCCGAGGACATCAGTATTTGATTATTTCCCTTTTGTGCATGTCTTTTAGTTCAGACTTAGAGAGTTAGTTAAGGGTTTTTCCCCTCAGCTCATCAGATGTTTAGAGGCTTTTCAGATAGCTTGTGTAGATGTTTCAACCATGTTTGTTCATGTTTACATTTATGTTACTATTCTATGCAACCTTCCGCTTATGTTATGTTCATGCTTTATTTCCTCTTGTTAATGCTCTTATTCATGCTATGTATGTGTCATGGGTTAGCTTGGAGCCATTTATGATTTTAGCTCCTGTGTCTCGGTCGGCGGACCTAGCTGAGGTCGTGACAAACTTGGTATTAGAGCCAAGGGTTTAGGTGTGTCTTAGGGTGTCTGAAAGTTACGTTAAGTAGAGTCTTTTCGATGGGTGTGAAGCACGCCACACTTATAGGGAAGAGGCTACGAGATGTTTTAGGAAATTTCCTTTCTTTCATGATCTATGTCATGTGATGAAGTGCATCTCTCTACTTCTCTAACTCATGCTATATGCATTTTCAGAATATGCCTCCCCGTGAGTCAATAGAAGAAGGAATGGCAATGGCAATGGAGATGGGCATCAACCAGCCCCACTAGCTCCAACTGGTCCTTTGCCAAAAAAGGTCACTTATGCTGAGTTTAGGACAACATTTTAGATATTAGCACTGGCCATGACCACCCAGGTCAATCAGCAGGCTGTGGCCATGTGAACCAGAATAGGAATGCGGCAGCGGCTAGGGTGCGAGACTTCAACAGGATGAACCCACCTAAGTTTCATAGATCAAAAGTGGATGAGGATCCACCAGAGTTTATTGAGGGGGTTTAGAAGATTACCCAGGTGATGGATATTTTAGGAGAGGATAGTGCAAACTTGGCCTCTTATCAGCTCAAAGGGGTTTCTTATATTTAGTTCCAACAGTGGAAGGAGTCCGTACAGTCCCCATTGGCTGGGACGAGTTTGTTATGACTTTCATGGACAGATTCTTCTCCCGTGAGTTGAGGGAAGTAAAGGTAGCCGAGTTTGTTAACTTGAAGCAAAATGACATCACTATTCAGGAGTATGCCCTCAAGTTTACCCAGCTATCCAAGTATGCCCCGGAGATGGTTGCTGATCCAAGGCCTCATATGAGCAAGTTCATAAATAGGGTGGTAGATTCATTGGTTAAGGAGTGTAGGAACACCATGCTGATTATTAATATAGATATCTCCCAACTGATAATATATGCCCAGCAGATATAGGTAGAGTAGATGAAGGAGAAGGAGAGAGAGGTCAGGACAGGGAGCTATGGGCATTTCCAGTAGAGATCTGGTGGTAGAAATCGCCCTCAGTCCCACCGTAGATCGTCAGCCCTAGCTCCATCATTATCTAGTGTTCTATCTAGACCTTGAGGGGATCAAAGGGTAGGGCGTTAGGTTCTAGGGGCTAGAAAAGCATGAAAGTAGAGCGCACTTTCCCACTTTGTAGGAAATATGGTAAGAACTACCCAAGAGAGTGCTTGGTTAGTTCGGATGTTTGCTTCAGGTGTGGGAAGCTCGGACACATGTATAGGGATTGTCCTTTGTCTAGGCAGGGTGACAGTAGAGGTCGTGCCCTAGCTACAACATCAGTAGTTCTCATAGCTCGTCCATCTCAACAGGGCACCTCTTCTAGTGCAGTGGGCGGACAGTACCAAAATAGGTTCTATGCACTTTCATCTCGTTAGGAGAAGGAGTGCTCACCCGATGTGGTTAAGAGTATGTTGCGAGTATTCCATCTTGATGTTTATGCATTGTTAGATCCAAGGGATACATTATCTTTTGTGACTCCTTGGTGTCAGTGTAAAAATCCTATTAGAACCCTTCTAAGTCTCTACTCTTGTCTATGAGTCGGTTTTAGCTCGATCGGTGTACAGAAATTTCCCTATCACGATTCTTTAGAAAGTCACCTCAGCTAACTTAGTGGAGTTATATATGATCTATTTTGGTGTTATCTTTGATATGGATTGGTTAAATTCTTGTTATGCATTAGTCAATTGTCGAACCCGTATAGTAGAGTTTTGAGTTTTGGGTGAACCATTCCTAGAGTTGGAGGACAGTTCAGTTGTGCCTGTAGGTTGCTTTGTTTCCTACCTCAAGGCTAGGAAGGGGATCTCCAAGGGTTGTGTGTACCATCTAGTTCAGGTCAAGGATTCTATGTCCAAGAACCAAACTTTTTGGTAAATTCCTATCGTATGTGAGTATCCTGAGGTGTTTCCAGATGATCTACCAAGAGGCCCTCCTGAGCGAGAAATTGACTTTAGTATTAACCTTCTCCCTGATACGCAGCCCATATATATTCCTCCTTATAGAATGGCCCCAGCCGAGCTAAATGAGTTGAAAAAGTAGTTGAAAGATCTCTCAAATAAAGGTTTCATAAGGCCTAGTAAGTCCCCTTGGGGTGCTTCAGTTCTCTTTGTTTGATAGAAGGATGATTCCTTTAGGATGTGCATTGATTATCGACAGTTGAACAAGGTCACAATTAAGAATAAGTATCCTTTGCCCAGGATTGATGACCTATTTGACTAGCTTTAAGGAGCTATGTGCTTTTCAAAGATAGACCTCAGATCCGACTATCACTAGCTCTGTGTTAGGGAGAGTGACATTCCGAAGACAGCTTTCAAGACTCGATACAGTCACTATGAGTTTATAGTTATGTCTTTTGGACTAATGAATGCTCCTACAGCTTTTATGGACTTGATGAATAAGCTGTTTAGGCAGTATTTGGATATGGTCATGGTTGTCCTTATAGATGATATTCTTATATAATATTGAAGCGAGGAGGAGCATGTCGCTCATTTGAGGATTGTGTTACATACTCTCAAGGATCACCAACGGTTTGCTAAATTCAGCAAGTGTGAATTTTGGCTAAACATGGTAGCATTCTTGGGCCATGCGGTGTCCAGTGAGGGTGTGCAGGTGGACTCTCAAAAGATAGAAGTGGTGAAAAATTGGCCTAGACTTGTCAGTCCTACAGACATTTGGAGCTTTTGGGTTTAGCTGGATAATATAGGAGGTTCGTAGAGGGATTTTCATCCATTGCGGCACCATTGAGTAAATTGACCCATAAAAAGGTTAAATTTCAGTGGTATGATGCTTGTGAGAAGAGTTTACAGGAGTTAAAAGACTCGACTTACATTAGCCCTAGTATTGACCCTACCGGAGGGCACAAATGGCTTCATTTTGTATTGTGGTGCTTCTTAGGTTTGTCTTGGTTGTGTGTTGATGTAGCATGGTAAGGTTATTATGTATGCTTGTAGGTAGCTTAAGAATCATGAAAAGAATTACCCATCGCATGACCTAAAGTTTGCAGTTGTGGTGTTTTCCTTGAAGATTTAGAGGAACTATTTGTATAGGGTGCATATAGATGTTTTCACGGACCACAAGAGCCTTCAATACATGTTTACTCAAAAGGACCTAAATTTGTGGCAAAGGAGATGACTAGAGCTTCCCAAGGACTTTGATATGAGTGTCCTTTATCATCTTGGAAAGGCCAATGTAGTGGCGGATTCTCTTAGTTAGTTTTCCATGTAGAGTGTGTCTCATGTTGAAAATGGGAGAAAGGAGTTGGTGAAGCATGTCCATAGGCTTACTCATTTAGGAGTTCACCTTATAGATTCGGCAGATGGTGGTGTTGTCATTCAAAATGGGTCAGAATCTTCATTGCTGACTGAGGTTAAAGCAAGGAAAGATAAGGATCCTATCTTAGTGAAGTTAAAGGAAGCTGTCCGGAATCAGAAGGTAGAGGTTTTCTCCCAAGGGGGAGATGGTGTACTCCAATATTAGGGCCGACTGTGTGTTCCAGTTGTGGATGACTTGAGAGAGCGGTTGTTGAGTAAGGCTCATGGCTCTCGATACTTTATCCATTCAGGTGCCACCAAGATGTATCGTGATCTACGGGAAGTCTACTGGTGGAATAGTATGAAGAGGGACATAGCAGGGTTTGTGGCTAAGTGTTTGAATTGCCAATAGGTGAATATTTAGCATTAGAGACCTGGAGGTATGATTCAGGACATCAGTATCCCTATTTAAAAGTGGGAAGAGATCAATATGGATTTCATTAAAGGGTTGCCTCGTACATGCCGATAGTATGACTCTATATAGGTGATTGTGGACAGGTTGACCAAATCGGCACATTTTCTACCATTCAAAACTACAGATTCAGTCGAGGATTGTGCTAGACTCTACATTTGGGAGTAGGTTCAATTGCATGGATTCCCTTTGTCCATCATCTCAGATAGGGGTTCTCAGTTCACCTCTTAGTTTTGTAGATAGTTTTAGAAAGAACTTAGCACACAAGTGAAGCTTAGCACAACTTTTCACCCGTAGACAGATGGTCAGGCCAAGTGGACATTCAAAATCTTGAGGAAATGTTGAGATCATGTGTGATTGATTTCAAGGGTAGTTGGGGTGATCACTTGCCTCTCATCGAGTTTGCCTAAAATAACAGTTATCGCTCCAGCATTAATATGGCTCCATTTGAGGCTCTTTATGGGCGGAGGTGTAGAACACCTATTGGATGGTTCGAGGTAGGTGAGCTATGTTGATAGGGCCAGTTTCAGTACATGAGGCGATGGAGAAAGTTCAGTTTATTAGAAAAAGTCTGAAAATAGCTCAGAGTCATCAAAAATCTTATGTGGATGTTAGAAGGAGAGAGATTGAGTTTAAAGTGGATGATTGGGTGTTTCTAATGGTGTCTCCCATGAAAGGAGTCATGAGGATCAGTAAGAAAGGAAGTGTAGTCCCCAAAATATTGTCCTCATAGGATTCCAAGGTGAGTTGGCAAGGAGGCATATGAGTTGGAGCTACCAGTAGAGTTAGCTTTGATGCATCTAGTTTTCAATGTATCCCTATTGAAGAAGTGCATTAGCAACCCAACCTTAGTTGTTCTAGTAGAGAGCATTGGGGTGAAGGATAGTCTTACGTATGTGGAGGTTCCAATGGAGATCCTTGATCGTCAGGTTCGATGTTGAGGAACAAGGAAGTAGCTTCGGTGAAGATTTTGTAGAGAAATCGGCTTGTTGATGGAGCTACATGGGAAGCCGAAGCAAACATGATGGCTAGATACCCGCATCTTTTCCATTTCGGCTCAGTTCCAGCATGAGGTACCAGTTTCCTCCATAGTATTCAATTTTAATTCAAGTTCTTGTCTCTCAGTTTCTTTCATGTTATAGCACACATGTAAGTTTCATGAATTCAGTTCAATAATGTAAATCAGTCAGGAGTCAGTCACTTCGTCAGTCTTAAGTTGTGGTTGTTCTGTTCTGGGATTGCAGTTCTTTCCCTAGCCTTCCAGTATGATTAATCTACATTCAAGGACAAATGTTTCCAAAGGAGAGATAATGTAACTCTCCAAAAGTCTCTAAGATCAGACCCGAGGAGTGAAACTAAGAAAATAGGAAAAACTACTCCAGGTCACAGGATGATTCATCAAGTGACCCATTAAGTCACTTGATGGGTCATTGAGTGACTCTTTAGGTGCATGAAAGTGGTGAAAAGTTGGGTCCAGAGATTCTTGATGACTGGTTAAGTGACACGATGAATCTTTAAGTGAGACATCAAGAGAAGATCAGAAAATTTAAGAATATTTTGCTAGTGGAAATGGGTCAACAGACAACCTGCCAAGTCTCCCAACGGGTCGTCCAGTCACTCGTTCGGTCTAGCAGTGGATAATTTCCTGTCAGGTCATTAAGGGTGTTTTCAAAATTTCTAAATTCTTAACTCCTAAACTAAGTCATTTTAAGCCTCCAAAAGGATGTTTTTAAGGGTCTTAATCATCCTAAACCCTCATTCTACTCCTACACCATTAAATGAAGATCAAATCCCCTCAAGAGAGGCTAGGGTTCTTCATCAAATCGTGTTTCAATTCCTTTGGGTCTCCAATCAAGTTGAGAATTATTCAAGCCCAGGTATGTAGGGTTATGAATGGGGAAAATTCTTCCATGCTCATGCTCAATTTCATCCCAATTCCATGATTTCAAGTCTTTAAAAACATCAAGTTGAGATTCTAGGGTTTTGCCCAATTTCATGAAATCTTCCATGCTATCTCTATGAGTTCAATCCTCTCACATTTCAAATGTTGTTTTATGGTAACAAGGGCAGATTTTACCCTCAATATACTTCCTAAATTATGATTTCAAGTTTATGAAGATTATGCTTGTCATTCCCCACCTTGGGAGGCATTACTGGCACCTGGTGCCCTACTAGGAGCTGAACTGCTAAGCTGACTGAGCCTACGCACCTATGGTGCAACGCTGACTCTAACTCTAGAATCAAGAAAACAACGGGCTATATAGCGCTTGAAAATACAACCCCCTGCCAACAAGGCCTACAGCCAGCTGTGAAAATAAATAGCTAATAGAGACAAACAATCATAAGGAGTCCTATGCGGGCCAAAAAAGCCACCATGATATCTAGTTATAATAGAAAGTAAAATCAGATGCTAAACTGAACTATGACCGACAAGGCTACCAATCAACAGCTAAACAGGGCCCCACACGGCCAACACACATAATCTAAAACACAAATGGGCCCCACACAACCGACATCATTGAACCACAGGGAAATAACACAATCCACAAGCCTCTAGGAGTAATAAGATGGTCAGGACAGGGCCCAGACCTACCTATATTGTGCAAACAAAAGAAGTAAATCTCTATCACACAAGCTCCAGAAGAAGGGAGTTGACGGTTATGTACGGCTGACTGGAACTATGTGGGACCTACTCCTTGTCTATCTCTACCTGCAGGAAAGTAATGCAGCGCCCCAGAAGAGGGCGTCAGTACCATAGGTACTGAATATGTAAGGCAGTAACTTTAAATAACTGAAAGTAAGGAAATAGAACTGACAATGACTGAAGTAAAGAAATCGAACTGGAAGCTGACCGAAGTAGTGAAATAAGGGCTAAACATAACTATAATAAGGAGGTTAGGGGTGATACCTGACAAGCGAGGCATCTTACTGTCTAACTATCAGTAACTAAAGCAAACATAAACCTTACCTAGCTCCCATAAGCCGGAAGGTACAATCAGCACTGAATAAACCACCTGGGCCCCCATTAGCCCTAGTGAGTACACCTTAATCTATATAACCCTATCCAGGTCATACTGAATAAACTACCAGCTATAAGCGTCCTGCCGATCCCCTGGGTCTGCAACTGGCCCGCTCGATCCCTTACTGTAGCTGAGTCCGGAGGACTCTTGATATCTACACCCCGGGCGTAAACGCTCGGTGGGGGTGTGTATAAGGCCAACCACGGCATATGAGGATCTGGATCCCTATCTTCGTACCTTGCGGACGGCATGCCACTCTGTAGAGCGAAGTATCCTCGCCGTTGGCGGGCGACGACACAACTATTAACCCTGGGGTGGTCACGAAAGCTATACAGGTGTAATCCAACCCAAAACAATACAAATTACGAGCCTCAACTGAAAACAATAACTAGACATGATAACATACTTCTAACATGCTTTACTGGGATTCATATTGGACTACTATGCTGAAGGATCTAACTTGCCGAAAGAAAACACCTTAACATACCTGGTTTGCTGTTTATCGATTAACTGGCGAGTTTTGGCTCGTGTTCAACTGCCCTTCTCAGCTATAATCATATTAACAGAAGAATAGGGATACTTTATTACTATATTCTAAGAAAACAATAACTTATACTTATATCTGACTATACTTCAACTTACCGAAAGACGATCAAAAACTCATAATTTCTCGGGAATTTAGAAGCGAGAAATACTTACTTTAGGCACGTGATTGTATTGACACTAGTTTGAAATAATTCCACACTTACCAAAAGACGATCAAAAACTCGTAATTTCTCGGGAATTTAGAAGCGAGAAATACTTACTTTAGGCACGTGATTGTATTGACACTAGTTTGAAATAATTCCACCAACTTAGGCTCGGCGGGGCAATGATTCGTCGGGCGTATTTTGCGAAAATAACTCCGCAGGCGATACTCTCTGCAGCCTTATACTTCACTACCGGGAGTTAATTTATATTTGGATGGCGTTTAGCGGCGTAATCAGATGATTCCCAAAGGTTTTCCTTCGCTCTTACCTCTACCGGTTGAACTTATATGAATAATGACATAATATCTAACTGTGAGGCCTTTATATACTTGAGGTGGCAGACAAGGCAATATGGCACCCTGCCCTTCGCACTGATTCTACTCCGTGCCACTTTGGGTAACGTAGAGGGGGCTCCTCCGTTCCACTTTGCCCCTCTGGACAACTTGGTTCGGCCTCCTCTCGCGAAATCCCGACTTTGCACTCGTTCGGCCTTTCTCCAGGTCGTTTCCTCATATGTATGGCACTCTAAAACTCTCAACCAACATACGAATAGGCCAACTAAACATTAGAAACTTACAGGGTGTAACATCCTCCCCCCCTTAAGAACATTCGTCCTTGAATGTTAACTTCTACTTGCAAGAACCTTAACCTTGCAATTACTTATTGTGGAAAAATTTCGGCAGAGTCTCCCCTGTAATATTGACTATCCAAAAACCCTGAAACATAGAAAAGTCCAATATAGGTACTTCACACAATACTATAGCATTCACTTCACAATATAATGAAGTCAATTATCTCACATATACATGTTAATGCAACTTATGAAACAACAACAACAACATACCTCTAGCTGCACAATCTGACTAAGTCTGAAATAATTGAGGATATCTGGTTTTTATATCGTCTTCTGCCTCCAAGGTCATCTCCTCTCGGTTCTTATTTCACCATAACACTTTAACAGAAGTAACATCTTTAGTTCTTAGTCTGCGGATCTACCGACCTAGTATGGCTACTGGAGCTTCTTCATAAGCTAACTCCTCAGTGATTTGGACGTCTTTGACTGGAACAATCCAGGAGGATCTCCTATGCACTTCCTTAGCATTGATACATGAAAAACTGGATGAACTGATTCTAATTTTGGAGGTAAATCCAATTCATAAGCCACCTGGCCTATCCTTCGATGAATCTAATAAGGCCCAATAAACCTCGGGCTAAGCTTGCCTTTCTTACCAAATCTCATCACACCCTTCATCAGTGAAACCTTCAGGAATACCCAGTCACCCATATTAAACTCTAGGTTTCTCCGCCGCATATCAGCATAAGATTTTTGGTGGCTCTGAGCAGTCAACACACATTCTCTGATAAGCTTTACTTTCTCTATTGACTGATGAATAATAGCCGGCCCAATCAATGTTGATTCTCCTACCTCAAACTAACCAGCTGGAGACCTGCACTTCCGCCCATATAACGCTTCATAAGGCGCCATCTGAATTGCTGAATGATAACTGTTATTATAGTAAAATTCGATAAGCGGTAGATGTTCATCCCAGCTGCCTCCAAAATCTAGCACACATGCCCATAACATATCCTCGAGCGTCTGGATTGTACGTTCTGCCTGTCCGTCTGTCTGAGGATGGAAGGTTGTGCTCAAGTTAACTTGCATCCCCAGGCCCCTCTAAAAATATTGCCAAAATTTAGTTGTAAGCTGCGCCTCTCTTTCGGAGATAATTGACAATGGAACACCATGCAATCAGACTATTTCTCTAATATACAGTTCAGCATAATCTTCAGCTAAAAAGGTAGCCCTTACTGGCAGAAAGTGAGTTGATTTTGTCAACTTGTCAACAATTACCCAGATAGAATCATATTTACGCCTGGTATGAGGTAACCTTACTACGAAATCCATGTTAACTGCCTCCCATTTCCATAAAGGCATGACTATATCCTGTGTTAGTCCGCCTGGTTTCTGATGTTCAGCTTTCACCTGTTGGCAATTGGGACATTGAGCTACGAATTCTGCTATCCCCTTTTTCATTCCCAGCCACCAGTAAATCTCTTTTACGTCATGGTACATTTTTGTCGAATCTGGATGGAGAGAGTAACGGGCATAGTGTACGTGGCCCATAATTTGCTGGCGAAGCCCTGCCACGTTTGGAACGCAGAGTCGATCCCTATATCTTAAAACTCCATCTTCGGTTACATGGAAATCTTTCACTTCCCATCGTTGGACCCTATTTCTTAGATGAAGCAGGATAGGATCTTCATAATGCCGTTCTTTAACTTCCACAACCAATGATGACACTGCGGTATTCTAGATTACCGCTCCTTTGTCTCCTGATTCTACTATATGTACAGCTAATTGGCCAGCTGATGCAATTATCGAGCCAATTCCTTCCGCTCGGGCTGTAAAAATGCCAGGATTCCCATGGATTTGTGACTAACGACATTTGCTACAACATTGTCCCTTCCTGGCTGATACAAAATATTCACATCATAATCCTTTAACAGCTCCAACCAGCGACGCTGCTGCAGATTCAACTATTTCTTGGTAAAAATATACTGCAGGCTTTTATGATCAATGAAAACATCTACGTGGACACCATACAGGTAGCGTCTCCATATTTTCAAGGCATGAATCACCGCGGCTAACTCCAGGTCGTGGCTAGGATAGTTCTTCTCATTCTTCCTCAGCTGCCTGGAAGAATAGGCAATCACCTTACCATACTGCATCAAAACACATCCTAACCCGACACCTAAAGCATCACAATAGACTACATAACCCTTTGTTCCTTCTGGCAACACTAGCACCGATGCTGATGTGAATCTATCTTTCAGTTCCTGAAAGCTCCACTCATATACCTCAGTCTAATCGAATTTTGCTGGCTTTTGCATCAATTTGGTTAAAGGTGCTACTATAGTGGAAAATCCTTCCACAAACCTTCTGTAATACCCGGCTAACCCCAGGAAACAACGTACCTCGGTTAGAGTGGTAGGTATAGGCCATGTTTTCACTGCCTCTATCTTTTGTGTATCTACCTGTATACTAGCATCTGACACAATATGGCCTAAGAAGGCTACTGAATTCTGCCAAAATTCACATTTAGAAAATTTTGCATATAACTGGCGATCTCTGAGAATCCGGAGCACTGTTCGTAGATGATCCTGGTGATCTGCCTCTGAGCGGGAATACACCAGAATATCATCGATAAATACTATCACTAACAAGTACAAGTATGGTCTGAAAACGTTGTTCATCAGGTCCATGAACACTGCTGGGGCATTTGTCAATCCAAAGGACATGACTAAAAATTCAAAGTGGCCAGATCTGGTCCTGAAGGTAGTCTTTGGGATATCTCTTTCACGAACCCGGACCTGATGATATCCTGACCTTAAGTCAATCTTTGAAAAATACCTTGCTCCCAGTAACTGATCAAAAGGTCTTCTATTCTGGGAAGCAGGTACTTATTCTTGATAGTAACTTTATTCAGCTGCCGATAATCTACACACATATAGAGGGAACCGTCCTTCTTCCTCACGAACAGAACTAGCGCACCTTATGGTGAGGTACTCAGCCTGATAAAGGCCTTGTCTAGAAAATCCTTCAATTGTTCCTTTAGTTCTCTGAGTTCAGCAGGAGCCTGGAGGAATAGATATAGGCTGAGTGTCTTGTATTAGATCGATTGCAAAATCAATTTCCCTTTATGGGGGAACACCAAGAAGCTCATTTGGAAATACATTGGGAAATTCATTAACCACTGGAATAGACTGAAGGGTCGAAAGCTCTGCACGAACATCTTGAACTCTAACAATATGATAAATGCACCCTTTTGCTATCAATTTTATCGCCCAAAGATAGGAAATAAACCTACCTTTTGGCGTGGTTGTACTTCCTTTCCACTCCCGTACTTCTTCCTCTAGAAAGTGGAATCAGACAATCTTGGTCCAACATTCGACATTGGCATAGCATGGAGCTATCCGATCCATACCCATAATGGCATCAAAATCAACCATTTCTAGTTCTATCAAGTCTGCCGTAGTCTGACGACTGGCAGCCTCTATTGTACACCCCTAATAGACCCTTCTGGCTATAATAGAGTCACCAACGGGTGTATACACTGAGAAAGGTCGCCGAAGCAATTCCGGCATAATACTAAACTTTTGAGCCACTAACGGTGTAACATAGGACAAGGTGGATCCTGGATCTATCAACACGTGAGCAGGATGAGAGCAAATGTTCAGCATATCTGTCACAACATCTGGTGAAGACTCTGACTCTTGTCGCCCATGTAGTGCATAAGTACGATCTGGGCCGGCACCTAAACTGGAGGCCCCTGATCTTCCTCGGTCTTTGCCTGCTTAAACTGAGGGCCTACGCCCTGTCGGGGATGCTGGAGCTCGTGATCCGCCGAGGACCAATCCTGTCGATCTCGGTCACCCTAACCCCTAGCAGAACAATTCCTCATCTAGTGACCCTCCTATCCACAAATGTAGCATGCGGTGGAACCATACCTGCATGCTCCAGAGTGGCGTCGACTGCAAATAGCACAAAGGGGTATCATAAACCCACTCTGCTCCACTCCTCTTTGTCGTTGTGAACCCATGCTCGCAAACCTTCGCTGGGCTCTGGCTTCCCTCGACGACTAGACCTGATCCTCTGCCGTTGTGCTGGAGGCGGGGGTCTAGGCGGCCTATCTGATAACCATTTCCTAGGTCCTCCTTGGGATTCCTTCTGTAATTCACCCGGTCTATCCCTGTGGCTCTTCTCCTGACTTGTCCTCCTAATCTCCCGTTGCCGCTGTCTAATACACTCAATATTCTGAGCAAAATCCTACACACGGGTGATATCCATATCCTATCACAATGTGGCTATGATGCAGGTCTCAACATATTCTGGGTTTAGCCCCATAAAAAAACGGTGTACCCTGGCTGGTATTGTGTCCACAAAAGTTGGTGCATAACAAGCGAAGGAATCAAACCGCATTGCATATTCCCGAACACTAATCGACCCCTGCTCCAAGTGTAGGAACTGATCAACCCGGGCCTGTCGAATCTCCTGCGGTAGGTAATGATCCAAGAAAGCCTCTAAGAAGCTGGCCATGTTGGAGGGGAAACATCTCTCCCTCGAGACCTCTCCTAACTCTGATACCACAGTACGGTGATGTCCCGTAGCTGGAATACTGCCAACTCAACTGACTCTGTAGGTGTAGCATGCATCACCATGAAAATCGTCTACATCTGGTCTAAAAAGTCTTAAAGGTCCTCGGTCCGATCTATCCCTGTGAATTGTGGGGGACTTAGTGCTAGGAACTCTTCGACCCTCGACTACCAGGCCCACCTAAGGATTCTGCAACTGTAGGTGGCACTAGCTGGCGCTGAGCAGCCATCATCTGGGCTAGCATAACCACTGCGCTCCTAACCTCCTGGTCAGATGGTATGGGTATAGAAACTGCTAGAGGAAGTGCCATCACACCGACCGTCCCAAGCGGCTCCTGACGTGGTGGAGACTGCTGAGGAGGTCGAGATGATACCTCCGTATCATCCTCAGATCGGGCCGATTCTGACAGAGGCTGAGGCACCCTTCTAGTGCCCTCTCCCGCTACTACATCTAGCCTCATGCCTATCATAGGGTGTCGCTGGTCCTACATTTCACTGTAAGCAAAAGAGTATAATAAGCTTAGGGACTCAACCCTATACTGTACCGCTCTATAGCACGATTGAATAAGAAGAAAGAGTAACCATCCTATCATGCCTTGCAGCCTCCTGCCTATAGTATCTGGTGCACAACAGATCCATAGACGAGACCCTACTTAGCACGGCTTGCAGACTCCCTGGGATATGACCTGCTGATACAAAGTTTGTCACGCCCCACCTTGGGAGGCATGACTGGCACCTGGTGCCCTACTAGGACGTGAACTGTTGAGCTAATTAAGCCTAAGAACCTCTGGTGCAGGGCTGACTCTAACTCTAGAATCAAGAAAACAACGGGCTATATAGCGGCTGTAAGTACAACCCCTGGCCAACAAGGCCTATAGCTACCCATGAAAATAAAAAGCTAACCAGAGACAAACAATCATAGGGAGTCCTATGCGGGCCGACAAGACCACCACGAAATCAAGTTATAACTAGAAAGTAAAATTAGATGCTAAACTGAACTATGACCGACAAAGGCTACCAATAAACAGCTAAATAGGGCCCCACACAGCCAACACACATAATCTAAAAAACATATGGGCCCCACAAGGCTGAGATCATCTAACCACAGGGAAATAACACAATCTGCAAGCCTCTAGGAGTAATAAGATGGTCGAGACAGGGCCCCGACCTACCCATACTGTACAAACAAAAGAAGTAAATCTCTATCACACAAGCTTCGGAAGAAGGGAGCTGATGATTCTGTACGGCTGACTGGAACTATGAGGGACCTGCTCCTCGTCTATCTGTACATGCAGGCAAGAAATGCAGTGCCCCAGAAGAGGGCATCAGTACCACAGTTACTGAATATGTAAGGCAGTAACTTTAAATAACTGAAAGTAAGAAAATAGAACTGACAATGACTGAAGTAAAGAAACCGAACTGAAGATGACTGAAGTAGTGAAATTAGGGATAAACATAATTGTACTAAGGAGGGTAGGGGTCATACCTGACAAGCAAGGCGTCTTACTATCTAACTATTAGTAACTAAAGCAAACATAAACCTTACCTAGCTCCCATAAGCCAGAAGGTACAATCATCACAGAATAACCCACTTGGGCCCCTATTATCCCTAGTGAGTACACCTCAATCTATATACCCCTATCCAGGTCATACTGAGTCAACTACCAGCTATAAGCATCCTACCAATCCCTTGGGTCTGCAACTGGGCCCGCTCGACCCCTGACTATAGTTGTGTCTGAGTCCGGAGGACTGCTGATATCTACACCCCGGGCGTAAACGCTCGGCTGGGGTGTATATAAGGCCAACCAAGGCATTTGAGGATCTGGATCCCCATCTTCATCCCTCGTGGATGGCATGCCGCTCCGTAGAGCGACATATCCTCGCCTTGGCGGGCGGCGACATAGCTCTTAACCCTGGGGTGGTCACGGTGTAATCCAGCCCAAAACAATACAAATTACGAGCCTCAACTGACAACAACAACTAGACATGATAACATACTCCTAATAGCTTTACTGGGATTCATACTGGACTACTATGCTGAAGGAACTAACTTGCCGAACGAAAATGCCTTAACATACCTCATTCGTTGTTTACTGATTAACTGGCGAGTTTCAGCTCGTGTTCAACTGCCCTTCTCAGCTGTAATCATATTAACGGAAGAATAGGGCTACTTTATTACTATATTCGAAGAAAACAATAACTTATATATATATATTTATATTGACTATACTTCAACCTATCGAAAGATGATCAAAAACTCATAATTTCTCGGGAATCTAGAAGGGAGAAATACTTACTTTAGGAACGTGATCGTATCGACACTAGTTTGAAATAAATCCACCAACTTAGGCTTGGCGGGACGACGATTTGTCGGGCGTATTTTATGAAAATAACTCCGCAGCGATGCTCTCTGCAGCCTTATACTTCACTACCCGGAGTTAATTTAGATTTGGACGGCATTTAGAGGCGTAATCGAATGATTTCCAAAGTTTTTCCTTCGTTCTTACCTCTGCTGGTCGAATTTATATGAATAATGACATAATATCTAACTGTGAGGCCTTTATATACTTGAGACGGCAGACAAGGCAACGTGGCACTCTGCCCATCGCGCTGATTCTAAACCGTGCCACTTTGGGTAACGCTGAGGGGGCTGCTCCATGCCACTTTGCCCCTCTGGGCAACTTGGTTCATCCTCCTCCTGTGAAATCCCGACTTTTCACTCATTCTGCCTTTCCCCAAGCCCTTTCCTCGTATGTATGGCACTCTAAAGCTCTCAACCAACATACGAATAGGCCGACTAAACTTTAGAAACTTAAGGGGTGTAACAATGCCCTTTTATGCATGATTTATGAATTTCAATCTTATGAGCCTATGATTTCAAGTAGGATGAATTATCAAAGTATGCATTAATATTTATGAATTCTTAAGCTTATATACTTTATGATTTCAAGTTATTGTGATTTACTCAAGCATGTATTATTCTCATGAACTTCAAGTTTAAGTATCATGGTAAAATTTATGGCATCCTTTCATGAATATTTTATACATGTCACATATGATTATGATTTAATGTTTCGGCTAGCCCATGCAAGTTCAAGTATGTTTCATGTGCATGTTTTTTTGGAGTAGTGTCTAGCACCGAGTAGGCTATGGGTTTAGAAAAATCCTGAATCTCAGAACTACATGCCATCGTAGGTATATATTCATGTTTAAACCCCATGAGGATTCACAAGTGATATCACACCTCAATCATTTCTAGCCTTGACAAGCTTGGGATGCCGTTGCCCATTTTAGTGAGATAGTCGGGGCATCATGTTAACTCTATCATAATGCTATCGTTTATGATGAAGCCTTCCATTATTCCTCATGTTTTTAGTTACTCATGTTCATGTCTTATGATATCATGTTTATTAGCATATTTGACCCATTGATCAGTTTATGAATTTTCACTAAGATTTCAAGTATAGTACGCTATATGATTTCTATTTCAAAACCTTAGGTCATTATGTTTAGCTTATGATGAATAGTCCATGATTATGCTTATTTCAGGAATATGGATTTTATCATATTGCCCTTACTCTCATGATCTATCATGAATTATATTAATGATTTTAGACTATCGTTTTATTAGCATGCTTTACTTTCTATACATATTCAATACATTCAAAGTACTGATCGCATACTCTATGCTATATAGTCTCATGATATAGGTTTGGGTGATCTATCTCATTCTCGTTGTTAGCCCGCTCCCGCTCAGTCCATCTCTACTACAGTTCTAGTGAGTCCTCACGATCTGAGGACATAAATTTTTGATTATGTCCCTTGTGTGCATGTCTTTTAGTTTCAGACTTAGAGAATTAGTTGGGGGTGTTATCCCATCAGCTCATCAGTTGTTTAGAGGTTTTTTAGATAGCTTATATAGATGTTTCAACGATATTGGTTTGTGTTACATTTATGTTATTATACTATGCAACCTTCCTCTTATTTGATGTTCATGCATTATTTCCGTTTAGTAATGCTCTAATTCATGCTATGTATATTCCATGGGTTATCTTAGAGCCATTTGTGGTTGTCTCGGTCTAGGGTCCCATCTTGGGTCGTGACATGACTGGACAGGCAAAATTTTAATGCAAGTTCCTAAGAGTATTTTCATAATTTTCTATGCTTTTAACTTCTAAACTAGGTCATTTTGTGTTTTCTGAGGGGGTATTTAAGGGTTAAACTTATCCTAAAACCTTAGTCTTCTCTCCAAACACCGTTGATTGAAATCAAACTCTCTAGGATTCTCAAGGAAGCTAGAGTTCCTTATCCCAATTTCTCTTGGGTCTCAAGTCTAGTAAAGAATTCATCAAAACCCAGGTATGTAGAGTCATGAATGGGGGATTTCTTCCAACCTCCATGCCCAATCTCATATCAAAATTCATGAATTCAATTCTTCCATATCTCCAATTATGATTTTCATGGATTTATAGGGTTAGACCCTTCTTATGCAAGAACTCTAATCTCTTATGGATTTGATTCTCTCATGTTTCTACTTATGTTTTATGATTATGATTATATGATTTCTATGAAAAAATCTCTCATATTTCTCTATTTTCAAGTTAACATGATTTACTAAAGTATGTATGAATATCATAATATCAAGCTTATGTATCACGATTGAATCTTCAACATTATTTTCGTGGCAAGGCCACGTATGTCAAGCATTTTATTAATTACATGTTATTTTTAAACTAGTCCATGAAAACCTCATGTTTCAAGTATGATTATGAGCACTATATATGTTTTGAAAGTACTATTTAACATCGAGTAGGTCGGGGTTCAGCGCACTCAGGTCTCAGAACTACGTGCCACCATAGAATAAGGGGTCTTCACCAGTAGAGAGTGTCTCCTTTGCCCCTAACTAAGGGGTCCTCGCCAATTGAGAGTGTCTCCCTTACGCTAATAGGCTCATTAGTTATATCACATCTTCATGGTTCTTACCCTTGGTAAGGTATGAATACCCTCCCACCCAGGGGCACATGTTGGGCTCTATGATGCTCACTTGGAGTATGTCGGTTATGAGAATCTCCCACTATTCCACAAGTTTCATGTTTAATCATCTTCATGTTTTATGATACCATGACTTATAGCATTTTTGACCCATGGATCAGTTTATGATTTTTACTTATGATTTCAAACATGATAAGCTTTATGATTTTGTTTTAAAACCTTGGCTCATTATACATTAGATTATGATGAAAAGCTTATGTTTTATGACTATTTCACGATCATGATTTTCAGCATGTTGTCCATACTCTCATCTTTTACTTATCCTCTATACACAGTACATTCAAAGTGTTGATCGCATACTCTTTGTGCTATATCATCTCATGATATAGGTTTGGGTGTTCAGTCTCAGCCCCACTGCTAGGTTGAATCTTGTCCCAGATTTAGCTTTTGTGTTGGTGAGTCCTCATCATCCAAGGGAATCAGTTTTGGCTTATGTTTACTTTCATTCATTTCAGTTTTCAGACCTAGTAGAGCTAGTTAGAGTTTTTCCCTTTAGCTCATCCCATGTTTAGAGGCATTTCAGACCATGATGTATAGATATCTAGCAACTTGACTTGTTGTCCCAGTTTATACATTTTATGATATCTTAGACTTCCGCTTATGCTATATCGTGTGAATGTTTCCACTTAGTGTATGCTCATGCTTATGTTATGCATGTACCATGTGTTAGCTTGGAGCCATTTGTGGTTCTAGGTCCTTATGTCCCATCCAGGGTCTACGCTTGGGTTATGATAACAGACTCTGTGGGCATCCTATTCAACATGCATACAACAGTATTAGCTGCCTCCACCCAAAACTTTTTGGAAAGCTCTTTCTCATACACCTTGACATCTCCATGATAGTTCTTTCTTCCTTTCACTTACTTCATTTTGTTATGGAGTATATGGAGTAGTAAGTTGATGCTCTATTCCAGCAACTTTACAGAAGTTTTTGCACTGATCTAAAGTGTACTCAGTCCCATTATTAGATCCATGCCCTTGTATTTTGCAGCCACTTTGATTTTCTACCAAGGCTTTGAATTTCCAAAAATCATCAACAGCCTCTAATTTGAATCTTAAGAGATATACCCAACACATCCTTGTTAGATCATTAATAAAAATTATATAATACCTGTATCCTTTTAGTTATGGAGTTCTTTGGGGCCTCCAAGATCTATATGAAGTAGCTTCAATTTTTGAGTTGCTCTCCAAGTTGATTTTGTGAATGACAATCTTGTTTGCTTACCAAAGTGACATGCCTCGTAGCTTGGGAGTTCCTCTTCAAGTGGAGACAAACCTTTTTCTGCATATACAAAAGATCCCTATGGTGGAAGTTACCAAATTGTTTGTGCCAAATTTTTGGAACAGTGGACTAACTTGCAAAAGCTACTTGTTCTTCCTTCATCGAATTCAAAGAAAAACTTTTTCCCTGCATTTTAATTCTGAGTAATTCCTACCCACTTGGATCAATGATGAGACATGCCTTATCTTCAAAAAATAATCTGACTCCATTTTCTAACAGTTGTCCAACGCTTAACAAATTTTGATCAATTTCAAGAACAAACAGAACTTCAAAAATAAGTTTTGTACCTGTATAACTCTCAATAGCTACAATCCCTTCTCCATTTGTTGGGAGGTATTCTCCATTTTCAATCTTTACCTTGATGTAGCTAATCTATCAATCTTTTTGAAAAGCTTTTCATCACTGGTCATGTGGTTCATACAATCACTATCAATAAGCCAGCTGTCATTTGAAATACTAGATGCAAAACATGATGCAAAAGAGTTGTTCTTCCTCTTGTTGATTTGCAACTTGAGCTTCTCCTTATTGCATCAATCCTTTTTCCTTGCAAATGATATCTCTTCATCTCATATCTAGCTTTATCCAGCACTTGAAGTGAGGATGATTCTTCCTTCCACAGTGCTGATATGATGGGAATTTGTTTCCTCTGTTTCTGCCTGAGTTGTAGCTACTTCCGTTACCAGCTGAAACTTGATTAATTTCAGCATAATTCTTCTTCCCTTTTGTTTTTTTGTATTTTCTTCCTGCATATTTTTGTAGGATGCTATGTAATGTGGTAACACCTCAAAATCCCTAACATTAGACCTTAGACTTGAGGTGTTATACCCCGTAGAATTCCCGGCACCTAGACGACCTATTCACACGTTGGTTAAGCGTATTTGAAGGCCATACGTGCTGGAGAAAGGCCCGGGAAAAGATCGGACGAGAAACCTGTCCAACCATCGCGGAAGGAGCCGAGGCAGAGCCCCTCCGCGATGGCAGCGTGTCACGGAGGAGAGGCCTCCGCGTTGGTTCCGTGACACGTTGGCCTTGTCCAGGCCCAAGTATATAAAGCCCCACTTCGGTTTTAAATGATAAAAACATTTAAAATTTCCAGAGAACAGAGGGCAAACGCAGAGGGAGAAAGAGGAACGAAGAAATTATATAATTTTCGTCCGATTACGCTGCTAAACGTTGCCCAAACTCAAATTAACTCCAGATACGGAGGTATTTAGCAGCAGAGAGCATTCCTACGAATTCAGTTTCATAAAATACGGCCGACGAATCGTCGAGCCATCGAGCTAAGGTAAGTGGAATTGCTCTAAATTAGTGTCTATGTGTTCCTAGTTGTGAAGTGAATATTTCTCCCTTCTGGACCGCTAAAAAATAGCGAGTTTTCGGCCGTCTTTTGATAAGCCTAAGTTTAGGCTATAAACTATATCGAAAGTAACGTTGCTCTTTACAATAAAGCTGTATTTAGTATTAATTGACGTATTTATGAATGCAGTTGGGAGAAAATAGTTGAAGTACCGGCCGAGCCTTGTCCGACGGACGAATAGTTCAAGAATAAGGTATGTAAAGCTAGTTCCCTCGGCAAGTTAAGTAAATCGGCACATCATAGTAATTTACAGGCCAGTAGAATGTTTCGAAGTCAAGGGTTACGTTTATTGTGAATGTTGATACGGTATTAGAAGCATCAAGTTGTAACTTGCGTAAAACTTACTAGTACGACATAGATTCTAACACAAGTGTTAGAAACTGCCCAGCATGCTCAGTATGTGATGTAATACGAAATGTTAAGATATTCTTGTATTCAGTTGAAACCCCGTAAAGTGATGCAATATCCGTAAAGCACCTCAGAAATAGAATGGCAGGCTAAAATAAAGTTTAGGACGCATGTTAGGAATAGTAAATCACGTTAATGCAGAAGCTCAGTATACAGCATAGGTTGCAGCAGAAATACTATATTTCGTATAGCATTTACTCCAGTACAGTCTGGCAGGAGACTATATTCATACATACATATTTACTAGCCTCAGCACGTATTAAATACGTACAGATTGCTATCACTAGTTCAGCATGTAGTATATACGATACTTTACCCCCTATTAGCCTCAGCATGTGAGATATGCAGACAGTATTATTAGTTGAGACCGTTGTATTGTTTGGGGTTGGATTACCTAGCATCCATGACCGCCCAGGGTTAATAGCTGTATCGACTCGTCCACCAGAGGACGAGGATACGTCGCTCTACGGAGTGGCATGCCGTCCCACAGGGGACGAAGATGGGATGCCAATTTTCCCCATATTGTGCCTTGGTCGGCCCTTATACACCCCCGTCGAGCGGATACGCCCGGGGAGTTGATTCAGAAGTCCTCCAGACTCAGGTACAGTTATAGTCAGGGGCTCAGCGAGCCTAAGTGCATACCCAGGGGACCGGCAGGATGCTTACAGGGTTATAGGAGATGGGATGATCGGGGTAGGGTTATAGATTCTGTGCTGGTTGTACCTCCCGGCTTATGGGGGCCGGGTAAGGTTTGTGTGTGCTATACTATGTTATGTTATGTATGTCATATCACGTTAGATACGAGTAGATCAGCAGTTGAGTGATAAGTCTCCAGGTGCGACCCCTATTTCCTTCCAGTATAAATGAGAAAAGCTACGACTTACAGTATCAGGCAGTTAATCTAATTCTTCTTACTTCAGTTTCATTAGTTACATTGTTGTTTTTAGATTTTGCTTTCAGTTATTGCTTTACATACTTAGTACCAGCGGTACTGACACCCGATGGGGCGCTGCATTACTTGCCTGCAGGTACTCATAGACGAGCAGGCGATACTACATGATTCCTGTCAGCGATAGAGTATTCAGCTCCTATCATCCGGAGACTGAATTTCAGAGGTGTATTTCAGTTCTTTTTGTTGTATAGTACGGGTAAGTCAGGGCCCTGTCCCGATCATTTCTATTGCTATTCCTAGAGGCTTGTAGTCTGTATATATATTTCCCTGTGGTCAGATGAGCCGGTCGTGTGAGGCCGTGCAGTTGTTTAGCTGTTAGTACTTCCGTTTCTTTCATGTTGGCCGTGTGGGGCCATAGCTTGACAGTAGTGGTGACCTTGCCGGTCACGTAGCTTTCTAATATTCTATGATTAAGTTACAGATAACTAGATAGCATGGTGGCCTTTTCGGCCCGCATAGGTTTCCCTATAGTTGCATGTTCTGGTCAGCTGTTATTACAGGTACAGGAGGCTATAGGCCAATGAGCCGGGGGCTGTGTTTACAGACGTTATATATCCCTTTGTTTCCAGAAATGTGAGTTAGAGCCATCCAGGCACCAGATGTGCCTAGGCTTAGTAGTCCAGCAGTACAGGTCCTAATAGGGCACCAGGTGTCAGTCATACCCCCCAAGGCAGGGTGTGACATGAGGTAGAAGACAAACACAAAAAATTGAAGTTCCTAAGAAACGACTCAAGTGAAGAGTCGTTGGCAGACCTAACGAATGGTTAGGAAAACCATCCTATGTGTTCAAACCAAAGTCTTAAAAGTTGACATTTTTATTCCTAAGGACCATGAGCCAAACCATGACCCTTAGTAATAAGTAATGACCTGTCCTTTCTAGTCGTGGTGTGAGGTTAAGAAAATGTCCAATTTGGCTCCAGTGATCACGGGTGGATTTCATGAGTCGACTTGTGCCTCCACGGTGTGAAGTCAAAAACTAATCAATGTGCTTCAATGACCAATAGAGTTCACCAAGAGTCGTAGTCAGACACAATGACTCGAGGAAACTAATGTGCTATGAGTTTACAACACTTTCAATGCTTAAAACTGAGAAAATAACATGGATTTAGCTATGTTTATACGGATATGAGGTACTTTTACTTTGTTTTGAGGGAAAATAGGTGTTGAAGAAAAAATGTGCAAAAGATGCATAAAAGTGCAGAAAATCAGCCAAGTACCAATCTCAATATGAGTCGTACCTTGATTGTACGAGTCATACTGAGCTTCGTGGAAAAACTCAGAAGGCTGAAATAATGTAAAGTCAAAGTACGACTCTCAGTACAAGTTGTACCAACATGGTACGATCCATAACTGGAATCGTGAAAATCATCAAAGAAAATTTGCACAAAGCAGTCTCTTGCTATGGGTGGAACCCACGGATCGTAACATCTACTTACGACCCATACCATCAGCCATGGGGAGCTTCAGTGATTCTTAAATACTTGCCAGAACTCCAGATGCAACAAGTACGAGTCACAGGAGGAAGTACGAGGCGTACCACAATAATCGTAGAAAACTTCAAAGGATGTCAAAGTTCTCAAGGCCAAGCCACTGATGGATTGTATGAATCGTAGGACTATGGTATGAGTTGTACTAGTTTCCAACACTTAGTCAAATCTACAGTAGCCAAGGAATGTACGAGAGGCAGGTATGACCCGTACAATCCTGTTATGGGTCGTGTGATCAGTTGTAAGTCGAGTTGGCACCAGATATGGAAATTTCCCTATTAGCATAGGAAAAGGTTTTTGATGTCTGTATAAATACCTTTTATGTTTTATTTTAGTAGAACAACATAGAGAGAGGGTAGTAGACATGTGATTACATTAAGAGAAGTACTATTTGTGAATTATTATCAAGTTATGGAGAGCAATTCTTAGAATCAACACTTGGTTTTATCAATTGTTCTTGATTTTGTTCATCAATATTTGGAGCAGGATTACTTCCAATTATTGTTATAAGTATGTAATTATGCGTTTGTCTATGAATGCTAATTACAATCTTTCAATCATGAGAGGCTAAAACCTCCACAACTTGGATTGTGGGAACCATGGTGAATTGACGAAATAGGGTTACACATACTAATTCAAAACCAATGCTAAACGCTTGTATTGTATTCTCTTAATCTTTAAATATTTCTTAACAGTGCGGAATGTTAAGGCTGGCCCGAATTCTTTCCTTTCTTGAAACTAGAGAAGTAGAGATTAGGAAAAGAGAATTACAAACAAGCCTTGATTTTTATGATCGTTGTATTACTTGAGCTACGGTCGCAGGAAAGTTAATTTGGGACATATTGATAATGGTTAGTTTGAAATCGCTCATGAGACCTGATTTGGTGATTGAGTATAGTCATCCAATAGGGACGAACTAGTCGTTTCGATGAACCTAAGTTATCAGTCCTACAAGTAAGCATTGGGATTGGTCGTGTGTATACCTGAAATAGTTACAAACCCATGGGGAACACTTACCCTAGTTATTTGTAAATCTTGGTAAAAACCACAATTTCAATCTTGTTTTATTATTGATTTTCTTTAAACACCTCAATTTGGAGATAACTTACCGAAAAGTTTAAGTACCGGCATTAGTCTAGATATTACCTTATTCCCTATGGAATCGACCCCAACCTCTTTGTTGGATTCTTTATTGACCACGTTCGCTTCATACTTTTCCAGAAAGTGTGAGTTTGAGGATTATCAAAAAGTGGCGTTGTTTCTACGAAAGCGCTTCTTGGGAGCTAACCCAAGTTTATTGACTTATGTGTGTAGGAGAAACAAAAACAGGTGGTAGAAGAATTGCAGAATAGACTGGTGCTACTGGTTTCAATATAACTCGTAAGAGGATTGTACAGGCTATAGTACGAGTCGTAGTGAGAAGCAAAGATGTATCTCAGTGCATCAGATCAGGGTACAATTGGTCCTACAACTCGGAACTTAATTGTACGGGTCGTAGCACTCACTGTAGATATGAACTATGTAACGCATGGACCTCAAAGTAAGAGTGACCTACGAGTCATAGTACTGATTGTACCTTCACGGTACGAGTCGTAGGATGTACTCACAGGTCCACAGGTAAGATTTCTTAACATCTCTGTTACGAGTCCTAGGGACGAGTCATAGGTCCTTTCTATGACTCGTGGTACGAGTCATGATAGGTCAAATTGATTAAAATAGCTCGACTCATCCCAGATTTTTTCAGCCCTAAAAGCTATTTAAACTTCAAACTTGTCACACTCTTCTCCCACGCACTCAAACTTGACCTCACAAAAGCACCCACGACTCCCTCACACCCGTAACTCAAGGTCACGATCAATTGAGCAAGATTTTTTCTCGATTAACATTACTAAACTCTAACTCCAAGCCTAGTCACTGATTCTCAATTAAAGTGAGCAAAATTTTGCATCATTCAAGTAAGTGTTATGCTTTGAGTTGGGTAACAAAACCTATATGCTTATATGAATTTGTGCAATCAATGGGAGTCCCCAAAATGCATGAAAAATAGGAAAGGAAAATGACTAGTGATGTGAAAAAGTAAATGTGTGACTGGGTAGGAGTTGAACATGTTAAAAATTGGACAAAAACTACTAAAACTTGAGTTACGGGTTGTGAATAAAAAGGGGAGGTATGGGTAGCTGTTAAAATGAGATGAATGCATGCAAAGACTTGGGGAATTCTGAGTACCCAACACAAAATTAAATTCACCTGCAAGCTGACATGAAAATAAGATAGGGACAGGCTTCACAAGCCTTCCTACAACTCGTGGTTTCACACTACGACTCGTAGGATGGCTCATTAGGACTGTCCCAACCCAAACATGTAAACATAAAGAGGTAGGAAACCTAGTACGGCTTGTAGTATCCTGCTATGAGTCGTACTTGGCAATCATACCAGGAGTCTAAAAAGGGTTAAGTCCAAAAGTGATAGTACGATCCTTCCTACGACTCATGGAATCGATTTACAAGTCGTACCATGAGTCATGGAACAATACAAAACATAGGTTTTCAAGGGGCATCCTCATACGATTTATGGTAGGGATCGTACCTTTGTGGTATGAGTCGAACCTCAATGATCTGAGACATTACGAGTCTCAGTATGGATCTTA
Source organism: Datura wrightii (assembly GCA_035772735.1). Lineage (NCBI taxonomy): Eukaryota > Viridiplantae > Streptophyta > Magnoliopsida > Solanales > Solanaceae > Datura > Datura wrightii. The sequence continues at coordinate 103,818,506 of JASDFA010000007.1, forward strand.
CTTCCAAGGTACGACTCGTACTGCAGACCCGTGAAAAATTATAGAATACATTTTTCCTTGCTTTCTTTTTCTCTGATTTGGAATTCTAACACTTTTTCTCCACAGGTACAATGACTCAGAAATGGAAAGCATCCAAAGCAACTGCTCGGAGGGCATTGATAGATGAAACCTATGAATATAAACAAGCGGATAACAAACCTAGTGGTTTGGTGGAGGAATACAGGGTCGACACATCTGAAATTGATGGGACCCGAACCACTAGGGAAAAAGCTAAAGCCCAAGTCGAGGTTGCCACTGCCACATCTGCTGCTGCTCCCCAGAATGAGGAGGGAGTTAAGAAAAGAGCCCAAGAGTCCAGAAGCAGCTCTAATGATGATGAGGGGTATGAGGAGGCCCAATCCAGCGATGGAGACAGTGAGTCTGGGTCTAAGAAGGACGCAGCCAATGCTGAGCAGGAGTAGACTCCGCCTAGGGAGTACCAGGAGCCCAGGAGATTTATGAACGGGTATTTCTCTCACCGCCAAGAACAAACCTAGGCGGAGTATTCAAGAAGATCCGTGGATCCTCACCAATACACTGAATGAGGTGGAGGAGATGAAGTGGATATTCAGCTTTTATAGGTTCGACTGGATGGCTAGAACCCTGGATCAATACACTTTAGAGATTGTTTGGGAGTTCTACACCAATTATTTGGCAACCATGGAGTAGAAAGCAAAGGACGGGCAAAAATTGTAATATTAGCCCAATCTGGAGAGCATCATGGTACGAGGCCAAAATGTTAATATATCTGAGCGCACTACTGGTCGGGTCTTATATGGGCCCAATTTTGTAATACCCCAAAATTACATAATATTAGACATGAGGGTTGAACCAGAGAAAATAGGAAAATCTACACTTTTGCACTAGAACAACTCATGGTACGAGTTGTGGGACCAAGTAACGGGTCGTAGGAGGAATCCTGAAGAAGACCTGGAGTCTAGGTGTCCAGACCACGGAGAAGTCCTGGAGTCTAGGTGTCCAGACTATGAGTCACACCACGAGTCATGGTATGTGGGTATGATTCGGGGTCAGGGTCGTGTGGTAGGTGAAGTCACGAGTGATGTTATGACCCGTGGTAGGAAACCATGATTCATGGGATGAAGTCGTGAATGTTTCAGAGGGAAAAGTTAGAAGTAAGACTCAGTGACCATGGGTGGCCTCACGATTCATGGTGGCATGTAACAAGTCTTGAGATGGACCCATGGTGAGAATCCAGTAAGGTTGCCAAGTGACTAGTTGTGATCACGAGTGGTGACCACGAGTCGTTAGTTCATGGTATGAGTCATGGTGAGGCCCCTGATGACTGGCAGTGTGTATTTTTCATGCGATTTTAGTAAGGGTGTTTTCATAAATACTAAGCTCTGAGGTCCTAAACTATGTCATTTTAAGCTCAGAATAGGAGAGTTTTGAAAAGGTTAAATCTATTCTAACCCATTCCTTCCCCATGCATGCAAACTAGAGGATTTCTAAAGGAAGAAAAAGCCTAGAATTCTCCAAATTCTTCTCCAATTCCTTTGGGATTTCAAGGGAGAGTGTAAATTCAGATTACCTAGGTATGTAGGGTTGTGAATGAGAGTCCCCATCACTCTCATTCCCCAATTTCCATCCATATTCATGAATTCAAGTATTAAGAAAATTTGATGATCTTATGGGGTTTTAACCCCAATTTCATGGGATTCTCTTTGATTTGATTATGGGTCAATTTCTTTTATAATCTAAATGTTGTTTTAATATCTATGGGAAAATTTTACATTTAAATTGATTATAATTTTTTGATATCAAATTCTAGTCAATCTATGCTCGATTATGCAAAGTTTCATGAAAAGTCAAGTTATGATTCTATTATGATTTTGATCTTCCTACTCTAAATTATGAAATTATGATTTGTGATATGATTTCTCTACAAGTATTCTTCATGGATTTATGAATGTCAACTATATGAATTTTCACAAATATGCATGTTCTTCATGATTTATGAATTTATGACTTTTAGCAGGCTCACGGGCCCTTATTCTTGGCTAACATGTATTTCAAGTATGATCAAGTTTTTTATGACTTATTCGGCCAATAACTTATGAACGATTTCAAGATTACTATACGCGCCCTCATATGCATGTTTTTAGGAGCAGTGTCTAGCATTGAGTAGACTGAGCGTTCTGGTAAACATTATGGTCTTAGAACTACGTGCCACTATATGTATATGTATTCCTGGATTCCCCCTTGTGATATCACATCATGCACGTCCCTTTCCTGGCAAGCATGGGACGGCTCTGCCCACTTGACCGAGATAGTTGGGGTATCATGTAAGCTCTATCATGATGGTGTCGGTTAAGATGAATTCTCCCATTATTTCTCATAATTTATGCATTGTCATGGTTATGTTTTTTGGCTCAAGTTATGTTTTTATAAGGCTTCTCTTATAACTATGATTATGACTAGATTATGAATGGTTTGAAAACCTGGAGCCCTCATGTTTATATTATGATATTCACTTCATGTTCATACTGTCCTACTCTTATGAACTCTTATGTGTTTTAACTGTCTGTTTTTACTTACCTTGCATACTCAATACATTCCAAGTACTGACCACATACTCTATGTTGTATTATTTCATGATACAGGTCTGAGGGATCAGTCTCAACCGCATCATTAGTCCTGCTTTTCCCTCAATCTTGTTTAGTAAGTGGTAGTGAGTCCTCATCCTTTGATGAAATTCAGTTTGATCATTGTTATGTTATTTCAGTTATAGACTTTTGTTGAGCTAGTTGGGGATGCTGTCCCATCAGCTCATCAGTTATGTTAGAGGCTTTTCAGATAGTATGTAGAATATCAGTTTGTCAGTGTTGACTCTATTTAAGATTGATATGTATTTAGACCTCCTCTTAAGCATGTTTTACTATATCAGTTTCTGCATGTTGTATTCTCTTACCTGTTATGTTCATGTCATAGATCGACTTGGAGCCTCTCGAGGTTCCTTGTCCCGTGTCTCTATCTGGGCCTATATTCGGGTCTTACGGCTTTTATGGATTTGATGAATAGGATGTTTGAGCTGTATTTGAACATTTTCATGATTTTTTTCATAGATTACTTCTCATATACTCTCAGAGCGAGGAGGAGCATGCCTCTCATTTAACGGTGGTGCTACAGACCCTTAAGGATCACCAACTATATGCTAAATTCAAAAAGTGTAAGTTTTGGTTAAACTCAGTAGCATTTTTAGGTCATGTGGTGTCAAGTGAGGGTGTATAGTTCAACTTTCAACAGATAGAAGTTGTGAAGAATTGGCCTAGACCAGTTAGTCCTTTAGATATCAGGAGTTTCTTGGGCTTAGCTGGTTACTACAGGAGGCTTGTGGAAGGATTTTCATCCATTGCAGAATCGTTGACTAAGTTGATCCAAAAGAAAGTAAAGTTTCAATGGTTAGAGGCATGTGAGAAGAGTTTCCATGAGTTGAAGACTCGACTCACCTCAGCACTAGTGTTGACTCTACCTGAGGGTACCGATGGGTTTGTGGATTATTGTGACGCCTCAAGGATTGGCCTTGGTTGTGTATTAATGCAGCACGGTAAGGTTATAGCTTATGCTTCCATGAAGTTGAAAGTCCATGAAAAGAGCTATCCAACTCACGATCTCGAGATGGCAGCGGTAGTATTTTCCTTGAAGATTTGGAGACACTATCTGTATGGGTCCATGTGGATGTTTTTGCGGACCACAAAAGCCTACAGCACGTGTTTACCCAGAAGGATCTAAATCTACGTCAAAGAAGGTGGTTGGAGCTTCTTAAGATTACAATATGAGTGTCCTTTATCATCCAGGCAAGGCCAATGTGGTGGAAGATGGTCTTAACAGATTTTCTATGGAGAGTGTGTCCCACGTAGATAAGGAGAGGAAAGATTTAGTGAAGGATGTGCATCGGCTTGCACAACTAGGAGTTAGTCTTGTTGACTCGACAGATGGTGGTGTCATTGTTCAGAATGGATCAGAATCTTACTTGGTGACCAAAGTCAAGGATAGGCAAGACGAGGATCCTATTTTGATAACATTGGGGGAAGTAATTCAGAATCGGAAAATGGAGGTTTTCTCCCAAGGGGGAGATAGTGTACTGTGATATCAGGGTCATTTGTGCGTTCCGGGTGTTGATGACTTGAGGGAGCGGATGTCGCATGAGGATCATGGTTCTAGATATTCTATACATCCAGGTTCCACCAAGATGTACCATGAACTATGGGAAGTGTATTGGTGGAATGGCATGAAGAAGGATATAGCAGAGTTTGTGGCAAAATATTCGAATTGTCAATAGGTGAAAGTTGAGCATTAAAGACCTGGAGGCTTTCTTCAAGATATTATTATCCCTACTTGGATGTGGGAGGAAATCAATATGGACTTTTATTATAGGGTTTCCTCGTACGCGTCAATAATATGACTCCATATGGGTGATTGTGGATAGGTTGACCGAAGCAGCTTATTTCCTACCGGTCAAGACAACTGACTCAATGGAGGATTACGCTAAATTGTATATTCGAAAGTTAGTTCATTTTCATGGAGTGCCCTTTTCCATCATATCTAATAGAGGTACTTAGCTTACTTCCCAGTTTTGGAGATCATTTCAAAAGGGACTTGGTACTCAGGTCAAGCTTAGTACAACTTTTCACCCACAAATAGATGGTCAGGCTAAATAGACCATTTAGACTCTTGAGGATATTTTGAGAGTGTTTTTGATTTATTTCAAGGGTATTTGGGATGATCATTTACCTCTCATCGAATTTGCATATAACAGTAGTTACCATTCCAACATTCAGATGGCTCCGTTTAAGGCTCTTTATGGGCAGATGTATAGATCGCCTATTGGTTGGTTTGAAATAGGTGAAGCTAAGTTGGTAGGATCGGATTTAGTTCATGAGGCAATGGAGAAGTTTAGCTTATAAGGGAAAGGTTGAAAATAACTTAGAGTCGCCAAAAGTCCTATGTGGATGCGAGGAGGAGAGAACTCGAGTTTGAAGTTGATGATTGGGTGTTTTTGAAGGTTTCTCCCATAAAGGGAGTGATGAGGTTTGAAAAGAAGGGAAATTTAGTCCCCGTTATATCAGCCCGTACAGGATTGTGAGACGTGTTGGCAAGGTGGCTTATGAGTTGGAGTTGCCCTCAGAGTTGGCTTTAGTACATATAGTTTTCCATGTGTCGCTTTAAAGAATTGAATGGGTGATCCGACTTTGGTTGTTCCGGGGACAGCATAAGTGTGAAGGATAGCCTTAGCTGCGAAGAGGTTCTGGTTGAAATACTTGATAGTTAGGCTCGGAAGCTAAGAAACAAAAAACTAGCTTTTGTAGAGGTTTTTTGGAGAAAGCAGCATGTTGACGAAGCTATGTGGGAAGCTGAAGCAGATATAATGGCTAAATACCCGCATCTATTCCCTTTCGGTTCAGTTCTACCTTCAGATATTAGTTTCCTCCTTAGTATGCTATTCAGTTTCATGTTTAGTTCATTAGTTCCAATTTCATTCATGTCATGCATGTATGTGTGACTCATGAATTTGGTCTAGTCATGTATTTCAGTTTGGAGTCAGTCACTCCATCAGTTTTCAGCTTTAGATGTTAAGTATTTGGGATGACAGTTCCTTTCCCCAGCCATTCAATATGTTCATTCACATTCGAGGATGAATATTCCCAAGGGGGAGATATTGTAATACCCTGAAAGTTTCTAAGATTAGACACGAGGGTTAAACCAGAGAAAATAGGAAAATCTCCACTTCTGCATTAGAATGACCCGTGGTACGAGTCCTGCGACAAAGTAATGGGTCGTAGGAGGAGTTGTGAAGAAGACCTGGAGTCTAGGTGTCCAGAACATGAGTCACACCACGAGTCGTGGTATATGGGTACAACTCATGGTCAGGGTCATGGGGGAGGCGAAGTCACGAGTGATGTTACGACCCGTGGAAGGAAACCACAAGTCGTGGGATGAAGTCGTGGAAGGTTTCAGAGGGAAAAGTTAGCAGTGAGACTCAGTGACCACGGGCGGCCTCACGATTCCTGGTGGCATGTAACGAGTTATGAGATGGACCCGTGGTGAGAATCTATAAAGGTTGACAGGTGACCAGTGGTTATCACGAGTGGTGATAACGAGTTGTTATATCATGGTACGACTCATGGTGAGGCCCGTGATGACTTACAGTGTGTATTTTTCCTGTGGTTTTAGTAAGAGTGTTTTCATAAATTCTAAGCTCTAAAGTCCTAAACTATGTCAGTTTAATCTCAGATTAGGGGAGTTTTAAAAGGGTTAAATCTATTCTAGCCCATTCTCTCCCAATGCATGCAAACTAGAGGATTTCTAAAGGAAGAACAAGCCTAGAATTCTCCAAATTCTTCTCCAATTCCTTTGGGATTTCAAGGGAGAGTATAAGAACAAATTACCTAGGTATGTAGAGTTGTGAATGAGAGTCCCTCTTCACTCTCATACCCCAATTTTCCTCCATATTCATGAATTCATGTATTAAAAATTTTTGATGATCTTATAGGGCTTTAACCCCAATTTCATGGGATTCTCTTTGATTTGATTGTGGGTCAATTTATTTTATAATCTAAATGTTGTTTTAATATCTATGGGCAGATTTTATATTTAAATTGATTATAATTTTTTCGATTCCAAATCCTAGTCAATCTATGTCGAACTATATAAAGTTTCATGAAAAGTCAAGTTATGATTCTATTATGATTTTGATCTTCCTAACCCTAAATTATCAAATTATGATTTGTGATATGATTTCTCTTCAAGTATTCTTCATGGATTTACGAATGTCAAGTATATGAATTTTCACAAATATGCATGTTCTTCATGATTTATGAATTTATGACTTTTGGCAGGCTCACAGGCCCTTATTCTTGGCTAAACATGTATTTCAAGTATGATCAAGTTTTTTATGACTTATTTGGCCATGAACTTATGAATGATTTCAAGATTACTATATGCGCCCTCATATGTATGTTTTTAGTAGCAGTGTCTAGCATCGAGTAGACCCGGCGTTCAGGTAAACAATATGGTCTTTGAACTACGTGCCACTATATGTATATGTATTCCTGGATTCACCCTTGTGATACACATCATGCACATCCCTTTCCTGGCAAGCCTGGGATGGCTCTGCCCACTTGAGCGAGATAGTTGGGATATCATGTAAGCTCTATCATGATGGTGTCGGTTAAGACGAGTTCTCCCATTAATTCTCATGATTTATGTATTGTCATGTTTATGTTCTTTGGCTCAAGTTATTTTTTTATAAGGTTTCTTTTATAATTATGATTAGGACTAGATTATGAATGGTTTGAAAACCTGGAGCCCTCATGTTTATATTATGATATTCACTTCATGTTCATACTGTCCTAATCTTATGAACTCTTATGTGTTTTAACCGTCTGTTTTTACTTACCTTCATACTCAATTCATTCAAAGTACTAATCGCATACTCTATGTTGTATTGTTTCATGATACAGGTCCGAGGGATCAGTCTCAACCGCATCATTAGTACTGCTTTTCCCTCAATCCTGTTTAGCCAGTGGTGGTGAGTCCTCATCCTTCGAGGACATTCAGTTTGATCATTGTTATGTTATTTCAATTGTTGACTTTTGTCAAGCTAGTTGAGGATGATGTCCCATCAGCTCATTAGTTATGTTATAGGCTTAGACAGTATGTAGAATATCATCTTGTCAGTATTGAATCTATTTAAGATTGATATGTATTCAGACCTCTGCTTAAGCATGTTTTACTATATTAGTTTCCGCTTGCTGTACGCTCTTAGTTGCTATGTTCATGCCATGGGTCGACTTGGAGCCTCTCGGGGTTCCGTGTCCCGTGTATCTATCCGGGCCTATGTTCGAGTTGCGACAAATTCATACCACCACACACTACACTGTAGTTTGACTGCTGGGTGGATGCCATGAAAAAGATCAAGCAGTTAGGCATTGATGAGAAACAGAGGCAGATTCAATGGTTATCCAGGGTTATTGTTGAGGACAAAGAAGAAGCAGAATGTGTCACTAGGGAAAAATATGTCACAAAGAATTCCCTAAACTTCATAGAAAAAGCCAGTTGGATGTTAGTTCACTACCGGATGGTCCCAACCGTGAACGACAATACCCTCAGTGCAGACAGAGCAGCATTAGTGGTGTGTATCATGTCCAGATACCCCCATCAACATCCTGAGGGTTATTTCGAAAAAGATCCAGGATCGGGCTATGCGATTGAGCACTAACATCCCATTACCGGGTCTTGTATTCAGGTTGTGCATAGAGACAGGTATCAAGGTGCATCGCAGTGAGGATCAGTTGATCGGAGGACAGCGTATAGCTGATATTGGCTTAATCCGGGATGAAATGAACCCGATAAGCTAGGAACAACTTTCCACTGTAGTACCGGTATCACGGACAATTGGGGGAGAGTAGGTGAATGCCACCACCTCACAGGAGCAGGACAAGACATTGGCTACAGATGCTGGTCATTCAGAGAAAGCTCCCAGCACCTCCGCCGCATCACTTGAGGGCCTTCTGAGCCAGACTCCAGCCTGGTACATGTTAGTGGCTCAGGAATTTCTCCATAAGATGACCAAAAGACTGACCGTAGCTGAGAAGAAGGTAAAGTTTATGATGCAGAAAGTCACGCCTTCGGTAAAGGCTGAGATTGAGGTAGTTGCACAGGTCCTACATGCCAAGTGGCCGAGCTATCACCATGGCAGCTAGAAATTCTAGCATCTCCCACTCTTCCTAACCTCAACATTGGCATAGACGAGAAGCTTGATCTAGAGGCATATTGGGAGCCTACAGGAGCTGAGAGGGAAAAACGGAAAAAGAGGGTCTCTAAAGATGTTGGTGATGAGACCCTAAGGAAGAAGAGAAAGAGATAAAAGAAAGAGCGCATGCAGGCGAGATTGGAGAGCCAGAAGACTCACAATGATCATAGGTTAGAGCATGAGAGGGCAAGAGGAGCGGGTAGCTCCACCACTTCCCATATAGAGCTTACGGGTGGCGAGAACCTGGGGCAAGCCACATTCAGCCCCAGTGATTCAAGAGATCGTAGATGTGACCGCTACTGTTGAGGGGGTAACAATTCTCCCCACTGATACACCATTGAGTGCGTCGGCCACCGCCAATGCCAAGACTGCAATGGAGGTGCCACCTTCGTAGGATGACAGGAGCGCTTAGTGTGCCACAGGTATATTCCTTTCCTTCTACTTTATATTTTATGCTTCGGGGATGAAGCATGCTTTTTAAAAGGGGAGGGGTGTACTTTTATTTTTGGGATTTTTTTGGATAAGTTCTAGGGTTTTTCTTGCCGTGTTTCTTTTCCCTCGGGCATGTTATCTAGTAGAAACATCATGTTTAGGATTTTATTTTATTTTTGTGTTCTAATTTAGTTAAGAAGTAGCTTAGAATTACTCAGCCAATAAATTGCACTAGTTTTGAAGTTTTGAAAAATTGACCCTATTTAAGAATTTTTGATGGTTGGCTATGTACTTGTTGATTGCAAAGAATGATTTTTGTGGATATTTTTGTCATTTAGTGTATTAGACTGAGTAGTTCTTGTTATCCATGTATAAATTAAATAGGTAGAATGAATGCAAAACATGTACCATGAGTGAGTGAGGTCTATACCAAGTTCAATACTATGTAGAGGATCTAGAACTTGCCCGGTTGGTCTTTACATAGGTTTTGGGATGGTTGGTTAGGAAAGGATCATAGGCCATTTTTTTAGCCCATTTTTAGTTTAGTTTTCCCTACCAGAATAATATGATTCCCTTGATCCCGATTTTGAGCCTTAAATGAACCATTTTTCTTTCATTAACCAATTAACCGTACCAATTCTTTATAATGAACGTGTTTTACCCCTGGTCCTTCCTTGGACATTGTAAACCTCAACATAGACAAAATGCCTAAGTTGAGGTTGGCTAGAGTAGGGGTGCATAGATCTTGGGGAGGTGAAAAAGGAAGAAAAGAAAAGGCGTTAAAAATGAGGTGGTGTGACAAAACAAAAAGAAAAAGAAAGATTAAAAAGAAGATAGAAAAAGAGAAAAATGAATGAAAATTTGAGAAAAGACACCACACCTATACAATTACATAAAAATAATGAAAAGGTAAGAAAAAGTTGGAAAAAGCAAATAAGGATGAAAAAAGTGCAAAATGGAGCCATATGTAAGTAGTGCCAAGGAGGGTTTAGTCACTAAAAAGATTCTATATCTTCCATACCCAACTTAAAAGCCTACATTACAGGCCAAATCAATTCCTATAGTGATCCTAGCCTGACTATCCGAAAGTTTGAGGTAGAGAAAATAAGGGCAAGCCTTTGGTATCTGACATGTAGTATTTGGAACTTCCTTGTGAGCATGAGAGCCTTACTTATTCAGTCCCATGTTTCATATTTTTCTTTATCTGTGAGTGGGGGACTTTATTTTCTGTGAGGGTAAATGGTTTGTGTTCTATTCTGCGGGTTGTCTCTGTGAAAAGCATTGGTGATTATTTGACTATTTGCTAGTAGATAGATGAAATATCTTGATCCCTTTTTATAATGATTTACAGTTGCTTGATATGCATGTGCTGATTTGGTTTACAAGAAAAAGGGTCAAAAGTTGTTTGAGTTTATGGTGCAAAATTTTGATTGACTGTTGGCTATAGTATCCTAGGTTCATTTTCTAGTTAAGCGTCGTTTTTAGTTTATTTTTGTTTTCTTTGCCCAAGGACATGCAAAATTCTTAAGTTGAGGGTGTCGATGTGCTGTGAGTTTACAACACTTTCAACACTTAAAACTGAGGAAATAGCATGGATTTAGCTATGTTTATATAGATATGAGGTGTTTTTACGTTGTTTTTGGGGAAAATGGGTATTGGAACAAAAATTTGCAAAAGATGCATAAAAGTGCAGAAAATCAGCCAAGTATCAATCTTAGTATGAGTCGTACCTTGATTGTACGAGTCGTACTAAGACTCGTGGAAAAACTAAGAAGATTGAAACAATGTCAAGGAAAAGTATGACTCTCAGTACGAGCTGTACCAAGATGGTACGACCCGTAACTGGAGTCATGAAAATCTTCAGAGAAAATTTGCACAAAGCAGTCTCTTGGTATGGGTGGAACCCAAGGATCTTAACATCTACCTACGACCCGTACCATGAGCCGTGGGGAGCTTCAGTGATTCTTAAAGACTTGGCAGAACTCTAGATGCAACAAGAAAGTACGAGTTGTAGGAGAAAGGTATGAGGTATACCAAAACACTCGTAGAAAACTTCACAAGATGTCAAAGTTCTCAGGGCCAAGCCACGGATAGATTGTATGACTTGTAGGACTGTGGTACGAGTCGTACCAGTTTCCAACACTTAGTCAAATCTACATTAGCAAAGGAATGTATGAGAGGCATGTATGACCCATACAATCTTGTTACTTGTCGTATGATCAGTCATAAGTCGAGCCGGCGCCAGATATGGAAATTTCCCTGTTAGCATAGGAAAAGGTTTCTGAAGTCTGTATAAATATATTTTATGTTTTATTTTAGTATTAAAAACATAGAAAGAGGGCAGTAGACATGTGATTACATTGAGAGAAGTATTATTTGTGAATTATTATCAAGTTTTGAAGAGCAATTCTTAGAATCAACACTTGGTTTTATCAATTGTTCTTGATTTTGTTCATCAATATTCGCAATAGGTTTCCTTCCAATTATTGTTGTAAGTATTAAATTATGTGTTTGTCTATGAATACTAATTACAATCTTACAATCATGAGAGGCTAAAACCTCCACAACTTGGATTGTGGGAATCATGGTGGATCAATGAAATAGGATTACACAAAGTGATTCGACATCAATGCTAAACGCTTGTATTGTATTCTCTTCATCTTTAAACATTTCTTGTTGCGCTATGCTAGGACTTTCCCAAACTCTTTACTTGCTTGAACCTAGAGAAATAGAGATTAGGAAAAGAGAATTACAACAAAGCCTTGACTTTTATGATTATTATATGACTTGAGTTGCGGTCGTAGGAAAGTTAATTTGGATCATATTGATAACGCTTAAAAATAAATCGCTCATGAGACCTGATCCGATGATTGAGTATAGTCATCTAATAGGAACGAACCAGTCGTTTGGATGAACCATAGTTATCAGTTCTACAAGTAAGCATTAGGATTGATCACGTGTATATACCCGAAGTAGTTATGAACCCATGGGGACCACTTACCCTAGTTATTTGCAAATCTTGATAATAACCACAATTATGATCTTGTTTTATTATTGTTTTTATTTAAACCCCCCAATTTGGAGATAACTTACCGACAAGTTTAAGTATCGGCATTAGTCTAGATCTTACCTTATTCTCTGTAGGTTCGACCCCAACTTCTTTATTGGGTTCCTTTTTAACAACGTTCACTTCATACTTTACCAGGAAGTGTGAGTTCAAACATTATTAGCAATGACTCATCGTCGTTGGGCGACAGTTTCTTTTAGATGAATCCCTAAGGTTATTTTAGTAACTTTCTAAACTTCTACCACCTAAATTAGGTCATTTTGGGCTTCCTAAGAGGGATATTAAAGAGGTTTTCATAGTCTAAACTTTCATGTCCTCACATAACATCGTATAATCAAGAATCATTAGCTCTCAAAGCTCTCAAGGAAGTTAGGGCTCTTCATTTTCAACCTAAGAATTCTCAAGCTAGAGTCAAGAGCTTATCATTCTAAGTATATAAGGCTAACTTCAGTGAGGAATTCCATTCTTACTCATGATCCACATCTCTAGTAAGATTCTATTAAAGTTCAAAGCTAGGTTTTTTATCCAATTCTATTATTTGGTCTTCTTCCCTACTAATTGAGTTATTCATTATTGATTTCTTATTACATAGTGTTGTATCTTCATTGACTATTGATTAAATCCTTCCTCTATTTATTATTGATTTAATCTTTACTCTCATGATTATTGATGATGTCCTTACTCTCTTGATTGGTTGATTATGGTTCATGTCCTCTTATTCCATGAACCCCAAGTACATGAAAAGACATATTTTTGAAAGCTTTATAATATTAGATATATGCATTGTTTTCATGACTAAAGAGCATATTTTCAGAGAATTTTCATAAAAGGATCTTCAGACAGTTAGTTCAGTTTATATCATGATTTTCAAAAAATGAAGTAAAGTTTTGTTTTTGAAATAAAGAGCTTGAGCATAGGAGTTCACAAGTTTAACATAGATTTTTTAGTATGGATCTCAAATAGAGTTTTAAAACATCTAATATAATTATAGCTAAAGTTCTTTATAAAGAATGTTTTCAACTGTCTCAGATAGGCATATTTGTATGAGCATAGTTTTTGGGAGGATTATCTAACACTGAGATGGGTAAAGGGTTCAGATAACCCGTGAGCCCTAGAACTACATATCCAGAATAGGTTAGGATCGTGCCATTGATTTGGGTGACTCCTTAGACAGCTCCTGGTAAGGGATTAGTATGGATCCACAGTTTAGTTTGTCCTCTTCCTTGGCAAGGCTTTGGACAGCTCCCTCAATTTGGGCAAGAAGTTGGGCATGCGCTCATTCAAGATGTATGTCGATTATGAGAAACTCATATATATATACATATATATATGTATGTATGTATTAATGTATTTTTCAGACCTTGTTTTGATGCATAGTTTTATTGCATAACTATTTACATATCTTTCATACATGTGTTTTTATGCACTATTTAGAGTAACAGATCTAGTCAGTTTATTCTTTTAGTTTATAGATTCTTGCTTCATTAAGCTATTTTACATACAGTACACTCAATACTACTAATGCCATTTGGTGCTGCATCTTATTATGATACAAATTCAAGTAGACAGGACCGACAACAAATGTATTACAAGGATCTCCTCTTTTCATCTTTGGTGAGTCCTCTTAATTCGAAGGGTCACATTCATGTTTACTTTATTTTTTATAGAGCCTAAGGTAGTCGTGGGAGCTTTTTCCCGGCACCTATCTTTCAGATTTAGAGGCTTCATAGACTAGACGTTAGTTGAGTCATAAATGTTACTTTTTAATAGTATTTTCAATTTCAGTTAAAAAATGTTATTTTATATTGAGCTCATTACAGTTATTTCTTACACTATATTTTATTGTATTCTCTGCTAGTAATGAGCCAGACCAAGGGTTCGCTTGGACCATTCGTGGTTTGAGTTCCAGCCACGCCCAGGGTGTATGCTCGAGGTGTGACAAACTTGGTATCAAAGCCTTTGGTTCTAAGAGTCCTACGATATCTATGAAGCTGCATCTAGTAGCGTTCCTCTTATAGGTGTGAAGCGCGCCACATCTATAATAGGGAGACTACAGGGCGTTAGGAAATACTTCCCTTCTTTCATGCTCTAGTTAGTGAGATAGAGTTTAACTTTATAAAGACTTTCTCCTAACTCATGCATTCAGGTCTTTTAGATCATACCTCAAAAATGTACATCTAGTTATAGAAATGTTGCTAGTGCTGAGGTATCCGCTGGAAACAACACAACAAGTCTGCCCCCATAGACTAGGATGCAAACCAACAATGGTGCATGCACTATAGTTCATGGTGCTAGTGTTGGAGCCCAGAATGCACCGGCTCTGAGTTACAAAGTCCCAAAAGCACCTATTCGTCAGCCTCCCCGAGTTGGCACTTCAAAGGTGGTATTTATAGGAACAATTCAGATGCTTACCCAGTGGGTGTCTACTCAATTAGGCCGTCATGGCTCAGTACCTGCCAGTTTTAGTTCAAATGACTTGTCAGGAATGTTGAGGATTAGGAAATTTCTAAGGATGAACCCGTCAGTGTTACAGGGTCTAAGATGGATTAGGATCTCCAAAACTTTATTGATGAGATCTAGAAGATCTTGAGGGCAATGTACGCAACAAAGACGAAGAAAGTTGAGTTTGCTTTGTATCAGCTTATGGAAGTTGTGAATGCATGGTACGATCAGTGGGAGCAGGGATGTTGTGAGAATGTAGCACCAACAACCTAGGATAGTTTTGAGGAGGCGTTCTTGAACCACATCTTCCCTCAGGAGTTGAGAAAGGCAATGGCAGAGGAGTTTCTAAACTTGAAGCAGGGTACAATGAATGTGAAAGAATATAGCCTTAAGGTCACCCAAATATCTAGGTATGCCTCGAAAATGGTCCCAGATATGAGAGCCAAAATGAGAAAGTTCGTGTTTGGGTTCGGCAAACTTATGAAGAAGGAGTGTAAGGTACAACTGTTGATCAGTGATATGGATATCTCTAGACTTATGGTATACTGATCATGGGCATAATTATGTACCCAAGTGTTATTCTATAGCTTAATTTAATCGTGTTTGTCAAATTATACACTTACATTTTTATGCGATTTTGTGTAAATTTGGGTATGCATTAACCAACATGATAAGTCCTTGTTCTGTAGGTGTAAAATGCATATTAGGGACTAACTAATGATGGGTGAAGTAAAGGAATGGAGTTGGGAGTGGAATGTAAAAGATGGCAAGTGTACATGTCATGGAAAGGCTGGCCACGCCAGGCAGCGTGCCACTTTGTGCATGTGCCGCACCCAGCGCTGTGCCATGACAAAGCCATGCATGTGAAGATATAAAATTCACGCCTGCGCACCAATATCTGTGTCATGGAGGCAAATTGGCACGTTCACCTCTGTGCCACAGATCCATTCCATGCACGACCAAAAAGTGCCAAATCCCACTTACTATAAATTCAACCCTTAGTTCCTAAAATCATTTATCACGAAATATTTTTGGAAAACCATAAAGGAGCGAAGGGAGAACGGAAGAAATCTTCCTAGGGTTCCTTATTTTTCATTCTCTTTTGATTATTATTATAAGTACTCTACTTTAAACATGTTTTTGAGTATTTGTACGAACATGAGTAGCTAAAACCCTTCCTCTAGGGTTGAGGCTACGTAAGATGATTGTAAATGCATGAATTCTTCTTGGTTTGAGTTTTTAGTTGTTGTTTTGTCTTTCATTATTTATTATTGTTGTTTTTATGCTTAATCACCAAGAAAACAAATACGTTAAGCTTGGGTAAAATCTTGAAAGAGTAATCCTAGGCTAAAACATAAGAATATAGAGAGCAAGTTCTTACCTTTATGATAGGATTCGCAATTAGGATAGAAATTATACCTAATTTGCCTTGATTGGTAACTAAAACGGGATGAGCTAGACACCACTTTAGAATTATCACATCACCACTCGTAGAAGTAGTTGTGAATCTAAGTTCGCTTAAATTATTAGAGGTATAAAAGTACATAATCAAGGGTGTAAACTCCATAAACCACATCCATGTAGTTAAATTTCTCATGAATTAGGACGTCACATCTTCGCTCAACGATGTAGGTGTGAGACTAGTTTGTCATGTTTAGAAGCTTGAAAGACCATGAACATAGCATTTTAATTATGTGATACAACAATTGAAGTTTTCATAATCGAACCATTGAGAATTGTAGCATTGCATGATTATTAGGCCTTAACTCTAGTTGCTTCGAATATTGTTTCTCAAGTATTTTGTGATCACCCCTAGACTTAATTAGAATTTTCTCAAAAATTTCTATAATCAACACTTGTGAAATTAATTTTAACACTTGAACTTTGAATATTTGTTGAATTGGTCCAGTCCTTGTGGGTTCGACATTCAGCTCTTAAAAAGGGCCACTATATTACTTGTACGACCGAGTATGCTTGCGTGTGCGCTAGGCGCAAACAAGTTTTTGGCGCTGTTGCCGGGGACTGGCGAATTTTAGTGAATTTTTCTATTTTTTTGTGATTTTTAATTTCCATAAGTGTTGAAAAACTTGGTCTTAGTCTGCTACATTGCAGGTGACAGGTTGTCCTTATAGAAATGGTAAGGAATAGAGAGCTGGTGGAACCATTGTTGCAACCTGAACGACAATAGCATTTGCTCCAAAGGAAAGCCTTAGAGCGAAAGTTGAAAATATTACAAGAGCAGTTGCAACAACATCCACTAGCAGGTCAAGCAGAGTTGTTACCTGACCAAATGGCAGCCCGACCAGTTCGCGAAGTGGCAATCCCACTAGCAACAAATGTGACCTCTAGTATCCACAAACCAGAGCTCTAAGGGAACTTTGTTGAAACAGAATAAGGTGCAGCTATTACATTCTAGTGGGGGTGACATAAGGATCCACAGCAGCACTTACAAAACTTCTTGGAGATCAGTGATACCTTTGTCCCCACCGGTGTGTCAACTGATTATGTCCGACTCACACTCTTCCCATTCTCATTGTTGGGAGAGGCAAAGAGGTGATTGAAAGTTGATCCACCTAATTCCATAACTTCTTGGGATGGCATAGCAAAGAAGTTCCTAATCAGATTATTTCCTTCAGGCAAGACTGCCAAACTCAGGAGTAAAATATTAATCTTCAACTAGAGGGCGGAGGAGAACTTGTATTTGGCTTGGGAGATATTCAAATCATTATTGAGAGACTGCCCCAATCACCAACAGTCTAATGAAGTGCTAGCCCATACCTTTGTGCAGAGCCTAGACCCACACACAAATATTTTACTAGACTCTGCATCGGGTGGGCAAGCATTGGAGAAGACCTATGATGAGTTGTACACTTTGTTGAACAGGATTGCTCAGGGAAATCCAGAGTGGCATAGCGAGTCATCAAGAGGGGCAGGAATGAGAACAGCAGGGCTGATAGAGGTGGATGGTGTAAATGCCTTAGCAGCATAGCTAGCATTATTTCAATATTAGATGATGACTCAGTTCAATAAACTGAGTATGAACCAACAGCAAGGACAGGTGAATGCAGTTCAACAGGCTCCTAGTTGGTGTGAAATCTGCGGTAATAATGGGCAAAATGTAGAATCTTGCGGGGCCAATCCTAAGTCGGTCAATTTTGTTTGGAATGTTCAGAGAAACAATCAGAATTTTGGAAACAATTACAACAACAATTGGTAGAGCCACCCAAATTTTTCTTGGGGTGGAAATCAACGTCAAAGCTACCAGCAACCTTAGCAACAACAGTTTTAGTAGCAAAATAGGCAAAATGGTGGCCAATCGAGCAACAATATTGAGGAGATATTGCAAAAGATTATGGCAAATCAAACCCAATTAGTAGGGAATTAGGCCAGGATGGCATTAGATTTGAAAAATCAGCAGTTGCCCACCGCAATCTAGAGAAGCATATGGGTCAAATAGCAATTGCTCAGCATACCAGACCTCAGGGAGGGTTACCTAGTGACACAGATACAAACTCCCGATAGATCAAAGCCATCAGTGTGAGGAGTGATAGGCAATTGGCAAATGCACCATCGAACAAAAAGAGAAATGAGGTACAACCAGAGTTGGTTAGACAGAGAACATCCACTAACAAGGGAGATAATCAGAGTGATGTGCAAAAAAATACACAATTATCATTGCAGCCAGCACAGAGACCACCACCACCACCATTCCCGCAAAGACTCAAAAAGAGCAAGGAGGAGGAATGCTTTAAAAGGTTCTTTGATATATTCAAAGAACTTCACATAAATTTTCCTTTGTTAGATGTTTTGTAGGGGACGCCCAAATATGTTAAGTACTTGAAATATGTGGTGGCCAACAAAGTCAGATTGGTAGATGTTCAGACAGTGGCACTGACTGAGGAGTGCAGCCACAGGGTAATGAGCAAGATACCGAAAAAGCTCAAAGACCCAGGGAGTTTTACCCTCCCCATACAAATTGGTAAATCTAAGCTGATAAGAGCTCTGTGTGATTTAGGGGCAGCATGAATC
The DNA here is from genome assembly GCA_035772735.1 of Datura wrightii. NCBI lineage: Eukaryota > Viridiplantae > Streptophyta > Magnoliopsida > Solanales > Solanaceae > Datura > Datura wrightii. The sequence continues at coordinate 103,837,288 of JASDFA010000007.1, forward strand.
TAATGCCCCTATCATTGTTTAACACATTGGGGTTGGGTTAGCCGAGGCCAACACGACTGATGTTGCAGCTGGAAGGCAAGTCTCAAGTGGCACCAGATGGAATAATCGAGGACCTTCTTATCAAAGTGGGTAAGTTCATTATACCCACTGATTTCGTCATACTTGATTTTGAAGTTGACGACAAGGTACCCCAGATCTTGGGATGACCATTCTTAGCCACTGGAGGATCAATTATTAATGTAAGAGTAAGGACCCTGATAATGAGGGTCGATGATAAAGAAGAACTCTTTCGGGTCGACCAAGAGATTAACCCACCCACACACTACAGAGACCTTTGTAAGGTCAGTGTGTTGTCAGAGGCTAAGTGTGGGGTGGCATATTCCAGAGGTCCACGGCCATAGGAGATGATTACTTTCAGCTCAAATCTGATGGAGGGCTTCAACTAGAAAAGAAGTTGGAAGAAGAGAGGGACAGAGTGGAGACTGTTCCCACGAAAAACAAAAAGAGAAGAAGATGGTTCTCGAAAGAGAACACTGGTTTGAGGATGTCTTGAGAAGGATAGTCTACATCGTGCCGCGACGTAAAATCAGGCGCTGCTTGGGAGGCAACCCAAGGGTACCACAGGTACAATTTTGCTTTCCTTTCTTTTCTTTTTGTGTATTTTCACTTGGTTGTTGTTTTTGGTTGTGATTTAAGCACAGATTAAGGGGAAGTCTAAGTACCCTTAAAAGAGGAAGCTAAAGAGCGTGGAAGAAGATAAGTGTGGGGTCCACAACTCACTTGTACAAAAATGAAGAAAAACATGTTTCTAGCTAGGCCTAGAGGCCTCAGGGAGTATTTCTCACCCTAATGTATTTTAATTCGGTGCTTTGGGGACATAGCATATTTTATGTTTTTGGAGAGGAAAATTTCAAAATTTTGTGGTTAATGATTTTGGGTGGAATTAGTTCTTTGTAAGGTATTGTTGGATGAAAAAGTTGAGTTGAGCATAATTCTCCCACCTGTTGGTTTTTCGTTTCGGTTCTTTATCGGTGGAGGGCACTTTGAACTGATGAATAAAAATTTTCTTTGTCTGTACATAGTTGTTTTATTCATAGTTAGGGATTGTTCCCATTGATGGATGAGTGAAGACCGTCTTGAGGGAAAATTAGTCAATAAGCTTTTATTTTGGAACCCGTAGTTGATTGATGGCTTGATGTTCGTGTTATGTGCTATGTATGATTGTGAGATGCAAGTGCTGTAAATTTTGAAGCATGTGAGCAGTTAAATAACTCTGTTTGAGACACCTAAGCTCTTGGATGTGACTCGATGTGCTTAAAGATGAATTTTTCATTCTTGTGATTAGTTGAGTTAAAAGTCTGCTGAATTTGTCTTGAATTGAGCATATGTTGTGAGTGTAAGGTTTTTGAATATTCCATGTTATTGTGTAGTGTCTAGAACTTGCTTGGTGTGTATACAAAGTGAAATGAGGAATGTAGATTGTCGGAGATGATTTAGGCATTTCTTTGAAAGAGCCTAAGCTTTATCCCTCGCTTTGCCTACCTTGAACGTCGATCCTAGTTAGCCCCATTGAGCCTTTAGCCTATTCCTTGCTATCCACAAAACGAGATTAATACTTTCTTTTCATTAGCCTTTAATTTGATCCAAAACTCCTAAGCGCTTATGTGAAATTGCTAAACAAATTAAGGAGTGAGAAGTGAAAGAAGAAGGAAAATAGTAGTTGTGGGAGTGGAAGAGAAGACTAGAGGTGCACTTGTTTAAAAATGAATAAGAGTTAGAAAGGAGTAAAAGAAGAAAATAGCGAAAAAGAAAATCAAAGGAAAAAGTTGCTTAAATACTCCTTACTAATAAGCTAAGTGTGCATAAAGAAATGGGGAAACAAACGAGGAAAATGGGAGTAGAAAAGTATAAAGATGAAGTAAGAGGATGGAAGTTCTTAAGGAGAGTGTGGTGTATTAAAATCTCTTAAGGAAGATAGTCACTATTATTATCCATAATAGTACCTACCCACCCTTAGCTTACATTACAACCCGATAAGTCCTACTTGATCTTACTTTTGGACATTCATAAATTAGTGGAGTAAAACACTAAGGGCAAGCTTATGGGTCAATACACGTGGCATGTGAATTCTTTGTGAGAGTGAGCTTATTTCTTATCCATATACCCATGCATGTTATAATTTGGAAACATATGAGTGAAAATGGGTAACTCTCTTGTTGTGAGGGCACATGTTTAATGAAGGATAAAATTCATGTCGAATTTCTTGATCGATTAAATTACATGAGTTTGTTGAGATTGAGAGTCGATTCTTGAGGTTCAGAAGTTTTAACTTAGTTATATTTGATTTTAATGGTTATACCTTACATGCTATATTTTTAACTTTCTATCTAAAAACAATCGTTGTAGCCGTACCTTGAATTATCTTGCTTCAATTAGCTATATGAGAATCTTCATGTGCATGAGATGTAATAGAGTTGTTCGAGGAAGAATAGGGCTTTAAGTGTAGGGTAGTGATCTAGGGCTTAATTATGTACCCAAGTGCTGTTCTATAGCTTAATTTAGTCGTGTTTGTCAAATTATACACTTACATTTTTACGCGATTTTGTGTAAATTTGGGTATGCACCAACTAACGTGATTAGTCCTTGTTTTGTAGGTGTAAAATGCATATGAGGGACTAACTAATGATGGGTGAAGTAAAGGAATGGATTTTGGAGTGGAATGTGTCCGGTGCTGTGGTAGGGGTTAAAAACCGACACGCAAGTGCACGTGGTCAAACAAGTAATAAAGTGGCTAAGTAAGCCAAGTATCGAACCAAGGAGACTCTGGATAAGTAAAATTGCTCAAGTATACTATATTCTATCTTACTTCTATATATGCTGACAACAACGTAACCAAAAGTTAAATAATTTTTGTTTATAAATTAGATACTAAAACTATTAACAAATATTTACTGTGAATTGAAACTGTGGATATGAGCATGCCAAGGTTAAGAACAAGTAATGAACTTGATTATCATCATAATTCGGTTATTCTTCTCTTCTAGTTGCTAGCCAAGAACATTAGCCAAGAGATTAAAACTCTCGTATTTAATCTCACTTTAGAATCATAAACCATTCGTCTACATTTCTGTGATCAAATGCAATTTATGACCTAGCAATACAATTCCGGTTCCTAAATTGACTAATACGGCTTTCAAGTATATTTCTATCAGGAAAGCACATCAAAATCCAATTTTCCCAAATCAAGTTAAGAACAATACCCTATTAATTCACAACTTTCCAATTTCGTGCTCTCTCGAGTGAAATCGGACTTTTTAGATGTACATTAATGTCGGCCACACACTAATGTAGTAGAAACAAGAATTAATAGAACAACATAGAAGAAGAAGATGAAAAACCATACAATTCAATAATCAAAATTCATCACCACTGCTCATAACCTCAGCAAGGAAGAGAATTAGCCACTCATTTGTGGATTAATCATCCTAAAACAAGTGTTAATCATACAAACAATTGATTGAAAGAAGAAAGAAAGAGAGAAAAACCCTTAGCTTTTTCGTCTCTCAACTACCTGTAACCCATGTCCTTGCTCCACCAAGTCTGAATTCTGAAAAATAAACCTAAGTGTGCTATTTATAGTAGTAGGACTCTTTCCCGGAATAACAAGCAACGTGTCACAGAGTGCATCACGGAGCATGGCCTCCGTGACATGCTACGGACGCGGAAGCCTTCTGGAAAATCACCCGAAAATGGCCCGGGCAGCACCCTGCCACGTTGGCAGCGTGTCACGCTGCTTGGGCAGCGCGTTGGCAGCCCTTGGTCGCGGAGGCCACCTGTCGTGGCACGTTGCCAACGCGCAGGTGGGCTGTTGTGAGTAGCCTGCCTGCCGTGGCACGTTGTCAACGCGCCGGTGGGCTGTTTTGTGCCTCCTCTTCGCCGATGTTCGCGTGTTGATTCCGTTTCCAAGCCTCTACTTCACCAACTCATGGATTAGTTACTCAAAAGTCATCAAAACCTACAAAACAAAGGCTAATCATGTTGGTTAGCACATATCTTTACTTTATCTAAAATTACATGAAAATGTATACAATAATCTTAGATAAACAAGACTAATTTAAGTCGTAAAACGTATCTCGGGCATATATTTTTGCCTGTGATCACAACCCCACACTTAAAGCCTTGTTCGTCCTCGAACAACCTTCTACATATCATGCATATGGAGACTCCCACATAACTAATTTAGCAAGAGAATTCAAGTTACGACTATAATGATTACGTAAGATACAAGCTAACAATAGAGCATGCCTAATTTGTTCATTGAAATGAAGTACAACTATGTTAAGACTTCTTAACCTCAAGAATCGACTCTCAATTTTAGCAAACTCATGCAAATCAACTGACTAAGAAATCCCACATGATTTATATCCTTCATTCAACATGTGCCCCTCACGGAAAGAAAGTTACCCATTTTCACATGCAAAAACAATTTTTATATCACAACATGTGTGGGTACATGCATAGAATTACACTCACTCTCACAAAGAATTCACATGCATCATGTAATGACCCATAAGCTTGCCCTTAGTGTTTTATACCACTAATTTAAGGATGTATGAATGTAAGATCAAGTAGGACTTTTTAGGTTGTAATGTAACTCAGGTGCGGGTAAGTACTATTATGATCAGTAATAGTGACTATCATTCCTAAGCGCTTTTAATACATCACGCCTTCATTACGAACTTCCCTTCCCTTACTTCACCTTTTTATCCTTTTAGTTTTCTTTTTCCTCTTTTGTTCCCCCATTTCTTTCGGCACTTTTAGCTTATTAGTAAGGAGTTCTATACATAACTTTTCATTTATTTGTTTTCTTACTCCCTACTAATACTCACCCATATTCAAACAAGTGCACTCTCGACCTTTCTCAACTCTTACAATTGCTACTTTCCCTTCTTTTTCATTCTTCTCACTCCTTTACCCTTTCGGATTTTTCCTTTAAGCGCTTCGGAGTTTTGGATCAAATTCAAGGCTAATGAAAGAAAAAGGATTAAGCTTATGTTGCAGCTGTCAAAGAATAGGCTCAAGAATCAATGGGGTTAACTAGGATTAATTTTTCAAGGTAGGTACAATGAGGGATAAAAGTTTGGTTCATTCAAAGAAATGCCTAAATCATCTCCTACAATTCACATTCTTCATTTCGTTTTATATACACACCAGGCAAGTTCTAGACATTTCATAGTAGCACAGAATACTCAAAAACCTTACACTCATGGCACATGCTCAAATCAAGACACATTCAGTAGACTCTTACTCAGCTAATCACAAGAATTCAGAATTAAGCTTCAGTCATATTGAGTCAAATTCAAGGGCCTAAGTGTCTCAAACAGAGTTATACACTTGCATGCTTCACACTGAACATACTTGCATCTTACAACCATGTATAGCACATAAAAAGAACATCAAACACCAATTAGCTACGGGTTCACAAACCATCCTACTGACTAATTTTCCTCAAGATGGTCGTCATCCATCCATCGTTGGAAACAGTCTCTAACTATGACTAAAAACTTTATATACAGACCAAGGAAAATTTTTATTCTTCGGTTCAAAGACCCCCCGTCGGAAAAGAAACGAAAAGAAAAACCAACGGGTGATGAAGTCATGCTTAATTCACAAAAAATTTTCAAATTTTTCAAATTTCTCACCAACTTTTGCACAAGCATTACATTCACCAAAATCGTTAAGCACAGAAAATTTTGAAATTTCCCTTGAAATTTCCCTCACCCCACACTTAAATCATGCTATGTCCTCATAGCATCAAATTAAAATTTACAAAGGGTGAGAAATACTACCTGAGGCCTTTAGGCTTAGCTAACAGCATGCGTTTCTTCGACTTTGCACAAGTGGATGTTCGACCCCACACTTTTTCTCTTCCATGCTTGTTAGCTTCCTCCTCCACGGGTACTCAGACTTCCCCTCCATCTGCGCTTAACTTTCCACCAAAACAACACAAGATGAAAATAAACAAAAACTAACTCGATTGCAAGAAACTAAAATGGTACCTGTGGTACCCTTGGGTTGCCTCCCAAGCAGCGCCTAATTTTACGTCGCGGCACGACATACCAAGTTTCACCACTTTTTCCTCCACCTTGAGGATATGAATCTCACCCCTAATTTCTTTTCGAATTTCCTCTTATGTTCTAGGGGTGGTGGTGAAAAATTGTAAGGACCAAACAGTAGGTGTTGCCTTTTTACTTTATTGGCCCTCAAGTAAGCGAAGTCATTTTGGCTCTCTGAGTTAGCAAATTTCAAAATATACGGGGCTTGGTCCTCCTCTAGACATTTCTCTATAAGCTTGGAATACTCTACTTCTATGTTGTCAACCAAACTTAATGTCGAAAAATGCGTCGAGTGTGGTCCAATACACCTCAACTCTGAAACTGCATTATGCTTGACCTCCTTACTTGGATACACCTTCTCAGCATCGACATCTGTCTCTCCATTAATGTCAAATGGGGGATACTCTATCTCTTCTTCCCTGAATGGATTTTCCATAAGTGTGAGCCCATCACGGGGACACTCAAGAGATGCTAATTGTTGGGCTTCATCCATAAATTCACCCTTGTCTTCCTCTTGTAGTTCCTCTTGAGTATCGGCTAAAACTGTTGCCTGCGATTTATCACACGCTTCAGCTTCAGCGATCATCTCCGTGAATTTGATGCTCATCCTTTCTAGAGCCTCTGCATTCTCTTCTTGCTGAATTCTCAATACTGCTGTCGCCTCCTTCATTGCTTCTGATTGCTCCAAGAGTTGTTTCAACATGTCTTCTATTCGAGCTTGGCATTCCAAGTCCTCATTTTCAGCATGCCTATATTCAGGAAAAATAACAGAAGGATCATAGTAGGGGCTTGGGGGAGGGGAATATGCATTCGGACAGCCATCCCAATGGCCATCTTGACCACCACATATATTACACGTGTTACATTGTTGCCACAAGTGGTGTCCTCCGCAATTCAGACAAGATTCACTAAAATATGAGTATCCACCATTGAAACCATTTATATTCCACGATGTCATGTGAATAAGGGTATTCGAAAAAGAAAAAGTAAAATGCAAAAGAATTAAAACAAACACTAAGACTAAGTTGTCAGCACTTGAGAAAAATTAAAATACAGTAAATTACACTTGAAACAAATTCACCTATTGCTAAGTCTCCCCGGCAACGGCGCCAAAAACTTATCCGGTGCTGTGGTAGGGGTTAAAAACCAACACGCAAGTGCACGTGGTCAAACAAGTAATAAAGTGGCTAAGTAAGCCAAGTATCGAACCAAGGAGACTCTGGATAAGTAAAATTGCTCAAGTATACTATATTCTATCTTACTTCTATATATGATGACAACAACGTAACCAAAAGTTAAATAATTTTTGTTTATAAATTAGATACTAAAACTATTAACAAATATTTACTGTGAATTGAAACTATGGATTTGAGCATGCCAAGGTTAAGAACAAGTAATGAACTTGATTATCATCATAATTCGGTTATTCTTCTCTTCTAGTTGCTAACCAAGAACATTAGCGAAGAGATTAAAACTCTCGTATTTAATCTCACTTTAGAATCATAAACCATTCATCTATATTTCTGTGATCAAATGCAATTTATGACCTAGCAATACAATTCCGGTTCCTAAATTGACTAACACGGCTTTCAAGTATATTTCTATCAGGAAAGCACATCAAAACCCAATTTTCCCAAATCAAGTTAAGAACAATACCCTATTAATTCACAACTTTCCAATTTCGTGCTCTCTCGAGTGAAATCGTACTTTTTAGATGTACATTAATGTCGGTCACACACTAATGCAGTAGAAGCAACAATTAATAGAACAACATAGAAGAAGAAGATGAAAAACCATACAATTCAATAATCAAAATTCATCACCATTGTTCATAACCTCAGCAAGGAAGAGAATTAGCCACTCATTTGTGGATTAATCATCCTAAAACAAGTGTTAATCATACAAACAATTGATTGAAAGAAGAAAGAAAGAGAGAAAAACCCTTAGCTTTTTCGTCCCTCAACTGCCTGTAACCCACGTCCTTGCTCCACCAAGTCTGAATTCTGAAAAATCTGAATTTTGAAAAATAAACCTAAGTGTGCTATTTATAGTAGTAGGACTCTTTCCCGAAATAACAAGCAACGTGTCACGGAGTGCATCGCGGAGCACGGCCTCCGTGACACGCTATGGACGCGGAAGCCTTCGGAAAATCACCCAAAAATGGCCCGGGCAGCACCCTGCCGCGTTGGCAGCGTGTCACGCTGCTAGGGCAGCGCATTGGCAGCCCTTGGTCGCGGAGGCCACCTGCCGTGGCACGTTGCCAACGCGCAGGTGGGCTGTTGTGAGTGTCCTGCCTGCTGTGGCACGTTGTCGACGCGCCGGTGGGCTGTTTTGTGCCTCCTCTTCGCCGACGTTCGCGTGTTGATTCCGTTTCCAAGCCTCTACTTCACCAACTCATGGATTAGTTACTCAAAAGTCATCAAAACCTACAAAACAAAGGCTAATCATGTTGGTTAGCACATATCTTTACTTTATCTAAAATTACATGAAAATGTATACAATAATCTTAGATAAACAAGACTAATTTAAGTCGTAAAACGTATCTCGGGCATATATTTTTTCCCGTGATCAGAATGCAAAAGATGGAAAGTGTACTTGCTATGGCAAGACTGGTCGTGGCAGGCAGCATGCCGCGCTGTGCACGTACCGCACCCAGCGCCGTGCCACGCCAAGGCCATGCACGCGAAGAGCTAAAATTCCAGGGTGCCTGCACGCCAGCATCCGTGTCACGGAAGCAAATTAGCGCGTCCATCTCCGTGCCATGGAGCTATTCCATGCATTGCCAAAAAGTGCCAAATCCCACTTACTATAAATTCAACCCTTAGTTCCTAAAATCATTTATCATGGAATATTTTTGGGAAACCGTAAAGGAGCGAAGGGAGAACGGAAGAACTCTATCTAAGTTTCCTTATTTTTCATTCTCTTTTAATTATTCTTGTAAGTGCTCTACTCTAAACATGTTTTTCAGTATTTGTACGAACATGAGTAGCTAAAACCCTTCCTCTAGGGTTGAGGTTATGTAAGATGATTGTAAATGCATGAATTCTTCTTGGTTTGAGTTTTTAGTTATTGTTTTGTCTTGAATTTATTATTATTGTTGTTTTTATGCTTGATCACCATGAAAACAAATGCATTAAGCTTGGGTAAAAGCTTGAAAAAGTAACCCTAGGCTAGAACATGAGAATATAGGGAGCAAGTTCTTACCTTTATGATAGGATTCACAATTAGGATAGAAATTATACCTAATTTTCCTTTCTTGGTTACTAAAATGGGATGAGCTAGACAGCACTTTAGAATTATCACATCACCACTCATAGAAGTAGTTGTGAAGCTAAGTTCGGTTAAATGAGTAGAGGTACGAAAGTCCATAATCAAGGGGGCAAACTCCGTAAACCACATCCATGTAGTTAAATTGCTCACGAATTAGGACGTCACATCCCCGCTCAACGATGTATGTGTGAGACTAGTTTGTCATGTTTAGAGGCTCGAAAGACCATGAACGTAGCATTTTAATTATGTGAGACAACAACTGAAGTTTTCATAATCGAACCATTGAGAATTGTAGCATTGCACGATTATTAGGCCTTAACTCTAGTTGCTTCATATATTGTTTCTCAAGTATTTTGTGATCACCCCTAGACTCAATTAGAATTTTCTCGAAAAATTCTATAATCAACACTTATGAAGTTAATTTTAACACTTGAACTTTGAATATTCGCTAAATTGGTCCAGTCCCTATGGGTTCGACATCCATCTCTTAAAAAGGGCCACTGTTTTACTTGCATGACCGCGTACGCTTGCATGTGCACTGGGTGTGAACATATACGCCCAACAGTTAGAAGAGGATAAGCAAAAAGATAAAGAGGATCATCAGAGTAAGAGGGAAAAGTTAGCCAATAATGAGGCTACTCAGCAGAGGAACAAAAACTGTGACAGGTCCTTCTTTAGGAAGTGATCCTCTGGACTTGCACCATCAGCCGCTAGTGCATCAGCACCAAGCAACAGGAATGATCAGAGGTCTTATATACAGGGTAGCATGATTCAGGGAACCCCTTGATAATGCTCAAAGTCATACTTCCTAGCAAAGTATGAAGCAGACATTATTAATAAAGAACCCAACTAAGAGGTTGGGGTCGAACCCACGGGGAATATGGAAGATCTAGACTAATGCCGGTAAGTGAAATTGTTGGTGAGTTATCTCCAATTTGGGGGTTTTCAGAAAACAATGGTAAAGCAAAGATTAAAATTGTGATTTAAATCAAGATTTGAAAACAACTAGGGTAACTGTTTCCTTGGGTTCATAACTAATTTGGGTATACACATGTGATCAATCCCAATGATTACTTGTAGAACTGATAATTAGGATTCATCCAAACGACTGGTTCATCCCTATTGGATGACTATACTCAATCACCGGGTCAGGTCTTATAAGGGATTTCAAAGTAACCATTATCAATATGTCCCAAATTAACTTTCCTGCGACCGCAGCGCAAGTCATACAATGATCATAAAAATCAAGGCTTTGTTGTAATTCTCTTTTCCTAATCTCTACTTCTCTAGGTTCAAGCAATTAAAGAATTTGGGCGAGTTCTAACACTACGCACCTTAAGAAACATTTAAAGATGAAGAGAATACAATACAAGCATTTAGTATTGTTTATGAATCACTATGTGTAACCCTATTTCGTTAATTCACCATGGTTCCTACAATCCTAGTTGTGGAGGTTTTATCCTCTCATTATTGTAAGACTGTATTTAGTATTCATAGATAAACACATAATTAAATACTTACAATAATAATCAGAAGAAACCCCTTTTTGAATATTGATGAACAAAATCAAGAATAATTGATAAAACCTACTATTGTTCCTAAGAATTGCTCTCTAAAACTTGATAATAATTCACGAATAAAACTTTTGTCTATGTAATCACACGTCTATTTCCCTCTTTATATGCTTCTCTACTAAAACAAAACATAAAAGGTATTTGTACAGACATCAGAAAGTTTTTCCTACGCTAACAGGGAAATTTCCATATCTGGCGCCGACTCATCCTATGACTGATCATACGACCCATAACAGGATTGTAGGGGTCGTACCTGCCTCTCGTACATCCCTTGGCTACTGCAGATTTAACTAAGTGTTGTCAACTGGTACAACTCGTACCATGGTCCTACGAGTTGTACAATCCATCTGTGGCTTGGCCCTGAGGACTTTGACATCTTCTAAAGTTTTCTACGAGTGTTTTGGTATGCCTCATACCTTGCTCCTATGACTCGTACTTGCTTGTTGCATCTGGAGTTTTGCCAAGTCTTTAAGAATCTCTGAAGCTCTGCACTGCTCATGGTACGGGTCATAAGTAGATGTTATGATCCCTGGGCTCCACCCGTACTGAGAGACTGCCTGTGCAAATTTTCTCTGAAGATTTTTCACGACTCTAGTTACGACCCATACCATCTTAATACAGCTCATACTGATAGTCGTACTTTGTCATCATATTGTTTCGGCCTTCTAAGGTTTTCCACGAGTCTCATTATGACTCATACGACTAGGTACAACTTGTACTAAGATTGGTACTTGGCTAATTTTCTACACCTTTATGCATCTTTTGCACATTTTTTCTCCAACACCTATTTTTTCTAAAAACAAATTAAAAGCACCTCATATCCATATAAATAGTTCTAAGTCCATCCTATTTTCTTAGTTTCAAGCGTCAAAAGTGTTGTAAACTCATAGTACATCAATACCCTCAACTTAAGACTATTGCATGTCAGAAGGCAAAGAAAACAAAAAATAAAAAACGACTCTTAACTAGAAAATAAACCTAGGATATGATGTGCTGTGAGATTACAGCACTTTCGACGCTTAAAATCGAGAAAATGGCATGGAAATAGGTATATTTATATTGATATAAGGCACTTTTACTTTGATTTCAGAGAAAATAAGTGTTAGAGCATAGATGTGCAAAAGAAGCCTTAATATGCAGAAAATCAGCCAAACTACCTGTCTCAATACGAGCTGTACCTTGATTGTACGAGCCGTAATGAGAACCATGATGAAAATCAAAAGGCTAAATTAGGAAGAAGGAAACATACGACTCTCAGTACGAGTCGTACCACGATGGTACGAAGCAATAACTGGAGTCATAAAAATATTCAAAAGAAATTGCACAAAAGCAGACTCCTAGTACGGATGGACTCACGAATCATGGCACCAATGTACAAATTGTACCAGGAGCCGTGGTGAACTTTATAGGATTTTTAGTACTTGGAAGAACTTCAGACACTGCATATAGTACGAGTCTTGGCAAAAAGTTACAAGTTGTACCACAACACTCGTGAAGAATTCTAGAAGATGTCAGAGTTCTCAAGGCCAAACCACAAAAGCAATGTACGACTCGTAGGATAAAGGTACGAGTCATACCAGGAAACCAACACATATCCAGATCTATAGCATCCAAGAACTTACGGACAAGAAGTACGATCTGTACAATCCTGCTATGGGTCGTAGGACAAATCGTGGCACATTCGGCACCAGATATTTAAAACTGCCTGTTAGCTTAGGAAAAGGTTTCTAATGTCTTTATAAATATCCTTTATGTTTTATTTTAGTTAGATAAAGACAGAACTAAGTTAGTAGATGTGAATAATTACTTTTGTGAATTTTTATCGAGTTTTAAGGAATAATTCTTGGGATCAAATTCTTGATTTCTCACATTGTTCTTGGGGTTGTTCTTAGATAATAAAATATGATTTTTTTCCAATTATTGTTGGAAGTATTTAATTATGTGTTTGTCTATGAATACAAATTATAATTTCTTACAACCATGAGAGGCTAAAACCTCCACAACTAGGGCTTGTGGGAACCATGGGGGATTAACAAACTAGGATTGCACAAAAGTGATTTTTCAAAATCAATGCTAACGCTTGTATTGTATTCTCTTCATCTTTATATGCTTCTTAAAGGTGCGTAACGCTAGGACTCACCTGAATTCTTTACTTTCTTGATGCTAGAGAAGTAGAGATCAAGAAAAGAGAGTTACAACAAAGCCTTGATTTTTATGATCGTTGTATGACTTGAGTTGCGGTCGCAGGAAAGCTAATTTGGGACATATTGATAACGGTTACTTTGAAATCGCTTATGAGATCTGACCTGGTGATTGAGTATAGTCATCCAATAGGGATGAACCAGTCATTTGGATGAACCCTAATTATCACTTTTACAAGCATTGGGATTGATCACGTGTGTATACCCGAATTAGTTATGAACCCATGGGGAACACTTACCCAAGTTGTTTCAAATCTTGATTTAAATCATAATTTTAATATTTTTTTTTACCGTTATTTTCTTGAAATCCCTATATTGGAGATATGTAATACCCTGGAAGTGCCTAAGATTAGACCCAAGCTTTAAAAATGGAAGTCGGTAGAATCTGAGAAAAATCCCACAGGACCGGTCACCTAATGGATCATTGGTCCAACCAACGGTCCACGGTAAGCACCCGTGGTGAGATATGACTGGGTGGCAGATGGAAGTAACGAGTCAAATAACAACTCATTGTTAACTACAACGAGTCGTTGGTTGTGGTCGTGGGGAAGCTGACCCTTGGAAAGGTTGAAGTGACAAGTCATGGAATGACTCATTACATGTAGAAATAGGTCATGGTCACCAGTTGTAGGAAAGAGTATTAAAAATATCCATTCAGTGTTATGTATGGAAACCACGACTCGTGGGATGGAAGAACGAGTTGTGGTGTGACTCGTGGGAAGGCTTGATACAAATCTTGAAGGGGAAACAACAAACGACACGGCGGATCATCGCTTGAAGCAACGACTCATCCTGTCGAGTCGTGGGAAGTGAACTTTGAAGTGTGAAGTTGGGAAGTGGATCCAATGGATGGATATAATGAGTCGTGGTATCATGGAACGACTCGTTGGACCGTCCGTGGTTTCGGCCAGTGCAGAAATTTCAGGGATTTCATTAAGGGCATTTTTGCCATTCCTATGTACTAGGGTCCTAAACTACATTGTTTAAGACTCTAAATTCAGTTCTTATTGAGGGTAAAACCCACCCTAGGATCATTCATATCCATGCATGCAAAGGTAGGAGTTTAGAGAGGGTGAGCAAGCTTATTCTTCTTCAAATTCTCTTCAATTCCTCTTGGGAAATCAAAGAAGTGTAAGAATTAGCTACAATCAGGTATGTAGGGTTATGAATGGGTGAATCCTTTCAACCCATGCCCAATCCTTCTCTAAATCATGAATTTTCTATGTCAAATCTATGGGGTTTTAACCCAATGCATGAATTTCCTAATTCTCTACATGGGTATGATCTAATTATGTTTATACTATTGAAATAAGATTTATGGGCAAGTTTTATATTGTTTTCAATTAAAAATCATGTTTCAAGTTTTATGAATTAAAAGGTCCATTGATAAGGAGTTCATGAAAGATGAGATTTGTGATAAATGTATGATTATGATGAGATATTATGATGAAAAGCATGTTTTCAAGCTACTCATGTTTATAGTCACATTTTTTATATGAATTGAGTATTCTCAAGCATGTTAAAGTATTGGGAAATGCCCACATGTTCAAATATGATTTATGATTTCCCGAATTAAGCTTACTACATGGTTTTGGAGCGAAGACTCCCAATTATTTTTCATCTTATGGTGTGGTTTGAGTTAAAGCTTCTCATATGCATGATTTCAGATTTGATATGTATTTGATTATTGAGCTTCGTCAATAGACGATGTTGAGATTCATTGAAAAATGATGTAGATCATATGCATGTTTTTGGGAGTAGTGTCTAGCACTGAGTAGGCTAAGGGTCGATCACCCTATGCCTTAGAACTACGCGCCAACATAGGTTTATACTATTATATATATATATATTACTTTGGAACCTCTCTTGTGAGCTATCCCCAGCCCGGATTGGGCCCTGAGCTTGGTATCAATATCATGGCATCGTCCCTATCCCTGAAAAGGCTTTGGGCGGCTCTACCCACTTGAGTGTAATAGTTGGGACCAAGTAAGCTCTGTCGTAGTATGTCAGTTAAAAGACGAGTCTTCCATTGTTCCTCATGATTTCAGTTATACATATTTATTATTCGTGATATTTATATATCCATACATGTTCTAAAGTAGGTTTGACTCAATGTTCAGTTTATCTCATGACTATCATATTTCAACTTCGATTCAATTGATTTCATTATGATGTTATGATGAGATCATGATTTCATAAAGAATGCATGCAAGCCCTACTCTCAAATGCTTATCATTATGTTTTACATTCTACATGTTTTTAAATGATTTTAATTATCTAAGCAGTTTTACTTGTCTTTCATACTCAGTACATTCCACGTACTAACTGCATACTCTATATTGTATTGTTTCATTATTCAAGACTCGGCACTCAGACTCAACCCCGTTCATAGCCAGTCTTCTGAGATAGCATCTTGCGTTGTTGGTGAGTCCTCATCTCCCGAGGACTAGACTTATTCAAAATTTCTATATATATTTTTTAGTTCCCACTTTATTGAGTTAGTTGGGGTCTTGTCCCATCAACTCGTCATATTTAGAGGCTTTTCAGACAAAGGATGTATCTAGCTTCAGATTGTGTATTATGATGTTATGTCTATTTCATACTTCCACTAAGTTTATCATATTAACTCTTATATCTTATTGATCGGGTTAGATATATGCTTATGCCATGGGTCGACTTGGAGTCTCTCGAGACTCCTTATCCCGTGTTGCGATCCGGGCCTCCGTTCGGTTCGTGAAAAACTTGGTATCATAGCAATAGGTTTAAAGTCTACTAGGGTGTCTGAAAGCCACGTTGAGTGGAGTCTTTTTCATGGGTGTGAAGCGTTCCACACTTATGATGAAGAGGCTACAAGGAACTTAGAAAATGTTCCCTTCTTTCATAATATATGTCGTGCGATGAAATGTCTCTCTATCCTTCTAATTCGTGTTATTAATGATCGCAGAATCATGGCTCCCCACAGAGTAAATGGTAAGAGGAATGGAGATGGAAATGGCCACGAGGAGGGCAATGGAAACGGGCACCAGTAAGCCCTGCCAATTCAGGAGCACCATGCACTAGAGCCGGTTGCCCATGCTGAGTTTCGGAAAGCTATTCAGATGCTCGTGTAGGCCTTGACTGCTCAGGTCAATCAGCAAACGGCTGCAAATGACCCGCAAAATGGCAATGCAGTAGCGGCTCGAGTCAGGGATTTCTTGAGAATGAACTTGCCAGAGTTCCTTGGGTCAAAAGTAGATGAGGACCCGCATGAATTCATTGATGAGATTGTAAAGGTTACTCAATTCATGGGGGTGAATTGCGTCGAGTGTGTGGAGTTGGCCTCATACCAACTAAAAAGGGTCACATACATCTGGTTTCGACAATGGAAAGATAGTAGGGCCGCCGAAGCAGGTCCTATCACTTGGGAAGAGTTCCATGTTCTTCCCTCGTGAGATGAGGGAGCTCGCAGCTGAGTTCATAAATCTGAAGCAAGGGAGAATGATTTTCCAGGAGTATGCGCTAAAGTTCACTCGCCTAATGAAGTATGCCCTGAATTTAGTGGCGGATTAGAAGGCGCGAGTGAGCTGGTTCATTCATGGACTGGCAGGCTATTTGGACAAGGATTGCAGGACCACTATGCTCCATAAGGATATGGATTTCCCTATGATAGTTTTGTACGCCCAACAGATGGAAGCAGTGCATGTGAGAGAGATGGAGGCCAAGAGGGCCAGGACTGATAGTCACAAATTCTTACAGCCGAGGTCAGGTGATGGGCACCGACAGCAGACCCACCAGAGATCATCATCCCCAGCCTCTTCAGCATTGAGTGTGCCATCCAGACCGAGGCATGATTAGAGGGGGTGAGCATCAGGCTCTAGGGGTCAGAGCAATAGACCCGCAGATTCTAGCATCCCAGCTAGCCGCAGATGTGTTTGGGGGCACATGGGCAAGTGCTTAGCAGGTACATGTGCTTCTTTCGGGAGTGGGAAGCCCAAAAACATGCTCCAAGATTGCCCAGCAGCGAGATAGGATCATGATGGGGGTCGAGACCTAGCTTCTAGTAAAGCAGCCCCTCCCACACACTTAGCACATCAGGGGGCATCTACCAGCATAGGTGGAGGCCAGCACCAGAATAGATTCTATGTCTTAGCATCCTGCCAGGAGCAGGAGGTCTCCCCAGATGTGGTCACTAGTATGTCACTGGTTTTCCATCTTGACGTTTATGCTTTGTTAGATACGGGGGCTACCTTGTCTTTTGTGGCACCTTATGTGGCCAGTAGCTTTGGAGTGAGTCCCGAAGTCTTGTTAGAACCCTTCTCAGTCTCTACTCCAATAGGTGATTCAATTATAGCTAGACGGGTGTATAAAGATTGCCCAGTCTCAGTCCTCCAGAAAGCCACCTCAGCAGATTTGATAGAATTAGTCATGACTGATTTTGATGTTATCCTCGGCATGGATTGGCTATTTGCATGTTATGCCTCAGTTAATTGTAGAACCCGAGCAGTAGAGTTCAGATTTTCGGGTGAGCCAGTCTTAGAGATGAAGGGTAGTTCAATTGTTCTTGTAGGTCGTTTCATTTCATACCTTAAGGCCAGAAAGATGATTTCTAAGGGTTGTGTATACCATCTAGTTAGGGATAAGGGTGTTGAGTCCGAGACCCCAACTATCCAATCAGTTCCAGTGGTATGTGACTATCCAGACGTCTTTCCAGATGATCTACCAGGAATCCCTCCCGAACGGGAGATTGATTTTTGTATTGACCTTCTTCTTGACATTCAGCCTATATATATTCGTCCTTACAGAAAGGCTCCATCCGAGCTAAAGGAGTTGAAAGAATAGTTAAAGGACCTCTTAGATAAAGGTTTCATTAGACCAAGCAAGTCCCCATGGGGTGCATTAGTTCTCTTTGTCCAAAAGAAAGATGTCTCTCTTGGTATGTTTATTGATTATTGGCAATTGAACAAAATCACCATCAAGAACAGGTATCCTTTACCCAGGATTAATGATTTATTTGACCAGCTTCAGGGTGCCAAGTGCTTTTCAAAGATAGATCTCAGATCTGCGTACCATCAGCTTAGAGTTTGGGAGAGCGATATTTTGAACACAGCCTTCAGGATGCAGTATGGTCATTATGAGTTTGTAGTTATGTCTTTGGGACTAATGAATTCTCCTATATCTTTTATGGACTTGATGAACAGGGTGTTCAAGCCACACTTTAATATGTTTGTGATTGTGTTTATTGACGACATCTTGATATACTCTTGGAGTGAGGAGGAGCATGTCGCTCATTTGATGGTGGTGATATAGACTCTCAAGGATCGCCAACTATATGCTAAATTCAGTAAGAGCGAGTTTTGGTTGAACTCCATAGCATTTATGGGCCATGTGGTATCAAGTGAGGGTATAAAGGTGGATTCTTAGAAAAAAGAAGCGATGAAGAATTGGCCTAGACCAGTGAATCCTTCAAATATTTGGAGTTTCTTGGGCTTAGCTGGCTACCATCGAAGATTTGTGGAAGGTTTTTCATCTATTGTAGCACCATTGACCAAATTGACCCAAAAGAAGGTGAAATTCCAATGGTCGGAGGCTTGTGAGAAGAGCTTCCAAGAATTGAAGGCCCGACTTACTTCAACACTAGTATTAACCCTACCCGAGGGTAATGATGGATTCGTAGTGTATTCTGATGCTTCAAGGATCGGACTTGGGTGTGTATTTGTGCAGCATGGGAACGTTATAGCCTA
Source organism: Datura wrightii (assembly GCA_035772735.1). Classification (NCBI taxonomy): domain Eukaryota; kingdom Viridiplantae; phylum Streptophyta; class Magnoliopsida; order Solanales; family Solanaceae; genus Datura; species Datura wrightii. The sequence goes on from JASDFA010000007.1 coordinate 103,856,169, forward strand.
TGCCTCCAGACAGCTAAAGGTTCATGAGAAGAATTAACCGACCCATGATCTTGAATTGACCGCGATAGTATTCGCCTTGAAGATATGGAGACACTATTTGTGCAGGGTCCATGTGGACATGTTTATGGACCATAAGAGTTTACAATTTGTGTTTACTCAGAAGGATCTAAATCTTCTGCAAAGAAGGTGGTTGGAGCTATTCAAGGACTATGATATGAATGTCCTTTACCATCCGAGTTAGGCCAATGTAGTAGCAGATGCACTTAGTAGACTCTCTATGGAGAGTGTGTCTCATGTGGATGAGGGGAAGAAGGAACTGGTAAAGGATGTGCATCGACTTGAAAGATTGGGAGTTCGGTTGGTTGACTCGATCGATGGAGGTGTTATTATTCAGAACGGATCAAAATCATCCTTGGTAACTGATGTAAAATCTAGACATGATGAGGACCCACTTTTTGTAAAGTTAAAGGAAGTCGTTCAGAATCAGAAGGTGGAGGTCTTCTCCAAAGGGGGAGACGGTGTGCATGGGTACCAGGGTCACTTGTGTGTTCCGAATGTTGATGATTTGAGGAGCTGGATGTTTGGCTCATGTATCCAGGTATTCTATCCATCCAGGTGCCACCAAGATATACCATGACTTATGGGAAGTCTATTGGTGGAATGGCATGAAGAAGGATATCGTAGAATTCGTAGCTAAGTGTCTGAACTATCAGCAAGTAAAGGTTGAGCATCAGAGACCGGGAGGTGTGCTTCAGGATATCAGTATCCCTACTTGGAAGTGGGTAGAAATAAATGTGGACTTCATCATAGGTTTACCTCGTACTCATCGCCAATATGACTCCATTTGGGTTGTGGTAGATAGGTTGACCAAGGCTGCTCATTTTCTACTGATGAAAACCACGAATTCGGTGGAGAATTATGCCAGAGCTAGTTCTATTGAATGGAGTGCCCTTTTCCATCATATCACATAGAGATACTCAATTTACCTCTTAGTTTTGGAGGTCATTTCAAAAAGGACTTGGTACTCAAGTTAAGCTCAGCACAGCATTTCACCCGCAAATGGATGGTCAAGCGGAGCGGACAATCCGGACTCTCGTGGACATGTTGAGAGCATGCGTGATTGACTTCAAGGGTAGTTGGGATGATCATTTTCCTCTTATTGAGTTTGCATACAATAACAGCTACTATTCCAGTATTTAGATGGCTCCGTTTGAGGCTCTCTATGGGCGGAGATGTAGATCTCCCATTGATTGGTTTGAAGTTGGTGAAGCTGCGATGATAGGACCAGATTTGGTCCACGAGGTTATGGAAAAGGTTCAACTCATACGGGATAGGTTGAAAATAGCTCAAAGTCGTCAAAAGTCCTATGCTGATGTGAGAAGGAGAGAACTTGAGTTCGAAGTGGATGATTGGGTGTTTTTGAAGGTGTCCCCCATGAAGGGAGTAATGCAGTTTGGAAAGAAAAGAAAACTCAGTGTTTGTTATGTTGGCCCCTTACTGGATTATGAAATGGGTTGACAAGGTGGCATATGAATTGGAGTTGCCCTCAGAATTAGCTTATGTGCATCCTGTATTCCATGTATCGCTCTTAAAGAATTGTTTGGATGATCCAGCTCTAGTTGTCCCGGTGGATAGTGCTGGTGTGAAAGACAGCCTTAGTTATGAGGAGGTTCCGGTAGAAATAATATATCGTCAGATTCGAAGGCTAAGGAACAAGGAAGTAGCTTCATTCAAAGTCTTATGGAGGAATCAGCATGTTGAGGGAGCTACCTTGGAAGCCGAAGTGGATATGATGGCTAGATACCCGCATTTATTCTCTACCGGCTAAGTTCCAGCTTGAGGTGTCAGTTTTGACCTAAAACTCTATTTAGTTTTCATGTTCAGTTCATGTGTCCAAGTTTCTTTTATGTATATGGATGTATGTATAATTCGTGGATTCAGTTCAGCTATGCAGTTTGAATCAGAGGTAGTCATTCTGTCAGTTTTCAACTTAAATGATTAGTATTTGAATATGATGATTGCATTTCTCTGTTTTCTGTATGTTCCCACATTCAAAGATGAATGTTCCCAAGGGGGGAGATATTTTAATACCTGGGAAGTGCCTAAGATTAGACTCCGGCTTTAAAATGGAAGTTGGCAGAATCTGGGAGAAATCCCACAAGACGGGTCACCTAATGGATCGTTGGTCCAACCAACGGTCTGTGGTGAGCACCCTAGTGAGGTATGATTGGATAGAAGATGGAAGTTACGGGTCAAGTAATGACTCATTGTAAACTACAACGAGTCGTTGGTTGTGGTCATGGGGAAGCTGACCCTTGGTCAAGGTTGAAGTGACGAGTCGTGGAACGACTCGTTACATGCAGTAATGGGTCATGGTCACTAGTTGTGGGAAGGAGTATTAAAACTATCCAGTCAATGTTACAGAAGGAAACCACAACTCGTGGGATGGAAGAACGACTTGTGGTGTGACTCGTGGGAAGGCTGGATACAAATCTTGAAGGGGGACACAACGAACGACACAACGGGTCATTGCTTGAAGCAATGACTTGTCCTGTCGAGTCATGGGAAGTGAACCTAGAAGTTTGCAGTTGGGAAATGGATCCAACAGATGGATACCATAAGTCGTGAATCATGGAACGACTCCTTGGACCGTCCGTGGTTTTGGCCAGTGTAGAAATTTCAGGGATTTTATTAAGGGCATTTTCATCATTCCTAAGTCCTAGGGACCTAAACTACGTCGCTTAAGGCTCAAAATTCAGTGTTTATAAAGGGTAAAACCCACCCTAGGCTCATTCATATCCATGCATGCAAAGGTAGGAGGTTAGAGAGGTTGATAAAGCTTATTCTTATCCAAATTTTGTTCAATTCCTCTTGGGCAATCAAAGAAGTGTAGAATCAGCTACAATCAGGTAAGTAGGGTTATGAATGGGTGAATCCATTCACACCCATGCCCAATCCCTCTCTAAATCATGAATTTCCTTGTCAAATCTATGGGGTTTTAACCCAATGCATGAATTTACTAATTCTCTACATGGGTATGATCTAATTATATTTCTACTATTGAATTATGATTTATGGGCAAATTTTATATTGTTTTCAATTAAAAATCATGTTTCAGGTTTTATGAATTAAAAGGCCCATTGATGAGGAGTTCATGAAAGATGAGATTTGTGAAAAATATATGACTATGATGAGATATTATGATGAAAAGAATGTTTTCAAGCTACCCATGTTTATAATCACATTTTCTATGTGAATTGAGTATTTTCAAGCATGTTAAAGTCTTTGGAAATGCCCACATGTTCAAATATGATTTATGATTTCCCGAATTAAGCCTAACACATGATTTTGGAGCGAAGACTCCCAGTAATTTTTCAGCTTGTGGTATGGTTTGAGTTAAAGATTCTCATATGCGTGACTTCAAATTTGATATGTATTTGATTATTGATCTTCGTCAATAGATGATGTTGAGATTTGTTGAAAAACGATCTAGAGCATATGCATGTTTTTGGGAATAGTGTCTAGCACCGAGTAGACTAAGGGTTGATCACCCTATGCCTCAGAACTACGCGTCAACGTAGGTTTATACTATTATATAAATATATATATTACTTTGGGACCTCCCTTGCGAGGTATCCCCTACCCCAATTGGGCCCCGAGCTTGATATCGATATTATGGCATGGTCCCTAGCCCTGGCAAGGCTTTGAGCAGCTCTACCCACTTGAGTGTGATAGTTGGGACCACGTAAGCTCTATCATGGTATTCAATTAAAAAATGAGTCTCCCATTGTTCCTCATGTTTTTAGTTATGCATATTCATTATTCATGAGATTTATATAACCATACATGTTCTAAAGCCGGTTTGACTCAATGTTCAGCTTTACTCATGACTATCAGATTTCATCTTTGAATCAATAGATTCCATTATGATGGTATGTTATTTTATGATGAGATCATGAATTCATAAAGAATACATGCAAGCCCTACTCTCAAATGCTTATAGTTATGTTTTACATTCTGCATGTTTTTAATGATTTTGATTATCTAAGCTATTTTACTTGCCTTACATACTCGGTACATTCTACATACTGACCGCATACTCTATGATGTATCATCTCATGATACAGGACCCGATACTCAGACTTAGCCCCGTTGATAGCCAGTCTTTTGAGATAGCATCTTACGTTGTTGGTGAGTCCTCATCTCCCGAGGACTAGACTTATTCAGAATTTCTATATGTATTTTTAGTTTCCACTTTATTGAGTTAGTTGGGGTCTTGTCCCATCAACTCTTCATGTTTAGAGGCTTTTCAGACAAAGGATGTATCTAGCTTCAGATTGTGTATTATGATGTTATGTCTATTTAAGATTTCCGCTAAGTTTATCATATTAATGCTTATATTTTATTGATCGAGTTAGATGTATGCTTATGCCATGGGTTGGCATGGAGTATCTGGGGTGTACTTGTCCCGTGTTGTGATCCGAGCCTCCATTCGGGTCGTGACAAGATAACTCACCAACAAGTTCACTTACCGGCATTAGTCTACATCTTCCATATTCTTGTGGGTTCGACCCCAACCTCTTAGTTGGGTTCTTTATTGACAAAGTCCGCTTCATATTTCATCAGGAGGTGTGAGTTTGAGCATTATCAAAAAGTGGCGTCGTTGCTAGGGAATACGACTAAGATTAGATTAATTTCTGGTATTTTACTTTTTGATTGTTATTTCCTCATTTATGTTTTTGTTGTTTTTCTTTTGTAACTCTGTCAGAACGTCATCAAGGGAACGACCCCTTTGCAAACACCTAGATGGAATACAAGAAGCTGACAGTGTCTGTGGAAGAGATGATGACTATTAACACCTTAGCAGCTGTCTTGATGAATTATGAGGAAGATGGGGCACCAGAATACACAGAGACGGTGAACGCCTTTAATGGAATGGGGTAATATAACTTCAGACCAAAGAAGTTGCCCTTGATTTGAAGAACCGTTCAACACCGCCAGCAAAACCATCAGTAGAGGTACCACCTATCCTCGAACGGAAGGCACAACCTCCTCATCTCTAATATGCATTTCTAGGTGAGGACAACACTTTTCTGTTATACCCCGAAAGCCCAAAGATCAGACCCGGGAGATGAAATGGAGAAAATAGGATTTTCTGCACCAGGTCATAGAATGAGTCATCTTGTGACCCATCCGGTTGACCATGAGTCGTTAAGTGACTCGTGGTGAGGAGTGTTGACTCTCCTAGAAATTTCAAATTTAGAGTGACCACGGGTGTGACCATGAGTCGTGGTCAGCCCCACGAGCTTTCAGGTCACCCGTGATCAAGGGCAGTTGAAAGATGAAGGATGAGATAGAAGTGTACCCCATGACTGGACACCACGAGTCGTGGTCAGATGCCACGATTCATTAGGTGAGTCGTGGTCAGCAGTGGGTTAAAGACCTGATGTTTTGGGCAGTGGAGTTAACAAGAGGTGACAACAAGTCGTGGTCACCAGTGATGAGCCGTTAGGTCCCTCCTGGGGACCCTTTGAGAAAAACTGGCAATGCACTTGACGACAGGAGACCACGAGTCATGCTCAGGGGTAACGACTCGTCCAGTCCCTCATTAGGACTGGCAGTCAATTTTTCCCTGCGAGTTTATTAAGGATTTTTCCATAATTCCTATGATCCTAAGGCCTAAACTACGTCGTTTTAAGTTATGAATAATGAGTTTTAATAGGGGTAAGTTCATTCAAAGTTATTCCTATTCATGCATGCAGGAGTAAAGCTCTAGAGAAGTGATCAAGCTCAATTTCTTCCAAGTTCTTCTCAATTCTTCATTGGGCAATCAAAGGAATGGTAGAATCAATTATTCTTAAGTATGTAGGGTTATGAATGGGTAAAATTATTCACACCCATGCCCAATCTCTCTCTAATTCATGAAATTCTATTGATAATTCTATGGGGTTTTTATCTCAATTCTTATGAAATCCTTATGATCTATTTATGGGTTAATCCCTCTCATGTATAGATTCATGTTTATTAAATTAAGGGCAGATTTTATGGCCATTTCGAATTATAAACTTATGGATTTAAATCTCTACAAACTATGCCCAATTATGCATGTTTTATGGAAGTTCAAGTTATGATTCTATTTTTTATTTTGATGTTCATTAACCCATTATGATTTATGGGCTATGATATGATTTCTCTCAAGTACTTACCATGTATTTAGGAGATATCAAGTATATACATATTTTACAAGTATGTATAGATTTCATGATTTACGATTTATGACTTTTGGCCAATTCATGGGCCCTTGTTCATGGATAACATGTATTTTAAATAGGGATTAATGATGATGTTACTTATTTGGCCATGAATTTCATGAATGATGCTATGGTTACTATACGAGCCTAATGTGCATATATTTGGGAGCAGTGTCTAGCATCGAGTAGCTCGGTGTTCAAAGGACTATGCTGGTGTCTCAAAACAACATGCCACAGTAGGTTTATTTATATATATATATAAATATATATATATATATATATATATATATATATATATATATATATATATATATATATATATATGTCAATATTAATGGATCCCCTCTTCGTTATGTCACATACTACAAGTCCCTTGCCTGGAAAGTCTGGGACGACTCTGCCCACTTGAGTGAGATAGTTGGGGCATCATGCAAGGCTCTACCATGATTGTGTCAGTTATGATGAGTCCTCCCATTGTTCCTCATGATTCATGCATGATTATTTTTATGCACTTTGGCTCAAGTTATGTTTAATAAGGTTTTGTCCTTTATAATTATGATTATGAATGAATTATGAATGTTTTCAAAACCTTGAGCCTTATGTTTGCATTATGATATTTATTTTACGATCATATTGTCCTACTCTTATGAATTTTTATATATTTTAACTATCCTTTTTACTTACCTTGCATACTCGGTACATTCCACGTATTGACCACATACTCTATGCTATATCATTTTATCATACAGGCTCCAATCTTCAGACTCGGCCTCGTCACTAGCCAATTCTTCGAAGTTTGCATCCAGCTTTAGTTGTGAGTCCTTATCCCTCGAGGACCATTCATTACCAGTTATCTTGTATTTTCAGTTTCAGACTTGTCGGGTTAGTTGGGGGTGTTGTCCTATCAACCCATCAGATGTGATAGAGGCTTTCAGATTGTATGTAGCGATCAGTTTGTCATGTTTGAAGTGAATTCAGGTTCCGATGTTATGTTATACTTAGACTTCTGCTATGTTTATTATGTTAAGTCTTCCACTTTATTTGATTGAGTTAGATGTATGTTCATGCCATGGGTCTACTTGGAGTCTCTCAGTGCTCCTTGTCCCATGTCCTGTGTCGGGTCTATGTTCGGGTCGTGACAAACTTGGTACCTGAGCAATAGGTTTGAAGTGTCCTAGGGTGTATGAAAGTTGTGTCAAGTAGAGTCTTTTTCATGAGTTTGAAGCACGCCACACTTATGTCGAAGAGGCTATGAGATGTTTAGCAAATGTTCCCTTCTTTCATGATCTATGTGTGTGGTGAGATGTTTCTCTATCCTTCTAATTATTGTTATTCGCATTTGCAGAATCATGCCTCCTCGTAGATTTAATGGTAGAAGGAATGGAAATTAAAATTTCCACGAGGATGGCAATGGAGACAGGAACCAACAAGCCCCACCAGCCCATGAGCACCATGTACCGGAGCCGGTTGCCCATGCTGAATTTAGGGCAGCCATTCAGATGCTAGCATAGACCTTGACCACCTAGGTCAACCAACAGGAAGTAGAGCATGTCCTGCAGAACGGGAATGCGGCGACAGCAAGGGTCAGAGACTTTCTAAGAATGAACCCTCCCGAGTTCCTTGGATCGAAGGTGGACGAGGATCTACATGATTTCATTGATGAGATTCTGAAGATCACCCAAATTATGGCAGTGACTGGAGAGGAGTGTGACCATTTAGCCTCATATAAAGGGGGTCGTACACATTTGATTCAAATAGTGGAAGGAGAGTAGGGCAGTCAGAGTAGGCCCTATAAGTTGGGACGAGTTCCACGCCGCTTTTCTTGATCGGTTCTTCCCTCTGGAGATGAGGAAGCTGAAATCGGCTGAGTTCGTGAATCTTAAGCAAGGAAAGATGACGGTTCAGGAGTATGCCTTGGAGTTCACACGTTTTTCTAGGTATGCACCTGAGTTGGTAGCGGATTATAGGGCCCATGTGAGCAGGTTCGTACACAGGATAGAAGACTCCTTTGTTAGAGATTTCCGGACTGCGATGCTTCTCTAGGATATTGACTTTTCTTGGATAGTCCTGTATGCCTAGCAGATAGAGGCAGTACAGCTGAGTGAGCGGGAGAGGTAGGCCAAGAGGGTCAGGACTGATAGCATCGGATTCTCACAGCCAAGGCCTAGTGGGTACTGTCAGCAGTCCCACCAGAGATCTTTAGCCCTAGTACCAACATCAGTTAGTGTCCCATCCAGACCTAGAGGTGATAAGAGGAGCAGGGCCTCAAGTTCGAGGGACCAGAGGAGTACGTAGACAAAGCGCACCTTCCAAGCCTGTGGGAAGTATGGCAAGAGTCATATCGGGAGAGTGCTTGTTAGGATTGGATATTTGTTATGGGTGCAGTAGATCCGGCCATATGGGCCGAGAGTGTCCCTTGGCTATACAGGGTGATGGTAGAGGTCGTGCTCAAACTACCAGATAAGTAGTAGCACCAGCACGCCTAGCCCAGCAGGGTCCATGCATCAGTGGAGGTGGCAAACAACGTCAAAACAAATTTTATGCCCTTGCCTTCCGCTAGGAGCAGGAGACTTCACCAGATGTGGTTACCTGTATGTTACGAGTATTCCACCTTGATGTATATGCATTGTTAGATACAGGGGCTACTTTGTCTTTTGTGACGGCCTATGTTGCTAGTAGTTTCAGAGTCAGTCCCGAAATCTTATCAAAACATTTTTCAGTCTCTACCCCAGTCAATCATTCAGTTATAGCTAGATGGCTATATATCACAGTCCTTTAGAAAATCACCTCAGCAGATATAGCAAAGTTAGCCATGACCGATTTTGATGTTATCCTCTGCATGGATTTGTTATATGCATGTTATACCTCAGTCAATTGTAGAACCCGTATAGTAGAGTTCAAATTTTTCGGTGAGCCAATCCTAGAGTGGAAGGTTAGTTTAGTTGTGCCTGTAGGTTGCTTCATTTCCTACCTTAAGGCCAAAAAGATGATTTCTAAAAGGTGCGTGTACCATCTAGTTAGGGTTAAGGATGCTACGTCTAAAGCCCCAACTATCCAGTCAATTCCTATAGTGTGTGAGTATCCAGAGGTTTTTACAAATGATTCACAGGGAATCCCCCTCAAGTGGGAGCTCGATTTTGGTATAGACCTTCTTCCCGATATGCAGCCTATATCTATTTCTCCTTACATAATGGCCCCAGCTGAGTTAAAGGAGTTGAAATAGCAGTTGAAAGACCTTTAAGACAAGGGTTTCATCAGACCGAGCAAATCCCCATGGGGTGCACCAATTCTCTTTGTTTGCAAGAAGTATGGTTCTCTTAGTGTGTGTATTGATTATCGGCAATTAAACAAGGTCACCATCAAGAAAAGGTATCCTCTTCCCAGGATTGAGGATTTGTTTGACCAGCTTTAGGGTGCTAAGTTCTTTTCAAAGATAGATCTCAGATCCAGATACCATCAGCTCAGGGTTCGGGAGAGCGATATTTCGAAGACAACCTTCAGGACTCGGTATGGTCATTACGAGTTTGTATTTATGTCTTTTGGACTAACGAATGCTCTTACAAATTTTATGGATCTGATGAATAGGGTGTTCAAGCCATACTTGGATATGTTCATGATTATGTTCTTAGATGACATCCTTATATACTCTCGGAACGATGAGGAGCATGCTGCTCATTTGAGGGTGGTGCTATAGACCTTGAAGGATCGTCAGTTATATGCTAAATCCAGTAAATGAGTTTTGGTTGAACTCTGTGGCATTTTTGGGTCATGTGGTGTCAAGTGAGGGCATAAAGGTGGACCCTTAGAAAATAGAAGCGGTGAAGAATTAGCCTAGACTGGTGAATCCTTCAGATATCAAGAGATTCCTGGGCTTAGCTGGCTACCATCAGAGATTTGTTGAGGGATTTTCATCTATTGCAGCTCCATTGACCAAATTAATCCAAAAGAAAATGAAGTTCCAATGGTCGGAGGCTTGTGAGAGGAGCTTTCAGGAGTTGAAGACTCAACTTACCTCAGCAGCGGTGTTAACCCTATCGGAGGGTATCAATGGGTTTGTGGTGTATTGTGATGCTTGTAGAATCAGCCTTGGTTGTGTATCGATGCAGCATGGTAAAGTGATAGCATACGCTTCCTGACAGCTGAAAGTTCATGAGAAGAGTTACCCGACCCGTGGTCTTGAATTGGTGGCGGTAGTATTTTCCTTGAAGATATGGAGACACTATTTTTACGGGGACCATGTTGATATGTTTACGGACCACAAAAGCCTACAGTATGTGTTCATCTAGAAGGATCTAAATCTACGTCAGAGAATATGGTTGGAACTTCTTAAGGAGTATGATATGGGTGTCCTTTGTCTTCTGGGCAAGGCTAATGTGGTGGCAGACGCTCTTAGCAAGCTTTCGATGGAGAGTGTATCTCATGTAGACGAGGAGAGGAAAGAGTTAATAGAGGATATGCACCGAATTGCACAACTAGGAGTTCATTTGGTTGATTCGACGGATGGTGGTGTCATTGTTCAGCATGGATTAGAATCATCTTTGGTGACCGATGTTAAGGCTAGATAAGGCGAGGATGCTATTTTTGAAGTTGAAGGAAGCGGTTCAGAATCAGAAGGTCGATATTTTCTCCTAAGGGGAAGATGGTGTGCTCCGATATCAGGGTCATTTGTGTACCGGATGTTGGTGACTTGAGGGAGCGGATGTTGCATGAAGCTCATGGTTCCAGATACTCTACACATCCAGGTGCCACCAAGATGTACTGTGACCTACGGGAAGTCTATTGGTGGAATGGCATGAAGAAGGACACATCACAGTTTGTGGCTAAGTATCTGAATTGTTAATAGGTGAAGGTTGACTACCAGAGACCAGGAGATGTACTTCAAGACATCGGTATCCCTACTTGGAAGTGGTAGGAGAAAAATATGGACTTCATAATAGGGTTGCCTCGCACTCATCGATAGTGTGACTTTATTTGGGTGATTGTAGACAGGTTGACTAAAGCGGCTCATTTCCTATAGGTCAAAACTACCGATTTAGCTGAGGATTATGCTATGTTGTACATTCGGGAGTTAGTTAGGTGCATGTAGTTCCCTTGTCCATCATATCAGATAGAGGTACTCAGTTTACCTCCCAGTTTTGGAGATCTTTTCAGAAGGGACTTGGTACTCAGGTCACGCTTAGCACAACATTTCACCCGTAGATGAATGGTCAGGCTGAGCAGACCATTCAGACTCTTGAGGATATGTTTAGAGCATGTGTAATTGACTTCAAGGGTAGTTGGAATGATCATTTGCCTCTCATGTAGTTTTCATATAACAAATAGCTACCGTTCCAGCATTCAGATGGCTCCATTTGAGGCTCTTTATAAGCGAAGGTGTAGATCACCTATTGGTTGGTATGAGGTCAGTGAGGCTACGTTGATAGGACCAGACTCGGTTCATGAGGCTCTGGAGAAAGTTCAGCTTATAAAGGAAAGGTTGAAAACAGCTCAGAGTCATCAAAAGTCCTATGCGGGTGTGAGGAGGAGAAAACTTGAGTTTGAAGTTGATGATTGGATGTTTCTGAAGGCGTCTCCTATGAAGGGAGTGATGAGGTTCTGAAAAAAAGGGAAACTTAGTCCCCATTATGTTGGCTTGTACCGGATTATGATACGTGTAGGAAAGGTGGCCTATAAGTTAGAGTTACCCTCAAAACTAGCTTCAGTGCATCCAGTCTTCCATGTATCGCTCTTAAAGAAGTGCTTGGCTGACTCGGCTCTAGCTGTTCTGGTAGAGTGCGTAGGTGTGAAAGGACAACCATAGTTATGAGAAGGTTTCGGTGGAAATACTGGATCGTCAGGTTCGAAGGCTAAGAAACAATGAAGTAGCTTCAATCAAGGTTTTATGGGGGAATCAACATGTTTAGGGAGCTAGTTGGGAAGCCGAGGCAGATATGATGGCGAGATACCCATATCTTTTGCCAACCAGCTCAGTTCTAGCTTGAGGTATCAGTTTTTTCCTTAAGACTCTAATCAGTTTCATTTTCAGCTCATGTACCTTAGTTTCTTTCTTGTAAAAGTATGTATGTTTGATTCATGAATTCAATTCATTCATGTAGTTTAAATCGGAGCTAGTCATTCCGTCAGTTTTCAGCTTATATGATCAGTATTTGAGTAAGGTGATTGCATTTCTCTGCTTTTCTATATGATTTTCAATATTCTAGGATGAATGTTCCTAAGGGGTAGATATTGTTATACCCCGAAAGCCCAAAGATCAGACCCGGGAGTTGAAACAGAGAAAATAGGATTTTCTGCACTAGGTCACAGAACAAGTCATCCTGTGACATGTCAGGTTGACCACAAGTCGTTAAGTGACTCGTGGTGAGGAGTGTTGACTTGCCTGGAAATTTAAAATTTTGGGGTGACCACGGGTATTACCACGAGTCGTGGTCAGCCCCACGAGCCATCAGGTCACCCGTGGTCAAGAGCAATTGAAAGATAAAGGATGAGCTGGCAGCGTACCCCACGACTGGACACCACGAGTCGTGGTCAGATGCCATGATTCGTTAGGTGAGTCATGGTCAGTAGTGGGTTAAAGACTTGATGTTTTGGGAAGTGGAGTTAATGAGAGGTGACCACGAGTTATGGTCACCAGTGACGAGCCGTTAGGTCCCGTGTGGTGACCCTTTGAGGAAAACTGGCAGTGCATTTGATACAGGAGACCACGAGTCGTGGTCAAGGGTAATGACTCTTCCAATCCCTCGTTGGGACTGACAGTCAGTTTTTCCCTGCGAGTTTATTAAGGGCTTTTCCGTAATTCCTATAATCCTAAGGCCTAAACTATGTTGTTTTAAGCTATGAATAATGAGTTTTGAAAGAGGTAAGTTCATTCTATGCTATTCCTATTCATGCATGCAAGAGTAAAGGTTTAGAGAGGTGATCAAGCTCAATTTCTTCCAAATTCTTCTCAACTCTTCATTGGGAAATCAAGGAAGTGGTAGAATCAGTTCTTCTAAGGTATGTAGGGTTATGAATGGGTGAAATTATTCACACCGATGCCCAATCTCTCTCTAATTCATGAAATCTATTGGTAATTCTACGAGGGTTTTATCCTAATTCTTCTGAAATCCTTATGATCTATCTATGGGTTAATCCCTCTCATGTATAGATTCATGTTTATTAAATCATGGGAAAATTTTATGACTATTTTGAATTATAAACTCATGGATTTAAATATCTACAAACTATTAAACAAGAGCTTATGGACAGCAGGTACGACCCATACAATCATACTACGGGTTGTAGGACAAATTATGGCACAGTTGGCACCAGATATGGAAAACTCCCTGTTAGCTTAGGAAAAGTTTTCTAATGTCTGTACAAATATCCTTTATGTTTTATTTTAGTTTTAGAAGGACATAGCTGAGTTAGTAGACATGTGAATAGTTACTTCTGTGAATTTTTATTAAGTTTTGAGGAGCAATTCTTGGGATCAAATTCTTGATTTCTCACATTGTTCTTAAGGTTGTTCTTAGATAATCAAATCTGATTTCCTTCGAATTTTTTCTATAAGTATTTAATTATGTGTTTTTCTACGAATGCGAATCACAATCTTACAACCATGGGAGGCTAAAACCTCCACAATTAGGGGTTGTGGGAACCGTGGCGGATTAACAAACTAGGGTTGCACAAAAGTGATTCAAAACCAATGAAAAAATCTTGTATTGTACTCTCTTCCTGTTTAAACATTTCTTAATGATGTACAATGTTAGGACTTTCCCAAATTCTTTACATGCTTGAGCCTAGAGAGGTAGAGATTAGGAAGAGAGAATTACAACAAAGCTTGATCTTTACGATCATTGTATTAACTTGAGCTGTGGTCGCAGGATTGTTAAATTTGGAATATATTGATAACGGTTAGTTTGAAATCGCTCATGAGACCTAACCTAGTGATTGAGTATAGTCATCCAATAGGGATGAACCAGTCGTTTGGATGAACCCTAGTTATCTTTTCTACAAGTAAGCGTTGGGATTGATCACGTGTGTATATGCGAAGTAGTTATTAACCCATGGGGAACACTTACCCTAGTTGTTTTCAAATCTTGATTTAAATCGTAATTTTAATCTTTGTTTTACCATTGTTTTCTTGAAACCCCCAAAATTGGAGATAACTCACCAACATGTTCACTTACCACCATTAGTCTAGATCTTCCATATTCCCTGTGGGTCCGCTTCATACTTCGTCAGGAGGTGTGAGTTTGAGCGTTATCAAAAAGTGGCGCACATCGTTGGATGTGCTTACTAAACATATCATGGAACCTGGAGCCAAAAAGGTGAATGCTATTGGGATAGAAGGACAGGAGCTAGGGCCAAACCACTCAGATTCTGAGGAGGAGGCAAACTTCTTGGACAACTAGGTGGTGAGTTTATGAGCCAACGTCCTAGGGTCTGGACAAGACACTTGGCGCCAAGGTTCTGCAAACCAAGGTCGGAACTAATATAGAGAAAACTATAATCGAAATGGGTACGAAGATAGAAGCCAAGATCGTGAGCACGAAGGAAACTGTAGAAGGAATGATAGCTACCGCAACGATCGAGCTGGAGTGTAGGTGTGTCCTAATGCACGTGAGAGGGAAGCTAGACAGTCAAAGTAGAGAGCATGATGCCTGAGATGCAGAAAAAGGTGAGCTCCACAGATGATTAGTTGAAGGAAAGCAGCAGTGATATATCAAGCATGGGTCAGAGAGTGGAGTCACATGCAACGGCTATCAAGCAGGTTGAACAGTAGGTAGGACAACTGTCAGCATCTATGAACCCTACGCAAAAGGGTACACTACCTACCAACACAGTCTAAAATCCAAAGAATGATGGTCTCTGTATGGCTGTGATGACTAGGAGTAGAAAGACTAAGGTTGACCCGCCTCTACTGGCTATAGTTGGTAGGAAGAAATGGAGCGTCATTAAAGATGATGAAGATGTCGTTGAGGAGGAACATAATGAGGATGTTGAGTTGCCTAAGGTCCCAATTGGTGAAAAAGGGCCTAAAGTTGAACAAGGAGCAATGCAAATTTACAAGGCTATTCCGCGACCACTGCCACCGTTCCCCCCAAAATTGTGGAAGGCGGAGAATGGTAAGTTTCATAAATTCTTGTCAATGCTCAAACAATTATCTGTGAACATACCATTGGTCAAAGCGTTGGAACAAATGTCGGGATATGCTATGTTTATGAAGGACTTTGTGGCGTAGAAGAGGTCCGTGAGTTATGAGCCCGTTGATAATGTACACCATTGTAGTGCCATAGATTCACAGGTCCTGTCCCAGAAAAAGAAAGATCCAGGTGCTTTTACCATTTCATGCACAATTGGCGATGTTGAGTTCGCAAAGGCACTCTGTGATTTGGGAGCAAGCATCAATCTAATTCCATTGGCTGTGTTTAAGCAGTTGGGCTTGGGAGCCCCCACACTAACTACCATGCGGCTGCTGATGGCCGACAGAACTATGAAGAAGCCTGTGGGGATCCTATTCGATGTGCTTGTCAAAGTTGACAGATGTATATTCCCACTAAACTTCGTGATCCTTGATTGCGAGGTTGATTTTGAGGTCCCCATCATTTTGGCGCAGCCATTCCTTGCTACTAGGAGGGCCTTAGTAGATGCGAAGGCTAGTTAGTTGAAGTTCAGTCTAAATAAAGAAGAGGTCACCTTCAACGTCTGTCGGTCAATGAAGCAACCAAAGGAATATAGAGTGGTCTCAGCAATAGAAGATGAATCTGAGTTCCTTGATGAAGTCTAAGTAGTCAAGAGACTTGAGTCGTGCCACGACATTAAAAGAGGTGCTTCTTGGGAGGCAACCTAAGTGGTGACATGGTGAATTCTGAGTAATCAAGCCACTTGTGTCGTGCTGCAATGTTAAATAAAGTGCTTCTTGGGAGGCAATTTAACTAATGTGTGTTTAGTGTGCAGGGAAAACAAAAAGAGGTGGCAGAAAAATTGCTGAAGAGGAAGGTGCTACGGTTCTCAGTACGACTTGTGAGAGGTTTGTATAAGTCGTAGATTGAGTCGTGGTGAGAATCAGAGATGTACTTCAGTGCATGAGTTCGGCGTACGGTTGGTCCTACAACTTGTAACTTCATTGTACAAATCGTTGTACTCACTATGCCTACGAACTATGCTAGGCATGGACCACAATGAATAGCAAAGACATACGAGTCATTGTGCGAATCGTACTCCAGTTGTACAAGTCGTGGATGCACTCATAGGTCCACAGGTAAGTTTCTCAATCTCTCTATTATGGGTCCAAAGGACAAGTCGTAGGGCCTTCCAACAAGTCGTGGTACGGTCGTGACGGGTCAAAAATTTTAAAAACATCTGAGTCGGCCCAAAATTTTCAAATCTTCCCTATAACCTATTTAAAGTCGAAACAAATTGTACCCTTCTCCCATGCACTCAAAACCGAAGTCACGACCAAGACTCATGACTCCCTCACACTCGTAACTCAAACTCAAAGATCAATCAAGCAACTTCTTGCTCAATCATTTCTTCCAACCCTAATTTCTCACCGCCAGTTGAAGTAAGCAGTTAACAAGTACGTATATTGCTTTGAATTTGATAAAACTTGTATGCTTGATGTAACTGTGCTAAGCCCCTTGTGAGTCCTCGTTGTTTCTTGAAAAATTCGAAAAAGACAATGACCAGGGGTGTGATTAAGCCATGTGTGACTGGGAAAGAACTCAAAGTTGATGAAACTGTACACTAAACCATTAACAATGGAGTTACAGATAGTGATTAAGAAAGGGAGGGATGAGTAGTTGTAAAATGGGTTAAAATACATGCCTAGACCAGGGGAATTCTGAGTACCCAAAATTTAAATTAGAACTCCCTGTAAACTAAACTTAAATCGAGGCAGGGACAACCTTTATGAGCCTTCTTATGACTCGTGGTTGCATACTACAACTCGTAGGATGGATCTTGGGACTTTCCCAAACCAAATTTGAAAAAGCAAAAGGTACGAATCCTAGTACGGCTCGTGGTTTACTACTATGAGTCATACCTAGCAATCATACCAAAAATCTGGAGAGGGTCAAGTCCACAAGTGATAGTATGATCCTTCCTACTACTCGTGGAATTGACATACAGGTCGTACCATGAGTCATGAAAAAATATAGAAAATTTGGTGAATAGGGGTATCCTCATACGACTCGTGGTACGGACCATAACTTCATGGTACGAGTCGTACCTTAGAGGCATAGCACTTACCTGATACATTAGGGGTCTCAATACGGATCGTACCTCCAAGGTATGATCCATACTGTTGACCCATGATAAACTTCATAGGACTTAGTTCTTGCTTTCTTTTTCTTAGTTATAGAATTCTAATCCTCTTTCTGTACAATTACAATGACACTAAAGCGCAAAGCATCAAAGGCAACTACATTGAGGACACTACTTGATGAAACCTCCAAATCGGATCCAGCAGACAGCTCCCCTAGTGGTTCAGTAGAGGAATTCAAGGTCGATACATTAGACACTGGTGGGACACCAAACCACTAGGGCGAAGGCCAAAGCCCAAGCCGTGGCGGCTACTGCCATATCTACCAGAGCTCCTAGTCTGAGGGGGAGCTGAGGAAGGAGCTGAGGAAGGAGCTGAGGAGTCAGGAAACGGCTCTAATGCAGAAGAGGGGTCCGAGGAGACCTAATCTGGAGAGGCAAGTAGCAGTGCTGGTTTAGAGGAGGAGGCACCAAACGCTGAGCAGGAGCAGACTCCGCCTAGGCAAAACTGCACTATCCGGTGGAGAGTGCCAAGAGCTGATGAAGGGTGTATTTACACACTTCATAGATGTATTTTTTCCAGTACTTTACTATGTTTTGAGAACAAATTATGTGTTTTTGCATGAGATTATGTTATATATTTGTAAAAATGTATAACGCATGTGATTAGATGTTCTCAGGGCTAAAAGTAATGGATTTAGGTGTGTTTGAGATGTTTGGATTGAAGTTGAAAAAGAAGGAATGCACTAAGCAAGATTAAAGAAAGAAAAAAATAAACAGAGTGCACTGCCACTGTTGCACGACGCGGCCCCTGTGCTGCATGATTCCATGCACGAGGTGCCGATCCCCCTGTGCGATTGTGTGCATGACACGGCACAGAAGCTTCTCACTGACATGCACGAGGCGTAGCCTTTCTAGCACTACAGCAGGCATGAGGCGCCCTTCTACCTGTGCGATGTAGCCCATGGTGCACCAAGGGGTATTCAACGGCGAAAATTCAACTCCTACTTCAACTAGGAAAAGGAACTTTCAGTCCCAAATCAAATCCATAAAGGAACAAAAAAAGCATAAATCTACTACTATAAATACCCTTTTATGTAATACGATGTTGTTTTTAAGTCTTCAAGGAGGATTAGAGTTATAAGTCTCAAGTTTTTAGATACAAGTTTGGTGTCTTACATTTTGAATTTTGAGACGATTGTTGTATTGTTCTTCCGAAATTTGCATTAATCAAGTGAAGGTTCTTTCAATCATTGTTGTAAGTATTAATTTATGTTTTTGTCTATGAATGCAATTAATTTACTTATAAACATGATAAGCTAAAACCACCACAACTAGGGTTGTGGGAACCATGGTGAATTAACGAAGTAGAGTTTGCACGACGTGATTCTAAACCAATAATAAACGCTTGTATTGTATTCTCTTCATGCTTAAATGTTTCTTAACAGTGTGCAATGTTAGGACATGACTGAATTCTTTACTTGCTTAGGTATAAGAGGTAGAGATTAGGAAAAGAGAATTACAACAAAGCTTTGATCTTGATGATCATTGTATTAACTTGAGCTCTAGTCGCAGGATAGTTATATTTAGAACAAATTGATAACGGTTAAATTGCAATCTCTTATGAGACTTGCTCGAGTAATTGAGTATAGTCATTCAATCGGGACTGTTCGGTCATTTTAATGAACCTAAGTTATCAATTTTACAAATAAAGTATTTGGATAGATCACTAGTGTAAAACCCAAAGTAGTTAAGAATCCATGGGGAACACTTACCCTAGTTAATTGCATTAATTTGGAAACAACCATCAATTTCTCAACATTGTTACTTATTAATTTTACAAATCTCCCCCTCTTAGGAAATAATTGATTAAAAAGTTTAAGCACTATCATTCTTCTATATCCTTCCATATTTCCTGTGGGATCGACCCCAACCTCTAGTTGGGTTCTTTATTGACAACGTCCGCTTCTCACTTTAGTAAGAGGTGTGGTTTGAGCGTTATCAAAAAGTGGCATCATTGCCAAGGAATACGATTTAGGATTAGATTAATTACTTGTGTTTAACTTTTAGTCTTTATTTTCTATTTCTTGTTTTTATTTTATTTTTTGATGTGTCACAAGGCAGCATGGTGAAACAAGCGGCCAAGATGTGACCACGGTCTCAAAAGATATCATGATGAAGTCTGAGTAATCAAGATACCTGTTTCGTGCCGCGACGTTAAATCGCGCGCTACTTGGGAGGCAACCCAAGATAAATTTTTTGTTTTATGTGTTTGTTCAAGTGTGCAGGTGATAGGTCATGATTTTCAACAAAAATTGAGCTTAAACATTGAAGACGAGGAATAGAGGACCAGGGAGTTCTTCTTTCACTCTATTACTTTATGCTTATTTGTTTTGACACTAGGGATAGTGTAACCAATTAAGTGTTGGGTGGGAGAAGTGAACTTCATATTATCATGCATGCCTTAATTGCTAAATTTGCACATGGTAGACCTAGTTTTTTATGATTTATGATTTATCATGCATGCTTGTAAGTTTGTAGTATTTTTTTTAGTTTTATTTTATTTTGGGTTCCTCCAATTTTTGTTTTCGGTACTTTTCTGGTGGATAGTCCCTTAGAACCGACAAGAGATCCTAGATTTTTTATTTTCTTTATTTTTAGTCATCGATTCATGACATTTCCCGATGATGGATGGATGTCGACCGTCTTAAGGGTAAATTAGTCATTAGGAAGAACAAGAACTTTTTTATACCTCGAAAACCCAATGATCAGACCCGAGAGTCAAAACGGAGAAAAACTAGAAATTCGCACCAGGTCACAGGATAGTTCGTGAGGTGGCTCATCAGGTAGGACCACGATTCATGAAGTGACTCGTGGTCAGGCTGGGCTTGGTAGAGTATTGGGAGGCCACGGGGGTGACCACGAGTCGTGGCCAGACCTCACGACTCATGAGGTCATCCGCGGTGAGGATGGAATGCATCGCAAGGCATTGAGGCAATAGGGACCACAGGTGGTGACCACGAGTCATGGTCGCCTGTTGTGCGATTCCCGCAAGTGTACGGGTCGTGCAAGTAATATAGTGGCTCTTTTTAAGAACTGGAATGTCGAACCCACAAGGACTGGACCCATTCCTCTAACTATCTATTCCAAGTGTGATATTAAACACCAAAAATGTCGATTATAGAAGTTTTCGAGAAGGTTTAATTCAGTCTAATTTTGGTCAACGACATATTCCGAATTCACTGCAGGAGCAACATAGAGTTAAAACCAGATAATCATGCGCTATTACGAATTGCAATGGGTTAAGTATGAAACTATCAATTGTTGTCTCACATAATCAGAATTGCATGCTCAGGGCTTTTGAGCCTCTAAACATGACAAACTAGCCTCACTGCATCATTGTGAGCGAGGATGCTACTTCTAGTTCGTGGGCAATTAATTACGTGGATGTGGTTTACGTGGAAATGAGTAGGGACTCTCGTGCACCTAATCATTTTACTCAACTTAGCCACACAACTACTTCTTTGAGTGGTGATGTGATAAACCTAAGTCGGTCTCTAAATAATCCCGTTTTATCAACCAAGCAAGGCATTAGGTAGATTTCTATTCTAACACAAATTATATCGGATACAATCATGCTCCTCACATTCTCATGTTCTGACCTAGGTAAATTCTTTCTCAAGCGAATTCCCAAGTTAACATGTATTTTTTCATGGTGATCAATCATAAAAACAACCAATAATCCAAAATGCAAAATAAAACAACAATCAATAGCTTAATTCCACACAAATTCATAAAAACACAATCATAATTCATGGCTTCAACCCTAGAGGAAGGGTTCTAGGCATTCATGTTCGTAAAACTACAAGAAACTACAACTAAATTAACATACTTACAAGAATTGGTAGGAGAGAAGGGAATTTGACAAACCCTAGATGAGTTCTCCCACTTCTCCCTTCACTCCTAGGTGGTTTTCCAGAATAAATTCGTGACAAAGTGTTTTTAGGAGCTAAGGGACCTATTTATAGTAAATGAGAAACGTGCACAATTTAGCCTGTAGTGGAATGGCTCCATGTCACAAAGTGTATCGTGGAGCATTGCCTCTGTGACACGGAGGTAACGCGGAGGCTCTCTGGAAATTGCCTCCGGATGCCAAAACTGCCGAGTGTCACCGCGCTGCCAGTGTGACACGCTGCTCATGCAACGCGTTGGGCTGTTGCTGGGGCGCATCTCCCCTGGCGTGGCACGACACTGGTACACTGGAGCCTGCCTGCCTGCTGCCTCTTCTCGCGTGCCTGGCATGGGCGTGGCACGGCGCTGGGTGCAGCAGACGCACAGCGTGGCACGCTGCCTGGCGTGGCCAGCCTTGCCATGGCATGCTCTTTGCCGACTTTCGCAATTTGCTCCCGACTCCATTCCTCTACTTCACCAACTTATGAATAAGTTCCTCAAATTCATTAAAACCTACAAAACAAGAACTAATCATGTTGGTTAGTACATATATTCACATTTATATAAAATCACAAGAAAATGTATATAATTAATTAGCTAAACAAGACTAAATTAAGTAATAAAGCATCACTCGGGCATGCTATTTTGCCCGAGATCATCACCCACCATGATTCGTGGGGTCCCCTGAGCTTGTTTGGGCAGTAGGCATCACGGATCCTAGCCACGAGTCGTGCCCCATGGCTACGACTCGTGAGGTCCTTCATGGGGACTGGCAACCAGGAATTTTTGCATTTTTAGTAAGGGTGTTTTCCTAATCTCTAAATTCCTAAGGCCTAAACTATGTCGTTTTAAGGTCTGAATAAGGTCTTTTAAGAGGGATTAGTCCATGTTAAGCCTCATTCATTCATGCAAGAGTATAGAGAGGAGTCTAGAAGGTGACTCAAGGTACTCTTCCCCATTTTCTCTAAATTCCATCTTGGGATTTCAAGGGAGATTAAGAATCAAGTGTTTCCAGGTATGTAAGGTCATTAATGGGTGAATTCTTCCACACCCATGCCCCTACTCTATGATTTTACTTAAAATTTATCAAAAACTCATGGGGTTTGTATTTGATTATATAAATTCTAATGATTTAATTATGGGTTTTGTGATTTTGACATATTATCATAATCTATGGATTTTTATCATTCTTTTGAGATTTAAATTGATTATAATATTGTTGATTTTGATTTTCTAAGAAATTAAGCTTAATTATGCATGCCCCATGATGAATCGATTTATGACCTATTATCCCATCGATGTTCTTTACGAGCCCAGGATGAATTATGTTTTAAATTACGAATTCATCATGTTACCCATTATGATTTTATGAAATTCAAGCTATGTACATGATCTACAAGTATGTATGAATCTCATTATTCATAAACTATGTTTTTGGCCGACTCACGGGCCTCATGTCATGGCTAGTTCTTACATACTCACAATGTTTACGGTTATCATGATTTAACTGGACCATGAACTCATGTATGTATTATCATGAGAACTATATATGTTTTGGGAGTAGTATCGAACACCGAGTAGGTTCGGGGCTCAGGTTAAGTCCCGGATCTCATGAACTATGTGCCACTGTAGGTATGTTGGGACCCCTTTCATGTTAGTCCCTGGCCAAAATGGCCCTTTTCATGGTATATCGCACTTTCGTGGTTCTACCCTTCGCAAGGTATGAACATCCTCCCAACTAGGGTTACAATTCAGGCTTCATGTGTGCTCATATGGGGTATGTCGATTAATAGAATCTCCCACTTTTCCTAATGATTTATGCATGTTATGATTATGTATGTTGGCTCAAGTCATGTTAAGTAAATCTCTTCTATTATGATTATGATTATATTATGTTACGAATGTTTTGAAAACCTTGAGCCACATAATATGTTATTATGACTTACGATACGAGCATGACGTCCTACTCTTATGATCATTTATGAATTTTCTATATGTTTTATATGTTCGTTTTACTTACCTGCATACTCAGTACGTTCCACGTACTGACCGCATACTTTCTATGCTGCATCGTTTCACGATATAGGTCCCAATTCTTAGGCTCATCCTCTTCGCTCTCAGCTCTTGGTGAGTCCTCATGTTTCGAGGGCTTTATGTTCATACTCTATGTTGTTCTTTCAGTTTCTTGATGTTGGATTAGTTCGGGAATTGTCCCATCAATACGTCTTTCATGTTTAAAGACTTATCAGGCTACAAATTGTATTCCGTCGTATTGTATAAGTCTTGTACTGATTTTACCTTATGCAGTGCTATGATTACATTCTTTACGTTAAGTATTCCGCTCATGTGATTGAATTAGATGTATGCTCATGCCACCGGTCAACTTGGGGTCTCTCGGGACTTCTTGACCCCGTGTCTACGATCCGGGTGTATGTTTGGGTCGTGAAAAACTTGGACCCTATGAATGCCAGGTGCTTTACTTTAGGTATCATTGAGACTTTATTAAATTCACTCAAAAATGCATGAAAAAGGTAGAAACACTTAGTCTTTTGGAAATTGACTCTTGTACTTGAAAAAAATGGGCTTAATTATGTTATGCATGCAATATGGATATATGTGTTTATGTGATCTTGATTTCCATTGTTAAATCATCTTGTGCCAATGTGTGAGAAATTATTTTTGATATACTCCATGCTTGTAAATTGACGTCTAAAACTTTCCCGGTGTGTGTGCAAAGAGAAATAAGAATGATGGATTTAGGAAGTGACATAGGCATTTCTTTGGTAACCATATTTTTATCCTATTTTACCTACCTTGATTGTAATTATCCTAGTTAGCTATGTTTGAGCCTTAGCCTATTCTTTTAATAGCCATATTACAAGCTTAATCTCTTTTTGTTCTATTGACTTGTATTTGATCCAAATGTCTCCTAGAGCACTTTAATTAAAAAAAAATTGTAGGAAAGGAGTATAATTGGAAAAGTGAAGGGAAAAGCTTAGAAGTGTGGTGAATTAGAAGAAAATAAAAAGGTGAAATTTTGCTAAACAAGGAGGGTGATTTTTAGTGGGAAAACAAAAAGAAGAAAGAGCTTTGAAAAAATTGAAGATGAAAAAAATCATGATTTACCGATTAATTGTACCCATTCATTTACAATGAACCTGTTTTGGTTTTGGTCCTTCTTTGGATATTGTGAACCTCAACATAAGAAAAATTCTTAAGTTGAGGGTGTCTAGAGTAGGGGTGCGTAAAAGGTGGGAATGGAAAAAAGGAAAAGAATAGAGGAAAAATGTGTGTGAATGAGCTCAATGATGAAAAGAAAAATCCCCACTAGCCACCTAAGTTGAAAAATTGAAAAATAAAAGGAGGTATAAGGAGAAAATTGGAAATTGAGGAAAGTGCTAAAAATCAATGTGTTGTGAAGTACTAAAGTATTTAGGGAGCTTAGTCACTATCTTGGACAAATAGTTCCTACCCGTCCCTTAACCTACATTACAACCAAATTAAAGCCCTAATTGATCCGTGATTCATAATTCTATATTAGTGGAGTATTACACTAAGGGCAAGCCTATGGGTCGTCTTTCACATGTATGTTGAGTTCTTTTGTGAGAGTGAGCGGAAATTATTTTATTTATGCCCAAGTTAATCTTATTTTATATCTTGTGTGAGAATGGACATCTCTCCAAATTGTGAGGGCACAATGGCAAGACTTTGGTTTAATCTTGATTTCTAAATTACATATAATTCATGGTGGCCCAAAATATGTCTTGATGAGTTAGTTTTCATGAGCTAAGTAATTCGAACTTTGACATTTTAATGTTGATCCTATATGCATGTGAGTGAATTATTTGAACTTCATTGACTTGTCTCATGATCCTAAGTGTAAGTAGACCTATTTGTACGATGCATTTTGTGCTTAAATGTTAGAAGGAAAGTAGTAGATTTTTCGAGGGCGCACAATAGTTTAAGTGTGGGGTGTTGATGAAGGGCATATTTACACACTTCATAGATGTATTTTTGCCCGTACTTTACTATGTTTTGAGAAAAAATTATGTGTGTTTGCATGAGATTATGTTATATATTTGTAAAAATGGCTAACGTATGTGATTAGATGTTGTCAGGGCTAAAAGGGATGGATTTGGGTATGTTTTAGATGTTTGGATTGAAGTTGAAGAAGAAGCAACGCACTAAGAAAGATTAAAGAAAGAAAAAAATAAATAGAGTGCACTGCCACTGCTGCGCAACGCAGCCCCTGTGCTGCGCGACGCAGCCCCAGTGCTGCGCGATTCCAAGCACGAGGTGCCGGTCTCCCTACGCGACTGTGTGCACGACGTGGCGGAGAAGCTGCGCGATGACATGCGCAAAGCGCAGCCTTTCCAGCACTAAAGCAGGCGTGGGGCCCTCTTCAACCTGCACGATGCAGCCCACGGTGCACCAAGGGGTTTCCAACAGCCAAAATTCAACTCCTACTTCAACTAGGAAAAGGAACTTTCAAACCCAAATCAAATCCGCAAAGGAACAAGAAAAGCATAAATCTACTACTATAAATACCCTTTTATGTAATAGGATGTTGTTTTTAAGTCTTCAAGGAGGATTAGAGTTTTAAGTCTCAAGTTTTTAGATACAAGTTTGTGTCTTACGTTTTGAATTTTGAGACGATTGTTGAATTATTCTTCTGAATTTTTGCATTAATCAAGTGAAGGTTCTTCCGATCATTATTGTAAGTATTAATTTATGTTTTTGTCTATGAATGTTATTAATTTACTTATAAACATTATAGACTAAAACCACCACAACTAGGGTTGTGGGAACCATAGTGAATTAACGAACTAGGGTTTGCACGACGTGATTCTAAACCAATACTAAACACTTTTATTGTATTCTCTTCATGCTTAAACATTTCTTAACGGTGCGCAACGTTAGGACATGCCCGAATTCTTTACTTGCTTAGGTATAAGAGGTAGATATTACGAACAGAGAATTACAACAAAGCCTTGATCAAGATGATCATTGTATTAGCTTGAGTTGTGGTCGCAGGATAGTTATATTTGGAACAAATTGATAACAGTTAAATTGCAATCGCTCATGAGACTTGCTCGAGTAATTGAGTATAGTCATTCAATAGGGACTGGTTGGTCGTTTAATGAACCTATGTTAACAGTTCTACAAGTAATGTATTGGGATAGATCACTAATGGAAAACCCGAAGTAGTTAAGGATCCATGGAGAACACTTACCCTGGCTAATTGCATTAATTTGGAAATAACCATCAATTTATCAACATTTTTACTTATTAATTTTACAAATCTCCCCCTCTTAGGAAATAATTGATTAAAAAATTTAAGGACTAGCGTTCTTCTATATCCTTCCATATTCCCTGTAGGATCGACCCCAACCTCTAGTTGGTTTCTTTATTGACAACGTCCACTTCTCACTTCAGTAAGAGGTTTGGTTTGACCGTTATCAGGAGCTCAAGAAATATATGAGCAAGGGATTTCTCTCACCGCCAAAAATAAACCTAGTTGGAGCATTCAAGAAGAGCTGCGGATCCTCATAAATTCATTGAATGAGGTGGAGGAGATGAAGCAGATATTCAGTTTCTACGGCTTTGAGATATTCGAGCATACCATTGCTAGGATAATGTATGGGCCCCTGTTCATACCTACACATGCTACACTGGAATATGAGTATTGGGTGGAGGCATTGAAACAAATCAAGCAGCTAGGTTTCGATGAGAGGAGAAGGTAGATACAGTGGTTGTCCGGTGTTGTTGTTGAGGACAAAGATGAAGCAACGTGGGTCACTAGCAGAAAGTAGGTTAAGAAGAATTCTCTCAACTTTATATGAAAGTCCTGCTAGACATTAGTGCGCCACCGGTTGACACCAATGGTCAATGAAAATACCATCAACGCGGATAGAGCAACTCTGGTGGCATGTATCATGTCCAGATACCCCCATCAACATTTCGAGGGTCATCACAGAGGAGATGCAAGATTGGGCCATGGGATTGAGCACTACTATCCCATTCCCGAGACTCGTATTCATATTATACATAGAGGCAGGCATCACGGTGTGCAGGGGTGAGGAGCACTCGATTGGAGGATAGTGGATAGCAGATATTGGGCTGATCCGAGATGAAATGAAGCCGGTGAGTTAGACCCAACTTTCCACCGCCATTCCACTGACCTGACCTATTATGGGCACACAGGTTAATGACCCCACCTCATAGGAGCAGGGCGAGACACCAGCTAAAAATGTTGGTTATTCAGATGCAGCTCCTAGCACTTATACTACACCATATACCAGCCGCCCGAGTCAGACCCCAGCAAGATACGTCCTTGTGCCCCAAGATTTTCTCCAAAAGTTGTCCAAAAGGCTGACCATGGCCGAAAGAAAGATACAATCACTGATGGAGAATGTCAAGCCCTGGTAAAAGCCGAGATCGAGACAACTACATAGGCCTTGCATGCTCGACTTGACGGATTTGAGAGTCGATTCAATATGCGCATAGCGGATCAGACAGATATAGACAGCCTATGTGAGGAGTTGGGGGCTCTTCGAAGCTAAGTGGCCGAGCTATCATCACGGCATCTAGCAGTCATAGCAGCCCCCACTCATCCTGACCTTGATGTGGATCTAGATAAGGAGCTTGATCTAGTGGTCTACTGGGAGCCCACAGCAGCATGAAAAGAGAAAGGGAAGAAGAGTGTCTCCTAGGATGTTGGAGATGAGACCCTGAGAAAGAGAAAGAAGAGAGAGAGAAGAGAACGCAAGCGGGCATGAGTAGAGAGCCTACAGACTCATGACATACGCCTGTCAGAGTTGCAAGAATGAGCTATAGGAGCAGGTAGCTCCACCATGGTCCAAACTGAGCTTGCCAGTGGCAGGGACCACCTTTGGGCTAGCCACATTCAGCCCACGCCATTCCAAAGGCCGTAGAGACGTCCAAGACTACTGAGGGGGTAGCCACTCCCCCTGTTGACCCACCAGTGAGTGCACTAGCCACCGCCAGTGCCACAATTACAGCGGAGGCACCTCTTCCCCAGGATGACAGGAGCTCTTAGAGCACCGCAGGTATGTTCCCTTCCCTATATGCTTACATTCTATGCTTTGGGGACGAAACATGCTTTTTAAAAGAAGGAGGGGGTGTACTTGTAGCTTTTGTGGATTTTGATTCATCCTAGGGTTTTTCTTGTCGTGTGTCTTTCCCCTCAGGCATGCAACCTAGTAGAACTAGCATGTTTAAGAATTTGTTTTTTTTATGTGATTTTTGTTTAATTAGAAAGTAGCTTAAGAGTACTCAGCCAATAAAGTGCACTAGTTTTGATACTTTTGAAAAATTGACCCTATTAAAAATGATTTATGTGGATCTTTTTATGTCACTTAGTATATTAGCATGTGTAGTTTTGTTAAGCCATGAATAAATCGGAAAGGTAGAGTGAATACAAATCATGTACTATAAGTGAGTGAGGTCTGATACCTAGTTCAATACTGTATAGAGGATCTAGAACTTGCCCGGTTAGTCTTTGTGGAGGTTTTAGGATGGTTGGTTAGGAAAGGATCATAGGTCATTTTTGTTTAGCCCATTTTTTAGCCTAAATAACCCTACCGAAATCATATGATTCCCTTGAGACAAATTTTTTAGCCTTAAATAGATCATTTTGCTTTGATCAACCAGTTAACATACCCTTTTTTATAATGAACCTGTTTTGGCCCTGCTCCCTCCTTAGACATTGTGAACCTCAACATAGACAAAATGCCTAAGTTGAGGGTGGTTAGAGTAGGGGTGCATAAAGATTAGGAAGGTGAAAAAAGGGAGAGAAAAGAGAAAAAAAGGTGAAAAATGAGGTGTGGTGTGAAAAATAAAAAGAAAAAGAAAAGAAAATACAAAAAGAGAATAATGCATGAAAAAGTTTGAAAACACACTATACTCATACAAGTGCATAAATAGGGTGAAAAGGGAGGAAAAAGTGGATAAAGTAAAAAAGGGTGGAAAAAGTGAAAAGAAAAAGTAAAAGAATGGAGCCACATGTATGTAGTGTCAGGGAGGGGCTTTAATCACTCAAAAAATTTTATATCTACCATACCCAGCCCAAAGCCAACATTACAAGTCAAAGTAAGTCCTACAGTGATCCTAACCTAACCATCTGACAGAACAAATTAGAGAAAATAAAGGCATGCCTATGGTATCCAATATGCAGTACTTAAAACTTATTTGTAAGGCTGAGAGTCTCACTTTTTTAATCCCATCTCATATATTTTGCTATATCTGTGAGTGGGGAACTTCGTTTGTTGTGAGGGTACATGGTTTGTGTTTAACTTTACCAGTGGTCTGTGTGAAAAGCATTGGTGATGACTTGACTACCTGTTAATAGCTAGATGAAATGTCTTGATCCCTGTTTATCATGTTTTGTGGTTGCTTGTAATACATGTGCGAATTTGGTTCACAGGAAAAGGGTCAAAAACTCTTGGAGACATAGTGTAAATTTTGTTTGATATTAGTTGTAGTGCCCTAGGTTTATTTTCTAGTTAAGTGTAGTGTTTAGTTTTTCTTTTTCTTTGCCTGAGGATATGCAAAAGTCTTAAGTTGAGGGTGTTGACGTGCTGTGAGTTTACAATACTTTCGACGCTTAAAATAGATAAAATAGCATGGATTCAGGTATGTTTATATGGAGATGAGGCACTTTTACTTTCATTTCAGGAAAAATAAGTGTTGGAGCAAAGATGAGCAAAAGAAGCCTTAACATGCAGAAAGTAAGTCAAAGTACCGGTCTCAGTACGACTCGTACAAATGAACGTCAGAAGGCTAAATTGGCAAGAAGCCAACATACGACTCTCAGTACGAGCCGTAACTGGAGTCATGGAAATATTCAGAAGAAATTGCACAAAGGCAGACTCCTGGTACGGATGGACTAACGAACCGTGGCACCAATGTACGAATCGTACGAGGAGCCGTGGTGAACTTCAGAAGATTTTCATGACTTGGCAGAACTTCACAAACTACAGATAGTACGAGTCGTGCCAAAAAGGTACGAGTCGTACCACAACACTCTTGAAGAATTCCAAAAGATGTTAGAGTTCTTAGGGACAAACTACGGAAGCAATGTACGACTCGTAGGATAAATGTGCGAGTCATACCAGGACACCAACACTTAGCCAGATTTGTAGCAGCCAAGAACTTACGAACAGCAGGTACGACCAGTACAATCCTGCTATGGGTCGTAGGAGAAATCGTGGCACAGTCGGCACCAGATATGGAAAACTCCCTGTTAGCTTAGGAAAAGGTTTCTAATATATGTATAAATATCCTTTATGTTTTATTTTAGTTAGAGAAGGACAGAACTGAGTTAGTATGAGTGTTAATAATTACTTTTGTGAATTTTCATCAATTTTGAGGAACAATTCTTGGGATCAAATTCATGATTTCTCACATTTTTGTTGAGGTTGTTCTTTGATAATCAAATCTGATTTCCTTCCAATTGTTGTTGTAAGTATTTAATTATCTGTTTGTCTATGAATGCGAATTACTATCTTACAACCATGAGAGGTTAAAACCTCCACAACTAGGGGTTGTGGGAACCACTGAGGATTAACAAACTAGGGTTGCAGAAAAGTGATTCAAAACCAATGTGAAAATCTTGTATTAATTTCTCTTCATTTTTAAAAGTTTATTAATGGTGTACAACATTAGGACTTGCCCGAATTCTTTACTTGCTTGAGCCTAGAGAGGTAGAGATTAGGAAAAGAGAATTATAGTAAAGCCTTGATCTTTATGATTATTGTATTAACTTGAGCTGTGGTTGCAAGATAGTTAAAGGAACAAACTAGTTGTTTAGATGAACCCTAGTTATTAGTTTTACAAGTAAATATTGAAATTGATCACGTGTGTATACCCGAAGTATTTATTAACCCATGGAGAACACCTATCCTAGTTGTTTTCAAATCTTAATTTAAATCAAAATTTTAATCTTTTCTTTATCATTGTTTTCTTGAAACCCCCCAAATTGGAGATAACTCACCAACAAGTTCACTTACCGGCATTAGTCTAGATCTTCCATATTTCCTGTGGGTTCGACCCCAACCTCTTAGTTGGGTTCTTTATTTACAACTTCCGCTTCATACTTCATTGGGAGGTGTGAGTTTTAGCGTTATCAGGATACTACAGCCACCATGAATCAAAATTTGCACCATAAACTCAAACAAATTTTGACCCTTTTTTCTAATAAACCAAATCAGCTTATCCATATCAAGTAACCACAAACCATGATAAGCAGGGATCAGCAAGTTATCAGCAATGTTTTTCACACGGACAA
The DNA here is from genome assembly GCA_035772735.1 of Datura wrightii. NCBI lineage: Eukaryota > Viridiplantae > Streptophyta > Magnoliopsida > Solanales > Solanaceae > Datura > Datura wrightii. The sequence goes on from JASDFA010000007.1 coordinate 103,887,924, forward strand.
CTGAAAAAATTAAAACACAAACCATGTACCCTCACAGTAAATGAAGCCTCCACTCACAAATTTAGATAAATATGAAACATGGGATTGAACATGTAAGACTCTCACTCTCACAAGGAAGTTCCAAATATTACATGTCGAATACCATAGGCTTGCCCTTATTTTCTCTACTTCGGCTTTTTAGATGGTCAGGTTAGGTTCCCTGTAGGACTTGATTTGTCTTGTAATGTAGACTTTTGGAATGGGTATGGTAGATATGGAGTCTTATTAGTCACTAAACCCTCCTTAGCACTAATAGACGTGGCTCCATTTTTTACTTTTTTTTCACCCTTTTTGCTATTTCAAGTTTTTCTTCCCTTTTCACCATTTTTATGCAGTTGTGTGGGTGTGGTGTGTTTTCTAATTTTCATTTATTTTTCTCTTTTTGCATCTTCTTTTCAAACAAAAAATTTCTTCTTTTGTTGTCTTGTCACACCACACCTCATTTTTAACCCTTTTTCTTTTCTCTTCCTTTTTCACCTCCCCAAGATCTATGCACCCCTACTCTAGCTACCCTCAACTTAGGCATTTTGCCTATGTTGAGGTTCACAATGTCCAAGGAGGGACCAGGCCAAAATAGGTTAATTATAAAAATGGGTATGGTTAACTGGTTGATCAAAGAAAAATGATCTATTTAAGGCTAAAAAATTTGGATCAAGGGAATCATATGATTTCGGTAGGGTTATTTAGGCTAAAAAAATAAGCCAAAAAAAATGACCTATGATCCTTTTGATCTTGGGCGGAATTGCATGCCCAAATGATACTCAAATACTTCATTTTGACTTGTTTATCTATTATTATGTGTATATTCTCATGTGATTATTTGATAAATGTGAATTTATACTAACCAACATGATTAGTGTTGTTTTGCAGGTAAAAGGAAATTTTGGAAGCTAATATATATGTTGGTGAAGTGTGGGAATGGACTTGGAAACAAGAAGCTGAAGTTGACAAGGGAAAGTGGCAAAAATAAGGGCTCCGCGATGGCGCCGTGTCATGCTACCATCGTGGAGGCATTCTGCCTGGGATGAATTAATTATGTCAAATTCCAGTGGAAGTTCGTGTTACCTCTGTGGCATGGAGGAAGTGCTCCCCGATGCACTCTGTGTCAGGTTGAGTGTGATTACCTGGAACCTCAAGTTCCAGTGAAGGTGCGCGATATGCCCGTGGCACGGAGGCAAGGCTCTGCGATACAAGCCGTGCCACAGTGAGGTGCAGTTTCCTGGGAGCCGACTTCCAGTGGGGTTCCGTGATAGCCCCGTGGCACGGAGGGAGTGCTCCGTGATACACTCCGTGCCACGTTGCTTGTTATTCCGGGAAAAATTCTCAATAGTATAAATAGCACACTTAGGTTTTATTTTAAACATTCTGACTTGGTGGAGCAAGAACGTGGGTTACAGGCAATTGAGAGGACGAAAATTCTAGGGTTAGGATCTTCCTTTTTCTCTTTAATTTCAATTGCTTGTATGAATTCTACTTATTTGAAGATGTTCAATCCACAAATGAGTGGCTAATTCACTTCTTGCTGAGGTTAAGGGTAATTGTTGAGGAATGTAATTATTAATCATTTCAGTTTTCATATTTTCTTCAATGGTTGTTCTATCAATTCTTGTTTTTACTGCATTAATGTTTGGCCATTGTTAATGTATATCTTATAAATCCAATTTTGATTTTGAAAAGGAGAGGAATTGGACAAATGTGAATTGGTAGGATATGATCTTTTCTTAGCTGTAAAAATTGAGAAAAGATTTACATTCAGAATAGAAATATATCTAAAAGTCTTATTAGTCAATTATGGAATCAGTTATGTAGGGCTAGAGCATGAGATTCTTATATCACAGAAATGTATAATAACGTTTCATGATTCTTTAATTGGATAGGAGTCGAAAGATCCAATTCATAGGCAATTAATTCCTGACTAGCAACCGAAGAGAAGATTAGCTGAATTGAATTAATAAATTACATCCCTGCATGCTTGCCTAAACCTTAGCTTGTTCATTGCTATTGCTCAGACTCAAATTATAATCTTGACTTATATTCTTATTACTTAGTGATCTTAACTCATAAAACACTATTTATTTGGTTGTCTGCATTCATAGAGATATCGTTCACTGATGCTTAAGTTAATTAATACCGTAGTTCAGTCCCTGTGGGATCGATACTTGGCTTGAAATAAAGTCACTTTACTACTTGTACGACCACGTGCACTTGCGTGTAGTTTTGGGTCGAACAAGTTTTTGGCGCTGTTGCCAGGGACTGGCAATTGGTAAATTTATTTTATTAGTGTTAGTTTACAAATTCAATATAAGTGTTGACAACTTGATCTTAGCCTTTCTCTTGTAGGTATTGAATTTTTTCTGAACACTGGCAAGAGATAAGGGGTTGGTGGATTCATTTATAGAGCCGGAGAGACAATTTCATCGCCAAAGAAGGGAAGCTCTAGAGAAGAAGCTGCAATTGCTAAGACAGGCAATTCTGGAGCAGCAACAGAATCCACCACTTGTAAGGGCAGTTTTAGTGCCCGAGGAGATGGAAGCAAGGCCGGTCCGTGAAGTGGCAATACCACATGCAAATAATGTTACATCTAGTATTCACAGACCAGAGCTAGGAGGGAGGTTCGAGCTTAAACAGAACATGGTGCAGTTGTTGCACACCAGCGGGCAATTCATAGGTCTCCCTCATGAAGATCCGCAACAACATCTCCAAAACTTTTTGGAGATAAGTGACACTTACATTCCCGCTGGAGTATCATCCGACTATGTGAGGCTTACATTATTCCCGTTCTCATTATTGGGGGAAGCAAAGAGGTGGTTGAAAGCTAAACCATCTAATTCTATCACCACTTGGGATGATCTTGCAAGAAAGTTTTTGATACGATTCTTTCAATCTGGGAAGACAGCCAGACTTAGAAGTCAGATTCTAAGTTTTAAACAGAGAGAGGGTGAGAATTTGTATCAAGCATGGGAGAGGTTCAAGTCAATGTTAAGGGATTGTCCTCATCATCACCAGTCTAATGATGTGTTGGTGCATACATTCATTGAGGGTTTGGAACCACATACTAAAATTTTGTTAGACTCGGCAGCTGGGGGGCAGGCATTGGAGAAGACTTATGAGGAGCTTTATACTTTGTTAAATCATATTTCACAGGGAAATCCGGAATGGAATGCGGACTCAACACGAGGAGGAACAAGGAAAGCGGCAGGAGTCTTTGAGGTGGATGGTTTTACAGCTATAGCTGCACAGATAGCTGCGTTGCAAAATCAACTCAACACCCACTTCAGCAGTATGAGCTTGAATCAAGCACAAGCCCCAGTCAATGCAGTTCATCAGGTATGGTGTGAAGTATGTGGGAGTAGTGAACACTCAGCTGAGTGTTGTAGTGCCAATCCAGACTCGGTAAATTTTGTTGGGAATGTCCAGAGGAATAATAATCAACAGTATGGCAACAATTACAACTCAAATTGGAGGAATCATCTTAATTTCTCTTGGGGCACAGATAGCTGCATTGCAAAATCAACTCAACACCCACTTCAGCAGTATGAGCTTGAATCAAGCACAAGCCCCAGTCAATGCAGTTCATCAGGTATGGTGTGAAGTATGTGGGTGTAGTGAACACTCAGCTGAGTGTTGTAGTGCCAATCCAGACTCGGTAAATTTTGTTGGGAACGTCCATAGGAATAATAATCAACAGTATGGCAACAATTACAACTCAAATTGGAGGAATCATCCGAATTTCTCTTGGGGGAGTAATAGCCATCAAGGATAGAGTTCGAATCAGGGCGTGCAGAGAAATCAAGGGGGGCATCAAAATTTTCAGTCTCAATACAGAGGAAACAATGCACCTCCTCCACCACCCAACAACATTGAGGATATGTTCAAGACAATAATAGCTAACCAAACGCAAATGCAGGCTGATTATGTGAAATTAGCAGCTGAAATGAAGAATCAGCAGTTAGCTACAAAGGTATTGGAGTACCAGTTTGGACAGTTAGCTGGAGCTCAAAACACCAGGCCCAGAGGAGGACTACCGAGTGATACTGACCCAAACCCCAAGCAGGTCAGTGCAGTGACCACAAGGAGTGTTCTAGAACTTAAGGAGGTGGAACCAGAAAGACCACCTCAGCAATCTGGAATAGTGGATAAAGATGGGGAACAAGATGATGTGAGGGGGAAGGAAAAGGCAGCTGAGACAGAAAGACCACCACCCCTGTTCCCTCAGAGATTAAAGAAGCACAAGGAAGAAGCTTACTTTAAGAAGTTCATGGAAGTGCTGAAATAGGTACACATTAATTTACCTTTGGTTGATGTTTTGCAGGGAGTGCCGAAATATGCAAAGTATATCAAGTACATCCTATCAAACAAAAGCAGATTGACGGAGTATGCTACGGTGGCGCTTACTGAGGAGTCACCTCCCGGATACAGAACAGGTTGCCGACAAAGCTCAAGGGTCCTGGGAGCTTTACCATTCAGATTACAATTAGGCAAAGTATTCAAGCTCATGGATTATGTGATTTGGGAGCAAGCATAAACTTGATGCCGACATCGGTGTTCAAGAAGTTGGGGCTGGGCAGCCCTAGACAAACTACTGTGATCTTGCAGCTAGCTGACCGTTCTTTGGCCAGACCAGATGGTATTATGGAGGACGTGTTAGTGCAAGTGGGCTCTCTCATTTTCCCAATGGATTTTATTATCTTGGAATTCGAGCCGGATGCGGAAGTCCCATTTATTTTGGGACGTCCTTACTTGGCAACTGGGCGAGCTTTGATTGATGTGGCTGCTGGGAAGCTAACCATGCGAGCACATGACAAAGTAGAGGTTTTCGATATGTATAAGGCCATGAAGCTACCGACCATCTATGAGGAGCTATCAGCGATCAATGTGCTAAATAAGGAATCAATTCTGCAGATTGTTGACTCTCAGGACCCATTGGAGAGAGCCTTGATGGGCTCCGATCATTTTGGAGACAGTGCTACATACGAGATGTTGCAGACACTGAACGAGCCAAAATGGTTTCCCAGGAAGCGATACTTTGAGCCGTTGATGAGATCCTTGGAACCATTTCCAAAACCATCAATTGAGGAGGCACCAAAATTGGAGTTGAAGACATTGCCTCCACATCTGAAGTATGTATTCTTGGGGGAAGATGACACCTTGCCAGTCATCATTTCCGCAGAACTGACAGAGGCACAAGTGAGAGATGCATTGATGGTCCTCAAGAAGTGGAAGAAAGCAATGGGTTGGCAAATATCGGACATTAGAGGAATTAATCCAGCTTTTTGCACACACTGGATTTTTATGGAAGAAGGATCAAAGCCAACTGTACAACATCAGCGGAGGTTGAATCCAGCGATGAAGGATGTAGTTAGGAAGGAAGTGATCAAGTGGCTGGATGCAGGTGTGGTATATCCCATTTCAGACAGTGAATAGGTTAGCCCCGTTCAGTGTCTTCCAATGAAAGGAGGGATGACTGTGGTCACCAACGAAAAGAATGAGCTGATTCCCACACGCACAGTCACAGGTTGGCGGATTTGCATGGATTACAGGAAGCTCAATGAGGCCACGAGGAAAGATCATTATCCTATCCCCTTTATTGATCAGATTTTAGACAGGCTGGCAGGTCAAGAATATTATTGTTTCCTCGATGGATATTCTGGCTATAACCAAATGCCATAACACCGGAGGATCAGGAGAAGACCACTTTTACATGTCCTTATGGGACATATGCTTTCAGGCGGATGCCATTTGGTCTATGCAATGCACCAGCCACATTCCAGAGATGCATGATGGAGATCTTTCACGTATGGTGGAAGATTTTGTCGAGGTATTTATGGATGACTTTTCTGTTTTCGGTAATTCGTTTGCTACATGTTTGCAGAATCTTGACAGGGTGCTAGCTCGATGCAAAGACTCTAACCTTATGCTCAACTGGGAGAAATGCCATTTTTTAGTCAAGGAGGGTATCGTACTTGGCCATAAGGTGTCATGCAAGGGGTTGGAAGTCGATCGTGCAAAGATCGAAAAGCTACCACCATCAGTGTCAGTGAAGGGGGTCCGCAGTTTTCTCGGACATATAGGGTTCTACAGACGGTTCATCAAGAACTTCTCTAAAATTTCTAGACCGATATGTCGGTTGCTAGAAAAGGAGGTGAAGTTCGAGTTTGACGAGGATTGTGTTAAAGCATTCGAGGAGATAAAACATAAGCTGGTAGAAGCGCCTATTCTCATTTCTCCATATTGGGAGCAACCGTTTGAATTAATGTGTGATGCAAGTGACGTGGCTGTAGGAGCTGTATTGGGGCAGCGGAGGAATAAAATTTTTAATTCCATTTACTATGCAAGCAAAACACTTGGCGCAATTCAGGTCAATTATACGGTCACGGAAAAGGAGATGCTAGCACTGGTGTTCGCATTTGATAAATTCAGGTCCTACTTGGTGGGTTTTAAAGTAGTGGTGTATACGGATCATGAAGCAATTCGGTATCTGTTTAACAAGAAGGATGCAAAGCCTAGACGAATCAGATGGATATTGTTGCTACAAGAGTTTGACCTAGAGATTTGGGATAAAAAGGGGAGCGAGAATCAAGTGGTAGATCACCTATCGCGATTGGAAAGCCGGTTGCATATAGAGGAAGGTGATATTATCAAAGAAGAGTTCCCAGATGAGCAACTCTTGGAAATAAGGGAAGCTGAAATCCCTTGGTATGCAGACATTGTGAATTTGCTGGTAAGTGGAGTCTACCCACCGGAGGCTACGGCTCAGCAAAGAAAGAAGTTGAGACATGATTGCAGGTATTACATTTGGGATGATCCGTATCTATTTAAGCAGGGACCGGATCAAGTGATGAGACGATGCATCCCAGAGAGCCAAGTGACAGAAGTATTGAGGAGTTGTCACTCATCATTGTATGGAGGGCACCACGGAGGCCAGCAGACAGCTCACAAGGAGCTCCAGTCAGGTTTCTTTTGGCCTACATTGTTCAGTTATTCTATAGCATATGTAAAAATGTGTGATAGATGTCAAAGAACAGGCACAATTGGTAGAAGACATGAGATGCCACTACAGTAGATATTAGAAGTGGAGATTTTTGATGTATGGGGAATAGACTTCATGGGCCCGTTTCCACCGTTATTTGGTAATCGTTACATCTTGGTAGAGGTTGACTATGTATCTAAGTGGGTCGAGATAACAGCTTGTCCAAAGAATGACAACAAGGTGGTGACAAAATTTGTGAAAAAGCATATTTTCACCAGGTTTGGGACACCCCGAGCTATTATCAGTGATGGAAGGGCTCATTTTGTGAATGCGAGTTTCAAGAATTTGCTAGCTAAGTATGGGGTGCGGCACAAGGTAGCAACAATGTATGATCCCCAAACTAGTGGGCAAGTGGAGGTATCGAATAGAGAGATAAAGCAGATTCTACAGAAGACAGTGAATGCACAACGAATTGATTGGTCAAGCAAACTTGACGATGCGTTGTGGGCTTATAGAACTGCATAGAAGAGACCCATTGGGACTTCTCCATACAGATTGGTCTATGGAAAGGCATGTCATTTGACTGTGGAGCTGGAACATCGACCTTTTTGGGCCGTGAGAAAGTTGAACATGGATCCGGAGCTAGCAGGGAAGAAGAGGCTGATGCAACTCAGCGAACTAGATGAGTTTCGATGGCATGCATATGAAAGTGCCAAATGCTACAAGGAGAAAACGAAGAGCTGGCACGACAGGCATATGGTGCATCGGATCTTTGAGCCGGGGCAGAAAGTGTTGTTATTTAATTCAAGATTGAAGCTTTTTCTATGTAAGTTGCAGTCCAAGTGGTCAGGGTCGTTTGAAGTGGTGAGAATGACCCCACACGAGGTAGTGGAGTTGTGGCAAGAAGATAGAAGTGCCACATTTTTGGTGAATGGGCAACGATGTAAGCATTATTGGGGTGAGGACGTTATTTGAGAGAAGACGTCCATCACTCTAGAGGATGATTGAGAATGAGTAGCGTCAAGCCGCGACGGTAAATCAGGCACTGTACGGGAGGCAACCCGTGAATGTGTTGTAATAGAAGAGTAAAATTATTTGAAAAAAAACAAATAAAAAGAAAAATAAAAAATTTTGCATTGCAATCTATGATTTCTAATCAATTTCTTGTGGTGAAATGATTTTCAGGTGGTACAGAGGGCAAATTCCAGTGAGCCTGCACGATGACTCTGTGTCACGGAGGCAGTGCTCCGCGTTACCCTCCGTGACACGTTGAGGGTTATTTCGCATTGGGTCACCTCGGGTCACCGGGTAACCCGCGCGAAAAACCCCTTTTAAACCCCAATTTCCTTCATTTTTTTCTACTTTCTCAAATCCTCCGCGACCCACACCCAAAATACCCTTCTCCCCCAACGTGACACGGACTTAGTGATCAACTTTCTTCGAGTTTTCTTCAATTTCATCGAAGTAAAGGTATGTTCTTGAATTTTTCTTTATTATTGCTCAAATTTTTGATTCTTGAACATGTTTTGTGATTAAACCTTGCCCTAAGTAGGAAATAAGCTGGAAATCAATTGAGTTATGATTGAATGATGTTCATAGCATCGTTGTGAGTAAATTAACTCAATGATTGCATGTTTTGTCAAAATTCTTCTGAAATTGATAGCTAGGGTTGAGGATTGAATAGGAAGAAGACTAAATGCTTTGAAATGTTGATAAATTGGGTTGTGCACATTGGGTGAAGTAAAATGTAGTGAGATTGATGTTGAATATGCTAAGTTAGAAGAGGAATTTTTGGGAGAATGCAATTGGAGAATTACATAGGTTGTTGAAAAAATTGCAAAGTGCTAATGATGATGTAATTGAATCGATGGAGAAATTTTTATTCATTGTACAAAGTCTGAGTAGTACAAAGTAATTATCCCATCGAATTATATGAATGTCCTAAGCACTTGTATGCTAAGAATGGCAAGATCAGGAATGTCTTGTTGAATTGTGTTAATTGTGGCTTAAGACTAAGTGTGGGTTGATCCAATTAAACCCAACCTTAGTTGTAGCTAATTATGACTTGAATAACATTAAGACTGTATGTTTGAATGTACAGGAACAATGTCGGGCCGACAAGACAAGGGCAAGGGCGCATCCACATCGGGCGCCAGCAAAAAGAGGGTAAGATTGGGAACAGCAGTTCCAGTAGCACCAGCGGTTCCTAGAGGTCAACGCCGACAATGCGGAACCAGATGGGTGAGTGATGAGGGGAAGAAGTGGTATGCTAAACATAAAGAAACCAAATACTTCCCGGAAGAGCAGATAGCATGGGAACCACTGGCACAGGAATTCCCAAGGATTGTACACAGGATTGACACCGCTGGGCTTAACTTCATTTTCGAAGAACCCAGGGAGTGCAATCTCCATCTTATCCAGGAGTTCTATGCCAATTAGAACCCGACCTTATGCAGCCACACCATAAAAATCAGAGGACAGGTAGTCACATTTGAGCCCCACCACTTGAATGAAATCCTGGGGGCGCGGGACATAGATGTCATATCCTCCGCCAGCTGAACATCACTCCACCATATGCGGACATCAGACGCACCTTGTGTGGAGCTCAATCGACAGCCAGGTGGAGCAGGCACAAGGAGAGAGGCTACCACCAGACATTGCCCTACTCTCAAATGAACCGGGAGACCCGGATTTGGTTGAAGATTGTGTGTTCATGCTTGATCCCGGGGGTGCACATGAAATATGTCACTCGGGATAGAGTTTGCTTGGTGTATGCCATGATGAAGGGGTTGGAAATCAATATAGGGGCGGTGATCATCTCCGCCATGAAGAGAGCCCGACTGCATCAGGGGCATCGATACGGGTTTGGTGGTCTGGTTACCACGTTCCTGAGGGGCCACAATATTGAGGTGGAGGCCCTAGATTACATCCCTGAGATCGATAGGCGTGCCTTGGATGTCACCAAAACCAAGGCACCTGACACTACTTTTGGGCCGGTGCTCACACTAGCTGAGCAATATGCTTGGGATGATCAGTACATGGCCCGCATGTACGGGATGCAGATGTTGCAGCTGCGTATCGGAGGACGGCCTGCAACAGAGGATGAGCTATGGCAGCTCGAGTTGGATTACCCATTCAATGAGAATGCCCGAGCTTTATACAGAGTGGGGCCTACATTTATGGAGCTCGTGGATGATAATGTCCCTACCGATGAGGAGACAGGCCGGGAGGACTCAGATGTTGAGTCGGACGAGGACGGCGGGGGCGATTCTAACATGGGGGATGAAGCACTAGCACCTGATGAAGAAGTTGAATACTTTGATTGATCAGGAAGTTTCACCACCCAACCTTTGTGATATTTTGAAATTATGTGAACACTAGGGGCAGTGTTCAGCTTACGTGTGGGGTGGGAGTAGTTAGGTGCTAGTTGTTTTGTTTATGTTTTGTTTATGTTTGTTGTGCTTGTGCTAAATGTGACCCTGTGACTCTGTGTTTCGTATTCTGTAATTAATGTTGGTGTTGTAATGAATCTTGAGCTGTTGTTGTGTTGCTGTTGTGTATGATGTGTAAATATTTTTCAAATTATATTTTTATCTTTTCCTATCGATGTTTCTATCAAAAATTTTTGTTGAATTTTTTATGTTGGGTTTCACAGCTTTTGTTTTTGGTGCTTTTATCGATAATAGTCCCATTGAACCGAAGTCGTAAATAGCAATTGTTCCCTATGATGGATGGATGACGACCGTCTTAAGGGAAATGTAGTCGATAGGAGTAGTTTTTTTTCTTTTTTTCTTCTTTCTGTTGTTTGTTTCCCAAATGTATCGCTAATTAATGGTTCAAAATTCTTGTTACGTGTTGTGCATGATATTAAGATGCAAAGGTGATTCGATGCAAAGATGTTAAACATGTTAAGATACCTAGGCCATAGAATTCGATTCGGTGTGATTGAGGCTTAATAGTGAATTCTTGTAATTAGCTGATTGAAGAGTCTGTGAATATGTCTTGAGTTGAGCATGTGCAATGAGTGTGATCTGAGGTTTCGACTATTCCATGCTATTGTGAAGTGTCTAGAACTGCCTGTTGTGTGTACTAAACGAAATGAAGGATGTGGATTATAGGAAAGGATGTAGGCATTTCTTTGAATAAACCGAAAGTTTCTCCCTTATCATACCTACCTTGAATGTTATATCCTAGTTAGCCCCATTGAGCCTTTAGCCTATTCTTTGAGAGGTACAAACCGAGCTTAATCCCTTCTTTTCATTAGCCGTGAATTTGATCCAAAACCCTTAAGCGCTTAAGAAAAAACATTTTTTCCAAAGTGTAAAGGAGTGAGAAGTGTGAACCGGAAGGAAAGTGGAAGTTGTGAAAACTAAAGAAAAGGTCAAAGGTGCCTTGTTGAAATTGATTAATTAATAGTAGAGAGTAAGAGAATCCATGAATGAAAAAAAAATAAAGATGCATAACTACTATTTGCTAGTAAGTCGAGTATGCTTAAAAAAATGGGAACAAAAACAAAGAAGAAAATTCAAGAATGAGAGGATGGAGGAAGAAGCAATGCCCGTACTAAAGGTGGGATGTATTGAAGAGCGCTTAGGGAAGCTAGTTGCTATAATTGGTTAGCCCAGTATTGACTAGTTCCTTAGCTTACATTACAATGCATTAAGTCCTACATGATCTTACATCACGCGTCCTTATATTAGTGGAGTAAAACAGTAGAGGCAAGCTTATGGTTCATGATATGATGCATGTGAATTCTTTGGGAGAGCGAGCGAAATTGTAATTGTATACCCCTACACGTAGTGCTTTGGAAATCTTATGATGGCAAATGGGGTAATTCTCTTATTTTTTGAGGGCACATGCTTGACGAGAGATAAAATTTCGTGTCGAATGTCTTGATCAGTTGATTTGCATGAGTTTGCCAAGATCGATAATCAATTCTTGAGGTTAGGAGGTCTTAATGTGGAGTACTTCATTTTATTGATGATACCATACATGTCTTCTTAATGATTTGCTATCCTAAATAATTTGTATAGCCGTAGCTTAAATGGTCGAGCCAAACTGGTTATGCGTGGGTTTCAATTGCATGAGATGTGAAAGTATTGTTCGAGGATGAACAAGGTTTTAAGTGTGGGGTAAGTGATCTTGGGCAGAATTGCATGCCCAAGTGATACTCAAATGCTTCATTTCAACTTGTTTATCTATTATTATGTGTATATTCTCATGTTATTATTTGATAAATGTGAATTTATACTAACCAACATGATTAGTGTTGTTTTGAAGGTAAAAGGAAATTTTGGAAGCTAATATATATGTTGGAGAAGTGCGGGAATGGACTTGGAAGCAAGAAGCGGAAGTTGACAAGGGAAAGTGGCAAAAATAAGGGCTCCGCAATGGCGCCATGTCACGCTACCATCGTGGAGGCATTCTGCCTGGGATGAATTAATTATGTCAAATTCCAGTGGAGGTTCGCGTTACCTCCATGGCACAGAGGAAGTGCTCCGCGATGCACTCCGTGTCACGTTGAGTGTGATTACCTGAAACCTCAAGTTCCAGTGAAGGTGCGCGATAGCCCCGTGGAACAGAGGCAAGGCTCCGCGATACAATTCGTGCCATGGTGAGGTGCAGTTTCCTGGGAGCCGACTTCCAGTGGGGTTTCACGATAGCCCCGTGGCACGAAGGGAGTGCTCACCGATACACTCCATGCCACGTTGCTTGTTATTCCGGGAAAAATTCTCAATAGTATAAATAGCACAATTAGGTTTTATTTTAAACATTCTGACTTGGTGGAGCAAGAACGTGGGTTACAGGCAGTTGAGAGGACGAAAATTCTAGGGTTATTCTCTCCTTTTTCTCTTTAATTTCAATTGCTTGTATGAATTCTATTTATTTGAAGATGTGCAATCCACAAATGAGTGGCTAATTCACTTCTTGCTGAGGTTAAGGATAATTATAGAGGAATGTAATTATTAATCATTTCAGTTTTCATATTTTCTTCAATGGTTGTTCTATCAATTCTTACTTTTACTGCATTAATGTTTGGCCAATGTTAATGTATATCTTAGAAATCCAATTTTGATTTTGAAAAGGAGAGGAATTGGACAGATGTGAATTGGTAGGATATGATCTTTTCTTAGCTGCAAAAATTGAGAAAAGATTTACATTCAGAATAGAAATATATCTGAAAGTCTTATTAGTCAATTATGGAATCAGTTATGTAGGGCCAAAGCATGAGATTCTTATATCACAGAAATGTAGAATAAGGTTTCATGATTCTTTAATTGGATAGGATTCGAAATATCCAATCCATAGGCAATTAATTCCTGACTAGCAACTGAAGAGAAGATTAGCTGAATTGAATTAATAAATTACATCCCTGCATGCTTGCCTAAACCTCAGCTTGTTCATTGCTATTTTTCAGACTCAAATTATAATCTTAACTTAGATTCTTATTACTTAGTGATCTTAAGTCATAAAACACTATTTCTTTGGTTGTCTGCATTCATAGAGATATTGTTCACGACGCTTAAGTTAAATAATACCGTAGTTCAGTCCCTGTGGGATCGATACTTGGCTTGAAATAAAGCCACTTTACTACTTGTATGACCACGTGCACTTGCGTGTAGTTTTGGGTCGAACACCTTTACTAACCAACCATCCTAAAACCTCCACAAAGACTAACCGGGCAAGTTCTACATCCTCTACGCGGTATTGAACTAGGTATAGAGCTCACTCACTCATGGTACATGTTTTGCATTCATTCTGTCTGTCTGATTATACATTGCTAACAAAAACTACTCATGCTAATACACTAAATGACACAAAAAGATCCACAAAAATCATGATTTGCAATCAACAAGTACATAGCTAACCATCAAAATTTTTAAACAAGGTCAATTTTTCAAAACTTCAAAACTAGTGCAATTTATGGGCTGAGTAATCCTAAGATACTTTCTAATTAAACAAGAACATCCTAAACATGCCGTTTCTACTAGATAGCATGTACGAGGGAAAAGAAACACGGAAAAAACACTCTCAGACATATCCAAAAAATCCCAAAGATACAAGTACACCCCCTCCCTTTTTAAAAGAATGCTTCATCCCCAAAGCATAGAATATAAAGTAGAAGGAAGGAAACATGCATGTTGCACACTAAGTGCTCCCATCATCCTGCGGAGGTAATACCTCTGTTGCAGTCGTGGCACTGGCGGTGATCGACACACTCATTGGTGTATCAGTAAGGGAATGTAGTAGAGTTCACTTCTATAACCTCTGAAATTACTAGGTGTGAATGTGCTCACCCGAAGGATCCTTGCCACTCGCAAGCTCTGGATGGGTAGTGGTGGAGCTACTCGCTCCTCTTGCTCTCTCTAGCAGCTCCGACCTATGCTCGTTGTGAGTTTGTTGGCTCTCCAATATCGCTTGCTTGCACTCTTTCTGTTATTTCTTTCTCTTCTTCTTTAGGGTCTCTTCTCCAACATCCTTAGAGGCCCTTTTTTCCGCTTTTTCTCTCTCAGCTCCTGTTGGCTCCCAATATGCTGCCAAATCAAGCTCCTCGTCTATGCCAATGTTGAGGTCAGGAAGAGTGGGGGCTTCTAGAATTGTCGGTTGCCGTGATGATAGCTAGGCCACTTAGCTCCAAAGATCCCCCAACTCATCATGAAGGCTGCCAGTGTTAGTCTTCTCAGCCATGCCATCATTGAAGCAGCTCTCAAAGCTATCTAGCCTGGCATGTAGGGCCCGTGCAAACACCTTAATCTCAGCCTTCACCCAAGGCTTCACATTATCCATCATGGACTGAACCTTCTTCTCAGCTACGTTCAGTCTCTTGGCCATCTTCTAGAGAAATTCTTGAGGCACTAGCATGTATCCAACTGGAGTCTGGCTCGGAAGGCCCATAGGTGGTGCGGTGGAGGTGCTGGGAGCTTCCTCTGAATTACCGGTGTCTATATCTAGTATCTCCTCCTACTCTTGTGAGGTAGGGGCATTCACCTGCTCGCCTCTGATTGTCCATGGTACCGAGACTGCAGTAGAAAGTCGTGTCCAGCTTACCGGGTTCATTTCATCCCGAATTCAGCCAATATCTTCTATTCGCTATTCTCTGATCAACTACTCCTCACCATGACGCACCTTGATACCTGCCTCTGTGCACGGCCTAAATATGAGACTCGGGAACGGGATGGTAGTGCATAATACCATAGCCCGATCCCGGATCTTCTCTGCAATGACCCTCGGGATTTTTATGGGGTATCTGGACATGATACATGCCACCAATACTGATCTGTCTGCATTGAGGGTATTTTTATTCACGATCGGGGCCAACAGTGGAGAACTAACATCTAGCAAGATTTTGCTATGAAATTTAATGAATTCTTTATGACCTGCTTTCCGCTAGTGACCTATTCTGCTTCCTCTTTGTCCTCAGCAATAATCCTAGCCAACCACTAAATCTGCCTCCGCCTCTCTTCAATGCCTAAATGCTTGATCTTTTTCATGGCATCCACCCGGTAGTCATACTCTAGTGTAGTGTGTGGTGGTATAAATTGGGGTCCATATAACACCCGAGCAATAATGCACTAGGATATATCAACATTGCGGCCTCGTACCATGACGCTCTCCAATTTGGGCTGATCTTTCAATATTTTCCCTTCCTTTGCTTTTTGCTCCATGGTCGCCGAATAATTCGCATAGAACTCCCAGACGATTTCTTAGATGTATGGATTAGGGGTTCTAGCCTCCAATCGAACCCATAATAACTGAATATCTGCTTCATCTCCTCTACCTCATTCAGTGCATTGGTGAGGATCTGTGGCTCTTCTTGAATACTCCGCTTAGGTTTGTTCTTCTCGGTGATAGCAATACCTTGTTCATATATCTCCTGGGCTCCTAATACTCTCCACCGAATGGTACAGCTCTCCCTAAGTTGAGTCTGCTCCTACTCGGCATTGGCTGCCTCCTCCTCAGATCCAGACTCATTGTCTCCATCACTAGATTGGGCCTCCTCTAACCCCTCATCATCATTAGAGCCACTTCCGGACTCTTGGGCTCTTTCCTCAGCTCCCTCAGACTAGGGAGCACCAGCAGATGTGGCGGTGGGCGCCTCAGCTTAGGCCATAGCTTTTTCCCTAGTGGTTCAGGTCCCGTCAGTATCAGATGTATCGATCCTGTATTCCTCCACTGAACCACTAGGTGTGTTGCCCGCTTGTTCGGATTGGGAGGTTTCATGTCACGACCAGAACGGAGGCCCGAATCGAGACACCGGACAAAGAGCCTGGAGAGACCCCAAGTCGACCCATGGCATGAACATTCAATTAACTCAATTAATTAAACAGAAGGATTGACATAATAATCTTAGAAGAACTCTAAAATAATTTTAACATCAGAAATACACAAATCTGAAGTTGAATACATTCTATTGTCTGAAAAGCCTCTAAGTCTGATGAGTTGATGGAACAAGACCCCAACTAACTATCTAATACTGAAATTGAAAGTACATCAATATCTGAAGGTAAATGGTCCTGGGGAGAAGAGGACTCACCACTAAACTAGGTGCTAACTCTGGAACTGGCTACTGATGAGGCTGAGACTGAGTGGCGGGGACTGTATTATGAAACGATACAACATAGAGTATGCGGTAAGTACATGGAATGTACTGAGTATGCAAGGTAAGTAAAACTTCTTAAATAAGTAAAATCATTTAAAAGATGCATATTGTAAAATATAAACGAAATAACAATCTGAGAGTAGGGCTTGCATGCTATCTTTCTGAAAATGTGATCTCAACATAACACAACATCATAACTGAATCGATTGACTCAAAGCTGAAATCTGATAGTCATGACTAAAACTGAACATCGTGTCAAACCTTCTTAAGAACATACCTAAATATATATATATATATATATATATATATATATATATATATATATATATATATATATATATATATAAAAAACTAAAATCATGAGGAACAATGGGAGACTCATCTTTTAACCGACATATGATGATAAAGCTTACATGGTCCAAATATTACACTCAAATGGGTAGAGTCGTCCAAAGTCTTACCAGGGCTAAGGATGATACCATGATATCGATATCAAGCTCGTGGTCCAATTGGAGCAAGGGATAGCTCACATAGGAGGTCCCAATATAATCTAATCATACCTACGTTGGCGCGTAGTTTTGAGGTATAGGGTTGACTGACCCATAGCCTACTCAGTGCTAGACACTACTCCCACAATATGCATATGCTCTCCATCATTTTTCAATGAAGCTAACCATCATTTTTTGATGAAGCTGAATAATCATAAATACATAAATTTGAATCATACATGAGGAACCTTAGCTCAAACCATACCACAGCTGAACAAAAATGGGAGTCTTCGCTCAAAAAACTATGTGGTAAGCTAAATTCATAAAGTCATAATCATACTTGAACACATGGGCATTGCCCTATACTTTAACATACTTGAAAATACATAATTCACTTGGAAACTTGATCTTAAACATGGGTAACTTGAAACATGCTTTTCTCATCAATAATTCATCATAATTGAACATACATCATAAATCTCAACTTTATAAATCCTTCATGAATGGGCATCATAATTTGGAAAACTAGTAAACATGATTAGAAATTGAAAACATGATAAAACTTGCCCAGGAATCGTACTTTATCAATTAAAACATATTTACATCATACCCATTTACATAGATTTAGGAATTTCATGCATCGGGTTAAAATTCCATAGAATCAACTCATAGATTTTCATGAATTAGAGAGGGATTGGGCATGGGTGTGAACAGATTCACCCATTCATAATCCTACATACCTAATTATAGTTGATTCTTACACTTCTATGATTTCCCAAGGAAGAATTGAGAAGAACTTGAAGGAAAAAAAAGCTTGATCACCTCTCTAACTCTCTACTTTGCATGCATGAGTAAGAATGGCCTAAAATGAACTTAACCCCTTAAAACTCATCATTCATAACTTAAAACAACATAGTTTAGGCCTTAAGATCACAGGAATTATGGAAAGGACCTTACTAAATTCGCAGGAAATAACTGACTGCCAGTCCTTACGAGGGACATGATGACTCGTCACTTTCGGCCGCGACTCATGACATCATTCGTCCTGTACACTGCCTAACAGTCATCTAAGGTTCGTCACGAGGGACATCATGAATCGATACAAGTGACCACAACTCGTGGTCACCACTCGTCACATGAACTGCCTTAATTCCCAATAATTTCATCCTGCTGACCACGACCCATCCCAGGAATCGTGGTGACTGATTACGACTCGTGGGGTCCTTCCATAAGGTACACTACCATTTTCTTCTCCTTCCCCGTCATCCTTGCCCACGATTAAGTCAACGAGTTGTGGGGTCTAACCATGACTCGTGGACACATCCATGGGAACTTGGAATCCCAAAGCCTAACTCATAACCCGATCTTCACCATGAGTCACATCACAGCTCGTGGTCTATCCCCACGGGTCACATCACGACCTGTTTTGTGACCTGATGCTAGATTCCCAATTTTCTCCGTTTCAACACCCAGGTCTGATCTTTGGGCTTCCGGTTGTATTACAATATCTCCCCTTTTGGAACATTCATCCTCAAATGATGGAAAACATATAGAAAATCAAAGAAATGCAATCATCATATTCAAATACTGATCATTTAAGTTGAACACTTACGGAATGACTACCTCTGAACTCAACTACATGGCTGAGCTGAATTCATGAATCATACAAACATTCACATACATGAAAGAAACTTGGGCACATGAACTGAACTTGAAAACTAAATAGAGTTTTTAGGGCAAAACTGATACCTCAAGCTGGAACTGAGCCGGTAGAGAATAAATGTGGGTATCTAGCTATCATGTCTATTTCGGCCTCCCACGTAGCTCCTTCAACATGCTGATTCCTCCATAAAACTTTGAATGAGGCTACTTTCTTGTTCCTTAGCCTCCGAACTTGATGATCCAGTATTTCCAACGGAACCTCCTCATAATGAAGGTTGTCTTTCACACTAACACTGTCCACCGGAACAACTAGAGTTGGATCGCCCAAACACTTCTTTTAGAACGATACATGGAATACAAGATACACAAAAGCTAATTCTGAGGGCAACTCCAATTCATATGCCACCTTGCCAACCCGGTTCACAATTCGGTAGCAGCCAACATAACAAGGGCTGAATTTTCCTTTCTTTCCAAACCGCATCACTCCCTTCATGGGTGACACCTTTAATAACACCCAATCATTAACTTCAAACTCAAGTTCCCTCATTCCCACATTGGTATAGGACTTTTGGCAACTTTGAGCTATTTTCAACCTGTCCCATATGAGATAAACCCTCTCTATAGCCTCATGGACTGAATCTGGTCCTATCATCACAGCTTCACCAACTTTGAACCAATCAATAGGCGATCTACATCTCCACCCATGGAGAGCCTCAAATGGAGCCATCTGAATACTAGAATAGTAGTTGTTATTGTATGCAAAATTGATAAGAGGCAAATGATCATCCCAACTACCCTTGAATTCAATCACGCATGCTCTCAACATGTCCTCAAGGGTTTGAATTGTTCGCTCCGCTTGACCATCTATTTGCGGGTGAAATGTTGTGCTGAGCTTAACCTGAGTACCAAGTCCTTTTTAAAACGACTTCCAAAACTGAGAGGTAAATTGGGTACCTCTGTCCGATATGATGGACAAAGGCACTCCATACAATAGAACCAGTTCCTAGATATATAATTTGGCCTAATCCTCCACCGAATCTGTGGTTTTGAGTGATAGAAAATGGGTGGCCTTGGTCAACCTGTCTACCACAAACCAAATGGATTCATAGTGTCGTCGAGTGCAAGGAAACCCTGTGATAAAGTCCATATTGATTTCTTCCCACTTCCAAGTAAGAATTCTAATATCCTGAAGAACACCTCCCAATTATTGATGCTCAACCTTTACTTGCTAATAGTTTGGATACTTAGCTACAAACTTCGCGATGTCCTTCTTCATGTCATTCCACCAATAGACTTCCCGTAAGTCACAGTACATCTTGGTGGCACCTGAATGGATAGAATACCTAGATCCATGAGCCTCGTGCAACATCCGGCTCCTCAAATCATCAACATCCAGAACACATAAGTGACTCTGGTACTGAAGCAAACCATCTCCCTCTTTGGAGAAGACCTCTACCTTCTGATTCTGGAAGGCTTCCTTTAACTTGACCAAAATCGGATCCTCGTCTTGTCTAGCTTTTACATCAGTTACCAAAGATGATTCTAATCCGTTCTAAACAATAACACCGCCATACCTCGAGTCAACCAACCAAACTCCCAACCTTGCAAGTCGATGCACATCCCTCACCAGCTCCTTCTTCCCCTCATCCACATGGGACACACTCTCCGTAGAGAGTCTACTAAGTGCGTCCACTACTACATTGGCCTTATGATAACATCCAAATTATATTCTTAATTCAAATAATATACACAATCGAAGTATCAAAACAAGTAACCCGATGAGTGTCGGGGTTGAATCCCACGAGGACTAGGGAATGATAAATTCAAGCGTCGATTGAGAAATTGATATTATCTTGCACCATATAGATGTAATATAAAAGCAAGTAAAATTAGGGGAGTTAAACATTGAAGAGAATTACAAAAATTGATTCATTGAACTAAAAGTAACAAGATCAGCTAAGTTGTTGACAATAGTGTGAAATACTAGAGGTGCGGTGTAGATGAAATACTAACTAGATCGGGATAGGCTAGGTCACCTCATAAGTTCAACAAGTGGAAATAATCTCGGGATGTAGGTATCCTCAACTTCTTAGCCTATTGACTACCCCTTGCTAGAGTTTTCTCAAGCTCTAGCTACAATTTAGCTCAACCCGAATTGATTTCGATCAGCAGTTGTACTATTCCTAGCTATTAGCTGCCAATTAGGAAGGAGGAAGTAATTTCAACTATTTCTAGCTTAATTTTACAATCTCTTATCCATGCCCACTACTAGATTCCCTTCCAATACTTAATCATTCTCTCTCGAGCAACAATCGAGCAAGGATAGATAGACCCATATCATCAATGGATCTTCATTAATAGATTGAAGAGAATCTAATAGATTTACACTTAATTGAACATTATGAAGATTACTCTAGAAATACCCAATCCAATTAAGTATTCATCATCACACACCTCTAGTTAATGAGTTTAGCTATTCATAGTTAAGAAATTCAAAAATACATTCATCAATAGCATCATTGGATTTAATAATAAGAATAGAAAAATCAAATGCACAATTATCATTCAACTACAATTGAAACTTACTAATACCAAAGAAGAAAATAGAGCAGAGTATTTTCCACAAGTTTCAATAAAAATCCCCTTCTCTCAGCTAAAAGAGGAAATAATGATGTAATGTGTACTTGGATTTTCTCTCTCGATATATCTATATCTTCTTTCTTCTCTCATTTTCTTCCTCCGTTGGTGTAGAGTACTTTTTTCTATTTATACCCTAAAAAGTAGGGTACTTTTCATCTCATTTTCAGTGTTGAATGATTATATCCTTAATAGCACATTTTAGAACCGGCGAAGGTACAGGCAGTTCACCAATGAAATTTGTGAACCGCCGGGTATCTGCTCTTCTTCTGCACTCATTTCCAATGAACTTCGGCAGTTCACCCGACATTTCACTGATGCCAATTCGTGAACTGCCGGATCTTCAATGCCAATTTCAGAATTCCTGAGTGTCATTCGGCAACTAAACCGGTGACTTCTGTTGATGAGTCGTGAACCACCGGTGGCATTCAACCTCTTAGGCAGTGACATTCGGCTTTTAGCCGGCGTTTCACCAGTTGACACCTGCGCCTCGCCGCTGATGCTCACTTCCTCCTTTTTTCTCTTTCTTCAAACTTAGGCATCTGCACACAACAAAAGCAAAAAGGGAATAAAATCCAAATAATAAACTCGGAAACAATACAAAAACTCAAGTTTTAGAGTCTAATGAGTTGGTAAATTACAAACTCATCACCTTACCCGGATGGTAAAGGACACGCATATCGTAGTCCTTGAGTAGCTCCAACCACCTCCTTTGCCAAAGATTGACATCCTTCTGGGTAAACACATATTGTAAACTCTTATGGTCCATAATCACATCCACGTGGACCCCACACAAATAATGTCGCTATATCTTCAACGCGAATACCACCGCGGCCAATTCAAGATCATGGGTCGGGTAATTCTTATCATGAACTTTTAGCTGGTGAAGGCATATGTTACAACTTTTCCGTGCTGCATCAATACACACCCAAGTCCTATCCTTGAAGCATCACAATATACTATGAACCCATCGGTACCCTCTGGTAGAGTTAACACCGGTGCTAAGGTAAGGCGAGTTTTCAACTCCTGAATTCTCCTCTCACAAGCCTCTGACCATTGGAATTTCACCTTATTTTGGGTCAATTTGGTCAAGGGTGTTGCAATAGATGAGAAACCTTCAACAAATCTCAGATAGTAGCCGGTTAAACCCAAGAAGCTCCAAATATCTGAAGGATTCACCAGT
Source organism: Datura wrightii (assembly GCA_035772735.1). Taxonomy (NCBI): domain Eukaryota; kingdom Viridiplantae; phylum Streptophyta; class Magnoliopsida; order Solanales; family Solanaceae; genus Datura; species Datura wrightii. The sequence continues at coordinate 103,910,504 of JASDFA010000007.1, forward strand.
GTAGGCCAATTCTTCACTGCTTCTATCTTCTGAGAGTCCACCTTTATACCCTCACTTGATTCCACATGACCCAAAAACACCACGGAGTTCAACAAAAACTCACACCTGTTGAATATGTCATATAATTGGTGATCCTTGAGAGTCTATAGCACTACTCTCAAATGAGTGGCATGCTCCTCCTCGCTCCGAGAGTATATCAAGATATCATCAATAAACATAATCACGAACATATCCAGGTATGGCTTGAACACCCTGTTCATCAAGTCCATAAAAGTTGTAGGAGCGTTCATTAGTCCAAAAGACATAACTATAATCTCATAATGACCATACCGCGTCCTAAAGGTTGTCTTCGGGATATCGCTTTCCCGAAGTCTGAGCTGATGGTACTCGGATCTGAAATCTATCTTCGAAAAGCATTTGGAATCCTGAAGCTGGTCAAATAAATCATCAATCATGGATAGAGGATACATGTTCTTGATGATGACCTTATTCAATTGCTGATAATCAATACACGTACGAAGAGTACCATCTTTCTTTCGAACAAAGAGAACTAGTGCACCCCATGGGGACTTGCTCGGTCTAATGAAACCCTTATCTAATAGGAACTTCAATTGTTCCTTCAACTCTTTTAGCTCGGCTGGAGCCATTCTTTAGGGAGGAATAGATATAGGCTGCGTTTCGGGAAGAAGGTCAATACCAAAATTGATCTACCGCTTGGAGGGATTCCCGGTAGATCATCAGGAAAGACTTATGGGTACTCACATACCACAGAAACTGACTGGATAGTCGGGGTCTCGAACTCAACATCCTTAACCCTAACTAGATGGTACACACAACCTTTGGAGATCATGTTTCTGGCATTAAGGTAGGAAATGAAACAACCTATAGGCACAGCTGAACTACCCCTCCACTCTATGACTAGCTCACCTAGAAATTTGAACTCTACTGCCCGGATTCTATAATTAACTGAGGCATAACATGCAAATAGCCAATCCATTCCGGGGATAACATCAAAATCGGTCATGGCTAACTCTACATGATTTGTTGAGGTGACTTTGTAAAGGACTATTACCAGGCAACTTCTATACACCCCTCTAGCTACAACGGAATCACCTAGTGGAGTAGATACTAAGAAGGGATCTGAAAAAACTTCGGGACTAACTCCAAAATTACTAGCCACATAAGGTGTCACAAAGGATAAGGTATCCCCCGAATCTAACAAAGCATATACATCAAGATGGAAAACTCGTAACATACTAGTAACCACATTGGGGGAAGTCTCCTTCTCCTGACGGGTTGCGAGGGCATAGAGTGTATTCTGGCGCTGACCGCCAGCTGAACTAGTCGAAGCACACTGCTGTGGGGACGTGCTACTAGAGCTGTTGAACTAAAAGCTAGGCCTCGACCCCCATCATAGCCCTGTCTCACTACTGGGCAATCTCTAAGCATATGTGTGAACTTGTCACACCTGAGGAAAGAACTTATACCTGCTAAGCACTAGCCCGTGTTCCCCCGACCATACCTACCGCAAATTGGGATGCTAGAGTCTGCGGGCCTGCTGCTCTGACCCCTAGAGCCTGATGCACGCCCTCTCTAGTCGTGCTTAGGTTTGGATGGTGCACTCAACACTGAAGATGTTGGGGCTGAAGATATCTAGTGAGCCTGCTGTCGGTACCCACCACCTAACCTCGGCTGAGGAAACCTGTAGCTTTTGGTGTTGGCCTTCTTGGCCTCTCTCTCCCTCATATGCACCGCATCTTCTGGGGGTATAAGACTATCCAAGGGAAATTCATATCTTGGTGGAGCATAGTTGTCCTGCAATCCTTGTCAAAATAGCCTGTCACACCATGCGCAAACCTACTCACCCGTGCCCTCTGATCAACCACTAAATCTAGTGCGTACTTTGATAGGCGAGTGAACTAAGGGCATACTCCTACACTGTCATTTTCCTTTTCTTAAGATTTAGGAACTTGGCTGCCTTCAGCTCCCTCATCTAACGTGGGAAGAACCGATCTAGGAACGCAACATGGAACTCCTCCCAAGTGATAGGGCCTGCTCCAGTGGCCCTGCTATTATTCCATTGTCGAAACCAGATGTGCGCGACCCCTTTCAGTTGGTACGAGGCCAACTCCGCACACTCAAATCCATTCACCCCCATAACTTGGGTGATCTTCACAATCTCATTAATGAACTCATGTGGGTCCTCATCTACTTTTGACCCAAGGAACTCTAGCGGGTTCATTCTCAAGAAATCCCTAACTCGAGCCGCCGCCACATTGCTATTTTGCAGGACATGCGCAACTGCTTGCTGATTGACCTCAGTAGTCAAGGCCTACATGAGCATCTGAATAGCTGCCCTAAATTCAGCATGGGCAACCGGCTCCGGTGCATAGTCCTCTTAGAATGGTGGGGCCTGTTAGTGCCTATTTCTGTTGCCATCCTCATGGCCGTCTCTATTTCTATTCCTCCTACCGTTAACTCTACAGGGAGCCATGATTCTGGAATCGCGAGTATCATGAATTAGAAGGATATGGAAACATTTCATCGCATGACATAGATCAAGAAAGAAGGGAACATTTCCTAAATGTCTCGTAGCCTCTTCTTCATAAGTGTGGCACGCTTCACACCCATGAAAAATACTTTAATTAACGCGGCTTTCGAACACCCTAGGACACTTCAAACTTATTGCTCTGATACCAAGTTTGTCATGACCCGAACGGAGGCCCGGATCGGGACACGGGACAAGAAGCCCCAAGAGACCCCAAGAGACCCCAAGTCGACCCATGGCATGAACATTCATCTAACTCAATTAATTAAATAGAAGGATTGACATAATAATCTTAGCGGAAGTCTGAAATAATTATAACATTAGAAATAAATGAATCTGAAGCTAAATACATTCTATTGTCTAAAAAGCCTCTAAGTCTGATGAGTTGATGGACAAGACCCAAACTAACTCTCTAATACTTAAACTAAAACTACATCAATATCTGAAGGAAAATGGTCCTTGTGAGATGAGGACTCACCAGTAAGTTTCATGCTAACTCTCGAACTAGCTACGAACGGGGCTGAGACTAAGTTCCGGGACCTGTATCATGAAACGATACAGTATAGAGTATGCGATCAATACGTGTAATATACCGAGTATACAAAGTAAGTAAAACCGCTTAAATAAGTAAAATCATTTAAAATATGCATAATGTAAAACATAAACGAAATAAGAATCTGAGAGTAGGGCTTGCATGCTATCTTTTTGAAAACATGATATCAGCATAACATAACATCATACCTAAATCGATTAACTCAAAGCTAAAATATGATAGTGATGACTAAAACTGAACATTGAGTGAAACCTGATTTAGAACATATATATATATATATATATATATATATATATATATATATATATATCTGAATTGATGAATATGAATAACTAAAATTATGAGGAACAATGGGAGACTCGACTTTTAATCGACATACCACGATAGAGCTTATGTGGTCCCAATTATCACACTCAAGTGAGTAGAGCCATCCAAAGCCTTTCCAGGGCTAAGGATGATACCATGATATTGATATCAAGCTTGTGGCGCAATCATGGCAAGGGATAGCTCACATAGGAGGTCCCAATATAATCTGATCATACCTATGTTGGCGCGTAGTTCTGAGGCATATGATTGACTGACCCATAGCCTACTCGGTGCTAGACACTACTCCCAAAACATGCATATTCTTTCCATCATTTTTCAACGAAGCTGACCATCATCTATTGATGAAGCTGAATAATCATAAATATATAAATCTAAATCATACATGAGGAGCCTTGGCTTAAACCATACCACAAGCTGAACAAAAATGGGAGTCTTCGCTCCAAAAACCATGTGGTAAGTTAAATTCATAAAGTCATAATCATACTTGGACATATCGGCATTGACGATACTTTAGCATACTTGAAAATACATAATTCACTTGGAAACTTGATTTTAAACATGGGTAACTTGAAAATATGATTTTCTCCTCAATAATTCATCATAATTGAACATACATCATAAATCTCAACTTCTCATAAATCCTTCATGAATGGGCATCATAATTTGAAAAACTAGTAAACATGATTAGAAATTGAAAACATGATAAAACTTTCCCAGGAATCGTACTTTATTGATTAAAACATATATAGATCATACCAATGACATAAATTTAGGAATTTCATGCATCGGGTTAGAACCCCATAGAATCAACTAATAGATTTTCATGAATTAGGTAGGGATTGGGCATGGGAGTGAACCTATTCACCTATTCATAACCCTACATACCTGATTATAGCTGATTCGTACACTTCTCTTATTTCCCAAGGATGAATTGGGAAGAACTTGAAGGAAAACAAGCTTAATCACCTCTTTAACTCTCTACCTTTGCATGCATGAGTAAGAATGGCCTAAAATGAACTTAACCCCTTTAAAACTCATCATTCATAACTTAATACGACGTATTTTAGGCTATAGGATCATAGGAATTATGGAAAATCCCTTACTAAATTCGCAGGAAATAACTGACTGCCAATCCCCTGAGGGACATGATGACTTGTCACTTTAGGCCACGACTCGTGGCATCATCCATCCTGTACACTGCCTAACAGTCATCTAGGGAACATCACGAGGGACATCACGAATCATTACAGGTGACCCCGACTCGTGGTCACCACTCATCATATGCACTACCTTAATTCCCAATAATTTCATCTTGCTAACCATGACCCATCCCACAAATTGTGGTGACTGACCCACGACTTATAGGGGTCCTTCCATAGGGTACACTACCATTTTCTTCTCCTTCCCCATCATCCTTTCCCACAACTGACTCAACGAGTTGTGGGGCTTGACCACGACTCATGGGCACGTCCGTAGGGTCCTGGAATCCCAAAGTCCAATTCATATCCCGATCTTCACCACGAGTCACATCACGACTTGTGGTCTATCCCCACGGGTCATATCACGACCCGTTCTACGACCTGATGCCAGATTTCCAATTTTCTCCGTTTCAGCTTTCTATTCTGATCTTTGGTCTTCTAGGGTATTACATTTCATCTATCAATGTCATTCGAGTAGTTGCTTTTGATGCTTTCCTCTTCTGAGTCATTGTACCTGTGGATAAAAAGCATTAGAATTCCAAACCTGAGAAAAAATTAGGTAAAAAAATTCCTCAGTAACTTTTCACCGGTCTATAGTACAAGTCGTACCTTGGAGGTACAATCCGTACTGAGACTTGTAATATCTCAGATCAAAGTTACGCCTTTTAGGTACGACTCATACCACGAAGGTACGATCCGTACCACGAGTCTTATAAGGATGCCCCTTTAAAACCAATGTTTTGTATTTTTCTACAACTCATGGTATAACCCGTAAGTCAATTCCACGAGTCGTAGCAAGGATTGTACTACCACTTTTGGACTTAACCCCTTTCAAACTCCTGGTACGATTAATAGGTATGACTCATAACAGGATACTACAGGAGATACTAGGTTTTGTACCTCTTAATTTTTACATGTTGGGTTTGGGACAGTCCCAACGAGCCACCCTACGAGTCGTAATGTGAAACCACAAGTTATTGGAAGACTTGTGAACCCTGTCCTTGCCTTATTTTCAAGTCGGTTTGCAGGTGAATTTAATTTTGTGTTGGGTGCTCAGAATCCCCCAAGTCTAGCCATGCATTCTTTAATTTTTACAACTACCCATTCCTCCTCTTTTTATTCACATCACGTAACTCAAGTTTTAGCAGTTCATGTCCAATTTTTAACATGTTCAACTCCTACCCAGTCACACATTTAATTTTCACATCACTGGTCATTGTCCTTTTCTATTTTTCATGCATTTTGAGGTCTCCATTGATTGCACAAGTTCACATAAGCATATAGGTCTTGTTACCCAACTCAAAGCATAAAAATTACTTGAATTTTCTTGTAAAACTGGCTCAACTTCGACTGAGAATCAGTGACTAGGGTTGGACTTTGAGTTTAGTAATGTTAATCAAGAAAAAATCTTGCCCAATTGATTGTGACCTTGACTTACGGGTGTGAGGGAGACATGGGTGTTTTTGTTAGTTCAAGTATTGATTGTGTGGGAGAAGAGTCTGACAAGTTTGAAGTTTAAATAGCTTTTAGGGCAGATTTTAAAAAATCTGGGTCGAGTCGGGCTATTTTACTCAATATGACCCATCACGACTTGTACCACAAGTTGTAGGAAGGCCCTACGACTCATCCCTAGGACTCATAACAAAGATGTTAATAAAACTTACCTATGGACGTACGAGTACATCCTATGACTCGCACCATAAAGGTACGACCTGTACTATGACTCGTAGGTCACTCTTAATTGGAGGTCGATTCCTTGCATAGTTCATAACTACAGTGAGGACTACGACCCATATAATGAAGTTACAAGTCGTAGGAGCATATCGGCTGTGCAAATTTCACGACTAATTCGGTGTGGTTGTTGAAGAAGTACTACTATTACTGCACGAATTACATGTATTAGATAAATATTGTATAGGAAAATCAAAATAATTTTTTTATAAAAAAAAAGATAAATAATTGAGTGTTAATTTAGTTGATTAAAAGATAAAGTTTATTTAAAATTTAAAATAATTTTGTTTGTACCCCTAAACTCATGCACTGAGATACATCTTTGCTTCTCACAGCGACTCATACTACAGTCTGTACAATCCTTTTACAAATCATACTGAGACCCGTAACACCAGTTTGTTCTACAATTTTTATGCCACCTATTTTTGTTTCACTAGCACACTAAGCACACACAAGTCAATAAACTTGGATTTCCTCCAAAGAAGTGCTTGATTTAATACTGCAGCACGACGCAGGTGGTTCAGTTACTTAGAATTTACCAAACCACCTCATGGGTTGCCTCCTAGAAGTGCCTGATTTAACATCTCGGCATGAAGCAAGTCTCTTGACTACTCAGACTTCGTCAAGGAACTCAGACTCATCCTCGATTGCTGAGACCACTCTATACTCCTTTGGTTGCTTCATTCACCTATAGACATTGAAGGTGAACTCTTCTTTATTGAGTTTGAATTTTAACTAGCCAGCCTTCATATCTACTAAAGCCCTCTCAATGGCAAGGAATGATAACCCCAAAATGATGGGGACCTCAAAATCAACCTCGCAATCAAAGATCACGAAGTCCGCTGGGAATATAATTTTTTCTAATTTAACAAGCACATCAAAAAGGATCCCCAAAGGCTTTTTCACAGTTTGGTCGGCCATCAACAGTGGCATAGTAGTTGGTGTGGGGGCTCCTAAGCCCAGCTGCTGAAACACAGCTAACGGCATCAGATTGATGCTTGCTCCCAAGTCGTAGAGTGCCCTCGCGTACTAAACATCACCAATTATACATGGAATGGTGAAGGCCTGGATTCTCCTTCTTCTGGGAATGGACCCGAGAGGCTATAGTGCTACAATGATGCACGTTGTCCACAGTCTCATAGCTCACAACCTTTTCTTAGTAACAAGGTCCTTCATAAACTCGTCGAATCCCGACATCTATTCCGATGCCTCGACCAATGGTATGTTTATAGATAATTGTTTTAGCATTTAAGAGAATTTCTGAAACTTACCATTCGCCGCCTTCTTCTTCATTCTTTGAGGGAACGGTGGCGATGGTCGTGGGATAGCATTATAAATCTGTGTGGCCCCTTGTTTCTCTCTTTGTTCAGCCTCAAGCTCCTTCTCAACACTTGGAGCCTCAATCAACTCAGCATCCTCATCATGCTCATTCTCAGCAACCTCTTCTTCATCATCAATTATGCGTTCTTTCTTCCTTTAAAGCTCAACTACAACTGACAGAGGGGAATCAATTGTCACACCCCACCTTGGGGGGCATGACGGGCACCTGGTGCCTACTAGACTCTGAGCAGCTAAATGGTTCAGCCTGAGCACATCTAGTGCTTTGGCTGACTCTGGCTCTATTTCAAGAAACGAACCGGCTATATAACGGTTGTAAATACAGCCTCTGGCTGACTGGGCCTATTGCCACCTGTACTGTATCATCAGCTAACCAGTATCATCTCATATAGGGAAACCTATATGGGCCGACAAGGCCACCATGCTGTCTAATTATTTGCAACTTAACAATAGTATACTGAATAACTAAGTGACCGGCAAGGTCACCACTACTATCAGACTATGGCCCCACACGGCCAACATAATCAACTAAACACATATATACATGCACGGCCTCACACGACCGGCTCCACTACCACAGGTAAATATCAGACTACAAGCCTCTAGGGAGTAATAATAGAATGGTCAGGACAGGGCCCCGACCTACCCAAACTGTAATCAAAAAGGAGATAGGAGTAACCTCCGACTGTCTAGCTCCGGAGGATAGGAGCTGACAACTCTGCTAACTGAATCACGAGGGATCGACTCCTCATCTGTGTGTACCTGCAGGCAAGCAATGCAGCGCCCCTACGGGCGTCAATACCACAGGTACCGAGCATGTAAGGCAAACTGAAATATACAACTCAAATGGGTAACAACAACAACATGAAGTACATGCAGGAAGTAGCTGAGGATAACTAGGAAGAGTTTATTTATTCTGTAACTAAACTGAGCGTACCTGATGACGTGTTGTCCTACTGTCTATCAGTATCTAATAGCACATATAGACATACATATAAATACATTCAATACCTGACCGACCCCCATAAGCCAGAAGGTGCCAACCAACAGAACAATCAATTTACCCCTACCCGGGTCTAAACCAACCAAAAACAAGTCACTCCACTCATCTGATAACTGTGAGCTCCTCCTACCGGCCCCCTTGGGTACATAGCTCAGGCCTCAGCCTCTGACAATAAACTGTGTCTGAGTCTGAAGACTCCTGCCTCTGGGCGCAAGTGCTCACGGGGTAATCTTCTGATGTATCTGTGACTGAAACTGCCCCTGGGTGCAAGCACGCAACAGGGTAATTTTATAAAAAAATCTGTATCTGAAACTACCCCCGGCCACAAGCGCACACAGAGTAATCTGCCCCTGTAAATAGGGTAATCTGGCTCTGCGCAGAGCAAACTGAACTTCCCCTGCAAGCAGGGTAATCTGGACCGTATTATCATAGTGGTCGGCCATCATCGTCCTCTAGGCGAACGGCATCGCCCAGCTGGTGGCGGTATCTGAATCTGGTATCGACACAGCTATAACCCAGGGGCGGCGGGGATGCTAAAGGGTGCCCACATGCCATAACAAGTCTCAACATGCAAGACACAAACACAGCAAGCACGCTCAAATGAAAAATACTAATCATATTCTCTTCTTTTATTTCAAGGCCAGTCCATATCAAACAACTGATGCTATATTTTGTTTTACACTGTTTCTGATTGCTGGGCTAACTGCTACCTGGCCTTTATCTATTTACCTGATTAATCTTATCCGTACTCTGAAGTTATATCAATTTCTAGAGCCATATCTATTTCTGGAGCTACATCTGTATCTGGAGCTATTTCTATATCTGATTACTGATCTGATTACATCTGGATATAACTCAATAACATAGAACATGCCATCTATAACTGGATATAGCACAATGATAGAAAATGTGCCATCTATTACCAGATACAGTCTCAACAAATGTAATACATACTATCTGTAATCTTGCAAATTCATTATACTTCGTTTACAACTTCCATTCTGGATATTACGTAAGAACATACTGAGCTACTAGATGATACCACATTACTATCTAAAATCACCTGACTATCCGTTATTCTGATTATCACATAATACGTAATGATATACTAGCATGCTTTCTGGAAATTGTACTAAAATCGTTCCTGTACGCTGGGTATCTGTCAATAGCCTTTATTCTATTTATTTTCTAGACTGTACTTCCTGGCTTGCCGAATGAATAGCTTTACATACCTGGTTTCTGAGTACCCGACTGACCGATGTGATTTCCGTCGGTACTTCTGCCGTTTCTCCCAACTACATTCATATATATGTCAATTAGAACTAAATACACCAATATTCTGAAAGAAAACATTACTTTTGATATATTTATAGCTTAAACTTTGGCTTATCAAAATACGGTCAAAACTCGCTATTTCTCGAAAGTCCAGAAGGGAGAAATACTCACTTTAGGGATAGGAGTATATAGACACTAATTTGGAGAAATTCCACTTACCTTAGTTCGGTAGCACGACAATTCGCCGGCCGAATTTTGCGAAACTAAATCCGTAGGAATGCTCCTTACTGCTTAATACCTCGGTATCTGGAGTTAATTTGAGTTTGGACCGCGTTTCACGGCGTAATTGGAAGGAAATTATCAAGAAACCTTCGTTCCTCTTCCTCTATGATTTTCTCTCTGTTTTCTCTGGAAATTATAAGAATTTTAACATTAAAACCGAAGTTGGAGGCTCTATATACTTGGGCCTAGACAGGGCCAACGTGTCACGGAGCCAACGCGGAGGCTCCACCTCCATGACACGTTGCCATCGCGGAGGGGCTCTACCCCGGCTCCTTTCACGATGGTTCGACAGATTTCTTGTCCGGTCTTTTTCCGAGCCTTTTTATAGCATGTATGGCTTTCAAATACTCTTAACCAACATGCGAATAGGCCATCTATGTGTTGGGAATTTTACGGGGTATAAAATTCTCCCCCCTTAAGAACATTCATCCTCGAATGTAAACTTCTATCTAGAGGACTTCTCAACTTACTCAACTTGTTTCTAGAGAAATTTCGGCAGAGTTTCCCCTATAATATGGACTATACCAAAAACCTGAAATGCAGAAAAGTCCCATACAGGTACTCTACACAATACAAAAGTATTTAAATGACAGATTAAAATAGACTTTCTCATTTATATGTATACTATAAGGCACTTCATAAGATAATAATACCAACATTCCTGTCGCCTGACTAGGCCTGGAATAAATGAGGGTATCTGGTCTTCATATCCTCCTCGACCTCCCAAGTCATCGCCTCTCAGTTCCTGTTACGCCACAATACCTTGACAGACGCAATATCTTTAGTTCTTAATCTACGAATCTGTCTGTCTAAGATGGCTACTGGAACTTCTTCATATGCTAACTCTTCTGTGACCTGGACATCCTAAATTGGAACAACTGTGGAAGGGTCTCCTACAAACTTCCTCAACATAGATACATGGAACACTGGGTGAACACACGCTACCTCTGGAGGCAAGTTCAACTCATATGCAACTCGGCCTACTCTTCGCCGAATCTGATATGGCCCAATGAACCTTGGGCTAAGCTTGCCTCTCTTGCCAAATCTCATCACCCCTTTCATCACAGATACTTTCAAATATACCCAGTCATCTACTGCAAATTCTACATTTCTGCGCCGCATGTCCGCATAAGACTTCTGGAAGCTCTGAGCAGTCAGTAGGCGTTCTCTGATAAGCTTTACCTTCTCCTCTGACTGTTGAATGATGTCTGGCCCAATCAACGTTGATTCTCCCACTTCAAACCAGCCAACCGGCGATCTGCATTTTCGCCCATATAATGCTTCAAAGGGCGCCATCTGGATGGCTAAATGATAACTATTATTATAGGAAAATTCAATCAACGGCAGATGCTCATCCCAGCTACCCCCAAAATCTAGTACACACGCTCGTAGCATATCTTCGAGCGTTTGGATAGTTCGTCTGCTTGCCCGTCTTCCTGAGGATGAAAGGTTGTACTTAAGTTAATCTGCGTTTCCAGACCTCTTTGAAACAACTGCCTGATCTTGGGCAGATTTATATGCCCAAGTGATACTCAAACGTATCATTTTCGCCTTGTTTGTTGTGCAATGTGTATATATTCTCATGTAGTTGGTAATAAAATGTGAATTTATACTAACCAACATGATTAGGATTTGTTTTATAGGTAAATATGATTTTTAGGAGCTAAAATGCGTGTTGGAACAATATCGGAGTTCAACTCGGATGCGAGCGTGGAAAAGACATTGGAATGCACAAAGTATAGGGGCTCCGCGATGGAGCCGTGCCACGCTACCATCGCGGAGGCACACTGCCTGGAGAGGAAATTAAATGGCAAATTCCAGTGTGGCCTCGCGATAGCTCCGTGGCACGGAGATAGGCCTCCGCTTTGGCCTCCGTGCCACGTTGAGGCTAATTTACCGGACCCTGGATTTCCAGTGAAGGTTCGCGTCCACGCCGTGTCACGGAGGCAGTGCTCCGCGTTGGCCTCCGTTACACGTTGCTTGTTATTCCGGGAAAAATTCCCACTAGTATAAATAGAACACTTAGGTTTATTTTAATTAGTTCAGACTTGGTGGAGCAAGGATGTGGGTTAGAAGCAATTGAGGGACGAAAAAGCTAATGGATTTCTTCTCTTCCTTTCTTCTTTCTATCAATTGTATGCATGATTTACACTTGTTTTAGGATGATCAATCCACAAATGAGTGGCTAATTCTCTTCCTTGCTGAGGTTATGAATATTTGTGATGAATTTTGATTATTAATTTTATGTTTTTCCTCTTCTTCTTCTATGTTGTTCTATTAATTCTTGTTTCTACTGCATTAGTGTGTGGCCGACATTAATGTACATCTAAAAAGTCCTTCACTCGAGAGAGCAAGAAATTAGAAAGTTGTGAATTAATAGGGTATTGTTCTTAACTTGATTTGGGAAAATTGGGTTTTGATGTGATTTCCTGATAGAAATATACTTGAAAGCCGTATTAGTCAATTTAGGAACCGAAATTGTATTGCTAGGTCATAAATTGCATTTGATCACAGAAATGTAGACGGATGGTTTATGATTCTAAAGTGAAATTAAATACGAGAGTTTTAATTTCTAGGCTACTGTTCTTGGCTAGCAACATGAAGAAGAGATTAACCAAATTACTATTATAATGGAATTCATTACTTGTTCTTAACCTTGGCATGCTCATATCCATAGTTTAAATTCACAGTAAATAATTGTTAATAGTTTTAGTATATATATATTTTATAAACAAAAACTTATTTAACTGTTGGTTACGTTGTTGTTAGCATAATTAGAAGTAAGATAAGAATATAGTGTACTTAGGCAATTTTACTTATCCTGAGTCTCCTTGGATCGATACTTGGCTTACTTAGCCACTTTATTATTTGTTTGACCACGTGCACTTGCGTGTCGGTTTTACACCTATAGCAAACACTGCCCGAACAAGTTTTTGGCGCCGTTGCCGGGGAGGCTAGGCAATTGGTGAAATTGTGATAAGTGTAAATTTACTGTATTTTTGTTTTATTTTCTTAAGTGTTGACAACTTGGTCTTAGTATTTGTTTTAATTCTTTGTTCATTTTAATTTTTCTCTCTTTCGGATATCCTCATTGACATGACATCTTGGAATATAAATGGTGGATACGCATATTTCGGCGATTCTTGCATGAATTGCGGAGGACCCCACTTGTGGTAAAACTGTAACACATGCAATATAAGTGGGTGTCAATATGGCCATTGGGGTGATTGTCCAAAGGCATATTCCGCTCCCCCAAGCCCCCGCTATGATCATTCTGTTGTTTTTGCTGAATATAGGCATGTTGAAAATGAGGACTTGGGACGCCAAGTTCAAATAGAGGACATGATGAAACAACTCTTGGAGCAATCAGAAGCAATGAAGGAGTCGGTGGCAGAATTGATAATTCAGCAAAAGGAGAATGCAGAGGCTGTAAGCAGGATGAGCGTCAAACTCACGGAGATGTGTGCTGAGGCTGAAGCTTGTGATAATTTGCAGGTGACAGTTTTAGCCGATATTCAAGAGGAACTACAAGAGGAATACAAGGGTGAATTTTTGTATGAAGCCCGACAATTAGAATCTCTTGAGTGTCCCCGTGATCGGCTCATACCTATAGAAAATCCATTCATGGAAGAAGAGGAAGAATATCTCCCATTGGACCTTAATGGAGAAATAGATGTCGGTGTTGAAAAGGTGTATACAAGTAAGGAAGTAAAGCACAATGCAATTTCAGAGTTGAGGTTGATTGGACCACACTCGAAGCATTTTTCGACATTAAGTTTGGTGGACAACATAGAAATAGAGTCTTCCAAGCTTATAGAGAAGTGTCTAGAGGAGGATCAAGCCCCGTATATTCTGAAATTCGCTAACTCAGAGAGCCAAAATGACTTCGCTTACTTGAGGGCCATCAAGTGCAAAAGGCAACATCTACTACTTGGTCCTTACAATTTTTCACCACCACCCCTGGAGCATAAGAGAAAATTAGAAAAGAAATTAGGGGTGAGATTCATATCCTCAAGGTGGAGGAAAAAGTGGTGAAACTTCGTACGTCGAGCCGCGACGGTAAACCAGGCGCTGCACGGGAGGCAACCCATGAAAAATATTTTCTTTCTTTCTTTTTTAGTGTAAATAATTTTTATTTTTATTTTTCTTTTCTTGATTTGGGATATATTTTTTGTTGTAGTTAATATTTTTCATTTTAGTTAGGGAAATCTATTAATCTAACCAAGTTTGTTTAGTGAGGTGATTTTCAGGTCTAACGGAGAAAAATATACATGGAATCGGGAAGGAAAAGGCAAGGTATGAAAAAATAATTTTATTGAAGAAACAGTGCACTGGCGCGTTGGCTTCGTGTCACGGAGGAAGGGCTCCGCGTTACCCTCCGTGACACGTTGAAGGCAAAATCCGGATTTTTAAAAATTCCAGTAAGCCAACGCGTTGGCTCCGTGTCACAGAGGAGGGGCTCCGCGTTACCCTCCGTGACACGTTGCCTTATATTTGGTGCCGGGTCACACCGGGTTGCCGGGTGACCCGCGTGTTTTTCTTTAAATTAACCCCGATTTTTGCCCCTTTCTCCCCATTTCTTTTCCTCTCCGCGACCAAACATCCCAAATCCCCCTCCCCAATCAACGTGCCACGCCACTAAGCAAAGAAATCATCAAGTTTCTTCGGTTCTTCAACGTAAAGGTATGTTTTCCTCGTTTCTCTCTAAATTTTGGCGATTTTAGTCGAATTTGGGCAGGTGAGGTGAGATATATCGTCCTAAGTAGCAATTGAGCATGAAACTGAATTATTTTTGATTGATGAATGTTCGGAATGTTATTATTAGCGTTTGAACTTGTCGACTACGTGAATAAGTCAAAATTGATTGTAAAATTGAATTCTAGGGCTTTGGTTGTTGAAATTGACTTGGGTAATTTGATAATTCGGTGAATTAGATGCCGGGGTGTGTTTGGGAATTGAGATTAGTCAGAGTAAATATTGTTTGAATGTAAAAGACGACGACTTCTCGAATTTTTGGGGAAAATGTCGAAATTGTGCAAATTGGTTTGATTGTTTGGATTTGTGTGTATATATATATAGAACTTTTGTCGTTGATTTTATTTTATTTTTTTTTTGTTTTGTTTTTGTTGCTTGTGCGATGGTTGAATTGTTAGCGATAGTAGGATTGGGATTAGCTGTATGAAGTCTGAGTAGTACGCTAAGCGTTATGTTGTCGAAATTTTTGTGAACGCACTAAGCATAAATTGTATAGTTGATTGTTTTGGTGTAAATTGAGTTATCCTTGCCATAGTTTGTAAAAGTAGCTAAGGACTAAGTGTGGGGTAAACGTTGTGTAACCCGACCTTAGCCGAAGTTAACATGTATTTAGCTTAACGTTGTGCTTGTTTATGTATATTGACAGGTACAATGGCTAGTAGGCAGGATAAAGGCAAAGGTGCTTCTACTTATGGCACCGGGAGGAAAAGAATGAGATTGGGCACCGCAGTCCCAGCTGCACCAGCTGTTCCGCGCGGCCAACGCCGCCAATACGGAACAAGGTGGGTAACCGAGGAAGGGAAGAAGTGGTATGCTAAGCATAAGGAAAGCAAATACTTCCCGGAGGAACATATTGCACGGGAACCACTAGCATAGGAGTTCCCCCGTATTGTGCAGAGGATTGAAGCAGCTGGGCTCAGCTTTATATTTCAGGAGCCCAAGGAGTGCAACCTACATTTGGTCCGGGAGTTCTACGCAAATTGGAACCCGTCCATCAGAAGCCACACAATAAAAATCAGAGGGCAGATTGTCACTCTGGAACCCCAGCAATTTAATGCCATCGTTGGAGCGCGGGACACAGACGCTCACGTTCTCCGCCAGCTAAACATCACCCCACCGTACGCCTACATTAGACGTACGTTGTGTGGGGATCGATCCACAGCCCGATGGAGTAGACATAAGGAGAGGGATTACCACCAGACTCTGCCTTATTCGCAGATGAACAAGGAGGCCAGAATATGGCTGAAAATTGTATGTTCTTGCTTGATCCCGGGAGTTCACATGACGGATGTGACTCGGGACCGTGTCTGCTTGGTGTATGCCCTTATGAAAGGGCTGGAGATTAATGTTGGGGCGGTTATCATATCCGCCATGAAGAGAGCCAGACTACACTAGGGCCACAGATACGGGTTCGGCGGACTCATCACCACCTTCCTCCGAGGCCTCGATGTCGAGGAAGAAGCCTTGGATTACATCCCGCAGTTGGAGCGGAGGGCCCTCGATGTGACAAAAACTAAGGCCCCCGACACCACACACGGGCCAGTGCTGACTTTGGGCGAGCGACATGCTCGTGACGATCAGTACATGGCACGTATGTTTGGCATGCAGATGCTTCAGCTACAGATTGGTGGGAGACCAGCCACCGAGGAAGAGTTATGGCAGCTGGAGCTGGACTACCCATTTGGCGAGAACGCCAGAGCCTTGTGCCGAGTGGGACCAGCCTTCGTTGAGCCTACTAATGACGATGTCCCTACTGACGAGGAGACACGTCGGGAGGACTCCGATGTGGAGTCCGATGACGATGATGGAGCTGACTCAGACATGGGCGATGAGACAGCAGCACCGGATGAAGAAGTCGAATATTTCGACTGAGCAGGGAGTTCCACCACCCGAAATTTTGTGCTTTGTATTTTTGTGAACACTGGGGACAGTGTTCGATTTAAGTGTGGGGTGGGGAGTAGATAGGTGCTGGGACTTAGGCTCTAATCTGTTGTATGCTTTTTCCTTGGTTTGTATGCATGTTTGTGTTTCCCTGCTGTGAACTGATTGGTGTTGTATCCGTATATATTTTTGTTTGTAATGATGTGTGTTATGAAAAGTTGTGGTTGCCAGTGTAAATATTTTGTTAATATTCCTTTCTTATCGAAATGATCGATATTTTTCAAAATTTTTGCGAAAATATTTTGCACTTATCAAAATATTTTGTAAATATTTTTCTATCGACATGATCGATGTTTTGCAAAAAATTTTCGATTTTTATTTTGGGTTTCTTGGAGTTTGTTTTCGGTTCTTTTACCGAGAATAGTCCCATTGAACCGATGTCATAGTTAGTGACCGTTCCCTATGATGGATGGATGACGACCGTCTTAAGGGAAATGTAGTCGATAGGAGTAGGATTTTTAAATTGTTGTCAGTTTTTTTTCTTTGGTGGATTGCATCAATGAACCTGTAGTTGCTTTATGGTTGCAAAATTTCGTTGCGTGTTGTAACTGATGTTCAAAATGTGAAAGTGATTCGTTTGAAAGCATGCAACTTGTAAATATGTTGAGTTACCTAGGCTGTAGAATTCAATTCGGTGTGATTGAGGCTTAATTTTTGAATTCATGTAATTGGTTAATTAAAGAGTCTGTGAATGTATCTTGAATCGAGCATGTGCAAGAAGTGTGTGAAGTGAGGTATTGTTATTCCATGCTATTGTGAAGTGTCTAGAACTTGCCTGGTGTGTGTATAAAATGAAATGAAGGGGGTGTAGTGTTGGAAAGGATGTAGGCATTTCTTTGTTTAACCGAGAGTTTCTATTTTTTTCTTGTCATACTCTACCTTTTTATGTGATTGTATACCCTAGTCAGCCCGTTGAGCTTTTAGCTGTTTCTTTCTTTCTTTTGTCCAAAACGGTATAAACTAAGCTTTATTCCTTCTTTTCATTAGCCGTAAAGTCTATACAAAACTCTTAAGCGCTTAAGAAGAAAAGAAAAATTTTCCCGAAGTGGCAAAGAGTGAGAAGAGTGAAAAGAAAAAGAAAAGCAGAGTGAAGAAAGAAAAGAAGAGGTTGAAGAGGCATTTGGTATAATGAAATGATAATAAAGGTGCATGAAAACCCTTTGTTGTTGTGTCAAGTGTGTTTGAGGAAATGGGCCATACAAAAGTAAACAAGCATGAATGGGATGATGAAAAAGAGAAAAAGAAGAACAATATCCATGAGTCGATGGGAATGTGTTGAAAAGGCGCTTAAGGATGCTAGTGACTATTATTGGCTAATCCAATATATACTAGTTCCATAGCTTCCATTACAACCTATTAAAGTCCTACGTGATCTTACATTGCATTTCTTTATATTAGTGGAGTAATACACTAAGGGCAAGCCTAAGGTTCATGACATGAAGCATGTGAATTCTTTTGGGAGAGAGAGTGAAATTAATTTTTATATGCCCCTACTTGAATGTTTGTGTGTTGCATGAACATAAAGGGGAAGATTCTCTTGAGTTGTGAGGGCACATGCTTGATGAAGATTGATTTTCGTGTCGGATATCTTGATTAGCTGATTTGCATGAGTTTGCCGATATCGAGAGTCGATTCTTAAAGTCTAGGAAGTCTTGATGTATGAAAGGTCATTGCATTGTAAGACCATGCATGTTTTCTTGATGATTTGCAAAAATTGAATAATCGGTATGACCGTAGTGTAAATTGTCGCACCATAGTGACAAAGGTTGGGATGTAATTTGCATGAGTTTTGTATGTGTTTTTCGAGGACGAACAAGGATTTAAGTGTGGGGTAAGTGATCTTGGGCAGATTTATATGCCCAAGTGATACTCAAACGTATCATTTTCGCCTTGTTTGTTGTGCAATGTGTATATATTCTCATGTAGTTGGTAATAAAATGTGAATTTATACTAACCAACATGATTAGCATTTGTTTTGCAGGTAAATATGATTTTTAGGAGCTAAAATGCATGTTGGAACATTATCAGAGTTGGACTCGGATGCGAGCATGGAAAAGACATTGGAATGCACAAAGTATAGGGGCTCCGCGATGGAGCCGTGCCACGCTACCACCGCGGAGGTACACTGCCTGGAGAGGAAATTAAATGGCAAATTCTAGTGTGGCCTCGCGACAGCTCCGTGGCACGGAGATAGGCCTCCGCATTGGCCTCCGTGCCACGTTGAGGCTAATTTACCGGACCTTGGATTTCCAGTGAAGGTCCGCGTCCACGCCGTGTCACGGAGGCAGTGCTCCGCGTTGGCCTCCGTGACACGTTGCTTGTTATTCCGGGAAAAATTCCCACTAGTATAAATAGAACACTTAGGTTTATTTTAATTAGTTCAAACTTGGTGGAGCAAGGACGTGGGTTAGAAGCAGTTGAGGGACGAAAAAGCTAAGGGATTTCTTCTCTTCCTTTCTTCTTTCTATCAATTGTATGCATGATTTACACTTGTTTTAGGATGATCAATCCACAAATGAGTGGCTAATTCTCTTCCTTGCTGAGGTTATGAACATTTGTGATGAATTTTGATTATTAATTTTATGGTTTTCTTCTTCTTCTTCTATGTTGTTCTATTAATTCTTGTTTCTACTGCATTAGTGTGTGGCCGACATTAATGTACATCTAAAAAGTCCAATTTCACTTGAGAGAGCAAGAAATTGGAAAGTTGTGAATTCATAGGGTATTGTTCTTAACTTGATTTGGGAAAATTGGGTTTTGATGTGCTTTCCTGATAGAAATATACTTGAAAGCCGTATTAGTCAATTTAGGAACCGGAATTGTATTACTAGGTCATAAATTGCATTTGATCACAGAAATGTAGACGGATGGTTTATGATTCTAAAGTGAAATTAAATACGAGAGTTTTAATTTCTAGGCTACTGTTCTTGGCTAGCAACATGAAGAAGAGATTAACCAAATTACTATTATAATCGAATTCATTACTTGTTCTTAACCTTGGCATGCTCATATCCATAGTTTAAATTCACAGTAAATAATTGTTAATAGTTTTAGTATATATATATTTTATAAACAAAAACTTATTTAACTGTTGGTTACGCTGTTGTTAGCATAATTAGAAGTAAGATAAGAATATAGTGTACTTAGGCAATTTTACTTATCCTGAGTCTCCTTGGATCGATACTTGGCTTACTTAGCCACTTTATTACTTGTTTGACCACGTGCACTTGCGTGTCGGTTTTACACCTATAGCAAACACTGCCCGAACACTGCCAAAATCTAGCTGTAAACTGTGCTCCTCTGTCTGAAATAATAGATACCGGCACTCCATGTAATCTAACTATTTCTCTGATATATAATTCGGCATAATCCTCAGCCGAGAAGGTAGCTTTCACTGGAAGGAAATGAGCTGATTTTGTCAGCCTGTCAACTATGACCCAAATAGAATCATCTCTATGTCTAGTACGGGGTAACCCTATTACAAAATCCATATTTATTGCTTCGCATTTCCACAAAGGCACAGCTGTATCCTGCGTCAGACCGCCTGGTTTCTAGTGTTGTACTTTCACCTGCTGACAGTTAGGACATCTAGATACAAATTTAGCTATTTCAGCTTTCATATCTGGCCACCAGTAGATGTCTCTAATGCCGTGGTACATTTTCGTTGCTCTTGGATGGAGGGAATAGAGAGCGTAATGTACCTCATGCATGATCTGCTGGCAAAGCCTTGAAACATTCGGGACACATAGGCGGCCCTTACAACGCAGCACTTCATCCTCAGTCACTTGGAAATCTGGCTCCTTACCTTTCCGAACTCTATCTCTTAGCTGAATTAAGTCAGGGTCCTCGTACTGCCGTTCCTTTACCTCTATAACTAACGACGACACAGTAGAGTTCTGAATCACCGCTCTATTATTTTCTGTTTTTGCTACTCGAATGGCTAAACCAGCTAGTTGGTGAATTTCCTTAGCTAACTCCCGCTTCTCGGGTTGAAAATACGCCAAACTCCCCATTGACTTACAGCTGAGGGCATCTGCTACTACATTAGATCTCCCTGGGTGGTAGAGAATATTTATGTCATAATCTTTCAGCAATTCTAACCAACGACGTTGCCGCAGATTTAACTCCCTCTACGTGAAAATGTATTGTAGGCTTTTATGATCTGTAAAAATGTCTACATGAATGCCATATAGGTAATGCCTCCAGATATTCAGAGCGTGGATCACTGCGGCCAGTTCCAGGTCATGGGTCGGATAGTTCTTCTTGTGCTTCCTCAGCTGTCTAGAAGCATAAGCAATTACCTTTCTATGCTGCATCAGCACACAACCCAGTCCAATGCCTGAAGCGTCGCAATACACCGCATACCCATCTGTTCCCTCTGGCAATGCTAGTACTGGGGCGGAGGTCAATCTGTCTTTCAATTCTTGAAAACTCTGCTCACATGCCTCCGTCCACTGAAATTTTGCTGCTTTTTGTGTCAGCTTTGTCAGAGGTGCTGCTATAGTGGAGAATCCTTCAACAAATCTCCGATAATACCCTGCTAAACCCAGGAAACTGCGAACCTCGGTCGGAGTGGTAGGTCTGGGCCATGTCTTGACCGCCTCTATTTTCTGTGTGTCCACCTATATACCAGAATCCAACATTATATGCCCCAAAAAGGCAACTGAGTTCAGCAAGAACTCACACTTAGAAAACTTGGCGTACAGCTGACGGTCTCTAAGGATCTGGAGTACTGTTTGCAAATGGTTCTGGTGATCTGTCTCTGAATGAGAATATACCAGAATATCATCGATAAATACTATCACGAACAGATCCAAATACGATCTGAATATGTTGTTCATCAGGTCCATAAACACTGCGGGAGCATTCGTCAGCCCAAAAGACATGACTAGAAATTCAAAGTGACCATATCTGGTCCTGAAAGCAGTCTTTGGAATGTCCCTCTCACGAACTCGGACCTGGTGGTATCCGGACCTCAAATCTATCTTAGAGAAGCATCTGGCCCCCTGCAACTGGTCAAACAAATCATCTATTCTAGGGAGTGGGTATTTGTTTTTAACCGTTACCTTATTCAGCTGTCGGTAGTCTATACACATATGGAGTGAGCCATCTTTCTTTCTTACAAACAAAACTAGCGCACCCCACGGGGAAGTACTAGGCCTGATAAAGCCTTTGTCGAGCAAATCTTTTAGCTTCTCTTTCAACTCCCTAAGCTCAGCTGGTGCCATGCGATACGGGGGAATGGATATAGGTTGAGTCCCTGGCAACAAGTCAATATCAAAGTCTATCTCCCTTTCGGGAGGGATACCAGGCAACTCATCCGGAAATACGTCAGGGAATTCATTGACCACTGGAACAGACTGAAGAGTCGGAGGTTCCACCCGAACGTCCTGGACTCTAACTAGGTGGTAAATACATCCCTTTGCTATTAATTTTCTCGCCTGAAGGTAGGAAATAAACCTACCTTTTGGCGTAGCTGTGCTCCCTTTCTATTCTCGCACTGCTTCCCCCGGAAAGTGAAATCGGACCGTCTTGGTCCAGCATTCTAGGTTGGCATAGCATGGCACTAACCAGTCCATACCCATAATGGCATCGAAGTCGACCATCTCAAGTTCTATCAAGTCTACTGTGGTCTGGCGATCAGCAACCTCTACCGTACATCCCCGGTAAACTCTTTTAGCTGTAATCGAGTCACCGACCGGTGTAAGCACTGAAAAGGGCTGCTGAAGCAATTATGGTTCGATACCCAACTTTCGGGCCACAAATGGTGTAATATATGACAAGGTAGACCCTGGATCAATCAATACATAAACAGGGTATGAGCAGATAATCAATATACCTGTGACCACATCGGGAGATGCCTCTGAATCCTACCTCCCTGGTAATGCATAGGTACGGCTGGGGCCTGCACCTGAGCCAGAGGCTCTTGATCTACCTCGGCCCCTATTTGCTGAACCTGAGGGTCTGCGCCCTACTGAGGCTGTTGGGGCTCGTGGCCCCGCGAATGCTCTATCCAGACTATCCCGACTACCCTGTCCTCTAGCCGGACAATCTCCCATTAAATGCCCTTCCTGTCCTCAGTTATAACACCCTGAGAAGCCTTGCCTGCAGGCTCTAAGATGGGGTCAGTGGCATATAGGACAAGGGGTAGGTGCAAACCTACTCTGTTCTGCCCTCCGCTGCTGAGGTGATGCTACTGTCCATGAACTGCTACCGGACTCTGACTGACTCCGGCGAATAAATCTGCCTCTCGTCTGTTGTACCAGAGGTAAAGGTCTGAGAGACCTATCTGAAAATCGTGGTCTTGGCCCCCTAAGGGTTTCCCCCTAAATCTCAGCGGGTCTGTTTCTACGGCGCTGCTCTGAAGTCGCCTGCCTGTCGCCCCGCTGCCGCTATCTCAGGCCCTCAATTGTCTGTGCGAAGGCCTGTACCCTGGCTATGTCCATGTCCTCTCTCAAGGTAGTCTTCATGCACGTCTCTATGTAATCTGAATTCAGGCCCAGAATAAAATGATGGACTCTGGACGACATGGTGTCCACAAATGCTGGAGCATAGTGGGCCAAGGAGTCGAACTGTAAGGAATACTCACGGACGCTCCTGGCCCCCTGCTCTAAGTGTAAGAATTGGTCCATCCGGGCTTGTCTGACCTCCTGGGGTAAGTAGTGGTCCAAGAAGGCCTCTGAGAAGCTGGACCAAGTAGGAGGGGCTGCATCTCCTCCCCGAGATCTCTCCCAACTTTCGTACCATAATACAGCTATGTCCCGTAACCGAAACACTGCCAGCTCAACTGATTCTGTAGGGGTCACATGCATAACCCGAAAAATTCTCTGCATCTGATCTAAGAAATCCTGGGGGTCCTCTGCTTGATCTGATCCAGTGAACTGCGGGGGTCCTAATACCAAGAATTCTCTAACCCTGGAACTACCTGGCCAACCTAGAGTTTCTGCTGTTGCAGGTGGTACTGGCTGACGCTGAGTAGCTAGCATCTGGGTTAACATAACCACCGCACTACGTAGATCTAGATCAGATGAAGTAGGTGCAGGAGATGTGGGAAGCGGTGCTGCCTCAAATGGTGTTTGGCGAGGCGGAGACTGCTGGGAGGGTCGAGATGACACCTCTGTATTGCCCTCAGACCGGGTTGAATCTGGCTGTAAGTAAGGCATCCTGCTGGTGCCTTCGCCTGCCGCTGTATCTAATCTCCTGCCTGTAGCAGGGTGTCGCTGGTCTGCCATTTTTATCTGCAGACAAAGAATATGATAAGTTTCAAAAGAATCAACCCTATACTGTACTGTGCTATGGCACGACTGAGTATGAAAGAAGGGTAACCATCCTATTATGCCTCGCATCCTCCTGCCTATAGTATGTGGTGCACAACACATCCATAGACAAAACTCTACTTAGCACGGCTTGCAGACTCCCTGGGACATGACCTGCTCTGATACCAAGTTTGTCACACCCCACCTTGGGGGGCATGACGGGCACCTGGTGCCTGCTAGACTCTGAGCTGCTAAATGGTCCAGCCTGAGCACATCTGGTGCTTTGGATGACTCTGGCTCTATTTCAAGAAACGAACCAGCTATATAACGGCTGTAAATACAGCCTCCGGCCGACTGAGCCTATAGCCACTTGTACTATATCATCAGCTAACCAGAATCATCTCATATAGGGAAACCTATGCGGGCCGATAAGGCCACCATGCTGTCTCATTATTTGCAACTTAACAATAGTATACTGAATAACTACGTGACCGGCAAGGTAACCACTACTATCAGACTATGGCCCCACACGGCCAACATAATCAACTAAACACATATATACATGCACGGCCCCACACGACCGGCTCCACTACCACAAGGAAATATTAGACTGCAAGCCTCTAGGGAGTAATAATAGAATGGTCGGGGTAGGGACCCGACCTACCCAAACTATAATCAAAAAGGAGATAGGAGCAACCTCCGACTGTCCAGCTCCGAAGGATAGGAGTTGACAACTCTGCTGACTGGATCACGAGGGGTCGACTCCTCGTCTGTGTGTACCTGCAGGCAAGCAATGCAACGCCCCCACGAGCGTCAGTACCACAAGTACCGAGCATGTAAGGCAAATGAAATATACAACTGAAATGGGTAACAACAACAACATAAAGTACAAACAGGAAGTAGCTGAGTCTATCTAGCTGAGGATAACTAGGGAGAGTTTATTTATTATGTAACTAAACTGAGCGTACCTGATGACGTGTCGTCCTACTGTCTATCAGTATCTAATAGCACATATAGATATACATATAAATACACACAATACCTGACCGACCCCCATAAGCCGAAAGGTGCCAACCAACAGAACAATCTATTTACCCCTACCCGGGTCTAAACCAACCAAAAACAAGTCACTCCACTCATCTGATAACTGTGAGCTCCTCCTACCGGCCCCCTTGGGTACGTAACTCAGGCCTCGGCTTCTGACAATAAACTGTGTCTGAGTCCGAAGACTCCTGCCTCTGGGCGCAAGTGCTCACGGGTTAATCTGCTGCTGTATCTGGGACTGAAACTGCCCCTGGGTGCAAGCACGCAACAGGGTAATGTTCGGTTGTTTGTTGGGTATAAAACTCACATGCAAGTGCACGTGGTCGAACAAGTAGTAAAGTAGTTTAAATAAGCCAAGTATCGATCCCACAGGGACTGGGATGAAGTGCAATCTGCTCAAGTGTGCTATATTTCAATTCTAAAAATGCAGACAACAGTGTAACCAAGAGTTTGATATTTTGTTTTATAATTTTTATGCTAAAGTTAAAACAATTAACTAATGTGAGTCTGAACTATGAATAGAGCATGCTGAGGCTAAACGAACATGTAATGAAATTAGTTATCAACATAATTTGGTTAATCTTTTCCTCTGGTTGCTAGTCAAGAACTATTGCCAAGGAATTAAAACTCTCGTATTTAACCCCACTTAAGAATCATGAACCATCCACCTACATTTCTGTGATTAAATGCAATTCATGTTCTAGCCATTCAAACCCGGTTCCTAAATTGACTAATACGACTTTCAGGTATATTTCTATCCTGAAAGTAAATCAATTCTCAATTTTCCCAAACCAAGTAAAGATCATATCCTATTAATCCACAACTTTCCAATTTCTTGCTCTCTCGAGTGAAATCGGACTTTTTAGATATACATTAACGTAGGCCACACATTAATGCAGTAAGAACAAGAATTAATAGAACAACCATGGAAGAAAAGATGAAAAACCAATATGATCAACAATTACATTTCACTACAATTGTACATAACCTCAGCAAGAAGATGAATTAGCCACTCATTTGTGGATTAAACATCATTAAATGAGGGTAATTTCACTACAATTGTACATAACCTCAGCAAGAAGATGAATTATCCACTCATTTGTGGATTAAACATCATTAAATGAGTGTTAAACATACAAGAAATTGAATACAAGGAGAAGGAAAGAGAGAAAAACCCTGATAATTTCGTCCCCTCAACTGCCTGTAACCCACGTTCTTGCTCCACCAAGTCAGAATATTGAAAAATGAACCTAAGTGTTCTATTTATACTGGTGGGAATTTTTCCCGGAATAATGAGCAACGTGTCACGGAGTGCATCGCGAAGCACTGCCTCCGTGACACGCTACGGACGTGGACCTTCACTGGAACTGGGGGTCCAGGAAATAAAGCCCAACGTGGCACGGCGTGCAACGCGGAGCCAAGCCACCGTGCCACGGACCCAGCGCTAACCCACACTGGAATTTGGCTGAAAATTTCCATCCAGGCAGAAGGCCTCCGCGATGGCAGCGTGACACGGCTCCATCGCAGAGCCCCTTTATTTTGTGCTTTCCAATGCCTTGTCCCGTGCTCACTTCCGAGTTCAACCCCGATCTCTTCCAACATGCATTTAAGCTTCCCAAAATTACATTTTACCTGCAAAATAATGCTAATTATGTTGGTTAGTATAAATTCACATTTTATTACCAATTACATGAGAATGTATACACATTGATAGATAAACAAGGCTAAAATTCCACATTTGAGTATCCCTTGGGCATATAAATTTGCCCAAGATCACTCACCCCACACTTAAATCCTTGTTCTTCCTCGAACAACAATCCTACACCTCATGCAATTTACATCCCCACCTCGCTACTTTGGTTCGACAATTTAGGCTACGGTCATACCGATTATTCAATACAGCAAATCATCAAGAAAACATGCATGGTCCTATCAATGCAATGACCTTCAATACATCAATACCTCCTAGACTTAAGAATCGACTCTCGATATTAGCAAACTCATGCAAATCAGCTGATCAAGATATCCGACACGAAAATTAATCTCTCATCAAGCATGTGCCCTCACAACACAAGAGAGTCTTCCCCTTTTTGCTCATATGAACTCACAAAATTTCAAGCAGGGGCATGTAAACACAATTTCGCTCTCTCTCCCAAAAGAATTCACATGCATCATGTCATGACCCATAAGCTTGCCCTTAGTGTATTACTCCACTAATATAAAGAAGTGCGATGTAAGATCACGTAGGACTTTAACTAGTTGTAGTGGAAGCTACGGAACTAGTAAATATTGGGTTAGCCAATAATAGCCACTAGCATCCTTAAGCGCCTTTTCAACACATCCCATCGACTCATGGAAATTGTTTCTTTTTTCCTTTTTCATCCTCCCATTCTTGACGTTTTTCTTTAGTTTGGCCCATCTTATTAAGCACACTTGACACAACAACAAAGATTATTCATGCACCTTCATTATAGTTTATTTATAACAAGTGCACCTTCAACCTTTTCTTTTCTTCCATCACTCGGCTTTTCTTTTCTTTTCACCATTCTCACTCTTTTGACACTTTGGGAAAATGATTTTCTCTTCTTAAGCGCTTAAGAGTTTTGTATAGACTTTACGGCTAATGAAAAGAAAGGATTAAGCTCGGTTTACATTTTTCGACAAAAGAAAAAATAATAGGCTAAAGGCTCAATGGGCTGACTAGGGTATACAATCAAGGTGGGTACGACCATGAAAAATAGAAAGTTTCGGTTAAGACAAAGAAATGCCTACATCCTCTCCTACAATAGACCTCCTTCATTTCGTTTTGTACACACACCAGGCAAGTTCTAGACACTTCACAATAGCACGGAATAACAAAACCTCACTTCACACTTATTGCACATGCTCAATTCAAGATGTATTCACAGACTCTTCAATCAGCTAATTACAGGAATTCAAACATTAAGCCTCAATCACACTGAATCGAACTCTATGGCCTAGGTATCTCAACATATTTACAAAGTTGCATGCTTTCTTACGAATCACCTTTGCATTTTAAATATCATGTACAACACGCAACCAAAATTTTGCAACCATACAGTAACTACAGGTTTTGGGATGCAACCCACCAAAGAAAAAAAACAACTAAGCAAATCTACTCCTAACGACTACATTTCCCTTAAGACGGTCGTCATCCATCCATCATAGGAAACGGTCACTAACTAAGACTTCGGTTCAATGGGACCATTCTCGGTAAAAGAACCGAAAACAAATGTCGAGAAACCCAAGAAGTAAAAAATTTTGAAAATATCGATCATTTTGATTAACAAAAATATCGATCAATTTGATAACAAAAATATGTACAAAATCATCTAGCAACATTCAGCAACACACCACAGGTTCACATATATTTACAATACAGAACAACAACTTAACAATTCACAAATCACAGGGAACAACGAAATTTCACAGGCACGACAACAGATTAGAACATACATACATAACAACACAGCCCAGCACCTAACTACTCCCACCCCACACTTAGCTTGAACACTGTCCCCAGTGTTCACAAAAATCAAAATAGCACAAAAATTGGGTGGTGGAACTCCCTGATCAATCAAAGTACTCCACTTCTTCATCAGGTGCTGCTGCTTCATCTCCCATGTCTGAATCACCCCTGTCGTCCTCATATGACTCCATATCGGAGTCCTCCCGACGTGTCTCCTCGTCTATGGGGACATCATCATCCGTGGGCTCTACAAATGCTGGCCCCACTCGACATAGAACCCTGGCGTTTTCGCCAAAAGGGTAATCTAGCTCGAGCTGCCATAGCTCCTCCTCTGTCGCCGGCCTCCCGCCTATCCTCAGTTGGAGCATTTGCATCCCATACATGCGAACCATGTACTGATCATCACGAGCATGTCGCTCGCCAAGTGTAAGCACTGGCCCGTGGGTGGTGTCGGGTGCCTTAGTTTTAGTAACATCTAAGGCCCGCCGCTCCATCTGAGGGATATAATCAAGGGCCTCTTCCTCGACATCTAGGCCCCTCAGGAAGGTGGTGAGTAGCCCACCAAATCCGTATCTGTGCCCCTGGTGCAACCGGGCTCTCTTCATGGCGGAGATAATCACCGCCCCTACATTGATCTCCAGCCCTTTCATCAGGGCGTACACCAGGCATACACGATCCCGGGTTACATCTGTCATATGTAACCCCGGGATTAGGCAAGAACAGACGATCTTAAACCATATTCTGGCTTCCCTGTTCATCTGTGAATAGGGCAAAGTCTGATGGTAGCCCCTCTCTTTGTGTCTGCTCCACCTAGCTGTCGATCAGGTCCCACACAATATGAGTCTGATGTCCGCATACGGTGGAGTGATGTTCAACTGTCGATGCACGTGGGCGTCTGTGTCTCGCGCCCCTATGATAGCATCGAGGTGGTGGGGCTCAAATGTGACTATTTGCCCTCTGATTTTTATGGTGTGACTTCTGAGCGTGGGGTTCCAATTGGCATAGAATTCCTGAATCAGGTGCAAGTTGCATTCCTTGGGCTCTTCAAAGATGAAGTTGAGCCCAGCTTCCTCGATACGGTGGACGATCCTAGGGAAATCCTGTGCCAATGGTTCCCGTGCTATATGTTCCTCGGGGAAGTATTTGTTTTCTTTGTGCTTTGCATACCACTTCTTCCCCTCATCTTTCACCCATCTGGTTCTGTATTGGCGGCGTTGGCCACGTGGAACCGCTGGTGCTACTGGGACTGCTGTGCCCAGTCTGATTCGCTTTTTTCCGGTGCCAGATGTTGATGCGCCTTTCCCTTTGTCTTGCCTGCTTGCCATTTTACCTGTCAACCCAAGTAGACAAGATCAATGTTAAGCCAATGAATATTAACTTCGACTAAGGTCGGGTTAAGCTATGCTACCCCACACTTAGTCCTTAGCTACAGTTACATCATACCGGCAAGATCATCTTTATTTACACAATTAAACTACCAACTATACAAACATGCTTAGTGCATACGAAGAATTCCATGGTATATATAATATGTACTACTCAGACTTCGTACAACTAACCACAATCATTACCATCGATAACCTTTTAATCCATCGCACTTAGCAAGGAAAAAAAATAAAGAAACGAAAAACAATAAGAATTTATCTACACGAACCTATACAACCAACCCAATTCTTGCCAATTTCAATATTCCCCTAACCCGAGAATCCGTCGGTCTTTTAACATGATAACAACTAGCACATCGACTCATATCACTCAACATGTACATCCCGACATGAATTTCACAAGTTCACTACATTTTTCCACTTCCAATTCAAAAACAAGCTCTAGAAATGATGATATCAACAAAATTCGATTAAATTATGCAATTAATGAGTTCAAGCAATCACAATGATATTCCGAACATTCATCAACAACAATTCAATTGAATTCGTGATTAATTTCTACTTAGGGCAAACTTAGCTCACCTCACATGCTCAATATCGAAGAAAATCGACAAGAAATGAGATGGAATCGAAGAACATACCTTGAAGTTGAAGAATTGAAGAAAACTCAATGATTTTCTTGGCCTATTCCGTGTCACGTTGAAGGGGGATGGGTTTTAGGGCGTTTGGTCGTGGAGTGAGTGAAAAATAAGGAAAAGTGAGGGGTTTTTGGGGTTTAAAAAGTAGAAAAATCGCGCGGGTCACCCGGAGACCCGGTGTGACCCGTCGCGATATACACGGCAATGTGTCACGGAGTGCATCGCGGTGCACTGCCTTCGTGACACGGAGCTGTCGTGAGCCTATTCTGGAAATTTTTAAAAAATTCCAGATTATACCTCAACGTGTCACGGAGGGTAACGCGGAGGTCCACCTCCGTGACATGGAGCTATCGCCCTAGCTCACTGTTTTGCCACTTTTTGTTAATTTTCATACCTCGAATTTTCCCTTGCGATTCGTGTATATTTTCCTCTGTTTGACCTGAAATTCATCTCACTATACAAAATTGGTTAGAATTATTGGTTTCACTCTAAATAAAAATAAAAACAAAAACTAAAACGAAAAATTTTGTTGTTAATCAAGAAAAAGAAAAGGAAAAATCTATTCACAATTTAAAAAGAGAGAAAAAAAAAATTTCACAGGTTGCCTCCCGTGCAGCGCCTGGTTTACCATCGCGGCTCGACGTCGTTAAGCTCAGTTGTCCTCTAGGGTGATGGACGATTTCTCTCGATCACTGTCCTCCCCCCAATAGTGCTTACACCGTTCCGGTGGCTTTCCCATTAACTCTCGTGAATCCTTAATCTGCTCATCATCGCCTTGATCAATCACATTGATCACCGAGAGTTCTTCGTGCACCATCGGGAGCTTGGGTGCCTTGTACACATCAAACACCTCCACCTTGTCGTGTGCTCGCATTGTTAGCTGCCCCGCAGCTATGTCAATCAGTGCTTTCCCGGTTGCCAAGAAGGGACGTCCCAAAATAAATGGGACTTCCGCGTCTTGTTCAAAATCCAGCACGACAAAATCTACCGGGACAATCAGGGAGCCAACTTGCACCAGAACATCCTCCACAATGCCATCAGGTCTGGCTAAGGACCGATCTGCCAATTGCAAGATCACTGTTGTGGGTCTAGGACTCCCTAGACCCAGCTTTTTGAATACCGATGACGGCATCAAATTTATGCTCTCTCCCAAATCACACAATCCACGATCTCGGATGCTCTGCCCAATAGTAATCTGTATAGTAAAGCTCCCAGGGTCTTTGAGCTTTGTGGGCAGTCGGTTTTGAATCTGGGAAGTGCACTCCTCCGTTAGAGCCACCGTAGCATACTCAGTCAACCGACTTTTGTTTGCCACGATGTCCTTAATATACTTGGCATATTTCAGCACTCCCTGCAAAACATCAACAAGAGGTAAGTTAATATGTACCTGTTTCAGCACCTCCACGAATTTCTTGAAACACGCCTCCTCCTTGTGTTTCTTTAATCGTTGAGGGAACGGGGGTGGTGGTCTTTCTGATTCAGCTTCCGTAGTCTTCCCCCTTTCAGTACTTTGCTCCCTCTCGACTTCTGCTGCTCCCAATTGTTGAGGTGGTCTTTCTGGTTCCACCTCTTTTAGCTGCAAACCACTCCTTGTGGTCACTGCATTCACCTACTTGGGATTGGGATCTGTGTCGCTCGGAAGTCCTCCTATAGGCCTTGTGTTTTGGGCTCCAGCAAATTGCCCAAATTGATATTCAAGTGCCTTGGTAGCTAACTGGTTGTTTTTCAGTTCGGCTGCCAATTTCACATAGTCAGCCTACAATTGAGCTTGGTTAGCTATCATGGTCTTGAACATCTCCTCAATGCTGGGTGATGGTGTTGGAGGAGGTGCATTGTTGTTTCTGAATTGTGCTTGATAATTCTGCTGCCCTCCTTGGTTCCTTTGCACACCCTGACCCAAACTTTGCCCCTGATGGTTGTTGCTACCCCAGGAGAAATTCGGGTGATTCCTCCAATTGGAATTGTAGCTATTACCATACTATTGGGGGTTATTCCTTTTCACATTTCCCACAAAGTTTACCGAGTCAGGATTTGCTCCACAACACTCAGCTGAGTGCTCACTGCTTCCGCACACTTCACACCACATCTGCTACACTGCATTCACTGGGGCTTGAGGCTGGTTCATTGTCATGTTGCTGAAGTGGGTGTTAAGTTGATTTTGTAATGCAGCTATCTGTGCAGCAATAGCTGTAAACCCATCCACTTCTAGCACTCCTGCTGCTTTCCTTGTCCCGCCTCTGGACGAATCAGCATTCCATTCCGGATTACCCTGCGAAATACGGTTCAACAAGGTATACAGCTCCTCATAAGTTTTCTCCAGCGCTTGTCCTCCAGCTGCTGAGTCTAGCAATATTTTTGTGTGGGGTTCCAAACCCTCTATAAAAGTGTGCACCAGCACATCATTGGACTGATGATGATGAGGACAATCCCGCAACATGGACTTGAATCTCTCCCAAACCTGATATAAATTCTCTCCCTCTCTCTGTTTGAACCTTAGAATTTGACTTCTAAGTCTTGCTGTTTTACCGGAGGGAAAAAATCGTATCAAGAATTTCCTCGCAAGATCATCCCACGTACAAATAGAATTCGGTGGCTCGGCTTTCAACCACCTCTTGGCTTCTCCCAATAGTGAAAATGGGAACAATGTAAGCCGGACATAATCTGATGACACTCCAGCGGGGATATAAGTGTCACTTATCTCCAAAAACTTTTGGAGATGCTGCTGTGGATCTTCATGAGGGAGACCTGTAAACTGCCCGCTCGTGTGCAACAATTGCACCATATTCTACTTAAGTTTGAACCTCCCTCCTGGCTCAGGTTTGCGGATACTAGATGTGACATTATTAGCATGTGGGATTGCCACCTCGCGAACCGGCCGAGCCGCTACTTCTTCGGGCACTAACACTGCACGTACTACCTGTGGATTCTGTTGTTGCTCCATGATCGTCTGTCTGAGCAACTGCAGCTTTCTTCCTAGAGCTTCTCTCCGCTTACTATGAAATATTCTTTCTGGCTCTAAATACGAGTCCACCAGCTCATTGTCTCTTGCCAGCATTCAACAGAGATTAAATCAGCAAAATACAGGCTAAGACCAAGTTGTCAACACTAAGAGAATAAAAATACAGTAAATTAACACTTAAGACAAATTCACCAATTGCCAATCCCCGGCAACGGCGCCAAAAACTTGTTCGGTTGTTTGTTGTGTATAAAACTCACACGCAAGTGCACGTGGTCGAACAAGTAGTAAAGTGGCTTAAATAAGCCAAGTATCGATCCCACAGGGACTGGGATGAAGTGCAATCTGCTCAAGTGTGCTATATTTCAATTCTAAAAATGCAGACAATAGTGTAACCAAGAGTTTGATATTTTGTTTTATAATTTTTATTCTAAAGTTAAAACAATTAACTAATGTGAGTCTGAACTATGAATAGAGCATGCTGAGGCTAAACGAACATGTAATGAAATTAATTATCAACATAATTTGGTTAATCTTTTCCTCCAGTTGCTAGTCAATAACTATTGCCAAGGAATTAAAACTCTCGTATTTAACCCCACTTAAGAATCATGAACCATCCACCTACATTTCTGTGATTAAATGCAATTCATGTTCTAGCCATTCAAACCCAGTTCCTAAATTGACTAATACGACTTTCCGGTATATTTCTATCCTGAAAGTAAATCAATTCTCAATTTTCCCAAACCAAGTAAAGATCATATCCTATTAATCCACAACTTTCCAATTTCTTCCTCTCTCGAGTGAAATTGGACTTTTTAGATATACATTAACGTAGGCCACACATTAATGCAGTAAGAACAAGAATTAATAGAACAACCATGGAAGAAAAGATGAAAAACCAATATGATCAACAATTACATTTCACTACAATTGTTCATAACCTCAGCAAGAAGATGAATTAGCCACTCATTTGTGGATTAAACATCGTTAAATGAGTGTTAAACATACTAGCAATTGAATACAAGGAGAAGGAAAGAGAGAAAAACCCTGATAATTTCGTCCCCTCAACTGCCTGTAACCCACGTTCTTGCTCCACCAAGTCAGAATATTGAAAAATAAACCTAAGTGTTCTATTTATACTGGTGGGAATTTTTCCTGGAATAACGAGCAACGTGTCACGGAGTGCATCGCGGAGCACTGCCTCCGTGACACGCTACGGACGCAGACCTTCACTGGAACTGGGGGTCCAGGAAATAAAGCCCAACGTGACACGGCGTGCAACGCGGAGCCAAGCCACCGTGCCACGGACCCAGCGCTAACCCACACTGGAATTTGGCTGAAAATTTCCATCCAGGCAGAAGGCCTCCGCGATGGCAGCATGACACGGCTCCATCGCGGAGCCCCTTTATTTTGTGCTTTCCAATGCCTTGTTCCGTGCTCACTTCCTAGTTCAACCCCGATCTCTTCCAACATGCATTTAAGCTTCCCAAAATTACATTTTACCTGCAAAACAATGCTAATCATGTTGGTTAGTATAAATTCACATTTTATTACCAATTACATGAGAATGTATACACATTGATAGATAAACAAGGCTGAAATTCCACATTTGAGTATCCCTTGGGCATATAAATTTGCCCAAGATGAGGTAATTTTATAAAAAAATCTGTATCTGAAACTGCCCCCGGCCACAAGCGCACACAGAGTAATTTGCCCCTGTAAACAAGGTAATCTGGATCTGTGCAGAGCGAACTGAACTGCCCCTGCAAGCAGGGTAATCTGGACCATATTATCATGGTGGTCGGCCATCATCGTCCTCTAGGAGGACGGCATCGCCCAGTTGGTAGCGGTATCTGAATCGGGTATCGACACAGCTATAACCCAGGGGTGGCGAGGATGCTAAAGGGTGCCCACATGCCATAACAAGTCTCAACATGCAAGACACATACACGGCAAGCACGCTCAAATGAAAAACACTAATCATATTCTCTTCTTTTATTTCAAGGCTAGTCCATATTAAACAACTGATGCTATATTC
This sequence comes from Datura wrightii, assembly GCA_035772735.1. Taxonomy (NCBI): domain Eukaryota; kingdom Viridiplantae; phylum Streptophyta; class Magnoliopsida; order Solanales; family Solanaceae; genus Datura; species Datura wrightii. Next base: position 103,946,263 of record JASDFA010000007.1, read on the forward strand.
TGTTTTACACTGTTTCTGATTGCTGGGCTAACTACTACCTAGCCTTTATCTATTTACCTGATTATTATTATCCGTACTCTGAAGTTATATCAGTTTCTAGAGCCATATCTATTTCTAGAGCTAAATCTGTATCTGGAGCTATTTCTATATCTGATTACTGATATGATTACATCTGGATATAACTCAATAACATAGAACATGACATCTATAACTGGATATAGCTCAATGATATAAAATGTGTCATCTATTACCAGATACAGTCTCAACAAATGTAATACATACTATATGTAATCTTGTTAATTCATTATACTGCTTTTACAACTTCCATTCTGGATATTACGTAAGAACATGCTGAGCTACTAGCTGATACCACATTACTATCTAAAATCACCTGACTATTTATTATTCTGATTATCACATAATACGTAATGATATACTAGCATGCTTGCTGGAAATCATACTAAAATCATTCCTGTACGCTGGGTATCTATCAATAGCCTTTATTCTATTTATTTTCTATACTGTACTTCCTGGCTTGCCGAAAGAATAGCTTTACATACCTGGTTTCTGAAAACCCGACTGACCGATGTGATTTCCATCGGTACTTCTGTCGTTTCTCCCAACTACATTCATATACATGTCAATTAGAACTAAATACACCAATATTCTGAAAGAAAATGTTACTTTCGATATATTTATAGCTTAAACTTTTGCTTATCGAAATACGGTCAAAAACTCACTATTTCTCGAAAGTCCATAAGGGAGAAATACTCACTTTAGGGATAGGAGTATATAGACACTAATTTGGAGCGATTCCACTTACCTTAGTTCGGTAGCACAACGATTCGTCGGCCGAATTTCGTGAAACTAAATCCATAGGAATGCTCCTTACTACTTAATACCTCGGTATCTAGAGTTAATTTGAGTTTGGACCGCGTTTGACGGCGTAATCGGAAGGAAATTATCAAGAAACCTTCGTTCCTCTTCCTCTATGATTTTCTCTCTGTTTTCGCTGGAAATTATAAGAATTTTAACATTAAAACCGAAGTTGGAGGCTTTATATACTTGGGCCTGGACTGGGCCAACGTTTCACGGAGCCAACGTGGAGGCTCCACCTCCGTGACACGTTGCCATCGCGGAGGGGCTCTGCCCTGGCTCCTTTCGCGATAGTTCAACAGATTTCTTGTCTGGTCTTTTCCCGGGCCTTTTTCTAGCATGTATGGCCTTCAAATACTCTTAACCAACACGCGAGTAGGCCATCTATGTGTTGGGAATTTTATGGGGTATAACATCAATCTTGGTCTTCCCACTCCTAGTCATCATAGCCATGCAGTGACCATTATTCATCAAATATTTTGACTGTGTTGCTAGGTCGTGAACCCTTTCGTCTAGGGTTCATGGATGTTTATAGTTTCCCCAGCTGCTGTTCAATCTACTTGATAGCCGTAGCATGTGACTCAATTCTCTGACCCATGATAGATAGATCCCCACGGATGTCTTTCAGTTGGTCATCTGTGGATCTAAACTTCTTTAGCATCTCAGCCATCATGCTCTCCAACTTTGACTATCTGACCTCCCATCACATGCATTAGGAGTCACGTACAGTCCTGCCTGATCGTTGTGGTAACTGTCATTCCTTCTCCATTCTCCCTCTCGCTCATGACCTCGGCTTCTATCTTTGTAACCATTCCGGTTGTAAATGTCTTTGTATTGGTTCCGACCTTGGTTTCAAGAACCTTGGCGCCAAGTGTCCCATATCCTTGGGCTTTGGCTCGGAAATCCGCTATCTGGTTGTCCAAGAAGTTTTCCTCCTCCTCAGAATTTGAGTGCTCAGGCCCTGGTTCCTGTCCCTGTGTCCCCATTGCATTAACATTTTGGCTCTAGCACCCATGATATGCTTCGTGAGCAGGTCCAATGATGTGTGCATATGGGCCAATTTTTGGTCACTTTCTTCCTCCTTTTTTCATTAGTCTGCAATCAAAATAACAGCACATGTACCAGCAGCCGCTTCCACTTCCCTGGTGTGCCATGCTTTGTTTGTTTTCATCACTCTATCTGAAATAGTGGCTGCTTGCTCCCAAGTGTGACTCACCAATTCTCCTCCCGCCACTATGTCTGCTCTAGATTTAGTATTGTTATTCAGTGATCTATAGAAAATCTCCAACAAACTGTCATCAGGAATTTTGTGGTTTAGGCACTTGGTCAACTTCTTCTTGAATCTCAACCAGGTTTCATGAGGTGCCTCTATCTTTAGTTGTCAAAAATTATATATTTCATCCTTAAGCTATAGTATCCTGTAGGGTGGAAAGAATCTCTCTAGAAAAGCTTGTTTGAGCTCCCTCCAATTGGTAATGGAGTCATTGGAAAACTCCGATAACCATATAGTTGCCTCCCCAAACAAAGAGAATGGGAAGAGTCTTATCCTTATTGCGTCTTGGCTAACTCCGGGCAACCTGTATGCCTTGCATATTCCAATAAAGTTCATTAAGTGCAGGTTGGTATCATCATCTACGTGACCACTAAACACCCTCTTCATGTTCAACAAGTGAATCATGGTGCTAGAGATGTCAATTTTTTCCCCAGTAGGCAAAGGTGGTGGTACAATAGCTCCGGTTGACCCAACCTCATCAATGTTTAGGTCATCCTCATCAAAGAATTGAGGGTCATATCTCCAGCCTCTATTGCCCCTTCCATGGCGGCCAGCATTAACAACCTCATATCAAGCATTATCGGCTTCCTGAAGTGCAACTTGCCGAGCTAGCTCGGCTTGCCTAGCTTCTTTAGAAAAACGGGCATCTCTCTGCTCTTGGTTCTCCATCCTTCACAGTGTTCTTTCAAGTTCGAGATCCAAATGATTTAGGGGGTTTCCACTCCATTGAATACTTGGCATTCACTAAGCGACAACCTGTAGGTGTCCAAAAATAAAAAGAAAACATAATTAAGGAAATAACAACCAAAAGTTAGATATAAGCAATTAATCTAATCTTAGTCGTATTCCCCGACAACGGCGCCACTTTTTGATAATTCTCAAACTCACTCTTCCTGGCAAAGTATGAAGTAGACGTTGTCAAAAAAGAACCCAACCAAGAGGTTGGGGTCAAACCCACAGGGAATAGAGTAAGATCTAGACTAATGCCGGTAATTGTACTTGTTGGTGAATTATCTCCAAATTTTGAGGTTTAAAAGAAAACAATATTAAAACAAAGATTATAATTGTGATTTAAATAAAGATTTGCAAACAACTAGGGTAAGTGTTCCCCATGGGTTCATAACTACTTCGGGTATACACACGTGATCAATCACAATGATTACTTGTAGAACTGATAACTAGGGTTCATCCAAATGACTAGTTCATCCCTATTGGATGACTATACTCAATCATCGGGTCAGGTCTCATGAGCGATTTAAAAGTAACCATTATCAATATGTCCCAAATTAACTTTCCTGCGACTGTAGCTCAAGTCATACAATGATCATAAAAATCAAGTGTTACACCCCATAAATTCTTGACATTTAGATGGTCTATTTGCATGTTGGTTAAGAGTTTTAGAATGCCATACATGCTAGAAAAAGGCCCGGGGAAAGACCGGACAAGCGCCACGTCGAACTAGCGCAAGAGGAGGCTGGGCAGACCCCCTCTGCGATGGCCAACATCTCACGGAGGGCTCACCTCCGCGATGGCCAACGTGCCACGGAGGTGAGGTTTAGCCCCAAGTATATAAAGCCCCCACTTTGGTTTTTAGAGATAATTATTAGTAATTTCCAGAGAGAAACCAGAAAACAGAGGGCACGAAGAGTTTCCCTGAAATTCTTTCCGTTTACGCCGTTAAACGTAGCCCAAACTCAAAATAATCTCGGGTAGTGAAGTATTAAGATGTAGGGAGCATTCCTATGGAGTTAGTTTTGTGAAATTTGGCTGGCGAATCGCCGTCTCACCGATCTAAGGTAAGTGGAATTGCTCCAAATTAGTGTCAATACTCCTAGCCCTAAAGTGAGTATTTCTCCCTTCTGGACTTTCGAGAAATAGCGAGTTTTCATTTGTTGTTCGATAAGTCAAAGTTTGCGCTATATAGATATTCAAGTAGTGTTTTCTTCCAGAATATTGATGAATTTAGTTCTAATTGCTATAAATATGAATGCAGTTGGAAAAAATAGCTGGATATTTGCCTAGCTACACCAGTTAGCTAAGGAGTCAGTAACTGAGGTATGTAAAGCTAGTTTTTTCGGCAAGTTAGTAATTCTAGCATAGTAAAATAGAGTAAATTCCAGAAGAATGTTTCAGAAGCAGAGTATTATGCCCAGTGTGAATTCATTAAGCATGTCTAAGGTATTATACCATATGCAGAATAAAAGTCAGTAAATTAGTATCAGACAGCGAGATGCTATCCCGGACTTAGTATAACTCAGTATCAGATTCAGTTTAATTCATCAAGAGATACATAATAGAATATCAGATCATGGACAGTATTATCAAATTTATTACACATGTTATATGTGATTGTTGTTGCTTGTAGAGACCTGATTGTTTTATGTGGGCACCCTTAGAGCTTCCTTGCCGCCCAAGGGTTAATAGCTGTGTCGATTCGCCTGCCAGAGGGTGAGGATACGTCACTCCAAGGAGTGGCATGTCTTCTGCCAGAGGACGAAGATGGGATGCAGCATTCCCCATAGCAGGCTGATCGGCATTATAGCATACCCCTGTCGAGTGCTTGCGCCCAGGGTATTACAGATTACAGATACAGATCTCAGATCACAGTTACAGGAGTCCTCCGGACTCAGATAAAGCTATAGTCAGGGGCCCAGAGAGCCCAAGTTGCATACCTAAGGGGGAGGTGGGATGCTCATAGTTACTAGATGAGTGGAGTGAATTGTTATTTTTAGATGGTGACCCGGGTAGGGGTATATAGATTGCATGTTGATTGGTACCTTCCGGCTTATGGGGGCTGGTATAGGTTCTTGTATGCTATATGTGTTATTTATTAAATTGATAGATAGCAGGATGCCGCATTGACAGGTATGATTCTCACCTTCTCTCCAGTACAATTAAGCTTAGTTTAGATTCTGCTATCCCAGACAGTCTTAGCCATCTTTTGTTATTTAGTAACTATCAGTATTACTGTCTATTTTCAATTATGTTTAGTTATTTCTTTGTATACTCGATACCAATGGTACTGACGCCCGTTTGGGGGCGCTGCATTACTTGCCTGCAGGTACTCATAGACGAGGAGTTGATCCCTCGTAATTCCAGCCAGCACACAGGGTCATCAGCTCCTATCATCCGGAGCTTGACCGATAGATGTTTATTCCTTTTCTTTTGTTGTACAGTATGGGTAGGTCGGGGCCCTGTCCCAACCATCTTATTAGTATTCTTAGAGGCTTGTAGATTGTGTATTCCCTATGATTAGTTGTACCGGTCGTGTGAGGCTGTGTCTATGTTTTAGTTTGTTTATGACGGTCGTGTGGAGCCTTATTCAGTTAATAGATGGTGAACTTGCCGTTCACAGAGTAGTTTAGCATTTTATTCAGCGTTTTAGTGAAACTAGTCAGCATGGTGGCCTTGTCGGCCCGCATAGGTTCCTTTATACTCCTATGGTTCTGGTCAGCTATTGTTTTCTTACAGGAGGCTATAGGCCTACTCGGCCGGAGTCTGTATTTACAGCCGTTATATAGCCCGTTGGCTCCATGAATCCAGAGTTAGAGCCAGCCTGGCACCAGAACTGCTTAGACTGAGTAGTCCAGCAGTCCAGGTCTTAGTAGGGCACCAGGTGCCAGTCATGCCTCCCAAGGCGAGGCGTGATAAACTTGGTATCAGAGCAGGTCGTATCCCAGGGAGTCTGTAAACCGTGCTAAGTAGAGTCTTGTCTATGGATGTGTTGTGCACCACATACCATAGGCAGGAGGCTGCAAGGCATAATAGGATGGTTACTCTTTCTTCATATTCAGGCATGCCATAGAGCAGTACAGTATAGAGTTGAATCCCTAAAACTTATCATACTCTTTTTTTACAGATAAAATGGCAGACCAGTGACATCCTGTCACAGGTAGAAGACTGGATACCACAGCAAGAGAAGGCACCGACAGGATGCCTCTGCCTCATTTAGAATCAGCCCGATCTGAGGGCGATACAGAGGCATCATCTCGACCTTTACAGTAGTCCCCACCCCACCAGGATCCATTCGGGATGACACCGCCTCTGACAGTTCCTGTGCCCACACCATCCGACCAGGAAATTCAAAGTGCAGTAGTTATATTGGCACAAATGACGGATACTCAGCGCCAGTCAGTGCCACCCGTAAAAGCAGAGTCATCAGGTGGGCCTGCTAGTTCGAGGGTTCGAGAATTCTTGGCACTAGGTCCCCATACCTCACAGGGTCGGATCAGGCAGAGGACCCCCAGGACTTCCTGGATCAGATGCAGAGAATCTTTCGGGTCATGTGTGTGACATCTATAGAGTCAGTTGAGTTAGCAGTATTCCGGCTGCGGGATATTGTTGTGTTGTGGTACGAAAGTTGGGAAAGGTCCCGAGGGAGAGATGTTGCCCCTCTGACCTGGTCTAGCTTTTCAGAGGCCTTCCTGGACCGTTATCTGCCACAGGAAATCCGACAGGCCCGGATGGATTAGTTTTTACACTTGGAGCAGGGGGCGAGGAGTGTACGGGAATATGCCCTGTAGTTCGATTCCTTGGCCCGCTATGCTCCAGCCTTTGTGGACACCATGCCATCTAGGGTCACCGATTTATTATGGGTCTGAACCCAGAGTATATTGAGGCATGCATGACAGCTACGCTGTGGGAAGATATAGATATTGCTCGGGTGCAGGCCTTTGCCCAGACTATTGAGGGCCTTAGACAGCGGCAACAAGATAGCAGATGAATAAATCAGGAACAGCGCCACAGGGATAGATCAGATGAGATACAGGGGGAGATCTAGAGAGGGCCTAGGCCACGGTTGTCAGATAGGCCACTCAGACCCCCACCTCCATCACAGTAACAGAGGGGTAGATTCAGTCGCCGAGGGCAGTCAGAGTCCAGCGATAGCTCACGAACGGTAGATTCACCCCAGCAGAGTAGGGCAGAGCAGAGTAGGTATACACCCCCACCTTGCCCTATTTGTAGCTGAACCCACGCTGGAGCTTGCAGATATGGCTCCACAAGGTGTTATATATACGGGCAGGAGGGTCATGTGATGAGAGATTGTCCAGCCAGGGGTCAGGGTAATCGAGACAGGGCGTCAGCAGGGCCACGAGCTCCCGCAGCCTCGGCAGGGCGTAGGCCCTCAGTCCCAGCAAGCAGAGGCCATGGCAGATAAGGGGCCTCTAATTCAAGTACAGGCCCAAGCCGTACCTATGCATTACTAGGGAGGCAGGACTCAGAGGCGTCTCCAGATGTGGTAACAGGTATGATGACTATTTGCTCTCACCCTGCTTATGTATTGATTGATCCAGGATCTACCTTGTCCTACGTTACCCCATTTGTGGCTCGAAAGTTCAGTGTTGTACCAGAGTTGCTTCAGCAGCCCTTTTTAGTATCTACACCTGTCGGTGATTCCATCATAGCTAGAAGGGTTTATCGAGGGTGTACAGTAGAGGTTGTTGATCGTTAGACCACAGTAGATTTGGTAGAATTAGAGATGATTGATTTCGATGCCATTATGGGTATGGATTGGTTAGTGCCGTGCTATGCCAATGTAGAATGATGGACCAAGACGGTCCGATTCCACTTTCTGGGGGAGGCAGTGGAAGGGCAGTACAACTACGCCAAAAGGTAGGTTTATTTCCTACCTTCAGACAAGGAAGTTGATAGCTAAGGGATGCATTTTCCACATAGTCAGAGTCCAGGATGTGCGGGTAGAGCCTCTGACTCTCCAGTATGTTCTAGTGGTTAATGAATTCCCCGACGTATTCCCAGATGAGCTACCTGGTATTCCCCCAGAAAGAGAAATAGATTTTGCAATTGATTTGCTGCCAGGAACTCAGGCCATATCAATCCCTCCGTATCGTGTAGCTCCTGCTGAACTCAGAGAACTAAAGGAGCAGCTAAAGGATCTGTTAGATAAGGGCTTTATCAGGCCGAGTACTTCACCTTGGGGTGCGCCGGTTCTATTTGTGAGAAAGAAGGACGGTGCATATGTATAGACTACCGGCAGTTGAACAAGGTTACAGTCTAGAATAAGTATCCGCTTCCCAGAATAGATGATTTGTTTAATTAGTTACAGGGGGCCAGATATTTCTCCAAGATTGACTTACGGACCGGATATCATCAGGTTCGAGTTCGTGAAAGGGACATTCTGAAGACTGCCTTCAAGACCAGATACGGCCATTTTGATTCGTAGTCATATCCTTTGGGACGTGATGAACAGTATTTTCACCATACCTGGACTTGTTCGTGATAGTGTTTATTGATGATATTCTGGTGTGTTCTCTCTCAGAGACAAACCACCGGGATCATTTGAGGACAGTGCTCCAGATTCTTAGGGACCGTCAGCTATATGCCAAGTTCTCTAAATGTGAATTTTGGCTAAACTCAGTAGCATTCTTGGGGCATATTGTGTCGGATGCTGGTATACAAGTAGACACACAGAAAATAGAAACAGTAAAAACATGGCCCAGACCTACCACTCCGACCGAAGTACGCAGTTTTCTGTGATTAGCAGGGTACTACAGAAGATTTGTTGTGGGATTCTCCACAATAGCGCATCTCTGACTAAGCTGACGCAAAAAGAAGTAAAGTTTCAGTGGACGCAGGAATGTGAGCAGAGTTTCAAGGAATTGAAAGACAGGTTGACCTCCACCCCAGTGTTTACATTGCCAGAAGGTACAGAGGGTTATGCAATTTATTGTGACGCTTCGAGCATTGGGTTAGGATGTGTGTTGATGCACCATGGTAAAGTAATTGTTTATGCTTCCTAACTGTTGAGGAAACACGAAAGGAATTATCCTACCCATGACCTGGAACTAGCCGCAGTGATCCACACCCTAAAGATGTGGAGACATTACTTGTATGGCGTCCATGTGGATTTTTTCACTGATCATAAGAGCCTACAGTATATCTTCACTCAGAGAGAGTTGAATTTGCAGCAGCGTCGCTAGTTGGAGTTGTTGAAAGATTATGATGTAAATATTCTGTATCACCCAGGAAGAGCCAACGTAGTGGCAGATGCCCTTAGCCATAAGTCTATGGGGAGTTTGGCGTACTTGTAGGCCGAGCAGCGGGAATTGGCCCGAGAAATACACCAGTTAGCCAGTTTAGTCATTTGTGTAGTAGAAATAGAAGACAACAGAGCGGTAATTCAGAACACCGCAGCGTCGTCATTAGTTGTAGGGTAAAGGAACGGCAGTATGAAGATCTTGACCTGGTTCAGCTTAAAGACAGATTTCAGCAAGGAAAAGCGTCGGATTTTCAGATAACTGAGGATGAAGTGTTGCGATGTAAAGGCCTTCTTTATGTTCCAGACGTTGCAGGCTTCACCAGCAAATTATGGGCGAGGTACATTACGCCCGCTATTCTCTCCATCCAGGCGCGATGAAAATGTACCACGATATCAAAGGAATCTACTGGTGGCTAGGTGTGAAGAGGGAAATAGCGGAATTCGTAGCCTAGTTTCCTAACTGCCAGCAAGTAAAAGATGAACACCAGAAACCAGGCGAGCTAACTCAAGACATAGCGGTGCCTCTTTGGAAGTGGGAAGCAGTAAATATGGATTTTGTAGCAGGATTAGCCCGCACCAGGCATAGAAATGACTCGATTTGGATAATTGTTGACAGATTGACAAAATCAGCCCATTTTCTGCCAGTAAGGGCTACTTTCTCTGCCGAAGATTATGCTGAGTTGTATATCAGAGAAATAGTCAGACTGCACGGTGTTCCAGTGTCCATTATCTCTGACAGAGGGGCGCAATTCACAGCTAAATTTTGGCAATCATTTCAGAGAGGCCTGGGGACATAGATTAACCTGAGCACAGCTTTTCTCCCTCAGACAGATGGGCAGGCAGAACGTGCTATTCAGACACTCGAGGATATGCTGCGAGCATGTGTGTTAGACTTTGGAGGTAGCTGGGATGAGCACTTACCACTTATTGAGTTTGCCTATATAACAGTTACCATTCAGCTATCCAGATGGCGCCTTATGAGGCATTGTATGGGCAAAAATGCAGATCGCCAGTTGGTTGGTTTGAATTAGGAGAGTCAGCGCTGATTGGGCCGGATATTATTCATCAGTCAGAGGAAAAGGTAAAGCTTATTAGAGAACACCTACTGACTTCTCAGAGCTTCCAGAAATTGTATGTTGATGTGCTTGAAAGTGAATGACTGGGCATTTTTGAAAGTATCTCCAATGAAAGGGGTGATGAGATTCGGCAAGAAAGGCAAGCTCAGCCCGAGATTTGTTGGGCCTTATCAAATTCGCCGAAGAATAGGCCAAGTGGCATACGAGTTGAACTTACCTCCAGAATTAGAGTCTGTTCACCCAGTTTTCCATGTGTGTATGTTGAGGAAGTATATAGGAGACCCCTCCACAGTTGTCCCAGTTCAGGATGTCCAGGTTACGGAGGAGCTGGCTTATGAAGAGGTTCCAGTAGCCATACTGGACAGGCAGATTCGCGGGTTGAGAACTAAAGATGTTGCTTCTGTCAAGGTGTTATGGCGTAACAGGAACCAAGAGGAAATGACTTGGGAAGCAGAGGAAGATATGAAAATTAGATATCCTCAGCTATTTCAAACTTAATCAGCCAGAGGTACGTTAGTATTGTTGTTTTATGAATTGCCTTATGTTATGTGTATAAATGAGATAGTTGACTCTAGGCTACTGCATAATGAATGTTATAGTATTTTGTGGAGTACTTGTATTGAACTTTTCTACATTTCAGGATTTTTGAGGTAGTCCATATTACAGAGGAAACTCTGCCAAAATTTTTCGAGAATAAGTCGACTAAGTTGAGATTCCTGTGAGCAAAAGTTTAATTCAAGGATGAATGTTCTTAGGGGGGAGAATGTTACACCCCGTAAATTCTTGACATTTAGATGTCCTATTCGCATGTTGGTTAAGAGTTTTAAAATGCCATACATGCTAGAAAAAGGCCCAGGAAAAGACCGGACAAGCGCCACGTCGAACCAGCGCAAGAGGAGGCTGGGTAGACCCCCTCCGCGATGACCAATGTGTCACAAAGGGCTCACCTCCACGATGGCCAATGTGCCACGGAGGTGAGGTTTAGCCCCAAGTATATAAAGCCCCCACTTCGGTTTTTAGAGATAATTATCAGTAATTTCCAGAGAGCAACCAGAAAACAGAGGGCACGAAGAGTTTCCTTGAAATTCTTTCCGTTTATGCCGTTAAACGTAGCCCAAACTCAAAATAATCTCGAGTAGTAAAGTATTAAGCTGCAGGAAGCATTCCTACAGAGTTAGTTTTGTGAAATTCGGCCAGAAAATCGCCGTCTCACCGAGCTAAGGTAAGTGGAATTGCTCCAAATTAGTGTCAATATACTCCTAGCCCTAAAGTGAGTATTTCTCCCTTCTAGACTTCTGAGAAATAGCAAGTTTTCGGCTGTTGTTCGATAAGTCAAAGTTTGCGCTATATAGCTATTGAAGTAGTGTTTTCTTCTAGAATATTGATGAATTTAGTTCTAATTGCTATAAATATAAACGCAGTTGGAAGAAATAGCTGGATATTGGCCAAGATACACCACTTAGCCAAGGAGTTAGTAACTGAGGTATGTAAAGCTAGTTTCTTTGGCCAGTTAGTAATTCTAGCATAGTAAAATAGTGTAAATTCCAGAAGAAAGTTTCAAAAGCCGAGTGTTATGCCCAGTGTGAATTCAGTAAGCATGTCTGAGTTATTATACCATATGCAGAATAAAAAGTCAGTAAATTAGTATCAGACAGTGAGATATTATTCCAGACTTAGTATAACTCAGTATCAAATTCAATTTAATTCAGCAAGAGATACAGAATAGAATATCAGATCATCGACAGTATTATCAGATTTATTATACATGTTATATGTGATTGTTGTTTCTTGTAGAGACCTGATTGTTTTATGTGGGCACCCTTAGATCTTCCTTGCCACCCCAGGGTTAATAGTTGTGTCGGCTCGCCCGCCAGAGGTTGAGGATACGTCACTCCAAGGAGTGGCATGCCGTCCGCTAGAGGATGAAGATAGGATGCAGCATTCCCTATAGCAGGCTGATCAGCATTATAGCATACCCCTGTCGAGCGCTTGCGCCCAGGGTACATATTACAGATTACAGATACAGATCTCAGATCACAGTTATAGGAGTCCTCCAGACTCAGATACAGCTATAGTCAGGGGCCCAGAGAGCCCAAGTTGCATACCCAGAGGGCCGGCGGGATGCTCATACTTACTAGATGAGTGGAGTGAATTGTTATTTTTGGATGGCGACCCGGGTAGGGGTATATAGATTGCATGTTGATTGGTACCTTCCGGCTTATGGGGGCTGGTATAGGTTCTTGTATGCTATATGTGTTATTTATTAAATTGATATATAGCAGGACGCCGCATTGACAGGTATGATTCTTAATTTCTCTCCAGTACAGTTAAGCTTAGTTTAGATTTTGCCATCACAGACAGTCTTAGCCATCTTTTGTTACTCAGTAACTATCAGTATTACTGTCTATTTTTAGTTATGTTTAGTTATTGCTTTGCATACTCGGTACCAGTGGTACTGATGCCCGTTTGGGGGCGCTGCATTACTTGCCTGCAGGTACTCATAGATGAGGAGCCGATCCGTCGTAATTCCAGCCAGCACACAGGGTCATCAGCTCATATCATCCGGAGCTTGACAGATAGAGGTTTATTCCTTTTCTTTTGTTGTACCGTACGGGTAGGTCGGGGCCCTATCCCGACCATCTTTTAGTATTCTTAGAGGCTTGCAGATTGTGTATTCCCTATGGTTAGTTGTACCGGTCGTGTGAGGTTGTGTTTCTGTTTTAGTTTGTTTATGACGGCCGTGTGGGGCCTTATTCAGTTAATAGTTTGTGAACTTGCCGTTCACAGAGTAGTTTAGCATTTTATTCAGCGTTTTAGTGAAACTAGTCAGCATGGTGGCCTTGTCGGCCCGCATAGGTTCCTTTATACTACTATGGTTCTGGTCAGCTGTTGTTTTCTTACAGGAGGCTATAGGCCTAGTCAGCCGGAGGCTGTATTTACAACCGTTATATAGCCCGTTGGTTCCATGAATCCAGAGTTGGAGCCAGCCTGGCACCAGAAGTGCTTAGAATCAGTAGTCCAGTAGTTCAGGTCTTAGTAGGGCACCAGGTGCCATTCATGCCTCCCAAGGCGGGGCATGACATCAAGGCTTTGTTGTAAATCTCGTTTCCTGATCTCTACATCTCTAGGTTAAATCAAGTAAAGAATTTGGGCAAGTTCTAACATTACACACCATTAAGAAATGTTTAAAGATGAAGAGAATACAATAGAAGCGTTTAGCATTGATTTTGAATCTGTATGTGTAACTCTATTTCATTAATTTACCACGGTTCTCACAACCCTAGTTGTGGAGGTTTTAGCCTCTCATGATTGTAAGATTTTAATTAGTATTCATTACAAAAACATAATTAAATACTTACAACAATAATTGGAAGAGAACCTACTTTGAATATTGATGAACAAAATAAAGAACAATTGATAAATCCAGGTGTTGTTCCTAAGAATTGCTCTCCAAAACTTGATAATAATTCACAAATAAAACTTCTCTCTATGTAATCACACGTCTACTGCCCTATCTATATTCTTCTCTACTAAAAAAGCATAAAAGGTATTTATACAGACATCAGAAACCTTTTCCTAAGCTAACAGGGAAATTTCCATATCTGTCGTTGACTCGTCCTACGGCTAATCATATGACCCGTAATAGGATTGAACAGGTCGTACCTGCCTCTCATACATCTCTTGGTAGCTGTAGATTTGACTAAGTGTTGGAAACTCGTACGACTCGTACCATGGTCCTATGATTCGTCCAATCCATTTGTGGCTTGGCCTTGAGAACTTTGACATCTTCTAAAGTTTTCTACGAGTGTTGTTGTATGCCTCATACTTTGCTCCTACGACTTGTACATGCTTGTTGCATATGGAGTTCTTCCGAGTCGTTAAGAATCACTGAAGCTACCCATGGCTCATGGTACTGGTCGTAAAGAGATGTTACGATTCGTGGGTTCCACCCGTATCGAGAGACTGCCTATGCAAATTTTCTCTGAAAATTATCACAACTCCAGTTATGGCTTGTACTGAGAGTTGTGCTCTGTCTTCACATTGTTTCAGCCTTTTGAGGTTTTCCACGAGTCTTAGTATGACTCGTACAATCTAGGTACGGCTAATACTGAGATTGGTACTTGGCTAATCTTTTGCACTTTTATGCATCTTTTGCACATTTTTGCTCTAACACCTATTTTTCCTAAAAACAAACTAAAAGAACCTTATATCTGTATAAACATTCCTAATTCCATGTTATTTTCTCAGGTTTAAGCATCGAAAGTGTAGTAAACTCAAAGCACATCACCTCTCGATACCCACCTTATGCCAAGTGTGGCAGGACCCACTTGGAGGAGTGTTGTTCAGGCAAACACATATGTTATGGATGCGACCAACAAGACCACTTTTTGAAGGATTGTCTATAACGATAGGGCAATGGGGGTAATAGATCTTAGTCTACCTCTTCAGCAGGAAGAGTTGCCCAAAAGGGCACATAGGGACAGGCAAAGGTCAAAACCGTCTGTATTATATGTCTAGTCGACAGGATCAGGAGAACTCCCTAAATATCATCACTGGTATGTTAAAAGTATTTTCCATTGATGTATATGATTTACTTGATCTAGATGCTACTTTATCTTTTGTGACTCCTTATGTGGCCATAAAGTTCGGGATTTGCCCAAAACAACTGTTAGAGGCTTTCAGTGTTTTTACTCCAGTCGGTGAGTCATTCTTAGCTAATAGAATCCATAGATATTGTACCATTTCAGTCCATTATAAAGAAACCATAGCTGACTTACTAGAATTAGACATGGTAAACTTCGATATTATTCTAGACATGGATTGGTTGTATTCCTATTATGCCACAGTTAATTTTATGACCCGAGTAGTAGAGTTTTAATTTCCAAATGAGCCAGTCCTAGTTTGAGAAGTTAGTCCCATCATGCTTAAGGGCTATTTCATTTCATACCTTAAGGCCAGAAAGCTAATTTCTAAGGGGTGTGTCTACCACTTAATAAGAGTCAGAGACTCTAACATTGAGACACCATCTCTTCAGCCAGTTTCAGTTGTGAATAAGTTTCCAAATGTCTTTCCAGAAGATCTTCCTGGAGTTCCTCCCGATAGGGAAATAGAATTTAGGATAGATGTTCTTCGTGACACTCAGCCTATCTCTATTCTTCCATATAGAATGGCTCCAACTGAGTTAAAGGACTTACAAGAGCAGTTAAGAGACCTTCTAGATAAAGGTTTCATTTTCTGGAGTGTTTCACCTTGGGGCGCTCCCATTCTCGTCTTGCACAAGAAAGATGGTACTCTTAGGATGTGTATCACTTATCGCCAGTTGAACAAAGTCACCATCAAGAATAAGTATTCTTTCCTAGAATCAATGACTAGTTCAACCAACTATAGGGTGCCACCTTTTTCACGAAAATAAACCTCAAATCAGGCTATCATTAGTTGAAGGTTAGAGAAAGTCATATTTCCAAAACAGTCGTTAGGACCCATTATGGTCACTTCGAGATTATTATTGTGTCCTTTGGTTTGACTAACGCTCCTATAGCATTCATGGACCTCATGAACATAGTGTTTAAACAATATCTAGATATGTTCGTTATTGTGTTCACTAGTGACATTAAGTTTACTCCAAAAGTGAGGAGGAACATGCTAGTTATCTCAGAATAGTCGTGCAGACACTTAAGGACCTTGACATATTTTCCAATTGTTCTAAGTGTGACTTTTGGCATTTTTAGGCCACATAGTCTCCAGCAAGGGTATTCAGGTTGACTCTCAGAAGATTGAGGCATTAAAAAGTTGGCCCAGACCCACAACCCTAAATGATATAATAAGTTTCTTGGTTTTAGCTGGCTATTACAGGAGGTTTGTAGAAGGATTTTCAACTGTTGATCCGTTGACTAAGAAAAGGTCAAATTTCAATGGTCTGAAGCTTGTGAGAAAAGTTTTTAGGAATTGAAGACTTGTTTAATTACTGCTCCAGTATTAGCCCTACTAAAGGGTACAGATGGTTTTGTGGTGTATTGTGAGAGTGGGCATCGATTGTGTATTGATGCAAAACAGTAAAGTTATAGCTTATGCTTCTAGAAAAATTAAGGCCCATAAGAAGAATTATCTTATTCATGACCTCGAGTTGGTAGCAGTAGTGTTTGCATTAAAGATCTAGTTCCATTATCTCTATGGTGCATATGTTGATATGTTCACAGACCATAAGATCCTATAGAATATCTTTAGGCACAATGAGTTGAATCTTAAACAAAGGAGGTGGCTTGAGTTGCTCAAGCATTATGACATGAGTATTCTACCATCCAGGTAAAGCAAATGTAGTTGTGATTCTTTTAGCAGGATGTCTATGGGAAGTATAGCTCATATAGAGAATAGAAGAGAGAACTATCTAAGGATGTGCATAGACTCTCACACTTGGGAGTTCGTCTTCTAGACTCTCAAGAAGGTAGTGTGCTTGTTCAAAATGGGGTCGAGTCATCTTTAGTAGCAGAAGTTAAGGAAAAACAAGACAGACATCCCCCCCTTACTACTATTAAAGGAAGATGTCAACAAGCAGAAAGTGTTGGTCTTCGCACAAGGGGGAGATAGGGTATTGAGGTATCAAAGTAGGTTATATGTTTCAGACATAGATGGACTCAGAGATAGAATCATGGCATAAGCACACAGCTCTAGGTATTTGATTCATCCAGGTTCCACAAAAATGTACCATGACCAGAGGGAAGTTTATTAGCAGAATGGTATGAAGAGAGACATTGTAGACTTTGTTGCTAAATGCCTAAATTGTCAATAAGTTAAGGTCGAGCACCAAAGGCCATGTGGTATGGCTCATAATATAACATTTCCCATATGAAAGTGGGAGATAATTAATATGGACTTAATCACTTATCTATCGAGGTCACACAGGAAACATGACTTTATTTAGGTAATTGTAGATCAAATGACCAAGTCGACTCATTTCTTGTCGATTAAGACTATAGACTCAGCTGAGGAATATTCCAGGATATACATCAGTGAGATAGTCAGACTTCACAGAGTTCCATTATCCATCATATCTGATAGGAGCGCACAATTTTTCGCTTAATTTTGAAAGTCATTTTAGAGAGGTTTAGGTTCGAAGGTGAACCTTAGCACAACTTTCCATCCATAGATAGATGGTCAGTAAGAATGGACTATTCAGACTCTGGAGGATATACTAAGGACTTGTGTTATTGATTTCAAGGGGAATTGGGATGACCATTTGCCGCTTATAGAGTTTGTGAATTAATAACATATATCACTCCAGTACTTAGATAGCTCCCTATGAGGCTCTCTATGGACGAAGGTGTAGATCCCCAATTGGTTGGTTTAAAGTTGGTGAAGCGGAGTTGATAGGACTAGATCTAGTACAATAATCCATGGAGAAGGTTAATATCATTCAGGAAAGGCTGAAGACTTCCAGAGTCGCCAAAAATCTCATACTGATGTAAGGTGGAGAGAATTAGAGTTTGCGGTAGATGATTGAGTTTATCTGAAGGCTTCACCCATGAAGGGAGTTATGAGATTTGGGAAGAAAGGGAAGACCAGTCCCCACTATATTGGTCCATATTGGTTTTCAAAGAGAGTTAGCTAGGTGGCCTATGAGTTCGAGCTGCCATCCGAACTAGCATCAGTCCATCCAGTCTTCCACATTCCTATGCTCAAGAAGTATAGGGGTGACCCCTCACTCATTGTGCCTATAGAGAGTGTGGGAGTAAAGGACAACATGTCATATAAAGAAGTTCTAGTTGAGATTCTTGACCATCAGATTCTTAAGTTGAGAAACAAAGAAATCACTTCTGTGAATGTCTTATGGAGGAATCAACTAGTTGAGAGAGCTACTTGGGAAGCCAAAGTGGACATGATGGAAAGTAATCTCATCTTTTCCCTCCTAGTTCAGAATCATCTTGAGGTAACAGTTTCCTCTCGTAGTACTTTTATCAGTTTTATGTCCTATTAGTTTTCATTGAAATCCTTAGTATGCTTGCACATTTCATGAATTTAGTTAAGTTCAATTTAGTTATTCTCAGTCAGATCATCTATTAGTCAAGTTTCAGTATTTATTCGAGGATGAATGATCCCAAAGGAGAGATAATGTAACACCCCAAAAGTCTCTAAAATTAGACCCTAGACTTGAAGTAAAAGACAAGCAGGAAAAATTAAAGTTCCTACAGAATGACTCAAGTGACGAGTCATTGGTAGACCTAACAAGCCGTTAGGTGAACCATCATGTCACGACTCGAACGGAGGTCCAGATTGCAACATAGGACATGGAGCCCAGAGAGACCCCAAGTCGACCCATGGCATAAGCATACATCTAACTCGATCAATGAAACAGAATAATCAACAATATATTCATAGCGGAGGTCTAAACTTAAACATAACATCAGACTATGAAATCCGAAGCTGAATTTATACATATGTATGAAAAGCCTCTAAACATGACAAGTTAATGGGACAAGACCCCAACCAACTCAGCAAAAACTGAAACTAAAATGCATAAAGGAAATATAGATCGTCTAGTCCTTCGGAGATAAGGACTCACCCACAATATGAATGCTAACTCTAATAAGCTGATTACAAGCAGGGCTGAACCTGATAGCCGGGTTCTGTATCATGAAATGATATAGCATAGAGATACAGTCAGTACGTGGAATGTACCAAGTACGTATGGTAAGTAAAACCACTAAAGTAAGTAAAATCATTTAAAACCAATGCATAATTTAAACATAAACATTAAGAATTTGAGAGTAGGACTTGAATGCATTCTTTCTGAAATCATGATCTCTTCATAACATAACATGACATAACTTCATAACATCATAACTGAATCGATTGATTCAAAGCTGAATTCTGACATTTATGAGTAAAGTTAAACATTAAGTCAAACCTGCTTTAGAACATGCATTTACATAAATCTCATGAGTAATGAATATGCATATCTGAAATCATGAGGAACATGGGAGACTCGTCTTTTAACCGACATACCACGATAGAGCTTACGTGGTCCAATTATCACACTCAAGTGGGTAGAGCCATCCAAAGCCTTGTTAGGGCTAGGGATGATACCATGATATTGATATCAAGTTGAAGGCTCGTTCGAGCAGGGGAAGCTCACAAGGGAGGTCCCGAAGTAATATATATAATAGTATCAACCTATGTTGGCACGTAGTTCTGAGGCATAGGGTGATCGACCCTTAGCCTGCTCAGTGCTAGACATTACTCCCAAAAACATCCATATGCTCTACATCATTTTATAATGAAGCTCAACATCATCCATTAATGAAGCTCGATACTCAAATACATCTCAAATATGATATCATGCATGTGAGAAGCTTTAGCTCAAGACATACCACAAGCTGAAAATATAATTGGGAGTCTTCGCTCCAAAACCATGTGGTAAGCTATACATATGAAAGGCTTAAACTCAAAACATACCAGAAGTTGAAAATATAATTGGGATACTTCACTGCAAAATAATGTGGTAAGCTCAATTCAGGAAAATCATCATTCATACTTAACATATGGGCATTTCCCAAAGCTTTATCATACTTAGAAATACTCAATTCTCATTGAAAACATAATTGGAAACATGGGTAGCTTCAAAACATGTTTTTCATCATACCATCTAATCATCATCATATATTCATCATAAATCTCATCTTTCATGAATATCTCATCAATGGGCTTTTAAATTTATACAACTAGAGACATGAGTTTAAATTGAAAATATTATAAAATTTGCCCATGCTTTTAATTCAACAATAGAATCATAATTAAATCATACCTATGTATAGAAATAGACTCATGTATAGAAATATAAGATTCATGCATTTGGGTTAAAACCCCATAGAGTAGACATAGGAATTTCATAGTTTAGATAGGGATTGGGCATGGGTGTGAAGGAATCACCCATTCATAACCCTACATACCTGTTGGTAGCTGATTCTTACACTTTCTTAGATGCCCAATAATAGATTGTAAAGAAATTAATGAATGTTAGGCTTGATCACCCTCTCAAGTATTCTACCTTGCATGCATGAACAAATAAGTCCTAATAATGAACTTAACCCCTTTAAAAGTCACTATACATAACTCAAAATACGTAGTTTAGGCTCTAAGAACTTAGGAATTATGGAAAAGCCCTTACTAAATTCGCAGAAAATAACTACAAGGTGATCCCAATGAGGGACCTAACGACTCGTTACCCTGGGCCACGACTCGTGGAGTTGTCCATCACGTACACTGCTCATCTGATCACTAGGGCTCATCACGGGCAAACTCATGACTCGTGGTCACCATCCGTGAAGTGCACTGCCTAAGCTTCAACAAAAACCTTGCCTAACTGACCGCGACTCACCCCACGAATCGTGGGGTCCTCGCGTCAAGTGCACTGCCTTCCTTCTTCTCTTTTCTTTCTTTACTCACCCCACGACTAACACAACGACTAATGGGGCATGACCACGAGTCGTGTTCATGTTCGTGGCAATCCTTTTTCCCAAATTTTCCAAACTCCTCACAAGCCTCCCCACGAGTCACATCACGACTTGTGGGCTGCACCAACGAGTCACCCCATGACTCGTTCTGTGCCTGGTGCCAGTTTTTAAACTTTTCTCTGTTTCAACTCCTGAATTTGATCTTTGGGCTTCCGAGGTAAAACAATATCTCCCCCTTGGGAACGTTCATCCTCGAATGTTGGAAACCACACATAAAAGCAGAGAGATGCAATTATCATATTCAAATACTGATCATTTAAACCGAAAATTGATGGAATGACTACCTCCAACTC
This sequence comes from Datura wrightii, assembly GCA_035772735.1. Classification (NCBI taxonomy): domain Eukaryota; kingdom Viridiplantae; phylum Streptophyta; class Magnoliopsida; order Solanales; family Solanaceae; genus Datura; species Datura wrightii. The sequence continues at coordinate 103,967,286 of JASDFA010000007.1, forward strand.
AAACCACATAGCAGAACTGATTCCATGATTCACATACACATCCATATACATAAAAGAAACTCGAGCACATGAACTAAACCTGAAAACTAAATAAAGTCTGAGTGCAGAATTGATACCTCAAGCTGAAATTGAGACGGTAGAGAATAAATGTGGGTATCTGGCCATCATATATACTTCGTCCTCCCACGTAGGTCCTTCAATATGTTGATTCCTCCATAACACATTAACTGAAGCTACTTCCTTCTTCCCTAGCCTTCGAACCTGTCGATCGAATATTTCCACCGGAACCTCCTCATAGCTAAGGCAGTCTTTTACACCAACACTGTCCACCGGGACAACTAGAGCTGGATCACCCAAACACTTCTTCAAGAGCGATACATAAAACAAAGGATGAACAGAAGCTAATTTTAAAGGAAACTCCAACTCATAAGACACCTTGCCAACATGTCTCACTATTCGGTATAGGCCGACATAGTGGGACTGAGTTTCCCTTTCTTCCCGAACCTCATCACTCCCTTCATGGGAGACACCCTCAGAAATACCCAGTCATCGACTTCAAATTCTAATACTCTTCTTCTTACGCGAGCATAGCCTTTTGGCGACTCTAGGTAGTTTTCAACCCGTCCCTTATCAATTGAACCTTCTTCATTGCCTCATGAACCGAATCTGGCCCTATAATTGCCGTCTCACCAACCTCAAACCATCCAATGGACGATCTACATCTCCTCCCGTAGAGAGCCTCAAACGGCATCATCTTAATACTAGAGTGATAATTGTTATTGTAGGAAAACTCGATCAGGGGCAAGTGAGCATCCCATCCACCTTTGAAGTCAATCACGCATGCTCTCAACATGTACTCGAGGGTCTGAATTATTCGTTCCACTTGACCATCCATTCACGGGTGAAATGCTTTGCTGAGCTTAACTCGTGTACCAAGTCCTTTTTAAAAGACTTCCAAAACTTAGAGGTGAATTGAGTACCTCTATCAGAAATGATGGATAAGGGCACTCCATGCAATCGGACTAACTCTCGGATATATAGCTTGGCATAATCCTCCGCCAAATCCGTGGTCTTAATCGGTAGAAAATGTGCAGCCTTGGTCAACCGGTCTACCACAACCCAAATGGAGTCATATTGTCGATGAGTACGAGGCAGAACTGTGATGAAATCCATATTAATTTCTTCCCAATTCCAAGTAGGAATGTTGATATCTTAAAGTACACCTCCCGGTCTTTGATGCTCAACCTTTACTTGCTGACAGTTCGGACACTTGGCTATGAATTCTGCAATATCCTTCTTCATGACATTCCACCAATAGATTTCCCGTAAGTCACGGTACATCTTGGTGGCACCTGGATGGATAGAGTACCTAGATCCATGAGCCTCATATAACATCCGGCTCCTCAAATCATCGATATCCGGAACACATAGGCAACCCTGGTACCAAAGCACACCATCTCCCCCTTGGGAGAAGACCTCTACCTTCTGATTTTAAACGGCTTCTTTCAACTTTACTAAAATTAGGTCCTTATCTGGTCTAGCTTTCACATCAGTCACCAAGGACGATTTTGATCCATTCTGCACAACAACAATACCATCGGTCGAGTTGACCAACCTAACTCCCAACCTTGCGAGTCAATGCACATCCTTCACCAACTCCTTCTTCCCATCATCCACATGGGACACACTCTCCATAGAGAGTCTACTAAGTGCGTCCACTACCACATTATCCTTACCTAGATGGTAAAGGACACTCATATTATAGTCCTTGAGTAGCTCCAACCACCTCTTTTGCTGAAGATTGCGATCTTTCTGCGTTAACACATATTGCAAGCTCTTGTAGTCAGTAAATACATCCACGTGGACCCCATAAAAATAATGTCACCATTTCTTTAAGGGGAATACCACTGCTGCCAATTCAAGATCATGGGTCGGATAATTCTTCTCATGAACTTTCAACTGTCTAGAGGCCTAGGCTATGACTTTCCCGTGCTGCATCAATACACACCCAAGTTTGATCCTTGAAGCATCACAATATACCATGAATCTCTTGGTACCCTCGGGTAGGTTCAACACCGGTGCTGAAATAAGTCTTCAACTCTTGAAAGCTTTTCTCACAAGTCCCCGACCATTGGAACTTCACCTTCTTCTGAGTCAATTTGGTCAAAGATGTTACAACAGATGAGAAACCCTTAACAAATCTTGATAATAGCTGTCTAGACCCAAGAAACTTCGAATAACTGAAGGGTTCACCGGTCTAGGCCGATTCTTCACCGCCTTGATTTTTTGAGAATCCACTTTTATACTCTCACTTGATACCACATGGCCCAAAAATGCTATGGAGTTTAACCAAACCTTGCACTTGCTGAATTTTGCATATAATTGACGATCCTTGAGAGTCTGAAGCACTACTCTCAAATGAGCGGCATGCTCCTCCTCGTTCCGAGAGTATATCAAGATGTCATCAATAAACACAATCACAAACATGTACAGGTATGGCTTGAACACCCTGTTCATCAAGTCTATAAAAGTTGCAGGAGCATTCGTTAGTCCAAAAGACATAACTACAAACTCATAATGACCATACCGCGTCCTGAAGGCTGTCTTCGGGATGTCACTCTCCCGAACTCTGAGCTGACGATACCCGAATCTGAGATCTATCTTTGATAAACACTTAGCACCTTGAAGCTGGTCAAATAAATCATCAATATTGGGTAGAGGATACCTGTTCTTGACAGTGACTTTGTTCAATTGCCAATAATCAATACACATGTGAAGAGAACCATTTTTCTTTCGGACAAAAAGAACTGGTGCACCCCATGGAGACTTGCTCGGTCTAATGAAACCCTTATCTAACAAGTCCTTCAACTGCTCTTTAACTCCTTTAGTTTGGTTGGGGCCATTTTGTAAAGAGAAATGGATATAGGTTGCATGTCGAGAAGAAGGTCAATACCAAAATTGATCTCCCGCTCAGAGGAACACCCGTCAGGAAAGACCTCTGGATACTCACGTACTACTGAAACTGACTGGATAGTCAGGGTCTTGGACTCAACATCCTTAACCCTAACTAGATGGTACACACAACCCTTAAATATCATCTTTCTAGCCTTAAGGTAGGGCATAAAACGACCTACAGGAACAACTAAACTACCCTTCTATTCTAAAACTGGTTCACCCAGAAATCTGAACTCTACTGCCCGGGTTCTACAATTAACTAAATCATAGCATGCAAATAGCCAATCCATGTCGAGAATTACATCAAAATCGGTCATGGATAACTTTATCAAATCTGCTGAGCACCTTCTGAAGGACTGAGACAAGGAAACCTCTATATACCTGTCTAGATATAACTGAGTCACTTACTGGAGTAGAAATTGAGAAGGGTTCTGACAAGACTTTGAGACTAACTTTGAAGCTACTGGCCACATAAGGTGTCACAAAAGACAAGGTAGTCCCCAAATCTAATAAAGCATCAACATCAATATGGAAAACTCGTAGCATACCAGTGACCACATCCGGGGATACCTCTTGCTCTTGACGGGATGCTAAGGCATAGAATCTATTTTGACACTGACCGCCAGCTGTACTGGTAGATGCCCCCTGATGTGCTAAGCGTGCGGGAGGGGTTGCTGAACTAGAATCATGGCCTCGGCCCCCAACCTGATCCTGTCCTATTGCTGGGAAATCTCTAAGCATGTTTCCGAGCTTCCCACACCCGAAACAAGCACCTGAACCTGCCAAGCACTAGCCCGTGTGCCCCTGACCACTCTACAATAAGCTGGGATGCTAGAATCTGCAGGTCTGCTGCTCTAACCCCTAGATCCTGATGCTTGCCTCCTCTAATCATACCTCGATCTGGATGGCACACTCAATGCTGATGATGTTGGGGCTGATGATCTCTGGTAGGTTTGCTATCGGTGCCCACCTTCTGACCTCGGCTATGAGAATCTATGGCCATTGGTTCTGGCCCTCTTGGCCTCCCTCTCTCTCATATGTGCGTCCTCGATCTGCTAGGTGTACAAAACTATCTGAGGGAAATCCATATCTTGATGGAGCATAGCGGTCCTACAATCCTTGTCCAAATAGCCCCCTACTCCATGAATGAATCTACTTAGTTGCGCCCGCTGATCCACCACTAACTCTGGGGCATACTTTGATAGGTGAGTGAACTCTAGGGCATACTCATGTACTTTCATTCTCCCTTGCTTTAGATTTACAAACTCGGATGCCTTCAGCTCCCTCATCTACGAGGGAAGAACCTATCCAAGAATGCAACATGAAACTCTTCCCAAGTGACAAGGCCTGCTCCGGTGATCCTGCTATCCTTCCATTGGCAAAACCAGATATGCGCGACCCCTTTCAACTGATACGAGGCAAACTCTGCACACTCAATTCCATTCACCCCCATGAATTGGGTGATCTTGACAATCTCAGTTATGAACTCATGCGGGTCCTCATCTACCTTGGACCCAAGGAACTCCGGCGGGTTCATCCTCAAGAAGTCTCTGAGTCGAGCCGTCGCTGCATTTCCATTTTGTAAAACATGTGCAACGGCCTACTGACTGACCTGAGTGGTCAAGGCCTATGCAAGCATTTGAATAGCGGCCCGAAACTCAGCATGAGCAACTGGCTCCGGTGCTTGGGGTTCCTGAACTGGTGGGGCTTGCTGGTTCCCATTACCGTTGCCATCCTCGTGGCCTTCACCATTCCCATTTCTCCTACCATTCATTCTTCTGGGATCCACTGCAATCGCGAATAGCACAAATTAGAAGAATAGAAAGACTGTTCAGTGCATGACATAGATCATGAAAGAAGGGAACATTTACTAAACGTCTCGTAGCCTCTTCGTCATAAGTGTGGAATGTTTCACACCGATGAAAAATACTCTACTTAATGCGACTTTTAGACACCCTAGGATACTTCAAACCTATGGCTCTGACACCAAGTTTGTCACAACCCAAATGGAGGTTCAGATTGCAACACGGGACATGGAGCCCCGAGAGGCCCCAAGTTGACCCATGGAATAAGCATACATCTAACTCGATCAATGAAACCGAATAATCAACAATATATTCATAGTGGAAGTCTAAACTTAAACATAACATCAAACTACAAAATTCGAAGCTGAATTCATACATATGTCTGAAAAGCCTTTAAACATGACGAGTTGATAGGACAATACCCCAACTAACTCAGCAAAAACTGAAACTAAAATACATAAAGGAAATCTGGATAGTCTAGTCCTTGGGTGTCATGACCCGAACGTACATCCGTATCGTAGACACGAGACAAGGAGCCCCAAGAGACCCAAGTCAACCTCTGGCATGAGCATGCATCTAATTCACTCACATAAGCGGAAGACTCAACATAAGAAAAAATAAACATATCATAAATGTGAAGAAAGGACAACAACAATCCATACACGACGGCTGAATACCACTAGTATTCTGAAAAGCCTCTAGCCATGAAAAACGGGTGGATGTGACAACTCCCCAACTAACCCAACAAAATAGGAACTAAAGGAAAAGCATAGAGTATAAGTATATGGCCCTCGGAACATGATGACTCACCAAGTACGCTGATAGAAATCTCTGAAACACTACTGAGGAGGGTGAGCCTGGGAGTCGGGTCTTGTATCATGAAACGATACAGTATAGAAGGTATGCGGTCAGTACTTAGAATGTACTGAGTATGCAAGGTAAATAAAACGGACATTTAAAATATATAAATTCTCATAAATGATCAAAAGAGTAGGACCTCATGCTCATATCGCAAACATCGTAACATAACATAAGGCTCAAGGTTTTCAAAACATTCGTAATACAATCATAATCATAATCATAAGAGAAAAGCTTTATTTAACATGACTTGAGCCAATATACATAATCATAAATATGCATAAATCATGAGGAACAACGAGAGATTCTCTTAACCAACATACCTCATATGAGCACACATGAAGCTCGACTTGTAACCCTAGTCGGGAGGGTGTCCGTACCTTGCCAAAGGTAGAACCATGAAAGTATGATATCGCCGTGAAAAGGGTCGTTTGTGCAGGGGATAGTCCCATAGGAGGTCCCAACATACCTACGGTGGCACATAGTTTATGAGATCCGGGGTAGAACCTAGGCCCCGAACCTACTCGGTGTTCGATACTACTTCCAAAACATATGTAGTGCTCATAGTAATACTTACATGAATTCATGGGCTAGTTAAATCATGATAATCATAAACATGCTTGTACATACTTGAACTAGCCATGATATAAGGCCTGTGAGTTGGCCAAAACATAATTCATGATTCATAATGCTTATACATACTCGTAAATCATGCATATAGCTTGAATTTCATAAAATCATAATGGGTAACATAATAAATTCATGATTTAAATCATAATTCATGTTGGGTTTATAAATATCATCAATAGGTAATTAGATCATAAATCAATCCATCATGGGGCATATGCATATTTAGGCTTAAATGCATAGAACTTCCAAATCAATAGTATTATAAATAATTTAAAACACCAAAAGCTGATTTAAAACCCATAGATTATGATACGATTTTAAAATCATAAAACCCATAATCAAATCATTAGATTCCATATAAAACAATTACGAACCCCAATGAGTTTTTAATAAATTTTAAGTAAAATTGTAGAGGAGGGACATGGGTGTGGAAGAAATCACCCATTGATAACCTTACATACCTGGAATTGCTAGTTCTTAACCTCCTTGATAACCCAAGAAGAAATTTGTATGAATTGATGAGTTCTAAGCTTGAATCACTCTCCCACTTCCCATACCTTGCATGCATGAATGAATGAGGTGAAAAATGAACTTAACCCCTTTAAATTTCCGTATTCATAGCCCAAAAAGTCATAGTTTAGGCCTTAGGATCTTAAGAATTTACGAAAAAGCTCTTACTAACTCGCAGGAAATTAACTGCTAGGTGACCCGTTAGGGTCACCTGATGACTCGTGACATGCCCAAACGACTCGTTACTTGGCTCGTTGAGTACATTGTCTCCCTTATACCAATTTATGCATATTTCACCCAACGACTCATACCACAACTCGTTGCCTGACATGACGAGTCGTGGTCTCCTTCCGTGAAGTACACTGCCTTGCTTTTTCCATTTTCATACACCTTCTCCCCACAGTTGACCTAACGACTCGTGGTGTCTGACCACGAGTCATTCCCATGCCTGTGGGGACTACTTTTCCTTAAATATTTTCCAACTCTCCCAGGCCTCCCCACGATTCTCCTAACGACTCGAGGGCTTTCCTCACAAGTCGTCTAACGACTCATTCTGTACTTGCCAAAAATATTCAGCAAGTAAAAACAAGCACGCATACAATCACAGTTAGCATACTCAACAAAATTAAATATAGACAAAAGGGAGTTAAATGATCATGATGGAGCACACACATCTTCATGGATTAAGGCCTGAATCTAACTCCAGGTAAGTGTCTTGACACAAACTCTCGAGCTAATGTGTGGAGGTCACAGTTCTCCAGTTCTTGATCTAACACGTCACTTAAACCTGCAGTTATGTCTATTTGAGGATACTCCATAGTGCTCGATGATTGCAGACTTGTCGGAGTAATTGGACTTTGCGACGACATAGGGAGTTGGTGCAATGTAGAAAGGCGAGCTTGAGCATATGCTAACTCAGCTTGGAGATTCACAACCTTACAAGTTCAAATTAAAATTAAACAATGAAGATGGAACTATTTTATACTTCTCAATACAAAATGGTAAAATCGTTTACATTAATGAGGCATGTAATGTGCAACACGAAGTTAAAATTCAGCCACTGCATAAAAAAAGAATTGTCCTTATATATATTGATTGTTCAATTGATTTTTTCATTGTGATCAGTGTATCTTAATTATATGCTATAACAAGTAAAATATTTTATTTTTTTATGTTTACTAATTCAATGTTTTAATGGACTATGTGAGTTTAACTTCTATATATAAATAATGTAATTTTATTTTACATTATTTGTTCATCTAAAAGATTGCTCGAAGTAATTATTCAAAAAAAATATTAATAACCAAAAAAAAAAAGATAAACTATCTGCTTAGAAGGGAAAGTTCATTACACTAACATTAAATAAAAGTTAAATCCAAACAATATAATATATGTGAAGCATTTATCTTTTTTTCTTTTTTTCTTTTTGTAATTCTAAGTTAAATATTACTTTCTGATGTTTCAACACTGATTATATACAACAAACAAACAAAAAAATCAATATGATTGATTAGCAGTTTTAAGTTGTGTTAACATTATATGGTAACTTGTAGAAATGACTAAATGAGGTAAAGACTACTTCGTGGAAATGCATAGAAAGTTGATGTCAAAAGCTTAATTCTGGTCTTGCAAATTTCTACCATTTGCGCTTTCCCCAATAATGGACAGAACACTAAGCGATTATTCTTTCGTTTCATTTTAATTGATTCATATTGATTTGATATTTTTAAAAAATATATATATATTTTAATAATTTATTTCATTAAATTAACTTTTTAATTATGCTTCAAAACTATAATTTTAACTATTATTAATTTATATAATTATTTAATAATAAAAATAATATTTAAAACTGATAATAATTTTTTATTTATTAAAATGGATAAGTAATAAAAAGAAAACTTTATTTTTAATACAAAAGCCAACTGACACAAGACGGAGGGAGTACTAGCATATTGGTTTCTTACCTAATTAAGAGCATTATACATGCTTATCTTCCCAATAATGGACATTTCGAATTATTCTCAACTGTTCTATTTTAATTGATCTTTATAAGAAAAATAAAATTTTTTACTTGTTTATTTTAATAAATTATAATTTTTTATATCAATTTTATTATTAAATAATGTATAAAGTAGTAGTAATAAAATTTAAATTCATAAAGAATAATTAATAAAATTAGTTTAATAAAATAAATTTCTAATAAGTATTTTCTTAAATAATGGAGTGTCAAATTTATATGAATCAAGTAAAATGAAATGGATGAAGTATATTATATTCCCCGGAGAACATCAGAGTCTTCCCATGAATTCGAAGAAATAGGATAAATTACCATTTTCTTGTTAATATTAAGCAGTGCTTTTAACTTGAACATATCACACAAAAAAAATAATTTTTTTAAAAAATAAAATATATTTTTATTAACTTATCTTTAATCAATGTCTTACAAAAAATAGTCTTTTACTAATATCTTAATTATGTAAAACTCCTTTTATTTAAATAAAAGCAAAATTGTAAGAATCAATTGAATGTCTTTTTCATTATGTGAAATATTACTTATTTTAAAATAAAAAATAAAATAAAATATCATTTATTATAAAACAATAAAAGTAATTTGTTTAAAAAAAAACTTATTTTAATATCAGATATACTACTTTTCTCAATCCATTTTAAGTGTCTTTTTAACCAAACAAATCAAAAGTGTTGCTAAAATTAAGAAGGCATTAATTATTTTTTCAAATTTATGCTGCTATTAAAATGATCTATCAGTGGAATTACATTGAATTTTGATTTGATTTGATTAAAATGATCTATCACCATCTATTATTCATTTTAAGCAGAGATAAAGCACAATTTTATTAAATAATCATCATGATTAATAAAATTGAATGATTTTCTTAAAGGATTTAGCACTCTCTCGATTCTGTTTTACTTGTTTTACTTTTAGATTTTGCACGACTCTTAAAAAAAATTTTTTTTTAATTCATGTTAACTTAATTTGTGAGGCAATGCACTTTCACTAAAAAAAAATTAGAATATATATTGGACTTCACTTTCTATTTTTTCCTTTTTAGTTATTTTCAAGGGAAAAAGGTCAATATACCCCTCTATTTTAGTTTAAGAGTTAATTTTATCTTTCGTCATATTATAGGGTCAAATATATCCATGTTGTTATCAAAATATTCAAAATACCTCTCATTTGGATGAAATCTCTAAATAAAGGGTATTTTAAATGAGATTTGGAATATAACACTTAAAATTGAGTTTGAAGGACTTATATTAATCGAAGTGTGTCAGATTGACCAATGCGGTTTGATAAAGAAACGCATGATATATTTGTTAAAAATTTGACTTTTTAAAGTTGTGATTTAAATGATTTTTTAAAAATTTAAAATTATATTTAAATACATTATAGAAAAAAATATGAAATTTTATGACTGAAAATTTAAAAATTCAAAAAATTGATTTGATATAATTTTTGAAAATTTAAAAGTTAAATTTTCATTATTAACAAATATTTAAAGGTAAATATTTAAAATTTATCTTTACAATTTATGTTCAAATGTTAGTTTCATATCAAGTGAGTTGATAGCAGTAATTTGGTGGGTAAGTTATATTTTAGTCAGGTAATTATTAGTTTTGCGTTTGTGAAGTTATAAAAATTAAAGCATATTGTAGCTATTTGTGAATGTTTTTGAGTTGATATGGTAACATTCATTATCAATATATAATGCATAAGATCTATAAATAAAATATATGAGATTAGATGATTTGCTTAAATAAAATTATTTTGTATTGCTATTTATTTTTTGGCTCCATTTAAATAATTTGGGAAAAAATTGCTTTAGAATCAAAAGTTGAAGTTCAATTTACGAAGAGTAACCAAAATATTGTCTTGTCGCCATGTTTGCCTTTGGAGATTTGGGGATTCCATTCAAATGAGGGGTTGTTACACCCCGTAAAAGTTAGTAACTTACAAACGTACGCGTGGAGTTGTGTTAAATAAAGAAGGTACAACGCGTGTAGGAAACCCCGAAGGTCGGGTCAAACGAGGTCAGGCCGCAAGGCCTAGCGCGACGCACCAGTGCCTTGGCGCTCTGGGCAGCGCGGTGCACCAGCCATGCCAGTGCCTTGAGAGGCGTTGCTCGCCAGGGAGACTCCGCAATAGGAGGCGCGACGTGGCCCTAAGTTGCCGTGTTGAGTGGCGCGAGGCGCCCCCTTGCCACCGCCCCTAAATGTATATAAGGGTCCTTAAGTTCATTTGTGATCATTTTCCAACATAGTCACGGTCAAAGAGAGTGTGAGACAAGAGAATTCAACGTTTTTCGTCTGATTACACTACCAAATGTTGTCCAAACTCCGATTAACTTCAGGTATTGAATTATAAGCTTGCAGGAAACATTACTACAGAGTTAGTTTCACGAAAAACGCTCGCACGAATTGGGACTCCGCGGAGTAGAAGTCGTCAGAATTGCTTCAAACTGATTTTCACACGATCACAAGCTTCGAGTAAGCATTTCTCCCTTCTAAACTCTTGAAAAATTATACGTTTTCGGCCGTATTTTGTCAAGTTAAGGTGTAGTTGATATTATTATGAAAAATTATCGTTTTCTTCGAATTGAGTACTGAAACTAGTCTCGTTCTCCCAGTAATACTATTACAGTTGCGAAGGGCTGTTGAATTCAGGTTGAAACTCGCTGGTCAAATAGGAAATCGGCCCTTAAGGTATGTAAGGCTATCCTTTCGGCAAATTATGTTTGTTGTAAAGATAATACGAATCGTATGTCTATAGTACTTCTGAGTAAACCTATTGGGGTCAGCTGTTGTAAACTGAATTAAGCCTATAGCGATGAAATAATAATTCTTGCCCGAGTTAGCCTAGCTAGAATAATCTTCCCCAAAGTTGAGTAGTTAGTTGTTATCCCATTTACTGAGGCTGTAAGGGCCGTATTGAATTCCATTTACTAAGGTTGTAAGGGCCATATTGAGCCCCATTTACTGAGGTTTTAAGAGCCGTATTGAGTTCCATTTACTAAGGTTGTAAGGATCGTATTGAGTCCCATTTACTGACGTTGTAAGGGCCATATTGAGTTCCATTTACTGAGGTTGTAAGGGCCGTATTGAGTTCCATTTACTGAGGTTGTAAAGGCCGTATCGGGAACCGTTTACTGAGGCTGTAAGGTCCGTATCGAATTCCATTTGCTAAGGCTGTAAGGGTCGTGTTAAGTTCTATTTACTGAGGCTGTAAGGGCCGTACTGATTTTTATTTATTGAGGTTGTAAGGGCCGTACTGAGTTTCATTTATTGAGATCGTGAGGGTCATAATGAGTTCCATCAGATTGAGGCCACGAGGGCCACCCCGAGTTGCAGTTTATGCAAAAGTCCTTATTGGTTAGGTAAGGGGGGATCTTGTTTGTACTTGTCGGGGCTTTAGGGGCCCAAGTAGGTTTTTCTATACTGTTTGTACCTCCAGGTTTATGGAGGCCCGGTTAGGTTCTTCTTTGCATATATAGATTTGTTGTTTATATAATTCAGACGATACAAGTATTGCAGGTTAAATCCTTACTCCCTCTTTTAAATTATTACAGATTTACCAGCTTTCAGTCAGTTATTATCCTTCTTCCTTACATATTCGGTACATATTATACTGAAGCCCACCCGGGCGCTGCATTACTTGCCTGCAAGTGTAGATAGATGCGATTCGGGACGTTCCTAGCCTTCAACTAAGGTCAACAGTTTATTCAGCTCCTTTCCTCCAGAGTTGAAAGTTAGACGAGGTTTACTTTTGATATACAGTTTTGGGTAAGTCGGGGCCCTGTCCCAACCATCATATCACTCCTAGAGGCTTGCCGACTATTGTATATTCCCTGTGGTTAGTTTACTGTTGGCCGTGTGGGGCCCATGTGTGCTTTATTTCCTGTGATGGTCATGTGGGGCCTTGTTTAGCTGTTAGATAGCGGCCTTGTCGGCCATAGTGTAGTTTAGCACCTGATTTACGTTTCGGTTATAAGTAGACAGCATGGTGGTCTTGTCTACCCGCATAGGATCCCTGTTATTCTGTTGTTTTAGTTAGCTGTCTTCTTTTACAAGTGGCCTTGTCAACTAGGGGTTGTATTTATAGCAGAGATATAGCTCGTTGGTTTCTTGAATTTAGTGTCAATGTGCACCAGTAGTGCACCAGTCTAGTTAGACTAGTTCAGACCTAGTGTGGCACTAGGTGCCGGTCATGCCTCCCAAGGTGGAGCATGACAAACTTGGTATCAGAGCAGGTCATATCCCAGGGAGTCTGCAAGCCGTGCCAAGAAGAGTCTTGTCTATGGGTGTGTTGTGCACCACATCATATAGGCAGGAGGCTGCAAGCCATAATAGTATGGTTACTCTTTTTCTCCTCCAATCGTGTTGTAGAGCCGTGTTGTATAGGGTGACTTCCTGAGCTTATGTTATCCTATTTGTTTACAGAAAAATGTCAGACACACAGTAGACCGCGACGGGTTGAGAGCTGGATGCGGCAGCAGGAGAGGGCACCAGTAGGGGGGCCCAGGTTGAGTCAGCCCGATCTAAGGGCGATAGAGGGAAACCACCTCGATCTCCCCAGCATTCACCACCCTATTCAGAGTCCGCCAGGGCGGCAGATATACCAGTACCACCCCCAGTTATTCCTATGCCATCAGATCAGGATCTCAGTGGTGCATTTTATATGTTGGTACAGATGATGGCTGCTCAACGTCAGCCTCAACCGGTGGTACCAGCTGTCGTTGAGCCCGCTGAGGGGCTCGTTAGTTCGAGAGTTCGTGAGTTCCTGGCCTTGAGGTCCCCGCAATTTACAGGGACAGATAGCAGAGAGGACCCTCAGAACTTTATAGACCAGCTGCAGAGAATATTCCGGGTCATGCATGCCTCGTCCACAGAATCAGTTGAGCTAGCAGTATTCAGATTGCGAGACGTGGCGATTTTGTGGTACGAGAGTTAGGAGAGATTCCGAGGCAGAGATGCACCTCCACCTACATGGCCTGTCTTTTCAGAGGCTTTGATAGATCATTATTTGCCCCGAGAGGTCCGGCAGGCTAGAGTAGAGAAGTTTTTGCATCTTGAGCTGGGCAGGATAAGTGTCAGGGAGTATGTATTGAGATTTGACTCCCTAACCAGGTATGCACCCTTGTTTGTTAATACCATGCCAGCCAGGGTACACCGATTTATCATCGGGCTCGCACCAGAATATATAGAATCTTGCATTACAGCCACACTGCGGGAGGATATGGATATTTCATGGATCCAGGACTTTGCTCAGAATATAGAGGAGCTCAGACAGCGTCAGTATGCTATGGAAAGGTCAGGTCAGGAGTAGTGTCGGAGGGCTAGACCCGCAAATTTTTAGATAGATTTTCAGGTGGGCCCAAGCTCCATTTTTTAGGTAGACCGCCTAGGGCTCCATTCCAGCAGCAGCAGGACAGTAGATCAAATCATCGGAGGTAGTCAGGCCTCGGCGAAAGTTCACGAACGCCAGGCTCATAGCAGCAGAGGGGGTCAGATCAGACAGAGTTAGCTATATCCCGGTGTAGTATTTGTCATAGGCGGCATTTAGGGAGGTGCAAATATGGTTCCAATGCTTGTTATACCTGCGGACAGAAAGGACACATGATGAGAGACTTCCCGACTAGACGCCAAGGCGGTCAAGACCGGCAGAGTAGATCTTCGGCAGGTTCGTATGCCCCAGCACCTTCTACAGGGCGTAGGCCCTCAGCTCCAACCGGCAGAGGCCGAGGCAGATCAGGGGCATCTTGTTCGGCTAACAGTCAGGATTGTACATACACATTTCCAGGGCGGCAGGAGTCAGAGTCATCGCTAGATGTTGTGACAGGTATATTAGATGTTTGTTCTCATTCAGTTTATGTTTTGATAGATCCGGGTTCCACTTTGTTGTATGTTACTCAATTAGTAGCCCAAAAGTTTGATATAGCATCAGAATTGCTTCAGCGACCCTTTTAAGTATCTACCCCTGTCGGTGACTCTATTATTGCTAGAAGAATTTACCGGGGCTGTATAGTAAAGGTTGTTGGTCGTCAGACTCAGCAGATCTAGTAGAATTAGAAATGATTGATTTTGATGTGATTATGGGCATGGATTGGCTGGCACCATGTTATGCTACTATAGAATGTTGGACCAGAATTGTCCGATTTCATTTTCCGGGGGAGGAAGTGCGAGAGTGTAGGGGTAATACAGCTGCCGCCAAAAAGTAAGTTTATATCCTATCTTCGAGCAAAAAAGTTAATAGCAAAAGGCTGTATCTACCATATTATCAGGGTTCGGAATGTGCAAGCAGAATCCCCGACCCTACAGTCTATCCCAGTTGTTAATGAGTTCCCAGATGTATTTTCGGATGAACTTCCTAGTACTCCCCCAGAGCGGGAAATAAACTTCTCTATAGATTTGTTACCAGATACTCATCCGATATCTATCCCCCTGTATAGAATGGCACCTGCAGAGCTTAGAGAATTGAAAGAGCAGCTAAAAGATCTGTTAGACAAAGGTTTCATCAGACCTAGTACGTCATCGTGGGGTGCGCCAGTTTTGTTTGTAAGAAAGAAATATGGTTCCCTACGCATGTGCATAGATTACCGGCAATTGAATAAAGTTACTGTTAAGAATAAATATCCTCTTCCGAGAATAGATGATTTGTTTGACCAGCTTCGAGGGTCGAAATACTTTTCTAAAATTGATTTTGATATATGGGTACCACTAGGTTCGAGTTTAGGAGAAAGATATCTCGAAAACAGCTTTCAAAACTAGGTCTGGCCACTTTGAATTTCTCGTTATGTCCTTTAGGTTGACTAACGCGCCAGCAGTGTTCATAGACCTCATGAATAATATCTTCAGGCCGTATTTAGATCTGTTTGTAATAGTGTTCATTAATGATATTTTGGCCTACTCCCGCTCAGAAACAGAACATAAAGGTCATTTGCGAACAATACTCAAGATCCTCAGAGACTGCCAGTTGTATGCAAAGTTTTCTAAATCTGAGTTATGGTTAAATTCTGTAGCTTTCTTGGGCCACATTGTATCAGAAACTGGTATTCAGGTCGACTCGCAGAAAATTGAGGCAGTGAAAACATGGCCTGGGCCTACGACTCCAACAGAGGTTCGCAGTTTCTTGGGGTTAGCCGGATATTACAGAAGGTTCGTGGAAGGGTATTCTACTCTATCAGCACCATTGACTAAATTGACTCAAAAAGTAGCCAAGTTTCAGTGGACCGAAGCTTGCGAGCGGAGTTTCCAGAAATTGAAAAACAGATTGATCATAGCACCAGTATTAGCTTTGCCAGAAGGTTCAGAAGGTTATGTAGTGTATTGTGATGCATCAGGTGTGGGGTTAGGATGTGTTTTGATGCAACGTGGAAAGGTAATTTCTTACGCTTCGAGGCAGTTGAGAAAACATAAAAAGAACTATCCCACTCATGATCTAGAGTTGGCTACAGTGGTTCACGCCTTAAAGATATGGAGGCATTACTTATATGGGGTGCATGTGAATATTTTTACTGACCATAAAAGTCTTCAGTACATCTTCACACAGAAAGAGCTGAATTTGCGACAACGTCGTTGGTTGGAATTGTTGAAGGATTATGATGTAAACATCTTATATCACTCAAGGAAAGCTAATATTGTGGCAGATGCTCTTAGCTGTCGATCTATGGGAAATTCGACATACCTGAGGCCGGAACAACGGGAAATGGCTCGAGAATTGCACCGGCTAGCTAGTTTAGCAGTTCAGATAGTTGATACAGGGGATAATGGAGCCATAATTCAGAATACAACAGTGTCATCCCTGGTAGTAGAGGTAAAGGAACAACAATATGAAGATTCCTGTTTAGCAGAGCTCAGAGATAGGGTACTTCAGGGTGAAATTAGTTTTTGAAGTAGCCAGGGATGGAGTCTTGAGGTATAGAGGTCACCTTTACGTCCCGAATGTAGTAGGACTCTGTCATCAAATTATGGCAGAAGTACATTATTCTCTCTATTCCCTTCACCTAGGTTCAACGAAGATGTACCATGACATAAAAGAGATATATTGGTGGCCTGGAATGAAGAAGAGTGTTGCTGAATTTGTAGCGCAGTGTCCCAATTGTCAAAGGTAAAAGCGGAACATCAGAAACCCAGCGGCCTAACTCAGGAGATAGCTATACCTATGTGGAAGTGGGAGTCAGTTAATATGGACTTCGTGATAGGACTACCCCGTACCAAGCGTAAATTTGATTCCATCTGGGTGATTATTGACAGATTAACGAAATCAGCTTATTTTTTGCCAGTTAGGACCATTTTTTCAACCGAGGACTACGCCAAGTTGTGCATTAGAGAGGTAGTCAGATTACATGGTGTCCCAGTGTCTATTATTTATGATAGAGGAGCACAATTTACAGCTAGATTATGGCAGTTATTACAGAAAGGTTTGAGAACATAAGTGAATTTGAGCACGACATTTCATCCTCAAACAGACGAACAGGCAGAGCGTATGATTCAGACACCCGAGGATATGCTACGGGAATGCGTGCTAGACTTTAGGGGTAGCTAGGATGAATATTCACCCCTTATTGAGTTTTCTTATAATAATAGTTATCATTCGGCAATTCAGATGGCCCCATACGAGGCTTTATATGGGCGAAAGTGTAGGTCTGCAATTGGTTGGTTTGAGGTAGGAGAATCAGAGTTAATTGGACTAGATATGGTCCACCAGTCAGAGGAGAAAGTAAAGCTTATCAGAGAACATTTATTGACAACTCAGAGTCGTCAGAAATCTTATGCCGATGTGTGGCGTAGAAACCAGGAATTCAATGTAGATGACTGGGTGTTTCTGAAAGTATCGCCCATGAAAGGCGTAATGAGGTTTGGTAGGAAGGAAAAGCTTAGCCTGAGGTTTATCGGGTTGTATCGAGTCCTCCGGAGAATAGGCTAGGTGGCATACGAGTTAGATTTGCCTTCGAAGTTGGAGTCTATTCACCCAGTCTTTCATGTATCGATGTTACGGAAGTGTATAGGAGATCCGTCCCGTGTTGTGCCAGTTGAGGATGTCCAGATTACTAAGGAATTATCCTACGAAGAGGTCCCCATAGCCATATTAGATCGGCAAGTTCGCAGGTTGAGAACCAAAGATGTTGCCTCCGTTAAGGTACTGTGGAGAAATAGAAATAAAGAAGAAATGACCTAGGAAACTGAGGACGACATGAGATCTAGATATCCTCGTCTGTTCCAGGATTAGTTTTGGTTATGCAGTTAAGGTAGAGTCGTTGATTCAACTATTGTTTATGATTTATATTATTGATACTGTTCAGTTGGCTGATATACCTATATTGGGCTTTTCTATGTTTCAGGATTTTTCAATTAGTTTATATTACAGGGGGGACTCTGCCGAAATGTTTTCAGGAAAATAGTTACAAGAGTTAAGCCCTTATGAGTCGAAATAGACATTCAAGGACGAATGTTCCTAAGGGGGGGGGGAGGATGTTACACCCCGTAAAAGCTAGTAACTTATAAACGTACGCGTGGAGTTGTGTTAAATAAAGAAGGACAACGCGTGTAGGAAACCCCCAAAGTCGGTTCGAACGAGGTTAGGCCGCAAGGGCTAGCGCGACGCGCCAGTACCTTGGCGCTCTGGGAAGTGCGACGCACCAACCCTGCCAGTGCCTTGAGAGGCGCGGCAGGCTAGGGAGACTCCGCAATGGGAGGCGCGATGCGGCCCTAAGTTGCTGCATTGAGTGGCGCGAGGCGCCCCCTTGCCACCGCCCCTAAATGTATATAAGGGTCCTTAAGTTCATTTGTGATCATTTTCCAACATAGTCACGACCAGAGAGAGTGTGAGAGTAGAGAATTCAACATTTTTCGTCCAATTATGCTACCAAACGCCGTTCAAACTCCGATTAACTTCAGGTATTGAATTATAAGCCTGTGGGAAACATTACTATGGAGTTAGTTTCATGAAAAACGCTCGGTGAATTGGGACTCCGCCGAGTAGAAGTCATCAGAATTGCTTCAAACTAATTTCCATACGATCACAGGCTTCGAGTAAGCATTTCTCCTTTCTGAACTCTCGGAAAATTATACATTTTCGGTCGAATTTCATCAAGTTAAGTTGTAGTTGATATTATTATTAAAAGTTATCATTTTCTTTGAATTGAGTACTGAAACTAGTCTCGTTCTTCCAGTAATACGATTACAGTTGCGAAGAGCTGTTGAATTCAGGTTGAAACTCGCCGGCCAAATAGGAAGTCGGCACTTAATGTATGTAAGGCTATCATTTCGGCAAGTTATGTTCGTCGTAAAGTTAATACGACCTGTATGTCTACAGTACTTCTGAGTAAACCTATTTAGGTCAGCTGTTGTAAACTGAATTAAGCCTATAGTGATGAAATAATAATTCTTGTCCGAGTTAGCCTAGCTAGAATGATCTTCCCCCAAAGTTGAGTAGTTAGTTATTATCCCATTTACTGAGGTTGTAAGGGTTGTATCGAATTCCATTTACTAAGGCTGTAAGGGCAGTATTGAGTCCCATTTACTAAGGCTGTAAGGGATGTATTGAGTTCTATTTACTAAGGCGGTAAGGGTCATATTGAGTCCCATTTACTGAGGTTGTAAGGGTCGTATTAAGTTTCATTTACTGAGGCCGTAAGGACTGTATTGAGTTTCATTTACTGAGGTTGTAAGGGTCGTATTGGGTTCCATTTACTGAGGCTGTAAGGACCGTATCGAATTCCATTTACTAAGGTTGTAAGGGCCGTGTTGAGTTTCATTTACTGAGGCTGTAAGGGCCACACTGAGTTTCATTTACTGAGGCTGTAAGGGCCGTACTGAGTTTCATT
Organism: Datura wrightii; assembly: GCA_035772735.1. Taxonomy (NCBI): domain Eukaryota; kingdom Viridiplantae; phylum Streptophyta; class Magnoliopsida; order Solanales; family Solanaceae; genus Datura; species Datura wrightii. The sequence continues at coordinate 103,986,889 of JASDFA010000007.1, forward strand.
TACTGAGGTCATGAAGGCCATAATGAGTTTCATTATATTGAGGCCACGAGGACCACCGAATTGCAGTTTATGCAAAAGTTCTTAGTGGTCAGGTAAGTTGGGGGAGGGGGATCTTGTTTGTACTTGCCGGGGTTTATGGGGGCCCAGGTAGATTTTTTTGTGTTGTTTGTACCTTCTAGACTTATCGGGGCCCGGTTAGGTTCTTGTTTGCATATATAGATTTGTTGTTTAGATAATTCAGACGGTAAAGGTATTGCAGGTTAAATCCTTGCTTCCTCTTTTAAATTATTATAGATTTACCAGCTCTCAGTCAGTTATTATCCTTCGTCCTTACATATTCGGTACATATTGTACTGACGCCCACCCGGGAGATGCGTTACTTGCCTGCAGGTGTTGATAGACACGGTTCGGGACGTTCCTAGCCTTCAACTGAGGTCAGCAGTTTATTCAGCTCCTTCCCTCCGGAGTTGAAAGTTAAATGAGGTTTAATTTTGATGTACAATTTTCGGTAGGTCGGGACCCTTTTCCGATCATCATATAACTCCTAGAGGCTTGCCGACTGTTGTATATTCTCTGTGGTTAGTTTGATGTTGGCCGTGTGGGGTCCATGTATTCTTTATTTCCTGTGATGTGTTTAGCTGTTAGATAGCGGTCTTGTCGGTCATAGCGTAGTTTAACGCCTGATTTACATTTCGGTTATAACTAGACAGCATGGTGGTCTTGTCGGCCCGCATAAGATCCCTATTATTGTGTTGTTCTAGTTAGCTGTCTTCTTTTACAGGTGGCCTTTTTGGTCAGGGGCTGTATTTACAGGTGAGATATAGCTCGTTGGTTTCTTGAATTGAGTCAATGTGCACCAGTAGTACACCGGTCCAATTAGACTAGTTTAGACCCAGTATGGCACTAGGTGTCGGTCATGCCTCCCAAGGTGGGACGTGATAGGAGTATTTTTAAATACTTTAGTAACTGACTAACAACAGGGGTGTATTTGGCCCTATAATATGACGGAGGATAAAATTAGCTATTAAATTAAAGTAGAAGGGTAAAGTTGACTCTTTTCCCTATTTTCAACTTACTTTTAAAAATAGAGATAGTCACTACTGTAAAGGGTTGAAATTTTATCATGATAACTGTACTTAATGAAGCAATTGGAGATCCCAACATTGACTAAGTTTTTAATTTAGTACAAAATTCAAAACGAGGCTCTTAGGATGACTAATTCTTTTAATTGAAATCAAAATTTTGGAGCTAGGAAATTTCAGCCACAAAATAATTCAAAGTATAACATAAATATGAGCAGTTAATTCTTTTAAACTCATCACCTAGAAAACGTAAATGAAAGGAAAAAATGAATGAAACTTTCAACATCTTTTTTGAAGATTGAACAATTAACTTATTTTGAACATTAGAAAATGGCTCACAAATTTAGTTAATATGGACTAAATGGAGTAATGACTAATATGAGTATTTTATTATGAGATTCATATTAATTGATGTTTAGTCTTAAATCTTGAAAAATGATTTCAGGAATAAGTAATTAATGCTAAGAAATATTTCTTTTTCTCTTGATATACAAAAAATGAAAAATAGAAACAAAAAATATATGTTTAATATACTGAACAGGTAAAAGTGAACCAAAGAAGTACATGTAAAAACCTCAAACATTATTTAAAATGGGCAAGTAGTAGCAGTACATACAACTCCCTTCGATTCCAGAATAAGTGATGTTTTTAATTTGGACATATCCCTTAATAAATATCTTAAAAAAGATATAATAGCTCATTAATAGTTTCTTACTTATGTAAAACTCTCTTTATTTAAATAAGAATAAAATTTAAAACAATATTAATATTTTTTTAATTATATAAAACATTACTTATTTTTAATTTTTTTTTGAAGAAAACATAATTTATTTGAAAATAAAGAGAGTACTCTTTGCCTCTGAATTTTCCAAATCAACACTTTGTAGCGACATAGTATTTAACACCTGTTGTGCATTTAATTCCTCTGTGAACTGGCTAGGAAACAAAGCAAGAAAGAAGGTCAAGTTATAGAACAATAAAATATTTCTCAAGCTGCTAAAGTTGGTTAGGGTTAACCACTTATTAGCCCCGGCAAGCAAGGACAACATGTCAAAGTCCACATCCATCAATCATTCTATTCCAAATTCTCTCTTTCTTCTAGAGGGACAGTAAATAAAAAGTTGGATAAAAAATATACACTTAATTATCAGAATAACTTAATTGGTTATACTCCTCCCTGTCTCATTTCATGAGATAAAAGTAATTAATTTAGAATTTCCGTCAGAGAAAAAAAATCAGAGAAAGAGGAGAATTTGTATAATTTGAAATAGGAAAAAGATATTAAACTCTCGTTAATAAAGTGAAAGTTCAAAATAGTCAATTAATTGAATTACTAAGATTCTTCATGTGAAGTTGTTATTATTTGGAGAGACAAATAATTTTTTTCTTTGATTATAACCGTCTCAAACTTTTTTTTAAAAAATATTTTGAATTATTAGTTGTGTTGAGTTGTTTACTTTGCATATAATTTTGTATATGTAAATTTGTTTTAAATATTTAAAAAATCTATACCCTAATTCATAACTAAAATCAAATATTTTAAGCCTTTGTATTCTGAACCTCTTTACATAAAGTAGAACAGAGGGACTACTAAAATACATCATTATCACGTTTCAGGATCTTGGTTGGAAAACAAGTTATCCTGAAATAACTAATTTCGAATTTAGTTATTTCGGAATTATTATTCCACCTTTAATAAAGAACAAGTAATAAATATGAGTTTATTTCATATTTAGATGAGATAAATATCCGAATAACTTATCCAGGATTAGTTATTCCACATTGAGAGTGGATAAAAACAATATTATAATCCCGAGATAACTAATCTCAGGATAAGTTATCACAATATTTTTTTTCAACCAAACATGAGATAAAGTAATATTTATTCCTTATTCTTTACTGAAGATGAGATAATAATTTTGAAATAACTAAATCCGAAATTAATTATTTCGAGATAATTTGTTCCAACCAAACGATTCATAAGGGTCTTGAACAGTAATGTATTATCATAGGTCTACAAAATAAACATGAGAGTGTTAAAATTTTACTTATATTATAAATACGACTTATATCAATATTAAAAATTTCATTATGCAGATAAATTGTAAGCTATTTTTTTGAGCTTAGATTTGTGGCTAGGGAGCTTTTGTGCGGGGATGGAAGAGATGCATAATAATGACCTTATGTTGGTAATAAACGAACAACTTCAACTTGTATCACTCCTATTCGTTAGCAACTTGTCACTGAGCAGTAATAAGAAAGATCTCTCAAAATACTGTAAAGTAAAAGCCATAGACCATTTTGAACACATTTACAGTTGAGAAGTTTCTATCATATAATTTGTAACTCTGATCCTTTTGACAATATCATATTTTTAGTCATCGACTATCATACAGTTTCAAAGAAAATGTTAGCCGCATAAAAGGAGTAACCCAAGTTTAACCAACCCCAACTAAGGGCCCGATTGACCATGCGAGATGAAATCATGATTTAAAATCTTGATATGAAATCATATGAGATAAAGTTTGAAGTTTTGTTTGGACATGCAATTTAAAATTTTTAAGTTGTATTTTTTACTCATGAACATAAGAAACTCATAAGTTATAAAAACTATTCAAATTGCCCAAATTCTTATACAATCTTACCAAATAAGTAAAAGTTCATAATAAAATATAATACACTATCAAAGTTATTCTAACAAAAATACAACTTAAAATTAAAACTTTAGTTCAATAAAAAGTAAAATTAAATATGAGTTATAGTGTACTGCTCTTTAATAAATTTGATTGGTAAAGATTGGTGGAGTAAATGGTAAATGTTATGTCCAATATAATAGCTGACAAATGTTGTTTATATTTATTAAATAAATAGTTGGTAAATAAGTTGGTACATGTAAAATGGTGACTTTATTTTTACAAAATATAAACTTGTCGGTTAAATTTTGAATTTAAAAAATTTCATCTCATGATTTGAAATCTCAAATCAAACTTTTTGGAGAATTTGGAATTTTATCTTATGAGATGAAATTTTGAGATGAAATCGCATGTCCAAACGATGATTTCATCTCAAAATTTCAAATCGCGATTTCATATCGCATATCCAAACGCCTGCTAAATCTTGAAACCATTTCAGAAATATGAAGAAATAAAAAGATTATGGCCAAAACACAAGTTACCGGGAAAGCACTAAATCCACAACGTTTGATTTCTCTCTTTACTAGTACACTTCTTTAAAGAAACTCAGTACACTACGGGGTCGTTTGGTACGAAAATAAGTAATGTAGGGATTAGTAATACAGGAATTAGTAATACAAAAATTATTAATATAAGGATTGTACGGTTGGAATTATTTTTTATCCAGTATTTAGTTCATTATGTTAAAAATTAGATATATCATGTATTGTGTTTTATTTAAAATTCTACAAATATTTTCTTTACAATTATACCCTTAAATTTATTTCATTTAACGAAATAAACTGAAAATCTATAATAACACCTAATTTTGTCATAAAAATGGGCAAAATCAATACACATGATATGAGCAGAAAGCTATAAATTTTAAGCATATAAAGTTTCAATCCACAGAATACTAGTTGAATTTTCAAGCACATAAAACTTCAATACACCATTTTCTAACCATTTGGAAACAAGAATGAAAGAAACGAAGAAAATCTAAGCAATCCACTCTAATAAGACTTCTGTATAAGGAAATTTATGAAAAGAGATTGAGGATAGGATAGTTATTTTAGGGTTTTATTCAGGGATTGATTATCTCATAATTAGTAATTTTTTTATTTTTTTGGTATAAAATAATATAACCTATATTGTATAAACAATTCACGTATTAGCTTGAATTGAGTAACCAAATAATATAATAAATAAATTAAATTTTAATCCAAAAATTATTTTAATTAATACAGCCTACCAAATGAGCCGTAGAAGTTTTAACTGTTCAACCCTAGAGCACATATCACATCACTTTAGCATGTAAGTCATCATGCTGTATGAACTGCAAATAAAAGAAAACTCTTTAGTATTAATTAAGTTTGTTGTCAATTAAATACCTGAGCATCAAGATTACGTGGAAATAGAATGTTATGGTCTTATTTATTTGGAGACAACGGATGTGGATAAATTTGCTAAGAGTTCATTTGAACCTACAAAAGTCAATCTAAATCTGGTTATTAAAAATTCATTATTTTTTCATAGAAATTTTTTACTAAAAAATATTAAAGAACTATTCATATATATATTTTAATTAAATCACATAGAAAATATAAAATAATAGTATTTTCAAATGAAAAAATAATTTTTTATTATTTCGGTGAGAATCTAGTTCTCACCTTGTGTTTTTTTGATGAGTTGTGGTTCGAGAAAAAATGAACGCAAAAAATCATATTTTATAACATAAATTTTTCATTAGTTCACGATGAAAAAAAAAACATGTTAACTTTTATCATATAATTTTTGAACTTGTAACTTTTAACTTAAACAAATTAGCAAATAAACTCTTAAAAAGCGCACCTTTGGGTGTGGTTGAGTTGGTTTGAGGGTAGGCCTTCCATGTGGGAGGTCGTGGGTTCGAACCCGCCCTAATGCCTTCTCAATTTAGTCTGCTGCATAGGGCTTGCCTAGTGTGGTTCACATCTCTTGTCTGGTTTGCAGGCGATTGCACAGAGGGGTTTTACCCAGTGCGCACAAAATGCTCACCACAGAGTGCTCACCCGAAGGGCAGAGATTGTAGCGGCTGCGGGTTTTCCTCTTACCAAAAAACTCTTAAAAAGCGAAAAGTTACATGCAAATATGAATATTAGCAACAAAAAAGAGCAAGCCCAAACAAAAACATACCTGTTGTTGAAGAGTAAAGATGTGACCAACACAGCCATAGACAGGGTCTCTAACTCTAGCCAGTGCCTCGTAGACGCTTATGCGCTGGGATTCTAAGCAGCAGTTTAGAGGCGTTACTAGCTCCAAACACTTTATGTACAGCAGCAAAATGAGCAGTACCTTGATCTGAATCAAAATAAGGTGCAAATACACATCCCTTTACACACTTCCTTCTAAGAAACTTACATGCACCACAAGGTCCCATATCGTTCATATTTTTGAGCTTTGTGGGGTCTTGGCAAATATGAAAGAAGAAGCAGAAAGAGAGCTAAAGATTTGGAGAGAGATGGGTATTTATTTAAAAAGCAGGGTAGAGAGTAAGAATGAATAAGCACACCAATTAGCTACTGTTTGTTACTACTAGTATTAGATTAACTAATTCCACTCTGTTTATTTTATTTTATTTGTAGCTGAATGCCGAAGCTTTTGGTCGTGGGTAAGTTTATAGACCAAGCAAGAGAGTTCCTTCAACCATATTAAACTGTTTATTTTCTGTCCACGGATAAGTATAAGAAATTTCATATGTTTTTTTCGGTTAAATTGACTTATAATACTAACAAATAATTAATGCTTCATATAAATTAATTTATTTTTTCGTCTCAATTTATATAAAATATTTTGCGTATAAAAGATATTATTTAATTAATTTTAAAATTAAATTAAATTAAATCAATTTAAAGAAATTTTTTAATATTTTGCGTATAAAATGTAATGTTTTTAACGAAAATATGAAAGAAGAAGCAGAAAGAGAGCTAAAGATTTGGAGAGAGATGGGTATTTATTTAAAAAGCAGGGTAGAGAGTAAGAATGAATAAGCACACCAATTAGCTACTGTTTGTTACTACTAGTATTAGATTAACTAATTCCACTCTGTTTATTTTATTTTATTTGTAGCTGAATGCCGAAGCTTTTGGTCGTGGGTAAGTTTATAGACCAAGCAAGAGAGTTCCTTCAACCATATTAAACTGTTTATTTTCTGTCCACGGATAAGTATAAGAAATTTCATATGTTTTTTTCGGTTAAATTGACTTATAATACTAACAAATAATTAATGCTTCATATAAATTAATTTATTTTTTCGTCTCAATTTATATAAAATATTTTGCGTATAAAAGATATTATTTAATTAATTTTAAAATTAAATTAAATTAAATCAATTTAAAGAAAATTTTTAATATTTTGCGTATAAAATGTAATGTTTTTAACGAAAATATGATGAAAAAATATAATTTAAAATTATTATTCAAAGTTTAAAATCCCAAAAAATTAAAAATATCATACAAATTAAAAAAAAAAAGAGTAATAATTTTAATAGTAAATCAATATTAATTTTAATGAAAATATTTTTACTGTAATTAATAAATCTTACGCAATATAAATTTAATTTAATTAATTCCGAGCAAACACCGAACGCGGACTGAAAAAAGACACTGAATTTTAAATCTTCTTTACTTTAGGGGTGCATATTGGTGCAAACTTTTAAGCCAAGGCAACAAAGAGAAGCAAAAAAGGAGGGAAACAAACAGCAGTTTGCGTGAAGCAAACATTCATGCGGTGGAGTGGACACTGGACAGTAATACCTCCTGGCTACTTTACATATTTTCTTTTTTTGTCTTCTGAAAGATTTCTTCAATCAAACCACTGTGTCTCTGTCTCTACACCCCCCACGTGTGAGTCCCGCGTGGGAATATATCCCATCATTCCATCAATGATCCATTAGTAGCTCCCTCTCTCACACCCAACTTCCTTGTCTCTAGTCATTTCCATCACTTCATACACAACACACACACTCACTCCAGTCTCCAGACCAGTATTACTACAGAGTCTGAGAGAAAGGAGAAGACTATGCTTTAGTGTTAGTACTCATTTGGTGGACTATGTTACCCCATATGATATACTCAAAATCGGAACTAAAATTTAAAATTTACAGATTTCTATAATAATAATAATAATAATAATAAATTTCATTACAATTTAGTAAATGAGGAATGAAAAAGATGAAGTGTATGCAAATTTTATTTTATGGAAGAAAGAGTTTTTCTAGATAGATTTTTATTACGATATTGAGTTAATTTTTAATAATAATTTAATTCACAGCTAAACATTTAATAAATTTAATATATATACAGAATCTAGATAAAACCTATCGAATTTCGGTGAACCCACATGTTATACAATAAATCTGCCCCCAATGATATAGTTCTGTTAACTTTATATGCATAAATATTTTTTTGATTTTTCGAAAGGATTACAGATTTTTTTAATATAGAAACTGTTTAACTTTATATTTACTATAAATGACATAATGTTATAGCTATAAAAAGATCATCATAAGTTTAAAATTCCAAATTTAAAAAAACAACATTGTGGGGGGAAATTACTTCGAACACGTGCTCATACGGAATAGGGCTATATGAAAGCAAACTAATATGGAAAAGAGGAACCGAATTAAATATCTTAAGATAAAATGAGAAATTATCGATAATAATATCGGGAATAATTGCATATACAGTATTGTGACATCATATCGGACTTGTCATTAAAGAAGGAAGAAATTCATGGCCTGGGCCTGATGCTAGATTCGTGGCTCGAATTCATTTTAAAGGAACGAAGAGACAAATACACGTCCGCATATTGGTATAAGTGTTAGGGTTTGTCCTAAATTTCCTATCCTATTTTGATTTTACATCATAATTGTGTTTAGTTTAAAAAGGTTTTTTTGGTAGATAAGATTTTTTTGTGAAAAAAATTTCACTATAACTATCTTTTTTCTTGGAGAAGAAGATCTAGACTTCTATAAATAGAAGAGTTTTTCTTCTCATACATAACACAATAACATCCACAACATAGTCATTAAAAAATTTTATTTAGGGGGAAATTATTATCTCAATATTTTTCATGCTTTTATATTAGTTTTTAATATTTATATCAATTGGTCAAACATTATTAAATTATTATGTCTTTTTTAGTATAGTTTTCTTTATCATCTGATTTATCGCCGACAAGGTTTTGCAATTATTAGCTTACGCTTGACGCCCTGCTATTTCGATTTCAGTAACTAGTATCAGAGCTAATGGTTTCACCAATGATATTGTCACCGGTTCAGTTAATGGTTTAGCCAATGATTGAGCACGGTTGAAGATAGGTTCAAATCAAGTTGCAACCAATTTCATGATAATAAAGATTTTGTCAAGAGTGCTATATGTAGAGATGAATTTTCAACCATATTCTTAACAATCCTGTTGCTGCATCTTACAAAAAAAAATATTTTTTAAACCATTTTTAACCCATAGTATTTTTAACCATGGCAAGCAACAGTGATGAAGATTATGTGAAGAACGAAGATCAAGATTATTTTACCAAAAAATTTAGGCCAAGCGGAGACTTGTTAGAGTTTTCCCTGAATTTCCTATCCTACCTGGATTCTACATCATATTTGTGTTTTTGTTCAAAAGGTTTTCTTAGTAGATAAGGTTTTCTTTGTGGAAAGAAACTCCACCATAGCTATTTTTTTTCTTAGAGAAGAAGATTTAGACTTCTATGAATAGAAGATCTTTTCTTCTCATACATAACACAATAGCATCCACAATGTCACACCCTACCTTGGAAGGCATGACTGACATCTAGTGCCATACTGGGATCTGACTCACCTGGCTAGGATTATGCACATCCGCTGCATGCCTGCAACCTAGTTCAAGAAAATAATGGGCTATATCTCGGCTATAAACACAGCCCCCCGCCGATAAGACCTTATAGCCACCTGTAAAAGAAAATAGCTAACCAGAAACAGGTAATAGCAGGGAATCCAATGCGGGCCAGCAAGACCATCATGATGTCTAGTTATAACTGTAAAGTAAATTCAACATTAAACTAAGCTATGGCCGACAAAGCCGCTAACTAACAGCTAAACAAGGCTCCACGCGACCAACACATAAAATAAAGCATACACAGGCCCCACACGGACGACAACAACTAACCAAAGGAAATCTGAAATTATTTACAAGCCTCTAGGAGTGATATAATGGTCTAGATAGGGTCTCGACCTACCCATAAACTGTACAATCAAAAAAGAAAACCTTCTAACTGTTAGCTCCGAAGGAAAGGAGCTGAATGCACTGCTAATCCTGGCTGGCTACTAGGAAGGTCTTGAACCACATCTATCCGCACCTGTAGAAAAATAATGCAGCGCCCCAAGAAGCGTGTCAGTATAATATGTAAGGCAACAACTGTAAATAACTGAATGAACTAAAAGGAAACTGAAAGTAACTGAATGAAAAGAGTAGAGATACTACCTAAATAGCCGAACATTCCTGTTGTCTAATCTACTAGTATTAATGCAAACAAAAACCTACCTGGCCCCCATAAGCCGGAAGGTACAATCAATACAGAATAACCCACCCCGGGGCGCTCATAAGCCTTAGCGAGTACACTTCAATCTATATACTCCTAACAAGGTCACATTGAGTCATATACTAACTATATCCATCCTACTAGTCCCCTGGGTCTGCAACTGAGCCCGCTTGGCCCCTGAACTGCAGCTGTGTCTGAGTCCAATGGACTCCTGATATCTACACCCCGAGCACTAAGCTCGACGTGAATGTGATGCCGATACAACATATAATACTCCAGAAATGGAATGGACTGTATGAGGCCCTTAGAACCCATTTTCGTCCCTCGCGGATGGCATACCGCTTCTTGGAGCAACGTCATCTAGCCCCTAGCGGGCGTCGACACAGCTAGTAACCCTGAGGTTGGTTATGGAAGGCTATACAGGCAAAGTCAATCCCAAACTAAACATAAATACTTTTTTCAACTAAGAGCAATAGCTAATCACAATAGATATTCTTATGGCTCTCTTACTGGGACTTAAACTATATTACACTACTAAAGAAACTAACTTTCCGAAGGAATTCGCCTTAACATACCTCGATCGCCGATTGTTGATTAACTGGCGAGTTTCAATTTGTATTCAATAGCCCTTTCCAACTGTAATTGTATTATTAGGAGAATGAGACTAGTTTAAGTACTAAATTCGGCCAAAATGATAACTTATAATGCTAATATTAACCATACTTCAACTTAACAAAATATAACCGAAAACATATCATTTTTCAAGAGTTTAGAAGGGAGAAACGCTTACCTGAAGCCTTTGACTGTATAGGAATCAATTTGGAGTAATTCTGACGACTTCATTCGGCGGGGTTACGATTTGCCGAGCGAATTTCAAGAAAATAACTTTGTAGTAATGCTCCATGTAGGCTTAGAACTCAATACCTGAAGTTAATTTGAATTTGGACAGCGTTTAGCAGCATAGTTAGAAGAAATTTGAATGAAAATGGCGTGATTCTCTCTCTTTGGCCGAGGGTATTTAATATGAAATGAAACCAAATGAATTCATGAACTTATATAATATTTGTGTGGTGGAAAGGGGATCCGTGACATGGAACATGTTGCGCCATATTACGGGAATTTCACAGAGCCCATCGTGGAGGGGGAGGGTCCGTGACACGTTGCCCCTTTTGGCAGCTTCTCCAGCCTTCTCCCTTGCAACCTCAATTTTGTGTTTGTTCGACCTTTACCAGGGCCCTTCCTCGTACGTGTCATACTCTAAAACTATTGACTAATGTACGAATTTGCCGACTTAAATGATAGAAACTTACAGGGTGTAACATCCTCCCCCCTTAGGAACATTCTTCCTCGAATGTCAACTTCAACTTACAGGAGTTTAACTCTTTTAACTAATGTTCTGGAAAACTTTCGGCAGAGTCTCCCCTGTAATGTGGACTATCTGAAAACCCTAAAACACAGAAGAGTCCAATACAAGCACTTCACATAACACTATAACAACTATTTCACAACAAAATGGTAGTCATCTGAACAATATAAACATCATAAATCATAAAGTAACAGCTGAACAACGACTTTACCTTAACTACATAGTTCGAACTAACCCTAGAACATGTGAGGATATCTAGACTTCATATTATCCTCAGCTTCCCAAGTCATCTCTTCTTTATTCTTGTTCCTCCACAGTACCTTAATAGAGGAGACATCTTTAGTCCTCAACCTACTAACCTGCCGATCTAATATGGCCAATAGAACTTCTTCATAGGCCAACTCCTCAGTAATCTGGACATCCTCAACTGGCACACCTCAGGATGGATCCCCTATACACTTCCGTAGCATCGATACATGAAAGACCGACTGAAAAAACTCTAACTCTAAAGGCAAATCCAAATTGTATGCCACTTGGCCTATGCTTTGGAGGATATGATAAAACCCAATAAACCTTGGGCTCAGCTTTTCCTTTTTATCAGACCTCATCATGCCCTTCATTGGTGAAACTTTCAAAAATACCCAATCGTCTACATTGAATTCCAGGTTTCTATGCCATACATTAGAGTAAGATTTCTGGCGGCTTTGAGTTGTCAATAAGCGCTCTCTAATAAGCTTCACTTTCTCCTCTGACTGATGGATTATGTCTGGTCCAATTAACCCTGATTCTCCGACCTTGAACAAACCAACTGGGTACCTGCATTTTCGCCTATATAAGGCCTCATAAGGCGTCATCTAGATTGCCGAATGATAACAGTTATCGTAAGAAAATTCAATAAGGGGTAAATGTTCATCCAAACTACCCCTGAAGTCTAACACACATGCTCGCAACATATCCTCAAGCGTCTGAATTGTACGTTCTGACTGCCCGTCTGTCTGAGGATAGAATGTTGTACTCAGGTTAACCTGCAGTCCCAAGCCTCTCTGAAATGACTGCCAGAATCTAGCTATGAATTGTGCTCCTCTGTCAGAAATGATAGAAGTCGGAACACTATGCAATCTCTTTTATGTCATGATACATTTTTGTTGAACCTGGGTGAAGAGAATAACAGGAATAATGTACCTCTGCCATGATCTGTTGGAGAAGTTCTGCCACATTTGGAACACAGAGGCGACCTTTACATCTCAAGACCCCGTCCTCAATTACCTCAAAAGCTTATACTTCTCCCTGCTATACCTTATCTCTAAGCTGTGCTAAATGAGAATCTTCGTACTACCGTTCTTTTACCTCTACAACCAGGGATGATACTGTTGTATTCTAAATTATAGCCCCATTGTCTCCCGAGTCCACTATTCGACGGCTAAGCTGGCTAACTGGTGCAATTCTCGGGCCAACTCCTGCTGTTCAGGCCTTAAGTATGTTAAATTCCCCATGGATCTACAACTGAGAGCATCTACTACAATGTTAGCCTTCCCTGGATGGTATAAAATATTCACGTCGTAGTCCTTCAATAGTTCCAACAAGGGACGCTGCCGCAGATTCAACTCTTTCTGTGTAAAGATGCATTGGAGGCTCTTATGATCGGTAAAAATGTCCACGTGCACCCCATATAGGTAATGTCTCCCGATCTTTAAGGCATACACTACCGCCGCTAACTTCAGGTCGTGAGTAGGATAGTTCTTTTCATGCTTCCTCAGCTGTCGTGAAGCATAAACAATTACCTTACCATATTGCATCAGAATACACCCTAACCCAACACTTGAAGCATCACAGTACACTACATAACCCTCTGAACCTTCTGGCAAAGCTAGTACTGGCGCTGATGTCAATTTGTTCTTCAGCTCTTAGAAACTCTGTTCACACACTTCAGTATAGTGAAATTTAGCTATCTTCTGAGTCAACTTGGTCAAAAACGCTGATAAAGTAGAAAATCCCTCTACAAACCTTTTGTACCCAACTAACCCTAGGAAATTGCGTACCTCAGTCGGAGTTGTAGATCTAGGCCATGTCTTTACTGCCTCAATCTTCAGTGAATCTACCTTAATACTAGCATCCGACACAATATGACCCAAAAAGGCTACCAAATTCAGCCAGAACTCGCATTTAGAAAATTTTGCATACAACTGGTGATCCCTGAGAATCTGGAGCACTGTTCGTTAATGATCTCAGTGTTCTACTTTTGACAAGAATACACCAAAATATCATTAATAAATACTATCACAAACAAGTCCAGATACGGCCTGAAGATGCTGTTCATCAGATCCATGAACACTGCAGGAGCATTCATCAATCTGAAGGACATGACTAGGAATTTGAAATGTCCATACCTGGTCCTGAAGGCCGTCTTCGGGATATCTCTCTCCTCAACCCGCACCTGGTGATACCCAGACCATAAGTCGATCTTAGAGAAATACTTTGCCCCTTGTAACTGATCAAACAAGTCGTCTATCCTGGAAAGTGGGTATTTATTCTTGATGGTGACTTTATTTAGCTGCCACTAATCTATACACATGCGGAGGGAGCCATCCTTCTTTCTTACAAATAGAATTGGCGCACCCCACGGTGAAGTACTCGGCCTAATAAAACCCTTATTTAATAGATCTTTCAGCTGTTCCTTCAATTCCCTGAGCTCAGCAGGAGCCATTCTGTATGGAGCGATGGATATAGGCTGAGTACCAGGTAATAGGTCGATAACAAAATTGATTTCCCGTTCTAGGGGTATACCAGGAAGTTCATCTAGGAATACATCTGGAAATTCATTGACTACTAGAATGGACTGTAGAGTCAGGGATTCTTCTTGAACATCATGAACTCTGATAATATGATAAATGCACCCCTTCTCTATTAACTTTCTCTCCCGAAGATAGGATATAAACCTACCTTTTGGTGTGGATTCATTGACTTTCCACTCCCATATAACCTTCCTTGGAAAGTGGAAACAGAAAGTCTTGGTCCAACATTCTACATTGGCAAAACATGGTGCTGGCCAATCCATACCCATAATTGCATCAAAGTCAATCATTTCTAATTCCACTAAATCTGCTAAAGTCTGGCGACCAACAACCTCTACTGTGCAACCCTAGTAGATCCTTTTAGCTATAATAGAATCACCAACGGGTGTGGATACTGAAAAAGGTCGCTGAAGCAATTCTGGCGTGATACCGAATTTCTGGGCTACTAGTGGCGTCACATAAGATAAAGTGGAACCTGGGTCTATCAAAACATAAACAAAATGAGAGCAAATGTCCAGCATACATGTCACCACATCCGGTGATGACTCTGACTCCTGTCGCACTGGTAAAGCATAAGTGCGATCTGGACTGGTGCCTACGCTAGATGCCCCTAATCTGCCTCGGCCTCTGTCGACTGGAGATGAGGGCCTACACCCTACTGGAGAAGCTGGGGCACGTGACCCTACTGAAGATCTGTCCTGTCGGTCCCAATCACTTTGACCCCTGGCTGGACAGTCTCTCATCAGGTGACCCTCCTGTCCACAGGTGTAACACGTCGAAGAACCATACCTGCATGCCCCAGGATGATTTCGACTGCAGATAGGGTAGGGTGGCATGGTAAATCTACTTTTCTCTGACACTCTCTGCTGCTGTGAACCTAATGTCTGTGAGCTCTCGCCAGGTCTTGACTGCCCCCGACGGCCTAGTCTACCACCTTGCTGTTGTTGTAGAGGTGGGGGTCTGGGTGGCCTGTCCAATAGTTGTGGCCTTGGTCCGTCCTGAAACTCTTCCTGAGTATCACTAGGTCTAGCCCTGCGACACTGCTCCTAATTCACCTTTTCTATCTCCCACTGTCGCTGCCCGATCCCCTCAATATTCTAAGAAAATGCCTGAACATGGGTAATATCCATGTCCTCTCACAGTGTAGCCATAATACAAGTTTCTACGTACTCTAGAAGTAGCCCCATAATGAACCGGTGCACCCTGGCTAGCATGATATCTACAAAAGCTGGTGCATATCGAGCCAAGGAGTCAAATCTCATAGCATACTCCCAACACTCACCGAACCCTGCTCTAGATGCAAAAACTGATCTACCCGGACCTTTCAGATTTCTCGCGACAAATAGTGGTCCAGGAAGGCCTCTGAAAAGATGGACCAAGTCAGAGGAGAAACATCTCTACCTCGGGACCTTTCCCAACTCTCGTACCATAATACTGCTATGTCCGGCAACCGAAATACCGCTAACTCAACTGACTCCACAGGCATGACCTGCATTACCCTAAAGATCTGCTGCAGCTGGTCCAACAAGTCCTGAGGGTCCTCATCTCGGTCTATCCCTGTGAACTATAGGGGACTCAATGCGAGAAACTCTTAGACCCTTGAACTATCGAGTCCTCTCGAAGACTCTGCAACTATGGGTGCCACTGGCTGACGCTGTGCAGCCATCATCTGAGCTATCATAAAAACAACACTCATAACCTCTTGATCTGATGTCATCGGTATACTAGAGGTGGTGCCGAGGCATTTGCTGCTCTTGAAGGCTCCTGACGGGGCAGAGATTGTTGGGGAGACTGAGATGGATTCTTCCTGTCGCCCTCAGATCGGGTTGACTCTGACTGGGGCACCTGACTAGTGCCTTCTCCTGCTGCGACGTCCAACTTCCTACCAGTCGTGGTCTGTCGCATGTCCAACATTTCTCTATAGACAAGCAGAATATAGTAAGCTTAGGGACTCAATCCTATACTATACAACTCTATAGCACGATTGGAAGAGAAAGAAGAGTAACAATCCTATCATACCTCTAAGCCTCCTTTCTATAGAATGTGGTGCACAACACATTCATAGGCAAGACGCTACTTGGCATGACTTGCAGACTCTCTGGGATACGATCTGCTCTGATACCAAGTTTTGTCACGCCCCACCTTGGAAGGCATGACTGGTACCTAGTGCCAAACTGGGATCTGACTGACCTGGCTAGGCTTATGCACGTCCGGTGCATGCCTGCAACCTAGTTCAAGAAAACAACGGGCTATATCTCGACTGTAAACACACCCCCTAGCCAACAAGGCCTTATAGCCACCTGTAAAAGAAAATAGCTAACCAGAAACAGGTAATAGCAGGGAATCCTATGCTGGCCGACAAGACCACCATGATGTCTAGTTAAAATTGTAAAGTAAATTTAGCACTAAACTAAGCTATGGCCGACAAGGCTGCTAACTAACAGCTAAATAAGGCCCCACATGGCCAACACATAAAATAAAGCATACACGGGCCCTACACGGCCGACAAGAACTAACCACAGGAAATCTGAAACAATCTGCAAGCCTCTAGGAGTGATATAATGGTCGAGACAGGGCCCCGACCTACCCATAAACTGTACAATCAAAAAAGTAAACCTTCTAACTATTAGCTCCGGAGGAAAGGATCCGAATGCACTGCTAATCCTGGCTGGCAACTAGGAAGGTCCTGAACCGCGTCTATCTGCACCTGCAGGAAAGTGATGCAGCACCCTAAGAAGGGCGTCAATACAATATGTACCGAATATGTAAGGCAACAACTGTAAATAACTGAACTAACTAAAAGGAAACAGAAAATAACTGAACGAAAAGAGTAGAGATACTATCTGAATAGCTGAACATTCCTGTTCTCTAATCTACCAATATTAGCGCAAACAAAAACCTTACTTGGCCCCCATAAGCAGGAAGGTAAAAACAGCATAGAATAACCCACTCCGGGGCCCTTATAAGCCCTGGCGAGTACACTTCAATCTATATACCTCTAACAAGGTCACACTGAGTCATCTAATAACTATAGCTATCCTACCAGTCCCCTGGGTCTGTAACTGAGCCCCCTCGGCCCTTGAACTGTAGCTGTGTCTGAGTCCAGTGGACTCTTGATATCTATACCCTGGGCACCAGGCTCGACGGGGGTGTGGTGCCGATATGGCATATAATATTCCATCCATGGAATGGAATGTATGAGGCCTTCAGACCGCATCTTCATCCCTCGTGGATGGCATACCGCTCCTTGGAGCAACGTCATCTAGCCCCTAGCGGGCGTCGACACAGCTAGTAACCCTGGGGTTGGTTATGGAAGGCTATACAGCGCAAAGTCGGTCCCAAACTAAACATAAATACTGGTTTCAACTAAGAGCAATAGCTAATCTCAATAGATATTATTCTGGCTCTCTTACTGGGACTCAAACTGTATTACAATACCAAAGAAACTAGCTTGCCAAAGGAATTTGCCTTAACATACCTCGACCGTTGATTTTTGATTAATTGGCGAGTTTTAATTCGTATTCAATAGCCTTTTCCAACTATAATAGTATTACTGGGAGAATGAGACAAGTTTCAGTACTAAATTCGGCAAAAATGATAACTTATAATACTAATATTAACCATATTTCAACTTAACAAAACACGACCAAAAACATATAATTTCCCGAGAGTTTAGAAGGGAGAAGTGCTTACCTGAAGCATGTGATTGTATAGGAATCAATTTGGAGCAATTCTGATGACTTCTACTTGGGTGGGGGGGGGGTTATGATTTGTCAGGTGAATTTCAAGAAAATAACTCTGTAGTAATGCTCCCTTCAGGCTTAGAACTCATTACTTAAAGTTAATTTGAATTTGGACATTGTTTAGTAGCGTAATTAGAAGAAATTTGAATGAAAATGGTGTGCTTCTCTCTCTCTGGCCGAGGGTATTTAATATGAAATGAAACCAAATGAATTCATGAACTTATATAATATTTGGGCGGTGGATAGGGGTTCTGTGACACGTACCCTGTTGCACCATATTACGAGCATGACACGTTGCCCCTTTTGGCAGCTTATCCGACCTTCTCCCTAACAACCTTGATTCCGCGCTCATTCGACCTTTCCCTGGGACCTTCCTCATACGCTACATACTCTAAAACTCTTAACTAATGTACGAATACGCCGACTTAAATGATAGAAACTTATGGGGTGTAACACACAATGTAGTCATTAAAAAATTTTGTTTAGGGGGAGATTCTTCTCTCAATATTTTTCATACTTTTATATTAGTTTTTTATATGTAGTTAAATTGATCAAACCATATTAAATTATTATGTATTTTTTAAGTATAGTTTTCTTTTTCATCTGATTTATCACCAACAAGATTTTACAATTATTAGCTTCCGCATGATGCCCTATTATTTCGATCTCAACAATAAGATCCCCAAATCAAGGAGGGTGAGAGAGGGGGAAGAGGGGCTTCATAGATGGTACGTGTAACAGTATTTCATAACTGGAGCATCTCTATTGGACGATGTACTATAAGGCCTATATAGAGTCATTTTATTAGTTGATGTGTTCTAGTTGTTGCCTATAATTAGTGAAAATGTTCGCTTGCAAAGAGGTTGGTTTTTGATAACACAAGGCTATATATCTAAATTCTTTCTCTCTAATATTTCTCTTATTTTACTTATTCATTAAAGGCAAACCTATTAAGAACGTTTATATGGACCACTCCGATCCGGAGATAACTGACTATATCTGAAATCATGACTGGAACATCAACTCATTGACTCACTATTTATTTGCTTATTTTATTATATTCTTACTCTCACACGCTTAATAATTAACACATTTGTCTACTTAAAAATCGTTTACTTGTTAAATCAAAATGTGTGTCCTTGGCATCATAACAAATTTAAATGTACCAAATTTTCAATAAATAGTTTGGCACCTATTATAGGGCCAGAACAACTCTGGTATTGGTTTAACTCACTATTTTGTCTACTCACTTTGATTTGTTTGTTTTTCAGAAATAACTCATGGCTATCGTAAACAAAATCAATGGAAACTTGGCAAAGGTGTAACCCACAATAAAGCCCAAGACCAGATAGGTCATCCTGAGGAGCACCCAAACATTGCTACTACAGTAAAGACTGGTCAGGAGACTGTATAGTTGATAGATGGAAACACATCTCAGGATTCGAGAGAAGGAATCCTCGAAGGCCCATATGATGAGGATGTAACTTAGTGCCTAAACAGTGGCCATTCAGATTTGGACCATCTTAAAGGAACTCTAAAAATTTGGACTACTCAACAAAGGACTATGATGGATCACTTATTCTAACAGGACTAGAGATTGATTGAGTTTTAGAAGGTGTTGACCACAAAGACTTCCAATAATATTGGAATGAGTGAGATCATGCCATCTAGAACAACCCCACCACAAAGAAACACATGAATTGGTTTTGCAATTGAGACTTGTTTAGGAGAATATAGAACCAATAGGTCGGAAAGATGTTTTAAAAATAGGATACTGGTGATAGAATCTTAATTCAAAATGAGCTTGAAGGAAGGCCTAAAAGAGTTGTGTGCCTGCATGGACCAGATCCCTGGGGTACCTGCAGTCTTTAAAGGATCATATTCACAACGATACGCCCAAGAGTCACACAAACCCAGCATGGCACCAAATCTAATTTCAAAGTGGATTAGGATGTCGGATATTTCTAAATATGAGGGAATGAAGGATTTTAATGAACACATCTTGGCTTTTACAACTTCCAAGTGGAATGATTTGATGAAGGAAGAGATTGAATTGGTCCCAGTTAAAAAGTATGAGGAACTCTATCGAGGGGCACTTACAGGGTACTCATTATTGCCGAAATATTCTATAGATTATTTTATTATGCATGGATATCATTTTATCAAGGCACATATCAGAGCCAGAAAGGTACATACTAGAAGGGAAAGCATCTTCAAAATCGAGCAATGCAACTCCGAGCTGCTCCAGGACTTCGTGATCAGGTTCTAGAAAAAAAGGATGTTTGTTCCATTGGTCCCAAATGATTGATATGTGGAAGCTTTCACGACGGGTTTGAAACCTAATAGTACAATCTCTTCTATTAGATTAATGGAAAGTTTGATGAAATTTGAGGATACTCCTTAGGCTAAACTATACAATTGGTACGAGTCAAATATACAAGTTGAAGATGACTATTTTCAATCCCACAACAAGATGATAAAGGTATTGAATCAGACTCGAATCCTACAAAGAGTCATTTCTCACCTTATTCATGAAGCTTAAGGTCGGGCTCAAGTCGGCATGATTAGGGTTTCCAACCCATGGAGGGCTTATTTGATAAATAGAGAGGTAGGGACCGAACTCACAAGGGGCTATAAAACAAGGAAGTGGTTAGGCTCTCTAACCTGGTTTACGTAGTGGAAGATGTCCCGAGACTTTCATAATATAATTTCAACATCAAACCATTACAACTATCTCAACCATAAAGAGCATAAAAGAGGCCATGTTCCCAAAGCCTATAAGATTCGCCTCCAGTTTCATAGACCAGAACCCATGGTGCAATTTCTACAGGACACACAGAGATAATACTGGCCACTACAGGCATCTCATAGATGAAGTGTCCATATTTCTCAAGAATGACCATTTGAAGGAATCCTAAGTAATAGAGCCAAGACAAACTACGTGAAGGAAATGAAAGTCACCAAGGCTAAGCTTGATTCACCTCCACATGTGATCAATATGATAATCTGGGGGAAGAGGTTAGCGGAGTAACATTTTTAGCAGTAAAGAAGGCCAACATATCAATTAGTTATAAATAAAGATATATGGAGGTTCCAAACTCGAAACTACTTTCGTTTAGCAATGAAGATTTAGATGACTTGGAGTTTCTGTACAATAGTGCATTGGTAATTTATTTAAATATAGATAATTTCATGATTAAATGCATGTTTGTTGATCCAGGTAGCTCAGAGTATATCATCCATATACAGGTCCTCGAGCAAATGAAGTTGGTAGATAAAGTAATTTCGACGACAAAGATTTTGGTTAGTTTTAACATGTCCAATGAAATGACCTGACATGAGATTATGCTACTAACGAATGCGGAAGGCATAATAAAGAAAAATCCACTTGATGTGATGGGTAGAGAGATGGAGTACAACATTATCCTTCGAAGGCTATGGATTCATTCTATGAAGATTGGTGCCCTCTATATACCACCAAGTTAAAATGTTCCCACTATGGAAGGGATTAAGCAAATCAAAGGGACCTGCACATGACAAGGTAAACGTTTGTGGTTTCTTTAGCAAAATATCAACCAAAGGATGATCAGGGAAATGAAAAATAATAATCACAAAAATTGAATCCAACCTTCATGGCCGATATGGAAGAAGAACTTCAAGAACCGGAGGAAGCAGATTAAGTCCAATTCCAAGTACAAACGTCTTTTTAGGTTTTTGATGAGAAGGATGTAACCAAATTGACAGAATAAGAACTCTAACAACTCATTCCATTTGTTTATTTCTTAGAAAACAAAGGAGTATCTAGCGTAAAGCCTTAGACTTTTGGGCTAAGTTTGAAATCATTCTAGGTATGTAGATGGACCCAAACCTGATGAATTTTATGAAAACTAAGTGTTAAAATCAATTCGTAAGTGTGATAAGTGAACTAGATACAAATTAAGGTCATAAGGAACCTCTAGCATAAAGTTTAGTTGAGAGCCTTCTTAATGATTGAGTTTTCATATAAGTTCTTACATGGGTCAACTTCAAATAACCATAACTCCAAATTTATACAGTATTTTTGAGTGATTCAACCCATCAAATTGAATTCCTTTGAGTCTTCTTTCAAACACATCTAACCTTGCATTAATTGAAGTTCGGAGTAAAATGTTATGAGCATTTTAGTGAAGCACTATCAAGTGACACGTCGTCACTGGACAAGTCAAATACTAACAAGTAAAGTTACCAAAAAATGATCATAAGGTTATCTTAGGGAATTTCCACAGTTTCATTACCTAAACCAAGATGTTTTGGGATTTATAAAGGTATTATTTAAGTACTCTTAAAGACTAAACACCTAGTTCTTCCATTACAACATAGAATTCAAGCATTAAAGCTCTCAAATTTTTGAAGAATCTAGGAAGTTTTCTTCTCCAAATTAGGGTTATTGAAGCTTGCGTCTAAGATTCTATTTTTCTAGGTATGTAAGGCTAACTTAAGCAAGGATACCTATTCATCCAATTCATTGAGATTAAATTTAGGGGGTTTTACCCAATTCTTGAATTTTTTCTTTCCCATCTATATATATTGAATTCTTCATATTAAGTTGTTTATTGATGCCTCTTGATTTGTAATCCTACTCTATTGATTGTTGATCACACTCTCTTGATTCTTGATTCTTGATTTTAGATTCTAGATTCTAGATTCTAGATTCTTGATTCTTGAATCTTAATTCTTGATTATTGTGGTTGGTTCATGTCTCTTATTCCGTAAACTCTAGTTGCATGAAAGCATGATTTTTAAGAAGCATGATTTTGAAAGCATGTATTTTGGAAGTAAATGCATTATTTTCATAAAGGTTGAGCATATTTTCAAGAGAGTATGCATAATGAGATTTTAGCATAAAGATATGATTTTTGAGCATGATTTTTCAAAGTTAAAGCAAAGTCTTATTTTGAAAATAAAGAGTTTGAAGCATAGAAGCTTCCACGTTTTCAAAGAGGTTTTTGAGCGAAAGGCTCCACGGAGATTTTAAATAGTTATTATATACAAAAGATGTTTTAAGTTACTTTAAACAGGCATATTTATATGAGCATATGTTTTAGGAGGATTATCTAGCATCAAGTTGGGTGAACGAGTTCAGACACTATTTAAGCCCCAGAACTACATATCCAGCGTAGGATAGGATCATACCATTGGTTCGGGTGACTCCATAGATAAGTCCTCGGTAAGGATTTTAGTTATGGATCCATAGTTCAGTTTTGTCCTTAGCCTTGGCAAGGCTTTGGATAGCCCTTCTCCACGGGGGACAAACGTGGGATCATCATGCTGTCATTCATGATGGTTGTTGGTTATGAGACACTCCCAATTTAAAGATGTATATTACTTGCATATGTATTTACAGATATTATTATGATGCATAAGTTTTATTGCATAAAGTATTTTACACATTGATCAAATTATCATATTGTGTCCTATGCATCATTCAGAGTTTCAAAGTATAGTTTCAATTCATTGGTTCATGTCAAGTTTATTTATTCCAGTTATGTCCTTCAATTGATACATTCTTGCTATGTTGTTTGATTGATCCATTTTACATACCATACATTTCATGTGCTGATGTACTTTTGGCGCTGCATCGTATAATGATGCAGACTCAGGTAGACAAGATCAACAGCAGACGCTTCACCAGGAGTTCATCTACATTCAGATTTGGTGAGACCTCCTACATTTGGAGAGTCGCATTTATTGATTCTTTTATTTATAGAGCTTGAAGTAGCCATGGAAATAATGTCCCGGCACCCCTTCTACAGTTATTAGAGGCTTCATAGATAGAGTTAGATATTGAATTAATAATGTTACTTTCTAATATTTATTTCAGTTACAAAATAGATTCACTTTCATTATATTGAGCTCACTATGTTGCAACTTATGCTTTGTTATTGAGATCTAAACTGATAGTAAGCCACACCAAGGATTCGCTTGGATCACGAAAGTGGTCCGAGTGTCGGTTGAGGCCCTAGGTCTAGATTTGGGGTGTGACAAACTTGTATCAGAGCTTTAGGTTTTCAAGAGTCCTAAGGTGTATATGAAGCTGCGTCTAGTAGTGTCCTTCTTATCGGTGTGAAGCGCGCACATCTATAGTTAAGAGACTATGAAGAGTTAGGAAATATTTTCCTTCTTTCATACTCTACGTTGTGTGATAGAGTTTGACTATATGTAGACTTCCTCCTAACTCGCGCATTGACATGATTCAAAGCGTAACATTAGTCAGAGGAATAAGATATTTTCTCAAACCGTTTCTTCCCGCAGAGTTAAGAGAAGCTAAGGTAGAAGAATTTGTTAACTTGAAGCAAGGCACCAAAGAAGTGGAGGAATATGGTTTGAAGTTCACCTAGTTATTTGTACATGATCCGGAGGTGGTGCTAGACTTAAGATATAGAATGAGGAAGTTCATATCCAGTTGAGGTAAGCATGAGAGGAGGGAATGCAAGACTACTGCTTAAGGAGATAGAAATCTCTAGACTTATGGTGTATACCCAGTAGTTAGAGGAGGATAAAAAGAAGGATAGAAAAGAATGTCAAGGATTCTGGAGTTTCTGAGGAATGAACCCACCAGTGTTCACAGGGTCTAAGGGTTGAGGAAGACCCCCATAACTCTATCGATAGAACGAGCAAAATCTTGAGAATGATACACATAACAAAAATAGAAGAAGTCGAGTTTCCTTCTTACCAGCTAAAGGATGTCGCTGATTTATGGTATCATCAGTTAGAACCTTATAGTGTTTCTACTCCAGTTGATGAGTCAGTTCTAGATAAGAGAATCTATAGAGATTGTACAACTTCAGTCCATCAAAGAGACACCAAAGATGACTTTATTAAGCTTGGTATGGTGGACTTTGATGTTATTCTAGGCATGGATTAGTATATTCCTGCTATGCTACAGTTGATTGTAGGACACGAGTAGAAAAGTTTCGATTTTCAAATGAACTAGTTCTAGTTTGGGAAGGTAATGTCGTCATGCCTAAGGGTCTTTTCATTTCATACCTTAAAGCTAGAAATTTAATCTCTAAGGGGTGTATCTATCATTTAGTGAGAGTTAGAGACCCCAATGTTGAGACCCCATCTCTTCAGACTGTTCCTATTACTAATGAGTTTCCTAAGGTTTTCCCTGATGATCTTCTAGGAGTCCCTCCAGATAGGGAAATAGATTTCGAAATCGATGTTATTCCTAGTACTCAGTATATTTCTATTATGCCATATAGAATGGCTTCAATCGAGTTGAAAGAGTTAAGAGAGAAGCTAAAGGATCTTCTAGATAAGGGTTTTATCCACCCCAGTGTTTCACCATAGGGTGCTCCAGTTCTCTTTGCGAGTAAGAAAGATGGTACCCTTAGAACGTGTATAGATTACAAACAATTGAATAAGGTCACCATTAAGAATAAGTATCCTCTTCCTAGAATCGATGACTTATTCAACCAGCTTCAGGATGCTTCTTGTTTCTCTAAAATAGACCTCAGATCAGACTATCATCAGCTGAAGATAAGAGAAAGTGATATTCCCAAGACAACTTTTAGGACTCGCTATGGCCACTTTGAGTTTGTGGTTATGTCTTTTGGATTAACTAATGCTCCTGCAATATTTATGGACCTCATGAACAGAGTGTTTAAGCCATATCTAGATATGTTTGTTATTGTGTTTATTGATGATATCTTGGTTTTTTCCAAGAGTGAATAGGAGCATGCCAACCATTTCAGAATAGTCCTTCAGACACTTAGGGATAAGGAGTTATATACCAAGTTTTCTAAGTGTGAATTTTAGTTGAAGTCTATGGCGTTCTTAGGCTATATTGTCTCCAGCAAAGGTATTAAGGTTGACTCTCAAAAGATTGAAGTAGTTAAGAATTGACCTAGACCCACAACTCCGACAGATATCAAAAGTTTTTTGAGTTTAGCTAGCTATTATAGGAGTTTTGTAGAAGGATTTTCCTACTATTGCTGCCCATTGACTAAGCTAACCCAAAAGAAGACCAAATTTCGATGGTCTAAAGCTTGTGAGAAAAGCTTTCAGGAATTGAAGACTCGTTTGACTAGTGCTCCTGTATTGACCCTACCAGAGGACATAGATGATTTTTTTGTATATTGTGATGCCTCTAGAGTTGGAACTGGATGCGTATTGATATAGAATGGTAAGGTTATATCTTATGCCTCTAGAAAGTTGAAAATTCATGAGAAGAATTATTTGACTCATGACCTAGAGTTGGCAGCAATTGTGTTCTCATTGAAGATTTGGTGCCATTATCTCTATGGTGCTCATGTTGATGTGCTCATAGACCATAAGAGATTGCATTATGTGTTCAGCCAGAAGGTGTTGAATCTGAGATAGGGAAGATGACTTGAGTTGCTAAAGATTACGACATGAGTATTCTCTACCATCCAGGTAAAGCTAATGTAATTGTTGATGCTCTTAACAGAATGTCTATGGGGAGTACAACCCATGTAGAGGAAGAGAAAAGAGAACTAGCCAAGGATGTGTATAGGCTCTCACGCTTGGGAATTCATCTTTTATACTCTGAGGAAGGTAATGTGCTTCTTTAGAATGGAGTCTAATCCTCTTTAGTTGTGGAAGTTAAGGAAAAGTAGGACAGAGATCCCCTCTTGCTTTAGATGAAGGAAAATGTCCAAAAGGAAAGGGTATTGGTTTTTGCACAAGGGGGAGATGGTGTCCTAAGGTATCAAAGTGGATTATATGTTCCTAATGTAGAGGCCTCAGAGATAGAATTATGGTAGAAGTACACAGTTCTAGATATTTGATTCATCCAAGTTTCATCAAGATATATCATGACTTGAGAGAAATCTATATAAAGATGGGCATTGCTGATTTTGTTGCATACTGTCCAAACTGTCAGTAGGTTATGGTTGAGCACCAAAATCCATGCGGTGTTGCTCAAAATATAGCACTGATAATGCTAAAACCACACCTCCTACTGAAGTATGAAGCAGACATTGTCAATAAAGAACCCAATAAAGAGGTTGGGGCCGAACCCGCTGGGAATATGGAAGATCTAGACTAATTCCGGTAAGTGAACTTGTTGGTTAGTTACTCCAATTTGGGGGGTTTAAGGAAAATAATAATAAAAAATAATATTGATTGAAATTGTGATGTAAAATCAAGAGTCAAGACTAACTAGTGTTTGTATTTCCCATGGGTTCATAACTGCTTCGTGTATACACACGTGATCAACATCAATGCTTACTTGCAGAATTGATAACTATAGTTCATCCAAACAACTGGTTCGTCCCTATTGGATGACTATACTCAATTACCAGGTCAGGTCTCGTGAGCGGTTTCAAACTAACCGTTATCAATTTGTTCTCAATTTAACTATCCTGCGACCACAACTCAAGTTAATACAATGATCATCAAGACCAAGGCTTTGTTGTAATTCTCTTTTCCTAATCTCTACTTCTCTGGGCTCAAGCAAATAAAGAATTTGGGCAATTCCTAACGTTGTTTAAGAAATGTTTTAGCATGAAGAGAATACAATACAAGCGTTTTACATTGGTTTCGAATCACTTTTGTGCAACCCTAGCTCATTAATCTACCATGGTTCCTACAACCCTAGCTATGGAGGTTTTAGCCTCTCATAGTTGCAAGGTTGTGATATGCATTAATAATTAAACACATAAATCAATACTTACTATTGTAGATGAGAGAAAAACTTCTTTGATTGTATCCGAAATACTCAAGAACAATTCACAAAGATCAAGAAGAAATTAAGAAAAGGTT
Source organism: Datura wrightii (assembly GCA_035772735.1). NCBI lineage: Eukaryota > Viridiplantae > Streptophyta > Magnoliopsida > Solanales > Solanaceae > Datura > Datura wrightii. The sequence continues at coordinate 104,014,876 of JASDFA010000007.1, forward strand.
GATCACAAGCCAATCAACTCAATTCTCTATTGTCTCTATGTTCTCTAAAGTTCTCTCACGTCTTCTTCTGAAAATAAAACATAAAAAATATTTATATAGAAATAATAATCCTTTTCCTAAGCTAACAGGGTAAATTTCCATAACTGGTGCACGACAGATCCTACGACCCGTAGCAGGATTGTACGGGTCGTACCTGTTATCCGTATGTCCTTGGCTGGCTGAAATTTGGCTATGTGTTGGGCCTTGGTACGACTCGTACATGCTTCCTACAAGTCGTACTATTCTTCCGTGGCTTGACTCTGAGAATTCTCAATTTTTATAAAGTTTGTCACGAGTGTGATGGTGCGACTCGTACCTTGCCGCCACGACTCGTACTGTCTATCCGTGTCAGAAGTTAGCCTCTTATACAATTCTTCTAAATATTTCCACGACTCAATGTTATGGCTCGTACAAGTGTTGAATGAGTCATACTGAGAGTCATAGGATGCACTCTTCACAACTCAGCCATCTGAAACTTTTCACAATCTTCAGTACGGCTCGTAGTATCAACCTATGGCTCTTACTAAGACTGTGACTTTGACCCATTTTCTGCACTTTCAGGCTATCTTTTGCACATTCTTGCTCCAATATCTATTTGTCCTGCAACCAACAAAAAAGTGCCTTATATCCATATAAACACACCTAAGTTTATGCTATTTTCTTTGTTTTGAGCGTCGAAAGTGTTGTAAACTCACAGCACATCAACACCCTCAACTTAAGACTTTTGCATGTCCTCAGGCAAAGAAAAAAACTAAACACGACGCTCAACTAGAAAATAAACCTAGAATACTACAACCAATACCAAAAAAAATTTTCACTATACATTCAATAACTTTTGACCCTTTTTCTATGAACCAAGATCAGCTAATGTACCACAAGCAACCACAAAACATGCTAAGCAGGGATCAAGACATTTCATCTAGCTATCAACAGGCAATTAAGTCATCACTGATGCTTTTTGTATAGACCAATGGTAAAAGTAAACATAACAATATACCCTCACAACAAATGAAGTCCCCACTCACAGATATAGTTTCAGATATTGCATGGGACTAAACAAGCGAGACTCTCACTCTCACAAAGAAGTTTCAAGTACTGTGTATCAGATACCGTAGGCTTGCCCTCATTTTCTCTACTTCGGTCTGTCAGATGGTTATATTAGGATCTCTATAGGACTTGTTGTAGCTTGTAATGTAGGCTTTACGGATGGACATGATAAATACGAGAGATTATTAAGGGACTAACCCTTCGTTGGTGTTCGGCTTGTTGGGTATAACTACACGCAAGTGCACGTGGTCGAACAAGTAGTAAAGTGGCTCAAGTAAGCCAAGTATCGATCCCACATGGACTGGACTAAGATATCAATCTAATCAAGTGTCAATAAACTTTAACTCTAAACTGCAGACAACAGTGTGAAGAAGATTTTGATATTTTGTTCCTAATTGTATCCTAAGTCTAAAACGAATATACAATTTGAGTCTGAACTATAAGTATGAGCGTGCTGAGGTTAAATGAACATGTATAGAAATAAATTATCGATACCATTTGGTTAATCTTTCCTCCGGTTGCTAGTCAAGAATTATTGCCTATGGATTAAAACCCTCGTATTTAACCCAACTTCAGAATCATGAACCTTCCACCTACATTTCTGTGATAAAACGAAATTCATGTTCTAGCCATACAAAACCGATTCCTTAATTGACTAATACGACTTTCAAGTATATTTCTATCCTGAAGGTAAATCAATTCTCAATTTTCCCAAACTAAGAAAAGATCATATCCTATCAATTCACAACTTTTCAATTTCTTGCTCTCTCGAGTGAAACTGGACTTTTTAGATATACATTAACATTGGCCACACATTAACGCAGTAAGAACAAGAATCAATAGAACAACCATGGAAGAAAAGATGAAAACCAATTTATCAATAATCACATTTCAATACAATTGTTCTTAACCTCAGCAAGAAGGGAATTTAGCCACTTATTTGTGGATTAAACATCATTAAATGAGTGTTAATCATACAAGCAATTGAAATAAAGAAGAAGGAGATAGAGAAAAACCCTGAGATTTTCATCCCCTCACCTGCCTGTAACCCACGTTCTTGCTCCACCAAGTTAGAATTATTAAAAATGAATCCTAAGTGGTCTATTTATACTAGTGGGAATTTTTCCCGAAATAACAAGCAACGTGTCACGGAGTGCATCGCGGAGCACTGCCTCCGTGACACGCCACCAACGCGGACACTCACTGGAATCCGGTCGTATAGGTATTAAGGCCCAAGGTGGCACGGCGTGCAATGCGGGGCTAGGCCAACGTGCCACGACCCCAACGCGCACCTTCACTGGAATTGGGTATAATTTCAGCATCCAGGCAGAATGCATCCGCGATGGCAGCGTGACACGGCTCCATCGCGGAGCCCCTTTAATTCGTGCTTTCCTTGTGCTTTTTCCCTTGCTAGCTTCCGAGTCCAATCCCGATCTCTCCCAACATGCATCTTAGCTCCATAACTTTATATTTTTCCTGCAAAACAACGCTAATCATGTTGGTTAGCATAAATTCATATTTTATTACAATTCACATAAGAATGTACAAACATCGATTGATAAACAAGGCAAAATGACACATTTGAGTATCACTTGGGCATATAAATTTGCCCAAGATCACTTACCCCACACTTAAATCCTTGTTCGTCCCCAAACAATAATCTTACGCCTCATGCAATTGACACCCCATCCTGGCTACTTTGGCTCGACAATTCAAGCTACGGTCATACCGATTATTTAATATAGCAAATCATCAAGAAAACATGCATAGTCTTATCAATACTATGACCTTCAACACATTAAGACCTCCTAGACTCAAGAATTGACTCTCGATATCTGCTAACTCATGCAAATTAGCTGATCAAGCTATCCGACAGGAAATTCAATCTCTCGTTGAGCATGTGCCCTCACAACATAAAAGAATGTTCCCTTTTTTAATCACATGAACTCAAAACATTACATGCAGGGGCATATAAACAAGATTTCGCTCTCTCTCCCAAAAGAATTCACATGCATCATGTCATGAACCATAAGCTTGCCTTTAGTGTATTACTCCACTAATATAAGGACGCGTGATGTAAGATCACGTAGGACTTAACGGGTTGTAGTGCAAGCTACGGAACTAGCAAATACTAGCTAACCAATAATACAAACTAGCCTCCTTAAGCGCTTTTCCAATACATCCCATCAACCTTATGGGCATTTTTTTTCTTCCTTCATCCTCCCATTCTTGAAGTCTGTCTTTATGTTTGACCCCATATATTTAAGAACACTTGACTTAATAAAAAAGATTATTTATACATCTCCATTATATTTAATTTATAATGAGTGCACCTTCGACCTTTTCTTTCCTTTCATCACTCTGCTTTTTCTTTTCTTTTCACCATTCTCACTCCTTGACACTGTGGGAAAATTATTTTTTTTTTCTTGAGCGCTTAAGAGGTTTGGATCAAATTCACGTATAATGAAAAGAAGGGGTTAAGCTCGGTTTACACCTTTTTTACAAAAGAAAGAAATAGGCTAAAGGCTCAATGGGCTAACTAGGATGTACATTCAAGGTGGGTATGAAAAAAAAAACTTTCGGTTAAATCAAAGAAATGCCTACATCCTTTCCTACAATACACATCCTTCATTTCGTTTTGTACACACACCAGGCAAGTTCTAGAAACTTCACAATAGCATGGAAGAAATGAAACCTCACCATACACTCATTTCACATGCTCAACTCAAGACATATTCACAGACTCTTCAATCAGCTAATTGCAAGAATTCAAACATTAAGCCTCAATCACACCGAATCGAACTCTATGGCCTAGGTATCTCAACATATTTACAAAGTTGCATGCTTTCATCCGAATCACCTTTGCATTTCAAATATCATGTACAACACGCAAATAGAATTTCGCAACCATAAAGTAACGACAGGTTTTGGGATACAAACAAACAAAAGAAAAAAAACTAAAAAAAATTGAATAAAAGAAATCTACTCCTAACGACTACATTTCCCTTAAGACGGTCGTCATCCATCCATCATAGGGAACGGTCACTAACTACGACTTCTGTTCAATGGGACTATTCTCGGTAAAAGAACCGAAAACAAACACCGAGAAACCCAAAAATTAAAAAATTCATGAAATTTTTTTTAAAAAATATCGATCATTTCGATAAATCAAAAATATCAACCATTTCGATAAAACAAAAATATGTACAAAACCAGCTAACAACATTCAACAACACACAACAACTTCACCTTAATTACAATACTGATATACACACAAAAATCACAGGGTCACAAGTTTTTCCAAGCACAACAACAGAACAGAGACATTAATGACAACAGCAACCAACACCTAACTACTCCCACCCCACACTAAAATCGAACATATCCCCAGTGTTCACAAAATTCAGCATAGTACGAAAGTAGGTGGTGAAACTCCCTGATCAATCAAAGTATTCCACTTCTTCGTCAGGTGCCGCTGCCTCGTCTCCCATGTCTGAATCGCCTCTCGTCGTCATCATCTGACTCCACATCGGAGTCATCACGACGTGTCTCCTCATCTGTAGGGACATCATCATCAATGGGCTCCACAAAGGCTGGCCCCACTCGACATAGAGCCTTGGCATTTTCGCCAAAAGGGTAGTCTAGCTCGAGATGCCATAACTCATCTTCTGTTGTCGGCCTCCCGCCTATATGCACCTGGAGCATCTGCATCCCGAACATGCGAGCGATGTACTGATCATCTCAAGCATGTCGCTCGGCTAATGTGAGAACTGGCTCATGAGTGGTGTCGGGTGACTTAGTTTTAGTGACATCTAAGGCCCGTCTCTCCATCTGCGGGATGTAGTCAAGGGCCTCCTCCTCAACATCTAGGCCCCTCAGCAACGTGGTTAGTAATCCACCAAACCCGTACCTATGCCCTTGATGCAAACGGGCTCTCTTCATGGCGGAGATGATCACCGCCCCAAGGTTGATCTCCATCCCCTTCATCAGGGCGTATACCAAGCACACACGATCCCGGGTGACATCTGTCGTATGCACCCCCGGGATCAGGCAGGAACAAACAATCTTAAGCCATATCCTGGCTTCCCTGTTCATCTGTGAGTAGGGCAAAGTTTGATGGTAGCCCCTCTCCTTATGCCTGCTCCACCGTGCTGTAGATCGGGCTCCACACAAGGTGCGTCTGATGTTCGCATATGGTGGAGTGATATTCAGCTGCTGAAGCACATGGACGTCTGTGTCTCGTGCCCCCAAGATGGCATTAAGGTGATGGGGCTCAAAAGTGACTATCTGCTCCCTTATCTTTATCGTGTGACTTCTGAGTGTCGGGTTCCAGTTGGCGTAGAATTCCCGAATTAGGTGCAGATTGCACTCTTTGGGCTCTTCAAATATAAAATTTAGCCAGGCTGCCTCAATCCTGTGGACAATCCTGGGGAATTCCTGTGCCAATGGTTCCCTAGCAATGTGTTCCTCGGGGAAGTATTTGCTTTCCTTATGCTTTGCGTACTATTTCTTCCCCTCCTCTGTCACCCATCGGGTTCTGTATTGACGGCGTTGGCCGCGCGGAACCGCTGGTGCTGTTGGGATTGCTGTTCCCAGTCTAATTCTATTCCTTCCGGCGCCTGATGTTGATGCGCCCTTCCCTTTATCTTGCCTGCTTGCCATTGTTTCTGTCAAACCAAACAGACAGGTCCAATGTTATTCTAATTAAAATTAGCTTCGACTAAGGTTGGGTTAAGCTAGGCCACCCCACACTTAGTCTTTAGCCACAATCACAACATTACGGCAAGATCATACTTATTTCCAATTTAAAAAAATAAACAACAAAACATAACAAATATGCCTAGTGCATTCAGAAATTCGACGGTATAAATTCTATGTACTACTCAGACTTCGTACAGCTAATCACAACATTACCATCGATAACATTTCATCACATAACACTTAGCAACCATTTCTATCAACAAAACCCATGCAATTCCCCCAATTTCTATGCAATTTCAACAATTTCATTATCCCGACAATCCGTCGTGCTTTTAGCATTTTAACGTTAAACACAACATCATTTACTTCATTCAACATGCACACACTAAGAAGAATTTCACATTTCAACTCAATTTTAACTTCTTCATCTTTGAATTCTAACCCTAGCTACAATTTTGCAAGAATTTCGATCACCCATGTATTTATCGAGTTCATATAATCACAACGATACTATGAACATCAATTAACAATAGCTTACTAGAATTAAAGCTCAATTTACAATTAGGGCAAGTTTTCCTCACTTTCTATGCTCAAAATCGGAAAAATTAGACAAGAAATGAGATGAAGTTAGCGAACATACCTTCAATTCGATGATATCGAAGAAAAGTTGAAGAAATTTAGCTCCTAGGTCCATGTCACGTTGGGGAAGGGGGATTTTGGGTTGTTTGTCGCGTAGGAGGTGAGGAATGGAAAAAAATGAGGGAAAACGGGGTTAAAAGGGGGGTTTTTCGCGCGGGTCACCCGGCGACCCGGTGTGACCTGTCGCGAAATACACTTCAACGTGTCACGGAGGGTAACGCGGAGCATGCCCTCCGTGACATGGAGCCATCACGCCAGTACTCTGGAATTTTTCAGAAATTCCAGATTACACTTCAACGTGTCACGGAGGGTAACGCGGAGTACTCCCTCCGTGACACGGAGCCATCGCGTAGGCTCACTGTTTTGCCACTTTTTATTATTTTTCTTACCTCGATTTTTCCATTGCGATCCTTTGCACTTTTACCCTCCGTTCAACCTGAAATTCATCTCACAACAAGAAATTGGTTAGAATTTATAGGTTTCACATAAAATACAAAAAAAATTTTGTTTTTATTTTTTTATTTTTCTCATTTTTTTTTCTTTCTTTTCTATGAAATCTGTTCACATTTTACAAAAATTTCATGGGTTGCCTCCCGTGCAGCGCCTGGTTACCATTGCGGCTCGACGTCATTAAGCTCAGTCATCCTCTAGGGTGACGGACGTTTTCTCTCGACCACCGTCCTCACCCCAGTAATGCTTACATCGCTGCCCATTGACCAAGAACGTGGCACTCCGATCTTCTTTCCACAACTCTACTGCCCCGTGCGGGGTCATTCTCACTACCTCAAATGGCCCTGACCATTTGGACCGCAGCTTTCCTGGAAACAGCTTCAATCTTGAATTGAAGAGCAATACTTTCTGCCCCGACTCAAAAATACGATGCACCACATGCTTGTCATGCCACCTCTTCGTTTTTTCTTTGTAGTACTTGGAACTCTCATAAGCATGCCAACGGAACTCCTCAAGTTCACTGAGTTGCATTAGTCTCTTCTTGCCCGCTAGCTCTAAGTCCATATTCAATTTCCTCACAGCCCAGAAGGCTCGGTGCTCTAATTCCATTGGCAGATGACACGGTTTACCATAGACCAATCGCTATGGAGAAGTTCCAATCGGTGTCTTGTAAGCAGTTCTGTATGCCCACAATGCATCATCAAGTTTGCTTGACCAATCATTACGTTGTGCATTCACTGTTTTCTAGAGAATCTGCTTCACTTCTCTATTCGACACCTCCACTTGCCCACTGGTTTGGGGGTGATATGTTGTTTCCACCTTGTGGCGCACCCCATACTTGGCTAGTAGCTTCTTGAAACTTTCATTGACAAAATGAGCTCCTCTATCACTGATAATGGCTCGGGGTGTCCCGAACTTGGTGAGAATGTGTTTTTTCACAAATTTTGTTACCACCTAGTTGTCATTCCTGGGGCAAGCTATTGCTTCAACCCACTTTGATACATAATTGACGGCCACCAAGATGTAACGATTACCAAATGATGGTGGGAACGGGCCCATGAAATCTATGCCCCATACATCAAAGGTCTCCACTTCCAGTACATTCTGCAGCGGCATCCCTTGCCTCCTACCAATTGTGCCTGTACGCTGACATCTATCGCACATTTTAACGTATTCCACAGAGTCTCTGAACAGTGTAGGCCAAAAGAAACCTGACTGTAGAACCTTGTGTGCTGTCCGCTCGCCTCCATGGTGCCCCCCATACAACGAAGAGTGACAACTCCTCAACACCTCTGCAATCTGGCTTTCTGGGATGCATCTTCTCATCACCTGATACGGTCCCTGTTTAAATAAGTATGGCTCATCCCAAATAAAATGCCGGCAATCATGCCTCAATTTCTTTCTCTGCTGAACTGTAGCCTCAGGTGGATAGACTCCACTCACTAGCAAGTTGACTATGTCTGTGTACCAGGGAACTTCCGCTTCCCCTATTGCCAAGAGCTGCTCATCTGGGAACTTCTCATTGATGTTATCACCTTCCTTCACATGCGACCGGCTATCCAATCGCGATAAGTTATCTGCCACCTGATTTTCGCTCCCCTTTCTATCTTTAATTTTGAGGTCGAACTCTTGCAACAACAGGATCCATCTGATCAGCCTGGGCATTGCATCCTTCTTGTTAAACAGATACCGAATCGCTGCATGATTGGTGTACACCACTACTCTTGAACCTACCAAATAGGACCTGAATTTATCAAATGCAAACACCAATGCTAACATCTCCTTCTCTGTGACTGTATAATTACTTTGGGAAGTATTCAGTGTTTTGCTTGCATAAGGAATAGAATGAAAAATTCTATTTTTCCTCTGCCCCAATACAGCTCCCACAGCCACATCGCTTGCATCACACATCAATTCAAATGGTTGTTCCCAATCCGGAGGAATAAGGATAGGTGCTTCTATCACTTTCTGCTTTAACTCCTCGAATGGTTTAACACACTTATCATCCAACTCAAACTTCACCTCTTTTCTAACAATCTACATAGTGGTCTGGAAATTTTGGAGAAGTTTCTGATGAACCGTCTGTAGAACCCTGCATGCCCAAGAAAACTGCGAACACCTTTCACCGACACAAGTGGTGGTAACTTCTCAATAACCTCAATCTTAGCACGATCGACCTCCAACCCCTTGCGAGACACTTTGTGGCCAAGGACGATACCTTCCTTGACTAAGAAATGGAATTTATCCCAGTTGAGTACAAGGTTGGATTCTTCGCAGCGAGCCAGCACCCTATCAAGATTCTGCAAACAAGTAGCAAACAAGTTACCAAAAACAGAAAAATCATCCATAAATACCTTAACAAAATCCTCCACCATGTCATGGAAAATAGCTATCATGCATCTCTGGAATGTAGCGGGTGTATTGCATAACCCAAATGGCATCCGCCTAAAAGCATATGTCCCATAAGGACAGGTAAAAGTAGTCTTCTCCTGGTCCTCCGGAGCTATGGCTATTTGGTTATAGCCAGAGTACCCATCAAGGAAACAATAATATTCCTGTCCAGCCAACCTATCTAATATCTGATCAACGAATGGGATAGGATAATGATCTTTCCTTGTGGCTTCATTAAGCTTTCTATAGTCCATGCAAATCCGCCAGCCTGTGACGGTTCGTGTAGGAATCAGCTCATTTTTCTCATTGGTGACCACGGTCATCCCTCCTTTCTTTGGAACGCACTGAACGGGGCTGACCCATTCATTGTCCGAAATCGGGTAGACCACACCTGCATCAAGCCACTTGATTATTTCTCTCCTAACCACATCCTTCATTGCTGGATTTAACCTTCGCTGAGGTTGAACAGTTGGTTTTGCTCCTGTCTCCATGAAAATCTTGTGTGTGCAAAAAGCTGGATTGATACCCTGAATATCTGACATTTGCCAACCCATTGCTTTCTTCCTTTTTCTGAGGACACCCAATGCTTTCTTTTCCTGTGCCTCCGTCAATTCTGCGGAGATGATGACTGGCAACGTCTCATCTTCCCCCAAAAAGACATATTTTAAATGGGGAGGCAATTCTTTCAATTCCAACTTTGGTGCTTCCTCAATGGATGGTTTCGGCAATGGTTCCAGAGACCTCATCAAAGACTGAAATTCCTATTTCCTGGGATGCCTTTGTGACTCATTCAACATTTGTACCACCTCATAAGCGTCTCTATCTCCAAAATGATCGGAGTTTATCAACACTCTTTTCAGTGGGTCTTGAGATTCAACAATCTGACGAATTTCTTCTTGATCAACCACACTGATTGCTGAAAGCTCCTCATGTATGGCCGGCAGCTTCATGGCCTTATATACATCAAATACCTCAACTTTGTCATGTGCCCGCATGGTTAGCTGCCCTGCAGCTACATCAATAAGTGCTTTCCTGGTAGCCAAGAAAGGACGTCCCAAAATAAATGGGACTTCCGCGTCTGGATCGAAGTCCAGCACAATGAAGTCTACCGAGAAGATGAGGGAGCCCACTTGCACCAGCACGTCCTCCACAATGCCATCATGTCTGGCTAAGGAACGATCCGCCAGCTGCAAGATCACTGTTGTTGGTCTAGGACTCCCTAGCCCCAACTTCTTGAATACCGATGTCGGCATCAAGTTAATGCTCGCTCCCAAATCACATAATCCTTGAGCTCGGATACTCTTCCCAATTGTAATTTGTATTGTAGAGCTCCCAGGGTCCTTGAGCTTTGTGGGCAACCTGTTTTGTATCCGTGAAGTGCACTCCTCTGTAAGGGCCACCGTAGCGTACTCAGTTAACCTGCTTTTGTTCGCCACGATGTCCTTAATATACTTTGCGTACTTCAGCATTCCCTGCAAAACATCAACAAGAGGTAAGTTAATGTGTACCTGTTTAAGCACCTCCATGAACTTTTTGAAACACGCCTCCTCCTTGTGTTTCTTTAATCTATAAGGTAACGGGGGTGGTGGTCTTTCTGGTTCAGCCTCCTTTTTCTTCCCCCTCTCATCACTTTGCTCCCTCTCAGTTTCTGCTGCTCCCGACTATTGAGGTAGTCTTTCTGGTTCCACCTCTTTAAGCTGTAAACCACTCCTTGTGGTCACTGCATTCACTTGCTTGGGGTTGGGATCAGTGTCACTCAGAAGTCCTCCTCTAGGCCTGGTGTTTTGGGCTCCATCAAATTGCCCAAACTGATACTCCAGCGCCTTGGTAGCTAACTGATTGTTCTTTTCCTCGGCTGCCAATTTTACATAATCAACCTTCAATTGAGCTTGGTTAGCTATCATTGTCTTGAACATCTCCTCAATGCTGGGTGATGGTGGTGGAGGAGGTGCATTATTGCTTCTGTATTGCGACTGATAGTTCTGCTGTCCTCCTTGATTTCTCTGCGCCCCCTGACTCAAACTTTGCCCTTGATGGTTATTGCTACCCCAAGAGAAATTCGGGTGATTCCTCCAGTTGGAATAGTAGCTGTTGCCATACTGTAGGTGGTTGTTTCTCTGTATATTTCCAACAAAGTTTACCGAATCAATATTTGCTCCACAACACTCAGTTGAGTGTTCACTGCTCCCGCACACTTCACACCAAATCTGCTGCACTACATTCACTGGGGCTTGAGTCTGGTTCATGCTCATGTTACTGAAGTGGGTGTTGAGTTGATTCTGTAAAACAGCTATCTGTGCAGCAATAAGTGTAAAACCATCCACTTATAGGACTCCTGCTACTTTCCTTGTTCCTCCTCTTGACAAATCAGCATTCCACTCCGGATTTCCCTGCGAAATACGATTCAACAAGGTATACATCTCTTCATAATTCTTCTCTAATGCTTGTCCCCCAGCTGCTGAGTCTAGCAAGATTTTTGTGTGGGGTTCCAAACCCCCTATGAAAGTATGCACCAGCACATCATTGGATTGGTGATGATGAGGACAATCCCGCAACATAGATTTGAATCTCTCCCAAGCCTGATAAAGATTCTCTCCCTCTCTCTGCTAAAAGCTTAGAATTTGACTTCTAAGTCTTGTTGTTTTACCGGATGGAAAGAACCGTATCAAGAATTTATTTGCAAGATCATCCCACATGGTGATGAAATTAGGTGGCTCAGCTTTCAACCACCTCTTAGCTTCTCCCAAAAGCGAAAATGGGAATAATGTAAGCCTGACATAATCTGATGACACTCCAGCAGGGATGTAAGTGTCACTTATCTCCAAAAAATTTTGGAGATGTTGCTGTGGATCCTCATGAGGGAGACCTGTGAATTGCCCACTGGTGTGCAACAATTGCACCATGTTTTGTTTAAGCTCGAACCTCCCTCCTGGCTCAGGTTTGCGGATGCTAGATGTAACATTGTTAGCATGTGGGATTTCCACCTCGCGAACCGGCCTAGATGCCATCTCCTCGAGCACTAACATTTCCCTTACAACTGGTGGATTCTGTTGTTGCTCCAGGATTGTTTGTCTGAGCAACTGCAGCTTTTTTTCTAGAGCTTCTCTCCTTTGACGATGAAATTGTCTTTCCGGCTCTAAATATGAGTCCACCAGCTCCTTGTCTCTTGCCAGTGTTCAACAGAAATTATATCTGCAAAATACAGGCTAAGACCACGTTGTCAACACTTTGAAGAAATAGTAAATTAACACTTAAGAAAAATTTACCAATTGCCAGTCCCCGGCAATGGCGCCAAAAACTTGTTCGGCTTGTTGGGTATAGCTACACGCAAGTGCACGTGGTCGAACAAGTAGTAAAGTGGCTCAAGTAAGCCAAGTATCGATCCCACAGGGACTTGACTAAGGTATCAATCTAATCAAGTGTCAATAAACTTTAACTCTAAACTGCAGACAACAGTGTAAAAAAGATTTTGATATTTTGTTCCTAATTGTATCCTAAGTCTAAAACGAATATACAATTTGAGTCTGAACTATAAGTATGAGCGTGCTGAGGTTAAATGAACATGTATAGAAATAAATTATCGATACCATTTGGTTAATCTTTCCTCCGGTTGCTAGTCAAGAATTATTGCCTATGGATTAAAACTCTCGTATTTAACCCAACTTAAGAATCATGAACCTTCCACCTACATTTCTGTGATAAAACGAAATTCATGTTCTAGCCATACAAAACCGATTCCTTAATTCACTAATACGACTTTCAGGTATATTTCTATCCTGAAGGTAAATCAATTCTCAATTTTCCCAAACTAAGAAAAGATCATATCCTACCAATTCACAACTTTCCAATTTCTTGCTCTCTCGAGTGAAACTGGACTTTTTAGATATACATTAACGTTGGCCACACGTTAACGCAGTAAGAACAAGAATCAATAGAACAACCATGGAAGAAAAGATGAAAACCAATTTATCAATAATCACATTTCAATACAATTGTTCTTAACCTCAGCAAGAAGGGAATTTAGCCACTCATTTGTGGATTAAACATCGTTAAATGAGTGTTAATCATACAAGCAATTGAAATAAAGAAGAAGGAGATAGAGAAAAACCCTGAGATTTTCGTCCCCTCAACTGCCTGTAACCCACGTTCTTGGTCCACCAAGTCAAAATTATTAAAAATGAATCCTAAGTGTTCTATTTATACTAGTGGGAATTTTTTCCTGAATAACAAGCAACGTGTCACGGAGTGCATCGCGGAGCACTGCCTCCGTGACATGCCACCAACGCGGACCCTCACTGGAATCCGGTCGTCCAGGTATTAAGGCCCAACGTGGCACGGCGTGCAACGCGGGGCTAGGCCAACGTGCCACGGCCCCAACGCGCACCTTCACTGGAATTGGGCATAATTTCAGCATCCAGGCAGAATGCATCCGCGATGGCAGCGTGACACGGCTCCATCGCGGAGCCCCTTTAATTCGTGCTTTCCTTGTGCTTTTTCCCTTGCTAGCTTCCGAGTCCAATCCCGATCTCTCCCAACATGCATCTTAGCTCCATAACTTTATATTTTTCTTGCAAAACAACACTAATCATGTTGGTTAGCATAAATTCACATTTTACTACAATTCACATGAGAATGTACAAACATCGATAGATAAACAAGGCAAAATGACACATTTGAGTATCACTTGGGCATATAAATTTGCCCAAGATCACTTGGCACTACATACATTGGCTTCACCATTCATCTATTTCACCCTCTTTTCTTCTCATTCCTTTTCCACCCTTTTAACCTCTTTTGTATGCATTTGTATGGGGGTGGTGTATTTTCAACCTTTTTCAAGCATTTATTTTTTCCTTTGAATTTTCTTTTTTAAGATTTTCAATTTTTTCATCTCCTTTTTTTTATTTGTCACACCATACCTCATTTTTTACCTTTTCTCATTCCCGCCATTTATGCACCCCTACTCTAGCCACCCTCAACTTAGGCATTTTTCCTATGTTGAGGTTCACAATGTCTAAGGAAGGACTAGGGACAAAACAGGTTCATTATTAAAAATGGGTACGGTTCATCGGTTAATCAAAGAAAAATGGTCTATTAAAGGTTCAAAATTTGGATCAAGGGAATCATATGATTTTGGTAGGGTCATTTAGGCTACAAGTGAGCTTAAAAAGATGGCCTATGATCATATCCTAATCAACCATCCTTAGCCTATGCAAAGACCAACCAGGCAAGTTCTAGATCTTCAACACAGTACTGAACTAAATATCAAACCTCACTCACTCATGGCACATGACTTATATTAATTTTACCTATCTGATTTACACATGGATTAACAAGAATACTCATGCTAATACACTAAATGACATCAAAAGATCCACAGGAATCATGCATGCCATCACAAATACTTAGCTAATGCATCAAAAATTTTAAACAGGGTCAATTTTTTTAAAAATTCAAAACTAGTGCACTTTCATTGGCTGAGTACTCCTAAGTTATTTCCTAATTAATAAAAATTCATAAAATAAGAAAATAATATCTTAAACATGTCGGTTCTACTAGATAGCATGCCCGAGAAAAAAAACACGCCAAAAAAACCCTCGGATGAATCCAAAAATCCCAAAAATTATAGGTACACCCCCTCCTATTTTTGAAAATTATGCTTCATTCCAGAAACATGAATTACAAGAATAGAGGGAAGGGGACATGCCTGTGGCGCTCCTGTCATCCTACGGAGGAGGTACCTCCGCTACAATCGTGGCGCTAGCAATAGCCGGCTCACTCAATGGTGTATAAATAGTGGGACTGGTTACCCCTCAATAGTATCGGCCGCCTCTACGACCTCTGTGGTGATCGGGGCTGAATGTGGCTCGCTTGAAGGGTCCTTTCCACTAGCAAGCTCGGGCTGAGCCATGGTAGAGCTGCCTGCTCCTCTAGCTCGCTTCTATGGCTCTGACATATGTATTCATGAGTCTGCAGACTCTCTGCTCATGCCCTCTTGTGTTCTCTTCTTTCTTTCTTCCTTTTTCTTCCTCAAACTTTCTTCTCCAACATCCTCGGAGACTCTTTTCTTCCCTTTTTCTTTAGTATCTGTCATCAGCTCCCAATAAGCCACCAAATCAATCTCCTCATTAGGCTCTTCATCAAGGTCCAGAAGAGTGGGTGCTAATATGACTGTCGGTTATCGTGATGACAGCTTGATTACTTGGCTCTGAAGAGTCCCCAACTCCTTATGGAGACTGTTGGTATCCGTCTGCTCCGCCATAATTATATTGAACCGACTCTCAAATCCATCCAGATGAGCATGTAAGGCCTATGCTACTGTGTCAATCTTCGCTTTTACCTAGGGCTTCACATTCTCCATCATAGCCTGAATTTTTCTTTTCGCCATGGTCAACCTCTTGGCCAATTTTTGGAGAAAATCCTGGGGCACTAGGACGTACCCTGCTAGAGTCTGAGTCGGTAGGCTAGGCAGTGGTGTAGCAGAAGTGCTAGGAGCTACCTTTGAATGACCAACATCTATAGCCGGTGTCTCGCTCTGCTCCTGTGAGGTGGGGGCATTCACCTGTGCAACCCCTACTGGTTGGGTTCATGGAACTGCTATGGGAAGTCGGGCCCTACTCATCGGGTTCATTTCATCCTGGATTAAGCCAATGTCTGCTATCCTCTGGCCTCCAATCAAGCGCTCCTCACCCCATCACACTGGCACTCCTACCTCTTTGCGTAATCTCAAAATGAGGCTCGAGAATGGGATGGTAGTGCTCAATCCCACAACCCGATCTCATATTTCCTCTACGATGATCCTTGGGATATTGATGGGGTATTTGGACATGAGGCATGCCACCAGAGCTGCTATGTCTGCACTTAGAGTGTTTTCATTGACCGTAGGTGCTAATTAGTGGCGCACTAGTGTCTAGCAAGCTTTAGTTATGAAGTTGAGTGAGTTTTTGGTAACCTGCTTTCCACCTGAGACCCATTCTGCTTCCTCTTTGTCCTCGGCTATAACACCCGCGAACACTGTAGCTTCCTATGTCTCTCCTCAAATCCCAGCTGCCTAATTTGCTTCAATGCCACCACTCGGTTCTCATATTTTGGCGTTGCATGTGGAGGTATGGATTGGGGCCTATACAGGATCTGAGAGATAGTGCGCTCATAGATGTCTACCTATCTCCCTTTGACCATGACACTCTCCAATATGGGCTGATCTTTTACTTTCTGCCCCTTCTTTGCCTTTTCCTCCATGGTCGCCAAGTAGTTGGGGTAGAACTCTTGGACTATCTCTGCAGTGTACTGGTCTGGAGTCCTAGCCATCCGTTTGAGCCCATAAAAGCTGAGTATCCACTTCATCTCCTCTATTTCATTCAATGTGTTGGTAAGTATTCATGGTTCTTCTTGAATGCTTCCCCTAGGTTCGTTTTTGGCGCTGAGAGCAATGCCTTATTCATAGATTTCCTGTGCTCTTGGCACTCTCCACCGGATGGTACGACTCTCCCTAGGCGGGATCTGTTGCTGCTCAGCGTTGGGAGCCTCCTCCTCTAACTCAGAATTGCCACTTGCCTCTCCGAATGGGGTCTCCTCAAAGCCTTCTTCTGCATTTGAGCTACTTCCCGACTCCTAATTACCTTTTTTAGCTCCCTCCTCAGACTAGGGAGCTTCAGCAAGTGTGGCAGTAGCTGCGATAGCTTGGGCTTTGGCCTTTGTCCTAGTGGTTTGGGTCCCGTTGGTGTATGATGTATCCACCTTGTATTCCTCAACTGAACCATTAGGGGAACTGCATGCTTGCTCGGATTCAGAGGTCTCATTATGTAATGTCCTCTGGGAAGTTGCTTTGGATGCTTTGCACTTCATCGTAATTGTACCTGTACAGAAGAGAGTTAGAACTCCATATCTGAGAAACAAAAACAAGAAGTGAAATTCTTAGTATCTAACCGCGGGTTAATAGTACGGGTCATACCTTCGAGGTATGACTCGTATGAAGTCCCAAGAAATCCTATGTGCACATGATGACTCACAAGTATGACTCGTACCACGAAGGTACAATCCGTACCTTGAGTCATCTGAGGATGCCCCTCCACTGCAACTTTCTCTGTATTTTTCCATGGCTCATGATACGACCCATAGGTCGATTCCATGAGTCATAGGAAGGACCATACTGCTTCATCTGGACTTGGGACTATTTAGGTCTTTGGTACAAATGCACAGTACGACTCGTAGTAGCGAACCACAAATAGTACTAGGTTTTGTACCTCTAGCCTTGACCTATTTTAGCTTGGGACAGTCCCAATGAGCCATCTTACGATTTGTAGTATCAAACCACGAGTTATAAGAAGGCTGTCCCTGTCCAGATTTCGTTCTAGTGTGTAGGGAATTCCAACATTTTTATAATTTGGGTACTCAGAATTTCCTAGGTTCAGGCATCTATTTTTTTAACTCTATTCTTGACAAATACTCTTCCCTCCCCTTTTTATTCACTACCCGTAACTCATTGTGAATGGTTCAATGCACAAGCTCATCAAATTTTTAAAGCTCTTCCCAGTCTCAAACAACTCCACCCCTGTTCATTGTCTTTTGTACTAAAAATTATATTTATCAAACATAATGACTCACAGGAGCTTTGGCAGCATAATATCAAGCATACAATTTTTATCATTATTCAAAGCAATACACTTATTTGTTAGCTACTTACTTCGACTAGTAATCAAGGATTAGGGTTGAGAGGAACTCGATTGAGCAAGAAATTGCTAGAATTTTTCTTTGGTTTTGAGTTACGGGTGTGGGGGAGTGGTGAGTGCAAGTCGTGACTTTGTGTTGTTTGCGTGGGAGAAGGGTCGGTTTAGGTTTGAAGTTTAAATAAGTGAAATTGAAGAATTTTAAAATGTGGGTCAAGTTGGGTAATTTCATGGACTTTGTCCCATTACGACTCGTACCACAATTCGTAGGTAGCCCCACGACTCGTCTCCTGGACCCGTGCTTTAGAGAGTTGAGAAACTTACCTAGTACCTATGAATGCATCATAGGACTTGTTCCACGAGGGTATGGGTCGTACTATGAGTCATATGCCTTTATCTCATATGATTTGGCTAGTTCACAGGTACAGTGAATACTACGATCTGTATTCTTATGTTACGAATCATAGGACCAATTGTACCCTGAACCCCTGCTCTGAAGCACCTCTCTGATTCTCACTGTGTCTCCTGCTATGACTCCTATGAGCTATCACGAGTCGTACTGAGAGCCGTAGCAACTGCTTTTTCAGCAGTTTTATGCCACCTGTATTTGCTTCCCTGCATACTAAACACTCATCAGTTAAGTTACTTGGGTTGCCTCCCAAGAAGCGCTTGATTTAATGTTGCAGCACAACGCAGGTGGCCCAGTTACTAAGAATTCACCAAGACACCACTTGTGTTGCCTCCCAAGAAGTTCCTAATTTAATGTCGCGGCACGACGCAAGTTTCTTGACTACGCAGAATTTGTCAAGTGACTCAGAATCATCCTCTAGTGCTGAGACTACACTGAATTCCTTCATTGCTGCATTGACTGGCAGATGTTGAAGGTGACCTCTTCTTTGTTCAGTCTGAACTTCAATTAGCCCGCCTCCAAATATACTAAGGCCCTCCCAGTTACAAAGAATGATCACCCCAAAATGATGGGGACCTCATAATCAACCTCGCAATCTAAAATCACGAAGTCTGCTGGGAATATAAATTTGTCTACCTTAATAAGAACGTCGAACAGGATGCCCACTAGCTTCTTCACAGTTCTGTTAGCCATCAGTAACCGCATAGTAGTTGGTGTGGGGGCTCCTAAGTCCAATTGCTTGAACACTACCAAGGACATCAGGTTGATGCTCGCTCCCAGATCACAAAGTGCCCTTGCGAACTCGACATTGCCAATGGTGTAAGGTATATTGAAAGCACTCGGATCTTCCTTCTTTTGAGCCAGGACTCATGTAGCTATGGCACTACAATTATGTACATTATCTATTGGCTCATAGCTTATGGACCTCTACTTTGTCACCAAGTCCTCCATAAACTTAGCATATCCCGACATTTGTTCCAATGCCTCAACCAATGGTATGTTCATAGATAGTTGTTTAAGCATTACCAGGAATTTTTGTACTTACCATTTTCCGCCTTTTCTTCATTCTTTGGGGAACGGTGGCGGTGGTCGTGGGATAGCTTTGTACATTTGAGTTGCTCCTTGATCAATGTTAGGTTCTTTCTCACCTATTGGGGCCTCTAGCAACTCAGCATTCTCAGCGCCCTCCATCTCAGCACTCTTCTCATTCTCCTTAGTTATGCTCTCTTTCTTGCGTTCAACTATAACCAGAATAGGGGGGTCAACTGTGGTCTTACCACTCCTAGTCATCACTTCCATGCAGTGGCCATCATTCTTTGGGTTTTGGACGGTGTTGCTAGGTAGTGTACCTTTTTGTCTAGTGTTCAGTGATGCTGACCGTTGCCCAAGCTGCTGTTCAATCTGCTTGATAGTTGTCGCATGAGATTCCACTCTCTAACCCATGCTTGATATGTCACCACCAATTTCCTTCAATTGATCATCAGTGGACCTCACCTTTTTTAGCATCTCGACCATCATGCTCTCTAGCTTTGACTGCCCAGTCACTTCTTCTCGTGCATTGGGAGGCACATATTCCAGCTCGTTCATTCTGGTAGCCGTCATTCCTTCTCCATTCTTCATTGCGCTCATGACCTCGGCTCCTATCTCTGTACCCATTTAGGTTGTAGTTGTCACACCCCACCTTGGGAGGCATAACTGGCACCTGGTGCCACACTAGCAACTAACTGACCTGGCTAGGCTTATGCACGTCTGGTGCCAGCCTACAACTCAATTCAGGAAAACAACGAGCTATATCTCGGCTATAAATACAGCCTCCGGCTGACAAGGCCGTATAGACACCTGTAAATAAAAACAACTAACCAACAACAGGCAACACAAGGGATCCTATACGGGCTGACAAGGCCGTCATACTGTCTAGTTATAACAGAAATGAAGACGAGCTACTATACTGGGTCCCATATGACCAACCCACAACTAATTGACTAAAAACTGTAGTCTGCAAGCCTCTAAGAATACAAGTAGTGGTCGGGATAGGGCCCAGACCTACCCAAAATGCTATAAAACTGAAATACATAAATCTCTACAACCCGGCCACTCCGAATGAAAAGAGTTGTCCCAACTATGGACTATGAATAGCTGCTACTGGAGATCCTGAACCCTGTCTATCTAAATCTACAGGCAAGTAATGCAGCGCCCAGGGGAGGGCGTCAGTACAATATGTACCGAATATGTAAGGCAATATATAAGCTGATAACGACTGGAAGTAAGTAGAAAGAAGGGTAGAAAGATTAACCTATAAGCCTGCTGATTCATAATATGCATCTAACCAACACTACATATACGTAAGCTAGGACTGTATAATTATATATTTATAAGATATAACTAGCAGACAAGAATACAAATAAGAACCTCACCTGGATCCCATAAGCCGGAAGGTACAATCAACACAGAATAACTCGCTCAGGCTCCCATAAGCCCTAGCGAGCACATCTCAATCTATATGCCCCTATCTAGGTTCATATGACTTCACTAGTACTATAGCCAACCTACCGGTCCCCTGGATCTACAACTGGGCCCGCCTGGCCCCTGAACTGTAGTTGTACCTGAGTCTAGTGGACTCCTGATATCTGCACCTCGGGCACCAGGCTCGATGGGGGTGTGTAGAGCCAACCACGACATATAATAGCCCACCCATTGAATGGACTGTATGAGGACTTGGGACCCTATCTTCATCCCTCGCGGACGGCACACTGATCCTCGAAGCGACATCATCTAGCCCCTCGCGGGCGTTGACACAGCTAGTAACCCTGGGGTGGTCATGGATGACTCCTAAGTGAGGGCAACCCCAACCAAGGTGTTATACTAACATCTCAATCTAGCCACTCAAAAGGCATAACTAGCCTTTTGGGCCTAACGCCACCGTTGCTCGCCCCCTAGGATAATCAATAAAGCTGCTAGTAGGCACGCCATGCACCTGTATCTGATCAAAGGATACTGATAGTGATCATGATCTCTAATAGTCTGGACTGAATAGGGCGAGATCTGGAGTGGTCCAGTATAACTGTCTATATGTCCTGGCTGGACATCTATAGCTCATAACAACTGTGGGGTCACGAATGACTAACTACTCAGTCCCTCTACTTAAGGAAACTATAGAGCTGGTACTGGCCGAATATTCCTTTGAGCGATCGGCCCCTAATCCTCCATAGGAAATTTACTGACATCCTTATCCTGTGGGCAGTACTGTACTAACATGGTACTTACCAGTGCCTTAGGCCTCATCTTGGTCTAATTGGATGTTATGTTACTTTTTTGGGCAATTCTTAACCTTATAGACAACTTTATATAGACCTAACTATTCCTAGCAACCTGTGGGTGAAAGGAACCGGCTGGGGTGCTGGCCCAGCGTCTAACTACTGATAAGGTCCCTTCCTTAGGGTGCCCACGGGTCTATTTGACTTGGACGACTGGGCTGGCTTCCTGGGCAACCTATATGATAACTACCAAGTCAACTAGGATCAACAATTATTGGTAACAGCTAATAGGGAGGTAGGTGTCACTCGGTACACTAGAAAACCCTAGTGTCACTGATTCTAAAGTATGACTATTCATATTCTGTCTATATTTTGGGTCGTGGGATGTGCGGTTACGTCAATGGCTTCTGGGCGTGCTTTTCTGGCAACCCAGGCACCAAACTGGTAGTTATGTTGCCTGGCTACGCCTACGCTACTCAACCTACTAACTCTGGCTTGCTAACCCTCATGAGTTTCTAAGATCTAGTCCTGGCAATAAAATATACAATCCTACTAAAACCATAAGCCATAGAATAGGAGAGTTTCTATGACGCTTCTAGCGCGTATCGTGCTTATCATGTCTTTTTCGATGAGGGATACTACGATATAATCCATATACATTCCCTAACAACTAACCATAATAGATATATAACCATAATCTACTGATGGAAATCACTCGCAACATATCTAATCTTTATATACTAGCAACAGCTAATTCCAACATGTTTAATCACAATTTAATGGTAGCAACCATCTACAGTGCGTGAAATCATCATTTATATTCGAGAACATAAGTCGTAACACTATATGACGAGTATACTTGCCGAGAGTTAAGCCTGACATACCTCGATTGTTGTTTCCTGAATAACCGATGAGTTCCAACTTGTATTCGCCAGCTCTACTGAGTTGTAACTGTTATACTAGGAGAAAAAGATGAATTTCAATACCAAATTCGGCATAAAATGATAACTTTTAATACCAATATTGACTATACTTTAACTAATGAAACACGGCCGAAAATGTATTATTTCCTGAGAGTTCATAAGGGAGAAGTACTTATTTGAAGCCTGTGATCGTATAAAAACTAGTTTGAAGCAATTCCAACGACTTTGGCTCAGTGGGATTATGATTTGCCGGGCGAATTTCGTGAAAATAACTCCGTAGCAATGCTCTCTGT
Source organism: Datura wrightii (assembly GCA_035772735.1). NCBI lineage: Eukaryota > Viridiplantae > Streptophyta > Magnoliopsida > Solanales > Solanaceae > Datura > Datura wrightii. The sequence continues at coordinate 104,037,688 of JASDFA010000007.1, forward strand.
CGCCTTAAACTTCAGTACCCAAAGTTAATTTGAATTCAAGCGGCGTTTTGCAATTTAAACGGATGAAAATTTATTGATTCCCTCGTACCTTTTCCTTTCTAGCCGTGTGTTGATTTGGAAAATGAACTTAAAATGATAAAGAAAGGCTTTATATAGGAGGGCGGTGCACCAGGGAGGTGCCTCGCGCTGGCCATCGCGCCAGCCTTGGTGTCGCGTCGCGCCTGGCATCATGCCAAGGGGCTGACCCGCTGCGCTGGCTGGTGCCCTATCGGCTGGCGCATTGCACTGGCCCTGTGTGGCCTGGCCTCGCTTGACCCGAATTTCGAGGATTCTTTACACGGGTCGTACTCTCTTTATCTATTCCAAATTCACGCGTACGGTTACTAATCGTCACCTTTTATGGGGTGTAACAGTAGTTGTCTATGTATTGTTTCCAACCTTGGTTTTTAGAACCTTGGCACCAATTGTCTTGTCCGAGCGCTTGGGCGTTGGCTCAGAAACTCGCCACCTAGATGTCTAGGAAATTTGCCTCCTTTTCTGAATCAGAGTGATCTGCCCCCGGTCCAGTCCTTGTGTCCCCACTATATTTACCTTTTTGGCTCCTGCCCCTATGATGTGCTTTGTGAGAAAATCCAATGATGTGCGCATATGAGCCAACTCCTGGTCGTGTTCTTCTTCCTTCATACGCTGGTCTGTAGTCAAACCAATAGCATATGTATCGGCCACTACATCTGCCTTCCTGGTATGCTATGCCCTGTTTGTTTTAGTCACCCTGTCAAGGATAGTAGCAGCTTGCTCCCAAGTGTGACTTATCAATGCTCCTCCTGCCACCATGTCTGCCACAACTTTTTTGCTATTGTTTAAAGATCTGTAAAAAATTTTCCAACAAACTGTCATCTGGAATCTTATGGTTTGGGCACTTTGTCAACTTCTTCTTGAACCTCAGCCAAGTTTCATGAAGTGCCTCGGTTTTGAGCTGTCGGAAATTGTAAATCTCATCCCAAATTTTTCAAGGATTTCATTAAGGGCATTTTTATCATTCCTGCGCTCTAAGGTCCTAAACTATGTCGTTTTAAGTTATTTTCTGAGTGTATTAAGATAGGTTAATCCCTTCTAACCTATTCACAACCCATGCATGCAAAGTTAGAGAATTAAAAAGGTGATTCAAGCTTATTCTTCAAGGTTTTCTTCAAATTTTCCTTTGGGCTTTCAAAGAGTGGCGAGATTTGATTTTCCCCAGGTATGTTGGGTTATGAATGGGTGAATCCTTTCACACCCATGCCCAATCTCTTCCAATTCATGAAATTTCCTATCTAAATCCTATCGGTGTTTTACCCAATGCATGAAAATTCGATTTCTCTACATGGTCTTGATCTAATTGAGTTACTATTATTGAATTAAGAATTATGGGCAAGTTTTATGTTGTTTTTCATTAAAAATCATGTTTCAAGTTTTATAAATTAAATTTTCCATTTATGAAAACTTCATGAAAGTCAAAGTTTATGATGAATGTTCAAGTATTATGAGTTATTGATGATGAAAAATAAGTTTTCAAGTTACTCATGTTTATAATCATGTTTTAAAATGAATTGAGTATTTTCAAGCATGGTAAATTATTGGGCAATGCCCACATGTTCAAGAATGATTTACGATTTATAAAATGAATCTCATGATTTATCGATTTATGATGTTGGCCGACTAAAGGGCCTATGATTCTTGGCTAATCATGTATTTAATGGGGATCAATGATGATAATGTTTATTTGGCCATGAATCTCAACGAATGATGTTATTAATTCACATATGAGCCTAATGTGCATGTTTTTGGGAGCCGTGTCTAGCACCGAGCAGCCCGCTGTTCAAAGGACTACGTCGGTGTCTCAAAACCACATGCCACCACGGGATTATAATGATAGATTACAATGATAATGATCCCCTCTTTCGTGATATCACACAATGCACGTCCCTCGCCTGGCAAGCCAGGGGCGACTTGCCCACTTGAGTGAGATAGTTAGGGCATCATGTAAGGCTCTACCATGATGGTGTCGGTTATGACGAGTCCTCCCATTGTTCTACATGTTTTATGCATTGTTATGTTTATGTTATTTGGCTCAAGTGATGATTTAATAAAGTTTCTCTTATGACTATGATAATGAATGGTTTACGAACGATTCGAAAACCTTGAGACTTATGTCATCTTATGATATTTGTGATACAAGCATATGGTCCTTCTCTTATGATCATTTATGAGCTTTTATGTATTTTAAATATCCGTTTTACTTACCTTTCATACTCAGTATATTCCACATACTGACTGCATACTCTATGTTGTATCATTTTATAATACAGGCTCCGATCTTCAGATCCAATATCGTCATTAGCTTGTCTCGGAGTTTAGTATCCAGCTCGTTGGTGAGTCCTCATTCTCTGAGGACCATTTTATTCAGACATTGATGTTCCTTTTAGTTTTTAGTTTGCGGGGTTAGTTGGGGATGTTGTCCCATCAACCCATTTGATACGTTTGAGGCATTCAGACTTTATGTAGTACTCAGCTGATATGTATGTAGTATGTTCCTCTTACTAAGTTACGTTATGTTCATGCTTCCGTTATGTTGATATGTTAAGTATTCTGCTTTAATGATATGGAGTTAGATGTATCTTATGCATGGGTAGACTTGGAGTCTCTCGGGGCTTCTTGTCCCATGTTACGACCCGGGTCTATGTTCGGGTCGTGACAGCACCATTCAGACTCTTGAAGATGTTTTGTGTGCCTATATTTTAGACTTTGGAGGAGGTTGGGATGATCATATACTTTCGATAGAATTTTCCTATAATAATAGTTATCAGGCAAGCATTCAGATGGCTTCTTGTGAAGCTTTGTACGGGCGGAAGGCTAGAACGCCAATCAACTAGTTTAAACTTAGCGAAGAAGAACTATTGGGGACAAGTCTAGTGCAGTAGGCTATAGACAAATTAAAGCTTATCATAGAATGGCTTCCGATAGCTTTGAGCAGACAGAAATCTTATGCTGACATACGTTGTCAAGCGTTGAAGTTTACTATTGATGATTGGGTCTTCCAGAATGTGTCACCTATGAAAGGCGTCACGCGATTTGGATGAAAGGGAAAGCTAACCCTAGATATGTTGGGCCTTATAGAGTTATCCGCAGGATAGACAAAGTAGCCTATGAGTTGAAGTTGCCGTCTGAGCCAGTGGTAGTCCACCCAGTATTTCATGTTTCTATGTTGTGGAAGTGTATAGGAGACCCAACCCATATTATGCCTATTGATGATGTCCATATTTCTGAGGAGATGACCTATACAGAGGCCCTAGTTACCATCCTTGATTAGCAAGTCAGGAAGCTCCGAACTTAGGAAGTCGCCTCTGTCAAAGTATTATGGAAAAGTAACAATGTTAAAGAAGTAACTTGGGAAGCTGAGAAGGAAACAAAGAAGAAGCATCCCCATCTATTTACGATGTTGATGTGATATTAAGGTAGGTATTTGATACCTAAGTTAATGAATATGTATTTTGAAGCATGTTAAGAGAAGTTCATTCTCATTCGAGGACAAATATTCCTTGGGGGGGGGGGAGGATTTTACACCCTAAAAATTTTTTGGTGATTATTTGATGTATGTATACTATGTTAAGGTAAGTACGGGTTATATATTGATCGTAGGTGAGGAGGGAAACATGTATGAAGGAAAAACCGAAGAGTATGTGAAGTTCATAAGTAAGGATCAATTTTAAACGATCATATCTCCTAATCTATAATGAGTTAGAGCCCCACAACCTATCAAATTAAAGGTATTTGAGTCTATTTTTTATAAAATTAAACTGCTCATCAATCGGAGTTCGTAATAAAAAGTTATAGGCATTTTAGAGTGGTGTTGTCATGCAGTGTTGTGGCCACCTCCCAAAAAAAGGGCCACCGCCTAACCCCTTTATATTTTGAGTTTTGTATATGAAATCACTTTCATCTTTTCCATAATTGAGCTACTAGTTTCCACCCTTATATTCTCTCAATTTTAAGTAGATAACCAAGTCAAAATGGACGGGAAACATCAAGTTAATTTCCATAAAATCACAAGACAAGTTCTTGTGCAAGGTGAAGCTGGTTTGTTTGTAGGCTATTTTGCTGCATTTTAGACAGGTGCTGCATTTTCTGGAAGAAAATTGAAGGAGAACACTCCTCTTTTAGCCAAGAACTACTTCAAGTAAAAGGTCAAGTGATTCTATCTACTAAACTTGTATGAAATCCTAGCCAAAGCTAGATGGTGGAAGCCTTGTGGGCTGCCATTTTGGTGACTGTCTTGGAGCTCATTTTGGCAATGAATTGGAAGAGACTTGCTGCATTTTGAAGATGGTATATACTGCCTATATGTCCATCTTGTAATAAGGAGTAATGGAAAGAAGAAAATTAATAATTTTACCCTCTTTAAGCCCCTTAAATTACAAGCAACCAGGCTGGAATTTGGCGGCTGAGTGAGCTGCCGTTGGACGATCTTGAGCTAAGTTCTTGCTCGATTTTTCTAGTATTTTTGGCAGTTACTTTCTCTAGAAATATACTTCACTTTTAGGGGAAGTATTAAAGCATAAGTTAGGTAATTTTACCTTCTTATTTTCTCCCTCAAAATCTTGTGAAAAAAAGTAAAGAAAATGGCTATAGTTGTTGGTGTTGCTATGAGTTATTGTTGTTGTTGTGACAGCCATTTGGTGAATTATTTTGGTTGTATTTTGCGATACAGATTAATCTTGTTGCTTACCTATGAATTCAAGAGATTAAGAAGGTTAAAGTCTGGTCATTGAAGTAGGAAATCGGCTAAGAAAAATTCGTCGAAAAAGGTATATAAGGCATCCCTTCCGTTGTTCTTTCAAGCACGATTCATGCGTTGTGAGTTGAATGAGCCAGAAAATTTCTCATGTGTGTTGAGGAAGTATGCCAAGATATATTTATGATTTAAGTACCATGTATGATTGAAGCTAAATGTTGAGATTATGTCTATCCCAAAGAGGCGCTTAAAGTGTAATGTTGTGTCAATTTGTTCTCATAGTTGTACATCGAGTTGGAGACCCCTCAGGGTGTTCATTACTATCTGATCCTTTACATTATGTTATATTTGTTATGTTGACATGTATAAGGTTCTTTCCACCATATGAAGTTAGAAATGTGAAGTTAAGACAACAATGTAAGAATCACGTACACTAAGAACGAGTGTCAAACTAGTAAGTTTAAACGAGGGTAGTAACGTAGAGATTCCTTGATATGGTCACCTACCTTTATGTATATATGTTTTAAAGTTCTTAAGGCTTAAAAAATAAATTCCATAACTCCTATTCCTTAAGTTATTGACAAGTTACCAAGTTACTGGGTGCTAAAGTAGCAAATGTTGATGTTGTGTATCCCTATTGAGTTTGAATTCTCCCAGTTGAGTTCAAGTTGAGTCTGCGCTTTTTAAATTAGATCTAAATATTCATATGGTGTCCAAGTATTCCAACTTTGAGTCTAAGTATCCAAAGATGGTTCTAAGAACCCGTAAGTGAGGTCCAGTGTCTATCGTGGCCTTGTCGGCACACTATCTCTATTATATTTGTTGAGACCTGGTCGGTCTATTTCTATGCTATGACTGACTACGACAGGTTCCCCTGTTGGCCTACGGGTTACATTTCAGATGCTATATAGCCAATTAATTGATCACTTTGGAGTTGAAGCCAGTCGTTCCCTACCACTGTTTTGGGGCGTGACAACTATCTAATAGATAACTACTTTTCCTATGATATTTGCTCCTCCTGCCTATTCTTCAGAGGCATAGCCATTATATGAAGTTCCATGTTCACCCTATAAACATTTGGATGATTATTGATGAACTTGTTGTTGGTTTTGTAGCTTTCATTATTTGAGATTCTTAATCTTAACTCATAGATTCTCACCCTGCTGACCAGTGTAACAGAATATAGTTCAATGTCATTTAAAATTTTCTTTTGTACATTTTGGCTGACTATTTTGTCTCCTTTTACCATCAGGATGACACATACCAGGAGAGCTACATAAGCACGGTAGGAGTTGATTTTGTAAGATACTTTAAGTGCTTATGTGTTACTCACTTTTACATATGGTTGGAATTCTATTATCTTTTTCAGCCGTAGAATTTTTACTTTAATATTATCACTGATTTTACCAAATATCCAAATATTTTTGTGTAGAAAATCAGGATAGTGGAGCAAAATGGGAAGACCTTTAAGCTTTAGATTGTAAAACTTCATATGCACTTCTGCTTCAGGCCTTTCATGTTACAAACATTTGTTGTGCTAGAATTTTAATGAAATCAAGATATTGATGTTTTATTATGTTGACAAGTTTAGTGGGATACTGTTGGGAAAGAGTATTTTAGGACTATCACTAGCAGGTTATCAACAATTGATAAACTCAGCAGATGGGGTATTCAGGTGGTCTCAGAGTGTATCCGTTGTCAATTAGTTGATGAGGAATCTCATTCACATTTTCTCTTCAACTGCTCCTATATATTCTAGGTACTGGTGGCAGACACTACTTACTTGGATGGGTATAAATAGACAGATTACTGATTGGGACTCTAAGGAACATTGGCTATCTTCTCTACGCAGTTCAAGAGCTACGACTATCGTCTTGGGATTCATTTTTGTTGTTGTGGTATACCATGTTTTGATTGAAAGAAATAGTTGTAGGTTTACCTAGGTGGCTAGGGATATCGCTATGAAGAGTCAAAGAGATCATTTTTTGCAATTACATAATGTGGGGTAGCGACATACCAAGTGGAGGAGCATACTAGAAAAACTTAATAAGTGCAAGGCTTTCAAATTCAATAGAAAAAAGACTGCTACTCTTTGCAGTTTGTAGAGCTAGATTTTTCATTTTAACTAGTCACATGAACTAGCTGATAAAGATACTTCATTCAGTAGTTGGTAAAAGAATTACTAACCTGTTAAATGACTCAACTAGTATTTTGTTCTTTTGACGATGTTGGTGATAATGGTTGTCTAAAGATTGCTCTTTGAAACAACAATTCACATTTCTTCTCTATGTTATCCATGCGTACTTTCATTGATTGATTTTCCTTCCGACTTGCATTTAACTCTTCTAACAGTGCAGCCTTTTCATTTTGACTCATATTTAGATCTTCTAACGATGTGGCCTTTTCAAAGCTACTTCTTTTCAGATCCTTACTGGTTATTCCGCCGCCAAATCCAACCACATGACTCTTGCGCTAAGGTCTGAAACATCTCTATACTACCTCAATATTAGTAAGAGATTGTTCACCTTTTTGTAGTTCCCAGATTTCTACCTGTAGAATACAAAAAAAATTAATATAATGTTATACATTAAATAAAAGTAAGTACAATAAAATTTATAACTAAAATTACATATTTTTCATAGGTTTTAGGTTCCAAAAGCTTCTTGTTCTTCTTATAATTCTCAAAGAATATAGTCACCATGTCCGTGGATTACCATATTTTCCTCACTTCTTATCCAATAGACATTCATTTATTTGAAATGAAGAGTAACTTTCTTTATAGGTTACAACAATTACTTACATACACACCAATTCATAAATAATCTCTCTAATCGGCTTACCACCAATACAATAAGCCATAGTCAACTTAGACCTATTGATTGCATTTCTTGTACTTGTTTCCTATAGTAACAACACATCTACAAAATTAGGATAGGCAACTTAAATAAAAAGTTAATAAGTACCTTACCTTAAAATTTTCAGTTAAAAAATGGTCCTTGACCAACCATTTCCAATTACTCTTGTCGACCCCTTCGGGCACATCTTTTAGAACTTCCTGCAATGGCTTAGACTTCACATTCATGTGTACTGATCCTCTCCAATTGTTCCATAACTTTCTCATATGACTTAATACATGATCTCTATGATCATTCATGTCATCACTGTTAAATTTTTCCTAATATATTTCATGCATGTCATTAAACATGAAACTCAAATTTTAAAATGAATTAGAAAAATAAGATTTAACCAACAAACTTGTAATTGTCCAGGTTCTCTTCTGCAAAAGAAAAGATAGCTGAAAATAAGAGGCCCACATATTCAAAATAGTTCCACCAGTACTTATTTTATACTTTCATATTGTTCAAGCTTAACAAACTTGCTAACAAACATAAGCAATAATTCTAGTAACAACTATCTGGTATGGTATTTTATCCTCTAATACATTCCATTCCCTTTAAATGCACACATTATAATTAGGTATCTTAATGTCTCACAGCAAATTCCCAAGTCCAAATTAAGCATAAATCATTATATACAACTCTAATGATTGAGACTAAGTATATTTAGTGAAACTACAGAAGATATGAAACCATTGAGTTTGAACTTAAATCTATTGTTGAATTGGGGAAACCAACTCATATGCTATGTGAATCATAATTTTATTCCTATATTTCAAATTATGCTACAAATAATTAAGTCTATAGGAATAAACTAGCAAGAATCCAAAAAGAGCAATTCAACCAACAAGTAATCATCTAAATCCTTATAGTGACAACTCCCCATATATGGTCCAGTTTTGCTTCTTCGATATCTGCCCATGAGTGTAGCCGCTAAGGGAATATATTACAATCATGAAATAATGAACCTAAGTGTCTCAAAAATAAAGCGTGATGTCTCCAACAACTCGATTGTGATAAAAAAGTGACTCTAACCTTTTCTCAAGATTTGAGTCCTGTAACAATTTTACACAAAGTGAATCCTCTAACCTTTTTTACCTTTTTAGATTCACATGGACCTATAAGTTTTGATATAAGTCATACATAAAATAAAATCAATCCACAAACAATGAAAGTTGCTACAACTTGTAAAGGTTAAATACTTGTTTGTCTTCATCGAATAATGTTTTGCATCACTTCAACTTCGTCTCGAGGGAGGGAAGGATCATATTCCATTGGATCAAAATCAGGAGGCACAAGGTTAGTCTTCTTTGCGAGTTCACTCAGATCATAAGCTGCATTTTTACAACCTTTACTTTTTTCATCCAAAGTTCTCTGTTCAGTATTTCCTCTAATAGAGCTCACAGATGTAAAGATTTGTGTTCTCCCCCTTGCTAATGTAATTCAAACATTAAAAAAACTCAAACTGCTAACTATAAAAAATTAACAACATAGTAAAGCTCGGAAGATTCTACCCCCAGACAAGTCAAGTCCGGTGAGGAGAAGATTTCTAGTTGTTTCTCAATGAATATTTTTATGATAGAGCTAGATGTGTCAAAGGTACGAGAAGAAAAATTTTAAACAAGATTAAGGAAAAACAAACTGACTCCACAGGAAATCAACTTGAGAAAATTTCAAATTAGCTGTACAACAGTAGGTACCAGTTCTTATAGCTATAATACAACTCATAGATCAGCAGTACAACAGTAGAAATATTAAGGTTACAAAAAATCTGCAGCTTGAGAAAATAAACTACCTGATTTGATTTTCAGAATATGGTTCACTCATATTCATCATGAGGGAAGGTAACAACATCTTCCATTGGATCCAAACTAGGAGACACAAGGTTAGTCTTATTTGCAACGATGTTATGATATAAGCTGCAGAATTTAAACCTTTGCTTTTAATTATTAGAGTTTCCTCATCAAGGCTTCCTCTTACAAAGCCCAAATATGTTAAGCCTTGCTCTCATCCTATTTCTAATTTAAGTCAAACATTATATAATCTCAATGGATTAACAATAGAAAAAGATCTGCAGCTTGAGAAAATAAAATAAAATACTTGGTGTGCTTTCTAGAGTCACTTGCATTACTTCCAGATCTTCATGAGGAAAGGAAGTATCATCTTTTAATCGATCAAAATCAGGTTGCATAAGGTTCTTATTTTGTGCTAGTTCATTTGTATCAGAAGTTGTAGCATTGTAACTGTTGCTTTTTTTAATTGGCGTTCTCTGTACATCACTTTCTATTATAGAGCCAAAGAAGTAAAGTTTTTACCATTCCCCTTGCTACAAGTCAAACTTTATAAAATCTTAATCGTCTAACAATAAAAAAATCTACAACTTGAGAAAATAAACCACTTGATTTTCTTTTCAAATTATCGTTCACTACTTTATATTCATCATAAGGGAAGGTAACATCATCTTTCTTTGGATCAAAACTAGGAGGCACAATGTTAGTTTTCTTTGCGAGTTCACTCAGATCATAAGCTGCATTTTAACAATAAAAAAATCACTTAACAATAAAAATAATATATAGCTTCAGAAAATAAAATAAAATATATGGTTTTCTTCTCAAAATCTCTTGTATTACTTCAAGATTTTCATGAGGTAAGAAAGTACCATCTTCTACTCGATTAAAATAAAAACCATTTAGCTTCAAAAAATAAAATACTTGGTTTGCTTCTTGAAGTATCTTGCATTAATTTAAATTGATTAATCAAGGTTCTCTTTTCAGCACTAACTCCTACAGAGCCCATAGACCTAAAGCTTTATCCTTGTAACCTAGCTAATGCACTAGGTGGAAGGAATATGTGCTTAGAATTCTTTGAACTTAATCCCATTTTAGACTTCTTTTATGGATTCATCTCACTCTAATCTTAAATCAAATAATAGATTAAATTTTTAGCTAATTAATAAAAGCTAAATATTTCTACACTTGTCTACATTTAATCTGTACTAAGTAATTAAAAAGATACTATTTCTGGGATCAACCTCTATTTACTCTAAGTAATACAATTGATCAAAGATATAAGTTAAATTCTTTTTCTTTTCCTTTGAGTAGAATCATCTAATTCCTCTAAATCATCATCATTTTGTTGCACAACATCAAAAGAATCATGAGGCACAACCTTTTGCACCACATTCCAGCATTTATTGGAATGATTGCTAATATAATATACTTGTGATGCTTGACTGGTTAATACAAAAGGCTCATTTGTTTTCAAAAATCGCTGGTGGTTAACACTTATAAATCCATATTCATCTATTTTAAATCCCCTCTCTTGGTCATGTACATCCAACCACATGCATCTAAATAAAATCAGTCTTCTCCCCCCAATAAATTGTAATTCAAACATCTCTGTTAGTTCTCCATAGTAATCAATGATTTTATCTTCTTCATTAGTCCTCAAATATTTATCATAGTCTTGAACATGAAATCTATATCTATTAATAATATATTTTTTGAAACTTGTCACGTATTTCATGGGATCACGTGACAAGAAGAGCAAATCTGCCATCTTCTTATTATTATCGTGTTTGTATAATCCTGCAACCTATCATAATTGAGGACATAGATTAGCAAATATTATGTATATACTTAATTTGAAAAATAGTGGCATTTAAATATTATTCATATTTTCTTTGAACCAACTAATGAATTGCCTATCTAAATTTTTTTGAGACAAATCACATGGAGTTTGAGAAAACCCTCTATAAAAGATTGAAGCATATTAATTAACAAACCAGGAGTAAATGAAAATTTTGGAGAAGTTATAAATGCATATTTGAGAGAGTCATTACTTACTCGAGAAATGGTTGAACTTCATCACAATTCTTTAAAATATAAAAATGGGCTTGCTCCCTTTCATTTGAATCAAGTCGATATGGCTTGCCGCCTTTTAACACTCTTTCAGGTTGACAAAAGTATTACTTCATCATATTCTATAACAATCCCATCATAATTTCATTAAAGGCAGTTAAATTTTATTTCCATTATATGTAAATACCTTGAATATAAAATCATACATTCATTTGTTATATATCTCTCTGCAATAGAACCTTTTGTGCGAGCTCTATTACGAATAAAAATCTTTAGAAAATATAACCATCGCTCCACTGGATATATTGATCAATATTGAACAGGTGCAGCAATCTAGCTTCATTAGCTAAATGAATTGGCAAGTGTTCCATGCCTTAAAAAATGTAGGAATGAAAACCTTTTCTAACTTGCATTGAGTTACAGGAATTTGTGCTCTATTTATTCCAATTCCTCAAGTCTTAAACACTTTTCTCCAAGCAGAGTGTAAGACGATGACAACTCAATTAGTGTCTTAGACACATCTTTGCATAGCACACTACGTATGGAAAGTGGGATTAAGTGGTGAAGAAGAATATGGTAATCATGACGCTTTCATCCTGAAATTTTGTAATCTTTTAGATTGATGCACTGAGAAATATTTGATGAAAATCCATCAGGGACCTTATCCTTTAAAAAGTTTAAAAACTTATGCTTCTCTTTGGGAGATAATGGGAAACCTGCTGTTGATAAATCATATTTATCCCCATTTTTTATTGGATGTAATTCTTTTATTATGTTCATTGCTTGTAAATCCAACTGACTGTTCAAGGTGTGTTTTGTTTTTTCTTTGATATTTAAGATTTTCTCCAAAATGTTATCACATATATTCTTCCCAATGCGCATCTTATATAAATTATGCTGCAACAACAGAGTTTTCCAATATGGAAGATCAAAGAACTATTGTTAGTGGTAATGAGAAATTTTATCTAGTAGATGTATCAAAGATATCAACTCCTGTGTGCCATAATTCCTCTAATTCATCAATCAAAGATTGGAGATAAACATCAATTGCATCTCCAGGGTTTTCGGGACCAAGAATAAGTATTGAAAAAATAAAATTTTCTTGCTTCATACATAATCAAGGTGGTAAATTGTAAGGAATAAGTACCATAGGCCAAAAGTTGTACGGAATTCTAAAACATCCAAATAGCTGAAAACCATCACTAGCAAGTCCAAGTTTAACATTACAAGGCTCAACAACAAACTGATTGATGAAGTTCATCAAATATATTCCATGATTTTGAATCAACCGGGTGCCTCATAATTCCATCATTTTCTTTTTTCTCATTATGCCATCTCATTAAAGAGGTTGTTTTTAAGGAAATAAACAATCTTTGAAGTCTTGACTTTAGAGGAAAATAATATAACGTCTTGTATGGTATCTCATTTCCTTCTTTAAAATTGGTTCCCCCGCTATATTTGTCCTCCTTCCATATAAATGCACCACAAATTTTGCAAGAATAAAAAAACTTATTTTTCTTCAAATATAACATGAAATCTTTCTTACGCTCATCGATCTTCTCATAAGAAAGCCCTAGACTCCGAATTATCTTCTTTGCTCCGTAATATGAATCTAGCAAGTTTGATCCATCGGGCAATAAATCTTCCTTCAACATTCTCAATAACATTGTAAATGACTCATTACTCAATGATTATTACTTTTAATATAAAGTGATTTTACCAAATTACAAAATTTAAAAACTTTTGAACCTTCGTACAATGGTTGCTCAAAATCCCATAAAATATTATAGAATCGTTTTGCTTCAAGATTTGGTTGTACCTTAAGAAAATCATCACCACCAATGTTCATATTATCTATATTAAAAGAGTGGTGCAATATGTTAGAATCTCATGTATTTCATCTTCATCATCATCCTGGCCAATTTTAATATCATCATCAATAAATTTAGAATCTTATTCTTCTGTCTCACCTGACCTTTCCCCATAGTGATATCAAAAGGTATAATTTTGAATTATTTAATGTACTATTAAATGTGACTTAATTATCTATAACAATATTAAAAAATTCCTAAGATCAGAACCTAGACATTAGACAAAAGACCAAAACAAATCGGACAGACATCACAAACCGTTTCATCAAGTGAGTTGTTAGGTGACTTAATGATCCATTAGGAAGAGTCATTCCGATGCAAAGTCCCAAAACATGACATTTTCTTTTCAATCCCAATGACTTAGACAACAATCCATTAGCCTAAGTGAAGATTCATTAAGTTAGGCATTTTGTCAAGTCGTGAGGTGAAGATCAGAAGGTGAGCAAATTGCTCCAGTAGTAACGACCACACCTCATGAGTCTTCAAGTATCATGATGAGTATTCAAGTGGCATGTCACTGAAGGATTATTTTTACAAATGGGGTCTCAAGGGTATTTTGGTAACTTTCTATATTTTAAGTACCTAAATTAGAACATTTTAGGATTTCTAAGGGGTATATTTAAAGATCTAATTAGTCTAAACTCTTTTTTCCTTTTATTACAATGTAAGATTCAAGATCATTAGGCTCTCAAGTTCATCAAGCAAGCTAGGAATTCATCATCCTCAACCTAGGGTTTTTCAAGCCTGACTTAAGTTCATCTTTCCAGTTATGTAAGGCTAACCTAAGTGAGGAATTCTATTCATTCTCATGCCCTACATCTATGTAAGAATTTGTTGAGATTAAAGCTAGGTTTTTTACCCAATTCTTGAAGTTGTCTTCTTCCCTATCTATCAAATTGTTCACTATTGAATTCTTCATATTGAGTTGTATCTCTTGATTATTGATTATGATCCTATTCTCTTGATTGTTGATCATTACATGATTATTGATTATTGATGATTGGTTCATGTCGTTTATTCCATGAACCCTATTGCATAAAGTCATGATTTTGAATGCATTGTTATTTGAGATAAAGCATTGTTTTTATCAAGTTAAGCAGATTCTTAAGAGAGTTTTCATGAAGAGATTTTGAAAATGAAACTGTATTTTTGATCATGAATTTCAAAAACTAGAGTTAAGTCTTATTTTTGAAAGTCAAGAGTTTTGAGCATAAAAACTCACAAGTTTTAACAAGAGATTTGGAGCATAGAATCTCCCAAGTTTTCAAAGAGGCTCAACAGAGATTTTAAAAATCTAATCTATAGCTAAAGTTCTTTATAAAATATGTTTTCAGCTTCCTCAGATAGGCATATCTATATGAGCATTGTATTTTTGGGGAGTTGGGTAACGAGTTCAGATAAGTCATAAGCCCCAGACCTATGTAGCCAGCATAGGTTAGGATCATACTGTTGATTCAGGTGACTCCTTAGATAGCCCCTGGTAAGTGCTCAGTTATGGATCCCAAGTTAGTGATCATTCTCTGCCCCAGAAAGTCTTTGAATGGCTCTGCATGTCACAGCCCAAATTCACACCTTGGAAGCAACACAGTACTTAGAGTCACAAGTGACCCCAAGCAAACCCCGATAGAACATATCCTACTAAAAGTTGATCTACTGAGAATAATCATAAAAGAGCGGAAGTTGATAAAAGAAATAATTGCTACTGAATAAATGAAAAACCTCTAAAAATCTAGCTGAATCTATAAATATTGTCTAAAAGTCTTCTAAAAATAAATTGTTGAGTCGTTGGAACAAGCCCCAAGCTAACTCTAATGTCTACAACTAAATAAAACAAACAATAGATGGAACTCTGATGAAGGGCGTACTCACGCACTTCATAGACATATTTTCCCATACTTTACTATGTTTTGAGAACATATTTATGTGTGTTTGCATGGGTTTATGTTATATATTTACAAAAATAATTAACGCACATGATTAGATGCTTTCAGGTGTAAAAGCAATGGATTTTGGTGTATTTGATGCTTTGGGATGAATTTGAAGAAAATGGAATAAAGTGAGAATTAGGAGGAGAAAATCTGAAAAAGTATCCAGTGAAGGTAATTACTGACATAACGAGTCGTCGTGTGAAGTGATGACTCGTCGTCAGACACTGTGAGCATCCGTCAAGTAGATTGGAGGATGTGATGATCCATGCCCATGAGGGACCTAACAACTCGTGCCCAGTCCTAACGATCGTTAGGTGACTCGTTGCCATGACTAGGCCTAATGCTGAGGACGACTATGCTTGACTGATCACAGCTAGTTTTAGGCCCTCATGAGTCGTTACTTAGTCTGTGACCACTGACGACCTGGAGTCCGTTTTTAATTAGGAAAAGGAGCTAAAATCCCAAATTAAATCCATGGAGGACGCGGCAAGGCTTCCAAAATGGGAAAAAAGTAGATTTCCTACTTCAACTAGGAAAAGAAAAATTAAATCCCAAGCCAAATTCATCAAGGAATGAGGAAAGCATCTAACTACTATAAATACCCTTTATTTTCATGTAATAAGTATCAAGCTTTAGATCAAGTTTCAATTTCAAAAGTCTTCAAGTAGGATTAGAGTTTTAAGTCTCAAGTTTTTAGATACAAGTTTGGTGTCTTACGTTTGGAACTTCGAGATGATTGTTGAATTGTTCTTCTTTATTGTTGCAATAATCAAGTGAGTTTCTTCCTATCAACGTTGTAAGTATTAATTTTTGCTTTTATTTATGAAATCTATTAATTTACTTATAAACATGATAGGCTAAAATCACCACAACTAGGGTTGTGGGAACCATGACAAATTAACACACATAGGTAAAATACTTAGTGATTCTTGAATGGAGTTTATGCATGTATTGTTTCTTCCTTCGTTTTAATTGATTTTTAATGGTTGAAAACGTTAGAACTTGCCTTATTCTTACTTACTGGACTAAGGAGGTAATGAATGGGAAAAGGGATTAACAACGGAGATTTGAGGCTATCAACCCTCATCTAATAGTTTGAACTTGTTGGGGGATAGCTAATCCGATATTAAGGGTAAGGGTTAATCAAGAATACACCCGTAGATGGACCAAGTTGCATGGTAAAAATCACCTAGATAGGGGACCAACCATTTAGCGAACCTAACTTACCAATATGCATGCTAAGCACCGGAATAGATCACTAGTATATAATGCCTTGTGGTTATGAAGTCATGGGGAAAATTACCCTAGTTAATTGCATTAATTTGGAATCAACCTTCACTTTCTCTCAATGATATTGTTTGTTACTTTTATAAATTTCCCCCTCTTAAAAAATAATTAACTAAAAAGCTTAAGCACTACCGTTCTTCTATATCCTTCCGTATTCTCTGTGGGATCGACCCCAACCTCTAGTTGGGTTCTTTATTGACAATGTCCGCTTCATACTTTGTAAGGAGGTGTGGTTTGAGTGTTATCAAAAAGTGGCGTTGTTGTCGGGGAATACAATTTAGGATTAGATTAATTGCTTGTGTTTAACTTTTAGTCTTTATTTCCTATTTTTTGTTTTTCTTTTATTTTTTGACGTGTCACAGGGCGGCATAGTAAAACAAGCAGCCAAGATATGACCACGGCCTCAACAAGTATCTTGATGAAGTCTGAGTAATCAAGATACCTGTGTCGTGCCACGGCGTTAAATCAGGAGCTACTTGGTAGGCAACCCAAGATGATTTTCTTTGTTTCATTTTTATGTTTGTTCAAGTATGCAGGTGATAGGTCATGAGTTTCAACAAAAATTGAGCTTAAACATTGAAAACGAGGAGTAGAGGCCAAGGGAGTTCTTCTTGTACTCTATTACTTTATGCTTATTTGTTGTAGCACTAGGGATAGTGAAACCAATTAAGTGTGGGGTGGGAGAGTGAACTCCATAGTACCATGCATATCTTAATTTCTAAATTTGCACATGGTAGGCCTAGTTTTTTGGATTTATGATTTGTCATGCATGCTTGTTGGTTTGTAGTATTTTTTTAGTTTTATTTTATTTTGGGTTCCTCCGGTTTTTATTTCGGTACTTTTCCGGTGGATAGTCCCTTAGAACCAATTAGAGAGTCTATATTTTTTTTATTTTTTAGTCATTGAGTCATGACTTTTACTGATGATGGATGGATGACGACCGTCTTAAGGGGAAATTAATCATTAGGAAGAACAAAAACTTGGACCTTACGAATACTAGGTGCTTCACTTTAGGTATCATTGAGACTTTATAAAATTCACTCAAAAATGCATGAACAAGGTAGAAACACTTAGTCTTTTGGGAACTTGACTCTTGTACTCGAAAAAATGGGCTTAATTATGTTATGCATGCAATAGGAATATATGTGTTTATGTGATCTTGATTTCATTGTTAAACCATTTTGTGTCATTGTGTGAGTAAGGAATTTTGGATATACTCCATGCTTGTAAATTGACGTCTAGAACTTGCCCGGTGTGTGTGCAAAGAGAAATAAGAATGATGGATTTAGGAAGTGATCTAGGCATTTCTCTGGCAACAAAAGTTTTATCCAATTTTACCTACCTTGATTGTAATTATCCTAGTTAGCTACATTTGAGTCTTAGCCTGTTCTTTTGATAGACATATTACAAGCTTAATTAGTTTTTGTTCTATTGACTTCTATTTGATCCAAATGACTCCTAGAGCACTTTAATGAAAAATTTTTGTAGGAAAGAAGCATAATTGGAAAAGTGAAGGGAAAAACTAAAAAGTGTGGTGAATTGGAAGAAAAGAAAAAGGTGAAATTTTGCTAAACAAGGAGGGTGATGTTTAGTGGGAAAACAAAAATAAGAAAGAGCTTTGAAAAATTGAAGATGAAATAAATCATGATTTACCGATTAATCGTACCCATTTGTTTAAAATGAACCTATTTTTACCCTGGTCCTTCCTTGGATATTGTGAACCTCAACATAAGAAAAAGTGCTTGAGGGTGGCTAGAGTAAGGGTGCGTAAAGGGTGGGAACAGAAGAAGAAATAAATGTGTGTGAATGAGCCCAATGATGAAAAGAAAAATCCCCACTAGTCACCTAAGTTGAAAATTTGAAAAAATAAGGAGGTATAAGGAGAAAATTTTGGAAATTGAAGAATGAGCTAAAAATCAAAGTGTTGTGAAGTATTAAAGTGCTTAGGGAGATTAGTCACTATCTTGGCCAAATAGTTCCTACCTGTCCCTTAGCCTACATTACACCCAAAATTAAAGTCATAATTGATCCTTGATTCATAATTCTATATTAGCGGAGTATTACACTAAGGGAAAGCCTATGGGTCTTCGTTTGCATGTATGTTGAGTTTTTTTGTGAGAGTGAGCGGAAATTATTTTATTTATGCCCAAGTTAATCTTATTCTATATCTTCTGTGAAAATGGGCATCTCTCCAAATTGTGAGGGGCACAATGATAAGACTTTGGTAAATCTTGATTGCTAAATTACTGTTACACCCCGTAAGTTTCTAACATTTAGTCGGCCTATTCGTATGTTGGTTGAGAGTTTTAGAGTGCCATACATACGAGGAAAGGGCCCGGGGAAAGGCCGAACGAGTGCAAAGTCAGGATTTCACGGGAGGAGGCCGAACCAAGTTGTTCGGAGGGGAAAAGTGGCACAGAAAAGCCCCTCCGCGTTACGCAAAGTGGCACGGAGCAGAATTGGCGTGACCGGCAGAGTGCCACGTTGCCTTGTCCACCTCCTCAAGTATATATAAGTCTCATCCTTTGATTTTAAGTCATTTTCAATATATACACGGACAGACCCGAGGGAGTACGAAGAAACCAAGTAAAAATCATCTGATTACACCGCTAAACGCCATTCAAATCTGAATTAACTTCGGGTAGTGATGTATAAGGCTGCAAAGAGCATCACTGCAGAGTTATTTTCATAAAATACGCCTGACGAATCGTCATCCCCCCGAGCCAGAATTGGTGGAATTGCTTCAAACTAGTGTCAATACGATCATATACTTAAAGTAAGCGTTTCTCCCTTCTATACTCCCGAGAAATTACAAGTTCTCAATCATCTTTCGATAGGTTTAAATATAGTTACTATATATATATATATATATATAAAGTTATTGTTTTCTTCGAATTTAGTAATGAAGTTGGCCCTATACTTTCATTAATATGATTACAGTTGAGAAGGGCAGTTGAATATGAGTTGATACTCATCAGTTAGTCAGAAAACAGCGAACGAGGTATGTAAGGCTTAACTCTCGGCAAGTATCCTTGTCGTACAGTGTTACGACTTATGTTCTCGAATAAAAATAATGATCTGAGATGCTGCAGATAGTTGCTACCATTAGCTTGTAATTTGATATGTTGTACTTAGCTGTTATAGAGATATAATATAAATATCAAATATGTTGCGAGTAGCTACTAATAAGGATTACGGTTACATAAATTTTGGTTAGTTGCTAGAAAACGTATACAGATCGTACTACGGGACCCTTGACTAAAAGGGAGCAGGTTAAATGTGATTCGCGTTATGAAATGTATAGAAACTCTTTTAGTTCTCAGTTTATTGTGATGGTAGACTTATATGTTTGTTGCCAGGCCTAGACGTCAGAAGCTCGCAAGAGTTATTGTCCTGAATCAGTTGGTTAAACAGTATGGGTGCAGTTAGGTGGTCTAATGACCAGTTGGTGCCTGTATTGGCAAGAAAGCATCCCTAGAGGTCATTGACGTTATCGCACGTTCCAGAACTAGAAATAGAGATAGAATAGGTATATTCTAGAGTTAGCGACACCAGGATTCTCCAGTGTATTGAGTGATCATACGCCATCCTTTTAGCTTTATCGGTGATTGTAGGTCTTAGTCGACTTAACAGTTACCACGTAGGATGCCCAGCAAACTAGCACAGTCGTGCGAGTCAAATAAACCCATGGATACCCCAAGGAGGGTTATACATTAGTAGCCAGTGACCGGGCCAGCACCCTAGCCGGTTCTTGTAAGGTATTCCGGTAGAGAGTGTCAAGAGAGGGCCAGTCTAGAAAGAATTGCCTATAAGATTGGGAATTGCCCAGAACAGTAATATAGATCTGAGTGGATTCAGATAAGACCTAAGGAGTCAGTAGTACTCTACTAGTACAGTGTTAACCACAAGTTAAGGAGATCAGTAAGCTCCCTATGGAGGACCAGGGACCGATCGCGTAGAAGCAAGTTCGACCAAGCCCAGCCCTACAGTTGTTTAGTTAGAAGAATAAAGTAGTTATCTATCCGTAACCCCACAGCTATTTATGAGTTATAGATGTCCTGGTAGGACATTTAGAGTATTGTTAGGCCACTTCAGAACTAGCTCTATTCAGCCCAGACTATTAGAGATCATGATCACTATTAGGATCCTCTGATCAAATACGAGCGCATGGTGAGCTTGCAGACATCCATACAGATTATCCCAGAAGCGAGTAGCATTAACATGAAGGCCAAATGTGCTCTCTTTATATAGATAGATTGATGTGTCAGTATAGCACCTGTATTGGGGTTGCCCTCAGTTAGAAGACTTCCATGACCACCCTAGGGTTAATAGCTATGTCGCCGCCCGCCAGGGGCGAGGATATGTCGCTCTACAGAGCGGCATGCCGGCCGTAAGGGATGAAGATGGGGATCCAGATCCTCATATGCCGTGGTTGGCCTTATACACACCCCCACCGAGCGTTTACGCCCGGGGTAGATATCAGGAGTCCTCCAGACTGAGACATAGCTACAGTTCAGGGGCCAAGCGGGCCCAGTTGTAGACCCAGGGGACCGGTAGGTTGGCTACAGTACTAGTAGAGTTGTAGACACCTAAGTAGGGGTATATAGATTGAGATGTGCTCTCCAGGACTTATGGGGGCCTGAATGCGTAATTTTGTGTTGATTGTACCTCCCGGCTTATGGGGGCCAGGTGGGTTTCTTGTATGAATTCTTTTATGTTAGCTGTAGTGTATAAATGTGTAAGTATGCAGTCTTAGCTTATGTACATGTAGTGTCAGTTAGATACAGATTACGAATCAGCAGGCGTACAGGTTAATCTTTCAACCCTTCTTTTATTTACTTCGAGTCCTATTCAGCTTATCTATTGCCTTACATATTCAGTACATATTGTACTGACGCCCTCTTCTGGGGCACTGCATTACTTGCCTGCAGGTACAGATAGATGAGGAGCAGGTCCCTCGTAGTTCCAGTCATTTGTACAGAACCGTCAGCTCCCTTCTTCCGGGGCTTGTATGATAGAGGTTTATTCCTTTTATTTATATAGTATGGGTAGGTCGGGGCCCTGTCCTGACCATCTTATTACTCCTAGAGGCTTGCAGATTGTGTTACTCCCCTGTGTTTTAGATGATGTGTGTTGGTCGTGTGGGGACTTGTTTAGCTTAGCTGTTGATTGGCGGCCTTGTCGGCCAGCATAAAACTCCCTATGATTGTTTGTCTCTGGTTAGCTATTTACTTTTACAGGGGCTATAAGCCTTGTCGTCTGGGGCTCGTATTTATAGTCGCTATATAGCCCGTTGTTTTCTTGATTCTAGAGTTAGAGTCAGCCCTGCACCAGAGGTGCTTAGGCTTAGTTAGCTCAGCAGTTCAGGTCCTAGTAGGGCACCAAGCGCCAGTCATGCCTCCCAAGGTGGGGCATGACAAACTTGGTATCAGAGCAATTCGTGTCCTAGGGAGTCTGCAAGCTGTGTCTAGTAGAGTCTTGTTTATAAATGTGTTGTGCACCACATTCTATAAGCAGGAGGCTACGAGGTATGATAGTATGGTTACCCCTCCTTCTTCTCAGATCGTGTTATAGAGAAAAGTTGTATAGGGTTAAGTCCCTAAGTTTTCCTTGTTATGTCTGTCTAGGACAACGTTTAATATGAGACAGACACCAACTAATTGCAAGATAACTACAACCGGAGGAGGTATCATTAAGACGCCACAGTTGGGAGATAGTAGGCCTAAGGGCGGGAGCGGATGTCTTTGCTCTCCCCAATACTCTCCCGAGGTACCAGGAACCTCACAATGTGATACATCTACTAGCACCGTCCCCATTTCCTTTTATAACCTCAGAGTAGGAAGTCAGGCGTATAGCGTATATATGAGTCGACTTATCTATTAGATATACAAGATCTGGTCAAGACAACAGTTAATATTAGATTACCTTATGGATGCGAAAAAGAGAGGGAAATGCAGGATTCCCACCTCCATCCTTTTGAATGTCGTACAGTTCCATATTTCCATTTCATTGTGGTAAGAAAAGGCTATTCCTACCTCCTAGTTTTGTTTCCAGTATAGCAAAGGGCGTAATAATTGAGGCGATGTTGCCTGGAGTAAATAGTAAGTGAAGGTTGGATTTGTTGACTCCAGAAAGTGTTAGGAAATAGTCAGGACCCCCAATGTTTATGTAAGTTATCCAGACCTTCACGGTAATAAGTCAGAAGAGCGAGTATGACTACCATATTACTCAAAGTGTGTGTAAGAATCCATCAGTGATAAACTCCCAGTAATAGTCAAGTTCAAGTTAGAAAAAGGTTGAATCCACCGTAGCATGCTAATGACGGCAGGATATGCCTGCAAGATAATGGTTATGATCTTAGTTTGTGATATCGAAAGACAAGGGGGTCATATGAATAAAATGGGTCCGACTGCAAGCCAGAAGAAGTATAGGCTGAGACCTGGCCGGTAACCTTATTGACAGTGTAGGGTAGGAACCATGAACCCCAGAGCTCAGTCTAAGGAAGGTAAGGGGAAAAGCACGAATACCAGACTTTGGGGGAAATTAGAATCACCTCCAGGCTGATAGAACATCGCATATTGAAGACTAAGCCTCGGGATAACAATTAATAGACAGTAAGGTTGTAGTCTAGAATGTTGCGGTATGCCCTCCTAAGGGGAAGGTAAGAGAGTGCCGACACGGAGACTCTAATCTAGTGCAGCCTAGAAACAAGGCCCAGTGGATAGTTACAGGCCTTCAATATAACAACAAGTAAGGTACAAGGTCCAGATGTTGACCTCACGTTCCAAGGGTGGCGGAACTTCAAATAGCAGACCATAGCTAAGGTGCATGTATTCGTTGCTCCTAGAATTTAACG
This sequence comes from Datura wrightii, assembly GCA_035772735.1. Classification (NCBI taxonomy): domain Eukaryota; kingdom Viridiplantae; phylum Streptophyta; class Magnoliopsida; order Solanales; family Solanaceae; genus Datura; species Datura wrightii. The sequence goes on from JASDFA010000007.1 coordinate 104,061,158, forward strand.
AAAATGCAATGAGATAGTACGAGAGGACAGGAGATATCATTAAATCATAGAAGCAGAGCCCTAGTGATAGGCCAGAAAAGGTGAAATAGCAGGAACCGAGCTGTCCAATATAAGAGATGGTCGTGTCTGCAAGGGAGTGGAGAGTAATTAATATGAATACAGTCACAGGGTTATCTCACACTAGGTGTAGCTTGACCTTATTTGAGTTAGTATAATAAGACCAATGAGGTCAATTTGTGACTCCCCAGATGAAATTTTGTCGCTATTAATACTTACACCAGGTTAAATACCCCAGAAGTAGATGGAGTGCGTGGAGCCCCAATGTTTGATAAACTCCGACAGAGGGGCGCAATCTACGACTAAATTTTAGGAAAGGATGTTAGAACAGACGGTGACATATGTTAACTTAAGCATAGTTTCTCGTACCCCAACTGGTGGCTAAGTAGAATATACAACTCAGACTCTTGAGGCCCACTATTAATGGAAGTGGAAGCCTTTTGGATGATAACTTCAGGCAGATAGAGTAAACTTGGGCATGTTAAAATGGGCAGAAGGAAAAGGTAAAGCTTATCAGGGAACGTCTGCTGACTTTTCAGAGCTTCCAGAAACCTTATGCTAACGTGCGGTGGAGGAACCTAGAGTTTAATGTGGGTGACTGGGTATTCCTGAAGGTTGCACCGATGAAGGATGTGACGAGATTTGGTAAGAAAGGCAAGCTCAATCCGAGGTTTACTGGGCCTTATCAGATTCGCCGAAGGATAGGCCAGGTGGCTTATGAATTGGATTTACCTCCAGAATTAGAATCTATTCACCCAGTTTTTCATGTATCAATGTTGAGGAAGTGCATCGGAGATCCCTCCCGGATTGTCCCAGTCAAAGACGTCCAAATCACTAAGGAGTTAGCTTGAAGAGGCTCCATAGCCATAACTAGATCGGCAGATCCGCAGACTAAGAACTAAAGATGTTGCTTCCGTTAAAGTGTTATGCAGAATAAGAACCAAGAGGAGAAGACCTGGGAAGCAGAAGACGATATGAAAATCAAATATCCTCAGTTATTTCAGACTTAGTCATATTTTCCAGCTAGAGGTATGTTGGTGTTGTTGTATCATAAGTTGCATTATATACATGTATATGTGAGATAATTGACTTCAGTCTATTGTGAAGTGAATGCCATAGTATTGTGTGAAGTACCTGTATTGGACTTTTCTACGTTTCATGGTTTTTTGATAGTCCATATTACAGGGGAGACTCTGCCGAAATTTTTCCAAGATAAGTAATTGCAAGGTTAAGATTCTTCCAAGCAGAAGTTAACATTCGAGGACAAATGTTCTTAAGGGGGGGATGATGTTACACCCCCTAAGTTTCTACAATTTAGTCGGCCTATTCATATGTTGGTTGAGAGTCTTAAAGTGCCATATGTATGAGGAAAGGGCCCGGGGAAAGGCCGAATGAGTGCAAAGTCGGGATTTCATGGGAGGAGGCCGAACCAAGTTGCCCAAAGGGGCAAAGTGGCAGGGAGCAGCCCCTCCGCGTTACCCAAAGTGGCACAGAGCAGAATTGGCGCGACCGACAGAGTGCCACGTTGCCTTGTCCACCGCCTCAAGTATATATAAGTCTCATCCTTTGATTTTAAGTCATTTTCAATATATACATGTCCAGACCCGAGGGAGTACGAAGAAACCAAGTAAAAATCATCCGATTACGCCTCTAAACGCCGGCCAAATCCGAATTAACTTCGAGTAGTGAAGTATAAGGTTGCAAAGAGCATTGCTGCGGAGTTATTTTCATAAAATACGCCCGAAGAATCGTCGTCCCGCCGAGCCAGAGTTTGTGGAATTGCTTCAAACTAGTGTCAATACGATCATAGACTTAAAGTAAGCATTTCTCGATTCTAGACTCCCGAGAAATTACAAGTTTTCAATCATCTTTTGATAGGTTGAAATATAGTTACTATATATATATATATATAAAGTTATTGGTTTCTTTGAATTCAGTAATGAAGTTGGCCCTATTATTCCATTAATATGATTACAGTTAAGAAGAGTAGTTGAATACGAGCTGATACTCATCAATTAGTCAGAAAACAACGAATGAGGTATGTAAGGCTTAACTCTCGGCAAATATCCTTGTCATACAGTGTTACGACTTATGTTCTCGAATAGAAATAACGATCTTAGATACTGCAGATAGTTGCTACCATTAGATTGTAAATCGATATGTTGTAATTAGTTGTTATTGAGATACATATAGAAATATCAGATATGTTGCGAGTAGCTTATAATAGGGATTACGGTTACATAAATTTTGGTTAGCATCTAGAAAACGTATACAAATCGTACTGTAGGACCCCTCGCTAAAAGGGAGCAGGTTAAATGTGATTCGCGTTATGAACTCTATAGAAACTCTTTTAGTTCTCAGTTTATTGTGATGGTAGACTTATATATTTGTTGACAGGCCTCGACTTCAGAAGCTCGGAAGAGTTATTGACCTGAATCAGTTGGTTAAATAGTATGGGTGTAGTTAGGCGGTCTAACGACTAGTTGACGCCTGTATTGGCAGGAAAGCATCCCTAGAGGTCATTGACGTTATCGCACATTCAAGAACTAGAAATAGAGACAGAATAGGTATATTCTAGAGTTAGCGACACCAGGGTTCTACAGTGTATTGAGTGATCATCCGCCATCCCTTTAGCCTTATCGGTGATTGTCAGTCTTAGTAGACTTAACAGTTACCACGTAGGATGCCCAGCAAACTAGCACAGTCGTGTGAGTCAGATAAACCCGTGGATACCCCAAGGAGGGGTCCACATCAGTAGTCAGTGACCGGGCCAGCACCCTAGCCGGTTCTTGTAAGGTATTCAGGTAGAGAGTGTCACGAGAGGGCCAGTCTAGATAGAATTGCCTATAAGATTGGGAATTGCCTAGAACAGTAATATAGATCCGAGTGGATTCAGATAAGGCCTAAGGAGTCAATAGTACTCTGCTAGTACAGTGTTAACCACAAGTTAAGGAGATCGGTAAGCTCCCTATGGAGGACCAGGGACCGATCGCGTAGAAGCAAGTTCGACCAAGCCCAGCCCTACAGTTGTTTAATTAGAAGAATAAAGTAGTTAGCTATCCGTAACCCCACAGCTATTTATGAGTTATAGATGTCCTGGTAGGACATTTAGAGTATTGTTAGGCCACTTCAGAACTCGCTCTATTCAGCCCAGACTATTAGAGATCATGATCACTATTAGGATCCTCTGATCAAATACGAGCGCATGGCGAGCTTGCAGACATCCATACAGATTATCCCAGAAGCGAGTAGCATTAACATGAAGGCCAAATGTGCTCTCTTTATATAGATAGATTGATGTGTCAGTATAGCACCTGTATTGGGGTTGCCCTCAGTTAGAAGACTTCCATGACCGCCCTAGGGTTAATAGCTATGTCGCCGCCCGCCAGGGGCGAGGATATGTCGCCCTACAGAGCGGCATGCCATCCGCAAGGGACGAAGATGGGGATCCAGATCCTTATATGTCGTGGTTGGCCTTATACACACCCCCGCCGAGCGTTTATGCCCGGGATAGATATCAGGAGTCCTCCGGACTGAGACATAGCTACAGTTCAGGGGCCAAGCGGGCCCAGTTGTAGACCCAGGGGACCGGTAGGTTGGCTACAGTACTAATATAGTTGTAGACACCTAAGTAGGGGTATATAGATTGAGATGTGATCTCCAAGACTTATAGAGGCCTGAACGTGTAATTCTGTGCTGATTGTACCTCCCGGCTTATGGGGGCCAGGTGGGATTCTTGTATGAATTCTTGTCTGCTAGCTGTAGTGTATAAATGTGTAAGTATGCAGTCTTATCTTATGTACATATAGTGTCAGTTGGATACAGATTACGAATCAACAGGCGTACAGGTTAATCTTTCAAACCTTCTTTCATTTACTTCCAGTCCTATTCAGCTTATCTATTGCCTTACATATTTGGTACATATTGTACTGACGCCCTCTTCTGAGACACTGCATTACTTGCCTGCATGTACAGATAGACGAGGAGAAGGTCCCTCGTAGTTCCAGTCATCCGTACAGAACCGTCATCTCTCTTCTTTCAGGGCTTGTGTGATAGAGGTTTATTCCTTTTGTTTGTATAGTATGGGTAGGTCGGGGCCCTGTTCCGACCATCTTATTACTCCTAGAGGCTTGCAGATTGTGTTACTCCCCTGTGTTTTAGATGATGTATGTTGGCCATGTGGGGCCCTGTTTAGCTGTTGATTGACAGCCTTGTCGGCCCATATAGAACTCCCTATGATTGTTTGTCTCTGGTTAGATGTTTACTTTCACATGGGCTATAGGCCTTGTCAGCTGGGGGTTGTATTTACAGCCTCTATATAGCCCGTTGTTTTCTTGATTCTAGAGTTAGAGTCAGCCTTGCACCAGACGTGCTTAGGCTCAGTCAGCTTAGCAGTTCAGGTCCTAGCAGGGCACCAGGTGCCAGTCATGCCTCCCAAGGTGGGGCGTGACAATTACATATGATTCGTGTTGGCCCAAAATATGTTTTGATGAGTTAGTTTTCAAAAGCTAAGTGATTTCGAACTTTAACATTTTAATGTTGATCATATATGCATGCGAGTGAATTGTTTGAGCTTCATTGATTTGTCTCATCATCCTATGTGTAAGTAGACCTGTTCGTATAATGAATTTTGTGCTTAATTATTAGAAGGGAAGAAGAAGTTTGTTCAGAGACGAACAATAGTTTATGTGTGGGGTGTTGATGAAGGGCGTACTCACGCACTTCATATACATATTTTGCCTTACTTTACTATGTTTTGAGAACATATTTATGTGTGTTTGCATGGGTTTATGTTATATATTTATGAAAATAGCTAGCACACATGATTAGATGCTTTCAGGTCTAAAAATAATGGATTTTGGTGTATTTGATGCTTTGGAATGAATTTGAAGAAAATGGAATAAAGTGAGAAATGGGAGGAGAAAATCTGAAGAAGTGTCCAGTGAAGGTAATGAGTGACATAATGAGTCGTCATGTGAAGTGACGACTCGTCGTTAGACACTGTGAGCATCTGTCAAGTACACTGGAGGATGTGATGATCCATGGCCACTAGGGTCCTAACAACTCATGCCCAGTCCTAATGAGTCATTAGGTGACCCATTGCCACGACTAGGACTAATACTGAGGATGACTGTGCTTGACTGATCACAGCTAGTTTTAGGCCCTCACGAGTCGTTACTTAGTCCTTGACCACTGATGACCTGGAGTCCCTTTTTTAATTAGGAAAAGGAGCTAAAAGTCCATAATTAAATCCATGGAGGACACGGCAAAGGAATATGCGATGCATCAAGGCTTCCAAAACAGGAAAAAAGTGGATTTCCTTCTTCAACTAGGAAAAGAAAAATTAAATCCCAAGCCAAATTCATCAAGGAATGAGGAAAGCATCTAACTACTATAAATACCCTTTATTTTCATGTAATAAGTGTCAAGATTTAAATTAAGTATCAAGCTTTAGATCAAATTTCAATTTCAAAAGTCTTCAAGTAGGATTAGAGTTTTAAGTCTCAAGTTTTTAGATACAAGTTTGGTGTCTTACGTTTGGAACTTCGAGATGATTGTTGAATTGTTCTTCTTATTGTTGCAATAATCAAGTGAGTTTCTTCCTATCAACGTTGTAAGTATTAATTTTTGCTTTTATTTATGAAATCTATTAATTTACTTATAAACATGATAGGCTAAAATCACCACAACTAGGGTTGTGGGAACCATGACAAATTAACACACATATGTAAAATACTTAGTGATTCTTGAACAGAGTTTATGCATGTATTGTTTCTTCCTTCGTTTTAATTGATTTTTAATGGTTGCAAACATTAGAACTTGCCTTATTCTTACTTACCGGACCAAGGAGGTAATGAATGGGAAAAGGGATTAACAACGGAGATTTGAGGCTATCAACCCTCATCTAATAGCTTGAACTTGTCGGGGGATAGCTAATCCAATATTAAGGGTAAGGGTTAATAAAGAATACACCCGTAGATGGACCAAGTTGCATGGTGAAAATCACCTAGATAGGGGACCAACCATTTAGGTGAACCTAACTTACCAATATTGCATGCTAAGCACCGGAATAGATCACTAGTATATAATGTCTTGTGGTTGTGAAGTCATGGGAACATTTACCCTAGTTAATTGCATTAATTTGGAATCAACCTTCACTTTCTCTCAATGATATTGTTTGTTACTTTTATAAATTTCCCCCTCTTAGGAAATAATTAACTAAAAATCTTAAGCACCACCGTTCTTCTATATCCTTCCGTATTCTCTATGGGATCGACCCCAACCTCTAGTTGCGTTCTTTATTGACAACATTCGCTTCATACTTCGTAAGGAGGTGTGGTTTGAGTGTTATCAAACTCCAGCCCTCGGCAGATGTGGATTCACCACTAAAATTGCTGGAAAATCGCCGAGTGACTAATTATGGTGTAGAGGATAGGTACTTGAGCCTATATCATAAAACGATAAAGCATAGAAAGTATGCGTCAGTACTTTGAATGTACTGAGTATGCGATAAGGAACTAAAATATACATATACTGTGTAATAGTAAGTTGCACTAAAATACTACAAAATAGATTGAAATCTAAAGAAACTAAACCGAACTAGACTACACTATACTATACTGTGGGGGAGACTATAACCGACATGTAACCATATGGGATAAATGTGGAGTCTGATATATACCCCCCACCGAGGAAGGCCCACTATACCTTGCCAGGATATAGTAGTGTAACTGAGTGATCATGGTCTGGAGCCCATTCAGGCTAATAACTTACGACGGTAATGTAGCTCTGGGAACCTGGGTTCACTGAACCCTGACCCGCTTTGTGCTAAGTACAACTCCCATTGAAAATCTAACTGTGTCTAACTGTGCTGATAGCTCGAAACTGATGTCCTAAGACTTAAGTCAGAACTACTTATCTGAAAGTGTTTTGAAAGTCTAAGGACCTAATAGAAATTATGTTCTAAGACTTGTCAGAGATGTTTTATGTGAAAGTGTCGTAACATTCTAAAGAACATCTAATAACTGATAAACTGATACTACTGAGTTGATTGAGTTTCTCAAAGACTGATAATAGTCAAATTGATCAGTAGACATTTCTGGAGAATACTAAGTATAATGAGTACTGACTGAGACTCTAAGATAGAATATACCAAAATATTAACTTCTACTCAAGTATCTGTACTAATCATTCATAATTCGAGTAAAATTTACCATAAAAAATAACATTTATGTTTGAGTTCTAAATCATGCAAGTTTTACTCAGAATCATGCTAAGATCGAGACTAAGAAATCAAACTGAATAAATAACACTAGGAGATGAACTTCAGCTAGGAATAATCATGTAAATCTAGGGAATTAACGAGATTTAAGGAGTCTCTTAACTAACTGAAAACCCTAGCTTCAATCTTCTGTAGGCTTAGAATTTAGAAAGTTTTTCTAAAAAATAATTTAGCACACAAGGGGGAAAAGGAAACCCTTGCTGAAGTCCCACATAACTGAAGAAGGAATTCTCGGAGAAAATCCTTGAGAATCTGAGAAGAATATTGAAACCCTGTTCTTGCTGGAGAGACACCCTGCGTCCTTACATTCTATTTCTGATAGATACTATGAGAAATGAGGGAGTAGAATTGACTAACTCCCCTTAACCCCTGATAATTTACTCCAAAACGATGAAGTTGAGGAACTAAAATAGTAGAAAGTTACAAAAATGCCCCTGAGAAAAATTCTGGAAAACTATCCTCGAGATCTAACGGGTCACATAATGAGTCGTTGGTTGAGACCACGACTCATTGGTGGCAGTCATTGATTTTGCTATAGAAATTTCAGTCACGCCCCACCCTGGGGGGGATGACTGGCACCTGGTGCCCTAGTAGGACCTAGACTGCTATCTGGTGAGCCAAAGCACATCTGGTGCCTGGCTGGCTCTAACTCAAATTCCTGGAAACAAAGGGCTATATAACGGCTGTAAACACAGCCTCCGGCCAACAGGCCTATAGCCACCTGTACCTGAAAAACAGCTGACCAGAACATACTACTGTCAAGGGAACCTATGCGGGCCGACAAGGCCACCATGCTGTCTAGTTCTTTGTAACTCAACAATAACATGCTAAGTAATTACGTGACCGGCGAGGTCACCACTACTGACTGATTATGGCCACACACGGCCAACAGGAACAGAAATAACAAATAAATATAACAAGCTGCACGGTCTCACACGACCGGCTCGGCTGACCACAGGGAAATATATACAGACTGCAAGCCTCTAGGAACAACAATAGAAGTGATCGGGATAGGGCCCTGACCTACCCGTACTGTACAATAAAAGAAAACGAAATACACCTCTGGAATTCAGACTCCGGATGACAGGAGCTGAATACTCAATAGCTGACTGGAATCACGAGGGATTGCCTCCTCGTCTATAAGTACCTGCAGGCAAGTAATGCAGCGCCCCACTGGGCGTTAGTACCACAGTACTGAGCATGTAAAGCAACTGAAATACACAACTGAAATGAATAACAACAGTAACGTGACATATAAACAGAAAGTAGCTGAGTCTATCTAGCTGAGAATAACTGGGGAGAGTTTATTCGTTCCATAGCAAAACTGAGCGTACCTGATGACGTGTCGTCCTCTTGTCTATCAGTATCTACTAGCACATATAGGTATACATATAAATACACACAATACCTGACCGACCCCTATAAGACGGAAGGTGCCACCCAACACACAATCTATTTACCCCTACCCAGGTCTAAACCAACCAAAAATAAGTCACTCCACTCATCTGACAACTGTGAGCTCCTCCTAGTACGTAGCTCAGGCCTTGGCCTCTGACAATAAACTGTGTCTGAGTCCGAAGACTCCTACCTCTGGGCGCAGGTGCACGCGGGGTGTGTAATAAAAACTGCCCCTGGGTGCAAGCACGCAATAGGGTGATTTTATAAAAATCTGTATCTGAAACTGCTCCCGGCCACAAGCGCACACAGAGTGTTCTGCCCCTGTAAACAGGGTGGACTGGCTCTGCGCAGAGTAAACTGAACTACCCCTGCAAGCAGGGTGGTCTGGACCGTATTATCATGGTGGTCGGCCATCATCGTCCTCTAGGCGGACGGCATCGCCCAGCTGGTGGCGGTATCTGAATCTGGTATCGACACAGCTATAACCCAGGGGCGGTGGGGATGCTAAAAAGGTGCCCACATGCCACAACAAGTCTCAACAAACAAATAGCACATAGAAATAGCAAGCATGTACAACTGAAAAGACTATCTGGAATCTAACTTCTTATTCTGATCTGTTTCTATACTGAACTGATTCCTACTAATTATACTGATTCTGCAATCTCTGTTTAACTGTAAGGCTAATCTGTAGCCATGATATTATCTGTCTGAATGGCTAATCTGTAGCCATAACTGTCTGTCTATCAGCTCTTTCTTTACTGACTGTTATTATGAAAATCTGTTCCTTTTTAATCTACAACATGCTTGCTATTCACATAATAGGCTGTACTGAATCTGAACTACTAACTTACCCTAGGCCACATGCTTTTCTAACTTTCAGACTGAATATGATATCATAACGCAAACTAGGTTTACTGAACTTGCACAATACTTAACATTCAACTTCCGGGAATTCTACTAAGGAGTTTGTTGTACTATACACGGCTAAAGCTACTAACTTGCCGAAGGAACTAGATTTACATACCTTATCCTCAAACTATCCGTCTGTCGGACGAGGCTCGGCAAATACTTCAACTATTTCTCCCAACTGCATTCATAGATATGTCAATTATTACTAAATATAGATTTATTCTAAAGAACAACGTCACTTTCGATATAATTATAGCCTAAACTTAGGCTTATCGAAAGACAGCCAAAAACTCGCTATTTTCCAGAAGTCCAGAAGGGAGAAATATTCACTTCACAGCTAGGAACACATAGACACTAGTTTGGAACAATTCTACTTACTTTAGCTCAGTAGCTCGACGATTCGTCGGCCGTACTTCACGAAACTAAATCCGTAGAAATGCTCTTTGCTGCTAAATACCTCGGTATCTGAGGTTAATTTGGGTTTGGACTGCGTTTGGCAGCGTAATCGGACGAAAATTATATTACCCTCTTCGTTCTTTTTCCTTTCTCTGGTTTTCCTCTCTGTTTTCTGGAAATTTTTATGAGAATAATTAACTTAAAACCAAAGTGGGGCTTTATATACTTGGGCCTGGACAAGGCCAACGTGTCACGGAGCCAACGCGGAGGCTTCACCTCCGTGACACGCTGCCATCGCGGAGGGGCTCTGCCTTGGCTCCTCCCGCGATGGTTCGACAGGTTACTCGTCCGGTCTTTTCCCGGGCCTTTCCCTAGCACGTATGGCTTCCAAATATGCTTGACCAATGCACAAATAGGCCATCTAGGTGCCGGGAATCCTACGGGGTATAACATTCTCCCCCCCTTAAGAACATTCGTCCTCGAATGTAAACTTCTATCTAGAGGACTTCTCAACTTACTACTTAGAAAAAAATTTCGGCAGAGTTTCCCCTGTAATACGGACTATAGCAAAAACCTGAAATGCAAAAAAGTCCAACACAGGTACTGCACGCAATGATTTAAGATTTACTGGATAGCTAAACATCAATTTTTCTCACTTATACATATACAACCATAAGGTACTACATAAGTAAGAATACGGACATACCTGTCGCCTGACTAGGTCTGGAATAGGTGGTGATATCTAGCTTTCATATCTTCTTCAGCTTCCCACGTCATCTCCTATCGATTCATGTTACACCACAATACCTTGACAGATGCAATATCCTTAGTTCTCAATCTACGAACCTGCCTGTCTAGGATGGCTACTAGAACCTCTTCATAGGCCAGTTCTTCGGTAACCTGGATATCCTGGACTGGGACTGCTCTGGATGGGTCTCCTATGCATTTCCTCAGCATGGACACATGAAAGACGGGATGAACGGATTTTAGCTCTGGAGCCAAGTTCAACTCATATGCTACTCGGCCTATCCTCCGACGAATCTGATAAGGCCCAACAAACCTCGGACTGAGCTTACCCTTCTTACCGAATCTCATCACCCCTTTCATCGGAGACACTTTCAGAAATACCCAGTCATTCACATTGAACTCCAGGTCTCTGCGTCGTACATCTGCATATGATTTCTGGCGACTCTGTACAGTCAATAGGCGTTCTCTGATAAGCTTGACTTTCTCTTCTGACTGCTCAACAATATCTGGCCCAATTATCACTGATTCCCCTACTTCGAACCAGCCAACCGGCGATCTGCACTTTCGCCCGTATAAAGCCTCAAAAGGTGCCATCTGAATAGCCGAGTGATAGCTATTATTATAAGCAAATTCTATCAGCGGCAAATGCTCGTCCCAGCTACCACCAAAGTCTAGCACACACGCTCGCAGCATATCCTCGAGCGTCTAAATAGTACGCTCAGCCTGTCCGTCTGTCTGAGGGTGGAAAGCTGTGCTCAGATTAATCTACGTTCCCAGTCCCTTCTGGAACGATTGCCAAAACCTAGCCGTGAACTGCGCTCCTCTGTCTGAGATAATGGATATTGGCACTCCGTGCAATCTAACTATCTCTCGGACATACAACCCCGCATAATCTTCAGCCGAGAAAGTAGTTCTGACTGGAAGGAAATGAGCTGATTTAGTCAATCTGTCAACTATTACCCATATAGAGTCATGTTTGTGTCTGGTACGGGGTAATCCTGCCACAAAATCCATATTCACTGCTTCCCATTTCCAGAGAGGTACAGCTATGTCCTGAGTTAACCCGCCCGACTTCTGGTGTTCTGCTTTCACCTGTTGGCAGTTAGGACACTGGGCTACAAATTCAGCAATTTCCCTTTTCATACCTGGCCACCAGTAGTTCTCTTTGATGTCATGGTACATTTTTGTCGCACCGGGGTGAAGGGAATAACGGGCGTAATGTACCTCGTTCATAATCTGCTGGCGGAGGTCTGAAACATTAGGAACACATAAACGATCTTTACAACGCAGCACTCCATCCTCTGTTACTCGGAACCCTGGCGCCTTCCCTAGCGGAATATAATCTTTAAACTGAGCTAGGTCAGGATCCTCAAATTGTCGTTCTTTCAATTCCACATCTAACGATGACACGGCTGTGTTCTGAATCACTGCTCTACCGTCCTCTGTTTCTGCTACACGAACGGCTAGGCTAGCTAACTGATGTATTTCCTTGGCCATTTCCCATTGGTCGGGCTGCAAATACGCGAAGCTCCCCATGGACTTTCGACTGAGAGCATCTGCTACAACATTAGCTTTTCCCGGGTGGTACAGAATGTTCACATCATAGTCTTTTAACAACTCCAACCAGCGACGTTGCCGCAGATTCAGCTCCCTCTGAGTGAAGATATACTGTAGGCTCTTGTGATCTGTGAAAATATCAACATGGACGTCGTACAAGTAATGTCTCCACATTTTCAAGGCGTGGATCACTGCGGCTAACTCCAGGTCGTGGGTAGGATAATTCCTCTCGTGTTTCCTCAACTGTCTGGAGGCATATGCAATCACCTTACCATGCTGCATCAACACACAACCCAACCCAACTCCTGATGCGTCGCAATATACTGAATAACCTTCTGTACCTTCCGGCAAGGCTAACACTGGGGCGGAGGTTAATCTATCTTTCAACTCCTTGAAGCTTTGCTCGCATGCCTCTGTCCACTGAAACTTTGCTGCTTTCTGTGTCAGTTTGGTCAGAGGTGCTGCTATGGTAGAGAATCCCTCAACAAACCTCCTATAATATCCCGCTAATCCCAGAAAACTGCGGACCTCGGTCGGAGTGGTAGGCCTGGGCCATGATTTGACTGCTTCTATCTTTTGCGTGTCAACCTGTATACCCGCATCTGACACAATATGTCCCAAAAAGGCTACTGAATTAAGCCAGAATTCACACTTAGAAAATTTAGCATATAACTGGCGGTCCCTGAGGATCTGGAGCACTGTCCGCAAATGAGTCCGGTGATCTGCTTCAGAGCGAGAATACACCAGAATATCATCAATAAACACTATTACGAACAAGTCCAGGAAAGGTCTGAAAATACTGTTAATCGGGTCCATGAATACTGCAGGGGCATTCGTTAACCCAAAGGACATAACTAGAAATTCAAAGTGTCCATATCGGGTCCTGAACACCATTTTGGGAATATCTCTCTCACGAACTTGAACCTGGTGATATCCGGACCGCAAGTCAATCTTAGAAAAGTATCTGGCTCCCTATAACTGATCAAATAAATCATCAATCCTGGGAAGCGGGTACTTGTTCTTCACTGTAACTTTGTTTAATTGCCGATAGTATATGCACATACGGAGTGAGCCATCTTTCTTCCTCACAAATAGAACTGGCGCACCCCATGGTGAAGTACTCAGCCTAATAAAACCTTTATCCAACAAGTCTTTCAGTTGCTCCTTTAATTCTCTGAGTTCTGCAGGAGCCATGCGATAAGGAGGAATCGATATCGGCTAGGTGCCTGGTAATAAATCAATAGCAAAATCTATTTACCTTTCTGGGGGAATACTAGGTAACTCATCCGAAAACACATCAGGGAACTCGTTCACCACCGGAACAGACTGGAGTGTCGGAGATTCTGCTCGGATATCCTGAACTCTGACCAGGTGGTAAATACACCCCTTAGATATCAATTTCCTCGCCTGAAGGTAGGAAATAAACCTACCTTTTGGTGTAGCGGTGCTGCCCTTCCACTCCCGCACTGCTTCTCCTGGAAAGTGGAATCGGACCGTCTTGGTCCAACATTCAACATTGGCAAAGCACGGCACTAGCCAATCCATACCCACTATGGAATCAAAGTCTATCATTTCTAGCTCGACCAGATCTACTCTGGTTTGACGATCAGCAACCTCTACTGTACATCCCCAGTAAATTCTGCTAGCCACGATCGAGTCACCGACGGGTGTGGATACCGAAAAGGGATGCTGTAATAATTCTGGTGTAATATTGAACTTACGTGCCACAAATGGGGTAACATACGATAGGGTGGATCCTGGATCAATCAGTACATAAACAGGGTGTGAGCAGATAATCAATGTACCTGTGACCACGTCGGGAGATGCCTCTGAATCCTGCCTCCCTGGTAATGCATAGGTACGGCTGGGGCCTGCACCTGAGCCACAGGCTCCTGATCCACCTCGGCCCCTATTTACTGAACCTAAGGGTCTGCGCCCTGCTGAGGCTGCTGGAACTCGTGGCCCTGCTGATGCTCTATCCAGATCATCCCGGTTACCCTGTCCCCTGGATGTACAATCTCTCATTAAATGCCCTTCCTGTCCGCAGTAATAGCACCCTGGGAAGCCTTGCCTGCAGGCTCCAGCATGTAGTCGGTGGCATATAGGACAAGGGGTAGCTGCAAATCTACTCTGTTCTACCCTCTGCTGCTGAGGTGAGGCTACTGTCCGTGAACTGCTACCGGACTTTGATTGACTCCAGCGAACAAACCTGCCTCTCTGCTGTTGTACCAGAGGTAAATATCTGGGTGGCCTATCTGAAAACCATGGTCTCGGTCCCCTAGGGATTTCCCTTCGAATCTCAGCGGGTCTACTTCTATGGTGCTGCTCTAAAGTCGCCTGTCTGTCACCCTGCTGCCGCTGTCTCAAGCCCTCAATTGTCTGTGCGAAGGCATGTACCTTGGCTATGTCCATGTCCTCTCTCAAAGTAGCCGTCATGCATGTCTCTATGTACTCTTGATTCAGGCCCATAATAAAGCGGTCGACTCTGGACGACATGGTGTCCACAAATGCTGGAGCATAGCGGGCTAAGGAGTCGAACTGTAAAGAATACTCACGAACGCTCCTGGCCCCCTGCTCTAAGTGTAAAAACTGGTCCATCCGGGCCTGTCTGACCTCCCGGGGTAAATAGTGGTCCAGGAAGGCCTCTGAGAAGCTGGACCAAGTAGGAGGGGCTGCATCTCTTCCCCGAGATCTCTCCTAACTTTCGTACCACAAAACAACAATATCTCTTAACCGGAACACGGCTAACTCAACTGATTCTGCTAGGGTTACGTGCATGACTCTAAAGATCCTCTGCATCTGGTCCAAAAAGTCCTGAGGGTCCTCCGCTGAATCCGACCCTGTAAACTGAGGGGGTCCCAACGCCAAGAATTCTCTGACCCTGGAACTACCAGGCC
Organism: Datura wrightii; assembly: GCA_035772735.1. Classification (NCBI taxonomy): domain Eukaryota; kingdom Viridiplantae; phylum Streptophyta; class Magnoliopsida; order Solanales; family Solanaceae; genus Datura; species Datura wrightii. The sequence continues at coordinate 104,076,401 of JASDFA010000007.1, forward strand.
CACCAAGAGATTCTGCAGCTGCAGGTGGTACTGGCTGATGCTGAGTAGCTAGCATCTGGGTCAACATAACCACCGCACTACGTAGCTCCTGATCAGATGAAGTGGGTGTAGGAGCTGTGGGAGGCGGTGCTGCCTCAAGTGGTGTCTGGCGAGGCGGAGACTGCTGGGAGGGTCGAGATGAAGCCTCTGTATCGCTCTCAGACCGGGCTAAATCTGGCTGTAAATGAGGCATCCTACTGGTGCCTTCGCCCGCTGCTGTATCCAATCTCCTGCCTGTAGCTGGGTGCCACTGGTCTGCCATAGTATCTGTAAACAAAGAGGGTGGTAAGTTTCAAAAGAACCAACCCTATACCGTACTGTGCTAGGCACGACTGAGTATGGAAAGAAGGGTAACTGTCCTATTATACCTCGCAGCCTCCTACCTATGGTATGTGGTGCACAACACATCCATAGACAAGACTCTACTCAGTACGGCTTGCAGACTCCCTGGGACACGACCTACTCTGATACCAAGTTTGTCACACCCCGCCCTGGGGGTATGACTGGCACCTGGTGCCCTAGTAGGACCTAGACTGCTATCTGGTGAGCCAAAGCACATCTGGTGCCTGGCTGGCTCTAACTCAAATTTCTGGAAACAAAGGGCTATAAAACGGCTGTAAACACAGCCTCCGGCCAACAGGCCTATAGCCACCTGTACCTGAATAACAGCTGACCAGAACATACTACTGTCAAGGGAACCTATGCGGGCCGACAAGGCCACCATGCTGTCTAGTTCTCTGTAACTAAACAATAACATGCTAAGTAATTACGTGACCGGCGAGGTCACCACTACTGACTGATTATGGCCACACACGGCCAACAGGAACAAAAATAACAAATAACTATAACAAGCTGAACAGCCTCACACGACCGGCTCGACTGACCACAGGGAAATATATACAGACTGCAAGCCTCTAGGAACAACAATAGAAGTGATCGGGACAGGGCCCCGACCTACCCGTACTGTACAATAAAAGAAAACAAAATACACCTCTGGAATTCAGACTCCGGATGATAGGAGCTGAATACTCAATAGCTGACTGGAATCACGAGGGATCGCCTCCTCGTCTATGAGTACCTGCAGGCAAGTAATGCAGTGCCCCACTGGGCGTCAGTACCACAGTACTGAGCATGTAAAGCAACTGAAATACACAACTGAAATGAATAACAACAGTAACGTGACATATAAACAGAAAGTAGCTGAGTCTATCTAGCTGAGAATAACTGGGGAGAGTTTATTCGTTCCATAGCAAAACTGAGCGTACCTGATGACGTGTCGTCCTCCTGTCTATCAGTATCTACTAGCACATATAGGTATACATATAAATACACACAATACCTGACCGACCCCTATAAGCCGGAAGGTGCCACCCAACACACAATCTATTTACCCCTACCCAGGTTTAAACCAACCAAAAATAAGTCACTCCACTCATCTGACAACTGTGAGCTCCTCCTAGTACGTAGCTCAGGCCTTGGCCTCTGACAATAAACTGTGTCTGAGTCCGAAGACTCCTACCTCTGGGCGCAGGTGCATGCGGGGTGTGTAATAAAAACTGCCCCTGGGTGCAAGCACGCAACAGGGTGATTTTATAAAAATCTGTATCTGAAACTGCCCCCGGCCACAAGCGCACACAGAGTGTTCTGCCCCTGTAAACAGGGTGGACTGGCTCTGCGCAGAGTAAACTGAACTACCCCTGCAAGCAGGGTGGTCTGGACCGTATTATCATGGTGGTCGGCCATCATCATCCTCTAGGCGGACGGCATCGCCCAGCTGGTGGCGGTATCTGAATCTGGTATCGACACAGCTATAACCCAGGGGCGGTGGGGATGCTAAAAGGGTGCCCACATGCCACAACAAGTCTCAACAAACAAATAGCACATAGAAATAGCAAGCATGTACAACTGAAAAGACTATCTGGAATCTAACTTCTTATTCTGATCTGTTTCTATATTGAACTGATTCTTACTAATTATACTGATTCTGCAATCTCTGTTTAACTGTACGGCTAACCTGTAGCCATGATACTATCTGTCTGAATGGCTAATCTGTAGCCATAACTGTCTGTCTATCAGCTCTTTCTTTACTGACTGTTATTATGAAAATCTGTTCCTTTTTATTCTACAACATGCTTGCTATTCACATAATAGGCTGTACTGAATCTGAACTACTAACTTGCCCTTGGCCACATGCTTTTCTAACTTTCAGACTGAATATCATATCATAACGCAAACTAGGTTTACTGAACTTGCACAATACTTAACATTCAACTTCCGGGAATTCTACTACGGAGTTTGTTGTACTATACACGGCTAAAGCTACTAACTTGCCGAAGGAACTAGCTTTACATACCTTATCCTCGAACTATCCGTCTGTCGGACGAGGCTCGGCCAATACTTCAACTATTTCTCCCAACTGCATTCATAGATATGTCAATTATTACTAAATATAGATTTATTCTAAAGAACAACGTCACTTTCGATATAATTATAGCCTAAACTTAGGCTTATCGAAAGATGGCCAAAAACTCGTTATTTTCCAGAAGTCCAAAAGAGAGAAATATTCACTTCACAGCTAGGAACACATAGACACTAGTTTGGAACAATTCTACTTACCTTAGCTCGCTAGCTCGACGATTCGTCGGCCGTATTTCACGAAACTAAATCCGTAGAAATGCTCTCTGCTGCTAAATACCTCGGTATCTGAGGTTAATTTAGGTTTGGACTGCGTTTGGCAGCGTAATCGGACAAAAATTATATTACCCTCTTCGTTCTTTTTCCTTTCTCTGGTTTTCCTCTCTGTTTTCTGGAAATTTTTATGAGAATAATTAACTTAAAACCGAAGTGGGGCTTTATATACTTGGGCCTGGACAAGGCCAACGTGTCACGGAGCCAACGCGGAGGCTTCACCTCCGTGACACGCTGCCATCACGGAGGGGCTCTGCCTCGGCTCCTCCCGCGATGGTTCGACAGGTTACTCGTCCGGTCTTTTCCCGGGCCTTTTCCTAGCACGTATGGCTTCCAAATATGCTTGACCAACGCAAAAATAGTCCATCTAGGTGCTGGGAATCCTACGGGGTATAACATGAACCCTAGCTTTCTTTCAAGTTCCCTAGAAATCTTGGCCTAGGGTTTTCTTTCAGATGTTGAATTTCCTTATCTCTTAAATCTTTTAGAGTTTCCAGAATTAGTATTATGTTGTAATTTTGTTATTGATTTCAACTAGTAGACTATCTCTCCCAACTCTTGATTTTTACAGAGTTGTGATACTTCAATTTGTGATTTAGAAATGTCTTTGAACAACATAATTTTTCATAAATATGTGTGATTTATGTCCTATGCTTTATAGTTCTAGTAATATTTTAGCATACTTAGTAATTCAGTATTACTAGTATTTCAATACCATCAGTATCAGGTCCTTTAGACTCTTAGGGCACTTCCAGACAAGTACTTGTGACCTAGTCTTAGGACATTAGTTTTGAGAGATTAATATAGTATAACTACATATACCTATATTTATTTATGTGTCTTCAGTTGGGAGTAATACTTAGCATCGAGTGGACCGGGGTTCAGTGCACCCAGGTTCTTAGAACTACATGCCTTTGTAGGATATGACTCAAACGGGTTTTACAATCAGTGATCACATATCCTAGTCACTATATCCTGCCAAGGTATGGTGGGCCCTATTGATGAGGAGTAACACCGAACTCCACGTCTAGCTCACGTGGTTATATGTCGGTTAACAGCCACTCCCACAGTGCAGTACGGTCATAGTCCTCAATCTAATCCAGTCTATCAGATTCCAAAATAATCTTATGACCCTAACTCAGTTTATCAGATATTATAGTATCCTCATACATGTCAGATCTCATATACGTTAGACTATTTGTTGTATTTTTTATTTCAGATAGGGTATTTGCATGTCATTTCAGTTCAGTTTATGAGTTACTAGTATATCTATGTTTTATCTACATCTCACATACTTGGTGCATTTCAAGTACTAATCACATACTCTCTATGTTCTATATCATTTTATGATATAGGCTCAAGTACCCAGCCTCAGCATCGTAGCTAGCTTCACCGGTGATACCTAGCAGTGATAGTGGTGAGTCCTCATCTTTCTGGGATTGGAGTTTTATTTCAGTTATTTTCATTTTTAGCTTTTCAAACTTTAGAATTAGCTAGGGGCTTGTCCCAGCAACTCATCAGTTTTTAGAGTTTTTCTGATAGCTTAGTATCAATTTCAGTTTATTATTATAAAACTCCAGTAGTTGCCAGATTATATCTTTTCTTATAAAAGATTGTTTTTACACTTCAGTAGCTTCCACTCAGTTTTCTATTTAAATTGTAGTATGTCAGTAATATGTTGTTCCATGGGTTAGCTTGGGTCATTTGTGACTCTAAGTACCGTGTCGCTTCTAGGATATAGACTTGGGTTGTAACAAATATGGTATCAGAGCATCAGGTTTAGAGTGTCCTAGGATGTCTAAAAGTCGTGTCAAGTAGAGTCCTTTTCATGGGTGTGAAGCGTGTTACACTTATGAATAGGAGGCTACGAGACCTTTTCAGGAAAATTCCCTTTTCTTCATGATTCTTATCGTGCATAGAGTATGAATCTCTAAAATGTCCTTCTAACTTGTGCTCTATTAGTTTTAGTTGATGATGCCTCCCCGAAGAGGAAACGGAAGGATGGCTGGTAATGCCAACCAATAAGCCCCACCAATTCAAGTAGCCCCTCAAGATGATCAGGTGACACCTTTTGAATTCAGGGTTGCTATACATATGCTAGCCCAGGCGGTGACCAACCAGGTCAACCAGCAGGTCGTCATACCTACTAATGTAGGTGGACCTATGATAATGCTCAAATCATGCCTCCTACTGAAGTATGAAGCGGACATTGTCACTAAAGAATCCAACTAAGAGGTTAGGGTCGATCCCACAAGGAATATGGAAGAGCTAGACTAAAGCCAGTAAGTGATCTTGTTGGTTAGTTACTCCAAATTGGGGGTTCTAAAGAAAGCAATAATTAAAATGACTATTAAAATTTTGGTTGAAATCAACAATGAAGGATAACTAGGGTTTTCGTTCCCCATGGGTTCATAACTTTTTTGGGATATATATGTGATCATCACCAATTCTTACTTGTAGAACTGATAATTAAATTTTATCCAAATGACTGGTCCGTCCCTATTGAATGACTATACTCAATCACCGGGTCAGGTCTCATGAGCGATTGCATACTAACCGTTGTCAATATGTCCCAAATTTAACTATCCTGCGACCACTTCTCAAGTTAATATAATGATCATCAAGAATAAGGCTTTGTTGTAATTCTCTTTTCCTAATCTCTACTTCTCTAGGCTCAAGCAAGTAAAGAATTTGGGCAAGTCCTACGTTGTACACTATTAAGAAATGTTTAAGCATGAAGAGAATACAATACAACCGTGTTGCATTGGTTTTGAATCACTTTTATGTAACCCTAGCTTGTTAATCCATCATGGTTCCCACAACCCTAACAATGGAGGTTTTAGCCTCTCATAGTTTCAAGATTGTGATTTGCATTCCTAATTAAATACATAAATCAATGCTTACAATTGTAGATGAGAGAAAAGCTTCTTTGATTATATCCGAAATAACTCAAAAACAATTCACAAAGCTCAAGAAAGAAATCAAGAAAAGATTGATCACAAGTCAATCAACTCAATTCTATGTTTTTCCTCCCTTTCTAACCTTCTATAACTACTTCCAACATTCTCTAATGAAAACAAAACATACAACGTATTTATACAGACATAAAAATCATTTTCCTAGGCTAACAGGGTGAATTTCCATAACTAGTGTTGCTTGTGCCACGATCGATCCTACAACCTGTAGCAGGTTTGTAGTGGTCGTACCTGCTTCCCGTATGTTCTTGGCCGGATGAAATTTAACTAAGTGTTGGGCCTTGGTACGATTCATACATGCTTCCCATGAGTTGTATTGTTCTTCCGTGGTCTGACTCTGAGAATTCTCAAGACTGAAGATTGTCACGAGTGTGATGGTATGACTCGTACCTTGATGCCACGACTCGTACTGTCTATCTGTGTCAGGAGTCAGCCTCTTATCCAAAACTCTTAATCATTCCACGACTCAATGCTACGGCTCGTACAAGCATTGTACGACTTGTACTGAGAGTCATCGGATGCACTCTTCATAACTTAGCCATCTGAAACTTTTCACGATCTTCAGTATGGCTCGTAGCATCAACCTATGGCTCGTACTGAGACTTGTGACTTGAGCCCATTTTCTACACTTTCAGGCTATCTTTTGCACATTCTTGCTCCATCACCTATTTATCCTGTAACAAAAGAAAAAGTTTCTTATATCCATATAAACAAACCTAAGTTCATGCTATTTTCTTAGTTTTGAGTGTCGAAAGTGTTGTAATCTCACAACACATCAACACCCTCAACTTAAGACTTTTGCATGTCCTCAGGCAAAGAAAAGAAAAACTAAATACGACACTCAACTAGAAAATAAACCTAGAATACTATAGCCAATACTAAACAAAACTTGCATTATACATTCTGACCCTTTTTCAATGAACTAACATCAGCTAATGTACTACAAGAAACCATAAAAAATGATAAACGGAGATCAAGACATGTTATCTAGCTATCAATAGGCAATCAAGTCATCACCGATGCTTTTCACACAAACTAATTGTAAAAGTAAACATAATCCATGTACCCTCACAACAAATGAAGTCCCCACTCACAGATATAGTGTCAGATATTGCATGGCACTAAACAAGCGAGACGCTCACTCTCACAAAGAAGTTTCAAGTACTATGTATCATATACCATAGGCTTGCCCTTATTTTCTACGCTTTGGTCTATTAGATGGTCAGATTAGGATCACTATAGACCTTGTTGTGGCTTGTAGTGTAGGCTCTCGGGCTGGACATTATAAATATGAGAGATTTTTGAGTGACTATCCCTTCCTTGGGACTACATACATTGGCTTCACCTTTCACCTATTTCACCCTCTATTCTTTTCATTCCTTTTCCTCCCTTTTCACCTCTTTTATGTGCATTTTTATGGGTGTGGTGTATTTTAACTTTTTCAAGAATTTTAATTTTTTCTTTTGAATTTCTTTTTCAAAATTTACAACTTTTTCATCTCTTTTTTTTTTCACACCATACCTCATTTTTAACCTTTTCTCTTTTCTTTCCCTTTTTCTCGTTCCCACTATTCATGCACCCCTACTCTAGCCACCCTCAACTTAGGCATTTTGCCTATGTTGAGGTTCACAATATCCAAGGAAGGACCAGGGCCAAAGCAGGTTCATTATAAAAAGAATGGGTACAGTTCATTGGTTAATCAAAGAAAAATGGTCTATTAAAGGCTCAAAATTGAGATCAAGGGAATCGTATGATTTTGGTAGGATTTTTTAGGCTAAAAGTGAACTTAACAAAGAACGGCCTATGATCATATCCTAACCAACTATCCTTAGCCTATCCAAAGACCAACCAGGCAAGTTCTAAATCTTCAACACAGTACTGAACTAAGTATTACACCTCACTCACTCATGGCACATGACTTATATTCACCTTACCTATTTGGTTTACACATGGCTTAACAAGACTCCTCGTGCTAATAAACTAAATGACATCAAAAGATCCACAGAAATCATGAATACAGTCACAAATACATAGCTAGTGCATCAAAAACTTTAAACAGGGTCAATTATTTTCAAAAATCCAAAACTAGTGTACTTTCATTGGCTGAGTACTCCTAAGTTATTTCCTAATTAAACAAAAAATCACAGAATAAGAAAATAAAATCCTAAACATGTTGTTTCTACTAGATAGCATGCCCGAGGAAAAAGAAACACGGAAAGAAAAACCCTCGAACGAATCCAAAAATCACAAGTACACCCCCTCCCATTTTTGAAAATTGAGCTTCATCCCCGAAGCATGACCTGCAATAATAGAGGGAAGGGAACATACCTGTGGCACTCTAGGACTCCTGTTTTTGTATTCCCTGTATGCTGAGCACACATTAGTTCGAGGACCCTTCGGGTGAGCCACATTCAACCCATGTTGATACTGAGGTCACTGAGGCAGCCAAGACTGCTGAGGGGGCAACCATAACCCCTATCATTGGGTGCACCAGCCACCGCTGGCGCCACGATTGCAGAGGTAGATAGTGTTCCCTCACACCCACCTATACAGGATGACAGGAGTGCTTAGAGCACCACATGTATGTACCTCTCCTAGTTTTCATTTCTCCACTTTGGAGATAAAACATGCTTTTTGAGGGAGGGTGTATTTGTTTGTTTGTTTTGTTCGTCCGAAGGTTTTTATTGTTGTGTTTCTTTTCCCTCGAACATGCTATCAAGTAGAATCGGCATTGTTTAGGATGTTTGTTTTTATTTTTTAACTAAAAGTAGCTTAGGATTACTTAACATCCAATAAAAATGCACATGTGTTTGATGTTTTGGGATTTTTTGAAAAAATGACCCTTTTTAAAATTTTTGTGTGATTAGTTGTGTTTGTTTACTACAAAGCACTACCAATGTGGATCCTTTTGGAATTTGAAAGATTAACCTGATTAACTGTAGCATAGTTGTGCATGAACCAGATAGAGAGTGTGATGCAAACTTGTACCATACGTGAGTGAGGATTCTTACTTAGTGTTACACCCCGTAAATTCTTGATGTTTAGATGGCCTATTTGCATGTTGATTAAGAGTTTTAGAATGCCATACATTCTAGAAAAAGGCCCGAGGGAAGACCGGACAAGCGCCACGTTGAAGCGTCGCAAGAGGAGGCCAGGTAGACCCCCTCTGCGATGGCAACGTGCCACGGAGGCTACCTCTCCGCGATGGCCAACGTGCCATGGAGGGCCTGTCCAGGATCCACTATATAAAGTCCCACTTCGGTTTTTAATCATTTATTTCCATTTCATTTCCAGTGAGCGGCCAGAAACAGAGAGAGACGAGGGTTTCCTCTAAAATTCCGTCAGATTACGCCGTCAAACGCAGTCCAAACTAAAATTAACTTCGGATACCGAAGTATTAAGCTGTAGGGAGCATTCCTACGGAGTTAGTTTCGTGAAATTCGGCCGGCGAACCGTCATCCTATCGAGCTAAGGTAAGTGGAATTGCTCCAAATTAGTGTCAATATGCTCCTAGACCTAAAGTGAGTATTTCTCCCTTCTGGACTTCCGAGAAATAGCGAGTTTTCGACTGTTTTTCGATAAGTCAAAGTTTGGGCTATATATATATTCAAAGTAGTGTTTTCTTCCGGAATATTGATGAATTTACTTCTAATTGCTGTGTATATGAATGCGGTTGGAAGAAATAGCTTAATATTGGCAAAGTTACGTCAGTTAGTCCAGAAGTCAGAAACTGAGTTATGTAAAGCCAGTTTCTTCAGCAAGTTAGTAATTCTAGTATAGTAAAATAGAATAAATTCTAGAAGGAAGTTCCAGAAGCCGAGTATTAAGTATGTTTGTATTATTATGTCATATCCATAATAAAAGTCAGTAAATCAGCCTCAGATAGTAAGATCTTATCCCAGACTCAGTTTAACTCAGTATTAGATTCAGTTTAATTCAGCAAGAGATTCAGAATAGAATATCAGAACATGGATAGTATTTTCAGATTTAATATACATGTTATATGTGATTATTGTTGCTTGTTGAGACTTGTTTGTGATATGTGGGCACCGTTAGGGTAACTACAGCAGCATGAAGAGGTAGCAGGGGCCTCCTAATGTGATACCTCTATCAGTACCATCCCCAGTATATTTCTATAATTTCAGAGTAGGAAGTCAGAAGCATAGTGTATATACTAGTTGATTGATTTGTTAGATATATAAGATCTGATTAAGATGACAGATAATATTTGATTATCGGATAGATGTGAAAAAGAGAGGGAAATGCAGGATTCCCACCTCCATCCTTTTATATGTGGTACAGTTCTATGTTTACGTTTCGTTGCAGTAAGAAAAGGTTATTCCTACCTCTTAGTTTTGATTCCAGTATAGCAAAGGGCATAAGGATTGAGGCGATGTTGCCCAAGGTAAGAAGTAAGTGAAGATGGGTTGGTTGATTCCAGGAAGTGTTAGAAAGAGTAAAGAGCCCTATGATTATGTAAGTGGTTCAGAACCTCACAGTAATAAGTCAGAAGAGCGAGTAAGACTACTAGCTTACTCGAAGTGGGTGTAAAAGACCTATCAGTGATGAACTCCCAGTAATAATTAAGTTCGAGTCAGAAAAAGGCTGAGTCCGCCATAACACGCTAACAACAGCAGGATATACCTGCAAGATAATAGTTATGATTTCAGTTGTGATATCGAAAGGTAGGGAGGTCATATGAATCAGATGGGTCTGACTGCAAGCTCTAAAAAGTATAAGCTGAGACTTGGCCAGTAATCTTATTAACAGTGTAAGGCAGGTACCTTGAACCCCAGAGCTCAACTTAAGCAAGATAAGGGGAAGAAGCAGGAATACCAGATTTTGAGGGGAAATTAGAATCACCTCCAGATTGGGAGAATATCGTGTATTAAGGACTAAGCCTCAGACTAATAGTTAAGAGATAGTAAGATTGTAGTTTAGAATGTTGTGGTACGTTCGCCTACGGAGAAGGTAAGAGGGTGCCGACCCGGAGACTCTAATCTAGTGTGGCCTAGAGGCAAGGTTCAGCAGATAGTCACGGGCCCTGAATATAATGACAACTAAAGCCACAAGGTCCGGAGGTTGACCCCATGTTGTAAGAGTGGCGAAATTTCAAACAGCAGATCATAACTAAAGTGCATGTGTTTGTTGCTTCCAGAATGGGATGAAAATCTGATGAAATGGTACGAGAGGATAGGAGATATCATTAGACTGTAGAAGCAGTATATCATGTGCAGTATGAAATTCAGTAAAGCATGTCAGAGGTTATGAATTACTACAAAAATTCAAGATGTATAGTACCTAGTTGTTGATATATATATATATATATATATATATATATATATATATATATATATCAGATATGTTGTGAGTAGCTGCCAATAGGGGTTACAGTCACACAGATTCTGGTTAGCTGCTAGGAAGTATATACAGATCGTACTGCAGGTCCCCTCACCAAAAAGAGGGCAGGGTAAGTGTGATCCACGTATGAAGCCATAGAGACTTTTCCAGTTCTTAGTTTATTGAGTTAATGGACTTATATGCTGGTTGCCAGATTTAGACTTCAGAAGCTCACAAGAGTTAGTAGCCTGAATCAGGTGATTAGATGATATGGACACAATTAGACGATCTAACGACCAGCTGGCGCCTGTATTAGCAGGGAAGCATCCCTAAAGACCAATAACGTTATCGCATGTGCCAAAACCAGAAATAGAGACTGAATAAGCATATTTCAGAGGTTAGCAATACAAGAATTTTTTAGTATGTTAAGTGGTCCACATCAGTAGTCAGTGACGAACTAGTATCCCAGCCGGTTCTCGTAAGATATTGAGATACAGAGTCCTAGGAGAAGGCCAGTCTTTACAGAATTGCTCATAAGATCGAGAATTTCCCAAAACAGCAGTATAAATTCAAGTGGATACGAACAAGGAATAAGGAATTGGTAGTACTCTGCTAGCACAGTGTTTACTAAGACAAGGAAATCGGTAGGTTCCCTGTGAAGATCCAGGGACTGATCGCCTGAGAGTAAGTCCGACTAAGCCCAGCTCTACAATTGTTCAATTAGAAGAACAAAGCAGTTAGTTGTCCACAACTCCGTAATGCATGAGCTACAGATGTCTGAGTAGGATATTTAGAGCATTGTTAGACTACTTCAGCATTCGAGTCATTCAGCCCAGCTATTCAGTTATTCACAGTTATTCAGCCAGATTATTAGAGATCATGATCACTATCAGGATCCTCTGATCAGATATGTGCACATGGTGTGCAGACAGTCATACAGATTATCCCAGCAGCAAGTAGCATTAGCATGTGGGCCATAAGGCCAGATAAGCTCTAGCTATACAGAGAGATTACTTGTCAATTTCTCCGGTATGATAAATCAGTATGACCGTCAATTACATGCCAATTGCTATAAATGTGAATCTGGCTGAATTCAGTAGTCTTTTTGGGCACATCGTGTCGGAGGTTGGTATACAGATAGATACACAGAAAATAGAAGCAGTGAAAACATGGCCCAGACCTACCACTCCGACCGAAGTCCGCAGTTTTCTGGGATTAGCAGGGTACTATAGAAGATTTGTTGAGGGATTCTCCACCATAGCGGCACCTCTGACTAAGCTGACACAGAAAGCAGTAAAGTTTCAGTGGACGGAGGCATGTGAGATGAGTTTCCAAGAATAGAAAGACAGGTTGACCTCTGCCCCAGTATTAGCATTGCTATAAGGTATAGAGGGTTATGCAATTTATTGTGATGCTTCGGGTGTTGGGTTAGGATGCGTGTTGATGCAGCATGGTAAAGTAATTGCTTGTGCTTCCAGATAGCTGAGGAAGCATGAAAAGAATTATCCTAATCATGACCTGGAACTAGCCGCAGTGATCTGATCTCGGGCAAAAATAGCATGCCCGAGTGATGCTTTATACCTTAATGTAGTCTTGTTTATCTAAGTTATTTTATACATTTTCATGTAATTTTATATGAATGTGAAGATATGTGCTAACCAACATGATTAGCCTTTGTTTTGTAGGTTTTGATGACTTTTGAGTAACTAATCCATGAGTTGGTGAAGTAGAGGCTTGGAAACGGAATTAACCCGCGAACGTCGGCAAAGAGGAGGGACAAAATAGCCCAACTGCGCGTCGGCAACGTACCACGGCAGGCAGGCTGATCACAAAAGCCCACCTGCACGTTGGCAACATGCCACAGCAGGCTGGCTGCACGACATGGAGGTGTCAACGCGCTGCCCAAGCAGCGTGACACGCTGCCAACGCGGCAGGGTGCTGCCGAGGCCAAATTTCGGGTAATTTCCAGAGAGCTTTTGCGTTGCCTCCGTGTCACGAAGGCAGTACTCCGCGATACACTCCATGACATGGAGCCGTTCCACGACAGGCTAAATTAAGCACGTTCTCCATTTACTATAAATACGACCCTTAGCTCCTAATTCCATTTGGTCACGATTTTATTCTGGAAAACTACCTAGGAGTGAAGGGAGAAGTGGGAGAACTCATTTAGGGTTTGTCAAATTCCCTTCTCATCTACCAAATTCATGTAAGTATGTTAGTTTAGTAGTAGTTAGTTGTAGTTTTACGAACATGAATGGCAAGAACCCTTCCTCTAGGGTTGAAGCCATGAATTATGATTGTGATTTTATGAAATTGCTTTGGAAATAAGTTATTGATTGTTGTTTTCGTCTTGCATTCTGGATTGTTGGTTGATTTTATGATTGATCACCATGAAAGCATATTTGTTAGCTTGAGTAATAGCTTGAGAAAGCATTACCTAGGTCAGGACATGAGAATGTGAGGAGCATGTTTGTATCTCGGGAGAGATTTTTGTGTCAGGATAGAAATATACCTAACACCGTGCTTGGTTGACACACGGGGGTTATGAAAGACCAACTTGGGATGTCACATCACCACTCGAAGAAGTAGTTGTGAGGCTAAGTTGAGTTAAATGGTTAGACGCACGAAAGTACCTAATCGTTTCCCCGTAAACCACAACATAATTGATTGCCCGAGACTAGAAATTAAACTCCTCGCTCACAATGATGCAGTGAGGCTAGATTGCCGTGTTTAGAGGCTAGAAAGACCATAAACATGCAATTATAATTATGTGAAATAACAATTGATAGTTCCATGCTTAACCCATTGCAAAGTGTAGTATCGCATGATTAATTGGTTTTAACTCTATGTTGCTCCTAGAGTAAATTCAGGATATTTCGTTGACCAAAACTAGACTTAATTAAATCTCAATCGAAAATGTCTATAACCAATACTTGAGGTATTTAAGATCACACTTAGAATGGATAGTTATAGGAATGGGTCCAGTCCCTGTGGGTTCGACATTCCGGTTCTTAAAAAGAGCCACTATATTACTTGCACGACCCGTACACTTGCGGACGCGCGAATCGGGAACGTCAAGTTTTTGGCGCCGTTGCCGGGGACTCGGCGAAGTTTTGATAATTTATCTGTTTTTGTGTGATTTTTTAATTTCCTAAACTGTTGAAAAACTTGGTCTTAAAAACTTGGTTTTAATTTTTTATTTGCAGGTGACAGGTAGTCCTGCCAAGCTGGCTAGAAATAGAGAGCTTGTGGAACCGTTGCTGGAACCTGAACGTCAAATCCATTTGCGAAGGAGAGTAGCTCTAGAGCAAAAGCTGAAGAGACTTCAAGAAAAGGTACAACAACAACAACCCGCGGGACAAGCACAATTGTCATCTGAAGCAATGGCAGCAAGATCAGTTCGCGAAGTGGCAATCCCACTAGCGACAAATGTGACCTCTAGCATTCGTAAACCGGAGTCTGGAGGGCACTTTGAGCTAAACAAAACATGGTGCAGTTGTTACATTCTAGTGGTCAATTCACTGGGATGGCACATGAGAACCCGCAGCAGCACCTACAGAGCTTTTTAGAGATTAGTAACACGTTTGTCCCCACCGGCGTGTCCACAGATTATGTCCGACTGACCCTCTTCCCATTTTCACTGTTGGGAGAGGTAAAAAAGTGGCTGAAGGCTGAGCCACCGAACTCCATAACTTCATGGAATGACTTCAAATTGAGAAGAAGTTGGAGAAAGAGAGGAACAGAGTGGAGGTTGTTTCCTCTCAATAGCAAAAGAAAAGGATATGGTTCTCGAACGGGAACCCAGGTATGAGGATGTCCTAAAAAGGACAGTTCACGTCGGACAACGACATAAAATAAGGCGTTGCTTGGGAGGCAACCCAAGGGTACCTCAGGTACAATTTGTAATTTTGATTTTTGTGTTGCTTTTGTTAGTTTCATTTTGTTTGTGTTTTTGGTGGAAAGTTAAGCACAGATGGAGGGAAGTCTGAGTACCGAGAAGGTGGAATCTAAAGAGCATGGAATAGAAGAAGTGTGGGGTCGAACACCCACCTCTAAAAACTTGAAAGAAAAGCATGCTTTTAACTTGGCATAGAGGCTCAGGGAGTATTTATCACCCTTTTGAAATTTTAATTTGATGCTATGAAGACATAGCATGATTTAAGTGTGGGGTGAGAAAAATTTCAAATTTTTTGTGCTTAACAAGTTTGTGGTGAATGTAATGCTTGTGAGGAATTTGTGAGAAATTTGAAAATTTTGAAATAATTTTCTGAATTAAGCATGACTTCATCACCCGTTGGTTTTTCTTTTCGGTTCTTTTTCGACGAGGGGGTCTTTGAACCAAAGAATAAAAATTTTCTTTTTCATTCCTTTGTCTGTATATAGTGTTTTTAGTCATAGTTAGGGACTGTTTCCGACGACGGATGGATGACGACCGTCTTGAGAAAAAATTAGTCGGTAGGTGTTGGGTTTTTGAAACCATAACTAAGTGGTGCTTGATGTTCTTGTTATGTGCTATACGTGATTGTAAGGTGCAAGTATGCTTAGTGTGAAGTATGCAAGTGTATAACTTTGTGTGAGACACTTAGGCTCTTGTATTTGACCCAATATGATTGAAGCTTAATTCTGAATTCTTGTGATTAGCTGAGTAAGAGTCTACTGAATGTGTCTTGATTTGAGCATGTGCCATGAGTGTAAGGTTTTTGAGTATTCTGTGCTATTGTGGATTGTCTAAAACTTGCCTGGTGTGGTTATAAAACGAAATGAAGGATGTGAATTGTAGGAGATGATTTAGGCATTTCGTTGAATGAACCACATTGTTATCCCTCATTTTACCTACCTTGAAAAATTAATCCTAGTTAACCCCATTGAGCCTTGAGCCTATTCTTTGACAAATGCAACATAAGCTTAATCCTTTTTCTTTCATTAGCCTTGAACTTGATCCAAAACTCCTAAGCGCTTAAAGAAAAAATATGAAAGAGTAAAGGAGTAAGAAGAAGGAAAAGAAAGGAAAAGTAGCAAGTTGTAGAAGGGGAGAAAAGGACAAAGGTGCACTTGTGTGAAAATGGTTGATTATTAGTAAGGCGTAAGAAAACAAATTAATGAAAAATTATTTATAGAGCTCCTTACTAATAAGCTAAAAGTGCCTAAAAGAAAAGGGGACCAAAAGAGGAAAAAGAAAGCTGAAAGGAGAAAAAGGTGAAGTAAGAAAAGGGAAGTTTGTAATGAGGGCGTGATGTATTGAAAGCGCTTAGGAAAGATAGTCACTATTACTGGCCATAATAGTACCTACCTGTACCTGAGTTACATTACAACCTACAAAGTCCTACTTGATCTTACATTCATACATCCTCAATTTAGTGGAGTAAAACACTAAGGGCAAGCATATGGGTCATGACATGATGCATGTGAATTCTTTGTGAGAGTGAGTGTAATTCTATTTATGTACCCACACATGTTGTGACGTAAAAATGATTTTTGCGTGTGATTGGGTAACTCTCTTTCCGTGAGGGGCACATGTTTAATGAAGTATAAAATTCATGTGGGATTTCTTAATTAGTTGATTTGCATGAGTTTGCTAAGATTGAGAGTCGATTCTTGAGGTTAAGAAGTCTTAACATAGTTGTACTTCATTTCGATGATAAAATCGTGCATGCTATATTTGTAGCTTGTTATCTTACGTAATCATTACAGCCGTAGCTTGAATACTCTTGCTAAATGAGTTATGGGTGAGTCTCCATATGCATGAGATGTAAAAGGTTGTTTGAGGACGAACAAGACTTTAAGTGTGGGGTAGGTGATCTCGGGCAAAAATAGCATGCCCGAGTGATGCTTTATACCTTAATGTAGTCTTGTTTATCTAAGTTATTTTATACATTTTCATGTAATTTTATATGAATGTGAAGATATGTGTTAACCAACATGATTAGCCTTTGTTTTGTAGGTTTTGATGACTTTTGAGTAACTAATCCATGAGTTGGTGAAGTAGAGGCTTGGAAATGGAATTAACCAGCGAACGTCGGCAAAGAGGAGGCACAAAACAGCCCACCTGCGTGTCGGCAACGTGCCACGGCAGGCTGGCTGCGCGACTTGGAGGTGTCAACGCGCTGCCCAAGCAGCGTGACACGCTGCCAACGCGGTAGGGTGCTGCCGAGGCCAAATTTCGGGTGATTTCCAGAGAGCTTTCGCGTTGCCTCCGTGTCACGGAGGCAGTGCTCTGCGATACACTCCGTGACACGGAGCCGTTCCATGACAGGCTAAATTAAGCACGTTCTCCATTTACTATAAATACGACCCTTAGCTCCTAATTCCATTTGGTCACGATTTTATTCTGGAAAACTACCTAGGAGTGAAGGGAGAAGTGGGAGAACTCATTTAGGGTTTGTCAAATTCCCTTTCTCATCTACCAAATTCATGTAAGTATGTTAGTTTAGTAGTAGTTAGTTGTAGTTTTACGAACATGAATGGCAAGAACCCTTCCTCTAGGGTTGAAGCCATGAATTATGATTGTGATTTTATGAAATTGTTTTGGAATTAAGTTATTGATTATTGTTTTCGTCTTGCATTCTGGATTGTTGGTTGTTTTTATGATTGATCACCATGAAAGCATATTTGTTAGCTTGAGTAATAGCTTGAGAAAGCATTACCTAGGTCAGGACATGAGAATGTGAGGAGCATGTTTGTATCTCGGGAGAGATTTTTGTGTCAGGATAGAAATATACCTAACACCGTGCTTGGTTGACACACGGGGTTATGAAAGACCAACTTGGGATGTCACATCACCACTCGAAGAAGTAGTTGTGAGGCTAAGTTGAGTTAAATGGTTAGACGCACGAAAGTACCTAATCGTTTCCCCGTAAACCACAACATAATTGATTGCCCGAGACTAGAAATTAAACTCCTCGCTCACAATGATGCAGTGAGGCTAGATTGCCGTGTTTAGAGGCTAGAAAGACCATAAACATGCAATTATAATTATGTGAAATAACAATTGATAGTTCCATGCTTAACCCATTGCAAAGCGTAGTATCGCATGATTAATTGGTTTTAACTCTATGTTGCTCCTAGAGTAAATTCAGGATATTTCGTTGACCAAAACTAGACTTAATTAAATCTCAATCAAAAATGTCTATAACCAACACTTGAGGTATTTAAGATCACACTTAGAATGGATAGTTAGAGGAATGGGTCCATTCCCTGTGGGTTCGACATTCCGGTTCTTAAAAAGAGCCACTATATTACTTGCACGACCCGTACACTCGCGGACGCGCGAATCGGGCACGTCATGATCCACGCCCTAAAGATATGGAGACATTACTTGTATGGCATCCATGTGGATATTTTCACTGATCATAAAAGCCTACGGTATATCTTCACTCAGAGAGAGTTGAATCTGCGGCAGCGTCGCTGGTTGGAATTACTGAAGGATTATGATGTAAACATTTTGTATCACCCGGGAAGAGCCAACGTAGTAGCAGATGCCCTCAGCCGCAAATCTATGAGGAGTTTGCCGTACTTACAACCCGAGCAGGGGGAGTTGGCTAGAGAAATACACCAGTTAGCCAGTTTAGCCGTTCGTGTAGCAGAAACAGAGGACAACAGAGCGGTAATTCAGAACTCCACTGTGTCGTAGTTAGTTTTGGAAGTAAAGGAACGGAAGTATGAAGATCCTGACCTGGTTCAGCTTAAAGATAGAGTTCAACAAGGAAAAGCGCCAGATGTTTAGGTAACTGAGGATGAAGTGTTACGATGTAAAGGCCGCCTTTGTGTACTAGATATTTCAGGGCTTCGCCAACAGATTATGAGCGAGGTACATTACGCCCGCTATTCTCTCCATCCAGGCGTGACAAAAATGTACCATGATATCAAAGAAATCTACTGGTGGCCAGGTATGAAGAGGGAAATAGCAGAATTCGTAGCTTAGTGTCCTAACTGCCAGCAAGTAAAAGCGGAACACTAGAAACCAGGCGGATTGACTCAAGACATAGTTGTGCCTCTTTGGAAGTGGGAAGCAGTAAATATGGATTTTGCAGCAGGATTACCCCGTACTAGACATAGAAATGACTCAATTTGGGTAATTGTTGACAGACTGACAAAATCAGCCCATTTTCTGCCAGTAAGGGCTACTTTCTCGGCCGAAGATTATGCTGAGTTGTATATCAGAGAAATAGTCAGACTGCACGATGTTCCAGTATCCATTATCTCTGACAGGGGGCGCAATTTACATCTAAATTTTGGCAATCATTTCAGAGAGGCCTGGGAACACAGATTAATCTAAGCACAGCATTCCACACTCAGACAGATGGGCAGGCAGAATGCACTATTCAGACGCTCGAGGATATGTTGCGAGCGTGTGTGTTGGACTTTGGAGGTAGTTGGGATGAGCACCTACCACTTATTGAGTTTGCTTATAACAATAGTTACCACTCGTCTATCCAGATGGCGCCCTATGAGGCTTTGTATAGGCGAAAATGCAGATCGCCAGTTGGCTGGTTTGAAGTAGGTGAGTCAGCGTTGATTGGGCCGGATATTGTTCATCAGTCAGAGGAAAAGGTAAAGCTTATCAGAGAACGCCTACTGACTGCTCAGAGCCGCCAGAAATCATACGCTGATGTGCGGCGTAGAAACCTGGAATTTAATGTGAATGATTGGGCATTTTTGAAAGTTTCTCCTATGAAAGGGGTGATGAGATTCGACAAGAAAGGTAAGCTCAGCCCAAGGTTTGTTGGGCCTTATCAGATTCGTCGAAGAATAGGCCAAGTAGCATACGAGTTGAACTTGCCTCCAGAGTTAGAGTCTGTTCATCCAGTTTTCCACGTGTCTACGCTGAGGAAGTATGTAGGAGACCCCTCTAGAGTTGTCCTAGTTCAGGATGTCCAGGTTACAGAAGAGTTGTCTTATGAAGAGGTTCCAGTAGCAATACTAGACCGGCAAATTCGTAGGTTGAGAACTAAAGATATTGCTTCTGTCAAAGTATTATGGCATAACAGGAATCGAGAGGAGATTCCTTGGGAAGCAGAGAAGATATGAAAGTCAGATATCTTCAACTGTTCGAGACTTAATCAGCCAGAGGTACGTTAGTATTGTTGTTTTATGAATTGCCTTATATTATGTGGATAAATGAAATAGTTGACTCTAGTCTATCGCGTGATGAATACTATAGTATTGTGTGGAGTACCTGTATTGGACTTTTCTGCATTTCAGGATTTTTAAGATAGTCCATATTACAGGGGAAACTCTGCCAAAATTTTTCTAGAACAAGTCAAGTAAGTTGAAATTCTTGCAAGTAGAAGTTTACATTCGAGTACGAATGTTCTCTTGGAGGGAGGATGTTACACCCCGTAAATTCCTGACATTTAGATGGCCTATTCGCATGTTGGTTAAGAGTTTTAGAATGCCATACATGATAGAAAAAGGCCTGAGGGAAGACCGGACAAGCGCCACGTTGAAGCGTCGCAAGAGGAGGCCAGGCAGACCCCCTCCGTGATGGCAACGTGCCACGGAGGCTGCCTCTCCGCGATGGCCAACGTGCCATGGAAGACCTGTCCAAGCTCCACTATATAAAGTCCCACTTCGGTTTTTAATCATTTATTTCCATTTCATTTCCAGTGAGTGACCAGAAACAGAGAGAGATGAGGGTTTCCTCTAAAATTCCGTCAGATTACGCCGTCAAACGCAGTCCAAACTCAAATTAACTTCGGATACCGAAGTATTAAGCTGCAGGGAGCATTCCTATGGAGTTAGTTTCATGAAATTCGGCTGGCGAACCGTCATCCTACCGAGCTAAGGTAAGAGGAATTGCTCCAAATTAGTGTCAATATGCTCCTAGCCCTAAAGTGAGTATTTCTCTCTTCTGGACTTCCGAGAAATAGCGAGTTTTCGGTTGTTTTTCGATAAGTCAAAGTTTGGGCTATATATATATTCAAAGTAGTGTTTTCTTCCGGAATATTGATGAATTTACTTCTAATTGTTGTGTATATGAATGTAGTTGGAAGAAATAACTGAATATTGGCCGAGTTACGTCAGTTAGTCCAGAAGTTAGAAACTGAGGTATGTAAAGCCAGTTTCTTCGATAAGTTAGTAATTCTAGTATAGTAAAATAGAATAAATTCCAGAAGGAAGTTCCAGAAGCCGAGTATTAAGTATGTTTGTATTATTATGTCATATCATGAATAAAAGTCAGTAAATCAGTCTCAGATAGTAAGATCTTATCCCAGACTCAGTTTAACTCAGTATTAGATTCAGTTTAATTCAGCAAGAGATTCGGAATAGAATATCAGAACATGGATAGTATTTTCAGATTTAGTATACATGTTATATATGATTATTGTTGCTTGTTGAGACTTGTTTGTGATATGTGGGCACCCTTAGAGCTTCCTTGCCGCCCCAAGGTTAATAGCTGTGTCGACTCGCCCTCTAGAGGGTGAGGATACGTCACTCCAAGGAGTGGCATGCCGTCCGCAGTAGAACGAAGATGGGATGCAACATTCCCTATAGAAGGCTGATCAGCATTATAGCATACCCTGCCGAGCGCTTACGCCCAGGGCACAAATTACAGATTACAGATACAGATCTCAGATTACAGTTACAAGAGTCCTCTGGACTCAGATACAGTTATAGTCAGGGGCCCAGAGAGCCCAAGCTGCATATCCAGGGGGCTGGCGGGATGCTCTTAGTTATTAGGTGAGTGGAGTGAATTTATTTTTGGATGGTTTGACCCGGGTAGGGGTATATAGATTGCATGTTGATTGGCACCTTTCGTCTTATGGGGGCTGGTATAGGTTCTTGTATGCTATATATATATATATATATATATGTTACTTATTAAATTGATAGATACCAAGATGTCGCATCGACAAGTATAATTCTTATCTTCTTTCCAGTACAGTTGAGCTCGGTAACAGATTCTGCTATTCCAGGCAGTTTTAGCTATCCTCTGTCATTTTAGTAACTACCAGTTTACTGTTTATCTTCAGTTATGTTCAATTTGCTTTGCATACTCGGTACCAGTGGTACTGACGCCCGTTTGGAGGCGCTACATTACTTGCCTGCAGGTACTCGTAGACGAGGAGTCGATCCCTCATAACTCTAACCAACACACAGAGTCATCAACTCCTGTCATCCGGAGCTAGACAGCTAGAGGTTTACTCCTTTTCTTTTGTTATGCAGTATGGGTAGGCCAGGGCCCTGTCCCGACCATCTTATCAGTATTCTTAGAGGCTTGTAGATTGTATATTCCCTGTGGTTAGCTGTACCGATCGTGTGAGGCCGTGTGTATGTTTTGGTTTGTTTATGATGGGCGTGTGGGGCCTTATTCAGTTGGTTGTGGTGACCTTGTCGGTCACATAGCAGATTAGCACTTGTTATCTTGATTCAGAAATAACTAGACAGCATGGTGGTCTTGTCGACCCGCATAGGTTCCCTATTGACACAGTTGTTCTGGGTAGCTGTTGTTTTCTTACAGGTGGATATAGGCCTAATCGGCCGGAGGTTGTATTTACAGCCGTTATACAGCCCGTCGTTTTCTTGAATCCAGAGTTAGAGCCAGCCGGGCACCAAAAGTTCTTAGGCTCAGCTAGTCCAGTAGTCTAGGTCCTAGTAGGGCACCAAGTGCCAATCATGCCTCCCAAGGCAGAGCGTGACACTTAGTTCACACAGTGTAAGTGATCTAGAACTTGCTTGGTTTGTCTTTTCTTAGATTATAGGATAGTTGATTAGAAAAGAACCATAGGTCGTTTTTTATTTAGTCCATTCTTAGCTTAAATTGCTCGACCAACTGAAATGAATCCCTTGATCCCATGTTTGAGCCTAAAGTGGACCTTTTCATTGATTAGCCTATTCACCTTTCCTATTTTGTTTATAATGAACCTCAACTCAAGAAAAATGCCTAAGTTGACGATGGCTATTGTAGGGGTGCATAGATGAGATGGGGGAGAAAAGAATAAGCTAGTCAGTAAAAGGTGGGGTATGGTGTTAACAAAAAGAAAAATAAAAAAGAAACATTTGAAAGTTAAAAGAAAAAAAATAAAAAATAAAAAATACACCACACCCACCAGTTGAAACTTGAAGAAAATGGAGAAAGGGAGAAAAAGGGAAAAAAGTTAAAAGTGAAGCCAAGAGTTGTGTAATGCCAAGGAGGATTAGTCATTATTGTTCATATGTACCACACCTATACCCAAGCCTACATTACAAGCCAATAAAAGTCCTATAGCGCTCTTAACCTAACTGTCTAAAAAGCTAGAGTAGAGAAAATAAGAGCAAGAATATGGTATCACTTGTGCAGTATTTGAAACTTCTTTGTGATAGTGAGAGCTTTACTTGATAGTCCCGGTTTTATGTATACATATCATTATGAGTGTTTGGGACTTCGATTATTGTGAGGGTACATGGGTTGTATAGCATTCTACCAGTTGTTTGTGTAAATAGCATTAATGATAGCTCAATTGTCTGTTAATAGTTTGATGTTGTTTCTGGATCCCTTTGTGTCATGACTTGTAGTTACATTTATACATAGCAGTCCTGGTTTTGAATGTCAAAAAGAAAAGAGGGTCAATACTTGATAATCGTCATGTGTGTAAATTTTGGTGTTGTTGGCTATAGGTCTTCTGTTTTACTTTCTAGTTAAGCGTCGTGTTTATAGTTGTATTTTTGTTGCTTGAGGACATGCAAAAAGTTCTAAGTTGAGGGTATTGATGTGTTGCGGATTTACGGTACTTTTGACGTTTAAAACATAAGAAAAATGCTTATACTTAGGTGTGTTTATACGGATATGAGTTGCTTTTACCTTGTTTTCAGAAAAATCAGGTCGGGGAGTTGGATTGTGGAAAAGGAGCTGAAACGAAGCAGAAAATGACTTGGTGCAGGTCTCAGTATGGTATGTACCATCCTGGTATGAACCGTAGCTGAAACTCGTAGCATAACTTTAGAAAAAGTGTAGAAGTGTAGAGCTATCTTATGAGTGACAGTACGAGCCGTACATTCTAGGTACGAGCGTACTGACTGTTCGTGATACAAGATATAAAAGATGGACACTTGCTGAACCTAGTGGTATGAGTGGAAGCCACGAGTCATGAGGGTAGGGTACAAGTCGTACTAACAGACTCGTGGTAAGATTCTGAGAGTTGGGTACTTGGCAAATTTTGGGCATGACAAGATTGTACAAGTTGTACCACTATTGTACAAATCCTAAGAAAGACTCATATGAGAAATATCAGAGATGCCAAATTTCAGAAGTTCAAGGCACAACAAGCTCCTATGACTCGTAGTATCATTGTACGAGTCGTACCAACCTCCAGTACCTGAGAAGACAGAAGGTGCAGAATGGTATTACGGAAGCTTCCTATAACTTGTACTATCATGCTACGACTCGTAGGACAAGTCAGCAGCAAAATCCCTGTTATATTAGAAAAGAATTTCATTAATTGTATAAATACTTTTAGGTTATTTTCCTTAGGAGGATCTGACACTTTCCAATTGTAATTGTAGTTTTTCGATTTTCTAACTTATTGGAAAGCAAATACTCGAATACTTTGACAGATTTCATTATTATTCTTATTTTTTTGACAAGTTGATTGTGCAATTGATTCTTGGGATTTTCTTCCATCAATACTATAAGTATTCAATTATGTTTTCTTCTATGGAATTTGATTTTATTCATGCAATCATGGATAGCTAAACCCTCTACAACTAGACTTGTGGGAACCATAGTGGAATAACAAACTAGGGTTATCACAAAGTGATTCTAAACCAATACGAATGCATGTATTGTTCCTTTCTTCATGTTTAATATTTCTTAATGGTGCACAACATTAGGACTAGCCCGAATTCTCTGTTTGTTTAAACCTAAAGAAGTAGAGATTAGGAAAAGAAAAAAACAACAAAGCCTTGAAATTGAGTTTCATTGAATAGCTTGAGCTGCGGTCGCAGGAGAGTTAGTTTGGAACTATTGATAAAGGAAAAGGTGAAATCGCTCATGAGACTTAACCGGGTGATTGAGTAGAGTCATCTAATAGGGATGAATCAGTCATTTATATGAACATAATTTATCAGTTCTATAGGCTAAGTATTGAAATAGATCACGAGTGTAATGATTTGACCTAGTTAGGAAGCCATGGGGAACACTTCCCTAGTTAATTGCATAACTATCGATCACAACTCCAAATCACAATATTATTACTTGATTTTAAACCCCCTTTTTTAGGAAATAATTGAACTAAAAGTGTGAATACTAGCATTAGTATGTATCTTAATCATATTCCCTGTGGGATCGACCCCATACTTCTTCAGGGATGTAATTTGAGCGTTATCATCTGCTTCACCCAAGTTCGGGGCATGAGAGGGATATTACATTCTCCCCTCCTAAATAAACGTTCATCCCCCAACATGTTTAGAATTATGATTGATCTATCAAACAAATGTGGTTCACAGAGTACATCATGTTTGTTAATCATCAAAATACATTAAATTTAATAGAAAAAGGGCGAGAATCGTGCTCAAGTGAGACGAAGGGACATATCTAGTCTACTACAGAGAAATCCTCCACTATTGTTAGACCTGGACTTATAACTTGAAAGTGGTGAAGCCAACTCCATTGGACTCCACCAAGTCGAAGTTGTGTAATATCTCATGACAACAACTAAGAAACTCTTGATTATCAACTGAATAATATTCTTATTGTAATGTGAGATAAATCATCTCTTTAACCTATCCAACCTCTTCTACTCACCGATAAATATAGTAGGTTATACTATTGCCTTTGGAGCAATAATGGGTTATGGGGAACCCATAGGCTATGGTATCGCAACTGGATAAATTCCTTGAGCTTGAAACATGGGTGAATACAGGTGCACTAGAGAGTGTGCAATTAGGTTTGGGTTTCTTTTTATTCTTAAGATGTAGCTAGTGTCACTGGTATCACCCCAACCTGAGCCATGCGCTCAAAGAAGCCTATAATATGGATCACGGCCTCCTATAGCACAAGCATAACAATGATGCTCCTAGGAACTTAAGCTAGTCATGTTTTTATGTCCAAAACTTGTTCATCCTCATGAAAATCTAGTGGGTAAAACTGAAGGTTTTGAGCAACAGTTAGTGCTTGACCTCTGGTAGGTGCCACTATATGAGCTTTAACTTAAGCCCCAACACATTGGTTGCCTCCACCTCTACCTCTAGTAGTTACCTTAGCCTTGGGTATAAGCTCTCGCTTATCATTCACAGATGAAAGTGTCTTCACCATCTTTGAGAGAGTGAAACAAGAATGATTTAAAGTTCAAGTTGAAACAAGAATGCACAATAAAGAGAGAGAGAAAGGAAATTCCTAGGTTGACATGTAGCCTCTAAAATAAGTACAAACATCCCGATAACAATATATAAGACTCTACTAGGAATTGCTCGTGAATCATAACACTATTGAACCTAGAGCTCTAATACCATTTTGTCATAACTTAAATTGCTAAGTCGCGATGAAACCTAACCTCAATGTGTTTGGCAAATCAAAAGCATGAAAATTTTAATTTTTAATTTAAAAAAGACTCAATTAACTTGAAAACAAATGGATAACATAATAATATAAGTTTGAAATTGAAATTGTAAAAATGTTAGAAATACCCCTAGAGTTTGGTGTTACGAGTCATGAGCTATTACAAGCAAATTAATGCAATAGTCTCAATACATGATCTGTACAGAAGATAGAACAAAATTCATAAGATAAGGAAAAAGTCTATAGTATTGCGAACTAGCCAAGCAACTCACCGTGAAGTCTCTAAATCATCTCATAATCTCGCTCTCGAGCTTCACTACTGCAAGGGTTGATATCTGCTCAAAAGTGCAATACATGTAGCATGAATACAATAAGAATCCATACTCAGTAAGCATTATCAACCTCCCCCAACTAGGTAGTGACGAGGGTTGGTCAGGAAATAATTACTTATAACTTGTGCAGTCAATATATATATAAACTAAAAGAAAATAAAATACTGAATGGCATAAAAAATATGCAAGGATATAACATATCAAGATATGCAATAAGTACAATATAAAAATTATGTAATAGATAGTCATGTTTGCACCCACGTGATACAATGATTCATATAGGATGAATTCAAATCCACACATTGCATGGATAACTCACACACAGAAAACCACATGTCATAACCATATCAAGGTATAAAAATTGGGTATGAATTTATAAAGCATACAAGTAGTTGACGACTAACAACTAAATATGTAATCTAACGTGTGTGTCACATACCAAGCATGGAGGGGAATGACTGGCACCCTGTGCCGCACCTGATCGAGCATATCCTGCCACAACACTGACTACAATAGGCTAGAACCGATGAGGTTCGACATCGCAACTATAACAAAATCAGAGGAAATGACAACAGAAGACAGAAATTGATGTACAGACCAACCAAAACATAACAACAGACCGTCAATGCCACAGAATAGGAACAATCTATACAATGAGGCCTACCTGGCCCACAAGAACAATACTACCACCCACAACATCCATCTACGAGCCTCTATGAATATAACAGAAATCAACTGTTGTGGGACAAGGCCCCGGACTATCCATAATTCAAACATCTGGCAACTCCGGAAGACTTGAAGTTTCATCGACTCAGTTGGAAATCCACACAGCGACGAGAACTCAATCTACCTGTTGATCAGTACCTATAGGAATGAATGCAACGCCCCCAACTAGGGTGTCAGTACGAAAATGTACTGAGTATATAAGGTGAAAATGATAACAAGATTTGAATTTCAAGGCAACAAGTATATGATATAACAACATGAAGGAAATCACAAATCAAGTAAGAAAATAGAACCTACCTAGCCCCCATAAGCCCAGCAAGTCCAATATAATAAGATAAATGAATAAATAGATATTCAATCGACACCTAGCCGATACAACTCACCTATTACTGCTTGTGCCACACATGATACATCTAACAGACTTACCTAAATCAACCTTAGGCCCCTCAACGACCTCATCTGTTATTGAGTCATGTCTAGCATCCACAACTAACAAACAATAGATAATACAAGGCAACAACCACAATATAATATAAACACAATATGTGCAGATATGCCAGTTCACAATCCAACCATTCCAGGGACACGCCTTGTGGCCTTTAGGTCTAATGGCACATACTAGCCAGGTGCATCAGAAAATCTCAATGGACCCACACTCGTAGTACAGTCACTAGTGCGTTGGAAATACTCAACAGCCATACACTAGCCTCATAACAAGTTGTACAAGACCCAAGTGTGTCGGAACAATTCATCAGTTGTTACACTCACATGTACAATCCCCAAATGCAAGCCCAACCATTACGGAGTCGACTACCACAGCCACTCTAGTCGGCTACGCCTTAGGCTTGACCCCTGCTGGAAACACTCAAACAGCCATTGGGTATCACTGAGCCTTCGGAGGCAATCATATCAACAAACAAGCACAACACACACATACAATGATATATCCATATAATAGGGCAACACAACAACATCCCAATCCAACTACCATCACTATACAACTCATCCTTAAGCTCTAGGCATCTTATTGTTTGTTATTGGAGTACCAAATAGCCGAAAGGTCATAACCTAACAACTCTATCCCTCGAACATCATACACATCTAGAGGATACCACAAATAACATGATCCATCTACACATAACCCACTGGGATAGCTACTAACCAAGTCAATAGAATCACAACCAACACTACAATGCAAACCACAAACGACACCTTCCATCCAACATTCCATCATCGCACGACAACCGACTAAAATAGTATTTGATTTCACGACCTCACTAGTGAGGGAAAGGCCACATACTAACATCCTCTATGCACATATATACAACGGCCAAACAGCAGCTTGCAACACGACAAACTCACACCATACGATAAAAATACGATTGGAATGAAGTCATGCCGAAATGGAGAAATGAAACTCTTAACATACCTTTGCCCGATGAATCTGTGTGGCCTACACATTTCCTCCACATCTCCACACTAGTAAATTAAAGTGGAAACTCAATCAACAAATACATATAATTTTGAATAGCGGCTTTCAATCACCATCCCGTGAGTTATTAATTAAACACTCTTAAAATACTCATAAGAGTTCATAGACAAACTGGAACGAGAAACATTATATAACTTGTGAGATCCCTACCAAATACTAATTCTACGGCCCTCCAGTGACTCAAGGATCAATAATACGTTGAAGATGAAACCCCCAAAAATCTGTTTTAGTTTCCCGCGACTTTTATAAGAAAAGAAACACGAATTATTGTTGCTTCACTGTACGAATACGAGACCAAGAATTTCATGGTTTCAGATCCACGATTTCCTTAGAGACCCCATGTTCTTTGCCATCCAAAATAGAGATACAAAAGCAGCTGCAAGTGGCATGGCCTTTTCTTGAGAAAATAACCAGAGCTAAAGTACCAATTCTTGTATTTTCCTTTAAAGAGATACATCTTGATTGGTCCCACTAAACATATCTCAATATATATATCTCTTACTACTGTGCGTTCTTTTGGTACTAGTAGGTGAAGCTCGTGCTATGCACAGGCCCAAAGCATTAGTTATATGCATGTAGACTTAAATATAATCATATATATATGTAATTTATGATCTCTAAAACATTAGTTTTCATCAATATAAAGGATTATATAAAATATTACAAAGAAAAGAGTTGTACATCAAATCTGCAAGCTGTTGGGATGAATGTCCTAACTTTAATTGTTGATGATGTAGGACCTCATTCTGTCACAACATTGGATTAAGGAAGAGGAAATTAGTAAACAGGGAAAATCACACATGGATGACAAGAACTTAGGTGTAAAACAGACCTTTGCTCATCACAGCAACACTGATACTAAAAGTTGATGATTCTCCTCTTTTCCGTTGTGAGCTAAAATCCACTCTGAAATGAAATTATAAAACAAAAGCAAGGAAAGACTTTAGCAGAACTGAAACAATGAGGTGAAAAGAAGATTCTCAAAGGAAAGGGACAAACATAATAAGTGTCCAGGATGCTCCTTAGAAGTTTTGTTCACAAAACAAAAGAATCAAAAGGAACTTTTAGCTTAAAGTATATGCCACAGATGGCGACTAAATTTTCTTTTTTGTTTTTTATTCTTTTCTTTTTTGGGTAGGATGAGTGGGGGAATATTGTAAACTCCACACCTAAAAACCCCTAACCCATGAGCCCAACAGTGGCCTTGTCAACTTTACTCCTTTGATGACTTGAAACCTCAACCTTATTTTTTGAGGTGGAGTTAGAACTATGGTCATATTTCGTCTATAGAGAACGGCAAGTATACAACTATGGTCCTTGTATACCTTTTTCCTTTTTTCCCTTTGCTCTTTACACCTTTTGGGAGGATACCTTAAAAATTGAATTGGAACTTTAGACGCGACAAAAACTACTCTATTTCTTTCTTATGCTTGCACAGTTGTTAGCCCAAAGCTTATTTGTATATGAGGACCACATCAATGTTATATCGTGCTTTAGCAAAACCAACTAAATTTTGAAGAGTCCTACAATAATCAACAGAAGGAAGAAGTAGAATGATGTATATTCAATTCTAATGAATCAGAAATCTCTTCTAAATTAGCAAGAGGAAGATAAAAGGAATTGGCTACCTTAACTACCTGCATACAGTTGCTTTATTTTTATTTTTTTTGCACATCAACATACCCACCAAATACATGCAGGCACAAATTATTAGAGAAGAAAATGGGCGAAAAGCAACATAATAAAAGAGAAAAATTAACATGAGAAAGTTACAACTGAAAACAATTTTCTATTTTTTTCTTTTCTCAACTCATGATATATAAATGACCTAAATGATTTAATTAAAGAGCATTTATACAGGTATGAGATGCAGGTTTGTGTATGTCTGAAAAGTGTATTATTTAATAAGTAGCATGGCATAGCTCTTTGTCGTAATGATTACGAGGTTCACATCACGATGTTACCCTAGTCTTTTGCTATCGTGTTCATTAAAAACAAAGATTCTGAACACTATGACTGTATCATATATGAGTGTCCATGTTGATGAATGGACACAACTTGCATTATAAATTAGTTGTTGTCAAACAAATCTATACATCTGTATGTGTATAAAGTACATGTTCATTCATAGATGGTAGTCCACCTTATCCCCATACACTGGATAATTTTGTCATTATTTTTGTTCTCTTCCTAAAGTTTGTATCTTAAATTCCATCAAAGAAGTCATCAAATAATTTAGAGAAACATATCTTTGGGGATCAAACATCAGGGTCATTTAAGAAGTTTCCATCTCTTATGGGATCAAACATTAGGGTCATTTAATTTGCCAGGACACACTCATCAAATGGACTATAACTATTCTCTTGACCTTTGTAGAATATCCTTACTTATTTACTAATGAATATCATACGCACATCATTTAGCTGCTTTCTGTTTATGTTATTCTTTAAGGTCATTAATTGTCCCAGTAACCGAAAATGTGGCAAAATTTCTGCAATCAGACGTATTATATCTGAATGGATAAAACTTTTTTTAAAAAATAGAAAGGTCACATTGTTAGATCATTAGGACAATAGGTTGTGCTGGAAGCCATATTTACAAATTCAAATGTGCAATTAATCCTTGTTCTTCTTACAAGAAGAATGGATAAAAACTTTAAGGGACATAATACTAAAACAATGCCAGTTGAATTCATTTTGGACTATAGGGACAGACTTTACCAATGACAAGGATTGACGAAAAATTATCCCAGCAGCTATTTGGTGGACAGTTTGAAAGGAAGGAAAGGAACTCTAAATATTTTGAAGATACAAATAGCCATCTACAAAAGATTAAGATGAATTGCATTCTTCTCTTTTGTTTTTGGTGCAAAGAGGAAAATATTGATGATCAGGAGTAATTCTAGATGTTTAAGGTCCTTGGAAGAAGAACAAGGATTGTATTTTTGCTATTTTGTTTTCTCTTGATATAAATCTCACATTTTGGCTTCCAGTATATATTTTGTATTTTTTATTCTTATGAATATACTGGACATGTTACCTTCTCAAAAAAGAAAAAATTATTTTGGACTTGTTCATTTCAACAACTATTTGTGGATTCAGTAAATATAAATATCTATGTACAGAAAAGGATTGTAAATGCATTTCATGAGGTCAGGATTGCAAGGTATAGCAACGTCTGTTGGACTTCATTGGAATTTGAAACCAAAAATATGCACAACAAATCTTGTTACCTGTCTAGATGCCATAAAGCAGAAAGAACTCACATGTTTTTATAGAAGAACGGAAAAACTGAAAACATCCTCCTTTAAGCTAAGCCAACTGAAAACGTGAATTGAACTTTTTATTCCATCATTCTGTGATATAGTTTAACTAAATAAAATATAGGAGGGTATAATTCAATAAATAAGATGATGCATAATTTTATTTCAAGAACCTCTAACAATGTGCTTATTAAGAACTTACTTCAAGATCTTTGAGTTCAAATAGGTCTTCCACTTAGTTGTAGGAAGCATCCTTCTGTATAACAAAATAATAATCTGCATATTACCATGGACAAAGTGAGCTAAAATATTTCTGCACAAACAACAATCCATGTTCTTCACATACCTCCTCTAGCATATATATAAAATGGTGGTTGAATAAATGTGAGTGAATAATCTCTTTCATATGTATCCATCATATTCTCGGGTATAGGTATTTCAAGAATAAACTTCATGCTAAAAGTCTGTTGTAACTAAGGAATACAATTTTCAGTATATTCAGTATTGCTACAAACATAATCTATCCAGATATCAAGCCCGGATTCCACTTTTTATTTTGTGCCATAAACATTACAGTTTCAAAAATATTTTACAATCCTAATATACAACTTCTAATCACAGTTTAAAGAAAGAATGTTATCTGGCTACTTATCTATTCACTTTCTCTTCATAGTTCTGTTTTGAAAGGTTGCATTCAAGTTGGATAGACTAATTTCCTATGCCATAATCTCTTCTTCATTTGCACCAACTTCCTTTACTGCATACTTTAACTATGAAGTAGAATGTCGTTCAGTAATTAATTCCTCCTCCAACGAGATAATACTCTAGTCTAAATTTCATCAGAAAAATACTCTAGTCACATTAAAATCTACATTCACATAACCACACGAGTTCCTTAAGAAATTATACAACAGATCTGATTTGTCTTTTAACATTTCATTTTTACTTACATGGATTCTCTTCTGATGTCATAAATTTAAAAATCTCATTTTCCAATGCATAAGATCACTAAGCGAGAAAAAATAAGAGATTCTTTTCCAACATGACCACAATAAATAGTTAAACACACATAGCTTATTATGATAATTACCTACCATATTGCAAGAAGAGCTTATTGCTCCTAATTTACCCTTCAACCATAAATTTTTATTTAGATTTGAATGAGTAATCTCCAGTATTATGTCTCATATCCAAGTAATAATATTTTTTCATATCTAGGATTATCTGAGTGTAAATTCTGCTTTTTAGAGTGTTATTGATTGTTAGACAATCACATAGATCTATGACTTTATTAATGCTACAGCATCAGAGGCACACAAAAATTTTCAACCCGCTTATACAAATTAGCATGGATTTTATATGTAACAAAGCAAAAAAAATTCAGATAACAAAAGTTGAAGATTAGAACACATTCCTACTACCCATTACTAAATAAATCATTTAGGCAAACAAAACAAAAAAAAGATAGCAGAAACTGATGCTTAATAAACACAAAAATGTTATCATATTCTCAGTCATAATAAGCCTACATGGAGAACATTAGAATATTGACATTTCATGATGAAGAAGAAAAGTTCAAAATTAACAAAGATGAGATGTCGAAGCCAAATAAATGTAAATGACTAAAAATTATCACCTGATTCTACGTGATTAAGGCAAAACTATTTTTGAAATAATCTAAAATATTAAGACAACCAAAACTTTTCATAACCAGTATAACCATCCTCCCTAGTTCTTAATGATTGATCACCAATAAAATGCTTTTAGATCCTGTATGAAGTCATTCTGGTCAATAAGCACACAACAACAACATAATAAATTATTGTCCCGAGTATCACAAGTTTCAGGACAAGGCAGACAGATAATAATAGTAACAAACAAGAGGGAATGGAAGAAATTGATGGGAGAGATATAATAGAAAGTTACTTTTTACATTGATAAGAACAAAAAGTTGAAGTAATCGGATTGAGTATTAATAGGATATGAAGGACCGTCTTTCAAAACTGAAATAGAAGCTTGTTAGCTTTTTTCTTATGATAGAAAGGTCCAGTAAATGACTCAAAACTTATTACTACATATATAGTAAAATTGAAAATTCAATAATCCTAAAGTTTATTTTCATTAGATTTCTCTTGGCAACCATACTCTCGTTGAAAAAAGAAATACTGTTCAATCTATCATATCAGCTTGAATTAGCAAAATACATACTACAAAAGAAGTCGAACACCATCCCCTTTATAGAATCATTACACTTATCTAATCTTTTCATTGAGTCTTGGAAATTAGTCTTCCTAAAGCTTCATTGTTTAAAATATGATCCTTGCACAACATTCTAATGGAAATATCAAAAGATCCTTAAAATACAAAAGCATAAGAAAGTAAGTACAACCACAAAAAGAATCTAAAAAACTAACTTCTATAACCAATTTTCAGAATAAAATTTTGCTAAAAATTCTAAAATTTGAAGCAGATAGCGT
The DNA here is from genome assembly GCA_035772735.1 of Datura wrightii. Classification (NCBI taxonomy): domain Eukaryota; kingdom Viridiplantae; phylum Streptophyta; class Magnoliopsida; order Solanales; family Solanaceae; genus Datura; species Datura wrightii. The sequence goes on from JASDFA010000007.1 coordinate 104,111,207, forward strand.
AATAAATGTTTTCTTGTTTTTCAATTTCCACAAAGTAGCAAAACCCCATTTAAATTTCAGAGGCTGCAATATTCGAAGAAATTAAAGAGTTTTGTTGGAGTAACTTTATAAATTTTAAATGAAACATACTTCAAAACACAGGCTGCATGAATACAAAATTTTGGGGGGAAAATGTAATAAATTTGCAACGCTACAGTTAGAATTTTTTGTGTCCACACTATACTATCTAATGAAAAATCAAAGTTTAGCCTACCATTTTATACCAATTCTTGATAGAGTGAGACTTTTTCTAATTTCTTTCATTAACACCGTCCTTTTGACAAACCGCCATCAATGAATAACTCTTAGGAGTTCAGAAAGATTCTGTTAGTGATGGTGCTTACAACAATAGCAAAAGTGGTCATCGTCATCTTCATATTCATTGGAGTTCAACGTTTTTTCTCTTTAACTCAGTAATTTGTACTAGACTCAATTTTTAATCACCCTCAGAATTATCTCTTAATCAAAACTCATATCTAGGTATACCTTCAAACTCTTATTTCTTAATCAAAATACATATTTGGGCTTAAAAGAAAAACTTACTGATTTGAGCCAGAAACTTTTGGAGTTTTTCAGAGAAATGGTGGAGAGAGAAACAGAGATAACCATCGTGAATTTATTTTTTTGCGTATACTCTCTAACTATTGGAAGAAGAAATAGTTATGAACATTGTGTCTATTTTAAGCCATGAAATCAGATGTTTTATCTTTTACTCATGATGTACTAATGGCTGCAACACAAAAAAAGTTAAAATATCTAAAATACTCTCGAAGCATCTGGTTATCCCTAAGGACATGTATGACAATTATCATAAAGATTTTATATTTTTGGTCTATCTAAGCAAAGGTACAACCGAAAAGCCTAATTATACAAGCACAATATGCAAAGACTAAATGAAAATTCGAAAATGCTCTTGACTGCAATAAAATCAGGCACCTCAACTATCCTTTCTATAAAAGGAGTAATTAAAAAAATAAAAAGAATACGAGCCAAGTAGCAATATTATAAAGCACTTAAAAAAATAATTTCACGTCAATAGTCATGTAGTAGTTTTTGTCCCCCTTAGCTTTTTATATTAAAAAAGTATTCTCAATTAAGAAGACTTTATCCTTACCATACTTTCGAAAATTTTATATGCTTTAGGTATGCTCAAGCAGCCATGCAACAAGTAAAACATGAAAGTACATAATATATCATAATACCCCAACATGTAACCAACTATATCCGCGCATACGCTTGTCACCCTTCATATACATTACCATATATATATATATATATATATATACATGAGCTCAATATTTTCAAAAGAATACTCTACAAGATTAGACAAATTCCATGATACCCATATGCAAATTTTATACTAGGATGAAGTCAAAGTCAATCAAATAGTTAAACCTAAGTTGCGCAGTTAATATCCAAAATTGATCATGTTTCTGGATTAACCATAACACCACAAATTCGTTAATATATCTAGATTTTCATTTAGTACTTAACTTGATACTCGTATCCTCAATTATTGGTCCCTTAAACCTAGGTCCCCCTCCCCCCCCCCCCCTCCCTCCTAATTTTTTATTTAAAGATTTCATGTTTTAAGCGTTAAATCAAATATAGATTCATATATAACCACAAAAAGTGTTGTAAAATCGCTACCTTGGTATTATATGACATTTCCCCATCATTCCTTCTTTGGAATGTAGCTTACTTCTCCCAAAAATTGAGTTAGAATGACTAAAAATCACTAATTAGCCACTTTTATACTACAACACTTATCGCAGTTGCAATGTCCAATCTCACAATTGCAAACTTGACCATGGAGGTTCTCGGGTGGGTACCTTCGAAAATGCGACAAGACCTTCACAATTGCGGTCTTGCACTTGAGAGGTTATGTCCGCAAATGCGTCTGCACAAAAAAAAAACTACAATAGTCCATTTTGTGATTTCTTGCCTGAAACTCACCCGAACCATCCGGACAAGTCCCAAAACACTAAATAAACCTATTAGAAGTCTCAAATCAAGGAAAGCGATTCAAATACTCAAGATTAAGGGTTTAGGGTGTTATTAATATAGTAGATCTTGAATCCCTTGATTTTTTTCGTATGTCTAATCTCTTTATGTTTTAAATTTTTTTAATGAAAATTTTAATTCCGCTACTAGTACAGACGAACTTGCATGAGCTTTAGTAAAACTAAAAATTTAATTTAAATAAAAGTTAAATGTGTTAAATCATATAATAGAAGAATTAGAAAAAACTTAAAATTGCAGCATCATTTATCTAGTAGTTTGACTAATAGTTTTATTAATTTATTTTTAGTAAATATTTTTAAAAAGATATATTTTTTTAATAAACTTTATATAAAATATTTTTTATTTAAATAAAAATAAAATTTTAAGAATATTGTTAATACGATGAAACACTAATTGTTTTAAAATAAAATGAAAAATTAAAAACAGGAAAGAAGTATATAATAAAATTGCCTTACTAGACCTCTATCTTTAAATAGTACCATCAGTTGTAGAAACTTTCCTAGCTCGACGATTGCAAGTCATTTAACTCGGTCTCTATATATCTCAATATTATCCCTCCGAGGAGCACCATAAACCCTAAAGAATTTCTCAAGATAATTCACACCATATTAGTTTTAGAAAACACCCGTTCTTTTTGTTGTTTGATTTTCTGTGTATTTAGTTAAGAGATATTATGTATAGATCGGGAGCTGTAATGGCTTGGAACGTGTTCAGATTCTGTACTGCCTTGAGAGGGCTTGGTTCGATCATGATCCTTTTGGTTCTGGGTGTTGTCGGAGTTACCTATTACGCCGTCGTTTTAACCAACTATGGTCCCTCCCTTGCCACTAGTGGTGGACTCCTTGATGCCCTCATAGCTCTTTCAGTACTAGTCTTATTCCATTGTCTGGTAAGTTTCTCCCAAATTCTGGTATATCAATAGTGTTTGAAGGATTTATTAATAAAACTTGATGATTTATAGGTGCTTGACTTATTTCCATTTTTGTTATTTCTTCTTGGGTTTTTATGGGCGAATTTATTAGAGTGGGAGCTTGGGAAATCGAAAGTAAATTTTTTCTTAGTCATCCCTAATTCGAATCCTGCGGATAATGTGCTTGTTAAAGATATACTTGAGTTTTGGGTGGTTATTGTCTTATTCTAATGGAAGGTATTGACAAGGGTTAAAAGAAATGGGCTAACGTTTGTGCCAACTGGTGATTTCTTCAATATTAAGTAGAAAGATCACCAGAAAAAAAAACTTCTGCATAAGCAATGGAGATTGTTGAAATTTTTTCTCAGAGACTTTAAATTGTCTTGTTATTGAGTTATATTTTAGGGCTGAGTGGATCTGGATGGATTAGAAGTTTTACGAAGTAGCTAAAAGTACATATTTGTGATGGTTACAGTTGGTGATGCTTCTGTGGTGTTACTTTTCTGTTGTTTTTACTGATCCCGGTAGTGTGCCTCCAAATTGGAGGCCAGAGTTGGACGAAGAAAGAGGGGAAGCTGATCCGTTAACCACATCAGAATTTGGGGCTTCGCCAGCTGACTCAGGGAATCCCAGAATACGTTTTTGTAGAAAGTGCAACCAGTTAAAACCTCCTCGGTGCCATCACTGTTCTGTTTGTGAGTTCTTGTTTATTCACCTAGATGGTGATTTTGGTTAGAGTTTTTTGTCTGAGATTCATTTGTTCTGCTTGCCTGTTTTAGGTGGAAGGTGTGTGCTAAAGATGGACCATCATTGTGTGTGGGTTGTCAACTGTGTTGGAGCATTAAACTACAAGTATTTCCTTCTCTTCCTGGTAAGTTATCATGATTCTAAAATTTTGAGTAGTATTGGCTGCTAGATTCTGAACATACTTGTAGCCTCAAGAAGTGACGACAAATGTGGATGAAGATGATTTTTTTTTTCTTGACTTTTCTGGTTTAATAGCTGGCTGGCTTGGTTGTTGGATTTCTATCCAAAAACAAGAAACATCAGCAGGCTATTAACAGCAATAACAACAAGCGCCTCAATTCCAATCAACTTAGGATCGCTTCGTAGTCCTCACTATTGATTGCTTCATTTATGCTCATCCCAGTTCAACATTATATAAAATAAAAATCAAAATAAATGTCCTAGACATTATCTACATTTACTACTAGCTTATAAATCTCTGACAGGACTAAAAGAATCTAGAAGAATTTGGACCTAAAGTAAACTAACATAACTAAAACTTAATCCTAAATAATTAGTATAGCCTATATAAATGTTTTTCTCCGATTGTGCATATTTTTCGTGGGGTCTGCATGGATTTCAATAGATTATAAGTCTTTGGTGATAACTTCTTTTTATGTGATTTTAGGTCTACCTTGTCCCTTTAAACACCTTTACTCACCATGGTTTCATACTTAGTAGTGCATTTGGAGGTGGAGGATGGATGCATGATATGAGAGAACTGTCTAGCGACTGTTTCTCATCTTATCCTTAATGTGTGCCTTCTTGCACCTTATGTGAATGTGGTCACTTCTAATATTGTGTAATTTTCTATGATCACACATCCATTACACATCTATGCGACACTCATCTTGGGGTAGAGTTTTGGACGGCGAAAGGCGGCAAATGATGACATGGCGAGGCGAGCGGCGAGGTGCTCACCTTTTTGAAACAAGGCACCAATTAATACCAAAAATTAAAATATTTAATTGCATATATAAATAATCATAATCTCAATAGCAATAACATATTAACAAATATTTCAATTCCAAAACTAAAAATAGATTGTAGATACAAAAAATCTAGAACTTGAATGACTCAACAATCCATAAGACAAGCAATACTAAAATTCTAAAATTTTATTCTTCTTCAAGATTTTCAAAATCTTCTAGTCCAACATCCATTTCATAATATTGCCCCTCATCTTCTTCCTCCTCGGATTCTTCATCAACTAAGGTCCGAGTCTGACTTGAACTTGTAGCTTTTGCTTTTCCCTTGTCAAGTGACCTTGACCTTAAACTTGAAGAACTTCCCCTAACCCTAAGACCATAGATATTATCCTCAACTCTAGTCGCTATAGGAACAGTACCCCAATCAAGATCACCTTCCTCATACACTAGTTCATCTTCTTGATTTTCGGGGCTGCCAACACTTAAATCATTTGCCTGATCTATCTTATCCAATGAAATTGGATCAGTGGTATCACGAGCAATATAATGATGTTTCAATGTTCTATTGTACTTAATGTATATTAGATCATTGAGACACGATAGCACAAGCCTATTCCTCTTTTTGGAATGAATCTCTGCATAAGTTGTAGAGAGTAATTACTAATTAGTAGATACTAATAATAATGGCTGCAACATAGAAATAAGAATATAATAATTCTTCTCCTCACATGTTCAAACACACTCCAATTTCGCTTGCATCCAGATGAGTTACAAGTTAGACTTAATATTCTCATGGCAAACTTTCGCAAGGTTGGAGTTTGGCTGCCAAATAGCGACCACCATTCAATTATAGAAAAAATAAATATTTGGTTAATAAGTCAAATAACTTAAGTTAAAGCTATAAAGACAACTTACCAATTCACTTACCCAGTGACCTTGTGTCTCTGGCTCTAATAGCAAGACCGAGCCAAACAACCCATCTGCTATTTTGTACTTAGCAAGCTCACCGACTAGTATATCTTGTGTTGCTTCATTGGCAACCATCTTCTCAACACATTATAGTTATTCCTACACTTTGAAACTTATATCTTCATTCATATTGGCTTTAAAATACATTCACGGGTTCAAAATATAGCCTGCTGAATGCAAAGGCCATTGGAGTTGGTCAGTCCATCTTGTATCAATGATTTAAAAGACTTTCTCATATTTCTTTCGAACTTGACCAATGCCTGTTCATATAGTTTCCTTGGTTTTATCCATTGTTTCATGAATATAGCCCATTGGCGGTTCTTTTCCCCATCCACCAAATGAAACACTTTGATAAAAGGACCACAAACTTTAAGAAATCGGACAACATCATTCCAAAAGTATGTAGGAATAAGAATGATAACAACTTCTTTCCCCAAAACTTTCTTTACAAATCTACTTGAAGCCCATTCGTAGAGAGGATCAAAATTCGCAAGTTCTTCTTTGCAAGTACATAGCGTGCAAAGTCAAAAAGGCCGTTGCGAATCTCGTCTCTGCCGGTTTCACCAAATTTCTTTCATTGGTGAATTTTCTCATCAAATTCAACTACAACGTCCTTTGACTAATGTAAGAATATACATTAGTGGCCTTCTTGAAAATTGTAAAAGAAATATTATAGTAATTATTAGCTTTATAAGTATTAAATATTAACTATAAAGTCTAAAGGAAGTTAAAAGAGTGGAGAGTTATTACCTGAAGCATATGGGTTAATCTTAAATATGTCACCAAACATCAAATTAAAGCAATGGGCAGCACATGGAGTCCAATAAATTTGTGGGTACACAGTCATCATCACGTCACCCGCTTCCACATTCTCACTAGCGTTATCAGTGACAACTTGTACAATATTTTGTGGTCCAATTTCCTCAATTGTCTTCTCAAACAAGTTGTACATTTTATTGGTGTTGGTGGCTTCATTGCTAGCATCAACAGAATGAAGAAACACACTACTTATCAGATAATTCACCAAAATATTGATGATCATCTTTCCATTACGTGTTGTCCATTTGTCCATCATAGTGGAACACCCATACTTTTTTCACTGCACTTTATGCTCCTCAACTAGTGCATCTACTTTCTTCACCTCTCTTTTTAGCTGAGTAACTCTAACTTCATAATATGAAGGAGGCTTCATTCCTGGGCCATGTTGTCGTATGGTCTGAATGAAGTTATCAAATGATTCATAATTGACACAATAAAAAGGAAGCCCTGCATCGTACGCAAAAGCATTTACAACCCGCTCCCTTAAAATCCTTTTGGTGTCATCAATTCCTCCTCATCCTCCCTTTTCAAAGTTCTCTTTTGTTGTGATTTCTGTGGAAAATACAGATTGAGAGGACCTTTTGTCACGTCCCGAGTCTATATCCTGAACGGGACACGGTACTTGGAGTCACCAGTAATCCCAAGTCAACCCATGGTTTATCATAAACACTGGCATTCTGAGTAAAACATAGCGAAAGCTTTAAAGTAATAATATAAAACATTTATGAAAAACAAAGTTGAATCATAAAGTTCAAAAACAACTGAAACAAAGTTGAAGGTCTGAAACTATATCTGTGTCTGAAAGCCAATTACAACTGATTAGTTGCTAGACAAGCTCTCAGCTAACTTCAAGTATAAATTAAAAAAATATAACTGAAAGAAATAATCCTCGTCCTCGAAAGATGAGGACTCACCAATGATGCAGCTGAAAAGGTCTGAGCAAGGTCGGCTAACGGTGCTGTGACTGAGAACCTGCAGCTATATCATAAACTGATACAGCATAAAAGGTATGCGTCAGTACTTTGAATGTACCGAGTAAGTGAGAGAAATTTTACACAAGGAATAAAACAACTGAGCTGTAAAGACATGCAATGACCAACTGAAATACTGAAATTGAATAACTGAATATGCTGAAATGGTCAAAATGACCCTGTCTGATGGTCAAAGACAAGCCATAAATCTGAGATGCTTAATCTGATATACTCTGCTGAATTGAGTAGTCTGGAACTGTTCTAACTGAGCTAATCTGAACTAAACCGAACTGACTAGTGGGAGAGTCTATAACCGACATATAACCACGTGAGCTAGACGTGGAGTCCGATATATACACCCCATCGGTAGGACCCAATTACTTTGCCAGGGTATAAAGACATGAACTAAGTGATCACAGGTCTGGGGCCTTGAGGCCGATAAAATATAACCTATGGTGGCAACGTAGTTTTGGGAACCTGGATGTGCTGGAACCCCGGTCCGCTCGGTGCTAAGTCTTACTCCCACTGGATAGTCCTAGACTGACTACTAAGTTGATAGCTCGAACTGGGGTCCAAGACTAAGTCAGAAATACCTATCTGGAAGTACTCTGAGAGTCTTATCGGACCGGATTCTGTACTGGCGTTCTAAGACTGGTTAGAGCTGCTTATCTGGAAGCGTCGTAACCGTCTAAAGAACAAGCTGTAATTTGAAACTGGGGTCCTAAAATTGGTCAGAGCTGCTTATCTGAAAGTGTCATGACTGCCTAAAAGACCACTAAAATTTGATACAGAGTCTAATACTGATAATTGGGAGGTATCACGGACACCTCAAGGATTAACTATAGTTAAACTGATCAGCTGACATTTTTCTGAACAACACTGAGGTTGCTAAAAATCTGACTGAGATATAAATTAAATACATGTGCTTCCGAAACTGATAGAACCACGCTACAGGAAAACTAGTTCAACTCACAAGTTTCTAATTTCTATTGAGCTGTGACTAGGGCTGAATTATGCTACTAGCTACAATCTTTCACAATTTCTAGAAATAGGGAATAATTAAGAAATCTAAAATCATGAGAAATATTCCCTTTGAATCCACAAAGAAATCTGTGTGAAAACTTTCACATTTTGAAACTATAGGGCTATAACTGATAGAGAAGAAATTAGACAAGGGTTTTAGGGACACAAGGGAAGAACTATTCCCTTGTTGAATTCCCACATACCTGATAATGAAATTCGAAGAAATCCCTTGAGAATCCGAGGAGAAGTGGACTGCCCGAGTTCTTGCTCTGAGAGCTCCTGAGAGAATTTTGCGATTGCTTTCTGAAGGTTTGAGTGGGGAGTGCGGGAGAAGAAACGGTTTAATCCCTCTAAATCCTCTTAATTTATATTTAAACGACGTAGTTTAGGGACTAAATAGGTGGGAAATTACAAAATAAACATGGAAATAAAATATGAAAATTGGCCGACAGGGTCCTAACGGGTCACTCAATTAGTCGTTGGTTGAGACCACGACTCGTTGGGACTTCTCATTGGTCCCATTGCCTGGGACAGGAACACACTGGATCTGGCAACGGGGGTCACCACGACTCGTTGGATGAACCAATGGGTTGTTGGTTCCTTCCGTGGCCACTGCAAGAGGAAACCTGGAGGGGCTGACGATGGGTGACATAACGACTCATTGGTGGACCCAATGGGTCGTTATGTTCATTGGAAGAATTCCTAAAAACCTCAAACTTGACATGACGGGTGGTGACCACAACTCGTTGTGGAACTCAAGGAGTCATTGTTTCCATTTGTCGTCACTGGAATAGATTTCTGGGGTCTCACCCAACGACTCACACAACGGGTCGTTGTTTCTGACGACGACTCATTGATTGACTCATGGGGTCCTGGAAAGAAGTCCTGAGCTAGGGACCAACGAGTGATGGGGCAACTCGTTGTTTCTCACAACGGGTCGTTCCTTGTAAGTGAGTTCTTGGCTGATCAAGAAGGGCTAACCACGACTGACACAACGAATTATTGGAGCTGACCACGACTCGTTGTCTCAGTCGTTCTGAGGCATTTTTCTAGTTTTTCTTCTGAATTTTTCTTGCAAGGTCTGAGCCTGGTCTAGGAAAGTTTCTGGGTGTTACTTTAGTCATGTCGCCTGCCATGGATGAGGCACTACCACATGAAGACATTTTTTGAGTTTTGGAGGGAGGCATCATTTTATCATATTCATCCATATCATCATATCATCATTAATGACATTAACCGCTGGTTCATGTTTTTGATTCTTTGGGTTATTCGCAGCTTTGTTTTCGCATACACCCTTATTTCTTTCCTAACCTCCACCGGACAATTTGAACATGCTTTTACATTTCTATTTCCACCCATCAACGAGTAATACCACCATTGTAAGTATGCTTACAAAACACACGTATAACCAAATTCTTTGTTGGTCCTTGTATACCGCAAGTCCATCCAATGTTTTTCTTTTTGCTACTATCAAACTGAGATGCCATTGGAATTGCTGTTAATGAGCAAATAATTACTGTATTAATTGGTATATAATATGAATAAATTGAGTTGGGTGGAAATAAAAATAAAAGGACTACCCTTTTTTTTAAAAATATGGGCATATTCATACTTTAGAAGAAAACAACGGACAGAGTAGTCAAGTATAAACAAAAAAAACGTGGTTAACAGTTAATTGAAGAAGAAAGAAAGAAATCCAAAGAAGAAAAATAAAAAGAACTGTAGAAGAAGAAATACGTACTAGAAGTTGCTAGTGCTGGTCGGACTTCGGAGTTGGAGAAATCGATGGTGTGGTGTTGGAGAACTGGAGAATTCGATGGTTTGGTCTGGACTATGGAGAAGTCGCTAAACCCAGAGTCGATGTGGTAAGTGCAAAATTGCAATTAAAACTCTAAAATTTCTTTTTAACTGTTGAAACTCTAAATTGATGGCACCTTTTAAAAAAAAATGAAGAAAGGTGACGCCAATGTTGACTTTCTTGCCACATCGCCATTCTTGCCGTAATCTCGCCTTTTGGATTTCGCATCGCCGCGACACTAAAAGGCGATATAATGCCACTTCGCGTCACCTCTCGCCTTTAGCGACGTGGCACTCGCCTTTCACAACATTGTCCTGGGGATACTTCCTTTATTCTAAAGGGAAAATACATAAACCTCCCTAAACTAGTTCCTAAAATATACTTAAAGTTTGCTGGGGGTCCTAGTAGGCTAGTACCCTGAACTTCAGGCCAGTAGCTTTGCACGGTATTTTCTGCCAACTGTTAATTCAACTGACCACAGAGGATTCCTATTACCCAACAAAATATGTTTATTCTCGGCGACGATTACAGTCTTTTTCCCAAGATTAGGCTACAACTTCCAAGTGGTATTGTTATCCCCTTTCTCGACCATCTAGCATAGTGTGTATGTCATTCTTACAAAATGAGAGAACAAGATTAAATATTTTATTTTTGCAACATCTTTTAAATGTATTTTATTATTCCCTTTATTTTAATATTATGTGTCTCACTTCTTCTTCTTCTTCTTCTTCTCCTTCTTCTTCTTCTTTTTTTTTTAGTTTGTTTAAAAAGAATGTTGTTTTCTATATGTAGTAACTCTTTAATCCCAATATCCCATATCTTATGTTTAAGACCACAGGATTTGAAGGACATTTTGGTATATTACACGTATTTTTAGTTTAAATCATAAATTTATAAGTTTCTCTTAATTTTTTAAAATTCTGCGCCTTGTCAAACACACATAAAATGAAATGGAGGGAATGCTTGTTTTCTTTTTATTTTTCTTCTCTTTTCTTCCAAATGGATTTCACTGCAGCTCTTTCCTTTTCTTCTTTTTTTCTTCTCTTTTTGACATTTGCTTTTTTTTCTGTCTTCTTCTCTGTTCTTTTGAATTGAATCTAGATCAATGTCTCCCCTCATCTTTTCTTCCACAAATATACTACTGATGCCTGAGTCGCCGGAACATCCCATAACATCAATGCTTTTTTCCCGTTATTTTCGACCAGCCACCTTTCATTAATGCCACCAGCAAGCTTCTTTCTCCCTTCAAAAACACAATTTCATAATCCTTCTCCCTACAAACCTTTTTTATGCAAAAAATAAAATTAAAATTAGAGGGGGAAGGTCCGAGATCAATCAAAAATTGAACACGGTATGTGCTATGTGGTTGCAAACAAAAAAGAGAAATTTTGGACCCTTGATCGGAAGAGAGTGGTGACAGGGTTGTTTGGGATCATGGTTCTTGCTCGTGTTTTGTCCTTTATTGCTAAAAAGAAGTGGCCAGATGGTGGAAAGGTGGCTGTGGTTTTCACACGATTGAATGATGAACTCGGAGGGGATCTTTATGGAATTAGTGATGTTTTTGTTGTTTGTTTCTATTAGGTGATGTAGAAATAGAGAGTGGTGTTGGGTGAAGATGACAGAGGTAGGACAGAGAGGTTGTTGACGATGAAAGAAAGAGAGAAAAAAGAAAAAGAGATAAAACAAGGAAAATATAACTTGGAAGGAAAAATTTCTTTTTATTGAAATTGGCATGTGGCAAGCAAGGATTTGTTCGTGACAAGCACTTCCTTTCTTAAAATTGAGCAATTGGGTTGCCCAAGAAAGGGGGGTAATAACACCACTTAGATGTCGTTCGGATGGGGGACGAGTACTAGGAACCCCACAAACTTTAAGTGTTGTTTTAGAAATTAGGAACTAGTTTAGGTTGGTTTTTATCTATCCTACTCTCTGGAGTTTTTCTCCACCATTCAAGCTTGATGACACTTACTGTTGGTATCATCAATTCGCACAATATTATAAGCAATTAACATACATCATGATATCACAATGTATTGTGTTAGTTCACTTATAACTAGTGTAAATAAGTACATGCTTGATGTCGATCACTGTGTTAACTCATGGTTGTGAAAATTGAAAATTTCTTTATATCTCCTACCACTTTGTTATGAGGACTTATATATTTAACATAAATTATAAATAATATAAATTCATTCTTCCTCAACACCCACCAAATGGCTTTTATAAATACTCGATCATATGCTTTCTAGAAAGCAATGAACACCATGTGTAAATCTTTCTTCTTGCGAAATTTTTTTCATCAGTCCTCTTAATAAAGAAAAAATAGTATCCTTTGTATATCTACAAGTTTAAATCCAACCCGGTTTTCCGTTACACTTGTAGTGTCCCTAGATCCATGCTCTATCACTCTTTTCAATAGTTTCATCTTATTGTTGATAAGTTTAATGCCATGATACCTTGCAAAATTTTGCCTAGCTTCTTTGTTCTTATGTATTGGAATTAAGGTACTCTTCCTCTACTAATCAAGCGTGCTACCCTTTTTTAGTATAACATTAAATAGTTTGGTAAGCCATACTACTCCAACCTCTGCAATTCAAGATACTTCCAAGTCTCTATGCAGATACCATTGAGACCATAGGCTTTTTTAATCCTCATATGTTTCATGGCAACTTCTACTTTAGACTCGTTAATTCTACCAGTGTAGCTAGAGTTTTTATCATGCACAAATATATTGAGATCTATAAGTTTATCCTCGTGATTTGAGTTGAACAATTGATCATAGCCTCTACTCCTCTCCATGATCTCATTATCTCCATCAAAACTTGTTGAGAATCGTTTTTAATACATTTCACTTGGTTTAACCATTTAAGTTCTTATTCTTATTCTTCTTATCTCATGCATGCTAGTTTGTATGTTTCTTTCTCCCCCTCTCGTGTCCCTAGCTTTTGGTACAAGCCATCAGGGCTTCCCCTTAACTTATGGCATTACTAGCTTCCCTCTTAGCTCTCTTTTATTCTTCAAAGGCTAGATAAGCAAGTTATGTCCTATTTAAATAATATTTCCTCCTTTTCATTTTATGTTTCATAGTTTAATTGGGTTTGAAGTTTAAGAATGTAAACAAGACTTTTGAATCTTGTTGTCTTAGATGTGTAAAGGTGTATATAACATACCAAAAAAGTATCCTTTGGATCTAGTGCCCATAAACATCCATGTCATTCTTATGAGGGAGTGTTATTAAGGATAAAATGAGAATTGTGGAATGAAAAACTTACTAAATGTAGAAAGATAACATTCTTTGTGTAACATACTAAACAGCAAAGTAAGACACATAAATTTAAATAGAGTACAACATTATATTTATGTTTTTTTTCTCAGAAGTTTCTTCACTGGGTATGCTGTTGTTGGATTTGTCTTAAAAGTCTCCTCTGTTATTGCTTATATGTCAAGTGGAGTGATTTTGATGTTCATATATATCACATTATTTCTCTTATTGTATAGTTTTGTTTTTTTTCAGCTCTTTTGATTTTTTGGGGGGTTGGGGTGGGGGGTGAGTATCACACTTGGTTCTGTTGCTTTAGAAGTCATATCCACACTTGGAATCTTAGCAGACCACCATTATCTCCTATGTACAATCAGAGGTAGAGCCAACATTTTTAGTTTATGGGTTCTAGACCACATTTTATTTGCTTGCTAGGTTTTGAATAAATTATTTATACATACTAAATGAATTTTTAACACAAATACAGGGTTTGAGATCCTGTAGCTGGTACTGTGGCTCTGCCATTGTGTACAATTATAGTAGGAGTTTCTTGAATGACATGCTCCTCCTGAAGACATGCTGCTAGTTGTACAAGTACCGATAATAAACATCAACCGGGATATTAGCACTATCCCTGCATACATATCTGAACGACCATTGTGATAATTGTTTGCGAGGAACTTATTCTGATATTGCTTGCTATAACCTTATCATTTTCCAAAATTCATCCGGCGATTTCTGTGAGAGTGCAATGCAGTTCCTTAGAGTATTACAAGTGATAGGTCATATTGATAATTTTTCTTTTTCCGTATTCTTCCTCCCTGTTGGTGCCTGTCAATTGATGTTTGTATGCATCACCATGCATGTGAGGATACATAACAGCAATTGTCCGGGCACTTTCTTCACATTGCAGTATTTTAATGACCATCTTTTCCTCAACTAATTAGAACCTTCTCTTACTGCAGTTCTATACGTTCCTTGAGACCACTGTTGTCACTTTATCATTACTGCCACAATTTATTGCATTCTTCAGTGATGGAGAGATACCTGGGAATCCGGGCACTCTTGCGACTACTTTCCTTGCTTTTGGTATGATTTAGGGATAAACTTGCTACCTGTGATTTCCTGAGACACACTGGTTTTCTTAATTTTTCCACATTTCTTGTGCATCGCAGTCTTGAACCTTGCTTTTGCTTTGAGTGTTTTGGGATTTCTGATTATGCACATATCCTTGGTGTCTGCTAATACCACAACTATTGAGGTACTCCTTTTTTCTTATTCCTCTTGTAAGTTGAATGTAAAGTGTTTTCCTTTCTATGAAATGCCTAATAATCTGAAACATCATTGATGTTGTGCTCTTTTGAGCCGAGGTCTATTGGAAACCACCTCTGTACCGTAAAGGTAAGGGTAAGGTCTGCATACATCCTACCTCCCCAAACCCTACTTATGGGATTTCATTGGGTATGTTGTTGTTGCTGTTGTGTCATTGATGCTGTCCAAACAGCTTTTGTCTTGAGGCAAAACCAGTTTGTAGGAGAAATCAGTTTGGAAAAGTATCTTTCTTTTCTAGGCACATTTATAGGCTTGTCTTACTTTCAGGCATATGAGAAGAAGACCAGTCCTAAATGGCGTTATGATCTTGGTCGGAAGAGGAACTTTGAACAGGTTAGATAACTGCACAAGATTGCCTTATTTATTTATTTCCTGATGGTAGGTTGCTCTCACTATGATAGAAAAGATAGATGCTTCTCTAAGTAATACTGCGCTCTGATCTAAATTTTTAGGTATGAATCTTATAATTAAGTACCAGATTCATGGAGATGCTCTGGAAGTTATGGTTTGAATGTGAAATAACAAAAAACAAAGTTAGATAAGAAAGAGAACTTCCAATTGCAACTGGCACTCAATGTTTATTCTGAGATATAAATACTTGGAAGCTAATTTAAATCCCACTGTAAAATAAAAAAATACTAAAGAAACTAAACATTATGGTGGTAGAGAATGGGGAATAAGGAAGTGTCATTTACAAAGGGTGGAGAAGTTGCAAACCAGTGAGGACACGATATGCCATGTACATGGGACATTGATGTAATGCACATCTATAAAAAATGTCCGACATAACTGACAAATGTAGTTTCATAATTGAAATATAATAGAATAGTGGATAGAAAAAAGTAATTGCAACTTCTGTTGCTTTATCTTTCTAGTTTTACCTTTCTTTTTAATATATGCTTTCATCCTCTTTATGATATAACAAGCATACGTTAAACCTTCATATTAGATCCGACTTTTCTTGTTACAGTGTTAGCAGTTATTTTTTGAAAAAAAAATAGAGGAATGTTTGGTAGGAGCATACGTTCTAACAGAATGATGTGTTTACTACCTCTCTACCTCCTCGCCTTTGCACCTTTTTCACTTTTTATATGATTTTATCCAGTTTACTTTGGTTAACTTGATTAATTTTGGTTTAACATTGATTATTAGTGTACTTATCTTTTAAGTAAATTTTTTAGCTTTAGAACTACAGGAACAACACGAATAAAACCACTTTTGTACGAAATATCATGAAAATCATAAAAGAAATGAAATAGGTTGTAATCAAAGAAAATTTTGCTTCAATAATAAAGCTTGAACAGTAACTGGGCCAGCAGAATAGGACGAAGGGGGTGAGTAATAACCCATTCATTTTTATTTTTATTTTTTAAATTTTCAGTTTTAAATTTTTTGGAGAACACAGGAAGACAATTTTTATTTATATTTTCATACTTAGCTTTTTGAGCATTTTGACTGACCAAAAGTTGGTATTTTTCATGATTATGTGAAACATCTTGAGTGGGCCTTATATTGAGGTGAAATTTGTTTTGGCTTATTCGAAGTAAAAGTTAGCAAATCACATGATGTTGGCGCTTTGCTTTATACTAAAAAGTTTTTTTTTTATAATGCTCATTCAACTTGGAGGGGATGTTGAAACTAATAGAACGGAGTATTCGGCGACCTTATCTATTTAACAAGGAGGCTCTTAATTTCCATAGTAACCAATGAGGTTTTTAAAACCTTGAGTACTACCTTCACATGATAAATACACAAATAAAGCCCCTACACCATATACTGCAGACATTCAGCTACTACCTCACTGATTCTCTACTTTTTGTTCCCATTCCAAGAGACCACCTAGGTGTCTACTCGGCTGTGGCCCCTGGCTCTATTCACACACCCAGCTATTTGCAACTTAATACGGTGCTTCATTTTTCTCTGTGTACAATTTACTTCGGCAAACTTCTGTCGAAACAATGACATTGTAGGGCAACTTCATATGAATCCTTCATAACTACACTGAACCCTACTAGAAGTTGGATATACCGGTTAGATCTATACGCATATGTGATATTTATAGAACATTTCTATTCTCTGATGCTCCTCTAATGTCTACTCTCCCTGGTGTTCCCAGAACCCTTTACCATGCTGTTTAGCACCAATTCCTATGTTGCTTCATCTTCAATGCCCTTATTCCCTCAGTGTTGTTACTTTATTCTCAGAATCCATGTGGGGTCTCACCATGTCTACCAGCAACATCAAAAAATTCTCCAAGATAACATACTAGTATGCTGCCTTTGGTTCTTTACTGACAGGGTTCACAAAGAACCTAATCAAGGAATAGAATATCAAATTGAACTTCACACAGGAATACAAGGACAGTCCTGATTTCCTTGTGCCTGATCTAACACTAACTGGAAGTTTTTATCTTAAAAGGAGTACAGCTGTGTTACCTTTAGCTATTTTGCCTTATTTAAATGAATAAACTTGAGAAAGCTATCACATGCCTGTTAATTTCCGTTAAATTTTAGTGGTTTAATACGCTGCTGTATAAGACCCAGTGTCAGACTGGACTACCCTGTAAACTTGGAGTACTTTCTCAAGTTTTACTTGTCTTGATAAAACTTACCAGGGCACCATTTGGATTGTTCTTAAAAATTTTAGATCCCTTCCAATTTACCATTCTAAGGTTGTATTATATGAACTAGGTGTTTGGTATGGACAAGCGGTATTGGTTCATTCCTGCTTACTCTGAAGAAGATTTAAGACGGATACCTGCTCTTCATGGTCTTGAATACCCGTCGAAGCCGGACCTTGATGCCCAAGAATAATAATGATGTGCATACCAAATCTAAGTTTTGTCCTTTGCAACAAAATATAGAGTACCTCAGGCTTTCTACTGATTAACCGGCTTTAACTACATCAGACTTGGACCTTTGCATCTACTTGCATTATGCAGAGCAACAGCACAAGAATATGAAGAATCCGAGCAGGCGAACAACTTGTGGATTGGAGCAAAGGCTGGCAGTCCGTGATGCGTTGATATGTCCATTTCATGATTTTTAGATATCTATGTGGAATTAAGATTCTGTTATATAAAAATGATGCCGATCTTTTACGTCTAACGTGAAATTCTTTTTCGTAATTGATTGCAAGATCAGAAATGCAGATAGATCTTTGAAGATTCTCCACCCGAAAACATTGATTTCCTGAATTTAAAAAAAAATGCAGATCAAATCTGTGATGATTTTTTTGTCCGTATGATGGAGTTTTAATTGTTAATGTTACAGACTGATCATCTAGATACTTTCAAAATGTACGTGTTATGTTAGTGTTAGGTGTTCAATGTACGTGTTATGTTAGTGTTAGGTGTTCACCAGACACAGTGGGGACGAATTGAGGTGTTTAGATGTTAATTCTTAAAATTAAAGTATTTAGTTGTTAGTTGAGGTCAAGTTAAATGGGTAAATGATGTGAAGCCAAAACTATATATATATTTAGTCATTGATTATTTCATATTTTAGTACTTCTATCGTTTTTGAGTTCATATTATACTATTTTGTGCTTGGTATTATATTTTAATGTATAAAAATAAAGCAAATTTGGAGTAAAATTGAACAAAAACGATATGAGCTAAGTGAATAATTATTTTATCCTAACTATCACACTGTATAATTTTTTTCATAGTTTTTGTATATTATATAGGGAAAAGGCTCAAAATGCCCTTAAACTATGTGAAATGTTGAACAAAAATGCCATGTTATCAATATTTTGGTCTAAAAATGTTCTTACTATTAATAATTTGGTCTAAAAATGCTCCTTCTGTTATTTTTGAGTAAAAAATGACCTTTTCTTAATAAATATATTATTTTTTTAAAACACATTACTTCCTTAACTTACTCCTTTAGCATCCTTTGAAGCCCTTACAAGATCAACATTTTCACTAACTAGATGACAGAAAATACCATCAAGTGGTCATGACTTCCAGAGATACCTTGAGTGCACAAAAAGAAGGTTAGACAGTATGAACAAAAGAGAAAAAATGTCGAAGTCATCTCCCTCTTTGAGTTGCAGAGCAGGATCCATCACAGGTTGCAGGTTGATTACCCAGAGGAGAAGGGCGATGAACTGAAGGTTGAAGAAAGGAGTAGCCATGAAACCCTAAGGTGAAGAAGATGAAACGATTGGAATCTAGAAGGTTTTGGTCGGAAGGGATAATGAGAAAACATTTATATCCGACCATTTTGGGTCGGATCAAATTTGTATTGGTTTTCCCCTGTTGGGCTTTTCGGATGAAATAAAAGGGCCTGACCCAATAATTTATTAAAAAAAATGTTAGTGTAGGGTGAAAATGAAGGACTAGAATGAGTGAAGAGTAGGGGTGGGCATTTGGGACAATCGGATTGGATATGAGAATTTCGGTTTGAATATTCGATTTTCGGGGATTAAAAAAAGTACAATCCAGATTCAATCCAAATAAGTTCGGATTGGATTGAATTTTTGAAGTTCGGTTTCGGATTAATCGGTTTGGATTTTTCGGATTTTCTATATTGCTTTTGAGCTTTTTAGGTAGTCATAACAAGTAACAACCTCAATCCACCTAATACGTTGCTCCTTGAAATTTATAACTTTCTACAATTAACAAGAATTGAGGTGACTCTACCGCCCATGCCATGTATTAAATTTTACTTACTCGTGAAATATTTTATATTTTTATATTTGATTAATAAAAAATCTCATATTGATTTAATATTATGATGGGTCATAGGTATTAATCTATTGGATCTTGAAAATTGGACTTATTAGTATTGGACACATATAATATGAGTAATTGAGTAGGGTTAAATATAAGGTATAAATATTTTAGATTTTCGAATATCCAAAATTCATAATACTAAATCCAATATCCAATCCAAAATCCATAATTTTTAAAAATGAAATCCAAAATTCAATCCATAATCCAAAAATCCAACCCAAAGATTCAAAAAAATTCGAATTTCAATTTGAATTTCAGATTGGCCCAAACTATGCCCACCCATAATAAAGAGTGTCCGAGTAATGCATTTACATTAGTGCAAGCTTAAGCAGCTTTGTTGAAAAAGCATGTAAGAGAAATCTTATCAATTTTTCTTGGTCATTATTAATTACTAATTGCTTCATATAATTGGCCAATGCGATTGGTTGGGAAAGAATATAAGTCTCCTCATAAACCGATATGGATACAAAGTGTTTCTTTTAAGGATGTTGCACCGGAGCAGTGAAGGTGCCAATTAGTTTTGATTTAGAACCGGAAGACTTTGAAGCCCAGCAAGATTTTGTGGTTGAAGGTGTAGCCTGAGCAGCAGTGGAGAAGATAGAGAGGATCGAATTCTGAGGGATAGCATATGACGAAGGTACAGCATTAACCTTCTTTAACTCCAGATAGACACTACTCAGAGTAAAAGATAGTCGGCGACAAGATTTGACCAATTCAACGAGATTGTGGTCTCTGCAAATAAACAACCGACTTCTCCAAGATTTGGAACCTGGCAAGCCTAATATTTTCTTGAGAAAAAGGCAGTTGTCATCATTGATTTTTCAGTCTTAGAGTCCAACGACATAGGTTCTTAGGTTCCCATCCCTCGACACAGGAACAAGTGATCCTTCACCTTATCAGTAGGTAAGACATGATCGGTCTTTTTCTTTTTTGTGGAGGGGTGATAGGGGGTGATATAGGCTCCTCGGCCATAGTGGTGGGGTCCAAACTCCGCTTAAGAACCCGTTAAACTTTCTATTGGACCTTCTCCATGGAAACAAAAACCCCTTCCGCTCGTAGTTCGGAGAACCCTTTGGAAGACCTACATTGATTGACATATATTAATAAGGAAACAAAATTTCACTTTATGGATACCTCAAGGCACATCAAGTTTCATGATTCTTGGTTTTTCAGCCCTTTGTGCTGGAGATAGACTTTCATTTTTGGTCATTGAACTCAAAGACATCCAAAATACTTTGGACCCATTTCTTAATTATTCTACGGCGACCAAATAGGGGATGAGTAATAAACTTCAAACTGAAAATAGTGTTAAAACATCAAAGATATAAAAAAAGAAAAGAAAAAAGGAAGAGAAGGCAATCTAAAGTATTGAGAACTTATGAGAAAAGTTCCATGATTTCGGGAACAAGAAGTCCAGATTGATATCATAGATGATGATGATCACGAATCTTTCAACACATGCTCGGTCAAAGTCATCATCTAGACTGGATAGGAAGGACTTCATTACTTGGTAGGTCAAGCTCATGATTCCTCCTCAAAACTGATGTAGGAGTAGGAGAAAGATCAAATGATTAAGAGAAAAGGTTTGACCGAGTTTGTTGGCTAGGTGTCAAAGATAGGCTACGACCCTTAACATGGATGGACCAACTTGATCCAGATATACATGTAGGTCTAGAAAAACTAAATAATGATCTCATTGATAGTCGGATCTTCGAAGCCAAGAGTGAATAAGTAGGTGTACATACAAGAGTGTCCTTGCTTGTGGAAGTTTACACTCTTGATCACACCGGGAGCAGATATATGAACTTTTTCCAGAGGATACTTAGAGTCTATTCGATAGTGGGTAGGTGGACTTCTGCAATTGAAGAGACATATTCACTAGCCAACTTATTTCAATCAACTGCTTGATTGACAGAGGCTATCCGAGACTTAAACTCATTATGAAAATTTCATGTCTTTGAAACTATCAGGTCAATAGTCAATTCTGGGGCTGGACTTCGACGACTTTGTTCCTCTTTGGTCTACCATCAGAGATTGAAAATGAAGATGATTGTTTGATGTTCAAAGACAATGACATGATTGAATGACTGATAGGGAAGAAGATCAGGGAAGCATTAGATGATTTAAAGATTGGGTAATTTGAAGTTTCGAAGATAAGGAAACCTTCAAAAATTAAAAGAGTCAAAAAGATTTGAAATTATGTAAAATACGAAATTTATAGGACTTTATAGGAGGGTATCGTCATGACCTTGATCGACGTGTCATATTCCCATTGCTTAGACGAATCATTGTAAATAACATTAATTGTGACAGGAAGCGCATCTTTTTAGCCGACATAAAATGTTTTAGTTACTTTTCCCTCCCAAAGTATTTGCAAAATTTTCTGCTTCTTGGTTAAGCTTTGACAACGTACTCGAAAATTGGGGGGGACTGTCCGTATAAGAAAAATTACCATGAATATGTGAACGCATGAATCAATAACGCATGAAAATAAAGTGATTACGATTTGACAACATATCCAAAAATCGGGGGAACTATCTGTATGAGAAAAAATTATCATGAATACATGGACGCATGGTTCGATAACACATGAAAATAAAGTGATATTAAAAGAGAAGCTAAATGAAATATCTGAAGTTAAGGTAGGAAGTTCCGACAACAACATTAGCAACAGAATACTTCCATCATGATGTCGTATCGAACTTAATAAGGATAAGATTCATGGATCGAAGTCATGTTGGAGAAAGAAAAAGACAAGTACATGTCAGTACATTAGATCCTGAAAATAACGGCTGGTTTACAGCTGGCACTCGTAACGATATTGCATAACTGGAGCATTTCTATCAGATGATGTACTATGAGGTTCAAACAGAGCCATTTCATTGGCTGATGTATTCTAATTTTTTTTTAAATAGTTGAACTGTTTACTAGTAAAAGATTGAATTTTTAACAATACAAGACTATATATCTGCATTCTTGCTGACCTCTCGGTTCTGGAGTTAACAAAACTTTAACTGATATCATAACTGGAGCAACAACTCTTTGATTTACTGTTTCATTCACTTATTTAATTATACTTTCGTTCTTCAATGTCCAATAAGTAACATGTTTGTCTATTTAATCTTTATTTTATAAGTTAAATTGAACTCTATGTCCTTGACCTCACAACAAATTCTAAATATACCGATTTTTTGATACTAAATATATTTTCATTCGCGGGCACAAAGGTTAAAAAAGGGCCTCAACCTCGGTATAAACAAGGCTTCATTAGCATAGGACAAACAGTATAGTTGAGTACAGGCGTTACCAAAAAGCTAATAACGATGGCTACTGCATAAACCAAATACTAATGTTCTGTATCTTATATACATACAAAGAAAAAGAAAACATACTCCAACTTGAGGTCTCGACCATGACAATGAAAAGGCCAAACACAAAGTTAGGCTCTCAATTGATTACCTGACTAGACAATCATCGTTAAAATAACTATGCAATTCATCGTCGAATAACATGCTCCTCACCCGAGTTACGATCTATATGCCTAATCCAACGTTTGGCGTACTTTCGAGCCTTTTGATTTCCATCTTTACTTGCTATATAAGCAATCTCCAATCCGTTCCCAAATGGAAGTGTCACCGATCTCACAACACAAACTTTGGTAGCAAGAACTCCATCCCAACTGAACTTGCTAGTCTCTATATTTCTTATTTTGCTTCCATTTTTGCACACCAAAATGGCACCACGATGGCTCAATCTAGCACTGTAAAAGACTGAAATAAAGTCACTTCTCCTCTCATCCACAATCAAAAAATCAACCCCATTTAGCCTTTTCATCACCTCTTCTGCCTCTCCCACCATCACTTCTGGTAAGGACACCCCTGAATTTTGCATCGCGCGTACGTACTCTAGTCTTGACTCTTCATTTGGCACAACACATACGTATCTAGAGATACAAATTCAGGATTTAAATTCATCAGTTCAACCATCAAAGTTTTTAACTTATTTGATCTGTCTAAATAAGAATGTCATATTTATATATTTAGAAATGATCTAACTTTAAAATTTGATTCCATTTTACCCTTAGAGAGTTGATTCATAATGACATAACTGTCTAAGAATTATTTTAGACAACATTTAAAAAAAAAAAAATTCTTTTCTTAAAATTCTGTGTCCGATTAAACAAACTCACATAAATTGAGTTAGAGAGAATACTAGTTTGAAACTATATATATTTGGTGTAAGAAATACCGCACTACCAAAAAATTACTATTTTTCAATTGAAATTTGCCATTGAAAAATATTAAGTCGCTACTTCCATCGATATTTTGATTGAATCGATGGGATAAAGAAAAATAATAGTGTTTTCATATGAAAAAATTACGAGGTTTCCCACTATTTCAGTGAGAATCTGTTTCCCATACATTTTGCCAGTGAATTGATTCGGTGGGAGATAAGAGGGAAAATCATCTTCTGTAACACAAATTTTTCATTAATTTGTAGTGAAAAAAAATCTATATTTCTAGTAGTCTCGAATTCTTCATACCTTCCACGATTGTGTTTTATCGCGATGGCTAAGCCGATGCTTGTGGTAATTGAATCACCATTGATCTTATTATGACTTTCCCATGCTTCAACTGTTAACTTCGCGTTGTACCCTGCAGCCATAGCTGACAAAAATTCTGCAACACTGGATTTTGTTGAAATTCCACACTGCATATGAATAAAATATCAAAAAACAATTTATGCACCGAATGAAAAAAGAGGCCAAAAAAAAAAAAAGACCAAAGCAAATCTTCTGTTGCTTACTGTTTGTATGGTGTCAAGATAAGCCTTTGAAGCTGTTTCAGGAGACCAAACTAGCTTCATCTTTTTCTTCTTCCTTCTTCTTTGTTTTCAAGATATGAGAAAGAAATGGTGGTTTTCACAAATAACTGTTTGCTGCTTTTAATACAAATTTGAGATTGATATTATAAGGTTTTAACACGACTATTAGCAGTTGTTCTCATGGAATAGTTGACATTTTTTAATACACCAACTACTAGTTGCAGCTCAAGAGTCGATGAATGTTTATCTAACTTTATAAATGTTTTAATTAAACGACTAAGTATAGATCTTATTGTGCACTTTTTCCAACTTCTATTTTTTATTTGTTATGACCTTTTATTTGGTGTTGACAATATAATGAGATATATAACATTGAATTAGTCAACAAGAATCTACAAATTAGATTTTTGTGTTTTTCAATTGAAGTTAGTCTGTTGGCTTGCATGAACTTATTATAAAAATATGATCAGAAAGTCTAATTTTATAAGTCAAGTTGGAAATAATCAAAATCTTATCTGCTTATACATAGGTGGCCGTACTTACAATCTCCAAGTAGTACAACAAATTAGGAGTGAGAAATGAAAAGGACAAAAAGGGAAAAAAAGAAGAAAAAAGGCTGAGGTAGTTGCAGCAAGGCATATAAAGTCAACTTCTCTGTCAAGTGGGAATAAGTCCAACCTATGAATATTAAGAAAATATAATTAATGGCGCGCATGCTATAACTTATAAGGAAGAAACTGCTTCAGTTTAACCTTTTTTTCTGTTTCTTTTGTAAAATTGGTTAAGAGCATGGGTTGTGTAGTCTTTTTATATATTCTTCAATAATTATCATGAGTTGAGCTAATTATTATAGTTACACTAGTGAATTTTGCTTAAAGGATTGCTAAGGTAAAAGTAAATTATGTACATTTAATTAATTTTTTTTTTCGTTTGAGTTTGTGGCAGTTTTTTTTTGTTAATTTTTTCGCATAAGATATTTCATTATTTAAATTATTAGTTATTTGGCACAAGCACGATAAAAGTAAAAGACACATACTTTTTCATCCTTCTCTAATTTTTATGTGATACAAAAAATTATAATGAATTGGTAACTTTATTTTATTCATGTAATAAAATCGTATTATAACATATATATAACCAATCCACAATCATATATAATTTTTTGTTACATGTTTACTACTTTACCTCTGCCGCCATCACTTTTGCTACCTTCATAGCCGTACTATATTAAAGTTGCGGCAATTTGAAAATTAACGTGCCTAGAATATAAGAGTTCTGGAGAAAAACAAAGCATAAAATATAAATTGAATTAATATTAAAAATTCATGTGAAATTAAAAAGTGTGCAGCAATGTCCAAGACAATGAAACAGAAAAAAAAACCATCTCCATACCTTGAATTTCACAAGAAATTCTGAAGATTGAAAGTGCTCTTGTAATCTTTTTGGATTATATGTGTCTCGATTGAATACACACACACACACACACACACACACACACATGAGACAATCTATTTTTTCAAATAGTCTTTGAGCTTAGTATATATATTCTTCAAGAATCATGGTCATATCTGCATATTAACCTTGAATCCTCAATTCAATTCACATGTAAGGTGTCAAAATTTGTAACTAACATATTATTTGGGGGTTATGGACTTGAAGAGACAATATTAATATTAGGAGTTATGAAGATGAGAATGTGTGAGTTAAAGACACAAGATAAATGAACATTATTAGAATAGTTATAAAAATGAAAAGATGTGAGTTATTGAGATGACTTTTTAAATGAAAAATACTTTAAAGTAAATTATTGTGTTATTATTATATAGTGGAATGAAGGGGAAAATATCCAAAAAAAAAAAAGAGAAAAGAAAAATGCTTTAGTACATATATAGATTGTTTGATCTTCTTTTTATCCCTGCAGACAAAGTACATCATAAAAATTGATGCACTACGAATGAAAATTGTAAGAAAATAAATTAAAATCTCACATATTGCGCTCTTATTTAGAATCAATACGTGATACTAAAAAAATTAATTTACTGAATGAAAAGCTTAGAAAATAAAATCAAACATGATATTTTTTGTTGAAAATATTTTTGTAATGCACAATAAAAAATACTAAGGGCATAATAATTGGAGAATAGCATGCCAAGAAAGAAAGAATACGAAGATATATATAGGAAAAAATTAGGATATCAATATGCAGAGGAATTAATCGGACATTATAACTATTGGTAATTAACTATTTAGAAAAAAATGTAAACAAGGACATTACGTGGGCTTAAACAATGGTTTAATTAAGATTTATTGCAAAATTACGTGGGTTAACTCTTGCAAATGATTTTTTAATGTATAAGGGCTTTTAAAATCAATTAGCTAGTAAATTATGTAGAAAAATAAAGAGAAAAATGTCAAAAATAAACATAAAAAGATAATTAGATATTTTAATCAAAGAAAGGTATTACATCACTTTTTTTTTTTGCATAATTTGAATATATGTATGTATGTATAAGTTATGAAAATAAAGAGGTGTGAATTATGGAGATGAAATTTCAACAAATATTTTAAGAGAAATACAAGAGAAAAAAGTCAAAAAAATTGAGAAAAAAGATAAATACAAATCCGAATATATATATATATATATATATTCTCGTTTATCTTTTTATCTTATTTTTTTGAGCATTTTCTCCTTTTTAAAATTTTTTACTCATTTATTTAATTGTTGTCATTTATTGCCTATATATATGTAAAAGTAAATAACATTAAAATATCTTTACCATTATCAAGTAACTACATAAAATATTAATAGTCATATATATATATATATATATATGCAATAAATGACAACTATTAAGTAAATGAGTAAAAAATTTTAAAAAGGAGAAAATGCTAAAAAAAATAAGAAAAAAAAAAGATAAATGGGAATAGAGACTTTAGAAGCATGCCACATCAACATTCTCATAACCTTCTTTTATACACACACACACACACACACACACACACACACACATATATGTATGTATGTATGTATGTATGTATGTATGTATGTATGTGTGTGTGTATGTATATATATATATATATATGTATATATGTATAGATTAGATTTAAAATCTATTTTCTTAATACTGTTTACGAACTATATGTTAAAGTAAATCATCGTCAATTTTATTTTTAGATTGTTCTCTTTAATTTCATAGTGATTCTAGAAATAAGAGATTTATAACTAGAAATATTCTTGAAGAGAGTAGTAAATATCTCTTACTAGATTTTTTAATTACCACCTATAAATTGAGGTGATCATTTGAGTTATAAGAAAATAGGAAGATTTAACCAAATGAGAAATAAGAGAGCACAAAAAAGAGAGTTTTCAGAATGCGAGGAAAAGAAAAGATGTGTGTAAAGAGTGCAAATCAAAGTTGATCCTTAGTTAGCAATAATAAATTTCAAGTTGTGAAAAGTCAGTTTTGCCCAACTATTCTTAATAAGTGATATCATAGCCTAGTTGATCAAGAGAGATGGCAATTCAAGGGAGATCCTACAAACTTCTATCAAATGCTACATGTCAAGATGCGCTAACCAATAACGGATTTTGCAAGCACCCTCAACAATGTTGAGAAGTTTAACGGGATAAACTATATGGATTGTGGAGCACAAGGATAAGATATTATTTTCTTAGCCAGGAATTATGGGATATTGTTGGTGGCTCATAAACTATACCACCAAGTGACTGTAAAGCAACAAAAATCGGAAGGTTAAAGTTGGAAAGCTCATGTATGCTCTCATTGTAACAATTGAAGATAAGTTCATGCAACGGATTAAGAATGCCAATAGACCCAAATAAGCATGGGACACTCTAATGATGATTTTTATGAAAAAGAATGATGAAAAATTATAAAGGGTTTAATATAAGCTCTTATCGATCTCGCAAGGAACATGACAATCAGTTAATTAACTTCTCAAAGGTTAAATTATTATGTAATAATTATCAAAATCAAATCTAGAGAATGCAATCACCACAAGAAGGATAAAAAGAATTATTGTTCATGGTCCGAGGACGGAGTATAAAGTCATAGTCGCAACCATAAATGAATGGGTCACAAAACCAACCTTATCTGAGTTGAAAAATCCATTGGCAAATGAAGAAGACTTAGAGAAGTCATTATCAAGTCTTTGTATAAAGATGCAAATAGTGTGCTCTTCATTAAAAAAAAGGTATCGAGAAAAGGATGAAGAAATAGGCTCATGGCCAGGGAAATCAGAAGAATAAACATCAAAGACGTTAGTGAGCCAACAAGCAGGCACACCAAGGTTCCAATAACTGGTAAAGAGACAAGTTCTACAATTGTGAAAAAAGGACACTACACCAGAGACTACTGGTATAAGAAAGTTGAAGCCAATGTAGTTACTTCTACACAAAATAAGAAAGATGTAGAAAAAGATTATAATTATGGGACCTCCTATGCAGTTGGAGAGAGAAATCAACAGGAAAAACTTGTCATCTCTCACTATGACGAAGAAAAGGAGAAAACACTAGCAATAATAAGTGAGAAATTGATCAATTGTGAACATGATTAGATTGTTAATTTAGGTGCTTTAATCACATGATCTGTGATGAGAAAAAGCTTATCAACATGAGTGAATACAAGGACTATTGAGTAGTGTGATTGCAAATAATTTAAGAATGTCAATAACTCATATTGGCAAGACGTTCGTGTCTCATCATAGCTCGAGATAAGTGCGACTTCAGAATATCTTCCAGGTTTCAGGTAGAAAAGAAACTCAATACAAGTGCAACTTCAGATTGTATACCATATTCTAGGTATAAAGAAGAATTTACTATTCGTGTCATAACTAACAACTTCAAGATACTATGTCTTGTTTAGGTCAAATAATGTAAAATTATATGCTTGAAAGTTACAAAAACATCAATCATAGAGGGTAGAAGATTAGAGTCAATCTACATCATCTTAGATAAGGTAGTTTATGTAGACAAGACTCAAAGTAATGAAACAACCGACCGATGACATGAACGTATTGAGCATGTGAGTTACACCAAATTGATGATTCTATTGGAACAATCAAGCGTAAAAAGTCTCCCTAAGATTGAGATTATAGGATACACTATATAAGAAAATCAACTTAGTATAAAACCAAGGAGTCATTTGAGCTGGTGCACCCGGACACATTCAATAAAGAATCCATTCGTCAATGGTTACTGATATATAGTAATATTCATTGATGATTTCTCAAGGTACAAGTGGATTTACTTCTTAAAAGAGAAGTCTGAAGTATTTGATATGTTTAAAGAGTTCCAACATACTGTGGTGAATGATATTGGAAGCAGAGTAAAGTGTATCCATATGAACAATAAGGGAGAATACACATCACGTGAGTTCAATGACTACCTTAACTAGAAGATGATAAGGCAAAAATTGACTTGCCTAAATATTCCACAGTAAATTGGAGTGACTGAAAAAAACAAACATCTTGTACAGATATGTAGAAGTATGTTGCATACTATGAACATAGTAGCAGGATTTTAAGCAGAATGCATGAATACTGTTGTCCACATTACTAATAGACTATGACATGCGAGATTGGGGTCTATCTAACTGTTAGAGAAGTTCAAAAATATGATACCTACCGTAAGTCACCTTTGAGTATTTGAATGTATGTGCTATTTGTTCATCCGTATTATCTGTGCAGCAAGTTTGATAAATAAGTTGTTCTTTGCATCTTTATTGGTTATAACAAATAAAAAAAGGATGAAGGTGCTTTGACCCTACCACTAATCATACTAACTATCAAGAAATGTGATATTTGACGAGTCATCATAATGGTTGTACTAAGAAGTTACTGCCAGATTTAAGAGAATTGGAGAAAAAACTACAACATAAACTTGATAAGAAAGAAAAGGAAGTATCACGAGATCTGAATAAGAGGTATGTCAAAAACACGAAGCATATACAAAAGAGAATATTCAAGAGGAGAAAATAAGAACTCATAGAAAACTGAAGAACATGAAACCCTAAAAGACTTGCAGGAAGGATTCTAAAAAACCCCACAACCTCAACTAAGGAGATCGACATGAATAAAATGCCTAAACAATGAGTATATTAATGTAGCACTAGCTGAGGTTGACAAGGTCAAGGAGCATACCACCTTCAAATAAGCTTCAAAGAGTAGTATGTAGAGAAAGGCAATGGAGGTGGAGATTTTTTTGTGAAGCTAAACCAAACTTGGGATTTTAGTGAAAAGCCCCAAGGACATTAAACCCATATCATGTAAGTGAGTTTGTAGGTTGAAAACACATTTTGATGGATTTATCGAGCAATACAAGGCCTTGTTAGTAGCTTAGGAATTCTCACTAGGATACGACCTTGATTATGATGAGACATTTTGCTCGATGGAAACAATTACTATAGTTTTTGTTACTATATCTGGTAGCAAGTAAGCCTTGACTCTATGGAAAATTGATGTGAAGAATCCTTTCCTTCATGAAGAGTTAGACCGTGAGATATACATGGATCAGCTATAAGATTTTGTGAATAAAGATAATCTTAAGTATGTGTACAAACTAGAGAAAGTTATGTATGGTTTAAATAAAGCCCCCCAAGTATGGTAAAAAATTTATTGAGTTCCTGATTCAAAGTGGCTATCAAGTGGCACCATTAGATTGAAGCATATTCATAAAAGCTCATGAAGTAAGTCTATCTATCATATTTATCTGTGTGGATGATCTAATCATCACAAAAGATGTCTTTGATGACATTCATCGAAGTTAAATAAATTTGATATTGTGATTTAAAATAAAAGAACTAGGCAAGCAAAAGAACTTCCTAGGCCTTGAAGTTTAAAATAAAAATAATGTATTCTTCCTTGGACAACAGAAGTATGTGAAGGATCTAATTCAAAAATATGGAATGACGATTACAAGTTGTCTTTTCATCTCGCCCCAAATACAATCCTCACGTTACAAGTATCTGATATTGGTGAATTGTACCAAAAGCACATTGTAATTCATTTGAATGTCCTTTTTTTAAATTATTAGTTTCTTCATGTATGCATAACCAAGATCAATAAAACATTAAGTAAAATAAGCATCATATAAATAATATAAATACGAAAGTTATAATATAAGTGTCAACTATAGAGTAGTGTGCCCAATAAGTTAAGCAATGACTTTAAATAGTACCCATGATACAATATCTATCTATGAAATATCTATAAGAGAATAAACTAAGTCGACACACAACTTGAAACTAATATGGCAATAAAGATAGTCAATAGACCCCACGAGTAAGAGTGCGGGCTTACCAAAATATAATAGATAGCAAGTTACTCCTAAAAGTCTTCCAAATAACTGGAACTTGTTTCTCCTATTTAGCTAACACACCATCAAAAATAATAATGGTATATTTGAGTGCTGAGTACTCAATTATAGTCTTGGGAAAAGATTTAATACAATAAATAATAATAGTACAAATAAATCAATAATTAATGCATTGTAAATTAAACAATTCAAATCCAGTAATAGAATAAACATTAGTGAGGAAGCAGTATTATTAGTTTATTGAGTTTGAGCACTCATATCAGTTCAATCTAGGAAAAAATAAGCCAAATTAAGCCCATATAGACTCAAATCAATAGTAACAGGGGAAAACAATGCTTTAGGGTCCCTAAATAGCCCGAACCTCATTGGGGAAACCAACCCACAGAGGCCACGCATGCAAGACATTGAGATCCCTATTCAAGATCAAGCTAGAATTCTCCCCAATTTCTTCCCCAATTCTCTTGGGCTATCAAGACTAGTTTGAAGATCAGTTTACCCAAGTATGTAGGACTATGAATGAGAGTTTTCTTCCACCCTCATACCTAAATTTCTCCTCAAGTTCATCAATTCAAGTTCTTAATCAAGTGTATTGATTTCTAGGGTTTTAACCCAATTTTGTGAAATTCTCTATGATATATTTATGGGTCTAATTCCTTCATGATCTAAAGTATGTTTCAAGTCTAATGGGAAGATTTTTTTACACAATTTGATTATAAATTCATGATTTTAATTTATTAGAAATTATACCTTATTATGTAATTTTTATGAAAAGTCAAGCTTATGATTCATGATTTCAAGTATGATGAGATATCTAGCATGAATGAATGTTTATGAATTACCCACTTATGATTCATGATTATGATTTATGAAGTCTATTTCAAGTATGCATGATTTTATGAATTGGGCAAGCCCATACAAGTTAAGTATGTTTTTATAATTTAGCCAAGGCTAATAAGATCAGCTTATCATATGGTTTGGAGTCAAGACTCCTAATGAAGCTTATGATATGTTTTGGAGTCAAGGATCCCAATGTTTAGGTTTCAAACTATGCATGTAATTATTATTTCAGTTTCATTGAAAAATGATATGAGCACTATGCATTTTTTTGGAGTAGTGTCTAGCACCGAGTAGACTTGGGGTTCGATATTTCCCGGTCTCAGAACTACACCAATTAGGCATATGTATACTTGTTTAGGACCTCTCAAGAGAGTTTTTCCAATGGAAAGCGTAGTTGTGAAGGATAGCCTTACCTATAAGGAGGTTCCGATTGAGATCCTCGATGGTCAGGTCCGGGAGTTGAGAAACAAAGAAGTAGCTTCAATGAAGGTGCTGTGGAGGAATCGGCTTGTTTAGGGGGCTACGTGGGAAGCTGCAGCAGATATGATGGCTAGATACCCGCATCTTTTCCCTTCCGACTCAGTTTCAGCATGAGGTATCAGTTTTCTCCTTAGTACTCTATTCAGTTTTATATCAAGTTCATGTCTCTAAGTTCCTTTCATGTCATTGCATGTATGTATGTTTCATAAATTCAGTTCAGCCATGTATTTCAGTTCAAAGTCAGTCACACCGTCAGTTTTTAGCTTTTGTTATTCAGTTTTGGGATTGCAGTTCTTTCCCTAGCCTTTCAGTATGCTTGTCCTATATTCAAGGAAAAATATTTCTAAGGGGGAGATAATGTAACACCCCAAAGTTTTCCAAGACTAGATTCATGAAGTTGAATATATTCAACAGAAGAGTCTGTAATTTTTCTCTCAGTACAATTGATGGTATGAGTCGTGGTTAGATAGTACGGGTCATAGGAAGACTTGTGGTAAAGTTCAGAGTCTCCTCCCCTAGACCACGAGTCCACACCATGAGTCATGGTTTGGTAGTACGACTCGTGATTATGGAGTCGTTGCATGCTACTGGATTATCAAGTGCTAGTCCAATAAGTGATTGTACGAGTCATAGTAGGGAACTACGAGTTGTGGTAGGTGTGGTGAAAATAATAAGAGAGTTGGAGAAATTACACAGGTTAGCTACGAGAGGAAACTACGAGTCATAGGTTGGTGGTATGACTCGTGGTACGGGTTGTATGATTGGTAGTGTGTATTTTTTCAGACAAATTATTAAGGGTATTTTCATATTTTCTGAGCTCCTAACTTCCTAATGACGTCGTTTTAATCTTCGAAAAGAGTTTTTAAGAGGGTTTAGCCTATTTTAAGTCATTAGACTCCCATGCATGCTAGACATTGAGATCCCTCTTCAAGATCAAGCTAGAATTCTCCTAAATTTCTTCCCCAATTCTCTTGGGCTTTCAAGGATAGTTTGAAGATCAGTTTACCCAGGTATGTAGAGATATGAATGAGAGTTTCCTTCCACCCTCATGCACAAACTTTTCCTTTAAGTTCTTCAAGTTCTTAATCAAATATATTGATTTCTAGGGTTTTAACTCAATTTTGTAAAATTCTCTATGATATATTTGTGGATCTAATTCCTTCATGGGGTAAAGTATGTTTAAAGTCTAATGGGGAGATTTTATACACAATTTGATTATAAATTCATGATTTTAATTTATTAGAAATTATGCCCTATTATGCAAGTTTTATGTAAAGCCAAGCTTATGATTCATGATTTCAAGTATGATGAGATAGCATGAATGAATGTTTATGAATTCCCCACTTATGATTCCATGATTATGATTTATGAAGTCTATTTCAAGTATGCATGATTTTATGACTTAGAGAAACCCATACAAGTTAAGTATATTTTTATGATTTAGCCAATGCTAATAAGACCAGCTTATCATATGGTTTGGAGTCAAGACTCCCAATGCAGCTTATGATATGTTTTAGAGTCAAGACTCCCAATGTTCACGTTTCTAGCTATAAATATAATTATGATTTCAACTTATTTAAAGAATGATGTGATCACTATGCATGTTTTTGGGAGTAGTGTCTAGTACCAAGTAGGCTTGGGGTCCAATGTTCAACGATTTCAGAACTATGCACCAATATAAGTATATGTATACTTGTTTGCGACCTCTCAAGAGAGTTTTTTCCTGCCCCAAGAGGCCTCAGCTTGACACCGATATCATTGTTTAGCGTCCTTATCCCTAGCAAGGTTTTGGATAGCTCTTCCC
Source organism: Datura wrightii (assembly GCA_035772735.1). Lineage (NCBI taxonomy): Eukaryota > Viridiplantae > Streptophyta > Magnoliopsida > Solanales > Solanaceae > Datura > Datura wrightii. The sequence continues at coordinate 104,146,083 of JASDFA010000007.1, forward strand.
ACTTGAGTGTGATTGTTGGGGCATCACGTAAGCTTTATTATGATGGTGTCGGTTATGATGAGTCTCCCATTATTCTTCATGATTTCAGTTACTCATGTTCATGATCTATAACATTATGTTTTATAATAGATTTGACCCTACGACCAGTTTATGATTTTTACTTATGATTTCAGCTATGACAACTCATATGATTTCTATTTATAAATCTTGGGTCACTGTGTTCAGTTATGATAATCAACCTATGACTATATATGTCTCAGATATAGTTTCCAGCATGCGGTCCTTACTCTCATGATCTAATGAATTTATATTTCTATGCATGATTTCTGTTAGTATTTACAAAGCATGTTTTACTTATCTTACACACTCAAAAACTTCAAAGTACTGACCTCATACTTATGCTATATCATTTCATGATATAGGTTCAGGTGATCCAGCTAAGTCTCATTGTTAGATCGCTCCCATCTCAGCCTAGTTCAGCCCTGCTTGGGTGAGTCCTCATCATCCGGGGACATTATCTGTTCAATTTTGTTTTGTCAGTCTTGGATATAGTTGGGGGGATTGTCCCAATATTTCATTAGATATTAGAGGACTTTTAGACATAGACTAGTATGCTCAACTTTGAGACTTAGCGTTGTGATGTTATCATTTGATTCACGTTATGTCATTCTGTCTTTCACTTATTCATGTCTAAGTTATCAAGTTCTGCTTTTATTTATGCTCTTGAGTTGCTATGTACATGCCATGGGTAGACTTGGAGCCATTCGTGGTTCTAGGTTCAGTGTCTCAATCCGGGGTCTCAGCTTGGGTTGTGACAAACTTGATATTAGAGAAAAGATTTAGAGTGTCATAGGGTGTCAGAAAGTCACGTTAAGTAGAGACTTTTTTATGGGTATGAAGTTCGCCATACTTATGAAGAAAAGGTTATAAAATGTTTTAGGAAATTTCTTTTCTTTCATGATCTATGTCGTGAGATGAATTACCTCCCTATTCCTTTAACTCGTGCTATATGCATTTGCAAAAATATGCCTCCACGTTGAGTTAATGGTAGAAGAAATGGCAACAGAAATAGCCATGACAATGACAATGGAGATGGGCATCATCAAGCCCCACCAACACCTACTGATCTTTGCCCGAGCAAGTCACTCATGCTGAGTTCAAAGTAGCATTTAAAATTTTGGCACAAGGCATGACTGCTTAGGCCAATCAGCAGACAGTGGCCCATGTTCCCCAAAATGGGAACGCAATAGAGGTGAGAGTGCGAGACTTTCTCAGAATGAACCCACATGAGTTTCTTGGGTCGAAAGTGGATGAGGACCCACATGAGTTCCTTTAGGAGGTGCAGAAGATCACCCAGATTATGAGGGTGATGAGAGAGAAGAGTGCATATTTAGCCTCGTATCACCTGAAAGAGGTTACTCAGATATGCTTCCGTTAGTGAAAAGATAGTAGAGGAGTTGGAGCAGTTCCCACGGGTTGGGATGAGTTCATGACTGCTTTCTTGAACAGGTTCTTCCCTAGAGAGTGGAGGGAGGCAAAGGCGGCAGAGTTCGTCAACTTGAAGCAGAACCACAGGACGGTTCAAGAGTATGCCTTGGAGTTTATTCGATTGTCCAAGTATGCACCGGAGATGATCGCTGATCCTAGGGCTCGTATGAGCAAGTTTGTGAATAGAGTAGCATATTCCTTGGTGAAGGATTGTAGGACCACCATATTGATCAATAATATAGAGTTTTTGTAATTGGTCATATACGCCCAACAGATAGAGGCGGACCAGATGAAAGATAAGGAGAGAGAGGCTAAAAGGGCCAGGACAGGGAAGTTATGGATAGTTCCAGTAGAGGTTCGGTAGCTGACATCACCCTCAGTCCCACTAGAGATCGACAACCCCAACTCCATCATCAGCTAGTGTTCCATCTAGACCTAGGTGTGATCAAAGGGTAGAGCATCAGGCTCTAGAGGTTAGGGGAGCATGTCAGGAGAGACCATCATTCCAGCTTATGGGAGATTTGGTAGGAGGCACACCGGAGAGTGCTTAGTGGGTTCAGGTGCGTGCTTCGAGTGTGGGAAGCCCGGACACATGAATAGAGACTGGCCTTCTGCCATAAAGGGCCATGACCTGGCCACCAGTTCAGCAGCTCCACCATCACATTCAGCTCAGCAGGATGCATCCACTAGTGCAGGTGGTTGCCAGCATCAAAACAGATTTTATGCACTATTATCTCATCAGGAGCAGGAGGTCTCTCCCGATGTGGTCACTGGTATGTTACGAGTATTCCATCTTGATGTGTATGCATTGTTATATCCAGGGGCTACGTTGTCTTTTGTTATTCCTAATGTTACTGTTAGCTTCAGAGTCAGTCCTAAAATCCTATCAGAACCTTTCTTAGTCTCTACTCTAGTCGATGACTTAGTTATAGCTCGACGGGTTACAGAAACTACCCTGTCAATATCCTGCAGAAAGTCACCTCAGCCGACTTAGTAGAGTTAGATATGACTGATTTTGATGTTATTTATGATATGGAATGGTTACATGCATGATATGCCTCAGTCAACTGTAGAACCTGTACGATAGAGTTCTGATTTTTGGGTGAGGCAGTCCTAGAATGGAAAGGTAGTTCAACTGTGCCTGTAGGTCACTTTATTTCCTATCTCAAGGCCAGGAAGATGATCTCTAAGGGCTGTGCATATCATATAGTTTGGGTTAAGGATGCTACATCCGAGACCCCGACTCTTCAGCTAGTTCCTGTTGTATGTGAGTATCTAGAGGTATTTCTAGATGATCTACCAGGAGTCCCTCCTGAGTGGGAGATTGACTTTGTTATCGAACTCCTCCCTGATACGCAGCCTATATCCATTTCTCCTTACAGAATGGATCCAGTTGAGCTAAAAGAGTTGAAAAGGCAGTTGAAAGATCTCCCAGATAAGAGTTTCATCAGACCTAGCAAATCCCCATGGGGTGCTCCAGTTATCTTTGTTCGAAAGAAGGATGGTTCCCTTAGAATATGCATTGATTATTGATAGTTGAACAAGGTCACAATCAAGAATAAGTATCCCTTCCCCAGGATTGATGACTTGTTTGACCAACTTCAGGGTGCTAAGTGCTTCTCAAATATAAACCTCAGATTCATCTATCATCAACTCCAAGTTAAAGAGAGTGACATTTCAAAAATAGCCTTCAGACTCGATATGGTCACTATGAGTTCGTAGTTATGTCTTTTGGACTAACGAATGCTTCTATAGCTTTTATGGATTTGATGAACGGGGTGTTCAAGCAGTATTTGGATATGTTCGTGATTGTCTTCATAGATGATATTCTCATATACTCTCGGAGCAAGGAGGAGTGCCACTCATTTGAGGATTGTGTTACAGACCCTCAAGGATCGCCAACTGTTTGCTAAGTTCAACAAGTGTGAGTTTTTGCTGAACTCAGTGGCATTTTTGGGTCATTTAGTGTCTAGAGAGGATGTGCAGGTAGACTCTCAAAAGATAGAGGCGGTGAAGAATTGGCCTAGACCAGTTAGTTCTTCGGATATTAGGATCTTTTTGGATTTAGTTGGATACTACAAGAGATTTGTTGAGGGATTTTCATCCGTTGTAGCACCCTTGACTAAGTTGACCCAAAAGAATGTCAAATTTTAGTGGTCGGATTCTTGTGAGAAGACTTTACAGGAGTTAAGTACTCGACTCACTTCAGCTCCAGTATTAACCCTCTAGAGGGCACGAATCATGGTGTATTGTGATTCCTCTAGGGTTGGTCTTGGTTGTGTGTTGATGCATCATGGTAAGTTTATTGTGTATGCCTCTAGATAGCTTAAGACTCATGAGATGAATTACCCGACGCATGACCTATACTTAGCATCCTGTTTGCTTTGAAGATTTGGAGACACTACTTTTATGGGGTGGATGTGGATGTGTTCATGGACTATAAGAGCCTTCAGTATATGTTCACTCATAAGGATTTGAATTTGCGGCAAAAGAGATGGTTAGAGCTTCTCAAGAACTATGACATGAGAGTCCTTTATCATTCAGGCAAGGCCAATGTAGTGGCGGATGATCTTAGCAGGTTATCCATGGAGAGCATATCTCATGTTGAGAGTGGGAGAAAAGAGTTAGAAAAGGATGTCCACAGGCTTGCTCATTTAGGGGTTCACCTTGTTGATTCGATAGATGGTGGATGTCATTGTTCAAAGTAGGTCAGAATCCTTATTGGTGACCAAGGTCAAGGATAGATAAGATATGAATCCGATCCTAGTAAAACTAAAGGAAGCTGTCTGAAATCTGAAAGTGGAGGTCTTCTCCAAAGAGGGAGATGGTGTACTCCGGTATCAGGGCCAATTGTGTGTGTCAGTTTTTGATGACTTGAGAGAGCGGGTGTTGAGTGAGGCTCATGGCTCTCGGTATTCTATCCACCAGGTGCCACCAAGATGCACTGAGATCTACGGAAAGTCTATTGGTGGAATGGTATGAAGGAGAACATAGCGAAGTTTATGGCTAAGTGTCTGAATTACCGGTAGGTGAAGGTCGAGCATCAGAGACCTGGAGGTATGCTATAGGATATTAGCATTCGTACGTGGAAGTGGGAAAAAATCAACGTGGACTTCATTATAGGCTTTCCTCGTACTCACCGATAGTATGGCTCTATATGGGTGATTGTGGGTAGGTTGACCAAATTATCTTATTTTTTACCAGTCAAAACCACCAATTCAGCTGAGGACTATGCTAGATTGTATATTTAGGAGTTGGTTCGATTGCAAGGAGTTCCTTTGTTCATCATCTTTAATATGGGTACTCAATTCACCTCTTAGCTTTGGAGGTTGTTTTAGAATGATTTTTCGTACTCAGGTAAATCTTAGCACAACTTTTACCCGCAGACAGATGGTCAGGCTGAGTAGACCATTTAGAATCTTGAGGATATATTGAGAGCATGTGTGATTGATTTTAAGGGCAGTTGGGATGATCACTTGCCTCTCATTGAGTTCGCTTACAATAACAATTATCACTCCAGCATTCAGATGGCTCCATTTGAGGCTCCTCATGGCTGGAGGTGTAGATCACCTATCGGATGGTTTGAGGTAGGTAAGGCTATGTTGATAGGGCCATATTAAGGTCATGAGGCCATGGAGAAAGTCTAGTTTATTAAGGAAAGGCTAAAAACAACTTAGAGTCATCAGAAATCTTATGTGGATGTGAGGAGGAGAGAGCTTGAATTTGAGATTGATGGTTAGGGTATTTCTAAAGGTGTCTCCCATGAATGGAGTGATTAGGTTCGAAAAGAAAGGGAAGCTTAGTCCCCGGTATGTTGTTCCTTATAGGATTTGAGGCGAGTCGGCAAGGTGGCATATGAGTTGGAGCTACCAGCGGAGTTAGCTTCGGTACATCTAGTTTTCCATGCACCTCTATTAAAGATGTGCATCGGTGACGTAGTCTTAGTTGTTCCAGTGGATACATAGGTGTGAAGGATAGCCTTACATATAAGGAGGTTCCAATTGAGATCCTCAATCATTAGGTCTGAAAGTTGAGAAACAAAGAAGTAGCTTCAGTAAAGGCGTTGTGGAGGAATCAACTTGTTGAGGGGGCTACGTGGGAAGCCGAAGCAGATATGATGGCCAGACACCTGCATCTTTTCTCTTTTGGCTCAATTCCAGCATGAGGTATCAGTTTCCTCCTTAGTACTCTATTCAGTTTTATGTCAAGTTCATATCTCTAAGTTCATTTCATGTCATTGCATGTTTGTATGTTTCGTAAATTCAGTTCAGTCATGTATTTCAGTTTGGAGTTAGTCACACTATCAGTTTTCAGCTTCAGATGTTCAGTATTTGGGATTGTAGTTCTTTATCTAGCCTTTCAGTATGCTTATCCTACATTTGAGGATGAATGTTCCCAAGGGGGAGATAATGTAACACCCCAAGGTTTCTGAAGACTAGATTCGAAAAGTTGAATATGTTTAGCAGAGGAGTCTGTAATTTTTCTCTCAATACGACTGATGGTACGAGTCGTGGTCAAATGGTACGGGTCGTAGGAAGACTCGTGGTAAAGTTCAGAGGCTCCTCCCCTTGACCACCAGTCCATTCCATGAGTTGTGATTTGGTGGTACAACTCATGGTCATGGAGTCGTAGCATGCTACTGGATTATCAGGTGCTGGTCCTACAAGTGATTGTAAAAATCGTAGTAGGGAACTACGAGTCATGGTAGGCATTGTGGAAATAATCAGAGAATTGGAGAAATTGGACTGACTAGCTACGAGAGAAAACCACGAGTCATAGATTGATAGTACGACTCGTGGTACGGGTCATATGTCTAGCAGTGTGTATCTTTCCAGATGAATCATTAAGGACATTTTTGTATTTCCTGAGCTCCCAACTTCCTAATGACGTCATTTTAAGCTCTGAAAAGAGTGTGGGTTTAGCCTATTTTTAAGTCATTAGACTCCCATGCATGCAAGATATTGAGATCCCTCTTCAAGATCAAGCTAGAATTCTCCCCAATTTCTTGTCCAATTCTCTTGGGCTTCGAGGATAATTTGAAGATCAGTTTACCTAGATATGTAGGGCTATGAATGAGGTTTCCTTCCACCTTCATGCCTAAATTTCTCTTCAAGTTCATAAATTCAAGTTCTTAACCAAGTGTATTGATTTTTTTGGGTTTTAAATCAATTTTGTAGAATTCTCTATGATATGTTTATGGGTCTAATTCTTTCAAGATCTAAAGAATATTTCAATTCTAATGGGAAGATTTTATACATAATTTGATTATAAATTCATGATTTTAATTTATTAAAAATTATGCCCTATTAAGCAAATTTTATAAAAAGTCAAGCTTATGATTCATGATATCAAGTATGATGAAATATCTAACACGAATGAATATTTATGAACTCCCCTATTATGATTTCATGATTATGATTTATGAAGTCTATTTCAAGTATGCATAATTTTATGATTTGGGCAAGCCCATACAAGTTAAGTATGTTTTTATGATTTAACAAAGCTAATATGATCAGCTTATCATATGGTTTGGAGTCAAGACTCCCAATGTAGCTAATGATATGTTTTGGAGTCAAGACTCCAAATATTCAGGTTTCAACTATGTATGTAATTTTGATTTCATCTTCGTTGAAAAATAATGTGAGCACTCTGCATGTTTTTGGGAGTAGTGTCTAGCATCGAGTAGGCTTGGGGTTCGATGTTCCCCGGTCTTAGAACTATGCGCTAATGTAGGTTTATGTATACTTATTTGGGGCCTCTCAAGTGAGTTTTTCCCCTGCCCCAAGGGGCCTCAGCTTGATATCGATATCATAGTTTAGCTTCCTTAGCTCTGGCAAGATATTGGATGACTTTGCCCATCTGAATGTAATCAGTTGGGGTATCACGTAAGCTCTATCGTGAAGGTGTCGGTTTTGATGAGTCTCCTATTGTGTCACCCCCCAAGACAACACCTTGGACGTAACACGGTACTTGGTGTCTCAAGTGACCCCAAGTCAACCCTTGGTTTATCATACACTAGCATTCTGAGTAAACATGCACAACAGAAGTTTTAAATATTAAGAAAATGTAATGACTGAAAGTATAGAAAGAAATAATACATCTGAAATACAATTCTGAAAGACAAATCTGGTATGAAAGCCTACTACTTTGGAGTTGCTGCGACAGGTCCCCAGCTAACTCCAAGTGTAAACAAAGCCATAACTAAATGAAATAAATAAACAAGGCCCTCGAATGATGAGGACTCACACTCTGATCTGCTGACATGGAATGCTCTGAAATTGAAGTAACTATCTGTGCTGAACCTGAGAACCTACAGCTGTATCATGAAATGATACAGAATGAAAAGCATGCATCAGTACTTTGAATGTACTGAGTAAGTGGGAGAGACATACTGAATATAAAGTCTAAACTGAAATGACACGCCATGACCAACAAGTAAACTAAACTGAACTACTGATATAATCTGAATTAGTCAAGACGACCCTGTCTGTTGGTCATGGACATGCCCTTAGTTTGAAACACTGAATCTGAGATATGATCTTGGGCAGATTTATATGCCCAAGTGATACTCAAAAGTATCATTTTCGCCTTGTTTATCTAGCAATGCGTATACATTTTCATGTAATTGGTAATAAAATGTGAATTTATACTAACCAACATGATTAGCATTGTTTTGTAGGTAAAATGTGATTTCGAGAAGCTAACATGCATGTTGGACGATATCGGAGTTGGACTTGGAATCGAGCAAGGAAAAAGGCATAGGACTGCACGAATTAAAGGGGCTCCGCGATGGAGCCGTGTCACGCTGCCATCGCGGAGGCATTCTGCCTGGAGGGTGAAAATTCATCAATTTCCAGTGGAGGTTCGCGACTGCTCCATGGCACGGTGGCTAGCCTCCGCGTTGCACGCCGTGCCACGTTGGTGTTTGATTTCCCAGACCCCCAGTTCCAGTAAGGGTCCGCGTTCACGGCGTGTCACGGAGGCAGTGCTCCGCGATGCACTCCGTGACACGTTGCTCATTATTTCGGGAAAAATTCCCACTAGTATAAATAGAACACTTAAGTGTATTTTTCATAATTCAGACTTGGTGGAGCAAGGACGTGGGTTACAGGCAGTTGAGGGACGAAAAGTTCAGGGTTTTTTCTCTCTTTCTTTCTTCTCTAATTCAATTGTTTGTATGATTAACACTTGTTTTAGGATGATTAATCCACAAATGAGTGGCTAATTCCCTTCCTTGCTGAGGTTATGAACACTTGTGATGAATTTTGATTATTAATTATATGGTTTTTCATCTTTTTCTTCCATTTTGTTCTATTAATTCTTGTTTCTACTGCATTGGTGTGTGGCCTACAGTAATGTACATCTAAAAAGTCCGATTTCACTCGATAGAGCACGAAATTGGAAAGTTGTGAATTAATAGGATATTGTTCTTTACTTGATTTCGGAAAATTGAGTTTTGATGTGCTTTCCTGATAGAAATATACTTGAAAGCCGTATTAGTCAATTTAGGAACCGGAATTTTATGGCTAGAACATGAATTGCATTTGATCACAGAAATGTAGACGGATGGTTCATGATTCTTAAGTGAGATTAAATACGAGAGTTTTAATCTATTGGCAGATGTTCTTGGCTAGCAACTGGAAGAAAAGATTAACCAATTTATGATGATAATCAATTTCATTACATGTTCTTTAACTTCAGCATGCTCTTATTCATAGTCCAAATTAAAAGTAGATAATTGTTAGTAGTTTTAGTATAAAATTTATAAAACAACTTATTCACTTTTTGGTCACTTTGTTGTCAGCATATTTAGAAGTAAAAATATAGTAGACTTGAACAAATTGCACTTAACCCAAGTCTCTGAGGGATTGATACTTGGCTTACTAAAGCCACTTACTACTTGTTCGACCACGTGCACTTGCGTGTCGGTTTTATATAATACCCATACTACGCACCAAACAAGATACTATACAAAACTGAGCTGCTTAATCTGATACTGGACTGGACTGACTAGTGGGAGAGTCTATAACCGACATTTAACCACGTGAGCTAGACGTGGAGTCCGATGTATACACCCTATCAATAGGACCCAATATACCTTGCAAGGGTATAAACGCATGACTGGGTGATCATAAAATATCTGGGGCCAATCAGGCCAAATAGTACTGAAAACCTATGCTGGCAACGTAGTTCTGGGAACCTGGGTGCGTTGGAACCCCGGCCTGCTTAGTGCTAAGTTCTATTTCCATTGAAAAACCTAAACTGAACTACTAAGCTGATGGCTTGAAACTGGGGCCCAAGACTAGTCAGGGACGAATAACTGCATGTACCCTGAGAGCCTTATCGGACTAGATTCTGAAACTGGGTTCTAAGACCGGACAGGGATGCTTATCTAAAAGCATCGTAACCGTCTATAGAACAACTACTAACTGAACTGGGGTCCTGGGGCTGGTCAGAGCTATAACTAAATTTCATGATCGCCTAATGGACCAAATATCTGAAATCTGAATCTGAGTCTGAAAATTGGGAGGCACCACTAACACCTCGAAAGTAAACTGGAGCCAAACTGATCAGTTGACATTTTCTGGACAATATTGAGGTTGCTAAAATCTGACTGAAGCTAGACTAATATGATTCTGACTGAGACTAGACTGATAGAGTTCTGTGTTCTAACTGACTAAATTACTAACCAACTAATAAAGAGCTCATTTATACCGACCACACGGACAAATTCATAATATAAGGCAAATCTCAAGAGTTTTGGAAATTTCATTCAACAGAGCGAAAGTCATTCTTATTCATGGGGTATTTACCCAACATATATAATTAGTAAGAAAAGTCTAGGAATTCAACCCAAAGCATTCTTCATTCACTAGAGAGATTTTTAACAAGCAAGAACTATTACTCAAAAATTAGGGCTCAACTTCACCTTTACAATGATACTGACAATTTGATAAGGAACTGATGAAGATTATATTAACAATAAGTATAAACATCGTTCTAAGGGAAATCAACGAAAATAAACATGAATACTTCTCATACTCGAAAGCTCAGGGCTTAAAATTGATAGAAGAAATTGAGGAGGGCTTTGGGGACACAAGGGAAGAACAATCCCCTTGCTAAAACCCAACATACCTGATGAAAACCCCCACGAAAATCTTGAGAAATTAAGGAGAAGAAAGCTGCCCTAGTTCTTGCTTTGAGAATTCTTAAGAGAACTTGCGGTCTACTTTTCTGAGTGCTTGAGTGGGGAATGAGGAACAGGACCCATTACCCCCACGAAAATGTCTAAAATCGAAGTCAAAACGATGTAGTTTAATGCTTGGGAGAATAGGAAATTACTAAATAGCCCTTAAAGATACGCTGGGAAAAACTGTCAGGTGTCCCTAACGGGTGACTTAACGACTCATTACGAGGTCGAACGAGTCATTGGGTCCTCCCGTCAAGTTCACTGGAAAAATTCTATTGACTCCTGAAGAGCACATGACGGGTCGTCATGACTGGGAATGACTCGTCGTGACATTTTTCAGGTACACTGGTAAGAACATTAGATGGGACTGGTAATGAAGGACTTGACGAGTCGTTGCTGCTGATGACGACTCGTGGTGACCTTCCATCAAGTACACTGTAAATTCCTTAAATTTCTAAAATCGGATTGGCAACTGGCGACTTAATGAGTCGTTGGGACTGATAACGACTCGTAGGGTTGTTCATTGGGAAACACTAACTCATCATCTTGGCATCCTTGTCACGATTGACCTGATCGGTCATTGGGTCCCCTAACGACTCACCAGGTTGGTTGTTCTACAACATTTTTGCAGTTCTCCAAATTTTCTGAATTAAGTCCCGGATGTTGATTTTGAGCTCCGGGGCATTACAATATCTCCCCCTTGGAAACATTCATCCTCAAATGTTAGAAAACTCATAGCAACTAGAAAAATAACAATCAAAACATTTAAATACTGCTCATTCAACTTCAAAACGACCAAAATAACTACCTCCATTTTGGAGAATATAACTGAACTGAATTTTTCTTTTCATAAACACAACCAAAGTCAGAAAGAAAATTTAGATACATGAACTGAATTCAACAACTATTCAGGTCTTAAAACAAAATTCACATATCAAACTACAACAGAGTAGGTAGAGAACAAGTGTGGGTATTTGGCCCTCATATCTGCTTCGACCTCCCATGTAGGTTCTTCAACTTGCTGATTCCTCCATAAAACCTTGACTGAAGCTATTTTCTTATTCCTTAATCTACGAACCTGATGGTCTAGGATTTGGACTGGTACCTCCTCATAGGTGAGGCTATCTTTGACTGCCACACTATCCAATGGCACCACAAAGGTTGGATCTCCAATACACTTTTTCAAAAGTGATACATGAAAAACTAGATGTACAACTACTAGTTCTGAAGGCAACTCTAGCTCATAGGCCACCTTGCCGATACACTGAAAAATTCTATAGGGTCCCACATACCTAGGACTGAGTTTCCCCTTCTTTCTAAACCTCATCACCCTTTTCATGGGCAAAATTTTCAGGTACACCCAATCATCAACTGCAAACTCCAACTTTCTTCTCTGCACATCCGCGTAAGATTTGTGGCGGCTCTGAGCTATTTTTAACCTTTCTCGAATGAGCTAAACTTTTTGCATTGCCTCATGAACTGAGCCTGGCCCTATCAATGTAGCTTCACCGACTTCAAACCATCCTATAGGAGATCTACACCTCCTACCATACAATGCCTCAAACAGGGCCATCTGAATTCTGGAATGATAACTGTTGTTGTACGCAAATTTGATAAGAGGCAGATGGTCATTCCAATTACCCTTAAAATCGATTGCGCACGCTCTTAGCATATCCTCTAGAGTCTGAAGAGTCCGCTCAACTTGCCCATATATCTGTGGGTGAAAAGCTGTACTGAGCTTGACTTGAGTGCCAAGTCCCTTCTAAAAAGACTTCCAGAAATGGGAGGTGAACTGGGTACCCTTGTCTGAAATAATAGCCAATGGCACCCCATGAAGTCTAACCAACTCCCAAATATAAATTTTAGCATAACCCTCAGCTGAATCTGTGGTATTGACTAGGAGGAAATGTGCAGTCTTAGTCATTCGGTCTACTACCACCCAGATAGAGTCATGTTGTCGACGAGTCCGAGGTAGACCCATAGAAAAGTCCATGTTTATTTCTTCCCACTTCCATATGGGTATACTGATATCCTGAGTCATACCCCCCGGTCTCTGGTGTTCTACCTTTACTTGCTGGTAGTTCGGGCACTTGGCTACAAATTCAGCAATATCTCTTTTCATGTTGTTCCACTAGTAAATATCCCGTAAATTACGGTACATATTAGTAGCACCAGGGTGAATGGAATATCTAGAACTGTGCACTTTAGCCAATATCTGCTGTCTCAATTCACCGACATCCGGTACACATAATCTACCTTGGTAACGGAGCACACCATCTCCCCCTTTGGAGAAAGCTTCTATTTCTTTCCTGAGAACTGCTTCCTTCGTCTTAAGTAGGATGGCATCTTCATCTTGTCTGGACTTAACCTCCACAACTAAAGTGGAATATGACCCGCTCTGCATTACTACACCACCCTCAGCCGAATCCACCAACTGTACTCCCAACCGAGCTAGCCCGTGAATATCTTTAGCTAGCTCCTTTTTGCCTTCTTCACATGAGCCACGCTGCCTATAGACACTCTACTTAGTGCATCAACCACTACATGGGCCTTTCCTGGGTGGTATAGCACGCTCATGTCATAGTCTTTCAGTAGTTCTAACCACCTTCTCTGATGAAGATTTAGGTCTTTCTAACTGAACACATACTGCAGACTCTTATGATTTGTAAATACATCTACATGAGCTCCATATAAGTAGTGTCTCCATATTTTTAATGCGAATACCACTGCTGCTAACTCCAAGTCATGAGTTGGATAATTCTTCTCATGAACTTTGAGATTTCTGGAGGCATAGGCTATCACTTTGCCCCCTGCATCAAAATGCAACCAAGTCCAACTTTGGAGGCGTCACAATATACAACCAACCCATCTGTTCCTTCTGGCAGGGTCAAAACTGGAGCGGTAGTGAGTCAAGTCTTTAACTCCTGAAAACTCTTCTCACACTCATCTGACCACTAAAATTTTACCTTCTTCTAGGTTAACTTGGTCAGAGGAGATGCTATGGAGGAGAACCCTTCAACAAACCGTCGGTAATAACCCGCTAAGCCTAGAAAACTCGTGATTTCTGTTGGAGAGGTAGCTTTGGGCCAATCCTTCACTTCTGCTATTTTATGAGGATCTACTTGTATCCTTTCACTTGAGACCACATGACCCAAGAAGGTCACGGACTTCAACCAGAATTCACACTTACTGAACTTGGCGAATAACTGGCGCTCTCTAAGAGTCTGCAATGCTAACCTTAGGTGATTGGCATGCTCTTCCTCATTTCTGGAGTACACCAGAATGTCATTGATAAATACAATGACGAACATGTATAGGTAAGGCTTGAGAACCCTATTCATTAGGTCCATGAAGGCTTCTGGGGCATTTGTTAACCCAAAGGACATCACTACAAACTCATAGTGACCATACCGAGTTCTGAATGCTGTTTTCGATATATCACTTTCTCTAACCCTTAACTGATGGTATCCTGACCTGAGATCGATTTTGGAGAAACAACTGGCTCCCTGAAGTTGGTTGAACAGGTCATCAATTCTAGGTAGAGGATATCTGTTCTTGATGGTGACTTTGTTCAGCTGATGGTAATCTATGCACATTCTGAGGGTACCGTCTTTCTTATGCATGAATAGCACTGGAGCAGCCCAGGGAGAGATGCTGAGTCTAATAAAACCCTTGTTAAGAAGATCTTTTAGCTGCTCCTTCAACTCCTTAAGCTCAGCTGGAGCCATTCTGTAAGGAGGAATGGAGATAGGCTGAGTATCTAGAAAGAGATCTATCCCGAAGTCTATTTCCCATTCAGGGGAAACTCCAGGAAGATCTTCAGGAAATACATCTGGGAATTCGTTGACAACTGGAACTGAATGAATGGTTGGGGCCTCAGAGTTGGAATCTTTGACACGAACTAGATGATATAAACATCCCTTGGAATGAGTTTCTGGGCCTTAAGGAAGGAAATAAACCTACCCTTAGGTGCTGAACTGCTGCCCGACCATTCTAACATGAGCTCATCTTTAAACTAAAATTTGACAACCCTAGTCCTAATGTCAACTGAGGCATAGTAGGAATGTCACCAATCCATATCGAGAATAAGGTTGAAGTTGACCACATCTTGTAGCTGGTATGACTTTACTCAAGACTGAGACTGGGCAGTTTCTATACACCTGGCTGGTTCTAACTGACTCGCCAACTGGGGTGGAGACTGAGAAGGGTTCTGATAGGACCTCTGGACTATGTCAAACTGAACTTCTACATATGGAGTTACAAATGAAAGAGTAGCTCCTGGATCTAGAAGGGCATACATGTCTAGATAAAAGAGACGTAACATGCCAGTAACTACGTCAGGTGAACTTTTCTGATCCTGATGAGAAGAGAGAGCATAAAAATGATTCTAGTGTTGACCGCCATCTATACCTTATGGGTTGGCTTGCTGAGCTGGTCGGCCTGCTGGAGCTGATGAGGTAGTGGATTGTGATCTCCCTCGCCCTGCTGATGGGCACTCCCTAAGCCTGTGTCCAAGCTTTCCACACCCAAAGCAACCCTCTCATCCCTGAAGGAATTCTCCTAGGTGATTCCTACCACACTTGGTACAAGCCGGATACTTGTTTCCAATACTGTGGGCCTGAGACTGGGTGCCAAAAGACCCGCCCCTCCAATCTTGGTGGGACCGAAAGGTTGGGGAGCTGGCTGAGCTAGGTGCTAGGGCCCTCTGCTATTTTTGTTGTGGGCGGTTAACACCGCTAGATCTCTGGTGGCCAAAATTTGTATGACCAGTTCTTGCCCGTTTGTTCTTACGTTCCATATATTTCAGAGTCTCTGCCTCAATCTAGGCATACACAATTAAGCTGGAAAGATCCATGTACTTGATTAGCATTGTCGTTCTGCACTCTTTGAGGACCAGATTAGACACTCCATTAACGAACTTCAGCATGCGAGCCCTCGACTTGGCCATCATTTTTGGAGCATACTTTGATAGTCTAGTAAACTCCAGAGCATATTCCTCCACTGTTCGGTTGCCCTGCCGTAGGTTCATAAACTCTGCCATCTTAGCCTCCCTCAGCTCCCTGAGAAAGAACCTATCCAAAAAAGCTATATGAAACTCCTCCCACTCAACCGGTCCTGCTCCTGCTGACTGCCCCTCCTTCCACTGTTCGTACCAAACCTGGGCTACCCCTTTTAGCTGGTAGGCAGCCAGGTCAGCACTCTCAGAGGAGCTGACACCCATGATCCGGGTGATCTTTCTGATCTCATCTACAAAGCCTTGTGGGTGCTCTCCCACCTTTGTTTTGTAGAAGTCTGGAGGGTTCATCTGGGTGAAATCCTGCACCCAGGCAGCAACTGCAGAACCATTTATGGCAACTAGAACCACCTGTTGGTTCACTTGATTGGTGAAGGTCTGAGCAAGCAACTGAATGGCCGCCCTGAATTCGGCGGCAGACACAGAGTCGTCTTGAGGAACTGCCGGAGTTGGTGGAGTGGGTCTGTTGGCATTTCCGGCTCTTCGTCCATTTCCACATCGAGGAGGCATTGTTCACTGAAAGGAAATAGAACACGATTTAGAAGGACACCTTTGGAATTGGACTTTAACGCACAATAAAGAGAATGAACAAAAGGGGAATTTTCCTAATAACATCTTGTAGTCTCCTCGTCATAAGTGTGGCGCGCTTTACACCCATAAAAAGGACTCTACTCGACTAAACCTAGTGTGCTTTGATACCAAGTTTGTCACGTCCAGAGCCTACACCCTGGATGTAACACGGTACTTGGAGTCTCAAGTGACCCCAAGTCAACCCCTGGTTTATCATACACTAGAATTCTAAGTAAACCTGCACAACGAAAGTTTTAAATATTAAGAAAATGTAAAGACTGAAAGTATAGAAAGAAATAATACATCTGAAATACAATTCTAAAAGACAAGTCTGGTCTGAAAGCCAACTACTGAGGAGTTGATGGGATAGGTCCCCAGCTAACTCTAAGTATAAACAAAGCCATAACTAAATGAAATAAATAAACAAGGCCCTCGAATGATGAGGACTCACACTCTGATCTGCTGACGTGGAATGCTCTGAAACTGAAGTAACTATCTATCCTGAACCTGAGAACCTGCAGCTATATCAAGAAATGATACAACATGAAAAGCATGCATCAGTACTTTGAATGTACTAAGTAAGTGGGAGAGACATACTGATATAAAGTCTGAACTGAAATGACACGCCATGACCAACAAGTAAACTAAACTGAATTTACTGATATAATCTGAACTAGTCAAGATGACCTTGTCTGATGGTTGATCTTGGGCAAATTTATATGCCCAAGTGATACTCAAAAGTACCATTTTCGCCTTATTTATCTATCAATGTGTATATATTCTCATGTAATTGGTAATAAAATGTGAATTTATACTAACCAACATGATTAGCATTGTTTTGCAGGTAAAATGTAATTTCGGGAAGCTAAAATGCATGTTGGAGGATATCGGGGTTGGACTTGGATGCGAGCACGGGACAAGGCATTGGACAGCATGAAATAAAGGGGCTCCGCGATGGAGCCGTGTCACGCTGCCATCGCGGAGGCCTTCTGCCTAGATAGGGAAATTTCGCCCAAATTCCAGAGAGGGTACGCGATGGGTCCGTGGCACAGTGGCTTGGCTCCGCGTTGCACGCCGTGCCACGTTGGGCTTTATTTCCTGGACCCCCAGTTCCAGTGAAGGTCCGCGTCCATAGCGTGTCACAGAGGCAGTGCTCCGCGATGCACTCCGTGACACGTTGCTCATTATTCCGGGAAAAATTCCCACCAGTATAAATAGAACACTTAGGTTCATTTTTCAATATTCTGACTTGGTGGAGCAAGAACGTGGGTTACAAGCAGTTGAGGGGACGAAATTATCAGGGTTTTTCTCTCTTTCCTTCTCCTTGTATTCAATTGCTTGTATGATTAACACTCATTTAAAGATGTTTAATCCACAAATGAGTGGCTAATTCCTCTTCTTGCTGAGGTTATGAATAATTGTGATGAAATGTGATTATTGATTCTTTGGTTTTTCATCTTTTCTTCCATGGTTGTTCTATTAATTCTTGTTCTTACTGCATTAATGTGTGGCCTACGTTAATGTACATCTAAAAAGTCCGGTTTCACTCGAGAGAGCAAGAAATTGGAAAGTTATGAATTAATAGGATATGTTCTTTACTTGGTTTGGGAAAATTGAGAATTGATTTACTTTCAGGATAGAAATATACCTGAAAGTCGTATTAGTCAATTTAGGAACCGGGTTTGTATGGCTAGAACATGAATTGCATTTAATCACAGAAATGTAGGTGGATGGTTCATGATTCTTAAGTGAGGTTAAATACGAGAGTTTTAATCTCTTGGCAAATGTTCTTGGCTAGCAACCGGAGGAAAAGATTAACCAAATTATGATGATAATTAATTTCATTACATGTTCGTTTAACCTCAGCATGCTCTCATTCATAGTTCAGACTCAAATTAGATAGTTGTTTTAGCTTTAGCATAAAAATTATAAAACAAAATATCAAACTCTTGGTTACACTGTTGTCTGCATTTTTAGAATCGAAATATAGTACACTTGAGCAGATTGCACTTCATCCCAGTCCCTGTGGGATCGATACTTGGCTTACTCAAGCCACTTTACTACTTGTTTGACCACGTGCACTTGCGTGTAGTTTTATATACCCCACAATTCACGCCGAACAAGTTTTTGGCGCCGTTGCCGGGGACTGGCAATTGGTGAATTTGTCTTAAGTGTAAATTTACTATATTTTTTTCTTAGTGCTGACAACTTGGTCTTAGTGTTTGTTTTAATTCTTTTTCATTTTATTTTTTTTCTTTTTCGGATACCCTTATTGACATGACATCGTGGAATACAAATGGTTTAAATGGTGGATACTCATATTTTGGCAAATCTTGTCTGAATTGCGGAGGACACCACTCGTGGCAACACTGTAACACGTGCAATATATGTGGTGGTCAAGATGGCCATTGGGATGGCTGTCCGAATGCATATTCCCCTCCCCCAAGCCCCTACTATGATCCTTCTGTTGTTTTTTCTGAATATAGGCATGCTGAAAATGAGGACTTGGGACGCCAAGCTCGAATAGAAGACATGCTGAAACAACTCTTGGAGCAATCAGAAGCAATGAAGGAGGCGATGGCAGTATTGAGAATTCAGCAAGAAGAGAATGCAGAGGCTCTAGAAAGGATGAGCGTCAAATTCACGGAGATGATTGCTGAGGCTGAAGCTTGTGATAAATTGCAGGTAATAGTTGTAGCTGATAGTCAAGAGGAACTACCAGAGGAAGACAAGGGTGAATTTTTGGATGAAGCCCAACAATTAGAATCTCTTGAGTGTCCCCGTGATGGGCTCACACTTAAGGAAAATCTATTCGTGGATGAAGAGATAGAGTATCCCCCAGTTGACATTAATGGAGAGATAGATGTCGATGCTGAGAAGGTGTATACAAGTAAGGAGGTCAAGCACAATGCATTTTCAGAGTTGAGGTTTATTGGACCACACTCAAAGCATTTTTCGACATTAAGTTTGGTTGAAAACATAGAAATAGAGCCTTCCAAGCTTATAGAGAAATGTCTAGAGGAGGACCAAGCCCCGTATATTTTGAAATTTGCTAACTCGGAGAGACAAAATGACTTCGCTTACTTAAGGGCCAATAAGTTCAAAAGGCAACATCTACTGCTTGGTCCTTACAATTTTTCACCACCACCCTTGGAGCATAAGAGGAAATTAGAGAAGAAATTAGGGGTGAGATTCATATCCTCAAGGTGGAGGAAAAAGCGGTGAAACTGGATACGTCAAGCCGTGATGGTAAACCAGGCGCTGCACGGGAGGCAACCCGTGGAAATTATTTTTTTCTTTTTGTAAAGTGTAAATAGATTTTTCTTTTTCTTTTTCTTGATTTACAACAAAATTTTTCGTTTTAGTTTTAGTTTTTATTTTTATTTATAGTGAAACCTATAATTCTAACCAATCTTGTGTAGTGAGATGAATTTCAGGTCAAACAGAGGAAAATATGCACGGAATCGCAAGGGAAAATTCGAGGTATGAAAATTAACAAAAAGTGGCAAAACAGTGAGCTAGGGCGATAGCTCCGTGTCACGGAGGTGGACCTCCGCGTTACCCTCCGTGACACGTTGAGGTATAATCCGAATTTTTTTAAAAATTTCCAGAACAGGCTCACGACGGCTCCATGCCACGGAGGCAGTGCACCTCGATGCACTCCGTGACACATTGCCGTGTATATTGCGACGGGTCACACCGGGTCGCCGGGTGACCCGCGTGATTTTTCTACTTTTTAACCCCGAAAACCCCTCCCTTTCCCTTATTTTTCAATTACTCCGCGACCAAACTCCCCAAAACCCATCCCCCTTCAACGTGACACGGAGTAGGCCAAGCAAATCATCAAGTTTACTTAAATTCTTCAACTTCAAGGTATGTTCTTCGATTCCATCTCATTTCTTGTTGATTTTCTTCGATATTGAGTATGTGAGGTGAGCTAAGTTTGCCCTAAGTAGAAATTAATCATGAATTCAATGGAATTGTTGTTGATGAATGTTCGGAATGTCATTATGATTGCTTGAACTCGTTAATTGCATAATTCAATCGAATTTTCTTGATACTATCATTTCTAGGGCTTGTTTTTGAATTTGAAGTGAAAAATGTAGTGAACTTGTGAAATTGATGCCGGGATGTACATGTTCGGTCTGTTTGTTATATGGGTTATATAACCGACACGCAAGTGCACGTGGTCAAACAAGTAGTAAGTGGCTTAAGTAAGCCAAGTATCGATCCAAGGAGACTCTGGATAAGTAAAAATTGCTCAAGTATACTATATTCTATCTTACTTCTATATATGCGGACAACAAAGTAACCAAAAGTTAAATAATTTGTTTATAAAGTATATACTAAAACTATTAACAACTATCTACTTTGAATTAAAACTATGGATATGAGCATGCCAAGGTTAAGAACATGTAATGAACATGATTATCAACATACATTGGTTAATCTTCTCTTCCAATTGCTAGACAAGAACATTAGCCTAGAGATTAAAACTCTCGTATTTAATCTCACTTAAGAATCATAAACCATCCGTCTACATTTCTGTGATCAAATGCAATTTATGACCTAGCAATACAATTCCGGTTCCTAAATTGACTAATACGGCTTTCAAGTATATTTCTATCAGGAAAGCACATCAAAACCCAATTTTCCCAAATCAAGTTAAGAACAATACCCTATTAATTCACAACTTTCCAATTTCGTGCTCTCTCGAGTGAAATCGGACTTTTTAGATGTACATTAATGTCGGCCACACACCAATGCAGTAGAAACAAGAATTAATAGAACAACATGGAAGAAGAAGATGAAAAACCATATAATTCAATAATCAAAATTCATCACCATTGTTCATAACCTCAGCAAGGAAGGAAATTAGCCACTCATTTGTGGATTAATCATCCTAAAACAAGTGTTAATCATACAAACAATTGATTGAAAGAAGAAAGAAAGAGAGAAAAACCCTGAGCTTTTTCGTCCCTCAACTGCCTGTAACCCACGTCCTTGCTCCACCAAGTCTGAATTAATTAAAAATAAGCCTAAGTGTTCTATTTATACTAGTGGGAATTTTTCCTGGAATAACAAGCAACGTGTCACGGAGTGCAACGCGGAGGCTTGCCTCCGTGACACGGCGTGGACGCGGACCCTCTCTGGAAATCTAGGGTCCGGGAATAAAGCTTCAACGTGGCACGACATGCAACACGGAGGCTTGCCACCGTGCCACGGAGCTGTCGTGAGGCTCCACTGGAATTTGACTAATTATTCATCCTCCAGGCAGAATGCCTCCGCGATGGTAGCGTGACACGGCTCCATCGTGGAATCCCTTTAATTGGTGCAGTCCAATGCCTTTTTTTGTGCTCGAATCCAAGTCCAACTCCGATATTGTTCCAACATGCATTTTAGCTCCTCAAAATCACATTTTACCTACAAAACAATGCTAATCATGTTGGTTAGTATAAATTCACATTTTATTACCAATTACATGAAAATGTATACATATTGCTAGATAAACAAGGCGAAAATGATACGTTTGAGTATCACTTGGGCATATAAATCTGCCCAAGATCACTTACCCCACACTTAAATCCTTGTTCTTCCTCGAACAACAGACACATAATTCATGCAAATTACATCCCAACCTTCGCCACTATGGTGCGACAATTTGAGCTACGGTCATACCGATCATTCAATATTGCAAATCATCAAGAAAACATGCATATTCTTAGAATGCAATGACCTTTAATACATTAGGACTTCCTAGACTTTAAGAATCGACCCTCGATATCGGCAAACTCATGCAAATCAGCTAATCAAGATATCCGACACGAAAATCAATCTTTCATCAGGCATGTGCCCTCACAACTCAAGAGAATCTTCCCCTTTTTGTTCGTGTGACAAACAAACATTCAAGTAGGGGCATGTAAAAATTAATTTCACTCTCTCTCCCAAAAGAATTCACATGCATCATGTCATGACCCATAGGCTTGCCCTTAGTGTATTACTCCACTAATATACAGAAATGCAATGTAAGATCACGTAGGACTTTAATGGGTTGTAATGGAAGCTATGGGACTAGTATATATTGGGTTAGCCAATAATAGTCACTAGCATCCTTAAGCGCCTTTTCAACACATTCCCATCAACTCATGGACATTGTTTCTCTCTTTTGTTTTTTCATCATCCATTTCATGCTGGTTTACTTTCGTATGACCCATTTCATCAAGCACACTTGACACAAAAACAAAGGTTTTTCATGCACCTTCATTATCATTTAATTATAGCAAGTGCACCTTCAACCTTTTTCTTTTCTTTCCTCACTCTGCTTTTCTTTTTCTTTTCACCATTCTCACTCTTTGACACTTTGGGAAATTTTTTTCTGTTCTTCTTAAGCGCTTAAGAGTTTTGTATAGACTTTACGGCTAATGAAAAGAAAGAATTAAGCTCAGTTTATACATTTTGGACAAAAGAAAGAAATAATAGGCTAAAGGCTCAACGGGCTGACTAGGGTATACAATCACATAAAAAGGAGAGTAGGACAAGAAAAATTAGAAACTCTCGGTTAAAACAAAGAAATGCCTACATCCTTTCCAACACTACACCTCCTTCATTTCGTTTTGTACACACACCAGGCAAGTTCTAGACACTTCACAATAGCATGGAACACAATACCTCACTTCACACTTTATGCACATGCTCGATTCAAGATGCATTCACAGACTCTTTAATTTGCCAATTACATGAATTCAAAAATTAAGCCTCAATCACACCGAATCGAATTCTACAACCTAGGTAACTCAACATATTTACAAGATTGCATGCTTTCATATTAATCACTTTTACATTTTGAATATCAGTTACAAACCGCAACCAAAATTTCACAACCATATAGTAACTACAGGTTCCGTGATGCAATCCACCGAAGAAAAAACTGAAAATAAATTAAAATCACTACTCCTACCGACTACATTTTCCTTAAGACGGTCGTCATCCATCCATCATAGGGAACGGTCACTAACTATGACGTCGGTTCAATGGGACTATTCTCAATAAAAGAACCGAAAACAAACTCCGAGAAACCCAAAAATAAAAATTGAAAAATTTTGCAAAACATCGATCATTTCGATGGAAAAATATTTACAAAATATTTTTAATATGTTCAAAATATTTTCGCAAAATTTTAAAAATATCGATCATTTCGATAGAGAAAAAAAAATAAATTAAGAAAATATTTACAAAATTTTTACAGACTTAGCTGGCAACCACAACATTTCACAACACACATCAACTACCACAATTATGTACAGATATAGACCAGTTTGCAATTCACAAAACAAAGGGAAACATACATACAAAACAAACAGATGAAAGCATACAAGCACACCAGCCCAGCCCCAGCACCTAACTACTCCCCACCCCACACTTAAATAGAACACTGTCCCCAGTGTTCACAAAAATTAATAATCACAAAATTGGGTGGTGGAACTCCCTGATCAGTCAAAATATTCAACTTCTTCATCCAGTGCTGTTGCCTCATCGCCCATGTCTGAGTCACCTCCATCGTCGTCATCGGAATCCTCCCGACGTGTCTCCTCGTCCGTGGGGACATCATCGTCAGTGGGCTCTACAAAGGCTGGCCCCACTCGGCATAGAGCCCTGGCATTTTCACCAAATGGGTAATCCAGCTCGAGCTGCCATAACTCCTCCTCCGTGGCTGGTCTCCCACTGATCCGAAGCTGGAGCATTTGCATTCCAAACATCTATGCCATGTACTGGTCGTCATGAGCATGTCGCTCGCCAAGTGTCAGCACTGGCCCGTGTGTGGTGTCGGGGGCCTTAGTTTTGGTCACATCAAGGGCCCTCCGCTCCAACTGCGGGATGTAATCCAAAGCCTCTTCCTCAACGTCGAGGCCCCGGAGAAAGGTGGTAATTAGTCCCCCGAACCCATACCTGTGGCCCTGGTGTAGTCGGGCTCTCTTCATGGCGGATATGATGACTGCCCCAACATTGATCTCCAGCCCTTTCATCAGGGCGTACACTAGGCAGACACGGTCCTGGGTCACATCAGTCATGTGCACCCCCGAGATTAGGCACGAACAGACTATCTTCACCCAGATTCTGGCCTCCCTGTTCATTTGAGAATACGGCAGAGTCTGGTGGTAACCCCTCTCCTTATGTCTGCTCCATCTGGCTGTGGATCGAGCCCCACACAATGTGCATCTGATATCGGCATATGGTGGGGTGATGTTTAGCTGGCGGAGAACGTGGGCGTCTGTGTCCCGCACTCCAATGATGGCATTTAATTGCTGGGGTTCCAGAGTGACAATCTGCCCTCTGATCTTAATTGTGTGGCTTCTGATTGCCGGGTTCCAATTTGCATAGAACTCCCGGACTAGATGTAGGTTGCATTCCTTGGGCTCCTGAAATATGAAGCTGAGCCCAGCTGCCTCGATTCTTTGCACTATGCGGGGGAACTCCTGTGCTAGTGGTTCCCGTGCAATATGCTCCTCGGGGAAGTATTTATTCTCCTTGTGTTTGGTGTACCACTTCTTCCCCTCATCGGTTACCCACCTCGTTCCGTATTGGCGGCGTTGGCCGCGTGGAACTGCTGGTGCAGCTGGGACTGCTGTGCCCAGTCTAAGCCTTTTTCTCCCGGTGCCTGAAGTAGATGCACCCTTACCCTTATCTTGCCTACTTGTCATTTTACCTGTCAACACAAATAAACAAGCGCAATGTCAAGCTAAATGAATATTAACTTCGGCTAAGGTCGGGTTAACCAAGTTTACCCCACACTTAGTCCTTAGCTACGGTTACGATACTACGGCAAGAATCACTTTATTTACACCAAAAACAAACAACTATACAATTTATGCTTAGTGCGTTCGCAAAGAAAAATTCGACGGTATAACCTTAGCGTACTACTCAGACTTCATACAGCTAATCCCAATCACTACCATCGCTAGCAATTCAACCATCGGACTTAGAAAAGAAAACAACAAAACAAAAACAACAACAAAATTCTATATACATACGAACCTATATAATCAACCCAATTTGAACAATTTTCACATTTTCCCAAAATCCCGAGAATTCGTCGTCTATTTCATTCAAACAATATTCTACAACGACTTATCTCATTCAATACGTACAACCCGGCATATAATTCACAAATTTAAAAAGTTACCAATTTCGAATTCAACAACCAAGCCCTAGAATTGAATTTCGCAAGCAAATTCGAATCCTTCACGCAATCGACAAGTTCAAACAATCATTACAACAATTTGACCATTTATCAATCACTAAATAACTCAATTCCATGCTAAATTTCGACTTAGGGTGATTTATCTCACCTCCCATGCTTAAATTCGAATAAAGTCGACAAAAACTTGAGAGATAATCGGAAAACATACCTAGTAGTTGAATAACCAAAGAAAACTTGATAATTCTTTGCTTTATACCGTGGCACGTTGATGGGGAAAGGAAATTCGGGTGTTTTGTCGCGGAGAAGTGTAAAAAATGAGGGGAAAAGGGAGAAATCGGGGGTTTAAAATGAAGAAAACACGCGGGTCACCCGGCAACCCGGTGTGACCCATCACAAATTATAGGGCAACGTGTCACGGAGTGCATCGCGGTGCACTGCCTCCGTGACACGGAGCCATCGCGATAGCTTACTGGAATTTTTGAAAAATTCCAGATTAAACCTCAACGTGTCACAGAGGGTAACGCGGAGGTCCTCCTTCATGACACGGAGACATCGCCCCAGCTCACTGTCTCTGCATTTTATTCATTTTTTCATACCTCGCATTTTCCTTCACGATTCCGTGCACATTTTTCTCCGTTTGACCTGAAAATCACCTCACTAAACAAAATTGGTTAGATTAATAAGTTTCACTAACTAAAATGAAAAAAACACTACTAAAACGAAAAATTTGTACTAAACCAAGAAAAAGAAAATTAAAATAAAATCTATTTACACTTTTACAAAATAAAAGAAAAAATATATTTTTCACGGGTTGCCTCCCGTGCAGCGCCTGGTTTACCGTCGCGGCTCGACGTCCTTTATGCTCAATTGTCCACTAGGGTGATGGACGATTTCTCACGATCATTGTCCTCCCCCCAGTAGTGCTCACCCTTATCCGGTGGTCTTCCCATCAACTCTCGGGAATCATTCATTTGTTTAGCATTCTCATGATCAATTACATTGATCACCGAGAGTTCTTCATTCACCATCGGGAGCTTGGGTGCTTTGTACACATCGAACACCTCTACTTTTTCATGTGCTCGCATTGTAAGTTGACCCGCAGCTACGTCAATTAATGCTTTCCCTGTTGCCAAAAAGGGTCGTCCCAAAATAAATGGGACTTCCGCGTCTAGTTCAAAATCCAGAACAATAAAATCTACCGGGAAAATGAGGGATCCCACTTGCACTATAACATCCTCAACAATGCCATCCGTCCTAGCTAATGATCTATCTGCCAGCTGCAAGATTACGGTTGTAGGTCTAGGACTCCCTAGACCTAACTTTCTGAATACAGAAGATGGCATCAGATTTATGCTCGCCCCCAAGTCACACAATTCACGAGCTTGGATACTCTGCCCAATAGTAAGCTGGATAGTAAAACTTCCATGGTCTTTTAGCTTCGTGGGCAGTCTATTTTGGATCCGGGAAGTGCATTCCTCCGTCAAAGCTACCGTGGAATACTCAGTCAAACGACTTTTGTTGGCCACGATGTCTTTAATATATTTGGCATATTTTGGCACTCCCGGCAAGACATCAACAAGAGGTAAATTAACATGTACCTGTTTAAGCACCTCCATAAATTTCTTGAAACACGCCTCCTCCTTGTGTTTCTTGAGTCGTTGAGGGAACAGGGGTGGAGGTCTTTCTGATTCTGCTTCTTTGGTTTTCCCCCTCTCCGAAGTTTGCTCTCCCTCAACATCTGCTGCTCCTGACTTTTGAGGTGGTCTTTCTGGTTCCACCTCCTTCAGCTGCAAACCACTCCTTGTGGTCACTGCATTTACCTGCTTTGGATTAGGATCCGTGTCGCTAGGCAGTCCTCTTCTGGGCCTTGTGTTTTGGGCACTAGCAAATTGCCCAAATTGATACTCAAGAGCCTTGGTCGCTAATTGATTATTTTTCACTTCGGCTGCCAATTTAACTTAGTCAGCCTGCAATTGTGCCTGGTTAGCGATCATGGTCTTGAACATCTCCTCAATGCTAGGTGATGGTGGTGGAGGAGGGGCATTGTGATTTCTAAATTGAGATTGGTAGTTCTGTTGCCCTCCTTGATTTCTTTGCATACCCTGACCCGAACTTTGGCCTTGTTGGTTGTTGCTACCCCATGAATAATTTGGATGGTTCCTCCAATTTGGGTTGTAGCCGCTACCAAACTGCTGCTGATTTCTTTGTGCATTACCCATAAAGTTAACAGAATCAGGATTTGCTCCACAGCACTCAGCTAAGTGCTCACTGCTTCCACACACTTCACACCACATTTGCTGGACCGCATTGACTGAAGCTGAAGGCTGGTTCAAATTCATGTTGTTGAAGTGGTTGTTCAACTGATTCTGTAAGGCAGCTATCTGTGCAGCGATAGCTGTAAATCCATCCACTTCAAGCACTCCTGCTGCTTTCCTTGCTCCACCTCGTGATGAATCAGCATTCCATTCTGGATTGCCCTGTGAAATCCGGTTTAGCAAAGTGTACAGCTCCTCATAAGTCTTTTCCAGCGGTTGCCCTCCAGCTGCTGAATCTAACAAAATTTTAGTATGGGGTTCCAAACCCTCAATAAATGTGTGTACCAACACCTCATTGGACTGATGATGATGAGGACAGTCCCGCAACATGGATTTAAATCTTTCCCAGGCTTGATACAAATTTTCCCCCTCCCTCTGTTTGAAACTTAGAATTTGACTTCTAAGTCTGGCTGTTTTACCAAAGGGAAAAAATCTTATCAAGAACTTCCGTGCTAGATCATCCCACGTTGAGATAGAATTTGGTGGCTCAGCTTTTAACCACCTCTTGGCTTCACCAAGTAATGAGAACGGAAATAGTGTGAGCCGAACATAATCAGGTGACACTCCAGCGGGTATATAAGTGTCACTTATCTCCAAAAAGTTTTGGAGATGTTGTTGTGGGTCTTCATGAGGGAGACCGGTAAATTGCCCGCTTGTGTGCAACAGTTGCACCATATTCTGCTTGAGTTCAAATCTCCCTCCAGGCTCTGGTTTGCAGATACTTGAATGTACATTGTTGGCATGTGGGATTGCCACCTCGCGAACCAGCCTTGCTGCTGCTTCGTCGGGCACTAACACTGCCCTCACAACCGGTGGATTTTGTTGCTCCATAATAGTCTGTCTGAGCAACTGCAGCTTCTTTTGTAGAGCTTCTCTGCGTTTACTATGAAATATACGTTCAGGCTCTATATAAGATTCCACCAGCTCTTTGTCTCTTGCCAGTGTTCACAGAAATCAAGTCTGCAAAATACAGGCTAAGACCAAGTTGTCAACACTTAAGAAAATAAAATAAAAATATAGTAAATATACACTTAATACAATTTCACCAATTGCCTAGTCTCCCCGGCAACGGCGCCAAAAACTTATTCGGTCTGTTTGTTATATGGGTTATATAATCGACACGCAAGTGCACGTGGTCAAACAAGTAGTAAGTGGCTTAAGTAAGCCAAGTATCGATCCAAGGAAAATCTGGATAAGTAAAAATTGCTCAAGTATACTATATTCTATCTTACTTCTATATATGCGGACAACAAAGTAACCAAAAGTTAAATAATTTTTTTATAAAGTATATACTAAAACTATTAACAACTATCTACTTTGAATTAAAACTATGGATATGAGCATGCCAAGGTTAAGAACATGTAATGAACATGATTATCAACATACATTGGTTAATCTTCTCTTCCAATTGCTAGCCAAGAACATTAGCCTAGAGATTAAAACTCTCATATTTAATCTCACTTAAGAATCATAAACCATCCGTCTACATTTCTGTGATCAAATGCAATTTATGACCTAGCAATACAATTCCGGTTCCTAAATTGACTAATACGACTTTCAAGAATATTTCTATCAGGAAAGCATATCAAAACCCAATTTTCCCAAATCAAGTTAAGAACAATACCCTATTAATTCACAACTTTCCAATTTCGTGCTCTCTCGAGTGAAATTGGAATTTTTAGATGTACATTAATGTCGGCCACACACCAATGCAGTAGAAACAAGAATTAATAGAACAACATGGAAGAAGAAGATGAAAAACCATATAATTCAATAATCAAAATTCATCACCATTGTTCATAACCTCAGCAAGGAAGGAAATTAGCCACTCATTTGTGGATTAATCATCCTAAAACAAGTGTTAATCATACAGACAATTGATTGAAAGAAGAAAGAAAGAGAGAAAACCCCTGAGCTTTTTCGTCCCTCAACTGCCTGTAACCCACGTCCTTGCTCCAGCAAGTCTGAATTAATTAAAAATAAGCCTAAGTGTTCTATTTATACTAGTGGGAATTTTTCCCGGAATAACAAGCAACGTGTCACGGAGTGCAACGCGGAGGCTTGCCTCCGTGACACGGCGTGGACGCGGACCCTCTCTGGAAATCTAGGGTCCGGGAATAAAGCTTCAACGTGGCACGGCATGCAATGATGAGGCTTGCCACCGTGCCACGGAGCTGTCGCAAGGCTCCACTGGAATTTGACTAATTATTCATCCTCCAGGCAGAATGCCTCCGCGATGGTAGCGTGACACGGCTCCATCGTGGAGCCCCTTTAATTGGTGCAGTCCAATGCCTTTTTTTGTGCTCGAATCTAAGTCCAACTCCGATATTGTTCCAACATGCATTTTAGCTCCTCAGAATCACATTTTACCTACAAAACAATGCTAATCATGTTGGTTAGTACAAATTCACATTTTATTACCAATTACATGAACATGTATACATATTGCTAGATAAACAAGGCGAAAATGATACATTTGAGTATCACTTGGGCATATAAATCTGCCCAAGATCAGTACATGTTGAGTGAGATAAGTCGATGTGCTAGTTGTTATCATGTTAAAAGACCGACGGATTCTCGGGCTAGGGGAATGTTGAAATTTGCAAGAATTGGGTTGGTTGTATAGGTTCGGGTAGATAAATTTTTGTTGTTGTTTTCGTTTCTTTGTTTTTCCTTGCTAAGTATGATGGATTAAAAGGTTATCAATGGTAATGATTGTTGTTAGCTGTACGAAGTCTGAGTAGTACATAGCATATATACCGTCGAATTCTTCGTATGCTCTAAGCATGTTTGTATAGTTGGTTGTTGATTTATGCAAATAAGCATGATCTTGCCGGTATGTTGTAAATGTAGCTACGGACTAAGTGTGGGGTAGCCTAGATTAACCCAACCTTAGCCGAAGTTGATATCCATTGGCTTAACATTGATCTTGTCTACTTGGGTTGACAGGTAAAATGGCGAGCAGGCAAGAAAAAGGGATAGGCGCATCAACTTCTGGCGCTGGAAGGAAGCGAATCAGACTGGGCACAGTAGTCCCAGCAGCACCAGCAGTTCCACGCGGCCAACGCCGCCAATACGGAACAAGATGGGTGACGGATGAGGGGAAGAAGTGGTACGCAAAGCACAAAGAAAACAAATACTTCCCCGAGGAGCATATAGCACGGGAACCATTGGCACAGGAGTTCCCTAGGATGGTCCACCGAATCGAGGCAGCTGGGCTCAATTTCATCTTTAAAGAGCCCAAGGAATGTAACTTGCACCTAGTTCGGGAATTCTATGCCAATTGGAACCCGACTATCAGAAGTCACACCATAAAAATTAGAGGGCAAATAGTCACACTTGAGCCCCACCACCTCAATGCTATTATAGGGGCGCGGGACACAGACGCCCACGTGCTCCGATAGCTGAACATTACCCCACCGTATGCGGACATCAGACGCACATTTTGTAGGACCCGATCGACAACTAGATGGAGCAGACACAAGGAGAGGGGCTACCATCAGACTTTGCCATATTCACAGATGAATAGGGAAGCCCGAATCTGGATGAAGATAGTCTGTTCCTGCCTAATCCCTGGGGTACATATGACAGATGTAACCCGGGATCGTGTATGCCTGGTGTACTCCCTGATGAAAGGGCTGGAGATCAACGTGGGGGCAATGATTATATCCGCCATGAAGAGAGTCCGGTTGCATCAGGGGCACACGTACGGCTTTGGTGGACTACTGACCACCTTCCTCAGGGGCCTAGATGTCAAGGAAGAGGCCCTTGACTACATCCCGCAGATGGAGCGGTGAGCCTTAGATGTTACTAAAACTAAGGCACTCGACACCACCTATGGGCCGGTTCTTACACTTGGCGAGCGACATGCTCGTGATGATCAGTATATGGCTCGTATGTACGGGATGCAGATGCTCCAGCTGAGGATAGGCGGGAGGCCGGCGACAGAGGAGGAGCTATGGCAGCTCGAGCTAGACTACCCCTTCGGCGAGAACGCCAGGGCTCTATGCCGAGTGGGGCCAGCATTTGTAGAGCCCACGGATGATGATGTCCCCACAGACGAGGAGACACGTCGGGAGGACTCCGATGATGATGACAGGGGCGATTCAGACATGGGAGATGAAGCAGCAGCACCCGACGAAGAAGTGGAGTACTTTGATTGATCAGGGAGTTCCACCACCCGATTTTGTGCTATTCTGATTTTTGTGAACACTGGGGACATTGTTCGAACTAAGTGTGGGGTGGGAGTAGTTAGGTGCTGTGCTGTGCTGTTATGTATGTATGCTCTAATCTGTAGTCGTGCTTGTGAAATTTTGTTTTTCCCTGTGATTTGTGAATTGTTAAGTTGTTGTTCTGTATTGTAAATTTATGTGAAATTGATGTGTGTTGCTGAATGTGCTAGCTGATTTTGTACATATTTTTGTTATCGAAATGATCGATATTTGTACATATTTTTTCCATCGAAATGATCGATATTTTCAATTTTTTTTATTTTTTACTTCTTGGGTTTCTCGGCGTTTGTTTTCGGTTCTTTTACCGAGAATGGTCCCATTGAACCGAAGTCTTAGTTAGTGACCGTTCCCTATGATGGATGGATGACGACCGTCTTAAGGGAAATGTAGTCGTTAGGAGTAGTTTTTCCAATTATTTTTCAGTTTTTTTTCTTTGGTGGGTTGCATCCCAAAACTTGTAGTTACTGTATGGTTGCGAAATTCTGGTTGCGTGTTGTACATGATATTTAAAAATTCAAAGATGATTCGAATGAAAGCATGCAATTTTGTAAATTGTTGAGATACCTAGGCCATAGAGTCGATTCAGTGTGATTGAGGCTTAATGTTTGAATTCCTGTAATTAGCTGATTGAAGAGTCTGTGAATACATCTTGAATTGAGCATGTGCAATAAGTGTGAAGTGAGATGTTATTATTCCATGCTGTTGTGAAATGTCTAGAACTTGCCTGGTGTGTGTACAAAACGAAATGAAGGAGGTGTATTGTAGGAAAGGATGTAGGCATTTCTTTGTTTTAACCGAAAGTTTCTATTTTTCATTGTCGTACCCACCTTGATTGTCTACCCTAGTCAGCCCGTTGAGCCTTTAGCCTATTATTTTTTTCTTTTGTCAAAAAGTGTAAACCGAGCTTAATCCCTTCTTTTCATTAGCCGTAAAGTCGATACAAAACTCTTAAGCGCTTAAGAAGAGAAAAGAATTCTCCCAAAGTGTCAAAAGAGTGAGAATGGTGAAAAGAAAAGAAAAGCAGAGTGATGGAAGAAAAGAAAAGGTTGAAGGTGCACTTGTTATAAAGAAACTATAATGAAAAGGTGCATGAATAATCTTTGTTGTTGTGTCAAGTGTGCTTAATAAGATGGGCCAAACTAAAGAAAAACATCAAGAATGGGAGGATGAAAGAAGAAACAATGTCCATGAGTTGATGGGATGTGTTGAAAAGGCGCCTAAGGATGCTAGTGGCTATTAGTGGCTAACCTAATATTTACTAGTTCCATAGCTTCCATTACAACCAGTTAAAGTCCTACGTGATCTTACATCGCACTTCTTTATATTAGTGGAGTAATACACTAAGGGCAAGCTTATGGATCATGACATGATGCATGTGAATTCTTTTGGGAGAGAGAGCGAAATTGTGTTTACATGCCCCTGCTTGAATTTTTGTGAGTTCATATGAGCAAAAAGGGGAAAACTCTCTTGTGTTGTGAGGGCACATGCTTGATGAGAGATTAATTTTTGTGTCGGATATCTTGATCAGTTGATTTGCATGAGTTTGCCAATATCGAGAGTCGATTCTTAAGTCTAGGAGGTCTTGATGTATTGAAGGTCATTGCATTGATAGGACCATGCATGTTTTCTTGATGATTTGCTGTATTGAATAATCGGTATGACCGTAGCCTAAATTGTCGAACCAAAGTAGCGAGGTTGGGATGTAAATTGCATAAGGTATGGGATTGTTGTTCGAGGACGAACAAGGATTTAAGTATGGGGTAAGTAATCTTGGGCAAATTTATATTCCCAAGTGATACTCAAAAGTACCATTTTCGCCTTGTTTATCTATCAATGTGTATACATTCTCATGTAATTGGTAATAAAATGTGAATTTATACTAACCAACATGATTAGCATTGTTTTGCAGGTAAAATGTAATTTCGGAAAGCTAAAATGCATGTTGGAGGATATCGGGGTTGGACTTAGATGCGAGCACGAGACAAGGCATTGGACAACATGAAATAAAAGGGCTCCACGATGGAGCCGTGTCACGCTGCCATCGCGGAGGCCTTCTGCCTAGATAGGGAAATTTCGCCCAAATTCCAGAGAGGGTACGCGATGGGTCCGTGGCACAGTGGCTTGGCTCCGCGTTGCACGCCGTGCCACGTTGGGCTTTATTTCCTGGACCCCCAGTTCCAGTGAAGGTCCGCGTCCGTAGCGTGTCACAGAGGCAGTGCTCCACGATGCACTCCGTGACACGTTGCTCATTATTCCGGGAAAAATTCCCACCAGTATAAATAGAACACTTAGGTTCATTTTTCAATATTCTGACTTGGTGGAGCAAGAACGTGGGTTACAAGCAGTTGAGGGGACGAAATTATCAGGGTTTTTCTCTCTTTCCTTCTCCTTGTATTCAATTGCTTGTATGATTAACACTCATTTAAAGATGTTTAATCCACAAATGAGTGGCTAATTCCTCTTCTTGCTGAGGTTATGAATAATTGTGATGAAATGTGATTATTGATTCTTTGGTTTTTCATCTTTTCTTCCATGGTTGTTCTATTAATTCTTGTTCTTACTGCATTAATGTGTGGCCTACGTTAATGTACATCTAAAAAGTCCGGTTTCACTCGAGAGAGCAAGAAATTGGAAAGTTATGAATTAATAGGATATGTTCTTTACTTGGTTTGGGAAAATTGAGAATTGATTTACTTTTAGGATAGAAATATACCTGAAAGTCGTATTAGTCAATTTAGGAACCGGGTTTGTATGGCTAGAACATGAATTGCATTTAATCACAGAAATGTAGGTGGATGGTTCATGATTCTTAAGTGAGGTTAAATACGAGAGTTTTAATCTCTTGGCAAATGTTCTTGGCTAGCAACCGGAGGAAAAGATTAACCAAATTATGATGATAATTAATTTCATTACATGTTCGTTTAACCTCAGCATGCTCTCATTCATAGTTCAGACTCAAATTAGATAGTTGTTTTAGCTTTAGCATAAAAATTATAAAACAAAATATCAAACTCTTGGTTACACTGTTGTCTGCATTTTTAGAATCGAAATATAGTACACTTGAGCAGATTGCACTTCATCCCAGTCCCTGTGGGATCGATACTTGGCTTACTCAAGCCACTTTACTACTTGTTCGACCACGTGCACTTGCGTGTAGTTTTATATACCCCACAATTCATGCCGAACAATGGTCATGGACATGCCCTAAGTCTGAAACACTAAATCTGAGATACTG
The DNA here is from genome assembly GCA_035772735.1 of Datura wrightii. Taxonomy (NCBI): domain Eukaryota; kingdom Viridiplantae; phylum Streptophyta; class Magnoliopsida; order Solanales; family Solanaceae; genus Datura; species Datura wrightii. Next base: position 104,181,326 of record JASDFA010000007.1, read on the forward strand.
TACTAAACTGAGCTGCTTAATCTGATACTGGACTGGACTGACTAGTGGGATAGTCTATAACTGACATTTAACCACGTGAGCTAGACGTGGAGCCCGATGTATACACCCTACTGGTAGGACCCAATATACCTTTCCAGGGTATAAATGCATGAAATGGGAGATCACAAAATATCTGGGGCCAATCAGGCCAAATAGTACTGAAAACCTACGCTGGCAACGTAGTTCTGGGAACCTGGGTGCGCTGGAACCCCGGTCTGCTCGGTGCTATGTTTTACTCCCACTGAAAAACCTAAACTAAACTACTAAGATGATAGCTCAAAAATGGGGCCCAAGACTAGTCAGGGACGAATAACTGCATGTACCCTGAGAGCCTTATCGGCCCAGATTCTGAAACTGGGTTCTAAGACCGGTCAGAGTTGCTTATCTAAAAGCGTCGTAACCGTCTACAGAACAACTATTAACTGAACTGGGATCCTGGGGTTGGTAAGAGCTATAACTAAATGTCATGACCGCCTAATGGATCAAATATCTGAAATATAAATCTGAGTCTTAAAACTGAGAGGCACCACTGACACCTCGAAAGTAAACTAGAGTCAAACTGATTAGTTGACATTTTCTAGACAACACTGAGGTTGCTAAATCTGACTGAAGCTAGACTGATATGATTCTGACTGAGACTAGACTGGTAGAGTTCTGTGTTCTAACTGAATAAATTACTAAGCAGCTAATAGAGAGCTCATTATACCAACAACACGAACAAATTCATAATATAATACAAATCTCAAGAGTTTTGGGAATTTCATTCAACAGAGCAAAAGTAATTCTTATCATGGGGTATTTACCCAACACATACAATTAGTAAGAAAATTCTAGGAATTAAACCCAAAGCATTCTTCATTCACTAGAGGGATTTTAACAAGCAATAACCATTTCTAAAAAATTAGGGCTCAACTTCACCTTTACAATAGTACTTACAGTTTGATAAGGAACTGATAAAGTATAAACATCGTTCTGAGGGAAATCAACGAAAATAAACATGAATACTTCTCATACTCGAAAGCTCAGGGCTTAAAATTGATAGAAGAAATTGAGGAGGGCTTTGGGGACACAAGTGAAGAACAATCCCCTTGCTAAAACCCCACATAACTGATGAAGAACCCACGAAAATCTTGAGAAATTGTGGAGAAGAAAGCTGCCATAGTTCTTGGTCAGAGAATTCTTGAGAGAACTTAAGATTTACTTTTTTGAGTGCTTGTGTTATACCCCGTAGAATTCCCGACACCTAGATGACCTATTCGCACGTTGGTTAAGCATATTAGAAGGCCATACGTGCTAGAGAAAGGCCGGGAAAAAGATCGGACGAGAAACCCGTCGAACCATCGCGGGAGGAGCCGAGGCAGAGCCCCTCCGTGATGGCAGCATGTCACGGAGGTGAGGCCTCCGCGATGGCTCCGTGACACGTTGCCCAGGTTCAGGCCCAAGTATATAAGCCCCACTTCGGTTTAATTTTATTTAAAACCTTTAAAAATTACCAGAAAACAGAGGGTACGACAGAGAGGAGTAAGAACGAAGGAAATTAAATAATTTTCGTCCGATTACGCTGCTAAACGCTGCCCAAATTCAAATTAACCCCAGATACAGAGGTATTTAGCAGCAGAAAGCATTCCTACGGATTTAGTTTCGTGAAATACGGCCGACGAATCGGCGAGCCGCCGAACTAAGGTAAGTAGAATTGCTCTAAATTAATGTCTATGTGTTCCTAGCTGAGAAGTGAATATTTCTCCCTTCTGGACCGCTGAAAAATAACGAGTTTTCGACCGTTTTTCGAAAGGTTAAAGTTGGGATAAATATATATATCTAAAGTGACAATTTCTCCCAAATATTAATGTATTTAGTTCTAATTGACGTGTATATGAATGTAGTTGGGAGAAAAAGCGGAAGTACCGACGGAAATCACATCGGTCAGTCGGGTACCCAGAAACCAGGTATGTAAAGTTATTCTTTCGGCAAGCCAGGAAGTACAGTTTAGAAAGTAAATAGAATAAAGGCTATTAACCGATACCCAGCGTACAGGAACGATTTTAGTACAGTTTCCAGCAAGCATGCTAGTATATTAATTACGTATCATGCGATAATCAGAATAGTAGATATTCAGGCAATACGTATTACAACTGTTGAGATTGTATCCAGTAGTAGATGGTACATTTTATGTTATTGAGCTATATCCAGATATAATCAGATAGATAGATAAAGGCCAGGTAGCAGTTAGTCCAGCAATCAGAAATAGTGTAAAACATAATATAGTATCAATTATTTAATACAAACTGGCCTTGAGATACAAGAAGAGAATATGGTTAGTATTTTTCATTGAGCATGCTTGCTGTGTATGTGTTTTGTATGTTGAGACTTGTTGTGGCATGTGGGCACCCTTTAGCATCCCCACCGCCCCTGGGTTATAGCTGTGTCGATACCAGATTCAGATACCGCCACCAGCTGGGCGATGCCGTCCGACTAAGGGACGATGATGGCCGACCACCATGATAATACGGTCCAGACCACCCTGCTTAAAGGGGTAGTTCAGTTTACTCTGCGCAGAACTAGCACACCCTGTTTACAGGGGCAGACCACTCTTTGTGCGCACCTGTGCCCAGAGGCAGGAGTCTTCGGACTCAGACACAGTTTATTGTCAGAGGCCAAGCCTGAGCTACGTACCCAAGGGGACTGGTAGGAGGAGCTCACAGTGTCAGATGAGTGGAGTGACTTGTTTTTGGTTGGTTTAGACCCGGGTAGGGGTAAATAGATTGCTTGCTTGGTTGGCACCTTCCAGCTTATGGGGGTCGGTCAGGTATTGTGTGTATTATTATGTATATTGATATGTGCTAGTAGATACTGATAGACAGAAGGATGACACGTCTTCAGGTACGCTCAGTTAGTTACAGAATGTACAAACTCTCCCCAGTTATCCTCAGCTAGATAGACTCAGCGACTTCTTGCTTAAATGTCATGTTATTGTTGCCATTCGTTTCAGTTGCATATTTCAGTTTGCTTTACATGCTCAGTACCTATGGTACTGATGCCCAGCGGGGCGCTGTATTGCTTGCCTACAGGTACTCATGGACGAGGAGCTGATCCCTCGTGATTCCAGCCAGCCAGTAAGTCATCAACTCCTGTCATCCGGATTCTGATTCCCAGAGGTGTAGCTCCTTTTCTTTTGTTGTGCAGTATGGGTAGGTCGGGGCCCTGTCCCGATCATTTCTATTAGTTTCTTATAGTATTCATAGAGGCTCGCAGTCTGTATATATTCCCTGTGGTTACTTGAGCCGGTCGTGTGGGGCCGTGCAGTCTGCTGTAGCTGTTTTGTATTCCAGTTTATGTTGGCCGTGTGGGGCCTTAGTTTGACAGTAGTGGTGACCTTGCCGGTCATGTAGTTTTACAGTAGTCTTGTGTTGAGTTGCAGATAACTAGACAGCATGGCGGCCTTGTCGGCCCACATAGGTTCCTTATTACAAGTCTGTTTCTGGTTAGCTGTTGTTACAGGTACAGATGGCTACAGGCCAGTTGGCCGGAGGCTGTATTTACAGCCGTTATATAGCCGATTTGTTTCTCGAAATAGAGCCAGAGCCAGCCAAAGCACCAGATGTGCTCAGGCTGGACCATTTAGCAGTCCAGAGTGTAGCAGGCACCAGGTGCCGTCATACCCCCCAAGGTGGGGTGTGACAAACTTTGTATCAGAGCAGGTCGTATCCCAGGGAGTCTGCAAGCCGTGCTAAGTAGAGTCTTTTCTATGGATGTGTTGTGCACCACATACTATAGGCAGGAGGCTGCGAGGCATGTTAGGATTGTCACTCTTCTTTCTTATTCAATCGTGCTATAGAGCGGTACAGTATAGAGTTGACCTTTGAAACTCACCACCCTCTTTGCTTACAGATATTATGGCAGACCAGTGGCACCCAGCTACAAGTAGGAGATTGGATACAACAGCGGGCGAAGGCACCAGTAGGATGCCTCAGTTACAGCCAGATTCCGCCCGGTCTGAGAGCAATACGGAGGCATCATCTCGGCCCTCCCAGCAGTCTCCGCCTCGCCAGACACCATTTGAGGCAGCACCGCCTCCCACAGCTCCTGCACCTACTTCATCTGATCAGGAGCTACGTAGTGTGGTGGTTATGTTGACTCAGATGCTAGCTGCTCAGCGTCAGCCAGCACCACCTATAGCAGCAGAATCCCTAGGTGGGCCAGGTAGTTCCAGGGTTAGAGAATTCTTGGCGTTGGGACCCCCTCAGTTTACTGGATCGGATTCAGCGGAGGACCCTCAGGACTTTTTGGACCAGATGCATAGGATCTTTAGAGTCATGCACATAACTCCAGCAGAATCAGTTGAGTTAGCAGTGTTCCGGTTAAGGGATATTGCTGTTTTGTGGTACGAAAGTTGGGAGAGGTCTCGGGGAAGAGATGCAGCCCCTCCTATGTGGTCCAGCTTTTCAGAGGCCTTCCTGGACCACTACTTACCCCGGGAGGTCAGACAGGCCCGGATGGACCAGTTCTTACATTTAGAGCAGGGGGCTAGGAGCGTCCATGAATATTCCTTACAATTCGACTCCTTAGCCCGCTATGCTCCAGCATTTGTGGACACCATGTCGTCCAGAGTCCACCGCTTTATTATGGGCCTGAACCCAGAGTACATAGAGACGTGCATGACAGCTACTTTGAGAGAGGACATGGACATAGCCAGGGTACAGGCCTTCGCACAGACAATTGAGGGCCTGAGGCAGCGACAACGGGGTGACAGACAGGCGACTTCAGAGCAGCGCCGTAGGAGCAGACCCGCTGAGATTCAGAGGGAAATTCCTAGGGGGCCGAGACCACGGTTTTCAGATAGGCCACCCAGATCTTTACCACCGGTACAACAGCAGAGGGGCAGGTTTATTCGCCGGAGTCAGACAGAGTCCGGTAGCAGTTCACGGACAGTAGCCTCACCTCAGCAGCGGAGGGTACAACAGAGTAGATTTGCATCCACCCCTTGTCCTATATGCCACCGACTACATTCTAGAGCCTGCAGGCAAGGCTTCCCAGGGTGTTATTACTGCGGACAGGAAGGGCATTTAATGAGGGATTGTCCATCCAGGGGATAGGGTAGTCAGGATGATCTGGATAGAGCGTCAGCAGGGCCACGAGTTCCAGCAGCCTCAGCAGGGCGCAGACCCTCAGGTTCAGCAAACAGGGGCCGAGGTAGATCAGGAGCCTCTGGCTCAGGTGCAGGCCCCAGCCGTACCTATGCATTACCAGGTAGGCAGGATTCAGTGGCATCTCCCGACGTGGTCACAGGTATATTGATTATCTGCTCATACCCTGTTTATGTATTGATTGATCCAGGGTATACTTTGTCATATATTACACCATTTGTGGCCCAAAAGTTGGGCATCAAATCAGAATTGCTGCAGCAGCCCTTTTCAGTGCTTACACCGGTCGGTGACTCGATTACAGCTAAAAGAGTCTACCGAGGGTGTACGGTAGAGGTTGCTGATCGCCAGACCATAGTAGACTTAATTGAACTTGAGATGGTCGACTTCGATGCCATTATGGGTATGGACTGGTTAGTGCCATGCTACGCCAACTTAGAATGCTGGACCAAGACGGTCCGATTTCACTTTCCGGGGGAAGCAGTGCGAGAGTGGAAAGGGAGTACACCTACGCCGAAAGGTAGGTTTATTTCCTACCTTCAAGCAAGAAAATTAATAGCAACTGGTTAGAGTCCAGGACGTTCGGGTGGAACCTCCGACCCTTCAGTCTATTCCAGTAGTCAATGAATTCCCTGACGTATTTCCGGATGAGTTGCCTGGTATCCCTCCCTAAAGAGAGATAGATTTTGCGATTGATTTGTTGCCAGGGACTCAACCTATATCCATTCCCCCGTATCGCATGGCACCAGCTGAGCTTAGAGAGTTGAAAGAGCAGTTAAGATATTTGCTCGACAAAGGTTTTATCAGGCCTAGTACTTCCCCGTGGGGTGCGCCAGTTCTGTTTGTAAGGAAGAAAGATGGCTTACTCCGTATGTGTGTGGACTACCGGCAGCTGAATAAGGTAACGGTTAAAAACAAATACCCGCTCCCGAGAATAGATGATTTGTTTGACCAGTTGCAGGGGGCCAAATGTTTCTCTAAGATAGATCTGAGGTCCGGATACCACCAGGTCCGGGTTCGTGAGAGGGACATTCCAAAGACTGCTTTCAGGACCAGGTATGGTCACTTTGAATTTCTAGTCATGTCTTTCGGGCTGACGAATGCTCCTGCAGTGTTTATGGACCTGATGAACAGCATATTCAGACCGTATTTGGATCTGTTCGTGATAGTATTTATCGATGATATTCTGGTATATTCTCGTTCAGAGACAGATCACCAGAACCATTTATGAACAGTACTCCAGATCCTTAGAGAACGTCAGCTATACGCCAAGTTTTCTAAGTGCGAGTTCTGGCTGAACTCAGTTGCCTTTTTGGGGCACATCGTGTCGGATGCTGGTATATAGGTAGACACACAGAAAATAGAGGCAGTCAAGACATGGCCCAGACCTACCACTCCGACTGAGGTTCAAAGTTTCCTGGGTTTAGCAGGGTATTACCGGAGATTTGTGGAAGGATTCTCCACTATAGCAGCATCTCTGACAAAGCTGACATAGAAAGCAGCAAAATTTCAGTGGACGGAGGCATGTGAGCAGAGTTTTCAAGAGTTGAAAGACAGATTGACCTCCGCCCCAGTACTAGCATTGCAAGAGGGAACAGATGGGTATGCGGTGTATTGCGATGCTTCAGGTTTGGGACTGGGTTGTGTGTTGATGCAGTATGGTAAGGTGATTGCCTATGCTTCCAGGCAGCTGAGGAAACACGAAAAGAACTATCCGACCCATGACCTGGAACTGGCTGCAGTGATCCACGCTCTGAAAATTTGGAGGCATTATCTGTATGGCGTCCATGTAGACATTTTTACAGATCATAAAAGTCTGCAATACATTTTCACACAGAGGGAGTTAAATCTATGGCAACGTCGCTGGTTAGAGTTGTTGAAAGACTATGATGTAAATATTCTCTATCACCCAGGAAAAGCTAATGTAGTACCAGATGCCCTGAGCCGTAAGTCAATGGGGAGTTTGGCGTATTTGCGGCCCGAGAAGCGGGAATTAGCCAAGGAAATTCATCAACTAGCTGGTTTAGCCGTTCGAGTAGTGGAGACAGAAAATAACAGAGCGGTAATTCAAAATTCTGCCGAGTCATCACTAGTTACAGAGGTAAAAGAACGGCAGTACGAGGACCCTGACTTAGTCCAGCTCAGAGATAGAATTTAGAAAGGTAAAGAGTCATATTTCCAAGTGACTGAAAATGAAGTACTACGTTGTAAGGGCCGTCTATGTGTCCCGAATGTTTCAGGGCTTCGCCAGCAAATCATGCATGAGGTACATTACACTCGTTATTCCCTCCATCCAGGAGCAACGAAAATGTACCACGATATCAGAGACATCTACTGGTGGCCAGGTATGAAATCTGAAATAGCTGAATTTGTATCTAGATGTCCTAACTGCCAACAGGTGAAAGTGGAGCACCAGAAACCGGGCGGTCTGACGCAGGATATAGCTGTGCCTATGTGGAAATGGGAAGCGATAAATATGGATTTTGTAACAGGATTACCCCGTACCAGACGCAGAAATGATTCTATTTGGGTAATAGTTGACAGGCTGACAAAATCAGCTCATTTCCTACCAGTGAAGGCTACCTTCTCAGCTGAGGATTATGCCGAATTATATATCAGAGAAATAGTTAGACTACATGGAGTGCCGGTATCTATTATTTCAGACAGGGGAGCACAATTCACAGCTAGATTTTGGCAGTCGTTCCAGAGGGGTCTGGGAACGCAGATTAATTTGAGCACAGCATTCCACCCTCAGACAGATGGACAGGCTGAGCGAACTATCCAAACGCTCGAAGATATGCTACGGGCGTGTGTACTAGATTTTGGGGGTAGCTGGGATGAACATCTGTCGCTGATTGAATTTGCTTATAATAACAACTATCATTCAGCTATTCAGATGGCGCCTTTCGAGGTATTATATGGGCGAAAATGTAGATCGCCGGTGGGCTGGTTTGAAATAGGAGAATCAGCATTAGTTGGCCCAGACATTGTTCGGCAGTCCGAGGAAAAGATAAAGCTTATCCGAGAACGTTTACTGACTGCTCAGAGCCGCCAGAAGTCTTATGCAGATATGCGGCGCAGGAATCTAGAATTTTTGGTGAACGACTGGGTGTATCTGAAAGTGTCCCCGATGAAAGGGGTAATGAGGTTTGGCAAGAAAGGCAAGCTTAGCCCAAGATTCATTGGGCCATATCAGATTCGGCGAAGAATAGGCCGAGTTGCATACGAGTTGAACTTGCCTCCAGAGTTAGCATCTGTTCACCCAGTATTCCATGTTTCTGTGTTAAGGAAGTTCATAGGGGACCCTTCTACAGTAGTTCCGGTTCAAGATGTCCAGGTCACAGAAGAGTTAGCATATGAAGAGGTTCCCGTAGCTATCTTAGACAGACAGATTCGCAGGTTAAGGACTAAAGATGTTGCATCTGTCAAAGTATTGTGGCATAACAGGAATCGTGAGGAAATGACGTGGGAAGTAGAAGAAGATATGAAAGTCAGATACCCTCACCTATTTCAGGCCTAGTCAGACGACAGGTATGTCCGTATTATTACTTATGCAGTACCTTATGGTTGTATGTCTGTGAATGATAAAGAGTGATATTTAGTTATCCAGTGGATCCTAGAATATTATGTGCAGTGCCTGTGTTGGACTTTTCTGCATTTTAGGTTTTTGTTATAGTCCATATTACAGGGGAAACTCTGCCGAAATTTTTTCTAGAAAATAAAGTAAGTAGTCCTCTAGATAACAGTGTACATTCGAGGATGAATGTTCTTAAGGGGGGGGGGGGGGAGAATGTTATACCCCATAGAATTCCCGGCACCTAGACGACCTATTCGCATGTCGGTTAAGAATATTAGAAGGCCATACGTGCTAGAGAAAGGCCGGGAAAAAGATCGGATGAGAAACCCGTCGAACCATCGCGGGAGGAGCCGAGGCAGAGCCCCTCCGCGATGGCAGCGTGTCACGGAGGTGAGGCCTCCGCGATGGCTCCGTGACACGTTGCCTAGGTTCAGGCCCAAGTATATAAGCCCCACTTCGGTTTAATTTCATTTAAAACCTTCAAAAATTTCCAGAAAATAGAGGGTACGACAGAGAGGAGTAAGAACGAAGGAAATTAAATAATTTTCGTCCGATTACGCTGCTAAACGCTGCCCAAATTCAAATTAACCCCAGATACTGAGGTATTTAGCAGCAGAGAGCATTCCTACGAATTTAGTTTCGTGAAATACGGCCGACGAATCGGCGAGCCGCCGAACTAAGGTAAGTAGAATTGCTCTAAATTAATGTCTATGTGTTCCTAGCTGAGAAGTGAATATTTCTCCCTTCTGGACCGCTGAAAAATAACGAATTTTCGACCGTTTTTCAAAAGGTTAAAGTTGGGATAAATATATATATCTAAAGTGACAATTTCTCCCGAATATTAATGTATTTAGTTCTAATTGACGTGTATATGAATGTAGTTGGGAGAAACAGCGGAAGTACCGACGAAAATCACATCGGTCAGTCGGGTACCCAGAAACCAGGTATGTAAAGTTATTCTTTCGGCAAGCCAGGAAGTACAGTTTAGAAAGTAAATAGAATAAAGGCTATTAACCGATACCCAGCGTACAAGAACGATTTTAGTACAGTTTCCAGCAAGCATGCTAGTATATTAATTACGTATCATGCGATAATCAGAATAGTAGATATTCAGGCAATACGTATTACATCTGTTGAGATTGTATCCAGTAGTAGATGGTACATTTTATGTTATTGAGCTATATCCAGATATAATCAGATAGACAGATAAAGGCCAGGTAGCAGTTAGTCCAGCAATCAGAAATAGTGTAAAACAGAATATAGTATCAGTTATTTAATACAAACTGGCCTTGAGATACAAGAAGAGAATATGGTTAGTATTTTTCATTGAGCATGCTTGCTGTGTATGTGTTTTGTATGTTGAGACTTGTTGTGGCATGTGGGCACCCTTTAGCATCCCCACCACCCCTGGGTTATAGCTGTGTCGATACCAGATTCAGATACCGCCACCAGCTGGGCGATGCCGTCCGACTAAGGGACGATGATGGCCGACCACCATGATAATACGGTCCAGACCACCCTGCTTGCAGGGGTAGTTCAGTTTACTCTCCGCAGAACTAGCACACCTTGTTTACAGGGGCAGACCACTCTATGTGCGCACCTGTTCCTAGAGGCAGGAGTCTTCGGACTCAGACACAGTTTATTGTCAGAGGCCAAGGCCTGAGCTACGTACCCAAGGGGACTGGTAGGAGGAGCTCACAGTGTCAGATGAGTGGAGTGACTTGTTTTTGGTTGGTTTAGACCCGGGTAGGGGTAAATAGATTGCTTGCTTGGTTGGCACCTTCCGGCCTATGGGGGTCGGTCAGGTATTGTGTGTATTATTATGTATATTGATATGTGCTAGTAGATACTGATAGACAGAAGGACGACACGTCTTCAGGTACGCTCAGTTAGTTACAGAATGTACAAACTCTCCCCAGTTATCCTCAGCTAGATAGATTCAGCGACTTCTTGCTTAAATGTCATGTTATTGTTGCCATTCGTTTCAGTTGCATATTTCAGTTTGCTTTACATGCTCAGTACCTGTGGTACTGACGCCCAGCGGGGCGCTGTATTGCTTGCCTACAGGTACTCACGGACGAGGAGCCGATCCCTCGTGATTCCAGCCAGCCAGTGAGTTATCAGCTCCTGTCATCCGGAGTCTGATTCCCAGAGGTGTAGCTCCTTTTCTTTTGTTGTGCAGTATGGGTAGGTCGGGGCCCTGTCCCGATCATTTCTATTAGTTTCTTACAGTATTCGTAGAGGCTCGCAGTCTGTATATATTCCCTGTGGTTACTTGAGCCGGTCATGTGGGGTCGTGCAGTCTGCTGTAGCTGTTTTGTATTCCAGTTTATGTTGGCCGTGTGGGGCCTTAGTTTGACAGTAGTGGTGATCTTGCCGGTCACGTAGTTTTACAGCAGTCTTGTGTTGAGTTGCAGATAACTAGACAGCATGGCGGCCTTGTCGGCCCACATAGGTTCCTTGTTACAAGTGTGTTTCTGGTTAGCTGTTGTTACAGGTACAGATGGCTACAGGCCAGTTGGCCGGAGGCTGTATTTACAGCCGTTATATAGCCGATTTGTTTCTCGAAATAGAGCCAGAGCCAGCCAAAGCACCAGATGTGCTCAAGCTGGACCATTTAGCAGTCCAGAGTCTAGCAGGCACCAGGTGCCGTCATACCCCCCAAGGTGGGGTGTGACAGCTTGAGTGGGGAATGAGGAAAACAACCCATTACCCCCACTAAACCGTCTAAAACTGAAGTCAAAACGACATGGTTTAATACTTGGGAGAATAGAAAATTACTAAATAGCCCTTAAAGATTCGCTGGGAAAAACTGTCAGGTGTCCCTAACGGGTGACTTAACGACTCGTTACTAGGTCCAACGAGTCGTTGGGTCTTCCCATCAAATTCACTGGAAAAATTCTATTGACTCTTGACGAGCACATGACGAGTTGTCATGACTGGGAACGACTCATCCTGACATCCGTCAGGTACACTGGTAAGAATAATAGAAGGGACTGGAAATGAAGGACTTGATTTGTCGTTGCTACTGATGACAACTCATGGTGACCTTCCGTCAAGTACACTGTAAATTCCTCAAATTTCTGAACTACGACTTTGCAACGGGCGACTTAATGAGTTATAGGGCCTGATAACGACTCGTAGGGTCATCCGTTGGGAAACACTAACTCATCATCTTGGCATCCTTCTCACTGTTGACCTACATGTTGTTGGGTCCCCTAACGACTCGTCAGGTTAGTCGTTCTGCAATATTTCTTCAGTTTTCCAGATTTTCTGAATTAAGTCCCGGATATTCATTTTGAGCTTCCGGGGCATTACATATTATTTTTCATGATTTTAGTTACTCATGTTCATGACTTATAATATTATTTTTTGCACCAGATTTGATGCTATGATCAGTTTATGAGTTTTACTTACGATTTCAGCTATGACAATCATATGATTTCTATTTTTAAATCTTGTGTCACTATGTTCCGTTATGATAACCAGCTTATGACTATGTATGTCTCTGATACAGTTTTCAACATGTGGTCCTTACTCTCATGATCTAATTGATTTATATTTCTATGCATTGTGTTCGCGCTCTGCTGCTCGGTATATATTATACACCGACACGCAAGTGTACGTGGTCAAACAAGTAATAAAGTGGCTAAGTAGCCAAGTATCGATCCAAGGAGGCTGCTCTAGATATGCAAAACTGCCTAGTTTACTATATCTCTATTCTATTTCTAACTATGTTAACAACAATCCAACCAAGATTTGAGTGAGTTTTGTTTCTAACTAATTATCTACTAAAATTAATAACTACTATTTACGTTGAGTTTAGACAATGGATATGCACATGCCAAGGTTAAGAACGAGTAATGAACTTGATAATCATGATAATTTGGTCATCTTCTTCTTCATATTGCTAGCCAAGAACGTTGCCAAGAAATTAAAACTTCCGTATTTAATTTCACTTTAGATTCATAAACCATTCGTCTACATTTCTGTGACCAAATGCAATTTATGACCTAACACTACAATTCCGGTTCCTAAATTGACTAATACGGCTTTCAAGTATATTTCTATCAAGAAAGCACATCAAAACCCAATTTTCCCAAATCAAGTTAAGAACAATACCCTATTAATTCACAACTTTTCAATTTCATGCTCTCTCGAGTGAAATTGGACTTTTTAGATATACATTAATGGTGGCCAATCAAGAATGTAATAAGCACAAGAATTAATAGAACAACATGCAAGAAGAAGAAGAAACCATATCAATTATTACCAACATTCATTACACAAGTTCAAAACCTCAGCAAGAAAGGAATTAGCCACTCATTCTTGAATTAATCATCCTAGAATGAGTGTGAATCATGCATACAAATTGAAGGAAAGAAGAAGGGAAGAGAAGAAAACTCTTATCTTTTCTATTCTTCAACTGCCACAAAACCACGTTCCTGCTTCCACTTCTGAACTCAGGCTCAAAAAAACTAAAACTAAAAAAACTCCCTTTAAAAATAACCTAAGTGTGCTATTTATAATAGTGGGAAATTTTTCCCGGAATAACAAGCAACGTGTCACGGAGGCCAACGCGGAGCACTGCCTCTGTGACACGGCGTGGATGCGGACCCTCTCTGGAAATTTCATGGTCCGGATAATTAGCCTCAACGTGGCACGGAGGCCATCGCGGAGGCCTGTCTCCGTGCCACGGAGCTGACGCGCAGGCACACTGGAAATTGCCACTTTTATTTCTGCCCAGGCAGTGTGCTACCGCGATGGCAGCGTGGCACGACACCATCGCGGAGCCACTGCAAAATATGCCATCCGAGGTCTTTTCCACGCTCGCATCCAAGTCCAACTCCGACATAGTTCCAACACGCATTTTAGCTCTTAAAAATCACATTATCCTGCAAAACAAATGCTAATCATGTTGGTTAGTATAAATTCACATTTTATTACCAAATACATGATATTATATACACATTGCACAACAAACAAGGTAAAAATGATACGTTTGAGTATCACTTGGGCATATAAATCTGCCCAAGATCACTTACCCCACACTTAAATCCTTGTTCGTCCTCGAACAACACATACACAAATCATGCACATCACATCTCAACCTTTGTCACTATGGTGCAACCATTTACGTTACGGTCATACCGATTATTCGATTTTTGCAAATCATCAAGAAAACATGCTTGGTCGTACAAGACAATGACCTTAATACATCGAGGCTTCCTAGACTTTTAAGAATTGATTCTTGATATCGGCAAACTCATGCAACTCAACTAATCAAGAAATCCGACACGAAAATCAATCTTTCATCAAGCATGTACCCTCACAACTCGAGAGAAACTTCCCCTTTTATGCTCGTGCAGCACACAAACATGCAAGTAGGGGCATATAGAAATTAATTTCACTCTCTCCCCCAAAAGAATTCACATGCATCATGTCATGACCCATAGGCTTGCCCTTAGTGTATTACTCCACTAATATAAAGAAATGCAGTGTAGGATCAAATAGGACTTTTAATGGGTTGTAACTGGGCTATGGATCTAGTATATATATATATTGGATTAGCCAATAATAGTCGCTAGCATCCTTAAGCGCCTTTTCAAATCATTCCCATCGACTCATGGACATTGTTCCTCTCTTTTCTCTTTTTCTCCCATTCATGCTGGTTTACTTTCATACAGTCCATTTCATCAGGCACACTTGACCCCAAACGGAAGGTTTTCATGTACCCTCAATTTCATTTAATTACAACTAGTGCCTCTTCAACATCATCTTTTCTTTCCTCACTTTGCTTTTCTTTTCTTTTCACTCTTTTCACTCTTTAACACTTTGGGAAACAATTTTCTGTTCTTTGTAAGCGCTTAAGAGCTTCTTATAGACTTTAAGGCTAATGAAAAGAAGGAATAAAGCTTAGTTCATACAATTCTGGACAAAAGAAAGAAATCGGCTAAAGGCTCAACGGGCTGACTAGGGTATACAACATATAAAAAGGTAGAATTTGACAAGAAAAAAATGGAAACTAACGGTTAAAACAAAGAAATGCCTACATCCTTTCCGACACTACACCTCCTTCATTTCGCTTTGTATACACGCCAGGCAAGTTCTAGACAATTCACAATGACATGGAATAGCAAAACCTCACTCACACTTCATGCACATGCTCGAATCAAGATGCATTCACAAACTCTTTAATTAGTCAAGTACATGAATTCAAGATTAAGCCTCAATCATAATGAACCAAATTCTATAGCCTAGGTAACTCAACATATTTACACAATTACATGCTTTCAAACGAATCACTTTCACATTTCGAACATCAATTACACACGCAACAAAATTTTAGCAACCATAAGCAACTACAGTTTATTGATGCAATCCACCAAAGAAACTAAAAACAAATCATCTACTCCTATCGACTACATTTCCCTTAAGACGGTCGTCATCCATCCATCATAGGGAATGTTCACTAACTATAACATCGGTTCAATGGGACTATTCTCGGTAAAAGAACCGAAAACAAACTCTGAGAAACCCAAAAATAAAACTTCAAAATTTTTGCAACACATCGATCATTTCGATGAAAAAAAAATTTACAAAATATGTTGATAAGTGCAACATCTTTTCGCAAAAATTTTGAAAAATATCGATCATATCGATAGAGAAAAAAAATTTACAAAATTTATAAAATATTTACAAAGGCAACCATAACTTTTTAAAGACACACATCATTAGCCACAAACAAATATATACACATCATTCACAAATCAGTTCACAACAACAGGGAAAGCACAGACATACATAAACGTCAAGGAAGAATATACAGCAGATTTAGAGCCTATGACCCAGCACCTAACTACTCCCCACCCCACACTTAAATCGAACACTGTCCCCAGTGTTCACAAAAATACAAAGCACAAAAATTTGGGTGGTGAAACTCCCTGCTCAGTCGAAATATTCGACTTCCTCATCCGGTGCTGCGGCCTCGTCGCCCATATCTGAATCAGCTCCCTCGCCGTCATCGGACTCCACATCAGATTCCTCACGACGTGTCTCCTCATCAGTAGGGACGTCGTCGTCAGTCGGCTCCACAAAGGCTGGCCCCACCTTGCATAAAGCTCTGGCGTTCTCGCCAAAAGGGTAGTCCAGCTCCAGCTGCCATAATTCATCCTCGGTGGATGGTCTCCCACCTATCCGTAGCTGTAGCATCTGCATACCGAACATACGGGCCATATACTGGTCGTCACGAGCATGTCGCTCGCCCAGAGTCAGCACAGGTCCATGTGTAGTGTCGGGGGCCTTGGTCTTTGTCACATCAAGGGCCCGCCGCTCCAACTGCGGAATGTAATCCAAGGCTTCTTCCTCAACGTCGAGGCCTCGGAGGAAGGTGGTGATGAGTCCGCCAAACCCGTATCTGTGGCCCTGGTGTAGTCTGGCTCTCTTCATGGTGGATATTATAACCGCCCCCACATTAATCTCAAGCCCTTTCATAAGGGCATACACCAGGCAGACACGGTCCCGGGCCACGTCTGTCATATGTACTCCCGGGATCAAACACGAACATACAATTTTTAGCCAGATTCTGGCCTCCCTGTTCATTTGCGAATAGGGCAGAGTCTGATGGTAACCCCTCTCTTTGTGTCTGCTCCATCGGGCTGTGGATCGAGCCCCACACAACGTACGTCTGATGTCGGCGTACGGTGGGGTGATGTTGAGCTGGCGGAGAACGTGGGCGTCTGTGTCCCGCGCTCCAACGATGGCATTCAGCTGCTGGGGTTCCAGAGTGACAATCTGCCCTCTGATTTTAATAGTGTGGCTTCTGATGGCCGGGTTCCAGTTGGCATAAAATTCCCGGACCAAGTGAAGGTTGCACTCCTTGGGCTCCTGAAAAATAAAGCTGAGCCCAGCTGCTTCAATCCTCTGTACGATGCGAGGGAACTCCTGTGCAAGTGGTTCCCTTGCAATATGTTCCTCCGGGAAGTACTTGTTCTCCTTATGCTTTGCGTACCACTTCTTCCCTTCATCGGTAACCCGTCGTGTCCCGTATCGGCGGTGTTGACCGCGTGGAACAGCAGGTGCAGCTGGGACAGCAGTGCCCAGTCTCATTCTCTTTCTGCCGGTGCCTGAGGTTGAAGCACCCTTGCCTTTATCTTGTCGGCTGGCCATTGTACCTGTCAATTTACACAGACAAGCACAACGTTAAGCTAAAAACTTGTTAGTTTTGGCTAAGGTCGGGTTAAACAAAATTTACACCACACTTAGTCTTTAACAATATTTACAACATGTTAGCAAGGATAGATCTATTTACACCCCAAGCACAATCACTATAAACATATTGCTTAGTACGTTCACAAAAATTCGACAACATAACGGCTAGCGAACTACTCAGACTTCATACAGCTAACCCAATCCTACTATCGAAAGCTATTCACCCATAACACTTAGCAACAATAACAACAACAAAATAGAAACAACAATACAAACCTTTTATATACACTAATCTAAGTAATTCAACCAATTCACATATTACGCAATGTCCCACACAAAATCGAGAATTAGTCGTCTTTCACCAATTATACAATATTTACCACGACTTATCTCAAATAATAAACACACCCCGGCATCAATTTCATCAAACTATCAGTTACCCAAGTTAAAATTCAACAACCCCAAGCCCTAGAACTCAATTCGACAATCAACAATGAATTATTCAATCAATCGATAAGTTCACATGTCAACTACAACAATCCGAACACAATCAATCGCAAAATAATTCACATCATGTTTAATTTCTACCTAGGGTGATATATCTCACCTCACATGCTCAAAATCGACAAAAATCGCCAAAAAATTGAGATAGACGATGAAAACATACCTTGGAATTGAAGAATCGACGAAGACTTGACGTTTTCCTTGCCTCTTAACGTGGCACGGAGCTTGGGGGTAGGGGAATGGGTGTTTGGTCGCGGAGGGAAGAGGGAATGGGGAAAATAGGGGCGAAATCAGGGGTTTTTACTAAGAAAACACGCGGGTCACCCGGAAACCCTGTGTGACCCGGCACTGGGATAAGGGCAACGTGTCACGGAGGGTAACGCGGAGGCCCTCCTCCGTGACACGGAGCCAACGCGTTGGCTTACTGGAATTTTAAAAAATTCCAGATTTGCCTTCAACGTGTCACGGAGGCCAACGCAGAGCATTGCCTCCGTGACACGGCGCCAACGCGCCAGTGCTCTGTTTCACTATCAAATTTTATTTTTCATACCTCGCCTCGTTTTCTCGATTCTACGTATTTTTCCTCCGGTATACCTGAAAATCACCTCACTAAACAAAAATTGGTTAAATGACTAGATTCCCTACTAAAAGAATAAAAATTACTAATTAAAATGCACATCTAAACCTAGTCAAGAAAAAGAAAAGAAAATAAAATAAAAGAAAAACTTTACACTAAGGAAAAAGAAAGAAAAATATTTTTCACGGGTTGCCTCCCGTGCAGCGCCTGGTTTAACGTCGCGGCTCGACAGCCTTTACGCTCAATTTTCTACTAGGGAGATGGACGATTTGACCCGATCATGGTCATCTCCCCAGTAGTGCTTGCATCTATGCCCATTTACCAAGAACGTAGCACTCCTATCTTCTTCCCACAGTTCTACCACTCCATGAGGGGTCATTCTCACTACTTCAAACGGTCTAGACCATTTAGACCTCAGCTTACCAGGAAACAATTTTAATCTTGAATTAAAAAGCAAAACTTTCTGTCCTGGTTCGAAAATGCGATGCACCACATGCTTGTCATGCCATCTTTTGGTTCTTTCCTTGTAGTACTTCGCACTCTCATAGGCATGCCAGCGAAATTCCTCAAGTTCGCTGAGCTGCATCAATCTCTTTTTACCCGCCAGCTCTAAGTCCATATTTAACTTTCTTACGGCCCAGAAAGCTCGATGCTCTAGTTCAACCGGGAGATGACATGCTTTGCCATAGACCAATCGGTAGGGTGACGTTCCAATCGGTGTCTTATAAGCAGTTCGGTAGGCCCACAACGCATCATCAAGTTTACCAGACCAATCATTCCGTTGAATGTTCACCGTTTTCTGCAGAATCTTTTTTACCTCCCTATTTGACACCTCTACTTGCCCACTAGTTTGTGGGTGGTATGCTGTGGCTACTTTATGGCGCACCCCATACTTAGCCAATAATTTCTTGAAGCTTGCATTGACAAAATGAGCTCCTCCGTCACTGATAATTGCTCGGGGTGTCCCAAACCTTGTGAGAATGTGTTTCTTCACAAACTTCGTTACTACCTTGTTATCATTCCTGGGGCAAGCTATTGCTTCCACCCATTTTGATACATATTCTACAGCTACCAAGATGTAACGATTTCCAAATGACGGTGGGAATGGACCCATGAAATCAATGCCCCATACATCAAAGGGCTCAACTTCCAGTATGTTCTGCAAAGGCATCTCTTGTCTTCTGCCAATTGTTCCTGTCCGCTGACATCTATCACACATTTTTACATACTCCATAGTCTCTGAACAGGGTCGGCCAAAAGAAACCTGACTGAAGAACCTTATGTGCTGTTCTCTCACCTCCGTGATGCCCTCCATACAACGACGAATGGCAGCCCCGTAGCACCTCTGCTACCTGACTCTCTGGGATGCATCTTCTCATCACCTGGTCTGGTCCCTGCTTGAACAAATATGGCTCGTCCCATACATAGTATCGGCTGTCATGCCTCAATTTTCTTCTTTGCTGGTCTGTTGCTTCAGGGGGGTACACTCCGCTCACTAGCAAGTTGACTATGTCAGCATACCAGGGAACTTCTGCTTCTCCTACTGCCAATAGTTGCTCATCTGGGAATTCCTCATTAATGTCATCACTTTCCATCACATGCGACCGACTCTCCAGTCGTGATAAGTGATCTGCTACCTGATTTTCACTCCCCTTTCTGTCTCTAATCTCAAGGTCAAACTCCTGTAGCAATAAAATCCATCTGATCAATCTGGGCTTAGCATCTTTCTTGTTGAATAGGTATCGAATAACTGCATGATCAGTGTACACCACCACTTTCGAACCCACCAAATAAGATCGGAACTTGTTAAATGCAAACACCAGAGCTAGCATTTCTTTTTCTGTGACTGTGTAATTGCTCTGAGCCGTATCCAGCGTCTTGCTTGCATAATAAATAGAGTGAAAAACTCTATTCTTCCTTTGTCCCAATACAGCTCCCACAACCACATCACTGGCATCACACATCAGCTCAAATGGTAGTTCCCAGTCCGGAGAAGTAAGTATGGGTGCTTCTATCAATTTCTGCTTCAACTTTTCGAATGCTACAACACACTCATTGATTAATTCAAACTTGACCTCCTTTTCTAGCAGCCTGCATAGCGGTCTAGAAATGTTGAAAAAGTTTTTAATGAATCGTCTGTAGAATCCTGCATGTCCCAGAAAACTGCGTACACCTTTCACGGATACTGGTGGTGGCAATTTCTCAATAACCTCAATTTTAGCACGATCGACTTCCAACCCCTTTTTAGACACTTTGTCGCCCAGGAAAATCCCCTCCTTCACTAAGAAGTGGCATTTCTCCCAGTTTAGCACGAGGTTGGATTCTTCACATCGAGCCAGCACCCTGTCAAGATTCTGCAAGTAAGTAGCAAACGAATTACCAAAAACAAAAAAATCATCCATAAATACCTCAACAAAGTCTTCAACCATGTCATGGAATATAGCCATCATGCATCTCTGGAATGTGGCGGGTGCATTGCATAACCCAAACGGCATTCGCCTGAAAGCATATGTCCCATAAGGACAGGTGAACGTCGTCTTCTCTTGATCCTCAGGAGCGATGGCTATTTGGTTATAGCCGGAGTACCCATCAAGAAAGCAATAATATTCCTGCCCTGCCAACCTGTCAAGTATTTGGTCAATAAAAGGAATGGGGTAATGGTCTTTCCTCGTGGCTTCATTTAGTTTTCGGTAGTCCATACAAATTCGCCAGCCTGTGACAGTTCGTGTGGGGATTAACTCATTTTTCTCATTGGTGATTACAGTCATCCCCCCTTTCTTAGGAACACATTGAACGGGACTGACCCACTCACTGTCTGAAATTGGGTAGACTACACCTGCATCAAGCCACTTAATTATTTCCTTCCTTACCACATCTTTCATTGCTGGATTAAGTCTCCTCTGTGGCTGAACAATTGGCTTGGCTCCTGTCTCCATAAATATCCTGTGCGTGCAGAAAGCTGGATTTATACCCTGAATGTCGGACATTTGCCAACCCATTGCTTTTTTCCTCTTCCTTAAGACCCCCAAAGCTGCCTGTTCCTGTTCCTCTGTCAAGTCTGCAGAGATAATAACTGGTAACGTCTCTCCCTCCCCCCAAAAGATATATTTTAAATGGGGAGGCAATTCTTTCAGCTCCAATTTCGGTGCCTCCTCAACCGACGGTTTCGGCAACGGCTCTAGTGATCTCATCAAGGACTGAAATTCCTGTCTTCTTGGATATTTAGGTGCTCCATCCAACAATTGAACCATTCCACAAGCTTCTCCATCCCCAAAATGATCAGAATGCGTAAGCGCTCTCTCCAATGGGTCTTGAGATTCAACAGCCGGCGTACTTTATACATGTTCAACCACGCTGATTTCCGAAAGCTCCTCATGTATAGCCGGCAGCTTCATGGCTTTTAACACATCAAATACCTCCACCTTGTCATGTGCTTGCATCGTGAGTTGACCCGCAGCTACATCGATCAATGCCTTTCCGGTTGCCAAAAATGGTCGTCCCAAAATAAATGGGACTTCTGCATCTGGCTCAAAATCCAGAACAATGAAATCTACCGGAAAAATGAGGGAGCCTACCTGCACTAGCACATCCTCCACAATGCCATCCGGCTTAGCTAAAGACCTGTCTGCTAGCTGCAAGATCACTGTTGTAGGTCTAGGACTCCCTAGCCCTAACTTTCTGAATACCGAAGATGGCATCAGATTTATACTTGCCCCCAAGTCGCATAACCCACGAGCTCGGATACTTTGCCCAATCGTCAACTGGATAGTAAAACTTCCAGGATCCTTCAGTTTAGTGGGCAACCTGTTCTGAATACGGGATGTGCATTCCTCCGTTAAAGCCACCGTGGCATACTCGGTCAAGCGACTTTTGTTGGCCACGATGTCTTTGATATACTTTGCATATTTTGGCACACCCTGCAAGACATCAACAAGAGGTAAGTTAACATGTACCTGTTTAAGTACCTCCATGAATTTCTGGAAACACGCCTCCTCCTTGTGTTTCTTAAGTCGTTGAGGGAACGGGGGTGGAGGCCTTGTTGGTTCAGCTTGTTTGGTCTTCCCCGTATCTGAGGTTTGTTCTCCCTCAACATCTGCTGCTCCTGACTTCTGGGGCGGTCTTTCCGGTTCCACCTCCTTTAATTGTAAACCACTCCTCGTGGTCACTGCATTTACCTGCTTAGGATTGGGATACGTGTCGCTAGGTAGTCCTCCCCTTGGTCTAGTATTTTGGGCACTGGCAAATTGCCCAAACTGATATTCAAGAGCCTTGGTTGCCAATTGATTGTTCTTTACTTCAGCCGCCAGTTTGACATAGTCAGCCTGCAATTGTGCCTGGTTGGCAATCATGGTCTTGAACATTTCCTCAATAGTCGGTGATGGTGGTGGAGGAGGGGCATTGTGATTTCTAAACTGATTCTGATAGCCTTGTTGCCCTCCTTGGTTTCTGTGCATACCCTGCCCTGAACCTTGACCTTGTTGATTGTTGCTACCCCACGAAAAATTTGGATGATTCCTCCAATTCGAGTTGTAGCCACCACCAAACTGCTGTTGATTCCTCTGTGCATTGCCCACAAAGTTGACAGAATCAGGATTTGAACCACAGCATTCAGCTGAATTCTCACTACTACCACACATTTCACACCACATCTGTTGGACTGCATTGAATGAGGCTGACGGCTGGTTCAAATTCATATTGCTGAAGTGAGTGTTTAACTGATTTTGCAAAGCAGCTATCTGTGCAGCGATAGCTGTGAATCCATCCACTTCAAGCACTCCCGCTGCTTTCCTTGCTCCACCTCTTGAAGAATCTGCATTCCATTCCAGATTGCCTTGTGAAATTCGGTTGAGCAAAGTGTACAGCTCCTCATAAGTCTTCTCCAGCGCTTGCCCTCCAGCTGCTGAGTCTAACAAAATTTTAGTGTGGGGTTCCAAACCCTCAATAAAAGTGTGGACCAACACCTCATTTGACTGATGATGATGAGGACAGTCCCGCAACATGGACTTAAATCTTTCCCAGGCTTGATAAAGATTTTCTCCTTCCCTCTGTTTAAAACTTAGAATCTGACTTCTAAGTTTAGCTGTTTTACCTGAAGGGAAAAATCTGATCAAGAACTTCTTTGCAAGATCATCCCACGTTGATATAGAGTTGGGTGGTTCAGCTTTTAACCACCTCTTGGCTTCACCAAGTAAGGAAAATGGAAATAAGGTGAGCCGAACATAATCAGGTGACACTCCAGCGGGGATGTAAGTGTCACTTATCTCAAAAACGTTCTGGAGATGTTGTTGCGGATCTTCGTGAGGGAGACCGGTAAACTGCCCGCTAGTGTGCAAAAGTTGCACCATATTTTGCTTTAACTCAAATCTCCCCCCAGGCTCTGGTTTGCGGATGCTGGAATGTACATTATTAGCGTGTGGGATTGCCACCTCGCGAACCTGCCTGGCTGCTACTTCCTCGGGCACTAACACTGCCCGCACAACTGGTGGATTGGGTTGCTCCATCATAGACTGTTTGAGCAACTGCAACTTCTTCCGAAGAGCTTCTCTACGTTGACTGTGCAATTCACGTTCTGGCTCTAAGTAAGATTCCACCAGCTCCTTGTCCCTTGCCAGTGTTCACAGAAATAAAAATCTGCAAAATACAGGCTAAGACCAAGTTGTTAACACTTAAGAAAATAAAAATAAAAATACAATAAATTTACACTAAACACAATTTCACAAATCGCCTAGCCTCCCCGGCAACGGCGCCAAAAACTTGTTCGGGTGTTCCGGTAGGGGTTAAAAACCGACACGTAAGTGCACGTGGTCAAACAAGTAATAAAGTGGCTAAGTAGCCAAGTATCGATCCAAGGAGGCTGCTCTAGATATGCAAAACTGCCTAGTTTACTATATCTCTATTCTATTTCTAACTATGTTAACAACAATCCAACCAAGATTTGAGTGAGTTTTGTTTCTAACTAATTATCTTCTAAAATTAATAACTACTATTTACGTTGAGTTTAGACAATGGATATGCACATGCCAAGGTTAAGAACGAGTAATGAACTTGATAATCATGATAATTTGGTCATCTTCTTCTTCATATTGCTAGCCAAGAATGTTGCCTAGAAATTAAAACTTCCGTATTTAATTTCACTTTAGATTCATAAACCATTCGTCTACATTTCTGTGATCAAATGCAATTTATGACCTAACACTACAATTCCGGTTCCTAAATTGACTAATACGGCTTTCAAGTATATTTCTATCAAGAAAGCACATCAAAACCCAATTTTCCCAAATCAAGTTAAGAACAATACCCTATTAATTCACAACTTTCTAATTTCATGCTCTCTCGAGTGAAATTGGACTTTTTAGATATACATTAATGGTGGCCAATCAAGAATGTAATAAGCACAAGAATTAATAGAACAACATGCAAGAAGAAGAAGAAACCATATCAATTATTACCAACATTCATTACACAAGTTCAAAACCTCAGCAAGAAAGGAATTAGCCACTCATTCTTGAATTAATCATCCTAGAATGAGTGTGAATCATGCATACAAATTGAAGGACAGAAGAAGGGAAGAGAAAAAAACTCTTATCTTTTCTATTCTTCAACTGCCACAAAACCACGTTCCTGCTCCCACTTCTGAACTCAGGCTCAAAAAAACTAAAACTAAAAAAACTCCCTTTAAAAATAACCTAAGTGTGCTATTTATACTAGTGGGAAATTTTTCCCGGAATAACAAGCAACGTGTCACGGAGGCCAACGTGGAGCACTGCCTCCGTGACACGGCGTGGACGCGGACCCTCTCTGGAAATTTCATGGTCCGGATAATTAGCCTCAACGTGGCACGGAGGCCATCGCGGAGGCCTGTCTCCGTGCCACGGAGCTGACGCGCAGGCACACTGGAAATTGCCACTTTTATTTCTGCCTAGGCAGTGTGCTACCGCGATGGCAGCGTGGCACGACACCATCGCGGAGCCACTGCAAAATATGCCATCCGAGGTCTTTTCCACGCTCGCATCCAAGTCCAACTCCGACATAGTTCCAACACGCATTTTAGCTCTTAAAAATCACATTATCCTGCAAAACAAATGCTAATCATGTTGGTTAGTATAAATTCGGATTTTATTACCAAATACATGATATTATATACACATTGCACAACAAACAAGGTAAAAATGATACGTTTGAGTATCACTTGGGCATATAAATCTGCCCAAGATCACATTGTTTCCGTTAATATTTGCTAAGCATGTTTTAATTACCTTACATACTCAGTACATTCAAAGTACTAACCACATACTCTATGCTATATCGTTTCATGATATAGGTTCAGGTGATACATCTCAGTCTCACCGTTAGCTTGCTCCCATCTCAACCTAATTCAGCCCTGCTTAGGTGAGTCGTCGTCATACGGGGACATTTATCAGTTCAGTTTTATTTTCTCAGTCTTGTTTCAGTCTTAGAGATAGCTTGGGGGCTTGTCCCAGCATCTCATCAGATAGTAGAGCCTTTTCAAACATAGACTAGTATGTTCAGCTTTGAGACTTAACATTGTGATTTTATCATTTGATTCACGTTTTGTTATTCTGTGTTTCGCTTATTCATGTTTAAGTTATCAGCTTCTACTTTAATTTATGCTCTTGAGTTGCTACATACATGCTATGGGTTGACTTGGAGCCATTTGTAGTTCTAGGTCCCGTGTCTCGATCTAGGGTCCTAGCTAGGATCGTGACACTACTCTTCCTCCGAATATCAAGACAGACCTCTTTAGGATCCATAACGACTATTCCTCCATCTAAATAACAAGGCCAAACACAACAAATAAAAATCAAGGCATGACACTTGAACCACTTTATAGTTCAAATCAACTTCCTATAATTGGGATATTGCAAAGTTATCAATTGATTTAGAAAACTGTGTTCAAAAATCAAAATCAAGATTCATGTCAATGACTCATTTATAGAGTAAAATGTCTTTAAAGAATACTCCCTCCGTTTCAAAATAAGTGGTGTTTTAGTGTTTTAATTTTATTTCAAAATAAGTGGTGTTTTACATAATCAAGAAGATATTGATGATGTTCTTCCGATTTTATCCTTATTTAAATGGAGAGAGTTTTACACAATCAAGAAAACATTAAAGAGTTACATCTTTTTCAAGATATTTATTAGGAGTAAATGAGTAAAAATACATTTTTCTATTTAGGAATGAGTAGTTTTCTTAAGGGGTGTACCCAAGCTAAACGCGCCACTTATTTTAGAACGGAGAGAGTATCACTTTAGAAGTCAAGTTCAATAAGTATCATTCACAGGATAAAACATGTTAATCCACCTATATTATCATATAGAATGATATTTTGAAGCTCGATACAAGCTTGCCTCCCACGCTCATAAGGTTCTAGTTGAAATAACCTTTAAGGTTCAAAAAGTATTTTCAAGAAGAGACATATCTCAATTTTTGCTAAAATGTTCTAAATGAAAATTCTAATGTTCAACAATTATGATCTTAAAGTTTTCCCCTAAAATTTCCACTGACATTATTGAATCAAATTCGCTGAATCTAAAGATTAGAGTGAGGATTTGCACTAAAAAATACGTAATAATCATGTGATCAATTAAAAACTCACCTTAGTTGTTTAAGAGACGCCTTAGTATCTTTTCTCTTTTGAAAAATCATCCAAAACCTAATGGGATAAAAATCCCGAGGTAAAATCATATTTATAGATACACCATTTAAACTGACCTAGGATAGACATTCGAAACATCACACCATCCATTTTATGCGATGGTTGCTATGTTGTGGACTCCATAGCATCAAAGTTCATCATGATGGGACTTGCGCTGTATGGTATATCATGTGCAAAACTTGGAAAATAATTTTTCACTCTCAACTCTTTCATCGCGGCGGGACTTCCACTGCATCCAACTTAGGATCAATGGGTGTCACATTATTCATCGTGTCAAATTTGGGTGTGATGTCCAGTGCAGCGCACCCTCCAATTTTTTGGAACACTTTAATAAATTTCTATGCCCAGATCTAGTAAAACATACATTAGCTTGTTGTATCAGGCTCAGATTAATGAACAATCTGAAACATCAGAGCTAGACGAGTATATCTTTAAATAGGACACATAATTTACCCTAAATCTCACAAAATTTGATAGTTTGGGTTTGACCACAAGTATAAAATGAGTTCAAAATCCTAGGCTAAATCTACAAAGTGTTATATTATCTCTCCCTTGGAAACATTCGTTCTTTAATATGGACTATAACCTAAGTTTGACTAACACCCGAAAAGTGCTCATGAATAATATTCAAGTATTAACCCAAAAATAACCACAAGTCTTCCATAAGGGATCACACAACCACAATGATCAATTCTAAACACGAAGTAAGGGGTTTCACGCCACTAGCAAACATTTCAAAGTAAGATATCCAAATGGTTTAGCCCACACCTAAAATAGAGAACAAGCGTGGATATATTTTCTTCATGTCCTGCTCTATTTTTCAAGTTGCTTCTTTGTTGTTATGATAACTCCACAAGAGCTTAACCAAAGCTATATTTTTTGTTCTCAACCTTCTTGCTTGGCGATTTAAAATTTGTAGACATTCTTCTTCATAAGACAATCCCTTATTAACTTCGATCAATTCATGCAATAAAATGTGAGAATGGTCAGGCCAAATATTGCCTCAATATAGAAACATGAAAGACTAGATGAACCATAGATATCTCAGATGGTAATTCCAACTCGCAAGCCACCTATCATCTCTTTGCAAAATTTCATAGGGATTAATAAATTGAGGACTAAGCTTGCCCTTCCTGCCAATGTGCATCACACCCTTCATAGGTGAAACTTTAAAAAACACACGAACACCTACATTAAATTCTAGCTCACAATTCCTTATATACATATTACATATAAGACTACGTCGACTTTGAGTGGCCCTAAATCAACTCACAATAAGATTCACCTTCTCGATAGCTTTATGAACTAAATTAGGACCCAATAATTTTACCTCTGTGAGCTTAAACAAACCAATTAGATATCTACAACACCTCTCATAAAGGGATTTGTAAGGAGCCATATGGATGCTTGCATAATAATTGTTCTTATACACGAATTAAACAAGAGGTAGGTGTTCATTCCAATTATCCCCTAAATTCGACCACACATTCTCAACATATTCTTTTGAGCTTGAATAGTTCTTTATGTGTTCCTATCCGTCTAATCATGAAAATTACTACTTAAATTGACATGAGTTCCCAATCCCACTTAGAATGACTTTCAGAAATAGGCAGTAAATTACATGCCTCTGTCTAAGATAATGGATGTCTGAATTCAATGCAACCTCACTATCTCTTCAGCTACAACTTTGCATAATAAGTCACAATATTTTTTGTCTTCATAGGTAGAAATTTCACAAATTTCATGAACCTATCCAGAATCACTTGAATAGAAGCATACTTGGTCTTCTTGAGGGGTTAAGCCACAACAAAGATCATGTTGATCATCTCTCCCTTACATTAGGGGATTATAATATTTTAAGCCAAACCTCCAAGCCTCTGGTGCTCAGCCTTCATCTGTTGATAGTTCAGGCACTTGGCCACAAAAATGGATATATCAACTTCATGCTCCTCTACTAATAATGTTGTTTCAAATCCTTATACATCTTGGTGCATCTCAAATGCACAAAATATTCGGACTATGAGCTTCCACCATCAATTTTTGTTGAAGATCATCTACATTTGGGACACTTAAGTGCTTGCAGTCATAAAATGTCATTGATTACATCAACGGTGAACGAAGTGTATTTGCCATTTTGCACTCTATTCCTTAACTTTTCTAGAGGTTCAGATTCATATTACTTGAACATCAGTCTCTCTATAATATTGGATCGTGATTGAGTAATTCCAACTAACTCACTATCAACAATCTCATCTAGTCGAACTCCAAGACTAGCAAACTCTTCAGATTTTTCTACCCATTGGTATTTCGTAAGATCAGAGATATGATAAAGTACCCATAGACTAATGAATCAAGTTATCAAAAACCACATTATCATTACCAAGATGATACAAGATATTCAATTCATACTATTTCAACATTTATAGCCATCTCTTTTGTTTGAGATTTAATTCATGTTGCTTCAGAATTCATTGCAAGATTTTGTGATCAATGAAAAAATCACAATGCTCACCATAAATAATGACACCATATCTTCAACAAATACTACAATATCTAATTCTAAATCATGAGTCAGATAATTTATTTCATGCTTTTTCAACTGACATGATGCATAGACGATTAACTTACCCGTCTGTCTCAACACATAACCCCATCTAGCTCTATATGCATCACAATACACCACATAGCATCCAGAACCCAGAAGGAGTCTGAATAAGGGTTGAAGTCAACCTCACCTTTGACACTTGAAAACTCTTTTCACATGCTTTGGACTGTTGAAACTAAGTAGCCTTATTTGTCAATTTAGTGAACAGTGCAACTATAGATGAAAATTATTTCACAAATTTCCACTAGTAACTTCCAAACCCAGAAATCTATGAATATATGTTGCTCTCGTAGGCCTTGATGAGTCCTTAACTACTGGAATCTTCAGAGGATTAACCTTTATACAATCTCTACATACAATATAACCCAATAATACTATAGAGTTAAGCCAAATTCACACTTACAGAACATCACATATAGCTCATTCTTCTCGAATGTTCACAAGGCTACTCTCAAATGATTCGCAAGCTCCTCAAAACTCTTTGAATAAATCACAATTTCTTCAATGAAAATAATAATGAATCGGTCTAGGAATGACTTAAAAACATGATTAATCAAATCCATGAATGTATATAACACCCCGAAACTTTACTAGACCAATTTTAGACATTGCATGAAAAGCCAGAGGAACATCAGAAATTTTTCGGTCTCAGACGACCCATACAACGGACCTTTGGTGGAACCAACGGACTATTGTAGAGGTTCATGGGTTACAGAAGGTCCTTACCAGGGGGAAACAACGAGACATAGGATGACCCTTTGAATCAGAAAATGAACCGTCTTATCGTCCATTGAATCCCGAGTTTAGAGGATTACCAAGACTTCCCTTTGACAACGAGAGGGAACAATGGACCGTTGCTGCTACCAATGAGCTTTTTCTACACCCGTTGTCCAATTCTAGGCCCCAATAGTGTAGACGAGTGGATAAATTGACCCGTTCGTTCTTCCAACGAGTCATTGTGATGACTTGTTGTCTCCAGGCCCAGTTTCCTTACCTGCTCAATGGCCTATAGATGCTTCTAATGGACTATTGTACCCAACCATGGATCACCTTTGTGAACGTAGTTTCTAAACCCAGAAACCACGGCTAGCTTCAACGGACTGTTGTTTTGAGCAACGACCCATTGGTTCCTATCGACCAGATTTCAGATTTAAATCCCAGGGTTACTTTTGTAATTTCCCACCTACCTAGTACCTAAACCATGTCATTTTGGGTTCATTCAGGGGTTTTTAGAAGGGGTAACCAACAGATTCTCCCATATTCTTTCTCTTATCCTCTGAAAAATGAGAACATAAGAACTCTTTTGAAAGCACAAAGCAGGAGCAAGGGTTTGATATTCTTCTCAGTTCTTCTTAGGGATTTTCACCAGGGTTTCTTCTACAAGCATGTGGAATTCAGAAAGGAGATTGTTCTCCCCTTGTGTCCCCCAAAACTCTCTCTCTGTTCACTTTCAGTCCTAGCCTTTAGATCGCGAATTTGAAGATATCATTATCGTTCTTAGATTAATTCATATGGAATCCTATCCTATGTTAATTGTAGCTATTTTCCACTAGTTGTAACTAAAATGATGCTTCTTCCTTTGAATTATGAATTTAGCCCTAGCTCTTGAAAAGTCAGAAACTAGAATCCTGTTTAAGCATTAAATTCTTGAGAATTGTTTGCATCTTTCAGAGTTAGGGGCTTCTATAATGATTGTATGTGTTAAAAACTCAGTTACATATATGTTATTTAGATTCAATCAGAAAGTCTATATACTTTGTATTTCTTAGCATTTTCAGTTTACTTTCAGTCAAGGTACTAGAATATTCAGTGTTAGTTAGAAATGTCAGCTAATCAGTTTGACTCCAGTCTTTTCTCGAGGTGTCAGTGGTGCCTCTCAGTTATCAGAATCATACTCAGAATATAGTTTATTTGGTCCATTGTGCGGTCATGACATTCAAGTTATATAGCTCTGACCAGCCCTAGGACCCTAGTTCAGTTATCAGTTTGTTCTTTAGACAATTACGACACTTCCAGATAAGCAGTTCTGACCAATCTTAGAACTCAATTTCCAAATCCGATCCTATAAGACGGTCAAGGAACTCTCAGACAGTATCCCTGAGCCAGTTATAGTCTTGGACCCCAGTATCGAGCTATCCGCTTATCAGTAGTAGTCTTGATAGGATTATCCAGAGGGAGTAGGACTTAGCATCGAAAGGGCCGGGGTTCCAGCGCACCCTGGTTCCAGAACTACGTTGCCACCGTAGGTTATATTTACTTGGCCTCATGGCCCCCTCTCTGATAGTGATTCTCACAGTCCATGCCTTTATACCCTGACAAGGTCTATTGGGTCCTACCGATGGATGTATATATTGGACTCCACGTGTAGCTCACGTGGTCATATATTGGTTATAGACTCTCCCACTAGTCAGTCCAGTCTAGTTTCAGAATAAGCAGCTCAGTTCAGTTTCAACTCTAGTAGCTCAGCTCAGTTTAGTACAGTATCTCAAACTCAGAACTTTCAGACTTAGGGAATGCTTTGACCACCAGACAAGGTCATTTTGACCATCTCAGTTTACTTCAGATTGTTCAGTTCAGTTTATCAGTTGGTCATTGCATGTCTTTTCAGTTTAGTCATCTATATATTTATCATTATGCTTCTCTCACTTACTCAGTACATTCAAAGTACTAACACATACTTTTATGCTGTATTGTTTCATGATACACCCGCAGGTTCTTAGACCCGGCACTGATAATCGATTTCGTTTAGATCTCTCTGTCAGTAGCAGCAGTGTGAGTCCTCATATTCCAAGGGCATTATTTTATTCATTTTGGTTTTCTTTATCATTTTCAATTAGACTTAAAGTTAGATGGCAGCTTGTCTCAGCAACTCCTCAGTTAGATGGCTTTTAGACACCGACTTAATTTCAGATTCTCAAATATTTTAAATCTCTATGTTCAATTTATAATTTTCATAAATGCTAGTATGTATTATTTCAAAGATTCCGCTATGCATGTTTTACTCAGAATACCAATGTATGATAGACCAAGGGTTGACTTGGGGTTACATGTGACTCCAAGTACTGTGTTACATCCAGGGTGTAGGCTCGGGGCATAACAAACTTTGTATCTGAGCACTAAGTTTAGAGTATCCTCGGAAAGTCTGAAAGGAGCATCAAGTAGAGTCCTTTTAATGGGTGTGAAGTGCGCCACACTTATGATGAGGAGGCTACAAGATGTTATTAGGAAAACTCCCTTTTGTTCATACTCCTTATCATGCGTAGAAGTTCAATTCCAAAAACATCTTTCTAACTCATGCTCTATTTCGTTTCAATGAACCATGCCTCCCCGACGTGGAAATGGAAGAAGAGCCGATAACGCCAACAGAGCCGCACCAACCGCAACAGCTCCTCAAGATGAGGAAATATCTACTGCCAAATTCCGAGTGGCCATCCAATTGCTAGCTCAAATAGTCACCCATCAGGTGAATCAGTAGGTGGTTCCAGTACCCATGAATGGGACCGCAACAACTGCGAGGGTGCGGGACTTCACCCGTATGAACCCTCTATCTTTTCAGGGGTCCAAAGTAGGGGACAATCCCCACGAGTTTGTGCATGAGATCAGGAAGATCACCCGAATTATGGGTGTCAGTTCCTTTGAAAGTGCTGATTTGGCTGCCTACCAGTTGAAAGGAGTAGCCCAAGTATGGCATGGCCAGTGGAAAGAAGGATGACCAGTAGGAGCAGGACTAGTGGAGTGGGAATAATTCCACACAACTTTCCTGGATGGGTTTTTCCCTCAGGAGCTGAGGGAGGCTAAGATGGCGGAATTTATGAACTTGCGACAGGGCAAAAGAACTATGGAGGAGTATGCTCTAGAGTTTACTAGGCTATCTAAGTATGCTCCAGAGATGGTAGCCAAGCCAAGGGCTCGTATGTGGAAGTTTGTAAAGGGAGTATCTAATTCGGTCCTCAAAAAGTGCAGGACCACGATGCTGATTAAGGACATGGACCTTTTTAGCTTGATTGTCTATGCCCAGCAGATTGAGGATGAAAAGCAGAAGGATATGGAGCGTAAGAACAAACGGGCAAGGACTGCCCTTTCAGATTTTGGCCATCAAAAGTCTAGTGGTGGTAGCAGCCTACAGCAATAGCAGCAACAACAGAAGCAGAAAGCTCCATCACCCAGTTCAGCAAGCGCCCCAACCTTTTGGTCCCGTCAAGTTCGGAGGGGTAGGTCATCTGGCACTCAATCTCAGGCTCACAATACCGGGAACAAGTATCCAACTTGTCCCAAGTGTGGTAGAAATCACCTAGGAGAATGCCTTCAGGGACGAGAGGGCTGTTTTGGTTATGGACAGCTTGGACACAGGCTTAGGGAGTGCCGTCAGCAGGGTGAGGGAGATCACAATCCACCACATCATCAGCTCCAGCAGGTCAACCATCCCAGTAGGCTAACACATTAGGTACAGATGGCGTTCAGTGCCAAAATCGTTTTTATGCTCTATCTTTCCATTAGGATCAGTAAAGCTCACCTGATGTAGTTACTGGTATGTTACCTCTCTTCCATCTAGATGTATATGCCCTCTTAGATCCAGCAGCTACTCTTTATTTCGTGACTCCTTATATAGCGGTTCAATTCAATATAAGTCTAGAGGTCCTCTCAGAACCATTCTCAATCACCACCCCAGTTGGAGAATAAGTTAGAGTCAGTCGAGTGTATAGAAATTGCCCAGTCTTAGTCCTGAACAAAGTAATTCCAGCTGATCTCGTAGAGCTAGACATGTCGACTTTGACCTTATTCTCGGCATGGATTGGATACACTCCTGCCATGCCTCAGTTGATTGCAGAACTAGAGTTGTCAAATTCCAATTTCCAAATAAACTAGTATTAGAATGGACAAGCAGCAGTTCAGTGTCTAAGGGTAGTTTTATTTCCTACCTTAAGGCCTAGAAAATCATCTCTAAAAGATGTATGTATTATCTGGTTCGGGTCAAGGATTCCAACTCTGATACCCCAACCACTCAGTCAGTTCCCGTGGTCAGCGAGTTCCCAGATGTTTTTCTCGAGGGTCTTCTCAGAGTTCCACCTGAACGGGAAATAGACTTTGGAATAGATCTCCTCCAAGATACTAAGCCCATCTCTGTCCCTCCTTACAAAATGGCTCCAGCTGAGCTTAAGGAGTAGTTAAAGGAACTTCTTGACAAGGGTTTTATCAGACCCAACATCTCTCCCTAGGGTGCTCCAGTTCTATTCGTGCATAACAAAGATGGTACTCTTAGAATGTGCATAGATTACCGTCAGCTGAACAAGGTCACAATCAAGAACAAGTATCCTCTACCTAGAATTGACGATTTGTTTGACCAAGTTTAGGTAGCCATTCGTTTCTCCAAGATCGATCTCAGGTCTGGGTACCATCAGCTAAGGGTCAGGGAGTGTGACATACCAAAAATAACATTTAGAACTCGGTATGGTCACTACGAGTTTGTGGTGATGTCCTTTGGGCTAACAGACTCCCCAGCATCCTTCATGGATTTAATGAACAAAGTCTTCAAGTAGTATCTGGATATGTTCATCATTGTATTTATCGATGACTTTATAGTATACTCCAGAAATGAGGAAGAGCATGCCAATCACCTAAGATTAGCATTACAGACACTCAAAGACACTCAAAGACCGCCAATTATTCGCCAAGTTCAGCAAGTGCAAATTTTGGTTAAAGTCTGTGACTTTCTTAGGTCATGTGGTCTCAGGTGAAGGAATACAAGTAGACCCTCACTAGATAGAAACAGTGAAGGATTGGCCCAGACTTACCTCTCCTACTGAAATCAGGAGTTTCCTGGGCTTAGCAGGTTATTACCGACGGTTTGTGGAAGGCTTCTCCTCCATAGCATCTCCTTTGACTAAGTTAACATAGAAGAAGGTGAAATTTCAGTGGTCGAACGAGTGTGAGAAGAGATTCAAGGAGTTGAAAACTCGACTCGCTACTGCTCTAGTTATGATCTTGCCAGAAGGAACAGGTGGATTTGTTGTTTATGGTGATGCTTCCAGGGTTGGGCTCGGTTTCATTCTGATGCAGCGGGACAAAGTGATAGCCTACGCCTCCAGACAGCTCAAAGTTCATGAGAAGAATTATCCAACTCATGACTTGGAGTTGGCAGCGGTGGTGTTTGTGCTAAAGATATGGAGGCATTACTTATATGGAGCTCACGTAGATGTATTTACAGATCATAAGAGTCTTCAGGACGTGCTGAGTCAGAAGGATCTAAATCTACGCCGGAGAAGGTGGTTGGAGTTGCTAAAAGACTATGACATGAGTGTACTATATCACCCAGGCAAAGCCAATGTAGTGGTTGAAGCCCTAAGCAGACGGTGTATGGGGAATGTGACTCATATTGAGGAAGACAAAAAGGAGTTAGCAAGGGATGTTCACAGACTAGCCCGGTTAGGGGTGCAGCTGGTGGATTCAGCCGAAGGCGGGGTGGTAGTGAAGTGTGGATCAGATTTATCCTGTGTAGTTGAAGTTGAGTCCAGACAGGATGAAGATCTATTTCTACTTAAACTTAAAGAAACAGTTCTCAGAAAGGAGGTTGAGGCTTTCTCCAATGGGGAGATGGTGTGCTCCGTTACTAGGGAAGGTTGTGCGTATCAGATGTTGGTGAGTTGATACAGAAGATACTAGCTAAGACACACAACTCAAGATACTTCATTACCCCTGGTACCACAAAAATGTACCGCGATCTGCAGGTTATTTACTGGTAGAATGACATGAAAAGAGACATTGCTAAATTTGTAGCCAAGTGCCCGAACTTCCAGCAAGTTAAGGTGGAACACCAGAGACCAGGAGGTATGACTCAGGATATCAGTATACCCACATGGAAGTGGGAATAAGTAAACATGGAATTCATTACGGGTCTACCTCCGACTCGTCGACAACATGATTCAATCTGGGTGATAGTTGACCGGATGACTAAGTCAGTACATTTCCTCCCAGTCAAAACCACAGATTCAGCTGAGGACTATGCTAGGATTTATATCAGGGAATTGTTTAGACTTCATGGGGTGCCATTATCCATTATCTCAGACAGAGGTACCCAATTCATCTCTCACTTTTGGAAGTCTTTTCAGAAAGGACTAGGTACCCAGGTCAAGCTCAACACAACCTTTCACCCGCGGACCGATGGAGAAGCTGAGCGGACCATTTAGAACCTAGAAGATATGTTAAGGGCTTTCGTGATCGATTTCAAGGGCAGTTGGGATGATACTTGCCTCTCATCGAGTTCGCATACAACAACAGCTACCACTCTAGCATTCTGGTGGCCCCATTTGAGGCATTATATGGTAGGAGGTGCAGATCTCCCATAGAGTGGTTTGAGGTTGGTAAAGCTACTCTAATAGGGACAGACTCAGTTCATGAGGAAATGTAGAAAGTTCAACTCATCCAAGAAAGATTGAAAATAGCTCAGAGCCGTCAGAAATCTTATGCCGATATGCGGAGAAGAGAGTTGGAGTTTGCAGTTGATGATTGGGTATACCTAAAAATTTCTCCCATGAAAGGGGTGATGAGGTTCCGCAAAAAGGTAAAGCTCAGTCCCAGGTATGTGGGACCCTACAAAATTGTAAGGCGAATCAGCAATTTGGCCTACGAGTTAGAACTACCTTCAGAATTAACAGTCGTGCACCCAGTCTTCCATGGTCACTACTTAAAAAGTGCATTGCTGATCCAACATCAGTAGTTCCTTTGGACAGTGTGGAGATAAAGGATAATCTCTCTTATGAAGAAGTTCTAGTTCAGATCCTTAATCGTCAGGTTCGTAAGCTGAGAAACAAAGAAATTGCTTCTGTGAAAGTTTTGTGGAGGAATTAGCTAGTTGAGGGAGCCACATGGGAAGAAGAAGTAGACATGATGGCTAGATACCCTCACTTGTTCTCTCCCAGTTCAATTCCAGAATCAGGTTCTAATCCCCTTCTTAGTACTCTACTCAATTCCGTACTCATCAGCTCTATTTAGACTTCCTATGTGCATCCTAGTTGCATCAGCTTTGTTAGTACGGTTAATTCAGTTTGGAGTCAGTTACACCTTCAAAAAATAGTTCATAGTCTCAATTGTTGAAATCGTAGCTCTTTTCCTAGTTTTGGTCTTCATTCGACGATGAATGATCCCAAGGGAGATATTGAAACACCCTGAAACTTTTCTAGACCAATTCCAGACGTTGCATGAAAAACTAGAGGAACATTAGATATTTTTCGGTCT
The DNA here is from genome assembly GCA_035772735.1 of Datura wrightii. NCBI lineage: Eukaryota > Viridiplantae > Streptophyta > Magnoliopsida > Solanales > Solanaceae > Datura > Datura wrightii. The sequence goes on from JASDFA010000007.1 coordinate 104,218,889, forward strand.
CAGACGACCCATGCAACGGACCTTTGGTGGAACCAACGTACCGTTTTAGAGGGTTGTGGGTTGCAACAGGTCCTTACCAGGGGGAAACAACGAGACATAGGACAACCCGTTGAATCAGACGAACCGTTCTATTGTCCATTGAATTCCGAGTTCAGAGGATTACCAAGCCTTCCCTGTGACAGCGAGAGGGAACAACGAATCGTTGTTGCTACCAATGAGCCATTGTTACCACCCGTTTTCCAGTTCTAGGCCCTAGCAGTGTTGACCACGAGTGGATACAATGACCCGTTGGTACTTCCAACAAGTCGTTGTGATGACTCTTTGTCTCCATGCCCAGTTTCCTTACCCGTTCCAACGGGAGGTATCAACGGCCCATTTTTTCTTCTAATGGACCATTGTACCCAACCGTGGATCACCCTTGTGAACTTAGTTTCTGAACCCAGAAACCACGACTAGCTTCAACGGACCGTTGTTTTGACCAACGACCTATTTTGAGGCCCGTTAGTTCCTGTCGGTCAAATTTCAGATTTAAATTCCAGGGTTACTTTTTTAATTTCCCACCTACCTAGTCCCTAAAACATATCGTTTTGGGTTCATTCAGGGGTTTTTAGAAGGGGTAACCAACAGTTTCTCCCATATTCTTTCTCTCATCCTCTGAAAATTCAGAATGTAAGAACTCTTCTGAAAGCACAAAGTAAGAGCAAGGGTTTGATATGCTTCTCAATTCTTCTCAGGTATTTTCACCAGGGTTTATTCTACAGGTATGTGGAAATTCAGCAAGGAGATTGTTCTCCCCTTGCATCCCGCAAAACTCTCTCTGTTCACTTTCAGTCCTAACCCTGAGATCGCGAATTTGAATATATTGTTATCGTTCTTAGATTAATTCATGTGGAATCCTATCCTATGTTAATTGTAGCTATTTTCCACCAGTTTGTAACTAAAATGATGCTTGTTCCATCAAATTATGAATTTAACCCTAGCTCTTGAAAAGTCAGAAGTTAGAATCCTGTTTAAGCATTGAATTCTTGAGAATTGTTTGCATCTCTCAGAGTTAGGGAATTTTATAATGATTGTATGTGTTAAAAACTCAGTTACATATATGTTATTCAGATTCAGTTAGAAAGTATATATACTTTGTGTTTCTCAAAATTGTCAGTTCAGTTTCAGTCAAGGTACTAGAATATTAAGTGTTAGTCAGAAATGTCAGCTGGTTAGTTTGACTCCAGTCTTTTCTCGAGGTGTCAGTGGTGCCTCTCAGTTATCAAAATCAGACTCAGAATATAGTTTATTTGGTCGATTAGGCAGTCATGACATTAAGGTTATATAGCTCTCCAGCCCAGGACCCCAGTTCAGTTATCAGTTTGTTCTTTAGATGATTATGACGCTTCCAGATAAGCAGCTCTGACCAGTCTTAGAACTCAGTTTCCAAATCCGGTCCTATAAGACGCTCAGGGAACTCTCAGACAATATCCTTGAGTCAGTTATAGTCTTAGGCCCCAGTATCGAGCTATCCGCTTGTCAGTAGTAGTCGTGATAGGATTATCTAGTGGGAGTAGGACTTAGCATCAAAAGGGCCGGGGTTCCAGCGCAGCCAGGTTCCAGAACTACGTTGCCACCAAAGGTTATATTTACTTGGCCTCATGCCCCCCCACTGACAGTGATTCTCACAGTCCATGCCTTTATACCCTGACAAGGTATATTGGGTCCTATCGATGGGGTGTATACATCGGACTCCACTTCTAGCTCACGTGGTTATATGTTAGTTATAGACTCTCCCACTAGTCAGTCCAGTCCAGTTTCAGAATAAGCAGCTCAACTTAGCTCAGTTTAGTACAGTATCTCAGACTCAAAACTTTCAGACTTAGGGCATGTCTTTGACCACCAGATAGGGTCATCTTGATCATCTCAGTTTACTTCAGATTGTTCAATTCAGTTTATCAGTTGGTCATTGCATGTCTTTTCAGTTCATTCATCTATATATTTATCATTATGCTTCTCTCACTTACTCAGTACATTCAAAGTACTGACGCATACTTTTATGTTGTATTGTTTCATGATACAGCCGCAGGTTCTCAAACCCAACACCGATAGTCGATTTTGTTCGGATCTCTCTATCAGCAACAGTAGTGTGAGTCCTCATATTCTGAGGTCATTATTTTATTCATTTCAATTTTCTTTATCATTTTCAGTTAGACTTAGAGTTAGCTGGGGGCTTATCCCAACAACTCCTTAGTTAGATGGCTTTCAAACATAGACTTTATTTCAGATTCTTAGATATTTTAATCTCTATGTTCAGTGTATAATTTTCATTAATGATAGTATGTATTATTTCAAATCTTCGTCTATGCATGTTTTACTCAGAATACCAGTGTATGATAGACCAAGGGTTGACTTAGGGTTACATGTGACTCCATGTACCGTGTTACGTCCAGGATGTAGGCTCGGGGCGTGACAATGTAGCTAGTGCATTTGTCAAACTAAAGGACATAACCAAAAACTCAAAATGACTATAGCAGGTATAAAAGTTGTCTTCAAAATATCTTATTCTCATCTTCAATAGATGATACCCTAATCATAGGTCAATATTCGAAAAGATACTAGCTCTTTAAAGCTGATCAAATAAATCATTAATCCTTGGTAAGGAATATTTTTTTAATTAATGGTCTCTTTTTTAAGTTGGCAATAATAAATGTATATTCTAAGCAACCTATTCTTCTTTCAGACATATAGGACCAGTACAAACCAATATGAAGTTCTTGGTTGGATATATCGTTTATCGAACAAATGATTTAGTTGCTCCTTTGATCTCGTAACTTGGTAGAAGCTATATGGTAAGGTGGAATAGAGATTAGTTAAGTTTGCGAAATAGCATTGATACCAAAATCAATTACTCTGCCAGGTGAAAAATCAGGGAGTTCCTTGGGAAACACTTTGAGAACCTTGTTGACTACAAACACTTATTTAAATTTGGGTACTATTTTCCCGATTGTCATTCACAACAGCCAAATTGTATATACACCCTTGTGAATCATCTTTCTAGCCTTAAGAAAGGAAATAAATCTACCTCGAGGATTAGCAATATTACCCTTCCATTTTATAATGGGTTCGTTAGAAAATTAAAACATAACCATTATATATCGCCAATTCACACTATCATAACAAGCAAAAAGTCAGTTCATTCCTATGACCACGTCAAAGGCTACCCTTTTAAACTTGATTAAACTGGTGGCAATCTCGTGTACCTTTAATTATAATGAAATAATTTCTATAAACTCTAGAAGCGTTAGCAGTGATACCTATAGAGGTATTGATAGAAAAGGATTCTATCACTTGTTCGTGCTCTATCCCAAAGTCAAGAGAAAAATATGGTCCCTCATATGATAAAATTGATCCAGAATGAATGAATATGTATCACATGTGCAAATAGTAAGGCTACCGGTGACCAGAGAATCATAAGCCTCATCTATGTCTCTGCGAGCTAAACCATAGAGTCGAGCTTGACCCCTATTACTTGTTTAGCAACAACATTACCACCTCCAGTATTTCAAGCAATTTGAGTGATATTAGTATTAGCAATAGGTGGTTCCTTGTACTAGTGAGGTCCGAAGCATTATTCCTCTGGCAAGATGAGTTTTCCAATTCCCTCTGCAATTTCCTACAATCTCTCCAGATGTTCTCCTTGATTCCACAATAATGAAAAACAAGATCCTGTCACCTGATGAGTTGATAATTTACCAACTCATTAGGTTTTAAAGCATGGTCTTTTGCTTTATTTTCAACTCATTTAGGAAGGTTTTATTCCCTTTCTCTTTGATTTTATAGGTATGAACTTAAACAGGAAAAGCAGAGGAACTGAACTAAAAAGCAAACTGCTGGAGGAAGAAGACCTGCGATTCGCATGATGGCACCTGGGAAATGCAGGTGAGGCACAGGATCCCTCTGGTCAAGAGCTAAAGACCACCTGCGAAACACAGGTGCAACTGCATGACACACCCCGACTTCTCTAAACATGAACTATGAGAGACTTGCACCTCACGGATGGGCACCTACAATATGCAGGTGTCACGCAAGTGAGACCGTGCTGAAGAGGGTAAAGTTGTCCAGCTCTGGCACAAGAATATTTTAAAAGCTTCTTAAGGCAAAATGGGAATCCGTGCAGAATAAATAGGAGAAGACTTTCCCGAATTTGTTCACACCTTAATCTTAGAAGAAAAGAACACTTTTGAATATCAATTTTTATAGAGAGAGAAATATAGAGAGAAGTGAGTTTTAGTCTACTTCTTCCTCAAATTATAGGGTAAGAACCCACTATTGAAGCATAGTTTAAAGCTTAATTTTACTACTCAATGATGAATATTAATGAATTTCTTGTTGATATAATTCTCTTTTCTTCATTCATGAGTCGCTTATTTGATTGCTAGAGGTATGTGCTTGATAGGGGTTTAGATTGGACTGGGTGTAATTGATTTACTCTTAGAATCTCTATTGTATAGGAATCTAATACTTTCTCTAAGTTTTAATTAAAATATTTAAGGTTGCAAACATAGATTATGTTTACTTATCTTGCTTTTGCTTGAAAAAGGAAAGTAGGATATGGGTGAGGAAGCATTAGTGGAGATTTTAGTTTTGTGTAATGCCCCAGAAATTCAATATCTAATTCCAGGACTTAAATCAGGAAATCTAGAAAAAAGCTGCAGAATTATCTCAGGACGACTCACCTGACGAGCCGTCGTGAGACCAAATGACTCGTTAGGTCGGTCGTGGGAAGGAGGAAGGGAAGTGTCAGCAGTGTTCCTAACGGTTGATCTCACGAGTCATTGTGAGGACAAACGACTCGTTGGGCTACTCTTTATCAGAACGGGATTCAGAAACTTGAGAAGTTGGCAGTGTTCTTGATGGGTGGTCACCACGAGTCGTCGTTAGTGGGAACGACTCGTTGGGTGACCCATTACCAGCCTTGTATTAATTTCCTAGGGGGTGAGACAGTGTGGTCGATGACTGGTGACCACGAGTCGAGTCCAGTGACCACGACTCATTAAGTCACTCGTGGTCACCCACTGGAGATTTCAGGTAGTGTACCTGACGGGCATGACCACTAGTCATTTTTAGACACCATGACTCGTTAGGGACACCTGATAGTTTCCCAGTGAATTTTTAAGGGCTATTTAGTCATTCCATACCCTTCCAAGCTTTAAACTATGTCATTTTAGAATCAGTTTCAGACGTTTTAGTGGGGGTAATGGATTCTTTTCCTCATTCCCCACTCAAACTCCCAAGAAACAGGACGCAGGGTTCCTCTCAGAGCAGTTCAGAGCTTCAAACTAGGGCAGATCATTCTTCTTCAATTCTCCAGCAATTCCTCCAGGCTTCTTCATTAGGTATGTGGGAATTCAACAAGGTAATTGGTTTTCTCTTGTGTCCCCCAAAACCCTCTACTAGTTCTCTATCAGTTTTAGCCCAGAGTTTTTGAATACAAGCAAATCGCATGTTATATTTTGTTAATTTCCCATGGAATGATATCCTCGGTTGCTATTGATATGATTCCCATCAGTTTTTACTTAAATTATCGAGGTTCTTGAAATAGTGAATTTAGGCCCTAACTTTTGGGTAATAATTTTGCTTATTAAATTTCATCTAGTGAATGAAGAATGTTTTTGGTTGAATTTCCTAGAAATTCTTACTATATATTTGTTGAGCAATTATTTCACTAATAAAAATGATTTTAGCCTGGTTGGATGAGATTTTTTTAATTCTTGAGTTGTTGCCATATTGTGAAATTCCCGTATTGTTGGGATAAGTTGAGTTCTCTATTAGCTGCTAGTAGTTCAGACTAGTTAGAACGTAGAGTCTTTTCAGAATCTTTCAGAAAATTGTCAACAGATCAGTTTGTCTTCAGTCTTTTCCTAAGGTGTCAGTGGTGACTCTTAGTTATCAGAATCACACTCAGATTATAGCTATTTGGTCCATTAGGCGGTCATAACATTCTAGTTATATAGCTCTGACCAGACCAGGACACCAGTTTAGTTACAGCTTGTTCTTAGACGGTTATGATGCTTCCAGATAAGCAGCTCTAACCAGTCAAGAACCCAGTTTCAGAATCTGGTCTTATAAGACTCTCAGCGTACATGCAGTTATACTTCCCTGACTAGTCTTGGACCCTAGTTTCGAGCTATCAGCTTAGTAGATCAGTTTAGGTTTTTCGGTGGGAGTAAAACTTAGCACCGAGCGGGTTGGAGTTCCAACACACCCAGGTTCCCAGAACTACGTTGCTAGTATAGGTTATAGATTATTGGCCTGATTGGCCCCAAACTTTGAGATCACCTAGTTCATGCCTTTATACCCTGGCAAGGTTTATTGGATCCTACAGGTGGGGTGTATACATCGGACTCCACGTCTAGCTCACGTGGTTATATATCGGTTATAGACTCTCCCACTAGTCAGTCCAGTCCAGTTTCAGAATAAGCAGCTCTGTTAAGTACAATATCTCAGATTTCAGTGTTTCAGACTTATGGCATGTCCTTGACCATCAGACAGGGTCATCTTGACCTTTTCATATTATATCAGTAGTTCAGTTCAGCTTACCTATTGGTAATTGCGTGTCATTTCAGTTCAGACTTTATATTCAGTTGTGTTTCTCCCACTTACTCAGTACATTCAAAGTACCGACGCATACTTTTATGCTGTATTGTTTCATGATACAGCTATAGGTTCTCAGACTCAGTTCCGTTAATTGCCGCAGATCAGATTCTCCGCCTCAGCTGTGAAGTGTGAGTCCTCATCATCCGAGGGCATTATTTCTTCCTTTCAGTCGTTTATTAGTTTTAGTTAGACTTTGAGTTAGCTGGGGTCTTATCCCAGCAACTCCTCAGTTAGATGGCTTTCAGACAGACATGATCTTCAGATTTATCAGTATTATTCAAAATGTTTTAAACTTTATTTTCTCATATTCGTTTTTCATAAATGTTTTATGATATTGTGTCAAGGTTCCGTTGTGGATGTTTACTTAGAATGCTAGTGAATGATTGACCAAGGGTTGACTTGGGGTCACTTGTGACTTCAAGTACCGTGTTACGTCCAGGGTGTAGTCTTGGGTCGTGACAAACTTGGTATCAGAGCCCTAGGTTTAGAGTATCATAGGAATGTGTAAAAGACGCATCGAGTAGGGTCCTTTTCATGGGTGTGAAGCGCACCACACTTATGATGAGGAGGCTACAATATGTTATTAGGAAAACTCTCTTTTGTTCATATTCTTTATGTGTGTTAAAGTTCAATTCTAGAAATACCCTTCTAATTCGTGCTCTGTTTCATTTCAGTGAACCATGCCTCCCAGACGTGGTAATGGAAGAAGGGTTGCTAATGTCAACAGACCTTCCCCATAAGCCCCGACATCTCCTTTGGATGAATCCATATCCATCGCCGAATTCAGAGTGGCCATTCAATTTCTGGCTCAAATAGTCACCGACCAGGTGAACCAGTAGGTGGTTATAGTAGCCACGAATAGGACCGAAGCAGCTGTGAGGGTGCGGGACTTCACCTGTATGACCCCTCTATTTTTTCAGGGGTTTAAAGTAGGGGAGGATCCATAGGAGTTTGTGGATGAGATCAGGAAGATCACCCGAATTTTGGGTGTCAGTTCCTCTGAAAGTGCTGATTTGGCTGCCTACCAACTGAAATGAGTAGCCCAAGTCTGGCATGGCTAGTGAAAAGAAGCACGGCCAGTAGGAGTAGGACTAGTGGAGTGGGAAGAATTCCACACAACTTTCTTGGACAGGTTTTTCCCTCGGGAGCTGAGGGAGGCTAAGATAGTGGAATTTTTGAATTTGCGTCAGGGCAATATAACAGTGGAGGAATATGCTCTAGAGTTTACCAAACTATTAAAGTACGCTCTGAAGATGGTAGCTGAGCTAAGGGATCGTATGTTGAAGTTCATAAATAGAGTATCTAATCTGGTCCTCAAAGAGTGTAGAGCGGCAATGCTAATAAAGGATATGGACCTCTATAGCTTAATTGTGTATGACCAGCAGATTGAGGCCGAAAAGCTGAAAGATATGGAACATAAGAATAAACGAGCAAGGACTGGCCAGTCAGATTTCGGTCATCAGAGGTCTAGCGGTAGTAGCCGCCCACAACAGCAGCAGCAACAACAGCAGAGAGCCCCACCACCTAGTTCAGCCAGCGTCCCAACCTTTCGGTCCTGCCAAGATCGGAGGGGTGGGTCATATGGCACTCAGTCTTAGGCTTACAGTACCGGTAACAAGTATCCAGCTTGTCCTAAGTGTGGTAGGAATCACCTAGGAGAATGCCTTCAGGGACGAGAGGGCTACTTTGGGTATGGACAGCTTGGACACAGGCTTAGGGAGTGCCGTCAGCAGGGCGAGGGAGATCACAATCCACCACATCATCAGCTCTAGCAGGTCGACCATCCCAGCAGGCTAACACATCAGGTACAGATGGCGGTCAGTGCCAAAATCGTTTTTATGCTCTATCTTTCCGTTAGGATCAGTAAAGCTCACCTGATGTAGTTACTGGTATGTTACATCTCTTCCATCTAGATGTATATGCCCTCTTAGATCCAGTAGCTACTCTTTATTTCGTGACTCCTTATATAGCGGTTCAATTCAATATAAGTCTAGAGGTCCTCTCAGAACCATTCTCAATCACCACCCCAGTTGGCGAATAAGTTAAAGCCAGCCGAGTGTATAGAAATTGCCCAGTCTTAGTCCTGAACAAAGTAATTCCAGCTGATCTCGTAGAGCTAGACATGTTTGACTTCGACCTTATTCTCTACATGGATTGGTTACACTCCTGCTATGCCTCCGTTGATTGAAGAAATAGGGTTTTCAAGTTCTAGTTTCCTAATGAACCAGTTTTAGAATGGTCGGGCAGCAGTTCAGCGCCTAAGGGTAGGTTTATTTCCTACCTTAAGGACCAGAAATTCATTTCCAAAGGATGTCTATATCATCTGGTTCAGGTCAAGGATTCCAACTCTGAGAACCCAACCATTCAGTCAGTTGCAGTTGTCAGCAAGTTCCCAGATATATTTCCTGAGGATCTTCCCGAAGTTCCCCCTAAACGGGAAATAGACTTTGGAACAGATCTCCTCCCAGATACTCAACCCATCTCCATCCCTCCTTACAGAATAACTCCAGATGAGCTTAAGGAGTTAAAGGAGCAGCTAAAAGATCTTCTTGACAAGGGTTATATAAGACCCAGAACCTCTCTGTGGAGTGCTCCAGTGCTATTCGTGTGTAAGAAAGACGGTACCCTCAGAATGTGCATAGATTACCGTCAGCTGAACAAGGTCACAATTAAGAATAAGTACTCTCTACCTCGAATTGATGACCTGTTCGACCAGCTTCAGGGAGCTAGTTGTTTCTCCAAGATCGATCTCAGGTCAGGATACAATCAGTTAAGGGTCAGAGAGTATGACATACCGAAAATAGCATTCAAAACTTGGTATGGTCATTACGAGTTTGTGGTGATGTCCTTTTGACTCAAAAACTCCCCAACAGCCTTCATGGATTTGATGAACAGGATCTTCAAGCAGTACCTAGATATGTTCATCATTGTATTTATCAATGATATTCTGGTGTACTCCAGAAATGAGGAAGAGCATGCCAATCACCTAAGCTTAGCATTACAGACCCTCAGAGATCACCAGTTATTCGCCAAGTTCAGCAAGTGTGAATTTTGGTTGAAGTCCGTGACTTTCTTGGGTCATGTGATCTCAGGTAAGGGAATATAGGTAGATCCTTATAAAATAGCAACAGTGAAAGAGTGGCCCAGACCTACCTCTCCGACAGAAATCAGGAGTTTTCTGGGTCTAGCCAGTTACTACCGACGGTTTGTGGAAGGTTTCTCCTCTATAGCCTATCCTCTGACTAAGTTAACTCAGAAGAAAGTGAAATTCCAGTGGTCAGATGCGTGTGTGAAGAGCAGTCACTACCGCTCTGGTTTTGACCTTGCCGGAAGGAACAGAGGGGTTAGTTGTTTATTGTAATGCTTCTAGAGTTGGACTCGGTTGTGTTTTGATACAGCGAGGCAAAGTGATAGCCTACGCCTCCAGACAGCTCAAGGATCATGAGAAGAATTATCCAACTTATGACTTGGAGTTGGCAGAAGTGGTGTTTGCGCTAAAGGTATGGAGACACTACCTATATGGGGCTCACGTGGATGTATTCACGAACTAGAATAGCCTTCAGTATGTGTTCAATCAGAAGGACCTAAATCTTCATCAGAGAAGGTGGTTGGAGTTACTGAAAGACTACGACATGAGTGTGTTGTACCACCGGGGTAAATCCAATGTGGTGGCGGATGCACTAAGCAGGTTTTCCATGGGAAGTGTAGCTCATGTTGAAGAAGGAAAGAAGGAAATGGTAAAGGATATCTACAGACTAGCTCGATTGGGAGTACAATTGGTGGATTCAGTTGAGGGTGGAGTGATTTTGCAGAGCGGGTCAGATTATTCCTTTGTGGTGGAAATTAAGTCTAGGTAAGATGAAGATCCTATTTTGCTTAAGCTTAAGAAGGCAGTACTCAGAAAAGAAATAGAAGCTTTCTCCAAAGGGGGAGATGGTGTGCTCCATTACCAGGGTAGATTGTGTATACCAAATATCGGTGAGTTAAGATAACAGATACTGACTTAGGAACACATCTCGAGGTATTCTATTCACCTTGGTGCTATAAAAATGTACCAGGATTTACGAGATATCTACTGGTGGAATGGCATGAAGAGGGATATTGCTGAATTTGTAGCTAAGTGCCCAAATTGCTAGCAAGTCAAAGTAGAACACCATAGACCAGGAGGTATGACTCAGGATATCAACATACCCACTTGGAAGTGGGAAGAAGTAAATATGGACTTCATTACGGGTCTACCTCGGACTCGTCGACAACATGATTCAATCTGGGTGATAGTAGATCAGATGACTAAGTCATCTCACTTCCTCCCAGTCAAAACCACAGTTACAACTGAGGAATATGCTAGACTTTATATCCGAAAACTAGTTAGACTTCATGGGATGCCCATATCCATCATTTCAGATAGAGGTACGCAGTTCACCTCTCACTTCTGGAAGCCCTTTCAAAAGGGACTTGGTACTCAGGTCAAGCTCAACACAGCTTTTCACCCGCAGATAGATGGGCAAGCTGAGCGGACTATTCATACCCTAGAAGATATGCTAAGAGCTTGTCCGATTGATTTTAAGGGCAGTTGGGATGACCATCTGCCTCTCATCAAGTTTTCATACAACAACAACTATGACTCTAGTATTCAGATGGCTCTGTTCGAGGCATTATATGGTAGAAGGTGCAAATATCCTATAGGGTGGTTTGAGGTTGGAGAAGCTACCCTGATAGGGCCAGACTCAGTTCATGAGGCAACGCAAAAAGTTCAACTAATCCGGGAAATATTGAAAATAGCTCAGAGCCATCAGAAATCTTATGCAGATGTGTGGAGAAGAGAGTTAGAGTTTGCAGTTGATGACTGGGTATACTTGAAAATTTCTCCCATGAAAGGGGTGATGAGGTTTGGAAAGAAGGGGAAGCTCAGTCCAAGGTATGTGGGACCTTATAGAATTTTGAGGCGTATCGGCAATGTAGCCTATGAGCTAGAGTTACCTTCGGAACTAACAGCTGTGCACTTGGTTTTCCATGTGTCACTTTTGAAGAAGTGCATTGGAGATCCAACCTCAGTTGTTCCATTGGACAGCGTAGGAATAAAAGATAGTCTCTCATATGAGGAAGTACTAGTCCAGATCCTTGACCGTCAGGTGGTAAGATGAGGAACAAGGAAATAACTTCAATCAAAGTCTTATATAGAAATCAGCAGGTTGAGGGAGCTACGTGGGAGGCCAAAGCAGATATGATGGCCTAATACCCGCACTTATTTCCTATCGGCTCCAGCAAAGCTTGAGATATTAGTTTTGACCCTAGAACTCAATTTAGTTTTCATAACTCAATTCAACTGTTCAAGTCTCTCTTCTGTTTGTGAATGTATGTGTGAAAAGTAAATTTAGTTCAGTTATGTATTTTGAATCGGAGGTAGTCATTCCGGCAGTTTTTGAGTTAAATAAGCAGTATTTGGGAACATTGATTATTATTTTTCTGGTTCCTATGTTTTTTCTAACATTCGAAAAGGGGGAGATATTGTAATGCCCCAGAAATTCAAAATCTAATTCCAGGACTTAAATCAAGAAATCTGGAAAAAAGATGCAGAATTATCTCAGGACGACTCACCTGACAAGTCGTCGTGAGACCAAATGACTCATTAGGTCGGTCGTGGGAAGGAGGAAGGGAAGTGTTAGTAGTGTTCCTAATGGTCGATCTCACGAGTCGTTATTAGGCAAAACGACTTGTTGGGTCACTCATTATTAGACCAGGATCCAAAAACTTGAGAAGTTGGCAGTGTTCTTGAGGGGTGGTCACCACGAGTCGTCGTTAATGGGAACAACACGTTGGGTGACCCGTTACCAGCCTTGTATTAATTTTCTAGGGGGTGAGACAATGTGGTCGACGACTGGTGACCACGAGTCGTGTCCAATGACCACGACTCGTTAAGTGACTCGTGGTCACCCATTGGAGATTTCAAGCAGTGCTTCTGACAGGCATGACCACGAGTCATTTTTAGACACCACGACTCGTTAGGTCACCCGTTAGGGACACTTACCAGTTTTTCCCAACGAATTTCTAAGGGTTATTTAGTAATTCTGTACCCTCTAAAGCTTTAAACTACGTCATTTTAGAATCAGTTTCAGACGTTTTAGTGGGGGTAATGGATTCTTTTCCTCATTCCCCACTCAAACTCCCAAGAAACAGGATGCAGGGTTCCTCTCAGAGCAGTTCAGAGCTTCAAACTAGGGCAGATCATTCTTCTTCAATTCTCCAGCAATTCCTCCAGGCTTCTTCATTAGGTATGTGGGAATTCAACAAGGGAATTGTTTTTCTCTTGTGTCCCCCAAAACCCTCTACTAGTTCTCTATCAGTTTTAGCCCAGAGTTTTTGAATACAAGCAAATCGCATGTTATATTTTGTTAATTTCCAATGGAATGATATCCTCGGTTGCTATTGATATGATTCCCATCAGTTTTTACTTAAATTATCGAGGTTCTTGAAATAGTGAATTTAGGCCCTAACTTTCGAGTAATGATTTTGCTTATTAAATTTCATCTAGTGAATGAAGAATGTTTTGGGCTGAATTTCCTAGAAATTCTTACTATATATTTGTTGAGCAATTATTTCTCTGATAAAAATGATTTTAGCCTGGTTGGATGAGATTTTTTTAATTCTTGAGTTGTTGCCATATTATGAAATTCCCGTATTGTTGGGATAAGTTGAGTTCTCTATTAGCTGCTAGTAGTTCAGACTAGTTAGAACGTAGAGTCTCTTCAGAATCTTTCAGAAAATAGTCAACAGATCAGTTTGTCTTCAGTCTTTTCCTGAGGTGTCAGTGGTGCCTCTTAGTTATCAGAATCAGACTCAGATTATAGTTATTTGGTCCATTAGGTGGTTATGGCATTCTAGTTATATAGCTTTGACCAGCCCCAGGACCCTAGTTCAGTCACACCTTGTTCTTAGACGGTTATGACGCTTTCAAATAAGCAGCTTTGACCAGTCAAGAACCTAGTTTCAAAATCTGGTTCGATAAGATTCTCTGGGTACATGCAGTTATACGTCCCTAACTAGTCTTTCACCCCAGTTTTGAGCTATCAACTTTGTAGGTCAGTTTAGGTTTTCCAGTGGGAGTAAAACTTAGCACCGAGCGGGCCGAGGTTCCAACGCACCTAGGTTCCCAGAACTACGTTGCCAGCATAGGTTACAGATTATTGGCCTGATTGGCCCAAAACTTTTGTGATTACCCAGTTCATGCCTTTATATCCTGGAAAGGTACATTGGGTCCTACAGGTGGGGCGTATACATCGGACTCCACGTCTAGCTCACGTGGTTATATGTCGGTTATAGACTCTCCCACTAGTCAGTCCAGTCCAGTTTCAGAATAAGCAGCTTAGTTCAGTACAGTATCTCAGATTTCAGTGTTTCAGACTTAAGGCATGTCCTTGACCATCAGACAGGGTCATCTTGACATTTTCATATTACATCAGTAGTTCAGTTCAGCTTACCTGTTGTTCATTGCGTGTCATTTCAGTTCAGACTTTATATTCAGTTGTATTTCTCCCACTTACTCAATACATTCAAACTACTGATGCGTACTTTTATGTTGTATCATTTCATGATAAAGCTGCATGTTCTCAGACTCAGCTCCATTATTTGCCGCAGATTAGATTCTCCGCCTCAGCTGTGAAGTGTGAGTCCTCATCATTCGAGGGCATTATTTCTTCCTTTCAGTCATTTATTAGTTTCAGTTAGACTTTGAGTTAGCTGGGGGCTTGTCCCAGCAACTCCTCAGTTAGATGGCTTTCAGACAGATATGATCTTCCGATTTATCAGTATTATTCAAAATGTTTTAAACTTTATGTTCTCAGATTCGTTTTTCATAAATTCTTTATGATATTGTTTCAAGGTTCCGCTGTGCATGTTTACTCAGAATGGTAGTGAATGATAGACCAAGGGTTGACTTGGGGTCACTTGTGACTTCAAGTACCGTGTTACCTCCAGGGTGTAGGCTCAGATCGTGACAAACTACAGTGCAGGGACAACGCTAGTAGAGAAACCTGGCTCACTTAGGCAAATCCCACATCGGAAAAGAGAGAGAGAGTCGTGGGCTATTTAGTAAAGGAATTGTACCAAATACTGTGAGGCGCCTTTTGGTTTGAAAACCCGAAGGGACAAATCTGTGATGGGCGTCGTCCCAAGAGCGGACAATACTTCACAGTGTTGGGTCAGGATCGTTACATTTTATAAGTGTGGGGTTGGCTAGAGATAGCCAAAACCTATTTTCATAACTCATTCAAGGGTCAAGGATAGAAATAGCTTAATATATATGGGTAATTTGTTATGTGTCTTGGGGTTCGAAAGAATCCAAGTCGAGTGTACCCAAGTAGTCAAAAGACATCGGGTACAACCTAATCCACGGCTATTCATGCTAGCAGTTGGTTCTTTAGATTATTCGATCAACCCCAATCCTATCGACGTCCCGTCAATAACACATCTCTAGTATTTTCTCTCATCGTTGCTTAAATTTGAATTTCCCTATTTTGATACTGCTTTATCATATGGTGATCTTATTTTCTCCCAAATATTTACTTTAGAAATTATGATGCAATGATGCTAGTTAGTTTAGATTGATATACAACTTTAGTAGCAATCTCTTCCCTTTCCCTGTGGATTCGACCTTGACTCTTAGTTGGGTTGATTATATATTGCATACGAACGTGTATACTCTCTTATTTGAGGAGTAGAATTGGATGTTATCACCACCGTACATGGATTAATTACCGTTTGAAATAGACCTTTATAACTATTGTACTTCTGGCCCTATGCCAGATGGGATGCTCACATTAGCCTAGATAGCAGGTTGCATAGGTGTAGAAGATCCAAATTGTCGTCCTCCATTATGTTTACTACTGTAACCATCCATTGATTAGATCTTCTTATTTTTTCTCTCTTCTCTACCCTACTTCTTCTAATTTATTGCTCCTTAACAAATCCCACTAACGATGCAAAGGTGTATGTAGGAGACATAGTACAACAATAGATGCTACTTTTATGTGTCCCCAAGACATGCACAAACCTTGTCAACTTTTGCTTCTTTATAGGGATCATATACATAACATATTTAGCCAAGGAAGTAAACTGTAGGATATACTCATGAACCGTTAGAAAGCCTTACTAGAACTTAGTAGACAAAGAAAATTGCTCTTTCTCAAATAGAAATATCTACATATACCTTCTCGAACTCAACCCATGTAAGATTTAGAGTAGTAGAAGAACTCTTGCTCTCCCATATCTCAAACCATGCATAAGTTTCATCCTTCAACTAATAAGTAGCAAATTCTACAGCCTTACTGTGAGCACTCATATATCTATAAACCTTAAACGTCTCATCTATAAAGTACTATGGATCATCATCCGTGAAGTACTATGGATCATCATCCATGAAGTACTATGGATCATCTTCGGTGCGCAAACCATAAAACTTAAGCAAGTTCAAGCTAAGAAATTATTTAAGCCTTCCTCCACCAATTGTAGACAGTTTAAGAACTTGCAAGTTTTTGTTGAGCTACCATCAAAGTAGTAGGAATTTGAATAGTACTCTACATAGACTCAATATCGACAGCTTTCTTTAGCAAGAATAACAGGAATAGGAAGAACTTGTGGAGGTACTTGATTTTCATCACCACTCCCCACCTTAGCATTAGTGGCTAGAGTAGGGTCAATAGGTATAGTTGAATGCTCCTCTAGTGCAACATTGGAAGCTCTCATATTATCCCTGTTAGCGGTTCCACCGCATGTCAACACAATTTTTTGAGAGGCACAAGTAACAAACTTATGAATGATCCTAAAAAGGATTTCAAGTTGTACAACATAATTTAAAATCAAGAGGGATGAGAAATTCCTATAAATATCCTGAGAGACCTTCGGTCGTACAGGTCATCAAGCTCCAAGAGAAAGACTATAGTAGACACAACTCCACAGAAAAAACCCCAAGATACTCCTAAACCCTGTGGACCTAATGCACACTCCCCAAACCCGACCATGATACAACAAGCATCTGATGTTGGTGAACCGCACCAGAAGAACCTTATAAATGTACTACCTCACATGAATGCCCCCTTTTAATTGTTATTAATTAGCTCAGTTATAATAATTAATATCAATAAAATATTAAGTAAAATTAGCATCATTTAAATAATATAAATGCGAAAGTTATGATATAAGTGTAAACTAACAGAGTAGCGTGTTCAATAAGCCAAGCAATGACTTCACATAATATACATAATACAATATCTTTCATGGAGCCTCTATGAAAGAATATACTCATTTGAGGCACAACTCTAAACTAATAAGGCAGTAAAGATGGTCAATGACGCCCCATAAGCAAGAGTCCAATTTCACCAAAATCTGATGGATAGCAAGTTCTTCCTAAGCGTCTCAAATAACTTAAACGTTTTCCTCCTTATTTTCTAACACACCATCAAAAACAACAGTGGTATACCTGAGTATTGGATAATCCGTAAATGTCTTAAGGAAAGGTTAATAAAAGCAAAATAATAATACAAATAAATCAATAAGTAAAGCAACATAAGTGAAGTCGTTCAAATCCAGTAACAGATTAAATCACAGAAACTCAATGAAATCATCAACAAAGAAGTAGTATTTTCAATTCACGTGTTTAAAAATTTATGTCAGTTCAATCAAGGCACAAATCAATAAAAATATACCCATACAAACACAAATTAGTAGTAAATGAGGGAAAATCACACTTTAGGGTCCCTAAACACCCCTAAGGCACCTCATTGGGGATACCAACTCACGAAGGCTATTCTTCCTCTCGAATAGCAAGGAAACCCTTATTCGGATCCATAATGGCTACTCTTTTCCCGAATAGAATGGCCAAATACAACCAGTAAAAATCAAGACATAATTGTCGAACAACTTTATTGTTCAAGTCATCTTCCCATAATAGGGGTATTTCAAAATTATCAATTGATTTACAAAATCTTGTTCAAAAATTAAAAAGTTTCAAGTCAATGATCCATTCATAGAATAAAACATCTTTAAAGAATGTCATTTTAACAATTAAGTTCAATAAGTCTCACTCATAGGGAAAAACATGTCCATACCCCTATATTATCATATAGGATAAAATTATAAAATCTCGATGTGAGCCCGTCCTACATACGCATAAAACCCCTAGTTTAAATCACCTTTTAAGTTTAAAAGTATGTTTGAAAAGAGATATACCTTGATGAAACATATGGGTCCACCACCGTACTCAGGACCAGGTCCTTCTACGAGGTTGTACAGAACAAAGATACACAAGTAAATAATGCAGCAAGAAATATGACACGCAAAGTTTACGTGGAAACCTCCTTTCTCAAGGGAAGAAAAAACCACGACCTACCCCGTAGGATTTCTTAACAGCTCCACTAGATCTGAGCAACAATGATTACAAGCTCTAGTAATCCTAAGAGATTAAGCTCCTAATCTCCCACTTGTAACAACTCTATTACAAGACTTCAACATAATGATTCCATTGCCATCTACACCAGCTAGCACAACTGGAAATACAAAGGCTAGCTCTAGCCAAACATCAACTAACTCTAGCTGACAATATCAAGGATACAACTTTTGAAATAAGAAAAACAAGCTTACACAACATACATGTTTTTCTAGCTATTACAACACAACATATTACAACTCTAATAGCAGCCTTTAGTCATGAGAACATTTGCATCGATCTTTCAATCTGCTGAGAAACAATCGTTGCTTCAAGGAGCAGAGAATATGCTTGCTTGGAGTATGTTTTTTTAGATCTCAATTTGTTGTGTGTGTCAATACTTTTATTGTCCAAGAGACCAAGGATAAGTATTAGACACACAAGCAAGAAACCAATCCCATTGGTCAAGTACATATGACCTATTGTACCTAGGCTGCTGCTCTGCTGCGCTCCTGCACTCACCAACTTCCTGCAAAAAGCACTTTTTACAGCTGTAAAAAGTTTCCCTCCCAGTTCAAACCAAATCGATATCGGCACAAGGGAACTGGTCCCGGTATGGGTTCGTCATCATCAAAACTAGCACTCTAACAATTTCCCCCCTTTTGATGATGACAACCATCCTGCAAGTATACAAGTCTCACACAGTTTCACCACCTTATTCCCTCTATCAACATCACTCTATTCCCCCCGACTACCATATTCCCCCAAGACTTGACTACCATATTCCCCCAAGGCTTATCTTCCCCCTTTAGCATCATTAAAAAGAAACTACAGTAAACCAAGAGAAGAAAGCTTAGATTTGTTAACTCATGGCCACTGGGGCAACACCAGCATGAATGAGAAATAAAGAAAACAAGAAGAAAGACAACAGATACAATGCAACAACAAACACAATTTCATTTAGTCAGGTTAGCATTACAACATCACTAGTGACCACCAACTGAGAAGAATAAACAAGAACTGCTAAAACAAAGTAAACAAGGAGATGAGAGGGAACTGCAAGTACGGTATGGGAGAGGAGAGAGGCAGGGAGGGAGATGATCATGGGCCAGATAATTTTGGTAAGAGGGCTGAGATGCGGTCATTGAATGCCTCATGGGCATGAAGCAACTTCTTGGTCAATTCTTTGACCTCGGCTTTAAGAGCTTCATTTTCTTATTTCAAGGTGGAGACGATACCAGGTTCCTCTACCTGGTTTGTCTTCAGATGCACTATTTCAGCCTCTTTTTGGGCAAGCAGACCTGTAAGTCATTCAATCTCCACAGACGACTTCTCTTGGGAGGCAATTAGATCAGACACCAGAGATTGACTCTTCACACCTACTCTTCTCAATACACACTCACACTCTTCAAGAGTCATGAGAGTGAACATCTTCTTTTTTGACCCAATGATTCCCAGACCACATTCAATATTGAAGAACTCGAAGACTTTGTTCAAAAGAAACCCATACGCGAGGCCGTGTTTACCATCCTTCACATGCATGATCTTGTACATATGCTCCATCATCACACCATCCAGATTAACATGTTGAAAAGTACTAAGGTCCTCCATTAAGAAAAAATCTGCGATCCCAGCAATAGTTCTTTTCTCGGCTCTTGGGAGAAGAACCTTGTTTATAAATTCAAAGATCAGTTGGTATTCTCCCTTCATATGCTTCTTGAGCACCTTTTCCCCTGTAATGTTCTCCAATTTAGCAATCAATGAGATGAATTCTCTCTGCGCACACTCACCATCAACAGATCAAATCCCTCGAGCAGGCACTTGTAGAATAGAGCTGAGTATTTGCTCGTTTATCATGAAGGTGACCCCATTCACCTTGCTAAACATCTTGGTGCCATTTTCAGCAAACTCGAGCTCATGATAGAACTCCCTGACTTTATACTCATGCAGGGCAGGAACTGGGGGGACAAGCAGATGTTTCCATCCTTGGAAATTCACCATTTCCACTAACTCGGCCATCCCTTCTATATCGACAACCTCTGGATCAAAAACTCTACCTCTCAACACTTTTTGGGACCGCATAATGATCTTCCTAGCCTCTCTTGACAATACATTAGAGGATTGGGGCTGAGGCTTAACTTTGGAGGAAGCTCTAGGTCCCTTGGTCCGTTGAGCCCTGCCTTGGGACAAAGAGGGAGAGTCCTCAGCAGAGGTGCCCATTGCCCCTTCTGAACCTACTTGAGTTGGCTTCCCCTTCTTCTGAGGAATCGGTGCTTTTCCTTTTGGAACAATGTGAGTCTTTTTCCTTGTAGGAAGAAGAAGTTTTGCCCTTTGCTTTGGCCTTTACGCTGGACATCGGCGCCTTCCCCCTGTCATTGACATCCCTTTGTGGCTAGTCAACATCTTCCTGATCTACTACCACATCCGGCTGAATATCTTCTTCATGAATGACCATTTTCCTTTTTAGTTTTCTCCTTTTGTCGTCTGAACTTGGCTTTCCTTCAAATCGTCAGCCATGAGTTTTCTTGTGGAAGCTCTGGTGTGTAAAGAACGAACCTGGTCCTTTAGCTGGCTTTGAGGGGGATGAGCAATGATCTTTCAGACTTTCCAAGAAAGGGGCTATTCATCTTCACTGTCATCACTCTCCCGATCGACATCTGGGTTAGAAAGTATGTGAAGCTCCTGGGGGGTTCCACCCCATTTCGGGGATGAAGCAACAGCGGGAGGGGAAGTAGAGGGAGAGGAATTTGTAGGGACTGGCTCAGAAGTATTATCTAGGGAAGGGTTTTATTCTGGTGACTGAGGTGCAGATGGAGAGCGAACTGTGGAACCAGGTTCCTGGAGGGTTTCTCCCTTTGTAGAACTTCCCACCACAGTTACGGAAGGGGGGTCAGAGGAGGGGGTTCTTGTCACGATAACAACAGGAGGAATAATAGTCCGAGGAGGAAGGGTTGCAAGAGGAGTAGCAGATAGAGGGTTTTCAAGGTCCTGCTCAGTGGAGGCCTCCGAAGGACCTGAAGGGTCGAAGCTCACTGTCAGGGCTATATTTAAGTCAGCTAACGGAGAGGGAGGGGAAAAAGATGGCTTCATTGAGAAGGGGTTTTCAAAGGGAGCCGATGAAGGTGTTGTCTCCATGGTTTCCGACACAGCGGGTGAAAATGTAGCCAGGTTTTCTGCTTGCTTTGAGGATGAAGTGGAGTGAGACATTGTTGTTAAGATGGAGAGAGGGAGAGAAAGATTTACAGAGGAGTGTGAGGATTTTGTTGAGCGAAGATGGAGAGAGGGAGAGAAAGTGAGACTGGTTTTCCTTTTGGTAGAGAAGAGTTTGAAATGTGAGAGATGAGGGGTGAAGTTGGTGAGTTTTAAAGAGAAAGAGAGACGTGTCTAATCAAGAAGACGTTTGGACTGAAAAGGTGAGAGGGAAAATTCTGAGTGACCGGGTACCAGATGAGAAAAGCGGGAAAAAGTTTAGAAGTTCACAGGTTATTCCCACAATCTTGTTCATAAGTGAGGGAGTAATACTAACCTGACAGGACCTGGTCCCCTCTTGAGATTGAGTAAGATGTGCATAGTCTCTATCTTGTAAACTTTTAGCTTTTTCACACCCACCATGCGTGTATACCCCTAAGGGTATGGAACTGAGTTAGACACACCAATCACAACCTTGCAAGGATACCTACATTCTGATCATAACCAAGAAGAGGAAATCAAAACTTCAGAGAGTGAAAGAGTTTAATTCATTTTGATTAGTCCCAACTTCAATATGTTCCTGTCAAACGGGTCCCTGTTCAGGGCTTTAGTGAAGATATCTGCAATCTAATCTTCTGTTCTGCAAAACTCCACACGAATGTTTCCATTTTCAATATTGTCTCTCAAAAAGTGATGCCTGATGTCAATGTGCTTGGTTTGCTTGTGTTGCACTGGATTCTTATCCATGTTTAGAGCACTAGTGTTGTCACACATCAATGGCACACATTCAGTTAAGACTCCAAAATCCTCTAGTTGCTGCCTGATCCATAATAACTGAGCACAACACGAAGCAGCAGCCACATACTCTGCTTCATCCATAGAGAGTGCCACTGAATTTTGCTTCCTTGACCCCCAAGAGACTAGTGAGGGGCATAGGAAATGAGCCATCCCTGAGGTGTTTTTTCTATCGACCAGGTACCCAGCATAGTTAGCATCAGAGTAACCAACAAGTTCAAACGAACCTCCACATGGGTAAAAGAGAACTAGATCAGTTGTTCCTTTAAGATATCTGAGAATTCTCTTGGCAGCTTTCAAATGAGATTCCTTGGGACAAGCTTGAAATCGAGCACACATCCCCACGCTGAATACAATATCTGGCCTGCTGGCTGTTAGGTATAGAAGTGATACGATGATTCCTCTGTACATGGTCTCATTCACCGGAGGACCAAGTTCATCATTTTCCAATTTTGAAGCAGTTCTAATGGGTGTGTCGATTGGCTTAGCATCATCCATGTGGAATCTTGTGAGAAGCTCTTTGATGTATTTTTGCTGGTAGATCATGTTTCCAGCTTAATCTTGCTTAACTTGTAAACCCAGGAAGAAGTTGAGTTCACCCATCATGCTCATCTCAAACTCATTTCCCATAAGTTTTGCGAAATCATCGCACAATGAATTGATAGTAGCTCCAAAGATAATGTCATCTACGTATATCTGAACAATGAGCAGATTTCTCCCTCTTGACTTGAGTAAAAGAGTGTTGTCGATCTTTCCTCTCTTGAACCCATTGTCGAGAAGAAACTTAGATAATCTCTCATACCATGCTCGAGGAGCTTTCTTTAGTCCATACAACGCCTTATCCAGCTTGTACACATGATGAGGTCGATCAATGTCCTCAAATCCTGGAGGTTGCTTCACAAACACTTCTTCCTTTAGGTATCCATTTAAAAAGGAACTTTTAACATCTATCCGAAACAGTTTAAATTCCATAAAGGAAGCATAAGCAATCAGCATTTGAATAGCCTCGATTCTTGCCACAGGAGCAAAGGTTTCATCATAATCAATTCCCTCCTCCTGATTGTATCCCTTGACAACTAATCGAGCCTTGTTTCTGATAGTGACTCCTTGTTCATTTAGCTTGTTCCTGAAGACCCACCTGGTCCCAATAACAGTTCGATCGGTTGGTCTTGGAACCAGATGTCAGACCTTACTTCTTTCAAATTGATGTAGTTCCTCCTGCATTGCATTTACCCATTCCACATCCTTCAGAGCCTCTTTGATGTTTTTAGGCTCAATTTGAGATATGAATGCATATGATGCAAACAAGCTTCGAGTTTTTGATATGGTTTGCATCCCTGAGTCCAGTGGAGACATCAGATTGTCCAGTGGATGAGAAGATTTGTGTTTCTAGTTGGATCTCTTTATGGATGATTCTCCTGCTTCTGTACCTGATCCCTCTTCTAGGCTGCTTTCTGCACTAGCTTTCTCCTGTGAATATTCTGTGCTGATGTGTTCCACTGCATCATCTGGAATGCCATGATTTCTATCCTGCGTTGGGTTTGCCATTTGCTCAGGCTTCTCTGATAGATCACGATCAACTGCATCTCTCTGAGTTTGCCATAGTTCTTCAAGTTCATCATCATTGGTCACTTCAGCATCATTCAGCTTTTCGGTCTCATCAAAGATAACATGAATACTCTCTTCAACACATTGTGTCCTCTTGTTATAGAGTCGATATGACTTGTTGTTTGATGAATAACCTAGGAAAATTCCCTCATCGCTTTTGGAATCAAATTTTCCTAAGTTATCCTTGCCATTGTTCAACACAAAGCTTTTGCATCCAAAGACTCTGAGGTAGTTTAACATCGGCTTCTTCTTATTTAGCAGCTCGTAGGGGGTTTTCGCTAGTAAGAGTCGGATTAGACACCTGTTCACTACATTACAAGCAGTATTGACTGCTTCTGCCCAAAAGGACATGGCTACACCCCCATCTATAAGAAGTGTTCTATCAATATCCACAAGGGTTCGATTTTTCCTTTCCACCACTCCATTCTGTTGTGGGGTCCTGGGAGCAGAGAAGTTGTGACTGATCCCTTTAGCAGCACAAAAAGCCTCAAATTTTGCATTTTCAAATTCAGTCCCATGGTCAGACCTAATCCCTGCGATGTTGCAGTTTAACTTCACTTGAATTTGATTTGCAAATGATTCAAAAACCGTGAATGTTTCATCTTTAGAGCAAAGAAACATTGTCCAGGTATATCTTGAATAATCATCAACAACAACAAAGATGAGCTTCTTTTCTCCACGACTTGCAATTTTCACAGGTCCGCACAAGTCCATGTGAAGTAGCTCTAAGGGTCTAGAGGTACTTACCTCCTTTTTATTCTTGAAAGATGACCTGGTATGTTTCCCTTTGACACAAGCATCACATATCTGACTCTGCGCAAATTTCACCTTTGGAAGTCCTCGAACCAGGTCCTCTGATACCAACTTGTTGAGAAGGACAGAGCTCACATGCCCTACCCTTCTGTGCCACAGGGTAGCTTCATCTTCCACCACGCTCAAACAGGTAAGGCCATCAGCAGCTAGGGGTGGGCAAAAAAATTGAAAACCGAAAAACCAAACCGAACCGAATTAATTCGGTTTTTCGGTTTCAGTTTTTTCGATTTTTCGGTTCGGTTTCAGTTTTTTTTTTAAATTTCGGTTTTTCGGTTCGGTTTTCAGTTTTCATATTTCGGTTTTTCGGTATAACCGAAATTTTACATATTTGTTTTTTAAAATTATAACTTAATTTCAAAAAAATAAAAATACTACACCCAACCCAAATCTCAAAGCAAATTTACATTTAGAGAATTATTTATATAATTGATACAATTGCTTAAGTTTTTTTTACAAATAACAAGTTTTATAATAGTTTTAGCATGTTAAGAAAATTCTTACTATTATTAATATGCTTTGAAAGAAAAATGAAATATATAATATTTATTTAACAAGAAATTAGGGACCATAGATTATTAAAATCTTAAAAGACCCTTAACTTTTTATTGGTTTTGTTATAAGGATATTAAGCATATGAGAAAATTTATTATCAAAAATTCAAATGTTATGTATGTACTACTAAATGTAAATCAATTGATCCCACTATTTTCTTTATTTAAAAAGATAAAATTAAGCTTAGTTGAATTAAACTTTAGAATTCAAACTTAAGATAATTTATTTTGAATTTAAAAAGATAAAACAACTCATTTTTAATTTAAAAAGTAGCTCATTTTGTAAGTTAAAAAATAGCCCATTAATTAGGCCCATAACCGAAAAAACCGAATTAGAAAAACCGAAAAAACCGAACCGAACCGAATTAGTTTGGTTCGGTGTTTGGTACACTATATGAAAAACCGAAAACCGAAAAAACCGAAAAAACCGAACCAAAATTTAAAAAAACTGAATCGAAAAACCGAATGCCCACCCCTATCAGCAGCAGCTGAGTTAAGATCAACAACGTACATGCTCTTACACCTATTAGTAGTCAGAACCACCTTCCCTGATTGAAGGTTTGTCACCGTGCACAGGTCTGAAAGAAATTTGACCTCATTTCCTTTGTCACAAATCTGAGACACACTCAGAAGACTGTATTTCAGCCCATTTACATAGAATACATTTTCTAAAGCATGATCAAGTGTCTTCCCAATCTTTCCCACACCAAGAATGTACCCCTTCTTGCCATCTCCAAAGGACACCGAGCCTCCTTGACATGCCTTGAGTGAGAGAAAATTTTCAATTTCTCCAGTCATGTGTTTTGAGCAGCCACTATCCATGTACCATTTTTGACTGCTTCCTCTCACTTCTTCCTGCAAGAATGAATCACATATTAGACTTGGGAACCCATTTAAGTTTGAGTTCCCAATATTGGGACAGAGGAAAAATCAAATTTCTTTTTGTCCATTCAAGCAGCTTGACTCGAGACACCTTAGGACCTGGTACCCTGATGTTTGCTGAGTTTTTTATTGACCGTTTACCGTCTTGCTTAGGGCAGCTTGTCTGTATATACAATTGATCTTGAGATGACCATTTCTCCCACAGTGTGTGCACAACAGGTTATCAGGATTAGATACGTATTTACTATGGGGATTGTAAGGAGGGTAAGTCTTTTTATATCCAATTCCTTCACCAATGTTAGATCTTTGATTTTTCAGCTTCTCCAAGATCTGAGAGGAGGCATTCCACTTAAGGGATTTTTCTAAGTCATTCTTAAGTCTAACCAATTTCTTTTCAAGTTCAGAATTTCTTTTTATTATAAGAGTGAGCTCATCTTGATAAATCTTTAATTTGTCTTCCAATTCATTTTGAGAATTTTGAACATCACATCCAGTCCCCTTTTCAATGATAAGATTTCATTCATTCACTAACTCTTTATATTTTTCATCTAGTTCAGCTAGGTTAGTGATCAAACACTATCTTTTCTGATTCAAGATCATCAACACACTTGTCTAAGACTTCCTTTTCTTTGGTGAGATCATAGAACGAATCAATTAACACGCTGGTCAGAGATCTCAGCTCTTTCAAGTTATAATCCTTTAAATTTTTCTTAATGTCAAGAAAAGTTACCTCTTCTTCTTCATCTGCATCTGAATTTTCCATGAATGCAAACATCAGGTTGAAAGGTGAATCATCATCTTCAACAGCCATCATTGAAGCATCCTCAGGTGCTTCATCATTTTCTGATTCGTCAGATGAATTTCCCCAGGCTGCTAGTGCTTGCTTAACTAGTTTGTCAGCTGTTGCTCTCCTTTTGAATTTTTCTAGGACCCGGTCCTTCTTCTGGGCTTTGTCAGCACTAGTTCTTAAGTACTCCTTGTAATCAACTTTGTGCATGGGATAGTCTTTGATGAAATGACCTGGTTTCCCACATTTATGGAAAAGATCATTTGAACCAGGACCCCTATTTGCGTTTGACCTCTTCGGAAAGCCACCACTTCGCCTGATCATCTTCTGAAATCTCCTTTCTAAGTAAGCCATGTCTTCATCATCTTCACTTGAGTTTTCCTGAGCTCCTTTGAGAGCCAAACCCTTGTCTTTTCTCTGCTCACTTCTACTCTGATCTTGCTGCCTCTTGAGTTCATAGGTTTTAAGATTTCCTATGAGTTCATCCATGGTAAGATTGTCCAGATTTCGGGCTTCAATATTGGCGTCCACCTTTCTTTCCCATGACTTGGGAAGAATGCTAAGGATTTTCCTTACCAATCTGCTTGGCTTTATGACTTCTCTCAAGAAGTAGAGCTCATTTGTGATAGAGGTGAATCTAGTTTGCGTTTCTTGAATCGATTCTCCCTCTTTCATTGAAAACATTTTATATTGAGTGGTGAGCATATCTACTTTGGATTGTTTGACTTGATTGGTCCCTTCATGATCTATTCTAAGACAGTCCCAGATCTCTTTGGCTGTCTCACAAGCTGAGATTCGGTTGTATTCATCCGGACCTATGCCACAAACTAGAAGTTTTTTGGCCTTGTAGTTCATCTCAATGAGTTTTCGATCACTGTCACTGTACTCTTTTCTCGTCTTGGGAACAGATTTGGTTGTCTCTCCTTCTGTTACTGTCTTCATGGGAAAATAAGGACCATCTAGCACAACATCCCATAGTTCGCTGTCTTCGGCCATGATGAAATCATGCATTCGAGTCTTCCACCATCCGTAGTATGTCCATTGAATCTAGGGGGTCTAGTAATAGACTTTCCTTCCTCCAGATTTGGTGGTGCCTCCATGTTTTACAGGATTTTTCTAGGTGTTAACCTTTTAGAAAGAACCTGCTCTGATACCAAATAATGAAACATATGGGTCCACCACCGTACTCAAGACCAAGTCCTTCTACGAGGTTGCACAGAATAGAGATACACAAGTAAATAATGCATCAAGAAATATGACACGCGAAGTTTACATGAAAACCTCCTTGCTCAAGGGAAGAAAAAACCACGACCTACCTCATAGGATTTCTTAACAGCTCACTAGATCTGAGCAACAATGATTACAAGCTCTAGTAATCCTAAGAGATTAAGCTCCTAATCTCCCACTTGTAACAACTCTATTACAAGACTTCAACATAATGACTCTATTGTCATCTATACCAGCTAGCACAACTGGAAATACAAAGGCTAGCTCTAGCCAAATATCAACTAACTCTAGCTGACAATATCAAGGATTCAACTTTTGAAACAAGAAAAACAAGCTTACACAAAATACATGTTTTTCTAGCTATTATAACACAACATATTACAACTCTAATAGCAGCCTTAAGTCATGAGAACATTTGCATCGATCTTGCAATCTGCTGAGAAACAATCGCTGCTTCAAGGAGCAGAGAATATGCTTCCTTGGAGTATGTTTTTTCAGATCTCAATTTGTTGTGTATGTCAATACTTTTAATGTCCAAGAGACCAAAGATAAGTATTATACACACAAGAAAGAAACCAATCCCATTGGTCAAGTACATATGACCTATTGTACCTAGGTTGCTGCTCTGCTGCACTCACCAACTTCCTGCAAAAAGCACTTTTTACAGCTGTAAAAAGTTTTTCCCCCAGTTCAAACCAAATCGACATCGGCACAAGGGAACTGGTCCCGGTATGGGTTCGTCATCATCAAAACTAGTACTTTAACATACCTCAATTTTAATTAAATATTATAAACAAAAATCTCAACATTCAACAATTGCGGTCTCGAAGTTTCCCCCTAAAATTCCCTTCGACATTATTCAATCAAATTTCATAAATTTTGGAAATAGATTAAGGATTCACACATTTTTTCGCATTTAAAAACTATACAATAATCATAAGGATTGAGGAGAAACTCACCTTATATGTTTAAGAGAAATCTTAGGGTGTTTTCTCTCTAAAAAAATCATCCAAAATATAATGGAACAAATATCCTGTGATAAAGTTGTATTTTATAGACAAAAAGTTTGAACTGACTTGGGAAAGACATGATGTGCCTCGCCTTCTATCGCACACGATAGGCATTGTGTCACGGGCTCCATCACATTGAATTTCATCATAATGCGGATCGTGACGCATAGTCTATCATGTTGCAACACTTGATAAAGAAATTTCCATTCTCAAATCCTTGGTCAGAGTGGGACTTCTACCGCGTCCAACTTGGGCGTGATGGCATCACGTCAAATCATTCATCACATCAATGTTGAGTGTGATTTCCAGTGCGTCACACTCCCTATTTTCCAGGAACTCTAAGAAAAATTTCGATACTCGACTTTAGTAAAACACACATAACTTTTCGTACAGGCCTCTAATTCACGAGTGGATCAAAATGTTGGAACCTAGACGTGAATATATTTAAATAGGACGCATAATATACCTCAAATCTCACAAATTTGATAATTCAGATATTAACACAAGTATAAAATGAGTTCAAAATCCTACTCTTAACCTACGAGGTATTACACTTCAACAGAAATTGAGCCTAACTTAAAACTATTTGTTCCAATGAAGGCAAAGACTTGGAGGATAGGATAATATATTGTCAAATTTTTGGTAGTCTGATCTACTTAACATTAGCTAGACTAGATATTTTTCTTGCACTTGGAGTAGTCAACATGTTTATGTAGAAACCAAAGAATCCTCACTCTGAAACATTAAAAAGGATATTGAAGTACATGAAAAGAACTATTGACTATACTACATGAATGGATCTCCTTGTAAAATAATTTAATATTGTGATGTGGATTATGTTGGTGACTGTACTGTTCGAGGATCAACCACTGGATATGGCATCAATCTTGGGTCAACTACAATGTCATAGTGCACCAAAAAAAAATCAATTATTTCACTTTTCATGACAAAAGCAAAATGTCGAGTAGGAACAATGGCAGCACAAGAAAGCACATGACTAAAGCAACTCGTGAAAGACTTGCATCAATCATATTGAATGATGTTGTGATACCACATTGTAATAATTTGTCAGCTATATCTTTGGCTGAGGATCCTGTTTTTACTCTAGGATGAAGCACGTGGAAGTACATCATCCTTTTCTATGAGAAAAAGTTCTTCGGAGCAAAATTGAAATGAAGCAAATCAAGATAAATGAACAAGTAGAGGACATATTAAGAAAGAGTCTTGGACAACATGAGGTTTAGAGGATTTCAAGAAGCCCTTGGAATGGTTGGAAGATCAGATAATATTGGTGCTAAGGGGGGGTGTTAAAGTAAATCATCACCAACTTTATTTTTAAATTGTTCTATTATCTAGAATGTTCAAGCAATTCTAGAGAATTCAACTAACAACTCTAGAATGAAAATCATAGAGTTATTCCCCAAAAAAAAACAGATAGTTAAAAATATTCTAGAAGAGAGTAGTAAATATCTCTTACTATATTCTTTCATCACCACCTATAAATAGAGGTGGTCATTTGAATTGTAACAAAGCAAAAAGAGAATGACCAAGTGAGAATAAGAACGCATGATAAAGAAAGTTTCTAGAATGTGAAATAAAAAAATATTGAGAATGAAAAAGTATAAAACTAAAATTAAATCTTACTAAGTAATAATAAAATGCAAATTGTGAACAACTGATTATGCCCAACAATTCTCGACCACTAGACCCATCCCTGATGTTAGCTTAACCCATATAATTCTGGTCACCTTATTATGTTATCCATATGCTCATTCTTGCCCGTGTTGTGGAGTACTAGAATTCCATACTTATTAAAGCTACAAGTTTTAGTCTCAAAATTTATTTAATAAAGAATGACGATCTTTCTATATTTAAATAACAATTTAACTTTCAAACTTTTCTTTTCATCTCTAATTTAAGATCGACCTAACTTTTTATGTAAGGATTAGGATCATCCTGCATTTCCTTAATCAAACCGAACCTTTTACTCTTTATAAAAAAATCGTAAATCTCATTTTTGCAAACTCACTTGTTACATATTTCAAAAGAGATGTCAATTATGTTTTTGTGTTGACAAATAGAACTCATTATTAAAAATGTCTTATTGATGCTTAAAAAGATTTGGGGGTTGTGAGAGGGGAAGGACTTCCGTTACGAGGCACATGATCGTTCCTATGATTCATTGATTTTGTGCAATGTCGGACAAAGTCTCATAGCACTAATTAACATGTCTCCTTTTTTTCTTTTTTTTTTAGAAAAGACATAAAATCTCTCCTGAATTTATCTACACAATTTACTTTAACATTTTAATTTTATATGTAATTTTTTATCCCCCTAATTTCGTTTGAAGTCTATTAAATACCATTCTAAGAGAATAATACCACTCTCACAATGTGAAGTGTTTTACACTTGTGCCACGTAACTGCCACGTTAATGCCACGTCACAGCCACGTCAGCGCCACATTGAAAATTATTTAAATTTAATTTTTTTATTTTTTTCATTTCTTTTTGCTCATTCACAATATTTTCTTTTCCTTACTTATATTTTTATACTAGTTAATTTCTAATCCTAATTAATTCAAGAAAAATGAAGGTTGCTTTTCTCTATTGGGTGTCTTTATTTTTCAAAAAAATTCAAAACTTTTCTTAAAAATTGAATGTGGAAAGTACAAGGTAGAAAAATTTGATAAATAAGTGCTTTTTTTTGTGTGTGTGTGTGCGGGGGGGGGGGGGGGGTTTGAGGTTGAAGATGGAGAAATGGTAGGGGTGGGGGTCCGAAGAAGGAGAAATTATGAGGTGGTTCAAAGAAGAAGATAGGTCTGGGGGGAGGGGGGGGGGGTGAAGAAGGAGAAAGGGGTTGGCGGTGTGGGTTGAAGAAGGAGAGAAGAATGACAAATTTGAAGAAGGAGAAAGGGGGTGGAGGGGTTTGAAAAAGAAGATAGAGTTGGGTAGGGGTTTTTATTTATTATTTATTATTTATCCTATTAAATATTATAAATATCAATGTACCCACTTTTTTTTTCAATTACGCGCCTTTTTAATTTTCCACGTCAGCCTTTTGGGTAGTATTTAATAGATTTCAAATGAGATTAGGGGGGTAAACAAATACTCTTAAAGTTAAAATGCTAAAGTGAGTTGTGTGGACAAGTTCAGGTGGGATTTTATGTTTTTTTCCTTTTTTTTTCTTTGTCACTGTTTCCTTTCCTTCCTTTTATTTTAAAATGGGACGACAACATAAAAGAAGTAAAAGTGAAGGGTCAAAAATATATCTAAAGTATTTAAGTGTAAAAGTGAGTAACTGATAGTTTAAATGTGTTTCAATAAATATTTGATGATAGTTCAGCTAGAAAACTCTCACACTTGATAGTTCGGATATAAAACTCAAAAAATTATAATATTTTAAATGTGTTTTTCATTTTTCCCTCGTTTAAAAACCAGATAAGTTGTTCCCACCTGATGAGGTCAATGCCAAACTGTAACTTAACCTATTAACCCTAATATTATATACGAGAGAAAATATTCTTACAAGTCGAGTACCGCTGCTTCGTCACCTTTTCATTTTCTTAATTAAAATCTCTCATATTCTTTTTTAATGGTTCATCACTCCTCCTCACGATTGATTATAACTGACCTTTCCGATCCATTAAAGTCAAAAAGTGTTTGCAATACGTCCGGTTGGTCTTCTATGCCAATTACTAAAAGTCACTCCATGTTCTTTTAGACTCTTAATTAGTTAATATATTTTTTATTAAATTTTTTATTTTTTAGTTTATTTATTTACATACCTTTTAATTATAAAATAATTAATGCTAAAAACAACATTAAAAAAAATATAAATAGCTCTTTTTTAATTTTTTAAATTGACAATATTTAAAAATAATTACTTCAATATATATTATAATTAAAAAAAATAAAAGAATTAATTAAAATCTTTTAGGAAAATTAATAACTTTTTAACTCCGACTATGCGGGATTTAGCCTTTGTCAAGGGGATGTGACGTAAAACTGTGGGACCACTATTGCATTGTCAACCCCCATTTGGTAGCCCGCTAAATCCAAAAACTTGATAGAGTAGTTTAATCCTCCAGACCAAGTTGAGATTTTTAATACCCAAAAAGTATTAATTAACTAAGCTTTATATTAAAGACGTGGATTTCTGAGATAAAACATTATCATATTATTCTATTGATATTGTCGGCCTTTGGTACGATGAAAGTGTTTGTTGGAAAATTTTTATAATTGTTATTAGGATGTTGTTATATATGCATATTAATATTTAATATTTAGATTTTATTTAAATTTTTTAATAAAAAATATGTAAAAAATTAATTTAATAATTATATGTATCAAGAAAAAAGAATATATTTACTAACTAATTTTATTTAAAAAATTGAAAAAGTATGAATGTTTAAAAAAAGACAAATACCAAAAGCCTTTTCTCGTGAAGTTATGACTATAACTGATAGACACCATTTAATTATAATTTTTTTAAAAGTATTTGTACTTGAAATTTATTATGTGCATAACGCTAAGATGATTACTATATAAATTTTAATATTTTATTTTTTACAAAATATCATTACATAATATTGAGTATGACTATTATAGAGGGGTAATTTTATAAAGATATGTACCAATATAATGAATGCAGTGTTGTTATGAGTAGAATGTAGTTACAAATAAGTAAAATATAACATAAAAAATTGATTCTAGAGAAAAGCAATGTTACACCCCGGAAGTTCCTAACGTTTAGTTGACTTATTGATACGTTAGTTAAGAGTTTCAGAGTACGACGCGTACAAGAGAGGGCTCGAAAAAAGGGCGAACAAGCGCGGAATCGAGGAAGCGAGGGAGAAGGTCGGAGTAGGCTGCAACAGGGGCAGCGTGCCACATATCCCCTCTATCCGCATTGGGCGTCGTGGCACGCTCGTAAATTGGCGCGACAGGGTCCGTGCCACGGACCCCCTATCTACCGCCCAAAATATTATATATATTAAGTTGATCATTTGATATAATATACCAAATAATAAACCCTTGGCAAGAGAGAGTATATTCCACCATTTTCAAGGTAAATTTCTCCATTTATGCTGGCAAACGCTGTCCAAACTCAAATTAACTTCAGGTATTGGATTATAAGCTTGCAAGGAGCATTACAACGGAGTTAGTTTCTCGAAATTCGCCCGGCGAATTGTAGCCCCACCGAGTAGAAGTTTTTAGAATTGCTCCAAACTAATTTTTATACGATCACAGGCTTCAGGTTAGTATTTCTGCCTTCTGAACTCTTGAGAAATTATACGCCTTCGACCGTGTTTTGATAAGTTGAAGTATAGCTAATATTAGTATTAAAAGTTATGGATTTTGCTGAACTTACTATTGAAACTAGTCTCATTCTCTCAATAATAAGATTACAGTTAGAAAAAGCTGTTGAATACGGATTGAAACTCGCTAACTAATCAGGAATTGGCGATCTAGGCATGTTAAGGAAAATTCGTTCGGCAAGTTAGTTTCTTCAGTATTGTAATTCAGTTTGAATTCCAGTAAGAAAGCCAGAAGCTTATATAGTGTGATTAGCAATTGTTGTTAGCTGAGGCCAGTATCCTATGTGTAGTTTGGGATTGTCTTTGCCCTGTATAGCCTTCCATAGCCAACCCCAGGGTTAATAGTTGTGGCAACGCCCACCAGGGGCGAGATGACGTCGCACCAGGGGGGAGATGTCGTCCACAAGGGACGAAGATGAGGTCCAAGGTCCTTATACAGTCCATTCCATGGCTGGACTACTATATGTCGTATCGGCACTACACCCCCTATCGACCTGGTGCCCAGGGTGAAGATATCAGGAGTCCACCGGACTCAGGCACAGCTACAATTCAGGGGCCGAGTGTGCTCAGTTGTAGACCCAGGGGACTAGTAGGATGGCTATAACCACTAGTCGACCTGTTTTGACCTTGTTAGGGGTATATAAATTGAAGTGCACTCACCATGGCTTATGGGGGGCCCGGGTGGGTAATTCTATGCTGGTTGTACCTTCCGACTTATGGGGGCCAGGTAAGGTTCTTGTTTGAAGTAGTTACTAATAGATTAGATAGCAGGAAGTTCCGCTATTCAGGTAGTATTTCTATCCCTTTTTTTCCAGTTACTTTCAGTTTCATTTCAGTTCATTCAGTTATTTATGGTTACTGCTTTACATATTCTGTATATATTGTACTGACGCCCTTATGGGGCGCTGCATTACTTACCTTCAGGTGCCGATATACGTGGATCGGGACCTTCTTAGCTTTCAGTCAGTGTTAGCAGGGTAGTCAGCTCCATTCCTCCGGAGCTAATAGCTAGAAGGTCTACTTCTTTTTGTTTGTACAGTTCATGGGTAGGTCGGGGCCCTGTCTCAACCATTATATCACTCCTAAAGGCTTGCAGATTATTTCAGATTTCTTGTGGTTAGTTGTTGATGGTCGTGTGGGCCCGTGTACGCTTTATCTTACGTGTTGGCCGTGTGGGGCCTTGTCTAGTTGTTAGATAGCGGCCTTGTCGACCATAGCTTAGTTTAGTACTGGATTTACTTTACAGTCATAAGTAGACATCATGGTGGTCTTGTCAGTAGCATAGGATTCCCCGTTATTACCTATTTCTTGTTAGCTATTTTCTTTTAAAAGTGGCTATAAGGCCTTGTTGGTCGGGGGCTGTGTTTACAGCCGAGATATAGCTCGTTGTTTTATTGATTTGAGGATTGGTATTAGTTATGCACTAGAAGTGCGCAAGCTCAGTCAGGACAGTTCAAATCCTAGTAGGGCACCAGGTGCCAATCATGCCTCCCAAGTTGGGGCGTGACAATCAAATCATTAAAATGAAATATTATTATAACAAATAACTATTAAAATGAGGTTTGTCTATATTACCTTATGCACTATTTCTTTCGACCAGTTATGAAAGGAATCAACTTGAACCATCTTACAGCTATTAAATTTGTAATTGTTAGTGTATATGATAAAAATAGGCTCAACAAATGGACCAACTTTAAAGAAGACACATGTCTCACATATACCACGACGATTCAGGAACAGACACAATCAATATTTTGGACCAAATATAGCTCAACAAAAAAACAGATTCTGACATAAACAAAGGAACTACAGTAAAGAGCTGATAAAGATAAAAGCCAAATGATCATACCTGAGTCATCGCTATACGCTATTACTCCAGCAGTAAATACAGTTGGTTCCTCATTAAAGTCGATTTAATGCATAATAATTGTCAGGCTTTAAAATCTTAAACGTATTAGGACCTATATAAAGGCCAAACCTATATAAACAAGACATTATCTGATAACAGTTTAGAGAAAATACTCTTAATTTCTATCATACAACTTTAATTCCTTTCTACCGCTCATCAAGCAATTTCAAATCCTCCAAGAATATTGTCCAGAGTTCAAGCTGTTAGGCTAAATCTTTAATCATTATCATTTTATTTATGCTATTTAGGTTTTATTTAATTTATTTTACTAAAGTCAGCCTCATATTCTTTTAGCCTCACTACAAATTCAATTATAACTTATTTTAAAGGGTAAACAGTTTGGCGCCCGCCTTGGGCTAAGGATAATTGTGGTTATTTGGTTTAATTTACTCCAAAACTAACCCTTTGCAATAAGATATTTTAGGTTTCCACAATTAGTTCTGAATAATGATTAGAATCAAAAATCTCGAGCCATCAAACAACGAAAAAAACACACTCCTAAATGCATTTTCCAACTTGAAAGTAGATCCCGTGGGTATGAACATTTGAGCAATGAATGAACTAGCAATTTCTCTGCGGGTGTCTCATTGCTCAAAAAGATTAGAGTTTAAAATAATGATATTGGTGATCCAGACACAGTGAGAGTGGCCAGAGCATATTTGTCAAGGATTTTGTTAATATTACAAAAATCAACAGAAGGTGATCATGAAACTACAAAGGAAGGAAAGAATAGTTTGAGAATCGGCATCGATGCAAGAGAAATTATCCAATAACACCATAACAGAGGCTCACAGTGAAAGTCATGAAAATTCAGCAGAAAGTAGTGATTCAACAGAGTTGATAAAGTGTATACATGCCTTAGCCAATCGTTTGGACCAGAATAAGAAGGAATTCAATACACAAATAAATCAAATTCCTGGAGCCCCACTAGTTTAAAAAGGATCTAATTCAAGGAAGAATGTGCAGCTACCATTTCCCCTAGTGCTACTCTAAAATTAATACCAAAAAGGTTCAAGATGCCATATATCCTTAAATATGATAGAAAATCGATCCACATAAGCATATGAATGTGTATACATGTGCGGTGAAAGGCAACAACATGTAACCCGATGAGATTAAGTCTGTTCTACTAAAGAAATTTGGAGAAACGCTATCTGAAGGGGCAATGTTATGGTATTATCTGTCACACCCCGCCTTGGGGGGTATGACTGGCACCTGGTGCCCTACTAGGACCAATACTGCTAGACTGCTGAGCCTGAGCACATCTGGTGCCTGGCTGGCTCTAACTCACATTTCTGGAAACAAAGGGCTATATAACGGCTGTAAACACAGCCCCCGGCCCATTGGCCTATAGCCTCCTGTACCTATACTAACAGCTGACCAGAAACATATCAATATAGGGAAACCTATGCGGGCCGACAAGGCCACCATGTTGTCTAGTTATCTATAACTTAACCATGAAGTACTGGATAGCTACGTGACCAGCAAGGTCACCACTACTGTCAAACTATGGCCCCACACGGCCAACATAAAGAAAACACAAGTACTAACAGCTATACAACTGCACGGCCACACACGACCGGCTCATTTGAACACAGGGAAATATATACAGACTGCAAGCCTCTAGGAATAATAATAGAAATGATCGGGACAGGGCCCCGACCTACCCGTACTATACAACACAGAAAAAGAAATACACCTCTGGGATTCAGTCTCCGAATGACAGGAGCTGAATACTCGATCGCTGACAGGAATCACGAGGGATCGCCTGCTCGTCTATGAGTACCTACAGGCAAGTAATGCAGCGCCCCACCGGGCGTTAGTACCGCTGGTACTGAGTATGTAAAGCAATAACTGAAAGAAATATCTGAAAGCAACAATGTAACTGATGATGCTGAAATAAGAAGGAATAGATTAACTGTCTGATAATGTAAGCCATACCTTCTCTTAATTATACTGGAAGGAGCAGGAGTCATACCTGAGGATTTATCGTTCTACTATCGATCTACTCGTATCCACTATAACACGGCACAACATATCATAACATACATAGCACACACAAACCTTACCCGGCCCCCATAAGTCGGGGGGTACAACCAGCACATAATCTATACCCCTACCCCGGTCATCCCATCTCCTAATAGCTATAAGCATCCCGCCGATCCCCTGGGTATGCACTTGGGCTCGTTGAGCCCCTGACTATAACTGCATCTGAGTCCGGAGGACTCCTGAATCAACACCTGGGCGTATCCGCTCGACAGGGGTGTGTAAGGGCTGATCAAGGCACAATATGGGGAAAAACTGGCATCCCATCTTCGTCCCCTATGGGACGGCATGCCACTCCGTAGAGCAACGTATCCTCGTCCTCTGGCGGACGAGTCGATATAGCTATTAACCCTGGGGCGGTCATGGATGCTAGGTAGTCCAACCCCAAACAATACAACGGTCTCAACTAGTAATACTATCTGCATGTCCCGCATACTGAAGCTAATAGTGGTAAAGTATTTGTATATACTATATGTTGAGCTAGTGATAGTAATATGTACGTACTTAATACATGCTGAGGCTGGTAATAGTATATATGTATAAACATAGTCTTCTGCCAGACTGTACTGGGGCTAATGCTGAACAAGATATAGTGTTTCTGCTGAAAACTATGCTGTATACTGAGTTTCTATAGTAACATGATTTACTATTCCTAACATGCTTTCTAACTTCATTTTAACTTATCATTCTATTTCTGAGATGTCTTACAGATATTACATTGCTTTACTGGGTTTCAACTGGATACAATGATATCCTAACATTCTGTGTCACACCACGTACTGAGCATGCTGTGCAGTTCCTAACACTTATATTAGAAACTATATCGTGCTAACAAGTTTCGCGCTAATTATAACATGATGCTTCTAATATCGTACCAACATTCGTAATAAACATAACACATAACTTCTGAATATTCTACTGGCCTTTAAATTACTGTACTGTACCGAGATTACTTAACTTGCCGAGGAAACTAGCTTTACATACCTTATCCTCGAACTATCCGTCTGTCGGACGAGGATCGGCCGGTACTTCAACTATTTTCTCCCAACTGCATTCATAAATATGTCAATTAATACTAAATACAGCTTTATTTTAAAGAGCAACGTCACTTTCGATATAGTTTATAGCCTAAACTTAGGCTTATCGAAAGACGGTCGAAAACTCGCTATTTTTCAGAGGTCCAGAAGGGAGAAATATTCACTTCATAGCTAGGAACACATAGACACTAGTTTAGAGCAATTCCACTTACCTTAGCTCGGTAGCTCGACAATTCGTCGGCCGTATTTCACGAAACTAAATCCGTAGGAATGCTCTCTGCTGCTAAATACCTCGGTATCTGAGGTTAATTTGAGTTTAGACAACGTTTAGCAGTGTAATCGGACGAAAATTATATTACCTCTTCATTCCTTTTTCCCTCTCTGTTGTTTCCTCTCTGTTTTCTGGAGTTTTTTATGATTTAATTCCAAAATAAACTGAAGTGGGGCTTTATATACTTGGGCTTGGACAAGGCCAACGTGTCACGAGGCCAACGTGGAGGCTTCACCTTCGTGACACGCTGCCATCGCGGAGGGGCTCTGCCTCGGCTCCTTCCGCGATGGTTCGACAGGTTTCTCGTCCGATCTTTTCCCGGGCCTTTCTCTAGCACGTATGGCCTTCAAATATGCTTAACCAACGTGCGAATAGGTCATCTAGGTGCCGGGAATCCTACGGGGTATAACATTCTCCCCCCCTTAAGAACATTCGTCCTCGAATGTATACTGCCATCTAGAGGACTACTTAACTTACTTGTTTAGAAAAATTTCGCCAGATTCTCCCCTGTAATATGGACTATACCAAAATCCTGAAATGCAGAAATGTCCAACACAGGTACTGCACGCAATATTTTAAGATCCACTGGATAACTAAGTATCAATCTTTCTCATTCACACACATACAACTATAAGGTACTGCATAAGTAATAATACGGACATACCTGTCGCCTGACTAGGCCTGAAATAGGTGAGGGTATCTGGCTTTCATATCTTCTTCAGCTTCCCACGTCATTTCCTCACGATTACTGTTACGCCACAATACTTTGACAGACGCAACATCTTTAGTCCTCAACCTACGAGTCTGTCTGTCTAAGATCGCTACGGGAACCTCTTCATATGCTAACTCTTCTGTGACCTGGACATCCTGAACTGGAACTACTGTAGAAGGGTCCCCTACGAACTTCCTCAACATAGAGACATGGAATACTGGGTGAACAGATGCTAACTCCGGAGGCAAGTTCAATTCGTATGCAACTCGGCCTATTCTTTGCCGAATCTGATATGGTCCAATGAACCTCAGGCTAAGCTTGCCGTTCTTGCCAAATCTCATCACCCCTTTCATTGGAGACACCTTCAGATATACCCAGTCATTCACATCAAACTCCGAATTTCTGCGCCGCACATCTGCATATGATTTCTGGCGGCTCTGTGCAGTCAGTAAGCGTTCTTGGATAAGCTTTACCCTTTCCTTTGACTGCTGAACAATGTCTGGGCCAACCAATGCTGACTCTCCTATTTCAAACCAA
Source organism: Datura wrightii (assembly GCA_035772735.1). Lineage (NCBI taxonomy): Eukaryota > Viridiplantae > Streptophyta > Magnoliopsida > Solanales > Solanaceae > Datura > Datura wrightii. The sequence goes on from JASDFA010000007.1 coordinate 104,259,639, forward strand.
CCATTCGGCGATCTTCATTTGCGCCCGTATAATTCCTCAAAAGGCGCCATCTGGATGGCTGAATGATAGCTATTATTGTAGGAAAATTCAATTAACGACAAATGCTCATTTCGGCTACCACCGAAATCTAGCACACACGCTCGCAACATGTCTTCGAGCGTCTGAATTGTGCGCTCAGCCTGCCCATCTGTCTGAGGATGGAATGCTGTGCTTAAATTAATCTGCATTCCCAGACCTCCCTGAAACGACCGCCAAAATCTAGCCGTAAACTGTGCTCCTCTGTCTGAAATAATGGATACTGGTACTCCATGTAATCTGACTATCTCTCTGATATACAACTCAGCATAATCTTCGGCTGAGAAAGTAGCTCTTACTGGCAGGAAATGGGCTGATTTTGTCAATCTGTCAACTATCACCCATATAGAGTCATGTCTGTGTTTAGTACGGGGTAATCCTGCTACAAAATCCATATTTACTACTTCCCATTTCCAGAGAGGCATAGCTATGTCTTGGGTTAAACCGCCTGGTTTCTGATGTTCTGCTTTCACCTGTTGGCAGTTAGGACACTGAGCTATAAATTCAGCAATTTCTCTTTTCATACCTGGCCACCAGTAGTTTTCTTTGATATCATGGTACATTTTCGTCGCGCCTGGGTGGAGAGAATAGCGGGCGTAATGCGCCTCGCTCATAATCTGCTGGCGATGCCCCAAAATATCTGGAACACAAATGCGGCCTTTATATCGCAACACTTCATCCTCGGTTATATGAAAATATGTCACCTCTCCTTACTGAACCTTGCGTTCAAGTTGAACCCGGCTAGGGTCTCCATACTACCGTTCCTTTACTTCCACCACTAACGACAACACTGCGACATTCTGTATTATCACTCTGTTATCCTTTATTTCTGCTATGTGAACGGCTAAACCGGCTAACTGGTGTAATCCTCGGGCCTATTCTCGCTGTTCAGGCTACAAGTATGCCAACTCCCCATAGATTTACGGCTAAGGGCATCTGCTACCACATTAGCCCTTCCTGGGTGATACAAAATATTCACTCTTTAAGGCATAAACTACTGCAGCTAACTCCAGGTCATGGATAAGATAATTCTTTTCACGTTTCTTCAACTGCCTGAAAGCATAAGCTATTACTTTACCATGCTGCATCAACCCTCTGTACCTTCTGGCGATACTAACATTGGGGCTGATGTTAACCTAGCTTTTAACTCCTGGAAGTTCTGCTCACACGCCTCAGTCTGCTGGAACTTTGCTGCCTTCTGTGTCAATTTAGTCAGAAGTGCTGCTAAGGTGGAAAATCCTTCCACAAACCCTCTGTAGTACCCGGCTAACCGCAGGGATTGCGTACTTCGATCGGAGTGGTAGGTCTGGGCTATGTCTCCACTGCTTCGATTTTCTGTGTATCTACCTGCACACCAGCCTCCGACATAATGTGACCAAAAAGGCTACTGAACTCAGCCAAAATTCACATTTAGAAAAATTGGCATAAATCTGACGGTCATACTGGTTTATTATACCGGAGAATCTGACAAGTAATCTACCGGTATAGCTAGAGCTTATCTGGCCTTCTGGCCGCATGCTAAGGCTACTTGTTGTTGAGATAACCTGAACGACTAGCTGCACACCATGCCCGTATCTGATCAAAGGATCCTGACAATGATCATGATCTCTAATAGTCTGGCTGAATAACCTTGACTAACTAAATAGCTGGGTTGGATGCTGCAGTAGTCAAACGATGCTCTACATGTCCTACCCGGTCATTTGTAGCTCATGCATAACTGCGGCGTTGTGGATGACTAATTGTTTTGTCCTCCTAATTGAATAAGTTTAGTGTTGTGCTTAGTCCAACCTACTCTCAGGCAATCCGTCCCTGGATCTTCATAGGGAACCTACCGATCTCCTTGTCTTAGTAAACACTGTGTTAGCAGAGCACTACCAATTTCTTACGCCTTATTAGTACCCCCTTGGATTATATTACTGCCCTTGGAAATTCTCGGTCTTATGAGCCATTCTGTAAAGACTGGCCATCTGTTAGGGCTTTGTATCTGAATACCTTACGAAAACCAGCTGAAGTACTAGTCCGTCACTGACTACTGATATGGACTCTTTCTTGGGGTGCCCACAGGTTTGTCTGACTGAGACGGTCGGCTGACTTGCGGGGTGTTCCGCATAATAGCTGCTAGGTTGACTAAGGCCGATTCTCACCTACAAGGCTGGGAAAACGATGCACAACCACTTAACGTGCCACCCTCTCTTTTGGTGAGGGGTCCTGTAGTACGATCTGTATATATTTCCTAGTAGCTAACCAAAATCCATGTGACTGTAACCCCCATTGCCAACTACTTACATCATATCTATCATCTGTAGATATATATATATATATCAACTACTATGTATAATACATACTGAATTTTGTGGTGATACATAATCCCTAACATGCCTTACTGAATTTCATATCGCACATGATATACCGCTCCTACGGACTAATAATATCTCATATCCTCTCATATCATTACATGGGATTTTTTTTCATCCCATTTTTAAAGCAACACACACATGCCCTTTAGCTATGATCTGCTATTTGAAATTTCTCCACTCTTACAATGTGGGGTCAACATCCAAACCTTGTGGCCTTACTTGGCATTATATTAAGGCCCGTGACTGTCTGTTGGACCTTGTCTCTGGGCCACACTAGATTGGAGTCTCTGGTTCGGTACCCTCTTACCTTCTCCTTGGGCGGACATACCGCAACATTCTAAACTACAACCTTACTGTCTCTTAATTGTTCGTCTAAGGTTTAGTCCTTAATACACAATGTTCTATCAATCTAGAGGTGATTCTGATTTTCCCTCAAAATCTAGTATTCATGCTCTTCACCTTCATCTTCCTTAAACTGGGCTATGGGGTTCAAGGTACCTTGCCTTACACTGTCAATAAGGTTGCCAGTCAAGTTTCAACCTATACTTCTTCTGACTTGTAGTCGGACCAATCTTATTCATATAATCTCCCTGTCTTTTGATATCACAGCTAAGATTATAACTATTATCTTGCAGACATACCCTGCCGTTGTTAGCATGCCACGGCGGATTCAACCCTTTCCTGACTTGAACTTGACTCTTACGGGGAGTCCATCATTGACGGATCTCCTACACCCACTCCGAGTAAGCTAGTAGTCTTACTTGCTCTTCTGACTTATTACCGTGAGGGTCTGCACAACTTACATAATCATAAGGGCTCCTTACTCTTTCTAACACTTTCTGGAATCAACCAATCCACCTTTCACTTACTGCCTGCTTTGGGCAACATCATCTCAATCCTTATGCCCTTTGCTACACTGGGATCATAACTAAGGGGTAGGAATAACTTTCTCTTACTGCAACGAAACGAAGACATGGAACTGTACCACACCTAAAGGAATGGAGGTGGGAATCCTACATTTCCCTCTCTTTCTCACACTTATCTGATAATCTAATATTGTCTACTATCTTAATCAGGTCTTATATATATATATATATATATCTAACAAATAAATTGACTCATTTATACGTTATGCTTATGACTTCCTATTCTGAAGTTATCGACATATACAGGGGATGGTACCAATAAAAGATTAACATTGGGAGGTCCCTGTTACCTCCTCCTGTTGCTGTAGTTACCTTGTAACTGGCTGATGTTCTCTCCTGTTGCTATATCTGATCTTCTGCCTGGGATAGGATTTCACTGGTCTGACTTGTATCTGTATTCAAAGAATATGATAACCTTTAAAAGGACCAACCCTGTACTGTACTGTGCTATCGCACGACTGAGTAAGAAAGAAAGGTAACCATCCTATTATGCCTCACAGCCTCCTGCCTATAGTATGTGGTGCACAACACATTCATAGACAAGACTCTACTTAGCACGGCTTGCAGACTCCCTAAGACACGACCTGCTCTGATACCAAGTTTGTCACACCCCGCCTTGGGGGGTATGACTGGCACCTGGTGCCCTACTAGGACCAATACTGCTAGACTGCTGAGCCTGAGCACATCTGGTGCCTGGCTGGCTCTAACTCACATTTCTTGAAACAAAGGGCTATATAACGGCTGTAAACACAGCCCCCGACCCATTGGCCTATAGCCTCCTGTACCTATACTAACAGCTGACCAGAAACATATCAATATAGGGAAACCTATGCGGGCCGACAAGGCCACCATGCTGTCTAGTCATCTATAACTTAACCATGAAGTACTGGATAGCTACGTGATCGGCAAGGTCACCACTACTGTCAAACTATGGCCCCACACGACCAACATAAAGGAAACACAAGTACTAATAGCTATACAACTGCACGGCCTCACACAACCGGCTCATCTGACCACAGGGAAATATATACAAACTGCAAGCCTCTAGGAATAACAATAGAAATGATCGGGACAGGGCCCCGACCTACCCGTACTGTACAACACAGAAAAAGAGATACACCTCTGGGATTCAGTCTCCGAATGACAGGAGCTGAATACTCGATCGCTGACAGGAATCACGAGGGATCGCCTGCTCGTCTATGAGTACCTGCAGGCAAGTAATGCAGCGCCCCACCGGGCGTCAGTACCGCTGGTACTGAGTATGTAAAGCAATAACTGAAAGAAATATCTGAAAGCAACAATGTAACTGATGATGCTAAAATAAGAAGGAATAGATTAACTGTCTGATAATGTAAGCCATACCTTCTCTTAATTATACTGGAAGGAGCAGGAGTCATACCTGAGGATTTATCGTTCTACTGTCGATCTACTCGTATCCACTATAACACAGCACAACATATCATAACATACATAGCACACACAAACCTTACCCGGCCCCCATAAGCCGGGGGGTACAACCAGCACATAATCTATACCCCTACCCCGGTCATCCCATCTCCTAATAGCTATAAGCATCCCGCCGATCCCCTGGGTATGCACTTGGGCTCGTTGAGTCCCTGACTATAACTGCATCTGAGTCCGGAGGACTCCTGAATCAACACCTGGGCGTATCCGCTCGACAGGGGTGTGTAAGAGCTGATCAAGGCACAATATGGGGAAAAGCTGGCATCCCATCTTTGTCCCCTATGGGACGGCATGCCACTCCGTAGAGCAACGTATCCTCGTCCTCTAGCGGACGAGTCGATACAGCTATTAACCCTGGGGCGGTCATGGATGCTAGGTAGTCCAACCCCAAACAATACAACGGTCTCAACTAGTAATACTATCTGCATGTCCCGCATACTGAAGCTAATAGTGGTAAAGTATTTGTATATACTATATGCTGAGCTAGTGATAGTAATATGTACATACTTAATAAATGCTGAGGCTGGTAATAGTATATATGTATAAACATAGTCTTCTGCCAGACTGTACTGGGGCTAATGTTGAACAAGATATAGTGTTTCTGCTGAAAACTATGCTGTATACTGAGTTTCTATAGTAACATGATTTACTATTCCTAACATGCTTTCTAACTTCATTTTAACTTATCATTCTGTTTTTGAGATGTCTTACAGATATTACATTGCTTTACTGGGTTTCAACTGGATACTATGATATCCTAACATTCTGTGTCACATCACGTACTGAGCATGCTGTGCAGTTCCTAACACTTATATTAGAAACTATATCGTGCAAGCAAGTTTCGCGCTAATTATAACATGATGCTTCTAATATCGTACCAACATTAGTAATAAACATAACACATAACTTCTGAATATTCTACTGGCCTTTAAATTACTGTACTGTACCGAGATTACTTAACTTGCCGAGGAAACTAGCTTTACATACCTTATCCTCGAACTATCCGTCTGTCGGACGAGGCTCGGCCGGTACTTCAACTATTTTCTCCCAACTGCATTCATAAATATGTCAGTTAATACTAAATACAGCTTTATTTTAAATAGCAACGTCACTTTCGATATAGTTTATAGCCTAAACTTAGGCTTATCGAAAGACGGTCGAAAACTCGCTATTTTTTAGAGGTCCAGAAGGGAGAAATATTCACTTCATAGCTAGGAACACATAGACACTAGTTTAGAGCAATTCCACTTACCTTAGCTCGGTAGCTCGACGATTTGTCGGCCGTATTTCACGAAACTAAATCCGTAGGAATGCTCTCTGCTGCTAAATACCTCGGTATTTTAGGTTAATTTGAGTTTAGACAACGTTTAGCAGCGTAATCGGATGAAAATTATATTACCTCTTCGTTCCTTTTTCCCTCTCTGTTGTTTCCTCTCTGTTTTCTGGAGTTTTTTATGATTTAATTCCAAAATAAACTGAAGTGGGGCTTTATATACTTGGGCCTGGACAAGGCCAACGTGTCACGGGGCCAACGCAGAGGCTTCACCTCCGTGACACGCTGCCATCGCGGAGGGGCTCTGCCTCGGCTCCTTCCGCGATGGTTCGACAGGTTTCTCGTCCGATCTTTTCCCGGGCCTTTCTCTAGCACGTATGGCCTTCAAATATGCTTAACCAATGTGCGAATAGGTCATCTAGGTGCCGGGAATCCTACGGGGTATAACATTCTATTCTACTACACAAATTCAGAAATACAGCTCATACTTAGGGCTTATGACTGCTATAGTTGTGGTTTGTGGATTGGAATAGGAAGTCGTTAATGGCGTAATTGTTGGCCGATTTGTAATTTAGAAATTGTTCCCTTCTCCCTTTATGGTTAGCTACTGGTTGTGATGTTATTACAAGGGAATTTATATCTTGGACCCAAGCTTAGATCATCTGCTAGGATATGTTGGTGCGACGTTTGAATATGTGAAATTTGAGAAAATGTTGTGATTAGCGTTTGTTGGCATAGTTGGTCGTGTTATGGGTTGTTTATGTGTATAAAATTGTGTGTTTATTATCTTTGTACTTGGCTTTTTTTTCCTAATATGAGTTCCCATTTTTCGAAGAAAGAAAATGACTATAGGATCGAATTGACATTCCCATTCAACATTCATTCAAAGTATTCTCCCTTTTCCATGCTTCATCCAGCTGCTTTGTAGACTGTTGGACAGCTATTGCAAATGCAATGGTCTCTGACCAGGAACTGATTTGGAGGAAGGAAGAGATAAGTGGTCGGGAAAACCAACGAGAGAGGGTTCATGTAACACCCTCAAAAGTTCTCAAGACTAGATTCGGGATTTGAAAATATGATTAGCAGAAAAAGTTAAAAAATGTCTCAGAACGACTCATTGTACGAGTTGTGGTGAGGAGTAACGAGTCGTAGGACTAAGTTGTTGTAAGTTTCTTGTTTATAGGTTCTGAACCAATGAGTGAAGGTATGACCCGTTGGTCGATGTAATGGCTTGTGGTCACAAGTCGTGGTTTGTATCTACAGAAGAAGGCCCAGTAGCAATGAGCCATGATATGACTCATAGGTCACTATAATGAGTTGTTGTCTGGAGTCATCATTAATTTCTAGGACTATCAGGGTTGGATGGTATGAGTTGTGGTACGACTCATTGTAAGAAACAATGAGTCGTAGTTTGTACTCATGGAAAGGAACAAAGGAGTTGGTAGCAGTAGCAACAAATGGGTCCAGCGACACGCTATCACAAGGTACGACCCATTGTTGGGACCGTTGGGAGGATTACAGGAGCTATGCATGAAGTCAGTGGTGACAATGGGAGAAAGTGACGAGTCATTATGGTGAGTAATAATTCATCTTGTCTAGCCATCGTTTGATGGTAAGAGTGTTACACCCCGTAAATGGTAACAATTAGTAGGCATACGCATGGATTTATGACGAGTAAGAAGAGCTCGACGCTTGTGAGAAAAGCCTTGGAAGCAGGGTCGGGCAAGGATAGGCCGCGAAGGGCCAGCTTGACGCGCCAGCCTGCAGTGCCTTGGCCAGCACGGCTGCGCCAGGCCACTGCTGCTATAGGAGGCGCAGTGCGGGGGGCCTTGTGGCACATTGGGAAGCATGAGGCACACCCCGACCACCTCCCTATATATGTATATACTCCCCTTATTTCATTTAAAATCAATTGCAAAAGGGTCTTCGGCCATAGAAGGGAGAAACCATAACTTTTTATTGAATTTTCGTCAATTACTCTACCAAACATAGTCCAAACGCAAATTAACTTCGGGTAATGAGTTATAGGCCTATGAGAAGCATTTTTATGGAGTTATTTCTTAATAATTAGCCGGATACACCAGAACTCCGTCGAGTAAAGGTTGTCAGAATTACTCCAAATTGGATTCTAAATGGCCACAGATAATAGGTAAGTATTTCTCCCTTCTAAACTCTCGGGAAATTATAAGTTTTCTGTCACGCCCCGCCTTGGGGGGTATGACTGGCACCTGGTGCCCTAATAGGACCTAGACTGCTATCAGGTGAGCCTAAGCATATCTGGTGCCTGGCTGGCTCTAACTCAAATTTCTGGAAACAAAGGACTATATAACGGTTGTAAACACAGGAAGATCAGGAAGATCACCCGAATTTTGGGTGTCAGTTCCTCTGAAAGTTCCGATTTGGCTGCTTACCAACTGAAATGAGTAGCCCAAGTCTGGCATGGCTAGTGAAAAGAAGCACGACCAGTAGGAGCAGGACTAGTGGAGTGGGAAGAATTCCACACAACTTTCTTGGACAGGTGTTTCCCTCGGGAGCTGAGGGAGGCTAAGATAGCGGAATTTATGAATTTGCGTCAGGGCAATATAACAGTGGAGGAATATGCTCTAGAGTTTACCAGACAATTAAAGTATGCTCTGAAGATGGTAGCCGAGCCAAGGGATCGTATGTTGAAGTTCATAAATGGAGTATCTAATCTGGTCCTCAAAGAGTGTGGAGCGGCAATGCTAATAAAGGATATGGACCTCTATAGCTTAATTGTGTATGACCAGCAGATTGAGGCCGAAAAGCTGAAAGATATGGAATGTAAGAATAAACGAGCAAGGGCTGGCCAGTCAGATTTCGGCCATCAGAGGTCTAGCGGTAGTAGCCGCCCACAACAGCAGCAGCAACAACAGCAGAGAGCCCCAACACCTAGTTCAGCTAGCGCCCCAACCTTTCGGTCCTGCTAGGATCGGAGGGGTGGGTGATATGGCACTCAGTCTCAGGCTTACAGTACCGGTAACAAGTATCCAGCTTGTCCCAAGTGTGGTAGAAATCACCTAGGAGAATGCCTTCAGGGACGAGAGGGCTGCTTTGGTTATGGACAGCTTGGACACAGGCTTAGGGAGTGCCGTCAGCAGGGTGAGGGAGATCACAATCCACCACATCATCAGCTCCAGCAGGTCGACCATCCCAGTAGGCTAACACATCAGGTACAGATGGCGTTCAGTGCCAAAATCATTTTTATGCTCTATCTTTCCGTTAGGATCAGTAAAGCTCACCTGATGTAGTTACTGGTATGTTACATCTCTTCCATCTAGATGTATATGCCCTCTTAGATCCAGCAGCTACTCTTTATTTCGTGACTCCTTATATAGCGGTTCAATTCAATATAGGTCTAGAGGTCCTCTCAGAACCATTCTCAATCACCACCCCAGTTGGAGAATAAGTTAGAGCCAGTCGAGTGTATAGAAATTGCCCAATCTTAGTCTTGAACAAAGTAATTCCAGCTGATCTCGTAGAGCTAGACATGTTCGACTTCGACCTTATTCTCGGCATGGATTGGTTACACTCCTGCTATGCCTCAATTGATTGAAGAAATAGAGTTTTCAAGTTCCAGTTTCCTAATGAACCAGTTTTAGAATGGTCGGGCAGCAGTTCAGCGCCTAAGGGTAGGTTTATTTCCTACCTTAAGGACCAAAAATTCATTTCCAAAGGATGTCTATATCATCTGGTTCGGGTCAAGGATTCCAACTGTGAGAACCCAACCATTCAGTCAGTTGCAGTTGTCAGCAAGTTCCCAGATATATTTCCTGAGGATCTTCCCGAAGTTCCCCCTAAACAGGAAATAGACTTTGGAACAAATCTCCTCCCAGATACTCAACCCATCTCCATCCCTCCTTACAGAATAGCTCCAGATGAGCTTAAGGAGTTAAAGGAGCAGCTAAAAGATCTTCTTGACAAGGGTTATATCAGACCCAGAACCTCTCCCTGGGGTGCTCCAGTGCTATTCGTGTGTAAGAAAGACGGTACCCACAGAATGTGCATAGATTACCGTCAGCTGAACAAGGTCACAATTAAGAACAAGTACCCTCTACCTCGAATTGATGACCTGTTCGACCAGCTTCAGGGAGCTAGTTGTTTCTCCAAGATCGATCTCAGGTCAGGATACCATCAGTTAAGGGTCAGAGAGTGTGACATACCGAAAATAGCATTCAGAATTTGGTATGGTCATTACGAGTTTGTGGTGATGTCCTTTTGACTCAAAAACGACCCAACAACCTTTATGGATTTGATGAATAGGATCTTCAAGCAGTACATAAATATGTTCGTCATTGTATTTATCAATGATATTATGGTGTACTCCAGAAATGAGGAAGAGCATGCCAATCACCTAAGGTTAGCATTACAGACCCTCAGAGATCGCCAGTTATTCGCCAAGTTCAGCAAGTGTGAATTTTGGTTGAAGTCCGTGACTTTCTTGGGTTATGTGATCTCAGGTAACGGAATATAGGCAGATCCTTATAAAATAGTAGGAGTGAAAGAGTGGCCCAGACCTACCTCTCCGACAAAAATCAGGAGTTTTCTGGGTCTAGCCGGTTACTACCGACAGTTTGTGGAAGGTTTCTCCTCTATAACCTATCCTCTGACTAAGTTAACTCAGAATAAAGTGAAATTCCAGTGGTCAGATGCGTGTGTGAAGAGCAATCACTACCGCTCTGGTTTTGACCTTGCCGGAAGGAATAGAGGGGTTAGTTGTTTATTGTAATGCTTCTAGAGTTGGACTCAGTTGTGTTTTGATACAGCGAGGCAAAGTGATAGCCTATGCCTCCAAACAGCTCAAGGATCATGAGAAGAATTATCCAACTCATGACTTGGAGTTGGCAGAAGTGGTGTTTGCGCTAAAGATATGGAGACTACCTATATGGGGCTCACGTGGATGTATTCACGGACTAGAAGAGCCTTCGGTATGTGTTCAATCAGAAGGACCTAAATCTTCATCAGAGAAGGTGGTTGGAGTTACTGAAAGACTACGACATAAGTGTGTTGTACCACCGGGGTAAATCCAATGTGGTGGGTGATGCACTAAGTAGGTTTTCCATGGGAAGTGTAGCTCATGTTGAAGAAGGAAAGAAGGAAATGGTAAAGGATATGCACATGCCAAGGTTAAGAACGAGTAATGAACTTGATAATCATGATAATTTGGTCATCTTCTTCTTCATATTGCTAGCCAAGAACGTTTGCCTAGAAATTAAAACTTCCGTATTTAATTTCACTTTAGCTTCATAAACCATTCGTCTACATTTCTGTGATCAAATGCAATTTATGACCTAACACTACAATTCCGGTTCCTAAATTGACTAATACGGCTTTCAAGTATATTTCTATCAAGAAAGCACATCAAAACCCAATTTTCCCAAATCAAGTTAAGAACAATACCCTATTAATTCACAACTTTCCAATTTCATGCTCTCTCGAGTAAAATTGGACTTTTTAGATATACATTAATGGTGGCCAATCAAGAATGTAATAAGCATAAGAATTAATAGAACAACATGCAAGAGAAGAAGAAACCATATCAATTATTACCAACATTCATTTCACAAGTTCAAAACCTCAGCAAGAGAGGAATTAGCCACTCATTCTTGGATTAATCATCCTAGAATGAGTGTGAATCATGCATACAATTGAAGGAAAGAAGAAGGGAAGAGAAGAAAACTCTTATCTTTTCTATTTTTCAACTGCCACAAAACCACGTTCCTGCTCCCACTTCTGAACTCAGGCTAAAAAACTAAAACTAAAAAAAACTTTCTTAAAAATAACCTAAGTGTGCTATTTATACTAGTGGGAAATTTTTTCCGGAATAACAAGCAACGTGTCACAGAGGCCAACACGGAGCACTGCCTCCGTGACACGGCGTGGACGCGTACCCTCTCTGGAAATTGCATGGTCCGGATAATTAGCCTCAACGTGGCACGGAGGCCATCGCGGAGGCCTGTCTCCGTGCCACGGAGCTGACGCGCAGGCACACTAGAAATTGCCACTTTTATTTCTGCCCAGGCAGTGTGCTACCGCGATGGCAGCGTGGCACGGCACCATCGTGGAGCCACTGCAAAATATGCCATCCGAGGTCTTTTCCACGCTCGCATCCAAGTCCAACTCCAACATAGTTCCAACACGCATTTTAGCTCTTAAAAATCACATTATCCTGCAAAACAAATGCTAATCATGTTGGTTAGTATAAATTCGCATTTTATTACCAAATACATGATATTATATACACATTGCACAACAAACAAGGTAAAAATGATACGTTTGAGTATCACTTGGGCATATAAATCTGCCCAAGATCAATTAGCGTTTGGTGGCATAGTTGGTCGTGTTATGGGTTGTTTATGTGTATAAAATTGTGTGTTTATTATCTTTGTAGTTGGATTTTTTTTCCTAATATGAGTTCCCATTTTTCGAAGAAAGAAAACGACTATAGGATCGAATTGACATTCCCATTCAACATTCATTCAAAGTATTCTCCCTTTCCCATGCTTCATCCAGCTGCTTTGTAGACTGTTGGACTGCTATTGCAAATGCAATGGTCTCTGACCAGGAACTGATTTGGAGGATGGAAGAGATAAGTGGTCGGGGAAAACAACGAGAGAGGGTTCATGTAATACCCTCAAAATTTCTCAAGACTAGATTCGGGATTTGAAAATATGATCAGCAGAAAAAGTTAAAAAATGTCTCAGAACGACTCATTGTACGAGTTGTGGTGAGGAGTAACGAGTCGTAGGATTAAGTTGTTGTAAGTTTCTTGTTGATAGGTTCTGAACCAATGAGTCAAGGTATGACCCATTGGTCGATGTAATGGCTCGTGTTCACAAGTCGTGGTTTGTATCTACAGAAAAAGGCCCAGTAGCAATGAGCCATGATATGACTCATAGGTCACTATAACGAGTTGTTGTCTGGAGTCATCATTAATTTCTAAGGCTATCAGGGTTGGATGGTATGAGTTGTGGTACGACTCGTTGTAAGAAACAATGAGTCGTAGTTTGTACTCATGGAAAGGAACAAAGGAGTTGGTAGCAGTAGCAACAAATGGGTCCAACGACACGCTGTCACAAGGTACGACCCATTGTTGGGACCGTTGGGAGGATTACAGGAGCTATGCATGAAGTCAGTGGTGACAATGAGAGAAAGTGATGAGTCATTATGGTGAGTAATGATTCATCTTGTCTAGCCATCGTTTGATGGTATGAGTGTTACACCCCGTAAATGGTAACGATTAGTAGGCATACGCGTGGATTTATGACGAGTAAGAAGAACTCGACGCTTGTGAGAAAAGCCTTGGAAGCAGGGTCGGGCAAGGATAGGCCGTGAAGGGCCAGCTCGACGCGCCAGCCTGCAGTGCCTTGGATAGCACGACTGCGCTAGGCCACTGCTGCTATAGGAGGCGCAGTGCAGGGGGGCTTGTGGCACATTGGGAAGCGCGAGGCACACCCCGACCACCGCCCTATATATGTATATACTCCCCTTATTTCATTTAAAATCAACTGCAAAAGGGTCTTCGGCCATAGAAGGGAGAAACCATAACTTTTTATTGAATTTTCGTCAATTACTCTACCAAACGCAGTCCAAACGCAAATTAACTTCGGGTAATGAGTTATAGGCCTGTGAGAAGCATTTTTATGGAGTTATTTCTTAAAAATTCGCCCGATACACCAGAACTCCGTCGAGTAAAGGTTGTCAGAATTACTCCAAATTGGATTCTAAATGGCCACAGATAATAGGTAAGTATTTCTCCCTTCTAAACTCTCAGGAAATTATAAGTTTTCTGTCACACCCCGCCTTGGGGGGTATGACTGGCACCTGGTGCCCTAATAGGACCTAGATTGCTATCAGGTGAGCCTAAGCACATCTGGTGCCTGGCTGGCTATAACTCAAATTTCTGGAAACAAAGGGCTATATAACGGCTGTAAACACAGCCTCCGGCCAACTGGCCTATAGCCACTTGTACCTGTAATAACAGCTAACCAGAAACATACTATTATAGGGGAAACCTATGCGGGCCGACAAGGTCGCCATGCTGTTTAGTTATCTGTAACTCAACAATAGAATACTGGATACTACGTGATCGGCAAGGTCACCACTACTATCAAACTAAGGCCTCACACGACCAACATAAACTAAAATGCTAAACAGCTATAACAAACTGCACGGCCTCACACGACCGGCTCATCTGACCACAGGGAAATAAATACATACTGCAAGCCTCTAGGAATACTGATAAGATGGTCGGGACAGGGCCCCGACCTACCCGTATTGTACAACAAAAGGAAATGATATAAACCTCTAAGATATCAAGCTCCGGATGACAGGAGCCGATGACTGCGCTGGCTAGAATCACGAGGGATCGTCTCCTCGTCTATGAGTACCTACAGGCAAGTAATGCAGCGGTCCACCGGGCGTCAGTACCGCTGGTACTGAGTATGCAAAGCAACTGAAATAACATAACTGAATACAATAACATAACTAGCAATTCTGAATAGCAGGGGAATACTGAATCTGTAAGAACTGATATGAACTGAATCAGACTTCCTGTGCTGTGATAGGGCAGGAGCGTACCTGTGGACGCGACGGCCTGCTGCCTATTAACTAACATGTAGAACATAAATACATATATACATATATATCAAACAATAGCCGATACCAACCCCCATAAGCCGGACGATGCCAAACAAGCAAACAATCTATATACCCCTACCCGGGTCAAAACCAACCAAAAATAAGTCACTCCACTCATCTACTCACTTCGGAGCTCCTCTACCAGCCCCCTGGGTCTCCGACTCGGGCCATAGCCTCCGATATAAGCAACCGTGTTTGGGTACGGAGGACTCCTGTGTAGACAGTAACAGATAGGGTCTGGATCCCCGGACACAACTCTACGGGGCTATCTGAAACCGGAGCTACACCTATAATAACTAAATGTACAGATAGTAACAGATAGGGTCTGATTCCCTGGACACAGCTCAACAAGGCTATCTGATACCGGAGCTGCACCTGTAATGCTGATCAGAATGCTATGGGGAAAGCTTCATCCCATCTTCGTCCAAGCTGGGGATGGCATGCCACTCCTTGGAGCGACGTAAACCCACCCGCTCAGTGGGCGACACGATTACCAATTTAGGGGCGGCGAGGACGCTCAAAAGGGTGCCCTCACGCCACAACAAGTCTCAACAAGCAAATAGCACATATAAATAGCAAGCATGTATAACTGAAAAAGACTATCTGAAATTTGGTTTCTTATTTTGATCTCTTTCTGTTTTATACTGATTCGATACTGATTATACTGATTCTGAAATCTTTATTTAACTGTGTGGCTAATCTGTAGCTAGGATACTATCTGTCTGAATGGCTAATCTGTAGCCATAACTTTCTGTTTATCTGATCTTTCTTTACTAACTTTTATTCTAAAAATCTGCCTCTTTTTATTCTACAACATGCTTGCTAATCACATTATAAGCTATACTGAATCTGGGATGCTAACTCGCCCTTCGGCGCATGCTTTTCTAACTTTCGGACTAAGTACGATATGACAACACAACTCAGAATCTACTAGACTTACTTAATTCCCAATGTTCAACTCCGAGAGTTACAAATACAGAGTTTACTATGATTTACCAAGCTAAGGCTTACTAACTTGCTGAAGAATAACTTCACATACCTTAACCTCGAGTTATCCGACTGTTAGACGGGGCTCGGTCAGTACTCCAGCTATTTCTCCCAACTGCATTCATATACATGTTAATTAGTGCAAAATACAACTTTATTCTGAAGGACGACGTCACTTTTGATACAATTATAGCCTAAACTTAGGCTTATCGAAAGACGGTCAAAAACTCGCTATTTTTCAGAAGTCCAGAAGGGAGAAGTATTCACTTCAAAGCTATGAGCACATAGACACTAGTTTGGAGCAATTCTACTTACCTTAGCCCGGTAGCTCAATGATTCGTCGGCCGTATTTCGCGAAACTACATCCGTAGGAATGCTCTCTGCTGCTAAATACCTCGGTACCTGAGGTTAATTTGAGTTTGGACTACGTTTGGCAGCGTAATCGAACGATTATATATTAACCTTCTTCGTCCCTCTCTGTTTTCTACGAGTTCTCTTGAAATTATAATGATTTAAATGAAAATAAACCGAAGTGGAGCTTTATATACTTGAGCCTGGACAGGGCCAACGTGTCACAGAGCCAACGCGGAGGCTCCACCTCTGTGACACGTTGCCATCACGGAGGGGCTCTGCCCCGGCTCCTTCCGTGATGGTTCGACAGGTTTCTCGTCCGGTCTTTTCTCGGGCCTTTCTCTAGCACGTATAGCTTTCAAATATGCTTAACCAACGCACGAATAGGCCATCTAGGTGCCGGGAATCTTACGGGGTATAACATTCTCAACCTAATAAAATGGAGTTGAAGTTATAATTAATTCTATTGAAAAGATATTCTTATTGGTCGTTCTTATTATTGAAAATAGTTGTATTCTCTCAGTGTAAAGGCGACAACTAAGTGGAATTACTGGCTTCAGGTGGAAAATTGCTTAATCAAACGAAAGCGGCATTCGAGGTATGTTAAGGCTTATTCCTTCGGCAAGTTATTCTTGTCATAGTGACACGACCTATGTTTTAAACGTAGATAATGATCCTATATGTTGTAATTAGCTACTTCTAGTATATATTAACCAGGTATGTCGTGATTACCTACTATCAGTAGATTACGGTTACATATATTATGGTTAGCTGCTAGAAAGCGTACAAAGATTGTATCGTAGTATCCCTTGTCAAAAAGAACATGTTAAGTGTAACACACACTAGAATCATTGTAAGAACACCTCTATTCTTCAGTTCATTGTGTTAGTAGAATTGGATGTTTTATTTTCAAGCCTAGACCTTAGAAGCTCATGGATAGTTATTAGGCCTGAGTGTAAGTTGAACATTATAGGTGCAGTTAGGCGATATAAAAACTAGTTTGGCACCTATATTGTCAGTGAAGCATGCCCAAGGACCATTGGCGTACCCTCATACCCCAGGGCTAGAAATTTAGATAGGATGGCCATACTTTAGAGTCAGCGGCACTAGGGTTGTCTAGTAAACTGAGTGATAGCCTACCATCTAGTTAGCTACTACCAGTAACTGTCAGTTCCAGTTGACTTAGTATACGTCATACGAATAGCCCAGAAATCCATCCTAGTCGTTCAGGTCAAATAGACCCGTGGTTACCCTAAGGAAGGGGACCTTATTAGAAATTAGAGGCGGGGCCAACACCCCAGCTTGATCCTATAAGATGCTCAGGTACAGGTTGTTGTGTGGGGCTAAGTCCGTGTAAACTTACCTACAAGGTTAGGAATCGTCTAGAAGAGTCATATAAGATCCGAACGGACCAAGTTAAGGTCTAAGGGACTAGGACCATGTTAGCACAATGTTACACTCAGGCTAAGAATTTCAGTAGGCTACCTATGGAGGATTAGGGGATGACCTCTCAAAAGCATGTTCGGTCAGTAGCAGCCCTATAGTAGTTCTAAATAAAGGAACTAAGTAATTAGTCATCTATGACCCTACAGTTGCTTATGAGTTATAGTTGTACGAGCAGGATTAGAGTATTGTTAGGCCACTCTAGACCTCCCCATATCCAGTCTAGACCATTAGAGATTATGATCACTATCAGGATCCTTTGATCAGACACAGGTACATAGGGGTGCCTGCTAGCAGCTATACAAACAATTCTAGGGGAAAGAACGGTCGTGTTAGGCCTAAAAAGCCATATACGCCTTTTGAGTGGCTAGATTGAGACTTCAGTATAACATATTGGTTGGGATTGCCCTCACCTAGGAGCCTTCCGTGACCACCCCAGGGTTACTAGCTGTGTCGTCGCCCACGGGGCTATATGAAGTTGCTCCAAGGAGCGATATTCCGTCTCAAGGGATGATGTAGAGGCCCAAGGGCCATATTACAGTCCATTCCATGGACGGACTATTATTTTTATGTCGTATCGGCATCACCAACCCTCATTGAGCCTGGTGCCCAGGGTACAGTTATCAGGAGTTCACCAGACTCAGACACAGCTATAGATCAGGAGCCGAGTGGGCTCACTTATAGACCCAGGGGATCGGTGGGATGGCTATAGTGCCAGTGGAGCCATAGGAACCTTGTTAGGGGTATATAGATTGAACTGTGCTCGCGAGGGCTTATGGGGGCCCCGAGCAAGTTATTCTATGTTGATTGTACTTTCCAGGCTTATGGGGGCCAGATTAGGTTCTTGTTTGTATTCTTGTCTGCTAGCTATAGCTTATGAATATATGATTGTATAGTCATAGCTCATATATGTGTAGTGTTTTACTAGATGCAGGTTATGAATAAGCAGACTTCTAGGTTAACTTTTGCCCTTTCTTTCTACTTACTTTCAGTCTTTAACAATTTCTACTCAGCTTTTATTATTGCTTTACATATTCAGTACATATTGTACTGACGCCCAACTATGGGGCGCTGCGTACTTGCCTGCAGGTTAGACAGACAGAATTCAGGATCTCCATTAGCAGTTGTTCAGTGTCAGCAGCTGGCCAGCTCCTTTCATTCAGAGTTGCCAGGTTGTAGAGATTACAGTTTTTCATTTATATAGCATTTGGGTAGGCCGGGGCCCTGTCCCGATCATTATTTCTATCCTTAGAGGCTTTTAGACTACAGTATATAGTTAGTTAGTTGTGGTTGGTCGTGTGGGGCCCATGTATATCTTATTTTATGTGTTGGCAATGTGGGGCCTAGTATAGTTACTTATTTTTCTTTTCATTATAACTAGATAACATGGTAGTCTTGTCGGCCAACATAGGATCCTTATTGATGTATGTTGGTTGGGTTAGCTATTTTCTTTTACAGGTGCTGCGTGGCCTTGTCTACCTGAGGCTATGTGTCCAACTGAGATGTAATAGTTAGTTTTCTTGAGTTTAAGTCATTGATAGGCACCAGAGGTGCTTGTGCCCGACAGGTCAACCCAGATTCCATTGTGGCATTAGGTGTCAGTCGTGCCTCCCAAGGTGGGGCGTGACACTGAGAATGGGGGATTAAGGCTGATTTAGCAATGGGAGGAAACCACAGTTCATTGTACCATGGTACGACCAATGATACGATCCATGGCATCTGGTAGTGACCTTTTTCCTACAAAATCATTAAGGGTATTTTCATAAATCCTAATCTCCTAAGTCCTAAACTACATCATTTTAAGCCTTGAAAGGAGTATTTTAAGATGGTTTAGCCTATATCAAGTCATTAGGCTTCCATGCATGCAAAGTCTAGAAATTCCCCTTGAATATCAAGCTTGAATCTCTCAATTTCTTCCCCAATTCTCTTGGGTTTTCAAGGATAGATAGAGAATCAATCTACCCAGGTATGTAGGGCTATGAATGAGAGTTTTCTTTCACTCTCATGCCCAAATTTTTTCTCAAGTTTATGAATTCAAGTAAATGGTTTTATGGGGTTTTAACCCAATTTAATGAAATACACTATGATATGTCTATGGGTTAATTCCCCTCATGTTCCAAAGCATGTTTTAAGACTTATGGGTAGGTTTTATACACAAATTGATTATAAATTCACGATTTCAAATTTTTAGAAATTATACCCTATTATACAAGTTTTATGAAAAGTCATGTTTATGATTAATGATTTCAAGTATGATGAGATATCTAATATGAATGAATGTCTATAAATTACTCATGTATGAATCTATGATTTTGACTTATGAAGTCTATTTTAAGTATGCATGATTTTAAGATTTGTGCACGCTCACACACATTAAACATGTTTTCATGATTTAGCTTAGTTTTATAAGATCAGCTTACTATATGGTTTGGAGTCGATACTCCCAATTCATCTTATGATATGTTTGAAGCCAAGACTTCCAAATGTTCGAATTTCAAACTATGCATGTAATTATGATTTCAACTTCATTGGAAAATAATAGGAGCACCTTGCATGTTTTTGGGAGTATGTCTAGCACCAAGTAGGCCAGGGGTTCAGGTAAATCCCGAGTCTCAAAACTACGCACCAAAATAGGTATACATAAACATTGAGACCTTCTTTGTGAGTTTTCCTCTGCCCCCAAAAGGGGCCTCAGCTTGTTATCGATATTATGGTATTATCCTTAGCCTTGGCAAGGTTTTAGACAGCTCTATCCAATTGAGTGTGATAGTTGAAACGTATAATATTATGTTTTACTGCAGGTTTGGCCCAACGACCAGTTTATGAGCTTTTACTTTTTATTTCAGCTATGACAAGTCATATGACTTCTATTTTCTTCCTTGGGTCATTATGTTCAAATATAATAATCAGGTTATGACTATATATGTCTTAGATTCAGATTTTAGCATGAAATCCTTACTCTCATGATGTACTGATTTATATTTATATACATAATTTCAGTTAACATTTACTCAACATGTTTTACTTACCTTACATACTCAGTACATTCCAGGTACTGATCACATACTCTGTGTTGTATCATTTCATGATATAGGTCTGAGCAACCAGACTCAGTTTTGCTGTTAGTCTAGCTCCCCCGCAGTCCAGCTCAGTTCCTATTATTGGTGAGTCCTCATCTTTTGAGGAGATTCAGTTTAGTTATTTGATTATGTTATTTTAGTCTCAGACTTTAGCGAGCTAGTTGGGGGTGTTTTCCCATCAGCTCATCAGAAAGTTTAGAGGCTTATCAAATATTATGTAGACTTTTAGCTTTATCGGGTGTTAACTCAGTTTATGATCATTTTTATACGTTAATATATTCATAATTTCACTTATTCATGCTTAAGTTATCAGTTTTCAGTTTGATGTATGCTCTTTAGTTACTATGTTCATGCCATGGGTCAACTTGAAGCCATTTGTGCTTTTAGGTCCCGTGTCTCGGTTCGAAGTCCTAGATGGGGTTGTGACAAACTTGGTGTCAGAGCAACGATTCAGTGTGTCCTAGGGTGTTTCAAAGTCACGTTAAGTAGAATCTTTTTAATGGGTGTGAAGTGCGCCACACTTATGACGAAGAGGCTACGAAACATTTTAAGAAACTTCCCTTCTTTCATAATTCTATCTCATGCTACGGAGTTCAACTCTTCTACTCTCCTAACTTGTATTATACATATGTGTACCCCTGAAGAACCAATAGAGGTCAGCTAGCCCCACCAACTTCAGTGGGCCCTATGTTTGGGCAGGTTACAAATGCGGAGCTCGGGGCTGCCTTCAGAGTGTTGGTACGAGCCAAGACCATTCAACTTAACCAGTAGGCAATCGTATCCGCTGACTCCACCAGAGAGACAACAACTACTAGGGTTCGAGACTTCGTGGGAAAGAGTTCGCCTAAGATTCTTGGTTCGAAAGTGAATAGGGAGTTCAAAGGGAGAGGAAAGTGAAACAAGAGAGTCAGGGTGGGAACTTTGAGTTTTCCTAGCAAGGGTCAAGTGGTGTAAATCACCTCAGATCCAGTAAAGATCTTTGGCTCTGACTCGGGGAAACAAGTCTAGGGTAAGGGAGATTACATACCCAGCATGCGGAAGATGTGGGAAGAACCACCAAGGGAAGTGCTTGGTGGTTCAGGTGTTTTCTTTTGGTGTGGCCAGCCTGGTTATAAACTCAGCGACTACCCATCAGCCAAGTAGAATGGCCAGAGAGGCTGTGCCCCGACCACCCCTCCAGCAGCCCAGTCCAAGCGGCTAGCATGCTTGAAGTGTGGTAGAAAATACCTGGGAGAGTGTTTAGTTGGCAGAGATGGTTATTCAAGCATGGTAATATCACACCCCACCTTGGGAGGCATGACTGGCACCTGGTGCCCTACTAAGATCTGAACTGGCCTGACTAAGCTTATGCACCTCTAGTGCGTGTCTAATCCTCAAATCAAGAAAACAACGGACTATATCTAGACTGTGAACACAGCCCCCGAATGACAAGGCCTTTAGCCACCTGTAAAAGAAAACAGCTAACCAGAAACAAATAATAATAGGGAATCCTATACGGACTGACAAGACCACCATGATGTCTAGTTATGACTGTAAAGTAAATCCAGCACTAATCTAAGCTATAGCCAACAAGGCCGCTAACTAACAGCTAAACAATGCCCCACACGGCCAACAAAACTAACCACAGGAAATTTGAAACAATCTACAAGCCTCTAGGAGTGATATAATGGTCGAGACAGGGCCCCGATCTACCCATAAACTTTACCAACGAAAAGAGTAGACCTTCTAGCTATTAGCTCTGGAGGAATGGAGTTGACTACTCTACTAACTCTGGCGAAAAGCTAAGAAGAGCCTGGTCCATGTCTATTGGCACCTGCAGGCAAGTAATGCAGCGCCCCAGAAGGGCGTCAGTACAATATGCACCGAATATGTAAGGCAGTAATTGTAAATAATTGAATGAACTAAAAGAAAACAAAAATAACTTAAAGAAAGGGATAGTGTTACTACCTAAATAGCTGAACTTCCTGCTATCTAATCTATCAGTAACTAATTCAAACAAGAACCTTACCTGGCCCCCATAAGCCCTAGCAAGTATAATTCAATCTATATACCCCTACAAGGTCACACTGAGTCAACTAGTAATAATAGACATCCTACCAGTCCCTTGGGTCTGCAACTGAGCCCGCTCGTCCCCTGAACTGTATCTGCATCTGAGTCTAGTGGACTCTTGATATCTGCACCCTGGGCACCAGGCTCAATGGGGGTGTGGTGTCGATATAATAGTCCAACCATGGAATGGACTGTATGAGGACCTGGGACCCCATCTTCGTCCCTCACAAATGACGTACCGCTCCTCGGAGTGATGTCATCTCGCCCCTAGCGGACATCGACACAGCTAGTAACCTTGAGGTTGGTTATGGAGGCTATACAGTCAATCCTAAACTAAACATAGAATACTGGTCTCAACTAATAACAACAACTAATCACAATAGATATGCTTCTGGCTTTCTTACTGAGATTCACGCTGACTTATAACACTAAAGTAACTAACTTGTCGAAGGAATTCACCTTAACATACCTGGATCGCCGATTCCTAATTAACTGGCGAGTTTCAGTTTGTTTACAATAATTCTTTCCAACTGTAATTGTATTACTGGGTGAATGAGACTAGTTTAATACCCAATTCGTCTGAAAACGGTAATTTACCAAACTAATATTAACTATACTTCAGTTTAACAAAATACGTCTGAAAACGTATAATTTCCCGAGAGTTTGAAAAGGAGAAATGCTTACTTGAAGCCTGTGATCATATAGATTTCAGTTGGATCAATTCTGACAACCTTTTCTTAGCGGGGCTACAATTTGTCGGGTTAATTTTGAGAAAATAACTCCGTAGTAATAATGCTCCCTGTAGGCTTAGAACTCAATACCTGAAGTTAATTTGAATTTGGGCAGTGTTTGACAGTGCATTCAGAAGGAAATTAATTGAGAATTGCGTGTTTCTTAATTTATTGGATGAGGGTTGTTTATATATAATGAATTCAAATGATCTAATTAAATATATATAAGATTCGAGCGATGGACAAGGGGTCCATGGCACGGACCTTGTCGCGCCAAAATGCGGGCATGTCACGGAGCCCGACGCACCAAGGAAGTGTAATACCTCGGAAGGGGCCTAAGAATAGACCTGGGAGTTGAAGTTGAAACTGCAGAAAACCTGGAAGTTTTGCACCAGTACGACTCGAGGTACGAATCATGGTGAGGACCTACGAATCGTGACTTGGGTTGTGATGAGATCGGGAGCCTGAGGTTATACCACCAGTATTCCTATGAGTCGTGGCTTGTGGGTATGACTCATGGTTAGGAGTCGTGGTGAATTTCTCAGTGGTGCTAGAGTGGGTCGTCACGGGTCATGGTACGACTCGTAGGATGTAGCAACGAGTCGTGGTGAGGAGTTGTAGTTAAGTCATATTGGTTAGGTGGATGGTACCACGATTGACAGTACGACCCGTAGGATGGTGGTACAAGTTGTGGTATACCAATCGTGGCCAAATTTAGAAAATTGGGAAAAATAGTGAGGTGACTATGAGAGGTAACCACAAGTCGTGACTTGATGGTACGACTCATGGTCGGGGCCAGAGCTGCTTTTCAGGAAAATTTTAGTAAGGGGAAATTCAACTTTTCTACGCGTTTGGGCCCTAAACCACATCGTTTTGGGGTCGGGACGGGGTATTTTAGGGATGAAAACTCTTACTAAGTTCATTTTGGCAGTTTCAAGCGCTAGAGAAGGGAGTAGGAAGGATTTCGAGCAATTTTCTTCAAGTTCCTCAAGTTTTCACTTAGGGTTCTTCAAGGGAGTAGGAATCAAGAAATTTCCAAGTATATGGGGTTTTTAATGGGTAGTTTAGTCCCTACCCATGCCCAATTTCTCCGTAATTCTATTTTTACGTTACCAACTTTTGATGGGTCATAAGCCAAATGCATGTTCCCTCAAAAATTATATGAGTAGTATGTCTAAAATTATGGGTTTGAACTATTGGATTGTTTTCACTTATTTTATTCATTATTTGATGATTAAATCCCTAAATTCACATGTGCCCAAATCATGGGGTTTTAATGAAATTCAAGGTTATGGTAGTTTTCTCAAGCATATTATCAACTCTTGAATTTAAGCATGTTTTCAACTACTCATGTTATTATGATCATTTTTCCTATAACTTTAAGCATTTCAAGTATGATTGAAATTATGGGCAATGCCCACATGTCAATTGTGGTTTATGAACTATGATTTTTGGCCGATTCACGGGCGCAATCCATGGCTAGTATTACGAATTCTCAGGCATGATACGATTATCACGATTTAACTAGCCATGCATGTCATGTATGAATTTCTATGAGCATGTTGCATGTTTTGGGAGTAGTACTTAACACCAAGTAGGTTCGGCGCCCAAGTTACGCCCCAAATCACAAAACTACGTGCCACTGTAGGTTATGTTTGGGGCCTCCTCAGTGACCTCCCCTATGCCCTATGGGGCCTTCATGAGTGATATCACGCCTTTCATGGTTCATATCCTTGACAAGGTATGAACGACCTCCCGACTAGGTTTACAGGTCGGGCTCCATGTGTGCTCATATGGGGTATGTCGGTTATAGAAATCTCCCATAGTTCCTTATGGTTTTAATGTATGCATGATTATGTTCTTTTGGCTCAAGTTATGTTTTATGAAATGTTTTCCTCACATGTTATAACTATGACAGGTTTACGAATATTTTGGAAGTACCGAGCCTTACGATATACTTGTGATTTCAGTCTTATGATCATGACGTCCCCACTCCTTTAAATTTTATGTTTTCAAGCATTGTTTTGCATACCTTACATACTCAGTACCTTCCAAGTACTGACTCATATATTTTCAGGATCAGGTTCGCAGGCTCAACATCGTTCCTAGCTTGCTCTAAGTTCTACTCTCAACTTTCAGTGGTGAGTCCTCATGATTCGAAGACTTCATGTTCAGACCTTGTTTATCTTTTGTGTTCAGAATGATGGGGTTAGTTGGGGTCTTGTCCCTTCAACCTGTCTATTATGATTAGAGGCTTTCAAACTTAATTGTAGTATTCTTCTATTCATGCTTGGATTATGTATTACCATTTCTTATATTTCATGTCACATTTCATTTAAATTCATGATTTTTAAGTTAAGTCTTCACCTTATACGTATGAATTAGATATATGCTTGCGCCATGGGTTGACTTGGAGTCTTTCGAGGCTCCTTGTCCCGTGTCTACGATATGAGTGTACTCTCGGGTCGTGAAAAACTTGGTATCAGAGCCATAGGTTTAGATGTGTCCTAGGGAGTCTGAAAGCCGCGTGAGGTAGAGTCTTTTTCATGGGTGTGAGTGTGCCACACTTATGACGAAGAGGCTACTAAACGTTTTAGGAAATGTTCCCTCCTTTCATGATTTATGTCGTGCGGTGAAAACCTCTCCATCCTTATAATTCGTGCTATTCGCGATTGCAGAAAATTATGGCTCCTAGAAGGATAATTGGAAAGAGGAACAGGAATGTCGAAGGCCGCGGGGAGGGAAATGATAATGGGCGTCAACAAGCCCCACCTGTTTAGGAGCCCCAAGCACCTGAGCCAGCTGCCCATGTCGAGTTTTGGGCGGCGATTCAAATGTTGGCGCAGGATGTGACTGCTCAGGTAAACCAACAAGTTGTTGCGCATATTCCTCAGAATGGCAATGCAGCAGCAGCTCGGGTCAGGGACTTTTTAAGGATGAACCCTCCCGAGTTCACAGGGGCAAAGGTGGACGAGGATCCACACGAGTTCATTGAAGGGATATTGAAGGTCACTCGGGTGATGAATGAGGAGTGTGTTGACTTGGCCTCTTATCAGCTGAAGGAGGTCGCTTATATTTGGTTCAAACAATGGAAGGACAGCAGGGCAGCAGGATTGGGGCCTATCAGTTCGGATGAGTTCCTCATGGCCTTTCTTGATAGGTTCTTCCTTCGGGAGATGAGGGAATTGGAAGCAGCCAAGTTTCTTAACCTCAAACAGGGAAAGATGATGGTGCTAGAATATTCACTTGAATTCACTCGCCTGTCAAAGTATGTCACGGAGCTAATAATGGACCAGAGGGCACGGGTGAGAAGATTCGTGCAAGGAATAGCTGAGTATCTGGATAAGGATTGAAGAACAGCCATTCTCCATCAGGGTATGGACTACCCACGGATAGTCCTCTATGCCCAGCAAATGGAAGCAGCTCATATGAGGCAGAGAGAGGCCAAGAGGGCCAGAACTGATAGCCACAGGTTCTCCCAGCAGAGGCTAGGGGGTGGACCTCACCAACAGTCCCAGCACAGGTCCATTACATCAGCACCACCTTCAGCCAGTACCCCATCCAAGCCTTTAGACAATCAGAGGAGCAGGGCCTCAGATTCGAGGGGTCAGAATAGCATGCGCACAGAGCACACCTTTCCATCTTGTGCTAGCTGTGGCAAGAATCACCAAGGGAAATGTTTGGTCGGCTCAGATGCTTGTTTCGGGTGTGGAAAACCCAGACACAGACTCAGGGATTGCCCCGCAGCTAGCTCAGGGGGTGGTGGTGCCCGCACTACAGCAGCTAGTTCAGCAGTTCCAGTGGCACGTCAGACTCAGCAGGGTGCTTTGATTGGTTCAGCTGGCAGCAAGTGTCGGAACCGGTTTTATGCACTTGCCTCTCGACAGGAGCAGGAGACTTCTTCTGATGTGGTTACGGGTATATTGCGAGTCTTTCATATTGATGCTTATGCTTTGTTAGATCCGGGAGCCACACTTTCTTTTGTGACACCTTACATTGCTAGTCACCTTGGAGTCAGTCCTGAAATTTTGTCAGAACCATTTTCTGTATCTACTCCAGTTGGTGATTCAGTTGTAGCGAGGCGGGTATATAGAGGTTTCCCCATTACAATCTTTCATAAGGTTACCTTTGCAGACTTAGTGGAATTGACTATGACTGATTTTGACGTCATCTTGGGCATGGATTGGTTGTTTGCATGTTATGCATATGTTAACTGTAGAACTCGAGCGGTGGAGTTTCGATTTCCAGGTGAACCAGTTTTAGAATGGAAGGGTAGTTCAGAGGTACCTGTAGGTCGTTTTATCTCCTATCTCAAGGCTAGGAAAATGATTTCTAAGGGTTGTATTTACCATCTAGTTAGGGTTAAGGATGTCACATCCGAGACCCCGACAATTCAGTCAGTCCCTGTGGTGGGTGAATATCCCAAGGTATTTCCAGATGATATACCAGGTGTCCCTCCTAAGAAGGAGATTGATTTTGAGATTGATCTTTTACTCGACACGTAGCCTATATCAATTCCTCCTACCGAATGGCCCCAACCGAGCTAAGAGAGTTGAAGGAGCAATTGAAGGATTTGCTGGATAAGGGTTTCATTAGACCGAGTAAGCTCCTATGGGGTGCCCCAGTGTTGTTTGTCCGGAAGAAAGATGGTTCCCTTTGGATGTGTATTGACTTTAGACAGTTGAATAAGGTCACCATAAAAAATAGATACCCTTTACCCAGGATCAATGATCTATTCGATCAGCTCAGGGTGCCAAATATTTCTCCAAGATAGATCTCAGGTCCGGGTATCACCAGCTCAGGGTTTGGGAGAGCGACATCCCAAATACTGCTTTCAGAACCCGGTATGGCCATTATGAATTTGTTGTTATGTCTTTTGGACTAACCAATGCCCTTGCAGCTTTTATAGGTCTAATGAATAGGGTATTCAAGGAATATTTGGATATGTTCGTGATTGTATCCATTGACGACATATTAATATATTCCCGGAGCGAGGAGGAACATGCCGCACACTTGAGGGTAGCACTCCAGACCCTCAAGGACAACCAGTTATACGCCAAGTTTAGCAAATGTGAGTTTTGGCTAAAATCAGTTGCATTCTTGGGACATGTACTGTCAAGCAAAGGTATAAGGGTGGACTCCCAGAAAATAGAGGCGGTAAAGAACTGGCCCAGACCAGTAAAACCTTTGGAGATCAGGAGCTTTTTGGGCTTAGCGGGTTACTATCAGAGGTTCATAGAATGTTTCTCATCCATTTCAGCCCCATTGACTAGATTAACTCAGAAAAATGTGAAGTTCCAATGGTCGGAGGCTTGTGAGAAGAGCTTTTAGGAATTGAAGGCCAGACTCACTTCAGCATCGGTGTTGTCTTTACTGGAGGGTACCAATGGCTTTGTGGTGTATTGTGTTGCTTTAAGAGTTGGACTGGGATGTGTATTGATGCAGCATCGGAAAGTCGTAGTATATGCTTCTAGACAGCTAAAGATTCACGAGAAAAATTACCCAACCTATGATCTTGAGTTGGCTGTGGTGGTATTTGCTTTGAAGATATGGCAACACTACTTGTATGGGGTTTATGTAGATGTATTCACGGACCACAATATCTTACAATATGTGTTCACACAGAAGGAACTAAATCTTCGGCAACAGAGGTGGTTGGAGCTACTTAAGGATTAT
Source organism: Datura wrightii (assembly GCA_035772735.1). Classification (NCBI taxonomy): domain Eukaryota; kingdom Viridiplantae; phylum Streptophyta; class Magnoliopsida; order Solanales; family Solanaceae; genus Datura; species Datura wrightii. The sequence goes on from JASDFA010000007.1 coordinate 104,288,709, forward strand.
GACATGAGTGTCCTTTACCACCTGGGAAAGGCCAACGTGGTAGCAGATGCCCTTAGTAGACTTTCTATGGGAAGTGTGTCACATGTGAGTTAAGACAAGAAGGATCAGGTAAAGGAGGTACATCGACTTACATGGTTGGGAGTTAGGTTAGTTGGTTCGATCGATGGTGGGGTGGTAGTTCAGAACGGGTTAGAGTCATCCTTGGTAACGGAGGTGAAGGCTAAGCAAGTTGAAGATCAAATATTGGTAAAGTTGAAAGAACTTGTTCAAAGTCAGAAGGTAGAAGTCATCTCCAAAGGGGGAGATGGTGTGCTTCGGTACCAAGGTCGCTTATGTGTCCTGAACATGGGGGATTTAAGGAGTCAGATGTTGCATGAGGCTCACAGGTCCAGATATTCTATCCATCCAGGATCCACCAAAATGTATCACGCCTTGTGGTAAATCTACTGTGGAATGGCATGAAGCAGGATATCGCAGAATTTGTAGCCCGTTGCCCGAATATCCAACAAGTGAAAGTCGAGCACCAGAGATGGGGGGGAGGGGTGTACTTCAAGACATCAACATTCCTACTTGTAAGTGGGAAGAGATCAGCATGGACTTAGTAACAGGTTTACCCCGTACTCGTAGACAGTATGACTCCATTTTGGTTGTGGTCGATAGGTTGACCAAGGCTGCTCATTTCTTACCGGTCAAAATCATCGATTTAGTAGAAGATTATGCTAAGTAATACATCCAAGAGTTGGTTAGATTGCATGGAGTTCCCTTGTCCATTATATCAGATAGAGGCACTCAATTCACCTCTCTGTTCTGGAGATCAAAAGGGACTTGGCACCCAAGTCAATATTAGCACGACATTTCATCCGCAAATAGATGGTCAGGCGGAGCAGACAATCCATACTCTTGAAGACATCTTGAGAGCTTGTGTTATTGACTTCAAGGGTAGTTGGGATGAGCACTTGCCTCTTATTGAGTTTGCCTACAACAACAGCTATCCCTCAAACATTCAAATGGCACCATTCGAGGCTCTTTATGGACGAAGGTGTAGATCGCCCATTGGGTGGTTTGAAGTCGGTGAGGCTTCACTAGTGGGTCCATATTCAATCATGAGTCTATGGAGAAAATTCAGTTAATAAGAGGAAGGCTGAACATAGCTCAAAGTCGCCAAAAGTATTATGTGGATGTGAGGAGAAGGGAGCTTGAGTTTGAGATCAACGATTAGGTGTTTCTGAAGGTATCTCCCATGAAGGGAGTGATAAGATTTGGAAAGAAAGGGAAACTCAGCCCCTGCTGCATTGGCCCCTACTGGACTGTGAGACGAGTGGGTAAGGTAGCTTATGAGTTAGAGTTACCTTTAGAGTTGGCTTCATTTCATCCCGTATTTCACGTATCGCTCTTGAAAAAGTGCATGGGGGATCCAGCCTTGGCGGTTCCAGTGGAAAGTGTTGGCGTGAAGGATAGCCTCAGTTATAAAGAAATTCTTGTTGCAATCTTGGATCTTCAGGTTCGAAGGCTGAGGAACAAGGAAGTAGCTTCAGTAAAGGTGTTATGTATAAATCAACATGTTGAGGGAACTACATGGGAAGCTGAAGTGGATATGATGGCTAAATACCCCCACCTGTTCCATACCGGCCCAGTTTCAGTTTGAGGTATCAATTTTTGCCTTAAATCTCTAATCAGTTTTTCATGTTCCATTCATACATGCAAGTTTGTTTCATGATATGATATATGTATGTGATGTCTGAATTCAGTCCAACTATGTAGTTCTTTTTGGGGATAGTCATTCCGTCAGTTTCGGCTTAAATGCTCAGAATTTGCATACAATAATTATATGTTTGTATTTGCTGCTTGTTTCCTACATTCAAGGATGAATGTTTCCTAGGGGGATATATTGTAATACCATGGAAGGGGCCTAAGAATAGACCCGGGAGTTTAAGTTGAAATTGAAGAAAACCTGGAATTTTTGCACCAGTACAACTCAAGGTACGAATCGTGGTGAGGATCTATGACTCGTGACTCGAGTCGTGATGAGTTTGGGAGCCTCAGGTTATACCACAAGTAGTTCTACGACTCGTGGCTTGTGGGTATGACTCGTGTTTAGGAGTCGTGGTGAATTTCTTAGTGGTGCTAGAGTGGGTCGTCACTGGTCATGGTACGACTCATAGGATGTAGCAACGAGTTGTGGTGAGGAGTTGTGGTTAAGTCATATTGGATGGGTGGATGGTACCACGATTGACAGTAAGACCCGTAGGATGGTGTTACGAGTCGTGGATACCAGTCGTGGCCAAATTCAAAAAATTGGGAAAAATGGTGAGGTGACTACGAGAGGTAGCCACGAGTCGTGACTTGATGGTACGACTCGTGGTCGGGGCCAGAGTTGCTTTTCAGGAAAATTTTAGTAAGGGAAAATTTGACTTTTCTATGCCTTTGGGCCTAAACCACATCGTTTTGGAGTCAGGACAGGGTCTTTAAGGGATGAAAACTCCTGCTAAGTTCATTTTGGCAGTTTCAAGCGCTAGAGAAGGGAGTAGGAAGGAATTCGAGCAATTTTCTTCGAGTTCTTCAAGTTTTCACTTAGGATTCTTCAAGGGAGTAGGAATCACGAAATTTCCAGGTAGTGGGGTTTTGAATGGGTATTTTACTCCCTACCCATGCCCAATTTCTCCCTAATTCAATGTTTAAGTTACCAACTTTTGATGGGTCATAACCCAAATGCATGTTCCCTCAAAAATCGATATGAGTATGTTGTAGTATGTATAAAATCATGGGTTTGAATTATTGGACCATTTTCACTTATTTTATTCATTATTTGATGATTAAATCCCTAAATGCACATGTGCCCAAATCATGGGGTTTTAGTGAAATTCAAGGTTATGGTAATTTTGTCAAGCATGATATGAACTCTTGAATTTAAGCATGTTTTCAACTACTCTTGTTATTATGATCATGTTTCCTATAACTTTATGCATTTCAAGTATGATTGAAATTATGGGCAATGCCCACATGTCTCTTGTTGTTTATGAACTATGATTTTTGGCCGATTCACGGGCCCAATTCCATGGCTAGTATTACGAATTCTCAAGAATGATACGATTCTCATGATTTAACAAACCATGCATGTAATGTATGAATTTCTATGAGCACATTGCATGTTTTGGGAGTAGTACTTAACATCGAGTAGGTTCAGGGCCCAAGTTACACTCCGAATGTCAGAACTACGTGCCACCGTAGGTTACTCCTCAGTGACCGTCCCCTATGCCCTACGGGGCCTTCATGAGTGATATCACGCCATTCATGGTTTATACCCTTGGCAAGGTATGAACGACCTCCCGACTAGGTTTACAGGTCGGGCTCCATGTGTGCTTATATGGGGTATTTCGGTTATAGAAATCTCCCATTGTTCCTCATGGTTTTAATGTATGCATGATTATGTTCTTTTGGCTCGAGTTATGTTTTATGAAATGTTTTCCTCACATGTTATAACTTTGACAGGTTTACGAATATTTTGGAAGTACTGAGTCATACGATATACTAACGATTTCAGTCTTATGATCATGATGTCCCCACTCCTTTAAATTTTATGTTTTCAAGCATTGTTTTGCAAACCTTACATACTCAGTACCTTCCAAGTACTGACTCATATATTTTCAGGATCTGGTTCGCAGACTCAGCATCGTTCCTAGCTTGCTCTCAATTCTGCTCTCAGCTTTCAGTGGTGAGTCCTCATGGTTTGAGGACTTCATGTTCAGACCTTGTTTATCTTTTGTTTTCGGAATGATGGGGTTAGTTTGGGTCTTGTCCCTTCAATCCGTCTATTATGATTAGAGGCTTTCAGACTTAATTATAGTATGCTGCTATTCATGCTTGGATTATGTATTACCGTTTCTTATATTTCATGTCACATTTCATATAAATTGATGATTTTTAAGTTAAGTCTTTCGCCTTATGCATATGAATTAGATATATGCTTGCGCCATATGTTGACTTGGAGTCTTTCGGGGCTCCTTGTCCCATGTCTATGATCGAGGTGTACTCTCGGGTCGTGATAGGAAGGGTCCGTGACACGTTGCCCCTTTGGGTGGCTGGTTCGGCCTTCTTACTTGCAAGCTCAATTCCGCGCTCGTTTGACCTTTCCCCAGGCCCTTTCCCACACGCGTCATACTAAAAAACTCTTGACTAACGTAGAATATGTTGACTTAAATGACAGAAACTTATGGGGAGTAACATCCTCCCCCTTTTAGGAACATTCGTCCTCGAATGTCAACAATGGCCTACAGGAGTTTAACTCTTTCAACTATTGTTTTGGAAAAATTTCGGTAGAGTCTCCCCTATAATATGGACTATCTGAAAATCCTGAAACGCAGAAAAGTCAAATACAGGAATTTCACATAGCACTATAACAACTCTTTCATAGTAAGATGATAGACAACTGAGCATTACATATAACATAAATTATAAAATAATAACTGAGCCAACAACTTTACCTTAACTGTATAATCTTAATTGAGCCTGGAACAAATAAGGATATCTGGATCTCATGTCATCCTCGGCTTTCTAGGTCATCTCTTTTCTATTCTTGTTTCTCCACAATACCTTAACAGAGACAACATCTTTAGTTCTTAACGTGCAAACTTGCCAATCTAATATACCCACTAGGACTTCTTCATAGGCTAACTCCTCGGTAACCTGAATGTCCTCAATTGGTACAATTCGGGATGGATCCCCTATACACTTTTGTAACATCAATACATGAAAGATCGGGTGATAGACTCCAACTCTGAAGGTAGCTCTAACTCGTATGCCACTTGGCTTATTCTCCGGAGGATTCGATACAGTCCAATAAACCACGCGCTAAGCTTTCCCTTCTTACCAAATCTCATCACGCCTTTTATCGATGAAACTTTCAGAAATACCCAGTCATCTACATTAAATTCCAGGTTTTTGTGTCGTACATTAGCGTAAGATTTCTGGTGGCTTTGAATTGTCAGCAAGAGCTCTCTAATAAGCTTTACATTCTTTTCTGATTGGTGGATCATGTCTGGTCCAACTAGTTCTAATTCTCCTACCTCAAACCAACCAACTACGGACCTACACGTTTGCCCATATAGAGCCTCACACGGTGCCATCTGAATTACCGAATGATAACTGTTGTTATAAGCAAACTCAATAAGGGGTAGATGTTCATCTTAGCTTCCCCCGAAGTCCAGTACGCATGTAAGATATCTTCGAGCGTCTAAATTGTACGTTCTGCCTGACCATCTGTCTGAGGATGAAATGTCGTACTCAGATTAACATGTGTTCCCAAACCTCTATGAGAAGACTGCCAGAACCTAGCTGAGAATTATTCCCCTCTGCCAAAAAGGATAGATACTGGGACACCATGTAATCTAACTATTTCCCTAATATACAGCTCGACATAATCCTCAGCTGAGAAAGTGGTCCTAACTTGCAGAAAATGAGCTGACTTTGTCAATCTGTTAACAATCACCCAGATGGAATCAAATCTGCGTCTGGTACGGGGTAATCCTGTCATAAAATCCATATTGATTTCCTCCCATTTCCACATAGTATTTCTTGTGATAATCCACCGGGTTGTTGATGTTCCGCTTTTACCTGTTGGCAGTTAGGGCATTGTGCTACAAGTTCTGCTACGCCCTTTTTCATTCCCGACCACCAGTAAATCTCTTTTATGTCATGATACATCTTTGTTAAACCTGGGTGTAGAGAATAACAGGAATAATGTACCTCTTCCATGATCTGCTGGCGAAGTCCTTCCACATCTGGAAGGCAGAGGTGATCCCTACATCTCAAAACCCCATCCTTAGTTACCTCGAAGATGGATACTTCTCCTTGTTGTACCTTATCTCTGAGTTGTGCTAAATGAGGATCTTCATACCACCATTCTTTTACCTCTGCAACTAGGGATGATACCGATGTATTCTAAATTATACACCCATTGTCTCCGAGTCTACTATTCGGATGGCTAAGCTGGCTAACTGGTGCAATTCTCGAGCCAATTCCTGCTGTTCAGGCCGCAAATATGCTAAACTCCCCATGGATCTATGACTGAGGGCATCTGCTACAATGTTGTCCTTTCCTGGGTGATACAAAATGTTCACATTGTAGTCTTTTAGCAATTCCAACCAACGACGCTGCCGTAGATTCAACTCTTTCTGAGTGAAAATGTACTGGAGGCTTTTATGATCTGTAAAAATATCTATGTGGACACTATACAGATAGTGCCTCCATATTTTCAAGGCATGAATTACTGCAGCTAACTCCATATCATGGGTAGGGTAGTTCCTTTCATGTTTCCTCAGCTGCCTCGAAGCATAAGCAATCACCTTACGATGCTGTATCAGAACACATCCTAACCCAACACCTGAAGCATCATAATACACCGCATAACCTTTTGATCCTTCTGGCAATGCTAGTACTGGCGCTAATGTCAATCTATTTTTCAGTTCTTGGAAACTCTTTTCACATGCTTCAGTCTAGTGAAATTTAGCTACTTTCTGAGTTAATTTGGTCAAAGGCGCTGATAAGGTAGAAAACCCTTCTAAAATCCTTCTGTAATACCCGGCTAACCCGAGGAAACTACATACCTCAGTCAGAGTTTTAGGTCTAGGCCATCTTTTTACCGCCTCGATCTTTTGTGAACCTACCTGAATATCAGCCTCTAACACAACATGGCCCAAAAAGGATATAGAATTCAGCCAAAACTCACATTTAGAAAATTTTTCATACAACTGGCAATCTTTGAGAATTTGAAGCACTGTTCGCAAATGATCTCGATGCTCTACTTCTAAACGAGAATACGCCAGAATATCATCAATAAACACTATCACAAACAATTCCAGATATGGCCTGAAGATGTTGTTCATCAGATCCATGAACATCGCAGGAGCATTCGTCAACCCGAAGGACATGACTAAGAATTCAAAATGGCCATACCTGGTCCTGAAAGAGATTTTTGGAATATCTCTCTCTCGAACCTGAACTTGATGGTATCCAGACCTTAAATCGATTTTGAGAAATACTTCGCCCCCTGTAACTGATCAAACAAGTCATCTATTCTGAGAAGCGGGTACTTGTTCTTAATAGCGACTTTATTTAGCTGCTGATAGTCTGTACACATTCGGAGGGATCTGTCCTTCTTTCTTACAAACAGAACCGGCGTACCCCACGGTGAAGTACTCAGCTTGATAAAGCCTTTATCTAACAGATCTTTTAGCCGTTCCTTCAATTCTCTAAGATCGGCAAGAGCCATTCGGTATGGAGGGATGGATGTAGGCCGGTACCTGGTAATAGGTCGATGGAAAAATCAATTTCCCGTTCTGGGGGAAAACCAAGAAGTTTATAAGGAAATACATCTGGAAATTCATTGACTACTGGAATGGACTGAAGAGTCGGGGATTCTGCTTGGACATCCTGAACCCTAACGATATGATAGATGCAACCCTTTGCTATCAACTTTTTCGCCCGAAGATAGGATATAAACCTACCTTTTGGCGTGGCTGCATTGCCTTTCCATTCCTGCACTACCTCCCCTGGAAAGAGAAACCGGACGGTCTTGGTCCAACATTTTACATTGGCATAACATGGTGCTAGCCAATCCATACCCATAATTGCATAAAAGTTTATCATTTCTTATTCCACAAAATATGCTAAAGTCTGGCAACCAACAACCTCTACTGTGCAACCCCGGTAGATCCTGTTAGCTATAATAGAATCACCGATGGGGGTAGACACTGAAAAAGGTCGCTGAAGAAATTCTGGCGTGATGCCGAATTTCTGAGCTACTAGTGGCGTAACATAAGACAGAGTGGAACTTGGGTCTATCAAAACATAAACATAATGAGAGAAGATGTCTAGCATACCTGTCACCACATCTGGCCACGACTCTGACTCTTGTTTACCGGTAAATCATAAGTGCGATCTGGATCAGTAGCCGAACTAGATTCCCCTGACCTACCTTGGCTCTATCGGCTGGAGATGATGGCCTATGCCCTACTGGAGATGTTGGGGCACGTGACCCTACTAGATCTATCCTATCGCTCCCAATCATTTTGACCCCTAGCTGGACAGTCTCTCATCAAATGATCCTCTTGTCCAGAGGTGTAACACGTCGTTGAACCACACCTGCATGCCCCAGAATGACATTGACTACAGATAGGGCAAAGTGGCATTGTGAATCTACTCTACTCTGACCCTCTCTGCTGCTGCAAACCTGATGGCCATGAGCTCTCGCCGAGACTTGAATGCCCCCAACGAACTGGTCTACTACCCTATTGTTGTTGTGGAGGTGGGGGTTTGGGTGGTCTTCCTGATAGTCGTGGCCTGGGTTTGCCTTGAAACTCCTCTTGAGTGTCACTCGGTCTAGCTCTGCGGCGTCGCTCTTGATTCATCCTCTCTATGTCCCATTGTCGCTGTCTAATCCCCTCGATATTTTGAGCAAATGCTTGAACACGGGTAGTATCCATGTCCTCTCATAGAGTAGCTGTAATACAAGTCTCAACATACTCTGGAAGCATCCCCATAATAAATTGGTACACCCTAGCTAGCATGGTATCTAAAAAAGCTGGTGCATATTGATCTTGGGCAAATTTATATGCCCAAGTGATACTCAAAAGTGCCATTTTAGCCTTGTTTATCTATCAATGTGTATACATTCTCATGTAATTGGTAATAAAATGTGAATTTATACTAACCAACATGATTAGCATTGTTTTGCAGGTAAAATGTAATTTCGGGAAGCTAAAATGCATGTTGGAGGATATCGGGGTTGGACTTGGATGCGAGCACGGGACAAGGCATTGGACAGCATGAAATAAAGGGGCTCCGCGATGGAGCCGTGTCACGCTGCCATCGCGGAGGCCTTCTGCCTGGATAGGGAAATTTTGCCCAAATTCCAGAGAGGGTCCGTGTCAGGTCCGTGGCACGGTGGCTTGGCTCCGAGTTGCACACCGTGCCACGTTGGGCTTTAATTCCTGGACCCCCAGTTCCAGTGAGGGTCCGCGTCCGTAGCGTGTCATGGAGGCAGTGCTCCGCGATGCACTCCGTGACACGTTGCTCGTTATTCCGGGAAAAATTCCCAGCAGTATAAATAGAACACTTAGGTTCATTTTTCAGAAGGCTGACTTGGTGGAGCAAGAATGTGGGTTACAGGCAGTTGAGGGGACGAAAATATCAGGGTTTTTCTCTTTTTCTTTCTTCTTTAATTCAATTGCTTGTATGTTCAACACTCATTTAACGATGTTTAATCCACAAATGAGTGGCTAATTCCTCTTCTTGCTGAGGTTATGAACAATTGTGATGAAATGTGATCATTGATTCTTTGGTTTTTCATCTTTTCTTCCATGGTTGTTCTATTAATTCTTGTTCTTACTGCATTAATGTGTGGCCTACGTTAATGTACATCTAAAAAGTCCGGTTTCACTCGAGAGTGAATTAATAGGATATGTTCTTTACTTGGTTTGGAAAAATTGAGAATTGATTTACTTTCAGGATAGAAATATACCTGAAAGTCGTATTAGTCAATTTAGGAACCGGGTTTGTATGGCTAGAACATGAATTGCATTTACTCACAGAAATGTAGGTGGATGGTTCATTATTCTTAAGTGAGGTTAAATACGAGAGTTTTAATCTCTTGACAAATGTTCTTGGCTAGCAACCGGAGGAAAAGATTAACCAAATTATGATGATAATTAATTTCATTACATGTTCATTTAACCTCAGCATACTCTCATTCATAGTTCAGACTCAAAGTAGATAATTGTTTTAGCTTTAGCATAAAAATTATAAAACAAAATATCAAACTCTTGGTTACACTGTTGTCTGCATTTTTAGAATCGAAATATAGTACACTTGAGCAAATTGCACTTCATCCCAGTCCCTGTGGGATCGATACTTGGCTTACTAAAGCCACTTTACTACTTGTTCGACCACGTGCACTTGCGTGTCATTTTATATACCCCACAAATCACGCGAAAAAGTTTTTGGCGCCATTGCCGGGGACTGGCAATTGGTGAATTTGTTTTAAGTGTTAATTTACTGTATTTTTATTTTCTTAGTGTTGACAACTTGGTCTTAGCCTGTATTTTGCAGACTTAAGTTCTGTTGAACACTGGCAAGAGACAAGGAGCTGGTGGACTCGTATATAGAGCCAGAAAGTATATTTCACAGTAAACGGACAGACGATCATGGAGGAACAACAGAATCCACCGGTAGTCCGGGCAGTGTTAGTGCCCGAAGAAGTAGCAGCTCGGCCGGTTCGCGAGGTGGCAATCCCACATGCTAATAATGTCACATCTAGCATCCGCAAACCTGAGCCAGGAGGGAGGTTTGAACTTAAGCAGAATATGGTGCAATCGCTGCACACTAGCGGGCAGTTTACCGGTCTCCCTAATGAAGATCCACAGCAGCATCTCCAAAATTTTTTGGAGATAAGTGACACTTATATCCCCGCTAGAGTGTCATCAGATTATGTCCAGCTTTCATTGTTCCCATTTTCTCTATTGGGAGAAGCCAAGAGGTGGTTGAAAGCTGAGCCACCGAATTCTGTTTCTACGTGGGATGATCTTGCAAGGAAATTTTTGATACGGTTTTTTCCCTCCGGTAAAACAACAAGACTTAGAACTCAAATTCTAAGTTTCAAACAGAGAGAGGGAGAAAATTTATATCAGGCCTGGGAGAGATTTAAGTCCATGTTGTGGGATTGTCCTCATCATCATCAGTCCAATGATGTGCTGGTGCACACTTTTATAGAGGGTTTGGAACCCCACACCAAAATATTGCAAGACTCAGCAGCTGGAGGACAAGCGCTAGAGAAAACTTATGAGGAGCTGTATACCTTGTTGAACCGCATTTCGCAGGGCAATCCGGAATGGAATGCTGATTCATCAAGAGGCGGGACAAGGAAAGCAGCAGGAGTGCTAGAAATGGATGGGTTTACAGCTATCGCTGCACAGATAGCTGCATTGCAAAATCAACTTAACACCCACTTCAGCAACATGACAATGAACCAGCCTCAAGACCCAGTGAATGCTGTGCAGCAGATGTGGTGTGAAGTGTGTGGAAGCAGTGAGCACTTAGCTGAGTGTTGTGGAGCCAATCCTGACTCGGTAAACTTGTGGGAAATGCGCAAAGGAACCACCAACAATATGGTAATAGCTACAATTCCAACTGGAGGAATCACCCTAATTTCTCCTGGGGTAGCAACAACCATCAGGGGCAAACTTCGGGTCAGGGTGTGCAAAGGAACCAAGGAGGGCAGCAGAATTATCAAGCACAATTCAGAAACAACAATGCACCTCCTCCACCACCATCACCCAGCATTGAGTAAATGTTCAAGACCATGATAGCTAACCAAGCTCAATTGCAGGTTGACTATGTGAAATTGGCAGCCGAAGTGAAAAACAACCAGTTAGCTACCAAGGCACTTGAATATCAATTTGGGCAATTTGCTGGAGCCCAAAACACAAGGCCTAGAGGAGGACTGCCGAGCGACACGGATCCCAATCCCAAGCAGGTAAATGCAGTGACCACAAGGAGTGGTTTGCAGCTGAAAGAGGTGGAACCATAAAGACCACCTCAACAATCGGGAGCAGCAGAAGTTGAGAGGGAGCAAAGTACTAAAAGGGGGAAGAATAAGGAATCTGAATCAGAAAGACCTCCACCCCCCTTCCCTCAATGATTAAAGAAACACAAGGAGGAGGCGTGTTTCAAGAAATTCATGGAGGTGCTGAAACAGGTACATATTAACTTACCTCTTGTTGATGTTTTGCAGGGAGTGCCGAAATATGCTAAGTATATAAAGGACATTGTGGCAAACAAAAGTCGGTTGACTGAGTATGCTACGGTGGCTCTAACGGAGGAGTGCACTTCCCGGATTCAAAATAGACTGCCCACAAAGCTCAAAGACCCTGGGAGCTTTACTATCCAGATTACTATTGGGCAGAGCATCCGAGCTCATGGATTGTGTGATTTGGGAGCGAGCATAAATTTGATGCCTTCATCGGTATTCAGAAAGTTGGGTCTAGGGAGTCCTAGACCCACAACAGTAATCTTGCAATTGGCGGATCGATCCTTAGCAAGACCTGATGGCACTATGGAGGACGTTCTGGTGCAAGTTGGCTCCCTAATTTTACCGGTAGATTTTGTCGTGCTGGATTTTGAACCAGATGCTGAAATCCAATTTATTTTGGGACGTCCTTTCTTGGCGACCAGGAAAGCACTAATTGACGTAGCTGCGGGGCAGCTAACAATGCGAGCACACGACAAGGTGGAGGTGTTCGATGTGTACAAGGCACCCAAGCTCCCTATGGTGCACGAAGAACTCTCGGTGATCAGTGATTGATCAAGGTGATGATGAGCAGATGAAGGAGTCACGAGAGTTAATGGGAAAACCACCGGATCGGTGTAAGCACTACTGGGGGGAGGACAGTGATCGAGAGAAATCGTCCATCACCCTAGAGGACAATTGAGCTTAATGATGTTGAATCGCGACGGTAAACCAGGCACTGCACGGGAGGCAACCCGTGGAAAAATTTTTTCTTTCTTTTTGTAAAGTGTAAATAGATTTTTCTTTTTTTTTCTTTTTCTTGATTTACTACAAAATTTTAGTTTTTGTTTGTGTTTTATTTTTAGTTAGAGCGAAACCTATAAGTATAACCAATTTTGTGTAGTGAGATGAATTTCAGGTCAAACGGAGGAAAATATGCACAGAATCGCAAAGGAAAAGTCGAGGTATGAAAATTAACAAAAAGTGGCAAAACAGTGAGCTGGGGCGATAGCTCCGTGTGGAGGTGGACCTCCGCGTTACCCTCCGTGACACGTTGAGGTATAATCCGAAAACTTTAAAAATTTCCAGAATGGGTTCGCGACAGCTCCGTGTCACGGAGGCAGTGCACCGCGATGCACTCCGTGACACTTTGCCGTGTATATCGCGACGGGTCACACCGGGTCGCCGGGTGACCCGCGCGATTTTACTACTTTTAACCCCGAAAAACCCTCCCTTTCCCTTAATTTTCAATCACTCCACGACCAAAACCCCCCAAAACCCATCCCCCTTCAACGTGACACGGAGGAGGCATAGAAAATCATCTAGTTTGCGTAAATTCTTCAACTTCAAGGTATGTTCTTCGATTCCACCTCAATTCTTGTTGAATTTCTTCGATATTGAGCATGTGAGGTGAGCTAAATTGCCCTAAGTAGAAATTAATCATGAATTCAATTTAATTGTTGTTGATGAATGTTCAGAATTTCGTTATGATTGCTTGAACTTGTCAATTACATAAATTAATCAAAATTTCTTGATAATATCATTTCTAGGGCTTGTTTTTGAATTTGAAGTGAAAATGTAGTGAACTTGTAAATTTTATGCCGGGATGTACATGTTGAATGAGATGAGTCGATGTGCTAATTGTTAGGATGTTGATAGAACGACGGATTCTCGGGTTAGAGGAATGTTGAAATTTGTAAGAATTTGGTTGGTTGTATAGGTTCGTGAAGATAAATTTTTGTTGTTGTTTTCGTTTCTTTTTTTTTTCCTTGCTAAGTGCGATGGGTTAAAATGTTAGCGATGGTAAGGATTGTAATTAGTTGTATGAAGTCTGAGTAGTACAGAAGATATACCGTCGAATTCTTCAAACGCACTAAGCATGATTGTATAGTTGGTTATTGTTTGTAAATAAGTATGATCTTGTTGTATTGTTGTAACTGTAGCTAAGGACTAAGTGTGGGGTGACCTAGCTTAACCCGACCTTAGCCGAAGTTAATATCCGTTAGCTTAACATTGATCTTGTTTACTTGGGTTGACAGGTAAAATGGCAAGCAGGCAAGAGAAAGGGAAAGGCGCATCAACTTCGGGCACCGGAAGGAAGCGAATCAGACTGGGCACAGCAGTCCCAGCAGCACCAACAGTTCCACGCGGCCAACGCCGCCAATACGGAACAAGATGGGTGACGGATGAGGGGAAAAACTGGTACGCAAAGCACAAAGAAAACAAATACTTCCCCGAGGAGCATATAGCACGGGAACCATTGGCACAGGAGTTCCCTAGGATGGTCCACCGAATTGAAGCAGCTGGGCTCAACTTCATCTTTGAAGATCCCAAGGAATGTAATTTGCACCTGGTTCGGGAATTCTATGCCAACTGGAACCCGACTATCAGAAGTCATACCATCAAAATCAGAGGAAAAATAGTCACTTTGGAGCCCCACCACCTCAATGCCATCATAGGAGCGCGGGACACAGACGCCCACGTACTCCGACAGCTGAACATTACCCCACCATATGCGGACATCAGACGCACATTGTGTGGGACCCGATCGACAGCTAGATGGAGCAGACACAAAGAGAAGGACTACCACCAGACTTTGCCCTATTCACAGATGAACAGGGAAGCCAGAATATGGCTGAAGATTGTCTGTTCCTACCTAATCCCGGGGGTACATATGACAGATGTAACCCGGGATCGTGTATGCCTAGTGTACGCCCTGATGAAAGGGCTGGAGATCAACGTGGGGGCGGTGATTATATCCGCCATGAAGAGAGCCCAGTTGCATCAGGGGCACAGGTATGGCTTTGGTGGACTACTCACCACCTTCCTCAGGGGCCTAGATGTCGAGGAGGAGGCCCTTGATTACATCCCGCAGATGGAGCGGCGGGCCTTGGATGTTACCAAAACTAAGGCACCCGACACCACCCACGGGCCAGTGCTTACATTTGGCGAGCGACATGCTCGTGATGATCAGTATATGGCTCGCATGTATAGGATGCAGATGCTCCAGCTGAGGATAGGCGGGAGGCCGGTGACAGAGGAGGAGCTATGGCAGCTCGAGCTAGACTACCCCTTCGGCGAAAACGCCAGTGCTCTATGCCGAGTGGGGCCAGCATTTGTAGAGCCCACGGATGATGACGTCCCCACAGACGAGGAGACACATTGGGAGGAATCCGATGTGGAGTCCGATGATGACGACGGGGGCGATTCAGACATGGGAGATGAAGCAGCAGCACCCGACGAAGAAGTGGAGTACTTTGATTGATCAGGGAGTTCCACCACCCGATTTTGTGCTATTTTAATTTTTATGAACACTGGGGACAGTGTTCGAGCTAAGTGTGGGGTGGGAGTAGTTAGGTGCTGGGCTGTGCTGTTATGTATGTATGCTCTAATCTGTTGTCGTGCATGTGAAATTTTGTTGTTCCCTGTGATTGATGAATTGTTAAGTTGTTGTTCTGTATTTGTAAATTTATGTGAAATTGATATGTGTTGCTGAATGTTGCTAGCTGATTTTGTATATATTCTTTTGTTATCGAAATGATCGATACTTTTAAAATCTTTTGTACATATTTTTTTTTCTATCGAAATGATTGATATTTTCAACATTTTTTTACTTCTTGGGTTTCTCGACGTTTGTTTTCGGTTCTTTTACCAAGAATGGTCCCATAGAACCGAAGTCTTAGTTTGTAATCGTTCCCTATAATGGATGGATGACGACCGTCTTAAGGGAAATGTAGTCGTTAGGAGTAGTTTTTTCAATTATTTTTCAGTTTTTCTTTTCTTTGGTGGGTTGCATCCCAAAACCTGTAGTTACTGTATGGTTGCGAAATTCTACTTGCGTGTTGTACATGATATTTAAAATGCAAAGGTGATTCGTATGAAAGCATGCAACTTTGTAAATATATTGAGATACCTAGGCCATAGAGTTCGATTCAGTGCGATTGAGGCTTAATTTTGAATTCTTGTAATTAGCTGATTGAAGAGTCTGTGAATACATCTTTAATTGAGCATGTGCAAAAAGTGTGAAGTGAGGTGTTGTTATTCCATGCTATTGTGAAGTGTCTAGAACTTGCCTGGTGTGTGTGCAAAACGAAATGAAGGAGGTGTATTGTAGGAAAGGATGTAGGCATTTCTTTGTGTTAACCGAGAGTTTCTATTTTTCTTTGTTGTACCCACCTTGATTGTATACCCTAGTCAGCCCGTTGAGCCTTTAGCCTATTATTTTTTCTTTTTTCATAAAGTGTAAACCGAGCTTAATCCCTTCTTTTCATTAGCCGTAAAGTCTATACAAAACTCTTAAGCGCTTAAGAAGAGAAAATCATTTTCCCGAAGTGTCAAAGAGTGAGAATGGTGAAAAGAAAAAGAAAAGCAGAGTGATAGAAGAAAAGAAAAGGTTGAAGGTGCACTTGCTAAAAATAAACTTTAATGAAGGTGCATGAATAATCTTTGTTGTTGTGTCAAGTGTGCTTAATACGATGGGCCAAACTAAAGAAAAACATCAAGAATGGGATGATGAAAAAAAAAAGAAACAATGTCCATGAGTTGATGGGATGTGTTGAAAAGGCGCTTAAGGATGCTAGTGGCTATTATTGGCTAACCCAATATTTACTAGTTCCGTAGCTTCCATTACAACCAGTTAAAGTCCTACGTGATCTAACATCGCACTTCTTTATATTAGTGGAGTAATACACGAAGGGCAAGATTATGGGTCATGACA
Organism: Datura wrightii; assembly: GCA_035772735.1. NCBI lineage: Eukaryota > Viridiplantae > Streptophyta > Magnoliopsida > Solanales > Solanaceae > Datura > Datura wrightii. The sequence continues at coordinate 104,305,205 of JASDFA010000007.1, forward strand.
TGATGCATGTGAATTCTTTTGGGAGAGAGAGTGAAATTGTGTTTACATGCCCCTGCTTGAATTTTTGTAAGTTCATATGAGCAAAAAGGGGAAGACTCTCTTGTGTTGTGAGGGCACATGCTTGATGAGAGATTAATTTTCGTGTTGGATATCTTGATCAGCTGATTTGCATGAGTTTTCCAATATCGAGAGTCAATTCTTAAGTCTAGGAGGTCTTGATGTATTGAAGGTCATTGCATTGATAGGACCATGCATGTTTTCTTGATGATTTGCTGTATTGAATAATCGGTATGACCGTAGCCTAAATTGTCGAACCAAAGTAGCGAGGTTGGGATGTAAATTGCATGAAGTGTAGGATTGTTGTTCTAGAACGAACAAGGATTTAAGTGTGGGGTAAGTGATCTTGGGCAAATTTATATACCCAAGTGATACTCAAAAGTGCCATTTTAGCCTTGTTTATCTATCAATGTGTATACATTCTCATGTAATTGATAATAAAATGTGAATTTATACTAACCAACATGATTAGCATTGTTTTGCAGGTAAAATGTAATTTCGGGAAGCTAAAATGCATGTTGGAGTATATCGGGGTTGGACTTGGATGCGAGCACGGGACAAGGCATTGGACAGCATGAAATAAAGGGGCTCCGCGATGGAGCCGTGTCACGCTGCCATCGCAGAGGCCTTCTGCCTGGATAGGGAAATTTCGCCCAAATTCCAGAGAGGGTCCGCGTCAGGTCCGTGGCACGGTGGCTTGGCTCCGCGTTGCACACCGTGCCACGTTGGGCTTTAATTCCTGGACCCCCAGTTCCTGTGAAGGTCCGCGTCCGTAGCGTGTCACGGAGGCAGTGCTCCGCGATGCACTCCGTGACACGTTGCTCGTTATTCCGGGAAAAATTCCCAACAGTATAAATAGAACACTTAGGTTCATTTTTCAGAAGGCTGACTTGGTGGAGCAAGAACGTGGGTTACAGGCAGTTGAGGGGACGAAAATATCAGGGTTTTTCTCTCTTTCTTTATTCTTTAATTCAATTGCTTATATGTTTAACACTCATTTAACGATGTTTAATCCACAAATGAGTGGCTAATTCCTCTTCTTGCTGAGGTTATGAACAATTGTGATGAAATGTGATCATTGATTCTTTGGTTTTTCATCTTTTCTTCCATGGTTGTTCTATTAATTCTTGTTCTTACTGCATTAATGTGTGGCCTACGTTAATGTACATCTAAAAAGTCCGGTTTCACTCGAGAGAGAAAGAAATTGGAAAGTTGTGAATTAATAGAATATGTTCTTTACTTGGTTTGGAAAAATTGAGAATTGATTTCCTTTCAGGATAGAAATATACCTGAAAGTCATATTAGTCAATTTAGGAACCGGGTTTGTATGGCTAGAACATGAATTGCATTTAATCACAGAGATGTAGGTGGATAGTTCATGATTCTTAAGTGAGGTTAAATATGAGAGTTTTAATCTCTTGACAAATGTTCTTGGCTAGCAACCGAAGGAAAAGATTAACCAAATTATGATGATAATTAATTTCATTACATGTTCATTTAACCTCAGCATGCTCTCATTCATAGTTCAGACTCAAAGTAGATAATTGTTTTAGCTTTAGCATAAAAATTATAAAACAAAATATCAAACTCTTGGTTACACTGTTGTCTGCATTTTTAGAATCGAAATATAGTACACTTGAGCAAATTGCACTTCATCCCAGTCCCTGTGGGATCCATACTTGGCTTACTAAAGCCACTTTATTACTTGTTCGACCACGTGCACTTGCGTGTCATTTTATATATCCCAGAAATCACGCGAACAAGTTTTTGGCGCCGTTGCCGGGGACTGGCAATTGGTGAATTTGTTTTAAGTGTTAATTTAATGTATTTTTATTTTCTTAGTGTTGACAACTTGGTCTTAGCCTGTATTTTGCAGACTTAATTTCTGTTGAACACTGGCAAGAGACAAGGAGACAAGGAACACTTACCAAGTTTGTCACGCCCCACCTTGGGAGGCATGACTAGAACCTGGTGCCCTACAAAGATCTAAACTGGCTTAATTGAGCGTGTAGGAATGCCGACCACTACATAAGACACTAGTGGCTGAGAAAAAGCGAACCCTGCTGTCTAATCTATCAGTAACTAATGCAAACAAGAACCTTACCTGGCCCCCAAAAGACGAAAGGTGCAACCAGCACAGAATAACCGACTCGGGGCCCCCATAAGCCCTGGTGAGTACAATTCAATCTATATACCCCTAAAAGGTCTCACTGAGTCAACTAGTAACTATAGTCGTCCTACCAGTCCCCTGGGTCTGCAACTCAGCCCACTCGGCCCCTGAACTATAGTTGTGTCTGAGTCTAGTGGACTCCTAATATCTGCACCACCCCGGGCACCAGGAGAATATGGCATATAATAGTCCAGCCATGGAATGTATGAGGACTTGGGACCCCATCTTCATCCCTTGTAGACAGCATACCACTCCTTGGAGCGACGTCATCTCGCCCATGGCGGGCGTCGACATAGCTAGTAACCTTTGGGTTGGTTATGGAGTGCTATATAGGGCAAAGTCAATCCCAAACTAAACATAGAATACTGGTCTCAGCTAATAACAATAGCTAATCACAATAGATATTCTTCTGGGTTTCTTACTGGGATTCACAGTAAGTTATAACGCTAAAGTAATTAACTTGCCAAAGGAATTCGCCTTAACATACTTGGATCGCCAATTCCTTATTAATTAGCAAGTTTCAGTTCGTGTTCAACAACTCTTTCCAACTGTAATTGTATTACTGGGAGAATGAGACTAGTTTAATACCTCATTCAGCTGAAAACGGTAATTTACAATATGAATATTAACTATACTTCAGCTTAAAAGAATATGGCCGAAAACGTATAATATCCCAAGAGTTCAGAAGGGAGAAATGCTTACTTGAAGCCTGTGATCTCATAGAAATCAGTTTAGAGCAATTCTGAAAAACTTTGCTTGAGGGGGCTACAATTTTCCGAGCAAATTTCGCGAAAATAACTCTGTGGTAATGCTCCCTGCAGGCTTAGAAATCAATACCTGAAATTAATTTGAATTTGGACAGCGTTTGACAGCATATTCAGAAATTACTTGAGAATTACGTGTTTCTTACTTTCTTGGACGACGGCTGTTTATATATAATAAATTCAAATGATCCAATTGAATATATATAAGAATTGGGCGGTGGACAAGGGGTCTTTGGCACGGACCCTGTTGCACCAAAATGTGGGCTTTGTCATGGAGCCCAACGCGCCAGGGAATGGTCCGTGACACGTTGCCTTTTGGGCAGCTGGTCTGGCCTTCTCCCTTGCAAGCTCGATTTCAGGCTCGTTTGATCTTTCCCCGTGCCCTTTTCCGCAGGCGTCATACTAAAAAACTCTTGACTAACGTACGAATATGCTGACTTAAATGATAGGAACTTATAGAGTGTAACAAGTAAGCCTAGACATACACTTAGAGATTTCCCATCAGCTAGACAAGGCAAGGATAGAGCCAATGCTCTAGCCAGCAAAATAGCAACCCCAGCAGCTCACCCATCTCAGCAGGGTGGGTTGCCTAGTGCAGGTGTTGGCCAGCTCCAAATGTAGTCCCAAGTATGTTATGAGTTTTTCATGTCAACCCTTGCATGTTGCTAGGCCCAGGAACCATAGTATAAGGCATAAGACCCCTTTTAGCATTTTAGTATGAGATTCATCCCGTGGAGGGTAGGAAATGGTTATAAGTATGAAGCCTTCAGTAGTATCTATAGGGACGAATGGAAAGTCAAGACCTAGTGATGTCAGCCTAGCATTAAGAAAGGATCCAAGAACCTTAGAGCGATGACTTTAATCTAAGGGGGAGATGATAAGGTGAAAGTATAGGATTAGTAACTATGAAAGATCGATACATGCTTATTCAGGTGTCTTCCCGTACTTCAGTCAATATGATAGTCTACTCATGTCGTGTGTGAACATGTTATGCCCATTTCCAAGTTCCAAGTACTCCTTACGTGTATTCAGACTCATATCCGTAGAATGAGAAGTAACCACTTCAGATGGTGATTCCAATCTTCTTCCATGATTCCATCAATCTCAACTTCATGTCATGACCCTTGTTATGTATGTAAACTCATGTCTCTCAACATGCTCAGCTCTATGAACTCAGTCCTTGAGATTTGCCTTAGCGGCTTATACGATCGTGCTATATTAGTTATATTCCCAACTTGGGTTTCTTGAATGCTTCGTGCTCATAATTTACTCTAAGCCCTACGAATGTTCCCCCATGATGGAAATGATGGTTACGACGTGTATGCCCAGGATAAGTCTCTATTCATGCTTGAGGTGTTAGGTGTGTAGAAGTTCATGAAGCATAGTTACTAGCCAAGCTTAGGAGATTAGGGGAATCTTTGAGTAGCGTTAGCAACATGGAGCCATGGGATAACCATACCTGACAGGCTTGAATGTGGTGGTGATGTATAGGTAGACCATAGTATGGTGTGACTGGTGACTCTTGATTAGAGCTCGAACTTGTACGACTTTCTCGTTAAGAGGAAGTAATATTACTAGTGGATAACTCTAGGTTGCCAGAGAGCATGAATTATTTTTATGTGTATTGTGATGCCTCTAGGATTGGTCATGGTTATTTATTGATGCAACATGGTAAGGTCATTGTGTATCTCTCTAGACAGCTTAAGATTCATGAGAAGAATTACCCGATGCATGACCTAGAGCTAGCAGTCGCGGTGTCTTGTTGAAGATCTGGAGGCACTAATTGTATGGGGTGCATGTGGATCTATTCATGAATCACAAGAGCCTTCAGTATGTGTTCGCATAGAAGAACCTGAATTTGTGATAAAAGGGGGATGGTTAGAGCTTCTTAAGGACTATGACATGAGTGTCCTTTATCATCCAGCCAAGGCCAATGTGCTGGAGGATGGAAGGAAGGATTTAGTAAAGGATGTGTATCGGCTTTCCTATTTAGGGGTTCGCCTTGTTAACTCAGCAGATGGTGGTGTTATTTTTCATAATGGGTTAGAATCTTCATTGGTGACCAAGATCAATTCTAGGAAAAATGAGGATCCTATCTTGGTAAAGCTAAAGGAAGCCTTCCAGAATCAAAAGGTGGAGGTCTTCTCCCAAAGGGGAGATGGTATACTTTGTTATCAGGGTCGTTTACATGTTTTGGGGGTGGATGATTTCAGAGGAAAGATGTTGCATGAGGCTCATGGTTCTCAATATTCTATCCACCCAGGTGCCACCAAGATGTATCATAACCTACAAGAGGTCTATTGGTGGAATGACATGAAGTAGGACATAGCGGAGTTTGTGGCTAAGTGCCCGAATTATCAACAAGTGCAAGTTGAGCATCAACGACCTGGAGGTATGGTATAAGACATTAGTATCCCTACTTGAAAGTGGGAAGAGACCAATGTGGACTTCATCACAGGGTTTCCTTGTACACACCGACAATATGACTCTATGTGGGTGGTTGTAGATAGGTTGACCAAAGTAGCACATTTTCTACTAGTTAAAACTATCGATTCAGCTGAGGATTATGCTAGATTGTACATTCGGGTGTTGTTCCAGTTTCATGGAGTTCCATTATCCATTATTTCAGATAGAGGTACCAGTTCACTTCACAGTTGTGGAGATCGTTTCAAAAGAGACTTGGTACTCAGGTCAAGCTTAGCACAACTTTTCACCCGCAAATAGAAGGTCATGCCAGGCGGACCATTCAGACTCTTGAGTATGTTGAGAGCATGTGTGATTGACTTGAAGGGTAGTTGAGAAGATCATTTTCCTCTCATCGAGTTTACTTACAATAACAGTTAGCACTCTAACATTCAGATGGCTCCATTTGAGGCTCTTTATAGGCGAAGGTGTAGATCACCTATCGGGTGGTTTGAAGTAGGTGTGGCTACATTGATAGGGCTATATTCAGTCCATGAGACCATGAAAGAAGTCCAGATTATTAGGGAAAGGTTGAAAATAACTTAGAGTCTTCAGAAATCTTATGCGGATTTTAGACGGAGAGAGCTTGAGTTTGAAGTTGATGATTGGGTGTTTTTGGAGGTGTCTCCCATAAAGGGAGTGATGAGGTTCAAAAATAAAGGGACTTAGTCCCCAATATGTTGGTCCATATAGGATTCTGAGGCAAGTTGGCAAAGTGTCCTATGAGTTGGAGCTACCAGCGGAGTTAGTTTCGGTACATCCAGTTTTCCATGTATCTGTACCGAAGAAGTGCATTGGTGACCTGGCCTTAGTTCTTCCGGTGGAGAGCATAGGTGTTAAGGATAGCCTTACCTATGAGGAGGTTCCAGTTGAGATCCTTGATCGTTAGGTTCAAAAGTTGAAAATCAAAGAAGTAGCTTCAGTGAAGGTTTAGTGGAGGAATCAACTTATTGAGGGAACTATTTGGGAAGCCGAAACAGATATGATCTCTAGATATCTGCATCTTTTCCCTCCTGACTCAGTTTAAGTATGAGGTGTCAGTTTCCTCCTTAGTACTCTATCCAGTTTCATGTCGAGTTCATGTCTCTAAATTCCTTTCATGTCAGTGCATGTATGTATGTTTCACGAATTCAGTTCAGTCATATGCATCAGTCTGGAATCAGTGACTCCGTTAGTTTTCAGCATGCTTAATCCACGTTCGAGGATGAATGTTCCCAACGGGGAGATAATGTAACACCCCCAAAAGTTTCCAAGACTAGATCCGGGATTTGGAAATATGATCAGCAGAAAAAGTTGAAAAATGTCTCAGAATGACTCATCGTACAAGTTGTAGTGAGGAGTAACGGGTCGTAGGACTAAGTAATGGTATGATTTTGGTTGATAGGTTCTAGACCAATGAGTCAAGGTAAGTCCCATTAATCGATGTAATGGCTCATAGTCACAAGGTGTGGTTTGTCTCTGCAGAAGTAGGCCTAGTAGCAACGATCCATGATATGACTCATAAGTCTTTGTTACGGGTCGTAGTCTGGAGTCGTCGTTTGTTTCTAGGGGTGTCAGGGTTGGATGGTAGCCATGGTATGACTCCTTATAGGGAACAATGAGTCGTGGTTTGTACTCGTGGGAAGGAACAGAGGAGTTGGAAGCAGTAGCAACGAATGGGTCCAACAACCCATAGTCACAAGGTACGACCCGTTGTTTGGGTCTGTTGGGAGGATTCCAGGAGCTATGCATGAAGTCAGTGGTGACAACGAGAGTAAATGATGAGTCATTGTGGCGAGTAATGACTTATCCTGTCTAGCCGACATTTGAAGGTCTGAGAATGGGGGATTAAATAGGAAACCATGGGTTTTTGTTCCATGGTACGACCCATGGTACGATCCGTGGTATCTAGCAATGACCTTTTTTCTGTGAAATCATTAAGGGTATTTTTGTAAATCCTAAGCTCCTAAGTCCTAAACAACGATGTTTTAAGTGCTGAAAGGAGTGTCTAAAGAGGGTTTAGCCTATCTCATGTCATTAGGTTCCCATGCATGCAAAGTCTAGAAATTCCCTTTGAAGATCAAGTTTGAATCCCTCAATTTCTTTCCCAATTCTCTTGGGCCTTCAAGCATAGATAGAGAATTAACCTACCCAGGTATGTAGGGCTATGGATGATAGTTTTCTTTCACTCTCATACCCAAATTTCTCCTCAAGTTCATGAATTCAAGTAAATGCTTTTATGGGGTTTTAAACCCAATTTGATAAAATTCTCTATAATATGTCTATGGGTCAATTCCCCTTATGTTCCAAAGCATGTTTTAAGATTTATGGGCATATTTTACATAAATTGATTATAAATTCATGATTTTAAGTTTTTAGAAATTATTCCCTATTATACATGTTTTATGAAAAGTTAAGTTTATGATTCATGATTTCAAGTATGATGAGATATCTAGCATGAATGAATGTTTGTAAATTACCCATGTATGAATCTATAATTTTGACTTATGAATTCTATTTCAAGTATGCATGATTTTAAGATTTGGGCATGCCCACATAGATTAAGCATGTTTTCATGATTTAGCTGGGTTTTATAACATCAGCCCACCATATGTTTAGAGTCAATACTCCCAATTCATCTTATGGTATGTTTGAAGCCAGGACACCTAAATGTTCAGATTTCAAACTATGCATGTAATTATGATTCAGCTGCATTGACAAATGATGGGAGCACCTTACATGTTTTTAGGAGTAGTGTCTTGCACCGAGTAGGTTCGGGGTTCAGGTAAACCCCGGGTCTTAGAACAATGCTCTAAGCTAGGTATACATATACACTGGGACCTTCCTTGTGAGTTTTCCCTTGCCCCCAAAAGGGGCCTTAGCTTGATATTGATATTATGGTATCGCCCTTAGCCTTGGCAAGATTTTAGATGGCTCTGCCCACTTGAGTGTGATAGTTGGGGCATTGCATAAGCTCTATTGTGATGGTGTCAGTTATGATGAGTCTCCCATTATTTCTCATGATTTTAAGTATTTATGTTCATGATTTACGATATTATGTTTTACTGCAGGTTTGGCCCAATGACCAATTTATAAGCTTTTACTTATGATGTCAGCTATGATAAGTCATATGATTTCTATTTTCAACCTTGGGTCATTCTTTTCAAATATGATAATCAGCTTATGACTATATTTGTCTCAGATTCAAATTTCAGCATGCAATCCTTACTCTCATGATATACTAATTTATATTTATTTACTCAGCATGTTTTACTTACCTTACATACTCTGTACATTCCAAGTACAGATCACATACTCTATGTTGTATCATTTCATGATACAGGTATGAGCAATCAGAGTCAGTTTCGCCGTTAGTCCAGCTCTCCCACAGTTGATCTTGGGCAAATTTATATGCCCAAGTGATACTCAAATGTGGAATTTTAGCCTTGTTTATCTATCAATGTGTATACATTCTCATGTAATTGGTAATAAAATGTGAATTTATACTAACCAACATGATTAGCATTGTTTTGCAGGTAAAATGTAATTTTGGGAAGCTTAAATGCATGTTGGAAGAGATCGGGGTTGGACTCGGATGCGAGCAAGGGACAAGGCATTGGAAAGCATAAAATAAAGGGGCTCCGTGATGGAGCCGTGTCACGCTGCCATCGCGGAGGCCTTCTGCCTGGATAGGGAATTTTCGCCCAATTTCCAGAGAGGGTACGCGATAGGTCCGTGGCACGGTAGCATGGCTCTGCGTCGCACGCCGTGCCACATTGGGCCTTATTCCCTGGACCCCCAGTTTCCAGTGAAGGTCCGCGTCGGTAGTGTGTCACAGAGGCAGTGCTCCGCGATGCACTCCGTGACACGTTGCTTGTTATTCCGAAAAAAATTCCCACCAGTACAAATAGAACACTTAGGTTCATTTTTCAATATTCTGGCTGGGTGGAGCAAGAACGTGGGTTACAGGCAGTTGAGAGGACGAAATTATTAGGGTTTTTCTCTCTTTCCTTCTCCTTGTATTCAATTGCTTGTATGTTTAACACTCATTTAACGATGTTTAATCCACAAATGAGTGGCTAATTCCTCTTCTTGCTGAGGTTATGAACACTTGTAATGAAATGTGATCATTAATTCTTTGGTTTTTCATCTTTTCTTCCATGGTTGTTCTATTGATTCTTGTTCTTACTGCATTAATGTGTGGCCTACGTTAATGTATATCTAAAAAGTCCGGTTTCACTCGAGAGAGCACGAAATTAGAAAGTTGTGAATTAATAGGATATGATCTCTTCTTGGTTTGGGAAAATTGGGAATCGATTTACTTTCAGGATAGAAATATACCTGAAAGTCGTATTAGTCAAAGTAGGAATCGGTTTTGTATGGCTAGAACATGAATTGCATTTAATCACAGAAATGTAGGTGGATGGTTCATGATTCTTAAGTGGGGTTAAATACGAGAGTTTTAATCCCATGGCAATAATTCTTGACTAGCAACCGGAGGAAAAGGCTAACAAACTTATATCGATAATCAGTTTCATTACATGTTCGTTAACCTCAACATGCTCACATCCATAGTTCAGACTCAAAGTAGATAATTGTTTAGACTTAGCATAATTATTAGAAACCAAAAATATCAAAATCTTGGTTACACTGTTGTCTGCATTTTTAGAATTGAAATATAGTACACTTGAGCAGATTGCACTTCATCCTAGTCCCTGTGGGATCGATACTTGGCTTACTTGAGTCACTTTACTACTTGTTCGACCACGTGCACTTGCGTGTAGTTTTATACCCAACAGACCGAACAAGTTTTTGGCGCCGTTGCCGGGGACTGGCAATTGGTGAATTTGTCTTAAGTGTTAATTTACTGTATTTTTTTATTCTCTTAGTGTTGACAACTTGGTCTTAGCCTGTATTTTGCAGATTTAATCTCTGTTAAACAATGGCAAGAGACAAGGAGCTGGTGGACTCGTATATAGAGACAGAAAGAATATTTCATAGTAAGCGAAGAGAAGCTCTAGAAAGAAAGCTGCAGTTGCTCAGACAGAAGATCATGGAGCAACAACAGAATCCACCGGTAGTACGGGCAGTGTTAGTGCCCGAAGAAGTAGAAGCTCGGCCGGTTCGCGAGGTGGCAATCCCACATGCTAATAATGTCACATCTAGCATCCGCAAACCTGATCCAGGAGGGAGGTTTGAACTTAAGCAGAATATGGTGCAATTGTTGCATACTAGCGGGCAATTTACAGGTCTCTCTCATGAAGATCCACGACAATATCTCCAAAATTTTTTGGAGATAAGTGACACTTACATCCCTGATAGAGTGTTATCAGATTATGTCCGGCTTACATTGTTCCCATTTTCACTATTGGGAGAAGCCATGAGGTGGTTGAAAGCTGAGCCATCGAATTCTATTTCCACGTGGGATGATCTTACGAGGAAATTCTTGATACGGTTATTTCCCTCCGGTAAAACAGCAAGACTTAGAAGTCAAATTCTAAGTTTCAAACAGAGAGAGGGAGAGAATTTATATCAGGCTTGGGAGAGATTCAAGTCCATGTTGCGGGATTGTCCTCATCATCATCAGTCCAATGATGTGTTGGTGCACACTTTTATAGAGGGTTTGGAACCCCATACAAAAATATTGCTAGACTCAGCAGCTGGGGGACAAGCGCTGGAGAAAACTTATGAGGAGTTGTATACCTTGTTGAACCATATTTCGCAGGGCAATCCGGAATGGAATGTTGATTTGTCAAGAGGCGGAACAAGGAAAGAAGCAGGAGTGCTAGAAGTGGATGGGTTTACAGCTATTGCTGCACAGATAGCTGCACTACAAAATCAACTTAACACCCACTTCAGCAACCTGACAATGAACCAGCCTCAAGCCCCAGTTAATGCAGTGCAGCAGATGTGGTGTGAAGTGTGCGGAAGCAGTGAGCACTCAGCTGAGTGTTGTGGAGCAAATCCTGACTAGGTGAACTTTGTGGGAAATGTACAAAGGAACAACCACCAACAGTATGGTAATTGCTACAATTCCAATTAGAGGAATCACCCGAATTTCTCCTGGGGTAGCAACAACCATCATGGGCAGAGTTCAAGTCAGGGTGTGCAAAGGAACCAAGGAGGGCAGCAGAATTATCAAGCACAATTCAGAAACAACAATGCACCCCCTCCACCACCATCACCCAGCATTGAGGAGATGTTCAAGACCATGATAGCTAACCAAGCTCAATTGCAGGCTGACTATGTGAAATTGGCAGCCGAAGTGAAAAACAACCAGTTAGCTACCAAGGCACTTGAATATCAATTTGGGCAATTTGCTGGAGCCCAAAACACCAGGCCTAGAGGAGGACGTCCGAGCGACAAAGATCCCAATCCCAAGCAGGTGAATGCAGTGACCACAAGAAGTGGTTTGCAGCTGAAAGAGGTGGAACCAGAAAGACCACCTCAACAATCGGGAGCAGCAGAAGTCGAGAGGGAGCAAAGTACTGAGAGGGGGAAGACTAAGGAAGCTGAATCAGAAAGACCACCACCCCCGTTCCCTCAACGATTAAAGAAACACATGGAGGAGGTGTGTTTCAAGAAATTCATGGAGGTGTTGAAACAGGTACATATTAACTTACCGCTTGTTGATGTTTTGCAGGGAGTGCCGAAATATGCCAAGTATATAAAGGACATCGTGGCAAACAAAAGTCGGTTGACTGAGTATGCTACGGTGGCTCTAACGGAGGAGTGCACTTCCCGGATTCAAAACCGACTGGCCACAAAGCTCAAAGACCCTGGGAGCTTTACTATACAGATTACTATTGGGCAGAGTATCCGAGCTCGTGGATTGTGTGATTTGGGAGCAAGCATAAATTTGATGCCGTCATCGGTATTCAAAAAGCTGGGTCTAGGGAGTCCTAGACCCACAACAGTGATCTTGCAATTGGCGGATCGATCCTTAGCCAGACTTGATGGCATTGTGGAGGACGTTCTGGTGCAAGTTGGCTCCCTGATTTTCCCGGTAGATTTTGTCGTGCTGGATTTTGAACCAAACGCGGAAGTCTCATTTATTTTGGGACGTCCCTTCTTGGCAACCGGGAAAGCACTGATTAACGTAGCTGTGGGGCAGCTAACAATGCGAGCACATGACAAGGTGGAAGTGTTCGATGTGTACAAGTCACCCAAGCTCCCGACTGTGTACGAAGAACTCTCAGTGATCAATGTGATTGATCAAGGCGATGATGAGCAGAGGAAGGATTCACGAGAGTTATTGGGAAAACCACCGGAACGGTGTAAGCACTGCTGGGGGGAGGACGGTGATCGAGAGAAATCGTTCATTACCCTAGAGGACAACTGAGCTTAACGACGTCGAGTCGCGACGGTAAACCAGGCGCTGGATGGGAGGCAACCCGTGAAAAATTTTTCTCTTTGTAAAGTGTGAATAGATTTTTCTTTTTCTTTTTCTTGATTAACTACAAATTTTTTAGTTTTTGTTGTTGTTTTTATTTTTAGTTAGAGTGAAACCTATAATTCTAACCAATTTCGTGTAGTGAGATGAATTTTAGGTCAAACAGAGGAAAATATGCACGGAATCGCAAAGGAAAATTCGAGGTATGAAAATTAATAAAAAGTGGCAAAACAGTGAGCTAGGGCGATAGCTCCGCGTCACGGAGGAGGACCTCCGCGTTACCCTCCGTGACACGTTGAGGTATAAATCCGGAATTTGTAAATAAATTCCAGAACAGGCTCGCGATAGCTCTGTGTCACGGAGGTAGTGCACCGTGATGCACTCCGTGACACGTTGTCGTGTATATCGCGACGGGTCACACCGGGTCGCCGGGTGACCCGCGCGATTTTCCCACTTTTAAACCCCGAAACCCCTTCACTTTTCCTTATTTTTCACTCACTCCGCGACCAAACTCCCTAAAACCCATCCCCCTTCAACGTGACACGGAATAGGCCAAGAAAATCATTGAGTTTTCTTTAATTCTTCAACTTCAAGGTATGTTCTTCGATTCCATCTCATTTCTTGTCGATTTTCTTCGATATTGAGCATGTGAGGTGAGCTAAGTTTTCCCTAAGTAGAAATTAATCATGAATTCAATTGAATTGTTGTTGATGAATGTTCGGAATATCATTATGATTGCTTGAACTCGTTAATTACATAATTTAATCGAATTTTCTTGATATCATCATTTCTAGGGCTTGTTGTTGAATTTGAAGTGGAAAAATGTAGGGAACTTGTGAAATTCATGCCGGGATGTACATGTTGAGTGAGATGAGTCGATGTGCTAGTTGTTATCATGTTAAAAGACCGACGGATTTTCGGGTTAGGGGAATATTGAAATTTGCAAGAATTGGGTTGGTTGTATAGGTTCGTATACATAAATTCTTGTTGTTTTCATTTCTTTGTTTTTTTTCCTTGCTAAGTGCGATGGATTAAAAGGTTATTGATGGTAATGATTGTGGTTAGCTGTACGAATTCTGAGTAGTACATAGAATATATACCGTCGAATTCTTCGTATGCACTAAGCATGTTTGTATAGTTGGTTGTTTATGTGTGTAAATAAAGATGATCTTGTCGGAATGTTGTAAATTTGGCTAAGGACTAAGTGTGGGGTAGCCTAGCTTAACCCGACCTTAGTCTAAGTTAATATTCATTAGCTTAACATTGATCTTGTCCACTTGGGTTGACAGGTAAGATGGCAAGCAGGCAAGAAAAAGGGAAAGGTGCATCAACATCTGGCGCCGGAAGGAAGCGAATCAGACTAGGCACAGCAGTCCCAGCAGCACCAGCTGTTCCACGCGGCCAATGCCGCCAATACGGAACCAGATGGATGACAGATGAGGGGAAGAAGTGGTACGCAAAGCACAAAGAAAACAAGTACTTCCCCGAGGAACACATAGCACGGGAACCATTGGCACAGGAGTTCCCTATGATTATCCACCGGATCGAGGAAGCTGGGCTCAACTTCATCTTTGAAGAGCCCAAGGAATGCAACTTGCACCTGATTCGGGAATTCTATGCAAATTGGAACCCGACTCTAAGAAGTCACACCATAAAAATCAGAGGGCAAATACTCACATTTGAGCCCCACCACCTCAATGCTATCATAGGGGCGCGGGACACAGACGCCCACGTGCTTCGACAGTTGAACATCACTCCACCGTATGCGGACATCAGACGCACCTGGGATGGAGCGGCGGCCCTTAAATGTCACTAAAACTAAGGCACCCGACACCACCAACGGGCCAGTGCTTACACTTGGCGAGCAACATGCTCGTGATGATCAGTATATGGCTCGCATGTATGGGATGCAGATGCTCCAGCTGAGGATAGGCGGGAGGCCGGCGACAGAGGAGGAGTTATGGCAGCTCGAGCTAGACTACCCTTTCGGCGAGAATGCCAGGGCTCTATGCCGAGTGGGGCCAGCATTTGTAGAGCCCACAGATGATGATGTCCCCACAGACGAGGAGACACGTTGGGAGGACTCCGATGTGGAGTCCGATGATGGCGACGGGGGTGATTCAGACATGGGAGATGAAGCAGCAGCACCTGATAAAGAAGTGGAGTACTTTGATTGATCAGGGAGTTCCACCACCCAATTTTTGTGCTATTTTAACTTTTGTGAACAATGGGGACAGTGTTCGAGATAAGTGTGGGGTGGGAGTAGTTAGGTGCTGGCTGTATTGTTATGTATATATTCTAATCTATTGTCGTGCTTGTGAAATTTTGTGTTCCCTGTGATTTGTGAATTGTTAAGTTGTTGTTCTGTATTGTAAATATATGTGAAACTTATGTGTGTTGCTGAATATGCTAGCTGATTTTGTACATATTTTTGTTAATCGAAATGATCGATATTTTTTAATTTTTTTTCAATTCTTGGGTTTCTCGGCGTTTGTTTTCGGTTCTTTTACCGAGAATGGTCCCATTAAACCGAAGTCCTAGTTAGTGATCGTTCCCTATGATGGATGGATGACGACCGTCTTAAGGGAAATGTAGTCGTTAGGAGTAGATTTTTCAATTATTTTTTAGTTGTTTTTCTTTTGTAGGTTGCATCCCAAAACCTGTAGTTACTTTATGGTTGCGGAATTATGGTTGCGTGTCGTACATGATATTTGAAATGCAAAGGTGATTCGTATGAAAGCATGCAACTTTGTAAATATGTTGAGATACCTAGGCCATAGAGTTCGATTCAGTGTGATTGAGGCTTAATGTTTGAATTCCTGTAATTAGCTGATTGAAGAGTCTGTGAATACATCTTGAATTGAGCATGTGCAATTAGTGTGAAGTGAGGTGTTGTTATTCCATGCTATTGTGAAGTGTCTAGAACTTGTCTGGTGTGTGTACAAAATGAAATGAAGGAGGTGTATTGTAGGAGAGGATGTAGGCATTTCTTTGTTTTAACCGAAAGCTTCTATTTTTCATTGTCGTACCCACCTTGATTGTATACCCTAGTCAGCCCGTTGAGCCGTTAGCCTATTATTTTTTCTTTTGTCAAAAAGTGTAAACCGAGCTTAATCCTTTCTTTTCATTAGCCGTAAACTCTATACAAAACTTAAGTGCTTAAGAAGAGAAAATCATTTTCCCAAAGTGTCAAAAGAGTGAGAATGGTGAAAAGAAAAGAAAAGCCGAGTGATGGAAGAAAAGAAAAGGTTGAATGTGCACTTATTATAAATAAACTATAATGAAGGTGCATGAATAATCTTTGTTGTGGTGTCAAGTGTGCTTAATAAGATGGGCCAAACTAAAGAAATACTTCAAGAATGGGAGGATGAAGAAAGAAACAATGTCCATGAGTTGATGGGATGTGTTGAAAAGGCGCTTAAGGATGCTAGTGGCTATTATTGGCTAACCCAATATTTACTAGTTCTGTAGCTTCCAGTACAACCCGTTAAAGTCCTACGTGATCTTACATCACACTTCTTTATATTAGTGGAGTAGTACACTAAAGGCAAGCTTATGGGTCATGACATGATGCATGTGAATTCTTTTGGGAGAGAGAGCGAAATTGTGTTTATATGCCCCTGCTTGAAATTTTGTGAGTTCATATGAGCAAAAAGGGGAAGACTCTCTTGTATTGTGAGGGCACATGCTTGATGAGAGATTAATTTTCGTGTCGGATATCTTGATCAACTGATTTGCATGAGTTTGCCAATATCAAGAGTCGATTCTTAAGTCTAGGAGGTCTTGATGTATTGAAGGTCATTGCATTGATAGGACCATGCATGTTTTCTTGATGATTTGCTGTATTGAATAATCGGTATGACCGTAGCCTAAATTGTCGAACTAAAGTAGCGAGGTTGGGATGTAAATTGCATGAGGTGTAGGATTGTTGTTCGAGGACGAACAAGGATTTAAGTGTGGGGTAAGTGATCTTGGACAAATTTATATGCCCAAGTGATACTCAAATGTGGAATTTTTGCCTTGTTTATCTATCAATGTGTATACATTCTCATGTAATTGGTAATAAAATGTGAATTTATACTAACCAACATGGTTAGCATTGTTTTGCAGGTAAAATGTAATTTTGGGAAGCTTAAATGCATGTTGGAAGAGATCGGGGTTGGACTCGGATGCGAGCAAGGGACAAGGCATTGGAAAGCATAAAATAAAGGGGCTCCGTGATGGAGCCGTGTCACGCTGCCATCGCGGTGGCCTTCTGCCTGGATAGGGAATTTTCGCACAATTTTCAGAGAGGGTATGCGATAGGTCCGTGGCACGGTAGCATGGCTCCACGTTGCACGTCGTGCCACGTTGGGCCTTATTCCCTGGACCCCCAGTTTCCAATGAAGGTCCGCGTCGGTAGCGTGTCATGGAGGCAGTGCTCCGCGATGCACTCCGTGACATGTTGCTTGTTATTCCGGGAAAAATTCCCACCAGTATAAATAGAACACTTAGGTTCATTTTTCAATATTCTGACTGGGTGGAGCAAGAACGTGGGTTATAGGCAGTTGAGGGGATGAAATTATCAGGGTTTTTCTCTCTTTCCTTCTCCTTGTATTCAATTGCTTGTATGTTTAACACTCATTTAACGATGTTTAATCCACAAATGAGTGGCTAATTCCTCTTCTTGCTGAGGTTATGAACACTTGTAATGAAATGTGATCATTGATTCTTTGGTTTTTCATCTTTTCTTCCATGGTTGTTCTATTGATTCTTGTTCTTACTGCATTAATGTGTGGCCTACGTTAATGTATATCTAAAAAGTCCAGTTTCACTCGAGAGAGCACGAAATTAGAAAGTTGTGAATTAATAGGATATGATCTCTTCTTGGTTTGGGAAAATTGGGAATCGATTTACTTTCAGGATAGAGATATACCTGAAAGTCGTATTAGTCAAATTAGGAATCGATTTTGTATGGCTAGAACATGAATTGCATTTAATCACAGAAATGTAGGTGGATGGTTCATGATTCTTAAGTGGGGTTAAATACGAGAGTTTTAATCCCTTGGCAATAATTCTTGACTAGCAACCGGAGGAAAAGGCTAACCAACTTATATCGATAATCAGTTTCATTACATGTTCGTTAACCTCAACATGCTCACATCCATAGTTCAGACTCAAAGTAGATAATTGTTTAGACATAGCATAATTATTAGAAACCAAAAATATCAAAATCTTGGTTACACTGTTGTCTGCATTTTTAGAATTGAAATATAGTACACTTGAGCAGATTGCACTTCATCCCAGTCCCTGTGGGATTGATACTTGGCTTACTTGAGTCACTTTACTACTTGTTCGACCACGTGCACTTGCGTGTAGTTTTATACCCAACAGACCGAACAACAGTCCAGCTCAATTCCCTTTATTGGTGAGTCCTCATCTTCTAAGGATATTCAGTTTAGTTGTTTGATTGTGTTATTTCAGTCTCAGACTTTAGCGAGCTAGTTGGGGGTATTGTCCCATCAGTTCATCAGACAGTTTAGAGCTTATCAGATATTATGCAGACTTTCAACTTTATCAAGTGTTGACTCCGTATATGATCGTTGTTATAGGTTAAGCTATTCAATATTGCGCTTATTCATGTTTAAGTTATCATTTTTCGCTTTGATGTATGCTCTTTAGTCGCTATGTTCATTCCATGGGTCGACTTGGAGCCATTCGTGGTTCTAGATCTTATGTCTTGATCTGGGATCTTAGCTCGGGTTTTGACAGTTCATAGCCCCCCTCTCACTCTTCCCCACGCCGTCCACTTCGGTGACTCCAACCCTGAAAAATGGTTTCTTACGCTAACTTCTTCCAACTTTAGGAGTCCTTATTTTAATATGCCAGAAAATCATTTCCGCTAAAGAGCTCTCTATTACAATGTCTTTTGGCGGGTCACTATTTTTTTGAAAAGAGAGGTGGTTTATGGATGATACTCTTGGAGCAGTTAGTCTAGCCCTAAACCTACATGCTATGACTTTATTGCTTAGGAAATCACGCAGCCATCACGATGGAGCTGGAGTCCTCTTTCTTACTTCTGAAGGAGAAGTGCTGCTGCAATCCTTTATCTTGTTCCTATAATCTCGCAGAGTATCCACGTAGATAATCCATTGAAAGTTTGTCTCGATAGGGAACTGTACGATCTTTTCTCCGTGGACATTATGAATAAATATTACATCAATAGAGTAAGTTGTTCTTTAAGCTGTCGTCCGAAAAAGTATTTGACAAAGCAAGAATTCCTTGAACTCTCCTTAGGACCATTGATCATCTTGGAGTTCCATATCTTCGAAGAGTTACGGAGCACCATGAATGGCAGCTAGCAAAGCAGATTCCAATACATAGGTAACACCCACCCTAGCGAGAACGATAAATAGGTGATGCACCATCCTTACTGAAATTTTGAAGAACTCATATACGGAATGAGGGCAACCTTTTTCTTACTTGTGTAAAGGAACTCTTTTTCAGGTCATTTCTTGGTGAACATAGTCCACCATAATCTCTCTGATCCCTTCATTTATATCCCAGAATTGAGAGAGATTTGTTAGGAAAGTGGAAGAGACCTTTTTTAGCTTTTCCGCAGAGAGCTGGTGTTTGATAGTGAATATGAGATTCTATAACGCACTATCTTACTCAATTGGGTAAATAGAAAAAATGTAGTTGCAGTGGGAGAAGCACCCCTAAACCCGATGAGATCACTCGACCCCAGTAGGCGAAGGGTAGATATAACCAAGTGGATCATGGTAGTGGATTGTGAATTCACCATGCGCTGGTTCAAATTGTGCAAGCTCTAAGTAAGCAAGCTACCGCTCTGTGGGGTAAAAATCAAGGAAAATAAAGAACGTAAATTAAGGCTGACCAATCTGAGGATGTTGGGGTCAGGGCTGATGCAGCGGAGCTTTTGGACCAAACTAAAAGGGCTCTAAGCCTTCACGCAATGTAGTGCAAGAGAAGTAGAGCAGCACTCTCGAACCAACACCTAAAATAATAGCAAAAGAGAAAATATCCAGCAAAATAAACACCACAAGTCTTGGTGTGTACTCAATGTATGAGAGTCGATCCAGCTATAAGTCAAGCCTAGGGTTTGAAGCTGACCTACTAGGTACAAGGGCTTCCTCCGATAGGGTTGAGCTGTGCATTTGCAAGAGTTGGTCCGAAATGCCTGAGCCTTCCTAGGATCACGATAATTTTCCCCAATAGGATTAAGCTTTTTTGAATCGGTAACCATCACACGAATGTTGGTTTGATATGGTTAAACATGATGTGAATAGCTTGTATATTCCCGAGAGCTTGGGGCAAAACTTGTGGTTGATTCTTGATTGTTTTATTTTATGTATTACTTGTAATGCTGAATGTTTGATCTGGTTAGCAGTGAGTTGATTATGTGAGTCAGCAGTAGGCCGAGATGGCTGTGATTATTGGATTAGTTTGGATGGAAGTTAGGTATCACCTTGTGAACTATTGTTGTTGAGTCGTGAGTTGGGTTTATCTATTGTTGTCCCCTTTGTACTCCTTTTTGTTATATTGTATATCTATATCTTACCTTTTTGGTGCCTTACATACTTGGTACATTATTCGTACTGATATTATGAGCCTGATGGCACTGCATTCATGCCTGCAAGTATTAATCAATAGATAATTCATGATCCTCGTAGCTGAGTGGAGTTTCAACTTGATTTGTATGCTCCATGTTATCTGGAGTTACCAATTGTTATGGTTTTGGTTTAATAGCTAGGTCGGAGCCCTCTCTCGATTAATTGATCATTATTGTACTTGTAGAGGCTTGTAAAATTATGTTGTGGTTGTAAAACTATTGTAGGCCTGGGTGTCCATATTGTAAAATTGTTATTGTTTAGGTGTGGCCTCGTTGGCCCGTTGTAGATAACCGTTGGGTTGAAATAGAGCTTTCACTATAAACTCTGATAATGGTTGTTGTCTTTATATATGTTATTAAATTGGTGCAATGCCGAGCCTCGTCAGCTTAGGCTAGTTGGTTGTTGGTTCGTTAGTTAGAGGTTCGCTTGATCAATTTAGGTATTGGGTGTCGATCGCGTCTATTCGGGTTTGGGATGCGACACCAACTCAATTCTAACTTGGATTAGATTTGGGATAAGGTTAATGATCCTTTAGCTTGAGGGTATGTTCTCCATGAAAGAAATCATTAGGCGCTTTGATTTCTTGAAAAAAACGAAGTGAAAATGATTTTAGGGCCAAAAATCTCTTAAATAGGCGGGCTGACAGGGCCTAGCGCAGTGTGCCGCACGATGCAATAGTGCACGTATGTGTGCGCATACCTGCGCCCCTGTCCACGTGAGGATGCCTGTCGACGTGCATATCTACATGCATTTGTCTGCCAACATGTTGTCGCTTGGCCCCCGTGGACGTCTTTGCTCGGGCAATTTTATTTTCTTATTATTTCACTTTCAGATAATATAAAAATAAAAATGTAACCCGTAAAATATTTCTTCTCACTAGATCCAGCAGCACCCACTTACGAGGTATCACATCAATGTGACATAATCACTAACAGTGTGAAACGCATCATTTGATCACATGACTAATTCACATGTATATCATAATTCGCACGGATGATCCAACATGCCGAACCATGGCCAGCTATCAATATGTGTATCACAATAAGCACACACAACTCAATGTGACATAATCCCAACGGTTGTGAAACACACATACAAATCATGATGCATATGTTAATGTATGACTTACAGTTTAAACGCGTAATCCAATGTAAATATCAATTATAATGTTAAATTAGACATGAAAACGATGTTTATAACAATATATTAGCATAAATAAAATGCTCAAATTTTTATACAATATGTAAAATATGAAAATCAGATATAGCGTGTTACAATAACCCAATATGGAAATCACATTCCGCGCACATAAAATGCTCAAATAGTTATACAATATGTAAAATATGGAAAGCAGATATAGCGTGTCATAAAAATCCAACACAGAAATCACATTCCGCATACAGGCTCATCAGAGGCGGATCTAAGATTTAGAGGTTACGAGTGCCACGTTGCTCTGAACATAGAAGTTACTATTAGAAAATTGGTAATTTTTGATGGATGACCCGTTGAAATTTGGCTCATTAGTAAGGGATTTTCAATGAAAATTCGTCGAAAAAGTTATCAACGACCCAAATTTTGATAAGTTTAGTCTAAAATAATAATTTTTTGTTAGTACATATTTTTATTTACACTATCCAAATAAGGCAACATTTTGTCAATTTGTTCAACTTTGAATTTCAATTTGATTATTCATCCTTTCGATTCATATAGACAAATCGGTCAAACAAAAAAATGAAATCGTTACAATAATTTAGTACAAACAAGAATTAAATTTTACTTGTGAATGATCATGGTGAAAGAACAAAATAACTACCAGTAGTCAATATGTATTTCCAATTTCATTGTTAAGCCGTTATGACATTAAGCCAAGAGATTAATTTTTAGATTTTACAAAAGAAAGAACATTTAATTTGTATTATACTTAAAATGTTAAATTAATATTGAAACAAAAGAGGGAAAAGGAAAAATATTAAATAAATATTGAGACAAAAGTTCAGGAGGGAAAAGAGGAAAGTCCAAAGGAAAATAAAATTCATGCATATCTATAGTTTTCGGCTTGCAAGCAAAAAATTAAAACCCATCCCCACAACTGGCAGAGTCGAACTTCCCACCAGCTGGGTGAAAATTGAATCCTTCGCCACTGGCATCATAATTTGCTTTGTTACTTTGAGTGGCTGGTAAAATATTTATACGATTGCTTTGATGTATATATATACATGCATACACAACGTTTCAACCAAAATTTGCAGGTGTCATGGCACACTCTCTGACTTTTAATGGATCCGCACCTGAGGCTCATCATCTCGCATGTACGCTATGCCTATATATATAGTATGTCGCAAACAAGTCAAACAAGAAAAATTCGCTCATTAAACTCAAAACATAACTTACCTCATTCAAAGAAAAGTTACTCCTTCCATTCTAATTTATGTGGTGGTGTTTAGTTGAATATAGAGTTTAAGAAAGAAAGGATCTCTGAAACTTGTGGTCAAAATCAAGTTATATAATCATCTCACTAAGGATAAGATGAGAAGTTTAAAATTAAATTATGTCTAATTCGAAATATATGATATTCGTTTAGGGATATATTAAAAAACAAAAATATAACACTTAAAATAGAACAAAAATGAATTTAATTTAAAAACCTATGCTAGCTAGTCGTTCGTCTGATAAGGTCTGCAGGCTGTTGTTTAACTTATCATTTAATTTATCAACCCTAATATAATATACAACATAATATACGAGTAATCTAGAGCTTCGTCACCTTTGCATTTTCTTAATCTAAATGTTGCCATCACCCTCCTTTTATCATGTTAGAATAAGCAGATAAATATTTGTCCTGTTCGTTAAGGTCAAGATTCTTGTCTTACTTGTCTAGTTAACCTTGCCTAATTAACTTCATTAAAGAAACATAAGAACTGTATAATTAAGTCCTTGTTAACGACCAAATTCGAAATTTCAAACCAATCATTTTACATATGTGACTGTGCGCTTAACGTGGAAATTGGTCATTTCCTTTATTGAAGAAAATAACCGTGCGATAATCTTTTGTGTTATTTTTATATTTCTTATTTATAAAAGATAAAGATATTTTGTAAAAAAAAGTTATTGTAACCCTAAAATAAAACTGTAAATGTCTACATGGCATCCGGTGTCCTAAATTCACTCATAGACTCGAACAATGCAAATTTTAAGATATAAATAAATTCTATTAAAAACAAAATCATTATATTTGGCTCGAGGGTCATACGTATAATCATAATTACAATGTAAATGCTCAAATCTTAAAACATGAACGACAGTGTAAATATAGCTTATATGACATTGAAGTCTTGAGAACATAAATACAGTAGACTCGAAAATACCCATTGATGTATAGCAGCTGGAGATGGACAGAGGTACCTAACGAATGTCCATATCTTCCTGCGTGTCTGTACCTTCATCCTAAAATAATGCAGCACTTCGATAAAAAGGAACGCGAGTACATGTTGCATAGTACTCAGCAATTACCACTTACCAGAACATGGAAGGGTATTAATAAACAGCACATATATCAAGGTGAAGATATCTTCTTAAAAATCATTAATAGTACATACATCAAGGTGAAGATATCTTCTTAAAATCATTAACTCTTTATTGCCCGTTCGACAACAATTCACATGTATTCACCAAGGAGTACATACACCACTTTAGAAGTCATACACCACAAATTAGTTCACGGTGGATAGTCTCACCTCCTATCAGGCCAAGTAATATGCCATGGTCGTAACATGATGGGTCGTCTTCTCCACTAACAGGCTATAACATATGCATCTTGGGTCGTGACATGGCGGGGAATCGCTTCCGCTACCATGTGTATTCACCATGAGCCATAACATATCGGGTATTTTCCTCCATTACCAGGCGTATGCATCATGGACGTAACATGGCGAGTATATAACTCCATAACCAGGAAGATTTCTTATGCAGCATGGGTTGTAACATGACGGGTAGTCTCCTTCACTACCAGCTATACTAGGCCTAACTTAGAGCTCAAAAGCATAAATGGTAGATTCTCTAATCATATTAATGATAAAGTTCATTTAGCACTCAAAGCTCATAATTCATATTCGAGGTCATTTCCTACATCTTTAATTAAAAAATTTGGCTATTGATGTGCCGTGAAATTATGACACATTTGATGTCTTTTACCTAAGCTTTTACTGTCTTTTAGCTTATTTTATTTTAGCTTAAAATATTGTGTTATAGGTACTCAGATGAAAAAATGGCCAAAACAAGGAAAAAATGGCAAAGAACCAGAATTAGACATGTTATGGACAGAATGTTTCATGTACCCGTACATGTAACTGTAAATGAGCTCATTGCCTGTGGTGAACTGATGACCCAGATACCGAGCCACATACGACCTTAAATCTCACTTACGAGCCATATGTCTGGTCGTTGAAAAAAGGGTCACTATCCATTAGCTCAGAAATCGGAGGTGCAATGTTATGGTTGCAAATTTATGGACCGCAAGTTGATTTCATGTACCGCTTATGAAGTACAGTGGAACTGGGGAGCTAATCCACAGTGCCTCCCACAGACCGTAGGTCCATTCCAAGGGAAGCACATCATGAAGAAGGAACCCTTCAGAGGTGTAGATCATCTAGTCGACCACTTATGGTTATCATCTATGGATTGTATGTCAAATTCAGGGGTTATAATGGATTTATGGTGAAACTTTTAGAAAATTGATTGAGTCATTTATGGAGAGCTGAAGATGATCTAAGGACCGTACATGGGTTTTATGGTCAGTACGTGATACCAACATATATTTTTGTTAGATTTTATTCTAAGTTTGTAGGCCAACATAAATATTTTTTTAGGGGCTTTCTATAGTATCTATTGCAGAATATTGACGCATGTGTTAGACCATTGAACATCTCTTTTTCTTTGTTGTTTTTGAGGAGAGAATATTGTTTCTGTGATCATTTTTCTTGATAGTTGAAAGTACTTATGAATTCTTTGTAATATTGTGTTTGTTTTAGAATTATGGGTATCTAAATCTAATACAAAAGTTGTGGAACCAATATCGGTATTTGTGTCATGGGATTTTCGTGCTAATATATGAATAACGAATTTTTGATATCTATTTGTCTCTCGCTCGTCCTTAATCATTGATTGGTGGTTGAAAATATTAATTTGATCTAGTTTTTCTAATTTACTTAGAAAAATGAATTAGTGTTTGGAAAAACTAAATAGTGCGAATTCGAGGTGTTAACCCTCGTTTAATAGACTTTCGTAGGAATAAGTTGAGTTTAATTGGCATTAATTGATCATTCTTAATTATAACTCTTGTATATTTAAAAATATTATTAAAAAGTATAATTCAAGTATTGAAATATATTGAGTAATGATTTAGATATCATATGCATATGTATAATAGCGCATTAGCTGCAGAGTGCATGAAAACCTAAGACATCACATCCCATAGATGGATACACAATCTTGATTTCTTAATGCAAATATTTTGCAAATCAATTAAAATAGTAGTCTTTAGTAGCTTAACAATATTAAAACCTTTCGACTTATATCAAATAGAAATTAAAACCATCAGTTAAGTATTCACCTATTGGTAACTTTTTCATGCCTATTTTCTATGAGATTCAATCCCGACATAGCTGGATTAATATATTTGACCGCGAGCATGTTACATTATTTAATAAGTGTAGTTTGAGCGTATTAAATTTTAGTGTCGTTGTCGGGGAATACTGTTTTCAAATTTACTAAATAGTGTCTACTTTGATTTTAGTCTTTTTCTATTCCACCACACTTTTTTTGTTTTATTATGAATCAAGTGAAATGGTAGTGAGACAAGCACAGTTAGCGGCCAAGGTAGCTGCAACAACTTAAGCTAATCAATTGAAATCGAAACATGTGTTTGCCGACTTTGATCAGGATGTAGATTACAGAAACACAATTGTCTCGCCACGAGTTGATGATGCCACCTTAAAAATAGAAGACAATATTTATATTATGCTGAAAGTTGGGGTTTATTTCATAATTCCGCTGATGATTACTCGTATTAACATCTGAAGAATTTTCTTAGGTTTTGTGCCATGTACAAACAAAATAATGTGACAGAGGATGCTATTTGTCTAAGGGTTTTCAAGTATTCTCCTGTTGATATGGCTCGAACAAGGATTCATAGTTTTTCGCTGAACTCCATCCACACATGAGGTGAGCTGGTCCATGTATTTTTGATGAAGTGGTTTCTCCACTTAAAAAGGTTGAGCTGAGAGATAAGATCTTTCATTAAATAACTTTCAGGGGAGCAACTATTCGAAACATGGAAGCACTTCAAAAAGTATCAGTTGAGGTCACCAAATACAATCATGGTTTAGTGAAAATATATTATGGGAGAAGTTAAGTATGGAATTGGATCATTTGAACCAATCTATAATTAATAATATTGTTGGGGGATGTTTCATAGATAAAATCTTCACTCGAATATCTAATATGCTGGATAAGCTAAGAAAACACAATCAGGCTTAACATTCAGGTGATACATGCGGTGGCATCTCTTATGGAACTCTTTTTCTGGCCAACATGATCAAGAAGTACCAACATAGAGATCAGTTGATCTCCAATCTTTCTACCAACATTAACTTATTGACCAAGCGGTTCACCGAAAGAGAAATAAAAAAGGAAATGTGGTGGAAGAAGTTCAAGCAATGCATAATGCTAGCTATTCATAGTGGGTAAATTAGTATCAAGATGGGCCTAAAATGCATTTTGAGGATGAAAATTATATAAACAATGCTCAGGGAGGTTATCAGAGACAGAACTATCAGAGGTCAAATAATAAGAATCAATGTAGACCTCAACCGCAAAGGCAGAGTAACTAGGGTGAAATTATTAGAACCAAGGTGGTTCAAATTAGGGTAACTAGAAAAAAGACAAGAATTTTGGGAATAATATCTCTAATCCTTATTAACTACCTAAAGGGAAGTCATCTAACTCACAACAGTGGCGAGAGGGTCCTTTTCATGAACATGGCAGTTCAAAATAGAAAAGCATGCTGGAAAGGGTTCTACAAAACCAAGAAAGGTCTAACAATTCCATGAAGATTCTGACTGAGATTGTGAGTTCTCACACTACATCTATTCAAAAATTAGAGTTACAGATGAGAGATATACCTATGAAATAGAATTCGAGGCAAAAATGACAACTTAACTAGAAACACAATTGTGAATTCAAAAGGTAATGGGAATGTTTCAATATCTCACTGCATGGCTATAACTACATGAAGAGGTAAGTTGCTCCAAATAGAATGTGAAAGAAGGGTCGAAGCTGAAGCTACTATAATAAAGGATGATGCATAGGTTGAGACTCTTGTTGTTGCTGAAAAAGAAATTTTGGTGATGAAGGTAAAGTCTTGAGACATAGGCAATGAGAAAGTTTAGGAAAAGGTGGTTGAAGCTCCTAAACCTATATTATTGATTCTGAAGCATTTTATCCCATTCCCTCAAAGGTCTATTAAGAAGGCAAATGATTTCAAGTTCAAAAAGTATTTTGAAATTTAGAAGCAATTATCTATGAATATTCTGTTCATGGATGCCTTTCAGGAAATGCTAGGTTTTGCAAAATATCTGAAGGACATAATGACCAAGAGGAAAAT
Organism: Datura wrightii; assembly: GCA_035772735.1. Taxonomy (NCBI): domain Eukaryota; kingdom Viridiplantae; phylum Streptophyta; class Magnoliopsida; order Solanales; family Solanaceae; genus Datura; species Datura wrightii. The sequence continues at coordinate 104,333,304 of JASDFA010000007.1, forward strand.
GTTGAAGAATGAAGTGGTAAGTGTCACTCACCAAATCACTTCTATTAACTTAGTTAGTACAATATTGATGTGTTGTGAGTTTACAACACTTTCAACGCTTAAAACTGAGAAAATAACATGGACTTAGGTATGTTTATATGGATATGAGGTACTTTTACTTTGATTCAGAAAAAATAAGTGTTGGAGAAAAAATGTGCAAAAGAAGCCTAAAAATGCAGAAAATCAGCCAAAGTACAAGTCTCAGTACGAGCCGTACTGAGAACCATGGGGAAAGTTAGAAGGCTGGAATAAGTGAAAGGCAATATATGACTCTCAGTACGAGTTGTACCAAGATGGTACGAGCCGTAATTGTTTAGAGAAATTTGTACAAAGGTAGACTCTTGGTATGGATGGACTCACGGATCGTAGCATCAACATACGACTTGTACCATGAGCCTTGGTGAACTTAAAATGATTCTTCAATACTTGGCAGAACTTCAAACAAAACAAGCAGTACGAGTCGTAGGAGGAAAGTAATGAGTCATACCACAACACTCGTGGAAAATTTCAGAAGATGTCAAAGTTCTTAGGGTCAAACCACAAATGCATTGTACGACTCGTAGGACTGTGGTATGAGTCGTACTAGCCTGCCAACACTTAGACAAATCTGCAGCAGCCAGGGACATATGAGAAGTAGGTATGACTCGTACAATCCTACTACGGGTCGTAGGTCCAGTCGCGATATAGTCGGTGCCAGATATGGAAAACTCCCTGTTAGCTTAGGAAAATGTTTCTAATGTCTGTATAAATAACTTTATTTTAGTGAGAGAAGATAGAAACGAAGTAGGAGACATATGAAGAATATTATGTTGTGAATTTTTATCATGTTTTAAGGAGAAATTCTTAGGATCTAATTCCTGATTTCCTACATTGTTCTTGAGTTTGTTCTTTGATATTAAGTGTTTGTCTATGAGTGCAAATTGTAGTCTTACAACCATGAGAGGCTAAAACCTCCACAACTAGGGGTTGTGGAAACCATGCATCACACAAAAGTAATTTAAAACCAATGCTAAATGCTTGTATTGTATTCTTTTCATATTTAAACTTCTTAATGGTGTACAACGTTAGGACTTGCCAAATTCTTTACTTGCTTTAACCTAGAGAAGTAGGGATTAGGAAAAAAGAATTACAACAAAGCCTTGGTCTTTATGGTCATTGTATTAACTTGAGTTGTGATCACAGGATAGTTAAATTTGAAATATATTGATAACGATTAGTTTGAAATCGCTCATGAGAACTGACCAGGTGATTGATTAAAGTCATCCAATAGGGATGAGCCAGTCGTTTGGATGAACCCTAGTTATCAGTTCTACAAGTAAGCATTGGGATTAATCATGTGTATATACCCGAAATAGTTATGAACGCATGTGTTACACCCCGTAAGTTCTTGACACTTAGTTGGCCTATTCGCATGTTGGTTAAGAGTTTTAGAATACCATACATGCGAGAAAAGGACCCGGGGAGAGACCAGACAAGCGCCAAGTCAGAGCGTCGCAAGGCAAATGCGACATATAAATCGCATTCGACAAATGCGACTTAAAGAGGAGGGGTTCGGGCCCAAGTATATAAGCCTCCAACTTCGTTTTTAAGTTATATTTTCATTTTATTTCCAGTGAAAAACCAGAGAACAGAGGAGGATGAAGGTTCAACATAAATTTCCTTCCGTTTACGTCATCAAACGCAACCCAAACTCAAATTAACTTCGGGTAGCGAAGTATAAAGCTGCAGGGAGCATTCCTACGGAGTTAGTTTCGTGAAATTCGGCCGACGAATCATCGTCTCACAAGGACAAGGTAAGTGGAATTGCTCCAAACTAGTGTTAATATACTCCCAGCATTAAAGTGAGTATTTATCCCTTCTAGACTTCCGAGAAATTATGAGTTTTTGGCCGTTCTTCGATAAGTCGAAGAATAGGCAGTAGGAATATCTGTAAGTATGGTTTCTTTCCAAAATAATAACAGAATTAATTCTATTCTTTCATGAATATGAATATAGTTGGGAGAAATAGGTGAATACTAGCCGAGCTACGCCAGTTAATCAAAAAGTCGGCAGTTGAGGTATGTAAAGCCGGTTTTTTTCGGCAAGCGAGTAGTTACAGTATAGAAAAATAGTACGAGCTCCAGTAGAACGTTTCAGAAGCCGTATATTATGTTTAGTATAAATTTATTAAGCATGTTAGAATTATTATACAGTGTTCAGCATGAGAATCTGTAAAATAATATCAGTCCCAACAGAATATTCCAGAAATATTATTTCAGACTCAGTATATCTCAGTATCAGATTCAATATATTTTAGTATGAGATTCAAAACAGAATATCAGAATATAATATTATTATCAGATTCAGTATATATATTACATGCGGTTATTGCTATCTGTAGAGACATGATTGTTCTGTGTTGGGCACCCTTAGAGCTTCCTTGACTGCCCCAGGGTTAATAGCTGTGTCGACTCGCCCGCCAGAGGGTGAGGATACGTCGCTCTACGGAGTGGCATGCCGTCCGCCAGCGGACGAAGATGGGATGCAGATTCCCCATAGCAGGCTGATCAACACTATACCACACCCCCTGTCGAGCGCTTGCGCCCGAGGTGCAGATTTCAAATTTCAGATTACAGATTTTAGATTTTAGATTTCAGGAGTCCTCCAGACTCAGATACAACTATAGTCAGGGGCCCAACGAGCCCAAGTTGCATACCCAGGGGCCGACATGATGCTCATAGTTACTAGGTGGATAGTATGACCTAGGTAGGGGTATATATATTATGTGCTGGTTGGTACCTTACGGCTTATGGGGATAGTAAGGTTCTTGTATGCTATGTTGTGTTAGTTCTTAATAGATAGAAAGTAGACCGCCATGTTATTAGGTATGACTCTTACTCTTTTCAGTAAAGTTACGCACTTTTCAGTCAGTCTTTGCCCCTCTCTTATTACTTCAGTATCTATCAGTATTATTGTTTTCTTTCAGTTATTTTCAGTTATTGCTTTGCATACTCAGTACCAGTGGTACTGACGCCCGTTTTGGGGCGCTGTATTACTTTCCTGCAGGTACTCATAGATGAGGAGCAGATCCCTCGTAGTTCCAGCCAGCGTACAGAGTCTTCAGCTCCTGTCATCCGGAGCTTGACAGCTAAAGGTTTACTTCATTTTTGTTTGTACAGTATGGGTAGGCGGGGGCCCTGTCCCGACCATCTTATTATTCTTAGAGGCTTGCGGATTGTATATTCCCTGTGGTTAGTTTTACCGGTCGTATAGGGCCGTGTGTATATTTTTAGTTTGCATGTGATGGCTGTGTGGGGCCTTGTTCAGTTGTCAGTTGGTGACCTTGTCGGTCACAGATCAGTTTAGCGCTTGATTCTACTTTTCAGTGATAACTAGTCAGCATGGTGGCCTTGTCGGCCAGCATAGGTTCCCTTATGCTCAGTTGTTCTGGTTGACTGTTATATTCCTACAGGTGGCTATAGGCTTTGTCGGCCAGAGGATGTATTTACAACCGTTATATATCCCGTTGTTTTCATAAATCCAGAATTAGAGCCAGCCGGGCACCAGAAGTGCTTAGGCTCAATGGTCCAGCAGTCCAGGTCCTAGTAGGGCACCAGGTGCCAGTCATGCCTCCCAAGGCGGGGCGTGATAAACTTGGTATCAGAGCAAGGTCGTATCCCAGGGAGTCTGCAAGCCGTGCTAAGTAGAGTCTTGTATATGAATGTGTTGTGCACCACATACCATAGGCAGGAGGCTGCAAGGCATGATAGGGTGGTTACTCTTTCTTCATATTCAGTCGTGCCATAAAGCAGTACAGTGTAGGGTTGAGTCCCTAAATCTTATTATACTCTTTGTTTACAGATAAAATGTCAAATCAGCGACATCCTATCACAGGTAGAAGATTGGACATAGCAGCAAGAGACGACACCAGCAGGATGCCTCAGTCTCGTTTAGAATCAGCCCGATCTTAGGGCGATACAAAGGCATCGTCTCAACCTTCTCAGTAGTCTCCACCCCATCAGGAGCCACTCGGGATGACACCACCTCCGACAGTTCCTATACCTACACCATCTGACTAGGAGGTCAGGAGTGCAGTAGTTATATTAGGCAAATGATGGCTACTCAACGCCAGTCAGTGCCATCTACAGCGGCAGAATCATCAAGTGGGCTTGGTAGTTCGAGGATCCGAGAATTCATGGAACTAGGTCCCCCACAGTTTACCGGGACATATCGAACAGAGGACCCCCAGGACTTTCTGGATCAGATGTAGAGGATTTTTCGGGTAATGCATGTTACATCTACAGAGTCGATCGAATTGGCGGTATTCCGACTGTGGGATATTGCCGTGTTGTGGTATGAGAGTTGGGAAAGGTCTCGAGGGAGAGATGTTGCCCCTCTGACCTGGTCTAACTTTTCAAAGGTCTTCCTGGACCGTTATCTACCACAATAGATCCGACAGGCCCGGATGGACCAGTTTTTACACCTAGAGCAGGGGGCGATAAGTGTTTGAGAATACGCCCTGCAGTTTGATTCTTTGGCCTGATATGCTCCAGCCTTTGTAGACACCATGCCATCCAGAGTCCATCGGTTTATTATGGGGCTGAACCAAGAGTATATTGAGGCCTATATGACAGCTACTTTGCGGGAAGATATTGATATTTCTCGAGTACAGGCTTTTGCTCAGGCTTTTGCGCAGGGACAGGTCATATGAGTTACAAGGGGAGATTCGGAGAGGGCCTAGGCCATGGTTGTTAGATAGGCCACCTAGACCCCCGCCTCCATCACAGCAGCAGAGGGGTAGATTCAGTCGCCGAGGACAGTCAGAGTCCGGCGGAATTTCTCGAACAGTAGATTCACCCTAGCATAGGAGGGCAGAACAGTGCTGGTATACACCACCACTTTGCCCTATTTGCAGCCGACGCCACTCTGGAGCTTGCAGATACGGCTCCACAGGGTGTTATATATGCTGACAGGAGGGTCATGTGATGAGAGATTGTCCAGCCAGGGGTCAGGGTGACTGGGATAGACAGGACAGGGCATCAGCAGGGTCGTGAGCTCCAGCAGCCCCGACAGGGCGCAGGCCCTCAGTTTCAACAGGCAGAGGCCGAGGCAGATCAGGGGCCTCTAGTTTAGGTGCGGGCCCAAGCCCTACCTATGCATTACCAGGGAGACAGGATTCAGAGGCGTCTCCAGATGTTGTGACAGGTATGATAACTATTTGCTCTCACCCTGCTTATGTATTAATCGATCCGGGATCTACCTTGTCCTATGTTACCCCATTAGTGGCTCAAAAGTTTAGTATTGTACCAGAATTTCTTCGGCAAGCCTTTTCAGTATCTACACCCGTCGGTGACTCTATTATAGCCAGAAGGGTTTATCGAGGGTGTACAGTAAAGGTTGCTAACCGTCAGACTACAACAGATTTGGTAGTGTTAGAAATGGTTGATTTTGACGCCATTATGGGTATGGATTTGTTAGCTCCATGCTATGCCAATGTAGAATGCTGGACCAAGACGGTCCGATTCCACTTTCCAGGGGAGGCAGTCCGAGAGTGGAAGGGCAGTACAACTATGCCAAAAGGCAAGTTTATTTCCTATCTTCGAGCGAGAAAGTTTAAAGCCAAGGGGTGCATTTACCACATTGTCAGAGTTTAGGATGTTCGGGTAGAGCCTCCGACTCTCCAGTCTGTTCTAGTGGTTAATGAATTTCCCGATGTATTCCCAGATGAGCTACCTGGTATTCCCCCAGAAAGGGAAATAGACTTTGCAATTGATTTATTACCAGGCACTCAACCCATATCAATTCCCCCTTATCCCATGGCTCCTGCTGAACTCAGAGAACTAAAGGAGCAGTTGAAAAATTTGTTAGACAAGGGCTTTATCAGGCCGATTACTTCACCTTGGTGTGCGCCAGTTCTGTTTGTAAGAAAGAAGGATGGTTCCCTCCGCATGTGTATAGACTATAGACAACTGAATAAAGTTACTGTCAAGAATAAGTATCCGCTTCCCAGGATAGATGATCTGTTTGAACAGTTACAGGGAGCTAGATATTTCTCCAAAATTGACTTAAGGTCCGGATATCATCAGGTTCGGGTTCGTGAAAGGAAAATTCCAAAGACTGCCTTCAGGACCAGATGAGGCCATTTTGAATTCTTAGTCATGTCCTTTGGGCTTATGAATGCTCCAACCGCGTTTATGGACCTGATGAACAGTATTTTCAGGCCATACCTGGACTTGTTCGTGATAGTGTTTATTGACGATATTCTGGTGTATTCTCGCTCAGAGGCAGACCACCAGGGTCATTCCGGACAGTGCTCCAGATTCTCATGGACCATCAGCTATATGACATGTTCTTAAAATGTGAATTCTGGCTGAATTCAGTAGGCTTTTTGGGTCATATCATGTCAGATGTTGGTATACAGGTAGATACCCAGTAAATAGAAGAAGTAAAAGCATGGACCAGACCTACCACTCCGACCAAGGTACGCAGTTTCCTGGGGTTAGCAGGGTACTACAGGAGGTTTGTTGAAGGATTTTCCACCTTAGCAGCACCTCTGATTAAACTGACGCAGAAGGCAACAAAATTTTAGTGGACTGAGGCATGTGAGCAGAGCTTCCAGCAATTGAAAGACAGGATTGGTGGGCCCGTAAGTTTACGGGTCGTACAAGTAATATAGTGGCCCTTTTTAAGAGCCGAATGTCGAACCCACAGGGACTGGACTAATTCAGCTAACTATCGAGTTCAAGTGTGATATTAAATGCTGCAAGTGTTGATTATAGAAGTTTTCAATAGAGTTACTTAAGTCTGGGGGCGGTCAACGAAATACTCTGAATTAATTCAAGGAGCAACTAGAGTTAAAGCCAGATAATCATGCGATACTACGATTTGCAATGGTTTATGTATGAAACTATCAATTGCCATCTCACATAATTGTTCGGTGGTTCGTTAGGGATTAAAAACCGACAAGCAAGTGCACGTGGTCAAACAAGTAGTAAGTGGCTTTAGTAAGCCAAGTATCGATCCACAGAGACTCTGGATAAGTGAAAATTGCTTAAGTATACTATATTCTATCTCACTTCTAAATATGCTGACAACAACGTAACCAAAATTTGAATAATTTGTTTTATAATTTCTATACTAAAACTACTAACAAATATCTACTTTGAATTTAAACTATGGATATGAGCATGCCGAGGTTAAGAACATGTAATGAACTGATTATAATCATAAATTGGTTAATCTTTTCTTCCAGTTGCTAGCCAAGAACATTAGCCAAGAGATTAAAACTCTCGTATTTAATCTCACTTAAGAATCATAAACCATCCGTCTACATTTCTGTGATCAAATGCAATTCATGACCTAGCAATACAATTCTGGTTCCTAAATTGATTAATACGACTTTCAAGTATATTTCTATCAGGAAAGCACATCAAAACTCAATTTTCCCAAATCAAGTAAAGAAAAATATCCTATTAATTCACAACTTTCCAATTTCGTGCTCTCTCGAGTGAAATCGGACTTTTTAGATGTACATTAATGTCGGCCACACACCAATGCAGTAGAAACAAGAATTAATAGAACAACATGGAAGAAAAAGATGAAAAACCATATAATTAATAATCAAAATTCATCACAAGTGTTCATAACCTAAGCAAGGAAGGGAATTAGCCACTCATTTGTGGATTAATCATCCTAAAACAAGTGTTAATCATACAAACAATTGAGTTAAAGAAGAAGGAAAGAGAGAAAAAACCCTGAACTTTTCGTCCCTCAACTGCCTGTAACCCACGTCCTTGCTCCACCAAGTCTGAATTATGAAAAATAAATTTAAGTGTTCTATTTATACTAGTGGGAATTTTTCCCGGAATAACAAGCAACGTGTCACGGAGTGCATCGCGGAGCACTGCCTCCGTGACACGGTGTGGACGCGGACCCTCACTGGAATTTGGGGGTCCAGGTATAAAGCATCACGTGGCACGGCATGCAACGCAGAGGCTTGCCACCGTGCCACGGAGCTGTCGTGAGGCTCCACTGGAATTTATGCATTTTTCCACCCTCCAGGCAGAATGCCTCCGCGATGGCAGCGTGACACGGCTCCATCGCGGAGCCCCTTTAATTAGTGCAGTCCATTGCTTTTTCCCTTGCTCGCATCCAAGTCCAACTCCGATATCCTCCAACATGCATTTTAGCTTCTCGAAATCACATTTTCCCTACAAAACAATGCTAATCATGTTGGTTAGTATAAATTCACATTTTATTACCAATTACATGAAAATGTATACACATTGCACGATAAACAAGGCGGAAATGATACGTTTGAGTGTCACTTGGGCATATAAATCTGCCCAAGATCACTTACCCCACTCTTAAATCCTTGTTCGTCCTCGAACAACAAACACACAATTCATGCAAATTTACATCCCAACCTTCGCCACTATGGTGCGACAATTTGAGCTACGGTCATACCGATCATTCAATATTGCGAATCATCAAGAAAACATGCATGGTCTTACAATGCAATGACCTTTAATACATCAAGACTTCCTAGACTTTAAGAATCGACTCTCGATATCGGCAAACTCATGTGAATCAGCTAATCAAGATATCCGACACGAAAATCAATCTTTCATCAAGCATGTGCCCTCACAACTCAAGAGAATCTTCCCCTTTTTGCTCATGTGACATACAAACATTCAAGTAGGGGCATGTAAAAATTAATTTCACTCTCTCTCCCAAAATAATTCACATGCATCATGTCATGACCCATAAGCTTGCCCTTAGTGTATTACTCCACTAATATAAAGAAATGCAATGTAAGATCACGTTGGACTTTAATGGGTTGTAATGGAAGCTATGGAACTAGTATATATTGGATTAGCCAATAATAGCCACTAGCATCCTTAAGCTCCTTTTCAACACATTCCCATCAACTCATGGACATTGTTTCTCTCTTTTCTTTCTTCATCATCCCATTCATGATGATTTACTTTCGTATGGCCCATTTCATCAAGCACACTTGCCACGAAAACAAAGGTTTTTCATGCACCTTCATTGTCATTTAGTTATAGCAAGTGCACCTTCAACCTTTTCTTTTCTTCCCTCTCTCTGCTCTTCTTTTTCTTTTCACCATTCTCACTCTTTGGCACTTTGGGAAAATTTTTGTTCTTCTTAAGCGCTTAAGAGTTTTGTATAGACTTTACGGCTAATGAAAAGAAAGAATTAAGCTCAGTTTATACATTTTTGGACAAAAGAAAGAAATAATAGGCTAAAGGCTCAACGGGCTGACTAGGGTATACAATCACATAAAAAGGGAAGTATGACAAGAAAAAAATAGAAACTCTCGGTTAAAACAAAGAAATGCCTACATCCTTTCCAACACTACACCTCCTTCATTTCGTTTTGTACACACACCAGGCAAGTTCTAGACACTTCACAATAGCATGGAATAACAATACCTCACTTCACACTTTATGCACATGCTCGATTCAAGATGCATTCACAGACTCTTCAATTAGCTAATTACATGAATTCAAAATTAAGCCTCAATCACACCGAATCGAACTCTACAGCCTAGGTATCTCAACATATTTACAAAATTGCATGCTTCATATGAATCACTTTTGCATTTTGAATATCAAGTACAACACGCAACCAACATTTCACAACCATATAGTAACTACAGGTTCCGTGATGCAATCCACCAAAGAAAAAAAAACTGAAAATAAATTAAAATCACTACTCCTACCAACTACATTTCCCTTAAGACGGTCGTCATCCATCCATCATAGGGAACAGTCACTAACTATGACGTCGGTTCAATGGGACCATTCTCAGTAAAAGAACCGAAAACAAACGCCGAGAAACCCAAAAACAAATATAAAAATTGAAAAATTTTGCAAAACATCAATCATTTCGATGGAAAAATTATTTACAAAATATTTTAATATGAACAAAATATTTTTGCAAAAATTTTAGAAATATCGATCATTTCGATAAGAAAAAATATTTACAAAAATTTTACAGACTTAGCTGGCAACATCAACATTCCACAACACACATCAATTACACAAATAATTACAAATACAGAACAGTTTGCAATTCACAAACACAGGGTAACATACATACAAAAATATAGAGGAAAGCATACAAGCAAACTAGCCCAGCCCAACACCTAACTACTCCCCACCCCACACTTAAACCGAACACTGTCCCCAGTGTTCACAAAAATTAAAAATCACAAAATTGGGTGGTGGAACTCCCTGATCAGTCAAAGTATTCCACTTCTTCATCAGGTGCTGCTGCCTCATCTCCCATGTCCGAGTCGCCTCCGTCGTCGTCATCGGACTCCACATCGGAGTCCTCCCGGCGTGTCTCCTCGTCCGTGGGGACATCATTGTCAGTGGGATCTACAAAGGTTGGCCCCACTCGGCATAGAGCCCTGGCGTTTTCGCCAAACGGGTAATCCAGCTCGAGCTGCCATAGCTCCTCCTCCGTGGCTGGTCTCCCACCGATCCTGAGCTAGAGCATTTGCATTCCAAACATCTATGCCATGTACTGGTCATCACAAGCATATCGCTCGCCAAGCGTCAGCACTGGCTCGTGGGTGGTGTCAGGGGCCTTAGTCTAGGTCACGTCCAAGGCCCGCCGCTCCAACTGCGGGATGTAATCCAAAGCCTCTTCCTCGACGTTGAGGCCCCGGAGAAAGGTGGTGATTAGTCCACTGAACCCATACCTGTGGCCCTGGTGTAGTCGGGCTCTCTTCATGGTGGATATGATGACCGCCCCAACATTAATCTCCAGCCCTTTCATCAGGGCATACACCAGGCAAACACGGTCCCGGGTCACATCAGTCATGTGTACCCCCGGGATTAGGCACGAGCAGACTATCTTCAGCCAGATTCGGGCTTCCCTGTTCATTTGAGAATAAGGCAGAGTCTGGTGGTAGCCCCTTTCCTTGTGTCTGCTCCATCTAGCTGTGGATCGAGCCCCACATAATGTGCGTCTGATGTCGGCATATGGTGGGGTAATATTCAGCTGGCGGAGAACGTGGGCGTCTGTGTCCCGTGCTCCGATGATGGCATTTAGTTGTTGGGGTTCCAGAGTGACTATCTGCCCTCTGATCTTGATGGTGTGGCTTCGATTGCCGGGTTCCAATTAGCATAGAACTCCCGGACCAGGTGTAGATTGCATTCCTTGGGCTCCTGAAATATGAAGCTGAGCCCATCTGCCTCGATCCGTTGAACTATTCGGGGGAACTCCTGTGCTAATGGTTCCCGTGCTATATGCTCCTCGGGGAAGTATTTATTTTCCTTGTGCTTGGCGTACCACTTCTTCCCCTCATCAGTCACCCATCTAGTTCTGTATTGGCGGCGCTGGCCGCGTGGAACTGCTGGTGCAACTGGGACTGCTGTGCCCAGTCTAAGTCTTTTCCTCCCGGTGCCTGAAGTTGATGCAGCCTTGCCTTTATCTTGCCTGCTTGCCATTTTGTCTGTCAATACAAATAAACAAGCGCAATGTCAAGCTAAATGAATATTAACTTCGGCTAAGGTCGGGTTAAGCTAAGTTTACCCCACACTTAGTCCTTAGCTACGGTTACGATACTACGGCAAGAATACTTTATTTACACCAAACAAACAGCTATACAATTCATGCTTAGTGCGTTCAATGAGAAAAATTCGACGGTATAACTTCTGCGTACTACTCAGACTTCGTACAGCTAATCCCAATCACTACCATCTCTAGCAATTCAACCATCGCACTTAGCAAAGAAAAACAATAAAACAAAAACAACAACAAAAAAATATATACACATGAACCTATACAACCAACCCAATTTGAACAATTTTCAACATTCTCCCCAAAACCCGAGAATTCGTCGTCTATTACATTCAAACAATTTTTACAATGACTTATTTCATTCAATACGTACACCCCGGCATATATTTCACAAATTCAACAAGTTACCAATTTCGATTTCAACAACCAAGCCCTAGAATTGAATTTCGCAATTAAATTCGAATAATTCATGCAATCGACAAGTTCAAACGATCATTACAACATTCCGAACATTTATCAATCACTAAATAACTTGAATTCATGCTAAATTTCTACTTAGGGTGATTTATCTCACCTCTCATGCTTAAATTTGAATAAAATCACTAAAAACTTGAGAGAGAATCGGAAAACATACCTCGAAGTTGAATAACCGAAGAAAACATACCTCCAGCCGTGTTTATGGACCTGATGAACAGTATTTTCAAGCCATACCTGGATTTGTTCATGATAGTGTTTATTGACGATATTCTGGTGTATTCTCGCTCAGAGGCAGACCACCAGGATCATTTGTGGACAGTGCTCCAGATTCTCATGGACCGTGAGCTATATGCCATGTTCTCGAAATGTGAATTTTGGCTGAATTCAGTAGCCTTTTTGGGTCATTTCGTGTTGGATGCTGGTATACAGGTAGATACACAGAAAATAGAAGCAGTAACAGCATGGCCTAGACCTTCCACTCCGACCGAGGAACGCAGTTTCCTAGGGTTAGCAGGGTACTACAAGAAGTTTGTTGAAGGATTTTCCACCTTAGCAGCACCTCTGACTAAACTGACGCAGAAGGAAGCAAAATTTCTGTGGACTGAGGCGTGTGAGAAGAGCTTCCAGGAATTGAAAGACAAGCTAACATCAGCTCCAGTGTTAGCATTGCCAGAAGGTACAGAAGGTTATGCAGTTTATTGTGACGCTTTGGGTGTTGGGCTAGGATGTGTGTTGATGCAGCATGGTAAAGTAATTGCTTATGCTTCCAGACAACTGAGGAAACATGAAAAGGACTATCCTACCCATGACCTGGAATTGGCCGCAGTGATTCACACCTTGAAGATATGGAGACATTACTTTTATGGCATCCACGTGGATATTTTCACTGATCATAAGAGCCTACAATATATCTTCACCCAGAAAGAACTGAACTTGCGGCAGCGTCGCTGGTTAGAGCTGTTGAAAGACTATGATGTGAATATTCTATATCACTCAGGAAGGGACAATGTGGTGGAAGACGCCCTTAGCCGTAAGTCTATGGGGAGTTTGGCATACTTACAGCCTGTGCAGCGGGAATTAGCCCAGGAATTGCATCAGTTAGCCAGTTTAGCCATTCGTGTAGCAGAAACATAGGACAACAGAGCGGTAATCTAGAACACCGCAGTGTCGTCTTTAGTCGTGGAAGTAAAGGAACGACAGTGTGAAGATCCTATCCTGGTTCAACTTAGAAATAGAGTTAAGCAAGGAGAGGTGACAGATTTTCAGATAACCGAGGATGGGATATTGCGATATAAAGATCGCCTTTATGTTTCAGAAGTTGCAGGGCTTTGCCAGCAGATTATAGGCGAGGTATATTATGCCCGTTATTCTCTCCACCCAGGTTTGACAAAAATGTACCACGATATAAAAGAAATCTACTGGTGGCCAAGAATGAAGAAGGGGATTGCAGAATTCGTAGCTCAGTATCCCAATTGCCAGCAGGTAAAAGTTGAACATCAGAAACCAGGCAGACTGACTCAGGATATAGCTGTGCCTCTATGGAAATGGGAAGTAGTAAATATGGATTTTGTAGCAGGATTACCCCGCACCAGGCGTAGATATGATTCGATCTGGGTGATTGTTGGCAGACTGACAAAATCAGCTCATTTTCTGCCAGTAAGGGCTACCTTTTCTGCCGAGGATTATGCTGAGCTGTATACCAGAGAAATAGTCAGGTTGCATGGTGTTCCAGTGTCCATTATCTCCGATAGAGGGGTGCAGTTTACAGCTAAATTCTGGCAATCATTTCAGAGAGGCTTGGGGACGCAGGTTTACCTGAGCACAACTTTTCATCCTCAGACAGATGGGCAGGCAGAACGCACCATTCCAACGCTTGAGGATATGTTGCGAGCATGGGTGTTGGATTTCGGAGGTAACTGGGATGAACATTTACCACTCATTGAGTTCTCCTATAATAACAGTTACCATTCAGGTATTCAGATGGCGCTTTATGAGGCATTATATGGGCGAAAGTGCAGATCTCCAGTTGGTTGGTTTGAGGTAGGAGAATCAACATTGATTGGGCCAGATATCATTCATCAGTTAGAGGAAAAAGTAAAGCTTATCAGAGAACGTTTACTGATTGCTTAGAGCCACCAGAAATCTTATGCTGATGTGCGGCACAGAAACTTGGAATTTAATGTGGGTGATTGGGTGTTTCTGAAAGTTTCTCCGATGAAGGGTGTAATGAGATTTGGCAAGTATGGCAAGCTTAGCCTGAGGTTTGTTGGGCCTTATCAGATTTGCCGAAGAATAGACCAAGTGGCATATGAGTTAGACTTACCTCCAGAGTTAGAATCTGTCCACCCAGTTTTTCATGTATCAATGCTGAGAAAGTGCATAGGAGATCCCTCAAGAATTTTCCCAATCCAAGATGTTCAGGTTACAGAGGAGTTGGCCTATGAAGAAGTTCCAGTAGCCATACTAGACCTGCAGATCCGTAGATTAAGAACTAAAGATGTTGCTTCTTTCAAAGTGTTATGGCGTAACAGGAACTGAGAGGAAATGACTTGGGAAGCAGAAGAAGATACGAAAGCCATATACCCTCAGTTATTTCAGACTTATTCAGCAAGAGGTATGTTAATATTGTTGTTTTATGAGTTGCTTTAAATTCATGTGTATAAGTGAGATGTTGACTTCAGTTTATTATGAAATGAATGCTATAGAATTATATGGAGTACCTGTATTGGACTTTTCTGTGTTTCAGGATTTTTTAAATAGTCCATATTATAGGGGAAACTTTGCCGAAATTTTTCCAGAATAAGTAGAACAAGTTAAAATTTCTGTAAACAGAAGTTAACATTCGAGGACGAATGTTGTTAAGGGGGAAGGATGTTACACCCCGTAAGTTCTTGACACTTAGTTGGCCTATTCGCATGTTGGTTAAGAGTTTTAGAATGCCATACGTGTGAGAAAAGGGCCCGGGGAGAGACCGGACAAGCACCAAGTCGGAGCGTTGCAAGGCAAATGCGACTTATAAATCGCATTCAGCAAATACGACTTATAAATCGCATTCAACAAATGTGACTTAAAGAGGAGGGGTTCGGGCCCAAGTATATAAGCCTCCCACTTGGTTTTTAAGTTATATTTTCATTTTTAAATAGAGGAGGACGAAGGTTCAACATAAATTTCCTTCCGTTTACGCCGTCAAATGCAGCCCAAACTCCAATTAACTTTGGGTAGCGAAGTATAAAGCTGCAGGGAGCATTTCTACGGAGTTAGTTTCATGAAATTCGGCCGACGAATCATAGTCTCACTGATCCAAGGTAAGTGGAATTGCTCCAAACTAGTGTTAATATACTCCCAGCATTAAAGTGAGTATTTCTCCCTTCTAGACTTCTGAGAAATTACGAGTTTGCGGTCGTTCTTCGATGAGTCGAAGAATAGGCAGTAGGTATATCCATAAGTATGGTTTCTTTCCAAAATAATAGTAGAATTAATTCTATTCTTTAGTGAATATGAATACAGTTGAGAGAAATAGCTGAATACTAGCCGAGCTACGCCAGTTAATTAGAACGTCGGCAGTTGAGGTATGTAAAGCCGATTTCTTTTGGCAAGCTAGTAGTTCCAGTATAGAAAAATAGTACGAGCTCCAGTAGAACATTTCAGAAGCCGTATATTATGTTCAGTATGAATTTAGTAAGCATGTTAGAATTATTATACAGTGTTCAGCATGAGAATCGGGAAAGTAATATCAGTCCCAGCAGAATATTCCAGAAATATTATTTCAGACTCAGTATATCTCAGTATCAGATTCAGTATATTTCAGTATGAGATTCAGAACAGAATACCAGAATATAAATATTATTATCAGATTCAATATATATATTACATGCGGTTATTGCTATCTGTGGAGACATGATTATTCTGTGTTGGGCACCCTTAGAGCTTCCTTGACTGCCCCAGGGTTAATAGCTGTTTCGACTCACCCGCCAGAGGGTGAGGATATGTCGCTCTATGTAGTGGCATGCCATCCGCCAGCGGATGAAGATGGGATGCAGATTCCCCATAGAAGGCTGATCAGCACTATACCACACCCCCTGTCGAGCGCTTGAGCCCGGGGTACAGATTTCAGATTTCAGATTACAGATTTCAAATTTCAGATTTTAGGAGTCCTCCGCACTCAGATATAGCTATAGTGAGGGGCCCAGCGAGCCCAAGTTGCATACCCAGGGGGCCGACAGGATGCTTATAGTTACTAGGTGGATGGTATGACTTGGATTGGGGTAATATAGATTGTGTACTGGTTGGTAACTTACGACTTATGGGGGCTGGTAAGGTTCTTGTATGCTATGTTGTGTTAGTTATTAATAGATTGAAAGTAGACCACCATGTTATCAGGTATCACTCTTACTCTCTTCAGTAAAGTTATGCTCTTTTCAGTCAGTCTCAGCCCGTCTCCTATTACTTCAGTATCTATCAGTATTATTGTTTGCTTTCAGTTATTTTCAGTTATTGCTTTGCATACTCAGTACCAGTGGTACTGACATCCGTTTTGGGGCACTGCATAACTTGCCTGCAGGTACTCATAGACGAGGAGCAGATCCCTCGTAGTTCTAGCCTGCGTATAGAGTCTTCAGCTCCTGTCATCCGTAGCTTGACAACTAAAGGTTTACTTCCCTTTTTGTTTGTACAGTATGGGTAGGTCGAGGCCCTGTCCCGACCATCTTATTATTCTTAGAGGCTTGCGGATTGTATATTCGCTGTGGTTAGTTGTACCGATCGTATGGGGCCGTGTGTATGTTTTTAGTTTGCATGTGATGACCGTGTGGGGCCTTGTTCAGTTTGGTGACCTTGTCGGTCACAGATCAGTTTAGCGCTTGATTCTACTTTTCAGTGATAACTAGTTAGCATGATGGCCTTGTCTGCCAACATAGGTTCCCTTATGCTCAGTTTTACTGGTGGGCTGTTATATTCCTCCAGGTGGCTATAGGCCTCGTCGGCTGGAGGCTGTATTTCAGCCGTTATATAGCCCGTTGTTTTCATAAATCCAGAATAGAGCCAGCCTGGCACCAGAAGTTCTTAGGCTCAGTGGTCCAGCAGTCCAGGTCCTGGTAGGGCACCAGGTGCCAGTCATGCCTCCCAAGGCGGGGCGTGACAGCATGGTAACACTTACCCTAGTTATTTTTAAATCTTGATTTAAATCAAGAAAATAATCTTGTTTTAACATTGTTTTGTTTAAACCCCCCCAATTTGGAGATAACTCACCAACAAGTTCAATTACTGGCATTAGTCTTGATCTTACTCTATTCCCTGTGGGTTTGACCCCAACCTCTTAGTTGGGTTCTTTATTGACAACAACCACTTCATACTTTTTTAGAAAGTGTGAGTTTGAGCATTATCAAAAAGTGGCATCGTGGCCAGGGAATACGACTAAGATTAGATTAATTACTTGTATTTGACTTTTGGTTGTTATTTCTTGAATTACATTTTCATTTTGTTTTTGAATATCCATAGGTTTTCGCTTGGTGAATTCTAAGTACTCATCGGAGTGGAAACCCCCTGATTCCATTGGATCTCAAAATTGAAAAAACACTATGAATGATGGAGAACCAAGAGCATAAAGATGCCTGTATTGCTGAAGAAGCTAGGCAAGCCGAGCTAGCTCGGCAAGCTGCACTTCAGGATGTGAAGGATGCTCGAGATGAGGTTGTTAATGCTGGTTGACATGGAAGAGGTAATAGAGGTCAAAGATATGCCCCTCAGTTCTTCGATGAAGATGACCCGAACATTGATGAAGTCAGGTTAACCGGAGCTATCGTACCACCACCATTGCCTGCTGGGGCAAATTTTGACATCACTAGCACCATGTTCCAATTATTTAATATGAAAGGGTTTTTAGTGGTCACATGGCTGATGATGCCAACCTGCACCTGATGAACATTGTTTGAATATACAAGGCGTACAGATTGCCTGGAGTCAGCCAGGATACTATAGGACTAAGACTCTTCTCCTTTTCTCTATCTAGGGAAGACACATTATGGTTATTTGCCCAACGACTCTATTACCAACTAGAGGGAGCTCAAGCAATCTTTCCTATAGATATTCTTTACACCCTCCGGGATGCTGAATGTTAAGAATGAGATCTATAATTCCGAAAACTGAAGATTGAGGCACTTCATGAAACTTGGTTGAGGTTCAAGAAGAAGTTGACCAAGTGCTCGAACCATAAAATTCCTGATGAAAGTCTTTTGGAGATTTTCTATAGATCATTGAACAACACTACAAAAGCAGTAGCAGACACAGTGGCGGGAGGAGCACTGATGAGCCACACCTGGGAGCAAGCTTCCACTATTCTAGGTAGAGTAACCAAAACAAATAGAGCATTGGTGTCACCCAAATTACACCTCTAAATTGAGATATAAAGCGGTCAATGTTAAATATAGAACCCAACGAAGGTTGAGGTCGATCCCACAGGGAATATGGAAAGAACTTGAGTTAATGTGATTAGTTATTACTATCAGATTACTTATTTCCTTGGGGGGGGGGGGGAAGAAATAAAATAATGAACAAGAGTAAAGACTACTAGATGTTTATATCAAATTCGGTTTGTATTCAATCAACAAATTGACTAGGATTGTGTTCCCTAAGAGTTCATAACCACAAGGCTATTTACACTAGTGATCTATTTCGGTGTTTAGCATGCATTATTGGTAAGTTAGGTTCACGTAAATGGTTGGTCCCCTATCTAGATGATTATCACCACGCAACTTGGTCCATATACAGGTGTATGCTTAATTAACCTTACCCTTAATATCGGATTAGCTATTTCAAGACAAGTTCAAACTATTAGATGAGGGTTGCTAGCCTCAAATATCCGTTGTTAATCCCTTTTCCATTCACTACCTCCTTGATCCGGTAAGTAAGAATAAGACGAGTTCTAACTTTTGCAACTGTTAAGAAATAATTAATACGAAGGGAAAATAATACATGCATTAAACCCTGTTCAAGAATCACTAAGTGTTTTACCGATGTGTGTTAATTCATCATGGTTCCCACAACCCTAGTTATGGTTTAGCTACTCATGTTTGAAATATCACAATCACAAAATATGAAATAAATCATAATTCCAACTTACAAAAATTCATAGAAGAAAACCAAGTAAATTGAATATAACTCCAAACTTGATGAACAAAACTCCAATGTTGATTAATTCCCAAAATCAAGAACAAAATTATAAACGTTGTTTCTTGAACCAAGAACAATCGTGAAAAACACCCAAAATTACTATTTTCAGCTGCAAAATTTCGTAACATATATCATAAACCTAAACAAATTATTTATAGACATGCAACAAATACTATCCTAAATCAACTCGGATTTTGGTGCCGGTAGGTACCATGGTCCGTTGGTGGCTTCAACGGATCGTTAGAGTGTCTGTTGTTCCAGTCGTTGCTTCCCTCAGACTTGTCTTCTTTTAGCATATGGCCCCAAACAACGGCTCGTTATAAGATCCTACGAGTTGTTGATCCTGTTCGTTGTTTCCTGGCCTCTTGCTCATTGTTTTTGAACCTAAAGGTATGAGCACTCAGAATGACCTATCCTTAGAAAGGACGGCCCGTCCTGTTTGTCCTTTGTACGCAGCCCGATCTTGATTAATTTCTCTGATTCTTTCGACGACCACACAGATGATTCGTTGTAAGTTCATACAACCTATAGGAACCATCCATCATCTAAGACTTCAGTTTGACAGTATTTTCTGTATTTTCCCACGATTGATTAGAACGACCCAATATAAGGATCAGCGGTCCGTAGTGAATCTCATTTGAGGCATCTTTTTCTGGTTCAATTCTTTTTCTCAACTTTTATTCCTACGGCTAGTTTTACCTGCAAAACTACCAAAACGCATCATATCCACATAAATTTACCTAAAGTCATGAACATTCACAGAGTTTTAAGAGTTTCTAGTGCCATAAATTCACGACACATCAAGCATGGCACACCCGAAAAGCAGAAGCAGCGGCCGGTACATATGCTGTTGGTTTGACTGGAGACCAACGAATGAAGGAGGAAGAATATAACCAGAAATTGTCTCATATGTGTACATCATTGGACTTGCTTACTAAGCACATCATAAGATATGAAGCCAAAAAGGTTAACATAGTGGGGACGAAAGGACAAGAGCCAGGCCAGACCACTCAGATTTTGAGGAGGAGGAAAACTTCTTAGACAACTAGGTGGTGGGTTTTCGAGCCATTTCCCAAGGGTCTAGACAAGACACTTGGTGCCAAGGTTCTAGAAACCAAGGTTAGAACCAATATAGAGACAATTACATTCTGAATGAGTATAGAGATAGAAGCCGAGGTCATGAGCGCGAGGGAGATTGGACAAGGAATGACAGTTACCACAACGACTGAGCTGGATTGTACATGCCTCCTAGTGCACGTGAGGGGGAGGGTGGACAGTTGAAGTTAGAGAGAATGATGGTTGAGATGCTAAAGAAGGTGAGATCCACAGATGATCAGCTGAAAGACATCTATAGTGATATATCGAGCATCGGTCAGAGAGTGGAGTCACATGCTACAGCTATCAAGCAGATCGAACATCAGCTAGGGCAACAGTCAACATCTATGAACCCTAGGAAAAAGGGCACACTACCTAGCAACATAGTTCAAAATCCAAAGAATGATGGTCACTGCATGGCTATGACGACTAGGAGTGGAAAGACCATGGTTGACCCCTCTCTGTCAGTTGTAGTTGAAAGGAAGAAAGCAATCATGATTGACAATGAAGAAGATGTTGCTGAGAAGGAGCATAATGAGGATGCTGAGTTGACTGCGGCTCTAAATGTTGTAAACGGGCTTGAAGATGAACAAGGAGTAAAGTAAGGAGATACACAAATTTACAAGGCTATTCCACGACCACCGCCACCATTCCCTAAAAGAATGAAGAGGAAGGCGGAGAATGGTAAGTTTCAAAAATTCTTGTCAATTCTCAAATAGTTATCTTTAAACATACCATTGGTCGAGGGATTGGAACAAATGCCAGGATATGCCAAGTTTATGAAGGACCTTGTCATGAAGAAAAGGTCCGTGAGCTTTGAGCTTGTGGATAATGTGCATAATTGTAGTGCTATATCTTCACAGGTCCTTTCCCAGAAGAAGGAAGATCCAGGTGCCTTCACTATTTCATGCACAATTGGCGATGTTGAGTTTGCAAGGACACTCTGTGATTTAGGAGCAAGAATCAATCCAATGTTGTTGGTCATGTTTAAGCACCTGGGCTTGGAATCCCTCACATAGACTACCATGCGGCTACTGATGGCCAACAGAACTGTGAAGAAGCCTATGGGGATCCTGTTCGATGTGCTTGTTAAAGTTGATAGATTCATATTCCCAGCAGACTTCGTGATCCTTGATTGCGAGGTTGATTTTGAGGTCCCCATCATTTTGGGGCGACCATTCCTTGCCACTGGGAGAGCCTTAGTAGATGTGGAGGCCGACTAGTTGAAGTTCAGACTCAATAAAGAAGAGGTCACTTTCAACGTCTGCCAGTCAATAAAGCAGCTGAAGGAATATAGAGTTGTCTCAACAATAGAGGATGAATCCGAGTTTCTTGACGAAGTCTGAGTAGTCAAGAGACTTGTGTTCTGCCGCAATGTTAAATCAGAGGCTTCTTAGGAGGCAACCCAAGTGGTGGTTTGGTGAATTCTGAGTTACTGAACCACCTACGTCGTGCCGCGATGTTAAATCAAGCACTTCTTGGGAGGCAACCCAAGTTGATTAACTTATGTATGCTCAGTGTGCAGGAGAAACAAAAATAGGTGGCAGAAAAATTGTTGAACAGGCAGGTGCTACGATTCTCAGTACAACTCATAAGAGTGTTGTATGAGCATAGCATGAGTCGTGGTAAGAATCAGAGATATATTTCAGTGCATTAGTTTAGGGTACGGTTGATGCTATGACTCGTAACTTCATTGTACAGGTCATAGTACTCACTGTGGCTATGAACTATGCAAGGCATGGACCATAATGAAAGAAAGACCTACGAGTTATAGTATGAATGGTACCCGTATAGTATGAGTCATAAGATATACTCATAGGCCCACAAGTAAGTTTTAAAATCTCTTTTTTATGAGTCCAAGGAACGAGTCGTACGACTCATGGTACAAGTCGTGATGGGTTAAAAATTTTAAAATTACCCGACTCAGCCCAGATTTTTCAAATCTGCCCTATAGCCTATTTAAACTAAAAATCATTTGTACCCTCCTCCCACGCTCTCCAAATCGAAGTCACTACCTAAACTCACGAATCCCTCACACCCGTAACTCAACATCAAAGCTCAATTGAGCAAGTTCTTACTTAGATTACACCAAAAACCCCAAGCCCAACCCTAGTTCCGATTGACAGTCGACATTATCACCATTCAATTAAATGTATTTCTTCGAATTTGATAGAAATGACTTATGTGCTTGATACAAACCTGCTAAATCTATGAGAGTCCTCTCAATGCTTAAAAAATTAAAGAAAGACAATGACCAGGGATGTAAACAATATATGTGTGACTGGGTAGGGGATTGGACTTGTAAAAACTATGCATTGAACTATTAAAATTGAAGTTACGGGTTATGATTAAAAAGGGGAGGAATGGGTAAACTGTAAAACATATTAAATGCATTCCTGAACTTGGAAATTCCGAGTACACAACAATAAAATTGAAATCTCCTGCAAACTGAGCCAAAAATAAGGCAAGGACAGGCTTCACAAGCCTTCCTATGACTTGTGGTTTCATACTACGACTCGTAAGATGGCTCGTTGGGACTGTCCCAAACCGAATTTGAGATAATCAAGAGGTACGAATCCTAGTACGGCTTGAGGTTTACTGCTAAAAGTCATACTTGGCAGTCGCACCAAGAATCTTAAAAGGGTCAAGTCCACAAGTGACAGTACGATCCTTCCTATGACTAGTGCAATTGACTTACGGGTCGTACCATGAGTCATGGAAAAATACAGAATAATTGTTTTAAAGGGGCATCCTCATATGACTCACGATATTGGTCGTACCTTCATGGTATGAGTCGTACCTTAGAGGCATAACATTGACTTGAGCTATTATGGGTCTCAGTATGGGTCGTACCTGATTGTACCTCCAAGGTACGACCCATACTGTTGACCTGTGATAAAATACAGAGGAATTTTTCGTGCTTTCTTTTTCTAAGATTTGGAATTTTGACCCTTTTTGTCCACAGGTACAATGATGATGAAACATTTAGCATCAAAGGCAACTGCTTGGAGGATATTTCTTGATGAGACCCCTGAATCCGATTAAGTGGGCAACTACCCTAGTGGTTCATTAGAGGAATACAGGGTCAATACATTGGATACTGACGGACCTGAACCACTAGGGCGAAGGCCAAAGCCCACGCCATGGCGGTCACTGCCACATCTGTCGGTGCTCCCCAGTCTGAGGAGAGCGGAGGAAAGAGCTCAAGAGTTTGGGAGAGGCTCTAACGAAGAAGAGGGGTATGAGGAGGCCTAATATAGAGATGCAAGCAGTGAGTTCGAATCAGAGGAGAAGGCACCCAATGTAGAGCAGGAGCATACTCCGCTTAGGGAGAATGGCACCATCCGGTGGAGAGTACCAGGAGCCCAAGAAATATATGAACAACTCATTACTCTCACCACCAAGAACATAGTTAGGTGGAGCATTCAAGAAGAGCCGCGGATCCTCACAAATTCATTGAATGAGGTGGAGGAGATGAGGCGGATATTTCAGCTTCTACGGATTTGATTGGATGGCTAGGGCCCCGGACCGATACACTCCAGAAATCATTCAGGAGTTCTTCGCCAATTATTTGGTAACCATGGAGCAGAAAGAAATAGAGGGGCAGAAGTTGAAATATCAGTCCAAGCTAGAGAGCGTCCAAGTTAGAGGTCGAGAGGTTGAGATATCCTAGCACACAATTTCTCGGATATTATATAGGCCCCAGTTTATACCACCACATGCTACGCCAGAATATGACAATTTGGTGGAAGCTTTGAAATAAATCAAGCAGTTCAACTTTGATGAGACGTGGAGGTAGATACAATGGTTGTTTAGCGTGATCGCTTAGGACAAAGAAGCGGCAAAGTCGATCACTAGCGGCAAGCAGGTCACAAAGAACTCCTTAAATTTCATAGAAAAGGCATGATAGACATTAGTGCACCACCAGTTGGCTCCAACTGTTAATGGAAATACCCTCAGTGCAAACAGAGCAACTTTGGTGGCTTGTATCATGTCCAAATAACCCATGAATATTTTGAGGGTCATTGCAGAGGAGAAAAGGGATCGGGCTATGGGATTGAGGACTACCATCCCATTCTTGAGTCTCTCAGATTGTGCACAGAGTTGGGCATTAAGGTGCGTTTTGATGAGGAGCAGCTGATCGGAGGACAGCGGATCGCTGACATTGTCCTAATTGGGGATGAGATGAACCTAGTAAGTCGGGACTGACTTTCCACCGTAGTCCCACTATCACGAGCAGTTGGAGGCGCACAGCTGAATGCCCCCACTTCACAGGAGCAGGGTGATACACCGCTACAGATGTCAGTCATTCAGATGTAGCTCCTAGCACCACTGCTTCACCACCTATGAGCCTCCCGAGCTAGACTCTAGTGGGGTACATCCTAGTGCCTTAGGAATTTCTCCAAAAGATGGCCAGAGACTGAATGTAGCTGCGAAAAAGGTTCAGTCAATGATGTAGAATGTCAAGCCTTGGGTAAAGGCTGAGATTGAGTCAGCTGCACAGGCCTTACATGCTAGATTAGATGGATTTGAGAGAAGATTCAATATGCACATGGCCAAGCAGACTGATACGACCAACCTTCGTGAGGAGTTGGGGGCTCTCCAGAGTCAAGTGGCTGAGCTGTCATCACGACAGCCAACAATCGTAGCAGCTCCCACTCTTCCTGATCTTGATGACGTTATTGATGAGGAACTTGATCTGGCGGCTTATTGGGAGCCCATAGGAGCAGACAAAGAGAAGGAAAAAAGAGGGCCTTCGAGGATGTTGGAGACGAGACCCCAAAAAAGAAGAGGAAAATAGAGAAAAGACAGTGCAAGAAGGCAAGATTAGAGAGTTAGTCGGAGCTGCTTGAGAGAGCCAAAGGAGAAGGTAGCTCCACCATAGCCCAGGTAGAGCTTGCGAGTGCAGGGACCCTTCGAGAAAGCCACATTCAGCCCCAAAAATTCTAGAGGCAATAGAGACGGCTGGTACTGTTGAGGGGGTAACCACTACCCCTATTAATATGCCATTGAGTGCACCGGCCACCGCTAGCGTAACGATTGCAGCAGAGGTACCTCTTTCGTAGGACGATAAGAATGCTTAATGCGCCGCATGTATGTTCCCTTCCCTCTATTTTTATATTTTATGCTTCGGGGATGAAGCATGCTTTTTAAAAAAGGGAGGGGGTGTACTTGTATTTTTGGGTTTTTGATTCGTCCGAGGATTTTTCTTGCCGTGTTTCTTTTCTCTTGGGCATGCTATCTAGTAGAATCAGCATGTTTAAGATTTTGTTTTTTTGATTTTTGTTTAATTAAAAGGTAGCTTAGGAGTACTCAATCAATAAGTTGCACTAGTTTTGGATTTGTAAAAAAATTGATCTTGTTTTAAAATTTTTTGATGATTAGTTGTGTACTTGTGATTGCAAGAATGATTTATGTGGATCATTTTATGTCATTTAATACATTAGCATGCATAGATTTTGTTAAGCTATAAATAAACCAGACAGGTAGAGTGAATGTAAGACATGTACCATGAGTGAGTGAGGTCTAATACCTAGTTCAATCTGCGTAGAGGATCTAGAACTTGTCCTTTTAGTCTTTACATAGGTTTTAGGATGGTTGGTTAGGAAAGGATCACAGATCATTTTTGTTTAGCCCATTTTTAGCTTAAATGACCTTACCAAAATAATATGAGTCCCTTAATCCCAATTTTGAGCATCAAATAGACCATTTTTATTTGATTAACTAATTAACCGTACTCATTTTTATAATGAATCTGTTTTGTCCCTAGTCCCTTCTTGGATATTGTGAACCTCAACATAGGCAAAATGCCTAAGTTGACGGTGGCTAGAGTAGGGTGCACAAATAGTAGGAAGGTTAAAAAGGGAGAGAAAAGAAAAGAAAAAGTGAAAAATAAGGTGTGGTGTGACAAAATAAAAAAGAAAAAGAAAAGAAAAGAAAATACAAAAAGTGAATGATGCATGAAAATCTTGAAGAAAGTGTCATGACCTGGATGTAGACCTGGATCATAACACGGGACAAGGAACCCCGAGAGGCTCCAAGTCGAACCATGGAATAAGCATACTTCTAACTTCATTCACTTTATACGGAAGGCTGAATGTAAGGAATATCAGAAATGTAAGCATAACATAACATATCATAACATAAGAAATCTCTAGACATACACGCAAGCTGAGTACTACATACTATCTGAAAGCCTCTATTGCATAATATGGGTTGATGGGACAACACCCCCGACTAACTCGGCCAAGTACTGAAACATAAAATAACATAAGGTATAGTCAAATGGCCCTCAGAACATGAGGAATCACCAACAAGCTGAAGGTGAACTATGGGACGGTCTAAAGATGAGGATGAGACTGAGAGCCGGGTCCTGTATCATGAAATGATACAACATAGAAAGTATGCAGTCAGTACGTAGAATGTACCAAGAATGTAACGTAAGTTAAATGGATATACAAAATATGTAAAACTCATAAAACATCATAGGAGTAGGACATCATGCTCATACCATAAATATCGTTACATAACATAACATAAGGCTCAAGGTTTTCAAAACATCCATAATACATTTGTAATCATAAGCATGAGAGTAAAGTATATTGAACATAAATTGAGCCAATATACGTAATCATAAGCATGTATAAATCATGAGGAACAGAGGGAGATTCTCTTAATCGACGTACCCCATATGAGCACACATGATGCCCCACTTGTGACCCTAGTCAGGAGGGTGTCCATACCTTGCCAAGGGTAGAACCATGAAAGTGTGATATAACCATGAGAAGGGCCATTTGGGCCGGGGACAGTCGCATAGGAGGTCCCAACATACCTACGGTGGCACGTAGTTTATGAGATCCGGGGCAGAACCTACGCCCGAACCTACTCGGTGCTCAATACTACTCCCAAAACATATATAGTGCTCATAGTATATCATGCATGAATTCATGGGCTAGTTAAATCGTGATAATCATAAAGATATTTGTACATACATGAACTATCTATGACATAAGACCCATGAGTCGGCTAAAAATATAATTCATGAATCATACGTTTCGTGCATACTCGTAGAACATACATATAACTTGAAAATCGTCAAACCATGATGGGTAATTGAATAAATCTATATTTCAAATCATAAATCATGTTGGGTTTGTAAATATCAACAATTGAAGTGTAGATCATAATTGATGCATCATAGATCATGCATAATTAGGTTTAATTAGGTAGAAATTGAAATCAATAATTAATAAGTAAAATAATTGTAAAATATGATCAAAATTCATAAAATATGAGGTAAATCATAAATCGTAATAGCCCATTAGCAAAACATTAGATTTTTCACAAAATCTAATTCAAAACCCCATGAGATTTTTGATAGATTTTCATAAATAAATAGGAAATGGGCATGGGTGTGAACGGAAACACCCATTCGTAACCCTACATACCTGGGTAAGATCAGATTCTAGAGTTCTTGAATGCCCAAAGGAGAATTGATATGGAAAAGCTTGATTCTATGCTTGATCTCTCTAGAATTCTCTCAATTTGCAAGCATGGGACTGTCTTGAGAAAAAGGGACTTAACCTATCTTATTATGCCTAGAAAAATACATAAAATGACGTAGTTTAGGGCCTTAGAGCATGGAAAGGTCGAAAATACTCTTAATGAATATTTTATAAAAAACTACACAGATCGATCCAACGGGCGTACCAATGAGCCATTGGAAGATACCACGACTCATGGTATGGCCTGTCATATGCACCACCTAGGCCCTGATCTCGGAATCTTACCAAGACCAGACAGGACGACTCGTCCTTTGATCAAAGAGATCATTGAGTCGATCATTATTAGCCCCTTAACAACCCTGAACATCCCTTACCACGAGCCTCACCATAACTCGTGGTTTCTTCCAACGAGTCGTGGTCTCGATCTATTACATGCACTGGAAATTCTAGCAACCAAATAACGACTGCTGACCATGGGTCATTATAACTCACGACGCGTCATTGGATGACCTGTTACATCCTCAAATACCAAGGTCCAGCTCCACCTATGATTACAAACAAAGACTCGTTCTTCCAAGCAACGAGTCATTGCATCATCCATTGCATCCACTGCCACCAGGACTCCCCTTACCACAACTGGATCCAACGGGTCGTTGGTTGGACTAACGATCCATTGGGTCATCCGTCTTATGCACTTTTCTCTAGTTTTCAGCCAACTTCCCATTTTGATCCACGGTCTAATCTTAGGCATTTCTGGGGTATTACAATATCTCCCCCTTGGGAACATTCATCCTTGAATGTTGGAAACAAGCAGAAAAACAAAGCCATGCAATCGTTACACCCAAATACTGATCATTTAAGCCGATAACTAACAGAATAACTACCTCCGATTCATATCACATAGCTGATTGATTTCATACTTCACATACACACCCATATAAATAAAAGAAACTTCAACATATGATTTGAACATGAAAACTAAATAGAGTTATAGGGCAAAATTGATCAAGTCGGAACTGAGCCGGTAGAAAATAAGTGTGGGTATTTAGCCATCATATCCCCTTCAGCTTCCCATGTAGCTCCTTCGACATGCTGATTTCTCCATAGTACTTTCACTAAAGCTACTTCCTTGTTCCTTAGCTTCCAAACCAGCGATCTAATATTTCCACCGGAACCTTCTCATAGCTAAGGCTATCTTTTACACCAACACTGTCTACTGGGACTACTTGAGCTGAATCTCCCAAACGTTTCTTCAAAAGCGATACATGAAACACTAGATGCACAGAAGACAACTCTGAGTGAAGCTCTAACTCATACGCCACCTTACCAACTCTTCTCATAATCCGGTAGGGACCAACATAGCAGGGAATGAGTTTTCCTTTCTTTTCGAACAACATTACTCCCTTCATGGGAGATACCTTCAAAAATACCCAATCGTCCACCTCGAACTCCAACTCTCTCTTCCTCACATCAGTATATGACTTTTGACGAGTCTAAGCGGTTTTCAGCCTATCCCTTATCAACTGAACCTTCACCACAGCCTCATGGACCGAATCTGGCCCTATCATAGCTGCCTCACCATCCGATGGGTGATCTACATCTCCGCCCATAAAGAGCCTCAAACGGTGCCATCTGAATAATGGAGTGATAGCTGTTATTGTAAGCGAACTCAATTAGGGGCAAGTGATTATCCCAACTACCTTTGAATTCCATCACACATGCCCTCAACACGTCCTTGAGAGTATGGATTGTCTATTCCGCTTGACCATCAGTCTGTGGATGAATGCTGTGCTGAGCTTAACCTGAGACCCAAGCCCTTTCTGGAAAGACCGCCAAAACTGAAAGGTAAACTGAGTACCTCAATCTGAAATAATGGAAAAAGGGTACTCCATGCAATCGAACCAACTCCCAGATATATAGCTTGGCATAATCCTCTACTGATTCTGTGGTTTTTACTAGTAGAAAATGTGCAGACTTGGTCAACCTATCTACCACCACCCAAATGGAATCATATTGTTGGCGAGTATGAGGTAGTCCTGTGATGAAGTCCATATTAATCTATTACCACTTCTAAGTAAGAATGCTGATATCCTAAAGTACTCCTCTCGGCCTTTGATGCTCAAGCTTTACTTGTTGAATGTTCGGGCACTTTGCTATCAATTCTGCAATATCCTTCTTCGTGCTATCCCACCAATAGATTTCTCATAAATCATGATACATCTCAGTGGCACCCGGATGGATGGAATACCTGGATTCATTTCAAATCATCAACATCCGGAACACATAGGCGATCTTGGTACCGAAGCACACCATATCCCCCTTGGGAGAAAACCTCCACCTTCTGACTCTGAACGGCTTCCTTCAACTTTACCAAAATTGGGTCCTCATCTTGTCTAGATTTCACATCAGTCACTAATGACGATTTGGATTTGCTTTGCACAACAACACCGCTATCGGTGGAGTCAACCAGTCTAACCCCCAACCTTGCTAGTTGATGGACCTATTTCACCAGCTCTTTCTTTCCTTCATCCACATGGGACACACTCTCCATTGAGAATCTACTAAGTGCATCCGCCACCACATTGCCTTACCCGGATGGTAAAGAACACTCATATCATAGTCCTTGAGTAGCTCTAACCACCTCCTTTGATGTAGGTTGAGGTCTTTATGTGTGAACACATAATGTAAGCTTTTGTGGTCCGTAAACACTTCCACATGGACCCCATACAAGTAATATCGCCATATATTCAATGAGAATACCACTGCGACTAACTCCAAATGATGGGCCGGGTAATTCTTCTCATGGATCTTTAACTGTCTAGAGGCATATGCTATTACCTTCCCTCGTTGCATCAATACACACCCGAGTTCGATTCTCGAAGAATCACAATACACCACAAAGCTGTCTATACCCTCGGGTAGGGTCAACGCCGGTGCGGTAGTAAGTCGAGTCTTCAACTCTTGGAAGCTCTTCTCACAAGCCTCCGATCATTGAAACTTCACCTTCTTCTGAGTCAACTTGGTCAAAGGTGCTGCGATTGATGAAAAACCCTCAACAAATCTCCGGCAATAACCATCTAGGCCCAAGAAGCTCCGTAATTCCGAAGAATTCACAGGTCTAGGCCAATTCTTCACCGCCTCAATTTTCTGAGAATCTACTTTTATTCCTTCACTTGATACCACATGGCCTAAAAATGCTACCGAGCTCAAGTAAAACTCGCACTTGTTGAAATTCGCATACGACTGGTGATCCTTGAGGGTCTGAAGCACTACTCTTAAATGAGCGGCATGCTCCTCCTCTCTCCAAGAGTATATAAGGATTTCATCAATGAACACGATCACGAACATGTCCAAGTATGGCTTGAAAACCCTGTTCATCAGGTCCATAAAAGCTGCAGGAGCATTTTTTAGTTCAAAAGACATAACTACAAACTCATAATGACCATACCGCATCCTTAAAGTTGTCTTCGGGATATCATATTCCCGAACCCTGAGCTGATGATACCTGAACCTGAGATCTATCTTTGAGAAACACTTTGCACCCTGAAGCTGGTCAAAAAAATCATCGATCTTGGGTAGAGGATACCTGTTCTTAACGGTGACTTTGTTCAATTAACGATAATTAATGCACATCCAAAGCGAACCATCCTTTTTTTGAACAAATAAGACTGGTGCACCCTATGGAGACTTGCTCGGCCTGATGAAACCCTTATCTAACAGGTCTTTCAACTGATCCTTCAACTGATCCTTCAACTCAGCTGGAGTCATCCTATAAGGAGGAATAGAGATAGGCTGCGTATCGGGTAGAAGATCAATACCAAAATCAATTTCCCTCTCAAGAGGAACACCTGGTAAATTATCCGAAAATAATTCTAGGTACTCACACACCACCGGAATTGACTGGATAGTCGGGGTCTCATACTCAACATACCTAAACCTAACTAAATGATACGTGCAACCCTTAGAAATCATCTTCCTGGACTTCAGATATGAAATAAATTGACCTACTGGAACAACCGAACTACCATTCCACTCCAACACTGACTCACTCAAAAAATGAAATTCCACTACACGGGTTCTACAATTAACAGAAGCATAACATGTATATAACCAATCCATGCCAAGAATAATGTTGAAGTCGGTCATGGCTAACTCTATAAGGTCTGCGGAGGTGACTTTATGCAATACCTGGCATCCTCTATACACTCGCCTAGCTACAACCAAATCACCAACAGGAGTAGAAACTGAAAATGGTTCTGACAGAGTCTCAGGACTAACTCCAAAGCTACTAGCAATGTAAGGAGTCACAAAAGACAAAGTAGCCCCCGAATCTAGCAAAGCATAAACATCAATATGAAAAACATGCAACATACCCGTGACCACATCCGGGGAGACCTCCTGCTCCTGACGGGGTGCTAAAGTATAGAACCTATTCTGGTGCTGACCGTCGGCTGAACTAATTGAGGCACCCTGTTGACAAGGACATGTTATTGGGGCGGTTGAACTGGCTACTGGCATACGGGCTCCACTCCCCCTGATCTAGCTAAAGGGAAATCCCTGAGCCTGTGTCCGGGTTTGCCACACCCGAAACAAGCATCTGAGCCAACTAGACACCTCCCTGAGTGATTTTTGCCGCACTTCGCACAAGCTAGGAAAGTGCGCTCTATCTTCATGCTAACCTGACCTCTCAAATCTGGATCCCTTCTCCTCCAATCCCCTCAAAATCTAGATGGCGTACTGGCTGATGACGGTGCTGGAGCAATAGACCTATGCTGGGACTGCTGACGCCGTCCACTCCCTGATCTGGTTTGAGATGCCCCATAGTTGTCTATCCTGGACCTCTTGGCCTCTCTCTGCCTCTGATACACAAACTCCGTCTGCTGAGCATGCAACACAATATGGGGAAAGTCTATATAGAAATGCAACATGGCGATCCCGCAGTCCTTATCCAGATAGTCTGCCACTCCGTCTACAAAAAGGTTCACTCGAGCCCTTTGGTCCGCCACCAACTGTAGCGCATACTTGGATAGACGGGGGACTCACATGGGTACTCCTAAACGTACATGTCACGCTGTTTCAAGTTAATAAACTCATCCACCTTAATCTCTCTCATTTCCCGAGGGAAAAATCGATCCAAATATGCCACGTGGAACTTTTCCCAACCTATAGGGCCTACACCCACTGCCCTAGCATCCCTCCACTGCTTGAACCATATGTGAGCCACCCTCTTTAACTGATAGGAGGCCAAATCAACACAATCTCCATTGGTCACCCCTATAACCTGGGTGATCTTTAAATTCTCCTTGATGAAATCATGCGGATCCTCATTCACCTTGGACCCAAGGAACTCCGGAGAGTTCATCCTTAAGAAATCTCTAATCCAGGCCACTACTACATTCCCATTCTGTAGGATATGCACAACAGCCTGCTGGTTGACCTGACCGGTCAAGGCCTGCGCTAACATGTGAATAGCCACCCGAAACTCCACATGGGCAACTGGCTCTGGTGCTTGAGGCTCCTGAACAGGTGGGGCTTGCTGATGCCCATGATCATTGCCATCTTTGTTTCCCTCACCGTTTCTGTTCATTCTTCCATTCATTCTCCTAGGAGCCATGATTCTGCTATCTCGAATAGCACGAATTAGAAGGATTGAAAGACTTTACATCACACGACATACATCATGAAATAAGGGAACATTTCCTAAACGTCTCGTAGCCTCTTCGTCATAAGTGTGATGTGCTTCACACCCATGAAAAAGACTCTACTTAATGCGGCTTTCAGACACCCTAGGACACTTCAAAACCTATGGCTCTGATACAAAGTTTATCATGACCAGACGTAGACCTGGATCATAACACGGGACAAGGAACCCCGAGAGGCCCCAAGTCGACCCATGGCATAAGTATACATCTAACTTCATTCACTTTATGTGGAAGCCTGAACGTAAGGCATAGAGGAAAAGTAAACATAACATAACATCTCATAACGTAATAAATCTTTAGACATACACACAAACTGAGTACTGCATACTGTCTGAAAGCCTCTATTGCATAAGATGGGTTGATGGGACAACACCGCCAACTAACCTGGCCAAGTACTGAAATATAAAATAACATAAGGTCTAGTCAAATGGTCCTCATAACATGAGGACACACTAACAAGATGAAGGTGAACTCTGGGATGGTCTAAAGATGAGGATGAGCTTGAGAGCTGGGTCTTGTATCGTGAAATGATACAACATAAAAAGTATACGGTCAGTACGTAGAATGTACCGAGTATGTAAGGTAAGTAAAATGGATATTCAAAATATTCAAAACTCATAAAACATCATAGGAGTAGGACATCGTGTTCATACAATAAATATCACAACATAACATAACATAAGGCTCAAGGTTTTTGATACATCCATAATACATTCGTAATCATAAGCGTAAGAGTAAAGTATATTGAACATAACTTGAGCCAACAAATGTAATTATAAACATGCATAAATCATGAGGAACAATGGGAGATTCTCTTAACCAACATACCCCATATGAGCACACATGAAGCACAACTTGTGACCCTAGTGGGGAGGGTGTCCGTACCTTGCCAAGGGTATAACCATGAAAGTGTGATATCACCATGAGAAGGGCCATTTTGGCCAGGGAGAGTCACATAGGAGGTCCCAACGTACCTACGGTGGCACGTAGCTTATGAGATCCAGGGTAGAACCTAGGCCCCGAACCTACTCGGTGTTCGATACTACTCCCAAAACATATATAGTGCTCATAGTATATTATGAATGAATTCATGGGCTAGTTAAATCATGATAATCATAAACATATTTGTACATATGTGAACTAGCCATGACTTATGGCCTGTGAGTCGGCCAAAAACATAATTCATGAATTATAGGTTTCACGCATACTCGTAGAACATACATATAACTTGAAAATTGTCAAACCATGATGGGTAATTGAATAAATCTATATTTCAAAAAATAAATCATTTTGGGTTTGTGAATATCAACAATTGAAGCGTAGATAATAAATCGATTCACAATTAGGCTTAATTTGGTAGAAATCGAAATCAATAATTTTATAAGTAAAACAATTGGAAAATCTGATCAAAATCCATAAAATATGAGGTAAATCATAAATTATAATAGACCATTAGCAAAACATTAGATTTTTCACAAAATGTAATTCAAAACCCCATGTGATTTTTGATAGATTTTCATATATTAATAGGGAATGGGCATGGGTGCGAACAGAAACACCCATTCGTAACCCTACATACCTGGGTAAGATCAGATTCTAGAGTTCTTGAATGCCTAATGGAGAAATGATAGGGAAAAGCTTGATTCTATGCTTTATCTCTCTAGAATTCTCTTAATTTGCAAGCATGTGAATGGCTTGAGAAAAAGGGACTTAACCTATCTTATTATGCCTAGAAAAATACATAAAATGACATATTTTAGGGCCTTAGAGCCTAGAAAGGTCAAAAACACCCTTAATGAATATTCCCTGAAAAACTGCATAGATCGATCCAACGGGCATACACCGAGTCGTTGGAAGCTACCACGACTCGTGGTATGGCCCGTCATATGCACCGCCCAGTCCCTGATCTCGAATTCTTACCACGACCCGATAGGAAGACTCATCCTTTGATCGAATGGATCGTTGAGTCGATCGTTACTAGCCCCTTCACAACCCTTAACATCCCTTACCACAAGCCTCACCATGACTCGTGGTTTCTTCCAATGTCTCGTGGTCTCGATCCGTTGCATGAATTGGAAATTCTAGCAACCAAATGACTACTGCTGACCACGGGTCGTTATAACTCACGACGGGTCGTTGGATGGCTGGTTACATCCTCAAATACCAAGGTCCAGCTCCACCCACGATTACAAACAACGACTCACTGTTCCAAGAAATGAGTCATTGCATCATCCGTTGCATCCATTGCCACCAGGACTCCCCTTACACGACTGGATCCAATGGGTCGCTGGTTGGACCAATGATCCATTGGATCATCCGTCCTATGCACTTTTCTCCAGTTTTTAGCCAGCATCCCATTTTCATACCGGGTCTAATCTTAGGCATTTCTGGGGTATTATAGAAAGACACCAAACTCATACAAGTGCATAAAAAGGGTGAAAAGGGAGAAAAAAGTGGAAAAAGCAAAAAGGTTGAAAAAGTGAAAAAAATGGAGCCACAAGTATGTAGTGCCAAGAAAGGGTTTAGTCACTTAAAAAGATCCCATATCTACCATACCCAGCCTGAAAGCCTACATTACAAGCCAAAGAAAGTCCTATAGTGATCCTAGCCTGACCATATGACAAATCGAAGTAGAGAAAATAAGGGCAAACCTATGCTATCCAATATGCAGTATTTGAAACTTCTTTGTGAGAGTGAGAGTCTTACTTGATCAGTCCCATGTTTCATATTATATTGTATCTGTGAGATGGGGACTTCGTTTGCTGTAAGGGTACATGGTGTGTTGATATGAGTTACAGTACTTTTGATGCTTAAAACTGAGAAAATAATATGGACTTAGGTATGTTTATATGGATATGAAGAAATTTTACTTTAATTTTAGGGAAAATAAGTGTTGGAGCAAAAATGTGCGAAAGAAGCCTAAAAATGCAGAAAATCAGCCAACGTACAAGCCAAACCTTGACTGTATGAGCTGTACTGAGAACCATGGTTTAAGTCAGAAGGATGGAATAAGAGGAAGGCAACATGTGACTCTCAGTTCGAGCCCTACCAAGATGGTACAAGCCGTAACTGGAGTCATGGAATTGTTTAGAGAAATTTGCAAAAAGGCAGACTTCGGGTACGGATGGACTCACAGATTGTACTATCAATATACGACCCATACCATGAGCCATGGTGAACTTCAAAAGGTTCTTCAATACATGGAAGAAATTCAAACAAAACAGACAGTATGAGTCATAGGATGAAGGTACGAGTCGTATCACAACACTCGTGGAAATTTTTAGAAGATGTTAGAGTTCCCAGGGCCAAACAACAAATGCATTGTATGACTTGTAGGACTGTGGTACAAGTTGCACCAGCCTGCCAACACTTAGACAAATCTACGGCAGGCAAGGACGTGCGAGAAACAGGTATGACCCATACAATCCTGCTAAGGGTCGTAGGTCCAGTCGTGACATAGTCGATGCTAGATATGGAACATTCCCTGTTAGCTTAGGAAAATGTTTCTAATGTCTGTATAAATAGCTTTTATGTTTTATTTTAGTGAGAGAAGATGGAAACAAAGTAGGAGATGTGTGAAGAATATTATTTGTGAATTTTTATCAAGTTTTAAGGAGAAATTCTTAGTATCAAATTCTTATTTCCTACATTGTTCTTGAGTTTGTTCTTGGATATTCAAATCTAATTTTCTTACAGTTGATGTTGTACGTATTTAATTATGTGTTTGTATATGAATGCAAATTGTAGTCTTACAATCATGAGAGGCTAAAACCTCCACAACTAGGGGTTGTGGGAACCATGGTGGATTAATGAAATAGGGTTACACAAAAGTTATTCAAAACCAATTTTAAATGCTTGCATTGTATTCTCTTCATCTTTAAAGGTTTCTTAATGGTGTCCAATGTTAGAACTTGCCCGAATTCTTGACTTGCTTGAACCTAGAGAAGTAGAGATTAGGAAAAGAGAGTTATAATAAAACCTTATTTGGAAACATATTGATAATGATTAGTTTGAAATCGCTCATGAGACTTGACCCGGTGATTGAGTAAAGTCATCCAATAGGGAGAACCAGTCGTTTGAATGAACCCTATTTATTAGTTCTACAAGTAAGCATTGGGATTGATCACATGTGTATACCCGAAGTAGTTATGAACGCATGGGGAACACTTACTATAGTTGTTTGCAAATCTTGATTTAAAGCACGAATATAATCTTGTTTTGATATTGTTTTCTTTAAAACCCTCCAATTTGGAGATAACTCACCAACAAGTTCAATTACTGGCATTAGTCTAGATCTTGCCCTATTCCCTGTGGTTCGACCCTAACCTCTTAGTTGAGTTCTTTATTGACAACAACTGCTTCATACTTTGTCAGGAAGTGTGAGTTTGAGCATTATCAAGTGTGAGTTTCACTATTCTATGCACCATTGGCTTTCATGAATTTGCTACGGCTCTCTGTGATTATGGTCGTAGCATCAACCTAATTCTAGTTGTGGTCTATAAATAGTTGGGATTGGGGATACCTAGGCATACCAATATGCAGTTGTAGATGGGCGATGGGTATTTAAAAAACCCATTGCTATTGTTTATGAAATTCTCTAATGGTGAGGAAATTTTTTTTCCTGATTGATTTATTCATCCTAGGTTGTGCAGTTGACAAATAAATCCCTATCATTTTAGCGAGACCTTTTCTTGCTACTGCAATAGCTCTTAGGATTTTAAAAAGAATGAGATTAAATTTTGGGTAAATGATAAGGAGGTACCTTTTGAATATGGAAAGTGTATGAAGTTTCCCAAAGCTTATTCTAGCATATCATGTAACACCTCATACCTTCAAAAAGATTTCCGACCTTAGTAAATAAGCGAGTTGGTCCTAACTATTGAGACGTGGTCATTTATGTGATTATGTAGTATATATAGTGTGTGAAGCCTTTAAAAAAGTGTGAAAGTACCTTAGTTAACATACTAGTAACCACATTGGGCGAAGTCTCCTATTCCTAATGAGATGAGAGTGCATAAAACTTGTTCTGATGCTAACCGCCAGCTGCACTAATAGAAGCACCCTATTGGAAAGGACGTGTCCTGGAGCTGCTGAACCGGTGGCTGGAGCATAGCCTCTACTGTCACCCTGCCTAGTCAAAGTACACTCCCTATGCATGTGCTTGGGCTTTCCACACCTGAAGAAAACATCTAATCCAACTAGGCACTCTCCTATGTGGTTCTTACCACATTTCCTGCAGACTAGGAAAGTGCGCTCTACCAATGTATTCCTCTGTCCCTTAGAACCTAGCAACCTGCTCCTCTAATCACCCCGAGGTCTGGATGGAGCACTTGCTGATGACAGTGCTAGAGCTAATGACCTCTAGTGGAACTTGGGGCAATGTCTGCCACCATATCTCTACTTGGAGAACCCAAAGTTGCCTGTCCTAGCCCTATTGGCCTCTCTCACCTTCTCCTTAATCTGCTCTACCTTGATCTGCTTGGCATGTATGATCAAATGGGAGAATTCTATGTCGTTGATCAACATAGAGGTCCTGCACTCCTTGACTAAAGAGTCTACCACCTAGTTCAGAACCTAAGATAATCCATGGCACATGCTAAGTAATTTAAGAGCATGACTAAAGAGATAAAATTGTAACATGAATAAGTGGAAGTCAAAAGTTTCTCAAGATAACATAAATAGAGTCAACACTCGACAAAAGCTGAAACATCTACATATCATCTGTAAAATCTCTAGAATGTCTGATGAGCTGATTGGACAACACAACAAACTAGCTCACAAACGTCTAAAACTAAAATAACATACAATACATAAACTGAGAGAATGTCCTCGATAGATGAGGATTCACCAAGACTGGACTAATGCGATGTGAGAGGGGAGTAGGATTAACGGCGGGGCTGAGTTTGTTTGCTCGGACCTGTATCATGAAATGATCAACATAGAGTATATAGTCAGTACTTGGAATATACTTAGTATGAAGGTAATTAAAAAGGATAATAAAATACATAAAAGTCCATGAGAGTAGGACAATTCAAGAAAAATATGAAGTAATAATCATAATTGAAACATGGGGACTCAAAGATTTCAAAATTATTCATAATCTGATCATAATCATTATCATAAGAGAAACCTTGTAAAAACATAACTTGAGCCAAAATATCAAAATCATTATCATGTATAAAACATAAAGAACAACAGGAGGACTCATCGTAAATGACACCATCATGATAGAGTTTACATGATTCCTCAACTATCTCGCTCAAGTGGGCAGAGCCATCCTAAACCTTGCTAGGGCAAAGAACTACAACATGGCGTGATCACTAAAGAGACCCCATAGGGTTAACATGAATATCAACCTATATTGGAACGTAGTTCTGAGACCGGGGGTTTTCCCTAAACCTCGAACCTACTCAGTTCTAGACACTACTCTCAAAAAATATGCACGTGGCTTGTAATGAATATCGTGAAATCATACATGAAGTTCATGGGCTATTTTAAATCATAATAATCGTGAACATGCTTGTAATACATGAACTATCCATGAAATAAGGGCCCGTGAGTCGGCCATAATCATAATCCTGGTAATCATAAAAAGTCATACATACTTTAGAAAATCCTCATACATGACGTTCATACATTCATGTAGAGTTCTTGTAGGAAATCATGTATCATACATCATAAAACATAAATTAGTGCTTCAGTGAATTTCAATCATAAGAGGATTATATTATCTTATAAAGAGGAATTTAGCCCTAAGAGTTCATAATCATACTTGTAACATGAGGGGCCATAATTTCATGAATATTAGGAGGGGACATAAAACACTGTCATGGAAATCATAAATTCTTATCAATTCAACAATACCCATAAGAGAATCATGGAGGAATTTTATAAGCCAACATAAACCCTAGAATTTCAAAAATAGAGCTTGGGAAATGGGTGATAATGAATTTGCTTTATGAAGGGGCATGAGGGTGAAAGAAGTCATTATTGATAAGCCCACATACCTGGAATTGACAATCAATAACTAGACTTGAAACCCCAATTGAAATGAGGAGGAACTTGAGCAAGAACCTAGAAAAACGTTGAGAGGGTTTTGAGAGACTTGATTCTTCAATTAAGAGTGTTAGGAGAGGAATGGATGATCTAGGGTGAATAAAACCCTTAAAAAACTCTATGCAATGCTTAAAACAACATAGTTTAGGACTTAGGATCTAGGAATTACGAAGATACCCTTAATGATTTCACAGGAAAAACTATGATGCCAGCTACCACGAGTTGTAACTTTAAACCATGACTCGTGGTATCTCCCATTGCCAGACCGGCTCTATTCCCCCACTCTTTTATTCTTTCTATGGATGCCTACTACAACTCATAGTTCCTTATTACGGGTCGTACAAGCACTCGTATGACCAGCACTTGGAAATCCAACATTATACTACTACTCCTGACCACGAGTCATACCTTCTTACCACGACTCATTGTGTGGACTCATGGTTGGGAGGATGAGCCTCTGATCCTTTCTACAGACAAAAACCACGGGTCATACCTTGAGACAATAGGTCCTTGAACCTATCCGTTACTACTATATCTAACTCCCAACTTCTCTGCTTCTAACTGCGGGTGCAAACCATGACTCGTTATTTACTACAATGAGTCATACCATGACTCGTGTTATCTATCCTAGGCACACCAGAAACATACCATGACTCCTTACAATGGTCTATTACATCGACCTACAAGTAATACCTTAGCTCGTTGGTCTAAGATTTGTCATCCAAAAATCCACCACGACTCGATCCTACGGCCCGTATCACGATACAAT
This sequence comes from Datura wrightii, assembly GCA_035772735.1. NCBI lineage: Eukaryota > Viridiplantae > Streptophyta > Magnoliopsida > Solanales > Solanaceae > Datura > Datura wrightii. The sequence goes on from JASDFA010000007.1 coordinate 104,374,649, forward strand.
GGCTCGTACTATTAGTTGTACTAAGGGAAAATGCAAATTTTCCTACTGAATCTGCTACATGTCTAGGGTTGATTCATAGGGAGTTTTGAGGTATTACAATATATCTCTCTTGGGAATATTCCTCCTCGAGTGTTGGCTAAACACACAACAAATGTATGGAAAAAAACTAGTAACCTTGGAACTGAAACTATAGGCTGAAAACTAATGGAGTAAAAGACCTCGAACATGAAATATATAATGGGAATGAATTCATGAAATATACATACATGCTAAAACATGAAAAAACTTAGATACATGAAATTAACATGGATTTGAATCGAGTTCTAAGGATGGAATTTATACTTCTGGCTGGATCAGAATTGGAAGGGAATAGATATGGATATCTAGCCATCATATATGCTACGTCTTCCCACACAGATGCCTCAACAACCTGATTCCTTCACAAGACATTCACTAAAGCTACTTCCTTTTGCTTGAACTTACAAACTCGATGGTCAAGGATCTCAATTGGTACCTTCTCATAGGTAAGGCTATCCCTCACTCCAATGTTTTCCATCGGAACAACTAAGGCTAGGTCATCGATGCACTTTTTCAATAAGGATACATAAAACACCAGGTACACCAAAACTAACTCTACTGGTTTCTCCAACTTATAGGCCACCTTGCCAACATGTCTCACAATCCTATATCGCCCAACAAAATGGGGACTAAGTTTCCCCTTCTTTCCGAACCTCATGACTCCCTTCATGGGAGACACCTTCAGAATACCCTATCATTAATAACAAACTAAAGGTCTCCTCCTCACATCTGCATAGGATTTCTGTCGACTCTAAGATGTCTTCAGCCTCTCTATAATAAGCTGAACCTTCTCCATAGACTCATGAATTGAATCTAGCCCTATCAAGGTAGCCTCACTACCTCGAACGAACCAATAGGCAATCTACATCTCTACCCATAGACAGCCTCGAATGGAGCCATCTGAATACTTGAGTAGTAACTATTATTGTAGGCAAACTCAATGAGAGGCAAGTGATCATCCCATCCACCCTTAAAATCAAATGCACACACTCTTAATATATCCTTATGAGACCAAATGGTCCGCTCGGCCTGACTATCTGCCTGTGGGTGAAAAGATGTGATAAGCTTCACCTGAGTACCAAGACCCTTCTAAAATAACCTCCAAAACTAAGAGATGAACTGAGTACCCCTATCCGATATAATGGACAAAGCAATCCCATGCAATCAAACCAACTCTCGAATGTATAACCTAGCATAATTCTCAGCTGAATCGTTAATTTTGACTGGTAGGAAATGTGCTACTTTGGTCAACTTTTCTACAACCACCTGATGAGTTGGCAATTTACCAACTAACTAGGCTCTTAAACATGAGTTTCTACTTAGTTTTTAACTCAATTTGGTGGATTTTATTCTTTTTATCCTTGATCCTTAGAGGTACTTGACTTGAATGGAGAAAAGCATGGAAATAGAGTTGATGACCGGTGCTTGTTGTGCCCCAGCGCATGCACAAGCGTACACGGTCGTACAAGTAATACAATAGCCCTTTTTCAGAGCTGGATGTCGAACACACAAGGAATGGACTAATTCAGCAAATTATCAAGTTCAAGTGCTAAGTTAACCTTCGCAAGTGTTGATTATAGAAATTTTTGGAAAATTCTAATTAAGTCTAGGGGTGATCATAAAATAATCGGGAAACAATACAAGAAGCAACTAGAGTTAAGGACTAATTATCATGCAATGCTACAATTCACAATGATTCGAGTATGAAAACTTCAGTTGTTGTCTCAAATAGTTAAAATGCGATGTTCATGGTCTTTTGAGCCTCTAAACACAATAAACTAGTATCACACCTACATCATTGAGCAGGGATGTGACTTCCTATTTCGTGAGCAATTTAACTATGTGGATGTGGTTTATGGAGTTTGTGCCCTTGATTATGGACTTTTGTACCTCTAATCATTTAACCTGACTTAGCTTCACAACTACTTCTAAAAGCGGTGATGTGACAATTCTAAGTCGGTGTCTAGCTCATCCCATTTTAGTAACCGAGTAAGGCAAATTAGGTATAATTTTATCCTAACTGCTAATCCTATCTTAAAGATAAGAACTTGCTCCCTACATTCTTGTGTTCTAGCCTAGGGTTACTCTTTCGAGCTTTTACCTAAGCTTAACGCGTTTTTTTTCATGGTGATCAAGCATAAAAATATTAATAATAAAGTATGTAAGACAAAACAACTAAAAAAGTCAAACCAAGATGAATTCATGCGTTTACAATCATATCATGTAGCCTTAACCTTAGAGGAAGGGTTTTAGCCACTCATGTTCATACAAATACTCAAAAACATAATTAGAGTATGATATTTACAAGAGTAGTTAAAAGAGAATGAAAAATAACGAACGCTAGGTAGAGTTCTTCACTTCTCCCTTCGCTCCTTTCCGGTATTCTCAAAATATTTGGTGATAAAATGATTTTAGGAGCTAACTGTTCTATTTATACTTGGTGGAAATATACAATTTTTGGCCGGCCATGAACTAGCTTCGTTTCACGGACCTAACACCCTTATTTGCCTCTGTGACATGGAGGCAACGCGCAGGCCTCCTGCCTTGGCATATCTTCGCGCGCGCGCATGCACGACTTGGCATGACGCTTAGCGTGGCACGCTGGCATGGGCTGGCAGCCTACTCCTTGTGCTTTGTTCATGCGACTTCTTTGCAATCACTTCCATGCTTTCCTTTTTTGCATTAAACATCATTTTCAGTCCCTCCTAAGCATAATTCACCTACAAAACATGGGATAATTATATTGTTTAGTCCATGCACGAAGTTAGACAAAATTACATGAGAATATATTCAATTAAATTAACAAACATGACTAAAATTAAGTTATAAAATAGCACTTGGGCACATAATTATGCCCAAGATCACTACCCTACACTTAAATCCTTGTTCTTCCTCGAACAACTCTTTTACATCTCATCCACATGAAGAAGTTACACATAACTAATTGAAGCAAGGCAATTCAAGCTAAGGCTACAATGATTGTTTTAGATAGCAAGTTAAAAATACAGCATGCAAACTATACTCACTAAAATCACATATATCTATGTTAAGACTTCCTAGCCTCAAGAATCGACTCTCAACCTCAACAAACTCATTCAAATTAACCAATCAAGAAATCCTACATAAATTTTATCCTTCATCAAACATGTGCCCTCACAAAAAGAGAGTTTCCCATTTATTCAGTCATTAGTTTTCAAATCATGACATATATGGGTGTATGAATAATTAAAAAAATAAGCTTACTCTCACAAAGAATTCACATGTGACATGTATTGACCCATAAGATTACCCTTAGTGTTTTAATCCACTAATTTAGGAATGTTTGAAAGTAAGATCAAGTAGGACTTAGTGGGTTGTAATGTAAGCTAAGGGCGGGTAGGTACTATTATGGCCAGTAATAGTAACTATCTTCCCTAAGTGCTTTTAATACATCACCCTGTCATTACGAGTATCTATCCTTTTACTTCACCTTTATTCTTTTCAACTCCATTTTCCTCTTTATTCCCTATTTCATTAGGCACACTTAAGCTCTTAGTAAGGAGTACTTAAGCAATTTTTTTTTTTTGCTTTCTTTATCATTTACTCCCTACTAACTCTTATTCATTTTTAAACAAGTGCATCTCTAGTCTTCTCTTCAACTCTCACAACTCCTATTTTCCTTCTCATTCCAGCTTCTCACTCCTTAACTTCCTTTACATAGCGGTTAGGAGTTTTGGATCAAATACAATACAAATGAAAATAAAGGGTTAGGCTCATTTTGTGGTTAGCAAAGAATAGGCTAAAGGCTCAATGGGCTAACTAGGATCATATATTAAAGGTAGGTAAAGCGGAGAATAAAAATTAGACTCATTCAAAGAAATGCCTAAATCATCTCCTACAATCGACATCCCTCATTTCGTTTTGTATACACACCAGAAAAGTTCTAGACACTACACAGCAGCATGGAATATTCAAAAACCTTACACTCACAGCACATGCTCAATTCAAGACCAATTCAGTAGACTCTTAACTCAGCTGACCACAAGAACGCAAAATTCATCTTTAAGCACATCGAGTCACATTCAAGAACCTAGGTGTCTCAAACAGAGTTATATAACTGTTACACATGCTTCCACATTAACAACACTTGCATCCCACAATCATGTATAACACATAACGAGAACATCAAACCATCAATCAACTAAGGGTTCAAAAACAAAAACCTATTGACTAATTTTCCCTCAAGACGGTTGTCATCCATCCATCATCAGGAAAAGTCCCTAACTATGACTAAAAATAGATATGTACATCCAAAGAAAAATTTTATTCATCAGTTCAAAGCCCCCCCCTCCCCCCGTCAGAAAAGAATCGAAAAGAAAAAACAATGGGTGAGTGAATCATGCTCAACTTAAACTTTTTCATCAACTAATACCATATAAAGAACTAATTTCATCCGAATTCATTAAGCACAAAATTTTGAAATTTCCTTCACCCCACACTTAAAATATGCTATGTCCCCCAAGCATTATTTAAAAATACTACAAGAGTGAGAAATACTCCTTGAGGCATCTAGGCCTAGCTAGCAACATGTTTTCCTTCATTTTTGCACAGGTGGGATATCGACCCCACACTCATCTTCTTTCATGCTCCTTAGCTTCCTCTTCTAAGGGTACTCAGACTTTTCCTCAATCTGTGCTTAAATCACCACAACAACAGAAGGTGAAAATAAACAAAATCAAAACAAAAGAAAAACAAAACTGTACCTATGGTATCCTTGGGTTGCCTCTAGAGCAGCGCCTTATTTTACATTGCGGCACGACACATCAAGTTTCACCACTTTTCCCTCCACTTTGAGGATATGAATCTCACCCCAAACTTTTTCTCCAGTTTCCGCTTATGCTCTAGGGGTGATGGTGAAAAAATGAAAGGACCAAGTAGTAGATGTCGCCTCTGGCACTTATTGGCCCTTACGTAAGTGAAGTCATTTTGTCTCTTGGAATCAACAAATTTCAGAATATACGGGGCTTGTTCCTCCTCTAGACCGTTCTCTACAAGCTTGGAAGGCTCTATTTCTAGGTTGTCAACCAAACTTAATGTCGAGAAATGCTTCAAGCTGGGTAAAATACACCTCGACTCTGAAACTGCATTGTGCTTGACTTCCTTACTTGGGTACACCTTCTCCACATCAACATCTGACTCCACATGAATGTCAAATGGTTGGAATTCTATCTCTCCTTTCATGAATGGATTGGCCATATATGTGAGACCATCATGGAGACTCTCAGGAGCTTCTAACTGTTGAGCTTGTTCCAAGAACTCACCATTGTCTTCTCCTTGTAGTCCCTCTTGAGTTTTTGCTAAAATCGTTACTTGCAAATCAGCGCAATCTTCAGCCTCAGTCATGAACTTCGTGAACTTGGTGGTTATTATTTTTAGGGCATCTCTATTTTCCTTAGTCTGAAATTTCCATCTGCTCCCTCATCACTTCTTTCTGCTCAAGGACCTATTTTAACATGTTTTCTATCTGAGCTTGGTGTTCCAAGTCCTCCTTTTCATCATTCCTGTACTCATCAAAAACAACAGAAGGATCATAGTAAGGGCTTGGGGGAGGGGCATACGAATTTGGACAACTACTCCAATGGCCAACCTGACCACCATATATATTGCAAGTAGGATAGTATTGCCACAAGTGGGGTCCTCCACAATTCATATAGGACTTACCGAAATATGAGTATCCACCATTCAACCCATTTGTTTTCCACGATGTCATGTCAAGTAGAGTATCAAACTAAAAATAAATATAAAAGAAACCTAAAACTAATAAATATTTATTTCAACACCTAGAAAATTATATACTAACACAAAACAAGAAATTCACTAATTTCGTCAGTCCTCGGCAATGGAGCCAAAAACTTGTTGCGCCCTAGTTCACGTGCAAGCGTATGCGGTCGTACAAGTAATACAACGGCCCTTCTTCAGAGCTGGATGTCGAACCCACAGGGACTGGACTAATTCAGCAAATTATCAAGTTCATGTTCTAAGTTAACCTTCACAAGTGTTGATTATAGAAATTTTAGAAAATTCTAATTAAGTCTAGGGGTGATCACAAAATAATCGAGAAACAATACAAGAAGCAACTAGAGTTAAGGACTAATAATAATGCAATGTTACAATTCACAATGGTTCGAGTATGAAAACTACAGTTGTTGTCTTAAATAGTTAAAATGCGATGTTCATGGTCATTCGAGCCTCTAAACATGACAAACTAGTATCACACCTACATCATTGAGTGGGGATGTGACGTCCTATTTCGCAAGCAATTTAACTATGTGGATGTAGTTTATGGAGTTTGTGCCCTTGATTATGGACTTTCTTACCTCTAATCATTTAACCCGACTTAGCTTTACAACTACTTCTACGAGCGGTGATGTGACAATTCTAAGTCGGTGTCTAGATCATCCCGTTTTAGTAATCAAGAAAGGAAAATTAGGTATAGTTTCTATCCTAACCTCTAATTCTATCGTTAAGATAAGAACTTGCTCCCAACATTCTTGTGTTCTAGCCTAGGGTTACTCATTCGAGTTTTTACCTAAGCTTAACGCATTTTTTTCATGGTGATCAAGCATAAAAACATTAACAATAAAGAATGTAAGACAAAACAACAACTAAAATCTCAAACCAAGAAGAAATTCATGCATTTACATTCATATCATGTAGCCTTAACCCTAGAGGAAGGGTTTTAGCTACTCATGTTCGTACAAATACTTAAAAACATAATTAGAGTTCGATACTTACAAGAGTAGTTAAAAGAGAATGAAAAATAATGAACCCTAGTAAAGTTCTTCACTTCTCTCTTTGCTCCTTTCCGGTGTTCTAAAAATATTTCATGATAAAATGATTTGAGGAGCTAAGTGTTCTATTTATACATAGTGGAAATTTACAATTTTTGGCCGGCCATGAACTATCTTCGTGTCACGGACCCTAATGCCCTGATTTGCATTGCCTTCTATCTTGGCATGTCCTTGCGTGCACGCACGCACGACGTGGCATGGCACCTAGCGTGCACGCTGGCAGCCTACCCCTTGTGCTTTGTTCATGCGACTTCTTTGCAATCACTTCCATTCTTTCCTTTTTTGCATTAAACATCATTTTCAGTCCCTCCTTAGCATAATTCACCTACAAAACATGGGCTAATCATATTGGTTAGTTCATGCACAAAATTATATAAAATTACATAAGAATATAATTAATTAAATTAACAAACATGACTGAAATTAAGTTAGAAAATAGCACTTGGGCACACAATTATTCCCAAGATTAGTGCTCCACCAGAAAACACTAGCAAAATACTAGATTGACCGCAGTTGCCTACTATATTGAAGAAGGTTATAGATTGGCGGACCACAGATGAGCACCGGTGAACCGCTGGTGCCAACGCCGAAGTGCTAAAGAACTCACTACCAAGAGCTTTGACCAACTAGCAGTCCACGGATCCATACCAGCGAACTGTTAGTGCCAGCACCGAGAAAATCACTATCCTTCAACTAGAACTGACCGGTGTTTTGCCGGTCTACATAGGGGAACAGTCGGCGAATCGCAAGCAAGGCCCATCAGCAAGGGGTAAAAATGTCAACCACAAAAAAAGAGGAGCAGATCTATACCCTATTTTTGTACCTCACATAAATGAACTAAATATTCGATTCTAGAAAGGTTAAATTATTATATTGCTTTTGGCTTGTGTATAAAATAGAAAGAAGTAGAAAGAGAAAGATTCATCTTCTTCATTAAGAAGGTAGAAAACTAGTTCAGACCTTTCTTGAATTTCTCTTACTCAAGTTTGTGAATGGATATTGAATTTTTGTTTAGTGCAATGTTTTACTTTACTTACATGAGTAGCTAAATTCTTTGCTAGGGGTGTGTGAATTATTTGGGTTTTTCTAGGTTGCGTATTGTGTATTTGATCTTAGATTTACTATATTAGTATGATTTTAGTATTTCCGCCAAATTTTAAGCTGAAATCTCATAGTTGGAAATGTGAGTTCTATTTTCTTACTTTGATTTTGCTTGAAAAAGAAAATTAAGGTATGGGTGAGGAAACACTTACCAGTATTCGGGTGGAAATTATGTGGGGTTGGGATAGACATTGCCAAAACCCATTATTACACATCCATTAAGGATTGAAGCAAGAAATAGTGAATCCATACCTAAGTTGATGTGATTGTTGTGAAGAGGAACCTTGGGATTTGAGAAAACCCTAGGTATAAGACATCTAATTGGTTGAGAAACTTAAGATGTCACCTAATTCATAGTTAATCATATTGTTGAACAAAAATAGGAGCAATTAACAATTCCAACCCATTGAAGTCCTTATAAATATCACACCCCTAGTAGTCTCTCCATTGGTCTTTTCTATACTTTGCCCCTGATTTTTAGTGTGCAATTCAATATTTTATTTTTTAAATCGTGATTCCCCAAGTTTTCTCTTATTCGCCTTGCAACATTGATGCGAATTAGTTCAATTTACTAGAAGACTATTGTGTGATCAGCTGTCATTCCTTGTGGCATTCGACCCTAACACCTGTCGGGTTGTTTGTTTTGATACAACGACTGTTTACGCTCTTTCATAAAAAAGAATACAATTTCAAAGTTATCAAAAATGGTTCCATTGTCGGGAATGTAGTTTGATAGCCTCTAGTTGTTGTTTATTTTGAATTGATCTTGCATCTTAACTGGTTTGACTTTACAATTGTAGTTGGTGCCTTCTAGGTTGATTATGACATGAGCCAGCACTCACTAGACATAGAAGGTTCAGTGGATGGGCATATGGATCATGAGGATGATGACCCCATGATGCCTAATATAGTAGGTGCAATTCGCCTACCTCTTATTTCATGTAACGAGTACAATGTTGCATTTATTTCAAATGAAAGGACTCTTTGGAGAAATGCCCAATGAGGACTCAAACAGGCATCTCTGCAACTTCTTGGAGATTTGTCGACCCTTCAACATTACAAATATCACTCAAGATTCAATCAAATTGAGACTCTTCCCATTTTCACTCATAGGGGAAGCAACCACGTGGTTGGAGGATTTGCCTCCTGGATCTATTACCTCTTGGAATGAACTCATGGAGGCATTTTTGGATAGGTTCATTCCTCCCTCAAGGATGTTGCAGCTGAGGGATGACATTACTAATTTTCAATGGCTTGCGAGGGAACAACTCCATGAAGCATGGTTGCGGTTTAATAAAAAGGTAGCCATTTGTCCAAATCATGGCTTACCTGATGGGGTTCTACTTCAAAGCTTCTATTGATTATTGGATTCTATAAATAAGTTTTTGGAAAATAATTTGACTGGGGAATCAATCATGGATCAGCCCTATGGAGCAGCCAAGGCATTACTTGATAGAATGACAAAGATCAATTGAGTATGGCATACTAGAGAAGTAGAGGTATCTTCTAGTGGTGTTGCCCCAAATATGTTGAGTGCGGAATTGAGGAAGAGAGATGAGGCTAGAGATGAAAATCTTGCCAAAATAATGACCCAGCTGGAATTTATGACCAAACATATGATGGGAGCTGGTATAAAGAATGTGAATGATGTAGCTTCTCAAACCCATGCTCAGTTCGATGATGACACTTCACCCCCGAGATATGAGAAGGAGTGTCAATATATGTCAAGCCAATTGGGGGGGGGGGGTTCTCTCCTTGGGTATCAAGGTGCCAATCAAGGCCCTTGGCGTCCAAGGGAGGAGAATTCAGGTTGGAGAAACTGTGATAATCCTGGATAGAGGGAGATAATGATCGATGGGGGAATAGAGAGAAAAATCGCAAAGGAGAGCGATATCACCCAAGTTCTAACCCCTATGTACCTCCTCAAAAAGTAGAAGCACCTCAAGGACAAATAGGGGTAAGTGATGTAGGAAGCTCAAATATTGAAGACATGTTGTCCTGAGGGTTGAAGAAAGCATAATCAGTGAAAGTAAGGTTAGAGAGTTGAAAGGGGAGGTGTCTAACCTCGCCCAAATCGTTAGCTCCTACTTGGCTTCAATCAAACACCTCGAAGCTCAAATGAACTATTTGTCTGCACAAATGAACCCTTGCATGAAGGGTGCACTTCCTAGTGATATTGTCCCAAACCTAAAAAAAGATGGCCATTGCATGACAATCATGACTAGGAGTGGTAAGATATTGAAAGATGTGGGCATGAAGCCCAAGGATGTTGATGCCCCAAAGGAAATTGATGATGATGTGTTTGATAAGGTGCCAAAAGCACCAAGTGTTGTGAGGATAAGGAAGGGAAATATAAGGGAGATATTGATCTCATGCCCTCGTATAATGTTCATATGAAGTAGGCATGAAGGCCCCTAATGGCTAGGACCCTGAAGTAAGAGTTCCCCTGCCATATCCACAACTGTTGGCTAAAAAGAAGGAGGATAATGAATTTCGAAAGTTTATAGATATGTTCAGCAAATTATCTATCAATATACTGCTGGTGGATGCTTTGATTCAAATCCCAGGATATGCAAAATTTATGAAGGAACTCTTGAAGAAAATGAAGGTGGTAGATACGAGCACCGATGAGGTGAACCATCATTGTAATGTTGTCATGACTAGCAACCTTGCTCCAAAACGTGAAGACCCTGGGGCATTCACCATTCCTTGAACAATTGGCTTGTGCATGTTCAATTAGGATCTTTGTAACCTCAGTGCTGGTATCAATCTCATGCCTCTCATGATATTCAGGAAACTTGGGTTAGGGAGTCCCAAACCGACCTCCATGAGGCTGTTTATGGCATATAGGTTAATCAAAAGACCCTTTGGAGTACTAGTTGATGTTCTTGAGAAGGTGGATAAATTTATACTCCCAGCAAATTTCATTCTGCTGGATTGTCAGATGGACATCGACGTGCAAATTATCTTAGGGTGATTACTACTAGAAATAGGAAGGGCTTTAATTGATATGGAGCTTGGGGAGCTTAAGTTCCAAATAGTTGGTGACGAGGTCACTTTCAATGTATGTCAGCCTATCAAGACCGCGGATGAGTGTAAGGTTATGGCGGTGCTCGATGGTGAAGACGAACATTATGAATCTGTTGATGTTGAGAGTGAATCCGAGGATGACCCTCCAGAGTGCTACAGATGGAGAAAGTGTTTGTCATGCCACGACGTTAACTAAGGCACTTCTAGGGAGGCAACCCAAACATTTTTATCTTGAACATTTTGATGTTTTGTTGTTTTTGATTTTGTAGGTAGCTTGGATGCACAAACAAGGGAGAAGAAGAATAGGGCAGGCACGGTGTTAGACTGGTGAAAAGCCGATGCACACATGTAAAATGCTGCCCTATCGTAGGTGATGAACAAAATAAGGGGAGAGTAGAGAGGAAACTGGAGACTTGTCGACAGAATGCCGATACCAATCCGCAAACTACCAGTCAAGCACTAGTTTCAAACAGTACACCTGGAAGTTGGAGTGTATTTGGCGAATCGCCGGTGCAAATTTGCAAACTATCGGCTAATCGCTGGTAGATTAACAGTGAACTGAAAAGGTAATGGGCACCCGCCTCAGATCCGGTGGCCGCTAGTTAAGCGCAGGTGCAGGTAAGTCCATCTTTTAAAAAGTTTTGACTACTCCATGGATCGACCCAACCTGAAATTTAGGCACACCGGTCAAAACCCCTACAAATTCCTATAAACCCTGACTTCCACCTTCCCACTTCCCCATTACACCTTTTTAACTTCCCCATACACTACCTTTCCACCTTCCCACTATTAAACCCTCCTTTTCACCTACCAATCCCATTCACTCCTTCTCTCTTATAAAACCCACACTTCATTTTCCACTTTTATCACTACTCACTCATATTCTAAAAAACACTAAGGCAAGAAAAAGTTGTGTGGAGCTCCTTTGTTCAAGCTTTGATCTTTCTCCTGTCTTTTCTCTCAAAATCCATTTCTTATGTAACTCTTACTCTATTTTTTATTATTTAGTCAAATATATGGATTATTGTGAGCTTGTGAAATTCGAAATGCCCCCACTCATATCTCCCAATTACCCCCATGATTATGCTTGTGGTACTTTGCTATTATTCATTCTGTGGGTATGTGGGGGTGGTGATATAATGTTGAATGACAATGTGGGCCTTCTCTATGCCAAAATTCTTGCTTCTTGGTGTGTTTGATTTTAGTAGGGGGTGAAGTCTAAGTAGCCCCGTGTGTGCTAAAATTGCACAATTTGCCCGATGATAGATGGAGCGACGTCTTTCTTAAGGGTAAATTGTTACTTTTACTTGTTTAGATGTTTCTATGTTGAGTGGGTGAGTTTTGAATTTGAGTGTTTTGCAATCTCTGAGTTTGGGTTGTATTTCACTGCTAGGCGTCCACTGGCGAACCGCCAGTCATGCCCAGCGAAATGCTAGTGAGTCGCTGGATGACCTTGGTATTCCCAGTGTTTTGTTATGGTCCAGCGGTCAACTGGTGTCTCGCTGGCACTTCCAGTACTTCACATCTCAACAATTTTACTTGTTTGTCATCCAATTGATATAATTTTTGCCTTAGTTTAGGATAGATGTTAGTTTGAAATTTTTTAATTTAATTTTATTTTATTTTATCTTGAACAAAAATACAAAAGGAAAGTATGGTCGTATGGCACTAACATGGTTTTGCAGAGTATGTCTTCATCCAGGAACCTGAGCAAGGGCAAGGGCCCAGCCTCCTCTTCCACCAAAGGAAATGGGAAAGCATAGGCATCCGTAATACCCACAAACTCCCGAGAGGCTATAATATTCTGTTTGCCCAATAAAAAGGGGCATTATGTGATTTTCAAGGGTCAATCAGTCACTGTTGAGAAGAGGTTTGACTTGGTGGGGCTGCTAGATGACCTCCCCAACATCACCGCTCAGTTCAATAACCGCTAAAGGCGTGCTTTTGCCAATCAACTCCAAGATCACTGTTCGGCTTGTTGGGTATAACTACACACAAGTGCATGTGGTCGAACAAGTAGTAAAGTGGCTCAAGTAAGCCAAGTATCGATCCCACAGGGACTGGACTAAGGTATCAATCTAGTCAAGTGTCAATAAAGTTTAACTCTAAATTGCAGACAACAGTGTGAAAAAGATTTTGATATTTTGTTCCTAATTGTATCCTAAGTCTAAAACGAATATACAATTTGAGTCTGAAATATAAGTACGAGCGTGCTGAGGTTAAATGAACATGCAGAGAAATAAATTATCGATACCATTTGGTTAATCTTTCCTCCGGTTGCTAGTCAAGAATTATTGCCTATGGATTAAAACTCTCGTATTTAACCCAACTTAAGAATCATGAACCTTCCACCTACATTTCTGTGATAAAATGAAATTCATGTACTAGCCATACAAAACCGATTCTTTAATTGACTAATACGACTTTCAGGTATATTTCTATCCTGAAGGTAAATCAATTCTCAATTTTCCCAAACTAAGAAAAGATCATATCCTATCAGTTCACAACTTTCCAATTTCTTGCTCTCTCAAGTGAAACCAGACTTTTTAGATATACATTAACGTTGGCCACACATTAACGCAGTAAGAACAAGAATCAATAGAACAACCATGAAAGAAAAGATAAAAACCAATTTATCAATAATCACATTTCAATACAATTGTTCTTAACCTCAGCAAGAAGGGAATTTAGCCACTCATTTGTGGATTAAACATCGTTAAATGAGTGTTAATCATACAAGCAATTGAAATAAAGAAGAAGGAGATAGAGAAAAACCCTGAGATTTTCGTCCCCTCAACTGCCTGTAACCCACGTTCTTGCTCCACCAAGTCAGAATTCCTAAAATAAAACCTAAGTGTGCTATTTATACTAGCGGAAATTTTTCCCGGAATTACAAGCAACGTGTCACGGAGTGCATTGCAGAGCACTGCCTCCGTGACACGCCACCAACGTGGACCCTCACTGGAATCCGGTCGTCCAGGTATTAAGGCCCAACGTGGCACGGCGTGCAACGCGGGGCTAGGCTAACGTGCCACGGCCCCAACGCACACCTTCACAGGAATTGGGCATAATTTCAGCATCCAGGCAGAATGCATCCGCGATGGCAGTGTGACACGGCTCCATCGAGGAGCCCCTTTAATTCGTGCTTTCCTTGTGCTTTTTCCCTTGCTAGCTTCCGAGTCCAATCCCGATCTCTCCTAACATGCATCTTAGCTCCATAACTTTATATTTTTCCTGCAAAACAACGCTAATCATGTTGGTTAGCATAAATTCACATTTTATTACAATGTACATGAGAATGTACAAACATCGATAGATAAACAAGGCAAATGGACACATTTGAGTATCACTTGGGCATATAAATTTGCCCAAGATCACTTACCCCACACTTAAATCCTTGTTCGTCCCCGAACAATAATCTTACACCTCATGCAATTGACACCCCATCCTGGCTACTTTGGCTCGACAATTCAAGCTACGGTCATACCGATTATTTAATATAGAAAATCATCAAGAAAACATGCATAGTCTTATCAATACTATGACCTTCAACACATTAAGACCTCCTAGACTCAAGAATCGACTCTCGATATAGGTAAACTCATGCAAATCAGCTGATCAAGCTATCCGAAATGAAATTCAATCTCTCGTCGAGCATGTGCCCTCACAACACAAAAGAATGTTCCCCTTTTTAATCACATGAACTCAAAACATTACATGCAGGGGCATATAAACAAGATTTCACTCTCTCTCCCAAAAGAATTCACATGCATCATGTCATGAACCATAAGCTTGCCTTTAGTGTATTACTCCACTAATATAAGGACGCGTGATGTAAGATCACGTAGGACTTAACGGGTTGTAGTGTAAGCTACGGAACTAGCAAATACTGGCTAACCAATAATACAAACTAGCCTCCTTAAGCGCTTTTCCAATACATCCCATCAACCTTATGGGCATTTTTTTTCTTCCTTCATCCTCCCATTCTTGAAGTCTGTCTTTATTTTTGACCCCATATCTTTAAGCACACTTGACTTAATAACAAAGATTATTTATACATCTCCATTATATTTAATTTATAACGAGTGCACCTTCGACCTTTTCTTTCCTTTCATCACTCTGCTTTTTCTTTTCTTTTCACCATTCTCACTCCTGGACATTGTGGGAAAATTATTTTTTTTCTTGAGCGCTTAAGAGGTTTGGATCAAATTCACGTATAAGAAAAGAAGGGGTTAAGCTCGGTTTACACCTTTTTGAAAAAAGAAAGAAATAGGCTAAAGGCTCAATGGGCTAACTAGGATTACATTCAAGGTGGGTATGAAAAAAAACTTTTGGTTAAATCAAAGAAATGCCTACATCCTTTCCTACAATACACATCCTTCATTTCGTTTTGTACACACACCAGGTAAGTTCTAGACATTTCACAATAGCATGGAAGAAACAAAACCTCACCATACACTCATTTCACATGCTCAACTCAAGACATATTCACAGACTCTTCAATCAGCTAATTGCAAGAATTCAAACATTAAGCCTCAATCACACCGAATCGAACTCTATGGCCTAGGTATCTCAACATATTTACAAAGTTGCATGCTTTCATCCGAATCACCTTTGCATTTCAAATATCATGTACAACACGCAACCAGAATTTCACAACCATAAAGTAACGACAGGTTTTGGGATACAAACAAACAAAAGAAAAAAAACTAAAAAAAATTGAACAAAAGAAATCTACTCCTAACGACTACATTTCCCTTAAGACGGTCGTCATCCATCCATCATAAGGAACGGTCACTAACTATGACTTCAGTTCAATGGGACTATTCTCGTTAAAAGAACCGAAAACAAACGCCGAGAAACCCAAAAATTAAAAAATTCATGAAATTTTTTTTAAAAAATATCGATCATTTCGATAAAACAAAAATATGTACAAAACCAGCTAACAACATTCAACAGCACACAACAACTTCACCTTAATTACAATACCGACATACACACAAAAATTACAGGGTCACAAGTTTTTCCAAGCACAACAACAGAACAGAGACATTAACGACAACAGCAACCAACACCTAACTACTCCCACCCCACACTCAAATTGAACACTGTCCCCAGTGTTCACAAAATTCAGCATAGTACGAAAGTAGGTGGTGAAACTCCCTGATCAATCAAAGTATTCCACTTCTTCATCAGGTGCCGCTGCCTCATCTCCCATGTCTGAATCGCCCCCGTCGTCATCATCTGACTCCACATCGGAGTCATCACGACGTGTCTCCTCATCTGTGGGGACATCATCATTAGTGGGCTCCACAAAAGATGGCCCCACTCGACATAGAGCCCTGGCATTTTCGCCAAAAGGGTAGAATAGCTCGAGCTGCCACAGCTCATCTTCTGTTGCCGGCCTCCCGCCTACACGCAACTGGAGCATCTGCATCCCGAACATGCAAGCCATGTACTAATCATCTCGTGCATGTCGCTCGGCTAATGTGAGAACTGGCCCGTGAGTGGTGTCGGGTGCCTTAGTTTTAGTGACATTTAAGGCCCGCCTCTCCATCTGCGGGATGTAGTCAAGGGCCTCCTCCTCAAAATCTAGGCCCCTCAGGAACGTGGTTAGTAATCCACCAAACCCGTACCTGTGCCCTTGATGCAAACAGGCTCTCTTCCTGGCGGAGATGATTAACGCCCCAACGTTGATCTCCAGCCCCTTCATCAGGGCGTATACCAAGCACACACGATCTCGGGTGACATCTATCATATGCACTCCCGGGATCAGGCAGGAACAAACAATGTTAAGCCATATCCTGGCTTCCCTGTTCATTAGTGAGTAGGGCAAAGTCTGATGGTAGCCCCTCTCCTTATGCCTGCTCCACCGTGCTGTAGATCGGGCTCCACACAAGGTGCATCTGATGTCCACATATGGTGGAGTGATATTCAGCTGCCGAAGCACATGGGCGTCTGTGTCCCGCGCCCCCAAGATGGCATTAAGGTGATGGGGATCAAAAGTGACTATCTGCCCCGTTATCTCTATGGTGTGACTTCTGACATTCGGGTTCTAGTTGGCGTAGAATTCCTGAATTAGGTGCAGATTGCACTCTTTGGGCTCTTCAAAGATAAAATTTAGCCCGGCTGCCTCAATCCTGTGGACAATCCTGGGGAATTCCTGTGCCAATGGTTCCCTAGCAATGTGTTCCTCGGGGAAGTATTTGCTTTCCTTATGCTTTACGTACCATTTCTTCCCCTCCTCTGTCACCCATCGGGTTCCATATTGACGGCGTTAGCCGCGCGGAACCGCTGGTGCTGCTGGGACTGCTGTTCCCGGTCTAATTCTTTTCCTTCCGGCGCCTGATGTTGATGCGCCCTTCCCTTTATCTTACCTGCTTGCCATTGTTTCTGTCAAACCAAACAGACAGGTCCAATGTTATTCCAATTAAAATTAGCTTCGACTAAGGTTGGGTTAATCTAGGCCACCCCACACTTAGTCTTTAGCCACAATCACAACATTACGGAAAGATCATACTTATTTCCAATTAAAAAAAACAAACAACAAAACATAACAAATATGCCTAGTGCATTCAGAGAATTCGACGGTATAAATTCTATGTACTACTCAGACTTCGTACAGCTAATCACAACATTACCATCGATAACATTTCATCACATAGCACTTAGCAACCATTTCTATCAACAAAACCCATGCAATTCCCCCAATTTCTATGCAATTTCAACAATTTCATTATCCCGACAATTCGTCGTGCCATTAGCATTTTAACGTTAAACACAACATCATTTACTTCATTCAACATGCACACACTAAGAAGAATTTCACATTTCAACTCAATTTTAACTTCTTCATCTTTGAATTCTAACCCTAGTTACAATTTCGCAAGAATTTCGATCACCCATGTATTTATCGAGTTCATATAATCACAACGATACTACGAACATCAATTAACAATAGCTTACTAGAATTCAAGCTCAATTTACAATTAGGGCAAGTTTTTCTCACTTTCTATGCTCAAAATCGGAAAAATTAGACAAGAAATGAGATGAAGTTAGCGAACATACGTTCAATTCGATGATATCGAAGAAAAGTTGAAGAAATTTAGCTCCTAGGTCTGTGTCATGTTGGGGAAAGGGGGATTTTGGGTTGTTTGTCACGGAGGAGGTGAGGAATGGAAAAAAATGAGGGAAAACAGGGTTAAAAGGGGGGTTTTTCGCGCGGGTCACCGGGCGACCCGGTGTGACGCGTCACGAAATACACTTCAACGTGTCATGGAGGGTAACGCGAAGCATGCCCTCCGTGACACGGATCCATCGTGCTAGTACTCTGGAATTTTTTAGAAATTCCAGATTACACTTCAACGTGTCACGGAGGGTAACGCGGAGCACTCACTTCGTGACACGGAGCCATCGCGTAGGCTCACTATTTTGCCACTTTTTATTATTTTTCTTACCTCGATTTTTCCATTGTGATCCTTTGCACTTTTACCCTCCGTTCAACCTGAAATTCATCTCACAAGAAGAAATTGGTTAGAATTTATAGGTTTGACATAAAATACAAATTTTTTATGTTTTTATTTTTTGTCATTTTACAAAAATTTCACGGGTTGCCTCCTGTGCAGCGCCTGGTTTACCGTCGCCGGCTCGACATCATTAAGCTCAGTCATCCTCTAGGGTGACGGATGTTTTCTCTCGACCATCGTCCTCACCCAAGTAATGCTTACATCGCTGCCCATTGACAAAGAACGTGGCACTCCGATCTTCTTGCCACAACTCTACTGCCCCATGCGGGGTCATTCTCACTACCTCAAATGGCCCTGACCATTTGGACCGCAGCTTTCTTGGAAACAGCTTCAATCTTGAATTGAAGAGCAATACTTTCTGCCCCGGCTCAAAAATACAATGCACCATATGCTTGTCATGCAACCTCTTCATTTTTTCTTTGTAGTACTTGGCACTCTCATAAGCATTCCAACGGAACTCTTCAAGTTCACTGAGTTGCATTAGTCTCTTCTTGCCCGCTAGCTCTAAGTCCATATTCAATTTCCTCACAGCCCAGAAGGCTCGGTGCTCTAACTCCACTGGCAGATGACACGCTTTACCATAGACCAATCGGTATGGAGAAGTTCCAATCGGTGTCTTGTAAGCAGTTCTGTATGCCCACAATGCATCATCAAGTTTGCTTGACCAATCATTACGTTGTGCATTCACTGTTTTCTGGAGAATTTTCTTCACTTTTCTATTCGACACCTTCACTTGCCCACTGGTTTGGGGGTGATATGTTGTTGCCACCTTGTGGCGCACCCCATACTTGGCTAGTAGCTTCTTGAAACTTGCATTGATAAAATGAGCCCCTCCATCACTGATAATGGCTCGGGGTGTCCCGAACCTGGTGAGAATGTGTTTTTTCACAAATTTTGTTACCACCTTATTGTCATTCCTCGGGCAAGCTATTGCTTCAACCCACTTTGATACATAATCGACAGCCACCAAGATGTAACGATTACCAAATGATGGTGGGAACGGGCCCATGAAATCTATGCCCCATACATCAAAGGTCTCCACTTCCAGTACATTTTGTAGTGGCATCTCTTGCCTCCTACCAATTGTGCCTGTACGCTGACATCTATTGCACATTTTAACGTATGCCATAGAGTCTCTGAATAGTGTAGGCCAAAAGAAACCTGACTGTAGAACCTTGTATGCTGTCCGCTCGCCTCCATGGTGCCCCCCATACAACGAAGAGTGACAACTCCTCAACACCTCTGCAATTTGGCTCTCCGGGATGCATCTTCTCATCACCTGATCCGGTCCCTGTTTAAATAAGTATGGCTCATCCCAAATAAAATGTCGGCAATCATGCCTCAATTTCTTTCTCTGCTGAACTGTAGCCTCAGGTGGATAGACTCTACTCACTAGCAAGTTGACTATGTCTGCGTACCAGGGAACTTCCTCTTCCTCTATTGCCAAGAGCTGCTCATCCGGGAACTTCTCATTGATGTTATCACCTTCCTTCACATGCGACCGACTTTCCAATCGCGATAAGTGATCTGCCACCTGATTTTTGCTCCCCTTTATGTCTTTAATTTCTAGGTTGAACTCTTGCAACAACAGGATCCATCTGATCAACCTAGGCTTTGCATCCTTCTTATTAAGTAGATACTGAATCGCTGCATGATCGGTGTACACCACTACTCTTGAACCCACCAAATAGGACCTGAATTTATCAAATGCAAACACCAATGCTAACATCTCCTTCTCTGTGACTATATAATTACTTTGGGCAGTATTCAGTGTTTTGCTTGCATAATGAATAGAATGAAAAATTCTATTTTTCCTCTGCCCCAATACAGCTCCCACAGCCACATCGCTTGCATCACACATCAATTCAAATGGTTGTTCCCAATCCGGAGGAATAAGGATAGGTGCTTCTATCAATTTTTGCTTTAACTCCTCGAACGCTTTAACACACTCATCATCCAACTCAAACTTCACCTCTTTTTCTAACAATCTACATAGTGGTCTGGAAATTTTGGAGAAGTTTCTGATGAACCATCTGTAGATCCCTGCATGCCCAAGAAAACTGCGAACACCTTTCATCGACACAGGTGGTGGTAACTTCTCAATAACCTCGATCTTAGCACAATCGACCTCCAACCCCTTGCGAGACACTTTGTGGCCAAGGACGATACCTTCCTTTACTAAGAAATGGCATTTCTCCCAGTTGAGTACAAGGTTGGATTCTTCGCAGCGAGCCAGCACCCTGTCAAGATTCTGCAAACAAGTAGCAAATGAGTTACCGAAAATAGAAAAATCATCCATAAATACCTCAACAAAATCCTCCACCATGTCGTGGAAAATAGCTATCATGCATCTCTGGAATGTAGCGGGTGCATTGCATAACCCAAACGGCATCCGCCTAAAAGCATATGTCCCATAAGGACAGGTAAAAGTAGTCTTCTCCTAGTCCTCCGAAGCTATGAATACTTGGTTATAGCCAGAGTACCCATCAAGGAAACAATAATATTCCTGTCCAGCTAACCTATCTAATAGCTGATCAATGAATGGGATAGGATAATGATCTTTCCTTGTGGCTTCATTAAGCTTTCTACAGTCCATAAAAATCCGCCAGCCTGTGACGGTTTGTGTAGGAATCAGCTCATTTTTCTCATTGGTGACCACGGTCATCCCTCCTTTCTTTGGAACGCACTGAACGGGGCTGACCCATTAACTATCCGAAATCGGGTAGACCACACCTGCATCAAGCCACTTGATTATTTCTCTCCTAACCACATCCTTCATTGCTGGATTTAACCTTCGCTGAGGTTGAATAGTTGGTTTTGCTCCTGTCTCCATGAAAATCCTGTGTGTGCAAAGAGCTGGATTGATACCCTGAATATCTGACATTTGCCAACCCATTGCTTTCTTCTTTTTTCTGAGGACACCCAATGCATCCTTTTCCTGTGCCTCCGTCAATTCTGCGGAGATGATGACTGGCAACGTCTCATCTTCCCCCAGAAAGACATATTTTAAATGGGGAGGCAATTCTTTCAATTCCAACTTTGGTGCTTCCTCAATGGATGGTTTCGGCAATGGTTCCAGAGACCTCATCAAAGACTGAAATTCCTGTTTCCTCGGATGCCTTTGTGACTCATTCAGCATTTGTACCACCTCATAAGCATCTCTATCTCCAAAATGATTGGAGTTCATCAACACTCTTTTTAGTGGGTCTTGAGATTCAACAATCTGACGAATTTCTTCTTAATCAACCACACTGATTGTTGAAAGCTCGTCATGTATGGCCGACACCTTCATGGCCTTAAATACATCAAATACCTCAACTTTGTCATGTGCCCGCATGGTTAGCTACCCTGCAGCTACATCAATAAGTGCTTTCTCGGTAGCCAAGAAAGGACGTCCCAAAATATATGGGACTTCCGCGTCTAGCTCGAAGTCCAGCACAACGAAGTCTACCGGGAAGATGAGGGAGCCCACTTGCACCAGCACGTCCTCCACAATGCCATCAGGTCTGGCTAAGGAACGATCCGCCAGCTACAAGATCACTGTTGTTTGTCTAGGACTCCCTAGCCCCAACTTCTTGAATACCGATGTCGGCATCAAGTTAATGCTCGCTCCCAAATCACATAATCCACGAGCTCGGATACTCTGTCCAATTGTAATTTGTATTGTAGAGCTCCCAGGGTCCTTGAGCTTTGTGGGCAACCTGTTTTGTATCCGTGAAGTGCACTCCTCCGTAAAAGCCACCGTAGCGTACTCAGTTAACCTGCTTTTGTTCGCCACGATGTCCTTAATATACTTTGTGTACTTTGGCACTCCCTGCAAAACATCAACAAGAGGTATGTTAATGTGTACCTGTTTAAGCACCTCCATGAACTTTTTGAAACATGCCTCCTCCTTGTGTTTCTTTAATCTCTGAGGGAACGGGGGTGGTGGTCTTTCTGGTTCAGCCTCCTTTTTCTTCCCCCTCTCCTCACTTTGCTCCCTCTCAATTTCTGCTGCTCCCGACTGTTGAGGTGGTCTTTATGGTTCCACCTCTTTACGCTGTAAACCACTCATTGTGGTCACTGCATTCACTTGCTTGGGGTTGGGATCAGTGTCACTCGGAAGTCCTCCTCTAGGCCTGGTGTTTTGGGCTCCAGCAAATTGCCCAAACTGATACTCCAGTGTCTTGGTAGCTAACTGATTGTTCTTTACCTCGGCTGCCAATTTCACATAATCAGCCTGCAATTGAGCTTGGTTAGCTATCATTGTCTTGAACATCTCCTCAATGCTGGGTGATGGTGGTGGAGGAGGTGCATTATTGCTTCTGTATTGCGACTGATAGTTCTGCTGTCCTCTTTGATTTCTCTGCGCCCCCTGACTCGAACTTTGCCCTTGATGGTTATTGCTACCCCAAGAGAAATTCGGGTGATTCCTCCAGTTGGAATTGTAGCTGTTGCCATACTGTAGGTGGTTGTTTCTCTGTACATTTCCAACAAAGTTTACCGAATCAGGATTTTCTCCTCAACACTTAGCTGAGTGTTCACTACTCCCACACACTTCACACCAAATCTGCTGCACTACATTCACTGGGGCTTGAGTCTGGTTCATGCCCATGTTACTGAAGTGGGTGTTGAGTTGATTCTGTAAAGCAGCTATCTGTGCAGCAATAGCTGTAAAACCATCCACTTCTAGGACTCCTACTGCTTTCCTTGTTCCTCCTCTTGACGAATCAACATTCCACTCTGGATTTCCCTGCGAAATACGATTCAACAAGGTATACAGCTCTTCATAAGTCTTCTCTAATGCTTGTCCCCAGCTGCTGAGTCTAGCAAGATTTTTGTGTGGGGTTCCAAACCCTCCATGAAAGTATGCACCAGCACATCATTGGATTGGTGATGATGAGGACAATCCCGCAACATAGATTTGAATCTCTCCCAAGCCTGATACAGATTCTCTCCCTCTCTCTGCTTAAAGCTTAGAATTTGACTTCTAAGTCTTACTATTTTACCGGATGGAAAGAACCGTATCAAGAATTTCTTTGCAAGATCATCCCACGTGGTGATGGAATTAGGTGGCTCAGCTTTCAACCACCTCTTAGCTTCTCCCAAAAGCAAAAATGGGAACAATGTAAGCCTGACATAATCTGATGACACTCCAGCGGGGATGTAAGTGTCACTTATCTCCAAAAAATTTTGGAGATATTACTGTGGATCCTCATGAGGGAGACTTGTGAATTGCCCGCTAGTGTGCAGCAATTGCACCATGTTTTGTTTAAGCTCGAACCTCCCTCCTGGCTCAGGATTGCGGATGCTAGATGTAACATTGTTAGCATGTGGGTTTGCCACATCGCGAACCGGCCTAGCTGCCATCTCCTCGGGCACTAACATTGCCCTTACAACGGGTGGATTCTGTTGTTGCTCCAGGATTGTTTGTCTGAGCAACTGCAGCTTTTTCTCTAGAGCTTCTCTCCTTTGACGATGAAATTGTCTTTCCGGCTCTAAATATGAGTCCACCAGCTCCTTGTCTCTTTCCAGTGTTCAACAGAAATTAGTATCTGCAAAATACAGGCTAATACCAAGTTGTCAACACTTAGAAGAAATTGTAAATTAACACTTAAGAAAAATTTACCAATTGCCAGTCCCCGACAACGGCGCCAAAAACTTGTTCGGCTTGTTGGGTATAACTACACGCAAGTGCACGTGGTCGAACAAGTAGTAAAGTGGCTCAAGTAAGCCAAGTATCGATCCCACAGGGACTGGACTAAGGTATCTATCTAATCAAGTGTCAATAAAGTTTAACTCTAAATTGCAGACAAAAGTGTGAAAAAGATTTTGATATTTTGTTCCTAATTGTATCCTAAGTCTAAAACGAATATACAATTTGAGTCTGAACTATAAGTATGAGCGTGATGAGGTTAAATGAACATGTAGAGAAATAAATTATCCATACCATTTGGTTAATCTTTCCTCCGGTTGCTAGTCAAGAATTATTGCCTATGGATTAAAACTCTCGTATTTAACCCAACTTAACAATCATGAACCTTCCACCTATATTTCTGTGATAAAACGAAATTCATGTTCTAGCCATACAAAACCGATTCCTTAATTGACTAATACGACTTTCAGGTATATTTCTATTCTGAAGGTAAATCAATTCTCAATTTTCCCAAACTAAGAAAAGATCATATCCTATCAATTCACAACTTTCCAATTTCTTGCTCTCTCGAGTGAAACCGAACTTTTTAGATATACATTAACGTTGGCCACACATTAACGCAGTAAGAACAAGAATCAATAGAACAACCATGGAAGAAAAGATGAAAACCAATTTATCAATAATCACATTTCAATACAATTGTTCTTAACGTCAGCAAAAAGGGAAGTTAGCCACTCATTTGTGGATTAAACATCGTTAAATGAGTGTTAATCATACAAGCAATTGAAATAAAGAAGAAGGAGATAGAGAAAAACCCTGAGATTTTTGTCCCCTCAACTGCCTGTAACCCACGTTCTTACTCCACCAAGTCAGAATTCCTAAAATAAAACCTAAGTGTGCTATTTATACTAGTGGGAATTTTTCCCGGAATAACAAGCAACGTGTCACGGAGTGCATCACGGAGCACTGCCTCCGTGACACGCCACAAACGCGGACCCTCACTGGAATCCGGTCGTCCAGGTATTAAGGCCCAACGTGGAACGGCGTGCAACGCGAGGCTAGGCCAACGTGCCACGGCCCCAACGCGTACCTTCACTGGAATTGGGCATAATTTCAGCATCCAGGCAGAATGCATCCGCGATGGCAGCGTGACACGGCTCCATCGCGGAGCCCCTTTAATTCGTGCTTTCCTTGTGCTTTTCCCCTTGCTAGCTTTCGAGTCCAATCCTGATCTCTCCCAACATGCATCTTAGCTCCATAACTTTATATTTTTCCTGCAAAACAACGCTAATCATGTTGGTTAGCATAAATTCACATTTTACTACAATTCACATGAGAATGTACAAACATCGATAGATAAACAAGGCAAAATGACACATTTGAGTATCACTTGGGCATATCAATTTGCCCAAGATCACTCACTACCCAAGCCTCCTCCCTAAATTATACGCCTCTTACCAAGCTAGGAAGGAGAGTATGCATTCTCTGCCTACCTTCAGTTAGGGTGAGAGATGTGGAGGTTGACATCACTCCAGTGACTATTAATTCTCTATTCTGGGAGGCCGATCTTGACTTCGGGTTTGAGTATGCAGCCGAATTACTGATAAGGAAAATCAGTTCAATTGGATAGCTCCAGTTATTGCTGCAGACACACCCTTCTGGGCCACCATGGGTAGGGAAACTTCTCGTCATGATCTAAAGTTTGAGGCCAAGCTGTGGTTGGACTTTATTTGTGGCCATATCATACCTTCAAAGTATGAGCAGCGGCTCAGTTTATAAGCAGTTGTCCTCATCACCTGAATCATGATAGGGGTTCCCATAAATTTTAGGGGTAATTGTGGTTGTTTATATGAAGAGAAAAGCTAGGCAAACTGGCACTTCAATACTTTATGATGTGCTCATATCTCAGCTATGCCTGCAAGCTAGAGTGCCACTATTCTTAGATGAAGCCCCAAGCTCCGCTACCAGTGTCATTATTGTGGATCACAAAAGGGACGTGGATGCTCCCAAGAGTAAGAGGAAGCATCTACAAGCTTTTGATGTTTTAGAAGGATCTTTCTCTCATAGTTCTAAGTAAAACCCACTGGCTCCCAATGTTAATATGCCACATCCAGAGGCATCAGGACAAGCTTCAAGTGAAGCCCCTCCTAGGAGAGCCTCACCCCCTCCAACATCTTCCCAACCAAGCAATCTCCACAAACTTTTGGAGATGAATAACTCTCATGAGAGCCATCTTCAAAAGTTGTCTAAAAGTCTCCCTGCTCTTATTGCCCAAATGGTGAAAAAGGAGATGAAGTCCATGTATGAGAGTCACCAAGCTGTGCTCATGGGTGGATATCGTGGAGGGGGCTATCACCTCTCTCTGTACTGAAGTAAGGGAATGGAAGAGTCAGATGTCCATGGAGGTGCCCGATATAAGCACCCTTGACATAGCGATGGCTTCCCCTTCTATAGTCCGAGGCTCCATTGACGACCTGTTCGAGGGCTCGGGGGATAAAGCGGAGGATCTGGGCAACAAAGGCCAAGATGGGGAAGCTAATGAGGATGATGAAGAGTGACCACTTCAGGGATTTCTCTCTCTCTTTGTTGTGTATGCACACATTGGGGACAATGTAGTGTATGAGCTGGGGGTGTGATGAGTATTCCTTGTCTGGTGGTCATTTGTTTTGTTGATTATTTGTTGTGTCCCTTTTTGGGATTTTTTCTTTTGAGTTGTAAGGATTTGTGAGTCTTTGTAGGGCTTATTTTAACGATGTTTGATGATTTCCTTTGCTGGGCTGTTTGTTTTGTTAGATTTGTGAATAGTTTTGAGCCTTTGTAGGGTTCGAAATGGATGAATAGAAAATATTGTCTTTGTTGTTAGTGCTAATGAATGGGCCTCTATTTTTATTGCCTAAAGTTTGTGACCCAAGTTTGATTTTTGCCTTTATGAATAGTAGGTAGTAACTAAACTCCAAAGGTTTTCTTTATACCACGGTTCTTTCCCAAGGAGTAATTTTTGTCTTTTCTTTTTGTTAACGAACCAGGTGACATTTTTCAATGATAGATTGTGAGGTGACTCTCTTAAAGGAAAGTGCCATCTTTTTCTTTTAGTGCTATGTGAAACTATTTTTGAGAGGTACCACCAAAAAGTTTTGTGTGGCATGAAAAATGAATTTGAAAGAAAAATGGGCATTTGAAATCAGAAATGTAGCACTCTCTTATCATACATTACATATTCCCTGTTTGGCTTGTGGATTTGCATGCGCTATTGTCTTGAAACAAAATCTTATCATAATAATGACTTGTGTGAACTCTCTGGGTGTGATTCCTTGTGTAGTAACGTCATTTGAATAAGTCTCATGCATCTCTTCTTGTATAGAACTTTCCCTAAGTGTGACATAAGGTAAAATCCTGGATGTAGCTGCACTTAGAACATAACTTTAGGCTTTCTATTAATCAGTCACTTCACCCAAGATGACCTCTGAAAATGTCTTCCCTTGCTAGCCTATGTTGAGCGTTTGGACTATTTATTCTTAAAAACCACATTACATGCCCATTGTCCCTTTGTAATCCTCTTCTTTGGCATCCATCCTCCCTATTTCTAGTGATGAATGAATGAAAATAATGGGGGCTTGAATCCAAAGACATAGGGAGAGATAAGGAAATCAATGGAAAGGAGACAAAAAGCCTAAGTTTGGGGGTTTACAAGAAAGGGAGAAATGTGATAAGCTTAAATATGAGGTAACACCAAATTGTGATAAAAATGAATAAAATGTTGGATTGAGAAACCTTGAATCATCAAAAAAGAGAAAAAGAATAGTGAAATGGTGTTACCTCTTGTTTATACAAGGCTTAATGTGAGAGCCAAAGGAGCTACAAGGAGGACTTTTGAGAAATAAAAGAAGAAGATGATGAAAAAGGATTAATAAGGCGGAGTGATCTAAAGAGTTTGATGGGACGTTAAAAGTGTTCACAAAAAGGCATTAGGGAGGTTCTAGTCACTAGAACTAAATATTTTTCATACCCTTACCCCTAGCCTTCATCATGACCCGCAAGTCCTAATTGATTTTGAGTGGAGTTGCTCTACATTAGTGGCGAGTTACACGAAGGGAAAGCCTATGGGTCAAGTTATGTGCATGGTGATTTCTTTTGTGAGAGTGAGTACGATCATCTTATTCTATAATACCTTGTGTGTGCATTGCATTATGATAAAGAAAGGGGATTCTCTCTTATAGTGAGTGGCATCACTCCCTTTGAGAACATGCTTGCATTAATGTAAAGATATGATTGAGGCATGAGAAGTTTGATCTTCAAGGAAAGATTTTAATGTGAAATGATTATGATTTGAGATGCTATGTGTGTTTGATTGGATAAATCATGCTCTTGTTTTGAAAAACGAAAGCAGTTGTGATTCATGCCTAGTCATTATGGTTACCTCTTGAAATTTTCTCACATTTTAGGGGGAGTTGATTCTCTTTTTTCTTGAGTTGGTGAGCATTTTCGGGTTGTCCTAAGCTCATTGGTCCTTGATGCATAACTTCATATTTGACATGCTGCCCATTTGCTCATTTGAAATGAATTGTCATTACTTGAGGACAAGCAATGGTTCAAGTTTGGGGGTTTGATGAGTTGGTAATTTACCAACTCACTAGGCTCTTAAACATGAGTTTTTGCTTAGTTTTCAAGTCAATTAGGTGGATGTTATGCCTTTTATCCTTGATCCTTCCAGGTACTTTACTTGAATGGAGAAAAGAATGAAATTGAGCAGAAAGAATGGAAATAGATTTGCTGACCGGCACTCCACCAGAGGGCACCAGTGAAATGTCGGATTGATCGCAGTTTCCTACTGTATGGGAGAAGGTTGGAGATCGGCGGACCGCAGATGAGCACCGAAGAACTACCGGTACAAATGCCAAAGTGCTAAAGAACTCACTGCCAGGAGCTGTGACTAATCGGCAGTCCACGAATCCGCACCGCCAAACCCCCGGTGCCAGCGACGAAGAGCCAAACATCTCACTATCCTTCAGCTAGAATTGAGCAGTGTTTTGCGGATCTGCACTGGCGAACTGTCGGCGAATCGCAAGTGAGGCCCATCGCTGGGGTAAAAACGTCAAGCATGGAAAAAGAGGAGCAGATATGTACCCTATTTTTTTACCTCTCATAAAAGAACTAAATATTCCATTCTAGAAAGGATTGATTATTCTATTGCTTTTGGCTTGTATAAAAAGTAGAGAGAAGTAGAAAGAGAAAGAGTCATCTTCTTCATTGAGAAGGTAGAAAACTCCAGTGGGCTTCAGAACTTGCTTGAATTTCTCTTACTCAAGTTTATGAATGGATATTGAATTTTTGTTTAATACAACGTCTTACTTTACTTACACGAGTAGCTAAATTCTTTGCTAGGGGTGTGTGACTAATTGGGGTTGACTTGGGTTGGGTACTATGTATTTGATCTTAAATTTACTCCATTAGTATGTTTTGGTGTATTCTTTGAATTTTTAGTTGTAAACTCATAGTTGGAAATGTGGGTTGTAATTATGCGGGGTTGGTATAGACATAGCCAAAACCCATTTTTACACATTCATTGAGGATTGGAGCTAGAAATAGTGAATCCATACACAAGTTGATGTGGTTGTTGTGAATAGGAACCCCCATTATTACACATTCATTGAGGATTGGAGCTAGAAATAGTGAATCCATACACAAGTTGATGTGGTTGTTGTGAACAGAAACCTTGGGATTTGAGAAAACACGATGTATAAGACATCTAATTGGTTGAGAAACCTTAAAATGTTGCCTAATCCATAGCTAATCATACTATTGAGTAAAAATAGGATCAATTAACAATTCCAACCCATTAAAGAGCTTATTAATATCACACCCCTAGTAGTCTCTCCATTGATCTTTTCTATACTTTGTCCCTATTTTTAGTGTGCAATTCCTTATTTTATTTTATAAAATCATGATTTCACTAATTTTCTCTTACTTTTCCTTTCAACATTGATGTGAATTAATTCAATTTAATAGATGACTATTGTGTGATCAGCTAACATTCCTTGTGGGATTCAACCCTGACATCCATCGGGTTATTTGTTTTGATACAACGACCGTTTATGCTTTTTTGTAAAGAAGAGTGTAGTTTGGACGTTATCACCACCCATATAAAGTCATACTGTCGGCGTGTATGAGGCAAGCCTGTAATGAAGTCCATCTTAATCTCTTTCCACTTCAAAGTGGGGATACTGATGTCTTGTAGCATAACCCCAAGTATCTGATGCTCCACCTTCACTTGCTGAGAGTTCGGACACTTAGCCACAGACTCAACTATGTTCTTCTTCATGCCAATCCACCAATAGACTTTCCATAGGTCACAGTACATCTTGGTGGCACCTGGATCGATAGAATATCAGGAACCATGCGCCTTTTGTAACATCCGCACTCTCAAGTCATCAACCCCAAAAACACATAAATGACCCTGATATCAAAGTGCACCATCTCCCCCTTAGGAGAACACTTCCACCTTTTGATTCTGTACTGCTTCCTTCAACTTCACTAAGATAGGGTCCTCATCTTGTCTAGCCTTGACCTCAGTTACCAACGAAGATTCTGACCTATTTTGAATAATGACCTCACCATCTGTCGAGTCAACAAAGTGAACCCCAAAATGAGCTAGCATATGAACATCCTTCACCAACTCCTTCCTCCCATCCTCAGCATGGGACACACTCTCCATGGACAATCTACTAAATGCATCCGCCACTACATTGGCCTTGCCCAGATGGTAAAGAACACTCATGTCATAATCTTTGAGGATCTCACCCACCTATGTTTTTGCAAATTCAAGTCCTTCTGAGTGAACACATACTGAAGGCTCTTGTGATCTGTGAACACATCCACATGCAACCCATATATATAATGCCTCAAATCTTCAAGGCAAATACCATAGCTGCCAACTCAAGATCATGAGTCGGATAGTTCTTCTCATAGGTCTTAAGTTTCCTAGAAGCATATGCAATCACTTTGTCACGCTGCATTAATACACATCCAAGGTCGACCCTCGACGCATCACAATATACCACAAATCCATCGGTACCCCCGGGTTAAGTCAAAATTAGGGCTAAAGTGAGTGGAGTCTTCAATTCCTGAAAGCTCTTCCCACAAGCTTTGGAGCATTGAAACTTGTCCTTTTTATGAGTCAACTTAGTCAATGGTGCTGCAATGGAATTAAATCCCTCTACGAACCTCTAGTAATAGCCCACTAAACCCAAAAAGCTCTAGATATTAGTAGGACTAATAGGTCTAGAACAATTCTTCACCACTTCTATCTTTTGAGAGTCCACTTGAACGCCCTCACTAGACACTACATGACCCAAGAATGCAATTGAGTCAAGAAAAAACACATACTTGCTAAATTAGCAAACAACTGGAGATCTTTGAGAGTCTGCAATACAACCCTCAAGTGAGCACCATGCTCCTCCTAGCACCGAGTGTATATGAGAATATCATCTATGAATACATTCATGAACATATCCAAATACTACTTGAATACCATGTTCATCAAATCCATAAAAGATATAAGGGCATTTATTATTCCAATATACATGACTAAAAACTCATAGTGAGCATACCGAGTCTTGAAGGCTATCTTCAGAATGTCACTCTCCCTAACTCTGAGCTGGTGATAGCCGGACCTGAAGTCTATCTTAGAAAAGCACCAAGCACCCTGAAGGTCATGAAACAAGTCATCAATCCTAGGGAGGGGACACATATTCTTGATTATGACCTTGTTCAACTACGAATAATCAATGCACATATAAAGGGAACTATCCTTCTTTCGAACAAAGAGAACTATTGCACCCCATGGAGACTTACTAGGCCTGATAAACCCCTTGTCTAGGAGGTCTTTCAACTGCTCTTTAACCTCCTTTAACTCGCCTGGAGCCATTCTGTATGGAGGAATAGATATGAACTGCGTATCAGGAAGAAGGTCAATACCAAAGTTAATCTCCCGCTTAGGAGGAACACCTAGTAGATAATCAGTAAACACCTCTGGATACTCACATACAATCAGAACTAACTGAAGAGTCAGGGTCTCGGATGTAGAATCCTTAACCTGAACTAGGTGATAGACACAACCCTTGGAGATCATATTTCTGGCCTTAAGGTAGGAAACAAAGCGATCTACAGGCACAACTAAACTACCCTTCCACTCTAGGACTGTTCACCCAAAAATCAGAACTCTATCGTATGGGTTCTATAATTGACTGAGGCAAAACATGCATGTAACTAATCTATACTGAATATGATATCAAAATCGTTCATGTCTAACTCTAATAGGTTGGTTGAGGTAAATTCTAAAGGATTGTGACAGGGAAATTTATGTATGCCCATCGAGCTATAACTGACTCACTGACTGGAATAGAGAATGACAAGAGTTCTGATAAGATTTCAAGACTGACACCAAAACATACTACAATATAGTGAGTCACGAAGGATAATGTCGCTCCAGGATCTAGCAATGCGTACATATCAAGATGGAATACTCGTAACATACTTGGAACTATATCGGATAAAGTCTCCTGCACTATAGAAGATGAGAGTGCATAAAACCAGTTTTGGTGCTGATCGCCGGCTGCACTAGTAGAAGTACCCTGCTGGAAAGGACGTGCTGGTGGAGCTGCTGAACTGGTGGGTAGAGCACGACCTCTACTGTCACCCTTCCTAGCCAAAGGACACTCCCTGCGCATATGCCTGGTCTTCCCACACCCGAAGAAAACATGTTATCCAACTAGGCACTCTCCTATGTGGTTCTTACCACATTTCCTGTAGACTGGGAAAGTGCACTCTACCGGTGTGTTCCTCCGTCCCTTAGAACTTGAAGCCCTTCTCCTCTTATCACCCTGAGGTCTAGATGGAACACTGGCTAATGACGGCACTAGGGCCGATGACCTCTGGTGGAACTGAAGGCGATGTCCGCCATTGGACCTTTGCTGGGAGAACCTAAAGCTGCCTGTTCTGGCCCTCTTGGCCTTCCACTCCTTCTCCTTCATCTACTCTACCTCAATCTGCTGGCATATATGACCAAACAGGAGAAGTCTCTACCATTGATCAAGTAGAGGTCCGGCACTACTTGACCAAAGAATCTTCCACCCTTTTTTAACCTACTCACACGGGTCCTCTGATCGGCCACCATCTCCGGTGCATACTTTGAAAACCGGGTAAAATCAAAAGCATACTCTTGGAGGTCATGTTGTTCTGCCTCAAGTTGATGAACTTTGCCGCCTTTGCCTCCTTCAATTCCCTAGGGAAGAACCTGTCCAAGAAAGCGGTCATAAACTCATCCCAACCCACGGAAACTGCTCGAACTCCCCTGCTATTCTTCCACTGACGGAACCATATATGAGCAACCCCCTTCAAATGATAGGAGGCTATGTTTGTGCTCTTGTCTACCATCACCCTCATAATCTAGGTGATCTTCTACACCTCCTCAAGGAACTCATCGGATCTTTATCCACCTTCAACCCAAGAAACTCAGGTGGATTCATCTTGAGGAAGTCTCACACTCTAACCGCCGTTGCATTCCGATTCTGGGGAACATGAGCTACCACCTGCTCGTTGACATGAGCGTTCATGTCCTATGCCAACATCTAAAAGGCTGCCCTAAACTCGGCATGAGTAACCTGCTCGGGTAAGGAATCTGCTGGAGTTGGTGTGGCTTACTGATGCCCATCTCCATATCCATTACTATGGCCATTCCCATTGCCATTTCTTCTACCATTAACTCAGCATGGAGGTAATATTTTGCAAATGAGTAAAGCTAGAGTTACAGGAATAGAGGGAGAGAGTCGAACTCATAGCAGAGATAGAATCATAAAAGAAGGGAAGTTTTCTAAAACGTTTCATATCCTATTCATCATAAGTGTGGCGCGCTTCACACCCATGAAAAAGACTCTACTTAACGGGGATTTCAGACATCCTAGGACACTTCAAAACCTAAGGCTCAGATACTATGTTTTTCAAGACCCAAGAATGGACCTCGAATCGAGACATAGGACCTAGAGCCACGGATGACCCAAAGCTAACCCATGGCATATGCGAATAAATTTAAGAGCATCACTAAAAAGGAAATTAAAATTGTAACACGAATAAGCGGAAGTCAAGAGTATCTCAAAATAACATAAATGGAGTCAACACTCGATAAAAGCTAAAACATCTACATATTGTCTGAAAACCCTCTAGAACATCTAATGAGCTGATGGGAAAACACCCCCAACTAGCTCGCTAACGTCTGAAACTAAAATAACATACAAGACATAAATAAAAATAATGGCCTCAAAAGATAAGGACTCACCAAGATTAGACTAATGAGCTGAAATGGGAGCAGGACTAGCGGCGGGGCTGAGTTTGAACTCTCGGACTTGTATCATGAAATGATACAACATAGAGTATGTGTCAGTACTTGGAGTATACTGATTATGAAGGTAATTAAAGAGGACAATAAAATACACAAAAGTTTGTAAGAGTAGGACATTTCAAGAAAAACATGAAGTAATAATCATAATTGAAATATGAGGGCTCAAGGTTTTTAAAATTATTCATAATCTGGTCATAATCATAATCATAAGAGAAAGCTTGTAAAAACATAATTTGAGCCAAAGTATCGAAATCATAATCATGCATAAAACATAAGGAACAATAGGAGGACTCATCATAAATGACACCATCATGATAATGCTTACATGATAAACCAACTATCTCGCTCAAGTGGGTAGAGCCATCCTAAGCCTTGCCAGGGCAAAGAACTACAACAAGGCGTGATCACTGAAGAGACCCCGTAGGGTTAACATGAATATCAACCTACATTGGCATGTATTTTTGTGACTCGAGTTTGCTATACCCCGGGCCTACTCGGTGCTAGACACTACTCCCAAAAAATATGCACATGGCTCATAATGAATATCGTGAAATCATACATGAAGTTCACGGGCTAGTTTAAATCTTAATAATCATGAACATACTTGTAATATGTGAACTAGAAATGAAATAAGGGCCCGTGAGTCGGCCGTAATCATAATCCTGGTAATCATAAAAAGTCATACATATTTGAGAAACTCTTCATACTTGAAGTTCATAAATTCATGTAGAGTGATTATAGGAAATCATGTATCATACATCATAAAACATAAATCAAGGCGTCATTGAATTTCAATCATAAGAGGATTATAAAATCTCATAAAGAGGAATTTAGCCCCTAAGAGTTCATAATCATACTTGTAACATGAGGGGCCATAATTTCATGCAAATTAGAAGGGGACATAAAATCCTATCATGGAAATCTTAAATTCTTATCAATTATGCTGCACCCATAAGAGAATCATAGGGGAATTTCACAACCCAACATAAACCCTAAAATTTTGAAACTACGGCTTGGGGAATGGGTGATCGTGAATTTGCCTGAAGAAGGTGAATAAGGGTGAAAGAACCCACCATTTATAAGACCATATACTCTGAATTGACAATCAACAACTAGCATTGAAACCCCAACTGAAACTGGGAGGATCTTGAGCAAGAACCTGAGAAAAATCTTGAGAGGGTTTTCACAGACTTGATTCTTTAATTAAGAATGTTAGGAGAGGAATAGATGATCTAGGGTGAATAACATCCTTAAAAACTCTTTCTCAAGCTTAAAATGATGGAGTTTAGGATGTAGGAGCTTAAGAATTTCAAAAATACCCTTAATGATTTCGCAGGAAAAACCATGCTGCTAGCTACCATGACTTGCACCATGAGTCATACCCTCAAATCGGGACTCGTGGTATCCTCTCGTTGCTAGATAATCCCTCTTATCCCCACTCTCTAATTCATTCCATAGACGTCTACTAGGACTCGTAGTTCCTTAGTACGGGTCTCAAAAGCACTCGTATGACCAGCACTTGGAAATCAAGCATCATGCTATGACTCCTGACCACGAGTCATACCTTCTCACCACAATTTGTGGTGTGGACTCATGGTTGGGAGGATGAGCCTCTGAACGTCTCCACAAACACAAACCAAAGGTCATTGAACCCATCCATTGCTACTACATCCAACTCCCGACTTCTTTGCTTCTAACCACGGGTGCAAACCATGACTCGTTGTTTCCTACAATGAGTCATACCATTACTCGTGCTATCCATCCTAGGCACACCAAAAACGTACCATGACTCATTATAATAGTCCATTACATTGACCTATGTGTCATACCTTCGCTCATTGGTCCAAGACCTGTCATTCAGAAATACACCACGTCGATCCTACGACCTGTACCATAATACAGTGGCTCGTACTATGAGTCGTACTGAGGGAAAACTGCAGATTATCCTGCTGGATCTGCTACATGTCTAGGGTTTTTTTGTAGGGACATTTGGGGTATTATAGGTAGCCTGACATACCTTAATTGTAGCCAAACCATTGGTGAAAACTCATGTTTTGATGAAGAACACTCAAACTTTTGCCTATTGCCTTGGGGTGAGGTTTTTCTTGAAACCCTAAGATGGCAGAGGATGATCTTTGCATATGCTATCATATAACCCCACTAAATTGCATGGAAGAGATTAGAACATGCTTACCTTGACATAGGAGGACTTGGAGGGGAGAGATGTACTTAACTAGGGTTGGAGAGAAGAAAAAGAGTGAGAAAAAAGTTGAATTTTGTGTATTTTTAAGAGCTACATCGACGACTTTCAGAGAGCCTGGATCCAGTTACGTACCATAGAATTGACTAATGGTCTATAAGTCGTGTCACGAGTCAAACCTAAAAAGCAACGCTCCCATTTTTGGTGCCATGTGTAGCCTATAAAATTCATATATGCTCCATAGATTGAATCTTCTATCAAACTAGGAAATTTCCTTCTCTCTGATGTTCCATTTACGATCCTAAATACGACACGTAGGATACATCTATAGTCCGTAAGTTGGACCATATGTTGAATATAAGTTTTTCTCATCTTTTGAAGTTTCACCAATGATGGGAAATACAACCTGTAGATTCCATCTACGATCCATAAGTTGAACCATAAACCATTTACAACATATATATCACTTATGGTTCCACCACAACTGGAAGGCCTTAATGTCACCAAAATGCACACAGGCACACATGGTTTTCAAGTAATATAGGACACTGAAGTCCCGATTATCAATCCCTTAGAGACTTATCACATTAATCTCTCAAGGTTAACTCTTTATTTTGCTACTCTAACAAACACATATATAAATGAGGAATGGTTTAGATAATTAAACTACAAAACTTGAAATTTGAATTTAACTAATAAACTAAAGTTGTTGAAACTTGTTTGTACTTCAAATGATGAAGAAAATCTATGGAAATGGCACATTCGCTTCAAGTTGAGTTTACAAAACTTGATTAACTAGATTGATTCTTCCTAAGGTTTCTAATTGCAAGTTATTATGCTATTTCTTGACGCTATCCCGAGCATCCAAGAACTACCTCATGAAACCTAACGCTTATATCCCTATGGTCACAGGAGAAACATGAAACGACGGTTGTGGATACTTGTATATCAACTAAACAAGGTTAAAGAGTGTATTCCTATCCTCATCAACAACTTTTCAACCAATGGGCCAAATAATCTTTGAATTCCTTTTTTATATTTATTTTTAATCCTTTTAATTCCCTCTCCCGAGTTCAACCAAAAGCCAAAAGATTTATCCAAAAGGTGATCAATCTAATGAATAAGCAATTAACATAAGTAAATATAAACAACCTTTAACGAAGAATCAGAACTAGAAATAATCAGTCTTTCAAACTTCAACCATATATATGGCCAAAACTCTAGAATGGGAGTTTAGCCACTCATGTTCAAGTGGAAAAAAAGATACCCTCATTCGAAGCATAAAATGATAGAGAAAAGAAGAAACCTAAGTTATGAACTTGTGTCTCCTCCAAAGTTGCGTTACAAACTTACTATGGTCAAATAAAATGATGTATGATTGCTAACAAATGACCGAGATGTTATATTTATAACTGAGGTCTCAAATGACGCTTTTTCCCTCAAGTAATTAGCTTCAAAATAAGCAAAATCCGTCTCAGAATAGTCCTGGTGTGTCGTGCCCTCCACAGAACCAAGGTGTTAGAAAATTTTTTGTAGTTTAAGCTCTGATGCACCACGCCAGCCATCTCACCATAGTGGTAGAATATTTTTCTACTGAAGTTTGGGCTCTAATGCAACACACTAGTCAATGCACCAAGCTGTTAGTAAAATTTCTAAGCATCTAGACCCCTCTGGCGCTCCACGCCATCCAAAGTACCAGAGTATTAGTTAAATTTTCTAAGTCTGGGATGCTTTTGGCGCGCTACGCCATCCATCTCGCCAAGGTGTTGGTCAAACTTTCCTCTGAAGTTCAAGACTTGGCGTGCCACACCAACTATAGCACCAACTTTTGTGTAGAGTTCTCTGATTTTTAGGGGTTGGCATGCCACGCCAGCAATAGCACCATGCCAACTTTCGCGAACTTTCTTTCTTCACACCTTGGGTCATTTTTTGTCATTTTTCCTTGGTTTCCTTCTCAAAACATCTAAAAATATTTGTTAGATCACAAGACATACAAAAACACGAATTCATGCATTTTCTAAGGATTATGAACTAAAAACAAGAAAAAGATGGGCATAAGAATATGCTCAACATCACCATCCCACACTTAAACTATTTTTTCATCCTCGAACAATCTTCAATTCCATGCACCAACTCATATTTTCTCATCACTTGTCACCTCTATCAATTCTCACTTCACTAACTAGCATAGTGAATATGATTAAGTGGTTCATCAGCTTATAGTAATTCACATCAAGCACATACAAATTTTTAACATTCAAGACTACACAACTCCTATAACTGACTCGTCTTTTCAAAACACGGCCAAAATGATTAAATATGAAATATGCTACATGTAGTACACCGACTTAGACATCTTGTGTCCCTCACTTTTAGTGATGTTCCTCTCTCAAATTATTAATGCAAAACATGGAACATAATATGCAAGGCACACTCACACCCACAAATGATGTATTATACACATGTTACATACCATAAGCTTGCCGTTCATGTACATTTAGACTACTTAATTATTTCAAGAGATTAAGATCACAAGGACTTTTCTTGGTTGTAATGTCGACTAAGGGACGGGTAGGAATGATTTTTCTTTTATAGTGAATTTCAATCCTAAGCCCTTTTAAGACATTTTTCGTCTTTCATGTCCACCACTTTTTCCTTTATTGTTCACCCTTCACTCTACTCACCCTTTTTCTTTTCTTTTCATGCCCCTTTATTCATTATTTGACTGCTAATTTCTGCTTGTAGACTCAATAAGAATATTCACTATTAAAACTCCTTCTTTCATTGTCCTAGCAGCAAGTAAACAACATATTTGAGGGCATCCCTTCTTCCTACTTTCTCTTCTTAGTGTTCACACAATTTTCTTTCTTTCCTTTCCCTTATTATTCATAAATTGATGGACCTTCACTTTCAATTTGCAAAGCGCCTAAGATTGTACTTTTGGATCAACAACTCGAGAGGTCACAAAACAAAAGGGAATAGGCTACTTTTGTGGCTAAGAAAAGAATAAGGCTTATGGCTCAAGGAGGTTAACTAGGGAAAATACTCAGGAAGGTAAAACAAATATGGAAAACATGGATTTTTCAAAGAAGCGCCTTAGTCATCTCTTAATTCTTTAACAACTAGTCATTTAGCATATATTAAGGCAAGTTCTAGATGCCACATTATGTACAAAATACAACAATTAAGCTCACCTCTCATGGCATCAAGAATCTAGTCAGTTTCTTATAGCTATACATTCATACAATCACATTGAATGACTTCTTTGTTGATTAAGCCCTAAGAGTGTCTTGAGTCGAGTAAAAGAACTTTATGTGTCTCTCATGGAATTCTTACTTATGCAATTAAGATGACTACTTCATTACCTCTAGATTAACTTCTAAGTGGAATGTCAAAGAGCATACAAGTGATATATGTCTAACTCAATCCTAAAAATAAAAAAAGTGACTAATTTCCCTTAAGAGGGTCATCATCCATCCATCATCGGTAAAGGTCATTACTCTATGACGATATTAAAAAACTTGACTCTTAAATTGAAAAATTATCATGTTCGAAGGTCTTCCCTTCGAAAAACAATCGAGGCCAAAATATCGAAGGGTGGATGAGGTATGCCATTTTTTTTTTAAAAAAATCAAATAAAAACATGATGGCATACTCATCCTTAACCTCAAAATTTCGAAAGATATCCCCTCACCCCACACTTAAAGGTCATGCTCTATCCTCAAAGCATCTATAAAGTAAAAATCAGACATGGGTGAGAAATACTCCCTGAGGCCTTTTAGGGCCTAGCTAGCAGAATGTCTCTTTGATTCACGGGTCACACGATCCTACACTTAAGCTCAAGACGTGCTCCTTAGTTTTGATTTCAGGTACTCAGACTTCCTCCTTTCTGTACACAAAATAAAAAAAACAAAAGTGACACTATATGTAAAATAGGAAAAACTACACTATTACAAATTAGGTTACCTCCCAACAAGCGCCTGAAGTAACATCGCGGTACGACGCCATTAAGTTTCACCACTTTTTATTCCACTTTGAGCTTATAGATTTTACCCCTAATTTCTTTTCCAATTTCTTGTTACGCTCAATAAGCGGTGGTTTAAACATGTAGGGAAGTAATAGATGTCACATCTTGTACTTCTTGGCCCTTAAGTGAGGGATGTTGTTATGTCTCTCTGGCAAAATAAATATCAAAATATAGGGGCATTGTTTCTCATCTGCACATCTCTCCATAAGCTTGGAAGGCTCTATTTCTAGATTGCCAACCAAACAAAATGTCGAAAAGTGTTTAATAATAAGGACCAATATGCCCTAACTCCAAGATTGCATTATGCTTTACATCCTCACTTTTATCCACCTCCTCAACATCGATATCAACCAACAAAGAATAGTCTAATGGTTGGGATTCTTCTTCATATTCCATGCATTGGCTAGTATCCACAACACTTTGTAGTTGGGCCTTAGACACCTCAACGTTTTCATTTAAAAGAGCCCACAGGTCATTGGATACTTGAGCCAAATTGGTCTATCTTTTGTCCAAGCTCTATTCTCCCTTCCACTTGAGGTTCCTCTTGAGTATTGGCTAAGACTGTGACTTGCAAATCATTACAAGTTGCAGCATCATCCATCATCTCAGTGAGCTTGGAAATGATCCTTTTTAAGG
The DNA here is from genome assembly GCA_035772735.1 of Datura wrightii. Lineage (NCBI taxonomy): Eukaryota > Viridiplantae > Streptophyta > Magnoliopsida > Solanales > Solanaceae > Datura > Datura wrightii. The sequence goes on from JASDFA010000007.1 coordinate 104,416,105, forward strand.
CTTTTTCTTGTTCACTAAGCTGCTCCCTCATGACTTCCATATGCTCCATGATCAGTTTTTCCATATCGCTCATTTGAGCATGATGTTCCTCCTCTTCATTATTCTTATAAGCATAAAAAACAACAGGAGGATTATAATAGAGGCTTAGGGAAGGGGAATAAAAATTTGGGCAACTGCTCCAATGGCCATCTAGAACACCACATACACCGCATATATGACAGTGTTTCCACAAGCGGGATCCTCCACAATTCAGACACAGATTACCAAAATATGAATATCCATCATTCGACCCATTTATATACCAAGATGTCATCTTAAGAAGAGTGATAAAATACTTTTTTAAAAAAAGAAAAAAAAATCTATACAATATACTTACAAAAATTAAATACTTGAATGGTCAAATAAAAAAATCCTAACCAAAAACAAGTAATCAATATTCAAGTCCCCGGCAACGGAACCAAAAACTGGATGTCACTCAAGTGCATGAAAGCGCACATGGTCGTCAAGTAATTTAGGACAATGAAGCTCGATTATCGATCCCTTAGAGACTTGTCAGATTAATCGATCATTGTTAACTCTTTATATCGCTACTCTAACAAACACAAATATAAATGGGCAATGGTTTTGAGAATTAAACTACTAAAGTTGAAATGTAAATTTAACTAATAAACTAAAGTTGTTGCAAACTTGTTTGTACTTCAAATGATGACGAAAATCTAGGGAAATGGCACTTTCACTTCAGGTTGAGTTTTCAAGAATTGATTAATGAGATTGATTCTTCCTAAGGTTGCTAGTTGCAAGTTACTATCCCATTTCTTGCTACTCTCCCAAGGATCCAAGAACTATCTCATAAACCCTAACGCCTACATTCCTATGGGCGAAGGAGAAACATGAAATGATGGTTGTGGCTACTTGTATATCAACTGAACAAGGTTGAAGAGTATATTCCAATCCTTATCAACAACTTCTAACCATCAACCAATGGGACAAAGGATCTTTGAATCCTATTTTATATTCACTTTTAACCCTTTTAGTTCCCTCTCCCGAGTTCAACCAAAAGCCAATAGATTTATCTGAAAGATGACCAATCTAACGAATAAGCAATTAATTAGTCTTTCAAATTTCAACCATAGCTATGGACAAAACCTTATAATGGGAGTTCAGCCACTCATGTTCAAGTGGAAAACAAAGATATCGTCATTCAAAGCATAAAAATGATAGAGAAAAGAAGAAACCTAAGTTATGAACTTGTCTCTCCTCCAAAGTTGCATTACAGCCTTACTACGGTCAAACAAAATGATTTATGATTGCTAACAAATGACCTAGATGTTATATTTATAAGTAAGCCCTCAAATGACGCTTTTGTCCACAAGTAATCAACTTCAAAATCAGCAAAATCTGTCTCAGAATAGGCCTGGTGTGTCGTTCCCTCTATAGCACCAAGGTGTTAGAAAAAATTCTATAGTTTAGGCTCTGATGCACCACGCCATCCATCTCACCATAGTGTTAGAATATTTTTCTACTCAAGTTTGGGCTCTGGTGCACAAAGGTGTTAATCAAATTTCTGAGCATCTAGACCCTTTTGGCATGCCACGCCATCCAAAGCAGCAAAGTGTTAGTTAAATTTTCTAAGTATGCAGAGTTCTTTGAAGTTTAGGGGTAGGCACACCATGCTAGCAATAGCACAAGGACAACTTTCATGAACTCTTCTTTCTTCACAGCTTGGGTCATTTTTCCTTGGTTTCCTGCTCAAAATATCTAAAAGCATTTGTTAGCTCACAAGACATATAAAACATGAATTCATGCATTTAATGAGGACTATAAACTCAAAACAAGAAAAAAGATGGGTAAAAAAATGGCAAATGTGCATCAGAATATGCACAACATCAGGCCTCTCCTTGGTACCTTGATATACGGTACTGTAGAATCCACCTACGATCCATATATTACTTAAGATACCTCTCAGTATTTTTTTTGCAAATTTTCAACTCCCATTAACCCCGGCCCGCTTAGTGTTAAGTCCTACTCCCACTGGATAATTCTAGACTGAATGCTAAACTGATAGCTCAAAACTGAGGCCCAAGACTAATTAGCAATACCTATTTGGAAGCACCCTGAGAGTTTTATCGAGCCGGATTATGGAACTGGGTTCTCTGAATGGTCAGAGATGCTTATCTGAAAGCGTCATAACCATCTAAAGAACAAGCTGTAATTTGTCACTAGGTTCCTAAGGCTGGTCAGAGCTACTTATCAAAAAGTGTCATGAACGCCTAGTGAACCACTAAAATTGAGTTTTGAGTCTAATTCTGATAACTGGGAAGTACTACTGACACCTCGGGAATTTCTGTAGTCAAACTAATCAATTGACATTTCTGACTAACACTGAGTATTCTAAAATTTTAACTGAACTGCACTGACATCAATCTAACTAAATTGATGCACAAACTAATAGTAGGGAATCTTCAACACTGAAGGAATCAAACAAATTCACTATTTAATCACTATTGTGAGATTCTAGATTTTCCACGTTCAAGGACTAGGGCTAAATTTCACTTCACAAGAACAAACATCATTTCAGTCACAAGCTGGTGGAATGACTACCACTGAACTGTATCACAAGTCTGAACTGAATTCACTAATCATACACATATTTATTTACATGAACGAAATTGAAACATATGAACTGAAAGAAATTTTTGGGGAGAAAATTGATACCTTAAACTAAGACTAAGTTGGAAGGGAACAAATAGGGGTATCTAGCCATCATATCTGCTTCAGCCTCCCATGTAGCTCCCTCAACTTGCAGATTCCTCCACAAGACTTTGACTAAAGCTACCTGCTTGTTCCTCAACTTACGAACCTGACGGTCAAGAATCTGGACTGGGACCTCTTCATATGAGAGACTATCTTTCACTCCCACACTGTCTAATAGCACAATTGAAGTTGGATCACCGATGCACTTCTTCAATAGTGACACATGGAATACTGGGTGCATGGATGCTAACTCTAAAGGTAATTCCAACTCATAAGCTACCTTGCCAATTTACCTTAGATTTTTTGAGGGTCCCACATATCTCGGACTGAGCTTAGCTTTCTTTCCAAGTCTCACTACCCCTTTCCGTGGTGAAATTTTTAGATAAACCCATTCATCCACAGCAAACTCCAATTCTGTTCTCCTCACATCAGCATAAGATTTTTGATGGCTCTGATCTGTTTTTAATCATTCTCTAATGATTTGTACCTTCTTCATAGCTTCATGAACCAAGTCTAGACCGATTAACATAGCTTCACTACCATCTGATAGGAGATCTGCACTTCCTACCTGATGTGTTGTGGGTTTGCAGCACATTCAACGGTCAAAACTTAGAAAATAGCATGGAAATAGGTGTATTTATGTGGAAATGAGGTACTTTTCGTTTTGTTACAAGATAAACAGGTGTTGGAATGGAAATTTGCAAATGATGGCTTTAAAAGTGCAAAATGGGCAAAAAGTGCAGACCACAGTACAGATCATAGGAAGGACCTACGAGTCGTACTGATGGCCGTGAGAAGTTGCTGAAATTTAAGGTTGAGCAGATGTGACCCACGAGTCCCAGTATGATTGGTAGCAGGCTTGTACGAATCGTGATGAGGAAGCCTTAGTGAAATCCAGAAGAATTCAATTTTAGTCCGACTCCTACTACGAGAAGTAAGTACGACTCGTTAGACGAAGGTATGAGTCGTACCTTTCTGGTCGTGATGAACTTCAGAAAGACTTCAAAATCTCTGATTCAAAGTACGGGAGCTCAGTATGAGGTGTGAGTCAATGGTAGGAGTCATACCCAGATCCAACACTTAGCCAGAATTTAGCCAGTTAATATTGTACGAGAGGAAGCTACGGATCGTAGGAGCATGCTACGGATCGTAGGCCAAGTTGTAGCACTGGCGGCGATAGATATGGAAATTCACCCTGTTTGTTTAGGAAAAGGATTCTTGTGTCTGTATAAATATATTTTATGTTTTATTTTTATGGAGACCTCAGTTTTGATAAAATTAGAGAGGAGAAACCTTGAGAAAGAGAGGATTGAGTTGGTCTTAACTTGTGATCAACCTGTTTTTGAATTCTTATTGTTCTTATTACTTGTTTTTTAAGATTTTGTGGAGTAATTGAAGGAAGTGTTTTTCTCAATCATTATTTTAAGTAGTGTTTTATGTGTTTAATCATGAATGCAATTCACAACCTTGCAACTATGAGAGACTAAAACCTCCATAGCTAGGGTTGTGGGAACCATGGTGGATTAACAAGCTAGGGTTACACAAAGTGAGCTTAAAACCAATACAAACACTTATATTGTATTCTCTTCATTTTTAACGATCATAACGGTGCGCAACGTTAGGAAGTGCTCGAATTCTTTACTTGCTTTGCTCAAAGAGGTAGATATTAGAAAAAGAGAATTACAACAGAGCCTTGATATTGATGATCATTGTATTAACTTGAGTTGTGGTTGCAGGATAGTTAAATCTAGAACTTAGTGATAATGGATAGTTTGAAATATCTCATGAGACTTGGTCGAGTGATTGAGTATAGTCATTGAATAGGGACTGGTCAGCCATTTGAATGAACCTAAGTTATCAGTTCTATAAGCAAGTATTGGTAATAATCACAAGTGTATACCTAAAGTAGTTAAGAACCCATGGGGAACACAAACCCTAGTTATCCTTTGATATTGATTTAACATCAGAATTTTGCTATTTATTTTGACTATTGATTTCTTTTAGAATCCCCATAGTTTGAAGTAACTACCTTACAAGTTCAATTACCAGCTATTATCCAGTCTCCCTATTCCCTGTGAGTTCGACCCCAACCTCCAGTTGGGTTCTTTATTGACAACGTCCAATTCTCACTTTAGTAAGAGGTGTGGTTTGAGCGTTATCAAGCCATTGCTGGGGAATATGGCTGAAACTAGGTTATTAGCTTGTAATTAACTTTTTGGTAGTTATTTCTTTAATTACATTTATTTTTGTGTTTTTGATACCAAAACGCTATTCTCCGATGAATGCCAAGCACTCTGAGTAGAGGAGATCCTCTTGTTCCATTAAATCCAAAAATTGAGAGAGCACTACGTAACGTAGAAAAGCATGAGCATAGAGAGGCCTGCATAGCTAAAGAAGCTAGGCAAGCCGAGCTAGATCGGAAAGGTTGACTATAGCATGCGAAAGATGAGAGAGAGGAAGTGGTAAATACTGGTGAACAAGGGAGGGGCAACAGAGCTCATAGATTCACCCCTCATTACTTTGACGATGATGATGGCCCAGATATTGATGAAGTCGGGTTAAATGGAACAATTGTGCCACCACCACTGCTCATTGGGGCCAAATTCGACATTACAAGCACCATGATTCAGTTACTAAATATGAAAGGGGTGTTTAGTGGTTACGTAGCAGATGATGCCAACCTGCATCTAATGAACTTTGTAGGCATATGCAAGGTGTACAGGTTGCCCGGAGTAAGCCAGGATGCAATACGACTCATACTCTTCCCTTTTTCTCTATCTGGGGAAGCTACTTTGTGGTTATCAAAATTTCCCAATGACTCCATAACCAACTTGAGGGAGCTTAAACAGGATTTTTTGGAGAGATTCTTTCCCCCGTCCAGGATGTTGCAGCTAAAAGATGAGATCTATAATTTTTGACAGATGAAGACTAAGGCACTTCATGAAACTTGGTTGAGATTCAAAAAGAAGTTGACTAAGTAACCCAACCACAAAATTCCAGATGATAGTTTGTTGGAAATCTTTTACAGGTCTCTGAAAAACAGTACTAAGGCTGTAGCAGACACGGTAGCTAGAGAAGAATTGATGAGTCACACCTGGGAGGAAGCTGCTACCATTCTTGACAGGGTGACTAAGACAAACAGGACCTGGCATATGAAGGAGGCTGATGTAGTGGCAGGCACATATGCTATTGGTCTGACTACAGACCAACGAAGAAAAGAAGAAAAGCGCAACCATGAGCTGGCTCACATGCGCACATCATTGGACTTGTTGACAAAGCATATTATGGGAGTTGGAGCCAAGAAGGTGAATGCATTGGGTACTCAAGGCAGGGAGCAAGGAGTTGATCACTCTGATTCTGACGAGGAGGCAAACTTTTTGGATAGCCAGGTGGCGGGTTTCCGAACCAATGCCCAAATGTCTAGACAAGATAATTGGCACCAAGCTTGTAGAAATCAAGGTCGGAGCCAGTATAGAGACAACTACAACAAACACGAGTTCAGAGATAGGAGCCAAGGTCGTGAGCACGAAGGTGATTGGAGGCGCAATGATGGCTATCGCAATTACCGGGATGGATTCTATGTGCCTCCCAATGCACGAGAAGGGGAGGCTAGTCAATCAAAGTTGGAAAGCATGATGGCTGAGATGTTGAAAAAGGTGAGGTCCACCAATGATCAGCTAAAGGAGATTTGAGGAGATTTTTCAAGTATGGGTCAAAAGGTGGAATCACATGCTACTGCCATTAAGTAAATTGAACACTAACATGGGCAACTGTCAGCATCAATGAACCCTAGACAAAAGGGTACACTGCCTAGCAACACTGTACAAAATCTGAAGAACGGTGCACATTGTATGAAGGTAATGACTAGGAGTGGTAAAACCACAGTTGACCCCCCGTTTCCAATTGAAGTTGAATGGAAGAAAGAGAGCATAGTGGAGGATGATGACATAAGTGCTGAGAAAGAGACTGGTGAGTTGCAAGAGGCCCCGATAGGTGAGAAGGAACCTACCAAGGATCAAGGGGAAACACAAGTACAAATATCTATCCTAAGACCACCACCACCATTCCCCTAAAGGATGAAGAAGAAGGTGGAAAATGGTAAGTTCCAAAAATTCCTTTCAATTCTTAAGAAGCTGTCTGTGAACATACCATTGGTCAAAGCAGATGCCTAGATATGCACAGTTTATGAAGGAACTGGTAACAAAGAAAAGATCTGTGAGCTATAAGCCTATTGACGATGTGCATCACTGCAGTGTCATAGCTTCAAGGGTCTTAGGACAAAAAAAAAGGAGGATCCAAGTGCTTTCACTATACCATGCATGATTGGCAATGTTGACTTCGCAAGGGCACTCTGTGATATGGGAGCTAGCATTAATTTGATTCCCTTGGCTATACTCAAGAAGTTAGGGTTGGGAACTCCTACACTGACAAACATGCGGCTACTGATGGCCGACAAAACAAGTAAGAAGCCGGTGGGGATCCTGATTGATGTACTTGTCAAGGTAGATAAATTTATATTCCCAGCAAACTTCATTATTTTGGATTACGAGGTTGATTATGAGGTCCCCGTCATTTTGGGGCGACCATTCCTTGTGACCAGGAGAGCTCTAGTAGATGTAGAAGCTGGACTGTTGAAGTTCAGGCTAAATCAAGAAGAGGTCACATTCAACATCTGCAAGACAATGAAGCAACCCAAGGAATTTAGTGTGATATCAGCACTGGAGGATGAGTATGAATCACTTGATGAATTCTGAGTAGTCAAGAGATTTGCGTCGTGCCGTGATGTTAAATCAGGTGCTTCTTGGGAGGCAACCCAAGTGGTGAACAGGTGAAGTTAGAGTAACCAGCCTACCTATGTCGTGCTGCAATGTTAAATCAAGCGCTTCCTGGGAGGCAACCCAAGTTAATGAACTAATGTGTGCTCAGTTAGCAGGAAGAATTAAAATGAATAGAGGAAGTATACCTTGATGATGCTTGATGAGTCACAAGAGTCACGTCGTGCCGCGATGCTAAATCGGGCGCTGCATGGGAGGAAACCCATGAAAGGTGAAGTATGAGTAGACCAGGTATGTTCTCTTCCCTATGATCTTCTAGATGATGCTTCAGGGTCGAAGCTAACTTTTAAAAAAGGGGAGGGGGTATACTTCTGATTTTTGGGATTTTTGTTCCGTCTGAGGGTTTTTCTTGTCGTCTTTCTTTTCCATCAAACATGCTATCTAGTAGAACTGGCATGTATATGATTTTTATTTCTATTTTGTGATTTTTGTTTAATTAGAAAGTATCTTAGGAGTACTCAGCCAAGAAAATTGCACTAGTTTTGTTCTTTGTAAAAAAAAAATTACCTTGTGACCCTGTTTAAAAATTTTCTGATACAGTAACTATGTATTTGTGACAACATGCATGATTGCTTAGGATCATTTGATGTCATTTATTTTTTCAGCATGAGTAGTTTTGTTAAGACATGTATAAACAAGACAGGTGAGGTGAAAATAGTTCACGTACCATATGTGAGTGAGGTATATTAGTTAGTCTGATATTGTGGTGTAGATCTAGAGCTTGCCTGGTTGGTCTTTGCATAGGCTAAGGATGGTTGGTTAGGATATGATCATAGGCCATTGTTTGTTTAGCTCACTTTTAGCCTATATTGCCCTACCAAAAGTTGCATGAATTCCTTGATCCCAAGTTTGAGCCATAATTGACCATGTTTCTTTGATTTACCGATTAACCGTGCCCATCTTTTTGTAATGAACCTATTTTGGCCCTGGTCTTCCCTTGGATATTGTGAACCTCAACATATGTAAAATGCTTAAGTTGAGGGTGGTAGAGTAGGGTTGCATAAAAGGTGAGAATGGAAGAAAGGAAAAGAAAAGAAAAGAATTAAATGGTGGAATATGAGGTGTGGTGAGATGAAAAGAAAAAGATGAAAAACAAAATATGCTGTAAACGTTGAAAAATAAAGCTCAAAGAAATTTTGAAAAAAAAAACTTAAAAGAGAAAACTCATCACGCCCTTGCAAAAGTGAATAAAAAGGGGGAAAAAGGGAAAAAGGGAATGAAAGAATAAAAGGGTGAATTAGGTGAATGGTGTAGCCAACGTGTGTAGTGACAAGGAAGGAATAGTCACTTATAAAATCTTTCATCTTTATCATGTCCATCCCTGAGTTGAAATTACAAGCCATACCAAGTCCTATAGTGATTCTAACTCGACCATCTGATGAACCAAAGTAGAGAAAATAAGGGCAAGCCTGTGGTATCTGACACATAATACTCGTAACTTCTTTGAGAGAGTAAGCGCTTTACTTATGTAGTCCCATATCATGTTTGACATATCACATTTGAGTGGGCACTTCATTTGTGTGAGGGTATATGGATTATGCTTTCTTTTACTATTGTTCTATGTGAAATACATTGGTGATGACTTGACTGCCTGTTGATAGCTAGATGACATGTTTTTATCCGTGTTTATGATGTTTTGAGGTCTCTTGTAATGCATTAGTTGATGTGGTTCCATGAGAAAGGGTCAATAGAGTTTGTATAGAAAGTGCAGGTTTATTTGAGTATTGACTGTAGTATTTTAAGTCTATTTTCAAGTTGAGCGTCATGTTTTGGTTTTTCTTTTCTTTGCCTGAGGACATGCAAAAGTCTTAAGTTGAGGGTGTTGATGTGTTGTGGGTTTGAAGCATATTCAACGCTCAAAACTTAGAAAATAGCATGGAATTAGGTATATTTATGTGGATATGAGGCACTTTTACTTTTGTTATAGGAAAAACAGGTGTTGGAATTGAAAATTGCAAAAGATAGCTTAAAAAGTGCAAAATGGGCAAAAAGTGCAGACCACAGTACCGATCGTAGGAAGGACATACGAGTCGTACTGATGGCCATGAGAAGTTGCTGAAATTTTAGGTTGAGAAGATGTGAACCACGATTCCTAGTACGATTAGTAGCAGACTTGTACGAGTCGTGATGAGGAAGTCGTGGTGAAATCCAGAAGAATTGCATTTGAGTCTGACTCTTGCTACGAGAAGTAAGTACGACCTGTGAGACGAAGGTACAAGTCGTACCATTCTGGTCGTGATGAACTTCAGAAAGACTTTAAAATCTCTGATTCAAAGTAGGGTATCTCAGTACGAGGCGTGAATCGATGGTATGAGTCATACCTAGATCCAACACTTAGCCAAAATTTAGCTAGTTGAGATTGTACGAGAGGAAGCTGCAGATCGCAGGAGCATGCTATGGATCGCAGGTCGAGTCCTGGCACTGGCGGTGACAGATATGGAAATTCACCCTGTTTGTTTAGGAAAAGGATTCTTGTGTCTGCATAAATATATTTTAGGTTTTATTTTTATGGAGACATTAGTTTTGATAAAATTAGAGAGGAGAAACCTTGAGAAAGAGAGGATTGAGTTGGTCTTAACTTGTGATCAACCAGTTTTTGAATTCTTGTTGTTCTTATTACTTGTCTTTCAAGAGTTTGTGGAGTAATCAAAGGAAGTGTTTTTATCAATCATTATTGTAAGTATTGTTATTGTCTTTAATAATGAATGCAATTCACAACCTTGAAACTATGAGAGGCTAAAACCTCCATAGCTAGGGTTGTGGATACCATGGTTGATTAACAAACTAAGGTTACACAAAGTGATCTTAAAACCAATACAAACACTTATATTGTATTCTCTTCATCTTTAACGATTCTTAACGGTGCGCAATGTTAGGAAGTTCACGAATTCTTTACTTTCTTTGGTCGAAGAGGTAGAGATTAGGAAAAGAGAATTACAACAGAGCCTTGATCTTGATGATCATTGTATTAACTTGAGTTGTGGTCGCAGGATAGTTAAATTTGGAACTTAGGGATAACAAATATTTTGAAACCGCTCATGAGACTCGGTCGAGTGATTGAGTATAGTCATCCAATAGGGACTGGTTGGTCGTTTGAATGAACCTAAGTTATCAGTTCTATAAGTATTGGTGATAATCACGAATGTATACCCGAAGTAGTTAAGAACCCATGGGGAACACAAAATCTAGTTATCCTTTGATATATTGATTTAACATCAAAATCTTGAAATTTATTTTGACTATTGATTTCTTTTAGAATCCCCCTATTTTGAAGTAACTACCTTACAAGTTCAATTACCGGCTCTAGTCTCCTTATTCCCTGCGGGTTCGACAACCTCTAGTTGGGTTCTTTATTGACAACGTTCGCTTTTCATTTCAGTAAGAGGTGTGGTTTGAGTGTAAGCAAACTCAATGAAAGGCAAGTGATCATCCCAACTTCCCTTGAAATCGATCACGCACGCTCTCAACATATCTTCTAAGGTCTGAATAGTCGGCTCAGCTTGCCCATCTGGTTGCGGGTGAAAAGCTGTGCTGAGCTTGAATTGGGTACCAAGTCCCTTCTGTAAAGACTTCTAGAAATGAGAGGTGAACTGGGTACCTTTGTCTGAGATAATGGATAGTGGCACCCCGTGAAGTCTGACCAACTCCCAGATATAAAGCCGAGCATAGTCCTCAGTTGAATCTCTAGTTTTAACTGGGAGGGAGTGTGCTGACTTAGTCATCTGGTATACTATTACCCAAATTTAATCATGCTGCCGACAAGTCCGAGGTAGACCCGTAATAAAGTCTATGTTTACTTCTTCCCAGTTCCACATGGGTATGCTGATATCCTACGTCATACCTTCCGGTTTCTGGTGTTCTACTTTGACTTGTTGGCAGTTCGAGCACTTAGCTACAAATTTTGCGATGTCTCTCTTCATTCCATTCCACCAGTAAATATCCCGTAAATCGCAGTACATTTTAGTGGCGCCAGGGTGGATGAAGTATCTTCAGCTATGTGCTTTAGCCAGTATCTGATATCTCAAATCACCAACGTCCGGTACACACAATCTGCTTTGGTAACGGAGCACACCATCTCCCCATTTGGAGAAAGCCTCAACCTCTTTTTTGAGAACCTCTTCCTTAAGCTTAAGTAAGATGGGATCTTCACCCTGTTTGGACTTAACTTCAACAATCAAAGAGGAATTTGACCCACTTTGCATTACCACTCCACCTTTAGCTGAGTCAACCAACTGCACCCCTAACCGAGGTAGTCGGTGAATATCTTTCATTAGTTCCTTTTTGTCTTCCTCAATATGAGTGACGCTCCCCATAGCCACTCTGCTCAGGGCATCAGCCACCACATTGGCCTTGCCCGGGTGATACAACACGCTCATATCATAGTCCTTTAGTAGGTTTAACCACCTTCTTTAATGAAGATTCAGATCTTTCTGAGTGAACACTTCTTGGAGGCTCTTATGATTGGTGAAAACATCCACGTGAGCCCCATACAGGTAGTGTCTCCATATTTTCAATGCAAACACCACCGCTGCCATCTCTAGGTCATGAGTCGAATAATTCTTTTCATGAACCTTGAGCTGTCTGGAGGCGTAGGCCATCACCTTTCCCCGCTGCATCAGAACGCAATCGAGTCCAAATCTAGAAGTGTCGCAATACACTACAAACCCATATGATCCTTTCGGTAGGGTCAACACTGGAGCGGTAGTGAGTCAAGTTTTTAACTCCTGGAAACTCTTCGCATGCGTATTTGACTATTGGAATTTCACCTTCTTCTGAGTCAACCTAGTCAGAGGGGATGCTATAGAAGAAAATCCTTCCATAAAGTGCCGGTAACAACCGGCTAGACCTAAGAAACTTTTGATTTCGGTTGGGGAGGTAGGTATGGGACAGTCTTTCACCACTGCTATCTTCTAAGGATCAAATAGAATACCTTCACCCGAGACCACATGACCCAGGAAAGTCACGAACTTCAGCCAGAATTCACATTTGCTAAACTTGGCGAACAACTGGCGGTCCCTGAATGTCTGAAGCACTATCCTCAGGTGATTAGCATGCTCGTCCTTATTTATGGAGTATACCAGAATGTTGTTGATAAACATAATGATGAAGATATCTAGATACTACTTGAAGACTATTCGTTTGGTCCATAAAGGTTGCAAGGGGATTTGTTAGTTCGAAGGAAATAACCACAAACTCGTAGTGACCATATCGATTCCTAAAAGCTATTTTCGGTATGTCACACTCTCTGACTCTTAGCTGATGATACCCCGACCTGAGATCTATTTTGGAGAAATAGCTGGCTCCTTAAGTTGGTCGAACAAGTCGTCAATTCTGGGCAATGGATACTTGTTCTTGATGTGACCTTGTTCAACTAACAGTAATCGATGCACATTCTGAGGGTACCATCTTTCTTTCGCACGAATAGTACTAGTGCACCCCAGGGAGAGATGTTGGGTCTGATAAAACCTTTATCAAGAAGGTCCTTTAGTTTCTCCTTCAACTCCTTATGCTCAGATGGAGTCATTCTGTAAGGAGGGATGGGGATGAGCTGAGTATCTGGGAGAAGGTCTATACTGAAGTTTATTTCCTACTCAGGAGGGACTTCGGGAAGATCTTCGAGAAACACATCAAGGAATTTGTTGACAACTGGGACTGACTGGATAGTTGGGGTCTCAGAGCTGGAGTCTTTGACCCGAACTAAATGGTAAATGCACCCTTTGGAAATAAGCTTTCTAGCCTTAAGGTAGGAAATAAACCTACCCTTAGGTGCTAAACTACTGCTTGTCCATTCTAGAGCTAGCTCATTAAGGAACTGAAACCTGACAACCCTAGTTTTCCAGTCGACTAAGGCATAACTGGAGTGTAACCAATCCATGCCAAGAATGAGCTCGAAGTCAACCATTTCTAACTCTACAAGGTCAGCTGGAATGAACTTATTGAAAACTGAGATTGGGCAGTTTCTATACACCCGGTTGGCTCTAATTAACTCGCCAACTGGGGTGGAGACTGAAAATGGTTTTGAGAGGACCTCTGGACTGATATCAAACTGGAATGCTACATAGGGAGTCACAAATGATAGTTTGGACCCTAGATCTAGTAGGGCATATACATCTATATGGAAAATATGTAATATACTCATGACCGCGTTAGGTGAGCTCCCTTGATCCTAACGAGAAGACAATGCATAAAAATGGTTTTGGCGCTGACTGCCATTTGTACCCGAAGTGTTGGCCTGCTGAGCTGGTCGGCCTACTGGAGCTACTGAAGTAGTGGATCGTGACCTTCCCCGTCCTGCTGACGGGGATTTCTTAAGTCAATTACCAAGCTGTCGACGACCAAAATAGCCCTCTCGACTCTGAAGACACTCCCCTAGGTGGTTCTTTCCACACTTAGGGAAAATTGGATAGAGATTGCTTGTACTGAAGCTCTGGGACTGAGAGCCAGATGCTCCACTTCTCCGATCCTTGCGGGATCGAAAAGGAGAGGCACTGGTTGAACTGGGTGCTGGGGCCCTCTATTGTTGCTGCTGTGGGTGGCTACTACCGCCGGATCTCTGATGGCCATAATCTGACTAGCCAGTTCTTGCCAATTTTTTCCCCCATTCCAAATCTTTCAATTTCTCCGCCTCAATTTGCTGGGCATGGACTATGAGGTTGGAGAGATCGATTTCCTTTATAAGCATTGCTATCCTGCACTCCTTAAGAGCCAAATTTGAAACTCTATTCACAAACTTCAGCATGTAAACCCTTGGCTCGGCTACCATCTTTGGAGCATACTTAGACAACCTTGTGAACTTCAGAGCATATTCTTCTACTATTATGTTGCCTTGCTTCAGGTTTATCAACTCCGCCACCTTGGCCTCCCTAAGCTCCCGAGGGAAAAACCTGTTTAGGAAGGCTATAGTGAACTCCTCCCATTCCACCGGCCCTGCTCCCACTGGTCTCCCCTCCTTCCATTGTTCATACCAGATCTGGGCTACCCCTTTCAGCTGGTAGGCAGCCAAGTCGGCACTCTCTGAGGCACTGATACCCATAATCCGGGTGATCTTTCTAATCTCATCCACAAACTCCTGTGGGTCCTCTCCCACCTTAGATTCTTGAAAATCTGGAGGGTTCATCCAAGTGAAGTCCCGCACTTGGGAAGCTGCTGGCGACCCATTGTTGTTGATTGGAACAACCTATTGGTTCACCTGGTTGGTAACCGTTTGAGGAGTAGCTAGATAGCCGCTTTGAACTCTATTGTAGACATTAGTCGTCCTAAGGGGCTACCAGGGCTGGTGGGGTAGGTTGGTGAGTGTTACTGGTCCTTCTTCCATTACCATGTCGCGGAGGCATAATTCACTGAAATGAAACAGGGCAAGAGTTAGGAGAACGATTTTGGAATTGAATTTTAATGCATGATAAAGAGTATGAATAAAAGGGAGTTTTCTGAATAACATTTCGTAGCCTTCCCGTCATATGTGTGGCGTGCTTCACTCCCATGAAAAGTAATATACTCGATGCATCTTCCAGACATCCAAAGATACTCTAAACCTAGTGCTATGATACCAAAGTTTTCCCCGCCTGAGCTTACACCTTGGATGGGACACGGTACTTGGGGTCACAAGTAACCCCAAGTCAACCTCTGGTCTATCATACCCTGGTATTTTGAGTAAACATGAAAATATAGCGGAAGCTGTAAAGAAAACAATAAAACATTTATGAAATAGAGCTGGATCAAAAAGCTTAAAAACATCTAAGCAAAACTACAAGTCTGAAAACCCAAGTCTGTGTATGGAAGCTACTATAACAGATAAGTTGCTAGCACAAGACCCCATCTAACTCCAAATCTAAATAGAAGAAAGAAAAACTAAACAAAGTAATCTTCGTCCTCGAAAGATGAGGACTTACCAAATAGAACAGCTGAAGTCTTTTGAGAGAATTCAGCTAGCGAGGCTGAGACTTATATCCTGCAGTTGTATCATAAAATTATACAGCATAAAAGTATGCGTCAGTACTTTGAATGTACTAAGTAAGTGAGAGAAACCCATACACAAGATATGAAATAACAAAACTGAAAAGACATGCAATAACCAACTGAACTGCTGAAACTGAATAACTGTAATAAGCTTAGATGGTCTAAAAGACCGTGTATAATAGTCAAGGACATGTCCTAAATATGAGATACTGAACTGAACTGGTCTGAGCTGGCTAATTTGAGACTAAATTGAGCTGACTAGTGGGAGAGTTTATAACCGACATATAACCATGTGAGCTAGATGTGGAGTCTGATGTATACACCCCATCAGTAGGACCCAATAGAGAAGGAATTGAGCCTTTCTTGAAGGATATAGGACTTAGGACACAAACTTTGCCAATGTATAAAGGCATGAACTGGATGATCACAAGTCTGGGGCCATGAGGCCAATAAACTGTAACCTACGGTGGCAATGTACTTCTAGGAACTTGGGTGCGCTGGAACCTCGGTTCGCTCGGTGCTAAGACCTACTCCCACTGGATAATCCTAGACTGAATACTAAGTTGATAGTTCAAAACTGGGGCCCAAGACTAGTCAAGAATACCTATTTGGAAGCACCCTGAGAGTCTTATCAGATCAGATTCTGGAGCTGAGTTCTAAGACTGATCATAGCTGCTTATCTGGAAGGGTCGTAACTGTCTAAAGAACAAGCTGTAATCTGTAACTGGGGTCCTAAGGATGGTCTGAGCTGCTTATCTAAAAGTTTCCCGACTGCCTAGTGAACCACTTAAATTGAGTTTTGAGTCTGATTCTGATAAATAGGAGGTACTACTGACACCTCAGGAATTTCTGTAGTCAAACTAATCAACTGGCATTTTTGACTGACACTGAGTATTCTAACATTTTAACTGAACTGCACTAACATCAATCTAACTAAATTAATGCACCAACTAATAGTATGGGAATCCTCAACACTAAATGAATCAAACAAATATTACTGTTTAATCACTATTGTGAGATTCTAGATTTTCTACGTTCAAGGACTAGGGCTAAACTTCACTTCACAAGAACAAGCATCATTTCAGTCACAAGCTAGTGGAAAATATCTATAATTAACATGAAATAATATTCCACATGAATTAGATGAAGTATGACTAACAATTTCTTAACATTTGATAGTTTCAGTCCTAGAATTGATAGAGAGAAATAGGGAGAAATTTAGGGACACAAGGGAAGAACTATTCTCTTGTTAAATTCCCACATACCTGGTGCAAATCTGAAGAATTTCCTTGAGAACATGAAGAGAAGTGGACTGCCCTAGTTCTTGCTCTGAAAGTTCCTAAGAGAAGCTCTACGATGTTTTTCTGAAAATCTGCGAGGGGAATGAGGGTGAAACCATTTAGCCCCTCTAAATTCCCTTAAAATGTACAAAAACGATGTAGTTTAGAGTCTAGGAGGTTAGAAAATTACTGAAACAACCTCAGGAATTCGCAGAAAAAACTGATTGTCAGGCCCCCACGAGGGACCTAACGGGTCGTGCCCAGTGACCACAACTCATGGTCACAATCGTGAGGTACACTGCCAATTTCCCCCTACTGGCCACCACGAGGCACTACATGATTCGTTAGGTGAGGGATGACTCGTAGGTCTAGTCGTGATGTGCACTAGAAGTTTTCTCCCCAATTTCAACAACTTGCCAACGACTAACTTCACGAGTCGTGAGACAACCCAATGACTCGTGGTCAGCTCCCGTTAGCTTGACTACCCAAAAGTCTCCTGGAGTCACTACGGGCGACACCACGACTCGTGGTGATCCAAACGAGTCGTGGTGAGGACCCGTTGTGTACACTGCCTGACTACTCCAACTCCCTTCAAATCCTGACCGTGGGTCACCCCACGACTCGTGGTGTTGACCACAACTCGTGGTCACACCCGTGGTCACCCTTTTTTCCATGTTTTTCCACCAAGGTCAAGGTCCTCACCAAGAGTCACTTAACGACTCATGGGGACTCCCACGAGTCACCGAATGACTCATTCTGTGACCCAATGTAGATTTTCTAGTTTTCTCTATTTTAAGTCCTAGGTCTAGTCTTTGAGTTTCTAGGGCATTACAAGAACCTTGAAAACCATGGAAGGCATGAGAGAAATTATTCATAGAATCAAAACCCTAAAACATTCTTTTCTAGGGAATCAAAGTATCTAGGATTTTTTCCACGACCTGAACGTAGGTCCAGATTGAGATATGGGACAAGGAACCCCAAGAGACACCAAGTCGACCCATGACATGAACATACATCTAACTCAATAAAATAAAGCGGAAGAATTAACATGATAACCTTAGAAGAAGTCTAAAATAAGCATAACATCAGAAATACACACAAGTCTAGAGCTGATTACATTCTATGTCTGAAAAGCCTCTAATACTAATGAGTTGATGGGACAACACCCCTACTAACTCCCTAAGTCAGAAACTGAATACATAAAGAAAACTGATAAAGCATGGTCCTCGAGAGATGAGGGCTCATCAACAGGTGTGGGATGCTAACTTTGTAAGGCTGGCTAAGGACGAGGCTGAGGCTGAGTACTGGGGCCTGTATCATAAATCGATACAACATAGAGTATGCGGTCAGTACTGGAATGTACCGAGTATGCAAGGTAAGTAAAACTACTTAAATAACTAAAATCATTTAAACATGCATAATGTAAAACATGTTCAAAACAAGAATCTGAGAGTAGGTCTTGCCTGCTATTTTTTGAAATCATGATCTGAACATAAGATAACATCATAACTAAATCGATGACCCAAAGCTTAAATCTGATAATCATAAGTAAAACTGAACAATGGGTCAAACCTCTTTGAGAACATATATATATATATATATATATATATATATATATATATATATATGTATGTATATATATATATATATGTATATATATATATACATATATATATGTATGTATGTATGTATGTATATATATCATGAGTGATAAATATGCATAACTGAAATCATGAGGAACAAAGGGAGACTCGTCTTATAACCGACATACCATGATAGAGCTTACGTGGTTCCAACTATCACACTCAAGTGGGTAGAGCCGTCCAAAGCTTTGTTGGGGATAAGGACGGTACCATGATATCGATATCAAGCTCTAGGCTCAATCGGGGTAGGGGATAGCTCACAAGGGAGGTCCCAAAGTAGTGTATACATATAGGTCAGAACCTATGTTGGCAAGTAGTTCCGAGGAAAAGGGTGATCGACCCTTAGCCTACTCGGTGCTAGACACTACTCCCAAAAACATGCATATGCTCTCCATCGATTTTCAATGAAGTTGAACCATCATCTATTGAAGAAGCTCAATAATCAAATACATCTCAAATCTGAAGTCATATATGAGGAGCTTTAGCTTAAACCATACCACAAGCTAAAAATAATTGGGAGTCTTTGCTCCAAAACCATGTGGTAAGCTTAATTTCTAAAGTCATAAATCATACTTGAACATATGGGAATTGCCCAATACTTTAACGTGCTTGAAAATACTCAATTCACTTGAAAACATGGTTATAGACATGGGTAACTTGAAAACATGTTTTTCATCAATAATATCTCATCATACTTGAACATTCATCAAAAATCTCAACTTTCATAAACTTCTCATAAATGGTCATTTTAATTTAGAAAGCTTGAAAAAATGATTTTAAATTGAAAACAACGTAAAACTTTCCTATGAATTATAATTCAATAGTAGAAACATATTCAAAACATACAAATGTAGAGAATTAGGAATTTCATGCGTTGGGTTAAAAACCCCATAGAATCAACATATGAATTTTCATGATTTAGAGAGAGATTGGGCATAGGTGTGAATGGATTAACCCATTCATAACCCTACATACCTGGGGAGGAACTGAGTTTACCACTCCTTGATTGCCCAATGAAGAATTGAAGAAAGCTTGAAGGAAGACGAGCTTGATTACCTCTCTAGCTCTCTAACATTGCATGCAGGAGTAAGAATGGCCTAAAATGAACTTACCCTTATTAAAACTCATCACTCACAGCTTAAAATGACGTAGTTTAGGCCTTAGGATCATCGGAATTACGGAAAATCCCTTACTAAATTTGCAGGAATTAACTAACTGCTAGTCCCCATGAGGGACTGGAAGAATCGCCACCCATAACCATGACTCATGGCATCAGTTGTTGAGTGCACTATCCAAGGATTCATTTGGGGCTTGCAACGGGGGACCCTACGATCGTTACTGGTGACCATGACTCGTGGTCACCACTCGTCATCCTCACTGCCCCAAATTCTCAAACCATAAGCAACTGGCTGAGCATGACCCATCCCACAAATCGTGGTGTCTGACCACGACTCATGGTGACCAACTGTAGGGTGCACCACCAAGTTTTTCTTCTCCTTCCCATAACCCTTGACCACGACTGACTCAATGAGTCGTGGGTTTTGACCATGGCTCGTGGTTAGGTACGTGGAGACTTCAAAACCCAACATTCCAACTTAAATCCTATACCTCACCATGAGACTCTTCATGACTCGTGGTCTACCCCACGTGTCACGAAACGAGTTGTTCTGTGACCTGGTGATAGATTTTCAGTTTTTCTTCGTTTGAACTCCTGGGTCTGATCTTAGGGCTTCCAGGGCATTACAATATCTCCCCCTTGGGAACATTCATCCTCAAATGTTGGAAAACATACAGAAAAGCAGAGAAATGCAATCATCATATTCAAACATGAATTATTTAAGCTGAAAACTGATGGAATGACTACCTCCGAACTGAACTACATGGATGAACTGAATTCATAAACCATACATACATACTTTGAAATAAAAGAAACTTGGGCACATGAGCTAAACATAAAACTGAATAGAGTTTTAGAGTAAAAACCGATACCTCAAGCTTGAACTGAGCCAGTAGGGAATAAATGTGGATATCTACCCATTATGTCTAATTCGTCTTCCCATGTAGCTCCCTTAACATGCTTATTCCTCCATAAAACTTTAACGGAAGCCAATTCCATGTTTCTTAGCCTTTAAACCTGACGATCTAGTATTTCCACCGGAACCTCCTCATAACTTAGGATGTCTTTCACACTGAAATTGTCTACTGGGACAACTAGAGTTGGATCACCCAAACACTTCTTTAAGAGTAATACATGGATAATAGGATGCACGGGAGCTAATTCTGAGGATAGTTCCGATTCATATGCCACCTTGCCGACCCGTTTCACAATCCGGTAGGGGCCAACATAACAAGAGCTGAGTTTTTATTTCTTTCCAAACCTCATTACTCCCTTCATAGGAGACACCTTCAAAAACACCCAATCGTCCACTTCGAACTCAAGTTCCCTTCTTCTCACATCGACATAGGACTTTTGACGACTTTGAGTTGTTTTCAACCTATCCCGTAGGAGCTAAACTTTCTCCATATCCTCATGGACTGAATTCGACTCTATCATCACAACTTCAACAACTTCAAACCAGCCAATGGGCGATCTACATCTGCGCCCATAGAGAACCTCAAATGGAGCCATATGAATGCTGGAATAGTAGTTGTTATTGTACGCAAACTCGATAAGAGGCAAATGATCATCCCAACCTTCCTTGAAGTAAATCACACATGCTCTCAACATGTCCTCGAGAGTCTATATTGTCCGCTCTGCTTGACCATCCGTTTGCGGGTGAAATGTTGTGTGGAGATTAACCTGAGTACCTAGTCCTTTTTGAAACGACCTCCAAAACTGAGAGGTAAACTGAGTACCCCAGACAGATATGATGGACAAGGGCACTCCATGCAATCGAAACAACTCCCGATTATATAGTTTAACATAATCCTCCAAGAAATCAGTGGTTTTGACCGATAGAAAATGTGCGGCTTTGGTCAATCTGTGTACAACAACTCAAATGGAGTCATATTGCCGGTGAGTGTGAGGCAAACTTGTTATGAAGTCCATATTGATTTCTTCCCACTTCCAAGTAGGAATTATAATATCTTGGAGCATGCCTCTAGGTCATTGGTGCTCAACCTTCACCTGCTGACAGTTTGGACACTTAGCCATAAATTCTGCTATGTCCTTCTTCATGCCATTCCACCAATAGACTTCCCGTAGGTCACGATACATCTTGGTGGCTCCTAGGTGTATAGAATAAACTAACCGATAGCCTCATGCAACATCCAATTTCTCAAATTATCAACATCCGAAAAACATAAGTGACCCTGGTATCGTAGCACACCATCTCCCCCTTTAGAGAACACCTCTACCTTCTGATTTCGAACAACCTCCTTTAACTTTACCAAAATAGGGTCCTCATCTTGTCTTACTTTTATATCAGTCACCAAGGATTATTCTGATCCATTCTAAACTATAAACCTCCATCGATCGAACCAACCAAATGAACTCCCAACCTTGCAAGTTGATGCACGTCTTTCACCAGCTCCTTCTTTCCCTTATCTACATAGAACACACTTTACATGGAGAGTCTACTAAGTGCGTTTAATACCATATTAGCCTTTCTAAGATGATAAAGGACACTCATGTCATAATCCTTAAGTAGCTCCAACCACCTCCTTTGCTGAAGATTGAGATCCTTCTAGGTAAACACATATTGTAAACTCTTATGGTCCGTAAACACATCCACATGGACCCCATATAAATATTGTCTACATATTTTCAAGGTAAATACCACCGCTGCCAATTCGAGATCATGAGCCGGGTAGTTCTTTTCATACACTTTCAGCTGTCTAGAAGCGTAAGCTATAACTTTTCTATGCTGAATCAACACACACCCAAGTACGATCCTTGAAACATAACAATACACTACAAGCCCATCCGTGCCCTCAAGTAGGGTCAACAAGGCGCCAAGGTAAGTCGGGTTTTCAACTCCTGAAAGGTTCTCTCACAAGCCTCCAGCCATTGGAACTTCACTTTCTTTTGAGTAAATTTGGTCAATGGAGCTGCAATAGATGAAAAGCCCTCAACAAATCTCTGATAGTACCTGGCTAAACCCAAGAAACTCCTGATGTTTGAAGGATTCACCGGTCTAGGCCAGTTCTTCACTGCCTCTATCTTATGCGAGTCTACTTGCACACCCTCACTAGACACCACATGACCCAAGAACACCACAGAATTTAAGCAAAACTCACATTTGCTGAATTTTGCATATAATTGATGATCCTTCAAAGTCTGCAACACCACCCTTAAATGAGCGGTAGGCTCCTTCTTGCTCCGAGAGTATGTGAGAGTGTCATCTATGAACACAATCACAAACATGTATAGATATGTATTGAACACCCTGTTCATTAGGTCCATAAAAGCTGCAGGAGCATTCGTTAGTCCAAAAGACATAACTACAAACTCACACTGACCATACCGAGTTCTGAAGGCTATTTTCAGAATGTCACTCTCCCGAACCCTGAGCTGATGGTATCCAACCTGAGATCTATCTTCGAAAAGCACTTGGCACCCTAAAGCTAGTCAAACAAATCATTAATCCTGGGTAGAGGGTACATGTTCTTGATAGTGACCTTGTTCAGTTGTCGATAATCAATACATATACGAAGAGAACCATGTTTCTTCCAGACAAAGAGAACTAGTGCACCCCATGGGTACTTGGTTGGTCTAGTGAAACCCTTATCCAAAAGATCTTCAACTTCAACTCTTTTAGCTCGGCTGGAGCTATTTTGTAGGGAGGAATAGATATAGGCTACGTATTAAAATGAAGGTCAATACCAAAATCAATCTCCCACTCGAGAGGGATTCTCGGTAGGTCATATGGGAAGACTTCTGGATACTCACATACCACTGGAACTGACTATATAGTCGGGGTCTCAAATGCAGCATCCTTAACCCTAACTAAATGGTACACACAACCTTTAGAAATCATCTTTTTAGCCTTAAGATAAGAAATGAAATGATCTACAGGCACAACTGAACTACCCTTCCATTCTATGACTAGCTCATCCGAAAATCTGAACTCTACTACCGGGGTTCTACAATTTACTGAGGCATAACATCTAAATAGCCAATCCATGCCAAGGATAACATCAAAATTGATCATTGATAACTCTACTAGATATGCTGAGGTGATTTTCTGAAGGACTATGACTGAGAAACTTCTATACACTCGTCTAGCTACAGCTCGATCACCCACTGAAGTAGAGACTTTGAAGGGTTCTGAAAAGATTTCGGGACTGACTTCGAAACTACTAGCCACATAAGGTGTTACAAAAGATAAGGTAGCCCTTGGATCGAACAAGGCATATACATCAGGATGGAAAACTCGTAACATACCAGTGACTACATCCGAGGAGACCTCCTGCTCTTGGTGGGATATTAAGGCATAGAATCTGTTTTGGAACGAACCGCCACCTGTGCTGGTAAATGCCCCCTGCTGGGCTGGGCGTGCGAGATGGAGCTGCTAAATTGGAAGCTGGGCCTCGTCCCCTATCTAGCTACTAGGAAATCTCTGAGCCTATATCCGGGCTTCCCACACCCGAAGAAAGCACCTATACCTTCCAAGCACTGACTCGTGTGCCCTCGACCACACCTGCCGCAAATTGAGATACTAGAATCTGCGGGCCTGCTGCTTTGACACCTAGAGCCTGATGTTTTCCCTCTCTGATCATGCCTAGGTCTGGAAGGCACACTCATCGCTGAAGAAGCTAGGGCTGAAGATCTCTGGTGGGTCTGTTGTCGATGCTCACCACCTATCCTCAATTGAGAGAATATATAGTTTTCTATCCTGGCCCTCTTGGCCTCTCTCTCCCTCACATGCCCCGCCTCCATCTGTTGGGCGTATAGGACTATCTTAGGGAAATCCATATCATGATGGAGCATAGTAGTCTTGCAATCCTTGTCTATATAATCCATAACCCCATGAACAAATCTACTCACTCGCGCCCTCTGATTAACCACTAACTTCGGGGCATACTTTGACAAATGAGTGAAATCAAGGGCATACTCCTACACCGTCCTCCTCCCCTACTTAAGATTCACTAAATCAGCTGCTTTCAACTCCTTCATCTCATGAGGGAAAAACCGATCTAGAAAAGAAACTTGAAACTCCTCCCAACTGATAGGGCCTGCTCCGGCTGCCCTACTATCTTTCCATTGTCTAGACCAAATATATGCAACCCCCTTCAACTGATATGAGGCCAAATCAGTAGACTCCTCCCTAATCACCCCCATTATCTCGATGATTTTCAGAATCTCATTGATAAACTCATGTGGATCCTCATCCACCTTTGATCCAAGGAATTTAGGAGGGTTCATCCTTAAGAAATCTCTGACTTATGCCGCCGCCACATTCCCATTCTATGGGACATGCGCCACTGCCTGCTGGTTGACCTGGGCAGTCAAGTCCTGTGCTAGCATTTGAATGGCTTCTCGCAATTCAGCATGGGCAACCGGCTCTGGTGCATGGTGCTCCTACACTAGTGGGGCTTGTTGGTGCCCGTCTCCATTGTAATCCTCATGGCTGTTTCCATTTTTATTCCTTCTACCGTTAACTCTACAAGGAGACATGATTCTGCAATCACAAATAGCACAAGTTATAAGGATGGGGAGACATCTCATTTCACGACATAGATCATGAAAAAAGGGAAAATTTCCTAAACTCTTCGTCATAAGTGTGGCGCGCTTCACACCCATGAAAAAGACTATACTTAACATGACATTTAGACACTCTAGGACACTTCAAAACTGATACCAAGTTTTTCACGATCCGAACATAGGCCCGGATCGAGCCATGGGACAAGGAGCCCCAAGAGACCCCAAGTCGACCCATGTCATGAACATACATCTAACTCAATCAAGTAAAACGGAATAATTAACAGGATAACCTTACAGAAAGTATGAAATAAGCATTACATCATAAATACACATGAGTCTGAAGCTGAACATTCTATGTATGAAAAGCCTCTAATACAGATGAGTTGATAGGACAAGACCGTAACTAACTCTCTAAGTCTGAAACTGAATACATAAAGAAAACTAATAAAGCATGGTGCTCGGGAGATGAGGACTCACCAACAGATGTGGGATGCCAACTCTGTAAGTCAGGCTAAGGATGAGGCTAAACCTAGTACCGGGGCATGTATCATAAAATGATATAGCATAGAATATGCGGTCAGTATGTTGAATGTACTGAGTATGCAAGGTAAGTAAAATCACTTAAATAAGTAAAATCATTTAAACATGCATAACGTAAAACATGTTCAAAACAAGAATCTGAGAGTAGAGCTTGCATGCTATTTTCCCAAAATCATGATCTGAACATAATTTAACATCATAATTGAATCAAATGACCCAAAAGCTTAAATAAGATAATCATAAGTAAAACTGAACAATGGGTCAAACCACTTTTATAACACACACATATATATATGTGTATATATATATATATATCATGAATGATAAACATGCGTAACTAAAATCATGAGGAAAAATGAGAGACGCGTCTTATAACCGACATACCACAATAGAGCTTACATGGTCCCAACTATCATACTCAAGTGGGTAGAGCCATCCAAAGCCTTTCCGGGGCTAAGAACGATACCATGATATCGATATCAAGCTCGAGGCCTAATCGGGGCAGGGGATAGCTCACAAGGGAGGTCCCAAAGTAGTATATATGTGTATAAGTCATAACCTATGTTGGTGTGTAGTTCTAAGGCATAGGGTGATCGACCCTTAGCCTACTCGATGCTAGACACTACTCCTAAAAATATCCATATGCTCTCCATCATTTTTCAACGAAGCTAAATAATCAAATACATCTCAAATCTGAAGTCATATATGAGGAGCTTTAGCTCAAACCATACCACAAGCTGAAAATAATTGTGAGTCTTCGCTCCAAAACCATGTGGTAAGCTTCATTGTTAAAGTCATAAATCATACTTGAACATATGGGCATTGCCTGATACTTTAACATACTTGAAAATACTCAATTCACTTGAAAACATGGCTATAGATATGAGTAACTTGAAAACAAGCTTTTAATCAATAATATCTCATCATACTTGAACATTCACCATAAATCTAAACTTTCATGAACCTCTCATAAATGGGCATTTTAATTATAAAGCTTCAAAACATGATTTTAAATTGAAAATATTGTAAAACTTTCCCATGAATCATAATTCAATAGTAGAAACATATTTAGATAATATGCATGTACAAAATTAGGAATTTCATGCATTGGGTTAAAAATCCCATAGAATCAACAAATGAATTTTCATGATTTAGGGAGAGATTGGGAATGGGTGTGAACGGATTCATCAATTCATAACCCTACATACCTAGGGAGGAACTGATTTTACTACTTCTTGATTGCCCAATAAAGAATTGAAGAAAACTTGAAGGAAAATGAGCTTGATCACCTCTCTAGCTCTCTAACTTTGCATGCATGAGTAAGAATGGCCTAAAATGAACTTGACCCTCTTAAAAATCATCATTCATAACTTAAAATGATGTAGTTTAGGACTTAGGATCATTGAAATTACAGAAAAGCCCTTAAAAATTTTATAGGAATTAATTTACCACCAGTCCCCATGAATCGTCACCCAAGACCACGACTCGTGGCATCAGTCGTTGAGTGCACTATCCAATAATTCATCTGGGACTCCCCACAAGGGACCCTACGAGTCAATACTAGTAACCACGACTAGTGGTCACCACTCGTCATCCTCACCGCCCAAAATTCTCAAACCATAAGAAACCGGCTGACCAGACCCATCCCACGAATTGTGGTGACCAACTATAGGGTACACTGCCAAGTTTTTCTTCTCCTTCCCATAATCCTTTACCAGGACTGACTAAATAGGTTGTGGGTTCTGACCACGACTCATGGTCAGGTCCGTGGGGACTTCAAAACCCAACATTCCAACTCAATTCCTTTACCTAACTATGATTCTCTTCACGACTAATGGTCTACCTCACGGGTCACAGAATGACTCATTCTGTGACCTGGTGCTAGATTTCTAGTTTTTCTCTGTTTCAACTCCCGGGTCTAATCTTAGGGCTTCTGGGGCATTACAGTTTTTGAACATAAATTTGGACACCAGAATGAAAGGAAATCCTTGTTGAAGTCCCACATACCTAGAGATGAATTCCCTTGAGAAGAAGCTAGGAAATTGTAAGGAAACGGGAAGCCCTAGTTCCTTGCTTCAGGGAGAAACTCTACATTCTACGTAATCTGAAAGTCTGAGTGAAGAATGAGGGAGGAATTTCATTTACTCCTCTAAATTCTTAAAGAATATTAGCAAAATGACATAGTTTAGGGACTAAAAGAGTGGGAATGTATGAAACTACCCCTGGAAAAATATTTAAAAATCTGAAATTTCTGGGTCGCTACACATCTGACGGAACAGGTGACAGACCATCGCAAGCCTGATGGCTCGTCGTCTCCATTATTGGGCTTAAACAGAATTTCCCGAATTTCTACCCCAAGTTATGGGACGTCACTTTACTGATGGACCTTCACCCCTACCGTCAAATTGAAACAAATGGTCTGGAAATCTTTGCCTAAGGGACTATTGCCATGATGGGCCATCACTCGCTTGATGGTCTGTCGCCATCTCCGTCACCCTCAAGCTGAAGGGACTATACCCCGACGGGGCAAGTGACGGTCAATCGCCTGGCTGGCACCAGTCAACTCCACCATTAGTGGTATGATGGGCCGTCACACCCTTCGTCATTCCGGCATCAGGTTTGAAACCTTTATTCTTTTGCTGCAATATTTTACTAGGGGATTTGAGGTATCTCATCCTTGAATGGAGGATGACTAGGCTAAAAAGGGTAGGGAAGGAGATGCAATCCCAAGAACTAAATGCTAAATGTTGAGTGTTGATAGAGTATCAGACTTCGAACTAAATTACATGACTAAACTAGAATCATGATTCATGTATGCATACTAAGACATGAGACTGACATGGAACTATGTAGAGCACATAGGAGGAACTTTTTCCTTAAATAGGAACTGGGCTGGTAAGGATAGAGTTATAACTCCCTGAACTACTTTCTAATATCTGGATAGATGACATGATAACTAATCTAACAGAGAGTAAGGATTATCTAATTTCAATTTCCCAAGTAGTCCCTTCTACCGGCTGATTGCTCTATAAAACTTCACAAAAACCACCTCCTTGCTTTCCCCAAACATACGAGCCTACTGGTCTAAGATTTCAACTGGAATCTCTTCCTGTTAGAGCCTTCCATTCCCATCAACACTTCATCACCCTATCATCACATCTACTCATACAAGAACACCATGCTAGTTGTATCCATTTCCCGAATGCCAATATACAATACAATATACAATACAAGCCTATCACTACACTTATCATTACGACTCTGTTGTAGTTATACTATCCCAAAGCTCCTCAGACTCCCTGACATGACTAACAACCGCACTTCATGAACTTTTACCTACTGAGCATCTAGGGGATGAATGAGGAGTCAATTTAGTACATATCTGTTGCACCCATCATTTCTACTATGGATGATCATACTTAGGGCTGAGAGTAAGGAAATTGTAAGCCCGAATCATGTTCAGAAATCTAAACTGACTACATATATGAGGTTGCATGATCTACTGTGCCGTTAAGGCAAATTCTAAGGACTGAGTTCATAGAGCTGAGCATATTGAGGACATGAGTTTTCATACCTAATTGGTTTCATGACATGAAATTAAGATCTATGGAATCATGGGGTAAG
This sequence comes from Datura wrightii, assembly GCA_035772735.1. Classification (NCBI taxonomy): domain Eukaryota; kingdom Viridiplantae; phylum Streptophyta; class Magnoliopsida; order Solanales; family Solanaceae; genus Datura; species Datura wrightii. The sequence goes on from JASDFA010000007.1 coordinate 104,445,383, forward strand.
TCCAGGGTCACTGATTGAAGTAGTTATCTATAATTCTAGGAGTCTGAACATAAGCATGAGTAGAACATAGCATTGACTGAAACACAAAGGAAAAGCTCCGAATAGGAGGGATTGACATCCCATAGCTGCTATTTCTGGAACCCCTCTACTAAAGCACTTAGGACTTGACTTGGCCTTGTTAACGCATCATCTCCCCCTTAGCTTAAAGTCATCATTCTAAGGATTTTGGATCCTTTCTTAAGGTTGGGCTACATTACTAACTCCTAACTTTCCATTCTCATCTAAAACTATTACCGTAGGCTTCATACTCATCACCACTTCATACCATCCCTGGAAACTTCTCATACTAGGATGCAAAAAGAGCATTATACCTTATACTGAAACTTATGGGTCTAACAATATGCGAGGATTAGCATGAAAAACTCATAATATACTTGTGACTACATCTGGTGAGCTTCCCTGATCCTGACGCGGTGACAGGGCATAGAAGAAGTCTTGATACTATCTACTACCTGTACTTGTTGATGTTCCCTGCTGAGACGGGTGGTCGTCAAAGCTATTAAAGAGGTGGCTAGGGCGCTACCTTCACCCCGTTTGGCTATTGAGCAATCTCTGTGTTAATAGCTAGACTTGCTGCACTAAAAGCAAGCGCCTGAACCAGCCATGCATTCTCACAAATGGTTCTTTCTATAGTTCTTGCAAGTTGGGTATGTAATATCCCTTACTCTGGGTCTGTATGGGACACTGGCTGTCGATGGTGCTGGGACTGGTAATTTCCAATGGGATTGGGAATAAGGTCCACCACTCGTCCTCTGTTAGGAATACTCTGAGTCCCCTTTCCTTGCTCTCTTACTCTCCCTTTCCAACTGATGTCGCCCAAATTACACCTTGTAAATGAGATATAAAGCAGTCAATGTCAAATATAGAACCCAACCAGGGTTGGGGTCGAATCCCACAAGGAATATGACAAGAACTTTAGTTAATGCATTTAGCTAATACTATCGGCTTACTTATTTCCTAATGGGGGAAGGTTTGAAACACAAAATAATAAAAAAGAATAGAGACTAGTAGATGCTTAATTCAATTTCAGTTGTGTTCAATCAACAAGTTGACTAGGATTGTGTTCCCCATGACTTCATAACCACAAGGATTTTATACAGTGATCTATTACGGTATTTAACATGCAATATTGATAAGTTAAATTCACCTAAATGGTTGGTTCCCTATCTATATTATTATCACCACACAGCTTGACCGTATACGAGTGTATGCTTAATTAACCCTTATCCTTAATATCAGATTAGCTATTCCCGGACAAGGTCAAGCTATTAGATGAGGGTTGATAGACTCAAATCTCCTTTGTTTGTCCCTTTTCCCACTCATTACTCCCTTGATCCGATCAGTAAGAATAAGGCAATTTCCAATATTTGCAACCACTAAGAAGAAATTAAAATGAAGGGAAAAACAATACATGCATAAACCCCATTCAAGATTCACCAAGTATTTTACCTATGTGTGTTAATTCATCATGGTTCCCACAACCCTAGTTGTGGATTTACCTACTCATATTTGAATGATCACAATTACAAAATAAAGAAGAAATCATAATTGTAACTTACAAAGATTTATAGAAGAAACGACTTGAATTGAATAAATCACCAAAACTGAAGAACTAAACTTCAATGTTATTTTAATCCTCAAATCGAGAACAAAATCAAAAACTTCATTTCTTGAACCAAGAATGGTTTTTCAAAACACCAAAATTCACGTGTAAAGTAGTAGAATAAACTGTCCCGTAAAAATAAACCTAAATAATGTATTTATAGTTTCAAATAAAACGTTTCCTAACTAAAAATGGAATCCAGGTCGGCAGTGGCAACGGGCCAAGTAACAACTCGTGAGGTCTCCTAATGAGTCGTGCCCAGTAAAATTGAGTCATCCGTGGCAACTTGTCCAGTCGTGGTAATAGGTCACCTAACAACTCGTCAAGTCAGGGCATGAGTCATTAGGTCCCTCGTGGCCTTAGATCACCAAATTTTCAGTGTACATGACCGATCTGTTTATTGATCTCATGAAGAGTCATCACGTCTCCCAACGACTCGTGATGTCCGTCGTTGCATCCTTCAGTAATCTCTCAACACTTTTTCTTCTCAGTCTTCATGACAGACTCAATGACTCGTTACTAGATGTAATGAGTCGTAACATCAACCGTCACTTACACTGGTTCTTCACATGGAAAAGTTGATCTCCTCCCACGACTCCAGGAACGATTCTTCCATCGAGACGATGATTTGTTACTTGGCTAGCAGTCCGCACTTTGTTCCATTTTCGCCTTAGTTTTCCCATTTCACGTTTCGGACATGATTTCCTACAACACTTAACAAAAATATATTATATCTACATAAACATACCCAAAATTTGCATATATTCTTAGTTTTAAGCATCGAAAGTGCCGTAAAATCACGACACGACAACACCCTCAACTTAAAACTTTTGCATGTCCTCGGGAAAAAACAAATAAAATAAAACTACTTCGACCCTTCAATCAAAAGAACTCTAGGAAACCTACGTCAGTCACATCTCTTAATCAAATCAATTTTTCTAACCCCTCCTCTATCATACAAAACCAAATCACTGTGCATATGTAAAATTTTCAACTATGACACAAAGGAATCGAAACATGGCAATATACTGTCACTTGCAACCGTGCACACAATCCTATGACACTAACCTAGACAGTTTGCAGACCATTTTATTGACCAAGTTCCCCCACCACAATGAAGTCCCATACTCACACATATGTATATGATCATAACAATATATTTTGCTTGGGACTGGGTAAAAGCACACTTGCTCTCACAAAGAAATTCTAACTGTGCACATTCAATACCATAAGCATGCCTTTACTTTCAATACATCGATTTTCAGACGGGTAAATTAGGATCACTATAGGACTTATTTTAGCTTCTAATGTAGGCTCAGGGTTAGGTATGGTACAAATGGGAATAGTAGCTTAACTCTCCTTGGTACTACACTTACTTTGGCTCCACTCTTAACCTTCTTTTCATATCTTTCCCCTTCTCTTTTTATTTATTTCGCTTTCTCCTCATTTTTCTAGTTTTGCAAGTACAAGTGCGGTTTTTATTCTTTCAAGTAATTTCATTTATTATTTCTCACATTCATTTTTCTTTTTGCTCCTTTTTTTCTCTTTATCACTATGCACACCGCTCCCGCCTTTTTATTTTCATTACTCAGTTTCATTCCACACTACTCTTTTTATTCACCCCTATGATAGCCACCCTCAACTTAGGCAATTTTCTTGAGTTAAGGTTCACTGTGTCGAAGGAGGGACCAGGACCAAAATAGGTTCATCATAATCAAAGCAGGAAGGTGAATTGATTTTAACAAAAAGAAAGATCAATTTAACCTCAAAATTGGGATCAGGGGATATTTATTTCCAGTTGGTAGGTCTTTTAAGGCTAAAGTGGACTATTCATCAAAAATGGCCTATGATCCTTCCCTAATTTCCCTATCCTACACCTCGTTATGACTGATCGGGCAAGTTCTAGATTGACACACACAACAGAACTAGCTATTAAACCTTACTCACACAATGCACATGCCAACATCATCACTTCTACTAACTGCTAGTTCAGGTACAGTCACACAATGGTAAACATGTTCACAATATTAATGCCATGCAAAGATTCACAAAGGTCATGCTTGTCTACTTTAACCACACACATAAATAAAATTTTAGGAGGGGTATCACATTATCGGTTCAAATAAATTCAAAAATTCATGCTATTGAATGCCTTATGTTCACCTAATTTTCTATCGACTGACACAAAACAAAACACAAAAACATAAATATGCCGGATCTACTAGATAAGGAACACTCGAAGAAAAAGATATTCGGTAAGAAAAACCCTCAGGTTATGCTCAGCAAAAATATAGGTATCCCTCCCCACCCCCATCAAGAAAAGCATGTGGTGTCATCGACACATATATAAAAATAAAACATAGGAATAGGGAACATACCTATGCGACTTAGGCGTCTGCGGCCTTGTCAGTGGAGGGCGCAGATACACATCTAGTATCCTCTCTTGTACCACCAAGCTGAACTAGTGCATTCTCAGAACCAACTGAGCTCATACCTTCTCCATGAGATCTCGTTGCATCAACTTCGGCCCTCCAGTCGAGCCTCATCTCTGGGTAACTGGAGCATGTCCTCTATTTCTCTCCTTTATCTCTTCTACTCACAGAGTATATCATCATCCTCATCAATACTCACGTCCTCACGAGGTGTCTTACCTCTATCCTTTGTGACCGGCTCCTCAGTGATAATGTCCACTACCAGTGGTAGCTCCTCCTCACTCTCATCATCGATCACTTGGAGCACGGGTGGAGTGATAGCAGTGACTTGTCATGTGGACAACTCCCGCACCTCATCTTGGAGTGCGTCTACCTCTGCATACCATCTCGCCGACTCTGACGCTTGTAACTATGCGAGGTGCTCATTCATATGCCTTTCAAAGGCATCCAATCTGCCATGCACTGAACTGGAAATCCCCTCAAACTCTTTCGTAACCCACCACTTCACTTGCTCCATTAGTACCTTGACTTGAAGGGTCGTGTGCCCTACTGTTTTTCAGGTTTAGCTAGCCACCTAGCCATGTCGGTAAGGAATTCTTGAGAAATTGTGACTAGGCCAGCTGGAGAAGCACGAGAGGGTGCAACAGGTGGTCGAGTTGCTGCTGCTGTAGATGAAGACTTTGGGACGCCAGTATGTGTGGAGATATCGGCTGCATCGGTAGCCTCAGGCTGGCTACCTTTCTCTCTGTCCTCTGTCATCTCTAGCTCAAATTCGGTAAACTGTGCAACCTTAGTCTGCAAATCTCCACTCAATGCCTTTGCCAGTAAAGTAGCTCCAACGGATATGGCAGACTGACTCCCGCTCTTCATACCGGGTTTGTCTCATCTCTTATCAACTCGATATCGGTGATCTTGTGGACCACCACTCTCTGATCAACTGATGGAAATTCTGGCACCTAGGACTCCTGACAGAGTCTCAATGAGGCATGGGAAGTGAATGGTGGTGCTGTCTACTATAGCCCGCTCCCAAATCTTCTCAGAAATATACCTCGAGAAATTTATAGCATAACCCTCAAGAATTATTGCTACCAGTGTTGCTCTATCCGGTGAAAGCACATTATCATTACCGGTAGGTACCAACCTGTGTCGAACCAGTGGCCACCAAAATTTATCTTAGAAGTTCAGTGTCACCTTCTTAATTTGTGCTTCTGTGCCATGTAGTCATTCCACTAATGGACCTTGTGTTGCAATGATGCGTGACAGCCAATTGTATTGCCTGATTCTTTTCTCGCTGCTTAGTTTCTTGGTTTTTACTTTCTTGAGCTTAGTTAGTTTGTGATCAAACTCAATTGTGTTTATTGGGGCCTGATAATCTGGACCATATAGCAGCCTAGAGATGCTTCTCTCAGAGAAGTCTGCAGGTGTCTCCTGAACCAACACTTGGGTCAATGCAGGCCTCTTCTTCCAATCTTGACCTCCTCCGGCTAGATGTTGTAACGTCGCTGCACATGAGGCATAGAATTTTCTGATAAGGAAAGGACTGTAGCTACTAGATGGCTCAATAAACCACCCAAACTAGTATCGCTTGAACAATGACTGAACCTCGAGGAGGTCCTTGAGTCCTGTGGTGACTAGTCTGGGCTCCTCATGAATGCTCCTCTTTATATGGCCCTTGTCATTAGGAGCTATATCCCTGTTGTAAATGGCCCGCATGCCCTAGACACACCATTGCCTCCCCATCCATGGTTGCTCAATGGATGCATATGAGGTCTTCATCATCTCATCATCCGTGCTCCCCTGTTGGGCACGTGATTCATCATAACCCTCTGCATTTTTCGTAGCTATGGTTCCCTCGGGGGCAATCGGGACTGTGATCCCAGCAATCCTTTCTTCTTGGATGGGTGGGTCTCTTGCAAGTGGAGTTGGAGAAGCAACCATGGATTTCATATTTGTAGGGCGTTTAATCCTAGCCTTGGTCGGTCTCCTCTCAGTCTACTCCTCTAAGATCTAGTATTCCTCCACCGAGCCACTCGACTTTTCAAAAGATGTGGGCTCGTCCCTCAGTCTGCGAGACAAGGGCCGACTCTTCTTCGGCCCCAGATTCTTGGCCAGACCCTTTTTTCGTATTCCCTTCGGTGCCATTGTACCTGTGGAATTCGGTTAGTATGCAAGTTGAGATGAAAATAAAATCAGAATTTAACTGCTTTCCTACAGAATGGACGAGAGACTCAATGAGTCGTTGCCACTCGTCATCTACAGGTTGAGTTTGATGTTGTGGATCTAGTGAACTTGACAACTGGTAACGATGAGTAGTTGCAATAGTCATGGGTTGAGCCTTTGACATTTTTAAAGTCCCACTCAGGATGAGCTACATCACAAATCGTGAGGTGATACCACAACTCATTATGTGGCTCATGCCCAAGAGTCCATTTACAGTCGTGGTGATGGGTCATGTAATGACTCGTTGGGCATGCCCACGAATCGTTATATGAGGCGTCATCACTGGTCTATGAAAAACACAAACACCCATGTACCATCTCACCTAATATTCTATCCCACAAGAACAAATCATACTATTCCCAAAATGACAGTGATCGAATTCAATTGAAAATTAATGGCAACTAGGGGTTCATTCTAAGTACCAAACCCTTTACGGGCAGTTTATATACATGAGTCAGTCATAACACTTGTAAAGGGAACATAGTATTACTCAAAAGTGATCAAGAGTATAGGATGGGTTTATTGGCAGTAGGTGGATTCAATGTGAAATCGCGATTGACTTCGACCCCTGCGCAATATCTAGTGTGATTGTACATGTGTATGCTGTGTGAGTGAAGTGATTTTGGGAGGATGAGAAAGTGGGAAATTTTACTTGAGAGTTTTGAGTTTTGATTTTGTGAGGGAATCAATGGGCTGACCTTGGGAGTTTTATATGTTAAGAAACAAATGTGCCCTCTTTAAACGTGGGTCGGTTCGGGTGAATTTTTTTTATTTAGTGCACCACGACCCACATGACGCATTGTTAGGTGAAGATACGACTCGTTTGTGGTTTTTATTCAATTCATTAAGTCTAGGAACTTACCTGGGACCTATGTCACGACCCGAACGGAGGCCCAGATCGTAACACAAGACAAGGAGCCTCGAAAGACCCTAAGTAAACCCATGGCATAAGAATACATCTAACTCAATCAAGAAATTGAATAATCGACAAAATAGTTATAGCAGAAGTCCAAACTTAAACATAACATTAGAAAACATAATCTAAAGTTGAGTTCATACATATATATGAAAAGCCCCTAAACATGACGAGTTGATGGGACAAGACCCCAACTAACTCAACAAAGCTGAAACTGAAATACATACAAGAAATCTGAATAGTCTAGTCCTCAGGAGATGATAAATCACCCACAATCTAGATGCTAACTCTGATAAGCTGACTACGAGCAGGGCTAAACCTGAGAGTTGGGTCCTGTATCATGAAACAATACAACATAGACTATGCGGTCAGTACGTGGAATGTACTGAGTATGCAGGGTAAGTAAAACCGCTAATGTAAGTAAAATCGTTTAAAGACAATGCATAATGTAAACCATAATCATTAAGAGTTTGAGAGTAGGGCTTGCATGCATTCTTTCTGAAATAATGATCTCATCATAACATATATATCATCATAACATACCATAACATAATCGATTGAATCAAAGCTGAAATATGATATTTAGAAGTAAAGCTTAACATTGAGTCAAACCTGCTTTAGAACATGCTTACATATGTGAGTAATGAACATGCATAACTGAAATCATGAGGAATAATGGGAGACTCATCTTTTAACTGACATATCATGATAGAGCTTACATGGTCCCAACTATCACACTCAAGTGGGTAGAGCCGTCCAAAGCTTTGCTAGGTCTAGGGACGATACCATGATATCGATATCAAGCTGAACGCCCATTCGGGCAGGGGAAGCTCACAAGGGAGGTCCAAAAGTCATAATCTATAAACTTGCGTTGGTGCGTAGTTCTGAGGCATATGGTGATCGAACTTTAGCTTACTCGGTACTAGACATTACTCCCAAAACATGAATGTACTCTACATCATTTTATAATGAAGCTCAACATCGTCCATTGATGAAGCTCAATAATCAATACATCTCAAATATGAAATCATGCATATGAGAAGCTTTAGCTCAAAACATACCACAAGTTGAAATTATAATTGAGAGTCTTCGCTCCAAAACCATGTGGTAATCTATGCATAGGAAAAATTCAACTCAAAACAGACACAAGCCAAAATATACTTGGGATTCTTAACTCCAAAACCATGTGGTAAGCTTAATTTCGGGAAAATCATCTTTCATACTTAACATGTGGGCATTGCCCAAAGCTTTATCATACTTAGAAATACTCAATTCTCATCGAAAACATAATTGTAAACGTAGGTAGCTTTAAAACATGCTTTTCATCATAATATCTCATCATCATCATACATTTATCATAAATCTCATCTTTCATAAGCATCTCTTCAATGGGATTTTAATTCATAAAACTAGAAACATGATATAAATTGAAAACATTATAAAAATTGCCCATGCTTCATAATTCAATAGTAGAATCATAATTAAATTATACCCATGTATAGAAATAGGAGATCATGCATTTAGGTTAAAACCCCATAGATTAGACATAGGAATTTCATACTTTAGAGAGGGATTAGGTGTGGGTGTGAAGGGAATCACCCATTCATAACCCTACATACCTATTGGTAGTTGATTCTTACACTTCTTTAGATGCCCAAGAAATTGAAGAGAAATTGATGAATGCTAGGCTTGATCACCCTCTCAAGTCTTCTAACTTGCCTATATGAATGAATAAGGCCTAAAATGAACTTAACCCATTTAAAAGTCACTATTCATAACTCAAAATGATGTATTTTAGGTCTTAGAAGCTTAGGAATTATGGAAACATCCTTACCAAATTCGCAGAAAATAACTGTCATATGGACCTAATGATTCATCGTCAAAGGTCACGACTCGTAGCTTAGCTTGTGGGGTTCATTGCATCTTAGGTCTTCAGGACTCATAATGGACAACATAACAACTTGTTCCTGGTGACCACGACTCATGGTCACCATCCGTGAAGTGCACTGCATGAGCTTCAACAAAAACCTTCCCTTCTTGACCATGACTCACCCATGAATCGTGGGGACTGTCCACAATTCGTGGGGTCCACCTATCGAATACATCGCCTACCTTATTTTCTTTTCTTTCCTTACCCACCCCACGATTGACCTAATGACTCGTGGGGTCTGACCACGAGTCGTTGTCACGCTCGTGGGGTCTGACCACGAGTCGTTGTCACGCTCGTGGGGATCCTTTTTCTCAAACTTCCAAACTTCTCACTGGCCTCCCCACGAGTCACATCACGACTCGTGGGCTGCACCAACGAGTCATCCCACGACTCGTTCTGTGCCTGGTGCCAATTTTTAAAGATTTTCTCTATTTCAACTCCCAAGTCTGATCTTTGGGCTTTTGGGGTAAAACAACCTAATAGTTCGTGTAACGACTCGTGGTGTTACCTAACGAGTCATGAAATGAGTTGTTGGCCCTATAATCTGATGGCCCTTCAGTGTCATCTTGATGGGTCACTTTATGAATCATTGGTTACCCCACGATTCATTAAGTCACTCATTATCAACTTTTACATCTCAACTGCCTATGTAATCTAGTAGACTTAACGGAAGATTTCACGACTCGTTGTCACTGGCAACGAGTTGTTTGGTCAACCGTGGTCTACACTATTTTCGGCACTAGTATATATAAGTGGCCTTGATGAGTCGTTAAGTCAAATAACGACTTGTCCTGTGATATTTCGCACCAGCAACTCAAGTTCAGATTTTTGGTTCCAGCTTCAAATTTCCCATCTTAATCACCAACACACATAAACACATACAAACACTATACATATCTTACAATTACAACTTGGGCTGCCTCCCAAGAAGCGCCTGATTTAACGTCGCGACACGATGCAGGTATTTTGATTACTCAGACTTCACCAAAATACCTCCATGGGTTGCCTCACATGCAGTGCCTAATTTTATGTTGCGGCAAGACATGATTCCCCGGGTTACTTATATTTCACCCAGAGCCCAAAGATCCACCAGCTTAATTTCTTCTCTCTTCCCGAAATATGCATTCACCCGTTGACCATTCACTTTAAATCTCTTTCCTTCATGGTTTTCCAATTCAATTGCCCCATAGGAGAATACTTGGACCACTCGAAAAGGCCCCAACCATTTGGACTTCAACTTTCTAGGAAACAAGCGAAACCTTGAATTGAATAGTAACACCATATCACCCGAGCTGAACTCTCTCTTCTCGATCTTTCGGTCATGTTGGATTTTCATCCTCAGTTTATAAATTTCAGAACATTCATAGGCTTTCAAATGAAATTCATCCATCTCATTCAACTGATCAAGCCTTAAGTTCGCTGCCTCACTCCAGTTCAAATTTATCTTCTTGAGCACCTACAAAACGTTGTGCTCAAATTCGACCTGAAGATGACATGCTTTCCTATATACAAGCTGATTCGGAGACATACCTATACGATTCTTGAATGCGGTCCGATAAGCCCATAAATAATCATCCTATACCAATCTGTGTGGTTAGTATTCATAGTCTTTGCTAAAATGGTCTTTATCTCCCAGTTAGAGACTTAAACTTGCCCACTATATTGTGGATGATAGGGCGTTGCCACCCTTTGTTTCACCCCATATTTCTCTAGTAAAGTCCAAAACAACCGGTTGAAAAAATGCAAACCCCCATCACTAATGATGGCTCTGGGAGTCCTAAATCTAGCAAAAATATTCCGCTTCAAGAATACTGTGACATTCTTCCCATCATTATTTGGAAGCGCAATTGCCTCCACCCATTTCGAAACATAGTCCACAACTGCAAGTATGTACTTCATCCCGTTTAAGCTCATAAATGGACCCATGAAATCAATGCCCCAAACATCAAACAACTCAATAACAAGGATGGGCGTAAGAGGGAGCTGATGCCTCCTTGATATGCCTCCTTGCCTTTGGCATGCATCACATGCCTTTGGAAAATCACATCTATCCTGGTAAATGGTTGGACAATAGTACCTACATTGCAAAATTTTATGGGTTGTGCGAACCCTGTTGTGGTGGCCCCCAATAGGGGATTAGTGGCAAGCCTCCAATATGGTCAACATCTCTACCTCGAGCATGCATCTTCGAATCACCCCATAAGCACATATGCGGAATAAGTAAGGCTTATCCCAGGAAAACTTCGGCACATCAGACATGAACTTCTTCCACTGGTTAAAAGATAAGCTTTCCAATACAAAATCACTCACCAGATAATTAGCAATGTTTGCAAACCATGGGATAAGATCCTGTGAGGCAGCCAGAACCTGCTCATCGGGGAATGCATTATCTATGTCAAGCTCATCTCGAAGTGTTGCATCTGCTTCCAATCTTGATATGTGATATGCCACCTGGTTTTCAGTTCCCTTCCGATCCTTTCCCTCAAACTCAAACTCCTGCAATAACAGAACCCATCGAATCAATTATGGCTTGGCATACTTCTTAGTCATCAGATATCTCAGAGCTACATGGTCTATATGGACTATCACCTTAGTTCCAAGAAAATACGCCTGGAACTTCTCGAATGAAAATACTACAACTAACAACTCTTGTTCTGTCATGGTATAATTTTTTTGAGCTGCATTAAGAGCCTTGCTAGCATAATAAATAAGGTGGAAAATCTTTTCACACCTCTGACCCAAAGCAGCTCCCAGGGCCACTCCGCTAGCATCACATATAACCTCGAATGGTAAAGACTAGTCAGGTGCCACTATAATCGAGGCAATGGTCAATTTCGCTTATAGGCATTCAAAAGCCTTTAGACATGCCTCATCAAAAACAAACTTCACCTCTTTCTCGAGCATCTTACACAAACAATGTGCAATCATTGAGAAGTCCTTGATGAATCTCCTATAAAACCCTGTATGATCCAAAAAGCTTCGAACACCTTTCTCAGAAATTGGAGGTGGTAGACAAGTAATTACATCGATCTTGGCCTTGTCCACCTCAATATCCTTACCAGAGATCTTGTGGCCTAGAACTATACCTTATTTGACCATTAAATGGCACTTTTCCCAATTAAGCACCAAGTTGGTCTCTTCGCATCGCTGCAACACCTTGCTCAAATAAGCCAAACAATCATTGAATCAATCACCTACCACCAAAAAGTCATCCATAATGACTTCAATGGTGTCCTCCACCATGTTTGGAAATATGGACATCATGCAACGCTAAAAAGCGGCGGGCGCATGACACAACCCGAACGACATCTTCTTGAAAGAAAATGTATCATATGTAAAGGTGAAAGTGGTTTTCCCTTGGTCTTAGGGGGGCTCTAGTTATCTAATTGTACCCCAAATAACCATCAAGAAAATAGTACCATCCTCTTCCTGCAACTCAATCTAGCATCTGATTCATGAATGGCATAGGGAAGTGATCTTTCTGAGTCTAGTGGTTCAGCTTCCTATAGTCCATGCATATTCTCCTACCAGTGACTGGTCAAGTGGAATGAGCTTATTGTTAGCATTTAGGACCACCGTGATTCCTCCCTTATTTGGCACACACCAAAACTAGGCTCACCCATTTGTTGTCAGCAATAGGGTAAACCACCCCAGCATCCAACCATTAGATGATTTCCTTCTTTACCACCTCTTGCATAGGTGGGTTCAACCTACGCTGATGCTCAATGCTTAGAATGCAATCTCTCTAGCTGGATCTTATTTGTGCAAATACCAGATGGGATCCCAATAATGTTTGCAATGGTCCACCCAATGGTTTGTTTATATTTCTTCAGAATGGAGACCAGAGCCTCCACTTTCCATTCCTCTAAGTCAACTGCAACTACGATCGGTAAAGTGTTTTTGATCCCCAGAAATACATACCGCAAGTGAGATGGGAGTGCTTTGAGCTCCAATACCGAAGGCTCCTCAATATATGGCTTTGCCGGTGGGATCACCCGATTCTTCAGATCAAGATCAATATTCTTTGGAGCATAGGTGTATGACCTCATACTAGCAAGTGCATTAACTATATCCTCACCCCCATGGATCTCCTCCACACAAACATTTATCAAAACTATTTCTAAGTGCTTAATAGTCACTAACTCCTCAATGGGCATAATTGGAAACTTAGTTTCCACAACATCAATCACTGAGACCACCCGCATGTCATTTGGCTGATTCATGGAACGACATACATTGAATGTCACCTCCTCATTGTTCATTCAAATTTTCAGTTATCCAATTTCCATATCTACCAAAGCATGTACAGTGGCGAGGAATGGTCACCCCAAGATAATAGGGACCTCGAAATCAACCTCACAGTCCAGAATGAAAAATTCATCCGAAAATATAAAGGACTCTACCTTCACTAGAACATCATAGAGAATCCCCATCAGATTTTCACCGTGTGATCTATCATCAAAAGTCGCATTGTAGTCAGTTTTGAGGCTTCGAAGCCCAATTGTTTGAACACTTCTAACGAATCAAGTTAATACTAGAACCTAGATCACATAGTGCCTTAGCAAAATTAAAGGCTCCAATAGTGCACAGTATGGTGAAAGCTCCAAGGTCTTCCTTTTTCTGAACAAGAGAACGAGATGCTATTGCACTACAATGGTGCAAATTATCTACCAGTTCGAAGCTCACAGTCCTCTTTCTAGTGACAAGGTCCTTCATGAATTTAGAATAGATGGGCATCTACCCTAGTGCCTCAACTAATGGGATGTTCACAGATAATTGTTTCATCATTGAAATGAATTTTTATACTTCCCATCTTCGACCTTCTTCTTGAACCTTTATGGAAATGGAGGAGGAGGTCTAGGAATAGGAGTGATCTTTTGAGGTACCTCCTTCTCCTTCTCTTTGCTAGACCCATGCTCCTTTGCATTATTAGGAGCGGTCTTCTCCACTGAATCATCAACCAAAATCTATTCCTCGAAGTCCGCCACCGTATCATCATCAATCACTAAAGGCTCAACTATCTCATCAGTCATAACTGGCCTTGGAGGATCAACTGTCGCTTTCCTGCTCCTATTATTGACGGTCATGCAATGACTATCATATTTCGGATTCAGAACTGTGCTGCTGGGAAGCATGCCTTTCTGCCTCTGGCTCATAGAAACAAATATCTGACCAAGCTGCTGCTCAATCTGCTTAATGGCCACGGCATGTGATTCCACCTTTTGGTTCATACCAGAAATATTAGTATGGAGTTCCTTAAAATGGCCATCTGTCGCCTCAATATGCTTAAGTACCTAAGACAATATGTCTTTCATCCTCGAACCACTAGAATCTGGCTCACGGTTCCTTGGAGGAACATATAGACCACTTTTGTCATTCTTGTACTCCTCACGCTATTTTTGGTCTCCATTGTCTCTGTATTGGACTCGATTGTAATTGTTATCTCAGTAGTAGTTTTGACCTTAGTTCCCCTAACCTTGATGCCAAGAGTCTTGGAGACCCTTGTTTGTTAGTCTAGAAACCTGCCCCTTGATCATTCAGATAATTTTCTTCCTCCTCAGATGTTGATTCGCCTCCATCATTTCTTAGGGCCTTGCCTTGAGAACCCACAACATTCACCTTTTCAGCCTTGACTCCCATAAAATGCTTAGCAAGCATCCCCATTGTGGTTTCGATCTCAGCAATATCCTGGTCTCTCTCTTTATCCTTCCTTCTCTGCTCTATACACATACCTACTGCATAAGTACCAGTCGGAGCCTCCAACTCTCTTGTGTGCCATGCTCTGTTGGTTTTAGTGATCCTGTCAAGGACCTTAGCAGCTTCAACATAAGTGTGACTTATGAATGTTCCTCTAGAGACAGTATCATCCACTGCCTTGTAGAATTCAAAGACCTATAGAAGATATCCAATAATGTATCGTCTGGGATCTTGTGGTTGCTCACCTTTTTGAGCTTCTTGTTGAACTGCAACCACGTCTCGTGAAGTGCTTCAGAATTCAATTTCTTGAAGTTGTATATCTTATCTTTCAGCTGCAAAGCTTTGGAAGGTGGGAAGAATCTTTCAAGAAAGTCTCTCTTAAGCTCCTCTCAAGTAGTGATAAAATCATTTGTCAATTCATCCAACTATAGGGTTGCCTCACTCTTTAGTAAAAAGGGAAATAACCTTAGCCTAGTTGCATCTTGACTCACTCTCCGTTGTTTGTATGCTTTGCAAATACCCATGAAATTGGTCAAGTGAGTATATGCATCATCAGTTGCATGATCTGCAAATATCCCCTTCATATTGACCAGTTGGATCATAGCACGGGTATATGTCAAAATTTGTCCCAACAGGCAAAGGGGGGGGGGGGACAATAGCTCTAGTGGCACCGGCTTCATTAATATCAACATCATCGTCATCATCCAAGTACCGGTTCCTCTATTGGTCTGGACCTCTATTTCTTCAAGCTCGCTTAGCTTTGACAGCTAGGTGTTGCTCTTTAGCAAGCCTTGCTAACTCTCTATCTCTTGCCTGAGCTTGTTCCTTGGCCAACATTATGGATATAGCCTGGTCCACTATCTCTTGCTATTTATGTTGGCCATTTTCCTCAAATTCGGTAGTGTTTGTTGATGTTCGTGGTCAATTGGAACCAGAGATTTTCCTCAGCTCCTAGTACTGGGCATGCACGAACCTGAGACCTGTTAAGAACAAAAATAACAAAGAAAAAATAAAAAGGAAATAATGACCAATAGTAAAGAAAACACAATTAACAAAAACCTAAGCCGTATTCCCCGGCAACAATGCCAAAATTTGTTGTCGCCCAAATTACACCTCATAAATGAGATATAAAACGGTCGATGTCAAATATAGAACCCAACAAGGGTTGGGGTCGAATCCCACGAGGTATATGATGAGAACTTTAGTTAATGTGTTTAGCTAATACTATCAGCTCACTTATTTCCTTAGGGAGGAAGGATTGAAACAAAAAATAATAAACAGGAGTAGAGACTAGTAGATACTTGATCCAATTTCAGTTGTATTCAATCAACAAGTTGACTGGGATTGTGTTTCCCGTGACTTCATAACCGCAAGGCTTTTATACTAGTGATCTATTCTAGTATTTAGCATGCAATATTGGTAAGTTAAATTCACCTAAATGGTTGGTCCCCTATCTAGATGATTATCACCATGCAACTTGATCCGTATATGAGTGTATGCTTAATTAACTCTTACCCTTAATATCGGATTAGCTATTCCCCGACAAGGTCAAGCTATTAGATGAGGGTTGATAGCCTCAAATATCCGTTGTTAGTCCCTTTTTTCCCACTCATTACTCCCTTGATCCGGTGAGTAAGAATAAGGCAATTTCCAATGTTTGCAACTATTAAGAAGCAATTAAAATGAAGGGAAAAAACAATACATGCATAAACCCCATTCAAGATTCACTAAGTATTTTACCTATATGTGTTAATTCATCATGGTTCCCACAACCCTAATTATGGGTTTAGCTACTCATTTTTGAATGATCACAATTACAAAATAAAGAAGAAATCAGAATTGTAACTTACAAAGATTTGTAGAAGAAACCACTTGAATTGAATAAATCACCAAAACCGAAGAACTAAACTTCAATGTTGTGTTAATCTTCAAAATCAAGAACAAAATTATGAACTTCATTTCTTGAACCAAGAATGGTTTTTCAAAACACCAAAATTCACATGTAAAGTAGTAGAATAAATTGTCCCGCAAAAATAAACCTAAATAATGTATTTATAGTTTCAAATAAAACCTTTCCTAACTAAAAAAGGAATCCAGGTCGGCAGTGGCAATGGTCCAAGTAACGACTCGTGAGGTCTCCTAACGAGTCGTGCCTAGTAAAATTGAGTCGTCCTCGGCAACTTATCCAGTCATGATAATGAGTCACCTACCGACTCGTCAGGTTAGGGCACGAGTCATTAGGTCCCTCGTGGCCTTGAATAACCAAACCTCCAGTGTACATGATAGGTCTGCTTATTGATCTCATGAACGATTCAACAAGTCTCCCGATGACTCGTGATATCCGTCGTTGCATCCTTCAGTAATGTCTTAGCAATTTTTCTTCTCAGGTCTCACCTTCAATCTTCCACCTACACTGGTTCTTCACATGGAAAACTTGATCTCCTCCCATGACTCCAGGAATGAGTCATCCATTGAGACGATTATTTGTTACCGGCTAGCAGTCCGCACTTTGTTCCATCTTTGCCTTACTTTTTCCATTTCACGTTCCGGACCTGTTTTCCTGCAACACTTAACAAAAAAAACATTATATTTGCATAAACATACCTAGAATTTTCATGTCTTCTTAGTTTTAAGTGCCAAAAGTGCCGTAAAATCATGGCATGTCACCAACTCCTTTAGTTTTTCTCCTCGATATGTTGAACATGGATGATGAGTCTAGAAATGTTGATGTCACTAATGAGCATCATGGTCCTACACTCCTTGACCACTAAATTTGAGATTCCATTTACAAACCTGCTCATTCGAGCCCTCGAATCGGCCACCATCTCCGGTGCATACTTAGGCAAACAGATAAAAAACAAGGCATACTCTTAGATAGTTATGTCGTTCTGCTTCAGGTTGATGAACTTAGCTGCATTTGTCTTCCTAAACTCTCGAGAAAGAACCTTTCCAAGAAGGTTATCATGAACTCTTCCCAACTCACTGAAGTTGTCCCTACCCTATGGCCTTCCTTCCATTATCTGAACCATACATGTGTAACCCCCTTCAGTTGATAAGAGGTTAAGTCTGCACTTTCTTCACCATTCACCCTATAATCTATAGGATCTTTTGAATTTCCTCTATGAATTCATTGGATTCTCATCCACCTTCAACCTAAAGAATTCCGGTGAGTTCGTTCTAGTGAAATCTCGCACCATTGTAGCCCAAGCATTCCTATTAGGGATCATGAGTGCCACTACCTAATGGTTGGTCTGTGCTGTGTGGCCTACTCCAACACCTGAAATATCACTAGAAACTTTGCATGGGTAACCTGCTCATTCATTGGGTCAGCTGGGGCTGGTGGGGCTGGCTTGTGCCCATTACCGTTTCTCCATCCATTTGTTTATATAGGAGGCATTGTCTGTGAATGCATAAAGCATGAATTAGAAGAGAAACTTTTAGAGTTTCACACTCTACGCACGATAAGAATCATGAAGAAAGAGAATTTTCTTAGAAATTCCATGTAACCTCTTTCCCATAAGTGTGGTGTGGTGTGCTTCCCACCCATAGAAAAGAATCTACCTGACGCGGTTTTCAGTCACCCTGGGATACTATAAACCTAATGCTCTAATACCAAGTCACGACCTAAGATGGGCCCCTGGATTGAGACACGATCCCTAGAAACACGAATGGCTCCAAGCTAACCCATGGCATAACATACTCAAAACCTAACGATAGTTAATCTAGAATATCTGAGCGGAAGCTAACTAAAATAATTGACCATGAAATAAAGACATATTTTAATAAAAATGATGACTCATAAGCTGAGAATTAACACTACATTGTTTGATAGTGTCTACTAATATGATGAGATATTGAGCATGCCCCTAACGAACTCTAAAGTCTGAAACTAGAACAATATTGAATTAAGGAAAAAAACATAATTCCGTCCTCAAAAAATGAGTATGTACTAATGCCAGCTGATAGAATCTAGAATGTATCTAACTATGGTGTTGAGTCTGAATACTTGGATCTATATCATAAAATGATATAGCACATAAAGTATGTGGTGAATACTTGAAATGTACTAAGGATATGGGAAACATAACTGAAGCTAGAAACATGCTAGTATGCTGAGAAAGACAAATCTGAATACATAACTGAATGCATAGCTAAGGTGAAGTACAATGACCCTATCTGAGATGTATAGATACTGACACGATATGCTTATTTGAAAACAATTAATGAAATACAAGTAAAACATGATTTATAAGGGTCATGCTCATGCACTAGAATCTGAATCTAAAATCATAAACTAAAAACTATAACTAAAATAATTGTGTTGAAACTAAAACTGAACTATATTATGGGAGAGACCATTAATCTACAAACACCAATATGAGCGTCATGGATCCCAACCTGTAACCCTGGTTGGAAGGGTGTTCATACCTTGCCAAGGGTTGGAACTTAAACTGGCATGATATTACTCGTGACTCAGAGCGATAATCTCTAATAATGATGACCCTTGCATGTGCCCATTGAGCATTGGAGACACTTTCAAATAATGAGGATTCAATATTCCTCGGTCTAAGGGAAATATTCTCTACTATTAAGAATCCCTTATCCTATGGTGGCACGTAGTTCTGAGACTTGGGTACGGTGGAACCCAGACTTACTCAGTGCTAAGTACTACTTCCATCAGAACATAAGGAGACCTATGAACTGATACTTTGAAGTTGATGTCCTAAGACTATTCAAGTTATACCATGGGAACCCAAGGATCAGACTTGGGAGTCAAGGCGGTGAAAAACTAAAATTTCGCACTAGATCACAAAACGATTCGTGAAGTGGCTCATGAGGAGTGACCACGAGGCATTAGGTGACTCGTGGTCCAGTAGGACCTATCAAGGTGTTGGGTGAGACCACGAGCATGACCACAAGTCGTGGTCAGACCTCACGACTCGTAAGGTCATTCATGGCATAGGTTGAGAGGTTGGCTAATGTTTTGAGGCAGTAGGGGTTGCGGGTGGTGACCATGAATCGTGGTTAGCCACCATGATTTTTGGGGTCCCTCGTGGGGTTCCCTGAGTGAATTGGAAGTTGACACCAAGACTCCAGGCCATGAGTCATTGGCCCTGGTCACGAGTCATCCAGTCCCTCGTGGGGACTGATAGTCAGCAAATCTCTGTGATTTTAGTAAGGGATTTTTCGTCATTCCTATGTTCTAGGGGCCTATACTACATCGTTTAAGGATTGTTTTACAGGGTTTTAAGAGGGGAACACCTATTCTAAGCTAGTTCATTTGATGTATGCAAACTTGAGAGTTTGAAGAGAGGATTTACATCAAGTTTTGAAGGTTTCCATTGGAATCTCATCTTGGGAAATTAAAGAAGTGGTAAAATCATCCCTTCCAGGTATGTAGGGTTATGGGTGGGTGCCTTCTTCTACACCCATGCCCAATTTCTATGAAATCATGAAAATTACCAATGATCAAGTATGGGGTTTTTACCCAATTCCATAATTCTTCTATTTCTATACATGGGTATGATTAGATTATATTTATATTAATGAATTATGAAGCTTGGGAAAATTTTAAATTGGTTTCAATAAAACATTGTGTATTCTAAATTACGAAAATTAATGCCCATGGATGAGAAGTTCATGAAAGAAGAGAATGATGATGAATGTATGATGATGATGAGATTTGATGATGAAAAGGATGTTTCTAAATCTACCCATGATTATGATATTGTTTTCAAAATGAATTGAGTAGGTCCAAGAATGATAAAGTTTTGGGCAAGGCCCTTACGTCAAGTATGATGATGTAGTATCTCTAAAATAAGCTCACCACATGATTTTGGAGTAGATGCTCCCACTTATATTTGAGCTTGTGGTACGTTTCAAATTAAAGCTTCTTATATGCATGAGTTCATAATTGAGATGTATGTCATTATTGAGTTTTTTCAAAGGAAAATGTTGAGCTTTGTTTTATATAATGTTGAGTTATACATCATTTCATCTTGAGCTTCGTCAATAGATGATGTTGAGCTTTGTTATATAAAATGTAGAGCATTGCATGTTTATGGGATAAGATTCTAGCACCAACCAGGCTAAGGGTCAATCACCCTATGCCCTAGAACTACGCGCAAACATAGGATGACACTATTATATTATTGGGACCTCCCTTGTGAGCTATCCCTGGCCTGATTGGCCCTTGAGCTTGATATTAATATCATGGTAGCTTCCTTAGCCCTGGCAAAGTTCTAGACGGCTCTGCCCATTTGAGTATGATAGTCAGGACAACGTAAGCTCTATCATGGTATCTCGGTTAAGTGACGAGTCTCCCATTATCTATATGAATCAGATTGGCATATTTATTACTCATGATTATTTTCTTCAAGCATGTATGATGTAAAGGTAAGGTTTGACTCATTGTTCATCTTTTCTATAAATGTCATATTTCAACTTTGAGTCATTCGAGTCAATTATGATGTTATGAAACTATGCATGGTCATACTATGAAAAGATTATGAATTAAAAATGAGTATATGTAATTCTTTCCTCTCAAATTTGAAAGCTTATGATATGTTATAAAATGTTTAAATGATTTATTTTATTTAAGTGGTTTTACCTACATTGTATACTCGGTACATTCCACATATTGACCGCATACTTTCTATGTTGTACCGTTTCATGATACAGGCCCTAACTCTCACGCTCAGCCCTGCTATTAGACAGCTTTACAGAGTAGTATCTGCTCGGATTGGTGAGTCACCATCCTTCGAGGACTAGACTATCATTTTTCTTATGTACTTCCAGTTTCAGTATTGTTGAGTTAGTTGGGGTCTTGTCCCATCAATTCATCCAGATTAGAGGCTTATTAGACTTATGTATGTGTTAGCTTCAGATGCTTATTCTGATGTTATGTTGAGTTAGACTTCCACTGAGTTTTATTGATGATTTCTTAAGTTTATCAAATGATTTAGATGTACGCTTATGCCATGGGTTGACTTGGGGTCTCTTGGAGTTACTTGTCCTGTGTCTACATTCGGGCCTCCGTCCAGGTCGTGACAAACTTGGTGTCATAGCCATAGGTTTTGAAGTGTCCTAGGGAGTCTAAAAGCCGCGTTAAGTATAGTATTTTTCATAGGTGTGAAGCGCGCCACACTTATGATGAAAAGGCTACGGGACATTTAGGAAAAGTTCCCTTCATCCATGATCTATGTCATGCGACGAAAAGTCTTTCTATCCTTATAATTCGTGTTATTCAGGAATTCAGAATCATGGATCCCCGAAAAATGAACGGAAGGAGGGATGGAGGTGGTGAGTGCCATGAGAATGGAAATGGTTATGGGCATTAGCTAGCCCCACCATTTCAGGAGCCTCAGGCATAGGAGCTAGCTGCTCATGCTGAGTTTCAGGCTGCTATTCAGATGCTTGCGCAGACCTTGACCGCTCAGGTCAATTAGCAGGCCATTGCGCATGTTCCACAAAATGGAAATGCAGCGGCAGCTTGAGTTAGAGACTTCTTCAGGATGAACCCGTTGGAGTTTCTGGGGTCCAAGGTAGATGAGGACCCTCATGATTTCATAGATGGAATTTTCAAGATCACCCAAGACATAGGGGTGAGTAGTGTTGAGTGAGCAGAGTTGGCCTCCTAGCAGTTGAAGGGGGTTGCGCATATCTTGTTTCTCCAATGGAAGGACATCATGGTCACAGGAGCAGGTCCAATTGCATGGGAGGAATTTCAGGTTGCATTCCTAGATCGGTTCTTCCCCTCGGAGATGAGGGAGTTAAAGTCAGCAGAGTTTGTGAACTTGAAGCATGGAAGGATGAAAGTGCAAGAGTATTCCCTTGAGTTCACGCGCTTATCGAAATATGCCCCAGAGTTAGTGACCGACCAGAGGGCGCAGGTGAGCAAATTTGTGCAGGGTATAGTAGGGTATTTGGACAAGGAGTGTCAGATTGCTATGCTTCACCAGGATATGGACTTTTCTCGTGTGGTGTTGTACGCCAATAGATGGAGGCAGCACATTCAAGATCGAGGGAGGCCAAGAGGGCCAGGACTGAGGATACCAGATTCTCTAAGTAGAGATCCAATGGTGGGCACTGACAGAAGACTCAGCAGAGATCATAAGCCCCGGCATCTTCAGCATTGAATGTGCCATCCTAGCCCATACATGATCAGAGAGGGAGAGTGTCAGGCTCGACGGGTCAGAGCAGCAGACCCGTGGATTCTAGCATCCCAGCTTTTCGCAGATGTGGTCGGGGGCACACAGGCCAGTGCATGGAAGGTTCAGGTGCTTGTTTAGGGTGTGGGCATCCTGGGCACATGCTTCAAGATTGTCCACCTGCGAGGCAGGATCAGGTTGGGGGCCAAGGCCTAGCTTCTAGTTAAGCAACCCCTCCCCTACACTCAGCACCTCAGGGGGCATCTACTAGCACAACTAGCGGTCAGCGCCAAAATAGATTCTATGATTTAGTTTTCCACCAGGAGCAGGAGGTCTCCCCCAATGTGGTTATGGGTATGTTGCGAGTTTTTCATATTGATGTATATGCTTTGTTAGATCCGGGGGCTGCCTTGTCTTATGTGACACCATATGTGACCAGTATCTTCGGAGTCAATCCCAATGTTTTGTCAGAAACCTTCTCAGTTTCCACTCCAGTAGGTGACTCAATTATAGCTAGATGGGTGTATAGATGTTGCCCAGTCTCAGTCCTTCATAAGGTCACCTTAGTAGACTTGATAGAATTAGCCATGACCAATTTCGATGTTATTCTCGGCATGGATTTGCTATTTGCATGCTATGCTTCAGTCACTTGTAGAACTCAAGCGGTAAAGTTCAGATTTCCGAGTGAGTCGGCCTTAGAATGGAAGGGTAGTTCAGCTATTCCTATAGGTAGATTCATTTCACACCTTAAGGCCGGAAAGATGATTTCTAAGGTTGCATGTACCATCTAGTTAGGTTTTAAGGATGTGGAGTTTGATACCCCGACCATCCAGTCCATACCAATCGTATGCGAGTATCCAGAGGTCTTTCCTAATGATTTGCCAGGTGTCCCTCCCAAGCAGGAGATTGATTTCGGTATAGATCTTCTTTCCAACATACAACATAGATCTATCCCGCCCTACAGAATGGCTCTAGCTGAGCAAAAAGAATTGAAGGATCAGTTGACAAACCTGTTAGATAAGGTCTTTGTTAGGCCAAATAAGTCCCCATGGGGTACACCAGTCCTATTCATTCAGAAGAAAGATGGTTCTCTTCGGATGTGTATTTTGATTATAGGCAGTTGAACAAGGTCACTTTTAAGAATAGGTATTCGTTATCCAGGATCGATGATTTGTTCGACCAGCTTCGGGTTGCCAAGTGTTTCTCCAAGATTCAGGTTTGAGTATCACCAGCTTAGGGTTCCGGAGAGTGACATCTCGAAAATCGCTTTCAAGATTTGTTATTGTCACTATGAATTTGTTATTATGTCTTTTGGACTAACCAATGCCCCTACAACTTTTATGGATCTAATGAAAAGGGTGTTCAAGGCAAATCTGGACATTCTTGAGATTGTGTTCATTGATGACATCCTTATATACTTGATAACGGGCAAAAATATATGCCCGAGATACTCTTTATTACTTCAATTAGTCTTGTTTATCTAAGTTATTGTATACATTTTCATGTAATTTTATATAATGTGGAGATATGTGCTAACCAACATGATTAGCCTTTGTTTTGTAGGTTTTGATGATGTTTGAGTAACTAATCCATGAGTTGGTGAAGTAGAAGCTTGGAAACGGAATTAACACACGAACGTCGGCAAGGAAGAGGCACAAAACAGCCCACCGGCGCGTCGACAAGGTGCCACGGCAGGCAGGCCGCTCAAAACAGCCCACCTGCGCGTTGGCAACATGCCACGGCAGGTGGACTCCGCGACCATGGGGCTACAAAGCGCTGCCCAGGCAGCGTGACACGTTGCCAACACGGCAAGGTGCTGCCTGGGCCGGTTTCGGGTGATTTTCCAGAGAGCCTCCGCGTTCGTAGCGTGTCACGGAGGCCGTGCTCCGTGATGCACTCCGTGACACGTTGCTTGTTAATCCGGGAAAGATTCCTACTAATATAAATAGCACACTTAGGTTTATTATTCATAACGAAGACTTGGTGGAGCTAGGACGTGGGTTAGCAGCAGTTGAGGGACGAAAAAGCTAAGGGTTTTTCTCTCTTTCTTTCTTCTTTAAATCAATTGTACGTATGATTTACACTCATTTGAGGATGATCAATCCACAAATGAGTGGCTAATTCTCTTCTTTGCTAAGGTTTTGAACATGTGTATTGAATTTTGATTGTGAATTATATGGTTTTCATCTTCTTCTTTCATGTTGTTCTATTAATTCTTGTTCTTACTGCATTAGTGTGTGGCCAACATTAATGTATATCTAAAAAGTCCAATTTCACTCGAGAGAGCAAGAAATTGGAAAGTTGTGAATTAATAGGGTTTTGTTCTTAACTTGATTTGGGAAAATTGGGTTTTGATGTGCTTTCTTGATAGAAATATACTTGAAAGCCGTATTAGTCAACTTAGGAACCGGAATTGTAGTGCTAGGTCATAAATTGCATTTGATCACAGAAATGTAGACGGATGGTTTATGATTCTAAAGTGAAATTAAATACGAAAGTTTTAATCTCAAGGCTAATGTTCTTGGCTAGCAACATGAAGAGAAGAATAACCGAATTATGATTACTATCGAATTCATTACTTGTTCTTAACCTTGGCATGCTCGTATCCATAGTTTCAATTCAAGTAAATATTTATTAATAGTTTTAGTATATAGTTTATAAACAAAATTATTTAACTTTTGGTTACATTGTTGTCAACATAATTAGAAGTAAACTAGAATATAGTATACTTAAGCAATTTTACTTATCCAGAGTCTCCTTGGATCGATACTTGGCTTACTTAGCCACTTTATTACTTGTTTTACCACGTGCACTTGCGTGTCGGTTTTTAACCCCTACCAAAGCACCGAGCAAGTTTTTGGCGCCGTTGCCGGGGAGACTTGGCAATTGGTGAAATTGTTTTAAGTATAAATTTACTGTATTTTTGTTTTATTTTCTTAAGTGTTGACAACTTGGTCTAGTGTTTGTTTTAATTCTTCTTTATTTTATTTTATTTTTCTTCTTGTTCGTACACCCTTATTGACATGACATCGTGGAATATAAATGGTTTCAATGATGGATACTCATATTTTAGTGAATCTTGTCTGAACTGTGGAGGACCCCACTTGTGGCAAAACTGTAATACGTGCAATATATGTGGGTGTCAATATGGCCATTGGGGTGATTGTCCAAAGGCATATTCCCCTCCCCCAAGCCCCTACTATGATCCTTCTGTTGTTTTTTTTGAATATAGGCATGCTGAAAATGAGGACTTGGGACGCCAAGCTCTAATAGAAGACATGTTGAAACAACTCTTGGAGCAATCAGAAGCAATGAAGGAGGCGATGGCAGTATTGAGAAATCAGCAAGAAGAGAATGCAGAGGCTCTAGAAAGGATGACCATCAAATTCACGGAGATGATCGCTGAAGCTGAAGCGTGTGATAAATCACAGACAACAGTTTTAGCCGATATTCAAGAGGAACTACAAGAGGATGACAAGGGTGAATTTTTGGATGAAGCCCAACAATTCGAATCTCTTGAGTGTCCCCGTGATGGGCTCACACTTATGGAAAATCCATTCTTGGAAGAAGAGTTAGCGTATCCCCCAGTCGACTTTAATGGTGAGATAGATGTCGATGTCGAGAAGGTATATACAAGTAAGGAGGTCAAGCAAAATGCAGTTTCAGAGTTGAGGTGTATTGGACCACACTCTACGCATTTTTCAACATTAAATTTGGTTGACAACATAGAAATAGAGTCTTCCAAGTTTGTAGAGAAATGTCTAGAGGAGGACCAAGCACCATATATTTTGAAATTTTCTAACTCAGAAAGACAAAATGACTTCGCTTACTTAAGGACCAATAAATACAAAAGGCAACATCTACTGTTTGGTCCTTACAATTTTTCACCACCACCCCTGGAGCATAAGAGGAAATTAGAGAAGAAATTAGGGGTGAGATTCGTATCCTCAAGGTGGAGGAAAAAGTGGTGAAACTTGGTACGTCGTGTCGCGACATAAAATTAGGCGTTGCTTGGGAGGCAACCCAAGGGTACCATGGGTACCATTTTAATTTCTTGCATTTATGTTTATTTTATTTATTTTTCATCTTGTGTTGTTTTGGTGGAAAGTTAAGCACAGATGGAGGGGAAGTCTGAGTACCCGTGGAGGAGGAAGCTAACAAGCATGGAAAAGAAAAAGTGTGGGGTCGAACACCCACTTGTCCATAGTTGAAGAAAACCATGCTGTCAGCTAGGCCTAAAGGCCTCAGGGAGTATTTCTCACCCTTTGTAACCTTTAGTTTGATGCTATGCGGACATAGCATGATTTAAGTGTGGGGTGAGGGAAATTTCTAGGAAATTTCAAAATTTCCGTGCTTAATGACTTTTGGTGAATGTAATGCTTGTACAAAAGTTGGTGAGAAATTTGAAAATTTGAAAAATTTGAAAATTTTTTGTGAATTAAGCATGACTTCATCACCCGTTGGTTTTTCTTTTCGGTTCTTTTCCGACGGGGGGTATTTGAACCGAAGAATAAAATTTTTTTTTTCTTCTTTTTTCTTTCTTTCCTTGGTCTGTATATAAAGTTTTTTTAGTCATAGCTAGGGACAGTTTCCGACGATGGATGGATGACGACCGTCTTGAGGAAAATTAGTCGATAGGTTTTGGGTTTTGAAACCATAACTAATTGGTGCTAGATGTTCTTGTTATGTGCTATACATGGTTGTAAGATGCAAGTATGTTCAGCATGAAGCATGCAAGTGTATAACTTTGTTTGAGACACTTAGGCTCTTGAATTTGACTCAATATGTTTGAAGCTTAATTCTGAATTCTTGTGATTAGCTGAGTAAGAGTCTACTGATTGTGTCTTGATTTGAGCATGTGCCATGAGTGTAAGATTTTTTAGTATTCTATGCTATTGTGGAATGTCTAGAACTTGCCTGGTGTGTATATAAAACGAAATGAAGGATGTGAATTGTAGGAGATGATTTAGGCATTTCTTTGAATGAACCAAACTTTTATCCCTCATTATACCTACCTTGACAAATTAATCCTAGTTAACCCCATTGAGCCTTGAGCCTATTCTTTGATAGCTGCAACATAAGCTTAATCCTTTTTCATTCATTAGCCTTGAATTTGATCCAAAACTCCGAAGCGCTTAAAGAAAAAAAATCCGAAAGAGTAAAGGAGTGAGAAGAATGAAAAAGAAGGGAAAGTAGCAACTGTAATAGTTGAGAAAAGGAAAAAGGTGCATTTGTGTGAAAATGGTTGGTTATTAGTAGGGAGTAAGAAAAGGAATGAATGAAACATATTGCTTAAGTACTCCTTACTAATAAGCTAAAAGTGTCGAAAGAAATGGGGGAACAAAAGAGGAAAAAGAAAACTAAAAGGAGAAAAAAAGTGAAGTGAGGGAAGGGAAGTTTGTAATGAAGGCGTGATGTATTAAAAGCGCTTAGGAAAGATAGTTACTATTACTGATCATAATAGTACTTACCCGCACCTGAGTTACATTACAACCTAAAAAGTCCTACTTGATCTTACATTCATACATCCTTATATTAGTGGAATAAAACACTAAGGGCAAGCTTATGGGTCACTACATGATGCATGTGAATTCTTTGTGAGAGTGAGCGTAATTCTATTCATGTACCCACACATGTTGTGATGTAAAAAATTGTTTTTGCGTGTGATTGGGTAACTCTCTTTCCGTGAGGGGCACATGTTGAAAGAAGGATATATTTCATGTGGGATTTCTTAATCAGATGATTTGCATGAGTTTGCTAAAATTGAGAGTTGATTCTTGAGGTTAAGAAGTCTTAACATGGTTGTACTTCATTTTAATGATCAAATCAGGCATGCTCTATTTTTAGCTTGTATCTTACGTAATCATTATAGTCGTAACCTGAATTATCTTGCTAAATTAGTTATGTAGGAGTCTCCATTTGTATGATATGTAAAAGGTTGTTCGAGGACTAACAAGGCTTTAAGTGTGGGGTTGTGATAACGGGCAAAAATATATGCCCGAGATACTCTTTATTACTTCAATTAGTCTTGTTTATCTAAGTTATTGTATACATTTTCATGTAATTTTATATAATGTGGAGATATGTGCTAACCAACATGATTAGCCTTTGTTTTGTAGGTTTTGATGATGTTTGAGTAACTAATCCATGAGTTGGTAAAGTAGAAGCTTGGAAACGGAATTAACACACGAACGTCGGCAAGGAAGAGGCACAAAACAGCCCACCGGCGCGTCGACAAGGTGCCACGGCAGGCAGGCCGCTCAAAACAGCCCACCTGCGCGTTGGCAACGTGCCACGGCAGGTGGACTCCGCGACCATGGGGCTACAACGCGCTGCCCAGGCAGCGTGACACGTTGCCAACGCGGCAAGGTGCTGCCTGGGCCGGTTTCGGGTGATTTTCCAGAGAGCCTCCGCGTTCGTAGCGTGTCACGGAGGCCGTGCTCCGCGATGCACTCCGTGACACGTTGCTTGTTAATCCGGGAAAGATTCCTACTAATATAAATAGCACACTTAGGTTTATTTTTCATAATGAAGACTTGGTGGAGCTAGGACGTGGGTTAGCAGCAGTTGAGGGACGAAAAAGCTAAGGGTTTTTCTCTCTTTCTTTCTTCTTTCAATCAATTGTACGTATGATTTACACTCATTTGAGGATGATCAATCCACAAATGAGTGGCTAATTCTCTTCCTTGCTAAGGTTTTGAACATGTGTATTGAATTTTGATTGTGAATTATATGGTTTTCATCTTCTTCTTTCATGTTGTTCTATTAATTCTTGTTCTTACTGCATTAGTGTGTGGCCAACATTAATGTATATCTAAAAAGTCCAATTTCACTCGAGAGAGCAAGAAATTGGAAAGTTGTGAATTAATAGGGTATTGTTCTTAACTTGATTTGGGAAAATTGGGTTTTGATGTGCTTTCTTGATAGAAATATACTTGAAAGTTGTATTAGTCAACTTAGGAACCGGAATTGTAGTGCTAGGTCATAAATTGCATTTGATCACAGAATTGTAGATGGATGGTTTATGATTCTAAAGTGAAATTAAATACGAAAGTTTTAATCTCAAGGCTAATGTTCTTGGCTAGCAACATGAAGAGAAGAATAACCGAATTATGATTACTATCGAATTCATTACTTGTTCTTAACCTTGGCATGCTCTTATCCATAGTTTCAATTCAAGTAAATATTTGTTAATAGTTTTAGTATATAGTTTATAAACAAAATTATTTAACTTTTGGTTACATTGTTGTCAACATAATTAGAAGTAAACTAGAATATAGTATACTTAAGCAATTTTACTTATCCAGAGTCTCCTTGGATCGATACTTGGCTTACTTAGCCACTTTATTACTTGTTTGACCACGTGCACTTGCGTGTCAGTTTTTAACCCCTACCAAAGCACCGAGCAATACTCTCGGAGTGAGGAGGAGCATGCCGCTCACTTGAGAGTAGTGCTTCAGACCCTCAAGGATCATCAGTTGTATGCAAAGTTCAGTAAATGTAAAATTTGGTTGGACTCCGTGGCCTGTTTGGGCCATGTGGTATCGAGTGAAGGCATAAGGGTGGATTCTCAGAAGATCGACGCGGTGAAGAATTTGCCCAGACCGATGAACCCATCAGATATCAGGAGCTTTTTGGGCTTAGCGGGTTACTATCGGAGATTCTTTGAGGGCTTTTCATCTATTGAAGCACCTTTGACCAAGTTGACCCAGAAGAAGGTAAAGTTCCAATGGTTGGAGGCTTGTGAGAAGAGCTTCAAAGAGTTAAAGACTCAACTCAGTTCAGCACCAGTGTTGACCTTACCCGAAGGTACCGATGGTTTTTTGGTGTATTATGATGCTTCGAGAATCATACTTGGGTGTGTGTTGATGCAGCATGGGGAAGTGATAGCATATGCCTCAAGATAGTTGAAAGTCCATGAGAAGAATTACTCAACCCATTACCTTGAGTTGGCCGCGGTGGTGTTCACATTGAAAATATGATAGCATTACTTGTATGGGATCCACGTGGATGTGTTTACAGAATACAAGAGCTTGCAATATGTGTTTACGCAGAAGGATATCAATCTTCAGCAATGGAGGTGGTTGGAGCTATAAAAGGACTACAACATGAGTGTCCTTTTCCACCAGGGTAAGGCTAATATGGTAGCAGACGCACTTAGTAGGCTCTCTATGGAGAGTGTGTCCCACGTGGATGAAGGAAAGAAGGAGTTGGTGAAAGATGTCCATCGAATTGTAAGGATGAGAGTTAGATTAGTCGACTCGACCGATGGCGGCATTGTTGTGAAAAATGGATCAGAATCGTCCTTGGTGACGGATGTGAAAGTCAGACAAGATAAGGATCTGATTTTGGTAAAGCTGAAGGAAGCCATTGCAAATCAGAAGGTGGAGGTATTCTCCCAAGGGGGAGATGGGGTGTTGCAGTACCAGAGACATCTATGTTTTCCAGATATTGGTAACTTGAGGGACCGGATATTGCATGAGGCACATCGATCCCCGTGTTCTATCCATCCAGGTGCCACCAAGATGTATCATGATCTGCAGGAAATATATTGGTGGAACGATATTAAGAAGGATATTACAGAATTTGTAGCCAAGTGCCCGAACTGTCAGCAAGTGAAGGTCGAGCATCAAAGGCCAGGAGGCGTAATTTAGGATATTAGCATTCCCAATTGGAAGTGGAAAGAGATTAATATGGATTTCATTATAGGCCTACCTCTTACTCGCCGACACTACGATTCTATTTGGGTGGTGGTAGACAGGTTGACCAAGGCTGCAGACTTCCTATCAGTCAAAACCACAGATTAAGAAGATGATTATACCAAATTGTATATTCTGGAGTTGGTTCGACTTCATAGAGTGCCCTTGTCTATTATTTCAGACCGAGGTACTCAGTTTACCTCTCGGTTTTGGTGGCCTTTCCAAAAAGGGTTTGGGACTCAGGTTAAACTCAGCACATTATTTCATCCGCAAACAGATGGCCAGGTAGAATGAACAATCCAGACTCTAGAGGACATGTTTAGAGCATGTGTGATGGACTTCAAAATTAATTGGGATGATCACCTTCCCTTGACCGAGTTTGCTTATAATAACAATTATCACTCTAGCATCCAGATGGCACCGTTCGAGGCTCTTTATGGGGAGGTGTATATCGCCCATTGGATGGTTTGAGGTTGGGGAAGTAGCTATGATAGGGCTTGATTTGGTTCAAGATGCCATGGAAAAGGTTCAGTTGATAAGGGACAGGCTGAGAACCGCTCAAAGTCATTAAAAGTCATATGCTAATTTGAGGAGAAGAGATTTGGAGTTCGAGGTAGATGATTGGGTATTTCTGAAGGTATCTCCCATGAAGGGAGTCATGCAGTTTGTAAAGAAAGGAAAACTCAGTCCCTGCTATGTTGGTCCCTACCAGGTTATGAAAAGAATTGATAAGGTAGCATATGAGTTGGACTTGCCATCAGAGTTATCTTCAGTTCATCCCGTCTTTCATGTATCGCTCTTAAAAAAGTGCTTGGGTGATCCATCTTTAGTTTTTCCGGTGGAAAGCATTGGTGTGGGAGATAGCCTCAGTTATGAGGAAATTCCAATTGCAACCTTGGATCATCAGGTTAGGAGACTAAGGAACGAAGAAGTTTCTTCAGTGATAGTGTTATGGAGAAATTAGCATGTTGAGGGAGCTTCGTGGGAAGCCAAAGCGACTATGATGGCTAAATACCCCCACTTGTTCCCTATTGGCTCAATTTCAGTTTGAGGTAAAAAAATTTTCCCTAATTCTCTAATCAGTTACCATGTGCAGTTCATGTGTGCAAGTTTGATTTATGTTGTGATATATGTATGTGATGTCTGAATTCAGTTCAGCTATGTAGTTATTTTCGGAGGTAGTCATTCTATTTGTTTTCGGTTTAAATGATCAGTGCTTGCATATGATGATTGCATATTTTTGAGTTTCTCTGTGTTTCTAACATTCAAGGATGAATATTCCAAAGGGGGAGACATTATTATACCCCGGGAACCCAATGATCGAATCCGGGAGTCAAGGCAGTGAAAAACTGAAATTTCACACCAAATCACAAAACGATTCGTGAAGTCTCTCATGAGTAGTGACCACGAGTCGTGAGGTAACTCATGGTCCAGTAGGGCCTGGCAAGGTGTTGGGTGAGACCACGAGCATGACCACAACTCATGGTCAAACCTCACGAGTCGTGAGGTCATCCGTGGCATGGGTTAAGAGGTTGGCTAAGGCTTTGAGATAGTGGGGGTCACGGGTGGTGACCATGAATCGTGGTCAGCCACCACAATTTATGGGGTCCCTCGTGGGGTTCCCTTAGTGAATTGGTAGTAGACTCCACGACTCCAGGCCACGAGTCGTTGGCCCTGGTCACGAGTCACCCAGTCCCTTGTGGGGACTAGTAGTCAGGAAATCTCTACAATTTTAGTAAGGGCTTTTCTGTCATTCTAAGTTCTAGGGGCCTATACTACGTCGTTTAAGGCTCGTTTTATAGGGTTTTAAGAGGGGAAAACCTATTCTAAGCTAGTTCATTCCATGTTTGCTAACTTGAGTGTTTGAAGAGAGGATTTAGAGCAAGTTTTGAAGGTTTCCATTGGAACCTCATCTTGGGTAATTAGAGAAGTGGTAAAATCATCTCTTCCAGTTATGTAGGGTTATGAGTGGGTGCCTTCTTCTACACCCATGCCCAATTTCTATCAAATCGTGAAAATTACCTATAATCAAGTATGGGGTTTTTACCCAATTGCATAATTCTTCAACCTCTATACATGGGTATGATTAGATTATATTTATATTGATGAATTGTGAAGCTTGGGCAGATTTTAAATTGTTTTCAATCAAAAATTTTGTTTTCTAAATTATGAAAATTAATTCCCATGGATGAGAAGTTCATGAAAGAAGAGAATGATGATGAATCTATGATGATGATGATATTTGATGATGAAAAGCATGTTTCTAAAGCTACCCATGATTATGATATTGTTTTCAAAATGAATTGAGTATATCCAAGCATCGCAAAGTTTTTGGCAAGGCCCTTATTCCAAGTATGATGATGTAGTATCTCTATAATAAGATTATCACATGATTTTGAAGTAGATGCTCCCACTTATATTTGAGCTTGTGGTATGTTTCAAATTGAAGCTTCTTATATGCATGAGCTCATAATTGTGTTGTATTCCATTATTGAGTTTTGTCAAAGGAAAATGAGGAGCTTCATTTCATTCGATGTTGAGTTATACATGATTTCATCTTGAGCTTCGTCAATAGATGATGTTGAGCTTCGTTATATACGATGTAGAGCATTGCATATTTTTGGGAGAAGAGTCTAGCACCGAGCGGGATAAGGGTCGATCACCCTATGCCCCCGAACTAATGCGCCAATGTAGGACGACACTATTATATCATTGGGACCTCCTTTGTGAGCTATCCCCGACCCTATTGTCTCTTGAGCTTGATATCGATATCATGTTAGCGTCCTTAGCCCTGACAAGGTTCCAGACAGCTCTGCCTACTTGAGTATGATAGTTGGGACCACGTAAGCTCTATCGTGGTATGTCGGTTAAGTGACGAGTCTCCCACTATCTATATGAATCCGATTTGCATATTCATTACTCATGATTATTTCTTCAAGCATGCATGTTCTAAAAGTAAGGTTTGACTCATTATTTAGCTTTTCTATAAATATCATATTTTAGCTTTGAGTCATTCGAGTCAGTTATGATGTTATGAAACTATGCATGGTCATACTATGAAAAGATTATGAATTTAGAATGAGTGCATGTAATTCTTTCATCTCAGATTTGAAAGCTTATGATATGTTAAAAAATGTTTAAATGGTTTATTTTATTTAAGCTATTTTACCTACCTTGCATACTCGTTACATTCAACGTACTGACCACATACTTTCTATGCTATATCGTTTCATGATACAGGCCCAGCTCCCAGGCTCAGCCCCGCTCTTAGACAACTTTCTGGTGTAGTATCTGCTCGGATTGGTGATCCTCATCCTTCAAGGACTAGACTATCATTTTCCTTTATGTACTTCTAGTTTCAGTATTGTTGAGTTAGTTGGGGTCCTATCTCATCAACTCATCCAAATTAGAGGTTATCATACTTATGTATGTATTAGCTTCGGATGCTTATTCTAATGTTATGTTGAGTTAGACTTCCGCTGAGTTTTATTGATGATTTCTTTAGTTTATCGAATGAGTTAGATGTATACTTATGCCATGGGTTGACTTGGGGTCCCTTGTTGATGTCGCCCAAATTACACCTCGCAATTGAGATATAAGAGGTCGATTGTCAAATATAGACCTAACAAAGGTTGAGGTCGATCCCACAGGGAATATGGTAAGAACTTAAGATAATGCGAATAACTATTACTATTGAGTTACTTATTTCCAAAGGGGAAAATATAGAATAATAAACAAAGTAAAATTGTTGAATGCTAAAATTAAATTCAGTTTATATTCAATTAACGACTTGACTAGGATTGTGTTCCCCAAGATTTTATAACCACAAGGCTTATACACTAATGATCTATTCCGATATTTAACAAGCAATATTGGTAAGTTAGGTTCACCTAAATGGTTGGTCCCCTATCTAGATGATTATCACCACGCAACTTGGTTCGTATACGTGCGTACTTTAGTTGACCCTTACCCTTAATATTGGATTAGCTATCCCCAGACAAGTTCAAGCTATTAGATGAGGGTTGATCGCCTCAAATCTCCGTTGTTAATCTCTTTTCCCATTCTTTACCTCCTTGGTCCGGTAAGTAAGAATAAGGCAAGTCCTAACGTTTGCAACCGTCAAGAATCAATCAAAACGAAGGGAAAAATAATACATGCATAAAACCTCGTTCAAGAATCACTAAGTGTTTTTACCTATGTGTGTTAATTCATCTTGGTTCCCACAAACCTAGTTATGGATTTAGCTACTCATACTTGTATTATCACAATCACAAATTGTTGAATAAATCATAATTGCAACTTACAAATTATCGTAGAAGAAAAACCATGTAGATTGAATAAAAACTCCACAATAGATGAATAAACTCCAATGTTTCTTTTGTTTCTTGAATCAAGAACAATTGATCAACACCAAAGTTCTAGTTGAAAAATAAATAAATCAGCTCTCTTAATTACTCTATAACTGTAGAAATATCCATCTTCCAAAAATAAACCTAAACTGTGTATTTATACTTCCAAGAAATCCATTTCCTAATTAAAACTGGAAACCAGTTCGGCAGTGGCAACGAGCTTTGTGACGATTCATTTGTCCTTCTAATGATTTAGGCCTTGCTTGAAACAGTCGTCCTCAGCTATATACCCAGTTGTGGCAATGGGTCACCTAACGACTCGTCGTGCCTAAGCATGACTCGTTAGGTCCCTCGTGGTCTCATTCCTCCAAAAGTCCAGTGCACCTTACGATTGGTCCAAGTGATCTTCCAACGAGTCGTTCCTACATGTGATGACTCTTTATGTCTGTCATTAACTACACTGGCCACTTATTTAAGATTTCCTTTCTCAGCCTTCACGGTTGACCTCACGACTCATTACTAGGTGTAACGAGTTGTTCCATCAACTCGTCAGGTACACTGTCTTGCATCTTCAAAAATCCATCTTTTGTCCACACCTTCAACAACAAGTCGTGCCTCCTGCCAATGACTTGTGAAGTGCCTGGTAGTCACCCTTTCAGTTAATTTTTAGCACTAATTCGATCAGTTCACTCCCGAACCTGTTTTCCTGCAACATTAAGCATAAAGCACATCATACCTATATAAACATACCTGCAATATGCATAATTTCCTAGTTTTAGGCATCGAACGTTCCGTAAAATCCTGGCACATCAACACCCTCAACTTAGAACTTTTGCATGTCCTCAAGAAAAAACAAAATAAAAAAAAACAAACTACTTCGACGCTTTAATCGAAAGAACTCTAGAAAACTTACAGCAGTCACACTTACATATCAAAATAAAATTTTCTAACCCCTCCCTCATTGTATCAACTCAAATCACTATGCATATGCAAAATTTCCAACCATAACACAGAGGAATCAAAACATGGAAAAATACTGTCACCTGCAACCGCACACATAAATCTATAACACTGACCCAAACAATTTGCAGACAATTTTGTTGACCAAATGTTCTCACCTCAAGGAAGTCCCACACTCACACCTGTGTATTTGAATAACTCGATATATTTCTCTTGGGACTAGGTAAGATCCACTCGTTCTCACAAATAAATTCAAACTACGTGCATACAATACCATAGGCTTGTCTTTACTTTCAATACCTCGATTTTCGGACTAGTAGCTAGGATCACTATAGGACTTTCTAGGCTTGTAACTCAGGCTCAGGCTTGGATATGGTACATATGAAATTAGTAGCTCAACCCTCCTTGGCACTACACACCTCTTGGCTCAATTTTTCACCTTTTTTCCTATTTTCTCCCTTTTTCTTTTAATTGCTTCTTTTCTCTTTGCTTTTGCAACTACGGATGTCGTTTCTCTTTATTCAAACACTCATTGATGTCATTATTTTTCTTTTCTGTTCTTGCTATTTTTATACAATAATTTATATTTTAATTTTCATTATGCATACCGCACCCACTCTTTTCCTTTTTCATTACCCAATTTTCTTTCCACCCGACTCTTCTTAATCACCCCTATAATAGCCACCCTCAACTTAGGCAATTTTCCTGAGTTGAGGTTCACAATATCCAAGGAGGGACCAGAGCCAAAACAGATTCATTCATAATAAGATCAAACAGGTGAATTGGTGTAAACAAAAAGAAAGGTCAATTTGAGCTCAAACATTTGGATCAAGAGATTTATATTCTCTTTTGGTAAGTCTTTAAGGCTAAAGTGGACTCATAAATCAAAAACAGCCTATGATCCTTTCCTAGTTTCGTATCCTCTATCTCGGTACGACTGACCAGTCAATTTCTAGATTGACACACACAACCAAATTCAGCTATTAAACCTAACTCACACATAGCAAAGGTCAACATAGATCACTTCTACCAATCACTAGTTCAGGTACAACCATAAAATGGTAAACATGTTCATTGTTTCAACGTCATGCAAAGATTCACAAAGGTCATACTTGTAAACTTTCACATACATATATACAAATTTTTCGGAGGTGTACCAATTTATTAAACAATAGTTATTTTCAATAATTTCAACTCTTGATTTCTTTAAGTTTTCCTTCTTTCTTACAACTGACACAAAAAAACATAAAATAAAATCCTAAACATGCCAGTTCTACTAGATATGGAACACCCGAGGGAAAAGATATCCGGCAAGAAAAAACCTCAAGTTATGTTCAACAAAATGAATGCACAGGTATCCCTCCCCACCCCCATCAAGGAAGCATGCATCATCCTCGACACATATATCTACCGAACAAAAACTAAGGAAATAACAAACATACCTGTGCTACCTAGGTGTCATCTACGTGGTCGGTGGAGGGTGTAGATACACCTCCAATGTCATCTCCAATATTACCGGCTTGAACCGGTGCATTCTCAGATCCAACAGAGCTCGTGTCTTCTCCACAAACTCTCGCTACTTCAGTTTCGGCTCTGTGTCGAGCCTCCTCTCTCGATTCATGCAGCGTTCTCTCCATCTCACTCCGTTCCCATTTTTGCTGATGGAGTAGAGAAGCATCATCATCAACACTTGCCTCCTCACAAGGCCTCTTCCCCTTATCATGTGCCATCGAATCCCATGATAAAGTCAAAAATCGGTGGCAATTCTTCTTCAAACTCGTCATCTATAATGGGAAGTACCGGTGGAGGAACTGCAGCTACCTATCGTGTAGCCAAGTCCCACACTTTAGATCGTAGCGCTCCTAGCTCTGAGTACCATCTAGATAACTCCGATGCCTATAAATGTGCAAGGCGCTCATTCATTCTCCTCTCAAAAGCATCCAGTCAGCCATGTATTGAACTGGACAGTGTCTCCAACTCCTTTGATACCCACTGCTTTACCTGCGCCATTATAACTCTAACCTGTAGAGCCATGTGTGCCTACAGTTAATCGACCTTAGCTATCCGCCTAGCCATATCAACTATGAACTTCAGTGAAACCGTGACTAGGCCGGCTATGGTGGCTTGTGGAGGTTTAACTGGTGGTCTCGGGGCTATTTGAGTAGATGATGACTCAGGAACATTGGTAGGTGTAGAGGTATCTGCTGCATCTGTAGTCTAAGGCTGGCTACCTATCTCTCTGCCCTCTATAGGCTCAGTTGCCAACTCAGTGATCTATGCTACATCAGTATGCATCCCGCTGCCAAATGCCTCTGCTAATATTATCGTTCCCGCGGATGCAGCTTCTTGAGTCCTCGCCCTCAATATCGGGTTTGTATCATCTCGAATCAACCCGATATCAATAATCTTCTGGACCACTACTCTTTGGTCCACTGATGGCAATACCGGTACCTTTGACTCTTGACAGAGTCTATCAATCAAACATGGAAATGGAATGGTAGTACCATCATTGATTGCCTGCTCTCGAATCTCCTCAACAATGTATCGCGGGAAGTTGATGGCATACCTCTCCATTATGCTTGCTACCAAAGCTGCTCTATTAGGTGAAAGGATGTTGTCATTGCTGGTTGGTACCAGCATGCGCCGCACTAATGACCAGCAAAATGTTGCCTAAAAATTCAATGTGGTCTTCTTTATCTACGACTCTATACCATGTAGCCATTAAACTAGCGGACCTCTCATAGCAGTAATCCGAGACAACCAAGTTTACTGCTGGATGCGCTCCTAGCTATTCAACTTCTTGGTTTTGACTTTCTTCAGCTCAGATAGCCTGTGATCAAATTTTGTCGTGTTTATCGAAGCCTGATAATCCGACCCATACAACAACCTAGAGATTATCCGCTCAAAAATGTCAACTAGAGTCTCCCGCACCAACACCTGATTTAATGCAGGCCTCTTCTTCCAATCCTAGCCTCCTAATGCCAATCGCTGTAATTTGGCTGCATACGCTGCATAGAATTCTTGAACTAAACATGGGTTGTAGCTACCTGATGGCTCAGTCAACCACTCGAACTTATATTTATCAAATACTACTTGTAGCTCAGGAAGATCTTTCAGCCCTATAGTAACCAGCCTCGGCTCCTCATATATGCTCCTCTTCGGATTGCCTTTCTCATTGGGAGCAATATCTCAATTGTATATAGCCTGCATGCCATGGATACACTATCTCCGCACATTTCTCGGTTGCTCATTTGATGTGTCCGAGGTCTCTGTCAGCTCATTATTAGAGTCCCCTCACTGGGCATGTGATTCATCAACTCTCTTTGTGTTAGTACAGCTATGGGAGCCTCGGGACCAAGTGCAGCACAGACCTAGCATGAACATCTGTGCGACTGGGTGGATCCCTTGCCAGTGGAAATGGAGCATCCACCAGGGCTGTTGAATTTGAAGTTTGTTGAGCCCTAGCCCTGTTGGGTCTCCTCACTAACTGCTCCTATGATATGTTATATTCTTCCTCAGATCCACTTGACTCTTTAGAGGAGGACGGATCATCATGCAGTCTTCGGTATGAATATTGAATGCACTTAGGTGTTTTCTTCTTGGTTGGACACTTCTTTGGTGTACCTCTGGGAGTCACTGTACCTGTGGAAACAATGTTAGTGTGCAAGATGAGATGAAACAGAAAATATTTTTGAGCTGGTGCCCAGTGGTCCTGACGGGTGACTAAACGAGTCGTTGCCACTGGCAATGACTCGTGAGGTCACTCGTTGTTGCCACTGGCAACGACTCGTGAGGTCACTCGTCGTCTCAGACTGGAGTTCCTTCAAGATTGGCCAGTGTACTTGATGACTAGTCCCAATGATTCATTGCCAAAGGCAACAAGTCGTTAGGTCATTTGTTAGGTACACT
Organism: Datura wrightii; assembly: GCA_035772735.1. Lineage (NCBI taxonomy): Eukaryota > Viridiplantae > Streptophyta > Magnoliopsida > Solanales > Solanaceae > Datura > Datura wrightii. The sequence continues at coordinate 104,486,308 of JASDFA010000007.1, forward strand.
GCCTCATAGGCTTAAGTTTTCCACTCAGGACGAGCTACACAATGAGTCATTTGGTGATCCAACGACTCTTGATGTAGCTCATGGTCAAGAGTTTCAGTTCACACGTTCATCTTCATCTTCTTCCTAGTTTTCAATTCCACAAAATCCAGAGCTTCACGATCTAAAATCAACCCAAGTGAAATACGATCAAAATCTTTATTTAAATCTTCCTAGGGTTTATTTTCTTCAAGAGGCACAAATAAACACAATATTAATCAAAACACATTCAAGCTCATTCACAACATGGGTCCTCAACAATTCTTGTTAACTGCACAAATATTCAAAATTTCATGGGGGAAAATTACTACACACAAATGCTCGAACAATGATGGAGTGCAATATTTGTGAGTGTGCTTGAGTGACTGGGTGTGCAATGGTGAAGGTGTTTTAGATGGGGTTTGAGTGAAGAAGAAGAAAAAGAGAAGAGGGAAATTTGAAGTTTTCTATGTGTTTAAGTTTAATGGGGGGAGTTTGGAGAAAAATAAATTGGGTTTTATGGGTTCTCGAAGAAAAACTACCCTAATTCTAGTCCTGGGTCGGGTTGAATGTTTAATGAAATTTTAAAACATTCAGTATGATGAGTCATTAAGTTCTTACATGACTTATTGAGACTTTTCGTGTCGTGACTAGAGTTTAGTAAATTTACCTGGGACCTATGACTCAAGTAACAACTCATGGGGTAACCCAACAAGTCGTATCCTGAGTCGTGGTCCTTGAGTTGTGTGGCTTCAAGACGAGCCACTTAACGACTCATTTGGTCTCCCAATGATTTGTTGAGTGAGCCGTTATGACCCTTTTCCTTGTCATTCAGACTTTGATCTAGTGTACATGATGGGGGACATGACGATTCGTTTCTTGAAGACACGACTAATTAAGTTGCCCGTCGCTCCCCTCTTTTTTGCAGTTCTCTTCTTGAATTGATTGAACGAGTCGTCAGGTCAGACGAAGACTCGTTCTATGACTTTTCTGCACTAAAACTAAAGTTCCAATTTTTGGTTCAAACTTTAGATTTTCCATATTATTCACCTGCACCCATCAACAAATGTGAACACTAATTTCTTACATTTACAACTTGGGTTGCCTCCCAAGAAGCGCTTGATTTAACGTCGCGACACAACGTGGGTGTTTTGGCTACTCAGACTTCACCAAAACACCTCCATGGGTTTCCTCCCATGCAGTGCCCGATTTAACATCGCAGCATGATGCAAGTCTCTTGAGTTACTCAAACTTCACTCAGAGTCCACAAGTCTACCAGTTTGAGTTCTTCACTTCTCCCCAAATAAGCTTTTACCCGCTGACCATTTACCTTGAACCGCTTTCCTTCATGGTTTTCCAATTCGATTTCCCCATGGGAGAATACTTGGACCACTCAAAAAGGTCCCAGCCACTTAGACTTCAACTTTCTAGGAAACAATTGAAGTCTAGAATTAAACAAGAGTGCCATATCACCTGGAATGAATTTTCTGTTCTCGATTTTTCGGTCATGCTAAATTTTCATTCTTAGTTTGTAAATTTCAAAACCTCTCATAGGCTTTCAAACGAAATTCATCTAACTCATTCAACTGATCAAGCCTCAAGTTCGAAGCTTCATTCCAATCCAAATTCAACTCCTTGAGTGCCCACATAGCTTTATGCTCAAGTTCGACCGGGAGATGACATGCTTTGCCATAAACAAGTTGATACGGAGACATACCTATAAGAGTCTTGAAGGGGGTCCAATAGGCCCATAAAACATCATCTAGCTTTCTTTCCCAATTTGTTCGGTTTGCATTCACAGTCTTCGCCAAAATAGTCTTTATCTCCCTGTTGGTGACATCAACCTGTCCACTAGATTTCGGATGATAAGGTGTGGCCACCCTATGTTTTGCCCCATATTTTTCCAATAAAGAGAAAAACAACCGGTTACAGAAATGCGAACCCCAATCAGTAATGATGGCTCTTGGGGTCCCAAATCTTGCAAATATATTCCGCTTCAAGAACGCTGTGACACTCTTCCCTTCATTGTTTGGCAGAGCAACTGCTTCCACCCATTTTGAAACGTATTCAACAACAACAAGTATATACTTCATCCCGTCTGATCTCACAAATGGACCCATGAAATCAATGCCTCATACATCAAATAGCTCAATAATGAGGATGGGAGTAAGAGGAAGCTCATGCCTCCGTGATATGCCTCCTTGTCTTTGGCATGCATCACATGCCTTTGCAAAATCGTGCGCATCAAGGTGAATGATTGGCCAATAGTATCCCCATTGTAGAATTTTGTGGGCTGTGCGGATCCCATAGTGGTGGCCTCCAATAGGGGATGAGTGGAAGGCCTCCAATATACTGAGCATCTCCACCTCGGGTACGCATCTTCGGATAACCCCATCAACACATATGTGGAATAAGTATGGCTCATCCCAGAAGAATTTCTACACATCGAACATAAACTTGCTCCTCTGGTGAAAAGACAAGTGCTCCGGTACAACATCACTCACAAAATAATTAGCAAAATCTACAAACCATGGGATGAGATCTTGAGATGTCGCTAGAACCTGCTCGTCTGGAAATGCATCATCTATGTCATTCTCATTTCTAAGTGTTGCATTAGGTTCCAATCTAGATAAGTGGGCTGCAACCTGATTTTCAGTCCCTTTCTGGTCTTTTACCTCAAGCTCGAAATCTTGTAGCAGCAAAACCCATCGAATCAACCGTGGCTTAGCATCTTTGTTTTCCAGCACATATGTCAAAGCTGCATGGTTTGTGTATACTATCACCTTAGTTTCGAGCAAGTATGCCCGAAACTTCTCAAATGCAAAAACAACAGCCAACAGCTCATGTTCTGTCACGATATAATTTTTCTGAGCTTTAATAAGAGCCTTGCTAGCATAATAAATTTGATGAAAAATCTTTTCACACCTTTGACCCAACACAACTCTTAGGGCCACACCGGAAACATCAAACATAACCTCAAAAGGCAAAGACCAGTTAGGTGCCACTATAATGGGGGTTGTGGTCAATCTCTCTTTCCGACATTCGAACACCTTCAGAAATGCCTCGTCAAAAACAAACTTCACCTCCTTCTCAAGTAGTTTACACAATGGATGTGAAATTTTGGAGAAGTCCTTGATGAATCTTCTGGTAAAACCTGTATGGCCGAAAAAGCTTCAAACACCTTTCACAGAAATTGAAGGTGGTAGACTAGCAATCACCTCAATCTTGGCCAGGGCTACCTCCATACCCTTACTAGAAATCTTGTGGCCTAGAACTATTCCTTCCTTGACCATGAAATGGCATTTTTCCCAGTTGAGCATCAAATTTGTCTCTTTGCATCTCTGAAGCACCTTGCTCAAATGAGCCAGACAATCCTCGAATGAGTCACTCACCACGGAAAAATCATCCATACAGACTTCAATGATGTATTCCACCATGTCAGAAAATATGGATATCATGGAACGCTGAAAAGTGGTGGGTGCATTACATAACCCGAACGACGTCCTCTTAAAAGCAAATGTACCATATGGACAAGTGAATGTGGTATTCTCTTGGTCTTCAGGGGCTGTAAAAATCTGATTGTACCCCAAATAACCATCAAGGAAACAATATCATCCTCTACTTGCAAGTTTGTCTAGCATCTGGTCCATGAATGGCATTGGAAAGTGATCTTTCTGCGTCCACTGGTTCATCTTTCTGTAATCCATGCATACTCTCCAACCGGTGACTGGTCTTAAAGGAATGAGTTCATTGTTCGCATTTGGGACCACCGTGATTCCTCCCTTTTTCAGCACACATTGGACTGGGCTCACCCATCTGTTGTCTGCAATAGGATAAACCATACCTGCACCCAACCACTTTATGATTTCCTTCTTGACCACCTCTTGCATAGGTGGATTCAACCTTCTCTGATGTTCAATACTCTAAATGCAATCTGGTTCTAGCTGGATCTTGTGAGTGCAAATACCAGCAGGGATTACAATAATATCTGCAATGGTCCACCCAATGGATTTTTTGTATCTCTTTAAGAGGGAGACCAAAGCCTCCACTTGCCATTCCTCCAGGTCAGCTGCAACAATGACCGGTAAAGTGTTATCGACTCCCAGAAATACATACTGTAAACGGGATGGGAGTGCTTTGAGCTCCAACATTGGAGGCTCCTAAATAGATGGCTTGGCTGGTGGGTCACCCAATTTTTCAAATCAAGATCGATCTTCTTTGGAGCATAAGTGTATGACCCTATGCCAGATAGTGCATTTACAATCTCCTCACTCCCATGAATCTCCTCAGCCCCAATGTCCATCAAAACGGCTGCTAAGTCATCGAGAAACAATAACTCATCCATGGGTAAGGCCTATTAGATACCAAAACAAAAATAAAAAATGTAAAAAGGAAATAAGAACCAACAGTAAAGCAAACACAATTAACAAAAGCCTTAGCCGTATTCCCCATCAACAGCGCCAAAATTTGATGTCACCCAAATTACACCTTGCAATTGAGATATAAGTGGTTGATTATCAAATATAGAACCCAACAAAGTTTGAAGTCGATCCCATGGGGAATATGGTAAGAACTTAAGTTAATGCAAATAACTATTACTATTGAGTTACTTATTTCCAAAAGGAGAAAAATATAGAATAATAAACAAAGTAAAATTGCTCAATGCTAAAATCAAAATCGATTTGTATTCAATTAACAACTTGATACGATTGTGTTCCCCAAGATTTCATAACCACAAGGCTTATACACTAGGCAGGTCCCCTATCTAGATGATTATCACTATGCAACTTGATCCGTGTACGTGTGTACTTTAGTTGACCCTTACCCTTAATACCGGATTAGCTGTCCTCGGACAAGTTCAAGCTATTAGATGAGGGTTGATTGCCTTAAATATCCATTGGTAATCCCTTTTCCCATTCTTTACCTCCTTGTTCCGGTAAGTAAGAGTAAGACAAGTCCTAACGTTTGCAACTGTCAAGAATCAATCAAAATGAAGGGAAACACATTACATGCATAAAACCCTGTTCAAGAATCACTAAGTGTTTTTACCTATGTGTGTTAATTCATCGTGGTTCCCACAAGCCTAGTTATGGATTTAGCTACTCATACTTGTATTATCACAATCACAAATTGTTGAATAAATCATAATTGCAACTTACAAATTATCGTAGAAGAAAAACCACGTAGATTGAATAAAAACTCCACAATAGATGAATAAACTCCTATGTTGCTTTTGTTTCTTGAATCAAGAACAATTGACCAATACCAAAGTTCTAGTTGAAAACTAAATAAATCGGCTATCTCAATTACTTTAAAACTGTATAAAAATCCATCTTCCAAAAATAAACCTAAACTGTGTATTAATAGTTCCAAGAAATCCTTTTCCTAATTAAAACTAGAAACCAGGTCGGCAGTGGCAATGGGCTTGGTGACGATTCATTTGGCCTTCTAACGAGTCCTGCCTTGCTTAAAACAGTCGTCCTCAGCTACGTACCCAGTTGTGGCAACGGGTCACCTAACGACTTGTCATGCCTAAGAACGAGTCATTAGGTCCCTCGTGGTATCATTCCTCCAAAAGTCCAGTGCACCTTATAATTGGTCCCAATGTCTTGCCAATGAGTCTTTCCTTCATGTGACGACTCGTTATGTCTGTCGTCAACCACACTTGCCACTTTGTTAAGATTTCCTTTCTCAGCCTTCACGGTTGACCTCACGACTCATTACCAGGTGTAACGAGTAATTCCATCAACTCGTCAGGTACACTGTCTTGCATCATCAAAAGTCCATCTTTTTACCACGCCTTCAACAACAAGTCGTACCTCCTGCCAATGACTCGTGAAGTGCCTGGCTGTCACCCTTTCAGTTATTTTTAGCATTAATTTGACCAGTTCACTCCCGAACCTATTTTCCTACAACATTAAGCACAAAACACATCACACCCATATAAACATACCCGGGATGTACATAATTTTTTGATTTTAAGCGTCGAAAGTGTCATAAAATCACGGCATATCACTTTTCTAGTGTCTACAATTGGGGCCTCCGTTCAGGTCGTGACAAGCCGGAACATCTTTCTCTAATGAAGATCCCGAGAGCCTAAAAGACTAAGAGCATGCTAATACTGAGTGCTTAAAACTGAAATGCTAAGACTAGGCAGGGCTACTTTCTAATAGCAAGAGACCTGAGAATCTAAATAATCATAAACATGCTGATCATACTAAATTCATGAGAGTCTAGTTAGGGTTACTTTCTATTAGCAAGAGGCCCGAGAAGCTAAGAAATCATAAACATGTTAATCATACTAATTTCAAGAAGATCATAAGTCAAAATCATAGTGTATATCATGTGTGCTGAATTAATGGAAAAAAATCATATGTCTTAAACGAACCATATTTTCTGAAACAACAAATTCATGGGCTTAACTTTAGGAATAATACTAATATCAAATCATGGGAGTTCATCATGAGGTTGAGAGTGATTTCATGAACATCGTGTGCTATTTATCATGAGAACCTTGAAAACTAATGAAGACAAGAGTGAAATCATTCATAGAATCAAAACCCTAAAACATTCTTTTCTAGGGAATCAAAGTAGCTAAGGTTTTGAACAAAAATTGGGACAGAAAAATGAAAGGAGATCCTTGTTTAAGTCCCACAAACCTAGAAAGGAATTACCCTAAGAAGAAGATTAGAAATTTTGAGGAAACTAGAAGCCTTAGCTCTTGGCTTCAGGGAGAAACTCAGAGTTCTATGTAATGGTGCTCTGAATGTCTGAGTGAAGAATGAGGGAGGAATGTCATGTACTTATTTAAATTCTTTAATAATATTCCCAAAATGAAATAGTTTAGGGACTAAAAGAGTGGAAATGTACGAAATTACTCTTGGAAAAATATTTAGAAATCTAAAATTTCTAGGTCACTGCATATCTGATGGAACAGGTAATGGACAGTCACAAGCCTGACGGTCTATCGTCTCCATCGTCGTGCTTAAATAGAATGCCCAAATTTCTACCCTAAGTGATGGTCCATGTGACAGGCCATCACATTACTAATGGATCGTCTCCCCTACCGTCATATTAAAATAGATGGCCTGGAAATCTTGGCCTAGGTGATGGTTGCCATAACAGGCCATCACTTTCTTGACGGTCCATCGCCAGCTCCATCACCCTCAAGCTCAAGGGACTAGACCTCGACAGGACAAGTGACGTTCCATCACCCAGATGGCTCCCATCAACCCATGGTTAGTGGTGTGACAGACCATCATACCCTTTGTCTTTCTAGTACCAGGTCTATAACCTTTATTCTTTTTCTATAATATTTCACTCCTGGGTCTGAGGTGTTACAGACTCAACCTCACAAATCCTCAGTCGTTCAACTACAATAGGTAATAGTCCATCTTTTCATCATTTATTATTTTTGCAATTTATAGTCAATTTTAGTTTACTTTATTTTTTGGGGTGATGGTAGCTGTTTAATTCGAGAAAAGAGTTGTAGAAGAATAATTTGCAAAAATGCTTAATATGTAACCTTGTTGGTTATGCGTTTGTAACACTCTAAAAGTTTAAAAGATTTATAGCCAGGATTTGAAATGTGATCAGTAGAAAAATCCACAGCAGTGCCTCAGAATGACTCGTCCAACGAGTAGCTGGTCACTCTAGCGAGTCATTAGAGGCAGTTGTTGGAAGAGTTTCAGAAAAGGGGCCATGTTTTTTTATGCCACGAGAGGAGATACGAGTCATTGTGTGAAACAATGACTCGTTGGAAGAAATTGTGGAAAGCTTGCAAGTTGGACTTCTAAGAGGGGATGAGTCATGTGACGACTAGTTGGTTGCCGTAACGAGTCATCACGAGGTGTTGTTAGTTGGAGTGTAGGGTTCAAAGTGAGTGACGATTGATGGTTATAATGGACCGTTGAAGCTAGCAACGACCTGTGGCATCGATCATTGGAAGGGACTTAAGGGTTGGTCCAGTGGGGACGATGGAAGGACCGATAAGTCGTTGGATCAGGTAACAACTCATCATGTCGGTCGTTGGAGGGATTGCAGGTTGAGGAACCAATGGACTCAACAAGAGGTGGTGACGATTCATTGGTTGAAGCAACAAATCGTCCCTTTGGTCATTGGTTGAGGAAGCTAAAAGTGTGAAGCAGGCCCCAGCAGTAACGGATGGTCACCATGAGTCGTGGTGAGGACCAACGACTCGTGGTGAGGGTCGTGGTCTAAGATCGAGCAAATTTTTAAGTTTTTCCCAGGGGTATTTTGATAAAGTACTACGCTTCCACTTTTGAAATGGCATCGTTTTGGGCTTTTAAGGGGCGTTTTTAGGGGTTTTCCTAGGCTAACCTCTCATTCCCTCAACTCTTCTTTCTTCTCCTCTCAAGATCAAGGATTCAACTAAGTTTTTTCTTCAAGGCTTCAAGGGTTTAGTTCAAGAGGAGATTCCTTAATCAGATATGTGGGTTTTTCAACAAGGATATCCTTCCATCCTTTTGCCCCAAATGTTTTATTTAAAAACCCGATTTTATTATTCTAAAAAGCATGACCTAGGGTTTCAATTCATGGATGATTCCTTCTATGTCTTATATGAAATCTAAGACCCATTAGTATGAAAAGTTATTTATTCTTATGGGATAATTTTAATATCTTGAATTATGTGCTTAATGGTGGAAATGCATGATTATAGAATTTCCTTCATGAGATGGCCTAAAACTTGGATTGGGATTTGTTATTGTTCACTTGATTGTATCAAGAACTTATATCCACGTCTAAATTATGTGAATATCATAAGAAGTCCATTAAAAACTAGAATATATGATTTGATAGATATGTTGAGATGAGATTAGAACTTATGGGCTTGATCAATGGAAAGTATGTATGTGTTTTCATTATATTTTTGATGTAAATGTTTTGGGTATACGGTGAACCTATGATATTGGCATAATTATCATATCTTCTTTATGAATTGGATTAAATTTTGAAATGGGTTCCATGAAATGAATATATGCTTCTATCATGATCTCGTTGTACATGTTTATTGTAATAGTTTACTATGTGGTCTTTCTTTAAATTTAGAATATATGAATCAATGTATATATGTCAATGTGTGAATTGGACCTATGGTTCCTATGTGACTCTATGTTATATGTTGTATGCCATGAACTCGGAAAGTAAATGTTGTGGAGGTGTGTAAAGTATGATCTAAATTTATAGATGTTCATGAACATAAAATGTGTGGGTTAAATGATGATTCAGTACCATGACGATATGAATTACAAAGATAAAACATAATGTTGATACTTTAGACTTTTGGGCTTCTTGCTAGTAGAAAGTAGCCCTAATTCCTTTCTAAATGAATGCAGTATGATGAAATTACTAAATGATCATGTTTCTGATTAGTTGTAGTGGCATAGGCCAGATGGATAATGTCAGATCAGTACTCCTCTTATTCTAGCCAGGGGACTCTCCATAGCCGAGAATATTTCCCTAGGTCTGTCAGGGACTCTCCATAGCTGAGAATGTTTTCCTTAGTTAGTGAAAGACTCTACATAGCCGAGAATGTTTTCCTTACTCAGTCAGGGACTCTCTATAGCTGAGAATGTTTCCCTTGGTTAGTCAGGGACTCTCCATATTCGAGAATGTTTCCCTTAGATCAGTCGGGACCCTCCATAGATGAGAATGTTTTCCCTAGTTCAATTGGGACTCCCCGTAGCAGAGAATGACTCCCTTAGTTTATGTTATCAGTTTGGCTTAGTTTTGTATAGTTAAAAAGTTCAATTTAAAACAAATGTAGCATAATGCAAATCTCAGTTATCAATATGCATCCAGTACATTGTATGATATAAATATCAGTTTTAGCTTTCATTATATGTTCAGTACATGACCCTTATGCATGAGGCTGATGATGCTTCGGAATATGAGTTCCAAATAAAAGTTCATATCGATATCTATACGTACTTAGACATGGTTGTTGCATTCTAAATCAGTTATACATCAATGTACTCAGTTTATTTCCTCCTTGTATACTTGTATGTTTAGTTTTCTTACGTTTCATCACATGCTCAGTACATTCCAAGTACTGACCGCATACTTTATGTGCTATATCGTTTCATAATATAGATCCAGGTACCCAGACTCAGCCTCGCGGGTATACACGCTCTTTCTTCTAACTCAGCAAATTGTGCTGATTCCTCATCTCTCGAGGACGCGGTCTATGTTTTTATTTCAGTTATATTTCAGTTTTTAGACATTAGGAGTTAGTTGGGGACCTGTCCCAGCAACTCATCAGTTTAGTAGAGGTTTTTAGACCTGTGTAATCATATTCAGTCTATGTATTAATGTTTTGTTATGTCTTTATGTTTTAAATTTGATACCTTACAGTTATCTTCCACTCAGTTATATTTCTGTTAGCGGTTTCGATTGTTAAGTGTATGCTATGATTATGCCATGGGTCGACTCAAAGCCTTTCGGGGTTTCTTGTCCTATGTTACGGCTAGGGTGTAAACTTGGGTCGTGACAAACATGGTATCAGAGCAAAGGTTTAGAGTGTCGTAGGATGTCTGAAAACCGCATTAAGTAGAGTCTTCTTCATGGGTGTAAAGCACGCCACACTTATGACGAAGAGGCTACGAGACATTTTAGGAGCGTTCTCTTTTCTTTATGATTCTTATCATGCGTAGAGTATGAAACTCTAACAGTTCTTCCCCTGACTCATGCTTTATGTGCTCGGAGATAATGCCTCCCAAAAGAGCGAATGGAAGAAGAAACGGTAATGGCCTCCAGCAAGCACAACCAGCCTCGGCAAACCCAATGGACAACCATGTTACTCATACTGAGTTCCGGGCAACCCTTAATATATTGGCGCAGGCCATGACCGCCCAGATTAATCAGCAGGTGATGGCTCGTGTTCACCAAAATGGGAATGTAGTGGAGGCAAGAGCAAGAGATTTCCTCATAATGAAGCCACCCAAGTTCTTAGGGTCAAAGGTGGATGAGGACCCGTATGAGTTCTTGGAAGAGATTCAGAAAATTACCCAAATCATGGGGGTGACGGGAACTGAGAGCGCAGATTTAGCCTCCTACCAGCTAAAAGGAGTCGCATATATATGATTTTGTCAGTAGAGAGACAGTCGGGGAATTGGAGTAGGCCCCGTAGGTGGGGATAAATTTATGATCGCATTCCTACAAAGGTTTTGTTACACCCCGTAAGTTTATAGCACTTAGTTGGCCTATTTGCATGTTGGTTGAAAGTTTTAGAATACCATACGTGCAAGAAAGGGGCCCGGGGAAAGGCTGAACGAGTGCCAAGTCGAATTTTCGCAAGAGGAGGCCGAACCACGCTGCCCAGAGGGGCAACATGGCACGAAGGCCCCTCCTCCGTGATAGCCAACGTGGCACGGAGCTAGATTGGCGCGATGGCCAGCGTGCCACGTTGCCATGCTTTGGGCTCTAAGTATATAAAGGCCTCACTCTTCATTTTCATGATATTATATAAGTGAAACGACCAGAAAATAGAGAGGACGAAGGGTTAACATAAATTTCCATTTTATTACGCTGTCCAAAGTCAAATTAACTTCGGGTATCGAAGTATAAGGCTACAGGGAGCATTTCTACGGAGTTAGTTTCGGGAAAATTGCCCAGCGAATTATCGTCCCGCTGAGCCAAAGTGATTGGAATTGCTCCAAACTAGTGTTAATACAATACCAGGCTTAAAGTGAGTATTTCTCCCTTCTAAAATCCCGAGAAATTACGAGTTTTCGATCGTTTTTCGATAAATCAAAGAATAGTCAGTATATAGACTTAAAGTATTGTCTTCTTCCAGTATAATAATGAAGTTAGTGCTATTCTTTTGTGAATATGATTACAGTTGGGTAGAATAGCTGAATACTAGTCGAACCTCGCTAGATAATTAGTAAATCGACAGTCGAGTTATGTAAAGCCAGTCTCTTTCGGCAAGTTAGTTTCTTCAGTATAGTAAAACAGTATGAATCCCAGTAAGATATCTAAGAAATAGTATATCATGCTCAATATGAAATTTAGTAAAGCACGTAAGAAGTATTATATCATGTTCAGTATGAGACTCAGTACAACATGTTAGAGATTATATGTTATTATCGTATTCAGTGTGTATTATATGTAGTTGTTGCTATTAGTTGAGACTTGATTGTATTGTTTTGGGTTGGATTACCCGAATAGCTTCCGTGACCTCCCCAAGGTTAATGGCTGTATCGAATCGTCCGCCAGAGGGCGATGATACATCGCTCTACGGAGTGGCATGTCGTCCGCTAGGGACGAAGATGGGATGCCAGTTCCCCATATTTTGTCGTGGTTGGACTTTATACACCCCCGTTGAGCGCCTGCGCCCGGGGTGTTGATTTCAGGAGTCCTCCAGACTCAGGTACAACTATAGTCAGGGGCCCAGCAGGCCCAAGCTGCATACCCAGGGGACCGGCAGGATGCTTATAGCTACTAGGTGATGTGGTATGACCTGAGTAGGGGTAAATAGATTGTGATGATTTCACCTTACGGCTTATGGGGGCCAGGTAAGGTTTATGTTATGTTGTTTTGGTTAGATAGACAGTAGAACGCCACGTTAGCAGGTATGACTCTTAATCTTCTCAGTATAACTATGTTAGCCCTGATTCCTCTATCCTAGTTAGTTTTAGTCCGTCTCCTATTACTTCAGTTACTGTCAGCTTTATTACTTACTTTCAGTTGTTTTCAGTTATTTCTTTACATACTCAGTACCAGTGGTACTGACGCCCATTTTGGGGTGCTGCATTACTTGCCTGCAGGTGCACATAGATGAGGAGCAGATCCCTCGTAGTTCCAGTCAGCGATACAGAGCCTTCAGCTCCTTTCATCCGGAGCTTGGAAGATAGAGGTTTACTTTCTTCTTGTCTGTACAGTATGGGTAGGCCGGGGCCCTGTCCCGAACATCTTATTATTCTTAGAGGCTTGCAGATTGTATCATATTCCCTGTGGTCAGAATGTATGTGATGGCCATGTGGGGCCTTATTCAGTTGTTAGTTGGTGACCTTGTCGGTCACAGATCAGTTTAGTGCCTGATTTCGTTTTCTTCAACTATAACTAGATATCATGGTGGCCTTGTCGGCCCGCATAGGACTTCTTATATTTAGTTGTTTCTGTTTAGCTGTTTGCTTTTAACAGGTGGCTATAGGCCTTGTCAGTCGGAGGCTGAATTTACAGCCGCTATATTGCCCGTCGTTTTCTTGAATCCAGAATTAGATCCAGCCTTGCACCAGAGGTGCTTAGGCTCAGTTAGTTCAGCAGTCCAGATCCTAGTAGGGCACCAGGTACCAGTCATGCCTCCCAAGGTGGGGCGTGACAAGTTTTTCCCTAGGGAGTTTAGAGAGATAAAGGCGACAAAATTCATCAACATGAGATAGAATGACATGACTATCCAAGAGTACGCATTGGAGTTTACCCGGTTATCCAAGTATGCACCGGAGATGGTAGCCGACCAAAGGGCCCGAGTGAGCACGTTCGTGAATGGAGTGTCAGACTCCTTGGTTAAAGAGTGCAGGACTGCCACATTGTACAAGGATATAGATTTTCCACGTTTGGTGATATTCTCTCAATAGATGGAAGAGAAATAGGTGAAGGAAAAAAAGATAGGCTACAAGGGCTAGGATAGGAGATTTAGAGTTTTCCCTGCAGAGAACGCGTGGTGGACATCGCTCATATTCCCAGCAGAAATCATCAGCTCCAGAACTTTCGACTGTCAGTGCTCCCTTCAAACCCAGGGTAAGGGAAATTATGTATCTGTTGTGTACCAGCTATGGGAAGCACCATTTGGGAGAATGCATGGCCGGCTCAGATGTTTTTTTTAGTGCGGCAAGTTGGGCCATAAGCACTGAGATGGAGCAGGGCTAAGCGAGGCGGGAGTAGAGCCTTGGCCACCTCTTCAGTAGCTCCAATATCCTATCCATTTCAGTAGGGTGCATAATCTAACCTGAGTGGTGGACGACGTCAAAACCGCTCCTATACTGTAGCAGCACACCAGGGTAAGGGCAAGTCGCCAGTAGTAGTCACAGGTATGTTGTGATTTTGTGTTACTCTTTGTATGTTGCCAGCCCCAGAACCCCAATAATGATTAAGGAGCTCTATGATGGTTGTTGAGAGGAGATTGTCGATGTGTGACATGAATAGCTGTTAGTGTAAGTCTTGTAGTGGAGGTTAGAGGTGAAAGAAAAGCTAGGAGTTAGTGAATTAACCTTGATCTCAAGAAAGATTCAGGAGCCTTAGAATGACGATTTTAAGCTAAGGGAGAGATGGTAAGTATGTGCGTCAAGTCAGATCTTGAGAATGCTACTAGGGGAGTTCCAGCCCTAGTAGTTGCGGTATGTAGATCCCTTTAGGTTCAGATAACTTCTTTTGTATTTCAGTTGAAGCTAAGTTATACCCATCCCTAGGTGCAGATTCTCGGGATTTCTAGATAACCACTTCAGACAGCGATGCCAGTCTTGTTCTACAAATCCTTAAGGCTCATCTTCATTTTATGAATTAGCTATATCTGTTAACTTATGTCTTCCAGTATGATCAGCTCGAACTCAGTCTTTAGAAGTTGCTTTAGTATCCCAGTAGAGTAAGGTTATCTCATGTATGTGCTCTGTTATAGATGTCACGAATGATTCGTGCTCATGAGATCTTTATTTTCAGTTAGACCAGATATCATGAATTCTAACCCCGTAGCAGAAAGCGTTGAGAATAAAGGCTCAGTCTATATCAGTCCAGTGTCGGTTGGAGGAAAATAATCCTTCTCAATGTTCTATCTAGTTCCATGTCTTTCAGTCCCTCTCATTCCCTAACATGCATGTATGATTTGGATGTTCATTTCAGGTATGTAAGATCAACCAGAGTCAATGACTCCATTGTTTTCAGCTGTAGTTGATCATTTTTGGGATATCAGTTCCATCCCTATCCTTGCAATATGTTTAGCCAACCTTCGAGGATGAATGTTCCCAAAGGAGAGATATTGTGACACCCCAAAAGTTCCAAAGATTTAAAACCAGGATTTGAAATGCGCTCAACATAAAAATCTGCAGCAGTGCCTCAGAACCACTCGTCCGATGAGTTGTTGGTCGCTCTAATGAGTCATTAGAGGAAGTCGTTGGAAGAGTTTCAGAAAAGGGGACAAGTGTTTTAATTCCACGAGAGGATGTATGAGTCATTATGTGAAACAACGATCCGTTGGAAGCAATCATGGCAAGCTTGCAGGTTGGACTTCTCAAAAGGGACGAGTTATGTGATGACTCGTTGGTTGTCATATCGAGTCATCATAAGGAGTCATTAGTTGGAGTATGGGGTTCTAGCTCAGTGATGATAGATGGTTAGAACGGACCCTTAAAGCTAGCAACGATCCGTGGTGCCGATCGTTGGAAAGGACTTAAGGGTTGGTCCAGTGGGGATGATGGATGGAATGACAAGTCGTTGGATCAGGTAACGACTCGTCATGCCGATCATTGGAGGGATTGCAGATTGAGGAACTAGTGGAGTCAATGGGAGGTGGTGACGAGTCATTGGTTGAAGTAACGAATCATCCTGTTAGTCGTTGGTTGAGGAAGCTGAAACTATGAAGCAGGCCCTAGAAGCAATGGATGGTCACCATGAGTTGTGGTGAGGACCAACGACTCATGGTGAGGGTTGTGGTCTCAAATCGGGCAAATTTTTATGTTTTTCCCAGGGGTATTTAGGTAAAGTCCTATGCTTCCAGTTTTAAAATGGCATCATTTTGGGCTTTTAAGGGACGGTTTTAGGGGTTTTCCTAGCCTAACCTCTCATTGCCTCAACTCTTCTTTCTTCCCCTCTCAAGATCAAGGATTCAATTAAGGTTTTTCTTCAAGTCTTTAAGGGTTTAGTTCCAGAGGAGATTCCTTAAATCAGGTGTGTGGGTTTTTCAACAAGGATATTCTTCCATCCTTTTGCCCAAAATTTTTATTTAAAAACCCGATTCCATT
This sequence comes from Datura wrightii, assembly GCA_035772735.1. NCBI lineage: Eukaryota > Viridiplantae > Streptophyta > Magnoliopsida > Solanales > Solanaceae > Datura > Datura wrightii. The sequence goes on from JASDFA010000007.1 coordinate 104,502,297, forward strand.
ATTCTAGAAAAGCATGGCCCAGTGTTTTAATTCATGGATGATTCCTTCTATGTCGTATATGAAATCTAAGACCCATTAGGATTAAAAGTTATTTATTCTTATGGGATTATTTTAATATCTTGAATTATTTGCTTAATGGTGGAAATGCATGATTATAGAATTTCCTTCATGAGATGGCCTAAAACTTAGATTGGGATTTTTTATTGTTCACTTGATTGTATCAAGAACTTGTATCCATGTATAAATTACGTGAATATCATATGAATTCCCCTTAAAAACTAGAATATATGATTTGATAGATATGTTGAGATGAGATTAGAACTTATGGGCTTGATCAATGGAAAGTATGTATGTTTTTACATTATATTTTTGATGTAAATGTTGTAGGTATAAGGTGAACCTATGATAACGACATAATTACCATATCTTCTTTATGAATTGGACTAAATATTTAAATGGGTTCCATTAAATGAATATATGCTTCTATCATGATCTTGTTGTACATGTTTAATGTAATAGTTAACTATGCGAGCTTTCCATAAATTTAGAATATATGATTCAATTTATATATGTCAAAGTGTGAATTGGACGTATGGGTCCTATGTGACTCTATGTTATACGTTGTATGCCATGAACTTGGGAAGTGAATGTTGTGGAGGTGTGTAAAGTATGATCCAAAATTTGTAGATGTTCATGAACGTAAAATGTGTGGATTAAATGATAATTCGGTACCATGACGATATGAATTACAAAGATAAAGCATGAGGATCATACTTCAGACTTCTGGGCTTGTTGTTAGTAGAAAGTAGCCTTAATCCCTTTCTAAATGAATGCAATATGATGAAATCAGTAAATTCTCATGTTTCTGATTAGCTGTAGTTGCATAGACCAGATGGATAACGTCAGATGAGTACACTTCATGTTCTAGTCAGCCAGCGACTCTCCTTAGCCGAGAATGTTTCCCTTGGTCAGTCAGGGACTCTCCATAGCCAAGAATGTTTCCCTTAGCCAGTCAGGGACTCTCCATAGCCAAGAATGTTTCCCTTAGACAGTCAGGACTCTCCATAAACAAGAATGTCCCTTCGTCAGTCAGGGACTCTGCATAGCCGAGAATGTTTCCTTAGATCAGTCGGGACTCTCAGTAGCTAAGAATGTTTCCCCTAATTCAGTTGGGACTCTCCATAACAGAGAATGAGTCCCTTAGTTTATGTTATCAGTTTGGCTCAGTTCCGTATAGTTCAGACTTTAGTTTAAAACAAATGTAGCATAACGCAAATCTTAGTTATCAACATGCACCCAATACATTGTATGATAAATATTTCAGTTTCAGCTATCATTATATGTTCAGTACATGACCCTTATGCATGAGGTTGATGATGCTTCAAAATATGAGTTCCAAATAAAAGTTCATGTCGATATGTGTACGTACTCAGATAGGGTTGTTGTATTCTAAGTCAGTTATATATCGATGTACTTAGTTTACTTCCTTCTTGTATACTTGTATGTTTAGTGTGTTTACGTTTCCCCACATGCTCAGTACATTTTAAGTACTGATCATATACTTTATGTGTTATATCGTTTCATGATATAGATTCAGGTATCCAGAATCAACCTCGCGGGTAGACGCGCTCTTTCTTCCATCTCAGCATATTGTTGTGAGTCCTCATCTCTCAAGGATGAGGTATATATTCTTATTTCAGTTATATGTCAATTTTCAGACTTTAAGAGTTAGCTGGGGACCTGTCCCAACAACTCATTAGTTTAGTAGAGGCTTTCAAACATGCGTAATCAGATTCAGTCTATGTATTAAAGTTTTGTAAGATTATGTCTTTAAGTTTTAAATTTGATTCCTCACAGTGAGCTTCCGCTCAGTTACGTTTCTGTTAGCGGTTCCAATTATTAAGTGTTATGCTATAATTATGTCGTGGGTCGACTTGGAGCCTTTCGGGGTTCCTTGTCCCGTGTTACGGCTAGGGTGTAAACTCAGATCATGAAAAAGTTTGTATATAGTTTCTAACCTTTGACTTGACATAAAAGTGATGAAGAATTAGACATATGAAGTCTAGGCTCTGGGATAGGCATAATTGTCACCTTTAGTTTATTACATATTTGATTGAATGTGTTTAGAAACAGACAATAGCAGTTAATTAAGAAATATTAAATTGAATCTTTTAGTGCATTGAAGCGAGCATGAAGCCTCATTGTTGGTTTATGTATAACTTGTTTTGAGTATTTTGTACTGCTTCAAATTTATGCGAGTTTTGATCAATTTAACAAGGGTGGGTTAGCTAATATAGTAGTACTAAAATCTAGCTAGAAAACTTCAGATAATAAGTTGTGTTAAGCATGTGTATTCCATAACTGTTTTAACTATTATAAGTACTTTTTTTACTTTGTCATAAGGGGATTATAGATTGATAATAACTTATGAATGTGACTATTAAAAACTTATCTCTTTCTAAAAGGTCTATTGTCTTCATTTTCGCTTCTCTTTAAGCATCTATTTTTATATGTTCCAGTCTTAAAACAGTCTGTGTGAGTGAGAAGATAAATAATTAGTTTTGAAAGTACCCAATGCATTAATATTGTTATATTTTCTTTCTATATAATTGTGTTTGCGATATGAGTAACTTTTTGAAGATGTTAAACACTTAGTGTAATATAAAAAAGTGAAAACTCTGAAGTAAGACTTTGTGATTGCTTTTCTTCTTATTTAATTGCATTATTCTATTTGCAAGTTATGGATTAACAAAGCATACAAGTAATGAGAAAATGTGCATGATTATTCCTTTCTTGGGTTTAGCTTGTCGGATGGAGCTGCTTCTTCTGTGAATAAATATTTATGTGACTTAAAGAACTTGATGAAAATAGAAAAATTAATGTTAATTTGGTCTTAATTTGGTATAAATGGTTGTAATCACTTATCCTTATCCTATAGAGACTTAAAATTGTTCAAGTTATTTTTTTTCTAAATTGGTTAAGTGTTTTGAAATGTGGGTATTACCCTAGCAAGTGTGAAGTAAAAATAGTAAATCGTATTGAGTTAAGAACTAGATTGCCTCTTTGTTAATATTTGAATTCTACCTTAGAAAATGTTATTGCTTCTCCTAAACTCTCTAATATCTTTATCCAAGCTTTCCTTTAAGCAAGAGATTTTAACATGGGGAGATTGGTTAATGCAGCTACGTTAAGATAGAATTAAATACTTGTTTTTTTTTCAATAGTGTTTGTTTATGTTAAAGGATTTGTGTTTTAGATGTTTTAGAAGCTTAATAAAGTAAGAAGGAGGAGTTTTAAATATTACTTTGAAATTACTGCTTCTTTTATTTCAAAAACTTAATCTTGTTTGAAGATATGTTGCTTCTCCTTTAAGTGTGTTTATCATGTCCATATTAGTTAAGGATAGCCAATGAGGATAATAATTTTTCAAGTAATGCTCCCACTTTCTCTTTAGTTTACTCTTGAATTTACACATTTAAAATATGCATTATGTGTTTTGATGCATTGAGTAGAAGGATCGTTATGGGATGATATGAATTTTAGTTCCCTGTATTAGAAACAATATGATTATTTTCGTCACTTCAAGGTTTTTGAGTGGCATAACCATCTTAGATTGGTTACATGTTTGCATGTTATCTACTTAGTAAAAGTCTAATTTTCTTACTTCTAAGTTGTCATGTATATATATATATATATATATATATATATATATATATATATATATAGATATATATATATATATTTATGCTTTAAGTAATAGGTTATCACTAGAAGTAAAGAGATGCTAGTATGTATAGAATTGCTTATTTTCCATCAAATTTGATTCTGCTTTCCTGTTCATTTTATCAAATGATTAGTTTTTTAATATGCTAAAATAAGGCATGTTTAAATTAGTTACAAGAGGGAGTAGGGAAAGGGATATCAGACAATATTGGAAATATGAGTTTTTTCATTTCAGCTTATCACTAAATGTGTAAATGTTAACTTTCAATAAGCATGTTTTAAGGATGTATTTGAGTAGTATAATTTTCTAACTACAGTCCTCTTTTGAAATAAACTATGATATGTTTATGGGACTTAAGAGACCAATTTTGTTTGTTTGAAATTGTGGTTTTAAGATTGGTCTTCATTCATGCTAACTATCTTAACTCAGGTTTTTTTCTTGAAAGACTATGTGTTCATAAGCTCAAATCAGCTAGGATGAGTATCTCATTAAAGGAGTAGTGCCAATTTGTGATTCAAGTTAAGATAAAGGACTGGAATTATTCATTTTTGAAAGATTGGATATATGAACTTCTTCGCTAATTTAAATACTTGATTGGGTCAATTATTTAGTCATGAACTAGTTGAAATGGGTAAGGAACTTAAAATAAGGTCATGAATGTTCTTTTTCTTCGGTTTTGCATAAAGATCTGCCACCACTTATCTTAGCTTCTTGAGTGTTCCCCTATGAGTTTCCTATTCAAACTAATAAAGGTTAATACTTGCTAATACAGTCACGGTTCACTTTAGAAGAAATTGTATTTCCTTAAATTGACTTTGCCTAATTTGCATCAGTATTGTTATATGTTTATTCGCTTGAGTAATAATGGTTTTGAGTTATTGTAAAATATCTGAATATAGGTTATGGAAATATTACCCCTTTTGGTTCTTGAATTATTTGGTTTATGCAATTCTAGATGGTTTAAGTATGCTGATCACTTATGTATTAGCTTAACTATTGCAAAATGATTCTGTCTCAATTCTCATGGACACCACTTGTTTTCTAGCCTTACTATTTATGATTTGAGATTTTCTATACTTTTAATAGTAATAAGCATATACATAAATTTAGTTAGTAGTTGTAAAAAATGTTAACGTAATTCCGCTAACAGGTAGAATCGTATGTTATTTTCTGATTTTGTTTTGGGAGTTTGATAAAAGGTTTAACATGCTTGTATCTCTTGGGACTTGTTTTAAATTGTTAGAAATACTTCTTTGTTGTATTTCCTCCACTAATTTATTATAAGTGTGAATCTTATCAGTTTGAACTGATTAGCTAAGTAGCAGTAATCACTACTTACAATTTTTGAAGCAAACTATAGAGCTAAAATAAGTAGATGTGGTCTTTAAAACATACATGATAAAATATACCTCTATTAATGTGTTCTAGCTTTATCTTGATTTATTTCACCACTCTCTAGCCCCTTTACTCTTATTTTGTATGGCCTAAACTAGAGTTGAGTTCCTAATTTAAGACTCAATCAATGGCTAACATACATGGGCCAGTAGCTAGCGCAATGGACGAGTCAAAGTTTAGGAGTTGAGCTCTTTAAGAACTTAACATTTCTTAGTTTCCTCTTTTATGGTTCCTTTAATATTATTATTTGCTTATTCTTTTTATGTGTTTGTATGATCTTTGTATAACTTACAACTTATTTGACAGTTGACCTCCCTTCCTTTAAGATGATTTTCTCTTTTTGTGTGTATGTCATAAATAAATTTTTTTAGTACTTTTTTTAATCTAAACACTTTTTAGGAAAAAGGGTGTAATATGGTATTCTTTTAGTCGTATAAAATATCAATGTCTCTTTATACTTATTATTTTAAATAAACATCTTCTTTCAGGTAAATTAGAAATAATAGAGGAAATAAATGATTTTTTCAAATTCAAACATCAGACCCAAGTAGATAATATTCTATCCATTGTTGCTAAAATGGTTACTACCTAATTCTTTTACGTAAATTTTGTTGCAAACATTAGGCCAAAAAATTGGACCCTTTCAGAATATTCTCCAAAAAAGGTTCAAGTATGACGTATACACTATTATTTTTACAAATATATATTCTACGTACTATTATACTATTTTGTATTTTACCATATATATATATATATATATATATAAATCCACGCGTGCACACACTCATTTATATACTAACACTTAAATATACTTATCTCCACGTATAAATACTATTCTACACACATACATACATATGTATATATATAAGTTATTTGCAACTCAAATACTCCCTTATACATATAAAAGTTGTCTCATACATACTTTATAATACACTCTATATATACTACATATACACTACATTACAATTACTTCATATATAATACTTTCTGCTATATATAAATATAAATATAAATATATATATATATATATATATATATATATATATATATATATATATATATATATATATATATATATATCACTCCTATATACTTTTATGTATGTCACTTATATATTTTATATACAATACACATTTTCAATTTAAAATTGTCTTCAAATCACTTTTGTCACGCCCCACCTTGGGAGGCATGACTGGCATCTGGTGCTCTACTAGGACCTGAATTGCTGAGCTGACTGAGCCTAAGCACCTTTGGTGCCAGACTGACTCTAACTCTATAATCAAGAAAACAACGGGCTATATAGCGGCTGTAAATACAACCCCTGGCCGACAAGGCCTATAGCTACCTATGAAATTAAACAGCTAACCAGACACAAACAATCATAGGGAGTCCTATGCGGTCCGACAAGGCCACCATGATATCTAGTTATAATTGGAAAGTAAAATCAGATGCAAACTGAACTATGACCGACAAGGTCACCAATCAATAGCTAAACAGGGCCCCACACGGCCAACACACATAATCTAAAACACATATGGGCCCCACACGACCGATATCATCTAACCACAGGGAAGTAACACAATTTGCAAGCCTCTAGGAGTAATAAGATGGTCGAGACACTACCCAAACTGTACAAAAAAAAAGAAGTAAACCTCTATCACTCAAGCTCCAGAAGAAGGGAGCTGACGGTTCTGTACGGCTGACTGGAACTACGAGGGACCTACTCCTCGTCTATCTGTACCTACAGGCAAGTATTGTAGCATCCCAAAAGAGGGCGTCAGTACCACAGGTACTGAGTATGTAAAGCAGTAACTTTAAATAACTGAAAGTAAGGAAATAGAACTAACAATAATTGAAGTAAAGAAAACGGACTGAAGATGACTGAAGTATTGAAATCAGGGCTAAACATAATTGTAATAAGGAGGGTAGGGGTCATAACTGACAAGCGAGGCATCTTACTGTCTAACTATCTGTAACTAAAGCAAGCAAAAACCTTACCTGGCTCCCATAAGCCAGAAGGTACAATCAACACAGAATAACCCACCTAGGCCCCATTACCCCTAGTGAGTACACCAATCTATATACCCCTATCCAGGTTATACTGAGTCAACTACCAGCTATAAGCGTCCTGCCGATCCCCTGGGTCTGCAACTGGGCCCGCTCGACCCCTGACTGTAGTTGTGTTTGAGTCCTGAGGACTCCTGATATCTGCACCCAGGCGTAAACGATCGGCGGGGTGTGTATAAGGCCAACAACAGCATATGAGGATCTGGATCCCCATCTTCGTCCCTTACAGACGGCATGCCGCTGTGTAGAGCGACGTATCCTCGCCCCTGGCGGGCAGCGACACAGCTATTAACCTTGGGGTGGTCACAAAATCTATACAGGTGTAATCCAGCCCAAAACAATACAAATTACAAGCCTCAACTAATAACAACAACTAGACATGATCACATACTCTTAACATGTTTTACTGTAATTCATACTGAACTACTACGCTGAAGAAACTAACTTGCCGAAAGAAAATGCCTTAACATACCTCGTTCACTGTTTACTGATTAACTGGCGAGTTTCGGCTAGTGTTCAACTACCCTTCTCAACTGTAATCATATTAACGGAAGAATAGGGCTACTTTTTAACTATATTCGAAGAAAACAATGACTTATATATATATATATATATATATATTGACTATACTTCAACTTATCGAAAGACGATAAAAAACTCATGATTTCTCGGGAATCTAGAAGGGAGAAATACTTACTTTAGGCACGTGATCGTATTGACACTAGTTTGAAATAATTCCACCAACTTAGGCTCAGCGGGACGACGATTCGCCGAGCGTATTTTACGAAAATAACTCCGCAGCGATGCTCTCTGAAGCCTTATACTTCACTACCCGGAGTTAATTTAGATTTGGATGGCGTTTAGCGGCGTAATCAGATGATTTCCCAAAATTTTCCTTCATTCTTACCTCTATTAGCCGAGGATATATGAAAAATAATCTAACTTCTAAGTGTGAGGCCTTTATATACTTGAGGCGGCAGACAGGGCAACGTGGCACTCTGTCAAATGCGCCAATTTACGGGCATGCCACGTTGGCTAACGCGTAGGAGCTGCTCTGTGCCACTTTGCCCTTTAGGCAGCATGGTTCGACCTCCTCCCGTGAAATCCCGACTTGGCACCCGTTCGGCCTTTCCTCGGGCCCTTTCCTCGTACGTATGGCACTCTAAAACTCTCAACCAACATACGAATAGGCTGGCTAAATGTTATAAACTTACGGGGTGCATCCTCCCCCCCTTAAGAACATTCATCCTGAAATGTTAACTTCTACTTGCAAGAACCTTAATCTTCCAATTATTTATTCTGGAAAAATTTTGGCAGAGTCTCCTCTGTAATATGGACTATCCAAAAACCTTGAAACGCAGAAAAGTCCAATACAGGTACTTCACACGATACTATAACGTTCACTTCACAATAAACTGAAGCCAATTATCTCACATATACTTGTATATAATGCAACTTATGGAACAACAACAACAATATACCTCTAGCTGTACAATCTGACTAAGTTTGAAATAATTGAGGATATCTGGTTTTCATATCATTTTCTGCCTCCCAGGTCATCTCCTCTCAGTTCTTATTTCGCCATAACACTTTAACGGAAGAAACATCTTTAGTTCTTAGCCTGCGGATCTACCGATCTAGTATGGCTACTGGAGCTTCTTCATAAGCTAACTCCTCAGTGATTTGGATGTCCTTGACTGGGACAATCCGGGAGGGATCTCCTATGCACTACCTCAGTATTGATACATGAAAAACTGGGTGAACAGATTCTAATTATGGAGATAAATCCAATTCGTAAGCCACCTAGCGTATCCTTCGGCGAATATTCGTAAGCCACCTAGCGAATCCTTCGACGAATCTGATAAGGTCCAATAAACCTCGGGCTGAGCTTGCCTTTTTTACCAAATCTCATCATACCCTTCATTGGAGAAACCTTCAGGAATACCCAATCACCCACATTAAACTCCAGGTTTCTTCGCTGCACATAAGCATAAGATTTCTGGCGGCTCTGAGCCGTCAAAAGACGTTCCCTGATAAGCTTTACTTTCTCTTCTGACTGATGAATAATATCTGGTCCAATCAATGCTGATTCTCCTACCTCAAACCAACCAGCTGAGGACCTGCACTTCCGCCCATATAACTCTTCATAAGGCACCATCTGAATTACTGAATAATAACTGTTATTATAGGAAAATTCAATAAGCGGTAGATGTTCATCCCAACTGCCTCCAAAATCTAGCACACACGCCTGTAAATGAGCATCTGTATTGTATGTTCTGTCTGCCTGTCTATCTGAGGATGGAAGGTTGTGCTCAGGTTAATCTGCGTCCCCAGGCCCCTCTAAAATGATTGCCAAAATTTAGCTGTAAACTGCGCCCCTCGGTCAGAGATAATTGACAACAGAACACCATGCAATTAGACTATTTCTCTAATATACAACTCAACATAATCTTCGACTGAAAAGGTCGCCCTTACTGGCAGAAAGTGAGCTGATTTTGTCAACCTGTCAACAATTACCCAGATAGAATCATATTTACGCCTGGTACGAGGTAACCCTACTACGAAATCCATATTAACTACCTCCCATTTCCATAAAGGCACCGCTATATCCTGTTTTAGTCTGCCTAGTTTTTGATGTTCAGCTTTCACCTGTTGGCAATTGAGACATTGAGCTATGAATTCTGCTATCCCTTTTTTCATTCCCGGCCACCAGTAAATTTCTTTCACATCATGTTACATCTTTGTCGAACCTGGATGGACAAAGTAACGGGCATAGTGTACCTCACCCATAATTTGATGGCGAAGCCCTGCCATATCTGGAACGCAGAGGCGATCCCTATAACTCAAAACTCCATCCTCGGTTACCTGAAAATCTATCACTTCCCCTCGCTGGACCCTATTTCTGAGCTGAACCAGGCTAGGATCTTCATACTGTCGTTCTTTCACTTCCACTACCAATAATGACACTACGGTATTCTGGATTACCACTCCATTGTTTTTTGATTCTACTATACAAACGGCTAAACTAGCTAGCTGATGCAATTCTCGGGCCAATTCCTGCCGCTCGGGCTGTAAATATGCCAGGCTTCCCATGGATTTGCGACTAAAGGACTCTTCTACAACATTGGCCCTTCCTGGGTGATATAAAATATCCACATCATAATCCTTTAACAGTTCCAACTAGCGACGCTGCCGTAGATTGAACTCTTTCTGGGTAAAAATATACTGCAGGCTTTTGTGATCAGTGAAAATATCTACGTGGACGCCATACAGGTAGTGTCTCTATATTTTCAAGGCATGAATCACCACGGCTAACTCTAGGTCATGGGTAGGGTAGTTCTTCTCATGCTTCCTCAGTTGCCTGAAAGCATAGGCAATCACCTTACCATGCTGCATCAAAACACATCCTAACCCAACACCTGAAGCGTCACAATAGACTACATAACCCTCTGTTCCTTCTGGCAACGCTAGCACTGGTGCTGATGTCAATCTGTCTTTCAGTTCCTGAAAGCTCTGCTCACATGCCTCCGTCCAATGGAATTTTGTTGCCTTCTGCATCAATTTGTTTAAAGGTGCTGCTAAAGTGGAAAATCCTTCCACAAACCTTCTATATACCCGACTACCCCAGGAAACTACGTACCTCAGTTGGAGTGGTACGTCTAGGCCATGTTTTCACTGCCTCTATCTTCTGCGTATTTACCTGTATAGTAGCATCTAACAAAATATGGACCAAGAAGGCTACTGAATTCAACCAAAATTCACATTTAGAAAATTTTGCATATAGCTGGCGATCTTTGAGAATCTGGAGCACTATCCATAGATGATCCTGGTGATCTGCCTATGAGCGGGAATACACCAGAATATCATAAATAAATACTATCACGAACAAGTCCAGGTATGGTCTGAAAACGTTGTTCATCGGGTCCATTAACACTGCTGGGGCATTTGTCAGTCCGAAGGACATGACTAGAAATTCAAAGTGGTCATATCTGATCCTGAAGGCAGTCTTTGGAATATCTCTTTCACGAACCTGGACCTGATGATATCCTGACCTTAATTCAATCTTTGAAAAATACCTCGCTCCCTGTAGATGATCAAACAGGTCGTCTATTCTGGGAGGCAGGTACTTATTCTTGATAGTGACTTTATTCAGCTGCCGATAATCTACACACATACGGAAGGAGCCGTCCTTCTTCCTTACGAACAGAACAGGCGCACCCCATGGTGAGGTACTCGACCTGATAAAGCCCTTGTTTAGAAAATCTTTCAATTGTTCCGTTAGTTCTCTGAGTTCAACAGGAGCCATCCGATATAGAGGAATAGATATAGGCGAAGTGCCTGGTAATAAATTGATTACAAATTCCCTTTCTGGGGGAATACCAGGAAGCTCATATGGAAATACGTCGGGAAATTCATTAACCACTGGGATAGATTGAAGGGTCGGAGGCTCTTCCCGAACATCCTGAACTCTGACAATATGATAAATGCACCCTTTTTCTATCAATTTTCTTGCCCGAAGATAGGAAACAAACCTACCTTTTGGCATGGCTTTACTACCTCTCCACTCCCGTACTGCCTCCCATGGAAAGTGGAATCGAACAATCTTGGTCCACATTCAACATTGGAATAACATGGAGCTAGTCAATCCATACCCATAATGGCATCAAAATCAACAATTTCTAGTTCTATCAATTCTGTCATAGTCTAACGACTGGAAACCTCTATTCTACACCCCCGATAGACCCTTCTGGCTATGATAGAGTCATCAACGGGTGTAGACACTGAGAAAGCTCGCCGAAGTAATTCCGGCATAATACTAAACTTCCGAGCCACTAACGGTGTAACATAGGACAAGGTAGATCCTGGATCTATCAACATTAAGCAGGATGAGAGCAAATGTTCAGCATACCTACCACAACATCTGGTGACGACTCTGATTCCTGTCGCCCCGGTAGTGCATAAGTACGGTCTGGGCCGACATCTAAACTAGAGGCCCCTGATTTTCCTTGGCCTCTATCGGCTGAAACTGAGGGCCTACGCCCTATGGGGATGCTGGAACTCATGATCCTGCCGAGGACCTATCCTGTCGATCCTGATCACCCTGACAATTCCTCATCTGGTGACCCTCCTGTCACAAATGTAGCACGCGGTGGAACCGTACCTGCATGCTCCAGAGTGGCGTTGACTACAAATAGGGCAAAGTGGTATTGTAAACCCACTCTGCTCCACTCCCCTCTACTGCTTTGAACCTACTACTCGCGAACCTTCGTCGGGCTCTGGCTGCCCTTGGTGACTACCTGCTCCTCTGCCGCTGCAGTGGAGGCGGGGGTCTAGGCGGCCTATCTGATAACCGTGGCCTTGGTCCTCCCCGGGACTCCTCCTGTAATTCACTCGGTCTGTCCCTGCAGCGTTGCTCCTGACTTGTCCTCCTAATCTCCTGTTGTCACTTTCTGATACCCTCAATATTCTGAGCAAAAGCCTGCACACAGGCAATATCCATATCCTCTTGCAGTGTGGCTGTGATGCAGGTCTCAACATATTTCGGGTTCAGCCCCATAATAAAGCAGTGTACCCTGGCTGGCATTGTGTCCACAAAAGCTGGGGCATAACAAGCCAAGGAATCAAACCACATGGTGTATTCCTGAACACTCATCGACCCCTACTCTGGGTGTAGGAACTGATTAACTCGGTCGTGTTGAATCTCCCGCGGTAGGTAATGATCCAAGAAAGCCTCTGAGAAGCTGGGCCAGGTCGTAGAGGAAACATCTCTCCCCCGAGACCTTTCCCAACTCTTATACCATAGCACAACGATGTCCCAAAGCCAGAATACAGCCAACTCAACCGACTCTGTAGGTGTAGCATGCATCACCTTAAAAATCCTCTGCATCTGGTCTAAGAAGTCTTGAGGGTCCTCAGTCCGATTTGTCCCTGTGAATTGCGGGGGACTTAGTGCTAGGAACTCTCAGACCCTCGAGCTACCAGGCCCTCCTAAGGATTCTTCAACTGTGGGTGGCATTGGTTGGCGCTGAGCAGCTATCATCTGGGCTAGCATAACCACCGCGCTCCTGACCTCCTAGTCAGATGGTACGAGTATAGAAACTGCCGGAGGCGATGCCATCACACCGTCCATCCCAAGAGGCTCCTGACATGGTGGAGACTACTGGGGAGGTCAAGTTGATACCTCCGTATCGTCCTCAGATCGGGATGATTCTGACCGAGGCTGAGGCACCCTATTGGTGCCCTCTCCTGCTGCTACATCTAGCCTCCTGCCTGTCGTAGGGTGTCACTGGTCCGACATTTCTCTGTAAGCAAAAGAGTATAATGAGCTTAGGGACTCAACCCTATACTGTACCGCTCTATAGCACTACTGAATAAGAAGAAAGAGTAACCATCCTATCATGCCTTACAGCCTCCTGCCTATAGTATATGGTGCACAACACATTCATAGACAAGACTCTACTTAGCATGGCTTGCCGACTCCCTGGGATACGACCTGCTCTGATACCAAGTTTGCCACGCCCCACCTTGGGAGGCATGAGTGGCACCTGGTTCCCCACTAGTACCTGAACTGCTGAGCTGACTGAGCCTAAGCACCTCTGGTACCGGCTTGACTCTAACTCTAGAATCAAGAAAACAACGGGCTATATAGCGGCTGTAAATACAACACCCGACTGACAAGGCCAATAGCCACCGTGAAAATAAACATCTAACTAGAGACAAACAATCATAGGGAGTCCTATGCAGGCCGACAAGGCCACCATGATATCTATTTATAACTGAAAAGTAAAATCAGATGCTAAACTAAACTATGACCGATAAGGCCACCAATCAATAGCTAAACAGGGCCCCACATGGCCAACACACATAATCTAAAACACATATGGGCCCTACACAGTCGAGATCATCTAACCACAGGGAAGTAACACAATCTACAAGCCTCTAGGAGTAATAAGATGGTCGGGACAAGGCCCCGACATACCCAAACTGTATAAACAAAAGAAGTAAACCTCTATCACCCAAGCACCAGAAGAAGGGAGCTGACGATTCTGTACGGATGACTGGAACTACGAGGGACCTGCTCCTCGTCTATTTATACCTGCAGGTAAGTAATGCAGCGCTCCAGAAGAGGGCGTCAGTACCACACATACTAAGTATGTAAAGCAGTTAATTTAAGTAACTGAAAGTAAGGAAATAAAACTGACAATAACTGAAGTAAAGAAAACGGACTGAAGATGACTAAAGTAGTGAAATCAGGGCTAAACATAACTGTAATAAGGAGGGTAGGGGTCATATCTGACAAGCGAGGTGTCTTACTGTCTAACTATCAGTAACTAAAGCAAGCATCAACCTTACCTGGCTCCCATAAGCCGGAAGGTACAATCAGCACAGAATAACCCACCTGGGCCCTTATTATCCCTAGTGAGTACACCTCAATCTATATACCCTTATCTAGGTCATATTGAGTCAACTACCAGCTATAAGCATCCTGTCGATCCCCTGGGCCCGCTTGGCCCCTGACTATAGCTGTGTCTGAGTCCGGAGGACTCCTGATATCTACACCCCGGGTGCAAATGCTCGGCATGGGTGAATATAAGGCCAACCACGGCATATGAGGATCTGGATCCCCATCTTCGTCCCTTGCGAATGGCATTCCACTCCGTAGAACAACGTCTCCTCGCCCCTGGTGGGCGGCGACACAGCTATTAACCCTGGGTGGTCATGGAAACAGGCGTAATCCAGCCCAAAACAATACAAATTACGAGCCTCAACTGACAACAACAACTAGACATGATAACATACTCCTAACATGCTTTACTGGGATTCATACTGGACTACTATGCTAAAGAAACTAACTTGCTGAAAGAAAATGCCTTAACATACCTCGTTCGCTGTTTACTGATTAACTGGCGAGTTTCAGCTCGTGTTCAACTATCCTTCTCAACTGTAATCATATTAACGGAAGAATAGGGATACTTTGTTACTATATTCGAAGAAAACAATGACTTATATATATATATATATATATATATATACTAACTATACTTCGACTTATCAAAAGATGATCAAAAACGCATAATTTCTCAGGAATCTAGAAGGGAGAAATACTTCCTTTAGGAAAGTGATCATATTGACGCTAGTTTGAAATAATTCCACCAACTTAGGCTCGGGGGGGCGATGATTCGTCGGGCATATTTTACGAAACTAACTCCATAGCGATGCTCTCTGCAGCCTTATACTTCACTACCCGGAGTTAATTTAGATTTGGACGGCATTTAGCGGCGTAATCGGATGATTTCCCAATGTTTTCCTTCGTTCTTACCTCTGCTGGCCAAGGATATATGAAAAATAATCTAACTTCTAAGTGTGAGGCCTTTATATACTTGAGGCGGAAGACAAGGCAACATGGCACTCTGCCGAACGCACCAATTTACGGGCGTGCCATGTTGGCTAATGCGGAGGAGATGCTCCGTGCCACTTTGCTCCTCTGGGCAGCTTGGTTCGGCGTCCTCTCGTGAAATCCCGACTTGGCACCCGTTCGGCCTTTCCCTGGGCCCTTTCCTCGTATGTATGGCACTCTAAAACTCTCAACCAACATACGAATAGGCCGACTAAATGTTAGAAACATACGGGGTGTAACAACTTTAGTCCAATATTATCTACTATTTCTTTTAACACCTTTTAGCAAGTTATAACTGAAATAAATAATTCCCTTCTGCCAGACTAAATTTAAGGACTATCTTTGGATAGGCTCCGAGAGGCACCTGACATCTTCTCCTTAGAGTAAATAAAATCATTACTTGGAATTTCAATAACTTTCGCAACTAAAACAAAGTTTACATTTTTACAAATGATTTTCCTAATATTTTTCTAAAACTTAGGTGGCGGCTCTAAAAAGTTTTTTAACCAGATAGAAGATTCGGATGTTACAAACATATTTTGATCTGTTCAAAATAAGGATGCGACAAAATGACGACTCTACTCGGCTTATCTAAATTTTAGGTTTTGGCCTTAGTAGGCTTATTTTGAAGATTTAGCACTTGAGGGATGTTTGCTTATTTTCCATTTATTGCTTATTAGATTACTAATAATTTTCTACACTACTTTGTTTGGAAGGACACAAGTCAAATCCATACTTGCATTCCTTATTTATTTGAAAATACTACATGTTACTATTTTCCTTACACTATCATTTGCACTTTCTATCAAGTCTTTGGACATACACTACACACACTGTGGTTCACACGAGAAGTTTTCTTTGTATTCCAACAAACCTTCTTTAGATTCTCTAGTTTACAAGTTGGCACATCTAGCTCATGTTGTTACATGTTAGTTAATAGGTGCTCCCATAGTACAATTCAATCATCAATTTAAAGTATGCATTAGACCCTTATATCAGGTTTTACCAGCTTCTTAGTGTTCTCAAATTTTAGATTATCCATAGCATCTATACTTTCAGACAGGGTCATTTCATGTTATTTTCAGTATGTTACTTATGATGTTCTTTCCATCAGGATCCTATTATAAACTGCATGACTCTTATACTTAGTACATTCCAAGTACTGATTCATACTTTCTATATTATATCATTTTATGATATAGGCTTAGCAGCATGGTTATCTCGCCTTCAGATTCAGCGCAACAGTACTCTTTTGGTGAGTCCTCATCTTTGGAGGACCGGAGTAGTTCTTTTTATGTTATCAACTATTTTAGTTTATCAGACTTTAGAGTTAGCTGAGAACTTGTCCCAGCAGCTCATCTTTAGTAGAGGCTTTTAGACATAGTTATAGTATTCTTCTATTTACAATTATCCACAGTTTTGGAGTATTTATATTTCCTATAATGAATGATTCTTTTGCTTCCGCTCAATTTTCTATTTAAATTCTTGTATGTTAGAAATATTCTAAGCCATGGGTTAGCTTGGGGTCCTTTGTGACTCTAAGTACTGTGTTGCATCTAGGGTGCATACTCAGGTCATGAAACCACCCTACCAGGTCATCATCTCCTTCACTGATAATAGACCCTACGGAAGAACCATAACCTAATCCAACTCAACTAACTTTATATGTCGAGTTTAAGGGAGCGCTTCATATGCTCACTCAACTTGTGGGCTCAGTCTCCGTGATAGGAATCAGCTCATGTGCATGTTAGCACTCAGAGTAAACCCAAGACATCCCAGATTAGGGAATTTCTCAACATGAGCCCTCAAGCAATCCACATATGGACCATATCTATGATGTACAAGTTGTAAGTGGGTTTGTAAGTTGAGTGTTGATAGAACCCACTTATTGGAAAACTGTAGAAAAGAGGTGAATCATTTATGCTCACGGTAAGGTCCATAATTCATTTCTATAACTTCATAAATAGACAAACCTCAAGATACCACATCATCAACAAAATGTTGGGCAAGTCATCTTAGGTGTGACGTAAATCCCTATCTATAGTCATACATGAAACGTAAGTCCAAAAACATATAAATACCTGGACAAGCCCTCTAGTCACTCCTTCAAAATATTTCCTAACAACTTGGGAGTTTTTGTTGAAACCGTCCGATGAGTTGGTAATTTACCAACTTATTTGGCTTTTAAGCATCAGTTATTGATTTGTTTTAATTCAATTTAAAAGGATTTATGTCTTTTATCCTCTTTTGTGTAGGAATTTATTTGAAACAAAGAAGGTGAAGAAATTTAGTTGAAAGAAATCTGCCGGATAAAAAAACAAGGACATGCGTGCCACAAGTATGCACCTATGTTTAGCAGGTGCCACATAGAAGGATCAGGATGTTACTGGAATTATACTTTCATATTGCAAGTTGGCATCTGCAGACCGCAAATGCCAATGCAGAAGGCCCTAAGGGAGCACTATTTTAGCCTGTTAAAGCACATATGACCAGCACATCAGCAGCAGCAAAACGCAAGTGCTAGCAAATGAGCCGCATCTCTTCTGAAGGACAAAATTTCCCAAGAAGGAAAACATGTTTTTGAGAAGCTTCCAAGGGCATTTTTGGTAGTTAAACTAATTATTACCCTTTTTGTCCAAAAAGCACATTAGGGAAGAAAGAGAAGATTACATCACATAGATAGAGTGATAGAGATGGTACATTTTTTGATTTTTTTTCTTCATCTTCTTTGGGAAAAACCCCATTGCTGAAGGTTAAAAAGCTTAGAATTGATTTTATTTTCTAAAGATGAATGGAATTGAGGAATTTTCCTCTAGTATAACTTCTCTTTCTTTGATTATGAGTCGCTAAATTCCTTTCTAGGGGTGTGTGTGGATGATTGGTGTTTAGATGTAAGTGTGTATTACTAATTGATCTTAGATTTGAGTAGAAAGCATGGATCTATTGATTTCTTCAATTTTTAATTGGGTAATTAATGGTTGCAAACATTAATTGAGCTCTCTAACTTTGCTTTTAGTTGAAAAAGAAAAGTGGGATTGGGTAAGAATTCAATAATGGGGATTTTGAGCTTTAATCTATTGGATGGAGTTAGAGATAGCCTATACCCAATTCAAACTCCATTAAAGTGTTAGAGCTAGAAATAGTCTAAACCCTTCCTCAAGCATTATTTTGTTGTTTAGTAGATTTTCGATGGTGTTTGAAAAAACCCAAAGTAGACACACTCTTTTGGTTGAGAAACTTAGAGTGTAACTCAAAGACAAGGCTATCCATGCATTAATTAAATCTAAGGCTCTTAGTTAATACCTATTAAGTCGATGCCCCATCAAATGCACATCCCAAGTCTCTCATCTTACTAGCAACAATCATTTTCCCTTGCTTGATCTTACATTTTCAATTGATACTTGTTCACACCCTTTCTCCCAAATTTTATTTTATTTTTTGTACATGTGATAACACTCAAATTACACCCCTGAAGAAGTATAACGCGTATGTTTTCAATAAAGAACCCAATTAGGTTAGGGTCGATCCCACAGACAATATGGTGAAGATATAGACTAATGATAGTATTTACACTTTTAGTTCAATTATTTCTAAAAAAGTAGGGGTTTTTAAAAGTAAACAAGTAACAGTGTAGTAAATTGATGTTGTGATCAAGTTTATGCAAATAATTAGGGAAGCACTCCTCATGGATTCATAACTACGTCAGGTTATTATACTAGTTATCTATCCCAACATTTAGCCGACAAAATTGATAAAATAGATTCACCCAAATGATTGATTCGTCCCTATGGAATAACTATATTGAATTATCGAATTAGGTCTCTTGAGTGATATCACTTTGACCTTTATCAATTTTTTCCAAATTAATTATCCTGCGGTTGCAATTCAAGTTATTCAATTAAACTGAAGTTCAAGGCTTTGTTGTTCTTCTCTTTTCCTAATCACTACTTCTCTAGGTTCAATCAAGTAGAGAATACAGGCAAGTTCCTTAAGTTGCACACTATTGAGAAATGTTTATGATAAAGAGATAAGCAATACAGGCATTTGTATTGGTTTAGAATCACTTTCTGTTAACCCTAGTTAGTCATTCCACCATGGTTCCCACAACCCTTATTGTGGGAGGTTAAGCTACTCATATTTGCAATAATAAATTAGATTTAATAGAAAAAAAACAAAATTAACAGCTTACAATGATGATGAAACAAAAACCTAATTGATAATTGCACAATCAAACTATGAACAAATCAAGAACAATGATAAGTTATCCCAAGTAATTCATGTATTTGATCTCCAAGTTATGTTAGAAGGCTCATAAATCACACTTACAGAGAAACGTATCTGTCTCTCAAAGAAAAATAACTTAAAAGTATATATACAAATATTATAACTCTTTCCTTAATTAATAGGGAATCTTTGGTCGCCACTACCTACGAGTCGTAGTTAAGAATCACGAGTCATAGGAGGCTTCCGTGATGTCAATATGCAGCTTCTGTCTTCTCAGGTATGGAAAGTTTGTACGGCTCATATAAAGTTTCTACGAGTTGTAAGTGCTTATTGTGGTCTGAGCTTCTAAATTCTGGCATCCTCTGAATCTCACCATGAGTCCTTGGTACCATTCATACCTTGGTGTTATGAATCATGGAATATGCTTGTAATTTTGGATTTGCTAGTTGACATAGTCTCTAAAATTTCCATTGACTCCTCACTACAGTTTGTATGTAATCACTATAGTTCGTAATTTCCATTCGTACTAGGATCTTCTGCAAGTGCACCTCCTCTGAAGTTTTTCATGACTCCTGTATGGTTCATACCAGGATCGTATGTCTCATACCACGAGTCATACTTTGCCCCAGCATTTGTGCAATTTCTCTGAATTTTTAGCTACAGGTGCTAGGTATGGCTCATACCAATAGGGTACGGCTGTTGAAACCCAATTTTTACCTTCTTATGCCCCGTCTAAGCTACTTATTAATATACATACATATACTTTAAAATTATCCTTTGAACGTAGTTGTTTAGTATGTATTAGTAATATTTTAGTGTTAAAATTATCATATATAATTAGTTTTTTCATACTTATTTATTTATACATCTTTCAAGTTATATTTTAAAAATACATTATTAGTTTCAAGTTATTAATTTTCCAATGTTATATGTAATCACGTCATATTATATAATAATATATACATACATATTTTCAATTAAACAAGCTTTTATATACAAAATGTTATTTACTTAGTTTGATAAATTATGTATATATATTTAATTACATACTAAAAATATTTGTATTGCTTTATCATGCATTAAGACATTATGTCATCTATTTGCTAAATTATATACAAATCTAGTATTCTTATTAATTATATGTAACACCCCAAGAGTTTCTAAGATCATATCCAAGACTTAAAGAAAGAATTCAGTTGGAAGTGGAAAATTTGCCTCAGAAAGAGTTGTGGTACGACCCATTATGTAATCCTACGAGTCGTGGTAAGACTTGTGACAAGAAAACAATGAATGTTCCTTCCCAGAGCTCAGGGGTAACGATTCACATCACGACTCCTGAAGTGAGGTAACGAGTCGTGGTGTCCACCATTACGAGTAGTAGTTCAGTGAGTCAGGGTCAAGGTTTTGGTGGACCACGAGGGAAGTGAAGACTCATTGGGTTAAGTAACGAGTCGTCTTGAGGAGTCGTTAAGTGGAAGTTCAGAAAGAGGTGCACGTATGGCTCACTGGAAATGGATGATACGATGAGCCATTTAGACATGAAACAACTCATTATGTCAGTCACTGGATGAATTTTAAGAAAGTATATCACCTGAGGCAGCGGTAACGACAGAGGAAAGGATGAGTCATTGGGTCAAGTAACGACTCGTCATGTTAGGTGGTGGGGCGAAGGAGCAGAAATTGGTTTCAGTGGTAATGAAGGGAGTCACGGGTCGTGGAATACTTCATGACCCATGAATTTAGTCGTTGGAAAGCTATTGAATTTGAAGAAAATTTCCAGTACACTTCACAACTTGGCACCACGAGTCCTCCCTGACCTCACGACTCGTGCAGTGCTTGTGAGGATTGGCAGGGTCCTTTTTCCTGTGAATTTCCTAAGATGTTTTCTTAATTTTCTAAGCTCCTCATTCCTAAAATACATTCTTCTGGGCATTAGGTGGGACGGTTTTAAGGGGGATATCTAGCCTAATCCCTCATTCCATCCTAAAGCACTCACAAATCCTTCTTCTCCCTTTTTTTCTCAAGGCTCAAGAACTAGGGTTCCTCTCCAAGGTGCAGCTGCTTCAAGAACTTTAGAGAGATCCTTCAACCAGGTATGTGGGACTTCAACAAGGATCTCCTTTCGTCCTTGTGTCCCGAGTTTCATGTTTAAACCCTAGTTACTTGATTTTAGAAAAGTATGCCTTAAAACCCCAAGCTAAGCATGATCCCTCACGTGTCTTCCGTTAATTTCATGGATCTCATGATAAGCAACAATGTATGTTATTTAAATTACTTCCAAATCCATGATTTAGGTATATGAAATAATAGTAGCAAGTTTTCTAGAGTTTTACTATGCATTAACACTATTTTCAAGTTATGGCTCTTATGAAGTATGGACATGATTTTTACCATGACATCACTATGCATGTTTAATGTATGATTGGAATCTATGAGTTTGCATGAATATAGAACCTATAATATACATTATGCTCTTAGTTTATGATGTTGTGAATTGAGCAAGAAAAATTATGTCTATGATTTCCCTAGACTCTCAGGCCTCTGGTTAGCTGAAAGTTACTTAGTCTTGGTCCTTATGATAAATTAGGGTAGAACTTGCATGATTTGTAACAAAGCAGAAATGTTATGTTGATATGTTAGATTTCGCTCGAGTTATGACTGATTAATATATATCCTTCAGTAGAAGTTAATATCTTTGTATATTTAGCCTCAGAGTCTCAGTCAACACTCAGAACACTTAGAGTTTTACAGAAAGGCCATTTATCAATTTTACTATGGTCTTTCCATGAGTTGTCAATGGTGCCTCCCAGATATCAAATATCAGTTTTTAGTTATTAGTTTCAGTTAGTTCTTTAGATAGTTATGACGCTTCCAGATAAGCAATTCTGGCCAGTCTTAGAACCACCGGCTTCAGCTTCAGTCTATTCTTTAGATGGTTACAACGCTTCCAGGTAAGTAGATCTGACTAATCTGAGAATGCCAGTTACAGAATCTGGTCTGATAAGACTCTCAGGGTACATCCAGATAAGTATGCCTGACTTAGTCTTGGGCCCCAGTTTTGAGCTATCAATTTGGTAGTAGTAGTCATGTTAGGACTATCCAGTGGGAGTAGGAGTTAGCATTGAGAGGGCCGGGGTTCCAGGGCACCCAGGTTCGAGAACTATGTTGTCACCATAGGTTATTTTTATTGTCCTTATGTCCCCAGACTTGTAATCACCCAGTTCATGCCTTTATACTCTGGCAAGGTATATTCAGTCCTACCGATGGGGTGTATACATCGAACTCCACGTCTAGCTCACGTGGTTATATATCGGTTATAGCCTCTCCCACTAGTCGGTACAGTTTCAGTTTAGCTCATCTCAGAACAATTTTAGTTTACTCAGTTTAGTTCAGTACAACTGTTTCAGATTCAGTGTCCCAATTTTAGGGCATGTCTTTAACCATCAGACAGGGTTATTTTGACTATTTCAGTTATATTTCAGTTTATATGATTTTAGTATTTCAGTTGGACATTGCATGTCATTATAGTTTAGTTAATTTTTCTTTATGTTGTATTTTCTCCCACTTACTCAATATATTCAAAGTACTGAGGCATACCTTCCATGTTGTATCGTATTATGATACAGGCTCAGGTTCTCAATCTTAGCACCGCTAGCATATCTTTTTTAGGCGATATCAGCTATACCAATAATGAGTCCTCATCTTTCAAGGATGATGTTTATTTTCTTCAATTACTTTTATACAGTTAGACTTTAGAGCTAGTTGGGGGCTTGTCCAAACAACTAATCATATATAGATGGCTTTCAGACATAGATTCAGACTTTCAGTTACGTTTTCAGATGTTCAAACTTTTATTATCCAGTTATCCTTAAATAGTTTTATTATTTAAGATTCCGCTATGTTTTACTCATATTACCCGTGTTATGATAGACCATGGATTGGCTTGGAGTTACTTGTGACTCCAAGTACTGTATCTCGTCCAGGATATAGACTCGGGTCATGACAAACTTAGTATCAGAGCCCTAGGTGTAGAGTATCCTAGGACGTCTAAAAGTTGTGTCAGGTAGAGTCCTTTGTATGGGTGTGAAGTGTTCCACACATATGAGGGGGAGGATACAAGGCATTTTGAAGAAAAATTCCCTTCTTTCATTATTCTTATCGTTTGATAAAGTGTAAACTCTAACGTTTCCCTGATCAGTGCTTTACGTGGTTGCAGAAAATGCCTCCTAGAAGAGAGATTGGAAGAGGGAAAAATAACGGGAATCCACTAGCACCAACAACTCCAGTAGGCCCCCTTAGTGGGCAAGTGACGGATGCGGAACTCAGGGCTGCCCTCAGAGTGTTAATACGGGCCACGATCACTCAACTTAATCAGCAGACAGACGCACCTAGGAACCCTACCAAAGAGATGATAACTACCAGGGTTCAAAACATCACAAAAAGGAATTCACCTGAGTTTCACGGTCCGAAAACAGATGGAAAGTTCAAGGGAAAAGAAAAGGGGAGAATAAGAGCAAGGATAGGGGACTCACGATATTCCCAATGAATTATGAGTGGTGGACCTCATTTCCAGTCGTGTAAAAGATCATTAGCCCCAACTCCATTGATAGCCAATGCTCCAACCAAACCCAAAGTAAGGGTGATTACATACCCAACTTGCAAGAATTGGGGGAAGAACCATTTGGAAGAACATATGGCTGGTTGAAGTGGTTTTTCTTGGTGCGGCAAGTTGGTCCATAAACACAGAGATTTCTTAGCAGCCAAACAGGGAAAAGATAGAGCCTTAGCTACCTCTTCTACAGCGTTGCCAGGTCGCCCAGCTTGCGAGAAATGTGGAAGGAGCCACCTCGATAACTGTTAGCTCTGTAAGAAAGGATGTTTTTGATGTGGTCAATTGGGCCATAGAATAAAGAATTTCCCTTTTTCTAGATGTGGGAAGACTCAGCCAACCATTCCAGCAGCTCTAGTAGCTCGCCCATCTCAGCAGGGCCCAATATTTAGTGCATATGGCAGACAACTCAAGATATAGTTGCAGGTATGTTATGAACATTTTATGTTGATTCTTGCTTGTTGTTAGTCCCAGCAGCCACAATATGAGGTATGATATGCCTTTAGAATGCAGTATGAGAATTGATCTGTGACTAATATGAAATAGATATAAGTATGAAGCCTTCAGTGATAGCTTTCGAGGAGAGTGAGAAGTCAAGAGTTATTGATGTTAACTTATACTTAAGAAAGGATCTAAGATATTGAGAATGATGACTTTAATCTAAGGGGGAGATGATAAGTTAAGAAGGCCAAGTCAAGTCCTAAGTTTTCTAGTAGAAGGGCTCCAGAAATAATAGCTATAGGATGTCAATCCTTCCTATTTAGCTATTTTCTCTTGTATTTTAGTTGACACTACATTCTGCTTATGCTTATGTTCATACTCCTAGAATTATAGATAACCGTTTCAGACAACGATCCCATTCTTACTCCATGAGTAATAAAATCTCAGCTTCATGTCATGAAACTCGTTATGTACAGACTCATGTCTCATAATATGTTTAGCTTCAAGAACCCAGTCTCTTAGATTCTCCTTAACGGTTCAACAGATAATGCTACATCATGTGTATGCTCAGACTAGGCTCCTTGAATGATTCATGCTTGCGATTTCCTTACTTTAAGCCATGTCTACATTCACCTATCAGGAATGATTGTTTTAATAGATATACTAAGAATAACTTTCTATTTATACCCTAGATGCTCAATATGTAGAAGTTCATGAGACACAGTTGTTGGTCCTACTAGGGAGACAGGGAAATTCTTGGATGGTATATGATGTAGAGGAGTCGTTAGATGATTTTAGTGATAGGCTTGAATGGTGTGGTGGTATTCAGGGAAGTTATTGTAGCTAGCAAGGTGTCTCTAAAGATTTTACCCAGGAAAGGGGTGATGAGGTTTTGGTGAGGATGACAGTCTCTTTTATGATGAGGTTCTAGTTGAGATTTTTGACCGTCAAGATCATAAGTTGGGCGAAATAAAGAAGTTGTTTCAGTGAAAGTTTTAAGGAACACTCAGCTTGTAGGAGGAACTGCTTGGGAAATCGAATTCAGATAAGGCCACCTATTCAAATATCATAAAGAAGTTATGGGATTTACAACTCCGTCCCTAACTGCTCAGTTCCAGCTTGAGGCAAACAATTTCTCCTTAGTACCCTACTCAGTTCCATGTCAGCTTCATATCCTTTAGTTATTCTCATATCTTAGCATGCATGTACAATTCGAAAACTCAGTTAAGATATGTAGTTCAGCTCAGAGTTAGATACTCCATTGGCATTCAGCCATAACATTCAGTTCTCGAGATTGCAACTTTTTCCCTAGCCTTTTAGCTCGTCACTCTGTCAGTTCTCAGTTTCAGGTGCTCAATATTTGGGATTTAATTTTTGAACCTATCCTTTCAGTATGTTTAACCTACATCCAAGGATGAATATTCCCAAGGGGGCGATATTGTAATACCCCAAAAGTTTCTAAGATCAAACCCAGACTTAAAGAAAGAATTCAGTTGTAAGAGGAAAATTTGCCTCAAAACAAGTCATGGTATGACACGTTAGGTGATCCTATGAATCATGGTAAGACTCGTGAAAAGCAGTTAGTGAATGTTTCTTCCTACAGATCAGGGGTAACGGCTCACATCATGACTCATGAAATAAGGTAACAAGTTGTGGAGTCCATCGTTACGAGCAGAAATTCAGTGAGTTGGGGTCAAGTTTTCGATGGACCAAGAGGGAAGTGATGACTCATTGGGTCAAGTAACGAGTCATCCTGAGGTGTCGCCAAGTGGAAGTTTCAAAAGAGGTGCACGTATAGCTTAGTGCCAGCGGACAATACGCCGACCCATTTGTACAGGAAATGACTCATTAAGTTGGTTGTTGGAAGACTTTTCGAAAAGTATATCACCCAAGGCAGTGGTGATGATGGAGGAAAGGACGAGTTGTTGGGTCAGGTAACGACTCATCATGTACAGTTGTGGGGCGAAGGAGCAGAAATTGGTTTCAGTGGTAACAATGGGAGTCATGAGTCGTGGAGTACTTCACGGCCCGTGAAGTGAGTCGTTGGCAAGCTGTGGAAATTGAAGAAAACTTCCAGCACACTTCAAGACTTGGCACCAAGAGTCGTCCCTGACCTCACGACTAGTGGAGTGCCTTGTGAGGACTAGCAGGGTCCTTTTTCCTATGAATTTCATAGGGTGTTACGTAATTTTCTAAGCTCCTCACTCCTAAACTACATCGTTCTGGGAATCATATGGGATGGTTTTAAGGGGGATATCTAGCCTAATCCCTCATTCCATCCTAAAGCATTCACAAATCCTTATTCTCCCGTTTTTTCTCAAGGCTCAAGAACTAGGGTTCCTTTCCAAGGTGCATCTGCTTCAAGATCTTTAGAGAGATCCTTCAACCAGGTATGTGGGTGTTCAACAAGGGTCACCTTTAGTCCTTGTGTCTCGAGTTTCATGTTTAAAGCCTAGTTACTTGATTTTAGAAAAAGTATGCCTTAAAATCCCAAGCAAAGCATGATCCCTCATGTGTCTTCCATTAATTTCATGGTCCTCATGATAAGCAGCAATGTATGTTATGAAATTACTTCCAAATCCATTATTTAGGTATATGAAATAATAGTAGCATGTTTTCTAGAGTTTTACTATGCATTAGCACTATTTTCAAGTTATGTATCTTATGAAGTATGTACATGATTTTTACCAAGATTTCACTATACATATTTAAAGTATGATTTGAATCTATGAGTTTGTATGAATATAGAACCTATAATATACATTACACTCTTAGTTTATGATGTTGTGAATTAAGAAAGAAAAATTATGTCTATGATTTCCCTAGACTCTCAGGCCTCTGTTTAGCTGAAAGTTCCTTAGTCTTGGTCCTTATCATAAATTAGGGTCGAACTTGCATGATTTGGACTAAAGCAAAAATGTTATGTCGATATGTTAGATTTTGCTCGAGTTATGACTGATTAATATAGTTCCTTGAGTAGAAGTTAATATTGATAATGTCCAAAATATATACTTAATGCAATGAATATACACGATCGAAGTATCAAAACAAGTAACCCGAAGAGTGCCACGGTCGAATCCCACGAGGACTAGGGAATGATAGTTACAAGTGTCGGTTGAGAAATTGACGTTAGCACTGCGAAGATTTAATATAAAAACAAATAAAATTGGGGGATTGAAATTTGTGGAGAATTATATTGGGTGATTTAGTGAAATAAAATAGCAAGTCAGCTAAGTTGTCAACAAGAATGTGAAAGACTAGAGGTGTAGTGTAGATGAAATACTAACTAGATCGGGACATGCCAGTTCATCTTACGAGTTCAACAAGTGTAAATAATCATGGGAAGTGGGTGATTACAGATTTTTAGCCTTTTAATTACCTCTTACTAGAGTTTTGTCAAACCTCTAATCCTAATTTAGCTCAACCCGATTTGATTTGGATTAGCAATTGCACTAACTTCTAGCTATTAGCTGCTAATAAGGAATGAGAATGCAATTTTAGCTATTTCTAGCCTAATTTCACAATATCTTCTCCATGCCCATGTCACACCCTGCCTTGGGGGGTATGACTGGCACCTGGTGCCCTACTAGGACCTGAACTGCTGGACTGCTAAGCCTTGGCACATCTGGTGCCTGGCTAGCTCTAACTCACATTTCTGGAAACAAAGGGCTATATAACGGCTGTAAACACAGCCCCCGGCCCATTGGCCTATAGCCTCCTGTACCTGTACTGACAGCTGACCAGAAACATGTCAATATAGGGAAACCTATGCGGGCCGACAAGGCCACCATGCTGTCTAGTTATCTATAACTCAATCCTGAAGTACTAGAAAGCTATGTGACCGGCAAGGTCACCACTACTGGCAAATTATGGCCCCACACGACCAACATAAAAGAAAGAAAGAGTACTAACAGCTATACAACTGCACGGCCTCACACGACTGGCTCATCTGACCACAGGGAATTATATACAGACTGCAAGCCTCTAGGAATAGCAATAGAAATGATCGGGACAGGGCCCCGACCTACCCGTACTATACAACCAAAAGAAAATGAAATACACCTCTGGAATTTAGTCTCCGGATAACAGGAGCTGAATACTCGATCGCTGACAGGAATCACATGGTATCGCCTGCTCATCTATGAGTACCTGCAGGCAAGTAATGCAGCGCCCCACCGGGCGTCAGTACCGCTGGTACTGAGTATGTAAAGCAATAACTGAAAGCGAAATATGAAAACAACAATGTAACTGATGAAACTGAAGTATGAAGAAATAGATTAACTGTCTAATAATGTAAGTCATACCTTCTCTCATATATATACTGGAAGGAAGGAGTCGTACCTGGAGACGTATCGTTCTACTTCGGATCTACTCGCATCTAACGTAACATGGCATAACATACATAACATAACATGGCACAAACAAACCTTACCCGGCCCCCATAAGCCGGGAGGTACAACCAGCACAGAATCTACACCCCTACCCCGATCATCCCATCTCCTATAACCCCTGTAAGCATCCTGCCGGTCCCCTGGGTATGCACTTGGGCTCGCTGAGCCCCTGACTATAACTGTACCTGAGTCCGAAGGACTCCTGAATCAACACCCGGGCGTATCCGCTCGATGGGGGTGTATAAAAGCCGAC
Organism: Datura wrightii; assembly: GCA_035772735.1. Classification (NCBI taxonomy): domain Eukaryota; kingdom Viridiplantae; phylum Streptophyta; class Magnoliopsida; order Solanales; family Solanaceae; genus Datura; species Datura wrightii. The sequence goes on from JASDFA010000007.1 coordinate 104,531,799, forward strand.
CAAGGCAAAATATGGGGAAAACTGGCATCCCATCTTCGTCCCCTGGGGGACGGCATGCCACTCCGTAGAGCGACGTATCCTCGTCCTCTGGCAGACGAGTCGATACAGCTATTAACCCTGGGGCGGTCATGGATGCTAGGTAGTCCAACCCCAAGCAATACAACGGTCTCAACTAGTAATACTGTCTGCATATCTCACATGCTGAGGCTAATAGGGGTAAAGTATCGTATATATTACATGCTGAACTAGTAATAGTAATCTGTACGTATTTAATACGTGCTGAGGCTGGTAAATATATACATATGAATGTAGTCTCCTGCCAGACTGTTCTAGGGCTAATACTGAACAGGATATAGTCTTTCTGCTGAAACTATGTTGTATACTGAGTTTCTATAGTAACATGATTTACTAGTTCTAATATGCTTTCTAGCTTCATTTTAACTTGTCGTTCTATCTCTGAGATATCTTATGGATATTACATTGCTTTACTGGGCTTTAACTGAATACAATGATACCCTAACATTCCGCATTATATCACATACTGAGCATGCTGTGCAGTCTCTGATACTTGTATTAGAATTTATATCGTGCTAGCAAGTCTCGTGCTGAACATAACATAATGTTTCTTGTATCGTACCATCATTCATAATAAATGTCAACATAGCTTCTGAATATTCTATCGGCCTTTAAATAACTGTACTGTACCAAGATTACTAACTTGCCGAGGAAACTAACTTTACATACCTTATCCTTGAATTATTCGTCTGTCGGACGAGACTCAGCCGGTACTTCAACTATTTTCTCCTAGCTGCATTCATAAATATGTCAATTAATACTAAATACAGCTTTACTTTAAAAGACAACATCACTTTAGATATAGTTTATAGCCTAAACTTAGGCTTATCAAAAGACGGTCGAAAACTCGCTATTTTTCAGCGGTCCAGAAGGGAGAAATATTCACTTCACAGCTAGGAACACATAGACACTAATTTAGAGCAATTCCACTTACCTTAGCTTGGTGTCTCGACGATTCGTCGGCCGTATTTCACGAAACCTAATCCGTAGGAATGCTCTCTACTGCTAAATACCTCAGTATCTGGAGTTAATTTGAGTTTGGACAACGTTTAGCAGCGTAATCGGACGAAAATTATATTATTTCTTCGATCCTTTTCCCTTCTCTACGTTTGCCCTCTGTTTTCTGGAATTTCTTAAGTGTTTAAATGTTTTAAGCCCGAAGTGGGCTTTATATACTTGGGCCTGGACAAGGCCAACATGTCACGGAGCCAACGCGGAGGCCTCTCCTCCGTGACACGCTGCCATCGCGGAGGGGCTCTGCCTCGGCTCCTTCCGCGATGGTTCGACAGGTTTCTCGTCCGATCTTTTCCCGGGCCTTTCTCCAGCACGTATGGCCTTCAAATATGCTTAACCAACGTGCGAATAGGTCATTTAGGTGCCGGGAATTCTACGGGGTATAACAGTCTCCCCCCCTTAAGAACATTCGTCCTCGAATGTACACTGTGATCTAGAGGACTACTTACTTACTTTCTAGAAAAATTTTGGCAGAGTTTCCTCTGTAATATGGACTATAGCAAAAACCTGAAATGCAGAAAAGTCCAACACAGGCACTGCACGTAATATTCTAGGATCCACTGGATAACTAAATATCAATCTTTCTCATTTACACACATACAACTATAAGGTACTGCATAAGTAACAATACGGACATACCTGTTGCCTGACTAGGCCTGAAATAGGTGAGGGTATCTAGCTTTCATATCTTCTTCAGCTTCCCACTTCATTTCCTCATGGTTCCTGTTACGCCACAATACTTTGACAGATGCAACATCTTTAGTCCTCAACCTACCAATCTGTCTGTCTAAGATAGCTACGGGAACCTCTTCATATGCTAACGCTTTTGTGACCTGGACATCCTGAACTGGAACTACTGTAGAGGGGTCCCCTACAAACTTCCTTAACATAGAGACATGAAATACTGGGTGAACAGATGCCAACTTCGGAGGCAAGTTCAATTCGTATGCAACTCGTCCTATTCTTCGCCGAATCTGATATGGTCCAATGAACCTCGGGCTAAACTTGCCTTTCTTGCCGAATCTCATCACCCCTTTCATCGGAGATACTTTCAGATATACCCAGTCATTTACCGCAAATTCTAGATTTCTACGCGGCATATCTGCATAAGACTTCTGGTGGCTCTGGGCAGTCAGTAAACGTTCTCGAATAAGCTTTATCTTTTCCTCTGACTGCCGAACAATGTCTGGGCCAACCAATGCTGATTCTCCCATTTCAAACCAGCCTACCGGCGACCTATATTTTCGCCCGTATAATGCCTCGAAAGGCGCCATCTGAATAGTTGAATGATAACTGTTATTATAAGCAAATTCAATCAACGAAAGATGCTCATCCCAGCTACCCCCAAAATCTAGCACTCACACTCGCAGCATATATTCGAGTGTCTGAATTGTACGTTCAGCCTGCCCATCTGTCTGAGGATGGAATGCTGTGCTCAAGTTAATCTGCGTTCCCAAACCTTTCTGAAACAACTGCCAGAATCTAGCTGTGAATTGTGCTCCCCTATCTGAAATGATGGATACCGGCACTCCATGCAATCTAACTATTTCTCTAATATATAATTCGGCATAATCCTCAGCTGAAAAGGTAGCCCTTACTGGCAGGAAATGAGCTGATTTTGTCAACCTGTCAACTATTACCCAAATGGAATCATTTCTGCGTCTGGTACGGGGTAACCCTGTTACAAAATCCATGTTTATCGTTTCCCATTTCCACGTAGGCACCGTTATATCTTGCGTCAAACCGCCTGGCTTCTGGTGCTCTGCTTTCACCTGCTGACAATTAGAACATCTAGATACAAATTCGGCTATCTCAGCTTTCATACCTGGCCACCAGTAGATGTCTCTGATGTCGTGGTACATTTTGGTTGCTCCTGGATGGAGGGAATAGCGAGCATAATGTACCTCATGCATGATCCGCCCGCGAAGCCCTGAAACATTCGGGACACAGAGGCGGCCCTTACAGCGTAGCACATCATCCTCAGTTATCTGAAAATCTGACTCCTTACCTCTCTGAATTCTATCTCTGAGTTGGACCAAATCAGGATCCTCGTACTGTCATTCTTTTACCTCTGTGACTAATGATGACATAGCAGAATTCTGAATTACTGCTCTATTATTTTCTGTTTCCATTACTCGAACGGCTAAACCAGCTAACTGATGAATTTCTTTGGCTAACTTCCACTTCTCAGGTCGTAAAAACGTCAAACTTCCCGTTGACTTACGGCTCAGGGCATCTGCTACAACATTAGCTTTTCCGGGGTGGTATAGAATATTCACATCATAATCTTTTAACAGTTCCAACCAGCGGCGTTGCCGTAGATTCAACTCCCTCTGAGTAAAAATATACTGTAAGCTCTTATGATCTGTGTAAATATCAACATGGACACCGTACAGGTAATGCCTCCACATCTTTAAGGCGTGGATTACTGCGGCCAATTCCAGGTCGTGGGTAGGGTAATTCTTTTCGTGTTTCCTCAGCTGTCTGGAAGCATACGCAATTACTCTACCATGCTGCATCAACATACAACCTAACCCGACACCTGACGCGTCGCAATAGACTGAATAACCTTCTGTGCCTTCCGGCAATGCTAACACTGGAGCGGAGGTTAATCTGTCTTTCAGTTCCTGGAAGCTCTGCTCGCATGCCTCTATCCATTGAAACTTTGCTGCTTTCTGTGTCAATTTGGTTAGAGGTGCCGCAATGGTCGAGAACCCTTCAACGAACCTTCTGTAATATCCTGCCAACCCCAAGAAGCTACGAACTTCAGTCGGAGTAGTAGGCCTAGGCCATGACTTAACTGCTTCTATTTTCTGCTTGTCTACCTGTATACCAGCATCTGAGACGATATGCCCTAAAAAGGCCACTGAGTTAAGCCAAAATTCACACTTAGAAAATTTAGCATACAGCTGACGGTCCCTGAGAATCTGGAGCACTGTCCGCAAATGAGTCCGGTGATCTGCTTCAGAGCGAGAATACACCAAAATGTCATCAATGAATACTATCACGAACAAGTCCAGGAAAGGTCTGAAAATACTGTTCATCAGGTCCATGAAGACTGCTGGGGCATTCATTAACCCGAAGGACATGACTAGAAATTCAAAATGCCCATATCGGGTCCTAAACGCTGTCTTAGGAATATCTCTCTCACGTACTCGGACCTGGTGATATCCAGACCGCAAGTCAATCTTAGAAAAGTATCTGGCTCCCTGCAACTGATCAAATAGGTTATCAATTCTGGGGAGCGGGTACTTGTTCTTTACTGTAACTTTGTTTAGTTGCCGATAATCTATGCACATTCGGAGCGAGCCATCTTTCTTCCTCACAAACAAGACTGGCGCACCCCACGGTGAAGTACTCGGCCTGATGAAACCTTTATCCAACAAATCTTTCAACTGCTCCTTTAATTCTCTGAGTTCTGCAGGAGCCATACGATAGGGAGGAATTGATATCGGCTGAGTGCCTGGTAACAAGTCAATAGCAAAGTCTATTTCCCTTTCTGGGGGAATACCAGGTAACTCATCAGGAAACACATCAGGGAATTCATTCACCACTAGAACAAACTGGATTGTCGGAGATTCTGCTTGGACATCCTGGACTCTAACCAGATGGTAAATACATCCCTTAGATATCAACTTTCTCGCCAGAAAGTAGGAAATAAACCTACCTTTTGGCGTAGCGGTGCTGCCCTTCCACTCTCGCACTGCTTCTCCAGGGAAGTGGAATCGAACCGTCTTGGTCCAACATTCAACGTTGGCAAAACACGGTACTAACCAATCCATACCCATTATGGCATCGAAGTCTATCATTTCTAACTCGACCAGATCTACTGTGGTCTGACGGTCAGCAACCTTTACTGTACACCCGCAGTAGATTCGGCTAGCTGTGATAGAGTCACCGACGGGCGTGGATACTAGGAAGGGCTGCTGCAATGACTCTGGTACAATACTAAACTTTCGTGCCACAAATGGAGTAACGTAGGACAAAGTAGACCCTGGATCAATCAACACATAAGCAGGGTGCGAGCAGATAGTTAACATACCTGTCACAACATCAGGCGACGCTTCTGAATCTTGCCTCCCTGGTAAGGCATATGTGCGGCTTGGACCCGCACCTGTACTGGAGGTCTCTGATCTGCCCCGACCCCTGCCTGCTGAACCCGAGGGCTTGCGCCCTACCGAGGATGCTATGGCTCGTGACCCCGCAGATACCCTATCCTGTCTATCCCAGTCCTATCGACCTCTGGCTGGGCAATCTTTCATCAAATGGCCTTCTTGGCCACAAATATAACATGCGGTGGAACCATACCTGCATGCTCCAGGATGGCGTCGACTGCATATAGGGCAAAATGGTGGAGTATACCTACTCTGCTCCGCCCTCCTCTGTAATGGTGAACCTGCCATCTACGAGCCTCTACCAGTCTCTGACTGCCCCCTGCGGCTGAATCTACCCCACTGCGACTGCGGCGGAGGTGGGGGCCTGGGCGGCCTGCCTGACAATCGTGGCCTGGGTCCTCCCCGGGCCTCCCTCTGTAACTCAACTGGCCTGTCCCAGCGACACTGTTCCTGACTGACCCTTCTGATCTCCCGTTGTCGCTGTCTGATGCCCTCAATATTCTAGGCAAATGCCTGAACTCGAGAAATGTCCATGTCCTCTCGCAGTGTGGCTGTAATACAAGTTTCAACATATTCTGGATTCAACCCCATGATGAAGCGATGTACTCTGGATGCCATGGTATCAACAAAGGCCGGTGCATATCGGGCTAGGGAATCAAACCTCAAGGAATATTCCCGGACACTCATGGCCCCCTGCTCCAGATGTAGGAACTGGTCTACCCGGGCCTGTCGAATCTCCCGCGGCAGATAATGATCCAGAAAGGCTCCTGAAAAGCTAGACCAGGTGGGAGGGGACACATCTCTCCCTCGGGACCTTTCCCAGCTTTCATACCATAACACAGTGATATCCCGTAACCGGAATGCTGCCAACTCAACTGATTCGGTAGGCGTGGCATGCATAACCCTGAAGATTCTCTGCATTTGATCCAGAAAATCCTGAGGGTCCTCTGTCCGGTCCGTACCTGTAAACTGTGGGGGATTCAAGGCTAAGAACTCTCGGACCCTCAAAATGCCGGGCCCTCCTGACAACTCCACAATTGTAGACGGCATTGGCTGACGCTGAGCAGCCATCATCTGTGCTAACATGACTACAGCACTCCTAACCTCCTGGTCGGAAGGTGTTGGTATAGGGACTGCTGAAGGTAATGTCGCCCCAAGTGGCTCCTGACGTGGTGGAGACTGCTGAGGAGGCTGGGACGATGCCTCTGTAGTGCCCTCTGATTGGGCTATTTCTAAACGAGGGTGAGGCATCCTGCTGGTGCCTTCCCCTGCTGCAATATCTAAGCTCCGGCCTGTGATAGGATGGCGCTTATCTGACATTATCTGTAACCAAAGAATATGGTAAGCTTTTAGAGACTCAACCCTATATTATACCGCTCTACAGCACGACTGAATAAGAATAAAAGGCAACCATCCTATCATGCCTTGCAGCCTTCTACCCATAGTATGTGGTGCACAACACATCCATGGACAGGACTCTTCTTAGCACGGCTTGCAGACTCCCTGGGATACGACCTGCTCTGATACCAAGTTTGTCACACCCCGCCTTGGGGGGTATGACTGGCACCTGGTGCCCTACTAGGACCTGAACTGCTAGACTGCTAAGCCTGGGCACATCTGGTGCCTGGCTGGCTCTAACTCACATTTCTGGAAACAAAGGGCTATATAACGGCTGTAAACACAGCCCCCAGCCCATTGGCCTATAGCCTCCTGTACCTGTACTGACAGCTGACTAGAAACATGTCAATATAGGGAAACCTATGCGGGCCGACAAGGCCACCATGCTGTCTAGTTATCTATAACTCAATCCTAAAGTACTAGAAAGCTACGTGACCGGCAAGGTCACCACTACTGGCAAATTATGGCCCCACACGGCCAACATAAAAGAAAGAAAGAGTACTAACAGCTATACAACTGCACGACCTCACACGACCGGCTCATCTGACCACAAGGAATTATATATAGACTGCAAGCCTCTAGGAATAGCAATAGAAATGATCGGGACAGGGCCCCGACCTACCCGTACTATACAACCAAAAGAAAATGAAATACACCTCTGGAATTCAGTCTCCGGATAACAGGAGCTGAATACTCGATCGCTGACAGGAATCATGTGGTATCGCCTGCTCGTCTATGAGTACCTGCAGGCAAGTAATGCAGCGCCCCACCGGGTGTCAGTACCACTGGTACTGAGTATGTAAAGCAATAACTGAAAGCGAAATCTGAAATCAACAATGTAACTGATGAAACTGAAGTAGGAAGAAATAGATTAACTGTCTAATAATGTAAGTCATACCTTCTCTCATATATATACTGGAAGGAAGGAGTCGTACCTGGACACGTATCATTCTACTGCTGATCTACTCGCATCTAACGTAACATGGAATAACATAAATAACATAACATGGCACACACAAACCTTACCCGGCCCCCATAAGCCGGGAGGTACAACCAGCACAGAATCTACACCCCTACCCCGGTCATCCCATCTCCTATAACCCCTGTAAGCATCCTGCCGGTCCCCTGGGTATGCACTTGGGCTCGCTGAGCCCCTGACTATAACTGTACCTGAGTCCGAAGGACTCCTGAATCAACACCCGGGCGTATCCGCTCGACGGGGGTGTATAAAAGCTGACCAAGGCAAAATATGGGGAAAACTGGCATCCCATCTTCGTCCTCTGGGGGACGGCATGCCACTCCATAGAGCGACATATCCTCGTTCTCTGGCGGACGATTCGATACAGCTATTAACCCTGGGGCGGTCATGGATGCTAGGTAGTCCAACCCCAAGCAATACAACGGTCTCAATTAGTAATACTGTCTGCATATCTCACATGCTGAGGCTAATAGGGGTAAAGTATCGTATATATTACATGCTGAACTAGTAATAGTAATCTGTACGTATTTAATATGTGCTGAGGCTGGTAAATATATACATATGAATGTAGTCTCCTGCTAGACTGTTCTGGGGCTAATACTGAACAGGATATAGTGTTTCTGCTGAAACTATGTTGTATACTGAGTTTCTATAGTAACATGATTTACTAGTTCTAATATGCTTTCTAGCTTCATTTTAACTTGTCGTTCTATCTCTGAGATATCTTACGGATATTACATTGCTTTACTAGGCTTTAACTGAATATAATGATACCCTAACACTCCACATTATATCACATACTGAGCATGCTGTGCAGTCTCTGATACTTGTATTAGAATTTATATCGTGCTAGCAAGTCTCGCGCTGAACATAACATAACGTTTCTTGTATCGTACCATCATTCATAATAAACATCAACATAGCTTCTGAATATTCTATCGGCCTTTAAATTACTGTACTGTACCAAGATTACTAACTTGCCGAGGAAACTAACTTTACATACCTTATCCTTGAATTATTCGTCTGTCGGACGAGACTCGGCCGGTACTTCAACTATTTTCTCCCAACTACATTCATAAATATGTCAATTAATACTAAATACAGCTTTACTTTAAAAGACAACGTCACTTTCGATATAGTTTATTGCCTAAACTTAGGCTTATCAAAACACGGTCGAAAACTCGCTGTTTTTCAGCGGTCCAGAAGGGAGAAATATTCACTTCACAGCTAGGAACACATAGACACTAATTTAGAGCAATTCCACTTACCTTAGCTCGGTGGCTCGACGATCGTCGGCCGTATTTCACGAAACTGAATCCGTAGGAATGCTCTCTGCTGCTAAATACCTCAGTATCTGGAGTTAATTTGAGTTTGGACAACGTTTAGCAGCGTAATCAGACGAAAATTATATTATTTCTTGAATCCTTTTCCCTTCTCTACGTTTTCCCTCTGTTTTCTAGAATTTCTTAAGTGTTTAAATGTTTTAAGCCCGAAGTGGGATTTATATACTTGGGCCTGGACAAGGCCAACGTGTCACGGAGCCAACGCGGAGGCCTCTCCTCTGTGACACGCTGCCATCGCGGAGGGGCTCTGCCTCGGCTCCTTCCGCGATGGTTCGACAGGTTTCTCGTCCGATCTTTTCCCGGGCCTTTCTCCAGCACGTATGGCCTTCAAATATGCTTAACCAACGTGCGAATAGGTCATTTAGGTGCTGGGAATTCTACGGGGTATAACAGCCCACTACTAAGTTCTCTTCTAATACTTAATTATTCTTTTACAAGCAACAATCAAGTAGGAATAAATAGACCCATATCGTAATCCATGGACCTTCCCTTTTAGATTGAAGAGAATATATAGATTTACAATTATCTGAACAATATGAAGATGACTCTAGCAATACCCAATCTAATTAAGTATTCATCATCACACACCTCTAGTTAATGATTTTAGCTACTAATGCTTAAGAAATTCAAAAAAACATTTATCAATAAAATCATTGAATTTAATAGCAAGAGTAGAAAAATCAACTTCACAAAATAATCTCCAACAATAGCTGAAACTTACTAGTACAAAGAAGAAATAAAGCAGAGTACTTTCTACAATTTTCAATCAGAATCTCCCTATTTCAGTTAAGAGAATGTTCTTCAGCTAAAAAGGAAAACAATGATGTGATGTAATAGCTTTTTTCTCTCTCAATATCTCTATTTTTATCTCTCCTTCTGCATATCTCTGTACAAAGTACTTTTTCTTCTATTTATATCCTAAAAAGTAGGGCACTTTTTTATCTCTTTTTCAGTGCCCTGATGATTATACCCCCATAAGAACAGTTCTGAAATCGGCGGAGACACCAGCAGTTCATCGATTTCAATCTGTGAACTGCCGGGTATCTTTTTTGAATCCTTACTATATTCTAGTGAACATCGACTGTTCACCAGAAGTTTTGCCGATGTCAATTCGTGAACTGCCGTGTCTTCAAGAACTTTTCCAGAACTTTGGGTGTCTTTCAGCGAATGGACCGACGAATCGCCGCTGGCAATTCATGAACCACCAGTAGCAATCCGCGAACCGCCGATGGCATTAATCCTCAGGGGCAGTGATGTTTTGCATTTGACTGGCATTTCGCCGATTTTCATCTACAAATTGCCAATTTACTCTCACTCCCTTCTTTTTGCTCCATTCTTTCTCTTTTCTTCACATTTAGTCATCTGTACACAACAAAAGCAAAAAAGGCATAAAATCCAAATAATCAACTCAAGAACTAAACAAAAACTCAAGTTTTAGAGCCTAATGAGTTGGTAAATTACCAACTCATCAAACCCCCAAACTTAAATCATTGCTTGTCTTAAATTAATGCAATACTCTATTATTGAGAAATATGCCACCTCTATTCACAATTATACCTAGCCAATCACCTGGACTATCTCAACCAAGGAGCACACATAGCATCTCAAGTTTTAATCGGTGCACATTCAAAGCTTGCCTTAGAGTTTACACTCCTTGTGCCCTATTCCCACATTAATTCTGAATGCTCTTGTGTCCCCAAAAAGGAATGATTCCACTCACCAAAATAAGGATCCATATTCTTTTGGTCATGTGATCATTTGAATGCACACAAGGGATTGTTTGGAAGAGACACTCACACTTACTCTCCCAAAAGAAATCTTCATGCATACACTTGACCCATAGGCTTGCCCTTCATGTAATTCACTACTAATATAGAGTAGATGCACCTAGAATCATTTAGGGCTTGCGGGTTATGATGTAGGCTCGGGGTAAGGGCAAGATGAAAATTTGGCTATAGTGACTAGATCCTCCCTAATGCTTTTTGTGAACATACATTACATCAATTCAACTCACTTCATCTTGTTTCCCTTCTTTCCTCATTGATGACTTCCATTTGTTTTTTAACAATCTCCCTCATAACCCCTTTGGCTTTCAGCACTAACCTTATCACCTCAAGAAGAAACATTGTTTCACATGAATTATCTTTTTTCTATTTATCCTTAGGTGCATTTTGACACAATACAATGTTCCCCTCACACTATAATTCTTCTCTTCCCCCTTTATTTTGCACAAGCCCGAACTTAGGCTTTTGCCTCATTTTTCAAACTCTTTTATCACTCCCTCTTTCTTAGGCTTTAAGCCTCATTTCATCACTTATCTTGTCACTAGCATTTAGGGATAATGGGGGCCAAAAAGAGATATTAAGAATGGTCTTAAGGCTTGTAATGTGGTTGCCAAAGAAAGGGTCTAAGGCTCAACATTGGCTAGCAAGGATCAATGCTCGGGGAGGGCATATGGGTGAAGTGACTAGACAAAGAAAAGCCTAAACTCATGTTCTTGGTGCAACTACATCTAGGATTTCACCTTGAATCACATTTGGGCCATGTTCTAGGCAAGATGTAGTGCATGAGATTCATCAAAAATTTCCTCATTATACAAGGCATCACCCCTAAAGGGTCTACAAGAGTCATTCTCAATACAAGATACCAAATTAGGACATCAAAGCAGGCAAACATCATAAGACAAGGAAAAATTTACAATGTATGACAAAGAATGCTATGCTACGGTGTCAACACTTGCTCACTATCTTCATTTTCATGCCCTTGTTTTTTTAAAAAAAAATCCATTTCAACAATTCTTTTTGGTGGTGCCTCTCAAAACAACTTCACAAGAGACTCAAAGTAACATGGCATTTTTCCTTAAGAATGTCATCACTCAATCCATCATTGGGAAATACCAACCCAGTTTGACAACCAAAAATAAAATAAACAAAAATAAAACAATTCTCCTTGGGAAAAAACCATGGTCAAAATAAAACCCTCGGAGTTTTAATTTCTAAAGTACTATTCATAATAGCGAAAAAGGAACAAGACTTTGGGATCATTTCATTCAAGATTTTCAAGATTTTATAATTCAAAACAAAGACCTCATTTGGTCACTAATCCTCAATCATAAAAAACTGAACCAAGTCATTCATTTCAACACAAGACACACCCAACAAGGGCAATCATCAATCATTGAAATAAAACAACCACCCGACAAAGGCTAGACTTATTCAAACTCGAACAAAAACATAAGAACATCCAAAGAAACAAAGAAATATCCATCCCTAGCCCCCTCCTCAGTTGTTCTCATCCCTCCCCACTTAAGAGAATACATTTTCCGAAATGTAAATATGCAAAACTGAAAGGGAATAGAAACTCCTTGAGTGGGTCACTCCTCTTCATCATCAGCATCTGCCTCACCTGCATCACCACCGCTAGCCTCGCCTAGCCCAGTGAAATCATCTCCCAGCCCTTCAAAAAGATCATCAATTGGCCCTCGAACTGAGGAAAGAACATCCATTGCAACATCTAAGGTGCTCATGTCCGACACTTCTATTGAAGTCTAATTCTTCCACTCATGTACCTTGGTTCAGAGGGAAGGGACTGCCCCTTCCACTGCATCTACCCTCTTGCGTAGCGTGGCAACATTCTCATACAATGAATTGAGCTCCTTCTTAATTATTTTAGCAATGAGTGTTGGGAGGCTTTTAGCCAATCGTTAGAGTTGGCTTTCGTGCCAGTTTTTCATCTCCACAAGTCTATGGAGACCATTTGACTGAGAGGATTGTGGAGGGGGAGATGCTCCCCGCTAAGGCATGTCACCTGATGCTTGACCTGACATTTCTGACTGGGGCACATTTGACTCTAGGCGATTGGTGGTTGGTCTGACCCATGGGAGAGGGATCCTTGTTGCATTCTAAAGGCCTGTAGTCTCTTTCTTTTCATTGTCGGTGCCTCGGCATCTCTCTTCCACTCAATAACTATCACTCCTGAAGCAGCAGAAGGAGTTTCATCAAGGAATAGAGGCACCCCAGCTGCTGTGTAAAGTTGGGAAATCAAGACGGTGTAGGGCATTGAGGTACTGGACTGCCGGGCCTTTTTCTTTATTTTCTGAGCAATAATTTCCCTGAAGTTAATGGGACTCCTGTCATTATGGAACCAATAAGGATGGCATTCAAGGCTGACCCTCTACTCATTTTTAGAGGGGATTATTCGAGCATAAACAAAATCCAGTCATAGCTTGGCCTTGAACTTCAAGTTGTGGGGAGAGATTTCGCCACCCATTGAGGCACAAAGAGGATTGTCAATAGCTATGATGAGGGCTACCCAAGAGAACTAATCCTTCATATTAGCTACCTGTGCCATGTACTCCGTAGCGGAGTCAATTTCATCCTCCCTGAACAGGTAATTTATGGAAGCTGGGGTTATATTGACTTCCATTCCCTAGATCATCACTGATGGAAAGCATGGGAAATCATCCACTTTGCCCTTATGCTGCATACTCTCTTGTCGGGCCTGATATGAGGCATAGAATTTTGTTACCAAGCCCGGGTAGTAGGATGGTAGAGGGTTGGAAAATGTATGCCCTTGCCTATCTGTGAATTGCGTGGTGATGTTGGGAAAATCACCTTTTAACCCAGCCAAGTCAAACCGCTTCTCTACAGTGATTGATCGACCTTAACAAATGACGTAGTGCTATTGCATGTTGGGAACGCAAAAGATTCTTTCTTCCTTGGTGTTGGCCTGCGATGGGGCAGCCTTTGCCTTGCCCTTGCCCGTGCTAGCTGATGCAACAGGGGCCTTTCCTTTTTTTGAGTTCCTGGATGAAGACATAGTTTGTTTTTCTGCAATAATGATGTTAGTGGAAGCTATTGGAAGAGAAAATTGAAATTAAAAAAAACTAGTATAAGAGAGAACTAAGAAACAAGGGAACCAAACAATCATTGAAAGAACCAATAGCACTATCGAAGGATCGACGGTTCGTAGAAGGAATTTTGCAGATCGGCGATACCTTATAGAAAACTAGGCAAGCGAAGGAGGTATCGATAGTCAAGCGGCAAATCACCGGTCTAGGTTCGTGAACTACCGATGTAGCACAAGATCCACTCAGTGGCTTGAAGCCAATTTTTAAAGTGATCTGGCATTCCATTGGCGATTCACCGAATCTGACTAGTGAAACGTCGGACCCCATCGTCCCCAAATTTTAAACTTACTATTCATAGACACTCATTAACACACAATCACACCCAGTATAATAAAATCAGCACTACTCCATTCAAACACATAATCATGATGTTTAGCCCTTAAGAATGGCATCACCCGATCTATCATTGGGCAAAATGTTGCATTTTATGCAATTAGGTTACTCAGACTTCACCCTTTTCAACATTTCACACACCAAAGCACATATTCCCCATTCTATTCAACAACCACAACATATTCATGAGTTCAACAAGGAAGGGAAACAAAATATTACTCCTAAAGAATTTAGCACCAATGACAAAATTGAGACAAGGGCAAGAAAATGTTTACCAAATTGGAGGATTACTGGCACACTTGAACTTCAAAAAGCTGAGTTAAATTTTACAAAGGCACTTTGAGATATATTATAGCAGAGGAATAAAATATGAGTGGAGTGAGTAGGTTAGTGAAATATGGGGGGGGGGGTTATAGGTGAAAAATAGAAGTTTGATAGGTTGAAGGGAAGGCGGAGAGTTTAATGTGGATGTGTTGGTGGGAAGTGGGAAAGTGGAAAGTTTGAAAATAGATGAATATGGGGAAATGGGAATATTGGGTAACGGAGAGACCAAAAATAGAATGGAAAAATGGTGTAAAAAGGGGAACTAGGGGAATATTTGTAGAATAGGATGGCTGGTAAGGTATTTGGGATTTTGTGAGCCAGTTTTTTAAATTCCATTTAGCAATAAACTCATACCTCGACTGGCATGTCATTGGCGACTCACTGAATTATATTGGTGGTCCACTGCCTTAATTTCCTTCTCCATGTATTTTTCCTAGTTATCTGTTTCTTTGCCGACAATCCACTGGTGGTTCGCGGATGGAATCGGCGATCCGTCGGTTACCCGCCGCTGATATGCCCAAGCTTCAGGTCCTCTGTCTTCAATTAGCAACCCACCGGCAGTCCACGGGTTCATTTCGTTGGTTCGCTGATGGGACCGCCGATTGTTTGATCCAAACCTCAGCCTTCTATTTTGTGTTCTCCTTCATCGGCAGTTCGTGCTTCTGGACCAGCGGCGAGCCGGTCCCGTGCTGTTCCTTTCTTCATGGTTTATTTCTCTCTTTGTTTCTTATTTCACAGCTCCTACAAAAACCAAAACAACAAAAACATCAAATAATTCACTAAACACTTGGGTTGCCTCCAAAGAAGCTCCTTAGTTAATGTCGTGGCATGATATAGGCCTTTTTTCAACAACTCTTTTCTGATGGGTCATCATCCGACTCCGTCTCTTTCAGCTCCATTCCCATGTCCTCATCGTCATTTTGCAAAACTCCAACCACCTTGCATTCAAGGGACAGTTTAGCTGATGGACACACCTTGATGGTGACCTTCTCACTTCCAACTCGATATTTAAGTTCTCCAAGCTCCACGTCCACCTCAACTCTTCCCGTAGCCAACAATAGTCTTCCCAAAATAATGGGAACCTCTGCATCCATGTTACAATCCAAAATAACAAAATCAGCTGGTAGAATGAACTTGTCCACTCTCACCAACACAGCTTCTAACACCCCCACTGGTCTTTTTATTGACCTATCTGCCATGAGCTGCCTCATTGACGTCGGATTTGTGCTTTCGAGTCCCAATTTCTTGAAAATGAGTAGGGGCATCAAGTTTATGCTGGCGCCAAGATCACATTGAGCCTTTTTAAACACACATATCCCGATTGTACATGGGATTGTAAAGGCTCCGGGGTCCTTTCATTTGGGGGAAAGATTACTCATCATCACCACACTATAATGGTGCATTTTCTCTCCATTGCCTCCATCAACCACCTTTTTCTTCTTCAGCAAATCTTTCATAAACTTTGCATAACCGGGCAATTGGAGTAAAGTATCCACTAACAGTATATTTATGGACAACTTGCTAAACATGTCAAAAAACTTTCTAAATTGGTCATCCTTCTTTTTCTTGGATAGCTGTTGTGGATTAGGCATTGTGTCACTAGGTAGTGTTCCCTTCATCGGGGGGAGGAGGGGCTATTCGAGCTGACAAGTGATTCATTTGGGCGATGTTAGACACCTCCCCTCTTAATTCCTTCACCCCACTCTCAGTTGACTCAACCTTCATTAGAACTCTCAATAGCATTTCTTCAAGTTTTGAATTACCTATATCACTTACGCCCGGTTGATTGTGGGGATTCCCAACCTTTGGAGGGGGAACATATGGGTTCGAACACCAGTGATAGTGATGACCCTCTTGGTTTGACTCTCTGTTACCCCACCTTTCATTCCTTTTCTCCCATCCCTGTTGCTCAAGATTTCTCCAACCTTAGTTGTCATCCCTTGAGCGCCATGGGCCTTGGTTTTCTCCTTGGAAGCCAGGTCGAGGACCTCCCATTTGGTTGCCCATATATTGGAATTCTTCTTCATATCTTGGCGGTGATGACTCTCCTTCATATTTCAAGGGACCTTGCATCTCCACAGCATTTACCACCTTTGGCCCTGCTCCCATTACATGCTTCGTCATCAATTCTAGTTGTGACATCATCTTGGCAAGATTTTCATCCCGCTCTTCATTCCTTTTCCGCATCTCAACTGCCAATTCATTTGAGCTGATCTCATAAGTGGACACACTTGTTTATCTCATGCGCCAAGCCCTTTTGGTCTTTGTCATTCTGTCTACGAGGGCTTTGGCCAACCCATATGTTTGATCAATAATAGAACCACCAGCTAGGTTGTTGGCTAGGGACTTGTTGATTGAATCAAGGGCCCTGTAGAAGCTCTGGACAAGCACTCCATCCGGCAATCCATTATTTGCAAAAAGAACAACTTCTTTTTAAACCT
The DNA here is from genome assembly GCA_035772735.1 of Datura wrightii. NCBI lineage: Eukaryota > Viridiplantae > Streptophyta > Magnoliopsida > Solanales > Solanaceae > Datura > Datura wrightii. Next base: position 104,548,730 of record JASDFA010000007.1, read on the forward strand.
TAACCACGCCTCATGTAAAGGCTCTCCCAGTTCTTGCCTGAAATTTGTAATATCATCCCTAAGCTGAAGCATCTTTGATGGAGGGAAAAATCAGTCTAAGAAGGCCTCGGTTAACTCCTGCATGAAGTAATACATCTCGGAGGGAGTTCCTCTAGCCACATTGTTGCCTCCCCCGTCAATGAAAAAGGAAAAAGTCTCAACCTGATTGAATCTTTACTGATATTTGATATATTGAAGGGCTGGCATATTTACAAGAAGTTTCTCAAATGACGATTCGCATCCTCACTTGGTTTTACGCCAAAGATGTTATACCCCGTAGGATTCCCGGCTCCTAGATGACCTATTCGCACGTTGGTTAAGCATATTTGAAGGCCATACGTGCTAAATAAAGGCCCGGGAAAAAGGTCGGACGAGAAACCTGTCGAACCATCGCGGAAGGAGCCGAGGCAAAGCCCCTCCGCGATGGCAACGTGTCACGGAGGTGGAGCCTCCGCATTGGCTCCGCAACACGTTGGCCTTGTCCAGGCCCAAGTATATAAAGCCCCACTTCAGTTTTAAATCATTTATTCTCATAAAATTTCCAGAAAACAGAGAGGAAAAAGCCAGAGAACGAAAAGAACGAAGTGGGTAATATAATTTCGTCCGATTATGCTGCCAAACGTAGTCCAAACCCAAATTAACCTCAGGTACTGAGTTATTTAGCAGCAAAGAGCATTCCTACGGATTTAGTTTCGCGAAATACGGCCGACGAATCGTCGAGCTACCGAGCTAAGGTAAGTAGAATTGCTCCAAACTAGTGTCTATGTGCTCCTAGCTGTGAAGTGAATACTTCTCCCTTCTGGACTTCTGGAAAATAGCGAGTTTTTGACCGTCTTTCGATAAGCCTAAGTTTAGGCTATAATTATATCGAAAGCGATGTTGTTCTTCAGGGTAAAGCTATATTTAGTATTAATTGACATATTTATGAATGCAGTTGGGAGAAATAGCGGGAGTATTGACCGAGCCTCGTCCTCGAGGATAAGGTATGTAAAGCTAGTCCACTCGGCAAGTTAGTAGTCTTAGCCTTGTATAGTACAATAAACTCCGTAGTCGAATTCCCAGAGTTGAATATTAAGTATTGTGCAAGTTCAGTAAACCTAGTTTGCGTTGTTATATCGTATCCAGTCTAAAAGATAGAAAAGCATGCGCCCGAGGGCAAGTTAGTATTTCAGATTCAGGATAGCCTATTACGTGATTAGCAAGCATGTAGTAGAATAAAAAGGAACAGATTTTCATAATAAAAGTCAATAAAGAAAGATCAGATAGACAGACAGATATGGCTACAGATTAGCCATTCAGACAGACAGTATCTTGGCTACAAATTAGCCATACAGTTAAACAGAGATTTCAGAATCAGTACAATCAGTAAAGAGTTAGTGTAATACAGAAACAGATCAGAATAAGAAGTTAAGATCTCAGATAGTCTTTTCAGTTATAAATGCTTGCTATTTATATGTGCTATTTGTATGTTGAGACTTGCTATGGCATGTGGGTGTCCCTTTGCATCCCCACCACCCCTGGGTTATAGCTGTGTCGATACCAAATTCAGATACCGCCACCAACTGGGCGATGTCGTCCGCCTAGAGGACGATGATGGCCGACCACCATGATAATACGGTCCAGATCACCCTGCTTGCAGGGGCAGTTCAGTTTACTCTATGCAGAGCTAGATTACCCTGTTTACAGGGGCAGATTACTCTGTGTGTGCTTGTTGTTCGGGTGTTCCGGTAGGGGTTAAAAATCGACACGCAAGTGCACGTGGTCAAACAAGTAATAAAGTGGCTAAGTAGCCAAGTATCGATCCAAGGAGGCTCAAGATATGTAAAGTTGCCTAGTTTACTATATTCCTATTTCACTTCTAATTATGCTAACAACAATGTAACCAACAGTTACTTGAGTTTTTGTTTCTAAACTATATATACTAAAATTAATAACAACTATTTACTGTGAATTTAGACAATGGATATGAACATGCCAAGGTTAAGAACAAGTAATGAACTTGATAATCATGATAATTTGGTTAATCTCTTCTTCATGTTGCTAGCCAAGAACATTCGCCTAGAAATTAAAACTCTCGTATTTAATTTCACTTTAGAATCATAAACCATCCGTCTACATTTCTGTGATCAAATGCAATTTATGACCTAGCAATACAATTCCGGTTCCTAAATTGACTAATAAGGCTTTCAAGTATATTTCTATCAGGAAAGCACATCAAAACCCAATTTTCCCAAATCAAGTAAAGAACAATACCCTATTAATTCACAACTTTCCAATTTCTTGCTCTTTCGAGTGAAATTGGACTTTTTAGATGTACATTAATGTCGGCCACACACTAATGCAGTAAGAACAAGAATTAATAGAACAACATGGAAGAAGAAGAAGAAAACCATATCAATTATAATCAAAATTCATTACAAGTGACAAAACCTCAGCAAGGAAGAGAATTAGCCACTCATTTGTGGATTGATCATCCTAAAATGAGTGTAAATCATACGTACAATTGATAGAAAGAAGAAAAGAAGAGAAGAAATCCCTTAGCTTTTTCGTTCCTCAACTGCTCCTAACCCACGTCCCTGCTCTCCACTTCTGAACTCAGTCTAAAAACTAAAAACTGCTTAAAATAAACCTAAGTGTGCTATTTATACTAGTGGGAAATTTTTCCCAGAATAACAAGCAACGTGTCACGGAGGCCAACGCGGAGCACTGCCTCCGTGACACGGCGTGGACGCGGACCTTCACTGGAATTTCAGGGTCCGGGAAATTAGCCTCAACGTGGCACGGAGGCCAACGCGGAGGCCTCTCTCCGTGCCACGGAGCTGACGCTATGGCACACTAGAAATTGCCATTTTAATTCCTGTTCAGGCAGTGTGCTACCGCGATGTAGCGTGGCACGACTCCATCACGGAGCCCCTATAAAATGTGCATTCCAATGTCTTTTCCACGCTCGCATCCAAGTCCAACTCCGATATAGTTCCAACATGCATTTTAGCTCCTACAAATCACATTTACCTGCAAAATAAATGCTAATCATGTTGGTTAGTATAAATTCGCATTTTATTACCAATTACATGATATTATATACACATTGCACAACAAACAAGGTAAAAATGATACGTTTGAGTATCACTTGGGCATATAAATCTGCCCAAGATCACTTACCCCACACTTAAATCCTTGTTCGTCCTCGAACAACATATACACAAATCATGCAAATTACATCCCAACCTTCGTCACTATGGTGCGACCATTTACGCTACGGTCATACCGATTATTCAATTTTTGCAAATCATCATGAAAACACGCTTGGTCTTACAATACAATGACCTTTAATACATCAAGACTTCCTAGACCTTTAAGAATTGATTCTTGATATCGGCAAACTCATGCAAATCAGCTAATCAAGAAATCCGACACGAAAATCAATCTTTCCTCAAGCATGTGCCCTCACAACTGGAGAGAATCTTCCCCTTTATGTTCATGCAGCACACAAACATTCAAGTAGGGGCATACAAAAATTAATTTCACTCACTCTCCCAAAAGAATTCACATGCCTCATGTCATGACCCATAAGCTTGCCCTTAGTGTATTACTCCACTAATATAAAGAAATGCAATGTAAGATCACGTAGGACTTTAATGGGTTGTAACGGGGCTATGGATCTAGTATATATATATTGGATTTGCCAATAATAGTCGCTAGCATCCTTAAGCGCCTTTTCAACTCATTCCCATCGACTTATGGACATTGTTCCTCTCTTTCCTCTTTTTCTCCCATTCATGCTGGTTTTCTTTCGTACAGCCCATTTCATCAAACACACTTGACACAAAACAAAGGGTTTTCATGTACCCTCACTATCATTTAATTATAGCAAGTGCCTCTTCAACATCATCTTTTCTTTCTTCACTCTGCTTTTCTTTTTCTTTTCACTCTTTAACACTTTGGGAAACATTGTCTTTTCTTTGTAAGCGCTTAAGAGTTTCGTATAGACTTTAAGGCTAATGAAAAGAAGGAATAAAGCTTAGTTTATACAAGTTTGGACAAAAGAAAGAAAGAAATCGGCTAAAGGCTCAATGGGCTGACTAGGGTATACAATATATAAAAAGGTAGAATTTGACAAAAAAAAATGGAATCTATCGGTTAAAACAAAGAAATGCCTACATCCTTTCCAACACAACACTTCCTTCATTTCGTTTTGTATACACACCAGGCAAGTTCTAGACAATTCACAATGGCATGGAATAACAATACCTCACTTCACACTTCGTGCACATGCTCGAATCAAGATGCATTCACAGACTCTCTAATTAGCCAATCACATGAATTCAAAATTAAGCATCAATCATACTGAATCAAATTCTATAGCCTAGGTAACTCAACATATTTATCAAATTGCATGCTTTCAAACGAATCATTTTCACATTTTGAACATCAGTTACACACGCAACGAAATTTTAGCAACCATAAGCAACTACAGTTTATTGATGCAATCCACCAAAGAAAAACTAAAAACAAATAAAAATCCTATTCCTACCGACTACATTTCCCTTAAGACGGTCGTCATCCATCCATCATAGGGAACGGTCACTAACTATGACATCGGTTCAATGGGACTATTCTCGGTAAAAGAACCGAAAACAAACTCCGAGAGACCCAAAAAAATAAAAATCGAAAAATTTTGCAACACATCGATCATTTCGAAAGAAAGAAAATATTTACAAGTGCAAAATATTTTCGCGCAAATTTGTGAAAAATATCGATCATCTCGATAGAAAAAAATATTTACAAAATATTTACACTGACAACTGGTCGCGCGCGTATCGCTGCTCGGTATATATTAAAAACCGACACGCAAGTGTACGTGGTTAAACAAGTAATAAAGTGGCTAAGTAGCCAAGTATCGATCCAAGGAGGCTGCTCTAGATATGCAAAACTGCCTAGTTTACTATATCTCTATTCTATTTCTAACTATGTTAACAACAATCCAACCAAGATTTGAGTGAGTTTTGTTTCTAAACTAATTATATACTGAAATTAATAACTACTATTTACGTTGAATTTAGACAATGGATATGCACATGCCAAGGTTAAGAACGAGTAATGAACTTGATAATCATGATAATTTGGTCATCCTCTTCTTCATATTGCTAGCCAAGAACGTTTGCCTAGAAATTAAAACTTCCGTATTTAATTTCACTTTAGAATCATAAACCATCCGTCTACATTTCTGTGATCAAATGCAATTTATGACCTAACACTCCAATTCCGGTTCCTAAATTGACTAATACGGCTTTCAAGTATATTTCTATCAAGAAAGCACATCAAAACCCAATTTTCCCAAATCAAGTTAAGAACAATACCCTATTAATTCACAACTTTCCAATTTCATGCTCTCTCGAGTGAAATTGGACTTTTTAGATATACATTAATGGTGGCCAATCAATAATGTAATAAACACAAGAATTAATAGAACAACATGCAAGAAGAAGAAGAAACCATATCAATTATTACCAACATTCATTACACAAGTTCAAAACCTCAGCAAGAAAGGAATTAGCCACTCATTCTTGGATTAATCATCCTAGAATGAGTGTTAATCATGCATACAATTGAAGGAAAGAAGAAGGGAAGAGAAGAAAACTCTTATCTTTTCTATTCTTCAACTGCCACAAAACCACGTTCCTGCTCTCCACTTCTGAACTCAGGCTAAAAAAACTAAAACTAAAAAACTCCCCTTTAAAAATAACCTAAGTGTGCTATTTATACTAGTGGGAAATTTTTCCCGGAATAACAAGCAACGTATCACGGAGGCCAACGCGGAGCACTGCCTCCGTGACACGGCGTGGACGCGGACCCTCTCTGGAAATTGCAGGGTCCGGATAATTGGCCTCAACGTGGCACTGAGGCCATCGCGGAGGCCTATCTCCGTGCCACGGAGCTGACGCGCAGGCACACTGGAAATTGCCAATTTTATTTCTGCCCAGGCAGTGTGCTACCGCGATGGCAGCGTGGCACGGCTCCATCGCGGAGCCACTGTAAAATGTGCCATCCAAGGCCTTTTCCACGCTCGCATCCCAGTCCAACTCCGACATAGTTCCAACACGCATTTTAGCTCCTCAAAATCACATTATCCTGCAAAACAAATGCTAATCATGTTGGTTAGTATAAATTCGCATTTTATTACCAAATACATGATATTATATACACATTGCACAACAAACAAGGTAAAAATGATACGTTTGAGTATCACTTGGGCATATAAATCTGCCCAAGATCAACAACCATAACTTTTCATAACACACATCATTAGCCACAAAACAAATATATACAGATACATCACCAAAAAGTTCACAACAGGGAAAGCACAAACATTCCTCCAAACCAACGACAAACATACAGCAAATTAGAGCCCAAGTCCTAGCACCTAGCTACTCCCCACCCCACACTTAAATCGAACAGTGTCCCTAGTGTTCACGAAAATTACAACACAAAAAATTCGGGTGGTGGAACTCCCTTATTAGTCGAAATATTCGACTTCTTCATCCGGTGCTGCGGCCTCGTCGCCCAAGTCTGAATCAGCTCCATCGTCATCATCGGACTCTACATCGGAGTCCTCCCGACGTGTCTCCTCATCAGTAGGGACATCGTCATCCGTCGGCTCCACGAAGGCTGGTCCCACCCGACATAAGGCTCTAGCATTCTCGCCAAAGGGGTAGTCCAGCTCCAGCTGCCATAATTCGTCCTCGGTGGCTGGTCTCCCACCAATCCTTAGCTGTAGCATCTGCATGCCAAACATACGGGCCATGTACTGATCGTCACGAGCATGTCGCTCGCCCAAAGTCAGTACTGGTTCGTGTGTAGTGTCGGGGGCCTTAGTATTTGTCACATCGAGGGCCCTCCGCTCCAACTGCGGAATATAGTCCAAGGCTTCTTCCTCAATGTCGAGACCTCGGAGGAAGGTGGTGATGAGTCCGCCAAACCCGTATCTGTGGCCCTGGTGCAGTCTGGCTCTCTTCATGGCGGATATTATTACCGCCCCAACATTAATCTCAAGCCCTTTCATAAGGGCATACACCAAGCAGACACGGTCCCGGGTCACGTCCGTCATATGAACTCCCGGGATCAAACACGAACACACAATCTTCAGCCATATTCTGGCCTCCCTGTTCATCTGCGAATAAGGCAGCGTCTGGTGGTAACCCCTCTCCTTATGTCTACTCCATCGGGCTGTGGATCGAGCACCACACAACGTACGTCTGATGTCGGCGTACGGTGGGGTGATGTTTAGCTGGCGGAGAACGTGGGCGTCTGTGTCCCGCGCTCCAACGATGGCATTCAGCTGCTGGGGTTCCAGAGTGACAATCTGCCCTCTTATTTTCACTGTGTGGCTTCTGATGGTCGGGTTCCAATTTGCGTAGAACTCTCAGACCAAGTGAAGGTTGCACTCCTTGGGCTCCTGAAAGATAAAGCTAAGCCCAGCTGCTTCAATTCTCTGTACAATGCGAGGGAACTCCTGTGCGAGTGGTTCCCGTGTAATATGTTCTTCGGGGAAGTACTTGCTCTCCTTATGCTTATTATACCATTTCTTTCCTTCCTCGGTTACCCATCTTGTTCCGTATTGGCGGCGTTGGCCGCGCGGAACAGCGAGTGCAGCTGGGACTGCGGTGCCCAGTCTCATCCTTTTCCTACCGGTGCCTGAGGTAGAAGCACCCTTGACTTTATCTTGTCTGCTCGCCATTGTACCTGTCAATTTACACAAACAAGCACAAAGTTAAGCTAAAAACTTGTTAACTTCGGCTAAGGTCGGGTTACACAACATTTACCCCACACATAGTCCTTAGCTACTTCTACAAATTACGGCAAGGATAACTCTAATTACACCACAGACAACACTATACACTTCATGCTTAGTGCGTTCACAAAAAAATTTCGACAGCATAACGGTTAGCGTACTACTCAGACTTCATACAGCTAATCCCAATCCTACTATCGCTAACAATTCACACATCGCACTTCGCAACAAAAACAACAACAAAATAAAAACAACGATAAAAACATTCTATATACAATCTAATCCAAACAATCTAACCAATTTACACACTTTTTGCATTTTCCCAAAAATAAATTCGAGAATTTGTCGTCTTTTAACATTTACACAATATTTACCACGACTTCTCTCAAATTACAAACACACCCCGGCATCTAATTTGCCGACTTATCAAGTCACTCAAGTTAAATTCAACAACTCATGCCCTAGAATACAATTCTATAATCAAATTCGAATTATTTACGCAATCGATAAGTTCAAACGCTAAATACAACAATCCAAACATATATCAATCACAAATAATCCAACATTCATGTTTAATTTCTACCTAGGGTGATATATCTCACCTCACATGCCCAAATTTGACTAAAATCGCCAAAAAAATCGAGATAGACGATGAAAACATACCTTTGAATTGAGAAACTGAAGAAACTTGACGTATTCCTTGCCTAGGAACGTGGCACGGTGCTTGGGGAGGGGGAAATAGGTGTTTTGGTCGCGGAGGGAAGAGGGAATGGGAAGAAATGGGGCGAAATCGGGGGTTTTAATTTAAGAAAACACGCGGGTCACCCGGCAACCCGGTGTGACCCGGCACCAAATACACGGCAACGTGTCACGGAGGGTAACGCGGAGACCCTCCTCCGTGACACGGAGCCAACGCGTTGGCTTACTGGAATTTTTGAAAAATCCGGATTTTGCCTTCAACGTGTCACGGAGGGTAACGCGGAGCCCTACCTCCGTGACACGGCGCCAACGCGCCAGTGCACTGTTTCTTCAATTAATTTAATTTTTCATACCTTGCCTCATTTTCTCGATTCCATGTATATTTCCTCCGTTATACCTGAAAATCACCTCACTAAATAAAAATTGGTTAGATTAATAGATTTCCCTAACTAAAATAGAAAATACTAAGTAAAATGAAAATCTAAACCTAATCATGAAAAGAAAAAGAAAAATAACAATTGGAAATAAAAAAATAAAAACAAAAATAAAGATAAAAATTAACTACACTGTGCAAAAAGAAGAAAAATAAAATATTTTTCTCACGGGTTGCCTCTCGTGCAGCGCCTGGTTTACCGTCACGGCTCGACGTCCTTTATGCTCACTTGTCTACTAGGGTGATGGATGATTTGTCCCGATCATGGTCATCCCCCCAGTAGTGCTAGCATCTCTGCCCATTTACCAAGAACGTAGCACTCCTATCTTCTTGCCACAGTTCTACCGCCCCGTGAGGGGTCATTCTCACCACTTCAAACGGTCCAGACCATTTAGACCTCAGCTTACCAGGAAACAATTTCAATCTTGAATTAAAAAGCAAAACTTTCTGTCCTGGTTCGAAAATGCGATGCACCACATGCTTGTCATGCCATCTTTTGGTTCTTTCCTTGTAGTACTTCGCACTCTTATAGGCATGCCAGCGAAATTCATCAAGTTCGTTGAGCTGCATCAGTCTCTTTTTACCCGCTAGCTCTGAGTCCATATTTAGCTTTCTGACAGCCCAGAAAGCTCGATGCTCAAGTTCAACCGGGAGATGACATGCTTTGCCATAGACCAATCGGTATGGTGACGTTCCAATCGGTGTCTTATAAGCAGTTCGGTATGCCCACAACGCATCCTCAAGTTTACTAGACCAATCATTCCGTTGTGTGTTCACCATTTTCTGAAGAATCTGTTTTACCTCCCTATTTGACACCTCTACTTGCCCACTAGTTTGTGGGTCATATGTTGTGGCCACTTTATGGCGCACCCCATACTTAGCCAGTAATTTCTTGAAACTTGCATTGACAAAATGAGCCCCTCCGTCACTGATAATTGCTCGGGGTGTCCCAAACCTTGTGAAGATGTGTTTTTTCACAAATTTCGTTACTACCTTGTTATCATTCCTGGGGCAAGCTATTGCTTCCACCCATTACATAATCTACAGCCACCAAGATGTAACGATTTCCAAATGACGGTGGGAATGGACCCATGAAATCAATGCCCCATACATCAAAGGGCTCAACTTCCAGTATGTTCTGCAAAGGCATCTCTTGTCTTCTGCCAATTGATCTTGTCCGCTAACATCTGTCACACATTTTGACATAAGCCATAGAGTCTCTGAACAGTGTTGGCCAAAAGAAACTCGACTGAAGAACCTTATGTGCTGTTCTCTCACCTCCGTGATGCCCTCCATACAACGAAGAATGGCAGCCCCTTAACACTTCTGCTATCTGACTCTCTGGGATGCATCTTCTCATCACCTGGTCTGGTCCCTGCTTGAACAAATATGGCTCATCCCATACATAATGTCGGCTGTCATGCCTCAATTTACTTCTTTGCTGGTCTGTTGTTTCAGGTGGGTAAACTCCGCTCACTAGCAAGTTGACTATGTCAGCATACCAGGGAACTTCAGCTTCTCCCACTGCCAAGAGTTGCTCATCTGGGAAGTCCTCATTAATGTCATCACTTTCCATCATATGCGACCGACTTTCCAGTCGTGATAGGTGATCTGCTACTTGATTTTCACTCCCCTTTCTGTCTCTAATCTCAAGGTCAAACTCCTGTAGCAATAAGATCCATCTGATCAATCTGGGCTTAGCATCTTTCTTGTTGAATAGGTACCGAATAGCTGCATGATCAGTGTACACCACCACTTTCGAACCCACCAAATAAGACCGGAACTTGTCAAATGCAAACACCAGAGCTAGCATTTCCTTTTCTGTGACTGTGTAATTACTCTGGGCCGGATTCAGTGTCTTGCTTGCATAGTAAATAGAATGAAAAATTCTATTTTTCCGTTGTCCCAATACAGCTCCCACAGCCACATCGCTGGCGTCACACATCAGCTCAAATGGTTGTTCCCAATCAGGAGAAGTAAGTATAGGTGCTTCTATCAATTTATGCTTCAATTTTTCAAATGCTGTAACACACTCATCGTCCAACTCAAACTTTACCTCCTTTTCTAACAGTCTGCAGAGTGGTCTAGAAATGTTGGAAAAGTTTTTAATGAACCGTCTGTAGAATCCCGCATGCCCCAGAAAACTGCACACACCTTTCACTGACACTGGTGGTGGCAATTTTTCAATAACCTCGATCTTAGCACGATCGACTTCCAACCCCTTTTTAGACACTTTGTGGCCCAGGACAATCCCCTACTTCACTAAGAAGTGGCATTTCTCCCAGTTTAGCACAAGGTTGGATTCTTCACATCGAGCCAGCACCCTGTCAAGATTCTGCAAACAAATAGCAAATGAATTACCGAAAACAGAAAAATCATCCATAAATACCTCAACAAAATCCTCAACCATGTCATGGAAAATAGCCATCATGCATCTCTGGAATGTGGCGGGTGCGTTGCATAACCCAAACGACATCCGCCTGAAAGCATAGGTCCCATAGGGACAGGTGAAAGTAGTCTTCTCTTGATCCTCAGGAGCGATGGCTATCTGGTTATAGCCAGAGTACCCATCAAGGAAGCAATAATACTCCTGCCCAGCCAATCTATCAAGTATTTGATCAATAAAAGGAATGGGGTAATGATCTTTCCTTGTGACTTCATTTAGCTTTCTGTAGTCCATACAAATCCGCCAGCCTGTGACAGTTCGTGTAGGGATCAACTCATTTTTCTCATTGGTGACTACAGTCATCCCCCCTTTCTTAGGAACACATTGAACGGGACTGACCCACTCACTGTCTGAAATTGGGTAGACTACACCTGCATCAAGCCACTTGATTATTTCCTTCCTTACCACATCTTTCATTGCTGGATTAAGTCTCCTCTGCGGCTGAACAATTGGCTTGGCTCCTGTCTCCATGAATATCCTGTGTGTGCAGAAAGCTGGATTTATACCCTGAATGTCAGACATTTGCCAACCCATTGCTTTCTTCCTCTTCCTTAAGACCCCCAAAGCTGCCTTTTCCTGTTCCTCTGTCAAGTCTACAGAGATGATAACTGGTAACGTCTCTCCCTCCCCCAAAAAGATATATTTTAGATGGGGAGGCAATTCTTTCAGCTCCAATTTCGGTGCCTCCTCAACAGACGGTTTCGGTAACGGCTCTAGTGATCTCATCAATGACTGAAATTCCTGTCTCCTCGGATGATTAGGTGCTCCATCCAACAATTGAACCATTCCACAAGCTTCTCTATCCCCAAAATGATCAGAATGCATCAACGCTCTTTCCAATGGGTCTTGAGATTCAACAACCTGCCTACTTTCTCCGTGTTCAACCACACTGATTTCCGAAAGCTCCTCATGTATAGTCGGCAGCTTCATGGCTTTTAGCACATCAAATACCTCTACCTTGTCATGTGCTCGCATTGTAAGTTGACCCGCAGCTACATCAATTAATGCTTTCCCGGTTGCCAAAAAGGGTCATCCCAAAATAAATGGGACTTCAGCATCTGGTTCAAAATCCAGAATAATAAAATCGACCGGAAAAATGAGGGAGCCTACTTGCACTAACACATCCTCAACAATGCCATCTGGCTTAGCTAAAGACCTATCTGCTAGCTGTAAGATTACCGTTGTAGGTCTAGGACTCCCTAGACCTAACTTTCTGAATACCGAAGATGGCATCAGATTTATGCTTGCCCCCAAGTCGCATAATCCACGAGCTCGGATACTTTGCCCAATCGTAAGCTGGATAGTAAAACTTCCAGGGTCTTTCAGTTTTGTGGGCAACCTATTCTGAATACGGGAAGTGCATTCCTCCGTTAAAGCTACCGTGGCATACTCAGTCAAACGACTTTTGTTAGCCACGATGTCTTTAATATATTTCGCATATTTTGGAACTCCCTGCAAGACATCAACAAGAGGTAAGTTAACATGTACCTGTTTAAGTACCTCTATGAATTTCTAGAAACACACCTCCTCCTTGTGTTTCTTCAGTCGTTGAGGGAACGGGGGTGGAGGCCTTTCTGGTTCAGCTTCTTTAGTCTTCCCCTTATCTGAGATTTTCTCTCCCTCAACATCTACTGCTCCTGACTTTTGAGGCGGTCTTTCCGGTTCCACCTCCTTTAACTGCAAACCACTCCTCGTGGTCACTGCATTTACCTGCTTCGGATTAGGATCTGTGTCGCTAGGTAGTCCTCCTCTGGGTCTCGTATTTTGGGCACTAGCAAATTTCCCAAATTGATATTCAAGAGCCTTGGTCGCCAATTGATTATTCTTCACTTTGGCTGCCAATTTAACATAGCCAGCCTGCAATTGCGCCTGATTAGCGATCATGGTTTTGAACATCTCCTCAATGGTAGGTGATGGTGGTGGAGGAGGGGCATTGTGATTTCTGAATTGAGCTTGATAATTTTGTTGCCCTCCTTGATTTCTCTTCATACCCTGACCAAAACTTTGGCCTAGTTGGTTGTTGCTACCCCTCGAAAAATTCGGATGGTTTCTCCAATTTGAGTTGTAGCCACTACCAAACTGCTGCTGATTTCTCTGTGCATTGCCCACAAAGTTAACAGAATCAGGATTTGCACCACAGCATTCAGCTGAATGCTCACTACTACCACACACTTCACACCACATCTGTTGAACTGCATTGACTGAAGCTGAAGGCTGGTTCAAATTCATATTGCTGAAGTGAGTGTAACTGATTTTGCAAAGCGGCTATCTGTGCAGCGATAGCTGTAAACCCATCCACTTCAAGCACTCCCGCTGCTTTCCTTGCTCCACCTCTTGAAGAATCTGCATTCCATTCTGGATTGCCTTGTGAAATTCGGTAGAGCAAAGTGTACAACTCCTCGTAAGTCTTTTCCAGCGCTTGCCCTCCAGCTGCTGAATCTAACAGAATTTTAGTGTGGGGTTCCAAACCCTCAATAAATGTGTGTACCAACACCTCATTGGACTGATGATGATGAGGACAGTCCCGCAACATGGATTTAAATCTTTCCCAGGCTTGATATAGATTTTCTCCCTCCCTCTGTTTAAAACTTAGAATTTGACTTCTAAGTCTGGCTGTTTTACCAGAAGGGAAAAATCTAATCAGAAACTTCCGTGCAAGATCATCCCACGTTGATATAGAATTGGGTGGTTCAGCTTTTAACCACCTCTTGGCTTCACCAAGTAAGGAAAACGGAAATAAGGTGAGCCGAACATAATCAGGTGACACTCCAGCGGGTATATAAGTGTCACTTATCTCCAAAACGTTTTGGAGATGTTGTTGTGGATCTTCATGAGGGAGACCGGTAAATTGCCCGCTTGTGTGCAAAAGTTGCACCATATTCTGCTTTAATTCAAACCTCCCTCCAGGCTCCGATTTGCGGATACTAGAATGTACATTGTTGGCGTGTGGGATTGCCACCTCGCGAACCGGCCTTGTTGCTGCTTCATCGGGCACTAACACTGCCCTCACAACTGGTGGATTTTGGTGCTCCATAATAGATTGTCGGAACAACAGCAGCTTCTTTTGTAGAGCTTCTCTACGTTGACTATGAAATTCACGTTCAGGATCTAAGTAAGATTCCAGCAGCTCCTTGTCCCTTGCCAGTGTTCACAGAAACAAAATCTGCAAAATACAGGCTAAGACCAAGTTGTTAACACTTAAGAAAATAAAAATAAAAATACAATAAATTTACACTAAACACAATTTCACAAATCGCCTAGCCTCCCCGGGTGTTCCGGTAGGGGTTAAAAACCGACACGTAAGTGCACGTGGTCAAACAAGTAATAAAGTGGCTAAGTAGCCAAGTATCGATCCAAGGAGGCTCAAGATATGTAAAGTTGCCTAGTTTACTATATTCCTATTTCACTTCTAATTATGCTAACAACAATGTAACCAACAGTTACTTGAGTTTTTGTTTCTAAACTATATATACTAAAATTAATAACAACTATTTACTGTGAATTTAGACAATGGCTATCAACATGCCAAGGTTAAGAACAAGTAATGAACTTGATAATCATGATAATTTGGTTAATCTCTTCTTCATGTTGCTAGCCAAGAACATTCGCCTAGAAATTAAAACTCTCGTATTTAATTTCACTTTAGAATCATAAACCATCCGTCTACATTTCTGTGATCAAATGCAATTTATGACCTAGCAATACAATTCCGGTTCCTAAATTGACTAATACGGCTTTCAAGTATATTTCTATCAGGAAAGCACATCAAAACACAATTTTCCCAAATCAAGTTAAGAACAATACCCTATTAATTCACAACTTTCCAATTTCTTGCTCTTTCGAGTGAAATTGGACTTTTTAGATGTACATTAATGTCGGCCACACACTAATGCAGTAAGAACAAGAATTAATAGAACAACATGGAAGAAGAAGAAGAAAACCATATCAATTATAATCAAAATTCATTACAAGTGACAAAACCTCAGCAAGGAAGAGAATTAACCACTCATTTGTGGATTGATCATCCTAAAATGAGTGTAAATCATACGTACAATTGATAGAAAGAAGAAAAGAAGAGAAGAAATCCCTTAGCTTTTTCGTTCCTCAACTGCTCCTAACCCACGTCCTTGCTCTCCACTTCTGAACTCAGTCTAAAAACTAAAAACTGCTTAAAATAAACCTAAGTGTGCTATTTATACTAGTGGGAAATTTTTCCCGGAATAACAAGCAACGTGTCACAGAGGCCAACGCGGAGCACTGCCTCCGTGACACGGCGTGGACGCGGACCTTCACTGGAATTTCAGGGTCCGGGAAATTAGCCTCAACGTGGCACGGAGGCCAACGCGGAGGCCTCTCTCCGTGCCACGGAGCTGACGCGATGGCACACTGGAAATTGCCATTTTAATTCCTTTTCAGGCAGTGTGCTACCGCGATGGTAGCGTGGCACGACTCCATCGCGGAGCCCCTATAAAATGTGCATTCCAATGTCTTTTCCACGCTCGCATCCAAGTCCAACTCCGATATAGTTCCAACATGCATTTTAGCTCCTAAAAATCACATTTACCTGCAAAACAAATGCTAATCATGTTGGTTAGTATAAATTTGCATTTTATTACCAATTACGTGATATTATATACACATTGCACAACAAACAAGGTAAAAATGATACGTTTGAGTATCACTTGGGCATATAAATCTGCCAAGATCACTTGTGGCCGGGGGCAGTTTCAGATACAGATTCTTATAAAATTACCCTGTTGCGTGCTTCCACCCAGGAGCAGTTTCAGTTACAGATACAATAGCAGATTACCCCGTGTGCACTTGCGCCCAGAGGCAGGAGTCTTCGGACTCAGACACAGTTTATTGTCAGAGGCCAAGGCCTGAGCTACGCACCCAAGGGGACCGGTAGGAGGAGCTCACAGTTATCAGATGAGTGGAGTGACTTATTTTTGGTTGGTTTAGACCCGGGTAGGGGTAAATAGATTGTGTGTTTGTTGGCACCTTCTGGCTTATGGGGGTCGGTCAGGTATTGTGTGTATTTATATGTATACCTATATGTGCTATTAGATACTAATAGACAGTAGGACGACACATCATCAGGTACGCTCAGTTTAGCTATAGAATAAATAAACTCTCCCCAGTTATCCTCAGTTAGATAGACTCAGCTATTTCCTGCTTATGTGTCATGTTACTGTTGTTATTCATTTCAGTTGTGTATTTCAGTTGCTTTACATGCTCAGTACCTGTGGTACTGACGCCCAGTGGGGCGCTGCATTACTTGTCTGCAGGTACTCATAGACGAGGAGGCGATCCCTCGTGATTCCAGCCAGCTATTGAGTATTCAGCTCTTGTCATCCTGAGTCTGATTTCCAGAGGTGTAGCTCTTTTCCTTTTTGTACAGTACGGGTAGTTCGGCGCCCTGTCCCGATCATTTCTATTATCCTTCCTAGAGGCTTGCAGTTTGTATATATTTCCCTGTGGTCAGTTGAGCCGGTCGTGTGGGGCCGTGCAGTGTGTTATAGTTATTTAGCATTCCAGTTCCTGTTGGCCGTGTGTGGCCATAATCAGTCAGTAGTGGTGACCTTGCCGGTCACGTAATTATTTAGCATGTTATCGTTGAGTTACAGAAAACTAGACAGCATGGTGGCCTTGTCGGCCCACATAGGTTCCCCTGTAGTAGTATGTTTCTGGTTAGCTGTTATTGCAGGTACAGGTGGCTATAGGCCAATGGGCCGAAGGCTGTGTTTACAGCCGATATATAGCCCTTTATTTCCAGAAATTTGAGTTAGAGCCAGCCAGGCACCAGATGTGCTTAGGCTCATCAGATAGCAGTCTATGTCCTACTAGGGCACCAGGTGCCAGTCATACCCCCCAAGGCGGGGCGTGACAAAAGAGCCCCCTCATTTGCAACAAGTGAAGCATGGTTCTTGTGAAATGAAACACTGCATTCCCTATCGTCGGTGGTAGGCGAATGGCTCCTGCAACTTCCGGCATCACCGGTTTAACTTCCTTGAGTTCCTTGTTACCTTCCACTGAGCTATCCCCTACTTGGGAGTGGAAACTCATGTGGTTATGAGATCCTAACAACACAACAAACTCACGTTAAGTAGCTACGATGAAAAACTATTTCAACTTAATAATCAACACAAGAATATCAAGCGCTAGTCCCCAGTAACAATGCCATTTTTGATAACTTCCAAAATATATCCTTAATGCAAAGAATATACACAGACGAAGTATCAAAACAAGTAACCCGATGAGTGCCGGGGTCGAATGCCACGAGGACTAGGGAATGATAGTTACAAGTGTTGATTGAGAAATTGATGTTAGCTTGCACCGCATAGATTTAATTTAAAAACAAATAAATGTGGTGGGTTAAAATTTGTAGAGAATTGTATTGGGTTATTTAGTGAAATAAAACAGCAAGACCAGCTAAGTTGTCAACAAGGATGTGAAAGACTAGAGGTGCGATGTAGATGAAATACCAACTAGACCGGGATATGCTAGGTCATCTTACGAGTTCAACAAGTGTAAATAATCTCGGGAAGTGGGTAATTATAGCTTTTCAGCATTCTAATTACCTCTTACGAGAGGGATGCTTGATCTTCGGCAAATTTATATGCCCAAGTGATACTCAAAAGTACCATTTTAGCCTTGTTTATCTACCAATGTGTATACATTCTCATGTAATTGGTAATAAAATGTGAATTTATACTAACCAACATGATTAGCATTGTTTTGCAGGTAAAATGTGATTTTGGGAAGCTTAAATGCATGTTGGATGATATCGGAGTTGGACTTGGATGCGAGCAAGGGAAAAGGCATTGGACAACATGAATTAAAGGGGCTCGGCGATGGAGCCGTGTCACGCTGCCATCGCGGAGGCATTCTGCCTGGATAGGGAAATTTCGCCCAAATTCCAGAGAGGGTCCGCGTCCGCTCCGTGGCACGGTGGCCTGGCTCCGCGTTGCACACCGTGGCACGTGGAGCCTTAATTCCTGGACCCCCAATTCTAGTGAGGGTCCACGTCCGTAGCGTGTCACGGAGGCAGTGCTCCGCGATGCACTCCGTGACACGTTGCTCGTTATTCCGGGAAAAATTCCCAGCAGTATAAATAGAACACTTAGGTTCATTTTTCAATATTCTGACTTGGTGGAGCAAGAACGTGGGTTACAGGCAGTTGAGGGACGAAAATATCAGGGTTTTTTCTCTCTTTCTTTCTTCTTTAATTCAATTACTTGTATGATTAACACTCATTTTAAGATGTTTAATCCACAAATGAGTGGCTAATTCCTCTCCTTGCTGAGGTTATGAACAATTGTGATGAAATTTGATCATTGATTATTTGGTTTTTCATCTTTTCTTCCATGTTGTTCAATTAATTCTTGTTCTTACTGCATTAATGTGTGGCCTACATTAATGTATATCTAAAAAGTCCGGTTTCACTCGAGAGAGCAAGAAACTGGAAAGTTGTGAATTAGTAGGATATGTTCTTTACTTGGTTTGGAAAAATTGAGTTTTTATTTGCTTTCAGGATAGAAATATACCTGAAAGTCGTATTAGTCAATTTAGGAACCGAATTTGTATGGCTAGGACATGAATTGCATTTGATCACAGAAATGTAGACGGATGGTTCATGATTCTTAAGTGAGGTTAAATACGAGAGTTTTAATCTCTTGGCAAATGTTCTTGGCTAGCACTTGGAGGAAAAGATTAACCAAATTATAATGATAATTAATTTCATTACATGTTCGTTTAACCTCAGCATGCTCTCATTCATAGTTCAGATTCAAAGTAGATAATTGTTTTAGCTTTAGTATAAAAAATTATAAAACAAACTATCAAACTTTTTGTTACACTGTTGTCTGCATTTTTAGAAATAAAGTATAGTACACTTGAGCAAATTGCACTTCATCCAAGTCTCTGTGGAATCGATACTTTGCTTACTAAAGCCACTTGCTACTTGTTCGACCACGTGCACTTGCGTGTCGTTTTATACCCCACAAATCACGCGAACAAGTTTTTGGCGCCATTGCCGGGGACTTGGCAATTGGTGAACTTTTTTTAAGTGTTAATTTACTATATTTTTATTTTCTTAGTGTTGACAACTTGGTCTTAGCCTGTATTTTGCAGACTTAATTGCTGTTGAACGCTGGCAAGAGACAAGGAGCTGGTGGAATCGTATGTAGAGCCAGAAAGGATATTTCACAGTAAACGGAGAGAAGCTCTACAAAGAAAGCTGCAGTTGCTCAGACAGACGATCATGGAGCAACAACAGAATCCACCGGTAGTACGGGCAGTGTTAGTGCCCGAAGAAGCAGCAGCTCGGCCGGTTCGCGAGGTGGCAATCCCACATGCCAATAATATTACATCTAGTATCCGCAAACCTGAGCCAGGAGGGAGATTTGAACTTAAACAGAATATGGTGCAGTTGTTGCACACTAGCGGGCAATTTACCGGTCTCCCTCATGAAGATCCACAGCAGCATCTCCAAAATTCTTTGGAGATAAGTGACACTTACATACCCGCTGGAGTGTCATCAGACTATGTCCGACTTACATTGTTCCCATTCTCATTATTGGGAGAAGCCAAGAGGTGGTTGAAAGCTGAGCCACCAAATTCTATTTCTACGTGGGATGATCTTGCGCGGAAGTTTTTGATACGATTTTTTCCCTCCGGTAAAACAGCAAGACTTAGAAGTCAGATTCTAAGTTTCAAACAGAGAGAGGGAGAAAATTTATATCAGGCCTGGGAGAGATTTAAATCTATGTTGCGGGATTGTCCTCATCATCATCAGTCCAATGATGTGCTGGTGCACACATTTATAGAGGGTTTGGAACCCCACACCAAAATATTGCTAGACTCAACAGCTGGAGGGCAAGCGCTGGAGAAAACTTATGAGGAGTTGTATACCTTGTTGAACCGTATTTCGCAGGGCAATCCAGAATGGAATGCTGATTCATCAAGAGGTGGGACAAGGAAAGCAGCAGGAGTGCTTGAAGCGGATGGGTTTACAGCTATCGCTGCATAGATAGCTGCATTGCAAAATCAACTTAACACCTACTTCAGCAACATGACATTGAACCAGCCTCAAGCCCCAGTTAATGCAGTACAACAAATGTGGTGTGAAGTGTGTGGAAGCAGTAAGCACTCAGCTGAGTGTTGTGGAGCCAATCCTAACTCGGTAAACTTTGTGGGTAATGCGCAAAGGAACCACCAACAGTATGGTAGTAGCTACAATTCCAATTGGAGGAATCACCCTAATTTCTCATGGGGTAGCAACAACCATTAGGGCCAAAGTTCGGGTCAGGGTGTGCAAAGGAACCAAGGAGTGCAGCAGAATTATCAAGCTCAATTCAGAAACAACAATGCACCTCCTCCACCACCATCACCCAGCATTGAGGAAATGTTCAAGACCATGATAGCTAACCAAGCTCAATTGCAGGCTGACTATGTGAAATTGGCAGCCGAAGTGAAAAACAACCAGTTAGCTACCAAGGCACTTGAATATCAGTTTGGGCAATTTGCTAGTGCCCAAAACACAAGGCCTAGAGGAGGACTGCCGAGCGACACGGATCCCAATCCCAAGCAGGTAAATGCAGTGACCACAAGGAGTGGTTTGCAGTTGAAAGAGGTGGAACCAGAAAGACCACCTCAATAGTCGGGAGCAGCATAAGTTGAGAGGGAGCACAGTACTGAAAGGGGGAAGACTAAGGAAGCTGAATCATAAAGACCTCCACCCCCGTTCCCTCAACGACTAAAGAAACACAAGGAGGAGGCATGTTTCAAGAAATTCATGGAGGTGCTGAAATAGGTACATATTAACTTACCTCTTGTTGATGTCTTGTAGGGAGTGCTGAAATATTCTAAGTATATAAAGGACATCGTGGCAAACAAAAGTCGGTTGACTGAGTATGCTACGGTGGCTCTAACGGAGGAGTGCACTTCCCGGATTCAAAATAGACTACCCACAAAGCTAAAAGACCCTGGGAGATTTACTATCCAGATTACTATTGGGCAGAGCATCCGAGCTCGTGGATTGTCTGATTTGGGAGCAAGCATAAATTTGATGCCTTCATCGGTATTCAGAAAGTTGGGTCTAGGGAGTCCTAGACCCACAACTGTAATCTTGCAATTGGCGGATCGATCCCTAGCCAGACCTGATTGCATTGTGGAGGATGTTCTGGTGCAAGTTGGCTCCCTAATTTTCCTGGTAGATTTTGTCGTGCTGGATTTTGAACCAGACGTGGAAGTCCTATTTATTTTGGGACATCCTTTCTTGGCAACCGGGAAAGCACTAATTGACGTAGCTGCGGGGCAGCTAACAATGCGAGCACATGACAAGGTAGAGGTGTTCGATGTGTACAAGGCACCCAAGCTCCCGACGGTGCATGAAGAACTCTCGGTGATCAATGTGATTGATCAAGGTGATGATAAGAAAATGAAGGATTCACGGGAGTTAATGGGAAAACCACCGGAAAGGTGTAAGCACTACTGGGGGGAGGACGGTGATCGAGAGAAATCATCCATTACCCTAGAGGACAATTGAGCTTAACGACGTCGAGCCGCGACGGTAAACCAGGCGCTGCATGGGAGGCAACCCGTGAAAAATTTTTCTTTCTTTTTGTAAAGTGTAAATAGATTTTTCTTTTTCTTTTTTTTGATTTACTACAAAAAATTTTCGTTTTAGTTTTTGTTTATTTGTATTTAGAGTGAAAACCTATAATTCTAACCAATTTTGTATACTGAGATGAATTTCAGGTCAAACGGAGAAAAATATGCACGGAATTGCGAAAGAAAAGTTGAGGTATGAAAAATTAATAAAAAGTGGCAGACAGTGAGCTGGGGCGACAGCTCCGTGTCACAGAGGTGGACCTCCGCGTTACCTCCGTGACACGTTGAGGTATAATCTGGAAATTTTAAAAATTTCCAGAACAGTCTCGCGATGGCTCCGTGTCACGGAGGCAATGCACCGCGATGCACTCCGTGACATGTTGCCTTGTATATAGCGACGGGTCACACCGGGTCGCCGGGTGACCCGCGCGATTTCCTTACTTTTTATCCCCGAAAACCCTCCCTTTTCCCTCATTTTTTAATCCCTCCGCGACCAAACCCCCCAAAACCCATCCCCCATCAACGTGACACGGAGTAAGGCAAGAAATTCAACAAGTTTTCTTCAATTCTTCAAAATCAAGGTATGTTTTCCGATGTCCTCTCAAATTCTTGTCGATTTTCTTCGATATTGAGCAAGGGAGGTGAGTTAAATTGCCCTAAGTAGAAATTAAGCATGAATTTGAGTTAATTGTTGTTGATGAATGTTCGAAATGTCGTTATGATTGCTTGAACTTGTCGATTGCATACATTAATCGAATTTACTTGATAATATCAATTCTAGGGCTTATTTTTGAATTTGGAGTTGAAAAAGTATTGAAATTGTGAATTTCATGCCGGGATGGATGTGTTGAATGAGATGAGTCGATATACAAATTGTTGGGATGTTAATAGAACGACTGATTCTCGGGTTAAGGGAATGTTGAAATTTGTAAGAATTTGGTTAGTTGTATA
Organism: Datura wrightii; assembly: GCA_035772735.1. NCBI lineage: Eukaryota > Viridiplantae > Streptophyta > Magnoliopsida > Solanales > Solanaceae > Datura > Datura wrightii. The sequence continues at coordinate 104,571,704 of JASDFA010000007.1, forward strand.
GGTTCGCGTAGATAAATTTTTGTTGTTGTTTTTTGTTTCTTTGTTTTTCTTTGCTAAGTGTGACGGGTAAAATGTTAGCGAGGGTAGTGATTGTGATTAGCTGTACGAAGTCTGAGTAGTACGCAGAAGATATACCGTCGAATTTTTCGAATGCACTAAGCATGATTGTATAGTTGATTATTGTGTGTAAATAAAGATAATCTTGCCGTAGTGTTGTAAATGTAGATAAGGACTAAGTGTGGGGTAACCTAGCGTAACCTGACCTTAGCCGAAGTTAATATCCATTAGCTTAACATTGATCTTGTTTACTTGGGTTGACAGGTAAATTGGCAAGCCGGCAAGAAAAAGGAAAAGGCGCATCAACTTCGGGCTCCGGAAGGAAGCGCATCAGACTGGGCACATTAGTCCCAGCTGCACCAGCAGTTCCACGCGGCCAACGCCGCCAATACGGAATGAGATGGGTGACTGATGAGGGGAAAAAGTGGTACGCAAAGCACAAAGAAAACAAATATTTCCCTGAGGAGCATATAGCACGGGAACCATTGGCATAGGAGTTCCCTAGAATGGTCCACTGGATCGAGGCAGCTAGGATAAATTTCATCTTTGAGGAGCCCAAGGAATGCAATTTGCACTTGGTTCGAGAATTTTATGCCAATTGGAACCCGACGATTAGAAGTCACACCATCAAGATCAGAGGGCAAATAGTCACCTTGGAGCCCCACCACCTCAATGCCATCATAGGAGTGCGGGACACAGACGCCCACGTACTCCGACAGCTGAACATTACCCCACCGTATGCGGACATCAGACGCACATTGTGTGGGACCCGATCGACAGCTAGATGGAGCAGACACAAAGAGAGGGACTACCACCAGACTCTGCTATATTCACAGATGAACAGGGAAGCCCGAATCTGGCTGAAGATAGTCTGCTCATGCCTAATCCCGGGGGTACATATGACAGATGTAACCCGGGATCGTGTATGCCTGGTGTACGCCCTGATGAAAGGGCTGGAGATCAACGTGGGGGAGGTAATTATCTCCGCCATGAAGAGAGCCCGGTTGCACCAGGGGCACAGGTATGGCTTTGGTGGACTACTCACCACCTTCCTCAGGGGACTAGACGTCGAGGAGGAGGCCCTTGACTATATCCCGCAGATGGAGCGGCGGGCCTTAGATGTTACTAAAACTAAGGCTCCCGATACCACCCACGGGCCAGTGCTTACACTTGGTGAGCGACATGCTTGTGATGACCAGTATATGGCTCGGATGTATGGGATGCAGATGCTCCAGCTGAGGATAGGCGGGAGGCCGGCGATAGAGGAGGAGCTATGGCAGCTCGAGCTAGACTACCCTTTCGGCGAAAATGCCAGGGCTCTATGCCGAGTGGGGCCAGCATTTGTAGAGCCCACAGATGATGATGTCCCCATAGACGAGGAGACACGTCGGGAGGACTCCGATGATGACGACGAAGGTGACTCAGACATGGGAGATGAAGCAGCAGCACCCGACGAAGAAGTGGAATACTTTGACTGATCAGGGAGTTCCACCACCCGATTTTGTGCTATTTTAATTTTTGTGAACACTGGGGATAGTGTTCGAGCTAAGTGTGGGGTGGGAGTAGTTAGGTGCTGGGCTGGGCTGTTTTGTATGTATGCTCTATTCTGTTGTCGTGTATGTGAAAATTTGGTTGTCCCTGTGAGTTGTGAATTTGTTTTTCTGTTTGTAAGGTTATGTGAATTGATGTGTGTTGCTGAATGTTGCTAGCTGATTCTGATTCTGTACATATTTTTGTTATCGAAATGATCAATAAATTTTTTTTTTAAAAATTGTACATATTTTTTTTTCTATTGAAATGATCGATATTTTCAACATTTTTTTACTTCTTGGGTTTCTCGGTGTTTGTTTTCGGTTCTTTTACCGAGAATGGTCCCATTGAACCGAAGTCATAGTTAGTGACCGTTCCCTATGATGGATGGATGACGACCGTCTTAAGGGAAATGTAGTCGGTAGGAGTAATTATTTTTCAATTATTTTTTCAGTTTTTTTTCTTTGGTGGATTGCATCCCAAAATCTGTAGTTACTCTATGGTTGCGAAATTCTGGTTGCGTGTTGTACATGATATTTAAAATGCAAAGGTGATTCGTATAAAAGCATGCAACTTTGTAAATATGTTGAGATACCTAGGCCGTAGAGTTCGATTCAGTGTGATTGAGGCTTAATGTTTGAATTCCTGTAATTAGCTGATTGAAGAGTCTGTGAATACATCTTAAATTGAGCATGTGCAAAAAGTGTGAAGTGAGGTGTTGATATTCCATGCTATTGTGAAGTGTCTAGAACTTGCCTGGTGTGTGTATAAAACGAAATGAAGGAGGTGTATTGTAGGAAAGGATGTAGGCATTTCTTTGTTTTAACCGAAAATTTCTATTTTTCCTTGTTGTACCACCCTTGATTGTATACCCTAGTCAGCCCGTTGAGCCTTTAGCCTATTAATTTTTTCTTTTGTCATAAAGTGTAAACCGAGCTTAATTCCTTCTTTTCATTAGCCATAAAGTCTATACAAAACTCTTAAGCGCTTAAGAAGAGAAAATCATTTCCCTGAAGTGTCAAAGAGTGAGAATGGTGAAAAGAAAAAGAAAAGCAGAGTGAGGGGAGAAAAGAAAAGGTTGAAGGTGCACTTGCTATAAATAAATGATAATGAAGGTGCATGAATAATCTTTGTTGTTGTGTCAAGTGTGATTAATACAATGGGTCATACTAAAGAAAAGAATCAAGAATGGGATGATGGAAAAAAAAAAACAATGTCCATGAGTTGATGGGATGTGTTGAAAAGGCGCTTAAGGATGCTAGTGGCTATTATTGGCTAACCCAATATTTACTAGTTCCGTAGCTTCCATTACAACCCGTTCAAGTCCTACGTGATCTTACATCGCACTTCTTTATATTAGTGGAGTAATACACTAAGGGCAAGCTTATGGGTCATGACATGATGCATGTGAATTCTTTTGGGAGAGAAAGCGAAATTGTTTTTACATGCCCCTGCTTGAATTCTTGTGAGTCATATGAGCAAATAGGGGAAGATTCTCTTGTGTTGTGAGGGCACATGCTTGATGAAAGATTAATTTTCTTGTCGGATATCTTGATCAGCTGATTTGCATGAGTTTGCCAGTATCGAGAGTCGATTCTTAAAGTCTAGGAGGTCTTGATGTATTGAAGGTCATTGCATTGATAAGACCATGCATGTTTTCTTGATGATTTACTGTATTGAATAATCAGTATGACCGTAGCCTAAATTGTCGAACCAAAGTAGCGAGGTTGGGATGTAAATTGCATGAAGTGTAGGATTGTTGTTCGAGGACGAACAAGGATTTAAGTGTGGGGTAAGTGATCTTGGGCAAATTTATATGCCCAAGTGATACTCAAAAGTACCATTTTAGCCTTGTTTATCTACCAATGTGTATACATTCTCATGTAATTGGTAATAAAATGTGAATTTATACTAACCAACATGATTAGCATTGTTTTGCAGGTAAAATGTGATTTTGGGAAGCTTAAATGCATGTTGGATGATATCGGAGTTGGACTTGGATACGAGCAAGGGAAAAGGCATTGGACAGCATGAATTAAAGGGGCTCCGCGATGGAACCGTGTCACGCTTCCATCGCGGAGGCATTCTGCCTGGATAGGGAAATTTCGCCCAAATTCCAGAGAGGGTCCGCGTCCGCTCCGTGGCACGGTGGCCTGGCTCCGCGTTGCACACCGTGCCACGTGGAGCCTTAATTCCTGGACCCCCAATTCCAGTGAGGGTCCGCGTCCGTAGCGTGTGATGGAGGCAGTGCTCCGTGATGCACTCCATGACACGTTGCTCGTTATTCCAGGAAAAAATCCCAGCAGTATAAATAGAACACTTAGGTTCATTTTTCAATATTTTGACTTGGTGGAGCAAGAACGTGGGTTACAGGCAGTTGAGGGACGAAAATATCAGGGTTTTTTCTCTCTTTCTTTCTTCTTTAATTCAATTGCTTGTATGATTAACACTCATTTTAAGATGTTTAATCCACAAATGAGTGGCTAATTCCTCTCCTTGCTGAGGTTATGAACAATTGTGATGAAATTTGATCATTGATTATTTGGTTTTTCATCTTTTCTTCCATGTTGTTCTATTAATTCTTGTTCTTACTGCATTAATGTGTGGCCTACATTAATGTATATCTAAAAAGTCCAGTTTCACCCGAGAGAGCAAGAAATTGGAAAGTGTGAATTAATAGGATATGTTCTTTACTTGGTTTGGGAAAATTGAGTTTTGATTTGCTTTCAGGATAGAAATATACCTGAAAGTCGTATTAGTCAATTTAGGAACCGGATTTGTATGGCTAGGACATGAATTGCATTTGATAAAAGAAATGTAGACGGATGGTTCATGATTCTTAAGTGAGGTTAAATACGAGAGTTTTAATATCTTGGCAAATGTTCTTGGCTAGCAACTGGAGGAAAAGATTAACCAAATTATAATGATAATTAATTTCATTACATGTTCGTTTAACCTCAGCATGCTCTCATTCATAGTTCAGATTCAAAGTAGATAATTGTTTTAGCTTTAGTATAAAAAATTATAATACAAACTATCAAACTTTTTGTTACACTGTTGTCTGCATTTTTAGAAATAAAGTATAGTACACTTGAGCAAATTGCACTTCATCCAAGTCTCTGTGGGATCGATACTTGGCTTACTAAAGCCACTTACTACTTGTTCGACCACGTGCACTTGCGTGTCGTTTTATACCCCACAAATCACACGAACAATGCTACAAGGCATTTTAAAGAAAAATTCCCTTATTTCATTATTCTTATCGTGCAAGAGAGTCTAAACTCTAAAGTTTCCCTTATAACTCATGATTTACACGTTCACAAATAATGCCACCCAGAATAGACCGTGGAAGAGGGAAAACTAATGGGAATCCACCAGCTCCACCAACTCTAGTAAGCCCCCTTAGTGGGAAAGTGACGGATACGGAACTTGGGGCTGCCCTCAGAGTTTAAATACAGTCCACCACCACTCAGATTAACTAGAAGGAAGACGCACCTGGGAACCCTACCAAAGAGATGATAGCTACTAGGGTTAAAAATGTCACAAAAAGGACTCCACCTGAGTTTCACGGTCCGTAAATGGATGGAAAGTTTAAGGGAAAATAAAGGGGGAGTAAAAGAGCAAGGACAGGGGACTCGGGGTATTCCCAACAGAAGATGAGTGGTGGACCTCGTTTCCAGTCTCGTCAAAGATCATCAGCCCCAGCTCCACCGATAGCCATTGCTCCAACCAAACACAGTGTAAGGGAGATTACATACCCAACTTGCAAGAATTATGGGAAGAACCATTTGGGAGAATGCATGGTTGGTTCAAGTGGTCATTTTTGGTACTGGAAGTTGGGCCATAAACACAGAGATTGCTCAACAGCCAAACAGGGCAAAGGTAGAGCCTCGACTACCTCTTCTACAGCCTTGTCAGGTTGCCCAGATTGTGATAAATGTGGAAGGAGCCACCCCAATAACTGTTTCGTTGGTCAGAAAGGATATTTTGGATGTGGTCAATTAGGCCATAGAATAAAGAATTTCCCTTTGTTCTGGATATGGGAAGACTCAGGTAACCGTTCCAGCAACTCTAATAGCTTGCCCATCTCAGTAGGGCCCAACATTTAGTGTAGATGGAAGACAACTCTGAATATAGTCGCAAGTATATTATGAACTTTTCATGTTAATCCTTGCTTGCTGTTAGGCCCAGGAGCCACAATATAAGGTATGAGATGCCTTCAGAATGCCAGTATGAGAATTATTCCATGACTAATATGAAATAGTTATAAGTATGAAGCCTTCAGTGATAGGTTTCGAGACGAGTGAGAAGTCAAGAGTTAGTGATGTTAACCTACACTTACGAAAGGATCCAAGTGCTTAAGAATGATGACTTTAAACTAAGGGGGAGATGATAAGTTAAGAAGGCCAAGTCAAGTACTAAGTGTTCTAGTAGAAGGGCTCCAAAAATAACAGCTATAGGATGTCAATCCTTTCTCTTTAGATGTTTTTTTTTGTATTTCAATTCACACTACATTCTACTTATGCCTATCTTCAAACTCCTAGAATTATAGATAACCTTCAAACAACAATCCAAATCTTACTCCATGAGTTTCAAAATCTCTCATGTCATGGAACTCGTTATGTTCAGACTCATGTCTCACAATATGTTTAGGTCCAAGAACCCAGTCTCTCATATTCTCCTTAACAGTTTATCAAATCATGCTACATCATGTGTATGCTCATACTAGGCTCTCGTGCTTGAGATTTTCTTAATCTAAGCCATGTGTACTTCACCTATATCAGGAATGATTGTTTTAACATATATACTCAGAATAACTTTCTATTTATACCCGATGCTCAATATGTAGAAGTTCATGAGATATAGTTATTGGTACTACTAAGGAGACATGGAAATTCATGGATGGTATTTGTTGCAGTGGAGTCGTAAGATGATTTTATTGATAGGCTTGAATGATGTGGTTGTATTCAGGGAAGTTATTGTAGCTAGCAAGGTGTCTCTAAAGATTTTACCCAGGGAAGGGGTGGTGAGGTGTTTGTAAGGATGACAGTCACTTTAAAAATGAGGTTCCAGTTGAGATTTTTGATCGTCAAGATCGTAAGTTGGGGGAAATGAGGAAGTTGTTTCAGTGAAGGTTTTAAGGAACATTTAGCTAGTAGGAGGAACTACTTGCGAAAACGAATTCAGATAAGGCCACCTATTTAGATATTAGAAAGCAGTTATGGATTTACAACTTCGTCCCTAACTGCTTAGTTCCAGCTTGAGGGAAACAGTTTCTCCTTAGTACCCTACTTAGTTCCATGTCAGCTTCATGTCCTTTAGTTTTGCTCGTATCTTAGCATGGATGTACGATCCAAAAACTCATTTCAGATATGTAGTTCATCTCAGAGTCAGATACTCAATATGCATTCAACCTTAGCATTTAGTTCTCGGGATTACAACTCTTTCCCCAGCCTTTCAACTTAGTCACTCCGTTAGTTCTCAGGTTCGGGTGCTCAGTATCTGGGATTTCAGTTCTGACCCTATCCTTTCAGTATGTTTAACCTAAATTCAAGAATGAATGTTCCCAAGGGGGAGATATTGTAACACCCCGAAAGTTTCTAAGATCATACCCCAGACTTAAAGAAAGAATTCAGTTGGAAGTGGAAAATTTTCCTCAGAACGAGTCATGGTACGACCCGTTAGGTGACCCTATGAGTCATGGTAAGACTCGTGACAAGCAGATAGTGAATGTTCCTTCCCAGAGCTCAGGGGTAACAACTCACATCACGACTCATGAAGTGAGGTAAAGAGTCGTGGAGTCCACCATTACGAGCAGTAGTTCAGTGAGTTGGGGACAAGTTTTTGGTGGACCATGATGGAAGTGACGACTCGTTGGGTCAAGTAACAAGTCATCCTGAGGAGTCTTCAAGTGGAATTTCAGAAAGAGGTGCACATATAGATCAGTGGAAACAGATGTTACGACGAGTCATTTGGACAGGCAATGACTCGTTATGTCAGTCGTTGGAAGAATTTCTCTCAAGGCTCAAGAACTAGGGTTCCTTTCCAAGGTGCAGCAGATTCATGATCTTTAGAGAGATCCTTCAACCAAGTATGTGGGACTTCAAAAAGAATCTCCTTTCGTCCTTGTATCCCAAGTTTCATGTTTAAACCCTAGTTACTTGATTTTAGAAAAGTAGCCTTAAGATCCCAATCTAAGCATAATCTGTAATGTGTCTTCTATTTATTTCAAGGACCTCATGATAAGCAGCAATGTATGTTACAAAATTACTCCCAAATCCATGATTTAGGTATATGAAATAATAGTAGCATGTTTTCTATATTTTTACTATGCATTAGCACTATTTTCAAGTTATAGCTCTTATGAAGTATGTACATAATTTTTACCATGATTTCACTATACATGTTTAAAGTATGATTTGAATATATGAGTTTGCATGAATATATAACCCATAATGTAGATTACGCTCTTGGTTTATGATTCTGTGAATTGAGCAAGAAAAAGTATGTCTATGATTTCCCTAGACTCTCAGGCCTCTGGTTAGCTGAAAGTTCCTTAATCTTGGTCCTTGTCATAAATTAGGGTAGAACTTGCATGATTTGGACTCAAGCAGAAATGTTATGTTGGTATGTTAAATTTTGCTCGAGTTATGAATGATTAAAATAGATCCTTAAGTAGAAGTTAATATCATGGTATATTCAGCCTTAGAGTCTCAGTCAACACTCAGAACACTTAGAGTTTTATAGAAAGATCAGTTATCAATTTGACTATAGTCTTTCCATGAGATGTCAATGGTGCCTCCAAGATATCAGATATCAGTTTTCAATTATCAGTTTCAATTTAGTTCTTTAGACGATTACAATGCTTCCAAAAAAGTAGCTCTGACCAGCCTTAGAACCACAAGCTTTAGCTTCACTCTGTTCTTTAGACGGTTATGACGCTTCCAGATAAGCAGCTCTGACTTGTCTGGGAATACCAGTTACAGAATATGGTCTAATAAGACTCTCAGGGTACTTCCAGATAAGTATCCCTGAGTTAGTCTTGGTCCCCAGTTTTGAGCTATCAGCTTGGTAGAAGTAGTCATGTTAGGACTATCCAGTGAGAGTATGTCACGACCTGAACGTACACTTGGATTGTAGACATAGGACAAGGGACCACGAGAGATCCCAAGCCGACCCATGGCACATGCATGCAGCTAATCTCATTTAATAAAGCAGAAGACATAGCTTAATAATCATTAACTGAATGAAACCATGACATGAAATATAAAAGACGACGATACATGATCCAAACATAACAGCGGAATACTACATATAGTTTGAAAAGCCTCAAGTCATAATAGATGGGTTGAAGGGACAAGACCCCAACTAACCCTAACATACTGAAACTAAATGATAGACTAAATCTAAACATAAAGCCCTAAAAACATGAGGACTCACTAATAATCTGAGAGTGAGAGCAGAGATGGATTAAGGATGAGGATGAGCCTAAGATCCGGACCCTATATCATGAAACGATACAACATATAAAGTATGCGGTCAGTACCTGGAATGTACTCAGTATGCAAGGTAAGTAAAATGGGAACTTAAAAGTAAAGTAAAACTCATAAGTAAACATAGGAGAAGGACATCATGCATATATCGTAAACTCCGTAAGAAAACATAAGGCTCAAGGTTTTCAAATCATTCATAAATCCTTCATTATCATAATCGTAAGTAAACTTTATTAAAACATAACTTGAGCCATATAGCATAAACGTAAAAATGCGTAAAACATGCGGAACAATGGGAGGACTCATCATAAAAAACACCATCATGGTAGAGCCTTTCATGATGCCCCAACTATCATACTCATAAAGAGAAATCACATTTTCATGCATTTGGGTAAAACCCCATACAACATCAATAGGAGAATTCATGATTTAATCAAAATTTGGGCATGGGTGTGAAAGGATTCACCCATTCTAAACCCTGCATACCTGGGAAAACTTGGTTCTTAATTTCCCTTGAAAGCCCAAGATGGAAGTTGGAGAATTTTGAGGAAGAACACTTGAATCACCTTCTACTCCCCTCTCTAACTCTTGCATGCATAAATGAGACTTAACATGGACTAATGCCCTTTAAAATACTCTATTCTGACCTTAAAACGATATAGTTTAGGTCATAGGAGTTTAGGAAATTATGAGAAGGCCCTTACTAATTCGTAGAAAATAACTGCTAGCTGATCCTAACGGGTGACCTGACGACTCGTCAAGACGAGCAACGACTCGTCTGTCGCTCATCAAGTACACTGCCTCATCCTCAATTAAAATTCCATAGGATTGCTCACGACCCACCTCATGAGCCGTTGGGACTGACCACGACTCATAGGGTCCCATCCATTAGGTGCACTGGTCAGACTTCCTACTTAATCCTCAACCTCATCCCACGATAGACCTGATGACTCATGGTAGCTGACAACGAGTCGTTCCCACGCCCATAGGGACATCAACTCCTCAGTCCACTCCAACCTTCCCACGAGCCACCTGACGACTCGTGAGGTCTCCTCACAAGTCATTTAATGACTCGTCCTGCACTACTGCAACACCCTTTTCAGATTTTCCTCGTTTGACTTCCGGGTCTGATCCTTGGGTTCCTTGGGTATAACAATATCTCCCCCTTGGGAACATTCTTCCTCGAATGTTGGAAACATGCAGAAAACTCAGAAACAAGCTATCACCATATACAAATACTGATCATTTAAGCTAAAAACTGATGGAATGACTACCTCTGAAAACAACTACATACCTGAACTGAGTTTAGACATCACCTACATATACCATATCATAAAACAAAGTTGTACGCATGAATTGAACATGAAAAACCGATTAGAGGTTTAGGGCAAAACTAATACCTCAAGCGGAAATTGAGCCGGTAGAGAATAGGTGTGGGTGTCTAGCCATCATATCTATTTTGGCTTCCCATGTAGCTCCTTCAACATGCTGATTTCTCCATAATACTTTAAATGAAGATACTTCTTTGTTCCTCAGCCTCCGAACCTGACGATCCAAGATTTCCACCGGGATTTCTTCATAGCTAATGCTATCCTTTACATCAACGCTGTCTACCGGGACTACTAAAGCTGGATCACCCAAGAACTTTTTCAAGAACGAGACATGAAACACAGGATGAACTGAAGCTAACTCTGAAGGCAAGTCCAACTCATACGCCACCTTACCAACTCACCTCATAATCAGGTAAAGACCAACATATCGGGGACTGAGTTTCCCTTTCCTTCCAAACCGCATGACTCCCTTCCTGGGAGATACCTATAGAAATACCTAGTCGTCCATATCAAATTCAAAATCTCTTCTCCTCATGCCAGCGTATGATTTCTGACGGCTCTGAGTGGTTCTCAGCCTGTTCCTTATCAATTGAACCTTTAACATGGCCTCATGAACCGAATCTGGCCCTACCATAGCTGCCTCACCAACCTCAAACCATCCGATGGGTGATCTACACCATCGCCTGTAAAGAGCCTCGAAGGTGCCATTTGGATACTGAAATGATAGCTGTTATTATAAGCAAACACGATTAAGGGAAAATGATTATCCCAACTACCTTTAAAATCCATAACACATGCCTTCAACATGGCCTCAAGAATATGGATTGTTCGCTCGGCTTGGCCATCCGTTTGCGGATAAAAGGCCGTGCTGAGCTTGACTTGAGTCCTAAGTTCCTTCTGAAAAGACCGCCAAAATTGAGAGGTAAAATGAGTACCTCGGTATGAAATAATAGACAAGGGCACTCCATGAAGTCGAACCAACTCCCGAATATACAACTTAGCATAGTCCTCTGCTGAATCCATGGTCTTGACTGGTAGGAAGTGTGAAACCTTAGTTAAATTGTCTAACACCACCCAAATGAAGTCATAGTGTCGGCGAGTATGAGGTAGGCCTGTAACGAAATCCATATTAATCTCCTCCCACTTCCAAGTGGGAATGCTAATATCCTGAAGTACACCTCCCGACCTTTGATGCTTGACTTTCACTTGTTGACAATTTGGAAATTTGGCTACGAACTCTACAATATCCCTCTTCATACTATCCCTCCAATAGATTTCCGCAGATCCCGATACATCTTAGTAGATCCTGGATGGATGGAATATCTGGTACCATGTGCCTCATGCAATATCCAAACCCTCAAATTATCAATGTCCGGAACATATAGACGACCTTGAAATCATAGCACCATCTCCCCCTTGGGAGAAAACCTCCACCTTTTGACTCTGCACTTCTTCCTTCAAATTCCTCAAAGTCGGATCCTCATCTTGCTTAGATTTGACATCGACCACCAAGGATGATTCTGACTCATTCTGCATAATAACACCGCCGTTATTCGAGTCGATTAATCTAACTCCCAATCTTTCCATTCGGTGTACATCCTTCACCAACTCCTTATTTCCCTCATCCACGTAGGACACACTCCCCATAGAGAGCCTACTAAGTGCATCCGCACCCACATTAGCCTTGCCCGGGTGGTAAAGGACACTCATGTCATAGTCCTTAAGTAGATCAAACCACCTCCATTGCTGAGGATTGAGATCTTTCTGTGTGAACACATATTGCAAGCTCTTGTGATCCGTGAATACATATATGTGGACCCCATACAAGTAATGTCGCCATATCTTCAATGCAAACATCACCGCGGCCAACTCAAGATTATGGGAAGGTTAATTCTCTTCGTGAAACTTCAGCTATCGAGAGGCTAATGATATTACTTTCCCATGTTGCATCAACACATATCCCAGTCCGACTCTCGAAGCAGCCAGAGAGGTATACTCTGACTGGGTGCCCCTCTGATCCCTCGACCTAGTAGACCTTCTCCTCTAGTCACCCCTTGGTCTAGATGGAACACTAGCTGATGATGGTGCTGGGGCTGGTGATCTCTGCTTAAACTATGGATGGTAGCCACCGTGGACCTCTGATGTGAAAACCCATGGCTATCCGTCTGAGCCCTCTTTGCCTCCTTCTCCCTCGCATGAGCCGCCTCCATCTGCTGGGTGTACAACACTATGCAAGGAAAGTCCATATCCTGGAGAAGCATGGCACTCCTGCAATCTTTTTCTAAATAACCAGCCACACCATGAAAGAATCGGCTCACCCGCGCCCTCTAATCCATCACTAGCTCTGGGGGAGTACTTTGACAAATGAGTAAACTCAAGCGAATACTCTAGCACTGTCATCTTTCCCTGCTTGAGGTTCACAAACTCAGCTGCTTTCAACTCCCTCATCCCCGAGGGAAAAACCTGTCGAGAAAGGCCATATGGAACTCATCCCCGCTGATAGGGCCCACTCTCATTACCCTGCTATCCTTCCATTGCTTGTACCAAATATGAGCGACCTCTTTTAGCTGATAAGAGGCCAAGTCAACACACTCCCATTTTTCACCCCCATGACTTGAGTGACCTTCAAGATCCCTTCAATGAACTCGTATGGATCCTCATCCACCTATGATCCCATGAACTCAAGAGGGTTCATCCTCAAGAAGACTCTAATCTGAGTTGTCGCTGCATTACCATTCTGTGGGACCTGTGCAACAGCCTACTGGTAGACCTGAGCAGTCAAGGCCTGCGCCAACATCTGAATAGCCGCCCGAAACTCAGCGTGGGCAGCTGGCTCTGGTGCTTGGGGCTCCTGAATAGGTGGGGCTTCCTAATGCCCATGGTCACTGCCACCTCCGTGGCCTTCATCATTTCCATTCCTCCTTCTATTCATTCTTCTAGTAGCCATAATTCTGCAATCGCGAATCACAAAAATTAGAAGGATGGAGAGACTTTTCATCGCGCGGCATAGAATATGAAAGAAGGGAACATTTCCTAAACGTCTAGTAGCCTGTTCATCAGAAGTGTGGAGCGCTTCACACCCATGAAAAAGAATCTACTTAACGCAGCTTTCAAACACCCTAGGACACTTCAAACCTATTGCTTTGATACCAAGTTTTTCACGACCCGAATGTACACCCAGATCATAGACATGGGACAAGGGACCTCGAGAGACCCCAAGTCGACCCATGGTACATGCGTACAGCTAATCTCATTCAATAAAGTGGAATACTTATCTTAATAATCATGAACTGAATGAAACCATGACATGAAATATAAAAGAGGACGATACATGATCCAAACATAACAATGGAATACTACATCTAGTCTGAAAATCCTCTAGTCAATAATAAATAGGTTGAAGGGACAAGACCCCAACTAACACTAACATACTAAACTAAATGATAGACTAAATCTGAACATAAAGCCCTCGAAACATGAGGAATCACCAATAATCTGAGAGAAAGAGCAGGGATGGACTAAGGATGAGAATGAGCTTGAGACCCCAATCCTGTATCATGAATCAATATAGCACAGAAAGTATATGGTCATTACATGGAATGTACCGAGTATGCAAGGTAAGTAAAATGGGCATTTAAAAGAAAAGTAAAACTCATAAGTAAACATAGGAGAAGGACATCATCCATATATCGTAAACTCCATAAGAAAACATAAGGCTCAAGGCTTTCAAATCATTCATAAATCCTTCATTTTCATAATCGTAAGTAAAATTTATCAAAACATAACTTAAGACAATAGCATAAATGTAAAAATGCATAAAACATGCAGAACAATGGGAGGACTCATCATAACAAACACCATCATGGTAGAGCCTTCCATGATGCCCCAACTATCTCACTCAAGTGGGCAGAGCCGACCCTAGCTTGCCAGGCGAGGGTCGTGCATTAGGCATGATATCACATTTGAGGAGATCATTCTCAGTACAATATATCATTAGAAACCCACGGTGGAACATGGTTATGAGACACCGACATAGTCCTTTGAACGTCGGGCTACTCGGTGCTAGAAACAGCTCTCAAAAACATGCATATAGGCTCATACGTGAATAAATAACATTATTTATTAAGATCCATTGGATAAAATATAACATTTATCATCATTTATCCCCTTTAAAACATGCTTAGCCAAGAACCAAAGGTCCTTTTCATTGGTCGACATCATAAATCAATAAATCATGTAATTCATTTCATAAATCGTATTTGATTCTTCAACATGTGGGAATTTCCCAATACGTTAACATACTCAATTCTTTTAAAAATATACTCATAAACATTGGTAACTTGAAATTATGCTTTTCCATCATCAATAAACTCAAAATATTGAATATTCATCATAGGTCATAACTTTCATGAACTTTCATCAATGGGCATGTTAGATTAAAAAAGCTTGAAACATGAGTTTAAAGAAAATAATATAAAACCTGCCCATCAATCATAATTAAATAATTAAACTCAATTAAATCATACCCATAAAGAGAAATCACATTTTCATGCATTTGGGTAAAACCACATAGAACATGAATAGGAGAATTAATGATTTAATCGAAATTTGGGCATGGGTGTGAAAGGATTCACCCATTCTAAACCCTACATACCTAGGACCACTTGGTTCTTAATTTCCCTTGAAAGACTAAGATGGAATTTGGAGAATTTTGAGGAAGAAAACTTGAATCACCTTTTACTCCCCTCTCTAACTCTTGCATGCATAAATGAGGCTTAACATGAACTAATCCCCTTTAAAAACCCTATTTCGACCTTAAAACGACATAGTTTAGGCCTTAGGAGTTTAGGAAATTACGAGAAGGCCTATACTAATTCGCAGAAAATAACTGCTAGGTCACCCTAATGGGTAACCTGATCACTCGTCAGGATGGGCAACGACTCGTCATGTCACCCATCAAGTACACTACCTCAACCTCAATTAAAATTCCATAGCCTTGCTCACGACCCACATCATGAGTCGTTGGGATTGACCACGAATCGTGGGGTCCCATCCGTTAGGTGCACTGGTCAGACCTCCTACTTAATCCTCAATCTCATCCCATGGTAGACCTGATGACTCATGGTAGCTGACCATGAGTCGTTCCCACACCCTTGGGGACCTAAACTCCTCAGTCCATTCCATCTTTCCCACGAGCCACCTGACGACTCATAGGGTCTCCTCTCGAGTCGTCTAACGACTAGTCCTACACTACTGCAACACCCTTTTCAAATTTTCCCCATTTGACTCCCGGGTCTGATCCTTGGGTTCCCGGGGTATAACAGAGCAGCACTTAGCATCGAGAGGGCCGGGGATTCAGTGCACCCAGGTTCCCAGAACTATGTTGCCACCGTAGGTTATATTTATTGGTCTTATGGCCCCAGACTTGTGATCACCTGGTTCATGCCTTTATACCCTAGCAAGGTATACTGGGTCCTACCAATGGGGTGTATACATCGGACTCTATGTCTAGCTCACATGGTTATATGTCGGTTATAACCTCTCCTAACAGTTAGTACAGTTTCAGCTTAGCTCAGCTCAGAACAATTTTAGTTAATCAGTTAAGTTCAGTAAATTTATTTCAAATTTAGTATCCAGTTTTAGGACATGGATTAGTTGAATGCTTATGACATGGGTCGACTTGGGGTCTCTCGGAGTCCCTTGTCCCGTGTCTACGATCCGGGCCTCCGTTCAGGTCGTGAAAAACTTGGTATCATAGACATAGGTTTGATGTGTCCTAGGGAGTCTGAAAGTCGCGTTAAGTAGAGTGTTTTTCATGGGTGTGAAGCGTGCCACACTTATGACGAAGAGGCTACTAGATGTTTTAGGAAATGTTACCTTCTTTCATGATCTATATCGTGCGATGAAAAGCCTTTCTATTCTTCTAATACGTGCTATCAATGATTGCAGAATCATAGCTTCTCGAAGGATGAATGGAAGGAGGAATGGAGGTGGTGAGGGCCACGAGGATGCAAATGGTCATGAGCATCAGCTAGCCCCACCAGTTCAGGAGCCTCAAGCACTGGAGCCAGCCGCTCATGTTGAGTTCCGAGCTTCCATTCAGATTCTTATGCAGGCCTTGAGTGCTCAGGTCAATTAGCAGGTAGTTCTACATGTTCAGGAAAATGGCAATGCGGCGGCGGCTCGAGTCAGGGACTCTTGAGGATGAACCTGCCGGAGTTTCTAGGGTCCATGGTAGATGAGGACCCGCATGATTTAATTGATGAGATTGTCAAGATCACCCAGGTTATGGGGGAGAGCTGTGTTAAGTGCGCAGAGTTAGCCTCCTACCAGTTGAAAGGGGTTGCGCATATTTGGTTCCATCAGTGGAAGGACATCAGGTTCGCTGGAAAAGGTCTGGTCACAGGGGAGGAGTTTCAAGATGCATTCCGTAATTAGTTCTTCCCTAGAGAGATGAGGGAGTTGAAAGAAGCTGAATTTGTGAATTTGAAGCAAGGAAGGATGACTGTTCAAGAGTACGCCCTTGAGTTCACCCACCTATCTAAGTATGCCCCGGAGTTAGTGGCTGACCAGCGCGCGCGGGTGAGCAGATTTGTGCATGCTATAGTAGGTTATTTGTCCAAGGACATCAAGACAGCTATGCTCCATCAGTACATGGACTTCCCTCGCATTGTGTTGTACGCTCAGCAGATGGAGGCAGCACATTCGAGGTAGAGGGAGGCCAAGAGTGCTAGGACTGAGGAGCACAGATTCTCTCAGTAGAGGTCCAGTGGAGGGCATGTACAGTAGATCCACTAGAGATCATCAGCCCCAGCATCTTCAGTGTAGAGTGTTCCATCTAGGCCTAGACATGGTCAGATAGGGAGAGCATCAGGCTCGAGGTGTCATAGTAGTAGGCCTGCGGACTCTAGCATTCCAGCTTGTTGCAGGTGCAGTCAAGGGAACACAGGCTAGTATTTGGCAGGGTCAGAAGCTTGTTTTGGATGTGGGAATCTTGGACATATGCTCAGAGATTGTCCCCTACGAGATAGGATCAGGTTGGGGGCCGAGGCCCAGCTTCTAGTTCAGCAGCCCCTCCTTCACGTACAGAACATCAGGGGGCATCTACTAGAATAACTGGCGGGCAATGCCAGAACAGGTTCGATGCCTTAGCCACTCGTCAGGAGGAGGAGGTCTCACCAGATGTAGTCACCTATATGTTGAGAGTCTTTCATGTTGATGTATGTGCAATTATAGATCCAGAGGCTACCCTATATTTTGTGACACCATATGTAGCCAGTAGCTTCGAAGTTAGTCCTAATGTCTTGTCAGAGCCCTTCTCAGTTTCTACTCCAGTAGGTGACTCAATTATAGCTAAACGGGTGTATAGAGATTTCCCAGTATCGGTTCTTCATAAGGTCACCTCAGCAGACTAGATAGAGTTAGCCATGACTGATTTTGATGTTATTCTCGGCATGGACTAGCTATTGGAATGTTTTTCTTTAGTTAATTGTAGGACCCAGTCAGTAGAGTTAAGGTTTTTAGGTGAGCCTGTCTTAGAATGGGAGGGTAGTTCAGTTGTGCCTATAGGTCAATTAATTTCCTACATTAAGGCTAGGAAGATGATTTCTAAGGGGTGTTTGTACCATCTAGTTTGGGTTAAAGATGTGGAGTCTGAGACCCTGACTATCCAGTCTGTACTTGTAGTACGTGAGTATCTAGAGGTGTTTCCTGATGATTTACCAGGTGTCCCTCCAGAGTAGGTGATCGATTTCAGTATAGATCTTCTTCCCAACATGCAGCCTATATCTATTCCGCGCTGTAGAATGGCTCCATCCGAGCTAAAAGAGTTGAAGGATAAGTTGAAGGACATGTTAGATAAGGGCTTTATTAGGCTGAGTAAGTCTCTATGGGTTGCACCAAAAAGGATAGTTCGCTTTGGATGTGCATTGACTATCGGCAGTTGAACAAGGTCACCGTCAAGAACAGGTATCCTTTACCCAGGATTGATGATTTGTTTGACCATCTTCACGGTTCCAAAGGTTTCTCCAAGATTGACCTCAGGTCCGGGTATCACTAGCTCAGGGTTCGGGAGAGTGACATCCTGAAAACCGCTTTCAAGACTCGATATGATCACTATGAATTTGTTGTTATGTCTTCTAGACTAACCATTGTCCCTGTAGCTTTTATGGATCTAATGAACAGGGTGTTCAACGCATATTTGGACATGTTCATGATGGTGTTCATTGATGACATCCTTATATACTCTCGGAGCGAGGAGGAGCATGCCGCTCACTTGAGGATACTGCTTCAGACCCTCAAGGATCGCCAGTTGTATACGAGGTTCAGAAAATGTGAGTTTTGGTTGGACTCGGTGGCATTTCTAGGCCATGTGGTATTAAGAAAGGGCATAAAAGTAGACTTTCAGAAGATTGAGGAGGTAAAGAACTGGCCCAGACTGGTGAACCCATAAGATATCAGGAGCTTTCTAGGCTTAGAAGGTTACTATAGGAGATTTGTGGAGGGTTATTCCTCTATTGCCACACCATTGACCAAGCTGACTCAGAAGAAGGTGAAGTTTCAATGATTGGAGGCTTGTGAGAAAAGCTTCCAAGAGTTGAAGACCCGGCTCACTTCAACACCAATGTTGACCCTACCTGAGGGTACTGATGGTTTTGTGGTGTATTTTTATGCTTCGCGAGTCAGACTCGTGTGTGTGTTGATGGGGCATGGGATAGTGATAGTATACGCCTCGAGATAGTTGAAAGTTCATGAAAATAATTACCTAACCCATGATCTTGAGTTGGCTGCGATGGTGTTTGCATTTAAGATATGGCGGTATTACATGCATGGGGTCCACGTGGATCTATTAACGGATCACAAGAGCTTGCAATATGTGTTCACGCAGAATGACCTCAATCTTCGGTAAAGGAGGTGGTTGGAACTACTTAAGGACTATGAAATGAATGTCCTTTACCACCCAGGTAAGGCTAATGTGGTAGCGGACGCACTTAGTAGACTCTCTATGGAGAGTGTGTCCCACGTGGATGAGGAAAAGAAGGAGTTAGTGAAGGGTGTTCATCGACTTGCGAGGTTGGGAGTTAGATTGGTCGAGTCGACCGATGGTGTACAAAATGGATCAAAGCCGTCCTTGGTGGTTGATGTAAATCTAGGAAAGATGAGGACCCGATCTAAGTAAAGTTGAAGAAAGTCGTTCGAAGACAAAAGGTGGAGGTCTTATCCCAAGGGGGAGATGGTGTATTGCGGTACCAGGGTCGTCTATGTGTTTCAGATGTCGATAATTTAAGGGAATAGATATTTCATGAGGCACATGGATCCAGATATTCTATCCATCCGGGTACCACCAAGATGTATCATGACTTGCGGGAAATATATTGGTGGAATGATATGAAAAAGGATATTGCAGAATTCGTGGCCATGTGCCCGAACTGTCAGCAAGTGAAGGTTGAGAAAACAAAGGCTGGGAGGCGTATTGCAGGATATTAACATTCCTACTTGGAAGTGGGTAGAGATCAACATGGAATTCATTACCGGCCTACCTCGTACTCACCGAAAGTATGACTCCATTTGGGTGGTGGTCAACAGGTAGACCAAGGCTGCACACTTCCTACTGGTCAAAACCACAGATTCGGTGGATTACTATGCCAAATGGTACACTCGTGAGTTGGTCCGACTTCATGGAATGCCATTGTCTATTATCTCAGACTAAGGTACTCAGTTTCCCTCTCAGTTTTGGTGGTCTTTCCAAGAAGGACTTGGGACTCAGGTTAAGTTCAGCACAGCATTTCATCCGTAAAAAGATGGCCAGGCAAAATGGAAAATTCAAAATCTTGAGGATATTTTGAGAGCCTGTGTGATGGATTTTAAAGGTAGTTGGGATGACCACTTGCCCTTGATCGAGTTTGCTTACAATAAGAGCTATCACTCCAGTATCCAAATGGCACTATTCAAGGCTCCTTGCAGGCGGAGGTGTAGATCGCCCATCGGATGGTTTGAGGTTGGTGAGGCAGCTATGATAGGGCCAAACTTGGTTCACAAGGCTATGGTGAAGGTTCAATTGATAAGTGACCGGCTGAAAACTTCTCAAAGTCGTCAAAAGTCATATGCGGATGTGAGGAGAAGAGATTTGGAGTTTGAGGTTGATGATTGGGTATTTCTAAAGGTATCCCCTATGAAAGGAGTCATGCGGTTCGGAAAGAAAGGAAAACTCATTCCCCGCTATATTTGTCCCTACCGAGTTACGAGAAGAGTTGGTAAGGTAGCATATGAGTTGGACTTTCCATCATAGTTATCTTCAGTTCATCCCATCTTTCATGTATCGCTCTTGAAAAAGTTCTTGGGTAATCCAGCTTTAGTAGTCCTAGTGGAAAGTGTTGATGTGGGAGATAGCCTCAGTTACAAGGAAATTTCGGTTGCAATCTTGGATTGTTAGGTTCGGAGGATGAGGAACAAAGGAGTAGCTTCTGTGAAGGTGTTTTGGAGAAACCAGCATGTTAAGGGAGCTACGTGGGAAGCTGAAGTGGCTATGATTGCTAAATACCCCTACCTGTTCCATACCGGATCAACTCCAATTTGAGGTATCAGTTTTTGCCCTAATTCTCTAATCAGTTTCCATGTTCAGTTCATGTGCGCAAGTTTCTTTTATGTGTATGAATGTGTATGTGATGCCTGAATTTAGTTTAGCTATGTGGCTATTTTTGGAGGTAGTCATTTCGTGAAAATTTTGGTTAATATAATCAGTATTGGAGTATAATAATTGCTTGTTTCTGTTTTCTGCTTGTTTCTAACATTCGAGGACAAATGTTCCCAATGGGGAGATATTGTTATACCCGGGGAGCTCAAAGGTCGGACCCGAGAGTTAAAATGGGAAAGTTGGAAAATTGATGTTGCAGGCATTGGACGAGTCGTGAGACGACTCGTGAGGAGATCCCACGAGTCGTCAGGTGACTCGAGGGAAGTCCTGGAGTGATCAAAGGATCGAAGTCCCCACGAGTGAACTAACAACTCGTGGTCAGCCACCATGAGCCATCATGTCAATCATGGGGTGGAGTTGGAAATTTTAAGGAGGATTTGACCAGTGTACTTAATGGATGGGACCTCAAGAGTTGTGGTCTATCCCAATGACCCGTGAGGTGAGTCATGATCAAGCAAGATGGTTTTACATGAATGTTAAGGAAATGTACATGACGCAAGGTGACCACGAGTCGTGGTCTCGAGGCACGAGTCGTTATATCCCCATACGATCCCCAACAGATCAGTTGACCAGTGTAATTGATGGCGATTTGATGAGTCATTGCTCGTCCTGACGAATCGTCAAGTCACCCGTTAGAGTCATCTCGCAGTTATTTCCTGCGAAATAGTAAGGGCTTTCTAGTAATTTCCTACGTTCCTAAGACTCATACAACGTCATTTAAGACTCGTTTCAGTGGGTGTTACGCAGGGTAAAACCTATTCTAAGTCATACTCTCATGCATGCAAGTTTGAAGGTTGGAAGGGAAAATTCAAGGTGAAATCTCTAGGTTTCCAATTGGAATCTCAACTGGTCAATTAGAGGGTGTTAGAATTCATCATTTCTAGTTATGTAAGGCTATTAGTAGGTGTTCACACCTCTGCCCAATCCCTATCTAAATGTGATAAATTATCTATGTTCAAGTATGGGATTTTACCCAATTGCATGATTTCATGTTGAGCTTCGTCTATAGATGATGTTGTGCTTCATTATATACGATGTAGAGAATTGCATGCTTTTGGGAGAAGAGTCTAGCATCGAGTAGGTTAAGAGCCGATTATCCTATGCCCCAGAACTACGCGCCAATGTTGGTTGATACTATTATATTATCGGGACTCCCTTGTGAGCTATCCCCGACCCGATTGGTCCTTTAGCTTGATATTGATATCATTGTATCGTCCATCGCCCTGGCAAGGTTATGGACGACTCTACCCACTTGAGTGTGATAGTTGGGACCACGTAAGCTCTATCATGGTATGTCGGTTAAGTAACGAGTCTCCCACTATCTATATCATTCAGAATTGCATATTCATTACTCATGATGATTACTTATGCAAGCATGTTCATAAATTAAGGTTCGACTCAATGTTCATCTTTTGATATAAATGTTATGTTCAGTTTGAGTCATTCAAGTCATTCATGATGTTGTAAAGCTAAGCATGGACATGTCAGGATAAGATTTCAATTTCAGAATGAATGTATGTAGCCTTCTGCTTTCACCTAAAAGCTTGTGATATATTATAAAATATTTTAAATGATTTACTTTGCTAGAGAAGTTTACTTACCTTGCATACTCGGTATATTCCACATACTGACCGCATACCTTCTATGCTGCATCATTTCATGATGCAGGATTCGGTTCTCAGGTTTAGCCCCGTTCGTAGTCGCTGATCAGAGTTAGAACCTGCTTATTTGGTGAGTCCTTATCTTTCGAGGACTAGACCTTCAGTTTTTTTTTGATGTCCTTTCAGTTTTAGTATTGTAGAGCTAGTTGGGGGTGTTGTCCCTTCAGCTTGTCCAGATTAGAGGCTTATCAGACTTAGACGTGTATTCAGCTTCAGATATTTATTTTGTTGTTTTATTAAGTTTGACTTCCGCTGAGTTTATTATTATGTTTTCTTCATGTTTATTTAATGAGTTAGTTGAATTCTTATGCCATGGGTCGACTTGGGGTCTCTCGGGGTCCCTTGTCCCGTGTCTACGATCCCGGCCTCCATTCTGTTCGTGACATGACCAGTATGAGATCTTTTGACAGTGTACCTCACGAGAGGTGATCACAACTCGTGGTCACTGGGCACGAACCATTAAGTCCCTTGCGGGGGACTGACAATCAGTTTTCCTGCGAATTTCCAACGGGTGTTTCAGTAATTTTCTAACCTCTTAGACTCTAAACTACGTCATTTTGTGTTATTTTAAGGGGATTTAGAGGTGTTAAACGATTTTCTCCTTATTCCCACTCAGATTTTTCATAAAATAATGTATGCTTTCCTCCCAAGAACTCTCAAGCAAGACTAGGGCTTCTCATCTATTGCAACGATTCAAGTTTTATTCTCGATGGAATTCGTAGCCAGGTATGTGGGAATTCAACAAGGGAATAGTTCTTCCCTTATATCTCCAAAATCTATCGTAGTTTCACCATTAATTCTAGCCCTGAGTTTTCGATTGTGAAGGGAATACATATATATATATATCAGATTTCTTAGAACTTATGTAGAATGTAGTCCATGTTTATTTTAGATATGATTCCATCAGTTTAAGACTATGTTGATTTTGTTCCCATAAAGTGAATTCTAACCCTGAGCTTTCAAATGTGTATGAATTATATGCTAGATTCCGTTATAGCTTGTGAAATATGTCCTAAGTTGATTATTGGATATTCTCCATTATCTAAATGTCGTATAAATGCTCTTTCTTGTAGTGATTACTTAGCCCTAATATTGAATGTGATCACCTTGAATTTTGCTTGTTGGGTTAGTCTTCCCTGTTGCGTGACTCTATCACTGTTCTGGATTCCCATGTTGTTAGTATGAGTTTAAATATCAATTAGTGATACGTCGTGACTTTACGGCACTTTCAACACTTAAAACCAAGAAAATATACAAATTCTGGGTATGCTTATGTAGATATGATGTATTTGTGTTATGTGTTGTAGGAAAACAGGTGTGGAACACGAAATTGGTAAAGTAAGGAAAAACTGAATTAAAACGTAGGCTGCTATCTAGGTCACGAGTTGTCGTCCCAGTGGACAACTCGTTCCTGGAGTCGTGGGAGGAAATCAGGTTTTCATAAAGAAGAAACAGTGCAGTTGACGAGGTGAAGGCACGACTCGTTACATCCAGTAACGAGTCGTTATTCCAGTCATGGGGACTGAGTGGAAATTTTTTTTAAAATGATCAGGGAAAACAATGAAAGACATAACGAGTCGTCAGGAGACGTGACGTCTCATCGTGAGATGCTGGGAGCACCCATGAGATACACTAGAAACTTTGGTGATTCAAGTCCGGGGGACCTAACGTCTCGTGCCCTGTACTGATGATTCATTAAGTGGCCCTTCACCAGGACTGGACAAGTTGCCAAGGATGACACAATTTCACTAGGCACGGCTCATTAGGAGACCCAATGGGTCGTTACTTGGCCCATTACTACTGCCAACCTGGATTCCATTTTTAGTTAGGAAATTTTTTTTTGAACTATAAATACATTATTTAGGTTTATTTTTGAAGTACAAATTTTTATTACTACTTTTCACATGAATTTTGGTGTTGTTAACGATCATTCTTGGTTCAAGAAATGAAGTTTGTAATTTTGTTCTTGATTTATTAAACAACATTGAAGTTTTTGTTCAGCGGTTTTGGTGATTTATTTTATTCAAGTGGTTTTCTTCTACGAATCTCTGTAAATTACAATTATTATTTCTTCTATATATTGTGATTGTGATCATATAATCATGAGTAGCCCAACCCATAACTAGGATTGTGGGAGCCATGATGAATTAGCACACACAGGTAAAAATACTTAGTGAATCTTGAATGGAGTTTATGCATGTATTGTTTTTTCCTTCGTTTTAATTGCTTTTGAACGGTTGCAAACCTTGGAAATTGTCTTATTCTTACTCACTGGATCAAGGGAATAATGTATGGGAAAAGAATCTAATAATGGAGATTTGAGGTTATCAACCATCATCTTATACCTTGACGTTGTCCAGGAATAGCTAATCCAATATCAAGGGCAAGAGTTAATTAAGCATACACCTGTATACGGACCAAGTTTCATGGTGATAATCATCTAGATGGGGGACCAACCATTTAGGTGAATTTAACTTACTAGTATTGCATGCTAAACACCGGAATAGATCACTAGTGTAAAAGCCTTTTGGCTATGAAGTCATGGGGAACACAATCCAAGTCACTTTATTGATTGAATATAATTGAAATTGATTTAAACATCTACTAGTCTCTACTCTTGTTTATTATTTTGTGTTTCAGACCTTCCCCCTAGGAAAGAAGTAAGCCGATAGTATTGGCTAAACACATTAACTCAAGTTCTCTTTGTATTCCTCATGGGATTCAACACCAATCTTGGTTGGGTTCTATATTTGACATAGACCACTTTATATATCATTTACGAGGTGTAATTTGGGCGACATCAAATTTTGGCGCTCTTGCAGGGGAATACGACTTAGGCTTTTGTTAATTGTGTTTGCTTTACTGTTGGTCCTTATTTCCTTTTTATTTTTTTTCTTTTTTTGTCATTGTTCTTAACAAGTCTCTGGTTCGTGCATGCCCAGTACTAGGAGCCGAGGAAAATCTCTGGTTCCAATTGATCACGAACTTGAACAAACACTACAGAATTTGAGGAGAATGGCCTACGTACAAGAGCAAGAGACAGTGGACCAGGATACAACCAGAATGTTGGCTAAGGAACGAGCTCGAGCAAGAGATCAAGAGTTAGCAAGGGTTGCCGAAGAGCAACGCCTAGCTGCCGAAGTTGAGCGAGCCAGAAGGAACAGAGGTCCATATTAGCAAAGGCACTGGTATTTCGATGATGAAGATGATGATGATATTGATAAAGCTGATGCCACTAGAGTTATTGTCCCTCCCCCTTTGTCTGTTGGGGAAAAGTTTGACATTACCAGTGCTATGATCCAATTGCTCAACATGAAGGAGATATTTGCAGGTCATGCAACTGATGATGTACATACTCACTTGACTAATTTTTTGGGTATCTGCAAAGCATAAAAACAACCGAGAGTGAGTCAAGATGCAGTACGACTGAGGTTATTTCCCTTTTCATTAGGGAGTGAGGCAACGTTCTGGCTGGCGGAACTACCCAACGATTCTACCACTATATTGAGGGAGTTTAAAAGATCTTTTCTTAGAAGATTCTTCCCACCTTCTAGAGATTTGCAACTGAAAGATGAGATATACAACTTTAGGAAATTAAACTCAGAGGCACTTCTAAGACATGATTGAGTTTAAACAAGAAGCTCAAAAAGGTGCCCAACCAAAGGATCCCAGATGATACATTGTTGGAGATCTTTTATAGGTCTCTAAATGCTAATAACTAGGTGGTGGATGATACCGTGTCTGGTGGAACATTCATGAGTGTCACTTATACTAAAGTTGTTGAGGTACTTGACAGAATCACTAAAACCAACCGCACATGGAACACAAGAGTGTTGGAGGCTCCAGAGGGTACTTATCCGGTTCTCAAGTTTAGCCTCGTTCGTAGTCACTGATCAGAGTTAGCACCTTCTTATTTGGTGAGTCCTCATCTTTCGAGGACTAAACCTTCAGTTGTTTTGGATGTCCTTTCAGTTTCAGTATTGTAGAGCTAGTTGGGGGTGTAATCCCTCCAGCTCGTCCAGATTAGAGGCTTATCAGACTTAGACTTGTATTCAGCTTCAAATATTTATTATGTTGTTATAATAAGTTTGACTTCTGCTGAGTTTATAATTATCTTTCCTTCATGTTTATTTAATGAGTAAGTTGAATTCTTATGTCATGGGTCGACTTGGGGTCTCTCGGCATCCCTTGTCCCGTGTCTATGATCCGGTCCTCCGTTCGGGTCGTGACAAACTTCGTATCACAGACACACGTTTGATGTGTCCTAGGGAGTATGAAAGCTGCGTTAAGTAGAGTCTTTTTCATGGGTGTGAAGCGCACCTCACTTATGACGAAGAGACTACTAGACGTTTTAGGAAATGTTACCTTCTTTCATGATCTATGTCGTGCGATGAAAAGCCTTTCTATTCTTCTAATACGTGCTATCCATGATAGCAGAATCATAACTTCTCGAAGGATGAGTGGAAGGAGGAATGGAGGTGGTGAGGGCCACGAGGATGGAAATGGTCATGAGCATCAGCTAGCCCCACCAGTTCAAGAGTTTCAAGCACTGGAGCCAGTCGCTCATGCTGAGTTCCGAGCTTCCATTTAGATGCTTGTGCATGCCTTGAGTGCTCAGGTCAATCAGCAGGTGGTTCTGCATGTTCAGCAAAATGGCAATGCGGCAGTGGCTCTAGTCAGGGACTTCTTGAGGATGAACCTGCCGGAGTTTCTGGGGTCCAAGGTAGATGAGGACCCGCATGATTTCATTGATGAGATTGTCAGGATCACCCAGGTTATGGGGGCGAGCAGTGTTGAGTGCGCAGAGTTAGCCTCCTACCAGTTGAAAGGGGTTGCACATATTTGGTTCCGTCAGTGGAAGGACAACAGGTTAGCTGGAGCAGGTCCGGTCACATGGGAGGAGTTTCAGGATGCATTCCTCAATCAGTTCTTCCCTAGAGAGATGAGGGAGTTGAAACTAGATGAATTTGTGAATTTGAAGCAATGAATAATGACTGTTCAAACGTACGCTCTTGAGTTCACCCGCTGATCTTGGGCATAATTGCATGCCCAAATGATACTTTATAACTTAGTTTTGCCTTGTTTATATATTTAATTATGTACATTTTCATGCCTTTTTATATAAATGATAAGAAATATTAACCAACATGATCAGTCTTTGTTGTTGAAGGAAATAATGCATTGGAGGACCCAATCTATTATTTGGTGAAGTGGAGGAATGATATCAGGAGCGAAACACCAAAGTTGGAATAAATTGGGTGATTTCCAGAGGGCTTCCGCGAAACCCCCGTGTCACGGAGGCAGTGCTCCGCGATACACTCTGTGTCACGAAGGCAGTGCTCCGCGATACACTCCGTGTCACGGAGGCAGTGCTCCGCGATACACTCTATGCCATGGAGCCATTCCACGACAGGCATAATTTTGCACAATTCTCATTTACTATAAATAAGTCCCTTAGCTCCTAATAAAAAGAAGGAAATTCACGATCTTATTCTGAAAAACCACCTAGGAGTGAAGGGAGAAGTGGGAGAACTCACCAAGGGTTCATCAATTTCATCTTCTGTTCTACCAATTCTTGTAAGTACATTACTTTAACTATGTTTTCTTGTAATTTTACGAACATGAGTGGCTAGACCCCTTCCTCTAGGGTTGAAGCCCCAAGATATGATTGTGATTTTGCGATTTTGTTTTGGTTTTAAGTTATTTATTGTTGTTTTGCCTTGCATTATGAAATATGGTTGTTTTTATGACTGATCACCATGAAAACAAGTGGGTTAAGCTTAGGTACATGCTTGAGAAAGATAACCTAGGCAACAACAAGAGAATGTAGGGAGCAAGATTGTATCTCACAATATGATTTGTGTTAGGATAGAAATATACCTAATACCTTGCTTGGTTGATAAAATGGGATGAGCTAGACACCAACTTAGAATTATCACATCACCACTCGAAGAAGTAGTTGTGAGGCTAAGTTGAGTTAAATGATTAGAGATATGAAAGTCCCTAATAAATAGCATAAACCCTATAAACCACATCCACGTAGTGAATTGCCCACCAACTAGAAATAACATCCTCGCTCAACAATGTAGTAGTGAGGCTAGTTTGTCGTGTTTAGAGGTTCGAAAGACCATGAACATTCAATTCCAATTATGTGAGATGACAATTGATAGTTTCATACTTAAACCATTGCAAATCGTAGTATCGCATGATTATCCGGCTTTAACTCTAGTTGCTCCTTGAATTAATTCAGAGTATTTCGTTGACCACATCTAGACTTAATTAACTCTATCAAAAACGTCTATAATCAACACTTGCCGCATTTAATATCACACTTGAACTTGGTGGTTAGCTGAATTGGTCCAGTCCCTGTGGGTTCGACATCCGGCTCTTAAAAAGGGCCACTATATTACTTGTACGACCCGTACACTTGCGGGCACACCAAGTTTTTGGCGCTGTTGCCAGGGACTCGGCGAAGTTCAGTGAATTTGTCTATTTCTGTGTGATTTTTAAATTTTCTTAAGTGTTGAAATTTTTTTTTCTTTATTAGTTTTAGATTTATTTTAAATTTTTATTTTTAATCTGATACCCTTCTTAACATGACATCATGGAATATAAATGGGTTAAATGGTGGATACTCTTATTTTGATGAGTCTTGTCTGAATTGCGGAGGACCCCACTTATGGCAACATTGTAATACTTGTGATATATGCGGTGGTCAAAATGGCCATTGGGATGGTTTCCCAAATGCATACTCTTGCAATATATGTGGTGGTCAAGATGGCCATTGGGATGGCTGTCCAAATGCATACTCCCCTCCCCCAAGCCTCTACTAGGATCCTTCTGTTGTTTTTGTTGAATATAGGCATGATGAAAATGAGGACTTGGAACGCCAAGCTCGAATAGAATACATGCTAAAACAGATCCTTGAGCAAACAGAAGCAATGAAGGAGGAGATGGAAGCATTGAGAATTCAGCAAGAGGAAAATGGAGAGGCCCTAGAAATGATAAGCAACAAGTTCATGGAGATGAGGGATGAAGCTGAAGCTTGCTCTGATTTGCAAGTGAGTTTTATGCAATACTCAGGAGGGACTACAAGGAGAAGAAAAGAGTGAGTTCTTGAAACAAGCTCAACTGCTGGAAACTCCCGAGAGTCTCCATGATTGTCTCACATGTATAGCCAATCCATTCTTGAAAGAAGAGATAGAGTACCTACCATTTGACATTCATGAGGAGTTAGATGTTAATGTGGAGAAGGTATATACAAAGTAAGAAAGTCAAGCAAAATGCAGTTTCAGAGTTGAGGTGTATTGTACCCCACTCGAATCATTTTTCTACATTGAGTTTGGTTGACAATCTAGAACTAGAGTCTTCCAAACTTGTGGAGAAAGATATAGAGGGGGAACAAGCCCCATATATTCTGAAATTTGCTGATTCTGAAAGAAAGAATGACTTCACTTACTTAAGGGCCAATAAATGTGAAAGGCGACATCTACTGCTTGTTCCTTTAATTTTTTCACCACCACCTAGGGAGCATAAGAGAAAATTAGAGAAGAAATTAGGGGTGAAATTCATATCCTCAAGGTGGAGGAAAAAGAGGTGAAACTTGATACGTCGTGCCGCGACGTAAAATTAGGCGCTGCTTGGGAGGCAACCCAAGGGTACCATTTTAATTTCTTGCATTTGAGTTTATTTTATTTATTTTTCAATTTGTGTTGTTTTTGGTGGAAAGTTAGGCACAGAAATAGGGGAAGTCTGAGTACCCTTGGAAGAGGAAGCTAAGAAGCTTGAAAGAGGAAAAGTGTGGGGTTGAATACCCACTTGTTCAAATAAAGATAAACATGTTGTTAGCTATGCCTAAAGGCCTCAGGGAGTATTTCTCACCCTCTTTAAATTTTAATTTGATGCTATGAGGGCATAACATGATTCAAGTGTGGGGTGAGGGAAATTTCAAGGGAAACTTCAAAATTTTTGTGCTTAACGATTTTTGGTGAATGTAATGCTTGTGAGAAATATTTGAAAAAAATTTGTGAGTCAAGCATGACTTCATCACCCGTTGGTTTTTCTTTTCGGTTCTTTTCCGACGAGGGGTCTTTGAACCGAAGAATAAAAATTTTCTTTGTTTGTATATAATGTTTTTAGTCATAGATAGAGACTATTTCCGACGATGGATGGTTGATGACCGTCTTGAGGAAAATTAGTCAATAGGTTGGTTTTTGAACCTTTAGCTAATTTATAGCTTGATGTTCTTGTTATATGCTATACATTATTGTAAGATGCAAGTGTGGTTAGTGTTGAAGCATGCAAGAAGTGTATAACTTTGTTGAGACACCTAGGCTCTTGAATTTGACTCTATGTGCAGAAAGCTTAATTTTGAATTCTTGTGATTAGCTGGGTTAAGAGTCTGCTGAAAGTGTTTTGAATTGAGCATGTGCTGTGAGTGTAAGGTTTTTGAATATTCCATGTTGTTGTGGAATGTCTAGAACATTCCTGGTGTGTATACTAAACGAAATGAAGGATGTGGATTGTAGGAAAGGATGTAGGCATTTCTTTGAATGAACCTAAATGTTATCCCTCACTTTACCTACCTTGAATATTTAATCCTAGTTAGCCCCATTGAGCCTTAAGCCTATTCTTTGATAACTACAACACAAACTTAATCCTTTTTCTTTCATTAGCCTTTAATTTGATCCAAAACTCCAAAGCGCTTAAGTGAAAAATTCCAAAGAGTGAAGGAGTGAGAGCGTGAAAAAGAAGGAAACGTAGAAGTTGTAAAAGTTGAGAAAAGGACAAAGGTGCACTTGTGTGAAAATGGTTGATTATTAGTAGGGAGTAAGAAAATAAATGAATGAAAAAAAATTGCTTAAGTACTCCTTACTACTAAGCTGAGTGTGCTTAAAGAAAGGGGAACAAGAAGAAAAAAATTCAGGATTGAAAAGAATGAGGGTGAAGTAAGAGAAGAGATATCCTTAATGAAGGTTGAAGTTATTAAAAGCGCTTGGGGAAGATAGTAACTATTACTGGCCAGAATAGTACCTACCCGTCCCTTAGCTTACATTACAACCCATTAAGTCCCACTTGATCTTACGTTCATACATCCTTAAATTAGTGGAGTAGAACACTAAGGGCAAGCTTATGGGTCACTACATGATGCATGTGAATTCTTTGTGACAGCGAGCGTAATTTTTATTCATATACCCATACATGGTGTGATTTGAAAATTCATGAGTTAAAATGGGTAACTCTCTTGTGGTGAGGGCACATGTGTAATGAAGGATAGCATTCATGTTGGATTTCTTGATCAGTTGATTTGCATGAGTTTCTTAGATTGACAGTCAATTCTTGAGGTTAGGAAGTCTTAACGGAGTTGTATATCATTTCATTGATTAAATCGTGCATGCTCTATTTTTAACTTCTTATCTCAAATAATCATTACAGTCGTAGCTTGAATTATCTTACTAAATTAGCTATGTATGAGTCTTCATGTGCATGAGATGTAAAAGGTTTGTTCGAGGACGAACAAGACTTTAAGTGTGGGGTTTTGATCTTGGGCATAATTGCATGCCCAAGTGATACTTTATAACTTAGTTTTGCCTTGTTTATAAATTTAATTATGTACATTTTCATGATTTTTTATATAAATGAGAAGAAATATTAACCAACATGATTAGTCTTTATTTTTGAAGGAAATAATGCATTGGAGGACCCAATCTATTATTTGGTGAAGTGGAGGAATGATATCAGGAGCGAAACACCAAAGTTGGAATAAATTGGGTGATTTCCAGAGGGCTTCCGCGATACCCCCGTGTCACGAGGCAGTGCTTCGCGATACACTCTTTGTCATGATGGCAGTGCTCCGCGATACACTCCGTGTCACGGAGGCAGTGCTCAATGATACACTCTGTGCCACGGAGCCATTCCACGACAGGCATAATTTTGCACAATTCTCATTTACTATAAATAGGTCCCTTAGCTCCTAAAAAAAGAAAGGAAATTCATGATCTTATTTTGAAAAACCACCTAGGAGTGAAGGGAGAAGTGGGAGAACTCACCAAGGGTTCATCAATTTCATCTTCTCTTCTACCAATTCTTGTAAGTACGTTACTTTAACAATGTTTTCTTGTAATTTTACGAACATGAGTGGCTAGACCCCTTCCTCTAGGGTTGAAGCCACAAGATATGATTGTGATTTTGTGATTTTGTTTTGGTTTTAAGTTATTGATTGTTGTTTTGCCTTGCATTATGAATTATGGTTGTTTTTATGACCGATCACCATGAAAACAAGTGGGTTAAGCTTAGGTACATGCTTGAGAAAGATAACCTAGGCAAGAACAAGAGAATGTAGGGAGCAAGATTGTATCTCACAATATGATTTGTGTTAGGATAGAAATATACCTAATACCTTGCTTGGTTGGTAAAATGGGATGAGCTAGACACCAACTTAGATTTATCACATCACCACTTGAAAAAGTAGTTGTGAGGCTAAGTTCGGTTAAATGCTTAGAGGTATGAAAGTCCCTAATCAAGAGAATAAACCCCATAAACCACATCCACGTAGTGAATTGCCCACGAACTAGAAATAACATCCTCGCTTAACAATGTAGTAGTGAGGCTAGATTTTCGTGTTTAGAGGTTCGAAAGACCATGAACATGCAATTCCAATTATGTGAGACGACAATTGATAGTTTCATACTTAAACCATTCCAATCGTACTATCGCATGATTATCCGGCTTTAACTCTAGTTGCTCCTTGAAGTAATTCAGAGTATTTCATTGACCACATCTAGACTTAATTAAATCTATCAAAAACGTCTATAATCAACACTTGCAACATTTAATATCACACTTGAACTTGGTAGTAAGCTGAATTTTTCAGGTCCCGGCGGGTTCGACATTCGGCTCTTAAAAAGGGCCATTATATTACATGTACGACCCATACACTTGCAGGCACACCACCCACCTATCTAAGTATGCCCCGGAGTTAGTTGCTGACCAGCAGGCAGGGGTGAGCAAATTATTGCATGCTATAGTAGGTTATTTGGACAAGGACTGCAGGACAGCTATGCTCCATCAGGACATGGACTTCCCTCGCATTGTGTTGTACACTCAGCAGATGGAGGCAGCACATTCGAGGGAGAGGGAGGCCAAGAGTGCCAGGACAGAGGAGCACAGATTCTCTAAGTAGAGGTCCAGTGGAGGGGACAGCAGACCCACTAGAGATCATCAACCCCAGCATCTTCAGTGCAGAGTGTGCCATCCAGGCCCATACATGGTCAGACAGGGTGAGCATCAGGCTCGAGGTGTCATAGTAGTAGGCCCGCAGACTATAGCATTCCAACTTGTTGCAGGTGCAGTCAAGGGAACACAGGCTAGTATTTGGCAGAGTCAGGAGCTTGTTTTGGATGTGGGAATCTTGGACATATGCTCAGAGATTGTCCCTTGTGAGACAAGATCAGGTTGGGGGCCGAGGCCCAGCTTCTAGTGTTGTGGCCCCTCCTTCACGTACAACACATCAGGGGGCATCTACTAGCACAACTGGCTGGCAATGCTAGAATAGGTTCTATGCCTTAGCCACTCGTCAGGAGGAGGAGGCCTCACCAGATGTATTCACTGGTATGTTGAGAGTCTTTTATGTTTATGTATGTGCATTGCTAGATCCGTAGGCTACCCTATATTTTGTGACACCATATGTAGCCAATAGCTTCGGAGTCAGTCTCGATGTCTTATCAGAGCCCTTCGCAGTTTCTACTCCAGTAGGTGACTCAATTATAGCTAGACGATTATATAGAGATTGCCCAGTATCAGTTCTTCATAAGGTCACCTCAGCAGACTAAATAGAGTTATCCATGACCGATTTTGATGTTATTCTCATCATGGACTGGCCATTTGCATGTTATGCTTCAGTTAATTGTAGGACCTAGTTAGTAGAGTTCAGATTTTTGGGTGAGCCTGTCTTAGAATGGGAGGGTAGTTCAATTGTTCCTATAGGTCAATTAATTTCCTACCTTAAGGCTAGGAAGATGATTTCTACGAGGTGTTTGTACCATCTAGTTAGGGTTAAGGATGTGGAGTCCGAGACCCCGACTATCCAGTCCGTACCTGTAGTACGTGAGTATCTAGAGGTCTTTCCTGATGATTTGCCATGTGTTCTTCTAGAGCGCGTGATTGATTTCAGTATACATCTTCTTCCCAATACGCAGCCTATATCTATTCCGCGCTGTAGAATGGCTCTAGCTGAGCTAAAAGAGTTGAAGGATCAATATAAGGACATGTTAGATAAGGGCTTTATTATGCTGAGTTAGTCTCCAAGGGGTGCACCAATGTTGTTTGTTCGGAAGAAGGATGGTTCGCTTCGGATGTGCATTGACTGTCGGCAGTTGAACAAGGTCACCGTCTAGAATAGTTATCCTTTACCCAGAATTGATGATATATTTGACCATCTTCAGGGTTCCAAATGTTTCTCCAAGATTGACCTTAGGTCCAGGTATCACTAGTCAGGGTTCGGGAGAGTGACATCCCAAAAACCGCTTTCAAGACTCAATATGATCACTATGAATTTGTTGTAATGTCTTCTAGACTAACCATTGCCCCTATAGCTTTTATGGATCTAATGAACAGGGTGTTCAACGTATATTTGGACATGTTCATGATTGTGTTCATTGATGACATCCTTATATACTCTCGGAGCGAGGAGGAGCATGCCACTCACTTGAGGATAGTGCTTCAGACCCTCAAGGATCGCCAGTTGCATACGAAGTTTAGCAAATGTGAGTTTTGGTTGAACTCGGTGGCAATTCTAGGCCATGTGGTATCAGGAGAGGGCATAAAAGTAGACTCTCAGAAGATCGAGGAGTTAAAGAATTGTCCCAGACTGGTGAACCCATCAGATATCAGGAGCTTTCTAGGCATAGCGGGTTACTCTGGGAGATTTGTGGAGGGTTTTTCCTCTATTGCCACACCATTCACCAAGATGACTCAGAAGAAGATTAACTTTCAATGATTGGAGGCTTGTGAGAAAAGCTTCAAAGAGTTGAAGACCCGACTCACTTCAACACTAGCATTGACCCTACCTGAGGGTACCGATGTTTTTGTGGTGTATTTTCATTCTTCGCGAGTCAGACTCGGGTGTGTATTGATGCAGCATGGGAAAGTGATAGCATATGCCTTGAGACAGTTGAAAGATCATGAAAATAATTACCCGACCCATGATCTTGAGTTGGCTGCGGTGGTGTTTGCATTGAAGATATGGCGGTATTACTTTCATGGGGTCCACGTGGATGTATTAACGGATCACAAGAGCTTGCAATATGTGTTCACACAGAATGACCTCAATCTTCAGCAAAAGAGGTGGTTGGAACTACTTAAGGACTATGAAATGAATTTCCTTTACCACCCAGGTAAGGCTAATGTGGTAGCGGACGCACTTAGTAGACTCTCTATGGAGAGTGTGTCCCACGTGGATGAGGAAAAGAAGGAGTTGGTGAAGGATGTTCATCGACTTGTGAGGTGGGGAGTTAGATTGGTCGACTCGACCGATGGTGGCATTGTTGTGCAAAATGGATCAAAGCCGTCCTTGGTGGTTGATGTAAATCTAGGAAAGATGAGGATCCGATCTAAGTAAAGCTAAAGAAAGACATTCGAAGACAAAAGGTGAAGGTCTTCTCCCAAGGGGGAGATGGTGTACTGCGGTATCAGGGTCATCTATGTGTTTCAGATGTCGATAATTTGAGGGATTGGATATTGCATGAGGCACATGGATCCAGATATTCTATCCATCTGGGTACCACCAAGATGTATCATGACTTGCGAGAAATATATTGGTGGAACAACATGAAGAAGGATATTGTAGAATTCGTGGCCATGTGCCCGAACTGTCAGCAAGTGAAGGTTGAGCACCCAAGGCTGGGAGGCGTATTGCAGGATATTAACATTCCTACTTGGAAGTGGGAAGAGATCAACATGGATTTCATTACCGGCCTAACTCGTACTCGCCGAAAGTATGACTCCATTTGGGTGGTGGTCGACAGGTAGACCAAGGCTGCACACTTCCTACTGGTAAAACCACAGATTCGGCGGATTACTATGCCAAATGGTACACTCTTGAGTTGGTCCAACTTCATGGAATGCCATTGTCTATTATCTCAGACTAAGGTACTCAGTTTCCCTCTCAGTTTTGGTGGTCCTTCCAAAAAGGACTTGCGACTCAGGTTAAGCTTAGCACAACATTTCATCCTCAAAAAGATGGCCAGGCAGAACGGAAAATGCAAAATCTTGAGGATATGTTAAGAGCCTTTGTGATGGATTTAAAGGTAGTTGGGATGACCACTTGCCCTTAATCGAGTTCGCTTACAATAATAGCTATCACTCCAGTATCCAAATGGCACCGTTCGAGGCTCTTTACAGGTGGAGGTGTAGATCGCCTATTGGATGGTTTGAGGTTGGTGAGGCAGCTATGATAGGGAAAGACTTGGTTCACAAGGCTATGGTGAAGGTTTAGTTGATAAGTGACCGGCTGAAAACTGCTCAAATTCTTCAAGAGTCATATGCGGATGTGAGGAGAAGAGATTTGGAGTTTGAGGTTTATGATTGATTATTTCTAAAGGTATCCCCTATGAAAGGATTCATGCGGTTCAGAAAGAAAGGAAAACTCATTCCCTATATTGGTCCCTACCGGGTTACAAGAAGAGTTGGTAAGGTAGCATATGAGTAGGACTTGCCATCAGAGTTATCCTCAGTTCATCCCATCTTTCATGTATCGCTCTTGAAAACGTGCTTGCGTAATCAAGCTTTAGTAGCCCTGGTGGAAAGTGTTGATATGGGAGATAGCCTCAGTTATGAGGAAATTCCGATTGCAATCTTGGATCATTAGGTTCGAAGGATGCGGAACAAAGGAGTAGCTGGTGTTGTGGAGAAACCAGCATGTTGAGGGAGCTACAAGGGAAGCCGAAGCAACTATGATGGCTAAATAGCCCCACTTGTTCCCTATCGGCTCAACTCCAGTTTGAGGTATCAGTTTTTGCCCTAATTCTCTAATCAGTTTCAATTTTCAGTTCATGTGCGCAAGTTTCCTTTATGTGTATGAATGTGTATGTGATTCCTGAATTTAGTTCATCTGTGTGGCTCTTTTCGGAGGTAGTCATTTCATGAAAATATTGGTTAAAATAATCAGTATTGGAGTATGATAATTTCTTGTTTCTAACATTCGAGGAAAAATGTTCCCTAGGGGGAGATATTGTTATACCCCGAGAGCTCAAAGATCGGACCCAAGAGTTAAAATAAGAAAGTTGGAAAATTGATGTTGCAGGCACAGGACGAGTTGTGAGATGACTCGTGAGGAGAGCCCACGAGTCGTCAGGTGACTCGTGGGAAGGCCTGGAGTGATCAAAGGATCGAGGTCCCCACGAGTGATGTAACAACTCGTGGTTAGCCGCCACGAGCCGTCATGTCTATCGTGGGGTGGAGTTGGAAGGTTAAAGGAGGATTTGTCTAGTGTACATAACGGATGGGACCCCACGAGTTGTGGTCTATCCCAACGACCCGTGAGGTGAGTCGTGATCCAGTAAGATGGATTTTCATGAATGTTAAGGCAGTGTACATGACGAAAGGTGACCAGGAGTCGTGGTCTCGAGGCACGAGTTATTATGTCCCCCGTTACGAGCCCTAGAAGATTAGTTGACCAGTGTACTTGAAGGGTGATTTGACGAGTCGTTGCCCATCCTAATGAATTGTTAGGTCACCCATTAGGGTCACCTGGTAGTTATTTCCTGTGAAATAGTAAGGGTTTTCTCATAATTTCCTAAGTTCCTAAGACCTATACAACGTCATTTAACACTCGTTTTAGTGGTTTTAAGCAGGGTAAAACCTATTCTAAGCCATTACTCTCGTGCATGCAAGTTTGAAGGTTTGAAGGGAAGGTTCAAGGTGAAATCTCAAGGTTTCAAATTGGAATCTCAGTTGGGTAATTAGAAGGTGTTAGAATTCACCATTTCCAGGTATGTAAGACTATAAGTGGGTGTTTCTTCCACACCCATGCCCAATCTCTATCAAAATGTGATAAATTATCTATGATAAAATATGGGGGTTTACCCAATTGCATGATATCATGTTTAGATTCATCAATAGATGATGTTGTGCTTCATTATATACGATGTAAATCATTGCATGTTTTTGGGAGAAGAGTCTAGCACCGAGCGGGTTAAGGTTCGATTACCCTATGATCCAGAACTACGCGCCACTATAGGTTGATATTATTATATTATCGGGACTCCCTGTTGAGCTATCCCCGGCCCGATTGGCCCTTCAGCTTGATATTTATATAATGATATCGTCCATAGCCCTGGAAAGGTTATGGATGGGTCTACCCACTTGAGTGTGATAGTTGGGACCAGGTAAGCTCCATCGTGGTTTGTCGGTTAAGTGACGAGTCTCCCACTGTCTATATCATTTAGAATTGCATACTCATTACTCATGATGATTACTTATGCATGCATGTTCATAAAGTAAAGTTTGACTCAATGTTCAGCATTTGATATAAATGTTATGTTCAGCTTTGAGTCATTCGAGTTAGTCATGATGTCGTAAATAAGCATGGTCATGTCAGGATAAGATTTCAATTTTAGAATGAATGTATGTAGCCATCTGCTTTCACCTAAAATCCTGTGATATATTATGAAATGTTTTAAATGATTTACTTTGCTAGAGCGGTTTTACTTGTCTTGCATACTTGGTACATTCCACGTACTGACAACATACCTTATATGTTGCATCGTTTCATGATACAGGATTCGGTTCTCAGGTTCAGCCCCGTTCGTAGTCGCTGATCAGAGTTAGCACCTTCTTATTTGGTGAGTCCTCATCTTCCGAGGACTAGACCTTCAATTGTTTTGGATGTCCTTTCAGTTTTAGTATTGTAGAGCTTGTTGGGGGTATTGTCCCTTCAACTCGTCCAGATTAGAGGCTTATCAGACTTAGACATGTATTCATCTTTGATATTTATTCTGTTGTTATATTAAGTTTGACTTCCACTGAGTTTATTATTATGTTTTCTTCATGTTTATTTAATGAGTTAGTTGAATGCTTATCCCATGGGTCGACTTGGGGACTCTCGGGGTCCCTTGTCCCGTGTCTATGATCCGGGCCTCCGTTTGGGTTGCAACATGACAAGTATGAGATCTTTCGCCATTGTACCTCATGAGAGGTGACCACGACTCGTGGTCACTGTGCACGACCCATTGGTCCCTTGTGGAGGGTTGGCAGTCAGTTTTCCTGCGATTTTTCGAAGGGTGTTTCAGTAATTTCCTAACCTCCTAGACTCTAAACTACATCATTTTGTTTTATTTTAAGGGTATTTAGAGGGGTTAAATGATTTTCCCCTTATTCCCACTCAGATTTTTTAGAAAATAATATAAGCTTTCCTCCCAAGAACTCTCAAGCAAGACTAGGGCTTCTCATCTATTGCATCGATTCAA
Organism: Datura wrightii; assembly: GCA_035772735.1. Taxonomy (NCBI): domain Eukaryota; kingdom Viridiplantae; phylum Streptophyta; class Magnoliopsida; order Solanales; family Solanaceae; genus Datura; species Datura wrightii. The sequence goes on from JASDFA010000007.1 coordinate 104,611,934, forward strand.
GTTTTCTTCTCCAAGGAATTCATAGCCAGGTATGTGGGAATTCAACAAGGGAATAGTTCTTCCCTTATGTCCCCAAAATTCCTCCTAGTTTCTCTATGAATTCTAGCCCCGAGTTTTCAATTGTGAAGGGAATATATATATATATATATATATATATATATATATAACAGATTTCTTAGAACTCCTGTAGAATGTTGTCCATGTTTATTTTAGATATGATTCCATCAGTTTAAGACTATGTTGATGTTGTTCTCATAAAGTGAATTCTAGCCCTGAGCTTTCGAATGTGTATGAATTATATGCCAGATTCCGTTATAGCTTGTGAAATATGTCCTAAGTTGATTATTGGATATTCTCCATTATATAAATATCATATAAATGCTCTTTCTTTTAAGGGTGACTTAGCCTTAATGTTGAATGTGATCACCTAGAATTTTTCCTATTGGGTTAGTCTTCCTTTTTGCTTGACTCTATCACTGTTGTGGATTCCCATGTTGTTAGCATGAGTTTAAATCTCAATTAGTGATGTGTCGTGACTTTACAACACTTTAAACGTTTAAAACCAAGAAAATTTGAAATACGTCCTGAGTTGATTATTGGATATTCTCCATTATCTAAATATCGTATAAATGCTCTTTCTTTGTAAGGATGACTTAGCCTTAATGTTGAATGTGATCACCTAGAATTTTGCCTATTTGGTTAGTCTTCCTTGTTGCTTGACTCTATCACTGTTGTGGATTCCCATGTCGTTAGTATGAGTTTAAATCTCAATTAGTGATGTGTCGTGACTTTACGACACTTTAAACGTTTAAAACCAAGAAAATATGCAAATTCTGGGTATATTTATGTAGATGTGATGTATTTTTGTTAAGTGTTGTAGGAAAACAGGTATGGAACATGAAATTGTTAAAGTAAGGCAAAAATGGATCAAAATGTAGGCTGCTACCCAGGTCACGAGTTGTCGTCCCAATGGACGACTCATTCCTGGAGTCGTGGGAGGAGATTAGGTTTTTATAAACATAAAACAGTGTAGTTGACGAGTTGAAGGCACGACTTGTTACATGTGGTAACAAGTTGTTATTCCAGTCTTGAAGACTGGGAGGAAAATTTTTGAAAAATACTTAGGGAAGACAATGAAAGACATAATGAGTCGTCAGGAGACGTGACGACTCGTCGTGAGATGCTGGGAGCGCCCGTGAGGTAGACTAGAGAATTTGGTGATTCAAGTCGACGAGGGACCTAACGACTCGTGCCCTAACCTGATGATTCGTTAGGTGACCCGTCACTAGGACTGGACAAGTTGCCGAGAACGACTCAATTTCACTGGCCACGACTCATTAGGAGACCCAACGAGTCGTTACTTGGCCAATTACCACTGCCGACCTAGATTCTATTTTTAGTTAGGAAAAGTTTTTTTTTAGAACTATAAATACATTATTTAGGTTTATTTTTGAAGTATAGTTTTTTATTACTACTTTTCACATGGATTTTGGTGTTGTTAACGATCATTCTTGGTTCAAGAAACAAAGTTTGTAATTTTGTTCTTGATTTTGAGAAGTAAACAACATTGAAGTTTTTGTTCAGCGGTTTTGGTGATTTATTTAATTCAAGTGGTTTTCTTCTACGAATCTTTGTAAGTTACAATTATTATTTCTTCTATATATTGTGATTGTGATCATACAAGCATGAGTAGCTAAACCCATAACTAGGGTTGTGGGAACCATGATAAATTAACACACATAGGTCAAAATACTTGGTGAATCTTGAACGGAGTTTATGCATGTATTGTTTTTTCCTTCGTTTTAATTGTTTTTTAACGGTTGCAAACCTTGGATATTGTCTCATTCTTACTCACTGGATCGAGGGAGTATTGAATGGGAAAAAGGTCTAATAATGGAGATTTGAGGCTATCAACCCTCATCTTATAGCTTGACATTGTCCGGGAATAGCTAATGCGATATCAAGGGAAAGAGTTAATTAAGCATACACTTTTATACGGACCAAATTGTGTGGTGATAATCATCTAGATAGGGGACCAACCATTTAGGTGAATTTAACTTACTAGTGTTGCATGCTAAACACCAGAATAGATCACTAGTGTAAAAACCTTGTGGTTGCGAAGTCATGGGGAACACAATCCAAGTAACTTTATTGATTGAATACAACTAAAATTGATTTAAACATCTACTAGTCGCTACTCTTGTTTATTATTTTGTGTTTCAAACTTCCCCCTAGGAAATACGTAAGCCAATAGTATTAGCTAAACACATTAACTCAAGTTCTCGTCGTATTCCTCATGGGATTCAACCCCAACCCTGGTTGGGTTCTATATTTGACATCGACCACTTTATATATAATTTACGAGGTGTAATTTGGGCGACATCAAATTTTGGCGCCGTTGCAGGGGAATATGGCTTGGGCTTTTGTTAATTGTGTTTTCTTTACTGTTGGTCCTTATTTCCTTTTTATTTTTTTTCTTTTTTTGTCTTTGTTCTTAAAAGGTCTCTGGTTCGTGCGTGCCCAGTACTAGGAGCTGAGGAAAATCTCTAGTTCTAATTGATCATGAGCTTGAACAAACAATGCAGAATTTGAGGAGAATAACCTACGTACAAGAGCAAGAGACAGTGGACCAGGCTACAACCAGAATGTTAGCTAAGGAACAAGCTTGGGCAAGAGATCGAGAGTTAGCAAGGGTTGTTGAAGAGCAACGCCTAGCTGCCGAAGCTGAGCGAGATAGAAGGAACAGAGGTCCAGATTAGCAAAGGCACTGGTATTTCGATGATTCCAATGATGCTGATATTGATAGAGCCGATGCCACTGGAGCTATTATCCCTCCCCCTTTGCCTTCTGGGGTAAAGTTTGACATTACCAGTGTTATGATCCAATTGCTCAAAATGAAGGAGATATTTTCAGGTCACATAACTGATGATGTACTTACTCACTTGACTAATTTCGTGGGTATCTGCAAAGCATACAAAAATGGAGAGTGAGTTAGGATGCGATACGGCTGAGGTTATTACCCTTTTCATTAGGGAGTGAGGCAACGTTATAGTTGGCGGAACTGCCCAACGATTCTACCACTACATGGAGGGAGTTGAAAAGAGCTTTTCTTGGAAGGTTCTTCCCACCTTCTAGAGCTTTGTATCTGAAAGATGAGATATACAACTTCAGGAAATTAAACTCAGAGGCACTTTATGAGACATTGTTGAGGTTCAACAAGAAGCTCAAAAAGGTGCCCAACCAAAGGATCCCAGATGATACATTGTTAGAGATCTTCTATAGGTCTCTAAATTCTAATACCAAGGTGGTGCTGATACCGTGTATGGTGGAATATTCATGAGTCTCAGTTATACTGAAGTTGCTGAGGTACTTGACAGAATCACTAAAACCAACCGCACATGGCACACAAGAGAGTTGGAAGCTCCGGCTGGTACTTATATGGTAGGTATGTTAGCAGAATGGAGAAGGAAAAATGAAGAGCAAGATTAGGATATTGCTAAGATAAAGACCACAATGGGGCTGCTTGCTATGAATTTGATAGGAGTCGGGGCTAAAAAGGTGAATGATGTGGGTTCTCAGGGCAAGGCCCTGAGAAATGATGGAGGCGAATCAGAATCTAAGGAGGAAGCAAATTATCTGAATGATCAAGGGGTGGGTTTTCGGACTAACACCCAAGGGTCCAACCAAGACTCTTGGCATCAAGGTCAGGGGAACCAAGGTCGGAACTACTATAGAGATAATAATTACAACTGAGGCCAATACAGAGACAACGGAGACTGGAAAAAGCATGATCAATACAAGAATGATAGAAGTGGTCTATATGTTCCTCCAAGGAACCGTGAGCCAGAGTCTAGTAGTTCAAGGGTGGAATACATGTTTTCTAAGATACTTAAGCAGATGGAGGTGACAGATGGCCATTTCAAGGAGCTCCGCGCTAATATTTCTAGTTTGAACCAAAAGGTAGAATCACATGTCGTGGCCATTAAGAAGATTAAGCAGCATCTTAGTCAGATGTTTGTTGGTATGAACCAGAGGCAGAAGGGCATGCTTCCCAATAATACGGTTCAAAATCTGAAAAATGACAATCATTTCAAGGCGGTCACTACTTGGAGTGGGAAGGCAACAGTTGGTCCTCCAAGGTCGGTTGTGATTGATGAGACAGTAGAGCCCATAGTGATTGATGATGATAGGATTTCGAGGATCAGACTTTGGTTGATGATTCAATGGATAAGAACGCTCCTAGTATTGCAAAGGACCATGGTTCTGACAAAGAGAAGGACAAGGAGGTACAGAAAAATATCACACCTATTCCTAGACCTCCTCCCCTTTTTCACAGAGGTTGAAGAAAAAGGTCGAAGATGGGAAGTATTAAAAATTCATTTCCATGTTGAAACAATTATCTGTGAATATCCCATTAGTCGAGGCACTTGAGCAAATGCTCGGCTGTGCTAAATTCATGGAGGACCTTGTCAATAAAAAGAGGACCGTAAGCTTTGAACCTGCAGATAATTTGCACCACTATAGTGCAATAGCGTCCCATTCTCTTGTTTAGAAAAAAGGAAGACCCTGGAGTTTTCACTACACCGTGCACTATTGGAGCCTTTAATTTTACTAAGAAACTATGTGATCTGGGTGCTAGTATTAACTTGATGTTGTTAGCAGTGTTTAGACAGTTGCGCTTGGGAGCCCCCAAAGCGACTACAATGCGGCTTTTGATGGCAGATTGCACGGTGAAAAATCCAATTGGGATTCCACATGATGTTCTAGTGAAGGTAGAGTCCTTTATATTTCCAGCTGATTTTGTCATTCTAGACTCTGAGGTTGATTTTGAGGTCCCATTATCTTGGGGCGACCATCCCTTGCCACCGGATGTGCTCTTGTATGTATGGAAACTAGACAACTGAAATTCCAGTTGAACAATGAAGAGGTGAAATTCAATGTATATTGGTCCATGAAGCATCCAAATTACATGAGGGTAGTCTCAGTAATTGATGTTGTGGAACCTGAGTTTCCAATTTTGCCCACTGAGAAGTTAGTGACTCTTGAGGACTTAGCAGCAGTTTTGATGAGTGCTTGTGCTGAGAAGATCCATGGGGTTTAGGAGATAGTTAATGCACTTGTTTGTATGGGGTCATACACCTATGCTCCAAAGAAGATTGATCTTGATCTGAAGAATCAGGTGACCCCACTGGCCAAGCCACCGATTGAGGAGCCTCCGGTATTGGAGCTCAAAGCACTCCCGTCTCACTTGCAATATGTATTTCTGGGGACTGGTGACACTTTACCGGTCTTTATTGCAACTAACTTGGAGGAATGGCAAGTGGAGGCTTTGGTCTCCATTCTGAAGAGATATAAAAAAGCCATCGGGTGGACCATTGCAGACATTATTGGAATCCCAACCGGTATTTGCACTCATAAGATTCAGCTAGAGGAATGCATCATCTATGCCAAGCTTATCCCAACCGGTTTGGATCATTTGAACATGGTGATGTAGTGATGTGAAGAGACCAACTTGGTGCTTAACTGGAAAAATTGTCATTTCATGGTCAAAGAAGGTATAGTTCTAGGCCACAAGATTTCTAGTAAGGGTACTGAGGTGGACAGGGCCAAGATCGAAGTAATTGCTACTCTACCACCTCTAATTTCAGTGAAAGGTGTTTAAAGATTTTTTTGTTATGCAGGATTTTATAGGAGATTCATTAAGGACTTCTCAAAGATTGCACATCCTTTGTGTAAATTGCTTGACAAAAAGGTGAAGTTTATTTTCGATGAGGCATGTCTGAAGGCGTTTGAATGCCTAAAAAAGAGATTGACCACTGCCCCGATTATAATGGCGCCTAACTGATCTTTACCATTCGAGGTTATGTGTTATTCTAGCGGAGTGGCCCTAGGAGCTGTGTTGAGTAAGAGGCATGAAAAGATTTCCCCCCTATTTATTATGCTAGAAAGGCTCTTAATGTAGCTCAGAAAAATTACACTGTGATAGAACAGGAGTTGTTGCCTGTAGTATTTACATTCGAGAAGTTTCAGGCGTACTTGCTTGGAACCAAGGTGATAGTCTATACAGACCATGCAGCTCTAAGATATCTGATGGCAAAGAATGATGCCAAGCCATGACTGATTCGATGGGTTTTGTTGCTGCAAGAGTTTGAGATTGAGGTAAAGGATCGGAAGGGGACCAAAAACTAGGTGGCGGATCACTTATCAAGATTGGAAGAAGATCCAACACTTCGAGATGAGCTTGGCATAGATGATGCATTCCTTAATGAGCAGGTTTTAGCCGCCTCACAAGATCTCATCCTATCATTTGTAGACTTTGCTAATTATCTGGTGAGTGATGTTGTACCGGAAGACTTATCTTTTCACCAGAGGAAGAAGTTCATGTATGATGTGAGGATGTTTTTCTTGGATGAGCCTTACTTATTCCGCATATGCGTTGATGGGGTGATTCAGAGATGCGTGCCCAAGGTAGAGATGTTGAGCATATTGGAGGCCTGCCACTCATCCCCTATTGGGGGTCACCACAGCGGGATTACAACACTTTCAATGCTTAAAACAAAGAAAATATGCAAATTCCAGGTATGTTTATGTATATATGATGTGTTCGTGTTATGTTTTGTAGGAAAATAGATCCTGAACGTAAAATGATCAAAGTAAGGCAAAGATAGACCAAAATGCAGGCTGCTACCTAGGTCACGAGTCGTCGTCCCAATGGACGACTCATTCCTGAAGTCATGGGAGGAGATCAGGTTTTCCATGAAGAAGAAATAGTGCAGTTGATGAGTTGAAGGCATGATTCATTACATCTGGTAACGAGTCGTTATGCCAGTCCTGAAGACTGGGAAGAAAATTTTTGGAAAATGCTCAGGGAAGACAATGAAAGACATAACGAGTCGTCAGTAGACATGACGACTCGCCATGAGATACCAGGAGCACCCATGAGGTACACTGGAGAATTTGGTGATTCAAGGCCACGAGGGACCTACGACTCGTGCCGTGACCTAACGAGTCATTACGTGACCCATCACCAGAACTGGACAAGTTGCGAAGGATGACTCAATTTCACTGGCCATAACAAGTTAGGAGACCCAACGAATCGTTACTTGTCCTATTACCACTACTGACCTGGATTCCGATTTTAGTTAGGAAAAGTTTAGTTTGGAACTATATATACATTATTTAGGTTTATTTTTGAAGTATAGTTTTTTACTAGTTTTCACATGGATTTTGGTGTTGTTAACGATCATTCTTGGTTCAACAAATGAAGTTTGTAATTTTGTTCTTGATTTTGAGAATTAAACAACACTGAAGTTTTGTTCAGCGGTTTTGGTGATTTATTCAATTCAAGTAGTTTTCTTCTATGAATCTTTGTAAACTACAATTATGATTTCTTCTATATTTTGTGATTGTGATGATACAAGCATGAGTATCTAAACCCATAACTAGGATTATGGGGACCATGATGAATTAACACAAACGGGTGAAAATACTTAGTGAATCTTGAACGGAGTTTATGCATGCATTGTTTTTCCCTTCGTTTTGATTGCTTCTTAATGGTTGAAAATATTGGAAATTTCCTCATTCTTACTCACTGGATCAAGGGAGTAATGAATGGGAAAAGGGTCTAAGAACGAAGATTTGAGGCTATAAACCCTCATCTAATAGCTTGACCTTGTCCGGGATAGCTAATTCAATATCAAGGATAAGAGTTAATTAAGCATACACCCGTATACGGACCAAGATACATGATTATAATTATCTAGATAGGGGACCAACCGTTTAGATGAATTAACTTACCAGTATTGCATGCTAAACACCAAAATAGATCGTTAGTGTAAAAACTTTGTGGTTATGAAGTAATGGGGAATAAAATCCTAGTCACTTTATTGATCCAATACAACTGAAATTGCTTTAAACATCTACTAGTCTCTATTATTGTTTATTATTTTGTGTTTCAAACCTCCCCTCTGGGAAATAAGTAAGCCGATAGTATTAGCTAAATGCTTTAACTCAAGTTCTTATCTATTACTCGTGCAATTCGACCCCAACCCTAGTTGGGTTCTATATTTGACATTGACCTCATTATATCTCATCTACAAGGTGTAATTTGGGCGACATCAGTTACCTGCACGATAGTTCAATTTTAGTTAGAATGCTAGAATCCTCAGTGTTAGTCGGAAATGTCAGTTGATCAGTTTGACTACAGAAAATCTTGATGTGTCATTAGTGCCTCCCAGTTATCAGAACTAGACTTAGTATCAGCTTTAATTGTTCCCTATGAGGTCATGACACTTCAGTTAAGCAGCTCTGAACAGCCTTAGGACCCTATTATGAGATTATAGCTTGTTCTTTAGACGATCATGAGCTCCCAAATAAGCATGCTCTGACCAGTCTTAGAACCCAATTACAGAATCCGGTCCAATAAGACTCTCAGGGTGCTTTTATATAAGTATTCTTGACTAGTCTTAGGCCTCAGTTCTGAGCTATCACCTTAGTATTTACTTTAGGACTATCCAGTGGGAGTACGACTTAGCACTAAGCAGACCGGGGTTCCAGTGTAGCCAGGTTGCCAGAACTACGTTGCCACTGTAGGTTATAGTTTTATTGGCCTCATGGCCCCAAATTTGTGATCACCTATTTCATGCCTTTATACCCTTGTTCTCTGGTCTTTTCTGCTTTGGGTATAAAGCTACACGCAAGTGCACGTGGTCGAACAAGTAGTAAAGTGGCTTAAGTAAGCCAAGTATCGATCCCACAGGGACTGGGATAAGGTAACAATCTACTCAAGTGTACTATATTTTAACTCTAACAATGAAGACAACAGTGCAAAGAAGAGTTTGATATTTTGATTTCTAATTTTTTTGCTAAGTCTAAAACGAATATCTAACGTGAGTGTGAACTATGAATGTGAGCATGCTGAGGTTAAATGAACATGTAAAGAAATAAATTACCAATATAATGTGGTTAATCTTTCCTCCGATTGCTAGTCAAGAACTATTGCCAATTGATTAAAACTCTCGTATTTAACCCAACTTAAGAATCATGAACCGTCCACCTACATTTCTGTGATTAAACGAAATTCTTGTTCTAGCCATACAAAACCGGTTCCTTAATTGACTAATACGACTTTCAGGTATATTTCTATCGTGAAGGTAAATCAATTCTCAATTTTCCCAAACTAAGAAAAGATCATACCCTATTGCTTCACAACTTTCCAATTTCTTGCTCTCTCGAGTGAAACTGGACTTTTTAGATATACATTAACATAGGCCACACATTAATGCAGTAAGAACAAGAATCAATAGAACAACCATGGAAGAAAAGATGAAAAACCAACTTAATCAACAATCACATTTCAATACCATTGTTCGTAACCTCAGCAAGAAGAGGAATTAGCCACTCATTCGTGGATTAAACATCGTTAAATGAGTGTTAAACTTACAAGCAATTGAATTAAAGAAGAAGGAGATAGAGAAAATCCCTGAGATTTTCATCCCCTCAACTGCCTGTAACCCACGTTCTTGCTCCACCAAGTCAGAATATTGAAAAATGAACCTAAGTGTTCTATTTATACTAGTGGGAATTTTTCCCGAAATAACAAGCAACGTGTCACGGAGTGCATCGCGGAGCACTGCCTCCGTTACACGCCACTGACGCGGAGCCTCACTGGAAATTGACTGTCTAGGTAATAAGGCCCAACGTGGCACGGCGTGCAAAGCGGGGCTAGGCCAACGTGCCACGGCCCCAATGCGCACCCACACTGGAATTTGGCCAAAAATTCCCTATCCAGGCAGAAGGCCTACATGATGGCAGCGCGACACGGCTCCATCGCGGAGCCCTTTTAATTTGTGCCGTCCAATGTTATGTCCTTTGCTAACATCCGAGTCCAACCCCGATCTCTCCCAACACGCATTTTAGCTTCCCAAAATTATATTTCACCTGCAAAACAATGCTAATAATGTTGGTTAGTATAAATTCACATTTTATTATAAATCACATGAGAATGTATAAACATTGATAGATAAACAAGGCTAAAATGACACAATTAGGTATCACTTGGGCATATAAATTTGCCCAAGATCACTTACCCCACACTTAAATCCTTGTACGTCCCCGAACAACAATCTTACACCTCATGCAATTTACACCCCAACCTGGCTACTTTGGTTCGACAATTTAGGCTACGGTCATACCGATTATTCAATACAGCAAATCATCAAGAAAACACGCATGGTACTATCAATGCAATGACCTTCAACACATCAAGACCTCCTAGACTTAAGAATCGACTCTCAATATTGGAAAACTCATGCGAATTAGCTGATCAAGATATCCGACATGAAAATTAATCTCTCATCACGCATGTGCCCTCACAATGCAAGAGAAGTTCCCCTTTTTAATTACATGAACTCTAACGGTTACATGCAGGGGCATATAAACACAATTTCACTCTCTCTCCCCAAAAGAATTCACATGCTTCATGTCATGAATCATAGGCTTGCCCTTAGTGTATTACTCCACTAATATAAGGAAATGTGATGTAGGATCACGTAGGACTTTAACGGGTTGTAATGTAAGCTACGGAACTAGTAAATATTGGGCTAGCCAATGATAGCCACTAGCATCCTTAAGCGCCTTTTCAATACATCCCATCAAACTCATGGGCATTGTTTCTTCCTTCATCCTCCCATTCTTGAAGTCTATCTTTAGTTTGGCCCATATCTTTAAGCACACTTAACTCGATAACAAAGATTATTCAGACACCTTCATTATATTTTATTTATAACAAGTGCACCTTAAACCTTTTCTTTCCTTTCATCACTCTGCTTTTCTTTTCTTTTCACCATTCTCACTCTTTGACACTTTGGGAAAATTAATTTCTCTTCTTAAGCACTTAAGAGTTTTGGATCAATTTTACGGTTAATGAAAAGAAGGGGTTAAGCTCGGTTTACACATTTTGACACAAGAAAAAAATAATAGGCTAAAGGCTCAACGGGCTAACTAGGGTGTACATTCAAGGTGGGTACAATAATGAAAAAGAGAAACTTTCGGTTAACACAAAGAAATGCCTACATCCTTTCCTACAATACACGTCCTTCATTTCATTTCGTACACACACCAGGTAAGTTCTAGACACTTCACAATAGCATGGAATAACAAAACCTCACTTCACACTTATTGCACATGCTCAATTCAAGACGTATCCACAGACTCTTCAATCAGCTAATTACAAGAATTCAAACATTAAGCCTCAATCACACTGAATCGACTCTATGGGCTAGGTATCTCAACATATTTACAAAGTTACATGCTTTCATACGAATCACCTTTGCATTTCAAATATCATGTACGACACGCAACCAAAATTCTGCAACCATAAAGTAACTACAGGTTTTGGGATGCAACCCACAAAAGAAAACAACTGAAAAATAAATGAAAAAAAATCTACTCCTAATGACAACATTTCCCTTAAGACAGTCGTCATCCATCAATCATAGGGAACGGTCACTAACTAAGACTTCGGTTCAATAGGACCCTTCTCGGTAAAAGAACCGAAAACAAACGCCGAGAAACCCAAGAATTGAAAAAAAGAAATTTTAAAAATATCGATCATTTCGATGAAATAAAAATATGTATGAAATCAACTAGCAACATTCAGCAACACACAACAGTTTCACATTTAATTACAATACAGAACAAAAACTTCACAATCACAAATCACAGGGTCACAAAATTTTTCATCAGGCACAACAACACAACCAGCACCTAACTACTCCCACCCCACACTTATCTCGAACACTGTCCCCAGTGTTCACAGAAATTAAAATAGCACAAAAAATTAGGTGGCGGAACTCCCTGATCAATCAAAATACTCCACTTCTTCATCAGGTGTTGCTGCCTCGTCTCCCATGTCTGAATCACCCCCATCGTCATCATCGGACTCCACATCGGAGTCCTCACGATGTGTCTCCTCATCTGTGGGGACATCATCATCCGTGGGCTCTACAAAAGCTGGCCCCACTCAGCATAGAGCCCTGGCATTTTTTCCAAAAGGGTAGTCTAGCTCGAGCTGCCATAACTCCTCTTCTGTTGCCGGCCTCCCGCCTATTTGTAGCTGGAGCATCTGCATCCCATACATGCGAGCCATGTACTGATCATCCTGAGCATGTCGCTCGGCTAGTGTAAGCACTAGCCCGTGGGTGGTGTCGGGAGCCTTAGTTTTGGTGACATCTAAGGCCCGTCGCTCCATCTGCAGGATATAGTCAAGGGCCTCTTCCTCAATGTCCAGACCCCTCAGGAACGTGGTGAGTAGTCGACCAAATCCAAATCTGTGCCCCTGATGCAAACGGGCTCGCTTCATGGCGGATATAATCACCGCCCCCACATTGATCCCCAGCCCTTTCATTAGGGCGTACACCAAGCATACACGATCCCCGGTTACATCCGTCATATGCACCCCCGGAATTAGGCAGGAACACACGATCTTAAGCCATATCCTGGCTTCCCTGTTCATCTGTGAGTAGGGCAAAGTCTGATGGTAGCCCCTCTCCTTATGTCTGCTCCACCTAGCCGTCGATCGGGTTCCACACAAAGTGCGTCTGATGTCCACATATGGTGGAGTGATATTCAGCTGTCGAAGCATGTGGGCGTTTGTGTCCCGTGCCCCTAAGATAGCATTGAGGTGGTGGGGCTCAAAAGTGACTATTTGCCCCCTTAATTTGATGGTGTGACTTCTGAGAGTCGGGTTCCAGTTGGCGTAGAATTCCCGAATCAAGTGCAAGTTGCATTCTTTGGGCTCTTCAAAGATGAAGTTCAGCCCAGCTGCCTTGATCCTCTGGAAAATCTTGGGGAACTCCTGTGCCAACGGTTCCCTTGCTATGTGTTCCTCGGGGAAGTACTTGCTCTCCTTGTGCTTTGCGTACCACTTCTTCCCCTCCTCTGTCACCCACCTGGTTCCATATTGACGGCGTTGGCCGTGTGGAACCACCAGTGCTGCTGGGACCGCTGTGCCCAGTCTAATTCTTTTTCTTCCGGCGCCAAATGTTGATGCTCCTTTTCCCTTGTCTTGCCTGCTTGCCATTTTTCCTGTCAACCCAAATAGACAAGATCAATGTTAAGCCAATTAAAATTTGCTTCGACTAAGGTTGGGTTAAGCTAGGCTACCCCACACTTAGTCCTTAGCCAAAATTACAACATTAAGGAAAGATCGTGCTTACTTACACAAACAAACAACAAACAAAACGAATATGCTTAGTGCATTTGGAGAATTCGACGGTATATATTTTATGTACTACTCAAACTTCGTACAGCTAGCCACAATCATTACCATCAATAATATTTTATCCCATAGCACTTAGCAAGGAGAAACAAAAGAAAAATTTTAACTACATGATCCTCTACAATTCACCCAATTCTTGCAAATTCCAATATTTCCTTCACCCGAGAATCCGTCGGTCTTTTAGCATAGTAACAGTTAGCACATCGACTCATCTCACTCAACATGTACAACCCCGCATGAATTTCACTAGTTCAACTAAATTTTTTCCATTTCAAACTCAAAGTCAAGCCCTAGCTATAATTTTACCAAAAATTCGATTAAACTATGTAATTAACGAGTTCAAGCAATCACAATGATACTTTGAACATCAATCAACAATAATTCAATTGAATTTAAGCTTAATTTCTACTTAGGGCAAGCTTAGCTCATATCACATGTTCAATCTCGAAGAAAATCGACAAGAAATGAGATAGAATTGAAGAACATACCTTGAATTCGAAGAATTGATGAAAACTCGATGAAATTCTTGGCCTAAGTCCGTGTCACGTTGAGGGTGAAGGGGTTTTTGGGAGGTTGGTCGCGGAGGATATGAAAAATGAGGAAAATGGAGGGGGAATCGAGGTTTAAAGGTGGGAAATTCACGCGGGTCACCCGGCGACCCGGTGTGACCCGTCGCGATATACACTTCAACGTGTCACGGGGGGTAACGCGAAGCATGCCCTCCGTGACACGGAGCTGTCGCGTGGGTGTTCTGGAATTTTAAAAATTCCAGATTTACACCTCAACGTGTCACGGAGGGTAACGCGGAGGCCCTCCTCCGTGACACGGAGCCATCTCCCTAGCTCACTGTTTTGCCACTTTTTATTATTTTTCATACCTCGAATTTTCCTTTGCGATCCCTTGCACATTTATCCTCCGTTCAACTTGAAATTCATATTACGGCAAGAAATTGGTTAGAATTATAGGTTTCACTCAAAATCAAAATAAAAATAAAAACAAAAATAAAAACTAAAAATTTTGTTGTTAATCAAGAAAAAAAGATAAAAAAAAGAAATGTATTCACAATTTACAAAGAAAAATTTCACAGGTTGCCTCCTGTGCAGCGCCTGGTTTATCGTCGCGGCTCGACATCATTCAGCTCAGTCATCTTCTAGGGTGACGGACGTTTTCTCTCGACCAGCGTCCTCACCCCAGTAGTGCTTACATCTCTGCCCATTTACTAAGAATGTGGCACTCCGATCTTCTTGCCACAACTCTACTGCCCCGTGCAGGGTCATTCTCACCACTTCAAATGGTCCCGACCATTTAGACCTCAGCTTTCCTGGAAACAACTTCAATTTTGAATTGAAGAGCAATACTTTCTGCCCTGGTTCGAAAATGCGATGTACCACATGTTTGTCATGCCACCTTTTTGTTTTGTCCTTGTAGTACTTGGCACTCTCATAGGCATGCCAGCGGAACTTTTCAAGTTCACTGAGTTGCATTAGTCTCTTCTTGCCCGCTAGCTCTAAGTCCATATTCAACTTCCTCACGGCCCAGAAGGCTCGGTGCTCTAGTTCCACCGACAGATGACACGCTTTACCATAGACCAATTGGTATGGTGAGGTTCCAAGCGGTGTCTTGTAAGCAGTTCTGTACGCCCACAACGCATCATCAAGTTTGCTTGACCAATCATTCCGTTGTGTATTTACCGTTTTCTGGAGAATCTGCTTAACTTCTCTATTCGACACCTCTACTTGCCCACTAGTTTGGGGGTGGTATGCTGTTGCCACTTTGTGGCACACCCCATACTTGGCTAGTAGTTTCTTGAAACTTGCATTGAAAAAATGAGCCCCTCCATCACTGATAATGGCTCGGGGTGTCCCGAACCTGGTGAGAATGTGTTTTTTCACAAACTTCGTTACTACCATGTTGTCATTCCTGGGGCAAGCTATTACTTCCACCCTTTTTGATACATAGTCTACGGCCACCAAGATGTAACGATTACCAAATGATGGTGGGAATGGGCCCATGAATTCAATGCCCCATACATCAAAGGTCTCTACTTCCAGTATATTCTGCAGCGGCATCTCTTGTCTTCTACCAATTGTTCCTGTACGCTAACATCTATCACACATTTTGACGTATGCCATAGAGTCTCTGAACAGTGTAGGCCAAAAGAACCCTGACTGTAGAACCTTATGTGTTGTTCGCTCGCCTCCATGGTGACCCCCATACAACGAAGAGTGACAGCTCCTCAACACCTCTGCAATCTGACTCTCTGGGATGCATCTTCTCATTACCTGATCCGGTCCCTGTTTAAATAAGTATGGTTCATCCCAAACAAAGTGCCGACAATCATGCCTCAATTTCCTTCTTTGTTGGACTGTTGCCTCAAGTGGGTAGACTTCGCTCACTAGAAAGTTGACTATGTCTAAGTACCAGGGAACTTCAGCTTCCCCTACTGCCAAGAGCTGCTCATCCGGGAACTCTTCACTGATGTTATCACCTTCCATCACATGCGACCGGCTCTCCAATCGCGATAAGTGATTTGCCACCTGATTCTCGCTCCCCTTTCTGTCCTTGATCTCAAGGTCGAACTCTTGCAACAACAGGATCCATTTGATCAGTCTGGGCTTAGCATCCTTCTTGTTAAATAGGTACCGAATCGCTGCATGATCGGTGTACACCACTACTTTTGAACCCACCAAATAGGACCTGAATTTGTCAAATGCAAATACCAATGCTAGCATTTCCTTCTCTGTGACTGTGTAATTGCTTTGGGCCGTATTCAGCGTTTTGCTTGCATAATGAATAGAATGAAAGATTCTATTTTTCCTTTGCCCTAATACAACTCCCACAGCCACATCACTCGCATCACACATCAACTCAAATGGTTGTCCCCAATCCAGAGAAGTAAGGATAGGTGCTTCTATCAATTTCTGCTTCAACTCCTCGAATGCTTTAATACACTCATCATTCAACTCAAACTTTACCTCTTTTTCTAACAATCTGCATAATGGTCTAGATATTTTGGAAAAGTTTCTGATGAACCGCCTGTAGAATCCTGCATGCCCAAGAAAACTGCGAACACCTTTCACCGACACAGGTGGTGGCAACTTTTCAATAACCTCGATCTTAGCACGATCGACTTCCAACCCCTTGCGAGACACTTTGTGGCCAAGTACAATACCCTCCTTAACTAAGAAGTGGCATTTCTCCCAGTTTAGTACAAGGTTGGATTCCTCACAGCGAGCGAGCACCCTGTCAAGATTCTGCAAACAAGTAGCAAATGAATTACTGAAAACAGAAACATCATCCATAAATACCTCAAAAAAACCCTCCACCATGTCGTGGAAAATAGCCATCATGCATCTCTGAAATGTGGCGGGTGCATTGCATAACCCGAATGGCATCCGCCTAAAAGCATATGTTCCATAAGGACAGGTAAAAGTAGTCTTCTCTTGGTCCTCCAGAGCTATGCTTATTTGGTTATAACCCAAGTACCCATCAAGGAAACAATAATATTCCTGTCCAGCCAACCTATCTAGTATTTGATCAATGAACGGGATAGGATAATGATCTTTCCTTGTGGCTTCATTAAGCTTTCTATAGTCCATGCAAATCCGCCAGCCTGTGCCGGTTCGTGTAGGAATCAACACATTTTTCTCATTAGTGACCACGGTCATCCCTCCTTTCTTAGGAACGCACTGAACGGGGCTGACCCATTCACTGTCTAAAATCGGGTAGACCACACCTGCATCGAGCCACTTGATTATTTCTTTCCTCACCACATCCTTCATTGCTGGATTTAGCCTTCATTGCAGCTAAATGGTTGGTTTTGCTCCTGTCTCCATGAAAATCCTGTGTGTGCAAAAAGCTGGATTGATACCCTGAATATCTGACATTTGCCAACCCATTGCTTTCTTCCTTTTTCTGAGGACACCCAATGCTTCTTTCTCCTGTGCCTCTGTCAATTCTACGGAGATGATGACTGGTAACGTCTCCTCTTCCCCCAAAAAGACATATTTTAAATGGGGAGGCAATTCTTTTAATTCCAGCTTTGGTGCCTCCTCAATGGATGGTTTTGGCAACGGCTCTAGGGACCTCATCAAGGATTGAAATTCCTGTCTCCTCGAATGCCTTTGTGACTCATTCAACATTCGGACCACCTCATAAGCATCTCTATCTCCAAAATTATCGGAGTGCATCAACACTCTTTCCAGTGGGTCTTGAGATTCAACAATTTGACGAATTTCTTCATGTTCAACCACACTGATTGTTGAAAGCTCCTCATGTATGGCCGATAGCTTCATGGATTTAAACACATCAAATACCTCAATCTTGTCATGTGCTCGCATGGTTAGCTGCCCTGCAGCTACATCAATTAGCGCTTTCCCGGTTGCCAAGAAAGGACATCCCAAAATAAATGGGTCTTCCGCGTCTGGCTCAAAATCCAGCACGACGAAATACACCGGGAAGATAAGGGAGTCCACTTGCACCAGCACATCCTCCACAATGCCATCAGGTCTGGCTAAGGACCGATCCTCTAGTTGCAAGATCACTGTTGTTGGTCTAGGACTCCCTAGACCCAACTTCTTGAATACTAATGATGGCATCAAATTAATGCTCGCTCCCAAATCACATAATCCGCGAGCTCGGATACTATGCCCAATTGTAATTTGTATAGTAAAGCTCTTAGAATCTTTGAGCTTTATGGGCAAATGGTTTTGTATCTGGGAAGTGCACTCCTCCGTGAGAGCTACCGTAGCATACTCAGTCAACCGACTTTTGTTTGCCACGATGTCCTTAATGTACTTTGCATATTTCGGCACTCCCTGCAAAACATCAACAAGAGGTAAGTTAATATGTACCTGTTTCAGCACCTCCGTGAATTTCTTGAAACACACCTCCTCCTTGTGTTTCTTTAATCTTTGAGGAAACGGGGGTGGTGGTCTTTCTGATTCAGCTTCCTTTTTCTTCCCCCTCTCATCACTTTGGTCCCTCTCAACTTCTGCTGCTCCCGATTGTTGAGGTGGTCTTTCTGGTTCCACCTCTTTCAGCTGCAAACCACTCCTTGTGGTCACCGTATTCACCTACTTGGGATTGGGATCTGTGTCGCTCGGAAGTCCTCCTCTAGGCCTAGTATTTTGGGCTCCAGTAAATTGCCCAAATTGATATTCAAGTGCCTTAGTAGCTAACTGGTTGTTCTTTACCTCGGCTGCCAATTTCACATAGTCAGCCTGCAATTGAGTTTGGTTAGCTATCATTGTCTTAAACATCTCCTCAATGCTGGGTGATGGTGGTGGAGGAGGTGCATTTTTGTTTCTATATTGTGCCTGATAGTTCTGCTGCCCTCCTTGATTCCTCTGCGCCCTCCAACTCGAACTCTGCCCTTGATGGTTGTTGCTACCCCAAGAGAAATTCGGGTGATTCCTCCAGTTGGAATTGTAGCTATTTCCATACTGTAGGTGGTTGTTCCTCTGTACATTTCCCACAAAGTTCACCAAATCAGGATTTGCTCCACAACACTCAGCTGAGTGCTCACTACTCCCACACACTTCACACCAAATCCGCTGCACTACATTCACTAGGGCTTGAGTCTGGTTCATTGTCATGTTACTGAAGTGGGTGTTGAGTTGATTCTGTAAAATAGCTATCTGTGTAGCAATAGCTGTAAAACCATCCACTTCTAGGACTCCTGCTACTTTCCTTGTTCCTCCTCTTGACAAATCAGCATTCCACTCCGGATTTCCCTACGAAATACGATTTAACAAGGTATACAGCTCCTCATAAGTTTTCTCCAATGCTTGTCCCCCAGCTGCTGAGTCTAGCAAGATTTTTGTGTGGGGTTCCAAACCCTCTATAAAAGTGTGCACCAGCACATCATTGGATTGGTGATGATGAGGACAATCCCACAACATAGACTTGAATCTCTCCCAAGCCTGATACAGATTCTCTCCATCTCTCTGTTTAAAACTTAGAATTTGACTTCTATGTCTTGCTGTTTTACCGGATGGAAAAAATCGTATCAAGAATTTCCTTGCAAGATCATCCCACGTAGTAATAGAATTAGGTGGCTAAGCTTTCAACCACCTCTTGGCTTCTCCCAATAGTGAGAATGGGAACAATGTAAGCCTTACATAATCCGATGACACTCCAGCGGGGATGTAAGTGTCACTTATCTCCAAAAAATTTTGGAGGTGCTGTTGTGGATCCTCATGAGGGAGACCTGTGAACTGCCCGCTGGTGTGCAGCAATTGCACCATGTTTTGCTTAACCTCGAACCTCCCTCCTGGCTCAGGTTTGCGGATGCTAGATGTGACATTGTTAGCATGTGGGATTGCCACCTCACGAACCGGCCTAGCTGCTACTTCCTCGGGCACTAACATTGCCCGTACTACTGGTGGATTCTGTTGTTGCTCCATAATTGTTTGTCTGAGCAACTGCAGCTTTCTCTCTAGAACTTTTCTCCGCTGGCGATGAAATTGTCTTTCAGGCTCTAAATATGAGTCCACCAGCTCCTTGTCTCTTGCCAGTGTTCAGCAGTATTTCTGCAAAATACAGGCTAAGACCAAGTTGTCAACACTAAGAAAAAATATAGTAAATTAACACTTAAGAAAAATTCACCAATTGCTAGTCCCCGACAACGACGCCAAAAACTTGTTCGCTGATCTTTTCTGCTTTGGGTATAAAACTACACGCAAGTGCACGTGGTCGAACAAGTAGTAAAGTGGCTTAAATAAGCCAAGTATCGATCCCACAGGGACTGGGATAAGGTAACAATCTACTCAAGTGTACTATATTTTAACTCTAACAATGAAGACAACAGTGCAAAGAAGAGTTTGATATTTTGATTTCTAATTTTTATGCTAAGTCTAAAACGAATATCTAACGTGAGTGTGAACTATGAATGTGAGCATGCTGAGGTTAAATGAACATGTAAAGAAATAAATTATCAATATAATGTGGTTAATCTTTCCTCTGGTTGCTAGTCAAGAACTATTGCCAATTGATTAAAACTCTCATATTTAACCCAACTTAAGAATCATGAACCGTCCACCTACATTTATGTGATTAAACAAAATTCATGTTCTAGCCATACAAAACCGGTTCCTTAATTGACTAATATGACTTTCAAGTATATTTCTATCCTGAAGGTAAATCAATTCTCAATTTTCCCAAACTAAGAAAAGATCATATCCTATTGATTCACAACTTTCCAATTTCTTGCTCTCTCAAGTGAAACCGGACTTTTTAGATATACATTAACATATTCCACACATTAATGCAGTAAGAACAAGAATCAATAGAACAACCATGGAAGAAAAGATGAAAAACAAACTTAATCAACAATCACATTTCAATACCATTGTTCGTAACCTCAGCAAGAAGAGGAATTAGCCACTCATTCGTGGATTAAACATCGTTAAATGAGTGTTAAACTTACAAGAAATTGAATTAAAGAAGAAGGAGATAGAGAAAAACCCTGAGATTTTTGTCCCCTCAACTGCCTGTAACCCACGTTCTTGCTCCACCAAGTCAGAATATTGAAAAATGAACCTAAGTGTTCTATTTATACTAGTGGGAATTTTTCTCGGAATAACAAGCAACGTGTCACGAAGTGCATCACGGAGCACTGCCTCCGTGACACGCCACTGACGCGGAGCCTCACTAGAAATTGACTGTCCAGGTAATAAGGCCCAACATGGCACGGCATGCAACGCGGGGCTAGGCCAACGGGCCACGACCCCAACGCGCACCCACACTGGAATTTGGCCAAAAATTCCCTATCCAGGCAGAAGGACTCCACGATGGCAGCGTGACACGGCTCCATCGCGGAGCCCCTTTAATTTGTGTCGTCCAATGCTATGTCCTTTGCTAACATCCGAGTCCAACCCCGATCTCTCCCAACACGTATTTTAGCTTCCCAGAATTATATTTCACCTGCAAAACAACGCTAATCATGTTGGTTAGTATAAATTCACATTTTATTATAAATCATATGAGAATATATAAACATTGATTGATAAACAAGGCTAAAATGTCACAATTAGGTATCACTTGGGCATATAAATTTACCCAAGATCAACCCTAGCAAGGTATATTAGGTCCTATTGATGGGGTGTATACATCGGATTCCATGTCTAGCTCACGTGGTTATATGTCGATTATAGACTTTCCCACTAGTCAGCTCAGTTCAGTTTCAGAATAGTCAGTTCAGATTAGTTATTCGGTATCTCAGATTTAGGGCATGTCCTTGACCATCAGACAAGGTCTTTTAGACCATCTAAGGTATTACAGTTATTCAGTTCAGCAGTTTCAGTTGGTCATTGCATGTCTTTTCATTTCAGTTACTTCTTTTCTTATGTATGGTTTCTCTCACTTACTCAGTAGATTTAGAGTACTGACATGTTCCTTTTATACTGTATCGTTTTATGATACTGCTGTAGTATCTTAGTCTTAGCCTCGCTAGCCAATCACTCTCAGAAGATTCCAACTGCACTATTTGGTGAATCCTCATCTTTCAGGGATTATATTCTTCTATTTAGACTTGGAGTTAGCTGGGGGCTTGTCCCAACAACTCATCAGTTGTAGTGGCTCTCAGACATTGACTTGGTTTTTTTTTTCTAGAATTGTAGTTTTGTTCAGATGTTTTTAAACTTTATGATTTAGCTTCATTCTCATAAATGTTTTATTGCTTACTTTAAAGGTTCCTCTATATCTATATATTTACTCAGAATGCTAGTGTATAATAGACCAGGGGTTGACTTGGGGTGTTCTGTCTAGGGTGTAGACTTGGGGAGTGATAAACTTTGTATCAGACCACTCAGTTTAGAGTATCCTCAGATGTCTGAAAGAGGCATCGAGTAGAGGCCTCTTCATGGGTGTGAATCACGCCACACTTATGATAGGGAGGCTATGAGATGTCATTAGGAAAATTCCCTTTTATTCATACTCTATATCGTGCATTGAAATTCAATTCCATAATCATTCTCCTAACTCATGTTCTATTTCATTTCAATGAATTATGCCTTCGCGACATGGTAATGGAAGAAGGGCCTGTAACGCTCACCGACCTGCCCCACTAGCTCCAGCAGCCCCTAGGACAACCTAGTGTCCACCACATAATTCAAGGCAGCTATCCAACTGCTCGCTCAGACAGTTACCAACCAGGTGACCCAGTAGGTGGTTCTGATCAACAACAATGGATCTGCAGCAGCTGCCCGAGTGAGGGATTTCACTCAAATGAACCCTCCGAATTTTCACGGATCTAAGTTGGGAGAGGACCCACAGGAGTTTGTGGATGAGATTAGAAAGATCACCTGAATTATGGGTGTCTGTCCAGAGAGTGCCGACTTGGCTGCCTACCATCTAAAAGGGGTGGCCCAGGTCTAGTACGAACAGTAGAAGGAGGGGAGGCTAGAGGGAGAAAGACTGTGGAATGGGAGTTCACTACAGCCTTTCTAGACAGATTCTTCCCTTGGGAGCTCAGGGAGGCAGAAGTGGCGGAGTTCATGAATCTGAGACAAAAAAAAAAGACAGTAGAAGAATATGCTCTGTAGTTCACCAGGTTATCTAAATATGCACCAGAGATGGTACACAAGACAAGGGCTCATATGCGGAAATTTGTTAATGGGGTGTCAAACCTGGTCTTCAAAAAGTGTAGGATAGCAATGCTGATTAAGGATATTGACCTCTCCAACCTTATTGTTCATGCCTAACAGATTGAGGTAGAAAAACTAAAGGACATGGAGCGGAAGAACAAGCGGGCAAGGACTGGCCAATCAGATTATGACCACTAGCCGCCTACAGCAGCAACACCAACAGCATAGGGCTCCAACACCTAGCTCAGCCAGCACCCCTACCTTTCAGTCCCGCTAGGATCGTAAGGGTTGGGGCATCTGCGTCTCAGTCCCAGAGCTACAGTGCAAGCAATAGGTGTCCAACTTTCCCTAAGTGTGGTAAGAACCGCCCAGGAGAGTGTCTTCAGGGTTGAGAGGGCTATTTTGGTTGTGGACAGCTTGATCATCGTCTTAAAGCATATCCATCAGTAGAACAGGGAAGGTCATAATCCACTACCTCTGCAACTCCAGCAGGCCAACTAGCTCAGCAGGCCAATACTTTAGGTATGGATGGCGGTCAGCGCCAAAACTATTTTTATGCATTATCATCTCATCAAGATCAGAAGAGCTCACCTGATGTGGTCACGGGTATGTTATGTCTTTTCCACCTAGATGTATATGCCCTACTAGATCTAGGAGCCACATTATCGTTCGTGACTCCATACATAGCTGTTCAGTTTAATATCAGTCCAGAGGTCCTCTCAGAACCGTTTTCAGTATCAATCCCAGTTGAGGAGTCAGTTAAGCCATCCGGGTGTATAGAAACTACCCAGTCTCAGTCTTCAGTAAGGTCATTCCAACTGATCTTGTAGAATTAGACATGGTCGATTTTGAGGTCATCCGTGGCATGGATTGGTTACACTCCCGTTATGCCTCAGTCGATTGCAGAACTAGAGTTGTCAAATTTTAGTTTCCAAAATGAGCCAGTGTTAGAGTTGACGGGCAGTAGTTCAGCTCCTAAGGTCAGTTTATTTCTTACCTTAAGGCCAAAAAGCTTATTTCTAAGGGATGTATCTATCATCTAGTTCAGGTCAATGATTCCAACTCTGAGACCCCAACTATCCAGTCAGTCCCTATTGTCAACGAATTTCCTGATGTGTTCCCTGAAGATCTTCCTGGAGTTACTCTTGAGTGGGAAATTGACTTTGGTATAGAACTTCTCCCAGATACTCAGTCCATCTCCATCCCTCCTTATAGTATGGCTCCAACTGTGCTTTAGGAGTTGAAGGAGCAGCTAAAAGACCTTTTTGATAAGGGTTTTATCAGACCCGACATCTCTCATTTGGGTTCTCTAGTACTATTCTTCCGAAAGAAAGACAGTACCCTCAGAATGTGCATCGATTACCGTCGGTTGAACAAAGTCACAGTCAATAATAGGTATCCCCTACCTAGAATTGACGACTTGTTCGGCCAACTTCAAGGAGTCAGCTGTTTCTCCAAAATAGATCTCAGGTCAGGGTATCATTAGCTAAATGTCTGAGAGTGTAACATACCGAAAACAGCTTTAAAGACTTGGTATAGCCACTATGAGTTTGTAGTTATGCCCTTCCGAGTAGCAAATGCCCCTGCAGCCTTTATGAACCTGATGAATAGAGTCTTCAAGCAGTATCTGGATATGTCATTGTATTTATCGATGACATTCTAGTATACTCCAGAAATGAGGAAGAGCATACTAGTCTCCTAAGGATAGTGCTTCAAACACTCAGAGACAGCCAGTTGTTTTCCAAGTTCAGCAAATGCAAATTCTAGTTGAAGTTCGTGACTTTCCTAGGTCACGTGGTCTCGAGTAAAGGTATTTAGGTTGATCCTCAAAAGATAGCAGCGGTGAAAGACTGGCCCAGACCTATATTACCAACTGAAATCAAAAGTTTCTTGGGTATAGCCAGGTATTACTAAAACTTTTTGGAAGGTTTTTCTTCTATAGCATCCCATCCTACTAGGTTGACTCAAAAGAAGGTGAAATTTCAGTGGTTAGATGCATGTCAAAAGAGTTTCCAGGAGTTAAAAACTCGACTCACTACTGCTCTAGTGTTGACCCTACCTAAAGGATCAAATGGGTTTGTAGTGTATTGTGATGCTTCCAGAGTGGGATTCGATTGCGTTCTGATGCAGCGGAGCAAGGTGATAGCCTACACCTCCAGACAACTCAAAGTTCATGAAAAGAATTATCCGACTCATGACTTGGAGCTAGAAGCAGTGGTGTTTGCGTTGAAAATATTGAGACACTATCTGTATGGAGCTCATGTGGATGTATTCATCGATCACTAAATCCTTTAGTATGTATTCAATCAGAAAGATCTAAATCTTCATCAGCGAAGGTGGTTAGAGCTCCTGAAGGACTATGACATGAACACACTATATCACCCGGGCTAAGCCAATATGGTGGTGGACGCCCTGAGCAGAGTATCTATAGGAAGTATGGCCCATGTTGAAGAGGGAAGAAAGGAACTAGCAAAGGATATTCATGATCACGGGCAAAAATATATGCCTGAGATACTCTTTATTACTTAAATTAGTCTTGTTTATCTAAGTTATTGTATACATTTTCATGTAATTTTATATAATGTGGAGATATGTGCTAACCAACATGATTAGCCTTTGTTTTGTAGGTTTTGATGATGTTTGAGTAACTAATCCCTGAGTTGGTGAAGTAGAAGCTTGGAAACGTAATTAACACGCGAACGTCGGCAAGGAGGAGGCACAAAACAGCCCACCGGCGCATCGACAAGGTGCCACGGCAGGCAGGCCGCTCAAAACAGCCCACCTGCGCATTGGCAACGTGCCACGGCAGGTGGCCTCCGCGACCAAGGGGATGCAACGCGCTGCCCAGGCAGCGTGACACGCTGCCAACGCGGCAGGGTGCTGCCTGGGCCAATTTCGGGTGATTTTCCAGAGAGCCTCCGCGTCCGTAGCGTGTCACGGAGGCCGTGCTCCGCGATGCACTCCATGACACGTTGCTTGTTATTCCGAGAAAGATTCCTACTAATATAAATAGCACACTTAGGTTTATATTTCAAAATTCAGACTTGGTGGAGCTAGGACGTGGGTTAGCAGCAGTTGAGGGACGAAAAAGCTAAGATATTTCTTCTCTTCCTTTCTTCTTTCTACCAATTGTACGTATGATTTACACTCGTTTTAGGATGATCAATCCACAAATGAGTGGCTAATTCTTTTCCTTGCTAAGGTTTTGAACATGTGTAGTGAATTTTGATTGTAAATGATATGGTTTTCTTCTTCTTCTTTCATGTTGTTCTATTAATTCTTGTTCTTACTGCATTAGTGCTTGGCCGACATTAATGTACATCTAAAAAGTCCAATTTCACTCGAGAGAGCAAGAAATTGGAAAGTTGTGAATTAATAGGGTATTGTTCTTAACTTGATTTGGGAAAATTGGGTTTTGATGTGCTTTCCTGATAGAAATATACTTGAAAGTCGTATTAGTCAGTTTAGGAACCGGAATTGTATTGCTAGGTCGTAAATTGCATTTGATCACAGAAATGTAGACGAATGGTTTATGATTCTTAAGTGAAATTAAATATGAGAGTTTAATTTCTAGGCTATTGTTCTTGGCTAGCAACATGAAGAAGAGATTAACCGAATTATTATTACAATCGAATTCATTACTTGTTTCTTAACCTTGGCATGCTCATATCCATAGTTTAAATTCACCGTAAATAATTGTTAATAGTTTTAGTATATATTTTATAAACAAAAACTCAATTAACTGTTGGTTACGTTGTTGTTAGCATAGTTAGAAGTAAAATAAGAATATAGTATACTTAGGCAATCTTTACATACCCTGAGCCTCCTTGGATCGATACTTGGCTTACTTAGCCACTTTATTACTTGTTTGACCACGTGCACTTGCGTGTCGGTTTATAATATATAATACCAATCGGAATAGCACCGAACAAGTTTTTGGCGCCGTTGTCGGGGAGGCTAGGCGATTTGTGAAATTGTGTTAAGTGTAAATTTACTGTATTTTTGTTTTATTTTCTTTAGTGTTGACAACTTGGTCTTAGTATTTGTTTTAATTCTTTGTTCATTTTAATTTTTCTCTCTCTCGAATACCCTCATTGACATGACATCTTGGACTATAAATGGTGGATACGCATATTTCAGCGAATCTTGCATGAATTGCGGAGGACCCCACTTGTGGCAAAACTGTAACACGTGCAATATATGTGGGTGTCAATATGGCCATTGGGGTGATTGTCCAAAGGCATATTCCCCTCCCCCAAGCCCCTACTATGATCCTTTTGTTGTTTTTGCTGAATATAGGCATGTTGAAAATGAGGACTTGGGACGCCAAGTTCAAATAGAGGACATGATGAAACAACTCCTGGAGCAATCAGAAGCAATGAAGGAGTCGGTGGCAGAATTGATAATTCAGCAAAAGGAGAATGTAGAGGTTGTAAGCAGGATGAGCGTCAAACTCACAGAGATGTGTGCTGAGGCTGAAGCTTGTGATAATTTGCAGGTGTCAGTTTTAGCCGATATTCAAGTGGAACTACAAGAGGAATACAAGGGTGAATTTTTGGATGAAGCCCCACAATTAGAATCTCTTGAGTGTCTCCGTGATCGGCTCATACCTATAGAAATTCCATTCATGGAAGAAGAAAAAGAATATCTCCCATTTGACCTTAATGGAGAAATAGATGTCGATGTTGAAAAGGTGTACACAAGTAAGGAAGTCAAGCACAAAGCTATTTCAGAGTTGAGGTGTATTGGACCACACTCTATGCATTTTTCGACATTAAGTTTGGTTGACAACATAGAAATAGAGTCTTCCAAGTTTATAGAGAAATGTGTAGAGGAGGACCAAGCCCCATATATTATGAAATTTGCTAACTCAGAGAGACAAAATGACTTCGCTTACATAAGGGCCAATAGGTTCAAAAGAAAACATCTACTGCTTGGTCCTTACAATTTTTCACCACCACCCCTAGAGCATAAGAGGAAATTAGAAAAGAAATTAGGGGTGAGATTCATATCCTCAAGGTGGAGGAAAAAGTGGTGAAACTTGGTACGACGTGCCGCGACGTAAAATTAGGCGCTGCTTGGGAGGCAACCCAAGGGTACCACAGGTACCATTTTAATTTCTTGCAATTGAGTTAATTTTTGTTTATTTTCATCTTCTGTTGTTTTGGTGGAAAGTTAAGCGCAAATGGAGGGGAAGTCTGAGTACCCGTGGAGGAGGAAGCTAACAAGCATGGAAGAGAAAAAGTGTGGGGTTGACCACCCACTTGTGCAAAGTCGAAGAAACGCATGTTGTTAGCTAAGCCTAAAGGCCTCAGGGAGTATTTCTCACCCTTTGTAAATTTTAATTTGATGCTATGAGGACATAGCATGATTTAAGTGAGGGGTGAGGGAAATTTCAAGGGAAATTTCAGAATTTTCTGTGCTTAACGATTTTGGTGAATGTAATGCTTGTGCAAAAGTTTGTGAGAAATTTGAAAATTTTGAAAAATTTTTGTGAATTAAGCATGACTTCATCATCCGTTGGTTTTTCTTTTCGGTTCTTTTCCGACGGGGGGTCTTTGAACCGAAGAATAAAAAAAATTTCTTTTTCTTTCCTTGGTCTGTATATAGTGTTTTTAGTCATAGTTAGAGACTATTTCCAATGATGGATGGATGACGACCGTCTTGAGGAAAATTAGTCGATAGGTTTTGGGTTTTTGAAACCATAACTAATTGGGTCTTGATGTTCTTTTTATGTGCTATACATGGTTGTAAGATGCAAGTATGTTCAGTGTGAAGTATGCAAGTGTATAACTTTGTTTGAGACACTTAGGCGCTTGAATTTGACTCAATATGATTGAAGCTTAATTCTGAATTCTTGTGATTAGCTGAGTAAGAGTCTACTGATTGTGTCTTGATTTGAGCATGTGCCATGAGTGTAAGGTTTTGAGTATTCTATGCTATTGTGGAATGTCTAGAACTTGCCTGGTGTGTATATAAAACGAAATGAATGATGTGAATTGTAGGAGATGATTTAGGCATTTCTTTGAATGAACCAAACTTTTATCCCTCATTATACCTACCTTGAAAAATTAATCCTAGTTAACCCCATTGAGCCTTGAGCCTATTCTTTGACAGCTGCAACATAAGCTTAATCCTTTTTCTTTTATTAGCCTTGAATTTGATCCAAAACTCCTAAGCGCTTAAAGGAAAAATCTGGAAGAGTAAAGGAGTGATAAGAATGAAAAGAAAGGGAAAGTAGCAATTGTAAGAGTTGAGAAAGGTCAAGGGTGCACTTTTTTTGAATATGGGTGAGTATTAGTAGGGAGTAAGAAAACAAATAAATGAAAAGTTACTTATAGAACTCCTTACTAATAAGTAAAAGTGCCTAAAGAAATGGGGGAACAAAAGAGGAAAAAGAAAGATGAAAAGAGAAAAAGGTGTAGTGCAGGAAGGGAAGTTTGTAATGAAGGCGTGATGTATTAAAAGCGCTTAGGAAAGATAGTCACTATTACTGATCATAATAGTACTTACCCGCACCTGAGTTACATTACAACCTAAAAAGTCCTACTTGATCTTACATTCATACATCCTTAAATTAGTGGAATAAAACACTAAGGGCAAGCTTATGGGTCATTACATAATGCATGTGAATTCTTTGTGAGAGTGAGCGTAATTCTATTCATATACCCACACATGTTGTGATATAAAAATTGTTTTTGCGTGTGAAAATGGGTAACTTTCTTTCCGTGAGGGGCACATGTTTAATGAAGGAGAGAATTCATGTGGAATTTCTTAATCATTTAATTTACATGAGTTTTCTAATATTGAGAGTCGACTCTTGAGGTTAAGAAGTCTTAACATAGTTGTACTTCATTTCAATGATCAAATCAGGCATGCTCTAATTTTAGCTTGTATCTTACGTAATCATTATAGTCGTAACCTGAATTATCTTGCTAAATTAGTTATGTGGGAGTCTCCATATGCATGATATGTAAAAGGTTGTTCGAGGACGAACAAGGCTTTAAGTGTGGGGTTGTGATCACGGGCAAAAATATATGCCCGAGATACTCTTTATTACTTAAATTAGTCTTGTTTATCTAAGTTATTGTATACATTTTCATGTAATTTTATATAATGTGGAGATATGTGCTAACCAACATGATTAGCCTTTGTTTTGTAAGTTTTGATGATGTTTGAGTAACTAATCCATGAGTTGGTGAAGTAGAAGCTTGGAAACGGAATTAACACGCGAACGTCGGCAAGGAGGAGGCACAAAACAGCCCACCGGCGCGTCGACAAGGTGCCACGGCAGGCAGGCCGCTCAAAACAGCCCACCTGCGCGTTGGCAACGTGCCACGGCAGGTGGCCTCCACGACCAAGGGGATGCAACGCGCTGCCCAGGCAGCGTGACACGCTGCCAACGCGGCAGGGTGCTGCCTGGGCCAATTTCGAGTGATTTTCCAGAGAGCCTCCGCGTCTGTAGCGTGTCACGGAGGCCGTGCTCCGCGATGCACTCCGTGACACGTTTCTTGTTATTCCGGGAAAGATTCCTACTAATATAAATAGCACACTTAGGTTTATTTTTCAAAATTCAGACTTGGTGGAGCTAGGACGTGGGTTAGCAGCAGTTGAGGGACGAAAAAGCTAAGATATTTCTTCTCTTCCTTTCTTCTTACTACCAATTGTACGTATGATTTGCACTCGTTTTAGGATGATCAATCCACAAATGAGTGGCTAATTCTCTTCCTTGCTAAGGTTTTGAACATGTGTAGTGAATTTTGATTGTAAATGATATGGTTTTCTTCTTCTTCTTTCATGTTGTTCTATTAATTCTTGTTCTTACTGCATTAGTGCTTGGCCGACATTAATGTACATCTAAAAAGTCCTATTTCACTCGAGAGAGCAAGAAATTGGAAAGTTGTGAATTAATAGGGTATTGTTCTTAACTTGATTTGGGAAAATTGGGTTTTGATGTGCTTTCCTGATAGAAATATACTTGAAAGTCGTATTAGTCAGTTTAGGAACCGGAATTGTATTGCTAGGTCGTAAATTGCATTTGATCACAGAAATGTAGACGAATGGTTTATGATTCTTAAGTGAAATTAAATACGAGAGTTTTAATTTCTAGGCTATTGTTCTTGGCTAGCAACATGAAGAAGAGATTAACCAAATTATTATTACAATCAAATTCATTACTTGTTCTTAACCTTGGCATGCTCATATCCATAGTTTAAATTCACCGTAAATAATTGTTAATAGTTTTAGTATATATTTTATAAACAAAAACTCAATAAACTGTTGGTTACGTTGTTGTTAGCATAGTTAGAAGTAAAATAAGAATATAGTATACTTAGGCAATCTTTACATACCCTGAGCCTCCTTGGATCGATACTTGGCTTACTTAGCCACTTTATTACTTGTTTGACCACGTGCACTTGCGTGTCGGTTTATAATATATAATACCAATCGGAATAGCACCGAACAAGTTTTTGGCGTCGTTGCGGGGGAGGCTAGGCGATTTGTGAAATTATGTTAAGTGTAAATTTACTGTATTTTTGTTTTATTTTCTTAAGTGTTGACAACTTGGTCTTAGTATTTGTTTTAATTCTTTGTTCATTTTAATTTTTCTCTCTCTCGGATACCCTCATTGACATGACATCTTGGACTATAAATGGTGGATACGCATATTTCAGCGAATCTTGCATGAATTGCGGAGGACCCCACTTGTGGCAAAACTGTAACACGTGCAATATATGTGGGTGTCAATATGGCCATTGGGGTGATTGTCCAAAGGCATATTCCCCTCCCCCAAGCCCCTACTATGATCCTTTTGTTGTTTTTGCTGAATATAGGCATGTTGAAAATGAGGACTTGGGACGCCAAGTTCAAATAGAGGACATCATGAAACAACTCCTGGAGCAATCAGAAGCATTGAAGGAGTCGGTGGCAGAATTGATAATTCAGCAAAAGGAGAATGTAGAGGTTGTAAGCAGGATGAGCGTCAAACTCACAGAGATGTGTGCTGAGGCTGAAGCTTGTGATAATTTGCAGGTGTCAGTTTTAGCCGATATTCAAGTGGAACTACAAGAGGAATACAAGGGTGAATTTTTGGATGAAGCCCCACAATTAGAATCTCTTGAGTGTCTCCGTGATCAGCTCATACCTATAGAAATTCCATTCATGGAAGAAGAAAAAGAATATCTCCCATTTGACCTTAATGGAGAAATAGATGTCGATGTTGAAAAGGTGTACACAAGTAAGGAAGTCAAGCACAAAGCAATTTCAGAGTTGAGGTGTATTGGACCACACTC
Organism: Datura wrightii; assembly: GCA_035772735.1. Lineage (NCBI taxonomy): Eukaryota > Viridiplantae > Streptophyta > Magnoliopsida > Solanales > Solanaceae > Datura > Datura wrightii. Next base: position 104,644,093 of record JASDFA010000007.1, read on the forward strand.
TACGCATTTTTATACATTAAGTTTGGTTGACAACATAGAAATAGAGTCTTCCAAGTTTATAGAGAAATGTCTAGAGGAGGACCAAGCCCCATATATTCTGAAATTTGCTAACTCAGAGAGACAAAATGACTTCGCTTACATAAGGTCCAATAGGTTCAAAAGAAAACATCTACTGCTTGGTCCTTATAATTTTTCACCACCACCCCTAGAGCATAAGAGGAAATTAGAAAAGAAATTAGTGGTGAGATTCATATCCTCAAGGTGGAGGAAAAAGTGGTGAAACTTGGTACGTCGTGCCGCGACGTAAAATTAGGCGCTGCTTGGGAGGCAACCCAAGGGTACCACAGGTACCATTTTAATTTCTTGCAATTGAGTTAATTTTTGTTTATTTTCATCTTGTGTTGTTTTGGTGGAAAGTTAAGCGCAGATGGAGGGGAAGTTTGAGTACCCGTGGAGGAGGAAGCTAACAAGCATGGAAGAGAAAAAGTGTGGGGTTGACCACCCACTTGTGCAAAGTCGAAGAAACGCATGTTGTTAGCTAAGCCTAAAGGCCTCAGGGAGTATTTCTCACCCTTTGTAAATTTTAATTTGATGCTATGAGGACATAGCATGATTTAAGTGTGGGGTGAGGGAAATTTCAAGGGAAATTTCAGAATTTTCTGTGCTTAACGATTTTGGTGAATGTAATGCTTGTGCAAACGTTTGTGAGAAATTTGAAAATTTTGAAAAATTTTTGTGAATTAAGCATGACTTCATCACCCGTTGGTTTTTCTTTTCGTTTCTTTTCCGACGGGGGGTCTTTGAACCGAAGAATAAAAAATTTTTCTTTTTCTTTCCTTGGTCTGTATATAGTGTTTTTAGTCATAGTTAGAGACTGTTTCCAACGATGGATGGATGACGACCGTCTTGAGGAAAATTAGTCGATAGGTTTTGGGTTTTTGAAACCATAACTAATTGGGGCTTGATGTTCTTTTTATGTGCTATACATGGTTGTAAGATGCAAGTATGTTCAGTGTGAAGTATGCAAGTGTATAACTTTGTTTGAGACACTTAGGCGCTTGAATTTGACTCAATATGATTGAAGCTTAATTCTGAATTCTTGTGATTAGCTGAGTAAGAGTCTACTGATTGTGTCTTGATTTGAGCATGTGCCATGAGTGTAAAGTTTTTGACTATTCTATGCTATTGTGGAATGTCTAGAACTTGCCTGGTGTGTATATAAAACGAAATGAAGGATGTGAATTGTAGGAGATGATTTAGGCATTTCTTTGAATGAACCAAACTTTTATCCCTCATTATACCTACCTTGAAAAATTAATCCTAGTTAACCCCATTGAGCCTTGAGCCTATTCTTTGACAGCTGCAACATAAGCTTAATCCTTTTTCTTTTATTAGCCTTGAATTTGATCCAAAACTCCTAAGCGCTTAAAGGAAAAATCTGGAAGAGTAAAGGAGTGATAAGAATGAAAAGAAAGGGAAAGTCGCAATTGTAAGAGTTGAGAAAGGTCAAGGGTGCACTTTTTTTGAATATGGGTGAGTATTAGTAGGGAGTAAGAAAACAAATAAATGAAAAGTTACTTATAGAACTCCTTACTAATAAGTAAAAGTGCCTAAAGAAATGGGGGAACAAAAGAGGAAAAAGAAAGATGAAAAGAGAAAATGGTGTAGTGCAGGAAGGGAAGTTTGTAATGAAGGCGTGATGTATTAAAAGCGCTTAGGAAAGATAGTCACTATTACTGATCATAATAGTACTTACCCGCACCTGAGTTACATTACAACCTAAAAAGTCCTACTTGATCTTACATTCATACATCCTTAAATTAGTGGAATAAAACACTAAGGGCAAGCTTATGGGTCATTACATAATGCATGTGAATTCTTTGTGAGAGTGAGCGTAATTCTATTCATATACCCACACATGTTGTGATATAAAAATTGTTTTTGCGTGTGAAAATGGGTAACTTTCTTTCCATGAGGGGCACATGTTTAATGAAGGATAAAATTCATGTGGAATTTCTTAATCAGATAATTTACATGAGTTTGCTAATATTGAGAGTCGACTCTTGAGGTTAAGAAGTCTTAACATAGTTGTACTTCATTTCAATGATCAAATCAGGCATGCTCTATTTTTAGCTTGTATCTTACGTAATCATTATAGTCGTAACCTGAATTATCTTGCTAAATTAGTTATGTGGGAATCTCCATATGCATGATATGTAAAAGGTTGTTCGAGGACGAACAAGGCTTTAAGTGTGGGGCTGTGATCACGGGCAAAAATATATTCCCGAGATACTCTTTATTACTTAAATTAGTCTTGTTTATCTAAGTTATTGTATACATTTTCATGTAATTTTATATAATGTGGAGATATGTGCTAACCAACATGATTAGCCTTTGTTTTGTAGGTTTTGATGATGTTTGAGTAACTAATCCATGAGTTGGTGAAGTAGAAGCTTGGAAACGCAATTAACACGCGAACGTCGGCAAGGACGAGGCACAAAACAGCCCACCGGCGCGTCGACAAGGTGCCACGGCAGGCAGGCTGCTCAAAACAGCCCACCTGCGCGTTGGCAACGTGCCACGGCAGGTGGCCTCCGCGACCAAGGGGATGCAACGCGCTGCCCAGGCAGCGTGACACGCTGCCAACGCGGTAGGGTGCTGCCTGGGCCAATTTCGGGTGATTTTCCAGAGAGCCTCCGCGTCCGTAGCGTGTCACGGAGGCCGTGCTCCGCGATGCACTCCGTGACACGTTGCTTGTTATTCCGGGAAAGATTCCTACTAATATAAATAGCACACTTAGGTTTATTTTTCAAAATTCAGACTTGGTGGAGCTAGGACGTGGGTTAGCAGCAGTTGAGGGACGAAAAAGCTAAGAGATTTCTTCTCTTCCTTTCTTCTTTCTACCAATTGTACGTATGATTTACACTCGTTTTAGGATGATCAATCCACAAATGAGTGGCTAATTCTCTTCCTTGCTAAGGTTTTGAACATGTGTAGTGAATTTTGATTGTAAATGATATGGTTTTCTTCTTCTTCTTTCATGTTGTTTTATTAATTCTTGTTCTTACTGCATTAGTGCTTGGCCGACATTAATGTACATCTAAAAAGTCCAATTTCACTCGAGAGAGCAAGAAATTGGAAAGTTGTGAATTAATAGGGTATTGTTCTTAACTTGATTTGGGAAAATTGGGTTTTGATGTGCTTTCCTGATAAAAATATACTTGAAAGTCGTATTAGTCAGTATAGGAACCGGAATTGTATTGCTAGGTCGTAAATTGCATTTGATCACAGAAATGTAGACGAATGGTTTATGATTCTTAAGTGACATTAAATACGAGAGTTTTAATTTCTAGGCTATTGTTCTTGGCTAGTAACATGAAGAAGAGATTAACTGAATTATTATTACAATCGAATTCATTACTTGTTCTTAACCTTGGCATGCTCATATCCATAGTTTAAATTCACCGTAAATAATTGTTAATAGTTTTAGTATATATTTTATAAACAAAAACTCAATTAACTGTTGGTTACGTTGTTGTTAGCATAGTTAGAAGTAAAATAAGAATATAGTATACTTAGGCAATCTTTACATACCCTGAGCCTCCTTGGATCGATACTTGGCTTACTTAGCCACTTTATTACATGGTTGACCACGTGCACTTGCGTGTCGGTTTATAATATATAATACCAATCGGAATAGCACCGAACAATTCACCGACTAGCTTGGTTAGGGGTGCAACTAGTTGACTCAATTGAGGGTGGAGTGGTAATGCAAAGTGGGTCAGATTCGTCTTTGGTTGTTGAAGTTAAGTCCAAATAGGATAAAGATCCCATCTTACTTAATCTTAAGGAAGCGATTCTCAGAAGAGAAGCTGAGGCTTTCTCCAAAGGGGGAGATGGCATGCTCCGTTACCCAGGTAGATTGTGCATATCAGATGTGGGTGTGATTTGAGACTGTGGATACTGGACGAAGCACACAACCCTGGTGCTACTAAAATGTACCGTGATTTATGGGATATCTACTGGTTGAATGGCAAGAAAAGAGACATCGTTGAATTTGTAGCTATGTGCCTGGACTACCAGCAAGTCAAAGTAAAGCACCAGAGATCAGGAGGTGTGACTCAATATATCAGCATACCCACCTGGAAGTGGGAAAAAGTGAATATGGATTTTATTACGAGTCTACCTCGGACTCGCCGATAGCATGATTCTATCTGGGTAATAATAGACCAGATGACTAATTCAGCACACTTCCTCCCAGTTAAAACTACAGATTCAATAGAGGACTATGCTAGGCTTTATATTCGGTAGTTGGTCAAACTTCACGGGGTGCCATTATCCATTATCTCAGACAGAGGTACCCAATTCACCTCGTATTTCTAGAAGTCTTTTCAGAAGGTACTTGGTACCCAGGTCAAGCTCAGCACAGCTTTTCACCCATAGACAGATGGACAAGCTGAGTGGACTATTCAGACCCTAGAAGACATTTTGAGAGCATGTGTGATCGATTTCAAGGGTAGTTGGGATGATAACTTGCCTCTCATCGAGTTTTCTTAGAAAAACAACTACCACTCCAGTATCCAGACGGCCCCATTTGAGGCATTATATGGAAGGAGGTGTAGATCTCCTATCGAGTGGTTTGAATTGGGTGAAGCTACTTTACTCAGGCTAGACTTGGTTTATAAAGCTATGCAGAAAGCACAGCTCATCTGAGAAAGATTGAAAACAACTAAGAGTCATCAAAAATCTTATGTTGATGTAAGGAAAAGAGAATTGGAGTTTTCTATGGATGACTGGGTTTATCTGAAAATTTCACCCATGAAAGGGTTAATGAGATTTGGAAAGAAAGGAGAGCTCATTCCGAGATATGTAGGACCCTACAAAATTTTGAGGCAAATTGGCAAGGTAGCTTATGAGCTGGAATTACCTTCAGAGTTGGCATCTGTGCACCCGGTATTCCATGTGTCACTATTGAAGAAGTGCATTGGTGATCCAACATCAGTTTTGCCATTAGACAGTGTGGAAGTGAAAGATAGTCACTCATACTAAGAGTTCCTAGTCCTGATCCTTGACCATCAGGTCCGTAAGCTGAGGAACAAGAAGGTAGCTTCGGTTAAAGTCTTGTGGAGGAATCAGCAGGTTGAGGGAGCTACGTGGGAGGCTGAAGTAGATATGATGGATAGATACCCACATTTGTTCTCTTTCGGCTAAGTTTTAGTTTAAGGTATCAATTTCCTCCTCAAAACTGCTTTCAGTTCATGTGTTCCAGTTTCTTTCATGTAAATTAATATGTGCATGATTAGTGAATTCCGTTCAAACTTCTGATTCAGTTCATAGGTATTCAATCTGTTACTTTTAAACTTTCATGTTTAGTATTTGAGTATATAGATTTCCATTCTCTGCTTTCATGCGTGTTTTCCAATATTCAAGGATGAATGTTCCCAAGGGGGAGATATTGTAATTCCCTAGAACCTCAAAGACTAGATCCGGCAGTTGAAACGGAGAAAATTGGAAAATCTGTACCAGGTAACAGAATGAGTCGTTCTGTGACTCGTGGGGGTGACCATGAGTCATTAAGTGACTCGTGGTGAGGAATTTGAACTTGGTAGAAAAATTTAGAGAAATGGGGTGACCACGGGTGTGACCACAAGTCGTGGTCAACACCACGAGTCATGATGTGACCTGTGGTCAATAACAAATTTAAGGCTAGGAAATTTTAGGTAGTGTACCTAACAAGTGGGTCACCACGAGTCGTCGGGTACACCACGACTCATGGTGTCCCCCGTGGTGACCAGTATGAGATTTTTTGGCAGTGTACCTCACGAGAGGTGATCGCGACTCGTGGTCATAGGACATGACCCGTTAGGTCCCTCGTGGGCAGTCAGATTTCCTGTGAATTTCCTAAGGGTGTTTTAGTAATTTCCTATCCTCCTAGACTCTAAACTACGTTGTTTTGTGTTATTTTAAGGAGATTTAGAGGGGTTAAAAGATTTTCCCCTCATTCCCCCTCAGATTTTTCAAAAAATAACGTCAGCTTTTCTCCCAAAAACTCTTAAGCAAGACTAGGGCTTCTCATCTATTGCAGTGATTCAAGTTTTCTTCTCAAAGGAATTCGTAGCAAGGTATGTGGGAATTCAACAAGGGAATAGTTCTTCCCATGTGTCCCCAAAATCACTCCTATTTTTTCTATGAATTCTAGCCCTGAGTTATCGATTATGAAGGGAATATATATATATATATATATATATATATATATATATATATATGATTTCTTGAAACTCATGTAAAATGTTGTCCATGTTTATTTTAGATATGATTCCATCAGTTTAAGACTATGTTGATGTTGTTCCCATAAAATGAATTCTAGCCCTGAGCTTTCTAATGTGTATGAATTATATGCCATATTGCATTACAACTTGTGGAATATGTCCAAAGTTCTTTATTGGATATTCTCCATTATCTAAATATCATAAAAATGCCCTTTCTTGTAAGGATGACTTAGCCCTAATGGTGAATGTGATCACCTAGAATTTTGCCTATTGGGTTAGTCTTCCTTGTTGCTTGACACTATCACGTTTGTGGATCCCATGTTGTTAGTATGAGTTGAAATCTCAGTTAGCTGCAGGATAGTTCAGTTTCAGTCAGAATGCTAGAATCCTCAGTGTTAGTTAGAAATGTCAGTTGATCTGTTTGACCATAGAAAATCTTGAGGTGTCAGTAGTGCCTCCCATTTATCAAAACTAGAATCAGTATCAGCTGTAGTGGTTCTTTAGGTGGTCATGGCACTTCAGTTAAGTAGCTCTGACCAGTCTTAGGACCCAGCCTCAGATTACAGTTTGTTCTGTAAATGGTCACGAGCTCCTAGATAAGCATGTTCTAACTATTCTTAGAACCCAATTACAGAATCCGGTCTAATAAGACTCTCAGGTGCTTTCAGATAGGTATTCTTGACTACTCTTGGGCTTTATTCCAAGCTATTAGCTTAATATTCTGTCTAGGATTATCTAGTGGGAGTAGGACTTATCACCGAGCCAACCGAGGTTCTAGCGTACCTAGGTTCCCAAAACTACGTTGCCACCGTAGGTTACAGTTTTATTGGCCTCATGGCCCCAGATTTTTGATCACCCAGTTCATACCTTTATACCCTGGCAAGGTATATTGGGTCCTACTAATGGGGTGTATACATTGGACTCCATGTCTAGCTCACGTGGTTATATGTCGGTTATAGACTCTCGCACCAGTTAGTTTAGTTTAGTTTTAGAATAGTCAGTTTAGATAAGTTCAGTTCAGTATCTCAGATTTAGGGAATGTCCTTGACGATCAGACATGGTCTTTTAAACCATCTCAGATATTATAGTTATTTAGTTCAGCAGTTTCAGTTGGTCATTGCATGTCTTTTCAGTTCAGTTACTTCTTTTCTTGTGTTTGGTTTCTCTCACTTACTCAGTACATTAAAAGTACTGACAAGTACCTTTTATGTTGTATCGTTTTATGATATAGCTATAGGATCTCAGTCTCAGCCTCGCTAGCCGATCACACTTAGAAGATTCCAGCTGCACTATTTGGTGAGTCCTCATCTTTTGAGGATGAAGATAATTTATTTTAAATCTATTTTCTTCTATTTATACTTGGAGTTAGCTGGGGGCTTGTCCCAGCAACTCATCAGTTGTAGTGGCTCTCAGACATAGACTTGATTTTTTTCAGACCTGTAGTTTTGTTCAGATGTTTTTAAACTTTATGATTCTACTTCATTCTCATAAATGTTTTATATTTTAGTTGCACGAGGTGATCCCATTAGGTTAAAATAACCCTCCCCTTGTTTTGTTTCAGAACTACATTCGGCTTGATTCCCTTTTTGGGATACGTAGGCGTCTCTATGAGGCTCGATCCAATCCTTTAAATTTCTTTTTTTTTTGTTTTGTTATTTTATTCTTTATGTTTTTATTGTTTGTTTGTTGTATAAGTTCTTAGAATAATAATAATCTCTTTTAATACATATATTGTCTCAATCTTCTTTCTTCTCATTTGTCTGAATTATCCGTTCTTCATTTAAATCATATAATTTATCATGTATTTAAAAAATGTTATTGCAAAATTAGTTTAAAATATCCTTACTTCGTCCGTCTATAATTTTCATTTAAATCATTCAGCTTATTTTAGTCTTAAACAACAATTGACTCTCTTTGCTCATTTAGTAACCCCACTTAATTAATGAATCTAGAAAGGACCCGCATTTGTGGATCTTGAAAGGTGTCTAACACCTTCCTTTTGAGGTAACTTGAACCCTTACCTGCTTTTGGAAACCTAGGCGAGTTGAACGTGTTTTCCTTTGTAATTAGTTTAGTACGGTGTCCTAATGCACCATAATTAGTTAGGTGGCAACTCTTCACTCTAATTAATCGTAAAAGAGTTGTCACATATCCTGTTTCATTTTTTCACAAGAAAATTAGGGTGCAACGGCATGACAACTCTGCTGGGAACTTTAGGTTCTAACCATAGAGAGTTTGTTTTTAAGTGGAATTTTGTTTTTGTTTTTTTTTTGAGTTTTCATTTAAATTTCTTTCCTTTATTGGTAATCGATTCACTTTTTTCATGTTTATTTCCATGAATAAATCTAGATTTTTATGCCAAATAGTTTCCCCTGTACCCTTTATTTCCTTATTTATCCAATTTACTTCAATGTTCAATCCTTTCCCTTTGCCTTTATTTTATTTTTAGTCAATTTACCATGTTTAATCCCTTTTTTTTCTCAATTATTTTTTCCTTGATTAATTGATTTACTTCCTTATATATTCTTTCCATCCACTATATATTATCTCTTTAAATACGAAGTCACTAACAATTTTCTTTCTGTTTATTTTTATTTGTTTATACTGCCTCATTATTTTTGTTATGTATGTATCTTGTAAATTGCAATCATTACTTTAATTACATGCTAATTGTTAATGCTTTCCATAAATTTTCATTCCGCTCATACCTTCCCCCAACTGGGAACTTCTGACTATCACACACTATACACATGAGTTGTGCTTTGCACTTCTCTAAATTTCTTTCAATTTTCATTTAGAAATTTGGCATATACACGGGGTGAATGGATAATTTTGCTACCATGTGACCACGTGCCTTCTCGCATAGAAAATCTTTTAGTCTGTGTCTACCTTATTCTTAGAAATTTAGGTCATGTCATGCATGCATAAGCCTAGATGGTTTGACCCTTGGTGTCAATCTACATATAATTGTTAGGTAACCACCTATAGGTCAAAGGATTGCATGACACAATGACAATACATTATTTTATGTGCAAAAGTGTTTAAAATGAATTTGTCCAAGCCAAATTTTGATATAATGGAGTCGGATGTTTTTATGACTTTGTTTCAGGTTCATGGGATGGAAGGTTTTCCAAGCTTCACTAACATTCGAATGGTTGTGGGCGTTCCTCATAAGCTAAGAAATGGTGGGAAGGTATAAAGATGGATCATGGAAGAGAGATTAGAAAGTGTTTGGGTTTTTTGACCTTTTTAATCTACATAGCCCCAGACAGATACTTTATCAAATTTTGGGATCCTGAAAAATTGGTTTTTCAATAACTTCAGATTGACACCGATGATTGAGGAAATTAGCGAATTCACTGATTTGAAATGCATGAACAGAGGCATGATCCTGCCTCAAAAATAGTCAAGGAAAAAGTGTTTACATCACCTTGGTTTGAAAAACAATCTAAAATTAGCATGCTTATATTCGGGATGGATCTCATTGGACTTTTTGTTTGAATGATTTGGCTGCAAGGATGGCCATCAGGTTTTTCATAAGGAGTTTTCGTGTTCTGTTGAAAATTGGAATAAAAATTACCCTTTTGTGTTTGCAATTGCTTTGTTGAGAATGTTGGTCTTTTCGAAGGAACATGGAAAGATTGATACTTGCACTAGTTCTGTCGCTAGAGCCATGTTTCAAGGAGTGGACAATGCTGAGGTGATCACATTAGTCCCTATGATCTTGGCAGAAATGTTGCAGGCATTGTCTAAGTGTGTTCGAGGAAAGAGGTTCTTTGAGAGTTGTAATTTATTGCTTCAATTGTGGGTCATAGAACATTTCTATCAATGCCCCAATATGGTGGACATATTAGATGGCATAGGTAATTTGATCGATAACCACACTCGAAGGATGGTAAGGTTCACTGCTCCCGTAGACACTGAAGATTGGTATATGTTCATGATGTCAATTAAAGGTCATCATGTGCATTAGAGGTACTCATGGTTATCTTCTCCTACTGCTATCACAAAAGGAAAAAGATTGTACGACATTGAGCTTATAGGTCTAAAGGGAATATAGCCATATGCCCCTATACAAGTGTTTCGCCAATTTGGAAAATCTCAAGTAATTCCTTTGCAATCCCACATGAATAGGTCTGAACCTGATTTTGGGACAGACTACACAATTTCGAAGGCCAAAGAACTGTTACAAGAATGGAAAGGACTAATAACCATCGTAATATTTTTGGAGCAAGCATTCTGCACACCCGAGTACTATGCATGGATTTTGGTAGACATCAAATATGTTATTCTTAGGACATCCATATGGGTTGAAGATGAAGAAGAGACGAAATGAGCGCACAACCTGCTTAACAATGATTTTGAGATTACACCAAAAATGCAAGCGCAGATTATACCAGGATGGGCATGAAGTTTATTTTAGATTTTCCCCTTTGTTCCCCAATTTCCTCTTAGTTTGTTTATTTTCTTATGTTAGATTTGATGTAATAGTGAATTAATATTTTAATAATTATATTATTTTTATCTAACTCCAACTCCAATAATGTAAATATTAAATTTTGGATTAATTCATCATGATATCACATATGTGTCGTCTTAGGCTTACCCCTGGCAAAAAAGAGGCTCCAAAATTAGGAAACACATCAATGTGTTTGTTACATAATATGTTGTCCCATCTTTCTTCTAACGTTAACTTTTTTGTGTTTTTTTATTTTCCTTTCCCCAAATGTTGATCTGTGCAATCTTACTTACTATACAAGATCCAAAAGGGGCTCCTCCTTCTCCTCCTCCTGTTCCTAGCTACAACAACAAAGAATAATATGGATGAACACAACAACACCACTAACAAGAATGGTAACAATGTGTTTAGAGAAGATAGAGAGAATTCTGAAGGGGGATATCCACCAGGTTATAATGAAGTAATATTAAGACTTGAGCAGAATATTTTTGAGCTCTAAGAAGAATTAGCTCATGTTCGCAATCTAAACAACCCGTCGGCTTCATTTGAAAGTTCAAGTCAAGGCCTCCACTTCCAAAGAACAAGCAAGTCTCCCTATCACATCCCTACCCGCTGCTCAACCTCAAGAGAACCATCACACTCCACCTCAATATCATTAGTATCAACCATATATATATATATCCAAACCCACAAGCTCCAATCACTTCTCAACACCCATTACCTACCTAAGAACTACCTTAAACAAAAAAACATAAGTACAACATATGCCCGCACCTATATTAACTCAATTTATGTGGAGACTTCACCACTGACTCAACATCTAGAAGAATCTGAACTTTCATAGAAAGATAAGTTGATTTAGACTTTAATCGAGGATCTCAAAAAGATGAATAGTAGAATTCAAAATATTGAAGGTGCCAACGGGATAATGGCTCTGGATTATGAAGACCTATTCATACACCCTAATGTTGAACAGTAGGAGGGGTACAAACCTCCTATGCTTAAATTGCTTATTGGGTCTAGAGATCTGAGGGCCCACTTGAGATTATATTGTGATAAGCCGGTAGAAGTTGTAAGAAATGAGAAAATCAAAATGAATCTATTAATAAGAAGCTTGACTAGTGATGTTCTTAGTTGGTATGTAGAGCAGAACCCAAAGAAATGGATTACCTGGGCAGATATGGCTGTAGCTTTTTTAGAGCGGTTCGGGTTTAACACAGAGAACGCACCTGATTTGAATTATATTTAGAATTTGAAAGGGAAGCCCAATGAAACATTTAGAGAATATGCAACTCGGTGGAAGACTGAGGCCTCCCGAGTGCGACCCCAATGGAGGAAGTGCAAATGAAGGATATTTTCATACGAACTCTAGATCCGCAAGTTTATTATAGGTTGATGTTGGTTAGTGAGAAGAGCTTTGCCGAGATCATCAAATTAGGTGAAAAGATTGAAGATGGTATCAAGAGGGTACCATTATTAATTTGTAGGCATTGCAGGCTGCCAATAAAACATTGCAATTTGGAGGTATAATGAAGAGCCGCAAGAAGAAGGAAGTCGGCACAGTCATGATGGTGTAAGGGCCAAATAATTATGTTTACTGACCCTAAACTCCACCTCCACATTACCAAACTCCACCTCCACAGTATAAAACTCCCTACCTTACTACCAAGCTCCATCACCACAATACCAAACATCCCCTCCTTAACAAGCACAATATCAAACTCCTCCTTTAAGCCCACTTTCAAACCCAATATTTTTCTAAGTGTGTTAAGCTGGGTTAAGTCCCTAATGCATTCCCATTCCCATGAAAGATCTTTAGAGAGGTTTTAGGGAGATTCAAGGCCTTCTTCTCCATGTTTGCATCAATTTCTTTGTGGGTATTCAAGGAACATTGAAATCAGTCTATTTCCAGGTATGTCGGGTTTAGAATGGGTGAATCCTTTCACACGCATGCCCAAATTTCATTTTAAATCATGAATTCTTCTATTCAAGTTCTATGGGTTTTACCCAAATGCATGAAAATGTGATTTCTCTTTATGGGTATGATTTGATTGAGTTTTAATTATTGAATTATGAATGATGGGCAGGTCTTATATTATTTTGTTTAAAGTCATGTTTCAAGCTTTTTAAATCTAAAATGCCCATTGATGGGGGTTCATGAAAGTCATGATTTATGATGAATATTCAATATTTTGAGATTTATTATGATGGAAAATCATGAATTCAAGCTACCCTTCTTTATGAGAATATTTTGAAAGAATTGCCTATGTTAAAGTATTGGTCAATACCCATATGTTTAAAAATGATTTACGATTTATGAAACGAATTACATGATTTATTGAGTTATGATATCGACCGATGAGAAGGGCCTTTGATTCTTGGTTAAGCATGTTTTAAATGGGATTAATGATGATGAATGTTATATTTTAGCCAAAGATAAATATCGGTAGATTCTTGGGCTTAGCAGGATACTACCAAAGATCTGTTGAGGGCTTTTCATCAACTGCAGCCCCATTGACTAGGTTGACTCAGAAGAAGGTGAAGTTCCAATGGTCGGATGCTTGTGAGAAAAGCTTCCAAGAGTTGAAGACCCGACTCACTTCAACACCAATGTTGACGTTACCCGAGGGTAGTGATGGCTTTGTTGTATATTGTGATGCCTCGAGAGTCGGACTAGGGTGTGTGTTGATGCAGCGTGGGAAAGTGATAGCATATTCCTCACGACAGCTGAAGGTTCATGAAAGGAATTACCTGATCCATGATCTTGAGTTGGTTGCGGTAATATTTGCATTGAAGATATGGCGGCATTACTTGTATGGGGTCCACGTGGACATATTCACGGATCACAAGAGCTAGCAATATGTGTTCACACAAAAAGACCTAAATCTTCGGCAAAGGAGGTGGTTAGAGTTGCTAAAGGACTAAGATATGAGTGTCCTTTACCACTCGGGAAAGGACAATGTGGTTGTGAATGCACTTAGTAGGCTGTCTATGGAGAGTGTGTCCTACGTGGATGAGGAAAAGAAGGAGTTGGTGAAAGAGGTCCACTGAATTGCAAGGTTGGGGGTTAGATTGATCGACTCGACCGATGGCGGCGTTGTTGTGCAGAATGGGTCAGAATCGTCCTTGGTGGTTGATGTAAAATCTAAGCAAGATGAAGATCTGGTTTTAAGGAAGCTGAAGGAAGCACTGCGGAGTCAAAAGTTGCAGGTTGTTGGAGGTTTTCTCCCAAGGGGGAGATGGGGTGCTACTATACCAGGGTCGACTATGTGTTCCAGACGTTGATAATTTGAGGGTTAGGATATTGCATGAAGCACATGGTACCAGATATTCTATCCATCGGGGATCCACAAAAATATATCGTGACTTGCGAGAAATCTATTGGTGGGATGGTATGAAGAAGGATATTGCGGAGTTCGTAGCCAGATGTCTAAACTGTCAGCAAGTGAATGTCGAGCACCAAAGGTCGGGAGGTGTACTTCAGGATATTAGAATTCCCACTTGGTAGTAGGAAGAGATTAATATGGATTTTATTAAAGGCCTACCTCGTACTCGCCGACACTATGATTCCATTCGGGTGGTGGTAGACAGGTTAACCAAGGCTGCACACTTTCTACCAGTCAAGACCACAGATTCAGCGGATGATTATGCCAAATTATATATTCGGGAGTTGGTTCGACTTCATGGAGTGCCCTTGTCTGTTATTTCATAATGAGGTACTCAGTTTACCTCCCAATTTTGGCGGTCTTTTCTAAAGGGACTTGGGACTCAAGTCAAGCTCAACACAGCCTTTCATCTACAAATGGATGGCTAAGGCGAATGAACAATTCAAACTCTTGAGGATATATTGAGGGCATGTGTTATGGATTTCAAAGGTAGTTGGGATGATCATTTTCCCTTGATTGAATTTGCCTATAATAACATTTATCACTCTAGTATTCAGATGGTACCATTCGAGGCTCTTTACGAATGAAGCTGTAGATCGCCCATCGGATGATTTGAGGTTGGTGAGGCAGCCATAATAGGACCTGATTCGGTTCATGAGGCCATGGTAAAGGTCAAGTTGATAAGGGACCGGTTGAAAACCGCTCAGAGTCGTCAGAAATCATATGCGGATGTGAGGAGGAGAGATTTGGAGTTTGATGTGGAGGATTGGGTATTTATAAAGGTATCTCCCATGAAGGGAGTCATGCGGTTCGGAAAGAAAGGGAAACTCAGTCCCCGCTATGTTGGTCCCTACCGAGTTGTGAGAAGAGTTGGTAAGGTGGCGTATGAGTTGGACTTGCCATTGGAGTTATCTTCAGTTCAACCCGTCTTTCATATGTCGCTGCTGAAAAAGTGTTTGGGTGATCCAGCCTTGATAGTCATAGTAGACAACATTGGGTAAAAGACAGCCACCGTAATGAAGAAATTCTCGTTGAAATCTTGGATCGCCAGGTTTGTAAGTTGAGAAACAATGAAGTAGCTTCAGTTAAGGTTTTGTGAAGAAATCAACATATTGAGGGAGCTACGTGGGAAGCCGAAGTAGATATGATGGCTAGATACCCACATATGTTCTCTACCAGCGCAGTAAAAATTTAGCCAGTCATGCAAGGTACAAAAGGATGGTATGGGCCGTAAGATGCTGCTACGAGTCGCAGGTTGACTCGTAACGAAGGCGAAACCAGATATGGAAATTCACCCTTTCAGCCTAGGAAAAGGATTCTTGTGTCTACATAAATATTTTTTAGGTTTTATTTTTTTAGGGAGAATCGATTAGAGAAGAGATTTTTAGGAGAAAAAGAGAAAATTGAGTTGATTCGACTTGTGATCAACCTTTTCTTCAATTCTTCTTGTTCTTGCTATTTATTCTTGAAGATTTTGCTGAATAATTAAAGGAAGTGTTTTTCTCATTCATTCTTGTATGTATTGAATTATGTTAGTGTAAGGATTGCCTTAGGAGAATCCCCCATTTGTTTAGGTGAATCCCACAGCAGTTGGAGAGGAGAACGAAGAGTGCTTTATAAGTGCTTGGATGCATTTCCCTTGTAGACACGTTTTAAAATCATGAGGGGCGAAGGCTCCAAAGCGGACAATTTGTACAAGCGGTGGCCTGGGTTGCTACAGTTGGTATCAAAGATGGTGCCAGGATGGTGGTGGAGCAAACCTCAGCGAGCACACTGAGTCCCAATGGGGGGTAAGTGTAAGGCTTACCTTAGGCGAATCTCGCATTGGTTTAGGCGAATCTTACATCAGTTGGGGAGGAGAACGAAGAGTGCTTTATAAGTGCTTGGATACCTTTCCCTTGTAGACGTGTTTTAAAACTATGAGTGGCGAAGGCTCCAATGAGGAGAATTTCTACAAGCAGTGGCCTGGGATGTTATAGTTGTAATACGCCAGAATTGCGTTGGAGCAGACCCGAAAGTGAAAAATTGAAAACTGCAAAAATATTGGGAAAAATGTCTTAGGACGGGTCAAGCTACAAGTCATCGTGACATACCAAGGGTCATTGTAATGAGTCGTGGTTGTGGTAAGGCTTGGTGACAGTGCAAACCACAGGAGATATGACGACTTGTAGTGGGAAACAACGAGTCGTCATTAGCAGTCATAGGAAGGAGTTAGGTTCTTTAAGTGACTTCCAACGGGTGTCCCAACGACCCGTTAGAATAGACCACGAGTCATTGGTTGTGGTCATTGTTTGAGTTTTAGTTTTCCCAGTGGACACTATGGGGGAAAACAATGGTCCGTTGTTTGTGGTGACGGGTCATGGTGTGACCCGTTAGGAAATGAGATGCCAAGGTTCAGGGGGCTAACCACGGGCGATGTGATGAGTCGTTAGTTGAAGGTACGAGTCGTCTTGATGATCCATTGTTTGGTTCTAAGAAAGTGCTATCAACAGTGGTTTCAGCGAGGGACGTGATGGGTCGTCGTTGGTTCCAACGACCCGTTAGTCCAACCCGTGGGATCAATCTGGCCAGTTTATAGGGCAAGTTCAGTAAGGGTATTTTTGACTTTTTCACGATATAAGGCCCTAAACTACGTCATTTTGTGTATTTTTCTGAGTGTGTTAAGATGGGTTAAGTCCCTAATGCATGCCCATTCCCATGCAAGAGCTTTAAAGAGGTTTTAGGGAGATTCAAGTCCTTCTTCTCCAAGTTTCCATCAATTGCTTTGTAGGTATTCAAGGAACATTGAAATCGGTCTATTTCCAGGTATGTATGGTTTAGAATGGGTGAATCCTTTCACACCCATGCCCAAATTTCATTTTAAATCATGAATTCTCCTATTCAAGTTCTATGGGGTTTTACCCAAATGCATGAAAATGTGATTTCGTTTTATTGGTATGATTTAATTGAGTTTTAATTATTGAATTATGAATGATGGGCAAGTTTTATATTATTTTCTTTTAAATCATGTTTCAAGCTTTTTAAATCTAAAATGCCCATTGATGAAGGTTCATGAAAATCGTGATTTATGATGAATATTGAATATTTTGAGATTTATTATGATGGAAAAGCATGATTTAAGTCACCCATCCTTATGAACATATTATGAAAGAATTGAGTATGTTAAAGTATTGGGCAATGCCCATATGTTGACAAATAATTTACGATTTATGAAACGAATTACATGATTTATTGAGTTATGTTGTTGGCCGATGAAAAGGGCCTTTGGTTCTTGGATAAGCATGTTTGAAAGGGGAGCAATGATGATAAATGTTATATTTTAGCCAATGAATCTGTCATGCCCCACCTTGGGAAGCATGACTGGCACCTGATGCCCTACTAGGATCTGAACTGACTTAACTGACTGAGCCAAAACACTCCTGGTTCCAGCTTACTCCCTAAATCAAGAAAACAATGGGCTATATCTCGACTGTAAATACAACCTCCGGCCGACAAGGCCATAGACAAAACCACCATGATGTCTAGTTATGACTGTAAAGTAAAACCAGTGTTAAGATAAACTACGGCCGACAAGGCCGCTAATCTGCTAGCTAAACAAGGCTCTACACGGCCAACACGTAAACTAAAACATATATGGTCCCCACACGGACAATAATAGCAACCACAAGGAAATGAAAAGAATCTGCAAGCCTCTATGAGTAATATAATGGTCGGGATAGGGCCCCGACCTACCCATGAACTGTACAATCAAAAGGAAGTAACCTTCTATCTACAAGCATCGGAAGAAAGGAGCTAACTGCTTTGGTGATGCTGGTTGAAAGCTATAAGGGACCTACTCCTCATCTATTCGTACCTGCAAGCAAGTAATGCAGTGCCCCGGAAAGAGCGTCAGTACGATGTGTACTGAATATGTAAGGCGATAAGTGTAAATGACTAAAATAAAGAGATAAAAATGAGAATAACTGAAATGAAGGAATAGAGATCATACATGAGTAATAGAACATCTTACTGTCTAACTATCAATAACTAAAGAAAACATAAACCTTACATGGCCCCCATAAGCCGGAAGGTACAACCAGCATAGAATAACCCACTTGGGGCCCCCATAAGCCCTGATGAGTACACCTCAGTCTATATACCCCTATCAAAGGTCACACTAGTGAACTAATAGCTATAGTCGTCCTACCAATCCACTGGGTCTACAACTGAGCCCGCTCAGCCCCTGACTGTAACTGTGTCTAAGTCCAGTGGACTCCTGATATCTGCACCCCAGGCACCAGGCACACTGGGGGTGTATAAAGCCAACCACGGCATATGAGGACCTGGGATCCCATCTTTGTCCCTGACGACGGCATACCGCTCCATAGAGTGGCGTCGTCTCGCCCCTGGCGGGCATCGACACAACTAATAACCCTTGGGTCAGTCATGAAGGCTATACACACATAATCCATCCTAAACTGAACATGGAATACGAGTTTCAGCTAATAACAACTAATCATAATAGGCATGCTTCTTGTACTCTTATTGGAACTCAACCTGAGTTATCATGCTAAGGAAACTAACTTGCCAAAGGAACTGCCTTAACATACCTTGTTCGCTGATTCCTGATTAACTGGCGAGTTTCAGCTCGTATTCAACTGCTCTTCTCAACTGCGATCGTATTATTAGAATAATGAGGCTAATTCTAGTACTAAATTCGATGAAAAATGATAACTTTATATAGAAATATTAACTATATTTCAACTTGATGGAACAGGGTCAAAAAATCATAATTTCTCGAGAATCCAGAAGGGAGAAATGCTTACTTTAAGCCTGTGATAGTATTAACACTAGTTTGGATCAATTCTAACAACTTTAGCTTGGCGGAGTTACGATTTTCCGGGCAAATTTTGCGAAACTAACTCCGTAGTAATGCTCCTTGTAGCCTTATACTTCGAACCCAAGGTTAATATGAATTCGGGCAGCATTTCATAGTGTAAATGGGGGAAATTTATCTGATTTCCTGTTGTTTGTCTCTTCTCTGGTCGTCTAAAATTTTAAGTAAATAACATTGAATCAAAAGGGAGGGACTTATATACTTGAGGCGGTGGACAGGGGTCCGTGGCATGGATCCTGTCACGCTAACTTACGAGCATGCCACGGAGCCCATCGGGGAGGGTAGGGTTCGTGCCAAGTTTCCCTTTTAGGCAGCTGTCCCGGCCTCCTCCCGCACCCCCTTTCTCATACGTATTATATTCTAAAACTCTTAACGTACGAATAGGCCATCTAAATGTTAGAAACTTATGGGGTGTAACATCCTTCCCCCCTTAGGAACATTCGTCCTCGAATGTTAACTTCAGCTTACAGGAACTTTAACTCTTATAACTACTCATTCTGGAAAGATTTCAATAGAGTCTCCCTTGTAATATAGACTATCCAAAAATCCTGAAACGCAGAAAAGTCCAGTACAGGAACTTCATATAATACTATTATAACTATTTCACAATAAGGCTAGAGTCACTAAGCAATACACATACCACAAATCATGAAACGATGACTGAATCAATAACTTACCTTAACTGCATAATCTGGACTAAGTCTGGAACAAGTGAGGATATCTGGATTTCATGTCATCCTCGGCTTCCCAAGTCATTTCCTCTTTATTCTCGTTTCTCCGTAGTACTTTAACAGAGGAAACATCTTTATTCCTCAACCTGCCAACCTACTAATCTAATATAGCTACTGGAATCTCTTCATAGGCTTTCTTGATAACCTGTACATCCTCAACTGGCACAACTCAGGATGGATGCCCTATGCACTTTCGTAGCATCGAAACATGGAAGACTGGATGAACGTATTCTAATTTTGAAGGCAAATCTAGCTCGTATGCCACCTGGCCTATTCTCTGGAGTATTCGATATGGCCCAATAAACCTCGAGCTGAGCTTACCCTTTTTTCCAAACCTCATTACGCCCTTTATTGGCGAGATTTTTAGAAATACCCAGTCCCCTTTACGGAACTCCAAGTTTCTATGTCGCATATCAGCGTAAGATTTCTGGTGGCTTTGAGCTGTCAGTAGACGTTCTCTAATAACCTTTACTTTCTTTTATGACTGGTGAATTATATCCGGCCCAATTAATCCTGTTACTCCAACCTCGAACCAACAAACTGGGGACCTGCATTTCCACCCATATAAGGCCTCATAAGGCATTATTTGAATCGCTGAATGGTAACTGTTATTGTAAGCAAACTCAATAAGGGGTAAATGTTCCTCCCAGCTACCCCCGAAGTCTAGCACGCATGCCCGTAACATATCCTCGAGTGTCTGAATTGTATGTTCCGCCTGCCCATCTGTCTGGGGGTGGAATGACGTACTCAGATTAACCTGGGTTCCCAAAGCTCTCTAGAAATACTACCAAAACCTAGTTGTAAATTGTGCTCCCCTGTCAGAAATGATAGATACTGGGACACCATGTAATATAACTATCTCCCTGATATATAGTTCAGCATAATCTTCAACTGAAAAAATAGCCCTCATTGGTAGAAAATTAGCTGATTTCGTCAATCTGTCAACAATCACCCAGATGGAATCGAATTTACGCCTGGTATGAGGTAACACTGTCATAAAATCCATGTTAACTGCCTCCCATTTCCACATAGGCACTGCTATTTCCTGTGTCAGTCTGCCGGGTTTCTGATGTTTGGCTCTCACCTGTTAGCAATTACGACATTGAGCTACAAATTCTGCTATCTTCTTTTTCATTCCTGGCCACCAGTAAATCTCTTTTATATCGTGATACATCTTTGTTGAACCCGGATGAAGAGAGTAACGGGAATAATGCACCTTGCCCATAATTTGCTGGCAAAATCCTACTGCGTTTGGAACACAAAGGCGATCCCTATATCTCAAAACTCCGTCTTCGGTTATCTGGAAATCTATAACTTCCCCTCAATTAACCTTATCTCTGAACTGAACTAGTTTAGGGTCTTCGTTCTGCCATTCTTTCACTTCCACAATTAACGACGATACTGCCGTATTTTGAATTACTGCTACACTGTCTCCCGAATCTACTATATGGACGGCTAAACTGGCTAACTGATGCAATTCTCGGGCCAGTTCCCATTGTCCTGGCTTTAAGTGTACTAAACTCCCCATGGATTTATGGCTAAGGGCATCTGCTACCACATTGGCTTTCCCTGGGTAGTACAAAATATTCACATCATAGTCTTTCAACAGCTCTATCCAGCGACGCTGTCGTAGATTCAACTCTTTCTATGTGAAAATGTACTGAAGGCTTTTGTGATCAGTAAAGATATCTACATGAATGCTATACAGATAGTGCCTCCATATTTTCAAGGCATGAATCACCGCGGCTAATTCCAAGTCATGGGTGGGGTAGTTCTTTGCATGCTTCTTCAGCTAGCTGGAAGCGTAAGCAATTACTTCACCATGCTGCATTATAAAACATCCTAATCCCATACTTGAAGCATCGCAGTATACTGCATAACCCTCTGATCCTTCTGGCAAGGCTAATACTGGTGCTGAGGTTAGTCTGTTTTTCAATTCCTGAAAGCTCCATTCACGTGCTTCAGTCCAGTGAAATTTAGCTGCTTTCTGAGTTAACTTGGTCAAATGCGCTACTAAGGTGGAAAATCATTCCACGAACCTTCTGTTATACCCGGCTAGACCCAAGAAACTATGTACCTCGGTCAGAGTGGTAGGTCTAGGCCATGTTTTTAGTGCTTCAATTTACTGTGAGTCTACCTGAAAGCCAGCATCTGACATAATGTGACCCAAAAAGGCTACTGAATTCATCCAAAATTCACATTTTGAAAACTTCGCATACAACTGGCGATTCTTGAGAGTCTGTAGCACTGTTGGTAGGTTATCCCAGTGATCTTCTTCTGAAAGGGAATATATCAAAATATCATCAATAGATACTATCACAAACAGGTCCAAGTACGACCTGAAGATGTTGTTCATCAAGTCCATGAACACTACTGGAGCATTCGTTAGTCCAAAGGACATGACTAGAAATCAAAGTTGCCATACCTGGTCCTGAAAGCGATTTTTGGAATATCCCTCTGACGAACCCGAACCTAATGGTACCCCGACCTTAAGTCAATTTTTGGGAAATACTTAGCCCCCTGCAATTGGTCAAACAAGTCGTCTATTCTAGGAAGTAGGTACTTATTCTTGATAGTAACTTTATTCAACTGTCGGTAGTCTATACACATGCCGACGGAGCCATCCTTCTTTCTCACAAATAGAACTGGTGCTCCCCACGGTGAAGTACTCGGCCTGATGAAGCCCTTATCTAATAGATCTTTCAACTGTTCCTTCAACTCTCTAAGCTCAGCAGGAGCTATTTGGTACGGAGGAATAGATATGGGTTGAGTACCTAGTAATAAATCAATTGCAAAGTCGATTTCCCGTTATGGGGAATGCCAAGTAACTCCTCCGGGAATACATCTTGCAATTCGTTGACTACTGGAATGGATCGAAGATTCGGAGATTCTGCTCGAACATCCTGAACTATGACAATATGATAAATACACCCTTTTGCTATCAATTTTCTCGCCCGAAGATAGGAAATAAACCTACCTTTTGGCGTGGCTGCACTACCTCTCCACTCCCATACAACCTCCACTGGAAAGTGGAATCGGACAGTCTTGGTCCAACATTCGACATTGGCATAACATGGCACTAGCCAATCCATACCCATAATTGCATCAAAATCAATCATTTCTAGTTCTATCAAATCTACTAAAGTCTGATAACCAACAACCTCTACTGTGCATCCCCGGTAGACCCTCTTGGCTATGATAGAGTCACTGACGGGTGTAGACACTGAAAAAGGTCATTGAAGTGATTCTGGTGTACTCTGACTCTTCCCTTTCTCTCTATCAGGGGCAGCTACTTTGTGGTTATCGGAGTTTCCCAATGACTCCATAACCAATTGGAGGGAGTTTATACAAGCCTTCTTGGAGAGATTCTTTCCACCATCAAGGATATTACAGTTAAAAGATGAGATTTACTATTTACGACAAATTAAGATGGAGGCACTTCATGAAACCTGGTTGAGGATCAGAAACAAGTTGACTAAGTGCCCGAACCATAAAATCCCAGATGACAGTTTGTTGAAATTTTTTTACAGATCTCTTAATAATAGCACCAAGGTTTTAGCAGACACGGTGGCTGGAGGAGCATTGATGAGTCACACCTGGGAGGAAGCAGCCACTGTTCGCGTGATTTGTGGGGTATATAAAACGACACGCAAGTGCACATGGTCGAACAAGTAGTAGAGTGGCTTCAGTAAACCAAGTATCGATCCCACAGGGACTGGGATGAAGTGCAATCTGCTCAAGTGTACTATATTTTAATTCTAAAAATGCAGACAACAATGTAACCAAGAGTTTGATATTTTTTTTTATAATTTTTATGCTAAAGCTAAAACAACTATCTAATTTGAGTCTGAACTATGAATGAGAGCATGCTGAGGTTAAATGAACATGTAATGAAATTAATTATCATCATAATTTGGTTAATCTTTTCCTCCGGTTGCTAGTCAAGAACATTTGCCAAGAGATTAAAACTCTCGTATTTAACCTCACTTAAGAATCATGAACCATCCACCTACATTTCGGTGATTAAATGCAATTCATGTTCTAGCCATACAAACCCAGTTCCTAAATTGACTAATACGACTTTCAGGTATATTTCTATCCTAAAAGTAAATCAATTCTCAATTTTCCCAAACCAAGTAAAGAACATATCCTATTAAGGTGGAAACTTGGTCAAAGGCGCTACTAAGGTGGAAAATCCTTCCACGAACCTTCTGTTATACCCGGCTAGACCCAAGAAACTACGTACCTCGGTCAGAGTGGTAGGTCTAGGCCATGTTTTTAGTGCTTCAATTTACTGTGAGTCTACCTGAAATCCAGCATCTGACATAATGTGGCCCAAAAAGGCTACTGAATTCATCCAAAATTCACATTTTGAAAACTTCGCATACAACTGGCGATTCTTGAGAGTCTGTAGCACTGTTCGTAGGTTATCCTAGTGATCTGCTTCTGAAAGGGAATATATCAAAATATCATCAATAGATACTATCACAAACAGGTCCAGGTACGGCCTGAAGATGTGGTTCATTAAGTCCATGAACACTACTGGAGCATTTGTTAGTCCAAAGGACATGACTAGAAATCAAAGTTGTCATACCTGGTCCTGAAAGCGATTTTTGGAATATCCCTCTGACGAACCTAAACCTAATGGTACCCCGACCTTAAGTCAATTTTTGGGAAATACTTAGCCCCCTGCAATTGGTCAAACAAGTCGTCTATTCTAGGAAGTAGGTACTTATTCTTGATAGTAACTTTACTCAACTGTCGGTAGTCTATACACATGCCGACGGAGCCATCCTTCTTTCTCACAAATAGAACTGGTGCTCCCCACGGTGAAGTACTTGGCCTGATGAAGCCCTTATCTAATAGATCTTTCAACTGTTCCTTCAACTCTCTAAGCTCAGCAGGAGCCATTCGGTACGGAGGAATAGATATGGGTTGAGTACCTAGTAATAAATCAATTGCAAAGTCGATTTCCCGTTATGGGGAATGCCAAGTAACTCCTCCGGGAATACAACTTGGAATTCGTTGACTACTGGAATGGATTGAAGATTCGGAGATTCTGCTCGAACATCCTGAACTATGACAATATGATAAATACACCCTTTTGCTATCAATTTTCTCGCCCGAAGATAGGAAATAAACCTACCTTTTGGCGTGGCTGCACTACCTCTCCACTCCCATACAACCTCCACTGGAAAGTGGAATCGGACAGTCTTAGTCCAACATTCGACATTGGCATAACATGGCACTAGCCAATCCATACCCATAATTGCATCAAAATCAATCATTTCTAGTTGTATCAAATCTAGTAAAGTCTGATGACCAACAACCTCTACTGTACATCCCCGGTAGACCCTCTTGGCTATGATAGAGTCATTGACGGGTGTAGACACTGAAAAAGGTCATTGAAGTGATTCTGGTGTACTCTGACTCTTCCCTTTCTCTCTATCAGGGGAAGCTACTTTATGGTTATTGGAGTTTCCCAATGACTCCATAACCAATTGGAGGGAGTTTATATAAGCCTTCTTGGAGAGATTCTTTCCACCATCAAGGATGTTACAGTTAAAAGATGAGATTTACTATTTACGACAAATTAAGATGGAGGCACTTCATGAATCCTGGTTGAGGATCAGAAAGAAGTTGACTAAGTGCCCGAACCATAAAATCTCAGATGACAGTTTGTTGATATTTTTTTACAAATCTCTTAATAATAGCACCAAGGTTGTAGCAGACACGGTGGCTAGAGGAGCATTGATGAGTCATACCTGGGAGGAAGCAGCCACTGTTCGCATGATTTGTGGGGTATATAAAATGATACGCCAGTGCACGTGGTCGAACAAGTAATAAAGTGGCTTCAGTAAGCCAAGTATCGATCCCACAGGGACTGGGATGAAGTGCAATCTACTCAAGTGTACTATATTTTAATTCTAAAAATGCAGACAACAATGTAACCAAGAGTTTGATATTTTGTTTTATAATTTTTATGCTAAAGCTAAAACAACTATCTAATTTGAGTCTGAACTATGAATGAGAGCATGCTGAGGTTAAACGAACATGTAATGAAATTAATTATCATCATAATTTGGTTAATCTTTTCCTCCGGTTGCTAGCCAAGAACATTTGCCAAGAGATTAAAACTCTCGTATTTAACCTCACTTAAGAATCATGAACCATCCACCTACATTTCTGTGATTAAATGCAATTCATGTTCTAGCCATACAAACCCGGTTCCTAAATTGACTAATACGACTTTTAGGTATATTTCTATCCTAAAAGTAAATCAATTCTCAATTTTCCCAAACCAAGTAAAGAACATATCCTATTAAGGTGGAAACTTGGTCAAAGGCGCTACTAAGGTGGAAAATTCTTCCACGAACCTTCTGTTATACCCGGCTAGACCCAAGAAACTACGTACCTCGGTCAGAGTGGTAGGTCTAGGCCATGTTTTTAGTGCTTCAATTTACTGTGAGTCTACCTGAAAGCCAGCATCTGACATAATGTGGCCCAAAAAGGCTACAGAATTCATCCAAAATTCACATTTTGAAAACTTCGCATACAACTGGCGATTCTTGAGAGTCTGTAGCACTGTTCGTAGGTTATCCTAGTGATCTGCTTCTGAAAGGGAATATATCAAAATATCATCAATAGATACTATCACAAACAGGTCCAGGTACGGCCTGAAGATGTGGTTCATCAAGTCCATGAACACTACTGGAGCATTCGTTAGTCCAAAGGACATGACTAGAAATCAAAGTTGCCATACCTGGTCCTAAAAGCGATTTTTGGAATATCCCTCTGACGAACCCGAACCTAATGGTACCCCGACCTTAAGTCAATTTTTGGGAAATACATAGCCCCCAGCAATTGGTCAAACAAGTCATCTATTCTAGGAAGTAGGTACTTATTCTTGATAGTAACTTTATTCAACTGTCGGTAGTCTATACACATGCCGACGGAGCCATCCTTCTTTCTCACAAATAGAACTGGTGCTCCCCACGGTGAAGTACTCGGCCTGATGAAGCCCTTATCTAATAGATCTTTCAACTGTTCCTTCAACTCTCTAAGCTCAGCAGGGCCATTCGGTACGGAGGAATAGATATGGGTTGAGTACCTAGTAATAAATCAATTGCAAAGTCGATTTCCCGTTATGGGGAATGCCAAGTAACTCCTCCGGGAATACAACTTGGAATTCGTTGACTATTGGAATTGATTGAAGATTCAGAGATTCTGCTCGAACATCTTAAACTATGACAATATGATAAATACACCCTTTTGCTATCAATTTTCTCGCCCGAAGATAGGAAATAAACCTACCTTTTGGCGTGGCTGCACTACCTCTCCACTCCCATACAACCTCCACTGGAAAGTGGAATCGGACAGTCTTGGTCCAACATTCGACATTGGCATAACATGGCACTAGCCAATCCATACCAATAATTGCATCAAAATCAATCATTTCTAGTTCTATCAAATCTACTAAAGTCTGATGACCAACAACCTCTACTGTACATCCCCGGTAGACCCTCTTGGCTATGATAGAATCACTGACGGGTGTAGACACTAAAAAAGGTCATTGAAGTGATTCTGGTGTACTCTGACTCTTCCCTTTCTCTCTATCAGGGGAAGCTACTTTGTGGTTATCAGAGTTTCCCAATGACTCCATAACCAATTGGAGGGAGTTTATACAAGCCTTCTTGGAGAGTTTCTTTCCACCATCAAGGATGTTACAGTTAAAAGATGAGATTTACTATTTACGACAAATTAAGATGGAGGCACTTCATGAAACCTGGTTGAGGATAAGAAAGAAGTTGACTATGTGCCCGAACCATAAAATCCCAGATGACAGTTTGTTGAAAATTTTTTACAGAGCTCTTAATAATAGCACCAAGGTTGTAGCGGACACAGTGGCTGGAGGAGCATTGATGAGTCACACCTGGGAGGAAGCAGCCACTGTTCGCGTGATTTGTGGGGTATATAAAACGACACGCAAGTGCACGTGGTCGAACAAGTAGTAAAGTGGCTTCAGTAAGCCAAGTATCGATCCCACAGGGACTGGGATGAAGTGCAATCTGCTCAAGGGTACTATATTTTAATTCTAAAAATGCAGACAACAATGTAACCAAGAGTTTGATATTTTGTTTTATAATTTTTATGCTAAAGCTAAAACAACTATCTAATTTGAGTTTGAACTATGAATGAGAGCATGCTGAGGTTAAACAAACATGTAATGAAATTAATTATCATCATAATTTGGTTAATCTTTTCCTCCGGTTGCTAGCCAAGAACATTTGCCAAGAGATTAGAACTCTCGTATTTAACCTCACTTAAGAATCATGAACCATCCACCTACATTTCTATGATTAAATGCAATTCATGTTCTAGCCATACAAACCCGGTTCCTAAATTGACTAATACAACTTTCAGGTATATTTCTGTCCTGAAAGTAAATCAATTCTCAATTTTCCCAAACCAAGTAAAGAACACATCCTATTAATTCACATCGTTCCAATTTCTTGCTCTCTCGAGTGAAACCGGACTTTTTAGATGTACATTAACATAGGCCACACATTAATGCAGTAAGAACAAGAATTAATAGAACAACCATGGAAGAAAAGATGAAAAACCAAAGAATCAATGATCACATTTCATTACAATTGTTCATAACCTCAGCAAGAAGAGGAATTAGCCACTAATTTGTGGATTAAACATCTTTAAATGAGTGTTAATCATAGAAGCAATTGAATTCAAGGAGAAGGAAAGAGAGAAAAACCCTGATAATTTCGTCCCCTCAACTGCCTGTAACCCACGTTCTTGCTCCACCAAGTCAGAATATTGAAAAATGAACCTAAGTGTTCTATTTATACTGGTGGGAATTTTTCCCGGAATAACGAGCAACGTGTCACGGAGTACATCGCGGAGCACTGCCTCCGTGACACGCTACGGACGCGGACCTTCAATGGAACTGGGGGTCTAGGAAATAAAGCCCAATGTGGCACGGCGTGCAACGCGGAGCCAAGCCACCGTGCCACGGACCCATCGCGTACCCTCTCTGGAATTTGGGCGAAATATCCCTATCCAGGCAGAAGGCCTCCGCGATGGCAGCGTGACACGGCTCCATCGTGGATCCCCTTTATTTCATTTTGTCCAATGCCTTGTCCCTTGCTCGCATCCAAGTCCAACCCCGATACCTTCCAACATGCATTTAAGCTTCCCAAAATTATATTTTACCTGCAAAACAATGCTAATCATGTTGGTTAGTATAAATTCACATTTTATTACCAATTACATGAGAATGTATACACATTGATAGATAAACAAGGCGAAAATGGTACTTTTGAGTATCACTTGGGCATATAAATTTGCCCAAGATCAGCCACTATCCTTGACAGGTGACTAAGACAAATAGCGCCTGACATTCGAGGGAGGCTGATATAGTGGCAGGTACATATGTTGTTGGTTTGAATGCAGACCAACGAAGGAAGGAGGAAGAACGCGATCAGGAGTTGGCTCGCATGCGCGAACTTTCGAGCCACTAATGGGGTAACATAAGACAAGGCGGATCTTGGATCTATCAGTACATAAATAAAATTAGAGTAAATGTCCAACATACTTATCACCACATTCGGTGATGACTATAACTCCTGTCATCCTGGTAAAGCATAAGTGCAATTTGGACCGGTACCTGAGCTAGATGCCTCTGATCTGCCTCGGCCTCTGTCGGCTAGAGTTGAGGGCCTACACCCTGCTGGAGATGCTGGGGTACGTGATCCTACTTAAGATCTATCCTATAGGTCCCAATCACTCTGACCCCTGGCTGGACAATCCCTCATCTTATGATCCACCTTTCCACAAGTATAACATGCTATGGAACCATACCTTCACGCCCTGGAGAGACATCGACTACAAACAGGGAAAAGTGGCATGGTGAATCTACTCTGCTCCACTCCTCTCTATTCTGTTGAGCTTGCTGATCGTGAGCTCTCGTCGGGTCCTGACTGCCCCCGACGACCGGATCCACTCCCCTGCTATTATTTTGGGGGTGGGGATATGGGTGGTCTGCCTGAAAATTATGGCCTGGATCCACCCTGGGACTCCGTCTGCATGCCACTAGGTCTGGCCCTGCGGCGCTGCTCCTGATCTACCCTCCTTATCTCCCGTTGTTGCTGTCTGATCCCTTCAATTTTTTGAGAAAAAGCCTGAACGCGGGCAATATCCATGTCCTCTCACAGAGTAGTCGTGATACAGGTCTCCACATATTCTAGTTCAGCCTCATGATAAACTGTGCACCCTGGCCAACATGGTATCCACAAAAGCTGGTGCATATCGGGCCAAGGGGTCGAACCTCGTAGTATATTCCCAGACACTCATCGACCCCTGCTCTAGATGTAGGAACTAATCAACCCTAGCTTGTCGAATTTCCCGTGGTAGGTAGTGGTCCAGAAAAGCCTCCGAGAAGCTAGGCCAAGTTAGAGGGGAAACATCTCTCACTCAGGACCTCTCCCAACTTTCATACCACATTACTGTGATTTCCCGTAGATGGAATACCGCTAACTCAACTGACTCTGCAGGTGTAGCATGCATCACCCTGAAAATTTGTTCAGGGTCCTCCGCCTGATCTGTCCCTGTAAACTGCAAGGGACTCAAGGTGAGGAACTCTCAGACCCTTGAATTACCAGGCGCTCCTGAGGAATTTGCGACTGTAGGTGTCACTAGCTGACATTGTGCAGCCATCATCTGAGCTAGCATAATAATAGCACTCCTAACCTCCTTATCCAATGGTTCTGGTATAGAGATTGCTGGAGGTGGTACCATCATATTTGCCGCTCTGAGCGGCTCTTGAAGGGTGGAGAATGTTGGGGGGACCGGGATGAAGTGTCCCTGTCGCCCTCAGATTGGGCTGACTCTGACTGAGGCACCCTGCCAGTGCCTTCCTCTGCTGCAACATCCAATCTTCTACTAGTCGTGGGGTGTCGCGGGTCTGTCATTTATCTGTAGATAAAAGAATATGGTAAGCTTAGGGACTCAATCCTATACTATACAGCTCTATAGCATGACTAGATAAGAAGAAAGAGTAACCATCCTATCATGCCTTGAGCCTCCTACCTATAGAATGTGGTGCACAACATATCCATAGACAAGACTCTACTTAGCATGGCTTGCAGACTCCCTGGGATACGACCTGCTCGGATACCAAGTATGTCACGCCCCACCATGGGAGGCATGACTGGCACTTGGTGCCCTACTAGGATCTGAACTAACTTAACTGACTGAGCCGAAGCACTCCTGGTGCCGGCTTACTCCCCAAATCAAGAAAACAACGGGCTATATCTCCGCTGTAAATATGACCTCCGGCCGACAAGGCCTTATAGCCACCTGTAAAAGAAAACAGCTAACTAGAAATAGGTAATAACAGGGAATCCTATGCGGGTCGACAAGACCACCATGATGTCTAGTTATGACTATAAAGTAAAACAAGTGTTAAGCTAAACTATGTCCGACAAGGCCGCTAATCTGCCAACTAAACAAGGCCTCACACGGACAACATGTAAACTAAAACACATATGGTCCCTACACAGCTAATAACAGCTAACCACAGGGAAATGGAAACAATCTGCATGCCTCTAGGAGTAATATGATGGTCGGTACACGGCCCCGACTTAACAATGAACTGTACAATCAAAAGGAAGTAACCTTATATCTAAAAGCTTTGGAAGAAAGGAGCAAACTGCTCTGGTGATGCTAGCTGAAAGCTATGAGGGACCTACTCCTCATCTATCTGTACCTGCAGGAAAGTAATGCAGCGCCCCAAAAAGGGCGTCAGTACAATATGTACTGAATATGTAAGGCGATAACTGTAAATGACTTAAATAAAGAGATAAAACTAAGAATAACTTAAATGAAGGAATAGAGATCATACCTGAGTAATAGAACATCTTACTGTCCAACAATCAATAACTAAAGCAAACATAAACCTTACTTGGCCCCCATAAGCCGGAAGGTACAACCAGCACAGAATAACCCACCTAGGCCCCCATAAGCCGGAAGGTACAACCAGCACAGAATAACCCACCTAGGCCCCCATAAGCCCTGGTGAGTACACCTCAACCTATATACCCCTATCTAATGTCACACTGATCAACTAATAGCTATAGCTTTCATATCAATCCCCTAGGTCTGCAATTGAGCCCGCTCAACCCCTAACTGAAACTGTGTCAGAGTCCGGTGGACTCCTGATATCTGCACCACGGGCACCAGACTCGATGGGGGTGTATAAAGCCAACCACAACATATGAGGACCTGGAACCCCATCTTTGTCCCTGATGGACGGCATATCACTTCGTAGAGCGACGTCATCTCGCCCCTGGCGGGCGTCGACACAACTAATAACCCTGGGGTTAGTCATGAAGGCTATACAAGCATAATCCATCCCAAACTAAATATGGAATGCGAGTTTCAGCTAATAAAAACAACTAATCATAATAGGCATGCTTCTAGAACTCTTACTGGGACTCAAACTAAGTTATCATGCTAAGGAAACTAACTTGCCGAAGGAAACTGCTTTAACATACCTCGTTCACCGATTACTGATTAAATGGCGAGTTTCAGCTCGTATTTAACTGCTCTTCTCAACTGCAATCGTATTATTAAAAGAATGAGGATAATTCCAATACTAAATTCGATGAAAAACGATAACTTTATATAGAAATATTAATTATATTTCAACTTGACAAAACACGATCGGAAACTCGTAATTTCTCGAAAATCCAAAAGGGAGAAATGCTTATTTTAAGCCTGTGATCATGTTAACACTACTTTGGAGAAATTCCAACAACTTTAGCTTGCGGAGTTACAATTTTCCGGGCGAATTTTGCGAAACTAATTTCGTAGTAATTCTCCATGCAGCCTTATACTTTGATACTCGAAGTTAATTTGAATTCGGGCAGCATTTTGTAGCATAAATAGAGGAAATTTATCTGATTTCCCATGGTTTCTCTCTTCTCTGGTCGTCTGAAGTTTTAAGGAAATAACATTGAATCAAAGGGGAGGGACTTATATACTTGAGGCGGAGGACATGGTTTCATTGTACGGACCCTATCGCACAAAGTTACGGGCGTTCCACGAAGCCCATCGTGGAGGGCAGGGTCCATGCCACGCTGCCGCTTTGGGTAGCTGGCCCGGCCTCCTCCCGCGCCCCCTTTCTCATACGTATTATATTCTAAAACTCTTAACTAATATATGAATAGGCCGTTTAAACATTAGAAACTTATGGGGTGTAGCAGAATCTTAATGCTTGATGTTATTGATTCATGTATGAGCCTATATGCATATTTTTAGGAGCTGTGTCTAGCACCGAGCAGCCTGGCATTCAAAGGACTACGCTGGTGTCTCATAACCACGGGCCACCATGGGTTTCTAATTATATATTGTATTGATAATGATCCCCTCAAATTTCATATCATGTCTAATGCACGACCCTATCCTGGCAAGCCAAAGTCGGCTCTGCCCACTTGAGCGAGATAGTTGGGGCATCATGAAAGGCTCTAGCATGATGGTGTTGGTTATGAAGAGTCCTCCCGTTATTCGGCATGTCTTATTCATTGTTATGTTTATGTTATGGGATCAAGTTATGTTTTGATAAAGTTTACTTACGATTATAATTATGAACATTTTATGAATGATTTTAAAGCCTTGAGCCTTATGTTTTCTTACGAAGTTTATGATACAAGCATGATTTCCTTCTCTTATGTTTATTTATGAGTTTATTTTACTTTTAATGTTCATTTTACTTACCTTGCATACTCGGTACATTCCATGCACTGATCGCATACTTTCTATGTTGTATCTTTTCATGATACAGGGTCCGGATCTCAGGCTCATCCTCATCCTTAGTCCATCTCAGCTTACGCTCTCAGTTTATTGGTGAGTCCTTATGTTCCGAGGGCCGTTTGGTAGACTTTTATGTTATTTTTTGTTTAGGTATTGTTCGGGTTAGTTGGGGATGTTGTCCCATCAACCCATCGTATTTAGTAGAGGCTTTCAGACATTATGTAGTACTCAGCTTATGTGTGCGTCTAGTATTTTCTGATGTTATGCTGTTGTTACGTTTCTGCTAAGTTTTATGCTCAATATTTCACATATTTAAATGAGATTAGCTATATACATGTGACATGGGTCAACTTGGGGTCTCTTCAGGTCCCTTCTCCCGTGTCTACGATTCGGGTGTACGTCCGAGTCATGACAATTTTAAATCATGAATGCAATTCACAACCTTTCAACTATGAGAGAGGCTAAAACCTCCATAGTTAGGGTTGTGCGAACCATGATGGATTAACAAGATAGGGTTGCACAAAGTGATTTTAAAACCAATACAAATACTTATATTGTATTCTCTTCATACTTAAATGTTTCTTAACGGTGCGCAACGTTAGGAAATGCCCGATTTCTTTACTTGCTTAGGACTAAGAAGTAGAGATTAGGAAAAGAGAATTACAATAGAGCTTTGATTTTGGTAATCATTGTATTAACTTGAGTTGTGGTCATAGGATAGTTAAATTTGGAACTTAGTGATAACGGATAGTTTGAAACCGCTAATGAGACTTGGTCGAGTGATTGAGTATAGTCATTCAATAGGGACTGGTCGATCGTTTGAATGAACCTAAGTTATCAGTTCTATAAGTAAGTATTTTTGATAATCACGAGTGTATACCCAAAGCAGTTACGAATCCATGGGGAAAATAAACCCTAGTTATCCTTTGATATTGCCTAAACGCCAGATTTTTAATACTTGTTTTTATTGTTGATTTTCTTCAGAATCCCCCAATTTTGAAGTAACTACCTCACAAGTTCACTTACTGGTTGTAATCTAGTTCTCCCATATGCCCTGTGGGTTCGACCCCAACATCTAGATGGGTTCTTTATTGACAACTTCCGCTTCATACTTTAGTAATAGGTATGGTTTGAGCGTCATCAAAACTCAATATACTTTTCTTGAACTGATATGCTGCACTTTGACATTGGTTGCTCAGAAGTTGAGGCACTACTTGTCCGCCTTCACTACCTATCTAATCTCTAGAATGGATCCACCAAAGTACTTTTCCCAAAAGCCTATGCCGACAGGAAAGCTGGCTAAATGTAGATGTTATTAAGTGAGTTTGACATTGCCTATGTCATGCAGAAGGCGGTCAACGGGCAGGCCCTTGCAGATCATTTGGATGAAAATCTTGTGGATAATGAGTATTAACCTTTGAAGACGTATTTTCCCGATGAGGAGGTAGCATTCATAGGTGAAGACATTACTGAAGAATATGATGGTTGGAGATTGTTCTTTGATAGAGCTGCTAATTTCAAAGGAGAAGGTATTGTAGCTGTGTTGGTGTCAGAAACTATACATCATTATCTTGTATCAGCTAAACTCTAGTTTCCTTGTACTAATAACATGGCTAAGAATGAAGCTTGCATCCTGGATATTAGATTGGTAGTAGACATGAATATGTAGTCAATATTGGTGATTAGAGATACAGATTTGTAGAATCATCAAGTAAGAGGAGAATTGGCCACGAAGAACGCAAAGACCTTGCCATATTTGCATTGTGTGCAGGATTTGTACAAAAGGTTTGCTAAGATAGAGCTCAGACATATTCACCGAGTGCAGAACGAGTTTGCTGACTCTTTGTCCACATTGTCCTCGATGATCCAACACCCTAACAAGAACTATATTGATCCCATTCCCATCCATATACACTAGCAACCCGCTTACTGTTTTCATGTTGAGGAAGAGTTAGATGGTGAGCCGTGGTACGCCGACACCAAAGGATATTTGAAGAATGGAAATTATCCTGAGAATGTCACAAGTGTTCAAAAATTCACGGGTCGGAGGTTGGCCAACCAATTTTTCCAAAACAGAGAAACCCTTTATAGGAGGACTCCTGACTTAGGACTGCTGAGATTTGTGTGTAACACCCCATATAATTTAAGTGACAGACTCGTACTTTTGAGATATGACCAAGAGCGTTTAATACCATAAGGAGGATATTCTATGAGGTTTTCAAATCAATCAATTATCATATTCTAAGATTTGAGGTCGAGCAAGTTGTAAAACAAAAAATCGGTAAAGTTATCGCAAGTTACTTTCGAAAATCTTTTAAAATTTGGGTCATATATCTCGGAGGTTTTCTACTGATATATAAAGGGTTAGGAGCCCTAAAATATATCAAACTAAAGATCATTGATTCTAGTTTCCATAACATCAAACCGTTTGTCAATCCAACATTGGAGAAAAGAGTTATGAGTATTTTACCGCGGACTGTTCAGGAAGAAGCGGGTCACAGGCCAGCCGGGTCGGGTTAACTTTTGGGTAACCTATTTAAGGAAATTTTTGGCCAAAAATTCATTATTTCATCACCATAATTTCCAGAAGATCTGAGAAGCCCTTTCTCCCAACATTTCCTCTAGGTTTTTCATGATTTTGAATAGAATTGAAGGGCTAAATTATCTCCAAAAATCAATCCAACTTAGATATGGGTTATTGAGGTCATGGAGAACATCGTGACGGAGTTGTTTCATCGAAATTGGATCAGATTTAGAAGTGTTAAGGTGGTATAAGTTCTGAAAATTAAGATCTTCCATGTTTAAGGTGATTTAAAAAGTTCGGGTAAGTATTTCTTCCTCCCTATTGTGAGAAATTCCTAGTTCAATGCCTTGTTGAGAGTTGTAAGTGATGGGAAATTTTTGTTGTTCTTGATGGATGCATATAGATGTTTAGGTGTACTATATGTTATGGTATAATTGGCTAAAGGGTAAAGGAATCACAAGCTTGAGCTAGAGTTCTTGCCGATAAAGACGAACCTACAAAAAGCGGTATGTTAAGGCTAAACTATCTTCGGCAATTTTTCTTTATCTTATCGTTAATACAACTTGTTTTCGATCGTAGTAGTTTTCATGAATATGTTGCTTATTGTTGGTTAGATGCTGGAGCTTAAACTAATAATTTGTTATAAGGATCCTTTGCCGAGATTTTCCATGTCTTTGATGAAGGGTGTACTTACACACTTCATAGACGTATTTTGCCCACACTTTACTATGTTTTGAGAACAAATCATGTGTGTTTTCATGTGATTATGTTACATATTTTTGAAAATGGATAACACAAGTGATGAGATGTTTTTAGGGCTTAAAATGATGAATTTGAAGGTATTCAAGGCTTATTGATCAAATGTGAAGAAGTGGGATCGAATGATGCAAAAATTGAAGACCGCACGACATTGCACTGTCATGCGTGAGGCAGCCGCACACTGGCGCAAGGCCAGGCGCGGCGCGACACTCCTTCAGAGCACCAGCATGCACGCGGCAGAAGCATGTCTCAGCAGGGGCAGGCGCGAGGCGCCCCAACTTAGGCGCATGCACACGCGCGATGCCGCAGGAGAGTAGGCATGATAAAAGGCATGTGGAAGCTTCCTTCCCCACGCGTTGGCATGTATTACGTGGCACTGGACGCGGCAGTGGAAAGAGGCAACGCGGCAAGGAGTTTCCAACGCCAAAAATTGGTTTCCTACATCAACTAGGAAGATGAAATTAACAAATCCCAAGCCAAATTCATCAAGGAACAAGGAAGACATAAATCTACTATAAATATGCCTTTATTTTCATGTAACGAAAAAATAGCTTTGAGAATCATGTTTTAAATCAAGCTTTACATCAAGTTTCAAGTCTTACAATCTAGTTTTGAGAGTTAGTTTTATTTTGAGATATGATTGTAAAGTTGTTCTTCCGAATGTTTCATTAATCAAGTGAAGGTTCTTTCGATCATTGTTGTAAGTATTATTTTAATCTTTTGTTTATGAATGCTATTAAATTACTTATGAACATGATAGGCTAAAACTACCACAACTAGGGTTGTGGGAACCATGGTGAATTAACGAACTAGGGTTAGAATGAGTGATTCTAAAACAAATACTAAACGCTTATATTGTATTCTCTTCATCATTAATGATTCTTAACGGTGCGCAATGTTAGGAAGTGCCTGAATTCTTTATTTTCTTTGGTTGAAGATGTAGAGATTAGGAAAAGAGAGTTATCACGAAGCCTTGATTTTTATGATCATTGTATTAACTTGAGTTCTAGTCGCAGGATAGTTATATCTGGAATTTTGTGATAACGGTTAGTGTGCAAAACTCATTGATCGTGGGCTAAAATAGCATGCCCGAGTGATGCTTTATACCTTAATTTAGTCTTGTTTATCTAAGTTATTTTATACATTTTTATGTAATTTTATATAAATGTGAATATATGTGCTAACCAACATGATTAGTCCTTGTTTTGTAGGCTTCAATGATTTGTAGGAACTAATATAAAAGTTGGTGAAGGAAAGGAATGGAGTCGGAAGCAATCGGCGAAAGTCGGCAAGGAGTAGGCCATGGCAAGGCTGGCCGCACCAGGCAGCGTGCCACGCTATGCGTGTGCCGCGCCCAGCGTCGTGCCATGCCAAGGCATGGCAAGCGAGCAGATGCGGCAGCAGGCAGTGTTCCAGCGCACCAGCAACGTGCCACGACATGCCATCCCCGCGCCAGAGGAGTGTCAACGCGCTGCCCAAGCAGCGTGACACGCTGCCAACGCGACAAGAAGGCTGCCTAGGGTCGATTTTGGGTGATGTCCAGAAAGCCTTTGCGTTACCTCCGTGTCACGGAGGCAGTGCTCCGCAATACACTCCGTGACACGGAGCCATTCCACGACAGGCTAAAGTGTGCACGTTTCTCATTTATTATAAATAGGTCCCTTAGCTCCTAATTCCATTTTGTCACGATTTTATTCTGGAAAACTACCTAGGAGTGAAGGGAGAAGTGGGAGAACTCATCTAGGGTTTGGCAAATTCCCTTCTCATCTACCAAATTCATGTAAGTATGTTAGTTTAGTAGTAGTTAGTTGTACTTTTACGAACATGAATGGCAAGAACCCTTCCTCTAGGGTTGAAGCCACGAATTATGATTGTGATTTTATGAAATTGTTTTGGAATTAAGTTATTGATTGTTGTTTTCGTCTTGCATTCTAGATTGTTGGTTGTTTTTATGATTGATCACCATGAAAGCATATATGTTAGCTTGGGTATTTGCTTGAGAAAGAAGTACCTAGGTTAGGACATGAGAATGTAAGGAGCATGTTTGTATCTCACGATATAATTTCGTGTTACGATAGAAATATACCTAATACCTTGCTTGGTTGACAAAACGGGGGTTATTAAGAGACCAACTTAGGATTATCACATCACCACTCGAAGAAGTAGTTGTGAGGCTAAGTTGAGTTAAATGGTTAGACACACGAAAGTCCCTAATCATTTCCCTGTAAACCACAACATAATTAATTGCCCGCGAACTAGAAATTAGCATCCTCGCTCACAATGATGCAGTGAGGCTAGTTTGCCTTGTTTAGAGGCTCGAAAGACCATGAACATGCAATTCTAATTATGTGAAGCCACAATCGATAGTTTCATGCTTAACCCATTGCAAATTGTAGTATCTCATGATTATCTGGTTTTAACTCTATGTTGCTCCT
Source organism: Datura wrightii (assembly GCA_035772735.1). Classification (NCBI taxonomy): domain Eukaryota; kingdom Viridiplantae; phylum Streptophyta; class Magnoliopsida; order Solanales; family Solanaceae; genus Datura; species Datura wrightii. Next base: position 104,683,359 of record JASDFA010000007.1, read on the forward strand.
AGAGTAAATTCAGGATATTTCATTGACCAAAACAAACTTAATTAAATCTCCCTCGAAAACTTCTATAATCAACACTTGAGAAAGTTAAGATCACACTTGAAATGGATAGTTAGAGGAATGGGTCCAGTCCCTATGGGTTCGACATTCCGGTTCTCTAAAAGAGCCACTATATTACTTGCACGACCCGTACATTTGTGGATGCACGAATCGAGCACATCAAGTTTTTGGCGCCGTTGTCGGGGACTTGGCGATGTTTTGATAATTTATCTATTTTTGTGTGATTTTTGAATTTCCTAAAGTGTTGAGAACTTGGTGTTAGTTTGTTTATTTGCAGGTGACAGGTTGTCCTGCCGAGCTGGCTAGAAATAGAGAGCTTGTGGAACCGTTGCTGGAACCTGAACGTCAAATCCATTTGCGAAGGAGAGTATCTCTAGAGCAAAAGCTGAAGAGACTTCAATAAAAGGTACACCAACAACCACCCGCGGGACAAGCACAATTGTCATCAAAAGCAATGGCAGCAAGACCAATTCATGAAGTGGCAATCCCACTAGCGACGAATGTGACCTCTAGCATTCGTAAACCGGAGCCTGGAGGGCACTTTGAGCTTAAACAGAACATGGTGCAGTTTTTACATTCTAGTGGTCAATTTACTGGGATGGCACATGAGGACCCGCATCAGCACCTACAGAGCTTTTTAGAGATTAGTGACACGTTTGTCCCCACCGACGTGTCCACAGATTATGTCCGACTGACCCTCTTCCCATTTTCACTGTTGGGAGAGGCGAAAAAGTGGCTGAAGGCTGAGCCACCGAACTCCATAACTTCATGGAATGACTTCAAATTGAGAAGAAGTTGGAGAAAGAGAGGAATAGAGTGGAGGTTGTTTCCTCTCAACAGCAAAAGAAAAGGAGATGGTTCTCGAACGGGAACCCAAGTATGAGGATGTCCTGAAAAGGATAGTCCACGTCGTGCCACGACGTAAAATAAGGCACTGCTTGGGAGGCAACCCAAGGGTACCTCAGGTACAATTTGTAATTTTGATTTTTGTGTTGCTTTTGTTATTTTCATTTTGTTTGTGTTTTTGGTGGAAAGTTAAGCACAGATGGCGGGAAGTCTGAGTACCGAGACGGTGGAAGCTAAAGAGCATGGAAAAGAAGAAGTGTGGGGTCGAACATCCACCTCTTAAAACTTGAAAGGAAAGCATGCTTTTAGCTTGGCATAGAGGCTCAGAGAGTATTTCTCATCCTTTAAATGTTAATTTGATGCTATGAGGACATAGCATGATTTAAGTGTGGGGTGAGAAAAATTTCAAAATTTTTGTGCTTAACAAGTATGTGGTGAATGTAATGCTTGAGAAATTTGAAAAATTTGAAAATTTTTTGTGAATTAAGCATGACTTCATCACCCGTTGGTTTTACATTTCAGTTCTTTTCCGACGGGGGGGTCTTTGAACCGAAGAATAATGATTTTCTTTTTCTTTCCTTTGTCTGTATATAGTGTTTTTAGTCATAGTTAGGGACTGTTTCCGACGATGGATGGATGACGACCGTCTTGAGGAAAAATTGGTCGGTAGGTTTTGGGTAACCATAACTAATTGGTGCTTGATGTTCTTCTTATGTGCTATACGTGATTGTAAGAGGCAAGTATGTTCAGTGCGAAGCATGCAAGTGTATAACTTTGTTTGAGACACTTAAGCTCTTGAATTTGACTCAATATGATTGAAGCTTAATTCTGAATTCTTGTGATTAGCTGAGTAAGAGTCTGCTGAATGTGTCTTGATTTGAGCATGTGCCATGAGTGTAAGGTTTTTGAGTATTCTGTGCTATTGTGGATTGTCTAGAACTTGCCTGGTGTGTTTATAAAACGAAATGAAGGATGTGAATTGTAAGAGATGATATAGGCATTTCTTTGAATGAACCAAATTTTTATCCCTCATTTTACCTTCCTTGAAAAATTAATCCTAGTTAACCCCATTGAGCCTTGAGCCTATTCTTTGATAGATGCAACATAAGCTTAATCCTTTTTCTTTCATTAGCCTTGAAGTTGAACCAAAACTCCTAAGCGCTTAAAGGAAAAATACGAAAGAGTAAAGGAGTAAGAAGAAGGAAAAGAAAGGAAAAGTAGCAAGTTGTAGAAGTGAGAAAAGGACAAAGGTGCACTTGTGTGAAAATGGTTGATTATTAGTAAGGAGCAGGAAAATAAATTAATGAAAAATTAATTATAGAACTCCTTACTAATAAGCTAAGGGTGCCTAAAGAAAGGGGGAACATAAGAGGAAAAAGAAAGCTGAAAGGAGAAAAAGGTGAAGTAAGGGAAGGGAAATTCGTGATGAGGGCGTGATGTATTAAAAGCGCTTAGGAAAGATAGTCACTACTACTGGCCATAATAGTACCTACCCGCACCTGAGTTACATTACAACCTAAAAAGTCCGACTTGATCTTACATTCACACATCCTTAAATTAGTGGAATAAGACACTAAGGGCAAGCTTATGGGTTATTACATGATGCATGTGAATTCTTTGTGAGAGTGAGTGTAATTCTATTCATGTACCCACACATGTTGTGATTTAAAAATTGTTTTTGCATGTGAAATTGGGTAACTCTCTTTCCGTGAGGGAACATGTTAAATGAAGGATATAATTCATGTGGGATTTCTTAATCAGTTGATTTGCATGAGTTTTCTAATATTGAGAGTCGATTCTTGAGGTTAAGAAGTCTTAACATAGTTGTACTTCATTTCAATGATCAAATCGTGCATGCTCTATTTTTAGCTTGTTATCTTGCGTAATCATTATAGCCGTAGCTTGAATAATCTTGCTAAATGAGTTATGGGTGAGTCTCCATATGCATGAGATGTAAAATGTTGTTCCAGGATGAACAACACTTTAAGTGTGGGGTAGGTGATCGTGAGCTAAAATAGCATGCCCGAGTGATGCTTTATACCTTAATTTAGTCTTGTTTATCTAAGTTATTTTATACATTTTTATGTAATTTTATATAAATGTGAATATATGTGCTAACCAACATGATTAGTCCTTGTTTTGTAGGTTTCAATGATTTGTAGGAACTAATTTATAAGTTGGTGAAGGAAAGAAATGGAGTCGGAAGCAATCCGCGAAAGCCGGCATGGAGTAGGCCATGGCAAGGCTGGCCGCGCCAGGCAGCGTGCCACGCTATGCGTGTGCTGCGCCCAGCGCCGTGTCACGCCTAGGCATGGAAAGTGAGCAGATGCGGCAGCAGGCACTGCTCCAGCGCGCCAGCAACGTGCCACGGCATGCCATCCCCACGCCATAGGAGTGTCAACACGCTGCCCAAGCAGCGTGACACGCTGCCAACGCGGCAAGAAGGCTGCCTAGGGTCGATTTTGGGTGATGTCCAGAAAGCCTTCACGTTACCTCCGTGTCACGGAGGCAGTGCTCCGCGATACACTCCGTGCCACGGAGCCATTCCACGACAGGCTAAAGTGTGCACGTTTCTCATTTATTATAAATAGGTCCCTTAGCTCCTAATTCCATTTTGTCACGATTTTATTCTGCAAAACTACCTAGGAGTGAAGGGAGAAGTGGGAGAACTCATCTAGGGTTTGGTAAATTCCCTTCTCATCTACCAAATTCATGTAAGTATGTTAGTTTAGTAGTAGTTAGTTGTAGTTTTACGAACATGAATGGCAAGAACCCTTCCTCTAGGGTTGAAGCCATGAATTATGATTGTGATTTTATGAAATTGTTTTGGAATTAAGTTATTGATTGTTGTTTTCGTCTTGCATTCTGGATTGTTGGTTGTTTTTATGATTGATCACCATGAAAGCATATATGTTAGCTTGGGTATTTGCTTGAGAAAGAATTACCTAGGTCAGGACATAAGAATGTAAGGAGCATGTTTGTATCTCACGATATAATTTCATGTTAGGATAGAAATATACCTAATACCTTGCTTGGTTGACAAAACGGGGGTTATTAAGAGACCAACTTAGGATTATCACATCACCACTCGAAGAAGTAGTTGTGAGGCTAAGTTGAGTTAAATGGTTAGACGCACGAAAGTCCCTAATCGTTTCTCTGTAAACCACAACATAATTAATTGCCTGCGAACTAGAAATTAGCATCCTCGCTCACAATGATGCAGTGAGGCTAGTTTGCCTTGTTTAGAGGCTCGAAAGACCATGAACATTCAATTCTATTTATGTGAAACAACAATCGATAGTTTCATGCTTAACCCATTGCAAATTGTAGTATCGCATGATTATCTGGTTTTAACTCTATGTTGCTCCTAGAGTAAATTCAGGATATTTCGTTGACCAAAACAAACTTAATTAAATCTCCCTCGAAAACTTCTATAATCAACACTTGAGAAAGTTAAGATCACACTTGAAATGGATAGTTAGAGGAATGGGTCCAGTCCCTGTGGGTTTGACATTCCGGTTCTCTAAAAGAGCCACTATATTACTTGCACGACCCGTACACTTGCGGACGCGCGAATCGAGCACGTCACTCATGATACTTGGTCGAGTAATTGAGTGTAGTCATTCAATAGGGATTGGTCGATCATTTGAATGAATCTAAGTTATCAGTTCTATAAGTAAAGTATTGGAATAGATCATTCGTGTAAAATCCGAAGTAGTTAAGGATCCATGGGGAACACTTATCCTAGTTAATTTCATAAATTTGGAAACAACCATCAACTTCTCAACATTGCTACTTATTTTTACAAATTCCCCCTTCTTAGGTAATAATCGACTAAAAAGCTTAAGCACTAGCGTTTTTCTACATCCTTCCATATTTCCTGTGGGATCGACCCCAACCTCTAGTTGGGTTCTTTATTGACAACGTCCACTTCACACTTAACTTAGAAGTGTGTTTTGAGTGTTATCAAAAAGTGGTGTCGTTGCCGGGGAATACAGTTGAGGATTAGATTAATTGCTTGTGTTTAAATCTTAGTCTTTATTTCCTAATTTTTTTGTTTTTTTATCTTCTGATGTGTCACGGGTTAGCGTGGTAAAACAAGAGGCTAAGATGTGATCACGGTCTTAACAGGTATCTTGATGAAGTTTGAGTAATCAAGATACATGTGTCATGCCGCGACGTTAAATCAGGCGCTACTTGGGAGTCAACCCAAGATGATTTAATTTGTTTCGTTTTTATGAGTATGTTCAAGTGTGCAGGTGATAGGTCATGAGTTTCATCAAAAATTGAGCTTAAACATTGAAAACGAGGAGTAGAGGCCAAGGGAGTTCTTCTTGCACTCTATTACTTTATGCTTATTTGTTGTAGTATTAGGGATAGTGTAACCAAGTTAGTGTGGGGTGGAAGATATGAACTTCATATTACCATGCATTCCTTAATTGCTAAATTTACACATGGTAGGCCTAGTTTTTTGAGATTTATGATTTGTCATGCATGCTTGTTGGTTTGTAGTATTTTTTTAGTTTTATTTTATTTAGGGTTCCTCCGGTTCTTGTTTTCGGTACATTTCCGGTGGATAGTCCCGTAAAATCGATTAGAGAGTCTAGATATTTTTTATTTTTTAGTCATTAAGTCATGACTTTTCCCCATGATGGATGGATGACGACCATCTTAAGGGTAAATTAGTCATTAGGAAGAATGAAGACTTGGATCCTATAAATGCTAGGTGCTTCACTTTAGGTATCGTTGAAACTTTATTAAATTCACTCAAAAATGCATGAAAAAGGTAGAAATACTTAGTCTCTTGGAAATTGACTCGTGTACTTGTAAAATTAGGCTTAATTATGTTATGCATGCAATATGGATATATGTGTTTATGTGATTTTGATTTCCATTGTTAAACAATCTTGTGCCAATGTATGAGGAATTATTTTTTATACTCCATGCTTGTAAATTGATGTCTAGAACTTGTCAAGTGTGTGTGCAAAGCAAAATAAGAATGATGGATTTAGGAAGTGATATAGGCATTTCTTTGATAGCCTTATTTTTATCCTATTTTACCTACCTTGATTGTAATTATCCTAGTTAACCATGTTGAGCCTTAGCCTATTCTTTTGATAGCCATATTATAAGCTTGAATCCCTTTTTGTTGTATTGACTTATATTTGATCCAAATGACTCCTAGAGCACTTTAATGAAATTTTTTTGTAGGAAAGGAGCATAATTGTAGAAGTGAAGGGAAAAGCTGAAAAGTGCGGTGAATTGGAAGAAAACAAAAAGGTGAAATTTTCCTAAACAAGGAGGGTGATTTTAGTGGGATAACAAAAAGAAGACAGAGCTTTGAAAAATTGAAGATTTACCGATTAACCGTATCCATTTGTTTACAATGAACATATTTTGTCCCTGGAACCTCAACATAAGAAAAATGTTTAAGTTGAGGGTAGCTAGAGTAGGGGTGCGTAAAAGGTGGGAATGGAAGAAAGAAGAATTGAAAAAAATTATATGTGAATAAGCTCAAGGTTGAAAAATCCCCACTTGGCACCTAAGTTGAAAATTGAAAAATAAAAGGAGGTATAAGGAGAGAATTTGTAAATTGAGGAAAGTGCTAAAATTTCAAAGTGTTGTGAAGTATTAAAGTGCTTAGGGAGATTAGTCACTATCTTGGCCAAATAGTTCCTACCCGTGTCTTAACCTACATTACAACCAAATTAAAGTCCTAATTTATCCTTGATTCATAATTTTATATTAGCGGAGTATTATACTAAGAGCAAGCCTATGGGTCGTCTTTTGCATGTATGTTGAGTTCTTTGGGAGAGTGAACAGAAATTATTTTATTTATGCCCAAGTTAATCTTATTTTATATCTTGTGTGAGAACGGGCATCTCTCCCAATTGTGAGGGGCACAATGGTAAGACTTTGGTTTAATCTTGATTGCTAAATTACATATAATTCATTTTGGCCCAAAAGATGTCTTGATGAGTTAGTTTTTAAAAGTTAAGTGACTTCAAACTTTGACATTCTAATGTTGATCCTATATGCATGCGAGTGAGTTATTTTGAGCTTCATTGATATGTCTCATGATCCTAAGTGTAAGTAGACTTGTTCGTAGGATGAATTTTGTGCTTAAAATTGAGAAGAAAAAATAGTAGATTGTTTGAGGACGAAGAATAGTTTAAGTTGAGGGTATTGATGAAGGGTTTACTTACACACTTCATAGACGTATTTTGCGCACACTTTACTATGTTTTGAGAATAAATCGTGTGTGTTTTCATGTGTTTATGTTACATATTTGTGAAAATGGCTAACAAACGTGATGAGACGTTTTCAGGACTTAAAATGATGAATTTGAAGGTATTTAAGGCTTATTGATCAAATGTGAAGAAGTGGGATCGAAAGATGCAAAAATTGAAGACCGCACGATGTTGGCATTGCCACGCGTGAGGCAGCCGCACACTGGCGCAAGGCTAGGCGCGGCGCGACACTCCTTCAATGCACCAGCATGTGCGCGGCAGAAGCATGTCTGGGCAGGAGAGTAGGCACGATGGAAGGCGCACGGCAGCTTCCTTCCCCATGCATTGGCATGTGCTACGCGGTAGTGGCAAGAGGCGATGTGGCAAGGAGTTTCTAATGCCAAAAATTGGTTTCCTACATCAACTAGGAAGATGAAATTAACAAATCCCAAGACAAATTCGTCAAGGAATAAGGAAGACATAAATCTCCTATAAATACCCCTTTATTTTCATGTAATAAAAAAATCTTTGAGAATCAAGTTTTAAATCAAGCTTTACATCAAGTTTCAAGTCTTACAATCTAGTTTTGAGAGTTAGTTTTATTTTGAGATACGATTGTAAAGTTGTTCTTCCAAATGTTGCATTAATCAAGTGAAGGTTCTTTGGATCATTGTTGTAGGTATTATTTTAAACTTTTGTTTATGAATGCTATTAAATTACTTATGAACATGATAGGCTAAAACTACCATAACTAGGGTTGTGGGAACTATGGTGAATTAACGAACTAGGATTAGCACGAAGTGATTCTAAAACCAATACTAAACGCTTATATTGTATTCTCTTCATCTTTAACGATTCTTAACAGTGTGCAATGTTAGAAAGTGCCTGAATTCTTTACTTGCTTTGGTCGAAGAGGTAGAGATTAGGAAAAGAGAATTACAATGGAGCCTTGATTTTTATGATCATTTTTACTTGAGCTATGGTCGCAGGATAGTTATATCTGAAACTTTGTGATAACGGTTAGTTTGCAAAACTCATCAGACTTGGTCGAGTAATTGAGTATAGTCATTCAATAGGGATTGGTCGATCGTTTCAATGAACCTAAGCTATCAGTTCTATAAGTAAGGTATTGGAATAGGTCATTAGTGTAAAACCCGAAGTAGTTAAGAATCCATGGGGAACACTTACCGTAGTTAATTGCATAAATTTGGAAACAACCACCAACTTCTCAACATTGTTACTTATTTTTACAAATTCTCCCTTCTTAGGTAATAATCGACTAAAAAGCCTAAGCACTAGCGTTTTTCTACATCCTTCCATATTCCCTGTGGGATCGACCTCAACCTCTAGTTGGGTTCTTTATTGACAACGTTCTCTTCACACCTCAGTTAGAAGTATGGTTTGAGCGTTATCAGTCTTGCAAGTTGCCTTTCGATTAGAAGCAGCATAAGTGTCGTTTATATGAATCGTTGTCACTTATATTAGCTAATGATGTTTTGTTGCCTTACTAATTCCATAAGGACCTTTGGTTAGCTGTTTAACACTCCTTGTTCATTGTTGGTAGCATAACGAGTAGGTTGGCGATAAGATTACATGTTTGTGATGCCTATATATGACAAAGCTCGCCTTTTGGCCTATCCTAACACCTATAGAGCTAGAATTTTAGTATTATAGTTTGACCTTCGGGTAGTGGCACCATGACTTCCTATTGAACATTGGTGGTAAGTATCACAGGTGTTGTACCTATTGTTAGCAATCTTATAGCATCATACAACATATAGGTTTCCATACAGGTCGCATGAAAGGCCACCTTACTAGTCGATAGCTTACTAGATTTTATGAAGCCTTAATCATCTATCTTGTTAGTTGTTAAGTATTTAGGCCTGCACCCTTAGGATGTTTATGTAGATCCCATGTACAGATTGCCTAGAAAGGCTACAATCAAGCGTACCCTGGCTTCAGGGCTATACTTTTCTTATGAGAGCTTTAAAATATCTCGAAGGATAGATTGAGGCCTACAGAGCGATATTGAAGTCTATTCACTTATAGACTTCCTTTATGCCTAAGTTGGTAATACTGACCCTTAGTAGAGCCTTGTTGCTCAGGGTGCAGTTATAGGAGCCCAGAAGGCTCAAGAATAGTGATAGCAGCCTAGAAGGTTCAAGATACAGTTAGAGATATAGGAGTCAAGTGTGCTCAAGATACAATTACAACTTGCCTATGAGGATACAGTGTTAGGAATAGGGATTTGTAGATTGAGGTATACCTGTCAGGGCTCATGGGGGCTCAAGTAGGTAATTGTTTGTTGTTTGTACTTACTAGGCTTATGGGAGCCAGGCTAGGTTTTTGTTTGACTATTGCCATTTTATTTTCCTATATAACTTAATAAGAACTTTCAGGTTATTCTCTTATTCTTATAGTTGTTTACATTCTATTTGTACTATCAATTTGGTTCCATCTTATAGTTATTTCCTTACATACTCAGTGCATTATTGTACTGACGCCTAAGCTTGTGGGTGTTGTATTCTTGCCTGCTGGTTCTGATAGACAGGTTTAGAGACCTCCTCAGTAGAAGTTTAGGCTCAGTACATTGGTCAGCTCCTCTCTTTCGGAGTTGCCATACTTTAGAGGTTTGCCGGTATTTTGATGTATAGTTCTTTTGGGTAGGTCGGGGCCCTATCCCAGCCATGTATTTACTCCTTAGATTCTTGCAGACAATGAGATTATATAAAAGTTTGTTATTGTCCATGTTAAGTCTGTTATTTTGTCTGAGTAGTTTGGCGGCCTTAATGGTCCTTATATATATATGTCTATCTTCCACTTTATTAGACTTAGATGATATGGTGGTCTTGTTGGCCCGCATAGGATGTTATTATTATTGTGAATTGTTGGGTCAGCTAAATATCTGTGTAGCTATTAGTCTTATGTCCTTGTTGGCCAAGGGCTTCTTTAAGCCGAGATATACTTGATTGTTTTTATTGATTATGTGCTACTAGTGTGCACTAGAGGTGCATATGTCTAGCTAAGTCAGCTCAGGGTCCAGTGTGGCATCAGGTTCTAGTTATGCCTCCCAGGGTGGGGCGTGATAGTGTAGATGCCAAGGAGGCAACCATTTTGATTGAGGAGATCCATGTTGGAACTTATGGTCCCATATGAATGCGTTTGTTTTGGCGAAGAAGATTTTAAGAGCCGGTTACATTTGGTTGACTATAGAAATAGACTGTATCTAGTATGTGCAAAGATGCCAACGATGTCAAACCCATGCATACATGATTCGAGCTCCTCCCTATGAGCTTCATGCCACAAGCTCACCTTGGCCATTTGTCGCTTGGGGGATGGATGTCATTGGTCCCATTGAGCCTGCTGCCTCTAACGGACAAAGATTCTTTTGTGTTTTCGTTGACTATTTCACCAAATGGGTTGAATCTACTTCTCATAGATTCTTCATGAAGAAGATGGTGGTGGATTTCATTCGGGATCATGTTATTTGCCGATTTGGAGTTCCTGAGTCCATCATTACCGATAATGGTGCTAATCTAAATAACGACTTGATGAGAGCGACATGTGAAAGATACAAAGTCAAGCATTGTAATTCTACTGCATACAGGCCATAGATGAAAGTAGTAGTGGAGGCAACGAATAAGAACATCAAGAGGATATTGCGTAAGATGATTGACAACTACGAACATTGGCATGAGAAGCTTCCTTTTGCATTGTTGGGATACCATACCACTCTTCAGACTTCTACTGGAGCTACATCATATATGTTGGTGTATAGTAATGAAGCGGTAATACCGGCTGAAGTAGAAATATCTCCTTTAAGGATTATTCAAGGAGAAGAATTGAGTGACGTAGAATGGGTACAAAGAAGATTTGAGCAGTTAGCACTCATTGGTGCAAGGAGTATAAACATAGTCTGTCATGGACAACTCTATCAGAATAGGATGACTAAGGCCTTCAACAAGAAATTTCAGCCAAGACTCTTCACACCCGGGAAATTGGTTTTGAAGCAGATTTTCCCACATTAAGATTATGATAAAGGCAAGTTCTCGCCTAACTTGCAAGGTCCTTACATGGTCCATAGAGTTCTGACAAGAGGAGCACTTATCTTAGCAGATATGGACGGTGAAATTTGGTGCAAGCCTATCAATTTAGATATTGTTAAGAGATATTATATTTAGAATTGGAGTTTATTTTATGCCTTGCTTTGTAATCTGAATTACGTTGGACCTAAATCCTATTTAAGGGGGATACATAGGAATCCTTATGGGACTCGGTATATATCTTAATAAAATCTCTTTTTCCTCCTTTTGTTGAATATGGAACTGGGGTAGAATTTCTTAGGGGACCTCAAAAATTCATAGCATTAAATCATGACATTTTCAAGGAAGTCTACATCATGCTTTACAGTGGGGCAGAGATTTTGAGAAGGATCTCAAAATTTCATTAAGATTAAGTCAAGACAAGGGATTGATTCTCCAAAAAGACGTTGTATGGTTTCCAATATGTCACTACCTATGATTTAACTAGATTTTCCGTACCTACTTTAACCTTTACTTTTTATTTTTACTAAATTATTTTCAACGCATACTTCGTTATTTAAAACCTGAGCCTGGGAATATATCTAGACGGAGTTCGACAATAGGTATCCAACAGGAATGAAGAAACTGCAAGATAGATATATAGATCAATCTCCCCTTTTATGAACTAATAATTTTTGGTAGAGTACAAAAGTAGCAAAGCAGAAAAGGCAACAATGGAGGACATCCTGTGTGCAAAAAGCAACACAGTGCTAAGTCACTCTATTTTTCTTGCATTACGAGCCCATTGTCTTTATTACTTAAGTACTTTGTTTGAGCCCCCTGATTTATATTTTTGAGTCCTATAATTTGCATTGACCTCGTGATTTGCATTGTGAAATCGTTATATGCATTGATCCCGTTATTTATATTTTTGAGTCCATAATTTACATTTGAGCCCTATGATTTATTTTGAGTCCCTAATTTGCATTTTGAGGCTGTAATTTACATTTTGAGCCCATTATATACGTTGAGCTGGTTATTTATATTTCTGAGTCCTTGATTTGCTTTGAGCCCGTTATTTATATTTTTGAGTCTGTGATTTGAATTTGAGCCTATTATTTGCATTTTGAGCCCGTTGTTTATATTTCTCTGCCCGTGATTTTCATTGAGCCCATGATTTGCATTTTGAGCCAGCTATTTACAGTTGAGCCTTATAATTTATATTTTGAGCCCGTGATTTGCATTTTGAACCCTATAATTTATATCTTTGAGCCCATAATTTACATTTTGAGCCCTATGATCTATATTTGAGCCCGTGATTTGCATTGAGCCAATTATTTACATTGAGCCCTTTGATTTATATTTTGAGCCGTATGAATGCATCTTGAGCCCTTTATTTGCAAATTGAGCCCCGAATAAACCATAGAGATACCAATCGAGCTATTTAAGCCACTCAAATAATTTATTTTCTTTAAATTATCATTCTTTTGCTCATCCCAAGGTGTCATAGTATAAAGGCATTATTTCATAGCCTGCAGACATTATTTCATGGCTTGAAGATTTATTTTTATTTATCATGCTCCTAAAGCATCATGGTCTAAAGGCATCATTTTTCACGGCCCACGGACATCATTTCATAGACTAAACGATTTATTTTACATATCATGGCCTAAGATATCATGGATTAGAGATGCCATCCTTACTGTCTCAAAGAAAAATCTCATTGTCTCAAGGGAACTTACATCATGTTTAAATTTTATGTTTGTTCATTTTATAGCATGATCAACGCCTATGCTTTAACCATTTTATTTAGTCTATTAGAAGATGCAGGCGTCGAAGTTGAATGAGCTACGAAGGATCACACCTCTCGCTTTATTTTTTTGACTTATCCTTTTTGTCGTATTAACTCGAGTCTTATTCTCAACTTTTCATTCTGCAATCCATTATAAAGTTTGTCAATTCATGCTACATTCATTTTTATTCAAGCCTCATATTATCAATTTCTTTTAGGGATTTCGTTCGTCCCTAAAACTAGAACTACACATGATCTAATTCTCATAAACTTGAGATATGTATGCAACTTGATACTGAAGTCTCGGCAATAATATTTACACAACACTTACTTCCTTTCGTCCAATCCCATCGAGATCATTCCTCGTCGGACAAAATTGACTACTAGGTCAACGTTCTTTGTTCACCAATTCATCCTTCATTCTCAGGCAAAGAAGGGGTAGTTATTGACATCCAATTTTGACCTCCCTATGCCCCGTCTAAGCTGCTTATTAATATACATAGGTTTATTTTAAAATTATCCTTTTAACATAGTTGTTTAGTTTGCATTAGTAGTATTTTAGTATTAGTTGTCATACATAATTAGTTTTTGCATACTTATTTATTTATACATCTTTCAAGTTATATTTTAAAAATATTTTATTAGTTTCAAGTTATTAATTTTTCAATGTTATATGTAATTACGTCATATTATATAATAATATATACATACATATTTTCAATTAAATAAGCTTTTATTTAAAAAAATGTAATTTACTTAGTTTTATGAATTTTATATATATATATATATATATATATAATTACACAATAATAATAATTGTATAGCTTTATTGTGGACTAAGCCATTATGTTATCTATCTGCTAAATTATATACAAATGTAGTGTTCTTATTATTTGTATGGCAACAAATTTAATTTTCCTCCAATTTATTGAAAATCTACCCACTTTCTATCTAATTCGTGTTATTTTTAGCCATTTTGATCAAATTGTGGCCATATTTTAAAATTTCAATTCAATTTCAGTTTAATTCCTAACATGTAACCCGTATGCGACCCATGTAAATGACCCGCAATCTGACCTATTAACTAACTCTTCATCTCAGCCATCTATCTAATATAATCTAACAGTTGAGATTAAACCTACTCTATTTACCTTATTTGATTATAACAGCCCCAAACTCTAACCATTCTCTCATTTCTCTCTACCAATAACATCGCGCTGCCTCACAAAACTCCCAACCCCTCTCTTCTCTTTGTCTCCGGCGAAACCACTACGTTGGGGAACATCCAAGAACTCCCACCGCCGCTCCTCTCCCTCATCGTCTTCTCACCTTACCGATCCAGCGAACCACCACCAACACGCAGCTCGCTTATCTTCTTTTCGTTATTTTCCTCTCCCGACCCTCCACTGCCTTCTCCAACAACCAAAAGTGCTGCAACACCCTTCCTCTTTACCTTCCTCTTCATCTCCCTTCACTCTCTTCTTCTCCTCTCCACTGTCGACCACCGGTGAACCACCACCAACCCATGCCAGTGAACACCAGCGAAGCTACACCACGAAGCAACAAGCTCGACTTTATTATTATTTTCTGGTCCAATTTATGTCCAAATAAGGTAATTTTATAATGCCCAGACATAATTGATTCAATTGTTTGCTTAGAGAAGAATTTTCTTAACATATTTTCCATATTTTTCGTTTCCTTTTTACTCTCTAATTGACTCAATGAGATTCCCTTTAATTAATTTTTGAATATTTTCTCCTCTTTTTTAAATTCTTACTTATTAACTATAAAAAGGAGGCCTTTTCCTCTCTTTTGAGGGCACTCGAAAATTACTAGGCTTTGGTAATATAACATTCAAACAACCATTCCCTCTAACAGTAGAACTTTCTCTCCTATCTCTTTAAAATATGAATATGTTTCAAGGCTTTTCTGTAGTCTCTCTTAACTAGTTAGTCTACTTACTTGTGTTACATTCTTACAATAGAATGCTTAAATCTTCTACGTGCATCTTGCTATGGTAATTATTAATCTACCTTTAATTTGTAATGTGTTATTCCCTATGTGATGTGTTTATCTTTAAAATATGATCTATTAAGTCTAGAGTGTACGTGTTCATATATGTTACTGTGTTTTGTTTGTTTGCTTATCAAGTTTCCTTCTGAAGGAATAAAACCGAAGAGTCGCTTTGGGTTTGGGCCTAAAAGAAATGAGTTATGTTGTTTTGTAACTAGTTTAAATTTAATATTATGTATTTTATGTATTTTGTACTTTCAGTTGTAATATTGTAATGAATGCTAATGATAGTGAAAAGGGGTTTATTGATTTGAGGGGGGTAAGGATTGCATGTTTCTTCACTACCTTTCCTTAGATTGCATAATTAGTTCTATTAAAAATTATGAAATTAAATTATGTATATGTGTAAGCATATTTTATTTAGCCTTAGAAATCATGTTTAGGTACCACGCTTCAACATGTTAATCACTTAGAAAATACAATGATATATTTTATCTTGGTAAAATTATGCAGAGCAAATGAACTTGAATCCATCATGTTTGTTAGATATTATGTCTATAGGATATAATTATTTGGTTTGCAGACTTAATTCTATAATATTAGGTATCTTGCCAAATAGCTTTGTTGTTATGATTGTGTTTGATTTTTGCTTGCTAGAACTAAAAAGCACGTATAAAATTTGGTAAATAAAGAAAGCATGTTTTTAGGATCTACATCAGTTTTAATAAGAAACGTGTCTGATAAATATGATTTTCCATGCTTTAGATATCTCGCTCATAGGATTTAATCAAGATTATTAAACAACCTATTTTAAACCAATGAGATAATCAGTGATCCTTTGCCATATTTATAAGGGAAAATATGGTAAAGATCATGTCAAAGAATCAAATACTTGCTTACATCTAGTGCCCTACTAAAATTAATGTCTAAATGTGATATCTTCATATTTTAGTAGAAAACTTGTTAGTAGGAATTTCACTTTTGTTTGTGTTCACTTTTTATATATATTTCATTATTAAAAATTGGTTCAAAATTATACAGACATCATGCCTATAAGACATGTTTAATTTTAATCAACATAGAGGCTTATATGAAAACCTTTACATGCTCATTGTGTTTCTCTAGCCTTTATATTTTTGTTTGACGTAATCTTTAATAACCTAAATAATCTCAAGATCCAGAAATCCAATTTAGTACTCCACTACCTCTTAGACATTAAGCTTGGGATGGGTAGGCACTTGCTAAGGTGTTAGTACTCGTTCTCCTAGAATGACTTTGGATTAATAATTAATCAATTAGGTGGGTAGGAGGACATGATAGTCTGTGCTTGCTGAATAATATGAACAACCTCAACTGTCACGACCCGAATGTATACCCGGATCTTAGACACAGGACAAGGGACCCCGAGAGACCCCGAGTCGATCCATGGCACATGCATACATCTAATCTCCTTTAAGTAAAGCAGGATATTTAGCATAAAACATAGCGGGAATGTAAACATAGCATAAAACCAAAAATACTAAGCGTACACATGAGATGAATACTACACATTGTCTGAAAGCCTCTACTAAATACAATGGGTTGATGGGACAACATCCCCAACTAACCCAAACAACACTGAAACATAAGATAACATAAAAGTTTGTCAAACAGCCCTCGGAACATGAGGGCCAACCAATAAGCTGAGAACGTAAGCTGAGTCGAGCTAAGGGTGAGGATGAGCTTGAGATCCGGACCTTGTTTCATGAACCGATACAACACAAAAGATATGCGGTCAGTACGTGGAATGTACCGAGTATGAAAAGTAGTAAAATGGACATTTAAAAGTAAAACAAAACTCATAAGTAACGTAGGAGAAGGACATAATGCTTATATCATAAACATCATAAGAAATCATAAGGCTCAAGGCTTTCAAATCATTCGTAAATCATTCATAGACATAATCGTAAATAAACATTATCAAAACATAACTTGTGCCAATAACCTAAATATAACAATGCATAAGACATGCGAAACAATGGGAGGACTCGTCATAACCGACACCAACATGGTAGATCCTTTCATGATGCCCCAACTATCTCACTCAAGTGGGCAGAGCCAACCTTGTCTTGACAAGAGAGGATCGTGCATTAGGCGTGATATCACATTTGAGGGGATCATTATCAATACAATATATCATTAGAAACCCAAGGTGGCACGTGGTTATGAGACATCGGTGTAGTCCTTTGAACGTCGGGCTGCTCGGTGCTAGACACGGCTCCCAAAAACATACATATAGGCTCATACATAAATCAATAGCATCATGCATTAAGATTCAGTGGCTAAAATATAACATTAATCATCATTGATCCCCACATTCTTAGCCAAGAATCATAGGCCCTTTTTATCAGCTAGCATCATAAATCGATAAATCATGTAATTCACTTCATAAATCATAAATCATTCTTTAACGTGTGGGAATTGCCCAATACTTCATCATATTCAATTCTTTCAACATATTCTCATAAACATGGGTAACTTGAATTCATGTTTTTCCTTCATCAATAAATTCAAAATATTACATATTAATTGTAAATCATAACTTTCATGGACCTTCATCAAATGGGCATTTTCGATTTAAAAGATTAAAACATGATTTTAAGAAAAATAATATAAAACCTGCCCATCATTCATAATTCAATAATTAAAACTCAATTAGATAAAACCCATAAAGAGAAACACATTTCCATGCATGTGAGTAAGACCCCATAGAATTTGAATAGGAGGATTAATGATTACATTGAAATTTGGGCATGGGTGTGAAAGAAATCACCCATTCTAAACCCTACATACCTGGGAATGGATTGATTTCGAGGTTCCTTGAATACTCACAAAGAAATTGATGGAACTTGGGAAAGAAAACCTTGAATCTCCCCAAAATATCTCTAAAGTTCTTGCATGAGAATGGGCATGCATAAAGGACTTAAATAATCTTATCACACTCAGAAAAATACACAAAACAACGTAGTTTAGGGTCTGAAAGTGTGAAAAAGTCGAATATGCCCTTAATAAACCTGCCCTGAAATCTGGCCGGATGGAACCCATGAGTGGTAACAACGAGTCGTGGGAACCACCAACAACCCATTATGTCCCTCATTGAATGGACTGCTGAATGCCTTCTCTTGGAAATGACCAACGGACGAACAGGACGACTCATCCTCTAAAACCACAGTCCGTTACACCGTCCATTGTTTGCTCATCATAAAATCTAAACCCCCTTACCACGAGCCTCACCACAAGTCGTGGTTCCTTCCAACGAGTCATGGTCTCAACCCGTTACCTCCACTAGAAATTATTAGCCTCCAACAACGGCCCTAACCAACGACCCGTGGTTACTTCTAATGGGTCGTTGGGTCTCTTGTTATTTACCCTGTCGCCTAGCTTGACCCTAACCACGATTGCAAAGGACGGCCCATTTTATCCCACAACTGGTCATCATACCTTTCGTTGTATCCACTGCCACCAACCTTTCCCTGACCAACGACAGCATTTAACGACTCGTGGTTTGTTACCACGAGTCATTATGTGGTCCGTACTGCGGTATTTGCCAATTTTTTTGAACTTTTCCAATTACACTCGTAGGTCTATTCTTAGGCCTTTCCAGGGTATTACAATATCTCCCCCTTAGAAACATTCATCATCGAATAGGAAAGAAGCAGCAAACAGAAATATACAATTTATCACATCTATATATTGATAATTTTAACCGAAATTTTCACGGAATGACTACCTCCAAACCAGACCACATAGCTGAATTGATCTCATGCTTCACATACACATCCATACACATAAAAGAAACTTGCACACATGAACTAAACATAAAATCTAAATGGGATCGTAGAGTAGAACTGATAACTCAAGTCGGAGCTGAGCCGGTAGAGAACAAATGTGGGTATCTAGCCATCATATTTTCTTCGGCTTCCCGCGTAGCTCCCTCAATATGTTGATTTATCCATAAGACCTTAGCTGAAGCTACTTCTTTGTTTCTCAACTTCCAAACCTGATGATCCGAGATTTCAACGGGAATTTCTTCATAATTGAAGCTATGTTTTACGTCAATGTTGTCTACCGAGACCACCAAGGCTGGGTCACCCAAACACTTCTTTAAAAGTGACACATGGAAGATGGGATGAACTGAAGATAACTCTAATGTCAAGTCCAACTCATATGCCACCTTACCAACTCTCCTCACAACCCGTTAGGGAACAACCTAGTGGGGACTGAGTTTCCCCTTCTTTCCGAACCACATGATTCCCTTCATGGGAGACACCTTTAGAAATACCTAGTCGTCCACATAAAACTCCAAATCTCTCCTCCTCACATCAGCATACGATTTCCGACGACTCTGAGTAGTTTTTAACTGGTCCCTTATCAACTAAACCTTTACCATCGCCTTATGAACCGAATCTGGTCCTATCATAGCTGCCTTGCCAACCTCAAACAATCTGATGGGAGATCTACACCTTCACCGGTAAAGAGCTTTGAACGGTGCTATCTGGATGCTGGAGTGATAACTGCTATTATAAGAAAACTCGATTAAGGGAAAATAATCATCCCAACTACCTTTGAAATCCATAACACATGCCCTCAACATATCCTCAAGGGTCTAAATGGTTCATTTTGCCTGGTCGTCTGTTTGCGGATGGAAAGTTATGCTGAGCTTGACTTGATTCCCAAGTCCCTTCTGAAAAGACCTCCAACACTGAGAGGTAAACTGAGTACCTCGGTCTGAAATAATAGACAAGGTCACTCCATGAAGTCGAACCAACTCCCGAATATACAACTTGGCATAATCATCCGCTGAATCTGTGGTCTTGACCGGTAGGAAGTGTGCATCCTTTGTTAATCTGTCTACCCCCACCCAAATGGAATCATAGTGTCAGCGAGTACCGGGTAGGCTTGTAACGAAATACATATTTATTTCCTCCCACTTCCAAGTGGGAATGCTAATATCCTGAAGTACACCTCATGGCCTTTGATGCTCGACTTTCACTTTCTGACAATTGAGACATTCAGCTACGAACTCCGCAATATCCTTCTTCATACCATACCACCAATAGATTTCTTGCAAGTCCCGATACATCTTCGTGGATCCCGGATGGATGGAATTTCAGGTACCATGTGCCTTATGCAATATCCGAACCCTCAAGTTATCGACATCCGAAACACATTATCGACCCTGGTATCGTAGCACACCATCTCCCCCTTGGGAGAAAACCTCCACCTTCTCACTCCGCCCTGCCTCCTTCAGCTTCCTCAATACTGGATCCTCATCTTTCTTGGATTCATCAACCACCAGGGATGATTCTAACCCGTTATGTACAACAACACCGCCATCGGTCGAGTCGATCAATCTAACTCCCAGTCTTGCAAGTCGGTGAACATCTTTTAACAACTCCTTCTTCCCCTCATCCACATGGGACACACTCTCCATTGAGAGCCTACTAAGCGCATCCGCAACCACACTTGCCTTGCCAGGTGGTAGAGGACACTCATGCCGTAGTCCTTTAGCAACTCCAACCACCTCCTTTGCCGAAGATTAAGATCTTTCTGTGTGAACACATATTGCAAGCTCTTTTGATCTATAAATACATCCATGTGGACCCCATACAAGTAATGCTGCCATATCATCAATGCTAACACCATCGCGGCCAACTTTATAGCACGGGTCAGGTAATTCTTTTCATGAACTTTCAGTTGTCTCGAGGCATATTCTATTACCTTCCCAGGTTGCATCAACACACACCCAAGCCCGAATCTCGAATCATCACAATATACAACAAAGCCATCAGTTTCCTCAGGCAAAGTCAACACAGGTGCTAAAGTGAGTCGGGTCTTCAACTCTTGGAAGCTTTTATCACACTCCTCTGACCATTGGAACTTTATCTTTTTTTGAGTCAACTTAGTCAAAGGAGACGCAATAGATGAGAAACCCTCAATAAACCTCTGGTAGTAGCCAGCTAGACCTAAGAAACTCTAATTTCTAAAGGATTCATTGGTCTAGACCAATTCTTCACCGCTTCGATTTTCTGAGAATCCACACTTATGCCTTCGCTTGATACCACATGACCCAGAAATGCCATCGAGTTTAGCCAAAATTCACAGTTGCTAAACTCTAACGATCATGAGGGTCTGCAGCACTATTTTCAAATGAGTGGCATGTTCCTCCTCACTCTAGTAGTAACTAAGAATGTCATCGATGAACACGATCACGAACATATCCAGATATGCTTTGAATACCATGTTCATTAAATCCATAAAAGCAGTAGGGGCATTGGTTAGTACGAAAGACATAACAACAAATTCAAAGTGACCATACCGAGTCCTAAAAGCGATCTTCGGGATGTCACTCTCCCAAACTCTGAGCTGGTGATACCTGGACCTGAGATCAATCTTGGACAAGCACTTGGCACCCTGAAGCTAGTCAAAGAAATCATCGATCCTGGGTAAGGGGTACCTGTTCTTGACGGTAACCTTTTTCAACTACCGATAGTCAATACACATGCGAATGGAACTTTCCTTCTTTCGAACAAATAGAACTGGTGCACCCTATGGAGATTGGCTCGGTCTAATGAAGCCCTTATCCAACAGATCCTTTAACTGATCCTTCAATTCCTTTAGTTCGGCTGGGGCCATCCTGTAGGGAGGAATAGAGATAGGCTGTGTATTGGGTAATAGATCAATACTGAAATCAATTTCCCTCTCCATTAGAACACCAGGCAAATCATCAGGAAACACCTCTGGATATTTGCACACCAAAGGAACTGACTGAATAGTTGGGGCCTCGGACTCCATATCCTTAACCCTAACTAGGTGGTACATGCAACCTTTAGAGATTATCTTCCTGGCCTTAAGATAGGAAATAAACCAACCTACTGGTATCGCCGAACTACCCTTCCACTACAACATGGACTCACCCGAAAAATGAAATTCCATCATACGATTCCAACAATTTATCAAAGCATAACATGAAACAACCAATCCATTCCAAGAATAATGTTAAATTCAGTCATGGCTAACTCTACAAGGTCTGCGGAGGTAACCTATGCAACACAGTGACCGGGCATTCTCTATATACTCGTCTAGCTATGACCGAATCACCAACAGGGGTCGAAACTAAAAATGGTTCTGACAAGGTCTCGTGACTAACTCCAAGGCTGCTAGAAATGTAAGGAGTCACAAAATACAACGTAGCTCCCAGATCTAGCAAGGCATAAACATCAATATGAAAGACATGCAACATACCAGTGACCACGTCTGGTGAAGTCTCCTAATCCTGGTGAGAGGCAAGGGCATAGAATTGGTTTTGGCATTGTACACCACCTCTACTAGTCGATGCTCCCTGTAGAGCAGAACGGGATGGAGCTGCTGCTGTCCTGGTGATCTGTGCATGACCTCTATCATCACTCTGTCTAGCATATAGACATGCTCGGCGCATGTGTCCAGATCTACCACACCCATAGCAGACATCTGAATCGAGTAGGCACTCCCCAGCATTACTCTTGCCGCACTTTCCGCAAGCTAGAGAAGTATACTCTAACTGGGTGCCTCTCTGATCCCTCGATCCTGAAGCCTTGCTCCTCTAATCACCTGTGGGTCTGGATGGAACACTAGATGATGATGGTGCTGGGGCTAGTGATTTCTGCTGAATCTATGGACGGTAGCCACCGATCGACCTCTGATGCGAAAACCCACGGCTATCCGTTCGATCCCTCTTTGCCTCCCTCTCCCTTGCATGAGCCGCCTCCATCTGTTGGGCGTACAACACTATGCGAGGAAAGTTTATATCCTGGTGGAGCATAGCAGTCCTGTAATCCTTATCTAGATAACTAGCGAGACCAAAAACGAATCGGCTCACCCACGCCCTCTGATCCATCACTAACTCTAGGGCATACTTTTACAAATGAGTGAACTCAACATATACTCCAGCATTGTCATCTTTCCTTTCTTGAGGTTTACAAACTCGGCTTCTTTCAACTCTCTCATCTCCCGAGGGAAGAAGAACTTGTCGAGAAAGGCCATGTGGAACTCATCCTAGCTGAAAGGGCCCACTCCCACTGCCTGCTGTCCTTCCATTGCTTATACCAAATATGGGTGACCTCTTTTAGCTGATAGGAGGCTAAGTCCACACACTCCCAATTTGTCACCCTCATAATCTGAGTGACATTCACAATCCTTTCAATGAACTCATCTGGATCCTCATCCACCTTGTATCCTGTGCACTCAGGAGGGTTCATCCTCGAGAAGCCTCTAATCCGAGCCGCCGCTGCATTGCCATTCTGTGGAACCTGCGCAACAGCCTGCTGGTTGACCTGAGCAGTCAAGGCCTGCGCCAACATCTGACTAGCTGTTCGCGTGATTGTGGGGTTATAAAACGACACGCAAGTGCACGTGGTCAAACAAGTAGTAAGTGGCTTTAGTAAGCCAAGTATCGATCCCTCAGAGACTTGGATGAAGTGCAATTTGCTAAAGTGTACTATATTTTACTTCTAAAAATGCAGACAACAGTGTAACCAAAAGTTTGATAGTTTGTTTTATAAATTTTTATACTAAAACTAAGAACAATTATCTACTTTGAATCTGAACTATGAATGAAAGCATGCTGAGGTTAAACGAACATCTAATGAAATTAATTATCATCATACTTTGGTTAATCTTTTCCTCCAGTTGCTAGCCAAGAACATTTGCCAAGAGATTAAAACTCTCGTATTTAACCTCACTTAAGAATCATGAACCATCCGTCTACATTTCTGTGATCAAATGCAATTCATGTCCTAGCCATACAATTTCGATTTCTAAATTGACTAATACGACTTTCAGGTATATTTCTATCCTGAAAGCAAATTAAGACTCAATTTTCCCAAACCAAGTAAAGAACATATCCTATTAATTCACAACATTCCAATTTCTTGCTCTCTCGAGTGAAACTGGACTTTTTAGATGTACATTAATGTAGGGCACACACTAATGCAGTAAGAACAAGAATTAATAGAACAACATGGAAGAAAAGATGAAAAACCAAAGAATCAATACTCAAATTTCATTACAATTGTTCATAACCTCAGCAAGGAGAGGAATTAGCCACTTATTTGTGGATTAAACATCTTAAAATGAGTGTTAATCATACAAGCAATTGAATTAAAGAAGAAAGAAAGAGAGAAAAAACCCTGATATTTTCGTCCCTCAACTGCCTGTAACCCACGTCCTTGCTCCACCAAGTCAGAATATTAAAAAATGAACCTAAGTGTTCTATTTATACTGCTGAGAATTTTTCCCGGAATAACGAGCAACGTGTCACGGAGTGCATCGCGGAGCACTGCCTCCGTGACACGCTACGAACGCGGACCCTTACTGGAACTGGGGGTCCGGGAATTTAGGCTCAACGTGGCACAGCGTGCATCGCGGAGCACTGGCTCCATGCCACGGAGCAAACGCGGACCCTCTCTAGAATTTGGGCGAATTTTCCCATCCAGGCAGAATGCCTCCGCGATGGCAGCGTGACACGGCTCCATCGCGGAGCCCCTTTAATTCATGCTGTCCAATGCCTTTTCCCTTGCTCGCATCCAAGTCCAACTCCGATATCATCCAACATGCATTTTAGCTTCCCGAAATCACATTTTACCTGCAAAACAATGCTAATCATGTTGGTTAGTATAAATTCACATTTTATTACCAATTACATGAGAATGTATACACATTGATAGATAAACAAGGCGAAAATGGTACTTTTGAGTATCACTTGGGCATATAAATCTGCCCATGATCACTTACCCCACACTTAAATCCTTGTTCATCCTCGAACAACAAACATACAATTCATTCAATTTACATCCCAACCTCGCTACTTTGGTTCGACAATTTAAGCTACGGTTATACCGATTATTCAATACAGCAAATCATCAAGAAAACTTGCATGGTCTTATCAATGCAATGACCTTCAATACATTAAGACCTCCTAGACTTTAAGAATCGACTCTCGATATTGGCAAACTCATGCAAATTAGCTGATCAAGATATCCGACACGAAAATTAATCTTTCACCAAGCATGTGCCCTCACAACACAAGAGAGTCTTCCCCTTTTTGCTCATATGACTCACAAACATTCAAACAGGGGCATGTACACACAATTTCACTCTCTCTCCCAAAAGAATTCACATGCATCATGTCATGACCCATAAGCTTGCCCTTATTACTCCACTAATATAATGAAGTGCGATGTAAGATCACGTAGGACTTTAATGGGTTGTAATAGAAGCTACGGAACTAGTAAATATTGGATTAGCCAATAATAGCCACTAGCATCCTTAAGCGCCTTTTCAACACATCCCATCAACTCATGGACATTGTTTCCCTTTTTTTCATCATCCCATTCTTGAAGGTTTTCTTTAGTATGGCCCATTTCATTAAGCACACTTGACACAACAACAAAGATGCACCTTCATTATCGTGTATTTATAGCAAGTGCACCTTCAACCTTTTCTTCTCTTCCCTCACTCTGCTTTTCTTTTTCTTTTCACCATTCTCACTCTTTGACACTTTGGGAAAATGATTTTCTTTTCTTAAGCGCTTAAGAGTTTTGTATAGACTTTACGGCTAATGAAAAGAAGGAATTAAGCTCGGTTTACACTTTTTTGGACAAAAGAAAGAAATAATCAGCTAAAAGGCTCAACGGGCTGACTAGGGTATATAATCACAGAAAGCGGGGTATGAGAAGGAAAAAAAATAGAAACTCTCGGTTAAAACAAAGAAATGCCTACATCCTTTCCTACGATACACCTCCTTCATTTCGCTTTGTACACACACCAGGCAAGTTCTAGACATTTCACAATAGCATGGAATGTCAACACCTCACTTCACACTTTTTGCACATGCTCGATTCAAGATGTATTCACAGACTCTTCAATCAGCTAATTACATGAATTCAAACATTAAGCCTCAATCACACTGAATCGAACTCTACAGCCTAGGTATCTCAACATATTTACAAATTTGCATGCTTTCATACGAATCACCTTTGCATTTTAAATATCATGTACAACACGCAACTAGAATTTCGCAACCATAGAGTAACTACAGGTTCCGGGATGCAATCCACCAAAGAAAAAAATGAAAAATAATTGAGAAAACTACTCCTAACGACTACATTTCCCTTAAGACGGTCGTCATCCATCCATCATAGGGAACGGTCACTACTTAAGACGTCGGTTCAATGGGACTATTCTCGGTAAAAGAACTAAAAACAAACGCCGAGAAACCCAAAAATTAAAAAATGTCAAAAATATCGATCATTTCGATAGAAAAATTATTTACAAAATATTATCAAAATTTTTTTTTAAAAAAAATATCGATCATTTCGATAACAAAAATATGTACAGAATCAGAATCAGCTAGCAACATTCAGCAACACACATCAATTCAACAAATATTTACAAATACGAAACAACTTGAAAATTCACACTCACAGGGACAAACAACATACATGACAACAGAAGAGAGCATACAAACAAAACAGCTCAGCCCAGCACCTAACTACTCCCACCCCACACTTAGCTCGAACACTGTCCCCAGTGTTCACAAAAATTCAAATAGCACAAATTCGGGTGGTGAAACTCCCTGATCAGTCAAAGTATTCCACTTCTTCGTCGGGTGCTGCTGCTTCATCTCCCATATCCGAGTCGCCTCCGTCGTCATCATAGGACTCCACATCGGAGTCCTCCCGACGTGTCTCCTCATCTGTGGGGACATCATCGTCTGTGGGCTCTACAAATGCTGGCCCCACTCGGCATAGAGCCCTGGCGTTTTCGCCAAAAGGGTAGTCTAGCTCGAGCTGCCATAGCTCATCCTCTGTCGTCGGCCTCCCACCTATCCTTAGCTGGAGCATCTGCATGCCATACATCCGAGCCATACACTGGTCATCACGAGCGTGTCGCTCGCCAAATGTAAGCACTGGCCCGTGGGTGGTGTCGGGACCCTTAGTTTTAGTAACGTCTAAGGCCCGCCGCTCCAACTGCGGGATATAGTCAAGGGCCTCCTCCTCGACATCGAGGCCCCTGAGGAAGGTGGTCAGTAGTCCACCAAAGCCATACCTGTGCCCCTGGTGCAACCGAGCTCTCTTCATGGCGGATATAATAACCGCCCCTACATTGATCTCCAGCCCTTTCATCAGGGCGTACATCAGGCAAACATGATCCCGGGTAACATCTGTCATATGTACCCCCGGGATTAGGCATGAGCAGACTATCTTCAGCCAGATTCGGGCTTCCCTGTTCATCTGTGAATAGGGAAAAGTCTGGTGGTAGCCCCTCTCTTTGTGTCTGCTCCATCTAGCTATCGACCGGGCCCCACACAGTATGCGTCTGATGTCCGCATGCGGTGGGGTAATGTTCAGCTGTTGGAGTACGTGGGCGTCTGTGTCTCGCGCTCCTATGATGGCATTGAGGTGGTGGGGCTCCAGAGTGACTATTTGCCCTCAGATCTTGATGGTGTGACTCCTGATCGTCGGGTTCTAATTGGCATAGAACTCCCGAACCAAGTGCAGATTGCATTCCTTGGGCTCTTTAAAGATGAACTTGAGCCCAGCTGCCTCGATCCGGTGGACCATTCTAGGGAACTCATGTGCCAATGGTTCCCGTGCTATATGCTCCTCGGGGAAATATTTGCTTTCTTTGTGCTTTGCGTACCACTTTTTCCCTTCATCGGTCACCCATCTTGTTCCGTACTGGCGGCGTTGGCCATGTGGAACTGCTGGTGCAGCTAGGACTGCTGTGCCCAGTCTGATTCATTTCCTTCCGGTGCCTAAAGTTGACGTGCCTTTTCCTTTATCTTGTCGGCTTGCCATTTTACCTGTCAACCCAAGTCAACAAGATCCATGTTAAGCTTACAGATATTAACTTTGGCTAAGGTCGGGTTACGCTAGGTTACCCCACACTTAGTCCTTAGCTGTATTTACAACACTATAGCAAGATTATCTTTATTTACACCCCATAAACAACTATACAATCATGCTTAGTGCGTTCGAAAAATTCGACGGTATAACTTTTGCGTACTACTCAGACTTCATACAGCTAATCACAATCACTACCATCGCTAACATCTTAACCATCGCACTTAGCAAAGAAAAAAGAAGAAACAAAAATAACAACAAAAATTTATCTACATGAACCTATACAACCAACCAAATTCTTACAAATTTCAACATTTCCCCAACCCGAGAATCCGTCGTTCTATTAGCATTCTAACAATTTGTACATCGACTCATCTCATTCAACATGTACATCCTGGCATAAAATTCACAATTTCAATACATTTTCAACTTCAAATTCAACAACAAGCCCTAGAATTGATATTATTAATCAAATTCGAATAAGTTATGCAATCGACAAGTTCAAGTAATCATAACGACATTCCGAACATTCATCAACAACAATTAACTCGAATTCATGCTTAATTACTACGTAGGGCAATTTAGCTCACCTCCCATGCTCAAAATCGAAGAAAATCGACAAGAATTTGAGAGAGAATTGAAAAACATACCTTGACTTTGAAGAATCAAAGAAAACTTGGTGAATTTCTTGCCGTACTCCGTGTCACGTTGATGGGGGATGGGTTTTGGGGGGTTTGGTCGCGGAGGGATTAAAAAATGAGGGAAAAGGGAGGTTTTTCGGGGTTAAAAAGTAAGAAAATAACGTGTCACGGAGTGCATCGCAGTGCACTGCCTCCGTGACACGGAGCCATCGCGAGACTATTCTGGAAATTTTTAAAATTTCTGGGTTATACCTCAACGTGTCACGGAGGGTAATGCGGAGGTCCTCCACCGTGACACGGAGCTATCGCCCCAGCTCACTGTTTTCCACTTTTTATTAATTTTTCATACCTCAACTTTTCCTTCACGATTCCATGCGTATTTTTCTCCGTTTGACCTGAAATTCATCTCACTATACAAAATTGGTTAGAATTATAGGTTTCACTCTAAATACAAATAAAACAAAAACTAAAACGAAAAATTTTGTTGTAAATCAAGAAAAAGAAAAAAAAAGAAAAGAAAAATCTATTTACACTTTACAAAATGAAAGAAAAAAAAATTTTCACGGGTTGCCTCCCGTGCAGCGCCTGGTTTACCGTCGCGGCTCGACGTTGTTTAAGCTCAATTGTCCGCTAGGGTGATGGACGATTTCTCTCAATCACCTTCCTCCCCCCAGTAGTGCTTACACCTCTCCGGTGGTTTTCCCATTAACTCTCGGGAATCCTTCATATGCTTATCATCACCTTGATCAATCACATTGAACACCGAGAGTTCTTCATGCACCGTCGGGAGCTTGGGTGCCTTGTACTCATCGAACACCTCTACCTTGTCATGTGCTCGCATTGTTAGCTGCCCCGCAGCTACGTCGATTAGTGCTTTCCCGGTCGCCAAGAAGGGATGTCCCAAAATAAATGGGACTTCCGCGTCTGGTTCAAAGTCCAGCACGACAAAATCTACCGGGAAAATTAGGGAGCCAACTTGCACCAGAACGTCCTCAACAATGCCATCCGGTCTGGCTAAGGATCAATCCGCCAACTGCAAGATTACCGTTGTGGGTCTAGGACTCCCTAGGCCCAACTTTCTGAATACCGAAGACGGCATCAAATTTATGCTCGCTCCCAAGTCACAAAATCCACAAACTCGGATGCTCTGCCCAATAGTAATCTAGATAGTAAAACTCCCAGGGTCTTTTAGCTTTGTGGGCAGTCTATTTTGAATCCGGGAAGTGCACTCCTCCGTTAGAGCCACCGTAGCATACTCAGTCAACCGAATTTTGTTGGCCACAATGTCTTTTATGTACTTAGCATATTTCGGCACTCCCTGCAAGACATCAACAAGAGGTAAGTTAATATGTACCTGTTTCAGCACCTTCATGAATTTCTTGAAACACGCCTCCTCCTTGTGTTTCTTTAGTCGTTGAGGGAACGGGGGTGGAGGTCTTTCTGCTTCAGCTTCTTTGGTCTTCCCCCTCTCAGAACTGTGCTCCCTCTCAACTTCTACTGCTCCCGAATGTTGAGGTGGTCTTTCTGGTTCCACCTCTTTCAACTGCAAACCACTCCTTGTGGTCACTGCGTTTACCTACTTGGGATTGGGATCCGTGTCGCTTGGCAGTCCTCCTCTAGGCCTTGTGTTTTGGGCACTAGCAAATTGCCCAAATTGATATTCAAGTGCCTTGGTAGCTAACTGGTTGTTTTTCACTTCGGCTGCCAATTTCACATAGTCAGCCTGCAATTGAGCTTGGTTAGCTATCATAGTCTTGAACATCTCCTCAATGCTGGGTGATGGTGGTGGAGGAGGTGCATTGTTGTTTCTGAATTGAGCTTGATAGTTCTGCTGCCCTCCTTGGTTCCTTTGCACACCCTGACCCGAACTTTGGCCCTGATGGTTGTTGCTACCCCATGAGAAATTAGGGTGATTCCTCCAATTGGAGTTGTAGCTACTACCATACTGCTGGTGGTTCCTTTGTGCATTACCCACAAAGTTTACCGAGTCAGGATTGGCTCCACAACACTCAGCTGAGTGCTCACTGCTTCCACACACTTCACACCACATCTGTTGTACTGCATTAACTGGGGCTTGAGGCTGGTTCAATGTCATGTTGCTGAAGTGAGTGTTCAGTTGATTTTGTAATGCAGCTATCTATGCAGCGATAGCTGTGAACCCATCCACTTCAAGCACTCCTGCTACTTTCCTTGTCCCACCTCTTGATGAATCAGCATTCCATTCTGGATTGCCCTGTGAAATCCGATTCAACAAGGTATACAACTCTCATAAGTTTTCTCCAGCGCTTGCCCTCCAGCTGCTGAATCTAGCAATATTTTGGTGTGGGGTTCCAAACCCTCAATAAATGTGTGCACCAGCACATCATTGGACTGATGATGGTGAGGACAATCCCGCAACATGGATTTAAATCTCTCCCAGGCCTGATATAAATTTTCTCCCTCCCTTTGTTTGAAACTTAGAATCTGACTTCTAAGTCTTGCTGTTTTACCAGAGGGAAAAAACCGTATCAAAAACTTCCGTGCAAGATCATCCCACGTAGAAATAGAATTGGGTGGCTCAGCTTTCAACCACCTCTTGGCTTCTCCCAATAATGAGAATGGGAACAATGTAAGCCGGACATAGTCTGATGACACTCCAGCGGGGATGTAAGTGTCACTGATCTCCAAAAAATTTTGGAGATGCTGCTGTGGATCTTCATGAGGGAGACCGATAAATTGCCCGCTAGTGTGCAACAACTGCACCATATTCTGTTTAAGTTCAAATCTCCCTCCGGGCTCTGGTTTGCGGATACTCGATGTAACATTATTGGCATGTGGGATTGCCACCTCGCGAACCGGTCATGCTGCTGCTTCTTCGGGCACTAACACTTTCCGTACTACCGGTGGATTCTGTTGTTGCTCCATGATCGTCTGTCTGAGCAACTGCAGCTTTCTTTGTAGAGCTTCTCTTCGTTTATTGTTAAATATCCTTTCTGGCTCTATATACGATTCCACCAGCTCCTTGTCTCTTGCCAGTGTTCAACAGCAATTAAGTCTGCAAAATACAAGCTAAGACCAAGTTGTCAACACTTAAGAAAATAAAACTACAGTAAATTAACACTTAAAACAAATTCACCAATTGCCAAGTCCCCGGCAACGGCGCCAAAAACTTGTTCGCGTGATTGTGGGGTTATAAAACGACACGCAAGTGCACGTGGTCGAACAAGTAGTAAATGGATTTAGTAAGGCAAGTATCGATCCCTCAGAGACTTGGATGAAGTGCAATTTGCTAAAGTGTACTATATTTTACTTCTAAAAATGCATACAACAGTGTAACCAAAAGTTTGATAGTTTGTTTTATAAATTTTTATACTAAAACTAAGAACAATTATCTACATTGAATCTGAACTATGAATGAAAGCATGCTGAGCTTAAACGAACATGTAATGAAATTAATTATCATCATACTTTGGTTAATCTTTTCCTCCAGTTGCTAGCCAAGAACATTTGCCAAGAGATTAAAACTCTCGTATTTAACCTCACTTAAGAATCATGAACCATCCGTCTATATTTTTGTGATCAAATGCAATTCATGTCCTAGCCATACAATTCCGGTTCCTAAATTGACTAATATGACTTTCAGGTATATTTCTATCCTGAAAGCAAATCAAGACTCAATTTTCCCAAACCAAGTAAAGAACATATCCTATTAATTCACAACTTTCCAATTTCTTGCTCTCTCGAGTGAAACCGGACTTTTTAGATGTACATTAATGTAGGGCACACACTAATGCAGTAAGAACAAGAATTAATAGAACAACATGGAAGAAAAGATGAAAAACCAAAGAATCAATACTCAAATTTCATTACAATTGTTCATAACCTCAGCAAGGAGAGGAATTAGCCACTCATTTGTGGATTAAACATCTTAAAATGAGTGTTAATCATACAAGCAATTGAATTAAAGAAGAAAGAAAGAGAGAAAAAACCCTGATATTTTCTTCCCTCAACTGCCTGTAACCCACGCCCTTGCTCTACCTAGTCAGAATATTAAAAATGAACCTATGTGTTCTATTTATACTGCTGGGAATTTTTCCCGGAATAACGAGCAATGTGTCACGGAGTGCATCGCGGAGCACTGCCTCCATGACACGCTACGAACGCGGACCCTTACTGGAACTGGGGGTCCGGGAATTTAGGCTCAACGTGGCACGACGTGCATCGCGGAGCACTGGCTCCGTGCCACGGAGCAAACGCGGACCCTCTCTGGAATTTAGGCGAATTTTCCCATCCAGGCAGAATGCCTCCGCGATGGCAGCGTGACACGGCTCCATCGCGGAGCCCCTTTAATTCATGTTGTCCAATGCCTTTTCCCTTGCTCGCATCCAAATCCAACTCCGATATCATCCAACATGCATTTTAGCTTCCCGAAATCATATTTTACCTGCAAAACAATGCTAATCATGTTGGTTAGTATAAATTCACATTTTATTACCAACTACATGAGAATGTATACACATTGATAGATAAACTAGGAGAAAATGGTACTTTTGAGTATCACTTGGGCATATAAATCTGCCCAAGATCGCTAGCCGCTTCTAACTCAACTTGGGCAACTGACTTTGGTGCCTGGGGCTCCTGAACAAGTGGGACTTGTTGATGCCCATGGTCATTTCCATATCCATGTCCTTCATCATTTCTATTCCTCCTTCTATTCATTCTTCTAGGATCCATAATTCTGCAATCGTGAATTGCACGATTAGAAGGATGAAAAAGCTTTTCATCGCACGACATAGAACATGAAAGGAGGGAACATTTTCTAAACGTCTAGTAGCCTCTTCGTAATAAGTGTGGCGCACTTCAAACCCATGAAAAAGACTCTACTTAACACTCTTTCAAACTCCCTAGGACCCTTCAAACCTATTGCTCTATACCAAGTTCGTCACGACCCAAACGTATACCCGGGTCGTAGACACGGGTCAAGGGACCCCGAGAGACCCCAAGTCGACCCATGGCACATGCATACATATAATCTCCTTTAAGTAAAGTGGAATATTTAGCATAAAACATAGCGGGAACATAGACATAGCATAACACCAGAAATATTAAGCGTACACATGAGCTGAATACTACACATTGTCTGAAAGTCTCTACTACATATGATGGGTTGATGGGACAACATCCCCAACTAACCCGAACGACACCGAAACATAAGATAACATAAAAGTATGTAAAATGGCCCTCAGAACATGAGGGTTCACCAATAAGCTAAGAACGTAAGCTAAGCCGAGCTAAGGATGAGGATGAGCTTGAGATCCGAACCCTGTATCATGAAACGATACAACATAGAAGATATGCGGTCAGTACGTGGAATGTGCCGAGTATGCAATATAGGTAAAACGGATATTTAAAAGTAAAACAAAAATCTTAAGTAGCATAGCAGAAGGAAATCATGCATATATCATAAAATTCGTAAGAAAACATAAGGCTCAAGGCTTTCAAATCATTCATAAAGCGTTAATAATCATAATCATAAGTAAACATTATCAAAACATAACTTGAGCCAATAACGTAAATATAACAATGCATAAGACATGCGGAACAATGGGAGGACTCGTCATAACCGACACCGTCATGGTAGAACCTTTCATGATACCCCAACTATCTCACTCAAGTGGCACAGCCGACCCTGGCTTGCCAAGCGAGGGTTGTGCATTAAGTGTGATATCACATTTGAGGGGATCATTATTAATACAATATATCATTAGAAACCCACGGTGGCATGTGGTTATGAGACACCAGCGTAGTCCTTTGAATGTGGGGCTGCTCAGTGCTAGACACAACTCCCAAAAACATGCATATAGGCTCATACATAAATCAATAGCATCATGCATTAAGATTCATTAGCTAAAATAGAACATTTATCACCATTGATCCCCTTTAAAATATGCTTAGCCAAGAATCATAGGCCTTTTTTATTGGTCAATATCATAAATCGATAAATCAGGTAATTCACTTCATAAATCATAAATCATTCTTTAACGTGTGGGAATTACCCAATACTTCATCATATTCAATTCTTTCAAAATATGCTCATAAATATGGGTAACTTGAGTTCATGCTTTTCCATCATCAATAAATTTGAAATGTTGCATATTCATCGTAAATCATAACTTTCATGAACCTTCATCAAATGGGAATTTTCAATTTAAAAGATTAAAACATGATTTTAAGGAAAATAATATAAAACCTGCCCATCATTCATAATTCAATAATTAAAACTCAATTAAATCAAATCCGTAAAGAGAAATCACATTTTTATGCATTTGAGTTAAACCCCATAGAATTTGAATAGGAGGATTCATGATTACATCAAAATTTGGGCATGGGTGCAAAAAAAATCACCCATTCTAAAACCTACATACCTGGGAATGGATTGATTTCGAGGTTCATTGAATACCCACAAAGAAATTGATGGAACTTGAGGAAGAAGACCTTAATCTCTCAAAAATCTCTCTAAAGTTCTTGCATGAGAATGGGCATGCATAAAGGACTTAAATCATCTTATCACACCTAGAGAAATACACAAACGATGTAGTTTAAGGTCTAAAAGAGTGAAAAAGTCAAATATTCCCTTAATGAGCCTGCCCTGAAATCTAACTGGATGGAACCCACAAGTGGTAACAACAGGTCGTGGGAACCACCAACGACCCATCATATCCCTTGTTGAATGGACTGCTGAATGCCTTCTCTTGAAACTAACCAACGGATGGACAGGATGACTCGTCCTCTGAAACTACGGTCCGTTACACCCTCCGTTGTTTGCTCATCATAAAATCTAAACCCCCTTACCACGAGCCTCACCACGACTCATGATTCCTTCCAACAAGTCGTGGTCTCAACCTGTCACCTCCACTGTAAATTATTATCCTCCAAAAACGACCACAACCAATGACCCGTGGTTACTTCTAATGGGTCGTTGGGTCTCCTGTTGTTTACCCTATTGCCCAGCCTGACCCTAACAATGATTGCAAAGGACAGCCCGTTGTATCCCACAATGGGTCATCATACATCTCGTTGTCTCCACTACCACCAACCTTTCCCTGACCAATGATAGCATTCAACGACTCCTGGTTTGATACCACGAGTCGCTCTGTGGTCCGTCCTGTGGTATTTGCCAGTTTTTCTGAACTTTCCAATTACACTACCGGGTCTATTCTGAGGCCTTACCGGGGTGTTACATCAACAATTTCAAAGTATTATTTTGATTGCACAGGGTGATCCCGTTATGTTAAAATAACCCTCCCCACATTTTGTTGCAGAACTAAGTTCAACCTGATTCCCTCTTTAGGATACGTAGGCGTCTCTATGAGGCTCGATCCAAACCTTTAAATTTCTCTGTGTTTGTTTTGTTATTTTATTCTTTATGTTTTTATTGTTTGTTTGTTGTATAAATTCTTAGAATAATAATAATCTCTTTTAATACATATATTGTCTCAATCTTCTTTCTTCTTGCTTTTCTGAATTATCTATTCTTCATTTAAATCATATCATTTATTATAAGTCGTTAAAAAATTATTGCAAAATTAGTTTAAAATATTCTTACTTCATCCATTTATAATTTTCATTTAAATTACACACCTTATTGTAGTCTTAAAAAATAATGGACTCTCTTTGCCCATTTAGTTATCCCACATAATTAATGAACCCGACGGGGACCCACATTTATGGACCTCGGAAGGTGCCTAACACTTTCCCTTTGAGGTAACTTGAACCCTTACCCAACTCTAGCGACCTAGGCTATTGAAATTATTTTTCCTCGTAATTAGTTTAGTACGGTGTCCTAACGCATCATAATTCGTTCGGTGGCACCTCATCACTCTAATTAATCCTAAAAGAGTTGTCACATGTCCTGTTTTATTTTTTGGGGCGTGACAATGGCTCATACTGAGACATGCACTAGACTATTTTTTCAACTTTTTCTCACCTTTTTCAAAAATCCAACTCCTAAGCCTGATTTCTATGAAAAGAAAGTAAAAGTATCTCATATCTGTATACATACCTAAGTCACAACATATTTTCTAAGTTTTAAGCATCAAAAGTGTCATAAATCTGTGGCACATCAACATGACACATGTTTGTGTGAACTAATTTACAACATCTGGAGAATCTAGCCCCAATCCTTGTAGTATTAGGCACCAGCTTTTGTTGGGTACTTGTTTTGCACGACCATAGCTACCTTCCTAATTGGAGAGTTATTTTGGATGTTACAAAAAATGGCGTCACTGCTAGGAATTAGAATTTGATAGCCATTTGTTGTTTGTTGATTCATATTTGTGTTTCCTTTTATTTTCTTTTATGTTGCTTTGTTGTTTTTGTTGACTGGAGAGGATCAAGATAATCCACACTAGTGATATTGGCAGCATGGACGGATTTATAGATGTTGAGGATGAGTCGGTGGCTCATGATGTGGCTAGTGCTATTCGCCTACCTCCGACGGTAGGGAATGTTACTAGCACCATGCTACATCTTATTCAGATGTAAAGGTTTTTTGGTGGCCTAGCTAGTGGGGATGCCATCTGACACCTAAGGAAATTCAATTAAAATCTACCAACTATTCAACATTTCAAACATCAGCCAAGAGTCCATTTGACTAAGGTTGTTCCCATTCTCTCTCAAAGAGATGTTATAGCTTGGTTGGAGGAGCTACTTCCTGGGTCTATTATATCATGGCATAATTTGATGGTGGTGTTCCTTGATCAGTTCTTTCTACCCTCTAGGATGCCACAATTGTAGCCATATGTCCAAACCATAGGTTGCTGGATAGATTACTCTTGCAAAGCTTCTACTGGTCACTTGAATCCATTAACAAGTCTATGGCAAACAATCTAGCTAGTGTTTCAATCGTGGACCAAAATTTTGGACTTGCAAAGGGCTTTTTTGGATAGAATGACCAAAACCAATCGAGCATTACATACAAGAGATACCAAGGTGTCCTCAAGTGCACCTTCCAAAAAAATGATCACCGAGATGAGAAGAAGGGATGAAGAGAGGGATGAGACCTTGGAAAATATGATGACTCAAATGGAGTTGCTTGCTAAGCATGTGATGGGCTCCGGAACAAAAAGTGCAAATTCTATTAGATCCCAAGGGAACAAGTCCCTTGAGAATGATGCTCCACATGCTAGATTTGATTAAGAGTGTCAATATATGACGAGCCAAATAGTGGGTTCTCATTTGGGGTACCAAGGTGCCAACCAATGCCCTTCACGTCATCATGTTGGGAATCGAGGTTGGAGATATCGTGATGGCTAATGGGGAGATTGTAAGTGTGAAAGAGAGGGTGATAGACACAATCCCTAAAGCTCAAATCCTTACATGCCTCCTCTGAAGGCTGATGTGGCTCCGATGCAAACAAGTGTTAGTGATTCCGGGAATTCAAAAATTGATGAAATGTTGGATCTAGTGTTGAAAAGAGTTGAATCAATCGATAATAGGGTGACAGAGTTAAAGGGTGACGTATCTAACCTTGCTCAAATTGTGAACTCTCACTCGACATCAATAGAGAACTTTGAGGCACAAATGGACCATCTGTTCATCCAATGAATCCCTAGATAAAGGGAATGCTTCCTAATGGAACTTTTCCAAACCCAAAAAGTGATGGCCATTGTATGGAAATTATCACTAGGAGTGGAAGAATAGTTGACAATATGGGTGGTAAGTCCACTAAGGTTGTTGACAAGAAGAAGAATGTTGAGAAGTTGAAGGATAGGGTGCCAAATTCACCTATGGTAGTTGATGATGAGAAGTTGGTGGAGGATGAAGTGGTAAATGTTCTTTCACATGATGTGATTAATGATAAAGAAGGCAAGGAGGATCATATTGATAAAGGTTCAGCACCTAAATGTCTACCTCCTTATCCCCAACGGATGATTAAAAAGAAGGAGGACAATCAGTTTAAGAAGTTCATTGACATCCTTAGCATATTGTGTAGGAATATTCCGTTGGTGGATGCGTTATTGAAAATGACCGAATATGCAAAATTCATGAAGGAGTTGTTGAAAAAGAAGAAGGTAATCAATATGGGTATAGTGGAGGTGTAGCATCATTGCAGCGCGCTATGGCAAGAAATTTATCTCCAAAGAGAGAAGATCCAGGGGCTTTCACAATTCCATGAACCATCAGGTGTATCTATTTAACAAGGCCTTATGTGACCTAGGAGAAAGCATCAAGTTGATGCCCCGTATGATATTTAAGAAGCTAGGATTGGGAGATCCTAAACCTACTTCTATGAGGTTGCTTATGGTGGATAGATCAGTAAAACAGCCAGTAGGGATACACTTTGATGTATTAATTTAAGTTGATAAATTCATCCTCCCAGCGAATATTGTGGTGCTGGATTGTGTCGTGGACCTCGCGGTGCCAATCATATTAGGGAGCTCGTTCTTAGCCATGGGATAAGCATTAGTGGATATTGAGTTTGGAGAACTCAAGTTTCGGGTTGGAAATAATAACGTCAACTTCAATGTGTGCAAACCAATAAAAGCCCAGGATGTATATAGGGTTGTGGCAGTGGTTGACACAAGGGATGAGCTGGTTGAGGTCCTTTATGAGGAGATCGAACCTACGGATCCTTGTTGACCTTTGAGGTGAGTTCGTCGAGCCATGATGTTAAATCAAGCACTTCTTAAGAGGCAACCCAAGTTTTTTTTCAATTTCTTTTTACTTCACTTCTTTGTTGTTCGTGATTGTTGTAGGAATGCAGGAAAGTGGAATGTGGAAAAAAGTTGAAAAAGCTTGGGGGAGACACCTGCGATGGACCTTTGAAGTGCAGGTCCCACTCTATAGCACGCAGGTGTAGTGCAGGCCATGTCCAGAATACCTAGAAGAAAAATGTTCAAAAGTGTTGTACCTGCGCCTCATCTGCGAAACATCGACATGGACCTGCGGCACGTATGTGTAATGCAGGTCCAAAGAAGTACACTAGCATATCTAAACCCAACCTTCACTTC
Organism: Datura wrightii; assembly: GCA_035772735.1. Taxonomy (NCBI): domain Eukaryota; kingdom Viridiplantae; phylum Streptophyta; class Magnoliopsida; order Solanales; family Solanaceae; genus Datura; species Datura wrightii. Next base: position 104,722,874 of record JASDFA010000007.1, read on the forward strand.
ACATATATGTCGCAGCTCCCAACTTGCGGCGACATGTGCAGGCGCAGAAACAGGTTGAAGATTTTTAAATTCTTGCCTAACCCTGATCCAACTCAGCTCTGGCCCGTGTCGGTTCATCTCCCTCAACCCCCCCCCCCCTTTAAACCCCAATTTTCATGCCTGTTTCGACCAGTTTTACTCCCCACATTCTATCTATTACAATCCATATAACTTCTCTCACTCCATCATTCTAACTCTTATATTTTCCCTCTCATCATCTCACCAAATCGTTGGACCACCACAATATTTCCTTGTCGAAGATCACCACTTGCTTGAAGTTTTCTTTTTCACTCACCCACCAATTCTCACTCATTTTTGGTATGCTCTTTTGCTTAAATTTATATTTTTGTATGATTAAGGAGCATTGTCGGACGAGCATGGTAGTTGACATTTCCCCATTTGTACTTCTTATGTTGTCTTGAAATTGAATTTTGGGGTATGTCTTGGGTTTCTTTTAAATCGAAACCTTTTGGGGAATTCTTACTTCATATGATGTTATATGTTAGTATGATGTATTATGCTATTAAATTTTGTTGGGGGTGTAGTCTTAGTAACCCACTTGAGTGTGATGCACAATTTGGCCCTATTATAGATTGGATGATGTCATTCTTAAGGGTAAATTGTTGTGGCTTCAAGTTGTGATTGTAGATATTTGTGGGTTTCTTGTGGTATTCTATAATGCTTGCTAATTATGCTGGAAATGAATCATGTTTAGTGAGCATTTTGGGTTGTTGTGAGTGATATTGATTCTTGTAGTAGTGAAAGGAGTGGTACTCGGCATTTTTCGATGATAGATGGGGTAATGTCCTTCTTAAGGAAAGTCATGAGTAGTTGTTAGTGATCAACTAGTTATGTTGATTTTGATAGTTTGTCTTTCAGGGAAGTCTGAGTATCCGTTAGACCTTGAATTGCTTGAATATGTCTTAATGTTGGGCTAAAAATTGGTAAACTGAAGACTGAAGCGCTACCTAGCACTACTAAGTATATGCATGCCATAGATGCTTCTTTGTGAAATTGTGATACCCCAAAAGCCCAAAGTTCAGACCCGGGAGTTGAAATGAAGAAAACTGAAAATCTGGCACCAGGTCATAGAAAGAGTCATTTTGTGACCCGTGGGTAGACCACGAGTCGTGAAGAGACTCATGGTGAGATACAGGACTTGAGTTGCAATTTTGGATTTTAGAGTCCCCATGGACGTGACCATGAATTGTGGTTAGTCCCCACTACTCGTTGAGTTAGTCGTGGTTAAGGGCTATATGAAGGTGAAGAAAAGCTTGGCATTGTACCCTACGGCTGGACACTATGAGTCGTGGTGAAACACCACGATTCGTGGGATGCGTCATGGTAGCCTGTTGCTAAAAATATGAGAATTTAGGAAGTGAAGATAACGAGTGGTGACCACAAGTCGTGGTCACTAGTAACGACTTGTAGGGTCTCCCATAGTGATTCCCAGATGAATTTTTGATACTGCACTTTATGACTTAAACCACTAGTCGTGGTCCTTGGTAACGATTCGTCCAGTCCCTCATGGGGACAGGCAGTCAGTTATTTTCTATAAATTTAGTAAGGGCTTTTTCATAATTCCTATGATCCTAGGCCTAAACTATGTCGTTTTAAGCTATGAATGATAAGTTTTAAGAGGGGTAAGTTCATTTTAGGTCATTCTTACTCATGCATACAAAGTTAGAGAGTTAGAGAGGTGATCAAGCTCATTTTTCCTTCAAGTTTCCTTCAATTCTTCCTTGGGAAATCAAGAAGTGATAAAATCAGTCCATCTCAAGTATGTAGGGTTATGAATAGGTGAATCTGTTCACACCCATGCGCAATCTCTCTCTAAATCATGGAAATTTATATGTTGATTCTATGGGGTTTTAACCTAATAGATGAAATTCCTAGTTCTCTACATGGTTATGATTTAAATGTGTTTCTACTATTGAATTATGATTCATGGGCAAGTTTTACATTGTTTTCAATTAAAATCACGTTTCAAGCTTATAAATCAAAATGCCCATTTATGAAAAGTTCATGAAAGTTGAGATTTATGATGAATGTTCAAGTATGATGAGATATTATTTATCAAAAGCATGTTCAAGTTACCCATGCTTATGATCTTGTTTCGAGTGAACCAAATGTTTCTAAGAATGTTGAATTATTGGGCAAGCCCATATATTCAAGTATGATTTATGATTTATGTTAAATTTTCTTACCACATGATTTTAGAGTCTATACTCCAAATTTTACTCAGCTTGTGATATAGTTTGAGCCAAGACTCCTCATGTATGATTCAGATCTATAGATATGCATGTTTATTTAGCTTCGTCAATAGACGATGGTGAGCTTCGTTGAAAAACAATGGAGAGCATATGCATATTTTTGGGAGTAGTGTCTAGCACCGAGTAAGCTAAAGGTCGATCACCCTATGCCTCAGAACTATGCACCAACGTAGGTTATTACTTGTATATATATTACTTTGGGACCTCCCTTGTGAGCTACCCCCTGCCTCGATTGGGGCCGAGCTTGATATCGATATCATGGTATCTTCCTTATTCCTGGAAAGGCTTTGAATGGATCTACCCACTTGAGTGTGCTAGTTACAACCACAAGATCTATCGTGGTATGTCGATTAAAAGACGAGTCTCCATTGTTCCTCATGATTTCAGTTATGCATGTTGATCATTTATGATATCTATATCTATATATGTTCTAAAGAAGGTTTGACTCAATGTTCAGCTTTACTTATGATTATTAGATTTTAGCTTAATTGGGTCAATTCGATTCAGTTATGATGTTATGTTATATTGAGATCATAATTTTAGAAAAATAGCATGCAAGCCCTACTATTAGATTCTTATTTTGTTTATGTTTTTATATTATGCATGTTTTAAATGATTTTACTTATTTAAGCAATTTTACTTACCCTGCATACACGGTATATTCCACGTACTGACTGCATACTCTACGTTGTATCGTTTCATGATACAGGCTACGATCTTCAGACTCAGTCCCACCACTAGCCAGCTTTTGGAGTTAGCATCAGTCCCTGTTGGTGAGTCCTCATCTGTCGAGGGCCCCTCTTTAGTTTAGTGATGATTGAGTATTTTCAGTTTTTAGTTTCAGTGAGTTAGTTGGGGTCCTACCCTGTCAACTCGTCAGCCTTAGAAGCTTTTCAGACAAAAGAATGTAATCAACTTCAGATTCGTGTATATTTTTGATGTTATGCTTATTTTAGACTTCCGCAAGTTTATCATGCTGATCTATCATTTCCATGATTGAGTTAGATGTATGTTCATGCCATGGGTCGACTTGGAGTCCCTCGGGGTTCCTTGTCTCATGTCTCGATCTTGGCCTATGTTCGGGTCATGAAAAACTTGATATCAGAGCAATAGCTTTTTAAGTGTCCTAGGGTGTCTGAAAGTCGCGTTAAGTAGAGTCTTCTTCATGAGAGTGAAGCGCGCCACACTTATGATGATGAGGCTATGAGACGTTTAGGAAATGTTCCCTTCTTTCATGATCTATGTCATGCGATGAAATGTCTCCCTATCCTTCTAACTCATGCTATTCACGATTGCAGAATCATGTCTCCCCACAGAGTTAATGGTAGGAGAAATGGAAATGGAAATGGCCACGAGGATGGCAATAGAGACTGGCACCAACAAGCCCCTCCAGTCCAGGAGCACCATGCATCAGAGCCGGTTGCCCATGCTGAATTTCGGGCAGCCATTCAGATGCTAGCGCAGGCCTTGACCGCTCAGGTTAACCAGTAGGCAGTGGCGCATGTTTGATCTTGGGCAGATTTATATGCCCAAGTGATACTCAAACGTATCATTTTTACCTTGTTTGTTGTGCAATGTGTATATAATATCATGTAATTGGTAATAAAATGCGAATTTATACTAACCAACATGATTAGCATGTTTTGCAGGTAAATGTGATTTTTAGGAGCTAAAATGCATGTTGGAACTATATCGGAGTTGGACTTGGATGCGAGCGTGGAAAAGACATTGGAATGCACATTTTATAGGGGCTCCGCGATGGAGCCGTGCCACGCTACCATCGCGGTAGCACACTGCCTGAACAGGAATTAAAATGGCAATTTCCAGTGTGCCATCGCGTCAGCTCCGTGGCACGGAGAGAGGCCTCCGCGTTGGCCTCCGTGCCACGTTGAGGCTAATTTACCGGACCCTGAAATTCCAGTGAAGGTCCACGTCCACGCCGTGTCACGGAGGCAGTGCTCCACGTTGGCCTCCGTGACACGTTGCTTGTTATTTCGGGAAAAATTTCCCACTAGTATAAATAGCACACTTAGGTTTATTTTAAGCAGTTTTTTAGTTTTTAGACTGAGTTCAGAAGTGGAGAGTAAGGACGTGTGTTAGGAGCAGTTGAGGAACGAAAAAGCTAAGGGATTTCTTCTCTTCTTTTCTTCTTTCTATCAATTGTACGTATGATTTACACTCATTTTAGGATGATCAATCCATTAATGAGTGGCTAATTCTCTTCTTTGCTGAGGTTTTAAACATGTGTAGTGAATTTTGATTGTAAATGATATGGTTTTCTTCTTCTTCTTCCATGTTGTTCTATTAATTCTTGTTTTTACTACATTAGTTCTTGGCCAACATTAATGTACATCTAAAAAGTCCAATTTCACTCGAAAGAGCAAGAAATTGGAAAGTTGTGAATTAATAGGGTATTGTTCTTAACTTGATTTGGAAAAATTGGGTTTTGATGTGCTTTCCTGATAGAAATATACTTGAAAGCCGTATTAGTCAATTTAGGAACCGGAATTGTAGTGCTAGGTCATAAATTGCATTTGATCACAGAAATGTAGACGGATGGTTATGATTCTAAAGTGAAATTAAATACGAGAGTTTTAATTTCTAGGCGAATGTTCTTGGATAGCAACATGAAGAAGAGATTAACCAAATTATCATGATTATCAAGTTCATTACTTGTTCTTAACCTTGGCATGTTCATATCCATTGTCTAAATTCACAGTAAATAGTGGTTATAAATTGTAGTAGATACAGTTTAGAAACAAAAACTCAAGTAACTGTTGGTTACATTGTTGTTAGCATAATTAGAAGTGAAATAGGAATATAGTAAACTAGGCAACTTTACATATCTTGAGCCTCCTTGGATCGATACTTGGCTACTTAGCCACTTTATTACTTGTTTGACCACGTGCACTTGCGTGTCGGTTTTTAACCCATACCGGAACACCCGAACAAGTTTTTGGCACCGTTGCCGGGGAGGCTAGGCGATTTGTGAAATTGTGTTTAGTGTAAATTTACTGTATTTTTATTTTTTTATTTGCTTAAAGTGTTAACAACTTGGTCTTAGCCTGTATTTTGCAGATTTTGTTTCTGTGAACACTGGCAAGGGACAAAGAGCTGCTGGAATCTTACTTAGAGCCTGAACGTGAATTTCATAGTCAACGTAGAGAAGCTCTACAAAAGAAGCTGCAGTTGTTCCGACAATCTATTATGGAGCAACAAAATCCACCAGTTGTGAGGGCAGTGTTAGTGCCCGATGAAGCAGCAGCAAGGCCGGTTCGCGAGGTGGCAATCCCACACGCCAACAATGTACATTCTAGTATCCGCAAACCAGAGCCTGGAGGGAGGTTTGAATTAAAGCAGAATATGGTGCAACTTTTGCACACAAGCGGGTAATTTACCGGTCTCCCTCATGAAGATCCACAACAACATCTCCAAAACTTTTTGGAGATAAGTGACACTTATATACCCGCTGGAGTGTCACATGATTATGTTCGGCTCACCTTATTTCCGTTTTCCTTACTTGGTGAAGCCAAGAGGTTGTTAAAAGCTGAACCACCCAATTCTATATCAACGTGGGATGATCTTGCACGGAAGTTTCTGATTAGATTTTTCCCTTCTGGTAAAACAGCCAGACTTAGAAGTCAAATTCTAAGTTTTAAACATAGGGAGGGAGAAAATCTATATCAAGCCTGGGAAAGATTTAAATCCATGTTGCGGGACTGTCCTCATCATCATCAGTCCAATGAGGTGTTGGTACGCACATTTATTGAGGGTTTGGAACCCCACACTAAAATTCTGTTAGATTCAGCAGCTGGAGGGCAAGCGCTGGAAAAGACTTACGAGGAGCTGTACACTTTGCTCAACCGAATTTCACAAGGCAATCCAGAATGGAATGCAGATTCATCTCGAGGTGGAGCGAGGAAAGCAGCGGGAGTACTTGAAGTGGATGGATTTACAGCTATCGCTGCACAGATAGCTGCTTTGCAAAATCAGTTAAACACTCACTTCAGCAATATGAATTTGAACCAGCCTTCAGCTTCAGTCAATGCAGTTCAACAGATGTGGTGTGAAGTGTGTGGTAGTAGTGAGCATTCAGCTGAATGCTGTGGTGCAAATCCTGATTCTGTTAACTTTGTGGGCAATGCACAGAGAAATCAGCAGCAGTTTGGTAGTGGCTACAACTCAAATTGGAGAAACCATCCGAATTTTTCGTGGGGTAGCAACAATCAACAAGGCCAAAATTCTGGGCAGGGTATGCACAGAAACCAAGGAGGGCAACAAAATTATCAAGCTCAATTCAGAAATCACAATGCCCCTCCTCCACCACCATCACCTACCATTGAGGAGATGTTCAAAACCATGATCGCTAATCAGGCGCAATTGCAGGTTGACTATGTTAAATTGGCAGCCGAAGTGAAGAATAATCAATTGGCGACCAAGGCTCTTGAATATCAGTTTGGCTAATTTGCTAGTGCCCAAAATACGAGACCCAGAGGAGGACTACCTAGCGACACGGATCCTAATCCGAAGCAGGTAAATGCAGTGACCACGAGGAGTGGTTTGCAGTTAAAGGAGGTGGAACCGGAAAGACCGCCTCAAAAGTCAGGAGCAGCAGATGTTGAGGGAGACCAAATCTCAGATAAGGGGAAGACTAAAGAAGCTGAACCAGAAAGGCCTCCACCCCCGTTCCCTCAACGACTGAAGAAACACAAGGAGGAGGCGTGTTTCCAGAAATTCATGGAGGTACTTAAACAGGTACATGTTAACTTACCTCTTGTTGATGTCTTGCAGGGAGTGCCAAAATATGCGAAATATATTAAAGACATCGTGGCTAACAAAAGTCGTTTGACTGAGTATGCCACGGTAGCTTTAACTGAGGAATGCACTTCCCGTATTCAGAATAGGTTGCCCACAAAACTGAAAGACCCTGGAAGTTTTACTATCCAGCTTACGATTGGGCAAAGTATCCGAGCTCGTGGATTATGCGACTTGGGGGCAAGCATAAATCTGATGCCATCTTCGGTATTCAGAAAGTTAGGTCTAGGGAGTCCTAGACCTACAACGGTAATCTTGCAGCTAGCAGACAGGTCTTTAGCTAAGTCGGATGGCATTGTTGAGGATGTGTTAGTGCAAGTAGGCTCCCTCATTTTTCCAGTCGATTTTATTGTTCTGGATTTTGAACCAGATGCTGAAGTCCCATTTATTTTGGGACGACCCTTTTTGGCAACCGGAAAAGCATTAATTGATGTAGCTGCGGGTCAACTCACGATGCGAGCACATGACAAGGTCGAAGTGTTCGATGTGTACAAGGTACCGAAGCTCCCGACTGTTTATAAGGAACTCTCGGTGATCAATGTGATTGATCATGGGAATGCTAATGGAATGAGTGATTCCCGAGAGTTACTAGGAAGGCCACCGGATAAGGTTGAGAACTACTGGGTGGATGACCATGATCGGGACAAATCGTCCATCACCCTAGTAGACAAGTGAGCATAAAGGACGTCGAGCCGCGACGGTAAACCAGGCGCTGCACGGGAGGCAACCCGTGAGAAAAATATTTTATTTTTCTTCTTTTTGCACAGTGTAGTTAATTTTTATCTTTATTTTTGTTTTTATTTTCTATTTCCAAGTTTTATTTTTCTTTTTCTTTTCTTGATTAGGTTTAGATTTTCATTTTAGTTAGTATTTTTTATTTTAGTTAGGGAAATCTATTAATTTAACCAATTTTTGTTTAGTGAGGTGATTTTCAGGTATAACGGAGGAAATATACATGGAATCGAGAAAATGAGGCAAGGTATGAAAAATCAAATTAATTGAAGAAACAGTGCACTGGCGCGTTGGCGCCGTGTCACGGAGGTAGGGCTCCGCGTTACCCTCCGTGACATGTTGAAGGCAAAATCCGGATTTTTCAAAAATCCAGTAAGCCAACGCGTTGGCTCCGCGTCACGGAGGAGGGTCTCCGCGTTACCCTCCGTGACACGTTGCCGTGTATTTGGTGCCGGGTCACACCGGGTTGCCGGGTGACCCGCGTGTTTTCTTAAATTAAAACCCCCGATTTCGCCCTATTTCTTCCCATTCACTCTTCCCTCCGCGACCAAAACACCTATTTCCCCCTCCCCAAGCACCGTGCCACGTTCCTAGGCAAAGAATACGTGAAGTTTCTTCGGTTTCTCAATTCAAAGGTATGTTTTCATCATCTATCTCAATTTTTTGGCGATTTTTGTCAAATTTGGGCATGTGAGGTGAGATATATCACCCTAGGTAGAAATTAAACATGAATGTTGGATTATTTGTGATTGATATATGTTTGGATTGTTGTATTTAGCGTTTGAACTTATCGATTGCGTAAATAATTCGAATTTGATTATAGAATTGTATTCTAGGGCATGAATTGTTGAATTTAACTTGAGCGACTTGATAAGTCGGCAAATTAGATGCCGGGGTGTGTTTGTAATTTGAGAGAAGTCGCGGTAAATATTGTGTAAATGTTAAAAGACGACAAATTCTCGAATTGTTTTTTTGGGAAAATGCAAAAAGTGTGTAAATTGGTTAGATTGTTTGGATTAGATTGTATATAGAATGTTTTTATCGTTGTTTTTATTTTGTTGTTGTTTTTGTTGCGAAGTGCGATGTGTGAATTGTTAGCGATAGTAGGATTGGGATTAGCTGTATGAAGTCTGAGTAGTACGCTAACCGTTATGCTGTCAAAATTTTTTTTAACGCACTAAGCATGAAGTGTATAGTGTTGTCTGTGGTGTAATTAGAGTTATCCTTGTCGTAATTTGTAGAAGTAGCTAAGGCCTAAGTGTGGGGTAAATGTTGTGTAACCCGACCTTAGCCGAAGTTAACAAGTTTTTAGCTTAACTTTGTGCTTGTTTGTGTAAATTGACAGGTACAATGGCGAGCAGACAAGATAAAGGCAAGGGTGCTTCTACCTCAGGCACCGGTAGGAAAAGGATGAGACTGGGCACCGTAGTCCCAGCTGCACCCGCTGTTCCGCGCGGCCAACGCCGCCAATACGGAACAAGATGGGTAACCGAGGAAGGAAAGAAATGGTATAATAAGCATAAGGAGAGCAAGTACTTCCCGGAAGAACATATTGCACGGGGACCACTCGCACAGGAGTTCCCTCGCATTGTACAGAGAATTGAAGCAGCTGGGCTCAGCTTTATCTTTCAGGAGCCCAAGGAGTGCAACCTTCATTTGGTCCGGAAATTTTATGCAAACTGGAACCCGGCCATCAGAAGCCACACAGTGAAAATCAGAGGGCAGATTGTCACTCTGGAACCCCAGCAGCTGAATGCCATCGTTGGAGTGCGGGACACAGACGCCCACGTTCTCCGCCAGCTAAACATCACCCCACCGTACGCCGACATCAGACGTACGTTGTGTGGGGCTCGATCCATAGCCCGATGGAGTAGACATAAGGAGAGGGGTTACCACTAGACGCTGCCTTATTCGTAGATGAACAGGGAGGCCAGAATATGGCTGAAGATTGTGTGTTCGTGTTTGATCCCGGGAGTTCATATGACGGACGTGACCCGGGACCATGTCTGCTTGGTGTATGCCCTTATGAAAGGGCTTGAGATTAATGTTGGGGCGGTAATAATATCCGCCATGAAGAGAGCCAGACTGCACCAGGGCCACAGATACAGGTTTGGCGGACTCATCACCACCTTCCTCCGAGGCCTCGACATTGAGGAAGAAGCCTTGGACTACATTCCGCAGTTGGAGCGGAGGGCCCTCGATGTGACAAAGACTAAGGCCCCCGACACTACACACAGACCAGTATTGACTTTGGGCGAGCGACATGCTCGTGACGATCAGTACATGGCCCGTATGTTTGGCATGCAGATGCTTCAGATACGGATTGGTGGGAGACCAGCCACCGAGGAAGAATTATGGCAGCTGGAGCTGGACTACCCCTTTGGCGAGAACGCTAGAGCCTTATGTCGGGTGGGACCAGCCTTCGTGGAGCCGATGGATGACGATGTCCCTACTGATGAGGAGACGCGTTGGGAGGACTCCGATGTGGAGTCCGATGACGACGATGGAGCTGATTCAGACTTGGGCGACGAGGCCGCAGCACCGGATGAAGAAGTCGAATATTTCGACTAATCAGGGAGTTCCACCACCCGAATTTTTTGTGTTGTAATTTTTGTGAACACTGGGGACAGTGTTCGATTTAAGTGTGGGGTGGGGAGTAGCTAGGTGCTGGGACATAGGCTCTAATTTGCTGTATGTTTTTTTCCTTGGTTTGGATGAATGTTTGTGCTTTCCCTGTGGTGAACTGATTTGTGGTGTATCTGTATATATTTTTTTGTGTGGTTAATGATGTGTGGTATGAAAAGTTATGGTTGCCAGTATAAATATTTTGTAAATTTTGTAAATATTTTTTTTTCTATCGAGATGATCGATATTTTTCAAAAACTTTGCGCGAAAATATTTTGCACTTGTAAATATTTTCTTTCTATCGAAATGATCGATGTGTTGCAAAATTTTTTCGATTTTTATTTTTTTGGGTTTCTCGGAGTTTGTTTTCGGTTCTTTTACCGAGAATAGTCCCATTGAACCGATGTCATAGTTAGTGACCGTTCCCTATGATGGATGGATGACGACCGTCTTAAGGGAAATGTAGTCGGTAGGAGTAGGATTTTTATTTGTTTTAATTTTTCTTTGGTGGATTGCATCAATGAACTGTAGTTGCTTATGGTTGCTAAAATTTCGTTGCGTGTGTAACTGATGTTCAAAATGTGAAAATGATTCGTTTGAAAGCATGCAATTTGATAAATATGTTGAGTTACCTAGGCTATAGAATTTGATTCAGGATGATTGAGGCTTAATCTTGAATTCATGTAATTGACTAATTAAAGAGTCTGTGAATGCATCTTGATTCGAGCATGTGCATGAAGTGTGAAGTGAGGTATTATTATTCCATGCCATTGTGAATTGTCTAGAACTTGCCTGGTGTGTATACAAAACGAAATGAAGGAGGTGTAGTGTTGGAAAGGATGTAGGCATTTCTTTGTTTTAACCGATAGTTTCCACTTTCTTTTCTTGTCAAATTCTACCTTTCTATGTGTTGTATACCCTAGTTAGCCCGTTGAGCCTTTAGCCGATTTCTTTCTTTCTTTTGTCCAAAATTGTATAAACTAAGCTTTATTCCTTCTTTTCATTAGCCTTAAAGTCTATACGAAACTCTTAAGCGCTTACAAAGAAAAGAAAATGTTTTCCCAAAGTGTTAAAGAGTGAAAAGAAAAAGGAAAAGTAGAGTGAAGAAAGAAAAGATGATGTTGAAGAGGCACTTGCTATAATTAAATGATAGCGAGGGTACATGAAAACCCTTTGTTTTGTGTCAAGTGTGTCTGAGGAAATGGGCTGTATGAAAGTAAACCAGCATGAATGGGAGAAAAAGAGAAAAGAGAGGAACAATGTCCATAAGTCGATGGGAATGAGTTGAAAAGGCGCTTAAGGATGCTAGCGACTATTATTGGCTAATCCAATATATATATACTAGATCCATAGCCCCGTTACAACCCATTAAAGTCCTACGTGATCTTACATTGCATTTCTTTATATTAGTGGAGTAATACACTAAGGGCAAGCTTATGGGTCATGACATGAGGCATGTGAATTCTTTTGGGAGAGTGAGTGAAATTAATTTTTGTATGCCCCTACTTGAATGTTTGTGTGCTGCATGAACATAAAGGGGAGGATTCTCTCGAGTTGTGAGGGCACATGCTTGAGGAAAGATTGATTTTCGTGTCGGATATCTTGATTAGCTGATTTGCATGAGTTTGCCGATATCAAGAATCAATTCTTAAAGTCTAAGAAGTCTTGATGTATTAAAGGTCATTGTATTGTACGACCAACCATGTTTTCTTGATGATTTGCAAAAATTGAATAATCGGTATGACCGTAGCGTAAATGGTCGCACCATAGTGACGAAGGTTGGGATGTAATTTGCATGATTTGTGTATATGTTGTTCGAGGACGAACAAGGATTTAAGTGTGGGGTAAGTGATCTTGGGCAGATTTATATGCCCAAGTGATACTCAAACGTATCATTTTTACCTTGTTTGTTGTGCAATGTGTATATAATATCATGTAATTGGTAATAAAATGCGAATTTATACTAACCAACATGATTACCATTTGTTTTGCAGGTAAATGTGATTTTTAGGAGCTAAAATGCATGTTGGAACTATATCGGAGTTGGACTTGGATGCGAGCGTGGAAAAGACATTGGAATGCACATTTTATAGGGGCTCCGTGATGGAGCCGTGCCACGCTACCATCGCGGTAGCACACTGCCTGAACAGGAATTAAAATGGCAATTTCCAGTGTGCCATCGCGTCAGCTCCGTGGCACGGAGAGAGGCCTCCGCGTTGGCCTCCGTGCCACGTTGAGGCTAATTTACCGGACCCTGAAATTCCAGTGAAGGTCCGCGTCCACGCCGTGTCACGGAGGCAGTGCTCCGCGTTGGCCTCCGTGACACGTTGCTTGTTATTTCGGAAAAAATTTCCCACTAGTATAAATAGCACACTTAGGTTTTTTTTAAGCAGTTTTTTAGTTTTTAAACTGAGTTCAGAAGTGGAGAGCAAGGACGTGGGTTAGGAGCAGTTGAGGAACGAAAAAGCTAAGGGATTTCTTCTCTTCTTTTCTTCTTTCTATCAATTGTACGTATGATTTACACTCATTTTAGGATGATCAATCCACAAATGAGTGGCTAATTCTCTTCTTTGCTGAGGTTTTGAACATGTGTAGTGAATTTTGATTGTAAATGATATGGTTTTCTTCTTCTTCTTCCATGTTGTTCTATTAATTCTTGTTTTTACTACATTAGTGCTTGGCCAACATTAATGTACATCTAAAAAGTCCAATTTCACTCGAAAGAGCAAGAAATTGGAAAGTTGTGAATTAATAGGGTATTGTTCTTAACTTGATTTGGAAAAATTGGGTTTTGATGTGCTTTCCTGATAGAAATATACTTGAAAGCCGTATTAGTCAATTTAGGAACCGAAATTGTAGTGCTAGGTCATAAATTGCATTTGATCACAGAAATGTAGACGGATGGTTTATGATTCTAAAGTGAAATTAAATACGAGAGTTTTAATTTCTAGGCGAATGTTCTTGGCTAGCAACATGAAGAAGAGATTAACCAAATTATCATGATTATCAAGTTCATTACTTGTTCTTAACCTTGGCATGTTCATATCCATTGTCTAAATTCACAGTAAATAGTGGTTATAAATTGTAGTAGATATAGTTTAGAAACAAAAACTCAAGTAACTGTTGGTTACATTGTTGTTAGCATAATTAGAAGTGAAATAGGAATATAGTAAACTAGGCAACTTTACATATCTTGAGCCTCCTTGGATCGATACTTGGCTACTTAGCCACTTTATTACTTCTTTGACCACGTGCACTTGCGTGTCGGTTTTTAACCCATACCAGAACACCCGAACAATGTTCTGCAAAACAAAAATGCAGCGACAGATTGAGTCAGAGAATTCTTGAGGATGAGCTCACCAGAGTTTCTTGGGTCGAAGGTGGACGAGGATCCATATGAGTTTATCGATGAGATTGTAAAGATCACTCAGGAGGGTGAATGGAGTTGAGTGTGCTGATTTGGCCTCATATCAGTTGAAGGGGGTCGCACACATTTTGTTTAGACAGTGGAAACATAGTAGGGCGGCCGGAGCAGGCCCTGTCAATTGGGAGTAGTTTCAAGTTTCCTTTCTAGATCGGTTTTTCCCTAGTGAGATGAGGGAGCTAAAAGCAGCTGAGTTTTTGAATCTTAAGTAGGAAAAGAGGATGGCTCAGTAGTATGACCTTGAGTTCACTCGTCTATCAAAGTATGCCCCAGAGTTAGTGGTTGATCAGAGGGTGCAAGTGAGCAAATTTGTTCATGGGATGGCGTATTATTTAGATAAGGATTGTAGGACCTCTATGCTCCATTAGGATATGGATTTCCCTCGGATAGTCTTGTACGCCTAGTAGAGAGAGGTCAAGAGGGCCAGGACTGATAGTTATAGATTCTCTCAATCAAGGTCAGGTGGTGGGCACCGACAACAGACCCACCAGAGGTCTTCATCCCCAGCATCTTCAACGTTGAGTGTGCCATCCAGACCTAGACACGACTAGAGAGGACGAGCATCAGGCTCTAGGGGTCAGAGCAGCAGTCCCACAGATTCCAGCTTCCCAGCTTGCCGCAAGTGCGGTCAGGGGCACACGGGTCAGTGCTTGGTGGGTACAAGTGTTTGCTTCAAGTGTGGGAAGCCCGGGCATATGCTAAGAGATTGCCCAGCAGCTAGACAGGGCCATGATGGGGGTCGAGGACCAGCTTCTAGTTTAGAAGCTCCATTTGCACGCCTAGCATAGTAGGGAGCATCTACTAGCACAAGTGGCGGCCAATGCCAAAATAGATTCTATGCTTTAGCATCCCGCCAGGAGCAAGGGGTCTCCTCGAACATGGTAACTAGTATGTTTTGAGTTTTCCATCTCGATCTTTATGCTTTGTTAGATCCAGGGGCTTATTTGTCATTTGTTACGCCCTATGTTGCTAGTTTTTTCAACGTAAGTCCCAAAATCTTCTCAGAACCCTTCTTAGTCTCTACTCTAGTTGGTTATTCAGTTGTAGCTAGATGGGTGTATAGAAATTGCCTGATCACAGTCCTTCAGAAAATCACCTCAGTAGATCTAGTAGAGTTATCCATGATCAATTTTGATGTTATCCTCAACATGAATTGACTATTTTCATGTTATGCCTAGTTAATTGTAGAACTCAGGTAGTAGAGTTCAGATTTTTGAGTGAGACAGTCATAGAGTGGAAGGGTACCTGTCGGTCATTTCATTTCTTATCTTAAGGTTAGAAAGATGATGTCCAAAGGTTGCATATGCCATCTAGTTAGGTTTAAGGACGTGACATCCGAGACCCTGATTATCCAGTCAATCCCGGTAGTAAGTGAGTTCCCAGAGGTCTTTCCAGATGATTTTCCAGGAATCACCCCTGAGCGGGAGATTGATTTTGGTATTGACCTTCTTCCCAATACGCAACCTATACCTACCCTCCTTATAGAATGTCTCCAGCTGAGCTAAAGGAGTTGAAAGATCAGTTGAAGGACCTTCTAGACAAGGGTTTCATCAGACTTAGCAAATCTCCATGGGGTGCATCGGTTCTCTCTATCTGAAAGAAAGATGGTTTTCTTCATATGTGTATTGATTATTGATAGTTGAAAAAGGTCACCATCAAGAACAGGTACCCTCTACCCAGGATTGATGATTTGTTTGAGCAACTTCAGGGTGCCAAGTTCTTTTCAAAGATAGATCTCAAGTCCGAATACCATCAGCTCAGGGTTCAAGAGAGTGACATTTCGAAAATAGCCTTCAGAACTTGGTATGGTCACTATGAGTTTGTAGTTATGTCTTTTGGAATAACGAATGCTCCTACAGCTTTTATGTATCTAATAAACTGGGTGTTCAAGCCATATCTATACACGCTTGTGATCGTGTTCATTGATGATATCCTTATATACTCTCGGAGCAAGGAGGAGCTTGCCGCCCATCTGAGGGTGGTGTTGCAGACTTTGAAGGATCGTCAATTATATGCAAAATTCAGTAAATGTGAGTTTTGTTAAATTCTATGGCATTTTTGTGCCATGTGGTGTCAAGTGAGTGCATAAAGGTGGACTCTCATTAAATAGAAGCGGTGAAGAATTGTCTTAGACCAGTGAATCCTTCGGATATCAGAAGTTTCTTGGGTTTAGCCGGGTACTATCAGAGATTTGTTGAGGGATTTTCATCCGCTGTAGTTCCATTGACCAAATTGACTCAAAATAAAGTAAAGTTCCAATGGTAGGAGGCTTGTGAGAGGAGCTTCCAGGAGTTAAAGACTCAACTAATCTCAACACTGGTGTTAACCCTACCAGAGGGTACTGATAGGCTTGTGGTGAATTGTGATGCTTTGAGAATCAGACTTGGTTGCATATTGATGCAGCACGGCAAGGTTATAACATATGCTTCCAAACAGCTGAAAGTTCATGAGAAGAATTACCCAACCCACGATCTTGAGTTGGCGGATCTGGTATTCGCCTTAAATATATAGAGACACTATTTTTACGGGGTCCACATGGATGTGTTTATGGACCATAAGAGTGTGCAATATGTGTTTACCCAGAAGGATCTCAATCTTCGACAAAGGAGGTGGTTGGAGCTACTCAAGGATTATGACATGAGTGTCCTTTACCATCAGGGCAAGGCTAATGTAGTAGCACACACACTTAGTAGACTCTCTATGAAGAGTTTGTCCCATGTGGATGAGGGGAGACGGGAGTTGGTGAAGGATGTACGTCGTCTTGCAAGGTTGGGAGTTCGGTTGGTTGACTCGACTGATGGCGGTAATATTGTTCAAAATAGAGAAAATCATCCTTGGTTACTGATGTAAAAGCTAGACAAGCTGAGGACCCTATTTTGGTAAAGTTAAAGGAGGCCGTTCAGAATCAGAAGGCAGAGGTATTCTCCAAAGGGGGAGATGGTGTGCTTCGATACCAAGGTCACTTATGTGTTTTGGACGTTGATGGTTTGAGAAATCGTATGTTGCATGAGGCTCATGATTCCAGGTATTCTATACATCCCGATGCCACCAAAATGTACCGTGACCTAAGGAAAGTCTATTAGTGGAATGGCATGAAGAAGAACATAGAAAAATTTATGGCTAAGTGTCCAAACTGTCAGCAGGTGAAGATTGAGCACCAAAGACCCGGAGGTGTGCTCCAAGATATTAGTATTCCTACTTTGAAGTGGGAAGAGATCAATATGGACTTCATAACAGGTTTGCCTCGCACTCCCCTGCAATATGACTCCATTTTGGTGGTCTTGGACAGGTTGACCAAAGTTGCTAATTTTCTATTGGTCAAAACCATTGATTCCGCGGAGGATTATGCTAAACTATACATTCGGGAGTTGGTTTGATTGCATGGAGTGCCTTTGTCCAGTATATCTAACAGAGGTACTCAGTTTACCTCTCAGTTTTGGAGGTCGCTTAAAAAAGGACTGGGTACTCAAGTCAAGCTCAGTAAAGCATTTCACCCGCAAACGGATAGTCAAGCGAAGCGGACAATTCAGACTCTCGAGGACATGTTGAGAATGCATGATAGACTTCAAGGGTATTTGGGATGACCATTTGCCTCTTATCGAGTTTGCATACAATAATAGCTACCATTCCAGCATTCAGATGGCTCCGTTTGAGGCTCTCTATAGGCAGAGATGTAGATCACCATTCTTTGGTTTGAAGTCAGTGAAGCTGCAATGATAGGACCAGATTTAGCCCATGAGGCCATGGAGAAGGTTAAATTCATATGGGACAGGTTGAAAATGGCTCAAAGTCGCCAAAAGTCCTATGCCGATGTGATGAGGAGAGAACTTGAGTTCGAAGGGGATGATTGGGTATTTCTAAAGGTGTCTCCTATGAAGGGAGTGATGAGGTTTGGAAAGAAAGGGAAACTCAGCCCTCGTTATGTTGGCCCCTATTGAATTGTGAAACGGGTTGGCAAGGTGGCATACGAATTGGAGTTGCCCTCAGAATTAGCTTCCGTTCATTTTGTTTTTCATGTATCACTCTTGAAGAAGAGTTTGGGTGATCCAACTTTGGTGGTTCCGGTAGAGACTGTGGGTGTGAGAGACAACCTTAGATGAGGAGATTCCGGTGGAGATATTGGATCGTTAGGTTCGGAGGCTAAAGAACAAGGAGGTAGCTTCAGTCCAGGTATTATGGAGGAATCAGCATGTTGAGGGAGCTACATGGGAAGCCGAAGCAGATATGATGGCTAGATACCCATACCTATTCCCTTCAGGGTCAGTCTTAGTTTGAGGTATCAATTTTTGTCCTAGTACTTTATGTAGTTTCATGTTCAGTTCATGTGCTTATTTTTCTTTTATGTCAAACTATGTATGTGTGGTTTGTGAATTCAGTTCAGCCATGTAGTTCAGTTCAGAGGTAGTCATTCCGTCAGTTTTCAGCTTAAATGATCGGTATTTGAATATGATGATTGCATTTCTCTGCTTTTTTGTATGTTTTTCAACATTCAAGGAAGAATGTTCCCAAGGGGGAGATATTGTGATACCCCAAAATCCCAATGATCAGACCTGGGAGTTGAAATGGAGAAAACTGGAAATCTAGCACTAGGTCACAGAATAAGTCGTCCTGTGACCCGTGGGGTAGACCACGAGTCATGAAGAGACTCATGGTGAGGTATAGGACTTGAGTTGGAATTTGAGATTTTGGAGTCTCTAGAGACCTGACCACGAGTTGTGGTCAGTCCCCACGACTTGTTGAGTCAGTCGTGGTCAAGGGCTATGAGAAGGTGAAGAAAAGCTTGACAGTGTACCCTACGGCTGGTCACCACGAGTCGTGGTCAGACCACGATTCGTGGGATGAGTCGTGGCCAGCCGGTTGCTGATGATTTGAGAATTTGGGCAGTGAAGGTTGTTCGGTGCTTTGGTTGGGGTTATAAACCGACACGCAAGTGCACGTGGTCAAACAAGTAGTAAGTGGCTTAAGTAAGCCAAGTATCGATCCAAGGAGACTCTGGATAAGTGAAAATTGCTTAAGTATACTATATTCTATCTCACTTCTAAATATGTTGACAACAACGTAACCAACAGTTGAAAAGTTTGTTTTATAAATTATGTACTAAAACTACTGACAATTATCTACTTTGAATTTAAACTATGGATATGAGCATGCCAAGGTTAAGAACATGTAATGAAACTGATTATAATCATAAATTGGTTAATCCCTTCTTCCAGTTGCTAGCCAAGAACATTAGCCAAGAGATTAAAACTCTCGTATTTAATCTCACTTAAGAATCATAAACCATCCGTCTACATTTCTATGATCAAATGCAATTCATGACCTAGCAATACAATTCCGGTTCCTAAATTGACTAATACGGCTTTCAAGTATATTTCTATCAGGAAAGCACATCAAAACTCAATTTTCCCAAATCAAGTAATGAACAATACCCTATTAATTCACAACTTTCCAATTTCGTGCTCTCTCGAGTGAAATCGGACTTTTTAGATATACATTAATGTCGGCCACACACCAATGCAGTAGAAACAAGAATTAATAGAACAACATGGAAGAAGAAGATGAAAAACCATATAATTCAATAATCAAAATTCATCACAAATGTTCATAACCTCAGCAAGGAAGGGAATTAGCCACTCATTTGTGGATTAATCATCCTAAAACAAGTGTTAATCATACAAACAATTGAGTGAAAGAAGAAAGAAGGAGAGAAAAAACCCTGAACTTTTCGTCCCTCATCTGCCTGTAACCCACGTCCTTGCTCCACCAAGTCTGAATTATGAAAAAATGAGCCTAAGTGTTCTATTTATACTAGTGGGAATTTTTCCCGGAATAACAAGCAACGTGTCACGGAGTGCATCGCGGAGCACTGCCTCCGTGACACAGCGTGAACGCGGACCCTCTCTGGAAATTGGGGGTCCGGGAATAAAGCACCAACGTGGCACGGCGTGCAACGCAGAGGCTTGTCACCGTGCCACGGAGCTGTCGCGAGGCTCCACTGGAAATTTGTGCATTTTTCACCCTCCAGGCAGAATGCTTCCGCGATGGCAGCGTGACACGGCTCCATCGCGGAGCCCCTTTATTTGGTGCAGTCCAATGCCTTTTCCGTGCTTGAATCCAAGTCCAACTCCGATATTGCTACAACATGCATTTTAGCTCCTCGAAATCACATTTTACCTACAAAACAATGCTAATCATGTTGGTTAGTATAAATTCACATTTTATTACCAATTACATGAAAATGTATACACATTGCACGATAAACAAGGCAAAAATGATACGTTTGAGAATCACTTGGGCATATAAATCTGCCCAAGATCAAAGGTAATGAGTGGTGACCACAACTCGTGGTCACCAGTAACGACTCGTAGGGTCCCCCGTGGTGATTCCCAAACGAATTTTGGATAGTTGATGTGCTTTGGATTTGCATCACATTCGACACTCAAAACTAAGAAAATAGCATGGAGTTAGGTGTATTTATGTGGATATGAGATACTTTTCCTTTTTTATAGGATAAATAGGTGTTGGAACTGAAAATTGCAAAAGATAGCTTAAAAAGTGCAAAATGGGCAAAATGTGCAGATCATAGTACGGATCGTAGGGAGGACCTGCGAGTCGTACTGGTGGCCGTGAGAAGTTGTTGAAAGTTAAGGCTGAGCAGATGTGACCCACGAGTCCCAAATTTGACATCACTAGCACCATGATTCAGCTGCTAAATATTAAAGGGGTGTTTAGTGGTCACGCAGTGGATGACGCCAACCTGCACCTAATGAACTTCGTAGGAATATGCAAGGCGTACAGGTTGCCCGGAGTAAGCTAGGATGCAATATGGCTCAGACTCTTCCCTTTTTCTCTATCAAGGGAAGCTACTTTGTGGTAATCGAAGCTGCCCAACGACTCCATAACCAACTGGAGGGAGCTTAAACAGGCCTTTTTGGAGAGATTCTTTCCCCCGTCTAGGATGTTACAGCTAAAATATGAGATCTATAATTTTAGACAGATCAAGACTGAGGCACTTCATGAACTTGGTTGAGATTCAAAAAGAAATTGACTAAGTGCCCCAACCACAAAATTCCAGATGATAGTTTGTTGAAAATGTTTTAAAGGTCTCTGAACAATAGCACCAAGGCTGTAGCAGACACGGTAGCTGGAGGAGCATTGATGAGTCACACCCGGGAGCAAGCTGCCACCATTCTCGACACGGTGACTAAGACTAACAGGGCCTGGCATACGAGGAAAGCTGATGCAGTGGCAGGCACATATGTTGTTGGTTTGACTGCAGACCAATGTAGAAAAGAAGAGGAGCGCGACCAGGAGTTAGCTCACATGCGCATATCATTGGACTTGTTGATAAAGAATATTATGGGAGCTGGAGCTAAACAGATTAATGCAGTGGGTACTCAAGGAAGGGAGCAAGGAGTTGATCACTCTGATTCTGAGGAGGAGGAAAACTTTTTGGATAGCCAGGGGACGAGTTTCTGAACCAACGCCTAAGCCTCTGGACAAGACAATTGGCGCCAAGGTTCTGGAAATCAAGGTCGGAACCAGTATAGAGACAACTACAACAAAAATGGGTTCAGAGATAGGAGTCGAAGTCGTGAGCGCGAAGGTGATTGGAGGCGCAATGATGATTATCGCAATGACCGGGCTGGATTCTATGTGCCTCCCAATGCAAGAGAAGGGGAGGCTGGTTATTTAAAGTTGGAGAGCATGATGCCTGAGATGTTGAAAAAGTTGAGGTCCACTGATGATTAGCTGAAGGAGATCCGAGGTGATTTCTCAAGTATGGGTCAAAAGCTGGAATCTCATGCTACTGCCATCAAGCAAATTGAACACTAGCTTGGGCAATTGTCAACATCAATCAACCCTAGACAAAAGGGTACACTGCCTAGCAACACTGTCCAAAATTTGAAGAACGATGCACATTGTATAGCGGTAATGACTAGGAGTGGTAAAACCACAGTTGACCCCCCGTTTCCGGTTGAAGTTGAATGGAAGAAAGAGAGCATAATGGAGGATGATGATACTAGTGCTGAGAAAGAGACTGGTGAGTTACAAGAGGCCCTGAGAGGTGAGAAGGAACCTGTCATGGATCAAGGGGCAACGCAAGTGCAAAACGCTATCCCACGACCACCACCACCATTCCCCCAAAGGATGAAGAAGAAGGTGGAAAATGGTAAGTTCCAAAAATTCCTTTTAATGCTTAAGCAGCTGTCTGTGAACATACTATTGGTCGAAGCGTTAGAGAAGATGCCACGATATGCAATGTTTATGAAGGACCTAGTGACAAAGAAGACATCTGTGAGCATGATCCTATTGAAAATGTGCATCACTATAGTGCCATAGCTACAAGGGTCTTAGCATAGAAAAAGGAGGACCCAGGTGACGTCACTATACCATGTATGATTGGCAATGTTGAGTTCACAAGGGCACTCTGTGATCTGGGAGCTAGCATTAATTTGATGCCCTTGACTGTATTCAAGAAGTTAGGATTGGGAACTCCTACACCGACCAACATACGGCTACTGATGGCCGACAAAATAGTTAAGAAGCAGGTGAGGATCCCGATCGATATTCTTATCAAGGTAGATAAATTTATATTCCTAGCAGACTTCATGATTTTGGATTGCGAGATTGATTATGAGGTCCCCATCATTTTAGGGCGACCATTACTTGCAAGTGGGAGAGCTCTAGTAGATGTAGAAGTTGTCCTGTTGAAGTTTAGGTTGAAGCAAGAGGAGGTCACGTTCAACACTACAAGGCAATGAAGCAACCCAAGGAATTTAGTGTGATCTCAGCACTGGAGGATGAGTATGAATCACTTGACGAATACTGAGTAGTCAAGAGATTTGTTTCGTACCGCGACGTTAAATCAACACTTCTTGGGAGGCAACTCAAGTGGTGAACTGGTGAAGTATGAGTAACCAGCCTTCCTATGTTGTGCCGCAACGTTAAATCAAGCGCTTTTTTGGGAGGCAACCCAAGTTATTGAACTAATGTGTGCTTAGTGTGCAGGGAAAATTGAAAACAGGAGGCTGAAACATCAGCTACTATGGCTCTCTGTACAACCCGTAAGGAGATCAAACAAGCCATAGCAGCAGTCGTGGTGAGGTTCAGAACAAAAAGATTCCATTCCCGACCTACGAGTCATCTTACGGATCGTATCTCAGTGGTACGAGTCATCGGATGTATTCGTAGGTCATCAGGTAAGTTTTCTTTAACAAGTTTCCCACGAGTCAAAGGGATGAGACGTAGGGTCTACCTATGACTCCTGGTACGAGTCGTGACGGGTCACAATGCCCAGATTTTTTTAATTTGTCCCTACCTATTTAAACTTCAACTTACACCCTTCTCCCACCCAATCACCACAAACCCATGAATGAAGTAACCTCCACCACACCCGTAGCTTCTCATCACCAAGGAATCGAGCAAAAATCCTTGCTCCAACTAAGTTTGCAAAGCCTTAGAAGTTGATTTTTGGTCCATGAAAAAACAAACAAGTAAGTATTCCACTTTGAATTTCTTCAATCACTCAGGAATAAAAGTGGAAGGGGCCGAAACTCAAGCCCGTGTGAGTCGATTGTGATACTCGAAATGGGTTCAAAAGGAAATGCAATTTTATTGAGTTGAAACTGTGATACTCATGAAAACTTAAATGAATGTTGATTGTTGGGTTGAGTTTGAAACTTTAATTTTTTAAGGGGTTATGGGCTACGGGTTATGGCTAAAATAAAAAGGAGAGGGTTGAGCACTGTTAAAATGAGTTCGAAACATACCTAAACCTGGGGAAATTCTGAGTACCCAAAATGTGACAAAAAGAACCAATGCACACTGAGAAAACAAAATACAACAAAGGTTTGAAAGGGTACAAGGCACAGTACGGATTGTATTTAGACACTATGAGTCATACTGAGCACTCCTACCCCAAAACTGAACAATGTCACACAGCAAATATCTCAATACGACTCGTGGAATCGACCTACGGGTCGTACCATGAGTCATAGAAAAAAATTCAAAAGAAAATTAAAATAGAGCTACATCAGAAGACTTAATGTACGGACCGTACCTTCATGGTATAAGTTGTACCCTCGATTCATAGCTTAGATGACACAGAATCTGGGACCTCCTACGAGTCGTACCTTCGTGGTACGACTCATACTATCGACCAGGGATGAAACACTGCAACTTTCTTTTATAATTTCTCTTTTTCAAAAACAAAATGCTAACTTCTTTCTCTACAAGTACAATGACATACAAAGGTAGGGCAGACAAACCAAAAGCCCAAAGGAGATTGATTGATGAACCGACTAACTCGGAGTCTGACAAAGCTGGAGACTCACCTACTGGTTCGATTGAGGAGTATCAAATCGACACCTTGGAAACCGATGGAACCAGATACACTAGGGCGAGAGCAAAGGCCCTAGCTGAAGCAAACACTGCCACATCCGCTCAAGCTCCCTAGACTAAAGAGGGAGTTAGAGAGGAACGTCAAAAGTCAGGAAGTGACTCTAATGCTGAAGAAGGGTCAGGGGAGACACCGAGTGGAGAAGAGAGTGGCAGTGAAGAAACAAAGGAGGAGGCACCTGCTGCTGCACAGGAACAGACCCCACACAGGGAAAACCGTACAATTCAATTAAGAATACCGGGAGCCAAAGAGATCTATGAACAAGGTATCTCTCTCACCGCCAAAAATAAGACACAGAGGAACATTCAAGAAGAACCATAGATCCTCACAACTGCATTGAATGAACTTGAGGAGATGAAGTAGATATTTAGCTTTTATGGTTTTGAGTGGATGGCCAAGACTCCAACACAGTACATAGAAAATATAGTTCGGGAGTTCTATGCCAACTACTTGTCCGCAATGGAGGTAAAGGCAAAGGATGGGCAGAAAATAAAAGACCAACCTCGTCTGGAGAGTGTTATGGTCCGACGTCAAGAAGTTGATATATTCGAGCGGACCATTGCTCGATTGTTGTACGACCCACAGTTCTTGCCTACCAGGATGATGCCAGAGTACGATTACAGGGTGGAGGCAATGAAGTATATCAGATCCCTGAGTATGCAGGAGCGGCAGAGGCTGCTGCAATGGCTAGTAGAGGTGATTGTTGAGAACAAGAATGAGGCTGAATGGGTTATAGGTTGAAAGAAGGTGACCAAGAATTCACTGAACTTCATTGCAAAAGCCTTTTGGACACTAGTGCGCCATTGGTTAGCACCTACGGTCAACGACAACACACTAAGTGCTGACAGAGCGACTTTGGTTGCATGCCTCATGTCACATTACCCCATCAATATTCTGAGGATCACAGCCAATGAGATACGAGACCGGGAAGTGGGAGTAAGCACTACTATCCCATTCTCGATTCTTATATTCAGATTATGTATGGAGGTAGAAGTTCCACGGGCTAATGATCGATTGATTGGAGGCCAAAGGATTGCAGATATAAGCCTTATCCGGGATGAGATGAACCCGGTAAGCAGATATAGGATTCCCATAGTTATCCCAGTAGCTCAGCCAGTAGGGGACATACAGGTGAATGTCCCCATGACACAGGAGCAAAGTGAGACACCGGCTATAGACGTCGGTCATTCAGAGTAAACTCCTAGCACCTCAGCTACACCATTGCCCAGCATGTAGGCTCAGACACCAACAAGGTACATCTTGGTACCGTAGGACTTCATCCAAAAGCTAGCTAAGAGATTGACCATAGAAGAGCATAAGATTCAGGCCATGATGGATAATGTAAAACTATTTGTCAAGTTATGGATAGAGGTAGAAGCTCAGGTGCTACATGCCCGTCTAGATAGTTTTGAGAGTCGTTTCAATGAGAGAATGGCAGAGCATACCAATACTAGCAGTCTCTGTGCAGAGTTGGGGGATCTTTGGAGCCAAGTAGTTGAGTTGTCATCATGACAACCAACAGTGTTAGCAGCCCCCACTCTTCTAGACCTAGATGTCGAGCTTGATGAGGATATTAATTTGGCAGCATACTGGGAGCCGACCACAACTGGTGATAAAGGCAAAAAGAGAGTTGTTGAAGATGCTAGTGAGGAGAGTTTAAGAAAAAGAAGAAAGAAGGAGAGGAAAGGGCACAAGTGGGCTAGAGCAGCTAGCATGCAGACTCATGACACACATATGACTGAGCTGCATAAGAGAGCTAGAGGATCAAGTAGCTCAACCGTACCCCAGCCCAAGCTTGCCCGTGGGCATGACCCTTTGGGAGAGCCACATTCAGCCTAGATATTTTCAGAGGCCGTCCAAGAGGCCACGACTATTGGGGGGGACCACTCCCCCTATTGACACATAATTGAGTGCGCCGACCACCTCTAGCGCCACTATTGCAGCAGAGGTACCACCTTCGCGAGATGATAGGAGTTCCTATTGCACCACAAGTATGTTCTCTTCCCTATGATCTTCTAGATGATGCTTCGGGGATGAAGCTAACTTTTCAAAAGTGGAGGGGGTGTACTTGTGATTTTTGGGATTTTTGGTCTGTTTGAGGATTTTTCTTGTCGTGTTTATTTTCCCTCATACATGCTATCTAGTAGAACCGATATGTGTATGATTTTTATTTTTAGTTTGTGATTTTTGTTTTATTAGAAAGTAGCTTAGGAGTACTCAACCAAGAAAATTTCACTAGTTTTGGTTTTTGTAAAAAATTGACCCTGTTTAAAAATTTTCTGATATATTAGCTATGTATTTGTGACAACATGCATGATTGTTGTGGATCTTTGGATGTCATTTATTTTTTCAGCGTGAGTAGTTTTGTTAAGCCATGTATAAACCAGACAGATGAGGTGAAAATAGTTCATGTACCATGTGTGAGTGAGGTATATTAGTCAGTGCGGTATTGTGTTGTAGATCTAGAACTTGCCTAGTTGGTCTCTGCATAGGATAAGAATGGTTGGTTAGAATATGATCATATGCCATTATTTGTTTAGCTCACTTTTAGCCTATAATGCCCTACCAAAAGTTGCATGAATTCCTTGATCCCAAGTTTTGAGCCTTAATAGACCATTATTTCTTTGATTTACTGATTAACTATACCCATTTTTTTGTAATGAACCTATTTTTGCCTTGGTCCTTCCTTGGATATTTGAACCTCAACATAAGCAAAATACTTAAGTTGAGGGTGGCTAGAGTAGGGGTGCATAAAAGGTGGGAATGGAAGAAAGGAAAAGAAAAGAAAATAAAGAAATGGTAGAAAATGAGGTGTGGTAAGATGAAAAGAAAAGGATGAAAAAAGGCTGTAAATGTTGAAAAACAAAGCTCAATGAAATTTTGAGAAGGCTGAAAGAAAGTGAAAACTCACCACACCCATGCAAATGTGAATAAAAAGGAGAAAAAGGGGGAAAAGGGAAATGAATGAATAAAAGGGTGAATTAGGTGAATGGTGTAGCCAATGTATGTAGTGCCAAGGAAGGAATAGTCACTTATAAAATCTTTCATCTTTATCATGTCCAGCCCTGAGCCTACATTACAAGCCAGACCAAGTCCTACAGTGATCTTAACTCGACCATCTGAAAAACCAAAGCAGAGAAAATAAGGCAAAGCCTATGGTATCTGACACATAATACTTCTAACCTCTTTGTGAGAGTGAGTGCTTACTTATTAAGTCCCATGCTATGTCTGACAATTCATATCTGAGAGGGGACTTCATTTGTGTGATGGTACATGGATTATGTTTGCTTTTACTGTTGGTCTGTATGAAAAACATTGGTGATGACTCGACTTCCTGTTGATAGCTAGATGACATGTCTTGATCCCTGTTTATGATGTTTTGAGGTCTCTTGTAATGCATTAGTTGATGTGGTTCCATGAGAAAGGGTCAATACAGTTTGTATAGAAAGTGCAGGTTTGTTTGAGTATTGACTGTAGTATCTTAAGTCTATTTTCTAGTTGAGTGTCGTGTTCTAGTTTTTCTTTTCTTTTTCTGAGGACATGCAAAAGTCTTAAGTTGAGGGTGTTGATGTGCTGTGAGTTTGTAGCACATTCGACGCTCAAAACTAAGAAAACGGCATGGACTTAGGTGTATTTATGTGGATATGAGGTACTTTTCTTTTTGTTACAGGATAAACAGGTGTTGGAATTGAAAATTGTAAAAGATAGCTTAAAAAGTGCAAAATGGACAAAAAGTGCAAACCACAGTACGGATTGTAGGAAGGACCTAGGAGTCGTATTGGTGGACGTGAGAAGTTGTTGAAAGTTAAGGCTGAGAAGATGTGACCCATGAGTCCCAATGTGATTCGTAGCAAGCCTGTACGAGTCGTAATGAGGAAGTCGTGATGAAATCCAAAAGAATTGCATCTGAGTCTGACTCCTTCTACGAGAAGAAAGTATGACTCATAAGAAGAAGGTACAAGTCGTACCATTCTGGTCGTGATGAACTTTAGAAAAACTTTAAAATCTCTTATTCAAAGTACGAGAGCTCAGTACAAGTCGTGATTTGATGGTACGAGTCATACCTAGATCCAACACTTAGCCAGAATTTAGCCAGATGAGATTGTACGAGAGGGAGCACTATGGATCGTAGGTCGAGTCGTCGCACTGGGGGCGACAGATATGGAAATTCACCCTATTGGCTTATGAAAAGGATTATTGTGTCTGTATAAATATGTTTTAGGTTTTATTTTTATAGGAGGACATCAGTTTGATAGTTTTAGAGAGTAGAAACCTTGAGATATAGAGAATTGAGTTGGTCTTAACATTTGATCAACCGTTTATTGAATTCATCTTGTTATTGCTACTTGTTTTTCAAGATTTTTGTGGAGTAATTGAAGGAAGTGTTTTTTTTCTCAATAATTATTGTAAGTATTGACTTTTATTCTTAATCATGAACGCTAATCACAACCTTGCAACCATGAGAGGCTAAAACCTCCATAGCTAGGGTTGTGGGAACCATGGTGAATTAACAAGATAGGGTTACACAAAGTGATCTTAAAACCAATACAAACACTTATATTGAATTTTATTCATGCTTGAACGTTTCTTAATGGTGCGCAACATTAAGAAGTGCCCAAATTCTTTACTTGCTTTGGTCGAAGAGGTAGAGATTAGGAAAAGAGAATTATAACGGAGCCTTGATCTTGATGATCATTGTATTAACTTGAGTTGTGGTCGTAGGATAGTTAAATCTGGAACTTAGTGATAATGGATTGTTTGAAAGCTCTCATGAGACTTGGTTGAGTGATTGAGTATAGTCATTCAATAGGGACTAGTCAGTCATTTGAATGAACCTAAGTTATCAGTTCTATAAGTAAGTACTGGTGATAATCACGAGTGTATACCCAAAGCAGTTATGAACCCATGGGGAACACAAACCCTAGTTATCCTTTGATATTGACATAATATTAGAATTTTGATATTTGGTTTTATTATTGATTTTCTTTAGAATCCCCTTATTTTGAAGTAACTACCTTACAAGTTCAGTTACCGGCTATAATCCAGTCTCCCTATTCCCTATGGGTTTGACCCCAACCTCTAGTTGGGTTCTTTATTGACAACGTCCGCTTCTCACTTCAATAAGAGGTATGGTTTGAGAATTATCAAAAAATGCACTCGACGACTTAAACCACGAGTCCTGGTCCTTGGTAACGATCCGTCCAGTCCCTCGTAGGGACTGGCAGTCAGTTATTTTCTACAAATTTAGTAAGGGCTTTTCCATAATTTCTATGATCCTAAGGCCTAAACAATGTCATTTTAAGCTATGAATGATGAGTTTTAAGAGGAGTAACTTCATAGTGGGTCATTCTTACTCATGCATGCAACGTTAGAGAGTTAGAGAGGTGATCAAGGTCATTTTTCCTTCAAGTTTCCTTCAATTCTTCCTTGGGCAATCAAGTAGTGGTAAAATCAGTCCATCTCAAGTATTAGGGTTATGAATAGGTTAATCCGTTCACACCCACGCCCAATCTCTCTCTAAATCATGGAAATTTCTATGTTGATTCGATGGGGTTTTAATCCAATGCATGAAATTCCTAGTTCTCTACATGGGTGTGATTTAAATATGTTTCTACTATTGAATTATGAGTCACGGGAAAGTTTTACATTGTTTTCAATTAAAATCATGTATCAAGCTTATAAATCAAAATGTCCATTTATGATAAGTTCATGAAAGTTGAGATTTATGATGAATGTTCAAGTACGATGAGATATTTTTGATGAAAAGCATGTTTTCAAGTTACCCATGTTTATGATCATGTTTTCAAGTAAATTAAATATTTCTAAGCATGTTGAATTATTTGCCAAGAACATACGTTCAAGAATGATTTATGATTTATGCTAAATTAGCTGACACATGATTTTGGAGTCTATACTCCCTATTTTATTCAGCTTGTGGTATGGTTTGAGCCAAGGCTCCTCGTGTATGATTTAGATTTGTATGTATTCATGATTATTCAGCTTCTTTAATAGGTGACGGTGAGCTTCATTGAAAAATGATGGAGAGCATAGGCATGTTATTGGGAGCAATTTCTAGCACCAAGTAGGCTAAAGGTCGATCACCCTATGCCTCAGAACTACGCGCCAAAGTAGGTTACTACTTATATATATATATATATATATATATATGTATATGTATGTATGTATGTATGTATGTATGTATGTATGTATTACTTTGGGACCTCCATTGTGAGCTATCCCCTCCCCGATTGGACCCGAGCTTGATATCAATATCATGGTATCGTCCTTAGTCCTAGTAAGTCTTTGGATGGCTCTACCCACTTGAGTGTGTTAGTTGGGACCACGTAAGCTCTATCATGGTGTGTCAGTTAAAAGAGGAGTCTCTCATTATTCTTGTTGATTTTAGTTATGCATGTTGATCATTCATGATATCTATATCGATATATGTTCTAAAGGAGGTTTGACCCAATATTTAGCTTTACTTATGACTATCAGATTTCAGCTTGGGTTAATCGATTTAGTTAGGATGTTATGCTATGTTGAGATCGTGATTTCAGAAAAATAGTATGCAAGCCCTACTCTTATATTATTATTTTTTATGTTTTTGTATTTTGCATGTTTTAAATGATTTTATGAATCTTCAGCTGCCTGGAAGCGTATGCTATCACTTTACCATGCTGCATCAATACACAACCAAGGTTGATCCTCGAAGCATCACAATATACCGCAAACCCACTGATACCCTCAGGTAGGGTTAACACTAGTGCTGAGGTGAGTCGAGTCTTCAACTCCTGGAAGATCCTCTCACAAGCCTTTGACCATTGGAACTTCACTTTATTTTGGGTCAATTTGGTCAATGGCGCTGCAATTGATGAAAACCCCTCAAAAAATCTCTGATAATAACCAACTAAGCTCAAGCTCCTTATATCTGAAGAAGTCACCGGTCCAGGCCAATTCTTCACTGCTTCTATATTCTGAGAGTCCATATTTTTACCCTCACTCGACACCACATGCCCAAAAAATTCCACTGAGTTCAACCAAAACTCGCATTTACTCAATTTAGCGTATAATTAGCGAATCTTGAGAGTCTGTAGCACCACCCGCAAATGAGCTGCATGCTCCTCCTCGCTCCGAGAGTATATCAGGATGAATAAACACGATCACGAACATATCCAAGTATGACTTGAACACCCTGTTCATCAAATCCACAAAAGCTGCAGGAGCATTATAAACTCGTAATGAACACACCGAGTCTTGAAGGCTGTCTTCGGGATGTCACTCTCCCGAACCATGAGCTGATGGTATCCAGTTCTGAGATCTATCTTCGAAAAGCACTTAGCACCCTGAAGCTGGTCAAACAAATCATCAATCCTGGGAAGAGACACATGTTCTTGATGGTGACCTTGTTCAATAGCCGATAATCAGTACACATACGAATAGAATCATCTTTCTTGTGGACAAAGAGAACTGGTGTACCCCACAGAGGTTTGCTAGGTCGGATGAACCCATTGTCTAAAAGGTCTTTCAGGTGCTCCTTCAACTCGGCTGGGGCCATTCTATAAGCAAGAAATGAGATAGAAGTTCAATACAAAAATTGATCTCCCACTGGGGAGGAATTCCTGATAGATCATCTGGGAACACTTCTGGATATTCACATGCTATCGAAACTAACTGGATAGTCGGGGTATCGGACGTAGCATCCTTAACCCTAATTGGATGGTACACACAACCCTTTGAAATCATCTTTCTGTCCTTAAGGGAGGAAATGAAATGAACTATAGGCACAGCTGAACAACCCTTCCATTCTAAGGCTGGCTCACCCAAAAATCGAAACACTACTACCCGAGTTCTACAATTACTGAGGTATAACATGTGAACAACCAATCCATGCCGACAATAACATCAAAATTGGTCACGGCTAACTCTACTAAATCTACTGAGGTGACTTTCTAAAGAACTATGGTAGGGTAATTTATATACACCCGTCTAGCTACAACTGAATCACCCACTGGAGTATAGATTGAAAAGGGTTCTAATAAGATTTCGGGACTGACTCCGGAACTAATAGAAACATAGGGAATCAAAAAAGACAAGGTATCCCCTAGATATAACAATGCATATACATCAAGATGTAATACTCGTAACATACCAGTGACTACATCTGGGGAGACCTCCTACTCCTGCGAGATGCTAGGGCATAGAATCTATTTTGGTGTTGCACGCCACCTGTGCTAGTGGAAGCACCCTACGGGATGGAATGTGCTGTCGGAGCTATTGAACTAGCGGTTGGGGTACGTGCTCCACCATCGCCTGATGTGGATGAAGGGCAATCTCTGAGCCTGTGTATGGGTTTTCCATAGCTGAAACAAGCATCTGAACCAACTAAACACCTCCTTGGGTAGTTCTTGCCACACTTCACACAGGCTTGAAAAGTTCAATCTCTTGAATGCTCCGCTAGCCACTTGAGCCTGACGCTCTACCCCTCTGATCACGTTTGGGTCGAGACGGGACACTAGCTGATGATGGTGCCTAGGCTAAGGATCTCTGGTGGGACTAATGACAGTGCCCATTTGGCCTCGATTGGGAGAATCTAATGCTATCAGTCCTAGCCCTCTTGGCCTCCCTCCCCTGCTCACTCCCCTGTACTGCCTCCATCTGTTGGGCAACAGGACTATTTGGGCAAAGTCAATATCCTAGAGAAGCATCGCAGTCCCGCAATCCCTGATCAAGGAGTCTGCTATACCATGTATGAAGCTGCTCACACGCGCCCTCTAATCCATCACCAACTTAGGTGCATACTTGGATAGACTTGTGAACTCCAAGGCATACTCCTAAACCGTCATCTTTCCTTGCTTAATTAAAAAACTCAGCCATTTTTAAATCTTTCCTCTCCCAAGGGAAGAACCGGTCAAGAAAAGAGGCAAGGAACTCATCCCAACTGATAGGGCCTACTTAGAATGCCCTACTATCCTTCCACTGTTTGAAATAAATGTGTATGACCCCCTTCAAATGATATGAGGACAAATCAGCACACTTCTCCCCAGTTACCCCCATAATCTGGGTGATCTTAGAAATCCCCTCTATGAATTCATGGGATCCTCAACCACCTTTGATCCAAGTAACTCAGGAGGGTTCACCCTCAGAAAGTCTTTAACACTCGCTGCCGCTACATTCCCGTGTTGTGGGACATGCGCTATTGCCTGCTGGTTGACCTGGGCTATCAAGGCCTATTCTAGCATCTAAGTGGCTGCCCTGAATTCAGCATGGGAAACCGGCTCTAGTGGATGGTGCTCATGGGCTAGTGGGGCCTGTTGGTGCCTATCTCCATTGCCATCCTTGTGGCCATTTCCATTTTTATTTCTTTTGACGTTAACTCTGCAGGGAGGCATGATTGTGCAACCGTGAATAGCACGAGTTAGAAGGATAGAGAGACATTTTACCACACAACATAGATCATTAAAGAAGGAAATATTTCCTATGTTTCATAGCCTCTTCTTCATTAGTGTGGCGCGCTTCACACCCATGTAAAAGACTATACTTAACGCAGCTTTTGGACATTCTAGGACACTTCAAATCCTATGGCTCTAATACCAAGTTTGTCACGACCCGAACATAGGCCAAGATTGAGACATGGGACAAGGAACTCCAAAAGGCTTCAAGTCGACCCATGGCATGAACATAACGTCAAACTTAGTAAGATAAAGCGGAAAATCAATATAACTAACAAAGCAAAAGTGTAATTATAACACGAAATCAGAACTAGAATTTGTATCATACATGACAAGTTGATTACTATGCAAAGTCTAAAAGCCTCTAACATACCTAATGGGTTGATGGGAAAACGTCCCAAACTTACCCGACATGTCTGAAAACTGAAAGACATAATACAACTGATAACATAGGGCCCTCACAAGATGAGGACTTACCAATAAATACTGAGAATGGCTAACTCCGAAAGTCTGACTAGAAGGACTGAGCCTGGATGTCGGAGCCTGTATCATAAGACGATATAGCATAATATGTGTGGTTAGTGATGAAGGGTGTACTTACGCACTTCATAGACGTATTTTTCCCATACTTTACTATGTTTTGAGAACAAATTATGTGTGTTTTCATGTGTTTATGTTACATATTTGTGAAAATGTCTAACATACATGATGAGATGTTTTTAGGTCATAAAATGATGAATTTGAAGGTATTAAGGCCTATTGATCAAATATGAAGAAGTGGGATCAAAAGATGCAAAAATTGAAGTTTGCACAACATTAGCACTGCCATGCACAATGTAGCCGCACACTGGCGCAAGGCCAGGTGCGGCGCGGCCCTCCTTCAGCGCAACAGCAGGCGCGAGGTGCCATCACTTCTCGGTGATGGAAGGTGCAAGGTAGCTTCCTTCTAGGCGTGTTGGCATGTGCCAAGAGGAACTGGACGCAGAAGTGGCAAGAGGCGACGTGGCAAGGGTGTTCGAACGGGTAAAATGGGTCTCCTAAATCAACTAGGAGGAGGAAATTAACAAATCCCAAGCCAAATTCAACAAGGAACAAGGAAAACATAAATCTACTATAAATACCCTATTATTTTCGTGTAATAGAGTCACACTTTAGAATCAAGTTTTAAGTTTGAATGTCTTCAAGTGTGGAAGCTTTACATCAAGTTTCAAGTCTTACAATCTAGTTTTGAGAGTTAGTTTTAATTTGAGATACGATTGTAAAGTTGTTCTTCCGAATTTTGCATTAATCAAGTGAAGGTTTTTCTGATCATTGTTGTAAGTATTATTTTAAGCTTTTGTCTATGAATGCTATTAAAATACTTATGAACATGATAGGCTAAAACTACCACAACTAGGGTTGCGGAAAACATGGTGAATTAACGAACTAGGGTTAGCATAAAGTGAGTCTAAAACCAATACTAAATACTAATATTGTATTCTCTTCATCTTTAACGGTTCTTGACGGTGTAAAACGTTAGGAAGTTCCTCAATTCGTTACTTTCTTTGGTCGAAGAGGTAGAGATTAGGAAAAGAGAATTATAACGGATCCTTGATCTTGATGATCATTGTATTAACTTGAGTTGTGGTCGCAGGATAGTTATATCTGGAACTTAGTGATAACGGTTAGTTTATAAAACTCATGCGACTTGGTCGAGTAATTGAGGATAGTCATTCAATAGGGGTTGGTCGATCATTTGAATGAACCTAAGTTATCAGTTGTATAAGTAATGTATTGGAATAGATCACAAGTGTAAAACCCGAAGTAGTTAAGGATCCATGGGGAACAGTTACCCTAGTTAATTGCATAAATTTGGAAACAACCACCAACTTCTCAACATTGTTACTTATTTTTACAAATCTCCCCTCTTAGGTAATAATCGACTAAAAAGCTTAAGCACTAGTGTTTTTCTACATCTTTTCATATTCCCTGTGGGATCGACCCCAACCTCTAGTTGGATTCTTTATTGACAACGTCTGCTTCATACTTCAGTTAGAAGTGTGGTTTGAGCGTTATCAGTCAGTACTTGGAATGTACGCATTATGCAAGGTAAGTAAAACGGACAATTTAAAATACATAAGAGTTCATAAGAGTGGAACAACATGATCATAATGTAAATATCATAATGCAAACAAAAGGCTCAAGGCTTTCAAAACATTCATAAATTATTCATATCATAATCATAAGAGAAAAGCTTTATTAAACATGACTTGAGCCAAAGTATATAATCATAACCATACATAAATCATGAGGAACAGTGGGAGATTCTTATAACCAACATATCCCATATGAGCACATATGGAGCCCAACTTGTAAACCCCTAGTTGGGAGGGTGTTCATACCTTGCCAAGGGTAGAACCATGAAAGAGGTGTGATACCACAACAAAGGGCACATTTACGCAAAGGGGACAACATCATGGAGGTCCCATCGTGGCTACGTTGGCGCGTAATTCTGAGACTCGGGGTACGCTTGGACCTCGGGTCTACTCGGTGTTAAACACTACTCCCAAAACATATATAATACTCATAGGATAGTATACATGAGATTCATGGTCTAGTTTAAAATCATGATAATCATAAGCATACTTGAAATACGTGAACTAGCCATGAAAATAAGGCCCATGAGTAATCCATTATCATAAATCCATAAAGCAAGAAGTTCATGCATATTTGTAAAACATGTATACTTGATATTTATAGATTAATGATGAGAATTTGAGAGAAATCATGTCATAAGTCATAAGTCATAATGGGCTAATGAACATCAAAATCAAAATGGAATCATAACTTGAACTTTCATGAAATACGCATAATTGGGTATAGTTTGTAGAAATTTAAATCTAAATAGCTATAAAATCTTCCAATAATTCATAAAACATGAATTTATATATGAGAGAGATTAACCCATAGATAGATGATAAGGATTTCATAAGAATTGGAATAAAACTCCATAGAATTATCAATAGAATTTCATGAATTAGAGAGGAGTTGGGCATGGGGGTGAACAATTTTACCCATTAATAACCCTACATACCTGAGAGGATCTGATTAGACAACTTATCTGATTGCCCAAGGAAGAACTGAGAAGAACTTGGAAGAAATTAAGCTTGATAACCTCTCTTGACTTCTAAACTTGCATGCATGAATAGGAGTAACTTAGAATGAAATTACCTCTCTTAAGACTCACTATTCATAATTTAAAATGACGTAGTTTAGGCCTTAGGATCATAGAAATTATGGATAAGCCCCTACTAAATTCGCAGAGAAAAACAGAATGCCAATCCCAACGAGGGACTGGACGAGTCGTTTCCACTGGTCACGAGTCATTGCCACTGGTCACGAGTCGTGGCCACAAGTCGTCAAGTACATTGCAAAAACTTCAACTATGGCTCACCATGGGGAACATAACAGGTCGTTACTGGTGACCATGACTCATGGTCACCTCGCATCCTCTACACTACTAGAAATTTCCAGGGGGTCACCACAGGCAACACCACAACTCGTGGTTCTCACAACGATTGTGGCGAGGACCTTTTGATTGCACTATTCCAAACTTCCTCTTCCTTCAGCCATCCCTGACCACAGCTAACTTAATTAGTCGTGGGGTTGACCATGACTCGTGGTCATGCCCATGGTCACTCAAAAGTAGAATTTCCATCTTAAGTCAAACTCCTAACCATGAGTCACTTCATGACTCGTGGTCGTCCTGACGAGTCACAAGACCACTCGTTTTGTGACCTGGTGCAAAAAATCCTATTTCCTCCATTTCAACTCCCCCCTCTTCTTAGGGCTTTCGGGGTATAACAATATCTACCCCTTGGGAAAATTCATCCTCAAATGTTGAAAATCATACAGAAAAGCAGATAAATACAACCATCATACACAAATACTGAACATACATGTTGTAAACTGACAGAGTGACTGACTCCGATTGGAACTACATGATGGAACCGAATTCACGAATCATACTACATGCTTTGACATGAAAGAAACTGGGACACATGAACTAAACAGGAAACTAAACAGAGTATTGATCTTGGGCAGATTTATATGCCCAAGTGATACTCAAAAGTATCATTTTCGCCTTGTTTATCTAGCAATGTGTATACATTTTCATGTAATTGGTAATAAAATGTGAATTTATACTAACCAACATGATTAGCATTGTTTTGTAGGTAAAATGTGATTTCGGGAAGCTAAAATGCATGTTGGATGATATCGGAGTTGGACTTGGATGCGAGCAAGGGAAAAAGCATTGGACTGCACAAATTAAAGGGGCTCCGCGATGGAGCCGTGTCACGCTGCCATCGCGGAGGCATTCTGCCTGGAGGGTGAAAAATTCATCAATTCCAGTGGAGGCTCGCGACAGCTCCGTGGCACGGTGGCTAGCCTCCGCGTTGCACGCCGTGCCACATTGGTGCTTTATTCCCGGACCCCCAAATTCCAGTGAGGGTCCGCGTTCATGGCGTGTCACGGAGGCAGTGCTCCGCGATGCACTCTGTGACACGTTGCTTGTTATTCCGGGAAAAATTCCCACTAGTATAAATAGAACACTTAGGCTCATTTTTCATAATTCAGACTTGGTGGAGCAAGGACGTGGGTTACAGGCAGTTGAGGGACAAAAATTTTAGGGTTTTTTCTCTCTTTCTTTCTTCTCTAATTCAATTGTTTGTATGATTAACACTTGTTTTAGGATGATTAATCCACAAATGAGTGGGTAATTCTCTTCCTTGCTGAGGTTATGAACACTTGTGATGAATTTTGATTATTAATCATCTGGTTTTTCATCTTTTTCTTCCATGTTGTTCTATTAATTCTTGTTTCTACTGCATTGGTGTGTGGCCTACATTAATGTACATCTAAAAAGTCCGATTTCACTTGAGAGAGCACGAAATTGGAAATTTGTGAATTAATAGGATATTGTTCTTTACTTGATTTGGGAAAATTGAGTTTTGATGTGCTTTCCTGATAGAAATATACTTGAAAGCCGTATTAGTCAATTTAGGAACTGGAATTGTATTGCTAGGTCATGAATTGCATTTGATCACAGAAATGTAGACGGATGGTTTATGATTCTTAAGTGAGATTAAATACGAGAGTTTTAATCTCTTGGCTAATGTTCTTGGCTAGCAACTGGAAGAAAAGATTAACCAATTTATGATGATAATCAGTTTCATTACATGTTCTTTAACCTCAGCATGCTCTTATTCATAGTCCAAATTCAAAGTAGATAATTGTTTGTAGTTTAGTATAAAATTTATAAAACAAATTATTCACTTTTTGGTTACGTTGTTGTCAACATATTCAGAAGTTAAATATAGTATAGTATACTTAAGCAAACTTCACTTAATCCGAGTCTCTGAGGGATCGATACTTGGCTTACTAAAGCCACTTACTACTTGTTTGACCACGTGTACTTGCGTGTCGGTTTTGATACCCAACGAACCACCGAACAAGTTTTTGGCGTCGTTGCCGGGGAGACTTGGCATTTGGTGAAATTGTTTTAAGTGTTAATTTACTGTATTTGTATTTTCTTTTCTTTAAGTGTTGACAACTTGGTCTTAGCCTATATTTTGCAGACTTAATTATTGTGAACACTGGCAAGAGACAAAGAGCTGGTGGAATCTTATATAGAGCCTGAACGTATATTTCATAGTAAATGGAGAGAAGCTCTACAAAGGAAGCTGCAGTTGCTCAGACAGACCATTATGGAGCAACAAAATCCACCGGTTATGAGGGCAGTGTTAGTGCCCGAAGAAGCAGCAGCAAGGCCGGTTCGCGAGGTGGAAATCCCACATGCCAACAATGTTACATCCAGTATCCACAAACCAGAGCCTGGAGGGAGATTTGAACTCAAGCAAAATATGGTGCAACTGTTGCACACAAGCGGGCAATTTACTGGTCTCCCTCATGAAGACCCACAACAGCATCTCCAAAACTTTTTGGAGATAAGTGACACTTATATACCCGCTGGAGTGTCACCTGATTATGTTCGGCTTACATTATTTCCGTTCTCATTACTCGATGAAGCCAAGAGGTGGTTGAAAGCTGAGCCACCAAATTCTATTTCAACGTGGGATGATCTTGCACGAAAGTTCTTGATAAGGTTTTTTCCCTCTGGAAAAACAGCAAGACTTAGAAGTCAAATTCTAAGTTTCAAACAGAGGGAGGGAGAAAATTTATATCAAGCCTGTGAGAGATTTAAATCCATGTTGCGGGACTGTCCTCATCATCATCAGTCCAATGACGTGTTGGTGCACACATTTATTGAGGGTTTGGAACCCCACACCAAAATATTGCTAGATTCAGCAGCTGGAGGGCAAGCGCTGGAAAAGACTTATGAGGAGCTGTATACCTTGTTAAACCGGATTTCACAGGGCAATCCAGAATGGAATGCTGATTCTTCATGAGGTGGAACAAGGAAAGCAGCAGGAGTGTTTGAAGTGGATGGATTTACAACTATAGCTGCACAGATAGCTGCCTTGCAAAATCAATTGAACAACCACTTCAGCAACATGACTTTGAACCAGCCGTCAACTCCAGTTAATGCAGTCCAGCAATTGTGGTGTGAAGTGTGTGGAAGTAGTGAGCACTCAGCTGAGTGTTGTGGAGCAAATCCTGATTCGGTAAACTTTGTGGGTAATGCACAAAGAAATCACCAGTAGTATAGTAGTGGCTACAATTCAAATTGGAGGAATCATCCAAATTTTTCATGGGGTAGCAACAGCCATCAAGGCCAAAGTTTGGGTCAGGGTACGCAAAGGAATCAAGGAGGGCAACAGAACTACCAATCTCAATTCAGAAATAACAATGCACCTCCTCCACCACCATCACCCAGCATTGAGGAGATGTTCAAGACCATGATCGCTAACCAAGCGCAATTGCAGGCTGACTATGTTAAATTGGCAGCCGAAGTGAAAAATAACCAGTTAGCGACCAAGGCTCTTGATTATCAATTTGGGCTATTTGCTAGTGCCCAAAACACAAGGCCCAGAGGAGGACTGCCGAGCGACACGGATCCGAATCCGAAGCAGGTAAATGCAGTGACCACAAGGAGTGGTTTGCAGCTAAAGGAGGTGGAACCAGAAAGACCACCTCAAAATTCGGGAGCAGCAGAAGTTGAGGGAGAGCTAAGTTCGGAAAGGGGGAAGACCAAAGAAGCTGAATCAGAAAGACCTCCACCCCCATTCCCTCAACGACTCAAGAAACACAAGGAGGAGGCGTGTTTCAAGAAATTCACGGAGGTGCTTAAACAGGTACATGTTAACTTACCTCTTGTTGATGTCTTGCAGGGAGTGCCG
This sequence comes from Datura wrightii, assembly GCA_035772735.1. Classification (NCBI taxonomy): domain Eukaryota; kingdom Viridiplantae; phylum Streptophyta; class Magnoliopsida; order Solanales; family Solanaceae; genus Datura; species Datura wrightii. Next base: position 104,763,973 of record JASDFA010000007.1, read on the forward strand.
AAATATGCCAAATACATAAAGGACATCGTGGCCAGCAAAAGTCGTTTGACTGAGTATGCTACGGCGGCTTTAACAGAGGAGTGCACTTCCCGGATCCAAAATAGACTGCCCACAAAGCTAAAAGACCCTGGAAGTTTTACTATCCAGCTTACTATTGGGCAAAGCATCCGAGCTCGTGGATTGTGTGACTTGGGGGCGAGCATAAATCTGATGCCATCTTCGGTATTCAGAAAGTTGGGTCTAGGGAGTCCTAGACCTACAACCGTAATCTTGCAGTTGGCGGACCGATCCTTAGCTAGGCCGGATGGCATTGTTGAGGATGTTCTAGTGCAAATGGGCTCCCTAATTTTTCCGGTAGATTTTATTGTTCTGGATTTTGAACCAGACGCAGAAGTCCCATTTATTTTGGGACGACCCTTCTTGGCAACCGGGAAAGCATTAATCAATGTAGCTGCGGGGCAACTTACAATGCGAGCACACGACAAGATAGAGGTATTTGATGTGTTAAAAGCCATGAAGCTGCCAGCTATAAATGAGGAGCTTTCAGAAATCAATGTGGTTGAACATGAAGAAATTAGGCAGATTGTTGAATCTCAAGACCCATTGGAAAGAGCGTTGACACACTCCGATCATTTTGGAGATAGAGAGGCGTGTGGAATGGTCCAATTGTTGAATGGAGCACAGAATCATCCGAGGAGACAGGAATTCCAATCATTGATGAGATCACTAGAGCCTTTGCCGAAACCATCTGTAGAGGAGGCACCGAAGCTGGAGCTGAAAGAATTGCCTCCCCATTTAAAATATATCTTTTTGGGGGAGGGGGAGACGTTACCAGTTATCATCTCTGCAGACTTGACGGAGGCACAGGAAAAGGCAGCATTGGGTGTCCTTAGAAAGAGGAAGAAAGCAATGGGTTGGCAGATATCAGACATTCAGGGTATCAATCCAGCTTTCTGCACACACAGGATATTCATGTAGACAGTAGCCAAACCAACCGTTCAGCCGCAACGAAGACTTAATCCAGTAATGAAGGATGTGGTAAGGAAAGAAATAATCAAGTGGCTTGATGCAGGTGTGGTCTACCCAATTTCATACAGTGAATGGGTCAGCCCCATTCAATGTGTTCCAAAGAAAGGGGGGATGACTGTAGTCACCAACGAGAAAAATGAGTTGATCCCTACTCGAACTGTCACAAGCTGGCGGATTTGCATGGACTACAGAAAGTTAAACGAAGCCACGAGGAAAGATCATTACCCCATCCCTTTTATTGATCAAATATTGGATAGGTTGGCAGGACAGGAATATTATTACTTCCTTGATGGGTACTCTGGTTATAACCAAATAGCCATAGCTCCGGAGGATCAAGAGAAGACGACTTTCACCTGTCCTTATGGGACATATGCTTTCAGGCGAATGCCATTTGGGTTATGCAATGCACCCGCCACATTCCAGAGATGCATGATGGCTATTTTCCATGACATGGTGGAGGATTTCGTTGAGATATTTATGGATGATTTTTCTGTTTTCGGTAATTCGTTTGCTACTTGTTTGCAGAATCTTGACAGGGTGCTGGCTCGCTGTGAGGAATCCAACCTTGTATTAAACTGGGAGAAATGCCACTTCTTAGTGAAGGAGGGCATTGTCCTTGGCCACAAAGTATCTAAAAAGGGGTTGGAAGTCGATCGTGCTAAGATCAAGGTTATTGAAAAGTTGCCACCACCAATGTCAGTGAAAGGTGTGTGCAGTTTTCTTGGGCATGCAGGATTCTACAGATGATTCATCAAAAACTTTTCCAACATTTCTCGACCGCTATGCCGACTGCTAGAAAAAGAGGTAAAGTTCGAGTTGAATGATGAGTGTGTTACAGCATTCGAAAAGTTGAAGCAGAAATTAATAGAAGCACCTATACTTACTTCTCCTGACTGGGAACAACCATTTGAGTTGATGTGTGATGCCAGTGATGTGGCTGTGGGAGCCATATTGGGACAAAGAAAAAATAGAATTTTCCATTCTATTTATTATGCAAGCAAAACATTGAATACGGCCCAAAGCAATTACACAGTCACAGAGAAGGAAATGCTAGCTCTGGTGTTTGCATTTGACAAATTCAGGTCCTATTTGGTGGGTTCGAAAGTTGTGGTGTACACCGATCGTGCAGCTATTCGTACCTATTCAACAAGAAGGATGCTAAGCCCAGGTTGATTAGATGGATCTTATTGTTGCAGGAGTTCGACCTTGAGATCAGAGACAGAAAGGGGAGCGAGAACCAAGTAGCAGATCACCTATCACGACTGGAAAGTCGGTCGCATGTGATGGAAAGTGATAACATAAATGAAGAGTTCCCAGATGAGCAACTCTTGGCAGTGGGAGAAGCTGAAGTTCCCTGGTATGCAGACATAGTCAACTTGCTAGTGAGCAGAGTCTACCCAACTGAGGCAACAGACCAGCAAAGAAGGAAATTGAGGCATGATAGCCGGCACTATGTTTGGGATGAACCATATTTGTTCAAACAGGGACCAGATCAGGTAATGAGAAGATGCATCCCAGAGAGTCAGATTGCAGAGGTGTTGAGGGGCTGCCATTCTTCATTGTATGGAGGGCATCACGGAGGCGAGAGAACAGTGCACAAGGTTCTACAGTCAGGTTTCTTTTGGCCAACACTGTTCAGAGACTCTATGGCGTATGTCAAAATGTGTGATAGATGTCAGCGTACAGGATCAATTGGCAGAAGAGAAGAGATGCCACTGCAGAATATACTGGAAGTTGAGCCCTTTGATGTATGGGGCATTGACTTCATGGGTCCATTCCCACCGTCATTTGGTAATCGTTACATCTTGGTGGCTGTAGATTATGTATCAAAATGAGTGGAAGCAATAGCTTGCCCCAGAAATGACAACAAGGCAGTAACGAAGTTTGTGAAAAAACACATCCTCACAAGGTTCGGGACACCCCGAGCCATTATCAGTGATGGAGGGGCTCATTTTGTCAATGCAAGTTTCAAGAAATTACTAGCCAAGTGTGGGGTGCGCCATAAAGTGGCAACAGCATACCACCCCCAAACTAGTGGGCAAGTAGAGGTGTCAAATAGGGAGGTGAAGCAGATTCTTCAGAAAATGGTGAATACACAACGAAATGATTGGTCGAGCAAACTCGATGATGCGTTGTGGGCTTACAGAACTGCTTACAAGACACCGATTGGAACCTCACCATACCGATTGGTCTATGGCAAAGCATGTCATCTCCCGGTGGAATTAGAGCACTGAGCTTTCTGGGCTGTCAGAAAGCTAAATATGGACTTAGAGCTGGCGGGCAAAAAGAGACTAATGCAGCTTAGTGAACTTGATGAGTTCTGCTGGAATGCTTATGAGAGTTCCAAGTACTACAAGGAAAGAACCAAAAGATGGCATGATAAGCATGTGGTGCATCGCATTTTCGAGCCGGGACAGAAAGTTTTGCTCTTCAATTTGAGATTGAAGTTGTTTCCTGGAAAGCTGAGGTCTAAATGGTCGGGACCATTTGAAGTGGTAAGAATGACCCCTCATGGGGCTGTAGAATTGTGGCAAGAAGATCGGAGTGCCACGTTCTTAGTAAATGGCCAAAGGTGTAAGCACTACTGGGGGGAGGACAATGATCGTGAGAAATCGTCCATCACCCTAGCGGACAATTGAGCGTAAATGACGTCGAGCCGCGACGGTAAACCAAGCGCTGCATGGGAGGCAACCCGTGAAAATTTGTTTTTTTCTTTCATTTTGTAAAGTGTAAATAGATTTTTCTTTTTTTTTCTTTCTTTCTTCTTTTTCTTGATTTAGTACAAAAAATTTTCATTTTAGTTAGTATTTTTTGTTTTAGTTAGGTGAAACCTATTATTCTAACCAATTTTGTTTAGTGAGATGATTTTCAGGTCAAACGGAGAAAAATGTGCACGGAATCGTGAAGGAAAAGGCGAGGTATGAAAAGTTAATAAAATGTAGAAGACAGTGAGCTGGGGCGATAGCTCCGTGTCACGGAGGAGGACCACCGCGTTACCCTCCGTGACACGTTGAGGTGTAATCCAGAAATTTTAAAAATTTCCAGTATGCTGTCGCGATGGCTCTGTGTCACGGAGGCAGTGCACCGTGATGCACTCCGTGACACGTTGCCGTGTAAATTGTGACGGATAACACCGGGTTGCCGGGTGACCCGCGTGTTTTCTACCTTTTAAACCCCGATTTCTCCCCTTTTTTTCCCTCATTTTCATTTTCCTCCGCGACCAAACGTCCCAAAACCCCTCTCCCATCAATGTGCCACGGCTTAAGGCAACAAATTACCAAGTTTTCTTCGCTTATTCAACGACAAGGTATGTCTTCCGATTCTCTCTCAAGTTTTTGTCGATTTCATTCGAAATTAAGCATGGGAGGTGAGATAAATCACCCTAAGTAGAAATTAAGCATGAATTAGAGTTATTTATTGATTGATAAAAGTTCGGAATGTTGTAATGATTGTTTGAACTTGTCGATTGCATGAATTATTCGAAGTTGATTGCGAAAATCAATTCTAGGGCTTTGTTGTTGAATTTGAAGTGGGTAATGTGTTGAATTCGTGAATTCTATGCTGGGGTGTACTTGTTAAATGAGATGAATCGTTGTAAGAAGTGTTTGAATGTTAGTAGACGATGAATTCTCAGGTTTTGGGGAAAATGTCGAAATTAGTTCAAATTGGGTTGGTTGTATAGGTTCATATGTATAGAATTTTTTGTTGTTGTTTTGATTCGTTGTTTTTCTTTGCTAAGTGTGATGGTTAAAATGCTAGTGATGGTAGTGATTGGGATTAGCTGTACGAATTCTGAGTAGTACGCAGAAGTTATACCGTTGAATTTTCATTTGAACGCACTAAGCATGATTGTATAGTTGGTTGTTTGGTGTAAATAAAGTTATTCTTACCGTAGTATCGTAACTGTAGCTAAGGACTAAGTGTGGGGTAAACTTAGCGTAACCCGACCTTAGCCGAAGTTAATATTCATTTAGCTTGACATTAAGCTTGTTTACTTGTGTTGACAGGTAAAATGGCAAGCAGGCAAGATAAAGGTAAGGGTGCATCAACTTCAGGCACCGGAAGGAAAAGACTCAGACTGGGCACAGCAGTCCCAGCGGCACCAGCAGTTCCACACAGCCAGCGCCACCAATACGGAACGAGATGGGTGACTGATGAGGGGAAGAAGCGGTATGCTAAGCACAAAGAGAATAAATATTTCCCCGAGGAGCATATAGCACGGGAACCATTAGCACAGGAGTTCCCCAGAATAGTTCAACGGATCGAGGCTGCTGGGCTAAGTTTCATATTTCAGGAGCCCAAAGAATGAAACCTACACTTGGTCTGGGAGTTCTATGCTAATTGGAACCCGGCAATCAGAAGCCACACCATCAAGATCAGAGGGCAGATAGTCACTCTGGAACCCCAACAGCTAAATGTCATCATAGGAGCATGGGACACAGACGCCCACATTCTCCGCCAGCTAAATATTACCCCACCGTATGCCGACATCAGACGCACACTGTGTGGGGCTCGATCTACAGCTAGATGGAGCAGACACAAAGAAAGGGGCTACCACCAGACTCTGCCTTATTCTCAAATGAACAGGGAAGCCGAATCTGGCTGAAGATAGTCTGCTCGTGCCTAATCACAGGGGTACACATGACTGATGTGACCCGGGACCGTGTTTGCCTGGTGTACGCCCTGATGAAAGGGCTGGAGATTAATGTTGGGGCGGTCATTATACCCGCCATGAAGAGAGCCCGACTACACCAGGGCCACAGGTATGGGTTCGGTGGACTACTCACCACCTTTCTCAGAGGCCTCGACGTCGAGGAGGAGGCTTTGGATTACATCCCGCAGTTGGAGCGGCGGGCCTTGGACATGACCAAAACTAAGGCTCCCGACACCACCCACGGGCCAGTACTGACACTTGGCGAGCGACATGCTTGTGATGACCAGTACATGGCGCGGATGTATGGGATGCAAATACTTCAGCTCAGGATAGGTGGGAGACCAGCCACGGAGGAGGAGCTATGGCAGCTCGAGCTAGATTACCCATTTGGCGAAAACGCCAGGGCTTTATGCCGAGTGGGGCCTGCCTTTGTAGAGCCCACTGACGATGACATCCCCACGGACGAGGAGACACGTCGGGAGGACTCCGATGTGGAGTCCGATAACGACGACGGAGGCGACTCGGACATGGGAGATGAGGCAGCAGCACCTGATGAAGAAGTGGAATACTTTGACTGATTAGGGAGTTCCACCACCCGACTTTTTGCTATTTAATTTTTGTGAACACTGGGGACAGTGTTCGGTTTAAGTGTGGGGTGGGGAGTAGTTAGGTGCTGGGCTGGGCTGGTTTGCTTGTATGTTTTCCTCTGTATTTTTGTATGTATGTTTCCCTGTGGTTGTGAATTTTTAAATTGTTCTGTATCTGTACATGTTTGTGGAATTGATTTGTGTTGTGGAATGTTGATGTTGCCAGCTGAGTTTGTAAAAGTTTTGTAAATATTTTTGTTTATCGAAATGATCGATATTTTTAAAATTTTGCGAAAATATTTTGTTCATATTTAAAATATTTTGTAAATAATTTTTCTATCGAAATGATCGATGTTTTGCAAAAGTTTTTCAATTTTTTTAATTTTTGGGTTTCTCGGCGTTTGTTTTCGGTTCTTTTACCGAGAATAGTCCCATTGAACTGACGTCATAGTTAGTGACTGTTCCCTATGATGGATGGATGGCGACCGTCTTAAGGGAAATGTAGTCAGTAGGAGTAGTGATTTTAATTTATTTTCAGTTTTTTTCTTTGGTGGATTGCATCCCGGAACCTGTAGTTACTATATAGTTGTGAATTTTTGGCTGCGTGTTGTACCTAATATTCAAAATGCAAAAGTGATTCGTATGAAAGCATGCAATCTTGTAAATATGTTGAGATACCTAGGTTGTAGAGTTCGATTCGGTGTGATTGAGGCTTAATGTTTGAATTCACGTAATGAGCTGATTGAAGAGTCTGTGAATACATCTTGAATCGAGCATGTGCATAAGGTGTGAAGTGAGGTATTGTTATTCCATGCTATTGTGAAGTGTCTAGAACTTGCCTGGTGTGTGTACAAAACGAAATGAAGGAGGTGTATTGTAGGAAAGGATGTAGGCATTTCTTTGTTTTAACCGGGAGTTTCTATTTTTTTTCTTGTCATACTCCCCCTTTATGTGATTGAATACCCTAGTCAGCCCTTTGAGCCTTTAGCCTATTATTTCTTTCTTTTGTCCAAAAAGTATAAACTGAGCTTAATTCTTTTTTTTCATTAGCCGTAAAGTCTATACAAAACTCTTAAGCGCTTAAGAAGTGAAAATAAGATTCCCAAAGTGTCAAAGAGCGAGAATGGTAAAAAGAAAAAGAAAAGCAGAGTGAGGAAACAAAAGAAGAGATTGAAGGTGCACTTGCCATAAATAAACGATAATGATGGTGCATGAATAATCTTTGTTATTGTGTCAAGTGTGCTTAATGAAATGGGCCATACTAAGGTAAATCATCAAGAATGGGATGATGAAAAAAAAAAAGAAAAGAGAGAAACAATGTCCATGAGTTGATGGGAATGTGTTGCAAAGGCGCTTAAGGATGCTAGTGGCTATTATTGGCTAATCCAATATATACTAATTCCATAGCTTCCATTACAACCCATTAAAGTCCTACGTGATCTTACATTGCATTTCTTTACATTAGTGGAGTAATACACTAAGGGCAAGCTTATGGGTCATGACATGATGCATGTGAATTCTTTTGGGAGAGAGAGTGAAATTATTTTTTTTACATGCCCCTACTTGAATGTTTGTGTGTCACATGAGCAAAAAGGGGAAGATTCTCTTGAGTTGTGAGGGCACATGCTTGAGGAAATACTAATTTTCATGTCGGATATCTTGATTAGCTGATTTGCATGAGTTTGCCGATATCGAGAATCAATTCTTTAAGTCTAGGAAGTCTTAATGTATTGAAGGTCATTGCATTGTTGAGACCATGCATGTTTTCTTGATGATTTGCGATATTGAATGATCGGTATGACCGTAGCTTAAATTGTCGCACCATAGTAGCGAAGGTTGGGATGTAAATTGCATGAATTGTATGTTTGTTGTTCGAGGACGAACAAGGATTTAAGTGTGGGGTAAGTGATCTTGGACAGATTTATATGCCCAAGTGATACTCAAAAGTATCATTTTCGCCTTGTTTATCTAGCAATGTGTATACATTTTCATGTAATTGGTAATAAAATGTGAATTTATACTAACCAACATGATTAGCATTGTTTTGTAGGTAAAATGTGATTTTGGGAAGCTAAAATGCATGTTGGATGATATCGGAGTTGGACTTGGATGCGAGCAAGGGAAAAAGCATTGGACTGCACAAATTAAAGGGGCTCTGCAATGGAGCCGTGTCATGCTGCCATCGCGGAGGCATTCTGCCTGGAGGGTGAAAAATTCATCAATTCCACTGGAGGCTCACGACAGCTCCGTGGCACGGTGGCTAGCCTCCGCGTTGCACGTAGTGCCACGTTGGTGCTTTATTCCCGGACCCCCAAATTCCAGTGAGGGTCCGCGTTCATGGCGTGTCACGGAGGCAGTGCTCCGCGATGCACTCCGTGACACGTTGCTTGTTATTCCGGGAAAAATTCCCACTAGTATAAATAGAACACTTAGGTTCATTTTTCATAATTCAGACTTGGTGGAGCAAGGACGTGGGTTACAGGCAGTTGAGGGACGAAAAGTTCAGGGTTTTTTCTCTTTCTTTCTTCTCTAATTCAATTGTTTGTATGATTAACACTTGTTTTAGGATGATTAATCCACAAATGAGTGGCTAATTCTCTTCCTTGCTGAGGTTATGAACACTTGTGATGAATTTTGATTATTAATCATCTGGTTTTTCATCTTTTTCTTCCATGTTGTTCTATTAATTCTTGTTTCTACTGCATTGGTGTGTGGCCTACATTAATGTACATCTAAAAAGTCCGATTTCACTTGAGAGAGCACGAAATTGGAAAGTTGTGAATTAATAGGATATTGTTCTTTACTTGATTTGGGAAAATTGAGTTTTGATGTGCTTTCCTGATAGAAATATACTTGAAAGCCGTATTAGTCAATTTAGGAACCGGAATTGTATTGCTAGGTCATGAATTGCATTTGATCACAGAAATGTAGACGGATGGTTTATGATTCTTAAGTGAGATTAAATACGAGAGTTTTAATCTCTTGGCTAATGTTCTTGGCTAGCAACTGGAAGAAAAGATTAACCAATTTATGATGATAATCAGTTTCATTACATGTTCTTTAACCTCAGCATGCTCTTATTCATAGTCTAAATTCAAAGTAGATAATTGTTTGTAGTTTAGTATAAAATTTATAAAACAAATTATTCACTTTTTGGTTATGTTGTTGTCAGCATATTTAGAAGTTAAATATAGTATAGTATACTTAAGCAAACTTCACTTAATCCGAGTCTCTGAGGGATCGATACTTGGCTTACTAAAGCCACTTACTACTTGTTCGACCACGTGCACTTGCGTGTCGGTTTTGATACCCAACGAACCACCGAACAAGTATTAAGGAGGAAACTGATACCTCAATCTGAAACTGAGTTGGTAGGGAATAGATGTGGGTATTTAGCCATCATATCTGTCTCGGCTTCCCATATAGCTCCCACAATATGTTGATTCCTCCATAAAACATTAACTAAAGCTACTTATTTGTTCCTTAGCTTGTGAACCTGCCGATCCAATATCTCCACCAGAACCTCTTCATAATTAAGGCTATCTTTCCGAACTTCATCACTCCCTTCATGGGAGACACCTTTAGAAACACCCAATCCTCGACTCCAAACTCAACTTCTGTCGTTCTCACATCCGCATAAGACTTTTGGAGACTCTGAGCTATTTTTAGCCTATCCCATATAAGATGAACTTTGTCCGTTGCCTCATGGACTGAATCTGATCCTATCATCGCAGCTTCACCTACTTCAAACCAACCAATCGGCGATCTACATCTCTACCCATAGAGAGCCTTAAATGGAGCCATCTGAATGCTGGAATGATAACTGTTGTTATACGCAAACTCAATGAGAGGCAAATGCTCATCCCAATTACCCTTGAAGTCAATCACGCATGCTCTCAACATGTCATCGAGAGTCTGAATTGTCTGCTCAGTCTGACCATGGATTTGTGGATGAAATGTTGTACTGAGCTTGACCTGAGTACCAAGTCTCTTTTGAAACAACCTCAAAAACTGGAAGTAAACTGAGTACCTTTGTCTAATATGATGGACAAAGGCACTCCATGCAATCAAACTGGCTCTCAGATGTATAGTTTGGCATAATCCTTCGTCAAATCAGTAGTTTTGACCGGTAGAAAATGAGTGGATTTGGTCAACCTATCCTTGACCACCCAAATGGATTCATACAATCGACAAGTGCGAAGCAACACTGTGACAAACTTCATTTTGATTTCCTCCCACTTCTAAGTAGGAATACTGATATCTTGAAGTACACCACCTAGACTTTGGTGCTCAACCTTCATTTGCTGGCAATTCGGACACTTAGCCACAAATTCTATGATGTCCTTCTTCATGCCATTCCACCAACAGACTTCCCGTAGGTCACATTACATCTTGGTGGCACCTAGATGTATGGAATATCTAGAACCATGAGCCTCGTGCAACATCTGATCCTCAAATCATCAACATCCAAAACACACAAGCGACCCTGATATCGAAGCACACAATCTCCCCCTTTAGAGAAGACCTCTACCTTTTGATTCTGAATGACTTCCTTTAACTTTACAAAAATAGGGTCCTCGTCTTGTCTAGCTTTTACATCAGTCACCAAGGATGATCCTGATTCATTATGAACTATAACACCGCCATCGGTCGATTGAACCAAACAAACTTCCAACCTTGCAAGTCATTGCACATCCGTCACCAGCTCCTTCCTCCCCTTATCTACATGGGACATACTCTCCATATGGAGTCTACTAAGTGCATCTGCTACTACTTTCACCTGACTCGAATGATAAAGGACACTCATATCATAATCCTTGAGTAGCGCCAACCACCACTTTTGGTGTAGATTTAGATTCTTCTTGGTAAACACATATTGTAGTCTCTTGTGGACTGTAAAGACATCTACATAGACCCTTTACAAATAGTGTCTCCAAATCTTTAAGGCAAATACCACCACCGCCAATTCAAGATCATGGGTCAGGTAATTCTTTTCATGAACCTTCAGCTGCCTGGAAGCGTATGCTATCACTTTAGCATGCTGCATCAATACACAACCAAGGCCGGTCCTCGAAGAATCACAATATACCATAAACCCACTGATACCCTCAGGTAGGGTTAACACCGGTGTGAGGTGTGTCGAGTCTTCAACTCCTGGAAGCTCCTATCACAAGCCTTTGACAATTGGAACTTCACTTTTTTTTGGATCAGTTTGGTCAATGGAACTGCAAAAGATGAAAACCCCTCAACAAATCTCAAATAATAACCAGCTAAGCTCAAAAAGCTCCTGATATCTAAAGGATTCACCGGTCTAGACAAATTCTTCATTACTTCTATCTTCTAAGAGTCCACCTTTATACCCTCACTCGACACCACATGACCCAAAAATTCCACTGAGTTCAACAAAAACTCACATTTACTAAATTTAGCATATAATTAGTGATCCTTGAGATTCTGTTGCACCACCCGCAAATGAGTGGCATGCTCCTCCTCGCTTCGAGAGTATATCAGGATGTCATCGATAAAGACGATCATGAACATATCCAAGTATGACTTGAACACCCTGTTCATCAAATCAACAAAAGCTGCAGGAGCATTCATTAGTCCAAAAGACATAACTACAAACTCATAATGACCATACCGAGTCCTGAAGGTTGTTATACCCAGTAGAATTCCTGGCACTTAGATGACCTATTCGCGCGTTGGTTAAGTATATTTGAAGGCCATACGTGCTAGGGAAAGGCCCGGGAAAAGATCGGACGAGAAACCCGTCGAACCATCGCGGGAGGAGCCGAGGCAGAGCCCCTCCGCGATGGCAGCGTGTCACGGAGGTGAGGCCTCCGTGATGGCTCCATGACACGTTGCCCAGGTTCAGGCCCAAGTATATAAGCCCCCACTTCGGTTTAAAATCATTTCATCACTTAATAATTTCCAGAAAACGTAGTGAGCAGAGGGAAAACGAAGGAAAATTATAAATTATCATCCGATTACGCTGTCAAACGCTGTCCAAACTCAAATTAATCCCAGATACCCGAGTATTTAACAGCAGAGAGCATTTCTACGGAATTAGTTTCGCGAAATACGGCCGACGAATCGGCGAGCCACCGAACTAAAGTAAGTAGAATTGCTCTAAATTAATGTCTATGTGTTCCTAGCTGAGAAGTGAATACTTCTCCCTTCTAGGCCGCTGAAAAATAGCGAGTTTTCGACCGTCTTTCGATAAGCCTAAGTTTAGGCTATAAACTATATCGAAAGTGACGTTGCCTTTTGAAATAAAGTTGTATTTAGTATTGATTGACGTATTTATGAATGCAGTTGGGAGAAAATAGTTGAAGTACCGACCGAGCCTCGTCCGACGGACGAATAATTCAAAGATAAGGTATGTAAAGTTAAGTTTCCTCGGCAAGTTAAGTAATATTCAGGCAGTATGGTAATTTACAGACCAGTAGAATGTTCAGAAATCAATTATTGTGTTATTATGAATATTGGTGCAATATGAGGAGTTTTGGGTTGTAACGTGTACGATACCTATCCGTATGATATAGATTCGGACGTAAGTGGTTAAGATTGCCCAGTATATTCAGTATGTGATGTAATATGCCATGTTAGGATATTGTTGTGTTTAGCTGAAACCTCGCGAAGTAGTACAGTATCCGTGAGGCATTCCAAACATAGAATAGTAACTAAATAAAGTTTAGAAAGCATGTTAGAAATAGAAAATCATGTTAATACAGAAACTCAGTAAACAGTGTAGCTTCCAGCAGAAACACCTTCTTGTATAACCTTTGCCCCAGTACAGTTTGACAGGAGGCTATATTCATATTTATACTTACCTGTCTCAGCATGTATCAGACACTTATAGATTACTATTATTAGCTCAGTATGTGATTTATATGATACCTCACACCTGTTAGTCTTAGCTTATGAGCTACACAGACAGCATGACTAGTTGAGACCGTTGTATTGATTGGGGTTGGATTACCTAGCATCCCTGACCGCCCAGGGTTAATAGCTGTATCGACTCGTCCGCCAGAGGACGAGGATACATCACTCTACGGAGTGATATGCCATCCCGCAAGGGGACGAAGATGGGATGCCAGTTTCCCCATATTGTGCCTTGGTCGGCCCTTATACACCCCCGTCAAGCGAGTACGCCCGGGGTGTTGATTTAGAGTCCTTCGGACTCAGATACAGTTATAGTCAGGGGCTCAGCGAGCCCAAGTGCATACCCAGGGATCGGCAGGATGCTTACAGCCACTATAGGAGATGGGATGACCGGGGTAGGGGCATAGACTCTGTGTTGATTGTACCTCCCGGCTTATGGGGGCCGGGTAAGGTTTGTGTATGCTGTGTTATGTTATGTATGTTATGCTACGTTATATTAGATGTGAGTAGATTAGTAGTAGAATGATACGCCTCCAGATATGACATCTACTCCTCTCAGTATGATTGAGAACAGGTACGACTTACATCATCAGACAGATAATCTAGTTCTTTCTATTTCAGTTTTGACAGTTATATTATTGATTTCAGATATCTTTTTCAGTCATTGCTTTACATACTCAGTACCAGCGGTACTGACGCCCAGTGGGGCGCTGCATTACTTGCCTGCAGGTACTCATAGACGAGCAGGCGATTCTACGTGACTCCCTGTCAGCGGTTGAGTATTCAGCTCCAGTCATCCGGAGGCTGAATTTCAGAGGTGTAGTTCAGTTTCTTTTGTTGTATATAGTACGGGTAGGTCGGGGCCCTATCCCGGCCAGTTCTATTACTATTCCTAGAGGCTTGCAGTCTGTATGTATTCCCTGTGGTCAGATGAGCCGGTCATGTGGGGCCGTGCAGTTGTATATTTGCCTTTACTCTTTCTTTCTTTTGTAATGGCCGTGTGGGGCCATAGTTCGCCAGTAGTGGTGACCTTGCCGGTCACGTAGCTTCTTAGTATGCTATGTTTGAGTTATAGATAACTAGACAGCATGGTGGCCTTGTCGGCCCGCATAGGTTTCCCTGAATTACTATGTTTCTGGTCAGCTGCTAGTGCAGGTACAGGAGGCTATAGGCCAATGGGCTGGGGGCTGTATTTACAGCCGTCATATAGCCCTTTGTTCCCAGAAATGTGAGTTAGAGCCAGCCAGGCGCCAGATGCGCCCAGGCATAACAGTCCAGCAGGTCAGGTCCTAGTAGGGCACCAGGTGCCAGTCATACCCCCCAAGGCGGGGTGTGACAAAGGTTGTCTTCGGGATGTCACTCTCCCGAACCCTGAGCTGATGGTATCCAGATCAGAGATCTATCTTTGAAAAGCACTTAGCACCCTGAAGTTGGTCAAACAAATCATCAATCTTGGGAAGAGGATACCTGTTCTTGATGTTCAATAGCCAATAATAAATACACGTACAAAGAGAATCATCTTTCTTGCGGACAAAGAGAACTGGTGCACCCCACGGGGATTTGCTAGGTCTTATGAACCCTTGTGTAAAAGGTCTTTTAGCTGCTCCTTCAACTCCTTCAACTCGGCTGGGGCCATTCTTTAAGGAGGAATAGATATAGGTTGCTTATCGGGAAGAAGGTCAATACCCAAATTGATCTCCTGCTTGGAAGGAATTTCCAGTAGATCATCTAGGAACATTTCTTGATATTCACATACTAGCGGAACTGACTGGATAGTTGGGGTCTCAGACATAGCATCCTTAACCCTAACTAGATGGTACACACTACCCTTAGAAATCATCTTTCTGTCCTTAAGGTAGGAAATGAAATGACCTACAGGAACAACTGAACTACCCTTCCATTCTAAGGTTGGCTCGCCTAAAAATCGAAACTCTACTGCCCCGGTTCTACAAATAACTGAGGCATAACATGCGAACAACCAATCCATGCCAAAAATAACATCAAAATTGGTCATTGATAACTCTACTAAATCTATTGAGGTGACTTTCTGAAGAACTATGACAGGGAAATTTCAATAAACCCGTCAAGCTGCAATTGAACCACCCATTGGAGTAGAGACCGAGAAGGGTTCTGATAAGATTTCAGGATTGACTCCGAAACTACTATAAACATAAGGCATCACAAAAGACAAGGTATCCCCTGGATCTAACAATGCATATACATCAAGATGGAATACTTGTAACATACCAGTGACTACATCTGGGGAGACCTCCTGCTCCTAGCGAGATGCTAGGGCATAGAATCTATTTTGGTGTTGCCCGCCACCAGTGCTAGTAGAAGCACCCTGCTGGAAGGGACGTGCTGTCGGAGCTATTGAACTACTAGTTGGGGTACGTGCTCTACCATCGATTGATCTGGCTGAAGGGCAATCTCTGAGTCTGTGTCTGGGTTTTCCACACCCAAAACAAGCATTTGAACCAACTAAACACCTCCCTGGGTAGTTCTTGCCATAGTTCACACAGGCTGGAAAAGTGCGATCTCTCAAAATGCTCCCCTGGCCCCTCGAGCCTGATGTTCTACCCCTCTGATCATGTCTGGGTCAGGAAAGGACACTAGCTGATGATGGTGCCTTGGCTAAGGATCTCTTGTGGGACTGCTGATGTTGCCCACTAGGCCTCAGTTGGGAGAATTCAATGCTATCAATCCCGACCCTCTTGGCCTACCTCTCCCGCTCACTCCCCTATACTGCCTCCATCTACTAGGCATACGGGACTATCCGAGCAAAGTCAATATCCTGGAGAAGCATTGCGGTCCGGCAATCCCTAACCAAGGAGTCTGTTATCCCGTGTATGAACCTTCTCACACGGGCACTCTAATCTCCACCAACTTTGGTGCATACTTGGATAGACGTGTGAACTCCAAGGAATACTTCTAAACCGTCATCTTTCCTTGCCTAAGATTCACAAACTCAGCCACTTTCAGCTTTGTCATCTCCCAAGGGAAGAACCTGTCAAGAAAAGTGGCATGCAACTCATCCCAACTGATAGGGCCTCCTCCGACTGCCCTACTATCCTTCCACTATTCGAACCAAATGTGTGCGACCCTCTTGAAGTGATATATGGTCAAATCAGCACACTTCTCCACGGTCACCCCCATAATCTGGGTGATCTTTAAAATCTCCTCTATGAGTTCATGTGGATCCTCGTCTACCTTTGATCCAAGGAACTCGGGAGGGTTCACCCTCAGAAAGTCTCTAACCCTCGCTGCTGCTGCATTCCCGTTCTATGGGACATGTGCTGCCGTCTGCTAGTTGATCAGGTCGGTCAAGGCCTGTACTAGCATATGAATGGCTGCCCTGAATTCAATGTGGGCAACCGGCTCTGGTGCATAGTGCTCATGGGCTAGTGGGGCCTGTTGGTGCCCGTCTCCATTACCATCCTCGTGGCCATTTCATTTCCATTTCTTTTTTTTTAAATTTACAGGGAGGCATGATTCTGCAACCGTGAATAGCACAAGTTAGAAGTATAGAGAGACATTTCACAACACGACATAGATCATGAAAGAATGGAGCATTTCCTAAACGTCTCGTAGCCTCTTCGTCAAAAGTGTGGTGCGCTTCACGTCCATGAAAAAGACTCTACTTAATGCATCTTTTATACATTCTAGGACACTTCAAAACCTATGGCTATGATACCAAGTTTGTCACGACCCGAAAATAAGCCTGAATTGAGATACAGGACAAAGAACCCCGAAAGGCTCCAAGTCGATCCATAGCATGAACATAACATCTAACTTAGTAAGTTAAAGCGGAAGATCAACATAACTAAAATAACAAAAGTCTAATCATAACACGAAATTAGAACTAGAATTTACATCATACAAGACAAGTTGATTACTACGCAAAGTCTGAAAGCCTCTAAGTAGCTAACTCCAATAAATACTGAGAATAGCTACTGAGAATAGCTAACTCCAAAAGTCTGACTAGCGGGACTGAGCTTGGATGTCGAAGCCAGTATCATAAGAATATACCACATAAAGTGTGCAGTCAATACTTGGAATGTACCGAGCATGCAAGGTAAGTAAAATGGATAGTTTAAAATACATAAGAGTTCATAAGTGTAGGACAACATAATCATAATGTAAATATCATAAGGGAAATATAAGGTTCAAGGTTTTCAAAACATTCGTAAATCATTCATATCATAATCATAAGAGAAAAGCTTTGTTAAACATGACTTGAGAAAAAGTATATAGTCATATCCATACATAAATCATGAGGAGCAGTGGGAGATTCTTATAACCGACATACCCCATATGAGCACACATGGAGCCCGACCTGTAAACCCCTAGTCGGGAGAGTGTTCGTACCTTGCCAAGAGTAGAACCATGAAAGAGGTGTGATATCACAACAAAGGACCCATTTGGGTAATGGGGACAGTATCATTGAGGTCCCATCGTGGCTACGTTGGCGCGTAGTTCTGAGACTCGGGGTACGCTTGGACCCCGGATCTACTCGTGGTTAAATACTACTCCCAAACATATATAGTACTCATAGGATAATATACATGAGATTCATAAGCTAGTTTAAAATCATGATAATCATAAACATGCTTGAAATACGTGAACTAGCCATGAAAATAAGGTTTGTGAGTCATATATAATCATAAATTCATAAATCATGAAGCTCATACATATATGTAAAGCATGTATACTTGATATTTATAGATTCATGATGAGAATTTTAGAGAAATCATATCATAAGTCATAAGTCATAATGGACTAATGAACATCAAATCAAAATGGAATTGGGCATCGTTTGTAGAAATTTAAATCTAATAGCTGTAAAATCTGCCCATAATTCATAAAACTTGAATTTATACATGAGAAGAATTAACCCATTGATAGATCATAAGGATTTTATAAGAATTGGGATAAAACCCCGTTGAATTATCAATAAATTTTCATGAATTAGAGAGGAGTTGGGCATGGGCGTGAACAACTTCACCCATTCATAATCCTACATACCTGAGAAGAACTTATTCTACAACTTCTCTGGTTGCCCAAGGAAGAATTGAGAAGAACTTGGAAGAAATTAAGCTTGATCATCTCTCTTGACTTCTAAACTTGCATGCATGAATAGGAGTGTCTTAGAATGAACTTACCCCTATTAAGACTCACTATTAATATATTAAAACTACGTAGTTTAGACCTTAGAATCATGGGAATTACGGATAAGCCCTTACTAAATTCGCATAGAA
Organism: Datura wrightii; assembly: GCA_035772735.1. NCBI lineage: Eukaryota > Viridiplantae > Streptophyta > Magnoliopsida > Solanales > Solanaceae > Datura > Datura wrightii. The sequence goes on from JASDFA010000007.1 coordinate 104,782,386, forward strand.
AAATAGATTGCCAGTCCCAACGAGGGACTGGATGAGTCATTGCCACTGTTCACAATCGTGGCCACAAGTCGTCAAGTACACTGCCAAAACTTCAACTAGGGCTCACTATGGGGAACATAATGAGTCATTACTGGTGACCATGACTCATGGTTACTTCCCGTCCTCTACACTGCCAGAAATTTCCATGGGGTCACCACGGGCGACACCACGACTTGTGGTGCTCCCAATGAGTCATGGTGAGGACCCATTAAGTGCACTATCGTAAACTTCCTCTTTCTTTAGCCATCCCTGACCACGAGTGACTTAACGAGTCGTGGGGATGACCACGACTCATAGTCACTCAATACTTGAATTTCCATCTTAAGTCAAACTCCTCACCACGAGTTACTTCACGACTCGTGGTCATCTTAATGGGTCACAGGACGACTCATTCTATGACCTGGTGCAGAAAATCCTATTTTCTCCATTCCAGCACCCCGGTCTGATCTTAGGGCTTTCGGAGTATAACACCTGGGGTCCAAGCATACCCCGAGTCTCAGAACTACGCACCAACGTATCCATGATAGGACATCCTTTTCGACTGTCCCTTTTCCCCAAATGGGCCTTTCATGAGTGATATCATGCCTCTTTTTATGGTTCTACCCCTGGCAAGGTAAGAACACCTTCCCAACTAGGGGTTTACAGGTCGTCTCCATGCGTTCTGATATGGGGTATGTCGGTTGTAAGAATCTTCCACTGTTCCTCATTATTTATGCATGGTTATGATTATATAATTTGGCTCAAGTCATGTTTAGTAAAGCTTTTCTCTTATGATTATGATTACGATTGATTTACGAATGTATTGAAAACCTTGAGGCCTTGTGTTTACATTATGATATTTACGTTATGATCATGTTGTCCTACTCTTATGAACTCTTATGTATTTTAATAGTCCATTTTACTTACCTTGAATACTCTGTATATTTCAAGTACTGACCGCATACTCTATGTTGTATCGTTTTATGATACAGGCTTCGGTATTCAAACTCAACCTCGTTGCTAGCCCGCCTTCCAGAGTAGCATATCCAATCTCAATTGGTGTGTCCTCATCTCTTGAGGACCATTCCTTATCAGTTATCTTTACATTTTCAGTTTCAATCTTAGAGAGTTAGTTGGGGTCTTATCCCATTAACTTATCAGAAATAATGACTTTTCAGACATAGATTGTATTCAACTTCAGATTCGTGTTGTATGTTCTGATGTTATGCTATATTCAGACTTCTACTATGTTTATTTTGGTTGATCTTCCATTCTTATTGATTGAGTTAGATGTTATGTTCATTCCATGGGTCAACTTGGAGCCTCCTTGTCCCGTGTCTCAATCCAGGCCTATGTTCGAGTCTTGGCACTTACTTTCTTTATCAACACTCTCCACCCTATTTTGAAAAGTTTTGCCGCTCCTAGTTATGTGATCCACACAAAACCCAGCGTATTTAGGATTTGTGGTGACCATGTCAATAAGTGGACCCATCACATCCACCCTTACTCTTGGCTCAATATGGAATTCCAATCGATTCATTCTTTCTTAAATATGCCGAATGAGGGATCCACTGAAGAAGATCTTTATCCTTATCCTTCCCTTTTTTCGGAAGAAGGGTGGGATCTTATAGTGTTTTTTGTTAAAATGAATGCCGATGGGTGTCTACTTTCTTTGAGAATTTGGATTGTATAATCAAGAATGTGGCGGAATTTTGGGCCAGGAAACAGGCACGTCCGTGGATCCTAGAACCAGAACCAAATGCTTTCGGAGATCGAGACTGTTTTTTCATCAAAAACGTATCACATAAGAATCTATGGTTTGAATGAGAGTTATAGATCATACTTCAACTCTCGGACTCCCAAATCAGTTGAGACAACTCTTTTTAAAATTCTTCAAGCATGATTTCAATTTTTGAGTTTATGAATTCTTCTCTCTTAATTTCCCAAATCAGCTGCATTCTCATAGTTCCGAGCTTGCTTTTCGTGTCCCTGTCTCCAAGAGATTTGACTTGCTTCTTGATGATTGGGATAGGAACCCATACCATAGTTTGCTACAAACCCTCCTTTTCATCATTAAGGAAATAAACCACATCATCAATTTGCTCAGTTCTTTCAACTGTCCCAATGGCATTCACACTCCATACCTTTGTTTTCATCACTTGCTCAGTGAGCATTTAAAGAAGTTCCATTATGGTTGTTGACACCCAATTTTTTGCCTTCCACCTGTCGATTAATTATTCAAGCTTCTTAATTTTCAAAAAAAGTAAAATATGTGTTTCACATAATTAAAAGATTTTGTTAAATTAAAATATTTTTAGAGTTATTTTGCCATTTTATTTGGCAAATACTCTAATACTTATTACTTATATATAATCATATATTATCCTTGGCGTATTTATTAGTATAAAATTTATTCACATTAAAAAACAAGTTTTATACCTATTAAATTTTGTCAATTCAAAAGGTCATTTACGACTTTAAATATTTTTAGTCTATATTTGCAAATAAATATTTATCTTGTTAAGTCGAGAAGCTTAATTGATTAATTGATAATTAGTTCGTCTCAAATTTTTATCTCAGATTAATTATATTTTAAATAGTTTGTCTATATTTAAAATATTTTATTTCAAATTAGTTATGTTCTAATCTATATACATCACCTTTTATTTTGCACTAAATTCAGACCCATTTTACAGCCCAAAAAATGGGCCATTTGCAGCCCAAAGCCAATTAACCAAATGTCCACCGAATCGCAGCCCAAAAAGCTCCGATGACCCAGCCCAAAACACCTTATTTCCCCTTCCCTTACCTCATACACCTCAGTTCTCTAACGCAGTGCCGCACCCCTCCAATTCTTTTTTTGCTGATTCGACATCGTCACTCTTGGATAAAGCCTTCTTTGACTTTCACCCTCTTCAGTTTCTCAGTCTCTTTTTGAGAAAAGCATCAATAGAGGTTATGTCCTCTTTGATAACCCCCAATCCATCTCAAAGCAAGGCTCGCCTTTTAGAGCAAGTTTGCAGTCAAATTTTGCTCTCCTTAGGATTACACACCTATTGTCGGCAGTACATTAATAGTGTTTGACCACAACTTCGCTACAAAGTTCCCAAATGGTAATTTTCATTTGGCTTTTCCCTCTCCTCTGTGTTTTTCTCATAGACGAGAGTACGAGACTGTTAATGATCTTAGTCATCTCCCAGAAATATGACCATTTTTGAATTCGTATTCAGTTCAAATTGAAATTTGAGGGGAATGCTTTGAATCCTAGTTCTCTAGATTCTATAAATATAACTTATTTCTTATTGTAAAAAAAAGGGTTTTTCTGAACGACAAGTTTCCCTATCAAGAAATTTCTAAAGTCTTAGTTTACAAACAAAGATTTTCCTGAGGAAGGAAACTAACCTTTTTTTTGAGTTCAGGAAAGTCGTTGAGTTATAAGTCCTCAGCTCTTCATGGCTTAGTTCACTGCGCAAAAGCATGTAACATTACTCATTCTCTTGTTTCATTCTTATTTTCTTTGTTGGTTTTATGGGAATTCCTGTTGAAGTTGTGCTCTTTTATGATTAATGGAATACTACGTGTGTTAGCTTAAGATTTAGTTTCGTTAGTACTTTGTGAATCTGTCTGAAGGTCAAGGTCAATATCACATTACTGCAAATCACATTATTACAGGGAACAAGTTACAGGAATATAATTGAAATTAATATAGATCATGACGTAATTAAGCCCACAAATGTTTCTGTTTGTTTCAGAAAGGAAAGAAAAAAAAACATTTGAGTTAAAGTTATCCCTGCTCTGTTAAATTGTTTCGGCCAAAGTTCCATTCAAGGAGAGAGTCTCTGACACTCATGAACATGATTCTTCCATTTGTTTAAAAGCTTACTTGTGGCTATGAGGCTTCATTTAGGTTGATTAATCGCTGCCTAAAATCGTTGCTCGTTATTATGCCAGTTTAGTAACATAAGTATGAGGTGATGGGAGTGCTCGCATAAGCATTAAGGGCTGAGGAACGAACACCTATAGCCATTATTCGTCTGAATACTCACATATTTTCTTACTTCTAAGTCTATCATATATATCTGTCTACATTTCTATATTATTCTTTGTGAAAAAAGAAGCCCCCTTTAGTGTTTTTGTTCATAGAAGTATGAGGAAAAACGTTGTCCCTATGGGCACTATGAGCTAAAAATGGATTCCATATGGTGTCCTTGCATATTTGTTGTTCTTATTAATAGTACTGCATCCATCATATAAGTATGTTAATGTCTTTTCTTTACATATTTATAGTTAATTCTAGTGTGCAGACCACGAAAGTTTTATCAATAAGCTATGGTATTAACCTAAAATATTATCAACATAGTTTAATATATGTAACTCCTTTAGGATCATACGGTGGCTGAACTTTTCTGTGAGCATGACTAGTAGGTTTTATTTTCCTTAAATCATCATATGTTTGTTACTTTGCTAACTCATGGATCAAAATCAAAAATCAACTATGTCTTGTTAAATGATTCTGGGACGTTGCACCCAAATCACATTAATTATGGATTAGTTATCTAATTCATGTGGTCATATACTAATATTCATGATATCCCTCCTTGTTTTGTGAATATATTATCAGAGAAGAAATACTATTTGCTCAGACATAATTTTGGCGATTAAGGATAAAATTCTTCATAACTAATCTTCAAAACTAATTGCATGTGGCATTGCTAGGCTTATTGACTTTGTTGAATAAAAGAAAGTTAGTGACATAAGAGAGTGGGATATTTTGTTATCCATCCTATCGCACCTTCAATGTTGAGATAAATGAGTTAAACAATTTACGTGATTAAGAGGCTTCTATTCTATTTGATGATAATAAAATATAAATATAAATACCGGTTTGAGTAAAATAGAGAGTTTATTTCCATTCCGACTTTCTGGTGCTCCTAAGTTAATTCCTAGCTATCTTTTATAGTCGTGCGCCACATAGTTTTTTCCCTTCTCTTAATTTGGATTTTTGCAGAGTTTTGTGTATATTATGCCCAAGTTTCTTTTTCATATTTAGTGAGCTGAATGATTAAAGTCATCAATTGTATTTTTTTAGTAATCAAGATGTATGTTATTATGAGAATTCATAATCTTATATTTAATTTTTTTTTAATTTGGTTAATCTTGCTTGATTTGTTTAAACTCTACTAATAATTTTTTTAAAATTTTTGTGCATGAAGTACTTCGCTGAGTCTTCCAAACTTTGCTTCCACATTATATGTTGGGCCAATGGCCCGATAATATTGTTATCTCTTGAGTCAGATCGTTATTTTTCCACAGAGGAACAGAAAGGAATCAACAGACTCACAGTTCAGCGGCCTGCGACATACATTACTCTCCGCTTTCTTATTTATTTATTTTCTATTATTTACATGTGAAATACTAACATTTTTTACTATCCTTATATACAAATGAATCCCGAGTAGATTTTTATTAGAGTCATTATAACAAGTTCTTTTTTTAACTATTGACCTTTTTCAGAAACTGTGATTGAACTCTTTTAATAATTTAGGAAAATTTTCAAAGAATGACATTTTTACAACTTTTTACTGTGCTATTATTCTCATTATGTTGAAATATTTTCTCAAGAGTTATATTGTTCTAAATTAGTATCTTTACTTCTAAATTGGAATTGTATTTGGAGAAATAACCCATGTGAGAAAAAGATTTTTTTTATATATCGTGAAAGATTTTAGAAAAAGAAGAAATATTTTATAAAATAAAAACATTTGTTGCTAATTGACTTAAATATCATTTGTATCTTTTAAGTTACAAATAAGTAGTGTCACCAAGGATTGAAGAGCTGGTTTTATATATAATTCACAATCTCAAAATACCGTATTTATTTTAGAAAATTAATCACTTTTTCAATTAGTCTAGAATATAAATTACTTCATAAATTGAATTAATAAATAATTAAAGATGCTAATACATTTTTTACAAAGGTTAATTTTCAAAAGAAACAAGTTATATTGTTTTAGCCACAATTTATTTTAAATTCACTAGTTAACTGTATTTATGGATTTTTTTAAAATGCCTAACTCCTTCTTCAAAAAACTATTTGAACCCTTACTCTTTCTCTAATTTAAATAAAGGTTTTCAAAAATACCTTTTGAAATGGTTTTCTAATTTCCATAATAATTAGCTAGAGAATTTATTTTAAATAAAATTGTCAAGTTATGGAATATTTTAAATGCGAGTATAAAAGTGGATCGTAAAAGATGGCGACTCTGCTGGGGATTTATCTAGATTCTAATCAAAAGAATTTTATAACTTTTTGTGGCTAACCTCTATTTGTATTATTTGTTATATCCTTATTACTTAATTAGAGTGCATTGCATTTCATGACATATTTTTGTCAATTGACATATACTTCTCTCAAAAGCGGTCATGCGGGCCACAACTATTTTCTATATAATGTCGAGTTTTGGGGACACCTTGGAAGGTAGTTGGTTCATGGGTTGACCAATAGTCGTCATTGTTTCATACTAAGTTGTCCGCTCATGTCCCAGTCACTTTTCAAGACAAATCTAGTCAACTAGAGTAGAGCGAAAATTTGAAATTATTTTTAGGCGCATTTTCCTAGACGATTTAATACACTTTGCGTATTAAATTCATTAGTTGACCATCCTATTGTCTATCAGTCTTTGACCTAAAGACATGTATCGAACTATTTAACACTTTGAAGGATATATATGCTGAGTTGTACGAATATTCGCTCCCCGTATTTGGGATTTTCTTTCAATAGCTTTTTTATTTTATTCAAAAGAATATCTTTATCCAAAATACATTCGAGAAATGCAAGAAATTTTAGAATAAGGGCCCTCCCCTGACAACATAATTTAGGATTTAACATTGTACTCCTGTGTGGGACTGATATTTTATCCAATTTTTCCCTTATGTTGTATCTCGTTATGTATATCCATAAGTTTTATAGTTGTATTATTAATAAATATTTTGGTGAAATGGATGTTTTAAGAATGATATATATATATATATATATATATATATATATATATATATCCTTCAAATGTTAGGCTTAGCATTGACTTAAGAGGTCACGTTACTTATTAGGACGCGTAATATATTGCGTATATGCTAAGTGCTACATAACTTATTTTGAGCATGCTTATTCGACTTATGTGTTTAAATACCCATGTTTTGCTTTAACATTGTTGGTCCATTATTCCAGTACAAAATCTTAAGACATTATTAGGCATATCCTAAAAATACTTTTCAAAATCCACCGCCGAAATCGTTTATAATTACCCAAGCTTCATATTTAATATATCTTTTTTCCTTCTTTCGAAAAATCGTTTGGTCATCGTTCAATTCAAACTAATCATATCACCATCCGTTATTTTTCATATGCACATTACATAAAGTCAGCTGAATAAAGTTATATAGTTCGCTTTTTTCAAATTTCTGTTCTTTCATTTAAATATCAGTGTCTGTCGAATGTTCAAAATTTTTTCCATTCAGTTACCCTTTTTACAGTTTTCCATTTTACTCGAATTTTGGATTATTATATTTTTAGCGAAACAAGTGTTGCTTTGGTATTTTGATGAACTATTATGGTCGATGGACTAAGACTTTCACCTTTGAGTTTTTCTTTTCCTTTTTAGAGTTTATCTATGTTGGTAATCAAACTTGTTCACTTCTCAAAGATCAAAGCAAAGCAGTACTCACTAGTAGAACATCCGCATTTTACGTTGTCTAAGACCAAGAAAGTAATTATAGACTCACCATTTTCTATTTGGGCTATCAAGAAGAATTGCTCCAATATGTACTCCAGTTTAATCAACATAGACATTTCATCCGAGTCAATCCCCACTTTGCCTATCACAACTGACCCTGGTACCTCAACAGGACCAGAAATAACTTCAGAGGGGCAAATTTTTGAGCTAAGTCTCATAATGATACAAACTAGAATAGCTTCACAGACCCTACCAATCACGACCTTGCTTCCTAATGTTCGTCAAAAAGGGCCTATGTTGCCTCCTCCCTTGACAATCTCACATGAGTTTGAATAAGGAGATTATTTCAACACTTCTTAGCAAGTTCAAAATGTTTCGCTCACTCATTCACTTCAGAATGTTCCCTTTGTGTACACAGTTTCTCCTCCAAAGGCTCACAACACATCACTGGCACACCATGCTCTACCAGTGTACACTTATACCGTTTATCCACCTGTGATAAAAACCTAAGGGTTATTTCACCTTGATGCTAATCAATATGTTGAAATTGGGAATGAATAAAAAGTGATCAATGATATGGTGAACAAGAAGCTCAAGAGTTTGGAAGATTCTATGAGAAGCCTGTGTGTTCTTGGTTGTAACCAAATAGTGAAGTAAGAAGAGTTATGTGCATTTCCAAAGGTGGAGTTGTCACCAAGTTACAAGATTTAAAAGTTTGAAAAGTTTGATGGATCAGAAAACTCGTTCTTTCATTTAATGGTTTACTATGAAATATTGATTGGTGTGGGTAAGAATGAAGGGATATGGATCAGGTTGTTCAATCAAAGTTAGAGTGAAAAGGATTTGGAGTGGTACTCTAAGAAAGACGCGACCAAATGGCATACGTGGAATGACTTGGCTAATGCTTTTGTGGATCATTACAAGTTTCATGTCAAGATCGCTTGTCACAACCCGAACATAGGCCCAGATTGAGACACGGGACAAAGAATCCCAAGAGGCTCCAGGTCGACCCATGGCATGAACATAACATCTAACTCATACATTGGTAAGCGGAAGATCAACAAAAATAACATAGCGGAAGTCTGAACATACATAACATCTGAGTACATACATAAGTCTGAAGTTGAATACATACTATGTTCGAAAAGCCTCTAACACTGACGAATTGATGGGACAAAACCCCAACTAACTCACTATAGTCTGAAAACTAAAAATACTGAACATATTTGAATAGAAAGGCCCTTGAAAGATGAGGACTCACCAACTCTAATCGGGAAGTACTAATGCTGTGAATCTGGCTATCGATGGGACTGAGTCTGGATATCAGAGTCTCTATCATAAAATGATACAACATAGAGTATGTGATCAGTACGTTGAATGTACCGAGTATGCAAGGTTACTAAAATCTCTAAGTAATAAAATCATTAAACATGCATAGTATAAAAAATAATCAAGATAATATTCTGAGAGTAGGCTTGCATGCTATTTTTTGAATAATGATGTGAACATAACTGAATATTGTAACTGAATCAAATGACCCAAAGCTGAAAACTGTAATCATAAGTAAAACTGAACATTGGGTAAAACTTACTGAAAACATAATATCATGACTGATGAACATGCATAACTGAAATCATGAGGAACAATGGGAGACTCATCACATAACCGATATTACCACGATAGAGCTTACATGGTACCGAATATCACACTCAAGTAGGTGGAGTCATCCAAAGCTTTGCTAGGGCTAAGGATGCTACCATGATATCGATATCAAGCTGAAGGCCCCTTGAGGGCAGGGGAAGTTCACAAGGGAGGTCCCAATAATCTTAACATACCTATGTTGGCGCGTAGTTCTGAGACATAGGGTTGACTGACCCTTAGCCTACTCGGTGCTAGACACTACTCCTAAAAACATGCATATGTTCTCTATTATCTTTCAACGAAGTTGAACCATAGTCTATCGATGAAGCTGACTCATAACTATCACGCCCCAAGCCTGCACCCTAGACGTAACACGGTATTTGAAGCCACAAGTGACCCCAAGTCAACCCCTGATCTATCATTCACTAGAATTCTGAGTAAAACAAGCATAGCGAATATTTAAAGTAATAACATTAAGGAATTTTTATGAAAATTTAAAATGAAAACTTAAAACATTGAACTGAATATCTGCAGGTTTGAAAGCCTTCTAACTGATGAGTTACTAGGACAAGCCCCCAACTAACTCTAATTCTGAAGTAAAACTGCAACTGACTATAAGAAAATGAAAATAAGGTCCTCGAATGATGAGGACTCACACTAAATTTGCGGCTGGGGAGGAGCTGAATCGTGGCGATTAACGCTGCTGAATCTGGGAACCTGCAGTTGTATCATGAAATGATACAACATAAAAGTACGCGTTAGTACTTTGAATGTACTGAGTAAGTGAGAGATGTAAATAACACGAAAGAACTAGAAACTTAATTGAAGTGACATGAAATGACCAATTCAAAATACTGAAAACTCATACAACTAGAATATACTGATATGGTCAATAATGACCCTGGCTAATGTTCGTAAACATGCCCTAAATCTGAAAGACTGAGTCTGAGATACTACACTGAACTGATCTGGACTGAGAAATCTGAGAGTGGACTAAATAACTAGTGGGAGAGTCTATAACAGACATTTAACCACGTGAGCTAGACATGAATTCCGATTTATACACCCCACCTACAGGACCCATATACCTTGCCAAGGTATAAAGGAACGAACTAGGTTATCAAAAAATTCTGGGGCCAATCAGGCCAACTAATACTGTAACCTATGCTAGCAACGTAGTTCTAGGAACTTGGGTACGCTGAAACCCCGGTCCGCTCGGTGCTAAGTCCTACTCCCACTGGAAACCTATACGGAACTTCTAGGCTGATAGCTCGAAACTGGGTCCAAGACTAGTCAAGGACATATAACTGAAAGTACTCTAAGAGTCTTGTCAGACCAGATTCTAAAACTGTGTTCTAGACTGGTTAGAGTTGCTTATTTGGAAGTGTCGCAACCGTCTAAGAACAAACTGATAACTAAACTGGGGTCCTGGGGATGGTCAGAGCTATATAACTAGAATGTTATCACCACCTAATGGACTAAATAACTATAATCTAAGTCTGGTTCTGATAACTAAGAGGCACCACTGACACCTCAGGAAAAGACTGTAGTCAAACTGATCAGCTGACATTTCTGACTAACACTGGATATTCTATTTTTTCTGACTGAAACTGAACTGACAATAGTCTAACTACTTTTCAATACAATTAACAACATGGAAATTCTCAACACTGACAGAATCAAGCAAAATCTTTGTATGTAAGCACTATTGCAAGATTCTAGTTTTCTTATATTCAAGACTAGGGCTAGATTTCATACTTATAGGAATGAGCAACAATACAATCACAATCCGATAGAAAACATCAACAATTTAACATAGACGATAATTCATAGGAGTTAAAGGAGGTCTAGCAAATAATTTCTTCCTTTTCGAATGTCTCTGGGCTAGTACTGATTGGGAAAAACAAGGGAGGATCTTGGGGACACAAGGGAAGAACTATTCCCTTGTTGAATTCTCACATACCTGACTAAAATTCTCCCGAAGAAAGAAACTTGAATTGCTGCAAGAGATGAGAAGCCCTAGTCTTGCTTGGAGGGTTCTTTAGAGGAGAACGTTTGATCTTTTCTGAAAACTGAGAGTGGGGAATGAGGAATGAACCCATTTTTCCCCACTAAAACATCTAAAATTAACACTAAAACGATGTAGTTTAAAGCTTGGGAGAGTAGGAAATTACTAAATAGCCCTTAGAAATTCGCTGCGAAAAACTGTCAGGTGCCCCAACGGGTTACCTAACGGGTCGTGGTGACTGACCACGACTCATGGTCACTCACGTCAGGTACACTGCCTGGGATCCTCAATAGGTCACCACGAGGGACCTAAGGAGTTGTGGTCAATGACCACGACGCATGGTCCCCAATCGTAGACCACACTACCTCATTCTGGAGATTTAATGCTAAGTACATTAACGAGTCACCTAACGAGTTGTTGGCACAGATGATGACCCGTTATGACACTCGTCAGGTACACTGGCTAAAGAACTAAATAAGGATGATAACGGTGGATATAATGAATCACTACTAGGGAACATGACTCGTTGCCCCCACTCGTCATGTACACTAGTCAACTAAATATATTCCCAACTCAGGCCTGACCACGAGTGACTTAACGAGTTGTGGTTAGTGACCACGACTTGTGATGTCCCCCGTTGGGAACACTATCTCCCCTCTTTAAATTATTAAATCTCCTTCTCACGGTTCACCTAATAAGTCATGAGGTCACTTAATGACTTGTTAGGTGGGTCGTCCTGAAGCTTTTTTGCACCTTTTCCATATTTCCTGATTTAAGTCCCGGGATTAGATTTTGAGTTTTTGGGGCATTACAATATCTCCCCCTTGTAAACATTCGTCCTCGAATGTTAGAAAAACACAGGAAATAGAAAATAGTAATTAAAATTTCCAAATATTATTCATTTAACTCCAAAACTGCCGGAATGACTACCTCCGCTTTAAAATACATAACTGATTTGAATTTACTTTTAATATATACATCCAAAGTTGCAAAAGAAACTTATACACATGAATTGAATTTAATAACTATATTAGGTCCTAAGGAAAAACTAGCATTTCAAGTTGCAACAGAGTCGGTAGAGAACAAGTGCGGGTATTTGGCCATCATATATGCTTCAGCCTCCTACGTAGCTCCTTCAACCTGCTGATTTCTTCATAGGACCTTGATTGGAGCTATTACTTTATTCCTCAACTTAGGAACCTGACGATCAAGGATCTAGACTGGTACCTCCTCATATGTGATACTATCCTTTATTCCCACATTGTCCAATGCCACAATTGAGGTTGGATCTCTGATGCACTTCTTCAAAAGTGACACATGGAAAACTGGGTGTACAACTGCTAGTTCTGAAGGTAACTCTAGTTCATAGGCCACGTTGTCGATACGCCTCAAAATTCTATAAGGTCCCACATATCTCGAGTTGAGTTTCCCCTTCCTTCCAAACCTCATCACCCTTTCAGGGGAAAAATTTTCAGGTATACCCAGTCATCAATTGCAAACTCTAATTCTCTTCTGCGCACATCGGCATAAGATTTCTGACAGCTCTGTTCTATTTTCAACCATTCTTGAATGAGCTGAACTTTTTGCATTGCCTCGTGAACTGAGTCTGGCCCTATCAGGGTAGCTTCACCAACCTCGAACCACCCTATAGGCGATCTATACCTTCTCTAATATAATGCTTCAAATGGGGCCATCTGAATGCTAGAGTGGTAACTATTTTTGTATGCAAACTTGATAAGAGGCAGATGGTTATCCCAATTTCCCTTGAAATCGACCACGCACACTCTTAGCATATCTTCTAGAGTCTGAATAGTCCTCTTAGCTTGCCCATCCGTTTGCGGGTGAAACGCTTTACTGAGCTTGACCTGAGTGCCTAGTCCCTTTTGAAAGGATTTCTAGAAGTGTGAGATGAACTGAGTTCCTCTGTCTGAAATGATAGATAAAGGCACCCCATGGAGTCTGACTAACTCTCGGATGTAAATTCTGGAATAGTCCTCAACTGAGTCTGTGGTTGTAACTGGAAGGAATTGAGCTGACTTAGTCATCCGATCTACTACTGCCCAGATTGAGTTATGTTGCTAGCGAATCTGAGGTAGACCCGTAACGAAATTCATATTTACTTCCTCCCACTTCCATGTGGGTATACTGATATCTTGAGTCATGCCTCCTGGTCTTTGATGCTCCACCTTGACTTGCTAGCAGTTCGGGCACTTGGTTACGAATTCAGCAATGTCTCTCTTCATGCCCTTCCACCAGTAAATATCCCGCAATCGCGGTACATTATTGTAACACCAGGGTGAATGGAGTATCTCGAGCTGTGTGCCTCAGCCAGTATCTGTTGTCTTAACTCACCAACATCTGGTACACACAACCTGCCTTGATAACGGAGCACCCCATCTCCCCATTAGGAGAAAGCTTTTATTTCTTTTTTGAGAACTACGCCCTTAAGCTTAACTAAGATAGGATCCTCATCCTGTCTATACTTGACTTCAACTATCAAGGAATAATTTGACCCAATTTGTATTACCACACCACCTTCGGCTGAATCCACCAACTGCACCCTTAATCGGGCTAGTCTATGAACATCTTTTGCTAACTTCCTCTTGCTTCCTCAATGTGAGGCACACTCCCCATAGACCGTCAGCTTAGGGAGTCAGCCACCACATTGGCTTTAACCAGGTGATACAACACACTCATGTCATAGTCCTTTAGCAGCTCCAACCACTGTCTTTGACGCAGGTTTAGGTCCTTCTGTCTGAACACATGCTGAAGGCTCTTGTGATCTATAAACACATCCATGTGGGCCCCATAAAGGTAATGTCTCAAAATTTTTAGCGTGAATACCACCGCAGCCAACTCCAAGTCATGAGTTGGATAATTCTTCTTATGAACTTTGAGCTGTCTAGAGGCATAGGCTATCACTTTGCCCCGCTGCATCAGAATGCAACCGAGTCCAACTTTGGAAGTGTCACAATAAACAACCAGCCCACTGATCCTTTCGACAAGGTTAAAACTGGAGTGGTAGTGAGTCGAGTCTTCAACTCCTGAAAACACTTCTCACACTCATCCGATCACTAAAATTTCACCTTCTTCTGAGTTAACTTAGTCAGTGGAGATGCTATAGAGGAGAAACCTTCCACAAACCGTCGGTAATAACCTGCCAAACCCAGGAAACTCCTAATTTCAGTAGGAGAGGTAGGTTTGGGACAATCTTTCACGGCTGCTATCTTGTGAGGGTCTACTTGTATTCCTTCACCTGAGACCACATGACCTAAGAAGGTCACGTACTTTAACCAGAATTTGCACTTGCTGAACTTGGCGAACAACTGGCGGTCCCTGAGTGTCTGCAATGCTAACCTTAGGTGCTTGCCATGCTCTTCCTCCATTCTGGAGTACACCAGAATGTCATCGATAAATACAATGACGAACATATCCAAGTATTTCTTGAAGACCCTATTCATCAAATCCATGAAGGCTTCTGGGGCGTTTGTTAACCCGAAGGACATCACCACAAACTCATAGTAGTTTCGAAAGCTTTTTTTGGTATATTATTCTGTCTGACGGTTAACTGATAGTACCCTAACCTGCAATCAATTTTTGAGAAACAACTGGCTCCCTAAAGTTGGTCAAATAGGTCGTCAATTCTGGGTAGGGGATACATATTCTTGACAGTGACTTTGTTCAGCTGACGGTAATCTATGCACATTCTGAGGGTACCGTCCTTCTTACGCACGAATAGCACTGGGGAACCCCAGGGAGAGATGTTGGGTCTGATAAAACCCTTGTCAAGAAGATCTTTCAGCTGCTCCTTCAACTCCTTAAGCTCAGTTGGAACCATTTCTGTAAGGAGGGATGGAGATGGGCTATGTATCTAGGAGGGGTGTATTCCGAATCTATTTCCCATTCAGGGGAACTCTAGAAAGATCCTCCGAAAAAACATCGACCACTGGAACTGACTAGATAGTTGGGGTCTCAGAGTTAGAATCCTTGTCCCAAAATAAATGATAGATACATCCTTAGAGATGAGTTTCTGGGCCTTAAGGTAGGCAATAAACCTACCCTTAGGCTCTGAACTACTGCCTATCCATTCTAACACTGGTTTGTTTGAAAACTGGAACTTGACAACTCTAGTTTTACAATCAATTGAGGCATAGCAGGAGTGTAACCAATCTATGCCAACGATAAGGTCAAAATCGACCATGTCTAACTCTACGAGGTCAAATGGGATGACTTTATTCAGGACTGAGACTGGGCAGTTTCTATACACCCAGCTGGCTCTAACTGACTTGCCAACTAGGGTGAAGACTGAGAATGGTTGTGAGAGGATATCTGGACTGATATTGAACTGGACTGCTATGTAGGGATTCATGAATGAAAGAGTGGCTCCTAGATCTAGGAGGGCATACACATCTAGATGAAAGAGACATAACATACTCGTAACTACGTCAGGTGAGCCTTCCTGATCCTAACGGGAAGATAGAGCATAGAAATGATTTTGGCACTGACCGCCTTCTATACCTAATGTGTTAGCCTGCTGGGCTGGTTGACCTGCTGGAGCTGATGATATTGTGGATTGTGGTTTCCCTCACTCGGCTAATGGGCACTCCTTGAGCTGATGTCCGAGCTGTCCATAACCAAAACAACCCTCTTGACCCTGAAGGCACTCGCCCAGCTGGTTCCTACCACACTTGGGACAAGCTGGATACTTGTTCCTGGTACTGTGGGCTTGAGACAGAGTGCCAGATGACCCACTCCTCCGATCCTAGTGGGACCAAAAGGTTGGGGCGCTGGCAGAACTAGGTGTTGGGGCTCTCTGCTGCTGTTGTTGCTGCTACGATGGGGGGCTACTACTGCTAGACCTCTGATGGCCAAAATACAACTGGCCAATCCTTGCTCGTTTGTTCTTACGCTCCATATCCTTCATCTTTTCATCCTCAATCTACTCGGCATAGAAAATCAAGCTAGAAAGGTCCATGTCCTTAATCAGCATTGCGATCCTGCACTCCTTGAGGACCAGATTTGATACTCTATTTACAAACTTCAGCATGCGAGCCCTTAGCTCAGCTACCATCTATGGAACGTACTTAGACAGCTGAGTAAACTCCAGAGCATACTCCTCCACAATTTTGTTTCCCTGTCTCAAATTCATAAGCTTAGCCATATTTGCCTAGCTCCCGGGCGAAAAACCTTTCAAAGAAAGCTGTGTGGAACTCCTCCCACTCCACTGGTCCTGCTCTCGCTGCCCTCCCCTCTTTCCACTTTTCATACCAGACCTGAGCTACCCCTTTTAACTGGTAGGCAGCCAGGTTAGAACTCTCAAAAGAGCTAACACCCATAATGCGGAATCATCCTGATCTCATCAATGAACTCCTGGGGATCCTCCCCTACTTTGGATCCCTAAAAAGATGGAAGGTCCATACGGGTAAAGTCCCACATCCTTGCAGCTGCTGCGGACCAGTTGGTGTTCAGGATAACACCTGCTGGTTCACCTGGTTGGTGACTGTTTGGGCCAGCAGTTGAATGGCCGACCCTTGAGGAGCTGTTGGGGCTGGTGGGGCAAGTCAGTTGGTGTTACTGACCCTTCTTTCGTTACTGTGTCTAGGAGGCATGATTTACTGAAATGAAATAAAGCACGAGTTAGAAATGCATTTCTGGAATTGAACTTTAATGCGCGATAAAAAGTATAAACAAAAGAGAGTTTTCCTAATAACATCTCATAGCCTCCTCATCATAAGTGTGGCGCGCTTCACACCCATGAAAAGGACTCTACTCAATGCGGCTTTCAGACTTTCCGAGGATACTCTAAACCTAGGGCTGTGATTCCATGTTTGTCATGCCCCAAGCCTACACCTTGGATGTAACATGGTACTTGAAGCCACAAGTGACCCCAACTCAACCCCTGATCTATCATTCACTAGAATTCTGAGTAAAACAAGCACAACGGAAATTTAAAGTAATAACATTAAGGCATTTTTATGAAAATTTAAAATGAAAACTTAAAACATGGAAATTGAATATCTGTGGGTCTGAGAACCTTCTAACTAATGAGTTACTGGGAAAGCCCCCAGATAACTCTAAGTCTAAAGTAAAACTGCAACTGACTATAAGAAAATAAAAATAAGGCCCTCGAATGATAAGGATTCACACTAAATCTACGGCTGGGGAGGAGCTGAATCGTGGTGATTAACGCTGCTGAATCTGGGAATCTGCAGCTGTATCATGAAATGATATAACATAAAAGTATGTGTCAGTACTTTGAATGTACTGAGTAAGCGAGAGATGTAAATAACATGAAATAACTAGTAATTGAACTAAAGTGACATTAAATGACCAATTGAAAATACTGAAAACTAATACAACTAGAATATACTGATATGGTCAATAATGACCTTGGATGATGGTCATAAACATGCCCTAAATCTGAACGACTGAATCTGAGATACTACACTGAACTGATCTGGACTGAGAAATCTAAGAGTGGACTAACTGACTAGTGGGAGAGTCTATAACCGACATTTAACCACGTGAGCTAGACATGTAGTCTGATATATACACCCCACCGTTAGGACCCAATATACCTTGCCAAGGTATAAAGGCATGAACTGGGTGATCACAAAATTCTGGGGCCAATCAGGCCAAGTAATACTGTAACCTACGCTGGCAACATAGTTCTAAGAACCTGGGTATGCTGGAACCCCAGCCTGCTCGGTGCTAAGTCCTACTCCCACTGGAAACCTATACTGAACTGCTAGGATAATAGCTCGAAACTGGGGTCCAAGACTAGTCAGGGACATATAAGTGAAAGTACCTTCAGTGTCTTACCGAACCAGATTCTGAAACTATGTTGTAGATTGATCAGAGTTGCTTATTTGGAAGCGTCCTAATCGTCTAAGAATAAATTGATAATTGAACTAGGGTCCTGTGCTGGTCAAAGCTATATAACTAGAATGTTATGACCGCCTAATAGACCAAATAACTATAATCTGAGTCTGGTTCTGATAACTAAGAGGCACCACTGACACCTCGAGAAAAGACTATAGTCAAACTGATCAGCTGACATTTCTGACTAACACTGGATATTCTATTTTTTTCTGACTGAAACTGAACTCACAATAGTCTAACTAGTTTTCAATACAATTAACGACATGGAAATTCTCAACACTGACACAATCAAGCAAAAACTCAATATGCAAACACTATTGCATGATTCTAGTTTTCTTGTATTCAAGACTAGGGCTAGATTTCATACTTATTGGAAAGAGCAACAATACAATCACAATATGGTAGAAAACATCAACAATTAAACATAGACGATAATTTATAAGATTTAAAGGAGGTCTAGTAAATAATATCTTCCCTTTCGAAAGTCTCCGGGCTAGTACTGATAGGGAAAAATAAGGGAGGATCTTGGGGACACAAGGGAAGAACTATTCCCTTGTTGAATACCCTCATACCTGACTAAAATTCTCCCAAAGAAAGAAACTTGAACTGCTGCAAGAGATGAGAAGCCCTAGTCTTGCTTGGAGGGTTCTTGAGAAGAGAACGTTCGATCTTTTCTTAAAACTGAGAGTGGAGAATGAGGAATGAACCTGTTTTCCCCACTAAAACATCTAAAATTAACACTAAAACGACGTAGTTTAAAGCTTGGGAGATTAGGAAATTACTAAATAGCCCTTAGAAATTCTTTGCGATAAACTGTCAGGTGCCCCAACGGGTTACCTAACGGGTCGTGGTGACTGACCATGACTCGTGGTCACTCCTGTCAGGTACACTTCTTGGGATCCTCAGTAGGTCACCAAGAGGGACCTAAAGAGTCGTGGTCAATGACCACAACTTGTGGTCACCAGTCGTTGACCACACAGTCTCATTCTGGAGATTTAATTCTAAGACTAGTAATGAGTCACCTAATGAGTCGTTGGCACAGATGATGACTCGTTGTGACACTCGTCAGGTACACTGGCTAAAGAACTAAATAAGGCTGATAACGGGGGACATAACGAGTCGTTACTAGGGATCACAACTCGTTGCCCCCACTTGTCAAGTACACTAGTCAACTAAATATATTCCTAACTCAGGCCTGTTCACAAGTGACTTAACAGGTCGTGGGCATTGACCACGAATTGTGATGTCCCTCGTTGGGCACATTGTCTCCCCTTTTTAAATTATTAAACTTCTTTCTCACGGTTCACCTAACGAGTCGTGAGGTCACTTAACGACTCGTTAGGTGGGTCGTCCTGAAGCTTTTTTGTAGCTTTTCCAGATTTCCTGATTTAAATCTTGGGATTAGGTTTTGAGTTTCTGGGGAATTTCAATAACATACATGCATAAATATGAATCATAACATGAGGAGCCTCAGCTCAAATCATACCACAAGCTGACCATAATGGGAGTCTAGACTCCAAAGCCATGTGGTAAGCTAATTCATGAATTCATAAAAACATACTTGATCATATGGGCTTGCCCTATACTTCAACATGCTGGAAACTAACTTGATTCACTTTGAAAACATGAATATAAACATGGGTATTTCGAAATTATACTTTCTTTATAAACATCTCATCATGCTTGATCACATACTTTATAGATCTCAACTTTCATGAACTTTCATGGATGAGCATCATAGTTCGTAAAACATGAAAACATAATTTATAATTTAAAACATTATAAAATATGCCCATTAGTCATAAATTCAACATTGAAAACATGCTTAAATTATACCCATGATAAATACTTAGGAAGTTTACACATTGGGTAAAAACCCCATAGAATAATCAGTTAGAACTTTCATGAATTGAGAGGAGATTGGGAATGGGTGTGGACCATTGCACCCAATCATAGCCTTACATACCCGAAGAAACCTGATTTCACAACTTCCTTGATTGCCCAAAGAGTATTGAGGAAGAGCTTTGAAGAAACTAGGCTTTGATCACCTCCCAACCCTCTAAGCGTGCATGCATGAATTAGGATAGGCTTAGAATAACTTAACCCTACTTAAAACACCCTATTTTGAGCTTAAAATGACGGAATTTAGGCCTTAGGAACTTAGGAATTACAGAAAAGCCTTTATTATATTTGCAGGAAAATACACACTGCTAGTCCCAATGAGGGACTGGATGACTCGTCGCTTGGACCACGACTTGTGGTCACCTGTCGTTACTTATACTATAAAATTTCTTCTAAGGATCACCCCGAGGGACACTACGACTCGTGGTGATGACCCATTAGGTCCACTGCCTGTTTCCCTTCATCCTTCAGACCTCTTTTCCACGGCTGACGTAACATATTGTGGGGCTGACCATGACTTATGGTCACACCAGTGGTCACTCCAAACCTGAAATTTCTAAACATAGTCAAACCCCTCCCCACGAGTCACTTAATGGTTCGTGGTATTCGTGACGGTTCATCGGATGACTCATCCTATGACGTGGTGCAAAAAATTCTATTTTCTCCATTTCGACTCCCAGTCTGATCTTAGGGTTTTTGGGGTATTAAAATATCTCCCCCTAGGTAAAATTCATCCTCAAATATTGAAAATCATACTAAAAAAATAGTGAAATGCAACCATCATACTCAAATACTGAACATACATGTTGAAAACTGATGGAGTGACTGACTCCAAATTGAATTACATTACTGAACTAAATTCCTGAATTACACATACATTCATTAACATGAAAGAAACTGAGGTCCATAAGCTGAATATGAAACTGAATAGAGTATTAGAGAGAAAATTGGTACCTCAAGTTTAAACTGAGGCGGAAAAGAATTTTTGCGGGTATTTAGACATCATATCTGCTCGGCTTCCCACGTAGCTCCATCAACATGTTGATTCCTCCATAAAACTTTGACTAAAGCTACTTCTTTGTTTCTTAGCTTAAGAACCTGATGATCCGGTATCCCAGTAGAACCTCTTCATAACTAAGGCTATCTCTCACACCGACAATGTCCACCAGAACAACCAGAGATGGATCACCTAAACACTTCTTTAAGGGCGATACATGGAACACTGGATGGACTAAAGCTAATTCTGAGGGCAAGTCCAACTCATATGCTACCTTGACAACCTATTTCACAATCCGGTACGGGCCAACATGACGGGGACTGAGTTTCCCTTTCTTCTCGAATCTCATCACTCCTTTCATAGGGGATACCTTCAAAAACACCCAATCATCAACTTCAACCTATCCCTTATGAGCTGGACTTTCTCCATGGCCTCATGGACTGAATCTAGTCCTATCATTGTAGCTTCACTGACTTCAAACCAACCAATAGGCGATCCACATCTCCGCCCATAGAGAGCCTCAAAAAGAGCCATATGAATGTTGAAATGGTAGCAGTTGTTATGCGCAAACTCGATGAGAGGCAAATGATCATCCCAACTACCCTTAAAATCAATCACACACGCTCTTAACATATCCTCAAAAGTCTGAATAGTTTGCTCGTCCTGACCATCTATCTTTGGGTAATATGCTATGCTAAGCTTGACCTAAGTATCGAGTCCCTTTTTAAATGACTTCCAAAACTGGGAGGTAAACTGAGTACCTCTATCTGATATGATGGGAAAGGTCACTTCATAAAATCGAACTAACTCCCGAATGTACAACTTAGCATAATCCTTCGCCTGAATCTGTGGTTTTGATCGGTAAGAAATGAGTTGCCTTAGTCAACCTGTCCACAACCACCCAAATAGAATCATACTATCGACGAGTACGAGGCAACCTTGTGATGAAGTCCATATTGATCTCCTCCTATTTCCAAGTAGGAATACTGATGTCTTGAAGTACACCTCCTGGTCCCTGATGCTCAACCTTCACTTGCTGACAATTCGGACACTTAGCCATAACTCTGCTATGTCCTTCTTCATGCCATTCCACCAATAGTCTTCCAATAGGCCATGGTACATCTTGGTGAAACCTGTATGTATGGAATATCTGGAGTCGTGAACCTCCTACAACATCCGATCTCTCAAACTATCAACATCCGAAGCACTCAAGCGACCCTTATATCGAATCACACCATCTCCCCCTTTGGAGAAGACCTCTACCTTCGGATTTTGAATGGATTCCTTTAAATTTACTAAAATAGGGTCCTCATGTTGTCTAGCTTTTACATCAGTCACCAAGGATGATTCTGATCCATTTTGAACAATAATACTGCTATCAGTCGAGTCAACCAAACGAATTCCCAACCTTGCAAGTTGATGCACATCCTTCACCAGCTCCTTCCTCCCCTCATCTACATGGGAAACACTCTCCATAGAGAGTCTACTAACTGTGTCTGGTAGTACATTGGCCTTACCCGGATGATAAAGGACACTTATATCATAATCCTTGAGTAGCTCCAACAACCTCCTTTGGTGTAGATTTAGATCCTTCTAGGTAAACACATATTGTAGGCTTTGGTGGTCCTTAGATATCTACATGGACCCCATACAAATAGTGTCTCCAAAGCTTCAAGGCAAATACCACCACTGCCAATTCAAGATCATGAGTCGAATAATTCTTTACATGGACTTTTAGCTGCTTGGAAGCATAGGCTATAACTTTACCATGCTGCATAAGTACACAACCATGGACGGTCCTCGAAGCATCACAATATACCACAAACCCATCGGTACCCTCAAGTAGGGTCAACACAGGTGTTGAGGTGAGTCGAGTCTTCAACTTTTGGAAGCTCTTCTCACAAGACTCTGACCATTGAAACTTCACCTTTTTTTGGCTCAACTTACTCAATGGGGATGTAATAGAAGAAAACCCCTCAAAAAATATCTAATAATAACCAGCTAAACCCAAGAAACTTCTGATATCTGAAGGACTCACTGATCTAGGCCAATTCTTCACCGCTTCTATCTTTTGAGAGTCCACCTATACAGCCTCGCTTGACACCACATGGCCCAAAAATGCTATTGAGTTCAACCAAAACTCACTTTTACTGAATTTAGTATACAACTAGCGATCCTTAAGAGTCTGTAGCACCACCTCAAATGAGCAGCATGCTCCTCCTAACTCCAAGAGTATATAAAGATGTCATCTATGAACATAATCACGAACATATACAAATATGGCTTGAACATCCTATTTATTAAATCCATAAAAGCTATAGGAGAATTCGTCAGTCCGAAGGCATAACTACAAACTCATATTGACCATACTGAGTCCTGAAGGCTGTCTTCGGGATGTCACTCTCCCGAACCCTTAGTTGATGGTATTCGGATCTGAGGTATATCTTTGAAAAGTACTTAGCACCTTGAAGTTGGTTAAACAAATCATCAATCTTGGGAAGAGGATACCTTTTCTTGATGGTAACTTTGTTCAATTGCTGATAATCAATACACATCCGAAGAGAAACATCCTTCTTTCGAACAAAGAGAACTGGTGCACGCCATGGGGATTTGCTTGGTTTGATGAATCCCTTGTCTAGAAGGTTTTTCAACTGATCCTTCAACTCCTTTAGCTCAACAGGAGCCATTCTATAAGGAGGAATAGGTATAGGATGTGTATCGGGAAGAAGGTTAATACCAAAATCAATCTCCCACTCGGGAGGAATTCCCGGTAGATCATCTGGGAACATTTCTGGGTACTCATGCATTACAGGGACTAACTGGATAGTCAGGGTTTTGGACGTAGCATCCTTAGTCCTAACTAGATGGTACACTCAACCCTTAGAAATCATCTTTCTGGCCTTAAGGTAGGAAATTAAATAACCTATAGGCATAGCTGAACTACCCTTCCACTCTAAGGCTGGTTCACCTAGAATTTTGAACTCCACTGCACGGGTTCTACAATTGACTGAGGCATAACATGCAAACAACCAATACATGTCGAGGATATCATCAAAATCGGTCATGGCTAACCCTACTAAATCTGCGGAGGTGATTTTCTAAAGGACTGTGATCGGGTAATTTCTATACACCCTTCTAGTTGTAACTAAATCACCAACTGGAGTAGAGATTGAGAAGGGTTCTGATAAGATTTCAGGATTGACTCCGAAACTACTAGCAACATAGGGCGTTAGAAAAGATAAATTAACGCTGGATTTAACAATGCATATACATCAAGGTAGAATACTCATAACGTACCAATGACTACATTTGGGGAGAACTCTTTCTCCTAACGAGATGCTAAGGCATAGAATCTGTTTTGATGTTGTCCACCACCTGCACTGGTAGATGCCCCCAGTGTAGATGGGCGTGCTGGTGGAGTTGCTGAACTGGAGGCTGGGCCTCGGCCCTTATCATGACCCTATCTGGCTTCCAAGCAATCCCTAAGCATATGTTCAAGCTTGCTACACCTGAAACAAGCAGCTGAACCTTCTAAGCATTGGTCCACGTGTCTTTAGCCATATCTGCTACACTCAGGAGTGCTGGTCTCTGTGGGTCTGCTACTCTGACCCCTTGAGCCGGATGCTCGTCCCCTCTGATCACGCTTAGATCTGGATGGAACACTCATAGCTGAAGGCACTGGGGTTGAAGATCTTTGATGAAACTGCTGACGTGTACACTAGATCTCTACTGGGAGAATCCGAGGCTATCAGTCATGTCCCTCTTGGCCTCCCTCTCACACTGACTCATGTCCACTGCTTTCATCTACTGGGCATACAAGACTATCCGAGTAAAGTCATTGTCTTGTAAAAGCATCATGGTCCAACAATCCCTGACGAAGTAGTCTACTATCCCATGTACAAACCTACTCACTCAAGCTCTCTAATCCGCCACCATCTTAGGTGCATACTCGGACAAATGAGTGAACTCCAAGGCATACTCCTGAAAATGTTATCTTCCCCTGCTTTAGATTCACAAACTAGGCTACTTTGATCTCCCTCAACTCCCGAGGGAAAAATCGATCCAAAAAGACAGCATAAAACTCATCCCAACTGATAGGGCCTGCTCCAACTACCCTACTATCCTTCCATTGCTTGTACCAAATATGTGCAACCCCCTTCAACTGGTACGAAGCTAAATCACCGCACTCCTCCCAGTCACCCCCATAATCTGGGTGATCTTCAAAACCTCCTTAATGAACTCATGTGGATCCTTGTCCACCTTTGTCCTAAGGAACTCCGGTGGGTTCATCCTCAGAAAATCTCTAACTCTTGCTGCTGCCGCATTCCTATTTTAAGGGATATGTGCTACCGCCTGCTGACTGATCTGAGAGATCAAGGCCTGAGCTAACATCTGAATAGCTTCCCTGAACTCTGCGTGGGCAACTAGCTCTATACATGCTCCTCATGGCCTGTTAGGGCCTGCTGATGTCCGTCTCCATTGGCCATTCTCATGACCATTCCCATTTCCATTTCCCCTTCCATTAACTCTGCGGGGAGGCATGATTCTGCAAATGCGTATAACATAAGTTAGAAAGATAGAGAGACATTTCATCGCACGACTTAGATAATGAAAGAAAGGAACATTTTCTAAACATCTCGTAGCCACTTCGTCATAAGTGTGGCGCACTTCACACCCATGAAAAAGACACTACTTAATGCGTCTTTCGGGCACCCTAGGACACTTCAAAACTTAATGCTCTGATACAAAGTTTGTCACAACCCAAACATAGACTCAGATCAAGACATGAGACAAAGAACCACGAGGGGCTCCAAGTCGACTCATGGCAGGAACATAACATCTAACTCAAACATAGGTAAGCGGAATATCAACAAAAATAACATAGCGAAAATTTGAACATACATAACGTCTAAGTACATACATAACTCTGGAGCTGAATACATACTATCCGAAAAGCCTCTAACACTGATGAGTTGATGGGAAAAGACCCCAACTAACTCACTATAGTCTGAAAACTGCAAATACTGAACATATCTAAATAGAAAGGCCTTCAAAAGATAAGGACTCACCAACTCTAATCGGGATGTACTAATGATGTGAATCTGGCTATCGGCGGGTCTAAGTCTGATATCAGAGCCTATATCATAAAATGATACAACATAGAGTATGTGGTCAGTACGTGAAATGTATCGAGTATGCAAGGTAAGTAAAACCGCTAAGTAAGAAAAATCATTAAACATGCATAGTATAAAAAATAATCAAGATAAGATTCTGAGAGTAGGGCTTGCATGCTATTATTTTAAATCATGATCTGAACATAACTGAATATCTTAACTGAATCAAATGACCCAAAGTTGAAAACTGATAATCATAAGTAAAACTGAATATTGGATAAAACCTGCTGAAAACATAATGTCATGACTAATGAACATGCATAACTAAAATCATGAGGAACAATGGGAGACTTTCCATATAACTGACATTAACACGATAGAGCTTATGTGGTCCTGACTATCACACCTAAGTGGGAAGAGCCGTCCAAAGCTTTGGTATGGCTAAGGATGCTACCACGATATCGATATCAAGCTGAAGGGAAGCTCAGAAGGGAGATCCTAAATAATCTGAATATACATATGTTAGCGTGTTGTTCTAAGGCATAGGGTTGACTGACCCTTAGCCTACTCAGTGCTAGACACTACTCGCAAAAATATGCATATGCTCTCTATCATTTTTTCAACAAAGATGAACCATCGTCTATCGAAGAAGCTGACTCATAACATACATGCATAAATCTGAATCATAACATGAGGAGCCTTGGCTCAAACCATACCACAAGCTGAACATAATGGGAGTCTAGACTCCAAAACCATGTGGTAAGCTAATTCATGAAATCATAAAAACATACTTGATCATATGGGCTTGCCCAATACTTAAACATAGTTGAAATCAACTTGATTCACTTTGAAAACATGAACATAAACATGGGTATTTTGAAATAATACTTTCTTCATAAACATCTCATCATACTTGAACACATACTTCATAGATCTCAACTTTCATGAACTTTCACAAATGGGCATCATAGTTTATAAAATATGAAAACTTAATTTATAATTTAAAATATTTTAAAATATGCCCATTAATCATAATTCAACATTTAATACATGCTTATATCATACCCATGATAAATATTAAGGAAATTCACACTTTGGGTAAAAATCCCATAGAATCATAGATTAGAACTTTCATGAATTGAGAGGGGATTGAGCATGGGTGTGGACTATTATATCAATTCTGTCATACTCCACCTTGGAGGGCACGACTGAAACCTAATGCCACACTAGAATCTAAGATGACCTAACTGGCCTGTCGCACCTCTGGTGCATGCCTACAATTGAATTTAAGAAAATGACGAGCTATATCTTGGCCGTAAACATAGCCTCAGGCCAACAAGGCCACCTGTAAAAGAAACCAACTGACCAACAACAAGGCAATAAAGGGATCTTATACGTGCCGACAAAACCACCATGTTGTCTAGTTATAATAGGAATGAAACAGGCAGCTATACTACGCCCCACACGGCCAACACATAAAATAAGACATACATAGGCCCCACACGATCAACGACAACCAACTAACTAAATACGGTAGTGTGCAAGCCTCTAAGAATAGAAATAATGGTCGGGATAGGGCCCCGACCTACCCAAATGCTATACAAGTAAAAAATTGTAATCTCTGCAACCTCGCATCTCCGAATGAAAGCAACTGGATGAACTGCTGACTCTGAACAGCTGCTAATGGAGGTCCTGAACTTTGTCTGTCTAAACTTGCAGGCGAGTATGCAGTGCCCCATAGTTGCGTGTCAGTACAATATGTACCGAATATGTAACACAGAAATGGAAAGCTGATTAAATACTGATAAAGAACTAAAAGTGAAGAATAAGAAGGGGCAGAAGTTAACTTGTAACCTTGCTTATTCATAACCTTCATCTAGTAAAACACTACAAATATATGAGCTAAGACTGTATAATTACATATTCATAAGCTATAACTAGCAGGCAAGAATACAAACAAGAACCTAACTTGGCCCCCATAAGTCCAAAAGGTACAAGCAACACAAAAATAACCTACTGGGGACCCTATAAGCCCTAGCAAGTACACTACAATCTATATCCACCTATTCAGGTTCCTATGACTACTGGTGCTATAGCCAAACTACCTGTCCCCTAGATCTGCAACTAAACCCGCTTGGCTCCTGTAGTTGTGTCTGAGTCCGGTGGACTCCTGTAACTGCACCCTAGGCACCAGGCTTGACGAGGGTCAGTGATGCCGATACAACATAAAATAATAGTCCAGCCATGGAATGGACTATAATATCGCCCTTAGGCCTCTGCATAGTCCCTTGGGATAACATCTGGCTCCTTGGAGTGATCTATATAGCCCCGTAAGCAACGAAACAACTAGTAACCCTGAGGTTGGTCAATGAAAGGCTATCCTAGGTGGGGTCAATCCCAACTTATATACTACATCATAGTCTCAACCTAGCCACTCAGAAGGTGTATCCAGCTCTTAAAGCCTAACACAACTGATACTCGCCCCTAGAATAATCTGCATAGCTACTAAAAAGTGCACCCCGTGTGCCTACATCTGATCAGAGGATCTTGATAGTAATCATAACTTCTAACAGTCTGGACCAAATAGGTCGAGATCTGGAGTGGCCTAACGATACTCTGAATGTCATACTAGGACGGTGGTAGCTCATAAGTGAATCATAATGTCGTGAACAGTCAGCTGTCTAATTTCTATATTTAGGACATCTGTAGGGCTTCCACTTAATCGGACATGCCTCTGAGCAGTCATCCCCTAACCTTCCCTAGGCGGTTTGTCATAGTTCCTAGCTTGAGGGTAATACTGTACTACTATGGTTCTAGTTCCTTGGATACTAACTTGGTTTGTTCAGATTTCATATAACTTCTCTAGGTAATCCCTAACCTCGTAGGCAGGTTCACTTGGTACTAGCCACACGCGGCAACTTATATCTGAGTATCTATAAGAGCGGACTGGGGCATTGGCCCCGCATTTCACTACTGATAAGATTTCCTCATTAGGGTATCCACGGGTCTATCTGACTCGTATGACTAGAGTGACCCCTAGGCGAACCATATGAGTGGCACTAAGTCGACTACGACTAACAATCACTAGCAGTGGCTAACTATATAATTGGTTGTCACCTTTTCCACCGGCAACCTTGATGCTACTGACTCTAGGGTAGGATTATTTTATTCAAATTCTGGCCCTGAAGGTGTGAAGGTACGCCCACGGCCTATGGGCAAGCGTCACTGCCTATCCAGGTGTCAAACTGCAAGTTATATCACTCGTCTATTCCCCATGCTATCCAATTTACTAAAATAGGATCAACAGCCAACCCTAAGTTTCTAAGGCCTTGGCTTGGAAGCAACTTGTCAGGTTCCTACTACACATTGAACATAAGGACAAAGGGCTTACTATAATTCTTCTAGTGTGTGTCACACCTAACCTGCTCTTTCTTGATGAGGGATACTATAATGTATTCTCAATACATTTTCTAATGGCTAACCACAACATATGTAAGCATTATCTACAAGCAACAGCTAATACCACACATGAAACTGTTATCTATGTTAAAAATAATAAGTCGTATTATTATATGAAGAGAATAACTTGCCGAAGGAATAAGCCTTAACATACCTCGAATGTTGACTTTTATTCACCCGAATAGTTTCCAACCCGGAGCCAAGACTTCCACTCACTTGCAGCCCTTACGTTGAGAGAATAAAGTTATTCCAATAGTAGGAGTTGGCACAGAGTGATATCTTTTGATATTAATATCAACTATAATTCAACTCTATTTAACTCAGCTAGAAATCTATAATTTCTCGAGAGTTCAGAAGGGAGAAATACTTACCTAATTCCTATGGCCATTTAGGATTCAATACAGAGCAATTCCGACAACTTTTAGTTAGCAGAGTTTCGGTATGCCAAGCAAATTTTCAAAAAATAACTCCGTAGTAATGCTTCCCGTATGCCTAGAACTCATTAATAGAAGTTAATTTGCATTTGAATGGTGTTTGAGAGCGTAATTTGATGAAAACCCGATGAATTTTGCATATCCTCTCGTATTCTAGACGAGGAGTACATATCAAATGATTTAAATCATCAAGAGGACTTAATATATATAGGTAGGGCGGTAGTAGAGGTGGATCATTTGGGTCTAAATATTATCGTCATAGAGCCTAAAATAATTGAAACTGTCCATACTTTGCATCATTCATAGTTTCTCGATCCATTTCTTCTATATTTCTGTTCCCTCATGATTCTCTAATGAGCTACAACTCTGGTTCTCAAGATAGCCCTATAACTATTGGAATCTCTCCGTAGAATAGTGCTTCTGTACTTTAGGTATCTCCAATTGGATTAATTTGAGGCAAGGTCTTCTATGCGTTTGCGTATTATTAATGAACAGATCCTAGCCCCGAAGGTAACTCCATCTCATAGCACACTTGGCTAATCTTTTGGAGGATCCGGTAAGGCTTAATGAATGTAGGGTTGGGCTTTCCCTTCTTATTAGATTACATGATGCCTTTCATTAGTGAAGTTTCTAGGAATACTCAGTTTCTACTTCAATCTTTAACTCCCTACGCCATACGTTAAGGTAGGAATTTCGATAACCCTGGGCTACCGGTACATCCTTCTTGAAAGGCTTAACTTCCTTCATTTGGCTGTCATATTAGTATGCTCGGTTTAACTATCCTTAATTTATCTACTTCAGGTCATCATTTAGGGGCCTCCTTTTCCACCCATAATAGACCTCTGACGCTTGAGTTGTGTGCTCTACTTGGCTATTTGTTTGGGGACGAGAAGTCATACTTAAGCTAACATACGCCCCAATCTATTCCAATGGATTCCCAGAACCTAGCTGGGAATTGTGCCTCTCTATTGGAGTTTATTAGACACTGGGGCTCCACGTAGCTAGAATACTTCTTAAACACTTAAAATCAGCATAAGCTTTAGCTGAAACATAATTCCATCCAGTGATACATGAGTTGATCTCGTTAGCCTTCCTATATTGACTCAATAAAGTCAATCCACATCTGGTACGAGGTAACCCTATAACTATATTTATATTGACTACTCTCCACTCCCCTTGCAGGAACGACCATCTCCTAAATTGGCCTGCTCGGTTCCTGTTGTCCATCCTTCCCTGGTTGGTCATTGGATACGACTCAACAAGACCTTCCTCCTTCCCTTGCTATCAGTTTGTCTTTTTTTCCCAACTTGATGCGTTTCGTCCAACTCTAGGTGGAGGGGATAATGAACATAATATACCTTACTATAATTTACTAACGAAGTCCTGCCATATTTGGAATGTAGAGTCGACCTCTGGGTCTCACGACCCCGTATCTTATTTCCTCAAAGGTCAATGACTCCCTGCTAGACCTTGTCTCTAGGCTATACTAGGTTAGATTCTCCGTGCCGTCACTCCTTTACCTCTACAACTAGTGGTAGTATTGCTGTACTCTAGGTCAAAACCTCACTATCCTTAACTGTCAGCCCGATGCTTAGTTCTCGACATTCAGGGTGGTTCCATACTCTGTCAATCTACTTCAACCTGGGGGTGATTCTGTTTCCCTCCAGAGTTAGATACTCGTGCCTCCCCCTTACTTCCATAGGCTGAGATCTGGGGTTCGTGCCCTCTGCCTCATTACTGTCAAAGATATTACTGACCAAGTCTGCTGCCTATATCTTTCTAACCCACACTTGGGCCAATTTCATTCATATAATATCTCTATCCTTTGACATAACCAACAAGGGTAATAGCCATTCTACAGGTTTCTACTGTCATTAGCACACTGTGGAAGAATCGACCTATTTCTGACTCGACCTTTACTATTGCTGAGGGTTTATCACTTATGAATTCTCACACGTACTTGAGTGCTACTAGAAATCTTATCTGCCCTCCTGATTTACTACCGTGAGGGTCTAAGTAACTTTGTAAACACTAAGGGTCTCAACCATTTTCTAATCCCTCTCAGGATCATCAATTCTAACCCTCCTTTACTATTTATTCTAAACAACATGGCGTTGATACTCACACTTCCTGTTGTACTAAAAGAACAAACTGGGAAATGGGAAATGACCCTATCATTCTATGACAGGGCTAAGGCACGAAATTCAATTACTCTAAAGGATAGAGGTACAAACCTTGCACAATCCTTCATGTATTTCAAGTAATCCAACGTTAACCATTGTCCCTTTTTAATTCTAAATGTCGACTAAGTAAGCCAACCCATATGTATATATTATACTCCTGATCTTCTATTCTAAGGTATAGGGAAAACTGGGGACGGTACTGACATATCTATTACCTTATGAGGTTCCTGGTGCCCTAGGAGGATATTGGGAAGATTAAAAGACATCCTCCTTCGTCCTCAAGCTAGCTGTCCCCCAACTATGGCATCGCACTGGTACACTTTCCTGCTGCTACAGCTAACTAGCGGCTGGCTAGAGTCTATCTTATATCAAACCTTATTCTAAGCGTACATAGCAATTAAAGCTTATGGAATCAATCTTGTACAACTCGGCTCTATAGCACGATCTGAGAAGAAGAAAGGGTAACCATACTATCATGCCTCATAGCCACCTGCTTATAGAAAGTGGTCCACAACACATTTATGTGCAAGACTCTACTAGGCATGACTTGCAAATTCTCTAGGATACGACCTGCTTTGATACCAAGTTTGTCACGCTAGGGGGGCACGACTGACACCTAATGCCACACTGGAATCTGAACTAACCTGACTGGCCTGATGCACCTTTGGTGCATGCCTGCAACTCAATTTTAGAAATTAACGAGCTAATCTCGGCTGTAAACATAGCCTCAGACCGACAAGGCCACTTGTAAAAGAAACCAGCTAACCAACAACAAGGCAATAAAGGGATCCTATATGGGCTGACAAGACAACGATTTTGTCTAGTTATATTATGAATAAAATAGGTAGCTATAATAAGCCCCAAATAGCCAACACGTAAAATAAGACATACATAGGCCCCATACGCCCAACGACAACCAACTAACTAAATACTGTAGTCTGCAAACCTCTAAAAATAGAAATAATGGCTGGGATAGGGCCCCGACCTACCCAAATGATATACAAATAAAAGACTGTAATCTCTACAACCTTGCAACTCTGAATGAAAGGAGCTGGCTGAACTGCTGACTCTGAACAACTGCTAATGGAGGTCCTGAACTCTATCTGTCTAAACCTGCAGGCAAGTATACAGCGCCCCATAGTTGGGTGTCAGTACAATATGTACCAAATATGTAAGGCAGAAATGGAAAGCTGAATAAATGCCGATAAAGGACTAAAAGTGAAGAACAAGAAGGGGCAGAATTTAACCTGTAAGCTTGCTTATTCACAACCTACATCAAGTAAAACACTGCAAATATATGAGCTAAGACTGTAGGATTACACATTCATAAGCTATAACGAGTAGGAAAGAATACAAACAAGAACCTAACTTGGCCCCATAAGCCTGAAAGGTACAAGCAACACAGAAATAACCTAATGGGGCCTCCATAAGCCCTAGAAAGTACACTTCAATCTATATACCCTTATCCATGTTCCTATGACTCTACTGGTTCTATAGCCAACTTACTAGTCCCTTGGGTCTGCAACTAAACCCGCTTGGCTCCTGTAGCTGTGTTTGAGTCCGATGGACTCCTGTAACTACATCCTGGGCACCAGGCTCGACGAGGGTCAGTGATGCCAATACGACATAAAATAATAGTCTATCCATGGAATGGATTGTAATATGGCCCTTGGGCCTCTGCATAGTCCCTTAGGACAACATCTAGCTCCTTGGAGTGATTTATATAGCTCTGTAGGCAACGACACAACTAGTAACTCTGAGGTTGGTCGATGGAAGGCTATCCAAGGTGGGGTCAATCCCAACTGGTATACTGCATCATAGTCTCAACCTAGCCACTCAGAAGGCGTATCTGACTCTTGAGGCCTAACGCAACTACTACTCGCCCCTAGAATATTCTACATAGTTGGTAACAGGGGCACCACGTGTGCATACATCTGATCGGAGGATCCTGATAGTGATCATAACCTCTAACGGTCTGGACCGAATAAGGCGAGATCTAGAGTGGCCTAACGATACTCTGAATGTCATGCTAGGATGGTGGTAGCTCATAAGCAAACCATAATGTCGCAAACAGTCAGCTGTCTAATTCCTATACTTAGGACATCTGTAGGACTGCCACTTAATCGGATATGCCTCTAAGCATTCAACCTCTAACCTTCCCCAGGAGGATTGCTATAGTTCCTACACTGAAGGTAATATTGTACTACTATGGTTCTAGTCCCTTGGACACTAACTTGGTCTATTCAGATTTCATATAACTTCTCTAGGTGATCCCTACCCTCGTAGGTAGGTTCACTTGGTCCTAGCCACATGCGGTAACCTGTATCTGAGTATCTATAAGAGTGGGCTGGGGCATTGGCCCCACATATCACTACAGATAAGATTCCCTTCTTAGGGTATCCACGGGTCTATCTGAGTCGTATGACTAGAGTGACCCCCTGGGCGATCCGTATGTGTGGCACTAAGTTGACTGCGGCTAACAATCACTTGTAGTGGCTAAATATATAATAGGTTGTCAACTTTTTCTCAGCAACCTTGGTGCTGCTGACTTTAGGTTAGGACTATTCTATTAAAATTCTGGCCCTAGAGTTACCAAGGTACGCCAAAGGATTTTAGGCAAGCGTCATTTCTTGTCCAGGCGTCAAACTACAAGTTATATTGCCTGTCTACTTCCTACGCTGTCCAATTTACTAAACACGCCCAATAGCCAAACCTAAGTTTCTAAGGCCTTGGCAGGGCAGCAACACATCGGATTCCTACTATACAGTGAATATAAGGGCAGAGGACTTACTATAACGCTTCTAGTATGTGCCACACCTAACCTGCTCTTTCCCGATGAGGGATAGTATAATCTATTATCGATATGTTTTATAATAGCTAACCACAACATATATAAGCATTATCTATAAACAGTTGCTAATACCACACATGGAACTGTTATCTACGTTCAAAAGCATAAGGTGTATCATTATATGACGTTAATAACTTACTGAAGGAATAAGCCTTAACATACCTTGAATGTTGACTTTCGTTCACCCGAATAGTTTCCCACCTGAAGCCAACACTTCCATTCACCTGCGGCCCTTACGCTTAGAGAATAATGTTATTCCAATAGTAGGAGTTGGCATACAACGATATCTTTTGGTATTAATATTAACTATAATTCAACTCTGTTTAACTCGGCCGAAAACCCATAATTTCTTGAGAGTTCAGAAGGGAGAAATGCTTACCTAATGCCTGTGGCCATTTAGGATTCAATTTAGAGAAATTTTGACAACTTTACTTGGCGGAGTTTCGGTATGCCGATTGAATTTTTGAGAAATAACTTTGTAGTAATGCTTCCCGTAGGCCTAGAACTCATAACCCAAAGTTAATTTACGTTTGGATGGCGTTTCATAGCGTAATTTGATGAAAACCCAATGAATTTTGCGTTTCCTCTCTTATTCTGGCTGAGGAGTACATATCAAATGATTTATATCATCAATAGGACTTAATATAATAGGTAGGGCAGTGGTAGAGGGTGGCACGGCGCGCCAGGCCACTGCCACGACACGCCGACCAGTGCGCAGGGCTGGTGGCGCAGCATGGCGCCTAGTGCGCCCAGCCCCCGACCCTAGTCTCCTGCCCGCTCGTTATCGTGCTTGAAAACTCTAACCCCAGTCCTTTTCCCGTATGCATTATGCTCCGAAACTCTTAACATACATACGTACGTGGACATTAAGCGATAGAAACTTATGGGGTGTAACACATTCATAGCCTTACATACCTGAATAAACCTGATTTCACAACATCCTTGATTACCCAAGTAGTCTACTATCTATGCACAAACCTACTCACTCGGTCTCTCTAATCTGCCACCATCTCAGGTGCATACTTGGACAGATGAGTGAACTCCAAGACATACTCCTGAACTGTCATCTACCTCTTGCTTTAGATTCACAAACTCGACTGCTTTGATCTCCCTCATCTCTGAGGGAAAAACCAATCCAGAAAGGCGGCATAAAACTCATCCCAAATGATAGGGCCTGCTCCAACTACCCTACTATCCTTCCATTTCTTGAACCAAATGTGCGCAACCCCTTTCAATTGGTATGAAGATAAATCAGTGCACTCCTCCCCAGTCACCACCATAATCTAGGTGATCTTTAGAACCTCCTCAATGAACTTATGTGGATCCTTGTCCACCTTTGACCCAAGGAACTCTAGAGGGTTCATCTTAAAAAAATGTTATACCCAGAAATCCCTAAGATCATACCTAGGAGTTAGAACAGAGGAAACAAAATTTCTGCAGTAGGTTGCAAGACGAGTCATCCAGTGTCTCGTTAGGAACCTCACGAGTTGTTAAGTGACTCATTGGGAGAGGCTGGGACTTGGATTGAAATTTGGAATTTTGAAGTGACCACGGGTGTGACCACGAGTCGTGGTCAATACCACGGGTCGTCATGTGAGCCATGTTCAAATGTTAGATGAAAGTTGGAAAATATGGGTAGTGGAGCTAACGGATCGGTCACCACGAATTGTCGGGTGCACCACGAGTCGTGGTGTCCCCCGTGATGATCCCAGGTGATCTTTTGGCAGTGAAGAGGAGGGGAGGTGACCATGAGTTGTGGTTAGCGTTAATGAATCGTTAAGTGTATCATGGTGACAATCTAGATGTAATTTCTAGTGGAGGCAACGGATGAAGACCATGAGTCGTGGCCGGGTATGATGACTCGTCCAGTCCCTCGTTGGGACTGGCAGTCTGTTTTCCTTGCGAGTTTATAAGGGCTTTAATTCCTATGTTCCTAAGGCCTAAACTACATCGTTTCAAGCTCTGAATAGTGAGTTTTAAGAGGGGTAAATTCGTTCTAGACTCATTCACATTCATGCATGCAAGTTTAGAGGTCTAAGGAGGTGATCCAGCCAAGTTCGTCAAGGCTTTTCCCCAAATCATAGTTGGGCAATCAAGGATGTTGTAGAATTAGATCCTCTCAGGTATGTAAGGCTATGAATGGGTGCAATTGTCCGCATCCATTCCCATTTCCCTCTCAATTCATGATGTTCTAATTGATGATTCCATGGGGATTTTATCTAATGCAAGTTTTAATCATGGGTATGATCTAAGCATGTTTTAAATGATGAATTATGATTAATGGGAAGATTTTACAACGTTTTCAATTATAAATTATGTTTTTAGGTTATCTAAACTATGATGTCCATCCATGAATGTTCATGAAAGTTGAGATCCATGAGATATATGTTCAAGTATGATGTGATGTTAATGAGGAAAGTATGATTTCGAAATACCCATGTTAATGTTCATGTTTTTAGAGTGGATCAAGTTGATTTAAAATATGTTTCAATATGGGCAAGCCCATATGATTAAGTATATTTTATAATTTCATGAATTAGCTTACCACATGGTTTTGGAGTCAAGACTCCCATTATTTTCAGCTTGTGGTATGGTTTGAGCCAAGGCTCCTCATGTTATGATTTCAGATTATGCATGTATGTTATTATTCAACTTCGGCATTAGATGACGGTCAGCATTGTTAAAAAACAATGGAGAGCATATGCATGTTTTTGGAGTAGTGTCTAGCACCGAGTAGGCTAAGGGTCAGTCAACCCAGTGCCTTAGAACTACGCACCAACATAGGTTTTCTTTTAGATTTTTGGACCTCCCTTGGAGCTTCCCATACCCCAAGGGGCCTTGACCTTGACATCGATATCATGGTAGCGTCCTTAGCCTTGGCAAGGTTTTGGATGGCTCTGCCCACTTGAGTATGATAGCGAGACCACGTAAGGTCTATCGTGGTAATGTCGGTTATATGATTCCTCATGATTTCAGTTATACATGTACATCAGTCATGGTATTATGTTTTCAGAAAGTTTGGCCCAATGTTCAGTATTACTTATGATTATCAGTTTTCAGCTTTGGGTTATTCAATTTAGTTATGATGTTCAGTTATGTCCAGATCAGGATTTCTGAAAAATAGCATGCAAGCCCTACTCTCAGAATCTTATCTTGATTATTTTTTATATTATGCACGTTTAATGTTTCTACTTAGCTATTTTACTTACTTTTCATACTCGATACATTTCACGTACTGATCGCATGTATCGCTTTATGATACAGGCTTTGATATCCAGACTCCATCCGGCCACTAGTCAGACTTCTGGGGTCAGCTCTTTTCAGTATTAGTTGGTGAGTCCTCATCTTACGAGGATCCTTGTTATCAGTTGTATGTTGTACTTTCAGTTTCTAGGCTAGTATTTTCCTTGAAGATTTGGAGAGACTATTTGTACAGGGTCCATGTAGAAGTGTTTACGGACCACAAGAGCCTGCAGTACGTGTTTACCCAAAAGGATTTGAATCTCCATCAAAGAAGGTGGTTGGAGCTACTCAAGGATTATGATATGAGTGTCCTTTACCATCCGTGCTAGAATAATGTAGTAGCAAGTTCTCTTAGTACGCTCTCTATGGAGAGTGTGCCCATGTAGATGTGGGGAGGAAGGAGCTGGTGAAGGATGTGCATCGGCTTGCACGGTTGGGAGTTCATTTGGTTGACTCGACTGATGATGGTGTTATTGTTTAGAATGGATCAGATTCATCCTTGGTGACTAATGTAAAAGCTATACAAGACGAGGATCCTATCTTGGTGATGTTAAAGGAAGCCATTCAGAATAAGAAGATAGAGGTCTTATCCAAAAGGGGAGATAGTGTGCTTCGATATTAGGGATGTTTGTGCATTCCAGATGTTGATGATTCGAGATATTGAATGTTGCATGAGGCTCATCGTTCGAGATACTCTATACATCCAGGTGCCACCAAGATGTATCATGACCTATGGGAAGTCTATTGGTGGAATAGCATGAAGAAGGACATTGTAGAATTTGTGGCTAAGTGTCTGAATTTGCAGCAGGTGAAAATGGAGAATCAAAGACCGGGAGGTATGCTTCAAGATATTAGTATTCCTACTTGGAAGTGGGAGGAGATTAATATCGACTTCATCAAAGGGTTTCCTCGCACTCGTCGACAGTATGACTCCATTTGGGTGGTTGTGGATAGGTTGACCAAAGCAGCTCATTTTCTACCGGTCAAAACTACCGATTCGACGAAGGATTATGCTAAATTATACATTCGGGAGCTAGTTTTGTTGTATGGAGTTCCCTAGTCCATCATATTAACTCAGTTTACCACCCATTTTTGGAAATTGTTTCAAAGGGGACTTGGTAGTTAGGTCAAACTTAGCATAACATTTCACCCGCAGACGGACGGTCTGGCGGAGCGAACTATTCAGACTCTCGAGGACATGTTGAGAGTGTGCGTGATTGACTTCAAGGGTAGCTGGGATGATCATTGGCCTCTCATTGAGTTTTCACATAACAACAACTATCATTCCAGCATTCAGTTGGCTCCATTTGATGCTCTCTATGGGCGAAGGTGTAGATCTCCTATTGGTTGGTTTGAAGTCGGTGAAGCTTCAATGATAGAATCGGATTTAGTCCATGAGGCCATGGAGAAAGTTCAGCTTATAAGGGACAGGTTGAAAACAACTTAGAGTTACCAAAAGTCCTATGTGGATGTGAGGAGGAGAGAACTTGAGTTTGAAGTTGATGATTGGGTGTTTCTGAAGGTATCTCCCATGAAGGGAGTGATAAGGTTCGAAAAGAAAGGAAAACTCATTCCTCGTTATATTGGCCCGTGCTGGATTGTGAAACGAGTTGGCAAGGTATAATATGAGTTGGAGTTGCCCTCAGAATTAGCTTCAGCCCATCCAGTTTTCCATGTATCTCTCTTAAAGAAGTGTTTTGGCAATCCAACTCTAGTTGTTTCGATGGATAGTGTCAGTGTGAAAGACAGCATTAGTTATGAAGAGGTTCCGGTGGAGATACTGGATTGGCAGGTTCAAAGGCTAAGAAACAAAGAAGTGGCTTCAGTTAAAGTTTTATGGAGAAATTAGCGTGTTGAGGGAGCTACATGGGAAGCCGAAGCAGATATGATGGCTAAATACCTGCATTTATTCCCTTCCGACTTAATTTAGCTTGAGGTATCAGTTTCCTCCTTAATACTCTATTTAATTTTATGTTCAGCTCATGTACCTCAGTCTCTTTCATGTAAATGGATGTGTGTGTAGTTCGGGAATTCTGTTCATTCATGTAGTTCAAATCAGACTCAGTCACTCCGTCAACTTTAATCATATATGTTTAGTATTTGAGTATGATGATTGCATTTCTCTATTTTTTTGTATGATTTTCGACATTGGGGGACAAATATTCCCAAGGGGGAGATATTGTTATACCCTGAAATCCCTATGATCAGACCCAGGAGTTGGAATGGAGGAAATAGGACTTTCTGCACCAAGTCACAGGACGAGTCGTCCAGTGACCCATTAGGAACAT
Source organism: Datura wrightii (assembly GCA_035772735.1). Taxonomy (NCBI): domain Eukaryota; kingdom Viridiplantae; phylum Streptophyta; class Magnoliopsida; order Solanales; family Solanaceae; genus Datura; species Datura wrightii. The sequence continues at coordinate 104,823,136 of JASDFA010000007.1, forward strand.
CACGAGTCGTTAAGTGACTCATGGGGAGAGGCTGGGACTTGGATTGAAATTTGAAATTTTGAAGTGACCACGGATCTGACCATGAGTCGTGGTCAACACCATGGGTCATTACGTGAGTTGTGGTCAAGAGTTGGATGAAAGTTGGAAAATGTGGTTAGTGGACTTAACGGATCAGGAACCATGACTCGTCGGGTGCACTATGAGTCGTGGTGTCCCCTGTTCGGTGTGTTTGTGGGTTATATGGGTATATAAAACCGACACACAAGTGCACGTGGTCGAACAAGTAGTAAGTGGCTTTAGTAAGCCAAGTATCGATCCCACAGAGACTTGGGTTAAGTGAAATTTGCTCAAGTATACTATATTTTTACTTCTAAATATGCTGACAACGAAGTAACCAAAAAGTTGATAGTTTGTTTGATAAATTTTATACTAAAACTAAGAACAATTATCTACTTTGAATCTGAACTATGGATAAGAGCATGCCGAGGTTAAACGAACATGTAATGAAGCTGATTATCATCATAAATTGGTTAATCCTTTCTTCCTATTGCTAGCCAAGAACATCTGCCAAGAGATTAAAACTCTCGTATTTAATCTCACTTAAGAATCATGAACCATCCGTCAACATTTCTGTGATCAAATGCAATTCATGTTCTAGCCATACAATTCCGGTTCCTAAATTGACTAATACGACTTTCAGGTATATTTCTATCCTGAATGCACATCAAAACTCAATTTTCCCAAATCAAGTAAAGAACAATATCCTATTAATTCACAACTTTCCAATTCCGTGCTCTCTCGAGTGAAATCGGACTTTTTAGATGTACATTAATGTAGGCCACACACCAATGCAGTAAGAACAAGAATTAATAGAACAACATGGAAGAAAAAGATGAAAAACCAGATAATCAATAATTAAATTTCATCACAATTGTTAATAACCTCAACAAGGAAGGGAATTAGCCACTCATTTGTGGATTAATCATCATAAAATGAGTGTTAATCATACAAGCAATTGAATTAGAAAAGAAAGAAAGAGAGAAAAAAACCCTGAACTTTTCGTCCCTCAACTGCCTGTAACCCACGTCCTTACTCCACCAAGTCTGAATTATGAAAAATAAACCTAAGTGTGCTATTTATAGTAGTAGGACTCTTTCCCGGAATAACAAGCAACGTGTCACGGAGTGCATCGCGGAGCACTGCCTCCGTGACATGCTACGGACGCGGAGGCTCTCTGGAAATCACCCGAACTTGGCCCCGGCAGCACCCTGCCGCGTTGGCAGCGTGTCACGCTACTTGGGCAGCGCGTTGGCATCTCTTGGTCGCGCAGCCAACCTGCCGTGGCACGTTGCCAACACGCAGGTGGGCTATTGTGGTCGGCCTGCCTGCCGTGGCACATTGCCGACGCACAGGTGGGCTGTTTTGTGCCTCCTCTTTGCCGACGTTCGCGTGTTGATTCTGTTTCCAAGCCTCTACTTCACCAACTCATGGATTAGTTACTCAAAAGTCATCAAAACCTACAAAACAAAGGCTAATCATGTTGGTTAGCACATATCTTCACTTCATATAAAATTACATGAAAATGTATACGGTAACTTAGATAAACAAGACTAATTTAAGTCATAAAGCGTATCTCGGGCATGCTATTTTTGCCCGTGATCACAACCCCACACTTAAAGCCTTGTTCGTCCTCGAACAACCTTTTACATATCATGCATATGGAGACTCCCACATAACTAATTTAGCAAGATAATTCAAGTTACGGCTATAATGATTACGTAAGATGCAAGCTAAAAATAGAGCATGCCTGATTTGATCATTGAAATGAAGTACAACTATGTTAAGACTTCTTAACCTCAAGAATCGACTCTCAATCGTAGCAACCTCATGCAAATCAACTGATTAAGAAATCCCACATGAATTATATCCTTCATTCAACATGTGCCCCTCACGGAAAGAGAGTTACCCAATTTCACACGCAAAAACAATTTTTATATCACAACATGTGTGGGTACATGCATAGAATTACACTCACTCTCACAAAGAATTCACATGCATCATGTAATGACCCATAAGCTTGCCCTTAGTGTTTTATTCCACTAATTTAAGGATGGCTGAATGTAAGATCAAGTAGGACTTTTTAGGTTGTAATGTAACTCAGGTGCGGGTAAGTACTATTATGATCAGTAATGGTGACTATCTTTCCTAAGCGCTTTTAATACATCATGCCTTCATTACAACTTCCCTTCCCTCACTTCACCTTCTTCTCTTTTCATCTTTCTTTTTCCTCTTTTGTTCCCCCCTTCCTTTAGGCGCTTTTAGCTTATTAGTAAGGAGTTCTATAAGTAACTTTTCATTTATTTATTTTCTTACCCCCTACTAATACTCACCCGTATTCAAACAAGTGCACCCTCGCCCTTTCTCAACTTTTACAATTGCTACTTTTCCTTCTTTTTCATTCTTCTCACTCCTTTGCTCTTTCGGATTTTTCCTTTAAGCGCTTAGGAGTTTTGATTCAATTTCAAGGCTAATGAAAGAAAAAGGATTAAGCTTATGTTGCAGCTGTCAAAGAATAGGCTCAAGGCTCACTGGGGTTAACTAGGATTAATTTTTCAAGGTAGGTATAATGAGGGATAAAAGTTTGGTTCATTCAAAGAAATGCCTAAATCATCTCCTACAATTCACATCCTTCATTTCGTTTTATATACACACCAGGCAAGTTCTAGACATTTCATAATAGCACAGAATACTCAAAAACCTTACACTCACAGCACATGCTCAATTCAAGACACATTCCGCAAACTCTTAACTCAGCTAATCACAAGAATTCAAAATTAAGCTTCAATCATATCAAGTCAAATTCAAGAGCCTAGGTGTCTCAAACATAGGTGTACCACTTGCATGCTTAAACACTAAACATCCTTGCATCTTACAATCATTTATAGCACATAACAAGAATATCAAGCCATCAATTAGCTACGGGTTCAAAAAACAACCTACTGACTAATTTTGCTCAAGACGGTCGTCATCCATCCATCGTTGGAAACAGTCTCTAACTATGACTAAAAACATTATATACAGACAAAGAAAAATTTTTATTCTTCGGTTCAAAGACCCCCCGTCGGAAAAGAACCAAAAAGAAAAACCAACGGGTAATGAAGTCATGCTTGACTCACAAATTTTTTTTTCAAATATTTCTAACAAGCATTACATTCACCAAAAATCGTTAAGCACAAAAATTTTAAAATTTTCCTCACCCCCCACTTGAATAATGCTATGTCCCTATAGCATCAACTTAACATTTAAAGAGGGTGAGAAATACTCCCTGAGGCCTTTAGGCCTAGCTAACAACATGCCTTTCTTCAACTTTGCACAAGGGGGTGTTTGACCCCACACTTTTTCTCTTCCATGCTTGTTAGCTTCCTCCTCCACGGGTACTCAGACTTCCCCTCCATCTGTGCTTAACTTTCCACCAAAACAACACAAGATGAAAAGTAAATAAAATCTACTTAAATGCAAGAAATTAAAATGGTACCCATGTTACCCTTGGGTTGCCTCCCAAGCAGCGCCTAATTTTACGTCGCGGCACGACGTATCCAGTTTCACCGCTTTTTCCTCCACCTTGAGGATACGAATCTCACCCCTAATTTCTTCTCTAATTTCCTCTTATGCTCCAGGGGTGGTGGTGAAAAATTGTAAGGACCAAGCAGTAGATGTTGCCTTTTGAACCTACTGACCCTCAAGTAAGCGAAGTCATTTTGTCTCTCCGAGTTAGCAAATTTCAAAATATATGGGGCTTGGTCCTCCTCTAGACATTTCTCTATAAGCTTGGAAGACTCTATTTCTATGTTGTCAACCAAACTTAATGTCAAAAAATGCTTCGAGTGTGGTCCAATAAACCTCAACTCTGAAACTGCATTGTGCTTGACCTCCTTACTTGTAAACACCTTCTCAGCATCGACATCTTTCTCTCCATTAATGTCAAATGGGAGATACTCTATCTCTTCTTCCATGAATGGATTTTCCATAAGTGTGAGCCCATCACAGGGACACTCAAGAGATTCTAATTGTTGGGCTTCATCCAAAAATTCACCCTTGTCTTCCTCTTGTGGTTCCTCTTGAATATCGGCTAAAACTGTCACCTGCAATTTATCACAAGCTTCAGCCTCAGCAATCATCTCCGTGAGTTTGACGCTCATCCTTTCTAGAGCCTCTGCATTCTCTTCTTGCTGAATTCTCAATACTTCCATCGCCTCCTTCATTGCTTCTAATTGCTCCAGGAGTTGTTTCAGCATGTCTTCTATTTGAGCTTGGCGTCCCAAGTCCTCATTTTCAGCATGCCTATATTCAGCGAAAACAACAGAAGGATCATAGTAGGGGATTGGGGGAGGGGAATATGCATTCGGACAGCCATCCCAATGGCCATCTTGACCACCACATATATTGCATGTGTTACAGTGGTGCCACAAGTGGGGTCCTCCGCAATTCAGACAAGATTGGCCAAAATATGAGTATCCACCATTTATACCATTTGTATTCCACGATGTCATGTCAATAAGGGTATCCGAAAAAGAAAAAAATAAAATGAAAAAGAATTAAAACAAACACTAAGACCAAGTTGTCAGCACTAAGAAAAAAAATATAGTAAATTTACACTTAAGAAAAATTCACCAATTGCCAGTCCCCGGCAACGGCGCCAAAAACTTGTTCGGTGTGTTTGTGGGTTATATGGGTATATAAAACCGACACGCAAGTGCACGTGGTCGAACAAGTAGTAAGTGGCTTTAGTAAGCCAAGTATCGATCCCACATAGACTTGGGTTAAGTGAAATTTTCTCAAGTATACTATATTTTTACTTCTAAATATGCTGACAACGAAGTAACCAAAAAGTTGATAGTTTGTTTGATAAATTTTATACTAAAACTAAGAACAATTATCTACTTTGAATCTGAACTATGGATAAGAGCATGTCGAGGTTAAACGAACATGTAATGAAACTGATTATCATCATAAATTGGTTAATCCTTTCTTCCTGTTGCTAGCCAAGAACATTTGCCAAGAGATTAAAACTCTCGTATTTAATCTCACTTAAGAATCATGAACCATCCGTCTACATTTCTGTGATCAAATGCAATTCATGTTCTAGCCATACAATTCCGGTTCCTAAATTGACTAATATGACTTTCAGGTATATTTCTATCCTGAATGCACATCAAAACTCCATTTTCCCAAATCAAGTAAGAACAATATCCTATTAATTCACAACTTTCCAATTTCGTGCTCTCTCGAGTGAAATCGGACTTTTTAGATGTACATTAATGTAGGCCACACACCAATGCAGTAAGAACAAGAATTAATAGAACAACATGGAAGAAAAAGATGAAAAACCAGATAATCAATAATGAAATTTCATCACAATTGTTCATAACCTCAGCAAGGAAGGGAATTAGCCACTCATTTGTGGATTAATCATCATAAAACGAGTGTTAATCATACAAGCAATTGAATTAGAAAAGAAAGAAAGAGAGAAAAAAACCCTGAACTTTTCGTCCCTCAACTGCCTGTAACCCATGTCCTTGCTCCACCAAGTCTGAATTATGAAAAATAAAACTAAGTCTGCTATTTATAGTAGTAGGACTCTTTCCCGTAATAACAAGCAACGTGTCACGGAGTGCATCGCGGAGCACTGCCTCCGTGACACTCTACAGACGCGGAGGCTCTTTGGAAATCACCCGAACTTGGCCCCGGCAGCACCCTGCCGCGTTGGCAGCGTGTCACGCTGCTTGAGCAGCGCGTTGGCATCTCTTGGTCGAGCAGCCAACCTGCCGTGGCACGTTGCCAATGCATAGGTGGGCTGTTGTGGTGGGCCTGCCTGCCGTGGCACATTGCCGACGCACAGGTGGGCTGTTTTGTGCCTCCTCTTTGCCGACGTTCGCGTGTTGATTCTGTTTCCAAGCCTCTACTTCACCAACTCATGGATTAGTTACTCAAAAGTCATCAAAACCTACAAAACAAAGGCTAATCATGTTGGTTAGCACATATCTTCACTTCATATAAAATTACATGAAAATGTATACGATAACTTAGATAAACAAGACTAATTTAAGTCATAAATCGTATCTCGGGCATGCTATTTTTGCCCGTGATCATCCCCCGTGGTGATCCCAGGTGATTTCTTGGCAGTACAAAGGACAGGAGGTGACCATGAGTCGTGATCACTAGTAACGAATCGTTAAGTGCCTCATGGTGACAATCTAGATGTAATTTTCAGTGGAGGTAATAGATACAGACCACGAGTCATGGCCAGGGATGATGACTCGTCCAGTCCCTCGTTGGGACTAGCAGTATGTTTTTCCCTACAAGTTTATTAAGGGCTTTTTCATAATTTTTTTGTTCCTGAGGCCTAAACTACATCGTGTTAACCTCTGAATAGTGAGTTTTAAGAGGGGTAAGTTCATTCTAGGCTCATTCACATTCATGCATGCAAGTTTAGAGGTTTAAAGAGGTGATCAAGCCAAGTTCATCAAGGTTTTTCCCCAAATCATCATTAGGCAATCAAGGAAGTTATAGAATCAGATCCTCTCAAGTATGTAAGGCTATGTATGGGTGCAATTGTCCACACCCATGCCCAATTTCCTCTCAATTCATGATGTTCTAATTGATGATTCCATGGGATTTTTATCCAATGCATGAATTCCTAACTTTCAATCATGAGTATGATCTAAGAATGCTTTAAATGATGAATTATGATTAATGGGAAGATTTTACAATGTTTTAAATCATAAATTATGTTTTCAAGTTTTCAAAACTATGATGTCCATCCATGAATGTTCATGAAAATTGAGATCCGTGAGATATATGTTCAAGTATGATATGATGTTAATGAGGAAAGTATGATTTCGAAATACCCATGTTTATGTTCATGTTTTCAGAGTGGATCAAGTTGATTTCAAGTATGTTTAAGTATTGGGCAAGCCCATATGATTAAGTATGTTTTTATAATTTCATGAATTAGCTTACCACATGATTTTGGAGTCAAGACTCCCATTATTTTCAGCTTGTGGTATGTTTTGAGCCAAGGCTCCTCATGTTATGATTTCAAATTATGCATGTATGTTATTATTCAACTTCATCATTAGGTGATGGTCAGGTTCATTAAAAAAACAATGGAGAGCATACGCATGTTTTTGGAAGTAGTGTCTAGTACCGAGTTGGCTAAGGGTCAGTCAACCCTGTGCCTCAAAACTATGCACCAACGTAGGTTTTCTTTTATATTTTGGGACCTCCCTTGGAGCTTCCCTTGCCCCCAAGGGGCCTTGAGCTTGACATCGATATCATGGTAGCATCCTTAGCCTTAGCAAGACATTGGATGGCTCTGCCCACTGGAGTGTGATAGTCGGGACCACGTAAGCTCTTTGTGGTAATGTCGGTTATATGACGAGTCTCCTATTGTTCCTTATGATTTCAGTTATGCATATACATCAGTCATGATATGATGTTTTCAGCAGGTTTGGCCCAATGTTTAGTTTTACTCATGATTATCAATTTTCAGCTTTGGGTTATTCAATTTAGTTATGATGTTCAGTTATGTTCAGATCATGATTTTAGAAAAATAGCATGCAAGCCCCACTCTCAGAATCTTATTATGTTTTATATTATGCATGTTTAATGATTTTACTTAATTAGCAGTTTTGCTTACCTTGCATACTCGGTACATTCCATGTACTGACCGCATACTCTATGCTGTATCGCTTTATGATACAGGCTCTGACATCCAGACTCTATCCTACCGCTAGTCATACATTCGGAGTTAGTTATTCTCAGTATTAGTTGGTGAGTCCTCATCTTGCGAGGACCCTTCTTATTAATTGTATGTCGTATTTTCAGTTTCCATATTAGAGAGAGTTAGTTTTGGGTTTTAGTTCCATATTCAGCGTTTGATTCATGTTGTATTGTGATGTTATGTATGTTTAGACTTCCGCTATGCTATTTATGATGATCTTTCGCTTATCTATGATTGAGTTAGATGTATGTTCATGCCATGAGTCGACTTGGAGCTTCTCGGGGTCTCCTATCACGTGTCTTGATCCGGGCCTATGTTCAGGTCATGACACAAAATCTCTAACTCTTTTCGCCGCTGCATTCCCATTCTGAGGGACATGCGCTACTGCCTGCTGATTGACCTGGGCGGTCAAGGCCTAAACTAACATCTAAATGGCTACCCCGAACTCTGCATTGGCAACTGGTTCGGGTACATGCTCCTCATGGGCTAGTAGGGCCTGCTGATGTCCGTCTCCATTGCCATTCTCATGGCCATTCCCCTTTCCGTTTTTCCTTCCATTAACTCTGCGGGGAGGCATAATTCTGCAAACACGTATAACATGAGTTAGAAGGATAGAGAGATATTTCATTGCATAACTTATATCATGAAAGAAGGGAACATTTCTTAAACATCTTGTAGCCTCTTTTTCATAAGAGTGGCGTGCTTCACACCTATGAAAAAGCCTCTACTTAATGCTGCTTTCAAAAACCCTAGGACACTTCAAAACCTAATGCTCCGATACCAAGTTTGTCACGACTCGAACATAGGCCTGAATTGAGACATGGGACAAAGAACCCCGAGAGGATCCAATTCGACACATGGCATGAACATAACATCTAAATAAAACATAGGTAAGTGGAAGATCAACAAAAATAACATTGTGGAAGTCTGAACACAGATAACGTCCGACTATATACATAAGTTTGAAGCTGAATACATACTATGTCCAAAAAGCCTCTAACACTGTAGAGTTGATGGGATGAGACCCCAATTAACTCAATATACTCTGAAAATTGAAAATACTTAACATATCTAAATAGAAAGGCACTCGAAAGATGAGGACTCACCAACTCTGATCGGGAAGTACTAATGCTGTGAATCTGGCTATCGACGGGACTGAGTCTGGATATCGGAGTCTGTATCATAAAATGATACAACATAGAGTATGCAGTCAGTATGTGGAATGTACTAAGTATGCAAGGTCAGTAAAACCGCTAATAAGTAAAATCATTAAACATGCATACTATAGAAAAGAATCAAGATAAGATTCTAAGAATAGGGCTTGCATGCTCTTTTCTAAAATCATGATCTGAATATCGTAACTGAATCAAATAACCCAAAGCTGAAAACTGATAATCATAAGTAAAACTGAACATTGGGTCAAACCTATTGAAAACATAATATCATGACTAATGAACATGCATAACTGAAATTATGAGGAACAATGGGAGACTCGTCACATAACCGACATTACCACGATAGAGCTTACGTGGTCCCGACTACACACTCAAGTAGGCAGAGCCGTCCAAAGCTTTGTCAGGGCTAAGGACACTACCATAATATCAATATCAAGCTGAAGGCCCCTTGGAGGCAGGGGAAGCTCATAAGGGAGGTCCGAAATAATCTGAACATACCTACATTGATGCGTAGTTCTGAGGCATAAGGTTGATTGACCCTTAGCCTACTCAGTGCTAGACATTACTCCTAAAAACATGCATATGTTCTCCATTATTTTTCAATGAAACTGAACCATCGTCTATTGACGAAGCTAACACATACAATACATGCATAAATCTGAATCATAACATGAGGAGCCTTAGCTCAAACCATACCACAAGCTGAACATAATGGGAGTCTGGACTCCAAAACCATGTGGTAAGCTAATTCATGAAATCATAAAAACATACTTGATCATATGGGCTTGCCCAATACTTAAACTTGATGGAAATCAACTTGATTCACTTTGAAAACATGAACATAAATATGGGTATTTCGAAATAATACTTTCTTCAAAAACATCTCGTCATACTTGAACATATACTTTATAGATCTCAACTTTCATGAACTTTCATGGATGGGCATCATAGTTTATAAAACTTGAAAACATAATTTATAATTTAAAACAATCTGCCCATTAATCATATTTCAACATTGAAAACATGCTTAGATCATACCTATGATAAATACTTAGGGAATTCACACATTGGGTAAAACCCCCATAGAATCATCAATTAGAACTTTTATGAATTGAGAGGGGATTGAGCATGGATGTGGACTATTGCACCCATTCATAGCCTTACATACCTTAAGAAACCTGATTTTACAACTTCCTTGATCGCCCAAAGAGAATTGAGGAAGAGCTTTGAAGAAACTAGGCTTTGATCACCTCCCAACCCTCTAAGCTTGCATGCATGAATTAGGATAGGCTTAGAATGACATAACCCTTCTTAAGACACCCTATTCTGAGCTTAAAACGATGTAGTTTAGGCCTTAGAAACTTAGAAATTATGAAAAAGCCCTTATTAAATTCGCAGAAAAATACACATTACCAATCCCAAAGAGGGACTGGATGACTCGTCACTTGGACCACGACTCGTGGTCACCTGTCGTTACTTATACTACCAAATTTCTTTGGAGGGTCACCACGAGGGACACCATGACTCATAGTGTACCTAACGAATCATGGTGATGACCCGTTAGGTGCATTGCCTGCTTCCCTTCATCCTTCAGACCCCTTTATCCACAGTTGACCCAACGGATCGTAGGGCTAACCATGATTGGTGGTCACCTCAAACTTGAAATTTCTAAACATAGTCAAACCCCTCCCTACTAGTCACTTAAAAACTCATCGTGACTCGTCCTGTGACCTGGTATAGAAAATTCTATTTTCTCCATTTCAACTCCTGGGTCTGATCTTAAGGTTTTTGGAGTATGATATCGCTTTTGACAGACTCTATTACAAAGCTAAAGTAGAAATCGATTGAAGTCTTTTGAGAATATACAATATAGTGGAGGGAAGAAGCATCGAAATGATCACTTGCTTCATCCAAGCACAAGACTCAGACCACTATGAATGAATGGTGACAATGGGTGGTAAAACCTTTGCTGAAGTCATCAATGCTGGAGAAATGATCGAGGACGGTCTTACGACTGGGAGAATAACAAGTCTAGCAGCTTTAAAGTCTAATAGTAAGGCCGTCCAATCTGGTTCCCTCATAAATTGACATAAGAAAAATAAAAAGGTTATGGGAGTGTTGACTCAAGGAGGTAGATCATATTATCGTCAGCAATCTCCACGATATCACACCAATACTCAATATTATTCTCCACACCTATATTATCCTAATTCACCATCTTACCAGCCTCATTCACCCCAAATTCCATATCGTATCTACAACACATAGCCAACATATCTTTCTCTATAACTACCAAAATATTCTCAAAATAATACACCTCGTCCTAACCTCGAAAGGAAACCTCCCAAAGTCTTTACACCACTGGTTGAGTCACTGACCCAACTTTCTGAAAGATTGAGAATAGCAGGGATACTAAATCAAGTATAAGTGAAACAAGTGAATACTTCAACCAATTAGTATAATCTAGAAATACGATGCACCTACCACTGTGGAGTTATTGGGGATGATACTAAGAAGTGTATCACCCTCAAACACAAAATTCAAGATTTGATTGATAACAAGGTAATAATGCTTGGAGAGGATCCACCAAATGTGAACAACAATACATTGCCCAATCACAAGAAGTAACCATGAGCAGAATTAGTTGCAAAGATTAATGATGTTTTTGTAATCCCCACTTTTGGCATCCTTTGATCATGCATTGAAGTCATTTACTTTGTTTTGTAATCAACCTTTATGGTTAATTTTTCACTGTAATTGCACCTTTTAGTTTTATTTTCTTGTGATTACACTTTTATCTAAAACTATGAACTAAAGTTTCACCTGATTTCCCTAGCAGGGATACATAGGTTGTCACATCGGCTTTAGTCACATTATTAGAAAATATCAATCTCCCTTTGTTTCTTGAACTACGTGATGACCTGATTCATGCTTCAATTGGGATATGTGTTTGCCATATCGGCTCGGTCATATTCTTGTGAGTTTTTCATTTTCCTTCATAATGAAAACTAGGACAGAATTTCTAAGAGGATCTCACAAATTCCACAAGATAGAGTATTCTCATAAAGACAAGTCTAAAGATCATTTCAGAATATTCAACTAGGGCGAAATTTTTGAGAATATTGAAAATTCCATAGAATATTATATTTTCTATAAAATTAGATATCAAAGTTTGTTAAAGTTGAAGCATAATTTTTGAGAAGATCTCAAAAATTTCATACTAAATAACATCACGAGATGAGGAAGTTTAGGATTCCTTCCATGTTCTAAACTGGGGCAGAATATTTGAGAAGGGTCCTCAAAAATTCCACCAAAGTTGTATTTCAAGACCAGACGAGTTTGCAAATCAAATGCAAAAAAGAGAATTAGGACAGTAAGGCAAGCCTAACACAAATCAGTCTCTTAAACTAAGAATTTTTCAGTGGATGCAGAAAAAATGAAGTTACAAGATTGAAAATGCCAAGACTATAAAGCATGAAGAAAGGCATTATTAGGCCCGTGTGGCGTTGCCATAATGACCTAGACAACTTCTACTCTCACTCTATCTCTAGTTTATTCCTTTTACTTCATTATAATTTTTAACACTTTGCCTGAATTATTCATATAAGTTTGCCAGATGTAATAACTAAGATTAACATATGTCATCCGAACCACTACATCAAAATCATTATAAGCCACGCGGTTTCATCTTCAACTTTACCCTTTATTAAATTCATTTTTTTAGGAATTCTTTATTACGTTATTAACATTTGCACTTGAACCTGCAAATGACACTATTCAAATACTATTTCCCATAAACAAGAATTGGATAATTGCTAAGGGATTCTCTTAAAGTTGAAGGATCAAGACAAAGGATCACTAGACACAGGGCATGCGTAAGCCCTTTCAAGATATTGTTACAAACATGAAGGATTCCTAGCACCAAGGATCCCGTCCAATAAATTGACTCCTATCTTTCCTTTTCTATTGAAGAATCTAATCCTCTGTCCTTCTAATCAAATCTTATATTCTCTGTGAATTTTATCAGTTTTAACTTCGAACTAAGTCTGCATGATTCTTGTTGCAGCAAGATATGTAGGCAATCCTACATAAGGATTTGGTCTTCCCAATGTTTCAAACTACAGACCCTCAGAGGAAAGTGGGGCATATTTTTGAATCATTAATCTCTGTTCTTTTGGAAACTATTTCAATTATGTACCCTTAGACTGGAAACTGGAAAATCTTTTTGAAATAATTTAACGACTTAAAAATTCTTCATTTAAAGACATCTTTTATCAACAAAATTTCCATTTGAATTCATTCGCCCATTAAAGCCTTCAATCAATGTCAAATCTCTCTCATTTCAGCTTTCCAGAATTATACACTCTCCATGACTATCAGATGGCATGACATTTTAATGGTTCAACATAGACCAATTATTTTTCAAACTAAGAAGTTTTCAATGAGAACAGGATTGGAAGTTGTTCTTTTGATTGTCCTCGCTTCAAAGAGACAAGTTGGATCGTCACCTAAATTAAGGTGACATCATATTTGGGGTTTCTCCCTTCAGGAGACATATTACGCCACCACCTCAGTGTATTATATATTTGGATCATCCACAATTTAAAGAGACACACCAAACTGTCACTTCATTCAAAGTGACATATTTATTACATTGGAGTCATCACCCTCCCAAGAGAAAAACCAGACCGTGACTTTGTGTTATACCCCGTAGGATTTCCGGCACCTAGATGACCTATTCGCACGTTGGTTAAGCATATTTGAAGGCCATACGTGCTAGAGAAAGGCCCGGGAAAAGATCGGACGAGAAACCTGTCGAACCATCGCGGAAGGAGCCGAGGCAGAGCCCCTCCGCGATGGAAGCGTGTCACGGAGGTGAGGCCTCCGTGTTGGCTCCGTGACACGTTGGCCTTGTCCAGGCCCAAGTATATAAAGCCCCACTTCAGTTTAATCTTATTAAGACCTCTTAAAAATTCCAGAAAACGTAGGAGAACAGGGAGAGAACGAAGAAGTAATATAATTTTCGTCCGATTACGCTGCTAAACGTTGTCCAAACTCAAATTAACCTTAGATACCGAGGTATTTAGCAGCAGAGAGCATTCCTACGGATTTAGTTTCGTGAAATACAGCCGACGAATCGTCGAGCTACCGAGCTAAGGTAAGTGGAATTGCTCTAAACTAGTGTCTATGTGTTCCTAGCTGTGAAGTGAATATTTCTCCCTTCTGGACCGCTTGAAAATAGCGAGTTTTCAACCGTCTTTCGATAAGCCTAAGTTTAGGCTATAAACTATATCGAAAGTGACGTTGCTCTTTACAATAAAGCTGTATTTAGTATTGATTGACATGTTTGTGAATGCAGTTGGGAGAAAATAGTTGAAGTACCGGCCGAGCGTCGTCCAACAGACGGATAGTTCGAGGATAAGGTATGTAAAGTTAGTTTCCTCGGCAAGTTAAGTAATCTCGGTACAGTACAGTAATTTAAAGGCCAGTAGAATGTTCAGAAGTCATGTATTATGTTTGTTACGAATGTTGGTACGATATTAGAAGCATCAAGTTATAACTTGCGTGAAACTTGCTAGTACGATATAGATTCTAATACAAGTGTTAGAAACTGCACAACATGCTCAGTATGTGATGTAGTACAGAATGTTAGGATATCATCGTATTCAGTTGAAACCCAGTAAAGCAATGTAATAACTATAAGACATCTCAGAAGTAAAATGGTAGGTTAAAATGAAGTTTAGAAAGCATGTTAGGAATAGTAAATCATGTTACTATAGAAACTCAGCATACAACATGGTTCTCAGCAGAAAGACTATACCCTGCTCAGCGTTACACTCAGTACAGTATGGCAGAAGATTATATATTATACATATATACTATTGTCAGTCTCAGCATGTATTAGGTATGTACATATTACTATTACTAGCTCAGCATATAATAAGTACAAATACTTTACCACTATTAGCTTCAGTATGTGGGACATGCAGATAGTATTACTAGTTGAGACCGTTGTATTGTTTGGGGTTGGACTACCTAGCATCCATGACCGCCCCAGGGTTGATAGCTGTATCGACTCGTCCGCCAGAGGACGAGGATACGTCGCTCTACGGAGTGGCATGCCGTCCCACAGGGGACGAAGATGGGATGCCAGTTTTTCCCATATTGTGCCTTGGTCGGCCCTTACACACCCCCGTCGAGCGGATACGCCCGGGTGTTGATTCAGGAGTCCTCCGGACTCAGTTGCAGTTATAGTCAGGGGCTCAGTGAGCCCAAGTGCTTACCTAGGGGACCGGCGGGATGCTTATAGCTATTTTAGGAGATGGGATGACCGGGGTAGGGGTATAGTTCTGTGCTGGTTGTACCTCCCGGCTTATGGGGGCCGGAGAAGGTTTGTGTGTGCTATGTGATGTTATGATATGTTATGCCATGTACAGTAGATATGAGTAGATCGATAGTAGGACGATAAATCTCCAGGTATGACTCCTACTCCTTCCAGTATAATTAAAAGAAGGTATGATTTACATTATCAAACAGTTAATCCACTCCTTTCTACTTCAGTTTCATAAGTTGTATTGTTATTTTCAGATATTTCTTTCAGTTATTGCTTTACATACTCAGTACCAGCGGTACTGACACCCAGTGGGGCGCTGCATTACTTACCTGCAGGTACTCATAGACGAGCAGGCGATACCACGTGATTCCTGTCAGCGATCGAGCATTCAGCTCCTATCACCCGGATACTGAATCCCAGAGGTGTATTCCGTTTTCTTTTGTTGTACAGTACGGGTAGGTCGGGGCCCTGTCCCGATCATTTCGATTGCTATTCCTAGAGGCTTGCAGTCTGTATGTATATTACCCTATGGTCAGATGAACCGGTCATGTGAGGCCATGCAGTTGTATAACTGTTAGTACTTTTGTTTCCTTTATGTTGGCCGTGTGGGGCCATAGTTCGACAGTAGTGGTGACCTTGCCGGTCACGTAGTTATCCAGTACTTCAGGGTTGAGTTATAGATAACTAGACAGCATGGTGGCCTTGTCGGCCCGCATAGGTTTCCTTATAGTTGCTTGTTTCTGGTTAGCTATTATTACAGGTACATGAGGCTATAGGTCAATGGGCCGGGGGCTGTGTTTACAGCCGTTATATAGCCCTTTGTTTCCAGAAATGTGAGTTACAGCCAGCCAGGCACCAGATGTGCCCAGGCTCAGCAGTCTAGTAGTTCAGGTCTTAGTAGGGCACCAGGTGCCAGTCATACCCCCCAAGGCGGGGTGTGACAAACTTGGTATCAGAGCAGGTCGTGTCCCAGGGAGTCTGCAAGCCGTGCTAAGTAGAGTCTTGTCTATGGATGTGTTGTGCACCACATATTATACGCAGGAGGCTGCGAGGCATGATAGGATGGTTACCCTTCCTTCTCAGTCAGTCGTGCTTTAGAGCGGTACAGTATAGGGTTGAGTCCCTAAAAACTTACCGTATTCTTTGATTATAGATACAAAGGTAGATCAGCATTACCCTACTACAGGCAGAAGATCAGATATAACAACAGAAGAAGGCATTAGCCAGTTACAAGGTAACTACAGCAGCAGGAGGAGGTAACAGGGACCTCCCAATGTTATCTCTTTTATTGGTACCGTCCCCAGTATATGTCGATAATGTCAGAATAGGAAGTCAGGAGTGTAATGTGCATATGAGTTGATTTATTTATTAGATATATAAGATCTGATTAAGATTACAGACAAGGTCAGACCACCAGGTAAGTATAAGAAAGAGAGGGAAATGCAGGAATCCCAAATACATCTTTTGGATATGGTACCGTTATATGCTTTTACTTATTGCAATAAGAAAAGGGCTATTCCTACCTCTTGATTTTGATGCCAGTATAGTAAAGGGGCGTAAGACTTGAGATGGGGCTGCCAAATCAAGCAGTAAGTAAAGATGGGCTGATTGATCCTAGTGAGTATTGGAAAGTATAAAGAGCCCCTATGATTCCGTAAGTTGTGCAGACCTTTATGATAATAAGCCAGTAGAGGAAGTAAGACTGTTAGCTTACTCGAAGCAGGGGTAAAAGACCTGTTAGTGATGAATGTCGGGTAATAGTCAAGTTCGAGTCAGAAAAAGGCCAAGTCCGCCACATATGCTAACAGATAGCAAGACATACCTGTAAGATTGTGGTTATGATCCAGTTGTGATATCAAAAGGGTGAGGGATCATGTGGATCAGATAGGTCTGACTGCAAGTCAGGGGAAGTATGAACTGATACTGGACCAGCAATCTTGTTAACAATGAAGAGCAGGTACCTTGAACCCCAGAGTTCAGTTTAAGTAAGATGAGGGAAAGAAGCAGGAATGTCAGATCTTGTGGGGAAATTAGAATTACCCCCGGATTGATAAAATATTGTATTAAGGATTAAGCCTCGGGCTGACAGTAAGATTGCGGTTCAGAATACCGCAGTATGTCCGCTATGGAAAAGTTAAGAAGTTACCGATACAGCAATTCTAATCTAGTGTAGCCTAGAGATAAGGCCCAACAGACAGTCATGGGCTCTCAATATATGCCTAGTAAGGCTACAAGATTCGAACGTCGACCCCACATCGCAAGAGTGGCAGAATTTCAAACACCAGACAATAACTAAAGTGTTTATGTTTGTTACTTTCAGAATGGGGTGACAATGCAATGAAATGATAAGTCAGGGCAGGAGATATTATTAGGCCGTAGAAGCGGTGTATCATGTACGGTATGAGACTCAGCAGAGCATGTCAGAGATTATGTATTACCGTAGAATTCAGTACATATTGTACATAGTTATTGATATATATATATATATATACATATAATAGATATGCTGTGAGTGGCTGCCTATAAGGGCTACAATCACAGATGCTAATTAGTAATATAAAACATGTACAGATTGCATTGCAGGACCCCCCCCCCCCTTGACAGAAAAAAAGGGGGAGAAGAAAGAAAGAAAAGGAGAGAAGAAAGGAGAAAGGGAAAGGAGAAGAGAAAGGGCGGATTAAGTGTGAATTACGTATGAAGTCATAGAAACTATCTCAGTTTTCAGTTATTAGGTTAATAGACTTATGTGTTATTGTCAGATCTAGGCTCTAGGAGCTTACCAGAGCTAATGGCCTAAAACAGATGGCTAGATAATAAGGGCGCAGTTAGACGGTCTACCGACCAGCTGGCGCCTGCATTAGCAGAGAAGCATCCCTGAAGATCGGTAACATTAGTGCGTGTGCTAGAACCAGGATTAGAGGCCGAATAGGCAAATTTCAGAGATTAGCAATACCAGAATTGTTCTAGTATGTTAAGTGGTCGTACTTCATTTTCCCAGCCTTGTAGGTGAGAGTCGACCTTAGTCAACCTAGCAGTTATTATGTGAAACCCCCCATAAGTCAGCCGGCCGCCCCAGTCAGAATACCCGTGGGTACCCCAAGGAAGGGACCACATCAGTAGTCAGCGACAGACTAGTACTTCAGCTGGTTTTCGTAAGATATTCAGATACAGAGCCCTAGCAGAAGGCCAGTATTTATAGAATAGCTCATAAGACTGAGAATTCCCCAGAATAGCAGTATATATCCAAGTGGATACACACAAGGCGTAAGAAATTGATAGTACCCTGCTAGCACAGTGTTTATTAAGACCAGGGGATCAGTAGGCTCCCCGTGAAGATCCAGAGATTGATCGCCTGGGAGTAAGTTTGACTAAGCCCAGCCTTACAGTGGTTTAAGCAAAATAACAGAGCAATTAGATGCCCACAAGTCTGCGGTTATGCACGAACTATAAGCACTCAAGTAGAACAGTTAGAGCATTGTTAGACTACAGCCACATTCGGGTCATTCAACCTGACCATTCAGTTATTTAAGGTTATGCAGCCAGATCATTGGAGGTCATGGTCGATATCAGGACCCTCTGATCAAAAAAAAAAAGGCACAAGGTGCACAGATGGTCGTTCAGGTTATCCCAGCAACAAGTAGCCTTAGCATGTGGCCGGAGGGCCAGATAAGCTTTAGTTACGCCTGTAAACTACCTGTCGATCTCTTTGTGAAGACAAGTCAGTATAACCGTCAATTATATGCCGAGCTCTCTAAGTATGAAAATGTTACATCAGCCAAGAAGAGGTAATGGAGCAACAACCGCTCTTAGTTATAGATCTATTAGAAGTGTGGTGTATGGGCAGCCCAAGCAACGGGAGTTGGTCAGAAAGATACATCAATTGGTCAATTTAGCCGTTCGTGTAATAGAAATGAAGGACAGCAGAGCTGTAGTCGAGAACACCGCTGTGTCATCATCAGTTGTGAAAATAAAAAGAATGGTAGTATAAGAATCCTGACCTGGTTAGCAGGGGAAAACGCCAGGTTTTCAGGTAACAGAGGGTGGAGTGCTGCATTGTAAAGGCCGTCTATATGTTCCAGATGTTTCAGGGCTGAATGAGGTACATTACGCCCGTTATTCTCTTCACCCCGGTACGACAAAAATGTACCATGACATCAAAGAAAACTACTGGTGGCCAAGTATGAAGAGCGAAATTGCTGAGTTTGTAGCCCAGTATCCTAACTGCCAACAGGTGAAAGCAGAACATCAGAAACCAGGGGGGTTAACTTAGGACATAGCTGTGCCTCTCTGGAAATGAGAAGCAGTGAATATGGATTTTGTGGCAGGATTACCCCGTACCAGACGCGGAAATGATTCTATTTGGGTAATAGTTGACAGGCTGACAAAATCAGCTCATTTCCTGCCAGTGAAAGCTACCTTCTCGGCTGAGGATTATGCCGAATTATATATCAGAAAAATAGTTAGATTGCATGGAGTGCCGGTATCTATCATTTCTGATAGGGGAGCACCGTTTACAGCTAGATTCTGGCAGTCATTCCAGAGGGGTCTGGAAACACAGATTAATTTAAGCACAGCATTCTATCCTCAGACAGATAAGCAGGCTGAGCGCACAATTCAGACGCTCGAAGACATGTTGCGAGCGTGTGTGCTAGATTTCGGTAGTAGCCAAAGTGAGCATTTACCGTTAATTGAATTTGCCTACAATAATAGCTATCATTCAGCCATCCAGATGGCGCCTTTTGAGGCATTATACGAGCGAAAATGCAGATCGCCGAATGGTTGGTTTGAAATCGGAGAGTCAGTGTTGGTTGGCCCAGACATTGTTCAGCAGTCAAAGGAAAAGGTAAAGCTTATCCGAAGAATGCTTACTGACTGCACAGAGCCGCCAGAAATCATATGCAGATGTGCGGCGCAGAAAATTGGAGTTTGATGTGTATGACTGGGTATTTCTGAAGTATCCCCAATGAAAGAGGTAATGAGGTCCGGCAAGAAAGATAAGCTCAGCCCGAGGTTTGTTGGGCCTTATCGGATTCGTCGAAGGACAGGCCGAGTAGCATATGAGTTGAATTTGCCTCCAGAATTAGAATCCGTTCATCCGGTCTTTCATGTATCTATGCTGAGGAAATGCATAGGAGACCCGTCCAGAGCAGTCCCAGTCCAAAATATCCAGGTTACGAAAAAGCTGGCCTATGAGGAGGTTCCAATAACTATCTTAAACAGGCAGATTCGCAGATTGAGGACTAAAGATATTACGTCTATCAAGGTATTGAGGCGTAACAGGAACCAAGAGGAGATGACTTGGGAAGCGGAGGAAGATATGAGGACCAGATATCCTCACCTATTCCAGGCCTAGTCAGGCGACAGGTATGTCCGTATTATTGCTTATGTAGTATCTTATGGTTGTATATGTATAAGTGAGGAAAACTGATACGTAGCCATCCAGTGAATCCTACAGTATTGCATACAGTACCTGTATTGGACTTTTCTGCATTTCAGGTTTTTGGTATAGTCCATATTACAGGGGAGACTCTGGCGAAATTTTTCTAAACAAATAAGTTTAGTCCTCTAGATAGCAGTATACATTCGAGGACGAATGTTCTTAAGGGGGGGAGAATGTTATACCCCGTAGGATTTCCGGAACCTAGATGACCTATTCGCACGTTGGTTAAGCATATTTGAAGGCCATACGTGCTAGAGAAAGGCCTGGGAAAAGATCGGACGAGAAACCTATCGAACCATCGCGGAAGGAGCCGAGGCAGAGCCCCTCCGCGATGGCAGCGTGTCACGGAGGTGAGGCCTCCGCGTTGGCTCCGTGACACGTTGGCCTTGTACAGGCCCAAGTATATAAATCCCCACTTCAGTTTAATCTTATTAAGACCTCTTAAAAATTCCAGAAAACGCAGGAGAACAGGGAGAGAACGAAGAAGTAATATAATTTTCGTCCGATTACGCTGCTAAACGTTGTCCAAACTCAAATTAACCTCAGATACCGAGGTATTCAGCAGTAGAGAGCATTCCTACGGATTTAGTTTCATGAAATACGGCCGACGAATCGTCGAGCTACCGAGCTAAGGTAAGTGGAATTGCTCTAAACTAGTGTCTATGTGTTCCTAGCTGTGAAGTGAATATTTCTCCCTTCTGGACCGCTGGAAAATAGCGAGTTTTCAACCGTCTTTCGATAAGCCTAAGTTTAGGCTATAAACTATATCGAAAGTGACGTTGCTATTTACAATAAAGCTGTATTTAGTATTGATTGACATGTTTGTGAATGCAGTTGGGAGAAAATAGTTGAAGTACCGGCCGAGCGTCGTCCGACAGACGGATAGTTCGAGGATAAGGTATGTAAAGCTAGTTTCCTCAGCAAGTTAAGTAATCTCGGTACAGTACAGTAATTTAAAGGCCAATAGAATGTTCAGAAGTCATGTATTATGTTTGTTACGAATGTTGGTACGATATTAGAAGCATCAAGTTATAACTTGCGTGAAACTTGCTAGTACGATATAGATTCTAATACAAGTGTTAGAAACTGCACAGCATGCTCAGTATGTGATGTAGTACAGAATGTTAGGATATCATCGTATTCAGTTGAAACCCAGTAAAGCAATGTAATAACTATAAGACATCTCAGAAGTAAAATGGTAGGTTAAAATGAAGTTTAGAAAGCATGTTAGGAATAGTAAATCATGTTACTATAGAAACTCAGCATACAACATGGTTCTCACCAGAAAGACTATACCCTGCTCAGCGTTACACTCAGTACAGTATGGCAGAAGATTATATATTATACATATATACTATTGTCAGTCTCAGCATGTATTAAGTATGTACATATTACTATTACTAGCTCAGCATATAATAAGTACAAATACTTTACCACTATTAGCTTCAGTATGTGGGACATGCAGATAGTATTACTAGTTGAGACCGTTGTATTGTTTGGGGTTGGACTACCTAGCATCCATGACCGCCCTAGGGTTGATAGCTGTATCGACTCGTCTGCCAGAGGACGAGGATACGTCGCTCTACGGAGTGGCATGCCGTCCCACAGGGGACAAAGATGGGATGCCAGTTTTTCCCCATATTGTGCCTTGGTCGGCCCTTACACACCCCCGTCGAGCGGATACGCCCGGGTGTTGATTCAGGAGTCCTCCGGACTCAGATGCAGTTATAGTCAGGGGCTCAGCGAGCCCAAGTGCTTACCCAGGGGACCGACGGGATGCTTATAGCTATTTTAGGAGATGGGATGACTGGGGTAGCGGTATAGATTCTTTGCTGGTTGTACCTCCCGGCTTATGGGGGCCGGAGAAGGTTTGTGTGTGCTATGTGATGTTATGATATGTTATGCCATGTACAGTAGATATGAGTAGATCGACAATAGGACGATAAATCTCTAGGTATGACTCCTACTCCTTCCAGTATAATTAAAAGAAGGTATGATTTACATTATCAAACAGCTAATCCACTCCTTTCTACTTCAGTTTCATCAGTTGTATTGTTATTTTCAGATATTTCTTTCAGTTATTGCTTTACATACTCAGTACCAGCGGTACTGACACCCGGTGGGGCACTGCATTACTTGCCTGCAGGTACTCATAGACGAGCAGGCGATACCACGTGATTCCTGTCAGCGATCGAGCATTTAGCTCCTATCACCCGGAGACTGAATCCCAGAGGTGTATTCCGTTTTCTTTTGTTGTACAGTACGGGTAGGTCAGGGCCCTGTCCCGATCATTTCGATTGCTATTCCTAGAGGCTTGCAGTCTGTATGTATATTACCCTATGGTCAGATGAGCCGGTCGTGTGAGGCCATGCAGTTGTATAGCTATTAGTACTTTTGTTTCCTTTATGTTGGCCGTCTGGGGCCATAGTTCGACAGTAGTGGTGACCTTGCCGGGCACGTAGTTATCCAGTACTTCAGGGTTGAGTTATAGATAACTAGACAGCATGGTGGCCTTGTCAGCCCGCATAGGTTTCCTTATAGTTGCTTGTTTCTGGTTAGCTGTTATTACAGGTACAGGAGGCTATAGGCCAATGGGCCGGGGGCTGTGTTTACAGCCGTTATATAGCCCTTTGTTTCCAGAAATGTTAGTTAGAGCCAGCCAAGCACCAGATGTGCCCAGGCTCAGCAGTTTAGTAGTTCAGGTCCTAGTAGGGCACCAGGTGCCAGTCATACCCCCCAAGGCGGGGTGTGACACTTTGTTCAAAGTGACATATTATATTCATCAGACATGCCCGACTTCACTTTACTCAAAGTGACATATTATATTATATTGGGGACACATTATATTATATTTGGGTTCTATGCCCTTTTAAGAGACATGTGGAGCTATTACCTTGATTTTATTATATTATGTTGGATCGTCACCTCCTTCAGCATGGAAAACTACATTATCTTTGATCGTCACCTCCTTCAGCGTAACATATTATATTATATTAGAGTATCACCTCATTCAGCATGACTTATTATATTATGTTAGATAGTCACCTCCTTTACCATGGCAAATTATATTATGTTGGATAGTCACCTCCTTTACCGTGGCAAATTATATTATGTTGGATAGTCACCTCCTTTACCGTGGCAAATTATATTATGTTGGATCGTCACCTCCTTTAGGTGACATGTTATATTATATTGGGCTTTACCTCCTTCAGCGTGACTTATTATACTATGTTGGATCGTCACCTCCTTCAGCATGGCACATTACATTATATTGGACTGTCACCTCCTTCGATGTGACGTGTTATATTATAGTGGACCCTCACCTCCTTTAGCGTGACATATTTATATTATAGTGGACCATCACCTTCTTCAGTGTGAAATATTTATATTGGATTGTCACCTCCTTTAGCGTGACATATCACATCATGATTGGATCATCATCTCCTTCAATGAGATAAAATTACAAACACATATCAACACAGACATCATCTATATTTCTATTTCTTTCGAATATATGAGACATCACAAAGGACATTTGTTGACACCCAATTTTGACCGCCCTATACCCCGTCCAAGCTGCGTATTAATATGTAATGTATTTTAAAATTTACCTCTTTTACGTATTTTTAATGAGTAATTTTGCATAATTATTCAAGTTATAATTTTTAAAATATTTATTTACATTCAATCTCAATTTATTAATTTCTTAATATTTTGTAATTATGTCATATATAGTGTATTACGTATTAATATGTATGCATACATACCTTTAATTAAGTAAGTTCTTATTTCAAAATACAAAATTTTACTTAAATTTTATAAAGTATTTACATAATAATAGTTGACTAATTTTACTTGAATTTCATAAATTATTTATATTGATAATAATATTCATATCTATGTAAATTAGACTATTATATTTTATCTATTTATTAATTTATTTTTAAAAGTGTAGTAAATTAAACTATTATTTTACAAGTGTGGTAAATTAAATTATTATCTATTTATTAATTTATTTTTGTAAATGTAGTATTTTTATTAATATAATAGCAGCTAATTTTTAATCTCATCCAATTCATTTAAATTCTAGCCACTTTCTATCTAATTCAATTTTGGCCACTTTCTATCTATTCTATGTCAATTTTAGCCTTTTGATCAATTTGGCTATCAGTTAAATTTAATTTCAGCCATAAATTGAATCCTACCTAATTAATTTAACCCATGACCCAATCCATAATCCATTGAATTAACCATTGACCCGACCCATTCGTTTAGAATTAATCCTAACCGTTCATCTTGGTAGATCCTACGGCTACAGTTTAATCGTTTTATATTCCCATATCTATCTCCAATACCTCCAAACCCTAATCTAACTATCATTTTCTCCCTCTCCAACCCGCACGCCTCCCTCTCTTCTCCCTCTGGATGTCCGCCCAAAATTACCAAAACCACCAGAAAACAACTCGCCGCCAGCACCACCAACCCTCACCTCAGTTTCTCCCTCTTCGTCTCCTATGTCGATCACCACCAGCTACACCCTTATCTCCTCTCTTCCTCTGCCTCTTTATCGGTGAAACCAAAAAGCCGCACCACCATCTCCAATACGAACTCCGACTATTGTTGGCTAGAAAACCAGCACCATAGCCACCTTAACTCTCTCTTCTCAGACCAAACTGGCCAAAACCACTCTCCTTTCTTCCTTTGTTCTCTCTTTCACCGAAACCACGATTGATTCCGACCACTGTTGGCCAAAAAATCATCAAATCCGTCACACAACCCTTGCTTCTCTACTTCGTCGTTTGCTCCATTATTTTCCGACCATTATTGTCGGGAATCAACCAGATCCGGCATGAACTTCGCACCTCTTTCCTTTCGTTTCTCCTCACCCATGTCCCTCTGTTCTTGCCATCGTAAACCATCGAGAACAGAAGCCTCGCCTCACCGGTCTCCCTATGCTCTCTTCTTCTTCAACCAGTTGCCCCTCTTACCTCTCCTCTTTTTCGCCCCCCACAGACCCTTAGGTTATACGGTGCCATAATGCACCTCAAATCATTAGGTGGGGACTCTTCTTTATTTTTATCCTTTAAGAGTTGTCACGTGTCAAGTTCCTCTTTCTGCAAGAAAAATGGGGCGCGACAGCATTATCAACCAGTTAAAATATCATAAAGGTGGTACCATCATATTTACATTATATTACTTTTTTATTGATAAAGTTATCTTATATTTTGCAGCCAAAAAGGATGCAGCACAACGTGAAATATGTTCTTATCAGTGAACTTAGGCAATTGCCAAAGAGGGACTCAAACTCTTTAGGCTAGAGTTGAGGATCGATTTTCACTGCAATCAAACCACACCCCAGTAAAAAGGTTATTCTTTTATATTGTCTTTAAGTTTCGCATCCGATGTAACCTCCGATTCAACACTAGGGCAACTTCATTTCTTCCTTTAAATCCAGGTGATGATATCGCTTGTAAGTTCTTATATATAGGTGTGAAGTGCACCGCATTCGTAGCTAAGAGGTTGCAAGCTTCTTTTCCATAATCAAACTATTGATCATTTGTCATAAGCAACAAAGGTTACCTCAATATAAAAAGTATTTTTTCAACCGGTTGAGTCAAACTCCATATAACCTGATCCCTAATCTTGAAAATATGTAGGCAAATTTAATGAATAAATCTCAGTTACACCAAAGGATTCTCTCCTATTACCAAGCTCCCCCAGTCTCTTAATAATTCAACACTGGGGCATTTTTTGAAATTTTGAATCGTGCATGAATCAAGCGTAGCTTAAATTACATATAGCCTGAATTCTCATATAACCTAAGATGTGTAGGAAATCCCATACTGGGGTGCGTCCATAATTCCTCATTACTTAATCATTTCTTTTTTCAAGAGATAATTTGGTGGTCAGACAAAATAGGGTTCATCAATTTTCTTTGACAGGCTGTCTTCTATCCTCCCTGGCCAAAAAAAAGGGCAGTAGTTCACCGAATTTTGGCCTTCCACATGTTGATTAATTATTCGAGTTTCTCAATTTTCAAATAAAGTGAAATATTCATTTTGTAGAATTAAAAGATTTTGTTAAATTAAATTTTTTTGGAGTTATTTTGCTATTTTGTTTAGTAAAATACTGTAATACATATTATATATATAGGATTGTGTATTATCCTTGGTGTAGTTATCAATATAAAAATCAATCCACACCTTAAAAATAAGTTTAATACGTATTAAATTTTGTCAATTCAAAAGGCCATTTACACCTTTAAATATTTTTAGTCTATATTTACAAATAAATATTTGTCTTATTAAATCGAGAAGCTTAACTGATTAATTGATAATTAATTCGTCTCAATTTTTATCTCAATTTGATTATAGTTTAAATAGTTTGTCTACAATTGAAATATTTTGGTCCAAATTAGCTATGTTTTAATCTATATACACAACTTTTATTTTGCACTAAATTTAGACCACTTTACAGCCCTAAAATGGGCCATTTGCAGCCCAAAGCCAATTAACGAAATGTCCACCGAATCGCAACGCACAAATCTCCGACGACTCGACCCAAAACTCCTTATTTCCCCTTCCCTTACCTCCTACACCTCAGTGAACCAGCACAACCCTAATCTCGAACGCAGCACTGCACCTCTCCATTTCCTATTTCCCACTTCGACATCGCCACTCTTGGCTATGACTTTCACCCTCTTCAATTTCTCAATCCCTTTTCGAGCAAAGCATCAATAAAGGTTTTTCCCTCTTTGATAACCCCAATCTACCTAGAAGTAAGGCTCTCTTTTTAGAGAAAGTTTGCAGTCAAATTTTGTTCCCCTCAAGAGTAGACGCCTATTGTGGGTAATAAATTAATGGTGTTTGGCCAGACCTTCATTACAGAGCGCCCAAACAGTAATTTTTATTTGGATTTTCCCTCTCCTCTGTCTTTTTCTCATAGACGAGAGTACGATACCATTAACGACCTCGGTCATCTCCCAAAAAATCTAACAATTTTTGAATCCACATTCAATTCAAATTTGAAATCCAAGGGGAACACTTTGAGCTCTAGTTCTCTGGGTTCTATAAATAGAACCCATTCCTTGTGGTAAAAAAAAGTGTTTTTGGAAATGACAAGTTTTCAAACCACAAAATTCCTAAAGACTTAGTGTTCAGACAACGATTTTTCTTGAGGAAGGAAACTAACATTTTTTTAAAGTTCGGGAAACTCGTCGAGTTATAAGTCCTCAACTTTTCACATCTCAGTTCACTCCACAAAAGGAGGTAGCATTACTCATTCTCTTGCTTCATTCTTGTTTTCTTGTTGGTTTTATGGGAATTCCTGTCAAAGTTGTGCTCTTTTATGATTAATGAATACTACATGTGTTATCTTAAGATTTATTTAGTGTAGTTAGTGCTTTATGAATTTGTTTGAAGGTCAAGGTCAATATCACATTAATTAACATCACATTATCACAGGGAACAAGTTATAGGAATAGAATTGAAATTGATATATACCATGACTTAATTAATCCTATACATGTCTCTGTTTGTTTTAGAAAGGAAAGAAAAAACATTAGAATTAAAGTTACCCCTGCTATTTTATACTGTTTCGGCCAAAGTTTCTTCAAGGAGAGAGTCTCGGACACTCATAAACATGATTCCAACATTTTTTTAAATATTACTTATGGCTATGTGTTTTCATTTCGGTTGATTAATCTCTAAGTCAAACCGTTTTTCGTTATTATGCAAGTTCATTAACACAAGGAGGTGACGGGAGTGCTCATAGAAGCATTAAGGGTTGAGGAACGAACGCCTTATAACCATTCTTAATTTGAATAATTGCATATTTTCTTACCTCTAAGTCTATCACATTCTCTTTTTGTATTTCTGTATTGCTCATTGTGAAAAAAGAAGCCTACATAACTATTTTTGTTAATGCAAGTATGAGGAGAAATGGTGTCCCTATGGGCACTGTGAGCTAAAAATGGATTCTATATGGTGTCTTATCATTCCATATCTGTTCTTTCATCTCACGGATTTGCTTTTTTTTTCATTGCATATTTGTTGTTCTTATTAGCAGTAGTGCAACCATTATATAATCATGTTAATGTCTTTTCTTTACACATTTACTGTTAATTCTAGTGTGCAGACCACGAAAGTTTTATCAATAAGCTATGGTATTAACCTAGAATATTATCAACATAGTTTTAATATATGTAACTATGTTAGGATCTGTTACACCCCATAAGTTTCTAGTGTTTAGTCGGCCTATTTACATGTTGGTTGAGAGTTTTAGAGTGCTATACGTACGCGGAAAGGGCCCGGGGAAAGGCCGAATGAGTGCTAAGTTGGGATTTCGCGAGAGGAGGCCAAACCAAGCTGCCCAGAAGGGCAAAGTGGCACAAACTAGAATCAGCGCGTTAGCCAACGTGGCACGGAGCAGAATTAGCACATTGGCCAGCGTGCCACGTTGCCTTGTCTGCTGCTTCAAGTATATAAAAGTGTCACACTTAGAAATAAGATCATTATTTGTAAGCCACGACCAGAGCAGAGGGAGGACGAAGAAAAACATTTAATTTTCATCTGATTACGCCACTAAATGCCTTCCAAATCCAAATTAACTTCGGGTATCGAAGTATAAGGCCGCAGGGAGCATTTCTACGAAGTTAGTTTCGTGAAATTCGCCCGGTGAATCATCGTCCCGCCGAGCCAAAGTTGTTGGAATTGCTCCAAACTAGTGTCAATACGATCACAGACTTAAAGTAAGTATTTCTCCCTTCTAGATTCCCGAGAAATTACGAGTTCTTGATCGTCTTTCGATAAGTTGAAGTATAGTCAATATATATATAAGTTATGGTTTTCTTCGAATATAGTAATAAAGTTGGCCCTACTCTTCCATTAATATGATTACAGTTGAGAAGGGTAGTTGAATACGAGCTGATACTCATCAGTTAGTCAGAAAATGGAAAACGAGGTATGTAAGACTTAACTCTCGGCAAGTATCCTTGTCGTACAGTGTTACGACTTATGTTCTCGAATAGAAATAACGATCTTAGATGTTGCATAGAGTTTCTACCATTAGATTGCAATTCGATACGTTGTAATTAGTTGTAATTGATATACATATATGAATATCAGATATGTTGCGAGTAACTGCTAATAGGGATTACAGTTACATAAATTCTGGTTAGCTGCTAGAAAACATATACAGATGGCACTGCAGGACCCCTCGCTAAAATGGAGCAGGTTAAATGTGATTCACATTATGAACGCTATGGAAACTCTTTTATTTCTCAGTTTATTGTGATGGTAGACTTATATGTTTGTTGTCAGGCCTAGATTTCAGAAGCTCATAAGAGTTATTGGCCCGAATTAGTTGGTTAAACAGTATGGGCACAGTTAGGCGGTCTAACGACCAGTTGGAGCCTGTATTGGCAGGAAAGCATCCTTAGAGGTCATTGACATTATCGCACGTTCCATAACCAGAGGTTGAGACAAAATAGGTATATTCTAGAGTTAGAGACACTAGGGTTCTCCAAGGTATTGAGTGATCGCCCTCCATCCCCTTAGCCTTATCAGTAATTGTCTGTCTTAGTCGACCTAACAGTTATCATGTA
Organism: Datura wrightii; assembly: GCA_035772735.1. Classification (NCBI taxonomy): domain Eukaryota; kingdom Viridiplantae; phylum Streptophyta; class Magnoliopsida; order Solanales; family Solanaceae; genus Datura; species Datura wrightii. The sequence goes on from JASDFA010000007.1 coordinate 104,853,472, forward strand.
GGACGCCTAGTAAGCCAGCCCAATCGTCTGAGTCAGATAAACCCATGGGTACCCCAAGGAGGGGTTCCACATCAGTAGTCAGCGATGGGCCAGCACCCTAGCCAATTCTTGTAAGGTATTCAGGTACAGAGTTCCAAGAGAGGGCCAGTCTATATAGAATTGCCTATAAGATTGAGAATTTCCTAGAACAGTAACATAGATCCGAGTGGATTTAGACAAGGACTAAGGAGTCAGTAGTACTCTGCTAGCACAGTGTTAACCACAAGTTAATGAGATCGGTAAGCTCCCTATGGAGGACCAGGGATCGATCGCGTAGAATCAAGTTCGACCAAGCCCATCCCTTTAGTTGTTTAATTAGAAGAATAAAGTAGTTAGCTATCCGCAACGCCACAGTTATTTATGAGTTATAGAGGTCTGAGTGGGACGTTCAGAGTGTTGTTAGGCCACTTCAAACCTCGTTTCATTCATCCCAGACTATTAGAGATCATGATCACTATCAGGATCCTCTGATCAAATACGTGCACATGGCGTGCCTACAGACAGCCATATAGATTATCCCAGAAGCGAGTAGCATTAGCATGAGGCCCAGAAGGCCAGATACACTCTCGTTATACAGATAGATTGATGAGTCAGTATAGCATCTGGGTTGGGGTTGCCCTCAATTAGGAGCCTTCCATGACCGCCCCAGGGTTAATAGCTGTGTCGCTCACCCACCAGGGGCGAGGATACGTCACTCTACGGAGTGACATGTCATCCACAAGGGATGAAGATGGGGATCTAGATCCTTATATTGCCGTGGTTGGCCTTATACACACCCCCGCCAAGCCTTTACGCCCGGGGTGTAGATATTAGGAGTCCTTCGGACTTAGGCTCAGACACCGCTACAGTTCAGGGGCCAAGCGGGCCTAGTTGTAGACCCAGGGGACTGGTAAGTTGGATACAGTACCAGTAGAGTTATAGACACCTGAGTAGGGGTATATAGATTGAGATGCGCTCGCTAGGACTTATGGGGGCCTGAATGAGTTGTTCTGTGCTGATTGTACCTCCCGGCTTATGGGGGCCAGGTGGGGTTCTTGTATGAATTCTTGTCTTCTAGTTGTAGTGTATAAGTATGTAAGTATGCAGTTTTAGATTATGTACATGTAGTGTCAGTTAGATGCAGATTACGAATCAGCAGGCGTACAAGTTAATCTTTCAACTCTTCTTTTTATTTACTTCTAGACCTATTCAGCTTATCTATTGCCTTACATATTCGATACATATTGTACTGACGCCCTGTCTGGGGCACTACATTACTTGCCTACAGGTACAGATAGATGAGGAGCAGGTTCCTCGTAGATCCAGTTAGTTGTACAGCACTGTCAGCTCCCTTTTTTCGGGGCTTGTGTGATAGAGGTTTATTCCTTTTTGTTTGTATATATGGATAGGCCGGGGCCCTGTCCCGACCATCTTATTACTCCTAGAGGCTTGCAAATTGTGTTACTTCCCTGTGGTTAGATGATGTCGGCCATGTGAGGCCCATATGTGTTTTAGATTATGTGTGTTGACCGTGTGGGGCCCTATTTAGCATCTGATCTTACCTTTCATTTATAACTAGATATCATGGTGGCCTTGTCAGCCTGCATAGGAATCCCTATGATTGTGTTTCTCTGGTTAGCTGTTTATTTTTCACAGGGGCTATAGGCCTTGTTGGCCGGGGGTTGTATTTACAGCCGCTATATAGCCCGTTGTTTTCTTGATTCCAGAGTTAGAGTCAGCCCTGCACCAGAAGTGCTTAGGCTCAGTCAGCTCAGTAGTTCAGGTGCTAGTAGGGCACCAGGTGCCAGTCATGCCTCCTAAGGTGGGGCATGACAGGATCATACAGTGGCAAACCTTTTCAATGAGCATGACCAGTAGCTTTTATTTTCCTTAAATAATCATATGTTCGTTATTTAGCTAATTCATGGATCAAAATAAAAAATCAACTATGTTTTTAACACCCCAAAAGTTTTCCAAGATCAGACCCCATAGTTAGAAGGGAATTTAGAAGGGAACCAACAATAGTGCCACATAATGACTCATGTGACGAGTCATTATTTAGTCTAATGGATCATTAGATCGCCCGTACTGAGGAAGTCTTAAGTAGGTGAAAATTTTCCTCAAAACTAAGGGCTCAAAAGACCACTCGTTGGTCCATTTAATGGGTCATTGGGAAGAGCCGTTGGAAGAGCTTCAGAAAGCGTGCAACAGGACTTTTTTAACCATGAAAAGATCTAACGAGTTGTTGTGAGGAACAATGACCCATCATGTGCCTCGTAGTACGCCCTCAGTTAGGATTCCTATCAAAACCATGAGTCAGGTGATGACTCATTCGATCATGTAATGGGTTATCCTAAGTGGTCATCAGATGGAGTTCAAAAGGGGTTCAAAGTGATTCAGTAACAACGGAAGGGCACAATGACCCTTGGTAACGAGTGACGACCCATGGTATCGATCCGTTAGAAGGACTACAAAAGTTGCCCTAGGGTGGTAGTGGTGACGAAGAGAGGAGTGACGAGTCATTGTTGCAAGTCATGAATCGTCATGTCCGTTCATTGTTTAGGGAAGTAGAAGAGTACTAGAAGCACTACAGGAGTAACTGATGGATTCAACGAGTTGTCAGATCAGAAAATGATTCGTTGAAGGACTCGTTGCATCTGACAGGCAGGTTTTTAAGGAAAATCTTCAGGTGTATTTTAGTAATTTCATATGCTTTTAATTCCAATGCGAGGTCATTTTGGGTATTTTAAAGGTCAAATTAAAGGGGTTTTATATCCTAATCCCTCATTCCTTCTCAAATCATTAGTAAGTCATTCTTTCCTCTTCCTCTTAAAGCTCAAGAATACCTAGGGTTCTTCTCCAAGAGCTTCAGGATTCAAGTTCTAGTGGGGAATTTCTTCAAGCCAGGTATGTGGGACTTCAACAAGGATCTTCTTTCGTCCTTGTGTCCTAATTCATCTTCATAACTCTAGCTACTTTGATTCCTTAGAAAAACATGTTTAAGGGTTTTCATTCTATGAATGTTTTCTCTCACGTCTTCTATGATTTTCAAGGTCCTAATGATAAATAGCACATGATGTTCATGAATTCACTCTCAATTTCATGATGAACTCCCATGGTTAGATGTTAGCATGGTTTCCCAAAGTTCAGCCCATGAATTTGTTGTTTTCTGTGATATGGTCCATTTGAGACATATGATTTTACCATGAATTCAGTACATATGATTTGTACTATGATTTGGATTTATATTTTTCATGGATTTATTATGGTTAGCATGTTTATGACTTCCTAGAATTTCAGGCCTCTTGCTAATTGAAAGTGCCCCGACTTGACTCTCATGAATTCAATATGATCAGCATGTTTATGATTCTTTAGACTCCCTGAATAGTCTTAGAACATCGGTCATGAGCCCTCAGTATCAGTATGTCATGGTCCTTTAGGCTCTCGAGACTCTTGCTAGATAAAGTGGTTCCGACTAGTCTTAGGATATCAGCTTTAGATTCATTAGTTACATGTATCTTTATGTTCAGTTGGGACTAGTACTTAACAGAGAGTAAGCCAAGATTCCAGCATACCCAGGTCTTAGAACTACGTGCCACCTCAGGATAAGGGATTCTCAATAGTAGAGAATGTTTTCCTTAGCCCGAAGAATATGGGATCATCATTATTTGAGAGTGTCTCCCTTTCCTCAATGGGAGCATGCAGTGGTCATCACTATTAGAGATTGTCTCCATGAGTTCACACGTGATATTACACCAGTCAGAGTTCTTACCCTTGGACAGGAATAAACATCCTTCCAACTAGGGTTATAGGTTAGGGTCCCAAAGTCTCATATTGGTTTGTCGGTTACTATTCTCTCCCACAATACAATTCATTTTCAATTTTCTGTACAATTGTTTCAGTTATAGCTTTCGTTTATGGTTTCAAATTCAATCTTCAGTACATGTATATGACCCAAAAACTAGATTTAGTTGTATTTCATTAAATGTTTTCAAATGAGCATAATATATTAGTAATTATGAATCTCAGATAGGGTCATTATACTTCACCTCAGTTATGTATTTAGTTATATATTTAGATCAATCTTGTCATTATACTTCACCTCAGTTATGTATTTAGTTATGTATTCAGATCAATCTTTCTCAACATACTAGCATGTTCCTAGCTTCAGTTACATTTTCCATATACTCAATACATTTTAAGTACTGACCGCAAACTTTATGTGCTATATTATTTTATGATATAGATCCAGGTATTTAGACTTAGCCCCACAGTTAGACATGCTTCAGACTCTCTCAGCTAACAGTGGTGAGTCCTTATCTTCCAAAGATGGGAGTTTTGTTTTCTTTATTTCAGTACAATTCTAGTTTCAGATGTTGGCGTCAGCTGGGGGCTTATCCTAGCAACTCATCAGATTAGTAGAGGCTTTCAGATAGCATAGTATGAGTTTCAGCTTATGCTTCAGTGTTGTTATCAGATTTTTATTCTTTCCTTTTTATTAGTTATGCTTTATTCAAGCATTTGCTCAGCTATGTTCTATTAGTTGTTGTTATGATAGAATTATGTTATGCCATGGCTTAGCTTGGAGACATTCATTGTTCTAGATCCCGTGTTACGAATAGGGTATAGACTCAAGTCATGACAAACTTGGTATAAAAGCATTAGGTTTAGAGTTATAACACCTCAAAAGTCCCGAAGATCAGACCCGAGGGTTGAAGCGGAGAAAATACAAAAATTTGCACCAAGTCACAGTATGAGTCTTTCAGTGACTTGTCATGTGACCTGACGGGTCGTTAAGTGACCTGTTAAGTGTGTGCTAAGTTGGAGGAAGGAGTTACCTTCTAGGGACTTGATGGATGAGGCGATGAGTCATTATGTCACCCCACGAGTTATAGTATACCCCATCAAGTGCATAGTGGTGAAGGAAAAGGGGGTTTCCAGTGTTCACAACACATTTGGGGGATGAGTCATCATGTCCCTAATGACTCATCAAGTTATCCATGGGGTGAGAAGGATCTGAGAATAAGAAGAGAATACCTGTGGTGACGGTCAGGGGTCGACTCATTGGGCCACCTAACAATTAGTCCAGCCCTCGTTGGGACTGGTCGTGTCTACTTTCCTGCCGAGTTACTAAGGGTATTTTATAATTCCTAAGCTCCTAACTCTTTAATGACGTCACTTTAAGCCCTGAAAGGAGGGTTTTAAGAGGGTCTAGTCTATCCTAAGTCATTAGACTCCTATGCATGCAATGTTTTGAGAATCCCTTTGAAGATCAAACTAGAATTCTCCCCAATTTCACCTCCAATTCCCTGGGGCTTTCAAGAAAAGTTTGAGAATCAGTTTACCCAGTTATGTAGGACTATTAATGAGAGTTTCCTTTCACTCTCATGCCCAAACTTCTTCTCAAAGTTCACGAATTCAAGTTTTAATCAAGTGTATTGAATTCTAGGGTCTTAACCCAATTTTATAAAACTATTTATGATATGTTTATGGGTCAATTCCCTCATATTCTAATGTATATCTTAAGTCTAACGGGCATATTTTACACTTGAATTGATTATAAATTTATGATTTCAAGTTATTAGGAATTATGCCCTGCTATGCAAGTCCTATGAAAAGCCAAGCTTATGATTCATGATTCCAAGTATGATGAGATATCTAGCATGAATAAATGTCTATGAATTTCCTATGTATGAATTCATCTTTTTACTTATAAAGTCTATTTCAAATATTCATGTATCTTATGATTTGGGCAAGCCCATACAAATTAAGTGTGTTTTCATGATTTAGTCAAGGTTAATAAGATTGGCTTATCATATGTTTTGGTGTCAAGACTCCCAATGCAGTTTATGATATGTTTTGGACTCAAGACTCCTAATTTTCAGATTTCAAGATATATATAAATTATGATTTCATCTTCATTGAAAAATGATGTGCGTACTATGCATAATTTTTGGAGTAGTGTCTAGCATCGAGTAGGCTCGGAGTCTAATGTTCCCCAGTCTCAAAACTACGCTCCAATGTAGGTAAATGTATACTTGTTTAGTACCTCTCATGAGAGTTTTCCTCCTTCACCAAGGGGCCTCATCTTGATATCGATATCATGGTTTAGCGTCCTTAGCCTTGGCAAGGTTTTGGACTGCTTTGTGTACTTGAATGTGATAGTTGGGGCATCACGTAAGATCTATCTTGATGGTATCGGTTATGACAAATCTCCCATTGTTCCTTATGATTTAAGATATTTATGTTCATGAGTTATGATATTATGCTTTACAACAAATTTGACCCAACAATCAGTTTATGAGTTTTATTTAAGATTTCAGCTATGACAAGTCATATAATTTCTATTTCAAAATCTTGGGTTACTATGTTCAAGAATGATGATCAACTTATGACTATGTATGTCTCAAATATAGTTTTCACCATGCAATCCTCACTCCCATGATCTAATTGATTTATATTTATATGCATGACTTCAACTAACGTGTTACTAAGCATGTTTTTACTTACCTTGTGATGAGTTGGTAATTTACCAACTCATTAGGCTTTTAAACATGAGCTTTTGTTTGGTTTTCAAGTCATTTGGAAGGATTTTATGCTCTTTCTCTTTTGTTTTTGTAGGAATTCAACTTAAAGAGAGAACGAAAGGAATTGAACAAAAGCATAGAATTAAAGAAGAGGGCCGGAGCTCTACCGGATGGGGCCGGTGCTCCACCGGATAGGACCGGCCAAACACAGGAGCATAATGGCTAGAAGTGGAAGGTGAACCAACGGAATGTGGGTCAGCACCTACGAACCGCCGATTCCAACGCCGGTCAGATACCAAAGTCACTGACCCTACATCCGCGCACCAGTGGAACACCGGTGACTCACAAGTGAGGCTTTTTTTAGGAGGGTAAAATCATTTAGCACAGGATTTGAGGAGCATTTTTTAACCTATTTTTGTACATTCTCTAGAAAGTATTGAATATTCCATTCCAAATTTGTAGAGTTAGAGAGGGAAATATTGAATAGCTTTTCTTCTTCTTCTTCCTCAAGGTACAAACAACATTAAAGACAATTTTAAGCTTGCTATCTCTTAATGATGAATTTTATGAATTTGCTTGTCAATATGCTTATGTATTATTCATCTATGAGTAGCTAGATATTTTGCTAAGGGTGTGTGCATGATTGGGGATACATTTGAATAGGTATGGCTATAATAATCTTGTAATTACTCATTTAGTATAAATCTGTTTCTCCCAAATTATAATTGAAGTACCCATAGTTGCAAATGTGGGTTATGTCTACTTATTCCATTTTTTCTTGAAAAAGAGAAATTCAATATGGGTGAGAAAGCAATGGTAGGCAATTAGGTCTTGATTGTGTAGGGTTGGGCTAGAGATAGCCAAAACCCATAGTCATACACCCATTAGAGATTTGAGGCTAGAGATAGGTCAAATCTTGACTAAGCTATAGAGGATTAATTAATTGAGGCCTCAGGTTTGAGAAAACTCAAGGAATAGAACCCCCAATTGGTTGCAAAACATTAGGTGTCACTTTATCCACAATTATTTATGCTTATGAGTAATAATTTGATTTTCTAGTAATCCCAATCCAATCAAACCCCTATCAATAGCACACCCTTGACCCTTGCACATAATTGTTTATTCAATTTGGTTACCTTGTTCTCTTGATAGTTGATTTAATTCAAATTATGATCTCGTCTTTTTCCCCCAACATTTTTATTTTTATTTTCAATGCATGGATGCAATTTTAGTTCAAGTCAATAGACAACTTTTGTGTTATTCAATTGCTATTTTTTGTGGATTCGACTCCCATTCTTAGTTGGGTATTTATATTGCGACGATCATTTACACTTCCTCATCGTGAGGAGTGAATTTAAACATCATCTATTTTGGCGTCATTTCTAGGAAATAGGATTAGATAGCCCATAGTTGATTGTTGATTTGAATTACTTTAGCATTTTGTGTTTTGTTTATACAATTATAGTTGTTTTTGGGTGTCTCCTAGGATGACTCATATTAGCCAACATTTGTAAGAAGGTTCATTGGATGGTCAGATGGACCACAAGGATGATGACCCCATGATGCGAGACATAGCAGGTGCCATCACCTACCAGCCATGGTAGGATATGCGGTGTTTCATGTGACCAGCACTATATTACACTTTCTACAAATGAAGATGCAAATTGACATATTTGAAATTTCCTTGAGATATACCAACCTTTCGACATCACAAACATAAGTCAAGAGTCAATCAGATTGAGGCTCTTCCCATTTTCTTTGACTGGGGAAGTGGTAACGCTCAAACTCACACTTCCTGACAAAGTATGGAGAGGATTGTTGAGTTATGGTGCAAAGTTTTGGTTGATTATTGGTTGTAGTATCCTAGGTTTAGTTTCTAGTTAAGTGTCATGTTTAGTTTTTTTTGTTTTCTTCGCTTGAGGACATGCAAAAGTCTTAAGCTGAGGGTGATGATGTGCTATGAATTTACAGCACTTTCGACCCTTAAAACTGAGAAAATAGCATGGAGTTATGTATGTTTATATGGATATGCGGTACTTTTACTTTGATTTCATGGAAAATAGGTGTCAGAGCAAAAATGTGTAAAAGAGGCATAAAAATGTGAAAAATCAGCCAAGTACAAGTCTTAGTAAGAATCATACCTTGATTGTATGAGCTATACTGAGAATCGTGGTAAAAAATAGAAGGCTGGAATAAGAGGAAGGAAACGTACGACTCTCAGTAAGAGTCATATCGTCACGACCCGAGCCGTAGGCTCGGATCGAGAAATGGGACAAGGAGCCCCCAGAGACTCCAAATCGATCCATGGAATGAACATACATCTATCTGAATCCAGTAAAGCAGAATACACAACAAGATAACATAGCGGAAGCATAATCATAACATAACATGGAAAGCAAAACGCACTTCATACGTGACAGCTGAATAGTACACATAGCCTGAAAGCCTCTAACATATCGATGGGCTGATGGGACAACATCCCTGTTATACCCTGTAAAATTCCCAACACATAGATCGCCTATTCGCGTGTTGGTTAAGAGTATTTGAAGGCCATACATGCTAGAAAAAGGCCCGGGAATAGACCAGACAAGAAATCTGTTGAACCATCGCGAAAGGAGCCGGGGCAGAGCCCCTCCGCGATGGAAACGTGTCATGGAGGTGGAGCCTCCGTGTTGGCTCTGTGACACGTTGGCCCTATCCAGGCCCAAGTATATAAAGCCTCCAACTTCGGTTTTAATGTTAAAATTCTTATAATTTCCAGCGAAAACAGAGAGAAAATAAGAGAGGAAGAGGAACGAAGGTTTCTTGATAATTTCCTTCCGATTACGCCGTCAAACGCGGTCCAAACTCAAATTAACTCTAGAATCGTCATGCTACCGAACTAAGGTAAGTGGAATTTCTCCAAATTAGTGTCTATATACTCCTATCCCTAAAGTGAGTATTTCTCCCTTCTGGACTTTCGAGAAATAGCGAGTTTTTGACTGTATTTTGATAAGCCAAAGTTTAAGCTATAAATATATCGAAAGTAATGTTTTCTTTCAGAATATTGGTGTATTTAGTTCTAATTGACATGTATATGAATGTAGTTGGGAGAAACGGCAGAAGTACCGACGAAAATCACATCGGTCAGTCGGGTACTCAGAAACCAGGTATGTAAAGCTATTCTTTCGGCAAGCCAGGAAGTACAGTCTAGAAAATAAATAGAATAAAGGCTACTGAAAGATACCCAGCGTACAGGAACGATTTTAGTACGATTTCCAACAAGCATGCTAGTATATCATTACGTATTATGTGACAATCAGAATAACGGATAGTCAGGTGATTTTAGATAGTAATGTGGTATCAGCTAGTAGCTCAGCATGTTCCTACGTAATATCCAGAATGGAAGTTGTAAAAGCAGTATAATGAATTAGCAAGATTACAGATAGTATGTATTACATTTGTTGAGACTGTATTCGGTAATAGATGACACATTTTATATCATTGAGCTATATCCAGTTATAGATGGCATGTTCTATGTTATTGAGTTATATCCAGATGTAATCAGATCAGTAATCAGATATAGAAATAGCTCCAGATACAGATGTAACTCCAGAAATAGATATGGCTCTAGAAACTTATATAGCTTTAGAGTACGGATAACAATAATCAGGTAAACAGATAAATGCTAGGTAGCAGTTAGCCTAGCAATCAGAAACAGTGTAAAACAGAATATAGCATCAGTTGTTTAATATGGACTGGCCTTGAAATAAAAGAAGAGAATATGATTAGTATTTTTCATTTGGGCGTGCTTGCTGTGTATGTGTCTTGCATGTTGAGACTTGTTATGGCATGTGGGCACCCTTTAGCAACCCCGCCGCCCCTGGGTTATAGCTGTGTCGATACCAGATTCAGATACTGCCACCAGCTGGGCGATCCTGTCCGCCTAGAGGATGATGATGGCTGACCACCATGATAATACGGTCCAGATTACCCTGCTTGCAGGGGCAGTTCAGTTCGCTCTGCGCAGAGCCAGATTACCCTGTTTATAGGGGCAGATTACTCTGTGTGCGCTTGTGGCCGGGGGTAGTTTCAGATACAGATTTTTTTATAAAATCACCCTATTGCGTGCTTGCACCCAGGGGCAGTTTCAGTCACAGATACAGCAGCAGATTACCTTGTGAGCACTTGCACCCAGAGGCAGGAGTCTTCGGACTCAGAAACAATTTATTGTTGGAGGCCGAGGCCTGAGCTATGTACCCAAGGGGACCGGTAGGAGGAGCTCACAGTTATCAGATGAGTGGAGTGACTTGTTTTTGGTTGGTTTAGACCCGGGTAGGGTAAATAGATTGTTCTATTGGTTGGCACCTTCCGGCTTATGGGGATCGGTCAGGTATTGTGTGTATTTATATGTATATCTATATGTGCTATTAGATACTGATAGACAGTAGGACGACACGTCATCAGGTACACTCAGTTTAGTTACAGAATAAATAAACTCTCCCCAGTTATCCTCAGCTAGATAGACTCAGCTACTTCCTGCTTGTACTTCATGTTGTTGTTGTTACCCATTTCAGTTGTATATTTCAGTTTGCCTTACATGCTCGGTACCTGTGGTATTGACGCCCGTGGGGGCGCTACATTGCTTGCCTGCAGGTACACACAGACGAGGAGTCGATCCCTCGTAGTTGTTAGCTCCTATCCTCCGAGCTAGACAGTCGGAGGTTGCTCCTATCTCCTTTTTGATTACAGTTTGGGTAGGTCGGGGCCCTGTCCCGACCATTCTATTATTACTCCCTAGAGGCTTACAGTCTGATATTTCCCTGTGGTAGTGGAGTCGGTCGTGTGGGGCGATGCATGTATATATGTGTTTAGTTGATTATGTTGGCCATGTGGGGCCATAGTCTGATAGTAGTGGTGACCTTGCTGGTCACGTAGTTATTCAGTATACTATTGTTAAATTGCAAATAACTAGACAACATGGTGGCCTTGTCGTCCCACATAGGTTTCCCTATATGAGATGATTCTGGTTAGCTGATGATATAGTACAGGTGGCTATAGGCCCAGTCTGCCGGAGGCTGTGTTTACAGCTGTTATATAGCCGGTTCGTTTCTTGAAATAGAGCCAGAGTCAGCCAAAGCACCAGATGTGCTCAGGCTGGACCATTTAGCAGCTCAGAGTCTAGCAGGCACCAGGTGCCCGTCATGCCACCCAAGGTGGGGTGTGACAAACTTGGTATCAGAGCAGGTCGTGTCCCAGGGAGTCTGCAAGCCGTGCTAAGTAAAGTCTTATCTATGGATGTGTTGTGCACCACATACTATAGGCGAGGCATAATAGGATGGTTACCCTTTTTTCATACTCAGTCGTGCCATAACACAATACAATATAGGGTTGATTCTTTTGAAACTTATCATATTCTTTGTCTACAGATAAAAATGGGAGACCAGCGACACCCTGCTATAGGAAAGAGATTAGATACAGCGGCAGGCGAAGGCACCAGCAGGATGCCTTACTTACAGCCAGATTCATCCCGGTTTGAGGGCGATGACCCTCCCAGCAGTCTCCGCCTCGCCAGGCACCATTTGAGGTAGCACCGCTTCCCACAGCTCCTGCACCTACTACATCTGATCAGGATCTACGTAGTGCGGTGGTTATGTTAACCCAGATGCTAGATACTCAGCGTCAGCCAGTACCACCTGCAGCAGCAGAATCTCTAGGTTGGCCAGGTAGTTCCAGGATTAGAGAATTCTTGGTATTAGGACCCCCGCAGTTCACTGGGTCAGATCAAGCAGAGGACCCCCAAGATTTCTTAGATCAGATGAAGAGAATTTTCCAGGTTATGCATGTGACCCCTACAGAATCAGTTGAGCTGGCAGTGTTTCGGTTACGGGACATAGCTGTATTATGGTACGAAAGTTGGGAGAGATCTCGGGGAGGAGATGCAGCCCCTCCTACTTGGTCCATCTTCTCAGAGGCCCTCCTGGACCACTACTTACCCCGGGAGCTCAGACAGGCCCGGATGGACCAGTTCTTACACTTAGAGCAGGGGGCCAGGAGCGTTCGTGAGTATTCCTTACAGTTTGACTCCTTAGCCCGCTAGGCTCCAACATTTGTGGACACCATGTCGTCCAGAGTCCATCGTTTTATTATGGGCCTGAATTCAGATTACATAGAGACGTGCATGACATCTACCTTGAGAGAGGACATAGACATAGCCAGGGTACAGGCCTTCGCACAGACAATTGAGGGCCTGAGACAGCGGCAGTGGGGCGACAGGCAGGCGACTTCAGAGCATCACCGTAGAAACAGACCCGCTGAGATTCAGGGGGAAACCCCTAGGGGGCCGAGACCACAGTTTTCAGATAGGCCGCCCAGACCTTTACCTCCGGTACAGCAGCAGAGAGGCAGATTTGTTCGCCGAAGTCAGTCAGAGTCCGGTAGTAGTTCACAGACAGTAGCATCACCTCAACAGCGGAGGGCAGAACAAAGTAGGTTTGCACCTACCCCTTGTCCTATATGCCACCGACCCCATCTTGGAGCTTGTAGGCAAGGCTTCTTAGGATGTTATAACTGCGGACAGGAAGGGCATTTAATGAGAGATTTTCCGGCCAGAGGACAGGCTAGCCGGGATAGTCTGGATAGAGCATCAGCGGGGCCATGAGCCCCAGCAGCCTCAGTAGGGCGCAGACCCTCAGGTTCAGCAAATAGGGGCCGAGGTAGATCAGGAGCCTCTGGCTCAGGTGCAGGCCCCAGCCGTACCTATGCATTACCAGGGAGGCAGGATTCAAAGGCATCTCCCGATGTGGTCACAGGTATATTGATTATCTGCTCATACCCTGTTTATGTATTGATTGATCCAAGGTCTACCTTGTCATATATTACACCATTTGTGGCCCGGAAGTTGGGTATCGAACCAGAATTGCTTCAGTAGCCCTTTTCAGTGCTTACATCAGTCGGTGACTCGATTCAGCTAAAAGAGTTTACCGAGGATGTACGGTAGAGGTTGCTGATCGCCAGACCACAGTAGACTTGATAGAACTTGAGATGGTCGACTTCGATGCCATTATGGGTATGGACTGGTTAGTGCCATGCTATGCCAACCTAGAATGCTGGACCAAGACGGTCCAATTTCACTTTCCGGGGGAAGCAGTGCGAGAATGGAAAGGGAGCACAGCTACGCCAAAAGGTAGGTTTATTTCCTACCTTCAGGCGAGAAAATTAATAGCAAAGGGATGTATTTACCACCTAGTTAGAGTCCAGGACGTTCGGGTGGAACCTCCGACTCTTCAGTCTATTCCAGTGGTCAATGAATTCCCTGACGTATTTCCGGATGAGTTGCCTGGTATCCCTCCCGAAAGGGAGATAGACTTTGCAATTGACTTGTTGCCAGGGACTCAACCTATATCCATTCCCCGGTATCGCATGGAACTAGCTGAGCTTAGGGAGTTAAAAGAGAAGATAAAAGATTTGCTCGACAAAGGCTTTATCAGGCCTAGTACTTCCCCGTGGGGTGCGCCAGTTTTGTTTGTAAGAAAGAAAGATGGCTCACTCCGTATGTGTATAGACTACCGACAGCTGAATAAGGTAACGGTTAAAAACAAATACCCACTCCCTAGAATAGATGATTTGTTTGACCAGTTGCAGGGGGCTAGATGCTTCTCTAAGATAGATCTGAGGTCCGGATACCACCAGGTCCGAGTTCGTGAGAGGGACATTCCAAAGACTGCTTTCAGGACCAGATATGGTCACTTTGAATTTCTGGTCATGTCTTTTGGGCTGACGACTGCTCCCGCAGTGTTTATGGACCTGATGAACAACATATTCAGACCGTATTTGGATCTGTTCGTGATAGTATTTATCGATAATATTCTGGTATATTCTTATTCAGAGACAGATCACCAAAACCATTTGCGAACAGTACTCCAGATCCTTAGAGACTGTCAGCTATACGCCAAGTTTTCTAAGTGTGAGTTCTGGCTGAACTCAGTTGCCTTTTTGGGGCATATCATGTCGGATGCTGGTATACAGGTGGACACACAGAAAATAGAGGCGGTCAAGACATGGCCCAGACCTACCACTCTGACCGAGGTTCGCAGTTTCCTGGGTTTAGCAAGGTATTACCGGAGATTTGTTGAAGGATTCTCCACTATAGCAGCACCTCTGACAAAGCTGACATAGAAAGCAGCAAAATTTCAGTGGACGGAGGCATGTGAGCAGAGTTTTCAAGAATTAAAAGACAGATTGACCTCCGCCCCAGTACTAGCATTGCCAAAGGGAACAGATGGGTATGCGGTGTATTGCGACACTTTAGGCATTGGACTGGGTTGTGTGCTGATGCAGCATGGAAAGGTAATTGCTTATGTTTCCAGACAACTGAGGAAGCACGAGAAGAACTATCCGACCCATGACCTGGAACTGGCCGCAGTGATCCACGCTCTGAAAATCTGGAGGCATTACCTGTATGGCGTTCATGTAGACATTTTTATAGATCATAAAAGCCTGCATTACATTTTCACACAGAGTGAGTTAAATCTGCAGCAGCGTCGTTGGTAATAATTGCTGAAAGATTATGACGTAAATATTCTCTACCACCCAGGGAGAGTTAATGTAGTAGCAGATGCCCTCAGCCGTAAGTCAACGGGGAGTTTGGCGTATTTGCGACCCGAGAAGCGGGAGTTAGCTAAGGAAATTCACCAGCTAGCTGGTTTAGCCATTCGAGTAGTAGAAATAGAAAATAATAGAGCGATGATTCAGAACTCTGCTGTGTCATCGTTAGTTACAGAGGTAAAGGAACGGCAGTACGAGGACCCTGACTTAATCCAGCTCAGAGATAGAGTTCAGAAAGGTAAAGAGCCAGATTTCCAAGTGACTGAGGATGAAGTGCTGCGTTGTAAGGGCCGCCTATGTGTCCCGAATGTTTCAGGGCTTCGCCAGCAGATCATGCATGAGGTACATTACGCTCGCTATTCCCTCCATCCAGGAGCAAAGAAAATGTACCACGACATCAGAGACATCTACTGGTGGCCAGGTATGAAAGCTTAAATAGCTGAATTTGTATCTAGATGTCCTAACTGCCAGCAGGTGAAAGTAGAACTCCAGAAACCACGCGGTCTGACGCAGGATATAGCTGTGCCTTTGTGGAAATAGGAAGCGATAAATATGGATTTTGTAACAGGGTTACCTCGTACTAGACGTAGACACGATTCTATTTGGGTCATAGTTGATAGGCTGACAAAATCAGCTCATTTCTTGCCAGTGAAAGCTACCTTCTCGGCTGAGGATTATGCCGAATTATATAGTAGAGAAATAGTTAGATTACATGGAGTGCCGGTATCTATTATTTCAGACAGAGGAGCACATTTTACAGCTAGATTTTGGCAGTCGTTTCAGAGAGGTCTGGGAACACAGATTAACTTAAGTACAACCTTTCATCCTCAGACAGACGGGCAAGCAGAATGAACTATCCAAACGCTCGAAGATATGCTACGAGCGTGTGTACTAGATTTTGGGGGTAGCTGGGATGAGCATCTGCCGTTGATTAAATTTGCCTATAATAACAGTTATCATTCAGCCATCTAGATGACGCCCTTTGAAGAATTATATGGGCGAAAATGCAGATCGCCAGTTAGCTGGTTTGAAGTGGGAGAATCAACGTTGATTGGGCCAAACATCATTCAATAGTTAGAGGAGAAGGTAAAGCTTATCAGAGAACACCTACTGACTTCTCAGAGCCGCCAGAAGTCTTATGCGGACATGCGACGCAGAAATTTAGAATTTGTAGTGGATGACTGGGTATATTTGAAAATATCTCCGATGAAAGGGGTGATGAGATTTGGCAAGAGAGGCAAGCTTAGCCCGAGGTTCATTGGGCCATATCAGATTCGGCGAAGAGTAGGCCGAGTTGCATACGAGTTGAACTTGCATCCATAGTTAGCGTCTGTTCACCCAGTGTTCCATGTATCTATGTTGAGGAAGTTCGTAGGAGACCCTTCCACAGTTGTTCCAATTCAGGATGTCTAGGTCACAGAAGAGTTAGCATATGAAGAGGTTCCAGTAGCCATCTTAGACAGACAGATTCGTAGATTGAGAACTAAAGATATTGCGTCTGTCAAGGTATTGTGGCGTAACAGGAATCGAGAGGAGATGACTTGGGAGGAGGAGGAGGATATGAAGACCAGATACCCTCATTTATTCCAGGCTTAGTCAGGCGACAGGTGTGTTGGTATTATTATCTTATGCAGTGCCTTATAGTATATATATAAATGAGAAGGTCTATTTTCTGTCATTTAAATACTTTGGTATTGTGTAGAGTACCTGTATGGGACTTTTCTGCATTTCAGGTTTCTGGTATAGTCCATATTACAAGGGAAACTCTGCCGAAATTTTTCTAGAAACAAGTTGAGTAAGTTGAGAAGTCCTCTAGATAGAAGTTTACATTCGAGGACGAATGTTCTTAAGGGGGGGAGAATGTTATACCCCGTAAAATTTCCAACACATATATGGCCTATTCGCGTCTTGGTTTAGAGTATTTGAAGGCCATACATGCTAGAAAAAGGCCCGGGAAATGACCAGACAAGAAATCTATCGAACCATCGCGAAAGGAGCCGGGGCAGAGCCCCTCCGCGATGGCAACGTATCACGGAGGTGGAGCCTCCGCGTTGGCTCCGTGACACGTTGGCCCTGTCCAGGCCCAAGTATATAAAGCCTCCAACTTCGGTTTTAATGTTAAAATTCTTATAATTTCCAGCGAAAACAGAGAGAAAATCAGAGAGGAAGAGGAATGAAGGTTTCTTGATAATTTCCTTCTGATTACGCCATCAAACGTGGTCCAAACTCAAATTAACTCTAGATACCGAGGTATTAAGCAGTAAGGAGCATTCCTACGGATTTAGTTTCACGAAATTCGGCCGGCGAATCGTCGTGATACCGAACTAAGGTAAGTGGAATTGCTCCAAATTAGTGTCTATATACTCCTATCCCTAAAGTGAGTATTTCTCTCTTATGGAATTTCGAGAAATAGGGAGTTTTTGACCGTATTTCGATAAGCCAAAGTTTAAGCTATAAATATATCAAAAGTAATGTTTTCTTTCAGAATATTGGTGTATTTAGTTCTAATTGACATGTATATGAATGTAGTTGGGAGAAACGGCAGAAGTACCGACGAAAATCACATCGGTCAGTCGGGTACTCAGAAACCAGGTATGTAAAGCTATTCCTTCGGCAAGCCAGGAAGTACAGTCTAGAAAATAAATAGAATAAAGGCTATTGACAGATACCCAGCGTACAGGAACGATTTTAGTACGATTTCCAACAAGCATGCTAGTATATCATTACGTATTATGTGATAATCAGAATAACGGATAGTCAGGTGATTTTAGATAGTAATGTGGTATCAGCTAGTAGCTCAGCATGTTCTTACGTAATATCAAGAATGGAAGTTGTAAAAGTAGTATAATGAATTAGCAAGATTACAGATAGTATGTATTACATTTGTTGAGACTGTATCCGGTAATAGATGGCCATTTTATATCATTGAGCTATATCCAGTTATAGATGGAATGTTCTATGTTATTGTGTTATATCCAGATGTAATCAGATCAGTAATGAGATATAGAAATAGCTCCAGATACAGATGTAGCTCCAGAAATATATATGGCTCTAGAAACTTGTATAGCTTCAGAGTACGGATAACAATAATTAGGTAAAATGATAAAGGCCAGGTAGCAGTTAGCCCAGCAATCAGAAACAGTGTAAAACAGAATATAACATCAGTTGTTTAATATGGACTGGCCTTGAAATAAAAGAAGAGAATATGATTAGTATTTTTCATTTGAGCGTGCTTGTTGTGTATGTGTCTTGCATGTTCAGACTTGTTATGGCATGTGGGCACCCTTTAGCATCCCTGCCGCCCCTGGGTTATAGCTGTGTCGATACCAGATTCAAATACCGCCACCAACTGGGCGATGCCGTCCGCCTAGAGGATGATGATGGCCGACCACCATGATAATACGGTCCAGATTACCCTGCTTGCAGGGGTAGTTCAATTCGCTCTACGCAGAGCCAGATTACCCTGTTTACAGGGGCAGATTACTCTGTGTGCACTTGTGGCCGGGGGCAGTTTAAAGTACAGATTTTTTTATAAAATTACCCTGTTGCGTGCTTGCAGCCAGGGGAAGTTTCAGTCACAGATACAGCAGCAGATTACCCCGTGAGCACTTGCGCCCAGAGGCAGGTGTCTTCGGATTCAGACACAGTTTATTGTTAGAGGATGAGGCCTGAGCTACGTACCCAAGGGGGCCGGTAGGAGGAGCTCACAGTTATCAGATGAGTGGAGTGACTTATTTTTGGTTGGTTTAGAACCGGGTAGGGGTAAATAGATTGTTCTATTGGTTGGCACCTTCCGGCTTATGGGGATCGGTTAGGTATTGTGTGTATTTATATGTATATCTATATGTGCTATTAGATACTGATAGACAGTAGGACGACACGTCATCAGGTACGCTCAGTTTAGTTACAGAATAAATAAACTCTCCCCAGTTATCCTCAGCTAAATAGACTCAGCTACTTCCTGCTTGTACTTCATGTTGTTGTTGTTACCCATTTCAGTTGTATATTTCAGTTTGCTTTACATGCTCAGTACCTGTGGTACTGACGCCCGTGGGGGCGCTGCATTTCTTGCCTGCAGGTACACACAAACGAGGAGTCGATCCCTCGTGATCCAGTCAGCAGAGTTGTCAGCTCCTATCCTCCGGAGCTAGACAATCGGAGGTTGCTCCTGTCTCCTTTTTGATTACAGTTTGGGTAGGGCGGGGCCCTGTCCCGACCATTCTATTATTACTCCCTAGAGGCTTACAGTATGATGTTTCCTTGTGGTAGTGGAGCCGGTCGTGTGGGGCGGTGCATGTATATATGTGTTTAGTTTATTATGTTGGCCGTGTGGGGCCATAGTCTGATAGCAGTGGTGACCTTGCCGGTCACGTAGTTATTCAGTATACTATTGTTAAGTTGCAAATAACTAGACAGCATGGTGGCCTTGTCAGCCCGCATAGGTTTCCCAATATGAGATGATTCTGGTTAGCTGATGATACAGTACAGGTGGCTATAGGCCCAGTCGGCCGGAGGCTGTGTTTACAGCTGTTATATAGCCGGTTCGTTTCTTGAAATAGAGCCAGAGTCAGCCAAAGCACCAGATGTGCTTAGGCTGGACCATTTAGCAGCTCAGAGTCTAGCAGGCACCAGGTGCCCGTCATTCCCCACAAGGTGGGGTGTGACAATCCCCAACTAACCCAACAAGTCCAAAAAATAGAACATAAAGAGATAACTGATATCAACTGGTCCTCAGGAGATGAGGACTCACCAATGAGATGGATGCTAACTCCGGGAATGAGTTAATGATAGTGTAGGGTCTGAAGATTGGAGCCTGTATCATGAAATGATACAACATAGAGTATACAGTCAGTACGTGGAATGTACCGAGTATGCAGGGTAAGTAAAATGGACATTTAAAATACATAAAAGTTCATAAGAGTTGGACAACATGCTCACAACATAAATATCGCAATATAACATAAGGCTCAAGGTTTTCAAAACATTCATAATCCATTCATCATCATGGTCATAAGAGAAAAACTTTATTAATCATAACTTGAGCCAATATAACATAAACATAAAAATGCATAAAAACATGCAGAACAATGGGAGGACTCGTCATAACCGACACTATCATGGTAGAGTCTTACATGATGCTCCAACTATCTCACTCAAGTGGGCAAAGTCATCCCAGGCTTGTTAGGAAAGGGATGTGCATTATGTGATATCACGAGAGAGGTGATCCATTATCATTATAATGTATCAACATGAACCTACGGTGGCATGTAGTTATGAAACACTGGCATAGTCCTTTGAACATCGGGCCACTCGGTGCTAGACACTGCTCCCGAAACCATGCACATTAGGCTCGTACATAAATCATAAACATAATTCATGAGATTCATGGCCAAATAATCATTAAAATCAATGATCCCCATTTACATACATGTTTAGCCATGAATCAAGGGCCTGTAAATTGGCCAACATCGTAAATCAATCAATTATGAAATCCATATCATAAATCAAAATTCTTACTTGAACATGTGGGCATTGCCCAATACTTTAACACGCTTGAAAAATACTCAATTCACTTGAAAACATGATTATAAACATGGGTAACTTGAAAACATGATCTTCATCATTAATACCTTATCATAAATGAACATTCATCATAAATCTCAACTTTCATGAACTTCTCATAAATGGGCATTTAAGTTTAAAAAGCTTGAAACATGGTTTTAGTGGAAAACAATGTACAATTTTCCCATAAATCATAATT
Source organism: Datura wrightii (assembly GCA_035772735.1). Taxonomy (NCBI): domain Eukaryota; kingdom Viridiplantae; phylum Streptophyta; class Magnoliopsida; order Solanales; family Solanaceae; genus Datura; species Datura wrightii. The sequence continues at coordinate 104,874,364 of JASDFA010000007.1, forward strand.
TAATAATAAAAACGCCTTTGAATCATGCCTATGTAGTAAATTAGAAATTTCATGCATTGGGTTAAAACCCCATGGAACCATCATAGGAATTTCATGATTTAGAGAGAGATTAGGCATGGTGTGAATGGATTCACCCATTCACAACCCTACATAACTGGGGAAGATCTGATTTTATCACTCCTTGATTGCCCAATGAAAGATTGAAGGAGAACTTGAAGAAGAATGAGCTTGATCACCTCTCTACCTCTGTATCTTTGCATGCATGAGTAAGAATGGCTTGAAATGAACTTACCCCTCTTAAAACTCATCATTCATAGCTTAAAACGACGTAGTTTAGGCCTTAGGATCATAAGAATTATGGAAACGTCCCTACTAAATTAGCAAAAAATAACTGACTGCCAGTCCTAATGAGGGACTGGACTAGTTGCCGTCTGGGGAATGAATCATGGCATCTTTCATCAAGTACACTGCCCATTAGATCATCTGGGGCTCGTCACGGGGAATCTCACGAGTTGTTATAGGTGACCAAGACTCGTGGTCACCACTCTTTACCTTCACTGCCTTAGATTTCAAATTATATCCAACATGTTGTCCACGGCCCATCCCTCGAATCGTGGTGACTGACCATGACTCGTGGGGACCTTCCGTAGGGTACTCTGCCAGGCCTCCTTCACCTTCCCAAAAATCCTTGCCCATGACTGACTCAACGAGTCGTGGGATCTGACCACGACTCGTGGTCATGTGCATGGGGACCTCAAATCCCAAACTTTCCAACTCACTCCCTGAACCTTACAACGAGTCACCTCATGACTTGTGGTCTACCCTACGGGTCACAGAATGACTCGTTCTGTGACCTGCTGCCAGATTTTCAATTTTCTCTGTTTCAACTCCCGGGTATGATCTTAAGGGTTCTAGGGTATTACAATATTTCTCCCTTGGGAACATTCATCCTCGAATGTTGGAAAACATACAGAAAAGTAGAGAAATGCAATCATCATATTCAAATACTGATCATTTAAGCTGAAAACTGACGGAAGGACTACCTCCAAACTGAACTACATGGCTGAACTGAATTCACAAACCATGCATAAATACTTTGACATAAAAGAAACTTGGGCACATGAACTGAACATGAAAACTAAATAGAGTTTTCGGGCAAAAACTGATACCTTAAGCTGGAATTGAGACGGTAGGGAATAAATGTGGATATCGAGCCATCATGTCTACTTCGACTTCCCACTTAGCTCCCTCAATATGTTGATTCCTCCATAAAACTTTAACTGAAGCTACTTCCTTGTTTCTTAGCCTTCAAACCTGATGATCCAGTATTTCCACCGGAACCTCTTCATAACTAAGGCTGTCTTTCACACCAACACAACCCACCAAAGCAACTAAAGCGGGATCCCCCAAGCATTTCTTCAAAAGCGATACATTGAAGACAGGATGAACTGAAGCTAACTCCGAGGGTAACTCTAACTCATAGGCCACCTTGCCAACCCGTCTCACAATCCATTATGAGGCAACATAGCGGGGGGCTGATTTTCCATTTCTTTCCGAACCTCATCACTCCCTTTATAGGAGACACCTTTAGAAACACCCAATCACCCACTTCGAACTCAAGTTCTCTCCTTCTCACATTGGCATAGGATTTTTGGCGACTTTGAGCTTTTTTCAACCTATACCGTATGAGTTGAACCTTCTCCATCCCTCATGGACTGAATCTGGTCCTATCATTGTAGCTTCACCAACTTTAAACCAGACAATAGGCGATCTACATCTCCGACCATAGAGAGCCTCAAATAGAGCCATCTGAATACTAGAATGGTAGCTGTTATTGAATGCAAACTCAATAAGAAGCAAATGATCATACCAACTACCTTTGAATTCGATCGCACATGCTCTCAACATGTCTTCGAGAGTCTGAATCATCCCTCCGCTTGACCATCTGTTTGCGGGTGAAATGCTGTGCTGAGCTTAACCTGAGTACCAAGTCCTTTTTGAAATTACCTCCATAACTGAGAGGTAAATTGGGTATCTCTGTCTGATATGATGGTCAAGGGCACTCCATGCAATAAAACTATCTCTCAGATGTATAGTTTGGCATAATCCTCTACCGAATTCGTGGTTTTGACCAGTAGAAAATGAGCGGCTTTGGTCAACCTGTCTACAACAACCCAAATGGATTCATATTGCCTCCGAGTGCGAGGCAAACCTGTTATGATGTCCATATCGATTTCTTCCCACTTCTAAGTAGGAATACTGATATCTTGAAGCACCCCTCCCGTCCTCTGATGCTCAACCTTCACTTGCTGACAGTTTGAACACTTAGCCACAAATTTTGCTATGTATGTTTTCATGCCATTCCACCAATAGAAATCCCGTAGGTCGCGGTACATCTTGGTGGCACCTGGATGGATTTAATACCTAGATCCATGAGCCTCATGCAACATCTGATTTCTCAAACTATCGACATCCGAAACACATAAGTGACCCTGGTATTGAAGCACACCATCTCCCCCTTTGGAGAATACCTCTACCTTTTGATTTTAAATGGCTTCCTTTAACTTTACCAAAATAGAGTCCTCATCTTGTCAAGCTTTTACATCAGTAACCAAGGACAATTCTGATCCCTTCTGAACTCTAACACCGCCATCCGTTGAATCAACCAAACGAACTCTCAACCTTGCAAGTTGATGCACGTCTTCCACCAACTCCTTCTTTCCCTCATCTACATGGGACACAATTTTTATGGAGAGTCTACTAAGTGCGTCTGCTACTACATTTGCCTTGCCCCGAAGGTAAAGCACACTCATATGGTAAAGCACACTCATATCGTAATATTGCCTCCATATCTTCAAGATGAATACCACCGCCGCCAATTCAAGATCATGGGTTGGGTAATTCTTCTTATGAACTTTCAGCTGTTTGGAGGCATATGTTATAGCCTTTCTGTGCTACATCAATACCACGCAAGTTCGATCCTTGAAGCATCACAATACACCATGAACCCATTGGTACCCTCGGGTAGGGTCAACACTGGTGCTGAGGTGAGCCGAGCCTTCAGCTCTTAGAAGCTCTTCTCGCAAGCCTTCGACCATTAGAATTTTAGTTTATTTTGGGTCAATTTGGTCAACGGTGTTGCAATAGATGACAAGCCCTCAACAAATCTCCAATAATAGCGGACTAAGCCCAAAAAGCTTCAAATATCCGAAGGATTCACCTGTCTAGGCCAGTTCTTCACCATTTCTATTTTCTGAGAGTCCACTTGTATGCCCTCACTTGATACCACATGACCCAAAAATGCCACTGAGTTCAACCAAAACTCGCATTTTCTAAATTTAGCATATAGCTGGCGACCCCTAAGAGTTTATAGCACCATCCTCAAATAAGCGACATGTTCCTCCTCACTCTGAGAGTATATCAGCATGTCATCAATAAACACAATCACGAACATATCCATCTATGGCTTGAACACCCTGTTCATCAAGTCCATAAAAGATACAGGAGCATTCGTTAGTCCAAAATACATAACTACAAACTGATAATGAACATACCACGTCCTGAAGGTTATCTTAGGGATGTCACTCTCCCGAACCCTGAGCTGATGGTACTCGGATCTAAGATCTATCTTTGAGAAATACTTGACACCCTGAAGCTAGTCAAACAAATCATCAATCCTGGGTAGAGGGTACCTATTCTTGATGGTGACTATGTTCAATTGCCGATAATCAATACACATATGAAGAGAACCATCTTTCTTTCGGACAAAGAGAATTGCTGCACCCCATGGTGACTTGCTTGGTCTAATGAAACCCTTATCAAATGATCCTTCAACTATTCTGACAACTCTTTTAGCTCAGTTGGGGCAATTATGTAGGGACGAATAGATATAAGCTACGTATCGGGAAGAAGGTCAGTACCTAAATGAATCTCATGCTCGGGAGGGATTCCTGGTAGATCATCTGGGAAGACTTCTGGATACTCACATACCACTGGAACTGACTGGATAGTCGGGGTCTCGGACTCAACATCCTTAACCCTAACTAGATGGTACACACAACCTTTGGAAATCATCTTCCTAGAGTTAAGATAAGAAATAAAACGACCTACGGGAACAACCGAACTACCCTTCCACTCTAATACTGACTCACTTGGGAAGTAGAACTCGACCGCACAGGTTCTACAATTAACAGAAGCATAACATGCATACAACCAATCGTTGTTGAGAATGATATCGAAGTCAACCATGGATAACTCTACTAGGTCTGTAGAGGTGACTTTCTGCAATACTTTAATCGGGCAACTTTTATACACCCCCCTAGATACAACTGAATCACCAACAGGAGTAGAGATTGAGAATGGTTTTGACAAAATTTCGGGACTGACTCCAAAGCTACAAGCAATATAAGGTGTCACAAAAGACAAGGTAGCCCTTGGATCTAACAAAGCATAACCATCAAGGTGAAACACTCATAACATATAGTAACCATATTCGGTGAAGTATCCTACTCCTAACACGAGGCGAGGGCATAGAATTTGTTTTGGCGCTACCCCCCACCCCCACTAGTGGATGCCCCCTGCGGAGCTGAGTATGTTGGAGCTGCTGCTGACCTGGTAGTTTGTGCAATACCTCTATCATCCTCCTATCTAGAAAATAGACACACTCGACGCGTGTGGCCAAATCTATCACACCTATAACAGATATCCGAGCCAAGCAAGCACTCCCTGACATGACTCTTGCCACACTTTCCAGATGCCGGAAAGGTGCGCTCTTCCTGCATGCCCCTTTGATCTTTTAAACCTGAGGCCCTGCTCCTCTAATCACCCTTGGGTCTAGATGGAACACTAGTAGATGATTTTTCTGGAGCTAGTGACCTCTGCTGAATCTGAGGGCGGTGGCCACCGTCGAGCCTCTACTGAGTGAACCCATAGTTGTCTTTCCGGGCAATTTTTGCCTCTCTCTCCCTCATATGTGCCACCTCCATCTGTTGGGCGTACAATACTATCCCAGGGAATTCCATATCTTGGTGGAGCATAGTGGTCTTGCAATCTTTGTCTAAATAGTTCGCCACCCCATGAACAAACCTGCTCACTTGCGCCCTTTGATCAACCACTAACTTTGGGGTGTACTTTGATAAGAGAGTGAACTCAAGGGAAAACTCTTATACTGTCATCTTCCTCTACTTAAGATTCACAAACTCGGCTGCCTTCAACTCCCTTACCTCACGAGGGAAGAATCGATCTACAAAAGCAATATGGAACTCCTCCTAAGTGACAGGGCCTGCTCCACAGGCCCTACTATCTTTCTACTATTGAAACTAGATGTGTGCGACCCCTTTCAACTAATATGAGGCCAACTCAGCACACTCAACTCCATTCACCCCCATGACTTGGGTGATCTTCATAATCTCATCAATAAACTCATGTGCATCCTCATCCACATTGGAACTAAGAAACTCTGGCGGGTTCATCCTCAAGAAAACTCTGACTCAAGTTTCCGCCACATTTCCATTTTGTGGAATATTTGCCACTTCTGGCTAGTTAACCTCAGCGGTCAAGGGCTGCACTAACACCTGAATAGTTGCCCGGAATTCAGCATGGGTAACCGGCTCTGATGCTTGGTGCTCCTAGACTGGTGGGGCTTGTTGGTGCCCGTCTCTATTGCCATCCTCGTGGACGTTTCCATACACATTCCTTATACCGTTAACTCTACGGAGAGCCATGATTCTACAATCGCGAATATCACAAGTTAGAAGGATAGAGAGACATTTCATCGCACGACATAGTTCATGAAAGAAGCGAACTTTTCCTAAACATCTCATACCCTCTTCATCATAAATGTGGCGTGCTTCACACCCATGAAGAAGACTCTACTTAATGCGGTGTTCAGACACCTAGGACACTTCAAACCTATTGCTCTGATACCATGTTTGTCACGACCCAAACATAGGCCCGAATAGAGACACGGGTCAAGGAGCCCCGAGAGACTCCAAGTCGATCCATTACATGAACATACATCTATCTCAATCTAGTAAAGAGGAATACTCAACATGATAACATAGAGGAAGCATAACCATAACATAACATAGAAAGAAAAACGCACTTCATATGTGACAACTGAATACTACACATATTCTGAAAGCCTCTAACATATCTGATGGGCTAATGGGACAAACCCCCAATTAACCCGACAAGTCTAGAAAACTGAACATAAAAAGATAACTGATATCAACTGGTCCTTGGGAGATGAGGACTCACCAATAAGCTGGATGCTAACTCCAGGAACGAGCTAATGGTGGAGCGGGGTCTGATGATTGGCGCCTATATTATGAAACGATACAACATAGAGTATGCATTCAGTATATGGAATGTATTGAGTATGCAGGGTAAGTAAAATGGACATTTAAAATACATAAAAGTTCATAAGAGTAGGACAATATGCTCACAACATAAATATAAGGCTGAAGGTTTTCAAAACATTCGTGATTCATTCATCATCATAGTCATAAGGGAAAAACTTTATAAATCATAACTTGAGCCATGATAACATAAACATAATAATGCATAAAAACATGCAGAAAAAATGGAGGACTCGTCATAACTGACACCATCATAGTAGATCCTTACATAATGCAACAACTATCTCACTCAAGTGGGCAGAGTCGTCCCAGGCTTGCCAGGCAAGGGATGTACATTATGTGATATCACGAGAGAGGGGATCCATTATAATTGTAATATACCAACATGAACCTATGGTGGCACGTAGTTATGAGACACCGATGTAGTCCTTTGAGTACCGTGCTACTCGGTGCTAGACACTACTCCCGAAAACATGCACATTAGGCTCATACATAAATCATAAACATCATTCATGAGATTCATGGACAAATAATCATTAACATCATTGATACCCATTTACATACATATTTATCCATGAATCAAGGGCCTGTAAATCGGCCAATGTCATAAATCAATCAATCATGAAATCCATATCATAAATCAAAAATCTTACTTGATAATGTGGGCATTGCCCAATACTTTAACACGCTTGAAAAATACTCAATTCACTTGAAAACATGATTATAAACATGGGTAACTTGAAAACATATTTTTCATCATTAATACCTTATCATACATGAACATTTATCATAAATCTCAACTTTCATGAACTTCTCATAAATGGGCATTTAAGATTAAAAAGCTTGAAACATGGTTTTAGTGGAAAACAACGTAAAACCTGCCCGTAATTCATAATTTAATAATAAAAACACCTTTGAATCATGCCCATGTAGTAAATTAGAAATTTCATGAATTTGGTTAAAACCCCGTAGAACCATCATAGGAATTTCATGATTTAGAGAGAGATTGGACATGGGAGTGAATGAATTCACCCATTCACAACCCTACATAACTGGGGAAGATCTGATTTTATCACTCCTTGATTGCCCAATGAAAGATTGAAGGAGAACTTGAAGAAAAATGAGCTTGATCACCTCTCTAACTCTCTATCTTTGCATGCATGAGTAAGAATGACTTGAAATGAACTTACCCCTCTTAAAACTCATCATTCATAGCTTAAAACGACGTAGTTTAGGCCTTAGGATCATGGGAATTATGAAAAATCTCTTAGTAAATTCACAAAAAATAACTGACTGCCAGTCCCAACGAGCGATTAGATGAGTCGCCGTCCAGGGAATGAATCATGGCGTCGGTCGTCGAGTATACTGTCACTAGATCATCTGGGGATCATCACAGGGAACCTCACGAGTAGTTACAAGTGACCACGACTCGTGGTCACCACTCGTCACCTTCACTGCCTTAGATTTCAAATTATATCCAACATGCTATCCACGACCCATCACACGAATCATGGTGACTGACCACGACTTGTGGGGACCTTTTGTAGGGTACACTTCTAGGCCTCCTTCACATTTCCAAAAATCCTTGCCCAAGACTGACTCAACGATTCGTGGTATCTAACCATGATTTTTGGTCATGTCCGTGTGGACCTCAAATCCCAAAATTTCCAACTCACTCCTTGAACCTTACCACGAGTCACCTCACAACTCGTGGTCTTTCTCATAGATCACAAAAAAATTCATTTTGTGACCTGGTCCAAGATTTTCAGTTTTCTCCATTTCAACTCCCGAGTCTGATCTTAAGGCTTTCGGGGTATTATATATACCAAGGTGGTATGGCTATAACTGGAGTCGTGGAAATCTTTAGAGAAATTGCACAAGGTAGTCTCTTGGTACGGGTGGAACCCACAGATCGTAGCACTCACATAAAACCCGTACAATGAGCCTTGGTGAGACTTAAGTGATTCTTCAAGACTTGGAAGAACTTCAGATACAACAAGCCGTATGAGTGTAGGATGAAGGTACGAGGCATACACAACACTCATGGAAAAATTTAGAAGATGTCAGAGTTCTCAGGGCCAAGCCACGGATGCATTGTATGATTCGTAGGACTATGGCACTAGTCGTACCAACCTGCCAACACTTAGACATATTTGCAGCAGCCAAGGGTGTACGAGAAGCAAGTACGACCTATACAATCCTGTTATTGGTTGTAGGATCAGTCGTGATACAACCGGCGCCAAATATCATAGTATAGACATGTGAAGAGTAATATTTGCAAATTTTTATTAAGTTTTAAACAACAATTCTTAGGATGAAACTCTTGATTTCATCCATTGTTCTTTGATATACAAACTAGGTTTTCTTCCAATTATTGATATAAGTATTTAATTATGTGTTTCTCTATGAATGCTAATTGTATTTTTACAATCATGAGAGGATAAAATCTCCACAACTAGGGGTTGTGGGAACCATGGTGGATTAACGAACTAGGGTTACACAAAGTGATTCAAAACCAATGCTAAGCACTTGTATTGTATTCTTTTCATCTTTGAACTTTTCTTAACGGTGTACAACATTAGGACTTGCTCGCATTCTTTACTTGCTTGAACCTAGAGCAATAGAGATTAGGAAAAGAGAATTACAACGCAGCCTTGATCTTTATGATCATTGTATTAACTTGAGTTTTGGTCGTAGGATAGTTAATTTGGGACATATGGATAACAGTTAGTTTGAAATCACTCATGAGACCTAACCCGATAATTGAGTATAGTCATCCAATAGGGACGAACCAGTTGTTTAGATGAACCCTAGTTATCAGTTCTATAAATAAGCATTGGGATTGATCACGTGTTCATACCTGAAGTAGTTATGAACCCATGGGGAACATTTACCCTAGTTATTTGTAAATCTTGATATCAATCACAGTTACAATTTTGTTTTAATATTATTTTTCTTTGAAACCCCCCAATTTGGAAATAATTTACCAACAAGTTTAAGTACCGACATTAGTCTAGATGTTACATTATTACTCGTGGGTTCGACTCAGGCCTCTTAGTTGAGTTCTTTATGACAACATCTGCTTCATACTTTGTCAGGAAATGTGAGTTTGAGCATTATCAAAAACTAGCACCGTTGCTGGGGAATACGACTTAAGATTAGATTAATTGCTTGTATTTAAACTTTGGTTGTTATTTCCTCTTTTACATTTTTGTTTGTTTTGTTTTGACTCATCTAGGGCACCTCTTGGCAAAGCCAAGCATTTAAAATAGTGGAGGATGAGTCCGAGTTCCTTGAAGAAGTCTGAGTAGTCAAGAGACTTACGTCATGCTGCGACATTAAATCAGGCGTTGCATCGAAGGCGATCCATGGATGGTGATGTCTGAGTAGCCACAGGTATGTTTCCTTCCTTATGCTTTACATTCTATGCTTCGGGGATGAAGCATGCATTTTAAAAGAGGGGAGGGGGTATACTTGTATTTTTGGGATTTTGTTGGATTTGTCCAAGGGATAAAAATGACACCCATTCCACACTTGCATTTGCATTTTTGAATAGGGAGGCAAAGGGGTGATTGAAGCTGGTATGTGCCATCTTTCTCCCTGGGACACATTTGACAGAGGTGACCCAAGAGCAGATTGTTTTGGTGTACATGCTGATGAAGGGGATAACAGTGAATTTTGAGCTGTGATTCGCCACAGTATAAGGAGATCACGAGAAAATTGTAGATGGAAATATTCTCACAGCAGTCTCCTGAATATGTACTTGACAGAGGTAGGTATTGAAGAGGAGGATGCAGACCTCATTTTACCTTTGGTAGGGGCACTTGGCTTGACAGATGATAGTCCTCACCAAAGTAAAGGAGATGACCCCTTCTACAGGCCCCTCTCTTACTATATCTAATCGACTATCTTGAGATGAGAGTTGGTAGAGTCATACGTTTGGGATGATGGAGCTACAACTAAAGATAGGAGGACGACCAACCACTACAGAGGAGATGTCATCTTTAGAGGCACGGTACCCCACTCGCAGAGAGTGTCATGTTGATGTGCAGAGTGGACCCGAATTTTGAGGAGCCGATTGATGATGATGAGGCTACTGTCCTGACTGATGGTGTTGATGATCTAGAGATGGAGGAGGATGATGCTGCCACAGGTTTTCATGCAGGATGATGCTTAGCAACCAGGAAGTTTCTTTTGTCTCCCTAATGATTTGATTGTGTGTACAGTGAGGACAGTGAACCTTTTTAAGTGTGGGGTGGAGGAAAGTTAGATTCCTATTGATCTTTAATTGTTATATTGTAAGTCGTAGCATATTTATATTCCTATTAGTAGTAGCTTGATGATTTGTAGGTCTTGTTCTGCAAGAGATAGTATGATGATGTTGACTACTTGGATGTCTTAGATGTTTGACTGTGTATGTTTGTCTTGACTATGCTATGTTTGATTTTCTTTGTTTTAGGGTAATTTTAATTTTTTTTTGTTTCATTTAGTTTGATTCATTTTAGTATAGGGTGAGTATGCCATCATGTGTTGATTGAAAATTTATTGAAAATGGCATATCTCACCCACCCTTCCATTTTTCTTATGGCCTCGGTTCTTTTCCAAAGGGGAGCCCTTTGAATCGGGTAAATTTTCCATTTTCAGGAGTTGTGTCGTCATAGAGTAATAACGTTTCCCTATGATAGATGGATGACAACCATCTTAAGAGAAGTTTCGTCACACTTTTATTTTTTAGGATTGAGTTGTAGATCTTCCACTTTTTATGCTTGTTGATATTTTGCTTAGCTACTATGCTAGAGTAAATAAAGTGGTCATCTTGATTGCAGAAGTTAGAATCCTTGAGAGACGCATATATCTCTTTAATTTGACACAAAATATTCTTAGGGCTTAATTATGAAATTAATTTGTCATTCAATATGGTTGTGTGAATGTGTAGTTGTAGAAACTGATTAGATTCTTGTTTCCATGAGAGGTGAGCTATATTATTTTGCATGTATGTATTATAGCATCTAAAACTTGCCTTAGTGTATGTAGGATAACTAGTAGGTAGCGAGAAGAGAGATGATCAGGGCATTTCTTTGAAAAGCCATGTCTTCCCATAATTGTTTTACCTTCCTAGTCATTTCCCCTAGTTAACCCCTTTAAGCTTATGAGCCTAAAAGCCTTATTCATTCTTATAGCTTGTTTGGCTAAGCTTCTAAGAGGTCAAAAGTGCTTATCTTAAAAAAATGAGGTGTTTGGCCAAATTTTATTAAATAAAATAAATGCTTTTAGGGAGTAGCAGAAGCCATTTTTCAGAAGCTAAAAAAAGTAGCTTCTCCCTAAAAGCACTTATTTGAAAAGTACTTTTGTAAAAAATACACTTAGAAACACTTTTCAAAAGCTTGGCCAAACACTAATTATTGCTTAAAATTTTTTTAAAAATTTATTGTCCAAACACAAACTGCTTCTTACCAAAATTACTTTTTTGATAAGCACTTTTAAAAAAAGCACTTCTCAAAATAAGCTGATTTGAGAAGCTTGGCCAAATAGGCTACCTCAATAATAACTTAATCCCTTTTGTTGTGAGACCTCAGATTTATTGATCCAAAGTGGTCTTAAGCACTTTGAGACTTGAAAGTAAGGTCCACCAAAGTATAATGTTAAGGGAAAAAATTGTGGTAAGAAAAGAAAAGTGAGAAGAAGGGGTGCGCATAAAAATTGTGTTGTCTATTGGCTGCTAGGGAACTGAAAAAGAGAGATTTAATTGCAAAATCCTTAGCTATTCTATATTAGAAAACTAGAAGCCAAGTAGTTAAAAAAATAGGGCATAAAAATAAAACACAAGGGTGAGTAGAGGAAAGGTGAACAAACAAAGGAAAGAAGTGGTGGACAAGTAAACTGAAATATGTCTTAGAAGTTCTTAGGGTGGTAGTCACTATTAAATGAAATACCAATTCTACTAGTCCCTTAGCCGATATTACGACCAAGAAAAGTCCTTGTGATCTTAATCTATTGATTCAATTAGGTAGTCGTACATGAAGGGCAAGCCTATGGTATATTACATATGTGCATTACATTATTTGTGAGAGTGAGTGTGTCATACTATTCATGTTCCATGTCTTATATTGATGAAGTTGAGAGAGGAACACCACTAAAAGTGAGTGGCACAAGAGTTCAAATTCGGTGTACTACTTATTGCATGTGCAACACTTAATCATGTTAGCCCTTTGTGTTGAAAAGATGAGTCATTTATAGAGTTTGTGTGTTCATGATTGTGAAATCTTTCTACGTGCTTTGTTGATATTAGTGATCACGGGCAAAAATATATGCCCGAGATACGCTTTACGACTTAAATTAATCTCGTTTATCTAAGATTATTGTATACATTTTCATGTAATTTTAGATAACGTAAAGATATGTGCTAACCAACATGATTAGCCTTTGTTTTGTAGGTTTTGATGACTTTTGAGCAACTAATCCATGAGTTGGTGAAGTAGAGGCTTGGAAACGGAATTAACATGCGAACGTCGGTGAAGAGGAGGCACAAAACAGCCCACCTGCGCGTTGGCAACGTGCCACGGCAGGCAGGCCGCTCACAACAGCCCACCTGCGCGTTGGCAACGTGCCACGGCAGGTGGCCTCTGCGACCAAGGGCTGCCAACGCGCTGCCCAAGCAGCGTGACACGCTGCCAACGCGGTAGGGTGCTGCCCGGGCCAATTTCGGGTGATTTCTAGAGGGCTTCCGCGTCCGTAGCATGTCACGGAGGCCGTGCTCCGCGATGCACTCCGTGACACGTTGCTTGTTATTCCGGGAAAGAGTCCTACTACTATAAATAGCACACTTAGGTTTATTTTTCACAAGGCAGACTTGGTGGAGCAAGGACGTGGGTTACAGGCAGTTGAGGGACGAAAAGTTCAGGGTTTTTTCTCTCTTTCTTTCTTCTTTAACTCAATTGTTTGTATGATTAACACTTGTTTTAGGATGATTAATCCACAAATGAGTGGCTAATTCCCTTCCTTGCTGAGGTTATGAACATTTGTGATGAATTTTGATTATTAAATTATATGGTTTTTCATCTTCTTCTTCCATGTTGTTCTATTAATTCTTGTTTCTACTTCATTGGTGTGTGATTTTGGGCAGATTTATATGCCCAAGTGATACTCAAACGTATCATTTTTACCTTGTTTGTTGTGCAATGTGTATATAATATCATGTATTTGGTAATAAAATGCGAATTTATACTAACCAACATGATTAGCATTTGTTTTGCAGGATAATGTGATTTTTAAGAGCTAAAATGCGTGTTGGAACTATGTCGGAGTTGGACTTGGATGCGAGCGTGGAAAAGACCTTGGATGGCATATTTTACACTGGCTCCGCGATGGTGTGGTGCCACGCTGCCATCGCGGTAGCACACTACCTGGAGAGGAAATTAATTGGCAGATTCCAGTGAGGCCTCGCGACAGCTCCGTGGCACGGAGACAGGCCTCCGCGATGGCCTTCGTGCCACGTTGAGGCTAATTATCCGGACCATGCAATTTCCAGAGAGGGTCCGCGTCCACTCCGTGTCACGGAGGCAGTGCTCCGCATTGGCCTCCGTGACACGTTGCTTGTTATTCCGGGAAAGATTTCCCACTAGTAAATAGCACACTTAGGTTATTTTTAAAGAGGAGTTTTTTAGTTTTAGTTTTTTTAGCCTGAGTTCAGAAGTGGGAGCAGGAACGTGGTTTTGTGGCAGTTGAAGAATAGAAAAGATAAGAGTTTTCTTCTCTTCCCTTCTTCTTTCCTTCAATTGTATGCATGATTCACACTCATTCTAGGATGATTAATCCAAGAATGAGTGGCTAATTCCTTTCTTGCTGAGGTTTTGAACTTGTGTAATGAATGTTGGTAATAATTGATATGGTTTCTTCTTCTTCTTGCATGTTGTTCTATTAATTCTTGTGCTTATTACATTCTTGATTGGCCACCATTAATGTATATCTAAAAAGTCCAATTTCACTCGAGAGAGCATGAAATTGGAAAGTTGTGAATTAATAGGGTATTGTTCTTAACTTGATTTGGGAAAATTGGGTTTTGATGTGCTTTCTTGATAGAAATATACTTGAAAGCCGTATTAGTCAATTTAGGAACCGGAATTGTAGTGTTAGGTCATAAATTGCATTTGATCACAGAAATGTAGACGAATGGTTTATGAATCTAAAGTGAAATTAAATACGGAAGTTTTAATTTCTAGGCAAACGTTCTTGGCTAGCAATATGAAGAAGAAGAAGACCAAATTATCATGATTATCAAGTTCATTACTCGTTCTTAACCTTGGCATGTGCATATCCATTGTCTAAACTCAACGTAAATAGTAGTTATTAATTTTAGTAGATAATTAGTTTAGAAACGAAACTCACTCAAATCTTGGTTGGATTGTTGTTATCATAGTTAGAAATAGAATAGAGATATAGTAAACTGGGCAGTTTTGCATATCTAGAGCAGCCTCCTTGGATCGATACTTGGCTACTTAGCCACTTTATTACTTGTTTGACCACGTACACTTGCGTGTCGGTGTATAATATATACCAAGCAGCAGAGCGCGAGCAAGTTTTTGGCGCCGTTGCCGGGGAGGCTAGGCGATTTGTAAAATTTTGTTTAGTGTAAATTTACTGTATTTGTATTTTTATTTTCTTAAGTCTTAACAACTTGGTCTTAGCCTGTATTTTGCAGATTTTTATTTCTGTGAACACTGGCAAGGGACAAGGAGCTGGTGGAATCTTACTTAGAGCCAGAACGTGAATTGCACAGTCAACGTAGAGAAGCTCTTCGGAAGAAGTTGTAGTTGCTCAAACAGTCTATGATGGAGCAACCCAATCCACCAGTTGTGCGGGCAGTGTTAGTGCCCGAGGAAGTAGCAGCCAGGCCGGTTCGCGAGGTGGCAATCCCACACGCTAATAATGTACATTCCAGCATCCGCAAACCAGAGCCTGGGGGGAGATTTGAGTTAAAGCAAAATATGGTGCAACTTTTGCACACTAGCGGGCAGTTTACCGGTCTCCCTCACGAAGATCCGCAACAACATCTCCAGAACTTTTTGGAGTTAAGTGACACTTACATCCCCGCTGGAGTGTCACCTGATTATGTTCGGCTCACCTTATTTCCATTTTCCTTACTTGGTGAAGCCAAGAGGTGGTTAAAAGCTGAACCACCCAACTCTATATCAACGTGGGATGATCTTGCAAAGAAGTTCTTGATCAAATTTTTCCCTTCAGGTAAAACAGCTAAACTTAGAAGTCAGATTCTAAGTTTTAAACAGAGGGAAGGAGAAAATCTTTATCAAGCCTGGGAAAGATTCAAGTCCATGTTGCGGGACTGTCCTCATCATCATCAGTCAAATGAGGTGTTGGTCCACACTTTTATTGAGGGTTTGGAACCCCACACTAAAATTTTGTTAGACTCAGCAGCTGGAGGGCAAGCGCTGGAGAAGACTTATGAGGAGCTGTACACTTTGCTCAACCGAATTTCACAAGGCAATCCGGAATGGAATGCAGATTCTTCAAGAGGTGGAGCAAGGAAAGCAGCGGGAGTGCTTGAAGTGGATGGATTCACAGCTATCGCTGCTCAGATAGCTGCTTTGCAAAATCAGTTAAACACTCACTTCAGCAATATGAATTTGAACCAGCCGTCAGCCTCAGTCAATTCAGTCCAACAGATGTGGTGTGAAGTGTGTGGTAGTAGTGAGCATTCAGCCGAATGCTGTGGTGCAAATCCTGATTCTGTCAACTTTGTGGGCAATGCACAGAGGAATCAACAGCAGTTTGGTGGTCGCTACAACTCGAATTGGAGGAATCATCCAAATTTTTCGTGGGGTAGCAACAATCAACAAGGCCAGGGTTCAGGGCAGGGTATGCACAGAAACCAGGCAACAAGGCTATCAGAATCAGTTCAGAAATCACAATGCCCCTCCTCCACCACCATCACCTACTATTGAGGAAATGTTCAAGACCATGATTGCCAACCAGGCACAATTGCAGGCTGACTATGTCAAACTGGCGGCCGATGTAAAGAACAATCAATTGGCAACCAAGGCTCTTGAATATCAGTTTGGGCAATTTGCTAGTGCCCAAAATACTAGACCAAGGGGAGGACTACCTAGCGACACGGATCCAATCCTAAGCAAGTAAATGCAGTGACCACGAGGAGTGGTTTACAATTAAAGGAGGTGGAACCGGAAATACCGCCTCAGAAGTCAGGAGCAGCAGATGTTGAGGGAGAACTAACCTCAGATACGGGGAAGACCAAAGAAGCTAAACCAACAAGGCCTCCAACCCCGTTCCCTCAACAACTTAAGAAACACAAGGAGGAGGCGTGTTTCCAGAAATTCATGGAGGTACTTAAACAGGTACATGTTAACTTACCTCTTGTTGATGTCTTGCAGGGTATGCCAAAATATGCAAAGTATATCAAAGACATCGTGGCCAACAAAAGTCGCTTGACCGAGTATGCCACGGTGGCTTTAACGGAGGAATGCACATCCCATATTCAGAACAGGTTGCCCACTAAACTGAAGGATCCTGGAAGTTTTACTATCCAGCTGACGATTGGGCAAAGTATCCGAGCTCGTGGGTTATGCGACTTGGGGGCAAGTATAAATCTGATGCCATCTTCGGTATTCAGAAAGTTAGGGCTAGGGAGTCCTAGACCTACAACAGTGATCTTGCAGCTAGCAGACAGGTCTTTAGCTAAGCCGGATGGCATAGTTGAGGATGTGCTAGTGCAGGTAGGCTCCCTCATTTTTCCGGTAGATTTCATTGTTCTGGATTTTGAGCCAGATGCGGAAGTCCCATTTATTTTGGGACGACCATTTTTGGCAACCGGAAAGGCATTGATCGATGTAGCTGCGGGTCAACTCACGATGCGAGCACACGACAAGGTTGAGGTGTTCGACGTGTACAAGGCACCTAAGCTCCCGAATGTCTATAAGGAACTCTCGGTGATCAACGTGATTGATCATGGGAATGCAAATGGATTGAGTGATTCCCAAGAGTTACTAGGTAGGCCACCAGACAAGGTTGAGAACTACTGGGGAGATGACCATGATCGGGTCAAATCGTCCATCTCCCTAGTAGAAAATTGAGCATAAAGGCTGTCGAGCCGCGACGTTAAACCCGGCGCTGCACGGGAGGCAACCCGTGAAAAATATTTTTCTTTCTTTTTCCTTAGTGTAAAGTTTTTCTTTTATTTGATTTTCTTTTCTTTTTCTTGACTAGATTTAGATGTGCATTTTAATTAGTAATTTTTATTTTTTTTAGTCGGGAATCTAGTCATTTAACCAATTTTTGTTTAGTGAGGTGATTTTCAAGTATACCGGAGGAAAATACTTGGAATCGAGAAAACGAGGCGAGGTATGAAAAATAAAATTTGATACTGAAACAGAGCACTGGCGCGTTGGCGCCGTGTCACGGAGGCAATGCTCCGCGTTGGCCTCCGTGACACGTTGAAGGCAAATCTGGAATTTTTTAATATTCCAGTAAGCCAACGTGTTGGCTCCGTGTCACGGAGGAGGGCCTCCGCGTTACCCTCCGTGACACGTTGCCCTTATCCCAGTGCCGGGTCACACCGGGTTTCCGGGTGACCCGCGTGTTTCTTTTAAATAAACCCCCGATTTTCGCCCAGTTTTCCCCATTCCCTCTACCCTCCGCGACCAAACACCCATTCCCCTACCCCCAAGCTCCGTGCCACGTTAAGAGGCAAGGAAAACGTCAAGTCTTTATCGATTCTTCAATTCCAAGGTATGTTTTCATCGTCTATCTCAAATTTTTGGCGATTTTTGTCGATTTTGAGCATGTGAGGTGACATATATCACCCTAGGTAGAAATTAAACATGACGTCAATTATTTTGCGATTGATTGTGTTCGGATTGTTGTAGTTGACGGGTGAACTTATCGATTGATTGAATAATTCATTGTTGATTGTCGAATTGAGTTCTAGGGCTTGGGGTTGTTGAATTTTAACTTGGGTAACTTGATAGTTTGACGAAATTGATGCCGGGGTGTGGTTATTATTTGAGATAAGTCGTGGTAAATATTGTATAATTGGTGAAAGACGACTAATTCTCGAATTTTTGTGGGACATTGCGTAATATGTGAATTGGTTGAATTGCTTAGATTAGTGTATATAAAATGTTTGTATTGTTGTTTCTATTTTGTTGTTGTTATCGTTGCTAAGTGCTATGGGTGAATAGCTGTCGATAGTAGGATTGGGTTAGCTGTATGAAGTCTGAGTAGTTTGCTAGCCGTTATGCTGTCGAATTTTTGTGAACGCACTAAGCGATATGTTTATAGTGATTGTGTTTGGGGTGTAAATAGAGCTATCCTTGCTAACATGTTGTAAATATTGTTAAAGACTAAGTGTGGGGTAAATTTTGTTTAACCCGACCTTAGCCAAAGCTAACAAGTTTTTAGCTTAACGTTGTGCTTGTCTGTGTAAATTGACAGGTACAATGGCCAGCCGACAAGATAAAGGCAAGGGTGCTTCAACCTCAGGCACCGGCAGAAAGAGAATGAGACTGGGCACTGCTGTCCCAGCTGCACCTACTGTTCCACGCGGTCAACACCGCCGATACGGAACACGATGGGTTACCGATGAAGGGAAGAAGTGGTACGCAAAGCATAAGGAGAACAAGTACTTCCCGGAGGAATATATTGCAAGGGAACCACTCGCACAGGAGTTCCCTCGCATCGTACAGAGGATTGAGGCAGCTGGGCTCAGCTTTATTTTTCAGGAGCCCAAGGAGTGCAACCTTCACTTGGTCCGGGAATTTTATGCCAACTGGAACCCGGCCATCAGAAGCCACACTATTAAAATCAGAGGGCAGATTGTCACTCTGGAACCCCAGCAGCTGAATGCCATCGTTGGAGCGCGGGACACAGACGCCCACGTTCTCCGCCAGCTCAACATCACCCCACCGTACGCCGACATCAGACGTACGTTGTGTGGGGCTCGATCCACAGCCCGATGGAGTAGACACAAAGAGAGGGGTTACCACCAGATTCTGCCTTATTCGCAGATGAACAGGGAGGCCAGAATCTGGCTAAAAATTGTATGTTCGTGTTTGATCCCGGGAGTACATATGACAGACGTGACCCGGGACCGTGTCTGCCTGGTGTATGCCCTTGTGAAAGGGCTTGAGATTAATGTGGGGGCGGTTATAATATCCGCCATGAAGAGAGCCAGACTACACCAGGGCCACAGATACGGGTTTGGTGGACTCATCACCATCTTCCTCCGAGGCCTCGACGTTGAGGAAGAAGCCTTGGATTACATTCCGCAGTTGGAGCGGAGGGCCATTGATGTGACAAAGACCAAGGCCCCCGACACTACACACGGAACTGTGCTGACTCTGGGCGAGCGACATGCTCGTGACGACCAGTATATGGCCCGTATGTTCGGTATGCAGATGCTGCAGCTACGGATAGGTGGGAGACCAGCCACCGAGGATGAATTATGGCAGCTGGAGATGGACTACCCTTTTGGCGAGAATGCCAGAGCTTTATGCAAGGTGGGGCCAGCCTTTGTGGAGCCGACTGACGACGACGTCCCTACTGATGAGGAGACACGTCGTGAGGACTCTGATGTGGAGTCCGATGACGGCGAGGGAGCTGATTCAGATATGGGCGACGAGGCCGCAGCACCGGATGAGGAAGTCGAATATTTCGACTGAGCAGGGAGTTTCACCACCCAAAATTTTGTGCTTTGTATTTTTGTGAACACAGGGGACAGTGTTCGATTTAAGTGTGGGGTGGGGAGTAGTTAGGTGCTCGGTCATAGGCTCTAAATCTGCTGTATATTCTTCATGACGTTTATGTATGTCTGTGCTTTCCCTGTTGTTGTGAACTGATTTGTGAATGATGTGTATATATTCGTTTGTGGCAAATGATGTGTGTTTTTAAAAGTTATGGTTGCCTTTGTAAATATTTTGTAAATTTTGTAAATATTTTTTTCTCTATCGATATGATTGATATTTTTCAAAATTTTTGCGAAAAGATGTTGCACTTATCAACATATTTTGTAAATATTTTTTTCATCGAAATGATCGATGTGTTGCAAAAATTGTGAAGTTTTATTTTTGGGTTTCTCGGAGTTTGTTTTCGGTTCTTTTACCGAGAATAGTCCTATTGAACCGATGTCATAGTTAGTGACCATTCCCTATGATGGATGGATGACGACCGTCTTAAGGGAAATGTAGTCGATAGGAGTAGATGTTTTGTTTTTAGTTTCTTTGGTGGATTGCATCAATAAACTGTAGTTGCTTATGGTTGCTAAAATTTTGTTGCGTGTGTAATTGATGTTCGAAATGTGAAAGTGATTCGTTTGAAAGCATGTAATTGTGTAAATATGTTGAGTTACCTAGGCTATAGAATTTGGTTCATTATGATTGAGGCTTAATCTTGAATTCATGTAATTGACTAATTAAAGAGTCTGTGAATGCATCTTGATTCGAGCATGTGCATGAAGTGTGAGTGAGGTTTTGCTATTCCATGTCATTGTGAATTGTCTAGAACTTGCCTGGCGTGTATACAAAGCGAAATGAAGGAGGTGTAGTGTTGGAAAGGATGTAGGCATTTCTTTGTTTTAACCGTTAGTTTCCATTGTTTTCTTGTCAAATTCTACCTTTTTATATGTTGTATACCCTAGTCAGCCCGTTGAGCCTTTAGCCGATTTCTTTCTTTTGTCTAGAATTGTATGAACTAAGCTTTATTCCTTCTTTTTATTAGCCTTAAAGTCTATAAGAAGCTCTTAAGCGCTTACAAAGAACAGAAAATTGTTTCCCAAAGTGTTAAAGAGTGAAAAGAGTGAAAAGAAAAGAAAAGCAAAGTGAGGAAAGAAAAGATGATGTTGAAGAGGCACTAGTTGTAATTAAATGAAATTGAGGGTACATGAAAACCTTCCGTTTGGGGTCAAGTGTGCCTGATGAAATGGGTTGTATGAAAGTAAACCAGCATGAATGGGAGAAAAAGAGAAAAGAGAGGAACAATGTCCATGAGTCGATGGGAATGAGTTGAAAAGGCGCTTAAGGATGCTAGCAACTATTATTGGCTAATCCAATATATATATACTAGATCCATAGCCCAGTTACAACCCATTAAAAGTCCTATTTGATCCTACACTGCATTTCTTTATATTAGTGGAGTAATACACTAAGGGCAAGCCTATGGGTCATGACATGATGCATGTGAATTCTTTTGGGAGAGAGAGTGAAATTAATTTTTATATGCCCCTACTTGCATGTTTGTGTGCTGCACGAGCATAAAAGGGGAAGTTTCTCTCGAGTTGTGAGGGTACATGCTTGATGAAAGATTGATTTTCGTGTCGGATTTCTTGATTAGTTGATTTGCATGAGTTTACCGATATCAAGAATCAATTCTTAAAAGTCTAGGAAGCCTCGATGTATTAAGGTCATTGTCTTGTACGACCAAGCATGTTTTCTTGATGATTTGCAAAAATCGAATAATCGGTATGACCGTAACGTAAATGGTTGCACCATAGTGACAAAGGTTGAGATGTGATGTGCATGATTTGTGTATGTGTTGTTCGAGGAAGAACAAGGATTTAAGTGTGGGGTAAGTGATCTTGGGCAGATTTATATGCCCAAGTGATACTCAAACGTATCATTTTTACCTTGTTTGTTGTGCAATGTGCATATAATATCATGTATTTGGTAATAAAATGAGAATTTATACTAACCAACATGATTAGCATTTGTTTTGCAGGATAATGTGATTTTTAAGAGCTAAAATGCGTGTTGGAACTATGTCGGAGTTGGACTTGGATGCGAGCGTGGAAAAGACCTCGGATGGCATATTTTACACTGGCTCCGCGATGGTGCCGTGCCACGCTGCCATCGCGGTAGCACACTGCCTGGAGAGGAAATTAATTGGCAGATTCCAGTGAGGCCTCGCGACAGCTCCGTGGCACGGAGACAGGCCTCCGCGATGGCCTCCGTGCCACGTTGAGGCTAATTATCCGGACCATGCAATTTCCAGAGAGGGTCCGCGTCCACGCCGTGTCACGGAGGCAGTGCTCCGCGTTGGCCTCCGTGACATGTTGCTTGTTATTCCGGGAAAAATTTCCCACTAGTATAAATAGCACACTTAGGTTATTTTTAAAGAGGAGTTTTTTAGTTTTAGTTTTCTTAGCCTGAGTTCAAAAGTGGGAGCAGGAACGTGGTTTTGTGGCAGTTGAAGAATAGAAAAGATAAGAGTTTTCTTCTCTTCCCTTCTTCTTTCCTTCAATTGTATGCATGATTCACACTCATTCTAGGATGATTAATCCAAGAATGAGTGGCTAATTCCTTTCTTGCTGAGGTTTTGAACTTGTGTAATGAATGTTGGTAATAATTGATATGGTTTCTTCTTCTTCTTGCATGTTGTTCTATTAATTCTTGTGCTTATTACATTCTTGATTGGCCACCATTAATGTATATCTAAAAAGTCCAATTTCACTCGAGAGAGCATGAAATTGGAAAGTTGTGAATTAATAGGGTATTGTTCTTAACTTGATTTGGGAAAATTGGGTTTTGATGTGCTTTCTTGATAGAAATATACTTGAAAGCCGTATTAGTCAATTTAGGAACCGGAATTGTAGTGTTAGGTCATAAATTGCATTTGATCACAGAAATGTAGACGAATGGTTTATGAATCTAAAGTGAAATTAAATACGGAAGTTTTAATTTCTAGGCAAACGTTCTTGGCTAGCAATATGAAGAAGAAGAAGACCAAATTATCATGATTATCAAGTTCATTACTCGTTCTTAACCTTGGCATGTGCATATCCATTGTCTAAACTCAACGTAAATAGTAGTTATTAATTTTAGTAGATAATTAGTTTAGAAACAAAACTCACTCAAATCTTGGTTGGATTGTTGTTAACATAGTTAGAAATAGAATAGAGATATAGTAAACTGGGCAGTTTTACATATCTAGAGCAGCCTCCTTGGATCGATCCTTGGCTACTTAGCCACTTTATTACTTGTTTGACCACGTACACTTGCGTGTCGGTGTATAATATATACCGAGCAGCAGAGCGCGAGCAGTGTGTGGCCGACATTAATGTACATCTAAAAAGTCTGATTTCACTCGAGAGAGCACGAAATTGGAAAGTTGTGAATTAATAGGGTATTGTTCTTAACTTGATTTGGGAAAATTGAGTTTTGATGTGCTTTCCTGATAGAAATATACTTGAAAGCCGTATTAGTCAATTTAGGAACCGGAATTGTATTGCTAGGTCATGAATTTCATTTGATCACAGAAATATAGACGGATGGTTTATGATTCTTAAGTGAGGTTAAATACGAGAGTTTTAATCTCTTGGCTAATGTTCTTGGCTAGCAACTGGAAGAAGGGATTAACCAATTTATGATTATAATCAAGTTCATTACATGTTCTTAACCTTGGCATGCTCATATCCATAGTTTAAATTCAAAGTAGATAATTGTTAGTATTTTTAGTATATAATTTATAAAACAAACTTTACAATTGTTAGTTACGTTGTTGTCAGCATATTTAGAAGTGAGAAAGAATATAGTATACTTAAGCAATTTTCACTTATCCAGAGTCTCCTTGGATCGATACTTGGCTTATTTAAGCCACTTACTACTTGTTTGACCACGTGCACTTGCGTGTCGGTTTATATACCCCACAAACCACCGAGCAAGTTTTTGGCGTCGTTGCCGGGGAGACTTGGCAATTGGTGAATTTGTTTTAAGTGTTAATTGACTATATTTTTTTTCTTAACTGCTGACAACTTTGTCTTAGTGTTTATTTTAATTCTTTTTCATTTTATTTTTCTCTTTTTCGGATACCCTTATTGACATGACATCGTGGAATACGAATGGTATAAATGGTGGATACTCATATTTTAATGAATCTTGTCTGAATTGCGTAGGGCACCACTTGTGGCAACACTGTAACACATGCAATATATGTGGTGGTCAAGATGGCCATTGGGATGGCTGTCCGAATGTATATTCCCCTCCCCCAAGCCCCTACAATGATCCTTCTGTTGTTTTTTCTGAATATAGGCATGCTGAAAATGAGGACTTGGGACGCCAAGCTCGAATAGAAGATATGCTGAAACAACTCTTGGAGCAAGCAGAAGCAATGAAGGAGGCGATGGCAGTATTGAGAATTCAGCAAGAAGAGAATGCAGAGGCTCTAGAAAGGATGAGCATCAAATTCACGGAGATGATCGCTGAAGCTGAAGCTTGTGATAAATTGTAGGTAACAACTTTAGCCGATATTCAAGAGGAACTACAAGAGGACGACAAGGGTGAATTTTTGGATGAAGCCCAACAATTAGAATCTCTTGAGTGTCCCCGTGACGGGTTCACACTTATGGAAAATTCATTCATGGAAGAAGAGATAGAGTACCCCCCATTTGACATTAATGAAGAGATAGATGTCGATGCTGAGAAGGAGTATACAAGTAAGGAGGTCAAGCGAAATGCAGTTTCAGAGTTGAGGTGTATTGGACCACCCTCTACGCATTTTTCGACATTAAATTTGGTTGACAACATAGAAAGAGAGTCTTCCAAGCTTATAGAGAAATGTCTAGAGGAGGACCAAGCACCATATATTTTGAAATTTGCCAACGCGGAGAGACAAAATGACTTCGCTTACTTAAGGGCCAATAAGTTCAAAAGGCAACATCTACTGCGTCCTTACAATTTTTCACCACCACCCCTGGAGCATAAGAGGAAATTAGAGAAGAAATTAGGGGTGAGATTCATATCCTCAAGGTGGAGGAAAAAGCGGTGAAATGGGATACGTCGTGCCGCGACGTAAAATTAGGCGCTGCCTGGGAGGCAACCCAAGGGTACCATTTTAATTTCTTGCATTTGAGTTGATTTTTGTTTATTTTTATCTTGTGTTGTTTTGGTGGAAAGTTAAGCACAGATGGAGGGGAAGTCTGAGTACCCATGGAGGAGGAAGCTAACAAGCATGGAAGAGAAAAAGTGTGGGGTTGAACACCCACTTGTGCAAAGTTGAAGAAAGGCATGTTGCTAGCTAGGCCTAAAAGCCTCAGGGAGTATTTCTCACCCTTTTTAAATTTTAATTTGATGCTATGAGGACATAGCATGATTTAAGTGTGGGGTGAGGGAAATTTCAAGGGAAATTTCAAAAATTTTTGTTGTGCTTAACGATTTTTGGTGAATGTAATGCTTGTGAGAAATTTGAAAAATTTGAAAATTTTTTGTGAATTAAGCATGACTTCATCACCCGTTGGTTTTTCTTTTCGGTTCTTTTCCGACGGGGGGTATTTGAACCGAAGAATAAAATTTTTCTTTTTCTTTCCTTGGTCTGTATATAAAGTTTTTAGTCATAGCTAGGGATTGTTTCCGACGATGGATGGATGACGACCGTCTTGAGGAAAATTAGTCGATAGGTTTTGGGTTTTGAAACCATAACTAATTGGTGCTTGATGTTCTTTTTATGTGCTATACATGGTTGTAAGATGCAAGTATGTTCAGTGTGAAGCATGCAAGTGTATAACTTTGTTTGAGACACTTAGGCTCTTGAATTTGACTCAATATGATTGAAGCTTAATTCTGAATTCTTGTGATTAGCTGAGTAAGAGTCTACTGAATGTGTCTTGATTTGAGCATGTGCCATGAGTGTAAGGTTTTTGAGTATTCTGTGCTATTATGAAATGTCTAGAACTTGCCTGGTGTGTATATAAAACGAAATGAAGGATGTGAATTGTAGGAGATGATTTAGGCATTTCTTTGAATGAACCTAAATGTTATCCCTCATTATACCTACCTTGAAAAATTAATCCTAGTTAACCCCATTGAGCCTTGACCCAATTCTTTGACAGCTGCAACATAAGCTTAATCCTTTTTCTTTCATTAGCCTTGAATTTGATCCAAAACTCCGAAGCGCTTAAAGGAAAAATCCGAAAGAGTAAAGGAGTGAGAAAAATGAAAAAGAAGGGAAAGTAGCAATTGTAAGAGTTGAGAAAGGTCGAGGGTGCACTTGTTTGAATATGGGTGAGTATTAGTAGGGAGTAAGAAAATAAATAAATGAAAAGTTACTTATAGAACTCCTTACTAATAAGCTAAAAGTGCCTAAAGAAAGGGGGGAACAAAAGAGGAAAAAGAAAGATGAAAAGAGAAAATGGTGAAGTGAGAGAAGGGAAGTTTGAAATGAAGGCGTGATGTATTATAAGCGCTTAGGAAAGATAGTCACTATTACTGGCAAAAGTAGTACTTACCCGCACCTGAGTTACATTACAACCTAAAAAGTCCTACTTGATCTTACATTCACACATCCTTAAGTTAGTGGAATAGAACACTAAGGGCAAGCATATGGGTCATTACATGATGCATGTGAATTCTTTGTGAGAATGAGTGTAATTCTATGCATGTACCCACACATGTTGTGATATAAAAATTGTTTTTGCGTGTGAAATTGGGTAACTCTCTTTCCGTGAGGGGCACATATTGAATGAAGGATATAATTCATGTGAGATTACTTAATCAGTTGATTTGCATGAGTTTGCTAAGATTGAGAGTCGATTCTTGAGGTTAAGAAGTCTTAACATAGTTGTACTTCATTTCAATGATCAAATCAGGCATGCTCTATTTTTAGCTTGTATCTTACGTAATCATTATAGCCGTAACTTGAATTCTCTTGCTAAATTAGTTATGTGGGAGTCTCCATATGCATGATATGTAAAAGTTTGTTCGAGGACGAACAAGGCTTTAAGTGTGGGGTTGTAATCACGGGCAAAAATATATGCCCGAGATACGCTTTACGACTTAAATTAGTCTCGTTTATCTAAGATTATTGTATACATTTTCATGTAATTTTAGATAAAGTAAAGATATGTGCTAACCAACATGATTAGCCTTTGTTTTGTAGGTTTTGATGACTTTTGAGCAACTAATCCATGAGTTGGTGAAGTAGAGGCTTGGAAACGGAATTAACACGCGAACGTCGGTGAAGAGGAGGCACAAAACAGCCCACCTATGCGTTGGCAACGTGCCACGGCAGGCAGGCCGCTCACAACAGCCCACCTGCGCGTTGGCAACGTGCCACGGCAGGTGGCCTCCGCGACCAAGGGCTGCCAACACGCTGCCCAAGCAGCGTGACACGCTGCCAACGCGGCAGGGTGCTGCCCGGGCCAATTTCGGGTGATTTCCAGAGGGCTTCCGCGTCCGTAGCATGTCACGGAGGCCGTGCTCCGCGATGCACTCCGTGACACGTTGCTTGTTATTCCGGGAAAGAGTCCTACTACTATAAATAGCACACTTAGGTTTATTTTTCACAAGGCAGACTTGGTGGAGCAAGGACGTGGGTTACAGGCAGTTGAGGGACGAAAAGTTCAGGGTTTTTTCTCTCTTTCTTTCTTCTTTAACTCAATTGTTTGTATGATTAACACTTGTTTTAGGATGATTAATCCACAAATGAGTGGCTAATTCCCTTCCTTGCTGAGGTTATGAACATTTGTGATGAATTTTGATTATTAAATTATATGGTTTTTCATCTTCTTCTTCCATGTTGTTCTATTAATTCTTGTTTCTACTGCATTGGTGTGTGACCGACATTAATGTACATCTAAAAAGTCTGATTTCACTCGAGAGAGCACGAAATTGGAAAGGTGTGAATTAATAGGGTATTGTTCTTAACTTGATTTGGGAAAATTGAGTTTTGATGTGCTTTCCTGATAGAAATATACTTGAAAGTCGTATTAGTCAATTTAGGAACCGGAATTGTATTGCTAGGTCATGAATTGCATTTGATCACAGAAATGTAGACGGATGGTTTATGATTCTTAAGTGAGATTAAATACGAGAGTTTTAATCTCTTGGCTAATGTTCTTGGCTAGCAACTGGAAGAAGGGATTAACCAATTTATGATTATAATCAAGTTCATTACATGTTCTTAACCTTGGCATGCTCATATCCATAGTTTAAATTCAAAGTAGATAATTGTTAGTAGTTTTAGTATATAATTTATAAAACAAACTTTACAATTGTTAGTTACGTTGTTGTCAGCATATTTAGAAGTGAGAAAGAATATAGTATACTTAAGCAATTTTCACTTATCCAGAGTCTCCTTGGATCGATACTTGGCTTACTTAAGCCACTTACTACTTGTTTGACCACGTGCACTTGCGTGTCGGTTAATATACCCCACAAAGCACCGAGCAATTAGTTGTATGTGATAAACCACTCTATACTTGCTCCATGCTAGTTGGTTGAGTATGAGTTGTTAGAGGTGTCAAGTGTTATGGTGAAACATGATTTTAGGTGTGTTTTAAGAATTATTCGAGGACGAACAATGGTTTAAGTGTGGGGTGGTGATGTTGGCCATATTTTCATGCCCAATTGCATTGTTTTTACCCATATTTGATCACATCTTAAGTTCATAATCCTTAATTTATGCTTAAATTCATGTATGTTTGTGTTTTATGTGCTAACAAACGATTTTAGTTGATTTGAGCAGAAAACTAAGACAAAGGAGCTCAAAATGATGCAAGGAATGAAGACTTGAGAATCTGATGGGTTTGGTGCTACGGTTGGCGCTCCGCACCAAGTCCCAAACTTTAGAGAAAAAAAATCTCAAGCTAGTGCTATGTTTGGGGTAGCATTCTAGGACTATTCAAGAGTTGAAAATTGTTGAAAATTTTACAAGTATGTGGCGAGATAGGAGGGGTGGCACGCTAGGCCCCTTCCAGGGTAAAAAATACTGATTTTAAAGCCAAGTATTAAAGGGCAGAAACGTCATTTAAAGGCTCATCTATATATATATGAGGAATAGGTCATTTGTTACACATTGTGAATCATCTTTTATCAATTTTTAGTCAGTGTTTGGCATTGAGAGGATGCTGGGATGGTAGAGAGAAGTCTCAACTCATTTTCTTTTTAGTATTTTGTTCATAACAGCTTGTAAGTTGTTGGGAAGGAAGACAAAGTTCTACAACAAGGTTTTCTCTTCTTTACTTCGTATTTTTGTATATTGATGACAACTTATTTGTTTTTTCGCTTGTCTATGAGTGGCTAAATTTATAATCTAGGGTTATGGACATGGTGGATAGTTGATTGTTTGAAAGCGTAATAAAGTTGGTTTTGATTCTTCTCTATGGTTGTTTGTATTTATTTGTTTTAATTTATTATTTATGAGATTGATCACCTTATGAGTAATCTGTTGGCTTTCGATTGAACTTGAGAAAGGGAATCGAAAGGGTTAAAAATAAATACAGAACGAGAATTTAAAGACCCTTGAACCCATTGGTAATAGGAAAGAAGTTGTTGTTGAGGATAGGGATATACCCTTCAACCCCGTTTTATTGACATACAAGTTGGCATAATTGTCGTTTCATGTTCTCCTGCAACCATAGGGATATAGGCGTTAGGATGCATGAGATAGTTTTTGGATGCTAGGGATAGTGGCAAGAAATGGGATAGTAACTTGCAACTAACAATCGTAGGAAGAATCATGCTAGTTTAACTACGTCTGGAAAACTCAACCTGAAACTAGCCAAGTGTCATTTCCCTAGTTTGTCATCATTATCGAAATACAATTAAGCTTGCATTCATTTGTAGATTAGTATTTTAATTTTCCAAACCAATCTCCAATTTATTTGTTTCATACATTAGTTAAATCAAAGTGACAACCTTACAACGATTAAATTGGCAAATCCCTGTTGGTATGACTTCTGAACTTAACAATCCTATATTACTTGACGATCACGTGTGCTTGCATGCGCTTGGGTGACATCAACCCGCAGATAGATGGTCAAGCCAAGAACACCATTCAGACACTTGAGGATATGTTGAGAGCATGTGTGATCAATTTCAAGAGTAGTTGGGATGAGCACTTGCCTCTCATCGAGTTTGCTTACAATAACAGTTACCACTCTAGCATTTAGATGGTTCCGTTTGAGGCTATTTATGGGCAAAGGTGTAGGTCACCTATATGATGGTTCGAGGAAGGTGAGGCTGCATTGATAGGGCTAGATTCAGTTCATGAGGCCATGGAGAAAGTCCAACTTATTAGAGAAAGGATGAAAATAGCTCAGAGTCGTCAGAAATTGTATGCAGATGTTAGGCGGAGGGAGCTTGAGTTTGAGGTTGATGATTGGGTATTTTTGAAGGTGTCTCTCATGAAAGGAGTGATGAGGTTTAGAAAAAAGGGGAAGCTTAGTCCCCGATATGTTGTTCCTTATAGGATTCTAAGGCGAGTTGTCAAGGTGGCATATGAGTTGGAGCTACCAACAAAATTAGCTCCGGTACATCAAATTTTCCATGTATCTTTATTGAAGAAGTGCATTGGTGACCCAACCTTAGTTGTTTTGGTAAAAGAGTATAGGTGTGAAGAATGACCTTACCTATGAGGAGGTTCCGTTTGAGATCCTTGATCGTCAGGTTTAGAAGTTGAGGAACAAGGAAGTAGCTTCAGTGAAAGTTTTGTGGAGGAATCATCTTGTTGATGGAGCTATGTGGGAAGCCGAAGCAGATATGATGGATAGATATCCATATCTTTTCTCTTCCGACTCAGTTCCAGTATGAGGTATCAGTTTCCTCCTTGGTACTCTGTTCAGTTTCTGGTCAAGTCCATGTCTCTAAGTTCCTTTAATGTCATAGCATGTGTGTATGTTTCATGAATTCAATTCAGTCATGTATGTCAGTCCAGAGTCAGTCACTCCATCAATTTTCAACATTAGATATTTAGTTCTAGGATTGCAGTTCTTTCCCTAGCCTTTCAATATGCTTATTCCACATTCAAGACGAATGTTCCCAAGGGGGATACAATGTAAAACCGCAAAATTCCTAAGATCAGACCCGAGGATTGAAGCATAAAAAATAGGAAAATTTGCACCAGGTCACAGAACGAGCAGTTCAGTGACTCATTGTGAGAACTAACGAGTCATTAAGAGACCCGTTAAGTGTGTGCTAATTTGTAGGAAGGAGTTACCTTCTTGGACTTGATGGATGAGGTGACGAGTTGTTGTGTCACCCCACGAGTCATGGCATGCCCCGTCAAGTGCATAGTGGTGAAGGAAAGGGGGGTTTTCCAGTGTTCACAATGGATTTATGGGATGATCCGTTGTGTCCCTAACGACTCATAAAGTTTTTCGTGGGGTGAGAAGGATCCGAGAATGAGAAGAGACTGGTAGTGGCAATGGGTCAGGGGATGAACCATCAAGCCACGTAACAATTCGTTCAGTCCCTCGTGGGGACTGGCAGTGTCTAATTTTCTACTGAGCTACAAAGGGTGTTTTTGTAATTCCTAAGCTCCTAACTCTCTAATGACATCATTTTAAGACATGAAAGGAGGGTTTTAAGAGGGTTTAGCCTATCCTAAGTCATTAGAATCCCATGCATGCAATGTTTTGAGATTCCCTTTGAAGATCAAACTAGAATTCTCCCCAATTTCATCTCAAATTCCCTTTGGCTTTCAAGAGAAGTTTGAGAATTAATTTACCTATGTATGTAGGGTTATGAATGAGAGTTTTGTTTCAGTCTTATGCCCAAACTTCTTCTCAAACTTCATGAATTCAAGTTTTAATCAAGTGTATTGAATTCTAGGGTTTTAAGCCAATTTTATGAAATTATCTATTATATGTTTATGGGTCTAATTCCCTCATATTCTAATGTATATATAAGGTCTAATGGGCAGATTGTACACTCGAATTGATTATAAATTCATGATTTCAAGTTATTAGGAATTAAGCCCTACTATGCATGTCTTATGAAAAGCCAAACTTATGATTCATGATTCCAAGTATGATGAGATTTCTAAAATGAATAAATGTCTATGAATTCCCCTATGAATCCATGATTTTACTTATGAAGTCTATTTCAAATATGCATGATCTTATGTCTTGGGAAAGCCCACACAAGTTAAGTATATTTTCATGATTTATTCAAGGCTAATAAGATCATCTTATCATATGTTTTGGAGTCAAGACTCCCAATGCAACTTATGATATGTTTTGGAGTAAAGACTCCCAATGTTTAGATTTCAAGATATGTATAAATGATGACTTCATCATCATTGAAAAATGATGTGAGCACTATGCATTTCTTCAGGAGTAGTGTCTAGTAACGAGTAGGCTTGGGGTCCGATGTTCCCAGTCTCAGAACTACGCGCCAATGTAGATATTTGAATACTTGTTTGGGACCTCTCAGGAGAGTCTCCCCTGCCCCAAGGGGCCTCAACATAATATCGATATCATGGTTTAGTGTTCTTAGCCCCGGAAAGATTTTGGACAGCTCTGCCTACTTGTCACGACCCAAACGTACACCCGAATTGTAGACACGGGACAAGGAGCCCCGAGAGACCCCAAGTCGACCCATGGCATGAGCCTACATCTAATTCAATCACATGAGCGGAAGACTTAACATAAAGATCGTAATCATAACAAGAATAAGGGGAAAATAGTGCAAGACTTGAACAATACGGCGGAATACAACTCGTAGTCTGATAAGCCTCTAAACATGAACGGCGGATTGATGGGACAACTACCCAACAAATAAAACATCCAGAAACTGAAAGAAATAACATAAAGTATGAACATGAAGTCCCCGGAACATGAGGACTCACCAAGTGCACTGAGAGCAAGACTGAAACTAGTTACGGGTGAGGATGAGCCTAAGAACTGGGACCTGTATCATGAAATGATACAGCACAAAAAGTATGCGGTCAGTACGTGGAATGTACTGATTATGCATGGTAAGTAAAACGGATATTAAAAAAACATATAAATAAGACTTATAAACGATCATAAGAGTAGGAAAGCATGCTCGTATCATAAATCATAATATCATATCATATGGCTCAAGGTTTTCAAAACATTTGTAACATAACATAATCATAATCATAATAGAAGTGATTTACTTAACATGACTTGAGCCAACATATGATCACGGGCAAAATAGCATGCCCGAGATACGCTTTATACCTTAATGTAGTCTTGTTTATCTAAGTTATTTTACATACTTTCATGTGATTTTATATAAATGTGAATATATGTGCTAACCAACATGATTAGTCCTTGTTTTGTAGGTTTCAAGGATTTTGAGGAACTAATTCACAAGTTGGTGAAAGGAAGTAATGGAGTGGGAGCAAGTGGCGAAAGTCGGCAAGGAGCATGCCTTGGCAAGGCTGGCCGCGCTAGGCAGCTTGCCACGCTGTGCGTGTGCCGCGCCCAGTGCCGTGCCACGCCCTTGCCAAGCGCACGAGAGAAGGCAGCAAACGGTAGCAGTAGGCAGAGAACCAGCGCGCCAGCGCCGTGCCACGCTAGGCCAGCTGCGCGACAGCAGCATGCCAACGCGCTGCATGAGCAGCGCGCCACGTTGGCCAGCGCGGTGACCCTCAGCAGCTTGGTTTCAGGAGGCACTTTCCAGAGAGCTTTCACGTTTCCTCCGTGTCACGGAGGCAATGCTCCATGATACACTCTGTGACATGGAGTCGTTCCATTTCAGGCTAAATTATGCACGTTTTCCATTTACTATAAATAGGACCCTTAGCTCCTAAAATCAGGGGGTCACGATTTTATTCTGAAAAACCACCTAGGAGTGAAGGGAGAAGTGGGAGAACTCATCTAGGGTTTATCAAATTCCCTTCTCATCTACCAAATTCATGTAAGTATGTTAGTTTAGTATTAGTTAATTGTAGTTTTACGAACATGAATGGCAAGAACCCTTCCTCTAGGGTTGAAGCCATGAATTATGATTGTGCTTTTATGAATTTGTTTTGGATTTAAGTTATTGATTGTTGTTTTCATCTTGTATTCTAGATTGTTGGTTTTTTTTATGATTGATCACCATGAAAGCATATTTGTTAGCTTGAGTAATAGCTTGAGAAAGCATTACCTAGGTCAGGACACGAGAATGTAAGGAGCATGTTTGTATCTCGGGAGATATATTGTGTCAGGATAGAAATATACCTCACACCTTGCTTGGTTGACACACGGGGGTTATGAAAGACCAACTTGGGATGTCACATCACCACTCGAAGAAGTAGTTGTGAGTCTAATTTGAGTTAAATGGTTAGACGTACGAAAGTCCCTAATCGTTTCCCCGTAAACCACAACATAATTGATTGCCCGCGATTAGAAAATTAAACTCCTCGCTCACAATGATGCAGTGAAGCTAGATTGCCATGTTTAGAGGCTCGAAAGACCATAAACATGTAATTCTAATTATGTGAAATAACAATTGATAGTTCCATGCTTAACCCATTGCATATCGTAGGATCGCATAATTAATTGGTTTTAACTCTATGTTGCTCCTAGAGTGATTTCAGAATATTTCGTTGACCCAAACTTAGACTTAATTAATCTCAATTGAAAATGTCTATAACCAACACTTGAGGTATTTAAGATCACACTAGAAATGGATGGTTAGAGGAATGGGTCCAGTCCCTGTGGGTTCGACAATCCGGTTTTTAAAAAGAGCCACTATATTAATTGCACGACCCGTACACTTGCGGACGCGCGAATCGGGCACGTCAAGTTTTTGGCGCCGTTGCCGGGGACGCGGCGAAGTTTTGATAATTTATCTATTTTTGTGTGATTTTTTTTTAAATTTCCTAAAGTGTTGAAAAACTTAGTCTTAGTCTGTTTATTTGCAGGTGACAGGTTGTCCTGCCGAGCTGGCTAGAAATAGAAAGCTTGTGGAACCGTTGCTTGATCCTAAACGTCAAATCCTTTTGCGAAGGAGAATAGCTCTAGAGCATAAGCTAAAGAGACTTCAAGAAAAGGCACAACAACAACCACCCGCGGGACAAGCACAATTGTCATCCGAAGCAATGGAAGCAAGACCAGTTCGCGAAGTGGCTACCCCACTAGCGACAAATGTGACCTCAAGCATTCGTAAACCGGAGCCTGGAGGGCACTTTGAACTTAAACAGAACATGGTGCAGCTGTTACATTCTAGTGGTCAATTCACTGGGATGGCACATGAGGACCCGCAGCAGCACTTACAGAGCTTTTTAGAGATTAGTGACACGTTCGTCCCCACCGGTGTGTCCACAGATTATGTCCGAATGACCCTCTTCCCATTTTCACTGTTGGGAGAGGTGAAAAAGTGGTTGAAGGCTGAGCCACCGAACTCCATAACTTCATGGAATGACTTGGCTAAGAAGTTCCTTATCAGATTCTTCCCCTCAGGCAAAACTGCAAGGTTGAGAAGTGAAATACTCAGTTTCAAGCAGAGGCCTGATGAGAACTTATATATGGCTTGGGAAAGATTCAAGTCGTTGTTGAGAGATTGCCCCCATCACTAGCAATCAAATGAAGTGCTGGACCATACCTTTGTAGAAAGTCTAGACCCACACACAAAAATATTACTAGACTCTGCATCGGGTGGGCAAGCCTTGGATAATACATATGATGAGTTGTACACTTTGTTGAACAGAATTGCACAAGGAAATCCAGAGTGGCACAGCGAGTCATCGAGGGTGGAAGGAAACAGATCGGGGTTGATAGAAGTAGATGGTTTGAATGCCTTGGCAGCACAGTTAGCTTCGTTCCAGCATCAAATGATGACTCAGTTCAATAAACTGAGTATGAACCAACGCCAGGGCCAGGTTAATGCAGTTCAGCAAGCTCCGAGTTGGTGTGAAATTTGTGGTAATAATGGGCACCATGCAGAATCTTGTGGAGCCAATCCGGAGTCAGTCAATTTTGTTAGTAATGTGCAGCGCAACAATCAGAATTTTGAAACCCGTTACAACAGAAATTGGCAGGGCCACCCGAATTGTTTTTGGGGTGGTAACCAAAAGCAAAATTATATGCAACCTCAACAGCAGCAGTATCAGCAGAATAGGCAGAATGATGGGAAATTGAGTAGCAACATTGAGGAAACATTGCAGAAAATCATGGAGACCCAGACGCAGTTAGTGGAAAATCAGGCGAGGATGGCAACAGACTTAATGTATCAGCAAGTAGCCACCCAAAATCTTGAAAAACAATTGGGTCAGATAGCAGCTGCTCAAAACATGAGATCGCAGGGGGGATTACCGAGCGACACAGATCCTAACCCCCGGCAGATCAATGCCATCAGTTTGAGAAGCGGTAAG
Organism: Datura wrightii; assembly: GCA_035772735.1. Taxonomy (NCBI): domain Eukaryota; kingdom Viridiplantae; phylum Streptophyta; class Magnoliopsida; order Solanales; family Solanaceae; genus Datura; species Datura wrightii. The sequence goes on from JASDFA010000007.1 coordinate 104,910,786, forward strand.
CAATTAGCTGAGGCAGTGCCAAAAAAGCTGAGAAAGGAGGTGCAGCCGGAGTTGGTTAGACCAGGACCATCCATCAACATGGGAGATAATCAGAGTGTTGGACAACAAAATGTGCAACTTCCATTGCAGCCAGTACAAAGACCACCACCACCATTCCCTCAGAAATTCAGAAAGAGCAAGGAAGAGGAATGCTTCAAAAAGTTCTTTGAGAGCTTCAGAGAACTTCACATAAATTTGCCTCTTCTTGATGTTTTGCAGGGAATGCCCAAGTATGCTAAATACTTGAAGGACGTGATGGCGAACAAAGTGAGATTGGTGGACGTCCAGACGGTAGCACTGACTGAAGAGTGCAGTTACAGGGTATTGAGCAAAATGCTAAAGAAACTCAAAGACCCAGGAAGTTTTACCCTCCCCATACAAATTGGTAAAGCTGAGGTGCTAGGGGCTTTGTGTGACTTAGGGGCAGCACTCAATCTAATGCCCCTATCCTTATTCAACACCCTGGGGTTGGGAAAACCGAGGCCGACAAGGTTGATGCTGCAGCTGGCTGACAAGTCGCGAGTGACACCTGATGGAATAATAGAGGACCTTCTCATCAAAGTAGGTAAGTTCATTATACCTACTGATTTTATTGTCTTAGATTTTCAGGTTGATGACCAGGTACCCCTGATCTTGGGACGGCCATTCTTGGCCACTGGAGGAGCGGTGATTGATTTGATAGCAGGGACCCTGAAAATGAGGGTTGAGGATGAAGAAGAAATCTTCCGCGTTTACCAAGAAATGAACCCATCTGCACACTACAGAAACCTTTGTCAGGTTAGTGTGTTGGCAGAGGATAAGTGTGGGGTGGAGGATTCCACAGGTGCCGGGCCAAAGGCAATTACAAGTGTTCAGCCCGAGTCTGATAAAGGGCTTCAAATTGAGAAGAAGTTGGAGAAAGAGAGGAACAGAGTGGAGGCTGTTTCCTCTAAACAGCAAAAGAAAAGGAGATGGTTCTCGAAAGAGAACCCAGGTATGAGGATGTCCTGAAAAGGACAGTTCACGTCGGGCCACGACGTAAAATAAGGCGCTACTTGGGAGGCAACCCAAGGGTACCACAGGTACCATTTTAATTTCTTGCATTTGTGTTGATTTTATTTATTTTTCATCTTGTGTTGTTTTTGGTGGAAAGTTAAGCACAGATGGAGGGGAAGTCTGAGTACCCGTGGAGGAGGAAGCTGAAAAGCATGGACGATAAAAAGTGTGGGGTCGACACACAATTGTGCAAAACTAAAGAAAAGCATGCTATTTGCTAGGCTAAAAGCCTCAGGGAGTATTTCTAACCCTTCTTAAATTTTAATTTAGTGCTATGAGGACATAGCATTTTTTTAAGTGTGGGGTGAGGGAAATGGAAATTTCAAAAAATTTTTGTGCTTAACAAGTTTGTGGTGAATGTAATCCTAATGCTTGAACAAATTTGAAAAATTTGAAAAATTTGAAAATTTTTGTGAAGTAAGCATGACTTCATCACCCGTTGGTTTTTCTTTTCGGTTCTTTTCCGACGGGGGGCCTTTGAACCGAAGAATAAAAATATTTCTTTTTCTTCCCTTTGTCTGTATATAGTGTTTTAGTCGTAGTTAGGGACTTTTTCCGACGATGGATGGATGAAGACCGTCTTGAGGAAAATTAGTCGGTAGGTGTTGGGTTTTTGAAACCATAACTATGTGGTGCTTGATGTTCTTGTTATGTGCTATACGTGATTGTAAGATGCAAGTATGTTCAGTGTGAAGCATGCAATTGTATAACTTTGTTTGAGACACTTGAGCTCTTGAATTTGACTCAATATGATTGAAGCTTAATTCTGAATTCTTGTGATTAGCTGAGTTAAGAGTCTGCTGAATATGTCTTGATTTGAGCATGTGCCATGAGTGTAAGGTTTTTGAGTATTCTGTGCTATTGTGGATTGTCTAGAACTTGCCTGGTGTGTTTATAAAACGAAATGAAGGATGTGAATTGTAGGAGATGATTTAGGCATTTCGTTGAATGAACCAAATTTTTATCTCTCATTTTACCTACCTTGAGAAATTAATCCTAGTTAGCCCTGTTGAGCCTTGAGCCTATTCTTTGACAGCTGCAACATAAGCTTAATCCTTTTTCTTTCATTAGCCTTGAACTTGATCCAAAACTCCTAAGCGCTTGAGTGAAAAAAATCCGAAGGAGTAAAGGAGTGAGAGGAATGAAAAGAAAGGAAAAGTAGCAAGTTGTAGAAATGAGAAAAGGACAAAGGTGCACTTGTGTGAAAATGGTTGATTATTAGTAAGGAGCAAGAAAACAAATTAATGAAAAATTATTTATAGATCTCCTTACTAATAAGTTAAAAGTGCCTAAAGAAATGGGGGTACATAAGAGGAACAAGAAAGATGAAAGGAGAAAAAGGTAAAGTAAGGGAAGGGAAGTTCGTAAGGAGGGCGTAATGTATTAAAAGCGCTTAGGAAAGATAGTCACTATTACTGGCCATAATAATACCTACCTGTCCCTTAGCTTACATTACAACCCATTAAGTCCTACTTAATCTTACATTCACACATCCTTAAATGAGTGGAATAAAACACTAAGGGCAAGCTTATGGATCATTACATGATGCATGTGAATTCTTTGTGAGAGTGAGGGAAATTTTATTTATTCTCCCACACATGTTATGATGTACAAATGATTTTTGCGTGTGATCACATGTTGAATGAAGGATATAATTCATGTTGGATTTCTTAATTAGTTGATTTGCACGAGTTTGCTAAGATTGATAGTCGATTCTTGAGGATTAAGAAGTCTTAGCATCGTTGTATTTCATCTCGATGATTAAATTGTGTATGCTCTATCTTTAGCTTGTTATCTTACGTAATCATTATAGCCGTAGCTTGAATTATCTTGCCACATTAGTCATGTGGGAGTCTCCATATGTATGATATGTAAAAGATTGTTCGAGGACGAACAAGGCTTTAAAGTGTGGGGTTGTGATCACGGGCAAAATAGCATGCCCGAGATACGCTTTATACCTTAATGTAGTCTTGTTTATCTAAGTTATTTTACATACTTTCATGTGATTTTATATAAATGTGAATATATGTGCTAACCAACATGATTAGTCCTTGTTTTGTAGGTTCCAAGGATTTTGAGGAACTAATTCACAAGTTGGTGAAAGGAAGGAATGGAGTGGGAGCAAGTGGCGAAAGTCAGCAAGGAGCATGCCTTGGCAAGGCTAGCCGCGCCAGGCAGCGTGCCACGCTGTGCGTGTGCCGCGCCCAGCGCCGTGCCACGCCCTTGCCAAGCGCACGAGAGAAGGCAGCAAATGGCAGCAGTAGGCAGAGAACCAGCGCGCCAGCGCCGTGCCACGCTAGGCCAGCTGCGCGACAGCAGCATGCCAACGCGCTGCATGAGCAGCGTGCCACGTTGGCCAGCGCGGTGACCCTCGGCAGCTTGGTTTCAGGAGGCACTTTCCAGAGAGCTTTCGCGTTTCCTCCATGTCACGGAGGCAATGCTCCGCGATACACTCCGTGACACGGAGCCATTCCATTTCAGGCTAAATTATGCACGTTTTCCATTTACTATAAATAGGACCCTTAGCTCCTAAAATCAGGGGGTCACGATTTTATTCTGAAAAACCACCTAGGAGTGAAGGGAGAAGTGGGAGAACTCATCTAGGGTTTATCAAATTCCCTTCTCATCTACCAAATTCATGTAAGTATGTTAGTTTAGTATTAGTTAATTGTAGTTTTACGAACATGAATGGCAAGAACCCTTCCTCTAGGGTTGAAGCCATGAATTATGATTGTGCTTTTATGAATTTGTTTTGGATTTAAGTTATTTATTGTTGTTTTCGTCTTGAATTCTGGATTGTTGGTTGTTTTTATGATTGATCACCATGAAAGCATATTTGTTAGCTTGAGTAATAGCTTGAGAAAGCATTACCTAGGTCAGGACACGAGAATGTAAGGAGCATGTTTGTATCTCGGGAGATATATTGTGTCAGGATAGAAATATACCTCACACCTTGCTTGGTTGACACACGGAGGTTATGAAAGACCTACTTGGGATGTCACATCACCACTCGAAGAAGTAGTTGTGAGGCTAAGTTGAGTTAAATGGTTAGACGTACGAAATTCCCTAATCGTTTCCCCGTAAACCACAACATAATTGATTGCCCGCGACTAGAAAATTAAACTCCTCGCTCACAATGATGCAGTGAGGCTAGATTGCTGTGTTTAGAGGCTCGAAAGACCATAAACATGCAATTCTAATTATGTGAAATAACAATTGATAGTTCCATACTTAACCCATTGCAAATCGTAGGATCGCATAATTAATTGGTTTTAACTCTATGTTGCTCCTAGAGTGATTTCAGAATATTTCGTTGACCCAAACTTAGACTTAATTAATCTCAATCGAAAATGTCTATAACCAACACTTGAGGTATTTAAGATCACACTAGAAATGGATAGTTAGAGGAATGGGTCCAGTCCCTGTGGGTTCGACAATCCGGTTCTTAAAAAGAGCCACTATATTACTTGCACGACCCGTACACTTGCGGATGCGCGAATCGGGCATGTCAACATACGTAATCATAACATGCATAATTCATGAGGTACAGTAGGAGATTCTCTTAATCGACATACCCCATATGAGCACACATGAAGCCCGACATGTAACCCTAGTTGGGAGGGTGTTCTTACCTTGCCAAGGGTAGAACCATGAAAGTGTGATATCACCATGAAAAGGGCCATTTGGGACTGGTACTAACATGAAAAGGGGTCCCAACATACCTATGGTGGCACGTAATTCATGAGATCCGGGGCTTAACTAAGCCCCGAACCTACTCGGTGTTCGATACTACTCCCAAAACATATATAGTGGTCATAATAATACATACATGAGTTAATGGGCTAGTTAAATCATTATAATCGTAAACATGCTTGAACATATGTGAACTAGCCATGACATGAAGCCCATGAGTCGGCAAAAAACTTAATTCATGAATAATAAGATTCGTACATACTTGTAGATCATGTACATAGCTTGAATTTCATAAAATCATAATAGGTAGTAAAATAAATTCATAATTTAAAACAGAATTCATATTGGGCTCGTAAAGAACATCAATGAGAAAATAGCTCATAATTCAATTCATCATGGGGTATGCATAATTAAGATTAATTGCTTAGAAAATCAAAATAAACATTTTTATAATATGTTTAAAACTCAAAAGAAGATCGAAATCCATGGATTTTGATAATATTTCGAAATCACAAAACCCACCATTTAAATCATTAGAATTTATATTATCAAATACAAAACCCCATAAGTTTTTGATAAATTATAAGTAAAATCATAGAGTAGGAGCATGGGTGTGGAAGAATTCACCCGTTGATGACCTTACACACTTGGAAACACTGATTCTTAATCTCCCTTGAAATCCCAAGATGGAATTTGGAGAAATTGGGGGAGAACACCTTGAATCACCTTCTAGACTCCTCTTTATACTCTTGCATGCATGAATGAGGCTTAACATAGACTAATCCCCCTTAAAAGACCCTATTCAAACCTTAAAACAACATTGTTTAAGGCTTAGGAATTTAGAAATTATGAAAATACCCTTACTAAATATGCAAAATTTTCAGGCTACCAGTCCCCACGAGGGACCTCACGAGTCGTTGCCAGGGGCACGACTCGTGGACTGAACCCGTGATTTCTACTTCCCAAACGAGCTTAGGGGACCCAATGAGGGACCCCACAAATCGTGGTGGCTGACTACGACTCGTGGTCACCACCCGTGATCCCTGCTGCCTCAAGTGATCCATCCTTTCCACGGCTAACCTCACGAGTCGTGAGGTCTGACCACGACTCGTGGTCATCCCCATGGCCTCCCCAAATTTCTACCAAGTGCAGCCTAACCACGTGTCACTTCACAACTCGTTGTCCCACCGAACGAGCCACCTCAAGAACTATCTTGTGACCTAGTGCAAATTTCCATTTTTTCTTTGTTTTGATTCCCGGGTCTGATCCTTGGGTTCCCGGGGCATAACAATATCTCCCCCTTGGGATATTCATCCTTGAATGTTAGAAACATGCAGAAAACTCAGAAACAAGCAATCATCACATGCAATTACTGATCATTTAAGCCGAAAGCTGACAGATTGACTACCTCCAAAAAGAACTACATAACTGAACTGAATTCTGACATCGCACACATTAACCACATCATAAAACAAACTTGTACGCATGAACAGAACATGAAAACTAATTAGTGATTTAGGGAAAAACTAATACCTCAAGCGGAAACTGAGCCGATAGAGAACAGGTGTGGGTATCTAGCCATCATATCCACTTCGGCTTCCCTCGTAGCTCCTTCAACATGCTGATTTCTCCATAATACTTTAACTAAAGCTACTTCTTTGTTCCTCAACCCCCGAACCTGATGATCCAAGATTTCCACCAGAATTTCTTTATAACTAAGTCTATCCTTTACACCAATGCTATCCACCGGGACTACTAAAGCTGGATCACCCAAGCACTTTTTCAATAGCGACATATGAAACACAGGATGAACTGAAGATAACTCTGAGGGCAAGTCCAACTCATACACCACCTTACCAACTCTCCTCACAACCCGCTAGGGACCAACATAGCGGGGTTGATTTTCCCTTTCTTTCTGAATCGCATGAATCCCTTCATGGAGATACCTTTAAAAATACCCAGTCGTCCACATCAAACTCCAAGTCTCTTCTCCTCACATTGGCATATGATTTCTGACGACTCTGAGCGGTTTTCAACCGGTCCCTTATCAACTGAACCTTCACCATCGCCTCGTGAACCGAATCTAGCCCTATCATAGCTGCCTCACCAACCTCAACCATCCAATGTGAGTTCTACACCTCCACCAGTAAAGAACCTCGAATGGTGCTATCTGGATACTAGAGTGATAACTGTTATTATAAGAAAACTCAATCAAGGGAAAAAGATCATCCCAACTACCTTTAAAATCCATAAAACATTCCCTCAACATGTCCTCAAGAGTCTGGACTGTTCGTTCCTCTTGGCCATCCGTTTGCGGGTGAAATGCTATGCTGAGCTTAATTTGAGTCCCAAGCCCTTTCTGAAAAGACCGCCACAATTTGGAGGTAAACTGAGTACCTCAGTCCAAAATAATAGACAAGGGTACTCCATGAAGCCAAACCAACTCCCGAATATACAACTTGGCATAACCATCCACTGAATCTGTGGTCTTGGCTGGTAGAAAGTGTGCAGCCTTGGTTAACCTGTCTACCACCATCCAAATGGAATCATAGTGTCGACGAGTATGGTGTAATCCTGTAATGAAATCCATATTAATCTCTTCCCACTTCCAAGTGGGAATGTTAATGTCCTGAAGTACGCCTCCCGGCCTTTGATGCTCGACTTTCACTTGATGACAGTTTGGAAATTTGGCTACGAACTCTGCAATATCCTTCTTCATACCATCCCACCAATAGATTTCTCGCAAGTCCCGATACATCTTTGTGGATCCCGGATGGATAGAATATTTGGTACCATGTGATTCATACAATATCCAAACCCTCAAATTATCGACGTCCAGAACACATAGTCGATCCTGGTATCATAGCACATCATCTCCCCCTTGGGAGAAAACCTCTACCTTTTGACTCCACATTGCTTCCTTCTTCTTCCTCAAAATTGGATCCTCATCTTTCTTAGATTTGACATCAACTACCAAGGACGATTCTGATCCATTATGCACAACAACATCGCCATTGGTCGAGTCGATCAATCTAACTCCCAATCTTGCGAGCGTGTGGACATCTTTCACAAACTCCTTCTTTCCCTCATCCACGTGGGATGCACTCTCCATAGAGAGCCTACTAAGTGCATCCGCCATCACATTAGCCTTGCCCGGGTGGTAAAGAACACTCATATCATAATCCTTTAATAACTCTAACCACCTCCTTTGCAGAAGATTGAGAACTTTCTGCGTGAACACATATTGAAAGCTCTTGTGATCCGTGAATACATCCACGTAGACCCCATACAAGTAATTCCGCTATATCTTCAATGTGAACACCACCGAAGCCAACTCGAGATCATGGGTCGGGTAATTCTTTTCGTGAACTTTCAGCTGTAGAGAGGTATATATTATTTCTTTTCCATGCTGCATCAACACACATCCCAGTCTGACTCTCTAAGCATCACAATATACAACAAAACCATCCCTACCCTCAGGTAAAGTCAACACTGGTGCTGAAGTGAGTCGGGTCTTCAATTCCTGGAAGATTTCCTCACAAGCCTCCGACCATTGAAACTTCACCTTCTTCTGAGTCAACTTGGTCAAAGGTCCCGCAATAGAGGAGAAACCGTCAAGAAATCTCCGGTAGTAGCCTGCCAGGCCCAAGAAACTTCGAATTTATGAGGGACTCACCGGTCTAGGCCAATTCTCACTGCTTTGATTTTCTAAGAATCCACTGTTATGCCCTCGCCTAATACTACATGGCCCAAAAATGCTACCAAGTTCAGCTAGAACTCGCACTTGCTAAACTTGGTATACAACTGACGATCCTTGAGGATCTGAAGCACTATTATTAAGCGGCATGCTCCTCCTAGCTCCGGATGTATATAAGGATATCATCGATGAACACGATTACGAACATGTCCAGATACTGTTTGAACACCTTGTTCATCAGGTCCATAAAAGCTGCAGGAGCATTGGTTAGTCCAAATGACATAAGTACAAACTCGTAATGGCAATACCGGGTTCTAAAGGGTGTCTTTGGGATATCACACTCCCAAACTCTAAGCTGATGGTGTCCGGACCTGAGATCTATCTTCGAGAAACACCTGGCACCCTGGAGCTAGTCAAATAAATCATCACTCCTGGGCATGGGGTACCTATTCTTGACAGTAACCTTATTCAACTGCCGATAATCAATACACATCCGAAGTGATCCATCCTTCTTTTGAACAAAGAGAACCGGTGCACCCTATGGGGACTTGCTCAATCCAATGAAACCCTTATCCAACAAGTCCTTCAACTATTATTTTAACTCTTTTAGCTCGTCTGGAGACATCTTCTAAGGAGGAATGAAGATAGGCAGCATATCAGGCAATAGATTGATATTGAAATCAATTTTCCTCTCCAGAGGAACACCTGGCAAATCATCGGGGAAAACCTCCGGATACTCACACGTCACTGGGACTGAATGAATAGTCGGGGTCTCAGATTCTACATCCTTAACCCTAACAAGGTGGTACATACAACCCTTAGAGATCATTTTTCTAGCCTTAAGGTAAGAAATAAACCGACCGACTGGTATAGCGAAATTACCCTTCCATTCCAAAACTGACTCACATGGAAATTGGAATTCCACCGCATGGGTCCTACAATTAATCAAAACGTAACATGAAAAAGACCAATCCATACCAAAAATGATGTCAAAGTCAGTCATGGACAATTCTACTAAGTCCACGGAGGTAAACTTATGCAACACCATAATGGGGAAACCTCTATACACCCGCCTAGCTACCACTAATTCACCAACTGGAGTAGATATGGAGAACATTTCTGACAAAATTTCAGGACTAACTCCAAAACTACTAGCAATATAAGGGGTCACAAAAGAAAAATAGCTCCTGGATCTAACAAAGCATAAGCATCAATATGAAACACTCACAACATACCCGTGACCACATTTTGCGAAGCCTCTTGCTCCCGGCGAGGCACTATGGCATAAAACCTATTTTGGCATTGACCACCTGCTGAACTAGTGGAGGCACCCTACTGAGGGGTTCGTGCTGCTGGAGCGGTAGAACTAGTTGTAGGGCAATCTTTGATCCTATGTCCTGGTTTGCCACACCCGAAAAAAGCATCCGCGCCGACCAGGCACCTCCCGGGATGATTCTCGCCACATTTCGCACAAATTGAAAAAGTGCGCTCTACCTGCATGCTACCATGATCCCTCGAGCTTGTAGCCCTACTCCTCTGATCTCCCCTGAACCTAGATGGCATGCTGGCTGATGATGGAGCTGGAGAAAAGGACCTGTGCTGGGTCTGCTGATGTGGTCCACCTCCTGACCTGGCCAGAGAAACCTGTAGTTGTCGGTCTTGGCCCTCTTGGCCTCTCTACGCCTCCTGTAGACTAACTCAATCTACTGCACATGCAATACAATATGGGGAAAATCAATGTCTTGGTGAAGCATGGCGATCCGACAATCCTTGTCCAAGTAATCTGCTACTCCATGCACAAAATGACTCACCCGAGCCTGTTGATCCACCACCAACTCTAGAGCATATTTTGATAACCGGGTGAATGTCAATGCCTACTCCTGGATAGACATGTTACCCTGCTTCTGATTCACAAAATTGGCCACCTTAAGCTCCCTCATCTCTCGAGGGAAGAATCGATCCATGAATGTAGTGTGAAACTCATCCCAACCTATCGGGCCTGCACCTGCCGCCCTGGCATCTCTCCATTGCTTAAACCATATAGGTGCTACCTCCTTTAGCTGGTAGGAGGTAAATTCAACGCATTCCCCATTGTTCACCCCCATAACCTGGGTAATCTTCAGAGTCTCCTCTATAAAATCGTGTGGATCCTCGTCCACCCCCTTGACCCCATGAACTCCGGAGGGCTCATCCTCAAGAAGTCCCTCACCCTAGTTGCCGTTGCATTCCTATTTTGAGGGAGATGCACCACTTTCTGATTCTAGACATGGGCAATCATGACCTGTGCCAGCATGTAAAGCGCTTCCCTAAACTCAACATGGGTAGTTGGCTCCGGTACGTGCTCCTCATGAACGGGTGGAGCTGGCTGATGCTCACCATTATGGGCACCCTCATGATCGTTTCCATTTCCGTTTCTCCTGGAATTTACTCAATGTGGAGGCATGATTCTGCAAATGCGAATAGCACAAACTAGAGGAGTAAAGGACGTTCATCGCACGACATAGATCATGAAAGAAGGGAACATTTCCTAAACGTTGAGTAGCCTCTTTGTCATAAGCGTGGCGCGCTTCACACCCATGAAAAAGACTCTACCTAACTCGGCTTTCAGACTCCCTAGGATGCATCAAACCTATGTCTAAGATACCATGTTTTTCATGACCCAAACGTACACCCGAATCGTAGACAAAGAATAAGAAGACCCGAGAGACCCCAAGTCGACCCATGGAATGAGCATACATCTAATTCAATCACATGAGCGAAAGACTTAACATAAAGATCATAATCATAAAAAGCATAAGGGAAAATCAGTAGAAGACATGAAAAATACGGTCGTTATACAACTCGTAGTTTGATAAGCCTCTAAACATGAACGACGGATTGATGGGACAACTCCCCAACTAATCCAATATCCAAAAACTGAAAGAATAACATAGAGTATGAACATGAATTCCTCGGAACATGAGGACTCACCAAGTGCACTGAGAGCAAAGCTGAAACTAGCTACGGGTGAGGATGAGCTTGAGAACTGGGACCTGTATCATGAAATGATACAACACAGAAAGTATGCGGTCAATACATGGAATGTACTGAGTATGCAAGGTAAGTAAAACGGATGTTAAAAAGCATATATAAGACTCATAAATGATCATAAGAGTAGGACAGCATGCTCGTAGTATAAATCATAATATCATATCATATGGCTCATGGTTTTCAAAACATTAGTAACATAACATAATCATAATCATAATAGAAGTGATTTACTTAACATGACTTGAGCCAACATACATAATCATAACATGCATAAATCATGAGGTACAGTGGGAGATTCTCTTAATTAACATACCCCATATGAGCACACAAGAAGCCCGACTTGTAACCCTAGTCGGGAGGGTGTTCATACCTTGCCAAGGGTAGAACCATGAAAGTGTGATATCACCATGAAAAGGGCCATTTGGTACATGGACTAACATGAAAAGGGGTCCAACATACTTATGGTGGCATGTAGTTCATGAGATTCGGGGCTTAACTAAGCCCCCAACCTACTTAGTGTTCGATACTACTCCCAAAACATATATAGTGGTCATAATAATACATACATGAGTTCATGGGCTAGTTAAATCATGATAATCATAAACATGCTTGAACATATGTGAACCAGCCATGACATGAGGCCCGTGAGTCGGCCAAAAACTTAATTCATGAATAATAAGATTTGTACATACTTGTAGATCATGTACATATCTTGAATTTCATAAAATCATAATAGGTAGTAAAATAAATTTTATAATTTAAAACAAAATTCATGTTGGGCTCGTAAAGAACATCAATGAGAAAATAGCTCATAATTCGATTAATCATGGGGCATGCATAATTAAGCTTAATTTCTTAGAAAATCAAAAACAACATTTTTAAAATAAGTTTAAAACTCAAAAGATGATCGAAATCCATATATTATGATAATATTTCAAAATCACAAAGCCCACCATATAAATCATTAGAATTTATATAATCAAATACAAAACCCCATGAGTTTTTGATAAATTGTAAGTAAAATCATAGAATAGGAGCATGGGTGTGGAAGAATTCATCCATTGATGACCTTAGATACCTGAAAACACTGATTCTTAATCTCCCTTGAAAGCCCAAGATGGAATTTGGAGAAATTGGGGAAGAACACCTCGAATCACCTTCTAGACTCCTCTCTATACTCTTGCATGCATGAATGAGGCTTAACATGGACTAATCCCCCTTAAAAAACAATGACATATTTAGGCCTTAGAAATTTAGGAATTACAGAAACACCCTTATTAAAAATGTAGTATTTTCTGGCTACCAATCCCCACGAGGGGCCTCACAAGTCGTTTCCAGAGGCACGACTCATGGCCTGAACCCGTGATGTCTACATCCCAAATGACTCGTGAGGACCCCACGAGGGATGCTACAAATCGTGGTGCCTGACCATGACTCGTGGTCACCACCCATGGTCCCTGCTGCCTCAAGCGATCCATCCTTGCCACGGGTGACCTCACAAGTCGTGAGGTCTGACCACGACTCGTGGTCACCCTTATAGCCTCCCCAAAATTTTTCCAAGCGCATCCTGACCACGAGTCACTCACGATTCATGGTCCCACCTAACGAGCCACCTCACGAACTGTCCTATGACCTGGTGCGAATTTCAAGTTTTTCTCTATTTTGACTCCCGGGTTTGATTCTTGGGTTCCCGAGGCATAAAACTACTTAAGTGTTATAGTTGAGGTATCATACAAGCTCTATCATAATGGTATCGGTTATGAAGAGTCACCCATTATTCCTCATGATTTCAGATATTTATGTTCATGACTTATGATATTATGCTTTACAATAGATTTGTCCCAATGATCAGTGTAGGAGTTTTATTTATGATTTCAGCCATGACAAGTTATTTGATTTCTATTCTAAATCTTGGGTCATTACGTTCATCTAGGATAATCCTCTTATGGCTACTATATATGTCTCAAATATAGTTTTCAGCATATAGTCCTTACTCTCATGATGTAATTAAGTTATATTTATATGCATGATTTCAACTAATGAGTTGCTAAGCATGTTTTTACTTATCTTGAATAATCAGTATATTCCAAATACATACTGCATACTATATGCTATATCATTTCATGATATAGATTCAAGTGATCTAACTCAGTTTCGCCGATAGCTCGCTCTTCTCTCATCCCAGTTCAGCCCTGTTTGGGTGAGCCCTCATCATCCAAGGAAATCTATTAGTTCAGTCCTATTTGTTAATTTTCTTTTAGACTTGGAGATAGTTGGGGGCTTATCCCAGTATCTCCTCAGATAGTAGAGGCTTATCAGACATAGTTTAGCATGTTCAACTTTGAGATTTAGCATTATTACATTATCACTAAATTTACGTTGTGTTATTCACACTTCCTCTTATTCATGTTTAAGTTATCAGTTTCCGTTTTATTTTATGCTCGACTTGCTATGCATATTCCATGGGTCGATTTGGAGCCATTCATGGTTCTAGGTCCCGTATCTCGATCCGAGGTCCCAAGTTGGGTCATGACAAGAATTTCCTAGGGTTTCTAAAAGTCACATCAGGTAGATTCCCACACTTATGAGGAAGAGTCTACAAGATGTTTTTAGGAAAATTTCCTTCTTCATGATTCTTATCATGAGTAGAATGTGACACTCTAAAAGTTTCTCTTCTAACTCATGCTTTGTGCATTCATAGACAATGCCTCTCAGACGAACCAATGGATGGAGAAATGGTAATGGGCACCAACCAGCCCCACTAGCCCTAGCGAACTCAATGAATAAAGAGATCACCCATCCAGAGTCTCGGGTTGCATTTCAGGTATTGGTGCTGGCCGTCACAATATAGGCCAACCATCAGGCAGTGTCACCCATGGACCCTAACGGGAATGCTAGGGTGGCGAGGGCACAAGATTTCATTAAAATGGACCTACCGAAATTCTTTGGGTTGAAGGCGAATGAGGATCCACATGAGTTCATAGAGGAGATTCAGAAGATTACCTAGATTATGGGGATGTCTGGGGAGGAGAGTGTAGACCTAGCCTCCTATCAGCTGAAGAGGGGAGCTCATATATGGTTCAGACAATAGAAGGAGGGACGTAGCGTAGGTTCAGCATTGGTGGATTAGAACGATTTCATGACATCCTTCTTAGACAGGTTCTTTCCCCGAGAATTAAGGGAAACTAATGCCATTGAGTTAGTGAATTTGAAATAGAATGACATGACGGTACAGGAGTATGCCTTGAATATCACTCAACTATCAGAGTATGCTCCAGGTATGGTTGTGGAGCCGAGGGCTAGCATGAGCAGGTTTGTAAATGAAGTCTTACATTTAATGGTCAAGGAATGTAGGACTGTGATGCTCATCAGTGACATGGCATTTCTAGACTCATGATCCATGCTCAATAGATAGAGGGGGAAAAGTTAAAGGAGTTGGAAAGGGAGAGCAAGAGAGCAAAGACAGGGGACTTAGATTATTCCCAGGAAAGGACGAGTGGTGGGCCTCATTCCCAGTCTCGTAGGAGATCATCAGTCCCAGCACCATCAACAGCCAGTGTTCCAAACAAACCTAGAGTAAGGGAGATTACATACCAAGCATGCAAGAACTTTGGAAAGAACCATTTGGGAGAGTGCATGGCTGGTTCAGGTGCTTGCTTTTGGTGCGACTAGTCAGACCATAAACTCAGAGATTGCCCAGCAGCCAAACGGGGCAAAGTTAGAGCCCCAGTCGCCTTTTCAATAGCTCCAACAGCCCGCCCACCTCAGTAAGGTGAATCATCTTGTTGGGGGTAGTGGAAAGGACCGCTTCTATGCCCTATCATCATGTCAAGATTAGGTAAGCTTGCTAGGCATAGTCATAGGTATGTTATGAGCTTTTCATGATTAATTCTTGCATACTGTTAGACCCAGGAGTCACAGTATAAGGCATAAGACTCTTCTTTCATCCTATAATCAGATTTGTCCATGGATGTTATGAAATGATTAAAAGTATAAAGCCTACAGTAATAGCTTTAGAGGCGAATGGAAAGTTGAGAGTTAATGGTATAGCCCAGCCTTAAGAAAGGATACAAGATTCTTATAAAGATAACATTAAGCTAAGGGGGAGATGATAAGTTGAAGGGCCAAGTCAGGTCTTGTGTGCTTTAGTAGGGAGGTTTCAGATGTAGTATATTTGGGATGTCGATCCATTCCTATTCAGGTGCCTTCCCTTATGTTTCAGTCAACATTACACTCTACTCATTCCTACGTTTAGATTTCCAGAATGGTACGTAACTACTTCAGATAGTGATCCCAGTCTTCCTCCACGATTATATAAATCTCAACTTCATGTCATGAAACCAGTTAGGTATGTAAACTCATGCCTCCCAGTATGCTCAGCTCTATGAACTTAGTCTTTAGAATTTGCCTTAATGGATCAGCAGATCATGCTACCTCATGTATGTGCACAATTTAGATTATATAATTGATTCGTGCTTATGATTTACTTAATCTCATTCTTGTGCATGTTCTCTCATAACAGAAATGATGGTTGTAATGGATATGTCCTAAATCGACTCCCCATGCATTCCTTAGATGCTCGGTAGGTAGAAGTTCATGGAGTGTAGTTATTAGCCATGATAGGGAGTCTGAGGAGCTTTTGGAGTAGTATAACCTATAGTGGGGTCGTAATGATGAGTGCAGTGATAGGCTTGCATTATGTGTTGGCCTTCGGGAAGCGGGTGCACTTAGAATGGTGTTCTTATATAGGGACATGCGATGTTAGGGTGGAGAAGTTTTGATTGGAATGGAAGGTTCTAATAAAAGGAGGTTCCAGTTGAAATTTTGTACAAACAGATTCATGAGTTGGGGAAAAAAAGAGGTGATGTCAGCGAAGGTTTTATAAAGCAATCAGCCGGTAGAGGGACTACACGGAAAGTCGAATTCAGATAAGTCTTACTCTCTGTCAGATCAGTCATCATGTCATACATTTAGATATCAAAAAGTAGTTTCGGGAGTTATCACTCCGTCCTTACTATCTCAATTTCAGTTCGGAGAAATAGTTCCTCCTTAGTACTCTACCTAGTTCTATGTCAATCTCATGTTCTTCAGTCACTCACATTTTTTAGCATGTATGCATGAATCATGATTTAAGTTTAGTCATGTAATTCAGTCTGGAGTTAGATACTCCATTAACATTTAGCCTTTATTATTCAATTCTTGGGATTGCAACTCTTTCCCTAGTCTTTCATCTTAGTTAGCCCACATTTGAGGATGAATATTCCCAAGGGGGAGATAATGTAGCACCCTAAAACTTTTCCAAGATCAGACCCCAGAGTTAGAAGGGAATTCAGAAGGGAACTAGCAAAAGTGCCACAGAACAACTCATGTGACAAGTCATCGTTTGGTCTGACGGGTCATTAGGTCGCCCGTCCTGAGGAAGTCTTAAGTTGGTAAAAATTTTCCCCAGAACTAATGGGTCAAAGGACGACTTGTTGGTCCATGTAATGGATCGTTAGGAAGAGTCATTGGAAGAGATTCATAAAGGGTGCAAAAGGACTTTTGTAACCACGAGAGGAAGTAGCAAGTCATTGTGATGAACAATGACCTGTTGTGTGCCTCGTAGGTCCTCAATTAGGATTCCAAGCATAATAATGAGTCAGGTGACGACTCCTTCTCTCATATAATGGGTCATCCTAAGTGGTCATTGAATGTAGTTCAAAAAGGGTTCAAAGTTGATTCAGTAACAATGAAAGGGTGCAACGACCCATGGTGATGAGTGACGACCCATGGTATCGATTCGTAGGAAGGACTTGAGAAGTTGTGCTAGGGTGGCAGTGGTGATGACGAGAGGAATGATGAGTCATTATTGCAAGTAATGACTCATCTTATGCAGTCATTGTTTGGGAAAGTAGAAGAGTACCAGAAGCACTCCAAAAGCAACGGATGGATTCAATGAGTCATTAGATCAGACAATGACTCATTAAAGGACTCGTTGCATTTGACGGGAAGGTTTTTAAGGCGAATCTTCAAGGGTATTTTAGTAATTTTCTATGCTTCTAATTCCTAAGTAAGGTCATTTTGGGTATTCTAAGGGTCAAATTGAAGGGGTTTTCATAGCATAATCCCTCATTCCTTCTCAAATCATCAGCAAGTCCTTCTTCCCTCTTACTCTCAAAGCTAAAGAATACCTAGGGTTCTTCATAAAGAGCTTCAAGATTTGAGTGCTAGTGGGGGATTTCTTCAAGCCAGGTATGCTAGTGGGGGATTTCTTCAAGCCAGGTATGTGGGACTTCAACAAGGATCTTCTTTCATCCTTGTGTCCCAATTCATGTTCAAAACTGTAGCTACTTTGATTCCCTAGAAAAGCATGTTTTAGAGTTTCCATTCTATGAATGTTTTCTCTAGTCTTCTATGATTTTAAAGGTCCTCATGTTAAATAGCACATGATATTAATGAATTCACACTCAATTGCATGATGAACTCCTATGGTTAGATATTAGCATAATTTCCCAAAGTTTAGCCCATGAATTAGTTATTTTCAAAAATATGGTCCATTTGAGATATATGATTTTACCATGAATTCAGTACATTTGATTTATACTATGATTTGGATTTATGTTTTACATGGATTTAGTATTGTTAGCATGTTTATGACTTTATAAACTCTCAAGCCTCTTGCTAGTTGAAGTAGCCCTGCCTCGACTCTAATGAATTCAGTGTGATCAGCATATTTATGGTTCTTTAGACTCTAAAGCCTCTTGCTAGTAGAAAGTAGCCCTAACTAGTCTTAGAACATCAGTCATGAGCCCTCAGTATTACTATCTTATGGTGCTTTAGGCTCTTAGGAATCTTGCTACATAAAGTGGTTCCGACTAGTCTTAGGACATCAGCTTCAAATTTATCAGTTACATGTATCTTTATGTTCAGTTAGGAGTAGTACTTAACACCGAGTAGGCTAGTGTTCCAGCATACCTAGGTCTTAGAACTACGCACCACCATAGGATAAAGGATTCTCAATATTAGAGAATGCTTCTCTTAGCTCGAGGAATATGGGATCCTCGTTATTTGAGAGTGTCTCTCTTGCCTCAATGGGCACATGCAGGGGGCATCGTTATTAGAGATTGTCTCCTTGAGTTCACGAGTGATATTATACCAGTCAGAGTTCTTACCTTTGTCAAGTTATGACCATCCTTCCAATCAGGGTTACAGGTCGGGCTCCATAAGGATCATATTGGTTTATCGATTAATCGTCTCTCCCATAGTATAGTTCAATTTCATTTTTCAGAAAAGTTATTTCAGTTATAGTTTTCAGGTTATGATTTCAGATTCAGTCTTCAGTACATGTATATGACCCAAAAACTAGATTTACTTGTATTTCATTAAATGTTTTCAAACAAGCATATCATATCAGTAATTATGAATCTCAAATATGGTCATTGTACTTCACCTCAGTTATGTATTTAGATCAGTCTTTCTCAGCATACTAGCATGTTCCTAGCTTCAGTTTTGTTTTCCATATACTCAGTACATTCTAAGTACTAGCCGCATACTTTATACGCTATATCATTTTATGATATAGATCCAGGTATTCAGATGCAGTCCTATGGTTAGACACGCTTCAGACTCTATTAGCTGATAGTGGTGAGTCCTCATCTTCTGAGGACAAGAGTTTTGTTTTCTTTATTTCAGTACAATTCTAGTTTCAGATGTTGGGGTTAGCTGGGGGTTTATCCAAGCGACTCATTAGATTAGTAGAAGCTTTCAAACAGCATTGTATGAGTTTTAGCTTATGGTTCAGTGTTGTTATCAGATCTTTATTCTTTCCTTTTTATTAGTTATGCTTTAGTCAAGCTTCTGCTCAGTTATGCTCTATTAGTTATTTTTATGTTAGCATTATGCTTGTCATGAGTTATCTTGGAGTCGTTCGTGGTTCTAGGTCCCGTGTTACGGCCAGGGTGTGGACTCGGATCGTGACAATGTCTTGTTAAATGATTCTAGCATGTTGTACTAACATACACATTAATTATGGATTACTTGTCTAATTCTTGTAGTCATATACCCATATCCATGATATCCCTCCTTGTTTTGTGAATATATTATCAGAGAAGGAATATTAGTTACTCATACATACTTTTGGTGAGTAAGTAAGGATAAAATTCTTTGTAACTTATCTTTGAAACCGATTTCACATGGCGTTGCTAGGCTGATTGACTTTGTTTAGTAAAAGAAAGTCGATGATGTAAGAGAGTGGGATATTCTATTATTCGTCCTACCACACCTTCAATATTGAGATAAATGTGTTAAGCAACTACGTGGTTAAGACGCTTCTACTCTATTGGATGATAATGAGGAAAATGTATATGTAAATGCCGGTTTGAGTAAAATTGAGATTTTATTTCTATTTCGTACTTTTTGGTGATCCTAAGTTAATTCCTAGTCTATCCTTTTTAGTCGTGCATAATATAGTTTTGTTTTGTCTCTTAATTTGGATTTTTGTAGAGCTTTGTGTATATTTTGCCTAAGTTGCTTTTTCATATTCCGTGAGCTGAATGATTAAAGTCATCAATTGTATTTTTTTTTATTAGTCAATATGTATGCTACTATGAGAATTCATAATCTTATGTTTATTTTTAAAAAAGAAATGGGTTAATCTTGCTTGATTTATTTAAACTCTACTAACATTTTTTCTTTATTTTTCGTGCATGAACTACTTTGCTGAGTCTTCCAGACTTCTGTTTCCACATTATGTGTTGGGCCAAAGGCCCGACAATATTACTATCTCTTGGGTCAGATCATTATTTTGCCATAAAGGAACAGAAAGGAATAAACAAACTCATAACTCAGCAACCTACAACATACCTTACTCTTTGATTTCTTATTTATTTATTTTCTGTTATTTACATGTGAAATACTAACATTTTAAAATACTTTTGTATACCAGATGAATCCTGAGTAAATTGTTATTAGTCATCATAACAAGTTTTTTCTTTATTACTGGCCTTTTTCAGAAATTTTGATTGATTCTTTTAATAATTTAGGAAGAATTTCGAAGAGTATGGCGTATGGCATTTTACAACTTTTTGTTGTGCAATTATTCTCATTGTGTTGAAATATTTTCTCAGAGTTGTATTGATCTAAGTCGGTAAATTTACTTCTAAATTGAAATTTGTATTTGGAGAAATAAACCATGTGAGAAAAATATTTTCTTTATCTATCACAAAAGATTTTAGAAAGCGAAAAAGTATTTTATAAAATAAAAATACTTATTGCTAATTAACTTAAAGATCATTTATGTTTTTTAAGTTACAAACAAGTAGTGTCACTAGTCGATTGAGGAGTTTGTTTATATATAATTCAAAATCTCAATATACCATATACATTTTAGGAAATTAATCCCTTTTTAATTAGCCAAGATTATGAATTAATTCATATATTAAATTAATAAATAATTGAAGATGCTAATACATTTATCCACAGAAGGTTAATATTCAAAAGAAACAAGTTATATAGTTTTAGCCATAATTTATTTTAAAATTCGCTAATTAACTACATTTACAAATTTTTTCAAATTCTTAATCCCTTTGAAAAATTATTTGAGCCCTTATCTTTTCTCTAGTTTAAATAAAGGTTTTCAAAAATATCTTTTGAAATGGCATCCTAATTCCCATGAATAATTAGGTGGCGACTCAATTTTTAAATAAAATTGTCAAGTTATGGAATATTTTGAAGTCGAGTTTAAAAATGGATCGTAACGGTAGTTCCCATTTTTTTTATCCTGCACTTCCCCTTTCCTTTCCCATTCTTCAATCATGTTTGTAGAGGTGGCACCCCTTGCCCCCTTGGCACCTCATGCACGATTTTGTTCTAGCCACTTTCTCTAGCATGACTCTAGCAAACTCAAAAGTTTGATCCATTAGAGCAACCCCAGCTAGGTTATTCATGATAGTTTTGTTTCTAGAGTCCAATGAGCGATACAAGTATTAAAGGAGCATTTCATCCGGAAAGCCATTTGTTGGGCATTGTGCAACTTTCCTCTTAAATCTTGTCCATACCTCATGGAGAAGTTCATTATACGCTTGCTCAAAAATTATGATCTCATCTCACAATTGTAATAGCCGTAAGGGGAGGGGGGGGGGGGAATCTATCAAGAAAAGCATCAAGCAACTCATTCCAAGAAGATATTGCCCCTTCGGTAAGTTCTTCAAACAAAATTGCAGCTTCTCCCGTCAAGGAAAAAGGGAATAGCCTCAACCATATAGATTTTTAGCTAACATTGCCTAAGTCAGGGATTGGAAAACATTCACAAACATCTTTATATGTCTATTAGCATCCTCACTAATGAGGCCCCCAAATAAGCCCTTTATCTGTAGGAGATAACACACAGTGCTAGTGATATGGAAGACGACATTTCCCCCAATGGAGGTAGGTGAATGGCTCATCCCTCAACGCCCTAGCTCATCCTATCACCTATTAAAATACCACAACCAACAAGAAATGTAAAAGAAAAACAAGACGCAACACAAATGTGAATCAACAAACAAACAAATGGCAATCAATTTCCAATCCCCGACAATGGTATCATTTTTTGTTATAACTTCCAAAACAACTCTCCGGTTAAGGAGGCGGCTATGGTTGTTTACAAAATAAGTACCCAACAAGAGCCAGGATCAATTTCCACAGGGATTGGAGACTAGATTTACCAAATGTTGCCAATTAATTCACCAAAGCAAGTGTCATGTATAAACATAAAGTAAAATCTTGGGGAATTGGTTTGAAAAAGTATCAAATGAAAATGTAAAATCAAAAAAAGAGAACATGATTGTTGCTAACAAATTTAGAAGAGACTAGGGGTGTGCATATGATGGGGCTTCGTCTTGATAGGTATTGACTAAGAGCCTTAGAATCAATTAGTGCATGGATAGCTTTGGTTTTGGCTACACTCTAAGTTTCTAAACCATAAGAATGTGTATATTTTGGATTTTCTCAGACCCCAAATCCAATATCTAAAAAACAACCAAATATTGTTTAAGTGTGCATAGACTATTTCTATCTCTAGCCCTTAAATAGAGCTTGAATTGGGTATCGACTATTTCTAGCTCCAATGCTTATATCAAAAGCTTCAAATCCTCACTATTGAAGTCTTATCCAACTTTACTTCTTTTTCTTAAGCAAAAGCAAATTTAGAGAACTCAATTAATATTTACAACCATTAATTTCAAATTAAAACTCGAAAAATCAATAGTTTCATGCATTATAATCAATTCTAAGATCAATTAATCACGACCTAATCAACTCTACACACCAATCATTCACACACACCCCTAGAAGAGATATTAGTTGCTCATAATTAAGGAAATAGAGATTATACCAAAGGACAATTCCTCAAAACCATTCATATTAAGCAATTAAAATCACTTCCCGCTTTATATCTGCAACGATGGTGTTTTCTCACAAGAAAGATGAAGAAAAAAGTATAAAATTTGTACTCTCTCCATCACTATCTCCACTCTTCCATGTTCTCTATACAAATAGGGAAAAATCTACATATATTCCCTGCACAAATTCTAAAATGCCCTTGGAAGCTTCTCAAGTATGTGTTTGCCTTCTGGGACAATTTTACCCTTCAGAGGAGACACGACCTACTTGCGTTGGCACCTGTGTTTCGTAGGTGTGGACTTGTAGAAAACAGGTACATCAATAGGTCCAAGGTAGTTTTTTCTCACTTCCTCCTGCGTGGCACATGCCATCCGCAGACTAACTTGCGGCATGCAGGTTTATTTCCAGCAAACTTCCAACTCCACCTGCGTGGCACCTTCTAGACACAGGTACTGACTTATGGTACACATGTCACCTATTTTTCTTCTGGTAGATTTCTTCAAGTTCAATTCCTCCATCATATTTTTTCTAAGAAAATGCCTACAAATAAGAGAAGAAAAAGGTACAAAATCCTTCTAAATTGTAATAAAATGAAGCAACAACTCATGCTTAAGAGTCAAATGAGTTGGTAAATCACCAACTCATTAAAGAGACAATCTTAGACTTTTTTTTGGAACTTTTGAAGCCATTTCTACCACTTTGAGCCCACCTATGTACAGATATAATTCCCTTGTTTCTCACCTTGACCCTATAAACCTTTTTCTTAGCAAGCAGTTAAAAATTCTCTGCTCTTGCTTGCAAATGATTCTATTTTTGTACTCTTTCCTCCTTGACACTTGTAGCTATGATTATGAGGCCTAAAGCCTATGTTGGGGTGAAATAAAAAAAATGCATGAAAAATGAGGCCTAAAGCCTAAGTTGGAAATTGAGATGAGTTAAATAGTCTATGATCTGATGTGGTTGATAAAAAAACTAGAGAAAATGGAAAGATTGAGAATGTTACTCAAAAGTTGAAAAATCACACTAGGGTTATTAAAAAAAAAGGAAGACAGGAGCAACAAAAATGAAATTAGGTTGAATATAGTGTAGTGTTCAAGAAAGGTGTGATCACTTTTATCCAATGTTTATCTTACCCATCCCTAAATCCATACTACAAGATTTGAAAAGTCCTTATGTGATCTCAATTGAATATTCTGAAGTTAGTAGATATTGAAATAAAGGCAAGCCTATGGAATTTGCATTTGTGGCATTTGGATTTCTTTATAGTGTGAGTGCCTTCTCTTCTTCTTTGTTTCTTGTCCCTCGTGTCACTTGTAGATATTTGCGTTTTAGGAATTTCGTTAGTCTTTGTGAGGGAATATAGATTAACTTGGTGCAAATAATTGACTTCCTGAACTAAGACTCTTGTGAAATTCTTTTGAACTAATAGGATGATGTCACTGCCAAAACCATCGTAGACATCCTTATTTTGTGATACCTAAGCATATGTGTTAGCAGATTGTGTTGTTTTAGTTGCTTGAGGACAAGCAAAGACATTACGTTGGGGTGTTGATTTTGTGTTAGCAGATTGTATTATTTTAATGTTATACCCCAAAAGCCCAAAGATCAGACCCGGGAGTTGAAATGATGAAAAAGTTGAAATTCTACAGCAGACTCAGAACGAGTTGTGAGGAGACTCATGAGGACGACCCATGAGTCGTGATGTGACTCGTAGGGAAGGATCAGACATTTAGTGAGGAGGCTGGAATAAATGAGACCCCACAGGAAAGACCACGACTCGTGGTCAGGCCCCATGAGTCGTTGGGTCAGCCGTGGGGGGAGGGAAATTAGGAAAAGGAAAGAATAAGGGCAGTAGACTTGACGGGAGGTCCCCACGAGTCATGGTCAGTCCCAATGATTCGTGGGGTAAGTCATTAGCAAGCTTGGAGTAAAATTTGATGAAGCAAGGCAATGTACATCACGGATGGTGACCACGAGTCGTGGTCACCCATAACGAGTCGTTAGGTCACCCGTTAGGGCCACTTGGCAGTTATTTTCTACAAATTTAGTAAGGGCTTTTCCATAATTCCTAAGTTCCTAAAGCCTAAACTACGATGTTTTTAGTTATGAATAGTGACTTTTAAAGGGGTGAAGTTCATTTTAGGTCTTATTCATTCATAAATGCAAGGTAGACAAGTTTGAGAGGGTGATCAAGATATTGTTCCTCAATTTCCTTTAATTCTCTATTGGTCATTCAAAGAAGTGTTAGAATCAGCTACCAACAAGTATGTAGGGTTATGAATGGGTGATTTCTTTCACACTCATGCCCAATCCCTCTCTAAAGTATGAAATTCTATATCTAATCTATGGGGTTTTAACCCAAGCGCATGAATCTTCGATTTCTATACATGGGTATTGTAATACCCCGGGGATCCAAGGATCAGACCCGGGAGTCAAAATGGGGAAAATGCAAAATTTATGTTGCAAACACAGAATGATTCGTGGGACGACTCGTGAGGACAGCCCTGACGACTCATGGGGAGGCCAGGGGAGAGTTGGGAAGTCTGGAGGAAAAGGCTTCCCCACGGGCGTGGCAACGACTCGTGGTCAGAACACATGAGTCGTTAGGTCAACCGTGGGGTAAGGGAGAAGGAATATGGAAGAGGTCATACCAGTGTACTTGACGGAAGCTGACCACGAGTCGTTGGGTCAGTCGTTACGAGCCCAGGAATCTAGGCAAGTAGTGGAATCAACGAGCAACATAACGAGTCATTTCCCCCAGTGTACGATCCGTCAGGTCGTCCGTTAGGACCACCTGGCAGTGTTTTTCTACGAATTCAATAAGGGTCTTTTCATAATTTCCAAGACCCTAAGACCTATACTACATTGTTTAAGGCTCGTTTAACAAGGTTTTAAGAGGGAAAAACCTATTCTAAGCTAATTCATTCCATGTATGCAAACTTGAGAGTTTGAAGAGAGGATTTAGAGCAAGTTTTGAAGGTTTCCATTGGAATCTCACCTTGGGCAATTAGAGAAGTGATAAAATCACCCCTCCCAGGTATGTAGGGTTATGAGTGGGTGTTTCCTTCCTCACCCATGCCCAAATCTCTAGCTAAGTATGAGAAATTCATATGATCAAGTTATGGGGTTTTTACCCAATTGCATGATTCTTCAATTTCTACACATGGGTACGATTAGATTATGTTTATATTGATGAATTGTGAAGCTTGGGCATATTTTAAATTATTTCAATCAAAAATTGTGTTTTCTAAATTATGAAATTTAAATGCCCATGGATGAGAAGTTCATGAAAGAAGAGAATGATAATGAATGTGTGATGATGATGAGATTTGATAATGAAAAGCATTTTCTAAATCTACCCATGATTATGATACTATTTTCAAAATGAATTGAGTAGATTCAAGCATGATAAAGTTTTGGGCAAGGCCCTTATATCCAGTATGATGATGTAGTATCTCTAAAGTAAGCTTACCACATGATTTTTCTTGGAGTAGATGCTCCCACTTGTATTTGAGCTTGTGGTATGTTTTGAAATAAGCTTCTCATATGCATGAATTCATAATTTAGATGTATGTTATTATTGAGCTTCATTTTCATACGATGTCGGTTCTATGCATGATTTCACTATTGAGATTTGTCAAATGACAATGTTGAGCTTTGTTTCATACGATGTTGAGTTTATGCATGATATCATTGTTGAGCTTCATCAATATATGATGTTGAGCTTCGTTATATATGATGTAGAGAATTGCATGTTTTGGGAGAAGAGTCTAGCACCGAGCGGGCTAAGGGTCGATCACCTTATGCCCCAGAACTACGAGTCAACGTAGGTTGATACTAATATGTTATTGGGACCTCCCTTGTGAGCTATCCCCGGCCCTAATGGCCCATGATCTTGATATCGATATCATGGCAGCGTCCTTAGCCCTAGAAAGGTTTTGGACGGCTCTGCCCACTTGAGCGTGATAGTTAGGACCATGTAAGCTCTATCGTGGTATGTCGGTTAAGTGATGAGTCTCCCATTGTCTATATGATTTAGATTTTCATATTCATTACTCATAATTATTATTCTAAACATGTATTAACTAAAAGAAGGGTTTGTCTCATTATTCAGATTTTCTATAAATGTTCCATTTCAGCTTTGAGTCATTCGAGTTAGTTATGATGTTATGAAGGTATGCATGATCATATTACGAGAAGATTATGAGTTCAGAATGAATGCATGTAGTTCTTTCCTCTAAGATTTGAAATCTTATGACATGTTATGAAATGTTTTAAATGATTTACTTTACTTAAACGGTTTTACTTACCTTGCATACTCAGTACATTCCACGTACTGACCGCATACTTTCTATGCTGTATCATTTCATGATACAGGACCCAACTCCTAGTCACAACCCCGCTTGTAGTTGGTTGTCAGAGTTAGCCCCTTCTTGGTTGGTGAGTCCTCATCCTTTGAGGGATCGAATTTGAGATCCTTATGTATTTTCAATTTCAATATTGTTGAGTTAGTTGGGGTCTTGTCCCATCAACTCATCCAGATTATAGGCTTTTTAGACTTATGTATGTGTTAGCTTTTGTTACACCCCAAAATTTTTTTTTGATGATTATTTGATGGTTATATGTCATATTAAGGGAATTATGGGTTGTATGTTGTCTGTAGGTGAGGAGGGAAACATGTGCAAAGGGAAAGCGAAGAGTATGTGAAGTTTGTAAATAAGGGTCAACTTTAAATAGTCATATCTCCAAACATATAATGATACAGAAATCCCATAACCTATCAAATGAAAGGTATTTGAGTCTAGTTTACAGTGACAAAAACCGCTCGTCAATCGGAGTTCGGAGTAAAAAGTCATGCTCGTTTGAAGATAGCACTGTCGGCTAGGAAAGCACCCAGATGCACGGGCGCCGAGACAGGCAGGCAGCAGGCGTGCTCGCAAGCGCAAAGGAATTTCGCACGGGCACCGAACGCGGGCGCCGCCCATACTTTGGCCAGCCCGCCTATATGAAGTAAAATTGAGCTAGAAAGCTCATTTCTAGTCCGTTTTAGTTGATTTGTTTTTCAGAATTCAGGGAACTCAAAGCCCTATCACATGGTGAAAATATATCTCAGGTGAGAAACTTCACTCTTGTCTCTTTTGGGCTTTGAAAAGAGAACCTTGGAAGAAAGTTATGGCTTGTTGTTGTCTTGTGGTTGATTGTGGTATTGCTGCGTTTTTAGATGATTCTAGGCAAAGGAAAGAGTAGGAGCTTACTCCTACTTTAGCTGATAACATATCCAAGAAAGGGTAAGTAATTCCCTTTTTGATTTCTTTAAGTTTATGAGGTTATAACTTGGAGAATATTGTAGTATTGTGTTGTTTTTTTGGAATGTTGCTGCCCAATTTTTCCAGAACTTTAGTGAAGTGAAGTTGTTGCTTGTTGGGTTTGTAAATTGGACTTCGAAGGGTCCTTAAGCAGTAAGCTTGAAAGGAAGATTTTCGGCAAAATTAGAGTCAACGTGCCAAGGTATGTAAAGGCGTCCCTTTCCTTGTTTTTCAAGCACGAAACTAAGTTATTTAAAGGATCAATATTCCTATTTTTTTAAAATCATATTGGGACATGTATGATCCTTTCTAAAGGGTTGGAAATACTTGGCATAAAGCTTGAATAGTTAAGAATGATTGAAGCGAACAAATGTGAAGTGAAAGGCATAATTTTTATACAATTGTTGTCGTAGTTCTAAATTGAGTCTGAAGTCCCCTTAACATGGGCACCGTGAGCTGGTCCTTTGTAGTATACTGTATATGTGATGATGAATATATGTTAAGATTTGGTCACTTAGTGAAATTGTTAGGAAATGCTAAGACGACAACATGTAATTGAACTTAAGCTAAGAAGATGACGCTAAGCCGATTGAGGGTAAACGAGCTTATTGAAATGACGTTTCAATAGTATTGTTAATCCCTCCTATATGTTTATGTTTTAAAGTGCTTAACCTAAAAAGTAGATTTTATGTTTTCCTCTTTAAAGCTAAGCCAGCGGCACGTAGCAAATAAGCTAAATGGATACATGTTAACGGGTAAAGCGTGGCTAAGTTGTCAATTAGGCAAAGAGGTAAGTGCGTATAAGAATTGATGGAATACTGAACACGAGGGTAAATACTTGAGTGTAGAGTGAATAATTTTTGGCAAAGAAGTTAAGATGAATAAGGAAAGTAGAGCTAAATATTGTTAAATTAGACGATACGGGTTATGATTATGAACGAGGTAGGCAACAAGTAGGAAGATTAACCCTGTTCTAAAGACGTTTAGCAAAAGAGTTATAAATTAAGTTGTTTATGTTCAATATGTGTTATGTTGATGAATAATCACTAAAATGTTAACCTTCTTTGAAATAATTAGAGTTGAGCATTTGCAAAATAGTAACTTAAGTTGAGAAGCTCTCTTCTATACCCTTAAACGATTATATTAAGTTATCTATTCTAAGTGTTGAAATTTTCTACCATGTCTGAAAAGGGTAATCCTAGGATCTTCTAAGACACTTATGATTATGTAAGCTTTCTTAAGCTCCGCAGATAATTGCAAAGTTATATAAGTCAATCTAGCATCACCCGAATTACGGTTATATATCTTTATTTTCCTATAAGGCATCACTTAGAGAGTTACTCACGAGTTCCCAAGTTATAGAGCTCCAAGTCTCAGATCCTTAGGTTATGTCTTTACGTCCCTAATTTATGTTGAAACGTGCTAGCTGATCTAAGAAGTTTTTGAGAGATCATATTTCGAGAATTATGCTAATGTCTCGGTCAAGTATCTTATGTTGTATATAAGTCTAAGAACTCAAGTCTTTATATGTCTTTCCAGTAAGAAGTCTTAATGTATATGATTTTCATGTTATAACATACAGTTGAATTCTTTCAGTTATATTCAAGTCATGCATCTTTATGTTTAGCTCTTGTTGAGTTATCAGTTGAATTTCCTAAATTCAGAGGAGAGATTCTCCCATGTACCAATGTTCCTAATGTCTAAGTGAGTATAAGTGCAGGCTATGATAATAATCAGTTAAGCTCAGAACTTTGAATACCAGGAAGTCTCCTGGAGGTCACCTAGTTAACTAACTACGAGTTATACATTATATAAAAGTCTCATATGTTGTATGTCTGTAGTTTCTCAACTCTCTGTATATGAAAAATAACTCCAAGTTCCTAGTTATAATTTCCATGTTTTCCTGCAAATATGTCAAATGAATTAAGAACTATGTGTTCTTATATGCATGATAAATTTGGCAATGAAATTCCAATGTATAGTTGTAGATATAGGTAAAGGAACGACCTGGTAGGCAGTATATATTTGCATCTCCCAGATGTTAAAGAATTGTGTAGAAATGAGCTCTATGTGTTTCTATCCAAGTAATATCTTAAATTGGTAGGATTATTTGTAGGGCATTGTTTGTAAGCCTACAAGAGTTCTTATGTTGTCTAAACCTGTTTAAGGTCCTTCAAGTAACTGAGTCGACATGTTTATGTATAATTTGATAGCTTTACATGATATATATTCATATTTTCTAGCTTTACATGATATGGGTGCTCACTTGCATTTATGGGTTACGAAAGAGGCCTATTCCGGCCACAGGTTTAACATTTTTCATTTATATGCCATACGTGTTAAATTGACTCAATATAAGCCATATAGGCCCTATTTATGATTAAGATTGAGAATTATTTTTATTTTACCCCGATGTGGTATATCGGCTGGAGATATTTTTATTTTATCCCGATGTGCTATATCGGCTGGAGATATTTTTATTTTACCCCGATATGGTACATCGACTGGAGATATTTTTATTTTACCCCGATATGGTACATTGACTGGAGATATTTTTATTTTACCCCGGTGTGGTACATCGGCTGGAGATATTTTTATTTTACCCCAGTGTGATACATCGGCTGAAGATATTTTTATTTTTCCCTGATATGGTACACCGGCTGGACGAATTTTATATATGGATTTATGGTTGGCTGGTTGCTAGCATTACAGTTATAGTTTTTCTTGTGCATTGCTTGGTTGCATTTTCACTTCAGTATTTACTTATTGCCAGGTTTCAGTTTTTAGAATTCCAGGTTGTTACTATTCCTTATTTCTAGCTCAGTTATCATTGCTATCTTACATGTTTACAATTTTATGCCTTACATACCAGTACATTTCATTCGTACTGACGTCCCTTCGCCTGGGGACCTGCATTCGTGCCGCAGGTGCAGGTAGAGGTCGGGATTGCCAATTGCAGTAGCAGTTCATGAGATTAGTGGATGTGTTGGTATGCTCCTTTCTTTCTAGAGCTAAGACTGGTTTTGTTTCAGTTAGAGTTTTGAGATGTAGTTATGGGTAGGTCGGAGCCCTGTTCCGACCATTAGTCATTTTACTCTTTAAAGGCTATGTGGACTTAGTGTGTATAATGGTATTCAGTTTGTGGCCTTATCGGCTTTTTATTGTTTAGTTTAGCATACTCATAGCCTACTTTGCATTTCAGTTGTTTACCCTGTATTGTTGAGACATTATGGGTCCAGTTTGTGCTCCAGTTGATTGTGACAGGTGGCCTGGACGGCCTAAGTGTTACAGTTACAGATGTCATATAGTCGGCTTCCCAGTCAGCCAGGTATCGGGAGCCAGTCGCGCCCTCCCCCCAGTTATGGGGCGTGAAAACTTTGGATGCTTATTCTGAGGTTATGTTGAGTTAGATTTCCATTGAGTTATGTTGATGATTTCTTCAGTTTATCGAATGAGTTAGATGCATGCTTGTGCCATGGGTCAACTTGAGGTCTCTCGGCGTCCCTTGTCTAGTGTCTACGATCCGTGTCTCCGTTCGGGTCGTGAAAAACTTGGTATCAAAGCGATAGGTTTGAAGTGTCCTAGGGTGTCTGAAAAGCCGCATTAGGTAGAGTTTTTTTCATGGGTGTGAAGCGTGCCACACTTATGATGAAGAGGCTACGAGATGTTTAGGAAATGTTCCCTTCTTTCATGATCTATGTCGTGCGATGAAAAGTCTTTCTATCCTTCTAAATCGTGCTATTCGCGATTTCAGAATCATGGCTCCTCGAAGAATGAATGGATGGAGGAATAGAGGTGGTGAAGGCCACGAGGATGGAAATGGTTATGGGCATCAGCCAGCCCTACTAGTTCAGGAGTCTCAGGCACCGGAGCCAGCCGCTCATGCTGAGTTTTGGGCCGCAATTTAGATGTTTGCGCAG
The DNA here is from genome assembly GCA_035772735.1 of Datura wrightii. Classification (NCBI taxonomy): domain Eukaryota; kingdom Viridiplantae; phylum Streptophyta; class Magnoliopsida; order Solanales; family Solanaceae; genus Datura; species Datura wrightii. The sequence goes on from JASDFA010000007.1 coordinate 104,942,864, forward strand.
GCCTTGACTGCGCAGGTCAATCAACAGGCTGTTGCGCATGTTTCATAAAATGGAAATGCAACGGCGGCTCGAGTCAGAGACTTCTTAAGGTTGAACCCGCCGGAGTTCTTGGGGTCCAAGGTAGATGAGGACTCGCATGATTTCATTGATGAGATTTTCAAGATCACCCAAGTCATGGGGGTAAGTAGTGTTGAGTGCGCAGAGTTGGCCTCCTACCAGTTGAAGGGGGTTGCGCATATCTAGTTTCACCAATGGAAGGATAGCAGGGTCGCAGGAGCAGGTCAGAACACGTGGGAGGAGTTTCAGGTTGCATTCCTAGATCGATTCTTCCCTCGGGAGATGAGGGAGCTGAAGGCAGTTGAGTTTGTAAACTTGAAGCAGGGAAGGATGACAGTGCAAGAGTATTCCCTTGAGTTCACTTGCCTATTGAATTATGCCCTGGAATTAGTGACCGACCAGAGGGCACGGGTGAGCAGATTTGTGCATGGTATAGCAGGGTATTTGGACAAGGAATGTCGGATTGCTATCTTCACCGGGATATGGATTTACCCCGCATAATGTTGTATGCCCAGTAGATGGAGGTGGCACATTTGAGAGAGAGGTAGGCCAAGAGGGCCAGGACCAAGGATCACAAATTCTCTTAGCAGAGGTCCGGTGGTGGGCACCGACAGCAGACTCACCAGAGATCATCAGCCCTGGCATCTTCTTCATTGAGTGTGCCATCTAGGCCTAGACATGATTAGAGAGGGCGAGCATCAGGCTCGATGGGTCAGAGCAGTAGACCCGTAGATTCTAGCATTCCAACTTGACGCAAATGTGGTCAGGGGCACATAGGCCAGTGCATGGCAGGTTCCGGTGCTTGTTTCGGGTGTGGGCATCACGGACACATGCTTGGAGATTGTCCAGCTGTGTGGAAAGATCAGGTTGGGGGCCGAGGCCCAGCTTCTAGTTGATGTGCCATGATTTTATGGCACTTTCGACGCTTAAAACTAAGAAATTATGCACATTTCAGATATGTTTATAAGGGTATAAGGTATTTTGTGTTTAATGTGCAGGAAAACAGGTTTGGAAGTTAGTTTTAACAAATTAATGCTGAAAACAACTGAAAGGTGACTATCACGCACTTTACGAGTCATTGGCCGGAGGCACGACCCGTCACTTGGGGCGTGGGCAAAAAGATGGATTTTTGAAGAAGTAAAATAGTGTACTTGATGAGATGGAGGAACGACTTGTTACACTTGGTAATGAGTCGTGAGGTCAATCATTGGGCATCGAAGAGAAAATTACAACAAAGTGGCCAGTGAAGTTGACGACAGACATCACGAGTCGTCACATGAAGGAACAACTCGTTGGCAGGCTATTAGAACCATCTACGAAGTGCACTTGATTTTTGAAGGAGTCAGTCCACGAGGGACCTAACGACTCGTGCTTAGGCATAATGAGTCGTTAGGTGACCCATTGCCAAGCCTGGGTATGTTGCTGAGGAAGACTGTTGTAAGCAAGGAATGACTCGTCAGAAGGCCTAAGAACCCGTCACCTAGCCCGTTTCCACTGCCGACCTGGTTTCAAGTTTTATTTAGGAAAAGGATTCCTTGGAACTATAAATACCCAATTTAGGTTTATTTAGGAGACAATTTTTAGAGAGGATCTGCAATGATTTTTTAGGCTATTCTTGAGAGAATATTTGTACAATAGTTCTTGATTCAAGAAGCAAAAGCAACACTGGAGTTTTATTCAATCTACGTGGTTTTTATTCTACAATAATTTGTAAGTTTCAATTATGATTTCCTTAATATTTTGTGATTGTGATAACACAAACATGAGTAGCTAAACCCATAAACTAGGTTTGTGGTAACCAAGATGAATTAACGCTTATAGGTAAAAAAACTTAGTGATTCTTAAATGGGCTTTTATGCATGTATTATTTTTTCCTTCGTTTTCATTGATTCTTGATGGTTGCAAACGTTAGGACTTGACTTATTCATACTTGTCGGATCAAGGAGGTAAATAATGGGAAAAGGGATTAACAACGGAGATTTGAGGCTATCAACCCTCATCTAATAGCTTGAACTTGTATGGGGATAGCTAATCCAATATTAAGAGTAAGGGTCTACTAAAGTACACCCGTATACGAACCAAGTTGCGTGGTGAAAATCATCTAGATAGGGCACCAACCATTTAGGTGAACCTAACTTACCAATATTGCATGTTAAACATCAAAATAGATCACTAGTGTATAAGCCTTGTGGTTATGAAATCTTGGGGAATACAATCCTAGTCAAATCGTTAATTAAATACAAACCAAATTTGATTACAATATTCAACAATTTTACATTATTTATTATTCTATATTTTTCCCCATTTGGAAATAAGTAAATCAATAGTAATAGTTATTCACATTAACCTAAGTTCTTACCGTATTCCCTGTGGGACCGACCTCAACCTTTTTTGGGGTCTATATTTGACAATCGACGCTTATATCTCAATTGCGAGGTGTTAACTTTTCCATTGGTTCTTATTTCTTTTTTATTTTTTATTTTTTATTTTTTGTTTTGGTTTCTTAACAGGCCTTACGTTTGTGCATGCCCGATACTAGAAGCCAAGGAAACCCCCTGGTTCTAATTGATCACAAACTTGAGCTAACGTTAAGAAACCTGAGAAGAATGGACAACCTACAAGAACAAAAAACTGTGGATCAGGCTACAACAAGAATGTTGGCCGAAGAGCATGCTCGGGCTAGAGATCATGAGTTAGCGAGAGTTGCTGAAGTGCAGCGTCTAACTGTAGAAGCTGAACGTGCTACACAACCCAGAGGTCTAGAACACCAGCGAAACTGATATTTTGATGAGGAAGATGATACGGACATAGTTAACTGGTGCCACTGGAGCGATAGTCCCTCCTCATTTGCCTGCTGGGGCAATGTTTGATATTACAAGTGCAGTGATTCAACTGCTGAATATGAAGGGAATATTTGCAGGTCATGCATCTAATTACGCCCACGCTCACTTGATGAATTCTTTAGGTATATGCAAGGCATACAAGCAGCCAGGGTTCATCCAGGACGCAATCAGATTGAGGCTATTTCCATTCTCCCTTGGGAGTGAGGCGATGATGTGGTTGGCTAAGCTTCCAAATGATTCCATCACTACTTTGGGAGAGCTCAAAAGAGCTTTTCTTGAAAGGTTTTTCACACCATCTAAGGCATTGCAGCTAAAGGATGAAATATATAACTTCAAGCAGCTAAATTTTGAGGCACTGCACGAGACCTGGCTGCGGTTCAACAAAAAGCTCAAAAGGGTGCCAAACCACAACATTTCGAATGATACATTATTAGAGATCTTTTATCGGTCCCTGAATGACAACACCAAGGCAGTTGCTGATACCGTCTCAGGAGGAACCTTTATGAGTCATACTTATGCAGAGGCTGCGGAGCTATTGGATAGGATCACCAAAACCAACCGAGCTTGGCACACTAGAGAGTCAGAGGTTCCGGCTGGTTCTTATATGGTTGGTATGTCTGCCGAACAGCAGAGAAGAGATGAGGAGCATGACCAGGATATTGCAGAGATAAAGAACAGCATGGGGTTGCTTGCCAGGAACTTAATGGGAGTTGGAGCAGAAAAAGCAAATGTTGTGGGTTCTCAGGGCTAGGCCCCGAGAAATGATGGAGGCGAATCTGATTCAGAGGAGGAAGCTAATTATCTAAATGAACAAAGGATGGGTTTCCGGACCAACACCCAAGGGTATAACCAAGACTCTTGGCCTCAAGGTCAAGGGAACCAAGGTTGGAACTTCTACAAGGATAATAATTTCAACCGGGGCCAATACCGAGACAATGGGGACTGGAGGAAAAAGCATGAGGAGTTCAAAAATGATAGGAGCGGTTTGTATTTTCCTCCATGAAACTGAGAGATAGAATCAAGAGGTTAAGGGTTGAAGATATGCTTTCCAAAGTGCTCAAGCAGATAGAGGCAATAGACAATCACTTTAAGGAGCTCCACGCTGATATTTCTGGCTTAAATCAAAAGGTGGAGTCACATGTCATGGCAATCAGGAAAATTGAGCAGCAGATGAGTCAGATGTCTATTGCAGTGAATCAAAGATAGAAAGGCACTCTTCTGAGCAATACAGTATCCGTAAAACGACAGTCATTGTATGGTGGTCACTACTAGGAGTGGGAAGGCCACAGTTGATCCTCCTAGGCCCGTTGTAACTAAGGAGTCAGAGAAGCCGGTGTTGATAAATGATGGTGATGTAGCGGATTTTGAAAACCCAACTTTGATTGGGGACTTAGATGTGCAAACTGCTCCAAGTAATGCAAGGGAGCAAGGAGTTGCTCGTGGGAAGGAGAAGGAGGCAAAACAAAAACTTACAGCAATTCCTAGACCTCCTCCTCCTTATCCACACGGTTGAAGAAGAAAGATGAAGATGGAAAATATCAAAATTTTATCTCTATGTTGAAGCAGCTATCGGTGAATATCCCATTGGTGAAGGCACTTGAGGAAATGCCCAGATATGCCAAACTTATGAAAGACCTCATCACTAGAAAAAGAACCGTAAGTTTGAAACCTGCTGATAATCTGCACCACTGCGGTGCCTGTTCGACTCAAAACTACACGCAAGTGCACGTGGTCGTATAAGTAGTAAAGTGGCTTTATTTCAACCCAAGTATCGATCCCACAGGGACTGAACTATGGTATTAATTAACTTAGCGTCAGTGAACAATATCTCTATGAATGCAGACAACTAAATAAATAATGTTTTATGAGTTAAGATCACTAAGTAATAAGAATCTAAGTCAAGATTATAATTTGAGTCTGAACAATAGCAATGAACAAGCTGAGGTTAAGGCAAGCATGCAGGGATGTAATTTATTAATTCAATTCAGCTAATCTTCTCTTCGGTTGCTACTCAGGAATTAATTGCCTATTGATTGGATCTTTCGACTCCTATCCAATTAAAGAATCATGAAACCTTATTCTACATTTCTGTGATATAAGAATCTCATGCTCTAGCCATACATAACCGATTCCATAAATGGCTAATAAGACTTTCAGATATATTTCTATTCTGAACGTAAATATTTTCTCAATTGTCTCAGCTAAAAAAAGATCAGATCTACCAATTCACATCTATCCAATTCCTTTCCCTTTCAGAATCAAAATTGGATTTCTAAGTTATACATTAACATTGGCCAAACATTAATGCAGTAAAAATAAGAATTGATAGAACAACCATTGAAGAAAAGATGAAAACTGAAATGATTAATGATTACATTCCTCTACAATTATCCTTAACCTCAGCAAGAGGTGAATTAGCCACACATTTGTGGATTAAACATCTTCAAATAAGTAGAATTCATACAAGCAATTGAAATTAATGAGAAAAAGGAAGAGAATAACCCTAGAATTTTCATCCTCTCAACTGCCTGCAACCCACATTCTTGCTCAACCAAGTCAGAATGTTTAAAATAAAACCTAAGTGTGCTATTTATACTATTGAGAATTTTTCCCGGAATAACAAGCAACGTGGCACAGAGTGTATCGCGGAGCACTCCCTCCGTGCCACGGGGATATCGCGGACCCTCACTAGAAATCGGCTCCCAGGTAACTGCACCTCAACGTGGCACGACTTGTATCGCGGAGCCTTGCCTCCGTGCCACGGCGCTATCGCGCACCTTCACTGGAACTTGAGGTTCCAAGTAATCACACTCAACGTGACACGAAGTGCATCGCGGAGCACTGCCTCTGTGCCACGGAGGTAACGCAAACCTCTACTGGAATTTGACATAAATAATTCATCCCAGGCAGAATGCCTCCGCGATGGTAGCGTGACACGGCTCCATCACGGAGCCCTTATTTTAGCCAACTTCTCTTGTCAACTTCCACTTCTTTCTTCCAAGTCCATTCCCGCACTTCACCAACATATATATTAGTTTCCAGAATTTCCTTCTACCTGCAATAAAACACTAATCATGTTGGTTAGTATAAATTCATATTTACCTAAGAATCACATGAGAATATACACACAACAATAGATAAACAAGTTGAAACGAAGCATTTGAGTATCTCTTGGGCATGAAATTCTGCCCAAGATCACTTACCCCACACTTAAAACCTTGTTCGTCCTTGAACAATATTTTAACATCTCATGCGATTGAAACCCACACATAGCTAATTTGGCTCGATCATTCAAGCTACGGCTATACAGATTATTTAAGATAGCAAATCATCAAGAAAACATCCATGGTTTCATCAATACAATGAAATACACCACATTAAGACCTCCTAACCTCAAGAATTGATTCTCGATCTTGGCAAACTCATGCAAATCAACTGATCAAGACATCCAACACGAAATATTATCTCTCGTCAAGCATGTGCCCTCACAACATAAGGAAATTACCCCATTTGCCATCATAAGATTTCCAAGGCACTACGTGTAGTGGTATACAAATTCGATTTCGCTCGCTCTCCCAAAGAATTCACATGCATCATGTCTGAACCATAAGCTTGCCTCTAGTGTTTTACTCCACTAATATAAGGACGCGTGATGTAAGATCACGTAAGACTTAATGGGTTGTAATGTAAGCTAAGAAACTAGTAAATACTGGCTAACCAATAATAGCAACTAGCTTCCCTAAGCGCTTTTCAATACATCCCACCTTCAGTACGGGCATTGCTTCTTCCTCCATCCTCTCATTCTTGAATTTTCTTCTTTGTTTTTGTTCCTATTTCCTTAAGCTCACTCGACTTACTAGCAAAGAGTATTTATGCATCTTTATTGTTTTCTCATTCATGGATTTTCTTACTCTCTACTATTAATTAATCATTTTCAACAAGTGCACCTTTGACCTTTTCTTTAGCTTTCACAACTTCCGCTTTCCTTCCAGTTCACACTTCTCACTCCTTTACACTTTCGGAAAAATTATTTTTCTTAAGGGCTTAAGGGTTTTGGATCAAATTCACAACTGATGAAAAGAAGGGATTAAGCTCGGTTTGTACCTCTCAAAGAATAGGCTAAAGGCTCAATGGGGCTAACTAGGATATAACAGTCAAGGTAGGTATGATAAGGGAGAAACTTTCGGTTTATCCCAAGAAATGCCTACATCCTTTCCTATACTTCACATCCTTCATTTCGTTTAGTACACACACCAGGAAAGTTCTAGACACTTCACAATAGCATGGAATAGTTGAAACCTCACCTCACACTCATTGCACATGCTCAACTTAAAACATATTCACAGACTCTTCAATCAGCTAATTACAAGAATTCACTATTAAGCCTCGATCACACCGAATTGAATTCTATGGCCTAGGTATCTCAACATGTTTAACACATTTGCATGCTTTCATACAAATCACCTTTGCATCTTAATATCATGTACAACATGTAACAAGAATTCCGAACCATTAATTAGTGACACATTTGGGAAACAAAAAAAAGAAAGAAGAAAAAGAAAAAAACCTACTCCTATCGACTACATTTCCCTTAAGATGGTCGTCATCCATCCATCGTAGGGAACAGTCGGTATCTACGACATTGGTTCAATGGGACTATTCTCGGGAAAAGCACCGAAAATAAAAATCGAGAAACCCAACATAAAAAAATTCAACAAAAAAAATTTTGATAGAAAAAGATAAAAATATAATTGAAAAATATTTACACATCACACACAACAGCAGCTCAACACCACAGCAACTCAAGATTCATTACAACACCAACATTAATTACATAACACAAAACACAGAGTCACAGGGTCACATTTACCACAAGCGCAACAAACATAAACAAAACATAAACAAAACAGCTAGCACCTAACTACTCCCACCCCACACTTAAGCCGAACACTGTCCCCAGTGTTCATATAATTGCAAAATATCACAAAGTTTGGGTGGTGAAACTCCCTGATCAATCAAAGTATTCAACTTCTTCATTAGGTGCCAGTGCTTCGTCTCCCATATCAGAATCGCCCCCGCCGTCCTCGTCCGACTCGACATCTAAGTCCTCCTGGCGTGTCTCCTCATCGGTAGGGACATCATCATCTACGGGCTACACAAATGTGGGCCCCATTCTGTATAAAGCTCGGGCATTCTCGTTGAATGGGTAATCCAACTCGAGCTTCCACAGCTCATACTCCGTTGCGGGCCGTCCTCTGATGCGCAGCTGCAACAATTGCATCCCATACATGCGGGCCATGTACTGATCATTGATCTTGGGCAGATATATATGCCCAAGTGATACTCAAACGTATCATTTTCGCCTTGTTTATCGTGCAATGTGTATACATTTTCATGTAATTGATAATAAAATGTGAATTTATACTAACCAACATGATTAGCATTGTTTTGTAGGTAAAATGTGATTTCGAGAAGCTAAAATGCATGTTGGAGGATATCGGAGTTGGACTTGGAAGCGAGAAAAGGAAAAAGCATTGGACTGCACCAATTAAAGGGGCTTCGCGATGGAGCCGTGTCACGCTGCCATCGCGGAGGCATTCTGCCTGGAGGGTGGAAAAATGCATAAATTCCAGTGGAGCCTCGCGACAGCTCCATGGCACGGAGGTAAGCCTCCGCGTTGCATGTCGTGCCACGTTGATGCTTTATACCTGGACCCCCAAATTCCAGTGAGGGTCCGCATCCGCACCGTGTCACGGAGGCAGTGCTCCACGATGCACTCCATGACACGTTGCTTGTTATTCCGGGAAAAATTCCCATTAGTATAAATAGAACACTTAGGCTTATTTTTCATAATTCAGACTTGGTGGAGCAAGGACGTGGGTTACAGGCAGTTGAGGGATGAAAAGTTCAGGGTTTTTTCTCTCTTTCTTTCTTCTCTAATTCAATTGTTTGTATGATTAACACTTGTTTTAGGATGATTAATCCACAAATGAGTGGCTAATTCCCTCCCTTGCTGAGGTTATGAACACTTGTGATGAATTTTGATTATTAATTATATGGTTTTTCATCTTTTTCTTCCATGTTGTTCTATTAATTCTTGTTCTTACTGCATTGGTGTGTGGCCTACATTAATGTACATCTAAAAAGTCCGATTTCACTCGAGAGAGCACGAAATTGGAAAGTTGTGAATTAATATGATATTGTTCTTTACTTGATTTGGGAAAATTGAGTTTTGATGTGCTTTCCTGATAGAATATACTTGAAAGCCGTATTAGTCAATTTAGGAGCCGGAATTGTATTGCTAGGTCATGAATTGCATTTGATCACAGAAATGTAGACGGATGGTTTATGATTCTTAAGTGAGATTAAATACGAGAGTTTTAATCTCTTGGCTAATGTTCTTGGCTAGCAACTGGAAGAAAAGATTAACCAATTTATGATTATAATCAGTTCATTACATGTTCTTAACCTCGACATGCTCATATCCATAGTTTAAATTCACAGTAGATAATTGTTTGTAGTTTAGTATATAATTTATAAAACAACTTATTAAATTGTTGGTTACATTGTTGTCAGCATATTTAGAAGTGAGATATAATATAGTAAACTTGAGCAATTTTCACTTATCCAGAGTCTCCGTGGATCGATACTTGGTTTACTAAAGCTACTTACTACTTGTATGACCACGTGCACTTGCGTGTCGGTTTTTAACCCTTACGAACCACCGAACAATCATCCCGAGCATGTCACTCGGCTAGTGTGAGCACCGGCCCATAAGTAGTGTCAGGTGCCTTGGTTTTGGTGACATCCAAGGCATGCTTGTCGATCTGAGAGATGTAATGTAGGGCCTCCTCCTCAATATTATGGCCCCTTAGGAACGTGGTAAGAAGACCACCGAACCTGTATCTATGCCCCTGATGCAGTCGGGCTCTCTTCATGGTGGAGATGATCACCGCCCCAACATTGATTTCCAACCCCTTCATCGGGGCATACACCAAGAAAACTCTATCCCGTGTGACATCTGTCATGTGCACCCCTGGGATCAGGCATGAACAAACTATCTTCAACCAAATTCAGGCCTCCCTATTCATCTGAGAATAGGGCAATGTCTGATGGTATCCCCTCTCCTTGTGCCTACCCCACCTAGCTATCGATCGGGCTCCACATAAGGTGCGTCTAATGTCTGCATAGGGTGGAGTGATGTTCAACTGACGGAGGACATGAGCGTCTGTGTTCCGCGCCCCCAAGATTGCATTCAAGTGGTGGGGCTCAAAGATGACTATCTGTCCTCTGATTTTTATGGTGTGGCTACATAAGGTCGAGTTCCAATTGGCATAGAACTCCCAGATAAGATGGAGATTGCAGTCCCTGGGTTCTTCGAAGATGAAGTTTAGTCCAGCGGTGTCAATCTTGTGTACAATCCGCGGGAATTCCTGTGCTAGTGGCTCCCGTGCTATCTGCTCCTCCGGGAAGTATTTGGTTTCTTTATGTTTAGCATACCACTTCTTCCCCTCATCAGTCACCCATCTGGTTCTGTATTGTTGGCGTTGACCTCTAGGAACCGCTGGTGCTGCTGGAACTGCTATCCCCAATCTTACCCTCTTTCTGCTGACGCCCGATGTGGATGCGCCGTTTCCCTTGTCTTGTCTTCCTGACATTGTTCCTGTACATTCAAACATACAGTCCCAATGTTATTCAAGTCATAATTAGCTACAACTAAGGTTGGGTTTAATTGGATCACCCCACACTTAGTCTTTAGCCGCAATCAACACAATTCGACAAGACATTTATGATTTTGCCATTCTTAGCATTCAACATGCTTAGTGCATTCATATAAGTCGATGGAACAATTACTTTGTACTACTCAGACTTCGTACAATGAATAAAAAATTTTCCATTTATTCAATTGCATCATCATTAGCACTTTGCAAACTTTTTTTCACAACAACCTATGTAATTCTCCATTTGCATTCTCCCGAAAATCCTTCTAACTTAGCATATTCAACATCAATCACAATACATTGCACTTCAAACAACATGCACAACCCAATTTATGAACATTTTCATGCATTTTGTGTTCTTCCTATTTAATCCTCAACCCTAGCTAACAATATCGCAAGAATTTCAACAAAACATGCAACCAATGAGTTAATCTACTCACAATGATACTATGAACATCATTCAATCATAACTCAATTGATTTCAAGCTTATTTCTCACTTAGGGCAAGGTTTCACCACAAAACATGTTCAAGAATCGAAAATTTGAGCAATGATAAGGAAAAATTCAAGAACATACCTTTACTTTAGTGAAATTGAAGAAAACTCGAAGAAAGTTGATCACTAAGTCCGTTTCACATTGGGGGAGAAGGGGATTTTGGGTGTGGGTTGTAGAGGAATTGAGAAAATAGGAAAAAAATGAAGGAAATTGGGGTTTAAAAGAGGTTTTTCGCGCGGGTTACCCGGTGACCCGACGCAAAATACACCTCAACGTGTCACGGAGTGTAACGCGGAGCCCCTCCTCCGTGACACGGAGCCATCGCGCAGGTATTCTGGAAACATTAAAAAATCCGGAATACACCTCAATGTGTCATGGAGGGTAACACGGAGGCCCTCCTCCGTGGCACGGAGCCATCGCGCAGGCTCACTGGAATGTGCCAATTTTTATTTTCTTACCTTGATTTTTTTCCTTTGCGTTTTTTTGTATTTTTTCCCTCCGTTCCACCTGAAAATCATTTCACCACAAGAAATTGGTTAGAAATCATAGGTTGCAATGCAACAATTTTTATTTTTATTTTTCTTTGTTTTTCTTTTTCTCTTTTTTTTTAAAATTTTATTTCAAATAATTCTACTCTTCTATTACAACACAATCACGGGTTGCCTCCCGTGCAGCGCCTGATTTACCATCGCGGCTCGACGCTACTCATTCTCAATCATCCTCTAAAGTGATGGACGTCTTCTCTCAAATAACGTCCTCACCCCTATAATGCTTACATCATTGCCCGTTCACCAAAAATGTGGCAGTTCTATCTTCTTGCCACAACTCCACTGCCCCGTGTGGGGTCATTCTCACCACCTCAAACGGCCCTGACCACTTGGACCGCAACTTACCTGGAAAAAGCTTCAACCTTGAATTGAATAACAACACTATCTGCCCCGGCTCAAAGATCCGATGCACCATATGCCTTTCGTGCCACCTTTTAGTTTTCATCTTGTAGCATTTGGCACTTTCATAGGCATGCCATCGAAACTCATCTAGTTCGCTGAGTTGCATCAACCTCTTCTTCCCGGCTAGCTCCGGATCTATGTTCAGCTTTCTCACGGCCCAAAAAGCTCGATGTTCCAGCTCCATAGGCAGATGACATGCCTTTCCATAGACCAATCTGTACGGAGAAGTCCCAATGGGTGTCTTGTATGCAGTTCTATAAGCCCACAACGCACCATCAAGTTTTCTTGACCAATCAATTCGTGGTGCATTCACTTCTTCTGTAGAATCTTCTTTATCTCACAGTTTGACACCTCACTTGCCCACTATTTTGGGGATGATACATTGGTTCTACGTTGTGGTGCACCCCATACTTAGTTAGCAAGTTCTTGAAACTCGCATTTACAAAATGAGCCCCTTCATCACTGATAATAGCTCGGGGTGTCCCGAACCTGGAGAAAATTTGCTTTTTCACAAATTTCGTCACCACCTTGTTGTCATTCCTGGGTCAAGCTATTGCCTCTACCCACTTAGATACATAGTCAACCGCTACCAAGATGTAACGATTACCAAATGACGGTGGAAACGGGCCCATGAAGTCTATTCCCCATACATCAAAAATATCCACTTCTTATATCTGCTGCAGTGGCATCTCCTGTCTTCTACCAATTGTGCCTGTTCTTTGACATCTATCACACATTTTTACGTATGCTATAGAATCTCTGAACAGTGTAGGCCAAAAGAAACCTAACTGGAGCACCTTGTGAGCTGTCCGCTCTCCTCCGTGGTGCCCTCCATACAATGATGAGTGACAACTCCTCAACACTTCTGCAATCTGGCTCTCTGGGATGCATCGTCTTATCACTTGATCCGGTCCCTACTTAAATAGATACGGCTCATCCCATATGTAATACCTGCAATCATGTCTCAACTTCTTTCTTTGTTGAGCCGTAGCCTCCGGTGGGTAGACTTCACTTACCAGCAAATTCACAATGTCTGCATACCAAGGGATTTCAGCTTCCCTTATTGCCAAGAGCTGCTCATCTGGGAACTCTTCTTTGATAATATCACCTTCCTTTACATGCAACCGATTTTCCAATCACGATAGGTGATCTGCCACTTGATTCTCACTCCCCTTTCTGTCTCGAATCTCTAGGTCAAACTCTTGTAGCAACAATATCAGTCTGATTAGTCTAGGCTTTGCATCCTTCTTGTTAAACAGATACCGAATTGCTGCATGATCAGTATACACCACTACTTTAGAACCCACCAAGTAGGACCTGAATTTATCAAATGCGAACACCAATGCTAGCATCTCCTTTTCCGTGACTGTATAATTGACTTGGGTTGCGTCAAGTGTTTTGCTTGCATAATAAATGGAATGAAAAATTTTATTCCTCTGCTGCCCCAAAATAGCTCCTACAGCCACGTTACTTGCATCACACATTAATTCAAATAGTTGCTCCCAATCCGGAGAAATGAGAATAGGCGCTTCTACTAGCTTCTGTTTTAACTCCTCGAATTCTTTAACACAATCCTCGTCAAACTCGAACTTCACCTCTTTTTCTAGCAACCGGCATATCGGTCTAGAAATTTTAGAGAAGTTCTTGATGAACCGCCTGTAGAACCCTGCATGTCTGAGAAAATTGTGAACACCCTTCACTGACACTGGTGGTGGTAGCTTTTCGATCACTTCAATCTTTGCACGATCGACTTCCATCCCCTTGCATGACACCTTATGGCCAAGGACGATACCCTCCTTGACTAAAAAATGACATTTCTCCCAGTTGAGCACAAGGTTAGAGTCTTCACATCGATCTAGCACCCTGTCAAGATTATGCAAACATGTAGCAAGTGAATTACCAAAACCAGAAAAGTCATCCATAAATGCCTCGACAAAATCTTCCACCATATCATGAAATATCGCCATCATGCATCTCTAGAATGTGGCTGGTGCATTGCATAGCCCAAATGGCATCCACCTGAAAGCATATGTCCCATAAGGACATGTAAAAGTGGTCTTCTCCTCGTCCTCCGGTGTTATGTGTCCGGTGCTGTGGTAGGGGTTAAAAACTGACACGCAAGTGCACGTGGTCAAACAAGTAATAAAGTGGCTAAGTAAGCCAAGTATCGAACCAAGGAGACTTTGGATAAGTAAAATTGCTCAAGTATACTATATTCTATCTTACTTCTAAATATGCTGACAACAACGTAACCAAAAGTTAAATAATTTTTGTTATAAATTATATACTAAAACTATTAACAAATATTTACTTTGAATTGAAACTATGGATATGAGCATGCCAAGGTTAAGAACAAGTAATGAACTTGATTATCATCATAATTCGGTTATTCTTCTCTTCTAGTTGCTAGCCAAGAACATTAGCCAAGAGATTAAAACTCTCGTATTTAATCTCACTTAAGAATCATAAACCATCCGTCTACATTTCTGTGATCAAATGCAATCTATGACCTAGCAATACAATTCCGGTTCCTAAATTGACTAATACGGCTTTCAAGTATATTTCCATCAGGAAAGCACATCAAAACCCAATTTTCCCAAATCAAGTTAAGAACAATACCCTATTAATTCACAACTTTCCAATTTCGTGCTCTCTCGAGTGAAATCGGACTTTTTAGATGTACATTAATGTCGGCTGATCACGGGCAAAAATATATGCCCGAGATAAGCTTTATGACTTAAATTAGTCTTGTAAATCTAAGTTATCGTATACATTTTCATGTAATTTTATATGAAGTGAAGATATGTGCTAACCAACATGATTAGCCTTTTTTTTGTAGGTTTTGATGACTTTTGAGTAACTAATCCATGAGTTGGTGAAGTAGATGCTTGGAAACGGAATCAACACACGAACGTCGGCAAAGTGGAGGCACAAAACAGCCCACCGGCGCGTCGACAAGGTGCCACGGCAGGCAGGCCGCTCACAACAGCCCACCTGCGCGTTGGCAACGTGCCACGGCAGGTGGCCTCCGCGACCAAGGGCTGCCAACGCGCTGCCCAAGCAGCGTGACACACTGCCAACGCGTCAGGGTGTTGCCCGGGCCGATTTCGGGTGATTTCCAGAGGGCCTCTGCGTCCGTAGCGTGTCACGGAGGCCGTGCTCCGCGATGCACTCCGTGACACGTTGCTTGTTATTCCGGGAAAGAGTCCTACTACTATAAATAGCACACTTAGGTTTATTTTTCAAGAATTCAGACTTGGTGGAGCAAGGACGTGGGTTACAGGCAGTTGAGGGACGAAAAAGCTAAGGGTTTTTCTCTCTTTCTTTCTTCTTTCAATCAATTGTTTGTATGATTAACACTTGTTTTAGGATGATTAATCCACAAATGAGTGGCTAATTCTCTTCCTTGCTGAGGTTATGAACAATGGTGATGAATTTTGATTATTGAATTATATGGTTTTTCATCTTCTTCTTCCATGTTGTTATATTAATTCTTGTTTATGCTGCATTGGTGTGTGGCCGACATTAATGTACATCTAAAAAGTCCGATTTCACTCGAGAGAGCACGAAATTGGAAAGTTGTGAATTAATAGGGTATTGTTCTTAACTTGATTTGGGAAAATTGAGTTTTGATGTGCTTTCCTGATAGAAATATACTTGAAAGCCGTATTAGTCAATTTTGGAACCGGAATTGTATTTCTAGGTCATGAATTGCATTTGATCACAGAAATGTAGACGGATGGTTTATGATTCTTAAGTGAGATTAAATACGAGAGTTTTAATCTCTTGGCTAATGTTCTTGGCTAGCAACAGGAAGAGAAGAATAACCAAATTATGATTATAATCAAGTTCATTGCTTGTTCTTAACCTTGGCATGCTCGTATCCATAGTTTCAATTCAAAGTAGATATTTGTTAATAGTTTTAGTACATAATTTATAAACAAAAATTATTTAACTTTTGGTTACGTTGTTGTCAGCATATATAGAAGTAAGATAGAATATAGTATACTTGAGCAATTTTTACTTATCCAGAGTCTCCTTGGTTCGATACTTGGCTTACTTAGCCACTTTATTACTTGTTTGACCACGTGCACTTGCGTGTCGGTTTTTAACCCCTATAGCAAACACCCGAACAAGTTTTTAGCGCCATTACCGGTGAGACTTGGCAATAGGTGAATTTGTTTTAAGTGTAATTTACTGTATTTTTATTTTTCTCAAGTGCTGACAACTTAATCTTAGTGTTTGTTTTAATTCTTTTGAATTTTACTTTTTTTTTTTCGAATACCCTTATTGACATGACATCGTGGAATATAAATGGTTTCAATGGTGGATACTCATATTTTAGTGAAACTTGTCTGAATTGCGGAGGACACCACTTGTGGCAACAATGTAACACGTGTAATATATGTGGTGGTCAAGATGGCCATTGGGATGGCTGTCCGAATGCATATTCCCCTCCACCAAGCCTCTACTGTGATCCTTCTGTTGTTTTTCCTGAATATAGGCATGCTGAAAACGAGGACTTGGGACGCCAAGCTCGAATAGAAGACATGATGAAACAACTCTTGGAGCAATCAGAAGAAATGAAGGAGGCGATGGAGGTATTGAGAATTCAGCAAAAAGAGAATGCAGAGGCTCTAGAAAGGATGAGCATCAAATTCACGGAGATGATCACTGAAGCTGAAGCTTGTGATAAATTGCAGGTAACAACTTTAGCCGATATTCAAGAGGAAATACAAGAGGACGACAAGGGTGAATTTTTGGATGAAGCCCAACAATTAGAATCTCTTGAGTGTCCCCGTGACGAGCTCACACTTATAGAAAATCCATTCATGAAAGAAGAGATAGAGTACCCCCCATTTGACATTAATGAAGAGATAGATGTCGATGCTAAGAAGGAGTATACAAGTAAGGAGGTCAAGCAAAATGCAGTTTCAGAGTTGAGGTGTATTGGACCACACTCGAAGCATTTTTCGACATTAAGTTTGGTTGACAACATACAAATAGAGTCTTCCAAGCTTATAGAGAAATGTCTAGAGGAGGACCAAACACCATATATTTTGAAATTTGCCAACGCGGAGAGACAAAATGACTTCGCTTACTTGAGGGCCAATAAGTTAAAAAGGCAACACCTACTGTTTGGTCCTTACAATTTTTCACCACCACCCCTGGAGCATAAGAGGAAATTAGAAAAGAAATTAGGGGTGAGATTCATATCCTCAAGGTGGAGGAAAAAGTGGTGAAACTTGGTACGTCGTGCCGCGACGTAAAATTAGGCGCTGCTTGGGAGGCAACCCAAGGGTACCACAGGTACCATTTTAATTTCTTGCAATTGAGTTAATTTTTGTTTATTTTCATCTTGTGTTGTTTTGGTGGAAAGTTTAGTGCAGATGGAGGGGACGTCTGAGTACCCGTGGAGGAGGAAGCTAACAAGCATGGAAGAGAAAAAGTGTGGGGTTAAACACCCACTTGTGCAAAGTTGAAGAAAGGCATGTTGCTAGCTAAGACTAAAGGCCTCAGGGAGTATTTCTCACCCTTTGTAAATTTTAATTTGATGCTATGAGGACATAGCATGATTTAAGTGTGGGGTGAGGGAAATTTCAATTTGAAATTTCAAAATTTTCTGTGCTTAACGATTTTGGTGAATGTAATGCTTGTGCAAAAGTTTGTGAGAAATTTGAAAAATTTGAAAACTTTTTGTGAATTAAGCATGACTTCATCACCCGTTGGTTTTTCTTTTCGGTTCTTTTCCGACGGGGGGTCTTTGAACCGAAGAATAAATTTTTTTTTTCTTTTTCTTTGTCTGTATATAATGTTTTAGTCATAGTTAGAGACTGTTTCCGACGATGGATGAATGACGACCGACTTGAGGAAAATTAGTCGATAGGTTTTGGGTTTTTGAAACTATAACTAATTGGTGCTTGATGTTCTTGTTATGTGCTATACGTGATTGTAAGAGGCAAGTATGTTCAGTGTGAAGCATGCAAGTGTATAACTTTGTTTGAGACACTTAGGCTCTTGAATTTGACTCAATATGATTGAAGCTTAATTCTGAATTCTTGTGATTAGCTGAGTAAGAGTCTACTGATTGTGTCTTGAATTGAGCATGTGCCATGAGTGTAAGGTTTTTGAGTATTCCGTGCTATTGTGGATTGTCTAGAACTTGCCTGGTGTGTTTATAAAACGAAATGAAGGATGTGAATTGTAGGAAATGATATAGGCATTTCTTTGAATGAACCAAACTTTTATCCCTCATTATACCTACCTTGAAAAATTAATCCTAGTTAACCCCATTGAGCCTTGAGCCTATTCTTTGACAGCTGCAACATAAGCTTAATCCTTTTTCTTTCATTAGCCTTGAAATTGAACCAAAACTCCTAAGCGCTTAAAGGAAAACTCCGAAAGAGTAAAGGAGTGAGAAGAATGAAAAAGAAGGGAAAGTAGCAATTGTAAAAGTTGAGAAAGGGCGAGGGTGCACTTGTTTGAATATGGGTGAATATTAGTAGGGAGTAAGAAAATAAATAAATGAAAAGTCACTTATAGAACTCCTTACTAATAAGCTAAAAGCGCCTAAAGAAAGGGGGGAACAAAAGAGGAAAAAGAAAGATAAAAAGAGAAAAAGGTGAAGTGAGGGAAGGGAAGTTTGTAATGAAGGCGTGATGTATTAAAAACGCTTAGGAAAGATAGTCACTATTACTGATCATAATAGTACCTACCCGCACCTGAGTTACATTATAACCTAAAAAGTCCTACTTGATCTTACATTCATACATCCTTAAATTAGTGGAATAAAACACTAAGGGCAAGCTTATGGGTCATTACATAATGCATGTGAATTCTTTGTGAGAGTGAGCGTAATTCTATGCAAGTACCCACACATGTTGTGATATAAAAATTGTTTTTGCGTGTGAAATTGGGTAACTCTCTTTCCGTGAGGGGCACATGTTGAATGAAGGATATAATTCATGTGAGATTTCTTAATCAGTTGATTTGCATGAGTTTGCTAAGATTGAGAGTCGATTCTTGAGGTTAAGAAGTCTTAACATAGTTGTACTTCATTTCAATGATCAAATCAGGCATGCACTATTTTTAGATTGTATCTTACGTAATCATTATAGCCGTAACTTGAATTATCTTGCTAAATTAGTTATGTGGGAGTCTCCATATGCATGATATGTAAAAGGTTGTTCAAGGACGAACAAGGCTTTAAGTGTGGGGTTGTGATCATGGGCAAAAATATATGCCCGAGATAAGCTTTATGACTTAAATTAGTCTTGTAAATCTAAGTTATCGTATACATTTTCATGTAATTTTATATGAAGTGAAGATATGTGCTAACCAACATGATTAGCCTTTGTTTTGTAGGTTTCGATGACTTTTGAGTGACTAATCCATGAGTTGGTGAAGTAGATGCTTGGAAACGGAATCAACACGCGAACGTCGGCAAAGTGGAGGCACAAAACAGCCCACCGGCGCGTCGACAAGTTGCCACAGCAGGCAGGCCGCTCACAACAGCCCACCTGCGCGTTGGCAATGTGCCACGGCAGGTGGCCTCCGCGACCAAGGGCTGCCAACGCGCTGCCCAAGCAGTGTGACACGCTGCCAATGCAGTAGGGTGCTGCCCGGGCCGATTTCGGGTGATTTCCAGAGGGCCTCCGCGTCCGTAGCGTGTCACGGAGGCCGTGCTCTGCGATGCACTCCGTGACACGTTGCTTGTTATTCCGGGAAAGAGTCCTACTACTATAAATAGCACACTTAGGTTTATTTTTCAAGAATTTAGACTTGGTGGAGCAAGGACGTGGGTTACAGGCAGTTGAGGGACGAAAAAGCTAAGGGTTTTTCTCTCTTTCTTTCTTCTTTCAATCAATTGTTTGTATGATTAACACTTGTTTTAGGATGATTAATCCACAAATGAGTGGCTAATTCTCTTCCTTGCTGAGGTTATGAACAATGGTGATGAATTTTGATTTTTGAATTATATGGTTTTTCATCTTCTTCTTCCATGTTGTTCTATTAATTCTTGTTTCTACTGCATTGGTGTGTGGCCGACATTAATGTACATCTAAAAAGTCCGATTTCACTCGAGAGAGCAC
This sequence comes from Datura wrightii, assembly GCA_035772735.1. Lineage (NCBI taxonomy): Eukaryota > Viridiplantae > Streptophyta > Magnoliopsida > Solanales > Solanaceae > Datura > Datura wrightii. The sequence continues at coordinate 104,963,023 of JASDFA010000007.1, forward strand.
GAAATTGGAAAGTTGTGAATTAATAGGGTATTGTTCTTAACTTCATTTGGGAAAATTGAGTTTTGATGTGCTTTCCTGATAGAAATATACTTGAAATCCGTATTAGTCAATTTAGGAACCGGAATTGTATTTCTAGGTCATGAATTGCATTTGATCACAGAAATGTAGACGGATGGTTTATGATTCTTAAGTGAGATTAAATATGAGAGTTTTAATCTCTTGGCTAATGTTCTTGGCTAGCAACAGGAAGAGAAGAATAACCGAATTATGATTATAATCAAGTTCATTGCTTGTTCTTAACCTTGGCATGCTCATATCCATAGTTTCAATTCAAAGTAGATATTTGTTAATAGTTTTAGTACATAATTTATAAACAAAAATTATTTAACTTTTGGTTATGTTGTTGTCAGCATATATAGAAGTAAGATAGAATATAGTATACTTGAGCAATTTTTACTTATCCAGAGTCTCCTTGGTTCGATACTTGGCTTACTTAGCCACTTTATTACTTGTTTGACCACGTGCACTTGCGTGTCGGTTTTTAACCCCTATAGCAAACACCCGAACATCGGCCACACACTAATGCAGTAGAAACAAGAATTAGTAGAACAACATAGAAGAAGAAGATGAAAAACCACACAATTCAATAATCAAAATTCATCACCATTGTTCATAACCTCAGCAAGGAAGAGAATTAGCCACTCATTTGTGGATTAATCATCCTAAAACAAGTGTTAATCATACAAACAATTGATTGAAAGAAGAAAGAAAGAGAGAAAAACCCTTAGCTTTTTCGTCCCTCAACTGCCTGTAACCCACGTCCTTGCTCCACCAAGTCTGAATTCATTAAAAATAAGCCTAAGTGTTCTATTTATACTATTGGGAATTTTTCCCGGAATAACAAGCAACGTGTCACGGAGGCCAACGCAGAGCACTGCCTCCGTGACCCGGCGTGGACGCGGACCCTCACTGGAAATCCAGGGTCCGGGAATATAGCCTCAACGTGGCACGGCATGCAACGCGGAGGCTTGCCTCCGTGCCATGGAGCTGTCGCGAGGCTTCACTGGAAATTGCCAAATTAATTCATCCTCCATGCAGTGTGCCTCCGCGATGGTAGCGTGGCACGACTACATCGCGGAACCCCTTTACATTGTGCATTCCAATGTCTTTTCCGTGCTCGCATCCAAGTCCAACTCCGATATTGTTCCAACATGCATTTTAGCTCCTCGAAATCATGTTTTACCTACAAAACAATGCTAATCATGTTGGTTAGTATAAATTCACATTTTATTACCAATTACATGAAAATGTATACACATTGCACAACAAACAAGGCGAAAATGATACGTTTGAGTATCACTTGGGCATATAAATCTGCCCAAGATCATTATGGCTATTTCATTATAGCCAGAATATCCATCAAAGAAACAATAATATTCTTGACCTGCCAACCTATCCAATATCTGATCAATAAATGGGATAGGATAATGATCTTTCCTTGTGGCCTCATTGAGCTTCCTGTAATTCATGCAAATTCGCCAGCATGTGACTGTGCGTGTGGGAATCAGCTCATTCTTTTCATTGGTGACTACAGTCATCCCTCCTTTCCTTGGGACACACTGAACGAGGCTAACCCATTCACTGTCTAATATGGGATATACCACACCTGCATCAAGACACTTGATCACTTCCTTCCTAACTACATCCTTCATCACTGGATTCAACCTCCGCTAATGTTGCACAGTTGGCTTGGATCCTTCTTCCATAAAAATCCTGTGTGTGCAAAAAGTTGGATTAATTCCTCTGATGTCCGACATTTGCCAACCCATTGCTTTCTTCCGCCTCTTGAGGACCACCAATGCATCTCTCACTTGTGCCTCTGTCAGTTCTGTGGAAATAATGACAGGCAAGGTGTCATCTTCCCCCTAAAATACATACTTCAGATGTGGAGGCAATGTCTTCAACTCCAATTTTGGTGCCTCCTCATTGATGGTTTTGGCAATAGTTCCAATGACCTCATCAATGGCTGAAAGTCTTGCTTCCTGGGAAACCATTTTGGCTCGTTCAGCGTCTGCACCATCTCATACGTAGCACTGTCTCCAAAATGATTGGAGCCCATCAGGGCTCTCCCTAATGGGTCTTGAGAGTCAACAATCTGAAGAATTGATTCCTTGTTTAGCACATTGATCGCTGATAGCTCCTCATAAATGGTCGGTAGTTTCATGGCCTTATACACATCAAAAACCTCTACTTTGTCATGCGCTCGCATGGTTAGCTACCCAGTAGCCACATCAATCAATGCTCCCCCAGTTGACAAGAAAGGACATCCCAAAATAAATGGGACTTCCGCATCCGGCTCGAAATCCAAGATAATAAAATCCACCGGGAAAATAAGGGAGCCCACTTGCACTAGCACATCTTCCACAATACCATCTGATCTGGCCAAAGAACGGTCAGCTAGCTGCAAGATCACTGTAGTTAGTCTAGGGCTGCCCAGCTCCAACTTCTTGAACACCGATGTCGGCATCAAGTTTATGCTTGCTCCCAAATCACATAATCCGCGAGCTCTAATACTTTGCCTAATTGTAATCTGAATGGTAAAGCTCCCAGGATCCTTGAGCTTTGTCGGCAACCTATTCTGTATCCAGGAGCTGCACACCTTAGTAAGCACCACCATAGCATACTCCATCAATCTTCTTTTGTTTGCTACAATGTCCTTGACATACTTGGCATATTTCGGCACTCCCTGTAAAAAATCAACTACAGGTAAATTAATGTGTACCTGTTTCAGCACTTCAATGAATTTCTTAAAGCAAACTTCTTCGTTGTGCTTCTTTAATCTCTAAGGGAACGGGGGTGGTGGTCTTTCTATCTCAGCTGCCTTTTCCTTCCCCCTCACATCATCATGTTCCCCATCTTTTTCCACTGCTCTAGATTGCTGAGGTGGTCTTTCTGGTTCCACCTCCTTAAGTTGTAGTCCACTCCTTGTGGTCAATACATTGACCTGCTTGGGATTTGGGTCAGTATCACTCGGTAGTCCTCCTCTGGGCATGGTGTTTTGAGCTCCAGCTAACTGTCCAAACTAGTACTCCATCGCCTTTGTAGATAACAGCTGATTTTTCATGTCAGCCGCTAATTTCACATAATCAGCCTGCATTTGCGCTTGGTTAGCTATAATTGTTTTGAACACATCCTCAATGTTGTTGGGTGGTGGAGGAGGTGCATTGTTTCCTCTGTATTGAGACTGAAAATTCTGATGCCCCCCTTGATTTCTCTATACGCCCTGATTCGAACTCTGTCCTTGATGGCTATTACTCCCCCAAGAGAAATTCGGATGATTCCTCCAATTTGAGTTGTAATTGTTGCCATATTGTTGATTGTTGTTCCTCTGGACGTTCCCAACAAAATTTACTGAGTCTGAATTGGTTCCACAACACTCAGCTGAGTGTTCACTACTCCCATATACTTCAAATCATACATGATGAACTGCATTGACTGGGGCTTGTGCTTGGTTCAAGCTCATACTGCTGAAGTGGGTGTTGAGTTGATTTTGCAACGTAGCTATCTGTGCAGCGATAGCTATAAAACCATCTACCTCGAAAACTCCTGCCGCTTTCCTTGTTCCTCCTCGCATTGAATCCGCATTCCATTCTGGATTTCCCTGTGAAATATGATTTAACAAAGTGTAAAGCTTCTCATAAGTCTTCTCCAATGCCTGCCCCCCAACTGCTGAATCTAACAAAATTTTAGTATGTGGTTCCAAACCCTCAATGAATGTGTGCACCAACACATCATTATACTGGTGATGATGAGGACAATCCCTTAACATTGACTTGAACCTCTCCCAAGCTTGATACAAATTCTCACCCTCTCTCTGTTTAAAACTTAGAATCCGACTTCTAAATCTTGTTGTTTTCCCGGATGGAAAGAACCGTATCAAAAATTTTCTTGCAAGATCATCCCAAGTGGTGATAGAATTAGGTGGTTCAGCTTTCAACCACCTCTTTGCTTCCCCCAATAATGAGAATGGGAATAATGTAAGCTTCACATAGTCGGATGATACTCCAGCGGGAATGTAAGTGTCACTTATCTCCAAAAAGTTTTGGAGATGTTGTTGTGGATCTTCATGAGGGAGACCTGTGAATTGCCCGTTGGTGTGCAACAACTGCACCATATTCTGTTTAAGCTCGAACCTCCCTCCTGGCTCTGGTCTGTGAATACTATATGTAACATTATTTGCATGTGGGATTGACACTTCACGGACCGGTCTTGCTGCCATCTCCTCGGACACTAAAACAACCCTCATAAGTGGTGGATTCTGTTGCTGCTCTAGAATTGCCTGTCTTAGCAACTGCAACTTCTTCTCTAGAGCTTCCCTTCTTTGGTGATGAAATTGTTTCTCCGGCTCTATAAATGAATCCACCAACTCCTTATCTCTTGCTAGTGTTCAGAAAAATTCAATACCTGCAAGAGAAAGGCTAAGATCAAGTTGTCAACACTTATATTGAATTTGTAAACTAACACTAAGAAAATAAATTTACCAATTGCCAGTCCCCGGCAACGGCGCCAAAAACTTGTTCGACTCAAAACTACACGCAAGTGCACGTGGTCGTACAAGTAGTAAAGTGGCTTTATTTCAAGCCAAGTATTGATCCCACAGGGAATGAAATCCTGCCCAAGATCAGCGCCATCACTACCAGGGTCCTAGCACCGAAGAAGGAAGACCCAGGTGCATTTACTATACCTTGCACCATTAGGGAGGTTGAGTTTGCAAGGGCTCTTTTTGACTTGGGAGCTAGCATAAATCTGATGCCGCTGCAGTATTTAAAAAGTTAGGCTTTGGAACCCCTATACAGACTTCGATGCGACTACTGATGGCTGACCGAACAGTTAAAAGGACGGTGGAGATTTTGTTTGATGTGCTAGTCAAAGTGGACAAATTCATATTCCTAGCAGACTTCGTGATTCTGGACTGGGAAGTCAATTCAGAGGTCCCCATTATTTTGGGGAGACCATTCCTTGCAATAGGTAGGGCCCTAGTTGATGTGGAAGCAAGTCAGCTTAACTTTCGATTGAACAAAGAAGAGGTTACCTTCAGCATTAGTTGGACCATGAAACAGCCAAAGGAATTCAGCATAGTCTCAGCATAGGAGGATGGAGAAGAGTCACTTCACGAATTTTGAGTAGTCAAGAGACTTGCATCGTGCCACGACTTTAAATCAGGTGTTGCATGGGAGGCAACCCATGGAGGTTTTTTGGTGAAGTCTGAGTAGCCAAAACACCCACGTCGTGCCGTGACGTTAAATCAAGCGCTTCTTGGGAGGCAACCCAAGTTGTAAATGTAAGAAAAAGTTAGTGTTAACGTTTTTTGATGGATGTAGGTGAATAAGATGGAAAATATGATATTGGAAGCAAAAAACTAGAACTTCAGTTCTGGTGCAGAAAAATCACAGAACGAGTCATCGTCTGATGTGACGACTCGTTTAGCCAATTCGTGAAGAGAACTATAGAAAACAAGGGAGCAACGGGTGACTTCACAAGTCGTTTCTCCAAAGAACAAATCGTTAGGTCCCCCGTCAGGTACACTGGCTCAAAGTTGAACTTAAATAAAAAGGGTGATAACAGCTCACTCAATGAATCATTGGGAGACCAAACGAGTCGTTAAGTGACCCGTCGGAAAGCTACATTAGTTCATGGACCACGACTTAGGAAACGACTCTTTGGGTAACACCACAAGTCGTTACTTGAGTCATTAGGTCCCACGTTGGTTAACCTAACCCAACCCATGACTGAAATTGGGAAACTTTTTAAAATTAAAAAATCAACACCACCTGTTTCCACTTACATACTCCCCACAGATAAAACTTCAAATTTCCCTCTTCTCTTCTTCTTCTTCTTCTTCACTAAAACCTCATCGACAAGAATCTTCACCATTGCACACGCATTTACGGAAGCACACTCATAACTACAATTGCACTCCATCTCTGTTAAATCAAATTGTAAGTAATCTTCCCCATGAAAATTTATGGAATGTCATTGCAAATTAATCAAGAAATATTGAAGACCATGTGTGAATGATCTTGAATATACTTTAACTTATATCGTGTTTATATGTGCCTCATGATTTAGATAAACCCTAGGAAGAGTTAAACATTGAATTTCGTTCGTATTTTCACTTGGGTTGATTTTAAATTGAGCTTCTGTGTTTGTTGGGATTGAAACTGGGAAGAGGAGAAAGATTAACAGGAACTCTTGAGCACGAGCCACATCACAAGTCGTTAGGTCACCAAACGACTCATTATGTAGCTCGTCTTGAGTGGTAAAATTAAGCTAATAAATAGTGTAGCTAATGACCAACCTAACGACTCATTGCCTTTGGCAATGACTCGTTGGGAGCAGTTATCAAGTAGACTGGAACAACTTGAAGAAAGGACAGTCTGAGACGACGAGTGACCTCACGAGTCATTGCCAGTGGCAATGACTCGTTTAGTCACCCGTCAGGACCACTGGGCACCAGCTTATAAATGTTTTCTGTTTCATCTCCTCTCATGTACTAACATTGTTTCCACAAGTATAATGGCTCCACGAGGTTCACCAAAGAAGGGTCAAACCAAAAAGCAGGTACCTGAGCGCATTCAACCATCATACCGAAGGCTGAGAGATGATCCATCCTCCTCTGAAGAGTCAAGTGGCTCTGAAGAGGAATATGAGGCATCGGAGGAGCAGCTAGTGAGGAGGACGACTAGGGCTAGGGCTCAACAAACTTCAAATCCGGCAGCCCTGGTCGATACTCCCACTCCACTTGTAAGAGATCTGCCCAGCCGCACTAATGAAAGTGCTAGGGTTGCTGCTGCACTTGATCCTGAGGCTCTCACAACTGGGCATAATACAGAGAGAGTTGATGAATCGCATGCTCAGTGATGGGACTCTGACAATGAGCTGACTGAGACATCGGGCACATCAAATGAGAAACCGAGAAATGTGAGGAGATGGTGTGTCCATGGCATGCGGGCTATATACAATCGAGATATCACTCTCAATGAAAAAGGCAATCTGAAGCGGAGCATTTACGAGGAGCCAAGGATGATCACCACCGGGTTGAAAGACCTTCTTGTGCTACAAGCGGTCTTTGATAAATACAAGTTCAGGTGGTTGACCGAGCCATTAGGTAGCTACAGCCCATGCCTGGACTAAGAGTTTTATGCAGCATATGCAGCCACATTGCAGTGATTGGCATTAGGAGGTCAGGATTAGAAGAAGCGTCCTGCCTTAAATCATGTGTTGGTGCGTGAGACTTCAGTTGATATATCTGAGGAGACGATTTCCAGGATGCTGTATGGGCCAGATTATCACGCTCCGATGAACATGGAAGAGTTTGATCATAGGCTATCTGAGCTGAGGAAAGTCAAAACAAAAAAATTAAATAGCATGGAGCATATACAGTAGTACACTTGGATCTCTCGAATCATTGCCAAAAAGGGTCCACTAGTTGAATGGCTGCATGGTACAGAGTCGTAAATAAAGAAGGCCACTTCGAACTTTCAAGAGAAATTTTGGTGGTCATTAGTGAGGCACAGGATGGTACAAACAAGTAATGACAATATACTCTCACCCGACAGAGCAGCACTGGTAGCCAGCATAATGGAGGTCTATGCAATCAATTTCCCTCGATTCCTTGCTGAGAAGATTTAAGAGCGGGTATAAATGATGGTACGATGATTCCCTTCCCCTGCTTGATTGATAGACTTTGTTGGGAGTCTCGAGTGCCAGAATTGCCATCCGTTGACTAGAGAGTGGTGGTCCAGAAGATTACCGATATCGGGCTGATTCGAGATGATAAAAACCTGGTATCGAGGGTGAGGAATCAAGAAGCTGCATCCGCTGGAGTGACCATAATAGCAGAGGCATTTGGGAGCAGGATGCAGATTGATGCAGCACGGTTCGCCGAGTTAGCGGCCGAGCCTACTGAGGGCAGAGAAACAAGTAGCCAGGCTGAGGCCACAGATGCAGTGGATACCTCCACACCTACCGATGTTCCTGAGTTATCATCTACGGCAGTAGCATCCAGGACATCAATTGCACCTCCACGATCCACTACACCCGAATTAGTCATGGTTTCACAAGAATTTATAGTTGATATGGCTGGGCGGCTAGCTAAAGTAGAGAACCAGCAGGCACACACGGCTCTACAAGTCAAAGTCTTGATGGAGCAGGTTAAGTCGTGGGTATCAAAGGAGTTGGAGACATTGTCCAGTTTGGTGCATAGGCGACTGGATACTTTTGAGAGATGGATGGATGAGCGCCTTGCATAGTTACAGGCGAAGGCATTGTTCGCGGTCTGCTCGGTATATATTAAAAACCGACACGCAAGTGAACATGGTCAAACAAGTAATAACGTGGCTAAGTAGCCAAGTATCGATCCAAGGAGGCTGCTCTAGATACGTAAAATTGCCTAGTTTACTATATCTCTATTCTATTCCTAATTATGTTAACAACAATGCAACCAAGAGTTATTTTGAGTTTTTGTTTCTAAACTATATGTATACTACAATTAATCACACTTAATTACTTTTGAATTTAGACAATGGATATGAACATGCCAAGGTTAAGAACGAGTAATGAACTTGATAATCATGATAATTTGGTTATCCTCTTCCTCATGTTGCTAGCCAAGAACGTTTGCCTAGAAATTAAAACTTTCGTATTTAATTTCACTTTAGAATCATAAACCATCCGTCTACATTTCTGAGATCAAATGCAATTTATGACCTAGCACTACAATTCCGGTTCCTAAGTTGACTAATACGGCTTTCAAGTATATTTCTATCAAGAAAGCACATCAAAACCCAATTTTCCCAAATCAGGTTAAGAACAATACCATATTAATTCACAACTTTCCAATTTCTTGCTCTCTCGAGTGAAATTGGACTTTTTAGATATACATTAATGTTGGCCAATCAATAATGTAGTAAGAAAAAGAATTAATAGAACAACATGCAAGAAGAAGAAGAAACCATATCAATTATCATCAAAATTCATTACACAAGTTCGAAACCTCAGCAGGAAAGGGAATTAGCCACTCATTCTTGGATTAATCATCCTAAAATGAGTGTAAATCATGCATACAATTGAAGGAAAGAAGAAAGGAAGAGAAGAAAACTCTTAGCTTTTCTGTTCTTCAACTGCTACTAACCCACGTTCCTGCTCTCCACTTCTGAACTCAGTCTAAAAACTAAAAACTCATTAAAAATAAACCTAAGTGTGCTATTTATACTAGTGGGAAATTTTTCCCGGAATAACAAGCAACGTGTCACGGAGGCCAACGCGGAGCACTGCCTCCGTGACACGGCGTGGACGCGGACCCTCTCTGGAATTTCATGGTCCGGAGAATTAACCTCAACGTGGCACGGAGGCCATCGCGGAGGCCTATCTCCGTGCCACGGAGCTGACGCGCAGGCATACTAGAAAGTGCCAATTTATTTCACGCCCAGGCAGTGTGCTACCGCGATGGCAGCGTGGCACGGCCCCATCGCGGAGCCCCTATAAATCCTGCATTCCAAGGTCTTTTCCACGCTCGCATCCAAGTCCAACTCCGACATAGTTCCAACATGCAGTTTAGCTCCTAAAAATCACATTTTCCTGCAAAACAAATGCTAATCATGTTGGTTAGTATAAATTCACATTTTATTACCAATTACATGATATTATATACACATTGCACAACAAACAAGGTAAAAATGATACGTTTGAGTATCACTTGGGCATATAAATCTGCCCAAGATCACTTACCCCACACTTAAATCCTTGTTCGTCCTCGAACAACCCATACACAACTCATGCAAATTACATCCCAACTTTCGTCACTATGGTGCAACAATTTACGCTACGGTCATACCGATTATTCAATTTTTGCAAATCATCAAGAAAACATGCTTGGTCGTACAAGACAATGACCTTAATACATCAAGGCTTCCTAGACTTTTAAGAATTGATTCTTGATATCGGCAAACTCATGCAAATCAGCTAATCAAGAAATCCGACACGAAAATCAATCTTTCATCAAGCATGTGCCCTCACAACTCGAGAGAAATTTCCCCTTTATGTTCATGCAACACACAAACATGCAAGTAGGGGCATATAAAAATTAATTTCACTCTCTCTCCCGAAAGAATTCACATGCATCATGTCATGACCCATAGGCTTGCCGTTAGTGTATTACTCCACTAATATAAAGAAATACAATATAGGATCAAATAGGACTTTTAATGGGTTGTAACGGGGCTATGGATCTAGTATATATATATATTGGATTAGCCAATAATAGTCGCTAGCATCCTTAAGCGCCTTTTCAACTCATTCCCATTGACTCATGGACATTGTTCCTCTCTTTTCTCTTTTTCTCCCATTCATGCTGGTTTACTTTCATACAGCCCATTTCATCAGGCACACTTGACACAAAACAAAGGGTTTTCATGTACCTTCACTATCATTTAATTACAACAAGTGCCTCTTCAATGTCATCTTTTCTTTCCTCACTTTGCTTTTCTTTTCTTTTCACTCTTTTCACTCTTTAACACTTTGGGAAACATTTTCTGTTCTTTGTAAGCGCTTAAGAGCTTCTTTTAGACTTTAAGGCTAATGAAAAGAAGGAATAAAGCTTAGTTCATACAATTCTGGACAAAAGAAAGAAATTGGCTAAAGGCTTAACGGGCTGACTAGGGTATACAACATATAAAAAGGTAGAATTTGACAAGAAAAAAATGGAAACTATCGGTTAAAACAAAGGAATGCCTACATCCTTTCCAACACTACACCTCCTTCATTTCGTTTTGTACACACACCAGGCAAGTTCTAGACAATTCACAATGACATGGAATAGCAAAACCTCACTTCACACTTCATGCACATGCTCGAATCAAGATGCATTCACAGACTCTTTAATTAGTCAATTACATGAATTCAAGATTAAGCCTCAATCATAATGAACCAAATTCTATAGCCTAGGTAACTAAACATATTTACAGAATTGCATGCTTTCAAACGAATCACTTTCACATTTTGAACATCAATTGCAACACGCAACGAAATTTTAGCAACCATAAGCAACTACAGTTTATTGATGCAATCCACCAAAGAAAACTAAAAAGAAACAACAAATAAAAATCCTACTCCTACCGACTACATTTCCCTTAAGACGGTCGTCATCCATCCATCATCGGGAACGGTCACTAACTATGAGATCGGTTCAATGGGACTATTCTCGGTAAAAGAACGGAAAACAAACTCCGAGAAACCCAAAAAAATAAAAATCAAAAAATTTTTTTTGCAACACATCGATCATTTCGATAGAAAGAAAATATTTACAAGTGCAAAATATTTTCGCAAAAATTTTGAAAAATATCGATCATGTCGATAGAGAAAACAAAATATTTACAAAATTTACAAAATTATTTACAATGGCAACCATAACTTTCAAAACACACATCATTAGCCACAAAACAAATATATACACATGCATCGCAAATCAATTCACAACAGGGAAAGCACAACATACATAAACAGCAAGGAAAAATTATACAGCAATTTAGAGCCTTGACCTAGCACCTAACTACTCCCCACCCCACACTTAAATCGAACACTGTCCCCAGTGTTCACTAAAATACAAAGCACAAAATTTTGGGTGGTGGAACTCCCTGCTTAGTCGAAATATTCGACTTCCTCATCCGGTGCTGCGGCCTCGACGCCCATATCTGAATCAGCTCCATCGTCGTCATAGGACTCCACATCGGAGTCCTCACGACGTGTCTCCTCATCAGTAGGGACATCGTCATCAGTCGGCTCCACGAAGGCTGGCCCCACCTTGCATAAGGCTCTGGCGTTCTCGCCAAAGGGGTAGTCCAGCTCCAGCTGCCATAACTCCTCCTCGGTGGCTGGTCTCCCACCTATCCTTAGCTGCAGCATCTGCATGCCGAACATACGGGCCATGTACTGATCTTCACGAGCATGTCGCTCGCCCAAAGTCTGCACAGGTCCGTGTGTAGTGTCGGGGGCCTTAGTCTTTGTCACATCAAGGGCCCTCCGCTCCAGCTGCGGAATGTAATCCAAGGCTTCTTCCTCGATGTCGAGGCCTCGGAGGAAGGTGGTGATGAGTCCGCCAAACCCGTATCTGTGGCCCTGGTGCAGTCTGGCTCTCTTCATGGCGGATATTATGACCGCCCCCACATTAATATCAAGCCCTTTCATAAGGGCATACACCAAGCAGACACGGTCCCGGGTCACGTCTGTCATATGAACTCCCGGGATCAAACACGAACATATAATTTTTAGCCAGATTCTGGCCTCCCTGTTCGTCTGCGAATAAGGCAGAGTCTGGTGGTAACCCCTCTCTTTGTGTCTACTCCATTGGGCTGTGGATCGAGCCCCACACAACGTACGTCTGATGTCAGCGTACGGTGGGGTGATGTTGAGCTGGCGGAGAATGTGGGCGTCTGTGTCCCGCACTCCAACGATGGCATTCAGCTGCTGGGGTTCCAAAGTGACAATCTGCCCTCTGATTTTAATAGTGTGGCTTCTGATGGCCGGGTTCCAGTGGGCATAAAATTCCCGGACCAAGTGAAGGTTGCACTTCTTGGGCTCCTGAAAAATAAAGCTGTGCCTAGCTGCCTCAATCCTCTGTACAATGCGAGGGAACTCCTGTGCGAGTGGTTCCCTAGCAATATGTTCCTCGGGGAAGTACTTGTTTTCTTTGTGCTTCGCATACCATTTCTTTCCTTCATCGGTGACCCATCGTGTTCCGTATCGGCGGTGTTGACCGCGCGGAACAGCGGGTGCCGCTGGGACTGCAGTGCCCAGTCTCATCCTTTTTCTGCCTGTGCCTGAGGTAGAAGCACCCTTGCCTTTGTCTTGTCTGCTAGCCATTGTACCTGTCAGTTTACACAAACAAGCACAACGTTAAGCTAAATAGTTGTTAGCTTCGGCTAAGGTTGGGTTACACAAAATTTACCCCACACTTAGTCCTTAACAATATTTACAAAATTTCAGCAAGGATAGCTCTATTTACAACCCCAAACACAAACAACTATACACATATTGCTAAGTGCGTTCGTAACAAAACTTCGACCGCATAACGATTAGTGTACTACTCAGACTTCATACAGCTAATTCCCCATCCTGCTATCGCTAGCAATTCAACCATCGCACAAGCAACAAAATAACCACAAACTAAAAACAACTAGAAAAACATTTTATATACAAGCTAATCTAACAATCTAACCAATTCACACATTATGCAATTTCCCACAAAAATTCAAGAATTAGTCGTCTTCGAACATTTACACAATATTTACCACGACTTATCTCAAATAATAAACACACCCCGGCATCAATTTCACCAAACAATCAAGTTGCCCAAGTCAAATTTAACAACCCAAGCCCTAGAATAGAGTTCGACAATCAAATTTTGAATTATTTACATAATCGACACGTTCAAACGCTAACTACAACAATCCGAACATAATCAATCACAAAATAATTCAACATCATGTTTAATTTCTACCTAGGGTGATATTTCTCACCTTACATGCCCAAATTTGACAAAAATCGCCAAAAAATTGAGTTAGACGATGAAAACATACCTTAGAATTGAAGAATCGGAGAAACTTGACGTTTTTCTTTGCCTACCAACGTGGCACGTTGCTTGGGGAGGGGGAAATAGGTGTTTGGTCGCGGAGGGAAGAGAGAATGGGGGAATTTGGGGCGAAATTGGGGTTATTATTTAAAGGAAACACGCGGGTCACCCGGAAACCCGGTGTGACCCGGCACTGGGATAAGGGCAACGTGTCACGGAGGGTAACGCGGAGCCCCTCCTCCGTGACACGGAGCCAACGCGTTGGCTTACTGGAATTTTGAAAAATCCAGATTTGCCTTCAACGTGTCACGGAGGCCAACGCGGAGCATTGCCTCCGTGACACGGCGCCAACGCGCCAGTGCTCTGTTTCACCAACAATTTTTATTTTTCATACCTCGCCTCGTTTCCTCGATTCCATGTATTTTTCCTCCGTTATACCTGAAAATCACCTCACTAACCAAAAATTGGTTAAATTAATAGATTTCCCTACTAAAAATAAAAATTACTAATTAAAATGCAAATCTAAACCTAGTCAAGAAAAAGAAAATAAAATAAAATAAAAATTTTACACTAAAGAAAGAGAAAAAAGAAAAAAATATATTTTTCACGGGTTGCCTCCCGTGCAGCGCCTGGTTTAACGTCGCGGCTCGACGTCCTTTAAGCTCATTTATCTACTAGGGAGATGGACGATTTGTCCCGATCATGATCATCCCCCAGTAGTTCTCAACCTTGTCCGGTGGCGTACCTAGTAACTCTCGGGAATCGCTCAATCTGTTAGCCTTCCCATGATCAATTACGTTGATCACCGAGAGATCCTTATAAACAGTAGGGAGCTTAGGTACCTTGTACACGTCGAACACTTCGACCTTGTCATGTGCTCGCATCGTGAGTTGACCCGCAGCTACATCAATTAATGCCTTTCCAGTTGCCAAAAAGGGTCATCCCAAAATAAATGGGACTTCAGCATCTGGTTCAAAGTCCAGAACAATAAAATCGACCGGAAAAATGAGGGAGCCTACTTGCACTAACACATCCTCAACAATGCCATCCGGCTTAGCCAAAGACCTGTCTGCTAGCTGCAAGATTACCGTTGTAGGTCTAGGACTCCCTAGACCTAACTTTCTGAATACCGAAGATGGCATCAGATTTATACTTGCCCCCAAGTCGCATAATCCACGCGCTCGGATACTTTTCCCAATAGTCAACTGGATAGTGAAACTTCCAGGGTCTTTCAGTTTTGTGGGCAACCTATTCTGAATACGGGAAGTGCATTCCTCCGTTAAAGCTACCGTGGCATACTCAGTCAAGCGACTTTTGTTGGCCACGATGTCTTTGATATACTTCGCATATTTTGGCACACCCTGCAAGACATCAACAAGAGGTAAGTTAACATGTACCTGTTTAAGTACCTCCATGAATTTTTGGAAACACGCCTCCTCCTTGTGTTTCTTAAGTCGTTGAGGGAATGGGGGTGGAGGCCTTGCTGGTTCAGCTTCTTTACTCTTCCCCTTATCAGAACTTTGCTCTCCCTCAACATCTGCTGCTCCTGACTTTTGAGGCGGTCTTTCTGGTTCCACCTCCTTCAATTGTAAACCACTCCTCGTGGTCACTGCATTTACCTGCTTCGGATTTGGATCTGTGTCGCTAGGTAGTCCTCCTCTGGGTCTAGTATTTTGGGCACTAGCAAACTGCCCAAACTGATATTCAAGAGCCTTGGTCTCCAATTGATTGTTCTTTACTTCGGCTGCCAATTTGACATAGTCAGCCTGCAATTGTGCCTGATTAGCGATCATGGTTTTGAACATCTCCTCAATAGTAGGTGATGGTGGTGGAGGAGGGGCATTGTGATTTCTGAAATGCGTCTGATAGCCTTGTTGCCCTCCTTGGTTTCTGTGCATACCCTGTCCTGAACCTTGGCCTTGTTGATTGTTGCTACCCCACGAAAAATTCGGATGGTTCCTCCAATTCGAGTTGTAGCCACTACCAAACTGCTGTTGATTCCTTTGTGCATTGCCCACAAAGTTAACAGAATCAGGATTTGCACCACAGCATTCAACTGAATGCTCACTACTACCGCACACTTCACACCACATCTGTTGGACTGCATTGACGGAGGCTGAAGGCTGGTTCAAATTCATATTGCTGAAGTGAGTGTTTAACTGATTTTGCAAAGCAGCTATCTGTGCAGCGATAGTTGTGAATCCATCCACTTCAAGCACTCCCGCTGCTTTCCTTGCTCCACCTCTTGAAGAATCTGCATTCCATTCCGGATTGCCTTGTGAAATTTGGTTGAGCAAAGTGTACAGCTCCTCATAAGTCTTCTCCAGCACTTGCCCTCCAGCTGCTGAGTCTAACAAAATTTTAGTGTGGGGTTCCAAACCCTCAATAAAAGTGTGTACCAACACCTCATTGGACTGATGATGATGAGGACAGTCCCGCAACATGGACTTGAATCTTTCCCAAGCTTGATAAAGATTTTCTCCTTCCCTCTGTTTAAAACTTAGAATCTGACTTCTAAGTTTAGCTGTTTTACTCGAAGGGAAAAATCTGATCAAAAACTTCCTTGCAAGATCATCCCACGTTGATATAGAGTTGGGTGGTTCAGCTTTTAACCACCTCTTGGCTTCACCAAGTAAGGAAAATGGAAATAAGGTGAGCCGAACATAATCAGGTGACACTCCAGCCGGTATGTAAGTGTCGCTTATCTCCAAAAAGTTCTGGAGATGTTGTTGCGGATCTTCGTGAGGGAGACTGGTAAACTGCCCGCTAGTGTGCAAAAGTTGCACCATATTTTGCTTTAACTCAAATCTCCCTCCAGGCTCTGGTTTGCGGATGCTGGAATGTACATTATTAGCGTGTGGGATTGCCACCTCGCGAACCGGCCTGGCTGCTACTTCCTCGAGCACTAACACTGCCCGCACAACTGGTGGATTTGGTTGCTCCATCATAGACTGTTTAAGCAACTGCAACTTCTTCCGAAGAGCTTCTCTACGTTGACTATGCAATTCACGTTCTGGCTCTAAGTAAGATTCCACCAGCTCCTTTTCCCTTGCCAGTGTTCACAGAAATAAAAATCTGCAAAATACAGGCTAAGACCAAGTTGTTAACACTTAAGAAAATAAAAATACAAATACAGTAAATTTACACTAAACAAAATTTTACAAATCGCCTAGCCTCCCCGGCAGCGGCGCCAAAAACTTGTTCGCGGTCTGCTCGGTATATATTAAAAACCGACACGCAAGTGCACGTGGTCAAAAAAGTAATAAAGTGGCTAAGTAGCCAAGTATCGATCCAAGGAGGCTGCTCTAGATACGTAAAATTGCCTAGTTTACTATATCTCTATTCTATTCCTAATTATGTTAACAACAATGCAACCAAGAGTTATTTTGAGTTTTTGTTTCTAAACTATATGTATACTACAATTAATCACACTTAATTACTTTTGAATTTAGACAATGGATATGAACATGCCAAGGTTAAGAACGAGTAATGAACTTGATAATCATGATAATTTGGTTATCCTCTTCCTCATGTTGCTAGCCAATAATGTTTGCCTAGAAATTAAAACTTTCGTATTTAATTTCACTTTAGAATCATAAACCATCCGTCTACATTTCTGTGATCAAATGCAATTTATTACCTAGCACTACAATTCCGGTTCCTAAGTTGACTAATACGGCTTTCAAGTATATTTCTATCAAGAAAGCACATCAAAACCAAATTTTCCCAAATCAAGTTAAGAACAATACCCTATTAATTCACAACTTTCCAATTTCTTGCTCTCTCGAGTGAAATTGGACTTTTTAGATATACATTAATGTTGGTCAATCAATAATGTAGTAAGAACAAGAATTAATAGAACAACATGCAAGAAGAAGAAGAAACCATATCAATTATCATCAAAATTCATTACACAAGTTCGAAACCTCAGCAGGAAAGGGAATTAGCCACTCATTCTTGGATTAATCATCCTAAAATGAGTGTAAATCATGCATACAATTGAAGGAAAGAAGAAAGGAAGAGAAGAAAACTCTTATCTTTTCTGTTCTTCAACTGCTACTAACCCACATTCCTGCTCTCCACTTCTGAACTCAGTCTAAAAACTAAAAACTCATTAAAAATAAACTTAAGTGTGCTATTTATACTAGTGGGAAATTTTTCCCGGAATAACAAGCAACGTGTCACGGAGGCCAACGCGGAGCACTGCCTCCGTGACACGGCGTGGATGCGGACCCTCTCTAGAATTTCATGGTCCGGAGAATTAACCTCAACGTGGCACGGAGGCCATCGCGGAGGCCTATCTCCGTGCCACGGAGCTGACGCGCAGGCATACTGGAAAGTGCCAATTTATTTCACGCCCAGGCAGTGTGCTACCGCGATGGCAGCGTGGCACGGCCCCATCGTGGAGCCCCTATAAATCCTGCATTCCAAGGTCTTTTCCACGCTCGCATCCAAGTCCAACTCTGACATAGTTCCAACATGCAGTTTAGCTCCTAAAAAACACATTTTCCTGCAAAACAAATGCTAATCATGTTGGTTAGTATAAATTCGCATTTTATTACCAATTACATGATATTATATACACATTGCACAACAAACAAGGTAAAAATGATATGTTTGAGTATCACTTGGGCATATAAATCTTCCCAAGATCAGGCGTTATCTCGATGGTACGTAGAGCTGGGACCGCTACGATCCAAGGTGAGGGACTTGGCCGCATGGTAGGTGGCTGCTATACCTCCACCGGTACTTCCCGTGATTGATGATGAGTTTGAAGAGGAGATACCACCTATTTTTTATTTCATCATGGAGGAGCCGGTGGCACATGACAAGGGAAAGAGGCCTCGTGAGGAGGCAAGTGATGATGATGATGCGTCTCTACTCTGTCAGCAAAAATGGGAGCAGAGTGAGATGGAGCGAGCGCTGCACGAATCGAGAGAGGAGGCTCGACTGAGAGTCGAGACTGAGGCAGCGAGAGCTCGTGGAGAAGGAACGAGCTCAGTTGGATTTGAGAATGCTCCGAGTCAACCCGACAATATTGGAAGTTGATATTGGAGGCATATCTACACCCTCCACTGACCAGGTAGCTGACACCTAGGTTGCACAAGTATGTTCCCTATTTCCTTAGTTCTTTTTTGGTATATATATGTGTCGAGGACGATGCATGCTTTCTTGATGGGAGTGGGGAAGGATACTTGTGCATTTTGTTTTGCTGAATATAACCCAAGGGTTTTTCTTACCGAATATATTTTCCCTCGGATGTTCCATATCTAGTAGACCCGACATGTTTAGGATTTTATTTTGTGTTTTTGTTTTTTTTGTGTCAGTCGAAAGAAAGTTATGAAAACTGGAAGCAGTCAAGAGCTTAAAATGTAAATTTTTTATTTTTGATAATTTGACACCCCTCCAAAAAATTTGTATATGTGTATGTGAGAGTTGACAAGTATGACCTTTGTGAATCTTTGTATGGCATTGAAACTATGAACTTGTTTATCATTGTATGACTGTACCTGAACCAGAGATTGGTAGAAGTGATGATGTTGACCTGTGCTATGTGTGAAGTGAGGTTAAATAGCTGAATTCAATTGCGTGTGTCAATATAGAACTTGTCTGGTCAGTCGTACCAAGATAGAGGATAAGGAACTAGGAAAGGATCATAGGCCGTTTTTGATTTATAAGTCCACTTTAGCCTTAAATGACCTACCAAAGAAAATAAAAATCCTTTGATCCAAATGTTTGTGCTTAAATTGACCTTTCTTTCCGTTCACACCAATTCACCTACTTGATTTTATTAAGAATGAACTTGTTTTGGCCTTTGTCCCTCCTTGGACATTATGAACTTCAACTCAGGAAAATGGCCTAAGTTGAGGGTGGCTACTATAGGGGTGATTAAGAAGAGTCGGGTGGAATGAGAACTGGGTAATGAAAAAGAAAATAATGGGTGTGGTATGCATAGAAAAAGAGTCAATAATGCTGTTAATGAGCAAATAAAAAAGTGCAAAGTGCAAAAGAGCAAATAAAAAAATTGCAAAGTGTAATTATAGCAGTGACAGCAAGTACAGTTGAAATAAATGAAAAACTGCATCCATATTTGCAAAAGAAGAAAAGAAGAGTTGTTACAAGGATAAAGGGAGAAAAAATCAAAATAAAGGCGAAAAGTGGAAGTCAAGAAGTGTGTTGTGCCAAGGAGGGTTGAGTTACTAAAATCCATATGTACCATACCCGAGCCCGAGCATACTTTACAAGCCAAAAAAGTCCTATAGTAATCCTAGTTAATTGTCCAAAAATCAAGATATTGAAAGTAAAGGCAAGCCTATGGTATTGTATGCATACAATTCAAATTTCTTTGTGAGAGTGAGTGGATCTTACCTAGTCCCAAGAGAAATATATTGAGATAATCATATACACATGTGTGAGTGTGGGACTTTTTTGAGGTGAGAGCACTTTGTCAACAAAATCGTCTGCAAATTGTTGGGGCAGTGTTATAGATTTATGTGCGTGTTGTAGGTGACTGTATTTTGCCATGTTTTGATTCCTCTGTGTTATGATTGGAAATTTTTCATATGCATAGTGTTTTTAGTTGATACAATGAGGGAGGGGTTAGAACATTTGATTTTGATGTATAAAAATGATTGTTGTAAGTTTCCTAGAGTTCTTCCGATTGAAGCGTCAAAGTAGTCTAGTTTGTTTTGTTTTATTTTGTTTTTGCCCGAGGACATGCAAAAGTTCTAAGTTGAGGGTGTTGATATGCTGTGATTTTACAGCACTTTTGATGCTTAAAACCAAGAAATTATGCACATTTCAGGTATGTTTATTTGGGTATAAGGTATTTTGTGTTTAATGTGCAGGAAAAAAGGTTTGGAAGTGAATTTGAACAAATAAATGCTGAAAACAACTGAAAGGTGACTGCCAGGCACTTAACGAGTCGTTGGCAGGAGGCACGTCCCATCACTTGAGGCGTGGGCAAGAAAATAGATTTTTGAAGAAGTAAAACAGTGTACTTGATAAGTTGGAGGAATGACTCATTACACCTGGTAACGAGTCGTGAGGTCAATCGTTGGGAAAGAAAATTCCAACAAAGTTGCCAGTGAAGTTGACGACAGACATCATGAGTCATCACATGAAGGAATGATTAGTTGGAAGGCCACTGGAACCATTCGTGAAGTGCACTGGATATTTGAGGGAGTCAGTCCACCAGGGACCTAACTACTCGTGCTTAGGCATGACGAGTCATTAGGTGACCCGTTACCAAGCCTGGGTATGTTGCTGAGGATGACTGTTGTAAGCAAGGAACGACTCGTCAGAAGGCCTAACGACCTGTCACCTAGCCCATTGCCACTGCCGACCTGGTTTCCAGTTTTATTTAGAAAAAGAATTCCTTGGAACTATAAATACCCAAATTAGGTTTATTTTTAGCAGACGATTTTTAGAGAGGATCTGGAACAAATTTTGAGGCTATTCATGAGAGAATTTTCTTACAATTGTTCTTGATTCAATAAACGAAAGCAACATTGGAGTTTTATTCAATCTACGTGATTTTTATTCTATAATAATTTGTAAGTTAAAATTATGATTTCTTAAATATTTTGTGATTGTGATAGCACAAACATGAGTAGCTAAACACAAACATAGGTAAAAATACTTAGTGATTTTTGAACGGAGTTTTATGCATGTATTGTTTTCCCTTCGTTTTGATTGATTCTTGACGGTTTCAAATGTTAGGACTTTCCTTATTCTTACTTCCTGGATCAAGGAGGTAAAGAATGGGAAAAGGGATTAACAATGGAGATTTGAGGCTATCAACCCTCATTTAATAGCTTGAACTTGTCCGGGAATAGCTAATCCGATATTAACGGTAATAATCAACTAAAGTACACCCGTATACGGACCAAGTTGTGTGGTGAAAATCATCTAGATATGGGACTAACCACTTAGGTGAATCTAACTTACCAATATTGCATGTTAAACACCGGAATAGATCACTAGTGTATAAGCCCTGTGGTTATGAAATCTTGGGGAACACAATCCTAGTCAAATCGTTAATTGAATATAAACAAAATTTGATTTCAATATTCAGCAATTATACTTTGTTTATTATTCTATATTTTTTCCCCTTTGGAAATAAGTAAATCAATAGTAATAGTTATTCACATTAACCTAAGTTCTTACCATATTCCCTGTGGGATCGACCTGAACCTTTGTTGGGTTCTATATTTGACAATCGACCACTTATATCTCAATTGCGAGGTGTAATTTGGGCGACATCACTAGTTCAGCAGCCCCTTCCCCACGCTCAACACATTAGGGGGCATCTACTAGCACAACTGGTGGTCAGCACCAGAACAGATTCTATGCTTTAGCTTCCCATCAAGAGCAAGAGTCTCCCTAGATATGGTCACGAGTATGTTGCGAGTTTTCCATATTGATGTATATGCCTTGCTATATCTAGGGGCTACCTTGTCTTTTGTGACACCATATATAGCCAGTAGCTTCGGAGTCAGTCCCCATGTCTTGTCAGAACCCTTTTCAGTTTTCACTCAAGTAAGTAACTCAATTATAGCTAGACAGGTGTATAGAGGTAGCCCAGTCTCAGTCCTTCATAAGGTCACCTCAGCAGACTTGATAAAGTTATCCATGACCCATTTTGATGTTATTCTCGGCATATATTGGCTATTTGCATGCTATGCTTCAGTTAATTGTAGAACCCGGGCAGTAGAGTTCAGATTTCTGGGTGAGCCAGTCTTAGAATGGAAGGGTAGTTCAGTTGTTCCTGTAGTTCGATTCATTTCCTACCTTAAGGCCAGGAAAATGATTTCTAAGGGTTGCATGTACCATCTAGTTAGGGTTAAGGATGTCGAGTCTGAAACCCCAACTATCTGGTAAGTACCAGTAGTAAGTGAGTATCCAGAGGCCTTTCCTGATGATTTGCTAGGTGTCCCTCCCGAGTGGGAGATTGATTTCGATATAGATCTTCTCCCCGACATGCAGCCTATATCTATTCCACCCTCCAGAATGGCTCTAGCCGAGCTAAAAGAGTTAAAGGATCAGTTGAAGAACCTTTTAGATAAGGACTTTATTAGGCCGAGTAAGTCTCCATAGGGTGCACCAGTGTTATTTGTTCGGAAGAAGGATGGTTTGCTTCGGATGTGCATTCACTATCGGCAGTTAAACTAGGTCACCGTTAAGAATAGGTATCCCTTACCCAGGATCGATGATTTGTTCGATCAGATTCAGGGTGCCAAGTGCTTCTCCAAGATTGATCTCAGATCCGGGTAACACCAGCTTAGGGTTCGGGAGAGTGACATCCCGAAAATCACTTCCAAGACTCGGTATGGTCACTACGAATTTGTTGTTATGTCTTTTGGGCTAACCAATGCCCCTGCAACTTTTATGGATCTAATGAACAGGATGTTCAAGGAATATTTGGACATGTTCGTGATCGTGTTCATCAATGATATCCTTATATATTCTCGGAGCGAGGAGGAGCATGCCGCTCACTTGAGAGTAGTGCTTCAGACTATCAAGGATCGTCAGTTGTTTGCAAAGTTCAGCAAATGTGAGTTTTGGTTGGACTACGTGGCAGTCTTTGGCCATGTGGTATCGAGTGAGGGCATAAAGGTAGATTCTCAGAAAATCGAGACGGTGAGGAATTGGCCCAGACCGGTGAACCCATCAGATATAAGGAGCTTTTTGGGTTAGCCGGTTACTATCAGAGATTTGTTGAGGGCTTTTCATCTATTGTAGCACCTTTGACCAGGTTAACTCAAAATAAGGTAAAGTTCCAATGGTCGGAGGCTAGTGAGAAAAGCTTCCAAGAGTTGAAGACTGGACTCACTTCAACACCAATGTTAACCGTACCCGAGGGTATCGATGGTTTTGTGGTGTATTGTGATGCTTCGAGAATCAGACTTGGGTGTGTGTTGATGCAACGTGGGAAAGCAATAGCATATGCCTCAAGACAATTGAAAGTCCACGAGAAGAATTACCCAACCCATGATCTTGAGTTGGCCGCGGTGGTGTTCGTATTGAAGATATGGTGGTATTACTTGTATGGGGTCCATGTGGATGAATTCATGAATCACAAAAGCTTGAAATATGTGTTCATGTAGAAAGACCTCAATCTTCGGCAAAGGAGGTGGCTGGAGCTACTAAAGGACTATGACATGTGTGTCCTTTACCACCCGGATAAGGCTAATGTGGTAGCGGACGCACTTAGTAGGCTCTCTATGGAGAGTGTGTCCCATGTGGATGAGGGAAAGAAAGAGTTGGTGAAAGATGTCCATTGACTTGAGAGGTTGGGAGTTAGATTGGTCGACTCGACCGATGACGGTGTTGTTGTGCAAAACGGATCAGAATTGTCCTTGGTGACAGATGTGAAAGCCAGAAAAAATGAGGATTCAATTTTGGTAAAGCTGAAGGAAGCCATTGGAAGTCAGAAGGTGGAGGTCTTCGCCCAAGGGGGATGTCACGCCCCACCTTGGGAGGCATGACTGGCACCTGGTGCCCCACTAGGATCTGAACAGACTTAACTGACTGAGGTTAATCACTCCTGGTTCAGGCTTACTCCCCAACTCAAGAAAACCACGAGCTATATCTCGGTTGTAAACACAGCCCCCAGCCGACAAGGCCTTATAGACACCTATAAAAGAAAATCAGCTAGCTAGAAACAACAACAACAGGGAATCTTATAGGGGCCGACAAGACTACCATAATGTCTAGTTATGACTGTAAAGTAAATCCAAAGCTATGCTAAACTATGGCCGACAAGGCTGCTAATCTATCAGCTAAATAAGGCCCCACATAGCCAACATGTAAACTAAAACACATATAGGCCCCACACGGCCAATAACAGCTAACCACAGGGAAAAGGAATCAATCTGCAAGCCTCTAGGAGTAATATGATGGTTGTGACAGGGCCCCGACCTACCTATGAATTGTACAATCAAAAATAAGTAACCTTCTATCTACAAGCTCTGGAAGAAAAGAGCTAACTGCTCTAGTGAGGCTGACTGAAAGCTACGAGGGACCTGCTCCTCGTCTATCTGTACCTGCAGGCAAGCGATGCAGCACCCCAGAAAGGGCGTCAGTACAATATGTACTGAATATGTAAGGCAATAACCATAAATGACTGAAATAAATAGATAGAACTGAAAACAACTGAAAAGAAAGAATAGAGATCATACTTGAGTAATAGACGTCTTACTTTCTAATTATCAATAACTAAAGCAAACATAAACCTTACCTGACCCCCATGAGCCGGAAGGTACAACCAGCACAAAATAACCAACCTGGGGCCCCCATAATCCCAGTGAGTACACCTCATTCTATATACCCCCAATCCAAGGTCACACTAGGTCAACTAATAGTTATAGTCGTCCTAACAATCCCCTGGGTCTCCAACTGAGCCCGCTCGGCCCCTGACTGTAATTGTGTATGAGTCCAGTGGACTCTTGATATCTGCACCCCGAGCACCAGGCTCGACGGGGGTGTATATAAGGCTAACTACGGCATATGAGGATCTGGAACCCCATCTTCATCACTGGTGGACGGCATACAGCTCCGTAGAGCGGCGTCATCTCGCCCCTGGCGAGCGTCGACACAGCTAATAACCCTAGGGTTGGTCACGAAGGCTATACAGGCATAATTTATCCTAAACTAATATGGAATACTGATCTCAACTAATAACAACAACTAATCATAATAGACATGCTTCTGGTAATCTTACTAGATTTCAAACTGACCTATCATGCTTAAAGAACTAACTTGCCAAAGGAAACTGCCTTAACATACCTTGTTCGCTGATTACTGGTTAACTGGCGTGTTTCAGCTCGTATTCAACCACTTTTCTCAACTGCAATCATATTACTGCAAGAATAAGCCTAATTTTAATGCTAAATCTAAAGAAAATAATAACTTTACATATAAATGTTAACTATATTTCGACTTAGCGAAACACGATTGAAAACTCGTAATTTCTCAAAAATCCAGAAGGGGGAAGTTCTTAATGTAAGACTATGATGGTATTGACACTACTTTGAAGCAATTCCAAAAAAATTTAGCTTGGCAGGGTTATGATTCACCAGGCGAATTTTGCGAAACTAACTCCTTAGTAATGCTTTTTGTAGCCTTATACTTCGATGCCCGAAGTTAATTTGGATTTGAACGGCGTTTCGTAGCGTAAACGGGTGAAAAATGTTGGTTTCCATCGTTAGTTCTCTCCTCTGCCCAATTATATATATATATATATATATATGTTATAATGACATCAAAAGGAGTAATATATATATACTTGAGCCGGTGGACAGAGGTCCGTGGCACGGACCCTGTCGTGCCAATCCTTGGCTGTTCCACGGAGCCTATCGTGCCCATCCTGGGCTTGCCATGTTGCCCCTTTAGGAAGCTGGTCTAGCCTTCTCCTGTGCGGTCCCGACTCCGTGTTCGTCCGACCATTCCTCGGCCCTTTCTCGTATGTATTGTACTCTAAAACTCTTAACCAACGTACAAATAGGCCGTCTAAACATTAGAAACTTACGGGATGTAACATCCTCCCCCTTTAGGAACATTCGTCCTTGAATGTTAACTTCAGCTTGTGGGAACTCCAATTCTTTTAACTGTTTATTCTGGAAAAATTTCGGCAGAGCCTCCCCTGTAATTTGGACTATATGAAAAATATAAAACGCAGAAAATTCCAATATAAGCACTTCATATAACACTATAAAAACTATTTCACATAAGGCTAGAGTCAACTGAGCAATATATATGTAGCACAAATCATGAAACAACAACTGAATCAATAACTTAACTTAACTGCATAATCTGGACTAGGTCTGGAACAAATGAGGGTATTGGATTTCATGTCGTTCTCAGTTTCCCAAGTCATTTCCTCTCTATTCCTGTTCCTCCATAGTACTTTAACAGAGGCAACATCTTTAGTCCTCAACCTGTGAACCTGTTGATCTAATATAGCTATTGGAATCTCTTCATAGGCTAATTCCTCGGTAACCTGGAAATCCTCAACTGGCACAATTCAGGATGGATCCCCTATGCACTTTCGTAGCATCGACACATGAAAGATTGGCTGAACAAATTCCAACTATGAAGGTAACTCTAGCTCATATGCCACCTGGAGTATTCGATGTGGCCCAATAAACCTCGGGCTAAGCTTACCCTTTTTACCAAACCTCATCACGCCTTTCATCAGCAAGACTTTTAGAAATATGCAGTCACCTACATTGAACTCCAGGTTTCTATGCCATACATCCGCGTAAGATTTCTGGCGGCTCTGAGCTGTCAGCAGATGCTCCCTGATAAGCTTCACTTTCTCTTCTAACTAATGAATTATATATGGCCCAATTAACCCTGATTCTCCAACCTCGAACCAACCAATTGGGGACCTACATTTCCGCCCATATAAGGCCTCATAAGGTGCCATTTGGATTGCCGAATGATAACTATTATTGTAAGAAAACTCAATAAGCAGTAATTGTTCATCCCAGCTACCTTCGAAATCCAGCACACGCGCTCGTAACATATCCTCGAGTGTTTGAATTGTATGTTCTGCCTGTCCTTCTGTCTTATAACCTGCGTCCCGAGGCCTTTCTGAAAGGACTACCAAAATTTAGCTGTAAACTGAGCTCCTCTGTCAGAAATAATCAATAATGGAACACCATGCAATCGAACTATCTCTCTGATATATAGTTCAGCATAATCTTCAGCTGAAAAAGTAGCCCTTACTGGCAAAATTTACACCTGGAATCAAATTTACACCTGGTACGAGGTAACCCTGTCACAAAATCCATATTAATTGCCTCCTATTTCCATATAGGCACTACTATCTCTTGTGTCAGTCCGCCGGGTTTTTGATGTTCAGCTTTCACCTATTGGCAATTGGGACATTGAGCCACAAATTCTGCTATCTCCTTTTTCATTGCCGACAACCAATAAATCTCTTTTATGTCATGATACATTTTTGTTGAACCCGTATAGTTCAGCATAATCTTCAGCTGAAAAATTAGCCCTTACTGGCAAAATTTACACCTGGAATCAAATTTACACCTGGTACGAGGTAACCCTGTCACAAAATCCATATTAATTGCCTCCTATTTCCATATAGGCACTACTATCTCTTGTGTCAGTCTGTCGGGTTTTTGATGTTCAGCTTTCACCTATTGGCAATTGGGACATTGAGCCACAAATTCTGCTATCTCCTTTTTCATTCCCGACAACCAATAAATCTCTTTTATGTCATGATACATTTTTGTTGAACCCGTATAGAGAGAGTAACAGGAATAATGCACCTCATCCATAATCTGCTGGCGAAGTCTTGCCGCATCCGGAACACAGAGGCGGTCCCTATATCTCAAAACTCTGTCTTTGGTTACCTTGAAATCTGTAACTTCCCCTTGCTGAACCTTGCCTCTGAGCTGAACCAAGTTAGGGTCTTCATACTTCCGTTCTTTTACCCCCACAACTGATGATGATACTGTCGTATTCTGAATTACTGCTCCACTGCCTCCTGAATCTACTATACGAACGACTAAACTGGCTAACTGATGCAATTCTTGGGCTAGCTCCCGCTGTCCTAGCTTCAGGTGTACTAAACTCCCCATAGATTTACGGCTGAGGGCATCGACTACAACATTAGCTTTCCCTGGATGGTACAAAATATTTACATCATAGTCTTTCAACATCTCTAACCAGCGACACTGTCATAGATTCAACTCTTTCTATGTGAAAATGTACTGGAGACTCCTATGATCAGTGAAAATATCTACGTGAACGCCATAGAGATAGTGCCTCCATATTTTCAAGGAATGAATCACCATGACTAATTCCAGGTCATGGGTGGGGTAGTTCTTTTCATGCTTCCTCAGCTACCTGGAAGCATAAGCAATTACCTTATCATGTTGCATCAGAACACATTCTAACCCGACGCCTGAAGCATCGCAGTACATTGTGTAACCCTATGATCCTTTTGGTAAGGCTAATACTGGTGTTGAGGTCAATCTGTTTTTCAACTCCTGAAAGCTCTGTTCACATGATTCAGTCTAGTAATTTAGCTGCTTTCTGAGTTAACTTGGTCAAAGGCGTTGCTAAGGTGGAAAATCCTTCCATGAACCTCCTGTAACACCCAGCTAACCCTAGGAAACTACGTACCTCGGTCAGAGTGGTAGGCCTAGGCCATGTTCTTACTTCTTCAATTTTCTGTGAGTCTACCTGAATGCCAGCATTCGTCACAATGTGGCCCAGAAAGGCTACTGAATTCAACCAAAATTCGCATTCAGAAAACTTCGCATACAACTAGCGACGCCTGAGAGTCTGGAGCACTGTTCGTAGGTGATCCTGGTGATCTTCCTCTGAGTGGGAATATACTAGAATATCATCAATAAATACTATCACAAACAGGTCCAAATACGACCTGAAGATGCCATTAATCAAGTCCATGAACACAGTTGGAGCATTCATCAGTCCGAAGGACGTGACTAGAAATTCAAGATGGCCATACCTAGTCCTGAAAGCGGTTTTTGGAATATCCCTCTCATGAACCCGAACCTGATGGTACCCTGACCTTAAGTCAATTTTTGAGAAATACTTTCCCCCCTGCAACTGGTCAAACAAGTCGTCTATTCTGGGAAGCGGGTACTTATTCTTGATAGTGACTTTATTCAGCTATCGGTAGTCTATACACATGCGGAGGGAGCCATCCTTCTTTTTCACAAATAGGACTGATGCTCCCTAAGGTGAAGTACTCGGCCTGATGAAGCCCTTATCTAATAGATCTTTCAACTGCTCTTTCAATTCTCTGAGCTCAGCAGGAGCCATTCGGTACGGAGGGATATATATGGGCTAAGCACCTAGTAGTAAATCAATTGCAAAGTCGCTTTCCCATTCTGGGGGAATGCCAGGTAGTTCATCTGGAAATACGTCTGGAAATTCATTAACTACTGGAATGGACTGAAGAGTCGGAGATTCTGCTCGGACATCTTGAACCTTGACAATATGATAAATACACCCTTTCTCTATCAACTTTCTCGCCTAAAGATAGGAAACAAACCTACCTTTTAGCATGGTTGCACTACCTTTCCACTCCCATACAACCTCCCATGGAAAGTGGAATCAGACAGTCTTGTTCCAACATTCAACATTGGCGTAGCATGGCGCCGGCCAATCCGTATCCATAATTACATCAAAATAAATCATTTCTAGTTCTATCAGATCTGCTAAGGTATGACGACCAGCAACCTCCACTGTACATCCTCGATAGACTCTCTTAGCTATGATAGAGCCACCGATAGGTGTAGACACTGAAAAAGGTCGCTAAAGTGATTCTGGCATAATACCAAACTTTCGATCCACTAATGGGGTAACATACGACAAGGTGGATCCAGGGTCTATCAGTACATAAACAAAATGAGAGCAAATGTCCAGCATACCTGTCACCACATCCGGCGACGACTCTGACTCATGTCATCCGGGTAAAGCATAAGTGTGATCTGGACTGGTACCTGAGCTAGATGCCCCTAATCTGCCTCGGCGTCTACTGACTGGAACTAAGGGCCTACGCCCTATTGGAGATGCTGGGGAACATGATCCTACTAAAGATCTATCATGTCGGTCCCGATCACTCTGACCCCTGGCTGGACAATACCTCATCTGATGACCTTCCATTCCACAAGTATAACATGTTGTGGAACCATACCTGCATGCCCCAGAGTGACGTCGACTGCAAACAGGGAAAAGAGGCACAGTAAATCTATTCTGCTCCGCTTCTCTCTACTGTTTTGAACCTGCTGATCGTGAGCTCTCGTCGGTTCCTAACTCCCCTTGATGACTTGATCCAATCCCTTGTTGCTGTTGTGGGGGTGGGGGTCTGGGTGGTCTGCCTAAAAATCGTGGCCTGAGTCTACCCTAGGACTCTGCATGCATGTCACTAGGTCTGTCCCTGCGGCGCTGCTCCTGATCTGCCCTCCTTATCTCCCGTTGCTGTTGTTTGATCCCTTCAATGTTCTATACAAACGCCTGAAAACGGGCAATATCCATGTCCTCTCGCAAAGTAGTCATAATGCAAGTCTCCACATATTCTGGATTCAACCCCATGATAAATCGGTGCACCCTAGCCGGCATGGTATCCACAACGGCTGGTGCATATCGGTCCAAGGAGTCAAACCTCAAGGAATACTCTTGAACACTCATCGACCCCTGCTCTAGATGTAGAAACCGATCAACCCAGGCCTGTCGAATTTCCCGTGGCAGGTAATGATCCAGAAAATCCTCTGAGAAGTTGGGCCAAGTCGGAGGGGAAACATCTCGCCCTTGGGACCTCTCCCAACTCTCGTACCACAGTACTATGATGTCTCATAGACGGAATACTGCTAACTCAATCGACTTTGCAGGTGTAACATGCATCACCCTAAAAATTCGCTACATCTGATCCAAGAAATCCTGAGGGTCCTCTACCTTATTCATCCCTGTAAACTGCGGGGGACTCAAGGCGAGGAACTCTCGGACCCTCGAACTACCAGGCTGTCCTGAGGACTCTACAACTGTGGGTGCCACTGGCTGACGCCGTGTGATCTTGGGCAGATTTATATGCCCAAGTGATACTCAAACGTATCATTTTCGCCTTGTTTATTGTGCAATGTGTATACATTTTCATGTAATTGGCAATAAAATGTGAATTTATACAAACCAACATGATTAGCATTGTTTTGTAGGTAAAACATGATTTTGAGGAGCTAAAATGCATGTTGGAACAATACCGGAGTTGGACTTGGATGCGAGCACGAAAAAGACATTGGACTGCACAATGTAAAGGGGCTCCATGATGGAGCCGTGCCACGCTACCATCGCGGAGGCACACTGCCTGGAGGGTGATTAATTTGTCAATTTCCAGTGAAGCCTCGCGACAGCTCCGTGGCACGGAGGCAAGCCACCGCGTTGCATGTCGTGCCACGTTGAGGCTCTATTCCCGCACCCCAGTTTTCCAGTAAGGGTCCGCGTCCACGCCGTGTCACGGAGGCAGTGCTCCGCGTTGGCCTCCGTGACACGTTGCTTATTATTCCGGGAAAAATTCCCAATAGTATAAATAGAACACTTAGGCTTAATTTTAATGAATTCAGACTTGGTGGAGCAAGGACGTGGGATACAGGCAGTTGAGGGACGAAAAAGCTAAGGGTTTTTCTCTCTTTCTTTCTTCTTTCAATCAATTGTTTGTATGATTAACACTTGTTTTAGGATGATTAATCCACAAATGAGTGGCTAATTCTCTT
Source organism: Datura wrightii (assembly GCA_035772735.1). Lineage (NCBI taxonomy): Eukaryota > Viridiplantae > Streptophyta > Magnoliopsida > Solanales > Solanaceae > Datura > Datura wrightii. The sequence continues at coordinate 104,994,919 of JASDFA010000007.1, forward strand.
CCTTGGTGAGGTTATGAACAATGGTGATGAATTTTGATTATTGAATTGTATGGTTTTTCATCTTCTTCTTCTATGTTGTTCTATTAATTCTTGTTTCTACTGCATTAGTGTGTGGCCGACATTAATGTACATCTAAAAAGTCCGATTTCACTCGAGACAGCACGAAATTGGAAAGTTGTGAATTAATAGGGTATTGTTCTTAACTTGATTTGGGAAAATTGGGTTTTGATGTGCTTTCCTGATAGAAATATACTTGAAAGCCGTATTAGTCAATTTAGGAACCGGAATTGTATTGCGAGGTCATAAATTGCATTTGATCACAAAAATGTAGACGGATGGTTTATGATTCTTAAGTGAGATTAAATACGAGAGTTTTAATCTCTAGGCTAATGTTCTTGGCTAGCAACTAGAAGAGAAGAATAACCGAATTATGATTATAATCAAGTTCATTACTTGTTCTTAACCTTGGCATGCTCATATCCATAGTTTCAATTCAAAGTAGATATTTGTTAATAGTTTTAGTATACAATTTATAAACAAAAATTATTTAACTTTTGGTTACGTTGTTGTCAGCATATATAGAAGTAAGATAGAATATAGTATACTTGAGCAATTTTTACTTATCCAGAGTCTCCTTGGTTTGATACTTGGCTTACTTAGCCACTTTATTACTTGTTTGACCACGTGCACTTGCGTGTTGGTTTTTAACCCATATAGCAAACCACCGAACAAGTTTTTGGCGCCGTTGCCGGGGAGACTAGGCAATTGGTGAAATTGTGTTAAGTGTAAATTTACTGTATTTTTATTTTATTTTCTTAAGTGTTGACAACTTGGTCTCAGCCTGTATTTTGCAGACTTGATTTCTGTGAACACTGGCAAAGGAAAAAGAGCTGGTGGAATCTTATATAGAGCCTGAACGTGAATTTCATAGTAAACGCAGAGAAGCTCTACAAAAGAAGCTGCAGTTGCTCAGACAGACTATGATGGAGCAACAAAATCCACCGGTTGTGAGGGCAGTGTTAGTGCCCGACGAAGCAGCAGCAAGGCCGGTTCGCGAGGTGGCAATCCCACATGCCAACAATGTACATTCAAGTATCCGCAAACCAGAGCCTGGAGGGAGATTTGAACTAAAGTAGAACATGGTGCAACTATTGCACACAAGCGGGCAATTTACTGGTCTCCCTCATGAAGACCCACAACAACATCTCCAAAACTTTTTGGAGATAAGTGACACTTATATACCCGCTAGAGTGTCACCTAATTATGTTCGGCTCACACTATTTCCATTTTCCTTACTTGGTGAAGCCAAGAGGTGGTTAAAAGCTGAACCACCAAATTCTATATCAACGTGGGATGATCTTGCACGAAAGTTCTTGATAAGATTTTTTCCCTCTGGTAAAACAGCCAGACTTGAAGTCAAATTCTAAGTTTCAAACAGAGGGAGGGAGAAAATTTATATCAAGCCTGGGAAAGATTTAAATCCATGTTGCGGGACTGTCCTCATCATCATCAGTCCAATGAGGTGTTGGTACACACATTTATTGAGGGTTTGGAACCCCATACTAAAATTTTGCTAGACTCAGCAGCTGGAGGGCAAGCGCTGGAAAAGACTTATGAGGAGCTGTACACTTTGCTCAACCGGATCTCACAGGGCAATCCAGAATGGAATGCTGACTCATCTCGAGGTGGAGCAAGGAAAGCAGCAGGAGTGCTTGAAGTGGATGGATTTAAAGCTATCGCTGCACAGATAGCTTCCTTGCCGAATCAGTTGAACAACCACTTCAGCAACATGAATTTGAACCAGCCTTCAGCTTCAGTCAATGCGGTCCAGCAAATGTGGTGTGAAGTGTGTGGAAGCAGTGAGCACTCAGCTGAGTGCTGTGGAGCGAACCCAGATTCGGTTAACTTTGTGGGCAATGCACAAAGGAATCAATAGCAGTTTGGTAGCGGCTACAACTCAAATTGGAGGAACCATCCAAATTTTTCGTGGGGTAGCAACAACCAACAAGGCCAAAGTTCGGGTCAGGGTATGCACAAGAATCAAGGAGGGCAACAGAACTACCAATCTCAATTCAGAAATCACAATGCCCCTCCTCCACCACTATCACCTACCATTGAGGAGATGTTCAAGACCATGATCGCTAATCAGGCGCAATTGCAAGCTGACTATGTTAAATTGGCAGCCGAAGTGAAGAACAATCAATTAGCGACCAAGGCTCTTGAGTATCAATTTGGGCAATTTGCTAGTGCCCAAAACACAAGGCCCAGAGGAGGACTGCCTAGCGACACGGATCCTAATCCGAAGCAGGTAAACGCAGTGACCACAAGGAGTGGTTTGCAGCTGAAGGAGGTGGAACCGGAAAGACCACCTCAAAAGTCAGGAGCAGCAGATGTTGAGGAAGAACAAAGTTCGGATAGGGGGAAAATCAAAGAAGCTGAATCAGAAAGGCCTCCACCCCCGTTCCCTCAACGACTCAAGAAACACAAGGAGGAGGCATGTTTCAAGAAATTTATGGAGGTGCTTAAACAAGTACATGTTAATTTACCTCTTGTTGATGTCATGCAGGGAGTGTTAAAATATGCCAAATATATTGAAGACATCGTGGCCAACAAAAGTCGTTTGACTGAGTATGCCACGGTAGCTTTGACGGAGGAATGCACTTCCCGGATCCAAAATAGACTGCCTACGAAGTTAAAAGACCCTGGAATTTTTACTATCCAGCTTACTATTGGGCAGAGTATCCGAGCTCGTGGATTGTGTGACTTGGGGGCGAGCATAAATCTGATGCCATCTTCGGTATTCAGAAAGTTGGGTCTAGGGAGTCCTAGACCTACAACTGTAATCTTGCAGTTAGCAGACAGATCCTTAGCTAGGCCGGATGGCATTGTTGAGGATGTGCTTGTGCAAGTGGGATCCCTTATTTTTTCGGTTGATTTTATTGTTCTGGATTTTGAACCAGACGCTGAAGTCCCATTTATTTTGGGACGACCCTTCTTGGCAACCGGGAAAGCATTAATCGACGTGGCTGCGGGTCAACTTACGATGCGAGCACATGACAAGGTAGAGGTGTTCGATGTATACAAAGCACCCAAGATCCCGATGGTAAATGAAAAACTCTCGGTGATCAATGTAATTGATCATGGGAATGCTAAACAAATGAATGATTCCCGAGAGTTGATGGGAAGACCACCAGATAAGGGTGAGCACTACTGGGGGGAGGACAAGGATCGTGAGAAATCGTCCATCACCCTAGTGGATAAGTGAGCATAAAGGACGTCGAGCCGCGACGGTAAACCAGGCACTGCACGGGAGGCAACCCGTGAAAAATATTTTTTCTTTTTTCTTTTGTTTTGTAAAGTGTAAATAGATTTTATTTTATTTTTCTTTTTCTTGATTTAGTACAAATTCTTCGTTTTAGTTAGTATTCTTCATTTTAATTAAGGAAATCTATTAATCTAACCAATTTTTTTAGTGAGGTGATTTTCAGGTCAAACGGAGAAAAATGTGCACGGAATCGTGAAGGAAAAGGCAAGGTATGAAAAAATGAATAAAATGAAGAGACAGTGAGCTGGGGCGATGGCTCCGTGTCACGGAGGAGGGGCTCCGCATCACGGAGGAGGGGCTCCGCGTTACCCTCCGTGACACGTTGCCCTATATTTTGTGACGGGTCACACCGGGTTGCCGGGTGACCCGCGTATTTTTCTTTATTTTAAACCCCGAAAAAACCCTTTTTCCCTCATTTTCTTACTTCTCCGCGACCAAACACCCGAATTTCCCCCCCCCCCCCCATCAACGTGCCACGGTATTAAGTAAAGAAATTACCGAGTTTCTTCGATTATTCAACTTAAAGGTATGTTTTCCTATTCTCTCTCAAGTTTTTGTCGATTTTAGTCGAATTTGAGCATGGGAGGTGAGATAAATCACCCTAAGTAGAAAATTAGCATGAAATTGAGTTATTCTTTGATTGATAAATGTTCGAAATGTTGTAATATGCGTTTGAACTTGTCGATTGCATGAATGATTCGAATTTGATTGTGAAATTCAATTCTAGGGCTTTGTTTGTTGAAATCGAAGTGGGTAACTTGGTAAATTTGTGAATTATATGTCGGGGTGTGCTTGTGAATTGAGATAAGTCGTTGTAAATATTGTTTGAATGTAATAGACGACGAATTCTCGGGATTTTGGGAAAAAGTTGAAAATTGTTCGAATTGGTTGGTTACATAGGTTCATATGTATATAGAAATTTTGTTGTTGTTTTTGTGTGTTGTTTTCGTTGCTAAGTGCGATGGTTGAATTGCTGGCGATGGTAGGATTGGGATTAGCTGTATGAAGTCAGAGTAGTACGCTAAAGTTATACTGTCGAAATTTTCTTTGTGAACGCACTAAGCATAAAATGTATAGTTGTTTGTTTTTGGTGTAAATAAAGTGATCCTTGCCGTAGTATCGTAACCATAGCTAAGGACTAAGTGTGGGGTAAACTTAGCTTAATCCGAACTTAACCGAAGCTAACATGCATTTAGCTTGACATGGTGCTTGTTTATTTGTGTTGACAGGTACAATGGCAAGTAGGCAGGATAAGGGTAAGGGTGCATCTACTTCAGGCACTGGGAGAAAACGACTTAGACTGGGCACAGCAGTCCCAGCTGCACCAGCAGTTCCGGCGGCCAACGCCGCCAATACGGAACGAGGTGGGTAACCGATGAAGGGAAGAAGTGGTATGCTAAGCACAAGGAAAACAAATACTTCCCTGAGGAGCATATTGCACGGGAACCACTAGCACAGGAGTTCCCCCGCATAGTGCAAAGGATTGAGGCAGCTAGGCTCAGCTTCATATTTCAGGAGCCCAAGGAGTGCAACCTACATCTAGTCCGGGAGTTCTATGCAAATTGGAACCCGGCAATCAGAAGCCACACAATAAAGATCAGAGGGCAAATTGTCACTCTGGAACCCCAGCAATTAAATGCCATCATTGGAGCGCGGGAAACAGACGCCCACGTTCTCCGCCAGCTGAACATCACCCCACCATATGCCTATATCAGACGCACATTGTGTGGGGCTCGATCCACAGCCAGATAGAGCAGACATAAGGAGAGGGGTTACCACCAGACTCTGCCGTATTCTCAAATGAACAGGGAGGCCAGAATATGGCTGAAGATAGTCTGTTCGTGCTTAATCTCGGGGCTGCACATGACTGATGTGACCCGGGACCGTGTCTGCCTGGTGTATGCCCTGATGAAAGGGCTAGAGATTAATATTGGGGCGGTCATCATATCCGCCATGAAGAGAGCCCGATTACACCAGGGCCACAGGTATGGGTTCGGAGGACTTATCACCACCTTCCTCCGGGGCCTCGATGTCGAGAAAGAGGCTTTGGACTACATCCCGCAGTTGGAGCGGAGGGCCCTTGATGTGACCAAAACTAAGGCCCCCGACACCACACACGGGCCAGTGCTGATACTTGGCGAGCGACATGCTCGCAACGACCAGTACATGGCACGGATGTTTGGTATGCAAATGCTTTAGCTTCGGATTGGAGGGAGACCAGCCACGGAGGAGGAGCTATGGTAGCTGGAGCTGGATTACCCATTTGGCGAAAACGCCAGGGCTTTATGCCGAGTGGGGCCAACCTTTGTAGAGCCCACTGATGATGATGTCCCCACGGACGAGGAGACACGTCGGGAGGACTCCGATGTGGAGTCCGATGACGACTACGGAGGTGACTCGGACATGGGCGATGAGGCAGCAGCACCGGATGAAGAAGTCGAATATTTCGACTGATCAGGGAGTGCCACCACCCAATTTTGTGATTTTTATGTTTTGTGAACACTGGGGACAGTGTTCGATTTAAGTGTGGGGTGGGGAGTAATTAGGTGCTGGGGCTAGGCTGGTTTGCTTATATGTTCTTTCCTCTGTTTGTTTTGTATGTTTATGTTGCCCTGTGTTTGTGAAGTGCAAACTGGTTTGTATCTGTATATATTTGTGGTAATTGATGACGTGTGTTGTGAAATGTTGTGGTTTGCCAGTTAAGTCTGTAAATTTTTTTTGTAAATATTTTCTTATGTTTATTTCTCTCTATCGAAATGATCGATATTTTTAAAAAAAAATTTGCGAAAATATTTTGTACATATTAAAATATTTTGTAAATATTTTTCCATCGAAATGATCGATGTGTTGCAAAATTTTTCAATTTTTATTTTTGGGTTTCTCGGAGTTTGTTTTCGGTTCTTTTACCAAGAATAGTCCCATTGAACCGAAGTCATAGTTAGTGACCGTTCCCTATGATGGATGGACGACGACTGTCTTAAGGGAAATGTAGTCAGTAGGAGTAGTGATTTTAATTTGTTTTCAGTTTTTTCTTTGGTGGATTACATCACGGAACCTGTAGTTACTATATGGTTGTGAAATTATGGTTGCGTGTTGTAACTGATATTCAAAATGTAAAAGTGATTCGGTTGAAAGCATGCAATTTTGTAAATATGTTGAGTTACCTGGGCTGTAGAATTTGATTCGGTGTGATTAAGGCTTAATTTTGAATTCATGTAATTGGCTAATTAAAGAGTCTGTGAATGCATCTTGAATCGAGCATGTGCATGAAGTGTGAAGTGAGGTGATGTTATTCCATGCTATTGTGAAGTGTCTAGAACTTGCCTGGTGTGTGTACAAAACGAAATGAAGGAGGTGTAGTGTTGGAAAGGATGTAGGCATTTCTTTGTTTTAACCGAGAGTTTCTAATTTTTTCTTGTCATACACTACCTTTTTATGTGATTGTATACCCTAGTCAGCCCGTTGAGCCTTTGGCCGATTATTTCTTTCTTTTGTCCAAAATTTTATAAACTAAGCTTAATTCTTTCTTTTCATTAGCCGTAAAGTCTATACAAAACTCTTAAGAAGAATAGAAAAAAATTTCCCAAAGTGTCAAAGAGTGAGAATAGTGGAAAGAAAAAGAAAAGCAGAGTGAGGAAGGAAAAGAAAAAGGTGGAAGAGGCACTTGTTATAATGAAATGATAATGAAGGTGCATGAAAAACCTTTGTGTCATGTCAAGTGTGTTTGATGAAATGGGCCATACGAAAGTAAACCAGCATGAATGGGATGATGAAAAAAGAAAAGAGAGAAACAATGTCATGAGTTGACGGGAATGTGTTGAAAAGGTGCTTAATGATGCTAGTGGCTATTATTGGCTAATCCAATATATGTTAGTTCCATAGCTTCCATTACAACCCATTAAAGTCCTACGTGATCTTACATTGCATTTCTTTATATTAGTGGAGTAATACACTAAGGGCAAGCTTATGGGTCATGACATGATGCATGTGAATTCTTTTGGGAGAGAGAGTGAAATTAATTTTTACATGCCCCTACTTGAATGTTTGTGTGTCACATGAACAAAAAGGGGAAGATTCTCTTGAGTTGTGAGGGCACATGCTTGATGAAAGATTGATTTTCGTGTCGGATATCTTGATTAGCTGATTTGCATGAGTTTTCCGATATCAAGGGTCGATTCTTAAAGTCTAGGAAGTCTTGATGTATTAAAGGTCATTGCATTGTTAAGACCATGCATGTTTTCTTGATGATTTACAATATTGAATGATCGGTATGACCGTAGGGTAAATTGCCGCACCATAGTGGCGAAGGTTGGGATGTAATTTGCATGAGTTGTGTATGTGTTGTTCGAGGACGAACAAGGATTTAAGTGTGGGGTAAGTGATCTTGGGCAGAGTTATATGCCCAAGTGATACTCAAACGTATCATTTTCGCCTTGTTTATTGTGCAATATGTATACATTTTCATGTAATTGGCAATAAAATGTGAATTTATACTAACCAACATGATTAGCATTGTTTTGTAGGTAAAACATGATTTTGAGGAGCTAAACTGCATGTTGGAACAATACCGGAGTTGGACTTGGATGCGAGCACGAAAAAGACATTGGACTGCACAATGTAAAGGGGCTCCGCGATGGAGCCGTGCCACGCTACCATCGCGGAGGCACACTGCCTGGAGGGTGATTAATTTGTCAATTTCCAGTGAAGCCTCGCGACAGCTCCGTGGCACGGAGGCAAGCCACCGCATGCATGTCGTGCCACGTTGAGGCTCTATTCCCGGACCCCAGTTTTCCAGTGAGGGTCCGCGTCCACGCCGTGTCACGGAGGCAGTGCTCCACGTTGGCCTCCGTGACACGTTGCTTGTTATTCCGGGAAAAATTCCCAATAGTATAAATAGAACACTTAGGCTTAATTTTAATGAATTCAGACTTGATGGAGCAAGGACGTGGGTTGCAGGCAGTTGAGGGACAAAAAAGCTAAGGGTTTTTCTCTCTTTCTTTCTTCTTTCAATCAATTGTTTGTATGATTAACACTTGTTTTAGGATGATTAATCCACAAATGAGTGGCTAATTCTCTTCCTTACTGAGGTTATGAACAATGGTGATGAATTTTGATTATTAAATTGTATGGTTTTTCATCTTCTTCTTCTATGTTGTTCTATTAATTCTTGTTTCTACTGCATTAGTGTGTGGCCGACATTAATATACATCTAAAAAGTCCAATTTCACTCGAGACAGCACGAAATTGGAAAGTTGTGAATTAATAGGGTATTGTTCTTAACTTGATTTGGGAAAATTGGGTTTTGATGTGCTTTCCTGATAGAAATATACTTGAAAGCCGTATTAGACAATTTAGGAACCGGAATTGTATTGCGAGGTCATAAATTGCATTTGATCATAGAAATGTAGACGGATGGTTTATGATTCTTAAGTGAGATTAAATACGAGAGTTTTAATCTCTAGGCTAATGTTCTTGGCTAGCAACTAGAAGAGAAGAATAACCGAATTATGATTATAATCAAGTTCATTACTTGTTCTTAACCTTGGCATGCTCATATCCATAGTTTCAATTCAAAGTAGATATTTGTTAATACTTTTAGTATACAATTTATAAACAAAAATTATTTAACTTTTGGTTACGTTGTTGTCAGCATATATAGAAGTAAGATAGAATATAGTATACTTGAGCAATTTTTACTTATCCAGAGTCTCCTTGGTTTGATACTTGGCTTACTTAGCCACTTTATTACTTGTTTGACCACGTGCACTTGTGTGTCGGTTTTTAACCCATATAGCAAACCACCGAACACTGTGCAGCCATCATCTGAGTCAGCATAACAACAACACTCCTAATCTCCTGATCTGATGGTACTGGTGTAGAGACTGTTGGAGCGGTGGAGTCATATTTGCCGCTCCAAGTGGCTCCTAGCGTAGTGGAGAATGGGAGACCGATAAGAAGTCTCCTTGTTGCCTTCAGATCGGGCTGACTCTGACTGAGGCACCCTGCTGGTGCCTTCCCCTGTTGTAACGTCTAGTCTCCTTCAGTCGTGGTGTGTCGCAGGTCTGTCATTTCTCTGTAGACAAAAGAATATGGTAAACTTAGGGACTCAACCCTATACTGTACAGCTCTATAGCACGACTGGATAAGAAGAAAGAGTAACCATCCTATCATGCCTCGTAGCCTCCTGCCTATAGAATGTGGTGCACAACACATCCATAGACAAAACTCTACTTAGCACGGCTTGCAGACTCCCTGGGATACGACCTGCTCTGATACCAAGTTTGTCACACCCCACCTTGGGAAGCATGACTGGCACTTGGTGCCCTAGTAGGATCTGAACTTACTTAACTGACTGAGCCTAAGCACTCTTGGTGTAGTCTTACTCCCCAACTCAAGAAAACCAGGGGCTATATCTCGGCTATAAACACAGCCCCCGGACGACAAGGCCTTATAGCCACCTGTAAAAGAAAACTAGCTAGCAGGAAACAACAACAATAGGGAATCCTCCAATTAGAACACCATGATGTCTAGTTATGACTGTAAAGTAAATCCAGAGCTACGCTAAATTATGGCCGACAAGGACGCTAATTTATCAGCTAAACAAGGCCCCACATGGCCTACATGTAAACTAAAACACATATAGGCCCCACACAGCCAATAACAGCTTACCACGGGGAAAAGGAAACAATCTGCAAGCCTGTAGGAGTAATATGACGGTCGGGACAGGGCCCCGACCTACCCATGAACTGTACAATCAAAAAGAAGTAACCTTCTATCTACAAGCTCTAGAAGAAAGGAGCTAACTGCTCTGGTGAGGCTGACTGAAAGCTACGAGGGACCTGCTCCTCATCTATTCATACCTGCAGGCAAGCAATGCAGCGCCCAGAAAGGGTGTCAGTACAATATGTACTGAATATGTAAGGCGATAACCCTAAATGACTGAAATAAAGAGATAGAACTGAAAACAACTGAAAAGAAGGAACAAAGATCATACCAGAGCAATAGAACGTCTTACTGTTTAATTATCAATAACTAAAGCAAACATAAACCTTACCTGGCCACCACAAGCCGGAAGGTGCAACCAGCACAAAATAACCCACCTGGGGCCCCCATAAGCCCCGGTGAGTACACCTCAGTCTATATACCCCTATCCAAGGTCACACTGGGTCAACTAATAGCTATAGTCATCCTACCAATACCTTTGTTGTGCAACTAAGCCTGCTCGGCCCCTGGCTGTAACTGTTTCTGAGTCTGGTGGACTCCTGATATCGGCACCCTAGGCACCAGGCTCGATAGGGGTGTATATAAGGCCAACCATGGCATATGAGGATTTGGAACCCCATCTTCATCCCTGGAGGACTGCATACCACTCCATAGAGCAGCGTCATCTCGCCCTTGGCAAGCGTCGACACAACTAATAACCCTGGGCTTGGTCACAAAGGCTATACAGGAATAATCCATCCCAAACTAATATGGAATACTTATCTCAGCTAATAACAACAACTAATCATAATAGACATGCTTCTGGTAATCTTACTGGATTTCAAACTAAGCTATCATGCTTAAAGAACTAACTTGTTGAAGGAAACTACCTTAACATACCTCGTTCACCAATTACTGGTTAACTGGCGAGTTTCAACTCGTATTCAACTGCTCTTCTCAACTATAATCGTATTACTATAAGAATAAAGCTAATTTCAATACTAAATCCGAAGAAAAAGATAACTTTATATATAAATATTAACTATATTTTTACTTAGCGAAACACGATTGAAAACTCGTAATTATTTGAAGATCTAGAAGGGAGAAGTGCTTACTGTAAGCCTGTGATTGCTTGACACTAGTTTGAAGAAATTCCAACAACTTTATCTCGGCAGGGTTACAATTCGCCTGGCGAATTTTGCGAAACTAACTTCGTAGTAATGCTCCTTGTAGGCTTATATATCGATGCCCGAAGTTAATTCGGATTTGGACAGCTTTTCATAGCGTAAACGGGCAAAAAATATTGGTTTCTTTCGTTGGTTCTCTCCTCTGCCAGATTTTATATATATATATATATATATATTTATAATGAAATCAAAAGGAGTAATATATATATACTTGAGGCGGTGGATAGGGGTCCGTGCCACAGACCCTGTCGCGCCAATCCTGGGTCGTGCCACGTGGCCTATCACACCCATCCTGGGTCGTGCCACGTTGCCCCTTTGGGCAGCTGGACCGGCCTTCTCCTGTGTGGTCCCAACTCCTTGTTCTTCCGACCTTTCCCGGGCCTTTTCTCATATGTATTGTACTCTAAAATTCTTAACCAACGTACGAATAGGTCGTCTAAACATTAAAAACTTACGGGGTGTAACAGGGTAGATTGGGTGTTGCGGTACCAGGACCGTTTATGTGTTCCAGATATTGATAATTTGAGGGACTGGATATTGCATGAGGCACATGGATCTAGGTATTCTATCCATCCGGGTGCCACCAAGATATATCATGACATGCGGGAAATATATTAGTGGAACGGTATGAAGAAGGATATTGCAGAAGTCTTAGCCAAGTGCCCAAACTGTTAGCAAGTGAAAGTCGAGCATCAAAGGCCGGGAGGCGTACTTTAGGATATTATCATTCCCACTTGGAAGTGGGAAGAGATTAATATGGATTTCATTACAAGCCTACCTCATACTCGCCGACACTACGATTCTATTTGGGTAGTGGTAGACAGGTTGACCAAGGATGCACACTTCCTACTGATCAAAAACACAGATTCAACGGATGATTATGAAAACTATATATGCGGGAGTTGGTGCGATTAAATGGAGTTCCCTTGTCTATTATCTCAGACTGAGGTACTCAGTTTACCTCTTAGTTTTGGCAGTCTTTCCAAAAAGGGTTGGGACTCAGGTTAAACCCACCACGATATTTCATTTGCAAATGGATGGTCAGGAAGAGGGGACAATCCAGACTCTCGAGGACGTGTTGAGAGCTTTTGTGATGGACTTTAAGGGTATTGGGGATTCCCTTGATAGATTTTTTTTACAATAACATCTATCAATCCAGCATCCAAATGGCACCGTTCGAGGTTCTTTACGGGTGGAGGTATAGATCGCCCATCGGATGGTTTGAGGTTGGTAAGGCAACTATGATAGGACCTGATTCGGTTCATGAGGCTATGGTGAAATTTCAGTTGATAAGGGACATGTTGAAAACCACTCAGAGTCGTCAAAAGTCAAATGCTAATATGAAAAAGAGAGAGTTGGAATTCGAGGTGGATGATTGGGTATTTCTGAAGGTGTCTCCCATGAAGGGAGTCATGCAGTTTGGGAAGAAAGGGAAATCAGTCCCCGCTATGTTGGTCCCTACCGTATTATGAAAAGAGTTGGTAAGGTAGCATATGAGTTGGACTTACCATCAGAGCTATCTTCAATTCATCCCATCTTCCATGTATTTCTTTTGAAAAAGTGCTTAAGTGATCCATCTTTAGTAGTCCCAGTGAAAGTGTTGGCGTGGGAGATAGCATCAGTTATGAGGAAATTCCAGTTGCAATCTTGGATTGTCAGGTTCGGAGGCTGAGGAATAAAGAAGTATCTTTCGTGAAGGTGTTATGGAGTAATCAGCATGTTGAGGGAGTTACGTGGGAAGCCAAAATGGCTATAATGGATAAATACCCTTACCTGTTCCCTACCGGCTAAGTTTCAGTTTGAGGTATCAATCTTTGCCCTAATTCTCTAATCAGTTTCCATGTTCAATTCATGTGCACAAGTTTGATTTATGTTATGATAGATGTATGTTGTGCTTGAATTCAGTTCAGCTATGTATTTCCTTTCGGAGGTAGCCATTCTGCCAGTTTTCGGTTTAAACCATCAATGTTTGCATATGATGAATTCATGTTATAGAGTTTTCTATGTGTTTCTAACATTCAAGGATGAATTTCCCCAGGGGGGGATATTATAACACCCCGGGGACCCAAGGATCAGACCCGGGAGTCAAAACGGGGAAAATGCAAAATTTGTGTTGCAGGCACAGAACGAATCATTGGACGACTTGTGAGGAAAGCCCATGAATCATCAGGTGACTCGTGGGGAGGCAAGGGGAGAGTTGGAAAGTTTGGACGAAAAGGCTTCCCCACGGGCGTGGCAACAACTCGTGGTCAGACCACAAGAGTCATTAGGTCAACCATGGGGTAAGGGAGAAGGAATATGGAAGAGGTAAGACCAGTGTACTTGACGGAAGCTGACCATGACTCGTTGGGTCAGTCGTTACAAGCCCAGGAATCCAGGAAAGCAGTTGACTCGACGAGCAATATAACGAGTCCTTTCCCCTAGTGACGATCCATCGGGTCGTCCGTTAAGACCACCTGGCAGTGTTTTTCTGCAAATTCAGTAAGGGTCTTTTCATAATTGCCAAGTCCCTAAGTCCTATACTACATCGTTTAAGGCTCGGTTTACAGGGTGTTAAGAGGGGAAAACCTATTCTAAGCTAATTCATTCCATGCATGCAAATTTGAGAGTTTGAAGAGAGGATTTAAAGCAAGTTTTGAAGGCTTCCGTTGGAATCTCACCTTGGGCAATTAGAGCAGTGGTAAAATCATCGCTTCTAGGTATATAGGGTTATGAGTGGGTGTTTCCTTCCTCAGCCTTTCCCAAATCTCTATCTAAGTATGAGAAATTCATATGATCAAGTTATGGGGTGTTTACCCAATTGCATGATTCTTCAATTTCTACACATGGGTATGAATAGATTATGTTTATATTGATGAATCGTGAAGCTTGGGCAGATTTTAAATTTATTTTCAATCAAAAATGGTATTTTCTAAATTATGAAATTTAAATGCCCATGGATAAGAAGTTCATGAAAGAAGAGAATGATGATGCATGTGTGATGATGATGAGATTTGACAATGAAAAGCATGTTTCTAAAGCTACCCATGATTATGATACTGCTTTTAAAATGAATTGAGTAGATCCAAGCATGATAAAATTTTGGGAAAAGCCCTTATATCAAGTATGATGATGTAGTATCTCTAAAGTAAGCTTACCAAATGATTTTTTTGGAGTAGATTCTTCCACTTATATTTGAGCTTGTGGTATGTTTTGAAATAAGCTTCTCATATGCATGAATTCATAATTGAGATGTATGTTAGCATTGAGCTTCATTTTCATATGATGTCTGTTCTATGCATGATTTCACTATTGAGCTTTGTCAAATGACAATGTTGAGCTTCATTTCATACAATGTTGAGTTTATTCATGATATCATTGTTGAGCTTCGTTATATATGATGTAGAGCATTGCATGTGCTGGGAGAAGAGTCTAGCACCGAGCGGGCTAAGGGTCGATCAACCTATGCCGCAGAACTACGCGCCAATGTAGGTTGATACTATTATGTTATTGGGACCTCCCTTGTGAGCTATCCCTGGCCCTAATGGCCCATGAGCTTGATATCTATATCATGGTAGTGTCCTTAGCCTTGGCAATGTTTTAGACGGCTCTGCACACTTGAGTATGATAGTCGAGACCACGTACGCTCTATCGTGGTATGTCGGTTAAGTGACGAGTCTCCCATTGTCTATATGATTCAGATTTTCATATTCATTACTCATGATTATTATTCTAAACATGCATGTACTAAAAGTAGGGTTTGACTCATTGTTCACCTTTTCTACAAATGTCACATTTCAGCTTTGAGTCATTTGAATCAGTTATGATGTTATGAAGCTATGCATGGTCATATTACGAGAAGATTACGAGTTCAGAATGAATGCATGTAGCTCTTTCCTCTCATATTTGAAATCTTATGATATGTTATGAAATGTTTTAAATGATTTACTTTACTTAAGCGATTTTACGTACCTTGCATACACGGTACATTCCACGTATTGACCGCATACTTTCTATGTTGTATCACTTCATGATACAAGCCCCAGCTCCCAGGCTCAGCCCCGCTCGTAGTCGGTTGTCAGAGCTAGCTCCTACTTGGTTGGTGAATCCTCATCCTTCGAGGGCTAGACTTTCAGTTCCCTTATGTATTTTCAATTTCAATATTGTTGAGTTAGTTGGCATCTTGTCCATCAATTCGTCCAGACTAGAGGCTTCTCAGATTTTTGTATGTGCTAGCTTCGGATGTCATTCTGACGTGATGTTGAATTAGATTTCTTCTAAGATTATATTGATGTTTTCTTCAGTTTATTGAATGAGTTAGTTGTATGCTTATGCCATTGGTCGATTTAGGGTCCCTTGTCCCATATCTACGGTCTGGGTCTCCGTTCGGGTCATGACAGGTATGATTTGATCATGATGCTATTATTGAATTATGAAGCATGGGCAACTTTTATAATGTTTTCAATTAAAAATCATGTTTCTAGCATATTGAATTAAAAGCCCATTGTTGAGATGTTTATGAAAGATGAGACTGGTAATGAATATATGATGATTATGAGATATTATGATGAAAAACATGTTTTAAAGCTACCTATGTTCACAATTATGTTTTCGATGAGAATTGAATATTTCTATGTATGATAAAGCTTTGGGAAATGTCCACATGTTAAGTATGAATGATAATTTTCCCGAATTAAGTTTATCACATTGTTTTGGATCAGAGACTCCCAATTATATTCTCAGTTTGTGGTATGTTTTGAGTTAAAGTTTTCCTATGTATAACTTACGACATGGTTTTGGAGTGAAGGCTCCCAATTATGTATTCAGCTTGTGGTATGTTTTGAGCTAAAGCTTCTCATATGCATGATCTCATATTTGAGATGTAATTGATCATTGAGCTTCATCAATAGACGATGTTGAGCTTTGTTATAAAATGATATAGAGCATATGCATGTTTTGGGAGTAATGTCTAGCACCGAGTAGGCTAAGGGTCGATCACCATATTCCTCAAAACTACGTGCCAACGTAAGTTTATACATTATTACTTTAAGACCTCCCTTGCGAGCTTCCCCTGCCCGGATGGGCCTTCAGCTTGATATCAATATCATGGTTTCGTCCCTAGCCCTGGTAAGGCTTTGGACGGCTCTACCCACTTGAGTGTGATAGTTGGGACTACGTAAGCTCTATCATGTATGTCAGTTAAAAGATGAGTCTCACATTATTCCTCATGATTTCAGATATGCATGTTTCATTACTCATGAGATTTATGTAAATGCATGTTCTAAAGCAAGTCTGACTCAATGTTCAGCTTTACTTTAAACTGTCATAATTCAGCTTTGAGTCAATTCTAGTTATGATGCTAGGAAGTTATGTTATGAAGAGATCATGATTTCAGAAAGAATGCATGCAAGCCCTACTCTCAGATTCTTATGTTTACGTTTACATTATGCATTGTCTTTAAATTATTTTATTTACTTTAGCATTTTTACTTACCTTGCATATCAGTACATTCCACATACTGACCGCATATGCTATAATGTATCGTTTCATTATACAGGACCCAGCTCTCAAATTCAGCCCCGCTCGTAGTTAGCTTATCAGAGTTAGCACTCTAAATGTGGGTGAGTCCTCATTTCCCAAGGACTAGACTATTCAGCTTTCCTTTATGTATTTCAGTTTCAATTTTGTTGAGTTAGTTAGGGTCTTGTCCCATCAACTCATCATGTTTAGAGCCTTTTTAGACATATGTATGTATTCAGCTTCAGATTTCGTATTCTGATATTATGTCCAAGTTAGACTTTCTCTATGATTACTTGATCAATTATTCAGTTTCTTGATTGAGATTAGATGTATGCTTATTCCATGGGTCGACTTGGGGTCTCTCGGGGTCCCTTGTCCCATGTTACGATTCGAGCCCCTGTTCGGGTCGTGACAAACTTGGTATAAGAGTCATAGGTTTGAGTGTCCTAGGGTGTTTGAAAGCCGTGTTAACTAGAGTTTTTTTCATGGGTGTGAAGCGTGCCACACTTATGACTAAGAGGCTAAGATATATTTAGGAAATGTTCCCTTCTTTGATGATCTATGTCGTGCGATGAAAAGTCTTTCTATCCTTCTAATTTGTGTTATTCGCCATTGAAAAATCATGGCTACTCGAAGAATGAGTGGTAGGAGAAACGGGAATGGTGAAGGCCATAAGGATGGAAACAGTAGTGAGCACCAGGAAGCCCCACCAATTCAGGAGCACCAGCAAGCCCCACCAGTTCAAGAGCACCAAGCACCAGAGCCAGTCGCTCATGCTGAGTTCTGGGACGCTATTCAGATGCTTGCGTAGGCCTTGACTGTTTAGGTCAATCAGTAGGTTGTTTCGCATGTTCCGCAGAATCGCAATGCAGCGGTGGCTCGAGTCAGAGACTTCTTGAGGATGAACCCGCCAGAGTTCCTTGGGTCCAAGGTAGATGAGGACCCACATGAGTTCATAGATGAGATAGTGAAGATCACCCAATTCATGGGGGTGAATGGAGTTGAGTGCGTAGAGTTGGCTTCTTACCAGTTGAATTGGGTCACGCATATCTGGTTCCACCAATGAAAGGATAGCTGCATCACCTGAGCATGTCCTGTCACTTGGGAAGAGTTCCCTGTTGCCTTTATAGACCAGTTCTTCCCTTGTGAGATGAGGGAGCTAAAGGCAGTTGAGTTCGTGAATTTGAAGTAAGGGAGGATGACAGTACAAGAGTATGCCCTTGAGTTCACTAGTTTATCGAAATATGCCCCGGAGTTAGTAGCCGATTAGAGGGCGCGGGTGAGCAGGTTCGTGCATGGAGTAGCGGGTTACTTGGACAAAGATTGTAGGACCTCCATGCTCCATCAAGATATGGATTTCCCATGGATAGTATTTTATGCCCAGCAGATGGAGGCGGCACATCTGAGAGAGAGGAAGGCCAAGAGGGCTATGACCGATGACCATAGATTCTCCCAGTCGAGGTCAGGTGGTGGGTACCGACAACAGACTCACCAGCGATCATCAACTCTAGCATCTTCAGCATTGAGTGTGCCATCCAGGTTTAGACATGATCAGAGAGAGCGAGCATCAGGCTCGAGGGGTCAGAGCATTAGACTCACAGATTCTAGCATCCCAACTTATTGCAGATGTGGTCGGGGGCATATAGGCCAGTGCTTGGCAGGTTCAGGTGCTTGTTTCAGGTGTGGGTAGGCCGTACGTATGCTTAGAGATTGTCCAGCAGTGAGACAGGATCAGTTCGGGGGCCGAGGCCCAGCTTCTAGTTCAGCAGCCCCTCTCACGTGCTCAACACATCAGGGGGCATCTACTAGCACATCTGGCGCTCAGCGCCAGAAAATATTCTATGCTTTAACATCCCGTCAGGAGCAAGAGGTCTCCTCAGATGTTTTCACTAGTATGTTATGAGTTTTCCATATTGATGTTTATACTTTGTTAGATCCGGGGACTACCTTGTCTTTCATGACACCTTATGTGTCCAGTAGCTTCGGAGTCAGTCCCGAAGTCTTTACAGAATCCTTCTCAATTTCTACTCTAGTAGGTGACTCAGTTACAGCTAGACGGGTGTATAGATATTGCCCAGTCTCAATCCTTTAGAAGGTCACCTCAGCAGATTTGATAGAGTTAGCCATGACTGATTTTGATGATATTCTCGGCATGGATTAGCTATTTGCATGCTATGCTTCAGTTAATTGTAGAACCCGAACGGTAGAGTTCAGATTTCCAGGTGAGCCAGTCTTAGAATGGAAGGGTAGTTATGTTGTTCCTGTAGGTCGTTTCATTTCCTACCTTAAGGCTAGAAAGATGATTTCTAAGGGTTATGTGTACCATCTAGTTAGGGTTAAGGATGTTGAGTCCGATACCCCGACTATCCAGTCAGTTCTAGTAGTACGTGAGTATCCATAGGTCTTTCCTGATGATTTGCTAGGTGTTCCTCCCAAGTGGGAGATTGATTTTGGTATTGACCTTCTTCCCAACACGCAGCCTATATCTATTCCTCCCTACGTAATGGCTTCAGCCGAGCTAAAAGAGTGGAAAGAGAAATTGAAGGACTTGTTATATAAGGGTTTCATTAGACCGAGCAAGTCCCCATGGGGTGCACCAATTCTCTTTGTCCGAAAGAAAGATGGTTCTCTTCGCATGTGCATTGATTATCGGCAATTGAACAAGGTCACCTTTAAGAACAGGTATCCTTTACCCAGGATCGATGATTTGTTTGACTAGCTTCAGGGTGCCAAGTGTTTCTCAAAGATAGATCTCAGATTTGGGTATCACCAGCTTAGAGTTCGGGAGAGTGACATCCTGAAGACAACCTTCAAGATGCGGTATGGTCATTATGAGTTTGTAGTTATGTCTTTTGGATGAACGAATGCTCCTGCAGCTTTTATGGACTTGATGAACAGAGTATTCAAGCCATACCTGGACATGTTTGTGATCGTGTTCATTGATGACATCCTTATATACTCTCGGAGCGAGGAGGAGCATGCCGCTCATTTGAGAGTAGTGCTTCATACTCTCAAGGATCGCCAATTATATGCCAAGTTCAGCAAGTACGAGTTCTGGTTGAACTCCGTAGCCTTTTTGGGTCATGTGGTATCAAGTGAGGGCATAAAGATAGATTCTCAAAAAATTGAGGTGGTGAAGAATTGGCCTAGAACGGTGAATCCTTCAGATATTTAGAGTTTCTTGGGTTTATCCGGCTATTATCAAAGATTTTTTGAGGGTTTCTCATCTATTGTAGCACATTTGACCAAGTTAACTCAGAAAAAGGTAAAATTCCAATGGTCAGAGGCTTGTGAGAAGAGCTTTCAAGAGTTGAAGACCCGACTTACCTCAGCACCGGTGTTAACCCTGCCTGAGGGTACCGATGGATTCGTGGTGTATTTCGATTCTTCGAGAATCGAACTCAGGTGTGTATTGATGCAGCGTGGGAAAGTGATAGCATATGCCTCTAGACAGTTAAAATTTCATGAGAAGAATTACCCAACCCATGATCTTGAGTTGGCCGCAGTGGTATTCATCTTGAAGATATGGTGACATTACTTGTTTGTGGTCCATGTGGATGTGTTTACGGACCACATGAGTTTACAATATGTGTTCACACAGAAAGATCTCAATCTTCGACAAAGGAGGTGGTTGGAACTTCTGAAGGACGATATGAATGTTATTTATCATCCAGGTAAGGCTAATGTGGTAGCAGACGCATTTAGTAGACTCTCTATGGAGAGGGTATCCCATGTGTATGAAGGGAAAAAGGAGTTGGTGAGGGATGTGCATCAATTCGCAGGGTTGGGAGTTAGGTTGGTTGACTCGACCGATGACGGTGTGGTGGTTCAGAACAGATCAGAATCATCCTTGGTGATTGATGTGAAAGCTAGACTGAGGACCTGATTTTGGTAAAGTTGAAGGAAGTCGTTCAAAGTCAGAAGGTGGAGGTCTTCTCCCAAGGGAGAGATGGCTTGCTTCGGTACCAGGGTCGCTTGTGTGTACCAGACATGGACGATTTGAGGAGTCAGATGTTGCATGAGGCTCATGGATCCAGGTATTCTATCCATCCAAGTGCCACAAAGATGTACTGTGACTTACATTATTTATATAGGTGTAAGTTTTAGCATATCATCCAAAAGAAACATTAGCATTAGACTACACAGGTGTAGAAGAACTTAGTCATTGCTCCCCGTTATAGGAACCATTAAACTACCCATAGACCAAGCCTTCCTATTCTGTTTTGTAACACCCCAAAAGTCCCTAAGACTAGACCTGAGATTTGGAGTATGAACCAGCAGGCAAACTGAATGTTTTCCTCAGGACTAGCCTAGGAATGACTCATTGGATAATACCATGAGTCATGGTCATACCATGGTAAGCAGGTTGGGCTTTGAAGTCCCAAAAGTAAAAACTCAAGGGACGAGTCATAGGAACAAGATGGGTCATTGGATGTGGTTCAGAGATCTGTTCAAGGCTGATTCAGGTGACCATGAGGCATGGTACGAGCCATCGGGTGAACCTACGGACCATTGGCTCAGTCGTGGTCATTGGCAGTTCGATTTTTAAGTGCAGTTTTCTAAGGGCGCTTTCGTGACTTTCTATGCTTTTAACTCCTAGGTGAGGTCATTTTGGGTTTTCTAAGGAGCTTATTAGGGGATTATACTTAGCCTAAATCCTCATTCTTTTCAAACACCGTAATTTGAAGATCAAATCTCTCCAGGCTCTCAAGTCCCTAGGATTCTTCTTCTTCTCAAATCTCTTGGGTCTCAAGTCTAAGCAAGGAGTCATCAAAGTCCAGGTACGTGGGGTTATGAATGGGGGATTTCATCCACCCTTATGCGCAATCTCAAATTCAATTTCATGAATTCAATTCCTTCAAGTCTCTAGTTATGACTTTGATGAAACTCTAGGGTTAGACCTTTCTAATGCAAAACTCCATGAATCTCTTATGAATTTTTTTCTCTCAAGACTAGCATGATTTACTCAAGTATGCATGAATTTCATGGATTTCAAGTTATGTACCATGGCTATAATTTTTAGCATTATTTTCATGGCTATAATTTTCAGCATTATTTTCATGGCTATTTCACATATGTCAAGGAATCTATATATTCACCACGTTTATAAACTAGTCCATCTAAAACCCATATTTCACTATTATGCTATAAGCACTATGAATGATTTTGGGAGTAGTTAACACCGAGTAGGTCGGGGTTGATCGCACCCAAGTCTTAAAACTACCTGCCACCATAGGATAAGAGGTCCACGCCAGTTGAGAGTGTCTCCCTTGCCCCTAGCCTCAGAAGTCCTCGCCCATTGAGATTGTCTTCCTTATTCTACTAGGCTCATGAGTGATATCACGCCATCATGGTTCTTACACTTTGCAAGGTATTGACACCCTCCCAAATAGGGGTACAGATCGGGCTCCATGATGCTCACTTGGAGTATGTTGATTATGAAACTCTCCTATTATTCCTCATTTTTCATGTTGTTCATGTTCAGGATTTATGATATCATGTTTTATAGTATTTTTGACTCATTGATCAGTTCATGATCTTCTACTTATGATTTCTAACATTTTACGCTTTATGACTTTGCTTACAAAACCTTGGGTCAATATACTTCAGCTTATTATGAACACCTCATATTTTATGACTATCATGATCATGATTTACATAAGGTTGCCCTTACTCTCATCTTTATATTTATCCTACATACTTAGTACATTCAAAGTACTGATCACATACTTTTGTGTTATATCATCTCATGATATAGGTTCAGGTGATCAGCCTCAGCCCTACCGCTAGATTCGATTTTGCTCCAAATTCAGCTTAGTCATGGTGAGTCCTCATTATCCGAGGACGTTAGTTTTTATTCATGTCTTTTTCATGTTATTTCAGTTTTCAAACTTAGTGGAGCTAGTTCAAGGTTTTTTCCCTTTAGCTCATCTTACGCTTTAGAGGCTTTTCAGACTTGATGTATAGACATTCAGTTGTTTGACTTATCATCATAGTTTTGAGGTTTTATGATATCTTGGACTTCCTATTATTCCATATATTATGTTTTTGACTTTTGCTTAGTATATTCTTACACTTATTTTATGCATGTGTCATGGGTTAGCTTGGATCCATTTGTGGTTCTAGGTCCTGTGTTACATCCGGGGTCTATGCTCAGTTTGTGACAAACTTGATATCATAGCATCAGGTTTAGGGTGTGTCCTATGGTGTCTGAAATCCACATTAAGTAGAGTCTTTTTCATGGGTGTGAAGCCCGCCACACTTATAAGGAAGAGGCTACGAGATGTTTTAGGAAATTTCCTTTTCTTCATGTTCTATATCATGTGATGAAGTCTAACTCTCTCTATTCATCTAACTTGTGTTATATGTGTTTGTAGAATATGTCTTCCTGAAGAGCTAATGGCAGGAGAAATGGCAATGGAAATGGCAATAGGAATCAGCTAGCCTCACCAGCTCCAGCGGATCCTTTGAATGAGCAAGTGACTCATGCCGAGTTTAGGCAGCTTTTCAGATGTTGGCATAGGCTATGGCATCCCAGGTCAACCAGCAGGCAGTTACACCTGTGAACATAAATGGGAGTTTTGTAGTGGCTAGAGTGCGAGACTTCACCAAGTTGAACCTGCTAGAGTTTCATGGTTTCAAGGTGGACAAGCATCCGCAGGAGTTCATTGATGAGATCTTGAAGATTACCCTAATTATGGGGGTTTCAGGATAGGAGAGTGCAGATTTAGCCTCCTATTAGCTAAGGGGGGTAGCTAATGTATGGTTCAGGCAGTGGAAGGAAGGTCGCAGGGCAAGAGCAATTCCTGTGGACGAGGAAACATTTGTGACAGCTTTCTTAGACAAGTTCTTTCCTCGAGAGTAGAGGGAAGCAAAGTCAGCAAAGTTCATCAACCTAAAGCAGAATAACATGACAGTTTAGGAGTATGCCTTGGAGTTCACCCAGCTGTCCAAGTATGATTCGGAGACGGTTGCTAAGACGAGGACTTGCATAAGCAAGTTTGTGTCAGGGCTTTCAAATTCATTGGTCAAGGAGTGCAGGACCGCTATGCTTATCAGCAACATGGATATCTCTCAACTTATGATCTATGCCCAAAAGATGGAAGAGGAGAAGTTGAACGAGAAGGAGACGGAGACCAAGAGGGTTAGGATAGGGAGCTTTGAGTATTCTCAGTAGAGGTCCGGTGGTGGACATCGCTCACAGTTCCATCAGAGGTTATCAGCCCCAGCTCCATCATCAGCTAGTATCCCATCCAAGACTAGATGCGATCAGAGGGGTAGAGCACCAGGCTCTAAGACTCAAGGCACATTCCCAGCTTGCAGGATGTGTGGTTAAAATCACCCTAGGGAGTGCTTAGTTGGTTCAAATGCTTGCTTCGGGTGAGGGAAGCCTGGACACGGCTCAGGGATTGTCCTTTAACTTGATAGGGTGACGGTAGAGGCCGTGTCCCAGCCACTTCTTCAATAGCTCTAGCAGCTCACCGATCCCAATAGGGCACATCATCTAGTACAGGTGGGGACAGCACCAAAACCGTTTTTATGCCCTTTCATCATGCCAGGAATAGGAGAGCTCACTAGATATGTTCACGGGTATATTATGAGTTCTCTATCTTCATGTTTATAAATTGTTAGATCCAGGAGCCACATTATCCTTCTTGACACCCTATGGTTTTATCAATATTGGTGTCAGTCCCAAAATTCTATCAGAACCTGATTCTGCTCAAACTACACCTCAGAAGAAGTATAACACGATCATTGTCAAATAAAGAACCCAACTAGGGTTGGGGTAGATTCCACAAGGAATATGGTCAAGATTTTGACTAGTGATATTACTTATGCTTTTAGTTCAAATATTTACAAATGGGGTTAATAGAAATAAATAAGTGACAGTATTGTGAAATGGTTTTGTTGTCAAATAAATGCAATTAACTAGAGAAGTGCTCCCCGTGGATTTATAACTATGTCGGATTATTATACTTGTGATCTATTCCAATAATTATCTTGTAGAATCAATAAAATACATTCATCCAAATGGATGATTCACCCCTATTAGATGACTACACTCAATCAGTGGATTAGGTCTCATGAGTGTTCCCGACCAACCTTTATCAATGATTCCAAATTAACTTTTATGCGACCGCATCTCAAGTTATTAAATGAAAGTTGATAATTTCAAGTCATTGTTGTCTTTTCCTTTACCTAATCTCTACTTCTCAAGTTCAAGCAAGTAGAGAATACAGGATAGTACTAAAATTGTGCACCGTTAAGAAATAATTATCATGAAAGGAAGAACAATGCAAGCATCAATATTGGTTTAAAATCACTTTGTGTTACCCTAATTTTTTATTTCACCATGGTTCCCACAACCCTAGTTGTGGGAGTCTAGCTTCTCATAGTTGTAAGATTAAAATTAGAATACATAGAGGAATTCATCATTAGAAACTTACAATAGTGAAATAATAAAACTTTGATATCAATTGCACAATAAACTTTCAAATTTAAGAATACAATGAAGAAAACTTGTTCAAAGCTTCGTGTATTTTCTCTCTCCAAGTCACATGGGGAAACTCCAAAAATACAATAATGATGTAAAGTATCCGATCCTCCCATAAAAAAAAGAAAAATATTTATATAATAAATGAAATTCTTTCCTAAATTAACAAGGAATACAACCGTCGGGATGACCTACAAGTCATAGCAGGCTACTACAAGTCGTGGTTAATACTCGTACTATGCTTGGAATGTTTTGGATTTCTCAGGTATGGAAGCCTAGTAAAATTCATGGTAGGTCACCATAAGTCATGGTAAGAAGTCGTGGCATGGACTTCTGAAACACATCATCTCTGATGATCATCCTATGGGCTCTTCCTATGAGTCGCACTATGATAGTATGATTCGTGCATACCTCTCGTGCCTTGAGGGCTACTTCTCATCGCGAGCTATCAGTATGAGTCATACAATCCAGTCATGACTTGTTATTTACTATCATACTCTGAGTCCTGCACTTTTGTATTTTCTGAATCTCTATTATAGGCACTAGCTACGACTCGTACTTAGATGGTACGGTTCCTGTTGTGACTCGTAAGACACCACTTTCAATACTTTTTCACTTCTTTTCCATAATCTAACTAGTACAACTAATTTCCCTACAAATACTGCAAAAGAATCTCATATTTTTATAAACACACCCAAGTCCTAGCATCTTTTCTATGTTTTAAGCATCGAAAGTGTCGTAAAACCACGACACATCAACACCCTCAACTTAGAACTTTTGCATATCCTCGGGCAAACAAAATACTACTACACATACAATATTGAATTAGAAAATAAATTAGAAGACTCACAGTCAACAATGTTAACAATCTGCACACATGATCGAGAATGATTGTCGACCCTCTTTTTCAAACACTCAAAACTAAGAATGTTGTGTACACATGCAACCACTAATCATAACACAAAGGGATCTAGAGATGACATCAAATTATCAGTGGACAACTAAGCAGACACTAATGTTATTTACGCAGACAACTGGCAGTGTATAATACAACCTATGTACACTCACAACAATAAAGTCCCAAACACTCAAAATGATATGCATATAAGAAACTGGGACTAGCTACAAAGCACTCACTCTTACAAAGAAGTTCAAACACATCACATGTGATACCATAGAATTGCCCTTATTTTCTCTGTTTTGGTTCTTCAAACAGTCAAGTTAGGATCACTATAGGACTTTTATTCGACTTGTAACTTAGGTTTTGGGGATGGGCATGGTAAATATGGGTACAAGGACTCACCCTCCTTGGCACTACAAGATTCTGGCTCCACTTCCACCTTTTTCTCTCCCTTTCTCCATTTTCCTTTTTATTCTGCTTTTCAACTTATGGGTGTGGTTTATTTTTCACTTTTCTCTTTTTCTTTGACTTTCAATTTTTCTTACCACACCCATTTTTTTAACTGGTCAACTTTTTTCTTTACCTCCGTACACAGTATATGCACCCCTATAATAGCCACCGTCAACTTAGGTATTGTGCCCGAGTTGAGGTTCACAATGTCCAAGGAGGGACCAAGGCCAAAATAGGTTTATCATAAACAAGTGGACCAGTGAATGGGTTAATCAAAGAAAAAGGTCAAATTTAGGCTCAAACTGTGGATCAAGGGATACTTATTTTATTTGGTGGGACAATTTAGGTTAAAAGTAGGCTAAATAAAAAAATGGCCTATGATCCTTTTCTAACCAACTATCCTCCAACCTAAGCAAGACTAACCTGGTAAGTTCTAGATCACATACACAATGCTGAATAAAGTAAGAACCTCACTCTCATATACCACAGAGTTATATCAAACTACCTATCTGATTCATGCACAGCTACACTATAGTTAATCATGCTTATATTTCTAATGCCATAAAAAGATTCACATTGGTAATGCTTTGCAGTAAACATACACACAAATAATCAAAAAAATTTAAAAAGGGATCATTTTTTTCAAAATCTACAAAAATCAAATGCATGTACATTTTATTGGCTACTAAGTACTCCTCGATTACTTCTAATTAAACAAAACATATATCTTAAACATGACGTCTACTAGATAGCATGCCTGAGGGAAAAAAACACGACATCAAAAACCCTTGGGTGAAATAAAAATAGGTACACCATCCCACAAAAGAATTATGTTTTTTCCCCAAAGCATCAAAATAGAAAGAGGGAAGGGACATACCTGTGGCACTCCAGGCGCTCCTGTCATCCTCAGCGATCATGGCACACTCTCCACCTCAGTAATCATGGTGCCAGCAGTGCCCAGTGCATACAGTGGCAGGATGGTGATGGTGGGGGTTGTGTCTACCCATTCAGCAATCCTGGTCACCTTAATAACCTCAGAGTTCTCTGGGTTGAATGTAGCTCACTTGAAGGGTCCTCACCACTCACAAGCTGACTTGGTGCAGTAGCGGAGCTCCCCGCTCCTCTCACTCTTTCATGCATCTCCTCTATATGCATATCATGAGTTTTCTAACTAGCTACTTCCGCCGCTTGTGCTCCTTCCTTGCTCTCTTTCTTTTTTTCTTAGGGGTCTCTTTTTCTTCCCCCATAGTTGACCTCTACTTACCCTTATCTCTAGCAGCCGGCTCATGGGTCTAGAAACTCCCTATATCTAACTCATCATCCAGCTCCTTTTCAAATAGAGGGATGGTCGGGGCTGGCAATGTGGTAGGCTATCGATATGACAGCTCAACGACCTCCCTCTTGAGTGTACCTAACTCATCTCTCAGGCCCCACACATCTGGTCTCAGCTAATCAATTATTGAGCCAGAGCTCAAAGCTGTCGAGTCTGGTATGAAATGCCCTACCTATCTTATTTATCTAAGCCTTGATCCACGGCCTGACCTAATCCATTAGAACATTGACTTTCTTCTCTATAATGACAGCCTCATGGCCATCTTCTGCAAAAACTCTTGGATTACCAATACATACCCAACAGTTTCCTGTCCTAGAGTGGTCGATGTTGGAATGAATGATGTATAAGGTGTGGTTGCAGAGCTTCTACCCTCTGTATCCGGCATTACCTCACTCTACTCAACTCTGGGGGGGAGGGTATCACATGTTTTCCCCCAGCTAGCCTCAATGTCGAAATTACAGACTATACTCTAACCCGGCTTACCAGGTTGATCTCATCTCGGATAAGGCCAATGTCTGCTATCCAAGTACCTCCAACCCGATCATCAACCTATTTTATGTTTCATACACTAGACTTCATACTTAGCCTGTACACCAGGCTCAGAAAGGGGATAGTAGTTCTCAATGCCAATTCTCGATCCCAGATTTTCTCACCTATGATCCAAGGAAGATTGATAGCATACCCTGACATGATGCCAACCACTAACATTGCTCAGTCTAAGATTAGAGTGTTACCATTTGCAATTGGAGCTAATCTATGTCGGACTAGTATCTTGAGAGCTTTCGTAATGAAATTCAGCAAATCTTTTGTGACTTGTCATCCACTTGTCACCCACTAAGAAGCCTCCTTCTCTTCAATAATGATTCTCGCCAACCACTTCACATGCAACTGTTAGTCTTCTGCACTCAGTTGCATGACCTATTTCAAGGCCTCTATCCAGTGGTCAAACTCAGCAGTGCTAGATGGAGCTTGATAATCTAGACCGTACAGTATTCGAGCAATGGTCCTCTAATATATCCACAGATCTCCCCCAAACTATTATGTTGTCGATTCTGGGTTGGTCTTTCACCTTCTGTCTAGTTAGGGTCTAATGTTCCAAAGTGGCCAAGTAAATAGTATAGAACTCCCTAACCATGTTAGCACTAAAGCTGTCAGGGGCCTTGCCATCCAACTGAAGTCATAGACCTCAAAAAATTATTTAATATCCTCCACCTCATTCAATTCCTTGATCAAGATCCGAGGCTTCTTCTAGATACTCCTCTTATGGTTTAGTTTTTATGTTAGGGTGAGGCACTGCTTATATATCTCTCGTGTACCTAGCACACCCCATCTGATTGTGCGGCTCTCTATAGATGAGTTCGACTCATCATATTTCTATTGTTACCCCTCCTCATATGGGGCTTCACCTAAAAGCTATCCATATTGTGCCTCATCTTACCTTCTTCTGCATTTGAGCCACTTCTGGACTCATTGTACTATGCATCATCTCCCTCCTCAGATTGGAGAGCTGCTACCAGAGTGGCTGAGGTGACCATGGCTTGGGACTTTGCCTTTAACCTAGTGGTTTGTGGCTCCTCAGTTTCATCTGTGTCAACATCGTATTCTTCCACAAAATCACTAAGTGAATCTGCTTCTTGCTCAAATGTAGAGGCCTTATCCCTCAATGCTCTTTAGGTTGCTGCCTCATCTCAGGACTTCTTGTCCTGTTCTTGTTTTGTTGATCGTCCTTTGCGTGCCATTGTACTTGTAGAGGAGTTGTTAGTACATGTAATTGAAAAATGTGTAAGCAAAAAAACAGCCTACGGTTTTTTATTACGCTTCATCAATACGACTCATTCCAAGGTGGTACGATTCATATTGTGAGTTATGATGTTCAGGTACACAGGTACAACTCCTTGGTAGGTCTCATACCAAGATGGTATGAATCGTACTAAGGATCATAGCATTAGCTTCTAAAAGTTGTAACTTTTTATGTTTTGGTATGACTCTGTATTATGACTCATAATGGGATCCTAAGAGTCGTACCATGGGTCGTGTCTTTTATTTTGTAGTGACACTTTCCTAGTTCCCTTATAAGATCACTTGGTATGACTATGGTGTGATACCATAATTCGTACCAAAGCCCGTACACATGCTTCTGCACTGGGATTTTATGGAACATTCCCAACGGTCCATCGTACAAGTCGTGGTGAGATACTTGAGTCGTGGTGAGATACTATGAGTCATGGGATGGCTTGTGAAGCCTGTCCTCCCCCTTGTTCCTTAACTATTAAATTTACAACAAGGTTTGGGTTGATTACTCAGACTTCACCACCTAAAATTTCAAGAATATGCAGAATTTCAAATACCCATTACAATCCCCACTCATTATACTCCCCCATTAGCACACTACCCATAATAAAAGTAAATCCATAGAGTATATTCATTTCGTAAACCCATCTTACAACATCACTCTACCCTCTTAATCATATTCCTCCACTTATTTTCATGAGTGGAGGATTCACAGTTAACATTCGGCTACTACTAGCAAGAAGAGATGATGAAAAATTGCAACTTACTTAAGAAGTTTGGGAATAATTCTTCTTTGCTTAGGGTTTGGAGTACAAATTCAGCTCTATGAGGAAATACTCTTGAAAAAATTCGTGCTCAAATGGAAAAGGAGTGCATTACGGGAGAATGGAGAATGATGGGAGAGAATCATGGGATCATTACGATGAAATAGGGCCATTTTGGGTTTAAAGAGGTTTGGGAAGATTGTAAAATTCCGGGTTGAGTTAGGTGTCACGACCCGGGGGTAGACCTGGATCATAGACACGGGACAAGGAACCCCGAAAGGCTCCAAGTCGACCCATGGCATAATCATCGCATACACTTAACATAAGAAACATCTAACATCATGAGAAAGAGAAAGAAAAAAACAAAAAGTCTAATATGATCCATAAGGAAAATTTAATAACACTTAAATACAAAGCCGAAACTGTCAAGACCAGTTCGGAAGCCTTCTACTAAACTGATGAGTTGCTGGGACAAGACCCCCAGCTAACTTCCAAAGTCTGAAAACTGAAACAAAATAAAACAATGATAATACCTATGTCCTTGGAAAATGAGGATTCACCATTGACAGCTGGGAAAATAGAGGTAGCGAATCTAACCACGCGACGGAGCATGGAGACCTAAATCTATATCATAAAATGATATAGCACAAAAAGCGTGCGTTCAGTACTTGGAATGTACTGAGTATGCAGTAAACGTAAGAAAATAACTCATGAATTTATACAAGAAGGAAGTAATGTAAAAACCACATTAATAGTAATGTAACTGAAATGACATACGAAAACCTTATATGAGATTAACATATTCATATAATCATGATCACGTTATAAGTACATGCATTATTATAAGATTAACTGATGCACAAAAGTAGTAATCCAATTGATACAAGGGTGCAATGTCATGATTGATATCAAGAGGGTCCCTTACTGTCTAAGGGAAACATTCTTACTAGCGAGAATCCCTGTCTGTCGAAAGGAAAGAAGGCTCTGATATAGAGAGTCACTGACTAGCTAGGGATATTAGTCCAGACTAACTAGGGAGACATTCTTACTAACAGGAATCCCGACTGGCTAAGGAAACATTCTTGCTAAAGAGAATCCCAACTGACTATCGCTAATCTAACTTACAACAGCTAATCAAAGACAAAAACATTAGCTAATTTTTATCATACAACATACTACTTTCTAATAACAACAATCCCAATAGTTGCAATATCATCCTCATGCGTTATCATCATAATTCACCTCATTATGGAGTCACATCAATAATTATCTCGAGCATATTACGCTAATGAGCATTCTATAGATTCACATTGTGCATATACTATCATGACACTCTAAATTCCAAGTTCATCTCATTCAACATGCAATATGAGATCATACATGGTTTATAAATGCAACTCATACTCTATCAAGATACATGACTTCATTTATTTAGGTCTAGAACATTCCACACACTTATCATAACCATTCCTTTGTGAACTCCTTATCCACGGGCGTTTTAAATTCCAAGATTTTTATAAAAACAATTTTTGGTAAGGGAAAACAATAGAGAATCCGCCCAAGCTTCGTAGTTCAACAATGGAGATGCAATCTTGTCATGCCCAATCAATTAAATCTAGAACATGGTGATGACACATAACTTACTCAATTACTCAAACCCACAACACCTACTCAATCTAACATGGTCATCTACGTCATAATCACATCATTAGAATTAATTAAGCAATATTCCCACATTTTCATCATGATCAAGAATTACTACGGTGGTTTAAGGAGAAATGAACCAATTTCCTTTCACGCTTGATTCAAGTTAGGATGAACATACTTCACCCATACATATTCAACCCATATTTCCACCAGTTCATCGTTCTCATACATGAATACGTAAATTAATCAAACAATAAGAAACACCCATTCATTACTCGAACCAATTTACGAATGATATGTTACCCTTATGCATTCCCAACATATAATCCACATCCCGAACAACCATCACATCAACACTTGAAATGAATTCTATATTGCAGTAAATATTAGCTATTTAAGAAAATAATGTGGAAGAAATTACCCATTATTCAAAACCCTAGATCATATTATTCTAAATAAATTATATTGAGTTCTTATTAAAAACATCTTGGGGCACAAGGATGAAAAGATATCCTTGTTGAAGTCCCACATACCTGATAGACAAAAACCCAACTTGATTATCTTTCTTGAAGCTTGAAGAACACCTTGGGAATTTCCTAAAATTTTTGGGAGAAGAGAGGAGGAAGAAGGAGATTGAGGAAATGAGGGTTTGGGTCTAGAAGAACCCTTAAAATCATGCAAGGTAGAGCCCAGAACGACGTAGTATAGCACAAAAAAGTTGAAAATGCCCTTAAAATAATCTTCCTAAAAACTGTCCCAACCGGACCAATGACCGACCCTACAAATCATGACGACCACGACTCGTAGTATCGAGTCTTCAGGTCCACTGCCTCGAAA
This sequence comes from Datura wrightii, assembly GCA_035772735.1. NCBI lineage: Eukaryota > Viridiplantae > Streptophyta > Magnoliopsida > Solanales > Solanaceae > Datura > Datura wrightii. The sequence continues at coordinate 105,027,849 of JASDFA010000007.1, forward strand.
CACATCTCAAATTCTTCCCACGAGTCTCACCACGACTCGTGGTGACTCCCAATGAGTATCACCATGACTCGTGGTGACTTCCAACTAGTCTTGGTTTCCATCCGTTGGATCCACTAGAAAATCTACTACTCAACCCACGACTGGTGACAATGATTCGTCATAGCTTACAATGGGTGGTGGGGTGACCCGTTGTATCCCCAACTGCTGAAGTCCTCCTCGCACCACGACTCCAAACAACGACTCGTGGTTTCCCACCATGATTCGTGACATCCCTCATCCTGCAACTTCTCCCTAGAGCTTCCCAACCCACGAATGCTTCTGACGACTCGTGATACCCTACCACGAGTTGTAGGGTCACCCGCCCTGTGATATTTTTGCCAGTTTTCTACAGTTTTCAAATTTAACTCCAGGGTCTATTCTTAGTCCTTTAGGGGGTATTACAATATCTCCCCCTTGGGAACATTCGTCCTCGAATGTTGGTTGAACATACTGAGAAGATATAGACAAAGTCGATATCCAACTAATCAATCAATCACAGCTAAACACCAACAGAGCATCTGATTCCGGACCAACCTTATGCACCAAACCTGAAATTTCACATATAACATGTACATCATGACTCAAGGAAGACTAGAGAACATGATACCAACATAGTACTAAACAAAACACAGGAAGAACATTCTTTCCCCTTTTATCTGGCATAGTGATCAAGAAGTACTCCCCATGATTCTGATCTAGAGTATTTTCCTATCCATTGAATAAGTAAATAACTACCAAGAACGAAGTAATCTTTTACTTCAGTTGAAGGCCCTTTTTTGAGAAAGGAGAATAGGAATTAAATAAAATAAATCGAAATAGAAAGAAAAGAATCTAATTGCAAAAGCAAAAAGGAGGGATGTCTTTTTTTCTTCCTTTTTTCTTTTTTTATGGACTAAACCTTCGTGCTAAAATCGCCTTCAGATACTAAGCCAGGATTCAAAATATCTAATCTATCTGAGAGTCAGGATTTCATACGCATGAGTCATCCTCGACATATAGGACTGAGCACATACATGAGATAATATGGATCCACTTAGTTAGCAAACAACTTCCAAAGACTGAATTCAATCCGAACACATAAGAAAACATGGATCTACACACATAAATGATTCATAACATGAAGATAAGCAATAAGGACATCTTAGAGCAAAACTGGCTTTACTGACTGAAACAGTTACCTCTAACCTCATAAATCTGCACATAGGAATAGACATAACTTAACTCTAACAGAGGTACAAGGAAGGTTATCTGAACTTAGTAGATATCGACATGCTGCAACTGCTAAGACTGAAATCCCTTTATGAACATTCTCAAGGTCTAACTTACTTCACATACTCACTATCTCCCCCTTAGCTTAAGGCCCTCATTCTAAGGCTCCCGAATCCTTCTTCAAGTCAGGCTAAGATACTAACCTTTAACTCCTCTTTCACTTCAAACCTTCACCACAAGCCCTATACTACAACTATTTACATCACACACCAACAATCTTTTCTTACAATCATAACTGAACTTCGTATTCAATATAGAGGTTGGCATCATGTAAGGAATAACACAAGATCCACAACATACTTGTGGCCACTACTGGCACCTTGCCCTTATCCTAATGGGCTGCTAATGCATAAGAGCGGTTTTGACGTTGTCAGCCTCCTGGGTTAGAGGATGCACCCTGCTGAAACAAGCGAGCTATATGAGTTTCTGAAGAGGTGTTCTATGATCTGCTCTCACCCCGCTTAGCCGCCGCACAATCTCAGTGCATATGGCCCACCTTGCCGCACCAAAAACAAGCATCTGTGCCGGCCACGAAAACTCCCAAGTGGTTCTTTCCACAGCTCATACACAATGGGTACGTGATATCCCTTACTCTGCGCTTATACGGAGTACTGGTTGTCGAGGGTGCTGGGGCTGCTGATCTCTTATGGTGGTGTGAGTGATATCCCATACCCGACCTCTGATGGGAGGACTCTAAGTCTCCAGTCCTAGCCCTCTTGGCCCCTCTCTCTTTTTCTTTCATCTGTTCTTTCACTTGTTGAGCAAATATTACCAAGCGTGAGAAGTCTATGTCTCGGTGCAACATGGCAGTCCTGCATTCTTTGACAAAGGAATCTGACACTCCATTCACGAACCTGCCCACTCGGGCCCACTGGTCGGCTACCATTTCCGGCGCATACTTAGACAACCGAGTGAACTCCAACGCATACTCTTGAATAGTCATGTCATTTTTTTAAAGTTAATGAACTCTGCCGCCTTTGCCTCCCTCAACTCCCGTGAAAAAACCTATCCAAGAACGCGGCCATAAATTCATCCCAACCTATGTGACCCGCTTCGATTCCCCGACTGTCTCTCCACTGAGAATACCAGATGTAAGCAACTCCCTTTAACTAGTAGGAGGCTAAATCCGCACTCTCTTGTCCCGTCACACCCATAATGCGAGTAATCTTCTGTATCTCCTCTAAGAACTCATATGGGTCTTCATCCACCTTTGACCCCAGGAATTCGGGTTGATTCATCCGAAGGAAATCTCTTATCCCTGCCGCCACCTCATTTCCATTCTGAGGGGCATGAGCCACCGCTTGATGGTTAATTTGAGTAGTCAGGGCCTGCACATACATTTGAAAGGCTTCCCGAGACTCAGCGTGAGTAACATGGTCATTCATCTAGTCTGCTTAGGTTGTTGGTACCTGCTGGCTGCCGTTACCACGACCTCTTCTATTTTCTCATCGGGGAGGCATTATCTGCGAGCGCGTAAAGCATGAGTTAGGGGAGGAACTGTTTAGATCTTCATATTCTACGCATGATAAGAATCATGAAGAAAGGGGAACATTCCTAAAACATCTCATAGCCTCTCCATCATAAGTGTGGCGCGCTTCACACCCATGAAGAAGACTCTACGTAACGCGGCTTTCAGAAACCCTAGGACACTCTAAACCTTTGCTCTGACACCAAGTGTGTCACGACCCGAGAGTAGACCCGGAACGTAGACACGGGACAAGGAACCCTGAAAGGCTCCAAATTGACCCATGATATAATCATCGCATACACTTAACATAATAAACATCTAACATCATTAGCAAGAGAATGAAAATAAAAAAAGTCTATTATGATCCATAAGGATAATTTAATAACACATAAATACAAAGTTGAAACTGTCTAGACCAGTCTGAAAGCCTTCTACTAAATTGATGAGTTGCTGGGACAAGCCCCCCAGCTAACTCCCAAAGTCTGAAAACAGAAACAAAATAAAACAATGATAATAACCACGTCCTCGGAAAATGAGGACTCACCACTGACAGCTGGGAAAATGGGCGTAGCGTATCTAACCACGTGACGGAGCCTGGAGACCTGAATCTATATCATAAAAAAATATAGCACAAAAGGCATGTGGTTAGTACTTGGAATGTACTAAGTATGCAGGAAATCGTAAATAAATAAATCATGACTATATACAAGAAGGAAGTAATGTAAAAACCACATTAATAGTAATGTAACTGAAATGAGATATGACAACCTTATATGAGATTCACATATTCATATAATCATGATCACATTATAAGGACATGCATTATTATAAGATTAACTGATGCACAAAAGTAGCAATCCAATTGATATAGGGGTGCGATGCCATGACTGATATCAAGGGGGTCCCTGACTATCTAAGGAAAACATTCTTACTAGCGAGAATCCATGTATGTTGAAGGGAAAGAATGCTTTGAAATAGAGAGTCACTGACTAGCTAGGGATATTAGTCCCGACTGATTAGGGAGACATTCTTACTAACAAGAATCCCGACTGGCTAAGAAAACATTCTTGCTAACGAGAATCCCGACAGACTATCACTAATCTAACTTACAACAGCTAATCAGATACAAGGACATTAACTAATTTTTATCATACAACATACTCATCAACAGGATGGGGCTGCATTCTAATAACAACAAGCCCAACAATTGCAATATCATCCTCATGCATTATCATCATAATTCACCTCATCATGGACTCAAATCAATAATTATCTCGAGCATCTTACGCTAAGAGCATTCTATAGATTCACATTATGCATATACTATGACACTCCAAATTCCAAGTTCATCTCATTCAACATTCAATATGAGATCATACATGGTTTATAAATGCAACTCATACTCTATCAAGATACATGACTTCGTTAATTTAGGTCTACAACATTCCACACACTTATCATAACCACTCCTTTGTGAACTCCTTAGCCACGGGCGTTTTAGATTCCAAGATTTTTATAAAAATAATTTTTGGTAAGGGAAAACAATAGAGAATCCGCCCAAGCTTCGTAGTTCAACAATGGAGATGCAATCTTATCATGCCCAATCATATAAATCTAGAACATGGTGATGACACATAATTTACTCAATTACTCAAACCCATAACTCCTACTCAATATAACATGGTCATCTATATCATAATCACATCATTAGGGTTAATTAAGCAGTATTCCCACACTTTCATCATGATCATGAATTTCTATGGTGGTTTAAGGAGAAATGACCCAATTCCCTTTCACGCCTGATTCAAGTTAGGATGAACATACTTCACTCATACATACTCAACCCATATTTCCACCATTTCATCATTCTCATACATGAATACGCAAATTAATCGAACAATAAGAAAAACCTATTCATTACTCAAACCAATTTACGAATGATATGTTACCCACACGCATTCCCAACATATAATACACATCTCAAACAACCATCACATCAACACTTGAAATTAATTCCATAATTGCAGTAAATATTAGCAATTTAAGAAAAGAATGAGGAAGAAATTACCCATTATTCAAAACCCTAGATCATGATATTCTAAATAAATCACATTGGGTTCTTATTGAAAACATCTTGGGGCACAAGGATGAAATGATATCCTTGTTGAAGTCCCACATACCTGGTAGACGAAAACCCCGCTTGATTATCTTCCTTGAAGCTTGAAGAACACCTCGGGAATTTCCTAAAATTTTTGGGAGAAGAGAGGAGGAAGAAGGAGATTGAGGAAATGAGGGTTTGGGTCTAGAAGAACCCTTAAAAATCATGCAAGGTAGAGCCCAGAACGACGTAGTATAGCATGAAAAAGTTGAAAATTCCCTTAAAATAATCTTCTTGAAAACTGTCCGGACCAGACCAATGACCGACCCTATGGGTTGTGACAACATACCACGACTCGTAGTATCGAGTCGTTAGCTCCACTACCTCAAAACACATCTCGGATTCTTCCCACGAGTCTCACCAAGACTCATGGTGACTTCCAATGAGTCATTGTTTCCATCCGTTGGATCCACTGGAAAATCCACTATTCAACCCACGACTGGTGACGACAATTCGCCATAGCTCACAAAGGGTCATGGGGTGACCCGTTGTATCCCCAACTACTGAAGTCCACCTTGCACCACGACTCCAAAAAATGACTCGTGGTTTCCCACCACGAGTCGTGACACCCCTCATCCTACAACTTTTTCCTAGAGCTTCCCAACCTACGACTGCTTTTGACGACTCGTGATACCCTACCACGAGTCGTAGGGTCACTCGCCTTGTGATGTTTTTTCTAGTTTTCTGCACTTTTTAAATTTAACTCCCGGGTCTATTCTTAGGCCTTTTCGGGGTATTACATTGGGTCACCTGGATATTTTTTTCATTTAAATATCTTTTCATGACTCGTACCTACAACTCGATCCTGCCTTCCATAACTAGGATTCAGAGAACTTACCTGTGGACCTATGGATGCATGGTACGATTCATACTAGGCTGATGTGACTCGTACCATGAATTGTATGTTGTGCTTTCTGCAATTTGACATTTGAAGGAGTTGATTATGACAATGGGTACCACAACTCGCACCAGGATGGTACGATTCATAATGACCAACCATAGTGTGAACTAGTACATTTTGTTAGGCTCAGCTCCATGTTACGACTAGGAATATGAGTCATAACAGCTTTATATGATTCTTACTGAGGATCATAGTTAATAGCTTCATATGATTCAGATTGAGGCTCATAGTCTAGGCCTGTAACTCAATGTTCATCTTTTATTTCACTTTCACACTGCAACACACATGAATCCTGAAAAACTTCAATACATCAACATACTTGGGTTGCCTCCCAAGAAGCGCCTGATTTGATATCGCGGCACGGCGCAGATAGTTTAGTTACTTAGGCTTTACCAAAATACCTCATGAGTTGCCTCCCATGCAGTGCTTGATTTAACATCACGACACGATGTGGGTTTCTTGACTACTCAGAATTCGTCAAGAAACTCTAATTCAACCTCTATTGCTGAGACCACTCAGAATTCACTTGGCTGCTTCATTGACCTATAGACGTTGAAAGTGACCTCTTCCTCATTCAACCAAAACTTCAACTGTCTATCTTCAACATCCACTAGGGCACGCCAATTGGCTAGGAAAGGCCACCCCAAAGTGATGGGCACCTCAAAATCCACATTGCAATCTAGAATCATGACGTGCGCCGGAAAAATGAATTTATCCACCTTCACTAGAACATCATGAGGGATCCCTACAAGTTTCTTTGTTGTGCGATCCACCATCAGTAAGCCCGACTGCTTAAACACAACTAGTGGAATTAAATTGATGCTAGCTCCTAGATCACACAATGCCTTGGAAAATTAAAAATCTCCAATAGTGCATGGGATGGTGAAGGCACCTAGGTCCTCCCTCTTTTGTGCAAGAACTCATCAGGCTATTACACTACAATGGTGCAGATTTCCCACTAGCTCATAATTCACAGAGCATTTCCTGGTCACTAGGTCCTTCATAAACTTAGCATAGCCAGGCATCTACTCTAATGCTTCGACCAGGGCAGTATTCACCTATAGCTACTTTAGCACAGACATGAATTTATGAAATTTCCCTTTATATACCTTCTTCTTCATTCTCTAAGGAAAAGGTGGAGGCGGTAGAGGGATAGGCCTGAAAATTTATGGGACCTCCTTCTCCTTCCCTTTCTTAGAAACACACTCCTTTGCCACAATTGGAGACTTTGTCAACAAATTACCTTCAATCATTTGTTTTGCAGCATCAGCTTTCTCATCTGAATCAATTGCCTTCAGTTCTGCCATATCAACTATAACGCGCATGGTTGGGTCGACTGTTGCTTTTCCACTCTTAGTAATTATAGTCATGTAGTGACTGTCATTATTCAGATTTTGAATCATATTACTAGGGAGTGTACCCTTCTGCTTCTAATCTAGGGATGCGGACATCTAGCCCAATTGCTACTCGATCTATTTAATACTGTGGTGTGCGACTCAATTTTCTAATTCATGCCAGATATGTCTCTGTGAATGTATTTTAGGTAATCATCAGTTTACTATGCCTTTTTTAACAACTCATCCATCATGCTCTCCAGTTTTGAAGTTCCAAAATCACCTTCACAAGCCTTGGGAGGCACATACAAGTCGGTGTAATCATTACGGTATCCATCATTCTTCCTCCAATCACCTTCCCAGTCTCGACCTCTACTCCTATATCTGTACCTGACTCTATTATAGTTATCCCTGTACCGGTTTCGACCTTGGTTCTTGAAGCCTTGGCTCCAAGTGTCTTGATTAGACCCTTGAGCTTTAGTTTGGAAACCTGCCACCTAGTTATCTAAGAAATTTGCTTCCACCTCAGAGTTAGAGTGTTGAAACCCCAGATCCTAACTTTGAGCACCCATTGCATTCAATTTCTGAGCTCCACATCCCATGATATGCTTCATGCGTAGGTCAATAGATGTCGTTATATGTGCTAACACCTGGTCACATTCCTCTTTTTTTTTTGTTGCTCTACAGTCATCTTAATTGGATATGTACCTGCAGCTACCTCAGTTTCTCTAGTATGCCAGGCTCTATTAGTTTTTGTCACTCGATCAAGTATTGTTGTTGCTTCCTTCCATGAGTGACTCATTAATGCTCCACCTACTACAGTATCTGCTATTGTCTTGTTGTTGTTGTTCAAGGATCTGTAAAATATTTCTAACAAGCTCTCATTTGGAATTCTATGGTTTGGTACTTATTCAACTTTTTTGGAACCGCAGCCATGTCACATGAAGTGCCTTCGTCGTGAGCTGTCGGAAGTTATATATCTCATCTTCGAGCTGCAGCATCCTTAAAGGTGGGAAGAACCTTTCCAAGAAGGCGTGTTTCAATTCTCTCCAGTTGGTGATGGAGTCATTTGGCAACTCCGACAACCATAGAGTAGCTTCACTAGCTTGAGAGGAACAGAAAGAGCCTCCTTCTAATTGCATCCTGGCTCACTCCAGGAAACCTATATGCTTTGCAAATTCCCACAAAATTCATCAAGTGGAGATTTTCACCATCAGCAGCATTACCACTAAACACTCACTTTATGTTCAACAGTTGGATCATCGTGCTAGTGATGTCAAATTTTGTCCCATAGGGCAGAGGTAGGGGCACAATAGCTCCTATTGACCCAAATTCATCAATATCCCGATCATCATTGAAGTGAGGAGAATATATGTGCAACTGATGTGGTTCACATCCTCTATTCCTTTTATTCCGGCTAGAATTCTCTTATTCTTCCTGCTCATCAGCCTCCTAAAAAGCAGCCTGGCGAGCTAACTCTGCCTGATAGGTCTTATTAGCTCGCTGAGCTTCATTAGGTACTCTGGCCTCCATCTACTTAGGGGTCTCAATATCAGCCATCTCTCTCAGTGTTCGTTCAAGTTCTTAATCAAATGGGACTAGGGGTTTGCACTACTCAAGAGCTTGGCATTCACCAAGTGGTAACCTGGGTGAAACAAAGACAAAATAAAGCGTGATGAGGAAATAAAGGCTAAAAGTTAAACAACAGTAATTAATCTAATCCTAATCCACATTCTCTAGAAATGAAGCCATTTTTTAGAATGCTCAAATTACACCTCAGAAGAAGTATACACGATCGTTGTCAAATAAAGAACCCAACCAGAGTTGGGGTCGATCCCACGAGGAATATGGTCGAGATTTCAACTAATTCTATTACTTATGCTTTTTTAGTTCAATTATTTCCAAAGGGGGGGGTTAATAGAAATAAATAAGTGACAATATTATGAAATGGTGTTGTTGTCAAAGAAATGCAATTAACTAGAGAGTGTTCCCCATGGATTCATAACTATGTAGAATTATTATACTTGTGATCTATTCCAATACCTAGCCTATAGAATCAATAAAATACATTCATCCAAACAGATGATTCACCCTTATTAGATGACTATACTCAATCACCAGATTAGTTTCATAAGTGCTCCCGACTAACCTTTATCAATGATTCCAAATTAACTTTCACGCAACCGCATCTCAAGTTATTAAATGAAAGTTGTCAATTTAAAGGCTTTTTTGTCTTTCCCTTTTCCTAATCTCTATTTTTTGAGGTTCATGAAAGTAGACAATATAGGCTAGTCCTAACATTGTGCACCGTTAAGAAATAATTATCATGAAGGGAAGAATGTAAGCATCAGTATTGGTTTAGAATCACTTTGTGTTAACCCTAATTTGTTATTTCACCATGGTTCCTACAACCCTAGTTGTGGGAGTCTAGATACTCATAGTTGTAAGATTAAAATCAGAATACATAGAGGAATTCATCATTAGAAACTTACAATAGTGAAGGAATAAAACTCCGAGAATCAATTGCACAAAAAATATTCAAAGTCAAGAATACAATGAAGAATACTTGTTCAAAGTTTTGTGTATTTTTGTTCTCCAAATCGCATGAGGAAACTCCAAAAACACAATAATGATGTAAAATATTTGATCCTCTCATAAAAATAAAAGGAAAATATTTATACAATTAGTGAAATCCTTTTCCTAAATTAACAAGGACTACAGCCATCAGGATGACCTACAAGTCGTAGCAGGCTGCTATGGTTCATGGTCAATACTCATACTATGCTTGGCATTTTCTAGATCTCTCAGGTACAGAAGCCTCGTATGACTCATGGTAGGTCACCATGAGTCATGGTAAGCAGTCTTCGCATGGACTTCTGAAATACAACATCTCTAATGATCATCCTATGTGCTCTTCCTACAGGTGATACTATGATGGTACAATTCATGCATTCCACTCGTGCCTTGTGAAAATATCATGTGGTTGGTTCTCTGCTTCTCATCATGAGTTGTCAGTATATGTCGTATAATCCAGTCATGACTCATGATTTACTGGCATACTATGAGTCCTACACTTGTGTATTTTCTGAATCATTTGTACAAGCATTAGCTACTACTCATACCCAGATGGTACGGTTCATGTTGTGACTCATAAGATACCACTTTCTGCACTTTTTCACTTCTTTTCTATAATTTAACTCACAAAACTAATTTCCCTACAAATACAGCAAAAGAACCTCATATTAGTGTAAACACACCCAAGTCCTAGCATCTTTTCTATGTTTTAAACGTTGAAAGTTCCGTAAAACCATGGCACATCAGAACCTTCTCAGTCTCTAGTCCTGTCATTGAGTCCATTTTAGCATAGAGGGTATATAGAAATTGCTTTGTTATAGTTCTTTAGAAAGTCACCTCAGTCATCTTAGTAGAGTTAGACATGACCGATATCAATGTTATCTTTGGAATGGATTTGTTGTGTGCTTGCTATGCTTCAGTTAATTGTAGAACCTAATAAATAGAGTTCCGATTTTCAGGTAAACCAGTCCTTGAGTGGATGGGTAGCTTAGCAGTGCTTGTAGGTCACTTTGTCTCTTACCTTAAGGCTAGGAATATGATCTCGAAGGATTATGTGTATCATCTAGTTTGGGTTAAGGATTCTGTGTTTGAGACCCCGACTCTCTAGTCAATTCTTATTATTAGTGAGTATCCAGAGGTGTTCCCAGATGATCTACCAGGAGTCCCTCCCGAGTGGGAGAATGAGTTTAGGTTATATCTTCTCCCTGATACACAACTCATATCTATTCCTCCTTGCATAATAGCTCCTGTTAAGCTTAAGGAGTTGAAAGATCTCTTAGATAAGGGTTTCATCCGGTCTAGTAAGTCCCCATGGGGTACTCTAGTCCTTTTCATATGGAAGAAGGATGGTTCTCTCAGGATGTATATTGATTACTACCAGTTGAATAAGGTCACAATCAAGAATAAGTACCCCATCCCTAGTATTGATGACTTATTCAATCAGCTTCAGGATGCCAGTTGCTTTTCAAAGATAAATCTCAAATTTGGCTATCATCAGCTTAGAGTTAGAGGGTGTGACATTTCGAACACAGCCTTTAGGACTTAGTACAGTTACTATGAGTTTTTAGTTATGTCTTTTGGACTAACGAATCTCCTGCGGCTTTTATGGATTTGATGAACAGGATGTTCAAGTAGTATTCGGATATGTTCATTATTGTCTTTATAGATGATATCCTCATATACTATCGGAGTGAGGAGGAGCATGTTGCCCATTTTAGGATTATGTTACAGACTCTTAAGGACCATCAGTTGTTTGCTAAATTCAGCAAATGTGAGTTTTGACTGAAATCTATTGCATTCCTTGGTCATGTGGTGTCTAGTGAGGGTGTGCGGGTAGGCTCTCAGAAGATAGAGGCAGTGAAAAGTTGGCCTAAACCTGTTACTCCTACTGACATTAGGAGCATTTTGGGCTTAGTTGGCTACTACAGGAGGTTTATAGAGGAATTTTCATCCATTGTCTCACCCTTGACTAGGTTGACCCAAAAGAAGGTCAAATTTTCAATGGTCTGATGCATGTGAGAAGAGTTTTAAGGAGTTAAAGACTCGACTCACTTTAGCCCAGTTTTGACCCTACCAGAGGGCACGAATGGTTTGTAGTGTATTGTGATACCTCTAGAGTTGGCCTAGGGTATGTGTTGATGCAGCATGGAAAGGTCATTGCTTGTGCCTCGAGATAGATTTAGACTCATGAAAAGAATTACCCAACACAGGGCCTTGAGTTAGCAGCAGCGGTATTTTCCTTAAAGATTTGGAGGCACTATTTGTATAAGGTTCATGTGGATATGTTCGTGGACTATAAGAGCCTTCAGTATATGTTTACTCAAAAGGACCTAAATTTGCGGCAAATAAAATGGCTTGAGCTTCTTAAAGACTATGACATGAGTGCCTTTTACCATCCGAGCAAGATCAATGTCGTGATTGATGCTCTTAGAAGGTTTTCCATGGGGAGTGTGACCTATGTGGAAGATGGAAAGAAGGCGTTGGCTAGAGATGTTAGTAGGCTTGCTCGATTGGGGGTTCGCCTTACCAATTCAACATATGGTAGTGTCATTGTTCAACTTGGATTGGAATCGTCATTGGTGACAGAAGCTAAGGCAAAGAAAATATAAGGATCCTATCATAGAAAAGTTAAAGAAATTTTTCCAGAATTAGAAAGTGGAGGTTTTCTCCCAATTGAGAGATGGGATGCTCCAATATTAGGGCTAATAGTGTGTTTCGAGTGTGGATGACTTGAGAGAGAGGATGTTGAGAGAGGCTCACAGCTCTCGATAATTTATCCATCCAGGTGCCACCAAGATGTATTGTGATCTACAAGAAGTGTATTGGTGGAATGGCATGAAGAAGGATATTGCAGCAATTTGCAGCCAAGTATCCAAATTTCCAACAAGTGAAGGTTGAGCAGTAGAGGCTTTGTAGAATGTTATAGGATATTAGTATTCCTACTTGGAAGTGAGAAGAGATAAACATGGACTTCATTATAGGTTTTCCTCGTACACACTGACAACATGATTCTATGTGGGTGATTGTAGATCAAATGACTAAGTCAGCACATTCCCTGTCAGATAAGATTATAGATTCAGCCGAGGACTATGCTAGACTTCTATTTGAGAGTTGGTCAGGTCGCATGGAGTCCTTTTGTCCATTATTTCTGATAGGGGTACTCAGTTAACCTCACAGTTTTGGAGATCATTTCAGAAGGGACTTTGGTAATCAAGTGAAGCTTATCCCAGCTTTTTACCCATAGACAGATGGTAAGGATGAGTGGACCATTCAAACTTTAGAGGACATGTTGAAAGCTTGTGTGATTAATTTAAAAAGTAGTTGGGATGATTACTTACCTCTCATTGAATTTGCCTACAATAACAGTTGCTACTTTAGCATTCAAATGGCTCTATTTTATGCTCTTTATGAGTGGAGATGCAAATCACCTATTGGATGGTTTAAGGTAGGATAGGTTACGTTGATAGGGCCAGATTTAGTTCATGAGGCTATGGAGAAAGTTCAGCTTATTAGAGAAAGGCTGAAAATAGTCAGAGTCGTCAGAACTCATATGCGAATGTTGAGAGGAGTCAGCTTGAGTTCACTGTAGATGATTGGGTGTTTCTGAATGGGTCACCCATGAAGGGAGTTATAAGGTTTGGAAAGAAGGGGAAGCTTATTCCCTGATATGTTAGTCTTTATAGGATTCTGAGGAGTGTTGGCAAGGTGGCCTATAAGTTGGAGTTGCGCATAGAGTTAGCATCAATGCATCCAATTTTCCATGTGTCATTGTTGAAGAAGTTCATTGGCAATCCATTGCAAGTTGTGCCTATAGAGAGTACTGGTGTGAAGGATAGCCTCACTTATGAAGAGGTTCCAATTGAGATTTTTGACCATCAGGTTCAAAAGTTGAGAAACAAAGAGGTCACTTTAGTGAAAGTCCTTTGGAGGAATCATCTTGTAGAGGGAGCTACTTGGGAAGCCAAAAAAGATATGATGGCCAAGTACCCTCACTTATTTCCATCCAACTCAGTTCTATCATGAGGTACTAGTTTCCTCCTTAGTACTCTATTCAGTTTTATGTCAGTTCCATGTTTCTTAGTTACTCTTATTTTTTAGCATGTATATATGATTCATGAATTCAGTTTAGCCGTGTATCTTAGTTCGGAGTTAGTCACTCCATTAATATTCAGTTTATTGCTTTTAGTTTTGTGATAGCAGCTCTTTCCCTATCCTTTTATCTTTATTAGTCTCTATTCAAGGATGAATGTTTCCATTAGGGAGATATTGTAACACCCCAAAAGTCCCTAAGAGTATACCCTAGATATGGAGTATGAACCAGAAGGGAAACTGGACATTTTTCCTTAGGACGAGCCCAGGAATGACTTGTTGGACGATACCATGAGTCGTGGTTAGACTTTGGTAGGTAGGTGGACTTTCAAGTCCCAGAAGTAATGACTCAAGGGATAAGTTGTAGGGACAAGTGACGGGTTGTCCGGTGAGGTTTATAGAACATTTCAAGGCTGGTTCTGGTGACCACGAGGCATAGTATGAGTTGTTGGGAGAACCTATAGATCATTGGTTCAATCGTGGTCACTGGCAGTCAACTTTTAAGTGCGATTTTCTAAGGGTGTTGTCGTAATGTCTTATGCTTTTAACTCCTAAGTGAGGTTGTTCTGGGTTTTCTAAGGGTCTTATTAGGGGATTATACTTAGCATAAATCTTTATTCTTTTCAAACACCGTAAGTTGAAGATCAAATCTCTCAAGGCTCTCAAGTTCCTAGCGTTCTTCTTCTTCTCAAATCTCTTGGGTCTCAAGTCTAACCTAGGAGTCATCAAAGTCTAGGTATGTGGGGTTATAAATTGGGGATTTATTCCACCCTTATGCCCAATCTCAAGTTCAATTTCACAAATTCAATTTCACAAATTCAATTCCTTCAAGTCTCCAATTATGATTTTGATGAAATTCTAGTGTTAGACCTTTCTTATGCAAAACTCCATGAATCTCTTATGAATTTAATTCTCTCATGCTTCTATCTATGATTTATGGTTATGACCACATGATTTCTATGTAAAAGCTCTCATGACCCTATATTTTCAAGTTAGCATGATTTACTCGAGTATGCATGAATTTCATGAATTTCATGTTATATATCATGGCTATAATTTTCAGCATTGTTTTCATAGCTAGTTCACGTATATCAAGGAATCTATGTATTCAGCATATTTTTAAACTAGTCCATGTAAAACTCATGTTTCACGATTATGATATGAGCACTATGTATGGTTTCAGAAGTAGTATTTAACACCGCGTAGGCTGGGGTTCAGCGCACCCAGGTCTCAGAACTATGTGCCACCATAGGATAAGGGGTCCTCACCAGTTGAGAGAGTCTCCCTTGCCCCTAGCCTAAGGAGTCCTCACCAATTGAGAGTGTCTTCCTTATACTACTAGGCTCATTCGTGATATCATGCCTTCATGGTTCTTACCCTTGCCAAGGTATCGATTGTTGGCACCCAATTTTGACCTCCCTATACCCGTCTAAGCTACTTATTAATATATATCTATATATATATACACACACACACACACACACACACAAACATATATATATATAAAATTACCTTTTCTTACGTAATTGTTTAGTTCGCATCCGTAATATTTTAGTATTAATTATCTAAGTTATGCTTTTAAAATATTTTTTATTAGTTTAAAGTTATTAATTTTTTAATATTATATGTAATTACGTCATATTATATAGTAATATATACATATATATTTCCAATTAAATAAGCTTTTATTTAAAAAATATATCTTACTTAGTTTCATAAATTATGTATATATATTTGCGTAATAATAATATTTGTAAAGCTTTCTCGTGTATTAAGCTATTATGTTACCTATCTACTAAATTATACATAAGTGTAGTATTTTTGTTAATTATTTAGTATCTAATTTAATTTTCCTCCAATTTATTTAAAACCTAGCCACTTTCTATCTAATTTGTGCTAATTTTATCCCTCTTTGATCAATTATGGCTATTATTTAAATTCAAATTCAGCTATCAATTGATTCCTACCCAATTAATTACTCGCAGCCCGTTTACCCAATCCAACCCATTTTTAACCCATAACTCGATCCAAAAATCTAAAATTAATCTCAGCCATTCATACCCTCAGATCCACGGCTAAGAATTAATTTTATTCCTATTAATCTAACCAAACTCCCTAAACCCTACAACTCCAATTTTTCCTTACCAAAAGTCGTTGCACCCTCACCCCCATTCTCTCTTTATATCCCTCCTCATTGAACCACCAGCGGACTACTAACTCTATCAAATAGTGATGCCGACAGCCGCTCCTCCCAGCTCTACTCTTCATTCTCCTCACTTCCTCCTCTCCAGTCAGCGAGACGCTAGCCAACAGCAACTGGTGAACCCCTATGAATGCTAGTGCACCTCATTTTCTCTCTATCTCCTTATTATTTCATCCTCTCTTCAGAAATCACCGTCATCACTATTATCCGGCCACCTTGGGCGGACAAATTGGCGGACCATCGGTGCCACTCTCCTTCTTCATCCTTCTCCTCCCCACCGTGAACGCCGATGTACATACCACCCTCACCGCTTCCACCATATTTTCGGCCATAGTTGTCCGGAGAACATCCAATCCACCACATCACCCTTTCCCTCTCTCATACAACCTTACCCTTTTCTCTCCCTTTCAATCGCTCTCTTCTTCCGTCTGCCGCACACCCTTAACTTCCGCTCTGATACACTACCACTACTCCGACGAGATAGAAACTCTTGATCTCCCACCATTCTCTTCTCCTTATCATTTCTCTGACGGAACATACATTGCCGACCCAAGCAATGACGGCAAGATTAGGATAGATTCCCCTGAATCTCGAATTTGTCCATATGGTCTTCCTATATTCACATTTCCTTGTTTAATTTGTCTTCTAATGTTCTTTTATCTAGATGTTATTTGATTTTTCCTTCAAATCATAAGATGTGATTATTTCTTTGCTATTCTATGAGTTGGTTACATGCGATGAATTTAAATTTTATATTCTGCCTAGAGCCCTGAGATACACAAGTATTATATTTCTATATCTTCATCTCTATTTGTGTATAAATGGGAATCCCTAAATGTTACGTATCTTGAATTAGTTTTAATTTTAGATATTTAATCTGTTGCATATCTTCACATGACTATGATTATTGGCATATTCATGATTCGGTATATTCTAGACTCTATTGTTCCTTATCTTTACGTCCTCATTCGATCTTGTTTGCTATAGTAAAGTCGAATAGCAGTGTCTTGCATTAACGATAAGTCTATAGCTTCAAAAGCCTCGACCTTTTTGCTTTGGTATTCATATATTAATTGTTGTATGCTAAAACAATGTTACATAACTCATATTATATGATAAAAAAATTTCCTCTCTTTGATTCCTTAAATATTTCTCGTGTTTGCGTATTCATAGTAAACTTGATTTGATTACAAACCTCAATTACTTATCAGATTATATACATGTTTCTCTTACAATTAGTTCCCTTTCCTTAAACTGTTTTGGAATAGTTGTACCATATATTTGTTTATGGGATTTTTTGATTTAGTACTACACTCAGTTCATTTATATAAGTTGATAAGGAAATGATTTGCTTGATTTCTTTCTATAGTCTTATAATATTAGTGTTAAATGTATAAGATAATTTGAAACTTATTTGTTTGACAGGGATAGTTTAGTACTCAATGATTTAGGGCAAATTCTCCTTTATTTAGTTTGTTTTCCTTCTCTAACTAGTCTGTGATTGTTATTTTAAAAATATTCTATATCCCCAAGATTGAAGGAATTCTTTTCAGATTTTATTTCTGCAATATGCATCCGTTATGGTAACATAATATTTATTTTTGGATATATTCATGTGATAGCTTCTTTAAATAATTTCTATTAAAATTGCTTTCCATATTACTTGTCTTAATTAAAGAAAAGCTTCCTTGATGAATTTTTCCTTCTTTTCCATACTCCTAGTAATGGTAAAAAGATTATTATTTAAAGATCCTGCTCTGATTTCATCCTATTAAGGAAATAATCCCTTGATGAATATATGATTATTCTCTTTCTCCTTTTCTACTCTTTAATTGATTGTCTCTTTTTACTATATTAAGGAGGTCCGTCTCCTCTCCTCAATTTCATCTGAACATTCTTGCCCTTCCCCTCTAGTGAAAAAATATTGTCTCTCTCTCTTCTCATACTTGTTGAAAATTTAAGTTGTCTCTGCTCTGTAAAGTTGTGTTTCATTATTAAGTCACAAAAACTTCTTAACTGGTTTGTAATCCACTATGAAGCTTTCATTTTACTTCCTGTTTAATGTTTCTGATTGTTTGAATTATTGTCTGCCAATCTTTGAATAATTGTGAACTATTGTCTTAGTTATATATATGCATTGTTGTCTTTATCCGTAAATGCATGTTGTTGGTACTTGTTTAGTGTTTAAAAGAAGGTTCCTTTAATCTATTTTGGGATCCGTTGGAGAGTCAACGGGACAAGAGAGGGATGTGAAAACTAGAAATTAACTTTATATTTGTCTACATGAGTTATTCTGCATAATCACTACATAGACATCTTGCCTATAGGATATTGTTTCATCATTAAATTATTTGGATCATAATTGATATCCTGCCTGTTGGAGTTATTTTAATTATCTAATCAACATGTTTAATTTACATCACATTAGAAATCATGCCTATAGGATAATTACTAGTATGATTATTTCATTAAAAAATCTATATTGACCAGAACATCGTTATAGGATGATTAGGGACCTAGAACACTAGAAACAGGTTAAGGGAGGTATGGAATGTGCTGCGAAATATTCTAAGTGTAAAACTGATCGAATTTGGGTAGCCACTGGTTCGGGGGACCGTTGAAGCGGCAGAATTCCCGCTGCAGCGAGATCGTGGTAGTGGTCGGAGTCCCGCCGTGAAAATTTTGGGAAGTAACCACTAGAACTGCCGCAACGACACCTTGGCCTCTGTAGCAGGTCCATCGCAACTAAAATCTGACAGTTGCAGTGGACGACGGGAATCAGAAGTGGGTTTTAAATAGGAATTCTGGGTTATTTTCCATTATTTGCAAAACGTGAGAGAGCAAGATCTAAAGGAAAATTCTTCTCCAAAGCAGAGAATTGATACCCAAAGGTAAGTTTTTTGATCCCTTTCTCCTTTAATGATTATTCTTGATTGTAGAAAGCTTAGGGGACCTTTTAATGATGGAATTATAAGTTTAGAAACCCTAGGTTGATGAACTAGGGTTCAATTATGGGGAGTAATGGGAAGATTAGATTAAATTTTTATGGGTAATAATCACTCCCAAGAACTTTCTTTCTAACAATCATGGGTTAGACGAAGATGGAGACCTAGAATTAGGTTGAATGGAAGGGTTTTACTATTAAAGTTCCCTAAAAGGGAGAGTTTGATCTATTTAAACCCACGATTGAAGAGTAAGCAATGAATTACTCTATGTTGTGTAGATTTTGAGCATTCTAAAGCTTTGAGGAAGGACAAGGCTCCTGCAGAGTAGCTAAATGGCCATCATCTTCGAATATCGAGGTAGGTTATGGTTAGAGGGTTAGACTTTGTATAATGGCTTGTATACATGTGTGATAATGGTTTGTGATTGGTCTTTGGACATTGTGTGATATGAATAGTATATTTGAATAAATAGTGAAAATCACATTAATATGATCTGATTATGAGTTGCTGTGGAATCTTATGGAACTGTGAAGTGAAATTCTTTTAAGATGCTTCAATGTGAATCGATGATTTGTATTTGTGAAAGTGATGGAATGGAATGTAGACTCCTAAGTATTGAAATAAATAAATAAATATATATATATATATATATATGGAGGGGTTGTAACTCATTACATTCTGTGATGAAAAATGATTTGAATAGTAAAAGAATCCTAAGATGAGTGGCTCGTGCCCAAGGGGAGCATCCAAGAGAGCGTTATTGTTGAGTGGCTCATGTCCGACGGGAGAATCTGGACGAGCATATAAGTGGGAGCGGGTACCACGCCGGTATAGTATATGAATTTCTAGAGTCCCTTGTAGGTCATGACTAGAAGGACAAAAATAAGACCCTCTAACATGTGTGTACACTATTTTTTGGATTGAGTATTTACGATGAAATGGAGGAGGTGTGTGCCTGTCATGTCACCATTTATTTATGTTGTTTATGCTATGATTGTAATCATGTATAAACTAAATGAAGAATGTGCTAATTGGTTATGGAGTTATGGGTTTTGTTTATGTAATTTGAAATGAAATACAAGAATCTGATTCTAAGTGTGACACGGTCATGATGATGGTAAATGTCGAGTGGATTTTGCATGTAATTACCTATTGCATTGGTAACTAATAAGGATTCGTATTTATTGTTGCTCAGATGTGTATGATATTTGAATTGAACAGTATAGTATGTGAATTGTTGACACTGATGACAGAAAAATTAATGAAGGTGCAGCTAAGTTGAGCTACTGCCTAAGGTAGTACCGCTGCAGTGGAACTTCTTCCACTATGGAGAGACCGTTGTAGTGGTCAAGTGACTGCTACAACAAAAGGACCAATCCAGTGAGCAGGCCAACTGTCACCTGTGTGAACAAGTGTAATTGAAATGGCTTCTATACTTCTGTAAAATATTAGAGACTTGTTTATCTCATTATTTGTATGTTTGCACGTTATTATATAAGGACTGGCGGTGATGTCTACCAGTACCGTGTTATGTACTTACCCTACCCCTGCACTTCTTTTCTGACTGCAGAGTTCAAACCCGAAAGCACCTCGCGTCCTCACCTTTAAAGCAGCAGCCATTTTTGGAAGGTGAGTAGACCGAGAAAGTAGCACCACTCCTCCATTGAAGATGTCCTTCCTCTGCAGACATTTATTTCGTTTGTTTTTAGACTTAATCATTTTTAGAGTGTAAGCAGATGTCTTGTGCAACTAAAATTCGGTCTTGGGTTAGTTGTTATGTTTTATTTTGGTTGTAAGATGATTGGTGCAGTTCCTGATAATTTATTTCATTTTATTATAACCTTTTATTTCTTATGAATATTCCGTGTTGGGTTAAGTAGTTGGGAATCGATGGTTCACCTACCACGGGGTTAGTGTGGGTGTCAATTATGGCTTGATGGTCATGACAAAGTTTGTAGTAGATCCCTAGGTTCGTTGATCTCATTGCACAAAGACCGGTCTAGTAGAGTCTAGCAGATCAGTGCGGAGACGTCCGTAACTTATCTTCGAGAAGATGCAGGACTTTAGGAAAAATCCCTTCTTCCTTCCTTTTATGTGATTACTTGATTCCAATTGGTATCTGGTGATCCAAATTGGTATCTAAAAACTTTTCTTATTTTCTTCTTAGATGGTAAGAACACACGCAACGGTAATAGAGATGCAACACCCAAACCACCAGTAGCAACAGCAGTCCGCGGCAGAGGAAGGGGTAGAGGTGATGGACGGAGGCTTGCTGCTGCTAGAGGAGCGGCTCATGCTCCTTTTCCAATCAAGGAGAGGTTTGCATCTCCCGTGCCACCAGCAGTACAGGAGCAAGTGGTTGTTGAAGTTGAAGTTCAGACTCAAGGGGAAGCTCCTATTGTTCCAACATCCTTTGATGTTCTGACCCAGGTCCTCAATCTCCTGAGTGGCCTCGTAGGTAATAGAGCAGCGCCAGTAACTCCTGCGGGCCAGCAGTTACGGATACAGCGTGCAGCTACTGTGGCATCTCAAATTGATGACTTATCGAAAGTTGTCGTGTTCCCAAGGCCGGTAGTGGGACCGATGATGACAGGGGAGGAGCATGACTTATTTTGGAGGTTCACCAAGATAAAGCCTCCCACATTCTATGGTACTGAGGCAGAGGATGCCTATGAGTTCATTATTGATTGTCACAAGAGGCTCCACAAGATGAGGGTGGTGGAGAGATATGGTGTGGAGTTCTTCACTTTCCAGTTGATGGGGGATACTAAGCTCTGGTGGAGAGCATTTGTGGAGTAGAGACCAGCAGGGTCACTTTCATTGACTTGGACCCAGTTTTACTCCACCTTCTTGGAGAAGTATGTTCCCCACACTCTAAGGGATAGGAGACGAGATGAGTACACCACCATCGAGCAAGGGAATTCATCTGTTGCAGCATGCGGGGCCTGATTTCATTCATTGTCCTAGTATACTCTACCCTTACTGTCCACGGAGGAGGAGAAGATTAGGCGATTTGTTAAAGGCCTGAATGTGGGTCTCTAGGTATCAGCTCTTCAGATGGTCTCCTCAGGTAAGACTTTCCAAGAGGTGGTGGAGTATGTGAAGTCGGTGGAACGGGTGAGACAAGAAGGATGTGTAAGGAAAACCGAAAAGAAGGCTCGAAGGATGGGTTCCTTTAGTAGCTCTTCTGCCAGGGATCTAGCACTACAGGGTCTCTCTGGGTGCCCTGTTCAGTCCGCTATGCAAGTATCAGCTGGATGTCCGCCAAGGACAGCTCCGCGACCATCAAGTGCAGTTATGGGTACTCAGGTTGTTCGTTCAGACTTCGGAGCTCACCCTATTTCCTATATTCTAGCTCAGAGGCCAGTGATTGAGAAAGGTATGTCATGAGTGTGGGGAGTATGGACACATACGTAGATGGTGCCCAAGTTCGGACAAGGTGGCAAGATTATTCCTCACCCAGCTCTTTGAGCTCCGGCCCCTGTCAGGAGAGAAGGTAGTTCTTTCAGTTAGGATCGTCCACAGTTGGGATGAGGTGGTCACACAGCCATTAGAGGTGGTGCTCAATAGGGTATAGGACGTGCCTTAGTGGGTAGGTGTGGCACAGCCCAACCGTGGTGGTTCTCAGGCTGGTAATCAGGCTCATTTCTATGGTTTTCCTGGTAGGCCAAAGGCATAAGCTTCAGATGTCGTTATTATAGGTATGATCTTCGCGTCCCACAAAGTGGCTATTGCGTTGTTTGATCTGGGCTCTACATTTTCTTATGTGTCTGCTTACTTTGCATTGGGTTTGGATCTTTTTTATGATGTGCTTGATACTCCTATATATGTGTCTACTCCTATTTGGGATTCTTTGGTGGTGGATAAGGTGGTTCGTGATTGTGTTGTTGACTTCATGGGGTTTGACACTCTGGCAGACTCAGTGATTTTAGATATGGTTGATTTTGATGTAATTTTGGAATGACCTGGTTGTCTTCTTAGCATGTCATTCTAGATTGCTATGTTTAGTTGTCACTATATCAAGGCCAGGGGCGTCTAGGTTGGAGTTGAAAGGGAATTGTAGCCCTGCTCCTAAGAAACTCATCTCTTACATTCGTGCCTTTAAGTTGATAGAGCGGGGTTGTTCAGCGCATCTAGCGCATATTTAGGACTCTAGTTTCGAGGGTCCTTCCATAGAGTCGGTCTTGGTTATTCGTGATTTTTTAGAGGTGTTCCCTACAAATCTTCCTATCATGTTGCCGGACTATGACATTGACTTTTATATAGATTTAGAGTCGGGGACTCAACCCATTTCTATTCCTCCATACCGAATGTCACCTGTTGAGTTAAGGGAACTTAAGGAGCAGTTGCAGGAGTTGCTTAGTAAATGATTCATTAGACCGAGTGTGTCACCGTAGGGTGCCTCGATTTTTTTTTATAAAGAAGAAGGATAGTAGTATGCGGATATGCATCGACTACCGTTAGTTGAACAAGGTAACTATTCGAAACATGTACCCTTTTCCTCGAATAGATGATTTGTTTGATTAGTTATAGGGGCGACTGTATTTTCAAAAATTGACTTGAGGTTGGGTTATCACCAACTAAATATCCAAGTTGAGGATATTCCCAAAATAGCCTTTCGGAATAGGTATGGGCATTACGAATTTCTAGCCATGTCATTCGGACTCACTAATGCCCCAACTACATTCATGAGCTAGATGAAGGGTATCTTCAAACCTGACTTGGACTCCTTTGTTATTGTGTTTATTGACAATATCTTGGTGTATTCTAAGACCAAACAGGAGCATGAAAATCATCTAAGAATTGTGTTAGGATTACTGAAGGAGAAGCAGTTGTATGCTAAATTCACCAAGTGTGAGTTTTGCTTGGAATAGTGTCTTTTCTGGGACATGTGGTTTCCAAGGAGGGAATCCAAGTTGATCCATAGAAGGTGGAGGCGGTCAGAAACTAGGCAAGGCCAACTAACGTGACGGAAGTTCGGAGCTTTGTGGGGCTAGCCAATTACTACCATGGATTCGTGAAGGGCCTTGCCTCTATTGCTTCGGCACTGCTCAAGTTGATGCAAAAGGATGTACCTTTCCAGTGGTTATAGGAATGTGGAGCAAGTTTTCAAAAACTCAAGACTCTGCTAACCACAGCACCTATCCTAGTGTTACCAGTGGAAGGTAAAGACTTTGATGTTTATTGTGATGCCTCACGATCTGGGTTGGTTGTTGTGTTGATGCAAAAAGGATTGTTCATTGCTTGTGTCTCAAGGTAGTTGAAGGTGCATGAGAAAAATTATCCCACGCATGACCTGGAGCTAGAAGTGGTGGTCTTCGCTCTGAAAATCTGGAGGCATTATTTCTATGGGGCTCGTTCTGAGGTGTTTACAGACCATCGCAGCTTGCAGTATGTGTTCTCCCAGAAGGATCTCAACTTGAGGTAGAGGAGATGGATAGAACTGATTAAAGATTATGATGTCACTATCCTGTACCATCCAGGAAAGGCCAACATTATGGCAGACACATTGAGTCGGAAGACGGTGAGCATGGGCAGTTTAGCTTGATTAGAAGTTGTACAGTGGCCTACGGCCAGAGAAGTACAGACTTTGGAAAATAGTTTTGAGGTTTTTACTAACAGAAATTGGTGGGATGTTAGCCAACATGGAGGCTAAGTCCTCACTACTTGAGGAAAGTAAAGCAAGCCAGTTCGAAGATGAAAAGCTGGATAAGATTTGAGGTAAGGTTTTACTGGGAGAAGCACAAGAATCAGTGTTAGATGATGAAAGGGTCCTGAGAATAAAGGGGCAGGTGTGTGTTCCCCGAGTTGGTAAGATTATTAAAACTCTTTTGGCAGAAGCTCATAACTCGAGGTACCCCATTCACCCCGGAGTCACCAAGATGTACCATGACTAAAGCAACACTATTGGTGGGGCAGGATGAAAGAGAGATATTGTTGACTACATCGCCCAATGTTAGAGATGATTGACTTTGATGCAATTATGGGTATGGATTGGCTAGCTCCGTGTTATGCCAATATAGAATGCTGGACCAAGACTGTCCGACTCCACTTTCCTAGGGAGGTAGTACGGGAGTGGAAAGGCAGTGATGCTACACCAAAAGGTAGGTTTATTTCCTATCGTCGGGCGAGAAAATTGATAACAAAGGGATGCATTTATCATATTGTCAGGATTCAGGATGTCCAAGCAGAATCTCCAACTCTTCAGTCTATTCTAGTGGTCAATGAATTTCCAGATGTATTTCCAGATGAACTTCCTGGTATTCCCCCCGAACGAGAAATCGACTTTGCAATTGACTTATTACCTGGTACACAACCCATATGTATTCCTCCGTACCGAATGGCTCCTATTGAGCTTAGGGAATTGAAGGAACAGTTGAAAGATCTGCTAGATAAGGGCTTCATCAGGCCGAGTACTTCACCATGGGGCGCGCCAGTCCTATTTGTGAGAAAAAAGGATGGCTCCCTCCGCATGTGTATAGACTACCGGCAGTTGAATAAAGTCACTATCAAGAATAAGTATCTGCTTCCTAGAATAGATGACTTGTTTGACCAGTTGCAGGGGGCAAAGTATTTCTCAAAAATTGACTAAAGGTCGGGATACCATCAGGTTCGGGTTCGTGAGAGGGATATTCCAAAGACTGCCTTCAGGGCTAGGTATGGCCATTTTGAATTTCTAGTTATGTCCTTCGAGCTGACGAATGCTCCAGCAGGGTACCGAAGTATAAGGCTGCAGGGAGCATTGCTACGGAGTTAGTTTCGCAAAATTTTCCCAGCGAATCATAACCTTGTCGAGCTAAAGTTGTTGGAATTAAATCAAACTAGTTTCTATATGATCACAACCTTCAAGTAAGCATTTCTCCCTTCTAGACTTTCGAGAAATAACGAGTTTTAGACTATGTTCCGTAAAGTTGAAATATAGTTGATATTTATATATAAAGTTTTCCTTTTTGCCGAATTTAGTGTTAAAACTAGTCCTATTCTTCCAGTAACATGATTTTTGTTGGGAAGAGCTATTGAATACGAATTGGAACTTACCAGTTAATTTGAAATCGGTAATTGAGGTATGTTAAGGTAGTTTCCTTCGGCAAGTTAGTTCCTATAGCAATATAATTCAGTTTAAATCCCGGTAAGGCAATCAGAAGTACATTAATCATGAATAGTTTTTGTTATTAGCTGGAACTAGTATTCTACTTTTAGCTGGGATTTGAGTTGCCTATATAGCCTCCATGACCAACCCCAGGGTTATTAGCTGCGTCGACACCCGCCAGGGGTGAGATGACGTCGCTCCAGAAAGAGCGGCATGCCATCCGCGAGGGACGAAGATATGGTCCAGGTCCTCATAGATTCCATTCCCATGGATGGACTATTATACATACGCCGTATTGGTACCATACCCCCAACGAGCCTGGTTCCCAAGGTGCAGACATCAGGAGTCCACCGAACTTAGACACAGTTACATTCAGGAGCCGAGCAGGCTTAGTTGCAGACCCATGGGACTGGCAGGATGGCTATAGTTACCAATGTGACCCATTATGACCTTGATAGGGGTATATAGATTGACGTGTACTCACCAGGGCTTATGGGAGCCCCAGGTGGGTTGTTCTGTGTTGGTTGTACCTTCCGGCTTATAGGGGCCAGGTAAGGTTCTTGTTTGCTTTAGTTATTGATAGACTAGCTAATAGAGAACCCAGCTACTCAGGTATGACTCCTATCCCTTTACTTTCAGTCATTTTCAGCTCTATCTTTCATATTCAGTCATTTACAATTATCGCCTTACATATTCAGTACATATTGTACTGACGCCCTTTCTGGGGCGCTACATTACTTGCCTTGCAGGTACAGATAAACGAAGAGCAGGTCCCTCTTAGCTTTTATCCAGTGTCACAGAGTAGTTAGCTCCCTTCTTCTGGAGCCTGTAGATAGAAGGTTTATCTCTTTTGTTTGTACAGTTCATGGGTAGGTCGGGACAGGATATTACTCTTAGAGGATTGCAGATTGTATCTATTTCCCTGTTGTTAGCTGTTATTGCCCGTGTGGGGCCTATATGTGCTTTAGTTTATGTGTTGGTCGCGTGGGGCCTTGTTTAGCTGACAAATTAGCGGCCTTGTCGACCATAGTTTAGCTTAGAATTGGATTTAATTTACCCTCATAACTAGACATCATGGTGGCCTTGTCGGCCTACATAGGATTCCCTGTTATTACTTGTTTTTGGTTAGCTGTTTTATTTCACATGTGGTTATAAGGCCTTGTCGGCTGGAGGTTGTATTTACAGCCGAGATATAGCCCGTTGTTTTCTTAATTTAAGGAGTAAGCCTGCACCAGGAGTGCTTAGGCTCAGTCAGTAAGTCAGTTCAGATCCTAGTAGGGAACTAGGTGCCAGTCATGCCTCCCAAGGAGGGGCATGACAACTTTCCACCTTTTTAATCACTAAACTATGTCATTTTGGGTTATATTCAGGGGATTTAGGGAGGTAATCGATGTTTCCTATTCATTCCTCTTATTCTCTTAAAGTCAGAACGTAGGAACTCAGTCAGGAAGCACAGAGCAAGAGCAAAGGTTTCGATTCTTCTTCTCAGATTTCTCAAGGGTTTTCTCTGGGTTTCTACACTAGGTATGTGAGAATTTAGCAAGGGAATTATTCTTCCCTTATGCCCCAAAACTCATTTAAATTATCTTATCAGTCCTATCCCTGAGGTTTTGAAATTTAGCAATCTTTCAGCCAGAATTCGATTAAATTCGTGTGGAATGTTGTTCATGTTGTTAGCTACAATATTTTTCCATTACTTAGAAATCATATTGATACCTGCTTCCTGTAAATGGGTTTTAGCCCTAGTTCTTGAATTCAGAAATTAGGTTCTTGCATAATCGTATAGACATAATGTTGCTTGACTCTATCAGTATTGGAACTCCATGCTATTATGGTTAGTTAAATGCTCAATCAATTGCATGTTAGCTCAGTTTCAGTCATGATGTTAATATCTTCAGTATCTTTCAGTAATGTCAGCTGATCAGTTTGACTATAGTCTTTTCTTGAGGTGTCAGTAATGTCTCTCAGATATCAGTTAGCAGAATCAGTTATCAGTTAACAGTTAGTTCTACAGATGGTTACAACACTTCCAGATAAGCATCTCTGACCAGTCCTAAAACAACAATTATAGTATGAGGTCTGATAAGACTCTTAGGGTACTTCCAGATAAGTATCTCTGACTTAGTCTTGGGCCCCAGCTTCGAGTTATCAGCTTAGTAAACAAATTTAGGATTTATCCAGTAGGAGTAGTACTTAGCACTGAGCAGACCGGGGTTTCAGCGCACCTAGGTTCCCAGAACTATGTTGCCACAATAGGCTACTTGGCCCATCGGGTCCCAGATTTGTGATCACCCAGTTTATGCCTTTATACCCTCGCAAGGTATATTGGGTCCTATCGATGGGGCGTATATATCGAACTCCACGTCTAGCTCACATGGTTATATGTCGGTTATAGACTCTCCCACTAGTTAGTACAGTCTCAGCTCAGTTTAGCTCAGTTTAGTATCTCAGTTCCAGAACATGTTTATGACCATCAGCTAGGGTCATTATTGACCATATTAGCTATAGTTCATCTTTACCAGTTTATAGTATTTCAGTTGGTCATTTCATGTTATTGCAGCTCAGTTACTTATTCTTTCATGCTTATTGTATCTCTCACTTACTCAGTACATTCAAAGTATTGATGCATACTTTTTATGTTGTATCATATTATGATACAGGCGTAGGTTCTGAGTCTCATAATCGTTAGTAGTTTCCCTCAGATGATATTAGCAGCACTGTGTGGTGATTTCTCATCTTTCAAGGATGATATTTATTTTCAGTTAGTTCTTTCAGTCGGATCTTAGAGTTAGCTAGGGGCTTGTCCCAGCAACTCATCATCTAGTAGTTGGCTTCATACATAGACTTAGATATTCAGTGTCATTTTTTAAATATATTGACTCTTATCAAATCATTCTTATTAAATGATTTTATTTATTTAAAGTTTCCGCTTATGTTTACTCAGTTTACCAGTGTAATGATAGACCATGGGCTGGCTTGGGGTCACTACTTGCACCAAGTACTGTGTCTCGTTCAGGGTAAAGACTCGAGTCATGACAAACTTGGTATTAGAGCACCAGATTTAGAATATCCTAGGATGTCTGAAAGCCACATCAAGTAGAGTCCTTTTCATGGGTGTGAAGCGCGACACACTTATGACAGGGAGGCTACGAGACGTTCTTAGGAAAACTCCCCTTTGTTCATCCTCCTTATCGTGCATTAAAGTTCAATTCCAAAATGTTCTCCTAAATCGTCCTCTATTTTTTTCAGTGAAACTATGCCTCCAAGACGAGGAAATGGAAGAAGGGATGGCAACGCTAACAGACCTGCTCTATCATCTCCAGCAGTCCATTAGGACAAATAAGTGTTCTCAGCAGAATTTAGAGTGGCAATCCACCTGCTGGCGCAGATAGTGACTAATCAAGTGAATCAACAAGTGGTTCCGGTGAACGTAAACAGGTCCGCAACAGCTGCTAGGGTTCAATATTTCACCCGAATGAACCCTCCAACTTTTCATGGATCCAAGGTGGGGGAGGACTCGCAGGTGCGGAAGATCACCCGGATTATGGGTGTTAGTTTCGTGGAGAGTGTCGATCTGGTTGCCTATTACTTAAAAGGGGTGACTCAGATTTGATAGGATCAGTGGAAGGAAGGGAGAACAACAGGAGTAGAGCCAGTAGAGTGGTAAGAGTTCACCACAGCATTTCTAGATAGATTCTTCCCCCGGGAGTTGAGAGAGGCTAAGGTCACAGAGTTCATGAACTTGAAACAGGGTAACAGGACCGTGGAGGAATATGTAATAGAGTTGTAGCCGAGGTATGCTCCAGAGATGGTAGTCGAGCTAAGGGCTCGCATGCTTAAATTCGTCAATGGAGTATCAAACCTGGTATTTAAGGAGTGCAGGACCGCAATGCTCAGAAAAGATATTGACCTCTCTAGCCTCATGTTTCATGCCAAGCAGATTGAGGCAGAAAAGCTGAAGGATATGGAGCGGGAGAATAAATGGGCTAGAACGGGTCAATTACACTATGGCCATCAGAGGTTCGGTGGAAGTAGTTGCGCATAGCAGTAGCAACAGAGGACTCCAACACCCACCTCAGCCAGTGCCCCTACTTTTCGGTCTCGCAAGGATCAGAAGGGTGGAGCATTGTCACGACCCAAATGGAGGCCCGGATCATAGACACGGGACAAGGAACCCCGAGAAACCCCAAGTCGACCAATGGCATAAGCATTCAACTAACTCATTCCATAAACATGAATAAAACATAATTATTAACTCAATGGAAGTCAAACTTAGTATAACAACAAAACAAGTATCTTAAACTGAATACACGTCTAAGTCTGATAAGCCTCTAATCTGGATGAGCTGATGGGAAAACACCCCCAACTAGCTCAACAATACTGAAACTGAAAGGAAATCTAAACAACTAAAGATATAGTCCTCGAAAGATGAGGATTCACCAAATAAGCAGGTGCTAACTCTGATCAGCGACTACGAACGGGGGCTGAACTTGAGAACCGGATCCTGCATCATGAAATGATGCAGCATAGAAAGTATGCAGTCAGTACGTGGAATGTACCGAGTATGTAAGGTAAGTAATATCACTAATTAGAATAATTCATTTAAACATTACACAATATATCATAACTTTTAAGTGTAAGTAGGCTACATGCATTTATTCTGAAATCTAAATCTTATCCTGACATGACCATGCTTAACTTTACAACGTCATGCCTGACTCGAATAACTCAAAATTGAACATAACATTTATATCAAAATCTGAACATTGAGTCAAACCTTACTTTATGAACATGCATGCATAAGTAATCATCATGAGTAATGAATATGCAATTTTGGATGATATAGATAGTGGGAGACTCTTCACTTAATCGACATACCACGATAGAGCTTACGTGGTCCCAACTATCACAGTCAAGTGGATAGAGACGTCCATAACCTTTCCAGGGCGATGGACAATACCATGATATCGATATCAAGTTGAAGGGCTAATCGGGTCGGGGATAGATCACAAGGGAATCCCGATAATATAATAGTATCAACCTACATTGGCGCATAGTTTTGGGGCATAGGGTAATCGACCTTTAACCCGCTCGGTGCTAGACTCTTCTCCCAAAAACATGCAATGCTCTACATCGTATATAACGAAGCTCAACATGAAATCATGCATGACTCAACATCGTATCAAACGAAGCTCAACATTGTCTATTGACAAAGCTCATTAATGAAATCATTCATAGACCTGACATCATAAGAAAATGAAGCTCAACATTGTCCTTCAACAAAGCTCAATAATGCCATACATCTCAATTTTAAATTCATGCATATGAAAAGCTTTATTTTGAAACATACCACAAGCTCAATCATAGGTGGGAGCATTTACTCCAAATCATGTGGTAAGCTACATGTAGAAATATTTACTCAACATACCACAAGCTAGAATTCATAATAAAATTTGGAAAATTTCAGTTTAAACAATGTGGTAAGCTTATGTCAAGGAGATCATCACGTTAAATCGTCATATGGGCATTGCCCAAGGCTTTATCATACCAAGATCTACACATTCTTATTTTGAAAACAACATCATAATCATGGGTAGTTTTAGAAACATGCTTTTAATCATCAACTTCATCATTATCACACATTTACCATAAATCACCTCTTTTATGAACTTTTCACCCTTGGGCGTTTTAGATTCAAATTTTGGAAAACAATGTTTATAAGGAAAAAAGTTTTAGAATCCGCCTAAGCTTCATAAATCATCAATATAAATATAATCTAATCATACCCATGTGTAGATATTGAAGAATTATGCAATTGGGTAAAACCCCATACTTGATCATAGATAATTTATCACATTTTGATAGGGATTGGGCATGGGTGAGGAAGAAAACACCCACTCATAGCCTTACATACCTGGAAATGGTGAATTCTAACACCCTATAATTGCCCAGCCGAGATTCCAATTGGAAACCTTGAGATTTCACCTTGAACCTTCCCTTCAAACCTTCAAACTTGCATGCATGAGGGTAATAGCTTAGAATAGGTTTTACCCTGCTTAAAACCCACTAAAACAAGTCTTAAACAACGTAGTATAGGTTTTAGGAACTTGGGAAATTACGAGAAAGCCCTTACTATTTCACAGAAAATAACTGTCAGGTGACCCTAACGGGTGACCTGACGATTCATCAAGATGGGCAATAACTCGTCGAGTCGCCCGTCAAGTACATTGGTGAACTAATCTGCTGGGGCTCGAAACGGGGGATGTAACGACTCGTGCCTCGAGACCACGACTCATGGTCACCTTCCGTCATGTACACTACCTTAACACTCATGAAAAACTATCTTTCTTGATCACGACTCACCTCACGAGTCATTGGGACAGACCGCGACTCGTGGGGCCATCCGTTAGATACACTAGTCATCCTCCTGAAGAAAGTCCAACTCCACCCCACGATTGATGACTCGTGATGGCTGACCACAAGGCCCTCCCTCCCTCGTGGGGACCTCACTCATTCACTTTCCTAGGCCTCCCCACGAGTCACCTGACGACTCGTGGGGTCTCCTCACGAGTCGTCTCATGACTCGTCCTATGCCTGCAACATCAATTTTCCAACTTTCCCATTTTAACTCCCGGGTCTGATCTTTTAGCTTCCGGAGTATAACAAGATCTCCCCGTTGGGAACATTCGTCCTCGAATGTTAGAAACAAGTAGAAAACATAAACAAGCAATTATCATACTCCAACAATTCGAAATTTTCACGGAATGACTACCTCTGGAAGTGCCACATAGCTGAACTGAATTCAGGCATCACATACACATTCATACACATAAAAGAAACTTGCGAACATGAACTGAATATGAAAACTGATTAGAGAATTAGGGAAAAAACTGATACCTCAACTGAAACTGAGCCAGTAGGGAATAGGTGGGGGTATTTATCCATCATAGCCGCTTCAACTTCTCACGTAGCTCCCTCAACATGTTGGTTTCTCCACAACACCTTCATCGAAGCTACTTCTTTGTTCCTAAGCCCCCGAACCTGACGATCCAAGATTGCAATGGGGATTTCCTCGTAATTGAGGTTATCTCACACACCAACACTTTCCACCGGGACTACTAAAGTTGGATCACCCAAGCACTTTTTCAAGAGCGATACATGGAAGATGGGATGAACTGAAGATAATTCTGATGGCAAGTCCAACTCATACGCTACCTTACCAACTCTTCTCATAACCCAGTAGGGACCAATATAGCGGGGAATGAGTTTTCCTTTCTTTCTGAAACACATGACTCCCTTCATGGGAGATATTTTAAGAAATACCCAATCATCAACCTCAAACTCCAAATCTCTTCTCCTCACATCCGCATATGACTTTTGACGACTCTGAGCAATTTTCAGTCGGTTCCTTATCAACTGAACCTTCACCATAGCTTCATGAACCGAGTCTGGCCCTATCATAGCTGCCTTACCAACCTCAAACCATTCGATGGGCGATCTATACCTTCGCCCGTAAAGAGCCTCGAACGATGCCATTTGGATACTGGAGTGATAGTTGTTATTGTAAGTGGACTCGATCAAGGGCAAGTGGTCATCCCAACTACCTTTAAAATCCATCACACAGACTCTCAACATATCCTCTAGAGTTTGAATTGTCCGTTCCACCTGGCCATCTATTTGCAGATGAAATGTTGTGCTGAGCTTAACCTAAGTCCCAAACCCTTTTTGGAAAGACCGCCAAAACAAGAGGTAAACTGAGTACCTGATCTTGGGTAGAATTATATGCCCAAGTGATGCTCAAATGCTTCATTTCATCTTGTTTATCTATTGTTATGTGTGCATTCTCATGTGATTTGTTGTTAAAATGTGAAGTTATACTAACCAACATGATTAGTGTTGTTTTGCAGGTAAAATGTAATTTTAGGAAGCTAAGATACATGTTGGTAAAGATCGGGAATAGACTTGGAAGCGAGCAGTGAAAAAGGTCAAGGAAGAGCAGCAAAAATAAGGGCTCCGCGATGGAGTCGTGTCACGCTGCCATCGCGGAGGCATTCGCCTCGGATTACTTAGTCATGTTGCCTCCATGACACGGAGGCAATGCCACGCGATACAAGCCGTGGCACGCTGGGTACATTGACCTGGGACATCAACTTCCAGTAAAGGTTCGCGACTGCGCTGTGGCACGTTGGCCTGGCTCCACGTTGCAGGCCGTGGCATGCCAAGAAGAAATTGTTGAGGAACCTGATTCCAGTGAGGGTCCGCGTTTGCACCGTGGCACGGAGGGAGTGCTCCGCGATACACTCCATGCCACGTTGCTTGTTATTCCGGGAAAAATTCCCACCAGTATAAATAGCACAGTTAGGTTTATTTTAATTATTCTGACTTAGTTGAGCAAGAACGTGGGTTACAGACAGTTGAGGGGACGAAAATTCTAGGGTTCTTCTCTATCTCTTTCTCTTTTATCTCAATTGTTTGTATGATTTATACTCATTTGATGATGTTTAATCTACAAATGAGTGGCTAAAATTCACTTCTTGGTGAGGTTAAGAACAATTGTAGTGGAATGTAATTATTGATCAATTTAGCTTTCATCTTTTCTTCAATGGTTGTTCTATCAATTCTTGTTCTTACTGCATTAATGTTTGGCCAATGTTAATGTATATCTAAAAAATCCAATTTTGATTTTGAGAAGAAAAGAAATTGGAAAGTTGTGAATTGGTAGGATATGATCTCTTCTTAGTTTGGGACAATTGAGAATTGATTTACATTCAGAATAGAAATATATCTGAAAGTCGTATTAGTCAATTAAGGAATCGGTTTTGTATGGGTAGAACATGAAATTCTTTTATCACAGAAATGTAGGTTGAAGGTTCATGATTCTTAAGTTGGGTAGGATACGAAAGTTTCAATCCATAGGCAATAATTCTTGACTAGCAACCGAAGGAAAGATTAACTGAATTGTATCGACAAATTACCTCCCTGCATGTTCATTTTAGCCTCAGCATGCTCATTACTATAGTTCAGACTCACTTTATAATTTTGTCTTAGATTCGTATAAATTGTGAAACTAAACTCTCAACATCCTATTTTAATTGTTGTCTGCATTTTTAAAGTTAGAGTTCATTAACACTTAAGTTGATTATTACCTTAGTTCAGTCCCTGTGGGATCGATACTTGACTTACTTAAGCCATTTTACTACTTGTTCGACCACATGCACTTGCGTGTAGTAGTCAAAAGAATCCCGAACAAGTTTTTGGCGTCGTTGCTGGGGACTGGCAATTGGTAAAATTGTTTTCTTAGTGTTAGTTTACGATTTCTATATAAGTGCTGACAAGTTGATCTTAGCCTGTCTTTTGCAGATATTGAATTCTGTTGAACACTGGCAAGAGACAAGGAGTTGGTGGATTCATACTTAGAGCCGGAAAGACAATTCCATCGTCAAAGAAGGGAAGCTCTAGAGAGAAAGCTACAGTTGCTCAGACAGACAATCCTAGAGCAACAGCAGAATCCACCACTTGTGAGGGCAGTGTTAGTGCCTAAGGAAATGGCAGTTAGGTCGGTTCGCGAAGTGGCAATCCCACATGCTAATAATGTTACATCAAGTATTCGCAAACCTGAGCCGGGAGGGAGACAGAATATGGTGCAATTGCTGCACACCAACGGGCAATTCACAGGTCTCTCTCACGAAGATCCACAACAACATCTCCAAAACTTTTTGGAGATAAGTGACACTTACATCCCCGCTGGAGTATCATCCGATTACGTAAGGCTTACATTATTCCCATTTTCATTATTGGGAGAAGCAAAGAGATGGTTAAAAGTTGAGCCACCTAATTCTATCACCACTTGGGATGATCTTGCAAGAAAATTTTTGATACGGTTCTTTCCATCTGGGAAAACAGCAAGACTTAGAAGTCAAATTCTAAGTTTTAAACAAAGAGAGGGGGAGAATCTGTATCAAGCATGGGAAAGGTGCAAATCATTGCTAAGGGATTGTCCTCACTATCACCAGTCCAATGATGTGCTGGTGCATACTTTCATAGAGGGTTTGGAACCTCACACAAAAATTTTGCTAGACTCAGCAGCTAGGGGACAAGCATTAGAAAAGAATTATGAGGAGCTGTATACTTTGTTAAATCGTATTTCGCAGGGAAATCCAGAGTGGAATGCGGACTCTTCTAGAGGAGGAACACGGAAAGCGACAGGAGTCTTGGAAGTGGATGGTTTTACAACTATCACTGCACAGATAGCTGTGCTGCAAAATCAACTCAACACCCACTTCAGCAATATGAGCTTGAATCAATCTCAAGCCCAGTTAATGTAGTGCAGCAGATTTGGTGTGAAATATGCGGTAGTAATGAACACTCAGCTGAGTGTTGTGGTGCAAATCCAGATTCAGTGAACTTTGTTGATAATGTACAGAGAAATAATCACCAACAGTATGGCAACAACTACAACTCGAATTGTAGAAATCATCCGAATTTCTCTTGGGGTAGTAACAGCCATCAAGGGCAGAGTTCGAATCAGGGCGCGCAGAGAAATCAAGGAGGGCAGCAGAATTATCAGACTCAATATAAAGGACACAATGCACCTCCTCCACCACCCACCAGCATTGAGGAAAATGTTTAAAACAATGATAGCTAACCAAGCTCAATTGCAGGCTGATTATGTGAAATTGGCAGCAGATGTAAAGAACAATCAGTTAGCTACAAAGGCGTTGGAGTACCAGTTTGGACAACTAGCTGGAGCTCAAAACACCAGGCCAAGAGGAGGACTACCGAGTGACACTGACCCGAATCCCAAGCAAGTAAATTCAATGACCACAAGGAGTGGTTTACAACTCAAGGAGGTGGAACCAGAAAGACCACCTCAGCAGTCAGGAGCAGATGAGAAAGAAAGGGAATAGGATGATGAGAGGGGGAAGGAGAAGGCAGTTGAAGCAGAAAGACCGCCACCCCCGTTCCCTCAAAGATTAAAGAAACACAAGGAGGAAGCTTGTTTCAAAAAGTTCATGGAGGTGCTTAAATAGGTACACATTAATTTACCTCTGGTTGATGTTTTGCAGGGAGTGCCGAAGTATGCAAAGTATATCAAGGACATCGTAGCTAACAAAAGTAGATTGACGGAGTATGCTACGGTGGCGCTTACTGAGGAGTGCACTTCCCGGATATAGAACAGGTTGCCAACAAAGCTCAAGGACCCTGGGAGCTTTACAATTGGAATCACAATTGGGCGAAGTATCCGAGCTCGCGGATTATGTGATTTGGGAGCGAGTATTAACTTGATGCCGACATCGGTGTTCAAGAAGTTGGGGATGGGCAGTCCTAGACCAACTATGGTGATCTTGCAGTTAGCGGACCATTCAGTCCTAGACCAACTATGGTGATCTTGCAGTTAGCGGACCATTCTTTAGCCAGACCAGATGGCATTGTGGAGGACGTGTTGGTGCAACTGGGCTCCCTTATCTTCCCGGTAGATTTTACTATTCTGGATTTTGAGCTGGATGTGGAAGTCCCATTTATTTTGGGACGTCCTTTCTTGGCAACCGGGAGAGCTTTAATTGATGTAGTTGCTAGGAAGCTAACCATGCGGGCACATGACAAAGTGGAGGTATTTGATTTATATAAGGCCACGAAGCTTCCGGCCATGTATGAGGAGCTTTCAGCAATCAATGTGCTAAATCAAGCAGAAATTCTTCCGATTGTTGAATCTCGAGATCCATTGGGAAGAGCATTGGTGAGCTCCGATCATTTCGGAGATAGAGATACTTATGAGAGGGTGCAAATGTTGAATGAACCACAATGGTATCTTGGGAAGCATGACTTTCAGCCATTAATGAGGTTCCTAGTACCATTTCCAAAACCATCGATTAAGGAAGCACCAAAACTGGAGTTGTGGCAAGAAGATCGAAGTGCCACGTTCTTGGTTAATGGGCAACGTTGTAAGCATTACTGGGGTGAGGATGTTATTCGAGAGAAGACGTCCATCACTCTAGAGGATGGTTGAGTGTCAATGATATCGAGCCGCGATGGTAAACCAGGCGCTGCGCGGGAGGCAACCCGTGAAATTGTTGTAATAGATGAATAGAATAGTGAATTAAAAGTGAAAATAAAGAGAAAAAGAAAAAAAATAGAAAAAGAATTATTGTTGCGTTGAAACCTATGAATTCTAACCAATTTCTTGTTGTGAGATGATTTTCATGTGGAACGGAGGGCAAAAATGCAAAGAATTGCAAAGGAGAAAAATCGAGGTGAGAAAAATAAAAAAGTGGCATTACAGTGAGCCTATGCATTGGCTCCGTGTCACGGAGGAGGGCCTCCGCGTTACCCTCTGTGACACGTTGATGCCTATTCTGGGATTTTTAAAAAAATTCCAGAATAGGGGCGCGATGGCTCCGCGTCACGGAGGGTGTGCTCCGCGTTACCCTCCGTGACACGTTGAGGTGTAATTCGCGTCGGGTCACACCGGGTCG
Source organism: Datura wrightii (assembly GCA_035772735.1). Taxonomy (NCBI): domain Eukaryota; kingdom Viridiplantae; phylum Streptophyta; class Magnoliopsida; order Solanales; family Solanaceae; genus Datura; species Datura wrightii. The sequence goes on from JASDFA010000007.1 coordinate 105,066,392, forward strand.
CCGGGTACCCCATGCGAAAAACACCCTTTAAACCCCGAAATCCCCTCATTTTTTCCTTATTTCCCATTCCCTCCGCGACTAACTCCCCAAATTCCCTCCTCCCCCAATGTGACACGGATCTAGGAACAAGTTTTCTTCAACTTTTCTTTGATTTCATCGGATTAAAGGTATGTTCTTGAACTTAACCTCAATTTTTGCTTAAATTTTCAATTTTTGAGCATGTGAGGTGAGTAAACCTTGCCCTAAGTGTAAATTAAGTTTGAATTCACTTAAATTTTGATTGATTGATGTTCATAGTATCGTTGTGAGTATGTGAACTCGATGAATGCATGTTTGATTGAATTTTTGCGAAATTGGTAGCTAGGGTTAGAATTTGAATAGGAAGAAACTAAATTTGGTTGAAAATGTGAAAAAATTTGGGTTGTGCATGTTGGGTGATGTGAATGATGTTGTGAATATAGATGAATATGCTAAGTATACAAGGGAATTGTCGAAAAAATGAAATTGGTGAATTGCATAGGTTGTTGAGAACAAAAATTTTGGCTAAGTGCTATGTGATGTAATGGAATCGATGGTGATATTGTTAGTCATTGTACGAAGTCTGAGTAGTACATAGTAATTATTCCATCTACTTATCTAAATGAACTAAGCAATTTGATTGATAAGAATTTGGAAAGCATGATTGTCTTGCCGAATTATTTTAATTGTGGCTAAAAACTAAGTGCGGGGTGGCCTAACTCAACCCAACCTTAGTTGAAGCTATGTTTGACTTGAATAACATTGGGATTGTCTGTTCGATGGTACAGGAACAATGTCAGGCAGGCAAAACAAGGGAAAGGGCACATCTACATCAGGCGCCGGTAGAAAAAGAATTCGATTGGGAACAGCAGTTCCAGCAGCACCAGCGGTTCCGTGAGGCTAACGCCGACAATACGAAACCCGATGGGTGACGGATGAAGGGAAGAAATGGTATGCAAAATACAAAGAGACCAAATACTTCCCAGAGGAGCACATTGTAAGGGAGTTGCTGGCACAGGAATTCCCCAGAATCGTACACCGGATTGACAATGTCGGACTGAACTTCATCTTCGAAGAGCCCAAGGAGTGCAATCTCCATTTGATTCAGGAGTTCTATGCCAACTGGAACCCGACCCTCCGCAGTCACACCGTCAAGATAAGAGGGCAGGTTGTCACGTTTGAGCCCCATCATCTGAATGCTATATTGGGGGCACGGGACACAGACGCCCATGTACTCCGGCAGCTAAACATAACTCCACCTTATGCGGACATTAGACGCACTCTGTGTGGAGCCTGTTTGACAGCACGGTGGAGCAGGCATAAGGAAAAGGGCTACCATCAGACACTGCCTTACTCTCAAATGAACAGGGAAGCCAGGATTTGGCTCAAAATTGTGTGTTCCTGCTTGATCCCGGGGGTGCACATCAGATGTCACCCGGGATCGAGTGTGTTTGGTATATGCCCTGATAAAAGGGCTTGAGATAAATGTTGGGGCGGTGATTATCTCCGCCATGAAGAGAGCTCGACTCCATCAAGGGCATAGGTACGGGTTCGGTGGTTTGCTGACCACGTTCCTGAGGGGCCATGATATTGAGGAAGAGGCCATGTACTACATCCCGCAAATGGATAGGCGTGCCCTGGATGTCACAAAAACCAAGGCACCTGACACTACTCACGGGCCAGTTCTCACACTAGCCGAGCGACATGCTCGGGATGATCAATATATAGCCCGCATGTACGGGATGCAGATGCTGCAGTTGCGCATAGGCGGGAGGCCAGCAACAGAAGATGAGTTATGGCAGCTAACCCCAGAAAGCTACGAACTTCAGTCGGGGTGGTAGGCCTAGGCCATGACTTAACTGCTTCTATCTTCTGCTTATCTACCTGTATACCAGCGTCTGAAACAATATGCCCTAAAAAGGCCACTGAGTTAAGCCAGAATTCACACTTCGAAAACTTAGCATACAACTGGCGGTCCCTGAGAATCTGGAGCACTGTCCGCAAATGAGTCCGGTGATCTGCTTCAGAGCGAGAATACACCAGAATGTCATCAATGAATACTATCACGAACAAGTCCAGGAAAGGTCTGAAAATACTGTTCATCAGGTCCATAAAAACTGCTGGGGCGTTCGTTAGCCCGAAGGACATAACCGGAAATTCAAAATGCCCATATCGGGTCCTGAATGCTGTCTTAGGAATATCCCTTTCACGTACTCGGACCTGGTGGTATCCGGACCGCAAGTCAATCTTAGAAAAGTATCTGGCTCCCTGCAACTGATCAAATAAGTCATCAATTCTGGGGAGCGGATACTTGTTCTTTACTGTAACTTTGTTTAGCTGTCGATAATCAATGCACATTCGGAGCGAGCCATCTTTCTTTCTCACAAACAAGACTGGCGCACCCCATGGAGAAGTACTCGGCCTGATAAAACCTTTATCTAACAAGTCTTTCAACTGCTCCTTTAATTCTCTGAGTTCTGCAGGAGCCATACGATAAGGAGGTATTGATATTGGCTGAGTGCCTGGTAGCAAGTCAATAGCAAAGTCTATTTCCCTTTCTGGGGGAATACCAGGTAACTCATCAGGAAATACATCTGGGAATTCATTTACCACTGGGACAGACTGGAGTGTCGGAGATTCTGCTTGGATATCCTGAACTCTGACAAGATGGTAAATACACCCCTTAGATATCAACTTTCTCGCCTGAAGGTAGGAAATAAACCTACCTTTTGGCGTCACGGTGCTGCCCTTCCACTCCCGTACTGCTTCCCCCGGGAAGTGGAATCGGACCGTTTTGGTCCAACATTCAACATTGGCAAAGCATGGCACTAACCAGTCCATACCCATTATGGCATCGAAGTCTATCATTTCTAACTCGACCAGATCTACTGTGGTCTGACGGTCAACAATCTCTACTGTACACCCACGGTAGATTCGACTAGCTGTGATAGAGTCACCAACGGGCGTAGATACTAGAAAGGGCTGCTGTAATGATTCTGGTACAATACTAAACTTTCGTGCCACAAATGGTGTAATATAGGACAAAGTAGACCCTGGATCAATTAACACATAAGCAGGGTGTGAGCAGATAGTTAGCATACCTGTCACGACATCAGGCGATGCTTCTGAATCTTGTCTCCCTGGTAAAGCATATGTGCGGCTTGGACCCGCACCTGTACTGGAGGCCCCTGATCTGTCCCAACCCCTGCCTGCTAAAACTAAGGGCCTGCGCCCAGTCGAGGATGTTGTGGCTCGTGACCCTGCTGATGTCCTATCCTGTCTATCGCAGTCCTCTCGACCTCTGGCTGGGCAATCTTTCATCAAATGGCCTTCTTGGCCACAATTATAACATGCGGTGGAGCCATATCTGCATGCTCCAGAATGGCGTCGATTGCATATAGGGCAAAGTGGTAGGGTATACCTACTCTGCTCTGCCCTCCTCTGTGATAGTGAATCTGCCATCTGCGAGCCTCTACCAGTCCCTGACTGCCCCCTGCGGCTGAATCTACCCCCCTGTGACTGTGACGGAGGTGGGGGCCTGGGCGGCCTGTCTGACAATCGGGGCCTGGGTCCTCCCCGGGCCCCTCCCGGTAATTCAACTAGCCTGTCCCGGCGACGCTGTTCCTGATTAACCCTTCTGACCTCTCGTTGCCACTGTCTGATGCCCTCAATATTCTGAGCAAATGCCTGAATGCGAGCAATATCCATGTCCTCTCACAGTGTGGCTGTAGTGCAAATCTCAACATATTCTGGATTCAATCCCGTAATGAAGCGATGCACTCTGGATGCCATAGTATCAACAAAGGCCGGTGCATATCGGGCTAAGGAATCAAACTGCAAAGAATATTCCCGAACACTCATGGCCCCCTGTTCTAGATGTAGGAACTGGTCTACCCGGGCCTGTCGAATCTCCCGCGGCAAATAATGATCCAGAAAGGCTCCTGAAAAGCTGGACCAGGTGGGAGGGGAAACATCTCTCCCTTGGGACCTCTCCCAGCTTTCATACCATAACACCGCAATATCCCGTAATCGGAATGCGGCCAACTCGACTGACTCGGTAGACGTGGCGTGCATAACCCTGAAGATTCTCTGCATCTGATCCAGAAAATCCTGGGGGTCCTCTGTTCGGTCCGTGCCTGTGAACTGTGGGGGATTAAGGGCTAAAAACTCTCGGACCCTCGAACTACCGGGCCCTCCTGATGATTCTGCAACTGTAGATGGCATTGGCTGACGCTGAGCAGCCATCATCTGTGCTAACAGAACTACAGCACTCCTGACCTCCTGATTAGAAGGAGTAAATATAGGGGCTGCTGAAGGTAATGTCGCCCCAAGTGGCTCCTGACGTGGTGGAGACTGCTGAGGAGGCTGGGATGATGCCTCTGTAGTGCCCCCTGATCGGGCTGTCTCCAAATGAGGGGGAGGCATCCTGCTGGTGCCTTCTCCTGCTGCAATGTCTAAGTTCCGACCTGTGATAGGATGGCGCTGGTCTGACATTATCTGTAACCAAAGAATATGGTAAGATTTTTAGGGACTCAACCCTAAACTGTACCGCTATACAGCACGACTGAATAAGAATAAAAGACAACCATCCTATCATGCCTTGCAGCCTCCTATCCATAGTATGTGGTGCACAACACATCCATGGACAAGACTCTACTTAGCACGGCTTGCAGACTCCCTGGGATACGACCTGCTCTGATACCAAGTTTGTCACACCCCACCTTGGGGAGTATGACTGGCACCTGGTGCCCTACTAGGACCTGATCTGCTGAACTTGTTAAGCCTGGGCGCATCTGGCGCCTGGCTGGCTCTAACTCACATTTCTGGAAACAAAGGGCTATATAACGGCTGTAAATATAGCCCCCGGCCCATTGGCCTATAGCCTTCTGTACCTGTATTACAGCTGACCAGAAACATGTTAATTCAGGGGAACCTATGCGGGCCGACAAGGCCACCATGCTGTCTAGTTATCTGTAACTCAAACATAACATACTGAAAAGCTACGTGACCGGCAAGGTCACCACTACTGGCAAACTATGGCCCCACACGGCCATTACAAAAGAAAGAAAGGAGTAAAGGCAACTATACAACTGCACGGCCTCACACGACCGGCTCATCTGACCACAGGGAATACATACAGACTGCAAGCCTCTAAGAAGAATAATAGAAATGATCGGGACAGGGCCCCGACTTACCCGTACTGTACAACAAAAGGAACTGAACTACACCTCTAGAAATTCAGTCTCCGGATGACAGGAGCTGAATACTCAACCGCTGATGGGGATCACGTGGTATCGCCTACTCGTCTATGGGTACCTGCAGGCAAGTAATGCAGCGCCCCACTGGGCGTCAGTACCGCTGGTGCTGAGTATGTAAAGCAAACTGAATACAGCTGAATACAAGTAATATAACTAAAAATTCTGAATAGTAGGAGATAACTGAATCTGTAAGAACTGAAGGGATATCTGAAATCAATAACATAACTGTCAAAACTGAAATAAGAAGGAGTAGATTAACTGTCTGATGGTGTAGATCGTACCTGTTCTTAATCATACTGAAGGGAGTAGGAATCATACCTGGAGACGTATCATTCTACTACTAATCTGCTCGTATCTACTGTAATATAACATAACATACATAACGTAACATGGCATACACAACCTTACCCGGCCCCCATAAGCCGGGAGGTACAATCAACACAGAATCTATACCCCTACCCCGGTCATCCCATCTCCTATACTGGCTGTAAGCATCCTGCCGGTCCCCTGGGTATGCACTTGGGCTCGCTGAGCCCCTGACTATAACTGCATCTGAGTCCGGAGGACTCTTGAATCTGCACCCGGGCATATCCGCTCGACTGGGGTGTGTAAGGGCCGATCAAGGCACAAATATGGGGAAAACCTGGCATCCTATCTTCGTCCCCTGGCGGGATGGCATGCCACTCCGTAGAGTGACGTATCCTCGTCCTCTGGTGGATGAGTTGATACAGCTATTAACCCTGGGGCGGTCATGGATGCTAGGTAATCCAACCCCAAACAATACAACGGTCTCGACTGGTAATACTGTCTGTGTATCTCACATACTGAGGCTAATAGGGGTAAAGTATCATATATATTACATGCTGGGCTAATGATAGTAATCTGTACGTATCTGTTACGTGCTGAGGCAGGTGAATATATATAAATATGAACATAATCCCCTGCCAGACTGTACTGGGGCAAATGCTATACAAGATAATGTTTCTACTGAAAACTCTGCTGTTTACTGGGTTTCTGTATACGCTATATGCTGGACTAGTGATAGAAATATGTACATGCTTAATACATGCTGAGGCTGGAAGTACTATATATGTGTGTACGAACATAATCTTTCTGCTAAACTACGTTGTATACTGACTTTCTATAGTAACATGATTTACTAATCCTGACATGCTTTCTGAACTTCATTTTAGTCTGCTATTCTATTTCTGAAGTGCTTTAGGGGTATTGCATTACTATACGGGGTTTCAACTGAATACAACCATATCCTGACATGGCATATCACATTACATACTGAGTATACTGGGCAATCTCTAACACTTGCGTTAAAATTCTGTATCATACTAATAGGTTTCATATACATTACGACCCAATGTTTCTCACATCGTACCAATATTCATAACAATGCAATACTCAACTTCTGAACATTCTACTGGTCCGTAATTTATTACACTATACTGATATTAATGAACTTGCCGAAGGAAACTAACTTTACATACCTTATCTTCTACTATTCGTCCGTCGGACGAGGCTCGGCTGGTACTTCAACTATTTTCTCCCAACTGCATTCATAAATACGTCAATCAATACTAAATACAGCTTTATTGTAAAGAGCAACGTTACTTTCGATATAGTTTATAGCCTAAACTTAGGCTTATCGAAAGACGGTCGAAAACTCGCTATTTTTCAGCGGCCCAGAAGGGAGAAGTATTCACTTCTCAGCTAGGAACACATAGACATTAATTTAGAGCAATTCTACTTACTTTAGTTCGGTGGCTCGCCGATTCGTCGGCCGTATTTCGCGAAACTAATTCCGTAGAAATGCTCTCTGCTGCTAAATACTCGGGTATCTGGGATTAATTTGAGTTTGGGCAGCGTTTGGCAGCGTAATCGGACGGAAATATATAATTTTCCTTCGTTTTTCTCTGTTTACTGCGTGTTCTGGAATTGTTTTCAAGTGGTGAATGATTTTAAACCAAAGTGGGGCCTTATATACTTGGGCCTGAACCTGGGCAACGTGTCACGGAGCCATCGCGGAGGCCTCACCTCCGTGACACGCTGCCATCGCGGAGGGGCTCTGCCTGGCTCCTCCCGCGATGGTTTCGACGGGTTTCTCGTCCGATCTTTTCCCGGGCCTTTCCCTAGCACGTATGGCCTTCAAATATACTTAACCAACGTGCGAATAGGTCATCTAAGTGCTGGGAATTCTACGGGGTGTAACAGTTAATGTATATCTAAAAAATCCAATTTTAATTTTGAAAAGAAAAGAAATTGGAAAGTTGTGAATTGGTAGGATATGATCTCTTCTTAGTTTGGGAAAATTGAGAATTGGTTTACATTCAGAATAGAAATATATCTGAAAGTCGTATTAGTCAATTATGGAATCGGTTTTGTATGGGTAGAACATGAAATTCTTTTATCACAGAAATGTAGGTTGAAGGTTCATGATTCTTAAGTTGGGTAGGATACGAAAGTTTCAATCCATAGGCAATAATTCTTGACTAGCAACCGAAGGAAAGATTAACTGAATTGTATCGACAAATTACTTCCTTGCATGTTCGTTTTAGCCTCAGCATGCTCATTACTATAGTTCAGACTCACTTTATAATTTTGGCTTAGATTCGTATAAATTGGGAAACTAAACTCTCAACATCCTATTTAAATTGTTGTCTACATTTTTAAAGTTAGAGTTAATTAACACTTAAGTTGATTATTACCTTAGTTCAGTCCCTGTGGGATCGATACTTGGCTTACTTAAGCCATTTTCCTACTTGTTCGACCAGGTGCACTTGCGTGTAGTAGTCACAAGAATCCCGAACAGTACCTCGGTCTGAGATAATAGGCAATGGCACCCCATGAAGTTGAACCTACTCCCGAATGTACAGTCTAGCATATTCATCCGCCGAATCTGTGGTTTTGACCGGTAGGAAGTGTGCAGCCTTGATCAACCTGTCGACCACCACCCAAATGGAGTCATACCATCGGCGACTACGAGGTAGGTCAGTAATGAAGTCCATGTTGATCTCTTCCCACTTCCAAGTAGGAATGTTAATATCCTACAATACGCCTCCTGGCCTTTGGTGTTCAGCCTTCACTTTCTGACAGTTCGAGAACTTGGCTACGACTTCTGCGATTTCCTTCTTCATGTTGTTCCACCAATATATTTCCCGCAAGTCATGATAAATCTTTGTGGTACCCTGATGGATAGAATATATGGATCCATGTGCCTCATGCAATATCCGGACCCTCAAATTATCGACATCTGGAACACATAGACGACCTTGGTACCGTAGTACACCTTCTCACCCTTGGGAGAAGACCTTCACCTTTTGACTTCGAATGGCTTCCTTTAGCTTTATTACAATCGGATCCTCATCCTGCCTAGACTTGACATCAACCATCAAGGACGATTCTAATCCGTTTTGCACAACAACTCCGCCATAGGTTGAGTTGACCAATCTAACTCCCAACCTCGCAAGTCGATGAACATCATTCACCAACTCTTTATTTCCCTCATCCACGTGGGACACACTCTCCATAGAGAGTCTACTAAGTGCATCCACAACCACATTAGCCTTGCCCGGGTGATAAATAACATTCATGTTGTAGTCCTTTAGTAAGTCCAGCCACCTCCTTTGCCGAAGATTGAGATCTTTCTGCGTGAACACATATTGCAAGCTCTTGTGATCCGTGAATACATCCACGTGGACTCCATACAAGTAATGCCGCCATATCTTCAATGCAGACACCACCGCGGCCAATTCAAGATCATGGGTTGAGAAATTCTTGTCGTGAACTTTTAACTGTCTCGAGGCATATGCTATCACTTTCCCATGTTGCATCAACACACACCCGAGTCTGAATTGCGAAGCTTCACAATACACCACAAAACCATTGGCATCCTCAGGTAGGGTCAACACTGGTGCTGAAGTGAGTCAGGTCTTCAACTCTTGGAAGCTTTTCTCACAGGCCTCTGACCATTGAAACTTTACTTTCTTCTGAGTCAACTTAGTCAATGGTGCGGCAATAGATGAAAAACCCTCCAAGAATCTCAGATAGCAGCCAGCTAAGCCCAAGAAGCTCCTGATATCTGATGGGTTCACCGGTCTGGGCCAGTTCTTTACCACCTCGATCTTCTAAGAGTCTACTTTTATGCCCTCTCCTGATACCACATGGCCTAGAAATGCCACTGAGTCCAACCGAAACTCACATTTGCTGAACTTCGCATACAACTGGCTATCCTTCTGGGTCTGAAGCACTATTCTCAAGTGAGCGGCATGCTCCTCCTCGCACCGAGAATATATAAGGATGTCATCCATCAATGAACACAATCACGAACATGTCCAAATATGCCTTAAACACCTTGTTCATTAGATCCATAAAAGCTGCAAGGGCATTGGTTAGTCCAAAAGACATAACAACAAATTTGTAATGACCATACCTAGTTCTGAAAGCGATTTTTGGGATGTTACTCTCCCGAACCCTGAGCTATTGATACCCGAATCTGAGATCAATCTTGGAGAAACACTTGGAACCCTGAAGCTGGTCAAACAAATCATCGATCCTAGGTAAAGGATACCTGTTCTTGATGGTAACCTTGTTACTACCGATAGTCTATGCACATCCAAAGCGAACCATCCTTCTTCCGAACAAACAACACTGGTGCACCCCATGGAGACTTACTAGGCCTAATAAAGTCCTTATCTAATAGTTCCTTCAACTGATCCTTCAACTATTTTATCTTGGTTAGAGCCATCCTGTAGGGTGGAATAGATATAGGCTACATTTCGGAAGAAGATCTATATCGAAATCAATCTCCCGCTTTAGAGGGACACCTGGCAAATCATTGGGAAAGACCTCTGGATACTCACGTACTACTGGTACGGACTAGATAGTGGGGGTCTCCGATTCCACGTCCTTAACCCTAGATGGTACAAACAACCCTTAGAAATCATCTTCCTAGCCTTAAGGTATGAAATAAATTGACCTACAAGCACAGCTGAACTGCCCTCCCATTCTAAGAAAAGCACACCCAGAAATCTAAACTCTACTGACCGGGTCCTACAATTAACTGAAGCATAACATGCAAATAGCCAGTCCATGCCGAGAATAACATCAAAATCAGTCATGGCTAACTCTATCAAGTCTGCTGAGATGACCTTATGAAGAACCGATACCAAGCAATCTCTATACACCCGTCTAGCTATAATTGAGTCACCTACTGGAGTAGAAACTGAGAAGGGCTCTGATAAGACATTGGGATTGACTCCGAAGCTACTGGCTACATATGGTGTCACAAAAGATAGGGTAGCCCCCTGATCTAGCAATGCATATATATTAATATGAAAGACTCTCAACATACCGGTGACTACATCTGGTGAGGCCTCCTGATCCTAACGAGTGGCTAAGGCATAGAACCTGTTCTGGCGTTGCCCGCCAACTTTTCTAGTAGATGCCCCCCGATGTGCTGTGCGTGGGGGAGAGGCCACTAAACTAGAAGCTGGGCCTCGGCCCCCAACCTGATCTTGTCTCGCAGTGGGACAATCTTTAAGCATATGTCCAATATGCCAACATCCAAAACAAGCCCTTGACCCTGCCAAACACTGGCTTGTGTGCCCTCGGTCACACCTGTGACAAGCTGGAATGCTAGTGTCTGCGGGCCTACTGCTATGACCCCTCGAGCCTGACGCTCGCCCTCTCTAATCATGTCTGGGCCTAGATGGCACACTCAGCGCTGAAGATGCTGGGGTTGATGATCTCTGGTGGGTCTGTTGTCGGTGCTCACCACCGGACCTCTACTAAGAGAATTTGTGGTCCTCAGTCTTGGAACTCCTAGCCTCCATCTCCCTCGAATGTGCTGCCTCCATCTGCTGAGTGTACGACACAATGCGAGGGAAGTCAATGTCCCGATGGAGCATAATTATCCTGCAGTCCTTGTCCAAATAACCTGCTATACTATGCACGAATCTGCTCATCTGCGCCCGCTGGTCGGCCACTAACTCTGGGGCATACTTAGATAGGCGGGTGAACTCAAGGGCGTACTCTTGAACAGTCATCCTTCCTTTCTTCAATTCACAAATTTAGCTGCTTTCAACTCCCTCATCTCTCGAGGGAAGAACCGATCGAGGAATGCAACCTAAAACTCCTGCCATGTGACCGGACCTTCTCCAGCGACCCTACTGTCCTTCCACTGGCGGAACCAAATATATGCAACCCATTTCAACTAGTATGAGGCTAACTCTATTCACTCAACACTGCTCACCCCCATAACCTGGGTTATCTTGAAAATCTCATCAAGGAAATCGTGCGGGTCCTCATCTACCTTGGACCCCGAAAACTCTTGCGTGTTCATCCTCAAGAAGTCTCGGACTTTAGCCGCCGCTGCATTACTATTTTGAGGGACATGCGCAATTGCCTGCTGATTTACCTGAGCGGTCAAGGCCTGCGCAAGAATCTGAATGGCAGCTTGGAACTCAGCATGATCGGTTGGCTCTAGTGCCTAAGGCTCCTAAATTGGTGGGGCTGGCTGATACTCATGACCATTTCCATCCTCATGGCCTTCACCACCTACATTCCTCCTTCCATTCATCCTTCGAGGAGCCATGATTCTACAATCGCGGATAGCATGAATTAGGAGAATAGAAAGGTTTTTCATCGCACGACATAGATCATAAAGAAGGGAACATTTCCTAAAAGGTCTAGTAGCCTCTTCATCATAAGTGTGGCGCACTTCACACCTATGAAAAAGACTCTACTTAATGTGCCTTTCAGACTCCCTAGGACATATCAAACCTATGGCTGTGATACCAAGTTTTTCATGACCCGAACGGAGGCCCGGATCATAGACATGGGACAAGGGACCCCGAAAGACCCCAAGTCGACCCATGGCATAAGCATTCAACTAACTCATTCCATAAACATGAAGAAAACATAATTATAAGCTCAGCGAAACTCAAACTTAATATAACAACAGAATAAATATCTGAAGATGAATACACGTCTAAGTATGATAAGCCTCTAATCTGGATGAGTTGATGGGACAACACCCCCAACTAGCTCAACAATACTGAAACTAAAAGGACATCTAAACAACTGAAGATCTAGTCCTCGAAAGATGAGGACTCACCAAATAAGTAGGTGCTAACTCTAATCAGCGACTACGAATGGGGCTGAACCTGAGAACTGAATCTTGCATCATTAAACGATCCAGCATATAAAGTATGCGGTCAGTACATGGAATTGTTACACCCCGGAAAATATTTGGTATTTGATGTTTGTATGCTTTTTAAGGGAAGTACAGGTTGTATATTTTCCATAGATGACAAGGAAAATATGTACGAATGAAAAACTGAAGAGTATGTGAAGTTCATAAGTAAGGGTCAAATTTAAATAACCATATCTCCTAGTATATAATGAAGTAGAAGCCCCACGACCTATCAAATTAAAGGTCTTTGAGTATAGTTTTTTATAACATCAAACCTATCGTCAATTGGTATTTGGAGTAAAAATTTATAGACGTTTTACCGTGACACTGTCGGGCAGTAAGGAGGCCACCGCCCAAAAAATGGCCACCGCCCAACTTGTTTATATTTTGAGTCATGACTTATCAAATCATTTTAAATATATCCAGAATTAAGGTGCCTGCTTATCCTCTGAAATTCTCTCAAATTTTCAGCAAACAACTAAGGAAAAAACTAAGCTAAACTACATTAAACTAAAGCTAAGTGAAGGGGATCTACCATAAGGTGAAGGTGGTGTGTTGGTGACTGTTTTGGTTGCAATTGGGCAGTGTTGCTATGGTGAATTTTCTGCGTTTTTAAAGCTTTCCTAAGATACATATACGTTCACTCTTGGTAGGGATTAAACACAAGTATAAAAGGTAAGTATTCTACTACTATCCTTGCTTGAATTTTTTATTACAAGACTAGAAGTTGGAGGTGTGTTTGGTGTGTTGGTGAATTGTTTTGTGGCGTTTTGGACAGCAAGGTTGCTGTATTTTGGACAAGAAGTTGAGATCAATTACTCCTATTTTTAACCAAGAACAAATTCCCAGCAAAAGGTAAGTATTCACCCCTTTTAAACCTCTCAAATTGTAAAGCAAAAATATGGAAATTGGCAGCTAAGTGAGTTGCCGATGGACTGTTTGTGAGCTAAGTATTGCTCATTTTCCTTAGGATTTTTGCCTGTTTACTTTTATGGAATTATACTTCATATTTAGGGAAATAATTACAGCAGAAGTAAGGTAAAATTTCCTCTTGTTTCTCCCTTAAAAGTTAGTGAAAACTAGTTGAGAAAATGGCTAAATGTTGTTGATGTTGTCGTGTGTTCTTGTTGCTATTGTGACTGCCATTGTTTAGTTATTTTAGCTGAATTTTTTTATATAGGTTAAGCTTGTCATTTTCCTATAAAACCACTGGATTAAGGAGGTTGAAGTTTGATCATTGAAATAGGAAATCGGCTAGAGAAATGTTCATCGGAGGAAGGTATGTAAGGAGTTCTTTGTCTCTTGATTTTCAACCACAAATTCATGCCGAGGATTAATCCGGAATTCCCCTCTACTTGAGCTTCTGTAGTAGAATATTATGGTTCCTCCCATTTGTTATAATTAATTGGTATTAAGGTGTGTATTTGCTAAAGAGTTGGAACACATGAATGTGAAGCAGAGAGGGCAATTGCCTTCTATTATGGTCATAGTTGTAAATTGAGTCTGAAGTCCCCTCGATGTTGGCACTATGAGCTGGTCCTTTACATTATGTTATGTATTTATGGTGTCAAAGTTGTTTCACATTATGTTTGATAAGAAATTTGGTAAGCATGGCAAGACGATGACGCAGACAAACCTAATAATTGAAATCGGGTTTTAACTCAATAAGGGCTAACGAGGGTAATGAAATGGAATTTCCTTATGAAAGTTACCTACCCTCTTATATTCATGTTTTAAGGTACCTAGGGCCAAGATATGGTTCCCTAATCCCTCTTCCTTAAGCTAAGTGACTAAATAATGCATTTCTTAATTAACTGATACGTTAAACATGGAAAATAGGGCCCGAATGGATAAACTATTGATATTTCTGTGAACCATCTTTATTGTCATGTTATGCACGATATCTTGATATTAAAAGGTTATACGAAAATCATGATATATATATATGTGTGTGTGTGTGTGTTTATGCTTACGTTCAATTATGCACTAAAGCAGTAAGGATTACCTTTCGAAAGTCGCTATATGTTTATTAGAGCTCTTGAGTTATCTAGACCTCCTGAGAATTGCTTAAGGCTTTAAGTAGACACGTATTATGTTCTTTGAAAGTTGTAGATGTGTAAGGAAATCAACCTAAGAGTAAAGGTTGAGGCTCTGGTAGCAATGGAGAGATAAGAGTAAATATTAGACCTTTTAAGATAAAATGTGAGTTATATGCCCTCTGTCCATAGTTGATTTCAAGAACCTTTGAGAGATGTTAAATATGAACAAGACGATGTTTAAGAGATAAGGTTGGAAATTAGGTAAAAAGGTAAGTGCATATAAGAAATTCTTGAATAATGAACACGAGAGTAAATAATTGAGTAGGGAATTACAAGTCCTGGTTGGAAAAGAATTTATGATGACTATGAAAAGTAAAGCCAAAGGTTGTTTTTAGATGATAAGTGTTACGATTTTTAATGAGTTAGGCAAATAGACAACAAGATTTACCCTGGTCTAATGACATTTAGTAAAAGGATTATAAATAAAGTTGGTTATGTTCAGTTATGTTAAGCTAATCGAAGGCCAGTAAAGTGTTAACTTCTTAAGAAATGATTAGAATCGAATATTTTAAGATAGTGATTCAAGTTAAGGAGAAGTTCTTCGTCGTCCTTTTTAAACAATTCTTTTTGATTATTTGTTCTATGAGTTGAAGTAACTTTCTCAAGTTTTAAAGGATTTTTTTTCTTGGAAGCTTCTAAACTGTTTATAATGTTGCTAAGCTTTTCTAAGCTCCACATATATTGCAATGTTTCACATGAGTTTTCCTACATAGTCTGAAGCACGACTATAAGTCTTTATTTATCTTAAGGCGGCCCCTAAACAATTGGCTAGCATTTGTATATTAAAGAGCTCCAGGTTTGAGATACACAAGTTATGTCTTCCTGTTCATAAGTTATCTCGAGATGTGATATGATGTGCAATGAATGAGGTATGCTCACAATTCTTTATATGAAAGTATGAAAGTCAAACGAGTATAAGCACGAAATGAATGCTAAGATTGTTAATAGAAAATGTTAGGTTAAGTGATTCTTCTTTGCTCCTCATGTTAGAATTGCTAGGAGATGTTTAAAATCATGAACGTGAGTCTACACATGTCTTTATGATATTCCAGTTCTAGGAACTTCTCTAGAATTCATTCACAGTATATGTATGTATTTAAATGCTAAATGAAAGACCTATATGTGTATGGCATAATTATAGTATTAGGGGTCGTGGTAAGATCCTACACATGTTATAGTTACTGATCAGCATATTTTATGGTTTCCAGTATTTAGATAGTTTGTATGAGCTCTGTCAGCTCCATTTATGATGGTGATTAAGATTTGTTTTTATTTTACCCCGGTGTGGTACATCGGCCGGAGATCATTTTATTTTACCCCGTTGTGGTACATCGGCTGGAGATATTTTTTATTTTACCCTGGTGTGGTACATCGGGTGGAGATATTTTTATTTTACCCCAGTGTGGTACATCGGCTGGACGAATTTTATATATGGATTTACGATTGGCTGGTCACTAGCATTACAGTTATAGTTTCTTTCTTTTGCATTTCTTAATTGCATTTTCATGTTATTATAGAGTTATTATCAGGTTTCAGTTTCCAGGATTCCAAGTTATTACCATTCCTAATTCCTAGTTCAGTTATCTTGAGTTCAATTATGTTATAGTAAGTTGTTATCAATTACAGGTTGCAGAGTTCCAGGTTATATTTATCCTTTATATGTTTATGTGCTAAGTTAGTTATTACAGGATTTTATCTCATGGTTACAATTTCAACCTTACATACCAATACATTTCATTCGTACTGACGTCCCCTTGCTTGGGGAGGATGGCCAGTTGAGTAGCAGTTCATGAGATCAACAGATGGTTGGTATGCTCCTTTCTTCCTGGAGCTAGGGCTTAGTTATTTATGCTTGAGTTTTGAGATGCAGTTATGGGTAGGTCGGAGCCCTGTTCCGACCATCAGTTAGTTTACTCTTTAGAGGCTTTGTGGACTTAGTGTGTACAATGTTATTTATTTTGTGGCCTCATTGGCTTATTGTTGCTTGGTTTAGCACACTAATTGCCTTGGTTGCATTTCGATTCTTTTTTGTTGAGACCTTATGGGTCCAGTTTATTATTCAGTTGATTGTGAAAGGTGGCCTGGATGGCCTAAGTGTTACAGTTACAGATGTCATATAGCTGGCTTCTTGATCAATCATAAATCAAGTGCCAGTTGTGTCCTACCCCAGTTTTGGAGCGTGACAGGAATGTACCGAGTATGCTAGGTAAATAATATCGCTAATTAGAATAAGTCTTTAAGAATTACATAATATATCATACTTTTAAGTGTAAGTAAAAGGCTACATGCATTCATTCTGAAATCAAAATCTTATCCTGACATGACCATGCTTAACTTTACAATGGCTGACTCGAAAGACTCAAAGTTGAACATAACATTTATATCAAAAGCTGAACATTGAGTCAAACATTACTTTATGAACATGCATGCATAAGTAATCATCATGAGTAATGAATATGTAATTCTGAATGATATAGTCAGTGGGAGACTCGTCACCTAACCGACATACCACGATAGAGTTTACGTGGTCCCAACTATCACACTCAAGTGGGTAGAGCCATCCATAACCTTGCAAGGGCGATGGATGATACCATGATATCGATATCAAGCTGAAGCGCCAATTGGTCTGGGATAGCTCACAAGGGAATCCCGATAATATAATAGTATCAACCTACGTTGGCGCATAGTTCTGGGGCATAGGGTAATCGACCCTTAACCCGCTCGGTGCTAGACTCTTCTCCCAAAAATATGCAATGCTCTATATCATATATAAGGAAGCTCAACATCGTCTATTGATGAAGCTCAACATGAAATCATGCGTGACTCAACATCGTATGAAATGAAGCTCAACATTGTCTATTGACAAAGCTCATTAATGAAATCATGAATAGACTTGAAATCATATGAAAATGAAGCTCAACATTGTCTTTCGACAAAGCTCAATAATTCCATACATCACAATTATAAATTCATGCATATGAGATGCTTTATTTTGAAACATACCACAAGTTCAATCATAAGTGGGAGAATTTACTCCAAATCATGTGGTAAGCTACATGTAGAAATATTTACTCAACATACCACAAGCTTGAATTCATAATAAAATTTGGGAAATTTTACTTTAAACAATGTGGTAAGCTTATGTCGAGGAGATTATCACTTTAAATCGTCATATGGGCATTCCCCAAGGCTTTATCATACTAGGATCTACACATTCTTATTTTGAAAACAACATCATAATCATGGGTAGCTTTAGAAACATGCTTTTTTTCATCAACTTCATCATTATCACACATTTACCAAAAATCACCTCTTTTATGAACTCCTCACTCATGGGCGTTTTTTAGATTCAAATTTTGGGAAAAAATGTTTATAAGGAAAAACAATTTAGAATCTGCCCAAGCTTCATATATCATCAATATAAATATAATCTAATCATACCCATGTGTAGATATTGAAGAATTATGCAATTGGGTAAAACCCTATACTTGATCATAGATAATTTATCACATTTTGATAGGGATTGGACATGGGTGTGGAAGAAAACACCCACTTATAGCCTTACATACATGGAAATGGTGAATTCTAACACCCTCTAATTGCCCAGCTGAGATTCCAATTGGAAACCTTGAGATTTCACCTTGAACCTTTCCTTCAAACCTTCAAACTTTCATGCATGAGGGTAATGGCTTAGAATAGGTTTTACCCTACTTAAAACCCACTAAAACGAGTCTTAAACGACATAGTATAGGTCTTAGGTCTTAAATGACATAGTATAGGTCTTAGGAACTTAGGAAATTATGAGAAAGCCCTAACTATTTCGCAGGAAATAGTTTCCAGGTGACCCTAACGGGTGACCTGACAATTCATCGGGATGGGCAATGACTCATCGAGTCGCCCATCAAGTACACTAGTCAACTAATCTGCTGGGGCTCGTAACGGGGGACGTAATGACTCGTGCCTCGAGACCACAACTCATGGTCACCTTCCGTCATGTACACCACCTTAACACTCATGAAAAACCATCTTGCTTGATCACGACTCACCTCACGAGTCGTTGTGACAGACCACGACTCGTGGGGTCCCATCCATTAGATACACTGGTCATCCTCTTGAAGAAAGTCCAATTCTACCCCACGATTGACATGAAGACTCATGGTGGCTGACCACGCATCGTTCCCTCACTCGTGAGGACCTCACTCATTCACTTTCCTAGGTCTCCCCACGAGTCACCTGACGACTCGTGCGATCTCCTCACGAGTCATCTCACGACTCGTCTTGTGCCTGCAACATCAATTTTCCAACTTTCCCATTTTAACTCACTATTCTGAACTTTTAGCTTCTGGGGAATAACAAGCATCTGGCTCTCAATCCCAGAGTTACAGTGCTAGCAACCGCTATCCAGCTTGCCCTAAGTGTGGCAAGAACCATCCAGGTGAATGCCTCCAGGGCAAAGAGGGTTGCTTTGGGTGTGGACAGCTAGGTCACCGGCTAAAACAATATCCATCAGCAGGATGGGGGATATCAAAGTGTACCATTTTAGCAGCCCAAGCAAGCCGTCCAGCTCAGTAGGGTAACACTTCTAGTACGGATGAAGATCAGTGCCAAAACTGCTTTTATGCTTTGTCCTCTCGTTAGGATCAGGAGAGCTCACATGATGTGGTCGCGGTTATGTGACGTCTCTTCCACCTAGATGTGTATGCCCTACTAGATCTAGGAGCCACACTATTATTCATGAATCCCTATGTAGCTATTCAGTTTGAAATCAATCCAAAAGTCCTTTGAGAACCATTCTCAGTCTCTATCCCAATTGGTGAGTCAGTTAGAGCCAGCTGGGTGTATAGAAACTGCCCTGTCTCAGTATCAATTAAAGTCATTCCAGCTGATCTAGTAGAGTTAGACATGGTCGATTTCATTCGCATTCTTGGAATGGATTGGCTACACTCTGGTTATGCCTCAATCCACTACAGAACTAGAGTCGTCAGATTTCAGTTTCCAAATGAGCTAGTTCTAAAGTGGATGGGTAGTAATTCTGCGCCTAAGGGTCAGTTTATTTCCTACCTTAAGGCAAGGAATCTCATTTCTAAAAGGTGCATCTATCATCTAGTTCGGGTCAAATATTCTAGCTCCGAGACCCCAACTGATAGTTAGTTCTAGTTGTTAGTGAATTCTCTGATGTGTTTTTTGAAGATCTTCCCGGAGTCCCTCCCGAGTGGAAAATAGACTTCGGCATAGACCTTCTTTAAGACACTCAGCCCATCTCCATTCCTCCTTACAAAATGGCTCCAGCTGAGCTTAAAGAGTTGAAGGAATAGCTAAAAGACCTATTTGATAAGGGTTTCATTAGTCCCAGCATCTCTCCATTGGGTGCTCCAGCTTTGTTCGTGTGAAAGAAAAATGGTACTCTCAAAATGTGTATCGACTACCATCAACTAAACAAAGTTATAGTTAAGAACAGGTATCCCCTATCCAGGATTGACGACTTGTTCGATCAGCTTCAAGGATCCAGTTGTTTTTCCAAGGTAGACCTCAGGTCGGGGTATCATCAGCTTAGAGTCAGAGAATGTGACATACCGAAAATAGCCTTCAGAACTCGGCATGGTCACTATGAATTCGTAGTTATGTCCTTTGGACTAACTAATTCCCTTGTAGCTTTTATGGACCTAATGAATAGGGTTTTCAAGCAGTATCTAGACATGTTCGTTATTGGATTCATTGATGACATTCTGGTATACTCTATAAATGATAAAGAACATGCTAACCATCTGAGGCTAGTGTTACAGACACTTAGAGACCGCTAGTTCTTCGCTAAATTCAGCAAATGTAAATTTTTGTTGAAGTCTATGACTTTCCTTGGTTACGTGGTCTCAGGTGAGGGTATTTAGGTATATCCTCAAAAGATAGCAGCGGTGAAAGACTAGCCAAGATCTACTTCCCCAACAGAGATCAGAAGTTTCCTGGGTCTAGTCGATTATTACCGATGATTTGTAGAAGGATTTTCCTCTATTGCATCTCCTCTAACTAAGCTAACTCATAAAAAGGTGAAGTTTTAGTGGTCAGAAGCATGTGAGAAGAGTTTCCAGGAGTTGAAGAAGCAACTCACTACCGCTCCAGTTTTAACCTTACTAGAAGGAAATAATGGGTTCATAGTATATTGTGACCCTTCCGAGAGTTGGACTCGATTGCGTTCTGATGCAGTGGGGTAAGGTGATAGCTTACGCCTCCAAATAACTCAAGGTTCATGAAAAGAACTACCTGATTCATGACCTTGAATTAGCAACGGTGGTGTTTTCTTTGAAGATATGGAGGCATTATCTTTATGGGGTTCACGTGGATGTTTTAACCAATCACAAGAGCCTTCAGTACGTATTCAGTCAGAAGGATTTGAACCTTCACAAGAGGAGGTGTTTGGAGTTACTAAAGGACTATGACATGAGCATGTTATACCACCCAGGCAAGGCCAATATAGTGGCTGATGCCCTAAGCAAGATGTCCATGGGGAGCGTTGCTCATGTTGAAGAGGGCAGATGTAATGCCCCGAAAACTCAAAGACTAGACCCGGGACTTAAATTAGAGAAAATTGAAAAATCTGCACCAAATCACAAAACGAGTCATACTATGACCCGTGGGAGTGACCACGAGTCGTTAAGTGACTCGTGGTGAGGCCTGTGGACTTAATTGGAAATTTGGAGGAATGGGTGACCACGGGTGTGACCACGAGACGTGGTCAACCCCCATGAGTCATGATATGACCCGTGGTCAAGAATAATTTAAAACGGGGAAAGGTTAGACAGTGCACCTAACGACTTGTCACCACGAGTAGTGGTCCATGCCACGAACCATTATGTGACTCGTGGTTCGGAATTGGTCAAGAATTAGGGGAGGTCGAAAGTGTACCCAACGGGTCCTCACCACGAGTCATGGTGTCACCCGTGGGGACTCCAAGGTGTTTAAGGCAGTGTAGTCCATGAGTCATGGTTACGAACCATAACTCATTAGGTCTCTCGTGACCAACAGTGTGTTCCAGGCAGTGCACCTCATAAGTGTGACCACGACCCCTTAGGTCACCCGTGAGGAATGAAAATAAGTTTTTCCCCTGCGAGTTTTCAAGGGTCTTTCAGTAATTTTCTACCCTCCTAAACTTTAAACTATGTTGTTTTAAGCATATTTTCAGACTTATTAATGGGGTTGAATGGTTTCTTTCCTCATTCTCCACTCAAACCTTCAGAAAACAAATCGTAGAACTTCTCTCAGAGTTTTCCAGAGCAAGAGCTAGGGCAACCTTTTCTCCTCAGTTTCTCAAGGAATTCTTCAGGCTTTTTCACCAGCCACGTGGGAATTCAACAAGGTTATAGTTCTTCCCTCGTGTCCCCAGATTCCTCCTTATTTCTCTCTATCAGTGGTAGCCCTGAAAATTACTGTATGTCAGGAAAATGCTAGTCATACTTTGTCTGAATCATGTGGAATATTATACCATGTAATTATAGATATTTACCACAAGTTTGTGACTGAAATGATGTCCCTATTTTCTGAACTAGAAAATCTTAAAATTTGCATTAGTTCTTGAATATTGAAATCTTGCTTGGATTTATCAGTGTTGTGGACTCCCATGTTGTTAGTAGAATTGAACCTAAATTAGATTATTGTCAGTTCAATTTTAGTAAGAATGTGAGAATTCTCAGTGTTAGTAAAAAAATGTCAGCTGATCAGTTTGACTACAGAAATTCCCGAGGTGTCACTAGTACCTCTTAGTTATTAGAATTAGATTTAGAATTTAGTTTTATTGATCCAATAGGCGGTCATAACACTTAAGATAAACAGCTCTGACTAGACTTAAGACCCTAGTTTCAGATTTTATCTTGTTCTTTAGACGGTTATGACACTTCTAGATAAGCAGCTCTTACCAGTCTTAGAACCCAATTTCAGAATTTGGTCTGATAAGACTCTCAGGGTGCTTTTATGTATGTATCCCTGACTAGTCTTGGGCCCTGGTTTTGATCTATCAGCTTAATATTCAGTCTAAGACTATCTAGTGGGAGTAGGACTTAGCATCGAGCGGACAGGGATTCTAGTGCACCCAGGTTCCCAGAACTACACTGCCACTGTAGGTTATAGTAATTATTGGATTGATTAGCCCCAGACTCTTGTGATCACCTAGTTCATGCATTTATACCTTGACAAGGTATATTGGGTCCTACCGATGGGGTGTATACATCAGACTCCATGTCTAGCTCATATGGTTATATGTCGATTATAGACTCTCCCACTAGTCAATTCAGTCCAGTTTCAGTTCAGTTCAGATCAGTATTCCAGAATTAGAACATGTTTTGACCATCATACAGGGTTTTTTAGACCACCTTAATATTTCAATTATTTAGTTCAATAACTTTAGTTGGTCATTGCATGTCTTTTCAGTTCAGCATTTTCTCTTATTTATCCCATTATGTTATGTTTCTCTCACTTACTCAGTGCATTCAATGTACTGACGCATACTTTTATGTTGTATCATTTTATCATACAGCTGCAGGATCTCAGTCTCAGCTTCGTTAGCCGATCGCTCACCGAAGACCTCATTATCCTAGTTGGTGAGTCCTCATTCTTCGAAGGCGGAGATTATTTACATCAGTTATATTTTCTTTCCTTATATTTAGATTTGGAGTTAGCTGGGGGCTTGTCCCAGCAACTTATCAGTCATAGTGGCTTTCAGACGTAGTTTGGTTTGTTTCAAACTTATAGTTTCGTTCTAATGTTTTCAAATATTATGAACCAGCTTTATTTCTCTCAAAGTATTTATATATTTTCCTTAAACTTCCACTGTATATAGTTGCATGTTACTCAGAATGTCAGTGTATGATAAACCAAGGGTTAACTTGGGGTTACTTGTGACTCCAAGTACCGTGTCCCATCCAGGGTGTTAACTCGGGGCGTGACAAACTTGGTATCAGAGCACTAGGTTTAGAGTATCCTCGGATGTTCGAAAGCCGCATCAGTCATAGTGGCTTTCAGATGCAGTTTGGTTTGTTTTGGACTTGTAGTTTCGTTTTAATGTTTTCAAATATTATGAACCAACTTTATTTCTCTTGAAGTATTTATATATTTACCTTAAACTTCCGTTGTATATAGTTGCATGTTACTCAAAATTCTAGTGTATGATAGACCAGGGGTTGACTTGAGGTTACTTGTGACTTCAAATATAGTGTCCCATCCAGGGTGTAAACTCGAGGCATGACAAACTTGGTATCAGAGCACTAGGTTTAGAGTATCCTCAGATGTCTGGAAGCTGTATCGAGTAGAGTCCTATTTATGGGTGTGAAGTGCACCACACTTATGACGGGGAGGCTATGAGATATTATTAGGAAAAATTTCCTTTATTTAATACTCTTTATCGTGCATTGAAATTAAATTACAGAATCATCCTCCTAACTCGTGGTTAGTTTCATTTCAATAAATCATTCCTCCATAACGTGGTAACGGAAGAAGGGCCAGTAATGCTCACCTACCTGCCCCACCAGCCCCTGTCGTCCCTCAGGAAGACTCGATGTCTATCGCAGAATTCAGGGTGGCCATTCAACTGCTCGCTCAAACTATTACCAACTAGGTGAAGCAGCAGGTGGTTCCAATCAACAACAGTAGTTCCGCAACAGCTGCCCGAGTGTGGGACTACACCCCGTTGAACCCTCCGGATTTTCATGGATTTAAGATGGGAGAGGACCCACAAGGATTTATGGATGAGATTAAAAAGATCACCCCAATTATAAGTGTCAGTCGCTCAGAGAGTGCTGACTTGGCTTCCTACCAGCTGAAAGGTGAAGCCCAGCTCTAGTACGAGCAGTGGAAGGAGGGGAGTCCAGTGGAAGAAGGACTGGTGGAATGGGAGGAGTTCACTACAGCCTTCCTGGATAGATTCTTCCCCCGAGAGCTCAGGGAGACAAAGGTAGCGGAGTTCATGAATTTGAGGTAGGGAAACCGGACAGTAGAAGTGTATGCTCTGGAGTTCACCGGGTTTTCCAAATACGCTCCAGAGATGGTGGGCCGAGAAAAGGGCTCTCATGCTAAAATTTTGTAAATGAGGTGTCGAACCTAGTCCTCAAAGAGTGCAGGACAGCAATGCTGATTAAGGATATTGGCCTCTCCAGCCTAATTGTCTATGCCCAGGAGATTGAGGCAGAAAAACTGAGGGACCCGGAGCGTAAGAACAAGCGGGCAAGGCCTGGACAATTAGATTATGGCCACCAAAGCTCTAGTGGTAGTAGACACCCACAGTAGCAGAAGTAGCAATAGCAGCAGAGGGCTCCAACACCCAGCTTAGTCAGTGCCCCTACCTTTCAGTCCCGCAAGGACCAGAGGGGTGGAGCATCTGGCTCTCAGTCCCAGAGTTACAGTGCTAGTAACAGGTATCTAGGTTGCCCCAAGTGCGGCAACAACCACCCAGGAGAGTGGCTCAAGGTCGAGAGGGTTGTTTTGGTTGTGGATAGCTTGGTCACCAGCTTAAGGAATGCCCCGTCAGTAGGACGGGGAAGATCACAATCCACCACCTCAGCAGCACTAGTAGGCCAACCAGCTCAGCAGGCTAATACATCAGAGTTCGGACAACGCCAAAACTATTTTATGCATTATCATCTTGCCAGGATTAGGAAAACTCACCGAATATGGTCACGGGTATGTTACATCTTTTCCACCTAGATGTAAATGCCCTGACCACGCTAGTCGTCTGAGTGTGTGTTGTGTAGTGGGTGCTTCTTAGTGTCTTCTTACTACATAAAGGAAATGAGAAAATATATGCTAACGGGGAAGATTACAATCCACCACCTCAGCAGCACTAGTAGGCCAACCAGCTCGGCTAGCTAATACATCAGGTACGGACAACACCAAAACCATTTTTATGCATTATCATCTCTTCAGGATTAGGACAACTCACCGAATATGGTCACAGGTATGTTACGTCTTTTCCACCTAGATGTATATGCCCTACGTGATCCAGGGGACACACTATCATTCATGACTCCCTACATGGCATTCCTATTTGATATCAATCTAGAGGTTCTCTCAGAACCATTTTCAGTCTCCACCCCAGTTGGTGAGTCAGTTAGAGCCAGCTAGGTGTATAGAAAATACCCAATCCCAGTCTTCAATAAAGTCATTCCAACTAACCTAGTAGAGTTAGACATGGTCGACATCGACCTTATTCTTGGCATGAATTGGTTACACTTCGGTTATGCCTCAATCGACCGTAGAACTAGGGTCGTCAGGTTTCAGTAACCTAATAAGCCAGCTCTAGAATGGACGGGCAGTAGTTCAGCGCCTAAGGGTAGCTTTATTTCCTACCTTAAGGCCAGGAAGCTCATACCTAAGGAATGTATGTACCATCTAGTTCGGGTCAAGCATTCCGACTCTAAGACTCCAACTATCCAGTCAATCCCTGTTGTTAGCGAATTTAAAGATCTGTTCCCCGAAGATCTTCCCGAATTTCCTCCTAGACGGGAAATTGACTTCGGCATAGACCTTATTCTAGATACTCAGCTCATATCCATCCCTCCATATAGAATGGCTCCGACTGAACTTAAGGAGTTGAAGGAACAGCTACAAGATCTTCTTGATAAGGGTTTTATCAGACCCATCATCTCTCCCTGGGTGCTCCAGTGCTTTTCGTGCCCAAAAAAGACGATACCCTCAAAATATGCATCGATTACCATCAGTTGAACAAGGTCATAGTCAAGAACAGGTATCCTCTACCCCGAATTGATGACCTGTTCAACCAACTTCAGGGAGCCAGTTGTTTCTCCAAAATAGATCTCAGGTCGGGGTATTATCATCTAAGAGTCAGAGAGTGTGACATACTGAAAACAACTTTCACGACTCGGTATGGTCACTTTAAGTTTGTGGTTATGTCCTTCGGACTAACAAATGCCCCTACAGCCTTTATAGACTTGATGAATAGAGTCTTTAAGCAGTATTTGGATATGTTCTTCATTGTATTTATTGACGACATTCTGGTATACTCCAGAAATGAGGAAGAGAAAGCCAATCACCTGAGGATAGTGCTTCAAACACTCAGAGACCACCAGTTATTCACCAAGTTCAGCAAGTGCAGATTTTGGTTGAAGTCTGTGACTTTCCTGATCATGTGGTCTCGGGTAAGGGTATTCAGGTTGATCCTCAAAAGATAGCAGTCGTGAAAGACTAGCCCAGACCTACCTCCCCAACTGAAATTAGAAGTTTCTTGGGCTTGGCCGGTTATTACCGACGATTTATGGAAGGCTCTTCTTCCATAGAATCTCCTCTGACTAGGCTGACTCAAAAGAAGGTGAAATCTCAATGGTCAGATACGTATGAGAAGAGTTTCCAGGAGTTAAAAACTCAGCTCACTACCACTCTAGTGTTGACCCTACCGGAAGGATCAAACGGGTTTGTAGTATATTGCAACACTTCCAGAGTTGGACTCTGTTGCATTCTGATGCAGCTGGGCAAAGTTATAACCTATGCCTCCAAACAGCTCAAGGTTCATGAGAAGAATTATCCAACTCATGACCTGGAGTTGGCAGCGGTGGTGTTTGCACTGAAAATATGGAGACATTACCTGTATGGGGCTCATGTTGATGTTTTCACTAATCACAAGAGCCTTCAGTATGTATTCAGTCATAATGACCTAAATCTCCATTAGGGAAGGTGGTTAGAGCTCTTGAAGGATTATGACATGAGCATACTATATCACACGAGCAAACCCAATGTGGTGGCTGATGCCCTAAGCAGAGTGTCTATAGTTAGCATGGCTCATGTTGAGGAAGGCAAACAAGAATAGGCGAAGGATGTTCAAAAACTAGCTCAATTAGGGGTGCAGTTGGTTGACTCAACTAAGGGTGGAGTGGTGATGCAAAACGGGTCAGATTCCTCTTTGGTTGTTGAAGTTAAGCCCAAAAAGGATTAAGATCCCATTTTACTTAAATTTAAGGAAGCGGTTCTTAGGAAAGAGGTTGAGGCTTTCTCAAAAGGGGGAGATGGTGTGCTCTGTTACCAGGGTAGATTGTGTGTACAGGACGTCGGTGACTTGAGACAGCAGATATTAGGCAGAAGCACACAACTCAAGGTACTTCATCCACCCGGGTGATACTAATATGTACAGCGATTTGTAGGATATTTACTTGTGGAACGACATGAAGAGAGACATCGCTGAATTCGTAGCTAAGTGCCCGAACTGCCAGCAAGTCAAGATAGAGAACCAAAGACTGGGAGGTATGACCCAGGATATCAGCATACCCACGTGGAAGTGGGAAGAAGTGAATATGGACTTTATTACAGGTCTACCTCGAACTCATTGGCAACACGATTCTATCTGGGTAGTAGTAGACCAGATGACTAAGTCAGCACATTTTCTCCCAGTTAAAACTATAGATTCAGCTGAGGACTATGCTAGGCTTTATATCCGGGAGTTGGTCAGACTTCATAGAGTGTCATTATCTATTATTTCAGATAGAGGTACCCAGTTCACCTCGTATTTCTAGAAGTCTTTTCAGAAGGGACTTGGTATCCAGGTCAAGCTCAGCACAGCTTTTCACCTGCAGACAGATGGGTAAGCTGAGCTGACTATTCAGACCCAAGAAGATATGTTGAGAGCGTACGTGATCGATTTCAAGGACAGTTGGGATGACCACTTACCTCTTATCGAGTTTGTACAACAACAGCTACCACTCCAATATCTAGATGGCCTCGTTTGAGGCATTCTATGGTAAGAGGTGCAGGTCTCCTATTGGGTGGTTTAAGGTTGGTGAAGCTGCTATAACCGGGCCAAACTCAATTCATAAAGCTATGCAGAAGATACAGCTCATCAGGGAAAGATTGAAAACAACTCAAAGTCGTCAGAAATCTTACGTTGATGTGAGGAGAAGAGAATTGGAGTTTTTCGTGGATGACTGGGTCTATCTAAAATTTCACCCATGATAGCGTGATGAGATTTGGGAAGAAGGGAAAGCTCAGGTCGAGATATATGGGACCCTACAGAATTCTAAGGCGAATTGGAAAGTTAGCTTATGAGCTGGAATTACCTTTAAAGTTGGCGTATGGGCACCCAGTATTCCATGTGTCACTATTGAAGAAGTGCATTGGTGATCCAAATTCAATTATGCCATTGGACAGTGTGGGAGTGTAGTCTCTCATATGAGGAGGTCCCAGTCCAGATCCTTGACCATCAGGTTCGTAAGATGAGGAAGAAGGAGGTAGCTTTAGTCAAGGTTTTATGGAGAAATCAGCATGTTGAGGGATCTACGTGGGAGGCTGAAGTAGATATGATGGATAGATACACCCATTTGTTCCCTTCCAACTCAGTTTCAGTTCAAGGTATCAACTCCTTTCCCATAACTTCTTTTAGTTCATATGTCTCAATTTCTTTCATGTAAATGAATATGTGTATGGTTAGTGACTTCAGTTCAGACTTGTGATTCAGTTCAGAGGTAGTCATTCCGCAAGTTTCAGCCTTCGTGCTCAATATTCGTGTATAAAAGATTGTCATTCTCTATTTCCTATGTGTTTTCTGACATTCGATGATGAATGTTCCCAAGGGGGAGATATTGTAATTCCCCAGAAACTCAAAGACTGGACGCAAGACTTAGATTAGAGAAAACTAGAAAATCTGCACCAGGTCATAGAACGAGTCCTTCTATGACTCGTGGGGAGTGACCATGAGTCCTTAAGTGACTGGTGCTGAGGCCTGTGGACTTAATTGGAAATTTGGAGGAATGGGTAACCACGGATATGACCAGGAGTCGTGGTCAACCCCCACGAGTCATGATATGACTCGTGCTCAAGAATAATTTAAAACCGGGAAAGGTTAGGAACTGCACATAACGACTTGTCACCACGAGTCGTGGTCCACGCCATGACCCGTTAGGTGACTCATGGTCAGGACTTGGTCAAGAATTAGGGGAAGTCAACAGTGTACCCAATGGGTCCTCACCATGACTCGTTCAGGACACCACGAGTCGTGGTGTCACCTGTGGGGACTCCAAGGTGTTTAAGGCAATGTAGTCCACGAGAGGTGACCATGAGTCATGGTTACTAACCACGACTCTTTGGGTCCCTCATGGTGACTAACAGTTTGTTCCAGGTAGTGCACCTTACGAGTGTGACCATGAGGTCACCCGTGAGGACTGACAATCAGTTTTTCCCCTGCAAGTTTTCAAGGGTCTTTTAGTAATTTCCTACCCTTCTAAACTTTAAACTACATTTCTTTTAGCATATTTTCAGACTTATTAGTGGGGTTGAACGGTTTCTTTCCTCATTCCCCACTCAGACCTTCAGAAAATAGATCATAGAACTTCTCTCAGAGTTTTTTAGAGCAAGAGCTACGGCAACCTTTTCACCTTAGTTTCTCAAGGAATTCTTTGGGCTTTTTCACTAGGTATGTGGCAATTCAATAAGGGAATAGTTATTCCCTTATGTCCCTAAATTCCTCCCTATTTCTCTCTATCAGTGGTAGCCTTGAGAATTACTGAATGTCAAGAATGGGATGAGTTCACTAGAGCCTTCCTAGACAAATTCTTCCCTCGAGAGCTCAGGGAGGAAAAGGTAGCGGAGTTTATGAATTTGCAACAGGGAAACCAGACAGTAGAAGAGTACGCTCTGGAGTTCACCAGGTTTTCCAAATACGCTCCAGAGATGGTGGGCCAAGCCAAGGGCTCTCATGCTGAAATTTTGTAAATGGGGTGTCGAACCTAGTCCTCAAAGAGTGCAGGACAGCGATGTTGATTAAGGATATTGACCTCTCTAGCCTGATTGTCTATGCCCAGCAGATTAAGGAAGAAACACTGAGGGACCTGGAGCATAAGAACAAGTGGTCCAGGACTAGCCAATTAGATTATTGCCACCAAAGGTCTGGTGGTAGCAGCCGCAGCAGAGGACTCCAACACCCATCTCAGCTAGCAACCCTACCTTTCGGTCCCGCTAGGACTGGAGGGGTGGAGCATCTGGCTCTCAGTCCCAGAGTTATAGTACCGGTAAAAGGAATCCAGCTTGCCCCAAGTGCGGCAAGAACCACCCAGGAGAGTGTCTTCAGGGTCAAGAGGGTTGTTTTGGTTGTGGACAGATTGGTCACCAGCTTAAGGAATGCCCATCAGCCGGATGAGGAAGTTCACAATCCACCACGTCAGCAGCACCAGCAGGCTGACCAGCTCAACAGGCTAATACATCAGGTATGGAGGAAGGTCAACGCCAAAACTCTTTTTAGACATTATCATCTCATCAGGATCAGGAGAACCCACCGGATGTGGTCACAGGTATGTTACATCATTTCCACCTAGATGTATATGCCTCACTTGATCCGAGGGCCACACTATCATTTGTGACTCGCTACATAGCAGTCTAGTTCAATGTCAATCCAGAGGTCCTCTCAGAACCATTTTCAGTTTCAACCCTAGTTGGCGAGTCAGTTAGAGCCAACAGGGTGTATAGAAACTGCCCTGACTCAGTCTTTAATAAAGTCATTCCAGCTGACCTAGTAGAGTTAGACATGGTTGACTTCAACCTTATTCTTGGCATGGATTGGTTACACTCCGGTTATGCCTCAGTCGACTACAGAACTGGGGTCATCAAGTTTCAGTTCCCTAATGAGCCAGCTCTAGAATGGATGGGCAGTAGTTCAACGCCTAAGGGTAGGTTTCTTTCCTACCTTAAGGCTAGGAAGCTCATATCTAGGGGATGTATTTACCATCTAGTTCGCGTCAAGGATTCTGACTCTGAAACCCCAACTATCCAGTCATTCCCTATTGTCAGCGAATTTCCAGATGTGTTCCCCGAAGATCTTCCCGGGGTTCATCCTCAACGGAAAATTTACTTTGGGATAGACCTTATTCCAGATACTCATCTCATCTCCATCCGTCCTTATAGAATGGCTTTGGCTAAACTTAAGGAGTTAAAAGAGAAGCTATAAGATCTTCTTGCTAAGGGTTTTATCATACCCAGCATCTCTCCCTGGGATTCTCCAATGCTTTTCGTGCGAAAGAAAGACAGTACCCTCAGAATGTGCATCGATTACCATCAGTTAAACAAGGTCATGGTCAAGAACATGTATCCTTTACCCTGGATTGATGGCATGTTCGACCAACTTCAGGGAGCTAGTTGTTTCTCCAAAATAGATATCAGGTCGGGTTCTCATCAGATAAGAGTCAGAGAGTGTGACATACCGAAAATAGCTTTCAAGACTCGGTATGGTCACTTTGAGTTTGTGGTTATGTGCTTCGTACTAACAAATGCCCCTGCAGCATTTATGGACTTGATGAATAGAGTCTTCAAGCAGTATCTAGATATGTTCTTCATTATATTTATTGACGAGATTCTGGTATACTCCAGAAATGAAGAAGAGCATGCTAATCACCTGAGGATAGTGCTTCAGACACTCAAAGACCACCAGCTATTCTCCAAGTCCAGCAAGTGCGAATTCTGGGTGAAGTCCGTGACTTTCCTAGGTCATGTGGTCTCGAGTAAGGATATTCAGGTTGGATCTCAAAAGATAGTAGCCGTGAAAGACTGGACCAGACCTATCTCCCCAACTGAATTCAGAAGTTTCTTGGATTTGGCCGGTTACTACCGATGCTTTTTGGAAGGATTTTCTTCCATAGCATCTCCTCTGACTAGGCTGGCTCAAAAGAAGGTGAAATTTCAGTGGTTAGATGCGTGTGAGAAGAGTTTCTAGGAGTTAAAAACTAGACTCACTACCGCTCCAGTGTTGACCCTACTAGAAGGATCAAACGGGTTTGTAGAATATTGCGATGCTTCTGGATTTGGACTCGATTGCTTTCTAATGCAGCAGGGCAAAGTGATAGCCTATGCCTCCAGACAGCTCAAGTTTCATGAGAAGAATTATCAAACTCATGACTTGGAGTTGGCAGTGGTGGTGTTTGCACTGAAAATATGGAGACATTGCCTGTGCGGGGCTCACATTAATGTTTTCAACGATCACAAGAGCCTTCTGTATGTATCCAGTCAGAAAGACCTAAATCTCCATCAGAGAAGGTGGTTAGAGCTCCTGAAGGATTATGAAATGAGAGTACTATATCACCCGGGCCAATGTGGTGGCTAATGCCCTAAGCTGAGTGTCTATGGGTAGCGTGGATCATGTTGAGGAAGGCAAAAAGGAATTGGCGAAAGATGTTGGCTGGCTAGCTCAGTTAGGGGTGCAGTTGGTTGACTTAGCTGAGGGTGGAGTGGTGATGCAAAGTGGGTTAGATTCCTCTTTGGTTGTTGAAGTTATGTCCAAACAGGATGAAGATCCCATTTTACTTAAACTTAAGGAATCGGTTCTGTCACCCCCCGCCTTGGCGGGGGGTCTGACTGGCACCTGGTGCCCTAGTAAGACCTGAACTGCTAGACTACTGAGCCTGAGCACATCTGGTGACTGGCTGGCTCTAACTCAGATTCAAGGAATCAACGGGCTATATGACGGCTGTAAATACAGCCTCCGGCCGGCTGGGCCTATAGCCACCTGTACTAAAACAACAGCTAACCAGAATCATATCAATATAAGGAGCCTATGCGGGCCGACAAGGCCACCATGCTGTCTAGTTATCTGTAGCTCAACAATAGAATACTGAATAACTACGTGACCGGCAAGGTCACCACTATTATCAGACTAAGGCCTCACATGGACACATAAACTGAAATACTAAACACCTATAACAAACTGCACGGCCTCACACGACCGGCTCAACTGACCACAGGGAAATATATACAGACTGCAAGCCTCTAGGAATACTGATAAGATGGTCGGGACAGGGCCCCGACCTACCCGTACTGTACAACAAAAGGAAATGATATAAACCTCTGAAATATCAAGCTCCGGATGATAGGAGCTGATGACTCTGCGCTGGCTAGGATCACGAGGGATCGCCTCCTCGTCTATGAGTACCTGCAGGCAAGTAATGCAGCGCCCCACCGGGCGTTAGTACCGCTAGTACTGAGTATGCAAAGCAACTGAAATAATATAACTGAATACAACAACATAACTAACAATTCTGAATAGCAGGGGAATACTGAATCTGTAAGAACTGATATGAACTGAATCAAACTTCCTATGCTGTGATAGGGCAGGAGCGTACCTGTAAACGCGGCGGCCTGCCGTCTATTAACTAACATGTAGCACATAAATACATATATATATATATAACAAACAAGAGCCGATACCAACCCCCATAAGTCGGACGGTGCCAAACAAGCAAACAATCTATATACCCCTACCCGGGTCAAAATCAGCCAAAAATAAGTCACTCCACTCATCTGCTCACTCGGAGCTCCTCTACCGGCCCCCTGGGTCTTCGGCTTGGGCCTTGGCCCCCGATATAAGTAACCGTGTCTGAGTTCGGGGGACTCCTGTACTGCATCTATAACAGATAGGGTCTGTTTCCTTAGACACAACTCAACAGGGCTATCTGAAACAGGAACTGTATCTACTCCCTAGACACAACTCAACAGGGAATATCTGTATTGGACAGTACCCTGGACACTGCTCAACAGGGCTGTCTGTACTGTAGTGCTGATCAGACTTATATGGGGAAAGCTTCATCCCATCTTCGTCCAAACTGGGGACGGCATGCCACTCCTTGGAGCGACGTAAACCCACCCGCTCAGTGGGCGACACAATTACCAACCCAGGGGCGGCGAGGACGCTCAATAAGGTGCCCTCACGCCACATCAAGTCTCAACAAACAAATAGCACATATAAATAGCAAGCATGTATAACTGAAAAAGACTATCTGAAATATGATTTCTTATTCTGATCTCTTTCTGTATTATACTAATTCTGAAATCTTTATTTAACTGTTTAGCTAATCTGTAGCCAGGATACTATCTGTCTGGATGGCTAATCTGTAGCCATAAACTGTCTGTCTATCTGATCTTTCTTTACTGACTTTTATTCTGAAAATCTGTCTCTTTTTACTGTACAACATGCTTGCTAATCATACAATAGGCAATACTGAATCTGGAATGCTAACTCTCCCTTTGGCGCATGATTTACTAACTTTCAGACTGAATACGATATGATAACACAACTCAGAATCTATTAGACTTACTTGATTCTCAACATTCAATTCCGAGAGTTACAAGTACGGAGTTTACTATGATTTACCAAGCTAAGGCTTTCTAACTTGCCGAAGAACAACTTCACATACCTTAACCTCGAGTTATTCGACTGTCGGACGAGGCTCGATCAGTACTCCAGCTATTTCTCCCAACTGCATTCATATATACGTCAATTAATACTAAACACAACTTTATTCTGAAGAACGACGTCACTTTCGATATAATTATAGCATAAACTTAGGCTTATCGAAAGACGGTCGAAAACTTGCTACTTTTCAGAAGTCCAGAAGGGAGAAGTATTCACTTTACGGCTAGGAGCACATATACACTAGTTTGGAGCAATTCCACTTACCTTAGTCCGGTAGCTCGACGATTTGTCGGCCGTATTTCGCGAAACTAAATCCGTAGGAATGCTCCCTGCTAAATACCTCGGTACTTGAGGTTAATTTAAGTTTGGACTACGTTTGGCAGCGTAATCGAATGATAATATGTTACCCCTCTTCGTCTCCCTCTGTTTCTATGAATTTTCTGGAAATTATATTGAATGAATTGATTTAAAACCGAAGTGGGGCTTTATATACTTGGGCCTGGACAGGCCCAACGTGTCACGGAGCCAATGCGGAGGCTCCACCTCCATGACACGTTGCCATCGCGGAGGGGCTCTGCCCCGGCTCCTTCCGTGATGGTTCGACAGGTTTCTCGTCCAGTCTTTTCCCGGGCCTTTCTCTAGAACGTATGGCTTTCAAATATGCTTAACCAACGCGCGAATAGGCCATCTAGGTGCCGGGAATCTTACGGGGTATAACAGGTTCTTAGGAAAGAGGTTAAGGCTTTCTCTAAAGGGGAAGATGGTGTGCTCCGTTACCAAGGTAGATTGTGTGTACTAGATGTTGGTGACTTGAGACAACAGATATTGGCTAAAGCACACAACTCGAGGTACTCCATCAACCCGGTTCCTACTAAGATGTACCGCAATTTGTGGGATATTTACTAGTGAAACGACATGAAGAGAGATATTGCCGAATTCGTAGCTAAGTGCCCGAACTGCAAGCAAGTCGAGGTAAAGCACCAGAGACTAGGAGGTATGACCCAGGATATCAGCATACCCACGTGGAAGTGGGAACAAGTTAATATGGACGTTATTACAGGTCTACCTCGAACTCGTCGGCAACATGATTCTATCTGTATAGTGGTAGATCAGATGACTAAGTCAGCACATTTTCTCCTAGTTAAAACTATAGATTCAGCTAAGGACTATGCTAGGCTTTATATCAGAGAGCTGGTCAGACTTCATAGGGTACCATTATCTATTATTTTAGACAAAGGTACCCAGTTCACCTAGCATTTCTGGAAGTCTTTTTAAAAGAGACTTGGTACCCAGGTCTAGCTCAGCACAACTTTTCACCCGCAGATAGATAGGCAAGCTGAGCGTACTATTCAGACCCTAGAATATATGTTGAGAGCATGCGTGATTGATTTCAAGGGCAGTTGGGATGACCACTTGCCTCTTATCAAGTTGTGTACAACAACAGCTACCACTCCAGTATCCAGATGGCCCCCGTTTGAGGCATTGTATGGTAGGAGGTGCAAGTCTCCTATTGGGTGGTTTGAGGTTGGTGAAGCTGCTATAATCGGGCCAGACTCAGTTCAGCAAGCTATGCAGAAGGTACAGCTCATCAGGGAAAGATTGAAAATAGCTCAAAGCCGTCAGAAATCTTATGCTGATGTGAGGAGAAGAGAATTGGAGTTTGATATGGATGACTGGGTCTACCTAAAAATTTCACCCATGAAAGGGGTGATGAGATTTGGGAAGAAGGGAAAGCTCAGCCTGAGATATGTGGGACCCTATAGAATTCTGAAACGAATTTGCAAGGTAGCTTATGAGCTGGAATTACCTTCAGAGTTGGCATCTGTGCACCCAGTATTCATGTGTCACTATTGAAGAAGTGCATTAGTGATCCAACTTAAATTGTGCCAATGGACAGTGTGGGAGTGAAAGATAGTCTCTCATACGAAAAGGCCCAGTCTAGATCCTTGACCATCAGGTTTGTAAGTTGAGGAACAAGGAGGTAGCTTCAGTTAAGGTTTTATGGAGAAATCAGCATATTGAGGGAGCTGCGTGGGAGGCTGAAGCAGAATGATGGCTAGATACCCCCATTTGTTTCCTTCCAACTCAGTTTTAGTTCAAGATATCAACTCCTTTCCCAAAATTTCTTTTAGATCGTATGTCTCAATTTCTTTCATGTAAATGAATATGTGTGCGGTTAGTGAATTCAGTTCAGACTTGTGATGCAGTTCAGAGGTGGTAATTCCCCTAGTTTCATCCTTCATGCTCAGTATTCGTGTAT
The DNA here is from genome assembly GCA_035772735.1 of Datura wrightii. NCBI lineage: Eukaryota > Viridiplantae > Streptophyta > Magnoliopsida > Solanales > Solanaceae > Datura > Datura wrightii. The sequence goes on from JASDFA010000007.1 coordinate 105,103,383, forward strand.
AAAAGATTTCCATTCTCTGTTTCTTGTGTGTTTTCCAACATTCAAGGATGAATTTTCCCAAAGGAGAGATATTGTAAAGCCCCAAAAACTCAAAGACTAGACCCGAAACTTAAATCAGAGAAAACTTGAAAATTTGTACCAGGTCACAGAACGAATCATTATGTGACCCATGGGGAGTGACCACGAGTCGTTAAGTGATTGATGGTGAGACCTGTGGACCTAATTGGAAATTTGAAGGAATGGGTGACCACAGGTGTGACCACAAGTTGTTGTCAACCCCCACGAGTCGTGATATGACCCGTGGTCGAGAATAATTTAAAATCGAGAAAGGTTAGGCAATGCACCTAATGACTAATCACCACTAGTCGAGGTCCATGCCACGACCCTTTAGGTGACTCGTGGTCTGTACTTGGTCAAGAATTTGGGTAGGTAGACAGTGTGCCCAACGAGTCCTCACCACGACTCGTTTGGGACACCACAAGTCGTGGTGTCACCCGTGGGGACTCCAAGGTGTTTAAGGCAGTGTATTCCACAAGAGGTGACCATGACTCGTGGTCACTAACCACGACTCATTAGGTCCCTCGTGGTGACCAACAGTGTGTTCCAGACAGTGCACCTCACGAGTGTGACCACGAGTCGTGGTCACTGACCACGACCCATTAGGTCACCCGTGAGGACTAACAATCAGTTTTTTCCCTGCGAGTTTTCAAGGGTCTTTCAGTAATTTCCTACCCTTCTAAACCTTAAAATACATCTTTTTAAGCATATTTTCAGACTTATTAGTGGGGTTGAATGATTTCTTTCCTCATTCCCCACTCAGACCTTCAGAAAATAGATTGTAGAACTTCTCTTAGAGTTTTTCAGAGCAAGAGCTAGGGAAAACTTTTCTCCTCGGTTTTCAAGGAATTTTTTGGGCTTTTTCACCAGGCACGTGTGAATTCAACAAAGGAATAGTTCTTTCCTTGTGTCCCCAAATTCCTCCCTGTTTCTCTCTATCAGTGGTAGCCTTGAGAACTACTAAATGTCAAGAAATTGCTAGTCATACTTCGTCTTAATCATGTGGAATATTATGCCATGTTAATTATAAATATTTTCCACTAATTTGTGACTGAAATATTGTTAAATCTTGTGAAGTGAAATTTAGCCCTATTTCTTCAACTAGAAAACCTTGAAATTTGCATTGGTGCTTGAATATTGAAATCTTGCTTGGATCTATCAGTGATGTGGACTCCCATATTGTTATTAGAATTGAACCTAAATTAGATTATTATCAGTTTGGTTTTAGTAAGAATGTTAGAATTCTCAATGTCAGTCAGAAAATGTCAGCTGATCAGTTTGACTACAGAAATTCCCGAGGTGTTAGTAGTACCTTCCAGTTATAAGAATTAGATTCAGAATTCAATTGTATTTGTCCACTAGGTTGTCATGACACTTTACATAAACAGATCTGACTAGCCTTAGGATCCCAGTTTCAAATTTTAGCTTGTTCTTTAGACGGTTATGACACTTCCAGATAAGCAGCTCTCACCAGTCTTAGAATCCAGTTTCAGAATCTGTTCCGATAAGACTCTCAGGGTGCTTTCAGATATGTTCCCGGACTAGTCTTGGGCCCCAGTTTTGAGCTATCATCTTAGTATTTAGTCTAGGACTATCCAGTGGGAGTAGGACTTAACACCGAGTGGATCGGGGTTCCAGTGCACCCAGGTTCCCAGAACTACTTTGCCACTGTAGGTTATAGTAATTATTGGCCTGATTGGGCCCAAAATCTTGTGATCACCCAGTTTATGCTTTTATACCTTGGAAAGGCATATTGGGTCCTATTGATGGGGTGTATACCTCGGACACCATGTCTAGCTCACGTGGTTATATGTCGGTTATAGACTCTCCCACTAGTCAATTCAGTCTAGTTTCAGTTCAGATCAGATCAGTATTTTAGAACTTAGAACATGCTTTGACCATCAAACAGGATCTTTTAGACCACCTTAGTATTTAGGTTATTTAGTTCAATCGCTTTAGTTAGTCATTGCATGTCTTTTCAGTTTAGCATTTTCTCTTATTTATCCTATTGTGTTATATTTCTCTCACTTACTCAGCACACTCAAACTACTGACGCATACTTTTATGATGTATCATTTTATGATACAGCTGCAGGATCTCAGTCTCAGCTTTGTTAGTTGATCGCTTACCGAAGACCTCATCTATCCTAGTTGGTGAGTCCTCATTCTTCGAGGACGGAGATTATTTACATCAGTTATATTTTCTTTCCTTCTATTTAGATTTGGAGTTAGTTGGGGGCTTGTCCCAGCAACTTATCAGTCATAGTGGCTTTCAGACGTAGTTTGGTTTGTTTCAGACTTGTAGTTTCGTTCTAATGTTTTCAAATATTGTGAACCATCTTTATTTCTCTCAAAGTATTTATATATTTGCCTTAAACTTCCATTGTATATAGTTGCATATTACTCAGAATGCCAGTTTATAATAAACCAAGGGTTAACTTGGGGTTAATTGTGACTCCAAGTACCGTGTCCCATCCAGGGTGTAAACTCGGGACGTGACAAACTTGGTATCAGAGCACTAGGTTTAGAGTATCCTCGGATGTTCGAAAGCCGCATCGAGTAGAGTTTTCTTCATGGGTGTGAAGTGCGCCACACTTATGACAGGGAGACTACGAGATGTTATTAGGAAAAATTCCCTTTATTTCATACTCTTTATCATGTGTTGAAATTCAATTCCAAAGTTATCCTCCTAACTCGTGCTCAATTTCATTTTAGTGAATCATGCCTCCGCGATGTGGTGACGGAAGAAGGGCCGATAATGCTCACCGACCTGCCCCAATAGCCCCTCAAGATGAATCAGTGTCTACCACAGAATTCAGCACGGCCATTTAGCTGCTCACTCAAATTGTACCAACCAGGTGAACCAGCTGGTGGTTCCAATCAACAACAACGCTTCCGCCACAGCGGCCCGAGTGTAGGACTTCACCTAGATAAGCCTTCCAAATTTTCATGGATCTATGGTGGGAGAGGATCCACAAGGATCTGTGGATAAGATAAAAAAGATCACTCGAATTATGGGTGTTAGTCCCTCAGAGAGTGTCGACTTGGCTGCCTACCAGCTGAATTGGGTAGCCAGGTCTAGTACGAACAGTGGAAGGAGGGGAGGCCAGCGGAAGCAAGATTCGGTGGAATGGGATGAGTTCACGATAGCCTTCCTAGACAGATTCTTCCCTCGGGAGCTCAGGGACTCAAAGGTAGCAGACTTCATGAATTTGAGGCAGGGAAACCGGATATTAGAAGAGTACGCTCTGGAGTTCACCAGGTTGTCCAAATACGCTCCAGAGATGGTGGCTGATCCAAGGGCTTGCATGCTGAAATGTGTAAATTGGATGTGTATTTATATGTAGATATTTATGTGTTTATATTTCAAAAATTTAAATCTTTATTCAAAACTTCTTGAATACATTATTATTATATTTTCAACTTAAAACTAACCTCAAATTAATTTGTTGCTAAGATTTAATATTATGATTCATAATATCGTGTAATCGTCCCATAAAGAAACAAATATTTTTTATATTTTTAAAACTTTCTCATTTTTGTCTAACATCTTATGTATATCAATAATTGATTTTAGTTAATAAATGTCTCTCTTTTGCTTTATTTGTATAGTTAGATCGTTTTTTTACTTTTTTACTTACTCTAAGGTTAAATCGTGAATAAAAGAAACATTGTAATATGTTTATCATCATTGTTTCAAATTGCTTTCTCCTTGATTATCTAAACACGTTATCTTCTTTTATTAAATAAGTTTGCAAATCTAATTTCTTTATCACTTAAGTTTTATATTATTTAATATATTAATTTAATTTATGTTGGAGTATTTATTTGTCTTAAAATAACTTTTATATGTCTAATTAGCAAATAGCTTAACTAATATTTTATCACGTAATTAATAATTAATTTGATTTATGTTTAAATTAACTTTTTCAATAAGTTTATTTACTTTGACACTTAACCATCATAAATAATTTAATATAATTTTTCTTGAATATTCCCTTTTTACTTTAATATTTTGCATAATCGCCTAGAGACACTTTTTCTTAATAAAATAATAGACCTTGTTTATTATTAATTTTTTTCACATAATAATGAATCCGGACGGAAATCACATTTGTGGAGCTCGAAAAGTGCGTAACACCTTCCTTTCGAGGTAATTTAAACCCTTGCCCAACTCTGGTGACGTAGACTAGTTAAACAAAGTTATTTGTTTAGTTAGTTTAATCCGGTGCCCTAATGTACCATGATTTGTTAGGTGGCAACTCTTCTTCTCCTTAAATAATCCTAAAAGAGTTGTCACATGTCGAATTTTTCTTTTCGCGAGAAAAATGGGGTGCGACAGCATGGCAACTCTACTCGGAATTTTAGGCTCTAACCATTACTGATTTAGTTGTGTGGGTTTTGCGTGTTTTCATTTTAGGTGTTTTCTTTATTTTTGATTTATTTTTTTCTATAGAATGAATCTGACATCCTTTTTCCCGTCCTCCGGTTATTCTTCATTTTTTTGGTACTTTCATTATTATTTTCTTGAAATAATTTATTTATTTATTATGTTGTTTCCTTGTTTGATTTATTTTGCTTCTTTAATTGATAAAGATTTCTTTTATGTTTCAGATATTTTTGCCTTCTTGTGTTATTTGAATATTTAATTGCTTTCTTAGTAAGAATTATTTTCCTTCTTTAATTAATTTTTGCGTTGTATGCTTTCCTTAGTTAAACTGCCTTTCATGTCGATATACTTTTCTTATATTCTATTTTTCTAACATGATTTAGTTTTCTTCTATGTTTATTCCATTTTTTGAAAATATCATCTGTTTAATTTGGTGATTGAAGGAGTTTGTTGACTTTATTTCTTTATTATAATTTTCTTATAAATTGCATATTTTATTAATACCTTCCCCTACATGCTAATATTTTATTTATAAACTATAATTTTTACCTGTTGTTTTCACTTTAGACTCACATTTACACTTGATAAAGATTGCGTAGTTTCACGGTCGTTCACTATTATAATACCCATGTCAAGGAATGTCTCGTGATTTGATCGATCAGCGGTGTATCGACAGTCATGAGCTTTCTCACTCTCAAATTGTCCGCTTGAGGGACCTGTGTCTCTAATAAACCATTTGTTACCATGTCTATTCATTTGTCGCTTTATAATTTATTTTAGTTTCATATGTATTCCCTTTTCCCTATTTCCCATTATTTGCTTATGTGACATATTTGTAACTTGTTATGTTTGGTTTATTGCTTTAATAATTATTTATTATTATTAGTATCATTATTATTATTATTCTTTTAATTGTTCATTGTATTATCGCTTTTGTGTGCTACATGTTATTTTTTATATAATTGTCATTCCACTCATATCATCCTCCATTTGGAACCTCTTTTCTTTTTCTTTTGGAACGGTTGCGTGGTCACACGGACGTTCATTTCTAAAACAACCATGTCGGTAAATGTCTTGTGGATTGGTCGATCAGTGGTGTGTCGACGGCCATGAGCTTTTTCACTCTCAAAAGTTGTCCGCTTGAAAGAACTGCGTCTACACGCACTCTATGCCCTTTAGATCTTGACCATGTGTCCTTTATTAAGGAATACACATCATATTACATTTAGGAAGTCGCGACGCCCATGGTGTGTCAAGACTGATAGTGAAACCTTGCCTTGAGTCTAAGGGATTCTCAATCACGAAAAGGACGCTTTCATAATTTATGTACATTTTGAATGATATATGTCTAATTGAATTTGTTACCTTATTAACTTTAATCGGTTTCCTTCAATGTATACCCTTTTCCTTATTCCATTTCTTTATTTCCTTATTTAAATTATTATATTTTTCAATATTTAACCTTTCCCTTTATTCTATTTATTTGTTTCCTTATCTAAATTATTTACTCCATGTTTAATTCCTTTTCTTACTTTCCTTATATGATTTCTTGTTTAATGATTAATGTTAATCCTTTTTGACCATCTCTTTATATGTTTATTTAAAATAACTCATGACATGTTTATTTCTTTTTGCCGCTTCATTAAATTTTTTATAGCTTTTCTTAACTGTTTATTGTGTTATCGCTTTTCATTACATAGAAATTATTATAGCTTTATATATTATCATTCTACTCATACTTCCCCCACTTGGGAATATCTCGTTACCGCACATACACACGAGTTGTGCTTTGTACTTCTTCAAAATCCTTTCAAAAATCCATTTAGAGAGTTGGCATATACATGGGGTGAATGGATAGTTTTACTACCGTGTGACCACGTGCCTTTTCACATAAGAAAATCTTTTAGTCCATGTCCACCCAACTCTTAGAAATTTGTGTTAAGTCATGCATGCATTATCCCTAGGAGATCTCGATATCCTTGATGTATTGAGGCCATGTTCAAAGAGATTTACAATCTCAAAAAGGACAATATCATGTTTATTTGCATTTATAAGAGTTGAATATGCCTCAAAATGTAGACTATTCATTCCTTAAGGGAGGGAGGGTAAGCTAACATTTAATGATGCAAGATATTTGAAAACATCTAACATGTTATGCTATGCAAGCTGTGAAGAAGCCTAAAGGAAGAAAGAGCATTTTTACTTGGGCTTCAACTTTAAAATTTTCATTGTTGTAATACTTTATTTTGTAAAATAAAGCAATAAAATTATTTATGTTATTTTTACTTGACATTTTAATGGGAGCAAGTAGAATGATACATTATGACATATTATTCTCTCAAAATTCGTTAGGCCTACCTCTGGCACAAATGAGGTCACAATACATTAGGACGCGCAAATTATTTCAATTTGAAATATATTATTTTATTTATTTATGTAATTATTTCTTGTTTTGTTTCCCTTCATACTTCAAGCTCTAATCTTTAGATAATTCTAGAATCATTTCGTACTTATACTCTAACAACCTTATATTTTGTATACCTTACACTCTTAGAATCAAATTATATAATCCCCGAGCCTAGTATAAATTATTTTTCTTCCATCAATATTATTGACTATGTGCTTACAAACGTATCCTCTTTAGCATGTGATTATTTTAAAAGGCGCATCCTTTCCTTATTTGTTCAAATTAAGTTCAAACTTTGCTTTAGTTTATCTTCTTGCACATCAAGGTTTCGCTTTTCACAAAGCGCTCATAACTTCGATACATTATCTTTATTTAGCAATACATATCTCCTTTTCTTCAAAATCAAGGTTCTGATATTCAACATAAGTCAACCTTGCTTATTCGCTTAACTTGCTAAAATCTTTAGCATTGTCACCCATATATATTTGTTTAAATCTTATCTCTTTAGCATATCACTTGTCTGAAGTCACAAGTTCCGTCGTCCAATTCATGCCTACAAATTTTGCATTATGCCTGAATTTAAATTTGCTTATCCGACTTGAAGTTCTTTAACAAGCTCATCGTTTTAGTGTTATTATTAATATTTTGTTTATGTTCTATATGCTAACCGGTGTTTGCATTTCATTTGCTTATTTTGCTTAAAGGTTGTCAGGTATTTGAACATCGACTCAGTTGAAAATCTATAATTTGGCCAAATGTTCAATATCCCAGACAATCCTAGTCCTTTTCTTAATATAAACTTTGGTCCTCCCCCGACACAAAGTGTCCTCTCGACAGTACATTTTTGTCCAACTCAATCTCATATAGTTCCTCAACAGATTCCTTCATTGCAAACCCATCTTGGCACTTTACAAGACATGAAAACATCTGGAGACGAGAGGACTGAGCTCATGACACTACAAAAAGAGTTCAATGACTTGGAGAAGATTGTGGATGAGAAACTACGCTCTAGAAATATGTCAGATCTAAGGTATAAAAAATTGTGTCTACACCGTCGGGGTACAAGATCCCAAAATTTAATATCTTTCATGGACATGGAGACCTAATCGAGCATCTGAAGGACTATTGTAGCAGATTAGTCAGAATTGAACATAATGAGGCTCTTTTAATGAGATTATTTATACAGAGTTTGTCGGGAATAGCATTCACTTGGTACGTCAAGCAAGATTTCAACAAATGGCATACATGGAAAGATATGGCTCGAGATTTCGTAGAGCAATACAAGTTTAACATCAAGGATGATCCCACATTTCTGGATTTTCTTAAAATAAGAAAAATGACTGGCGGATCTTTTGAGGAATATGTGATACGATGGAGGGGAGAAGATTCTAAGATATGTTACTCACTATCTGAAGAGGAATTAGCCCAATATTTCATGAAGTCACTAGATAGTATATAACGTATATACTTATATTTCACAATTATTAATAGCTTCGCAAGCCTGATTCGTATTGGGAAAGAATTGAAATATGGCATTCAAACAGGAAAAATTATTGATCTTGCCACAACACATACAAGTTCTCAAGCACCAGAAAGTCCTTTGAAGAAAAGGAAAGAAGGTATCTCAAACACTATATCTCCTCCATAATACCATCAATATGTACAACAAGTATGCACCATCTTTGACTCTTGCAATGTGCAAAGTTCCCAACATCAAGTTTATCATATATCACCTGATTCTTTCTGATATGATTTTCACAACCAGGCTCATCCGGTATAATCCAATTTTGAAAAGTCTCGCACATTTATCCCTCTAACTAAACCTTTGACGAGCATATTTGAAAGGTTAAGGGCCTAAGGAGTTTTGAAACCAAGGGGAGGATGGATTCCCAAATATCCTTCCCCGAATTTTGATCCATCCAAGAAATGCGCGTACCATTCAAATATCCAAGGCCATGATACAGAAGAATGTGCAGCATTGAGATACAAGATTCAAGATTTGGTTGAAAAGGGAAAGATAATAGTGCATTAAGGACCAATGAACTACGACTACAACACTCCTGGAGCAATCATAGTCCAAGGAGATCCTACAAAGATAGTTCCGAGACATTTGACAAGGAATCGTAAAAGGAACTGGCAAAGATGAGACTGTCATAAGTAAAGTGCCTTTATTCTACACTCCCCCTCTTTATAGCTTTTCCATCTTTATTTATTTTTTTTAACTCTGAACTACGTCTGGCTTGATTCCTTTTGGATACGTAGGCAACCAATTTTTAGGTTCGGTCTCAATCAAATAAAATATTCTTTCTTCCTATAGCCAAATCAAATATCTTGATAACATTCAAGTGTGAAATTTATGGCAATTTCATTCGACCCTTAATGGCAAATATGGATGTGAAATTGAATCTTGATGTTCAAATATAAGACAATCATTTCTTTTGAACTGATAATTTTGCTTAAGTGAAGTAGGAACATAAATTCCTTAAGTCAAACTGGGCAGAATTTTTAAGGGTACCTCAAAAATTTCATAAGCAGACAATAAGATGTGTAAAGAATTTTGTGCTCAAAATTGGGGCAGAAATCTTTTAGGGTCATTAAAAAATTTCAGCAAGACAAAGTGCAAAATTCAAGAGGTCGAAACAACGACAAGGAACAAAGGACAAGCAAAGGTACGTACCAGTCTTACCTTTTGAAACTCATTTTTTTTCTTTGTGTAGGTGTAACAGGTACACAATGTCAAAGACATATATTCGCTACTATTATGACATCGTATCAAGCTATTATTATCGAGTTATCACTATGCCTTTTGATTCAACTTATTATGCCATCAAGTCAAGCTACTATTGTTAAGTGATTAGCATGCTACTGCTATTCAAATTCGGCCCATTATGTTACTATTTGTAACTATTATTATGCTACTATCACACTACTATTTCAATTAGGCCACTATTTTCAAATCACTACATATTTTTCTCCTGTCAAGCTATCATTATTATTGTGCTACTTCAGCCTATCGTTGTGCTACTTTTGAGCTCCTATTATGCTATTATTATTGTGCTACTTCAAGCTGTCGTGGTGCCACTTTCGAGCTACTATTGTGCTACTGTTGTTATGCTACTTTAAGGCCATTATTTTATTACTTCAAGCTACTATTATGTTATTCGAGCTACTATTAAGATACTATCGTGCTACCTACCATGCTACTGTGAATTGAGCTACTATAATCTAAGTCACTGAAATTATGCTACTATAATAGGGATAGTCCACCCTAAAATAGGACAATTGGACTCGTCTGCCCTAAAAAGGGACAATTGTGATAGTCCGCCCTAAAATAGGATAATTGGGCTCATCCGCCCTAAAAAGAGACAATTGGTTTAGTCCACCCTAAAATAGGATATTTTGGGTCCATCCACCGTAAAAAGGGGCAATTGAGCCTGAGTATTGTTTTTTGAGCCCGTGAACTATTTTTGAGCCCGTTATTTACAATTGAGTCCGAATAATTGGATTTATCCGCCCTAAAATAAGATATTCCAATTCTAAAATAATTTTATTTGAGTACTAACAAGCTTACCTAGTTTGTAGGTATCATCCTTAGAAAGCTAGAATTGGGAAAAACTTTTTGCAGGCCCCGAAAAGAATATATATATATATATATATATATATATATATATATATATATATATATATTTCCTTTGTTTCTACTTATTTTGAAACTAGTCTCATATTAGCCCATGTTTTCTTGTATTTGATTAACCACTTTATCTAGTTGTGTTGAAGTTCGCAGGTGCAAAATCAGAGGCAACGACAACTCTTCCGTCTAATCGAATCGATTTTTGCTTTCTCTTCCACTCTTGATCTTTTATCCTCGATGTGATACCAAAGTAATAATTGTCATTCATCTCTCATCTCTCCACTCTTATCACCTCATTCCACTTCCGTCCTTATTAAACCCTCTTGCTATCAATTTCTTTTAGGGATTTTTTTCATCCCTAAATCTAGAACTGCACATGGCCTGATTCTCGTAAAATCCGAGATATGTAGGCAACTTGATGCTGAAGTCTTGGTCATAACATCTTAACAACTGTAATTACCTTTCGTCCAGTTCCATTGATATCGTTCCTCGGTCAGACAAAATTGGCTACTAAGTCATCGTTTTTTGCTCGACAATTCATCCTTCATTTCCGAGCAAAGAAAGAGAAGTTGTTTACACCTAATTTTTACCTCCCTATACCCCGTCTAAGCTGCGTATTAATATACATATGCATATTTTATAAGTTTTCCTTTTTACGTAGTTGTTTAGTTCGCATGCATAATATTTTAATATTAATTATCATAATACGTAATTTTTTCATAATTATTTCAAGTTATACTTTTAAAATATTTTATTACATTTAGTTTAAGTTATTAATTTTCTACTATTATGTGTAATTATGTCATATATAGTATATTCCGTAGTATAATATATACATACATACATTCAATCTAACAAACTTTTATTTTAAAATCTAATTATACTTAAATTTTGTAAATTACTTATATTAATTTTCTAATAATAATATTCATAAAATTTTATCATAAATTTAATTGTTCTATTATCTATTTAATAACTCATTTACAAGTGTAGTATTTTTATTAATTATATAGCAGTCAATTCAATTTTTTCTAATTCATTTAACATTTAGCCACTTTCTATCAAATGTATGTCAATTATGGCCTTCTTAAATCAATTTGGCTATTATTTAAATTTAATTCAGCCATTTTTAAACCCAAGTTAATTCAAATTTAATCTCTAACCCATATAACCCGTCCACGACCCATTAACCCAACCTGTGATCCGACCCATCTCTAATTTTGATCACCGCCGTTCATCCCTTTAATCCAACGGTTCATATCAAATCCCCACACCCTTCCTTTTAATCTAACCAAAACACCCAAAAGCCCTAGCATCCTATTTTGACGCACACCAGATCCGCCGCAGCACACACTCCTCTCCCCTCTCCGTTTAACTTTTCCCCGACCAGTGTGCCACAGCCGTCGCCGCCAAACCAGAAACCACCGTGAAACCCTCACCCTTCTCCTTCATCTTCAACCTCCGAGCAAAGAAAGAGAAGTTGTTTACACCTAATTTTTACCTCCCTATACCCCGTCTAAGCTGCGTATTAATATACATATGCATATTTTATAAGTTTTCCTTTTTACGTAGTTGTTTAGTTCGCATGCATAATATTTTAATATTAATTATCATAATACGTAATTTTTTCATAATTATTTCAAGTTATACTTTTAAAATATTTTATTACATTTAGTTTAAGTTATTAATTTTCTACTATTATGTGTAATTATGTCATATATAGTATATTCCGTAGTATAATATATACATACATACATTCAATCTAACAAACTTTTATTTTAAAATCTAATTATACTTAAATTTTGTAAATTACTTATATTAATTTTCTAATAATAATATTCATAAAATTTTATCATAAATTTAATTGTTCTATTATCTATTTAATAACTCATTTACAAGTGTAGTATTTTTATTAATTATATAGCAGTCAATTCAATTTTTTCTAATTCATTTAACATTTAGCCACTTTCTATCAAATGTATGTCAATTATGGCCTTCTTAAATCAATTTGGCTATTATTTAAATTTAATTCAGCCATTTTTAAACCCAAGTTAATTCAAATTTAATCTCTAACCCATATAACCCGTCCACGACCCATTAACCCAACCTGTGATCCGACCCATCTCTAATTTTGATCACCACCGTTCATCCCTTTAATCCAACGGTTCATATCAAATCCCCACACCCTTCCTTTTAATCTAACCAAAACACCCAAAAGCCCTAGCATCCTATTTTGACGCACACCAGATCCGCCGCAGCACACACTCCTCTCCCCTCTCCGTTTAACTTTTCCCCGACCAGTGTGCCGCAGCCGTCGCCGCCAAACCAGAAACCACCGTGAAACCCTCACCCTTCTCCTTCATCTTCAACCTCCGAACCACCAGATCAGCACCACCATACGCCATTAACGCCGACAGACCACGGAAGAAACCTCCTCTCTTCTTCTCTCCTCTAGACCACCGGCGGACAACCGACTCCATCTAACCGCGACGTCGGCAGCCACTCCTCTTTTATCTCCCTCTGGATCTTTGCTGCACCTGTTCTGTTCGTCAACTAGACCACAGCGGTGACCGCAGATCTTTCATCTCTCTCTCACTGCTTCTCTTTACTCCGATCGTCTCATCGGGGAAAACCACCAAATCACCGCGTCTGTTTCATCTTCTCCTGCGCAACAAACCACTAGCAACCCAGCTCCCTCTTCGTTCTTCCCCTCTCCAGCCATCTCCTGTAAAACAGACCCACGTTCAACGCCTAGAAGCCGACACAGGACAGGTCACCGACCACCTCTATGACATGTTTTTATCTTCTGAATCCATCTCAGGTTGGTTTTCTTTAGCTGTTAATGTTGTGCTCTTTACCCCGATTAGTGCTCGCTGAACAGATATTGTCGGACCTAATATGTAAATATATGTTTGATATCTATTTATTCTATCTTAAATATTGCTTTGTTCATCTGATTAAAATATCATACATGAAGGCCTCACCCCTACATATTATGAATGACTAGTTCTATCAAAATCTTACCTTGTTGAACGCTCTTGTAAAGTCAACTGTTACTTGGCTATGTATGTTTTAGTATACACATGTATATACATTTAATAAGCCCCCAAACACTATTTTCTTGCCCTTAGTTTAACATTTTGATATTACTTGCTTGACTTATGCGTTATGTCTTATTGTGTTTGAGCCCTCATTTTTGAACTTGGACTCAGGATAGTTTTGTAGGTTAAATATAACGTAATTTTGTCCCTTCTCTGTTGAGTTTGATTCTGCTGTGAGACAAATATGGCAATCATGGTAAATAGGTGGCAACTAGGCATTCTTATCTTTTGACTACCTATGATTTAAGAACAACATGCTGTATTACCCTTTTGAACTTGTTTGTGGCCATTTTAAATCCTTACTTTGGGCAATAATGTGACAGATTTGTGCATAATTATTTTAATAAGCTAGGACGCTAAAATATTTGATTTATAATTATCTGGATCATCTCTCCTCTTCCTGAAACTAAGCTACTGCTCATACACAATTGGCAATTCAATATGACAGTCCAGTATTGGTCTACTTTGGTAATTGTCAATAAAGTTGGAAATTTGCTTTTCTTTCTTTATTAACTTCAATTCGGGATAGCCTCCATACGTGCTATTTAAGGAAAATATGATTGACTTTCCTTGCTAGTTAAACATGCTCAATTCAAATTTGCTCTTATGGTGAGATTAAGGTATTTCTTCATGATATTTGTCTAAAAGGTGTGACTGGTCATTTATCTTCCTTCATTAATTTAGCACATGTGTAACTATGGTAATACTAGGTATTGTTACTATAATTATTTAACATCTTTAATACATATTTATTTATGATCAATTTTGATAAGTTTTACACCTACGTTGATTTCATCTACTGTTCAAGGAAAGTAAAATTGTCTTGATTGATCATTTTAAATAATTACTTCCTTTTTACCTTTATCGGTTAAAACTATATTTGGTATATAATTTTCTTTCCCTTTCTTTGATTATTTTGTACATACTTTTATGGTAAACTTGGATAGGTTCTACACTGATTGATTCTTTTATGTAACTAGTCTAAATGCATGCGCCTCACGCATATTTCTCATATTAATAAGAATAAATTTATAAAAATGACAAATAATATTTTATAAATTTATAAAAATGACATAAATAATATTTTGAAAATATGTTTATATAAAATATAAGAACTTAGAAAGAACATTAGGAATTTTAAAAATTGATAAATAATTATGTTTAATAGTTTGATCCAATCTAGTAGTTCTTTCTTTAGTATGTTCTAATACTTGTTTCAATGAATAAAAACGTCATAGAAATGACGTTTGATTGAAAGGTAAAAGAATCATTTACTTTTGCATGAGCACTTAAATGCATGCATTATATGTATATATAAATATTAATATTTTCTATATATTTTAAATAAGGAAGAATTTTAGTACATAAAATTTAGTTAATTTTAAAATTCTAAAAATTTTAAAAAATAATTAAATAACTATTTTACCAAGTGTGAATCTTATTTTTAAAAAGGTAAAAAGATGAATGATATTTTGCTATGAGGCTGTCCTTTAAATATTTAATAGTAACTTAATTTTAAACTTTTCATTTTACCCTTTATGAGATAATTTCAGCTCAATTTTCTTTCTCTTAATCGATATATTTAATCAAACATTTACACATAAATTAAAATGAAAATGAACAGTGTAGATTTAACTAAAGAGAGAATAACAAGAGTACTCGATTAATTGAAACAACTTAAAGTATGTTGTGTTTCTATATTATCATTTTTTTTCGATTATATAATTTTTTTAAAAGAAGAAGACGACGACGACGACTTACATATTGTGTAACTCACGTATTAATACACAATATTATTACAACTCTTTAATTTATTTTTTTGTATTGAAATATTATAATGGAATGGGTTGATATATAAGCTAACAGAATTGTAATTGATTTTAAAGTCTTAAATGTTAGGACTTTTAATATTTCAAATAAGAAAAGGCTTAAGGAGCAAAATTTTGCACAATTTCATTCATGAAATCCTTTTCAGATTTCATTGCAGGATTATCTAAAAAAAATTGTGCACAAGAGTTATAATTATAATAATTTTGTAATTTTATTAAAAAATTATTTCATGAGATGAGAAGATTGATTTACCTGAATGATGAAAGTTGTGAATGTATGAGTAGATAAAGAATGTCAGTTACAAATAACACAAAATTTATATCACATATAATATCAAGTTGTTCATATTTAAAATACTTTAATTTAGATTGTCTCCTTTAGTTCTGTCTAATATTAATACTTGAGCAACTTGAGCTAACATAGAATCCACAATATAAAATAGAAAAACCCATAGCATGAAAAAGAAAAAAAAGAAGATTAACACGAAAACACACAACGTTGAAGGTTGAATCAAGTATTGATGTGGAAGAGTTGATAAATTGCATTATATATTTATAAATCTTTTTATAGAATTAGAAGGATTTATGAATAAAAAAAAATTAAAAATATAAAAATATTAGGACATTATTATTTAAAAAAAAATTATCAAAAAAGAAAAAAAATACGTGAATATGCAAAAGGGAAAAAAGAAAAGAAGAACTAAAAATAATTTCCAAATTTAAAAGGAAAAAAAGAACTTTAATGCAAGATTTTTTAAATATTTTTTATATTTTATTTTTTAAAGTTTACACTATAAATTAAGTTATGTCACAAGTAGAAAATTTAAAATAATAAAATAAGATAAAAAAATTCGTGACTATAAAAAAGAAAAAAAATTAATGTAAAATTTTATTTTTTTAGGTTTACACTACAAATAGAGTTTGTGACACAAATAAAAATCCTAATATGTAAAATAAGGTGATAAAAATAATTTTAAATAATAATTATGTAAAAAGATAGTAAATGACTATTTTATCTATTGTGATATCTTTTAACGAATGGCAAAAAGTTCAATCAACATTTATAAGGACCTTCACACTTTTAATATAGTATAGATTAAAGATAAGATTATCTCTTAATTGATTCTTGAATATTGTTCTCTCCTTTTAATTCCCTGATTGATTAGTATTACTTGGGATATAAAACAGAGCTTTGGCTCATATTCTTGGGGATGGGGGGGGGGGGGGGGGTGAAGGGGAACACTACTTCTCTCTAGCAATAACATTCAAGCAATGTAATTCTTTTAACAATATTCATTCAAACTTAAAAGGCTCTCCATCAATACAACTTTGTCCTCTCTAACTATATAATATTAAAATTGCTCTCTGAGTATTAGAACAACTCTCCCTTTAGCAATAGATTCTTCTCTCCTAGCAATACTTAAAATACAGATATTTTTTTCAAGAGTTCTCGTTAATTTCCTTTAACCGGTTAGTATACTTTCTATGTTATACTCTTATAGTAGCATGCTTAAGTCTGCTACATGCATTTTGTCATGTTATTTACATATTTCTCTGAATTTGGATATGTGATGTGTTTTTACCTTTAAAATGTGATCACTCTTAAATCTAGAGTACATATATGTTTGTATACGTTTGCTGTGTTTGTTTCATTGTTTATACATGATTTCTTCCGAGGGAATAATACTGAAGAGTCGCTTTGGGTTTCGGCCTAAAAAGAGATGAGTTGTTGTTTGGCAATTAATTTTAAGTTTAATATTATGTATTTCATTTATTTACTCTTTCAGTTGAATATTGTAATAAACTCTAAATAATAGTGAAAAAGGGATGCTTAAAGGGGGCTGTGAATTATATGTTATTTGTTTATATTTTTTTCTTTTTGATCTTTTAAACTTATTTTTTTAATATTATAAAATTTCTTTATTACATTTTTATCAATGTAGTTGCCTATCTTTTCTTTTCAACTGAAAATAGATGATGTGTTTAATAAATTATTAATTATATAATATTGTCCCTTGACCTATAATTATTGGTAAAGTAAAAAAAATTACGAGTTCTAATTCCTCAAATTTTTAAAATTAAGCCTACCCGTCCATCGGAAATGATATCAACCAGATTTTCAAAAGGATTATGTGTATTTATATGTAGTTATTTATGTGTTTATATTTCAAAAATTCAAATCTTTATTCAAAACTTCTTGAATACATTATTATTATATTTTCAGTTTAAAATCGACCTCAAATTAATTTATTGCTAAGGTTGAAGATCATGATTCATAATATCATGTAATTGTCCCATAAAGCAACAAATTTTTTTATATTTTTAAAGCTGTCTCATGTTTTGTCTAACCTCTTATTATTTCAGTAATTGATTTTAGTTCATAAATGTCTCTCTTTTGCTTTGTTTGTATTGTTAGATTTTTTTTTTTTACTTTTTTACTTACTCTAAGGTTAAATCGTGAATAAAAGAAACATTGTAGTATGTTTATCATCATTGTTTCAAATTGCTTTCTCCTTGATTGTCTAAACACGTTTTCTTCTTTAATTGAATAAGTTTGCAAATCTAATTGCTTTATCACTTATGTTTTATATTATTTAGTATATTAATTTAATTTAAAGTGGAATATTTATTTATCTTAAAATAACTTTTATGTCTAATTAGCAAATAACTTAACTAATATTTTAACATGTAATTAATAATTGATTTGATTTATGTTTAAATTAGCTTTTTCAATAAGTTTATTTACTTATGACACTTGATCATCATAAATAATTAATATAATTTTTCTTGAATATGCCCTTTTCGCTCTAAATTGTCTAGTCACACTAGTACTTAATAAAATAATGGACCGTTGTTTATTACTAATTTTTCCCACATAATAATGAATTCGGTCGGAAATCATATTTGTGGAACTCGAAAGGTGTCTAATACATTTCTTTCGAGGTAATTTGAACCCTTGCCCGACTCTGGTGACATAGACTAGTTAAACAAAGTTATCTATTTAGTTAGTTTAATCTGGTTTCCTAACGCACCATAATCGTTAAGTTGCGACTCTTCTTCTCTTTAAATGATCCTAAATGAGTTGTCACATGTTGAATTTCGCTTTTCGTGAGAAAAAATGGGGTGCGACATTCAACATAAAAAGAACCTATAGAACATTTCATACAAGAAAGCTCCACTCAGGAAAATAGCCGGCCTGCTCACTTGATTGGGCCATTCGCTGCAACGGTCACTTTATCGCTGCAACAGTCTCACCGCAGAGAAAAGGTTTCCGCTGCAGTGGTACTGCTTTAGGCAGTAGCTCAACTATGCTGCACTTTCCCAGTTCTTAAGCTTAACAGGCTCATTATTCACATAATCCATTAATATATCTCAGATAAGCAAACTTAAGAACAACAATTAACACCATCAAGAACCACTCACGAGTTCAACAGGAAATATAGTAGTCACTTCTATGTAATGATGCAGATTAAGTCTAATTAATATAGTATCATGTTTACCAAAAAAAATCACTCATCAAGTTTCGAGATTGTGACAAGTCACACTTAGAACTAGAGACATGTTCTTCAATATCCAAAATCACATAACATAACTATAATTGACATAACCTCTTAGCACATTTTTCATACACTTCATTTGCATATAAAGACAACACCATATAAGTAACGTGCATAATATGAAAATCAAAGATAACATGACGGGCACACGCCTCCGCCATCTCACCATAACTACTCAATCACACAATCAGTATACATACATTGCCAGAGGGTCTTATTTCTGTCCTTCTAGTCATGACCTGCAGGAGACTCTAGAAATTCATGTACAGTACTAGCGTGGTATCCACTCCCACTCATATTCTCATCCGGATGCTCCGCTCGTACATGAGTTACTGAATAATAACATTTTCTCGCACGGATACTCCCCTCAGGCTCGAGCCTCTCATTTCAGGAAACACTTAATATTTCAGCCATTCTCAACCTTAAATCACAACAATGTACATTACATAATCGAAACTGTATATGTGAATAACCCTATCAATTCATTAGAGTATATGCTCCATTCATTCACTTTCTCAAATACAACACTAAGTTCATATGATAGATTCATAACACGAAGTTCATTACACACTTTCACATGATCTCAACAATAGATTATACTCATCTCATATCAACATGATAATTTCCATTTATTCACATAAAATTACTCATAACAAGGAATGTCCGAAGACCAATCAAATATAATCATTACATAAGCATATAAGCCATTATGCAAG
Organism: Datura wrightii; assembly: GCA_035772735.1. NCBI lineage: Eukaryota > Viridiplantae > Streptophyta > Magnoliopsida > Solanales > Solanaceae > Datura > Datura wrightii. The sequence continues at coordinate 105,123,070 of JASDFA010000007.1, forward strand.
GTCTAACCCTATAACCATAACCTACCTCGATTTCAGACACGAAGAGTCAAAATTACTCCACCGCAGCCTTGTCCTTTCTCGTAGCCTCGGATTGCTAGTAATCTACCACAAATAAAGAGTAATTCATTGCTCCTTCTTCGAAATAAGTGTTTTTGAAGATCACACCCTCCCCATCAGGGCACTTTCGAAAGTGAACCCCAATTCTTCTAAGTGCTAGGTCCCAATTCTCGCATAACCCCCATTCTCAACAATAATCTTAGGGGAGTGATCAAAACTTTTCAACATCAACCCAAATCACCGTACAATCCAGACCTAGTTCAACAGTCTAGGGTTTTTCTCTACAAAAACTCCCACCATTAAAGGTCTACAAGGAATGTAGGATCAACATTACTCATTATAACATAGAAAGACGGAAATCTTACCTTGGTGAAGGGGTTCACTGCTCTTGAGATTTTTCTCGTTGTCTAGACCTTCTGATCACGTTTTTGAGAGTAATAGGGTAAAACCTTATAACTCCCACTTAAATCCCACATTTTGAACCCCATTGTCCGATACAGTGGCCATATGGTTGATGCGGCAGTTCCAGTGGTTACTCCCTCATTTCTCCACAGCGGGATTCTGACTGCTACCACGGTCTCACTACAGCAGGAATCCCCCCACTGCAGTGGTCCATCGGACCAGTAGCTACCCAAAAATGCATAGTGCTATACTTAATTTATTTCACAACCTCCCTATCTCATCTTTAGCCAGATTTCTATGTTCTATGCCCTTAACCATCCCTTCACGACATCCAGGCCGTTACATCAGATACCAATTAAAATATCGTTCTTCCATGAATGGTCTATACAAAAGTAGGAAGGAAATGTACCAGATTCTATGAACAAATGGAGATATTTGACCTGCATATCAGCCTCGGTCTCTGATCTTGGGCAGAATTATATGCCCAAATGATACTCAAATGCTTCATTTCATCTTGTTTATTCATCGATATTTATACATTCTCATGTGATTTGTAGTTAAAAGGTGAATTTATACTAACCAACATGATTAGTGTTATTTTGCAGGAAAAATGTAATTTTAGGAAGCTAAGATGCATGTTGGGAGAAATCGGGAATGGACTCGGAAGCGAGCAGTGGAAAAGGCCAAGGAAATGCAGCAAATTAAGGGGCTCCGCGATGGAGCCGTGTCACGTTGCCATCGCAGAGGCATTCTGCCCCGGATGATTAAAATTAGCCAAGTTCCAGTGGAGGTTCGCGTTGGTGCCGTGGCACGTTGGCCAAGCCACGCGTTGCACGCCGTGGCACGTTGGGCATAATTACCTGGAGGACCGGATTCCAGTGAGGGTTCTCTTTTGTGGCGTGTCACGGAGGCAGTGCATCGCGGAGCACTCCGTGACATGTTGTTTGTTATTTCGGAAAAAATTTCCACTAGTATAAATATCACACTTAGGTTTATTTTTAATAATTCTGACTTGGTTGAGCAAGAACGTGGTTACAGGCAGTTGAGGAGACGAAAATCTTAGGGTTCTTCTCTATCTCTTTCTCCTTTATTTCAATTGTTTGTATGATTTACTCTCATTTGATGATGTTTAATCAACAAATGAGTGGCTAAATTCACTACTTGCTGAGGTGAAGAACATTTGTAGTGGAATGTAATTATTGATCATCTTGGTTTTTCATCTTTTCTTTTATGGTTGTTCTATTAATTCTAGTTCTTACTGCATTAATGTTTGACCAATATTAATGTATATCTAAAAATTTCGGTTTGCGCTCGAAAGAGAAAGAAATTGGAAAGTTATGAATTGGTAGGATATGATCTCTTCTTGGTTTGGGAAAATTGAGAATTGATTTACTTTCAGAATAGAAATATATCTGAAAGTCGTATTAGTCAATTAAAGAATCGGTTTTGTATGGCTAGAACATGAATTTCTTTTTATCACAAAAATGTAGGTGGAAGGTTCATAATTCTTAAGTTGGGTTAAATACGAGAGTTTTAATCCATAGGCAATAATTCTTGATTAGCAACCGAAGGAAAGATTAACCGATTTGTATCAATAAATTATTTCCCTGCATGTTCGTTTTAGCCTCAGCATGCTCATTACTATAGTTCAGACTCAATTTGTACATTTGTTTTAGATTAGTATAAATTAGGAAACAAACTCCCAAAATTTTCTTGAAACTGTTGTCTGCATTATTAGAGTTAGAGTTTATTAACGCTTGATTCGATTACTACCTTGGTCCAGTCCTTGTGGGATCGATACTTGGCTTACTTTAGCCAATTTACTACTTGTTCGACCATGTGCACTTGCGTGTAGGCATTCAAAATACCCCGAACAGTCTCTCAAGTGGCTTCTTCCACCGGACGGTCCTTCCACTGGATTTTTATTATCGAAATCTTCTTGGGCCTCAACTTTCAAACTTATATGACCAATATTGTTATAGGTTCCTCCTCATGTGATAGATTCTCATCCAGCAGCACCGAGTTCCACTTGATGATATACATTCCATCCCCATGATACTTTTTCAGCATAGACACATGGAATGTCGGAGGTACTCCAAACAGACCTGGTGGCAATGCCAGCTTATAAGCCACTTCCCCAACATGTAGGAGTATTTTAAATGGCCCAATATACCTCGGGTAGAGCTTGCCCCACTTTTCGAATCTCATCACCCCCTTCATGGGGGAGACCTTGAGCAGTACTTGCTCCCCTTCCATGAACTCCATATCCCTGACTTTTTTTTTTGTGTGTTGCTTCTGCCTACTCTGAGTAGCCACCAGATGGTCCTGAATGATTCGAACTTTTTCAATGACTCTTTTAACAAATCCATTCCTCAAGGTCTCACCTCAAACGCATCAAACCACTCAATTGGGGATCGACACTTTCTCCTATACAAGGCTTCAAAAGGTGCCATACCAATGCTTGAGTGGTAGCTATTGTTATATGCGAACTCCGCCAAGGGTAAGAACTTGTCCCAATGACCCCCAAAGTCTATCACGCATGCTCGGAGCATGTCCTCCAACACTTGAAGTGCACTCTAATTGCCCGTCTATCTGAGGATGGAAGGCTGTGCTTAAGTCCAACCTTGTACCCAACTCAACCTGCAAAGTCCTCCAAAAATGAGAAATGAACTGATGTGCCATGAATTTACGGCACTAGTGATGCTTAAAATTTTGTGAAAGTGCATGACTTTAGGTACATTTATGTGGATATGATGTGTTTTGGTAGTTTTGCAAGTAAAACGGACCGTAGGAATAGAAGTTGAGAAAAAGAGTTGAAAACAGAAAAAGTGCCACAGACGAGCCTCAGTACGGACCGTTGGTCTTTACCATGGGCTGTTCTGTTGAGCCGTTGAATGAGATTAATAAAAGTTGATAAGCAGACTGGTAAATCAACGACTGAAATCCACGAATCATACTAGCTTACAACGAACCGTTCTGATCGATCATGGGAAGATACAGAAAAGGCTGTCAAAATGAAGTCTCATACAACAGATGGCTCCTACGGATTGTATGAACTTACAATGGATCGTCCTGTGTGGTCTTGGAAAGAATAAAAAAAATTGACCAAGATTAGGCTGCGTACAACGGACAAACAGAACGGATCGTACTTTCTAAGGACGGGTCATTCTTTTGTGCTCGTACATTAGGTTAAAAAATAATGATCAAGTGGCCAGGAAACAACGAATAGGATCAACGGCTCGTAGGGATTGTACAATGAGCCATTGTTTGTGCCCACATGATGAAAGGAGAAAATCTGAAGGAAGCAACGACTGGAACAATGGGCCACTCTAATGGGCCGTTGAAACTACCAACGGACCGTGGTACTTGCCGACACCAGAATCCTAGTTGATTTAGGAAAGGATTTGTTTCATGTTTATAAATACTCGGTTTAGGTTTATTTTATGATTATGCAATTTTTTACAGTTGTAGAACAATATTTTTGGGTGTTATTGACTGCGATTAAGATTCAAGAAATGAAGATATATTTTTATTCTTGAATTTAGAGAAGTAATATATATATTTGGAATTTTGTTCATCAATTTTGGAGTTTTATTCAATTTACTTGGTTTTCTTCTATGATAATTTGTAAGTTGCAATTATGATTTATTTTATATTTTGTGATTGTGATCATACAACCATGCGTAGCTAAACCCATAACTATAATTGTGGGAACCAAGATGAATTAACACACATAGATGAAACACTTAGTGATTCTTGAATGAGGTCTAATGCATGTATTGTTTTCCTTTTGTTTTAATTGATTCTTGACGGTTGCAAACATTAGGACTTACCTTATTCTTACTTACTGGATCAAGAAGGTAATGAATGGGAAAAGAGATTAACAACGGAGATTTAAGGCTATCAACCCTCATCTAATAGCTTGAACTTGTCCGGGAATAGCTAATCCGATATTAAGGGTAAGGGTCAATTAAAAGTACATCCATTTACGGATCAAGTTGCGTGGTGATAATCATCTAGATAGCGGACCAACTATTTAGGTGAACCTAACTTATCGATATTGCATGTTGAACACCGGAATAGATCACTAGTGTATAAGACTTGTGGTTATGAAGTCTTGGAGAACACAATCCTAGTCAAGTCGTTAATTGAATACAAACTGAATTTGAACTAAGCATTCAGTAGTTTTACTTTTGTTTATAATTTTATTTCTTTCTCCCTTAGGAAATAAGTAACTCGATAGTAACACCTATTCGCATTAACTTAAGTTCTTTCCATATTTCCTGTGGGATCGACCTCAACCTTTGTTAGGTTCTATATTTGACATCGACCACTTTATATCTCAATTGTGAGGTATAATTTGAGCGACATCAAATTTTGGCACCGTTGCCGGGGAATACGGCTAAGACTTTTGTTAATTGGGTTTGCTTTACTATTGGTTCTTATTTCTTTTTTATTTTACCTTTGTTGTTTTGGTTGCTTAACAGGTCTTAGGTTTGTGCATGCCCGATACTAGGAGCCAAGGAAATCCCCTGGTTCCAATTGATCATGAACTTGAGCAGATGTTAAGAAACCTGAGAAAAATGAGCAACATCCAAGAGCAGGAAACCGTGGACCAAGCCACAACGAGAATGTTGGCTGAAGGGAAAGCTTGGGCTAGAGATCGTGAGTTAGCTAGAGTTGCTGAAGAGCAACGTCTAACTGCAGAAGCAGAACGAGCTAGACGACCCAAAGGTCCAGAATACCAGAGACATCAATATTTTGAGGAGGATGATGATGCTGATATAGACAAAGCCGGTGCCACTGGAGCTATAGTCCCTCCTCCTTTGCCTGCTGAGGCAAAGTTTGACATTACTGGTGTAATGATCCAACTACTCAATATGAAGGGAATATTTGCGGGTCATGCATCTGATGATGCCCACGCTCACTTGACAAATTTCATGGGTATATGTAAGGCATACAAACAACCGGGGGTGAGCTAGGGCGCAATCAGACTGAGATTATTTCCATTCTCACTAGGGAGTGAGGCAACAATATGGTTGGCTGATCTGTCGAATGATTCAATCACTACTTGGGGGGAACTTAAAAGAGCTTTTCTTGAAAGATTCTTCCCACCATCCAAAGAGTTGCAGTTGAAAGATAAAATATATAATTTCAGGCAACTAAATTCGGAGGCACTTCACGAGACTTGGCTGCGTTTCAACAAAAAGCTCAAAAGGGTGCCAAATCATAGGATTCCAGATGATACATTGTTGGAGATCTTTCATAGGTCTCTGAATGCTAACACCAAGGCAGTGGATGATACCATCTTTGGAGGAACCTTTATGAGTCACACTTATGCAGAGGCTGCAGAGCTACTAGACAGGATCACCAAAACCAACCAAGCTTGGCACACTAGATAGTCGGAGATTCCGAATGGTTCTTATGCAGTTGGTATGTCTACAGAATAGAGGAGAAAAGATGAGGAGCATGATCAAGATATTGCAGAGATAAAGACCACTATAGGGTTTCTGGCCAAGCACTTGATGGGAGTTGGAGCTGAGAAAGTAAATGTTGTAGGTTCTCAGGGCAAGACCCCAAAAAATGATGGATGTGAATCTAAGTCTGAAGAGGAAGCTAACTATTAAATGATCAGAGGGCGGGTTTCTAGACCAACACCCAAGGGTCTAACCAAGACTCTTAGCGTCAAGGTCAAGGGAACCAAGGTCAGAACTTTTACAAGGATAATAATTACAACTGAGGCCAATACCGAGATAATGGAGACTGTACGAAGCGCGAGGAGTTCAAAAATGATAGGAGCAGTCTGTATGTTCCTCCACAAAACCGTGAGCCAGAGTTTAGTGTTTCAAGGGTTGAAGACACGCTATCAAAGATGCTTAAGAAGATGGAGGCAACAAATGGCCACTTCAAGGAGCTCCACACCGACATTTCAGGTATGAATCAAAAAGTGGAATCACATGCGGTAACCATTAAGCAGATCGAGCAGCAACTGAGTCAGATGTCTTTTGCAATGAATCAGAGATAAAAAAACACACTTCCCAGCAACACAGTGCAAAATCCTAAAAATGACAGTGACTGCATGGTAGTCACTACTAGGAGTGAGAAAGCGACAGTTGATCCTCCGAGGCCGATTGTGATTGATGACACAGAAGAGCTCGTACCGATTGATAATGATAGGTTAGAAGATTCCAAAGATCCAACTCTAGTTGAAGACTCTGTGGTAAAGACAACTCTTATTAATGTAAAGGAGCATGGATCTGGCAATGAAAAGGAGAAGGAGGTACAACAAAAGTTCACACCGATTCCTAGACCTCCTCCCCCGTTTCCACAGTGTTTGAAGAAGAAGGTCGAGGATGGGAAGTATCACAAGTTCATCTCTATGATGAAGCAATTGTCTGTGAACATCCCATTAGTCGAGGCACTTGAGCAGATGTCTAGCTATGCTAAGTTCATGAAGGACCTTGTCACTAGGAAGAGGACCGTGAGCTTCGAACCTGTAGATAATTTGCACCACTGTAGTGCAATAGCATCCCGTTCTCTTGTTCAAAAGAAGGAAGACCCTGGAGCATTCACTATACCATGCACTATTAGAGCCTTTAATTTTCCTAAGGCGTTATATGATCTTGGTGCTAGTACTAATTTGATGTCATTAGAAGTTCTTAGATAGTTGGGCTTGGGAGCCCCCAAACCGACTATAGTGCGTCTTTTGATGGCAGATCATACGGTGAAGAATCCGGTGGGAATTTTCTATGATGTTCTAGTGAAGGTGGAGTCCTTTATATTTTCGGCCGATTTTGTCATCCTAGACTGTGACGTTGATTTTGAGGTCCCCATTATCTTGGGGAGACCATTCCTCACCACCGGACATGCTCTTGTAGATATGGAAACTGGACAGCTCAAATTCTGGTTGAACAATGAGGAAGTGACGTTTAATGTATGCAAATCAATGAAGCAGCCAAATGACATGAGGGTAGTCTCAGTAATTGATATTGTCTAAACTGAATTTCCAATTCTGCCTATTGAGGAGATGTTGATTCTTAATGACTTAGCAAAACTTTTGATAGATACTGGTTCTAAGGAAATCCATGGTGGTGAGGAGATTGTAAATGCACTTGCTGGCATGGGTTCATATACTTATGCTCTAAAGAAGATCAATCTTGACTTGAAGAATCGGATGACCCCACCGACCAAGCCATCGATTGAGGAGCCTCCGGTATTGGAGCTCAAAGCACTCCCATCTCATTTGCAGTATGTATTCTTAGGAGCCAATAACACTTCACCGGTCACTGTTGCAGCCGACTTAGAGGGGTGGCAAGTGGAGGCTTTGGTCTCCCTTTTAAAAATATAAGAAAGCTATTGGGTGGACCATTGCAGATATTATTGGTATCCCAGCCGATATTTGCACTCATAAAATCCAGATTGAGCCAAATTGTATTCCGAGTATTGAGCATCAGCGTAGGTTGAATCCACCTATGCAAGAGGTGGTCAAGAAGGAGATCATCAAGTGGTTGGATACAAGTGTGGTTTATCCTATTGCAGACAGCAAATGGGTGAGCCCAGTCCAGTGTGTACCGAAGAAGGGAGGAATCACGGTGGACCCCCAAATGCTAACAATGAGCTTATTCCTCTAAGACTAGTTACCGGTTGGAGAGTATGCATGGACTACAGAAAGTTGAACCGTTGGATGCAAAAATATCACTTTCCTATGCCATTCATGGACCAGATGTTAGACAGACTTGCAGGTAGAGGATGGTATTGCTTCCTTGACGGTTATTTTGGGTATAATCATATTTCAATAGACCCAAAAGATCAAGAAAAGACCATGTTCACTTGTCCTTATGGTACGTTTGCTTTCAAGAGGATGTCGTTTGGATTGTGTAATGCACCAACCACTTTTTAGCGTTGCATGATGTCCATATTTTCTGACATGGTGGAAGACATTATTGAAGTCTTTATGGATGACTTTTCGGTGGTGGGTGATTAATTCGATGACTGTCTAGCTCATTTGAGCAAGATGTTGCAAAGATGTGAAGAGACCAACTTGGTGCTTAATTGGGAAAAGTGCCATTTTATGGTTAAAGAGGGGATAGTGTTAGGGCACAAGATTTTAGATAAGGGTATTGAGGTGGATCGAGCTAAGATTGAAGTGATTGACAGTCTACCACCTCCTATTTCTGTGAAAGCTGTTCGCACCTTTTTGGGCCATGCAGGGTTTTACAGAAGATTCATCAAGGACTTCTCCAAAATTGCACATCCTTTGTGTAAACTACTCGAGAAGGAGGTGAAGTTTGTTTTTGACGAAGCTTGTTTGAAGGATTTTGAATGCCTTAAAGAGAGATTGACCACTGCCCCCATTATAGTGGCACCGGACTGGTCTTTGCTTTTTGAGGCCATGTGTGATGCTAGCGGTGTGGCCCTAGGAGCTGTGCTAGGCCAACAAAGTGAAAAGATTTTCCATCCGATTTACTATGCTAGCAAGGCTCAAAATGCAGCTCAGAAAAATTCCACCGTGATGGAACAGGAGCTGTTGGCTGTAGTTTTTGCTTTTGAGAAGTTTCGGGTATACTTGCTTGGAATTGAGGTGATAGTCCACACAGGCCATGTAACTTTGAGATATCTGATGGCAAAGAAGGACGCCAAGCCACGATTGATTCGATGGGTTCTACTGGTACAAGCGTTTGAATTCAAAGTAAAAGACTTGAAAGGGACTGAAAATCAAGTGGCAGATCATCTATCAAGATTGGAACCCGATGCAGCACTTCAGGATAAGCAGACATTAATGATATATTCCCAGATGAGCAGGTTTTAGTGGCCTCACAGGATCTCATTCCATGGTTTGCGGACTTTGCTAATTATCTGGTGAGTGATGTTGTACCAGAGCACTTATCTTTTCACCAGAGGAAGAAGTTTATGCATGATGTGCGGAAGTTTTTCTAGGATGAACCCTACTTATTTCATATATATGTTGATGGGATTATTCGGAGGTGCGTTCCCGAGATAGAGATGCTGAGTATATTGGAGGCCTGCCACTCTTCCCCTGTTGGAGGCCACTATAGAGGGATTCACACAGCCCACAAAATTCTACAATGTGGGTATTATTGGCTAACCATTCACCAGGATGCACATGATTTCGTGAAGATATGTGATGCATGCCAAAGGCAAGGAGGCATATCAGGAGGCATGAGCTTCCTCTTACTCCCATCTTGATTATTGAGCTATTCGATATGTGGGGCATTGATTTTATGGGCCCATTTGTAAGCTCAAATTGGATGAAATACATACTTGTGGCTATTGACTACATTTCAAAATGGGTGAAGGCAGTTGCGCTTCCAAATAATGAAGGGAAAAAAGTCATAGCATTCTTAAAGTGGAATATATTTGCCAGATTCGGGACTCCCAGAGCCATCATTAGTGATGGGGGTTCTCACTTCTGTAACCGGTTGTTTCGCTCTTTATTGGAGAAATATGGGGTAAACACAGGGTGACAACACCCTATCATCCGCAGTCTACTGGGCAGGTTGAAGTCACAAATTGAGAAATTCAGACCATTCTGCAAAGACTGTGAATGCTAATCGGACAAACTGGGCAAGGAAGCTAGATGATGCTCTATGGGCTTATCGAACCCCATTCAAGACTCTTGTAGGTATGTCTCTGTATCAGCTTGTTTATGGTAAAGCATGCCATCTGCGGGTGGAACTTGAGCATAAAGCTATATGGGCGCTTAAGAAGTTGAATTTGGATTAGAATGAAGCTGCGAACTTGAGCTTGATTAGTTGAATGAGTTAGATGAATTTTGTTTGAAAGCCTATGAGAGTTCTGAAATTTATAAACTAAGAATGAAAATTCAGCATGACCGGAAAATCGAGAGAAGAGAATTCAGTTAGGGTGATATGGTGCTCTTGTTCAATTCTAGATTACGCTTATTTCCTAGAAATTTGAAGTCCAAATGGTTGGGACCCTTTCAAGTGATTCAAGTATTTCCCCATGGGGCATTTGAACTGGAAAATCATGAAGGAAAGCGTTTTAAAGTTAACAGTCAGCGGGTAAAAGCATATCTTGAGAAAAATGAAGAATTGAAGCTGGTAGATCTTTGGGCTCTAGGTGAAATCTGACTAACCCGAGGACTTGCATCGTGCTGCGACGTTAAATTAGGCGCTGCATGGGAGGCAACCCATGGAGGTGTTTGGTGAATCCTGAGTAGCCAAAATACCCGCGTCGTGCCGCAACGTTAAATCAGGCATTGTTTGGAGGCAACCCAATTTATAAACTTTTAATGTAAATATCGTGTTCACAGTTGTTGAAATGTGCAGGTCTAAAGCAAAGGAAACTAGAATGATTCAGCTGAAAGCTGCAACCACGACTCTCAGAACGGGCCGTTCCAAGAAGGTACGACCCGTGGTTTGTGTTACTCATCTGGAGTGCCCGGTTTCTCAGTCTAAACAACGGACACACATAACGGGCCGTCTTAATCACTAACGGGTAATGGTAGCTGCTCGTTCTAATGAAACCTGCAGGCCTGACAATCATTGAATGAACCTACGGACGAATAAAACGGGCCATTGTTGGGACCAACGCCTCGTACTATTTATCCGTGGGTTCCTCAGGTAAGTTCTCAAATTGCAACCACGGTACATAGGTACGGGTCGTTCTTTGTTCATACGACCTATTGAAAGAGCTGTGGTCAAAATCACTAATTCCTAAACCCGACCCGACTCACCCAGATCTGATTTATTTAATACCCTCACACCCGATTATCTTTGCACATTTTCTCATTCAAAATCAACGAAACCTCCCACAATCCTCACTCTTTCTTGGCCTGAAGGACACCAATATTTGCAGCATATTTTTCCCAACTGTTGATTCACAACAATCATGTGATTTTCTTGCCAAAGTGAGTATCCCTTCAATGTCATAAGTAGATTTCTAAATTTTTTTAATTTATTTATATGCTTGTCTCGGTTTCTGACATTATGGGAACCGTCCGGATTAAGGATGTATTTTGGGCAATCTAATCACTGGGCATTCAAGCATTGGGAATTCCTAAATTTTCTTTCTACTATTGTAAATCAAAGAATTTGATAAGTCTAGCAAAATGGTGAAAGGAAAATTGCACCGTAGACAATGAAACCTGACTGATTGGGAAGTTGAGAAATTTTAATGGGGGTGGAGAGTTAGTGAAATCCTCACATGTTTGGTTAAATACCTGAAGGGAAAATTGCTGGATAATTTGAGGCTTGAAAAGGTGAAGTCATGTTGCATGACTCAAATCAATGACCCGTTGTATACAACAGCTCGTAGATCGAGTCGTTGTATTGGCCCAGTCATAAACCCAAAACTCCTCCTACGGTCCAATCAAATAGGCCGTTGTATCTCACAACGGACCGTTGTATTGGCTCGTGGGAAGTTACAGAAGAAAAACTTTCAGCAAGTCATTCAACGACCACTCAAAACGGGCTGTTGTTATCTTCAACGACTCGTATTGATGGTCGTCTGTTATGAGTCCACAATGTGCTAACTGGTTTTCGATTTTGTATTTAACAACTGCATCTCACAAGTACAATGACGTCACCAGTAAGCAAGAAGCAACAGGAAGCTTCTACACAAAAAGAAATTGCAAAAAGGTGGAAGCTTCGTGACGAGTTAGAATCGGAGAGTTCTAGTGGTTCGGAGGTGCACTACAACATTACCAGCTCTGACGAATCTCCAGTGAGGACCACTAGGGCAAAGTCCAAAGCCTAAGAAGCTGTCGCAGCTACCACCTCACCTCCCAGTTTGATGAGGGATGTGACGGGCCAAATTTGATGGTGACAACCCTCCTGCAGATAATGCAGGGAAAGACAATGATAATGTTGCACAGTTAGGGGAAGGTGATACTAATGCGAAGGAGTCCAGTGATAAAAATAGTGGTGCTGAAGAGTTCAATGAGAAGGAAGAAGATTCCGGCATCACACCCGAGGCAAGGTCCAAGAGATGGTTTCTACAGGGTTCTAGAGATGTGTACTATGTAGGGTTAAATCTCACTAAAAAAGGAAACCCCAGTCGAAGTATTCAGGAGGAGCCAAAAATTCAGATTAATTCCCTAAATGAAGTCTCAGAGCTTAAAAGGATCTTCGAGGGCTACAACATGCATTGGATGACAAAGACTCTGGGTAAGTACAGTATGGAGATGGTGCATGAGTTCTACGCAAATTACTACTACACTCTGGAGAAAAGGGCTTCCTCAAAGACGACAATTAAGAAAGAGCCCGTGCTAGACTCTGTCAGGGTAAGAGCGATTCTAGTGGATATATCAGAGAGGACCATCACCATAGTATTGATGGGTGGTGACTTTACAGTGCCAACCAGAACTACTGAATATGATTACCGCATGGGAGCAATGAAGGGGATCAGAAAGTTGAGCACCGAGGATAAGATGTTGCACTTTCAATGGATGGCCAACATTATTGCTGAAGACAAGGAGAGAGTAGAATGGGTCACATGCAGAAAACCGATTTACAAGGCATCCCTGAATTTATTGGCAAAGTCATGGTGGTCCATTGTTCGACATCGCCTCACACCTACAGTGAATGATAATATGTTGAGTGCAGACAGGGCAACATTGGTGGCATGTATTATGTTTGAGTATCTACTGAACATTCCTCGGATTATTGCTACAGAAATTCGAGAGCGGTGTGGTCAAAGAAAACACAACACTTCCATTCCCGAGTTTGATATATCAGCTATGCATAGAGTCTGAAATGTCAGTCTTACCAGATATTGATCATATGATTATAAACATCAAGAGGGTAGACATAATGTTGATTAATGATGGACTGAATCCGGTGGCCAGAGTCCGGGATCCATTTGGTGGATCTAGATTGCTTGAGAGTACACAGAGAGAGGGTGAGCAGGGTGACACTTCCGGCCAAGGATAAACAAACCATGGAGCTTCCTTCCACTTGAGCAGATGATGCTGCAGCAACCACTTCTATTCCATCAGTCAGCTCAGCCTAGTCCATTCCTACTGGATACTTGTTGGTGCCAGAGAATGACATGAGAAAAATGGCCAAGAGATTGACAATTGTAGAGCGTAAGATTGACATGCTGCTTGAGCAAGTTAAGCCATGGGTAAAAAAGGAAATAGAAGATGCAACACATGGGTTACATATACGGCTGGATGGGTTTGAGGTAAGCCTCAACAAATTTTGATCTGATGCTCAGACTCGGGATTGGGACACTATATATATAGAGAGAGCTAGCAGCATTGAGAGCTTCAGTGCACGAGTTGTCATCCAGACCTACCCCACTTTTACCACCACAGGTTTTATCAGTAATAGATGAGGATTTAGATGTGGAGATTCCTCAGTTCTTTGACTTGGAGCTGGCTCCGCGTTAAAAAGGCAAAAAGAAGCGGGCCACTGAAGGTGCTGAGGATGAGGAAAGAATAAAATGAAATAAGGAGAGGCAGGCATTGAAAGTTTCCGTGAAGGAGAGTCAACAGACTACCGCTGTGCATGAGCGAGAGATAATGGAGTGAGTTAAAGGTGCCGGTAGTTCTAGTGTGTGGGATATGCTCGAGAAGAGTGGGCACATAGTTAATTCTCCTGTGCGAACAACTTTGGAGCATGAACTTGCTACAGTTGATGCTACTAAATAGGCTGGAGTCATGACTGAAACTCCAGCTACTGAGGATTCTGGGGTTATATCTGCAGCTCCTGGTGACCAGACCACTGACATCTAGGATGCCCAAGTATGTCCTTATTCTCATGTTTTACTTTTTGAATGCGTCAAGGACGTAGCATGATTTTTTTGATGGGGTAGGGCAGTACTTGATTTTGATTTTCTTGAATATAACTCGAGGGTTTTTCTTTCCGGATTACTTTTCCCTCGGGTGTTCTTTATCTAGTAGAACTGCCATGTTTAGGTTGTATTTTTTTGTTTTATTTTGTTTTGTTGGTTAACTAGAAGGAAATAGGAGGCGTATGAGCAGTTAAACAAAGTATGTGAAAATGACACCCCTCCTAATTATTTTGTGTGAATATACTTGTGCTATGAGGTGTGACCAGTATGGATCTTTGTATGGCATTGTAGGTATCACTAGGATAATTAATGTCAATACTGTGCATGAACCTGACAGTTGGAACTTAGCTGTGCAATCAAGTGCTTGTGTGAGTGAGGTTAAATGTTGAATTCTGCTGTGCATATCAATCTAGAACTTGCCTGGTCAGTCGTACTGATGTAGAGGATGGGAGACTAGGAAAGGATCATAGGCCATTATTGATTCATGAGTCCACCTTAACCTTAAAAGACCCACCAAAAGAGAACAAATATCCCTTGATCCAAATGTTTGAGCTTAAATTGACCTTTTTTTGTTTACACAAACTCACCTACCTATTTTGATTAGAAATGAACCTGTTTTGACCCTGGTCCCTCCTTGGACATTGTGAACCTCAATTCAGAAAAATCGCCTAAGTTGAGGGTGGCTACTATAGGGGTGGTTAAGAAAAGTAGGGTAGGATGAAAATTGAGTAATAAAAAGGAAAGAGCAGGTGCAGTATGCATAATGAAAAGAAAAGAAAGAGAAAATAATGCAGAATGAAGAAAAGAAAAGAAAAATGAATGTGAAATTGATGAATGTTAAGAAAGAAGAAGAACCGCAAAAGAAAGAGAAAATAATGTAGAATGAAGAAAAGAAAAGAAAAATGAATGTGAAATTGATGAATGTTAAGAAAGAAGAAGAACCGCACCTGTAGTCGCAAATGAAAAGAAGAAGGAAGTCAAAAGAGGGGGGGGGGAGAAAATATGAAAAAGGTTAAAAGTGAAGTCAAGGTGAGAGTAGTTCCATGGAGGGTTAAGCTACTAATTCCATATGTACCATACCTGAACCTGAGCCTACGTTACAAGCCTAAAAAAGTCCAATAGTGATCCTAGTCCAACCATCTAAAAATTGAGTTATTGAAAGTAAAGGCAAGCTTATGGTATTGTATTTGTACAGTTTGAATTTCCTTGTGAGCATGAGTGAGTTCTTTCCCAGTACCAAAATAGACATTAGCATAATCATGTGTACATATGTATGTGGGGGACTTCTTAATGGTGAGAGCGCGTGATTACATGGGTAGATTTCTAGCTGTCTAGGTGTAATGCCAGTCGTGTATGTTTGGTTGTGTAGTGATAATATGATGCCATCCTTTGATCCTATTGTGTCATGTTGAGAAGTGCTAAGTTGTCGCACCAAGTTCTATTTTAACCCGATAGGATGGAGGTTGATTGCATGAACACTTTATCTGTTTTATGAGTTTGGACTGCTATGCATCTACTAAGTTTCCTCTAGTTAAGCATCGCCATGGGTTGATTGTATTTTGTTTGCTTGAGGACATGCAAACATGTTAAGTTTAGGGCGTTGATGTGCTGTGAATTTACAGCACTAGCGATGCTTAAAACTTTGTGAAAGTGCATGACTTTAGGTACATTTATGTGGGTATGACGCGTTTTGGTAATTTTGCAGGTAAAACGGACTGTAGGAATAAAAGTTGATAAAAAGAGTTGAAAACAGAAAAAGTGTCTCAGACGAGCCTTAGTACGGATAGTTGGTCCTTACCTCGGTCCGTTCTATTGAGCCACTGAATGAGATTCTGAAAAGTTGATATGCATAGGGGTAAATCAACGGCTGAAATCCACGGATCGTACTAGCTTACAACGAATCGTTCTGATCAATCGTGGGAAGATACAGAAAAGGCTGTCAAAATGAAGTCTCATACAACGGATGGCTCCTACGGATCATATGAACTTACAACTGATCATCCTGTATGGTCGTAGAAAGAATCTGAGAAATTGACCAAGATTGGGCTGCGTACAACGGACAAACAGGACGGACCGTACTTTCTAAGGACGGGTCATTTTGTGTGCTCGTACATTAGGTTCAGAAATAATGATCAAGTGGCCAGGAAACAACGATCAGGATCAACGGCTTGTAGGATTGTACAACGAGCCATTGTTTATGCTCGTATGATGAAAGGAGAAATTCTAAAGGAAGCAGCGACTGGAACAACGGGCCACTCTAACGGGCCGTTGAAACTACCAACGGATCGTGGTACCTGCCGACACCAGAATGCTAGTTGATTTAGGAAAGGATTTGTTTCATATTTATAAATACTTGGTTTAGGTTTATTTTATGATTACGCAATTTTTACAGTTGTAGAACGATATTTTTGGGTGTTATTGACTATGATTAAGATTCAAGAAACGAAGATATATTTTTGTTCTTGAATTTAGAGAAATAATATATCTTTGGAGTTTTGTTCATCAATTTTGGAGTTTTATTCAATTTACTTGTTTTTCTTCTATGTTAATTTATAAGTTGCAATTATGATTTATTTTATATTTTGTGACTGTGATCATATAACTATGCATAGCTAAACCCATAACTAGGGTTGTGGGAACCAAGATGAATTAACACACATAGGTGAAACACTTAGTGATTCTTAAATGGGGTTTAATCCATGTATTGTTTTTTCTTTCGTTTTAATTTATTCTTGACGGTTGCAAATATTAGGACTTACCTTATTCTTATTTACCGGACCAAGGAGGTAATGAATGAAAAAAGGGATTAACAATAAAGATTTGAGGCTATCAACCCTCATCTAATAGCTTGAACTTGTCCGGGGATAGCTAATCCGATATTAATGGTAAGGGTCAATTAAAAGTACACCCGTATACGGACCAAGTTTTGTGGTGATAATCATCTAGATAGCGGACCAACCATTTATGTGAACCTAACTTATCGATATTGCATTTTGAACACCAGAATAGATCACTAGTGTATAAGCCTTGTGGTTATGAAGTCTTGGGGAACAAAATCCTAGTTAAGTCGTTAATTGAATACAAATCGAATTTGATATAAGCATTCAGTAGCTTTACTTTTGTTTATTATTTTATTTCTTTCCCCCTTAGGAAATAAGTAACTCGATAGTAACAGCTATTCGCATTAACTTAAGTTCTTTCGATATTCCCTATGGGATCGACCTAAACCTTTGTTGGGTTCTATATTTGACATCGACCGCGTTATATCTCAATTGCGAGGTGTAATTTGGGTGACATCATGAATTGAGTCCCTTGTCTGATACAATGGAAACAGGCACCCCATGTAACCGAAAAACCTCCTTCACATACAGCTTGGCTTGTTTCTCCGCTTTGTAAGTCACATGGACTGGCAAGAAATGAGTAGACTTGGTCAACCTGTTCACTGTGGCCCAAATTGAATCAAACTTCACCAAATTCTTGGGAAGCCAACCACAAAGTCTATAGCTATCCTCTCCTATTTCCACTCGGGGATAGGCATTCACTGAAGAACTCCTCTAGGTTTGGTTCTCGTACTTCACCTGCTGATAATTTAAACACTAAGCCATGTAGCCCACAATATCTCTCTTCATCCTACCCCACCAATAATGTTGTTTTAGATCGTGGTACATCTTTGTGACTCCGGGTTGAATGGGGTACGTCGAGTTGTGAGCTTCTGCCAAGAGAGTTCTCACCAACTCGGGGAACACCCCCCCTTTTTTTCTCAAGACCCCTTCATCATCTAACACTGCTTCCTTGGCCTCTCCCCCTAGTAATTTATCTTTGATTTTGTAGCTTTTCATCTTTAAACTGCTTGGTCTTGATTTCCTCCAACACCAAGGATTTAGACTCCAGGTTGGCTAACACTCCACTGGTTTTGGTCAAATCACAATCTTACTAAGTTGTTTGCCAAAGTCTGGACTTCCCTAGCCATCGTCCGTTGAGTAGCCTCCAAGCAAGCCAGGCTGCCCATGCTATCGTCTTTCTGCTCAATGCATCTATTACCAGATTAGCATTCCCTGGTGATATAAGATGGTGATGTTGTAATCTTTAAGCAGCTCCATCCATCTCCTCTACCTCAAATTGAGATCTTTCTAGGAGAATACATACTATAAGTTTCGATAATCCGTGAACACCTCACATCGAGCTCCATATAGATAGTGCCTCCAAATTTTCAGTGCCAACACCACTGCTGCTAACTCCAGCTCATGCGCGGGGTAGTTCTTTTCATGCACCTTTAGATGTCTCGAGGTGTACGCAATAACCTGACCTTCCTGCATCAACATAGCACCCAATCTAGACCGTGAGGCATCATAATACACAACAAAATCCTTACCTTCCATGGGTAACACCAGAATAGGTGTCGTGGTTAGTAGAGTCTTGAGTTTCTGGAAGCTCGCTTCGCATTACTCAGACCACTGAAAGGGCACATCCTTCTGTGTCAAGCTGGTCAATGCCGAAGCAATGGAGGCGAACCCCTTCATGAACCAACGGTAGTAACTGGCCAGCCCCACAAAACTCCGAATTTCTGTCACATTGGTTAGCCTTGCCCAGTTCCTAACCGCCTCCACCTTTTGTGGATCAACTCAGATTCCCTCCTTGGAAACCACATACCCCCAAAAGGACACTGATTCCAACCAGAACTCGCACTTGGTGAATTTGGCATACAACTGCTTCTCCTTTAGCAATCCGAGCACAATCCTTAAATGATTTTCATGCTCCTGCTTGGTCTTAGAGTACACCAAAATTCCATCAATAAACAAAATAACAAAGGAATCTAGGTAGGGTCTGAAAATACAGTTCATCAGGCTCATGAACGCGGTTGGAGCATTAGTGAGTCCGAAAAATATGACCAGCAACTCGTAATGCAGATACCTGGTCTGAAAGGTTGTCTTAGGAATATCTTCAGACAGAATTTTCAACTGGTGATAACCTGACCTCAAATTGATCTTTGAAAATACAGTCGCTCCCTGTAATTGGTCAAATAAGTCATCTATCGAAGGAAGAGGGTACTTATTCTGAACAGTTACCTTGTTCAATTGGCGGTAGCTGATGCACAACCGCATACTACCATCCTTTTTCTTCATAAACAGAACCGAGGCATCCCACGGAAATACACTCGGTCTAATAAATCCTTTACTGAGCAACTCTTGCAACTGCTCCTTGAGTTCTCTCAACTCAGAAGGTGCCATTCGATATGGAGGAATAGAAATGGGTCAGGTTCCTGGTTCCAAGTCGATACAAAAATCTATATCACAGTCCGGCGGCATGCCAGAAAAATTTGCAGGGAACACCTCTAAGAACTCGCAAACAACTGGAACCAACTCTATGGAAGGACCCTATGAACTAGTGTCCTAAGCATGCACCAAATATGTTGAGCAACCTCACTCTATCAAATTATGGGCATGAATATAAGAGATAAGATTCTTAGGAGTAGGGATACAATTTCCTTTCAACTCCAACCTAGATGACCCTGGACCCGATATAGTGACAATCTTAGTATAGCAATCCAGAACAGCGTGGTAAGGATACAACCAACTCATTCCATGATTATATCAAAATCAACCATGTTTAAGATCACTAGGTCCACTAGGGTGTCAAATCCCATGAATTCAACAATGCAATCATGAACAACCCTATCCACTAACACAGAATCCCCAACAGGAGTGGACACACGGATAGGAGTATTAAGCACATCACACACAAGATCACGACCTAAAGCAAAATAAGTAGACACATATGAAAATATAGAGCCCCGACCAAACAATACAATAGCCATTCTATCAGCCACGAAAATCATACATGTGATAATGGTAAATGAAACCTCTGCCTCTAGTCTACCAGGAAAAGCATAGAAATGAGCTTGGCTACCAGCTTGAAAACCGGCCCGGTTGAGCTGTGCCACCCCTCTACCTGCCTGGGTGCCACCCCTACCTACCTGAGAACATCCTCTACCCTACTGAATGCCACCTCTAGTAGTTGGTTGACCACCTCGTCCCAGCTGTGGATTGATCACGGGCAAAAATATATGCCCGAGATACGTTTTACGACTTAAATTAGTCTTGTTTATCTAAGATTATTGTATACATTTTCATGTAATTTTAGATGAATGAAAGATATGTTCTAACCAACATGATTAGCCTTTGTTTTGTAGGTTTTGATGACTTTTGAGCAACTAATCCATGAGTTGGTGAAGTAGAGGCTTGGAAACGGAACTAACACGCGAACGTCGGCGAAGAGGAGGCACAAAACAGCCCACCTGCACATTGGCAACGTGCCACGGCAGGCAGGCCGCTCACAACATCCCACCTGCGCGTTGGCAATGTGCCACGACAGGTGGCCTCCACGACCAAGGGCTGCCAACGTGCTGCCCAAGCAGCGTGACACGCTGCCAACGCGGCAGGGTGCTGCCCGGGCCAATTTTGGGTGATTTCCAGAGGGCTTCCGCGTCCGTAGCGTGTCACGGAGGCCGTGCTCCGCGATGCACTCCGTGACACATTGCTTGTTATTCCGGGAAAGAGTCCTACTACTATAAATAGCACACTTAGGTTTATTTTTCATAATTCAGACTTGGTGGAGCAAGGACGTGGGTTACAGGCAGTTGAGGGACGAAAAGTTCAGGGTTTTTTCTCTCTTTCTTTCTTCTTTCAATCAATTGTTTGTATGATTAACACTTGTTTTAGGATGATTAATCCACAAATGAGTGGCTAATTCCCTTCCTTGCTGAGGTTATGAACATTTGTGATGAATTTTGATTATTAAATTATATGGTTTTTCATCTTCTTCTTCCATGTTGTTCTATTAATTCTTGTTTCTACTGCATTGGTGTGTGGCCGACATTAATCTACATCTAAAAAGTCTGATTTCACTCGAGAGAGCATGAAATTGGAAAGTTGTGAATTAATAGGGTATTGTTCTTAACTTGATTTGGGAAAATTGGGTTTTGATGTGCTTTCCTGATAGAAATATACTTGAAAGCCGTATTAGTCAATTTAGGAACCGGAATTGTATTGCTAGGTCATGAATTACATTTGATCACAGAAATGTAGACGGATAGTTTATGATTCTTAAGTGAGATTAAATACGAGAGTTTTAATCTCTTGGCTAATGTTCTTGGCTAGCAACTGGAAGAGAAAGATTAACCAATTTATGATTATAATCAAGTTAATTACATGTTCTTAACCTTAGCATGCTCATATCCATAGTTTAAATTCAAAGTAGATAATTGTTATTAGTTTTAGTATATAATTTATAAAACAAACTTTACAATTGTTAGTTACGTTGTTGTTAGCATATATAGAAGTGAGATAGAATATAGTATACTTAAGCAATTTTTACTTACCCAGAGTCTCCTTGGATCGATACTTGGCTTACTTAAGCCACTTACTACTTGTTTGACCACGTGCACTTGCGTGTCGGTTTTATAACCCAACCAAAGCACCGAACAAGTTTTTGGCGCCGTTGCCGGGGAGAGTTGGCAATTGGTGAATTTGTTTTAAGTGTAAATTTACTATATTTTTTTTTCTTAGTGCTGACAACTTGGTCTTAGTGTTTGTTTTGATTCTTTTTTGTATTTTATTTTATTTTTCTTCTTTTTCGGATACCCTTATTGACATGACATCGTGGAATACAAATGGTATAAATGGTGGATACTCATATTTTTGCGAATCTTGTCTGAATTGCGGAGGACACCACTCGTGGCAACACTGTAACACGTGCAATATATGTGGTGGTCAAGATGGCCATTGGAATAGCTGTCCGAATGCATATTCCCCTCCCCCAAGCCCCTACTATGATCCTTCTGTTGTTTTTCCTGAATATAGGCATGCTGAGAATGAGGACTTGGGACGCCAAGCTCGAATAGAAGACATGCTGAAACAACTCTTGGAGCAATCAGAAGCAATGAAGGAGGCGATGGCAGTATTGAGAATTCAGCAAGAAGAGAATGCAGAGGCTCTAGAAAGGATGAGCATCAAATTCACGGAGATGATCGCTGAAGCTGAAGCTGGTGATAAATTGCAGGTAACAACTTTAGCCGATATTCAAGAGGAAATACAAGAGGACGACAAGGGTGAATTTTTGGATGAAGCCCAACAATTAGAATCTCTTGAGTGTCCCCGTGACGGGCTCACACTTATAGAAAATCCATTCAGGGAAGAAGAGATAGAGTATCCCCCATTTGACATTAATGAAGAGATAGATGTCGATGCTGAGAAGGAGTATACAAGTAAGGAGGTCAAGCAAAATGCAGTTTCAGAGTTGAGGTGTATTGGACCACACTCTACGCATTTTTCGACATTAAATTTGGCTGACAACATAGAAAGAGAGTCTTCCAAGCTTATAGAGAAATGTCTAGAGGAGGACCAAGCACCATATATTTTGAAATTTGCCAACGCGGAGAGACAAAATGACTTCGCTTACTTGAGGGCCAATAAGTTAAAAAGGCAACACCTACTGTTTGGTCCTTACAATTTTTCACCACAACCCCTGGAGCATAAGAGGAAATTAGAAACGAAATTAGGGGTGAGATTCATATCCTCAAGGTGGAGGAAAAAGTGGTGAAACTTGATACGTCGTGCCGCGACGTAAAATTAAGTGCTGCTTGGGAGGCAACCCAAGGGTACCACAGGTACCATTTTAATTTCTTGCAATTGAGTTAATTTTTGTATATTTTCATCTTGTGTTGTTTTGGTGGAAAGTTAAGCGCAGATGGAGGGGAAGTCTGAGTACCCGTGGAGGAGGAAGCTAACAAGCATGGAAGAGAAAAAGTGTGGGGTTGAACACCCACTTGTGCAAAGTTGAAGCAAGGCATGTTGTTAGCTAAGCCTAAAGGCCTCAGGGAGTATTTCTCACCCTTTTTAAATTTTAATTTGATGCTATGAGGACATAGCATGATTTAAGTGTGGGGTGAGGGAAATTTCAAGGGAAATTTCAAATTGTTGTGCTTAACAATTTTTGGTGAATGTAATGCTTGTGAGAAAATTGAATTTTTTTTTGAGAGTTAAGCATGAATTCATCACCCGTTGGTTTTTCTTTTCGGTTCTTTTCCGACGGGGGGTCTTTGAACCGAAGAATAAAAATTTTCTTTTTCTTTCTTTCCTTTGTCTGTATATAGTGTTTTTAGTCATAGTTAGGGAATGTTTCCGACGATGGATGGATGACGACCGTCTTGAGTAAAAATTAGTCGGTAGGTGTTGGGTTTTTTGAAACCATAACTAATTGGGGCTTGATGTTCTTGTTATGTGCTATACGTGATTGTAAGATGCAAGTATGTTCAGTGTGAGGCATGCAAGTGTATAACTTTGTTAGAGACACTTAGGCTCTTGAATTTGACTCAATATGATGGAAGCTTAATTCTGAATTCTTGTGATTAGCTGAGTAAGAGTCTGCTGAATGTGTCTTGAATTGAGCATGTGCCATGAGTGTAAGGTTTTTGAGTATTCTGTGCTATTATGAAATGTCTAGAACTTGCCTGGTGTGTATATAAAACGAAATGAAGGATGGGAATTGTAGGAGATGATTTAGGCATTTCTTTGAATGAACCAAACTTTTATCCCTCATTATACCTACCTTGAAAAATTAATCCTAGTTAACCCCATTGAGCCTTGAGCCTATTCTTTGACAGCTGCAACATAAGCTTAATCCTTTTTCTTTCATTAGCCTTGAAGTTGATCCAAAACTCCGAAGCGCGTAAGTGGAAAAATCCGAAAGAGTGAAGGAGTGAGAATTGGGAGAAAGAAGGAAAAATAGCAAGTTGTAAATAGTTGAGAAAAGGAAAAAGGTGCATTTGTGTGAAAATGGTTGATTATTAGTAGGGAGTAAGAAAAGAAATGAATGAAACATATTGCTTAAGTACTCCTTACTAATAAGCTAAAAGTGCCGAAAGAAATGGGGAAACAAAAGAGGAAAAAGAAAACTAAAAGGAGAAAAAGGTGAAGTAAGGGAAGGGAAGTTCGTAATGAAGGCGTGATGTATTATAAGCACTTAGGAAAGATAGTCACTATTACCGATCATAATAGTACCTACACGCACCTGAGTTACATTACACCCTAAAAAGTCCTACTTGATCTTACATTCATACATCCTTAAATTAGTGGAATAAAATACTAAGGGCAAGCTTATGGTTCATTACATGATGCACGTGAATTCTTTGTGAGAGTGAGTGTAATTCTATGCATGTACCCACACATGTTGTGATATAAAAATTATTTTTACGTGTGAAATTGGGTAACTCTCTTTCCGTAAGGGGCACATATTGAATGAAGGATATAATTCATGTGGGATTTTTTAATCAGTTGATTTACATGAGTTTGCTAAGATTGAGAGTCAATTCTTGAGGTTAAGAAGTCTTAACATAGTTGTACTTCATTTCAATGATCAAATCAGGCATGCTCTATTTTTAGCTTGTATCTTACGTAATCATTATAGCCGTAACTTGAATTCTCTTGCTAAATTAGTTATGTGGGAGTCTCCATATGCATGATATGTAAAAGGTTGTTCGAGGACGAACAAGGCTTTAAGTGTGGGGTTGTGATCACGGGCAAAAATATATGCCCGAAATACGCTTTACGACTTAAATTAGTCTTGTTTATCTAAGATTATTGTATACATTTTCATGTAATTTTAGATGAATGAAAGATATGTGCTAACCAACATGATTAGCCTTTGTTTTGTAGGTTTTGATGACTTTTGAGCAACTAATCCATGAGTTGGTGAAGTAGAGGCTTAGAAACGGAACTAACACGCGAACGTCGGCGAACAGGAGGCACAAAACAGCCCACCTGCGCGTTGGCAACGTGCCACGGCAGGCAGGCCGCTCACAACAGCCCACCTGCGCATTGGCAATGTGCCACGGCAGGTGGCCTCCGCGACCAAGGGCTGCCAACGCGCTGCCCAAGCAGCGTGACACGCTGCCAACGCGGCAGGGTGCTGCCCTGGCCAATTTCGGGTGATTTCCAGAGGGCTTCCACATCCGTAGCATGTCACGGAGGCCGTGCTCCGCGATGCACTCCGTGACACGTTGCTTGTTATTCCGGGAAAGAGTCCTACTACTATAAATAGCACACTTAGGTTTATTTTTCATAATTCAGACTTGGTGGAGCAAGGACGTGGGTTACAGGCAGTTGAGGGACGAAAAGTTCAGGGTTTTTTCTCTCTTTCTTTCTTCTTTCAATCAATTGTTTGTATGATTAACACTTGTTTTAGGATGATTAATCCACAAATGAGTGGCTAATTCCCTTCCTTGATGAGGTTATGAACATTTGTGATGAATTTTGATTATTAAATTATATGGTTTTTCATCTTCTTCTTCCATGTTGTTCTATTAATTCTTGTTTCTACTGCATTGGTGTGTGGCCGACATTAATGTACATCTAAAAAGTCTGATTTCACTCGAGAGAGCACGAAATTGGAAAGTTGTGAATTAATAGGGTATTGTTCTTAACTTGATTTGGGAAAATTGGGTTTTGATGTGCTTTCCTGATAGAAATATACTTGAAAGCCGTATTAGTCAATTTAGGAACCGGAATTGTATTGCTAGGTCATGAATTGCATTTGATCACAGAAATGTAGACGGATGGTTTATGATTCTTAAGTGAGATTAAATACGAGAGTTTTAATCTCTTGGCTAATGTTCTTGGCTAGCAACTGGAAGAGAAAGATTAACCAATTTATGATTATAATCAAGTTCATTACATGTTCTTAACCTTGGCATGCTCATATCCATAGTTTAAATTCAAAGTAGATAATTGTTAGTAGTTTTAGTATATAATTTATAAAACAAACTTTACAATTGTTAGTTACGTTGTTGTTAGCATATATAGAAGTGAGATAGAATATAGTATATACTTAAGCAATTTTTACTTACCCAGAGTCTCCTTGGATCGATACCTGGCTTACTTAAGCCACTTACTACTTGTTTGACCACGTGCACTTGCGTGTCGGTTTTATAACCCAACCAAAGCACCGAACATGGATGAACTCAACTGAAATAACTACCTCCTCTTCCGGCAGGGGCCGGAGCTCGAGGAATAGGATGAGAAACAATCTGCCTGCCCTGTCCGAACCTGGGGCACCATCTGCGGATGTGGCCATACTCGCCATACTCATAACAAACCCTCTCAGTAACTGGTCTCTGTGCTGGATCAAATGAAATAGGGCGAGTTGCGGAGTCAGAGTGAATCATCTGTGTACCCCCAATTGCACCTGACAGTTGCGGAGCTTTCCTTGGTGAACCTATGGTTAACACCTGCATGGAAGACTAAATAGGGCACCCAGAGAAACCTTGTGGTGCTGGATCCTTCATATAAGAACTATTGAAAGAGCCAACTCTTCAAGAAGAAGCCTTCTTCTCAGCATTTCTAGCATAACCCTCCTGCCTCACCCCTTCAACCAACTTCACGTACTCTACCACCTCCTGAAAGGTCTTACCCGAAGAGACCATCTGTAGAGCTGGTACCTGGAGATCTACATTCAGGCCTTTAACAAACCGCCTGATCCTCTCTTCCTCGATGGAAAATAAAGGTAGAACATATCTGGACAAGGATTGAAACCTGGCCTCGTATGCAGCAACTGATGAGCTCCCTTTCTCAATGGTAGCGAACTCATCCCGCCTCCTATCCCTCAGAGTGCAGGAAACATATTTCTCAAAGAATGTGGAGTAGAAATGGATCCATGACAACAGTGGTGACCTAGCTGGTCTGCACTCCACGAAAGCCCTCTACTGGAGCTTTGCATCACCCATCAGCTGGAAGGTGATGAACTCAACACCATACTTCTCAACAGGTCCCATCTTATGGAGCCATTCATGGCAATCAATGATGAATTCGTAGGCGTCCTCTGCCTCTGTGCCGTAGAAAGTGGAAGTCTTCATCTTGGTGAACCTCCAAAATAAGTTGTGCTCTTCCCCTGTCATCACCGGTCCTGCCACTGGACTCAGAAACATCACAGCCTCCGATATGTCATCAATCCACGGGGCCACAATAGTTGCATATTGAATTCCTGACTGTTGTCTCGCTAGAGTTGCTGGTGTTGACATCCAATTTTGACCTCCCTATGTCCCGTCTAAGCTGCTTATTAATATATATATGCATATTTTTAAAAGTTACCCTATTTACGTAATTGTTTAAATTGCATCCGTAATATTTTAATAGTTAATCATCATAATTCTTAAATTATAATTTTAAAATGATTATTTACATTTTAGTTTCAATTTATTAATTTTCTAATGTTATGTAATTATGTCACATATAGTATATTGTGTATTAATGCATTTATTTTAAAATATATAATTTTTACTTTAATTTTATAAACTATTTATAGAATAATATTTGTATAATTTTAATTAAATTTTATAATTTATTATTTACTTACCTTGGATAAATTATGAATTGCCCTTGTTTTATTCACGGATTGATTTCATTTGATTGGTTCTATTAAGGAATATTTACATGGCTGATCATTCCTTGACCTTAGGTGACCTTAGGTGATTTAAGGAAAATAATTCCATTGATCGATTTACTGATTAGTTTCTTCTTTAGTTAACCTCTTGATTGATTATGGTTCCATGACTATATAAGCATACTCTCTTTCTTTTTCAAGAGGAAGAGAAAAAATAAACCTCACTGTTTCTTTAGAAATACAATTTTAACTTTCTCTTTTTTTTAACATTCTAAAATGACTAATTTTCTAGCAAAAAATAATTTTTTTAATTTTCTCTTTTCTTTAACATTTTAAAAAGACAACTTGATATCCAAGACTTTCTTTCTTTACGTTTCGGAGTCATTGGTTCGTGAGACATTTCTTATTCTTAATTTGTCCCTAAATTGGTTAGTTTGTTTGGCTATTCACTTTTATATTATTCTCTAATTTAGTCATTGATTAGCAAATATAAAAATGATTCATGTGTTATTTGAAGTGTGTAAGCTTAAATTGATTTATTATTTACCAGTTTATTTATGTTCATATGATAAAGTATGAATCTTTGGGTGTTATTTGTATGACACTACTATTTGTGTTTATATATGTATTTGCATGTGTTTGTTTAGTCTCTTGAAGCAGGTATCCCCTTTACCTATATTTTTTTGGGTACGTTGAAGAGTTGTTCGGGATTCGGAGGATGAGAGACCACGAGGGAAATTCAGATATTTTAAATTTATCTTATGTATATTTTTTCATTATCTTGATTTGTAATAAGTATGCATAAACAAATATATATAGTGAAAAGGGGATGTTAAAGGGGGTTGGAAATTATGTGCTAATTATTTTTTTTTAAAATTTTTTATTATAAGTTTACACTTCCATTTATTTATGCAAGTTTTTTTAAAGAAAAAATCAAGGTCACTGTCCAAATTTATTTTTCTCTGTTTGAATTGGGCAGTTGTCTTGTAATTATATGAATACTATCCCTTAACATATAGTTAATTGAAAAGTAAAAGGAATTACGAGGTCTAATTTTAAAATTTTAAACTAAGTCAATTCGTCCCCAGAACATAATATCAACCTAAGATTTTCAAAAGGATTATGTGTATTTATCTATAGATATTTATGTATGTATATTTCAAAATTCAAATCTTTATTCAAATCTTCTTAAATATATTATTATTATATTTTCAACTTAAGACCGACCTCCAATTAACTTATTGCTAAGGTTAAAGGTCACGATTCATAATATCGTGTGGCCATCCCTATAAAGCAAAACATTTTTTAGACTTTTAACTCTTTTTAAGCTTGTCTAATATCTGAAAATATTTAAATCATTGTAAAAGTATTTATAAACTATAGTTTTTCTTGTCCTTCTTTTATTTTGTTGGGGTAATTAAGATTTATATGTTGTGGTTTAGTAGATAAAAATATCATTTATGGTGTTTCTTTTATGTTTTCAAATTTCTGTTTCTTTTATCTTTTCAAATTTCTTTCTCCTTGCTTGTCTGAATAATTTAGATCTTTTAGTTAATAATGTCCTTGTCTTCCTAATTATTTGCGTATTTAACAAATAAGTTGATATTGTCTTAAGCACTTAGTATCACTTAAAAATAAGTTTAAACTATATAACTTCTTCCTTTTGAAAAAAAGTATTTTATGTCTAGTAAATAAGTTTATGTGTTGAGTTTGTTTGTTTTTTAAATTTTATATTAATTAGTGTATTAATTTAATTTGAGATACTCATTTGTCTTAAAATGAATTTTATATGTCTAATTAGGAAATATCTTAATTATTATTTTGTCATATAGTTTTGCATTAATTTGATAAATGACTTAATTTAGGTTTGATTTATTTATGTTGTGATAAAATAGTAGATTCAATTATCTTGTGTACTGAATATTCTGGAATATTTTCATTTGTTGATAAGTTTGCATTATCTTATCACTTAAGTTTCATGTTAACCATGAATTAATTTAGTTCTTGCTTGAATAGTTTTTCTTGTTGAAATAAACTTGCTCGATAAAATTTTACCAACATCTTGTCTTTTAATTTTCACATTAATTAGTAAATAACTTAGTTTTATTTAGATTATTTATTTATATATTCTAAAAATTAGAGTTTATTTGCCTAAATCACATAGGCAAGTTAGTTTTTAACAAATTAATAGACCTTTTTAATCACTTAGTAATCCCCCACATAACTAATGAATCAGGAGGAGACCCATATTTGTGGACCTTGAAAGGTGCCTAACACCTTCCTTTCGAGGTGACTTGAATCCTTACCTGACTCTGGTGACCTAGGCTAGTTAAAACAGATATTCCTTTTAATTAGTCTAGTCCGGTGATCTAACGCACCATAATTCGTTAGGTGGCGATTCTTTTTCGTATAAATGATCCTAAGAGTTGTCATATGTAGAGTTTTGTTTTTCGGGAGAAAAATGGGGCACGAAAGATGGTGCTTCCTCGGTGCCACAAGGCTGCTCAGAAGGTTGAGGACCTGAGCAGGACCTCTGAGGACGCTGGCATGGAAGGAGCTTCTCCCTGCCCGACCTCAACCTCAACTGCGACCCGCTCCTGCGCTGCTGGTGGCATGAGAGATACAGACCTCTCTCGGATTGGAGCAGGAGCACGGGCCCCTCCTCTAGCTGTAGCTGGTCTTCGACCATGACCTTTGCCCCTTCCTCTACCACGATTGGGGCCGCCAATGTTGGCGGCCATGTTGGCTCGGGCGCTATGTCTCTATCGCCACTTGCACGTGTTCTCACCATCTGAGAAGGAAAGAAAAAAAGTTGTTAGATACCAATTTGGATTATCAGATATCAATTGGAATCAAGTAATTGCACGAAAGGAAAGAAGGAAGGAGTTTTCCTAAAGTCCTGCAGCCTCTCGAAGATAAGTTACGGACGTCTCCGCCCGATCCGCGAGACTCTGCTAGAACTGTCTTAGTGCAATGAAATCAACGAACTTAGAACTCTGATACCAACTTTGTCATGACCCAATTGGCCGTGATTGGCACCCACACTGATCCCCCCGATGGTTCCTAAACATTAGTCCGAAATTGATCATTCACAAGAAAACTTTATCAAAATACAACAAACTAAATTAATTATCAAGAGCAAATGATCTCAAAACAAACTCTACTATGAATCCCAAAACCTAATTGTCATTGCACTGAAGTCTCCTTATAAATTTACAAAATGTTAAGTCTAAAACATGGAAAAATCAAATATCTAGAAAAAGAAAGACATCCTCGACGGGAGAGTAGTATTTCCTCCTTGGTTAGCTCACCTCTCAAAATCTGTTGCTGCTTTATAGGTGAAGACGTGAGGAACTTTCTGGATCAAGTTCTGCACTCAGGAAAGAAGTGCAGGTATAGGGTCAGTACAAAACACAATACTGGTAAGCATCATCTGCCGATCCTAAATAATAACAAATATGCTCAATAATAATAATACAAGACCAATACTCAACATACAAAGAACCTACAGAACGTTTCATACACAAAAGCTCCACTCGGGGAAACAGTCGACCTGCTCACTAGATTGGGCCAATCATCGCAATCACTTTACTGCTACAGCGGTCGACTGCAGCGGAAAGGTTTCGACTGCAGCGGTACTGCCTTAGGCAGTAGCTCGACTATGCTGCACTTTCCTAGTTCTTCAGCTTAACAGGTTCATTATTCACATAATCCACCAATATATATTAGATAAGCACACTTAAGAACAACCAATTAACATCATCAAGAACCATTAACGAGTTCAACATGAAATACAGCAGCAAACCACTCATCAGTTCTGACATTGTGGCAAGTCACACTTAGAACTAGAGATATGTTCTACAATATCCAAAATCTTATAACATAACTATAATTGACACAACCTCTCAGCACATTTTTCATACACTCCGTTTTCATATAAGGACAACACCACATAAGTAAAGTACACAATATTAAAATCGAAGATGACATGACGGGCACACGCCTCCGCCATCTCATCATAAATACTCAATCACACAATCAATGTACACACATGCCAGAGAGTCTTATTTTTGCCCTTTCAGTCATGACTTGCAGGAGACTCTAGAAATTCATGTACCGTGTCGGCGTGGTACCTACTCCCTCTCATATGCTCGTCCAGATGCTCTCCTCGAACACGAGCCACTCAAAAATAATATTCGCTCGCCTGTATATTCCCCTTAGGCTCGAGCCTCTCATTTCTGGAAACAGTTAATATTTCAACCATGCTCATCCTTAAATCACAAAAAGGTGCATTACATAATTAAAACCATACATGTGAATAACCCTATCAATTCATTAGAGTCTGCGCTCCATTCCCTCACTTGCTCAAATACAACACTAAGTTCACATGATAGATTCATAACACGAAGTTCATTACACACTTCCACATGATCTTAACAACAGATTATACTCATCTCATATCAACATGATAATTTTCATTTATTCATATAAATTGCTCATAACAAGAAATGTCTGAAGACCAATCAAATATAATCATTACATAAGCATACAAGACATTACGCAGGGTCTAACCCTATAACCATAACCTATCTCAATTTTGGACACGAAGAGTCAATTACTCCACCGGACCCTTGCCCTTTCTCACAACCTCAGAGTGCTCGTAATCTACAACAAATAAAGAGTAATTCAGTACTCCCTCTTTAAAATAAGGGTTTTAGAAGATCACATCCTCCCCTTTAGGGAACTTTTGAAAGTGAACCCCAATTCTACTAAGTTCTAGGTTTCAATTCTCGCATAACCCCCATTCTAAACAATAATCTTAGGGGAGTGATCAAAACTTTTCAACATCAACCCAAATCACCCTACAATCCAGCCCTAGTTCAACAATCTAGGGTTTTTCTCTATAAAAACTCCCACCATTAAAGGTCTACAAGGAATACAGGATCAACATTACTCATTATAGATATAGAAAGATGGAAATCTTACCTTGGTGAAGGGTTTCACTGTTCTGGAGGGTT
Source organism: Datura wrightii (assembly GCA_035772735.1). Taxonomy (NCBI): domain Eukaryota; kingdom Viridiplantae; phylum Streptophyta; class Magnoliopsida; order Solanales; family Solanaceae; genus Datura; species Datura wrightii. The sequence goes on from JASDFA010000007.1 coordinate 105,155,760, forward strand.
TTCCCATTGTTTAGACAATCTGATCGCGTTTTTTAGAGTAATAGGGTAAAACCCCAAAACTTCCACTTAAATCCCACTTTATGACTCTTGCTGTCCATTGCATTGGACCTGCTACAACGGTCATAGGGTCACTGCGGAAGTTCCAGTGGTTATTCTCTCATTTCTCCATGGCGGAACTCCGACCGCTATCACGGTCTCGCTGCAGTGGTCCCTTGGACCAGTATCTACCCTAAGATAGACAGTGCTATACTGAGTTTATTTCACAACCTCCCTATCTCATCCTTAGCCAAATTACTGGATTCTATGCCCTTAACCATCCCGTAACAACGTCAGAGTCGTTACATTTGACCTCACCAAAAGTCCAAAGAGATTTACAATCTCAAAAAGGACATTATCATACTTATTTGATATTTTTTGAAGGATGAATATGCCTAAAAATGTAGACTATTTTCTCTTTAAGGGGAAGGGTAAACTAATATTTTTATGATGCAGGTTATAAGGGTCAATTCATGTCATGTAAGTTGTGAAGAACCAAAAGGAGAAGAGACATTTCATTTCAACTATAGTTTTTATTTATATTTTATAATTTTTCATTCTTGTAATATTTCATTATGTAAAATAAAGAAATAAAAAATATTTATATTATTTATGTTTATATTTTTCAGGAGAACAAATAGAATGATACATTATGACATAGTCGTCTCTCAGAATTCACTAGGCCTACCTCTGGCACAAAAAAGGTCGCAAAGCATTAGCACACAAATTATTTGTTACATATGTGTATTTGAATACTAGCAAACTTATCTAGTTTTGCAGATATTCTCCTTAGAAACCTGAAACTGGGGCAGATTTTTTAAGTATGTAGGTACAAAGGCAGAAGTAGGTATTTTCGTCAAAAGAAAGCAATTTTTGCTTTCGTTTCGCCTTCAATCCTCCGTCTTCTAAAAAAGTATCATCCTGACATCACCATAATGTGATATCAACATCATAATTCATATACCTCTATCATGTCTTCATTCTTATCTCTAGTGTCATTATTGACTTTATCCAAGCCCCACATTATCACTTTTCTTTTAGAAATTCTTTTTCATCTGTAAATCTAGAATTATGGCCTGATTCTCGTAAACCCGAGATATGTAGGTGATTTGATATTAAAGTTTCGGACCCAATATTTTTACAACTCTTATTTTCTTTCATCCAGCCCCATCAAAAATCTTTCTTTTGGTCGAACAAAATTGGCTGCTAGATCAACGTTCTTTGTTCACCAATTCATCCCTCATTCGCGAGCGACGAAGGGGCAGTTGTTGATACCCAATTTTCACCTCCCTACGCCCAAGCTACTTTTATATATATATATATATTGAGATTACCTTTTTTTTACATAATTATTTAGTTTACATCCATAATATTTTAGTATTAATTATCATATATAATTAGTTTTTGCATAATTATTTATTTATGCATCTCTCAAGTTATGCTTTTAAAATATATTTTTATTAGTTTAAAATTATTAATTTTTCAATATTATATGTAATTATGTCATATTCTATAATAATATATACATACATATTTCCAATTAAATAAGCTTTTATTTACAAAATATAACTTACTTAGTTTCATAAATTATGTATATATATTTGTGTAATAATAATATTTGTACAACTTTTTTGTGTATTAATCTATTATGTTACCTATCTACTAAATTATATATAAGTATAGTATTTTCATTAATTATTTAGCAGCTAATTGAATTCTTCTCTAATTAATTTAAAACCTAGTTATTTTCTATCTAATTTGTGCTAATTTTAGCTCTTTTTGATTTATTATGGTTATTATTTAAATTCAAAAAAATCAGCCTTCAATTGAATCCAATTAATTACCCGCAGCCCTTTTACCCAATTCATGACCCATTTTTAACCTATAGCCCGATCTAAAAATCTAAAATTAATCTCACTCATTCATACCCTCAGATCCATGGCTGAGAAATAATTTTATTCTTTCCTATTAATCTAACCAAACTCCCCAAACCCTACGACTCTCATTTTTCCTTACCAGAAGCCGCCACACTCTCGCCCCCATTCTCTCTTTGTCTCCCTCCCCATTGAACCACCAGCGGATCGCACTCTGTCTAACAGCGATGCCGATAGCCGCTTCTCCCAGCTCCGCTCTTCATTCTCCTCTCTTCCCCCTCTCTGGCCAGCGAGACGTTGGCCAAACACAACTGGTGAACCCCTATGGATGTCGGCATACCTCATTTTTTGTCTATCTCCCTCTCCTTTCATCCTCTCTTCAGAAATCACCGCCGCCACTATTATTCGGCCACTATGCGCGGATGAACTGGCGGACCACCGGTTCTGATCTCCTTTTTCGTCCTTCTATTCCTCGCTATGAACTTCGATGTACACACCACCCTTGTTGCTTCCACCATTATTTTAGGCCATTGTTGGTCGGAGAACATCCAATATGCCGCATCATCCTTTCCCCCTCTCACTCAACCTCACCCTTTTCTCTCCGTTTCGACTTCACACTTCTTTCATCTGCTACACATCCTTAACTTCCGCTCTGACACAATACCATTACTCTGGTGGAATAGAAACCCCTAATCTCCCACCTTTCTCTTCTCCTAATCCTTTCTCTGACGGAACAGACACTGCCAACCCAAGCAATGAAAACAAGATTAGGACAAATTCCCTTGAATCTCGAATTTATCCATATATGGTCTGCCTATATTCACATTTTCCTTGTTTAATTTATCTTCTAATGTTCTTTTATCTAAATGTCATTTGATTTTCTTTGGAATTATAAGGTGCGATTATTTCTTTGCTATTGTATGTGTTGGTTACATGTGAAGAATTTAAATTTTATATTCTGCCTTAGAGCCCTGAGATACTCAAGTATTATATTTCTATATCTGCATCTTTGTTTGTGTACAAATGGGAATCCCTAAATGATACGTATCTTGGCTTAGTTTTAATTTCAGCATGTTTAATCTATTACATATCTTCACATGAGTATGATTATTAGCATATTCATGATTCGATATATTCTAGACTTTATTTTTTTTTATGTTTACTGTCCTCATTCGATCTTGTTTAGCTATAGTAAAGTCGAATAGCAGTGTCTTACACTGACGATAAGTCTATAGCTTCAAAAGCCTTGATCTTTTTGCTTTGGTATTCATATATTCACTATTGTATGCTTAGACGATGTTAAATAACTCATTGTATGAACACAAATTTTCCTCTCTTTGATTCCTTAAAAATTTCTCGTGTTTGCTTATTCATAGTAAACTTGATTTGATTACAAACCTCAAATACTTGTCAGATTATACGTACATTTCTCTTACAATTAGTTCCCTTTACTTAAACTGTTTTGGATTAGCTGTACCATATATATGTTTGTGGAATTTTTTTGATTTAGTAGTACACTCAGTTCATTTGTATAAATTGTCAAGGAAATGATTTTCTTGATTTCTTTCTACAGTCTTATAATATTAGTGCTAAAACATATATGGTAATTCGAAATTTATTTGTTGGACAGGAATAGTTTAGTACTCAATAATTTAGGGAAAATTCTCCTTTATTTAGTTTATTTTCCTTCTATGACTAGTCTGTGATTGTTATAATAGAAATATTTTATATCACCATAATTGAAGGAATTCTTTTAAGATTTTATTTCTACAATATGCATATGTTATGGTAACGTAATATTTATTTTTGGATATATTAATGTGATAGCTTGTTGAAATAATTCCTGTTAAAATTGCTTTCCATATTACTTACCTTAGTTAATTAAAAGCTTCCTTGACTAATTCTTTCCTTCTTTTCCATACTCCTAGTTATGGTAAAAAGATTATTCTTTAAAGATCCTGCTCCGATTTCATCTAATTAGGGAAATAATCCCTTGATGAATTCTATGATTATTCTCTTTCTCCTTTTCTACTCTTTAATTGATTGTTTCTTTTTATTATATTAAGGAGGTGCCTCTCCTCTCTCGATTTCATCCGAATATTCTTGCCCTTCCCCGCTAGTGACAAAATATTATCTCTCTCTCTTCTTATACTTGCTGAAAATTTAAGTTGTCTCTGCTTTGTAAAGTTATGTTTCATTATTAAGTCATAAAAACTTCTTAAATGGTTAGTAATCTACTATGAAGCTTTCATTTTACTCCCTATTTAATGTTTGTGATTATTTGAATTATTGTCTTAGTTACATATATGCACCGTTGTCTTTATCCGTATATGCATGTTGCTAGTACTTGTTTATTGTTTAAAAGCAGGTTTCTTTAATCTATTTTGGGATCCGAGAGTCGCCGGGACAAGAGAGAGCTGTGAAAACTAGAAATTAACTTTATATTTTATTTATTTATTTTATTTATTATTTATTTTTAGCAATTGTAATGATAGTAATAACTCTAATGATACTGAAAAAGGGATTTATCACTTTGAGGGGGGACGGGGATTGTATGTTCTTCACTGTCTTTCTTAACCTTTCTCTCTTTCACTACTAAGTGAGAATCCGATAAAACTACAATAGAAATCATGGCTATAGGAAATTAATTTATCAACGTGTTTTTATTCTTAATTAGAAGAGCTCATGCCTATAGGATGTGATTACTGTTTAATATCAGCATAATAGAAATCATGTCTATAGAAATTCGATCAATATACGCTAGCATGTTTATTTAATAATCATACCTATATATGTAATATGTTTCCGCATGTTTATTTGATATTAAAAAAATGTTCATAGATATCCACATGCTAATTCAAGATCCATAAAGTAGGAATCATGACTACAAGGCTAATTATAATAGAAACCATATATATAATTGCTTTCGATATGGTTGATTGTCATTATATCTATGTGTGTGAGTTATTTTGCATAATCACTACATAGACATCATGCCTATAGGATATTCTTTCAACGTTAAATTATCTGGATCATAATTGATATCCCGCCTTGGGAGGCATGACTGGCACCTGGTGCCCTACTAGGATCTGGACTGCTGGACTACTGAGCCTAAGCACTTCTGGTGCCAGGCTGGCTCTAATTCTGGATTTATGAAAACAACGGGCTATATAACGACTGTAAATACAGCCTCCGACCGACAAGGCCTATAGCTACCTGTAGGAATATAACAGCTACCCAGAACAAATGAACATAAGGGAACCTATGCGGGTCGATAAGGCCACCATGCTTACTAGTTCATCTGAGAAATGAAAACAAGTACCAAGCTACTATGTGACCGACAAGGTCACCACTACCAACTGAATAAGGCCGAACACGGCCGCTGCATACAACTGAAACACACAAATACCCCCACATGGTCTACACAGCTAACCACAGGGAATATATACAATCCGCAAGCCTTAAGAATTGCAAGATGGTCGGGATAGGGCCCCGACCTACCCATACTGTACAAATAAAAGGGAAGTCAACCATTGTCTTTTGAGCTTCGGATGAAAGGAGCTGAAGGCACTGTACGCTGGCTGGAACTACGAGGGATCTGCTCCTCGTCTATGAGTACCTGCAGGCAAGTAATGCAGCGCCCCAAACGGGCGTCAGTACCGCTGGTACTGAGTATGCAAAGCAACAAATGAAAGTACTGAATGTAAACAATAAAACTGATAGAACTGAAGTAATAAGGAAACAGACTGTAACTGACTGGAAATGTGAATTCAAGACTGTCCTTAACTACACTGAAAGGAGTAGGAGTCGTACCTGGTAACGTGGCATTCTACTGTCTATCCATCTATATCTAGCATAACATAGCATAACATAGCACACATGAACCTTACCTGGCCCCCATAAGCCGGAAGGTACAATCATCACACAATCTATACCCCTACCCGGGTCATCCCATCTCCCCTAGTAACTATAAGCATCCTGCCGGTTCCCTGGGTATGCACTTGGGCCCACTGAGCCCCTAACTATAACTGTAATTGAGTCCGGAGGACTCCTGAAATCAACACCCCGGGCGCAAGCGCTCGACGGGGGTGTAGCCGACCAAGGCATAATATGGGAAATTGTCATCCCATCTTTGTCCCTAGCGGACAGCATGCCACTTTGTAGAGCGACGTATCCTCGCCCTCTGGCGGACGAGTCGATATAGCTATCAACCCTGGGGCAGTCATGGATGCTAGGTAATCCAGCGCAAAACAACACAAGCAAGTCTCAACTGATAATAATACTACATATAATACATGCTGAAACTGATAATAATACTGTATATATATATATATATATATATATATATATATATATATATATATATATATTCTCGGACATGTTGTACTGAATCTGGTACTGAAACAAGATATAATATTACTGGAATATTCTGTTGAGAATCATGTTATTCAACTAAGTTCCATGCTAAATACGAGTTAATATTTCTAACGGGCGTTACTAAATTCATACTGAACATAATATACGGCTTCTGAAACATTCTACTGGAATTTGTACCATTTTACTATACTGAAACTACTAGCTTGCCAAAAGAAACTGGCTTTACATCTCTTAACTACCGGCTTCCTGATTAACTGGCGTAGCTCCTAATATTCAGCTATTTCCCCAACTGTATTCATATTCACAAAGGAATATAATTAATTCTACTATTATTTTAGAGAGAAACCATACTTACAAATATATTTACTTCCTATTCTTCGACTTATCGAAGCATGGACAAAAACTAGCAATTTCTAGGGAGTCTAGAAGGTAGAAATAGTTACTTTAATGCCGGGAGTGTATTAACACTAGTTTGGAGCAATTCCAATCACTTTGACTCGGCGGGTCACTGCTTCGCCAGGCGATACTTGAGAAACTAACTCCGTAGGAATTCTCCCTACTGCTTTATACTTCGGTACCCGAAGTTAATTTGAGTTTGGACTGCGTTTAACAGCGTAATCGGATGAAAATCTACGTTAACCCTTCATCCTCTCCGTTTTCTGGTCGTTTTCACTAAGAATAATATAAGAAATGACTTAAAAACAAAGTGGGAGGCCTTATATACTTGGGGCCTTTAAGTCGCATTTGTCGAATGAGACTTATAAGTCGCATTTGTCAAATACGATTTATAAGTCGTATTTGCCTTGCAATGCTCCGACTTGGCGCTTGTCCGGTCTCTCCCCGGGCCCTTTTTCCGCACATATGGCATTTTAAAACTCTTAACCAACATGCGAATAGGCCAACTAAGTGTCAAGAACTTATGGGGTGTAATATCCTTCCCCCCTTAAGAACATTCTTCCTCGAATGTTAACTTCCGTTTACAGAAGTTTTAACTTGCTCTACCTTTTCTGGAAAAATTTCGGCAGAGTTTCCCCTTTAATATGGACTATCTCAAAAATCCTGAAATGTAGAAAAGTCTAATACAGGTACTCCATATAATACTATGGCATCCATTACATAATAAACTGAAGTCAACATCTCACTCATACACATGAATATAAAGCAACTCATGAAACAGCAATATCAACATACCTCTGACTAACTAAGTCTGAAATAACTGAGGGTATCTGGCTTTCATATCTTCTTCTTCTTCCCAAGTCATTTCCTCTCAGTTCCTGTTACGCCATAATACTTTGACAGAAGCAACACCATTAGTTCTTAATCTGCGGATCTGCCGGTCTAGTATGGCTACTGGAACTTCTTCATAGGCCAACTCCTCTGTAACCTGAACGTCTTCGACTGGGACAATTCTGGAGGGATCTCCTATGCACTTTCTCAGCATTGATACATGGAAAACTGGGTGGACAGATTCTAACTCTGGAGGTAAGTCTAACTCATATGCCACTTGGCCTATTCTTCGGCAAATCCGATAAGGCCCAATAAACCTCGGGCTGAGCTTGCCTTTCCTGCCAAATCTCATTACACCCTTCATCGGCGAAACATTCAGAAACACCCAATTACCCACATTAAATTCCAAGTTTCTGCGCCGCACGTCAGCATAAGATTTCTGGCAGCTCTGAGCAGTCAGTAAACGTTCTCTGATAAGCTTTACTTTTTCCTATGACTGATGAATGATATCTGCCCAATCAATGCTAATTCTCCTACCTCAAACCAACCAACTAGAGATCTGCACTTTCGCCCATATAATGCCTCATAAGGCGCCATTTGAATGGCTGAATGGTAACTATTATTATAGGAGAACTCAATGAGTGGTAAATGTTCATCCCAGCTACCTCCGAAATCCAACACACATGCTCGCAACATATCCTCGAGCGTTTGAATGGTGCGTTCTGCCTGCCAATCTATTTGAAGATGGAAAGCTATGCTCAGGTTAACCTGCGTCCCCAAACCTCTCTGAAACGATTTCCAAAATTTAGCTGTAAACTGCGCCCCTCTGTCAGAGATAATGGATATTGGAACACCATGCAACATGACTATTTCTTTGGTATACAGCTCAGCATAATCCTCAGCGGAAAAGGTAGTCCTTACTGGCAGAAAATGAGCTGATTTTGTCAGTCTGTCAACAATCACCCAGATCGAATCATATCTACGCCTGGTGCAGGGTAATCCTGCTACAAAATCCATATTTACTGCTTCCCATTTCCATAGAGGCACAACTATATCCTGAGTCAGTCTGCCTGGTATCTGATGTTCAGATTTTACCTGCTGGCAGTTGGGACACTGAGCTACAAATTCTTCTATCCCCTTCTTCATTCCTGGCCACTAGTAGATTTCTTTTATATCATGGTACATTTTCGTCGAACCTGTGTGGAGAGAATAACGGGCATAATGTACCTCGCCCATAATCTGCTGGCGAAGCCCTGCAACGTCTGGAACACAAAGGCGATCTTTATATCGTAATACCCCATCCTCGGTTGTCTGAAAATCTGTCACCTCTCCTTGCTAACTCTGTTTCTAAGCTGAACCAGGCTAGGATCTTCACACTGTCGTTCCTTTACTTCCACGACTAAAGACGACACTGCGGTGTTTTGGATTACCGCTCCGTTGTCCTCTATTTCTGCTACACGAACGGCTAAATTGGCTAATTGATGCAATTCCTGGGCTAATTCCCGCTACTCAAGATGTAAGTGTGCCAGACTTCCCATAGATTTACGGCTAAGGGCATCTGCCACCACATTAGCTCTCCTTGGGTGATACAGAATATTCACATCATAGTCTTTCAACAGCTCTAACCAGCGACGCTGCCGCAAATTCAACTCTTTCTGGGTGAAGATATACTGTAGGCTCTTATGATCAGTGAAAATATCCAAGTGGACGCCATATAAGTAATGTCTCCACATCTTTAAGGCGTGAATCACTGTGGCCAATTCCATGTCATGGGTAGGATAGTTCTTTTCATGTTTCCTCAGCTGTCTGGAAGCATAACCAATTACTTTACCATGCTGCATCAACACACATCCTAACCCAACACCCGAAACGTCACAATAAACTGCATAACCTTTTGTACCTTCTGGCAATGCTAACACTGGAGCTGATGTTAACCTGTCTTTCAATTCCAGGAAGCTCTACTCACATGCCTCAGTCCACTGAAATTTTGCTGCCTTCTGCGTCAGTTTAGTCAGAGGTGCTGCTAAGGTGGAAAATCCTTCAACAAACCTTCTGTAGTACCCTTCTAACCCCAGGAAACTGCGTACCTCGGTCGGAGTGGTAGGTCTGGGCCATGCTTTTACTACTTCTATCTTCTGTGTATCTACCTGTATACAAGCATCCGACACGATATGACCCAAAAAGGCTACTGAATTCAGCCAAAATTCACATTTCAAGCAACTTGGCATACAACTGACGGTCTCTGAGAATCTGGAGCACTATCCGCAAATGATCCTGGTGGTCTGCCTCTGAGCGAGAATACACCAGAATATCGTCAATAAACACTATCACAAACAAGTCTAGGTATGGTCTGAAAATACTGTTCATTAGGTCCATAAACACGACTGGAGCATTCGTTAGCCCAAAGGACATGACTAAGAATTCAAAATGGCCGTATCTGGTCCTGAAGGCAGTCTTTGGAATGTCCCTTTCACGAACCCGAATCTGATGATATTCGGACCTTAAGTCAATTTCGGAGAAATACCTGGCTCCCTATAACTGATCAAATAAATAATCTATTCTGGGAAGCGGATACTTATTCTTGACTATGACTTTATTAAGTTGCCGATAGTCTATACACATGCGGAGGGAACCATCCTTCTTTCTCACAAACAAAACTGGCGCACCCCAAGGTGAAGTACTCGGCCTGATAAAGCCCTTATCTAATAAATCTTTCAACTGCTCCTTTAGTTCTCTGAGTTCAGTAGGAGCCATGCGATAAGGGGGAATTGATATGGGCTGGGTGCCTGGTAATAAATCAATTGCAAAGTCTATTTCCCTTTCTGGGGGAATGCCAGGTAACTCATCTGGAAATACATCGGGGAATTCATTCACCACTGGAAAAGACTGGAGAGTCAGAGGCTCTACCCGAACATCCTGAACTCTAACAATGTGGTAAATGCACCCGTTGGCTATCAACTTTCTCGCCCGAAGATAGGAAATAAACCTAAATTTTGGCATAGCTGTACTGCCCTTCCACTCTCATACTGCCTCCCCTGGAAAGTGGAATCAGACCGTCTTGGTCCAGCATTCTACATTGGCATAGCATGGAACTAACCAATCCATACCCATAATGGCATCAAAATCAACCATTTCTAACTCTACCAAATCTGCTGCGGTCTGACGGTTAGCAACCTCTACTGTACACCCTCGATAAACCCTTTTGGCTATAATAGAGTCACCGACGGGTGTAGATACTGAAAAGGGTTGCTGAAGCAATTCTGGTAGAATACTGAACTTTCGAGCCACTAATGGGGTAACATAGGACAAGGTAGATCCCGGATTGATCAATACATAACCAGGGTGAGAGCAAATAGTCATCATACCTGTCACAACATCTAGAGACGCCTCTGAATCCTGTCTCCCTGGTAATGCATAGGTACGGCTTGGCCCCGCACCCGAACTGGAGGCCCCTGATCTGCCTCAGCCTCTACCTGCTGGAACTGAGGGACTGCGCCCTGCTGGGGATGCTGGAGCTCGTGACCCTGTTGATGACCTGTCCTGTCGATCCCGGTCACCCTAACCTCTGGATGGGCAATCTCTCATCAGGTGACCCTCTTGGACACAAATATAACACCCGGTAGAGCCATATCTGCATGCTCCAAAGTGGCATCGGCTGCAAATAGGGCAAAGTGGTAGTGTATACCTACTCTGCTCTGCCTTCCTCTATTGCTGTGAATCTACTGTCTGCGAACCTCTGCCGGACTCTGACTACCCCTGACGACTAAACCTGCCCCTCTGCTGCTGTGATGGAGGCGGGGGTCTGGGTGGCCTATCTGACAATCGTGGCCTGGGTCCTCCCCAGACCTCCCCCTGTAACTCAACTGGCCTGTCCCTGTGGCGTTGTTCCTGACTGGTTCTTCAGATCTCCCGTTGCCGCTGTCTGATGCCCTCAATATTCTGAGCGAATGCCTGAACTCGGGAAATATCCATGTCCTTTCGCAGAGTAGCTGTAATACAAGTCTCAACATACTCTGGATTCAATCCCATGATGAAACAGTGTACTCTTGATGGCATGGTATCAACAAAGGCTGGCGCATACCGGGCCAAAGAATCAAACCGCAGGGCGTATTCTCGAACACTCATTGCCCCCTGCTCCAGGTGTAAAAACTGATCAACCCGGGCCTGTCGAATCTCCCGTGGTAGATAATGATCCAGAAAAGCCTCTGAGAAGCCGGACCAGGTTGGAGGGGAAACATCTCTCCCTCGGGACCTTTCCCAACTCTCATACCACAACACGACGATGTCCCGTAATCGAAATACCGCCAATTCGATCGACTCTGTGGGTGTGGCATGCATTACCCTGAAGATTCTCTGCATCTGGTCTAGAAAATCCTGGGGGTCCTCTGTCCTATCCGTACCTGTAAACTGTGGGGGACTCAGTGCCAGAAATTCTCGAACCCTTGAACTCTCGGGCCCTCCTAATGACTCTACAGCTGTAGATGGCATCGACTGACGCTGAGCGGCCATCATTTGTGCTAACATGACTACTGCACTCCTGACCTCCTGGTCAGACGGTACAGGTATGGGGACTGCTGGAGGTGGTGTCGTGCCAAGTGGCTCTTGATGTGGTGGAGACTGCTGAGAAGGTCGGGACGATGCCTCTGTATCTCCCTCAGATCGGGATGATTCTAAACGAGGCTGAGGCATCCTGCTGGTGCCTTCTCCTGCTGCTGTATCAAACCTTCGGCCTATGCTAGGATGTTGCTGGTCTGACATTTTATCTGTTAACAAAGAGTATAGTAAGCTCTAGGGACTCAACCCTATATGATACCGCTCTATAGCACGACTGAATTAGAAGAAAGAGTAACTATCCTATCATGCCTTACAGCTTCCTGTCTATAGTATGTGGTGCACAACACATCTATAGACAAGACTCTACAGCACGGCTTGCAGACTCCCTGGGATATGACCAGCTCTGATACTAAGTTTGTCACGCCCCTCCTAGGGAGGCATGACTGGCACCTGGTGCCCTACTAGGATCTAGACTGCTGGACTACTGAGCCTAAGCACTTCTGGTGCCAGGCTGGCTCTAATTTTGGATTTATGAAAATAACGGGCTATATAACGGCTGTAAATACATCCTCCGACCGACAAGGCCTATAGCCACCTGTAGGAATATAACATCTACCCAGAACAACTGAACATAAGGGAACCTATGCGGGCCGACAAGGCCACCATGCTTACTCGTTCATATGAGAAATGAAAACAAGTACCAAGCTACTATGTGATCGAAAAGGTCACCACTACCAACTGAATAAGGCCCCACACGGCCGCTGCATACAACTGAAACACACAAATGGCCCCACATGGCCTACACAGCTAACCACAGGGAATATATACAATTCGCAAGCCTCTAAGAAAAACAAGATGGTCGGGACAAGGCCCCGGCCTACCCATACTGTAAAATAAAAGGGAAGTCAACCTTTGTATTTCGAGCTCCGAATGAAAGGAGCTGAAGGCGCAGTACGTTGGCTAGAACTACGAGGGATCTGCTCCTCGTCTATGAGTACCTGCAGGCAAGTAATGTAGCACCCCAAACGGACGTCAGTACCGCTGGTACTAAGTATGCAAAGCAACAAATGAAAGTACTGAATGTAAACAATAAAACTGAAACTGAAGTAATAAGGAAACAGACTGTAACTGATTGGAAATGTGAATTCAAGACTGTCCTTAACTACACTGAAAGGAGTAGGAGTTGTACCTAGTAATGTGGCATTCTACTGTCTATCCATCTATATCTAGCATAACATAGCATAACATAGCACACATGAACCTTACCTGGCCCCCATAAGCCGGAAGGTACAATCATCACACAATCTATACCCCTACCCGGGTCATCCCATCTTTCCTAGTAACTACAAGCATCTTGCTGGTTCCCTGGGTATGCACTTGGGCCCACTAAGCCCCTAACTATAACTGTACCTGAGTCCGGAGGACTCCTGAAATCAACACCCCGGGCGCAAGCGCTCGACGGGGGTGTATAAAAGCCGACCAAGGCATAATATGGGGAAACTGGCATCCCATCTTCGTCCCTAGCGGACGACATGACACTCCATAGAGCGGCGTATCCTCGCCCTCTAGAGGACGAGTCGATACAGCTCAACCCTGGGGAGGTCATGGATGCTAGGTAATCCAGCCCAAAACAACACAAGCAAGTCTCAACTGATAATAATACTACATACAATACATGATGAAACTGATAATAATACTATATATATATATATATATTCTCGGACATGCTGTACTGAATCTGGTATTGAAACAAGATATAATATTGCTGGAATATTCTGCTGAGAATCGTGTTATTCAACTAAGTTCCACACTAAATACGAGTTAATATTTCTAACAGGCGTTACTAAATTCATACTGAACATAATATACGGCTTCTGAAACATTCTACTGGAATTTGTACCATTTTACGATACTGGAACTGCTAGCTTGCCGAAAGAAACTGGCTTTACATCTCTTAACTATTGGCTTCCTTATTAACTGGCATAGCTCAGCTAATATTCAGCTATTTCCCCAACTGTATTCATATTCACGAAGGAATATAATTAATTCTACTATTATTTTAGAGAGAACCATACTTACGAATATATTTACTGCCTATTCTTCGACTTATCGAAGAACGACCTAAAACTCGCAATTTCTCGGGAGTCTAGAAGGGAGAAATACTTATTTTAATGTCGGGAGTTTATTAACACTAGTTTGGAGCAATTCCAATCATTTTGACTCGGCGGGTCGCCACTTCGCCGGACGATTCTCGTGAAACTAACTCCATAGGAATGCTCCCTGCAGCTTTATACTTTTGTACCCGAAATTAATTTGAGTTTGGACTACGTTTGACGGAGTAATCGGACGAAAATCTACGTTAACCCTTCGTCCTCTCTATTTTCTGGTCGTTTTCACTGAAAATAATATAAAAATGACTTAAAAACGAAGTGGGAGGCCTTATATACTTGGGGCCTTTAAGTCGCATTTGTCGAATGCGATTTATAAGTTGCATTTGCCTTGCGATGCTCCAACTTGGCGCTTGTCCGGTCTCTCCCCGGGCCCTTTTCTCGCACGTATGGCATTTTAAAACTCTTAACCAACATGCGAATAGGACAACTAAGTGTCAAGAACTTACGGGGTGTAACACGATATTACCATAATAGAGCTTACGTGGTCCCGACTATTATACTCAAGTGGGCAGAGCCGTCCAAAGCCTTGTTAGGGCTAAGGACACTACCATGATATTGATATCAAGGTGAAGGCCCCTTGGGGGAAGGGGAAACTCACAAGGGAGGTCCCAAATAAACTAAACATACCTACATTGACACGTAGCTCTTAGGCATAGGGTTGACTGACCCTTAGCCTACTCGGTGCTAGACACTACTCCCAAAAACATGCATATACTCTCCATCATTTTTCGACGAAGCTGACCATCGTCTAGTGACGAAGTTGAATTATAACATATATGCATAGTCTGAAATCATAACATAGAGCCTTGGGCTCTAACCATAACACAAGTTGAAAATAGTGGGAGTTTAGACTCCAAAATAATGTGGTAAGCTAATAACATGAAATTTAGATAAATCATGAAACATACTTGATCATATGGGTTTCCCCAATACTTAAACATTCTTGACATAGACTTGACTCGAAAACATGAACATGGACAAGGTTAATTCGAAATCATACTTTCATCGTATACTTCTCATCATGCTTGAATACATATATCATAATCTCATCTTTCATGAACCTCCATGGGTGGACATCATAATTTATAAAAACTTGAAAACATAATTTGTAATTGAAAACATTGTAAAATATGCCCATTAATCATAATTCAACATTAGAAACATGTATAGATCATACCCATGATTGATACTTAGAGAATTCACATGTTGGGTGTCACGCCCCGAGTATACACCCTGGACGTAACACGGTTCTTGAAGCCACAAGTGACTCCAAGCCAACCCTTGATCTATCATTCACTAGAATTCTGAGTAAACATGCATAGCGGAACTTAAATAATAGCATGAAATCTTTAAGAAAGACAAGTCTGAAATAAAAAGTTCAAATATTTAAATAACATTGGATAATATGAAATTCATGTCTGTCTGAAAACCATCTAGCTGAGGAGTTACTGGGACAAGCCCGCAGCTAACTATAATTTTAAATAAAACTAATGAATGACTGAAGAAAGAAGTTATGCCCTCGGATGATGAGGAATCACACTTCAACTGCTGAGGTGGGATACTCTAAGCGGCTGTAACTATCTGTGCTGAACTTGAGAACCTGCAGCTGTATCATGAAACGATAAAGCATAAAAGTATGTGTCAGTACTTTTAAATGTACTGAGTATGTGAGTGAAACAAAACATGAGATAAGTACTACTAATACTAGTATGAGAGAACATGCAAGAATCAACTAATACTGCTAAACTGAATAACTGATATAACTGGGATGGTCTTGAAAGACAATGTCTGAAGGTCTAGCATGTTCCAAGTCTGATTCTGATCTGAACTGAGCTAGACTGAACTAGACTGATTAGTGGGAGAGTCTATAATCGACATATAACCACATGAGCTAAATGTGGAGTTCGATGTATACACCCCATCGGTAGGACCCAATATACCTTGCAAGGGTATAAAGGAATGAACTGGGTGATCGCAAAAGTCTGGGGCCATTCAGGCCAATAATCTGTAACTGTAACCTACGCTGGCAACATAATTTTGGGAACCTGGGTGTGCTGGAACCCCAGTCCGCTCGGTGCTAAGTTCTACTCCCACTGGAAAACCTATACTGAACTACTAGGCTGATAGCTCAAAACTGGGGTCCAAGACTAGTCAGGGACGTATAACTGCAAGTACCCTGAGAGTCTTATCGGACCAGATTATGAAACTAGGTCCTAAACTGCTCAGAGCTGCTTATCTAGAAGCGTCGTAACCATCTAAGAACAAATTGAAATCTGAACTAGCGTCCTAGGGCAAGTCAGAGTATATATCTGAAATATCTTGACTGCCTAGTGGACCAATAACTGAATTCTGATCTTGATATCTAGGAGGTACTACTGTACCTCGAGAAATTCTATAGTCAAACTGATCAGCTAATATTTTATAACTGAGTCTGAGGATTCTAAAGTTGTTACTAAAACTAAACTGACAATAATTGAATCGAGATCCACTGGTTCTATCAATATGGGGATTCCCACAATAGTAAGTTCAAGCTAAGGTTCAATATTTCAACACTGGTGCAGAGTTCAAGATTTTCCAGTCCAATGATTATGGATAAATTTTTCATCTCACAATACTTATCATTTTTGATACCACAAACTGGAGAAAAACAATTATAATCAACATAGCATAATATTCCACATGAGTTAAATGAGGTCTATCAAGAAGTTATTTTAACATTTGGAAAGTTTGCAGGGATAGAATTTACTTTTGTGAAAATAATCACTAAATAACTCATGAACTGATGGAAACCATAACTAAATGTAATCACATATATTATTCTAGATGAATTCAAAGAAATTTTCATGAATTCTTTTCACATTCGAAAACTTAGGGCTAGGATTTTTGTAGAATGAACTAGAGAGGGATTTTGGGGACACAAGGGAAGAACTATCCCCTTGTTGAATTCCAACATACGTGAAGAAGAAAACCCTAGCGAGAATCCTTGAGAAGAACTGAGAAGAAATGAAACCCTTTCTCCTGCTCTGTGCTTTCTGTCGGAGTTTCTACGCATTGTTCGTAAGGGAAATTGAGAGAAATGAATAAAAAGGTCGTTCTAACCCTTTAACTTCCCCCTATATGAATCCAAAATGACATGGTTTAGGGACTAAAAAGGTGGAAAATTACAAAAGCAACCCTGGGAACTAAAACTGAAATCTGGCTGACAGGAACCAATGGGCCTCAGAATGGGTAGTTGGTTGAAACGACGGCCCGTTGAATCTGGCTGTGGTTTCTGGGTTCAGAAACTAGGCTCAAAAGATGGTTAGGTACAACGGTCCATTGGAAGAAACAACGGGTCGTTGATACCTCCCATTGGGACTGGTAAGAAAACAAGGCATGGGGCAACGGGTGATAACAATGACTCATTGGTAGAACCAACGGGCCGTTGCATCCCCTCGTGGTTCACACTGCTGGGTCCTGGAAGCAGACGACGGGTGGTCACAACGGCTCGTTGGAGGCTACCACAGGCTGTTGTTCCCTCCCGTTGTCTCAGGGAAGGGTCCGGTAGACCCCTGAGTTGGGATTTAACGGATGACAGGACGACCCGTTGTTAGAATGAACGGGTTGTACTATGACTCGTTGTTTCCCTTCGAAGAAAGGTTGCTTCTAACCATAACCACTTACAATGGTCCATTGGTTCCACCAACAGTCCGTTATGGGGGTCGTCTGAGACAGAAAAATTTTTGGTTTCTGGTGGTTTTTCATGCAATGTCTGAATTTGGTCTAGGAAAGTTTCAGGGTGTTACAATGGGTTAAAACCCCATAGCTTCATCAACTAGAATTTTCATGAAATTGAAGAGGGATTGGGCATGGGTGTGGACGAATACACCCATTCATAACCCTACATACCTGGGAGAATCTGATTTCACAACCCTCTTGAGAGCCCAAGGAGTTTGGGGAAGAACTTGATGAATCTAAGCTTGATCACCCCTTTAACCACTAGGTTTGCATGCATGGAAGAGAATAGCTTAGAATGAACTTATCCCTTTTAAAACACACTCATATGAGCTTAAAACGACATAGTTTAGGCCTTAGGAACTTAGAAATAATGGAAAAACCCTTAATAAATTTGCAGGAAAATACTTAGTGCCAGTCCCAGTGAGGGACTAGATGAATCGTGGTCTGGGAGGATGACTCATCGTCTACTTGTCGTTTCCAGCATTTAAATCATCTCTCTGAGGGTTACCACGACTCATGGTGTACCCAATGACTCATGATGACCAAGTTGTGGTCTGCACTGTCCAAACTCTTCACCTTCAAGTCAACTCTTGACCACGTCCAACTGGATGACTCGTGGTCCCACCTGTGGTCAGCCCCCAAGCCAAAAATCAAACCAAGTCCACCCTCCCCCCCTCACGAGTCACTTAACAACTCGTGGTGCACCTTACGGGTCACTGGACGACTTGTCCTGTGACTTGGTGCAGAAAATCCTACTTTCTCCACTCCTACCCTTGGGTCTAATGTTAAGACTTTAGGGTATTACAATATCTCCCCCATGGGAACATTCATCCTCAAATGTGTATAAACATACTCAAAATCTGAAAAATGCAAACATCATACCAAATACTGAACATTTAGAGTTGAAAACTGATGGAGTGACTGACTCCGGACTAAAATACATGACTAAACTGAATCATACACACATACATTGTCATGAAAGAAACTGGGGCACATGATCTGAACATGAAACTAAATAGAGTACTATGGAGGAAATTGATACCTCAAGATCATATCTGCTTCGGCTTCCCACGTAAATCCCTCAACATGCTGGTTCCTCCACAACACCTTTACTGAAGCTATTTCCTTGTTTCTTAGCTTTCGAACCTGACGATCAAGTATTTCCACTGAACCTCCTCATAGCTAAGGCCATCCTTCACACCTACTCTCTCCACTGGAACAACCAAAGCTGCATCACCCAAACATTTCTTGAAGAGTGATACATGGAAAACTGGGTGAACTGAAGCTAATTCTGAGGGAAACTCCAACTCCTATGATACCTTGCCAACCCGTTTCATAATCCAGTACGGGTCAACATAATGGGGACTGATTTTTCCTTTCTTTACGAACCTCATCACTCCTTTTATGGGAGATACCTTCAGGAATACCTAATCATCAACTTCAAACTCAAGTTGTCTCCTCCTCACATCTGCATAGGATTTTTGATGACTCTGAGTTGTTTTCAAACTTTACCTTATAGGCTGAACCTTCTCCATAGCCTCATAAACTGAATCTGGTCCTATCGTAGTAGCTTCACCAACCTCAAACCATCCAATAGGTGATCTATACCTCTGCCCATAGAGAGCCTCAAATGGAGCCATCTGAATGTTGGAATGGTAGTTGTTGTTATGTGCAAACTCAATGAGAGGCAAATGATCATCCCAACTACCCTTGAAATCAATCACACATGCTATCAATATATCCTCAAGAGTCTGAATGGTCCGCTCTGCCTGACCATCTGTTTGCGGGTGAAATGTTGTGCTAAGCTTGACCTGAGTACCAAGTCCCATCTGAAACGATCTCCAAAACTGGGAGGTAAACTGACTACCTCTATCTAATATAATGGACAAGGGCACTCCATGCAACCGAACTAACTCCCAAATGTATAACTTAGCATAATCCTCTACTAAATCAGTAGTTTTGACCGGTAGAAAATGAGTTGCTTTAGTCAATCTGTCTAAAACCATCCAAATAGAGTCATATTGTCGGTGAGTACGAGGCAACCCCGTAATGAAGTCCATATTTATTTCCTCCCACTTCCACGTAGGAATACTAATGTCTTGAAGCACATCTCTAGGTCTTTGATGGTCAACCTTCACCTGTTGACAATTTGAACACTTATCCATAAACTCTACTATGTCCTTCTTCATGTCATTCTACCAACAAACTTCCCGTAGGTCACGGTACATCTTGATGGCACCTGGATGAATAGAATATCTGGAACCATGAGCCTCATGCAACATCCACTCCCTCAAGTCATCAACACTCGATACACACAAATGACCCTGATATCATAGCACACCATCTCCCCCTTACGAGAAGACCTCCACCTTCTGATTCTGAATGGATTCCTTCAAATTTACCAAAATTGGATCCTCGTCTTGTATAGCTTTGACCTTGGTCGCCAAGGAAGATTCTGATCCATTCTGAACAATGACACCACCATCTACCGAGTCAACAAAATGAACTCCTAGTCGTGCAAGCCAATGCACATCCTTCACTAACTCTTTCCTTTCCTCATCTACATGGGAAACACTCTTCATAGAAAGCCTGCTAAGAGCATCTGCCACCACATTAGCCTTGCCTGGATGATAAAGGACACTCATATCATAATCCTTGAGGAGCTCCAACCACCTCCTCTAATGTAGATTCAGATCCTTTTGGTAAACACGTACTGTAAGCTTTTGTTGTCCATAAACACATCTACATGGACTCCATATAGATGGTATCTCTAAATCTTCAAGGAAAATACTACGCCTCCAACTCAAGGTCGTGAGTTGGATAGCTCTTTTCATGGACTTTCAGCTTCCTAGAAGTATAGGCTATAACCTTACCACGTTGCATTAGTACACAACCAACACCGGTCCTCGAAGCATCATAATATACCACAAGCCCATCGGTATCCTCAGGTAGGGTCAACACTGGCGCTTGGTGAGTCGAGTCTTCAACTCTTGAAAGCTCTTCTCACAGGCCTTCGACCATTGAAAATTCACTTTCTTCTGGGTTAATCTAGTCAATGGTGCTGCAATGGATGAAAACCCTTCAACAAACCTCCGGTAGTATCCAGCTAAACCCAAGAAACTCCTGATATCCAAAGGATTCACTGGTCTAGGTCAATTCTTCACCGCTTCTATCTTTTGAGAGTCCACATGTACATCCTCACTTGATACTACATGACCCAAAATGCTACTAAATTTAGCCAAAACTCACATTTGCTGAACTTATCATACAACTGCGATCCTTAAGAGTTTGTAGCACCACCCTTAAAATAAGCAGCATGCTACTCCTCGCTCCGAGAGTATATGAGAATATCACCTATGAACACAATCACAAACATATCCAAATATGGATTGAACACCCTATTTATAAAATCCGTAAAAGTTGCAGGAGCATTCGTTAGTCCAAAAGACATAACTACAAACTCATAGTGACCATACCGAGTCCTGAAGGCTGTCTTCAGAATGTCACTCTCCCGAACCCTGAGCTTCTGATAATAGGATCTGAGGTCAATCTTTGAAAAGTACTTAGCACCCTGAAGCTGGTCAAACGAATCATCAATCCTGGGGAGAGGATACCTATTCTTGATGGTGACTTTGTTCAATTGCCGATAATCAATGCACATCTGAAGGGAACCATCCTTCTTCCGGACAAAGAGAACTGGTGCACCCCATGGGGATTTGCTAGGTCTGATGAAATCCTTGTCTAAGAGATCTTTCAATTGCTCTTTTAACTCTTTTAGCTCGGCGGGGCCATTCTGTAAGAAGGAATAAATATAGGCTGCGTATCGGGAAGAAGGTCAATACCAAAATCGATCTCTTGCTCGGGAGGAACTCCCGATAAATCATCTGGAAACACTTCTGGATATTCATATACTACGGGAACTAATTGGATAGTCAGGGTTTCAGACGTAGCATCCTTAACCCTAACTAGATGGTACATGCAACCCTTAGAAATCATCTTTTTAGCCTGAAGGTAGGAAATGAAATGACCTACAGGTATAGTTGAACTACCCTTCCACTCTAGGACTGGCTCACCCAGAAATTGGAACTCTATTGCACGGGTTCTACAATTTACTAAGGCATAACATGCATGTAGCCATTCCATACCAAAGATAACATCAAAATTTGTCATGGCTAGCTCTAGTAAATCTGCTGAGGTGATTTTCTAAAGGGATGTGACGGGAAAATTTCTATATACCCGTTGAGCTATACCTGAATCACCGACTGGAGTAGAGACTGAGAAGGGTTCTGATAGGATCTCGGGACTGACTCCAAAACTACTAGCAACATAGGGCGTCACAAAAGATAAAGTATCCCCTGGATCTAACAATGCATATACATCAAGGTGGAATACTCGTAACATACTAGTGACTACATCTGGGGAGACCTCCTTCTCCTGACCTGATGCTAGGGCATAGAATCTGTTCTGGCGGTAACCACCACCTGCACTAGTCGATGCACCCTACTGAGCTGAGTGTGTTGATGGGGCTGCTAAGCTAGTAGCTAGGCCTCGACCCCTATCATGGCCCTGTTTGGCTGTTGGACAATCTCTAAGCATATGTATGAGCTTCCCGCACCTAAAACAAGCACTTGTATTGGCTAAGCATTGACCCGTGTGTCTCCGACCACACTTGCCACACTATGGGATGCTGGACTCTGCGAGTCTGCTCCCCTGACCTCGATAGCCTGATGCTCGTCCCCTCTAGTCACGCCTAGATTTGGATGGCACACTCATAGCTGATGTTCGCGGTCTGCTTCGGTTATTATTAAGTATTATCAACCGACACGCAAGTGCACGTGGTCAAACAAGTAATAAAGTGGCTAAGTAGCCAAGTATCGATCCAAGGAGGCTGCTCTAGATATGTAAAACTGCCTAGTTTACTATATCTCTATTCTATTCCTAACTATGTTAACAACAATCCAACCAAGAGTTGAGTGAGTTTTTGTTTCTAAACTATTTATATACTACAATTAATGACAACTATTTACTTTTGCATTTAGACAATGGATATGCGCATGCCAAGGTTAAGAACGAGTAATGAACTTGATAATCATGATAATTTAGTTATCCTCTTCCTCATGTTGCTAGCCAAGAACGTTTGCCTAGAAATTAAAACTTTCGTATTTAATTTCACTTTAGAATCATAAACCATCCGTCTACATTTCTGTGATCAAATGCAATTTATGACCTAGCACTACAATTCCGGTTCCTAAATTGACTAATACGGCTTTCAAGTATATTTCTATCAAGAAAGCACATCAAAACCCAATTTTCCCAAATCAAGTTAAGAACAATACCCTATTAATTCACAACTTTCCAATTTCGTGCTCTCTCGAGTGGAATTGGACTTTTTAGATATACATTAATGGTGGCCAATCAATAATGTAGTAAGCACAAGAATTAATAGAACAACATGCAAGAAGAAGAAGAAACCATATCAATTATCACCAAAATTCATTACACAAGTTCAAGACCTCAGCAAAGAAGGGAATTAGCCACTCATTCTTGGATTAATCATCCTAAAATGAGTGTAAGTCATGCATACAATTGAAGGAAAGAAGAAAGGAAGAGAAGAAAACTCTTAGCTTTTCTATTCTTCAACTGCCACAAACCCACGTTCCTGCTCTCCACTTCTGAACTCAGTCTAAAAACTCCAAAACTAAAAAAAAACTACTTAAAAATAAACCTAAGTGTGCTATTTATACTAGTGGGAAATTTTTCCCGGAATAACAAGTAACGTGTCACGGAGTCCAACGCGGAGGACTGCCTCCGTGACACGGCGTGGACGCGGACCCTCTCTGGAAATTGCAGGGTCCGGATAATTGGCCTCAACGTGGCACGGAGGCCATCGCGGAGGCCTATCTCCGTGCCACGGAACTGACGCGCAGGCACACTGGAAATTGCCTAATTAATTCCTGCCCAGGCAGTGTGCTACCGCGATGGCAGCGTGGCACGGCTCCATCGCGGAGCCAGTGTAAAATGTGCCATCCAAGGTCTTTTCCATGCTCGCATCCAAGTCCAACTCCGACATAGTTCCAACACGCATTTTAGCTCCTAAAAATCACATTATCCTGAAAAAAAAATGCTAATCATGTTGGTTAGTATAAATTCGCATTTTATTACCAAATACATGATATTATATACACATTGCACAACAAACAAGGTAAAAATGATACGTTTGAGTATCACTTGGGCATATAAATCTGCCCAAGATCACTTACCCCACACTTAAATCCATGTTCGTCCTCGAACAACACATACACAACTCATGCAAATTACATCCCAACCTTCGTCACTATGGTGCAACATTTTACGCTACGGTCATACCGATTATTCAATTCTTGCAAATCATCAAGAAAACATGCTTGGTCGTACAAAACAATGACCTTAATACATCGAAGCTTCCTAAACTTTTAAGAATTGATTCTTGATATCGGCAAACTCATGCAAATTGATAACGGGCAAAAATATATGCCCGAGATACTCTTTATTACTTCAATTAGTCTTGTTTAGCTAAGTTATTGTATACATTTTCATGTAATTTTATATAATGTGGAGATATGTGCTAACCAACATGATTAGCCTTTGTTTTGTAGGTTTTGATGATGTTTGAGTAACTAATCCATGAGTTGGTGAAGTAGAAGCTTGGAAACGGAATTAACACGCTAACGTCGGCAAGGAAGAGGCACAAAACAGCCCACCGGCGCGTCGACAAGGTGCCACGGCAGGCAGGCCGCTCAAAACAGCCCACCTGCGCGTTGGCAACGTGCCACGGCAGGTGGACTCCGCGACCATGGGGCTACAACGCGCTGCCCAGGCAGCGTGACACGTTGCCAACGCGGCAAGGTGCTGCCTGGGCCGATTTCGGGTGATTTTCCAGAGAGCCTCCGCGTTCGTAGCGTGTCACGGAGGCCGTGCTCCGCGATGCACTCCGTGACACGTTGCTTGTTAATCCGGGAAAGATTTCTACTAATATAAATAGCACACTTAGGTTTATTTTTGAGAAGGAAGACTTGGTGGAGCAAGGACGTGGGTTAGGAGCAGTTGAGGGACGAAAAAGCTAAGGGTTTTTCTCTCTTTCTTTCTTCTTTCAATCAATTGTACGTATGATTTACACTCATTTGAGGATGATAAATCCACAAATGAGTGGCTAATTCTCTTCCTTGCTAAGGTTTTGAACATGTGTATTGAATTTTAATTGTGAATTATATGGTTTTTCATCTTCTTCTTTTACGTTGTTCTATTAATTCTTGTTCTTACTGCATTAGTGTGTGGCCAACATTAATGTACATCTAAAAAGTCCAATTTCACTCGAGAGAGCAAGAAATTGGAAAGTTGTGAATTAATAGGGTATTGTTCTTAACTTGATTTGGGAAAATTGGGTTTTGATGTGCTTTCCTGATAGAAATATACTTGAAAGCCGTATTAGTCAATTTAGGAACCAGAATTGTATTGCTAGGTCATAAATTGCATTTGATCATAGAAATATAGACGAATGGTTTATGATTCTAAAGTGAGATTAAATACGAGAGTTTTAATCTCTAGGCTAATGTTCTTAGCTAGCAACATGAAGAGAAGAATAACCGAATTATGATTACTATCGAATTCATTACTTGTTCTTAACCTTGGCATGCTCTTATCCATAGTTTCAATTCAAGTAAATATTTGTTAATAGTTTTAGTATATAGTTTATAAACAAAATTATTTAACTTTTGGTTACGTTGTTGTCAACATAATTAGAAGTAAACTAGAATATAGTATACTTAAGCAATTTTACTTATCCAGAGTCTCCTTGGATCGATACTTGGCTTACTTAGCCACTTTATTACTTGTTTGACCACGTGCACTTGCGTGTCGGTTTTTAACCCCTACCAAAGCACTGAGCAAGTTTTTGGCGCCGTTGCCGGGGAGGCTAGGCGATTTGTGAAATTGTTTTAAGTATAAATTTACTGTATTTTTGTTTTATTTTCTTAAGTGTTGACAACTTGGTCTAGTGTTTGTTTTAATTCTTCTTTATTTTATTTTATTTTTCTGCTTGTTCGTATACCCTTATTGACATGACATCGTGGAATATAAATGGTTTCAATGGTGGATACTCATATTTTAGTGAATCTTGTCTGAACTATGGAGGACCCCACTTGTGGCAAAACTGTAACACGTGCAATATATGTGGGTGTCAATATGGCCATTGGGGTGATTGTCCAAAGGCATATTCCCCTCCCCCAAGCCCCTACTATGATCCTTCTGTTGTTTTTTCTGAATATAGGCATGCTGAAAATGAGGACTTGGGACGCCAAGCTCGAATAGAAGACATGTTGAAACAACTCTTGGAGCAATCAGAAGCAATGAAGGAGGCGATGGCAGTATTGAGAAATCAGCAAGAAGAGAATGCAGAGGCTCTAGAAAGGATGAGCATCAAATTCACGGAGATGATCGCTGAAGCTGAAGCGTGTGATAAATCACAGACAACAGTTTTAGCCGATATTCAAGAGGAACTACAAGAGGACGACAAGGGTGAATTTTTGGATGAAGCCCAACAATTCGAATCTCTTGAGTGTCCCCGTGATGGGCTCACACTTATGGAAAATCCATTCTTGGAAGAAGAGTTAGCGTATCCCCCAGTTGACTTTAATGGTGAGATAGATGTCGATGTCGAGAAGGTATATACAAGTAAGGAGTTCAAGCAAAATGCAGTTTCAGAGTTGAGGTGTATTGGACCACACTCTACGCATTTTTCAACATTAAATTTGGTTGACAACATAGAAATAGAGTCTTCCAAGTTTGTAGAGAAATGTCTAGAGGAGGACCAAGCACCATATATTTTGAAATTTGCTAACTCAGAAAGACAAAATGACTTCGCTTACTTAAGGACCAATAAATGCAAAAGGCAACATCTACTGTTTGGTCCTTACAATTTTTCACCACCACCCCTGGAGCATAAGAGGAAATTAGAGAAGAAATTAGGGGTGAGATTCATATCTTCAAGGTGGAGGAAAAAGTGGTGAAACTTGGTACGTCGTGCCGCGACGTAAAATTAGGCGCTGCTTGGGAGGCAACCCAAGGGTACCACAGGTACCATTTTAATTTCTTGCAATTGAGTTGATTTTTGTTTATTTTCATCTTGTGTTGTTTTGGTGGAAAGTTAAGCGCAGCTGGAGGGGAAGTCTGAGTACCCGTAGAGGAGGAAGCTAACAAGCATGGAAGAGAAAAAGTGTGGGGTCGAACACCCACTTGTCCATAGTTGAAGAAAACCATGCTGTCAGCTAGGCCTAAAGGCCTCAGGGAGTATTTCTCACCCTTTGTAACCTTTAGTTTGATGCTATGCGGACAACATGATTTAAGTGTGGGGTGAGGGAAATTTCTAGGAAATTTCAAAATTTCTGTGCTTAATGATTTTTGGTGAATGTAATGCTTGTACAAAAGTTGGTGAGAAATTTGAAAATTTGAAAAATTTGAAAATTTTTTGTGAATTAAGCATGACTTCATCACCCGTTGGTTTTTCTTTTCAGTTCTTTTCCGACGGGGGGTATTTGAACCGAAGAATAATTTTTTTTTTCTTTTCTTTTTTCTTTCTTTCCTTGGTCTGTATATAAAGTTTTTTTTAGTCATAGCTAGGGACTGTTTCCGACGATGGATGGATGACGACCGTCTTGAGGAAAATTAGTCGATAGGTTTTGGGTTTTGAAACCATAACTAATTGGTGCTGGATGTTCTTGTTATGTGCTATAAATGTTTGTAAGATGCAAGTATGTTCAGTGTGAAGCATGCAAGTGTATAACTTTGTTTGAGACACTTAGGCTCTTGAATTTGACTCAATATGATGGAAGCTTAATTCTGAATTCTTGTGATTAGCTGAGTAAGAGTCTACTGATTGTGTCTTAATTTGAGCATGTGCCATGAGTGTAAGGTTTTTGAGTATTCCGTGTTATTGTGGATTGTCTAGAACTTTCCTGGTGTGTATATAAAACGAAATGAAGGATGTGAATTGTAGGAGATGATTTAGGCATTTCTTTGAATGAACCAACTTTTTATCCCTCATTATACCTACCTTGAAAAATTAATCCTAGTTAACCCCATTGAGCCTTGAGCCTATTCTTTGACAGCTGCAACATAAGCTTAATCCTTTTTCTTTCATTAGCCTTGAAATTGAACCAAAACTCCGAAGCGCTTAAAGGAAAAATCCGAAAGGGTAAAGGAGTGAGAAGAATGGAAAAGAAGAAAAAATAGCAAATTGTAATAGTTGAGAAAAGGAAAAAGGTGCATTTGTGTGAAAATGGTTGGTTATTAGTAGGGAGTAAGAAAAGGAATGAATGAAACATATTGCTTAAGTACTCCTTACTAATAAGCTAAAAATGCCGAAAGAAATGGGGGAACAAAAGAGGAAAAAGAAAGATGAAAAGAGAAAAAGGTGAAGTGAGGGAAGGGAAGTTTGTAATGAAGGCGTGATGTATTAAAAGCGCTTAGGAAAGATAGTCACTATTACTGATCATAATAGTACCTACCCGCACCTGAGTTACATTACAACCTAAAAAGTCCTACTTGATCTTACATTCACACATCCTTATATTAGTGGAATAAAACACTAAGGGCAAGCTTATAGGTCATTACATAATGCATGTGAATTCTTTGTGAGAGTGAGCGTAATTCTATTCATGTACCCACACATGTTGTGATGTAAAAAATTGTTTTTGCGTGTGATTGGGTAACTCTCTTTCCGTGAGGGGCACATGTTGAAAGAAGGATATATTTCATGTGGGATTTCTTAATCAGATGATTTGCATGAGTTTGCTAAAATTGAGAGTCGATTCTTGAGGTTAAGAAGTCTTAACATGGTTGTACTTCATTTCAATGATCAAATCAGGCATGCTCTATTTTTAGCTTGTATCTTACGTAATCATTATAGCCGTAATCTGAATTATCTTGCTAAATTAGTTATGTAGGAGTCTCCATTTGCATGATATGTAAAAGGTTGTTCGAGGACGAACAAGGCTTTAAGTGTGAGGTTGTGATAACGGGCAAAAATATATGCCCGAGATACTCTTTATTACTTCAATTAGTCTTGTTTAGCTAAGTTATTGTATACATTTTCATGTAATTTTATATAATGTGGAGATATGTGCTAACCAACATGATTAGCCTTTGTTTTGTAGGTTTTGATGATGTTTGAGTAACTAATCCATGAGTTGGTGAAGTAGAAGCTTGGAAACGGAATTAACACGCGAACGTCGGCAAGGAAGAGGCACAAAACAGTCCACCGGTGCGTCGACAAGGTGCCACGGCAGGCAGGCCGCTCAAAACAGCCCACCTGCGCGTTGGCAACGTGCCACGGCAGGTGGACTCCGCGACCATGGGGCTACAACGCGCTGCCCAGGCAGCGTGACACGTTGCCAATGCGGCAAGGTGCTGCCTGGGCTGATTTCGGGTGATTTTCCAGAGAGCCTCCGCGTTCGTAGCGTGTCACGGAGGCCGTGATCCGCGATGCACTCCGTGACACGTTGCTTGTTAATCCGGGAAAGATTTCTACTAATATAAATAGAACACTTAGGTTTATTTTTGAGAAGGAAGACTTGGTGGAGCAAGGACGTGGGTTAGGAGCAGTTGAGGGACGAAAAAGCTAAGGGTTTTTCTCTCTTTCTTTCTTCTTTCAATCAATTGTACGTATGATTTACACTCATTTGAGGATGATAAATCCACAAATGAGTGGCTAATTCTCTTCCTTGCTAAGGTTTTGAACATGTGTATTGAATTTTAATTGTGAATTATATGGTTTTTCATCTTCTTCTTTTACGTTGTTCTATTAATTCTTGTTCTTACTGCATTAGTGTGTGGCCAACATTAATGTACATCTAAAAAGTCCAATTTCACTCGAGAGAGCAAGAAATTGGAAAGTTGTGAATTAATAGGGTATTGTTCTTAACTTGATTTGGGAAAATTGGGTTTTGATGTGCTTTCCTGATAGAAATATACTTGAAAGCCGTATTAGTCAATTTAGGAACCAGAATTGTATTGCTAGGTCATAAATTGCATTTGATCACATAAATGTAGACGAATGGTTTATGATTCTAAAGTGAGATTAAATACGAGAGTTTTAATCTCTAGGCTAATGTTCTTGGCTAGCAACATGAAGAGAAGAATAACCGAATTATGATTACTATCGAATTCATTACTTGTTCTTAACCTTGGCATGCTCTTATCCATAGTTTCAATTCAAGTAAATATTTGTTAATAGTTTTAGTATATAGTTTATAAACAAAATTATTTAACTTTTGGTTACGTTGTTGTCAACATAATTAGAAGTAAACTAGAATATAGTATACTTAAGCAATTTTACTTATCCAGAGTCTCCTTGGATCGATACTTGGCTTACTTAGCCACTTTATTACTTGTTTGACCACGTGCACTTGCGTGTCGATTTTTAACCCCTACCAAAGCACCGAGCACAAATCAACTAATCAAGAAATCCGACACGAAAATCAATCTTTCATCAAGCATGTACCCTCACAACTCGAGAGAAGCTTCCCCTTTTACGTTCGTGCAGCACACAAACATGCAAGTAGGGGCATATAAAAATTAATTTCACTCTCTCTCCCGAAAGAATTCACATGCATCATGTCATGACCCATAGGCTTGCCCTTAGTGTATTACTCCACTAATATAAAGAAATGCAATGTAGGATCAAATAGGACTTTTAATGGGTTGTATCTGGGCTATGGATCTAGTATATATATATTGGATTAGCCAATAATAGTCGCTAGCATCCTTAAGCGTCTTTTCAACTCATTCCCATCGACTCATGGACATTGTTCCTCTCTTTTCTCTTTTTCTCCCATTCATGCTGGTTTGCTTTCATACAACCCATTTCATCAGGCACACTTGACACAAAACAGAGAGTTTTCTTGTACCCTCACTATCATTTAATTACAACTAGTGCCTCTTCAACATCATCTTTTCTTTCCTCACTTTGCTTTTCTTTTCTTTTCACTCTTTTCACTCTTTAACACTTTGGGAAACATTTTCTGTTCTTTGTAAGCGCTTAAGAGATTCTTATAGACTTTAAGGCTAATGAAAAGAGGGAATAAAGCTTAGTTCATACAATTTTGGACCAAAGAAAGAAATCGGCTAAAGGCTCAACGGGCTGACTAGGATATACAACATATAAAAAGGTAGAATTTGACAAGAAAAAAATGGAAACTATCGGTTAAAACAAAGAAATGCCTACATCCTTTCTGACACTACACCTCCTTCATTTCGTTTTGTATACAAGCCAGGCAAGTTCTAGACATTTCACAATGACATGGAATAGCAAACCCTCACTCACACTTCATGCACATGCTCGAATCAAGATGCATTCACAGACTCTTTAATTAGTCAATTACATGAATTCAAGATTAAGCCTCAATCATAATGAACCAAATTCTATAGCCTAGGTAACTCAACATATTTACAAAATTGCATGCTTTCAAACGAATCACTTTCACATTTTGAACATCAGTTACAACACACAACGAAATTTTGCAACCATAAAGCAACTACAGTTTATTGATGCAATCCACCAAAGAAACTAAAAACAAAACATCTACTCCTATCGACTACATTTCCCTTAAGACGGTCGTCATCCATCCATCATAGGGAACGGTCACTAACTATGACATCGGTTCAATGGGACTATTCTCGATAAAAGAACCGAAAACAAACTCCGAGAAACCCAAAAATAAAACTTCAAAATTTTTGCAACACATCGATCATTTCGATAGAAAATATTTACAAAATATTTTGATCAGTGCAAAATCTTTTCGCAAAAATTTTGAAAAATATCGATCATATCGATAAAGAAAAAAAAATATTTACAAAATTTACAAAATATTTACAAAGGCAACCATAACTTTCAAAAACACACATCATTAGCCACAAACAAATATATACACATAAATCACAAATCAGTTCACAACAACAGGGAAAGCACAGACATACATAAACGTCAAGGAAAAATTATACAGCAAATTCAGAGCCTATGACCCAGCACCTAACTACTCCCCACCCCACACTTAAATCGAACACTGTCCCCAGTGTTCACAACAATACAAAGCACAACATATGGGTGGTGGAACTCCCTACTCAGTCGAAATATTCGACTTCCTCATCCGGTGCTGCGGCCTCGTCGCTCATATCTGAATCAGCTCCATCGTTGTCATCGGACTCCACATCAGAGTCCTCACGACGTGTCTCCTCATCAGTAGGGACGTCGTCATCAGTCGGCTCCACAAAGGCTGGCCCCACCTTGCATAAAGCTCTGGCGTTCTCGCCAAAGGGGTAGTCCAGCTCCAGCTGCCATAATTCATCCTCGGTGGTTGGTCTCCCACCTATCCGTAGCTGCAGCATCTGCATGCCGAACATACGGGCCATATACTGGTCGTCACGAGCATGTCGCTCGCCCAGAGTCAGCACCGGTCCGTGTGTAGTGTCGGGGGCCTTGGTCTTTGTCACATCGAGGGCCCTCCGCTCCAACTGCGGAATGTAATCCAAGGCCTCTTCCTCAACGTCGAGGCCTTGGAGGAAGGTGGTGATGAGTCCGCCAAACCCGTATCTGTGGCCCTGGTGTAGTCTGGCTCTCTTCATGGCGGATATTATGACCGCCCCCACATTAATCTCAAGCCCTTTCATAAGGGCATACACCAAGCAGACACGGTCCCGGGTCACGTCTGTCATATGAACTCCCGGGATCAAACACGAACATACAATTTTTAGCCATATTCTGGCCTCCCTGTTCATCTGCGAATAAGGCAGAGTCTGGTGGTAACCCCTCTCTTTTTGTCTACTCCATCGGGCTGTGGATCGAGCCCCACACAACGTACGTCTGATGTCGGCGTACGGTGGGGTGATGTTGAGCTGGCGGAGAACGTGGGCGTCTGTGTCCCGCGCTCCCACGATGGCATTAAACTGCTGGGGTTCCAGAGTGACAATCTGCCCTCTGATTTTAATAGTATGGCTCCTGATGGCCGGGTTCCAGTTGGCGTAGAATTCCCGGACCAAGTGAAGGTTGCACTCCTTGGGCTCCTGAAAGATAAAGCTGAGCCCAACTGCCTCAATCCTCTGTACGATGCGAGGGAACTCCTGTGCAAGTGGTTCCCTTGCAATATGTTCCTCGGGGAAGTACTTGTTCTCCTTATGCTTTGCGTACCACTTCTTCCCTTCCTCGGTAACCCATCGTGTTCCGTATCGGCGGTGTTGACCGCGTGGAACAGCAGGTGCAGCTGGGACAGCCGTGCCCAGTCTCATTCTCTTTCTGCCGGTGCCTGAGGTTGAAGCACCCTTGCCTTTATCTTGTCGGCTGGCCATTGTACCTGTCAATTTACACAAACAAGCACAACGTTAAGCTAAAAACTTGTTAGCTTCGGCTAAGGTCGGGTTAAACAAAATTTACCCCACACTTAGTCTTTAACAATATTTACAATATTTTAGCAAGGATAGCTCTATTTACACCCCAAACACAATCAACTATAAACATATTGCTTAGTGCGTTCACAGAAATTCGACAGCATAACGACTAGCGAACTACTCAGACTTCATGCAGCTAACCCAATCCTACTATCGACAGCTATTCACCCATAGCACTTAGCAACAATAACAACAACAAAATAGAAACAACAATACAAACATTTTATATACAACTAATCTAAGCAATTCAACCAATTCACATATTACGCAATTTACCACAAAAATTCGAGAATTAGTCGTCTTTCAACAATTATACAATATTTTTCACGGGTTGCCTCCCGTGCAGCGCCTGGTTTAACGTCGCGGCTCGACATCCTTTAAGCTCATTTACCTACTAGGGAGATGGACGATTTGTCCCAATCATGATCATCCCCCCAGTAGTGCTCTACCTTGTCCGGTGGCCTACCTAGTAACTCTCGGGAATCACTCAATCCATTCGCATTCCCATGATCAATCACGTTGATCACCGAGAGTTCCTTATAGACAGTCAGGAGCTTAGGTGCCTTGTACACGTCGAACACCTCAACCTTGTCGTGTGCTCGCATTGTGAGTTGACCCGCAGCTACATTGATCAATGCCTTTCCGGTTGCCAAAAAGGGTCGTCCCAAAATAAATGGGACTTCCGCATCTGGTTCAAAATCCAGAACAATGAAATCTACCGGAAAAATGAGGGAGCCTACCTGCACTAGCACATCCTCAACAATGCCATCCGGCTTAGCTAAAGACCTGTCTGCTAGCTGCAAGATCACTGTTGTAGGTCTAGGACTCCCTATTCCTAACTTTCTGAATACCGAAGATGGCATCAGATTTATACTTGCCCCCAAGTCGCATAACCCACGAGCTCGGATACTTTGCCCAATCGTCAGCTGGATAGTAAAACTTCCAGGATCCTTCAGTTTAGTGGGAAACCTGTTCTGAATATGGGATGTGCATTCCTCCGTTAAAGCCACCGTGGCATACTCAGTCAAGCGACTTTTGTTGGCCACGATGTCTTTGATATACTTTGCATATTTTGGCACACCCTGCAAGACATCAACAAGAGGTAAGTTAACATGTACCTGTTTAAGTACCTCCATGAATTTCTGGAAACACGCCTCCTCCTTGTGTTTCTTAAGTCGTTGAGGGAACGGGGGTGGAGGCCTTGCTGGTTCAGCTTCTTTGGTCTTCCCCGTATCTGAGGTTTGTTCTCCCTCAACATCTGTTGCTCCTGACTTCTGAGGCGGTCTTTCCGGTTCCACCTCCTTTAATTGTAAACCACTCCTCGTGGTCACTGCATTCACCTGCTTAGGATTGGGATCCGTGTCGCTAGGTAGTCCTCCCCTTGGTCTAGTATTTTGGGCACTAGCAAATTGCCCAAACTGATATTCAAGAGCCTTGGTTGCCAATTGATTGTTCTTTACTTCGGCTGCCAATTTGACATAGTCAGCCTGCAATTGTGCCTGGTTGGCAATCATGGTCTTGAACATTTCCTCAATAGTCGGTGATGGTGGTGGAGGAGGGGCATTGTGATTTCTGAACTGATTCTGATAGCCTTGTTGCCCTCCTTGGTTTCTGTGCATACCCTGCCCTAAACCTTGGCCTTGTTGATTGTTGCTACCCCACAAAAAATTCGGATGATTCCTCCAATTCGAGTTGTAGCCACCACCAAACTGCTGTTGATTCCTCTGTGCATTGCCCACAAAGTTGACAGAATCAGGATTTGCACCACAGCATTCAGCTGAATGCTCACTACTACCACACACTTCACACCACATCTGTTGGACTGCATTGACTGAGGCTGAAGGCTGGTTCAAATTCATATTGCTGAAGTGAGTGTTTAACTGATTTTGCAAAGCAGCTATCTGTGCAGCGATAGCTGTGAATCCATCCACTTCAAGCACTCCCGCTGCTTTCCTTGCTCCACCTCTTCAAGAATCTGCATTCCATTCCGGATTGCCTTGTGAAATTCGGTTGAGCAAAGTGTACGGCTCCTCATAAGTCTTCTCCAGCGCTTGCCCTCCAGCTGCTGAGTCTAACAAAATTTTAGTGTGGGGTTCCAAACCCTCAATAAAAGTGTGTACCAACACCTCATTTGACTGATGATGATGAGGACAGTCCCGCAACATGGACTTGAATCTTTCCCAGGCTTGATAAAGCTTTTCTCCTTCCCTCTGTTTAAAACTTAGAATCTGACTTCTAAGTTTAGCTGTTTTACCTAAAGGGAAAAATCTGATCAAAAACTTCCTTGCAAGATCATCCCACGTTGATATAGAGTTGGGTGGTTCAGCTTTTAACCACCTCTTGGCTTCACCGAGTAATGAAAATGGAAATAAAGTGAGCCGAACATAATCAGGTGACACTCCAGCGGGTATGTAAGTGTCACTTATCTCCAAAACGTTCTGGAGATGTTGTTGCAGATCTTCGTGAGGGAGACCGGTAAACTGCCCGCTAGTGTGCAAAAGTTGCACCATATTTTGCTTTAACTCAAATCTCCCTCCAGGCTCTGGTTTGCGGATGCTGGAATGTACATTATTAGCGTGTGGGATTGCCACTTCGCGAACCGGCCTGGCTGCTACTTCCTCGGGCACTAACACTGCCCGCACAACTGGTGGATTTGGTTGCTCCATCATAGACTGTTTAAGCAACTGCAGCTTCTTCCGAAGAGCTTCTCTACGTTGACTATGCAATTCACGTTATGGCTCTAAGTAAGATTCCACCAGCTCCTTGTCCCTCGCCAGTGTTCACAGAAATAAAAACCTGCAAAATACAGGCCAAGACCAAGTTGTTAACACTTAAGAAAATAAAAATACAAATACAGTAAATTTACACTAAACAAGATTTTACAAATCGCCTAGCCTCCCCGGCAACGGTGCCAAAAACTTGTTCGCGGTCTGCTTCGGTTATTATTAAGTATTATCAACCGACACGCAAGTGCACGTGGTCAAACAAGTAATAAAGTGGCTAAGTAGCCAAGTATCGATCCAAGGAGGCTGCTCTAGATATGTAAAACTGCCTAGTTTACTATATCTCTATTCTATTCCTAACTATGTTAACAACAATCCAACCAAGAGTTGAGTGAGTTTTTGTTTCTAAACTATTTATATACTACAATTAATGACAACTATTTACTTTTGCATTTAGACAATGGATATGCGCATGCCAAGGTTAAGAACGAGTAATGAACTTGATAATCATGATAATTTAGTTATCCTCTTCCTCATGTTGCTAGCCAAGAACGTTTGCCTAGAAATTAAAACTTTCGTATTTAATTTCACTTTAGAATCATAAACCATCCGTCTACATTTCTGTGATCAAATGCAATTTATGACCTAGCACTACAATTCCGGTTCCTAAATTGACTAATACGGCTTTCAAGTATATTTCTATCAAGAAAGCATATCAAAACCCAATTTTCCCAAATCAAGTTAAGAACAATACCCTATTAATTCACAACTTTCCAATTTCGTGCTCTCTCGAGTGGAATTGGACTTTTTAGATATACATTAATGGTGGCCAATCAATAATGTAGTAAGCACAAGAATTAATAGAACAACATGCAAGAAGAAGAAGAAACCAGATCAATTATCACCAAAATTCATTACACAAGTTCAAGACCTCAGCAAAGAAGGGAATTAGCCACTCATTCTTGGATTAATCATCCTAAAATGAGTGTAAGTCATGCATACAATTGAAGGAAAGAAGAAAGGAAGAGAAGAAAACTCTTAGCTTTTCTATTCTTCAACTGCCACAAACCCACGTTCCTGCTCTCCACTTCTGAACTCAGTCTAAAAACTCCAAAACTAAAAAAAAACTACTTAAAAATAAACCTAAGTGTGCTATTTATACTACTGGGAAATTTTTCCCGGAATAACAAGCAACGTGTCACGGAGGCCAACGTGGAGCACTGCCTCCGTGACATGGCGTGGACGCGGACCCTCTATGGAAA
Source organism: Datura wrightii (assembly GCA_035772735.1). NCBI lineage: Eukaryota > Viridiplantae > Streptophyta > Magnoliopsida > Solanales > Solanaceae > Datura > Datura wrightii. The sequence continues at coordinate 105,193,175 of JASDFA010000007.1, forward strand.
TTGCAGGGTCCGGATAATTGGCCTCAACGTGGCACGGAGGCCATCGCGGAGGCCTATCTCCGTGCCACGGAACTGACGCGCAGGCACACTGGAAATTGCCTAATTAATTCCTGCCCAGGCAGTGTGCTACCGCGATGGCAGTGTGCTACCGCGATGGCAGCGTGGCATGGCTCCATCGCGGAGCCAGTGTAAAATGTGCCATCCAAGGTCTTTTCCACGCTCGCATCCAAGTCCAACTCCGACATAGTTCCAACACGCATTTTAGCTCCTAAAAATCACATTATCCTGCAAAACAAATGCTAATCATGTTGGTTAGTATAAATTCGCATTTTATTACCAAATACATGATATTATATACACATTGCACAACAAACAAGGTAAAAATGATACGTTTGAGTATCACTTGGGCATATAAATCTGCCCAAGATCAGCTGACAGCGCTGGGGTTGAAGATCTCTGGTGGGACTGCTAACGGTGCCCAACGGCAAGTCTCTGCTGGGAGAATCCAAAGTTATCAGTCTTGGCCCTCCTGGCCTCTCTCTCCCGCTCACTCACCTGTATCGCCTCTATCTGCTAGGCGTACATAACTATCCGAGGAAAGTTAATGTCCTAATAAAGCATCGCAATTCGACAATCTTTGGCCAAATAGTCTGCTATCCCATGCATGAACTGACTCACTCGGGGTCTCTGATCTATGACCATCTCAAGTGCATACTTGGACAAGCATGTGAACTCTAAAGCATACTCCTGGACCATCATCCTACCTTCCTTCGGGTTTACAAACTCAGTTGCTTTAATCTTCCTCATCTCATGAGGGAAGAACCGATCAGAAATGTGGTATGGAACTCATCCCAACTAATAGGGTCTGCTCTAACTGCCCTACTGTCTTTCCATTGTCTGAACCAAATGTGCGCAACCCCTTTCAACTAGTACAAGGCTAGATCTGCGCACTCCTCCCTAGCTACCCCCATGATCTGGGTGATCTTCATAACTTCATCAATAAACTCATGTCGATCCTCATCCACCTTTGATCCAAGAAACTTTGGAGGGTTCATCCATAGAAAATCTTTGACTCTTGCCGCTACCGCATTCCCATTCTGAGGGACATACGCTACTGCCTGTTGATTGAGTTGAGCGGTCAAAGCCTGAGCTAGCATCTGAATGGTACCCCTAAACTCTATGTGAACCACCTGCTCGGGTACATGATCCTCATGGATGGTGGGGCCTGTTAGTGCCCATCCCATTGCTATTCTCATGGCTATTTCCATTTCCATTCCTTCTTCCACTAACTCTGCGATGAGGCATGATTCTGCAAATGCGTGTAGCACGAGTTAGAAGGACAGAGAGACATTTCATTGCATGACATAGATCATGAAAGAAGGGAACATTTCCTAAAATATTTCATAGCCTCTTAATAATAAGTGTGGCATGCTTCACAACCATGAAAAAGATTCTACTTAACGCGGCTTTCAAACACCCTAGGACACTTCAAAACCTAATGCTCTAATACCAAGTTTGTCATGACCTGAATATGGGCACGGATCAAGACACGGGACAAAGAACCCTGAGAGACTCCAAATTGACCCATGGCATGAACATGAAATCTAACTAAACAGAATCAAGTGGGACTCTAACATATATAACATACCAGAACTTGAAAATCCGATAAGATCAAACAACAAAATACATTCGCAAGTCTGAAGCTGAATACTTACTATGTCTGGTAAGCCTCTACTATTGACGAGTTGATCCCAACTAACTCACTAATGTCAAAACTGAAAACACTGAAATACAACTGAAAAGCAGGGCCCTCGAAAGATGAGAACGCACTAACTCTGGCTGGAGAGGGCTAATACTAGGGATCTAGCTAACAGCGGGACTGAGCCTGAATATCCTAGCCTGTATCATGAAAAAAAACAACATAGAGTATGTGGTCAGTACATGAAATATACAGAGTATGCAAGGTAAGTACAACCGATAAGTAAGTAAAATCAGTGATCATGGATAACATAAAACATTTCATCATACGGGTTGATCTTGGGCAAATTTGTATGCCCAAGTGATACTCAAATGCGTCATTTTGCCTTGTTTATCTATCGAATGATGTTTGTACATTCTCATGTGAATTGTAATAAAATGTGAATTTATACTAACCAATATGATTAGCGTTGTTTTGCAGGAAAAATATAAAGTTATGGAGCTAGGATGCATGTTGGGAGAGATCGGGATTGGACTCGGAAGCTAGCAAGGGAAAAAGCACAAGGAAAGCACGAATTAAAGGGGCTCTGCGATGGAGCCGTGTCACGCTGCCATCACGGATGCATTCTGCCTGGATGCAGAAATTTTGCCAAATTCCAGTGAAGGTGCGCATTGGGGCTGTGGCACGTTGGCCTAGCCCCGCGTTGCACGTCGTGCCACGTTGGGCCTTAATACCTGGACAACCGGATTCCAGTGAGGGTTCGCGTTGGTGGCGTGTCATGGAGGCAGTGCTCCGCGATGCACTCTATGACACGTTGCTTGTTATTCCGGAAAAAATTCCCACTAGTATAAATAGCACACTTAGGTTTTATTTTAGCAATTCTGACTTGGTGGAGCAAGAACGTGGGTTACAAGCAGTTGAGGGGACGAAAATCTCAGGGTTTTTCTCTATCTCCTTCTTCTTTATTTCAATTTCTTGTATGATTAACACTCATTTAACGATGTTTAATCCACAAATGAGTGGCTAACTTCCCTTCTTGCTGAGGTTAAGAACATTGTATTGAAATGTGATTATTGATAAATTGGTTTTCATCTTTTCTTCCATGGTTGTTCTATTGATTCTTGTTGTTACTACGTTAATGTGTGGCCAATGTTAATGTATATCTAAAAAGTCTGGTTTCACTCGAGAGAGCAAGAAATTGGAAAGTTGTGAATTGATAGGATATGATCTTTTCTTAGTTTGGGAAAATTGAGAATTGATTTACCTTCAGGATAGAGATATACCTGAAAGTCGTATTAGTCAATTAAGGAATCGGATTCGTATGGCTAGAACATGAATTTCTTTTTATCACAGAGATGTAGGTGGAAGGTTTATGATTCTTAAGTTGGGTTAAATACGAGAGTTTTAATCCATAGGCAATAATTCTTGACTAGCAACCGGAGGAAAAATTAACCAAATTGTATCGATAATTTATTTCTCTACATGTTCATTTTAGCCTCAGCATGCTCATACTTATAGTTCAAACTCAAATTGTATATTCGTTTTAGACTTAGTATAAAATTAGGAAACAAAATATCACAATCTTCTTCACACTGTTGTCTGCATTTTAGAGTTAACGTTCATTGACACTTGATTAGATTAATACCTTAGTCCAGTCCCTGTGGGATCGATACTTGGCTTACTTGAGCCACTTTACTACTTGTTCGACCACGTGCACTTGCGTGTAGTTATACCCAACAAGCCAAACAAGTTTTTGGCGCCGTTGCCGGGGTCTGGCAATTGGTAAATTTTTCTTAAGTGTCAGCTTACTATTTCTTCTTAGTGTTGACAACTTGGTCTTAGCTTGTATTTTGCAGATACTAATTTCTGTTGAACACCAGCAAGAGACAAAGAGCTGGTGGACTCATATTTAGAGCCGGAAAGACAATTTCATCGTCAAAGGAGAGAAGCTCTAGAGAAAAAGCTGCAGTTGCTCAGACAAACAATCCTGGAGCAACAACAGAATCCACCAGTTGTAAGGGCAATATTAGTGCCTGAGGAGATGGCAGCTAGGCCGGTTCGCGGGGTGGCAACCCCACATGCTAACAATGTCACATCTAGCATCCGCAAACCTGAGCCAGGAGGGAGGTTCGAGCTTAAACAAAAACATGGTGCAATTGCTGCACACCAGCGGACAATTCACAGGTCTCCCTCATGAGGATCCACAACAACATCTCCAAAATTTCTTGGAGATAAGTGACACTTACATCCCCGCTGGAGTGTCATCAGATTATGTCAGGCTTACATTGTTCCCATTTTCACTTTTGGGAGAAGCTAAGAGGTGGTTGAAAGCTGAGCCACCAAATTCTATCACCACGTGGGATGATCTTGCAAAGAAATTCTTGATACAGTTCTTTCCATCCGGTAAAACAGCAAGACTTAGAAGTCAAATTCTAAGTTCTAAACAGAGAGAGGGAGAGAATTTGTATCAGTCCTGGGAGAGATTCAAATCTATGTTGCGGGATTGTCCTCATCATCACCAATCCAATGATGTGTTGGTGCATACTTTCATAGAGGGTTTGGAACCCCACACAAAAATCTTGCTAGACTCAGCAGCTGGGGGACAAGCATTAGAGAAGACTTATGAAGAGCTGTATACCTTGTTAAATCGTATTTCGTAGGGAAATCCGGAGTGGAATGCGGATTCGTCAAGAGGAGGAACAAGGAAAGCAGCAGGAGTCCTAGAAGTGGATGGTTTTACAGCTATTGCTACACAGATAGCTGTGTTACAGAATCAACTCAACACCCACTTCAGTAACATGAGCATGAACCAGTCTTAAGCCTCAATGAATGTAGTGCAACAAATTTGGTGTGAAGTGTGCGGGAGTAGTGAACACTCAGCTAAGTGTTGTGGAGCAAATCCTAATTCGGTGAACTTTGTTGGTAATATACAGAGAAACAACCACCTACAGTATGGCAACAACTACAATTCCAACTGGAGGAATCACCCGAATTTCTCTTGGGGTAGCAACAACCATCAAGGGCAAAGTTCAAGTCAGGGGGCGCAGAGAAATCAAGGAGGGCAGCAGAACTATCAGACACAATACAAAAGCAACAATGCACCTCCTCCACCACCATCACCCAGCATTGAGGAGATGTTCAAGACAATGATAGCTAACCAAGCTCAATTGCAGGCTGATTATGTGAAATTGGCAGCCGAGGTAAAGAACAATCAGTTAGCTACCAAGGCACTGGAGTACCAGTTTGGGCAATTTGCTGGAGCCCAAAACACCAGGCCTAGAGGAGGACTTCCGAGTGACACTGATCCCAACCCCAAGCAAGTGAATGCAGTGACCACAAGGAGTGGTTTACAGCTTAAAGAGGTGGAACCAGAAAGACCACCTAAACAGTCGGGAGCAGCAGAAACTGAGAGGGAGCAAAGTGATGAGAGGGGGGAAGAAAAAGGAGGCTGAACCAGAAAGACCACCACCCCCGTTCCCTCAAAGATTAAAGAAACACAAGGAGGAGGCGTGTTTCAAAAAGTTCATGGAGGTGCTTAAACAGGTACACATTAACTTACCTCTTGTTGATATTTTGCAGGGAGTGCCGAAGTATGTAAAGTATATTAAGGACATCGTGGCGAACAAAAGTAGGATAACTGAGTACGCTACGGTGGCTCTTACGGAAGAGTGCACTTCACGGAGACAAAATAGGTTGCCCACAAAGCTCAAGGACCCTGGGAGCTTTACAATTCAAATTACAATTGGGCAGAGTATCCGAGCGCGTGGATTATGTGATTTGGGAGTGATCATTAACTTGATGCCGACATCGGTATTCAAAAAGTTGGGGCTAGGGAGTCCTAGACCAACAATAGTGATCTTGCAGCTGGCGGATCGTTCCTTAGCTAGACCTGATGGCATTGTGGAAGACGTGCTGGTGCAAGTGGGCTCCCTTATCTTCCTGGTAGACTTCGTCGTGCTGGATTTTGATCCAGACGCAGAAGTCCCATTTATTTTGGGACGTCCTTTCTTGGCGACCGGGAAAGCACTTATTGATGTAGCTGCAGGGCAGCTAACTATGCGGGCACATGACAAAGTTGAGGTATTTGATGTATTTAAGGCCATGAAGCTGCCGGCCATACATGAGGAGCTTTCAGCAATCAGTGTGTTTGATCAAGAAGAAATTCGTCAGATTGTTGAATCTCAAGACCCAATGAAAAGAGTGTTGATGAACTCCGATCATTTTGGAGATAGAGACGCTTATGAGGTGGTAAAAATGCTGAATAAGTCACAAAGGCATCTGAGGAAACAAGAATTTCAGTCTTTGATGAGGTCTCTAGAACCATTACTGAAACCATCCATTGAGGAAGCACCAAAGTTGGAATTGAAAGAATTGCCTCCTCATTTAAAATATGTCTTCCTGGGGGAAGATGAGACGTTGCCAGTCATCATCTCCGCAGAATCGACCAAGGCACAGGAGAAGGAAGCATTGGGTGTCCTCAGAAAAAGAAAGAAAGCAATGGGTTGGCAAATGTCAGATATTCAGGGCATCAATCTAGCTTTTTGCACACACAGGATTTTCATGGAGACAGGAGCAAAACCAACTGTTCAGCCTCAGCGAAGGTTAAATCCATCAATGAACGATGTGGTTAGGAAAGAAATAATTAAGTGGCTTGATGCAGGTGTGGTCTACCCGATTTCAGACAGTGAATTGCGTTCCAAAGAAAGGAGGGATGACCGTGGTCACCAATGAGAAAAATGAGTTGATTCCTACACGAACCGTCACAGGCTGGTAGATTTGCATGGACTATAGAAAGCTTAATGAAGCCAAAAGGAAAGATCATTATCCTATCCCATTCATTGATCAGATATTAGATAGGTTGGCTGGACAAGAATATTATTGTTTCCTTGATGGGTACTCTGGCTATAACCAAATAGCCATAGCTCCGAAGGACCAATAGAAGACTACTTTTACTTTTCCTTATGGGACATATGCTTTTAGGCGAATGTCATTTGGGTTATGCAATGCACCCGCTACATTCCAGAGATGCATGATAGCTATTTTCCACGACATGGTGGAGGATTTTGTTGAGGTATTTATGGATGATTTTTCTGTTTTCGGTAATTAGTTTGCTACTTGTTTGCAGAATCTTGACAGGGTGCTGGCTCGCTGTGAAGAATCCAACCTTGTACTCAACTGGGAGAAATTCCATTTCTTAGTCAAGGAAGGTATAGTCTTTGGCCACAAAGTGTCTCGCAAGGGGTTGGAGGTCGATCGTGCTAAGATCGAGGTTATTGAGAAGTTACCACCACCGATGTCGGTGAAAGGTGTTCGCAGTTTTCTTAGGCATGCAGGGTTCTACAGATGGTTCATCAGAAACTTTTCCAAAATTTCTAGACCACTATGCAGATTGTTAAAAAAAGAAGTGAAGTTTGAGTTGGATGATGAGTGTGTAAAAGCATTCGAGGAGTTGAAGCAGAAATTAATAGAAGCACCTATCCTTATTTCTCCAGATTGGGGACAACCATTTGAATTGATGTGTGATGCAAGCGATGTGGCTGTGGGAGCTGTATTGGAGCAGAGGAAAAATAGAATCTTTCATTCCATTCATTATGCAAGCAAAACACTAAATACTGCCCAAAGTAATTATACAGTCACAGAGAAGGAGATGCTAGCATTGGTGTTTGCATTTGATAAATTCAGGTCCTATTTGGTAGGTTCAAGAGTAGTGGTGTACACCGATCATGCAGCGATTCGGTATCTGTTTAACAAGAAGGATGCAAAGCCCAGGCTGATCAGATGGATCCTGTTGTTGCAAGAGTTCGACCTCGAAATTAAGGACAGAAAGGGGAGCGAAAATCAGGTGGCAGATCACTTATCACGATTGGAAAGCCGATCGCATGTGAAGGAAGGTGATAACATCAATGAGAAATTCCCGGATGAGAAGCTCTTGGAAATAGGGGAAGCAGAAGTTCCCTGGTACGCAGACATAGTCAACTTGCTAGTGAGTGGAGTCTATCCACCTGAGGCTACAGTTCAGCAGAGAAAGATATTGAGGCATGATTGCCGACATTTTATTTGGGATGAGCCATACTTATTTAAACAAGGACCGGATCAGGTGATGAGAAGATGCATCTCGGAGAGCCAGATTGCAGAGGTGTTGAGGAGTTGTCACTTTTCATTGTATGGGGGGCACCATGGAGGCGAGCGGACAACACACAAGGTTCTGTAGTCAGGTTTCTTTTAGCCTACACTGTTCGGAGACTCTATGGCATACGTTAAAATGTGCGATAGATGTCAGCATACAGGCACAATTGGTAGGAGGCAAGAGATACCACTGCAGAATGTACTGGAAATGGAGACCTTTGATGTATGGGGCATAGATTTCATGGGCCCGTTCCTACCATCATTTGGTAATTGTTACATCTTGGTGGCCGTCGATTATGTATCAAAGTGGGTTGAAGCAATAGCTTGCCCCAGGAATGACAAAAAGGTGGTAACAAAATTTGTGAAAAAACACATTCTCACCAGGTTCGGGACACCTCGAGCCATTATCAGTGATGGAGGGGCTCATTTTGTCAATGCAAGTTTCAAGAAGCTACTAGCCAAGTATGGGGTGCGCCATAAGGTGGCAACAACGTATCACCCCCAAACCAGTGGGCAAGTGGAGGTGTTGAATTGAGAAGTGAAGCAGATTCTCCAGAAAATAGTGAATGCACAATGTAATGATTGGTCAAGCAAACTTGATGATGCATTGTGGGCATACAGAACTGCTTACAAGACACCGATTGGAACTTCTCCATACCGATTGGTCTATGGTAAAGCGTGTCATCTTCCAGTGGAGTTAGAGCATCGAGCCTTCTGGGTTGTGAGGAAATTGAATATGGACTTAGAGCTAGCGGGCAAGAAGAGACTAATGCAACTCAATGAACTTGAAGAGTTCCATTAGCATGCTTATGAGAGTGCCAAGTACTACAAAGAAAAAACGAAGAGGTGGCATGACAAGCATGTGGTGCATCGTATTTTTGAGCCGGGGCAGAAAGTATTACTCTTCAATTCAAGATTGAAGCTATTTCTAGTAAAGCTGCGGTCCAAATGGTCAGGGCCATTTGAGGTAGTGAGAATGACCCTGCACGGGGCAGTAGAGTTGTGGCAAGAAGATCGGAGTGCCATGTTCTTGGTCAATGGGCAGCGATGTAAGCATTACTGGGGTGAGGACGATGGTCGAGAGAAAACATCTGTCACCCTAGAGGATGACTGAGCTTAATGACGTCGAGCCGCGACGGTAAACCAGGCACTGCACGGGAGGCAACCCGTGAAATTTTTGTAATATTTTAATAGATTTCGTAGAAAGAAAAAAAAGAAAAGGAAAAAAAAAAGAAAATAAAATAAAAAAAATGAGAAAAATAAAAATAAAAACAAAATTTGTATTTTATGTGAAACCTATAAATTCTAACCAATTTCTTGTTGTGAGATGAATTTCAGGTTGAACGGAGGATAAATATGCAAAGTATCGCAAAGGAAAAATCGAGTTAAGAAAAATAATAAAAAGTGGCAAAACAGTGAGCCTGCGCGATGGCTCCGTGTCACGGAGGGCATGCTCCGCGTTACCCTCCGTGACACGTTGAAGTGTAATCTGGAATTTTTGAAAAATTCCAGAGTACTGGCGTGATGGCTCCGTGTCAAGGAGGGCATGCTCCGCGTTACCCTCCGTGACACGTTGAAGGCAATTTCGCGTCGGGTCACACCGGGTCGCCGGGTGACCCACGCGAAAAACCTTCTTTTTAACCCCTTTTTTCCTCATTTTCCCCATTTTTTCACTCCCCTCCACGACAAACAACCCAAAATCCACCCTCCCCCAATGTGACACGGACCAAGGATCTAATTTTCTTCAACTTTTCTTCGATATCATCGAATTTAAGGTATGTTTGTTAACTTCATCTCGTTTCTTGTCTTATTTTTCCGATTTTGAGCATAAGAAGTGAGGAAAACTTGCCCTGAGAGTATATTGAGCATGAATTCAATTAAATTATTGTCGATTTTGATGTTCGTAATGTTGTTGTGATTGTATGAACTCGATAAATACATGTTTGTTTGAATGTGTGCGAAATTTGTAGCTAGGGCTTGAATTTGAATATGAAAAGGGGAAAAATTTAGTTGACATGTGAAGTTCTTGTTGGGTTGTGTATGTTGGGTGAGATGACTTGGTTGTGCTAACTGTTAATATGCTAAAAGACCGACAGATTTTCGGGGTAACGACATTGTGAGATGCAAGAAATGGGTGAATTGTATAGGTTCATGTAGATAAATTTTTTTTTGTTTCTCCTTGCTAAGTGCTATGTATAGAAAGGTGAGCGATGGTAATGTTGTGGTTAGCGGTACGAAGTCTGAGTAGTACAAAAGAATTTATACCATCGAATTCTCTGAATGCACTAGGCATATTTGTTGTGTTTTTATTTTTATGTAAATTGGAAATAAGTATGATCTTGCCGTAATGTTGTGATTGTGGCTAAAGACTAAGTGTGGGGTGGCCTAGCTTAACCCAACCTTAGTCTAAGCTAAATTTAAATTGGAATAACATTGGACCTGTCTGTTTGGTTTGACAGAAACAATGGCAAGCAGGCAAGATAAAGGGAAGGGCGCATCTACATCGGGCGGCGGAAGGAAAAGAATCAGACTAGGAACAGCAGTCCCAGCAGCACCAGCGGTTCCGCGCGGCCAACGTCGGCAATATGGAACCCGATGGGTGACAGAGGAGGGGAAGAAATGGTACACAAAGCATAAGAAAAGCAAATACTTCCCCGAGGAACACATTGCTAGGGAACCATTGGCACAGGAATTCCCCAGGATTGTCCATAGGATTGAGGCAGCCGGGCTGAATTTTATCTTTGATGAGCCCAAAGAGTGCAATCTGCACCTAATTCGGGAATTCTACCCAACTGGAACCCGACACTCAGAAGTCACACCATAAAGATAAGGGGGCAGATAGTCACTTTTGAGCCCCATCACCTTAATGCCATCTTGGGGGCGCGGGATACAGACGCACATATGCTTTGGCAGCTGAATATCACTCCACCATACGCGGACATCAGACGCACTTTGTGTGAAGCCCGGTCTACAGCACGGTGGAGCAGGCATAAGGAGAGGGGCTACCATCAGACATTGCCCTACTCACAAATGAACAGGGAAGCCAGGATATGGCTTAAGATTGTTTGTTCCTGCCTGATCCCGGGGGTGCATATGACAGATGTCAACCGGGATCGTGTCTGCTTGGTATACGCCCTGATGAAAGGGCTGGAGATCAACGTTGGGGCGGTGATCATCTCCGCCATGAAGAGAGCCCGTTTGCATCAAGGGCACAGGTACGGGTTTGGTGGATTACTAACCACGTTCCTGAGGGGCCTGATATCGAGGAAGAGGCCCTTGACTACATCCCGCAGATGGAGAGGCGGGCCTTAGATGTCACCAAAACTAAGTCACCCAACACCACTCACGGGCCAGTTCTTACACTAGCCAAGCGACATTCTCGGGATGATCAGTACATGACTCGCATGTTCGGGATGTATATGCTCCAGCTGCGCATAGGCGGGAGGCCAGCAACAGAAGATGAGCTGTGGCAGCTCGAGCTAGACTACCCTTTTGGCGAAAATGCCAGGGCTCTATGCCGAGTGGGGCCAGCTTTTGTGGAGCCCACTGATGATGATGTCCCCACAGATGAGGAGACACGTCATGACGACTCCGATGTTGAGTCAGATTATGACGATGGGGGCGATTCAGACATGGGAGACGAGGCAGCGGCACCTGACGAAGAAGTGGAATACTTCGATTGATCAGGGAGTTTCACCACCCACTTTCGTGCTATGCTAAATTTTGTGAACACTGGGGACAGTGTTCGATTTAAGTGTAGGGTGGGAGTAGTTAGGTGCTGGTTGTTGTTGTTATTAATGTCTCTATTCTATTGTTGTGCTTGGATAAACTTGTGACCCTGTGATTTTTGTGTGTATGTCTGTATTGTATTTAATGTGAAGCTGTTGTGTGCTGTTGATTGTTGTCAGCTGGTTGTGTAAATATGTTTTATCGAAATTATCGATATATTTTTAAAATTTTTCGTGAAATTTTTATTTTTGGGGTTTCTCGGCATTTGTTTTCGGTTCTTTTACCGAGAATAGTCCCATTGAACCGAAGTCGTAATTAGTGACCGTTCCCTATGATGGATGGATGACGACCGTCTTAAGGGAAATGCAGTCGTTAGGAGTAGATTTCTTTTGTTCATTTTTTAGTTTTTTTCTTTTGTTTGTTTGTATCCCAAATGTGTCGTTACTTTATGGTTGCGAAATTCTGGTTGCGTGGTGTACATGATATTTAAAATACAAAGGTGATTCGTATGAAAGCATGCAACTTTGTAAATATGTTGAGATATCTAGGCCATAGAGTTCGATTCGGTGTGATTGAGGCTTAATGTTTGAATTCTTGTAATTAGCTGATTCAAGAGTCTGTGAATATGTCTTGAGTTGAGCATGTGCAATGAGAGTGTGGTGAGGTTTGGATTCTTCCATGCTGTTGTGAAGTGTCTAGAACTTGTCTGGTGTGTATACGAAACGAAATGAAGGATGTGTATTGTAGGAAAGGATGTAGGCATTTCTTTGCTTTAACTAAAGTTTTTTTTTCTCGTACCCACCTTGAATGTACATCCTAGTTAGCCCATTGAGCCTTTAGCCTATTTCTTTCTTTTTTCCAAAATTGTAAAACGAGCTTAACCCTTCTTTTCATTATACGTGACTTTGATCCAAACCTCTTAATCGCTCAAGAAAAAAATAATTTTCCCACAGTGTCAAGGAGTGAGAATTGTGAAAAGAAAAGAAAAAGCAAAGTGATGAAAGGAAAGAAAAGGTCAAAGGTGCACTCGGTATAAAGTAAATATAATGAAGATGTATAAATAATCTTTGTTATTAAGTCAAGTGTGCTTAAAGATATGGGGTCAAAAATAAAGACAGACTTCAAGAATGGGAGGATGAAGGAAGAAACAATGCCCATAAGGTTGATGGGATGTATTGAAAAAGCGCTTAAGGAGGCTAGTTGTTATTATTGGTTAGCCCAGTATTTGCTAGTTCCGTAGCTTACATTACAACCCGTTAAGTCCTACATGATCTTATATCACGTGTCCTTATATTAGTGGAGTAATACACTAAAGGCAAGCCTATGGTTCATGACATGATGCATGTGAATTCTTTTGGGAGAGAGAGCGATATCTTGTTTATATGCCCCTGCATGTAATGTTTTGAAGTCATGTGATTAAAAAGGGGAAAATTCTCTCATATGGTGAGGGCACATGCTCGACGAGAGATTGAATTTCGTGTCGGATATCTTGATCAGCTGATTTGCATGAGTTTGGCGATATCGAGAGTCGATTCTTGAGTCTAGGAGGTCTTAATGTGTGGAGGTCATTGTATTGATAAGACTATGCATGTTTTTTTGATGATTTGCTATATTAAATAATCGGTATGACTGTAGCTTGAATTGTCGAGCCAAAGTAGCTAGGATGGGGTGTCAATTGCATGAGGTGTAAGATTATTGTTCGGGGACGAACAAGGATTTAAGTGTGGGGTAAGTGATCTTGGGCAAATTTATATGCCCAAGTGATACTCAAATGTGTCATTTTGCCTTGTTTATCTATCGATGTTTGTACATTCTCATGTGAATTGTAATAAAATGTGAATTTATACTAACCAACATGATTAGCGTTGTTTTGCAGGAAAAATACAAAGTTATGGAGCTAGGATGCATGTTGGGAGAGATCGGGATTGGACTCGGAAGCTAGCAAGGGAAAAAGCACAAGGAAAGCACGAATTAAAGGGGAAGGGGCTCCGCGATGGAGTCGTGTCACACTGCCATCGCGGATGCATTCTGCCTGGATGCGGAAATTTTGCCAAATTCCAGTGAAGGTGCGGGTTGGGGCCGTGGAACGTTGGCCTAGCCCCGCGTTGCACGCCGTGCCACGTTGGGCCTTAATACCTGGACGACCGGATTCCAGTGAGGGTCCGCGTTGGTGGCGTGTCACGGAGGCAGTGCTCCGCGATGCACTCCGTGACACGTTGCTTGTTATTCCGGAAAAAATTCCCACTAGTATAAATAGCGCACTTAGGTTTTATTTTAGCAATTCTAACTTGGTGGAGCAAGAACGTGGGTTACAGGCAGTTGAGGGGACGAAAATCTCAGGGTTTTTCTCTATCTCGTTCTTCTTTATTTCAATTGCTTGTATGATTAACACTCATTTAACTATGTTTAATCCACAAATGAGTGGCTAAATTCCCTTCTTGCTGAGGTTAAGAACATTGTATTGAAATGTGATTATTGATAAATTGGTTTTCATCTTTTCTTCCATGGTTGTTCTATTGATTCTTGTTCTTACTACGTTAATGTGTGGCCAACGTTAATGTATATCTAAAAGGTCTGGTTTCACTCGAGAGAGCAAGAAATTGGAAAGTTGTGAATTGATAGGATATGATCTTTTCTTAGTTTGGGAAAATTGAGAATTGATTTACTTTCAGGATAGAGATATACCTGAAAGTCGTATTAGTCAATTAAGGAATCGGATTTGTATGGCTAGAACATGAATTTCTTTTTATCACAGAGATGTAGGTGTAAGGTTCATGATTCTTAAGTTGGGTTAAATACGAGAGTTTTAATCCATAGGCAATAATTCTTGACTAGCAACCGGAGGAAAGATTACCCAAATTGTACCGATAATTTATTTCTCTACATGTTCATTTTAGCCTCAGCGTGCTCATACTTATAGTTCGGACTCAAATTGTATATTCGTTTTAGACTTAGTATAAAATTAGGAAACAAAATATCACAATCTTCTTCACACTGTTGTCTGCATTTTAGAGTTAACGTTCATTGACACTTGATTAGATTAATACCTTAGTCCAGTCCCTGTGGGATCGGTACTTGGCTTACTTGAGCCACTGTACTACTTGTTTGACCACGTGCACTTGCGTGTAGTTATACCCAACAAGCCGAACACGGGTCTGAGAGTAGCGCTTGCAGGCTATTATCTGAAAATATGATTTAAACATAACTGAATTGAATGACCTAAGCTAAAAACTGATATTCATAAGTAAAACTGAATATTGGGTCAAACCTACTAAAAATACTATATCATGACTGATGAACATGCATAACTGAAATCATGAAGAAAAATGGGAGACTCATCTTATAACTGACATTAGAGCTTACATGGTCTCAACTATTACACTCAAGTGGGCAGAGCCGTCCAAAGCCTTGCCAGGGCTAAGGACGCTACCATGATATCGATATCAAGATGAAGGTCCCTTGGGAGCAGGGGAAGCTTAAAAGGAAGGTCCCAAATAATATGAACATACCTAGGTTTGGCACATTTCTGAGGCATAGGGTTGACTGACCCTTACTCTACTCGGTGCTAGACACTACTATCTAAAACATGTATATGCTCTCCATTATTATTCAATGAAGCTGACCATCGTCTAGTGACAAAGCTGGATCATAACATACATGCATAGTTTGAAATCATAACATGAGGAGCCTAGGGCTCAAACCATACCATAAGCTGAAAATAGTGGGAGTATAGACTCCAAAACCATGTGGTAAGCTAATAACATGAAATTTTGATAAATCATGAAACATACTTGATCATATGAGTTTTTGAATACTTAAACATTCTTGACATAGACTTGATCACTCGAAAACATGAACATGGACATGGGTAATTCGAAATCATACTTTCATCTTACACATCTCATCATGCTTGAATATATATATCATAATCTCATCTTTCCTGAACTTTCGTAGGTGGGCATCATAATTTATAAAAACTTGAGAATATAATTTTTAATTAAAACATTGTAAAATATGTCAATTAATTATAATTCTACATTAGAAACATGTATAGATCATACCCATGATTGATACTTAGAGAATTCACATGTTGGTAAAACCCCATATATTCATCAACTAGAATTTTCATGAAATTGAAGAGGGATTGGGCATGGGTGTGGATGAATATGCCCATTCATAACCCTACATACCTGGGAGAATCTGATTTCACAATCCTCTTGAGAGCCTAAAGGATTTTGGGGAAGAACTTGATGAATCTAAGCTTGATTGCCCCTTAGAATCACTAGGCTTGCATGCATGGAAGAGCTTAGGCTTATAATGAACTTATCCCTCTTAAAACACACTCATCTGAGCTTAAAATGATGTAGTTTAGGCCTTACAAACTTAGAAACTATGACAAAGTCCTTAATAAATTCGCTGAAAAATAGTCACTCCCAGTCCCAACGAGGGACTGGACGAATCGTGGTCTGGGGGGATGACTCATTGTCTGCCTATCATTTCCAGCACTAATCTAAGGGTCACCACGATGTACACCACGACTCGTGGTGATCAATTCGTGGCCTGCACTATCCAAACTCTTCACATTCAAGTCAACTCTTGACCACGTCCAACTAGACGACTCGTGGTGTTGACCATAACTCGTGGTCTCACCCGTGGTCAAACCCCAAGCAAAAAATCCAATCAAGTCCACCCCCCCATGAGTCACTTAATTGCTCGTGATACACCTTACGGGTCATTGGATGACTCATCCTGTGACCTGGTGGAGAAAATCCTGGTTTCTTCGTTCCAACCCTCAGATCTGATCTTAAGGCTTTTAGGGTATTACATTATCCTACATAATCAATACAAAGTACTAATCGTATATTTTTGTTCTATATTGTCTCATGATATAGGTTCAGGTGATCAATCTCTGCCCCGTCGCTAGATTCGATCTTGCTCCAAATTCAGCTTAGTCTTGGTGAGTCCTCATCATCCGAGGACAACAATTTTGATTCATGTCTTTTTATGTCATTTCAGTTTTCAAACTTAGTGGATCTAGTTGGGGGTTTTGTCCCTTTAGCTCATCTTACGTTTTAGAGGCTTTTTAGACATGATGTATAGATATTCAGTTGTTTGACTTGTCGTCTCAGTTTGACGCTTTATGATATCGGAGACTTTTGCTTATGCTTTATATTATGTTTTGACTTCCACTTAGTGTATGCTTACGCTTATGTTATGCATATGCAATGGGTTAGCTTGGAGTCATTCGTGGTTCTAGGTCCCGTATTACATTTGAGGTCTATGCTCGGGAGGTGACATGTTCCCTCTCCAACATTCCTTGATTTTCCAACCCTCTTGCTCCTCAGTAAAACCTACCTATGACACAAATATGCAGGTAGAAGACATAGCAATAGCAATAGATATTTCTTTAACATGTATCCTTAGGCCGCACACAAATCTTTTCATCTTCTATTTCTTAGTAGGAATCATGTATATGACATATCTGTCCAAATGGGTGAAATACAAACTATACTCACGAATGATTATAGAGTCCTGCTCTAGATGCTTAAACTTAGTTTTGGGGCAAATCGCTCTTCCTTATATAAGAACCTCTACATAAATGCTTTTTCAAATTCAACCTAGGTAGGAGCCGAAGCAGTAGCAAAATGCTTGATTTACCGTATCTCAAACCAAGTATAAGTTGCATCCTTCAACTGATATGCAACAAACTCTACGTATTTTGAATTGTGAGCACCCATAGATATGGGATCCATAAAGTACTATGGTTCATCCTCCTCACGGGAACCATAAAACTTTGACGAGTTTAGACTCAAGAAGTGCTTAAGTCTTCCTCCTCCAACTACCAACGCATTCCAAAATTTAGCATGTTGTTCTTGGGCAACTACCAGAGTAGTGAGCAATTTAATCACATTGGCATAGATCCAATATCAGCAACACCCACAACAGGAATAGTAGGAATAGGCAAAGATGGTCGAGGCACCTAGTTTCCAGTACAAACTTCCACCAACATTATTAGTAATAGTAGAAAGGTCGACAGGTAAATTTGGATGCCCACTTGATGCTGCGTCAGAAGAATACAAAGGCTCAATGCGAGCTTGTTCGGCACACATATAAAGCCTTGTTTAATTCAACTTATAGTCAAAAGTATGTTTAAAAGCAGAAATACCTCAATTTCTGCTAAAAATGCTCTAAACATAACCCTCAATTCTCAATAGTCGTTCTACAATCAATAATGATGACAAAGATCATATCTTTGATCGATGTTCACAAATTTCCATCATTTCCAAAAAGCTAGGATTCTAGGGGAAAATACATGTTCATAAAAATTTTTGAGAATCAACCTATGTTAATAACCTTTCAATAGGCTACACGAGCTCCAGTTATCATTTTTTAAAGATAAGCAAGGGACTTCTCGAAGAACCCTAAAAATACCCTTCAAACACTCTTGAAATCTAGGAATTTGATATGGATTCTAGCATTAATTCTTGTTGAATTGATTTAATAACTACAGAATTGAGTGGAAAATCACTTTGGATGATTTGGGGAAGCCATATGGGTTTTATCTCCAAAATTTGGCCAAAATAAAGTAGGATTGAAAAATTTGACTAAATCACGTGTTTATAGTTTCTATCAAATTCCACATACAGCCACCATATGTGGACTTATGAACTGACTAAAACTTGGACAATCGCTAACTCAACATACATCCACTACATGCAGTCTGTATGTTGCTTCATAGATAGACATCTAGGAACCCCAAAAATTCAAAATTTAGTACTTTAAACTATGATTTGACATATGGCCCATAACTCCACTATATGATTGTATCTAGCCTCTGATCTTGGGCATAATTGCATGCCCAAGTGATACTCTAATACTTCATTTCTACTTGTTTATTTACTTTTATGTGTGCATTCTCATGTGATTTGTATGTAAATGTGGATTTATACTAACCAACATGATTAGTGTTGTTTTGCAGTCTAGAAGGAATTTTTGGAAGCTGATCTACAAGTTGGTGAAGTGTGGAAATGGACACGGAAGCAAGAAGCAGAAGTTGACAAGGAAAATTGGCCAAAATAGGGGCTCTGCGATAGCTCCGTGTCACGCTACCATCGCGGAGGCAGTCTGCCTAGAGCGGAATTTTATGTCAAATTCCAGTGGAGGTGCGCGATGGCACCGTGGCACGGAGGTGAGGCTCCGCGATACACGTCGTGCCACGCTGAAGTGCATTTACCTGGGAGTTGAGTTCCAGTGGAGGTCCGCGACAGGGCCGTGGCACGGAGGTGATGCTCCGCGATACACTCCGTGCCACGTTGAGTTATTCCAAGAAAAATTCTCACTAGTATAAATAGCACACTTAAGTTTTATTTTAAACAAACTGACATTCTGAGCAAGAACGTGGATAGCAGGCAGTTGAGAGAAAGAATTTCTAGGGTTAATTTTCTTCCTTTTTCTCTTTAATTTCAATTGCTTGTATGGATTCTACTTGTTTGAAGATGTTTAATCCACAAATGAGTGGCTAATTCACCTCTTGCTGAGGTTAAGGATAATTGTAGAGGAATGTAATTAATAATTATTTCAGTTTTCATCTTCTCTATAATGGTTGTTCTATCAATTCTTGTTTTTACTACGTTAATGTTTGGCCAATGTTAATGTATATCCTAGAATTCCAATTTTGATTCTGAAAGGGAAAATTAATTGGATAGATGTGAATTGGTAGAATATGATCTTTTCTTAGTTGAGAAAATTGAGAGAAGATTTACGTTCAGAATAGAAATATATATGTAATGTCATATTAGTCATTTATGGAATTTGTTACGTATGGCTAGAGCATGGGGTTTTTGCATCACAGAAATTTGTAATGTAAGTCTCATGATTCTTTAATTGGAGAGGAGTCGAAAGATCCAAGCCATGAGTTATTAATTCCTGACTAACAATCGAAAAGAAGATTGACTGATTCTAATTAATAAATTACATTCCTGCATGTTTGCCTTAACCTCAGCTTGTTCATTGTTATTGTTCAGACTTTAATTTACAATCTTTACTTAGGTTCTTATTAACTATTAATATTGACTCATAAAACATTACTTGTTTGGTTGTCTACCTTCGTAGCGATATCGTTCACTAACAATTAGGATAATTACTACCATAATTCAGTCCCTGTGGGATTGATACTTGGCTTGAAATAAAGCCACTTTACTACTTGTACGACCAGGTGCACTTGCGTGTAGTTTGGTCCAAACAAGTTTTTGGCGCCGTTGTCGGGGACTGGCAATTGGTTATTTAATTCTCTTAGTGTTAGTTTACAAGTTCGATATAAGTGTTGACAACTTGATCTTAGCCTTCCTCTTGCAGGTACTGAATTCTTTTCTGAACGCTGGCAAGAGACAAGGAGTTGGTGAATTCATTTATAGAGCCAGAGAGACAATTTCATCGACAAAGAAGGGAAGATCTAGAGAAGAAGCTGCAGTTGCTAAGACAGGCAATTCTGGAGCAGCAACAGAATTCACCGATTGTAAGGGCAGTTTTAGTGCCTGAAGAGATGGCAGCAAGACCGGCCCGCGAAGTGGCAATCCCACACGCAAATAATGTAACATCCAGCATTCGCAGACCAGAGCCAGGAGGGAGGTTCGAACTCAAACAGAATATGGTGCAGTTGTTGCACACCAGCGGGCAATTTACAGGTCTCCCTCATGAAGATCCACAACAACATCTCTAAAACTTTTTGGAGATAAGTGACACCTATATCCTCACTGGAGTTCATCCGACTATGTGAGGCTTACATTATTCTCGTTCTCACTGTTGGGGGGAAGCAAAGAGGTGGTTGAAAGCTGAACCACCAAATTCTATCACTACTTGGGATAACCTCGCAAGGAAGTTTTTTATACGATTCTTTCCATCAGGGAAGACAGCCAGACTTAGAAGTCAGATTCTAAGTTTCAAATAGAGAGAGGGTGAGAATTTGTATCAGGCTTGGGAGAGGTTCAAGTCAATGCTAAGGGATTGTCCTCATCATCACCAGTCTAATGATGTGTTGGTGCATACGTTCATTGAGGGTTTGGAACCGCATACTAAGATTCTATTAGATTCAGCAGCCGGTGGGCAGGAATTGGAGAAGACCTATGAAGAGCTTTACACTTTATTAAACTGTATTTCACAGGGAAATACATAATGGAATGCAGATTCAACTCGAGGAGGAGCAAGGAAAGTTGCAGGTGTTTTTGAAGTGGGTGGTTTTACAGCTATTGCTGCACAGATAGCTGCTTTGCAAAATCAACTTAACACCCACTTCAGTAGTATGAGCTTGAGCCAGGCACAAGCCCCAGTCAATGTAGTTCATCAGGTATGGTGTGAAGTATGTGGAAGTAGTGAACACTCAGCTGAGTGTTGTGGTGCCAATCCAGACTCGGTAAATTTTGTTGGAAACATCCAGAGGAACGGTAATCAACAGTATGGCAACAGTTACAACCCAAATTGGAGGAATCATCCGAATTTTTCTTGGGGGAGTACTAGTCATCAAGGACAGAGTTCAAATCAGGGCGTGCAGAGAAATCAAGGGGGGCATCAAAATTTTCAGTCACAATATAGAGGAAACAATGTACCTCCTCCACCACCCAGCAACATCGAGGATATGTTCAAAACCATAATAGCTAACCAAGCACAGATGCAGGCTGATTATGTGAAATTAGCGGCTGACATGAAAAATCAGCAGTTAGCTACTAAGGCATTGGAGTATCAGTTTGGATAGTTAGCTGGAGCTCAAAACACCAGACCAAGGGGAGGATTACTAAGTGATACTGACCCAAATCCCAATCAAGTCAATGCAGTTACCACCAGGAGTGGAATTTAACTCAAGGAGGTGGAACCAGAAAGGCCACCTCAGCAATATGGAGCGGCAGAAAAGGATGAAGAAAATGATGATCTGAGGGGGAAGGAAAAGGCATCCGAGATAGATAGACCACCTCCCCCATTTCCTCAGAGATTAAAAAAGCATAAGGAGGAAGCTTACTTCAAGAAATTCATGGAACTGTTGAAACAGGTACATATTAATTTACCTTTACTTGATGTTTTGCAGGGAGTGCCGAAATATGCCAAGTACATCAAGGACATTGTAGCAAACAAAAGCAGATTGAAAGAGTACACTACAGTGGCGCTTACTGAGGAGTGCACTTCCCAGATACAGAATAGATTGCCGACAAAGCTCAAGGATCCTGGGAGCTTTACTATTCAGATTACAATTGGGCAATCTATTTGAGCTGGCGGATTATGCGATTTGGGAGCAAGCATAAACTTGATGCCAACATCGGTGTTCAAGAAGTTGGGGCTGGGAAGCCCTAGACCAACTACTGTGATCTTGCAGCTAGCTGACCGTTCACTGAATGGACCTGATGGTATTTTGGAGGATGCGCTAGTGCAAGTGGGCTCCCTCATCTTCCTGGTGGATTTTATAATTTTGGATTTCAAGTCGGATGTAGAAGTCCCATTATTTTAGGACGTCCCTTCTTGGCAACCGGGAGAGCCTTGATTGATGTGGCTACTGGGAAGCTAACCATGTGAGCCTATAAAAAAGTAGAGATTTTTGATATGTACAAGGCCATGAAGCTACCGGCCATTTATGAGGAGCTATCAACAATCGATGTTCTAAATCAGGAATCAACTCTTCAGATTGTTGACTCACATGACCCATTAGAGAGAGCCTTGGTGGGCTCCGATTATTTTGGATACAATGCTACATATGAGATGGTGCAGACTCTGAATAAGCCAAAATAGTTTCTCAGGAAGCAAGACTTTGAACCGTTGCATAGGTCTTTGGAACCCTTGCCAAGGCCATCAATTGAGGAGGCACCGAAATTGGAGTTAAAGACATTGCCTCCACATCTGCAGTATTTATTTTTGGGTGAAGATGACACCTTGCCAGTCATCATTTCAGCAGAATTGACAGATGCACAAGTGAAAGATGCATTGGTGGTCCTCAAGAGGCGGAAGAGAGCAATGGGTTGGCAGATGTCGGACATCAAAGGAATTAGTCCAGCTTTTTGCACACATAGGATATTCATGGAAGAAGTATCCAAGCCAACTGTGCAACATCAGCGGAGGTTGAACCCGGTGATGAAAGATGTAGTCAGAAAGGAAGTGATCAAGTAGCTTGATGCAGGTGTGGTATATCCCATTTCAAACAGTGAATGGGTTAGCCCAGTTCAGTGTGTTCCTAAGAAAGGAGGGATGATCGTGGTCACCAACGAAAAGAATGAGCTAATTCCCACACGCACAGTCACAGGCTGGCGAATTTGCATGGATTACAGGAAGCTCAATGAGGCCACGAGGAAAGATCATTATCCTATTCCATTTATTGATCATATTTTGGACAGGTTGGCAGGTCAGGAGTATTATTGTTTTCTGGATGGATATTCTGGCTATAATCAAATAGCCATAGCACCTGAGGATCAGGAGAAGACCACTTTTACATGTCCTTATAGGACATATGCTTTCAGGCGAATGCCATTTGGTCTATGCAATGCGCTAGCCACATTCCAGCGATGCATGATGGCGATCTTCCACGATATGGTGGAAGATTTTGTTGAGGTATTTATGGATGACTTTTTTGTTTTTGGTGATTCATTTGCCACATGTCTGCAGAATCTTGACAGGGTGTTAGCTCGATGTGAAGACTCAAACCTGGTGCTCAACTGGGAGAAGTGCCACTTTTTAGTCAAGGAGGGTATCATCCTTGGCCATAAGGTGTCATGCAAAGGGTTGAAAGTCGATCGTGAAAAGATTGAGGTGATTGAAAAGCTACCACCACCAGTGTCAGTGAAGGGTGCTCGCAGTTTTCTCGGACATGTGGGGTTTTACAGATGGTTCATCAAGAACTTCTCAAAAATTTCTAGACCGATATGCCAGTTGCTAGAAAAAGAGGTGAAGTTCGAATTTGACAAGGATTGTGTAGAAGCATTCGAGGAGCTAAAACAGAAGCTGGTGGAAGCGCCTATTCTCATTTCTCCAGATTGGGAACATCCTTTTGAATTGATGTGTGATGCAAGTGACGTGGCTGTAGGAGCTATATTGGGGCAGCGGAGGAATAAAATTTTTCATTCCATTTATTATGCAAGCAAAACACTTGATGCTGCCCAAGTCAATTATACAGTCACGGAAAAGGAGATGCTGGCTTTGGTGTTTGCATTTGACAAATACAGATCCTACCTGGTGGGTTCGAAAGTGGTGGTATATAGTGATCATGCAGCAATTCGATATTTGTTTGGCAAGAAGGATGCGAAGCCCAGTCTAATCAGATGGATATTATTGCTACAAGAGTTTGATCTAGAGATTCGGGATAGAAAGGGAAGCGAGAATCAAGTTGCAGATCACCTATCGCGATTGGAAAGTCGTTCGCATGTGAAGGAAGGTGATAGCATCAGAGAAGAGTTCCCCAATGAGCAACTCTTGGAAATAAGGGAAGCTGAAATACCTTGGTATGCAGATATTGTGAACTTGTTGGTAAGTGGAGTATACCCACCTAAGGCTATAGCTCAACAAAGAAAGAAGTTGAGGCATGATTCCATGTATTACATGTGGGATGAGCCGTATCTGTTTAATCAGGGACCGGATCAAGTGATGAGACGATGCTTCCCAGAAAGACAGATTGCAGAAGTACTGAGGAGTTGTCACTCATCGCTGTATGGAGGGCACCATGGAGGAGAGCGAACAAATCACAAGGTGCTATAGTCAGGTTTCTTTTGGCCTACACTGTTTAGAGACGCTATAGCCTATGTCAAAATGTGTGATGGATGTCAAAGAACAGGCACAATCGGTAGAAGACATAAGATGCCACTGCATCAGATATTAGAAGTTGAGGTTTTTGATGTATGGGGAATAGACTTTATGGGCCCATTTCCACTATCATTTGGTAATCGTTACATCTTGATAGCGGTTGACTACGTGTCTAAGTGGGTCGAGGCAGTAGCTTGTCATGGGAACGACAACAAGGTGGTGATGAAATTTGTGAAAAAGCAAATTTTCACCAGGTTCGGTACGCCTCGAGCTATTATCAGTGACGGAGGGGCTCATTTTATGAATGCGGGTTTCAGAAACTTGCTGGCTAAGTATGGGGTGCGGCACAAGGTGGCAACAGTGTATCATCCCCAAACTAGCGGGCAAGTGGAGGTGTCAAACAGGGAGATTAAGCAAATTCTATAGAAAACAGTGAATGCACAACGAATTGATTGGGCAAGCAAACTTGATGATGCATTGTGGGCTTACAGAACTGCATACAAGACACCCATTGGGACTTCTCCGTATAGATTAGTTTATGGAAAGGCATGTCATCTACCTGTGGAGCTGGAACATCGAGCTTTTTGGGCCGTAAGAAAGCTAAATATGGATCCGGAGCTAGCAGGGAAGAAGAGGTTGATGCAGCTGAGCGAATTAGATGAGTTTCGATGGCACGCCTATGAAAGCGCTAAATTCTACAAGGAGAAAACTAAAAGGTGGCACGACAGGCACATGGTGCATCGGATCTTTGAGCCAGGGCAAAAAGTGTTGTTGTTCAACTCGAGGTTGAAACTCTTCCCAGGGAAGTTGCGGTCCAAGTGGTCAGGGCCATTTGAAGTTGTGAGAATGACCCCACACGGGGCAGTGGAATTGTGGCAAGAGGATAAAAGTGCCACATTTTTGGTGAATGGGCAGAGATGTAAGCATTACTGGGGTGAAGACATTATTCAAGAGAAGATGTCTATCACTTTAGTAGATGATTAAGGAAGAACAGCGTCGAGCCGCGACGGTAAATCAGGCACTGCACGGGACGCAACCTATGAATGTGATGTAATAGAGTAGTTAGGATTATTCAAAAAAAGAAAAAAAAAGAAAAAACAAGATGGCCATAGTTGAGAGGCAACCTATGATTTCTAATAAATTTTTTGTGGTTGAATGATTTTCAGGTGAAATGGAGGGTCAAAATACAAAAGCACGCAAAGGAAAAATCAAGGTAAGAAAATAAAACTTGGGGAAATTTCCAGTGAGCCCTCGTGTTGGCTCCGTGTCACAGAGGAGGGCCTCCGCATTACCCTCCGTGACACATTGAGGTGCATTCCGAAATTTTTACAGATTTCAGTGAGACTCCGATGGCTCCGTGTCACGGAGCATGGCCTCCGCGATGGCCCCGTGACATGTTGAGATTCATTCCGCGTCGGGTCACCTCGGGTCACCGGGTAAACCCGCGCGAAATCCACCTTTTTAACCCCAAATCCCTTAATTTTTCCCCATTTCTTCAAATCCTCCGCGACCAACACCCCAAAATCCCTTCTCCCTCAACGTGCCACGGACCTAGTGAGCAAATTTCTTTGATTCTTCTTAGATTTCATCAAAGTAAAGGTATGTTCTCGAATTTTTTCTCATTATTGCTAAATATTTCGATTCTTGAACATGTTTTTGTGATGAAACTTTGCCCTAAGTGATTAATAAGTTTGTAATCAATTGAGTTATGGATTAATGATGTTCATATGATTGATATGATTAGATTAACTCAATAGTTACATGATTTGTTAAAATTCTTACGATGTTGATAACTAGGGTTGAGAATTGAAATAGGAAGAAGAAGAAATGGGTTAAAATGTAGATATGTTGGGGTTGTGCATGTTGTTTGAATTGAAACATATTGTGATTCAAGTGGATTATGCTATGGTAGAAGATGGATTTTTGAGGGATGAAAATAGAGAATTATCATAGGTTGTTGTGCGCAAATTGCAAAGTGCTCATGATTATATAATTGAATCGATGGAGGAATTTTCATAATTCATTGTATGAAGTCTGAGTAGTACAAAGAGATTGTTCCATTGACTTGTATGAATGCACTGAGCATGTTGGGAATTAAGAACTGAAAAAAAACATGAATGTTTTTGTCGAATTGTGTTGACTGCGGCTAATGTCTAAGTGTGGGGTAACCAAATTAAGCCCAACCTTAGTCGTAGCCAACTATGCATCAAATAACATTTGAATATATGTTTTTGAATGCACAGGACAAAGGCAAGGGCGCATCCACATCTGACCCCAGCAGAAAAAGAGTAAGAATCGGGGTAGCAGCACCAGCTGTTCCTCGAGAGCAACGCCGACAGTATGGAACTAGATGGGTGATAGATGAGGGGAAGAAATGGTATTCCAAACACAAGGAAACCAAGTACTTCCCGGAGGAACAGATAGCACGGGAACCACTAGCACAGGAATTCCCGCGGATTCTATATAGGATTGACACTGCTGGGCTAAAGTTTATTTTTGAAGAACCCAAGGAGTGCAATCTCCATCTTATCCGGGAATTCTATGCTAACTGGAACCCGACTTTGTGCAGCCACATCATCAAGATCAGAGGGCAGGTGGTCACCTTTGAACCACACCATTTAAATACAATCCTGGGGGTGCGGGACACAGACGATCATGTCCTCCACCAGCTGAACATCACTCCACCATACGCAGATATCAGATGCACCTTATGTGGAGCTTGATCGATAGCCAGGTGGGGTCGGCACAAGGAAAGGGGCTACCACCATACTTTGCCCTATTCCTAGATGAACAGAGAGGCTCGTATATGGTTGAAGATAGTTTGCTCGTGTCTGATCCCGGGGGTGCACATGACTGATGTCACCCGGGATAGAGTTTGTCTGGTTTATGCCTTGATGAAAGGGATGGAAATTAATGTTGGGGCGGTGATCATCTCCACCATAAAGAGAGCCCGACTGCATCAGGGGCATCGGTATAGGTTTGGTGGTCTTCTCACCACTTTCTTGAGGGGCCACGATATGAGGAAGAGGCTCTGGACTACATCCCTCTGCTTGACAGGCGTGCTTTGGATGTTACTAAAACCAAGGCACCTAATACTACATATGGGCCTGTGCTTACACTAGCCGAGTGACATGCTCGAGATGATCAATACATGGCCCGAATGTATGGGATGCAGATATTGCAGCTCGCATCGGTGGAAGGCTTGCAACGGAGGATAAGTTGTGGCAGCTCGACATGGATTATCCATTCAATGAGCATGCCCGAGCTTTATGCTAAGTGGGGCTCGCATTTGTAGAGCCCCTGGATGATGACGTCCCTACTTATGAGGAAACATGTCGGGAGGACTCAGACATTGAGTTGGAGGAGGACGGCGGGGACGATTCTAATCTTGGCAATGAGGCGCTGGCACCTGATGAAGAGATTGAATATTTTGATTGATCAGGGAGTTACACCACCCAAACTTTGTTTTTAAATTGCAATTATGTGAACACTGGGGACAGTGTTCTGATTAAGTGTGGGGTGGGAGTAGTTAGGTGCTAGCTGTTTGTGTTTGTGTTTGTATTTTTTGTGGATTGTGTTAATTGTGACCCTATGACTCTATGTTTCATGTTATGCAACTGATGAAATTGTGGTAGATGGTGTTGTAATAAATATTTAGCTGTTGCGGCTTGTGATGTGTAAATTTTTCGATTATATTTAATTTGTCTCTATCGAAATTTTTTTGTTTGGGTTTTTTGGTTTTTGTTTTTGGTACTTTTCCTGAGAATAGTCCCCTTGAACCGACGTTGTAGATAGCGACTGTTCCCTATGATGGATGGATGATGACCGTCTTAAGGGAAATTTAGTCGATAGGATTAGATTTTTTTTCTTTTTCCTTCTTTCATTTGTTTTCCAAACGTGTAGCTAATTAATGATTCGACATTCTTGTTACATGTTACACATGATTGTAAGATGAAAGTATGATTCGTATGGAAGCATGCAAATGTGTTAAACATGTTGAGATACCTAGGCCCTAGAATTCGATTCGGTGTGATCGAGGCTTAATTAGTGA
This sequence comes from Datura wrightii, assembly GCA_035772735.1. Classification (NCBI taxonomy): domain Eukaryota; kingdom Viridiplantae; phylum Streptophyta; class Magnoliopsida; order Solanales; family Solanaceae; genus Datura; species Datura wrightii. The sequence continues at coordinate 105,221,548 of JASDFA010000007.1, forward strand.
ATTCTTGTAATTAACCGAATGAAGAGTCTGTGAATATGTCTTAAGTTGAGCATGTGCAGTGAGTGTGAGGTTTCGAATATTTCATGCTATTTTGAAGTGTCTAGAACTTGCCTGGTGTATATACTAAACGAAATGAAGGATGTGGGTTGTAGGAAAGGATGTAGGCATTTCTTTGAATGAACTGAAAGTTTCTCCCTTATCGTACCCACCTTGAATGTTAAATCCTAGTTAGCCCCATTGAGCCTTTAGCCTATTCTTTGATAGATACAAACCAAGCTTAATCCTTTTTTTTTCATTAGCTGTGAATTTGATCCAAAACTCCTAAGCGCTTAACAAAAACAATTTTCCCAAAGAGTGAAGGAGTGAGAAGTTTGAAACGGAAGGGAAAGCAGAAATTGTGAAAGTTAAAGAAAAGGTCAAAGGTGCACTTGTTTGGATTTGATTAATTAATAGTAGAGAGTAAGAAAATCAATGAATGAAAAAAGTTGCTTAAATACTCTTTGCTAGTAAGTCAAGTGTGCCTAAAGAAATGGGAACAAAAACAAAGAGAAAATTAAAGAGTGAGAGGATTGAGGAAGAAGCAATGTCCGTAATGAAGGTGGGATGTATTAAAAGCGCTTAGGGAAGCTAGTTACTATTATTGGTTAGCCCAGTATTTACTAGTTCCTTAGCTTACATTACAACCCATTAAGTCCTACGTGATGTTACATCATGCATCCTTAAATTAGCGGAGTAAAACACTAAGGGCAAGTTTATGGTTCACGACATGATGCATGTGAATTCTTTGGGAGAGCGAGCGTAATCTTATTCATATACCCCTACATGTAGTGCTTTGAAAATTTTATGAGTGCACATGGGGTAATTCTCTTATGTTGTGAGGGCACATGCTTAATGAGAGATAACATTCGTGTCGGATGTCTTGATCGGTTGATTTGCACGAGTTTGCCAAGATCGAGAATCGATTCTTGTAGGTCTTAATGTGGTGTACTTCATTTTATTGATGAAACCATGCATGCTCTCTTGATGATTTGCTATCTTAAATAATCCTTATAGTCGTAGCTTGAATGGTCGCGCCAAATTAGCTATGCATGGGTTTCAATTGCATGAGATGTGAGAGTATTGTTCGAGGATGAACAAGGTTTTAAGTGTGGGGTAGGTGATCTTGGGCATAATTGCATGCCCAAGTGATACTCTAATACTTCATTTCTACTTGTTTATTTACTTTTATATGTGCATTCTCATGTGATTTGTATGTAAATGTGGATTTATACTAACCAACATGATTAGTGTTGTTTTGCAATCTAGAAGGAATTTTTGGAAGCTAATCTACAAGTTGGTGAAGTGTGGAAATGGACTCAGAAGCAAGAAGCGGAAGTTGACAAGGAAAATTGGCCAAAATAGGGGGTCCGCAATGGCTCCGTGTCATGCTACCATCGCGGAGGCAGTCTGCCTAGAGGGGAATTTTATGTCAAATTCCAGTGGAGGTGCACGATGGCACCGTGGCACGGAGGTGAGGCTCCGCAATACACGTCGTGCCACGCTGAAGTGCATTTACCTGGGAGCTGATTTCCAGTGGAGATCCGCGACAAGGCCATGGCACGGAGGTGATGCTCCGCGATACACTCCGTGCCACATTGCCAGTTATTCCGGAAAAAATTCTCACTAGTATAAATAGCACACTTAGGTTTTATTTTAAACAAACTAACATTTTGAGCAAGAACGTGGATAGCAGGCAGTTGAGAGGAAGAATTTCTAGGGTTAATTCTCTTCCTTTTTCTCTTTAATTTCAATTGCTTGTATGAATTCTACTTGTTTGAAGATGTATAATCCACAAATGAGTGGCTAATTCACCTCTTGCTGAAGTTAAGGATAATTGTAGAGGAATGTAATTAATAATTATTTCAGTTTTCATCTTCTCTATAATGGTTGTTCTATCAATTCTTGTTTTTACTACGTTAATGTTTGTCCAATGTTAATGATATCCTAGAATTCCAATTCTGATTCTGAAAGGGAAATTAATTGGATAGATGTGAATTGGTGGAATATGATCTTTTCTTAGTTGAGAAAATTGAGAGAAGATTTACGTTCAGAATAGAAATATATTTGTAATGTCATATTAGTCATTTATGGAATTTGTTATGTATGGCTAGAGCATGGGGTTTTTGCATCACAGAAATGTATAATGTAAGTCTCATGATTCTTTAATTGGAGAGGAGTCGAAAGATCCAATCCATGGGTTATTAATTCCTGACTAACAACCGAAAAGAAAATTGACTGATTCTAATTAACAAATTATATCCCTGCATGTTTGCCTTAACCTCAGCTCGTTCATTGCTATTGTTCAGACTTTAATTTACAATCTTTACTTAGGTTCTTATTAACTATTAATATTGACTCATAAAACATTACTTGTTTGGTTGTCTACCTTCATAGCGATATCGTTCACTAACAATTAGGATAATTACTACCATAATTCAGTCCCTGTGGGATCGATACTTGGCTTGAAATAAAGCCACTTTACTACTTGTACGACCACGTGCACTTGCGTGTAGTTTGGTCCGAATAGCCTCCATAAGAGGACACTCAAAATTCCAGTAGCTACTGCTTTCAGTACCTCAATGTACGCTGGATATATGGTTCGTATGTTGAATGTAGGACCTGTATGTGACCACCGTCAACCTCAGAGACTTGTTTTTTCAACTAATTTGGGCTTCAACATACAACATAAATATGTCTCATATGTCCAACATGCGCCTCCTATGTTGTTCTACATCTCAATACCTGTAGCTTCCAAATCTTAACTTCTCATGACCTAACATGCAGTCCATATGTCAATTTTGTGGTCTAACTTTCAACCGCATGCTGACACATATTTTCCAAACTTGATATTTTCAATTCTTTTCAACTCCATTCCTTTTGAACACTTAGTACATCAACTTTAACATATATTCACACATGATATATCATAGTTCTGGTCTAATCATAAAAAATTTAAGGATTCAAATTTAGCCCAATTAACGGAGTGTTATATAAACAAACCAAAAACCAACAACCTAATAAATAGAACAAAAACACTTGACCATTGTTCCATAATTTCAATGCTTTATGTGATATCGAAATTGAACTTCATATTTTTTCCTGTTGAAACTTCAATCATAATTACAACTGAAAACTACCATCTCAATTTGAAGAAAATGAGCAATTTGAATGTTGCTTTAGGAAGAAGGGACCAAATATGAAAGAATATCTTCGGAAGTAAGGAGGGAAGGAATGATAATGGTGTATAATGAAAGAAATATGGAAAATAATGTTTGAGATGAAAAGATCTACCATAGATGGATGGTTACAAACAGTGGAGAAGAGAAGAAAGAAAAAGAAAAAATTATATATGAAATAGACACATGTTTGTGTTGGGCTGATTTGACATTATCCAAATTAGGGGTAGGCATAAACGTCAAAAAATCAGGCCAAATCAAATTAATTCAATTCTTTATTTCGATTTTGATATTAATTTTTTAAAAACTTTGATATTCGGGTCAATTCTCAATTTTAGGATCATGATTTTTTGGTTAATTGAAGAACCAATTTCTTTTAAAACATAGGTTTTCTTTTGCAACTGCATATTGACCAATATCTTTGTAGAAGGTCAATGCTCTATTTTAAGCTTTTTTTCTCTTCTTCTATCTTAATCTATTGGATTTCCTTTCTTCTATCTTCGTTTAGTTCTCCTTTTTACTTTCTTGCAAAGCTTTTATCCAAGCCTGTGCTGCTGCAACTTTTTCTTCAATAATTTCAACTGCCTGTACTCATATTTCGATATTGAAATAGTTTTTGTGGTTTTGGAAGCAGATACTCTACTTTCCACAGTAGTATTAACAAGTCATTTAGATTGTTTAGGACAATATCTTAGGATACTTTGATGGCTTTAAGCTCTTGTATTGTAGCTTCCCGAATTAAAACATTTAGATTACATATCGAAGAATCGAATCGAATTAGAAAAAACTAAATCCAATTGAACTAATTTCAATTCAGTATTCAATATGCATTAGTGAAGAACTAAAGAATTGCTTCAAAATTTTGAAGAACTAAATCGAAACCCCACCCTTGGTCAAAATTGCATGAAATAAAAATATGAATCATCCATGCGCTAGAGAAAATGTAAAATACACATCATGACACATTAAAATTTGTGTTTGGTAAACAAACTTTAGATATATATTAGGTGGTTTAAAAAACGGTTTCAGTAAAGTGTCAAAATAAAAATTTTTAATTTTACGGATAGTCTATGTGTTTGGCCATTACACAAGGTATAAGCAAAAAATCGAATACCTAATAAGAAATAATCACTATATTATAATTCCTACATTACAATCTTTACATTACTATTAATTGTATAATTAATTTTTATATTACCAACTCCTACATAGTGTTTAGAAAGACAAGGGCTTAAGAAGCGACACTTTATTTAATACGGAACAAGGTGAAGCCTTGATATATGGGACGTAAGCCTCATAAATTTTTAATTTTTTAATTTATGCTTCAATTAAATAGTATAACAACACAAAAAATGTAGAAAATTCATTAAAAATTTAAGAAAATTAAAGAAACTCTAAAAGATAAATATCTAGGACATTAGTTTACAAGTATAAACAATGCAATATTGTTATAGTTATCATGAGATACAAATCAACTATGTTGTCTTAACTTTCAAATAATTTAAAAAATCACAATTTATTAAAAATATTATCACACTACATATATTATAAATCCTAAAAGTAAATAATCAATAAATATTATTGGGACTATAAATTAAAATAGTATTCTTTCATAAATACAAAATTACTTTCAAATAGCAAATAATTAAAGTTTGATAATATTGAGAGACATAGAACTAAGACATGAAGACCAATAGAAAGTGAAGATAAAAGTTTTGATTGTCTAACTATTTTTAAAAGAACTTTCAAATGATATTTACCCTCACAATGTTCTCAATTATGCAATATTATAGCTCATTATTTGAGTTATTCTCAATCTTCATATTGTTCTAAATATATTGAACTTTTATTATCCATTTGTTAAGAGCTTGAGGGTGAACAATGCTAAGTAGAAAATTTGACACATGATTTTGATAGGAATTATTAAGTAAGTCTCGAGCATTAAGCGTTAGGCGTGTTTAAGGTGCGTAGTCAAGCGCTTAAGGCATAAAACTCACATAACTAAGTCCCACACGTGACTTTCAGGTGTTTTGCAAGTGCCCTATCCATGAGCAAGCTCAGATGAGTCCTAGAAAAGACTTTTAAAACAGAGTTCTTGCATAAATAATCTTTATATTACTTATAGCGACACAAACGTGTATTCACGCCAAAAAAAACCTTAGGGTTTGTTCGGTAGCTGTTTAGAATTATGCAAATATTAGTATATTGTCACGACCCGAGTTTATACCTTGGATGAGATGTTACATCTCATAAGTTTCTATTATTTAACCGATGCGTGCATACATATGTTGAGAGTTTCGAAGTACGATGCATACGGAAAAGGGCTCGAGAAATGAACACACAAGCATGACATTGGGCGAGCAGGAGGCCAAAGCCAGAGGTAGGGCACAAGGAGCAGCGCGTCGCGCCCCTGCCCAGGCATCATGAGAGGCGCGTTGCGCCCGTGTGTGAGTTCATTTCATTTTCAATATTCCCCCAAAATCAGACCCTCGGCCAAGTGATGCCTTCTCTCTATTTTTCATCTGTTTGTCATCAAATTACGCCATCAAACTCCATCCAAATGCAAATTCATCTTGGATAATGAGTTCTAGGCCTACGAGAAACATCTGTGCGTTTGAAAATTCGCTCGGAGTACCGGAACCCCGTCGAGTAAAAGTTGTTGGAATTGCTTCTAATCAAGTCCTAGGCTACTGCAAGTGACGGGTATGTATTTCTGCCTTCTAAACTCTCAGAAATTTATGAGTTCTCGGCTGAATTGAATTATAGTCAATGTTCTTCAATAGATATCATTTTTTTTCTAACTCCTACTATTGAAATAGCCTTATTCTCTCTCTGTAGAAGCTTCTAGTGAGTGGAAATATTGGCTCCAGGTTGGAAACTGTTTGGGTGAACGAAAGTCGGCATTCGAGATATGTTAAGACTTATCTCTTCGATAAGTTATTTCTCGTCATATAGTGATACGACTTATGACTTCAGAAGTAGATAATGATCCTATACATTGTGATTAGTTGCTTCTAGTAGATAATGATTATGTATTTTCACGACTCGAACATAGGCTCAGATCGAGACACAGGACAAGGAACCCCGAGAGGCTCCAAGTCGACCCATGGCATGAACATAACATATAAATCAAACATATTAAAGCGGAAGATCAACATGAATAGAATAGTTGAAATCTAAATAGAATATAACATCTGAATACATACACAAGTCTAAAGTTGAATACAAACTATGTCCGAAAAGCCTCTACTACTAACGAGTTGATGGGACAAGACCCCACCTAACTCACTATAGTCTGAAAAGTGAAAAGACGAAATACAACTGATAAGAAGGGCCCTAGCCAGATGAGGACTTACCAACTGATACTAAGCCAGATGAGGACTTACCAAGTGATACTAAGAAGTGCTAACTCCAGAAGTCTGACTAACGGCGGGACTAAGTTAGAATGACCTAAATCTTCATCAGAGAAGGTGGTTAGAACTACTGAAAGACTATGACATGAGCGTGCTATATCACCCGGGCAAGGCCAATGTGGTGGCTGATTCACTAAGTAGAGTGTCTATGGACAGCATGGCTCTTTTAGAAGAAGGCAAAAAGGAGTTGGCTAAAGATATTCAAAGGCTAGTCCGGTTGGGAATACAGTTGGTGGATTCGACTGAGGGTGGTGTAGTAATGCAGAGAAGGTCATATTCCTCTTTAGTTGTGGAGGCTAAGTCCATAAAAGATGAAGATACCATCCTACTTAAGATGAAGGAAGCAGTTCTCAGGAAAGAAATAGAAGCTTTCTCCAAAAGGGGAGATGGTGTACTCCGTTACCAGGGTAGATTATGTGCACCGGATGTCAGCGAGTTGAGACAGCAGATATTTGTTGAAGAGCACGGTTCTAGATATTCCATTCACCCTGGTGCTACTAAGATGTACCGTGATTTACGGGATATTTATAGGTGGAACGGCATGAAAAGAGATATTGCTGAATTTGTAGCTAAGTGCCCGAACTGCCAGCAAGTAAAGGTAGAACACCAAAGATTGAGAGGTATGACTCAGGATATTAGTATACCCACATGGAAGTGGGAAGAAATAAACATGGACTTCATTACGGGTCTACCTCGGACTCGTCGGCAAAATGACTCTATCTGGGTGGTAGTAGATCGGATGACTAAGTCAGCATATTTCCTCCTAGTCAAAACCACAGATTCAGCTGAGGACTATGCTAGAATTTATATTCGGGAGCTAGTCAGACTGCATGGGGTGCCCTTGTCCATTATTTCAGATAGAGGTACCCAATTTACCTCTCACTTCTGGAAATCTTTTCAAAAAGGACTAGGTACCTAGGTCAAGCTCAGTACAGCTTTTCACCCACAGACAGATGGACAAGCTGAGCAGACCATTCAGACCATAGAAGATATGCTAAGAGCGTGTGCAATTGATTTAAGGGTAATTGGGATGACCATTTGCCTCTATCGGGTTTGCGTATAACAACAGCTATCACTCTAGCATTCAGATGGCCCCATTTGAGGCATTATATGGTAGGCAGTGTAGATCCCTTATAGGGTGGTTTAAGGTTGGAGAATCTACCTTGATAGGGCCAGACTCGATTCATGAAGCAATGCAGAAAGTTCAGCTCATCCGAGGAAGGTTGAAAACAGCTCAGAGCCATTAGAAATCTTATGCTGATGTACGAAGAAGAGAATTGGAGTTTGCAGTTGATGACTGGGTATACCTGAAAATTTCTCCCATGAAAGAGGTGATGAGATTTGGAAAAGCTCAGTCCACGATATGTGGGACCCTATAAGATTCTGAGGCGGATTGGTAAAGTGGCCTACGAGCTAGAGTTACCTTCAAAACTACCAGCAGTACACCCATTCCATGTGTCACTTCTGAAGAAGTGCATTGGAGATCCAACCTTTGTGGTGCCATTGGATAGTGTGGCAGTCAAGGATAGTCTTACCTATGAGGAGGTACCAGTACAGATCCGTGACTGTTAGGTTCATAAATTGAGGAATAAGGAAGTAGCTTCAGTAAAGGTGTTATGAAGAAATCAACATGTTCAAGGAGCTACGTGGGAATCTAAAGCGGATATGATGGATAAATACCCCCACTTGTTCCCTATTGGCTCAGTTTCAATTTGAGGTATCAGTTTTTGCCCTAGACCTCTAATCAGTTTTTCATGTTCCGTTCATGCGTGCAAGTTTGTTTTATGATATGATATATGTAATGTGATGTTTGAATTCAGTTCAGCTATGTAGTTCTTTTTAGGGGTAGTCATTCCATTAGTTTTCGGCTTTAATGGTCAATATTTGCACATCGTAATTGTATGTTTCTGGTTGCTGCTTGTTCCCTACATTCGAGGACGAATGTTTTCAAGGGGGAGATATTGTAATACCCCTAAAGGGCCTAAGAATAGACCCGGGAGTTGAAGTTGGAAACTGCAGAAAAACCTGGAATTTTACACCAAGATGACTCGAGGTACGAATCATGGTAAGGACCTACAACTCATGACTCGAGTCGTGATGAAGTTTGGGAGCTTGAGGTCATATCACGAGTGGTCCTATGGTCGTGACGCGTAGGTACGACTCGTGGTTAGGAGTAGTGGTGAAATTCTCAGTGGTGCCAGAGTGAGTCGTCATGAGTCATGGTACGACTCGTAGGATGTAGCAACGAGTCGTGATAGGGAGTCATGGGTAAGTCATAGTTGGTATGGGTGGATGATACCATGACTAACAGTACGACCCGTAGAATGGTACTATGAGTCATGGCCAATTTCAAAAGATTGAAAAAAATGGTGAGCTGACAACGAGAGGTGACCACAAGCCGAGACTTCGTGGTATGACTCGTGGTACGAGTCGTGGTCAGGGCTAGAACTATTTTTCAGGAAAAATTCATTAAGGGCAAATTCGACTTTCCTATGCTTTTGGACCTCAAACCATGTCTTTTTAGCTTCAGTTTTAGATGTTTTAGTGGGGGGAATGGGTTATTTCCCTCATTCCCCACTCAGACTTCCAAAAAAAATACGTAGAGTTCCTCTCAGAGCATTTCAAAGCAACAGCTAGGGCAGCCTTTTCTTCTTAGTTCTTTAAGAAAATTCTTCAAGTTTTCACCAGGTATGTGGGAATTCAACAAGGGAATAGTTCTTCCCTTGTGTCCCTAAAATCTTTGTTGTTTTTCCTCTAACAGTTTAGCCCTGTGGATTCGAGATGTATGAGATTTTCCAAACCTATATCTTTAAAATTTTGAGTAGAATATTTCTCATGATTTTTACTGCTTATTATTCCCTATTTCTAGGCATTTATGAGAATTGTATCCTGTGGAATAATTTAGCCCTAATTTTCAGTTTAGTAGAATTTAGGATCTTGCTTATTGGACTAGTTTACCTGTAGCTTGATTCTAACAGATTTGAAATTCCCATATTATCAGTGTATGTGGAAATTTTAGTCAGATAATTACATGTCCAGTCTCAGTCAGATTATTAGACTCAGTGTTTTCCAGAAATGTCAGCTGATCAGTTTGACTCCAATTTTCTTTTCGAGGTGTCAGTGGTGCCTCCCAGTTATCAGACCCAAATTCAGACTATAGTTATTTGGTCCACTAGGCGGTCATAACATTCCAGTTATAACTCTGACCAGCCTCGGACCCCAGTTCAATTATCATTTTGTTCTCTAGATAGTTACGGCGCTTCTAGATAAGCAGCTCTGACCAGTCTTAGAAATCAGTTTCCAAATCTGGTCCTATAAGATGCTCAGGGAAACTCTCTGACAGTATCCCTGGGTCAGTATAGTCTTGGACCACAGTATCGAGCTATCCGCTTGTCAGTAGTAGCAGTAATAAGATTATCCAGTGGGAGTAGGACTTAGCACCGAAAGGGCCGAGATTCAAGCTCACCCAAGTTCTAGAACTATGTTGCCACTGTAGGTTTTATTTACTTGGCCTAACGGCCCCTTTTGACAGTGATTTTCCACAGTCCATGCCTTTATACCCTGGAAAGGTACATTGGGCCCTACCGATGGGGTGTGTATATCGGACTCCATGTCTAGCTCATGTGGTTATATGTCGGTTATAGCCTCTCCCACTAGTCAGTATAGTTTACTCTCATATTCTTCAACCCAGATCAGTTCAGTGCAGTATCGCAGACTCAGTATTTAAGACATAGGGCATGTTTATGACCATCAGCCAGGGTCATTTTTGACCATATTAGTTTTATATCAGTTGATTTAGTTTTTAGCATTTCAGTTGGTCATTTCATGTCATGCCAGTTCATTTACTAGTTCTTTCATGTCATTCATGTTTCTCTCATGTACTCAGTACATTCAATGTACTGACGCATACTTTTATGTTGTATCGTTTCATAATACAGCTGCAGGTTCCCAAACTCAGCATCGTTAGCCGTTGCGATCCAGATACTCATCTGCTACAGCCGAAGTGTGAGTGCTCATCATTCGAGGTCCTTGTTTTACTTTCTTTCTGTTGAATTATTATTTCAGTTAGACTTAGAGTTAGCTGGGGGCTTGTCCCAGCAACTCCTCAGTTAGATGGCTTTCAAACAGACATGGTTTTCAAATTTATCTGTATTATTCAAATGTTTTGAACTTTATGTTTTCAGACTTGTCTTTCATAAATGTTTTATGATATTATTTTAAAGTTTCACTGTGCATGTTTACTCAGAATGCTAGTGACTGATAGACCAAGGATTGACTTGGGGTCACATGTAGCTTCAAGTACCGTGTTACTCCCAGGGTGTAGGCTCGGGGTGTGACAAACTGACACACAACAGGATCAAGGCGCGACCAGCAGCGTGCCACGTCGGGCGACGCACAGGTGCCTCGCACAAGACCTGTCAAGAAGCCACATTCCAATGGGCATGCGTGATGCCTCCGTGCCACGGAGTTGCTACTACATTATAGGAAACGTGGCACGAAGCTGGTCCATGGCCGGCCAAAATTTGCATTTTTTCACTTAGTATAAATTAAACACTTAGCTCTAAAAATCTTTTATCACAAAAATATTTTGGGAAAGCGGAGAGGAGTGAAGGGAGAAGCGAAGAACTTCACCTAGGGTTCTTTATTTTTCATTTTCTTTTAAATACTCTTGTAAAACATTATTTTAATTATGTTTTTGAGTAATTGTACGAACATGAGTGGCTAAAATCCTTCCTCTATGGTTGAGACTACATGATATGAATGTAAATGCATGAATTCATCTGGTTCGAGTTTTTAGTTGTTGTTTTGTCTTGCATTCTTAATTATTATTGTTTTTATGCTTAATCACCATGAAAACAAACTCGTTAAGCTTGGGTAAAAGCTCAAAGGAGTAACCCTAGGTCAGAACGAAAGAATGTAAGGAGAAAGTTCTTGTCTTTACGATAGGATTCGTGGTTAGGATAGAAACTATACCTAATTTGCCTTGTTTGGTTAATAAAACGGGATGATAGCTAGACATCGACTTAGAATTGTCACATCACTGCTCATAGAATTAGTTGTGAAGCTAAGTCAGGTTAAATGATTAGAGGTACGAAAGTCCATAATCAAGGGCATAAACCCTATAAACCACATCCACATTGTTAATTGCTCACGAATTAGGATGTCACATCCTCGCTCAACGATGTAGGTGTGAGACTAATTTGTTGTGTTAAGAGGCTCGAAAGACCATGAACACTGCATTTTGACTCTGTGAGATAACAACTGAAGTTTTCATACTTGAATCATTGTGAATTATAGCATTACATGATTATTAGGCCTTAACTCTTGTTGCTTCTTGTATTGTTTCCCGATTGTTTTGTGATCACCCCAAGATTTAATTACAATTATCAAAAATCTCTTAAATCAACACTTGTGAAGGTTAACTTAACACTTGAACTTGAATATTCAATGAATTAGTACAGTCCCTTTGGGTTCGACATCCGACTCTTAAAAGGGCCACTGTATTACTTGTACGACCGCGGACACAGCAAGTTTTTGGCACCGTTGCTGGGGAATGGCAACGTTTAGTGAATTTTTAGTTTTTGTGTGATTTTTATTTTCTTAAGTGTTGAAAAACTTGGTCTTAGTCTATTCAATTGTAGGTAACAGGTTGCCCTTGCAGAACTAGCAAGGAATAGAGAGTTGTAGGAACCTTTGTTGGAGCCACAATGCCGATTACATTTTCTCCGGAGAGAAGCTCTAGAGCGGAAGATAAAGAGGTTACAGGAGCAGTTACAACAGCATCCACCAGTATAGCAAAAAGAGTTTTTTCCTGAACCAATGGTAGCTCGACCAGTTCGCGAAGTGGCAATCCCACGAGTGACAAATGTGACCTCTAGTATCCGCAAATCGGAGCCCGGAGGAAACTTTGAGCTGAAACAGAACATGGTACAACGATTACATTCGAGTGGCCAGTTCACTGGAATGACTCATGTGGACCCACAGCAGCACTTATAGAATTTTCTGGAGATCAGTGACACTTTTGTCCCCACTAGAGTGTCAACAGATTATGTCCAACTCACCCTCTTCCCATTTTCACTGTTGGGAGAGGCAAAGAGGTGATTGAAGGATGAGCTACCAAATTCTGTTACTTCTTAGGAAGACCTAGCGATGAAGTTCCTCATCAGATTCTTCCTGTCAGGCAAGACTGCTGTTCGGTGCGTTGTTGGGGTTATAAAACCGACACGCAAGTGCACGTGGTCAAACAAGTAATAAAGTGGCTAAGTAAGCCAAGTATCGATCCAAGGAGGCTCAGGGTATGTAAAAATTGCCTAAGTATACTATATTCTTATTTTACTTCTAACTATGCTAACAACAACGTAACCAACAGTTAATTGAGTTTTTGTTTATAAAATATATACTAAAACTATTAACAATTATTTACTATGAATTTAAACTATGGATATGAGCATGCCAAGGTTAAGAACAAGTAATGAATTCGATTGTAATAATAATTCGGTTAATCGCTTCTTCATGTTGCTAGCCAAGAACATTAGCCTAGAAATTAAAACTCTCGTATTTAATTTCACTTAAGAATCATAAACCATTCGTCTACATTTCTGTGATCAAATGCAATTTACGACCTAGCAATACAATTCCGGTTCCTAAATTGACTAATACGGTTTTCAAGTATATTTCTATCAGGAAAGCACATCAAAACCCAATTTTCCCAAATCAAGTTAAGAACAATACCCTATTAATTCACAACTTTCCAATTTCTTGCTCTCTCGAGTGAAATTGGACTTTTTAGATGTACATTAATGTTGGCCAAGCACTAATGCAGTAAGAACAATAATTAATAGAACAACATGAAAGAAGAAGAAGAAAACCATATCATTTACAATCAAAATTCACTACACATGTTCAAAACCTTAGCAAGGAAGAGAACTAGCCCCTCATTTGTGGATTGATCATCCTAAAACAAGTGTAAATCATACATACAATTGAGTGAAAGAAGAAAGGAAGAGAAGAAATCTCTTAGCTTTTTCGTCCCTCAACTGCTGCTAACCCACGTCCTAGCTCCACCAAGTCTGAACTAAAACTCTCCCCATTAAAATAAACCTAAGTGTGCTATTTATACTAGAGGGAAATTTTTCCCGGAATAACAAGCAACGTGTCACGGAGGTCAACGCGGAGCACTGCCTCCGTGACACGGCGTGGACGCGGACCTTCACTGGAAATCCAGGGTCCAGTAAATTAGCCTCAATGTGGCACGGAGGCCAACGCGGAGGCCTATCTCCGTGCCACGGAGCTGTCGCGAGGCCTCACTGGAATTTCCCATTTAATTCCCTCTCTAGGCAGTGTGCCTCCGCGATGGTAGCGTGGCACGGCTCCATCGCGGAGCCCCTATAATTTGTGCATTCCAATGTCTTTTCCACGCTCGTATCCAAGTCCAACTCCGATATAGTTCCAACATGCATTTTAGCTCCTAAAAATCATATTTACCTGCAAAACAAATGCTAATCATGTTGGTTAGTATAAATTCACATTTTATTACCAATTACATGAGAATATATACACATTGCACACAAACAAGGCGAAAATAATACGTTTGAGTATCACTTGGGCATATAAATCTGCCCAAGATCACTTACCCCACACTTAAATCCTTGTTCGTCCTCGAACAATACATACACAACTCATGCAAATTACATCCCAACCTTCGTCACTATGGTGCGACCATTTACGCTACGGTCATACCGATTATTCAATTTTTGCAAATCATCACGAAAACATGCTTGGTCTTACAATACAATGACCTTTAATACATCAAGACTTCCTAGACTTTAAGAATTGATTCTTGATATCGGCAAACTCATGCAAATCAGCTAATCAAGAAATCCGACACGAAAATCAATCTTTCATCAAGCATGTGCCCTCACAACTCAAGAGAATCTTCCCCTTTTTGTTCATGCAACACACAAACATTCAAGTAGGGGCATATAAAAATTAATTTCACTCACTCTCCCAAAAGAATTCACATGCATCATGTCATGACCCATAGGCTTGCCCTTAGTGTATTACTCCACTAATATAAAGACATGCAATGTAAGATCACGTAGGACTTTAATGGGTTGTAACGGGGCTGTGGATCTAGTATATATATTGGATTAGCCAATAATAGTCGCTAGCATCCTTAAGCGCCTTTTCGACACATTCAAATCGACTCATGGACATTGTTCCTCTCTTTTCTCTTTTTCTCCCATTCATGTTGGTTTACTTTCGTACTGCCCATTTCATCAAACACACTTGACACAAAACAAAGGGTTTTCATGTACCCTCAATATCATTTAATTACAACAAGTGCCTCTTCAACATCATCTTTTCTTTCTTCACTCTGCTTTTCTTTTTCTTTTCACTCTTTCCACTCTTTAACACTTTGGGAAACATTTTCTTTTCTTTGTAAGCGCTTAAGAGCTTCGTATAGACTTTAAGGCTAATGAAAAGAAGGAATAAAGCTTAGTTTATACAATTTTGGACAAAAGAAAGAAAGAAATCGGCTAAAGGCTCAACGGGCTGACTAGGGTATACAACATATAAAAAAGGTAGAATTTGACAAGAAAAAAAAATGGAAACTATCGGTTAAAAACAAAGAAATGCCTACATCCTTTCCAACACTACACCTCATTCATTTCATTTTGTAAACACACCAGGCAAGTTCTAGACAATTCACAATGGCATGGAATAACAATACCTCACTTCACACTTCATGCACAAGCTCGAATTAAGATGCATTCACAGACTCTCTAATTAGCAAATCACATGAATTCAAAATTAAGCCTCAATCATACTGAATCAAATTCTATAGCCTAGGTAACTCAACATATTTACCAAATTGCATGCTCTCAAATGAATCATTTTCACATTTTGAACATCAGTTACACACGCAATGAAATTTTTGCAACCATAAAGCAACTACAGTTCATTGATGCAATCCACCAAAGAAAAATTAAAAACAAATTAAAATCCTACTCCTACCGACTACATTTCCCTTAAGACGGTCGTCATCCATCCATCATAGGGAACAGTCACTAACTATGACATTCGGTTCAATGGGACTATTCTCGGTAAAAGAACTGAAAACAAACTCCGAGAAACCCAAAAAAATAAAAACCAAAAAATTTTTGCAACACATCGATCATTTCGATAGAAAGAAAATATTTACAAGTGCAAAATATTCTCGAAAATTTTTGAAAAAAATATCGATCATCTCGATAGAAAAAATAAAAAAATATTTACAAAATATTTACACTGGCAACCATAACTTTTCATACCACACATCATTAACCACACAAACAAATATATACAGATACAACACAAATCAATTCATAACAGGGAAAGCACAAACATACATACAAACCAAGGAAAAACATACAGCAAATTAGAGCCCAAGTCCCAGCACCTAGCTACTCCCCACCCCACACTTAAATCGAACACTGTCCCCAGTGTTCACAAAAATTACAAAACAAAATTTCGGGTGGTGGAACTCCCTGATCAGTCAAAATATTCGACTTCTTCATCTGGTGTTGCTGCCTCGTCGCCCATATCTGAGTCAGCTCCATCGTCGTCATCGGACTCCACATCGGAGTCCTCACGACGTGTCTCCTCATTAGTAGGGACATCATCATCCGTCGGCTCCACAAAGGCTGGTCCCACTCGGCATAAGGCTCTGGCATTCTCGCCAAATGGGTAATCCAGCTCCAGCTGCCATAATTCTTCCTCGGTGGCTGATCTCCCACCAATCCGTAGCTGCAGCATCTGCATGCCGAACATACGTGCCATGTACTGATCGTCACGAGCATGTCACTCGCCCAAAGTCAGCACTGGCCCGTGTGTGGTGTCAGGGGCCTTAGTTTTTGTCACATCGAGGGCCCTCCGCTCCAACTGCGGAATATAGTCCAAAGCCTCTTCCTCAATGTCGAGGCCTCGGAGGAAGGTGGTGATGAGTCTGCCAAACCCGTATCTGTGGCCCTGGTGCAGTCTGGCTCTCTTCATGGCGGATATAATGACCGCCCCAACATTAATCTCAGGCCCTTTCATAAGGGCATACACCAAGCAGACACGGTCCCGGGTCACATCCGTCATGTGAACTCCCGGGATCAAGCACGAACACACAATCTTCAGCCATATTCTGGCCTCCCTGTTCATCTGCGAATAAGGCAGAGTCTGGTGGTAACCCCTCTCCTTATGTCTACTCCATCGGGCTGTGGATCGAGCCCCACACAACGTACGTCTGATGTCGGCGTACGGTGGGGTGATGTTTAGCTGGCGGAGAACGTGAGCATCTGTGTCCCGTGCTCCAACGATGGCATTAAATTGGTGGGGTTCCAGAGTGACAATCTGCCCTCTGATTTTTATTGTGTGGCTTCTGATGGCCGGGTTCCAGTTTGCATAGAATTCCCGGACCATATGTAGGTTGCACTCCTTGGGCTCCTGAAAGATAAAGCTGAGCCCAGCTGCCTCGATTCTCTGCACAATACGTGGGAACTCCTGTGCAAGTGGTTCCCGTGCAATATGTTCCTCGGGGAAGTACTTGTTTTCTTTATGTTTCGCGTACCACTTCTTCCCTTCATCGGTTACCCATCTTGTTCCGTATTGGCGGCGTTGGCCGCGCGGAACAGCTGGTGCAGCTGGGACTGCAGTGCCCAATCTTTTCCGTCCGGTGCCTGAGGTAGAAGCACCCTTGCCCTTGTCCTGTCGACTTGCCATTGTACCTGTCAATATACATAAACAAGCACAAAGTTAAGCTAAATACAAGTTAACTTAGGCTAAGGTCGGGTTAAACTAAGTTTACCCCAAACTTAGTCCCTAACTATATTTACAATACTTCGGCAAGGATTACTCTATTTACAACCTCAAACACAAGCAACTATAAGGTATATTGCTTAGTGCGTTCACGAAAAATTTCGACAGCATAACGGTTAGCGTACTACTCAGACTTCATACAGCTACTCCCAATCCTACTATCGATAGCAATCCCATCATCGCACTTAGCAACAAAACAAAAAAAACAAAAACAACAACGAAAATTCTATGTACATACAAATCTAAATAATCAAACCAATTTACAAAATTTTCGCATTTTCCCCAAAAATTCGAGAATTCGTCTTCTCTTAACATTCATACAATATTTACATTGACTTATCTCAATTTACAACCACACCCCGGCATCTAATTCATCAAACTATCAAGTTCCCCAATTCAATTTCAATAACTCAAGCCCTAGAATGCAATATTTCAATCAAGTTCGAATTATTCACATAATCGACAAGTTCAAAAGCTAATTACAACAATCCGAACATAATCAATCACAAAATAATTCAACATCATGTTTAATTGCTACTTGGGGTGATATATTTCACCTCACATGCTCAAATTCGACTAAAATCGCCAAAAACTTGAGAGAAACGATGAAAACATACCTTTTAGTTGAAGAACCGAAGAAATTTGACGTTTTCCTTGCCTATTAGCGTGGCACGTTGGTTGGGGAGGGGGAATTGGGTGTTTTGGTCGCGGAGGAGGAGAGAAATGGGGAGAAAAGAGGCAAAATCGGGGTTAATTTAAAGAAAAACACGCGGGTCACCCGGCAACCCGCTGTGACCCGGCACTGAATAAAGGGCAACGTGTCACGGAGGGTAACGCGGAGCCCCTCCTCCGTGACACGGAGCTAACGCCCCAGTGCACTGTTTCTTCAATAAAAATTATTTTCATACCTTGCCTTATTTTTCCCGCTTCCATGCATATTTTTCTCCGTTAGACCTGAAAATCACCTCACTAAACGAAATTGGTTAGATTAATAGATTTTCCTAACTACCATGAAAAAATACTAACTAAAACGAAAAAATTTGTAAGAAATCAAGAAAAAGAAAAAATAAAAATAAAAAAATAAAAAATACAAATTATGTACACTATACTAAAAGAAGAAAAATAGAATATTTTTCTTTTCACGGGTTGCCTCCCGTGCAGCGCCTGGTTTACCGTCGCGGCTCGACGTCCATTATGCTCAATTATCTACTAGGGTGAGGGACGATTTTTCACGATCCTTGTCCTCCCCCCAGTAGTTCTCAACCTCATCTGGTGGCCTTCCTGTTAACTCTCGGGAATCATTCATTATATCAGCATTCCCATGATCAATCACATTGATCACCGAGAGTTCCTCATTTACAATCGGAAGCTTGGGTTCTTTGTACACGTCAAATACTTCTATCTTGTCATGTGCCCGCATTGTAAGTTGACCCGCAGCTACATCAATTAATGCTTTTCCGGTTGCCAAAAAGGGACGTCCCAAAATAAATGGGACTTCAGCATCTGGTTCAAAGTCCAGAACAATAAAATCGACCGGAAAAATGAGGGAGCCCACTTGCACTAACACATCCTCAACAATACCATCCGGTTTAGCTAAGGACCTGTCCGCTAGCTGCAAGATTACTGTGGTAGGTCTAG
The DNA here is from genome assembly GCA_035772735.1 of Datura wrightii. NCBI lineage: Eukaryota > Viridiplantae > Streptophyta > Magnoliopsida > Solanales > Solanaceae > Datura > Datura wrightii. The sequence continues at coordinate 105,240,659 of JASDFA010000007.1, forward strand.
GACTCCCTAGACCTAACTTTCTGAACACCGAAGATGGCATCAGATTTATACTTGCCCCCAAGTCGCATAATCCACGAGCTCGGATACTTTGCCCAATAGTCAGCTGGATAGTAAAACTTCCAGGGTCTTTCAGTTTCGTGGGCAGTCTATTCTGAATCCGGGAAGTGCATTCCTCCATTAAAGCCACCGTGGCATACTCAGTCAAGCGACTTTTGTTAGCCACGATGTCTTTAATATATTTTGCATACTTTGGCACTCCCTGCAAGACATCAACAAGAGGTAAATTAACATGTACCTGTTTAAGCACCTCCATAAATTTCTTGAAACACGCCTCCTCCTTGTGTTTCTTAAGTCGTTGAGGGAACGGGGGTGGAGGCCTTTCTGATTCCGCTTCTTTAGTCTTCCCCCTATCAGAACTTTGTTCCTCCTCAACATCTGCTGCTCCTGACTTTTGAGGCGGTCTTTCCGGTTCCACCTCCTTCAACTGTAAGCCACTCCTCGTGGTCACTGCATTAACCTGCTTCGGATTAGGATCCGTGTCGCTAGGTAGTCCTCCTCTGGGTCTTGTATTTTGGGCACTAGCAAATTGCTCAAACTGATATTCAAGAGCCTTGGTCGCCAACTGATTGTTCTTCACTTCGGCTGCCAATTTAACATAGTCAGCCTGCAATTGTGCCTGATTAGTGATCATGGTTTTGAACATCTCCTCAATAGTCGGTGATGGTGGTGGAGGAGGGGCATTGTGATTTCTGAATTGAGCTTGATAGTTTTGTTGCCTTCCTTGATTTCTCTGCATACCCTGACCAGAACTTTGGCCTTGTTGGTTGTTGCTACCCCACGAAAAATTCGGATGGTTCCTCCAATTTGAGTTGTAGCCACTACCAAACTGCTGCTGATTTCTCTGTGCATTGCCCACAAAGTTAACAGAATCAGGATTTGCACCACAGCATTCAGCTGAATGCTCACTACTACCACACACTTCACACCACATCTGCTAGACTGCATTGACCGAAACTGAAGGCTGGTATAAGTTCATATTGCTGAAGTGATTATTTAACTGATTTTGCAAGGCAGTTATCTGTGCAGCGATAGCTGTAAATCCATCCACTTCAAGCACTCCCGCTGCTTTCCTTGCTCCACCTCGAGATGAATCTGCATTCCATTCTGGATTGCCTTGTGAAATTCAGTTGAGCAAAGTGTACAGCTCCTCGTAAGTCTTTTCCAGTGCTTGCCCTCCAGCTGCTGAATCTAACAGAATTTTAGTGTGAGGTTCCAAACCCTCAATAAATGTGTGTACCAACACCTCATTGGACTGATGATGATGAGGACAGTCCCGCAACATGGATTTAAATCTTTCCCAGGCTTGATATAGATTTTCTCCCTCCCTCTGTTTAAAACTTAGAATTTGACTTCTAAGTCTGGCTGTTTTACCAGAAGGGAAAAATCTAATCAAAAACTTCCGTGCAAGATCATCCCACGTTGATATAGAATTGGGTGGTTCAGCTTTTAACCACCTCTTGGCTTCACCAAGTAAGGAAAACGGAAATAAGGTGAGCCGAACATAATCAGGTGACACTCCAGTGGGTATATAAGTGTCACTTATCTCCAAAAAGTTTTGGAGATGTTGTTGTGGATCTTCATGAGGGAGACCGGTAAATTGCCCGCTTGTGTGCAAGAGTTGCACCATATTCTGCTTTAATTCAAACCTCCCTCCAGACTCTGGTTTGCGGATGCTAGAATGTACATTATTAGCGTGTGGGATTGCCACCTCGCGAACCGGCCTTGCTGCTGCTTCATCGGGCACTAACACTGCCCTCACAATTGGTGGATTTTGTTGTTCCATAATAGATTGTCGGAACAACTGCAGCTTCTTTTGTAGAGCTTCTCTACGTTGACTATGAAATTCACGTTCAGGCTCTAAGTAAGATTCCACCAGCTCCTTGTCCCTTGCCAGTGTTCACAGAAACAAAATCTGCAAAATACAGGCTAAGACCAAGTTGTTAACACTTAAGAAAATAAAAATAAAAATACAGTAAATTTACACTAAACACAATTTCACAAATTTGCCTAGCCTCCCCGGCAACGGCGCCAAAAACTTGTTTGGTGCGTTTTTGGGGTTATAAAACCGACACGCAAGTGCACGTGGTCAAACAAGTAATAAAGTGGCTAAGTAAGCCAAGTATCGATCCAAAGAGGCTCAGGGTATGTAAAAATTGCCTAAGTATACTATATTCTTATTTTACTTCTAACTATGCTAACAACAACGTAACATACAGTTAATTGAGTTTTTGTTTATAAAATATATACTAAAACTATTAACAATTATTTACTATGAATTTAAACTATGGATATGAGCATGCCAAGGTTAAGAACAAGTAATCAATTCGATTGTAATAATAATTCGGTTAATCTCTTCTTCATGTTGCTAGCCAAGAACATTAGCCTAGAAATTAAAACTCTCGTATTTAATTTCACTTAAGAATCATAAACCATTCGTCTACATTTCTGTGATCAAATGCAATTTACGACCTAGCAATACAATTCCGGTTCCTAAATTGACTAATACGGCTTTCAAGTATATTTCTATCAGGAAAGCACATCAAAACCCAATTTTCCCAAATCAAGTTAAGAACAATACCCTATTAATTCACAACTTTCCAATTTCTTGCTCTCTCGAGTGAAATTGGACTTTTTAGATGTACATTAATGTTGGCCAAGCACTAATGCAGTAAGAACAAGAATTAATAGAACAACATGAAAGAAGAAGAAGAAAACCATATCATTTACAATCAAAATTCACTACACATGTTCAAAACCTTAGCAAGGAAGAGAACTAGCCACTCATTTGTGGATTGATCATCCTAAAACAAGTGTAAATCATACATACAATTGAGTGAAAGAAGAAAGGAAGAGAAGAAATCTCTTAGCTTTTTCGTCCCTCAACTGCTGCTAACCCACGTCCTAGCTCCACCAAGTCTGAACTAAAACTCTCCCCATTAAAATAAACCTAAGTGTGCTATTTATACTAGAGGGAAATTTTTCCCGGAATAACAAGCAACGTGTCATGGAGGTCAACGCGGAGCACTGCCTCCGTGACACGGCGTGGACGCGGACCTTCACTGGAAATCCAGGGTCCGGTAAATTAGCCTCAACGTGGCACGGAGGCCAACGCGGAGGCCTATCTCTGTGCCACGGAGCTGTCGCGAGGCCTCACTGGAATTTGCCATTTAATTTCCTCTCCAGGCAGTGTGCCTCCGCGATGGTAGCGTGGCACGGCTCCATCGCGGAGCCCCTATAATTTGTGCATTCCAATGTCTTTTCCACGCTCGTATCCAAGTCCAACTCTGATATAGTTCCAACATGCATGTTAGCTCCTAAAAATCATATTTACCTGCAAAACAAATGCTAATCATGTTGGTTAGTATAAATTCACATTTTATTACTAATTACATGAGAATATATACACATTGCACACAAACAAGGCGAAAATAATACGTTTGAGTATCACTTGGGCATATAAATCTGCCCAAGATCAACTGCCAAGCTCAGAAGTGAGATATTAAGTTTCAAGCAGCGGCCAGAGGAGAACCTATATTTGGCTTGGGAGAGATTCAAGTCATTGTTGAGATACTACCCCCATCACCAGCAGTCCAATAAGGTGTTAGCTCACACCTTTGTGGAGAGTCTAGACCCACATACGAAGATATTGTTAGACTCTCATCGGGTGGGCAAGAATTGGAGAAGACATATGATGAGTTGTACACTCTCTTAAACAGAATTGCTCAAGGAAACCCGAAGTGGCACAGTGAATCATCAAGAGGGGCAGGAAAGACAGCAGCAGGGCTAATAGAAGTGAATAGTGTCAATGCCCTAGCTGCATAGTTAGCGTCATTGCAACACCAGATGAAGACTCAGTTCAGCAAACTGAGTATGAACCAACCGCAGGGACAGGTGAATGAAATTCAGCAGGCTCCTAGCTGGTGCAACATTTGTAGTAATAATGGGCATAATGCAGACTCTTGCAGGGCAAATCTTGAATTAGTCAACTTTGTAGGAAATGTTCCGAGACACAATTAGAATTATGGGAACACCTACAACAAAAATTGGCAGAGTCGCCCAAATTTTTCTTGGGGTGGCAATCAAAGTTAGAGCTACCAGCAACCTCAGCAGCAGCAGTATCAACAGCAAAACAGACAGCATAGTGGCCAGTCAAGCAGCAACAACATTGAGGAGATGTTGTAGAAAATCATGGCTACTCAACCCTAACTGGTAGAGAATCAGGCAAGGATGGCTTAAGATTTGAAAAATCAGCAGATGACCACCCGAAATTTAGAGAAGCAGATGGGTCAATTAGCAGCTGCTCAGCATACTAGACCTCAGGGAGGGTTACTTAGTGACATAGATACAAACCCCCGATAGGTCAATGCCATCAGTCTAAGGAGAAGCAAGCAATTGGCTGATGCACCGCCGAAGGAAAAGAGAAATGAGGTGCAGCCAGAGTTGGTTAGACAGGGTCCATCCACTGACAAGGGAGATAACCGAAATGCTGCAAAACACAATGCATAACCATTATTGCAGTCGGCATAGAGACCACCACCACTATTCCCGCAAAGGCTTAAGAAGTCAAGGAGGGAGAATGCTTTAAAAAGTTCTTTGATATTTTTAAAGAACTTCACGTCAATTTGACTTTACTTGATGTTTTTCAGGGAATGCCAAAGTATGCTAAGTACTTGAAAGATGTGGTGGCCAACAAAGTTAGGTTGGTGGATGTCTAGACAATGGCACTTACAGAAGAGTGCAGCTACAGGGTGATAAGCAAGATGCCGAAAAAGCTCAAGGACCCAGGGAGTTTCACCCTCCCCATTCAAATTGGTGAAGCTGAAGTTATAAGGGCTCTCTGTGACTTAGGGGCAGCAGTAAATCTAATGCCCCTATCTCTGTTTAACACCCTGGGCTTAGGTAAGCCACGCTGCAGCTGGCAGATAAGTCCACAGTGGCACCAAATAGAATAATTGAGGACCTTCTCATCAAAGTGGGTAAGTTCATTATACCTGCTGATTTTATTGTTCTTGACTTTAAAGTTGATGATAAGGTACCCTGATCTTGGGATGGCCATTCTTGGAAACTGGAGGAGCAATCATAAATGTAAGAGTAGGTACCGTTAAAATGAAGGTCAATGATGAAGAAGAGCTCTTCAGAGTCTATCAAGAGATCAACCCACCCACACACTACTAAGATCTTTGTAAGATTAGTGTGTTTTCAGATGCTAAGTGTGGGGTGTTAGATTCCATGGGTCCACTGATGCAGGACATGATGACATGTTCGGCCCGAGTCTGATGGAGGGCTAAAATTAAAGAAGAAGATGGAAGAAAGAGGGACGGAGTGGAGGTTGTTCCCTCTAAACATAAAAAGAGAAGAAGATGGTTTTCAAAAGGGAACACTTGTTTGAGGATATCCCGAAAAGGATAGTCCACGTCGTGCTATGACGTAAAATTAGGCGCTTCTTGGGAGGCAACGCAGGAGTACCACAAGTACACATTCTTTTTAGTTTGTGTTGTATTTTTTTTATTTTTCACTTGTATTGTGTGTTTTGGTTGTTAAGCACAGATTCAAGGAAAGTCTGAGTACCCGAGGAAGTAAGAGCTAAAGAGCATGACAAGAAGATGAGTGGGGTTGATGACCCATGGTGTTCAAAAAGGAGGAAAAATATGTTTTAGCTAGGCCTAGAGGCCTCAGGGAGTATTTTTCACCCTTCTATTAATTTTATTTGATGCTTTGGGGACATAGCATAATTCAAGTGTGGGGTGAGGAAAATTTCAAAATTTTGAATTGTGTGCTTAGTGAATTTGGGGGAATTTGGTGCTAGGTATTATATTTTTTTGATGAAAAGTTTGAGTTGAGCATAATTCACCATCCTTTGATTTTCTTTTCGGTTTTTTCTGAAGGGGGGCACTTTGAACCGATGAATAAAAAAATTTTTTGTCTGTACATAATTGGTGTTAGTCATAGTTGGGTACTTTTTCCAAACATGGATGGATGACGACCGTCTTGAGGGAAAATTAGTCAATAGGTTTTTTGTTTTTGAACCCTTAGCTGATTGATGGCTGGATGTTCTTGTTATGTGTTGTACACGATTGTAAGATGCAAGTGTTGTAAATTTTGAAGCATGTTTAGCAATTGTATAGCTCTATTTGGACACCTAGGCTCTTGAATATGATTCTATGTACTGAATGCTTAATTCTGAATTCTTGTGATTAGCTGAATTAAGAGTCTACAGAATTTGTCTTGAATTGAGCATGTGCTGTGAGTGTAAGGTTTTTGAATATTCCATGTTATTGTGTAGTGTCTAGAACTTTCCTAGTATGTATACGAAATGAAATGAGGATGTCGATTGTAGGAGATGATTTAGGCACTCCTTTGAATGAGCCTAATTTTGATCCTTCGCTTTACCTACCTTTAATATATGATCCTAGCTAGCTCCATTGAGCCTTTAGCCTTTGCTAGCCACAAAACAAGCTTAATCCTTTCTTTTCAATAGCCCTGAATTTGATCCAAAACTCCTAAGCGCTTAAGTGAAAAATGAAAGAGAGTTAAGGAGTGAGAAGTTGGAAGAAGAAGGAAAATAGTAGTGGTGGGAGTTGAAGAGAAGACTAGAGGTGTACTTGTTTAAAAAAATGAAGAAGAGTTGGTAGGGAGTAAAAGAAGAAAAGAGCGAGAAAATTACTTAAGTACTCCTTACTAATAGCCTAAGTGTGCCTAATGAAATGGGAAAACAAAGAGGAAAATGTGAGTTGAAAAGAATAAGGTTGAAGTAAGAGGACAGATTGTCGTAATGAAGGTGTGATGTATTAAAAGCGCTTAGGGAAGATAGTCACTATTACTGGCCAGAATAGTACCTACCCGTCCCTTAGCTTACATTACAACCAACTAAGTCCTACTTGATTTTACTTTCAAACATTCCTAAATTAGTGGAGTAAAAGACTAAAGGCAAGCTTATGGATCAATATAGGTTGAAGGTGAATTCTCTGTGAGAGTGAGCTTACTACTTATTCATATATCCATACATGTTATAATTTGAAAACGTATGAGCAAAAAATTGGGTAACTCTCTTGCTGTGAGGGAACATGTTTGATGAAGGATAAAATTCATGTCGGATGTCTTACTTGGTTGATTTGCATGAATTTACTGAGTTTAAGAGTCGATCTTTGAGGCTAGAAAGTTGGAGGCCCGGATCATAGACACGGGAAAAAGGACCTCGAGAGACCCCAAGTCGACCTATGGCACATGCATACAACTATTCTCAATTTAACAAGTGGGGCATTAAACATAAAACATAGCGGAAACTAACCATAGAATAACACCAAGAAATACTGGACGTATATAAGAGCTGAGCACTACATACTAGTCAGAAATCCTCTACTACAAACGATGGGTTGACGGGACAGCATCCCCAACTAACCCGAACAATACTAAAACTCAAGATAACATAAAAGTCTGTCAAACAGCCCTCGAAACATGAGGACTCACCAATGAACTGATAGCGTAAGCTGATGGACTAAGGATGAAGACGAGCCTGAGATCCGGACCCTGTATTATAAACGATACAGCATAGAAAGTATGCGGTCAGTACATGGAATGTACTGAATATGCAAGGTAAGTAAAACTGCTAAAACAATGTAAATCTCTTAAAGCAAGTCAAACATATATTCAAAAAGCTTTTAAGGATAAGAAGAAGACCACATGCGTTTATTATGAAATCATACTCATAGTATACATAATCATGCTTAGCTTTACAACACCATGACTGGCTCGAATGACTCAAAGCTGAACATAACATTTATATCAAAAGTTGAAAAATGAGTCAAACCTTGCTTTATGAACATGCATGCATAAGTAATCATCACAAGTAATGAATGTGAAAATCTGAATAATATAGACAGTGGGAGACTTGTCACTTAACCGACATACCACGATAGAGCTTACGTGGTCCTAAATATCACACTCAAGTGGGAAGAGTCATCCATAACATTGCCAGGGTGATGGACTCTGCCAAGATATCGATATCAAGATCAAGGGCCAATCGGCTGGGGATAGCTCACTAGGGAGATCCCAATAATATATAAGTATCAACCTACATTGGTGCGTAATTCTGGAGCATAGGTTTGTCGACCCTTAACCCGCTCGGTGCTAGACTCTTCTCCCTAAAACATGCAATGCTTTACATTGTATATGACGCGATGAAGCTCAACATTGTCTATCGACAAAGCTCAACATCGTCCCTCGACGAAGCTCAATATGAAATCATGCATAACTCAACATCGTATGAAATGAAGCTCAACATTGTATATTGACAAAGATCATTAATGAAATCATGCATAGACTCAACATCATATGAAAATGAAGCTTAACATTGTCCTTCGACAAAGCTCAATAATGCCATACGTCTCAATTATAAATTCATGCATATGAGAAACTTTATTTCGAAACATACCACAAGCCCAATCATAGGTGGAAGCATCTGCTCCAAATCATGCTGTAAGCTACATGTAGAAATATTTACTCAACATACCACAAGCTAGAATTCATGATAAAAATTGGGAAATTTCACTTTAAACCATGTGGCAAGCTTATGTCGGGAATATCATCACTTTAATCAACATGTGGGCATTACCCAAAGCTCTACCATTCTAGAATCCAATCGATTCTTTTAGGAAACAACATCAAAATAATGGGTAGTTTTAGAAACATGCTTTTCATCATCAACTTCATCATCACCACACATTTATCATAAATCACCTCTTTTATGAACTCTTCACCCATGGGCATTTTAAATTCAATTTTTAGAAAAATAATTTTTATAAGAGAACAAGTTAGAATCCGTCCAAGCCTTGTAAATCAACAATATCAACTCAATCTAATCATACCCATGAATATCTATATAAGAAACATGCAATTGATCAAAACCCCATAATTGATTATTCATAATTTAACACTAATTGATAGAAATTGGGCATGGGTGTGGAAGGAAGACACCCATTAAAACCCTGCATAACTGGAAATGGATTGACTCAAAGTTCCTTGAATACCCACAAGGAAATTGATGGAAACTTGGGGAAGAAGACCTCGAATCTCCCAAAAATCTCTCTAAGCTTTTGCATAAGAATGAGCATACATAAAGGACTTAACTTATCTTATCACACTCAGAAAAATATCCAAAATGACATAGTTTAGGGTCTTAAAGCATGGAAAAGTTGAAAATGCCCTTAATGAACCCGCCCTGAAAACTGGCCGGATGAAACCACGGGTGGCACCAACAGGTCATGGAAACAACCCACGGACCGTTTTGTCTTCTGATTGAATGAATTGTTGAATGCCTTCTCTTCAAAACTTAGACCACGGACGGACAGGACGGGTCATACTATGATCCAACGGGTCGTTCCTTCGGTCACTGATTACTCCCCCGAACCTTCTGAACTTCTATCCAACGAGCCTCACCACGGCTTGTCGTACGCTTCAACGGGTCGTGGTTACTATCCGTCCTTTCTCACTGAGATCTAGGCTCCCGTACCACGGCTCCCCACAATGGGTCTTTGCAAGCCACAACAAGTCGTTGCATGACCCGTCGTACCTTCCTATTGCCAAGTCCACTTCCTACCACGATAACAAACGACCACTCGTGATTACTTACCATGGGTCATTGAATCAACCGTTGTTTCCCTCTGATACCTAACCACCTGAACCCACGACCACCAATGACGGCTCATGGTTACCTACCACGGGTCGTGGTACCTGTCGTCCTGCAACCTTTTTCCAAACTTACAGCAGTTTTGCATTTTAGCTTCTCGAGTCTACTCCTAAGCACTTCCGGGGTATTACAATATCTTCCCCTTGGGAACATTCTTCCTCAAATGTAGGAAGCAAGCAACAAATAGAAACATACAATTTATCATAACCATATACTGATCGTTTTAATCAAAATTTTCATGGAATGACTCCTCAAAATAAAACCACCTTGCTGAAATGATCTCAAACCTCACATACACATTCATACACATAAAAGAAAATTGTACACATGAACCGAACATGAAGACTATATAGATTCATAAGGTGAAACTGATACCTCAAGTTGGAACTGAGTCGGTAGAGATTAAATGTGGATATTTGGCCATCATATCTGCTTTGTCTTCCCAGGTAGCTCCCTCAACCTGCTGATTTCTCCATAAGACCTTAACTGAAGCTATTTCTTTGTTCCTCAACTTCTGAACCTGACGATCCAAGATCTCAATGGGAATTTCTTCATAACTAAGGTTGTCTTTCACCCTAATGTTGTCTACCGGGACAACCAAGGCTGGATCACCCAAACACTTCTTCAAAAGGGACACATGAAAGACAGGATGAACTGAGGACAACTCCAATGGCAAGTCCAACTCATAAGCTACTTTATTAACTCTTCTCACAAACTGATAGGGACCAACATAGAGGGGAATGAGCTTCCCTTTCTTTCTGAACCGCATTACTCCCTTCATGGGAGATACCTTTAGAAATACCCAATCGGCCACCTCAAACTCCAAATCTTCTCCTCACATCAGCATATTTTCTGATGACTCTGAGCGGTCTTCCGCCTGTCCCTTATCAACTTAACCTTTACCATGGCCTCATGAACCGAATCAGGCCCTATCATGGCTGCCTCACCAACTTCAAACCATCCGATGGGAGATCTACACCTACGCCCATAGAGAGCTTCGAACGGTGCCATTTGGATACTGGAGTGACAACTGTTATCATAAGCAAACTCGATCAAGGGCAAATGATCATCCCAACTACCTTTGAAATCCATAACACATGCCCTCAACATATCCTCGAGGGTTTGAATGGTTCGTTCTGCTTGGCCGTCTGTTTGCGGATGGAAGGTTGTACTAAGTTTAACTTGCATCCCAAGTCCCTTTTGAAACGAACGCCAGAATTTGAGGTAAACTGAGTACCTTGGTCTGAAATAATAGACAAGGGCACTCCATGAAGCCGAACCAACTCCCAAATATACAACTTAGCATACCCATCCGCTGAATCCGTGGTCTTGACTAGTAGAAAGTGTACAGCCTTGGTTAACCAGTCGACCACCACCCAAATGGAATCATAAAGTCGTCGAGTGCGAGGTAGGCCTGTAATGAAATTCATATTAATCTCTTCCCACTTCCAAGTGGGAATGCTGATATCCTGAAGTATGCCTCCCGACCTTTGATGCTCGACCTTCACTTGCTGGCAGTTCAAACATTTTTCTACGAACTCTATATCCCTCTTCATTTCATCCCACCAATAGATTTCTCGCAAGTACCGATACATTTTCGTGGATCCTGGATGAATAGAATATCTGGTACCATGTGCCTCATGCAATATCCGAACTCTCAAATCATCAACATCTGGGACACATAGATGACCCTGGTATCGTAGCACACCATCTCCCCCTTGGGAGAAAACCTCCACCTTTTGACTTTGCACCGCCTACTTTAGCTTCCCCAAAATTGGATCCTCATCTTTCCTAGACTTGACATCAACCACCAAAGACAATTCTGACCCACTTTGCACAACAACACCACCATCAGTTGAATCGATCAATCTAACTCCTAGCTTGGCAAGTCAGTGGACATATTTCACCAACTCTTTATCCCTCATCCACATTGGACACACTCTCCATAGAGAGCCTACTAAGTGCATCTGCAACCACATTAGCCTTGCCCGGGTGGTAGAGAACACTCATGTCATAGTCCTTTAATAACTCAAACCACCTCCTTTGTCGAAGATTTAAGAACACATATTGCAAGCTCTTGTGATCGGTGAAGACATCCACGTGGACCCCATACAAGTAATGCCGCCATATCTTAAATGCAAGCACTGCCGCGGCCAACTCAAGATCATGGGTCGGGTAATTCTTTTCATGAACTTTCAGTTGTCTTGTGGCATATGCTATTACTTTCTCATGTTGCATTAACACACACCCGAGTCCAACTCGCGAAGCATCATAATACACCACAAAGCCGTCCGTACGCTCGGGTAGAGTCAACACTGATGCTGAAGTGAGTCGGGTCTTCAACTCATGGAAGCTTTTCTCACAAGCCTCCGACCATTGGAACTTTACCTTTTTCTGAGTCAATCTAGTCAACGGGGCTGCAATGGATGAGAAACCTTCAACGAACCTCCGATAATAACCCCCTAAGCCTAAAAAGCTCTTGATATTTGATGGGTTCATCGGTCTGGGCCAATTCTTTACTTCCTCGATCTTTTGAGAATCTACTTTTATACCCTCACCTGACACCACATGTCCTAGGAATGCCACAGAATCTAACCAGAACTCGCATTTGCTGAACTTTGCATACAACTACTGATCCTTGAGGGTTTGTGCTACACCCATAAATTATTGACATTTAGATGGCCTATTTGCGTGTTGGTTAAGAGTTTTTGAAGTCCATACATGCTGGTGAAGGGTCCGTGGAAAGACCGGATAAGCGACACATCCAACCATCGCAAGAGGAGGCTGGCAGACCTCCTCCACGATGGCCAGAGTGTCACGGAGGCTCACCTCCGCAATGGCCAATGTGTCACGGAGGCTCACCTCCGCGATGGCCAACGTGCCACGGAGGTGAGGTTCAGCCTCAAGTATATAAACTCCTCCACTTTGGTTTTACCTTATTTTAACTTAAAAAATTCTAGAAAACAAACCAGAAACAGAGGGCACGAAAGGGTTAGTGAAATTTCCTTCCATTTACGCTATTAAAGGTGGTCCAAACTCGAATTAATCTTGGGTAGCGAAGTATTAAGCTGCCGGGAGAATTCCTGCGAAGTTGGTTTCGTGAAATTCGGCCGGCGAATCATCGTCCTACCGACCTAAGGTAAATGGAATTGCTCCAAATTAGTGTCAATACTTCTAGCCCTAAAGTGAGTATTTCTCCCTTCTGGACTTCCGATAAATAGCGAGTTTTCGACCATTTTTTGATAAGCTAAAGTTTGGGATATATATATATATATATATATATATATATATATATATATATATATTAAAGTGATATTTTCTTCTAGAATATTGATGAATTTAGTTCTAATGGTTGTAATTATGAATGCAGTAGGCAGAAATAGCTGGATACTGGCCAAGTTACGCCAGTTAGCCAAGAAGTCAGAGATCGAGGTACGTAAAGCCTGTCCCTTCAGCAAGTTAGTAATCCTAGCATAGCAAATAGAGTGAATTCTAAGAGAAAGAATCCAGAAGCTGAGTATTGAGTCCAGTATGAATCCAGCAAGCATGTTTTATGTTATTATGCTATATTCAGAATAAAAATCAGTAAGTCAGTATCAGACCGCCAAATATTATTTCAGATACAGTTAGCACAGTGATAGAATCAGTTTAACCCGGAAAAGAGATTCAGAATAGAATATCAAAACATGGATAGTATTTGAAAATCGAACATGCTTGCTATATGTGGATATTGTTTGTTGAGACATGTTTGTGCTATGAGAGCACCCTTAGAGCTTCCTTGCCGCCCAAGGTTAATAGCTGTGTCGACTCGCCCACCAGAGGGTGAGGATTCGTCTCTCCAAGGAGTGGCATGCCGTCCGTAGTAGGACGAAGATGGGATGCAGTATTCCCCATAACAGGCTGATCAGCATAGCATTATAGCTTACCCCGTCGAGCGCTTGCACCCAGGGGGCAGATTACAGATACAGATACAGATTACAGTTTACAGTTACAAAAGTCCTCCAGACTCAGATACAGTTATAGTCAGGGGCCCAAAGAGCCCAAGTTGCATACCCAGGGGGCCGGTAAAGGTGCTCGTAATTAGTAGGCGAGTGGAGTGATTTACTTTTGGATGGTTTTGACCCGGGTAGGGGTATATAGATTGTGTGTTGGTTGGCACCTTCCGGCTTATGGGGGCTGGTATAGGTCCTTGTATGTTATATATGTATATACATGTTATTTATTAGCTGATGGATAGTAGGACGCCACGTCGACAGGTATGCTTCTACCTTACCTTCAGTACAAATAAGCTTATTTCAAATCCCGCCAGCCCAGACAGTTTCAGCTACTTCCTGCTATTCAGAACTACCAGTATTATTTCTTATATTCAGTTATGTTCAGTTTGCTTTACATACTCGGTACCAGTGGTACTGACACCCACTTGGAACGCTGCATTACTTGCCTGCAGGTACTCATAGACGAGAAGCCGATACCCGTGATTCCAGCCAACACAGAGAGTCATCAGCTCCTGTCATCCGAAGCTCGATAGTCAGAGGTCTATTCTATTTTCTTTTGTTATACAGTATGGGTAGGACGGGGCCCTGCCCCGACCATGTTATCAGTATTTTTAGAGGCTTGCAGATTGTGTGTTCCCTGTGGTTAGCTGTACCGGTCGTGTGAGGCTGTTGTATGTCTTAGTTGTTTAAAATGGCCGTGTGCGGCCTTATTCAGTTGGTAGTGGTGACCTTGCCGGTCACGTAGCAGTTTAGCTCTTGTTTTCTTGATTCAGAATGTAACTAGACAGCATGGTGGCCTTTTTGGCCCACATAGGTTCCCTTATATTGATGCAATTCTGGTTAGCTGTTGTTGTTGTACAGGTGGCTGTAGGCCTAGTCGGTCTGGGGCTGTATTTACAACCGTTATATAGCCCGTTGAATTCATAAATCAGAGTTAGAGCCAGCCAGGCACCAGGAGTGCTTAGGCTCAGCAGTCTAGCAATTCAGGTCCTAGTAGGGCACCAGGCGCCAGTCATACCCCCAAGGCGGGGCGTGACAAACTTGGTATCAGAGCAGGTCGTGTCCTAAGGAGTCTGCAAGCCGAGTTAAGTAGAGTCTTGTCTATGGATGTGTTGTGCACCATATACTATAGGCAGGAGGCTGCAAGGCATGATAGGATGGTTACTCTTTCTTCATATTCAGTCATGCCATAGAGCAGTACAGTATAGGGTTGAGTCCCTAAAACTTACCACACTCTTTGTTTACAAATAGTATGGCAGATCAGCGACATCCTGTTACAGACAGGAGACTGGATACCACAGCAGGTGAAGGCACTAGTAGGATGCCTCAGCCTTATTTACAATTAGCCCGATCTGAGGGCGATACAGAGGCATCATCACAGCCTTCTCAGCAGTCCCCACCTCACCGGGAGCCATTCGGAACGACACCGCTTCTGACAGCTCCTGTACCTACACCATCCGACCAGGAAATTCGAAGTGCAATAGTTATGTTGGCACAAATGATGGCCACCCAGCACCAGCCAGTGCCACCCGTAACAGTAGAGCCGTCAGGTGGACCTGGCAGTTCGAGGGTCAGGGAATTTTTGGCATTAGGTCCCCCACAGTTCACAAGGTCAGATCAGGTAGAGGACCCCCAGGATTTCCTGGACCAGATTCAGAGAATCTTCCGAGTCATGCATGTAACACCTATAGAATCAGTTGAGTTAGCAGTATTCCGGTTGCGAGACATAGTTGTGTTGTGGTTTGAGAGCTGGGAAAGGTCTCGAGGGAAGGATATTTCCCCTCCGACCTGGTCCAGCTTCTCAGAGGCCTTCCTGGATCGTTATTTGCCATGGGAGATCTGGCAGGCCCGGATGGACCAATTCTTGCACTTGGAGCAGGGGGCGAGGAGCATACGAGAATATGCCCTACAATTTGATTCCTTATCCCGTTATGCTCCAGCTTTTGTGGACACCATGCCATCTAGAGTCCACCAATTTATCATGGGTCTGAACCCATAATACATTAAGGCATGCATGACAGCTACACTATGGGAAGATATGGATATCGCTCGGGTGCAGGCCTTTGCCCAGACTATTGAGGGCCTTAGATAGCGGCAACAGGATAGTAGACGTATAAATCAAGAGCAGCGCCACCAGAATAGATCAGATGAAATACAGAGGGAGATTCAGAGAGGACCCAGGCCTCGATTGTCAGACAGGCCACCTAGACCCCCACCTTCATCACAGCAGCAGAGGGGTAGATTTATTCGCCGAGGACAGTCAGAGTTCCGCGGCAGTTCTTGAACGGTAGATTCACCTCAGCAGAGGAGGGCAGAGCAGAGCAGATACACACCCCCACCCTGCCCTATTTACAGCCGACCCCACACTGGAGCTTGCAGATATGGCTCCACAGGTTGTTACATATGCGGGCAGGAAAGGCATATGACGAAAGACTGTCCAGCCAGGGGACAAGGTAGAGATATAACCAAGACAGGGCATCAGTAGGGCCGCGAGCTCCAGCAGCCTCGGCAGGGCTTAGGCTCTCAGGTCCAGCAGGTAGAGGCCGAGGTAGATCAGGAGCCTCTAGTTCAGGTACGGGCCCAAGCAGTACCTATGCATTACCAGGGAGGCAGGACTCAGAGGCGTCTCCAGATGTGGTAACAGGTATGATGACTATTTGCTCATACCCTGCTTATGTATTGATTGATCTAGGGTCTACTCTGTCCTACGTTACCCCATTTGTGGCTCGAAAGTTTAGTGTTGTACCAAAGTTGCTTCAGCGACCCTTTTCAGTATCTACACCTGTCGGTGACTCCATTATAGCCAGAAGGGTTTATCGAGGGTGTACAGTGGAGGTTGTTGATCATCAGACTACAGTAGATCTGGTAGAACTAGAGATGATTAATTTCGATGCCATTATGGGTATGGATTGATTAGTGTCGTGCTATGCCAATGTAGAATGTTGGACCAAGACGGTCCGATTCCACTTTCCAAGGGAGGCAGTACAAGAGTGGAAGGGCAGTACAGCTACGCCAAAAGGTAGGTTTATTTCTTACCTTCAGGCGAGGAAGTTGATAGCTAAGGGATGCATTTACCACCTAGTCAGAGTCCAGGATGTTCGGGTAGAGCCTCCGACTCTCCAGTCTGTTCCATTGGTTAATGAATTCCCTGACGTATTTCCAGATGAGCTACCTGGTATTCCCCCAGAAAGAGAAATAGATTTTGCAATTGATTTGCTACCAGGCACTCAGCCCATATCAATTCCTCTGTATCGTATGGCTCCTGCTGAACTCAGAGAATTAAAGGAGCAGCTGAAGGATATGTTAGATAAGGGCTTTATCAGGCCGAGTACTTCCCCTTGGGGTGCGCCAGTTCTATTTGTGAGAAACAAGGACAGCTCACTCTGTATGTGTATAGATTACCGGCAGCTGAATAAGGTTACAATCAAGAATAAGTATACTCTTCCCAGAATAGATGATTTGTTTGATCAGTTACAGGGGGCCAGATATTTCTCCAAGATTGATTTGAGGTCCGGATATCATCAGGTTCGAGTTCGTGAAAGGGACATTCCAAAGACTGTCTTCAGGACCAGATACGGAAAATTTGAATTCCTAGTTATGTCTTTTGGGCTGACGAATGCTCCCGCAGTATTTATGAACCTAATGAACAGCATCTGAAGACCGTACCTGGACCTATTCATGATAGTGTTCATTGATGATATTCTGGTGTATTCTCGCTCTGAGGCAGATCACCAAGATCATTTGCGGATCGTGCTTCAGATTCTCAGGGACCGTCAGTTGTATGCCAAGTTCTTCAAATGTGAATTCTAGCTGAACTCAGTAGTTTTCTTGGGGCATATTGTGTCGAATGCTGGTATACAGGTAGACACGCAGAAAATAGAAGCAGTCAAAACATGGCCTAGACCTACCACTCCGACCGAAGTCCGCAGTTTTCTGGGATTAGCAGGGTACTATAGAAGATTTGTTGAGGGATTCTCCACCATAGCGGCACCTCGAACTAAGCTGACGTAGAAAGCAGTAAAGTTTTAGTGGACAGAGGCATGTGAGAAGAGTTTCCAAGAATTAAAAGATAGATTAACCTCCGCCCCAATGTTAGCATTGCCAGAAGGTACAGAGGGTTATACTGTGTATTGCGACGCTTCGGGTATTGGGTTAGGATGCGTGTTGATGCAGCATGGTAAAGTAATTGCTTATGCTTCCAGACAGCTGAGGAAACATGAGAAGAATTATCCTACCCGTGACCTGGAACTAGCCACGGTGATCCACACCCTAAAGATATGGAGACATTACTTGTATGGCGTCCATTGATCTTGGGCAGATTTATATGCCCAAGTGATACTCAAACGTATCATTTTCGCCTTGTTTATTGTGCAATGTGTATACATTTTCATGTAATTGGTAATAAAATGTGAATTTATACTAACCAACATGATTAGCATTGTTTTCTAGGTAAAACATGATTTTGAGGAGCTAAAATGCATGTTGGAACAATATCGGAGTTGGACTTGGATTCGAGCACGAAAAAGGCATTGGACTGCACCAATTAAAGGAGCTCCGCGATGGAGCCATGTCATGCTACCATCGCGGAGGCATTCTTCCTGGAGGGTGAATAATTTGCCAATTTCCAGTGGAGCCTCGCGACAGCTCCGTGTCACGGAGGCAGTGCTCCGCGATGCACTCCGTGACATGTTGCTTGTTATTCGGGGAAAAATTCCCACTAGTATAAATAGAACACTTAGGCTTATTTTTAATTAATTCAGACTTGGTGGAGCAAGGACGTGGGTTACAGGCAGTTGAGGGACGAAAAAGCTCAGGGTTTTTCTCTCTTTCTTTCTTCTTTCAATCAATTGTTTGTATGATTAACACTTGTTTTGGGATGATTAATCCACAAATGAGTGGCTAATTCTCTTCCTTGCTGAGGTTATGAACAATGGTGATGCATTTTGATTATTGAATTTTATGGTTTTTCACCTTCTTCTTCCATGTTGTTCTATTAATTCTTGTTTCTACTGCATTGGTGTGTGGCCAACATTAATGTACATCTAAAAAGTCCGATTTCACTCGAGAGAGCACGAAATTGGAAAGTTGTGAATTAATAGGGTATTGTTCTTAACTTGATTTGGGAAAATTGGGTTTTGATGTGCTTTCCTGATAGAAATATACTTGAAAGCCGTATTAGTCAATTTAGGAACCGGAATTGTATTGCTAGGTCATAAATTGCATTTGATCACAGAAATGTAGACGGATGGTTTATGATTCTTAAGTGAGATTAAATACGAGAGTTTTAATCTCTAGGCTAATGTTCTTGGCTAGCAACAGGAAGAGAAGATTAACCAAATTAGGATTATAATCAAATTCATTACTTGTTCTTAACCTTGGCATGCTCATATCCATAGTTTCAATTCAAAGTAGATATTTGTTAATAGTTTTAGTATATAATTTATAAAAAAAAATTACTTAACTTTTGGATACGTTGTTGTCAGCATATATAGAAGTAAGATAGAATATAGTATACTTGAGCAATTTTTACTTATCCAGAGTCTCCTTGGTTCGATACTTGGCTTACTTAGCCACTTTATTACTTGTTTGACCACGTGCACTTGCGTGTCGGTTTTTAACCCCTATAGCAAACACCTGAACAAGTTTTTGGCGCCGTTGCCGGGGAGACTAGGCAATTGGTGAAATTGTGTTAAGTGTAAATTTACTGTATTTTTTATTTTATTTTCTTAAGTGTTGACAACTTGGTCCTAGCCTGTATTTTGCAGACTTGATTTCTGTGAACACTGGCAAAGGACAAGGAGCTGGTGGAATCTTATATAGAGCCTGAACGTGAATTTCATAGTAAACGCAGAGAAGCTCTACAAAAGAAGCTGCAGTTGCTCAGACAGACTATTATGGAGCAACAAAATCCACCGGTTATGAGGGAAGTGTTAGTGCCCGATGAAGTAGCAGCAAGGCCGGTTCGCGAGGTGGCAATCCCACATGCCAACAATGTACATTCAAGTATTCGCAAACCAGAGCCTGGAGGGGGATTTGAACGTAAGCAGAATATGGTGCAACTGTTGCACACAAGCGGGCAATTTACTGGTCTCCCTCATGAAGACACACAACAACATCTCCAAAACTTTTTGGAGATAAGTGACACTTATATACCCGCTGGAGTGTCACCTGATTATGTTCGGCTCACACTATTTCCGTTCTCATTACTTGGTGAAGCCAAGAGGTGGTTAAAAGCTGAGCCACCAAATTCTATCTCAACGTGGGATGATCTAGCACGGAAGTTCTTGATAAGATTTTTTCCCTCTGGTAAAACAGCCAGACTTAGAAGTCAAATTCTAAGTTTCAAACCGAGGGAGGGAGAAATTTTGTATCAAGCCTGGGAAAGATTTAAATCCATGTTGCGGGACTGTCCTCATCATCATCAGTCCAATGAGGTGTTGGTACACATATTTATTGAGGGTTTGGAACCCCATACTAAAATTTTGCTAGACTCAGCAGCTGGAGGGCAAGCACTGGAAAAGACTTATGAGGAGCTGTACACTTTGCTAAACCGGATTTCACAGGGCAATCCAGAATGGAATGCTGATTCATCTCGAGGTGGAGCAAGGAAAGCAGCAGGAGTGCTTGAAGTGGATGGATTTACAGCTATCGCTGCACAGATAGCTGCCTTGCAGAATCAGTTGAACAACCACTTCAGCAACATGAATTTGAACCAGCCTTCAGCTTCAGTCAATGCGGTCCAGCAAATGTGGTGTGAAGTGTGTGGCATCAGTGAGCACTCAGCTGAGTGCTGTGGAGCAAACCCAGATTCTGTTAACTTTGTGGGCAATGCACAAAGAAATCAGCAGCAGTTTGGTAGTGGCTACAACTCAAATTGGAGGAACCATCCAAATTTTTCGTGGGGTAGCAACAACCAACAAGGCCAAAGTTCGGGTCAAGGGATGCCAAGAAATCAAGGAGGGCAACAGAACTACCAATCTCAATTCAGAAATCACAATGCCCCTCCTCCACCACCATCACCTACCATTGAGGAAATGTTCAAGACCATGATTGCTAATCAGGCGCAATTGCAGGCTGACTATGTTAAATTAGCAGCCGAAGTGAAAAACAATCAATTAGCGACCAAGGCTCTTGAGTATCAATTTGGGCAATTTGCTAGTGCTCAAAACACAAGGCCCAGATGAGGACTGCCTAGCGACACGGATCCAAATCTGAAGCAGGTAAATGCAGTGACCACAAGGAGTGGTTTGCAGCTGAAGGAGGTGGAACCGGAGAGACCACCTCAAAAGTCAGGAGCAGCAGATGTTGAGGGAGAGCAAACTTCGGATAGGGGGAAAATCAAAGAAGCAGAATCAAAAAGACCTCCACCCCCGTTCCCTCAACGACTCAAGAAACACAAGGAGGAGGCGTGTTTCAAGAAATTTATGGAGGTGCTTAAACAGGTACATGTTAATTTACCTCTTGTTGATGTCTTGAAGTGAGTGCCAAAATATGCCAAATATATTAAAGACATTGTGGCCAACAAAATCCGTTCGACTGAGTATGCCACGGTAGCTTTGACGGAGGAATGCACTTCCCGAATTCAAAATAGACTGCCTACGAAGCTAAAAGACCCTGGAAGTTTTACTATCCAACTTACTATTGGGCAGAGTATCCGAGCTCGTGGATTGTGTGACTTGGGGGCGAGCATAAATCTGATGCCATCTTCGGTATTCAGAAAGTTGGGTCTAGGGAGTCCTAGACCTACAACCGTAATCTTGCAGTTAGCAGACAGATCCTTAGCTAGGCTGGATGGAATTGTTGAGGATGTGCTTGTGCAAGTGGGATCCCTCATTTTTCCGGTTGATTTTATTGTTCTGGATTTTGAACCAGACGCTGAAGTCCCATTTATTTTGGGACGACCCTTCTTGGCAACCGGGAAAGCATTAATCGACGTAGCTGCGGGTCAACTTACAATGCGAGCACATGACAAGGTAGAGGTGTTCGATGTGTACAAAGCACGCAAGCTCCCGATGGTGAATGAAGAACTCTCGGTGATCAATGTAATTGATCATGGGAATGCTAATCAAATGGATGATTCCCGAGAGTTGAGGGGAAGACCACCAGATAAGGGTGAGCACTACTGGGGGGAGGACAATGATCGTGAGAAATCGTCCATCACCCTAGTGGATAATTGAGCATAAGGGACGCCGAGCCGCGACGGTAAACCAGCCGCTGCACGGGAGGCAACCCGTGAAAAATATTTTTTTCTTTTATTTTGTAAAGTGTAATTAGATTTTATTTTAATTTTCTTTTTCTTGATTTAGTATAAATTTTTCGTTTTAGTTAGTATTTTTCATTTTAGTAGGGAAATCTATTAATCTAACCAATTTTGTTTAGTGAGGTGATTGGCAGGTCAAACGGAGAAAAATATGCACGAATCGTGATGGAAAAGGCAAGGTATGAAAAAATGAATAAAATGAAGAGACAGTGAGCTGGGGCGATGGCTCCGTGTCACGGAGGAGGACCTCCGCGTTACCCTCCGTGACACGTTGAGGTTTAATCTAGAATTTTTAAAAATTCCAGAGGACTGTCGCGATGGCTCCGTGTCACGGAGGTAGTGCACCGCGATGCACTCCGTGACACGTTGCCCTATAATTTGTGACGGGTCACACCGGGTTGCCGGGTGACCCGCGTGTTTCCCTTCATTTTAAACCCCGATTTTATTCCCTTTTCCCTCATTTTCTCACTTCTCCGCGACCAAACACCCAAATCTCCCTCTCCCATCAACGTGCCACGGTATTAAGCAAAGAAATTATCGAGTTTTCTTCGGTTTTTCAACTACGAGGTATTTTTTCCTATTCTCTCTCAAGTTTTTCTCGATTTTAGTCGAATTTGAGCATGGGAGGTGAGATAAATCACCCTAAGTCAAAATTTAGAATGAAATTGAGTTATTCTTTGATTGATAAATGTTCGGGATGTTGTAATACGCGTTTGAACTTGTCGATTGCATGAATGATTCGAATTTGATTGTGAAATTCAATTCTAGGGCTTTGGTTGTTGAATTCGAAGTGGGTAACTTGGTGAATTTGTGAAGTATATGCCGGGGTGTGCTTGTGAATTGAGATAAGTCATTGTAAATATTGTTTGAATGTAATAGACGACGAATTCTCGGGATTTTGGGAAAAAGTTGAAAATTATTCGAATTGGTTGATTATATAGGTTCATGTGTATATAGAATTTTTGTTGTTGTTTTTGTTTTGTTGTTCTCTTTGCTAAGTGCGATGGTTGAATTGCTAGCGATGGTAGGATTGGGATTAGCTGTATGAAGTCTGAGTAGTACGCTAAAAGTTATACCGTCGAAATTTTCTTTGCGAACGCACTACGCATAAATTGTATAGTTGTTTGTTTTTGGGTGCAAATAAAGTGATCCTTGCCGTAGTATCGTAACCGTAGCTAAGGACTAAGTGTGGGGTAAACTTAGCTTAACCCGACCTTAGCCGAAGTTAACATGCATTTAGCTTGACATTTTGCTTGTTCATTTGTGTTGACAGGTACAATGGCAAGTAGGCAGGATAAGGGTAAGGGTGCATCTACTTCAGGCACCAGGAGAAAACGACTTAGACTGGGCACAGCAGTCCCAGCTGCACCAGCAGTTCCGCGCGGCCAACGCCGCCAATACGGAACGAGGTGGGTAACCGATGAAGGGAAGAAGTGGTACGCTAAACACAAGGAAAATAAATACTTCCCCGAGGAGCATATTGCACGGGAACCACTAGCACAGGAGTTCCCCCGCATAGTGCAAAGGATCGAGGCAGCTGGGCTCAGCTTCATATTTCAGGAGCCCAAGGAATGCAACCTTCATCTAGTCCGGGAGTTCTATGCAAATTGGAACCCGGCAATTAGAAGCCACACAATAAAAATCAGAGGGCAGATTGTCACTCTGGAACCCCAGCAATTGAATGCCATCATTGGAGTGCGGGACACAGACGCCCACGTTCTCCGCCAGCTGAACATCACCCCAACATATGCCGATATCAGACGCACATTGTGTGGGGCTCGATCCACAGCCAGATGGAGCAGACATAAGGAGAGGGGTTACCACCAGACTCTGTCGTATTCTCAAATGAACAGGGAGGCCAGAATATGGCTGAAGATAGTCTGTTCGTGCTTAATCCCGGGGGTGCACATGACTAATGTGACCTGGGACCGTGTCTGCCTGGTGTATGCTCTAATGAAAGGGCTAGAGATTAATGTTGGGGCGGTCATCATATCCGCCATGAAGAGAGCCCGATTACACCAGGGCCACAGGTATGGGTTCGGAGGACTTATCACCACCTTCCTCCGGGGCCTCGACGTCGAGGAAGAGGCTTTGGACTACATCCCGCAGTTGTAGCGGAGGGCCCTTGATGTGACCAAAACTAAGGCCCCCGACACCACACATGGGCCAGTGCTGACACTTGGCGAGCGACATGCTCGCGACGACCAGTACATGGCACGGATGTTTGGTATGCAAATGCTTCAGCTTCGGATTGGTGGGAGACCAGCCACGGAGGAGGAGCTATGGCAGCTGGAGCTGGATTACCCATTTGGCGAAGACGCCAGGGCTTTATGCCGAGTGGGGCCAGCCTTTGTAGAGCCCACTGACGATGATGTCCCCACGGACGAGGAGACGCGTCGGGAGGACTCCGATGTGGAGTCCGATGACGACGACGGAGGTGACTCAGACATGGGCGATGAGGCAGCAGCACCGGATGAAGAAGTCGAATACTTCAACTGATCAGGGAGTGCCACCACCCAATTTTGTGATTTTTAAGTTTTGTGAACACTGGGGACAGTGTTCGATTTAAGTGTGGGGTGGGGAGTAATTAGGTGCTGAGGCTAGGCTGGTTTGCTTGTATGTTCTTTCCTCTGTTTTGTATGTATGCGTATGTTTCCCTGTGTTTGTGAAGTGCAAACTGGTTTGTATCTATATATATTTGTGGTAATTGATGATGTGTGTTGTGAAATGTTGTGGTTTGCCAGCTAAGTGTGTAGAAAAAAAAAATTTGTAAATATTTTCCTCATTTATTTTTTTTCTCTATCGAAATGATCGATATTTTTAAAATTTTGCGAAAATATTTTGTACATATTAAAAATTTTGTAAATATTTGTCCATCGAAATGATCGATGTTTGAAATTTTTTTCAATTTTTTTTTGGGGTTTCTCGGAGTTTGTTTTCGGTTCTTTTACCGAGAATAGTCCCATTGAACCGACGTCATAGTTAGTGACCGTTCCCTATGATGGATGGATGACGACCATCTTAAGGGAAATGTAGTCTGTAGGAGTAGTGATTTTAATTTATTTTCAGTTTTTTTTTCTTGGGTGGATTGCATCACGGAACCTGTAGTTACTATATGGTTGTGAAATGTTGGTTGCGTGTTGTAACTGATATTCAAAATGTAAAAGTGATTCAGATGAAAGCATGCAATTTTGTAAATATGTTGAGTTACCTAGGCTGTAGAATTCAATTCGGTGTGATTGAGGCTTAATCTTTGAATTCATGTAATTGGCTAATTAAAGAGTCTGTGAATGCATCTTGAATCGAGCATGTGCATGAAGTGTGAAGTGAGGTGTTGTTATTCCATGCTATTGTGAAGTGTCTAGAACTTGCCTGGTGTGTGTACAAAACGAAATGAAGGAGGTGTAGTGTTGGAAAGGATGTAGGCATTTCTTTGTTATTAACCGAGAGTTTCTATTTATTTTTTTTGTCATACACTACCTTTTTATGTGATTGTATACCCTAGTCAGCCCGTTGAGCCTTTAGCCAATTATTTCTTTCTTTTGTCCAAAATGTATAAACTAAGCTTAATTCTTTCTTTTCATTAGCCGTAAAGTCTATACCAAACTCTTAAGCGTTTAAGAAGAACAAAAAAATTTCCCAAAGTGTCAAAGAGTGAGAATAGTGAAAAGAAAAAGAAAAGCAGAGTGAGGAAAGAAAAGAAACAGGTGGAAGGTGCACTTGCTATAATTAAATGATAATGAAGGATCATGAAAAACCTTTGTTGTGGTGTCAAGTGTGTTTGGTGAAGTGGGCCATACGAAAGTAAACCAGCATGAATGGGATGATGAAAAAAAGAAAAGAGAGAAACAATGTCCATGAGTTGATCGGAATGTGTTGAAAAGGCGCTTAATGATGCTAGTGGCTATTATTGGCTAATCCAATATGTACTAGTTCCATAGCTTCCATTACAACCCATTAAAGTCCTACGTGATCTTACATTGCATTTCTTTATATTAGTGGAGTAATACACTAAGGGCAAGCCTATGGGTCATGACATGATGCATGTGAATTCTTTTGGGAGAGAGAGTGAAATTAATTTTTACATGCCCCTACTTGAATATTTGTGTGTCACATGAACAAAAAGGGGGAAGATTCTCTTGAGTTGTGAGGGCACATGCTTGATGAAAGATTGATGTTCGTGTCGGATATCTTGATTAGCTGATTTGCATGAGTTTGCCGATATCGAGGGTCGATTCTTAAAGTCTAGGAAGTCTTGATGTATTAAAGGTCGCTGCATTGTAAGACCATGCATGTTTTCTTGATGATTTACAATATTGAATGATCGGTATGACTGTAGCGTAAATTGTCGCACCATAGTGGCGAAGGTTGGGATGTAATTTGCATGAATTGTGTATTTGTTGTTCGAGGACGAACAAGGATTTAAGTGTGGGGTAAGTGATCTTGGGCAGATTTATATGCCCAAATGATACTCAAACATATCACTTTCGCCTTGTTTATTGTGCAATGTGTATACATTTTCATGTAATTGGTAATAAAATGTGAATTTATACTAACCAACATGATTAGCATTGTTTTCTAGGTAAAACATGATTTTGAGGAGCTAAAATGCATGTTGGAACAATATCAGAGTTGGACTTGGATTCGAGCACGAAAAAGGCATTGGACTGCACCAATTAAAGGGGCTCCGCGATGGAGCCGTGTCACGCTACCATCGCGGAGGCATTCTGCCTGGAGGGTGAATAATTTT
Source organism: Datura wrightii (assembly GCA_035772735.1). Taxonomy (NCBI): domain Eukaryota; kingdom Viridiplantae; phylum Streptophyta; class Magnoliopsida; order Solanales; family Solanaceae; genus Datura; species Datura wrightii. Next base: position 105,267,409 of record JASDFA010000007.1, read on the forward strand.
CCAATTTCCAGTGGAGCCTCGCGACAGCTCCGTGTCACGGAGGCAGTGCTCCGCGATGCACTCCGTGACACGTTGCTTGTTATTCCGGAAAAAATTCCCACTAGTATAAATAGAACACTTAGGCTTATTTTTAATTAATTCAGACTTGGTGGAGCAAGGACGTGGGTTACAGGCAGTTGAGGGACGAAAAAGCTCAGGGTTTTTCTTTCTTTCTTTCTTCTTTCAATCAATTGTTTGTATGATTAACACTTGTTTTGGGATGATTAATCCACAAATGAGTGGCTAATTCTCTTCCTTGCTGAGGTTATGAACAATGGTGATGCATTTTGATTATTGAATTTTATGGTTTTTCATCTTCTTCTTCCATGTTGTTCTATTAATTCTTGTTTCTACTGCATTGGTGTGTGGCCAACATTAATGTACATCTAAAAAGTCCGATTTCACTCGAGAGAGCACGAAATTGGAAAGTTGTGAATTAATAGGGTATTGTTCTTAACTTGATTTGGGAAAATTGGGTTTTGATGTGCTTTCCTGATAGAAATATACTTGAAAGCCGTATTAGTCAATTTAGGAACCGGAATTGTATTGCTAGGTCATAAATTGCATTTGATCACAGAAATGTAGACGGATGGTTTATGATTCTTAAGTGAGATTAAATACGAGAGTTTTAATCTCTAGGCTAATGTTCTTGGCTAGCAACAGGAAGAGAAGATTAACCAAATTAGGATTATAATCAAATTCATTACTTGTTCTTAACCTTGGCATGCTCATATCCATAGTTTCAATTCAAAGTAGATATTTGTTAATAGTTTTAGTATATAATTTATAAAAAAAAATTACTTAACTTTTGGTTACGTTGTTGTCAGTATATATAGAAGTAAGATAGAATATAGTATACTTGAGCAATTTTTACTTATCCAGAGTCTCCTTGGTTCGATACTTGGCTTACTAAGCCACTTTATTACTTGTTTGAGCACGTGCACTTGCGTGTCGGTTTTTAACCCCTATAGCAAACACCCGAACAAGTTTTTGGCGTCGTTGCCGGGGAGACTAGGCAATTGGTGAAATTGTGTTAAGTGTAAATTTACTGTATTTTTTATTTTATTTTCTTAAGTGTTGACAACTTGGTCTTAGCCTGTATTTTGCAGACTTGATTTCTGTGAACACTGGCAAATGACAAGGAGCTGGTGGAATCTTATATAGAGCCTGAACGTGAATTTCATAGTAAACGCAGAGAATCTCTACAAAAGAAGTTGCAGTTGCTCAGACAGACAATTATGGAGCAACAAAATCCACCGGTTGTGAGGGAAGTGTTAGTGCCCGATGAAGTAGCAGCAAGGCCGGTTCGCGAGGTGGCAATCCCACATGCCAACAATGTACATTCAAGTATTCGCAAACCAGAGCCTGGAGGGAGATTTGAATTTAAGCAGAATATGGTGCAACTGTTGCACACAAGCGGGCAATTTACCGGTCTCCCTCATGAAGACCCACAACAACATCTCCAAAACGTTTTGGAGATAAGTGACACTTATATACCCACTGGAGTGTCACCTGATTATGTTCGGCTCACACTATTTCCGTTCTCATTACTTGGTGAAGCCAAGAGGTGGTTAAAAGCTGAGCCACCAAATTCTATCTCAACGTGGGATGATCTAGCACGGAAGTTCTTGATAAGATTTTTTCCCTCTGGTAAAACAGCCAGACTTAGAAGTCAAATTCTAAGTTTCAAACCGAGGGAGGGAGAAATTTTGTATCAAGCCTGGGAAAGATTTAAATCCATGTTGCGGGACTGTCCTCATCATCATCAGTCCAATGAGGTGTTGGTACACACATTTATTGAGGGTTTGGAACCCCATACTAAAATTTTGCTAGACTCAGCAGCTGGAGGGCAAGCGCTGGAAAAGACTTATGAGGAGCTGTACACTTTGCTAAACCGGATTTCACAGGGCAATCCAGAATGGAATGCTGATTCATCTCGAGGTGGAGCAAGGAAAGCAACAGGAGTGCTTGAAGTGGATGGATTTACAGCTATCGCTGCACAGATAGCTGCCTTGCAGAATCAGTTGAACAACCACTTCAGCAACATGAATTTGAACCAGCCTTCAGCTTCAGTCAATGCGGTCCAGCAAATGTGGTGTGAAGTGTGTGGCAGCAGTGAGCACTCAGCTGAGTGCTGTGGAGCACCGCCTTTATGTTCCAGATGTTTCAGGGCTTCGCCAGCAGATTATGAGTGAGGTACATTACGCCCGCTATTCTCTCCACCCAGGCGCGATGAAAATGTACCACGATATCAAAGAAATCTAATGGTGGCTAGGTATAAAGAGGGAAATAGCAGAATTTGTAGCCCAGTGTCCTAACTGTCAGCAAGTAAAAGCGGAACACCAGAAACCAGGTGGATTGACTCAGGACATAGTTGTGCCTCTTTGGAAGTGGGAAGCAGTAAACATGGACTTTGTAGTAGGATTACCCCGTACCAGGCATAGACATGATTCAATTTGGGTAATTGTTGATAGACTGGCGAAATCAGCCCATTTCCTGCCAGTAAAAGCTACTTTCTCTGCCGAAAATTACGCCGAATTGTATATCAGAGAAATAGTTAGATTACACGGTGTTCCAGTAACTATTATCTCTGACAGAGGAGCACAATTTACAGCTAGATTTTGGCAGTCGTTTCAGAGAGGTCTAGGAACGCAGATTAATTTGAGCACAACATTCCACCCTCAGACGGATGGACAGACGGAATGCACTATTCAGACGCTCGAGGATATGCTACGGGCGTGTGTGTTGGACTTTGGAGGTAGCTGGGATGAGCATATATCACTGATTGAGTTTTCTTATAACAATAGTTACCACTCAGCTATCCAGATGGCGCCCTTTGAGGCATTGTATGGACGAAAATGTAGATCGTCAGTTGGCTGGTTTGAAGTAGGAGAGTCAGCGTTGATTGGGCCAGATATTATTCATCAGTCAGAGGAGAAGGTAAAACTTATCAGAGAATGCCTACTGACTGCTCAGAGTCACCAGAAATCGTATGTTGATGTGCGACGCAGAAACTTGGAATTTAATGTGAATGACTGGGTATTTTTGAAAGTATCTCCAATGAAAGGGGTGATGAGATTCGGCAAGAAAGGTAAGCTCAGTACGAGATTCGTTGGGCCTTATCAGATTCAGCGGAGAGTAGGCCAAGTGGCATACGAGTTGAACTTGCCTCTAGAATTAGAGTCTGTTCATCCAGTTTTCCACGTATCTATGCTAAGAAAGTACATAGGAGACCCCTCCAGAGTTGTCCCAGTCCAGGATGTCCAAGTTACGGAAGAGCTGGCCTATGAAGAGGTTCCAATAGCCATACTAGACAGACAGATTCGTAGATTGAGAACTAAAGATATTGCTTTTGTCAAAGTACTGTTGCGTAATAGGAACCGAGAAGAGATGACTTGGGAAGCAGAGGAAGATATGAAAATCAGATATCCTCACTTGTTTCAAGCCTAGTTAGTCAAGAGGTATGTTAGTATTGTTATCATATGAAATGCCTTACATTATATGTATAAGCGAGATAGTCAACTCTAGTCTTTTGCCTGATGAATACTGTAGTATTGTGTGGAGTGCCTGTATTGGACTTTTCTGCATTTCAGGTTTTTGAGATAGTCCATATTACAAGGGAAACTCTGCCGAAATTTTTTTTAAAAAGTAAGTCAAGTAAGTTGAGATTCCTGTAAGTAAAAGTCTGCATTCGAGGACGAATGTTCTTAAGGAGGGGAGGATGTTACACCCCGTAAATTCTTGACATTTAGATGGCCTATTCGCGTATTGGTTAAGATTTTTTGAAGGCCATACATGCTGGTGAAGGGCCTGGGGAAAGACCGGATAAGCGACATGTCGAACCATCGCAAGAGGAGGTTGGCAGACCTCCTCCGCATTGACCAACATGCCACGGAGGTGAGGTTCAGCCTCAAGTATATAAACCCCTCCACTTTGGTTTTACCTCATTTTAACTTAAAAATTTCCAGAAAACAAACCAGAAACAGAGGGCACGAGAGGGTTAGTGAAATTTCCTTCCATTTACGCTATTAAACGTGGTCCAAACTCGAATTAATCTTGGGTAGCGAAGTATTAAGTTGCCGGGAGCATTCCTACGGAGTTAGTTTCGTGAAATTCGGCTGGTGAATCGTCGTCCTACCGAGATAAGGTAAATGGAATTGCTCCAAATTAGTGTCAATATACTTCTAGCCCTAAAGTGAGTATTTCTCCCTTCTGAACTTCCGAGAAATAGCGAGTTTTCGACCGTTTTTCGATAAGCCAAAGTTTGGGCTATATATATATTAAAGTGATATTTTCTTCTAGAATATTGATGAATTTAGTTCTAATGGTTGTAATTATGAATGCAGTAGAGAGAAATCGCTGGATACTGACCAAGTTACGCTAGTTAGCCAAGAAGTCAGAGATCGAGGTACGTAAAGCCTGTCCCTTCGACAAGTTAGTAATCCTAGCATAGCAAATAGAGTGAATTCTAAGAGAAAGAATCCAGAAGATGAGTATTGAGTCCAGTATGAATCCAGCAAGCATGTTTTATGTTATTATGCTATATTCAGAATAAAAATCAGTAAGTCAGTATCAGACAGCCAAATATTATTTCAGATATAGTTAGCACAGTGATAAAATCAGTTTAACACGGAAAAGAGATTCAGAATAGAATATCAAAATATGGATAGTATTTTCAGATCGAACATGCTTGCTATATGTGGATATTGTTTGTTGAGACTTGTTTGTGCTATGAGGGCACCCTTAGAGCTTCCTTGCCGCCCCAGGGTAATAGCTATGTCGACTCGCCCACCAGAGGGTGAGGATTCATCACTCCAAGGAGTGGCATGCCGTCCGCAGTAGGACGAAGATGGGATGCAGTATTGCCCATAACAGGCTGATCAACATAGCATTATAGCTTACCTTGTCGAGCACTTGCACCCAGGGGGCAGATTACAGATACAGATACAAATACAGATTACAGTTTACAGTTACAGGAGTCCTCCGGACTTAGATACAGTTATAGTCAGGGGCCCAGAGAGCCCAAGTTGCATACCCAGGGGGCCGGTAAAGGTGCTCGTAATTAGTAGGTGAGTGGAGTGATTTACTTTTGGATGGTTTTGACCCGGGTAGGGGTATATAGATTGTGTGTTGGTTGGCACCTTCCGGCTTATAGGGACTAGTATAGGTCCTTGTATGTTATATATGTATATACATGTTATTTATTAGCTGATGGATAGTAGGACGCCACATCGACAGGTATGCTTCTACCTTACCTTCAGTATAGATAAGCTTATTTCAGATCCCACCAGCCCAGACAGTTTCAGCTACTTCCTACTATTCAGATCTACTAGTATTATTGCTTATATTCAGTTATGTTCAGTTTGCTTTACATACTCGGTACCAGTGGTATTGACACCCGCTTGGGACACTACATTACTTGCCTGCAGGTACTCATAGACGAGGAGCCGATACCTCGTGATTCCAGCCAGCACAGAGAGTCATCAGCTCCTGTCATCCGGAGCTCGATAGTCAGAGGTCTATTCTATTTTCTTTTGTTATACAGTATGGGTAGGACGTGGCCCTGCCCCGACCAACTTATCAATATTCTTAGAGGCTTGCAGATTGTGTGTTCCTTGTGGTTAGGTGTACCGGTCGTGTGAGGCTGTGTGTATGTCTTAGTTGTTTATAATGGTCGTGTGGGGCCTTATTTAGTTGGTAGTGGTGACCTTGCCGGTCACGTAGCAGTTTAGCTCTTGTTTTCTTGATTCAGAATGCAACTAGACAGCATGGTGGCCTTATCGGCCCGCATAGGTTCCCTTATATTGATGCAATTCTGGTTAGCTGTTGTTGTTGTACAGGTGGCTATAGGCCTAGTCGGTCGGGGGCTATATTTACAGCCATTATATAGCCCGTTGATTTCATAAATTAGAGTTAGAGCCAGCCAGGCACCAGGAGTGCTTAGGCTCAGCAGTCTAGAAGTTCAGGTCCTACTAGGGCACCAGGTGCCAGTCATACCCCCCAAGGCAGGGCGTGACAGTTTGAAGCACTACTCTCAGGTGAGCAGCATGCTCCTCCTCGCTCTGAGAGCATATAAGAATATCATCAATAAATACAATCACGAACAGGTCTAGATATGCCTTGAATACCCTGTTCATCAGATCCATAAAAGTTGCAGGGGCATTAGTTAGTCCAAAAGACATAACTACAAACTCATGTGACCATACCGAGTCCTGAAGGCGGTTTTTGGAATGTCACACTCCCGAACTACGAGGACTTGAGATCTATCTTCGATAAACACCAGGCACCCTGGAGCAGGTCAAACAAATCATCAATCCTGGGCAGGGGTATCTGTTCTTGACGGTGACCTTATTCAACTACCGATAATCAATGCACATGCGAAGGGAACCGTCCTTCTTTCGAAAAAACAATATTGGTGCACCCCATGGAGACTTACTCGGCCTGATGAAGCCTTTATCCAACACGAATTTCAACTGATCTTTCAACTCTTTCAGCTCGGCTAGGGCCATTCTATAGGGCGGGATAAAAATGGGCTACGTGTCGGGAAGAAGGTCTATACTGAAATCAATCTCCCGCTAGGTGGGTACACTTGGAAAATCATTAGGAAAGACCTCCGGGTACTCACATACGACTGGAACTGACTGAATGGTTGGGGTTTCAGACTCCACGTCCTTAACCCTAACTATATTTTACATGCAACACTTGGAAATTATCTTCCTGGCCTTAAGATAAGAAATGAATCGACCTACAGGCACAACTAAACTATCCCTCCACTCTAAAACTGACTCACCCGAAAATCTGAACTCTATTGACCGAGTTCTACAATTAACTGAAGCATAGCATGCATATAGCCAATCCATGTCGAGAATAACATCAAAATCGGTCATGGCTAACTCTATCAAATCTGTTGAGGTGACCTCATGTAGAACTGAGACTGGGCAATCTCTATATACCCGTCTAGCTATAACTGAGTTACCTACTGAGTAGAAACTGAGAAGGGCTCTGATAAGACATTGGGACTGATTCAGAAGCTACTGGCTATATAAGGCGTCACAAAATATAGGGTAGCCCCTTGGTTTAGCAAAGCATACATGTCAACATGAAAGACTCTCAACATACTGGTCACTATATCTGGTGAGGCCTCCTACTCCTGGCGAGTGGCTAAGGCATAGAATCTGTTCTGACACTGCCCGCCAGTTGTGCTAGTAGATGCCTCCTGATGTGTTGTGCGTAGGGGAGGTGCTGTTGAACTAGAATCCAGGCCTCGGCCCGCAACCTAATCCTGTCTCACAGCAGGACAATCTTTGAGCATATGTCCTGGCTGCCTATACCCAAAACAAGCTCCTGACCCTGCCAAACACTGGTCTGTGTGCCCTCGGCTGCACCTGCGACAAGCTAGAACGCTGGAATCTGTGGGTCTGCTGCTATGGCCCCTCGAGCCTGATGCTCACCCCCTCTGATCGTGTTTGGGCCTGGATGGCACACTCAGCGCTGAAGATGCCGGGGCTGATGATCTCTGGTGGGTCTACTTTCGGTGCCCACCACCGGACCTCTGCTGAGAGAATCTGTGGTCCTCAGTCCTAGCCCTCTTGTCCTCCCTCTCCCTCAAATGTGTCGCCTCCATCTGCTAAGCGTACAACACTATGAGAGAGAAGTCCAAGTCCTGGTGGAGCATAGCTGTCCTGCAGTCCTTGTCCAAATATCCTGCTATACCATGCACAAATCTACTCACCCACACCTGCTAGTCAGCCACCAACTCAGGGGCATATTTAGATAAGCGGGTGAACTCAAGGGCGTACTCCTGGACAGTCATCTTCCCTTGCTTTAGATTCACAAATTCAGCTACTTTCAACTCCCTCATTTCTCGAGGGAAGAATTGATCGAGGAATGCAACCTGAAACTCCTCCCATGTGACCGGACCTGCTCCAGCGACCCTACTGTCCTTCTACTGGCGGAACCAAATATGCGCAACCCCTTTCAACTGGTAGGAGGCTAACTCTGCGCACTCTACACTGCTCACCCCCATAACCCGGGTGATCTTGACAATCTCATCAATGAAGTCGTGCGGGTCCTCATCTACCTTGGACCCCAAGAACTCTGGCGGGTTCATTCTCAAAAAGTCTCGAACTCTGGCCGCCGCCGCATTACCATTCTGAGGAACATGCGCAACGGCCCGCTGATTGACTTTAGTAGTCAACGCCCGTGCCAATGGCAGCTCGGATTAGCATGCACGACTGGCTCCAGTGCCTGAGGCTCCTGAATTGGTGGGGCTGGCTGATGCCCATAATTGTTTCCCTCATCGTGGCCTTCACCACCTCCATTCCTCCTTCCATTCATCCTCCTAGGAGCCATGATTCTGCAATTGACAATAGTACGAATTAGGAGGATAGAAAGGCTTTTTCATCGCATAACATAGATCATGAAAGAAGGGAACATTTTCTAAAACGTTTAGTAGCCTCCTCATCATAAGTGTGGCACGCTTCACACCCATGAGAAAGACCCTACCTAACACGGCTTTCAGACTCCCTAGGACACATCAAACCTATGGCTCTGATACTAAGTTTGTCACGATCCGAACGGAGGCCCGGATCGTAGACACGGGACAAGGGACCCCAAGAGACCCCAAATCGATCCATGGCACATGCAAACAACTATTCTCAATTTAACAAGTGGGGCATTAAACGTAAAACATAGCGGAAACATAACCATAGCATAACACCACGAAATACTGGACGTATGCAAGAGTTGAGTACTACATACTAGTCTGAAAGCCTCTACTACATATGATGGGTTGATGGGACAGCATCCCCAACTAACCTAAACAATACTGAAACTCAAGATAACATAACAGTCTGTCAAACAGCCCTCGGAACATGAGGACTCACCAATGAACTGATAGCGTAAGCTGAGATGGACTAAGGATGAAGACGAGCCTAAGATCCGGACCCTGTATCATGAAACGATACAGCATAGAAAGTATGCGGTCAGTACGTGGAATGTACCGAATATGCAGGGTAAGTAAAACCACTAAAACGATGTAAATCTCTTAAAGCAAGTCATACATATATTCAAAAAGCTTTTAAGGATAAGAAGAAGACCACATGCGTTCATTATGAAATCATACTCATAGTATACATAATCATGCTTATTTTTACAACACCATGACTGGCTCGAATGACTCAAAGATGAACATAACATTTATATCGAAAGTTGAACAATGAGTCAAACCTTGCTTTATGAACATGCATGCATAAGTAATCATCACAAGTAATGAATGTGCACATCTAAATGATATAGACAGTGGGAGACTCATCACTTAACCGACATACCACGATAGATCTTACGTGGTCCCAACTATCACACTCAAGTGGGAAGAGCCGTCCATAACCTTGCCAGGGCGATGGACACTACCAAGATATCGATATGAAGCTTAAGGGCCAATCAGCTGGGGATAGCTCACCAGGGAGATCCCAATAATATATAAGTATCAACCTACATTGGCACGTAGTTCTGGGGTATAGGATTGTCGACCCTTAACCCGCTCGATGCTAGACTCTTCTCCCAAAAACATGCAATGCTCTACATCGTATATAATGAAGCACAACATCGTCTATTGATGAAGGTCAACATTGTCTATCGACAAAACTCAACGTCGTCCCTCGACGAAGCTCAATATGAAATCATGCATAACTCAACATCATATGAAACGAAGCTCAACATTGTCTATTGACAAAGCTCATTAATGAAATCATGCATAGACTCAACATCATATGAAAATGAAGCTCAACATTGTCCTTCGATAAAGCTTAATAATGCCATACATCTCAATTATAAATTCATGCATATGAGAAACTTTATTTCAAAACATACCACAAGCTAAATCATAGGTGGAAGCATCTACTCCAAATCATGTAGTAAGCTACATGTAGAAATATTTACTCAACATACCACAAGCTAGAATTCATGATAAAAATTGGGAAATTTCACTTTAAACCATGTGGCAAGCTTATGTCGGGAAAATCATCGCTTTAATCAACATGTGGGCATTATCCAAAGCTCTATCATTCTAGAATCCAATCGATTCTTTTAGGAAACAACATCAAAATCATGGGTAGTTTTAGAAACATGCTTTTCACCATCAACTTCATCATCACCACACATTTACCATAAATCACCTCTTTTATGAACTCTTCACCCATGGGCATTTTAGATTCAATTTTTAGAAACATAGTTTTTAAAAGAGAAAACAAGTTAGAATCATCCCAAGCCTTATAAATCATCAATATCAACTAAATCTAATCATATCCATGAATAGAGATATAAGAAACATGCAATTGATCAAAACCCCATAATTGATTATTCATAATTTAATACTAATTGTTAAGAATTGGGCATGGGTGTGGAAGGAAGACACCCATTAAAAATACCTGGAAATGGATTGACTCAAAGTTCCTTGAATACCCACAAGGAAATTGATGGAAACTTGGGGAAGAAGACCTTGAATTCATGAGAATGAGCATGCATAAAGGACTTAACTTATCTTATCACACTCAGAAAAATATCCAAAAGGACGTAGTTTAGGGTCTTAAAGCATGGAAAACTCAAAAATGCCCTTAATGAACCTACCTTGAAAATTGGCCGGATGAAACCACGGGTGGCACCAACGGGTCGTGGAAACAACCCACGGACCGTTATGTCTTCTCGTTGAATGAATTGTTGAATGCCTTCTCTTCGGAACTTATCCCATGGACGGACAGTACGAGTCGTACTATGGTCTAACTGGTCGTTCCTTCGGTCATTGATTGCTCCCCCGAACTTCTGAACTTCTATCCAACGAGCCTCACCACATCTCGTCGTGCGCTTCGAGGGGTCGTGGTTACTATCCGTCCTTTCTCACTGAGATCTGGGCTCCCTTACCACGTCTCCCCACAATAGGTCATTGCAAGCCACAACAGGTCGTTGCATGACCCGTCGTACCTTCTTACTAGCAAGTCCACTTCCTACCACGACAACAAACGATTGCTTGTGGTTACTTACCACGGGTCGTTGAATCAACCGTTGTTTCCCTCTAATACCTAACCACCTGAACCAAAGACCACCGACGACGGCTCGTGGTTACTTACCACGGGTCATGGTACCTGTCGTCCTGCAACCTTTTTTCCAACTTACAGCAGTTTTGCGTTTTACCTTCCCAGGTCTACTCCTAAGCACTTCCGGGGTATTACAAGTTTTAACTTAGTTATATAGGGTTTTAATAGTGAGATATGGCATGCTCTATTTTAAACTTGCTATCTAAAACAATCGGTGTAGCCATAGCTTGAATCATCTTGTTTCAATTAGCTATGTGTGAGTTCTTCATGTGCATGAGATGTAATAGAGTTGCTCGAGGACGAACAAGGCTTTAAGTGCGGGGTAGTGATCTTGGGCATAATTACGTGCCCAAGTACTATTTTATATCTTAATTTAGTCATGTTTGTTAATGTATATGATTACATTCTCATGCATTTATATTTAATTGTGTGTCGGAACTAACCGACATGATTAGCCTTTATTTTATAGGTGTAATATTCTAAGGATGAGGCTAAAAATGATGTTTAAGGCACAAGGGAGAAGCATGGAAATGATAGCACTTGAAGGCAACATGACATGCCAAAGGGAAGGTTGGCCACGCTAGGCAGCGTGTCACGCTGTGCGTGCGCCGTGCCACACCCAGGCTGCGCGCGAAGAGATGTCACCAGGCGATGGCCTGCACAATGGGCAACGTGCCACGGTAGGTGCAAGGCGCAACCAGCAGCGTGCCATGCCGGGGTGACACGCATGTGCCTCGCACAAGACCTGCCGAGAAGCCACATTCCAGTGGGCATGTGCGATGCCTTTGTGCCATGGAGCTGCTGCTGCGCGATACGCAACATGGAACGAAGCTGGTGCATGACCGGTCAAAATTTGCATTTTCCCACTTATTATAAATTAAACACTTAGCTCTAAAAATCTTTTATCACGAAAATATTTTGAAAAAGCGGAGAGAAGCGAAGGGAGAAGCGAAGAACTTCACCTAGGGTTCTTTATTTTTCATTTTCTTTTAATTACTCTTGTAAGTACATTATTTTAATTATGTTTTTGAGTAATTGTACGAACATGAGTGGCTAAAACCCTTCCTCTAGGGTTGAGGCTACATGATATGAATGTAAATGCATGAATTCATCTTTGGTTCGAGTTTTTAGTTGTTGTTTTATCTTGCATTCTTAATTATTGTTATTTTATGCTTGATCACCATGAAAACAAACTCGTTAAGCTAAGGTAAAAGCTCGAAGGAGTAACCCTAGGTTAGAACGAAAGAATGTAGGGAGCAAGTTCTTGTCTTTATAATAGGATTCGTGGTTAGGATAGAAACTATACCTAATTTGCCTTGCTTGGTTAATAAAACGGGATGATAACTAGACACCGACTTAGAATTGTCACATCACCGCTCATATAAGTAGTTGTGAAGCTAATTCAGGTTAAATGATTAGAGGTACGAAAGTCCATAATCAAGGGCATAAACCCCATAAACCACATCCACATTGTTAATTGCTCACGAATTAGGTAGTCACATATTCGCTCAATAATGTAGGTGCGAGACTAGTTTGTTGTGTTTAGAGGCTCGAAAGACTATGAACACTGCATTTTGACTCTGTGAGAAAACAACTGAAGTTGTCATACTTGAATCATTGTGAATTGTAACATTGCATGATTATCATGCCTTAACTCTAGTTGCTTCTTGTATTGTTTCCCAATTGTTTTATGATCACCCGTAGATTTAATTACAGTTATCCAAAATCTCTTAAATCAACACTTGTGAAGGTTAAATTAATACTTGAACTTGAATATTCGCTGAATTAGTCCAGTCCCCGTGGGTTCAACATCCGGCTCTTAAAAGGGTCACTGTATTACTTGTACGGCCACATACGCTTGCGCGTGCGCTGGGGTGCAACAGACATTTTTAATAGTTACTCCTTGTTAGAATAGGAACTGGGTCTTAAGTTTAACTGAAACGCGGATTTCTGATTCGCGCCTTCCTCTGCGGCAATCCCTTCCTCACTGCTGGAAATCCGCTATGGCGAAGGACTGCCCGCTGCAACGGTTCCAACTGCCTGACCTACTTAAATCTTAAATTTTATCTTATTCACCAATCACCCACCATTTACACTCGTTATTAGGAAAATAAAATTTCATCTTTAGGAAAATTTTAAATTCCTACGCTTGTGTCACGTGACATTTAATGACTGAACGGGTCATTACATCTATGCTGCATAATAAATATAAATTCTCTCATAAATTATACATGTATTAGTTATGTGAGTTTCTAAATTGCAAACAAAACACCATACTAATTTTATACATAATAAAAAAAATGCTATATCACACAAAACACCATACTAATTTTATACATAATAAAAGAATGCTATCAAACATGGTATTAATCTATGATTTGAAATATATTAAAGGAGTTCATAGCAATTAAAGAATTTATATAAAATCCTAATCTCATAACTTTCACCATTCTAGGGTTCCTTCTTCAAACCTAACCGGACAGCAGCCCCCTCCCTTCCCTCACCCCACTAACTACAAACACACCGCCAGCCACCATGGGTCGTATGCACAGTCGAGGGTTGGTTCAGTCTTTCTTCGTCTCTGTAAGATCCCTCTAACACTTGTTAATGGCATAATATACTGATACTTTTTTATTTTTTTGCAATATTGTTTGGTGCACAGTAAGGGTATTTCGGCTTCAGCACTCCCATACAAGAGGACTCCACCAAGTTGGCTGAAAATATCTGCACCAGATGTAAGTAATTACCAGCATTTCAACCTCTATATCATGACTTGTTTCCGTTTAGTTTTTGAACTATGGACATTTAATTAGAAAAATTGCTCGACTTTTGTGTGATTGTAAGGAGGGGTAACGTAATTTGGTAATTTACTTTCATTTGGCTGAAAACGGATGGAAAACTTAGAGCTTGTAATGACTTTTGTTATGAATTCCATATCATGTGAAACATTTACATTTAGTGATAGATGGAAATATTCAAGTACGCACTTTATGTTTATCATGATTATATTGTTATACTCTGGACTCTAGTGTAACCACTAAGAAAACAGCTCATTTTTTTATTGCAGTAATGGCCAGCTTGTATCATAATTATGTCTAAACTTCTTGCAGTAAGGCCAGCTTGTATAGTAATTATGTCTAAACCTCTTGCCAATGCTACCGTAGATTTCCTTTTTAATAGTTAACTCTTGGGTTCATGGTATTTCATTAATGTTTTGTTTTCTGTAAAATATGCCAATTGATGTGCCACAGCTGGTTGCTGTATTGTCTCCCTCATTTGACTTGTTAGAAGAGTAGTACTTGAGGAAGGTGCTAATGTGTTGTGGGGGTGTAGGTGGACTTCACTCCTGATTGTTAGGATTCTTGTCCATTACAACATGCATTTGCAAAGAAACACCAGTTTCCTACCATTTAGTGGAAAAGATCCATCTTTTCCCTCTCTAGTCACTGGAGTCTATTTCCTGTGATTGAAAAGATAAAAACAAGGAATACAGGCCCCTTGCATAGAATGTGGCATAACAATGCTTGATAATCATGTTGTAATGTGACAGAGGCAATGAGAGACTCTCCCTTTACCTTACTTGTTTTAAGGTTATGCGCCATTTTACATTTAAAGAATGTGGCATATAAATTGCAGGAGCATTTTGGCTTCCTGTAATTACAAGTAAGCACAAAAACATATTTCCCATCACCAGGGTTAGTTGAGATTTTCTTTATACTCCATCCGTTCCACTTTATGTGGCAAAGTTTGAATAGGCATGGAGCTTAATAATGGGATAATACTTTTGCCAAATCACCCTAATATATATCAAGTGCCAGTTATACCCTTAAGAGACCTTTGGTTAGATTTTTAACAGAAAACATAGTAAAGAGAAATACAGAGTCAAAAGATATTTGCTACGTTCCATCTTTTATCTCCACATTGAAATGAGGCGTCCATATCCGCAACTTTATCCCATTCTTATCAACTTTAGTTCCTTTTTCCAATATCAACTTTAATTCCAAAGTCCTAAATTGCTCCGTTTTTATTATCATGATTCAGGTCTTTCCCATATCAGTGAAATATGTTCAATGTTGTAAGCCCTTTAATTGAAGAAAAACTCCTCTTTCAACTCTGTCTCCCTTCTTGAAGAACAAGGTTCCAGTATTTTGTCTGTAATTCTGATGGCTAAGACTACCATCATTTTGTAAGCAGTTGCCAGTGTCTGCAAAATTGATTGGTTCTATTCATCAGCTATAGGTTTTGAATCATGTGTGTGTTTATGGTTAATTATCTAGTGATTTGGTCGAATAATGTTGCTTGATATCTTCAATGCGTCTTTAGTGGTGGTTTCGGTAAAAGATCGAGTAATTTAAGAAATTTACTTGCCGCTTACAAATATTCGAATTCAGAGAAAAAAAAACTGGAATCGCATAAAAAAAGTGAGAAAGAACAAAAAAGTGTAAAAGCGAAATCTTACACAAACATGGAAGAGATCTGACACATAGCTTTACTTTTTAAACATTAACTTTTCTACCTAATAAAATAATTTCATTGTCTACTTTAAAATGTAATGGGGTCTGTGGCGGTTTTTTAAAGGTATGATGATAAGGGTAATATTGGAATCCTAAAAGCAAAGGATTACCAAATTCAGAAAGCTGTCATTCTTTTGGTATTAGACTGAAAAGGAAATGCTGCCATATAAACTGGAATGGAGCGAATAAAGTAAAGGTTGAGCTTCTTCCTCTGTGGATCTGTGCAACTTTTTCCCTTCATGAGGATCCATTTTGCTTTGTATCTCTGTTTAAATATGGATTAGAAAACTTCAGAACAGAATTGGTTGGATTCTGTTAAATTCAAAATGTTACCCAAAGATTTATTTGTAACTTGATTGAATAAAGTTAAGGACTTATTTATAGTTTCTTAACTAGCAACATTGTCTTGTATTTCAGGTCGAAGATAACATCTGCAAGTTCGCCAAAAAAGGTTTAACACCTTCTCAAATTGGTGTTATTCTTCGTGATTCCCATGGCATTGCTCAGGTGAAGAGTGTAACTGGTAGCAAGATTCTCAGAATTTTGAAGGCTCATGGTACTTATTTGGTAATTTGTGTTTTTAATAGAGATATTACTTGTCTGAAGGAAATATCTGATAGCATAATGATTCTTAATTTGCTAGGACTTGCTCCTGAGATTCCCGAGGATCTCTACCATCTTATCAAAAAAGCAGTTGCAATCCGGAAGCATCTTGAGAGGAACAGGAAAGACAAGGATTCCAAGTTTAGATTGATTCTTGTTGAGAGCAGGATTCACCGACTAGCTCGCTACTACAAGAAAACAAAAAAGCTTCCACCAGTCTGGAAGTAGTAAGTCCAGACTTCCTATTTGTCTTTAGTAGTGGACTGCTTGTGATTTGTTTTATTCAAGCTTTATGTTGCATTTGCAAATAAAATATGTGAATATGATCAATCCTTTTCTTTGTCTGAGCATGCTTGATAATAGTCTCTCATAATTTGGTGGAAAGGTTTACTTCAGTTGGAGAATGTTGTTCAGCCACTTCATTGACTATTCTCTTTGCAATATAGTAATACATATTCTATTTCCAGTTGAGGACTATTTGTGTGGTTCCAGCGAACCATTGTGACACTTGTTAGTAAGTATTTAGTTTCAAGGTACTGGTTGTCCTCATATGGGTTGTCTATAGTTACTACATATACTGAGGCACCCCCACTTTTCTTTTTTGCTTGAGTCAGACAAAAGACATATATTAATCCTTCCACTATTAATGAAGTACACGAAAAGAAGTTTATGACAATCTTCATTTCTTGCCATCCCTTCAAACTAGCTGCCTTATATCTTATAATTTTCTTGTAATCGTGGTGTCTGTGACAACTTGCATGCGCCTCGACTAATTCTGTGAGGTACCCGCCAATTCTCACCAGCACATGTAGCTGCCTCATATCTTTGAATTTTGTTTCATATTCATATGACGTATTTAAAGCATCATACCATATGTTGTGTGTATCAGTTTCACAAACACGTGTCGTCGATCTGTTGGATGATTGGACAGGTTTGCTTGGCTTGCAAGCGCTTTAGATCATTTGAATGAATCTGTACTGCCTAATGGCATTATTAAGCCTTTATAAAAAAGGGGGGGGGGGGGGTGAGCAACCACATATAGGCTTTTGTCAGGTCGCTTCTCCATGTTCTGGTTTACTTAGGTCACCCATTTTAGAAGTTAGAAAAACAGTTTTCATAAGTTCTTCAAATTTTTGAAGCAGTTGTTTAAATTATTTGATGGTTTGAGTATTCATAAATTTGAAGCGACTGTGTTCATCCTTTCCTGTCCTGTGAGTCAGTTATTTACTGAAGTTGGTGCAGCTTTTCTGGGGCATATCTAATTATGTGCAAGTTAATACTGTGTTTTCCTAGTAACTTCCCCTTCTCCTTCCGGGTCGTCTTTCATAATTTGTGATTTTCTGTACTAATTTCAGTTTTTGCCTTGCAGTGAATCTACCACTGCCAGTACTCTCGTGGCATAGAGACGACGGGGGCATCCAGAGTGCTACCTTCTTTGTCAAGTCAGATATTATAAATTCTATATTAAGCTGTTTTGGTATGGTCAGGATACTTGGAATCGTAATGTTACTATGTACTTGAGTTGATGATAGGCTTCATCTAATTTCTTGTTTGAGATTTTGGTATTGCGACTTGTTATTTGTGGTATACTTTTGGTTTAGCTATGTCTTAATTTGCATCAGTAAAGCTAGAAATGCTGGATAATGGTTATATGCTGCTCTCTGGTACTGTGGACCTGTATCAGTTTATTGGTTGCTCCCTAGTAATTTCTGGTTCTCTTTCCTGAACAAGCCCGATTGAGCTTAATGTTCCGTATTGCAGTTATAGAAACAAAAAAAGAATGAGTTTCCGTGCAATTAACTGTGATTGTATCATTACTGGTGAGTGGTGATATTAGTCCTGTCTAACACATTTGACGTAGTGGCTTTTCTTTGACTCTAGTTTAGTTAGAATATTGATCTTCGCCCTTTCGAAAACGTTCGGAAGGTGCCATTCCTTGGTATTTTACGGTGATCTAACTGTTTATGTTATAGTGGTCCGAAGTGTTACAATCCAGCTCTTGCAATCATCTACTATAATATTTTATCGAAAAAGGATCAAAATTACCCTGGACTATGCAAAATGGATCGCATATATCCTTCATTACATTTTGGTATCAAAAATATTCTCGCTGTCTAAATATTAGACACAAATATCACTAAAGTTAACAATACTTTTTTTTAACTGATGTGGCAAGCCTCATGAAATTTTTTTCTCCATCTAAGCAAGCCAAATAGAAATAACACTATAAGAAATATAATTTTTTGTGACGAACTTTTAGTGGCAACTTGAAAAGCTTGCCATAAAAGATGATAGTTTTAGGAGCAACATTAATAGTTGTCACTGAATATAATATAAAAAAGTATTTATAATAAATAACTATGTATTTTTATTTATTTATATAACACTACAATATAATTATTAACACTTTTAATATATTAAAAATGAGTATTCATGTAAAAATAGTAATACTTTTAATAAAATAAAAGTAAAAATAATAAAGAAACCATTTTATATTGGCATTGGTTATTTTGTTTTGTATGTATGTATATTCAAATTTTATGTGTGATCTTATTAGTTATTTCTAATAAGTATTTAAGAGTACTTTGAACATATATAATTACGATACCAATATATTAAAAGTGTTAATAATTATACTGTATTGTTGTATAAATAAATAAAAATATATAGAATTATTTATTATATATAATAATTTTTTATTAGAAATTATTGCTAATTTCATATATTTTTTACTATTTCTAATCAAATGTGTTACTATTTTTACATGAATTAAAAGTGTAATTTTTACTATTTCTACTTTTAACAATAATTTTTATTGAAAGAGTTACTATTTTTATATGAATACTCATTTCAAATATATTTAAAGTGTTAATAATTATATTGTAGTGTTGTATAAATAAATAAAAATACATAGTTTAGTGTTATTTATTATAAACAATTTTTTTTATATTATTTTCAGTGTGCTTCTAAAACTATCACCTTTTGTGACAAGCTTTTCAAATCGCCACTAAAAGTTGTCACAAAATATTAGTATTAGTTCTATTTGGTTTGCTTAGGTGGAGAAAAAACCCTACATGGCTTGCCACGTCAGTTAAAAAAAATGTTATTAACTTTAGGGATATTTGTGGTCTTATACTTGAACGGCGAGGGACTTTTTGATATCAAAATATCACAAAAGATATATGTGGTTCATTTCACAAAATTCAGGTGCAATTTTAATCCTTTTCCGATATTTTAGTAATAATGGTGCTTGGGTCGCTTGTGATTAGCTTGTTTATTTTATTGGATATTTGGGCAGATCTTGATTATCTATCATTGGATATGTTGGACATCAAATCAAGAAAAGCGGTCGAAACTTTTAAATGATTCTTTTCCACTGTCTTCCACACTCACCACTGCCACACCAATGTTCGAAACTTTAGCCATATCTC
Source organism: Datura wrightii (assembly GCA_035772735.1). Lineage (NCBI taxonomy): Eukaryota > Viridiplantae > Streptophyta > Magnoliopsida > Solanales > Solanaceae > Datura > Datura wrightii. The sequence goes on from JASDFA010000007.1 coordinate 105,287,086, forward strand.
CTGATCCATGCCTTTCAACCCTAGGTTTCCTTTTTCTAATCATTGTAGTTTTGCCTGATTGCTTCAACATCCCAAAGCTTTCCTTTCAACATTCTAATGGTTTTCCTTCAATATCTCAAAATCTTGCCTGGTTATCTTCATTTTGTATTCCCATCTCAAAGTTGACCTGTATTTTAGTTTTTTTCTTGAGAGACAAGAAGCAAGGGAAGTATAAGAACATGCAATAGGTATATAACTGTATAAATTATGTATAAAATTCAAATAAGCTATCTGTATAGATTTTCTATAAAGTTGAGATAGGATTTTTTATTGAATTCATGTGCGAATTCTGTATAAATTTTGTGTAAAGTTTAAGTTTTGATTTTTGAATATATATATATATATTACTATTCTGATAAAGTGCATAAATTGTGTAAAATCTAATGAAGTATGTATAAATTCTAATAAATCATGTATAAAACTTGTATAAAAATTATGTACAAAGTTCATGAAAAAATACATGTATTTATTATGTATAAAATATATATCAATTTTGTATAAAATTCATGTTTATGTTTCTAAAAAAAATATATAAATCTGATAAAATATGTATAAGTTCTATTAAAAACATAAAGAATTTGTATAAAGTTTGTATTCATAAAATTTATATTAATTATGTATAAACTTCATGATAGGTTTCTGAAAAAATACATATACACATTATGTATATAAATTGTATATATATTATTATTTTGGTAAGTCCATGTAAATTATATAAAATCTGATAAAATATGTTAAAGAATCGTTCGATCTTTGAAAAACTTTGGATGAAGAGAGAATTTTAGGAACAAAATCTGTAGAAATGGTCAATTGAAAGAGAGAGAGAGAGTATAATGAATTTTCCTTTTTGAAAATGACAAGAATGGGGAAGAAAGAGAGGCAGAAAAGTGTGTATATAACTGAAATTTCAGCCCAGAAAGACATTCATTTCCGTAAATAAAATCTAAAATCCGAAAATATCTTCAGTCCAAATATAGATCAAATCTGTTAATTTTATAATATAATATTATATAAGGTAAATATTAAAAAATATCTACATATTTTATAATGTTGGATCTTATTTATTTATGGGAGGTAAATACTAAAAAGTATCTATATATTTTATAATATTTGATCTTATTTATTTATGGGATATGATTTATTGGTTATTGGTATCAATCCCCTTGAAGAAACTAATTTTCAAACATCCTCAGAGCAAAATACTTGAGACATCAAGCAAATAGGACGAAATTGAACTATGCCCCATCGCTAAGCTGAAATGGGCAATTAGTAGGCATTTTGGTTGAAACTCAAAAAAAGAAAAAAATCAAAGTTGAAACTGAAAAATAATATTTAAAAGTTAAAATTGTATTTAGATATGCATCTCACTTAAAAAAGTACACAGAAGTTTTGCTAGGGAAAAAAATTAGCTTAGATCATTTTTTCAGATATAAAAACTCTATCTCCAAAAACTAACAAAAAAAAATCATTCAATATTTTGAAAATAGGGAAAAAAAAAATTCATGTCCAAAAAAATAATTCAATTTTTTGAAAAAAAGGGAAAAAAAATACATGTCCAAACAGTCCCTTATTCTGCAATCAAAAGAACCTAGTGACTGAAACCCAAAGGAGTTACAACTCACAAGATTCATCCACTTCATCCATTTCACATCCAACTTATCGGTAATTTCTTATACCTGCTGAGAAAACTAGAGCTAAAAATGTTTTATTTCGTCTTCAATTTCTTCTAGAATTCAAGGACGCCTCTCATATTTAGAATCTTTACGCAGTATGCTTAATTTACTAGTCGTACTTTCTTCATTTCACAGTGACTATAGTCTATAGAAGTATGGATAGAACAACCTTTCAATATAAGAAAGGAGTAACTGCCAAAGCATCAAAGCCAGCTGGTGGAAATGGGCCACCGCCAAATGAGAGGGCTAATATGTATCACAAAAAAACAAAAAACAAAAAAAGAGAAAAAAAGTAGGAATACGATTGGACAACTATGCCCTAGTAAAGGGGGAACAAAATTACAAGAATAAAAGGGAAATACCGTAAACCTTCATATGTCCTTTCTGGAAAAGGAAATTCAGATTCAGAGTTACCTGTAGTTTGTGCAAAGATTATAGCTACAAGGACACAGCATGCAGTAACTCCAACACTACGGATGTACAATTTATGGCTCATTTTGTGTTGGTATTGAACTATACCTATCTCAAAGGTATCTTTAATACCTCATTTTACGTTTATGGGAAGACAAAAACCATATTTTGTATGAGCCAGCAACAAGTTTTAGGATATTATCTGTCAATTACTGAATGTGTCTCAACACTTAACATCTTTCCTTGCACCCAATGATAAACCACTAATACCTTTCTGTTGCTCCGAAAGCACTGGGAGAAATTCTGATGCAACTGGAAATCAACCGCTACTTACAGAGTTTCAATAAGGTATCGAGAGGGTTAACTTATCACAATCCACTAATAACATCTGTTGCAGAAACCCAACTGGGGAAAACAGTGACGCCCGGCCACTAGTTGAAAAACTTCAATAAGCTATTGAGAGAGCTATCAAAGTCCACTGATAGTGTTTGCAGTTGTTCCTTCCCATTCGATATACAAGCAGTTGGACGGGAAACTTTCTTCACAAAAAAGCTTGTTCTCGTTAATATAGGAATGTCTTTCTTTTTGCTTTTACTTATTCTTAAAGAGTCAGAAATAATAGGCAGAAGTAAACACGTAGTATAACTTGCAGATATTAAACCTGAGGGGTAGCTTAGCATGAACAGTGATCCTCTACGAACAACTTAGAGCTAGGTCAACCCTAGGTGCTTCAAAGATATAAAAGAAATGGGAAAAAGAGAGAGGGGTTGGAGTAGGGAGTTCACCTCTTCTAGCTTCTTAACTACATGACAATATTTGTAATTACTCTTCAGTTGTGCTACCAGGAGAGAAAAAGCTTTCCTACTTTGTCATTTTTGGTGTATGTTTTAGTTATTACCACTAACCGATCATCTTTAGGTATACATTATGGTTATTCCTTTCTCGCAATCTCAAGAAAGAAATTTTAGAAAAGAATAGAAAAAGGAACCAACGTATTTATCTATTATTACTTTTCTGAGCAGTTAACTTAAAGAAAAGTAGAATCTTTCATCTGAGAGCCAAAATAAGATGTGTAACTTCAGAAATCATGTACAAGTAATGGTCACAGGAATAGATATTTAATTAATAGTGCAAAGTGGGATAAACCAAATAGACATACTTGGAACACAAGATCATGCTCTAATAAGACAGACACCTTCAAACCAAATGTGATATACACACAAAGAGTTCAAATATGGAACTATTGTGTGCTACTTTTATTATAAATCAATAAAGATTATACACGTCCACTGTCCATAATCAGCAGTTGTCTATCAATCATGAATTCTATAAAACTACAACAATGGCAGTCCTGGAAGTGGAAAAAGTTGGTTTCAGGTTGCATTTGATATAGATAAAATTGCCTGGAAAACAATGTCCATCAATCACACTACTTCTTCGTGGGATCGGATATGCTCCTTGTATCACATCATTAGAATATATAAAATCAAGAAAATGGGGGCAATCCACGTATGCTAAAACAATAACAAGAATGAAAATGAACAAGAATTGAACTCCTACCACACAACTGAAAGAATGTATCATTGGGCGCTCTTCTTTCCATCACCATAGTAACTGAGGTACCATCGAACAAATTTCTTCAGTCCTGTCTGCAGATCTGTTGTAGGCTTATATCCAAGCTCCCTTTGGGCAAAGCTTATATTGGCATGAGTAAACTGCACATCACCGTTCCTTGGCAACTTCACCACCGATCTTTTAGCCTTTACCTTAAGCAACCTTTCCAAAATACTGACAAGATCAGAAACAGGCACAGGAGAAGTGTTGCCCAAATTGAACACCCGCAATTGAGCAGGGCCTTTCTTTTTCCCACCACTTCCAGTGCTCTTTTCAGCGGTGTCCAACGCTGCCAAACAACCCTTTACTATGTCATCAATGTAGGTAAAGTCCCTAGCAACAGTGCCATGATTAGCTGCCTCAAAGATGGATATTGACTTTCCCTTCAAAAGATCCCTTGTGAAAAAGAAGTAAGCCATATCTGGCCGACCCCATGGTCCATAAACCGTGAAAAATCTCAATCCAGTAAGTGAAAGCCCATATATATGATTATAGGTATGAGCAATCTCCTCACCAGCTTTTTTTGTTGCAGCATATAGACTAGCAGGCTGGTCTGTTCTATCCGTCTCTGAAAATGGTACCTTGGTATTCAATCCATATACAGAACTTGATGATGCCCACACAATAGCAGGTTGAGGATTAGCATTTTTGCAAACCTCAAGGAGATTAACCAAGCCAGCAATGTTACTATGCACATAAGAGCTAGGATTTTCCATGGCATACCTTACACCTGCTTGTGCAGCCAAATGCATCACATGACTAAATTGAACAACATCAAATAATTTCTTCAAGAGGGTGACATCATTAATGTCACCTTCTATAACGTACACCCCGGCACTCTCTAACAGAGTTTGCCGGGCTCTTTTCAAAGACGGATCGTAATAATCATTGAAGTTATCCAACCCCACCACGCCATCACCACGACGTTTCAAGGCAGCCGAGACATGTGTTCCTACAAAACCAGCAGCACCAGTCACCAAAACAGAAATACCATTTCTTGACCTGACTTTTGCTGAGGCCTTTATCCTTTTCTCCCAAGCTGGGCCATCATAAGAGCTGGTTCTAAGAGATCTTCTTGAGAGATCTGAAGCGGCAGGGGATGAAGAGGACGGTGATCTGAAAAGGCATACAAAGATCAAGCCCAAGAACACAAATGACCAAAAAGTGAGCTTCGCTACAGAAAAATGGAGCCTGAGCCTATTGTAAGGGGATTTTTCCTTGAACTTTCCTGGGGTTGACGGAATATTGTCAATGTGCTTCATTTGGGACATTATTGTTGGGAAAGCTTGGAGATTAGAGCATACCCAGTTATCAAGGCAAAACCAGCAACTTTTTCTTGAATAAGCTAAGTGTTAGGGTTTGGAAAATTCCTCCTTTTTCCCACCCATATTGTGAAAGATTGATGATATATTCGGTTATGGAAATGGAGAAAAGAAGAAACGGAGGGGAAAAGGGTGGCAATGATGGAGCTGGATAATATGGAACTTTAGTCCCTTTATATATGGGAATCTAATGGTTTCTTGAAGGGACATTTAATTGGTTGTTGTTGGAGGGATGGTGGTTTTACTTTTGTGGGGCATCTTTGGCTTTGGCTTTTACACAAGGAAGATGATGATTGATTAGGAAAATGGGTGATTGGAGAGATAGGGGGTGTGGACTAACGGGGGAGAGAGAAGAATGAGGTTTGAAGAATTTATTAAAAATGTAATGATGAAGATTTGAGGTGGACTAATAAGGAAATCAAGCTGAGAGAGTCAAACAATACTGTAATTAATGAAAGGGTTTACATTATTTTTTTTAATTAAAAAGATTCTATAATTTCATCACTAATCCGTGCTTCGCCAAGTGATGATTTTTCTTTCAATATTTATATACACAGAGAAATTCAATAAATAAACAAACCTAATTAAAACTTTGATAATCCTATATCCAAATTCTCCTCACAATTATGTAGTTCTAAAGTATTTAAATATTATACTACCTATATTTTCTTTCTTTTTTGAGAAATATTATAAAAATATTGTTTTCTTTGAGTTCAAGCTTTTGCATAATTTTAAATTTTGATTTGATTCTTTAACTGTAGATAAAAAAAATTATATTATTTTTAAATATATAAATTTTATTTTAAAATATATATATTTTATTTTAAAATATATGAATTTACTCGAAAAGATAAAAAAAAAACATACATAATTTTTTTTATTGTTGATAAGTTAAATATGAATATAAGAATTCGTTTCAACAAATAAAATGACGTATTGCAACAATAATTTGCATAAATAATTGAACTAATATGCTAATGAGCTTCGGCCTTGTGTTAACTGGAAAGAAAGGAAGACAAGACAAAAAACAATAAAAGAGAAATAAGTACATGTTATAAAAACTATAAAATCGAAAAGAAAAATAAAAAGATAAACTAATATTTTTGTTGAGAGGATGAAGAGATTGTATTATATCTTCTCCTGGTGTGTATAATAGATGAAAAAGAAAATTTTTTGGTCACCAAGTAATTAAACTAATTTGGTTTAATTCTAACTATATTAGTTTCTTTATAACTAGTGATTTCTTTCTAACTAGTTCTAGTAACTAGTTCTTTCCATTCAAGAAATACAAAATGGACATACATATATTTAATATATTTTGCGACAATCCTTCTTGAATGTCCACTAATAGATAATGTACCTCATTAAAATCCTATTAAGAAAAAATCCTGTGGAAAAAAGTTCTAGTGAATCTTACCAGGAAAACCCAATTGGAACAAGACCTTAGTTAAGGAAAAGAGTCCAACATGTATTTTACTCCCCTGATGAAAACTTACTTGATATTTTAGAGACGATGCATTTCAATTTTGGACATTAACTTCTCAAATGTTGAAGTTGACAATGCCTTGGTAAACATATTTGTTAAATTATCACTTGAACGAACTTGTTGAACATCTATTTCACCCTTCTTTTGAAGATCACGAGTAAAAGAGAATTTTAGTTAAATGTATTTTATTCTGTCTCCTTTAGTATATCCTTCTTTCGGTTGAGCTATACACGTAATACTGTCTTCATACAATATTGTTGGAATATCTCTTTTCAAAAGAAGACCACATGTTTTCTAAATGTGTGAGTTATTGATCTTAGTCAAACACATTCTCGATTTGCTTCATGAATGGATTTGATGAAGTAGCAATCATAGTTTGTTTCGTCGAAAGCCATGTTATGGTTGTACCTCTGCATGTAAATAATTAGCCTGTCTGATATCATCCTTTATGGGTCAAACAAATATCCTATATCTGCATAACCATTCATTTGTGACTTGGATTCATTTGAATAGAATAGTCTCATATAATAGTCCCTCCCTCTCTTTACTCCCTCCTCCCCCCTCCCTCCCCTGGAGGTATCTAAATATATGTTTGATGCCACTCTAGTGTCTCCATGTTGGGGAAGAACTAAATTTTGCTAACAAGCTTACAAAGAAAGCTATGTCTGATCGAGAATTGTTGGCAAGATATACTAATGCACAAATTGCACTAAGATATGGTATTTCCACACTAACAAGCTCTTCATCATTTTCATGAGGTCAAAATAGATCTTTATTTATATCAAATGATCTCACAACCATTTAGGTACTCAATGAATGTACTTTATCTATATAACATCTCTTTAAAATATTTCAGTATATGTTGGTTGATGGAAAGATGTTCCATTTGAAAAATGCTCAACTTATAGACCTAGACAAAATTTTATCTTTCTAAGATCTTTAATTTCAAATTCCTTTTTAAAACACTCCACTGCCTTTGGAAGCTCTTTAAGAGTTCCAATGATATTCAAGTCATCAACATATACAACTATTATGACAAATGCTGGTCCAGATCTTTTCCAAAAGACATAAGGATAAAAGGATCATTTTTGTATCCTTTCTTTAATAGGTATTTGCTAAGGCGATTATACCACATCTATCCTGATTATTTCAACCCGTATAAAGATTTTTAAAGTTTTACGAGAATCTTTATATGCTTCAGACATTTTAAATCCTTAAGAAATTTTCATAAAAATGTCATTATCTAGTGAGCCATATAAATAGGCCGTAACAACATCCATTAAATACATATTTAGTTTTTCATGAACTACCAAATTTATAAAATACCTGAAGTTGATTACATCAACCATATGAGTATATGTCTCCATATAATCAATGCTAGATCTTTGCAAAAATTCTTGTGCCATAAGTTGTGCATTATATCTAATGAATTTATTTTTTTCATTTCGTTTTCGTATAAAAATCTATTTGAACCCTATTGGGTTTACACATTCAGGTTTTTGAACTATAGGCCTGAAAACTTTGGCATTTTTTAAGTGAAGCAAATTCAATTTGAATTGCATTTTTTCATTTTGGCCAATCATTTCTCTATTTGCATTCCTCGATAGATTTTGGTTCAAGATCCTCATCTTGTTGAATTATTTCAATAGTAGCATTATAGACAAAAGTATTGTCGATAATTATATCATTTCGGTTCCATAACTTTTTTGACGAGACATAACTTATTGAGATCTCTTTATTTTCATTATTTTCTGGTACCTGAATCTCTCACAAGGTTTTATCAATTGTAGTGTCTCTCTTCTCTAGTTGAGTAGCTTCCTCTATATTATGACCATCTTGATTGTCTGCTTCTTTTCTTTTTCAATTTTTTTTATCTTTGGAACCAATTGGTCTACCATGTTTGAAACATGGTTTATACTCATTTGTACTAATTGATGGTCCTACTGGAACATCTACTCGAATTGGAGCATTAGTAGCTGAAATGTGAGATTTAGAATTTCTTGATAGGTCTAAGTTAATGCATCTGACAGTTGATTTAAAATATTTTACAAATAGATTATCTTTACTTCTAGGTCACATTGATTTGCACGATGATCAAAATAAAATAATGATAATGCATTCCAATCTATCTCTTTCTTTAGCTGCTTATTTTCTCCCTCCTAATATTGGGTAAATTATATTCATCAAAATGGCAATCAACAAATCCTGTTGTGAATAAATTTCTAGTTATAGGTTTCAAATATTTTATAATCGATGGAGGTTCATGATCTTGGGCATAATTGCATGCCCAAGTGATACTTTATTACTTAATTTGGACTTGTTTATCTACTTTTATGTGTACATTCTCATGTGGTTTTTATGTAAATGTGGATTTATACTAACCAACATGATTAGTTATTATTTTTGCAGTTAGAATGAATTTTGGAAACTAATCTACAAGTTGGTGAAGTGGAGGAATGGACTCGGAAGAAAAACTCGGAAGTCGGCAAGAAAATGCTAAAAACTTGATGCTCCGCGATAGAGGCCGTGTCACGCCACCATCGCGGAGGCATTCTACTTAGAGGGAAATTTGAGCTGAATTCCTGTCACACCCCGCCTTGGGGGGGGTACGACTGGCACCTGGTGCCCTACTAAGATCTGACCTGCTAGACTGTTAAGCCTGGGCGCGTCTGGCGCCTGGCTGGCTCTAACTCAGATTTCTGGAAACAAAGGGCTATATGACGGCTGTAAATATAGCCCCCGGCCCATTGGCCTATCGCCTGCTGTACCTGTCTTGGCAGCTAACCAGAAATATAGTAACTCAGGGAAACCTATACGGGCCGACAAGGCCACTATGCTGTCTAGTTATCTGCTGCTTAATCAAAAAGCACAAAAAGAAGCTACGTGACCGGCAAGGTCACCACTACTGACAACTATGGCCTCACACGACCATCACTGAAGTAAGAAAGAGTAAAGGCAACTATACAACTGCACGGCCCCGCACGACCGGCTCATCTGACCACAGGGACTACATACAGACTGCAAGCCTCTAGGAATAGTAATAGAACTGATCGGGACAGGGCCCCGACCTACCCATTCTATATACAACAAAAGGAACTGAACTACACCTCTGAAATTCAGCCTCCGGATGACTGGAGCTGAATACTCAACCGCTGACAGGGAGTCACGTAGAATCACCTGCTCGTCTAGGAGTACCTGCAGGCAAGTAATGCAGCGCCCCACTGGGCGTCAGTACCACTGGTACTGAGTATGTAAAGCAACTGGAACACTATAACTGAAAATAACATCTGAAAGCAATAATATGACTGATGAAGCTGAAATAGGAGGAATAACTTACTGTCTGATGATGTAGATCGCACCTGTTCTTACTGATACCGAAGGAAGTAGGAAACATACCTGGAAGCGTATCATTCTACTACCAACCCACTCGCGTCTAATATAACATGGCATAGTATACATAACATAACACAGCACATACAAACCTTACCCGGCCCCCATAAGCCGGGAGGTACAATCAACACAGAATCTATGCCCCTACCCCGGTCATCCCATCTCCTATAGTGGCTGTAAGCATCCTGCCGGTCCCTGGGTATGCACTTGGGCTCGCTGAGCCCCTGACTATAACTGTACCTGAGTCCGAAGGACTCTAAATCAACACCCCGGGCGTACCCGCTCGACGGGGGTGTATAAAGGCCGACCAAGGCACAATATGGGGAAACTGGCATCCCATCTTCGTCCCCTGGCGGGACGGCATATCACTCCGTAGAGTGACGTATCCTCGTCCTCTGGCGGACGAGTCGATACAGCTATTAACCCTGGGCGGTCAGGGATGCTAGGTAATCCAACCCCAATCAATACAATGGCCTCGACTAATCATGCTGTCTGTGTATCTCATAAGCCAAAACTAATAGGCGTAAGGTATTATATAAATCATGTACTGGGCTAATAATAGCAATCTGTAGGTGTCTGATACATGCTGAGACAGGTAAGTATAAATATGAATATAGTTCCCTGTCTAACTGTACTGGGGCAAAGGCTATACAAGCGGGTGTTTCTGCTGAAGGCTATACTGTTCACTAGGTTTCTGTATTAACATGATTTCCTATTTCTAACATGCTTTCTAAACCATATACAGTTACTATTCTATATCTGGAATGCTTTACTGATGTTGTACTACCTTGTGAGGTTTCAGCTAAACACAACAATATCTTGGCAGGGCACATTATATCACATACTGAATATACGGCCAATCTTAATCATTTATATTCGAATCTATATCATACAGATAGGTATCGTACACGTTACGGCCCAAAACTGCTCATATTGCACCAATGTTCAAAATAATACAATAATCAATTTCTGAACCTTTTACTGGTCTGTAAATTACTACACTGCTTCAATGTCACTCAACTTGCCGAGGAAACTTAACTTTACATACCTTATCTTTGAATATTCGTCCGTCGGACAAAGCTCGGTCGGTACTTCTACTGCTTTCTCCCAACTACATTCATAAATACGTCAATCAATACTAAATACAACGTTATCGTAAAGAGCAACGTTACTTTCGATTTAATTTATAGCCTAAACTTAGGCTTATCGAAAGACGGTCAAAAACTCGCTATTTTCCAGCGGCCCAGAAGGGAGAAATATTTACTTCTCAACTAGGAACACATAGACATTAATTTAGAGCAATTCTACTTACTTTAGTTCGGCGGCTCGCCGATTCGTCGGCCGTATTTCGTGAAACTAATTTCGTAGAAATGCTCTCTGCTGCTAAATACCTTGGTATCTAGGATTAATTTGGGTTTGGGCAGCGTTTGGCAGCGTAATTGGATGAAAATATTTAACCTCCTTTCGTTTTCCCTCTGTTCAGTACGCTTCTGGAAATTATTAACTGATAACAATGAGTTTAACCCGAAGTGAGGGCTTTATATACCTGGGCTGGGACAATGGCAACGTGGCACGGAGCCATCGCGGAGGCCTCCCCTCCGTGACACGCTGCCATCGCGGAGGGGCTCTGCCTCGGCTCCTCCCGCGATGGTTCGACAGGTTTCTTGTCCGATCTTTTCCCGGGCCTTTCCCTAGCACGTATGGCTTTCAAATATGCTTAACCAACGTGCGAGTAGGTCGTCTAAGTGCCGGGAATTCTACGGGGTATAACATTCTCCCCCCTTTAGGAACATTCGTCCCCGAATGCATACTGCTATCTAGAGAACTGTTCACTCTAGTTTCTGGAAAAATTTTGGCAGAGTTTCCCCTGTAACATGGACTATTGCAAAAACCTGAAATGCAGAAAAGTCCAACACAGGCACTGCACACAATGTTCTACAATCCACTAGACAACTAAGTATTACTTCTCTCTTTATCATTTACAACATACATATCATAAGGTACTGTATAAGCAATGATACGAACATACCTGTCATTTGACTAGGCCTGAAATAAGTGAGGGTATCTGATTTTCATGTCTTCTTCAGCCTCCCACGTCATTTCTTCCCGATTTCTGTTACGCCACAAAACTTTGACAGATGCAACATCTTTAGTTCTCAACCTGCGAATCTGTCTGTCTAAGATAGCTACGGGAACCTCTTCGTAGGCTAACTCCTCTGTGACCTGAACATCCTGGACTGGAACTACTGTAGAAGGGTCCCCTACGAACTTTCTTAACATGGAAACGTGGAATACTGAATGAACAGATGCTAATTCTGGAGGCAAGTTTAACTCATATGCCACGCGGCCTATTCTTCGCCGAATTTGGTATGGCCCAATGAATCTTGGGCTAAGCTTGCCTTTCTTGCCAAACCTCATTACCCCTTTCATCGGGGACACTTTCAGATATACCCAGTCGTTTACCGAAAATTCTAGATTTCTGCGCCGTCTATCTGCGTATGACTTCTGACGACTCTGAGCGGTCAGTAAACGTTCCCGGATAAGCTTTATCTTTTCTTCGGACTGCCGAACGATATCTGGGCCAACTAATGCTGATTCTCCTACCTCAAACCAGCCCACCGGCGATCTACACTTTCGCCCGTATAATGCCTCGAAAGGCGCCATCTGGATAGCTGAATGGTAGCTGTTATTATAAGAAAATTCGATTAACGAAAGATGTTCATCCCAGCTACCCCCAAAATCTAATACACACGCTCGTAGCATATCTTCGAGCGTCTGAATTGTACGTTCAGCTTGCCCGTCTGTCTGAGGATGGAATGCTGTACTCAGATTAATCTGCGTCCCCAGACCTTTCTGAAATGACTGCCAGAACCTAGCTGTAAACTGTGCCCCTCTGTCTGAAATGATAGATGCCGGCACTCCATGTAACCTAACTATTTCTCTGATATATAATTCGGCATAATCCTCAGCTGAGAAGGTAGCCCTCACTGGCAGGAAATAAGCTGATTTCGTCAACCTATCAACTATTACCCAAATGGAATCATTTCTGCGCCTCGTACGGGGTAATCCTGTTACAAAATCCATATTTATTGCTTCCCATTTCCACATAGGTATTGATATCTCTTGAGTCAAACCACCCGGTTTCTGGTGCTCTGCTTTCACCTGCTGACAATTAGCACATCTTGATACAAATTCGGCTATCTCAGCTTTCATACCTGGCCACCAATAGATGTTTCTGATATCATGGTACATTTTCGTCACCCCTGGATGAAGGGAATAGCGAGCGTAGTGTACCTCGTGCATGATCTGTCCGCGAAGTCCTGAGACATTCGGGACACAAAGGCGGCCCTTACAGCGTAGCACACCACTCTCGGTTGTCTGAAAATCTGGCTCCTTACCCTTCTGAACTCTATCTCTGAGCTGGACTAAATCGGGATCCTCATACTGTCGTTCTTTTACCTCTGCAACTAATGATGATACTGCAGAATTCTGAATTACGGCCCCATTATTTTCTGTTTCCATTACTCGAACGGCTAGGCTAGCTAACTGATGGATTTCTTTGGCTAACTTCTGCTTCTCAGGTCGCAAATACACTAAACTCCCCATTGACTTACGGCTCAGGGCATCTGCTACAACATTAGCTTTTCCTGGATGGTACAGGATGTTCACATCATAATCTTTCAACAATTCTAACCAGCGACGTTGCCGCAGATTCAACTCCCTCTGAGTGAAAATGTACTGCAAGCTCTTATGATCTGTGTAAATATCAACATGAACTCCGTACAGATAATGCCTCCACATCTTCAAGGCATGAATTAGTGCGGCCAATTCTAGGTCATGGGTAGGGTAATTCTTTTCGTGTTTCCTCAGCTGTCTGGAAGCATATGCAATTACCCTACCATGCTGCATCAACACACATCCCAATCCGACACCTGACGCGTCGCAATAAACTGAATAACCTTCTGTGCCTTCCGGTAGTGCTAATACGGGAGCGGAGGTCAATCTATCTTTCAGTTCTTGGAAACTCTGCTCACATGCCTCCGTCCACTGAAACTTTTCTGCTTTCTGTGTCAATTTAGTTAAAGGTGCTGCAATGGTTGAGAATCCCTCAACGAACCTTCGATAATATCCTGCCAACCCCAAAAAGCTACGAACTTCAGTCGGGGTAGTAGGCTTAGGCCATGACTTAACTGCTTCTATCTTCTGTTTGTCTACCTGTATACCAGTATCTGAGACAATATGCCCTAAAAAGGCTACTGAGTTAAGCCAGAATTCACACTTCGAAAATTTTGCGTACAACTGGCGGTCCCTGAGAATCTGGAGCACTGCCCGCAAATGAGTCCGGTGATCTGCTTCGGAGCGAGAATACACCAGAATATCACCAATGAATACTATCACGAACAAGTCCAGGAAGGGTCTGAAAATACTGTTCATCAGGTCCATAAAAACTGCTGGGGCATTTGTTAGCCCGAAGGACATAACCAGAAATTCAAAATGTCCATATCGGGTCCTGAATGCTGTCTTAGGGATGTCCCTCTCACGTACTCGGACCTGGTGATATCCGGACCGCAAATCAATCTTAGAAAAGTATCTGGCTCCCTGTAACTGATCAAATAGGTCATCAATCCTAGGAAGCGGATACTTATTCTTTACTGTAACTTTATTGAGCTACCGATAATCTATGCACATTCGGAGCGAGCCATCTTTCTTTCTCACGAACAAGACTGGCGCACCCCACGGGGAAGTACTCGGCCTGATAAAACCTTTATCTAACAAGTCTTTCAACTGCTCCTTTAATTCTCTGAGTTCTGCAGGAGCCATACGATAAGGAGGTATTGATATTGGCTGAGTGCCTAGTAGCAAGTCAATAGCGAAGTCTATTTCCCTTTCTGGGGGAATACCAGGTAACTCATCAGGAAATACATCTGGGAATTCATTTACCACTGGGACAGACTGGAGTGTCGGAGATTCTGCTTGGACATCCTGAACTCTGACAAGATGGTAAATGCACCCCTTAGATATCAACTTTCTCGCCCGAAGGTAGGAAATAAACCTACCTTTTGGCATCGCGGTGCTGCCCTTCCACTCCTGTACTACCTCCCCCGGGAAATGGAATCGGACCGTTTTGGTCCAACATTCAACATTAGCAAAACATGGTACTAACCAGTCCATACCCATTATGGCATCGAAATATATCATTTCTAACTCAACCAGATCTACCGTGGTCTGACAATCAGCAACCTCTACTGTACACCCGCGGTAAATTCGGCTAGCTGTGATGGAGTCACCGACGGGCGTAGATACTAAGAAGGACTGCTGTAATGATTCTGGTACAATACTAAACTTTCGTGCCACAAATGGAGTAATATAGGACAAGGTAGACCCTGGATCAATTAACACATAAGTAGGGTGTGAGCAGATAGTTAGCATACCTGTCACAACATCAGGCGATGCCTCTGAATCTTGCCTCCCTGGTAAGGCGTATGTGCGGCTTGGACCTGCACCTGTACTAGAGGTCCCTGATCTGCCCCGACCCCTGCCTGCTGAAACTGGGGGCCTGCGCCCAGTCGAGGATGCTGTAGCTCGTGATCCTGTTGATGCCCTATCCTGTCTGTCCCGGTCCTCACGACCTCTGGCTGGGCAATCTCTCATCAAATGGCCTTCTTGGCCACAAATATAACATGCGGTGGAACCATACCTGCATGCTCCAGAATGGCGTCGACTACATATAGGACAAAGTGGTAGGGTATACCTACTCTGCTCTGCCCTCCTTTGTGACGGTGAGTCTGCCGTCTGCGAACCTCTACCAGCCTCTGACTGCCCCCTGCGACTGAATCTACCTCCCTGTGACTGTGGTGGAGGCGGGGGCCTGGGCGGCCTGTCTGACAATCGTGGCCTGGGTCCTCCCCGGGCCTCTCTTTGTAACTCAGCTGGTCTATCGCGGCGACGCTGCTCCTGATTAACCCTTCTGATTTCCCGATGTCGCTGTCTGATGCCCTCAATATTCTGGGCAAATGCCTGGATTCGGGAAATATCCATATCTTCTCGCAGTGTGGCCGTGATACAAGTCTCAACATACTCTGGGTTCAACCCCATAATAAAACGGTGCACTCTGGATGCCATGGTATCCACAAAAGCTGGTGCATATCGAGCCAAAGAATCAAACCGCAAGGAATATTCCCGAACACTCATGGCCCCCTGTTCTAGATGTAGGAACTGGTCTATCCGGGCCTGTCGGATCTCCCGCGGCAAATAGTGATCCAGAAAGGCTCCTGAAAAGCTGGACCAGGTAGGAGGGGGAACATCTCTCCCTCGGGACCTCTCCCAACTTTCATACCATAACACCGCAATATCTCGCAACCGAAATGCGGCCAATTCAACTGACTCAGTAGGTGTAGCATGCATAACCCTGAAGATTCTCTGCATCTGATCCAGAAAATCCTGGGGGTCCTCTGTGCGATCCGTGCCCGTGAACTGTGGGGGATTCAGGGCTAAGAACTCTCGGACCCTCGAACTACTGGGCCCTCCTGATGCTTCTGCAACTATGGATGGCATTTGCTGCCGCTGAGCAGCCATCACCTGTGCTATCATAACTACAGCACTCCTAACTTCCTGATCGGAAGGTATCGGTATAGGGACTGCTGAAGATACTGTCGCTCCAAACGGCTCCTGACGTGGTGGGGACTGCTGAGGAGGCTGAGATGAAGCCTCTGTAGGGCCCTCTGATCGGGCTGTCTCCAAATGAGGGGGAGGCATCCTGCTGGTGCCTTCCCCTGCTGTAATGTCTAAACTCCGACCTGTGACGGGATGGCGCTGGTCTGACATTATCTATAGCCAAAGAATATGATAAAATTTTTTGGAATTCAACCCTATACTGTACAGCTCTATAGCACGACTGAATCAGAATAAAAGACAACCATCCTATTATGCCTTGCAGCCTCCTACCCATAGTATGTGGTGCACAACACATCCATGGACAGGACTCTACTTAGCACGGCTTGCAGACTCCCTGGGATACGACCTGCTCTGATACCAAGTTTGTCACACCCCGCCTTGGGGGCGGGGGTACGACTGGCACCTGGTGCCCTACTAAGATCTGACCTGCTAGACTGTTAAGCCTGGGCGCGTCTGGCGCCTGGCTGGCTCTAATTCAGATTTCTGGAAACAAAGGGCTATATGACGGCTGTAAATATAGCCGCCGGCCCATTGGCCTATCGCCTGCTGTACCTGTCTTGGCAGCTAACCAGAAATATAGTAACTCAGGGAAACCTATACGGGCCGACAAGGCCACCATGCTGTCTAGTTATCTGCTGATTAATCAAAAAGCACAAAAAGAAGCTACGTGACCGGCAAGGTCACCACTACTGACAACTATGGCCTCACACGACCATCACAGAAGTAAGAAAGAGTAAAGGCAACTATACAACTGCACGGCCCCGCACGACCGGCTCATCTGACCACAGGGACTACATACAGACTGCAAGCCTCTAGGAATAGTAATAGAACTGATCGGGACAGGGCCCCGACCTACCCATTCTATATACAACAAAAGGAACTGAACTACACCTCTGAAATTCAGCCTCCGGATGACTGGAGCTGAATACTCAACCGCTGACAGGGAGTCACGTAGAATCACCTGCTCGTCTAGGAGTACCTGCAGGCAAGTAATGCAGCGCCCCACTGGGCGTCAGTACCACTGGTACTGAGTATGTAAAGCAACTGGAACACTATAACTGAAAATAACATCTGAAAGCAATAATATGACTGATGAAGCTGAAATAGGAGGAATAACTTACTGTCTAATGATGTAGATCGCACCTGTTCTTACTGATACTGAAGGAAGTAGGAAACATACCTGGAAGCGTATCATTCTACTACCAACCCACTCGCGTCTAATATAACATGGCATAGTATACATAACATAACACAGCACATACAAACCTTACCCGGCCCCCATAAGCCGGGAGGTACAATCAACACAGAATCTATGCCCCTACCCCGGTCATCCCATCTCCTATAGTGGCTGTAAGCATCCTGCTGGTCCCTGGGTATGCACTTGGGCTCGCTGAGCCCCTGACTATAACTGTACCTGAGTCCGAAGGACTCTAAATCAACACCCCGGGCGTACCCGCTCGACGGGGGTGTATAAAGGCCGACCAAGGCACAATATGGGGAAACTGGCATCCCATCTTCGTCCCCTGGCGGGACGGCATATCACTCCGTAGAGTGACGTATCCTCGTCCTCTGGCGGACGAGTCGATACAGCTATTAACCCTGGGCGGTCAGGGATGCTAGGTAATCCAACCCCAATCAATACAATGGCCTCGACTAATCATGCTGTCTGTGTATCTCATAAGCCAAAACTAATAGGCGTAAGGTATTATATAAATCATGTACTGGGCTAATAATAGCAATCTGTAGGTGTCTGATACATGCTGAGACAGGTAAGTATAAATATGAATATAGTTCCCTGTCTAACTGTACTGGGGCAAAGGCTATACAAGCGGGTGTTTCTGCTGAAGGCTATACTGTTCACTAGGTTTCTGTATTAACATGATTTCCTATTTATAACATGCTTTCTAAACCATATACAGTTACTATTCTATATCTGGAATGCTTTACTGATGTTGTACTACCTTGCGAGGTTTCAGCTAAACACAACAATATCTTGGCAGGGCACATTATATCACATACTGAATATACGGCCAATCTTAATCATTTATATTCGAATCTATATCATACGGATAGGTATCGTACACGTTACGGCCCAAAACTGCTCATATTGCACCAATGTTCAAAATAATACAATAATCAATTTCTGAACCTTTTACTGGTCTGTAAATTACTACACTGCTTCAATGTCACTCAACTTGCCGAGGAAACTTAACTTTACATACCTTATCTTTGAATATTCGTCCGTCGGACGAAGCTCGGCCGGTACTTCTACTGCTTTCTCCCAACTGCATTCATAAATACGTCAATCAATACTAAATACAACGTTATCGTAAAGAGCAACGTTACTTTCGATTTAATTTATAGCCTAAACTTAGGCTTATCGAAAGACGGTCAAAAACTCGCTATTTTCCAGCGGCCCAGAAGGGAGAAATATTTACTTCTCAACTAGGAACACATAGACATTAATTTAGAGCAATTCTACTTACTTTAGTTCGGCGGCTCGCCGATTCGTCGGCCGTATTTCGTGAAACTAATTCCGTAGAAATGCTCTCTGCTGCTAAATACCTTGGTATCTAGGATTAATTTGGGTTTGGGCAGCGTTTGGCAGCATAATCGGATGAAAATATTTAACCTCCTTTCGTTTTCCCTCTGTTCAGTATGCTTCTGGAAATTATTAACTGATAACAATGAGTTTAACCCGAAGTGAGGGCTTTATATACCTGGGCTGGGACAATGGCAACGTGGCACGGAGCCATCGCGGAGGCCTCCCCTCCGTGACACGCTGCCATCGCGGAGGGGCTCTGCCTCGGCTCCTCCCGCGATGGTTCGACAGGTTTCTCGTCCGATCTTTTCCCGGGCCTTTCCCTAGCACGTATGGCTTTCAAATATGCTTAACCAACGTGCGAGTAGGTCGTCTAAGTGCCGGGAATTCTACGGGGTATAACAATTCCAGTGAAGGTGCGTGATGGCACCGTGTCACGGAGCCTATGCTCCGCGTTCACTTCCGTGACATGGTGGGAAGACTTTGTTGCACGCCCGGATTCCAGTGAAGGTGCGCGATATGTCCGTGGCACGGAGCTGAGGCTCCGCGATAGCCTCCGTGCCACGCTAAGGATAATAATCCGGCATCCAAGTTCCAGTGAGGCTCCGCGACAGGGCCGTGGCACGGAGCTGATGCTCCGCGATACCCTCCGTGCCACGTTGCCAGTTTATTCCGGGAAATTTCTCACTTGTATAAATAGCACACTTAGGTTTTATTTTAAAGTATTTGACATTTCCAGCTTGAACGTGGGTATCAAGCAGTTGAGCTGAAGAAGTTCTAGGGTTAATTCTCTTCCTTTTTCTCTTAAATTTCAATTGCTTGTATGATTTCTACTTGTTTTGAAGATGTTTAATCATCAAATGAGTGACTAATTCACCTTTGGCTGAGGTTGAGGATGATTGCAGTAGTATGTAATTGATGTGATTTCAGTTTTTATCTTCTCTACACCGGTTGTTCTACTAATTCTTTTTATGAATGCACTGAACCTTTTGGGAAATAAGAGCTGGAATTATGTGGTTGTTCTTATCAAATTGTATTGATTATGGCTAACAACTAAGTGTGGGGTGATCAATTTAAGCCCAGCCTTATGTCACGCCCCGCCTTGGGGGGTATGACTGGCACCTGGTGCCCTACTAGGACCTGAACTACTGGACTGCTAAGCCTAGGCACATCTGGTACCTGGCTGGCTCTAATTCACATTTCTGGAAACAAAGGGCTATATAACGGCTGTAAACACAGCCTCCGGCCCATTGGCCTATAGCCTTCTGTACCTGTACTAACAGCTGACCAGAAACATAGTAATTCAGGGGAACCTATGCGGGCCGACAAGGCCACCCTGCTGTCTAGTTATCTGCAACTCAATCATAACGTATTAAAAAGCTACGTGACCGGCAAGGTCACCACTACTGCTAACTATGGCCCCACACGACCATCACAATAGAAAGAAGGAATGCTAACAACTATACAACTGCACGGCCTCTCACGACCGGCTCATCTGACCACAGGGAATATATACAGACTACAAGCCTCTAAGAAGAATAATAGAAATGATCGGGACAGGGCCCCGACCTACCCGTACTGTACAATAAGAGGAACTGAACTACACCTCTAGAAATTCAGTCTCCGGATGACAGGAGCTGAATACTCAACCGCTGATGGGGATCACGTGGTATCGCCTGCTCGTCTATGGGTACCTGCAGGCAAGTAATGCAGCGCCCCACTAGGCATCAGTACCGCTGGTACTGAGTATGTAAAGCAACTGAAATAATATAACTGAAAACAACATCTGAAAGCAATAATATGACGGATGAAGCTGAAGTAGAAGGAATAACTTAACTGTCTGATAATGTAAACCTTACCTTCTCTCAATCTTTACTGGAAGGGATAAGAGCCATACCTGGAACGTATCGTGCCACTGCTGATCTACTTGTATCTAACATAACATGGCATAACATGAAATAACATAACATAGCACACACAAACCTTACCCGGCCCCATAAGCCGGGAGGTACAACCAGCATGGAATCTATACCCCTACCCCGGTCATCCCATCTCCTATAGTGGCTGTAAGCATCCTGCCGGTCCGAGGGTATGCACTTAGGCTCGCTGAGCCCCTGACTATAACTGCATCTGAGTCCGGAGGACTCCTGAATCTGCACCCGGGCGTATCCGCTCGACTGGGGTGTGTAAGGGCCGATCAAGGCACAAATATGGGGAAAAACTGGCATCCCATCTTCGTCCCCTGGCGGGACGGCATGCCACTCCGTAGAGTGACGTATCCTCGTCCTCTGGCGGACGAGTCGATACAGCTATTAACCCTGGGCGGTCGTGGATGCTAGGTAATCCAACCCCAAACAATACAATGGTCTCAACTGGTAATACGGTCTGTGTATCTCACATACTGAGGCTAATAAGGGTAAAGTACCGTATATATTACATGCTGAGCTAATGATAGTAATCTATACGTATCTGTTACGTGCTGAGGCAGGTAAATATATAAGTATGAACATAATCCCCTGCCAACTGTACTGGGGCAAATGCTATACAAGATAGAGTTTCTGCTGAAAACTCTGCTGTTTACTAAGTTTTTGTGTACACTATATGCTGGACTAGTGATAGAAATATGTACATACTTAATACATGCTGAGGCTGGAAGTACTATATATGTATGTACAAATATAGTCTTTCTGCTGAACTATGTTGTATACTGACTTTCTATAGTAACCTGATTTACTATTTCTACCATGCTTTCCAAACTTCATTTTAGTCTGCTATTCTATTTCTGAAGTGCTTTACAGATACTGTACTACTTCGCGGGGTTTCAGCTGAACACAACAATATCTTAACATGGCGTATTACATCACATACTGAACATACTGGGCAATCTTAATCACTTACGTCTGAATCTATATCATATTGATAGGTTTCATACACATTACAACCCAATGTTTCTCACATCGTACCAACATTCATAATAACGCAATACTCGACTTCTGAACATTCTACTGGTCCGTAATTTATTACACTATACTGATATTACTTAACTTGCCGAAGGAAACTAACTTTACATACCTTATCCTTGAACTATTCGTCTGTCGGACGAAGCTCGGCCGGTACTTCAACTGTTTTCTCCCAACTGCATTCATAAATATGTCAATCAATACTAAATACAACTTTATTTCATAGGCAACATCACTTTCGATATAGCTTATAGCCTAAACTTAGTCTTATCGAAAGACGGTCGAAAACTCGCTATTTTTCAGCGGTCCAGAAGGGAGAAATATTCACTTCTCAGCTAGGAACACATAGACATTAATTTAGAGCAATTCTACTTACTTTAGTTCGGTGGCTCGCCGATTCGTCGGCCGTATTTCGCGCAACTAATTCCGTAGAAATGCTCTCTGCTGCTAAATACTCGGGTATCTGGGATTAATTTGAGTTTGGGCAGCGTTTGGCAGCGTAATCGGACGGAAATTATATAATTTCCTTCGTTCTTACCTTCTCTCTGCCGCTTTGCTCTGTTCTCTGGAAATTTTAAAGGTCTTAATCAATTAAAACCGAAGTGGGGCTTTATATACTTGGGCCTGGACAAGGCCAACGTGTCACGGAGCCATCGCGGAGGCTTCACCTCCGTGACACGCTGCTGATCTTGGGCAGATTTATACGCCCAAGTGATACTCAAACGTATCATTTTCGCCTTGTTTATTGTGCAATGTGTATACATTTTCATGTAATTGGTAATAAAATGTGAATTTATACTAACCAACATGATTAGCATTGTTTTGTAGGTAAAATGTGATTTCGAGGAGCTAAAATGCATGTTGGAACAATATCGGAGTTGGACTTGGATTCGAGCACGAAAAAGGCATTGGACTGCACAATATAAAGGGGCTCCGTGATGGAGCCGTGTCACGCTACCATCGCGGAGGCACACTGCCTGGAGGGTGAATAATTTGCCAATTTCCAGTGGAGCCTCGCGACAGCTCCGTGGCACGGAGGCAAGCCTCCGCGTTGCAAGCCGTGCCACGTTGAAGCTTTATTCTTGGACCCTAAAATTCCAGAGAGGGTCCGCGTCCACGCCGTGTCACGGAGGCAGTGCTCCGCGTTACCCTCCGTGACACGTTGCTTGTTATTCCGGGAAAAATTTCCACTAGTATAAATAGAACACTTAGGCTTATTTTTAATTAATTCAAACTTGGTGGAGCAAGGACGTGGGTTACAGGCAGTTGAGGGACGAAAAAGCTTAGGGTTTTTCTCTCTTTCTTTCTTCTTTCAATCAATTGTTTGTATGATTAACACTTGTTTTAGGATGATTAATCCACAAATGAGTGGCTAAGTCTCTTCCTTGCTGAGGTTATGAACAATGGTGATGAATTTTGATTATTGAATTATATGATTTTTCATCTTCTTCTTCCATGTTGTTCTATTAATTCTTGTTTCTACTGCATTGGTGTGTGGCCGACATTAATGTACATCTAAAATGTCCGATTTCACTCGAGAGAGCACGAAATTGGAAAGTTGTGAATTAATAGGGTATTGTTCTTAACTTGATTTGGGAAAATTGAGTTTTGATGTGCTTTCCTGATAGAAATATACTTGAAAGCCGTATTAGTCAATTTAGGAACCGGAATTGTATTGCTAGGTCATAAATTGCATTTGATCACAGAAATGTAGACGGATGGTTTATGATTCTTAAGTGAGATTAAATACGAGAGTTTTAATCTCTAGGCTAATGTTCTTGGCTAGCAACTGGAAGAGAACAATAACCGAATTATGATCATAATCAAGTTCATTACTTGTTCTTAACCTTGGCATGCTCATATCCATAGTTTCAATTCAAAGTAGATATTTGTTAATAGTTTTAGTATATAATTTATAAACAAAAATTATTTAACTTTTGGTTACGTTGTTGTCAGCATATGTAGAAGTAAGATAGAATATAGTATACTTGAGCAATTTTTACTTATCCAGAGTCTCCTTGGTTCGATACTTGGCTTACTTAGCCACTTTATTACTTGTTTGACCACGTGCACTTGCGTGTCGGTTTTTAACCCCTAACCAAAGCACCGGACAAGTTTTTGGCGCCGTTGCCGGGGAGACTAGGCAATTGGTGAAATTGTGTTAAGTGTAAATTTACTGTATTTTTATTTTATTTTCTTAAGTGTTGACAACTTGGTCTTAGCCTGTATTTTTCAGACTTGATTTCTGTGAACACTGGCAAAGGACAAGGAGCTGGTGGAATCTTATATCGAGCCTGAACGTGAATTTCATAGTAAACGCAGAGAAGCTCTACAAAAGAAGCTACAGTTGCTCAGACAGACTATTATGGAGCAACAAAATCCACCGGTTGTGAGGGCAGTGTTAGTGCCCGACGAAGCAGCAGCAAGGCCGGTTCGCGAGGTGGCAATCCCACATGCCAACAATGTACATTCAAGTATCCGCAAACCCGAGCCTGGAGGGAGATTTGAACTTAAGCAGAACATGGTGCAACTATTGCACACAAGCGGGCAATTTACCGGTCTCCCTCATGAAGACCCACAACAACATCTCCAGAACTTTTTGGAGATAAGTGACACTTATATACCCGCTGAAGTGTCACCTGATTATGTTCGGCTCACACTATTTCCATTCTCATTACTTGGTGAAGCCAAGAGGTGGTTAAAAGCTGAGCCACCAAATTCTATCTCAACGTGGGATGATCTAGCACGGAAGTTCTTGATAAGATTTTTTCCCTCTGGTAAAACAGCCAGACTTAGAAGTCAAATTCTAAGTTTCAAACAGAGGGAGGGAGAAAATTTATATCAATCCTGGGAATGATTTAAATCCATGTTGCGGGACTGTCCTCATCATCAGCAGTCCAATGAGGTGTTGGTACACACATTTATTGAGGGTTTGGAACCCCATACTAAAATTTTGCTAGACTCAGCAGCTGGAGGGCAAGCGCTGGAAAAGACTTATGAGGAGCTGTACACTTTGCTAAACCGGATTTCACAGGGCAATCCAGAATGGAATGCTGATTCATCTCGAGGTGGAGCAAGGAAAGCAGCAGGAGTGCTTGAAGTGGATGGATTTACAGCTATCGCTGCACAGATAGCTGCCTTGCAGAATCAATTGAACAACCACTTCAGCAATATGAACTTGAACCAGCCTTCAGCTTCAGTCAATGCGGTCCAGCAAATGTGGTGTGAAGTGTGTGGAAGCAGTGAGCACTCAGCTGAGTGCTGTGGAGCAAACCCAGATTCTGTTAACTTTGTGGGCAATGCACAAAGAAATCAGCAGCAGTTTGGTAGCGGCTACAACTCAAATTGGAGGAACCATCCAAATTTTTCGTGGGGTAGCAACAACTAACAAGGCCAAAGTTCAGGTCAGGGGATGCCAAGAAATCAAGGAGGGCAACAGAACTACCAATCTCAATTGAGAAATTACAATGCCCCTCCTCTACCACCATCACCTAGCATTGAGGAGATGTTCAAGACCATGATCGCTAATCAGGCGCAATTGCAGGCTGACTATGTTAAATTGGCAGCCGAAGTGAAAAATAATTAGTTAGCGACCAAGGCTCTTGAGTATCAATTTGGGCAATTTGCTAGTGCCCAAAACACAAGGCCCAGAGGAGGACTGCCTAGCGACATGGATCCTAATCCAAAGCAGGTAAATGCAGTGACCACAAGGAGTGGTTTGCAGCTGAAGGAGGTGGAACCAGAAAGACCACCTCAAAAGTCTAGAGCAGCAGATGTTGAGGGAGAGCAAACTTCGGATAGGGGGAAAATCAAAGAAGCGGAATCAGAAAGACCTCCACCCCCGTTCCCTCAACGACTCAAGAAACACAAGGAGGAGGCGTGTTTCAAGAAATTTATGGAGGTGCTTAAACAGGTACATGTTAATTTACCTCTTGTTGATGTCTTGCAGGGAGTGCCAAAATATGCCAAATATATTAAAGACATCGTGGCCAACAAAAGCCGTTTGACTGAGTATGCCACGGTAGCATTGACGGAGGAATGCACTTCCCGGATCCAAAATAGACTGCCTATGAAGCTAAAAGACGCTGGAAGTTTTACTATCCAGCTTACTATTGGGCAGAGTATCCGAGCTCGTGGATTGTGTGACTTGGGGGCGAGCAAAAATCTGATGCCATCTTCGGTATTCAGAAAGTTAGGTCTGGGGAGTCCTAGACCTACAACCGTAATCTTGCAGTTAGCAGACAGATCCTTAGCTAGGCCGGATGGCATTGTTGAGGATGTGCTTGTGCAAGTGGGATCCCTCATTTTTCCGGTAGATTTTATTGTTCTGGATTTTGAACCAGATGCTGAAGTCCCATTTATTTTGGGACGACCTTTCTTGGCAACCGGGAAAGCATTAATCGACGTGGCTACGGGTCTACTTACAATGCGAGCACATGACAAGGTAGAGGTGTTCAATATGTACAAAGCACCCAAGCTCCCGATGGTGAATGAAGAACTCTCGGTGATCAATGTAATTGATCATGGGAATGCTAAACAAATGAATGATTCCCGAGAGTTGATGGGAAGACCACCAGTTAAGGGTGAGCACTACTGGGGGGAGGACAATGATCGTGAGAAATCGTCCATCACCCTAGTGGACAATTGAGCATAAGGGACGTCGAGCCGCGACGGGAAACCAGGCGCTGCACGGGAGGCAACCCGTGAAAAATATATTTTTTTCTTTTATTTTGTAAAGTGTAATTAGATTTTATTTTAATTTTCTTTTTCTTGATTTAGTACAAATTTTTCGTTTTAGTTAGTATTTTTCATTTTAGTAGTGAAATCTATTAATCTAACCAATTTTGTTTAGTGAGGTGATTGGCAGGTCAAACGGAGAAAAATGTGCACGGAATCGTGATGGAAAAGGCAAGGTATGAAAAAATGAATAAAATGAAGAGACAGTGAGCTGGGGCGATGGCTCCGTGTCACGGAGGAGGACCTCCGCGTTACCCTCCGTGACACGTGGAGGTTTAATTTGGAATTTTTAAAAATTCCAGTGAGCCATCGTGATGGCTCCGTGTCACGGAGGCAGTGCACCGCGATGCACTCCGTGACACGTTGCCCTATATTTTGTGATGGGTCACACCAGGTTGCCGGGTGACCCGCGTGTTTCCCTTCATTTTAAACCCCGATTTTATTTCCTTTTCCCTCATTTTCTCACTTCTCCGCGACCAAACACCCAAATTTCCCTCTCCCATCAACGTGCCATGGTATAAAGCAAAGAAATTATTGAGTTTTCTTCGGTTTTTCAACTACGAGGTATGTTTTCCTATTCTCTCTCAAGTTTTTGTCGATTTTAGTCGAATTTGAGCATGGGAGGTGAGATAAATCACCCTAAGTAGAAATTTAGCATGAAATTGAGTTATTCTTTGATTGATAAATGTTCGGAATGTTGTAATGAGCGTTTGAACTTGTCGATTGCGTGAATGATTCTAATTTGATTGTGAAATTCAATTCTAGGGCTTGGGTTGTTGAAATCGAAATGGGCAACTTGGTAAATTGGTGAATTATATGCCGGGGTGTGCTTGTGAATTGAGATAAGTCGTTGTAAATATTGTTTGAATGTAATAGACGATGAATTCTCGGGTTTTGGGAAAATGTGAAAATTGTTCGATTTGGTTGGTTATATAGGTTCATATTTATATAGAATTTTTGTTGTTGTTTTTGTTTTGTTGTTCTCTTTGCTAAGTGCGATGGTTGAATTGCTAGCGATGGTAGGATTGGGATTAGCTGCATGAAATCTGAGTAGTACGCTAAAAGTTATACCGTCGAAATTTTCTTTGCGAATGCACTACGCATAAATTGTATAGTTGTTTGTTTTTGGGTGCAAATAAAGTGATCCTTGCAGTAGTATCGTAACCGTAGCTAAGTACTAAGTGTGGGGTAAACTTAGCTTAACCCGACCTTAGCCGAAGTTAACATGCATTTAGCTTGACATTTTACTTGTTCATTTGTGTTGACAGGTACAATGGCAAGTAGGCAGGATAAGGGTAAGGGTGTATCTACTTCAGGCACCGGGAGAAAACGACTTAGACTGGGCACAACAGTCCCAACTGCACCAGCAGTTCCACGCGGCCAACGCCACCAATACGGAACGAGGTGGGTAACCGATGAAGGGAAGAAGTGGTACGCTAAACACAAGGAAAATAGATACTTCCCCGAGGAGCATATTGCACGGGAACCACTAGCACAGGAGTTCCCCCGCATAGTGCAAAGGATCGAGGCAGCTGGGCTCAGCTTCATATTTCAGGAGCCCAAGGAATGCAACCTACATCTAGTCCGGGAGTTCTATGCAAATTGGAACCCGGCAATCAGAAGCCACACAATAAAAATCAGAGGGCAGATTGTCACTCTGGAACCCCAGCAATTGAATGCCATCATTGGAGCACGGGACACAGACGCCCACGTTCTCCGCCACATGAACATCACCCCACCATATGCCGATATCAGACGCACATTGTGTGGGGCTCGATCCACAGCCAGATGGAGCAGACATAAGGAGAGGGGTTACCACCAGACTCTGCCGTATTCTCAAATGAACAGGGAGGCCAGAATATGGCTGAAGATAGTCTGTTTGTGCCTAATTCCAGGGGTGCACATGACTGATGTGACCTGGGACCGTGTCTGCCTGGTGTATGCCCTGATGAAAGGGCTAGAGATTAATGTTGGGGCGGTCATCATATCCGCCATGAAGAGAGCCCGACTACACCAGGGCCACAGGTATGGGTTCGACGGACTTATCACCACCTTTCTCCGGGGCCTCGATGTCGAGGAAGAGGCTTTGGACTACATCCCACAGTTGGAGCGGAGGGCCCTTGATGTGACCAAAACTAAGGCCCCCGACACCACACACGGGCCAGTGCTGACACTTGGCAAGCGACATGCTCGTGACGACCAGTACATGGCACGGATGTTTGGTATGCAAATGCTCTAGCTTCGGATTGGTGGGAGACCAGCCACGGAGGAGGAATTATGGAAGCTCGAGCTGGATTACCCGTTTGGCGAAAACGCTCGGGCTCTATGCCGAGTGGGGCCAGCCTTTGTAGAGCCCACTAACGATGATGTCCCCATGGACGAGGAGACATGTCGGGAGGACTCCGATGTGGAGTCCGATACCGACGATAGAGGTGACTCGGACATGGGCGATGAGGCAGCAACACCGGATGAAGAAGTCGAATATTTCGACTGATCAGGGAGTTCCACCACCCAAATTTTGTGTGATTGTGAATTTTTTTGAACACTGGGGATAGTGTTCGATTTAAGTGTGGGGTGGGGATTAGTTAGGTGCTGGGGCTAGGCTGGTTTGCTGTATGTTTTCCTCTATTTTGTTTTGTTTTGTTTTGTATGTTTATATTTCCCTTTGTTTGTGAAGTGCAAACTGGTTTGTATCTGTATATATTTGTGGTAATTGATGATGTGTGTTGTGAAATGTTGTGGTTTTCCAGCTAAGTCTGTAAAAATTTTTGTAAATATTTTCTTATGTTTTTTTCTCTATCGACATGATCGATATTTTTAAAATTTTTCGAAAATATTTTGTTCATATTTAAAATATTTTGTAAATATTTTTTCCACCAAAATGATCGATGTTTGAAAAATTTTTCAATTTTTATTTTTGGGTTTCTCGGAGTTTGTTTTTGGTTCTTTTACCGAGAATAGTCCCATTGAACCGACGTCATAGTTAGTGACCGTTCCCTATGATGGATGGATGACGACCGTCTTAAGGGAAATGTAGTCGGTAGGAGTAGTGATTTTAATTTATTTTCAGTTTTTTCTTGGGTGGATTGCACCACGGAACCTGTAGTTACTATATGGTTGTGAAATGTTGGTTGCGTGTTGTAACTGATATTCAAAATGTAAAAGTGATTCGGATGAAAGCATGCAATTTTGTAAATATGTTGAGTTACCTAAGCTGTAGAATTCGATTCGGTGTGATTGAGGCTTAATCTTTGAATTCATGTAATTGGCTAAATAAAGAGTCTGTGAATGCATCTTGAATCGAGCATGTGCATGAAGTGTGAAGTGAGGTGTTGTATTCCATGCTATTGTGAAGTGTCTAGAACTTGCCTGGTGTGTGTACAAAATGAAATGAAGGAGGTGTAGTGTTGGAAAGGATGTAGGCATTTCTTTGTTTTAACCGAGAGTTTCTATTTTTTTCTTGTCATACACTACCTTTTTATGTGATTGTATACCCTAGTCAGCCCGTTGAGCCTTTAGCCGATTCTTTCTTTCTTTTGTCCAAAATTGTATAAACTGAGCTTAATTCTTTCTTTTCATTAGCCGTAAAGTCTATACAAAACTCTTAAGCGCTTAAGAAGAACAGAAAATTTTTTCCCAAAGTGTCAAAGAGTGAGAATAGTGGAAAGAAAAAGAAAAGCAGAGTGAGGAAAGAAAAGAAAAAGGTGGAAGGTGCACTTGCTATAATTAAATGATAATGAAGGTGCATGAAAAAACTTTGTTGTTGTGTCAAGTGTGTTTGGTGAAATGGGCCATACGAAAGTAAACCAGCATGAATGGGATGATGAAAAAAGAAAAGAGAGAAACAATGTCCATGAGTTGATGGGAATGTGTTGAAAAGGCGCTTAAGGATGCTAGTGACTATTATTGGCTAATCGAATATATACTAGTTCCATAGCTTCCATTACAACCCATTAAAGTCCTACGTGATCTTACATTGCATTTCTTTATATTAGTGGAGTAATACACTAAGGGCAAGCCTATGGGTCATGACATGATGCATGTGAATTCTTTTGGGAGAGAGAGTGAAATTAATTTTTACATGCCCCTACTAGAATGTTTGTGTGTCACATGAACAAAAAGGGGAAGATTCTCTTGAGTTGTGAGGGCACATGCTTGATGAAAGATAGATGTTCATGTCGGATATCTTGATTAGCTGATTTGCATGAGTTTGCCGATATCGAGGGTCGATTCTTAAAGTCTAGGAAGTCTTGATGTATTAAAGTCATTGCATTGTAAGACCATGCATGTTTTCTTGATGATTTACAATATTGAATGATTGGTATGACCGTAGCGTAAATTGTCGCACCATAGTGGCGAAGGTTGGGATGTAATTTGCATGAATTGTGTATTTGTTGTTCGAGGACGAACAAGGATTTAAGTGTGGGGTAAGTGATCTTGGGCAGATTTATATGCCCAAGTGATACTCAAACGTATCATTTTCGCCTTGTTTATTGTGCAATGTGTATACATTTTCATGTAATTGGTAATAAAATGTGAATTTATACTAACCAACATGATTAGCATTGTTTTGTAGGTAAAATGTGATTTCGAGGAGCTAAAATGCATGTTGGAACAATATCGGAGTTGGACTTGGATTCGAGCACGAAAAAGGCATTGGACTGCACAATATAAAGGGGCTCCGTGATGGAGCCGTGTCACGCTACCATCGCGGAGGCACACTGCCTGGAGGGTGAATAATTTGCCAATTTCCAGTGGAGCCTCGCGACAGCTCCATGGCACGGAGGCAAGCCTCCGCGTTGCAAGCCGTGCCACGTTGAAGCTTTATTCTTGGACCCTAAAATTCCAGAGAGGGTCCGCGTCCACGCCATGTCACGGAGGCAGTGCTCCGCGTTACCCTCCGTGACACGTTGCTTGTTATTCCGGGAAAAATTTCCACTAGTATAAATAGAACACTTAGGCTTATTTTTAACTAATTCAGACTTGGTGGAGCAAGGACGTGGGTTACAGGCAGTTGAGGGACGAAAAAGCTCAGGGTTTTTCTCTCTTTCTTTCTTCTTTCAATCAATTGTTTGTATGATTAACACTTGTTTTAGGATGATTAATCCACAAATGAGTGGCTAAGTCTCTTCCTTGCTGAGGTTATGAACAACGGTGATGAATTTTGATTATTGAATTATATGGTTTTTCATCTTCTTCTTCCATGTTGTTCTATTAATTCTTGTTTCTACTGCATTGGTGTGTGGCCGACATTAATGTACATCTAAAAAGTCCGATTTCACTCGAGAGAGCACGAAATTGGAAAGTTATGAATTAATAGGGTATTGTTCTTAACTTGATTTGGGAAAATTGAGTTTTGATGTGCTTTCCTGATAGAAATATACTTGAAAGCCGTATTAGTCAATTTAGGAACCGGAATTGTATTGCTAGGTCATAAATTGCATTTGATCACAGAAATGTAGACGGATGGTTTATGATTCTTAAGTGAGATTAAATACGAGAGTTTTAATCTCTAGGCTAATGTTCTTGGCTAGCAACTGGAAGAGAAGAATAACCGAATTATGATCATAATCAAGTTCATTACTTGTTCTTAACCTTGGCATGCTCATATCCATAGTTTCAATTCAAAGTAGATATTTGTTAATAGTTTTAGTATATAATTTATAAACAAAAATTATTTAACTTTTGGTTACGTTGTTGTCAGCATATATAGAAGTAAGATAGAATATAGTATACTTGAGCAATTTTTACTTATCCAGAGTCTCCTTGGTTCGATACTTGGCTTACGTAGCCACTTTATTACTTGTTTGACCACGTGCACTTGCGTGTTGGTTTTTAACCCCTAACCAAAGCACCGGACAGCTGCCATCGCGGAGGGGCTCTGCCTCGGCTCCTCCCGCAATGGTTCGACAGGTTTCTTGTCCGATCTTTTCCCAGGCCTTTCTCTAGTACGTATGGCTTCCAAATAGGCTTAACCAACGCACGAATAGGCCATCTAGGTGCCGGGAATCCTATGGGGTATAACAAAATTATAGGTTTTTTACTGTATTTTGTGAAGCTAAATTATAGTTATTATTAATGCCAAAGTTATGGTTTTTGCCGAATATGGTATTGAAATTAGTCTCATTCTCTCAGTATTACGGTCACAGCTGGGAAGAACTGCCGATTGCAAGTTGGACCTCGCCATTTAAATCAGAATCAACATTTGAGGTATGTAAGGCTTATTCCTTTGGCAAGTTATTCTCGTTGCATAGCGATACGACCCATGTTTTAAACGTAGATAACGATCCTATATGTTGTATTAGCTATTGCTAGTATATAAAGATCAGATATGCTGTGATTAGCTGCTATTAGTAGATCATGGTTACATATGTTGTGGTTAGCTGCTAGAAAACGTATAAAGATTATTTTTCCAGCATCCCTTGTCTGGAAAGAACATGTTAAGTGTGGCACACGCTAAATGCTTTATAGAAACTCCTCTGTTCTCCAGTTCATTGTGTTAATAGAATCAGATGTTTTATTATCAATCCTAGACCTTAGAAACTAGTGGATAGTGATGAAGGGCGTACTCATGCACTTCATAGACATAATTTTCCCTATACTTTTCTATGTTTTGAGGATAAATTATGTGTGTTTGCATGAGTTTATGTTATATATTTGTGAAAATAGCTAACACACATGATTAGATGCTTTTAGTTCTAAAAGAGATGGATTTTGGTGTATTTGATACTTTGGAATGAATTTGAATAAAGTGAGGACTAGGAGGAGAAAATCTAAAGAAGTGTCTAGTGAAGGTAACGAGTGACATAATGAGTGTTCATGTGAAGTGACGACTCGTCGTCAGACACTGTGAGCATCCATCAAGTACACTGGAGGATGTGATGATACATGTCCACGAGGGACCTAACGACTCATGCTCAGTCCTAACGAGTCGTTAGGTGACCCTCTGCCATGACTAGGCCTAATGCTGAGATGACTGTGCTTGACTGATCACGACTCGTTTGAGGCCCTCACGAGTCGTTACTTAGTTCGTGACCACTGACGATGTGGAGTCCGTTTTTAATTAGGAAAAGGAGCTAAAAATCCCAAATTAAATCTATGAAGGAAAAAAAGAAGTTGCAACGCAGCAAGGCTCCAAACGACCCAAAAAATGGATTTTCCACTTCAACTAGGAAAAGGTAATTTAAATCCCAAGTCAAATTCATCAAGGAAAAGGAAAAGCATAAATCTACTACTATAAACACCCCTTTATTTTCATGTAATAGGCATGTTGGTTTTATGTCTTCCAGAGTTAAAGTTTCAAGTAGGATTAGAGTTTTAAGTCTCAAGTTTTTAGATACAAGTTTGGTGTCTTACGTTTGGAACTTCGAGACGATTGTTGAATTGTTCTTCCTTATTGTTGCAATAATCAAGTGAATTTCTTCCTATCAACATTGTAAGTATTAATTTTTGTTTTTATTTATGAATCTATTAATTTACTTATAAACATGATAGGCTAAAACCACCATAACTAGGGTTGTGGGAACCATGACAAATTAACACACATAGGTAAAATACTTAGAGATTCTTGAACGGAGTTTATGCATGTATTGTTTCTTCATACGTTTTAATTGATTTTTAATGGTTGCAAACATCAGAACTTGCCTTATTCTTACTTACCGGACCAAGGAGGTAGTAAATGGGAAAAGGGATTAACAACAGAGATTTGAGGCTATCAACCCTCATCTAATAGCTTGACCATGTACGGGAATAGCTAATCCGATATTAAGGGTAAGGATTAATCAAGAATACACCCGTAGACGGACCGAGTTGCCTGGTGAAAATAATCTAGATAGGGGACCAACCATTTAAGTGAACCTAACTTAAACCATTTAGGTGAATCTAACTTACCGATATTGCATGCTAAGCACTGGAATGGATCACTAGTATAAAACGCCTTATGGTTATGAAGTCATGGGGAACACTTACCCTAATTAGTTGCATTAATTTGAAAACAACAAACAATTTCTCAACATTGTTATTTATTACTTTTACAAATATCAAATTCCCCCCTCCTAGGAAATAATTAACTAAAAGCCTTAAGCACTCTTCTACATCCTTCCATATTCCCTGTGGGATCGACCCCAACCTCTAGTTGGGTTCTTTATTGACAATGTTTGCTTCATACTTCCGAAGGAGGTATGGTTTGAGCGTTATCAAAAAGTGACACCGTTGCCGGGGAATACAGTTTATCATTAGATTAATTGCTTGTGTTTAAATTTTAGTCTTCATTTCCTTTTTTTTTATTTTTCTTTTATTTTGTGACGTATCACAGGTTAGCGTGGTAAAACAACCAGCCAAGATGTGACCACAGTCTCAACAGGTATCTTGATGAAGTCTGAGTAATCAAGATACCTGTGTCGTGCTGCGACGTTAAATCAGGTGTTACTTGGGAGGCAACCCAAGATAAAGTTTTTGTTTCTTTTTACGTGTTTGTTCAAGTGTGCAGGTGATAGGTCATAGGTCATAATTTTCAATAAATATTGAGCTTAAATATTGAAGACAAGGAGTAGAGGCCCAGGGAGTTGTTCTTGCACTCTATTACTTTATGCTTATTTGTTTTAGCACTAGGGATAGTGTAACCAATTAAGTGTGGTGTGGGGGATGTGAACTTCATATTACCATGCATGTCTTAATTGCTAAATTTGCACATGGTAGGCCTAGTTTTTTTTGGGATTTATGATTTTTCATGCATGCTTGTTGGTTTGTAATTTTTTAGTTTTATTTTATTTTGGGTTCCTTCGATTTTTGTTTTCGATACTTTTTTGGTGGATAGTCCCTTAGTTACGACTAGAGAGTCTAGATTTTTATTTTTTTATTTTTAGTCATTGAGTCATGACTTCTCCCGATGATGGATGGACGGTGACCGTCTTAAGGTTAAATTAGTCATTAGGAAGAACAAGACTTGAGCCTTACGAATGCTAGGTGATTCACTCAAGGTATCATTGAGACTTTATTTAATTCACTCAAAAATGCATGAAAAAGGAAGAAATACCTAGTCTTTTGGAAATTGACTCTTGTACTTGAAAAAAAATGGGCTTAATTATGTTATGCATGCAATATGGATATATGTGTTTATGTGATCTTAATTTCCATTGTCAAACCATCTTGTGCCACGGTGTGAGGAATTACTTTTGATATACTTCATGTTTGTAAATTGACGTCTAGAACTTGCCCAGTGTGTGTGTAAAGTTAAATAAGAATAATGGATTTAGGAAGTGATATAGGCATTTCTTTGATAGCCCTATTTTTATCCTATTTTATCTACCTTGATTGTAATTATCCTAGTTAGCTATGTTTGAGCCTTATCCTATTCTTTTGATAGCCATATTACAAGCTTAATCCCTTTTGTTCTATTGACTTATATTTGATCCAAATGACTCCTAGAGCACTTTAATGAAATTTTTTTTGTAGGAAAGGAGCATATTGGAGAAGTGAAGGGAAAAGCTAAAAAGTGTAGTGAATTGGAAGAAAAGAAAAAGGTGAAATTTTGCTAAACAAGAAGGGTGATTTTTAGTGGGAAAACAAAAAGAAGAAAGAGCTTTGAAAAAAATTGAAGATGACAAAAATCATGATTTACCAATTAATCGTATCAATTTTTTACAATGAACCTGTTTTGGCCCTGGTCCTTCCTTGGATATCGTGAACCTCAACATAAGAAAAATGCTTAAGTTGAGGGTGGCTAGAGTAGGGGTGCGTAAAGGGTGGGAACGGAAGAAAGAAAAAGAAAAAAATATGTGTGAATAAGCTCAATGATAAAAAGAAAAACCCCCACTAGTCACTTAAGCTGAAAAATTGAAAAATAAAAGGAGGTATAAGGAGAAAATTGGAAATTGAGAAAAGTGCTAAAAATCAAAGTGTTGTGAAGTATTAAAATGCTTAGGGAGCTTAGTCACTATCTTGGCCAAATAGTTCCTACCCGTCCCTTAGCCTACATTGCAATCAAATTAAATTCCTAATTTATCCTTGATTCATAATTCTATATTAGTGGACTATTACACGAAGGGAAAGCCTATGAGTCGTCTTTTGCATGCATGTAGAGTTATTTGAGAGAGTGAGTGAAATTTGTTATATTTATGCCCAAGTTAATATTGTTTTATGTCTTGTGTGTGATAGGGCATCTCTCCAACTTGTGAGGGGCACAATGGTAAGACTTTAGTTTAATCTTGATTGCTAAACAACATGTGATTCATGTTGGCCCAAAGTATGTCTTAATGAGTGAGTTTTCAAAAGCTAAGTGATTTCAAACTTCGACATTTCAATGTTGATCCTATATGCATGCGAGTGAGTTGTTTGAGCTTAATTGATTTGTCTCATGATCCTAAGTGCAAGTAGACCTGTTCGTAGAATGAACTTTGTGCTTAAATGTTAGAAGGGAAGTAGTAGATTGTTCGAGGATGAACAATAGTTTAAGTGTAAGGTGTTGATGAAGGGCGTACTCACGCACTTCATAGACATAATTTTTCCCATACTTTGCTATATTTTGAGGACAAATTATGTGTGTTTTCATGAGTTTATGTTATATATTTGTGAAAATAGCTAACGCACATGATTAGATGCTTTCAGGTCTAAAAGCGATGGATTTTGGTGCATTTGATGCTTTGGAATGAATTTGAAGAAAATGGAATAAAGTGTGGATCAGGAGGAGAAAATCTGAAGAAGTGTCCAGTGAAGGTAACGAGTGACATAACGAGTCTTCGTGTGAAGTGACGACTAGTCATCAGACACTGTGAGCATCCGTCAAGTGCACTGGAGGATGTGATGATCCATGGCCACGAGGGACCTAATGACTCGTGCTTAGTCCTAATGAGTTGTTCGGTGACCCGTTGCCATGAATAGGCCTAATGCTGAGGACGACTGTGCTTGACTGATCACGAATCATTTGAGGCCCTCACGAGTCGTTACTTAGTCCGTGACCACTAACGATCTGGAGTCCGTTTTTAATTAGGAAAAGGAGCTAAAAATCCCAAATTAAATCTATGAAGGAAAAAAAGAAGTTGCAACGCAGCAAGGCTCCAAATGACCCAAAAAATGGATTTTCCACTTCAACTAGGAAAAGGTAATTTAAATCCCAAGTCAAATTCATCAAGGAAAAGGAAAAGCATAAATCTACTACTATAAACACCCCTTTATTTTCATGTAATAGGCATGTTGTTTTTATGTCTTCAAGAGTTAAAGTTTCAAGTAGGATTAGAGTTTTAAGTCTCAAGTTTTTAGATACAAGTTTGGTGCCTTACGTTTGGAACTTCGAGACGATTGTTGAATTGTTCTTCTTTATTGTTGCAATAATCAAGTGAGTTTCTTCCTATCAACGTTATAAGTATTAATATTTGTTTTTATAAATGAATTCTATTAATTTACTTATAAACATGATAGACTAAAACCACCACAACTAGGGTTGTGGGAACCATGACAAATTAACACATATAGGTAAAATACTTAGAGATTCTTGAACGGAGTTTATGCATGTATTGTTTCTTCCTTCGTTTTAAATGATATTTAATGGTTGCAAACATTAGAACTTGCCTTATTCTTACTTACCGGACCAAGGAGGTAGTAAATGGGAAAAGGGATTAACAACGGAGATTTGAGGCTATCAACCTTCATCTAATAGCTTGACCTTGTCCGGGAATAGCTAATTCGATATTAAGGGTAAGGGTTAATCAAGAATACACTCGTAGACGGACCGAGTTGCATGGTCAAAATCATCTAGATAGGGGACCAACCATTTAGGTGAACCTAAATTACTGATATTTCATGCTAAGCACTGGAATGGATCACTAGTATAAAAGACCTTGTGGTTATGAAGTCATGGGGAACACTTACCCTAGTTAGTTGCATTAATTTGGAAACAACAAACAATTTCTCAACATTGTTATTTATTACTTTTACAAATATCAAACCCCCCCCCCCCTTAGGAAATAATTAACTAAAAAGCTTAAGCACTAGCATTCTTCTATATCCTTCCATATTCCCTATGGGATCGACCCCAACCTCTAGTTGAGTTCTTTATTGACAACGTCCGCTTCATACTTCTGAAGGAGGTGTGGTTTGCGCATTATCAAATAGTTATTGGACCTGAGTTAGTAAGTTGAACAGCATAGGCGCAGATCGGTGACATAGCCACCAGTTTGGCGCCTGTATTGTTAGTGGAGCACGCCCAGAGGCCATTGGCATACCCTCACGCCCCAGGGCCAGAAATTTAGATAGGATGACCATACTTTAGAGTCAGCGGCACTAGGGTTGTCTAGTGAACTGAGTGACAGCCTGCCATTTAGTTAGCTACTACTAGTGATTGTCAGTTCCAGTTAACTTAGTATTCATCATACATGTCGCCCGGGAAGCCAGCCCAGTCGTTTAGGTCTAATAGAACCGTGGGTACCCTAAGGAAGGGGACCTTACTAGAAGATAGAGGCAGGGCCAGTGCCCCAGCCTGTTCCTATAAGATATTCAGGTATATATTGCCGTGAGTGGCTAAGTCCATATAAACTTATCTATAAGGTTAGGAATTGCCCAGAAAAGTCATATAAGATCTAAGAAAACCAAGTTAAGGCCTAAAGGACTAGAACCATATTAGCACAGTATTACCCTCAGGCTAAGGATGTCAGAAAGCTGCCTATGGAGGATTAGGGGCCGACTGCTCAAAAGCATGTTCGATCAGTAGTAGCCTTACAGTCGTTCTAAGAAAAAGAGCTAGGTGATTGGTCATCTGCGACCCTGCGGTTGCATATGAGCTATAGTTTCCCGAGCAGGACATTCAGAGTACTGTTAGGCTAATCCAAATCTCGCCCTACACGATCTAGAGCATTAGAGATTATGATCACTATCAGGATCCTCTGATCAGATATAGGTGCATGTGGTGTGCCTTCTAGCAGCTATACTGATTATTCTAGGGGCGAGCAGTAGTTACGTTAGGCCCATAAGGTGTCACGACCCAAACGTACACTCAGATAATACACGGGACAAGGAGCCCCGAGAGACCCCAAGTCGACCCATGGCACGAGCATATATCTAATTCAAACACATGAGTGGAAGACTTAACATAAAAAACATAATCATAACATAGCATAAGGGAAAATCAGTACAAGACTTATACAGTATGATGGAATACAACTTGTAGTCTGATAAGCCTCTAAACATGAAAGGCGGATTGATGGGACAACTCCCCAACTAATCCAACATCCAGAAACTAAAAGGAATAACATAGAGTGTGAAAATGTAGCCCTCGGAACATGAGGACTCACCAAGTGCACTGAGAGCAAACCTGAATCTATCTATGGGTGAGGATGAGTCTGAGAAGTAGGACCTATATCATGAAATGATACAACATAGAAAATATGCAGTCAGTACGTGGAATGTACTGAATATGCAAGGTAAGTAAAACGGACATTTAAAGCATATATGAAATCCATAAATAATCATAAGAGTAGGACATCGTGCTTGTATCATAAATCATAATAACATATCGTACAACTCAAGGTTTTCAAAACATTCGTAACATTAACATAATCATGATCATAATAGAAGAGATTTACCTAACATGATTTGAGCCAACATATATAATCATAACATGAATAAATCATGAGGAACAATGGGAGATTCTCTTAACCGACATAGCCCATATGAGCACACATAAAGCCCGACTTGTAACCCTAGTCGGGAGGGTGTCTGTACCTTGCCAAGGGTAGGACCATGAAAGTGTGATATCACCATGAAAAGGGCTATTTGGGCCAGGGACTAACATGAAAGGAGTCCCAACATATCTACGGTGGCACGTAGTTCATGAGATCCGGGGCTTAATCTGAGCCCTGAACCTACTCGGTGTTCGATACTACTCCTAAAACATATATAGTTCTCATAATAATACATACATGAGTTCATGGGCTAGTTAAATCATGATAATCATAAACATGCTTGAACATATGTGATCTGCCATGACATGAGGCCCGTGAGTCGGCCAAAAACATAATTCTTGGTTAATAGGATTCATACATAGTTATAGATCATGAATATAGCTTGAATTTCATAAAATCATAATGGGTAACATGATAATTTCATAATTCAAAATATAATTCATGTTGGGCTCGTAAAGAACATCGATGGGATAATAGATCATAAATCGATTCATCATGGGGCATGCATAATTAAGCTTAATTGTTTAGAAAATCGAAAATCAACAATATTATAATCAATTTAAATATTAAAAGATGATCAAAATCCATAGATTATGATAATATTTCAAAATCACTAAACCCATAATTAAAAATCATTAGTTTTTATATAAATCAAATACAAAACCCCATGAATATTTAATAAATTTTAAGTAAAAATCATAGAGTAGGAGCATGGGTGTGGAATGATTCACCCATTGATGACCTTACATACTTGGAATTATCAAATCCTAACTCTCCTTAGAAGCCCAAGAGTGAAATTGGAAGAATTGAAGATAAAAGCTTAAAATCCCCTTAGATCACCTTTCAATATCCTTGCATGCATGAATGAGAGTTTAGAATAGGTCCTTCTCTTAAAAACCCAGCTTTTCCAAGCCAAAATGACATAGTTTAGGGCCTTATATCATGAAAACTCAAAAATACCCTTAATAAATCTAACTTGAAAACTGGCCGGATGGAACCCACGGACGAATCTAACGGGTCATTGTGACTAACGACGACCTGTCCTGTCACTCGTCAAATGAACTGCTGAAAGTCTTCATTCAGACCCAACCAATGGATGGTCAGGACGACCCGTCCTTTGAACCCACGACTTGTTGCATCATCCGTGGTTTGCCCTTGGACCTTGGCATTTGATCTCCTAACAGGTCATACCACGGCTCGTCACTACAAACAATGAGTCATTGTTTCTCTCTGTCAAACCCACTGGGAAACTTAACCTCCAACAACAACCACAACCAACGACTTGTGGTTTCTCCTAATGGGTCGTTGGGGCGCCCATTGTAAGTCTCCTAATGAACTCAGGTCCCTCCCACGGCTGCTATCAACGACTCGTTGTTTCCCACAATGAGTCATCATGTCACCGTGGTTTACACTGTCACCCAGCTTGATCCTGACCACGACTGCATATAACGACTCGTGGTTTGATACCACGAGTCGTTCCATGGGCCGTACTGCAATTTTTTCCCAATTTCTGCAGTTTTTCAACTTTCAACCTCCTACTTCTATTCTTACGCACTTCCAGGGTATTAAAATATCTCCCCCTTGGGAACATTCTTCCTCAAATGTAGGAAACAAGCAAAAAAAAGCAGAAACTGCAATTATCATACGCAAATACTAATCATTTTAACTGAAATTTTCACGGAATGACTACCTCCGAATAAAACTACATAGCTGAACTGATCTCATGCTTCACATACATATTCATACACATAAAATAAACTTGAACACATAAACTGAACATGAAAACTAGATAGAATCATAGAGTGAAATTGATACCTCAAGTCGAAACTGAGCCGGTAGAGAATAAATGTGGGTATTTAGTCATCATATCTGCTTCAGCTTCCCACATAGCTCCCTCAACATGCTGATTTCTCCATAATACTTTAACTAAAGCTACTTCTTTGTTCCTTAGCTTATGGATTTGATGATCTAGTATTTCCATGGTTACTTTTTCATAACTGAGGCCGTCTCTTACACCAACGCTGTCCATTGGGACAAATAAAGCTGGAACACCCAAACACTTTTTCAAAAGGGACACATGAAACACCGGATGTACTGAAGATAACTCTGAGGGCAAATCCAACTCATACGCCACCTTACCAACTCTTCTCACCACTCGGTAGGGGCCAACATATCGGGGAATGAGTTTCCCTTTCTTTCCAAACCGCATGACTCCCTTCAAGGGAGATACCTTGAGAAATACCCAGTCGCCCACATCAAACTCTAGATCTCTTCTCCTTACATCATCATACGATTTCTGATGACTCTGGGCGGTTTTCAATTGGTCCCTTATCAAATGGACCTTTACCATGGCCTCATGAACCAAATCAGGTCCTATCATGGCTTCCTCACCAACCTCAAACCATCCGATGGGTGATCTACACCTTCGCCCATAGAGAGCCTCAAACGGTTCCATTTGGATACTGGAGTGATAACTGTTATTATAAGGAAACTTGATTAAGGGTAAATGATCATCCCAACTACATTTAAAGTCCATGACACATGCCCTCAACATATCCTCAAGAGTCTGAATTGTTCGTTCCACTTGGCTATCCGTTTGGGGGTGAAAGGTTGTGCTGAGGTTGACTTGAGTCCCCAGTCCCTTTTGAAAAGACCGCCAGAACTGGGAGGTAAATTGAGTACCTCGGTCTGAAATAATAGACAGGGCACACCATGAAGTCGAACCAACTCCCGAATATACAACTTAGCATAATCATCCGGCTTAATCTGTGGTCTTGATCGGTAGAAAGTGTGCAGCCTTCGTTAACCTGTATACCACCACCTAAATGGAATCATAATGTCGTCGAGTACGAGTTAGGCCTGTAATGAAATCCATGTTAATTTTTCCCATTTCAATATGGGAATGCTAATACCCTGAAGTACGCTTCCCGACCTTTGAGGCTTGACTTTCACTTGCTGATAGTTTGGACATTTGGCTACAAACTCTGCAATATCCTTCTTCATACCATCCCTTCAATATTTCTCGCAAGTCCCGATACTTTTTCGTGGATCCCGGATAGATAGAATATCTCGTACCATGTGTGATCTTGGGCAGATTTATATGCCCAAGTGATACTCAAAAGTACCATTTTTGCCTTGTTTATCTATCAATGTGTATACATTCTCATGTAATTGATAATAAAATGTGAATTTATACTTACCAACATGATTAACATTGTTTTGCAGGTAAAATGTGATTTCGGGAAGCTAAAATGCATGTTGGATGATATCGAAGTTGGAATTGGATGCGAGCAAGGGAAAAGGCATTGGACAACATGAATTAAAGGGGCACCGCGATGGAGCCGTGTCACGCTGCCATCGCGGAGGCATTCTGCCTGGATGGGAAAATTGGCCCAAATTCCAAAGAGGGTCCGCGTTTGCTCCGTGGCACGGAGCCAGTGCTCCGCGATGCACGCCATGCCATGTTGAGCCTAAATTCCCGGACCCCCAGTTCCAGTAAGGGTCCGCGTTTGTAGCGTTTCACGGAGGCAGTGCTCCGCGATGCACTCCGTGACACGTTGCTCGTTATTCCGGGAAAAATTCCCAGCAGTATAAATAGAACCCTTAGGTTCATTTTTTAATATTCTGACTTGGTGGAGCAAGGACGTGGGTTACTGGCAGTTGAGGGACGAAAATATCAGGGTTTTTTCTCTCTTTCTTTCTTCTTTAATTCAATTGCTTGTATGATTAACACTCATTTTAAGATGTTTAATCCACAAATGAGTGGCTAATTCCTCTCCTTGCTGAGGTTATGAACAATTGTAATGAAATTTGAGTATTGATTCTTTGGGTTTTCATCTTTTCTTCCATGTTGTTCTATTAATTCTTGTTCTTACTGCATTAGTGTGTGGCCTACATTAATGTACATCTAAAAAGTTCGGTTTCACTCGAGAGAGCAAGAAATTGGAAAGTTGTGAATTAATAGGATATGTTCTTTACTTGGTTTGGGAAAATTGAGTCTTGATTTGCTTTCAGGATAGAAATATACCTGAAAGTTGTATTAGTCAATTTAGGAATCGGAATTGTATGGCTAGGACATGAATTGCATTTGATCACAGAAATGTAGACGGATGGTTCATTATTCTTAAGTGAGGTTAAATACGAGAGTTTTAATCTCTTGGAAAATGTTCTTGGCTGGAAACTGGAGGAAAAGATTAACCAAAGTATGATGATAATTAATTTCATTACATGTT
Organism: Datura wrightii; assembly: GCA_035772735.1. NCBI lineage: Eukaryota > Viridiplantae > Streptophyta > Magnoliopsida > Solanales > Solanaceae > Datura > Datura wrightii. The sequence goes on from JASDFA010000007.1 coordinate 105,331,840, forward strand.
CGTTTAACCACAGCATGCTTTCATTCATAGTTCATATTCCAAGTAGATAATTGTTCTTAGTTTTAGTATAAAAACTTATAAAACAAACTATCAAACTTTTGGTTACACTGTTGTCTGCATTTTTAGAAGTAAAATATAGTACACTTTAGCAAATTGCACTTCATCCAAGTCTCTAAGGGATCGATACTTGGCTTACTAAAGCCACTTACTACTTGTTCGACCACGTGCACTTGCGTGTCGTTTTATAACCCCACAACACGCGAACAAGTTTTTGGCGCCGTTGCCGGGGACTTGGCAATTGGTGAATTTGTTTTAAGTGTTAATTTACTGTAGTTTTATTTTCTTAAGTGTTGACAAATTGGTCTTAGCCTGTATTTTGCAGACTTAATTGCTGTTGAACACTGGAAAGAGATAAGGAGCTGGTGGAATCGTATATAGAGCCAGAAAGGATATTTCACAGTAAACGAAGAGAAGCTCTACAAAGAAAGCTGCAGTTGCTCAGACAAACGATCATGGAGCAACAACAGAATCCACCGGTAGTACGGGCAGTGTTAGTGCCCGAAGAAGCAGCAGCACGGCCGGTTCGCGAGGTGGCAATCCCACATGCCAATAATGTTACATCGAGTATCCGCAAACCAGACCACAGAGGGAGATTTGAACTTAAACAGAATATGGTGCAGTTGTTGCACACTAGCGGGCAATTTACCGGTCTCCCTCAAGAAGATCCACAGCAGCATCTCCAAAATTTTTTGGAGATAAGTGACACTTACATCCCCGCTGGAGTGCCGTCAGACTATGTCTGGCTTACGTTGTTCCCATTCTCATTATTGGGAGAAGCCAAGAGGTGGTTGAAAGCTGAGCCACCCAATTCTATTTCTACGTGGGATGATCTTGCACGGAAGTTTTTGATACGGTTTTTCCCCTCTGGTAAAACAACAAGACTTAGAAGTCAGATTCTAAATTTCAAACAGAGGGAGGGAAAAAACTTATATCAGGCCTGGGAGAGATTTAAATCCATGTTGCGGGATTGTCCTCACCATCATCAGTCTAATGATGTGCTGGTGCACACATTTATTGAGGGTTTGGAGCCCCACACCAAAATATTGCTAGATTCAGCAGCTAGAGGGCAAGCGCTGGAGAAAACTTATGAGGAGCTGTATACCTTGTTGAACCGGGTTTCACAGGGCAATCCAGAATGGAATGCTGATTCATCAAGAGGTGGGACAAGGAAAGCAGCAGGAGTGCTTGAAGTGGATGGGTTCACAGCTATCGCTGCACAGATAGCTGCATTACAAAATCAACTGAACACTCACTTTAGCAACATGACATTGAACCAGCCTCAAGCCCCAGTTAATGCAGTACAACAGATGTGGTGTGAAGTGTGTGGAAAAGCAGTGAGCACTCAGCTGAGTGTTGTGGAGCCAATCCTGACTCGGTAAACTTTGTGGGTAATGCACAAAGGAACCACCAGCAGTATGGTAGTAGCTACAACTCCAATTGGAGGAATCATCCTAATTTCTCATGGGGTAGCAACAACCATCAGGGCCAAAGTTTGGGTCAGGGTGTGCAAAGGAACCAAGGAGGGCAGCAGAATTATCAATCTCAATTCAGGAACAACAATGCACCTCCTCCACCACCATCACCCAGCATTGAGGAGATGTTCAAGACTATGATAGCTAACCAAGCTCAATTGCAGGCTGACTAAGTGAAATTGGCAGCCGAAGTGAAAAACAACCAGTTAGCTACCAAGGCACTTGAATATCAGTTTGGGCAATTTGCTAGTGCCCAAAACACAAGGCCTAGAGGAGGACTGCCGAGCGACACAGATCCCAATCCTAAGAAGGTTAATGTAGTGAACACAAGGAGTGGTTTGCAGCTGAAAGAGGTGGAACCAGAAAGACCACCTCAGCAGTCGGGAGCAGCAGAAGTTGAGAGGGAACACAGTACTGAGAGGGGGATGACTAAGGAAGCTGAATCAGAAAGACCTCCACCCCCGTTCCCTGAACGACTAAAGAAACACAAGGAGGAGGCGTGTTTCAAGAAATTCATGGAGGTGCTGAAAAAGGTACATGTTAACTTACCTCTTGTTGATGTCTTGCAGGGAGTGCCGAAATATGCTAAGTACATAAAGGACATCGTGGACAACAAAAGTCGGTTGACTGAGTATGCTACGGTGGCTCTAACGGAGGAGTGCACTTCCCAGATTCAAAATAGACTGCCCACAAAGCTAAAAGACCCTGGGAGTTTTACTATCCAGATTACTATTGGGCAGAGCATCCGAGCTCGTGGATTGTGTGACTTGGGAGCAAGCATAAATTTGATGCCATCTTCGATATTCAGAAAGTTGGGCCTAGGGAGTCCTAGACCCACAACGGTAATCTTGCAGTTGGCGGATCGATCCTTAGCCAGTCTGGATGGCATTGTTGAGGACGTTCTGGTGCAAGTTGGCTCCCTAATTTTCCCGGTAGATTTTGTCGTGCTGGACTTTGAACCAGACGCGGAAGTCCCATTTATTTTGGGACGTCCCTTCTTGGCAACCGGGAAAGGACTAATCGACGTAGCTGCGGGGTAGCTAACAATGCGAGCACATGAAAAGGTAGAGGTGTTCGATGTGTACAAGGCACCCAAGATCCCAACAGTGCATGAAGAACTCTCGGTGATCAATGTGATTGATCAAGGTGATGATAAGCAGATGAAGGATTCCCGAGAGTTAATGGGAAAACCACCGGAGAGGTGTAAGCACTACTGGGGGGAGGACGGTGATCGAGAGAAATCGTCCATCACCCTAGCGGACAATTGAACTTAAATAACGTCGAGCCGCGACGGTAAACCAGGCGCTGCATGGGAGGCAACCCGTAAAATTTTTTTTTCCTTTCATTTTGTAAAGTGTAAATAGATATTTCTTTTTCTTTTTTCTTGATTTACTACAAAATTTTTCGTTTTAGTTTTTGTTTATTTATATTTAGAGTGAAACCTATAATTCTAACCAATGTTGTATAGTGACATGAATTTCAGGTCAAACGGAGAAAAATACGCACGAAATCGCGATGGAAAAGTCGAGGTATGAAAAATTAATAAAAAGTGGAAAACAGTGAGCTGGGGCGATAGCTCCGTGTCACGGAGGTGGACCTCCGCGTTACCCTCCGTGACACGTTGAGGTATAACCCGGAAATTTTAAAAAATTTCCAAAATGGTCTCGCGATGGCTCCGTTTCACAGAGGCAGTGCACCGCGATGCACTCCGTGACACGTTGCCGTGTATATCGCGACGGGTCACACCGGGTCACCGGGTGACCCGCGCGATTTTCTTACTTTTTAACCCCGAAACCCTTCCCTTTTCCCTCATTTTCTAATCCCTCCGCGACCAAACCCCCCAAAACCCATCCCCCATCAACGTGACACGGAGTACAACAAGAAATTCACCGAGTTTTCTTCGATTCTTCAAAGTCAAGGTATGTTTTTTGATTCTCTCTCAAATTCTTGTCGATTTTCTTTGATTTTGAGCATGGGAGGTGAGCTAAATTGCCCTATGTAGTAATTAAGCATGAATTCGAGTTAATTGTTGTTGATGAATGTTCGGAATGTCGTTATGATTACTTGAACTTGTCGATTGCATAACTTATTCGAATTTCATTGATAATATCAATTCTAGGGTTTGTTGTTGAATTTGAAGTTGAAAATGTATTGAAATTGTGAATTTTATGCCGGGATGTACATGTTGAATGAGATGAGTCGATGTACAAATTGTTAGGATGCTAATAGAACGACGGATTCTCGGGTTGGGGAAATGTTGAAATTTGTAAGAATTTGGTTGGTTGTATAGGTTCATGTAGAAAATTTTTGTTGTTGTTTTTGTTTCTTTGTTTTTATTTGCTATGTGCGATGGTTAAGATGTTAGCGATGGTAGTGATTGTGATTAGCTATATGAAGTCTGAGTAGTACGCAGAAGTTATACCGTTGAATTTTTCGAACGCACTAAGCATGATTGTATAGTTTTTTATGGGGTGTAAATAAAGATAATCTTGCCATAGTGTTGTAAATGCAGCTAAGGACTAAGTGTGGGGTAACCTAGCGTAACCCGACCTTAGCCGAAGTTAATATCTGTAAGCTTAACATGGATCTTGTTGACTTGGGTTGATAGGTAAAATGGCAAGCCGGCAAGATAAAGGAAAAGGCGCATCAACTTCAGGCGCCGGAAGGAAACGAATCAGACTGGGCACAGCAGTTCCACGCGGCCAGCACCGCCAGTACGGAACAAGATAGGTGATCGATGAAGGGAAAAAGTGGTACGCCAAGCACAAAGAAAGCAAATATTTCCCCGAGGAGCATATAGCACGGGAACCATTGGCACAGGAGTTCCCTAGAATGGTCCACTGGATCGAGGCAACTGGGCTCAAGTTCATCTTTGAAGAGCCCAAGGAATGCAATCTGCACTTGGTTCGGGAGTTTTATGCCAATTGGAACCCGACGATCAGGAGTCACACCATCATGATCAGAGGGCAAATAGTCACTCTGGAGCCCCACCACCTCAATGCCATCATAGGAGCGCGGGACACAGACGCCCACGTACTCCGACAGCTGAACATTATCCCACCGTATGCGGACATCAGATGCACACTGTGTGGGGTCCGGTCGACAGCTAGATGGAGCAGACACAAAGAGAGGGGCTACCACCAGACTTTTCCCTATTCACAGATGAACAGGGAAGCCCGAATCTGCCTGAAGATAGTCTGCTCATGCCTAATCCCGGGGGTACATATGACAGATGTTACCCGGGATCGTGTTTGCCTGGTGTACGCCCTGATGGAAGGGCTGGAGATCAATGTAGGGGCGGTTATTATATCCGCCATGAAAAGATCCCGGTTGCATCAGGGGCACAGGTATGGCTTTGGTGGACTACTGACCACCTTCCTCAGGGGCCTCAATGTCGAGGAGGAGGCCCTTGACTATATCCCGCAGTTGGAGCGGCGGGCCTTAGACGTTACTAAAACTAAGGCTCCCGACACCACCCACGGGCCAGTGCTTACACTTGGCGAGCGACTAGCTTGTGATGACCAGTATATGGCTCGGATGTATGGGATGCAGATGCTCCAGCTAAGGATAGGTGGGAGGTCGGCGACAGAGGATAAGCTATGGCAGCTCGAGCTAGACTACCCTTTTGGCGAAAACGCTAGGGCTCTATGCCGAGTGGGGCCAGCATTTGTAGAGCCCACGGACGATGATGTCCCCACAGATGAGGAGACACATCGGGAGGACTCCGATGTGGAGTCCGATGATGACGACGGAGGCAACTCGGATATGGGAGATGAAGCAGCAGCACCCGATGAAGAAGTGGAATACTTTGACTGATCAGGGAGTTCCACCACCCGAATTTGTGCTATTTGAATTTTTGTGAACACTGGGGACAGTGTTCGAGCTAAGTGTGGGGTGGGAGTAGTTAGGTACTGGGCTGGGCTGTTTTGTTTGTATGCTCTCTTCTGTTGTCATGTATGTTGTTTGTCCCTGTGAGTGTGAATTTTCAAGTTGTTTCGTATTTGTAAATATTTGTTGAATTGATGTGTGTTGCTGAATGTTGCTAGCTGATTCTGATTCTGTACGTATTTTTGTTATCGAAATGATCGATATTTTTTTTTAAAAAAAATTTTTTTGAAAATATTTTGTAAATTTTAAAATATTTTGTAAATAATTTTTCTATCGAAATGATCGATATTTTTGACATTTTTTAATTCTTGGGGTTTCTCGGCATTTGTTTTCGGTTCTTTTACCGAGAATGGTCCCATTGAACCGAAGTCATAGTTAGTGACCGTTCCCTATGATGGATGGATGACGACCGTCTTAAGGGAAATGTAGTCATTAGGAGTAGATTGTTTTCAATTATTTTTCAATTTTTCAGTTTTTCTTTGGTGGATTGCATCCCGGAACCTGTAGTTACTCTATGGTTGCGAAATTCTGGTTGCGTGTTGTACATGATATTCAAAATGCAAAGGTGATTCGTATGAAAGCATGCAAATTTGTAAATATGTTGAGATACCTAGGCTGTAGAGTTTGATTCAGTGTGATTGAGGCTTAATGTTTGAATTCCTGTAATTAGCTGATTGAAGAGTCTGTGAATACATCTTGAATCGAGCATGTGCAAAAAGTGTGAAGTGAGGTGTTGACATTCCATGCAATTGTGAAGTGTCTAGAACTTGCCTGGTGTGTGTACAAAGCGAAATGAAGGAGGTGCATTGTTGGAAAGGATGTAGGCATTTCTTTGTTTTAACCGAGAGTTTCTATTTTATTTCCTTGTCATACCCCCCTTTCTGTGATTGTATACCCTAGTCAGCCCGTTGAGCATTTTAGCCGATTATTTCTTTCTTTTGTCCAAAAAGTGTAAACCGAGCTTAATTCCTCCTTTTCATTAGCCGTAAAGTCTATACAAAACTCTTAAGCTCTTAAGAAAAGAAAATCATTTTCCCAAAGTGTCAAAGAGTGAGAATGGTGAAAAGAAAAAGAAAAGCAGAGTGAGGGAAGAGAAGAAAAGGTTGAAGGTGCACTTGCTATAAATACACGATAATGAAGGTGCATCTTTGTTGTTGTGTCAAGTGTGCTTAATGAAATGGGCCATACTAAAGAAAACCTTCAAGAATGGGATGATGAAAAAAAGGGAAACAATGTCCATGAGTTGATGGGATGTGTTGAAAAGGCGCTTAAGGATGCTAGTGGCTATTATTGGCTAATCCAATATTTACTAGTTCCGTAGCTTCCATTACAACCCATTAAAGTCCTACGTGATCTTACATCGCACTTCTTTATATTAGTGGAGTAATACACTAAGAGCAAGCTTATGGGTCATGACATGATGCATGTGAATTCTTTTGGGAGAGAGAGTGAAATTGTGTGTACATGCCCCTGTTTGAATGTTTGTGAGTCATATGAGCAAAAAGGGAAAGACTCTCTTGTGTTGTGAGGGCACATGCTTGGTGAAAGATTAATTTTCGTGTCGGATATCTTGATCAGCTGATTTGCATGAGTTTGCCGATACCGAAAGTCGATTCTTAAAGTCTAGGAGGTCTTAATGTATTGAAGGTCATTGCATTGATAAGACCATGCATGTTTTCTTGATGATTTGCTGTATTGAATAATCGGTATAACTGTAGCTTAAATTGTCGAACCAAAGTAGCGAGGTTGGGATGTAAATTGCATGAATTGTATGTTTGTTGTTCGAGGACGAACAAGGATTTAAGTGTGGGGTAAGTGATCTTGGGCAGATTTATATGCCCAAGTGATACTCAAAAGTACCATTTTCGCCTTGTTTATCTATCAATGTGTATACATTCTCATGTAATTGGTAATAAAATGTGAATTTATACTAACCAACATGATTAGCATTGTTTTGCAGGTAAAATGTGATTTCGGGAAGCTAAAATGCATGTTGGATGATATCGGAGTTGGACTTGGATGCGAGCAAGGGAAAAGGCATTGGACAGCATGAATTAAAGGGGCTCCGCGATGGAGCCGTGTCACACTACCATCACGGAGGCATTCTGCCTGGATGGGAAAATTCACCCAAATTCCAGAGAGGGTCCGCGTTTGCTCCGTGGCACGGAGCCAGTGCTCCGCGATGCACGCCGTGCCACGTTGAGCCTAAATTCCCGGACCCCCAGTTCCAGTAAGGGTCCGCGTTCGTAGCGTGTCACGGAGGCGGTGCTCCGCGATGCACTCCGTGACACGTTGCTCGTTATTCAAGAAAAAATTTCCAGCAGTATAAATAGAACACTTAGGTTCATTTTTTAATATTCTGACTTGGTGGAGGAAGGACGTGGGTTACAGGCAGTTGAGGGACGAAAATATCAGGGTTTTTTCTCTCTTTCTTTCTTCTTTAATTCAATTGCTTGTATGATTAACACTCATTTTAAGATATTTAATCCACAAATGAGTGGCTAATTCCTCTCCTTGCTGAGGTTATGAACAATTGTAATGAAATTTGAGTATTGATTCTTTGGTTTTTCATCTTTTCTTCCATGTTGTTCTATTAATTCTTGTTCTTACTGCATTAGTGTATGGCCTACATTAATGTACATCTAAAAAGTCCGGTTTCACTCGAGAGAGCAAGAAATCGGAAAGTTGTGAATTAATAGGATATGTTCTTTACTTGGTTTGGGAAAATTGAGTCTTGATTTGCTTTCAGGATAGAAATATACCTGAAAGTCGTATTATTCAATTTAGGAACCGGAATTGTATGGCTAGGACATGAATTGCATTTGATCACAGAAATGTAGACGGATGGTTCATGATTCTTAAGTGAGGTTAAATACGAGAGTTTTAATCTCTTGGCAAATGTTCTTGGCTAGCAACTGGAGGAAAAGATTAACCAAAGTATGATGATAATTAATTTCATTACATGTTCGTTTAACCTCAGCATGCTTTCATTCATAGTTCAGATTCAAAGTAGATAATTGTTCTTAGTTTTAGTATAAAAATTTATAAAACAAACTATCAAACTTTTGGTTACACTGTTGTCTGCATTTTTAGAAGTAAAATATAGTACACTTTAGCAAATTGCACTTCATCCAAGTCTCTGAGGGATCGATACTTGGCTTACTAAAGCCACTTACTACTTGTTCGACTACGTGCACTTGCGTGTCATTTTATAACCCCACAATCAAGCGAACAAGTTTTTGGCGCCGTTGCCGGGGACTTGGCAATTGGTGAATTTGTTTTAAGTGTTAATTTACTGTAGTTTTTTTTTCTTAAGTGTTGACAACTTGGTCTTAGCTTGTATTTTGTAGACTTAATTGCTGTTGAACACTGGCAAGAGATAAGGAGCTGGTGGAATCGTATATAGAGCCAGAAAGGATATTTCACAGTAAACAAAGAGAAGCTCTACAAAGAAAGCTGCAGTTGCTCAGACAGACGATCATGGAGCAACAACAGAATCCACCGGTAGTACGGGCAGTGTTAGTACCCAAAGAAGCAGCAGCATGGCCGGTTCGCGAGGTGGCATTCCCACATGCCAATAATGTTACATCGAGTTTTCGCAAACCAGAGCCCGGAGGGAGATTTGAACTTAAACAGAATAAGGTGCAGTTGTTGCACACTAGCGGGCAATTTACCGGTCTCCCTCATGAAGATCCACAGCAGTATCTCCAAAATTTTTTGGATATAAGTGACACTTACATCCCCGCTGGAGTGCCATCAGACTATGTCCGGCTTACATTGTTCCCATTCTCATTATTGGGAGAAGCCAAGAGGTGGTTGAAAGCTGAGCCACCCAATTCTATTTCTACGTGGGATGATCTTGCACGAAAGTTTTTGATACGGTTTTTTCCCTCTGGTAAAACAGCAAGACTTAGAAGTCAGATTCTAAGTTTCAAACAGAGGGAGGGAGAAAATTTATATCAGGCCTGGGAGAGATTTAAATCCATGTTGCGGGATTGTCCTCACCATCATCAGTCTAATGATGTGCTGGTGCACACATTTATTGAGGGTTTGGAACCCCACACCAAAGTATTGCTAGATTCAGCAGCTGGAGGGCAAGCGCTGGAGAAAACTTATGAGGAGCTGTATACCTTGTTGAACCGAATTTCACAGGGCAATCCAGAATGGAATGCTGATTCATCAAGAGGTGGGACAAGGAAAGCAGCAGGAGTGCTTGAAGTGGATGGGTTCACAGCTATCGCTGCACAGATAGCTGCATTACAAAATCAACTGAACACTCACTTCAGCAACATGACATTGAACCAGCCTCAAGCCCCAGTTAATGCAGTACAGCAGATGTGGTGTGAAGTGTGTGGAAGCAGTGAGCACTCAGCTGAGTGTTGTGGAGCCAATCCCGACTCGGTAAACTTTGTGGGTAATGCACAAAGGAACCACCAGAAGTATGGTAGTAGCTGATCTTGGGCAGATTTATATGCCCAAGTGGTACTCAAACGTATCATTTTTACCTAGTTTGTTGTGCAATGGGTATATAATATCATGTAATTAGTAATAAAATGCGCATTTATACTAACCAACATGATTAGCATTTGTTTTGCAGGTAAATGTGATTTTTAGGAGCTAAAATGCATGTTGGAACTATGTCGGAGTTGGACTTGGATGCGAGCGTGGAAAAGACCTTGGAATGCACATTTTATAGGGGCTCCGCGATGGAGCCGTGCCACGCTACCATCGCGGTAGCACACTGCCTGAACAGGAATTAAAATGGCAATTTCTAGTGTGCCTTCGCGTCAGCTCCGTGGCACGGAGAGAGGCCTCCGCGATGGCCTCCGTGCCACGTTGAGGTTAATTTACCGGACCCTGGAAATTCCAGTGCAGCTCCGCGTCCACGCCGTGTCACGGAGGCAGTGCTCCGCGTTGGCCTCCGTGACACGTTGCTTGTTATTCTGGGAAAAATTTCCCACTAGTATAAATAGCACACTTAGGTTTATTTTAATTAGTTTTTAGTTTTTAGTTTTTAGACTGAGTTCAGAAGTGGAGAGCAGGAACGTGGGTTAGTAGCAGTTGAAGAACGAAAAAGCTAAGGGATTTCTTCTCTTCCTTTCTTCTTTCTATCAATTGTACGTATGATTTTACACTCATTTTAGGATGATCAATCCAAGAATGAGTGGCTAATTCTCTTCCTTGCTGAGGTTTTGAACATGTGTAATGAATTTTGATTGTAAATGATATGGTTTTCTTCTTCTTCTTTAATGTTGTTCTATTAATTCTTGTTCTTACTGCATTAGTGCTTGGCCAACATTAATGTATATCTAAAAAGTCCAATTTCACTCGAAAGAGCAAGAAATTGGAAAGTTGTGAATTAATAGGGTATTGTTCTTAACTTGATTTGGGAAAATTGGGTTTTGATGTGCTTTCCTGATAGAAATATACTTGAAAGCCGTATTAGTCAATTTAGGAACCGGAATTGTAGTGCTAGGTCATAAATTGCATTTGATCACAGAAATGTAGACGGATGGTTTATGATTCTAAAGTGAAATTAAATATGAGAGTTTTAATTTCTAGGCAAATGTTCTTGGCTAGCAACATGAAGAAGAGATTAACCAAATTATCATGATTATCAAGTTCATTACTTGTTTTTAACCTTGGCATGTTCATATCCATTGTCTAAATTCACAAGTAAATAGTTGTTATTAATTGTAGTATATATAGTTTAGAAACAAAAACTCAAGTAACTCTTGGTTACATTGTTGTTAGCATAATTAGAAGTGAACTAGGAATATAGTAAACTAGGCAATTTTACGTATCTTGAGCCTCCTTGGATCGATAATTGGCTACTTAGCCACTTTATTACTTGTTTGACCACGTGCACTTGCGTGTCGGTTTATAATATATAATACCAACCTGAGCAGAACCACCGAACAAGTTTTTGGCGCCGTTGCCGGGGAGGCTAGGCGATTTGTGAAATTGTGTTTAGTGTAAATTTACTGTATTTTTATTTTTATTTTCTTAAGTGTTAACAACTTGGTCTTAGCCTGTATTTTGCAGATTTTGTTTCTGTGAACACTGGCAAGGGACAAAGAGCTGGTGGAATCTTACTTAGAGCCTGAACGTGAATTTCATAGTCAACGTAGAGAAGCTCTACGAAAGAAGCTGCAGTTGCTTAAACAGTCTATGATGGAGCAACAAAATCCACCAGTTGTGCGGACAGTTTTAGTGCCCGATGAAGCAGCAGCAAGGCCGGTTCGCGAGGTGGCAATCCCACACGCTAATAATGTACATTCTAGCATCCGTAAACCAGAGCCTCGAGGGAGGTTTGAAATAAAGCAGAATATGGTGCAACTTTTGCACACAAGCGGGCAATTTACCGGTCTCCCTCATAAAGATCCACAACAACATCTCCAAAACATTTTGGATATAAGTGACACTTATATACCCGCTGGAGTGTCACCTGATTATGTTCGGCTCACCTTGTTTCCATTTTCCTTACTTGGTGAAGCCAAGAGGTAGTTAAAAGCTGAACCACCCAATTCTATATCAACGTGGGATGATCTTGCACGGAAGTTTTTGATCAGATTTTTCCCTTCTGGTAAAACAGCCAGACTTAGGAGTCAAATCCTAAGTTTTAAACAGAGGGAAGGAGAAAATATATATCAAGCCTGGGAAAGATTTAAATCCATGTTGCGGGACTGTCCTCATCATCATCAGTCCAATGAGGTGTTGGTACACACATTTATTGAGGGTTGGAACCCCACACTAAAATTTTGTTAGATTCAGCAGCTGGAGGGCAAGCGCTGGAGAAGACCTATGAGGAGCTGTACACTTTGCTCAACCGAATTTCATAAGGCAATCCAGAATGGAATGCAGATTCTTTAAGAGGTGGAGTAAGGAAAGCAGCGGGAGTGCTTGAAGTGGATGGATTCACAGCTATCGCTGCACAGATAGCTGCTTTGCAAAATCAGTTAAACACTCACTTCAGCAATATCAATTTGAACCAGCCTTCAGCTTCAATCAATGCAGTTCAACAGATGTGGTGTGAAGTGTGTGGTAGTAGTGAGCATTCAGCTGAATGCTGTGGTGCAAATCCTGATTCTGTTAACTTTGTGGGCAATGCACAGAGAAATCAGCAGCAGTTTAGTAGTGGCTACAACTCAAATTGTAGGAACCATCCGAATTTTTCGTGGGGTAGCAACAATCAACAAGGCCAAAATTCAGGGCAGGGAATGCACAGAAACCAAGGAGGGCAACAAAATTATCAAGCTCAATTCAGAAATCATAATGCCCCTCCTCCACCACCATCACCGACTATTGAGGAGATGTTCAAAACCATGATCGCTAATCAGGCACAATTGCAGGCTGACTATGTCAAATTGGCAGCCGAAGTGAAGAATAATCAGTTGGCGACCAAGGCTCTTGAATATCAGTTTGGGCAATTTGCTAGTGCCCAAAATACTAGACCCAGAGGAGGACTACCTAGCGACACGGATCCTAATCCGAAGCAGGTAAATGCAGTGACCACGATGAGTGGTTTACAGTTGAAGGAGGTGGAACCAGAAAGACCGCCTCAAAAGTCAGGAGCAGCAGATGTTGAGGGAGAGCAAATCTCAGATAAGGGGAAGACTAAAGAAGCTGAACCAGAAAGGCCTCCACCCCCGTTCCCTCAACGACTTAAGAAACACAAGGAGGAGGCGTGTTTCCAGAAATTCATGGAGGTACTTAAACAGGTACATGTTAACTTACCGCTTGTTGATGTCTTGCAGGGAGTGCCAAAATATGCGAAGTATATTAAAGACATCGTGGCTAACAAAAGTCGTTTCACTGAGTATGCCACGGTAGCTTTAACGGAGGAATGCACTTCCCGTATTCAGAATAGGTTGCCCACAAAACTGAAAGACCCTGGAAGTTTCACTATCCAGCTTACTATTGGGTGATCTTGGGCAGATTTATATGCCCAAGTGATACTCAAACGTATCATTTTTACCTTGTTTGTTGTGCAATGTGTATATAATATCATGTATTTGGTAATAAAATGCGAATTTATACTAACCAACATGATTAGCATTTGTTTTGCAGGATAATGTGATTTTTAGGAGCTAAAATGCGTGTTGGAACTATGTCGAAGTTGGACTTGGATGCGAGCGTGGAAAAGACCTTGGATGGCACATTTTACACTGGCTCCGTGATGGAGCCGTGCCACGCTGCCAGCACGGTAGCACACTGCCTGGGCAGGAATTAATTAGGCAATTTCCAGTGTGCCTGCGCGTCAGTTCCGTGGCACGGAGATAGGCCTCCGCGATGGCCTCCGTGCCATGTTGAGGCCAATTATCCGGACCCTGCAATTTCCAGAGAGGGTCCGCGTCCACGCTGTGTCATGGAGGAAGTGCTCCGCGTTGGCCTCCGTGACACGTTGCTTGTTATTCCGGGAAAAATTTCCCACTAGTATAAATAGCACACTTAGGTTTATTTTTAATCAGTTTTTAGTTTTTAGACTGAGTTCAGAAGTGGAGAGCAGGAACGTGGGTTTGTGGCAGTTGAAGAATAGAAAAGCTAAGATTTTTCTTCTCTTCCTTTCTTCTTTCCTTCAATTGTATGCATGGTTTACACTCATTTTAGGATGATTAATCCAAGAATGAGTGGCTAATTCCCTTCTTTGCTGAGGTTTTGAACTTGTGTAATGATTTTTGGTGATAATTGATACGGTTTCTTCTTCTTCTTGCATGTTGTTCTATTAATTCTTGTGCTTACTACATTATTGATTGGCCACCATTAATGTATATCTAAAAAGTCCAATTTCACTCGAGAGAGCACGAAATTGGAATGTTGTGAATTAAAAGGGTATTGTTCTTAACTTGATTTGGGAAAATTGGGTTTTGATGTGCTTTCTTGATAGAAATATACTTGAAAGCCGTATTAGTCAATTTAGGAACCGGAATTGTAGTGCTAGGTCATAAATTGCATTTGATCACAGAAATGTAGATGGATGGTTTATGATTCTAAAGTGAAATTAAATACGAAAGTTTTAATTTCTAGGCAAACGTTCTTGGCTAGCAACATGAAGAAGAGGATGACCAAATTATCATGATTATCAAGTTCATTACTCGTTCTTAACCTTGGCATGTGCATATCCATTGTCTAAATTAAAAAGTAAATAGTTGTTATTAATTGTAGTATATAAATAGTTTAGAAACAAAAAACTCATTCAACTCTTGGTTGGATTGTTGTTAACATAGTTAGGAATATAATAGAGATATAGTAAACTAGGCAGTTTTACATATCTAGAGCAGCCTCCTTGGATCGATACTTGGCTACTTAGCCACTTTATTACTTGTTTGACCACGTGCACTTGCGTGTCGGTTGATAATATTTAATACTAACCGAATCAGCACCGAACAAGTTTTTGGCGCCGTTGCCGGGGAGGCTAGGCGATTTGTAAAATTGTGTTTAGTGTAAATTTACTGTATTTGTATTTTTATTTTCTTAAGTGTTAACAACTTGGTCTTAGCCTGTATTTTGCAGATTTTTATTTCTGTGAACACTGGCAAGGGACAAGGAGCTGGTGGAATCTTACTTAGAGCCAGAACGTGAATTGCACAGTCAACGTAGAGAAGCTCTTCGGAAGAAGCTGCAGTTGCTTAAACAGTCTATGATGGAGCAACCAAATCCACCAGTTGTGCGGGCAGTGTTAGTGCCCGAGGAAGTAGCAGCCAGGCCGGTTCGCGAGGTGGCAATCCCACACGCTAATAATGTACATTCCAGCATCCGCAAACCAGAGCCTGGAGGGAGATTTGAGTTAAAGCAAAATATGGTGCAACTTTTGCACACTAGCGGGCAGTTTACCGGTCTCCCTCACGAAGATCCGCAACATCTCCAGAACTTTTTGGAGATAAGTGACACTTACATACCCGCTGGAGTGTCACCTGATTATGTTCGGCTCACCTTATTTCCATTTTCCTTACTTGGTGAAGCCAAGAGGTGGTTAAAAGCTGAACCACCCAACTCTATATCAACGTGGGATGATCTTGCAAGGAAGTTTTTGATCAGATTTTTCCCTTCAGGTAAAACAGCTAAACTTAGAAGTCAGATTCTAAGTTTTAAACAGAGGGAAGGAGAAAATCTTTATCAAGCCTGGGAAAGATTCAAGTCCATGTTGCGGGACTGTCCTCATCATCATCAGTCAAATGAGGTGTTGGTACACACTTTTATTGAGGGTTTGGAACCCCACACTAAAATTTTGTTAGACTCAGCAGCTGGAGGGCAAGCGCTGGAGAAGACTTATGAGGAGCTGTACACTTTGCTCAACCGAATTTCACAAGGCAATCCGAAATGGAATGCAGATTCTTCAAGAGGTGGAGTAAGGAAAGCAGCGGGAGTGCTTGAAGTGGATGGATTCACAGCTATCGCTGCACAGATAGCTGCTTCGCAAAATCTGTTAAACACTCACTTCAGTAATATGAATTTGAACCAGCCTTCAGCCTCCGTCAATGCAGTCCAACAGATGTGGTGTGAAGTGTGTGGTAGTAGTGAGCATTCAGCTGAATGCTGTGGTACAAATCCTGATTCTGTCAACTTTGTGGGCAATGCACAGAGGAATCAACAACATTTTGGTGGTGGCTACAACTCGAATTGGAGGAATCATCCGAATTTTTCATGGGGTAGCAACAATCAATAAGGCCAAGGTTCAGGGCAGGGTATGCACAGAAACTAAGGAGGGCAACAAGGCTATCAGAATCAGTTCAGAAATCACAATGCCCCTCCTCCACCACCATCACCGACTATTGAGGAAATGTTCAAGACCATGATTGCCAACCAGGCACAATTGCAGGCTGACTATGTCAAATTGGCAGCCGAAGTAAAGAACAATCAATTGGCAACCAAGGCTCTTGAATATCAGTTTGGGCAATTTGCTAGTGCCCAAAATACTAGACCAAGGGGAGGACTACCTAGCGACACGGATCCCAATCCTAAGCAGGTGAATGCAGTGACCACGAGGAGTGGTTTACAATTAAAGGAGGTGGAACCGGAAAGACCTCCTCAGAAGTCAGGAGCAGCAGATGTTGAGGGAGAACAAACCTCAGATACGGGGAAGACCAAAGAAGCAGAACCAGCAAGGCCTCCACCCCCGTTCCCTCAACGACTTAAGAAACACAAGGAGGAGGCGTGTTTCCAGAAATTCATGGAGGTACTTAAACAGGTACATGTTAACTTACCTCTTGTTGATGTCTTGCAGGGTGTGCCAAAATATGCGAAGTATATCAAAGACATCGTGGCCAACAAAAGTCGCTTGACTGAGTATGCCACGGTGGCTTTAACGGAGGAATGCACATCCCGTATTCAGAACAGGTTGCCCACTAAACTGAAGGATCCTGGAAGTTTTACTATCCAGCTGACGATTGGGCAAAGTATCCGAGCTCGTGGGTTATGCGACTTGGGGGCAAGTATAAATCTGATGCCATCTTCGGTATTCAGAAAGTTAGGACTAGTGAGTCCTAGACCTACAACAGTGATCTTGCAGCTAGCAGACAGGTCTTTAGCTAAGCCGGATGGCATTGTTGAGGATGTGCTAGTGCAGGTAGGCTCCCTCATTTTTCCGGTAGATTTCATTGTTCTGGATTTTGAACCAGATGCGTAAGTCCCATTTATTTTGGGACGACCCTTTTTGGCAACCGGAAAGGCATTGATCGATGTAGCTGCGGGTTAACTCACAATGCGAGCACACGACAAGGTTAAGGTGTTCGACGTGTACAAGGCACCTAAGCTCCCGACTGTCTATAAGGAACTCTCGGTGATCAACGTGAGTGATCATGGGAATGCGAATGGATTGAGTGATTCCCGAGAGTTACTAGGTAGGCCACCAGACAAGGTTGAGAACTACTGGGGAGATGACCAGGATTGGGACAAATCGTCTATCTCCCTAGTAGACACGTGAGCATAAAGGCTGTCGAGCCGCGACGTTAAACCAGGCGTTGCACGGGAGGCAACCCGTGAAAAATATTTTTTTCTTTCTTTAGTGTAAAGTTTTTCTTTTATTTTATTTTCTTTTCTTTTTCGTGACTAGGCTTAGATTTGCATTTTATTTAGTAATTTTTTATTTAGTAATTTAGTAAATTTTTTTTTATTTTTTTTATTTTTAGTAGGGAATTTATTAATTTAACCAATTTTTGTTTAGTGAGGTGATTTTCAGGTATACTAGAGGAAAAATACTTGGAATCGAGGAAACGAGGCGAGGTATGAAAAATAAAATTTGATGGTGAAACAGAGCACTGGCGCGTTGGCGCCGTGTCACGGAGGCAATGCTCCGCGTTGGCCTCCGTGACACGTTGAAGGCAAATCTGGATTTTTCAAAATTCCAGTAAGCCAACGCGTTGGCTCCGTGTCATGGAGGAGGGGCTCCGCGTTACCCTCCGTGACACGTTGCCTTTATCCAGTGCCGGGTCACACCGGGTTTCCGGGTGACCCGCTTGTTTTCTTAATAAAAACCCCCGATTTCGCCCCTATTTTCCCCATTCCCTCTTCCCTCCGCGACCAAACACCCATTCCCCTACCCCCAACATCCGTGCCACGTTAATAGGCAAGGAAAACGTCAAGTTTTTGTCGATTCTTCAATTCCAAGGTATGTTTTCATCGTCTATCTCAAATTTTTGGCGATTTTTGTCAATTTTGAGCATGTGAGGTGAGATATATCACCCTAGGTAGAAATTAAACATGACGTGAATTATTTTGTGATTGATTATGTTCGGATTGTTGTAGTTGACGTTTGAACTTATCGATTGATTGAATAATTCGATTTTGATTGTCGAATTGTATTCTAGGGCTTGGGGTTGTTGAATATTAACTTTGGTAACTTGATAGTTTGACGAAATTGATGCCGGGGTGTGTTTATTATTTGAGATAAGTCGTGGTAAATATTGTATAATTGTTGAAAGACGACTAATTCTCGAATTTTTGTGGGAAATTGCGTAATATGTGAATTGGTTGAATTGCTTAGATTAGCTGTATATAAAATGTTTGTATTGTTGTTTCTATGTTGTTGTTGTTATTGTTGCTAAGTGCTATGGGTGAATAGCTGTCGATAGTAGGATTGGGTTAGCTGTATGAAGTCTGAGTAGTTCGCTAGCCGCTATGCTGTCGAATTTCTATGAACGCACTAAGCAATATGTTTATAGTTGATTGTGTTTGGGGTGTAAATAGAGCTATCCTTGCTAAAATGTTGTAAATATTGTTAAAGACTAAGTGTGGGGTAAATTTTGTTTAACCCGACCTTAGCCGAAGCTAACAATTTTTTAGCTTAACGTTGTGCTTGTTTGTGTAAATTGACAGGTACAATGGCCAGCCAACAAGATAAAGGCAAGGGTGCTTCAACCTCAGGCACCGACAGAAAGAGAATGAGACTGGGCACGGCTGTCCCAGCTGCACCTGCTGTTCCACGCGGTCAACACCGCCGATATGGAACACGATGGGTTACCGAGGAAGGGAAGAAGTGGTACGCAAAGCATAAGGAGAACAAATACTTCCCGGAGGAACATATTGCAAGGGAACCACTTGCACAGGAGTTCCCTCGCATCGTACAGAGGATTGAGGCAGCTGGGCTCAGCTTTATCTTTCAGGAGCCCAAGGAGTGCAACCTTCACTTGGTCCGGGAATTCTACACCAACTGGAACCCGGCCATCAGGAGCCATACTATTAAAATCAGAGGGCAGATTGTCACTCTGGAACCCCAGCAGTTTAATGCCATCGTGGGAGCATGGGACACAGACGCCCACGTCCTCCGCCAGCTAAACATCACCCCACCGTACGCCGACATCAGACGTACGTTGTGTGGGGCTCGATCCACAGCCCGATGGAGTAGACGCAAAGAGAGGGGTTACCACCAGACTCTGCCTTATTCGCAGATGAACAGGGAGGCCAGAATCTGGCTAAAAATTGTATGTTCGTGTTTGATCCCGGGAGTCCATATGACAGACGTGACCCGGGACCGTGTCTGCTTGGTGTATGCCCTTATGAAAGGGCTTGAGATTAATGTGGGGGCGGTCATAATATCCGCCATGAAGAGAGCCAGACTACACCAGGGCCACAGATACGGGTTTGGCGGACTCATCACCACCTTCCTCCGAGGCCTCGACATTGAGGAAGAAGCCTTGGACTATATTCCACAGCTGGAGCAGAGGGCCCTCGACGTGACAAAGACCAAGGCCCCCGACACTGCACACGGACCTGTGCTGACTCTGGGTGAGCGACATGCTCGTGACGATCAGTACATGACCCGTATGTTCAGCATGCAGATGCTGCAGCTACGGATAGGTGGGAGACCAGCCACCGAGGATGAATTATGGCAGCTGGAGCTGGACTACCCCTTTGGCGAGAATGCCAGAGCTTTATGCAAGGTGGGGCCAGCCTTTGTGGAGCCGACTGATGACGACGTCCCTACTGATGAGGAGACACGTCGTGAGGACTCTGATGTGGAGTCCGATGACGACGATGGAGCTGATTCAGATATGGGCGACGAGGCCGCAGCACCGGATGAGGAAGTCGAATATTTCGACTAAGCAGGGAGTTCCACTACCCATATGTTGTGCTTTGTATTGTTGTGAACACTGGGGACAGTGTTCAATTTAAGTATGGGCTGGGGAGTAGTTAGGTGTTGGGTCATAGGCTCTAAATTTGCTGTATAATTTTTCCTTGACGTTTATGTATGTCTGTGCTTTCCCTGTTGTTGTGAACTGATTTGTGATTTATGTGTATATATTTGTTTGTGGCTAATGATGTGTGTTTTTGAAAGTTATGGTTGCCTTTGTAAATATTTTGTAAATTTTGTAAATTTTTTTTTTCTTTTTCGATATGATCGATATTTTTCAAAATTTTTGCGAAAAGATTTTGCACTTATCAAAATATTTTGTAAATATTTTCTATCGAAATGATCGATGTGTTGCAAAAATTTTGAAGTTTTATTTTTGGGTTTCTCGGAGTTTGTTTTCGGTTCTTTTACCGAGAATAGTCCCATTGAACCGATGTCATAGTTAGTGACCGTTCCCTATGATGGATGGATGACGACCGTCTTAAGGGAAATGTAGTCGGTAGGAGTAGGATTTTTATTTGTTTTTTTTAGTTTTTCTTTGGTGGATTGCATCAATGAACTGTAGTTGCTTATGGTTGCTAAAATTTCGTTGCGTGTTGTAACTGATGTTCAAAATGTGAAAGTGATTCGTTTGAAAGCATGCAATTCTGTAAATATGTTGAGTTACCTAGGCTATAGAATTTGGTTCAGTATGATTGAGGCTTAATCTTGAATTCATGTAATTGACTAATTAAAGAGTCTGTGAATGCATCTTGATTCGAGCATGTGCATGAAGTGTGAAGTGAGGTTTTGCTATTCCATGTCATTGTGAATTGTCTAGAACTTGCCTGGTGTGTATACAAAACGAAATGAAGGAGGTGTAGTGTTGGAAAGGATGTAGGCATTTCTTTGTTTTAATCGATAGTTTCCATTTTTTCTTGTCAAATTCTACCTTTTTATATGTTGTATACCCTAGTCAGCCCGTTGAGCCTTTAGCCGATTTCTTTCTTTTGTCCAAAATTGTATGAACTAAGCTTTATTCCTTCTTTTCATTAGCCTTCAAGTCTATAAGAAGCTCTTAAGCGCTTACAAAGAACAGAAAATGTTTCCCAAAGTGTTAAAGAGTGAAAAGAGTGAAAAGAAAAAGAAAAGCAAAGTGAGGAAAGAAAAGATGATGTTGAAGAGGCACTTGTTGTAATTAATTGATAGTGAGGGTACTTGAAAACCCTTTGTTTTGTGTCAAGTGTGTCTGATGAAATGGGTTGTATGAAAGTAAACCAGCATGAATGGGAGAAAAAGAGAAAAGAGAGGAACAATGTCCATGAGTCGATGGGAATGAGTTGAAAAGGCGCTTAAGGATGCTAGCGACTATTATTGGCTAATCCAATATATATATTCTAGATCCATAGCCCCATTACAACCCATTAAAGTCCTACATGATCTTATATTGCATTTCTTTATATTAGTGGAGTAATACACTAAGGGCAAGCTTATGGGTCATGACATGAGGCATGTGAATTCTTTTGGGAGAGAGAGTGAAACTAATTTTTATATGCCCCTACTTGCATGTTTGTGTGCTGCATGAACATAAAGGGGAAGTTTCTCTCGAGTTGTGAGGGCACATGCTTGATGAAAGATTGATTTTCGTGTCGGATTTCTTGATTAGCTGATTTGCATGAGTTTGCCGATATCAAGAATCAATTCTTTAAGTCTAGGAAGTCTTGATGTATTAAAGGTCATTGTATTGTACGACCAAGCATGTTTTCTTGATGATTTGCAAAAAATTGAGTAATCGGTATGACCATAGCGTAAATTGTTGCACCATAGTGACGAAGGTTGGGATGTAATTTGCATGATTTGTGTATATGTTGTTCGAGGACGAACAAGGATTTAAGTGTGGGGTAAGTGATTTTGGGCAGATTTATATGCCCAAGTGATACTCAAACGTATCATTTTTACCTTGTTTGTTGTGCAATGGGTATATAATATCATGTAATTAGTAATAAAATGCGAATTTATACTAACCAACATGATTAGCATTTGTTTTGCAGGTAAATGTGATTTTTAGGAGCTAAAATGCATGTTGGAACTATGTCGGAGTTGGACTTGGATGCGAGCGTGGAAAAGACCTTGGAATGCACATTTTATAGGGGCTCCGCGATGGAGCCGTGCCACGCTACCATCGCGGTAGCACACTGCCTGAACAGGAATTAAAATGGCAATTTCCAGTGTGCCTTCGCGTCAGCTCCGTGGCACGGAGTGAGGCCTCCGCGATGGCCTCCGTGCCACGTTGAGGTTAATTTACCGGACCCTGGAAATTTCAGTGAAGGTCCGCGTCCACGCCATGTCACGGAGGCAGTGCTCCGCGTTGGCCTCCGTGACACGTTGCTTGTTATTCCGGGAAAAATTTCCCACTAGTATAAATAGCACACTTAGGTTTATTTTAATTAGTTTTTAGTTTTTAGTTTTTAGACTGAGTTCAGAAGTGGAGAGCAGGAACGTGGGTTAGTAGCAGTTGAAGAACGAAAAAGCTAAGGGATTTCTTCTCTTCCTTTCTTCTTTCTATCAATTGTACGTATGATTTTACACTCATTTTAAGATGATCAATCCAAGAATGAGTGGCTAATTCTCTTCCTTGCTGAGGTTTTGAACATGTGTAATGAATTTTGATTGTAAATGATATGGTTTTCTTCTTCTTCTTTAATGTTGTTCTATTAATTCTTGTTCTTACTGCATTAGTGCTTGGCCAACATTAATGTATATCTAAAAAGTCCAATTTCACTCGAAAGAGCAAGAAATTGGAAAGTTGTGAATTAATAGGGTATTGTTCTTAACTTGATTTGGGAAATTTGGGTTTTGATGTGCTCTCCTGATAGAAATATACTTGAAAGCCGTATTAGTCAATTTAGGAACCGGAATTGTAGTGCTAGGTCATAAATTGCATTTGATCACAGAAATGTAGACGGATGGTTTATGATTCTAAAGTGAAATTAAATACGAGAGTTTTAATTTCTAGGCAAATGTTCTTGGCTAGCAACATGAAGAAGAGATTAACCAAATTATCATGATTATCAAGTTCATTACTTGTTTTTAACCTTGGCATGTTCATATCCGTTGTCTAAATTCACAAGTAAATAGTTGTTATTAATTGTAGTATATATAGTTTAGAAACAAAAACTCAAGTAACTCTTGGTTACATTGTTGTTAGCATAATTAGAAGTGAACTAGGAATATAGTAAACTAGGCAATTTTACGTATCTTGAGCCTCCTTGGATCGATACTTGGCTACTTAGCCACTTTATTACTTGTTTGACCACGTGCACTTGCGTGTCGGTTTATAATATATAATACCAACCTGAGCAGAACACCGAACAGTAGCTACAACTCAAATTGGAGGAATCATCCTAATTTCTCATGGGGTAGCAACAACCATCAGGGCCAAAGTTCGGGTCAGGGTGTGCAAAGGAACCAAGGAGGGCAGCAGAATTATCAAGCTTAATTCAGGAACAACAATGCACCTCCTCCATCACCATCACCCAGCATTGAGGAGATGTTCAAGACCATGATAGCCAACCAAGCTCAATTGCAGGCTGACTATGTGAAATTGGCAGCCGAAGTGAAAAACAACCAGTTATCTACCAAGGCACTTTAATATCAGTTTGGGCAATTTGCTAGTGCCCAAAACACAAGGCCTAGAGGAGGACTGCCGAGCGACACGAATCCCAATCCTAAGAAGGTAAATGCAGTGACCACAAGGAGTGGTTTGCAGCTGAAAGAGGTGGAACCAGAAAGACCACCTCAGCAGTCGGGAGCAGCAGAAGTTGAGAGGGAACACAGTATTGAGAGGGGGAAGACTAAGGAAGCTGAATCAGAAAGACCTCCACCCCCGTTCCCTCAACGACTAAAGAAACACAAGGAGGAGGCGTGTTTCAAGAAATTCATGGAGGTGCTAAAACAGGTACATGTTAACTTACCTCTAGTTGATGTCTTGCAGGGAGTGCCGAAATATGCTAAGTACATAAAGGACATCGTGGCCAACAAAAGTCGGTTGACTGAGTATGCTACGGTGGCTCTAACGGAGGAGTGCACTTTCCGGATTCAAAATAGACAACCCACAAAGCTAAAAGACCCTGGGAGTTTTACTATCCAGATTACTATTGGGCAGAGCATCCGAGCTCGTGGATTGTGTGACTTGGGAGCGAGCATAAATTTGATGCCTTCTTCGGTATTCAGAAAGTTGGGCCTAGGGAGTCCTAGACCCACAACGGTAATCTTGCAGTTGGCGGATCGATCCTTAGCCAAAACGAATGGCATTGTTGAGGACGTTCTGGTGCAAGTTGGCTCCCTAATTTTCCCGGTAGATTTTGTCGTGCTGGACTTTGAACCAGACGCGGAAGTCCCATTTATTTTGGGACGTCCCTTCTTAGCAACCGGGAAAGCACTAATCGACGTAGCTGCGGGGCAGCTAACAATGCGAGCACATGACAAGGTAGAGGTGTTCGATGTGTACAAGGCACCCAAGCTCCCGACGGTGCATGAAGAACTCTCGGTGATCAATGTGATTGATCAAGGTGATGATAAGCAGATGAAGGATTCCCGAGAGTTAATGGGAAAACCACCGGAGAGGTGTAAGCACTACTGGGGGGAGGACGGTGATCGAGAGAAATCGTCCATCACCCTAGCGGACAATTGAGCTTAAACGACATCGAGCCGCGACGGTAAACCAGGCGCTGCATGGGAGGCAACCCGTGAAATTTTTTTTTTCTTTCATTTTGTAAAGTGTAAATAGATTTTTCTTTTTCTTTTTTCTTGATTTACTACAAAATTTTTCGTTTTAGTTTTTGTTTATTTATATTTAGAGTGAAACCTATAATTCTAACCAATTTTGTATAGTGAGATGAATTTCAGGTCAAACAGAGAAAAATACGCACGGAATCGCGAAGGAAAAGTCGAGGTATGAAAAATTAATAAAAAGTGAAAAATAGTGAGTGGGGGCGATAGCTCCGTGTCACGGAGGTGGACCTTCGCGTTACCCTCTGTGACACGTTGAGGTATAACCTGGAAATTTTAAAAAATTTCCAGCATGGTCTTGCGATGGCTCCGTGTCACGGAGGCAGTGCACCGCGATGCACTCCGTGACACGTTGCCGTGTATATCGCGACGGGTCACACCGGGTCGCCGGGTGACCCGCGCGATTTTCTTACTTTTTAACCCCGAAACCCTTCCCTTTTCCCTCATTTTCTAATCCCTCTGCGACCAAACCCCCCAAAACCCATCCCCCATCAACGTGACACGGAGTACGACAAGAAATTCACCGAGTTTTCTTCGATTCTTCAAAGTCAAGGTATGTTTTTCGATTCTCTCTCAAATTCTTGTCGATTTTCTTCGATTTTGAGCATGGGAGGTGAGCTAAATTGCCCTACGTAGTAATTAAGCATGAATTCGAGTTAATTGTTGTTGATGAATGTTCGGAATGTCGTTATGATTACTTGAACTTGTCGATTGCATAACTTATTCGAATTTCATTGATAATATCAATTCTAGGGCTTGTTGTTGAATTTGAAGTTTAAAATGTATTTAAATTGTGAATTTTATGCCGGGATGTACATGTTGAATGAGATGAGTCGATGTACAAATTGTTAGGATGCTAATAGAACGATGGATTCTCGGGTTGGGGAAATGTTGAAATTTGTAAGAATTTGGTTGGTTGTATAGGTTCATGTAGAAAATTTTTGTTGTTGTTTTTGTTTCTTTGTTTTTCTTTGCTAAGTGCGATGGTTAAGATGTTAGCGATGGTAGTGATTGTGATTAGCTGTATGAAGTCTGAGTAGTACGCAAAAGTTATACCATCGAATTTTTCGAACGCACTAAGCATGATTGTATAGTTGTTTATGGGGTGTAAATAAAGATAATCTTGCCGTAGTGTTGTAAATGCAGCTAAGGACTAAGTGTGGGGTAACCTAGCGTAACCCGACCTTAGCCGAAGTTAATATCTGTAAGCTTAACATGGATCTTGTTGACTTGGGTTGACAGGTAAAATGGCAAGCCGGCAAGATAAAGGAAAAGGCGCGTCAACTTCAGGCGCCGGAAGGAAACGAATCAGACTGGGCACAGTAGTCCCAGCTGCACCAGCAGTTCCACGCGGCCACCGCCGCCAGTACGGAACAAGATGGGTGACCGATGAAGGGAAAAAGTGGTACACCAAGCACAAAGAAAGCAAATATTTCCCCGAGGAGCATATAACACGGGAACCATTGGCACAGGAGTTCCCTAGAATGGTCCACCGGATCGAGGCAGCTGGGCTCAAGTTCATCTTTGAAGAGCCCAAAGAATGCAATCTGCACAGGGAAGCCCGAATCTGGCTGAAGATACTCTACTCATGCCTAATCCCGGGGGTACATATGACAGATGTTACCCGGGATCGTGTTTGCCTGGTGTACGCCCTGATGAAAGGGCTGGAGATCAATGTAGGGGCGGTTATTATATCCGCCATGAAGAGAGCCCGGTTGCACCAGGGGCACAGGTATGGCTTTGGTGGACTACTGACCACCTTCCTCAGGGGCCTCGATGTCGAGGAGGAGGCCCTTGACTATATCCCGCAGTTGGAGCGGCGGGCCTTAGACGTTACTAAAACTAAGGCTCCCGACACCACCCACGGGCCAGTGCTTACACTTGGCGAGCGACACGCTTGTGATGACCAGTATATGGCTCGGATGTATGGGATGCAGATGCTCCAGCTAAGGATCGGTGGGAGGCCGGCGATAGAGGATGAGCTATGGCAGCTCGAGCTAGACTACCCTTTTGGCGAAAACGCCAGGGCTCTATGCCGAGTGGGGCCAGCATTTGTAGAGCCCACGGACGATGATGTCCCCATAGACGAGGAGACACGTCGGGAGGACTCCGATGTGGAGTCCGATGATGATGACGGAGGCGACTCGGATATGGGAGATGAAGCAGCAGCACCCGACGAAGAAGTGGAATACTTTGACTGATCAGGGAGTTCCACCACCCGAATTTGTGCTATTTGAATTTTTATGAACACTGGGGACAGTGTTCGAGCTAAGTGTGGGGTGGGAGTAGTTAGGTGCTGGGCTGGGCTGTTTTGTTTGTATGCTCTCTTCTGTTGTCATGTATGTTGTTTGTCCCTGTGAGTGTGAATTTTCAAGTTGTTTCGTATTTGTAAATATTTGTTGAATTGATGTGTGTTAATGAATGTTGCTAGCTGATTCTGATTCTGTACGTATTTTTGTTATCGAAATGATCGATATTTTTTTTTAAAAAAAAATTTTGAAAATATTTTGTAAATTTTAAAATATTTTGTAAATAATTTTTCTATCGAAATGATCGATATTTTTGACATTTTTTAATTCTTGGGTTTCTCGGCGTTTGTTTTCGGTTCTTTTACCGAGAATGGTCCCATTGAACCGAAGTCATAGTTAGTGATCGTTCCCTATGATGGATGGATGACGACCGTCTTAAGGGAAATGTAGTCATTAGGAGTAGATTGTTTTCAATTATTTTTCAATTTTTCAGTTTTTCTTTGGTGGATTGCATCCTGGAACCTGTAGTTACTCTGTGGTTGCGAAATTCTGGTTGCGTGTTGTACATGATATTCAAAATGCAAAGGTGATTCGTATGAAAGCATGCAAATTTGTAAATATGTTGAGATACCTAGGCTGTAGAGTTCGATTCAGTGTGATTGAGGCTTAATGTTTGAATTCCTGTAATTAGCTGATTGAAGAGTCTGTGAATACATCTTGAATCGAGCATGTGCAAAAAGTGTGAAGTGAGGTGTTGACATTCCATGCTATTGTGAAGTGTCTAGAACTTGCCTGGTGTGTGTAAAAAGCGAAATGAAGGAGGTGTATTGTAGGAAAGGATGTAGGCATTTCTTTGTTTTAATCGAGAGTTTCTATTTTTTTTTCCTTGTCATACCCCCCTTTTTGTGATTGTATACCCTAGTCAGCCCGTTGAGCCTTTTAGCCGATTATTTGTTTCTTTTGTCCAAAAAGTGTAAACCGAGCTTAATTCCTTCTTTTCATTAGCCGTAAAGTCTATACAAAACTCTTAAGCGCTTAAGAAAAGAAAATCATTTTCCCAAAGTGTCAAAGAGTGAGAATGGTGAAAAGAAAAAGAAAAGCAGAGTGAGGGAAGAAAAGAAAAGGTTGAAGGTGCACTTGCTATAAATACACGATAATGAAGGTGCATCTTTGTTGTTGTGTCAAGTGTGCTTAATGAAATGGGCCATACTAAAGAAAACCTTCAAGAATGGGATGATGAAAAAAAGGGAAACAATGTCCATGAGTTGATGGGATGTGTTGAAAAGGCGCTTAAGGATGCTAGTGGCTATTATTGGCTAATCCAATATTTACTAGTTTCGTAGCTTCCATTACAACCCATTAAAGTCCTACGTGATCTTACATCGCACTTCTTTATATTAGTGGAGTAATACACTAAGGGCAATCTTATGGGTCATGACATGATGCATGTGAATTCTTATGGGAGAGAGAGTGAAATTGTGTGTACATGCCCCTGTTTGAATGTTTGTGAGTCATATGAGCAAAAAGGGGAAGACTCTCTTGTGTTGTGAGGGAACATGCTTGGTGAAAGATTAATTTTCGTGTCAGATATCTTGATCAGCTGATTTGCATGAGTTTGCCGATATCGAGAGTCGATTCTTAAAGTCTAGGAGGTCTTAATGTATTGAAGGTCATTGCATTGATAAGACCATGCATGTTTTCTTGATGATTTGTTGTATTGAATAATCGGTATAACCGTAGCTTAAATTGTCGAACCAAAGTAGCGAGGTTGGGATGTAAATTGCATGAATTGTATGTTTGTTGTTCGAGGACGAACAAGGATTTAAGTGTGGGGTAAGTGATCTTGGGCAGATTTATATGCCCAAGTGATACTCAAAAGTACCATTTTCGCCTTGTTTATCTATCAATGTGTATACATTCTCATGTAATTGGTAATAAAATGTGAATTTATACTAACCAACATGATTAGCATTGTTTTGTAGGTAAAATGTGATTTCGGAAAGCTAAAATGCATGTTGGATGATATCGGAGTTGGACTTGGATGTGAGCAAGGGAAAAGGCATTGGACAACATGAATTAAAGGGGCTCCGCGATGGAGCCGTGTCACGCTGCCATCGCGGAGGCATTCTGCCTGGATGGAAAAATTCGCCCAAATTCCAGAGAGGGTCCACGTTTGCTCCGTGGCACGGAGCCAGTGCTCCGCGATGCACGCCGTGCCACGTTGAGCCTAAATTCCCGGACCCCCAGTTCCAGTAAGGGTCCGCGTTCGTAGCGTGTCACGGAGGCGGTGCTCCGCGATGCACTCCGTGACACGTTGCTCGTTATTTTGGGAAAAATTCCCAGCAGTATAAATAGAACACTTAGGTTCATTTTTTAATATTCTGACTTGGTGGAGCAAGGACGTGGGTTACAGGTAGTTGAGGGACGAAAATATCAGGGTTTTTTCTCTCTTTCTTTCTTCTTTAATTCAATTGCTTGTGTGATTAGCACTCATTTTAAGATGTTTAATCCACAAATGAGTGGCTAATTCCTCTCCTTGCTGAGGTTATGAACAATTGTAATGAAATTTGAGTATTGATTCTTTGGTTTTTCATCTTTTCTTCCATGTTGTTCTATTAATTCTTGTTCTTACTGCATTAGTGTGTGGCCTACATTAATGTACATCTAAAAAGTCTGGTTTCACTCGAGAGAGCAAGAAATCGAAAAGTTGTGAATTAGTAGGATATGTTCTTTACTTGGTTTGGGAAAATTGAGTTTTTATTTGCTTTCAGGATAGAAATATACCTGAAAGTCGTATTAGTCAATTTAGGAACCGAATTTGTATGGCTAGGACATGAATTGCATTTGATCACAGAAATGTAGACGGATGGTTCATGATTCTTAAGTGAGGTTAAATACGAGAGTTTTAATCTCTTGGCAAATGTTCTTGGCTAGCACTTGGAGGAAAAGATTAACCAAATTATAATGATAATTAATTTCATTACATGTTCGTTTAACCTCAGTATGCTCTCATTCATAGTTCAGATTCAAAGTAGATAATTGTTTTAGCTTTAGTATAAAAAATTATAAAACAAACTATCAAACTTTTTGTTACACTGTTGTCTGCATTTTTAGAAATAAAGTATAGTACACTTGAGAAAATTGCACTTCATCCAAGTCTCTGTGGGATCGATACTTTGCTTACTAAAGCCACTTACTACTTGTTCGACCACGTGCACTTGCGTGTCGTTTTATACCCCACAATCACGCGAACAATGTGCCTCATGCAATATCTAAACTCTTAATTCATCAACGTCTGGGACACATAAGCGACCCTGGTATCGTGACACACCATCTCCCCCTTGGGGGAGAAAATCTCTACCTTTTGACTCCGCACCGCTTCCTTCAGCTTCCTTAAGATCGGATCCTCATCTTGCTTAGATTTGACATCAACCACCAAGGACGATTCTGACCCATTCTGCATAATAATGCCGCCATGGGTTGAGTCGACCAATCTAACTCCCAATCTTGCAAGCTGGTGGACATCCTTCACCAACTCCTTCCTTCCTTCATCCACGTGGGACACACTCTCCTTAGAGAGCCTACTAAGTGTATCCGCCACCACATTAGCCTTGCCCGGGTGGTAAAGGACACTCATGTCATAGTCCTTTAATAACTCTAACCACCTTCTTTATCGAAGATTGAGATCTTTCTACATAAACACATTTTGCAAGATCTTGTGATCCGTGAACACATCCACGTGGACCCCATACAAGTAATGCTGCCATATCTTCAATGCAAACACCACTGCGGCCAACTCAAGGTCATGGGTTAGGTAATTCTTTTCGTGAACTTTCAGCTGTCGAGAGGCATATGCTATTACTTTCCCATGCTGCATCAACACACATCCCATTCTGACTATTGAAGTATCACAATATACAACAAAGCCATCCGTACCCTCGGGTAAAGTCAACACTGGTGCTGAAGTGAGTCGGGTCTTCAATTCCTAGAAGCTTTTCTCACAAGCCTCCGACCATTGGATTTTTATTTTTTTTAGAGTCAACCTGGTCAATGGGGATGCAATTGATGAAAAGCCCTCAACAAATCTCCGATAGTAGCTTGCTAAGCCCAAGGAACTCCGAATTTCTAAAGGATTCACCGGTCTTGGCCAATTCTTCACCTCTTCAATTTTTTGCGAGTTTACCTTTATGCCCTCACTTGATACCATGTGACCCAGAAATGCCACCAAGTCTAGCCAAAATTCACACTTGCTAAACTTTGCATACAACTGACGATCCTTGAGAGTTTACAACACTATCCTCAAGTGAGCGGCATGCTCCTCCTTGCTCCGGGAGTATATAAGAATATCATCGATGAACACCATCACGAACATGTCCAGGTACTGCTTGAACACCCTGTTCATCAGGTCCATAATATCTGCAGGAGCATTGGTTAGTCCAAATGACATAACTACAAACTCATAATGGCCGTACCAAGTTCTGAAGGTTATTTTTGGAATATCACACTCCCGAACTCTGAGTTGATTGTATCCGGACCTGAGATCTATCTTCAAAAAATACCTGGCACCCTAGAGCTGGTCAAATAAATCATCAATCTTGGGAAAGGGGTACCTGTTCTTGACAGTGACCTTATTCAACTGTCGATAATCAATACACATCCGAGTGATCCATCCTTCTTTCGAACAAAGAGAACCAGTGCATCCCATGAAGACTTGCTCAGTCTAATGAAACCCTTATCCAATAAGTCCTTCAATTGTTCTTTTAACTCTTTTAGCTCAGCTGGAGCCATCCTGTAAGGAGGAACTGACATAGGCTGTGTATCGGGCAATAGATCAATACCGAAATCAATTTTCCTTTTCGGAGGGACGCTTGACAAATCATCGGGAAAAACCTCCGGACACTCACACACCACTGGAACTGACTGAATAGTCGGGGTCTCGGACCCTATGTCCTTAACCCTAACTAAGTGGTATATGCAACCCTTAGAGATCATCTTCTCGGCCTTAAGGTATGAAATAAACCGACCAGCTGGTACAGCGGAATTACCCTTCCATTCCAGAACTGACTCACCTAGAAATTGAAATTCCATCGCATGGATCCTACAATTAATCGAAGCATAAAATGAAAACAACCAATCCATACCCAAGATGATATCAAAGTCAGTCATGGCCAACTCCACTAAGTCTACGAAGGTAACCTTATGCAACACTGTGATGGGGCAACCTCTATATACCCTCCTGGCCACCACTAATTCACCGACCGGAGTAGATACAACAAACGGTTCTGACAGAATTTTAGGACTAACTCCAAAATTACTAGCAATATAAGGGGTCACAACAGACAAAGTAGCTCCTAGATCTAACAAAGCATAAGAATTAATATGGAAGACTTGCAACATACCCGTGACCATATCTGGCGACGCCTCCTGCTCCTAGTGGGTACTGGGGTGTAAAATTGGTTTTGGAGCTAACCTCCTACTGAACTAGTGGAAGCACCCTGCTGTGGGGGTTGTGCTGCTAGAGCGGTAGAACTAGCTGTAGGGAAATCTCTGATCCCGTGCCCTGGTTTGCCACGCCCAAACCAAGCATCCACACTGACCAGGCACCTCCTAGGATGATTTTTTGTCGCATCTCGCACAAACTGGGAAAGTGCGCTCCACCTGCATGCTACCATGATCCCTCGAGCCTGTAGCCCTGCTCCTCTGGTCTCCCTTCAACCTGGATGGCGTGCTGGCCGATGATGGAGCTGGAGTAATAGACCTGTGCTGGGTCTGCTTTCATGGTCCACCTCCTAACCTGGCCTGAGAAACCCCATAGTTGTCAGTCTTGGCCCTCTTGGCCTCTCTCTGCCTCTTGTAGACTGACTCCATCTGTTGCGCATGCAACACAATACGGGGAAAGTCAATGTCCCGGATTCGACAATCCTTGTCCAAGTAATCTGCTACTCCATGCACAAAGCAGCTCACCCGAGCTCGCTGATCCGCCACCAAAATTCGAAGAATATTTAGACAACTGGGTGAACTCCATTGCATATTCATGGACCGACATGTTACCCTACTTCATATTAACAAACTCGGCCGCTTTAAGCTCCCTCATCTCCTGAGGGAAGAATCGATCCATGAACGCGGTGTGAAACTCATCCCAACCTATCGGGCCTGCACCCATCACCCTGGCATCCTTCCATTGCTTAAACCATATATGTGCTACCCCCTTTAGCTGATAGGAGGTCAAATAAATGCATTCCCCATTGTTCACCCCCATAACCTGGGTGATCTTCAAAATCTCCTCAATAAAGTTATGTGGGTCCTCATCTACCTTCGACCCCATGAACTCCGGAGGGCTCATCCTCAAAAAGTCCCTCAGTCTAGCAGCTGTAGCATTCCCATTTTGCAAACAATGTGCCACGGTCTGATTCTGAACCTGAGCTGTCATGGCCTGTGCCAACATCTGAATCGCCTCCCTAAACTCAGCGTGGGCGGCTGGCCTCGGTACATGCTCCTCATAAACGGGTGGAGCTGGCTGATGCTAACCATCATGGGCACCCTCATGATCATTACCGTTTTCATCCCTCCTGGCATTTACTCAACGTGGAGGCATGATTCTGCAAATGCAAATAGCACGAATTAGAGGAGTAAAGGATGACCCATAATCTAATGGGTCGTTGTGACCAACAATGACTCATCCTGTCACTCGTCAAATGAACTGTTGAAAGTCTTCATGCGGACCCAACCAACGGATGGTCAGGACGACCCGTTCTTTCAACCCACGACTCGTTACATCATCCCGTGGTTTGCCCCTAGACCTTGGCATTTCATCTCTTAGCGGGTCACACCATGGCTCGTCACTACATTCAATGATTCATTGTTTCTCTCCATCAAAACCACTAGAAAACTTAACCTCCAACAACGACCACAACCAACGATTTGTGGTTTCTCCTAATGGGTCGTTGGGATGCCAGTTGTAAGTTGCCTGATGAACTCAGCTCCCTCCCATGATTTCTATCCACGACACATTATTTCCCACAATGAGTCATCATGTAACCCGTGGTTTACACTGTCACCCAGCCTGATCCTGACCACGACTGCATACAACGACTCGTGGTTCAACCACGAGTCATTCCATGGCCCGTCCTATAATTCTTTCCCAATTTATGCTGTTTTTCAACTTTCAAGCTCCCGAGTCTATTCTTATGCACTTACGGGGTATTACAAAAGGCCAAATATGCCTTTCAAGTGGCTATATTGAGAATTTTGTATAGCACATCGGTTGGGATTGCCCTCACCTAGGAGCCTTCCGTGACCACCCCAACCTTACTAGCTGTGTCGTTGCCCACCAGCGGCTATATGACGTTGCTCCAAGGAGCGATATGCCATCTCCAGAGATGATGCAGAGGCCCAAGGGCCATATTATAGTCCATTCCATGGCTGGACTATTAGCTTTATGCCGTATCAGCATCACACCCTTGTCGAGCTTGGTGCCCAGGGTGCAATTATCAGGAATCCATCGGACTCAGACACAGCTACAAATTAGGAGCCAAGCGAGCTCGGTTGCAGACCCAGGGGAACAAGTAGGTTGGCTATAGCATCAATAGGGTCATAGAAACCTGTATAGGGATATATAGATTGAAGTGTACTTGCCAAGGGCTTATGGGGGTCCTGGTAGGTTATTTCTGTGTTGCTTGTACCTTCCAGGCTTATGGGGGTCGGGTTAGGTTCTTGTTTGTATTCTAGCCTACTAGTTATTGCTTATGGATGTGTAATTACAAAGTCTTAGCTCATGTACGTGTAGTGTTTTGCTAGATGCAGGTTATGAATAAGCAAGCTTACAGGTTAATCTTTCTGCCCTTTCTTTCTACTCACTTTCAGTCTTTAACAACTTATTTACTGCCTTACATATTCGGTATATATTGTACTAATGTCCATCACCGGGAGCTGCATTACTTTCCTACAGGTTTAGACAAACAGAGTTCAGGCTCTTCAGTAGCAGTTGTTCAGAGTCAACAGTTTGGCCAGCTCCTTTCGTTCGGAGTTGCTAGGTTGTAAAGGTTACAGTCTTTCATTTGTATAGCATTTGGGGTAGGCTCGAGCCCTGTCCCGACCACTATTTGTATTCTTAGAGGCTTGCAGACTACAGTTGTCAGTTAGTTGGTTGTGTTGTCCGTGTGGGGCCTAGATTAGATATGTTTCGTATGTTGGCCATGTGGGCTTAGTATAGTAGTTTGTTCTCATTTCTGTTATACCTAGACTGTATGATGGTCTTGTCGGCCTGCAATGATCCCTTTCGTTGTCTATTATTGGTTAGCTATTTTCATCTACAGGTTGCTATACGGCCTTGTCGGCCGGAGGCTGTATTTACAACCGAGATATAGCTTGTTGTTTTCTTGAATTAAGTTGAAGACATGCACCAAACATATAGAAGCCCAGCCAGGTCAGTCAGATCCCAGTATGGCACAAGGTGTCAGTCGTGCCTCCCAAGGTGTCAGTCGTGCCTCCCAAGGTGGGGCGTGACACTTCTAATTTACTATGACATGTGTTTCAACGATGCTAATATTTATGTAGTATAAACTCGAAGAAAGAGAGGATAAATTTTTTAGCAAATATTTCTTACCCGATATTATTGTAGTAATATAAAGATATTCAATATTTTCATCATTGTAGTCTCAATATGATAGCCCTTTTTTCGGATGTCTTTGAAACTTAGTAAATTTCTTCGAAACTTACTACATATAATGACTTCATCGATTATCAAATTTGTTCCTCCGGTAAGTAATGAATTATCTTTACCAGAGCCTAATTGTATAGTACAAAAAACTAATTTCATTCTTTTATCTAACTGAGGAAGAATTTGCAAATTGATAAAACCCGGGGAGCGAATTTTCCATCTCCAAGGAAAAACGCTCTGATCTCCTATGAGAAAAATTCCCAATTCTCCTTTCGGGGCTTCAACTCTTACATAAAGTTCTTGTTTCACAAATCAAAAGTTGGAGAAGATTTTTTACTAATAAACCAATATTCAAAATCATTCCATTCAGGATCTTTTACTCTATCAAAACGTCGTATTTCTAAATTTTTTCAGTTAATCTTGTACTACCAGATACTGTATTAACAGTGGCTTCTTTCATCATCAAATATGAGAAATATTTCTCATCTCTTTAAATAGTGTGTGTTGTAGCATTATCTATAAGGCATATTTTATCGTAATTGATTTTGGGTCCAACTGATGACTGAGGAATTTTCATATTCTTCACGAAAATAAAAGATACATTATAAGAAATGTGGAAACTAATAACATGCATAACTTTAAGAAACTACACTAGAAATGTTCAAATTAGCAAAATATGATGCTTTAGGAAAAACATTTAAGAAAAAGAACCTAGTTGCAAACATAAAAGAAAATAACTTTTCTTATATTTTTATTTCCTAATAAGATGATCAGTTCTTCAATCAATATCATCATAGAAATCTTCAACTTCTAAATAAGTAATATTTGAGAGA
Organism: Datura wrightii; assembly: GCA_035772735.1. Classification (NCBI taxonomy): domain Eukaryota; kingdom Viridiplantae; phylum Streptophyta; class Magnoliopsida; order Solanales; family Solanaceae; genus Datura; species Datura wrightii. The sequence goes on from JASDFA010000007.1 coordinate 105,368,340, forward strand.
CCTTAAAAGTCATCATCTTTATAAGTAATATTTTCCTCAATATCGTCATATTTATTTGAGGGAGCTGCTTCATTATCATCCTTTTGAAAGGTCAAGTGTGCCTCCACATTATTATCTTTCCTTTTGAGGAAGGTTTTATAAAGTTTGACAAAATAATCGAGTGTATAATAAACACGTGCCTAGTGAACTTTCATACCACATCGGTGGCAAATATTGACTTTACCTCTTTAAGAATTATTTTGAGAAACTTTATTATTCTCCGATTTATTTCTACCATGATTATGATAATTATTTCGTCTTCTACCACATCCGCGATCAGGCCCAGGACCACGACTGCAGTAATTCTTTTTTCTTATTGGAGACTGATCATATATTTCTACAATATTCGCTTCAGGGAATGGAGAAAATCTAGTGGGACGGGCTTCATGATTTTTCATCAATAAGTATTATTTTGCTCAGCCACAAGTAGGCATGTAAAATTTAGAATATTTCTTAAATTCCTTTTCATGTTATTGTTGTTGTGGCAACACATTTTAAGCATGAAAAGTGGAAAAAATTTCTGTAGTAAGTCCTCATCAGTGATTGTATCCCCGCATAATTTTAATATGAAACTTACTTTGTGAATAGCATAATTATACTCAGTTACAGTTTTCAAATCTTAAAATTGGAGGTATATTCACTCATATCGAGCTTTCGATAATACTGAAAGTTTTAGGTGGTCATATCTGTCACACCCCAAACCCGGGAGGCACCCGTTACCGCACTTGATTGAGCGAACCCTGAAAAAATCTAACTACTACAAGATAGAACCGACAAAGTTTAACATTACAACACAAGATAAATAAGAGTAAACGCAGACTAAAATGGAAGCTCGCTCACAGACCAAATAAAAACATACACAATAGGCCGCCAAGACCGTAGAATGGAAAACAACTATACAATATAGCCCACCTGGACTACAACAACACTGCAAATACAGTAGACGTCTATGAGCCTCTATGAATACAATAATTCCCAACTATCGGGTACAGAGCCCCGAACTACCCATAATACAAATATTTGGCAACTCCAGAACACCTAGAGCTTTATCGACTCAACTGGAACTCCACTTAGTGACCAAGAACTTGATCTACCGGTCTGACGTCACCTGCAGACATAAATGCAGCACCCCGACTAGGGCGTCAGTACAATAATGTATTGAGCATGAAATGAAGAAACAACTACAAGACTCAGATTAGACATCAATCGATATATTAGATATTGTAAGAGGAGAAACTCAACTTAAATAAATCTGATGCTATAAGCCTAGCAAGTATAAGGAATCACACAAACAAAACCTACCCGACCCCCATAAGCTTGGAAAGTCCAATACAAGTAAGCAACAACAAGCGATACCTAGCCAACATAGCTCACCTATCACTATCTAGACCTCTCAACGGCCTCAGTTAACACCAGCCAACATATAGCATCTACTACTATAAGATAACAGATAACACAAGTAACAATCATAATATAATGCCAAGAAAATAAAAAGTAAACACCAGTTAGTCAACATCATCAAACAAGCACTGCTAGACCCTCTCTTAGCTGCACACAGTTAGCAGAGCTCCATCCATCCGGGAGAGCCAATCACGGTCTCAAGAAGGCTCAGAATAAACATATACGATGCTATAGAGGCATGTACCTCCCCATAGGTCTTGCATGTACCTCCCCATAGGTCTTGCATGTCTCAAAATGGCCCTATGGGAGGCAAACTCAACTCAACCATGGGCCAATTATTCTACCTTTTGGACTCAACCCTGCGATCAGACCTACTGATAACGTCCGAATTCACTCCTTTTAAAGAGAGAGTATAAATGGTTGATGGCAAAACAAATATACCCGATGAGTGTCAGGGTTGAATTCTGATAATGCTCAAACTCACACTTCCTGGAAAAGTATGAAGCGCATGTTGCCAATAAAGAACCCAACAAAGAGGTTGGGGTCGAACCTGCATGGAATAAGATAAGATCTAGACTAATGCCGATACTTAAACTTGTTGGTAAGTTATCTCCAAATTGGAGGGTTTTAAGAAAAACAATAATAAACAATATTGTAATTATGGTTGTTATCAAGATTTACAAATAACTAGGGTAAGTGTTCCCCATGAGTTCATAACTACTTCGGGTATACATTCATGATCAATCCCAATGCTTACTTGTAGAACTGATAACTAGGGTTTATCCAAACATCTGGTGTGTCCCTATTAGATGACTATACTCAATCACCAGGTCAGGTCTCATGAGCGATTTATTTTTAATAGTTATCAATATGTTCCAAATTAACTTTCCTGCGACCGCAGCTCAAGTCATACAATGATCATAAAAATCAAGGCTTTGTTGTAATTCTCTTTTCCTAATCTCAACTTCTCTAGGTTCAAGCAAGTAAAGAATTCGGGCAAGTCCCAATATTTCGCACCGTTAAGAAATGTTTAAAGATGAAGAGAATATAATACAAGTGTTTAGCATTAGTTTTGAATCACTTTGTATAACCCTATTTTGTTAATCTACCATGGTTCCCACAACCCTAGTTGTGGAGGTTTTAGCCTCTCATGATTGTAAGATTGTAATTAGCATTCATTGAAAAACACATAATTAAATACTTACAACAATAATTGAAAGAAAACCTGCTTTGAATATCGACTAACAAAATCAAGAACAATTGATAAAACATAGTATTGATTCTAAGAATTGCTCTCCACTACTTGATAATAATTCACAAATAAAACTTCTCTCAATGTAATCACATGTTTTTGCCCTCTCTTTATGTTGTTCTACTAAAATAAAACATAAAATACTTATACATACATAAAAAATCTTCTCCTAGGCTAACAGGGAAATTTCCATATCTCGCTGGCTCGACCTACGACTGATCAAACGACCCATAACGGGATTGTATGGGTCGCACCTGCATCTCGTACATTCCTTGGCCGTTGTAGATTTGACTAAGTGTTGGAAACTGGTATGACTCGTACCATAGTCCTATGAATCGTACAATCCATCAATGGCTTGGCCCTAAGAACTTTGACATCCTCTGAAGTTTTCTACGAGTGTAGTGGTACACCTCGTACCTTCCTCCTACGACTCATACTTTCTTGTTGCATCTGGAGTTTTTCCAAGTCTTTAAGAATCACTAAAGCTCCCCATGGCTCATGGTACGGGTAAGTAGATGTTATGATCTGTGGGTTCCACCCCTACCAAGAGACTACCTGTGCAAATTTTTCTCTGAAGATTTCCACGACTCCAGTTAAAGCTCATACCATCTTGGTACGGCTCATACTGAGAGTCGTACTTTGCCTTCACATTGTTTATCCTTCTGAGTTTTTCCACAAGTCTTAGTATGACTTGTACAATCAAGGTATGGCTCGTATTGAGATTGGTACTTGGCTAATTTTCTGCACTTTTATGCATATTATGCATATTTTTGCTCCAACACATATTTTCCCTGAAAACAAAGTAAAAGTACCTCATACCTAAATCCATGCTATTTTCTCAGTTTTAAGCGTCGAATGTGCTATAAACTCACAACACATCAACACCCTCAACTTAAGACTTTTGCATGTCCTCAGTAAAAGATAACTAAAAAAACTAAAAAATGACGCTTAACTAGAAAATGAACCTAGGATACTACAACCAATAATCAATCATAATATTTGCACCATAAACTCAAATAGCTTTTGATCCTTTTTCCCGTAAACCAAATCAGCACATGCACATCAAGCAACCACTAACCATGATAAATGGGATCAAGATATGTCATCTAGCTACTAGCAAATACTCAAGTAATCACTAATGCTTTTCACATAGATAACTGGCAGAATCGAACACAAACCATGTAGCCTCACAATAAATGAAATCTCCCACTCACAAATATAGAAAAATATGAAACATAGGAATGAACAAGTAGGACTCACCCTCACAAGGAAGTTCCAAATACTGCATGTCAGATACCATAGGCTTGCCATTATTTTCTCTACCTCGGCTTTTCAAATGGTTAGGCTAGGATCACTATAGGACTTGATTCAGCTTGTAATGTAGGCTTTCGAGCTGAGTCTGATAGATATGGAATCTTTTTAGCGACTAAACCCTCCTTGGAACTACATATATGTGGTTCTATTTTTCACCCTTTTTGCTTTTTCCAACTTTTTCTTCCCTTTTCACCATTTTTATGTAATTGTATGGTGTGGTGTGTTTTCTCAAATTTTCATTCATTTTTCTCTTTTTGTATCTTCTTTTCAATCTTTATTTTTCTTTTTCTTTTTCTTCTTTTTGTTTTGTCACACCATACCTCATTTTTAACCCTTTTTCTTTTCTCTTCCTTTTTCACCTCCCCAAGATCTATGCGCCCCTACTCTAGCCACCGTAAATTTAGGAATTTTGCCTATATTGAGGTTCACAATGTCCAAGGAAGGACCATGGACAAAACAGGTTTATTATAAAAAAAATGGGTACAGTTAATTGGTTAATCAAATAAAAATGGTTCATTTAAAGACCAAAATTGGGATCAAGGGAATTATATTATTCTGGTAGGGCAATTTAAGCTAAAAATTGGCTAAACAAAAAAGCCTATGATCCTTTCCTAACCAACCATCCTAAAACCTCTGTAAAGACCAACCGGGCAAGTTTTAGATCCTTTATGCAGATTGAACTAGGTATAGACCTCACTCACTCATGGTACATGTTTTGCATTCATTCTATCTGTCCGGTTTATACATGGATAATAATAACTACTCATGCTAATACACTAAATGACACCAAAACATCCAAAGAAATCATGCTTTGCAATCAACAAGTACATAGCTAACCATAAAAAATTTTTAAACAGGGTCAATTTTTCAAAACTTCAAAACTAGTGCAATTTATTGGCTGAGTAATTCTACGATACTTTCTAATTAAACAAGAATACAAAAATAAATTAAATCCTAAATATGCCGATTCTACTAGATTGCATGCCCGAGGAAAAAGAAACACAACAAGAAAAACCCTCGGACGTATCCAAGAAAATCGCAAAAATACAAGTACACCCCCTCCCTTTTTAAAAAGCATGCTTCATCCCCGAACCATAGAATATAAAGAAGAAGGAAGGGAACATACCTGTGGCACACTAAGCACTCCCGTCATCCTGCGGAGGTGCTACCTCTGCTGCAGTCGTGGCGCTGGCGGTGGCCGACGCACTCGATGGTGTATCAGTGAGGGGAATGGTTACCCCCTCAGCAGTAGAAGTTGCCTCTACGACCTCTAGAATCACTGGGGATAAATGTGGCTCGCTTGAAGGATCTTTGCCACCCGCAAGCTCTTCATGGCCAGTGGTGGAGGTACCCGCTACTGTTACTCTCTCAAGTAGCTCCGATCTATGCTCGCCATGAGTCTGCTGGCTCTCCAATCTCACCCGCTTGTGGTCTCTCTTTTCTATCTTTCTCTTCTTCTTTAGGGTCTCATCACCAACATCCTCAAAGACCCTCTTTTTTCCTTTTTCCCTCTCAGCTCTTATAGGCTCCCAATATGCTGTCAGATCAAGCTCCTGATCTAGGCCAATGTCGAGGTCAGAAAGAGTAGGGGCTACTAGAATTGCCGATTGCCATGATGACAGCTTGGTCACATGGATCCAAAGTGACCCCAACTCCTCACGAAGCCTACCAGTGTTAGTCTACTCGGTCGTGCGATCATTAAAGCGACTCTCAAAGCTATCTAGCCTGGCGTGTAGGGCCTGTGTAGCTACCTCAATCTCAGCCTTTACCCAAGGCTTGACGTACTCCATCATAGACTGCACCTTCTTCTCAGCTACGGTCTATCTCTTAGTTATCTTCTGGAGAAATTCCTAAGGCACTGGTATTTACCCGGGTGAAGTCTATCTTGAAAGGACCATAGGTGGTGCGGCGGAGGTGCTAGGAGTTTCCCCTGAATAACCGACATCTATAGTAGTGTCACGTCCTACTCCCATGAGGTGGAGGCATTCACCTACTCGCCCCCAATTGTCCATGATACCAGGACTGCTATGGAAAGTCATGCCCAACTTACTAGGTTCATTCATCCTAGATTAAGCTAATATCAGTTATCCTCTGTCCTTCGATCAACTGCTCCTCACTTCGACGCACCTTGATACCAGCCTCTATGCACAACCTGAATACAAGACTCAGGAATGGGATGGTAGTGCTCAATTATCACGACCCGAGTCTATTCCCTAGACGAGACATGATACTTGGAGTCACAAGTAACCCAAGCCAACCTATGGTTTATCATAACAACGCTAAGCTGAGTAAACATTAGCGGAAGCTTTAAATAAATAAAATCATTTAAAAAACTAATTTGATAAGAGTCAATACATCTGAAATAAATATTGAAAATCTGTGTCGATATTTGAAAGCCAACTACTAAATGATGAGTTGATGGGACAAGCCCCCAGATAACTCTAAAATCTATCTGAAAAGTACTAACTGAAGATAAATATCATCCTTGAAAGATGAGGACTCACCAAAAGCTGCTGCTAATATCGTCTGAGGGAACTACTAATGATTTTGGGGTTGAAAACCTGCGCCTGTATCATGATACGATACAACATAGAAGGTATGCATTAGTACTTTGAATGTACTTAGTAAGCGAGAGATATAATAAGCATGGAAGAACAAGTAACAGAACTAAAATGACATGAAATGACCTGAAATACTAAAAACTGATACTACTGAAATATAATTGATATGGTTAATAATGACCCTAGTTGATGGTCATATGCATGACCTATATCTGAGGTACTGAACTGAGCTAAACTGAATAGAACTGAGCTGAGACTGTACTGACTAGTGGGAGAGTCTATAACCAATATATAACCACGTGAGCTAATGTGGAGTTTGCCAGGATATAAACGCATGAAATGGGTGATTGATAACGCTCAAACTCACACCTCCTACTGAAGTATGAAGTGGACGTTGTCAATGAAGAACCCAAAAAAGAGGTTGGGCTCGAACCCACTATATGAAAGATCTAGACTAATGTCGGTAAGTGAACTTGTTGGTTAGTTACTCCAATTTAGGGGTTTAAAGAAAACAATGATCAAAACAACACTTGAAATTATGCTTTAAATCAAGATTTAAGAATAACTAGGGTTTGAGTTCCTCATGGGTTCATAACTACTTTAGGTATACACACGTGATCAATACCAATGCTTACTCATAAAACTGATAACTAGGGGTCATCCAAATGATTGGTTCATCCATGTTGGATGATTATGCTCAATCACTGGGTCAAGTCTCATGAGCGATTTCAAACTAACCGTTATCAATATGTTCCAAATTTAACTATCCTGCGACCACAACTCAAGTTAATACAATGATCATCAAGATCAAGGCTTTGTTGTAATTCTCTTTTCCTAATATCTACCTCTCTAGGCTCAAGCAAGTAAAGAATTCGGACAAGTCCTAACGTTGTACACCATTAAGAAACATTTGAAGATGAAGAGAATACAATACAAGCATTTTGCTTTGGTTTTGAATCACTTTCGTGTATTCCTAGCTTGTTAATCCACCATGGTTCCCACAACTTAACTATGGAGGTTTTAGCCTCTCATAGTTGCAAGATTGTGATATGCATTCATAATTAAACACATAATTCAGTACTTACAATGGTAGTTGAGAAAAAGCTTCTTTGAATACGTAAGAAAAATCTCAAGAACAATTGATAAAGATCAAGAAAGAATCCAAGAAAAGGTTGATCACAAGTTAATCAACTCTCGAATCCCTATTGATTTCACGCTTCTCTTATGAAATTAAAACATAAAAGGTATTTATACAGACATAAGAATCCTTTTCCTAAGCTAATAGGGTGATTTTCTATAACTTGCGCTGCTTGAGCAACGATTGATCATACGACCCGTAGTAGGATTGTATAGGTTGTACCTGCTGCCCCGAGTCCTTGGCTTGCTGAAATTTTGGCCAAGTGTTGGGAACTGGTATGACTCGTACATGCTTCCTACGGTTCGTTCTTTGCTTATGTGGTCTGGCTCTGAGAACTCTGACATCTTCTGAAATTATTCACGAGTGTTGTGGTACGACTCATACCTCCTAGCCACGACTCGTATTGTCTGAAGTTCTGCTTAGCATTGAAAACCCTATGAAGTTCACCGCTGCTCTTGGTATGTTCGTACATTGTTGCCACGATTCGTAAATCCATCTGTGCCAGGAGTCTGCCTTTGTGCAATTCCTTCTGAATATTTCCACGACTCCAATTACGGCTTGTACCATTGTGGTATGGCTTATACTGAGAGTCATAGGTTTCATTCTTCTTGCATTCTTCCCAGTTTAGCCATCTGAAACTTGTCACGGTTCTCAGTACGGCTCTTACCATCAACATACGACTCGTACTGAGACTGACATTTTAGCCCATTTTCTGCACTTTCAGGCTTCTTTTGCACATTCTTGCTCCAACACTTATTTTTCCTGAAATCAAAGAAAAAATGCCTTATATCCATATTAAAACACCTAAGTTCATGCTATTTTCTTAGTTTTGAGCGTCGAAAGTGTTGTAAATTCACAGCACATCACACCCTCAACTTAAGACATTTGCATGTCCTCAGGCAAAGAAAAGAAAAACTAAACACGACATTTAACTAGAAAATAAACCTTGGATACTACAACCAGTACCAAACAAAATTTGCACTATAAATCCAACAAGTTTTGACCCTTCTTCCATGAATCTATATCAGCACATGCACCACAAGCAACTACAAAACATGATAAGCAGGGATCAAGATATGTCATCTGGCTATTAACAGGTAATCAAGTTATCGCCGATGCTTTTCACACAGACCACTGGTAAAATTAAACATAAAGCATGTACCCTCACAACAAACGAAGTGCCCACTCACATATATAGTAATAGATATGGCATGGGACTGAACAAGAAATACTCTCACTCTCACAAATAAGTTCCAAATACTGTGTATCAGATACCATGGGCTTTCACTTATTTTCTCTACTTTGGTCTGTCAGATGGTTAGATTAGGATCACTAGGACTTGATTCGGTTTGTAATGTAGGCTTTAGGGCTAGACATGCTAAATATGGAATCTTTTAAAGTGACTAACCCTTTTTTGGCACTACATACATTGGCTCCATCTTCACCTATTTTAACCCTTTTTGCTTTTCCTTGTTTTTCCTCTCTTTTCACCCCTTTTATGCTCTTGTATGAGTGTGGTGTGTTTTCAACCTTTTTCAAGCATTATTTTCTTTTTGAATTTCCTTTTTTAATTTTTTCTTCTCTTTTTTTGTCACACCACACCTCATTTTTCACCTTTTCTCTTTTCCCTCCCTTTTTCTCCTTCCCACTATTTATGCACCCCTACTATAGCCACCCTCAAGTTAGGAATTTTACATATGTTGAGGTTCACAGTGTCCAAGGAGGGACCAGGGACAAAACAGGTTCATTATTAAAAATGGGTACGACTAATCGGTTAATCAAAGAAAAATGGTTTATTAAATGCTCAAAATTGGGATCAACGGAATCATATGATTTTGGTAGGGTCATTTAGGCTAAAAGTAGGCTCAACAAAAACAGCCTATGATCCTATCCTAACCAACCATTCTTAACCTATGCAAAGACCAACCAGGAAAGTTCTAGATCTTCAACACAGTACTGAATTAAGTATCAAACCTCATTTATTCATGGCACATGACTTATATTCACTATACCTGTCTGGTTTATGCATGGCTTAACAAAATTACTCATTCTAAAACATTAAATAACATCAAAAGATCCACAAAAATCATGCATGCAGTCACAAGTACGCAACTAATTTATCAAAATTTTTTAGACAGGGTCAATTTTTTCAAAAATCCAAAACTAGTGCAATTTTATTGGCTGAATACTCCTAAGCTATTTTATACTTAAAAAAATTCACACAAAAAATATAAAATCCTAAACATGCCAGTTCTACTAGATAGCATGCCCGAGGAAAAAGAAACACGACAAGAAAAATTCTCGGACGAATCCAAAAATCCAAAAAAACAAATACACCCACTCCACTTTTGATAATTGTGCTTCATCCTCGAAGCTTGAACTATAAGAACAAAGGAAAGGGAACATACCTGTGGCACTCTAAGTGCACCTATCATCCTGCGGAGGAGGTACGTCCACTGCAATCATGGTGCTAGCGGTGGCTGACGTACTCAGTGGTGTGTCTACAAGAGGAGTGGCACCCTCATTAGTCTTGGCTGTCTGTACAGCTTCTGTGATGTTCTGGGCTGAATGTGGCTCACCCAAAGGGTCCTTGCCACTAGCGAGCTCCGGCTGAGCCATGGTAGAACTGCCTGCTCCTCTAGCTCGCTCCTGCAGCTCTGACATATGTGAGTCATGAGTATGCAGGATATCCGCTCGTGCCTTCTTGCGTTCTCTTCTTTCTCTTCCTTAGGTTCTCTTTTCTAATTTCCTCAGAGACCCTCTTCTTTCCTTTCTCCTTTTCAGCTATCATGGGCTCCCAATAAGCCGCCAAGTCAATCTCCTCATCTAGTTCCTCATCTAGTCTGGAAGAGTGGGAGCTGCTATCACTACTGATTATCGTGATGTCAGCTCAGTCACATGGCTCCAAAGAGCTCCCAACTCCTCCCAGAGGTTGCTTGTGTCTATTTTCTCCACTATGCGTTTATTAAATCGGTTCTTGAATCCATCGAGCCTAGTATGCAGGGCCTGTGCGACTGTATCTATCTCTTCTTTCACCCAGGGCTTCACATCCATCATTGCCTGGATTTTTCTTTTGGCCATCATCAATCTTTTGGCCAATATTTTGAGGAAGTCTTGGGGCACTAGGATGTACCTTACTAGGGTCTGGTTCGGATGGCTGCGCAGTGGTGTAGCAGAAGTGCTAGGAGATGCCTCTGAATTATTGGCATTTGTAGCCAGTATCTCGCTCTGCTCCTATGAGGTGGGGGCATTCACCTGTTCGCCCCCTACTAGCTCGTTCAGTGGAATTGATGTGGAAAGTTGGGCCTGACTCGCTGGGTCTATTTCATCCCGGATCAGGCCAATGTCCTTTATCCTCTGCCCTTTAATGAAGCACTCCTCACCCCGTCGCATGGGAACTCCTGCCTCTTTTTATAATCTAAAGACGAGGCTCGGGAATGGGATGGTAGTGCTTAATCCTATAGCCCGATCTTGCATCTCCTCTATGATGATCCTCAGGATGTTGAGGGGTTATCTGGAAATGATACACGCCACTAAAGCTACTATATCTGGACTCAGGGTGTTGTCATTGACTGTTGGTGCTAACCAATAGCGCACTAATGTCCAAAAGGCTTTTGCTATAAAGTTGAGCAAATTTTTGGTAACCTGCTTTCCACCAGTGACCCACTTTGATTCCTCTTTATCCTCAGCAATAACACCCGCCAACCACTGTAGCTGCCTCTTTCTTTCCTCAAAACCCAACTGCCTAATTTGTTTCATTGCCTCCACCCGGTACTCATATTCTAACGTGATATGTGGAGGCATGAACTATGGTCCATATAGGATCTGAGATATGGTGTGCTTAGATATGTCGACCTCTCGACCTCTGACCATGACACTCTCCAGTTTGGGTTGATCTTTCACTTTCTGCTCCTTTTTGGCCTTCTCTTCCATAGTCGCCAAGTAGTTGGTGTAGAACTCATGGACTATCTCTGAAGTGTACTGTCCGGAGTCCTAGCCATCCATTCGAATCCGTAGAAACTAAATATCCGGTTCATCTCCTCTACTCCATTCAATGAGTTCGTGAGGATCCGCGGTTCTTCCTGGAGAGGTTTATTTTTGGTGGTGAGAGCAATGCCCTGTTCATAGATCTCCTGAGCTCTTGGCACCCTCCACCGGATAGTGTGGTTCTCCCTAGGCGAAATCTTCTCCTACTCAACATTAGGAGACTCCTCCTCTGACTTAGCACTGCTACTTGCCTCTCCGGATTGGGTCTCCTCAAACCCTTCTTCTGTATTAGAGCCACTTCCCGACTCTTGAATTCCTTCCTTAGCTCCCTTCTCAGGCTGGAGAGCTTCAGTGGATGTGGCAGTATCTTCAATGGCCTGGGATTTGGCCTTTTCCCTAGTGGTTAGGGTCCTGTCGGTGTCTGATGTATCGACCCTATACTCCTCTACTGAACCACTAAGGGAGCTTCTTGCTTGATCCGACTTAGAGGTCTCATCATGTAGTGTCATCAGGGTAGTTGCTTTGGTTGCCTTGCGCTTGACTGTCAGTGTACCTGTAGATAAAGAGAGTTAGAATTCCATATCTGAGAAAGAAAATCAAGAAGTAAGTTCCTCTATAAATTACCACGAGTCAACAGTACAGGTCGTACCTTGGAGGTATGAATCATATAGAGACCTGTGATATCTCTGGTGAACATTATGACTCCTAGGTATGACTCGTACTATGAAGGTATGATCCGTACCATGAGTCATATGAGGGTTCCCCTTTAACAACAATTTTCTATATTTTTCCATGACTCATGGTACGACAAGTAGGTCGATTCCACAAGTCGTAGGAAGGATCATACTGTCACTTATTGACTTGACCCTTTCCAGGTTTTTGGTATTAATACCTGGTATGACTCATAGTGGAAAACCACGAGCCGTACTAGAATTCATACCTTTGGTCTTTTCTAATTGAGCTAAGGCCTGTGAAGCCTATCCCTGCCTTGATTTTTTTCCAGTTATAGGGATTTCCATTTTAAGTTTTTGGGTGCTCAGACTTCCCTAGGTCTAGGAATGTGTTTTAACCCATTTTTAAAGCTACTCATTCCTCCCCTTTTTAATCACTACTCGTAACTTAGTTTGCTAGTGCAATGTGCAAGTTTGTCGATTTCAATTTTCTTTCTTAGTCGTTCATAGTTTAATCACACCCCTGGTCATTGTCTATTTCAAATTTTTCAAGCAACAAATCAGGCTCGCAGGGGGTTTTGCATTATTACATCAAGCACACAAGTTTAATCTATTTCAAAGCAATATACTTACTTGATGCTGCTTACTTTGACTGGGAATCAGAACTTAGGGTTGGACGAAGCTGATTTGAGTAAAAATTGCTCAATTTCTTCTTTGATTTTTGAGTTACGGTTGTGAGGGATTCGTGGGTGTTGTTTGTGACTTGGGTTTTGAGTGCATAGGGGAAGGGTACCTTTGGGTTTGAGTTTAAATAGGTTAGAGGGTAGATTTTAAAAATCTAGGTTGAGTCGGGTAATTTTATGAGTTTTGACCCATCTCGAATCATACCACGAGTGTAGGAAGGCCCCACGACTCGTCCCTTGGACCCGTAATGCAAAGATTTAAAAGACTTACCTATGGACCTATGAGTGCATCTTACGGCTCGTATCATGTGGGTATCGATTCGTGCTATGACTCATAGGTATTTGCTGTTCATTGTGGTTCATGCCTTGCATAGTTCATAGGCACAGTAAGTACTACGATCCGTACACTTAAGTTATGAGTCATAGGACCAACTGTACCCTAAACTCCTGCACTAAAACATATATGATCCTCACTATGACTCATTCTACGACTTATAGAACCCTTTCATGAGTAGTATTGAGAACCATAACACCTATTTTTTCATTAGTTTTTTTGCCACTTGTTTTTGTTTTCCCTGCACACTAAACACACATTAGTTATGTCACTTGGGTTTCCTCCCAAGAAGCGCTTGATTTAACGTTACGGCATGACGCAGGTGGCTCGGTTACTTAGAATTCACCAAGCCACCACTTGGATTGCCTCCCAAGAAGTGCCTGATTTAATGTCGTGGCACGACACAAGTCTCTTGACTACTCAGGCTTCGTCAATGAACTCAGATTCATCCTCTATCACTGAGACTATCCTTCGGTTGCTGCATTGACTGGTAGATGTTGAAGGTGACCACTTCTTTATTCAGTCTGAAATTCAGTTGGCCAGCCTCTACATCTACTAAGGCCCTCCCAGTAGCAAGGAATGGTCTCCCCAAAATAATGGGGATCTCATAACAACCTCACAATCTATGATCATGAAGTCTGCTGAGAAGATGAATCTATCTACTTTAACAAGCTCATCAAACAGGATTCCCACTGGCTTCTTCACAATTCTATCGGCCATCAGTAGCCGCATGGTAGTTAGTGTGGGGGCTCCCAAGCCCAACTTCTTAAACACAACCAATGGCATCAGATTTGTACTTGCTCCCAAATCACAAAGTGCCCTTGCGAACTCAACATCGCCAATTGTGCAAGGGATAGTGACAACACCTGGATCTTCCTTTTTATAGGCTAGGACCCGTGTAGCTATGGTACTACAATGATGTACATTATCTACCGCTCATAACTCACGGACCTTTTCTTTGTCACAAGGTCCTTCATGAACTTAGCATATCCCGGCATTTGTTCCAATGCCCCAACCAATGGTATGTTTACAGATAATTGTTTCAGCATTGACAGGAATTTCTGGAACTTACTATTCTCTACCTTCTTCTTCATTCTTTGGGGGAACGGTGGCAGTGGTCGCGGGATAGCCTTGTAAATTTGCATTGCGCCTTGTTCAACTTTAGACCCCTTTTCTCCAATTGGGGCCTCAGGCAACTAAGCATTCTCAGCACATTCCGTCTCAACACTATTTTCATCATCTTTAGTCAAGTTTTCTTTCTTCTGTTCAACTACAACCGGTAGAGGGGGGGTCAATTGTGGTCTTACTACTCCTAGTCATCACAGCCATGCAGTGGCCATCATTCTTTGGATTCTGGATTGTGTTGCTAGGCAGTGTACCCTTTTGTCTGGGGTTTAGTGATGCTGATAGTTTCCCTAGCTGCTATTTAATTTGCTTGATAGCTATCGCGTGGGACTCCATTCCCTGCCCCATGCTTGATATATCACCACGGATTTCCTTCAAATGGTCATTAGTTGACATTACCTTTTTCAGCATCTTAGCCATCATGCTCTCTAACTTTGACTGTCCAACCTTCCCCTCTCGTGCATTAGGAGGCACATACACTCCAGCTCGGTTGTCGGGGTAGCCATCATTCCTTCTCCAGTCTCCATTGCACTCACGACCTCGGCTTCTGTCTCTGTACCCGTTCCAGTTGTAGTTATCTATGTATTGGTTCTGACCTTGGTTTCCAAAACCTTGGTGCCAAGTGTCACTTCCAAACTCTTGGGTGTTGGCTCGGAAACCCACCACCTGGCTGTCCAAGAAGTTTGCCTCCTCATCGGAATCAGAATGGTCTGCCCTCGACTCCTGTCCTTGTGTCCCCACTACATTCACCTTTTCGGATCCAGCTCCTATAATGTGCTTAGTAAGCTAATCCAACGATGTGCGCATATGAGTTAACTCCTGGTCACGTTCTTCTTCTTTCCTATGTTGGTCTGTAGTCAAACCAATAGCATATATACCGTCCACTGCGTCTACCTCCCGGGTATGTCGTTTCCTATTTGTTTTTGTCACCCTATCAAGAATAGTAGCAGCTTGCTCCCAAGTGTGACTCATCAATGCTCCTCTCGCCACTGTGTCTGTTACAGCTTTGGTACTATTGTTCAAAGACCTATAAAAAATTTCCAACAAACTTTCATCTGGAATTTTATGGTTTGGGCACTTTGTCAACTTCTTCTTGAAGCCAAGTTTCATGAAGTGCCTCAGTTTTAAGTTGTCGCAAATTATAAATTTCATCTTTGAGCTGCAGTATTCTGGAGGGGGGAAAGAATCTCTCTAAGAAAGCTTTCTTGAGCTCCCTCCAGTTGGTTATGGAGTCATTGGGCAACTCCGATAACCATAAAGTGGCTTCTCCTAACAGAGAAAAGGGGAAAAGTCTAAGTCTGATGGCATCTTGGCTAACTCTAGGCAACCTATACGCCTTGCATATTCCCACAAAGTTCATCAGGGGCAGGTTGGTGTCACCCGCTGCATGACCACTGAGCACCCGTTTCATGTTTAATAGTTGAATCACGATCCTCATGATGTCAAATTTGGCCCCAACGGGCAATGGCGGTGGTACAATTGCTCCAGTTGACCCAACTTCATCAATGTCTGGGTCCTTATCATCAAAGAACTGAGGGGAAAATCTATGACCTCTGTTGCCCTGCCCATGTCGACTAGTGTTAACAACCTCGTCTCTAGCATCCTCCACATCCTGAAGTATAGCTTGCTGAGCTAGCTCAGCTTGCCTAGCTTCTTCAGTTATACGGGCATCTCTCTGCTCCTGGTTCTCTATTCTACGCTATGTTTGCTCAAGTTCGGGATTCAACAGAATCAGGGAATTTCCACTACTCCGAGTTCTTGGCATTCACCGACCAACAACCTGTGGATATCACAAACAAAAAGAAAACGTAATTCAGGAAATAACAATCAAAAGTCAAATACAAGAAGTTAATCTAGTCTTAGCCATATTTCCCGGCAATGGCGCCACTTTTTGATAACGCTCAAACTTACACCTCCTACTGAAGTATGAAGTGGACATTGTCAATAATGTACCAAACAAAGATGTTGGGGTCGAACCTACAGGGAATGTGGAAGATCTAGACTAATGCCGGTAAGTGAACTTGTTGGTTAGTTACTCCAATTTGGGGGTTTTAAGAAAACAATGATCAAAACAACAATTGAAATTATTATTTAAATAAAGATTTAAGAATAACTAAGGTTTGTGTTTCCCATGGGTTCATAACTACTTTGGGTATACACACGTGATCAATACCAATGCTTACTCATAGAATTGATAACTAGGGTTCATCCAAATGACTGGTTCGTCCCTATTGGATGACTATGCTCAATCATTGGGTTAAGTCGCATGAGCAGTTTCAAGCTAACCGTTATTAATATTGTCACGCCCCGCCTTAGGAGGCATGACTGGCACCTGGTGCCCTACTAAGACCTGGACTGCTGGACTACTGAGCCTAAGCACTTCTGGTGCCAGGCTGGCTCTAACTCTGGATTCATGGAACCAACGGGCTATATAACGGCTGTAAATACAGCCTCTGGCCGGCTAGGCGTATAGCCACCTGTAAGACAAAAACAGTTAACTAGAACAACAGTATTTTAAAGGAACCTATGCAGGCCGACAAGGCCACCATGCTGACTAGTTTCAATGAAACGCTGAATCAAATGCTAAACTATTCTATGACCGGCAAGGTCACCACTATTAACTGAATAAGGCCCCACACGCCCATCAAAAACAACTAAAATATACACACGGCCTCACACGACCAGTACAGCCAACCACAAGGAATATACAATCTGCAAGCCTCTAAGAATACTGATAAGATGGTCGGGCAAGGCCCCGGCCTACCCATACTGTACAACAAAAGAAAAGGAATAAACCTCTAGTTGTCGAGCTCCGGATGACAGGAGCTGATGACTCTGTGTGCTGGCTGGAATTACGAGGGATTAGCTCCTCATCTATGAGTACCTGTAGGCAAGTAATGCAGCGCCCCCAAACATGCATCAGTACCACTGGTACTGAGTATGCAAAGCAAAACTGAACATAACTGAAGATAAACAGTAAACTAGTAGTTACTGAAATGACAGAGGATAGCTAAAACTGTCTGGAATAGCAGAATCTGTACCGAGCCTAACTGTACTGGAGAAAAGGTAAGAATCATACCTGTCGATGCGGCGTCCTACTATCTACCAATTTAATAAGTAACATCTATATATATATATATAGCATACAAGAACCTATACCAGCCCCTATAAACCGGAAGGTGCCAATCAACACGCAATCTATATACCCCTACCCGGGCCAAACCATCCAAAAATAAATTCACTCCACTCATCTAATAACTACGAGCATCCCGCCGGCCCCCTGGGTATGCATCTTGGGCCCTCTGAGCCCCCGACTATAACTGTATTTGAGTCCGGAGGACTCTTGTAACTGTAATCTGAGATCTGTATCTGTAATCTGTAATCTGTGCCCTGGGCGCAAGCGCTCGACAGGGTATGCTATAATGCTGATCAGCCTGCTCTGGGGAATGCTGCATCCCATCTTCGTCCTACTGCGGATGGCATGCCACTCCTTGGAGTGACGTATCCTCACCCTCTAGCGGGCAAGTCGACACAACTATTAACCTTGGGGCGGCAAGAAAGCTCTAAGGGTGCCCACATAACACAATCAGGTCTCAACAAACAACAATAATCACATATAACGTGTATAATAAATCTGATAATACTGTTCATGTTTTGATATTCTATTCTGATTCTCTGGATGAATTAAACTGAATCTGGTACTGAGTCTGAAATAATATCTCGCGGTTTAATACTGATTTACTGACTTTTATTCTGAATACGACATAATAATACAAAACATATTTACTGAACTCACATTGAGCTTAATACTCAACTTCTAAAACTTTCTTCTTGAATTTATTCTATTTTAATATACGAGAATTACTAACTTGCTAAAGAAACTGGCTTTACGTACCTCAGTTGCCGACTTTCTGACTAACTGACGTAGCTCGGCCAATATCCAGCTATTTCTTCCAACTGCATTCATATTCATAGCAAATAGAACTAAATCCATCAATATTACGGAAGAAAACACGACTTTGAATATATATACTACCCAAACTTTGACTTATCAAAAAACAGCCGAAAACTCGCTATATCTTGGAAGTCCAGAAGAGATAAATACTCACTTTAATGTTGGGAGTGTATTAACACTAGTTTGGAGTAATTCTACTTACTTTGACTCGGCGGGTCGCTGCTTCACCGGACGATTCTTATGAAACTAACTCCGTAGGAATGCTCTCTGCAGCTTTATACTTCCGTATCCAAAGTTAATTTGAGTTTGGACTGCGTTTGACGGAGTAATTGGAAGGGATTTTATGAAAACCCTTCGTCTCCCCTGTTTTTGTTCGTTCTCTGGAAAGGAAAAATGGAAAGTGACCAAAAAACCGAAGTGGGGCTTTATATACTCTGACCTGAACCCCCCCCCCCTCCGTGGCACGCTGGCCATCGCGGAGGGGAAGCCTCTGTGACACGCTGCCTGTCGCGGAGGGGCTTTTCCCAACTTCCTCTTTAAATTGCATTTGTCGAATGCGATTTATAAGTCGCATTTGCCTTGCGATGCTCGAACTTGACGCTTGTCTGATCTTCCCCCGGGCCTTTTCCTAGCATGTATGGCATTCTAAAGCTCTTAACCGACATGCAAATAGGCCATCTAAATGTCAAGAATTTACAGGGTGTAACATCCTCCCCCCTTAAGAACATTCGTCCTCGAATGTAAACTTTTACTTGCAAGAATCTCAACTTACTTGACTTATTCTAGAAAAATTTTGGCAGAGTTTCCCCTGTAATATGGACTATCTCAAAAATCCTGAAACTCAGAAAAATCCAATACAGGTACTCCATATAGTACTATAGCATTCATTTCATAGTAAGTTGAAGTTAACTGAGGATATCTGACTTTCATATCTTCCTCTGCTTCCCAAGTCATTTCCTCTCGGTTCCTGTTATGCCAAAATACTTTGACAGAAGCAACATCTTTAGTTCTCAACCTGTGAATCTGCCTATCTAGTATGGCTATTGGAACCCTTTCATAAGCCAGCTCTTCTGTAACCTGGACATCCTGAACTGGGACAACTCTGGAGGGGTATCGTATATACTTCCTCATCATGGACACGTGGAAAACTGGGTGAACAGACTCTAATTCTTGAGGTAAGTTCAACTCGTATGCCACTTGGCCTATTCTTCGGCGAATCTGATAAGGCCCAACAAATCTCGGGCTGAGCTTGCCGTTCTTGCCGAATCTCATCACTCCTTTCATTGGAGAGACTTTCAAGAATACCCAGTCATTCACATTAAATTCCAAGTTTTTGTGCCGCATGTCAGCATACGATTTCTGGTGGCTCTGAGCAGTCAGTAGGCATGCTCTGATAAGCTTTACTTTTTCTTCTAACTGATGAATGATCTCTGGGCTAATCAATGCTGATTCTCCTACTTCAAACCAACCGGCTGGAGATCTACACTTCCGCCTATACAACGCTTCATAAGGTGCCATCTGAATAGTTGAATGGTAACTATTATTATAGGCGAACTCAATGAGCGATAGACATTCATCCTGGCTACATCCAAAATGTAACACATATGCACACAACACATCCTCGAGCGTTTGAATAGTGCATTCTACCTGCCCATCTGTCTGAGGATGAAAGATTGTGCTCAGGTTAATCTGTGTTCCCAACCTCTTTGAAATGACTGCCAAAACTTAGATGTAAATTACGCACCTCTGCCGGAGATAATGGACACTGGGACACCATGCAGTCTGACTACTTCTCTGATATACAACTCAGCATCATCTTCGACAGAGAAAGTAGCCCTTACTGGCAGAAAATGGGCTGATTTTTATCAGTCTGTCAACAATTATCCAAATCGAGTCATATCTCCGCCTGGTGCGGGGAAATCCTGCTACAAAATCCATAGTTACTTCTTCCTACTTCTAAAGAGGCACAACTATGTCTTGAGTAAATTCGCCTAGTTTCTGGTGTTCAGCTTTTACTTGCTGGCAGTTAGGACACTGAGCTAAGAATTCTGCTATTCCCTTCTTCATTCCTGGCTATCGGTAGATTTCTTTCATATCATGGTACATTTTATTCGAACCTAGATGGAAGGAATGACGAGCATAGTGTACCTTGCCCATAATCTACTGGAGAAGTCTTGCAACGTCTTGAACGCAAAGGCGATCTTTATATCTCAACACTCCATCCTCGGTTACCTAAAAACTGCTCGCATGCCCCAGTCTACTGGAACTTTGCTTTTTCCTATGTCAGTTTAGTCAGAGGTGCTGCAAAAGTGAAAAATCCTTCCACACACCTTCTGTAGTACCCGGCTAACCCTAGGAAACTGCGTGCCTTGGTCGGAGTGGTAGGTCTGGGCCATGTTTTCACTACTTCTATTTTCTGTGTATCTATATGTATACCAACCTCCGCCACAATGTGACCAAAAAGACTACTAAATTCAGCTGATCACGGGCGAAAATAGCATGCCCGAGATACGCTTTATGACTTAAATTAGTCTTGTTTATCTAAGTTATTGTATACATTTTCATGCAACTTTATATGAATGTGAAGATATGTGCTAACCAACATGATTAGCCTTTGTTTTATAGGTTTTGATGACTTTTGAGCAACTAATCCATGAGTTAGTGAAGTAGAGGCTTGGAAACAGAATTGACCCGCGAACGTCGGCAAAGAGGAGGCACAAAACAGCCCACCTACGTGTTGGCAATGTGCCACGGCAGGCAGGCTGATCACAATAGCCCACCTACACGTTGGCAACGTGCCACGGCAGGCTGGCTGCACGACAAGGAGGGGTCAATGTGCTGCCCAAGCAGCGTGACACGCTGCCAACGCGGCAAGGTGCTGCTGAGGCCAAACTTCGGGTGAATTTCAAGAGAGCTTTCGTGTTGCCTCCGTGTCACGGAGGCAGTGCTCCGCGATACACTCCGTGACACGGAGCCGTTCCATGACAGGCCAAATTATCCACGTTTTCCATTTACTATAAATAGGTCCCTTAGCTCCTAAATCCAGAGGGGTCTCGATTTTATTCTGGAAAACTACCTAGGAGTGAAGGGAGAAGTGGGAGAACTCATCTAGGGTTTGTCAAATTCCATTCTCATCTACCAAATTCATGTAAGTATGTTAGTTTGGTAGTAGTTAGTGTAGTTTTACGAACATGAATGGCAAGAACCCTTCCTCTAGGGTTGACGCCATGAATTATGATTGTGATTTTATGAAATTGTTTTGGAATTAAGTTATTGATTGTTGTTTTCGTCTTGCATTCTGGATTGTTGGTTGTTTTTATGATTGATCACCATGAAAGCATATTTGTTAGCTTGAGTAATAGCTTGAGAAAGCATTACCTAGGTCAGGACATGAGAATGTGAGGAGCACGTTTGTATCTCGGGAGAGATTTTTGTGTCAGGATAGAAATATACCTAACACCGTGCTTGGTTGAGACACGGGGGTTATGAAAGACCAACTTGGGATGTCACATCACCACTCGAAGAAGTAGTTGTGAGGCTAAGTTGAGTTAAATGGTTAGACGCACGAAACTCCCTAATCGTTTCCCCGTAAACCACAACATAATTGATTGCCCGCGACTAGAAATTAAACTCCTCGCTCACAATGATGCAGTGAGGCTAGATTGCCGTGTTTAGATGCTCGAAAGACCATAAACATGCAATTCTAATTATGTGAAATAACAATTGATAGTTCCATGCTTAACCCATTGCAAATTGTAGTATCGCATGATTAATTGGTTTTAACTCTATGTTGCTCCTAGAGTAATTTCAGAATACTTCGTTGACCCAAACTTAGACTTAATTAATCTCGATTGAAAATGTCTATAACCAACACTTGAGGTATTTAAGATCACACTAAAAATGGATAGTCAGAGGAATGGGTCCAGTCCCTGTGGGTTCGACATTCCGGTTCTCAAAAAGAGCCACTATATTACTTGCACGACCCGTACACTTGCGGGCACGTCATCAGCCAGATTCACCTTTAATAGAAATTGGCAGGTAATTGACGATCATACTGATTTATCATACCAGAGAAACTGACAAGTAATCTCTCTGTATAGCTAGAGCTTATCTGGCCTTATGGCCCACATGCTAATGCCACTCACTGCTGGGATAATCTGTATGACTGTCTGCACACCATGTGCATGTATTTGATCAAAGGATCCTGATAGCGATCATGATCTCTAATAATCTGGCTGAATAACTGAATGGCTGGGCTGAAGGACCCGAATGCTGAAGTAGTCTAACAATGCTCTAAATGTCCTACTCGAACATCTGTAGCTCATGCATAACTGTAGAGTTGTGGATAGCTAACTGCTTTGTTCTTCTAATTGAACAACTGTAGAGCTGGGCTTAGTCAGATTTACTCTCAGGCGATCCGTCCCTGGATCTTCATAGGGAACCTACCGATTTCCTTGTCTTAGTAAACACTGTGCTAGCAGAGTACTACTAATTTCTCATGCCTGGTTCGTATCCACTCAGATCTATACTACTGTACTAGGAAATTCTCAATCTTTTGGGTAACTTTGTAAAGACTGGCCCCCCCTCCTGGGATTCTATATACCTAAACATTTTACGAGAACTGGCTAGGGTACTGGCCCGTCACTGGCTACTGCTGTGGACCCTTCCTTGGGGTACTCACGGTTTTGTCTGACTGGGATGGCTGGCGGGCTTGCGGGGTGTTCTACATGATAACTGCTAGGTCGACTAAGGCTGACTCTCACCTACAAGGCTAGAAAAATGATGTACGACCACTTAACATACTGGAGAATTCTGGTGTTTCTAACCTCTGGAATATGCTTAGTCAGTCTCTATTTCTAGTTCTAGCATAGGCGATAACGTTACTGGTCTTTAGGGATGCTTCCCTGCTAATACAGGCACTAGCTGGTCGTTAGACCGTCTAACTGCACCCGTATCGTCATCCACCTGATTCAGGCAACTAACTCTTGTGAGCTTCTGAAGTCTAGATCTAGCAACAAGCATATAAGTCGATTAACTCAATAAACTAAGAACTGAGAAAGTTTCTATGGCTTCATACGTGAATCACACTTAACCTGCCCTTTCTCTCCTTTTTTTTGGCGAGGGGTCCTGCAGTACAATCTGTATATACTTCGTAGCAGCTAACCAGAATCTGTGTGACTGTAACCCTTATTGGCAGCTACTCACAGCATATTTGATATATGTATATATGTATCAACAACTACGTACAATACATACTGAATTTTGTAGTGATATGTAATCTCTGACATGCTTTATTGAATTTCATACTGCACATGATATACTGCTTTTACATTCTAATGATATCTCCTATCCTCTCGTACTATTTCATTGGATTTCTGTCCCATTTTGGAAGCAATAAACACATGCACTTTAGCTATGATCTGCTATTTGAAATTTCGCCACTCTTACAACGTGGGGTCAACATCCGCACCTTGTGTCCTTACTTGGCATTACATTAAGGGCCCATGACTTTCTGTTGAACCTTGCCTCTAGGCCACACTAGATTAGAGTCTTCGGGTCGGCACCCTCTTACCTTCTCCATAGGCGGACGTACCGCAACATTCTAAACTACAATCTTACTGTCTCTTAACTGTCAGTCCGATGCTTAGTCCTTAATACACGATATTCTCTCAATCTAGAGGTGATTCTAATTTCCCCTCAAAATTTGGTATTCCTGCTTCTTCCCCTTATCTTGCTTAAGCTGAGCTCTGGGGTTCAAGGTACCTGCCTTACATTATTAATAAGGTTACCAGTCAAGTCTCAGCTTATACTTTTTCTGGCTTGCAGTCAGACCCATCTGATTCATATGACCTCCCTACCTTTCGATATCACAACTGAAATCATAACCATTATCTTGTAGGTATATCCTGTCGTCGATAGCGTGTTATGGCGAACTTAACTATTACCTGAATTTCATCACTGACAGGTCTTTTACACCCACTTCGAGTAAGCTAGTAGTCTTACTCGCTCTTCTGACTTATTACCGTGAGGGTCTGCACAACTTACGTAATCATAGGGCTCCTTACTATTTCTAACACTTTCTGGAATCAACCGATCCGTCTTCACTTACTGCTTACTTTGGCAACATCGCCTCAATCCTTATGCTCCTTGCTATTCTGGAATCAAAACTAAGAGGTAGGAATATCCTTTTCTCACTACAACAAAACGGAAACATGGAACTGTACCACATCTAAAAAGATGGAGGTGGAAATCCTGCATTTCCCTCTCTCTCTCACATCTATCCGATAATCTAATATTATCTGTCACCTTAATCAAATCTTACATATCTTAACAAATAAATCAACTGGTATATACGCTATGCTTCTGACTCCCTATTCTGAAGTTGTAGAAATATACTGGGGATGGTACCGATAGAGGTATCACATTGGGAGGTCCCTGATACCTCCTCCTGCTGCTGTAGTTACCCTGTAACTGACTGGTGCCCTCTCCTGCTGCTATATCCAACCTTCTGCCTGTGATAGGGTGTCGCTGATCTGACTTTGTATCTGTAACCAAAGAGTATGATAAGTTTTAGGGACTTAACCCTATACTGCACCGCTCTACAGCACGACTAAATAGGAAGAAAGAGTAACCATCCTATCATGCCTTGCAGCCTCCTGCCTATAGTATGTGGTGCACAACACATCCATAGACAAGACTCTACTTAGCATGACTTGCAGACTCCCAGGGATACAACCTTCTTTGATACCAAGTTTGTCACGCCCCGCCTTGGGAGGCATGACTGGCACCTGGTGCCCTACTAAGACCTGGACTGCTGGACTACTGAGCCTAAGCACTTCTGGTGCCAGGCTGGCTCTAACTCTGGATTCATGGAACCAACGGGCTATATAACGACTGTAAATACAACCTCCGGCCAGCTAGGCCTATAGCCACCTGTAAGACAACAACAGCTAACCAGAACAACAGTAGTTTAAAGGAACCTATGCGGGCCGACAAGGCCACCATGCTGACTAGTTTCAATGAAATGCTGAATCAAATGCTAAACTACTCTGTGACCGGCAAGGTCACACCTATTAACTGAATAAGGCCCCACATAGAAATCATAAGTAACTAAAATATACATACGGCCTCACACGACCAGTACAACTAACCACAGTGAATATACAATCTGCAAGCCTCTAAGATTACTGATAAGATGGTCGGGACAGGGCCCCGGCCTACCCATACTATACAACAAAAGAAAAGGAATAAACCTCTAGCTGTCTAGTTTCAGATGACAGGAGCTGATGACTCTGTGTGCTGGCTAAAATTACGAGGGATCGGCTCCTCGTCTATGAGTACCTGCAGGCAAGTAATGCAGCGCCCCCAAACGGGCGTCAGTACCACTGGTACCAAGTATGCAAAGCAAAACTAAACATAACTGAAGATAAATAGTAAACTAGTAGTTACTGAAATGACAGAGGATAGCTAAAACTGTCTGGAATAGCAGAATCTATACCGAGCTTAACTGTACTGGAGAGAAGGTCAGAATCATACATGTCGATGCGGCGTCCTTCTATCTATCAATTTAATAAGTAACATCTATATATATATATAGCATACAAGAACCTATACCAGCCACCATAAGCCAGAAGGTGCCAATCAACACGCAATCTATATACCCCTACTCGGGCCAAACCATCCAAAAATAATATCACTCCACTCATCTAATAACAACGAGCATCCCGCCGGCCCCTTGGATATGCAGCTTGGGCCCTCTGGGCCCCTAACTATAACTGTATATGAGTCTGGAGGACTCCTATAACTGTAATCTGAGATCTGTATCTGTAATATATAATTTGTGCCCTGGGCGCAAGCGCTCGACAGGGTATGCTATAATGCAGATCAGCCTGCTATGGGGAATACTGCATCCCATCTTTGTCCTACTGCGGACGGCATGCCAATCCTTGGAGTGACGTATCCTCACCCTCTGGCGAGCGAGTCGACACAGCTATTAACCCTGGGGCGGCAAGGAAGCTCTAAGGGTGCCCACATAACACAATCAGGTCTCAACAAACAAGAATAATCACATATAACGTGTATAATAAATCTGATAATACTGTTCATGTTTTGATATTCTATTCTGATTCTCTGGCTAAATTAAACTGAATCTGGTACTGAGTCTGAAATAATATCTCGTGGTTTAATACTGATTTACTGACTTTTATTCTGAATACGACATAATAATACAAAACATATTTACTGAACTCACATTGAGCTTAATACTCGGCTTCTGAAACTTTCTTCTATAATTTATTCTATTTTACTATATAAGAATTACTAACTTGCCAAAGAAAATGGCTTTACATACCTCAGTTGACGACTTTTTGACTAATTGATGTAGCTCAGTCAATATCCATCTATTTCTTCCAACTGCATTCATATTCATAGAAAATAGAACTAAATCCATCAATATTTCGGAAGAAAACACTACTTTGAATATATATACTGCCCAAACTTTGATTTATCGAAAAACAGCCGAAAACTCGCTATTTCTCGAAAGTACAGAAGAGATAAATACTCACTTTAATGCTGGGAGTGTATTAACACTAGTTTGGAGTAATGCCACTTACTTTGACTCGGCAGATCACCGCTTCACTGGACGATTCTTATGAAACTAACTCCGTAGGAATGCTCTCTGCATCTTTATACTTCGGTACCCGAAGTTAATTTGAGTTTGGACCGCGTTTGACTGCGTAATCGGAAGGGATTTTATGAAAACCCTTCGTCTCCCCTGTTTTTGTTCGTTCTCTGGAAATGAAAAATGGAAAGAGACCAAAAAAATCGAAGTGGGGCTTTATATACTTGGACCTGAACCCCCCCCCCTCTGTGGCACGCTGGCTATCGCGGAGAGGATGCCTCTGTGACACGTTGCCTGTCGCGGTGGGGCTTTGCCCGACTTCCTCTTTAAGTTGCATTTGTCGAATGTGATTTATAAGTCGCATTTGCCTTGCGATGCTCCGACTTGGAGCTTGTCCGGTCTTCCCCCAGGCCTTTTCCTAGCATGTATGGCATTCTAAAGCTCTTAACCAACATGCAAATAGGCCATCTAAATGTCAAGAATTTACGAGGTGTAACAAATATGTTACAAATTTAACTATCCTGCGACCACAACTCAAGTTAATACAATGATCATCAAGATCAAGGCTTTGTTGTAATTCTTTACCTCTCTAGGCTCAAGCAAGTAAAGAATTCGGGCAAGTCCTGACATTGTACACTGTTAAGAAACGTTTGAAGATGAAGAGAATACAATTGATAACGCTCAAACCACACCTCCTTCGGAAGTATGAAGCGAACGTTGTCAATAAAGAACCCAACTAGAGGTTGGGGTCGATCCCATAGGGAATATGGAAGGATATAGAAGAATTCTAGTTCTTAAGCTTTTTAGTTAATTATTTCCTAAGAGGGGGGTATTTGTAAAATTAATGAATAACAATGTTGAGAAATTGTTTGTTATTTCCAAATTAATGCAACTTACTAGGGTAAGTGTTTCCCATAACTTCATAACCACAAGGCGCTTTATACTAGTGATCTATTCTGGTGCTTAGCATGCAATATTGGTAAGTTAGGTTCACCTAAATGGTTGGTCCCCTATCTAGATGATTTTCACCATGCAACTTGGTCCGTCTATGGGGGTATTTTAATTGACCCTTACCCTTAATATCGGATTAGCTATCCCCGGACAAGTTCAAGCATTTAGATGAGGGTTGATAGCCTCAAATCTCCGTTGTTAATCCCTTTTCCCATTCATTACCTCCTTGGTCCGGTAAGTAAGAATAAGGAAAGTTCTAACTTTTGCAACCGTTAAAAATCAATTAAAACGAAGGAAGAAACAGTATATGCATAAACTTCGTTCAAGAATCACTAAGTATTTTACCTATGTGTGTTAATTTGTCATGGTTCCCACAACCCTAGTTGTGGTGGTTATAGTCTATCATGTTTATAAGTAAATTAATAGATTTCATAAATAAATGCAAAAATTAATACTTACAACGTTGATAGGAAGAAACTCACTTAATTATTGCAAAAATAAAGAAGAAGAACTTTACAATCGTATCCCGAAGTATGTCTTCAAAATGTGTTAAGACTTGTCTAAAACTTGGCTTCTAATTGTTCTCTAAAACTTTGGACTCTAATTTCAAACTTAAAACTTCAACTCTTGAAGACATAAAAACAACATGCGTATTATATCAAAATAAAGATGTATTTATAGTAGTAGAATTATGCTTTTCCTTTTCCTTGACGAATTTGACTTGGGATTTAAATTTCCTTTTCCTAGTTGAAGTGGGAGATCCATTTTTGGGCCGTTTGGAGCCTTTCCACGTTGCACTTTCTTTTGTTCCTTCATGAATTTAATTTGGGATTTTTAGCTCCTTTTCCTAATTAAAAACGGACTCCAGGTCGTCAGTGGTTACAGACTAAGTAACGACTCGTTAGGACCTCAAATGAGTCGTGATCAGTCAAGCACAGTCTTCCTCAACATTAGGCCCAGTTGTGGCAACTAGTCACCTAACGACTCGTTGTGCCTGGGAACGAGTCGTTAGGCCCCTCATGGTCTAACTCCTTCAAATTTCCAGTGTACCTTACGGTTGGTTCCAATGATATGCCAATGAGTCGTTTAGTCAACTAACGACTCGTTATGTCTTTCTTCATCTCCACTGGTTACTTTTTCAATAATTTATCTCATAGTTTTCACTTTATTCTATTTTATTAAAATTCATTCCAAAGCATCAAATACACCAAAATCCATCGCTTTTAGACCTGAAAACATCTAATCAAGTGTGTTAGCCATTTTCACTAATATATAACATTAACACATGAAAACACACATAATTTGTTCTCAAAACATAGTAAAGTACGGGCAAAATTATGTCTATGAAGTGCGTGAGTACACCCTTCATCAACAATACAAGCATTTTGCATTGGTTTTGAATCACTTTTGTGTATCCCTAGCTTGTTAATCCACCATGGTTCCCACAACCCTAGCTATGGAGGTTTTAGCCTCTCATAGTTGCAAGATTGTGATATGCATTCATAATTAAAACACATAATTCAGTACTTACAATGGTAGTTGAGAAAAAATCTTCTTTGAATACGTAAGAAAAATCTCAAGAACAATTGATAAAGATCAAGAAAGAATACAAGAAAAGGTTGATCACAAGTTAATCAACTCAAGTCTATGTATTTCTCTCGAACCCCTATTGATTTCACGCTTCTCTTATGAAAATAAAACATAAAAAGTATTTATGCAGACATAAGAATACTTTTCCTAAGCTAACGGGTGATTTTCTATAACTGGTGCCGCCTGAGCCACGACTGATCATACGACCCGTAATAGGATTGTCGGGGTCATACCTGTTGTCCTTAAGTCCTTGGCTTGCTGATATTTTGGCTAAGTGTTGGGCACTGTTATGACTCGTACATGTTTCCTACAAGTCGTGCTTTGCTTCCGTGGTCTAGCTCTGAGAACTCTGACATCTTCTGAAAGTATTCACGAGTGTTGTTGTACGACTCATACCTCCTAAACACGACTCGTACTATATGAAGTTCCGCTTAGCATTGAAAGCCCTCTGAAGTTCACTGTTGCTCCTGGTACGATTCATACATTATTGCCACGATCTGTAAATCCATCCGTGCCAGGAGTCTGCCTTTATGCAATTCGTTCTGAATTTTCCACTCGTACCATTATGGTACGGCTCGAAGTGAGAGTAGTAGGTTGCATTCTTCCCAATTTAGCCATCTGAAACTTGTCACAGTTCTCAATACGGCTCGTACCATCAACATCCGGCTTGTACTGAGACTGACACTTTAGCCCTTGTTTTGAACTTTTAGGATTCTTTTGCACATTCTTGCTCCAACATTTATTTTTCCTGAAATCAAAGAAAAAGTGCCTTATATCCATATAAACACACCTTAGTTCATGCTATTTTCTTAGTTTTGAGCGTCGGAAATGCTGTAAATTCATAGCATATCAGTGAACCATGAGTCGTTAGTCCTACTCGTTTATTCAGAGGAAGGTCTGGCAGGTTTCTGGACCTGGGATACTGACGTGCCCGATTCGCGCGTCCGCAAGTGTACGGGTCGTGCAAGTAATATAGTGGCTCTTTTTAAGAACTGGATTGTCGAACCCACAGGGACTGGACCCATTCCTCTAACTATCCATTTCTATTGTGATCTTAAATACCTCAAGTGTTGGTTATAGACATTTTCGATTGAGATTAATTAAGTCTAAGTTTGGGTCAACGAAATATTCTGAAATCACTCTAGGAGCAACATAGAGTTAAAACCAATTAATCATGCGATCCTACGATTTGCAATGGGTTAAGCATGGAACTATCAATTGTTATTTCACATAATTAGAATTGCATGTTTATGGTCTTTCGAGCCTCTAAACACGGCAATCTAGCCTCACTGCATCATTGTGAGCGAGGAGTTTAATTTTCTAGTCGCGGGCAATCAATTATGTTGTGGTTTACGGGGAAACGATTAGGGACTTTCGTGCGTCTAACCATTTAACTCAACTTAGCCTCACAACTACTTCTTCGAGTGGTGATGTGACATCGCAAGTTGGTCTTTCATAACCCCCATGTGTCAACCAAGCACGGTGTTAGGTATATTTCTATCCTGACACAAAAATCTCTCCCGAGATATAAACATGCTCCTTACATTCTCATGTCCTAACCTAGGTAATGCTTTCTCAAGCTATTACTCAAGCTAACAAATATGCTTTCATGGTGATCAATCATAAAAAAAACGAACAATCCAGAATGCAAGACGAAAACAACAATCAATAACTTAATTCCAAAACAAATTCATAAAAGCACAATCATAATTCATGGCTTCAACCCTAGAGGAAGGGTTCTTGCCATTCATGTTCGTAAAACTACAATTAACTAATACTAAACTAACATACTTACATGAATTTGGAAGATGAGAAGGGAATTTGATAAACCCTAGATGAGTTCTCCCACTTCTCCCTTCACTCCTAGGTAGTTTTCCAGAATAAAATCGTGACCAAATGATTTTAGGAGCTAAGGGTTCAATTTATACTATGCTGAAAAATTGCAAAATTTGGCCTGTGGTGGAACAGCAACGTGTCACGGAGCTGAACGCCCTACTTGACCTCCGTGACACGTTGGTAACGCATACCCTCACTGGAATGTGCCAAAAAATGCAATTTTTGGCCAAGTGTTGCCGCTTTAGCAGCGTGCCACGGCCCCTATCGCGCAGGGTGCCAGTTATTGCATGTTTTCTTGTTGACTTTCACGTTTTGCTCTTGATTCCATTCCTCCACTTCACCAAATCATGAATTAGTTCCTCAAATGCATTATTAACCTTCAAAAATAAGGACTAATCATGTTGGTTAGTATATATTCACATTTACATAAAATCACATGAAAATGTATAAAATAACTTAGATAAACAAGACTAAATTAAGGTATAAAGCATCACTCGGGCATGCTATTTTTGCCCACGATCACCTACCCCACACTTAAAGTCTTATTCATCCTAGAACAACCTATTACATCTCATGCATATTGAGACTCATCCATAACTCATTTAGCAAGAATATTCAAGCTACGGCTACAATGATTACGTAAGATAACAAGCTAAAGATAGAGCATGCACAATTTGATCATTGAAATGAAGTACAACTATGTTAAGACTTCTTAACCTCAAGAATAGACTCTCAATCTTAGCAAACTCATGCAAATCAACTGATTAAAAAACCCCACATGAATTATATCCTTCATTCAACATGTGCCCCTCACGGAAAGAGAGTTACCCAATCACACGCAAAAATAATTTTTTAAATCACAACATGTGTGGGTACATGAATAGAATTACGCTCACTCTCACAAAGAATTCACATGCATCATGTAATGACCCATAAGCTTGCCCTTAGTGTTTTATTCCACTAATTTAAGGATGTGTGAATGTAAGATCAAGTAGGACTTAATGGGTTGTAATGTAAGCTAAGGGACAGACAGGTACTATTCTGGCCAATAATAGTGACTAACTTTCCCAAGCGCTTTTAATACATTACGCCCTCATTACGAACTTCCCTTCCCTTACTTCACCTTTTTCTCCTTTCAGCTTTCTTTTTCCTCTTATGTTCCCTCTTTCTTTAGGCACTTTTAGCTTATTAGTAAGGAGCTCTATAAAAAAAAATTTCATTAATTTGTTTTCTAACTCCTTAATAATAATCAACCATTTTCACACAAGTGCACCTTTGTCCTTTTCTCCACTTCTACAACTTGCTACTTTTCCTTTCTTTCACTCCTTTACTCTTTCATATTTTTCCCTTAAGCGCTTAGGAGTTTTGCATCAAATTCAAGGCTAATGAAAGAAAAAAGATTAAGCTTATGTTGCAGCTGTCAAAAAATAGGCTCAAGGCTCAATGGGGCTAACTAGGATTAATTTCTCAAGGTAGGTAAAATGAGGGATAAAAATTTGGTTCATTCAAAGAAATGCCTAGATCATCTCCTACACTTCACAGCCTTCATTTCATTTTATAAACACACCAGGCAAGTTCTAGACAATCCACAATAGCATAGAATACTCAAAAACCTTACACTCATGGCACATGCTCAATTCAAGACACATTCAGTAGACTCTTACTCAGCTAATCACAAGAATTCAGAATTAAGCTTCAATCATATTGAGTCAAATTCAAGAGCCTAAGCGTCTCACACAAAATTATACACCTGCATGCTTCACACCGAACATACTTGCATCTTACAATCACGTATAGCACATAACAAGAACATCAAGCACCAATTAGTTATGGTTTCAAAATCCCAAAACCTATCGACCAATTTTTCCTCAAGACGGTCGTCATCCATCCATCGTCGGAAACAGTCCCTAACTATGACTAAAGACACTATCTACAAACAAAGGAAATAAAAAAAATTATTCTTCGGTTCAAAGACCCCCCCGTCGGAAAAGAACCGAAAAGAAAAACCAACGGGCGATGAAGTCATGCTTAATTCACAAAAAATTTTCAAATTTCTCCCAAATTTCACACAAGCATCACATTCACCAAAAACTTGTTAAGCACAAAAATTTAGAAATTTTTCTCACCCCACACTTAAAGTCTTGCTATGTCCTCATAGCCTCAAATTAACATTTAAAGGATGAGAAATACTCCCTGAGCCTCTATGCCAAGCTAAAAGCATGCTTTCTTTTCAAGTTCCAGAGATGGTTGTTCGACCCCACACTTCTTCTATTCCATGCTCTTTATCTTCCACCGTCTTGGTACTCAGACTTCCCTCCATTTGTGCTTAACTTTCCACCAAAAACACAAACAAAATGAAAATAACAAAAGCAACACAAAAATCAAAATTACGAATTGTACCTGAGGTACCCTTGGGTTGCCTCCCAAGCAGCGCCTTATTTTATGTCGTGGCCCGACGTGGACTATCCTTTTCAGGACATCCTCATACCTGGGTCCTCTTTCGAGAACCATCTCCTTTTCTTTTGCTGTTTAGAGGAAACAACCTCCACTCTGTTCCTCTATTTCTCCTTCTTCTCAATTTGAAGCCCTTTATCAGACTCAGGCTGAACACTTGTAATTGCCTTTGGCCCTGCACCTGTGGAATCATCCACCCCACACTTATCCTCTACCAACACACTAACCTGACAAAGGTTTCTATAGTGTGCAGATGGGTTCATTTCTTGGTAAACGCAAAAGATTTCTTCTTCATCCTCAACCCTCATTTTCAGGGTCCCTACTTTCAAATCAATCACCGCTCCTCCAGTGGCCAAGAATGGTCGTCCCAAGATCAGGGGTACCTGGTCATCAACCTGAAAATCCAAGACAATAAAATCAGCAGGTATAATGAACTTACCTACTTTTATGAGAAGGTCCTATATTATTCCATCAGGTGTCACTCGCGACTTGTCAGCCAGCTGCAGCATCAACCTTGTCGGCCTCGATTTTCCCAACCCCAAGGTGTTGAATAAGGATAGGGGCATTAGATTGACTGCTACCCCTAAGTCACACAAAGCTCGTAGCACCTCAGCTTTACCAATTTGTATGGGGAGGGTAAAACTCCCTGGGTCTTTGAGCTTCTTCGGCATTTTGCTCAATACCCTGTGACTGCACTCCTCAGTCAGTGCTACAGTCTGGACATCCACCAATCTCACTTTGTTCGCCATTACATCCTTCAAGTATTTAGCATACTTGGGCATTCCCTGCAAGACATCAATAAGAGGCAAATTTATGTGAAGTTCTTTGAAGCTCTCGAAGAACTTTTTGAAGCATTCCTCTTCCTTGCTCTTTCTGAATTTCTGAGGGAATGGTGGTGGTGGTCTTTGTGCTGGCTGCAATGAACGTTCCGCATTTTGTTGGCCAGCACTCTGATTATCTCCCATGTTGATGGATGGTTCTGGTCTAACCAACTCCGGCTGCAACCCCTTTCTCATCTCTTTTGGCACTGTATCAGCTAATTTCTTACCGCTTCTCAAACTGATGGCATTGATCTGCCGGGGGTTAGGATCTGTGTCGCTAGGTAATCCCCCTTGTGATCTCATGTTTTGAGCAGCTGCTATTTGACCCACTTGTTTTTCAAGAATGCGGGTGGCTACTTGCTGATTCGTTAAGTCTGTTGCCTTCCTCGCCTGATTTTATGCTAACTGATTCTGGGTCTCCATAAGTTTCTGCAGTGTTACCTCAATGCTACTACTCAATTTCCCATCATTCTGCCTATTCTGCTGATACTGTTGTTGTTGAGGTAGCATATAATTCTGCTTTTGGTTTCCACCCCAAGAAAAATTCGGGTGGCCCTGCCAATTTCTGTTGTAACTGGTTTCAAAATTCTAATTGTTGCGCTGCACATTACTAACAAAATTGACTGACTCCGGATTGGCTCCACAAGATTTTGCATGGTGCCCATTATTACCACAAATTTCACACCAACTCGGAGCTTGCTGAACTGCATTAACCTGGCCCTGGCGTTGGTTCATACTCAGTTTATTGAACTGAGTCATCATTTGATGCTGGAATGAAGCTAACTGTGCTGTCAAGGCATTCAAAACCATCTACTTCTATCAACCCCGATCTCTTTCCTGCCCCTCTCGATGACTCACTGTGCCACTCTGGATTTCCTTGTGCAATTCTATTCAACAAGGTGTACAACTCATCATAAGTCTTATCCAAGGCTTGCCCACCCGATGCAGAGTTTAGTAATATTTTTGTGTGTGGGTCTAGACTTTCTACAAAGGTATGGGCCATCACTTCATTTGATTGCTTGTGATGGGGGCAATCTCTCAACAATGACTTGAATCTTTCCCAAGCCATATATAAGTTCTCATCAGGCCTCTGCTTGAAACTGAGTATTTCACTTCTCAACCTTGCAGTTTTGCCTGAAGGGAAGAATCTGATAAGGAACTTCTTAGCCAAGTCATTCCACGAAGTTATGGAGTTCGGTGGCTCAGCCTTCAGCCACTTTTTCGCCTCTCCCAACAGTGAAAATGGGAAGAGGGTCATTCGGACATAATCTGTGGACACGCCGGTGGGGACAAACGTGTCACTAATCTCTAAAAAGCTCTGTGAGTGCTGCTGCGGGTCCTCATGTGCCATCCCAGTGAATTGACCACTAGAATGTAACAGCTGCACCATGTTCTGTTTAAGGTCAAAGTGCCCTCCAGGTTCCGGTTTACGGATGCTAGAGGTCACATTCGTCGCTAGTGGGATTGCCACTTCGCGAACTGGTCTTGCTGCCATTGCTTCGGATGACAATTGTGCTTATCCTGCGGGTGGTTGTTGTTGCACCTTTTCTTGAATTCTCATCAGCTTTTGCTCTAGAGCTACTCTCCTTTGCAAATGGATTTGACGTTCAGGTTCCAGCAACGGTTCCACAAGCTCTCTATTTCTAGCCAGCTCGGCAGGACAACCTGTCACCTGCAATTAAGCACACTAAGACCAAGTTTCTCAACACTTAAGGAAATTCAAAAATCACACAAAAATAGATAAATTATCAAAACTTCGCCGAGTCCCCAGCAACGGCGCCAAAAACTTGACGTGCCGATTCGCGCTTCCGCAAGTGTATGGGTCGTGCAAGTAATATAATGGCTCTTTTTAAGAACCGGATTGTCGAACCCACAGGGACTGGACCCATTCCTCTAACTATCCATTTCTATTGTGATCTTAAATACCTCAAGTGTTGGTTATAGACATTTTCAATTGAGATTAATTAAGTCTAAGTTTGGGTCAACTAAATATTCTGAAATCACTCTAGGAGCAACATAGAGTTAAAACCAATTAATCATGCGATCCTACGATTTGCAATGGGTTAAGCATGGTACTATCAATTGTTATTTTACATAATTAGAATTGCATGTTTATGGTCTTTCGAGCCTCTAAACACGGCAATCTAGCCTCACTGCATCATTGTGAGCGAGGAGTTTAATTTTCTAGTCGCGGGCAATCAATTATGTTGTGGTTTACGGGGAAACGATTAGGGACTTTCGTGCGTCTAACCATTTAACTCAACTTAGCCTCACAACTACTTCTTCGAGTGGTGATGTGACATCCCAAGTTGGTCTTTCATAACCCCCGTGTGTCAACCAAGCACGGTGTTAGGTATATTTCTATCCTGACACAAAAATCTCTCCCGAGATACAAACATGCTCCTTACATTCTCATGTCCTGATCTAGGTAATGCTTTCTCAAGCTATTACTCCAGCTAACAAATATGCTTTCATGGTGATCAATCATAAAAACAACCAACAATCCAGAATGCAAGATGAAAACAACAATCAATAACTTAATTCCAAAACAAATTCATAAAAGCACAATCATAATTCATGGCTTCAACCCTAGAGGAAGGGTTCTTGCCATTCATGTTCGTAAAACTACAATTAACTAATACTAAACTAACATACTTACACGAATTTGGTAGATGAGAAGGGAATTTGATAAACCCTAGATGAGTTCTCCCACTTCTCCCTTCACTCCTAGGTAGTTTTCCAGAATAAAATCGTGACCAAATGATTTTAGGAGCTAAGGGTTCAATTTATACTATGCTGAAAAATTGCAAAATTTGGCCTGTGGTGGAACAGCAACGTGTCACGGAGCTGAACGCCCTACTTGACTTCCGTGACACGTTGGTAACGCGTACCCTCACTGGAATGTGCCAAAAAATGCAATTTTTGGCCAAGTGTTGCCGCGTTAGCAGGGTGCCACGGCCCCTATCGCGCAGGGTGCCAGTTATTGCATGTTTTCTTGTTGACTTTCACGTTTTGCTCTTGATTCCATTCCTCCACTTCACCAAATCATGAATTAGTTCCTCAAATGCATTATTAACCTTCAAAAACAAGGACTAATCATGTTGGTTAGTATATATTCACATTTACATAAAATCACATGAAAATGTATAAAATAACTTAGATAAACAAGACTAAATTAAGGTATAAAGCATCACTCGGGCATGCTATTTTTGCCCACGATCAGATACAACAGACAACAGGACAAATCATTACTCCTTCCAAGGGTCGTCCTATGCCTCGTTGGTTCCCAAAATGAAATTTGCAGGACAAACAACGACTCAGACAACGATCTATTATAGGTGACAACGACTCATTGTTTGGGTCGTTCTGTGACAAAAATTTTCTGGTGCTTTCTAATTTTTCATGCAAAGTCTTTGTTTGGTCTAGAAAAGTTTGGGAGTTATACAATATCTCCCCCTTGGGATCATTCGTCCTCGAATGAAGGCTAAAACTGTTGGAAAACTGGGAAGAGAGCTGCAATTCCCAGACTGAGACTATGAATTGATTTCTGAAGGAATGACTGACTCCAAATTGATTTAACCATGCTAACTTAGTTGATACAACTAGGATGCATATTGAAAATATGAATAGAGCTGATGAGTATGGAACTAAACAGAGTATTAGGGAGGAATTTAATACCTGATATTGAAACTGGACTAGAAGGGAATAAATGAGGATATTTAGCCATCGTGTCTGCTTCTGCCTCCCATGTGGCTCCTTCAACTAGCTGGTTCCTCCACAAGACTTTCAGTGAAGCGACTTTCTTGTTTCTCAGCTTACGAACCTGACGGTCTAAGATTTGAACTGGGACCTTTTCATAAGAGAGACTATCCTTTAACCCCATACTGTCTAGTGGCACAACTTAGGTCGGATCACCGATGCACTTCTTCAACAGTAACACATGGAAAAGTGGGTGCACAGATGCTAACTCCGAAGGTAATTCTAACTCATGGGCCATACTGGAAATCCGCCTCAAAATCCTGTAGGGTCCTACATACCTCGGGCTGAGCTTCCCTTTCTTTTCGAACCTCATCACCCCTTTCATGGGTGAAATTTTCAGGTAAACCCAGTAATCTATAGAAAATTCTAACTCTCTCCTCCTCACATCAGCATAAGATTTCTGTCAGCTTTGAGCTGTTTTCAACTCTTCCCTAATAAGTTGCACTTTCTACATAGCTTTATGGACTGATTCTGGCCCTATCAAGGTAGATTCACCAACTTCAAACCACAATATAGGAAACTTACACCTCCTACCATATAATGCCTCAAACGGGGCCATCTGGATACTGGAGTGGTAGCTGTTGTTGTACACAAACTAGATGAGAGGCAAGTGATCATCCCAATAGCCCTTGAAGTTGATAAAAAAATCTCTTAGCATATATTCTAAGGTCTAAATAGTCCTCTCATCTTGTCCATCTATTTGAGGGTGAAAAGTTGTGCTGAGCTTGACTTGAGTACCAAGTCCTTTCTGAAAAGACTTCTAGAAATGCGAGGTGAACTGGGTACCTCTATCTGATATGATGGACAAGGGAACCCCATGTAGTCTGACTAACTCTTGGATGTACAGCCTAGCATAATCCTCTACTGAGTCTATAGTTTTAATTGGGAGGAAATGTGCTGACTTGGTCATCCGATCTACTATCACCCAAATTAAGTCATGCTGCCAGCGAGTACAAGGTAGACCTGTTATAAAGTCCATATTCACTTCTTCCCACTTCCATATGGGTATATGCTAATATCATAAGTCATACGCCCATGTGTCTGATGTTCCACCTTAACCTGCTGGCAGTTCGGGCGCTTAGCCACAAATTCTGCAATGTCTCTTTTCATGCCCTTCCAGCAGTAGATATCCCGTAGACCATGGTGCATCTTAGTGGCACCTGTGTGGATAGAATATCTAGAATTGTGTGCTTCTGCCAGTATGTGTTGTCTCAAGTCACCTACATCTGGTACATATAGTCTGCCCTGGTAACGAAGCACACCATCTCCCCCTTCGGAGAAAGCCTCCACTTCTTTTTTGAGAACTGCTTCTTTTAACTTAAGAAGTATGAGATCTTCATCCTGCTTTGACTTAACTTCAACAACTAACAAAGTTTGTAACCCACTCTGAAGTACTACTCCGCCCTCAGCTGAGTCAATCAACTAATCTCCTAATCGAGATAACCTGTGAATATCTTTTGCCAGTTCTCTTCTACTCTCTTCAATATGAGCAATGCTCCCCATGGACATTCTGCTTAGAGCATCAACCACCATATTGGCCTTGTTCGAGTGGTATAACACACTTATGTCGTAATCCTTCAATATCTCCAACCACCTTCTCTGATGAAGATTCAAGTCTTTTTGACTGAACACATACTGAAGGCTCTTGTGGTCGGTGAAAACATCCACATGAACCCCATAGAGGTAATGCCTCTACATCTTCAAAGAAAACACCACTGCTGCCAACTCGAGATCATGAGTTGAATAGTTCTTCTTATAAACCTTGAGCTGTTTAGAGGCGTAAGCTATCACCTTACCCTGCCGCATCAGAACACAACTGAGTCCAACTCTGGAAGTGTCACAATATACTACAAACCCCTCGTTCCTTCTGGTAAGGTTAAAACTGGAGCAATAGTGAGTCGACTCTTTAACTCTTGAAAACTCTTCTCATATGCATCTGACAATTGAAACTTCACCTTTTTCTGGGATAGCTTAGTTAGAGGAGATGCAATAGAGGAAAATCCTTCTACAAATTATCGGTAATATTCGGCTAAACCTAGGAAACTTCTGATATCTATTGGGAAGTAGGTCTTGGCTAGTCTTTCACCGCTGCTAGCTTTTGAGGATCTACTTGAATACCCTCACTTGAGACCACGTGACCAAGGAAACTCAAAGACTTCAACCAGAATTCACATTTGCTGAATTTAGGTAACAACAGGTGGTCTCTGAGCATTTGTAACACTATTCTCAGATGGTTAGCATGTTCTTCGTCGTTTCTGGAGTATACCAGAATGTCATCAATGAGTACAATGACGAACATGTCTATATACTGCTTGAAAACCCTATTCATCAGGTCCATGAAAGTTTCAGGGGCATTACTTAGTCCAAAGGACATAACCACGAATTTATAATGACCATACCGAGTTTTGAAGGCTATTTTCGGTATGTCACATTCTCTGACTCTAAGCTGATGATACCCCGACCTGAGATCAACCTTGGAAAAACAACTGGCTCCTTGAAGTTGATCAAACAAGTCATTAATCCTAGGTAGGGGATACCTATTCTTAACTATAACTTTGTTCAGTTGACGATAGCCGATACACATTCTGAGAGTACCATCTTTCTTTCGCACAAATAACACTAGAGAACCCCATCGAGAGATGCTGGGCCTGATGAAACCCTTATCACGTAGGCCTTTTAACTGTTCCTTCAACTCCTTAAGCTCAGCTGGAGCCATTCTACAATGAGGAATGGAGATTGGCTGAGTGTCTGGAAGAAGGTTTATGTCGAAGTCTATTTCCCACTCGGGAGGGACTCCGAGAAGATCTTCGGGAAACACGTTAGGGAATTCACTAACAACTGCAACTGACTGGATAGTTGGGGACTCGGAGTTGGAATATTTGACTTGAACTAGGTGATAGATGCACCCTTTAGAAATGAGCTTCCTTACCTTAAGGTAGGAAATAAACCGACCCTTAGGCGTAGAACTACTACCCATCCACTCTAAAACTGACTCATTTGGAAATTGAAATCTGACGACTCTAGTTCTGCAGTAGACTGAGGCATAGCTGGAGTGTAGCCAATCCATGCCAAGGATGAGGTCAAAATTGACCACGTCTAACTCTACTAGATCAGCTGGAATGACTTTACTCAATACTGAGATTGGGCAGTTTCTATACACCCGGCTGGCTCTAACTGACTCACCAACTTGGGTAGAGACTCAGAATGGTTTTGAGAGGACTTCTGGACTGATTTCAAACTAGACAGCTACATAGGGAGTCACGAATGATAGCATGGCTCCTGAATCTAGTAGGGCATACACATCTAGATAGAAGAGATGTAACATACCTATGACCACGTCAGGAGAGCTCTCCTGATCCTGACGAGAGGAAAAAGCATAAAAGCGGTTTTGGCACTGACCATAATCCATACCTGAAGTGTTGGCCTGCTGAGCTGGATGGCTTGCTGGAGCTACTGAAGTGGTAGATTGTGATTTCCCTTGTCCTGCGGATGGACACTCCCTTAGTCGGTGACCTAGCTGTCCACACCTAAAGCAACCCTCTTTGCCCTGAAGGCATTCACCTACATGGTTCTTACCATACTTAGGGAAAGTTGGATAATGATTGTTGGAATTGTAACTCTGGTACTGAGAGCCTAAAGTTCCACTCTTCCGATCCTTACGGGATCGAAAAGTAGGGGCGCTGGCAGAAGTGGGTTCTGGAGTCCTCTGCTGCTGCTGTAGGCGTCTATTGCCGCCAGACCTCTGGTGTCCATATTCTGATTGACCAGTTCTAGCCCACTTGTTCTCTCGCTCCATATCTTTCAACTTTTCTGCCTCAATCTGCTGGGCATGAATGATGAGGCTGGAGAGGTCAATATATTTTATGAGAATCGCGGTCCTACACTCCTTAAGTACCAAGTTTGTTACCCTATTGACAAATTTAAGCATCCGATCCCTTGGCTCGGCTACTATCTCTAGAGCATACCCTGACAACTGCGTAAACTCCAATGCATATTCCTCTATGGTCCTATTACCCGATTTTAAGTTCATGAACTTTGCGACCTTAGCCTCCCTCAACTCCGGGGGGAAGAATCTATCTACAAATGTTGTGGTGAACTCTTTCTCTTCTACCGGTTCCTCTCCTGCTAGTCTCCCTTCCTTCCACTAATCTACCAAATCTGTGCCACCCTTTTCAACTAGTAGGCAGTCAAATCAGCACTCTCTACAGAACTAACACCCAAAATTCGGGTGATCTTCCGCACCTCATCTACAAACTCCTGTGGGTCCTCTCTCACCTTAGATCCATGAAAAGATGGAGGATTAATTTGAGTGAAGTACCAAACCGTAGAAGTTGTTGAGGACCCATTTGTGTTCACTGGAACCACCTTGTAGTTCACTTGATTAGTCATTCTCTGAGCTAGCAGCTGGATTGCCGCTCTGAATTCTATTGAGGATACTTGATCATCCTGAGGGGCTGCTGGAGCTGGTGGAGTAAGTCGGTTAGCATTGCCAGCCCTTCTTCCATTTCCTCGTCTTGGAGGCATAGTTCCACTG
This sequence comes from Datura wrightii, assembly GCA_035772735.1. Taxonomy (NCBI): domain Eukaryota; kingdom Viridiplantae; phylum Streptophyta; class Magnoliopsida; order Solanales; family Solanaceae; genus Datura; species Datura wrightii. The sequence goes on from JASDFA010000007.1 coordinate 105,411,365, forward strand.
AAACAAAATAGAGCATGAGTTAGGAGAATATTTTCGAAATTGAACTTCAACGCACGATAAGGAATATGAACAAAAGGGAGTGTTGCTAATAACGTCTCGTAGCCTCCCCATCATAAGTGTGACACGCTTCACAACAATGAAAAGGACACTACTTGACGCGGCTTTCAGATATCCTAGGATACTCTAAACCTAGTGCTCTAATACCAAGTTTGTCATGACCCGAGTGTATACCCTGTATGAGATACGGTACTTGGAGTCACAAGTAACCTCAAGCCAACCCATGGTGAATCATAACACTAGTAAGTTGAGTAAACATAAGTGGAAGCTTTAGATAAATAAAATCATTTAAGAAAACTGATCTGATAAGAGTCAACACATCTGAAATACTATATTGAAAATCTGTGTCTATGTTTGAAAGCCAGCTACTAAATGATGAGTTGCTGGGATAGGCCCCCAGCTAACTTTAAACTCTATTTGAAAAGTACTAATTGAAGATAAATATCATCCTCGAAAGATGAGGACTCACCAAAATATGCTGCTAATATCGTCTGAGGGAACTACTAACGATGCTGGGGCTGAGAACTTGCGCTTGTATCATGATGTGATACAACATAGAAGGTATGCGTCAGTACTTTGAATGTACTGAGTAAGCGAGAGATATAATAAGCATGGAATAACAAGTAACATAACTGAAATGACATGAAATGACCAACTGAAATAATGAAAACTGATACTAGTGAAATATAACTAATATGGTCAATAATGACCCTGGTTGAAGGTCATAGGCATGTCTTGGATCTGAGGTACTGAACTGAGCTAAACTGAATTGAACAGAGCTGATACTGTACTGACTAGTGGGAGAGTCTATAACCGACATATAACCATGCCCCATTGGTAGGACCCGATATACCTTGCCAGGGTATAAAGGAATAAATTGGGTGATCAAAAAGCTGGGGCCCGATGGGCTAAGTAACCTACGGTGGTAACGTAGTTCTGGGAACTTGGGTGTGCTGGAACCCCGGTCCGCTTGGAGCTAAGTCCTACTCCTACTGGATAGTCCTAATATGACTACTAAGCTGATAGCTTGAAGCTGGAGCCAAAGAATAAGTCAAGGATACTTATCTGGAAGTACCTTAAGAGTCTTATTGGACCGAATACTCTAACTGGTGTTCTAAGACTGGTCAGAGCTGCTTATCTAGAAGCGTCATAACGGTCTAAAGAACAAACTAATAATTGATAACTGATACTGATAACTAGGAGGCACTACAAACACCTCAAGAACTGGCTATAGTCAAACTGATCATCTAACATTACTGAAAGATACTGAAGATATTAACATCATGATTGAAACTGAGATAGCATGCAACTGACTTAGCATTTAACTGATAGTAATAGCATGGAATTTCCAACACTGATATTCAAGCAATATTAAGTTTATACAATTATGCAAGACTCTAATTTCTGTATTCAAGAACTAGGTCTAAAACTTATTTACAAGAAGCAAGTATCAATATGATCTCTAAGTAATGGAAAAATATAGCAGCTCACAACATGAACAACATTCCACATGAATATAATCAAATTCTGACTGAAACATTACTAAATTTCGAAACCTCAAGGCTAGGACTGATTAGAAAATTTAAGTGGGTTTTAGGGAACAAGGGAAGGAAAATTTCCTTGATAAATTCTCACATACCTAGTGATGAAAACCCCAGAGAAAACCCATAAGAAGATCTGAGAAGAAAATCGAACCCTTGCTCCTGCTTTGTGCTTTCTGACAAAGTTCTACATTCTAACTTTTGAGGGAATGAGAGGAATGAAGTGTGAACATAAATTACCCCTCTAAATCCCCTTAATATAATCAAAAATGACATAGTTTAGGGATTAAAATATGGGACGTCACTAAAATAACCCAGAAAGAAAAAATCTGGGAACTGCCCGTTAGTGGACCAATGGGTTGCACAACGAGTTGTTGGTTGACACCATGACTCATTGGGACCAGTCATTGGTTCTGGGCCTAGAAATAGGGCTCACTGGATTGGGAAACAGAAGGATACCATGACTCGTTGGATGAACCAACAGGTTGTTGGTACCTCCCGTTGTCACTGGAAGAAAAAACTTAGCCCCCTCTATTACGGATGACACAATGAATCATTGGTAGAACTAATGAGTCATTGTGTCTGCTCGTGGTCAACACTGTCTTGAACTGAAGGTTGCTGGTTCAGGCAACGGGTGGAAACGATAACTCATTAGTATGAACCACGAGTCGTTAGTCCCACTCATTGGTTTAGGGGAAGGTCTTGCAGGTTTCTGGACCTGGGATACAATGAACAACAGGATGACTTGTTACTCCTTCCAACAGGTTATCCTATGCCTCATTAGTTCTCAAAAGGAAATCTATAGGACAGGCAATGGTCCATTATAGGTGACAACGACTCATTTTCTGGGTCATTCTGTGATAAAAATTTTTTGGTGCTTTCTGGTTTTTCATGCAAAGTATGAGTTGGTCTAGAAAAGTTTCGGGGTGTTACATCAATCCCATATCCTGATCCCCAATCTCCTCTGCAATGACCCTCGAAATGTTGATGGGGTATCTGAACATGATACATGCCACCAATGCTTCTCTGTCTGCACTGAGGGTATTGTCATTCATGGTCGGGGCCAACCGGTGGCGAACTAACATCCAACAGGCTTTTACTATGATGTTTAGTGAATTCTTTGTGACCTGATTTCCGCTAGTGACCCATTCTGCTTCTTCTTTGTCCTCAGTATTAACCCGAGAGAAACACTTAATCTGCCTCCACCTCTTATCAATGCCTAACTGCTTGATTTTTTTCATGGCGTCTGTTCGGGCTTTTGTGGTAACTACACGCCAGTGCACGTGGTCGAACAAGTAGTAAAATGGCTAAAGTAAGCCAAGTATCGATCCCACAGGGACTGAACTAAGGTAATAATCAACTTAAGTGTTAATGAACTCTAACTTTAAAAATGCAGACAACAATTTAAATAGGATTTTTTAGAGTTTGTTTCCTAATTTATACTAATCTAAGACAAAATTATAAAGTGAGTCTGAACTATAGTAATGAGCAAGCTGAGGCTAAAACAAACATGCAGGGAGGTAATTTATCGATATAATTCGGTTAATCTTTCCTTCGGTTGCTAGTCAAGAATTATTGCCTATGGATTGAAACTTTCGTATTCTACCCAACTTAAGAATCATGAACCTTCAACCTACATTTCTGTGATAAAAGAATTTCATGTTCTAGCCATACAAAACCGATTCCTTAATTGACTAATACGACTTTCAAATATATTTCTATTCTGAATGTAAATCAATTCTCAATTTTTCCAAACTAAGAAGAGATCATATCCTACCAATAACTTTCCAATTTCTTTCCTTTTCAAGATAAAACTGGATTTTTTAGATATACATTAACATTGGTCAAACATTAATGCAGTAAGAACAAGAATTGATAGAACAACCGTTGAAGAACAGATGAACACTAAATTCATCAACAATTACATTCCACTACAATTGTTCTTAACCTCAGCAAGAAGTGAATTTAGCCACTCATTTGTGGATTAAACATCATCAAATGAGTATAAATCATACAAAAAACTTAAATAAAGGAGAAAGAGATAGAGAAGAACCCTAGAATTTTCGTCCCCTCAACTGCCTGTAACCCGCGTTCTTGCTCAACCAAGTCGGAATAATTAAAAATAAACCTAAGTGTGCTATTTATACTAGTGGGAATTTTTTCCGGAATAACAAGCAACATGGCACGGAGTGTATCGCGGAGCACTCCCTCCGTGCCACGGTGCAAACGTGGACCCTCACTGGAAATTTGTATTCCAGGTAAATATAGGCAACGTGCCACGGCTTGTATCGTGTGGCATTGCCTCCGTGTCACGGAGGCAACATGGACCTTCACTGGAATTTGCCAAAATGGATCACCCGAAGCAGAGTGCCTCCGCAATGGCAGTGTAACACGGCTCCATCGCGGAGCCCTTATTTTTGCTGCTCTTCCTTGACCTTTTCCACTGCTCGCTTCCGAGTCCATTCCCGATTTATACCAACATGCATCTTAGCTTCCTAAAATTACATTTTTCCTGCAAAATAATACTAATCATGTTGGTTAGTATAAATTCACATTTTAAGTACAAATCACATGAGAATCCACACATAACGATAGATAAACAAGATGAAATAGAGGATTTGAGCATCACTTGGGCATATAATTCTGCCCAAGATCACTTACCCCACACTTAAGACCTTGTTTGTCCTCGAACAATACTCTCACATCTAAAGCAATTAACACCCAGACATAGCTACTTTGGCTCGACAATTCAAGTTACGGCTATACCGATTATTTAATATAGCAAATGATCAAGAAAACATGCATAGTCTCATCAATACCATGACATTCACCACATTAAGACCTCCTAAACTCAAGAATCGACTCTCGATCTCGGCAAACTCATGCAAATCAACTGATCAAGACATCCGACATGAAATTCAATCTCTCGTCAAGCATGTGCCCTCACAACACAAGAGAACTTTCTCCCTTTTCAATCATATGATTTCCAAGGAATTACATGTAGGGGTATATGAACACGATTTTGCTCTCTCTCCCAAAGAATTCACATGCATCATGTCATGAACCATAAGCTTGCCTCTAGTGTATTACTCCACTAATATAAGGATGCGTGATGTAAGATCACGTAGGACTTAATGGGTTGTAATGTAAGCTAAGGAACTAGTAAATATTGGGCTAACCAATAATAGCAACTAGCCTCCTTAAGCGCTTTTCAATACATCCCACCATCATTATGGGCATTGTTTCTTCTTTCATCCTCTCATTCTTGAATTTTTTTCTTTATTTTTGTTTCCAATTCTTTAAGCACACTCGACTTAATAACAAAGATTAGTTATACATCTTTATTTTCTTTAATTTCCACAAGTGCACCCTTAACCTTTTCTTTACTTTCACCACTTCCGCTTTTCCTTCCTTTTCACAATTGTCACTCCTTGACACAGTGGGAAAATTATTTTTCTTGAGCGCTTAAGAGTTTTGGATCAAATTCACGGCTAATGAAAAGAAGGGATTAAGCTCGGTTTCTACCTCTTCAAAGTAAGAAAAAAAAATAGGCTAAAGGCTCAATGGGGCTAACTAGGATGTACATTCAAGGTAGGTATGATAAGAAAAAAAACTTTCGGTTTAATCAAAGAAATGCCTACATCCTTTCCTACAATACACATCCTTCATTTCGTTTCGCACACACACCAGAAAAGTTCTAGACACTTCACAATAGCATGAAATAATCGACACCTCACCTCGCACTCATTGCACATGCTCAACTCAAGACTTATTCACAAACTCTTCAATCAGCTAATTACAAGAATTCAATATTAAGCCTCAATCACACCGAATCGAACTCTATGGCCTAGGTATCTCAACATGTTTACACATTTGCATGCTTTCATACGAATCATCTTTGCATCTCCATATCATGTACAACACGCAACAAGAATTCCGAACCATGAAGTAACGACACATTTGGGAAACAAACAAAAGAAAGAAAATAAAAGAAAAGAAAAAAAACTACTCCTATCGACTACATTTCCCTTAAGACGGTAGTCATCCATCCATCATAGGGAACGATCACTATTTACGACTTCGGTTTAATGGGACTATTCTCGGTAAAAGCACTGAAAACAAAGGCCGAGAAAATCAAAAAAAAATATTTACACAACCAACCAACAACAACAACTCACCACAGCACACAACAACTTAACATTCATTACAACACCGAATTACAGTACAGAACATACGCACAAAATCACAAGGTCACATTTTTTCACAGGCACAACAACACAAAACATAAATAAAAACAAAAACAACAACGAAACATCCAACACCTAACTACTCCCATCCCACACTTAAACCGAACACTGTCCCCAGTGTTCACAAAATTCAGTATATTACAAAGGTGGGTGGTAAAACTTCCTGATCAATCGAAGTATTCCACTTCTTCATCAGGTGTCGTTTCCTCGTCTCCCATATCTGAATCGCCCCCATTGTCCTCATCTAACTCAACATCTGAGTCCTTACGGTGGGTCTCCTCATCAGTGGGGACATCGTCATCTACAGGCTTCACAAAAGCTGGCCCCACTCGGCATAGAGCCCGGGCATTCTCGCCAAAGGGGTAATCTAGCTCGAGTTGCCATAGCTCATCTTCTGTTGCTGGCCTCCCGCCTATGTGCAACTACAGCATCTGCATCCCGTACATGCGGGCCATATATTGATCATCCCAAGTATGTCACTTGGCTAGTGTGAGAACAGGGCCGTGAGTGGTGTCGGGTGCCTTGGTTTTGGTGACGTCCAAGGCACGCCTGTCAATCTGTGGGATGTAGTCTAGGGCCTCTTCCTCAATATCATGTCCCCTCAGGAACGTGGTCAGCAAACCACCGAACTTGTACCTATGCCCTTGATGGAGTTGGGCTCTCTTAATGGCAGAGATGATCACCGCCCCAACATTTATCTCCAGCCCTTTCATCAGGGCATATACCAAACACACTCAATCCCGGGTGACATCTGTCATGTGCACCCCGGGGATCAGGCAGGAACACACAATTTTGAGCCAAATCCTGGCTTCCCTGTTCATTTGAGAGTAAGGCAGTGTCTGATGGTAGCCCCTCTCCTTGTGCCTGCTCCACCGTGCTGTCGAACGGGCTCCATACAGAGTGCGTCTGATGTCCGCATAAGGTGGAGTTATGTTCAGCTGCCAGAGTACATGGGCGTCTGTGTCCTGCGCCCCCAAGATGGCATTTAGGTGATGGGGCTCAAAGGTGACAACCTGCCCCCTTATCTTGACGGTATGACTGCGGAGTGTCGGGTTCCAATTAGCATAGAACTCCCGAATTAGATGGAGATTGCACTCCTTGGGCTCTTCGAAGATGAAGTTCAGCCCGGCAGTGTCAATCTGGTGTACGACTCTGGGGAATTCCTGTGCCAGCGGCTCCCTTGCAATGTGCTCCTCAGGGAAGTATTTGGTCTCTTTGTGCTTTGCATACCATTTCTTCCCTTCGCCAGTCACCCACCGGGTTCGGTATTGACGGCGTTGGCCGCGCGAAACCGCTGGTGCTGCTGGAACTGCTGTTCCCAACCTAATTCTTTTTCTACCGGCGCCCGATGTAGATGCACCCTTTCCCTTGTCTTACCTGCCTGACATTATTCCTGTAACATCGAACAGACAATCCCAATGTTATTCAAGTCAAAATTAGCTTCGAGTAAGGTTGGGTTGAGTTAGGCCACCCCACACTTAGTCTTTAGCCACAGTTCAAAAAATTCGGCAAGACAATCATGCTTTTCCAATTTTTATCAATCACATTGCTTAGTGCATTCAGATAAGTCGATGGAATACTTACTATGTACTACTCAGACTTCGTACAACAAATCACAATATCACCATTGATTCCATTGCATCACATAACACTTAGCAAAAAAAAATTCTCAACCACAACCTATGCAATTCACCAATTTCATTTTTCCGACAATTCCCTTGTCTACTTAGCATATTCAACCTTAATCATGACATAATTCGCATCACCCAACATCCACAACCCAAATTTTTTCACATTTTCAACCAAATTTAGTTTCTTCCTATTCAAATTCTAACCCTAGCTGCCAATTTCGCAAAAATTCAATCAAACATGCATTCATCGAGTTCACATACTCCCCATGATACTATGAACATCAATCAATCAACATTTAAGTGAATTCAAACTTAATTTACACTTAGGACAAGGTTTACTCACCTCACATGCTCAAAAATTGAAAATTTAAGCAAAAATTGAGGTTAAGCTCAAGAACATACCTTTAATCCGATGAAATCAAAGAAAAGTTGAAGAAAATTCGTGCCTAGGTCGTGTCACGTTGGGGGAGGGGGGAATTTAGGGAATTTGTCGCGGAGGGAATGGGAAATGGGGAAAAATGAGGGGATTTCGGGGTTAAAAGGGTGTTTTTCACGCGGGTTACCCGGCGACCCGGTGTGACCCGACGCGAATTACACCTCAACGTCTCACGGAGGGTAACGCGGAGCACCCCCTCCGTGACACGGAGCCATCGCGTAGGTGTTCTGAAATTTGTAAAAATTCTAGAATTGGCTTCAACGTGTCACGGAGGGTAACGCGGAGCACCCCCTCCGTGACACGGAGCCAACGCGTAGGCTCACTGTCCTGCCCCTTTTTATTTTTCTCACCTCAATTTTTCTCCTTTGCAATTCTTTGCATTTTTGCCCTCCGTTTACCTGAAAATCATCTCACAACAAGAAATTGGTTAGAATTCATAGATTTCAAACACAAACACCATTTTTTGTTTTTTATTTTTATTTTTATTTTTTATTTTTCTTTTTTTCTTTTTAACTAATTCTACTCTTCTATTACAATAATTTCACGGGTTGCCTCCCGTGCAGCGCCCGGTTTATCGTCGCGGCTCGACATCATTGACACTCAATCATCCTCTAGAGTGATGGACGTTTTCTCTCAAATAATGTCCTCACCTCAGTAATGCTTACACCGCTGCCCATTAACCAAGAACGTGGCACTTCGATCTTCTTGCCACAACTCCACTGCCCCGTGCGGGGTCATTCTCACTACTTCAAACGGCCTTGACCATTTGGACCACAATTTCCCTAGAAACAGCTTCAATCTTGAATTGAAAAGCAACACTTTCTGCCCCTGCTCGAAAATACGATGCACCATATGCTTATCGTGCCACCTCTTTGTTTTCTCTTTGTAGAACTTGGCACTTTCATAAGCATGCCAACGAAACTCATCAAGTTCGCTGAGTTGAATCAGCCTCTTCTTGCCCGCTAGCTCTAGGTCCATATTCAATTTCCTCACGGCCCAGAAAGCTCGGTGTTCTAGCTCCACCGACAGATGACACACTTTTCCATAGACCAATCGGTATGGAGAAGTCCTAATTGGTGTCTTGTAAGCAGTTCTATAGGCCCACAACGCATCATCAAGTTTGCTTAACCAATAACTACGTTGTGCATTCACTGTTTTCTGGAGAATCTACTTCACTTCTTTGTTCGACACCTCCATTTGCCCACTAGTTTGGGGATGACATACTTAGCTAGCAACTTCTTGAAACTTGCATTGACAAAATGTGCCCCTCCATCACTGATAATGGCTCGGGGTGTCCCGAACCTGGTGAAAATTTGTTTTTTCACAAATTTTGTTACCACCTTGTTGTCATTCCTGGGGCAAGCTAGTGCTTCAACCCACTTTGATACATAATCAATGGCCATCAAGATGTAACGATTACCAAATAACAGTAGGAACGGGCCCATGAAATTAATACCCCATACATCAAAGATCTCCACTTCTAGTATATGCTGCAGCGGCATCTCTTGCCTCCTACCAATTATGCCTGTCCTTTGACATCTATCACACATTTTGACGTATGCCATAGAGTCTCTGAACAGTGTAGGCCAAAAGAAACCTGACTGTAGCACCTTGTGCGTTGTCCGCTCGCCTCCGTGGTACCCTCCATACAATGAAGAGTGACAACTCCTCAAAACTTCTGCAATCTAGCTCTCTGGGATGCATCTTCTCATAACCTGATCCGGTCCCTGTTTAAACAAGTACGGCTCATCCCAAATAAAATACCTACAATCATGCCTCAATTTTTTTCTCTGCTGAGCCGTAGCCTCCGGTGGATAGACTCCACTCACTAGCAAATTCACTATGTCTGCATACCATGGTATCTCAGCTTCCCCTATTGCCAAGAGCTGCTCATTCGGGAACTCCTCTTTGATGCTGTCACCTTTCTTCACATGCCACCGGCTTTCCAATCGCGATAGGTAATCTGCCACTTGATTCTCGCTCCCCTTTCTATCCCTAATCTCTAGGTCAAACTCTTGCAACAAAAAGATCCATCTGATCAGCTTGGGCTTTGCATCCTTCTTGTTAAACAGATATCGAATCGCTGCATGATCGGTATACACCACCACTCTAGAACCCACCAAATATGACTTGAATTTATCAAACGCGAAGACCAATGCTAGCATCTCCTTTTCTGTGACTATATAATTGACTTGGGCAGTGTCCAGTGTTTTGCTTGCATAATAAATAGAATGAAAAATTCTATTCCTCCGCTACCCCAATACAGCTCCCACAACCACATCGCTTGCATCACACATCAGTTCAAATGGTTGTTCCCAATCCGGAGAAATAAGGATAGGTGCTTCTATCAATTTCTGCTTCAATTCCTCGAATGCTTTGAAACACTCATCATCAAACTCGAACTTCACCTCTTTTTCTAGCAACCTGCATATTGGTCTAGAAATTTTGGAGAAGTTCTTGATGAACCGTCTGTAGAACCCTGCATGCCCGAGAAAACTGCGAACACTCTTCACTGACACAGGTGGTGGTAGCTTTTCAATAACTTCGATCTTAGCACGATCGACCTCCAACCCCATGAAAGATACTTTATGGCCAAGGATGATACCCTCCTTGACTAAGAAATGATATTTCTCCCAGTTGAGTACAAGGTTGGATTCTTCACAGCGAGCTAGCACCCTGTCAAGATTCTGCAAACAAGTAGCAAACGAATTACCGAAAACAGAAAAATCATCCGTAAATACCTCTACAAAATCTTCCACCATGTCGTGAAAGATAGCTATCATGCATCTCTGAAATGTGGCGAGTGCATTGCATAACCCAAACGGCATCCGCCTAAAAGCATATGTCCCATAAGGACATGTAAAAGTAGTCTTCTCCTGATCCTCCGGTGCTATGGCTATTTGGTTATAGCCAGAGTACCCATCAAGGAAACAATAATATTCTTGTCCAGCCAATCTGTCCAATATTTGATCAATGAATGGGATAGGATAGTGATCTTTCCTTGTGGCTTCATTGAGCTTTCTGTAGTCCATGCAAATCCGCCAGCCTGTGACGGTGCGAGTAGGGATCAACTCATTTTTCTCATTGGTGACCACGGTCATCCCTCCTTTCTTTGGGACACACTGAACGGGGCTGACCCATTCGCTGTCCGAAATAGGATAGATCACACCTGCATCAAGCCACTTAATTACTTCTTTTCTAACCATGTCCTTCATCACCGGATTCAACCTTCGCTGAGGCTGAACAGTTGGCTTTGCTCCTGTCTCCATGAAAATTTTGTGTGTGCAAAAAGCTGGATTGATACCCTGAATATCTGACATTTTCCAGCCCATTGCTTTCTTCCTTCTTCTGAGGACCACCAATGCTTCCTTTTCCTGTGCCTCCGTCAATTCTGCAGAGGGGATGACTGGCAAAGTATCCTCTTCCCCCCAAAAGACATATTTTAAATGGGGAGGCAATGTTTTCAATTCCAGCTTTGGTGCTTCCTCAATAGATGGTTTCGGCAATGGTTCCAAGGACCTCCTTAAAGGCTGAAAGTCATGCTTCCTGGGATATCTTTGTGGTTCATTTAGCATTTACACCATCTCATAAGTATCCCTATCTCCGAAATGATCGGAGCTCATCAATGCTCTTTCCAATGAATCTCGAGATTCAACAATCTGAAGGATTTTTGCTTGATTTAACACATTGATTGCTGAAAGCTCCTCATGTATGGCCAGAAGCTTCATGGCCTTATATACATCAAATACCTCCACTTTGTCATGCGCCCGCATAGTCAGCTGCCCTGCAGCTACATCAATCAAATCTCTCCCGGTTGCCAAGAAAGGACGTCCCAAAATAAATGGGACTTCCGCATCCGGCTCAAAATCCAGAACAATAAAATCTACCAGGAAGATAAGGGAGCCCACTTGCACCAACACGTCCTCCACAATGCCATCTGGTCTGGATAAAGAACGGTCCGCTAACTGCAAGATCACCGTCGTTGGTCTAGGACTGCCTAGCCCCAACTTCTTGAACACCGATGTCGGCATCAAGTTAATACTCACTCCCAAATCGCATAATCCGCGAGCTCAGATACTTTGCCCAATTGTGATTTGAATTGTAAAGCTCCCAGGGTCCTTAAGCTTTGTTGGCAACTTGTTCTATATCCGGGAAGTGCACTCCTTAGTCAGCGCCACCGTAGCATACTCCGTCAATCTGCTTTTGTTCGCTACAATGTCCTTGATATACTTTGCATACTTCGACACTCCCTGCAAAACATCAACAAGAGGTAAATTAATGTGTACCTGTTTAAGCACCTCCATGAACTTTTTGAAACAAGCTTCCTCCTTGTGTTTCTTTAATCTTTGAGGGAACGGGGGGGTGGTCTTTCTGCTTCAGCTACCTTCTCCTTTCCCCTCTCATCATTCTGTTCCCTTTCTTTCTCCACTGCTCCTGACTGCTGAGGTGGTCTTTCTGGTTCCACCTCCTTGAGTTGTAAACCACTCCTTGTGGTCACTGCATTTACTTGCTTGGGATTCGGGTCAGTGTCACTCGGTAGTCCTCCTCTTGGCCTGGTGTTTTGAGCTCCAGCTAGTTGTCCAAACTGGTACTCCAACGCCTTTGTAGCTAACTGATTGTTCTTTATATCTGCTGCCAATTTCACATAATCAACCCACAATTGAGCTTGGTTAGCTATCATTGTTTTAAACATTTCCTCAATGTTGGGTGGTGGTGGAGGAGGTGCATTGTTGCTTCTGTATTGAGTGTGATAGTTCTGCTGCCCTCCTTGATTTCTCTGCACACCCTGATTCGAACTCTGCCCTTGATGGCTGTTACTACCCCAAGAGAAATTCGGATGATTCCTCCAATTCGATTTGTAGTTGTTGCCATACTGTTGGTGATTATTTCTCTGTACATTCCCCACAAAGTTCACCGAATCAGGATTTGCACCATAATACTCAGCTGAGTGTTCATTACTACCGCATACTTCACACCAAAACTGCTGCACTACATTAACTGGGGCTTGAGGTTGATTCAAGCTCATATTGCTGAAGTGGGTGTTAAGTTGATTTTGCAGCGCAGCTATCTGTGCATCTATAACTGTAAAACCATCCACTTCCAAGACTCCTGCCGCTTTCCTTGTTCCTCCTCTAGAAAAGTTCGCATTCCACTCTAGATTTCCCTGCGAAATACGATTCAACAAAGTATACAGCTCCTCATAAGTCTTTTCTAATGCTTGCCCCCTAGCTGCTGAGTCTAGCAAAATTTTTGTGTGGGGTTCCAAACCCTCTATGAAAGTATGCACCAGCACATCATTGGGCTGGTGATGGTGAGGACAATCCCTTAGCAATGATTTGAACCTTTCCCAAGCTTGATACAGATTTTCCCCCTCTCTTTGTTTAAAACTTAGAATCTGACTTCTAAGTTTTGCTGTTTTCCCGTATGGAAAAAATCGTATCAAAAATTTTCTTGCAAGATCATCTCAAGTGGTGATAGAGTTAGGTGGCTCAGCTTTCAACCACCTCTTTGCTTCTCTCAATAATGAAAATGGGAATAATGTAAGCCTTACGTAATCGTATGATACTCCGGCGGGGATGTAAGTGTCACTTATTTCCAAAAAGTTTTGGAGATGTTGTTGTGGATCTTCGTGAGGGAGACCTGTGAATTGCCCGCTGGTGTGCAGCAATTGCACCATATTCTGTTTAAGCTCAAACCTCCCTCCCGGCTCAGGTTTGCGAATACGTGATGTAACATTGTTAGCATGTGGGATTGCCACTTCGCGAACCGGCCTAGCTGCCATTTCTCGGGCACTAACACTGCCCTTACAAGTGGTGGATTCTGCTATTACTCCAGGATTGTCTGTCTGAGCAATTGTAGCTTTCTCTCAAGATCTTCTCTTCTTTGACGATGGAACTGTCTTTCCGGCTCTAAGTATGAATCCACCAACTCCTTGTCTCTTGCCAGTGTTAAACAATTTAAATAGGATTTTTTAGAGTTTGTTTCCTAATTTATACTAATCTAAGACAAAATTATAAAGTGAGTCTGAACTATAGTAATGAGCAAGCTGAGGCTAAAACGAACATGCAGGGAGGTAATTTATTGATACAATTCGGTTAATCTTTCCTTCGGTTGCTAGTCAAGAATTATTGCCTATGGATTGAAACTTTCGTATTCTACCCAACTTAAGAGTCATGAACCTTCAACCTACATTTCTGTGATAAAAGAATTTCATGTTCTAGCCATACAAAATCGATTCCTTAATTGACTAATACGACTTTTAGATATATTTCTATTTTGAATGTAAATCAATTCTCAATTTTTCCAAACTAAGAAGAGATCATATCCTACCAATAACTTTCCAATTTCTTTCCTTTTCAAGATAAAACTGGATTTTTTAGATATACATTAACATTGGCCAAACATTAATGCAGTAAGAACAAGAATTGATAGAACAACCGTTGAAGAACAGATGAACACTAAATTGATCAACAATTACATTCCACTACAATTGTTCTTAACCTCAGCAAGAAGTGAATTTAGCCACTCATTTGTGGATTAAACATTATCAAATGAGTATAAATCATACAAAAAACTTAAATAAAGGAGAAAGAGATAGAGAAGAACCCTAGAATTTTCGTCCCCTCAACTGCCTGTAACCCGCGTTCTTGCTCAACCAAGTCAGAATAATTAAAAATAAACCTAAGTGTGCTATTTATACTAGTGGGAATTTTTTCCGGAATAACAAGCAACGTGGCACGGAGTGTATCGCGGAGCACTCCCTCCGTGCCACGGTGCAAACGCGGACCCTCACTAAAATTTGCCAAAATGGATCACCCGAAGCAGAGTGCCTCCATGATGGCAGCGTAACACGGCTCCATCGTGGAGCCCTTATTTTTGCTGCTCTTCCTTGACCTTTTCCACTGCTCGCTTCCGAGTCCATTCCCCATTTTTACCAACATGCATCTTAGCTTCCTAAAATTACATTTTTCCTGCAAAACAATACTAATCATGTTGGTTAGTATAAATTCACATTTTAACTACAAATCACATGAGAATGCACATATAACGATAGATAAACAAGACGAAATAGAGCATTTGAGCATCACTTGGGCATATAATTCTGCCCAAGATCAGTGTCCACCTGGTAGTCATACTCCGGTGTAATGTATGGTTGTATGAATTGGGGCCCATATAACACCCGAGCAATAGTGCGCTCAGATATATCAACATTTCGACCTCGTACCATGACGCTCTCCAGCTTGGGTTGATCTTTTAATTTTTTCTCTTCCTTTGCTTTCTGCTCTATGGTTTCCAAAAAATTAGTGTAGAACTCCCAAACAATCTCTGAAGTGTATAGATCTGGGGTTTTAGCCATCCAATCAAACCCATAAAAGCTGAATATCCGCTTCATCTCCTCCGCCTCATTCAGTGTATTGGTGAGGATCTGCGGGTTTTCTTGAATACTCTACCTAGGTTTTTCTTGGTGGTGAGCGCAATACCCTGTTCATAAATCTCCTGGGCTCTTGGTACTCTCCACCGAATAGTACGGTTCTCCGTAGGTGGAGTCTGCTCCTGCTCGACATTGGCTACCTCCTCCTCAGACCCGGATTCACTGTCTCCATCACCATATTGGTCTTCCTCGGATCCTTCATCATAATTAAAGCTACTTCTGGACTCTTGGGCTCTTTCTCATCTCCCTTCTCAGACTAGGAAACACCAGCAGATGTGGCAGTGGCTGCCTCAGCCTAGGCTTTAGCTTTCGCCCTAGTGGTTTAGGACCCGTCAGTGTCATATGTGTTGAACTTGTATTCCTCCACTTAATCACTGGGTGTTTTACCCACTTATTCGGATTCGGAGGCTTTATCTATCAATTCCCTCTGAGTAGCTGCTTTGGATGCTTTCCCTTTCTGAGTCATTGTACCTGTGGAGAAAAAGGGTTAGAATACCAAACCCGAGAAAAGAAAGCAAGGAGAAAAGTCCTCTGTAATTTTTCACGGGTCTATAGTACGAGTCATACCTTGGAGGTATGATCTGTACTAAGACTCGTGATGTCTTAGATCAATGTTACGCCTCTGAGGTACAATTTATACCACGAAGGTAGGATCCGTACTACGAGTTGTATGAGGATGCCCCTTAAAAACCCATATTCTGTATTTTTCCACGACTCATGGTATGACTTGTAAGTCAATTCCACGAGTCCTAGGAAGGATCATACTGTCAGTTTGGAGTTAACCCTTTTCAGACTCCTTGTATGATTGCAGGTATGACTCGTAGTAGGATACTACAAGTTGTACTAGGTTTCGTACCTCTTAATTTTTACATGTTTGGCTTGGGACAGTCCCAACAAGCCATCCTACAAGTTGTAGTATGAAACCTCGAGTCGTAGGAAGGCATGTGAAGCCTATCCCTGCCTTATTTTCAAGTCAGCTTGCAGGTGAATTTAATTTTGTGTTGGGTACTCAGAATTACACAAGTCTAGGCATGCATTCATCACATTTTAACAACTACCCATTCCTCCCCTTTTTATTCACAACCCATAACTCAAGTTTTAGTAGTTCTTGTCCAATTTTTAACGTGTTCGACTCCTACCCAGTTACACATTTACTTTTTCACATCATTGATGATTGTCCTATTCTAGTTTTCATGCATTTTGAGGACTTCTAGTGATTGCACAAATCCACATAAGCATATAGGTTTTTTTTTACCCAACTCAAAGTATAACACTTACTTGAATGATGCAAAATTTTTCTCACTTCGACTGAGAATCAGTGACTAGGGTTGGACTTCGAGTTTAGAAATGTTAATCAAGCAAAAATCTTGCTCAATTGATTGTGACCTTTAGTTACAGGTGTGAGGAAGTCGTGGGTGCTTTCGTGAGTTCAAGTTAGCGTACGTAGGAGAAGAGTGTGACAAGTTTGAAGTTTAAATAGCTTTTAGGGTAGAAAAAATCTGGGTCGATTCGGGTTATATTAATCATTTTGACCTATCACGACTTGTATCACGAGTCGGAGGAAGGACCTATGACTCGTCCCTAGGACTCGCAATAGAGATGTTAAGAAAACTTACATGTGGACCTACGAGTACATCCTACGACTCATACCATGAAGGTATAATCAATACTATGACTTGTAGGTCACTCTTACTTTGAGGTCCATACCTTGCATAGTTTATATTTACAATGAGTACTACGACCCGTACAATTAAGCTACAAGTCGTAGGACTAACCGTACCCTAAACTCATGGATTGAGATACGTCTTTGCTTCTCACCAGAACTCGTATTATGGTCCATACAATCCTCTTATGAGTTGTACTGAGAGTCGTAGCACTAGCCTGTTATGCAATTCTTCTACCACCTATTTTTGTTTCTCCTACACACTGAGCACACATAAGTCAATAAACTTGGGTTGCCTCCCAAGAAAACACTTGATTTAACGTCGCGGCACGACGCAGGTGGTTCGGTTACACAGAATTCACCAAACCACCTCATGGATTACCTCCCAAGAAGCACCTAATTTAATGTTGCGACACGACGCAAGTCTCTTGACTACTCAGACTTCTTCAAGAAACTCAGACTCATCCTCAATTGCTGAGACCACTCTGTACTCATTTGGTTGCTTAATTGACCAGTAGACATTGAATGTGACCTCTTCTTTATTGAGTCTGAATTTTAATTGCCAGCCTCCATAACTATTGAAGCCCTCCTAGGGGCAAGGAATTGTAGCCCCAAAATGATAGGGACCTCAACGTCAACCTCGCAATCAAAAACCACGAAGTCTACTGGGAATATAAATTTGTCCACTTTAACAAGCACATCAAATAGGATCCCCACAGACTTCTTCACACACTATAAGAAATTTAATTTTAACGACCAACTCTTAACGATGAAATACGAATCCAATCATTAAATGTGTATATATAGCGACAGAACGATTTTCCGATCGTTTTAACTCAATTTTCAATTTAATATTAATAAAGGAATAATATACGAACACTAAAAGATTACATATGTGGTTGTTGATAATAAATAAAAAATGGCGTTGGCTATTTAATTTCCCTCATTTATTTCACACCGACCACGTCTCTCCCCCCCCCCCCCCCAATTAATTAAAAAAAGAGTTACACTTCAAGTATAACTCTCCACCGACCCAATATACGCTTTTCCTGTTTCTGCTTAATTTTTGTTAGGAAATCTGCAAAGAAACACACCTAATTCCTCTCCAAATTCCAGGTTTGTTGAAGTAAATCAGCCGTATGTCTCTGCTCCAACGTCTTTAAAAGGAAATCAATGCGCGTTTGTGTTGATCGAAGAACACATTCCAGTGATTTTAAACGAAAATCAGCCTCTGCATATTGCTCATCGTCACCTGTTTCTTACAGGTTTGGTCGCTGCGATTGATATCATCCCGACAATTCTTGAATTTTCTTTAATTCAAGGAAAGTTTATGTTGTTTTAACTGTGAATTTTTTTATGAAACCCCTTATTTTTTTAATTTTGAATGCACACCGTATGGTTCCATCTAGGTTTCTTTTTCCCTTTTTTTGTTTCTGTGCACTGGGCATATGTTCTTCATATATTGCATGTACTAATGTGATTAGTTATGTTAGTAGACAAATTATTATTGAAATGTTAATCTGATAATTTCTGATAATCTCTAATAATTGTTAAATGAGGTGGAATTGAGTTTTCTTTAGTTACCGCAATGCTCTCGGTTTTCCAAGTTATTATTACATAAGTTTGTTAAACTGATAATTACTGAAGATAGTTTCTGATAACTTGTTAAGGAGGTGGAATTGTGTTTTTTAGTCATTCATGTTTCCTGTAAATGTGTCTTGGGTATTTGTTCTCTTTTGAGATTAATTAGAGTTGCTGAGTGTGAATCTAAATTTATTTGCTTATATGGATTGATAATAATGGTTGTAGCTACTACTAGCTGCTAACTGTGAATCTGTTGCTAAGTGTGAATCTATTGTTGAGTGGGAATCGGTTGCTTTAGCTGCTGCTAACTACTACTAAAGTGCTTATTGCTTAGGGCTCTTAGGAATTTAGCTGCTGCTGTATAATAGTGTGTTCTATTCCTAATCTTTTTTTAATTGATAGGATGTTTTCTAGTATCAAATGCAACAGATTCATCAATAGAATTTAGTTATCCTTTTTAATTTCTTCTGTTATCTTCTTTAGAAATAATGTGAACCACTAATAGAAGAGAGTAAACCCAGGTAGTGAAACAATAATCAATATAGTTATTTCATTCTTAAACCAAATGGTGGTAGAAGTACCCATGAAATACATACAAAATTAATGCTAGCTATGTCAACTGCCATAGATATTTTCTAGAGAACAACTAACTTTCAAATATCTCCTTTTTGTAATTTTAACCTCAAATACTATTCTTTTAAATTTAAATTTCACCAAATCATGTACAAACGTCTACTAAATAATGACACAACATCTTCTAATATTGTAGAACACACCAGACATATAACTTCCTACAAAAAGGGGGGAATTAATGCATCATCCACATATAATTCCTTACAAACAAATCTGTAGCTACAATTTTAGTTAAGCCCCAAAAAAGGAACAGATTAGAAGAGGATATGGGCATTGATGTCTATCTCAGAACTATGTTAAAGCTAGTATAATTTTTACAATACATGGTTATAATTTGGCCAACAATATCTTTAAACAATATCTCATGAGAGGATGAAGAATTATTCTCATTGATGATAATTTGGTGATAAAATTTGCTATTTTTTTAAAATCTTGACTTATAACTCTGGTAAGTAAAAATGCAAAGGAAGCAAAACTTGAATAGTGACTCCGTTTCAGCAATCTTTGTAATATTTCATGGATGCGGTCATTACTGAAATACCCAAAGTCTAATAACCTCAACAACTCGGGGGATCCATGATTTGAACTTTATGAGTTTGTGCTTGAATTCTACCAAAATCCATTTGATTTACCAGGTTTGATATCAATCATACTTAGTTAGTGTATTTTTAACACATACAAAGTCCTAGCGAAAGCTAATGGGTTACAATGGACCCATATGTATAACTCTACCTCCTCCCCTTGTCTGCCGCAAATCTTATTGAAACTTTGCAATTTTTACGTTTAAGAATATAAGTTCATAATTTCTAAGTTTATGAATGACTTTGATGTTGTTGTTTTTACCCCTAAAGGGGGGAAAACTGTTCAATAAGTAATCTAATTTTTGTCTCAAGTTTAATATGTGATCTCTTCAACTTCTTGATCCCAAATAAAGCAGTTGTTGAATAGGCTGACACTTTGAATTCCTCACTCTTTTGGATTCCTTTTCTATGATTTCTATCTTTGATTGTAAAAATAATGAACTATAATTCTATCTGAATATAGAAAATTTCTTGTTCATGTATTCGTGATCATTAACTAACTTGTATCAATTCAGGTTTGTAACTGTATAATAGTCAAAATTTGTTGCTGATACAATTTAAAATTCATTAATTTATGGTTTCATCTATTTCGAATGGCCATGTCTTTCTAATTTTCTTTTAAGGTGTTAGAATAAGTCAGACAGACCCCTGTCTTACCTAAAGTTGTTGGTATGTGTTGCATTGATAGAGCTACCTTTTAGTTTCGGTCTGTCTTGAAGTACTCAGTTTATGCATCAATGGATTGTTATGCTTGGATCAGAGATTGGGAGTTTCCTTTTCCTGTTATTACTACTTTCAATAATAAATTTTTATCTATGTTGTAGGATATACTCATTACAATGTTCGAGTTGCCAATCTTTTATTATGCAAGGACATTGTCATAATCTACAGTAGTAGTGTAGGAATTAGGATAGAGCAGATCTATATTTCCATCCAAACTCAACTAAGATCGCAGGTTTTGATATTATTATAAAAGACTACAAAATTACATACTCGAACCCAATAGGTGCACCTAATTATATATAATAATCTACCTCCTACTGCATTTGCTACAGCGCGCACAAACGTGGAATAAGAGAATTAATGCATAGTAAGAGATTTTTAACTAAATATTATTCAGTCCTATTTGGAGTAGTTCTCTTAAGCTGCACACACCCCACTTTCAGTAATCTGCTGGAGTTTTTTAAAGAATACAGAGTTTTTTAAAGGTGCAAGTGGCACAAAGTAGGAAGGTCCACACTTTTAGGCAGATGGAGTTGTTGGAAAGTAATTAATGTTGATTGTTGAATACGTAATTTTGACAAATTTAGCAAGGGTTTATAGTTGAGGATTATCGGAGTAGGTAGACTAATAAATTAAATATGGATGAATGTAAGTAAAAAAAAGGGAGGTGGATTTGTGTTTTTGGCTTATGTAGTAGACATGACATCAGCATTGCACGTACCGTATATGTTCAGATCATTTAGTTCAACTCTTTTCAGCACAATTTCTACTACCTCAGAGGCTACTTGCACAAACTTGCGTCATCCCTCGCTTTTGTTTTCAGTATTTCTTGCCATTTGCAGAGAGGGAGCAATTCTTAGAGCTGATAAATTGGGAGTCAAAGTCTAAGCGTTGCAGCATTAAACAAGGTAGCTTAATGCCCCTCCCTGCCTATTATATATATTCTACTGATTGATAGAGTATTAATTTCCTTAATTAAAAGCAGAATGAGGCACTAAATGGAGGTGGGACATTATTTGTGAACAAACATCCTAACCTTAGAGTACAAGTAGTACATGGAAATACCTTAACAACAGTTGTTATCCTTAATGAAATTAACCCGAAGCATATCACTGAGGTTTTTTTTACAAGAGCCACCTCTAAACTTGGAAGAACTATTGCTCTTTACCTTTTCACTAGACATGCTTGTGTCCTTGTAAGTATGTTAATTAATTAATTAATTAATTATATACATGCATGATTAATATTATGTTTGTTTATTCAAGAATATATTTGGTCAAACGTCTTTTAGATGCTAACTTCATCTACTGAAATATTTCAAAAGATTCAAAAGGAAGCTCTAGCTGAATACCAAAAGTACCTTGTCCAGGTCACAAAGTATCAGGCAACTAAAAAAAGCAAGGTACATACATATAAAGTTAGCAACGGGTTATGCCGATTAGTCAATTTTTGGTGAATAAATTATTATAGTTGGAAAAAAATTGAATATGAGGAATGATTTGAAGTATTTTGTAACCATATACAGCAGTGAGGTTGAAGTCAATATTATGCGAGTGGCAAGACATAGTCCCATAGATCCGTTGTATGAATTATCAAAGGGTTGAATTACCAGCCTTTGCACTTCTGCTATTACAATGTATGTATGCCTAAGTTTAATTCTTCATCCTAGCATTAAGTCCAATTTCTTTGTAGATTTAGTATGTCGGATCTGTTTTACTGGGTAAGTTTGAAACTCTATAATCACAGTCTTTATGATTACTTGGTTAATGTTAGCAGCTCTACAATAATGTAGAGCCTACTTTATTGTTGTAGCCTATGCTTCAATTTTTGTAGTGTTTTGAATTTTTCGATCCTGTGTATAGATAAGATCACCCTCATTATTCCCTACACAAAAAGTTATGAACTCCTCTCTAAATTACCCTTGCTGATACTATTAGTCTTTTCTCTGAATGCCCAACCATCTCACTAATCATTACCATATCTCAGTTAGCTATTTCACATTGGATTATCGAGTTGATATATAAGTTACTATTCACGTGCGCTTTTAGAAACTTTAATGTTTTGCATCCTTTTCAGTAAATATGTTGATATCTATGTTTCTTCTTGAAGAGTTTATTCTTTGTTACTAAACTGACATAAACTTCTTTTTTTTACAACTCAAGAATTTGAATATGAAGAATCTATCTTTCAAGAAAGCAAGAAGCAAGCTGAAGTTCTAGAGGGCTTTTATTTTGTTTTTGAGTAGTTTAAAGATATTATATATATATATATATATATATATATATATATATATGTTGTATTTTTTCTTTTTAGGAGTTGATAAAGATGATTTCATAAAACTTGGATATGATATATCTTTCTTTAGTTCTTTATATTAATAATGATATTTTATATGAATTTAATTATTTAGTGTATTTTTGGATGTGTGTGAAATAATAATAATTATTTAGTACTATAAATTTTTGTATAGTAGAGAATGAAAATATGATCTTTGAAACTCTTTTACGATTGGCTTATCAAATATTGAAATAGCCATTAGCGAAGGGAAATTTGGTTTTTAAAAGTACTGATGTTGGAACTAACATACAACTAATGAAATAAATGTCGGTTGTTATAAGTGCTTGGACTAGTTAAATTTATTGTTGTTAAAGATTTTTTAACGACTGGATGTTGAATTAACAAAGGGAAAATTTGGTCGCTAAAAAGGACGTATAACGATCGAAATTTATGTTATCGTTAAATGTTCTTTTAACGATCGGGTTCAAATTTGGTCGTTAACTTTTAACGTCAAGGATTTTAACGATCGGGGAAGATCAAATTTTTTCTGGTCGTCATTGACATTTAGCGATCGGATTCGAACTTTGAACGATCAAATTTCCCCTCGCTAAAGACCCTTTTTTCTTGTAGTGACAGTTCGGTCGGCCATCAACAACCGCATTGTAGTCGGTGTGGGGGCTCCCAAGCCCAACTGCTTAAACACAGCTAACAACATCAGATTGATGCTTACTCCCAGGTCGCAGAGTGCCCTCGTGAACTCAACATCAATAATTGTACATGGGATGGTGAAGGCACCTAGACCTCCTTCTTCTGGGAAAGAACCAGTGAGGCTATAGTGCTACAATGATGCAAGTTATCCATAGGCTCGTAGCTCACAGATCTCTTAGTACAAGTTTTTTCATAAACTTGGCGTATCCCGACATCTATTCCAATGCCTCGACCAATGGTATGTTTACAGTAATTGTTTTAGCATTGACAGGAATTTCTGAAACTTACCATTCTCCGCCTTCTTCTTCATTCTTTGAGGGAATGACGGCGGTAGTCGTGGAATAACCTTATAAATTTGTGTGGCTCCTTGTTTCTCTCCTTTTTTAGCCTCAGGCTCCTTCTCAACAACTAGAGCTTTAGTCAACCTAACATCCTCATCATGCTCATTCTCAGCAACCTCTTCTTCATCATCAATTATGCTTTCTTTCTTCCTTTGAAGCTCAACTATAACAGGCAGAGGGGGATCAACTGTGGTCTTTCCACTCCTAATCATCATAGCCATGCAGTGACCATCATTCTTCAGATTTTGGACTGTGTTGCTAGGTAGTGTAACCTTTTGCCTAGGGTTCATGGATGCTGACAGTTGCCCCAGCTGCTGTTCAATCTGCTTGATAGCCGTAGTATGTGACTCAACTCTTTGACCCATGTTAGATATATCTTCATGGATGTATTTCAGCTGATCATTGTAGATCTAACCTTCTTTAGCATCTCAACCATCATGCTCTCCAACTTTGACAGTCCAGCCTCCCTCTCACGTACATTTGGAGGCACGCACAATCCTACTCAATCGTTGTGGTAACCGTCATTCCTTCTCCATTTTCCCTCACGCTCATGACCTCGGCTTTTGTCTTTGTAGCCATTTTTGGTTGTAATTGTCTCTGTATTTGTTTCGACCTTGGTTTTCAGAACATTGGCACCGAGTTTCTTATCCAGACCCCTTGGCGTTAGCTCGGACATCCGTCACCTGGTTGTCTAAGAAGTTTGCCTCCTCCTCGAAATCTGAGTGCCCTGCCCCTAGTTCATGTCCCTATATCCCCACTGCATTAACTTTTCTATCTCCACCTCCCAAGATATGATTCATGAGCAGGTCCAATTATGTGCGCATATGGGCCAATTATTGGTCACGTTCTTCCTCCTTCCTTCATTGGTCTGCAATCAAAATAACAACATATGTTTACCAGACGCCGCTTCTGCTTCCCGAGTGTGCCATGCTCTGTTCATTTTCATCACTCTGTCTAGAATAGTGGTAGCTTGTTCCCAGGTGTGGCTCATCAGTGTTCCTCCTGCCAATGTGTCTACTACAGCTTTAGTACTATTATCCAGTGATCCATAGAAAATCTCCAACAAACTATCATCAGGAATTGTATGGTTTGGGCACTTGGTCAACTTCTTTTTGAATCTCAACTAGGTTCCATGAAGTGCCTCTGTCTCCCTCCAGTTGGTAATGGAGTCGTTGGGCAACTCCGATAACCATAAAGTGGCCTCCCATAACAGAGAGAAGGGGTAGAGTCTTAGCCTTAATGCATCCTGGTTGACTCCGGGCAACCTGTATGCCTTGCATATTCCAACAAAGTTCATTAAGTGCAGGTTGGCATCATCAGCTGCGTGACCACTAAACACCCCCTTCATGTTCAACAATTGGATCATGGTGCTATTGATGTCAAATTTTGCCCCAGCAAGCAAAGGTGGTGGTACAGTAGCTCCGGTTGACCCGACTTCATCAATGTTTGGGTCATCCTCGTCAAAGAATTTAGGGGCATATCTTTGGCCTCTGTTGCCCCTTCCACGACAACTAGCATTGAAGACCTCATCTCGAGCATCATCGGCTTCCTGAAGTGCAGCTTGTTGAGCTAGCAAGGCTTGCCTAGCTTCTTCGGCAAGACGGGCATCTCTCTGCTCTTGGTTCTCCATCCTTTGCAGTATTCTTTCCAATTCAAGATCCAAAGGAACCAGGGGGTTTCCACTCCATCGAGTACTTGGCATTCACCAAACGACAACCTATAGATGTACATAAACAAAAAGAAAATGTAATTAAGGAAGTAACAACAAAAAGTTAAATACAAGCAATTAATTTAATCTTAGCCGTATTCCCCGACACCGGTGCCACTTTTCGATAATGCTCAAACTCACACTTCCTGGCAAATATGAAGCAGACGTTGTCAATAAAGAACACAACAAAGAGGTTGGGGTTGAACCCACTGGGAATAAGGTAAGATCTAGACTAATACTGGTACTTAAACTTGCTAGTAAGTTATCTCGAAATTGGGGGGTTTAAAGAAAAACAATAATAAAACAAGATCATAATTATGGTTGTTATCAAGATTTGCAAATAACTAGGATAAGTGTTCCCAATGGGTTCATAACTTCGGGTATGTATGTGTGATCAATCCCAATGCTTACTTGTAGAATTGATAATTAGGGTTTATCCAAACGACTGGTCTATCCCTATTAAATGACTATACTCAATCACCGAGTCAGGTCTCATGAGCGATTTCTTTTTAACTGTTATCAATATGTTCCAAATTAACTTTCCTGCGACCTGCAGCTCAAGTCATACAATGATCACAAAAATCAAGGCTCTGTTGTAATTCTCTTTTTCTAATCTCTATTTCTCTATATTCAAGCAAGTAAAGAATTCGGGCAAGTCCTAATGTTGTGCACCATTAAGAAATATCTAAAGATGAAGAGAATACAATACAAGTATTTAGCATTGGTTTTGTATCACTTTGTGTAACCCTATTCGTTAATTTATCATGGTTCCCACAACCCTAATTGTGCAGGTTTTAGCCTCCCATGATTGTAAGATTGTAATTTGCATTCATAGATAAACACATAATTAAATACTTACAATAATAATTGGAAGAAAACCTTCTTCAAATATCGACGAACAAAATCAAGAACA
This sequence comes from Datura wrightii, assembly GCA_035772735.1. NCBI lineage: Eukaryota > Viridiplantae > Streptophyta > Magnoliopsida > Solanales > Solanaceae > Datura > Datura wrightii. The sequence goes on from JASDFA010000007.1 coordinate 105,437,840, forward strand.
ATTGATAAAACCAAGTATTGATTCTAAGAATTGCTCTCCAAAACTTGATAATTCACAAATAAAACTTCTCTCAATGTAATCATACATTTTCTCCCTCTCTCTATGTTTTTCTACTAAAATAAAACATAAAAAAATATTAGTACAAACATTAGAAACCTTTTCCTAAGCTAACAGGAAAATTTTCATATTTGGCACCGGCTTGACTTATGACTGATCATATGACCCGTAACAGGATTGTATGGGTTGTACCTGCCTCTCGTACATTCCTTGGCTACTGCAGATTTGACTAAGCATTGGCAACTGGTACGACTAGTGCCATAGTTATACGAGTTGTACAATCCATCCGTGGATTGACCCTGAGAATTTTGACATCCTCGGAAGTTTTCTACGAGTGTTGTGGTACACCCATACCTTCCTCCTGCGACTCGTACTTGCTTGTTGCATCTGGAGTTCTTCCAAGTCTTTAAGAATCACTTAAGCTCCCCATGACTCATGGTACGGTTCGTAAGTAGATGTTATGATCCGTTGATTCCACTTGTACCCAGAGACTGCCTGTGCAAATTTTTCTCTGATGATTTCCACGACTCTAGTTACGGCTCATACCATCTTGGTATGACGCGTACTGAGAGTCATACTTTGCCTTCACATTGTTTGAGCCTTTTGAGATTTTCCACGAGTCTTAGTACGACTCATACAATAAAGGTACGGCTCATACTGAGATTGATACTTGGCTGATTTTCTGCACTTTTATGCATCTTTTGCACATTTTGGCTTCAACACCTATTTTCCTTGAAAACAAAGTAAAAACACCTCATATCCGTATAAACATACCTAAATCCGTGTTATTTTCTCAGTTTTAAGCATCGAAAGTGCTGTAAAATCGCAGCATATCAAATCTCACAGGAAATAGTACTTAGTGTCACGCCCCGCCTTGGGAGGCATGACTGGCACCTGGTGCCCTACTAGGACCTGGACAACTGGACTACCGAGCCTAAGAACTTCTGGTGCCAAGATGGCTCTAATTCTAGATTTATGAAACCAACGGACTATATAACGGCTGTAAATACAGCCTCTGGCCGACAAGGCCTATAGCCACCTGTAGGAATATAACAGCTACCCAGAACCACTGAACATAAGGGAACCTATGCGGGCCGACAAGGCAACCATGCCGACTAGTTATCACTGAAAAGTAGAATCAAGTGCTAAAATGATCTGTGGCCAACAAGGTCACCAACTGACAACTAAACAAGGCCCCACACGGCCATCACATGCAAACTAAAAACATACACATGGCCCCACACGACTGGTACAACTAACCACAGGGAATATACAATCCGCAAGCCTCTAAGAATAATAAGATGGTCGGGATAGGGCCCCGGCCTACCCATACTGTATGAACAAAAAAGGAAGTAAACCTTTAGCTGTCAAGATCCGGATGATAGGAGTTGAAGACTCCGTACGCTGGCTGGAACTACGAGGGATCTGCTCCTCGTCTATGAGTACCTGCAGGCAAGTAATGCAGCACCTCAAAATGGGCGTCAGTATCACTGGTATTGAGAATGCAAAGCAATAACTAAAAATAGCTGAAAGCAAACAATAATACTGATAGATACTGAAGTAATAGGAGACGGGCTGAGACTGACTGAAAAGAGCGTAACTTTACTGAAGAGAGTAAGAGTCATACCTGATAACATGGCGGTCTACTTTCTATCTATTAATAACTAACACAACATAGCATACAAGAACCTTACCAGCCCCCATAAGACGTAAGGTACCAACCAACACACAATCTATATACCCTTACGCAGGTCATACCATCCACCTAGTAACTATGAGCATCCTGCCGGCCCCCTGGGTATGCAACTTGGGCTCGCTGGGCCCCTGACTATAGCTGTATCTGAGTCCGGAGGACTCCTGAAATCTGAAAATCCACACCCTGGGCGCAAGCGCTCGACAGGGGGTGTGGTGTAGTGCTGATCAGCCTTCTATGGGGAATCTGCATCCCATCTTCGTCCGCTGGCGGACGACATGCCACTCCGTAGAGCGACGTATCCTCACCCTCTAGCGGGTGAGTCGACAAAGCTATTAACCCTGGGGCGGTCAAGGAAGCTCTAAGGGTGCCCAACACAGAACAATCATGTCTCCACAGATAGCAATAGGCACATGTAATATATATACTGGATCTGATAATAATATTTCTGGAATATTCTGCTGGGACTTATACTGTTTTACTGAATTTCATGCTGAACACTATATTATATTTCTAACATGCTTACTAAATTTCATACTGAACATAATATACGACTTCTGAAACACTCTACTGAATTCGTACAATTTTGCTATACTAGAACTACTAGCTTGCTGAAAGAAACTGGCTTTACATACCTCAACTGCCGACTTTCTGATTAACTGGTGCAGCTTGACTAGTATTCAGCTATTTCTCCCAACTGTATTCATATTCACGAAAGATTAGAATTAATTCTACTATTATTTTGGAAAGAAACCATATTATGGCTATACCTATTGCCTATTCTTCGACTTATCGAAGAACGGCCGAAAACTCGCTATTTCTCGGAAGTCTAGAAGGGAGAAATACTCAGTTTAATGCTGGGAGTATATTAACACTAGTTTGGAGCAATTTCACTTACCTTGGCTCGGCGTGACAACAATTCACCGGTTGAATTTCATGAAACTAACTCCGCAGGAATGCTCCCTGCAGCTTTATACTTTGCTACCCGAAGTTAATTTGAGTTTGGACTGCGTTTGACGGTTTAATCGGACGGAAATTAATGAAAACCCTCCGTCTCCCCTGTTTACTGGTCGTTCACTGGAAATTAAATGTAAGGAAATGATTTAAAACAAGGTGGGAGGCCTTATATACTTGGGCCCGAACCCCTCCTCTTTAAGTCGCATTTTTCGAATGCATTTTATAAGTCGCATTTGTCGAATGCGATTTATAAGTCGCATTTGCCTTGTGACGCTCTGACTTGGCGCTTGTCCGGTCTCTCCCCGGGCCCTTTTCTCGCACGTATGACATTCTAAAACTCTTAACCAACATGCAAATAGGCCAACTAAGTGTCAAGAACTTACGGGGTGTAACACTCAGATGGCACAAAAGTTGTCTATCAAGTCAAACTAAGAAGCATCATTTTATTTAAAACAAAAGATTGCAATTAAAATTCAAAACAATTATTGATCAATTAATAAGATTACCAACTTGAATTAACAAAAGTGAGTGAGATCTAGGGGTATGCTTTTTAATGGGTTGTCAATTGGATTAGAATTGAATAGATAATAGAATTATTACTGATAAATATAAATAGCCATGGACGAGGTGGCATCCAATGTTTCTCAACCACAAGGGTGCCTTTTACCTCAGATTTTCTCAAACCCCAAGGTCCTAAAAAATATAACCATTAAGACTTGGGTCAGATTTGAGCTATTTTTATCTTCAAATCTCTTAAGGGTGAATGATTATGGGTATTAGCTATCTCTAGCCTAACCCCACACAATCAACACCCAATTACCCACCTTTGCTTTCTCACCCATACTCAATTTTTCTTTTTCAAGCAAAAATAGAGTAAGTAAATATCACCCATATTTGCAACTATGAGTAATTTTAATTATAAATTGGGAGAAAACAATAGATTTACATTAAATGAGTAACTCTAAGAATAATATAACAACACCCAATCCAATTTAACCCCAATTCATGCACACACCCTTAGAAAAGAGATTTAGCTACTCATTGATGAGAAATACAACATCAAATCAACAATTAAAATTATGGCATTCATCATCAAGAGTTAAATTCAAGCTCACAATTTTCTTCAATGAAGGTTGATTACATTGAAGAAGAATAAAGAAAAAGCTACTCAATATTCTATCTCTCTCTAACTTCTACTCTCTACAATTCTAGAGGGAATACTATGGTACTTCCTAAAAGAATGTACGAAAATAGGTCAAAATGCTCCTAAAATTCCGTGATGGTCGATTTTTCCCTTCTTGCAAGCGGTGCCACTTGTGATTCACTGGCATTCCACCGGTGCCCATCCGCGGAACACCTCTACATCGCAGGTACATGTGCAGTGAACCTGGATCCGACCAATGCTGGCATCGGCAGTTCGTAGATGCTGACCTGCATTCTATCGGTGCTCATCCACTCTGGTCCAGTAGCTTCTGCATTCCAACCGGCATATGATAATACTCAAACTTACTCCTAACAAAGTATGAAGCAGACGTTGTCAATAAAAAATTTAACAAAGAGGTTAGGATTAAACCCACAGGAAATATGGTAAGAACTAGACTAATGTTGGTATTTAAGCTTTTTGGTGTTTTACCTCCAAATTGGGGGTTTATAGAAAAAAAATCATAAACAAGAATAAAAAGAAGTTGTTGTTAAACAAGATTTGTAATTAACTAGGGTATGTATTCCATGGGTTCATAACTATTTCGGGTTTATACTCGTGATCAATCCTAATACTTACTTGTAGAACTGATAATTAAGGTTCATCCAAACGACAGGTTCGTCCCTATTGGATGACTCTACTCAATCAACAGGTTAGGTCTCATGAGCGATTTTAATTTAACCATTATCAATTTATTTTAAATTAACTATCCCGCGACCACAACTTAAGTTATACGATGATCATAAAAATCAAGGCTTTGTTGTAATTCTCTTTTTCTAATCTCTACTTGTCTAGGTTCAAGCAAGTAAAGAATCCAGGCATGTCTTAACATTGTGTTTCGTTAAGAAACACTAAAGATGAAGAGAATACAATACAAGCATTCAACATTGGTTTCGAATCACTTTGTGTAACCCTAGTTCGTTAATCCACCATGGTTCACACAACCCTAGTTGTGGAGGTTTTATCCTATCATGATTGTAAGATTATATTTAGCATTCATAGACAAACACATAATTAAATGCTTACAACAATGATTGAAAGAAAACTTGCTGTGAATATTGCAAGAAAATATGATGAACAAATTCAAGAACAATTGAGAAATCCAAGTTATGATCTAAAGAATTGCTCTCCAATATTATCAAAAACTAATTGCAAACTTGATAATAATTGACAATCAACTAATTCTGACCGCCTCCCTTCTAAAAGAAACATAAAAGTATTTATACAAATAATAAAATTCTTTTCCTAAGTTAATAAGAAAATAACCAAATCTGGCGCCGACACATCCTACGACTCGTCATACTACCCATAACAGGATTGTATGGGTCGTGTCTTATCTCGTACATTCCTTGGCTTCTACAAAATTGGCTAAGTGTTGGCATCCGGTATGACTCGTAACATGATTCCATGAGTCTTACAATCTAGTCGTGGTTTGATTATGAGAACTTTGGCATCTTCTGAAGTTTTTTATAAGTGTATTGGTACGCCTCGTACCTTGCTCCTACGACTCGTAACAACTTTTTGTATCAAGAGTCTTAACAAGTCCCAAAAATCGCTGAAGCTTTCCACGGCTTCTGGTATGGTTCGTAGGCAGATGCTACTATCCGTAGGTGCTACCCGTATTAGGAGACTTCAACTGTGCAAATATCTTTTAAGTATTCCATGACTCTAGTTACGGCTTGTACCAACTTAGTACGGCTCATACTGAGAGTCGTACTTGGGTGTTGGCTTGTTCCAGTGTTCTGAGCTTTTCCACGAGTCTCAGTACGGCTCGTACAATCTTGGTACAGTTCGTACTGAGATTAGTACTTGGCTGCTTTTCTGCATTTTTCTGGTACTTTTGTACATTTTTTCTCCAACACCTATTTTTCCTCAAAACAAAATAAAACACCTCATATCCATATAAACACACCTAAGTCCATGATATTTTTCTAATTTTAATCATCAAAAATGTTATCAACTCATAGCACATCAACACCCTCAACTTAAGACTTTTGCATGTCCTCGGGCAAAGAAAACAAAAACTAAACACGACGCTTAACTATAAAATAAACCTAGAATACTACAACCAACACCAAACAAAATTTTCACTGTGAATAGAAACAACTTTTGACCCTTCACCAGGTAAACCAAATCAACTATGCACATAAAGTGACCAAAAACCATGATAAACAGGGATCAAGGTATGTCATCTAGGTCATAGCAAAGAACCAAGTTATTACCAATGCTTTTCACATGGACAACTGGCAGAATAAAATACAAACTATGTACCCTTACAACAAATGAAGTCTCCAACTGACAGATATATGAAAATATGAAACTTGGGACTAAACAAGTAAGACTCTCACTCTCACAAGGAAGTTCCAAATACTGCACATCAGATACCATAGGCTTGCCCATATTTTCTCTACTTTGGCTCTTCAGACAGTCAGGCTAGGATCACTATAGGACTTTACTCAGCTTGTAATGTAGGCTTTGGGATGGATACAGTAAATATGAGATTTTAGTGCTAAACCCTCCTTGGCACTACATACTTGTGGCTTCACTTTTCTCTTATTTCACCGTTTTCCTCTTTTCCAACCTTTTTTCCTCCATTTTCTCCATTTTTATGTAATATATGGGTGTGGTGTATTTTCAACTTTTAATTCATTTTTCTTTTTTGTATTTTCTTTTCAATTTTTCTTTTTCAACTTTCTTTTCTTTTTTTCTTGTCACACCACATATGATTTTGAACCCTTTTTTCCTTTCTTTTCCTTTTTCACCTTCCCATAGTCTATGCACCCCTACTCTAGCCACCCTCAACTTAGGCATTTTGCCTGGGTTGAGGTTCACAATGTCCAAAGAGGTACCAGAGCCAAAAACATGTTCATTATAAAAAATGGGTAATGTTAATCGGTTAATCAAAGATAAATGGCCCATTTAAGGCTCAAAATGGAGATCAAGGGAATCATATCATTTTAGTAAGGTAAATTAAGCTAAAATGGGCTAAACAAAAATGGCCTATGATCCTTTCCTAACTAACGATCCTAAAACCTATGTAAAAGACCAATCGTGCAAGTTCTAGATCCTCTACGCATTATTGAACTAGGTATAGATCCTCATTCACTCATGGTACATGTTTTGCATTCGTTCTACCTGTCCGGTTCATACATGGCCAACTATAACTACTCATGCTAATACACTAAATGACACAAAAAGATCCCACATGAATCATATTATGTAATCAACAAGTACACAACTAACCATAAAAATTTTAAACAGGGTCATTTTTTTTTCAAAACTTCAAAACTAGTGCACTTTATTGGCTGAGTACTCTTAAGATACTTTATAATTAAACAAAAATATCCTAAACATGTCGGTTATACTAGATAGCATGCCCGTGGGAAAAGAAACACAACAAGAAAAACCCTCGAACGAATCAAAAATTCTAAAAACATACAAGTACACCCCATCCTGTTTTTGAAAAGCAAGCTTCATCCTCGAAGCATAGAATATAATAATACAAGGGAAAGAGTCATACCTGTCGCGCACTAAGAGCTCCTTTCCTCTCGCCAAGTTTGTATCTCCGCTGCATCCGCCGGCGCACTCAATTGTACATCCACGGGGGGAATGGTCACCCCCTCAGCAGTAGTGGTTGCCTCTGCAACCTCGATGATAACTGGGGCTGAATGTGGCTTTTTCCCAAAGGGTCCTTTCCACCTGCAAGCTCCACATGGGTAGTGGTGGAGCTACCCGCTCCTCTCGCTCTCTCAAGCAACTCTGACCTATGCTCATCGTGAATCTACTGACCCTCCAATCTTGTCCACTTGTGTCCTTTCTTTCTTTCTTTCTCTTCTTCTTTAGGGTCTCATCTTCAACATCCTCCGAGACCCTCTTCTTCCTTTTTCCTCCCTCTGCTCTGGTCGGCACCCAATATTCTGCCAAATCAAGCTTATCATCTATACCGATATTGAGGTCAGGACGAGTGGAGGCTGCTAGAATTGCCAGCTATCGAGATGACAACTTGATCACTTGGCTCCGAAGTGTCCCCAACTCCTCATAGAGGCTACCAGTGTCAATCTATAATGCGCTCGTTGAAATGGCTATCAAAGCTGTCCAGTCTGGCATGTAAGACCCGTGTAGTCGCTTTAATTTCAGCATTCACCCAAGGCTTCACCTTCTCCATCTTAGACTGCACCTTTCTCTCAATCACTGTTAGTCTCTTTGCCATCTTTTGGAGAAATTCCTGAGGTACGAGCATGTATCCTGTTGGAGTATGCCTTGGAAGGCCTATAGGTGGTACAATGGAGGTGCTCGTAGCTGCCTCTAAATGATCGGTGTCTGTAGCTGGTGTCTCATCCTGCTCTTGTGAAGTCGGGGCATTAACTTGCTTTCCCCCAACTGCTCGTGGTATGAGGACTACGGTAGAAAGTCATGCTCGGCTCACTGGGTTCATTTTATCCCGTATCAACCCAATGTTCACTATCCGCTGTCCTCTAATTAGTCATTCTTCACTAGGGCCCACCTTGAGGCCTGCCTCCATACACAATATGAACACGAGACCTGGAAATAGGATAGTAGTGCTCAATCTAATAGCACAATCCCGCATCTCCTCTACAATAACCCTCAAAATATTGATGGCGTATTGTGACATGATACATGCTACCAATGCTGCTCTTTCTGCACTGAGGGTATTGTTCATCACGACTGGTTCAAACTTATGGCGAACTAGGCCTTATAGCCCCCTGTAAAAGAAAACACTAACCAGCAATAGACCATAACAGGGAATCCAATGCAGGCCGACAAGGCCGCCATGATATCTAGTTATAACAAGAATGAAGACGGGCTACTATACTAGGCTCCATGTAGCCAACATACAAAGCATAACTGGTTAAGGCTCCACACGGCCAACATACAACTAATTGAGTAATGACTGTAGTCTACAAGCCTCTAAGAATACAAATAGTGGTCGGGACAGAGCCACGGCCTACCCAAAATTCTATACAACTAAAACAAAGAAATCTCTACAACCTGGCAACTCCGAATGAAAGGAGCTGACCCAACTGCGGACTCCGAACAGCTACTACTGAAGATCCTGGACCCTGTCTGTCTAAATCTGCAGCCAAGTAATGCAGTACTCAGTTTCAAGCAGAGGCCTGATGAGAACTTATATATGGCTTGGGAAAGATTCAAGTCATTGTTGAGAGACAGCCCCCATCACCAGCAATCAAATGAAGTGCTGGCTCATACCTTTGTAGAAAGTCTAAACCCACACACAAAAATATTACTAGACTCTGCATCGGGTGGGCAAGCTTTGGAGAAGACGTATGATGAGTTATACACTTTGTTGAACAGAATCGCTCAAGGAAATCCAGAGTGGCACAGCGAGTCATCGAGAGGGGCAGGAAAGAGACCAGGGCTGATAGAAGTAGATGGTTTGAATGCCTTGGCAGCGCAGTTAGCTTCGTTCCAACATCAAATGATGTCTCAGTTCAATAAACTGAGTATGAACCAACACCAGGGCCAGGTTAATGCAGTTCAGCAAGCTCCGAGTTGGTGCGAAATTTGTGGTAAAAATGGGCACAATGCAGAATTTTGTAGAGCCAATCCAGAATCAGTCAATTTTGTTGGTAATGCGCATAGGAATCAAAATTTTGGGAACAACTCCAATAGAAATTGGCAGGGCCACCCGAATTTTTCTTGGGGTGTAAACTAAAAGTAGAATTATATGCAACCTCAACAACAGCAGTATCAGCAGAATAGGCAGAATGATGGGCAATTGAGTAGCAGCATTGAGGAAACACTGCAGAAAATTATGGTGACCCAAAATCAGTTAGCGAAAAATCAGGCGAGGATGACAACAGACTTAAAGAATCAGCAAATGGCCACTCGCAATCTTGAAAAACAAGTGGGTCAGATAGCAGCTGCTCAAAACATGAGATCACAAGGGGGATTACCCAGCGACACAGATCCTAACCCCCGGCAGATCAATGCCATCAGTCTGAGAAGCGGTAAGCAATTAGCTGATGCAGTGCCAAATGAGCTGAGAAAGGGGGTGCAACCAGAGTTGGTTAGATCAGGACCATCCATCAAAATGGGAGATAAATAGAGTGCTGGGAAACAAAATGCAGAATCTTCATTGCAGCCAGCACAAAGACCACCACCACCATTCCCTCAGAGATTCAGAAAGAGCAAGGAAGAGGAATGCTTCAAAAAGTTCTTTGAGAGCTTCAAAGAACTTCACATAAATTTCCCTCTTATTAATGTCTTGCAGGGAATGACCAAGTATGCTAAATACTTGAAGGACGTGATGGCGAACAAAGTTAGATTGGTGGACGCCAGACTGTAGCACTGACTGAGGAATGCAGTCACAGGGTATTGAGCAAAATGCTAATGAAGCTCAAAGACCCAGGGAGTTTTACCCTTCCCATACAAATTGGTAAAGCTGAGGTGCTATGAGCTTTGTGTGACTTAGGGGCAGCAATTAATCTAATGCCCCTATCCTTATTCAACACCCTGGGGTTGGAAAAGTCGAGGCCGACAAGGTTGATGCTGCAGCTGGCTGACAAGTCGCGAGTGACACCTGATTCAATAATAGAGGACCTTCTCATTAAAGTAGGTAAGTTCATTATACATGCTGATTTTATTGTCTTATATTTTCAGGTTGATGACCAGGTACCCCTGATCTTGGGACGGCCATTCTTGGCCACTGGAGGAGCGGTAATTGACTTGAAGGCAGGGACCCTGAAAATGAGTGTTGAGGATGAAGAAGAAATCTTTCGCGTTTACCAAGAAATGAACCCATCTGCGCACTACAGAAACCTTTGTCAAGTTAGTGTGTTGGCAGAGGATGCGTGTGGGGTGGAGGATTCCACAGGTGCAGGGCCAAAGGCAATGACAAGTGTTCAGCCCGAGTCTGATAAAGGGCTTCAAATTGAGAAGAAGTTGGAGGAAGAGAGGAACAGAGTGAAGGTTGTTTTCCTCTAAATAGCAAAAGAAAAGGAGATGGTTCTCAAAAGAGAACCCAGGTATGAGGATGTCCTGAAAAGGACAGTCCACGTCGTGCCACGACGTAAAATAAGGCGCTGCTTGGGAGGCAACCCAAGGGTACCTTAGGTACAATTTGTAATTTTGATTTTGTGTTGATTTTGTTGTTTTCATTTTGTTTGTGTTTTTGGGTGGAAAGTTAAGCAAGATGGAGGGAAGTCTGAGTACCGAGAAGGTGGAAGCTAAAGAGCATGGAATAGAAAAAGTGTGGGGTCAAACACCCACCTCTGAAAACTTGAAAGGAAAGCACGCTTTTAGCTTGGCATAGAGGCTCAAGGAGTATTTCTCATCCTTTAAATGTTAATTTGATGCTATGAGGACATAGCATGATTTTACTGTGGGGTGAGAAAATTTTCAAAATTCTTGTGCTTAACAAGTTTGTGGTGAACGTAATGCTTGTGAGGAATTTGTGATAAATTTGAAAAATTTGAAATTTTTTTGTGAATTAAGCATGACTTCATCACCCGTTGGTTTTTCTTTTCGGTTCTTTTCCGACGGGGGGGGGGGGGGGGGGGTCTTTGAACTGAAGAATAAAAATTTTCTTTTTCTTTCATTTGTCTGTATATAGTGTTTTTAGTCATAGTTAGGGACTGTTTCCGACGATGGATGGATGACGACCGTCTTGAGGAAAAATTAGTCGATAGTTTTTCAATTTTTGAAACCATAACTAATTGGTGCTTGATGTTCTTGTTATGTGATATACGTGATTGTAAGATGCAAGTATGTTCAGTGTGAAGCATGCAAGTGTATAACTTTGTTTGAGACACTTAGGATCTTAAATTTGACTCAATATGATAGAAGCTTAATCTGAATTCTTATGATTAGCTGAGTAAGAGTCTGCTCAATGTGTCTTGATTTGAGCATGTGCCATGAGTGTAAGGTTTTTGAGTATTCTGTGCTATTGTGGAATGTCTAGAACTTGCCTTGTGTGTATATAAAACGAAATGAAGGATGTGAATTGTAGGAGATGATTTAGGCATTTCTTTGAATGAACCAAATTTTTATCCCTCATTTTACCTACCTTGAAAAATTAATCCTAGTTAACCCCATTGAGCCTTGAGCCTATTCTTTGACAACTGCAACATAAGCTTAATCCTTTTTCTTTCATTAGCCTTGAATTTGAACGAAAACTCCTAAGCGCTTAAAGGAAAAATACGAAAGAGTAAAGAAGTGAGGAGAATGAAAAAGAAGGGAGAGTAGCAATTGTAAAAGTTGAGAAAGGTCGAGGGTGCACTTGTTTGAATACGGGTGAGTATTAGTAGGGAGTAAGAAAATAAATAAATGAAAAGTTACTTATAGAACTCCTTACTAATAAGCTAAAAGTGCCTAAAGAAATGGGGGAACAAAAGAGGAAAAAGAAAGCTGAAAGGAGAAGAAGGTGAAGTAAGGGAAGGGAGGTTCGTAATGAAGGCGTGATGTATTAAAAGCGCTTAGGAAAGATAGTCACTATTACTGGCCATAATAGTACCTATCCGCACCTGAGTTACATTACAACCTAAAAAGTCCTACTTGATCTTACATTCACACATCCTTAAATTAGTGGAATAAAACACTAAGGGCAAGCTTATGGGTCATTACATGATGCATGTGAATTCTTTGTGAGAGTGAGCGTAATTCTATTCATGTACCCACACATATTGTGATTTAAAAATTGTTTTTGCGTGTGAAATTGGGTAACTCTCTTTCCATGAGGGCACATGTTGAATGAAGGATATAATTCATGTGGGATTTCTTAATCAGTTGATTTGCATGAGTTTGCTAAGATTGAGAGTCGATTCTTGAGGTTAAGAAGTCTTAACATAGTTGTACTTCATTTCGATGATCAAGTCGTGCATGCTTTATTTTTAGCTTGTTATCTTACGTAATCATTATAGCCGTAGCTTGAATAATCTTGCTAAATGAGTTATGGGTGAGTCTCCATATGCATGAGATGTAAAAGGTTGTTCGAGGACGAACAAGACTTTAAGTGTGGGGTTGTGATCTCGGGAAAAAAAGAATGCCCGAGTAACGCTTGAGAACTTAATTTAGTCTTGTTTAGCTAAATAATTGTATACAGTTTCATGTGATTTTATATAAATGTGAATATATGTGCTAACCAACATGATTAGTCCTTGTTTTGTAGGTTTCAATGATTTTGAGGAACTAATTTATAAGTTGGTGAAGTAGCGGAATGGAGTCGGGAGCAGATGCGGCAGGAAGGCAGCACCAGCGTGCCAGCAACATGCCACGCTGTGCCAGCTGCGCAACAGAGCAAGGCCAATGCGCTGCCCAAGCAGCGTGACACGCTGCCAACGCGGTGGCACTCGGCAGTTTCGGCTTCCCGAGGCAATTTCCAGATAGCTTTCGCGTTACCTCCGTGTCACGGAGGCAGTGCTCCACGATACACTCCGTGACACGGAGTCATTCCATGACAGGCTAAATTATGCACGTTTTCCATTTACTATAAATAGGTCCCTTAGCTCCTAAATCCAATTGGTCACGATTTTATTCTGGAAAACTACCAAGGAGTGAAGGGAGAAGTGGGAGAACTCATCTAGGGTTTGGCAAATTCCATTCTCATCTACCAAATTCATGTAAGTAGGTTAGTTTAGTAGTAGTTAGTTGTAGTTTTACAAACATGAATGGCAAGAACCCTTCCTCTAGGATTGAAACCATGAATTATGATTGTGATTTTATGAAATTATTTTGGAATTAAGTTATTTATTGTTGTTTTCGTCTTGCATTCTGGATTGTTGGTTGTTTTTATGACTGATCACCATGAAAACATATATGTTAGCTTGGGAAATTTCTTGAGAAAGAATTACCTAGGTCAGGACATGAGAATGTAAGGAGCATGTTTGTATCTCACGATATAATTTCGTGTTAGGATAGAAATATACCTAAGACCTTGCTTGGTTGATAAAACGGGGGTTATTAAGAGACCAACTTAGGATTATCACATCACCAATCAAAGAAGTAGTTGTGAGGGTAAGTTGAGTTAAATGGTTAGACGCACGAAAGTCCCCAATCGTTTTCCCGTAAACCACAACATAATTAATTGCCTGTGAACTAGAAAGTAGCATCCTCACTCACAATGATGCAGTGAGGCTAGTTTGCCGTGTTTAGAGGCTCGAAAGACCATGAACATGAAATTCTAATTATGTGAAACAACAATCGATAGTGTCATGCTTAACCCATTGCAATTCGTAGTATCGCATGATTATCTGGTTTTAACTCTATGTTGCTCCTAGAGTAAACTCAGGATATTTCGTTGACCAAAACTAGACTTAATTAAATCTCCCTCGAAAAAGTTGTCTTTGAAAACTTTGACATCTTTTGAAGTTTTCTAATAGTGTTGTGGTATGCCTTGTACCTTCCTCCTACGACTAATAATTACTTGTTGCATGTTGAGTTCTGCCAAGTCTTTAAGAATCACTTAAGCTCCCCACGGCTCCTGGTACGGGTCGTAGGTAGATGTTACGATCTGTGGTTTCCACCTATACCAAGAGACTGCTTGTGTAGATTTTCTCTGAAGTTTTCCACCACTCCAGTTACGTTTTGCACTGAGAGTTGTACTTTGCCTTCGCATTGTCTCAGTCTTCTAAGTTTTTTTACGAGTCTTAGTATGGCTCGTACAATCTAGGTACGACTCATACTGAGATTGATATTTGGCTGATTTTCTGCACTTTTATTCATCTTTTGCACATTTTTGTTCCAACACCTATTTTCCCTAAAAAAAGTAAAAGCAGCTCATATCCGTATAAACATACCTAACTCCATGTTGTTTTCTCAGTTTTAAGCGTCGAAGGTGCTATAAACTCACAACACATCAGAGAACATAAGAATATCATATATGAAGACAATCATGAACATATCCAAATACGACTTGAACACTCTGTTCATCAAATTAATGAAAGCTACAGGAGCATTCGTTAGTCCAAAAGACAACATACTCATAGTGACCATACCTACTCCTGAAAACTGTCTTCGGAATGTCGCTCTCCCTAATGCTATGTTTGTGATAACCGGACTTGAGGTCTATCTTTGATATGCACTTAGCACCCTTATGTTGGTGAAACAAGTCACCAATCTTGGGGAGGGGATACTTGTTCTCAATTGTGACCTTTTTCAACTGCCGATAATCAATGCACATTCTAAGAGAACCATCCTTCGTCCGGAAAAAGAGAAATGGAGCACCCAATGAGGACTTACTAGGCTTGACGAATCCCTTATCTATAAGATCTTTCAAATACTCTTTCATCTCCTTTAGCTCGGCTGGAGCCATTTTGCATGGTGGAATATATATATGTTACATATCAGGGAGAAGGTCGATACCAAAGTCGATCTCCTGCTCAGGAGAGACTCCTGGTAGATCATCTAGGGACACCTCTCTATACTCGCACATTATAGGAACTTACTAGAAAGTCGGTGTCTCGGATGTCACATGCTTAACCCAAACTATATGGTACACATAGCATTTAGAAATCAACTTCCTGGCTTTGAGATAGGAAACAAAGCGACCTACAAGCATAGTTGAACTACCCTTCTATTCTATGACTGGGTCACCTAGAAATCGAAACTCTACCATGTGGGTTCTACAATTTAATGAGGTGTAATATGCATGCAACCAATCCATACCGAAGATAACATGAAAATTGGTCATGTCTAACTATACTAGATCGGCTGTGGTGACTTTCTGAAGGACTGTGACAGGGCAATTTTTGTATACCCATCGAGCTATAACTAAGTCACATATTAGAGTAGAGACTAAGGGTTTTGATAGGATTTCAGGACTGACTCTAAAACTAACAGCAACATAAGGAGTCATAAAAGATAAAGTATCCCTTGGATCTAAAAATATATATACATCAAGATGGAATACTCGTAACATACCAGTGACCACATTTAGAGAGACCTCCTGCTCCTAACACGACTAGAGGACATAGAATTTGTTCTGACATTGACCACAACCTGCACTAGTGGATGTATCTTGCTGAGCTGAGCATGCTAGTGGAGTTGCTGAATTGGTTGCTAGCTCACAGCCTCTACTAGGGCCCTTTTTTGCTGAGGGGTAGTCTCTAAGGAGATGTCTGAGTTTCCTACACTCGAAACACGCACCTGACCTTGGTAGACACTCTCCGGGGTGCTTCTTGCCACACTTGCCACAAATTGGAATGTTGGGATCTCCTTACTTTCTCCCCTGACATCTAGAGTTTGATGCACCACCCCTCTGATCATGCCTCTGCCTAGACAGAACACTGGCTAATGATGGCGCTGGGGTTGATGACCTATGGTGAGGCTGCTGATGGTGCCCTCCATCAGACCTCTACTAAAACTGTCTGCAACTCCCTGTCTTGTCCCTCTTGGCCTCCCTCTCCTTCTCCCTTATCTAATCCTCCTCTATTTGTTGGGCATATATAACTAATCATGAGAACTTTAGATCACTATTCAACTTAGTGGTCCTGTACTCCTTAACCAGTGAGTTTGATACTCTATTAACAAACCTACTTTAACGAGCCCTCTGATCCATAACCATCTCCAGTGCAACCTGGAAAATCGAGTAAACTCCATGGAATAGTCTTGTACAATCCTATGGTACTGCTTCAAGTTGATGAACTCTGCCACCTTCTTCTCCCTCAACTCCCGGCAGAAGAACATATCTAAGAAGGCAGTCACAAACTCGTCCCAACTCAAGGGAATTGCTCCTACTGCTCTACCATCCTTACACTAGTGGTACCATATGTAAGCAACCCCTTTTAGCTGATAGGAGGCTAAATCTTCTCTTTCCACTCTAGTCAAACCCATAATCTTGGTGGTCTTATGTACCTCCTGAATAAACTCATGCAGGTCCTTATCCACTTTTGGCCCGTGAAACTCAGGTGGACTCATCCTGGGAAAGTCCAGAACTCTAGCGTCCATTGCGTTCCCATTCTGAGGAACATGAGCCATCGCCTGCTGATTGACCTGAGCGGTCCTCCCCTGTGCCAACATTAGAAATTCCTCTTTAAACTCGGCATGAATGACCTGCTCGAACGTAGGATTTGCTGGTGCTGGCGGGGTTGCTGATTCCCATCTCCATTGCCATTGCAGCTGGCATTTCCATTGCCATTCGTTCTTCCATTAACTCGGTCTGGAGGTATATTTCTTCAATCGTGTATAGCATGAGTTTGAAGGATAGAGAGATACTTCATCGCACGACATAGATCATGAAAGAAGGGAAATTTCCTAAAACGTTTTGTAGCCTCTCCCTGGTTAGTGTGGCGCACTTCACATCAATGGAAAATACTACTCAACGAGGCTTTTGGAAACCCTAGGACACTCTAAATCTTTGCTCTAATACAAAGTTTGTCACTACTCAAGCTGGAACTCCAATTTGTGACACAGGACCTAGAACCATGAATGGCTCCATGTCAACCCATGACATGAACATGATAACTTAAAGAACATACATCAAGAGAAATTTGATAATCGAAACCTGAATAAACGAAAGACTGAATAATGTAACAACATAACACAAAGTCAATACTAGACAAAGCTAATAATCTACATAATGTCTGATAAGCCTCTACTAATTTCTGATAAGCTAATCGGACAACATCCCGAACTAGCTTGCTAAAGTCTGCAAGTTGAAATAACATAATCAAATACAAAGGTAAAGGTCCCCAAAAAATTAGGACTAACCAAAGCGGGAATTGAATTGGACTGAGGGAGAAGCTAAGCTAACTATGGAACTGGGTATGATCGCTCAGACCTATATCATAAAAAAGTATATCATAAAGTATGCGGTCAGTAATTGGGATGTACTAAGTATGCAAGATAAGTAATACATGCTAAGTAATTGTAACTAGAAATCATGGATATAAACATATATCATAAGATCATGAGAGTAAGGACTACATGCCAAAATCCGAATCTGAATCATGTATAGTCATAAGCTGAGTTTCATATCTGAACAGAATGACCCAAATCTAAAATAGAAATTGTATGACTTGTCATAGATAAAATCATAAGTAAAAGCTCATAAACTGATCATTAGGTCAAACCTATTGAAAACATAATATCATAAGTCATGACCATGACTAACTAAAATCACGAGGAATAATTGGAGAGTCATCATAACCGACAACCACGATGTATTAGTAGATGATTATCCCAAGTCTTGCCCATGTGGAGGAGAGTCATCCTTGCCTTGCCCGGACAAAGGATAAGTAAGGTATGATATCACGTTGTACCCTTAGGTGGGGAAACACTCTCTTGAGAGGTCCCAGGATATATCTCTATGTTGGCACGTAATTTATGAGATTGGGGAGCATTGGAACCACTAGCCTACTCGATGCTAGACACTACTTCCAAAACATGTATAATGCTCATATAATCATATTCTCATAATATAGCTTGAATCTAAACATTGGGGAGTCATGACTTCAATATATATTTATATCATAACTGATCTTATAAGTCTTGGCTAAATCATGAAACATACTTCAATTGTGTGGGCTTGCCCAAACCTTAAAATCATGCATACCTTAAATAGATTTCGTAAGGAATTGTGGATTCATGCATGGGTAATGTATAAACATTCAATCATGCTAGATATTTCATCGTACTTGAAATAATGAATCATAAACTTGACTTTCGTAAAACTTGCATAATAGGGCATAATTTACTAAAATTTGAAATCATGAATTTATAATCAAAGTAGGTTAAATCTACCCATGAATCTTACAACATACATCGAAACAAAAAGGGAATTGACCCATAAACAAATCATAGTGAATTTCATAAATAAAACCCCATAAGATCACCAACTTGACTTAAGACTTGAATTCATGAACTTGAGAGAAGTTTGGGCATGAGAGTTAAAGGAAACTCTCATTCATAGCCCCACATACCTGAGTAAGCTGAATCTAAACATAACATGGAAAGCCCAATAGATTTGGAGAAAAATTGATAGGGTTTAAGCTTGATCTTCAAAGGGGAACTTCTAAACTTGCATGCGTGGGAGTTGAATGAATTAGAATACGTTAAACTCCCTTAATACACTTCTTTCATAGCTTAAAACGATGTAGTTTAGGACTTAGGAGCTTAGGATTTAATAAAATACACTTATTGATTTCGAAAGAAAACGTCACTGCCAGTCCTAACAAGGGACTTAACGAGTCGTTGGTACCACTGACAACCCGCGGTCCTCACTTGTTGCACCACTATAAAATTTCCCATTCAATGAACTTCCTCCCCTCATGGACCACTTGGCGAGTCATTAGGGGCATGATCACTCGTCCCTTCTATCTGTTGCTAGCATTGCCTATTCATCATTTCCTCACCCCAACACACTTGACGAGGGACACCACAACTCGTGGGGAGTCACAAAAAGTCTTTACACTATCTGTTGTGACCTCCCGATGATGACTCTTCTCTAGTAGGGCACCATTTTATGGATAATGGAATGGTCCATCATGTCACCTAAAGAGTCAACTGAAGAGTCGTCCTTTGACCTGGTGCAAACATTTTTCCTATTTTCTCTACTTCAACCCATAGGCCTGATCTTAGGGAACTTGGGGGTATCACATCACCCTTCCAGTGGAGATTGGAAGTAAGGATGTTTGTTCCAAACTATGTGACTTGGGAGCAAGCACTAATTTTTTGCCTGCAACCTTGTTCAGAACCTTTGATTTAGGTGAACCACATTGTGCCACAGTGCCCTTGCAGCTTGCCGACAGGTCTCTTGCTTATCCTGAAGGAATTATAGAGGATATCTTGATTAAGGTAACACCATTCATCTTACTAATTGATATAATAATCCTGAATAAATTAATGAGTAGATGCAGTAGTTCCCCTTATTTTGAGGATAGGATTCTTATCCACTGTAGACACGATCATAAAGGTGAAGTTGTGTAATCCTCTGGAAACTCAAAAACTAGACCCAGGAGTTGAATTGGAGAAAACAAGAATTTTTGCACCAAATCTCAGAATGAGTATTCCTATGACCCGTGGGGGTAGGACACGAGTCCCGAAGTGACTAGTAGGGAAGGGTCCGGACTTGGTAAAAAAAGTTAGGAAAATTGGAGTGACCACGAGTTGTGGTCAACACCACGATCCGTTAGGTGACCCGTGACTAGTAGCTTATTGAAGACTTAGAAGAAATTTGGTAGTGTTCTTCATGATTATTCACCACGAGTCGTGGTCCCAGCCACGACTCGTTAGGCGATCCCTGGTCCAAAATAGTTGGGAGGGTAATGATGTTGGCAGTATAGTTGATGAGTAGGTTACCACAAGTTGTAGGGTACACCACGAGTCGTGGTGTCCCTCGTGGTGACTAATAGGGGATTCTTGGCAGTGGACTCAACGACCTTGACCACGAGTCGTGTTCACTGGGCACGACTCGTAGGGTTCCCTGTGGGGACTAGCAGTCAGTTTTTCCTGCGAATTTCCTAAGGGTGCTTCAGTAATTTTCTAACCTCTTATATCCTAAAATAAGTCTTTTTTTGGGTTATTTTGAGGGTATTTAGAGGGGAAAAATTGTTTTCCTCCCTCATTCCCACTCAACTTCAGAAAAAAATACCATAAGCTTTCCTCTCAAGAAGCTTTCAAGCAAGACTAGGGATTTTCCTCCCTTGCAGCAGTCCAAGCTTCCTTCTCCAAGGAAATTCTAACTCAGATATGTGGGAATTCAACAAGGGGATAGTTCTTCCCTTGTGTCCCCCAAAACCCTCCTCTAATTTCTCTACAAATCCTAGCCCTTAGCTTTCGAATGTGAAGAGAATATATGTCAGTTTTCTTTGAATTCACATAGAATGATATCCATGATTATTTTATACATGATTTGTATCGGCTCATGATTAAATTGATATTATCCCCGTAAAATTGAATTATAGCCCTGAGCTTTCGATTAAGGTTGAATTATGTGTTAGATTCCTTGTAGCTTGTGAAATATGCTTTAAGATGATTGTTAGATATTTTTTGTTATTTAGGTATCGTGTAATTTCTCTCCTAGTAAGAATGATTTTAGTCCTATTGTTGAATGAGAATACCTATAATTCTGATGGTTAGATTAGACTTCCTTATTGCTTGATTTTAGCCATATTGTGGATTCTCGTATTGTTAGTATAATTTGAAATCTATGTTAGCTGCTTAGTAGTTCAGTTCAGTCTAAATGTAGGAATTTGTAGTTTTACTCAGAATTTGTCAGCCGATTAGTTGACTATAGAATACCTCCCAGCTACTAGAATCAGATTTAGAGTTTAGTTTATTGGTCCACTAGGCAATTATGAAACTCTAGATATGTAACTCTAACTGTCCTTAGGACCCTAGTTTTAGATTATAGATTGTTCTTAGTTGGGTACGACACTTCTAGATAAGTATCTCTAACCAGTCTAGAACCCAATTTTATAATACGGTCCGATAAGACTCTCAGGGTGCTTTCAGATATGTATACTTGACTAGTCTTGGGCCCCAATGTTGAGCTATCAACCTAGTATTCAGTCTAGGGCTATCTAGTGGGAGTAGGAATTAGCAACGATCGGACCGAGGCTCCAGCGCACCCAGATTTCTAGAACTACATTGCCAGTGTAGGTTACAGTATTTATTAGCTTGATTGGCCCAAGACTATTGTGATCAGAAGTTCATTCCTTTATACCTTGGCAAGATATATTGTGTCCTATCTGTAGGTCGTATACATTGGACTCCACATCTAGCTCACGTGGTTATATGTCGGTAATAGGTTCTCCCACTAGTCAACTTAGTTTAGTGTTAGATTAGTTAGTTCAGTACAGTATCTTAGACTCAGAATTTCAAACTTAGGGCATGTCTTTAACCATTAGACAAGGTTATATTGACCAACTTAGTTTACTTTAGTTATTTCAGTGGTCATTGTATGTCATTTCAATTCAGTCATTTATATCCAATATTACGTTTTCTCCTCCTTGCTTAGTACATTCGAAGTACTGATGCATACCTTTTATGATGTATCAATTAATGATATAGCTGCAGGTTCTCAGAGTCGCGCCATTAGCAGACATCACTCATACTTTTCTCAACAGCTTTATTGGTGAATCCTCATCCTTCGAGGAAAAAGATTATTTCTTTCAGCTTTGTTTATTTTATTTATATTTGGAGTTAACTGGGAGTTTGTCCTAGCAACTCATTAGTTGTAGTGGCTATCAGACCTAAACACATTACTTTCAGACTTTTAGTTTTGTTCTGATGATTTTAAACTTTAGTGATTCAGTTTATTTTCCTATATAAATGTTTTATGATAGTATTTTAAAGCTTCCACAAATTATGATTACTCAGAATACCAGTGTATGATAGACCAGGGGTTGACTTGGGGTTGTGACTCTAAGTACTGTTCCCATCCAAGGTGTAGACTCGGGGCATGACAAGCTTGGTATCAGAGCCCTAAGTTAAGAGTATCCTCGAAATATCTGAAAGCAGCATCAAGTAGAGTCCTTTTCATAGGTGTGAAGCGCGCCACACTTATGAAGGGGAGGCTATGTGATGTTATTAGAAAAACTATTTTTTTTTCATACTTTTTATCATGCGTTAAAGTTCGATTCCATAAACGTTCTCTGAACTCGTGCTTTATTCGCTTCTGTGAATCATGCCTCCCAAATGCGGTAACGAAAGAAGGACTGGCAACGCTGACCGACTTGCCCCACCAGCTCCAGTAGCTCCTAAGGACGACATAGTGTCCACTACGGAGTTCAAGGCGGCTATCCAGCTACTCACTCAGACGGTCACCAATCAGGTGAACCAGGAGATGGTTTCGGTGAACATAAATGGGTTCGCAGCAGCTGCTAGGGATCGGGACTTTACCCGAATGAACCCTCCATCCTTTCAAGGATCCAAGGTGGGGGAGGACCCTAAGAGTTCATGGACGAGATTAAAAAGATTACCCGCATAGCGGGTGTCAACTCCTCTGAGAGTGCTGACTTGTCTTCCTACTAGCAAAAAGGGGTAGCCCAGGTCCAGTATGAGTAGTGGAATGAGGCGCGACCAGCAAGAGAAGGACTTCTAAAATAGGAGGAGTTCAAAACAACCTTCCTAGACAAATTTTTCCCTCGGGAGCTTAGGGAGGAAAAAGTGGATGAGTTCATGAACTTGAGACAGGGCAACAAATTAGTAGAAGAATATTCATTGGAGTTCACCAAGCTGTCTAAGTACGCTCCAGAGATGGTAGTTGAGCCAAGGGCTCGTATGCTGAAATTTGCGAACGGAGTATCGAACCTGGTCCTCAAGGAGTGCAGGACTATAATTCTTACCAACAATGTCAATCTCTCCAACCTTATTATTCATGCCCAGCAGATTAAGGCAGAGAAACTAAAGGAAATAGAGCGAAAGAACGAGCGGAAAAGGACTGGCCATTCAGATTATGGCCATCAGAGTTCTGGCGGTAGTAGCCACCCACAACAGTAGCAACAACAGAAGCAGAGAGCCCTAGCACCCAGCACAGCCAGTGCCTCAACCTTTCGGTCCCGCTAGGATCAGAGGGGTGGACCATCTGGCTCTCAGTCCCATAGCTACAGTGCCAACAACAGGTATCCAGTCTACCTTATGTGTGGCAAGAACCATCTAGGAGAGTGTCTACAAGGTCGAGAGGGCTATTTTGGTTGTGGACAACTTGGTCATCATCTTAAAGATTTCCCATCAGTGGGACGGGGGAGAGCGTAATCCACCACATTAGCAGCTCCAGTAGGCCGACCAGCTCAGCAGGTCCATACATCAGGTATGGATGGCGGTCAACGCTAAAACCATTTTTATGCATTGTCTTCTCGTTAGGACCAAGAGACCTCACATGACATAGTCATGGGTATGTTATAGTCATGGGTATGTTACGCCTCTTTCATCTAGACGTATTCCCTACTACATACAAGAGCCACACTATCATTTGTGAATCCCTATGTATTAGTCTATTTCTATATCAGTCTAGAGGTCCTCTAAGAACTATTCTCAATCTCCACCATAGTTGGCGAGTTAGTTAGAGCGAGCTGGGTGTATGGAAACTGCCAATCTTAGACTATAAAAAAGTCATTCTAGCTGACCTTGTAAAGTTAGATATGGTCGGCTTTGGCCTCATCCTTTGTATGGATTGGTACACTCCCGTTATGCCTAAGTCGACAGCAGAACTAGGGTCTTCAGGTTTCAGTTCCCTAATGAGCAAGCTTTAGAATGGTCGGGCAGTAGTTCAGCGCCAAAGGTAGGTTTATTTCCTACCTTAAGTCCAGGAAGCTTATTTCTAAGGGATGTATTTACCATCTAGTTTGGGTCAAGGATTCCAACTCTGAGACCCCAATTGTCTAGTCAGTCTCTATTATCAGTGAGTTTCCAGATATGTTCCCCGAAGATCTTCCCAGAGTCCTGCTGAATGGGAAATTAACTTCAGCATAGAACTTATTCCAAATACTTAGCCCATATCCATCCCTCCTTATAGGATGGATCCAGCTGAGCTTAAGGAGGTGAAGGAGCAGCTGAAAGACCTTCTTGAAAAAGGTTTTGTCATACCCAGCATCTCTCCGTAGAGTGCTCCAATACTATTCTAAGGAAAGAAAGACGGTGCCCTCAGAATATGGATCGATTACCGTTAGTTGAACAAGGTCACACTCAAGAAAAGGTATCCCCTACCCAAAACTGATGACCTGTTCGACAAACTATAGGGAGCCAGCTGTTTCTCCCAAATAGATCTCAGGTTGGGGTATCATCAGCTAAGAGTCAGAGAGTGTGACACACTGAAAACAACTATCAAGACTTGGCATGGCCACTACGAGTTCGTGGTTATGTCCTTCGGACTAACAAATGCCCCTGGAGCCTTTATGGAATTGATGCACATAGTCTTCAAGCAGTATCTGGATACGTTCATCATTGTATTTATCAACGACATTCTAGTATACTCCATAAATGAGGAAGAGTATACTAATCACTTGAGTATAGTGCTTCAGACACTCAGGGACCGCCAGTTGTCCGCCAAGTTCAGCAAGTGCAAATTCTGATTGAAGTCCGTGACTTTCCTAGGTCATATGGTCTCAGGTGAGGGTATTCAGGTTGATCCTCAAAGATAGAAGAACCAAAAGACTAGCCCAGACCTACCTCTCCAACATAAATCAGAAGTTTCTTGGGTTTGGCCGGTTATTACCGATGCTTTATAGAAGGCTTTTCTTCTATAACATCTCCACTAACTAAGTTGAATCAGAAGAAGGTGAAATTATAGTGGTAAGATGCGTGTGAGAAGAGTTTACCGAAATTAAAAACTTGTCTCACTATCACTCCAGTGTTGACCCTACCGGAATGATCAGATGGATTTGTAGTATATTGCGATGCTTCTAGAGTTGGACTCGATTGCGTTCTGATGCAGCGGGGCAAGGTGATAGCCTACGCCTCTAGACAGCACAAAGTTCATGAAAAGAATTATCTGGCTCATGACTTGGAGTTGACAGCGGTGGTGTTTTCGTTGAATATATGGAGACACTATTCTTATGGGGCTCACGTGGATGTTTTCACTGATCACAAGAGCCTTTAGTATGTATTCAGTCAGAAGGACTTAAATCTTTGTTAGAGAAGGGGGGTAGATCTCCTGAAGGATTATGACATGAGCGTTCTATATCACCCAGGAAATGACAATGTAGTGGCTGATGCCCTAAGCAGAGTGTCTATGGGTAGCGTGGCTCATATTAAGGAAGGCAAAAACAAATTGGTGAAGGATATTACATACTAGCTCGATTAGGGGTGTTGTTGGTTGGCTCATTTGAGGGTGGAGTGGTGATGTAAAGCGGGTCAGATTCCTCTTTGGTGGTTGAAGTTAAGTCCAAACAGGATGAAGATCCCATTTTATTTAAACTTACGGAAGCAGTTCTTAAGAAAGAGGTTGAGGATTTCTCAAAAGAGGGAGATGGTATGCTCCGTTTACCAGGGTAGATTGTGTGTACCGCATGTCGGTGACTTGAGACAACAGGTATTGGATGAAGCACAAAGCTCGAGATTCACCATCCACCCTGGTGCTACTAAAATGTACTGCGATTTGTGCGATATTTACTGATGGAACAACATGAAGAGAGACATCGCCGAATTCATAGCTAAGTGCCCGAACTGCCAGCAAGTGAAAGTAAAGCACCAAAGACCAGGAGGAATGACCCAGGATATCAGCATACCCACGTGAAAGTGGGAATAAGTAAATATGAACTTTATTATAGGTCTACCTCGAACTTGTTGGCAACATGATTCCATTTGGGTGGTAGTAGATCGGATAACTAAGTCAGCACATTTTCCCCTAGTTAGAACTACTGATTCAGCTGAGGACTATGCGAGACTTTACATCTGGGAGTTGGTCCAGCTTCATGGGGTGCCATTATCCATCATCTCTGATAGAGGTACCCATTTCACCTCATATTTCTAGATGTCTTTTTAGAAGGGACTTGATACCCAGGTCAAGCTCAACACATCTTTTCACCCCCAGACAGATGGGAAAGCAGAGTGGACTATTCAGACCCTTAAAGATATGTTGAGAGCGTGTGCGATCGATTTCAAGGGAAGTTGGGATGACTGCTTGCCTCTTATCGTGTTTGCATACAACAACATCTACCACTCCAGTATCCATATGGCCCCGTTTGAGCCATTGTATGGTAGGAGGTGCAGGTCTCCTATTGGATTGTTTGAGGTTGGTGAAGCTACAATAATCTGGACAAAATCGGTTCATGAAGCTATGCAGAAGGTACAGCTCATCCGAGAAAGATTGAAATAAGCTCAGAGCCGTCAGAGATCATATGTCGATATGAGCAGAAGAGAGTGGGAGTTTGCAATTGATGACTGGGTTTATTTTAAAATTATACCCATGAAAGGGCTGATGTGATTTGGGAAGAAAGGCAAACTTAGTCCCAGGTATATAGGACCCTATAGAATTTTGAGGTGTATCAATGATGTAGCCTACGAGCTAGAATTACCTTCAGAGTTGGCATCTGTGCACCTAGTATTCCATGTGTCTCTATTGAAGAAGTGCATTGGTGTTCCAACTTCAGTTGTACCACTAGACAGTGTGGGGGTGAAAGATAGTCTCTCTTACGAAGAAGTCCCAGTTTAGATTCTTGACCGATAGGTTCGTAAGTTGAGGAACAAAGAAGTAGCTTCAGTCAAAGTCTTGTGGAGGAATTAGTAGGTTGAGGGAACTACGTGGGAGGCCGAAGAAGATATGATGGACAAATACCCATATTTGTTCTCTTCCGGCTCAGTTTCAAGTTAAGGTACAAATTTCCTCCCTAAAACTTCTTTCAGTTCGTGTGTTCCAGTTTCTTTCGTGTAATTGAACATGTGTATGATTAGTGAATTATGTTCAGATTTGTAGTTTAGTTTGGAGGTAGTCATTCCGTTAGTTTTCAACCTTTAAGGACAATATTTGAATATAGTGATTGTAATTCTCTACTTTTCTGTGTATTTTCCAACATTTGAGGATGATTCTTCCCAAGGGGGAGATATTGTAATGCCCCGGAAACTCAAAAACCAAACGTAGGAGTTGAAATGGAGAAAATAGGAATTTCTGCACCATATCATAGAACAAGTCATCCTATGACCCATGGGGGTAGGCCATGAGTCATGAAGTGACTTGTAGGGGATGGTCTAGACATGGTAGAAAAAGTTGGAAAAATGGAGTGACCTCGAGTCATGGTCAACACCATGAACCATTAGGTGACCCGTGGCCAGTAGTTGATTGTAGACTCAGAGGAAATTTGGCAGTGTGGTCTAAGCCACGATTCGTTAGGTGACCCGTGGTCCAAAATAGTTAGGAGGGTAATGATGTTGGCAGTGTAGTTGACGAGGGGTCACCACGAGTCATAGGGAACACCATGAGTCGTGGTGTCCCTCGTGGTGACCAATAGGGGATTCTGGGCAGTGGGCTAAATGACCGTGACCACAAGTCGTGGTCACTAGGTACGAGTCGTACGGTTCCCCATGGGGACTATCAGTCAGTTTTCCCTGCGAATTTCCGAAGGGTGCTTCGGTAATTTTTGAATTTGAAGAGAATATATGTCAGTTTTCTTTGAATTTACATAGAATGATATCCATGATTATTTTATACATGATTTCCATCGGCTCATGATTAAATTGTTATTATCCCCGTAAAAGTGAATTATAGCCTTGAGCTTTCAATTGAGGTTGAATTATGTGTCAGATTCCTTATAGCTTGTGAAATATGCTTTTAGCTGATTGTTAGATATTTTACATTATTTAGATATCGCGTAATTGCTCTCCTAGTAAGAATGATTTTTGCTCTAATATTGAATGAAAATACCTATATTATGTTGGTTTGATTAGACTTCCTTATTACTTGATTTTGGCCATATTGTGGATATTATTAGAATAAGTTGAAATCTCTGTTAGCTACTTAGTAGTTCAATTCGGCTCTAATGTAGGAATCCGCAATGTTACTCAGAATTTGTCAGCCGATCAGTTGACTATAGAAACTCTTGAGGTGTCTGTGATACCTCCCAACTATTAGAATCAGATTGAGAATTCATTTTATTGGTCTGCTAGGCAATCATGACACTCTAGATATATAGCTTTGACTAGCCTTAGGATCCAAGCTTTAGATTACAGATTGTTCTTAGACGATTACGATTCTTCTAGATATGCTGCTCTGACCAGTCTAGAACTCAGTTTCAGAATCTGGTCTGATAAGACTCTCAGGGTACTTTTAGATATGTATAACTGACTAGTCTTGGGCCCTAGTTTCGAGCTATCAGCCTAGTATTAATTCTAGGACTATCTAGTGGGAGTAGGACTTAGCACCGAGCAGACCGGGGTTGCAGCGCACCCAGGTTCCCAGAACTATGTTGTCAGCATAGGTTTCAACATTTATTGGCCTGATTGGTCCCAGACTTTTTTGATCACCCAGTTCATGCCTTTATACCCTGGCAAGGTATATTGGGTCCTACCTGTGGGGCGTAAACATCGGACTTCATGTATAGCTCACGTGGTTATATTTCGGTTATAGACTCTCGCACTAGTCAGCTCAGTTCAGACATAGATTAGTTAGTTCAGATCATTTCAGTACAGTATCTCAGACTCAGAATTTAAGACTTAGGGCATGTCTTTGACCATTAGATAGGGTCATCTTGACCATCTTAGTTTACTTCGATTATTTCAGTGGTCATTGCATGTCATTTAAGTTTAGTCATTTACATCCAGTATTATGTTTTCTCCTGCTTACTCAGTACATTCGAAGTACTGACGCATAAATTTTATGCTGTATCATTTAATGATACAGCCGTAGGTTCTCAGACTCAACGTCGTTAGCAGACCCTGTTCAGACTTTTCTCAGCAGCTTCATTGGTGAGTGCTCATCCTTCAAGGAAAGAGATTATTTCTTTAAGCTTAGTTTATTTTATTTAGACTTGGAGTTAGCTGGGGGCTTGTCCTAGCAACTCATCAACTAGTTCTTCTCGTTAAGGAGGACAAAAGAGTTTAGAGGGAAGATTTTTGGGTTTGTGCAAAGAGATGGTGAAACATTGTGTCATGATCTGAACGGTGGCTCGGATTGTGACATGGGACAAGGAGCCCCGAGAGACTCCAAGTCGACCCATGGCAAGAATACATATAACTCAACCAATAAAACTAAAGAATCAACAAGATAATCTTAGCGGAAGTCTAAAGTAAACATAAAATCAGAATACACAATTTGAAGCTGAATATATCCCTTGTCTAAAAAGCCTCTAAATATGACGAGTTGATGGGACAAGACTCCAACTAACTCAATAAAGCGAAAACTGAAAATACATAGAGAAAGTATGAATAAGTCAAGTCCTCGGGAGATGAGGACTCACGAACAAACATACGATGCTATCTCTGAAGACTGGCTTTGAATGGAGTTTAGTCTGAGTGTCGGGTCCTGTATAATGAAATGATACATCATAGAGTATACGGTCAGTACGTGGAATATACCGAGTATGCAAAGTAAGTAAAACCGCTTAAACAAGTAAAATAATTTAAAGACATGTGTAATGTAAAACATAAACGATAAGAATCTGAGGGTAAGGTTTGCATGCATTCTTTGTGAAATTAAAAACTGCATCATAACATAACATGGCATCATAACTGAATTGATTGACTCAATGTTGAAATCTGATAATCATGAGTAAAACTGAACATTGATTCAAACCTATTTAAGAACATAGATAGATATATAAATCTCATGAATAATTAACATGCATAACTGAAATCATGAGGAAAAATGGGAGACTCGTCTTTTAACCGACAGACCACGATAAAGCTTATATGGTCCCAACTATCACACTCAAGTGGATAGAGCCGTCCAAAGCCTTGCCAGGGCTAAGGACGATACCATGATATCAATATCAAGCTTGGGGCCCAACTGGGGCAGGGGATAGCTCACAAGGGAGGTTCCAAAGTAATATATATAATAGTATAAAGATACATTGGCACATAGTTCAGAGGAATTGGGTGATCGACCCTTAGCTTACTCAGTGCTAGACATTACTCTGAAAAACATGCATATGCTCTACATCTTTTTTCAATGAAGCTCAACATCATCTGTTGACGAAGCTCAATAATCAAATAATCTCTAATCTGAAATCATGCATATGAGAAGCTTTAACTCAAACCATACAACAAGCTGAAAAATGATTGGGAGTCTTTGCTCCAAGACCATGTGGTAAGCTTAATTCAAGAAATTCATAAATCATACTTGAACATGTGGGAAGTGCCCAATACTTTAACATGAATGAAAATACTCAATTCACATCGAAATCATGATTATAAACACGAGTAGCTGTCACGACCCGAGAGGAGACCCGGATCGTAGACATGGGACAAGGGACCCCGAGAGACCCCAAGTCGACCCATGGCATAAGCATTCACTAACCCATTCAATAAACATGAAGGAAACATGAATATAAACTCAGCGGAAGTCTAACTTAACATAACATTAGAATGAACATCTGAAGCTGAAAACATTTTTAAGTCTGATAAGCCTCTAATCTGGACGAGCGGATGGGACAACACCCTCAACTAGCTCAGAAATACTAAAACTGAAAACACGCTCAAAATAACTGAAAGTCTAGTGCTCGGAGGATGAGGATTCACCAAGCAAGCAAGAAAAGGCTATCTCTGATAGGCGTCTACGAACGGGGCTGAACCTGAGAACCCGATCCGGCATCATGAAATAATGCAGCATAGAAATTATGCGGTCAGTACGTGGAATGTACCGAGTATGCAAGGTAAGTAAAACCGCTAGAGCAATAATAGTCTTTCAAAACAAGTCATACATATATGATAGCCTTTAAGGATAAGAAAAGATCACAAGCACTCGTTATGAAATCATTCTTATTTAATATATGGTCATGCATGGCTTTAGAACATCATGACTAAATCGAATGACTCAAAGCTAAATCATAACATCAATATCAAAAGCTGAACAATGAGTCAAACCTTGCTTTTCAAACATGCATGCATAAGATAATCATCATGAGTAATGGATATGCAACATGAATGATATAGACAGTGGGAGACTCATCGCTTGACCAACATACCACGATAGAGCTACGTGGTCCCAACTATTACACCAAGTGGGTAGAGCCGTCCAAAACTTTGCTAGGTCTAGGGACGCTACCATGATATCGTTATCAAGATGAAGGGCCAATCGGGCCAGGGATAGCTCACAAGGGAGGTCCCAATAATATAATAGAATCAACTTATGTTGGCGCATAGTTCTAGGGCGTAGGGTTATCGACCCTTAGCCCGTTCAATGCTAGACTCTTCTCCCAAAACATGCAATGCTCTACATTGTATAAATACGAAGCTCAAAATCATCTAATGACGAAGCTCAACATGAAATTATGCATAAAATCGACATCGTACGAATCGAAGCTCAGCATTGTCTTTTGACAAAGCTCACTATGAACTCATGCATGAATTAGACATCATATAAATATGAAGCTCAACAATGTAATCTCGACAAAGCTTAGAATAGAATCATACTAGGTCTCAACATCATGTGAAATGAAGCCTAATGACAAAATACATCTCAATTATGAATTCATGCGTAAGAGAAGCTTAATTATGACACATACCACAAGCTCAAGAATAGTGGGAGGCTTTACTCCAAGATCATGTGGTAAGGATACTTTAGAAATATCCCTTAATCATATTCAACATAAGGGCCTTTCCCAACACCTTATCATACTTGGACTCATACAATATATTTGAAAACATTATAATAACTGGGAGATTTCACTACGAGACAAGCAATAGAGTCAATTCACGAAAATCATCATTTATACTCAACATCGGGCACTACCCAAAGTTTCATCATACATGGGTGAATTTAACCTTCTTTGGAAACATCATCAATATCACGGGTAAGAGTGAAAACATGTTTTTCATCATCTATTTCATCACCGTCATATTCTATTAAGAACTTTCTATACATGGGCATTTTAGATTCAATACTTTAGAAAACAATTTTGAAAAAAATATTATGTAAGAATTCGCCCAAGCTCAATAAATCATCAATATCAACTCAATTAATCATACCCATGAGTAGAAATGTAAGATTCATGCAATCAATTGATGACCCATACTTGATCATCACAAACCAATCACAAATTGATAAGGAATGGGCATGGGTGTGGAAGAAAGCACCCACTCATAGCCTTACACACCTGGGAATGAAGGATCTTTGGGCTTCTGGGGTATAACAATATCTCCCCCTTGGGGGCATTCATCCTAGAACGCTGGAAAACATACAGAAAAGCAGAGAAATGCAATCACCATATCCAAATACTAATTATTTAAACTGAAAACTGACGGAATGACTACCTCCGATTCAAACTACATAGCTGAACTGAATTCAAGAATCATAAATACATCCATATACATAAAAAAAACTTGGGCACATTAATTGAGCATGAAAACTAAATAAAGTTTGGGAGCAAAACTGATACCTCAAGCTGGAACTGAGCCGATAGAGAATAAATGTGGGTATCTAGCCATCATATCTTCTTCGGCTTCCCACGTAGCTCCCTCAACATGTTGATTCCTCCATAAAACTTTGATTGAAGGTACTTCCTTGTTTCTTAGCCTTCAAACCTGATGATCCAGTATTTCTACTGAAATCTTCTCATAAGTAAGTCAGTCTTTCACAGCAACATTGTCCACCGGTACAACTAGAGCCGAATCACCCAAACACTCCATTAAGAGCGATACATGGAAAACAAGATGCATGGAAACTAATTTTGAAGGCAACTCCAATTCATATACCACCTTGCCAACCCATTTCACAATTCGATAGGGGCCAATATAATGAGGGATAAGTTTTCCTTTGTTTTCAAACCGGATCACTTCCTTCATAGGAGACACCTTAAAAAACACCCAATTATCCACTTCGAACACAAGTTCCCTCCTTCTCACATTGGCATAGGACTTTTGGCGACTTTGGGCTATTTTCAACCTGTCTCGTATGAGATGAACCTTCTCAATAGCCTCATGAAATGAATCTTGTCCTACCATCGCAACTTCACCAACTTCAAACCAACCAATGGGTGATCTACTTCTCCGTCCATAGAGAGCCTCAAACTGGGCCATCTGAATACTGGAATGTTTGCTGTTGTTGTATGCAAACTTGATAAGAGGCAAATGATCATCCCAACGTCCTTTGAAGTTAATCATGCATTCTCTCAAGATGTCCTCGATAGTCTGCATTTTCTGCTCTACTTGACCATTGGTTTGCGGGTGAAATGTTGTTCTGAGCTTAACTTGAGTACCTAGTCCTTTTTGTAACGACCTCCAAAACTGAGAGGTAAATTTAGTACCTCAGTCTGATATAACGGATAAGGGCATTCCATGCAATCGAACTAGCTCCCAGATATATAGTTTGGCATTGTCCTCCGCTGAATCCATGGTTTTGATCGGTAGAAAATGAGTGTCCTTGGTGAACCTATCTACCACAACCCAAATGGATTCATATTGTCGATGAGTACGAGGTAAACCTATGATGAAGTCCACATTAATTTCTTCCCACTTCCAAGTAGGAATACTGATATCTTGAAGCACACCTCCCGGTCATTGATGTTCAGCCTTTACTTGCTGATAGTTTGGACACTTAGCTAAAAATTCTGCAATGTCCTTCTTCATGTCATTCCACCAATAGACTTCCCGTAAGTCATGATACATCTTGGTGGCACTGGATGGATGGAATACCTGGATCCATGAGCCTTGTTCAACATTCGGCTCCTCAAATAATCAACATCCGGAACACATAGATGGCCCTTGTACCAAAGCACACCATCTCCCCCTTTGGAGAAGATCACCACCTTATGATTCTGAACGACTTCCTTTAACTTTACCAAAATTGGGTCCTCATCTTGTCTAGCTTTTACCTCAATCACCAAGGACGATTCTGATCCATTCTGAACAACAACACCGCCATCGGTCGAGTCAACCAACCTAACTCCCAACCTTGCGAGTAGATGCATCTCCTTCACTAGCTCCTTCTTCCCCTCATCCACATGAGACACACTCTCCATAGAGAGTCTACTAAGTGTGTCTGCTACTACATTGGCCTTATTCGGATGGTAAAGCAAACTCATGTAGTAGTGCTTGAGTAACTCTAACAACCTCCTTTGTTAAAGATTGAGATCCTTCTGTGTAAAGACATATTGTAAGCTCTTATGGACCGTAAACAAATCTACGTGAACCCTGTACAAATAATGTCTCCATATCTTCAAGGAGAATACAATCGCGGCCAATTTAAGGTCATGGGTCGGGTAGTTCTTTGTCACGACCCGAACGTACACTCGGATTATTGACACGGGACAAGGGACCCCGAGAGACCCCAAGTCGACCCATGGCACATGCATGCAACTAATCTCATTCAAATAAGCGCAATGTTAATCATAATAAAAACATAGCAGAAACGTAATTATAGCATAACATCAGGAAATACTGCACATATACATAAGCCTAGTTCTACATCCTGTCTGAAAGCCTCTACTACATAACATGGGTTCATGGGAAAACATCCCCAACTAACCCGACCAATACTGAAACATAAATAACATGAAAGTCTGTCAAATGGCCCTCGGAACATGAGGACTCACCAATAAGCTGAGAGCGAGAGCTGAGATGAACTAAGGGTGAGGATGAGCCTGAGATCCGGACCCTATATCATGAAATGATACAACATAGAAAGTATGCGGTCAGTACATGGAATGTACCGAGTATGCAGGGTAAGTAAAACGGATGTTAAAAGTATAAAAAATCATAAATAAATATAAGAGAAGGACGTCATGCTTGAATCATAGATTTCGTAAGAACATCAGGCTTAAGACTTTTAGATCATTCATAAATCATTCATTATCGTAAAAGTAAACAAACATTATCAATACATAACTTGAGCCAACAACATAAATATAACAATGCATGCGACATGCGGAACAATGGGAGGACTCATCATACCCGACACTATCATGGTAGAGACTTTATGATGTCCCACTATCTCACTCAAGTGGGTAGAGCTGATATTGGCTTATCAGGTGAGGGTTGTGCATTAGGCATAATATTTCACTTGAGGGGATCATTATCAATACATCATATAATTTAGAAACCCATGGTGGTACGTTGTTATAAGACACCAGAGCAGTCCTTTGAACGCAAGGCTGCTCGGTGCTAGACACGGCTCCCAAAAACAAACATATAGGCTCATACGTAAATCAATAAAATCATGAATTAAGATTCATTGGCTAAAATATAAAATTTATCATCATTGATCCCCTTTAAAACATGATTAGCCAAGAATCATAGGCCCTTTTCATCGGCCAACATCATAAATAGATAAATCATGTAATTCGCTTCATAACTCACAAATCATTCTTCAACATGTGGGGATTGCCCAATACTTCATCATATTCAATTCATTCAAAATATGCTCATAAACATGGGTAACATGAATTCATGCTTTTCCGTCATCAATAAATTCAAAATATTACATATTCATCGTAACTCATAACTTTCATGAACCTTCATCAAATGGGTATTTTTAATTTAAAAAGCTTGAAACATGATTTAAAAATAATAATATAAAACCTT
Organism: Datura wrightii; assembly: GCA_035772735.1. Lineage (NCBI taxonomy): Eukaryota > Viridiplantae > Streptophyta > Magnoliopsida > Solanales > Solanaceae > Datura > Datura wrightii. The sequence continues at coordinate 105,473,836 of JASDFA010000007.1, forward strand.
CCCATCTTTCATAATTCAATTATTAAAAACGCAATTAAATCATACCCATAAAGAGAAATCACATTTTGATGCATTTGAGTAAAACCCCATTGAATTGAATAGGAGGATTCATGATTAAATTCAAAATTTGGGCATGTGTGTGGAAGAAAGCACCCATTCTAAACCCTATATACCTGGGAAGGATGAATCTACCATCTCACTGATTTCCTAAGGAGATATTGGAAGAAGAATCCCTTGGAAAAGCTCTTGATCACCTCTTAAGTTTCATAAATTTGCATGCATGAAAGGACACACTTAGAATAGGTTTTCCCTTGCTAAAGCCCACTAAAACGAGCATAAAACAACATACTATAGGGCCTTAGGATGAAAAAATAACTGAAATACCCTTACTGATTATGCAGAAAATTGCCCACCGGACCAAACAACAGACGAACCAATGGGTTGTTGGAAGATACCACGACCCGTGGTATTAGCCTGTGCTTAGCACTTCCCCAATCCATATCTCGGAATCAAGTCATGGACATACAGGATGGGTCGTCCTAAGTTTCAATTGGCCGTTCCTTTAGTCGTTGTTTCCTTCTTCTGAAACTCTACACTTATATTCAATGAGCCTCACCACGACTCGCTGTAATGTTCAACGGGTCGTCGTTCGCATCCGTCATTTCCCACTGGAGATATTGCCTCCCTTACCACGACTCTTCATAATGGGTCGTTGTATGACCCGTTAAACTCCCCAATTGCTAAGCCCATCTCCTACCATGACCACTAACAATGACTCGTTGTTTCGTATAACAAGTAGTTACATCAATCGTTGCCTCCACTGCCACCAGAACACCTAAGTCCACGATTGCCAACAATGGCTCGTGGTTACATACCACGAGTTATTGTACCTCTCATCCTACAACTTTTCCCCAACTTTCAACAGTTTTGCATTTTAGCTTCTCGAGTGTACTCTTAGGCACTTCCTAGGTATTACAATATCTCCCCCTTGGGAACATTCATCCTCAAATGTAGGAAACAAGCAGCAAATAGAACATACAATTTATCATAGCTATATACCGATCATTTTAAGATAATTTTTATGGAATGACTACCTCCGAATAAAACCACATAGCTAAACAGATCTCATACTTCACATACACATTCATACACATAAAAGGAACTTGTACACATGAACTGAATATGAAAACTAGATAGAGCCATAGGGAAAAAACTGGTACCTCAAGTAAGAACTGAGCTGGTAGAGAACAAATGTGGATATCTGCTTCGGCTTCCCACGTAGGTCCCTCAACATGCTGATTTCTCCATAATACCTTAACTGGAGCTACTTCTTTGTTCCTTAGCTTATGGACTTGATGATCTAAGATTTTTAATAGAACTTCTTCATAGTTGAGGCTATCATTTACACTAACGCAATCTACTCGGACTACTAAAGCTGGATCACCCAAGCAGTTTTTCAAGAGTGATACATGAAACATGGGATGAATTGAGGCTAACTCTGAAGGTAAGTCCAACTCATACGCCACCTTACCAACTCTTCTCATAACCCGGTAAGGAACAACATATCGGGGAGTGAGTTCCCCTTTTTTCCCAAACCACATGACACCCTTCATGGGAGATAACTTTAGAAATACCCAGTCATCCACATCAAACTCCAAGTCTCTTCTCCTCACATTGGCATATGATTTCCAACGACTCTGAGCTATTGTCAACCGGTCCCTTAACAACTGAACCTTCAACATCGCCTTGTGAACCGAATCTGGACCTATCATAGCTGCCTCACCAACCTCAAACCAACCGATAGGAGATCTACACCTTCACCCGTAAAGAGCCTCGAGTGACGCCATTTGGATACTGTAGTGATACCTGTTATTATAAGCAAACTCTATTAAGGGAAAATGATCATCCCAACTACCTTTGAAATCCATAACACATGCCATCAATATATCCTCGAGGGTCTGAATGGTTCGTTCTATCTGGCTGTCTGTTTGTGGATGGAAGGCTGTATTGAGCTTAACTTGAGTCCAAAGTCCTTTTTGAAAAGAACGCTAGAATTGGGAGGTAACTGAGTACCTCGGTATAAAATAATAGACAAGGGCACTCCATGAAGTCGAACCAACTCTTGAATATACAACTTGGCATAATCATCCGTTGAATCCTTGCTCTTGACCGGTAGGAAGTGTGCCACCTTAGTTAACCTATCTACCACCACCCAAATGGTGTCATAGTGTCGGCGAATACGAGGTAGGCCTGTAATGAAATACATATTTATTTCCTCCCACTTCAAAGTGGGAATGCTAATATCCCGAAGTACACCTCCCGACCTTTGATGCTCAACTTTCACTTGCTGACAGTTTGGACACTTAGCTACAAACTTTGGAATATCCTTCTTCATACCATCCCACCAATAGATTTCTCGCAAGTCCCGATATATCTTCTTGGATCCTGGGTGAATGGAATATCTGGTACCATGTGCCTCGTGCAGTATCCGAACCCTCAAATTATCAACGGTCGGGACACATAGACGACCCTGATATCGTAGAACGCCATCTCCCCCTTGGGAGAAACCCTCCACCTTTTAACTCCGCACTACTTCCTTCAACTTCCTGAAAGTCGGATCCTCATCTTGCTTAGATTTGACATCAACCACTAAGGAAGATTCTGACCCATTATGCACAATAACGCCGCCATCTGTCGAGTCAATCAATCTAACTCCCAGTCTTGCAAGTCGGTGGACCTCCTTCACCAACTCCTTCTTTCCCTTATCCATATGGGACACACTCTCCATAGAGAGCCTACTAAGTGCATCTGCAACCACATTAGCCTTGCCTGGGTGGTAAAGGACACTCATGTCATAGTCCTTTAGTAACTCCAACCACCTCCTTTGCCGAAGATTTAGATCCTTCTTTGTGAACACATATTGCAAGCTTTTGTGATCCTTAAATACATCTACTTGGACCCCATACATGTAATGCCTCCATATCTTACATGAAAACACCACTGTGGCCAACTCAAGGTCATGGGTCGGATAATTCTTTTCATGAACTTTCAGCTATCTCGAGGCACATACTATTACCTTCCCATGCTGCATCGACACACATCCCAGACCGACTATCGAAGCATCGCAATACACTACAAATCCATCAGTGCCCTCAGGTAAAGTCAACACTGGTGTTGAAGTGTGTCGGGTCTTCAACTCTTGGAAGCTCTTCTTGCAAGCGTCCGACCATTGTAACCTCACCTTTTTCTAAAATCCATCCTCTATCCCTGACTTGCCATCTTGATCGCTTGACTTATTTACCCCTTTCTTAGAGGGTGGTTTATGTCTGGTCCTTTCAGGTCGCCTGACCTAGGCTGATGGTGCTTCATAACGGCTAGTCTGGAGTCCAGCGACTCTCTAAGACGTCGATGTACTAGTACCTGCCACCAAAACATCGTGAAGGATTCAGTGAATGTCTTAAAACTTAGTAACACAAGACAATTCTCCAAATGGTTATTGGCTCTACTGGAGGAGTCTGAAATCAACAACGAGTAACTGCTTGGGCGTTGAGTCTTTCGCTGCTTGAGTCAACTTGGTTAATGGGGCTACAATCGATGAAAATCCCTCAAAAAATATTCAGTATCCTGCTGAGCCCAAGAAACTCCAATTTTCTAAAGGATTCACCGGTCTAGGCCATTTCTTCACTGCCTCGATCTTCTAGGAATCTACCCTTATGCTGTCACTTGATACCACATGACCCAAAAATGCCACCGAGTATAGCCAAAATTCACACTTGCTAATCTTTGCATACAACTGATGATCCTTGAGGGTCTGAAGTACTACTCTCAGGTGAGCGGCATGCTCCTCCTTGCTCCGTGAGTATATCAAGATGTCATCAATGAACACAACCATGAACATGTCAAAGTATGCCTTAAACACTCTGTTCATTAGATCCATAAAAGCTGCAGGGGTATTGGTTAGTACAAAAGACATAACAAAAAATTTGTAGTGACCATACCGAGTCTTGAAAGCGGTCTTCGGGATGTCACTCTCCCAAACCCTGAGCTGGTGATACCCGAACCTGAGATCAATCTTGGAGAAGCACTTGGCACACTGAAGCTGGTCAAACGAATCATTGATCCTGGGAAAGTGGTACCAGTTCTTGACGACAACCTTGTTCAACTATCGATAGTCAATACACATGTGAAGGGACCTGTCCTTCTTTTGAACAAATAGAAATGGTGCACCCCATGGAGATTGACTCGGTCTAATTAAACCCTTATCCAACATATCCTTTAACTGATCCTTCAATTCCTTTTGTTCGGCTGGGGCCATCCTGTAGGGAGGAATAGTGATAGGCTGTGTATCGGGTAATAGATCAATACCAAAATCAATTTCCCTCTCCGAAGGAACACCAAGCAAATCATCAGAAAACACCTCCAGATATTCGCACACCACCAGAACTGACCGAATAGTCGGGGTCTCAAACTCCATATCCTTAACCCTACCATTGTGGTACATGCAACCTTTAGAGATCATCTTCCTGGCCTTAAGGTAGGAAATAAACCGACCTGCTGGTACCACCAAACTACCCTTCCACTCAAATACTGACTCACCCAGAAAAAACAAAGTTCCATCATATGTGTTCTATAATTAATCAAAGCATAACGTGTAAACAACAAATCCATGCCGAGAATAACATCAAAGTAAGTCCTGGCTAACTCTACAAGGTCTGCGGATGTAACCTTATGCAACACAGTGATCGGGCATTCTCTATATACTCGTCTAGCTATGACCGAATCACCAATAGGGGTCGAAATTGAAAACGGTTCCGACAAGGTCTCGGGACTAACTCCAAGGCTACTAGCAATGTAAGGAGTAACAAAAGATAAGGTAGCTCCCAAATCTAGCAAGGCATAAACATCAATATGAAAGAAACGCAGCATACCAATGACCACGTCCGGCGAAGTCTCCTGCTCGTGGCACGAGGCAAGGGAATACAATTGGTTTTGGTGCTGTACACCACCCCCACTAGTTGATGCTCGCTACGGAGCAGAACGGGCTGGAGCTGCTGCTGTCCTGGTGGTCTATGCATGACCCCTATCATCACCCTCTAGCATGTGGGCATGCTCGGCACATGTGCCCAGATCTACCACACCCATAAAAGACATCTAAACTGAGCAGGCATTCCCCGGTGTGACTCTTGCCGCACTTCCCGCAAGCTGGAGAGGTATACTCTCTGAGTTCCCTTCTGATCCGTTGAACCTGAAGCCTTGCTCCTCTGATCACTCCTGGGCCTGAAGCCTTGCTCCTCTGATGGTTCTGGGGCTAGTGAGCTGTACTGCAGCTGTGGACGGTAGCCACCGCCGGACCTCTGATGTGAAAACCCACGACTATCTGTCCAAGCCCTCTTTGCCTCCCTCTTCCTCACATGAGCTGCCTCCATCTGCTGGGTGTACAACACTATGGGGAAATTCCATATCCTGATGAAGCATGGCAGTCCTGCAATCCTTGTCTAAATAACCAGCCACACCATGAACGAATAGGCTCACCCGCGCCCTCTGATCCATCAGTCGCTCTGGGCATACTTTGACAAATGAGTGAACTCAAAAGAATACTCCAGCACTGTCATCTTTCCCTGCTTGAGGTTCACAAACTCAGCTGCCTTTAACTCCCTCATCTCCCGAGGGAAGAACTTGTCGACAAAATCTATGTGGAACTCATCCCAGCTGATAGGGCCCGCTCCCGCTACGCTTCTGTCCTTCCATTGCTTGTACCAAATACGAGCAACCTCTTTTAGCTGATAAGAGACCAAGTCAACACACTCCTCATTTGTCACCCCCATAACCTGAGTGACCTTCAAGATCCCTTCAATGAACTTGTGTAGATCCTCATCCACCTTTGATCCCGTGAACTCAGGAGGGTTCATCCTCAAGAAGTCTCTAATCCAAGCCACCACTACATTGCGATACTGTGGGACCTTCACAACAGCCTGCTGCTTGACCTGAGTGGTCAAGGCCTGCACTAATTTCATGACCCGTTAAACTCCCCAACTTCTAAGCCCATCTCCTACCACAACCACTTACAATGACTTATTGTTTCATAGGATGAGTCGTTACAACAACCGTTGCCTCTATTGCCACCTGAAAACCTGAACCCACGAATGTCAACAATGGCTTGTGGTTACATACCACGAGTCATTGTACCTCTCATCCTGCAACTTTTCCCCAACTTTCAGTAGTTTTGCATTTTAGCTTCCCGAGTATACTCTTAGGCACTTCTAGGGTATTACATTCTTCTTGTGAACCTTTAGCTGTCTGGAGGCATAGGCTATAACTCTCCCGTCCTGCATCAATACACATCCAAATCCGATCCTTGTAGCATCACAATACACCAAGAATCCATCAGTACCCTTCGGTAGAGTTTACACCGGCATTGAAGTAAGTCGGGCCTTCAACACTTGGAAGTTCTTCTCATGAGACTCTGACCATTGGAATTTCACCTTCTTCTGGGTCAATTTTGTCAAGGGTGCTGCAATAGTTGAGAAACTTTCAACAAACCTCCGATAGTAACCGGCTAAACCCGAAAATCTCCAAATTTCCGAAGGATTCACCGGTCTAGGCCAATTCTTCACCGTTTCTATTTTTTTAGAATCCACCTTTATACCCTCACTTGATACCACATGGCCCAAAAATGCTATGGAGTTCAACCAAAACTCACACTTGCTGAATTTAGCATATAATTGGCGATCCTTATGAGCTTGTATCACCACTCTCAAATGAGCAGCATGTTCCTCCTCGCTCTGAGAGTATATGAAGATGTCGTCAACGAACACAATCACGAACATATCCAGGTATGGCTTGAGCACCCTGTTTATCAAGTCCATAAAAGTTGTAGGAGCATTCGTTAGTCCAAAAGACATAACTACAAAATCATAATAACCATATCGCATTCTGAAGGCTGTCATCGGGATATCACTCTCCCGAACTCTAAGCTGATGGTACCCGGATCTGAGATCCATCTTCCAGAAATCACTTGGCACGCTGAAGATGGTTAAATAAATCATCAATCCTAGGTAGAGGATACCAATTCTTGACAGTGACTTAGTTCAATTGTTGATAATCAATACACATACGAAGAGAGCCATCGTTCTTTCGGACGAAGAGAACTAGTGCACCCTATGGGGATTTGCTTGGTCTGATGAAACCCTTGTCTAACAGGTTCTTCAACTAGTCCTTCAACTCCTTTAGATCAGCTGGAGCCTTTTTGTACGAAGGAATAGATATAGGATACGTATGGGGAAGAAGGTTAATACCAAAATCTATCTCCCACTTGGGAGGGATTCCCGGTAAATCATCTGGAAAGACCTCCGGATATTCACCTACTACTGGAACTGATTGGATTTTCGGGGTCTCATACGTCGCATCCTTGACCTATCACTTCCCGAATGGAGGCCCAGATCATGACTTGAGATGAGGAGCCCCGAGAGACCCCAAGTCGACCCATGGCCAAGGCATACATCTAACTCAATCAACAAACAGAAGAATCAACACAATACACTTAACATAAGTGTAACTCATCTATAACATAAAAATACACCATCCGAAGTTGATTACATACATAAGCCTGAAAAGCCTCTAAACATGACGAGTTGATGGGACAAGATCCCCAACTAACTCAACAATATTAAAACTAAAAAATACATAACAAAAACTGAAAGTCTATCCCTCAAAAGATGAGGACTCCCCAACAAGCAGATGCTAACTCCAATAAGCTGACTAAGAGTGGGGCTGAACTTGAGAGCCAAGTCCTGTATCATGAAATGATACAACATAGGAAGTATGCGGTCAGTATGTGGAATGTACCGAGTATGCAAGGTAAGTAAAAACCGCTTAATTAAAGGAAATCAATAGCATAACATAAGCTTTAGGAATTTGGGGTGAGGGCTTGCATGGATTCTATCTAAAATCATGATATTTTCATGACATGACAATGCATAGCTTTATAACATCAAACTGACGCGAATGACTCAAAGCTGAAATATGACATTTATAAAAAAGCTGAACATTGAGTCAAACCTTACTTTTAGAACATGCATGTGAATATAATAATCACAATTAATGAATATGCATAACTATATCATGAGGAACACTGGGAGACTCTTCACATAACCTACATACCACGATAGAGCTTACGTGGTCCAACTATCACACTTAAGTGGGTAGAGCCACCCAAAGCCTTACCAGGGCTAAGGACGATATCATGACATCGATATCAAGCTCATGGGCCATTAGGACTGGGGATAGCTTGAAAGGGAGGTCCCAATAATATATAATAGTATCAACCTACGTTGGCGCATTGTTTAGGGCATAGGGTGACGTACCCTTACCCCACTCTGTGCTAGACTCTTCTCCCATAAACATGTATATGTTTTACATCGTTTTAAAACGAAGATCAACATTGTCTATTGAAAAAACTCAATAATGAACCACATATCAAATATGAAACATGCATATGGGAAGCTATAATTCAAAACATACCACAATCTCAAGGATAATTGGAATTCCTTGCTCCAAAACAATGTGGTAAGCTTACTTTAGAGACAATACATCATACATACTTGACATAAGGGCCTCGCCCAACACTTTATCATGCTTGGAACTACTCAAATCTTTTTGAAAACAATATCATAATCATAGGTAGCTCTGAAACATGCTTTTCATTATAATATCTCATCATCATCATACATTCATCGCAAATCTCTTCTTTTATGAACATATTATCAATGGACCTTTAATTTCATAAAACTAGAAACATGATTTTGATTGAAAACAACTTAAAATCTTCCCATGCTTCATGATTCAATAATGAAAACACAACTTAATCATACCCGTATAAAGAAATAGAAGATTCATGCATTTGGGTGAAAACCCCATAAGTTGATCATAGGAAATTCTCATAACTTAGGTAGAGATTGGGCATGGGTGTGGAAGGAAACACCCACTCATCACCGTACATACCTAAAAGGTCTTGATTCTACCACTTCTCTGATTTGCGCAAGAAGAATTTGAATGAAAACCATGAAAGCTTGCTCTAGATCACCTCCCTTATTTCTCTAAGCTTGCATGCATGAAAGGAATGACTTAGAATAGGTTTTCCACTCCTAAAACCTACCATTACGAGCCCTAAATGACGTTGTATAGGGCCTTAGGATGTAGGAATGATGAAAATGCCCTTAATGATTACGCAGAAAATTCTTCACTGGACAAACCAACGGGCACTCCAATGGGTCGTTGGAGGATACCATGACCCATGGTGACGATCCGTGTTGTACACTGTCCAGGCTTAGATCTCAGCTCAACCCACGACTACAAACGATGGTTTGTCATACCATACAACGGCTCGTTCTGTCGACTGTTGTCTCCTCTTGAAGACTTTGTACTTCATCCTACAACGAGCCTCACCACGACTCATTACATCCACAAACGAGTCGTGGTTTCCTTTTGTCGAATCTACTGGAAACATTCACCACCAAAACAACGATTTCTAACCACGGTCCGTGGTAACTCAAGATGGGTCATGGGATGACCCATTGCTTCCCAGCTGGTAAGTCCATCTCCCACCACGACTACAAACAACGACTCATTATTTCCCACAATGAGTCGTCACATCGGTCGTTGTTTCCCCTGTACCCAGACTAGATGCTTTCCATGACTCGTCCCAATGGGTCATTGGTTGGACCAACGATCCGTAGGGTCACTAGTTCTGCAATATTTTCCCAGTTTCAACAGATTTCAACTTTTATATCTCGGGTATACCCCTAGGAACTTCCAGGGTATTACAATATCTCCCCCTTGGGAACATTCGTCCTCGAATGTAGGAAACAAGCAAAAAATTGAGACATGCAATTATCATATTCAAATACTGATTGTTTAAATCGAAAACTAACGGAATGACTATCTCCAGTTTAAACCACATAACAGATCTGACTTCATGCTCCACATACACATCCATACACATAACGGAAACTTGAACACAAGAACTGAACATGAGAACTATATAGAATCTAAGTTCAAAAACTAATACCTCAAGCTGGATCTGAGCCGACAGAGAACAGATGTGGGTATCTAGCCATCATATATGCTTCAGACTCCCACGTAGCTCTTTCAACATGCTGATTCCTCCATAATACTTTAACTGAAGCTACTTCTTTGTTCCTTAGCCTACGAACCTGTCGATCCAATATTTCCACCAGAACCTTGTCATAGCTAAGGCTGTCTCTCGCACCAACACAGTCCACCGAAACAACTAGAGCTGGGTTACCATAACACTTCTTCAAAAGCAATACATGAAACACAGGATGCACGAATAACTCTGAGGGCAACTCCAACTCATACGCCACCTTGCCAACACTTCTCACAATCCAATAGGGACCAACATAACAGGGACTGAGTTTTCCTTTATTCCCAAACCGCATTACTCCCTTCATGGGAGATACCTTCAAGAACACCGAATCATCCAACTCGAACTCCAGCTCCATTCTCCTTACATCCGCATTGGACTTTTGACGACTCTGAGCGGTTTTAAGCCCGTCCCTTATCAACTGAACCTTCACCATTGCCTCATGAACCGAATATGGCCCTATCATAGCTACCTCACCATCTTCAAACCATCCGATGGGCAATCTACACCTCCGCCCATAAAGTTCCTCGAAAGGTTCCATCTAAATGCTAGAGTGATAACTATTATTATAAGAAAATTTGATCAGGGGCAACTGATTATCCCAAATACCTTTCAAGTCCATCACACATGCTCTCAACATGTCCTTGGGATTTTGGATTATTCGTTCCGCTTGTACATCCGTTTGCGTATGAAAGGCTGTGCTAATCTTAACCTGAGTCCCAAGCCCCTTCTGAAAAGACCGCCAAAATTGGGATGTAAAGTGAGTACCTCGGTCAGAAATAATGGACAAGGGCACTCCATGTAGCCGAACCAACTCTCGGATATACAATTTGGCAGAATCATCCATTAAGTCTGTGGTTTTCACCTTTAGAAAATATGCAGCCTTGGTCAATATATCTACTACCACCCAAATGGAATAATATTCTCGACAAGAACGAGGTAAGCCTGTAATGAAATCCATATTAATCCCTTCCCACTTCTAAGTGGGAATGCAAATATCTTGAAGTATGCCTCTCGACCTTTGTTTCTTGACCTTTACTTGCTGAGAGTTTGGGCACTTGGCTATGAATTCTGCAATATCCTTCTTCATGCCATTCCACCAAAATATTTCGTACAAATCATGATATATCATGGTGGCACCTGGATAAATAGAGTACCTAGTTCCATGAGCCTCATGCATCTTTCGACTCCTCAAATCATCGACATCCGGAACACATAGGCGACCTTGGTACCAAAACACACCATCTATCCGTTGGGAGAAGACTTCGACCTTCTGACTTCGAATGACTTCTTTCAGCTTTACGAAAGTTGGATCCTCATCTTGTCTAGTTTTCACACCAGTCACCAAGGACGATTCTGACCCATTCTAGACAACAACACCACCATCAGTCGAGTCGACCAATCTAACTCCCAACCTTGCGAGTCGATGTACGTCTTTCACCAACTCCTTCTTTCATTCATCCACATGGGACACACTCTCCATATAGAGCCTACTAAGTGCGTCCGCTACAACATTAGCCTTACTCGAATGGTAAAGAACACTCATATTGTAGTCCTTGAGTAGCTCCAACCACCTCCTTTGCCAAAGATTGAGATCCTTCTGGGTGAATCGCTATCCCCCCGGTGCTTGTTTGGCTCTGGTGTGGTGACTACACGTAAGTGCACGTGGTCGAACAAGTAGTAAAGTGGCTTATGTAAAGCCAAGTATCGATCCCACAGGGACTGAACTACTTTACTAATTAACTTATATGTCAGTGAACTATGTCTTTATGAATGCAGACAACCAATTAAACAATATTTTGAGAGTTATGTTTGCTAAGTAATAAAAATCTAAGTTAAGATTTTAATTTGAGTCTGAACAATAGTAATGAGCAAGCTGAGGTTAAATCAAGCATGCAGGGAAGTAATTTATCAATTCAATTAAGCTAATCTTTTCTTCGGTTGCTAGTCAAGAATTGTTGCCTATGGATTGGATCTTTCGACTCCTATCCAATTAAGAATCATGAAACATTAATCTACATTTCTGTGATAAAAGAATTTCATTCTCTAGCCATACAATACCGATTCCTTAATTGACTAATAAGACTTTCAGATATATTTCTATTATGAATGTAAATCAATTCTCAATTTTCTAAACTAAGAAGAGATCATATCCTACCAATTCACATCTTTCCAATTTCTTTCCTTTTCAAAATCAAAATTTGATTTCTAGATATATACATTAACATTGGCCGAACATTAATGCAGTAAAAACAAGAATTGATAGAACAACCATTGAAGAAAAGATGAAAACTGAAATGAACCACAATTGCATTCCACTACAATTGTTCTTAACTTCAGCAAGAAGTGAATTTAGCCACTCATTTGTGGATTAAACATCATGAAATAAGTAGAATTCATACAAATAATTAAGATAAAAGAGAAAGAGATAGAGTAGAACCCTAGACGTTTCGTCCTCTCAACTGCCTGTAACCCACGTTCTTGCTCAACCAAGTCAGAATGTTTAAAATAAAACCTAAGTGTGCTATTTATACTATTGAGAATTTTTCCTGGAATAACAAGCAACGTGGCACGGAGTGTATCACGGAGCACTCCCTCCGTGCCACGTAGGTATCGCGGACCCTCACTGGAAGTCAGCTCCCCAGGCAATATCACCTCAGCGTGGCACGGGTTGCATCGCGGAGCCTTGCCAATGTGCCACGGTGCTATCGCGCACCTTCACTGGAAATTGCCAAAATTATTTCATCCGAGGAAGAATGCCTCCGCGATGGCAGCATGACACGGCTCCATCGCGGAGCCCCTATTTTTGCTGCTCTCCCTTGTCATCTTCCACTCCTTGTCTCCAAGTTCATTCCCGATCTTCACCAACATGTATATTAGCTTCCAAAATTTCCTTTTACCTGCAAAACAACACTAATCATGTTGGTTATTATAAATTCACATTTTAACTAAAAATTACATGAGAATATACACATAACGATAGATAAAACAAGTCGAAATGAAGCATTCGAGTATCACTTGGGCATGCAATTCTGCCCAACATCACTTACCACACTTAAAACTTTGTTCGTCCTCGAACAATACTTTCACAGCTCATGCAATTGACACCCACGCACCGCTACTTTGGCTCGACAATTCAAGCTACAGCTATACCGATTATTTAATATAACAAATCATCAAGAAAACATGCATGGTCTCATCAATAAAATGAAGAACACCACATTAAGACCTCCTAATCTAAAGAATCTATTCTCGATCTTGGCAAACTTGTGCAAATCAACTGATCAAGATATCCGATACGAAATTAATCTCTCGTCAAGCATATGCCCTCACAACACAAGAGAATTACCCCATTGCCATCATATGATTTCCAAAGCACTACATGTAGGGGTATATGAATACGATTTCGCTCTCTCTCCCAAAGAATTCACATGCATCATGTCATGAACCATAGGCTTGCCTCTAGTGTATTACTCCACTAATATAAGGACGCATGATGTAAGATCACGTAGGACTTACGGGTTGTAATGTAAGCTAAGGAACTAGTAAATACTGGCCTAACCAATAATAGCAACTAGCTTCCTTAAGCTCTTTTCAATACATCCCACCATCATTACGGCCATTGTTTCCTCCTTCATCCTCTCATTCTTGAAATTTTTTTCTTTGTTTTTGTTCCCATTTCTTTAAGCACGCTTGACTTACTAGCAAAGATTATTTATACATCTTTATTTTATTTAATTTCAGCAAGTGCACCTTTGACCTTTTCATTAACTTTCACGACATCCGCTTTTCCTTCCGTTTCACACATCGTACTCCTTTGCAGTGTGGAAAAATTGCTTTTCTTGAGAGCTTAAGAGTTTTGGATCAAATTAAAGGCTAATGAAAAGAAGGGATTAAGCTCGGTTTGTACCTCTTCAAATAAAAGAAAAAAAATAGGCTAAAGGCTCAATGGGGCTAACTAGGATGTACATTCAAGGTAGGTATGATAATGGAGAAACTTTCGGTTTATTCAAAGAAATGCCTACATCCTTTCCTACACTACACATCTTTCATTTCGTTTAGTACACACACCAGGCAAGTTCTAGAAACTTCACAATAGAATGGAATAATTGAAACCTCACCTCACACTCATTGCACATGCTCAACTCAAGACATATTCACAGACTCTTCAATCATCTAGTTACAAGAATTCACTATTAAGCCTCGATCACACCGAATCGAACTCTATGGCCTTGGTATCTCAACATGTTCACGCATTTGCATTCTTTCATGCGAATCACTTTTGCAAATTAATATCATGTACAACACGTAACACGAATTCCGAACCATGAAGTAACGACACGTTTGGGACACAAACAAAAGAAAGAAAAGAAAGAAAAAAAACTACTTCTATCGACTACATTTCCCTTAAGACGGTCATCATCCATCCATCATAGGGAATGATCACTATCTACGACTTTGGTTCAATGGGACTATTCTCGATAAAAGCACTGAAAACAAAGGCCGAGAAACCCAACATAAAAAGATTTCGAAAAAAATTCGATAGAAAAAGATAAAAAAAATTTAATTTGAACAATATTTACAAAACACAACCAATAGTAGCTCAACAAAACTTACAGCAGCTCAACATTCATTTCAACACCAACTTAATTACAGAACACACAACACCGAGTCACAAGGTCACATTTTGCAGAAGCACAACAAAAAAAAAAAAAAACAAAACATAAACATAAACAAAGCAGCAGGCACCTAACTACTCCCACCCCACACTTAAACCGAACATTGTCCCCAGTGTTCACAAAATTTCAACATATCACAAAGGTAGGTGGTGAAACTCCCTGATCAGTTGAAGTATTCAACTTCTTCATCAGGTGTCGTTGCTTCATCTCCCATATTAGAATCGCCCCCGCTGTCCTCATCTAACTCAATATCTGAGTCCTCTCGGCGTGTCTCCTCATTTGTGGGGACATCATCATCTACGAGCTCCACAAATGTGGGCCCCACCCTGCATAGAGCCCTGGCATTCTCGCCGAATGGGTAATCCAGCTCGAGCTGCCACAGCTCATCCTCTGTTGCCGGCCTCCCGCCTATGCGCAGTTGCAACATCTGTATCCCATACATGTGGGCCATATACTAGTCATCCCGAGCATGTCGCTCGGCTAGTGTGAATATCGGCCCATGAGTAGTGTCAGGTGCCTTGGTTTTGGTGACATCCAAGGCACACTTGTCAATTTGTGGGATGTAATCCAGGGCCTCCTCCTCGATATCGTGGCCCCTCAGGAATGCGGTAAGAAAACCACCGAACCCGTATCTATGCCCCTGATGAAGTTGGGCTCTCTTCATGGCGGAAATGATCACCGCCCAAACATTAATTTCAAGCCCTTTCATCAGGGCATAAACCAAGCACACTCTATCCCGGGTGACATCTGTCATGTGCACCCCCGGGATCAGGCAGGAACACACAATCTTTAGCCAAATCTGGGCCTCTCGGTTCATCTAAGAGTAGGGCAGTGTCTGATGGTAGCCCCTCTCCTTGTGCCTACTCCACCTTTCTGTCGATCGGGCTCCAAATAGGGTGCGTCTGATATCCGCATAGGGTTGAGTGATGTTCATCTGCCTAAGGACATATGCGTCTGTGTCCCGCGCCCCTAGGATTGCATTCAAGTGATGGGGCTCAAAAGTGACAACCTGCCCCCTTATTTTAACAGTGTGACTGCGTAGGGTCGGTTCCAGTTGGCATAAAACTCCTGGATAAGATGGATATTTCACTCCCTAGGCTCTTCGAAGATAAAGTTCAGCCCAACAGTGTCAATCCGGTGTACAATCTGCGGGAATTCTTGTGCCAGCGGCTCCCATGCTATCTGCTCCTCCGGGTAGTATTTGGTTTCTTTGTGTTTCGCATACCATTTCTTTCACTCATCAGTCACCCATCGGGTTCCGTATTGTCGGCGCTGGCCTCGCGGAACCGCTGGTGCTGCTGGAACTGCTATTCCCAATCATATCCTTTTCCTGCCGGTGCCCGATGTGCATGTGCCCTTTCCCTTGTCCTGTCTGCCTGACATTGTTCCTGTACAATCAAACATACAGTCCCAATGTTATGCATGTCATAATTAACTACAACTAAGGTTGGGTTTAATTTGATCACCCCACACTTAATCTTAAGCCGCAATCCAAACAATTCGACAAGACATTCATGATTTTCCAATTCTTAACATTCAACATGCTTAGTGCATTCATATGAGTCGATGAAACAATTACTATATACTACTCAGACTTCGTACAACAACTACAAATTTCTCCATCGATTCAATTTCAACATCATAGCACCTAGCAATTTTTTAACAACCTATGTAATTCTCCAATTGCATTTTCCCAAAATTACTTCTTCTAACTTAGCATATTCAAATCAATCACAATATATTTCACTTCACCCAACATGCACAACCCAATTTTTTTTCAACATTTCAAAGAATTTAATCTTCTTCCTATTCAATTTTAAACCTTAGCTATCAATTTCCCAAGAATTTAATAAAACATGCAATCATCGAGTTCATATACTCACAACAATACTATGAACATCAATCAATCATAGCTCAAGTGAATTCACGCTTAATTTTCACTTAGGGAAAGGTTTAATCATCACACATGTTCAAGAATCAAAATTTGAGCAAAAACAAGGAAAAATTCAAGAACATACCTTTGATTTGATGAAATTGAAGAAAACTTGAAGATAACTGATGCCTAGGTCCGTGGCACATTGGGGGAAGAGGGAATTTGGGGATTGTGTAGCGGAGGGAATGGAGAAATAGGAAAAAAATGAGGGGAATTGGGTTTTTAAAATGATTTTTCATGCGGGTCACCCGGTGTAACCCGACGGGAATTAACCCTCAATGTGTCATGGAGGGTAACGCGGAGCACCCTCTCCGTGACACGGAGCCATCGCGTCAGTGTTCTGGATTTTTAAAAAATCCGAAACACGCCTCAACGTATCACGGAGGGTAACGCGGAGCACCCCCTCCGTGACACGGAGCCATCACGCACGCTCACTGTAATGTGCCAATTTTTATTTTTCTCACCTCGATTTTTTTCTTTGTGCTTCTTTGCATTTTTGCCCTCCGTTCCACCTGAAAATCAATTTCTTGAGGTGTCAACACAAAAGAATTTTTCTTTTTCTTTTTCTTTGTTTTTCTCTTGTTATATATATTTTTTTTCTTCTTTTTTTTCCAAATAGTTCTACTTATCTATTACAACAATTTCACGGGTTGCCTCCCGTGCAGCGCCTGATTTACCGTCGCGGCTCGACGTCATTCATTGCTTAATCATCCTCTAGAGTGATGGACGTCTTCTCTCGGGTAACGTCCTCACCCCAATAATGCTTACATCTTTGCCTATTTACCAAAAAGTTTGCACTTCGATCTTCTTGTCACAACTCCACTGCCCTGTGCGGAGTCATTCTCACCACTTCAAACGGCCCTGACCATTTGTACCGCAATTTGCCTAGAAAAAGCTTCAGTCTCGAATTATATAGCAACACCTTCTGCCCCCGCTCAAAGATCCGATGCACCTTATGCCTATCATGCCACCTATTCATTTTCTCCTTGTAGCGTTTGGCACTTTCATAAGCATGCCAATGGAACTCATCAAGTTCGCTTAGTTGCATCAGCCTCTTCTTCCCTGCTAGCTCCGAATCCATGTTCAACTTTGTCACGGCCCAAAAAGCTTGATGTTCTAGCTCCACAGGTAGATGACAAGCCTTTCCATAGACCAAATTGTATGGAGATGTCCCAATGGGTGTCTTGTACGCAGTTCTATAAGCCCACTATGCATCATCGAGTTTGCTTGAACAATCAATTCATTGTGCATTCACTATCTTCTATAGAATCTGCTTTATCTCTCTGTTCGACACCTCCACTTGCCCACTAGTTTGGGGATGATACGCTGTTACTACCTTGTGCCGCACCCCATACTTAGCTAGCAAATTCTTGAAACTTGCATTTACAAAATGACCCCTTGCATCACTGATAATTGCTCGGGGTGTCTCGAACCTGGTGAAAATATGCTTTTTCACAAATTTTGTTACCACCTTGTTGTCATTCCCGGGGCAAGATGTTGCTTTGACCCACTTGGATACATAATCAACGGCTACCAAGATGTAACGATTACCAAATGGCGGTGGGAACGGGCCCATGATATCTATTCCCCATACATCAAAGACCTCCACTTCTAACATCTGCTGCAGCGGCATTTCCTGCCTTCTACCAATTGTGCTTGTTCTTTAACATCTATCACACATTTTTACATATGCCATAGAGTCTCTAAATAGTGTAGGCCAAAAGAAACCTGACTGTAGCACCTTGTGCGCTGTCCGCTCGCCTCCGTGGTGCCCTCCATACAATGATGAGTGACAACTCCTCAATACTTCCGCAATCTGGCTCTCCGGAATGTGTTCGCGGCTGGTTCGGTATGTGTTAAAAACCGACACGCAAGTGTACATGGTCAAACAAGTAATAAAGTGGCTAAGTAGCCAAGTATCGATCCAAGGAGGCTGCTCTGGATATGCAAAATTTCCTAGTTCACTATATTTCTATTCAATTTCTAACTATGCTAACAACTATCCAATCAAGAATTGAGGGAGTTTTGTTTCTAAACTAATTATATACTAAACTTAACAACTATTATTTACGTTGAATTCAGACAATGGATATGCTCATGCCAAGGTTAAGAACGAGTAATGGAGTTGATAATTATGATAATTTGGTCATCCTCTTCTTCATATTGCTAGTCAAGAACGTTTGCCTAGAAATTAAAACTCTCGTATTTAATTTCACTTTAGAATCATAAACCATTCGTCTACATTTCTGTGATCAAATGAAATTTATGACCTAACACTACAATGCCGGTTCCTAAATTGACTAATACGGCTTTCAAGTATATTTCTATCAAGAAAGCACATCAAAACCTAATTTTCCCAAATCAAGTTAAGAACAATACCCTATTAATTCACAAGTTTCCAATTTCATGCTCTCTCGAGTGAAATTGGAATTTTTAGATATACATTAATGGTGGCCAATCAAGAATGTACTAAGCACAAGAATTAATAGAACAATATGCAAGAAGAAGAAGAAACCATATCAATTATTACCAATAATCATTACACAAGTTCAAAACCTCAGCAAGAAAGGAATTAGCCACTCATTCTTGGATTAATCGTCCTAGAATGAGTGTAAATCATGCATACAATTGAAGGAAAAGAAGAAGGGAAGAGAAGAAAACTCTTATCTTTTCTATTCTTCAACTGCCACAAAACCACGTTCCTCTCTCCACTCCTGAACTCTGCTAAAAACTAGAACTAAAAAAAGACTCCTTTAAAAATAACCTAAGTGTGCTATTTATACTACTGGGAAATTTTTCCCGGAATAACAAGCAACGTGTCACGGAGGCCAACGCGGAGCACTGCCTCCATGACACGGCGTGGACGCGGACCCTCTCTGGAAATTGCAGGGTCCGGATAATTGGTCTCAACGTGGCACGGAGGCCATCGCGGAGGCCTATCTCCGTGCCACGGAACTGACGCGCAGGCACACTGGAAATTGCCTAATTAATTCCTGCCCAGGCGATGTGCTACCGCGATGGCAGCGTGGCACGGCTCCATCGCGGAGCCAGTGTAAAATGTGCCATCCAAGGTCTTTTCCACGCTCGCATCCAAGTCCAACTCCGACATAGTTCCAACACGCATTTTAGCTCCTAAAAATCACATTATCCTGCAAAACAAATGCGAATCATGTTGGTTAGTATAAATTCGCATTTTATTACCAAATACATGATATTATATACACATTGCACAACAAAGAAGGTAAAAATGATATGTTTGAGTATCACTTGGGCATATAAATCTGCCCAAGATCACTTACCCCACACTTAAATCCTTGTTCGTCCTCGAACAACACATACACAACTCATGCAAATTACATCCCAACCTTCGTCACTATGGTGCAACATTTTACGCCACGGTCATACCGATTATTCAATTCTTGCAAATCATCAAGAAAACATGCTTGGTCGTACAAGACAATGACCTTAATACATCGAGGCTTCCTAAACTTTTAAGAATTGATTCTTGATATCGGCAAACTCATGTAAATCAACTAATCAAGAAATCCGACACAAAAATCAATCTTTCATCAAGCATGTACCCTCACAACTCGAGAGAAACTTCCCCTTTTATGTTCGTGCAGCACACAAACATGCAAGTAGGGGCATATAAAAATTAATTTCACTCTCTCTCCCAAAAAAATTCGCATGCATCATGTCATGACCCATAGGCTTGCCCTTAGTGTATTACTCCACTAATATAAAGAAATGCAATGTAGGATCAAATAGGACTTTTAATGGGTTGTAACTGGGCTATGGATCTAGTATATATATATTGGATTAGCCAATAATAGTCGCTAGCATCCTTAAGCGCCTTTTCAACTCATTCCCATCGACTCATGGACATTGTTCCTCTCTTTTCTCTTTTTCTCCCATTCATGCTGGTTTACTTTCATGCAGCCCATTTCATCGGCACACTTGACACAAAACAGAGGGTTTTCATGTACCCTCACTATCATTTAATTACAACTAGTGCCTCTTCAACATCATATTTTCTTTCCTCACTTTGCTTTTCTTTTCTTTTCACTCTTTTCACTCTTTAACACTTTGGGAAACATTTTCTGTTCTTTGTAAGCGCTTAAGAGCTTCTTATAGACTTTAAGGCTAATGAAAAGAAGGAATAAAGCTTAGTTCATATAATTTTGGACAAAAGAAAGAAATCGGCTAAAGGCTCAACGGGCTGACTAGGGTACACAACATATAAAAAGGTAGAATTTGACAAGAAAAAAATGGAAACTAACGGTTAAAACAAAGAAATGCCTACATCCTTTCCGACGCTACACCTCCTTCATTTCGTTTTGTATACACACTAGGCAAGTTCTAGACAATTCACAATGACACGGAATAGCAAAACCTCACTCACACTTTATGCACATGCTCGAATCAAGATGCATTCATAGACTCTTTAATTAGTCAACTACATGAATTCAAGATTAAGCCTCAATCATAATGAACCAAATTCTCTAGCCTAGGTAACTCAACATATTTACAAAATTGCATGCTTTCAAACGAATCATTTTCACGTTTTGAACATCAATTACAACACGCAACGAAATTTTAGCAACCATAAGCAACTACAGTTTATTGATGCAATCCACCAAAGAAACTAAAAACAAAACATCTACTCCTATCGACTACATTTCCCTTAAGACGGTCGTCATCCATCCATCATAGGGAATGGTCACTAACTATGACATCAGTTCAATGGGACTATTCTCAGTAAAAGAACCGAAAACAAACTCCGAGAAACCCAAAATTAAAACTTCAAAATTTTTGCAACACATCGATCATTTCGATAGAAAATATTTGCAAACTATGTTGATAAATGCAAAATCTTTTCGCAAAAATTTTGAAAAATATCGATCATATCGATAGAAAAAGAAAAAATTTTACAAAATTTACAAAATATTTACAAAGGCAACCATAACTTTTTAAAGACACACATCATTAGCCACAAACAAATATATACACATCATTCACAAATCAGTTCACAAGAACAGGGAAAGCACAGACATACATAAACGTCAAGGAAGAATATACAGCAGATTTAGAGCCTATGACCCAGCACCTAACTACTCCCCACCCCACACTTAAATCGAACACTGTCCCCAGTGTTCACAAAAATACAAAGCACAAAATTTTGGGTGGTGGAACTCCCTGCTTAGTTGAAATATTCGACTTCCTCATCCGGTGCTGCGGCCTTGTCGCCCATATCTGAATCAGCTCCATCGCCGTCATAGGACTCTACATCAGAGTCCTCACAACGTGTCTCCTCATCAGTAGGGACGTCGTCGTCAGTCGGCTCCACAAAGGCTGGCCCCACCATGCATAAAGCTCTGGCGTTCTTGCCGAAGGGGTAGTCCAGCTCCAGCTGCCATAATTCATCCTCGGTGGCTAGTCTCCCACCTATCCGTAGCTGCAGCATCTGCATGCCGAACATACGGGCCATATACTGGTCGTCACGAGCATGTCGCTCGCCCAGAGTCAGCACAGGTCCGTGTGTAGTGTCAGGGGCCTTGGTTTTTGTCACATCAAGGGCCCTCCGCTCCAACTGCGGAATGTAATCCAAGGCTTCTTCCTCGATGTCAAGGCCTCGGAGGAAGGTGGTGATGAGTCCGCCAAACCCGTATCTGTGGCCCTGGTGTAGTCTGGCTCTCTTCATGGCGGATATTATAACCGCCCCCACATTAATCTCAAGCCCTTTCATAAGGGCATACGCCAGGCAGACACGGTCCCGGGTCATGTCTGTCATATGCACTCCCGGGATCAAACACGAACATACTATTTTTAGCCAGATTCTGGCCTCCTTGTTCATCTGCGAATAAGGCAGAGTCTGGTGGTAACCCCTCTCTTTGTGTCTCCTCCATCGGGCTGTGGATCGAGCCCCACACAACGTACGTCTGATGTCGGCGTACGGTGGGGTGATATTGAGCTGGCGGAGAACGTGGGCGTCTGTGTCCCGCGCTCTAACGATGGTATTCAGCTGCTGGGGTTCCAGAGTGACAATCTGCCCTCTGATTTTAATAGTATGGCTCCTGATGGCCGGGTTCCAGTTGGCGTAGAATTCCCGGACCAAGTGAAGGTTGCACTCCTTGGGCTCCTGAAAAATAAAACTGAGCCCAGCTGCCTCAATCCTCTGCACCATGCGAGGGAACTCCTGTGCAAGTGGTTCCCTTGCAATATATTCCTCCGGGAAGTATTTGCTTTCCTTGTGCTTATTATACCATTTCTTCCCTTCGTCGGTGACCCATCGTGTTCCGTATCGGCGGTGTTGACCGCGTGGAACAGCAGGTGCAGCTGGGACAGCAGCGCCCAGTCTCATTCTCTTTCTGCCGGTGCCTGAGGTTGAGGCACCCTTGCCTTTATCTTGTCGGCTAGCCATTGTACCTGTCAATTTACACAGACAAGCACAATATTAAGCTAAAAACTTGTTAGCTTCGGCTAAGGTCGGGTTAAACAAAATTTACCCCACACTTAGTCTTTAACAAAATTTGCAACATTTTAGCAAGGATGACTCTATTTACACCCCCAAACACAATCAACTATAAACATGTTGCTTAGTGCGTTCACAAAATTTCGACAGCATAACGGCTAGCAAATTACTCAGACTTCATACAGCTAACCCAATCCTCCTATCGACAGCTATTCACCCACAGCACTTAGCAACAATAACCATAACAGAAATAAGAACAACAATACAAACCTATTATATACAACTAATCTAAGCAATTCAACCAATTCACACATTATACCTTTCCCCACAGAAATTTGAGAATTAGTCGTCTTTCCACAATTAAACAATAGTTACCACGACTTATGTCAACTACTAAACACACCCAGGCACCAATTTCATCAAACTATCAAGTTACCCACGTTCAAATCCAACAACCCAAGCCCTAGAACTCAATTCGACAATCAATATTGAATTATTCAATCAATCGATAAGTTCAAACGTCAACTACAATAATCCGAACATAATCAATCACAAAATAATTCACATCATGTTTAATTTTTTTACCTAGGGTGATATATCTCACCTCACATGCTCAAAAGTGACAAAACTCGCCAGAAATTTGAGATAGAAGATTAAAACATACCTTGGATTTGAAGAACCGAAAAAAACTTGACGTTTTCCTTGCCTATCAACGTGGCACGGAGCTTGGGGGTAGGGGAATGGGTGTTTGGTCGCGGAGGGTAGAAGGAATGGGGAAATTTGGGCGAAAATCGGGGGTTTATTTAAAAGAAACACGCGGGTCACCCGAAAACCCGGTGTGACCCGGCACTGGAATAAGGGCAACGTGTCACGGAGAGTAACGCGGAGCCCCTCCTCCGTGACACGGAGCCAACGCGTTGGCTTACTGGAATTTTAAAAAATTCCAGATTCACCTTCAACGTGTCACGGAGGTCAACGCGGAGCATTGCCTCCATGACACGGCGCCAACGCACCAGTGCTTTATTTCACCATCAAATTTTATTTTTCATACCTCGCCTCGTTTCCTCGATTCCAAGTATTTTTCCTCCAGTATACCTGAAAATCACCTCACTAAACAAAAATTGGTTAAATTCATAGATTCCCTACTAAAAAAAATAAATAAAATAAAAATTACTAATTAAAATGCAAATCTAAGCCTAGTCAAGAAAAAGGAAAGAAAATAGAATAAATGAAAAAATTTACACTAAGGAAAGAAAAAAATATTTTTCACGGGTTGCCTCCCGTGCAGCGCCTGGTTTAACGTCGCGGCTCGACAGCCTTTATGCTCACGTGTCTACTAGGGAGATGGACGATTTGTCTCTATCATGGTCCTCTCCCCAGTAGTTCTCAACCTCGTCTGGTGGCCTACCTCGTAACTCTCGGAAATCACTCACTCCATTTTCATTCCCATGATCAATCACGTTGATCACCGAGAGTTCCTTATAGACAGCCGGGAGCTTAGGTGCCTTGTACACGTCGAACACCTCAACCTTGTCGTGTGCTCGCATTGTGAGTTGACCCGTAGCTACATCGATCAATGCCTTTCCGGTTGCCAAAAATGGTCGTCCCAAAATAAATGGGACTTCTACATCTGGTTCAAAATCTAGAACAATGAAATCTACCGGAAAAATGAGGGAGCCTACCTGCACTAGCACATCCTCAACAATGCCATCCGGCTTAGCTAAGGACCTGTCTGCTAGCTGCAAGATCACTGTTGTGGGTCTAGGACTCCCTAGCCCTAACTTTCTGAATACCGAAGATGGCATCAGATTTATACTTGCCCCCAAGTCGCATAACCCACGAGCTCGGATACTTTGCCCAATCGTTAGCTGGATAGTAAAACTTCCAGGATCCTTTAGTTTAGTGGGCAACCTGTTCTGAATACGGGATGTGCATTCCTCTGTTAAAGCCACCGTGGCATACTCAGTCAAACGACTTTTGTTGGCCACGATGTCTTTGATATACTTTGCATATTTCGGCACACCCTGCAAGACATCAACAAGAGGTAAGTTAACATGTACCTGTTTGAGTACCTCCATGAATTTCTGGAAACACGCCTCCTCCTTGTGTTTCTTAAGTCGTTGAGGGAACGGGGGTGGAGGCCTTGCTGGTTCAGCTTCTTTGGTCTTCCCCGTATCTGAGGTTTGTTGTCCCTCAACATCTACTGCTCCTGACTTCTGAGGCGGTCTTTCAGGTTCCACCTCCTTTAATTGTAAACCACTCCTCGTGGTCACTGCATTTACCTGCTTAGGATTTGGATCCGTGTCTCTAGGTAGTCCTCCCCTGGGTCTAGTATTTTGGGCACTAGCAAATTGCCCAAACTGATATTCAATAGCCTTGGTTGCCAATTGATTGTTCTTTACTTCGGCTGCCAGTTTGACGTAGTCAGCCTGCAATTGTGCCTGGTTGCCAATCATGGTCTTGAACATTTCCTCAATAGTCGGTGATGGTGGTGGAGGAGGGGCATTGTGATTTCTGAACTGATTCTGATAGCCTTGTTGCCCTCCTTGGTTTCTGTGCATACCCTGCCCTGAACCTTGGCCTTGTTGATTGTTGCTACCCCACGAAAAATTCGGATGATTCCTCCAATTCGAGTTGTAGCTAACACCAAACTGCTGTTGATTCCTCTGTGCATTGCCCACAAAGTTGACAGAATCAGGATTTGCACCACATTACTCAGCTGAATGCTCACTACTACCACACACTTCACACCACATCTGTTGGACTGCATTAACTGAGGCTGAAGGCTGGTTCAAATTCATAGTGCTGAAGTGAGTGTTTAACTGATTTTGCAAAGCAACTATCTGTGCAGCGATAGCTGTGAATCCATCCACTTCGAACACTCCCGCTGCTTTCCTTGATCCACCCCTTGAAGAATCTGCATTCCATTCCGGATTGCCTTGTGAGATTCGGTTGAGCAAAGTGTACAACTCTTCATAAGTCTTCTCCAGCGCTTGCCCTCCAGCTGCTGAGTCTAACAAAATTTTAGTGTGGGGTTCCAAACCCTCAATAAAAGTGTGTACCAACACCTCATTTGACTGATGATGATGAGGACAGTCCCGCAACATGGACTTGAATCTTTCCCAGGCTTGATAAAGATTTTCTCCTTCCCTCTGTTTAAAGCTTAGAATCTGACTTCTAAGTTTAGCTGTTTTACCTGAAGGGAAAAATCTGATCAAGAACTTCTTTGCAAGATCATCCCACGTTGATATAGAGTTGGGTGGTTCAGCTTTTAACCACCTCTTGGCTTCACCCAATAAGGAAAATGGAAATAAGGTGAGCCGAACATAATCAGGTGACACTCCAGCGGGTATGTACGTGTCACTTATCTCCAAAAAGTTCTGGAGATGTTGTTGCGGATCTTCGTGAGGGAGACCGGTGAACTGCCCGCTCGTGTGCAAAAGTTGCACCATATTTTGCTTTAACTCAAATCTCCCCCCAGGCTCTGGTTTGCGGATGCTGGAATGTACATTATTAGCGTGTGGGATTGCCACCTCGCGAACCGGCCTGGCTGCTACTTCCTCGGGCACTAACACTGCCCGTACAACTGGTGGATTGGGTTGCTCCATCGTAGACTGTTTGAGCAACTGCAGCTTCTTCCGAAGAGCTTCTCTACGTTGACTATGCAATTCACGTTCTGGCTCTAAGTAAGATGCCACCAACTCCTTGTCCCTTGCCAGTGTTCACAGGAATAAAAATCTGCAAAATACAGGCTAAGACCAAGTTGTTAACACTTAAGAAAATAAAATACAAATACAGTAAATTTACACTAAACAAAATTTTACAAATCGCCTAGCCTCCCCGGCAACGGCGCCAAAAACTTGTTCGCGGCTGGTTCGGTATGTGTTAAAAACCGACACGCAAGTGTACGTGGTCAAACAAGTAATAAAGTGGCTAAGTAGCCAAGTATCGATCCAAGGAGGCTGCTCTGGATATGCAAAATTTCCTAGTTCACTATATTTCTATTCAATTTCTAACTATGCTAACAACTATCCAATCAAGAATTAAGGGAGTTTTGTTTCTAAACTAATTATATACTAAACTTAACAACTATTATTTACGTTGAATTCAGACAATGGATATGCTCATGCCAAGGTTAAGAACGAGTAATGGAGTTGATAATTATGATAATTTGGTCATCCTCTTCTTCATATTGCTAGTCAAGAACGTTTGCCTAGAAATTAAAACTCTCGTATTTAATTTCACTTTAGAATCATAAACCATTCGTCTACATTTCTGTGATCAAATGAAATTTATGACCTAACACTACAATGCCGGTTCCTAAATTGACTAATACGGCTTTCAAGTATATTTCTATCAAGAAAGCACATCAAAACCTAATTTTCCCAAATCAAGTTAAGAACAATACCCTATTAATTCACAAGTTTCCAATTTCATGCTCTCTCGAGTGAAATTGGAATTTTTAGATATACATTAATGGTGGCCAATCAAGAATGTACTAAGCACAAGAATTAATAGAACAATATGCAAGAAGAAGAAGAAACCATATCAATTATTACCAATAATCATTACACAAGTTCAAAACCTCAGCAAGAAAGGAATTAGCCACTCATTCTTGGATTAATCGTCCTAGAATGAGTGTAAATCATGCATACAATTGAAGGAAAAGAAGAAGGGAAGAGAAGAAAACTCTTATCTTTTCTATTCTTCAACTGCCACAAAACCACGTTCCTCTCTCCACTCCTGAACTCTGCTAAAAACTAGAACTAAAAAAAGACTCCTTTAAAAATAACCTAAGTGTGCTATTTATACTAGTGGGAAATTTTTCCCGGAATAACAAGCAACGTGTCACGGAGGCCAACGCGGAGCACTGCCTCCGTGACACGGCGTGGACGCGGACCCTCTCTGGAAATTGCAGGGTCCGGATAATTGGTCTCAACGTGGCACGGAGGCCATCGCGGAGGCCTATCTCCGTGCCACGGAACTGACGTGCAGGCACACTGGAAATTGCCTAATTAATTCCTGCCCAGGCAGTGTGCTACCGCGATGGCAGCGTGGCACGGCTCCATCGCGGAGCCAGTGTAAAATGTGCCATCCAAGGTCTTTTCCACGCTCGCATCCAAGTCCAACTCCGACATAGTTCCAACACGCATTTTAGCTCCTAAAAATCACATTATCCTGCAAAACAAATGCTAATCATGTTGGTTAGTATAAATTCGCATTTTATTACCAAATACATGATATTATATACACATTGCACAACAAACAAGGTAAAAATGATATGTTTGAGTATCACTTGGGCATATAAATCTGCCCAAGATCAGAATGCATCTTCTCATCACCTGATCCGGTCCCTGCTTAAAAAAGTATGGATCATCCCAAATATAATACCTGTAATCATGTCTCAACTTCTTTTTCTGCTGAGCCGTAACCTCCGGTGGATAGAGTCCACTCACTAGCAAATTCACAATGTCTGCATACCATGGGATTTCAGCTTCCCTTATTGCCAAGAGCTGCTAATCCGGGAACTCTTCCTTGATGTTGTCACCTTCCTTCACATGCAACCGGCTTTCCAATCGCGATAGGTGATCTGCCACTTGACTCTCACTCCCCTTTCTGTCCCGAATCTCTAGGTCAAACTCTTGTAACAACAAGATCCATCTGATCAGCCAAGGCTTTGCATCCTTCGTGTTAAATAGATACCGAATCGCTGCAAATCGGTATACACCACTACTTTAGACCCCACCAAGTAGGACCTAAATTTATCAAATGCTAACACCAATGCTAGCATCTCCTTTTCAGTGACTGTATAATTGACTTGGGCTGCGTCAAGTGTTTTGCTTGCATAATGAATAGAATGAAAAATTCTATTCCTCCACTGCCCCAATACAGCTCCTACAACCACATTGCTTGCATCACACATTAATTCAAACGGTTGCTCCCAATCTGGAGAAATGAGAATAGGTGCTTCTATCAACTTCTGTTTTAGCTCCTCAAATGCTTTAACACAACCCTCATCAAACTCGAACTTCACCTCTTTTTCTAGCAACCTGCATATTGGTCTAGAAATTTTAGAAAAGTTCTTGATGAACCGTCTGTAGAACCCTGCATGTTTGAGAAAACTGCGAACACCCTTCACTGACACAGGTGGTGGTATCTTTTCAATCACTTTGATCTTTGCACGATCGACTTCCAACCCCTTGAGAGACACCTTATGGCCAAGGAAGATACCCTCCTTGACTAAAAAATGAAATTTCTCCCAGTTGAGTACAATGTTGGAGTCCTCACAACGAGCTAGCACCCTATCAAGATTTTGCAAACATGTAGCAAACGAATTACTAAAAATAGAAAAATCATCCATAAATGCCTCAGCAATATAATAAAATCTACCTGGAAAATGAGGGAGCCCACTTGCACTAGCACGTCCTCCACAATGCCATCTGGTATGGCTAAAGAACGGTCTGCTAACTAGAAGATCACTATGGTTGGTCTAGATTGCCCAGCCCCAACTTCTTAAACACTAATGTCGACATCAAGTTTATGCTCGCTCCCAAATCACATAATCTGCGAGCTCGGATACTTTGCCCGATTGTGATCTGAATGGTAAAGCTCCCAGGGTCCTTGAGCTTTGTTGGCAACCTGTTCTGTATCCGAGAAGTGCACTCCTCAGTAAGCGCCACCATTGCATACTCTGTCAATCTACTTTTGTTTGCTACGATGTCCTTGATATACTTTGCATATTTCGGCACTCCCTGCAAAACATCAACCAGAGGTAAATTAATGTTTACCTATTTCAGCACCTCCATGAACTTTTTAAAGAAAGCTTCCTCCTTGTGCTTCTTTAATCTTTGAGGGAACGAGGGTGGTGGTCTTTCTGCCTCAGCTGCCTTCTCCTTCCCCCTCTCATCATCATGTTCCCTATCTTTTTCCACTGCTCCTGATTGCTGAGGTGGTCTTTCTGGTTCCACCTCCATGAGTTGTAATTCGCTCCTTGTGGTCACTACATTGACCTGCTTGGGATTTGGGTCAGTGTCACTCGGTAGTCCTCCTCTGGGCCTGGTGTTTTGAGCTCCATCTAGTTGTCCCAACTGGTACTCCAACGCCTTTGTAGCTAACTGCTGATTTTTCATGTCTGCCGCTAATTTCACATAGTCAACCTGCATTTGTGCTTGGTTAGCTATCATTGTTTTGAACATTTCCTCAATTGTTGTTTCCTCTGTATTTAGACTGTTAATTCTGATGCCCCCCTTGATTTCTCTGCACACTCTGATTCGAACTTTGCCCTTGATGGCTATTACTACCCCAAGAGAAGTTTGGATGATTCCTCCAATTTGAGTTGTAATTGTTGCCATACTGTTGGTTATTATTTCTCTGGACGTTCCCAACAAAGTTTACTGAATCTGGATTTGCACCACAACACTCAGCTGAGTGTTCATTACTCCCACATACTTCACACCATACCTGTTGCACTACATTAACTGGGGCTTGTGCTTGATTCAAGCTCATACTGCTGAAGTGGGTGTTGAGTTGATTTTGTAGCGCAGATATCTGTGCAGCGATAGCTGTAAAACCATCCACCTCAAAGACTCCTGCCGCTTTCCTTGTTCCTCCTCTTGAAGAGTCCGCATTCCATTCTGGATTTCCCTGTGAAATACGATTTAACAAAGTATAAAGCTCCTGATAAGTCTTTTCTAATGCCTGTCCCCCAGCTGCTGAGTCTAGCAAAATTTTTGTATGTGGTTCCAAACCCTCAATGAAAGTATACACCAACACATCGTTGGACTGGTAATGGTGAGGACGATCCCTTAACATCGATTTGAACCTTTCCCAAGCGTGATACAGATTCTCACTCTCTCTTTGTTTAAAACTTAGAATATAACTTCTAAGTGTTGCTGTTTTCCCAGATGGAAAGAATCGTATCAAAAACTTTCTTGCAAGATCATCCCAAGTGGTGATAGAGTTTGGTGGTTCAACTTTCAACCACCTTTTTGCTTCCCCCAATAATGAAAATGGGAATAAAGTAAGCTTCATGTAGTCGGATGATACTCCAGTGGGAATGTAAGTGTCACTTATCTCCAAAAAGTTTTGGAGATGTCTTTGTGGATCTTCATGAGGGAGACTTGTGAATTTCCCGCTGGTGTGCAACAACTGAACCATGTTCTGTTTAAGCTCAAACCTCCCTCCAAGCTCTGGTCTGCGAATACTAGATGTAACATTGTTAGCATGTGGGATTGCCACTTCGCGAACCAGCCTTGCTGCCATTTCCTCGGGCACTAAAACTGCCCTCACAAGTGGTAGGTTCTATTGTTGCTCCAGAATTGCCTGTCTTAGCAACTGTAGCTTCTTCTCTAGAGCTTCCGTTCTTTGACGTTGAAATTGTCTTTCCGGCTCTATATATGAATCCACCAACTCCTTATCTCTTGCCAGCGTTCAGAAGATTTCAATATCTGCAAGAGAAAAGCTAAGATCAAGTTGTCAGCACTTATATAGAATTTGTAAACTAACAGTAAAAAAATAATTTTACCAATTGCCAGTTCCCGGCAACGGCACCAAAAACTTGTTCGGCTCTGGTGTGGTGACTACACGCAAGTGCACGTGGTCGAACAAGTAATAAAGTGGCTTATGTAAAGCCAAGTATCGATCCCCCAAGGACTGAACTACGGTACTAATTAACTTATATGTCAGTGAACTATGTCTTTATGAATGCAGACAACCAATTAAACAATATTTTGAGAGTTAAGTTTGCTAAGTAATAAAAACCTAAGTTAAGATTTTAATTTGAGTCTGAACAATAGTAATGAGCAAGCTGAGGTTAAATCAAGCATGCAGGGAAGTAATTTATCAATTCAATTCTGCTAATCTTTTCTTCGGTTGCTAGTCAAGAATTGTTGCCTATGGATTGGATCTTTCGACTCCTATCCAATTAAGAATCATGAAACATTAATCTACATTTCTGTGACGAAAGAATTTCATTCTCTAGCCATACAATATCGATTCCTTAATTAACTAATAAGACTTTCAGATATATTTCTATTATGAATGTAAATCAATTCTCAATTTTCTAAACTAAGAAGAGATCATATCCTACTAATTCACATCTTTCCAATTTCTTTCCTTTTCAAAATCAAAATTGGATTTCTAGATATACATTAACATTGGCCAAACATTAATGCAGTAAGAACAAGAATTGATAGAACAACCATTGAAGAAAAGATGAAAACTGAAACGAACCACAATTACATTCCACTACAATTGTTCTTAACCTTAGCAAGAAGTGAATTTAGCCACTCATTTGTGGATTAAACATCATGAAATAAGTAGAATTCATACAAACAATTAAGATAAAAGAGAAAGAGATAGAGAAGAACCCTAGAATTTTCGTCCTCTCAACTGCCTGTAACCCACGTTCTTGCTTAACCAAGTCAGAATGTTTAAAATAAAACCTATATGTGCTATTTATACTATTGAGAATTTTTCCCGGAATAACAAGAAACGTGGCACGGAGTGTACCAGAGCACTCCCTCCGTGCCACGGAGGTATCGCGGACCCTCACTGGAAGTCGGCTCCCCAGGCAATTTCACCTCAGCATGGCACGACTTGCATCACGGAGCCTGGCCAATGTGCCACGGTGCTATCGCGTACCTTCACTGGAAATTGCAAAAATTATTTCATCCGAGGAAGAATGCCTCCGTGATGGCACGTGACATGGCTCCATCACGGAGCCCCTATTTTTGCTGCTCTCCCTTGTCATCTTCCACTCCTTGTCTCCAAGTTCATTCCCGATCTTCACCAACATGGATATTAGCTTCCAAAATTTTCTTTTACCTGCAAAACAACACTAATCATGTTGTTTAGTATAAATTCACATTTTAACTAAAAATCACATTACAATGTACACATAACGATTGATAAACAAGTCGAAATGAAGCATTCAAGTATCACTTGGTCATGCAATTCTGCCCAAGATCAGTGCTCAAAGATCAAACCTGGGAGTTGAAATGGAGAAATTGTGAAATTATGTTGTAGGCACAGGATGAGTCATTAGACGATGCATGAGGAGACCCCACGAGTCGTTAAGTATCTCGTGGGGAGGCCTGACGGAAAGGAAGGACTGAGGTTCTAACAAGTGAGGTAACGACTCGTGGTCAGCCCCCATGAGTCTTCATGTCAATCGTGGGGTGGTGTGGGAAATTAAGTGGAGGAGCTGACCAGTGTACTTAATGGAAGGGACCCCACGAGTCATGGTTTGTCCAAATGACTCATGAGGTGAGTCGTGAGCTAGAAGGATGATTTTCATTCATGTTAGGGTAGTGTACTTGACAGGAGGTGACCACCAGTCATGGTCACAGGAGGATGAGTTGTTAAGTTATCCGTTATGAGCCCAAGTGGGCAGGTGATCCAGTGTACTTGACGAGCAACCTAATGGTTGTTGGCCCTGGTAAGGAGTTGTCATGTCACCCGTTAGGGTCAGTTGGCAGTTACTTTCTATGAATTAGTAAGGGATTTCTTGTAATTTCCTAAGTTCCTAAGATCTGTACTACGCCTTTTAAGGCCTTATTTAGTGGGTTTTTGGTAGGGTAAAATCTAGCCTAATCCATTACTATCATGCATGCAAGTTTGAAGGTTTGAAGAGGAGATTAAAGGGAAAATCTCAAGGTTTCCATTAGAATCTCTTCGGCTATTAGAGGGTGTTGGAATTCACCATTCCTAGTTATATAAGGCTATGAGTGGGTGTTTTCTTCAACACCCATGCCCAATTCCTATCAAAACGTAATAAATTATCTATGATCAAGTATGGGTTTATACTCAATTGCATGATTCTTCAACCTCTACTAATGTGTATGATTAGATTGTAGTTATATTGATTATTTATGAAGCTTGGGCGGATTCTAAGTTGTTTTCCCTTATAAACATTGTTTTTTCTTCTAAAATTTAAATAAAAAATGGCCATGGGTGAAGAGTTCATAAAAGATGTGATTTATGGTAGATGTGTGATAATGATGAAGTTGATGGTGAAAAGCATGTTTCTAAAACTACCGATGATTTTGCTGTTGTTTCCTAAATGAATCGATTGGATTCTAGAATTATACAGCTTTGGGTGAAGCCCACACGTTTATTAAAGTGATGATTTTACTGACATAAGATTACCACATTATTTAAAGTGAAATTACTCAATTTTATTACGAATTCTAGCTTGTGGTATGTTGAGTAAATATTTCTTCATGTATATTACCACATGATTTGGAGTAGATTTTCCCACCTATGATTAAATTTGTGGTATGTTTCAAAGTAAAGGTTCTCATATGCATGAATTATAATGGACATGTATAGCATTATTGAGCTTTGTCGAAGGGCAATGTTGAGCTTCATTTTCATCTGATGTCGAATCTATGCATGATGTCATTAATAAGCTTTGTCAATGGACAATGTTGAGCTTTGTTTCATAAGATGTTGAGTCATGCATGATTTCATGTAGAGCTTCGTCAAATAGATGATGTTGAGTTTCGTTATATACAATGTAGAGCGTTGCATGTTTTAGGAGAAGAGTCTAGCACCGAGCGAGTTATGGGTTGATCACCCTATGCCCCAGAACTACGCGCCAACGTAGGTTGATACTATTATATTATTGGGACTTCCTTGTGAGAAAAATCCCGGCCCAATTGGCCCTTCAGCTTGATATTAATATCATGGTATCGTCCATCGCCCTGACAAGGTTATGGACGACTCTACCCACTTTAGTGTGATAGTTGGGACCACGTAAGCTCTATCGTGGTATGTCGGTTAAGTGACAAGTCTCCCACTGTCTATATCATTCAAATTTGCATATTCATAACTGATGATGATTACTTATGCATGTATGTTCATAAAGAAAGGATTGACTCATTGTTCAGCTTTTGATATAAATGTTATGTTTCAGCTTTGAGTCATTCAAATCAATCATGATTTTCTAAAGCTATTCATGGACATGTTATGATAAGAGTACGATGTCAAAATAAATGCATATAGCCTTCTATTTACACTTAAAATCTTACGATATGTTATGAAATGTTTTAAATGATTTACTTTGCTAGAGCGGTTTTACTTACCTTGCATACTTGGTACATTCCACGTACTGACCGCATACTTTCTATGCTACATCATTTCATGATGCAGGATTCGGTTCTCAGGTTCAGCCTCGTTCGTAGTCTCTTATCAGAGCCAGTACCTGCTCAGTTGGTGAGTCCTCGTCTTTTGAGGACTATACTTTCAGTTATCTTGGTTGTATTTTCCATTTCAATATTGTTGAGCTAGTTGGGGGTATTGTCCCATCAACTCGTCTAGATTAGAGGCTTATCAGACTTAGACATATATTCAGCTTCAAAGGTTCATTCTGTTGTTATGTTAAGTTAGACTTCCGCTGAGTTTTTAATTATGTTTCTTCATGTTTATTGGATAAGTTAGGTAATGCTTATGCCATTGGTTGACTTAGGGTCTCTCGGGGTCCCTTGTCACGTGTCTACGATCTGGGTGTATGCTCGGGTCATGACAAACTTTTGGTATTAGAGCCATAGGTTTTATGTGTCCCAGGGAGTCTGAAAGCTACGTTATGTAGAGTCTTTTCATGGGTGTGCTCGCCACACTTATGACGAAGCGACTACTAGACGTTTTAGGAAATGTTTCATTTCTTTCATGATCTATGTCATGCGATGAAAAGCCTTTTTATCCTTCTCATTCGTGCTATTCGCGATTGCAGAATCATGGCTCCTCCAAGGATGAATGGAAGGAGGATTGGAGGTGGTGAGGGCCACGAGGATGGAAACGGTCATGAGCATCAGCCTACCCCACCAGTTCAGGAGCCTCAGGCAATGGAGCCAGCCGCTCATGCTGAGCTCTGAGCTGCCATTAAAATTCTTGCACAGTCCTTGACCGCTCAGGTCAATCAGCAGGCCATTGCACATGTTCCGCAAAATGGCAATGCAGCAGCAGCTCGAGTCAGGGACTTTTTCAGGATGAACCCGCCGGAGTTTCTGGGGTCCAAGGTAGATGAGGACCCGTACGATTTCATTGATGAGATTGTAAAGATCACCCAGGTTATAGGGATGAGCACTGCTATGTACATAGAGTTAGCCTCCTACCAGTTGAACGGCGTTGCGCATATATGGTTTCGCTAGTGGAAGGACAATAGGGATGCTGGAGTAGGTCCATTCATGTGGGGGGGGGGGGGGGGGTTTCGGGTTGCATTCCTTGATTGGTTCTTCCCTCAAGGGATGAGGGAGTTGAAAGAAGATGAATTTGTTAATTTGAAGCAAGGAAGGATGATTGTTCAAGATTATGCCCTTGAGTTCACCCGCCTGTGTAGCTTTGCCCCCGAGTAGTGACCGACCAGCGGGCGTGGGTAAGCAGATTTGTGCATGGTATAGCGAGATATTTGGACAAGGATTGCAGGATAGCTATGCTCCATCAGGACATGGACTTCCCTCGCATTGTGTTGTATGCTCAGCAGATGGAGGCAGCACATTCGAGGGAGAGGGAGGCCAAGAGGGCCAGGACTATGAACCACAGATTCCCTCAGTAGAGGTTCGGGGGTGGGCACTGAAAGTAGACCCACCAGAGATCATCAGCCCCAGCATCTTCAGCGTTGAGTGTGCCATCGAGGCCCAAACATGATCAGACAGGGCGAGCGTCAAGCTCAAGGGGTCAAATCAGTAGGCCTGCAGACTCCAGCATTCCATCTTGTCGCAGGTGCGGACAAGGGCACATAGGCCAGTGTTTGGTAAGGTCAGGAGCTTGTTTTGGATGTGGGAAGCCGGGACATATGCTC
Source organism: Datura wrightii (assembly GCA_035772735.1). Classification (NCBI taxonomy): domain Eukaryota; kingdom Viridiplantae; phylum Streptophyta; class Magnoliopsida; order Solanales; family Solanaceae; genus Datura; species Datura wrightii. The sequence continues at coordinate 105,510,883 of JASDFA010000007.1, forward strand.
CAAGATTGTCTCGCTGCAAGACAGGATCAGGTCGGGGGCTGAGGCCCAACTCCTAGTTCAGCATCCCTACCTCAACGCACAGCACATCAGGGGGCATCTACTAGCACAGCTGGTGGGCAGCGCTAGAAAATATTTTATGCCTTAGCCACTCATTAAGAGTAGGAGGCCTCAGCAGATTTAGTCACCAGTATGTTAATAGTCTTTCAGGTTGATGTATATGCTTTGTTAGATCCGGGGGCTACCTTGTCTTTTGTGACACTTTATGTGGCCAGTAGCTTCTGAGTCAGTCCTGATGTTTTATCAGAGCCCTTCTCAGTTTCTACTCCAGTAGGTGACTCAATTATAGCTACACGGGTGTATAGAGATTGGCCGGTCTTAGTTCTTCATAAGGTCACCTCAAGAAGACTTGATAGAGTTAGCCATGACTTATTTTAATGTTATTCTTAGCATGGACTGGATATTCGCATGCTATGCTTTAGTTAATTGTAGGACCCAATCAGTAGATTTTAGATTTTCGAGTGAGCCTATCTTAGAATAGAAGGGTAGTTCAGTTGTGCCTGTAGGTCAATTTATTTCATACCTTATAGCTAGGAAGATGATTTATAAGGGTTGCTTGTACCATCTAGTTAGGGTTAAGGATGTGGAGTCCGAAACCCCGACTATCCAGTCCGTACCAGTAGTACGTGAGTATCCATAGGTCTTCCCTGATGATTAGCCAGGTGTCCCTCCTAAGCGGGAGATTGATATTGGTATAGATCTGCTTCAGAACACATGACCTATATCTATTCCGCCCTAAAGAATGGCTCCAGCCGAACTAAAGAAGTTGAAGGTTCAGTTGAAGGACTTGTTAGATAAGGGCTAGGCCGAGTAATTCCCCATAGGGTGCACCAGTGTTTTTTGTTCGGAAGAAGGATGGTTTGCTTCGGATGTGCATTGACTATCGATAGTTGAACAAGGTTACTATCAAGAACAGGTATCCTTTACCTAAGATCGATGCTTTTTTGACCAGCTTCAAGGTGACAAGTGTTTCTCCAAAATTGATCTCAGATCCGGGTATCACCAGGTCAGGGTTTGGGAAAGTGACGTCCCAAAAATTGCTTTCAAGACTCGGTACGGTCACTACGAATTTGTTGTTATGTCTTTTGGACTAACCAATGCTGCTGCAACTTTTATGGATCTAATGAACAGGGTATTCAAGGAATATTTGGACATGTTCATGATTGTGTTCATTGATTACATCCTTATATACTGTCGGAGCGAGGAGGAGCATGTAGTTCACTTGAGAATAGTGCTTCATACCCTCAAAGATCACCAGTTGTATGCAAAGTTCAGCAAATATGAGTTTTGGTTGGACTGGGTGGCATTTCTAGGCCATGTGGTATCAGGTGAGGGCATAAAGTAGATTCTCAGAAGATCGAGGTGGTAAAGAACTGGCCCAGACCGGTGAACCCACAAAATATTAGGAGCTTTTTAGGCCTAGCGGGTTAGTATTGGAGATTTGTGGAGGGTTTTACATCTATTGATGCAACATTGACTAAGTTGACTCAAAAGAAGGTGAAGTTTCAATGGTCAGAGGCTTGTGAGAAAAGCTTTCAAGAGTTGAAGACCCGACTCACTTCAGCACCACTATTGACCCTACCTGAGGGTACTGATGGTTTTGTAGTGTATTCCGATGCTTCGCGAGTCGGACTCGGGTGTGTGTTGATGCAGCATGGGAAACTGATAGCATATGCCTCGAGACAATTGAAAGTTCATGAAAAGAATTACCCAACCCATGATCTTGAATTGGCTGTGGTAGTGTTTGCATTGAAGATATGGCGGTATTACTTATATGGGGTCCACGTGGTTGTATTCACCGATCACAAGAACTTGCACTATGTGTTCACGTAGAAAGACCTCAATCTTGGGCCGAGGAGGTGGTTGGAGCTAGTTATGGACTATGATATGAGTGTCCTTTACCACCCAGGTAAGGCTAATGTAGTAGCGGACACACTTAGTAGACTCTCTATTGAAGAGTGTGTCTCACGTGGAGGAGGTAAAGAAAGAGTTGGTAAAGGATGTCCATTAACTTGTGAGGTTGGGAGTTAGATTAGTCGACTCAACCGATGGCAGTGTTGTTGTGCAAAATGGATCAGAATAGTCCTTGGTGGTTGATGTCAAATCTAGGAAAGATGAGGATCCAATTTTCATAAAGCTGAAGGAAGTTGTTCGAAGTCAAAAGGCGGAGGTCTTCTCCCAAGGGGGATATGGTGTACTGGGGTACCAGGATCGTCTATGTATCCCAGATGTCGATAACTTGAGGGACCGGATATTTCATGAGGAACAAGGATCCAGGTATTCTATCCATCTAGGTACTTCCAAGATGTATCATGACTTGCGGGAAATATATTGGTGGAAAGGCATGAAGAAGGATATTGCAGAATTTGTAACCAAATGCCCGAACTGTCATCAAGTGAAAGTTGAGCATCAAAGGCCAGGCGGCATATTGCAGGATATTAACATTCCTACATGGAAGTGGGAAGAGATTAACATGGACTTCATTACCAGCCAACCTCGTACTCACCGACAGTATGACTCCATTTGGGTGGTGGTCAAAAGGTTGACTAAGGCTGCACACTTCCTACTGGTCAAAACCACAGACTCGATGGATGATTTATGCCAAATTGTACATTTAGGAGTTGGTACGACTTCATGGAGTGCCATTGTCTATTATCTCGGACCGAGGTACTCAGTTTTGGCGGTCTTTCCAAAAAAGGCTTGGGACTCAGGTTACGCTCAACACAACATTTCATCCGCAAATGGATGGCTAGGAGGAACAGACAATTCAAACTATAGAGGATATGTTAAGAGCCTGTGTAATGGATTTTAAAGGTAGTTGGGATGACCACTTGCCCTTGATCGAGTTCGTTTACAATAACAACTATCACTCCAGTATCCAAATGGCACCGTTCGAGGCTCTTTACGAGTGGAGGTATAGATCACCCATCGGATGGTTCGAGGTTGGTGAGGTAGGTATAATAGGGACAAAATTGATTCATGAGGCTATGGTGAAGGTTCAGTTGATAAGGGACTGGCTGAAACTGCTCAAAGTCATCATAATTCATATGCGGATGTGAGAAGAAGAGATTCAGAGTTTGTAGTTGACGATTGGGCATTTCTTAAGATATCTCCCATGAAGGGAGTCATGCGGTTCAGGAATAGAGGAAAACTTAGTCCACGCTATATTGTTCCTTAATGGATTATGAGAAGATTTGGTAAGGTAGCGTATGAGTTGTACTTGCCATCAGAGTTATCTTCCGTTCATCTTGTCTTCCATGTATCGCTCTTAAAAAAATTCTTGGGTGATCCATCTTTAGTAGTCCCGGTGGAAAATGTTGATGTGGGAGATAGCCTCAATTAAGAGGACATCCAGTTGCAATCTTGGATCATCAGATTCGGAGGCTGAGAAACAAAGAAATAGGTTCAGTGAAGGTATTGTGGGGAAACAAGTAGGTTGAGGGAGCTACGTGGGTAGCAGAAGTGGCTATGATGGCTAAATAACCCCACTTGTTCCCTACCGACTCAGCTTCAGTTTGAGGTATCAGTTTTTGCCCTAATTATCTAATAAGTTTTCATTTTCAGTTCATGTGCGCAAGTTTGAATTATGTTGTAACAAATTTATATGATGCCTGAATTCAGTTCAACTATGTAGTTCTTCTCGGAGGTAGTCATTTCGTCAGTTCTCGATTTTTATAATCAGTATGTGCATATGATGATTTCATGTTTATGTGCTTTCTGTGTGTTTGTAACATTCAAGGACGAATGTTCCAAAGGGGGAGATATTGTTATACCCCGGGAGCTCAAAGACCGGACCGTGGAGTTGAAATAGAGAAATTGTAAATTTATATTGTAGGCATAGGACGAGTCGTCAAGTGGCTCGTGGGGAGGCCTGAGGGAAAGGAAGGACTGAGGTTCTCACGACTGAGGTAATGACTCGTGGTCAGCCCCCATGTATCGTCATGTCAAACATGGGTTAGTGTGGGAAAAAATGTGGAGGAGCTTACTAATGTACTTAATGGAAGGGACCCAACGAGTCGTGGTCTGTCCAAATGAATTGTGAGGTGAGTCATGAGCTAGCAGAATGATTTTCATTGATGTTAAGGAACTGTACTTGATGGGAGGTGACCACGAGTCGTGGTCACGGGGGGACGAGTCGTTAAATGATCCGTTACAAGCCCCAGTGCGCAGGTCATCCAGTGTACTTGACGAGCAACCAAACGGATCATTTGCCCTGGTAACGAGTCGTCAGGTAATCCGTTAGGGTCACCTGGTAGTTACTTTTTGAATTAGTAAGGGCTTTCTCATAATTTCCTAAGTTCCTAAGATCTATACTATGTCGTTCAAGGCTCGTTATAGTGGGTTTTTAGCTGTGTAAAACCTATTCTAAGCAATTACTCTCATACATCCATGTCTGATGGTTTGAAGAGGAGATTCAAGGCAAAATCTCAAGGTTTCCATTGGAATCTCATCTTCGACTATTAGAGGGTGTTGGAATTCACCATTCCCACAATATTTTTTCCCTTATAAACATTATTTTTTATTCTAAAATTTGAATCTAAAACGCCCATGGGTGAAGAGTTCATAAAAAAGGTGATTTCTGGTATATGTGTGATGATGATGAAGTTTATGGTGAAAAACATGTTTCTAAACCACCCATGATTTTGATGTTATTTCCTAAATGAATCGATTGGATTATAGAATGATAGAGCTTTGGGTAATTCCCACATGTTGGTTAAAGTTATGATTTTCCTGACATAAGCTTAACGCATTGTTTAAAGTGAAATTTCCCAATTTTATTACGAATTCTAGCATATGGTATGTTTAGTAAATATTTCTACATGTAGCTTACCACATGATTTGGAGTAGATTCTTGTCACACCCCGCCTTGGGGGGTATGACTGGCACCTGGTGCCCTAACTAGGACCTGAACTGTTGGACTGCTAAGCCTGGGCACATCTGGTGCCTGGCTGGCTCTAACTCACATTTCTGGAAACAAAGGGCTATATAACGGCTGTAAACACAGCCCCCGGCCCATTGGCCTATAGCCTCCTGTACCTGTACTAACAGCTGACGAGAAACATGTCAATATAGGGAAACCTATGCGGGCCGACAAGGCCACCATGCTGTCTAGTTATCTATAACTTAGCCATGAAGTACTGGATAGCTACGTGACCGGCAAGGTCACCACTATTGTCGAAATATGGCCCCACACGGCCAACATAAAGGAAACACAAGTACTAACAGCTAAACAACTGCACGGCCTCACACGACCGGCTAATCTGACCATAGGGAAACATATACAGACTGCAAGCCTCTAGGAATAGTAATAGAAATGATCGGGACAGGGCCCCGACCTACCCGTACTATACAACGAAAGAAAATGAAATACACCTCTGGAATTCAGTCTCCGGATAACAGGAGCTGAATACTCGATCGCTGACAGGAATCACGTGGTATCGCCTGCTCGTCTATGAGTACCTGGAGGTAAGTAATGTAGCGCCCCACCGGGCGTCAGTACCGCTGGTACTGAGTATGTAAAGCAATAATTGAAAGAAATATCTGAAAACAACAATATAACTGATGAAACTGAAGTAGGAAGGAATAGATTAACTGTCTGATAATGTAAGTCATACCTTCTCTTAATCATACTGGAAGGAGCAGGAGTCATACCTGAGGATTTATCGTTCTACTGTTGATCTACTCGTATCTATTATAACACAACACAACATATCATAACATAAGTAGCACGCACAAACCTTACCCGGCCCCCATAAGCCGGGAGGTACAACCAACATGCAATCTATACCCCTACCCCGGTTGTCCCATCTCCTATAATAACTATAAGCATCCTGCCGGTCCCCTGGGTATGCACTTGGGCTCGCTGAGCCCCCGACTATAACTGTACCTGAGTCCGTAGGACTCCTGAATCAACACCCTGGGCGTATCCGCTCGACGGGGGTGTATAAGGGCCGACCAAGGAACAATATGGGGAAAACTGGCATCCCATCTTCGTCCCCTGTGGGACGGCATACCACTCCGTAGAGTGACGTATCCTCGTCCTCTGGCGGACGAGTCAATACAGCTATCAACCCTGGGGCGGTCATGGATGCTAGGTAGTCCAACCCCAAATAATACAACGGTCTCAACTAGTAATACTATCTGCATGTCTCACATACCGAGGCTAATAGTGGTAAAGTATTGTATATACTATATGCTGGACTAGTGATAGTGATATGTACGTACTTAGTACATGCTGAGGCTGGTAATAGTATATATATATACATATAGTCTTCTGCCAGACTATACTGGGGCTAATACTGAACAAGATATAATGTTTCTGCTGAAAACTATTCTGTATACTGAGTTTCTATAGTAACATGATTTACTATTCCTAATATGCTTTCTAACCTCATTTTAACTTATCATTCTATTTCTGAGATGTCTTACAGATATTACATTGCTTTACTGGGTTTCAACTGAATACGATATTATCCTAACGTTCTGTGTCACATCACGTATTGAGCATGCTGTGCAGTTTCTAATACTTATATTAGAATCCATATCATGCTAGCTAGTTGCACGCAAGTTATAACTCGATGCTTCTGATATCGTACCAACATTCATAATAAGCATAACACCTGATTTTTGAACATTCTACTGGCCTTTAAACTACCTTACCATACCAAGATTACTAACTTGCCGAGGAAACTAGCTTTACATACTTTATCCTTGAACTATTCGTCTATTGGACGAGGCTCGGATGGTACTTCAACTATTTTCTCCCAACTGCATTCATAAATATGTCAATCAATACTAAATACAGCTTTATTGTAAAGAGCAACGTCACTTTCGGTATAGTTTATAGCCTAAACTTAGGCTTATCGAAAGACGGTTGAAAACTTGCTATTTTTCAGAGGTCCAGAAGGGAGAAATATTCACTTCACGGCTAGGATCACATAGACACTAGTTTAGAGCAATTCCACTTACCTTAGCTCGGTGGATCGACGATTCGTCGGCCGTATTTCGCGAGACTAAATTTGTAGGAATGATCTCTGCTGCTAAATACCTCGGTATCTGAGGTTAATTTGAGTTTGGACAATGTTTAGCAGCGTAATCGGACGAAAATTATATTACTACTTCGTTCCTTTTTCCTTTTCTGCCGATTTGCTCTGTTTTCTGGAAATTTACAAGTGTTTTAATCATTTAAAACCGAAGTGGGGCTTTATATACTTGGGCCTGGACAAGGCCAACGTGTCACGGAGCCAACGCGGAGGCCTCACCTCCGTGACACGTTGACATTGCGGAGGGGCTCTGCCTCGGCTCCTTCCGCGATGGTTCGACAGGTTTCTCGTCCGATCTTTTCCCGGGCCTTTCTCCAGCACGTATGGCCTACAAATATGCTTAACCAACGTGCGAATAGGTCATTTAGGTGCCGGGAATTCTACGGGGTATAACATTCTCCCCCCTTAAGAACATTCGTCCTCAAATGTACACTGTTATCTAGAGGACTACTCACTTGCTTTCTAGAAATTTTTCGGCAGAGTTTCCCCTGTAATATGGACTATAGCAAAAACTTGAAATGCAGAAAAGTCCAACACAGGTACTGCACGCAATATTTTTAGATCCACTGGATAACTAAGTATTAATCTTTCTCATTCACACACATACAACTATAAGGTACTGCATAAGTAATAATACGAACATACCTATCGCCAGACTAGGCCTGAAATAGGTGAGGGTATCTGGCTTTCATATCCTCTTCTGCTTCCCACGTCATTTCCTCACGGTACCTGTTACGCCACAATACTTTGACAGATGCAACATCTTTAGTCCTCAACGTGCGAATCTGTCTGTCTAAGATAACTACGGGAACCTCTTCATATGCTAACTCTTCTGTGACCTGGACATCCTGAACTGGAACTACTGTAGAAGGGTCCCCTACGAACTTCCTTAACATGGAGACATGGAATACTGGGCGAACAGATGCTAACTCCGGAGGCAAGTTCAATTCGTATGCAACTCGGCCTATTCTTCGCCGAATCTGATACGACCCAATGAATCTCGGGCTAAGCTTGCCTTTCTTGCCAAATCTCATCACCCCTTTCATTGGAGACACCTTTAGATATACCCAGTCATTTGCCGCAAATTCTAGATTTCTGCACCGCGTATCTGCGTAAGACTTCTGGCGGCTCTGAGCAGTCAGTAAACGTTCTCGGATAAGCTTTATCTTTTCCTCGGACTGCCGAACAATGTATGGGCCAACCAATGCTGATTCTCCTATTTCAAACCAACCAATCGGCGACCTACATTTTCGCCCGTATAATGCCTCGAAAGGCGCCATCTGGATGGCTGAATGATAGCTATTATTATAAGCAAATTCAATTAACGAAAGATGCTCATCCCAGCTACCCCCAAAATCTAGCACACACGCTCGTAGCATATCTTCGAGCGTCTGAATTGTACGTTCAGCCTGCCCATCTGTCTGAGGATGGAATGCTGTGCTCAAGTTAATCTGCGTCCCCAAACCCCTCTGGAACGACTACCAGAATCTAGCTGTAAACTGTGCTCCCCCATCTGAAATGATGGATACCGGCACTCCATGCAATCTAACTATTTCTCTGATATATAATTCGGCATAGTCCTCAGCCGAGAAGGTAGCCTTCACTGGCAGGAAATGAGCTGATTTTGTTAGCCTGTCAACTATTACCCAAATGGAATCATTCCTGCGTCTGGTATGGGGTAACCCTGTTACAAAATTCATGTTTATCATTTCCCATTTCCACATAGGCACCGTTATATCTTGCGTCAAACTGCCCGGCTTCTAGTGCTCTGCTTTCACCTGCTGACAGTTAGAACATCTAGATACAAATTCAGCAATCTCAGCTTTCATACCTGGCCACCAGTAAATGTCTCTGATGTCGTGGTACATCTTCGTCGCTCCTGGATGAAGGTAGTAGCGAGCGTAATGTACCTCATGCATGATCCGCCCGCGAAGCCCTGAAACATTCGGGACACAGAGGCGGCCCTGACAGCGTAACACATCATCCTCAGTTATCTAAAAATCTGACTCCTTACCTCTCTGAATTCTATCTCTGAGCTGGACTAAATCAGGGTCCTCATACTGTCGTTCTTTTACCTTTGTAACTAATGATGACACAGCAGAATTCTGAATTACTGCTCTATTATTTTCTGTTTCCATTATTCGAATGGCTAAACCAGCTAACTGATGAATTTCTTTGGCTAACTTCCATTTCTCAGGTCGCAAATACGCCAAACTCCCCATTGACTTACGGCTCAGGGCATTCGCCACTACATTAGCTTTTCCCGGGTGATACAGAATATTCACATCATAATCTTTTAATATCTCCAACCAGCGGCGTTGCCGTAGATTCAACTCCCTCTGAGTGAAGATGTACTGTAAGCTCTTATGATCTGTGTAAATATCAACATGGACGCCATACAGGTAATGCCTCCACATCTTTAAGGCATGGATCACTGCGGCCAATTCTAGGTCGTGGGTAGGGTAATTCCTTTCATGTTTCCTCAACTGTCTGGAAGCATATGCAATCACTTTACCGTGCTACATCAACACACAACCTAACCCGACACCTGACGCGTCGCAATAGACCGAATAACCTTCTTGCCTTCCGGTAATGCTAACACTGGGGCGGAGGTTAATCTGTCTTTCAGTTCCTGGAAGCTCTGCTCACATGCCTCTGTCCATTGAAATTTTACTGCTTTCTGTATCAGTTTGGTTAGGGGTGCCGCAATGATCGAGAACCCTTCAACGAACCTTCTGTAATACCCTGCCAACCCCAGAAAGCTACGAACTTTAGTCGGAGTGGTAGGCCTAGGCCATGACTTAACTGCTTCTATTTTCTGCTTGTCAACTTGAATACCAGCGTCTGACACGATATTCCCTAAAAACGCCACTGAGTTAAGCCAGAATTCACACTTAGAAAATTTAGCATACAGCTGATGGTCCCTGAGAATCTGGAGCACTGTCCGCAAATGAGTCCGGTGATCTGCTTCAAAGCGAGAATACACCAGAATGTCATCAATGAATACTATCACGACAAGTCCAGGAAAGGTCTGAAAATACTGTTCATCAGGTCCATGAAGACTGCTGGGGCATTCATTAACCCGAAGGACATAACTAGAAATTCAAAATGTCCATATCGGGTCCTGAACGCTGTCTTAGGAATATCTCTCTCACGTACTCGGACCTGGTGATATCCGGACCGTAAGTCAATCTTAGAAAAGTATCTGGCTCCCTGCAACTGATCAAATAAGTCATCAATTCTGGGGAGCGGGTACTTGTTCTTTACTGTAACTTTGTTTAACTGCCAATAATCTATGCACATTCGGAGCGAGCCATCTTTCTTCCTCACAAATAAAACTGGCGCACCCCACGGTGAAGTACTCGGCCTGATAAAACCTTTATCCAATAAATCTTTCAACTGCTCTTTTAATTCTCTGAGTTCTGCAGGAGCCATGCGATAAGGAGGGATCGATATCGGCTGGGTGCCTGGTAATGATCAATAGCAAAATCTATCTCCCTTTCTGTTGGAATACCAGGTAACTCATCAGGAAACACATCAAGGAATTCATTCACCACTGGAACAGACTGGAGTGTCGGAGATTCTGCTTGGACATCCTGAACTCTGGCCAGATGGTAAATACATCCCTTAGATATCAACTTTCTCGCCTGAAGGTAGGAAATAAACCTACCTTTTGGCGTAGCGGTACTACCCTTCCACTCCCGTACTGTTTCTCCCGGGAAGTGGAATCGGACCGTCTTGGTCCAACATTCAACGTTGGCAAAAAACGGTACTAACCAATCCATACCCATTATGGCATCGAAATCTATCATTTCTAACTCGACCAGATCTACTGTGGTCTGACGGTCAGCAACCTCTACTGTACACCTGCGGTAGATTCGGCTAGCTGTGATAGAATCACCGACGGGCGTGGATACTAAGAAGGGCTGCTGCAATAATTCTGGTGCAATACTAAACTTTCGTGCCACAAATGGAGTAATGTAGGACAAAGTAGACCCTGGATCAATCAACACATAAGCAGGGTGTGAGTAGATAGTTAGCATACCTGTCACAACATCAGGCGACGCTTCTGAATCTTGCCTCCCTGGTAAGGCATATGTGCGGCTTAGACCCGCACCTATACTGGAAGTCTCTGATCTGCCCCGACCCCTGCCTGCTGAAACTGAGGGCCTGTGCCCTGCCGAGGATGCTGTGGCTCGTGACCCCGCAGATGCCCTATCCTGTCTATCCCGGTCCTCTCGACCTCTGGCTGGGCAATCTTTCATCAAATGGCCTTCTTGGCCACAAATATAACACGCAGTGGAGCCATATCTGAATGCTCCAGGATGGCGTCGACTGCATATAGGGCAAAGTGGTAGGGTATACCTACTTTACTCCGCCCTCCTCTGTACTGGTGAATCTGCCATCTGCGAGCCTCTACCAGTCTCTGACTGCCCCCTTCGGCTGAATCTACCCCCCTGCGACTGTGGCGGAGGCGGGGGCCTGGGCGGCCTGTCTAACAATCGTGGCCTGGGTCCTCCCCGGGCTTCCCTCTATAACTCAACTGGCTTGTCCCGGCGACGCTGTTCCTGATTAACCCTTCTGATCTCCCGTTGTCGTTGTCTGATGCCCTCAATATTCTGGGCAAATGCCTGAACTCGAGCAATGTCCATGTCCTCTCGCAATGTGGCTGTAATGCAAGTCTCAACATATTCTGGATTCAACCCCATAATAAAGCGGTGCACTCTAGATGCCATGGTATCAACAAAGGCCGGTGCATACCGGGCCAAAGAATCAAACTGCAAGGAATATTCCCGAACACTCATGGCCCCCTGCTCCAGATGCAGGAACTGGTCTACCCGAGCCTGTCGAATCTGCCGCGGCAAATAGTGATCCAGAAAAGCTCCTGAAAAGCTGGACCAGGTGGGAGGGGAAACATCTCTCCCTCGGGACCTTTCCCAGCTTTCATACCATAACACGGCGATATCCCGTAACCGGAATGCTGCCAATTCAACTGATTCCATAGGCGTGGCATGCATAACCCTGAAGATTCTCTGCATTTGATCCAGAAAATCCTGAGGGTCCTCTGTCCGGTCTGTACCTATAAACTGTGGGGGATTCAGAGCTAAGAACTCTCTGACCCTCGAACTACCGGGCCCTCTTGATGACTCCGCAACTGTAGACAACATTGGCTGACGCTGAGCAGCCATCATCTGTGCTAACATAACTACAGCACTCCTAACCTCCTGGTCAGAAGGTGTCGGTATAGGGACTGCTGAAGGCAGTGTCGCCCCAAGCGGCTCCTGATGTGGTGGGGACTGCTGAGAAGGCTAGGATGATGCCTCTGTAGTTCCCTCTGATCGGGCTGTTTCTAAACGAGGGTGAGGCATCCTGCTGGTGCCTTCCCCTGCTGCAATATCTAAGCTCCGGCCTGTGATAGGATGTCGCTGGTCTGACATTATCTGTAACAAAAGAGTATGGTAAGCTTTTAGGGACTCAACCCTATATTGTACAGCTCTACAGCATGACTGAATAAGAATAAAAGACAACCATCTTATCATGTCTTGCAGCCTCCTACCCATAGTATGTGGTGCACAACACATCCATGGACAGGACTCTACTTAGCACGGCTTGCAGACTCCCTGGGATACGACCTGCTCTGATACCAAGTTTGTCACACCCCGCCTTGGGGGGTATGACTGGCACCTGGTGCCCTAGCTAGGACCTGAACTATTGGACTGCTAAGCCTGGGCACATCTGGTGCCTGACTGGCTCTAACTCATATTTCTGGAAACAAAGGGCTATATAACGGCTGTAAACACAGCCCCCGGCCCATTGGCCTATAGCCTCCTGTACCTGTACTAACAGCTGACGAGAAACATGTCAATATAGGGAAACCTATGCGGGCCGACAAGGCCACCATGCTGTCTAGTTATCTATAACTTAGCCATGAAGTACTGGATAGCTACGTGACCGGCAAGGTCACCACTACTGTCCAACTATGGCCCCACACGGCCAACATAAAGGAAACACAAGTACTAACAGCTAAACAACTGCACGGCCTCACACGACCGGCTCATCTGACCACAGGGAAACATATACAGACTGCAAGCCTCTAGGAATAGTAATAGAAATGATCGGGACAGGGCCCCGACCTACCCGTACTATACAACGAAAGAAAATGAAATACACCTCTGGAATTCAGTCTCCGGATGACAGGAGCTGAATACTCGATCACTGACAGGAATCACGTGGTATCGCCTGCTCGTCTATGAGTACCTGGAGGTAAGTAATGTAGCACCCCACCGGGCGTCAGTACCGCTGGTACTGAGTATGTAAAGCAATAATTGAAAGAAATATCTGAAAACAACAATATAACTGATGAAACTGAAGTAGGAAGGAATAGATTAACTGTCTGATAATGTAAGTCATACCTTCTCTTAATCATACTGGAAGGAGCAGGAGTCATACCTGAGGATTTATCGTTCTACTGTTGATCTACTCGTATCTATTATAACACAACACAACATATCATAACATAAGTAGCACGCACAAACCTTACCCGGCCCCCATAAGCCGGGAGGTACAACCAACACGCAATCTATACCCCTACCCCGGTCGTCCCATCTCCTATAATAACTATAAGCATCCTGCCGGTCCCCTGGGTATGCACTTGGGCTCGCTGAGCCCCCGACTATAACTGTACCTGAGTCCGTAGGACTCCTGAATCAACACCCTGGGCGTATCCGCTCGATGGGGGTGTATAAGGGCCGACCAAGGCACAATATGGGGAAAACTGGCATCCCATCTTCGTCCCCTGTGGGACGGCATACCACTCCGTAGAGTGACGTATCCTCGTCCTCTGGCGGACGAGTCAATACATCTATCAACCCTGGGGCGGTCATGGATGCTAGGTAGTCCAACCCCAAATAATACAACGGTCTCAACTAGTAATACTATCTGCATGTCTCACATACCGAGGCTAATAGTGGTAAAGTATTGTATATACTATATGCTGGACTAGTGATAGTGATATGTACGTACTTAGTACATGCTGAGGCTGGTAATAGTATATATATATACATATAGTCTTCTGCCAGACTATACTGGGGCTAATGCTGAACAAGATATAATGTTTCTGCTGAAAACTATTCTGTATACTGAGTTTCTATAGTAACATGATTTACTATTCCTAATATGCTTTCTAACCTCATTTTAACTTATCATTCTATTTCTGAGATGTCTTACAGATATTACATTGCTTTACTGGGTTTCAACTGAATACGATATTATCCTAACGTTCTGTGTCACATCACGTATTGAGCATGCTGTGCAGTTTCTAATACTTATATTAGAATCCATATCATGCTAGCTAGTTGCACGCAAGTTATAACTCGATGCTTCTGATATCGTACCAACATTCATAATAAGCATAACACCTGATTTTTGAACATTCTACTGGCCTTTAAACTACCTTACCATACCAAGATTACTAACTTGCCGAGGAAACTAGCTTTACATACTTTATCCTTGAACTATTCGTCTGTTGGACGAGGCTCGGACGGTACTTCAACTATTTTCTCCCAACTGCATTCATAAATATGTCAATCAATACTAAATACAGCTTTATTGTAAAGAGCAACGTCACTTTCGGTATAGTTTATAGCCTAAACTTAGGCTTATCGAAAGACGGTCGAAAACTTGCTATTTTTCAGAGGTCCAGAAGGGAGAAATATTCACTTCACGGCTAGGATCACATAGACACTAGTTTAGAGCAATTCCACTTACCTTAGCTCGGTGGATCGACGATTCGTCGGCCGTATTTCGTGAGACTAAATTTGTAGGAATGATCTCTGCTGCTAAATACCTCGGTATCTGAGGTTAATTTGAGTTTGGACAATGTTTAGCAGCGTAATCGGACGAAAATTATATTACTACTTCGTTCCTTTTTCCTTTTATGCCGATTTGCTCTGTTTTCAGGAAATTTACAAGTATTTTAATCATTTAAAACCGAAGTGGGGCTTTATATACTTGGGCTTGGACAAGGCCAACGTGTCACGGAGCCAACGCAGAGGCCTCACCTCCGTGACATGCTGCCATCGCGGAGGGGCTCTGCCTCGGCTCCTTCCGCGATGGTTTGATAGGTTTCTCGTCCGATCTTTTCCCGGGCCTTTCTCCAGCACGTATGACCTTCAAATATGCTTAACCAACGTGCGAATAGGTCATTTAGGTGCCGGGAATTCTACGGGGTATAACAATTCTCCCACCTATGATTGAGTTTGTGGTATGTTTCGAAATAAAGAATCTCATATGCATGAATTTAATAATGGAGATGTATAGCATTATTGAGCTTTGTCAAAGGGCAATGTTGAGCTTCATTTTGATATGATGTCGACTCTATCCATGATGTCATTAATGAGCTTTATCAATAGAAAATGTTGAGCATCGTTTCATACGATGTAGAGCCATGCATAATTTCATTTTGAGCTTCGTCAAATAGACGATGTTGAGCTTCGTATATATGATGTAGAGCGTTGCATGCTTTGGGAGAAGAGTCTAGCACCGAGCGGGTGAAGGATCAATCACATATGCCCCAGAACTACGCGCCAACGTCCGTTGATACTATTATATTATTGGGACCTCCTTGTGAGCTATCCCAGGCCCAATTGGCCTTTAGGTTTGATATTGATATAACGGTATCGTCCATCGCCCTGGCGAGGTTATGGACGTCTCTACCCACTTGAGTGTGATAGTTGGGACCACGTAAGCTCTATCATCGTATGTCGGTTAAGTGAAGAGTCTCCCACTATCTATATCATTCAAATTTGCATATTCATTACTCATGATGATTACTTATGCATGTATGTTCATAAAGCAAGGATTGACTCATTGTTCAGCTATTGATATAAATGTTATGTTTCAGCTTTGAGTCACTTGAGTTAATCATGATGTTCTCAAGCTATGCATGGTCATGTTATGATAAGAGTATGATGTCAGAATGAATGCATGTAGCCTTCTATTTACACTTAAAAGTTTACGATATGTTATGAAATATTTTAAATGATTTACTTTGCTAGAGCGGTTTTACTTACCTTGCATACTTAGCACATTCCATGTACTGCCCGCATACTTTCTATGCTACATCGTTTCATGATGCAGGATCCGGTTCTCAGGTTCAGCCCCGTTCATAGTCGCTTATCAGAGTCACTACCTGCTTTGTTGGTGAGTCCTCATCTTTTGGGGACTATACTTTTAGTTATCTTGGTTGTATTTTCCATTTCAATATTGTTGAGCTAGTTGGGGGTTTTGTCCCATCAGCTCATCTAGATTAGAGGCTTATCAGACTTATACATGTATTCAGCTTCAGATGTTCATTTTGTTGTTATGTTAAGTTAGACTTCCACTGAGTTTATAATTATGTTTCTTCATTATTATTGAATGAGTTAATGAATGCTTACGCCATGGGATCTGGGTCCACGCTCGGGTCATGACATGAACATATATTGTAAAGTCTTGTGATTCGTAAATACGTCCATGTTGAACCCATACAAATAATGTCACCATATCTTCAAGGAAAATACCACCACGGCCAATTCAAGATCATGGGTCGGGTAATTCTTCTAATGGACTTTCAACTGTCTTGAGGTATATGCTATCACTTTCCGATGCGGCATCTGTCACGCTCCACCTTGGGAGGCATGACTAGAAACTAACCAACCTGGCTAGGCTTATGCACGTTTGATGCCAGCCTGCGACCCACTTCAAGAAAACAACGAGCTATATCTAGGTTGTAAATACAGCCTCTGGCCGACAAGGCCGTATAATCACCTATAAACGAAAATAGCTAACCAACAACAGGCAAAAGAGGGGATCCTATATAGGTCGACAAGGCCACCATGTTGTCTAGTTATAACAAAAATGGAGACAAACTACTATCCTAGGCCCCACACGGCCAACATATGAAACATAACTGATTAAGGCCCCACACAGCCAACATACAACTAGATAACTGACTATTGTAGTTTGCAAGCCTCTAAGAGTACAAATAGTGTTCGGGACAGGGCCTCGGCCTACCCTAAATGCTATATGACTGGAATACCGAAATCTCTACAACCTGGAAACTCCAAACGAAAGGAGTTGTCCCAACTGTGGACGCTGAACAACTGTTATTGGTGATCTTGAATCCTGTCTATCTAAACCCGCAGGAAAGTAATGCAGTGCCCAGGGGAGGGCGTCAGTACAATATGTACCGAATATGAAAGGCAATAGATAAGCTGATAAAGATTGGAAGCGAATAGAAACAAGGGCAGAAAGATTAACCTGTACGCCTGCTTCTTCGCAATTGACGTATAATCAATACTACATGTACGTAAGCTGATACAATATAATTATACATTTATAAACTATAACTAGCAGAAAAGCATATAAACAAGAACCTTACCTGGACCCCATAAGCCGAAAGGTACAATCAACATTGAATAATTCGTTCAGGCCCCCATAATCCCTAGCAAGCACATCTCAATCTATATACCCCTACCTAGGTTTCTATTACTCTATTGGTACTGTAGCCAACCTACTGGTCCCCTGGGTCTACAACTGAGCCTGCTCGGTCCCTTAACTGTAGCTGTGTCTATGTCCGGCGGACTCCTAATATATGCACCCCAGGCACCAGGCTCGACGGGAGTGTGTAGAGCCAACCACGGCATATGAGGACCTAGGACCCCATCTTCGTCCATCACGGACAGCATACTGCTCTGTAAAGCGAAATCATCTCTCCCTTGGCGGGCACCGACAGTGCTAGTAACCCTGGGGTGGTCATCGATGGCTCCTAAGTGAGGACAACCCCAACCAAGGTGTTGTACTAACACCTCAATCTAGCCACTCAAAGGCGTAACTGGTCTTCTGGGCCTAATGCCACCACTGCTCGCCCCCTAGGATTGTCTGTAAAGTTGCTAGCAGGCACTCTGTGCACCTGCATCTAATTAGAGGATCCTGATAGTGATCATTATCTCAGTAGTCTGGACTGAATAGGGTGAGAGCTGGAGTGGTCTAACTTAACTCTGAATGTCCTGCCCAGACAACTCTAGCTCATAAACAACTATGGGTTCACGAATGACTAACTACTTAGGTCCTCTGTTTAGGATAACTGTAGGTCTGGTACTGGCCGAGCATTTTTTTGAGCGATCGGCACGTAATCCTCCATAGGAATTTTACTGACATCCTTTGTCTATCGGCAATACTATACTAACATGGTACTACTAGTGACTTAGACCTCATCTTAGTCTAGTCGGATCTTATATTACATTTCTGGGCTATTCTTTACCTTATAGGCAAGTTTATATAGGCTTAGTCACTCCTGACAATCTATACCTAAGTCCCTTATAAGAACTGGCTGGGGCGCTAACCCAGCCTTTAACTACTGATAAGGTCCCCGTCCTTGGGGTACCCACAAGTCTACTTGACCTGGACGACTGGGCTGGCTTCCTCAGTGACTTGTATAATAACTGCTAAGTCAACTAGGGCTGACAACCTCTGATAATGGCTAATAGAATGACAGGTTGCCACTCGGTGCACTAGACAATTCTAGTGTCACTGATTCCAAAGTATAACTATTCTGTCTATATTTCTGGCCCTGGGTGTGTGGGTACATCACGGGCTCCCAGGCATGCTTTTCTGGCAACCTAGGTGCCAAACTAGTAGTTGTATCACCAAATCACACCAATACAATTCAACTCACTACCCAATAACTATTCGTGAGCTTCTAAGATCTGGACCTGGCAATTGAACATACAATTATACTAACACAATGAACTGGAGAATAGAAGAGCTTCTATGACGCTTCCAGCGCATATCACACCTAACATGTTCGTTCTCAATGAGAGATATTAGGGTATAATCTATCATAATCTATTGATAACAGCTAATCATAGCGTGTCTGATCTCTATATAATAGCAACAACTAATTATAACATGTCTAATCACAATCCAATGGTAGCAACTATCTACGGTATATGAAATCGCCATTGCTATTCTAGAACATAAGTCGTAATACTATATGAAGAGTATACTTTCCGAGGGTTAAGCTTTACATAACTCAACTGTTGTTTCTCGGATAACTGATGAGTTCCAACTTGGATTCGATAGCTCTTTCCTGCTGTAACCATTATACTGGATGAAAGAGACGAATTTCAATACCAAATTCGGCCTGAAATGATAACTTTATATAGATATATATATATAAACTATATTTCAACATAACGGAACACGGTCAAAAACTCATAATTTCTCGAAAGAAATGCTTACTTGAAGCCTGTGATCGTACAAAAATTAATTTGGAGCAATTCCAGGAACTTTAGCTCGGTGGAATTATGATTCACCTAGCAAATTTCATAAAATAATTTCGTAGCAATTCTCCTGCAGCCTTAAACTTTAATACCCGAAGTTAATTTAAATTCATACAACGTTTCATGGCGTAAACCGAGGAAAATCACCTGAAATTTGCGTAGCTTTTACTTTTGGGCACGTGTTTATTTTAATTTTAAGTAAACAATGAAAAAAATTGAACTTATATATAACTAGAGCGGTGGACGCGGGGTCCGTGGCACGGACCCTGTCGCGCCAATTTTGGGTCGTTCCACGGAGCCCAATGCACCAGGGAGGGTCCGTGCCACGTTGCCCCTTTGGTCCGCTGGTCCGGCTTTCTCCCGCGTGGTCCCAACTCCGTGCTCGTTCGACCTTCCCCCGGGCACTTTCTCATATGTATTATTTTCTAAAACTCTTAACCAACGTACGAGTAGGCCGTCTAAACATTAAAACTTAAGGGGTGTAACATTCTCCCCCCTTAGGAACATTTGTCCTCGAATGTCACTTTGGCTCACGGGAATCTAACTCTTTTAGCTACAATTCTGGAAAAATTTCGGTAGAGTCTCCCCTGTAATATGGACGATCTGAAAATCCTGAAACGCAAAAAAGTCCAACAAAGGTACTTCACATAATACTTTAGCAACTATTTCACAACAAGGCTGGAGTCAACTGAGCAATATATATATATATATAGCACAAATCATGAAGCAGCAACTGGATCAATAACATACTTTAACTGCAAAATCTGGACTAAGCCCGGAACAAATGAGTGTATTTGGGTTTCATATCGTCTAGAGCTTCCTAGGTCATTTCCTCTCTATTCTTGTTCTACCATAGTACTTTAATTGAGGCTACATCTTTAACTTCCCAATCCTCGAATTTTCTAATCTAGAATGGCAACTGGAACCTCTTTATAGATTAGTTCCTTAATAACTTGAATGTTCTCAACTGGCACAACTTGAGATGGGTATCTTATATGTATTCCACAACATTAACATGCAAAAGACTTACTGGACCAATTTCGGTTTGAAGGCAATTCTAGCCCCTATGCCACTTTTCCTGCTCTCGAGAAGATATAATATGGCGAATGAATCTAAGGCTAATCTTTCCTTTTCTCTAATTCTCATGGTGCCCTTCATCGGCAAAGCTGGTTATCCTTAACTGTCTATGTTGTACGCTAGGGTAAGATTTTTGACAATCCTGGGATATTGGTACCCATTTCCTAATAAGTTTAACTTCTTCCATCTGTCTGTTATAGTGTACCCTTGTTCACTACCTTTGATTTACCTGCTTCAGTTCATTACATAGAGGGCCTACTTCTCCACTCGCAACTGATCTACGAAATTTGTACCGAGTGCTCTACTTAGCTATTGGTTTAGGGACGAGGAGTCATATTCAACTTAACAAGACTCCCATGAAAGCCTTTCTAAAATGTAGTTGTACGTTGTGCCTTTTGTTCGCGGTCTGCTGCTCGGTATATATTATAAACCGACACGCAAGTGTACGTGGTCAAACAAGTAATAAAGTGGCTAAGTAGCCAAGTATCGATCCAAGGAGGCTGTTCTAGATATGCAAAATTTCCTAGTTCACTATATTTCTATTCTATTTCTACTATGCTAACAACTATCCAATCAAGATTTGAGGGAGTTTTGTTTCTAGACTAATTATATACTAAAATTAATAACTACTATTTACGTTGAGTTTAGACAATGGATATGCACATGCCAAGGTTAAGAACGAGTAATGAACTTGATAATCATGATAATTTGGTCATCTTCTTCTTTATATTGCTAGCCAAGAACATTTGCCTAGAAATTAAAACTTCCGTATTTAATTTCACTTTAGCTTCATAAACCATTCGTCTACATTTCTGTGATCAAATGCAATTTATGACCTAACACTACAATTCCGGTTCCTAAATTGACTAATACGGCTTTCAAGTATATTTCTATCAAGAAAGCACATCAAAACCCAATTTTCCCAAATCAAGTTAAGAACAATACCCTATTAATTCACAACTTTCCAATTTCATGCTCTCTCGAGTGAAATTAGACTTTTTAGATATACATTAATGGTGGCCAATCAAGAATGTAATAAGCACAAGAATTAATAGAACAACATGCAAGAAGAAGAAGAAACCATATCAATTATTACCAAGAATCATTACACAAGTTCAAAACCTCAGCAAGAAAGGAATTAGCCACTCATTCTTGGATTAATCATCCTAGAATGAGTGTAAATCATGCATACAATTGAAGGAAAAGAAGAAGGGAAGAGAAGAAAACTCTTATCTTTTCTATTCTTCAACTGCCACAAAACCACGTTCCTCTCTCCACTTCTGAACTCCACAAAAAAAAACTAAAACTAAAAGAAGACCCTTTTAAAAATAACCTAAGTGTGCTATTTATACTAGTGGGAAATTTTTCCCGGAATAACAAGCAACGTGTCACGGAGGCCAACGCGGAGCACTGCCTCCGTGACACGGCGTGGACGCGGACCCTCTCTGGAAATTTCAGGGTCCGGATAATTGGCTTCAACGTGGCACGGAGGCCATCGCGGAGCCCTGTCTCCGTGCCACGGAGCTGTCGCGATGCCTCACTGGAATCTGCTAATTAATTTCCTCTCCAGGCAGTGTGCTACCGCGATGGCAGCGTGGCACGGCGCCATCGCGGAGCCAGTGTAAAATGTGCCATCCGAGGTCTTTTCCACGCTCGCATCCAAGTCCAACTCCGACATAAGTCCAACACACATTTTTGCTCCTAAAAATCACATTATCCTGCAAAACAAATGCTAATCATGTTGGTTAGTATAAATTCGCATTTTATTGCCAAATACATGATATTATATACACATTGCACAACAAACAAGGTAAAAATGGTACGTTTGAGTATCACTTGGGCATATAAATCTGCCCAAGATCACTTACCCCACACTTAAATCCTTGTTCGTCCTCGAACAACACATACACAAATCATGCACATCACATCTCAACCTTTGTCACTATGGTGCAACCATTTACGTTACGGTCATACCGATTATTCGATTTTTTTGCAAATCATCAAGAAAACATGCTTGGTCGTACAAGACAATGACCTTAATACATCGAGGCTTCCTAGACTTTTAAGAATTGATTCTTGATATCGGCAAACTCATGCAAATCAACTAATCAAGAAATCCGACCCGAAAATCAATCTTTAATCAAGCATGTACCCTCACAACTCGAGAGAAACTTCCCCTTTTATGCTCGTGCAGCACACAAACATGCACGTAGGGGCATATAGAAATTAATTTCACTCTCTCTCCCAAAAGAATTCACATGCATCATGTCATGACCCATAAGCTTGCCCTTAGTGTATTACTCCACTAATATAAAGAAATGCAGTGTAGGATCAAATAGGACTTTTAATGGGTTGTAACTGGGCTATGGATCTAGTATGTATATATTTGATTAGCCACTAATAGTTGCTAGCATCGTTAAGCGCCTTTTCAACTCATTCCCATCGACTCATGGACATTGTTCCTCTCTTTTCTCTTTTTCTCCCCTTCATGCTGGTTTACTTTCATACAGCCCATTTCATCAGGCACACTTGACACAAAACAGAGGGTTTTCATGTACCCTCAATTTC
This sequence comes from Datura wrightii, assembly GCA_035772735.1. Lineage (NCBI taxonomy): Eukaryota > Viridiplantae > Streptophyta > Magnoliopsida > Solanales > Solanaceae > Datura > Datura wrightii. Next base: position 105,533,951 of record JASDFA010000007.1, read on the forward strand.
ATTTAATTACAACTAGTGCCTCTTCAACATCATCTTTTCTTTCTTCACTCTGCTTTTCTTTTTCTTTTCACTCTTTTCACTCTTTAACACTTTGGGAAACAATTTTCTGTTCTTTATAAGCGCTTAAGAGTTTCTTATAGACTTCAAGGCTAATGAAAAGAAGGAATAAAGCTTAGTTCATACAATTCTGGACAAAAGAAAGAAATCGGCTAAAGGCTCAACGGGCTGACTAGGGTATACAACATATAGAAAGGTAGAATTTAACAAGAAAAAAATGGAAACTAACGGTTAAAACAAAGAAATGCCTACATCCTTTCCAACACTACCCCTCCTTCATTTCGCTTTGTATACACGCCAGGCAAGTTCTAGACAATTCACAATGACATGGAATAGCAAAACCTCACTCACACTTCATGCACATGCTCGAATCAAGATGCATTCACAGACTCTTTAATTAGTCAAGTACATGAATTCAAGATTAAGCCTCAATCATAATGAACCAAATTCTATAGCCTAGGTAACTCAACATATTTACACAATTACATGCTTTCAAACGAATCACTTTCGCATTTCGAACATCAATTACACACGCAACAAAATTTTAGCAACCATAAGCAACTACAGTTTATTGATGCAATCCACCAAAGAAACTAAAAACAAATCATCTACTCCTATCGACTACATTTCCCTTAAGACGGTCGTCATCCATCCATCATAGGGAATGTTCACTAACTATGACATCGGTTCAATGGGACTATTCTCGGTAAAAGAACCGAAAACAAACTCCGAGAAACCCAAAAATAAAACTTCAAAATTTTTGCAACACATCGATCCTTTCGATGAAAAAAAATATATTTACAAAATATGTTGATAAGTGCAACATCCTTTCGCAAAAATTTTGAAAAATATCGATCATATCGATAGAGAAAAAAAATATTTACAAAATTTACAAAATATTTACAATGGCAACCATAACTTTTTAAAGACACACATCATTAGCCACAAACAAATATATACACATCATTCACAAATCAGTTCACAACAACAGGGAAAGCACAGACATACACAAACGTCAAGGAAGAATATACAGCAGATTTAGAGCCTATGACCCAACACCTAACTACTCCCCACCCCACACTTAAATCGAACACTGTCCTCAGTGTTCACAAAAATACAAAGCACAAAATTTTGGGTGGTGAAACTCCCTGCTCAGTCGAGATATTCGACTTCCTCATCCGGTGCTGCGGCCTCGTCGCCCATATCTGAATCAGCTCCCTCGCCGTCATCGGACTCCACATCAGAGTCCTCACGACGTGTCTCTTCATCAGTAGGGACGTCGTCATCAGTCGGCTCCACAAAGGCTAGCCCCACCTTGCATAAAGCTCTGGCGTTCTCGCCAAAAGGGTAGTCCAGCTCCAGCTGTCATAATTCATCCTCGGTGGCTGGTCTCCCACCTATCCGTAGCTGCAGCATTTGCATACCGAACATACGGGCCATATACTAGTCGTCACGAGCATGTCGCTCGCCCAGAGTCAGCACAGGTCCATGTGTAGTGTCAGGGGCCTTGGTCTTCGTCACATCAAGGGCCCGCCGCTCCAACTGCGGAATGTAATCCAAGGCTTCTTCCTCAACGTCGAGGCCTCGGAGGAAGGTGGTGATGAGTCCGCCAAACCCGTATCTGTGGCCCTGGTGTAGTCTGGCTCTCTTCATGGCAGATATTATAACCGCCCCCACATTAATCTCAAGCCCTTTCATAAGGGCATACACCAGGCAGACACGGTCCCGGGTCACGTCTGTCATATGTACTCCCGGGATCAAACACGAACATACAATTTTTAGCCAGATTCTGGCCTCCCTGTTCATATGCAAATAAGGCAGAGTCTGGTGGTAACCCCTCTCTTTGTGTCTACTCCATCGGGCTGTGGATTGAGCCCCGCACAACGTACGTCCGATGTCGGCGTACGGTGGGGTGATGTTGAGCTGGCGGAGAACGTGGGCGTCTGTGTCCCGCGCTCCAACGATGGCATTCAGCTGCTGGGGTTCCAGAGTGACAATCTTCCCTCTGATTTTAATAGTGTGGCTTCTGATGGCCGGGTTTCAGTTGGCATAAAATTCCCAGACCAAGTGAAGGTTGCACTCCGTGGGCTCCTGAAAAATAAAGCTGAGCCCAGCTGCTTCAATTCTCTGTACGATGCGAGGGAACTCCTGTGCAAGTGGTTCCCTTGCAATATGTTCCTCTGGGAAGTACTTGTTCTCCTTATGCTTTGCGTACCACTTCTTCCCTTCATCGGTCACCCATCGTGTTCCGTATCGGCGGTGTTGACCGCGTGGAACAGCAGGTGCAGCTGGGACAGCAGTGCCCAGTCTCATTCTCTTTCTGCCGGTGCCTGAGGTTGAAGCACCCTTGCCTTTATCTTGTCGGCTGGCCATTGTACCTGTCAATTTACACAGACAAGCACAACGTTAAGCTAAAAACTTGTTAGTTTTGGCTAAGGTCGGGTTAAACAAAATTTACCCCACACTTAGTCTTTAACAATATTTACAACATGTTAGCAAGGATAGATCTATTTACACCCCAAACACAATCACTATAAACATATTGCTTAGTGCGTTCACAAAAATTCGACAGCATACTGGCTAGCGAACTACTCAGACTTCATACAGCTAACCCAATCCTACCATCGACAGCTATTCACCCATGGCACTTAGCAACAATAACAACAACCAAATAGAAACAACAATACAAACATTTTATATACACTAATCTAATCAATTCAACCAATTCACATATTACGCAATGTCCCACTAAAAAACGAGAATTAGTCGTCTTTCACCAATTATACAATATTTACCACGACTTATCTCAACTAATAAACACACCCCGGCATCAATTTCGTCAAACTATCAAGTTACCCAAGTTAAAATTCGACAACCCCAAGCCCTAGAACTCAATTCGACAATCAACAATGAATTATTCAATCAATCGATAAGTTCACCCGTCAACTACAACAATCCGAACACAATCAATCGCAAAATAATTCACGTCATGTTTAATTTCTACCTAGGGTGATATATCTCACCTCACATGCTCAAAATTGACAAAAATCGCCAAAAATTTGAGATAGACGATGAAAACATACCTTGGAATTGAAGAATCGATAAAGACTTGACGTTTTCCTTGCCTCTTAACGTGGCACGAAGCTTGGGGGTAGGGGAATGGGTGTTTGGTCGCGGAGGGAAGAGGGAATGGGGAAAATAGGGGCGAAATCGGGGGTTTTTATTAAGAAAACACGTGGGTCACCCGGAAACCCGGTGTGACCCGGCACTGGGATAAGGGCAACGTGTCACAGAGGTTAATGCGGAGGCCCTCCTCCATGACACGGAGCCAACGCGTTGGCTTACTGGAATTTTAAAAAATTCCAGATTTGCCTTCAACGTGTCACGGAGGCCAACGCGGAGCATTGCCTCCGTGACACGGCGCCAACGCGCCAGTGCTCTGTTTCACTATCAAATTTTATTTTTCATACCTCGCCTCGTTTTCTCGATTCCACGTATTTTTCCTCCGGTATACCTGAAAATCACCTCACTAAACAAAAATTGGTTAAATTCATAGATTTCCCTACTAAAAATTAAAAATTACTAATTAAAATGCAAATCTAAACCTAGTCAAGAAAAAAGAAAAGATAATAAAATAGAAGAAAAACTTTACACTAAGAAAAAAAAGAAAGAGAGAAAAAAAATATTTTCCACGGGTTGCCTCCCGTGCAGCGCCTGGTTTAACGTCGCGGCTCGACAGCCTTTACGCTCAATTTTCTACTAGGGAGATGGACGATTTGACCCGATCATGGTCATCTCCCCAGTAGTTCTCAACCTTGTCTGGTGGCCTACCTAGTAACTCTCGGGAATCACTCAATCCATTTGCATTCCCATGATCAATCACGTTGATCACCGAGAGTTCCTTATAGACAGTCGGAAGCTTAGGTGCCTTGTACACGTTGAACACCTCAACCTTGTCATGTGCTCGCATCGTGAGTTGACCCACAGCTACATCGATCAATGCCTTTTCGGTTGCCAAAAATGGTCGTCCCAAAATAAATGGGACTTCTGCATCTGGCTCAAAATCCAGAACAATGAAATCTACCGGAAAAATGAGGGAACCTACCTGCACTAGCACATCCTCCACAATGCCATCCGGCTTAGCTAAAGACCTGTCTGCTAGCTGCAAGATCACTGTTGTAGGTCTAGGACTCCCTAGCCCTAACTTTCTGAATACCGAAGATGGCATCAGATTTATACTTGCCCCCAAGTCGCATAACCCACGAGCTCGGATACTTTGCCCAATCATCAGCTGGATAGTAAAACTTCCAGGATCCTTCAATTTAGTGGGCAACCTGTTCTGAATACGGGATGTGCATTCCTCCGTTAAAGCCACCGTGGCATACTCGGTCAAGCGACTTTTGTTGGCCACGATGTCTTTGATATACTTTGCATATTTTGGCACACCGTGCAAGACATCAACAAGAGGTAAGTTAACATGTACCTGTTTAAGTACCTCCATGAATTTCTGGAAACACGCCTCCTCCTTGTGTTTCTTAAGTCGTTGAGGGAACGGGGGTGGAGGCCTTGTTGGTTCAGCTTCTTTGGTCTTCCCCGTATCTGAGGTTTGTTCTCCCTTAACATCTGCTGCTCCTGACTTCTGAGGCGGTCTTTCCGGTTCCACCTCCTTTAATTGTAAACCACTCCTCGTGGTCACTGCATTTACCTGCTTAGGATTGGGATCCGTGTCGCTAGGTAGTCCTCCCCTTGGTCTAGTATTTTGGGCACTAGCAAATTGCCCAAACTGATATTCAAGAGCCTTGGTTGCCAATTGATTGTTCTTTACTTCAGCTGCCAATTTGACATAGTCAGCCTGCAATTGTGCCTGGTTGGAAATCATGGTCTTGAACATTTCCTCAATAGTCGGTGATGGTGGTGGAGGAGGGGCCTTGTGATTTCTGAACTGATTCTGATAGCCTTGTTGCCCTCCTTGGTTTCTGTGCATACCCTGCCCTGAACCTTGGCCTTGTTGATTGTTGCTACCCCACGAAAAATTCGGATGATTCCTCCAATTCGAGTTGTAGCCACCACCAAACTGCTGTTGATTCCTCTGTGCATTGCACACAAAGTTGACAGAATCAGGATTTGCACCACAACATTCAGCTGAATGCTCACTACTACCACACACTTCACACCACATCTGTTGGACTGCATTAACTGAGGCTGAAGGCTGGTTCAAATTCATAGTGCTGAAGTGAGTGTTTAACTGATTTTGCAAAGCAGCTATCTGTGCAGCGATAGCTGTGAATCCATCCACTTCGAACACTCCCGCTGCTTTCCTTGCTCCACCCCTTGAAGAATCTGCATTCCATTCCGGATTGCCTTGTGAGATTCGGTTGAGCAAAGTGTACAGCTCCTCATAAGTCTTCTCCAGCGCTTGCCCTCCAGCTGCTGAGTCTAACAAAATTTTAGTGTGGGGTTCCAAACCCTCAATAAAAGTGTGGACCAACACCTCGTTTGACTAATGATGATGGGGACAGTCCCGCAACATGGACTTGAATCTTTCGCAGGCTTGATAAAGATTTTCTCCTTCCCTCTGTTTAAAACTTAGAATCTGACTTCTAAGTTTAGCTGTTTTACCTGAAGGGAAAAATCTGATCAAAAACTTCCTTGCAAGATCATCCCACGTTGATATAGAGTTGGGTGGTTCAGCTTTTAACCACCTCTTGGCTTCACCAAGTAAGGAAAATGGAAATAAGGTGAGCCGAACATAATCAGGTGACACTCCAGCTGGTATGTATGTGTCACTTATCTCCAAAAAGTTCTGGAGATGTTGTTGCGGATCTTCGTGATGGAGACCGGTAAACTGCCCGCTCGTGTGCAAAAGTTGCACCATATTTTGCTTTAACTCAAATCTCCCCCCAGGCTCTGGTTTGCGGATGCTGGAATGTACATTATTAGCGTGTGGGATTGCCACCTCGCGAACCGGCCTGGCTGCTACTTCCTCGGGCACTAACACTGCCCGCGCAACTGGTGGATTGGGTTGCTCCATCATAGACTGTTTGAGCAACTGCAGCTTCTTCTGAAGAGCTTCTCTACGTTGACTATGCAATTCACATTCTGGCTCTAAGTAAGATTCCACCAGCTCCTTGTCCCTTGCCAGTGTTCACAGAAATAAAAATCTGCAAAATACAGGCTAAGACCAAGTTGTTAACACTTAAGAAGATAAAAATACAAATACAGTAAATTTACACTAAACAAAATTTTACAAATCGCCTAGCCTCCCCGGCAACGGCGCCAAAAACTTGTTCGCGGTCTGCTGCTCGGTATATATTATAAACCGACACGCAAGTGTACGTGGTCAAACAAGTAATAAAGTGGCTAAGTAGCCAAGTATCGATCCAAGGAGGCTGCTCTAGATATGCAAAATTTCCTAGTCCACTATATTTCTATTCTATTTCTACTATGCTAACAACTATCCAATCAAGATTTGAGGGAGTTTTGTTTCTAGGCTAATTATATACTAAAATTAATAACTACTATTTACGTTGAGTTTAGACAATGGATATGCACATGCTAAGGTTAAGAACGAGTAATGAACTTGATAATCATGATAATTTGGTCATCTTCTTCTTTATATTGCTAGCCAAGAACATTTGCCTAGAAATTAAAACTTCCGTATTTAATTTCACTTTAGCTTCATAAACCATTCGTCTACATTTCTGTGATCAAATGCAATTTATGACCTAACACTACAATTCCGGTTCCTAAATTGACTAATACGGCTTTCAAGTATATTTCTATCAAGAAAGCACATCAAAACCCAATTTTCCCAAATCAAGTTAAGAACAATACCCTATTAATTCACAACTTTCCAATTTCATGCTCTCTCGAGTGAAATTAGACTTTTTAGATATACATTAATGGTGGCCAATCAAGAATGTAATAAGCACAAGAATTAATAGAACAACATGCAAGAAGAAGAAGAAACCATATCAATTATTACCAAGAATCATTACACAAGTTCAAAACCTCAGCAAGAAAGGAATTAGCCACTCATTCTTGGATTAATCATCCTAGAATGAGTGTAAATCATGCATACAATTGAAGGAAAAGAAGAAGGGAAGAGAAGAAAACTCTTATCTTTTCTATTCTTCAACTGCCACAAAACCACGTTCCTCTCTCCACTTCTGAACTCCACAAAAAAAAACTAAAACTAAAAGAAGACCCTTTTAAAAATAACCTAAGTGTGCTATTTATACTAGTGGGAAATTTTTCCCGGAATAACAAGCAACGTGTCACGGAGGCCAACGCGGAGCACTGCCTCCGTGACACGGCGTGGACGCGGACCCTCTCTGGAAATTTCAGGGTCCGGATAATTGGCTTCAACGTGGCACGGAGGCCATCGCGGAGCCCTGTCTCCGTGCCACGGAGCTGTCGCGATGCCTCACTGGAATCTGCCAATTAATTTCCTCTCCAGGCAGTGTGCTACCGCGATGGCAGCGTGGCACGGCGCCATCGCGGAGCCAGTGTAAAATGTGCCATCCGAGGTCTTTTCCACGCTCGCATCCAAGTCCAACTCCGACATAAGTCCAACACGCATTTTTGCTCCTAAAAATCACATTATCCTGCAAAACAAATGCTAATCATGTTGGTTAGTATAAATTCACATTTTATTGCCAAATACATGATATTATATACACATTGCACAACAAACAAGGTAAAAATGGTACGTTTGAGTATCACTTGGGCATATAAATCTGCCCAAGATCACCTTTCTGTTAGAATTTGCTAAATACTTGGGCCTAACGCAAACGAACTACTCTTTAAGCATTTAGTTCGGCATAACCTTTAGCTGAAATTTAACTCACCTAGTGAAATATGAATTAACCTTGTTAGACTTTTTACACTGACTCAAGTGAGGTCAATTTACACCTGGTACGAGGTAACCTTATAACTATGATTAAATTGACTATTCTCCATTCCTTTTGCAGGCACGACTGTCTCCTGGATTGGCCCGCTCGGTTTCTGCTGTCCAATCTTCCCTGGTTGGTCATTGAGGCTCCATGCTATAACTCAATAATGTCTTCCTCCTCTCCTTCATCAGTAGGTCTTTCTTACATCCTGATACATTTTCATTAAACTCTAGGTGAAGGGAATAACAGACATGATATACCTTAGCTAGGATCTGCTGATGAAGTCGGTCACCTTTGGGACACAGAGGCAGCCTCTGGGTCTTTTGACTTAATCCCTTATAATCTTGAAGGCCAATAACTTTCTACTGGGCTTGGTCTCTAGATTGTATAAGTTAAAGTCTCTGGGTCGTCGCTCCTCTACCTCTACAACTGTTGATGGTATTGTCGTATTCTGGGTTACAACTTCATTATCTTTAAACTATGAGCTCGATGTTCATTTCTGACATTCAGGAGTTTTCCTACGCTCTGTCAATTTACTCTTAGCTTAGGGTGATTTTATTTCCCCCAGAGATAGATACTCGTGCCTTTCCCTTTACTTTCATGGGCTGAATTCTAAAGTTTGTGCCCTCTGCCCCATATTGTTAAAGACACTACTGACTAAGTCTATTGACCGGTATCGTTTTGACTCGTACTCGGGTCAACTTTGCTCATATGATCTTTTGTCCCTCGACATAACCAACTAGGGCTATAGCCATTATTATACCAGTACATTCTACTGTCATTAACATGCTGCGGCAAAATCGGCCTAATTATGACCTCAGCTTCACTGTTCCTAGGGGTTTATCACTTGTAGACTCTCACACATACTTTGAGGACTACTGGTAGTCTTACCTGCTCTCCTGATTTACTACCATGAAGATCTAGACGATTTACTTAAATGCTAGGGGTCTCCACCACTTCCTAACACTTCCCGGAATCAACAAATCCAACCTTCCTTCGCCATTTACTTTGGCAAACATCACCTTAAGTCTTATGCTCTTTGCTACACTGAAAATAAAACTAAGAGATGCGAATAGCCTTTTTTTACACACTGAGATTAAAGTATGGAACTGTGCAACATTCGAAGAGTTGGAGGTAAGAATTCCGCAATTCCCTCTCTTTTTCATACCCTTCAAGTAATCTAACGTTAACTATCTCCCTTGCTAGATCTTGTATATCTAATAGATAAGCCGAATCATATATATGCTATACTTTTGACCTTCTATTCTAAGGTTATAATAAGAACTAGGGACGATGCTAGCATATCTACTACCTTAGGAGATTCCTGGTGCCCCAGGAAGATACTGAGGAAATTAAAAGACATTCGCCTTTGTCCTCAAACTTGTTGTCCCCCAACTATTGTATCACACTGGTACCCTTTCCAGCAACAGATAACTGGCGGCTAGCTGGAGTCTGTCTCATATCGTACCTTATCCAAGACAGACATAGCAACAAAAGCTTAGGGTCTCAATCCTATATAACTCGTCTCTATAGAACAATCTGAGAAGAAGAAAGGGTAACAATTCTATTACGCCTCGTAGCTTCCTTCTTGTAGAATGCGGTGCACAACACATTTATAAGCAAGAATCTACTATACATGGCTTGCAGACTCCCTAGGATACGAACTGCTCTGATCCCACGGTTTTCGTACCCCACCTTGGGAGGCTTGATTGACAACAAACTGACCTGGCTAGGCTTATTCACGTCAGGTGCTAGCCTATGACCCACTTCAAGAAAACAACGAGCTATATCTCGGCTATAAATACAGTCTCTGGACGACAAGGCCGTATAGTCACCAGTAAACAAATACAGCTAACCAACAACAGGCACCAGAGGGGATCCTATGCGGGCCAACAAGACCACCATGCTGTCTAGTTATAACAGAAATGGAGAAAAACTACTATCCTGGCCCCACATGTCCAACATAGGAAACATAATTGATTAGGGTCCCAGACGACCAACATACAACTAACTAACTCACGATTGTATTCTACATGCCTCTAAGAGTACAAATAGTGGTCGGGATAGGGCCCCGACCTACCCAAAATGCTATATGACTGGAATACCGAAATATCTACAACTTGGAAACTCCGAACGAAAGGAATTGTCCCAAATACGGACTCTAAACAGCTATTCCTGGTGATCCTGAACCCTGTCTGTCTAAACCTACAGGCAAGTAATGCAACGCCCAGGGGAGGGCGTCAGTACAATATGTACTGAATATGTAAGGCAATAGATAAGCTGATAAAGATTGGAAGCGAATAGAAAGAAGGGCGGAAAGATTAACCTATGCGCCTGCTGGTTCGCAATCTACATCTAATCAATACTACATGTACGTAAGCTAAGACTATATAATTACACATTTATAAACTATAACTATCAGACAAGAATATAAACAAGAACCTCACCTGGCCCCCAAAAGCCGAAAGGTGCAATCAACACTGAATAATTCATTTAGGCCCCCATAAGCCCTGGCGAGCACATCTCAATCTATAAACCCCTACCCAGGTTTCTATGACTCTACTGGTACTGTAGCCAACCTACCAGTTCCCTGGGTCTACAACTGAGCCCGCTCAACCCCTTAACTGTTGTTGTGTCTAAGTCCGACGGTTCCTTATATCTGCACCCCGGGCACCATGCTCGATGGGGGTGTGTAGGGACAACCACGACATTTAAGAACCTGGGACCCCATCTTTGTCCCTCGCGGATGGTATACTGCTTCCAGTATACTGCCCCTGGTGGGCGTCGACACAGTTAGTAACCTTGGGGTGCTCATGGATGGATCCTAAGGAAGGGCAGCCCCAACCAAGGTGTTGTACAAACATCTCAATCTAGCCACTCAAAGGCGTAACTGGCCTTCTGGGCCTAACACCACCGTTGGTCGCCACCTAGGATAGTCTGTAAAGCTACAAGTAGGCACACTGTGCACCTGGATCTAATCAGAGTATCTTGATAGTGATCATGATCTCAATAGTCTCGACTGAATAGGGCGAGATCTTGAGTGGTCTAACATAATTCTGAATTTCCTGCCTGGAAAACTCTAACTCATAAACAACTGCGGGGTCACGAATGACTAACTACTTAGCTCCTCTGCTTAGGATAACTGTAGGGCTAGTACTAGCCGAGCATGCTTTTGAGCGATCGGCCCATTATCCACCATAGGAAGTTTACTGACATCCTTAGTCTGTGGGCAGTACTATACTAATATGGTACTACTAGTGCCTTAGACCTCATCTTGGTCTAGTCGGATCTTATATTACTTTTTTGGGTGATTCTTAACCTTATAGGCAAGTTTATATAAGCTTAGTCGGCAATCTGTACTTAAGTCCTTTATAAGAACTGGCTGGGGCGCTAGCCCAACCTCTAATTGCTGATAAGGTCCCGTCCTTCGGGTAACCACGGGTCTATTTGACCTGGACAACTGGGCTGGCTTCCTAGGAGACCTATATAATAACTGCTAAGTCAACTAGGGCTGACAACCTCTGGTAATGCCTGATAGAATGGTAGGTTTCCACTTGGTGCACTAGACAACCCTAGTGTCACTGATTCTAAAGTATAAATATTCTATCTATATTTATGGACCTGGGGCATGCGGGTACGTCACGAGCTACCTGGCATGTTTTTCTAGCAATCCAAGTGCCAAACTAGTTGTTGTATCTCTCAGTCGCACCTATACAATTAAATTCACTACCCAATAACTATTCATGAGCTTCTAAGATCTGGACCTGGAAATTGAACATACCATTCAACTAATAGAACGACCTGGAGAATAGAAGAGCTTCTATGATGCTTCCAGCGCGTATCACACCTAACATGTTCCTTTTCAATGAGAGACACTGCGGTATAATCTATATACGCTCTTTAGAAGCTAACCAGAACCTATATAATCGTAATCTACTAATAGCAGCTAATCATAGCGTGTCTGATCTCTATGTAATAGCAACAACTAATTATAACATGTCTAATCACAATCCAATGGTAGAAGCTACTACGGTATATGAAATCGTCAGTTCTATTCTAGAACATAAGTCGTAACATGTACGATGAGTATACTTGCCGATGGTTAAGCCTTACATACCTCAACTGTTGTTTCCCAGATAACCGATGAGTTCCAACTTGGATTCGACATCTCTTTCCCGCTGTAGCCATTATTCTGGAAGAAAGAGACGAATTTTTCAATACCAAATTCGGCCTGAAATGATAAATTTATATATATATATATATATATATATATATATATATATATATTAACTATATTTCAACTTAACGGAACATGGTCAAAAACTCGTAATTGTTCGAAAATTTGGAAGGGAGAAATGCTTACTTGAAGCCTGTGATTGTACAAAAATTAATTTGGAGCAATTCCAACAACTTTAGCTTGGAGAGATTACGATTTTCCATGCGAATTTTATGAAAATAATTTTGTGCAATGCTACCTGTAGCCTTAAACTTCAACACCCGAAGTTAATTTTAATTCGGGCAGTGTTTTGAGGCGTAAAAGGAGAAAATCACCTGTAATTTTCATAGATTTTACTTCTGGTCACGGGTCTGTTTTAATTTGAAGTAAACAATGAAAACACATTGAACTTATATATAACTAGGGCGGTGGACACGGGGTCCGTGGCACGGACCCTTTCCGCCAATTCTGGACCGTGCCACGGAGCCCAACGCGCCAGGGAGGGTCTGTGCCATGTTGCTTCTTTGGGCAGCTAGTCCGGCCTTCTCCTGCGAGGTCCCGACTCGGTGCTCGTTCGACCTTCCCCCGGGCCCTTTCTCATATGTATTATATTCTAAAACTCTTAACCAACGTACGAGTAGGCTATCTAAACATTAAAACTCACGGGGTGTAATATCTTCCCCCCTAGTTCGATTCTCAAGGAATAACAATACACCACAAAACCATCGGTACCCTCGGGTAGGGTCAACGCTGGTGCTGAAGTGAGCAGAGTCTTCAACTCTTGGTAGCTCTTCTCACAAGCCTCCGACCATTGGAACTTCACCTTCTTCTGTGTCAATTTTGTTAAGGGTGCTGCAATGGATGAGAAACCCTCAACAAACCTCCGATAGTTGCCAGCTAAACCCAAGAAACTCTAAATATATGAAGGATTCACCGGTATAGGGCAGTTTTTCACCGCCTCGATTTTCTAAGAGTCTACCTTTATTCCCTCACTCGATACCACATGGCACAAAAATGCTACGGAGTCCAACAAAAACTCGCACTTGCTAAACTTGGCATATAATTGGCGATCCTTGAGAGTCTGAAGCACTACTCTCAAATGAGCGGCACGCTCTTCCTCGCTCCGAGAGTATAAGGATGTCATCAACGAAAATGATCACGAACATGTACAGCTATTTCTTGAACACCCCGTTCATCAAGTCCATGAAAGCTACAGAAGCATTTGTTAGTCCAAAAGACATAACTACAAACTCATAATGGTCATACCACCTCCTAAAAGCTGTCTTTGGGATATCACTCTCTCGAACTTTGAGCGATGATACCCCGACCTGAGATCTATCTTTGAGAAACACTTGGCACCCTGAAGCTGGTCAAACAAATCATTGGTCCTGGTAAAGGATACATGTTCTTGACGGTGACTTTGTTTGATTGTCGATAGTCAATACATATGCAAAGAGAACCATCCTTCTTTCGGACAAAGATTATTGGTGCACCCCATGGAGACTTATTCAGTGTAATGAAACCCTAATCTAAAAAGTCTTTCAATTTTTCTTTCAACTCTTTTAGCTCCGATGGATCCATTCGGTAGGGTGGAATACATATAGGCTGGGTAGGATGGGTGTAGGGATGAAGATCTTTACCAAAATCAATCTAACACTCGAGAGGAATTCCCGGTAAATCATCAGGAAAGACCTCTATTCACTCACATACTACTAGTATAAACTGGATAGTCGGGGTCTCAGACTCGACGCCCTTAACACAAACAAGATGGTACATACAACCCTTAGAAATCATCCTCCTGGCCTTTAGGTTAGAGATGAAATGACCTGCAGGCATAGCTGAAGCACCTCTCCATTCTAAGACTGGCTCACTCAAAAATTTGAACTCTATTGCCCGAGTTCTACAATTAACTAAAACATAGCATGCAAATAACCAATCCATGCCGAGAATAACATCAAAACCGGTCATGGCTACTAGCCACATAAGGCGTCATAAAAGACAAGGTAGCCAACAGATCTGATAAAGCATAAACATCAACATGGAAGACTCGTAACATACCAGTGACCACATTATGGGAGACCTCCTGCTCCTGACAGGATGCTAAAACATAGAATCTATTCTGGCACTGACCGCCAACTGTACTAGTAGATGCCCCCTGATGTGCTGAGCTTGAGGGAGGCGCTGCCGAAGTAGAAGCTAGCCCACGGCCCCCAACCTGATCCTATCTTGCTGCTGGGCAATCTATGAACATGTGTCCGAGCTGTCCACACCCGAAACAAGCCACTGAACCTACCAAGCACTGGCCTGAGTGCTCCCTACCACATCTACGACAAGATGGGATGCTAGAATCATTGGGTCTGCTGCTCTGACCCCTCAAGCCTGATGCTCGCCATTTCTGATCATGTCTAGGTCGGGATGGCACACTCAATGATGAAGAAGCTGGGGCAAATTATCTTAGGTGGGTCTGCTGATGGTGCCCACCTACTAACCCCGGCTGAGAAAATCTGTGGTCGTCAGTCCTGGCCTTCTTGGCCTCTCTCTCTCTCGAATGTGCCGCCTCCATCTGCTGGGCATACAACAACATCCAAGGGAAGTCCATGTCCTGATGGAGCATAGCAATCCTGCATTCCTTGTCCAAATAGCCTGCTATCCCATGCAAAAATCTGCACATCATCATCCTCTAGTTAGCCACTAACTCAGGGGCATATTTTGATAGGCGAGTGAACTCAAGGGAATACTCTTGCACTTTCAATCTCCCTTGCTTCAAATTTATGAACTCAGCTGCCTTCAGCTCCCACATCTCCCAAGGGAAGAATCGATCTTGGAATGCAACATGAAACTCTTCCCAAGTGATCGAACCTGCTCCAGTGACCCTGCTATCCTTCCATTGGCGAAACCAGTTATGCGCGACCCCCTTTAACTGGAAAAAGTCCAACTCTTCGCACTCAACACCATTCACCCCCATGCTTGGGTGATCTTGACCATCTCATCTATGAACTCATGGGGGTCCTCATCTACCTTGGACCTAAGGAACTCCAGCGGGTTTATCCTCAAGAAGTCTCTGACTCGAGCCGCCGCTGCATTGCCATTTTGTAAAATATGAGCAATGGCCTGCTGATTGACCTGAGTGGTCAAGGCCTGTGCAAGCATCTGAATAGTGCCGGAACTCAGCATGGGTTGCTGTCTCCGATGCTTGGGGCTCCTGAACTGGTGGGGCTTGCTGATGCCCATGACCATTGCCATCCTCGTGGCCTTCACCATCTCCATTCCTCCTTCTGTTCACTCTTCGAGGAGCCATGGTTCTACAATTGCTAATAGTACGAATTAGAAGGATAGAAAGACCTTTCATCGCACGACCTAGAACATGAAAGAAGGGAATATTTCCTAAACATATCGTAGCCTCTTCGTGATAAGTGTGGAACGCTTCACACCCATGAAAAAGACTCTACTTAATGCCGCCTTCAGACACCCTAGGACACTTCAAAACCTACTGCTCTGACACAAAGTTTGTCATGTACCAAACGGAGGCTCAGATCACGAAACGGGACAAGGAGCCCCGAGAGACCCCAAGATGACCCATGGCCGATGCATACATCTAACTCAATCAACAAACGGAATAATTAACGTAATACACTTAACAAAATTCTAACTCATCTATAACATTAGAATACACCACCCGAAGCTGATTACATACATAAGTCTAAAAAGCCTCTAAACACGACTAGGTAATGGGACAAGACCCCCAACTAACTCAATAATATCGAAACTAAAATACATAACAAAAACTGAAAGTCTAGCACTCGAAAGATGAGGACTCACCAACAAGCAGACACTAACTCCGATAAGCTAACTATGAGTGGGGCTGAACCTGAGAGTCGGGTCCTGTATCATGAAACGATACATCATAGAATATATGCGGTCAGTACGTGGAATATCCCGAGTATGCAAGGTAAGTAAGAACCGCTTAAGTAAACGAAATCATTTAAAACATTTAATAGCATAACATAAGCTTTAGGAATATGGGGGGAGGGCTTCCATGCATTCTTTCTAAAATCATGATATTTTTATGACATGACAATGCATAGCTTTATAACATCAAACTGACTCGAATGACTCAAAGCTGAAATATTACATTTATGAAAAAGCTGAACATTGAGTGAAACATTGCTTTTAGAACATGCATGTGAACATAATAATCATAATTAATGAATATGCATAACTGTGTCATAAGGAACACTGGGAGATTCGTCACTTAACCAACATACCACGATAGACATTATGTGGTCCCAACTATCACACTCAAGTGGGTAGAGCCGCCCAAATCCATGTCAGGGCTAAGGACGATAACATGATATTGATATCAAGCTCATGGGCCATTAGGGCTGGGGATAGCTCACAAGGGAGGTCCCAATAATATATAATAGTATAAACCTACGTTGGCACATAGTTTTGGGGCATAGGTTGATCGACCCTTAACCCACTCGGTGCTAGACTCTTCTCCCGAAAACATGCATATGCTCTAAACCATTCATTAATGAAGCTCAACATTGTCTATTGACAAAGCTCAATAATCAAGTACATCTCAAATATGAAATCATGCATATGAGAAGTTATAATTCAAAACGTACCACAATCTCAAGGATAATTGGGAGTGGGAGTCCTTGCTCCAAGACCATGTGGTAAGCTTACTTTAGAGACAATACATCATGCATATTTGACATAAGGTCCTTTCCCAACACTTTATCACGCTTGGAACTACTCAAATCTTTTTTAAAACAATATCATAATCATAGGTAGCTTTGAAACATGTTTTTCATCATCAAATCTCATTATCATCATACATTCATCACAAATCTCTTCTTTTATGAACTTATTATTAATGGTCCTTTATTTTCATAAAACTATAAACTATTTCAATTGAAAACAATTAAAATTTGTCCACGCTTCATGATTCAGTAATGAAAACACAACATAATCAAACCCATGTAAAGAAATAGAAGATTCATGCATTTGGGTGAAAACCCTATAAGTTGATCATAGGAAACTCTCATAACCTAGGTAGAAATTGGGCATGGGTGTTGAAGGAAACACCCACTCATAACCCTACATACCTGAAAGGGCGTGATTCTAACACTTCTCTGATTTTCCAAGAAGAATTTGAATGAAAAACTTGGAAGCTTGCTCTAGATCACCTCCCTTATTTCTCTAAGTTTGCATGCATGAAAGGAATGACTTAGAATAGGCTTTCCCCTTATAAAACCCACCATGATGAGTCCTAAACGACGTAGTATAGGGCCTTAGGATGTCGGAATGATGAAAATTCCCTTAATGATTATGTAGAAAATTCTTCACTTGACGAACCAATGGGCACTCCAACGGGTCGTTGGAGGATACCATGACCCATGGTGACAATCCGTGTTGTACACTCTCCAGGCTTAGATCTCAGCTTAACCCATGAATACAAACGATGGGTCATCATACCATACGATGGGTCATTCTGTCAATCGTTGTTTGCTCTTGCAGACTTGGCACCTCATCCTTCAACGAGCCTCACCACAACTGGTTACATCCACAAACGAGCCATGGTTTCCTTCCGTCGTGTACATTGGAAACATTCACCACCCAAACAACGACTGCTAACCATGGTCCATGGTAGATCAAGACGGGTCGTGGATGACCCGTTGCTTCCCAGCTGCTAAAGTCCATCTCCCACCAACACTACAAATGACGACTCATTGTTTCCCACAACGAGTCACCACATCGGTCATTGTTTCCACTGTTCCCAGACTAGATGCTTTCCTCAACTTGTACCATCGGGTCGTTGGTTGGACTAAGAATCCGTGGGGTCACTCCTTTTGCAACATTTTCTCAATTTAAGCAGTTTTCAACTTTTAACTCCCAGGTCTACTCCTAGGCACTTCCGGGGTATTACAATATCTCCACCTTAGGAACATTCGTCCTCGAATGTAGGAAACAAGTAGAAAACAGAGACATGAAATTATCACATTCAAATACTGATCATTTAAATTGAAAACTAACATAAGGACTACCACTAATTTAAACCACATAGAGAATCTGACTTCAAGCTCCACATACACATCTATACATATAACTGAAACTTGAACACATGAACTTAACATGAGAAATAAATAGAATCTAAGTGCAAAAACTAATACCTCAAGCTGGAACTTAGCCGGTAGAGAAATAATGTGGGTATCTAGCCATCATAACTGCTTCAGCCTGCCACATAGCTCTTTCAACATGCTGATTCCTCCATAATACTTTAATTAAAGCTACTTCTTTGTTCCTTATCCTACGAACCTGTCGATCCAATATTTCCACCGGAACCTCCTCATAGCTAAGGCTGTCTCTCGTACCAACACTATTCACCGAAAAAACTAGAGCTGGGTCACCCAAACACTTCTTGGAAAGCGATACATGAAACACAGGATGAACGAAAGATAACTATGAGGGAAACTCCAACTCATACGCCACCTTGCCAACTCTTCTTAGAATCCGGTAGGGACAAAAATAACAGGGACTAAGTTTTTCTTTCTTCCCAAAACGCATTACTCCCTTTATGGGAGATACCTTCAAGAACACCCAATCATCCAACTCGAACTCCAACTCCCTTCTCCCTTCTTCATAGGACTTTTGATGACTCTGAGTGGTTTTTAGCCTGTCTCGTATCAATTGAACCTTCACCATAGCCTCATGAACCGAATCTGGCCCTATCATAGCTGCCTCACCACCTCAAACCATCCGATGGGCGACCTACACCTCCACCCATAAAGAGCCTTGAACAGTGCCATCTGAATGCTATAGTGATTGTTGTTATTATAAGCAAACTCAATCAGAGGAAAGTGATCATCCCAACTACCTTTGAAGTCCATCACACATGCTAGCAACATGTCCTCGAGAGTCTGTATTGTTCGTTCCGCTTGGCCATCCTTTTGCAGATGAAAGGCTATGTTGATCTTAACCTGAGTCCCAAACCCCTTTTGAAAAGACCGCCAAAACTGGGAGGTAAACTAAGTACCTCAGTCTGAAATAACGGACAAGGGCACTCCATGTAGATGAACCGACTCTCAGATATACAATTTGTCTTAATCATCCGTTGAGTCTATGGTTTTCACTGGTAGGAAATGTGCAGCCTTGGTCAATCTATCTACCACCATCCAAATGGAATCATATTGTCGATGAGTATGAGGTAGGCCTGTAATGAAATCAATATTAATATTTTTCCACTTCCAAGTGGGAATGCAAATATCCTGAAGTACGCCTCCCGGCCTTTGATGCTCGACTTTTGCTTGCTGACAGTTCGGGCACTTGACTACAAATTCTGTAATATCCTTCTTCATGCCATTCCACTAATATATTTCTCGCAAATCATGATACATCTTCGTGGCAACTGGATGAATAGAGTACCTACTTCCATGAGCCTCGTTCATCATCCAACTCCTCAAATCATCAACATTCGGAACACATAGGCGACCCTAGTACCGAAATGCACCATCTCTCCCTTGGGAGAAGATTTCCTTCTTCTGTCTTCGAACGACCTCTTTCAGCTTTACGAAAGTTGGATCCTCATCTTGTCTAGTTTTCACATCAGTCACCAAGGATGATTTTGACCGATTCTGGACAACAACACCGCCATCGGTCGAGCCGACCAACCTAACTCCCAACCTTGCGACTCGATGTACATATTTCACCAACTCCTTCTTTCCTTCATCCACATTTGACACACTCTCCATAGAGAGCCTAATAAGTGCATCATCTACCATATTAACCTTACCCGGATAGTAAAGAACACTCATATCGTAGTCCTTGAGTAGCACCAACCACCTCCTTTGCCGAAGATTGTTATCCTTCTGCTTGAACACATATTCTAAACTCTTGTGCTCTGTAAATACATCCACGTGGACCCCATACAAATAATGTCACCACATCATCTAGGCAAATACCACTGCGGCTAATTCAAGATCATGGGTCGGATAATTCTTCTCATGGACTTTCAACTATCTTGAGGCATATTCTATCACTTTCCCATACGACATCAACACACACAAAAGTCTGATTCTCGAAGCATCACAATCCATCACAAAACCATCGGTACCTTCAGGTATGGTCAACACGGGAGTTGAAGTGAGTTGAGCCTTCAACTCTTGGAAGCTCTTCTCACAAGCCTCCGACCATTAGAACTTTACCTTCTTCTGAGTCAATTTGATCAAGTGTCTTGCAAAGGACGAGAAACCCTCAAAAAACCTCTGTAGTATCCTGCTAACCCCAAGAAACTCAAAATATTTGGAGGATTCACTGGTCTAGGTGAATTTCTCAACGCCTCGATTTTTTGATAATCAACCTTTATGCCCTCAGTCGATACCACATGGCCCAAAAATTCTACGGAGTCCAACAAAAACTCGCATTTACTTAACATGGTATATAATTGACAATCCTTGAGAGTCTGAAGCACTACTGTCAAATAAGCGACATGCTCCTTCTCACTCCTCGAGTATATAAGGATGTCATCAATAAACACGATCACGAACATTTCTATATATTGCTTGAACATCCTGTTCATCAAGTCTATGAAAGCTTCAGGAGCATTCATTAGTCCAAAAGACATAACTAAAAACTCATAATGGCCATACCACATCCTGAAGGCTGTCTTTAGGATATCACTCTCCCGAACTCTGAGTTGATGAAACCCGGACCTTAATCTATCTTTGAAAAACATTTGGCACCCTGAAGTTGGTCAAACAAATCATCGATTCTAGGTAAAGGATACCTATTCTTGATGGTGACTTTGTTCAATTGTCGATAGTCAATACACATGCGAAAAGAACCATCCTTCTTTCGGAGAAAGAGAACTAGTGCACCCTATGGGAACTTGCTCGGTCTAATGAAACATTTATCTAACAAGTCTTTCAAGTGCACTTTCAACCCCTTAAACTCCACTCGAGCCATTTGGTAAGGTGGCATAGATATAGGCTAGGGGTTGGGAAGAAGATCTATACCAAAATCAATCTAACGCTCGGGAGGAATTCCCGGTAAATCATCAGGAAAGACCTCTAGATACTCCGGTACTACTGCTACAGACTGGATAGTCGGTGTCTCGGACTCAACGTCCTTAACACTAACTAGATGGTAGATACACCCCTTAGAAATCCTCCTCCTAACCTTTAGGTAAGAGATGAAATGACCTACAGGCACAACTAAACTACCTTTCCATTCTAAGACTGGCCTCACCCGAAAATCTGAACTCTACTGCCGGGGTTATACAACTAACTGAATCATAGAATGCAAATAACCAATCCATGCTGAGAATAACATCGAAATTAGTCATAGCTAACTTTATCAAATCGACTGAGGTGACCTTTTAAAGGACTGAGACTGGGCAAACTCTATACACCTGTCTAGCTATAATTGACTCACCTACTGGAGTAGAATTTGAGAGGGGTGCTGACAAGACTTCGGGACTAACTCCGAAGCTACCGACCACATAAGGCATAACAAAAGACATGTTAGCCCCCAGATCTAATAAAGCATAAAAATCAACATGGAAAAATTGTAACATACAAGTGACTACATCCGAGGAGACCTCCTGCTCTTGACGGGATGCTAAAGCATAGAATCTGTTCTAGCGATGACCGCCAACTTTACTAGTAGATGCCCCCTGATGTGCTGAGTGTGATGGAGGGGCTGCTGAACTGGAAGTTGGGCCACGGACCCCAACCTGATCCTGTCTCACTGCCAGACAATCTCTGGGCATGTGTTCGGGTTGTTCACACCTAAAACAAGCCCTTGAACCTGCCAAGAACTGGCCTGAGTGCCCCCAACCACATCTACGACAAGTTGGGATGCTATAATTTGTAGATCTACTACTCTGATCCCTCGAGCCTAATGCTCGCCCTGTTTGATCATGTCTCGGTCGGTATGGAACACTCAATGCTGAAGAAGCTAGGGCAGATGATCTCGGGTGGGTCTGCTGACGGTGCCCACCTACTGACCTCGGCTGAGAAAATCTGTGGTCCTCGGTCCTGTCCCTCTTGGCCTTTCTCTCTCTCGAATATGATGGCTCCATCTACAAGGCGTACAACACCATCCTAAGGAAGTCCATGTCCTGATGGAGCATGGAAATCCTGTATTCCTTATCTAAATAACCTGCTATCCTATGCACAAATCTGCTCACCCGCGTCATCTGGTCAGCCACTAACTCAGAGGCATATTTCAATAGGTGAGTGAACTCAAGGGAATACTCTTGCACTTTCATTCTCCCTTGCTTCAAATTTATGAACTTAGCTGCCTTCAGCTCCCTCGTTTCCTGAGGGAAGAACCGATCTAGGAATGCAACATAAAACTCTTCCAAAGTGATCAGCCTACTCCAGCGACCCTACTATGCTTCCATTTGCGAAACTAGATATGCACAACCCTCTTTAACTAGTAAGAGGTCAACTCTGCGCACTCAACACCATTCACCCCCATGAATCTATTGATCTTGACCATCTCATCTATGAACTCATGCGGGTCCTTATTTACCTTAGACCCAACGAATTCCGGCGGGTTCATCCTCAAGAAGTCTCTGACTCGAGCTCCCACTACATTTCTATTTTGCGGAACATTCGCAATGGCCTGCTAATTGACCTAAGAGGTCAAGGCCTGCGTAAGAATCTAAATAGCGGCGCGGAACTCAGCATGGGCTGCTGGCTCCGGTGCCTAGGGCTCCTAAACTGGTGGGGCCTACTGATGCCGATGACCATTTCCATCCTCGTGCCTTCACCATCTCCATTCCTCCTTCTATTCACCCTCTGATGAGCCATGATTCTGTAATCGCGAATAACACAAATTAGAAGGATAGAAAGGGTTTCTATCGCACGACCTAGATCGCGAAAGAAGGGAACCTCCTTCTATGCAGAATTGCATGCCCAAGTGATACTCAAATGCTTCATTTCGACTCGTTTATCTATTGTTATGTGTACATTCTCATGTGATTTTTAGTTAAATGTGAATTTTTACTAACAAACATGATTAGTGTTGTTTTATAGGAAAAAGGAAATTTTTGAAGCTAATATACATGTTGGTGAAGATCGGGAATGAACTTGGAAACAAGGAGTGGAAAATGACAAGGGAGAGCAGCAAAAATAGGGGCTCTACGATGGAGCCGTGTTACGCTGCCATAGCGGAGGCGTTCTGCCTGGAGGAATTAATTTTGTCAATTTCCAGTGGAGGCTCGCATTACCTCCGTGACATGGAGGCAGTGCTCCGCGATACACTCCGTGTCACGTTGAGTACATATATCTGGAAGCTCAAGTTCCAGTGAAGGTGTGCGATAGCACCGTGGCATGGAGGCGAGGCTCCGCGATGCAAGCCGTGCCACATTGAGGTACATTTGCTGGGGAGCCAACTTCCAGTGAGGGTCCGCGATACGCCCATGGTACGGAGGGAGTGCTCCGCGATGCACTCCATGCCATGTTGCTTGTTATTCCGGGAAAAATTCTCAAGAGTATAAATAGCACACTTAGGTTTTATTTTAAACATTCTGACTAGGTTGAGCAAGAACGTGGGTTACAGGCAGTTGAGAGGAAGAAAATTCTAGGGTTCTTCTCTTTCTCTTTCTCTTTAATCTCAATTTTTTGTATGAATTCTACTTATTTGATTATGTTTAATCCACAAATGAGTGGCTAATTCACTTCTTGCTGAGGTTAAGAACAATTGTAGTGGAATGTAATTGTTGATCATTTCAGTTTTCATCTTTTTTTCTATGGTTGTTCTAACAATTCTTGTTTTTACTGCATTAATGTTTGGCCAATGTTAATGTATATCTAGAAATCCAATTTTGATTTTGAAAAGGAAAGAAATTGGAAAGATGTTAATTGGTAGGATATAATCTTTTCTTAGTTTAGAAAATTTATCATTGATTTACATTCAGAATAGAAATATATCTGAAAGTCTTATTAGTCAATTAAGGAATCGATTATGTATGGCTAGAGCATGAAATTCTTTTATCACAGAAATGTAGATTAAGGTTCATGATTCTAAAATTGGGTAGGAGTCGAAAGATCCAATCCATAGGCAATAATTCTTGACTAACAACCGAAGAAAAGATTAGCTGAATTGAATCGATAAATTACTTTCCTGCATGTTTGTTTTAACCTCAGCTTGCTCAGTGCTATTGTTCAAACTCAAATTATAATCTTAACTTACATTTTTATTACTTAGTAAACTTAACTCTCAAAATATTGTTTAATTGGTTGTTTGCATTCATGAACACATAGTTCACTGATGCTTAAGTTAATTAGTACCATAATTTAGTCCCCGTGGGATCGATACTTAGCTTTAATTAAGCCACTTTACTACTTGTTCGACCACGTGAATTTGCATGTAGTCACTACAGCACCGAATAGACCCAAGAAACTCAGGGGGATTCATCCTGAGGAAGTCCCTGACCCTAGCCGCTGTTGTGTTCTCGTTCTGGGGAACGTGTACTACTGCCTGCTGCTTGACCTGAGCAATCAACGCCTGTGCCAAAATCTGGATGGCTGCCTTAAACTCAGCACGGACAACCTGCTCAGGCATATGATCCTCTAGGGCTTGTGGGGCTTGATGGTGCCCATCTCTATTACCATTCCCATTTTCGTTGTCGCTCCCTCTTCTGTTAATTCGGCATGGAGGCATGATTCGGCAAATGCCTTAGCATGAGTTAGAAGTATAGAGAGACATTTCATCAGATGACGTATATCATGAAAGAAGGGAAATTTCCTAAAACACTTCCTATCCTCTTCGTCATAAGTGTTGCACGCTTCACACCCATGAAAAGACTCTACGTAACGCAGCTTTTAGACACCCTAGGACACACTGAACCTTTTCTCTGATACCAAGTTTTTCATGACCCGAACTTAGGCCCGAATTGAGTAATGGGACCGCAAACAATAAATGGATCTATGTTGACCCATGGAATGAACATGATAACTAATTCAAAATAATCAAGGCAGAAAGAAACTAAATTCTAAAATAGCAGAAGTCTAAATATTAAACATTTGAACGATGGAAGTACACAACATTGAGCCCGAACCGCATACAACACTAAGTCTAAAAATCCTCTTGATACTGAACAGCCGATGGGAGAACTCTAACAGTACGAAACTAAAAATAGAAATAGTAAAACTAACTGAAGGTCCTCTAAGGATGAGGACTCACCAATAACTGGCTGAACTGAATTCTAGCGATCGGCTAATAGAGTGACTGACCCTGAACGTCTGAGCCTGTATCATAAATGATACAACATAGAGTATGCAATTAGTACTAGAATGTACTTAGTATGAAAGGTAAGTAAAACAGACTAATCAAAATACATAAGAGTTCATAAGAGTAAGACAGTGTGAAACATACAATGACAGTCATAAAATAAATGTGAGGCTCAAGATTTTCAAAACCATTTATAATCTCAATCATAATCATAATCATAAGAGAAACCTTATAAAAGCATAACTTGAGCCAAAGTATTGTAACATAACTACATAAATTATGAAGAACAATGAGAGAACTTATCTTAACTGACACCATCATGATTGAGTTTCCATGATGCCCCAACTATCTCGCTAAAATGGGTAGAGCCGTCCCAGGTTTGCCAGGCTAAGGATGTGCATGACGTGATATAACTAATAGGGACCTACCTAGAGTCAATAAACATAAATCTACATTGGCGCATAGTTTTGAGACCACGGGATTTTATCGCCCTACCTTGGGAGGTATGATTGGCATTTGGTGCCATACTAGTCTGAACTAACCTGATTGGACTGGGGCATGTTTGACACCTAATTTAAGAAACGAACAGGCTATATCTCGGCTATAAGTACAACCTCTAGCCGATAGGCCACCTTCAAGGGAAGATAGTTGACCACAACGACGGAAAAATAGGGATCCTATGTGGGCCGACAAGGCCACCATGCTGTCTAGTTGCAACTGAAAAGTAAATCAGGCATTAAACTATGCTATGGCCGACAAGGCCGCCAACTAACAACTAAAGAAGGCCCCACACGGCCAACATAGCACACATAGCATTCAAGGGCCCCACATGACCAACAACAACTAACTACAGGGAATGTACAACAATCTACAAGCCTCAAGGAGTGATATAATGGTCGAGACATGGCCCCGACTTACCCAAAAACTGTACATCAAAAGTACAAACCTCTACTGACTTTCGACTCCAGAGAAAAGAATCTGAATAAACTACTAACTTCAGCTAGAGGCTAGGAACGTCCCAAACTTTGTCTATCCACATCTGCAAGCAAGTAATGCAACACCCCGGATGGGCATCAGTGCAACATGTACCGAGTATGTAAGGTAGAAAGATAATAACTGAATGAAAGCTGGTAAATCTATAGTAATAGAAGGAAGAGAGTAAGGATTTAACCTTAATACTTTCACTGTATAAATTATCTAAATAAAAAGTCTATATAAGCAAATAGGAACCTAACTTGCCCCCATAAGCCTGGAAGGTACAAACAACACAGAAGAACCTACTTGGGCCCTCATAAGCTCCGGCAAGTACAAACAAAGTCCCCACCTACTACCTGACTACTAAGGATGGTGTGTATACTTTAACTCGGGATGGCCTTCATGGCCTCAATCTGGTGAAACTCATTACGGCCCTCGCGGCCTCAATCTAATAGAACTCAATACGGCCCTCGCAACCCCAGTAAATGGAAATCTATATAGCCCTCGCGACCTCAATAAATGGAACTCAAAATGTCCCTTGTGGCCTTAGTAAATGGAACTCGGTATGGCCCTTGCGGACTCAATAAATGGAACTCAAAATGGCCCTCGCGGCCTCAGTAAATGAAACTTGGTATGGCCCTCGCGGCTTCAATAAATGGAACTCAAAATGGCGCTTACGGCATCAATACATGGATCTTTGTATGGTCCTCACGACCTCAATAAATGAAACTTTGTATGGGATAACATCTAACTACTCATCATCGAAGTAATACCATTCTAGTTATATTAACTCGGACAAGAATTAGTATTTTGTCACCACAGGATCAATTCAGTTTATAACAGCTGACACCAATAGGTTTACCCTGAAGTACTATAGACATACAGGTCGTACTAATTTTATAATGAACATAACTTGCCAAAGGGATAGCCTTACATACCTCAAGTGTCGACTTTCTGTCTAACCGACGAGTTTCAATCTGTATTCAATAGCATTTTCCAATTGCAATCGTATTACTGGAAGAATGAGACTAGTTTAATAACAATTTAGCTGAAAATGATAACTTTTAATAATAATATCAACTATACTTCAACTTGATGAAATACGACCAAAAACATATAATTTCCCAAGAGTTCAAGAGGGAGGAATGCTTACTTGAAGCCTGTGATCGTATAGAAATTATTTTGGAGCAGTTCTGACAACTTCTACTCGGCGGGGTTACAATTCTCCAGGAAAATTTCACGAAAATAACTCTGTAGTAATGCTTCCTGCAGGCTTATAACCCGATAACTGAAGTTAATTTGGATTTAGACGATGTTTGGTAGTGTAATTAGATGAAAATAGATCAAAATTGGCGTGGGTTCTTGTTTCTAGCCGAGGGGTCTTATATCAAATGATTCAAATTAAAAGAGAGTGATTTATATAGGCAATGAGCCGGTGGCCTAGGGGCGCTCTGCGTCTCTCAATGCGTCACAGGGCCTGGCGCCCCGCACTGGCCAGTGCATTATTGGCTAGCGTGTCGTGCTGGCCCTGTGCGCACTTGTACCATCTTACTCTACTTCTGAATCTTTTCCTACACGCATCAATCTCTCTTTGTAGTCATAAATCCAGGTGTATGCCTCCTAACCAATATCATTTCACGGGGTGTAATAGGGATTTATTTGAATGCCGGGCTTACTTGGTGCTAGACACTACCCCAAAAAAACATGCACATGAAGGCTCATATAGTAATCATGAATTCATATACGAAGTTCATGGCTAGATAAATCATAACATACTTGATCATATTTGAAATACATAATTAGCCCTAAATTAGGGCCCGTGAGTTGGCCAAAATCATAAAATCATAAATCATGAATAACATACATGCTTGACAAAATCACCATACTTGAAATTCATAAATTCATTAGGAGTACTTGAATGAAATAATATCATATATCATAAATCATAATTTAGGGCTTAGGAGCAAAATCATATTAGAATCATAAAATTGCTTTTTCATGGAACTTGCATAATTGGGCATAATTTGATCACAAATTGAAACTATGAATTAATAATCAAAATAGGTATGAAATCCGCCAATAGATCTTAAAACATGATTTGTAACATGAAGGAAATTGACCCATAGATAAATCATATGAAATTTCATAGAATTAGGAATAAGCCTTATAAGATCATGCACTTAATCTAGAAAATAAATTCACGAAATTGAAGAGAATTTTGAGTTTGAGGGTGAAAGAAACTCCCATTTATATCCCTATATACCCGGAAAATCTGATTCCACACTCTTCCTTGAAAGCCCAAGAGAATTGGAGAGTTTCAAGCTTGATCTTCTAAGAGAAACCGCTACTCTTGCATGTAATAGGAGTTGAACGAATTAGGATAGGTTTAACCCTCTTAAAATCCTCCTAACATAGCTTAAAATGATTTAGTTTAGGACTTAGGAGATTAGGAATTATGAAAATTCCCTTAATGAAAGGTCTGGAAAATGGGGACTGCCAGTCATCACGACTCTCACCATGCATCATACCATGAAGTAATGACTCGTGGTTACCTCTCGTGGTCATCATTGTTCCTCCCTACAGCTTTTATGAATCTCACCATAATTTCATATCATGCTCGTGGTGTCCTACCACGAGTCGTACTATCAGTCGTGACATCACCCCCTTTCACCTACCAAATCCAAACCCCGACTCCCATCACGACTTGTTGTTACTTACTACGAGTCGTACCATGATCTGATAAACCATACATTAGCACCACAAGGAAACTCATTACGACACTTAACCGCGAGTCGTACCTACACCTCAAGACTCCTGGTGTGACTCGTGGTCTGGTCACTAGCTTCAGAACTCTACCATAACGAGACCACGACCTGTCACTTCCTATCACGACTAGTACCACCAGTCGTTCTTGTGCAAAAATCCATATTTTTTCTGCAGAACACATTTCTAATTCCCCCATCTATTCTTAGGAACTTTAGGGGTATTACAAAAACCCATTTTTCATGACCCGAACGGAATCCTGGATTGTAACACAGGACAAGGAGCCCCGAGAGACCCCAAGTCGACCCATGGCATAAGCATACATCTAATCTAAATCAAAAAACTGAATAATTAATAAAATAATCATTGCAGAATTCTAACTTAAACATAACATCAGAATACAAAATACGAACCTGAATAGATACATATTTCTAAAAAGCCTCTAAACATGATGAGTTGATGGGACAAGACCCCAACTAACTCAACAAAACTGAAACTGAAATATATAAAAGAAAAGTTTAATAGTCTAGTCCTCGGGAAATAAGGACTCACCACAATAAGAATGCTAGCTCTGATAAGCTGACTACGAGTGGGGCTAAACCTGGGAGTTGGGTCCTGTATCATGAAATGATACATCATAAAGTATGCGGTCAGTACGTGGAATGTACCGAGTATGCAAGGTAAGTAAAATAGCTGAAGTGAGTACAATCATTCAAAGACAATGCATAATATAACATAAACATTAAGAGTCTGAGAGTAAGGCTTGCATGCATTCTTTCTGAAATCATGATTTCTTCATTACATAGCATAACATAACTTCATAACATCATAACTGAATCGATTAACTCAAAGCTGAATTATGAAATTTATAAATAAAACTGAGCATTGAGTCAAACCTTCTTTAGAACATGCATTTACATAGATCTCATGAGTAATGAAACATGCATATCTGAAATCATGGGAAACAATGGGAGACTTGTTTTAACCAACATCCCACGATAGAGCGTACATGGTACCAACTGTCACACTCAAGTAGGTAGAGCCGTCCAAAGCCTTGACAGGGCTAGGGACGATACCATGATATCGATATCAAGCTGAAGACCCATCTAGGCAGGGGAAGCTAACAAGAGAGGTCCCAAAGTCATAATGTGAAAACCTACATTGGCGCATAGTTCTGAGGCATAGGGTTATCTACCCTTAGCCTGCTCGGCGCTAGACACTACTCCCAGAACATGCATATGCTCTACATCATTTTATAACGAAGATCAACATTGTCTACTGACGAAGCTCAATGTTCAAATACATATCAAATATGAAATCATGCATATGAGAAGCTTTAGCTCAAGACATACCACAAGTTGAAAACATAATTGGGAGCCTTCTCTCCAAAACCTTGTGGTAAACTATACATAGAAAAAATTAACTCAAACATAACACAAGATAAAAATAAAATTGGGAGGCTTCACTCCAAAACAACGTGGTAAGCTTAATTCGGGAAAATCATCATTCATACTTCACATGTGGGCAATGCCCAAAGCTTCATTATACTTAGAAATACTCAATTATTATTGCAAACATAATTGTAAATGTGGGTAGTTTCAAATCATGTTTCTCATCATAATATCTCGTCATCATCACATACTCATCACAAATCTCATCTTTCATGAACATCTCATCCATGGGATTTTAATTCATAAACTACAATCAAGATTTTTAAATTGAAAACATTATAAAATTCGCCTGTGCTTCATAATTCTATTGTAGAATCATAATCAAATCATACCCATTTATAGAAATAGAAGATTCATGCATTTGTGTTAAAACCCCATAGATTAGACATAGAATATCATACTTTAGAGAGGGATTGGGCATGGGTTTGAAATAAATGACCCATTCATATCCTTAAATACCTGTTGGTAGCTGATTCTAACACTACTTTAGATGCCCAATAGGAAATTGAAAAGAAATTGATGAATGCTAAGCTTGTTCACCCTCTCAAGTCTTCTACCTTGCATGCATGAATGAGTGAGGCCTAAAATGAACTTAACCCCTTTAAAAGTCACACATCCATATACATAAAAGAAACTTGCACACATGAAGCAAACATGAAACTACATAAAGTCTAAGTGCAAAACTGATACCTCAACCTGAAACTAAGCCGGTAGAGAACAAATATAGGTATCTAGCCGTCATATCCGCTTCCGTTTCCCACATAGCTCCTTCAACATGCTGATTCCTCCATAACACTTTAACTGAAGCTATTTATTTGTTCCTTAGCCTTCGAACCTGATGATCCAATATCTCCACCATAACCTCCTCATTGCTAAGGCTGTCTCTCACACAAAAATTATCCACCGGGAAAACTAAGGATGGATCACCCAAATAGTTCTTCAAGAGCGATATATGAAACACAAGATTCACAGAAGCTAATTTTGAAGGCAACTCCAACTCATAAGCCACCTTGACAACGCGTCTCACTACCTGATACAGGCTGACATAGCGAAGACTAAGTTTCCTTTTCATTCAAAACCGCATCACTCCCTTCATGGGAGATACCTTCAGAAATACCCAGTCATCGACTTCAAATTCTAACTCTCTTCTTCTCACGTCTGCATAAGACTTTTGGCGACTCTAGGATGTTTTCAACCTATCTCTTATCAACTGAACCTTCTCTATTGCTTCATGAACCGAAACTATCCCTATCATTGCCGCCTCGCCAACCTCAAACCATCTGATGGGCGACCTATATCTCCGCCCATTGAGAGCCTCGACGGCACCATCTGAATACTAGAGTGATAGCTCTTCTTTTAGGCTAACTCGATCAGGGGAAAGTGATCATCCAAACTACTTTTGAAGTCCATCACACATTCTCTCAACATGTCCTTGAGGGTATGGATTGTACGCTCCGCCTGACCATCTGTTTGCGGGTGAAATGCTATGCTGAGCTTAATTTGTGTACCCAATCCTTTTTTAAATGTCTTCCAAAACTAAGAGGTAAATTAAGTACCTCGATCTAAAATGATGGATAAGGGCACTCCATGAAATCAGACCAACTCTCAGATATATAGTTTGGCATAATCCTCTGTTGAATCCGTGGTTTTAAATAGTAGAAAATGTGCAACCTTGGTCAACCTATCTGCTACAACCCAAATGGAATCATATTGTCGACGAGTACGAGGCAGACCTGTGATAAAATCCATATTAATTTCTTACCACTTCCATGTAGGAATGCTGATATCCTGAAGCACACCTCCCGGTCTCTGATGCTTAACCTTTACTTATTGACAGTTCGGACACTTGGCTACGAATTCTGTGATATCCTTCTTCGTGCTATTCCACCAATAGATTTCCCGTAAGTCACAGTACATCTTGTGGCACGTAGATGGATAGAATACCTAGATCCATGAGCCTCATACAAGATCCCGCTCCTTAAATCATCAACATTTGGAACACATAAGCGACCCTGGTACCGAAGCACACCATCTCCCCCTTAGGAGAAGACTTCTACCTTATGACTTTGAACAACTTCCTTCAATTTGAACAAAATCGGGTCCTCGTCTTGTCTAGCTTTCACATCAGTCGTAAAGGGTGATTCTAATCCGCTCTGGAAAACAACATCGCCACCAGTCGAGTCGACCAACCTAACTCCCAATTTAGTGAGTTGATGTACATCTTTCACCAGCTCTTTTTTCTCTTCATCCACATGTGACACACTTTCCATTGAGAGTCTACTAAGTGCATCTGCTACCACATTAGCCTTACCCGTATGGTAAAGGACACTCATATCATAGTCCTAGAGTAGTTCTAACCACCTCCTTTGTCGAAGATTTAAATCTTTCTGCGTGAACACATATTGTAAGCGCTTATGGTCCTTAAAAACATCCACATGGATCCCATACATAAAATGTATCCATATCTTCAAGGCAAATACCACTACGGCCAATGCAAGATCATGGGTCGGGTAATTCTTCTCAAGGACTTTCAACTGTCTAAAGGCATATGCTATCACTTTCCTATGCTTGCATCAACACACACCCACGTCCAATCCTTGAAGCATCAAAATACACCAAAAATCCATCTGTACCCTTGGGTAGGGTCAACACTGGTGCTGAGGTAAGTCGGGTTTTCAACTGGTGAAAGCTCTTCTCACAAGCCTTCGACCATTGGAACTTCACCTTTTTCTGAGTCAATTTGGTCAAAGGTGCTGCATTAGATGAGAAAGCCTCAAAAAATCTTTGATAGTAGCCGGCTAAACCCAAGAAACTCCAAATATCTGAAGGATTCACCGGTCTAGGCCAATTACCGACTAAATTTTTTGAGAATCTACCTTTATGCCTTCACTTGATACCACATGGCCCAAAAATGCTACAGAGTTCAACCAAAACTCACACTTGCTGAACTTGGCATAGAATTGACGATCCTTGAGGGTCTGAAGCACTGCTCTCAAATAAGCGGTATGCTCCTCCTCGCTCCGAGAGTATATAAGGATGTCATCAATGAACACGATCACGAACATGTACAGATATGGATTGAACACCCTGCTCATCAAATCCATAAAAGTTGCAGGAGAATTTGTTAGTCCAAAATACATAACTACGAACTCATAATGACTATACCGTGTCTTGAAAGCTGTCTTCGAGATATCATTCTCCCAAGCTCTAAGTTGATGATACCCGGATCTGAGATCTATCTTTGAGAAACACTTGGCACCCTAAAGCTGGTCAAATAAATCATCAATACTGGGTAGAGGATACCCGTTCTTGACAGTGAAGTTGTTCGATTGCCGATAATCTATGCACATGAGAAGGGAACCATCCTTGTTTCGGACAAATAAGAATGGCGCACCCCATGGAAACTTGCTCGGTTTAATGAAGCCCTTATCTAACAAGTCCTTCAACTGGTCTTTCAACTCCTTTAGCTCGGTTGGAGCAATTTGGTAGGGAGGAATAGATATAGGTTATGTGTCAGGAAGAAGGTCAATACCAAAGTCAATCTCCTGTTCGGGAGGGATACCTAGCAAATCATCAGGAAAGACGTCTGGAAACTCATGTACTACTGAAACTGACTGGATAGTCGAGGTCTCAAACTCAACATACATAACCCTAACTAGATGGTATGCACAACCCTTAGAAATTATCTTTCTAGCCTTAAGGTAGGAAATGAAACAACCTACAGGCATAACTGAACTACCCTTCCATTCTAAGACTGGCTCATCAGGAAATCTGAACTCTACTGCCTGGGTTCAATAATTAACTGAAGCATGGCTTGCAAATAGCCAATCCATGCAGAGAATCACATCAAAATTGGTCATGGCTAACTCTATCAAATCTGCTGAGGTGACCTTCTGAATGACTGAGACTGGGTAACCTCTATACACCCGTCAAGCTATAACTGAGTCACCTACTAGAGTAGAAACTAAGAAGGGTTCTGACAAGACTTTGGGACTGAATCTAAAACTACCAACCATGTAATGTGTCACAAAATACAAGGTATCCCCCAGATCTAGCAAAGCATAAACATCAATATGGAAAACTCGTAACATACCAGTGACCACGTCCGGGGCGACCTCCTGCTCCTGACGGGATGCTAAGGCATGGAATCTGTTCTAGTACTGACCACTACCCAAAACAAGCACCTGAACCTACCAAGCACTAGCTTGTGTGCCCCCAAACATATCTGGGACAAGCTGGGATGCTAGAATCTACGGGTCTGCTACTCTGACCCCTCGAGCCTGATGATCGCTCTCTATGATAATGTCTAGTCCTGGATGGCACACTCAATGCCGAAGATGCTGGAGCTGATGATCTCTAGTGAGTCTGCTGTCGGTGCCCACCACCTAACCTTGGCTGGGAGAATCTGTGGTTATCGGTCTTGGCCCTCTTGGCCTCCCTCTCTCTCAGATGTTCCGCCTCCATCTTCTAGGCGTACAACACTATTCGTGGAAAATCCATGTCTTGGTGGAGCATAGCGGTCCTACAATCCTTCTCCAAATAGCCCTCTACCCCATGGATGAATCTACTCACCCCCGCCTCTGATCATCTACCAGCTCTAGGGCATACTTCGATATGCGAGTGTACTCAAGGGCATACTCTTGTAAATTCATTCTCCCTTGCTTCAAATTTACGAACTTAGCTGCCTTCAGCTCCCTCATCTCATGAGGGAAAAACCTATCTAGGAATACAGTATGGAAATCTTCCTAAGTGATAGGACCTACTCGGGCGACCCTACCGTCCTTCCATTGGCAAAACCAGATATGCGCGACCCCTTTCAACTAGTAAGAGGCCAACTTTGCGAACTCAACTCCATTCACCCCCATGAATTGGGTGATCTTGAAAATCTCATCTATGAACTCATGTGGGTCATCATCTACCTTGGACCCAAGGAACTCCGGAGGGTTCATCCTCAAGAAGTCTTTGACTCGAGCCGCCACTGCATTTCCATTTTGTAGAATATGCACAACGTCCTGCTGGTTGACCTGAGAGGTCAAGGCCTGCGCAAGCATCTGAATAGCGGCCCAAAACTTAGCATGAGCGACTGGCTCCGTTACCTGGTGCTTCTGAACTAGTGGGGCTTTTCGGTGCCCATTACTGTTACCATACTCATGGCCTTCACCACTCTCATTTCTTCTACCATTCACCTATTGAGGATCCATGATTTTGCAATTGTGAATAGCATGAATTAGAAGGATAGAAAGACTTTTCATTGCCTGACATAGATCATGAAAGAAGGGAACATTTTCTAAATGTCGCGTAGCCTCTTCTTCATAAGTGTGGCATGCTTCACACCCATGAAAAAGACTCTACTTAACGTAACTTTCAGAAACCTTAGGAAATTTCAAACTTATTGCTCTGATACCATGTTTTTCACGACCCAAATGGAGGCTCGGATCGTAACACGGGATAAGGAGCCCCTAGAGACCCCAAGTTGACCCATGGAATAAGCATACATCTAATCTTAATCAAGAAACTTAATAATCAATAAAATAATCATAGTGGAAGTATAACTTGAACATAACATCAGAATACAAAATCTGAAGCTGAATATATACATATGTCTAAAAAGCCTCTAAACATGACGAGTTGATGGGACAAGACCCCTACTAACTCAATGAAACTGAAGCTAAAATACATAAAGGAAAAGATGAATAGTCTAGTCCTTGAGAAACGAGGATTCACCTATAATAAGAATGCTAACTCTAATAAGCTGACTACGAGTGGGGCTGAACTTGGGAGCTGAGTCCAATATCATGAAACGATGCAACATAGAGTACAAGGTCAGTCTGTTGAATGTACCGAGTATGCAAGGTTAGTAAAACCGCTGAAGTGAATAAAATCATTTAAAGACAATGCATAATAAAACATAAACATTAAGAGTCTAAGAGTAGGGCTTCTATGTATTCTTTCTAAAATCATGATCTCATCATAACATAACATAACATAACTTCATGGCATCATAACTGAATCGATTGACTCAAAGTTGAATCTGACATTTATAAGTAAAATTGAACATTGAGTCAAACTTGCTTTAGAACATGCATTTACGAAGATCTCATGCATAATGAAACATACATATCTGAAATCATCAGGAACAATGAGAGACTCGTCTTTTAACAAACCTACCACGATTCAGCTTACGTGGTCCCAACAATCACACTCAAGTAGGTAGAGTCGTCCAAAGGCTTGCTAGGCTAAGGATGATACCATGATATTGATATCAAGTTAAAGGCCTATCCGGGCTAGGGAATCTCACAAGGGAGGTCCCAAAGTAATAATGTAAAAGCCTACGTTGGCATGTAGTTCTGAGGCACAGGGTGATCGGCCCTTAGCCTGCTCGATGCCAGACACTACTCTAAGAACATGCATATGCTCTACATCATTTTTTAGTGAAGCTTAACATCATCTATTGATGAAGCTCAATGTTCAAATACATCTCAAATTTGACATCATGCATATGACAAGCTTTAGCTCAAGACATACCACAAGTTGAAAACAATTGGGATCCTTCGCTCCAAAACCATGTGGTAAGCTATACATAGAAAATTTTAACTCGAACATACCACAAGCTAAAAATGTAATTAGGAGTCTTCACTCCAAAACAATGTGGTAAGATAAAAAAATTCGGGAAAATCATCATTCATACTTCACATGTGTGCATTGCCCAAAGCTTTATTATACTTAGAAATACTCAATTATTATCAAAAACATAAGTGTAAATGTGGGTAGCTTCAAATTATGTTTTTCATCATAATATCTCATCATCATTATGTATTCATCACAAATATCATCTTTCATGAACATCTCATCCATGGGATTTTAATTCATAAAACTACAATCATGATTTTTAAATTGAAAACATTATAAAATTTGCCCCTGCTTCATAATTCAATAGTAGAATCATAATCAAATCATAACCATGTATAGAAATAGAAGATTCATGCATTTGGGCTAAAACCCCATAGATTAGACATAGAATTTCATACTTTAGAGAGGGATTGGGCATGGGTGTGAAAGAATTCACCCATTCATATCCTCACATACCTGTTGATAGCTGATTCTAACACTTCTTTAGATGCCCAATAGGAAATTTAAAAGAAATTGATGAATGCTAAGCTTGATCACCCTTTCAAGTCTTCGACCTTGCATGCATGAATGAATGAGGTCTGAAATGAACTTACCCCTCGAAAATTCACTATTCAAAACTTACAGTTTAGGCCGTAAGAACTTAGGAATAACGGAAAAGTCCTTACTAAATTCGCAGAAATTAACTGTCAGGCGGGTCCCAACGAGGGATTTCACGACTCGTGGTCACAGGTCACGACTCATTGAGCCAGTCATGAGGTACACTTCCTGAGCCTTAACTAAAACTTTCCCTTATTGGACCACGACTCACCCCACGAATTGTGGGGACTGACCACGATTCGTGGGGTCCTTTCGTGATACACACTGCCTCTTTCCTTTTTCTTTTCTTAATCTTGCTCCCCTTGACTGACCCAATGACTCGTGGGGCCTGACCATGAGTCGTGGTCATGCCCATGGGGTCTCCTCTTATCAAGCCTTTAATTTCTTCCCCTGGCCTTCCCCACGAGTCACATCACGACTAATGGGTGGATCTCACGAGTCTCCTCACAACTCGTTCTAAGTCTGCTGCATAATTTTCACTTTTTCTCCGTTTCAACTCCTGGGTTTGACTTTAGGCTTCCGGCATATAACACCAATAGGGGCAGGTCACAAGTAGTTAGCCAAGCTCATTTCTATGCATTTTTTCTTAGACCTGAGCCAGAGGCTTCAGATATAGTTATCCCAGGTACCATTCTTGTATGCAATTGTGTTGCTACTGTGTCATTTGATCTCAGTTGTACCTTCTCACATGTCTCTGCTTATTTTGTTGTGGTTTCAAACCTTGTTTATGATGTACTTGATATGCTGAATCATGTCTCTACTCTCATTGGGGATTCAGTGGTTGTTGATAAAGTCTATCATGCCTATTCGGAAGGACTAATAGGGTATGAGACCTAGGTAGATTGGTGATCTCGGATGTTACAACTCAAGAAATTTTTTTGGTGATTATTTAATGTTTGAATTCTATTTTAAGGGAAGTACGGGCTGTATATTGGTCATAGGTGAGGAGGGAAATATGTACGAATGGAAAAACGTAAAGTATGTAAAGGACATAAGTAAGGGTCAAATTTAAACGACCATGTCTCTCAATCTATAACATTTTAGAAGTCCTATTACATATCAAATTAAAGATATTTGAGGGTAGTTTCTAGAAAATCAAACCTCTCATCAATCGGAGGCCGAAGTAAAAATTTATAGGCATTTTACGGTGGCACTATCGAACAGTGACGTGGCCACCGCCCTAAGTATATAAAGACCCAATATTTGACTTATCATTCATTACACAACTTTTCCATATTTGAGCATTTTACTTGCCTTCAAAATTCTCTCTATATTTACAGAAACTACTGTGGAGAATTGAATGGGAAACACCTAGGTAAAACTCCAACCAAACACAAGACTAGCAAGAGTTAGTTTCCAAAATTGCAAGGTGAACTAGGGACTATTTTTGGAGCTTGTTTTGGAAACTTTTTGGAGAGAAGTTCCTGCGTTTTAAAGGATGTTTATGCTGCCTATATATCCATCTTTTAATAAGGATTGAATCGAAGAAGGAATGTAAGAACTTTACCCTCTTTAAACCCCTAAAATTGTAAGAAAAAGGGCTGGAGTTCTTGCTCGTTTTTTAAGGATTTTCGCAGTTTCTCTGGCTGGAAACATACCTCACCTTTTTGGGAAGGACTACAGAAGAAGTTAGGTATCTCATTTTCCCCCTCAAAAGCTAATGGAAACAAGTAGAGAAAATGGCTAAATGTTGTTAATGTTGCCTTGCGTGTTGTTATTGTGGCTGCTGTTGGTGTGACGTTTTGGCTGGATATCTTTGCTAGAAACAGCCTTGCCATTTGGTTATAAATTCAAATAATTGAAGGGGATAAGTGCTGGTTATTGAAGGAAAGAAGTGATTAAAGAAAGCTCGTCAAAACAAGGTATGTTAAGGCGTCTTATCCTCGTTGTTCAAGCATGAATATATTTGGCCAAAAGGGCCAATGGTCTTGCATCTTCACACTCATATTGAAGGGATTATAGTTCTTCCCAAAGGGCCAAAAGTGCATGACATTGAGTTTGAATCGTTAAACATGTTTGGAACAAGTAAATGTGAGATGAAATACTTGTTACATCCAATTATGTTGTAGTTATAAATCATGTCTGAAATTCCCTTATCATGGGCACTGTGAGCTGGTCCTTTACTTTACATTATATATATATATATGTGATGTTAATGTGTTTAAAGGTCTTGTTGCTAAGTAAAATTGGTTAAAGTTCCAAGATGATGACGTGTAAATGATTTTAAGCTAAGTAAAGATGTGGCAGGCTATTAAGGGTAAATGAGCTTATTGAATTAGAATTGCATTGTTATGGTTGTCCTTCCTCTTATGTGTATGTTATGAAATATTTCACGGTGAGGGGAGAATTCATAATCCCTTTCACTTAAGCCAAATGAAAGCTAGCGAGTCTCTGAGCTCTAATTCCCCTTTGAACACTATCTATAAATCTTGTTGAAACTCCTAGGTCATCAGTAGTTCCTTATGATTTATACAAGTTTCGAATGCATACATTTAAGTTCTATTTTCTAGCTTTACATATTATATGTGCTCAAGTGCAGTTATCTGTTAAGAATGAGGCCTATGCAGGCCATAGATTTAATATTCATCTTTTCTATGCTATACATGTTAAATTGACCCAGTATAGGCTTTATCAGCTCCATTTTATGATAATGATTATAATTCATTGATTTTACCCCAGTGTGGTATACCGACTGGAAGTATTTTTATTTTGCCCTAGTGTGGTACACCAGCTGGACGAATTTAACCCCGATGTAATACACTAACTGGTGGCATTATTATTTTTAACCCTGTGTAGTACACAGGCTTGATGAATTTTCTGTGGATTTATTTTTCGACTGGCTGCCGCATTTCAGTTATAGTTTTTATTGTGAATTACTTGGTTGCATTTACACTTCAATATTGAGTTAATATCAGGTTTCAGTTTCTAAGATTTCAGGTTATTACTATTCCATATTTTTGGCTCATTTATCATTGTTATCTTTAATTTTTTTAGTTTTCAACCTTACATACCAGTACATTTTATTCGTACTGACATCCCTTCATTTGGGGACCCCTCTTGTAATCGTGTTGCAGGTACAGGCCGAGGCTTAGATCATCAGACGGAGCAATAATGCACGGGGCCCTATCCTATGCATTTCAGTTTGTTTACTCTATAGAGGCTGATGTGGACTAGTTTGTATAGTTGTTTTGATTGTGTAGTCATGTTGGTTATCCGTTGTATTGTTTAGATTTATGTAGCCTTGTTGGCTTTCCAACTTACTTATTCATTATTGTCGAGACCTTATGGTTCCAGTATTTATCTTGGTTCATTATGACAGGTGGCTTGGTTAGCCTTAGTATTACTATTATAGACGCTATATAACCGGCTTCTCGATCAATCACGAATCGGGCGTCAGTTGCGCCATGCCCTAGTTTTGGGACGTGACAGACTTGGTATCAGAGCGAAGTCGTGTCCAAGGTAATCCACAAAGAAATGTCTAGTAGAGTCTTCCTTATGAGTATGTTGTGCATTATACTTATAATCAGGAGGCTACAAGACATCTAGGAGTTCTTTTCACTTATTTTCCTAATAGTTCATGCTATAGAGTGAGGTCATAAGTACTCAATAAATAAATCATGTTATTCTTTAGTATGTATATGAAAAGAAAGACGACAATGAGGTTGATTGGCACAGCCGTAGGAGATGGTCCTAGTAATCCGCCAGTGGATCAGGAAGATAGGTCAAAGGCTCAGAGTGAGTCTCCTACCCCAGGTATTACAGTTCTTCCTGCGCCTATGGTACCTCCAATTGTTCCGGAACAATAGGATCTTAAGGGAGCTGCTCAATTGATGGATCATATAGCCGCAGGTCAGGAGCAGCGATTGAAGGAAATTGAGAGACACAGAGGCCAGGCAACTAAGAGTTTTAGGTTTGTGAGTTCTTGAGTTTAGGCCCTCCCGTATTCACAAGATCAAACCCGAGAGATGATCCTCGGGACTTTATTGATATGTTATATAGGGTGTTGACGTGATGTTGGCTACAGTGATTGAGGAACTAGAGTTACCAGCCTTCAGAAAATGTGATATGGCTATATTGTGGTGTGAGCCTTGGGCTCAATCCAAAGGAGCTGATGCACTGCAATTGAGTGGGAAGAGTTCTCCAAGGCCTTTACGCACCACTATCTGCCTCGAGAGCTTCTATAGGCTCGAGCTGAGTAGTTTTTTCACCGAAAGCAAAGCAGTATAAATGTGCGCGAGTATTGTCTTTGATTAAATTCTCCTCCCAAGTATACTCCGAACATGGTTCAGACGATGGAGGATATAGTTCATCGGATTGTGTTAGGGCTAGGGATTTATTTAGCTCAAGATTGTTAGGGGTATCTACCTAAGAGCACATGGACATTGCACGAATTCAGGCTTTCACTTGAGGGTGGTGGTCTCGGAGATAGTAGGTGCAAAGATAGAGAGTTAGGACTGTGGTTCCTTATAGAGGGCCGCAATTGTGACCCAGTGGCTCAGTCATCCAGCTAGATAGTTAGGCCTGTAGGGAGTGCCCCACCTTAGTGTCAGGAACAGAGGAGAGACCAGGGCCCAATACCATCTAGCTCTCGACTAAGGTGTAGGTCAGGTAGAGCAGACCACCATTGCCACCTTGTCCCCAATGTGGGAGATCCCATTTAGGTCAGCTCCGTCAGGGGAAAAATGTATGCTCTTGTTGTGGGCAGCCAGGATACTTTATGAGGGATTATTCAGATAAGGTCGAGGAAGATTAGGCCCAATTAGAGCGATTAGCGGTTGCTTCATCATCCTTAGTCAAACCTTCCAAACCTAATCCTCAGTTGGCAGTAGGTCGTAGAAGAGGTAGAGGGAGAGAGGCTTCCGATTCTGTGGCAGCCCAGAACCGATTTTATGCTTTGGGCGGTTGGCAGGACCAGGAGGCCTTACCTGATTCTGTTACAAGTACTTTGATTATTTATTATTGTGCAGTATATGTCTTACTTAATCTTAATTCTACACTATTTTAAGTTACAATATTGTTTATGAGTCATTTTGAGACATTCCTTGAATTATTGTCTATACCATTTTCTATTTCTACGTCGATTAGCCAATTTGTGTTAGCTATACGAGTTTACCAAAACTTTGTAGCATTGGTATTTGATATATCGACCTTAGCTGATCTAGTTGAGCTTGAAATGGTTAATTTTGATATCATTATGGGTATGGATTGGTTGGCAGCATAATATGCTAATGTTGATTGTAGAGCCAAGGTAGTTAGATTCCGTTTTCCCGGTGAGCCAGTCCGGGAATTACAAGATAATGTCGTTACGCCTAGAGGTATGTTTGTCCCATACCTTAAGGATCAGAATCTAATATCCAAAGGCTATATTTCTCACTTGGTTGGGTAAGAAACTTGGAACATGAGCCTGCAACTCTCCAGTCAATTTTGTTGTAAATGAGTTCCTTGAGATATTTTAAGAGTATTTGCATACAATTCCTCCTAAAAGAGAGATAGATTTTGCTATTGATTTACTTCTAGGCACTTAGCTGATATCCATACCTCCGTATAGAATGTCCCCGGTAGAACTAAAAGAATTAAAGGACCAGTTGAAAGATTTTCTCAAGAAGGGTTTTATCTAAGCCAGTGTGTCATCATGGGTTGCACCGGTGTTGTTTGTGCGGAAGAAAGATGGGTCAGTGAGAATGTGCATTGATTATAGGAAACTAAATAAGGTAACCATTAAGAATAAATATCCACTTCCAAGGATTGATGACTTGTATGATCAGTTATAGGGTGCTCGATGATTTTTGAAGAATAATTTGAGATCTGTTTACCATCAGTTATGAGTTAGGTAGATTGATATCCCTAAGACTGCCTTCAGAACTAGATATGGCCATTATGAGTTTTTAGTGATGTCATTTGGGCTGACTAATGCCCCATCAACTTTTATGGACCTGATGAATCGGGTGTTTAAGTCCTTTCTTGATGTATTTATGATCATCTTCATTGATGATATTCTGATTTACTCACGATCAGAGGCCGAGCATGCAGATTATCTAAGAGCAGTATTGCAGAATCTCCAGGAGCATAGGTTATTTGCTAAATTTTCTAAATGTGAGTTTTGGCTGAAATCTATAGCTTTTCTTGGCGATATGATTACAGTTAAAGGTGTATGGGTGGATGTCTAGAAAATAGAAGCTGTGAAGAACTAGCCTAGACCCTTGAATCCTACAAAGGTTCGTAGCTTTCTGGGGTTAGAAGGCTATTACTGTTGATTTGTGGAAAGTTTATCTACTATCTCTGTGCCATTAAAAGATTTGACTCATAAAGCAACTAAGTTTCTATGGACAGAGGTATGTGAGCAGAGTTTTCAAGAGTTGAAAGATCAGATTAATTCAGCATGACAGGATGACCTTCGCACCTGTCCTGAAACTTCTAGAGGGTGTCAAGGGTTATGTGGTGTATTGTAATGCTTCTACAGTTGGGCTAGGTTGTGTTCTAATGCAACATGCCAAGTTTATTGCTTATGCCTCTAGACAGTTGAGGAAGCACGAGCAAAATTATCCTACCCATGATCTTGAGTTGGATGCAGTGGTCTTTTCGTTGAAGATTTAGTGCCATTAG
Source organism: Datura wrightii (assembly GCA_035772735.1). Taxonomy (NCBI): domain Eukaryota; kingdom Viridiplantae; phylum Streptophyta; class Magnoliopsida; order Solanales; family Solanaceae; genus Datura; species Datura wrightii. The sequence continues at coordinate 105,578,383 of JASDFA010000007.1, forward strand.
TTATATGGGGTACATGTTGATATCTTCAAAAATCATAAGAGCCTTGAATACTTGTTTTAGCAGAAAGAGTTGAATTTGAGGCAAATAAGATGGTTAGAGCTACTAAAAGATTATGATGTTAGTATCTTGTATCATACGAGCAAGGAAAATGTTGTAGCTGATGCACTAAGTCGCAAGTCTATGGGTATCTTGAGTTATATTCAGGTTGACAGGATTGAAATGGTGAAGACTCTACAACACTGGCTGACCTACATATTCAGTTACTAGATGTCGAAGATGTGGGTATTATTATCCAAAACATAACAGAATCTTCCTTGGTAGTGGAACTTAAGCAATGAGAATATGATGATGCAGATTTAGTCTTACTGAGAGGCAATATACCGCAGCAGAAGCAGAGATTATTTGATTATGGATCGTACAGAGTTCATAGATACTAGGGTTTTCTATGTGTGCCTAATATGGGTGAGCAATGGGAACAGATTATGCATGAAGCTCGTTACTCTTGATATTCAGTACACCCTAGTTCCACGAACATGTATCGTGACTTGAGGTAGCTATATTGGTTGAATAGCATGAAAAAGGACATCAAAGATCTTGTGACTCGGTATCCTAATTGCCCGTAGATGATTTGAGCACCAGGCCTGGCGGTCTAATGGAGGATATAGAAATTCCATCCCGGAAATGGGAGGTGATTAATATGGATTTTACTACAGGATTGCCTCGAACGAGCAGGAAGCATGATTCTATCTGGGTAATAATTGGTAGCTTGACTAAATTAGCTCACTTCATGTTAGTTAGGACTACATATGCTGTAGAGGAGTCTGCTAGGATTTATATAAGGGATATAGTTCGCCTACATGGCTTCCCCTTATCTATTATTTCTGAAAGAGGTGCTCAGTTCACAGCAAACTTTTGTAAGTGTTTCCAGAAAGGCCTGGACACTCAGGTTAGCCTCAATATCGCATTTCATCCTTAGAAAGATGGACAGGCTGAACGCACCATTCAGATGCTTGAAGATGTGTTGCATGCCTATGTTTTAGATTTTGGCAGAATTTGGGATGATCATGTTTCCTTGATTGAGTTTGCCTAAAATAATAGCTACCCAGCGAGTATTCAGATGGCCTAATATGAAGCTTTATATGGGTGAAAGTGCAGGTTGCCGGTGGGATGGTTCAAACTCAGTGAGGCAGAGTTATTGTGGCCAGGCTTAGTGTAGCAGGCTATTGACAAGGTATAACTTATTAGAGATCAACTTCAGACGGCCCAGAGCAGGTAGAAGTCTTATGCGGATGAAAGCCATCAAGCGCTGGAGTTAACGATTAATGATTGGGTGTTCCTTAAAGTGTAACCTATGAAAGGCATCATGTGATTTGGTCCAAAGGGCAAGCAGAGCCCAAGATATGTTGGGTCTTACAGAGTTATCCGCAGTATAGGCAAAGTAGCCTATGAGTTGGAGTTTCCACCAGAGCTAGCGGTTGTCTACCCAGTATTTCATGTGTCGATGTTGCAGAAGTGTATTGGAGACCCAACCCATGTTATGCCTACCGGTGATGTCTGGATTTCTGAGGAGATAACATACACTGAGGTCCTAGTTTCTAGTCTTGACCAAAAAGTCAGGAAGCTTCGGACCAAAGAATTACCCTTGATTACGGTATTGGGGAAAAGTAATCACATCGAGGAAGTCACTTGAGAGGCTGAGCAAGAAATGCAGAAAAAGCATCCTCACCTGTTTGCAATGTCAATGTGATATTGAGGTATGCATTTGATACTTACGTTACTGAGAATGTACTCTGAAGCATGTTAAGTGAAGTAAATTCTCATTCGAGGATGAATGCGTCTAAGGAGGGCAGGATGTTACACCTTGGAGAAATATTTTGGAGATTATTTTACGTTTGTATGCTATGTTAAGGGATGTACGGGCTGTATATTGGTCGTAGGTGAGGAGGGAAACATATACGAATGGAAAAGGGAAAAATATGTAAAGTTCATAAGTAAAGATCAACTTTAAACGATCATATCTCCCTATCCGTAATGGGTTAGGAGACATAAGACCTATCAAATTAAAGGCATTTGAGTCTAGTTTTCAGAATATCAAATCGATTATCAATTTTTGTTTGGAGTAAATAGTTATATGCATTTTACGGTGCACTGTCAGGCATTGACGTGGCCACCACCCTAAAAATAGCCCACTGCCCTAAGTATACAAGGACCCAATATTTGGCTTATCTTTCATTACACAACTTTTACAGATTTGAGCTGCCTATTTACACTTCAAAATTCCTTCTATATTTCCAGCAGCTACTAAGGACAATTGAAGGGGAAACACCAAGGTTAAACTCCAACCAAACACAAGACTAGAAAGAGTTAGTTTCCAAAAGTGCAAGGTGAACTAGAAATTGTTTTTGAAGCTAGTTTTGGCAATGTTTTGGAAAGAAGTTGTTCTGTTTTAAAGGCTTGTTATGATGCCTATATATCTAACTTTTAATACGGATTGAATCCAATAAGGAAGGTAAGAATTTTACCCTCTTTAAACCCCTCAATTGTAAGCAAAAGTGCTGGAATTTGGCAGCAGAGTGAGCTGCCGATTTGACTATTTTGAGCTGAGTTCTGCTGATTCGACTGTTTTGAGCTGAATTCTTGCTCCTTTGTTTAAGGATTTTTGGAAGTTTCATTGGTTGGAAATATACCTCATATTTAGGGGAAGGACTACAACAAAAGTTCGGTAATTTTTCTCTCTTATTTTCCGCCTCAAAAGCTAATTGAAACAAGTAGAGAAAATGGCTAAATGTTGTTAATGATTCCTTATTTGTTGTTGTGGCTGCTATTGGTGATAAATTTTGGTGAGTATCTTGGCTTGAAACAGCCTTGTCATTTGGTTATAAACTCTATTAATTGAAGGGTATATGTGCTGGTTGTTGAAGGAAAGAAGCGACTAAAGAAAGCTCGTCGAAACAAGGTATATTAAGGCCCTATCCTGGATGTTCAAGAACAAATATATACTACCGAAAGGTCTAATGTTCTTGTTTCTTCACACTCATATTGAGGGGAGTATAGTTCTTCCCAAAGGGCCGAAAGTGCATGACATTGAGTTTGAATCGTTAAGCGTGTTTGGAACAAGTAAATGTGAGACGAAATATGTGTTACTTCTAATTATGTTGTAGTTATAAATCAAGTATAAAGTCCCTTTATCATGGTCACGGTGAGCTGGTCCTTTACTGTACATTATATATATGTGACGTTAAATGTGTTTAAAGGTCTGGTTGCTAAGTTAAGTTGGTAAAAGAGCCAAGATGACGACGTGTAAATGATTTTAAGCTAAGTAAAGATGTCGCAAGCTATTAAGGGTATAATGAGTTTATTGAATTAGAATTGCCTTGTTATGGTTTTTTTTATCGTATGTGTATGTTATAAAATACAAGCCAATGGGAGATTTCATAATCCCTTACCCTTAAGCCAAACGACAAGCTAGCGAATCTCCAAGCTCTAATGCCCCTTTAAACACGATTTATAAATCTTCTTGATACTCTTAGGTCATCCGCAGTTCCTTATGTTTTATACGAGTTTTGAATACATGAATTTAAGTGCTATTTTGGAGCATTACATGTTACATGTGCTCACATGCAGTTATGTGTTACGCAGGAAGCCTATGCTATATGTGTTAAATTGTCCCTGTATTAGCCTTATCAACTTCATTTATGATTATGGTTAAGATTCATTGGTTTTACCTCAGTCTGATACATAAGCTGGACGTATTGTTATTTTACTCCGGTGTGGTATATTGGCTGGATGGATTTTACCCCAAGGTGGTACACCAGCTGGAGGCATTGTTATTTAGGTGTGGTACATCGGCTGGATGAATTTTATATCCACTTTATGGTCGGCTGGCCACTGCATTTCAGTTATAATTTTTATTACGAATTACTTGGTTGCATTTACACTTCAATATTGAGTTATTGTTAGGTTTTGATTTCCAGGATTCCCAGTTGTTACTATTCCTTATTTCTGGCTCAGTTATCATTATTATCTTATATGTTTATAGTTTTCAACTTCATATAAAAGTATATTTTATTTGTACTGATGTCTCTTAATCTAGGGACCCCTCCTATAATCGTGTTGCAGGTATAGGACGAGGCTTAGATCATTAGATGTAGTAGGAGCCAAATTTTAGCGAAATAGTGGTATGCTCCTCTTTTCCAAGAGCCAAGTCCTACTTTGATTATTTCGAGTTTTGTGTACAATATGGATAGGCCGGGACCCTGTATCGTGTATTTTAGTTTGCTTACACAATAGAGGATGATGTGGACTAGTTTGTATAGTTGTTTTAGTTGTGTAGTCGTATCAGTTTCCCATTAATTTGTTTAGCTTTATTGTATCCTTGTTGGCTTTCCTAGTTGCTTATTCATTATTGTCGAGACCTTATGGATCCAGTATACATCTTTCTTGGTTGTGATAGGTGGCTTGGTTAGCCTTAGTATTACTATTATAGACGCTATATAGTCGGCTTCTCGATCAATCACGAATTGAGTGCTAGTTACTCCCTACTCTAGTTTTGGGGCATGACATTGGATATGGTGGATTTTGATGTTATCCTTTGGATGAGTTGGTTTTCTTATTACCATGCTATTATGGACTGTTATTCTAAGTCTGTCGTTATAGAGATGCTTGGTGTCTAGATTGAAGTGGAAGGGGGATTGTAGCTCTACTCATAATAAAATTATTTCAGTTATTCATGCCCGGACACCAGTAAAGTCGGGGTGTTCAGCGTATCTAGCCCATATTCGAGATATTAGTGCAGAGGTTCCATCCGTAAAGTCAGTTCTAGTTGTTTGTGAGTTTCTAGAGGTATTTCCCAAGGATTTTCTTTGCATTCTACCATACCATGACATTGATTTCACCAAAGACATAGATCCTAGGACCCGACCTATTTTCATTCAGTCATATCAGATAACACCAGATAAGTTGAGGGAGTTGAAAGAATAGCTACAAGAACTTCTTAGTAAAGGGTTGATTTGTCCAAGTGTCTCCCCATATAGTGCCCCTATGTTGTTTGTGAAGAAGAAGGACGAGAGTATGCGAATATGCATTGACTACCGTTAGTTGAATAAGGTAACAGTCTAAAATAAGTATCCTCTTCCCCGGATGGATGACTTGTTTGATTAGCTTCATCGTGCATTTGTATTTTCAAAGATTGACATAAGGTTAGGTTATCACTAGTTAAAGGTTCATGTTGAGGACATCCCAAAAATTGCTTTCCGAACTAGGTATGGGCAGTATGACTTTTTGGTTATGTCATTTGGACTTACTATTGCTCCAGCTACTTTTATGGGCCTGATGAATAGGATTTTTAAGCCATACTTGGATTCATTCGTAATTGTCTTATTAATTATATCTTAGTATATTCAAAGAGTATGCAAAAACATGAGGATCATCGAGGATTGTCTTAGAATTATTGAATGAGAAATAGATATATGCAAAGTTTTCCAAGTGTGAGTTCTGACTGGTATTCTATATTATTTTTGGGACATGTGTTCTCAAAGGAAGGGATTATGGTTGATCTGCAGAAGGTGGAGGAAGTCAGGATTTGGGCCAGGCCCACATCAGTGGCAAAAGTTCATAGTTTAGTGGGCTTAGTTAGCTACTACCGCCAGTTTGTGAAGGGTCTCACTGTTATTGCATCTCATTTGACTCATTTAACTCAAAATGATGTACCGTTCCAATGGTTTGATGAATGTGAGGAGAGCTTTCAAAAGCTCAAGACCTTATTGACTATAGCCCTTATCTTGGCTTACCTGTGGAAGGTAAAGATTTTGTGGTTTATTCTGTTGCCTCAAAATTTGGTTTGAGTGCAGTGTTAATGCAGGATAAATATGTCATCGCGTATGCTTCCAGACAACTGAATGTGCATTAGAAGAACTACCATATGCATGACTTGGAGTTGGCAGCGGTGGTATTTACCCTGAAAATTTTGAGGCACCTATATAAGGTTCCTTATTTGGTGTTTACTAACCATCACAGCATATAACATGTGTTTACCTAGAAGAATCTTAACCTGAGATAATGAAGATGGATGGAGTTGCTCAAAGATTATGTTGTCATATCCTATATCATCTGGTTAAAGCCAATATGGTGGCTAATGCATTGAGTAGAAAGTCGGGTAGTACAAGTAGCTTGGCTTGTTTAGAAGCTACTAGGTGTCCGCAGGCAAGAAAAGTTCAACAGCTGGCTAATAGCTTTACAACACTTATAGTGTCTGATTGGGTGGAATATTGTCTAGTGTAGAGGTCGATCATCAATTCTGGATGAGATTAAGTCTAGACAGTTTCAAAGATGCCATACTGAGGAAGGTTCATGATAAGGTCTTGTGATGGGAGGCCAAGGAGGTAGTGATCGATGATGAAGCTGTCTTGAGAATAAAAGGCCATGTATATTTTCCCAAGGTTGATGATTTGATCATAATCATAGTGTCTGAGGCTCACAGTTTGAGTTATCCTATACATCATGGTGCGTCCAAGATGTATTGTGAAATGAAACAACACTATTGGTGGGGAAAGATGACAAAGGATATTGTGGAGTACGTTGCCTAACGCTTAAATTGTCAGTAGGTGAAGTATCAACACGAGAGACTTGGGGGAGTACATCAGAGGATGCCCATTCCTGATTGGAAGTGGGAGAGGATAGACATGAATTTCGTGATTGGTCTTCTGAAGACCTTAGGAAAGTATGACACAATTTGGGTCCTTATTGAAAGACTGAATAAGTCTACCCACTTTGTGCTAGTAAAGGTGACTTACAATGCAGAACAACTAGCCAAGTTATACATTTGAGAAGTGGTTCGATCGCATGGGGTTCCAATTTCAATCATCTCAAACAGAGGTACGCAGTTTACTCTTAGACCGATGAGCAATTAGAGAGGATGATCCAGGTTGGAAGATATGCTTTGGGCATGCTTGATAGACTTTGGGAGCCATTGGAAAAAGTTCCTACCGTTGGCATAATTTTCACACAACAATAGTTATCACTCAAGCATTGATATGGCGCCATTTGAGGCTTTTTATGGAAGGAGATATAGAACCCCTATCAGTTCATTTGATGCCTTTGAGGTAAGGCCATGGGGTACTGATTTATTGAAGGAATCCTTAGATAAGGTCAAGCTGATTTAGGAGAAACTCTTGGCAGCTCAGAGTAGATAGAAGCAATATGCTAACCAAAAAGCTAGGGACATGGAGTTCATGCTAGAAGAGCAAGTCTTGCTCAATTTTTCACCCATAAAACAAGTAATGTGGTTTGGGAAGTGGGGCAAGCTCAGCCTGAGGTATAGTGGCCCATTTGATGTTCTTTGACATGTATAGGAGGTGGTGTATGAATTGGTCGTGCCTCTAGGCCTATTTAGAGGTCATCCCATATTTCATGTCTTTATGTAGAAGAAGCATCATGGAGATGGAACCTACATAAAACGTTGGGATTCTGTGTTACTTGATGAGAATTTGTTGTATGAAGAGGAACTGATGGCTATAGTAGATAGAGAGATCTTTAAGTTAAGATCCAAAGAGATTGCATCTATGAAGGTCCAGTGGAAGAACCTTTCCACCAAAGAGGCCACGCAAGAAACTTAATCAGAATTGTGTAGAAGATAGCCTTAGCTCTTCGTAGAGTCGGGTACTTCTTTTCCTTTCTTCCTTTTAATTGTTTGAGGATGAACAATGATTTAATTGATATTTATTGTAATGACCTACCTGAAGTTGTAGGATAATTAAGGCCTTAGCATCCTGTAGAACTCCCATGATGAAGTTGACCTAACAAAAACTCAAAATGTGATGGTAGTAAGAACTAATTAAGTATGTGTTGGGTTTCATTTCTTGAGTTGTTTTCCATTTGGGGTGACATAGTGAATTAGGCCTCCGTAGGGAATTCGAAGAATACGATCAAAGTCCTAGTGTTGTTGCCTTGTTAGTAACACTATTAGAAAGTTCTGGAAATTCAATATGAAAGACTTAATTTTTGGGATGGAAAAACTGTGCAAAATTTTAAGCTACTAGTTAAGTAGTAGACTGCTGCAGCGACGGGATACCCGCTACAGCTGGACCGCTATGATGATCAATTTTTTGCCACAACAGTTAGAGAAATTTCTAGTTGGGGTCGCCATAGTAGGGAATTGGTTGCTATAGCGAGTCCACTGCAATGAAAAATTGATCGTTGTAGCAGATAGCAGGAGTAAAATGCCTGTTTAGGTTCGGATTTTGGGACTTCCATACCATTTTTCCAATGCACGGACTTTGAGAGTTAAGGGGTGATTTTCCAAGGGCAGAGCAGTTCCTTCTTCCAAAGATAAGGTTTCTTGAAAAGTTTTTCCCTCATTCGATTCTCCAACACCCTAGAAAAAAGTGTAGGCTTTAATGGTTATTACTAGCTGGGAATCCTAGGGTTGTCAAAACTAGTGCTAATGAAAGGTGAATAATTGAGTGTTGATTTCTAGGTCTAAAGTGAGTAACTAACATTTCCTAGGGCAAATTTGATTGTAGAACTTCATTTATATGATAGTTTAAGACCTAGAACTCAGCGAAGTTGGAACCTTTAACCTTAAAACTTCTTTGTAGGGGTTCGAAAAAGTAAAAAAACTCCATTAACTAGGTTGGTATGACCATTATAGGACTGGGTTACAATTATTTAACATTTGATCGTTGAACTAGACCACAATACCAGGTAGAATGGGGTGGGTTTAAATTCCCAAGACTTTGGTTAATGAAGTGAATGATTGAATATTATTTTATTATTATTTTAGACTTTGAATGATCCAAGGCATTGAAGAAAGGCAAAGCTCGCAGGGAGTAGCTTGATACTTAAGTCTTCGGTTGAGGTAGGATACGGTTTATGATTTGAAGAACATGATTAGTTGGTCTTCAAACACTGACTATGCTAGAAATTATGATGATTTAGATATTCTTCTAAATGAACTATATGATGTATACATTATGGTTAATGTTTTGATTTGAGGTGCATTTGTGATAACCAATGTGCACCAGTTTAATTTATCATATGCATTGACTAAATTGATAACATATTGAATTTTGCTGATGAATGTTAGTTAAAGTGGATAATATGTTCTTATCTTGAGATGAGTGGCTCCGTCCGAGGAGAGCATCCGGATGAGCGAGATGGTGATTGAATGAGTATATATAAAAATACTTGGAGATGAGTGACTCATGTCCGAGGGGAGCATTTGCATGAGAAGATGGGTGGGATCGGGTAACATGTCGATACAATACATAGATTTGTAACACCCCTAAACTCCCTAAGATTAGACGCGAGAGTTGAAGTGAAGAAAATAGGAATGTCTGCACTAAGTCATAGAACGAGTTATCTAGTGACTCGTCAAGTGACCTAACGGGTCGTTACAGGACTCGTTAGATGTGAAATATTGGCCAAGATGTTAGTTCTAGGAGACCTGATGGATGGGAGGAAGAGTCGTTAAGTGTCCCAATGATTCGTTCAGTCAACTGTTAAGTGTGCAGTGGTGGAGAAATTGTTGATTTCCAGTGTATTGAATGGATTAAAGAATGAGTCATCAAGTCCTCTGATGACACATTAAGTGACTCGTTGAGTTGGGAAAAATCAGAGAATGGGTTGTGGCTTTAGTGGCATCTGGTCAGACAATGACCTGTTACATGATCCGATGGATCATTGTGTTGGACGTTGGGTCTGGCAGTGTGCAATTTCCTATTTAATTATCAAGGGTATATTCATAATTTCTAAGTTCCTAACTCCTAAACTACGTCTTTTAAATCCTCCTAAAGAGTGTATTAAGGATTTTATTCATCCTAATCCCTCATTTTACTCTTACACTCTCATTAGTAGATCAAATCCCCTCCAGAGAAGCTAGGGATCTTCATTAAATCTTCCTCAATTTCCTTTGAATTTCTAATCAAGTGAGAATCTTCAAGCCCAAGTATGTGGAAAAATCAATGAGGAATTCCTTCCACCCTCATTCCCTTTTTGTTGAAAATGTGATATTCCCAACTCCCGTGCCCTAATTTCAAGAGTTTTGGGTTGGGTTGGGTGTTGTTGAAATTCCTCCATGCTCATCTATGGAATTAGCAGTTCCTTAATCCATTACATGTTTCCATGATTAGGGTTTCGTGTTTCTAGAAAGTCTCTCATGAAATTTTGAATTCTAAGTTTCAAGCATGATTATGAACTCCTAGGGTTATATTCGATTTGAGTTAAATTCTATGATTCTTTTGTTAATTCAAGTCCCTCAAGCTTTAAATTATATTTTATGATCGTGATGCATGAATTTGAAAGAAACCCTTTTACGAATTTATGAATTTCATGATATGGCGATTTTCTCAAGTATGCATGGTTTTCATGAATAACAATTTTACGTATTGGCCAACCCATGAGCCTTGTCCATGGCTAGTTCACATATTTCTAGCATGTTTATTTACTTCATAATTTCAACTAATCTGTGTACTTTAAGCATATTTTCATGATTATGATATCAGCATTATATAAGTTTTAGGCTTAGTATTTAGCACTGAGTAGGCCAGGGGTCCAGGAAAACCCCGAGTATCAGAATTACGTGCCAATGTAACCATGATGGTGTCCTCCAAGATAATGTCTTCCATGCCCAAATGGACTACCATGAGTGATATCACACCTTTTCATGGTCCTACCCTTCAAAAGGTATAGACACCCTCACGTTGGGTAGGTCAGTTATAAGAATCTCCCATTGTTTCCTTAATTTCTATATAATATTATGTTCATATGTAATATCCCGGAAGTGCCTAAGACTAGACTCGAGAATTTGAAATAAGAATTAGCAAAAAAATATGAGATTTTACTCTGAACGACTTATAGTACAAGTCGTTGGAGGGTCTAATGACTCGTTGGAGACACTCATGGTCAAGTTCTATAGAATTAGACTTGTAAGTAATGGGTCCATGGTACGACCCGTAGGAATGTGTAACGAGTCATAGGTTGGGGTCATTGGTTGTCCCCAGGGTACCAGGGATGAATGGTACAAGTTGTAGCACGACTTGTTGTTGAGAACAACGAGTCGTGGTAAGTGCCCATGGGAAGGAGCAGGAAAAATCCCCAGTCAAGGTAACAGATTGAACCCACGACTTGTTGGATGAAGCTAGGAAGTGTGGTGTGACTCTTGGGAAGTCCAGATGCAGGTTCATCAGAGGCAGTAATGGGAGGATACAAGGAATCGTTATTTGAAGTATAGACCCATCCTGTCGAGTCATGGTATCAATATCTGAGAAGTTAAGAATTGATGGAGGAAGTAACGGATAGATACCACGAGTTGTGGTATAAAGGGACGACCCATGGTATCAGTTATTGTCACTCGCAGTGCAGAAATTGTAGACATTTCATTAAGGGTATTTTCATAATTTCTAAGTTCTAAGGTCCTAAAATAAGTCGTTTTAAGCTCAGTTACCAGTGTTTTAAGAGTGTTAAACCTATTCTAAGCCTCACCATTCCATGCATGCAAATTAGAGCTCTTCCTTGGAGATCAAGCGTGAAGAATTTCCCCAATTTCTCTCCAATTTCCTTTGGGCTTTCAAGAGGGAGTGTAAATCAGAGTTACCCAGGTATGTTAGGCTATGAATGAAATTTCCTTTCACTCTCATGCTCTAAATTCTTCTCAATTTCATGAATTCCAATTCTAGATTCAAGTTCTTGATCTATTAGGGTTTATCACTAAATTTTGTGAAACTCTCTATTATCTATCAATGGGTCAGTTCCTTTCATGTATCAAATCATGTTTTATGATCTATGAGAATGTTTTATAACTATTTTGATTATTAGTTTATAGTTTCAAATTTTAAATTAAATTATGCCCAATTATGTATACTTCATGAAAAGTCAAGTTATGATTCCATTATGATCTTTATCTTTTTGAGTCCTAAATTATGATTTATGATTTATAATATGATTTCTCTCAAGTACTCATCATGGATTTATAAATATCAACTATATAAATGTTTTACAAATATGCATGCTTTTCATGATTTATGGATTTATGAATTTTGGCCAATTCTTGGGCCCTTATTCATGGCTAATTATGTATTTCAAGTGCGATCCATCATTTTATTATTTTATTTGTCCATGAATTTGATGTATGATTTTAAGGTTACTATATGAGCCATTCGTGCAAGTTTTTGGGAGCAGTGTCTAGCACAGAGTAGAGCCGGTGTTCAGGTAAACCCCATAGTCTCAGAACTACGTGCCACCGTAGGTATATATATTTATCTTTGGATCCCTGTGATATCACCATGCATGCACATCCCCCTGCCTAGAAATCCGGGGACGGTCCTGACCACTTGGGTGAAATAGTGGGGCATCATGTAAGGCTCTATCATGGTGGTGTCGGTTAAGACGAATCCTCCCATTGTTCCTCATATCTTATGCATGGTTATGTTTATGCTATTTTGGCTCAAGTTATGTTTTATAATATTTTCTCTTGTGATTGGTTTGTGAATCGTTTAAAAACCTTGAGCCTTTATGTTCACATTATGATATTTACTTTATCATCATGATGTCCTACTCTTATAAACTCTTACGTATTTTTTAATTGTCCGTTTTTACTTACCTTGCACACTCAGTACATTCCAAGTACTGACCGCACCTATGTTGTATTGTTTTATGATATAGTCTCGAACATTCAGGTTCAATCCCGATGTTAGCCCGATCCTTAGAGATTGCATCCCTCAACCAGAGTTGGTGAGTCCTCATCCTTCGAGGACCCTTTTATCAGCTTATCTTCAGTGTATTCAATTTCAGTCTTTAGTGAGTTTGTTGGGGTTTTGTCCCATCAACTTGTCAGTATGTAGAGGCTTATCAGATATAGTATGTATTCAGATGTTTAGATGTTATTACATTTCAGACTTCCGCTATTATGTATGTTAGACTTCTACATTATTATGTTGCATTTAGATATCATGTTCATGCCATGGGTCAACTTGGAGCCTCTCGGGGTTTTTTTTCCCATGTCTCGATCCTTTCCTATATTCTGATTGTGACAAGCTTGGTATTAGAGCATTAGTTTTTAGAGTGTCCTAGGGTGTCTAAAAGCTACATTAAGTAGAGTCTTTTCCATGGGTTTAAAGAGCGCTACACTTATGACAAAGAGGCCACGAAACCATTAGGAAATGGTCGGAAATGGTCCCTTCTTTCATGATATATTTCGTGTGATGAAATGTCTCTCTATCCTTCTAACTCGTGCTATACACGTTTGCAAAATCATGCCTCCTCACCGAGTTAATAGAAGAAGAAATGGAAACAGAAATGCCCACAGTTATGGGCACCAGCAGGCCCCACCAGCCCCCGTGTATCATGTGCCCGAGCAGGTGGCCCATGTAGAGTTGAGGACTGCCATTCAGATGATAGCTCAGGCTTTGACCGCCCAACACAACCAACAGGCGGTAGTGCATGTCCCTTAGAATGGGAATGCGGGAGCAGTGAGAGTTAGATATTTTCTTAGGATGAACCCTGTAGAGTTTCTCAGATCAAAGGTGGATGAGGATCCACATGAGTTTATTGATGAAGTTCTGAGATCACCCAGATCATGGGGGTGACTGGGGAGAAGTGCATAGATCTAGCATCGTATTATTTAAAGGGGTTGTGCATATTTGGTTCAACCAATGGAAGGATAGTAGGACAGCCGGAGCTGGCCCCATTGGTTGGGATAAGTTCCATACCGCGTTCTTGGATCTGTTCATTCCCTGAGAGATGAGGGAAATTAAAGCAGTTGAGTTCATGTACATGAAGAAGAATGATATGACAATATAGGATTATGCTTAAGAGTTCGCCCGCTTGTGCAAGTATGCACTAGAGATGGTGGCTGATCAGAGAGCTCAGGTCAGCTAGTTTGTGCACGGAGTAGCGGACTACCTGGTCAAGGATTGTATGACCGCCATGCTTCATCAAATATTGATTTTCCTCAGTGGGGTGCGTCCACCAGTGCAAGTGGTGGCCAGTGCCAAAACAGGTTTTATGTCCTTGTATCTCAAAAGAGTAGGAGACTTCACCAGATGTGGTCACCTGTAAGTTATGAGTATTCCATCTTGATGTATATGCTTTGTTAGATCTAGGGGTTACTTTATCTTTTGTGATGCCCTATGTTGTTAGTAGTTTTGGAGTCTGTCCCGAAATCCTATTAGAACCTTTCTCAATCTCTACTCCAGTTGGTGATTCAGTTATAGCTCAACGGGTATATAGAAATTGCCCTGTCATAGTTGTTCAAAATGTCACCTCAGTAGATTTAGTAGAGCTAACCATGATAGATTTTGAAGTTATCTTTGGCATGGATTGGTTACATGCATGTTATGCCTCAGTAAATTGTAGAACCCATGCTATAGAGTTCCGATTTTCAGGTGAGCCAGTCCTAAGGCGGAAGGGTAGTTCAGCTGCGCCAGTAGGTCTCTTCATTTCCTACCTTATGGGCAAAAAGATGATCTCTAAGGGTTGCATGTACCATCTAGTTAGGGTTAAGGATGCTACATCCGAAACCCCGACTATCCAGTCAGTTCTTGTAGTGTGTGAATACCCAGAAGTGTTTCCAGATGATTTACCGGGAATTCCTCCTTAGCGGGAGATCAATTTTGGTATTGACCTTCTTCCCGATAGGAAGCCTATATCTATTCCTCCTAATAGAATGGCTCCAGCTGAGCTAAAGAAGTTGAAGGTGCAATTGAAGGACCTCTTAGGCAAGGGTTTCATCAGACCAAGAAAGTCCCCGGGTGGTGCACTATTTCTCTTTGTCTAGAAGAAAGATGGTTCCCTTTGAATATGCATTGGCTATCGAGAATTGAACAAGGTGACAATAAAAAACAGGTATCCCCTCCCCAGTATTGATGATTTGTTTGACCAGCTTCAGGGTGCTAAGTGTTTTTCAAAGATAGACCTCTAATTTTGGGTACCATCAGCTCAGGGTTTGGGAGAGTGACATTTCGAAGATAGCCTTTGAGACTCACTATGGTCATTGTGAGTTTATAGTTATGTATTTTGAACTAACGAATGCTACTGCAGCTTTTATGGATTTGATTAATAGGGTTCAGGCTATATTTGGACATGTTTGTGATTATGTTCATAGATGACATCTTCATATACACTCAGAGTGAAGAGGACCATGCCGCTCATTTAAGGGTGGTGCTACAGTCTCTTAAGGATCACTAGTTGTATGTGAAGTTTAGCAATTGTGAGTTTTGGTTATACTCGGTAGCATTTTTTGGTTATGAGGTGTCATGTGAGGGGGTACAGGTGGACTCTCAGAAGATAGAAGCTGTGAAAAATTGTACTAGACCAGTGAGTCCTTCAAATATTAGGAGTTTCTTATGTTTAGCTGGTTACTACCGGAGGTTTGTTGAAGGATCTTCCTCTATTGCAGCACCGTTGACTAAGTTTACCTAGAAGAAAGTGAAGTTTCCATAGTCGGAGGCCTGTGAGAAGAGCTTCCAAGAGTTGAAGACTCGACTCACCTCAGCAGTAATGTTGACTTTACCTGAGGGCACCGATGAGTTTATGGGATATTGTGATGCCTCGAGGATTGACCTTGGTTGTGTATTAATAAAGCACGGTAAAGTTATATCCTATGCTTCCAGGCAGTTGAAAGTCCATGAAAAGAACTATCCGACTCATGACCTCAAGTTGGTAGTGGTAGCATTTTCCATGAAGATTTAGAGACACTATCTGTACAGGGTTTATGTGGATGTATTTATGGACCGTAAAATCCTACAGTTCACCCAGAAGGATCTAAATCTAGTCAAAGAAGGTGGTTTGAGCTTCTTAAAGATTATGATATGAGTGTCCTTTATCATCCGGGCAAGGCCAATGTTTTGGAAGATGATATTATCAGTCTTTCTATGGAGAGTGTGTCCCATGTAGATGAGGAGAGGAAAGAGTTAGTGAAGAATGTGTATCGGCTTACACGACTAGGAGGTCATCTTATTCACTCGACGAATATTGGTGTCATTTTCAGAATGGATCAGAATCTTCCTAGGTGACTGAGGTCAAAGCTAGACAAGACGAGGATCCTATCTTAGTAAAGTTGAAGGAAGTCGTTTAGAATAAGAAGGTGGAGGTTTTGTCCTAAGAGGGAGATGCTGTAATATGATATCAGGATTGTTTGGAAGAATGACATAGCGAAGTTTGTGGCTATGTGTCTAAATTGTCAACAGGTGAAGGTTGAGCATCAAAGACCCGGAGGCGTGCTTCAAGATATCAGTATACCTACTTGGAAGTGGGAGGAAATCAATATGGACTTCATTACGGAGTTGCCTCATACTCGCCGATAGTGTGACTATATTTGGGTTATTTTTGATAGGTTGACTAAAGCAACTCCTTTTCTATTGGTCAAAACTACTAATTCAGTAGAGGATTATGCTAAGTTGTATATTCAAGAGTTAGTTCGGTTGCATGGAGTGCCCTTGTCCATCATATCAGATAGAGGTATTCAGTTTACTTCCTAGTTTTGGAGATCATTTCACAAGGGACTTGGTACTCAAGTTAAAGCTTAGCACAACATTTCACCCGCAAACAGATGGTCAGGATGAATAGACCATTCAGACTCTTGAGGATATATTGAGGGCATGTTTGATTGATTTCAAGGGTAGTTGGGATGATCACTTGCTTCTCATTGAATTTGCATAGAACAATAACTACCATTCCAGCATTCAGATGACTTCTTTTGAGCCTCTTTACTGGCGGAGATTTAGATCGCCTATTGGTTGGTTCAAAGTCGATGAAGCTGCATTGATATGACCAGATTCAGTCCATGAGGCTATGGAGAAGGTTCAGCTTATAATGGAAAGTTTGAAAACAACCCAGACTCGTCAAAAGTCCTACGCGGATCTGAGGGAGAGACAGCTTGAGTTTGAAGCTGATGATTGGGTGTTTCTGAAGATATCTCCCATGAAGGCAGTGATGAGATTTAGAAAGACAGGGAAACTTAGACCCCGTTATGTTAGCCCATACTGAATTGTGAGACGGCTTAGCAAGGTTGCATATGAGTTGGAGTTGCCCTCATATTTGGCTTCAGTGCATCCGGTGTTTCATGTGTCACTTTTGAAGAAGTGCATGGTGTTCGCTCTCCAAGGCACACGCAAGCGTACGCGGTCGTACAAGTAATACAGTGGCCCTTTTTAAGAGCCGAATGTCGAACCCATAGGGACTGGACCAATTTAGCGAATTATCAAGTTCAAGTGTTAAAATTAACCTTCACAAGTGTTGATCATAGAAATTTTGGGAAATTATAATTAAGTAAAGGGGTGATCAAAAAATACTTGAGAAACAATATAAGGAGCAACTAGAGTTAAGGCCTAATAATTATGCAATGCTACAATTCTCAATGGTTCAAGTATGAAAACTTCAGTTGTTGTCTCACATAATTAAAATGCTATGTTCATGGTATTTTGAGCCTCTAAACACGAAAAACTAGTCTCACACCTACATCATTGAGCGGGGATGTGACATCCTAATTCATGAGTAATTTGACTACATGGATGTGGTTTACGTAGTTTGCACCCTTGATTATGGAGTTTCGTACCTGTAATCATTTAACCGAACTTAGCTTCACAACTACTTCTACGAGTGGTGATGTGATAATTCTAAGTTGGTGTATAGCTCATCCCATTTTAGAAACCAAGCAAGGAAAACTAGGTATAATTTCTATCCTAATTGCGAATCCTATCATAAAAGTAAGAACTTGCTCCCTACATTCTCTTGTTCTAGCCTAGGGTTACTATCTCAAGCTTTTACCTAAGCTTAACGCATTTGTTTTCATGATGATCAAGCATAAAACCAAAAATAATGAAGAATGTAAGACAAAATAATAACTAAAAACTCAAAACAAGAAGAATTCATGCAATTACAATCATCTTACAGAGCCTCAACCCTAGAGGAAGGGTTTTATCTACTCATGTTCATACAATTACTCAAAAACATGTTTAAAGTAGTGTACTTACAAGACTAATTAAAGTAGAATGAAATATAATCAACCCTAGGTAGAGGTCTTCACTTCTCCCTTCGCTCCTTTACAGTTTCCCCATGTCATTTTCGTGATAAAATGTTTTTAGAAGATAAGGGTTCAATTTATAGTAAATAGGGAATGTGCCAAATTTGGCCTGTCATGGAATGGCTCCATGGCACAGAGATGGACGTGCCAATTTGCCTTCGTGACACGGAGGTAACGCGTATGCTCACTATACCAAGCCTAAAAAATGATCTTCGGTCGAGGCATGCCGCGATGGCAACATGGCACGGCGCCCAGGCTGCGCGATGGCCTGCGTGATACGACCTCTAGCGCGCAGATGTGCCTAGCGTGGCACGACGCTGGCGTGCAGGTGGCGTTATTTGCTGCATTCTCTCGTGCCTGTAATTGGCGTGGCACGGTTCTGGGCGTGGCACACGCACAGCGTGGCACGCTGCCTGGCGCGGCCAGCCTTGCCATGGCATGCTTCCTTGTCGACTTTTGCAATTTGCTTCCAAATCCATTCCTCCACTTCACCCATTATTATTTAGTCCCTCAAATGCATTTTTCACCTGCAAAACAAGGACTAATCATGTTGGTTAGTACATATCCAAATGCACATAAAAATCACATGATAATGTAAGTGTATAAATAGACAAACATGACTAAATCAAGTTATAAAATAGTACTTGGGCAAGAAATTATGCCTAAGATCACATGGGTGATCTAGATTTGGTTGTCTCAGTGAAGAGCATATCTGTGAAGGATAGCCTCAATTATGAAGAGGTGGAAATACTTAATCGTCAGGTTCGGAAGTTAAGAAATAGGGAAGTATCTTAAATAAAGATTTTATGGAGGAATCAGCATGTTGAGGGAGCCACGTGGGAAGTCGAAGCAAATATGATGGCTAAATACCTATATCTATTCCCTTCTGGTTCAGTTTTAGCATGAGGTATCAGTTTCCTCCTTAGTACTCTATTCAGTGTCATGTTTAATTTATGTGTTCCAGTTTCTTTCATGTCGATGCATGTATATGTGATTCACGAATTCATTTCAGTTACGTATTCTAGTCTGGAGTCGATCTTCGTCAATTTTCAACTTTAGATGTTCAGTATTTGAGATGTCAGTCCTTTTTCACTAGCTTTTAGTATGTTCATTAACATTCGAGGACAAATGTTCACAAAGGGGACATAATGTAATATCACGGAAGTGCCTAAGGCAAGACTCAGGAATTTGAAATGAGAAGCAGCAGAATAATCTGATATTTTACTCAAAACAACTCATGGTATGAGTCGTTGGAGGATCTAACGTACCGTCTGAGACACTCGTGCTCAGGTTCTGTAAGAGTAGACTCGAAAGTAATAAGTCCATTATACGACCCATAGGAAGACGTAATGAGTCATAGGTTAGGGTTGTTGGTTGTCACCAGGGTACCAGGTATTGATGGTACGAGTTGTAGCATGACTCGTTGTTGGGAATAGTGAGTCGTGGTAAGTGCCCATGGGAAAGAGTAGGAAAATCCCTAGTCGTGGTAACAGATGGAACCCATGACTCATTGGATGAAGGTACAAGTCGTGGTATGACTCGTGGGAAATCCAAATGCTGGTTCATTAGAGGCAGTAACGGGAGGATACAACGGATTATTATTTGAAGAAACGAACCATCCTTTCGAGTTGTGGTATCAGGATCAGAGAAGTTAAGAATTGATGGAGGAAGTAACGGACGGATACGAGGAGACGTGGCATCAAGGGACGATCCGTGCTATCACTCGTTGTCACTGGCAGTGCAAAAATTTCAGACTTTTCATTAAGGGTATTTTCGTAACTTTAAAGCTCTATGATCCTAAACTATGTTGTTTTAAGCTTAATTAGTAGGGTTTTAAGAGTGTTAAAGCTATTTTAAGCCTCACCATTTCATGCATGCAAATTGGTAATTGGTTTAGAAAATTAAACTACTAAACTTCAAATGTAAAGATTAACTACAAACAAATGCAAGCTTTATTGTATTTTTATAATGATGACAAAGTTGGGCAATGACACTTGGTTGGTTTCAGGTTGAATTTTTCAGATGTAATTAAACTAGCATGATTCTTCCTATGGTTGTTAGTTTGAAGTTACTATCCCATTTCTTGCCACTATCCCTAGCATCCAAGAACTATCTCATGCACCCTAATGCCTATATCTCTATGGTCGCAGGAGAACATGAAACAACGATTATGCCAACTTGTATTTCAACTAAACTGGATTGAAGGGTATATGTCTATCCTCAACAACAATTTCTATCCTATCACCAATGGGTTCAAGGGTCTTTGAATTCCCATTTTATATTTATTTTTAACCCTTTCGATTCCCTTTCACAAGTTCAATCAAAAGCCAACAGATTACTTATAAGGTGATTAAATTTAAAAAAATAAATACAAACAACCACAGAGAAGAAAGAAAACCAAGTTTATTACGCTTTCAAATAATTAACCATCCATCATGGTCATAACCCTAGATTATAATTTTAGCCACTCATAGACAAGCAGAGAAACAAATAAGTAATCATCATCATACCAAAATACGAAGTAAAGAAGAGAAAACCTAGTTGTAGAACTTTGTGTTCCTTCCAAATGACTTACAAGCTGTCATGAATAAAGTATGAAAAAGAAAATGAGTTGAGACTCCTCTCTAGCGTCTCAGCCTCTTCACAATGTTGAACTCTATTTAAAAATGGATAAAAGATGTGTAACAAAGACCTAGTCCTCATATATATATAGATGAGCCTTCAAATGATGCTTCTGCCCTTCAAGACTTGACTTAAAAATCAATATTTTTTCGATCTGGAATGGTCCTAGTGCGCCCCTCCTATCTCGCTACATACATAGACAAATTTTCAGCAATTTTCAGCTCCAGAATAGGCCTAGTGCACCGCCTCATCCATAGCACCAGCCTGAGATTTTTTTCTGTAAAGTTTGAGGGCTAATGCGGGGTGCTAGCCATAGCACCAAACTAGTCAGAATCTCAGATCTTCATTCCATGCATCATTTTGAGTTCCTTTTGCTTAGTTTTCTACTGAAATCAACTAAAATCATTCGTTACCACAAAAACACACACATAAATGAATTTTAGCATAAATTAATGATTATGAACTTAAAACATGATCAAATATCGGTAAAAACATGGCAATTGGGCACCAAAATATGCCCAGCATAACCAACCATTCAAGCATCTAATCTATGAAAGGCATTGGAAAGTGGTCCTTCTACGTCCAATGATTGAGTTTTCAATAATCCATGCAAAGAACCAACATGTGACTGGCCTTGTTGTAGCCAACTCATTCTTCTCATTTGGCACCACCATAATTCTACCTTTCTTTGGTACACAATGTACCAGACTTACCCACTTACTATCAATAATGGGATAGATAGCACTAGCATCCAGCCACTTGATAATCTCCTTCTTTACCACCTCTTGCATGGGTAGATTTAGTCTTCGCTGATGCTCTATACTTGGAACACAGTTTGGCTCAAGCTGAATTTTATGGGTGCATCTGCCTGGAGGGATACTAATGATATCAGCAATCGCCCAACCAATTGCCTTCTTGAACCTTCTCAGCACTAATACTAGGGCCTCAACTTGCCACTCTATAAGTTATGTAGCAATAATCACAAGTAAGGTACTGTTCTCCCCCAAGAATGCATATTGTAGATGTGGAGGTAAAGCTTTAAGCTCCAAGAATGGTGGTACTTAAGCTAAAAGTTTTGCTGGAGGTGTTGCACGATTCTTTAGATCGAGATCCAACTTCTTCATCCTGAAGTTGTAGAACCCTATTCCATCTAGTGCATTTACCATCTCTGTGTACCCTTGGACATCATCCTCATCAAAATTCATAAGTACAGTTGCTATTGTCGTGACACCCAGCCTCTCCTCCAAGGGAACTTGCAACCTCTTATCCTCCATGCAGCTGGTCACAGAGGTTGGTCTCAAGTTAGGCAACTTCTACTATTCAAAGGGGTGGCCCTTTCTGTACAATTGATTGAATAAAGCAAAAAAAACTAGGAAATAAAAATTAAAAGTTAAATAAAAGTAATTAGTCTAATCTTAAGTTGTATTACCAGGAAACGGTGCCATGTCTTATTACACTCAAATTACACCCCTGGAAAAGTATAACGTGAATGTTATCAATAAAGATACCAACTAAAGTTAGGGTTGATCTCATAGGGAATATGGTCAAAATATAGAATAATGCTAGTATTCACACTTTTGTTTCAGTTATTTCCTAAAAGGGGGATTTTAATAGAACATAATATGGTGACAATGTAAAAATATTGTTATTATCAAGGTTATGCAATTAACTAGGGAAGTGTTCCCCATGGTTTCTTAACAAGGTCAGATTAGTACAATGGTGATCTATCCCAATACTTAGTCTGTAGAATTGATAAATTATGCTCATCTAGATGACTGATTCATCCCTATTAGATGACTCAGCTCAATCACTCGGTTAGGTCTCATGATAAATTTCACTTTAACCTTTATCAATAGTTCTAAACTAACTCTCTTGTGACTGCAGCTCAAGCGACTCAATGAAACTCAATTTCAAGGCTTTATTGTTCTTTTCTTTTTTTGATCTCTACTTCTCTAGGTTCAAGCAACAAGAGAATTTGGGGTAGTCCTAACATTTCGTACTATTAAGAAATGTTAAACATGAAGAAAATAACAATACAGGCATTCTTATTGATCTAGAATCAATTTTTGTTAACCCTAGTTTGTTATTTCACCATAGTCCCACAACACTAGCTGCGAAGGGTTTAGGTTTTCATGATTGCAAGAATAAAATCAGATTTCATAGAAGAAAACATAATGAAACACTTACAATATTGATGGAAGAGATATCCAAGAATCAATTGCACAATCAAACTTGTCAAAAGTGTTCTAGTATTTGCTCTGCAAGAAGTTAGGAAACCCAAAAACTACAATTACAATTAAAAATTATCGAATTATGTTAAGGAAAATAACCTAAAAGTATTTATGTAATTAATGAAATCCTTTTCAAATTTCACAGGAATTCTGCTACCGAGTCATCATACAAGTCATCGCATGATACTACAGGTCATAGGAAGCTTCCGTACTACCAGTCTACAGCTTCTGTCTTCTCAACTACTGGAGGTAGTTTTAGGAGCTTCTCGTGGTTTGAACTTCCTAAACTTGGCACCTCTGAGATTTCTCATACGGTTCTTTTTTACGGTTCGTACCATGCTGGTATGACTCATATAATCTTGTCATCCCCTGAATCTGCAAAGCGCCAAACTCTCTGAATCTTACCACGAGTTTGTCAATATGACTCATACATAGCCATCACGACTCGTGGCTTCCACTCGTACCACTGGTTCTGCAAGTGGCCTGATGTTGGGCATATTCTTGTGCCTATTTACCATGTTCGTACCCATATTTAACCTTATTCTTTATAAATGTATGAATGTTTTCATATGTCTTGTGAGATTACAAATATTTCTAGATGTTTTGAGTAGGAAACCAATGAAAAAGACCCAAAAATGACCCGAGGTGTGAAGAAAGAAGAGTTCCTGAAAGTCGGCCTGGGCTATGGCTGGCGTGACGTGCCAACCCCTGAACTTTAGAGAAATATGCACCAAAGATTGTGTTATGGGTGGTGTGGGGCGCCAAGTTCCAGAAATCATAGGAGAATTTGATCAACACCTTGGCGTGATGAGAGGAGCTAACCGGCGAAGCATCCCGGACTTAGAAAAATATTCCCAACATTTTGGTGCTATGGATGGAGTGGGGCACCAGAAGTGTTCTGATGCTAAGAAATTTGAATAACACTTTAGTGTTGTGGATGGAGTGGAGCACCAGAGGGGTTCAGAAGTTCCAAAATTTGGCTAACTCCTTGGTCCTATAGCTGGAGTGGGGCGCCCATAAATATAACATCTAGTCTGCTGTTAGTAATCTTACATCATTTTGTTTGATTGTAGAAAGGTTGTAATGCAGCTTTGGGAGGAGAGAAAAGTTCCTACTTAGGTTTCTTCTTTTCTTTATCATGTCACTTTGAATGATGATGATATCTTTGTTTTTCCGCTTGTCTATTAGTGGCTAAACACTCAATCTAGGGTTTTATCCATATCTATGGTTGAAGTTTGAAATATTGTTTATTGCTAGTTTTTATTCTTCAGAAAGGTTATCTATATTTACTTATTTTAATTGCTTAATCACTAGACTGATCACCTTGTGAATAAATATGTTGGCTTTTTCTTGATCTCCTGAGAGAAAACTGAAAGGGTTAAAAGTAAATATAAAATAGGAAATCTAAGATCCTTTGGCCCATTGGTTGATGGTTAGAGGTTGTTGTTGAGGATAGGGATATACCCTTCAAACGTATTTAGTTGATAAATAAGTAGGCATAACCGTCGTTTTATGTTTCTCCTACGACCATAGGGATATAAGAATTAGGGTCCATGAGATAGTTCTTGGATGCTCAGAAGAGTGGCAAGAAATGGGATAGTAACTTGCAACTAGCAACTATAGGAAGAATTAATCTAGCGTGCTCACGTCTTGAAAACTCAACTTGAAGAGAAAATACCATTTCCCTATATTTTCATCATCATTTTAAGTACAAAACAAGTTTGCAGTAGCTTTAGTTTATTAGTTCATTTTCATTTCAAGTTCGGTAGTTTAATTCTCCAAACCATTCCCCATTTATACTTGTGTTGTTAGAATAGCGAAATAAAGAAGTAACCTTAGAGGATCGATCTGACAAGTCTCTAAGGGATCGATAATCGAGACTTTACTATCCTATATTACTTGACGACCACGTGCGCTTGCGTGCTCTGTGGCACCATCATGACCATCTTCTGTATCTCATATCATGAACACTCAGTACAACTCATACCTGGATGGCACGACTCATACTGTCACTCATATGATGGCTCTACATTTGTGCACTTTCTCTAAATTTATGCTACGGGTGTAAGGTATGACTCCTACCAGGATAGTACAGCTCGTCAACTTGTACTGAGACCTGCAACAACCATTTTCTGCTCTATTTCGGCCTCTTTTCCAAAATCCAACTCCCGGACCTGATTTCCTTAAAAAAAGGTAAAAGCACTTAATATCCGTATAAACACACCTAAGTACAAGCATTTTTCCTATGTTTTAAGAATCGAAAGTGTTATAAATTCGTGGCACATCAAGCATAGACCCCGAATGTAACATGATACCTAGAACCATGAATGACTCAAAGCTAACCCATGGTACATTTATATCATAAGCATAAGCATATAACTAAGCAGAAACATGCATACGATATGGAATAAGTAGAAGTCTAAGAGATCATGAAATGTAAAAGTTAGGGAAACAAATAAAACCATTGAATATCTATACATGATAGTCTGAAAAGACTTTAAACTGAGATGAGCTAAAGGGACAAGCCCCCAACTAGCTGTACTAAGTCTTAAAACCGAAATGACTGACTGTAAACATAAGCCATAACTGATGTCTTTAGATGATTAGGACTCACAAAGATTGAGTTGATTCTTGACCAAGAGCAAATCTAGTAGTGGGAATGAGACTGAACACCCGAGTCTATATCATGAGATGATAGAGCACAAAAATATGTAATCAGTACTTTGAATGTACTGAGTATGGAGGATAAGTAATATATGAGAGTAAGGAAAACATGTTGTAAATGATGATCTTGATTTAGTCATAAAACATGAGCTTTTCATCGTAAACTAAAGTATATTGACCCAAGATTTTGAAAACAAAATCATAAATCTTAAGATGTTCGAAATCATAGATAAAACTTATAAACTGACCAATAGGTTAAAAATACTATAAGTAATGGCATCATAAAGCATGGACATGAAAAAGTATGAAACATGTGGAACAGTGGAGGTTTCTCATAACCGACATACTCCAAGTGAACATCATGGAGCCCAACTTGTGCCCCTGCTTGGGAGGGTGTCTATACCTTACCAAGGGTGTCCATACCCTTCCAAGGGTAAGAACCATGAAGTAGTGATATAACTCATGAGCCCAATAGAGTAAGGGAGACAATCTCAATTGGAAAGGACCCTTAGGCTAGGCGCAAGGGAGACACTCTCTACTAGTGGGGACCCATTATCCTACGGTGGCACGTAGGTCTGAGACCTAGGTGCGCTGAACCTTAGCCTTCTCGGTGTTAAATACTACTCCCAAAGCATACATAGTGCTCATAATCATACATGAAACATGTGTTTCGCATGGACTAGTTTAAAAACATGATGAATTCATACATTCCTAAGCATACATTAACAATACATTAAAAAAATGTTGAAGACTCGGCCATGATACAAAGACTTTATATTCATGAGATTCATACATACTTGAGTAAAATCATGCTAACTTGAAAATAGAAAATCATGAGTTTTTTTGATAATGTAATCATAATCAATCATAAGTAGAATCATGAGAGAATTAAATCTATACGAGATCATAGAGTTCTGCATAAAAAGGGGTCTAACTCATGATATTCATGAAAACCATAGACTTGAAGAATGGAATTCATAAAAATAGACTTGTGATTTGGGCATGATGGTGGAAGAAATCCCCTATTCATGATCCCACATAGCTGGCTTGAAGAGTTTGTGACACTTGATTAAGACCCAAAAGAAATTGAGAAGAGGAACCCTAGTTATCCTTGAGAGTTCTTGAAAACTTGACCTCCAATCTATGGTGTTTAGGAGTAGAATGCAAGTTTAGGCTAGGTTTAACCCTTAAATACCCCTCTTAGGAAACCCAAAATGACCTAGTTGAGGAGTTAAAAGTATAGAATGTTACAAAAATAGCCTTAACAAATTGCACTAAAAAGTTTCCTCTCCATTCATCACGACGCATACTACGAGTAGTTGGCTGTCACCACAACTAACGAGGACCTCTTATCCTATAGAGGCACGTAGTTTTGAGACCTAGGTGCACTGAACCTCAGCCTACTCGGTGTTAAATACTACTTCTAAAACATACATAGTGCTCATAATCATACATAAAACATGGGGTTTTTCATGGGATAGTTTAAGAACGTGATGAATTAATAAATTCCTTGACATACATGAACTAGCGATGAAATCAAATGCTGAAAATATAGCCATAATACATAAGTTTGATATTCATGGGATTCATACATACTTGAGTAAGTCATGCTATCTTGAAAATAGAGAATCATGAGAGCTTTTAATAGAAATCGTATAATCATAAACATAAAACATAAGTATAATCATGAGAGAATCAATTTCATAATAGATCATTGAATTTTTCCATAAAATGGTCTAACCCTAAAAATTCATGAAAATCATATTTGGAAACATGGAAAAATTAATTTCATGAAGTCATAGTTGAGATAGGGCATAAGGGTGTAAGAAATCCCCCATTCATGATCCCACATACCCGGGCTTGATGAGATCTTCACTTAACTTGAGACCCATGAGAATTGGAGAAGAGGAACCCTAGCTCACTTGAGAATCCCTTAAGAGCTTGATTTCAATCTACGGTGTTTGGGGAGTAGAATAGGAGTTTAGGCTAAGTTTAACCCTTAGATACCCCCCTTAGGAAACCCACAATGGCTTGGTTTAGGAGTTAAAAGCATAGAAAGTTATGATAATACCCTTGGAAACTCGCATAAAAATTTAGCCTGTTTAGTGCCACGGAACGTGATACCCTACCACGGCTTGTGGTGACCTATCGTGATCACCGGGGCCATGTTGATCACTCCCTGGTATCCTCACACAGACAGGTAGTACGAGTCCTATCCTAGGAACCGGTATATGTGCTCCTACCTCTTAAAGCCAAATCAGCCATTCTCTGATCTTTATGTCACGGATGGTTACTACGGCTCATACAACCTAATTACTGCTCATATTGAGACTCATATTCACTGAAAAAATCCTAAACATTTATCCACAGCCCTTACAAGGACTAGAGATCCATACCACGACTCATTGTACGGTCTGTCCAGTTCCAAAAGTTTAGTTTTTCTACTAGTTTCTACTTCATGTCTGGGATTTGATCTTAGGAAATTTTAGGGTGTTACATTTGGCCTCATCGTGTCTCTTTCTTTTTTTATTTTAAATTCTAACATATTCTATCTTTTCATAGGCTTGTCCAAGGGATCTTTTGAGACCCAAGCAGTCGACTTTGTGGTTGATCTATTAGCTTCTGCTCCTCACATTTCTCAAACAATGTAGAAGAAAAGAGTCCACACCTCTATTTATTAACCAAAGAAATCTTAATTGTCCACCATTATTCCTCTTCAAAAGAAGAGGAACATCCCAAACCCAATTTCCTCCAGATCTACTACTATAGTTGGGGCTATGTCACGACCCGAACATAAGTCGGATCGAGACAGGGGACAAAAAACCCCGAGAGACTCCATGTCGACCCATGGCATGATCATACATATAACTCAATCATAGATAAGCGGAAGATCATCACAAATAACATAGCGAAAGTCTAACCAAAACACAACATCTAATTACATGCACAAGTCCAAAGCTGAAATATAATTATGTCCAAAAAGACTCTAATACTGAAGAGTTGATGGGACAAGACCCCAGATAACTCACTAAAATCTGAAAACTGAAAAGACGTAATACAACTGGTAAGAAGGGCTCTCGCAAGATGAGGACTCACCAACTGAAACTGAGAGGTGCTAACTCCGAAAGTCTGAATAGTGGTGGGACGGAGTCTGGATATCGGAGCCTTTATCATGAAATAATACAGCATAGAGTATGCGGTCAGTACGTGGAATGTACCGAGTGTGCAAGGTAAGTAAAAATGGATAGTTAAAATAATAAGAGTTCAAAAGAGTAGGACGACATACCTATAACATAGATATCATAATATAAACATAAGACTTAAGGTTTTCAAAACAATCATAAATCATTCATAATTGTTATACCCCGTAGAATTCCCGGCACTTAGATGACCTATTCGCACGTTGTTTAAGTATATTTGAAAGCCATACGTGTTGGATAAAGGCCCGGGAAAAGATCGGATGAGAAGCCCGTCGAACCATCGCGGAAGGAGCCGAGGCAGAGCCCCTCCGCGATGGCAGCGTGTCACGGAGGAGAGGCCTCCGTGATGGCTCCGTGACACGTTGTCCTTGTCCAGGCCCAAGTATATAAAGCCCCCACTTCGGTTTAAACTCATTCATCACTTAATAAATTTCCAGAAACGCAGTGAACAGAGGGAAAACGAAGGAAAATTATATATTTCCATCCGATTACGCTGGCAAACGCTGCCCGAACTCAAATTAATCCTAGATACCCAAGTATTTAGCAGCAGAGAGCGTTTCTACGGATTTAGTTTCGTGAAATACGGCCAACAAATCGGCGAGCCACCGAACTAAGGTAAGTAGAATGGCTCTAAATTAATGTCTATGTGTTCTTAGCTGAGAAGTGAATACTTCTCCATTCTAGGTCGCTGAAAAATAGCGAGTTTTCGACCGTCTTTCGATAAGCCTAAGTTTAGGCTATAAACTATATCGAAAGTGACGTTGCCTTTTGAAATAAAGTTGTATTTAGTATTGATTGACGTATTTATGAATGCAGTTGGGAGAAAATAGTGGAAGTACCGGCCGAGCCTCGTCCGGCGGACGAATAATTCAAAGATAAGGTATGTAAAGTTAGTTTCCTCGGCAAGTTAAGAAATATTGAGACAGTATGGTAATTTACAGACCAGTAGAATGTTCAGAAGTCGATTATTGTGTTATTATGAATATTGGTGCAATATGAGAAGTTTTGGGTTGTAACGTGTACGAGACCTATCTGCATGATATAGATTCTGACGTGAGTATTAAAGATTGCCCAGTATATTCAGTATGTGATGTAATATGCCATGTTAAGATATTGTTGTGTTTAGCTGGAACCTCGCGAAGTAGTACAGTATCCGTAAAACATTTCAGAAATAGAATAGTAACTAAATAGAGTTTAGTAAGCATGTTAGAAATAGGAAATTATGTTAATACAGAAACTCAGTAAACAGTGTAGCTTCCAGCAGAAACACCTTCTTGTATAACCTTTGCCCCAGTACAGTTTGACAGGAGGCTATATTCATAATTATACTTACCTGTCTCAGCATGTATCAGACACTTATAGATTGCTATTATTAGCTCAGTATGTGATTTATATGATACCTTACACCTGTTAGCCTTAGCTTATGAGATACACAGACAGCATGACTAGTTGAGACCGTTGTATTGATTGGGGTTGGATTACCTAGCATCCCTGACCTCCCAAGGTTAATAGCTGTATCGACTCGTCCGCCAGAGGGCGAGGATACGTCACTCTACGGAGTGATATGCCGTCCTGTAAGGGGACGAAGATGGGATGCCAGTTTTCCCCATATTGTGCCTTGGTCGGCCCTTATACACCCCCGTCGATCGGGTATGCCCGGGGTGTTGATTTAGAGTCCTTCGGACTCAGGTACAGTTATAGTGAGGGGCTCAGCGAGCCCAAGTGCATACCTAGGGACCGGCAGGATGCTTACAGCCACTATAGGAGATGGGATGACCGGGGTAGGGGCATAGACTCTGTGTTGATTGTACCTCCCGGCTTATGGGAGCCGGGTAAGGTTTGTGTATGCTGTGTTATGTTATGTATGTTATGCTACGTTATATTAGACGTGAGTAGATTAGTAGTAGAATGATACGCCTCCAGATATGACATCTACTCCTCTCAGTATGATTGAGAACAGGTACGACTTACATCATCAGACAGATAATCTAGTTCTTCCTATTTCAATTTTGTCAGTTATGTTATTGATTTCAGATATATTTTCAGTCATTGCTTTACATACTTAGTACCAGGGTACTGACGCCCGGTGGGGCGCTGCATTACTTGCCTGCAGGTACTCATAGACGAGCAGGTGATTCTACGTGACTCCCTGTCAGTGGTCGAGTATTCAGCTCCAGTCATCCGGAGGCTGAATTTCAGAGGTGTAGCTCAGTTCCTTTTGTTGTATATTATGGGTAGGTCGGGGCCCTGTCCCGATCAGTTCTACTGCTATTCCTAGAGGCTTGCAGTCTGTGTATATTCCCTGTGGTCAGATGAGCCGGTCGTGTGAGGCCGTGCAATTGTATAGTTGCCTTTACTCTTTCTTTCTTTTGTAATGGCCATGTGGGGCCATAGTTTGCCAGTAGTGGTGACCTTGCTGGTCACGTAGCTTTTCAGTATTTTATGTTTGAGTTACAAATAACTAGACAGCATGGTGGCCTTGTCGTCCGCATAGGTTTCCCTGAA
This sequence comes from Datura wrightii, assembly GCA_035772735.1. Taxonomy (NCBI): domain Eukaryota; kingdom Viridiplantae; phylum Streptophyta; class Magnoliopsida; order Solanales; family Solanaceae; genus Datura; species Datura wrightii. The sequence continues at coordinate 105,609,621 of JASDFA010000007.1, forward strand.
TTACTATGTTCCTGGTCAGCTGTTAGTACAGGTACAGAAGGCTATAGGCCAATGGGCCGGGGGCTGTATTTACAGCCGTTATATAGCCCTTTGTTTCCAGAAATGTGAGTTAGAGCCAGCCAGGCGCCAGATGCGCCCAGGCTTAACAGTCCAGCAGGTCAGGTCCTAGTAGGGCACCAGGTGCCAGTCATACCCCCCAAGGTGGGGTGTGACAAACTTGGTATCAGAGCAGGTTGTGTTCCAGGGAGTCTGTAAGCCGTGCTAAGTAGAGTCCTGTCCATGGATGTGTTGTGCACCACATACTATGGGTAGGAGGCTGCAAGGCATGATAGGATGGTTGTCTTTTATTCTGATTCAGTCGTGCTATAGAGCGGTACAGTATAGGGTTGAGTCACTAAGAGCTTACCATATTCTTTGGTTACAAATAATGTCAGACCAGCAACATCCTACCACAAGTCGGAGCTTAGACATTGCAGCAGGGGAGGGCACCAGCAGGATGCCTCCCCCTCATTTGGAGATAGCCCAATCAGAAGGCCCTACAGAGGCTTCATCTCAGCCTCCTCAGCAGTCTCCACCACGTCAGGAGCCATTTGGTGCGACAGTACCTTCAGCAGTCCCTATACCGACACCCTCCGACCAGGAGGTTAGGAGTGCTGTAGTTATGTTAGCACAGATGATGGCTGCTCAGCGTCAGCAAAAGCCATCTACAGTTGCAGAATCTTCATGAGGGCCCGGTAGTTCGAGGGTCCGAGAGTTCTTAGCCCTGAACCCCCCACAGTTCACAGGCACGGACCGAACAGAGGACCCTCAGGATTTTCTAGATCAGATGCAGAGAATCTTCAGGGTTATGCATGCTACGCCTACTGAGTCAGTTGAATTGGCCGCATTCCGGTTACGAGATATTGCGGTATTATGGTATGAAAGCTGGGAGAGGTCCCGAGGGAGAGATGTTTCCCCTCCCACCTGGTCCAGCTTTTCAGGAGCCTTTCTAGATCACTATTTGCCGCGGGAGATCCGACAGGCTCGGGTAGATCAGTTCCTACATCTAAAATAGGGGGCCATGAGTGTTCGGGAATATTCCTTGCGGTTTGACTCTTTGGCTCGATATGCACCGGCCTTTGTGGATACCATGGCATCCAGAGTGCACCGTTTTATTATGGGGTTGAACCCAGAATATGTCGAGACTTGTATCACGGCCACACTGCGAGAGGACATGGATATTTCCCGAATCCAGGAATTTGCCCAGAATATTGAGGGCATCAGACAACGACATCGGGAGATCAGAAGGGTCAATCAGGAGCAGCATCACTGGGATAGGCCAGCTGAGTTACAGAGAGAAGCCCGGGAAGGACCCAGGCCACGATTGTCAGACAGGCCGTCCAGGCCCCCGCCTCCGCCACAGTTACAGGGAGGCAGATTCAGCCGCAGGGGGCAGTCAGAGGCTGGTAGAGGTTCGCAGACGGCAGACTCACCATTACAGAGGAGGGCGGAGCAGAGTAGGTATACCCTACCACTTTGCCCTATATGCAGTCGACGTCATTCTGGAGCATGCAGGTATGGTTCTACCGCATGCTATATTTGTGGCCAAGAAGGCCATTTGATGAGAGATTGCCCAGCCAGAGGTCGTGAGGACCGGAACAGACAGGATAGGGCATCAGCAGGATCGCGAGTTACAGCATCCCCGACTAGGCGCAGGCCCTCAGTTTCAGCAGGTAGGGGTCGGGGCAGATCAGGGGCCTCCAGTACAGGTGCGGGTCCAAGCCGCACATATGCCTTACCAGGGAGGCAAGATTTAGAGGCATCGCCTGATGTTGTGATAGGTATGCTAACTATCTGCTCACACCCTGCTTATGTGCTAATTGATCCAGGGTCTACCTTGTCCTATATTACTCCATTTGTGGCACGGAAGTTTAGTATTGTACCAGAATCATTACAGCAGCCCTTCTTAGTATCTACGCCCGTCGGTGACTCTATCACAGCTAGCCGAATTTACCGCGGGTGTACAGTAGAGGTTGCTGATCGTCAGACTACAGTAGATCTGGTCGAGTTAGAAATGATAGACTTCGATGCCATAATGGGTATGGATTGGTTAGTACCATGTTTTGCTAATGTTGAATGTTGGACCAAAACGGTCCGATTCCACTTCCCGGGGGAGGCAGTACGGGAGTGGAAAGGCAGCACCGCGACGCCAAAAGGTAGGTTTATTTCCTACCTTCAGGCGAGAAAGTTGATATCTAAGGGGTGTATTTACCATCTTGTCAGAGTTCAGGATGTCCAGGCAGAATCTCCGACACTCCAGTCTATCCCAGTGGTAAATGAATTCCCAGATGTACTTCCTGATGAGTTACCTGGTATTCCCCCAGAAAGGGAAATAGATTTTGCCATTGATTTGTTACCAGGCACTCAGCCAATATCAATACCTCCTTATCGGATGGCTCCTGCAGAACTCAGGGAATTAAAGGAGCAGTTGAAAGTCTTGTTAGATAAAGGTTTTATCAGGTCGAGTACTTCCCCGTGGGGTGCGCCAGTCTTGTTTGTGAGAAAGAAAGATGGCTCGCTCCGAATGTGCATAGATTATCGGCAGCTAAACAAAGTTACAGTAAAGAACAAGTATCCGCTTCCCAGAATTGATGACTTATTTGATTAGCTACAGGGAGCCAGATACTTTTCTAAAATTGACTTGCGGTCCGAATATCACCAGGTCCGAGTACGTGAGAGGGATATTCCTAAGACAGCATTCAGGACCCGATATGGGCATTTTGAATTTCTGGTTATGTCCTTCGGGTTAACGAATGCCCCAGCAGTCTTTATGGACCTGATGAACAGTATTTTCAGACCTTTCCTGGACTTGTTCGTGATAGTATTCATTGATGACATTCTGGTGTATTCTCGCTCTGAAGCAGATCACCAGACTCATTTGCGGACAGTACTCCAGATTCTTAGGGACTGCCAGTTGTATGCTAAGTTTTCGAAGTGTGAATTCTGGCTTAACTCAGTGGCCTTTTTAGGGCATATTGTCTCAGACACTGGTATACAGGTAGATAAGTAGAAGATAGAAGCAGTTAAGTCATGGCCGAGACCTACCACCCCGACCGAAGTTCGTAGCTTTCTGGGGTTGGCAGGATACTATCGGAGGTTCGTTGAGGGATTCTCAACCATTGTAGCACCTTTAACGAAATTGACATAGAAAGCAGCAAATTTTCAGTGGACGGAGGCATGCGAGCAGAGTTTTCATGAACTGAAAGATAGATTGACCTCCGCCCTAGTATTAGTTTATTGTGACGCGTCAGGTATCGGATTGGGCTGTATATTGATGCAGCATGGCAGAGTAATTGCATATGCTTCCAGATAGTTGAAAAAGCATGAAAAGAATTACCCTACCCATGACCTAGAATTGGCCACAGTAATTCATGCCTTGAAGATGTGGAGGAATTATCTGTACGGAGTTCATGTTGATATTTATACCGATCACAAGAGCTTACAGTACATTTTTACTCAGAGGGAGTTGAATCTGCGGCAACGCCGCTGGTTGGAGCTGCTGAAAGATTATGATGTGAATATTTTATACCACCCCGGAAAAGCTAATGTTATAGCAGACGCCCTGAGCCGTAAGTCAATGGGGAATTTGGCGTATTTGCGACCTGAGAAACAGAAATTAGCTAAAGAAATTCATCAGTTAGCTGATCTAGCCGTTCGAATAATGGAAACAGAATATAATGGAGTAGTAATTCAGAATTCTGCAGTGTCATCATTAGTTACAGAGGTAAAAGGACGACAGTATGAGGATCCCGATTTAGTCCAGCTCAGAGATAGAGTTCAGAAGGGTAAGGAGCCAGATTTTCAGATAACCGACGGTGGTGTGCTACGCTGTAAGGGCCGCCTTTGTGTCCCGAATGTCTCAGGACTTCGTGAGCAGATTATGCACTAGGTACATTACGCTCGCTATTCCCTTCATCCAGGGGCGACGAAAATGTACCACAACATCAGAGACATCTACTGGTGGCCAGGTATGAAAACTGAGGTAGCTGAATTTGTATCTAGGTGTGCTAATTGTCAGCAGGTGAAAGCAGAGCACCAGAAACCGGGTGGTTTGACGCAAGAAATAATGATACCTACGTGGAAATGGGAAGCAATAAACATGGATTTTGTAACAGGGTTACCCCGTACTAGACGCAGAAATGATTCCATTTGGGTGATAGTTGATAGGCTGACAAAATCAGCTCATTTCCTGCCAGTATGGGCTACTTTCTCAGCTGAGGATTATGCCGAATTGTATATCAGAGAAGTAGTTAGATTACATGGGGTGCCGGTATCTATCATTTCAAACAGGGGGGCACAGTTTACAGCTAGGTTCTGGCAGTCGTTTCAGAAAGGTCTGGGGACGCAGATTAATTTGAGCACAGCATTCCATCCTCAGACAGACGGGCAGGCTGAACGTACAATTCAGACGCTCGAAGATATGCTACGAGCGTGTGTGTTAGATTTTGGGGGTAGCTGGGATGAACATCTCTCGTTAATCGAATTTGCTTATAATAACAGCTACCATTCAGCTATTCAGATGGCGCCTTTCGAGGCATTGTACGGGCGAAAATGTAGATCGCCGGTGGGCTGGTTTGAAACAGGAGAATCAGCATTAGTTGGCCCAGACATTGTTCGGCAGTCCGAGGAAAAGATAAAGCTTATCCGAGAACGTTTACTGACCGCTCAGAGACGCCAGAAGTCATACGCAGATAGACGGCGCAGAAATCTAGAATTTTCGGTAAACGACTGGGTATATCTGAAAGTATCCCCGATGAAAGGGGTAATGAGGTTTGGCAAGAAAGGCAAGCTTAGCCCAAGATTTATTGGGCCGTATCAGATTCGGCGAAGAATAGGCCGCGTAGCATACGAGTTAAACTTGCCTCCAGAGTTAGCGTCGGTTCACCCAGTATTCCAGGTTTCTATGTTAAGAAATTTCGTAGGGGACCCTTCCACAGTAGTTCCAGTTCAGAATGTTCCGGTTACAGAAGAGTTAGCCTATGAAGAGGTTCCCGTAGCTATCCTAGACAGACAGATTTGAAGGCTGAGAACTAAAGATGTTGCATCTGTCAAAGTATTGTGGCGTAACAGAAATCGGGAGGAAATGACGTGGGAGGCTGAAGAAGATATGAAAACCAGATACCCTCACCTATTTCAGGCCTAGTCAGACGACAGGTATGTCCGTATCATTACTTATACAGTATCTTACGATTGTATGTTTGTAAATGATAAAGAAGAAGTGATATTTAGTTGTCCAGTGAATCTTAGAATATTGTGTGCAGTGCCTGTGTTGGACTTTTTTGCATTTCAGGTTTTTGCGATAGTCCATATTACAGGGGAAACTCTACCGAAATTTTTCTAGAAAGTAAAGTAAGTAGTCCTCTAGATGACAGTATACATTCGAGGACGAATGTTCCTAAGGGGGGGAGAATGTTATACCCCGTAGAATTCCCAGCACTTAGATGACCTATTCGCACGTTGGTTAAGTATATTTGAAAGCCATACGTGTTGGATAAAGGCTCGGAAAAAGATCGGACGAGAAGCCCGTCGAACCATCGCGGAAGGAGCCGAGGCAGAGCCCCTCCGCGATGGCAGCGTGTCACGGAGGAGAGGCCTCCGCGATGGCTCCGTGACACGTTGGCCTTGTCTAGGCCCAAGTATATAAAGCCCCCACTTCAGTTTAAACTCATTCATCACTTAATAAATTTCCAGAAACGCAGTGAACAGAGGGAAAACGAAGGAAAATTATATATTTCCGTCCGATTACGCTACCAAACGCCGCCCGAACTCAAATTAATCCTAGATACCCAAGTATTTAGCAGTAGAGAGCATTTCTACGGATTTAGTTTCGTGAAATACGGCGGAAAAATCGGCGAGCCACCGAACTAAGGTAAGTAGAATGGCTCTAAATTAATGTCTATGTGTTCTTAGCTGAGAAGTGAATACTTCTCCCTTCTAGGTCGCTGAAAAATAGCGAGTTTTCGACCGTCTTTCGATAAGCCTAAGTTTAGGCTATAAACTATATCGAAAGTGACGTTGCCTTTTGAAATAAAGTTGTATTTAGTATTGATTGACGTATTTATGAATGCAGTTGGGAGAAAATAGTTGAAGTACCGGCCGAGCCTCGTCCGGCGGACGAATAATTCAAAGATAAGGTATGTAAAGTTAGTTTCCTCGGCAAGTTAAGAAATATTGACACAGTATGGTAATTTACAGACCAGTAGAATGTTCAGAAGTCGATTATTGTGTTATTATGAATATTGGTGCAATATGAGAAGTTTTGGGTTGTAACGTGTACGAGACCTATCTGCATGATATAGATTCTGACGTGAGTATTAAAGATTGCCCAGTATATTCAGTATGTGATGTAATATGCCATGTTAAGATATTGTTGTGTTTAGCTGGAACCTCGCGAAGTAGTACAGTATACATAAAACATTTCAGAAATAGAATAGTAACTAAATAGAGTTTAGTAAGCATGTTAGAAATAGGAAATTATGTTAATACAGAAACTCAGTAAACAGTGTAGCTTCCAGCAGAAACACCTTCTTGTATAACCTTTGCCCCAATACAGTTTGACAGGAGGCTATATTCATAATTATACTTACCTGTCTCAGCATGTATCAGACACTTATAGATTGCTATTATTAGCTCAGTATGTGATTTATATGATACCTTACACCTGTTAGCCTTAGCTTATGAGATACACAGACAGCATGACTAGTTGAGACCGTTGTATTGATTGGGGTTGGATTACCTAGCATCCCTGACCACCCAGGGTTAATAGCTGTATCGACTCGTCCGCCAGAGGGCGAGGATACGTCACTCTACGGAGTGATATGCCGTCCTGCAAGGGGACGAAGATGGGATGCCAGTTTTCCCCATATTGTGCCTTGGTCGGCCCTTATACACCCCCGTCGATCGGGTACGCCCGGGGTGTTGATTTAGAGTCCTTCGGACTCAGGTACAGTTATAGTCAGGGGCTCAGCGAGCCCAAGTGCATACCTAGGGACCGGCAGGATGCTTACAGCCACTATAGGAGATGGGATGACCGGGGTAGGGGCATAGACTCTGTGTTGATTGTACCTCCCGGCTTATGGGAGCCGGGTAAGGTTTGTGTATGCTGTGTTATGTTATGTATGTTATGCTACGTTATATTAGATGTGAGTAGATTAGTAGTAGAATGATACGCCTCCAGATATGACATCTACTCCTCTCAGTACGATTGAGAACAGGTACGACTTACATCATCAGACAGATAATCTAGTTCTTCCTATTTCAGTTTTGTCAGTTATGTTATTAATTTCAGATATATTTTCAGTCATTGCTTTACATACTTAGTACCAGGGTACTGACGCCCGGTGGGGCGCTGCATTACTTGCCTGCAGGTACTCATAGACGAGCAGGTGATTCTACCTGACTCCCTGTCAGTGGTCGAGTATTCAGCTCCAGTCATCCGGAGGCTGAATTTCTGAGGTGTAGCTCAGTTCCTTTTGTTGTATATTATGGGTAGGTCGGGGCCCTGTCCCGATCAGTTCTACTGCTATTCCTAGAGGCTTGCAGTCTGTGTATATTCCCTGTGGTCAGATGAGCCGGTCGTGTGAGGCCGTGCAATTGTACAGTTGCCTTTACTCTTTCTTTCTTTTGTAATGGTCGTGTGGGGCCATAGTTTGCCAGTAGTGGTGACCTTTCCGGTCACGTAGCTTTTCAGTATTTTATGTTTGAGTTACTGATAACTAGACAGCATGGTGGCCTTGTCGGTCGCATAGGTTTCCCTGAATTACTATGTTCCTGGTCAGCTGTTAGTACAGGTACAGAAGGCTATAGGCCAATGGGCCGGGGGCTGTATTTACAGCCGTTATATAGCCCTTTGTTTCCAGAAATGTGAGTTAGAGCCAGCCAGGCGCCAGATGCGCCCAGGCTTAACAGTCCAGCAGGTCAGGTCCTAGTAGGGCACCAGGTGCCAGTCATACCCCCCAAGGTGGGGTGTGACAATAATCATAATCATAAGTTAAAAACATTATTAAACATGACTTGAGCAAAAGTGCATAAACATAACCATGCATAAATAATGAGGAACAATGGGAGGACTCGTTATAACCGACACCATCGTGGTAGAGCCTTACAAGATGGCCCAACTATCTCACTTATATAGGCAGAGTCATCCCAAGCTTTCCAGGCAAAGGACGTGCAGTATGTGATATCACAAAGAGGAGATCAATTAATATTGGAATACGGTGGCACGTAGTTTTGAGTCACCGGCGTAGTCCTTTGAACGTCGGGCTACTCGGTGGTAGAAACTGCTCCCAAAAACATGCACATTAGGCTTGTATAGTAACCTTAACATCATTCATAATGTTCATGGCCAAATAAATAACAACATTATTATTCCCCATTTAAAATACATGTTTAGCCATGAACAAAGGCCCATGAATTGGCCAAGAGTCATAAATCCATAAATCATGAAATCTATGCATACTTGTAAACATGTATAAACTTGACATTTCATAAATCCATGATAAGTACTTGAGAGAAATCAAATCATAAAGCATGAATCACAATTTAGCTAGTTAAGATCATGATTTTAATAAAATCATAGCTTGACTTTTCATAAACATTCATAATTGGGAATAATTGGATTTAAAAATCAAATCTATAAACTTATATTTAAAATAGTCACAAAATCTGCCCATATATAATAAAACAACTTTAGAAACATGCTTGGATCATACCCACGATTGATACTTAGAGAATTCATACATTGGGTAAAAACCCCATAGACTCAACAATTAGAATTTTCATGAATTGGGAGGAAATTGGGCATGGGTGTGGACTGTTGCACAGATTCATGGTCTTACATACCTGAATCAATCTGATTTCACAAATTCTTTGATTTCCCAAGGAAGAATTGAGGAAGATCTTTGAAGAACTAGCCTTGATAACCTCTTAAACTTCTAAACTTGTATGCATGAATTAGGATAGGCTTAGAATGACTTAACGCTTTTTAAAATACTCCATTCTGACCTTAAAACGACGTAGTTTAGTCCTTAGAAATATAGAAATTACGAAAAAGACCTTAATAAACTTGCAGGGAAAAGCAGACTGCCAGTCCCAATGAGGGACTGGATGAGTCGTCGTCCCTGGCCATGACTAATGGTCTACATTCGTCATGAACACTGCCAATAAATCTGCTGAAGGTTACCACGAGGGACACCAGGACTAGTGGTGTACCCGATGAGTCGTGGTGACCAATCTGTTAGGTCCACTGCCAAAATTTTCCAACTTTTGTCCAACTCTTGTCCACGGCTCACATGACGACCCGTGGTGCTGACCACGACTCGTCCTATGACCTGGTGCAGAAATTCCTATTTTCTTTGTTTTAACTTCAGCGTCTGATCTTAGGGCTTTCGGGGTATAACAATATCTCCTCCTTAGGAATATTCATCGTCAAATATTGAAAATCATACAGAAAAGCCGAGAAATGCAATTATCATACTCAAATAATGAACATACATGTTGAAAACTTAACTCCGATTTGAACTACATGACTGAACTGAATTCCTAAATCACACATACATCCATTAAAATGAAAGAAACTGACGTACATGATCTGCACATGAAACTGAATAGAGTATTGAAGGAGGAATCCGATACCTCAGGTTGAAACTGAGCCAGAAGGGAATAGATGTGGGTATTTATCCATCATATCTGATTCGGCTTCCTTACATAGCCCCCTCAACCTGCTGATTCCTCCAATAAAACTTGACTAAAGATACTTCTTTGTTTCTTAGCCTTCGAACCTAACGATCCAGTATCCCCACCAGAACCTCTTAATAACTAAGGCTGTCTTTCATGCCGACACTGTCCACCGGAATAACTAGAGCTGGATCACTCAAACATTTCTTTAAGAGAGATACATGGAAAACTAGATGGATTGAAGCTAATTCCTAGGGCAACTCAAATTCATATGCTACCTTGCCAACCCGTTTCACAATCCGATATGGGCCAACATAACAGGGATGAAGTTTCCCTTTCTTTCCGTACCTCATCACTCCATCATGGGAGACACCTTTAGAAATACCCAACCATTGACTTCAACCTTAAGTTCTCTTCTCCACACATCCGGATAAGATTTTTGGTGATTTTGAGTTGTTTTCAACCTATCCCTTATAAGCTTAAATTTCTCCATAGCCTCATGAACTGAATCTGATCCTGTCATCGCAACATCACCGACTTCAAACCAATCAACAGGCGATCTACATCTCCGCCCATTCAGAACCTCAAACAGAGCCATCTGAATGCTGGAACGGTAGCTGTTGTTATACGCAAACTCAATGAGAGGCAAATGATCATCCCAACTAGCCTTGAAGTTAACCACACACGCTCTCTACATGTCCTCGATAGCCTGAATAGTCTGCTCCGTCTGACCATCCATTTGCGGGTGAAATGTTGTGCTGGGCTTGACCTGAGTACCAAGTCCCTTTTGAAACGATCTACAAAACTGGAAGGTGAACTGAGTATCTCTATCTGATATGATGGACAAGGGAACTCCAATCAACCAAACCAGCTCTTGAATGTACAACTTAGCATAATCCTCTACTGAATTGGTGGTTTTGACTAGTAGAAAGTGAGCTACTTTGGTCAACCTATCAACAACCACCATAGTGGAGTCATACTATCGACGAGTGCCAGGCAACATTGTGATGAAGTCCACATTGATCTCCTCCCACTTCCAAGTAGGAATACTGATGTCTTAAGGTACACCTCTCTATGCTCCACTTTCACCTGTTGACAATTCAGAAACTTAGCCACAAATTCTGCAATGTCCTTCTTCATGCCATTCCACCAATAGACTTCCCGTAGGTCATGGTACATCTTGGTGGCACCTGGATGTATGGAATATCTGGAACCATGAGCCTCGTGCAACATCTGATCTCTCAATTCATCAACATTCGGAACACACAGACGACCCTGATATTGGAGAACACCATCTCCCCTTTAGGGAACACCTCTACAAATTCTGATTCTGAACGGCTTCCTTTAACTTCACCAAGATAGGATTCTCGTCTTGTCTAGCTTTTACATCAGTCACCAAGGATGATTCTGATCCGTTCTGAACAATAACACCACTATCAGTTGAATCAAACGAACGAACTCCCAACCGTGCAAGCCGATGCACATCCTTCACCAACTCCTTCCTCTCATCATCTACATGGGACACACTCTCCATAGAAAGCCTACTAAGAGTGTCTCCACCACATTAGCCTTGCCCGGATGGTAAAGGACACTCATATCATAATCCTTGAGTAACTCCAACCACCTCCTTTGGCGTAGGTTTAGATCCTTCTAGGTAAACACATATTGCAGGCTTTTTTGGTCCGTACATACATCTACATGGACCCCGTACAAATAGTGTCTCTAAATCTTAAACTCAAACACTACTGTCTCCAATTTGAGATCATGGATCGGGTAATTCTTTTCATGAACCTTCAGCTACCTAGAGGCATATTCTATAACCATAGCATGCTGCATCAATACACAACCAAGACAGATCCTTGAAGCATCACAATATACCACAAACCCATCGGTACCCTCGGGTAGGGTTAACACCGGTGCTGAGGTGAGTCGAGTCTTCAACTCTTGGAAGCTCTTCTCAGAATCCTGCAACCATTGAAACATCACCTTCTTCTGAGTAAATTTGGTCAATGGTGCTGCAATAGATGAAAACCCTTCAACAAATCTTCGATAATAACCAGCTAAACTCAAGAAACTCCTGATATCCAAAGGATTCACCAGTCTAATCCAATTCTTCACCGCCTCTATCTTTTGAGAGTCTACCTGAACACCCGCACTTAACACCACATGACCCAAAAATGCCACTGATTTCAACCAAAACTCACATTTACTAAATTTAGCATACAATTGATGATCTTTCAAGGTTTGTAGCACCACCCTCAAATGAGTGGCATGCTCTTCCTCGCTCCAATAACATATAAGGATATAATCTCTGAAAACAATGACGAGCATGTCCACATATATCTTGAAAATCTTGTTCATCAAATCGATAAAAGCTGCATGAGAATTCGTTAGTCCAAAAGGCATAACGACAAACTCGTAATGACTATACCGAGTCCTGAAAGTTGTCTGCGAAATATTGCTCCCCGAAACCCTGAGCTGATGGAACCCATATCTGAGATCTATCTTTGAAAAGAACTTAGAACCCTGAAGCTGGTCAAACAAATCATCAATCCTGGGGAGAGGATACCTGTTCTTGATGGTGACCTTGTTCAATTGCCGATAATCAATGGACATACGAAGAGAACCATCCTTCTTACGGACAAAGAGAACTGGTGCACACCATGGGGATTTGCTAAGTCTAATGAATCCCTTGTCAAAAAGATCTTTCAACTGCTCCTTCAACTCCTTTAACTCAGCTAGAGCCATTCTGTAAGGAGAAATAGATATAGGCTGGGTATCGGGAAGAAGGTCAATACCAAAACCAATCTCCCATTCGGGAGGGATTCCGGTAAATCATCTGAGACGACTTTTGGATATTCACATACTACTGCAACTGACTGGATAGTCGGGGTCTCAAACACAGCATCCTTCACCCTAACTAGATGGTACACACAACCCTTTAAGATCATCTTTATGGCCTTGAGGTAGGAAATGAAATGACCTATGGGCACAATTGAACTACCTATCCACTCTAAACCTGGCTCACCTGAAAATTTAAACTCTAATACATGGGTTCTACAATTTAATGAGGCATAGCATGCAAATAGCCAATTCATGCCGAGCATAACATCAAAGTCGGTCATGGCTAACTCTATTAAATCTGTTGTGGTGACTTTCTGAAGGAATGTGAAAGGGCAATTTATATACACCCATCTAGCTATAACTGAATCACCAACTGGAGTAGGGACTGAGAAGGGTTCTGATAAGATTTCGGGACTAACTCTGAAACTACTAGCTACATAGGGCATCACAAAAGATAATGTCGCCCTTAGATCTAACAATGAATATACATCAAGGTGTAATACTCGTAATGTACCAGTAACAACATCTGGTGAAGTCTCCTGCTCCTGGAGGGGGGACAAGGACATAACATCTATATTGGCACTGTCCATCCCCATTACTAGTAGATGCCTCCTACTGAGCTACACGTGTTGGTGCTGCTACATATCTGGTAGCCTGAGAACAGCCTCTACCATTATCCTGTCTAGTCAAGGGACACTCTCAACGCATGTGGTCAGATCTACCGCACCCATAACAGATATCCGATCCCAACAAGCACTCTCTTGTACGATTCTTGCAACACTTCCTACAGGCTGGAAAGGTGCGCTCTACCTTCATGCTCCTCTGGTCCCTCGAACCTGAGGCCCTGCTCCTCTGGTCACCTTTGGGTCTGGATGGGACACTAACTGATGATGGCGTTGGAGCTAATTTCCTATGATGAGACTACTGGCAATTTTTGCCTCCCGATCTCTGCTGAGAGAACCCATAACTGTCTGTCTTGGCCCTCTTGGAGTCTCTCTCTCTCTCTCTTAGATACACCGCCTCCATTTGGTCGGCGTGCAAAACTATCCGGGGAAAATTAATATCCCGATGAAGCATGGCGATCATGCAATCCTTTATCCAAGTAGTCCGTCACTCCATGTACAAACCTTCTCACCTGAGCCCTCTGATCAGCCACTAGCTTTGGTGCATACCGGGACAAACGGGTGAACTCTAAAGCATACTCCTGGACTATCATCATCCCTTGCTTCAGGTTCACAAACTCCACTGCTTTAATCTCCCTCATCTCATGTGGAAAGAACCGATCCAGAAAGGTGATAATGTCTAAATATATCCTTCATACAAAGAATACGCACGGCCGAAGTATCAAAACAAGTAACCCAACGAGTGTCGGGGTCGAATCCCACAAGAACTAGTGAATGATAGTTACAAGTGTCGGTTGAGAAATTGAGGTTAGCTTGCAGCACGTAGAGTTACCATAAAAACAAATAAATTGGGGGGATTGGTGTTTTTAGTTGATTATATTGGGTAATTTGGTTTAATAAAATAGCAAAATCAACAAGATTGTCAACAAGAATGTGAAATACTAGAGGTGTGGTGTAGATGATACTCTAACTAGATAGGAACATTATAGGTCATATTATAAGTTCAATTAGTGTAAATAATCTCGGGAAGTGGGTAATTACAACTTTTCAGCCTTATAACTACCTTTACTAGAGTTTTGTCAAACCTCTTGTCACTATTTAGCTCAACCTGATTAGATTTGGATTGGTAGCAGCACTAATTTCTAGCTATTAGCTACTAATAAGTAGTGAAATTGCAATTTTAACTATTTCTAACCTAGTTTCACAATCTCTCAGCCACACCCAATATTAAATTCTCTTCTAATACTTAATTATCCTTTTACAAGCAACAATCAAGCAATAATAAATAGACCCACATCATACTCAATGAATCTTCCTTTATAGATTGAAGAGAATCTAACAGATTTACACTTATTTAAACAATACGTAGATGACTCTAGCAATACCCACTCTAATTAAGTATTGATCATCACACACCTCTAGTTAATGATTTAGCTACTCATGATTAAGAAATTCAAAAGCACATTCATCAATAAACTCATTGAATTTAATAATAATAGTAAAATCAAATCAACAAATAGTCTCCAACAATGGTTGTACCTTACTATTAAGAAGAAGAAGTAGAGAAGAGTACTTTTCAAAGTCTACCAATCAAAATCTCCTTTTCTCTGTTAAGAGAATGTTATAAATCTAAGGAAAAGATGATGTGATGCTTTGCTCTCTATATGCTCTAGTACACAGTACTTTCTCTAGAATTTATATCTAGGAAAATCTGCTCTCCCTTTTTCCTTGCTGGATAATTTTACCCCTAGGCATTATTCTAGAATCGGCGGAGGCATTGGCGATTAATTGGTACAAATTTGTGAACCGCCGGGTATATTATCTGAGTCGTCACTAAACTCCAAAGAGCATTGGCAGTTCATCCGACGTTTAGCCTATCTCAATCCGTGTCCGTGTCTTTGCTTTTCATTCTAGAAAATCAGGTGTCCTTCGGTGATCGGACCGGTGAGTCTCCATTGGTAACTCACATTTTGCCGGTGGAATTTTTCCTCAAAGGCAGTGATAATCGGCCTTTGACCGGCATTTTGCTGGTTTTCATCGGTGAACCACTGATTTGCTCTCAGTTCCTTCTTTTTGCTCCATTTTTGCTCTTTTCTACATATTTAGGCATCTCCACACAACAAAGGAAAAAAGGGCATAAAATCTAGATAATCAACTCAAGCTTAAGAACCTAATGAGTTGGTAAATTACCAACTCATCAAACCTCCACACCTGAACCAATTCTTGTCCTCATGTAATGAAATTTTCATTCATTGAAAAGCATGCCACTTCTACACAAAATTAAACATCACCAATCACCTGAGCTACGGCAACCCAAAAAAATGCTCACCAATCTCACTGAAAAAGAGAACTAAATACCCCAAAAGACCAAAACGATGAAGGTATTTCGATAGGCTACCATTTTCCACCAATAAGCTTCATGAAAGGATTCATTTAGTAAAACAAGGACATCTCTCAACCATGAAATACACATAGCATCTCAAGTAATAATCAGTGCACATTCAAAGCATGCCATAGAGTTTACACTTCTCATGCCATATTCACACATTAATTCTGAATGCCCTTGTGTCCTCAAAAAGGGATGATGCCACTAACCGAAACAAGAATCCCTGTTCTTTTTTCATGTAATCGTTGAATACACAAGGGATTGTTTGGAATATATAATCACACTCACTCTCCCAAAACAAGTCTTCATGCACACACTTGACACATCGTCTTGCCCTTCATGTAATTCGCCACTAATGTAGAGCAGCTGCACTTAGCATCATTTAGGGCTTGCGAGTTATGACATAGGATCGGGTTAAGGGTAGGATGAAAATTTTGTTGTAGTGACTAGATCATCCCTAATGCTTTTTGTGAACATACCTCCCATCAACTCCTTCCACTCACTTCACTTATTTCTTTGTTTTTGACTTTCATTTCTCAATAACCCTCCTTATAACCCATTTGACTTTCACATCTAGCCTTATCACCTCAAGAGGAAGCACCGGTTCACACAAATTGTTTTTCTCTTTTCAATTTATCCTTTTATGCATTTTGACATAATGTGGTGCTACCTCCAAACTGAAATTCTTATTTTCCCCGTTTTGCACACCCCCAAACTTAGGTTTTTGTCTCATTTCACATTTTTTATCACTCCCTTTTTCTTAGTATTAAAGCCTCGTTTCATCACTATCTTATCACTAGCATTTAGGGAGGATGGGTACCAAAGAGAGGTATTAAGAATGATCTTAAGGCTCGTAATGTGGTTGCCAAAGAAAGGGTCTAAGGCTCAACGTTAGCTGACAAGGATCGATGCTCAAGGAGGGTATATGGGTGAAGTGACTAGACAAAGGAAAGCCTAAAATCATGTTCTCAATACAACTACATCTAGGATTTCCCCTTGAGTCATATTTGGGGAAAGTTCTACACAGGAAGTCATGCATAAGACTCATAAAAAATTCCTCACTACACAAGGAATTACTCTTAAAGGGTCCACAAGAGTCATTCTCATCACAAGAATTCAAGTTAGGACATCAAAGCAGGAAAACTCATAAATCATGCAAAGAATTTACAATGTATGACAAAGAATGCTATGCTATTGCGTCAACATTTGCTCATTATCTTCATTTTCATTCCCTCATTTTAAAATTTCATTTCAACAATTTTTTTCTGTGGTTCCTCTCAAAAAAACTTCATAAGAGACTCAAAACAACATGGCATTTTCCCTTAAGAATGTCGCCACTCAATTTATCATCGGGAAATGCCAACTCGGTTCAACAAACAAAATAAAATGAAACAAAAGCGTAAACAAAAGAGTGCTCCTTGGAAAATAACTGTGATCTAAAGAAAACCCTCAGAGTTTTGATTACTACACTACTATCTACAGAGGCGAAAAAGAAATAAGACTTTGGGTCATTTCATGTAAAATTTCGCAATTTAAAGAAAAGACCCCATTTAATTACTAACCATCGCCCATCAAGAACTAAACCAAATCATTCATTAATTTTTTTCAAAATAAAACAAGCCCGGCAAGGGAAATCATCAATCATAAGAAAAAAACAGCCCGACAAGGGCTCTACTCAATCAATTTCAAACAAAAAAAGAAAACATCCATCAATGACCTCATCATCAACAACGCTCATCCCTCCCCCACTTAAAACAGTACATTGTCCCCAATGTATTCATGAAAAAGGGAATGGGACAAGAAACTCCTTGAGCGGGTCATTCTTCCTCATAGTCAGCCTCTGCATCAGCTGCACCACTGCCACTGGCCTCACCTAGCCTAGCAAAATCATCTCCCAGACCCTCGAAGAGATCATCAATAGGGCCCCAAACTGAGGAAGGAGCAACTATTGCAACATTCAGGGCGCTCATATCCGGCACTTCTGTTGAAGTCTAATTCTTCCACTATTGTACCACAATTCGGAGGGAGGTGTGTCATGACCCAAACGTACACCCGGATCATAGACACGGGACAAAGAGCCCCGAGAGACCCAAGTCAACCCATGGCATGAGCATACATCCAATTCAATCACGTGAGCGGAAGACTCAACATAAAGAACGTAGTCGTAGCATAGCTTAAGGGAAAATACGTACTAGACTTATACAATACATTGAATACAACTTGTAGTCTGATAAGCCTCTAAACATGAAAACCGGATTGATGGGAAAACTCCCCTACTAATCCAATATCTAGAAACTGAAAGAAATAACATAGAGGTATGAACATGTAGCTCTCTAAAGATGAGGACTCACCAAGTGCACTGAGATCAAGGCCGAACTATCTACAGGTGAGGATGAGCCTGAGAACTGGGACCTGTATCATGAAACGATACAACATAGAAAGTATGCAGTCAGTACGTGGAAAGTACTGAGTATGTGAGGTAAGTAAAATGGACATTTAAAACATAAAAAAAGTCCATAAAGATCATAAGAGTAGAACAACACGCTCGTATCATAAATCATAACAACATATCATATGGCTCAACGTTTTCAAAACATTCGTAACATATCATAATCATAGTCATAATAGAAGCGATTTACTTAACATGACTTGAGACAACATACATAATCATAACATGCATAAACCATGAGGAATAGTGAGAGATTCTCTTCACCGACATACCCCATGTGAGCACACATGAATCCCGACTTGTAACCCTAGTCGGGAGGATGTTCGTAACTTTTCAAGGGTAGGAACCATGAAAGTGTGATATTACCATGAAAAGGGCCATTTGGGCCAGGGACAAACATGAAAGGGGTCCCAACATACCTATGGTGGCACGTAGTTCATGAGATCCGGGGTTAAATCATGAGCCCCGAACCTACTTGGTGTTCGATACTACTCCAAAAACATATGTAGTGCTCATAATAATACGTACATTAATTCACAGTCTAGTTAAATGATGATAATATTAAACATGCTTGAACATACGTGAACTAGCCATGACTTGAGGACCGTGAGTCGGCCAAAAACATAATTCATGAGTTATAAAATTCATACATACTTGTAGATCATGCATGTATCTTGAAATTCATAAGTTTGTAGTAGATAACATAATATAATCGTAAATAAATTCATAATTCATGTTGGGATTATCAAAACACCAATGGATCAATGGATCATAAATTGATTCAACATGGGGGCAAGCATAAATAAGCTTAATTGTTTAGAAATTCAAAATTAACAATATTATAATCAATTTAAATTCCAAAGGATGATCAAAATCAGTAGATTATGATAAGATTTCAAAATCAGAAGACCCATAATTAAATCATTTAATTTTATACAAATCGAATATAAAACCCCGTGAGTTTTTAAATAAATTTTGAGTGAAATCATTGAGTAGGAACATGGGTGTGGAAGAATCCATCCATTGAAGACCTTACATAACTGGGATTATCAACTTCTAACCCTCCTTAAAAGCCCAAGAATGAAATTGAAGGAATTGAGGTGAAAATCTCTAAATCTCCCCTTAGATCACTTGTCAAAATCCTTGCATGAATGAGTGAGAGTTTAGGAAGGTTTATTTTCTTAAAAACCCATCTTTCCCAAGCCAAAATGACGTAGTTTAGGGCCTTATATCGTGAAAACGTTGAAAATACCCTTAATGAATCTGCCCAGAAAACTAGCCGGATGGAACCCACTGGTGGTACCAATGGATCGCGGGAACCACGAACGGCCCATCTTGTCTCTCGTGGAATGAACTGCTGATGACCCATTCTCGAAACCAAAAGACTAGCCTATAGGATGACCCGTGCCTCAAACCTAGGAATCGTTACATCATCTATGGTTAGTCCCCTGAGCCTTGGCATCTCATTTTCTAATAGATCACACCACGAACCATCACCATGAACAACGGATTGTTGTTTCCCCCGGTCAAGCCTACTGGAAAACTTAATCCTCAAACCACAACCACAACCAATGACCCGTGGCTTCTCCTAACGAGTTGTTGGGTCTCCAGTTATATGTTACTTGATGCACCCAACTCCTTCCCATGACTGCTAACGATGACTCGTTGTTTCCCACGATGAGTCATCATAGCTCCCATGGTTTGCACTGCCACCCAACCTTTCCCCAACCACAACTCGTTACAACGACCCATGGTATGTCACCACGAGTGGTACCTTGACCCATCCTGTGACATTTTTCCCAATTTTCTGCAGTTTTCAATTTTTCACTTCCGAGTCTACTCCTACACACTTCCTAGGTATTACAATATCTCCCCTTGGGAACATTCTTGCTCGAATGTTAGAAACAAGAAGAAATCAGAGACATACAATTATCATACTCAAATTCTTACTAGTTTAATCAAAATTTTCACGGAATGACTACCTCCAAATAAAACCACATAGCTGAACTGATCTCGTACTTCATATACACTTTCATACACATAAAAGAAACTTGCACACATGAACTGAACATGAAAACTAGGTAAAGTCCTAGGGTAGAATTGGTACCTTAATTCAAAACTGAGCCGGTAGAGAATAAATGTGGGTATTTAGCAATCATATCCTCTTCGGCTTCCCATGTAGCTCCATCAACGTGCTAGTTTCTCCATAAAACCTTAACTGAGGCTACTTGTTCCTTAGCTTACGGACTTGATGAACTAATATTTCCACCGGAACTTCTTCATAACTGAGACTGTCTCTTACACCAATACTGTCAACCGAAATCACTAAAGCTGGATCTCCCAAACACTTCTTCAAAAGTGACACATGAAACACCGGATGTACTGAAGATAGCTCTGAGGGAAAATCTAACTCAAACGCCACCTTACCAGCTTTTCTCACCACTCGGTAGGGGACAACATATCGCGGATTGAGTTTCCCTTTTCTTCCGAACCAAATGACTCTCTTCATGGGAAATTCCTTGACAAATACCCAGTCATCCACATCAAACTCCAAATATCTCCTCCTCACATCCGCATGCGATTTCTGACGATTAGGAGCGGTTTTCAACTGGTCCCTTATCAATTGGACTTTTACCATTGCCTCACAAACTAAATCTTTCCCTATCACTAGCTGCCTCACCAACCTCAAACCCTCCGATGGGAGATCTAAACCTTCGCCCGTAAAGAGCCTCGAACGGTTCCATCTGGATACTGGAGTGATAACTGTTATTATAAGCAAACTCAATCAAGGGAAAATGATCATCCCAACTACCTTTAAAATCCATAACACATGCCCTCAAAATGTCTTCAAGAGTCTGGATTGTTTGTTTGGCTTGGCCATCAATTTACGAATGAAAGGCTATGCTGAGCTTGACTTGAATCCCAATTCCCTTTTGAAAAGACCTCCAGAATTGGGAGGTAAATAGTCACGCCCCACCATGGGAGGCATGACTGGCACCTGGTGCACTACTAGGATCTATACTGACTTAACTAGGCCTGTGTACTCCTGGTGCTGGCTTACTCCCCAAATCAAGAAAACAACGGGCTATATCTTGGCTGTAAATTCAACCTCCTACCAATAAGGCCTTATAGCCACCTGTAAAGGAAAATAGCTAACCAAAAATAAATAACAATACAAAATACTATGCGGGCCAACAAGACACCCATGATATCTAGTTATGACTGTAAAGTAAATTTGGTGCTGAACTAAGCTAGGGAAGACAAGGCCGTTAATTGACAGCTAAACAAGGCCCCACACGGCCAATACGTAAACTAAAACACATATAGGTTCCACATGGAAACCAAAAGCTAACCATAGGGGAATAGAAACAATCTGCAAGACTCTAGGAGTACTATTATGGTCGGGACAAGGCCCCGACCTACCCAAAACTGTACAATCAAAAGAAGTAAACCTTCTATCTATAGGCTCCGGAGAAAAGGAGCCGATACTTTAGACAATCCTGGATGAAAGCTAAGAGGGACCAGCTTCTCGTCTATATGCTCCTGCAGGCAAGTAATGCAGTGCCCCAAGAACGGGCGTCAGTACAATATATACAGAATATGTAAGGCAATAACTGAAATTGAGTGAATAAAACTTTAAAATAAAACTGAAAGTAACTGAGTGAAAGAGATAGAAATATAACCTGAATACTTATCTTCCTGTCACGTAGTCTATAAATAAATAATGCAAACAATAACCTTACCTGGACCCCATAAGTCGGAAGGTACAACCAGTACAAAATAACCCACTCGGGGCCCCCATAAGCCCTGGTGGGTACACTTCAATCTATATACCCCTAATACGGTCATGCTAAGTCATCTAAGAATTGTAGCCATCCTACTAGTCCCCTGGGTCTACAACTGAGCCTGCTCAACCCCTAATCTATAGCTGTGGCTGAGTTCGATGGACTCCTGTTGTCTGTATCACAGGTACCGAACTCGACAGGGTGTGCCAATATGGCATAAAAGTAGTATAGCCATGGAATGTACCGTATGAGGACCTTGGACCTCATATTTGCCCCTCACAGACGGCATACCGCTCCTCGGGGGCGTTGATACAGCTAGTAACCTTGGGTGGGTTATGGAGGGCTATACAGGGCATAGTCAATCCCAACTAGACATGGAATACTAGTCTCAACTAATAACAATAGCTAATCATAATAAATATGCTTATGGTATTCTTACTGGGGTTCAAACTAAGTTATGATACTGAAAAAAATAACTTGCTGAAGAGATTCGCCTTGACATACCTGGATTGATTATTTCTACTTAACTGGCGAGTATCAGATTCGTATTCAATAGCTTTTCTCAATTGAAATCGTACTATTGGGAAAATGAAACTAGTTTTAGTACTAAACTAGGCAAAAATGATAACTTTATATATAAATATTAACTATATTAAAACTTCACGAAACATAATAGAAAACGTACTATTTCCCAAGAGTTTAGAAGGGGGGAAACACTTATTTGAAGCCTGTGATCGTGTAGAAACTAGTTTGAAGCAATTCCAAGAACTTTGGCTCGGCGGGGTTATGATTCGCCGAGCGAATTTTGTGAAAATAACTATGTAGTAATTCTCCCTACATCCTTAAACTTCAATACCCGAAGTTAATTTTGAATTCAGGTAGCATTTGACAACGTAAACTGAAAGAATTTAAGTGAAAATGGCGTACTTCTGATTTCAGGACGAAGAGCTGGGTTCATATATGAAATTAAATGATCCAATTAAATATATATGTATAAGATTTGGACGATGGACGCGGGGTCCGTGGCACGGACCCTGTCACGTCGATTCACGAGCGTGCCATAGAAAGCTCAGATGATGGTTGCGCAGCGACAGCTAGTGGCACCCATGGTTGCTGAGTCTTCGGTAGGACCGGGTAGTTCGATGGCTGAGAGTTCCTTGCATTGAGTCCCCCGCATTTCACATGGACGAATCGAGACGAGGACCCTCAGGACTTCTTAGACCAGTTGCAGCGGATCTTCAAGGTAATGCATGCCATGCCTGCGGAGTCAGTTGAGTTGGCAATATTTCGGCTACGGGACATAACAATATTATGGTGCTTAGAATGAATACTAAAGGCCGACTAGAATTGTTGCCACCGAGGAGGATAGAGATTGGTTACGACCCTTAGTATTTACAAGTTATCTAAGAACTTACAGTAGTAAGCCAAGGAGGAGGATATGGTTGTCAATACCACTCGAGTGTGTATGAGAGAGTTCAGCATTAATAAACCTCCAGTAATAGTAAAGTCCAGTCAGAAAAAGGCTTAACCCATACTAGCGTGCTAATGACGGCAGAACATACCTGCGAGATAATGGTTATGACCCTACTTTGTGATATCAAAGGACAGGGAGATCATATGAATAAGATAAGCCCAAGTGCGAGTCAGAAGGGATACAAGTCAGTAGACCTGGTCGGTAACATCCTTGACAGTATGAGGCAGGAGGCACGAACCTTAGAGTTAGTCCAAGGGACCAAGATGAACGACACAAGTATCTAATGGGGGAAAAAATCGGAATCACCTCTAGGTTGAAGCAAGCTGGTGAAGTACAGGACCATTGCTAGATGTCTAAAACTAAGCATCAGACTTTCACTTAGGATATAGCGAAGTTGTAGCCTAGTTGCTGCAATATATACGGCAATTGTAGAGCTAAAGGAGTACCGACATAAAGACTTTAACCTTGTACAACCTCGAAACAAGACCCAATAGAAAGTTATTGGCCCTTAAGATAACAAAAGGCAGGGTCATAAGACCCAGATGTTGACTCTACGTTCTAAGGGTGGCAAAACTTCAAATAGCAGACCATAGCTAAGGTGCACGTGTTCGTTACTCCCAGAATTTAATGAATACACAATGGTCCAAAAAGAGAGACCTATTGAAGGCATGGAAAGAAAGAAGATATCATTGAATCATAGCAGTAGAGCTCCAATGACAGGCTAGAAAAGACGAAATAGTAGGAACTGAGCAGTCCAATATAGGAGTTGGTTATGTCTGCTAGGGAGTGGAGAGTAATTGACATGAATACAATCACAATGTTATCTTATACCAAGTGTAATTTGACATTATTTAGACTCCCTGAATGATGATGTAAAGCAGGTAAATAGGAGGTAGGCAAACCCGGGCATGTTAAAATGGGTAGACAGAAAAAGCCAAACTTATCAAGAAAAAGGGTACCAACAGCCAGGGTGGTCAAAAGTTTTAACCTAACGTCTGCGATAGGCAGCTAAGGATTGAAGCACCAGTTGGTTATTTCTAGGAACTTTGCCGAAGGAGGGCGTTATAAGGTTAGGCAAGAAGGACAAGCTTAGGCCTAGGTTTATTGGCCCATATCATATCCTTCGGAGAACAGGCGAGATGGCATATGAGCTAAAATTGCCTCCAGAGCTAGGACCTGCCCGTTCAGTTTTCATATGTCAATGCTGCGAAAGGGAATAGATGGCCCATCCCAAGATGTTCCAGTTGAGGACGTTTAAGTTACTGGGAGAGTAACCCACGAAGAGGTTCCAGTCTCCGTATTAGATCGGCAAGTTCGCTGGCTAAGGACTACCGATGTGGTCTCTATTAAAGTATTGTAGAGAAACAACAATAAGGAAGAAGCAACCTGGGAAACTGAGGGTGACATGAGATCTAGGTATCCCCACTTGTCCTAGGATTATTATATAGTTTAGATAATGTTACTACTCACCTGTTATTTTATTGCTTATGTTATCAGTATCATTCAGTCAACTACAATCTTGTTGTGAAACAGTTGTGATACTGTTATATGGAATGTGTGTGTTGGACTTTTCTACATTTCAGGCTTTTTCAGATAGTCCATATTATAGTGGAGACTATGCCGAAAGATTTCCAAAATAATAGTCCAAAAAGTTAAGCTCCTGCGAATTAAAGTAGACATTCGAGGACGAATGTTCCTAAGAGGGGAAGGAAGCTACACCCTGTAAGTTTCTAACGTTAGTTGGCCTATTCGTATGTTGGTTAAGATTTTTAGAGTGCAACACGTATAAGAAAGAGGATCGGGGAAAGATTGAGCGAGCTCGAAATCGAGACCACGAGGAAGAAGGCTAGAGCAGGACGCGACAAGGGCGGCGTATCACGAACCCACTCCTTCCGCGTTGGGCTTTGTGGCATTCTGCCCCTGTCACGGCCTGCTCCCATGTGGTCTCGATTATACACTCGTTCGACCTTTCCCTAGGCCCCTTTCTCATACGTGTTGCACTCTAAAACTCTTAACCAATATACGAATAGGCCGACTAAATATTAGGAACTTACGTGGAGTAACATAAACTGAGTACCTCGGTCTGAAATAATAGAAAAGGGCACTCCATGAAGTCGAAAAAACTCCCCAATATATAATTTGGCAAAATCACCCGCTAATCTGTGGTCTTAACTGGTAGAAAGTGTGCAGCCTTGGTTAACCTATCTACCACCACCCAAATGGAATCATAGTGTCGGCAAGTACGAGGTAGGCCTGTAATAAAATCCATATTAATCTCTTTCCACTTTCAAGTGGGAATGCTAATATCCTGAAGTACACCTCCCAGCTTTGGTGCTCGTCCTTCACTTGCTGACAATTTGGACATCCGGCTACAAACACCGCAATATCCTTCTTCATACTATCACACCAATAGATTTCTCTCAAATCCCAATACATCTTCAGGTATCCTAGATGGATGGAATATCTGGTACCATATGCCTCATGCAATATTCGAGCCCTCAAATTTTCAACGTCTGAGACACATTGCTGACCCTGATATCTTAGAACACCATCTCCCCCTTGGGAGAAAACCTCTATCTTTTGACTCTGCACCGCCTCCTTCAGCTTCCTCAAAATAGGATCCTTATCTTGCCTGGATTTGACATCAACCACCACAGACGATTCTGACCCATTCTGCACAACCACGCCGCCATTGGTTGAGTTGATCAATCTAACTCCCAACCGTGCAAGTCAGTGGACATCTTTCACCAACTCCTTTCTCCCCTAATCCACATGGGACACACTCTTTATAGAGAGCCTACTAAGTGCATCTGCAACCACATTAGCCTTGGCGGGGTGGTATAGAACACTCATATCGTAGACCTTTAGCAACTCCAACCACCTCCTTTGTCGAAGATTGTGATCTTTCTATGTGAACACATATTGCAAGCTCTTATGATTGGTGAACACGTCCATGTGAACCCCATACAAGTAATTCCTCCATATCATTAGTGTAAACACCACTACGGCCAACTCAAGATCATGGGTCGGGTAATTCTTTTCATGAACCTTTAACTATCGAGAGGCATATGCTATCATCTTGCCATGCTTCATCAAGACACATCCCAGTCTGAATCTTGAAGCATCACAATATATAACAAAGCCATCAGTACCCTCGGGTAAATTCAAAACTAGTGCTGAAGTGAGTCGGGTCTTCAATTCCTGGAAGCTTTTCTCACAATCATCTAACTATTGGAACTTTATCTTTTTATGAGTCAAACTGGTCAATGAGGCTGCAATTGATGAAAATCCCTCAACAAATCTTCAGTAGTAGCCTGATAAGCCTATGAAACTCCAAATTTCTAAAGGATTCACCGATCTGGGCCAGTTCTTCACCACTTCGATTTTCTGGGATTCTACCTTAATGCCTTAGCCTGAAACCACATGGCCTAGAAATTCCATCGAGTCCAACCAAAACTCACATTTGCTGAACTTTGAATAGAATTGAAGATCCTTGAGTACCTGAAGCACTGTACGCAAGTGAGTATCATGCTCCTCCTTGCTGAAGAAGTATATAAGGATATCATCGATGAATGCAATTACTAACATTTTCAGATACTGCTTGAACACCCTGTTCATTAGGTCCATAAAAGTTGAAAGAGCATTGGTTAGTCCAAATGACATAACTATAAACTCATAATGTCCATACCGTGTTCTGAAGGTTGTCTTCAGGATATCACACTCCCGAACTCTAAGCTGATGGTATTCGAACCTGAGATCTATCTTTGAGAAACACCTGAAACCCTGGAGCTGATCAAATAAATCATCAATTATGGGCAAGGGGTACCTGTTCTTGACAGTGACCTTATTCAGCTGCCTATAATTAATACACATTTGAAGGGACCCATCCTTCATTCGAACAAAGAGAATAGGTGCATCCCATGGAGACTTTCTCGGTCTAATGAAACCCTTATCCAACAAGTCCTTCAACTATTCTTTTAACTTTTATAGCTCGGCTGGAGCCATCTTGCAAGGAGGAATAGAGTTAGGCTGTGTATTGGGCAATAAATCAATACCGAAATCGATTTCCCTCTCCGGAGGAACACTTGGCAAATCATCGGGGAAAACTTTCGGATACTCACACACCACTGGAACTGACTGAATAGTCGGAATCTCGATCTTTACATCCTTAACCCTAACTAAGTGGTACATGCAACCCTTAGAGATCATTTTCCAGGCATTAAGGTATGAAATAAACCGACCGGCTGGTACGGCCAAACTACCCTTCCACTCCTAAACTAACTCACCTAGAAATCAGAATTCCACCGCATAGGTCCTACAATTAATCGAAGCGTAACATTTAAACAACTAATCCATACCCAAAATGATGTCAAAGTCATTCATGGCCAATTCTACTAGGTCCGCGCAGGTAACCTTATGCAACACTATAATGGGGAAACCCCTAGACACCCTCTTAGCTACCACTGATTCAACGACGGGAGTAGATACGGAGAATGGTTCTAACGAAGTTTTAGGACTAAGTCCAAAACTACTAGAAATATAATGGGTCAAAAAAGATAAAGTATCTCCTGGATCTAACAAGGCATATGCAACAACATGAAAGACTTGCAACATACTCGTGACCACATCTGGTAATGCCTCCTGCTCCTGGAGGGGTACTAGGGCATAAAATCGACTTTGGCGCCAACCGCCTACTAAACTAGTGGAGGCAGCCTGTTGAGGGGGTGGTGCTGCTGGTGCGGTAGAACTGGCTATAAGGCAATCTATGATCCTATGTCCGGGTTTTCCACACCCGAAATAGGCATTCGCACCGACCAGGCACTTTCTGGGGTGGTTCTTGATGCACTTTACACAAACTGGGAAGGTGCGCTCCATCTGCATGCCACCATGATCCCTTTAACCTGTAGCCCTTCTCCTCTAGTCACCTCTGAACCTGGATGGCGTGCTAGCCAATGATGGAGCTTGAGCAATGGACCTGTCCTGGGACTGCTGACGTGATCCACCTCCAGACCTGGCCTGAGAAACCCCATAGTTGTTAGTCCTGACCCTCATGGCCTCTCTATGCCTCCTATAGACCGACTCCATCTGCTACACATGCAATACAATGCAGGGAAAGTCAATGTCACGGTGAAGCATGGAAGTCCGGCAATCCTTGTCCAAGTAATTTGCTACTCCATGCACAAAGCGGCTCACCCGAGCCCACTGATCCGCCACTCACTCCGGAGCATATTTAGATAGCCGAGTGAACTCCATGGCATACTCCTGTACCGACATGTTTCCCTTCTTCAAATTAACAAACTCGGCCGCCTTAAGCTCCCTCATCTCCCGAGGGAAGAACCGATCCATAAAAGCAGTGTGAAACTCTTCCCATCTTATCGGGCCTGCACCCACCTCCATGGTACCTCTCCATTACTTAAACCATAAGTGTGCTACCCCCTTTAACTGATTGGAGGTCAAGTCAATGCATTCACCATTGTTCATCCCCATGACTTGGGTGATTTTCAGAATCTCCTCTATAAAATCGTGTGGATCCTCGTCCACCTTTGAGCCCGTGAACTCCGGATGGCTCATCCTCAAAAAGTCCATCACCCTAGTTGTCGCTGCATTCCTATGCGCCACTATTTGATTCTATACCTGTGTAGTCATGGCCTATGCCAGCATCTGAATCACCGCCCTAAACTCAACATGGGTGGCTAGCTCTGGTACGTGCTCCTCATGAATGGGTGGAGCTGGCTGATGCTCACCATCTTGTGCACCCTCATGATCATTACCGTTTTTATTTCTCCTGGTGTTTCCTCGACGTGGAGGCATGATTCTGCAAACGCGAAAAGCACGAATTAGAAGAGTAAAGGACGTTCACCACACGGCATAGATCATGAAAGAAGGGAACATTTCCTAAACATCTAGTAGCCTCTTCGTCATAAGTATGGCGTGCTTCACACCCATGAAAAAGACTCTACATAATGCGGCTTTCAAACTCCATAGGACACTTCAAAACCTATGGCTCTGATACCAAGTTTGTCATGACCCAAACGTACATCCGGATTATAAAAATGGGAAAAGGAGTGCTGAGAGACCCCAAGTTGACCCATGGCATGAGCATACATCTAATTCAATCACATGAGCGGAAGACACAACATAAAGATCATACTCATAGAATAGCATAAGGGAAAATAAGTACTAGACTTATACAATACGGTGAATACAACTTGTAGTCTGATAAGCCTCTAAACATTAAAGGCAGATTGATGGGACAACTCCCCAAGTAATCCAATATCTAGAAACTGAACGAAATAATATAGAGTTATGAACATGTAGCCCTCTAAAGATGATGACTCACCAAGTGCGCTGAGATCAAGGCCAAACTATCTAAGGGTGAGGATGAGCCTGAGAATTGGGACCTGCATTATGAAACGATACAACATAGAAAGTATGCGGTCAGTACGTGGAATGTACTGAGTTTGTGAGGTAAGTAAAATAGACATTTAAAACATAAATAAAGTCCATAAAAGATCATAAGAGTAGAACAGCATGCTCGCATCATAAATCATAATAACTTATCATATGGCTAAAGATTTTCCAAACATTCGTAACATATCATAATCATAGTCATAATAGAAGCGATTTACTTAACATGACTTGAGCCAACATACAGAATCATAATGAGCAACAGTGGGAGATTCTTTTAATCGACATACCCAATATGAGAATATATGAAGCCCGGCTTGTAACACTAGTTGGGAGGGTGTTCGTACCTTGCCGAGGGTAGGAATCATGAAAATGTGATATCACCATGAAAAGGGCCATTTGGGCCGGGGACAAACATGAAAGGGGTCCCAACATACCTACGGTGGCACGTAGTTCATGAGATCCGGGGATAAATCGTGAGCCCCAAACCTACTCGGTGTTCAATACTAATCCCAAAACATATATAGTGCTCATAATAATACATACATGAATTCCTGGGCTAGTTAAATCATGATAATAGTAAACATGCTCGAACATACGTGAACTAGACATGACTTGAGGCTCGTGCGTCGGTCAAAAACATAATTCATGAGTTATAAAATTCATACATCCTTGTAGATCATGCATGTGG
The DNA here is from genome assembly GCA_035772735.1 of Datura wrightii. Lineage (NCBI taxonomy): Eukaryota > Viridiplantae > Streptophyta > Magnoliopsida > Solanales > Solanaceae > Datura > Datura wrightii. Next base: position 105,639,995 of record JASDFA010000007.1, read on the forward strand.
CTTGAAATTCATAAGTTCGTAGTAGATAACATAATAATTCATAAATAAATTCATAATTTATGTTGGGCTTATCAAAACACCAATGGATTAATGGATCATAAATCAATTCATCATGAGGGCATGCATAAACAAGCTTAATTGTTTAGAAATTCAAAATCAATAATATTATAATCAATTTAAATTCCAAAGGAAGATCAAAATCAGTAGATTATGATAAGATTTCAAAATCGCAAGACCCATAATTAAATCATTTAATTTTATACAAATCAAATATAAAACCCCATGAGTTTTTAAATAAATTTTGAGTGAAATCATTGAGTAGGAACATGGGTGTGGAATAATCCACCCATTGAAGACCTTACATACCTGGGATTATCAACTTCTAACACTCCTTAAAAGCCCAAGAATGAAATTGAAGGAATTGAGGTGAAAATCTTGAAATCTCCCCTTAGATCACTTGTCAAAATCTTTGCATGAATGAGTGAGAGTTTAGGAAGGTTTATTTTCTTAAAATCCCATCTTTCCCAATCCAAAATGACATAGTTTAGGGCCTTATATCGTGAAAAAGTTGAAAATACCCTTAATGAATCTGCCCAGAAAACTGGCCGGATGGAACCCACGGGTGGTACCAACGGATCGTCGGAAGCACCAATGGCCCATCATGTCTCTCGTGGAATGAAATGCTGATGACCCATTCTTAGAACCAAACAACGGGTTGACAGGACGACCGGTGACTACAACCCACGACTCGTTACATCATCCGTGGTTAGTCCCCTGAGCCTTGGCATCTTATCTTCTAACGGGTCATACCACGACCCATCACCAGAAACAACGGATCATTGTTTCCCCTCATAAAGCCTACTGGAAAACATAATCATCAAACCATGACCACAACGAACGACCCGTGGCTTCTCCTAACGGGTAGTTGGGTCTCCCATTGTATGTCACCTGATGCACCCAATTCCTTCCCATGACTACTAACGATGACTCGTTGTTTCCCACAATGAGTCGTCATATCTCCCGTGGTCTGCACTGTCACCCAGCCTTTCACCAACCACGACTCGTTACAACTACCCGTGGTATGTCACCACGAGTCGTACCTTGACCTGTCTTGAGACATTTTTCCCAATTTTCTGCAGTTTTCAATTATTCACTTCCAAGTCTACTCCTACGCACTTCTGGGGTATTACAAGGTGACAACCCCTTCAACCGCATCCACCCTATTGCATAGTGTAGTGACACTCTCGTATAAAGACTTGAGCTCCTTTTTGATTTTTGTAGCTGCATTGAGTGCGGGGAGGCTCTTAGCCAATCTCTGGAGTTGGCTCTTATGAGAGTTGGTCATTTCCACAAGTCAGTGGAGACCAATTGGTTGAGAGGATTGCAGAGGGGGAGATGATCCCCACTGAGGCATGTCGCCTGAAGCTTGGCCTGACATTTCAGGCTGGGGCACATTTGACTCTGGGGCCTGTGGTGATTGGTCCGACCCATGGGAAAGGGATCCCTCAGTTACTCCAAAGGCTTGTAGTCTTTTTATTTTCATTGCAGGTGCCTCAGCATCTCTCTTACGGTTAATGGCTATCACTCCTATAGAAGCGAAAGGGGTTTTGTTTGGGAAAAGAGGCACTCCGGCTTGTGACCAAAGCTGGGAAATCAGAACAACATAGGTCATGGAAGTGCCAGACTGTCATGCCTTTCTCTTCATTGGTAGGGAGACAATCTCCCTGAAGTTGATGGGGACTCCAGTCATGATTTCGGCAATGAGAATAGTAATTTCCAAACTGACACCATACTTATTCTTAGAGGGGATGATATGGCCAAAAATAAAATCCAACCACAGCTTAGCCTCGAACTATAAATCTTGGCGAGAGATTTTGCCACCCATGGAGGCCCAAAGAGGAGTGTCAACAACAATGATTGGGGCTAACAAAGAAAATTGGTCTTTCACATCATCTATCTGGGCCATGTACTACGTACTAGATGCAATTTCATCTTCCTAAAACAGGGATTTAATGGCAGCTAGGGTGATGTCGGCTTCCACTCCCCATAGCATAACTGACGGCCGGCATGGGAAGTCATCAACTTTTCCCCTATGCTACATGCTATCTTCTCGGGATTGATAGGAGGCATAGAATTCGGAAACAAGAAGGGGTAGTAAGACGGGAGAGGATTTGCAAATGCATGCCATTGTCGGGCTGTGAATTGGGCAGTGATGTTGGGAAGATCACCCCTAAATCCCGCTAAATCAAACCGCTTCTCCACTATGATGGAACGGCCTTGGCAGATGACAAAATGCTCTTGCATATTTGGGACACAAAAGATGATTGCTTCCTTAGTGTTGGCACGCGGTGGAGCGACCTTTGCTTTGCCCTTGCTCTTGCTAGAAGATGAGGTGGGGGCCTTTCCCTTTCCTGCATTTCTGGATGAAGACATGGTATTTCTGCAAGGATGATGTTAGTGACATCTATTCTAGAAATAACTAAACTAACAAAAACTATTCTAAAGATGAATTGAGAAATAAAGATAAGAAAACATCTTATAAAGAACCACGAACATCGGCGAAGCACTGGCAAGTCGCAGGAGGAACCCGCGGACCGTCGCTGGCTCGCCGCTGCAGAAAAGAAAACTGGTCAAACTAAGAGAGTATAAGAGATTGGGCGGCAAGTCGACCATACGGATTCATGAACCGCCGATGTAACACAGGATCCACTCAGTGGCCGGAACCCATTTTTAAAAGTGGACTGGCATTCCATCAGCAGTTTACCGAACCTAATCATCGAAACGCCGAATGTCATCATCCCCAAATAAAATTTAAACAATTCAAAGGCGTCCATTAACAAACACCCACACATAGCTTGATGGAAATAACACTACTACACCTTAAACAAAATCACATGATGATTTGCCCTTAAGAATGGCGTCACCAGTCTATCATCAGGCAAAATATTGCATTTCATTCTGATTAGATTACTCAAACTTCACCCATTTAGAATTCACACAAATAGAACACATATTCCCCATTCATTTCCATAAACAGAGCATATTCATGAATCCAATAGGAAAGGAAAGCAATGTATTAAGACTGAAAGAATTAAAAACCATTGAAAAAATCATAACAAGAGCAAGAAATCTTTACACCAATATCGAAATGCTTGCACACTTTATCTTGAAAAGGTTGACAACTTTCAACAATGGCACTTCAGGGGATGTGTAGTAGAGAAAGGAAATGTGAGTGTAGTGACTGTGTTAGTGAAAGGATGGAGAGGTTTTTATAGGTGAGAAGTGGAAGATTGATAGGTTGAGGAGATGGTGAAGAGTTAATGTGTTGGTGTGTTGGTGGGAAGTGGGAAGGTTTAAAGGTGGGAGAGTGGAAAGGTGGGAAAGAGAAAAATATGGCGAAGTGGAAATGTTTGTTAGTGGAGAGACAAAAAAGGTATGAAAAAATGGTGAAAGGAATGTTCAGAATAAGGCGGCTCAGGCTGGTATTTGAGATTAGGTGGGTCCACCCTTCATTTCCATTTTAAGACAAATTCGTACCTTGACCTCCAACGCATTGGCGGTTCACCGAAACATACATCCGATCCGCCTCCTTACCTTTTTTTTCGAGTATTAGTGCCAAGTTCTCTGTTTCTCAGTTAGCGAACCGGCGGTTCATGAATTGAATCGGTGATGTGCCACTGATCTTCCACATAGGTACCAAAGCTTCACGTATTCTGTGTTATGTCGGCGACCGACCGACAGTCCATGGTAATGCATCAGTGTTTCAGTAGGGGTTCCTATAGTGACCCGAACGTATACCCGGATCGTAGACACGGGACAAGGGACCCCGAGAGACCCCAAGTCGATCCATGGCACATGCATACATCTAATCTTATTTAGGTAAAGAGGAATACTTAACATAAACATAGCTAAAACATAAACATAGCATAACACCAGAAATACTAAGCGTACACATGAGCTGAATACTATACGTTGTCTGAAAGCCTCTACTACATACGATGGGTTGATGGGACAACATCCCAAACTAACCCGAACGACACTGAAACATAAGATACAATAAAAGTCTGTCAAACAGTTGTCGAAACATGATGGTTCACCAATAAGCTGAGAACGTAAGCTAAGATGGGATAAGGATGAGGATGATCCTGAGATCGGGACCCTGTATCATGAAATGATATAGCATAGAAAGTATGCGGTCAATACGTGAAATGTATCGAGTATGCAGGCTAAGTAAAATGGACATTTAAAAGTAAACCAAAACTCATAAGTAACGTAGGAGAAGGACATCATGTATTTATCATAAATTTTGTAAGTCGACATAATGCTCAAGGTTTTTAAACCATTCATAAAACGTTCATAAACATAATCATAAGTAAACATTATCAAAACATAACTTGAGCCAATAACGTAAGTATAACAATGCATAAAACATGTGGAACAATGGGAGGACTCGTCATAACCGACACCATCATGGTAGAGCCTTTCATGATGCCCCAACTATCTCACTCAAGTGGGCAGAGCCGACCCTGGCTTGCCAGACGAGGGTCGTGCATTAGGCGTGATATCACATTTGAGGCGATCATTGCTAATACATCATATCATTAGAAACCTATGGTGGCTCGTAGTTATGAGACACCAGCGTAGGCCTTTGAACGCAGGGCTGCTCGGTGCTCAACATGGCTCCCAAAAATATGCATATAGCCTCATACATAAATCAATAACATCACGCATTAAGATTCATTGGCTAAAATATAACATTTATCATCATTGATCCCCTTTAAAACATTCTTATCCAAGAATCATAGGCCCTTTTCATCGGCCAACATCATAAATCAATAAATCATGCAATTCGCTTCATAAATCATAAAGCATTCTTTAACATGTGGGCATTACCCAATACTTCATCATATTCAATTCTTTCAAAATATGCTCATAAATATGAGTAACTTCAATTCATGCTTTTCTGTCATCAATAAATTCAAAATATTGCATATTCATCGTAAATCATGACTTTCATGAACTTTCACCACATGGGCATTTTCGCTTTTAAAAGATTAAAAATGTGATTTTAAAGAAAATAATATAAAAACTACCCATCATTAATAATTCAATAATTAAAACTCCATTAAATCAAACCCATAAGGAGAAATCACATTTTCATGCATTTGGGTAAAACCCTATAGAACTTGAATAGGAGGATTCATGATTACATCAAAATTTGGGCATGGGTGTGAAAGGAATCACCCATTCTAAAACCCTACACACTTGGGAATGGATTGATTTCGAGGTTCCTTGAATACCCACCAAGAAATTGATGAAACTTTGGGGAAGAAGACCTTGAATCTCCCAAAAACCTCTCTTTAAGCTTTTTCATGAGAATGGGCATGCATAAAGTACTTAACTCATCTAATCACACTCAGAAAATATCCAAAACGATGTAGTTTTAGGGTCTTAAAATGTGGAAAAGTCGAAAATGCCCTTAAAATTATTTCCCTGAAAACTGTTACGGACGAACCAACGACCGATCCAACGGGTTGTTTCAACAAGCCACGACTCGTGGTATCGAGTCGTTGGCTCCATTGCCCACGACATCCTCAGATTCTTCCTACGACTCGTCAGGATGAGTCATTTCTTAAATCAATGGGTCGTTAGATCGACCGTTGTCAACCCATTGACCAAATCTGACTTTCCTTTCCACGAGCCTCACCACAACTCGTGGTTGCATCAAACGAATCATGGTCTCCATCCGTTGAATGTACTGAAATCCTCAACCCTCAAACAACGACTAGATTCAATGGACCGTTGTCTCTTATAACAAATCATGGGACGCCCCATTGTTCCCCCCTTAGCCTAAGTCCAGTCCTTCCAACGACTGGTAACAAGGACTCGTTGTTCCTAAAAACGAGTCATTATACCATCCATTGTCACCATTGCTTCCCTGAAGCCCCATTCCATGACTGCTTTCGACGACTCATGGAATCCACCCACGAGACGTTGAGTCGTCCATTCTGTGATGTTTTTGCCAGTTTCCCGCACTATTCAAATTAAAATCCCGGGTCTATTCTTAGGAATTTCCGGGGTATTACAATATCTCCCTCTTGGAAACATTCATTCTCAAATGTAGGAAACAAGTAGTAAACAGAAACATATACTTACAGCCATATATTGATCATTTTAACGGAAACTTTCACGGAATGACTACCTCCGAATAAAACCATATAGCTAAATGGATCTCATACTTCACATACACATTCATACATATAAAAGAAACTTACACGCATGAATTGAATATGAAAACTAGATAGAGTCATAAGGCGAAACTGATACCTCATGTGGGAACTATGCCGGTAAAGAACAAATGTGGATATTGTTTGGGCATTTAAATAACTACACACAAGTGCACGTGGTCGAACAAGTAGTAAAATGGCTAAAGTAAACCAAGTATTGATCCCACAGGGACTGGACCAAGGTGATAATCGAATCAAGCGTTAATAAACTCTAACTCTAATAATGCAGACAACAGTTTCAATAAGATTTTCGGAGTTTGTTTCCTAATTTATACTAATCTAAAACAAATATACAATTTGAGTCTGAACTATAGTATTGAGCATACTGAGGCTAAAACAAACATGCAGGGAAGCAATTTATTGATACAAGTCGGTCAATCTTTCCTTCGGTTGTTAGTCAAGAATTAATGCCTATGGATTAAAACCCTCGTATTTAACCCAACTTAAGAATCATGAACCTTCCACCTACATTTCTGTGATAAGAAGAAATTCATGTTCTAGCCGTATGAAATCGATTCCTTAATTGGCTCATATGACTTTCAGATATATTTCTATTCTGAAGGTAAATCAATTCTCAATTTTCCCAAACCAAGAAGAGATCATATCCTACCAATTCACAACTTTCCAATTTCTTTCTCTTTCGAGCGCAAACCGGATTTTTTAGATATACATTAATATTGGCCAAACATTAATGCAGTAAGAACAAGAATTGATAGAACAACCATGGAAGAGAAAGATGAAAAACGAAGATCATCAATAATTACATTCCACTACAAATGTTCTTAACCTCAGCAAGAAGTGAATTTAGCAACTCATTTGTGGATTAAACATCATTAAATGAGTGTTAATCATACAAACAATTGAAATAAAGAAGAAAGAGATAGAGAAGAACCCTAAGAAATTCGTCCGCTCAAATGCTTGTAACCCACGTTCTTGCTCAACCAAGTTAGAATGATTAAAAATAAACCTAAGTGTGCTATTTATACTAGTGGGAATTTTTTTCAAAATAACAAGTAACGTGTCACGGAGTGCATCGCAGAGCACTGCCTCCGTGACACGCCACAAACTCAGACCCTCACTGGAATCCGGTCCTCCAGGTAATTATGCCCAACGTGCCACGACGTTTGTTCGCGTCTGCTCTAGGTATTTACTACACGCAAGTGCACGTGGTCGAAAAAGTAGTAAAGTGGCTTAAGTAAGCCAAGTATCGATCCCACAGGGACTGGGATAAGGTAACAAATTACTTAAGCGTTACTATACTTACTCTAAAAATAAAGACAACAGTGCAAAGAAGAGTTAGATATTTTGATTTCTAATTGTATGCTAAGTCTAAAACGAATATCTAATGTGAGTCTGAACTATGAATGTGAGCATGCTGAGGCTAAGTGAACGTGTATAGAAACTAATTATCGATACAATTTTTGGTTAATCTTTCCTCAGGTTGCTAGTCAAGAATTATTGCCATTGGATTAAAACTCTCGTATTTAACCCAACTTAAGAATCATGAACCGTCCACCTACATTTCTCTGATTAAACGAAATTCATGTTCTAGCCATACAAAACCGATTCCTTAATTGACTAATACGACTTTCAGGTATATTTCTATCCTGAAGGTAAATCAATTCTCAATTTTCCCAAACAAAGAAAAGATCATATCCTATTGATTCACAACTTTCCAATTTCTTGCTCTCTCGAGTGAAATCGGACTTTTTAGATATACATTAACATTGGCCACACATCAATGCAGTAAGAATAAGAATCAATAGAACAACCATGGAAGAAAAGATGAAAAACCCAATTGATCAATAACTACATTTCAATACAATTGTTCTTAACCTCAGTAAGAAGAGGAATTAGCCACTCATTTGTGGATTAAACATCGTTAAATGAGTGTTAAACATACAAGCAATTGAATTAAAGAAGAAGGAGATAGAGAAAAACGCAGACAATTTCGTCCCCTCAACTGCCTGTAACCCACGTTCTTGCTCCACCAAGTCAGAATAATTAAAAATGAACCTAAGTGTTCTATTTATACTAGTGGGAATTTTTCCCGGAATAACAAGCAACGTGTCACGGAGTGCATCGCGGAGCACTGCCTCTGTGACACGCCACTGACGCGGACCCTTACTGGAAATTGATTGTCCAGGTAATAAGGCCCAACGTGGCACGGCGTGCAACGCGGGGTTAGGCCAACGTGCCACGGCCCCAACGCGCACCCTCACTGGATTTTGACACAAAAATCCCTATCCAGGCAGAAGGCATCCGCGATGGCAGCGTGACACGGCTCCATTGCAGAGCCCCTTTAATTTGTGCCTTCAAATGGTTTTTCCCTTGCTAACATCCGAGTCCAACCCCAATCTCTCCCAACACGCATTTTAGCTTCCCGAAATTATATTTCACCTGCAAAACAACACTAATAATATTGGTTAGTATAAATTCACATTTTATTATCAATCACATGAGAATGTATAAACATTGATAGCTAAACAAGGCTAAAATGACACCTTTGAGTATCACTTGGGCATATGAATTTGCCCAAGATCACTTACCCCACACTTAAATCCTTGTTCGTCCCCGAAAAACAATCTTACACCTAATGCACTTTACACCCCATCCTGGCTACTTTGGTTCGACAATTCAGGCTATGGTCATACCGATTATTTAATACAACAAATCATCAAGAAAACACGCATGGTCCTATTAATGCAATGACCTTCAACACATCAAGACCTCCTAGACTTAAGAATTGACTCTTGATATTGGCAAACTCCTGCAAATCAGCTGATCAAGATATCCGACATGAAATTTAATCTCTCATCATGCATGTGCCCTCACAACACAAGAGAATTTTTCCTCTTTTTTAATCACATGAACCCAAACAATTACGTGCAGGGGCATATAGAAACAATTTCACTGTCTCTCCCAAAAGAATTCACATGCATCATGCCACGAACCATAGGCTTGCCTTTAGTGTATTACTCCACTAATATAAGGAAGTGTGATGTAAGATCACGTAGGACTTTAATGGGTTGTAATGTAAGCTACGGAACTAGTAAATACTGGGCTAGCCAATAATAGCCACTAGCATCCTTAAGCGCTTTTTCAATACATCCCATCAAGCTCATGGGCATTGTTTCTTCCTTCATCCTCCCATTCTTGAAGTCTGTCTTTATTTTGACCCATCTCATTAAGCACACTTGACTCAATCACGAAGATTATTCATACATCTTCATTATATTTTATTTATAACAAGTGCACCTTCAACCTTTTCTTTCCTTTCATCACTCTGCTTTTTTTTTCTTTTCACCATTCTCACTCTTTGACACTTTGGGAAAATTGTTTCCTCTTCTTAAACACTTAAGAGTTTTGGATCAAATGTACGGCTAATAAAAAGAAAGGGTTAAGCTCGGTTTACACATTTTTGACAAAAGAAAAAAATAATAGGCTAAAGGCTCAACGGCTAAAGGCTCAACGGGCTAACTAGGGTGTACAATCAAGGTGGGTACAATAATGAAAAAGAGAAACTTTCGGTTGAAAACAAAGAAATGCCTACATCCTTTCCTACAATACACGTCATTCATTTCGTTTTGTACACACACCAGGCAAGTTCTAGACATTCATAATAGCATAGAATAAACAAAACCTCACCCCACACTTATTGCACATGCTCAATTCAAGACATATTCACAGACTCTTCAATCAGCTAATTTCAAGAATTCAAAATTAAGCCTCAACCACACTGAATCGACTCTATGGCCTAGGTATCTCAACATATTTACAGAGTTGCATGCTTTCATACGAATCACCTTTGAATTTCAAATATCATGTAAAACACACTACCAGAATTTTGCAACCATACAGTAACTACAGGTTTTGGGATGCAACCCACAAAAGAAAACAACTGAAAAATAAATTAAAAAAATCTACTCCTAACGACTACATTTCCCTTAAGACGGTCGTCATCCATCCATCATAGGGAACGGTCACTAACTAAGACTTCGGTTCAATGGGAACAATCTCGGTAAAAGAACTGAAAACAAATGCCGAGAAACCCAAGAATTAAAAATATCGATCATCTCGATAAAACAAAAATATGTACAAGTACAAAATCAGCTAGCACATTCAGCAACACACAACAGCTTCACATTAATTATAATACAGAACAGAAACATCACAATCACAGGGTCACAAAATTTTTCCACAGGCACGACAACAGAACAAAAACATAAACAACAACACAACCAGCACCTAACTACTCCCACCCCACACTTATATCGAACACTGTCCCCAGTGTTCACAAAAATTAACATAGCACAAAAATAGGGTGGCGGAACTCCCTGATCAATCACAATACTCCACTACTTCATCAGGTGTTGCTGCCTTGTCTCCCATGTCTGAATCACCCCCATCGTCATCATCGGACTCCAAATCAGAGTCCTCACGACGTGTCTCCTCATCTTTGGGTACATCATCATCCGTGGGCTCCACAAAAGCTGGCCCCACTCGGCATAGAGCCCTGACATTTTTGCCAAAAGGGTAGTCTAGCTCGAGCTACCACAGCTCCTCTTTTGTTGCCGGCCTCCCGCCTATTCGCAGCTGGAGCATCTGCATCCCGTACATGCGAGCTATGTACTGATCATCCCAAGCATGGCGCTCGGCTAGTGTAAGAATTGGCCCGTGGGTGGTGTCGGGTGCCTTAGTTTTAGTGACATCTAAGGCCCGCCGCTCCATCTGCGGGATGTAGTCAAGGGCCTCTTCCTCAATATCCAGGCCCCTGAGGAACGTGGTGAGTAGTCCACCAAATCCGTATCTGTGCCCTTGATGCAAACGACTCTCTTCATGGCGGAGATAATCACCGCCCCCACTTTGATCTCCAGCCCTTTCATCAGGGCGTACACTAAGCATACACGATCCTGGGTTACATCCGTCATATGCACCCCCGGGATTAGGAAGGAACAAACAATCTTCAGCCATATCCTGGCTTCCCTGTTCATCTGTGAGTAAGGCAAGGTCTGATGGTAGCCCCTCTCCTTATGTCTGCTCCACCGAGCCGTTGATCGGGTTCCACACAAAGTACGTCTGTCCGTATATGGTGGAGTGATATTCAGCTGTCAAAGCACATGGGCGTCTGTGTCCCGTGCCCCTAGGATATCATTGAGGTGGTGGGGCTCAAAAGTGACTATTTGCCCCCTTATTTTGATGGTGTTACTTTTGAGAGTCGGGTTCCAGTTGGCGTAGAATTCCCGAATCAAGTGCAAGTTGCATTCCTTGGGCTCTTCAAAGATGAAGTTCAGCCCAGCTGCCTCGATCCTATGGACAATCCTAGGGAACTCCTGTGCCAACGGTTCCCTTGCTATGTGTTCCTCGGGGAAGTACTTGCTCTCCTTGTGCTTTGCGTACCATTTCTTCCCCTCCTCTGTCACCCACCTGGTTCCGTATTGACGGCGTTGGCCACGTGGAACTGTTGGTGCTGCTGGGACTGCTGTGCCTAGTCTGATTCTTTTTCTTCCGGCGCCAGATCTTGATGCGCCTTTTCCCTTGTCTTGCTTGCTTGCCATTGTTCCTGTCAAACCAAACAGACAAGTTCTATATTAAGCCAATTAAAATTAGCTTCGACTAAGGTTGAGTTAAGATAGGCCACCCCACACTTAGTCCTTAGCCAAAATTACACATTAAGGCAAGATTGTACTTATTTACACAAACAAATAACAAAACATAACAAATATGCTTAGTGCCTTGGGAGAATTCGGCGGTATATATTCCATGTACTTCTCAGACTTCGTACAGCTAACCACAATCCTTACCTATCGATAACATTTTATCCCATAGCACTTAGCAAGAAGAAACAAAAGAAAAATTTTAACTACATGATCCTATACAATTCACCCATTTCTTGCAATGTCCAATATTTCCTTAACCCGAGAATCCGTCAGTCTTTTAGCTTAGTCACAGTTAGAACAATCGACTCATCTCACCCAACATGTACAACCCAGCATGAATTTCACTAGTTCAACTCAATTCTTCCATTTCAAACTCAAAGTCAAGCCCTAGCTATGAGTTTATCAAAAATTCGATTAAGCTATGTAATTATCGAGTTCAAGCAATCACACCGTTGCTCCGAACATCAATAAAAAATAATTCAATTGAATTTAAGATTAATTTCTACTTAGGGCAAGTTTTGCTCATATCCCATGTTCAACATCGAAAAAATTCGACAAAAATTGAGATAGAGTTGAAGAACATACCTTGAATTCTAAGAAATGATGAAAACTTGATGAAATTTTTGGCCTAAGTCCGTGTCACGTTGAGGGGGGAGGGGTTTTTTGAATGTTGGTCGTGGAGGGTATGAAAAATGAGTAAAAATGAGGGGGAATCGGGGTTAAAAAGTGAGGATTTCGCGCGGGTCACCCAGCGACCCAGTGTGACCCGTCGCGATATACACCTCAACGTGTCACGGAGGGTAACGCGGAGCATGCCCTCCGTGACACGGAGCCATCGCGTAGGTGTTCTGGAATTTCTAAAAATTCCAGAATTACCTTCAACGTGTCACGGAGGGTAATGTAGAGGTCCTCCTCCGTGACACGGAGCTATCACCCTGGCTCACTGTTTTGCCACTTTTTATTATTTTTCATACCTCGGATTTTCCTTTGTGATTCCTTGCATGTTTACCCTCCGTTTAACCTAAAATTCATCTTACGACAAGAAATTAGTTAGAATTATAGGATTCACTCAAAATAAAAATAAAAATCAAAATCAAAACTAACAATTTTGTTGTTAATCAAAAAAAGAAAAAGAAAAAGAAATCTATTCACAATTTACAAAGAAAAATTTCACGGGTTGCCTCCTGTACAGCGCCTGGTTGACCGTCGCGGCTCGACGTCATTCAGCTCAGTTATCTTCTAGGGTGACGGACGTTTTCTCTCGACCACCGTCCTCACCCCAATAGTGCTTACATCACTCCGGTGGTTTTCCCAACAACTCTCGTGATTCAACTATCTGAGCATCATCAACTCGATCAATCATGTTGATCACCGAGAGTTCCTCGTACACAGTCGGGAGCTTGGTTTCCTTGTATACATCAAACACTTCCACCTTGTCGTGTGCTCACATGGTTAGTTTCCCTGCAGCTACATCAATCAGCGCTTTCCCGGTTGCTAAGAAGGGACATCCCTAAATAAATGGGACTTCCGCGTCTAGCTCAAACTCCAGCACGACGAAATCTACCGGGAAGATAAGGGAGCCCACTTTCACCAGCACATCCTCCACAATGCCATCAGGTCTGGCTAAGGATCAATCCGCTAGTTGCAAGATCACTGTTGTTGGTCTAGGACTCCCTAGACCCAACTTCTTGATTACCGATGACGGCATCAAATTAATGCTCGCTCCCAAATCACATAATCCGCGAGCTCGGATACTCTGCCCAATTGTAATTTGTATAGTAAAGCTCCCAGGATCTTTGAGCTTTGTGGGCAATCGATTTTGTATTCGGGAAGTGCACTCCTCCGTGAGAGCTACCGTAGTGTACTCAGTCAAACGACTTTTGTTCGCCACGATGTCCTTAATGCACTTTGCGTACTTTGGCACTCCGTACAAAACATCAACAAGAGGTAAGTTAATATGTACCTGTTTCAGCACCTCCATGAATTTCTTGAAACACGCCTCCTCCTTGTGTTTCCTTAATCTTTGAGGGAATGGGGGTGGTGGTCTTTCTGATTCAGCTTCCTTTTTCTTCCCCATCTCATCACTTTGCTCCCTCTCAACTTCTGCTGCTCCCGATTGTTGAGGTGGTCTTTTTGGTTCCACCTCTTTAAGCTGCAAACCACTCCTTATGGTCACCGCATTCACCAGCTTGGGGTTGGGATCTATGTCGCTCGGAAGTCCTCCTCTAGGCCTGGTGTTTTGGGATCCAGCAAATTTCCCAAATTGATATTCAAGTGCCTTAGTAGCTAACTGGTTTTTCTTCACCTCGGCTGCCAATTTCACATAGTCAGCCTGCAATTGAGCTTGGTTAGCTATCATTGTCTTGAACATCTCCTCAATGTTGGGTGATGGTGGGGGAGGAGGTGCATTGTTGTTTCTATATTTTGCTTGATAGTTCTGCTGCCCTCCTTGATTCCTCTGCGCCCCGTGACTCGAACTTTGCCCTTGATGGTTGTTGCTATCCCAAGAAAAATTCGGATGATTCCTCCAGTTGGAATTGTAGTTGTTGCCATACTATTGGTGGTTGTTCCTCTGTACATTTCCCACAAAGTTCACCGAGTCAGGATTTGCCCCACAACACTCAGCTGAGTGCTCACTACTCCCGCACACTTCACACTAAATTTGCTGCACTACATTCACTGGGGCTTGAGTCTGGTTCATTGTCATATTACTGAAGTGGGTGTTGAGTTGATTCTGTAAAGCAGCAATCTGTGCAGCAATAGCTGTAAAACCATCCACTCCTAGAACTCCTGCTGCATTCCTTGTTCCTCCTCTTGACGAATCAGCATTCCACTCCAGATTTCCCTGCGAAATACGATTTAACAAGGTATACAGCTCCTCATAAGTTTTCTCCAATGCTTGTCCCCCAGTTGCTGAGTCTAGCAAGATTTTTGTGTGGGGTTCCAACCCCTCTATAAAAGTGTGCACCAGCACATCATTGGATTGATGATGATGTGGACAATCCCGCAACATGGACTTGAATCTCTCCCAAGCGTGATATAGATTCTCCCCCTCTCTCTGTTTGAAACTTAGAATTTGACTTCTAAGTCTTGCTGTTTTACCGGATGGAAAAAATCGAATCAAGAATTTCCTTGCAAGATCATCACACATAGTAATAGAATTAGGTGGCTTAGCTTTCAACCACCTCTTGGCTTCTTCCAATAGTGAAAATGGGAACAATGTAAGCCTGACATAATCTGATGACACTCCAGCGGGGATGTAAGTGTCACTTATCTCCAAAATATTTTAGAGATGCTGCTGTGGATCCTCATGAGGGAGACCTGTGAACTGCCCGCTAGTGTGCAGAAATTGCACCATGTTTTGTTTGAGCTCGAACCTCCCTCCTGGCTCAGGTTTGCGAATGCTAGATGTGACATTGTTAGCATGTGGGATTGCCACCTCGCGAACCAGCCTAGCTGCCATTTCCTCGGGCACTAACATTGACCTTACTACTGGTGGATTCTGTTGTTGCTCCATGATTGTTTGTCTGAGCAACTGCAGCTTTTTCTCTAGAGCTTCTCTCCGCTGACGATGAAGTAGTCTTTCAGGCTCTAAATATGAGTCCACCAGCTCCTTGTCTCTTGCCAGTGTTCAATAGAGATTATATCTGCAAAATACAGGCTAAGACCAAGTTGTCAACACTAAGAAAAAAATATAGTAAATCAACACTTAAGAAAAATTCACCAATTGCCAGTCCCCGGCAACGGCGCCAAAAACTTGTTGAGGCTGAACTATGAATGTGAGCATGCTGAGGCTAAGTGAATGTGTACAGAAACTAATTATCGATACAATTTTTGGTTAATCTTTCCTCCGGTTGCTAGTCAAGAATTATTGCCAATGGATTAAAACTCTCGTATTTAACCAAACTTAAGAATCATGAACCGTCCACCTATATTTCTGTGATTAAACGAAATTCATGTTCTAGCCATACAAAATCGATTCCTTAATTGACTAATACGACTTTCAGGTATATTTCTATCCTGAAGGTAAATCAATTCTATATGTTCCCAAACTAAGAAAAGATCATATCCTATTGATTCACAACTTTCCAATTTCTTGCTCTCTCGAGTGAAACCGGACTTTTTAGATATACATTAACATTGGCCACCCATCAATGCAGTAAGAACAAGAATCAATAGAACAACCATGGAAGAAAAGATGAAAAACCCAATTGATCAATAACTACATTTCAATACAATTATTCTTAACCTCAGCAAGAAGAGGAATTAGCCACTCATTTGTGGATTAAACATCATTAAATGAGTGTTAAACATACAAAAAATTGAATTAAAGAAGAAGGAGATAGAGAAAAACCCTGACATTTCGTCCCCTCAACTGCCTGTAACCCACGTTCTTGCTCCACCAAGTCAGAATAATTAAAAATGAACCTAAGTGTTCTATTTATACTAGTGGGAATTTTTCCCGGAATAACAAGCAACGTGTCACGGAGTGCATCGCGGAGCACTGCCTCCATGACACGCCACTGACGCGGACCCTTACTGGAAATTAATTTTCCAGGTAATAAGGCCCAATGTGGCACGGTGTGCGACGCGGGGCTAGGCCAACGTGCCACGGCCCCAATGCGCACCCTCACTGGATTTTGACACAAAAATCCCTATCCAGGCAGAAGGCATCCGCGATGGCAGCGTGACACGGCTCCATCGCGGAGCCCCTTTAATTTGTGCCTTCAAATGCTTTTTCCCTTGCTAACATCCGAGTCCAACCCCAATCTCTCCCAACACGCATTGTAGCTTCCCGAAATTATATTTCACCTGCAAAACAACGCTAATCATGTTGGTTAGTATAAATTCACATTTTATTATCAATCACATGAGAATGTATAAACATTGATAGCTAAACAAGGCTAAAATGACACCTTTGAGTATCACTTGGGCATATGAATTTGCCCAAGATCAACGTGCAACGCGGGGCTTGGCCAACGTTCCACGACCCCAACGCGAACCTTCACTGTAACTTGGCCTATTTTTACCATCCGGGGCAGAATGCATCCGCGATGGCAACGTAACACGGCTCCATCGCGGAGCCCCTTAATTTGCTGCATAACCTGGGCCTTTTCCACTGCTCGCCTCCAAGTCTCTTCCCAATTTCTCCCAACATGCATCTTAGCTTTCTAAAATTCCATTTTCCCTGCAAAACAACACTAATCATGTTGGTTAGTATAAACTCACATTTTAACTACAAATCACATGAGAATGTACAATTATCAATGTAGAAACAAGACAAAATAAAGCATTTGAGTATCACTTGGGCATATAATTCTGCCCAAGATCACTTACCCCACACTTAAAACTTTGTTCGTCCCTCGGACAATAATCTAACATCTCATGCAATTGACACCCCATCGTAGCTACTTTGGCCCGACAATTCAAGCTACGATTATACTGATTAATTACATAGAAAATCATCTAGAAAACATGCATAGTCTCATCAATACAGTGACATTCAACACATTAAGACCTCCTAAACTCACGAGTCGACTCTCGATCTCGGCAAACTCGTGCAAATCAGCTGATCAAGACATCCGACACGAAATTAAATCTTTCGTCAAGCATGTTCCCTCACAACACAAGAGAATTTCCCCTTTTACAATCATATGATCTCAAAAGCATTATACGTAGGGGCATATGAACACAATTTCGCTCTCTCTCCCAAAGAATTCACATGCATCATGTCATGACCCATAAGCTTGCCACTAGTGTATTACTCCACTAATGTAAGGACGAGTGATGTAAGATCACGTAGGACTTGGTGAGTTGTAATATAAGCTAAGGAACTAGTACATACTGGGCTAACCAATAATAACAACTAGCACCCTTAAGTGCTTTTCCATACATCTCACCACATTATGAGAATTGTTTCTTCCTTCATCCTCCCATTCTTGAAGTCTTTCTTTATTTTTTTATTCCAATATCTTTAAGCACACTCGACTTAATAACAAAGATTAGTTATACATCTTCCTTTTATTAAATTCGGCAAGTGCACTCTTGACCTTTTCTTTACTTTCACCACTTCCGCTTTTCCTTTCTTTTCACAATTACCACTCCTTGACACTGTAGGAAAATTACTTTTCTTGAGCGCTTAAGAGTTTTGGATCAAATTCATGGATAGTTACAAAAAGGGGTTAAGCTCGGTTTGTACTTTTTCGACAAAAGAAAAAATGGGCTAAAGGTTCAATGGGCTAACTAGGATGTACATTCAAGGTAGGTACGATAATGAAAGAAAACTTTCGGTTAAAGCAAAGAAATGCCTACATCCTTTCCTACAATACACATCCTTCATTTCGTTTCGTACACACACTAGGCAAGTTCTAGACAATTCACAATAGAATTGAAGAAACGAAACCTCACCACACACTCATTGCACATGCTCAACTCAAGACATATTCACAGACTCTTCAATCAGTCAATTACAAGAATTCAAACATTAAGCCTCAATCACACCGAATCGAATTCTATGGTGTAGGTATCTCAACATGTTTACAAAGTTGCATGCTTTCATACGAATCACCTTTGCATTCTAAATATCATGTACAACACGCAACCTGAATTACGAACCGGAAAGTAACGACACGTTTGGGATACAAACAAACAAAAGAAAAAAAATTAAAAAGAACAAAAGAAATCTACTCCTATCGACTACATTTCCCTTAAGACGGTCGTCATCCATCCATCATAGGGAACTGTCACTATTTACGACCTCGGTTCAATGGGACTATTCTTGGTAAAAGCACCGAAAACAAATGCCGAGAAACCCAATCAAAAAAAAGATTTCACGAAAAAATTTAAAAATATCGATAATTTTGATAAAACAACAATATTTACACAACCAGCTAACAACAACTCCATGCAGCACACAACAGCTTCACATTAATTACAATACAAAACATAAACATCAAAATCACAGGGTCACAATTTTGCACAGGCACAACAACAAAATAGAAACATAAATAACAAAAAAACAACCAGCACCTAACTACTCTTACCCCAAACTTAAATCGAACACTGTCCCCAGTGTTCACAAAATTCAGCATAGCGCAAGAGTAGGTGGTGAAATTTCGTAATCAATCGAAGTATTCCACTTCTTCGTCAGGTGCGATTGCCTTGTCCCCCATATCCGAATCGCCCCCGCTATCCTCATCTGACTCAACATCTGAGTCATCGCGGCGTGTCTCCTCATCTGTGGGGACATCATCATCGGTGGGCTCCACAAAAGTCATCTCCACTCGGCATAGAGCCCTGGCATTTTCGCAGAAGGGGTAGTCCAACTCTAGCTGCCACAGTTCATCTTCTGTTGCTAGCCTCCCGCCTATGCGCAACTGTAGCATCTGCATCCCAAACATGTGGGCCATATACTGATCATTCCGAGCATGTCGCTCGGCTAATGTGAGCACTGGCCCGTGAGTGTGTCGGGTGCCTTAGTTTTGGTGACGTCTAAGGCATGCCTCTCCATCTGCGGGATGTAGTCAAGGGCCTCCTCCTCAAAATCTAGGCCCCTCAGGAAAGTGGTCAGCAAGCCACCAAACTCGTACCTGTGTCCTTGATGCAAACGGGCTCTCTTCATGGCGGAGATGATCACCACCCCAACATTAATCTCCAGCCCTTTCATCAGGCCGTATACCAAGCACACACGATCCCAGGTGACATCTGTCATGTGCACCCCTGGGATCAGGCAGGAAGACACGATCTTAAGCCAAATTCTAGCTTCCCTGTTCATTTGAGAGTAGGGCAGCGTCTGATGGTTGCCCCTTTGCTTATGCCTACTCCACCGTGCTATCGAACAGGCTCCACACAGAGTGCATCTGATATCCGCATATAGTGGAGTGATGTTCACCTGCCGGAGTACATGGGCGTCAGTGTCCCGCGCCCCCAAGATGGAATTAAGGTGATGGGGCTCAAAAGTGACTACCTGCCCCCTTATTTTGACAGTGTGACTTTGGAGTGTCGGGTTCCAGTTGGCGTAGAACTATCGAATCAGGTGGAGATTGCACTCCTTGGGCTCTTCAAAGATGAAGTTCAGCCCGGCAGCGTCAATCCTATGAACGATTCTGGGAAACTCCTGTGCCAACGGCTCCCTTGCAATGTGCTCTACGGGGAAGTATTTGCTTTCCTTATGCTTTGTGTACCATTTCTTCCCTTCCTCTGTCACCCATCGGGTTCCGTATTGATGGTGTTGGCCGCGCGGAACTGCTGGTGCTGCTGGGACTGCCGTTCCCAGTCTAATCTTTTTTCTTTCTGCGCCCGATATAGACGCACCTTTTCCTTTATCTTGCCTGCTTGCCATTGTTCCTGTCAAATCAAGCAGACAATCCCAATGTTATTAAAACTAAAATTAGCTTCGACTAAGGTTGGGTTAAGCTAGGCCACCCCACACTTAGTCTTTAGCCACAATCACAACATTACGGCAAGACAATTCTCACTTCCTAATTTACAACAAGAAACAACAACATGCCTTGTGCATTCAGAGAATTCGATGGAATATATTTTACGTACTACTCAAACTTCGTACAATTAATCAACATATCACCATCAATACAATTTCATCCCATAGCACTTAGCACAGAAAAACTCTCAACACAACCTATGCAATTCACCAAGTTCTATGCATTGCACAATTTCATTTTCCCAAAAAAAAAAAATCCATCGTTTACTTAGCATATTCACAACAAGCACAACATAATTCACCTTACCCAACATGCCCAACCCATAATTTCCACATTTTCAATCAAATTTCGTTTCTTCGTAATTAAATTCTAACCCTAGCTACACATTTCACCAAAATTCGATCAAGCATGCAGTTATCGAGTTCATACAATCAACATGATACTCCAAACTTCAATCAACACTAACTTAAAGGAATTCAAGCTCAATTTACAATTAGGGCAAGTTTTTCTCACTTTACATGCTCAAACTCGAGAAATTTGACTAGAATTGAGAAGAAAATAGAAAACATATCTTTAGTTCGATGAAATTGAAGAAAAGTCGAAGAAACTTGTGCCTAAGTCCGTGTCACGTTGGGGATGGGGGAGTTTTTGGGTTTTTGTCGCGTAGGGGGTGAGAAATGAGGAAAAATATAGGGAATTCGGGGTTAAAAAGGGTTAATTTCGCGCGGGTCACCCGGCGACCCGGTGTGACCTGTCGCTATTAACACCTCAACGTGTCACGGAGGGTAACGCGGAGCACCCCCTCCGTGACACGGAGCCAACGCGGAGGTATTCTGGAATTTTAAAAATTCCAGAATTAAACCTCAACGTGTCACAGAGGGTAACGCGGAGGCCCTCCTCCGTGAAACGGAGCCATCGCGCAGGCTCACTATTTTGCCACTTTTTATTATTTTTCTCACCTCGATTTTTTCTTTGTGATCCTTTGCATTTTTGCCCTCCGTTCAACCTGAAATTCGTCTTACAACAAGAAATTGGTTAGAATTCATAGGTTTCGCATAAAATACAATTTTTTTGTTTTTATTTTTATTTTTCTATTTTTGTTCTTTTCTTTCTTTTTTTTTTCTTCTACGAAATCTACTCAAATATTACAAAAATTCCACGGGTTGCCTCCCGTGCAGCGCCTGGTTTACCATCGCGGCTCAACATCATTGACGCTCAGTCATCCTCTAGGGTGACAGATGTCTTACCTCGACTACTGTCCTCACCCCAGTAATGCTTACATCACTGCCCATTGACTAAGAATGTGGCACTTCCATCTTCTTGCGATGATTCCCATTTTGGGGGGTCCTTCACTGGGTTTTTTCCCATAGGCTCTCGCGAATCAACACTTTGAGCAATATCCGCTCGATCAAGCACGTTGATCACTGAGAGTTCCTCATACACGGCCGGAAGCTTTGTGGCCTTGTACACATCAAATACTTCAACTTTGTCGTGTGCCCGCATAGTTAGCTGCCCTGCAGCTACATCAATAAGTGCTTTCTCAGTTGCCAAGAAAGGACGTCCGAAAATAAATGGGACTTCCGCATCCGGCTCAACATCCAGCACAATGAAGTCAACCGGGAAGATAAGGGAGCCCACTTGCACCAGTACGTCCTCCACAATGCCATCTGGTATGGCCAAAGAATGATCCGCTAGTTGTAAAATCACTGTTGTCGGTCTAGGACTGCCTAGCCCCAATTTCTTGAATACCGATGTCGGCATCAAGTTAATGCTCTCTCCCAAATCACATAATCCACGAGCTTGGATACTCTGCCCGATTGTAAGTTGAATTGTAAAGCTCCCAGGGTCTTTGAGCTTTGTGGGCAACCTATTTTGTATCCGTGAAGTGCACTCCTCTGTAAGCGCCACCATAGCATACTCCATCAACCTGCTTTTATTCGCCACGATGTCCTTGATATATTTTGCGTACTTCGGCACTCCCTGCAAAACATCAACAAGAGGTAAATTGATGTGTACCTGTTTAAGCACCTCCATGAACTTTTTGAAACACGCTTCCTCCTCGTGTTTCCTTAGTATTTGAGGGAACGGGGGTGGTGGTCTTTCTGGTTCAGCTTCCTTCTCCTTCCCCCTATCATCATTGTGCTCCCTCTCCTTCTCCACTGCTCCCAACTGCTGTGGTGGTCTTTCTGGTTCCACCTCCTTGAGTTGCAAACCACTCCTCGTGGTCACTACATTTACTTGCTTGGGGTTGGGGTCAGTGTCACTTGGAAGTCCTCCTCTCGGCTTGGTGTTCTGAGCTCCAGTTAGTTGCCCAAACTGGTACTCCAATGCCTTTGTAGCTAACTGATTGTTCTTTACGTCGGCTGCCAATTTCACATAGTCAGCCTGCAATTGAGCTTGGTTAGCTAACATAGTTTTGAACATTTCCTCAATGCTGGGTGATGGTGGTGGAGGAGGTGCATTGTTGCTTCTGTATTGCGACTGATAGTGCTGCTGCCCTCCTTGATTTCTCTGTGCTCCCTGACTCGAACTCTGCCCTTGATGGCTGTTACTACCCCAAGAGAAATTCGGGTGACTTCTCCAATTAGAGTTGTAGTTGTTGCCATACTGTTGGTGATTATTTCTCGGTACATTACCAACAAAGTTTACTGAATCAGGATTCGCACCACAACACTCATCTGAGTGTTCATTACTGCCGCACACTTCACACCAAATTTGCTACACTACATTCACTAGGGCTTGAGAATGATTCATGCTCATATTGTTGAAGTGGGTATTGAGTTGATTCTGTAATGAAGCTATCTGTGTAGCGATAACGTAAAACCATCCACTTCTATGACTCCTGCCGCTTTCCTTGTTCCTCATCTAGAAGAGTCCGCATTCCACTATGGATTTCCCTGCGAATTACGGTTCAACAAGGTATACAGCTCCTCATAAGTTTTTTCTAATGCTTGTCCCCCAGCTGCTGAGTCTAGCAAGAATTTTGTGTGGGGTTCCAAACCCTCTATGAAAGTATACACCAGGACATCATTGGATTGGTGATGATGAGGACAATCCCGCAACATAGATTTTAATCTCTCCCAGGCTTGATACAGATTCTCTCCCTCTCTTTGTTTAAAACTTAGAATTTGACTTCTAAGTCTGCTGTTTTACCGGATGGAAAGAACCGTATCAAGAATTTCTTTGCAAGATCATCCCAAGTAGTGATGGAATTAGGTGGCTCAGCTTTCAACCACCTCTTTGCTTCTCCCAAAAGTTAAAATGGGAACAATGTAAGCCTGACATAATCGGGTGACACTCCAGCGGGGATGTAAGTGTCACTTATCTCCAAAAAGTTTTAGAGACGTTGTTGTGGATCCTCATGAGGGAGACTTGTGAATTGCCCGCTGGTGTGCAGCAATTGCACCATATTCTGTTTAAGTTCGAACCTCCCTCCTGGCTCAGGTTTGCGAATGCTAGATGTAATGTTGTTAGCATGTGGGATTGCCACTACGCGAACCGGCCTAGCTTCCATTACTTCGGGCACTAACACTGCCCTTAAAATGGGTGGATTCTGTTGTTGCTCCAGGATTGTCTGTCTGAGCAACTGTAGCTTTCTCTCTAGAGCTTCTCTCCTTTTTCGATTGAATTGTCTTTCCAGCTCTAAGTGTGAATCCACCAGCTCCTTGTCCCTTGCCAGTGTTCGAACGAATTCAATATCTGCAAAAGACAAGCTAAGACCAAGTTGTCAACACTAATAAGAAATTGTAAAGTAACACTTAAGACAAAAATTATACCAATTGCCAGTCCCCGGCAACGGTGCCAAAAACGTGTTCGGGCGTTTAAATAACTACACGCAAGTGCATGTGGTCGAACAAGTAGTAAAATGGCTAAAGTAAGCCAAGTATCGATCCCACAGGGACTGGACCAAGGTAATAATCGAATCAACCGTTAATAAACTCTAACTCTACTAATGCAGACAACAGTTTCAATAAGATTTTCGGAGTTTGTTTCCTAATTTATACTAATCTAAAACAAATATACAATTTGAGTCTGAACTATAGTATTGAGCATACTGAGGCTAAAACGAACATGCAGGGAAGCAATTTATTGATACAAGTCGGTCAATCTTTCCTTTGGTTGTTAGTCAAGAATTAATGCCTATGGATTAAAACCCTCGTATTTAACCCAACTTAAGAATCATGAACCTTCCACCTACATTTCTGTGATAAGAAGAAATTCATGTTCTAGCCGTATGAAACCGATTCCTTAATTGGCTCATACGACTTTCAGATATATTTCTATTCTGAAGGTAAATCAATTCTCAATTTTCCCAAACCAAGAAGAGATCATATCCTACTAATTCACAACTTTCCAATTTCTTTCTCTTTCGAGCACAAACCGGATTTTTTAGATATACATTAATATTGGCCAAACATTAATGCAGTAAGAACAAGAATTGATAGAACAACCATGGAAGAAAAAGATGAAAAACCAAGATGATCAATAATTACATTCCACTACAAATGTTCTTAACCTCAGCAAGAAGTGAATTTTGCCACTCATTTGTGGATTAAACATCGTTAAATGAGTGTTAATCATACAAACAATTGAAATAAAGAAGAAAGAGATAGAGAAGAACCCTAAGAAATTCGTCCGCTCAAATGCTTGTAACCCACGTTCTTGCTCAACCAAGTTAGAATGATTAAAAATAAACATAAGTGTGTTATTTATACTAGTGGGAATTTTTCCCGGAATAACTAGCAACGTGTCACGGAGTGCATCGCGGAGCACTGCCTCCGTGACATGCCACAAACGCGGACCCTCACTGGAATCCGGTCCTCCAGGTAATTATGCCCAACTTGCCACGGCGTGCAACGCGGGGCTTGGCCAACGTGCCATGGCCCCAACGCGGACCTTCACTGTAACTTGGCATATTTTTATCATCCGGGGCAGAATGCATCCGCGATGGCAGCGTAACACGGCTCCATCGCGGAGCCCCTTAATTTGCTGCATAACCTGGGCCTTTTCCACTACTCGCCTCTGAGTCTCTTCCCAATTTCTCCCAACATGCATCTTAGCTTCCTAAAATTCCATTTTTCCTGCAAAACAACACTAATCATGTTGGTTAGTATAAATTCACATTTTAACTACAAATCACATGAGAATGTACAATTATCAATGTATAAACAAGTCAAAATAAAGCATTTGAGTATCACTTGGGCATATAATTCTGCCCAAGATTAGATATCTGGCCATAGTATCTGCTTCGGCTTACCACATAGCTTCCTCAACATGCTGATTTCTCCATAAAACTTTAACCGAAGCTACTTCTTTATTTCACAACTTACGAACCTGACGATCCAAGATTTCAATGGGAATTTCTTCATAATTGAGGTTGTCTTTTACCCCAATGTTGTCTACTAGAACCACCAATGCTGGGTCACCCAAACACTTCTTCAAAAGTGACCCATGAAATACGGGATGAACTAAAGATAACTTCGATGGCAAGTCCAACTCATATGCCACCTTACCCATTCTTCTCACAACCCCGTAGGGGCCAACATAGCGGGGACTGAGTTTCTCTTTCTTTCCGAACCGCGTTACTCCCTTCATGGGAGATACCTTTAGAAATATCTAGTCATCCACATCAAACTCCAAATCCCTTCTCCTCACATCAGCATACGATTTCTGACGACTCTAAGAAGTTTTTAACCAGTCTCTTACTAACTGGACCCTTACCATGGCGTCATGAACCGATTCAAGTCCTATCATGGCTGCCTCACCAACCTCAAACAATCCGATAGGCGATCTACACCTTTTACCGTAAAGATCCTTGAACGGTGCCATCTGGATACTCGAGTGATAGTTGTTATTATAAGCAAACTCGTTTTAGGCAAATGATCATCCCAAGTACCTTTAAAATCCATAACACATGCCCTCAACATATCCTCAAGAGTCTAGATTGTTCGTTCCGCCTGGCCATCTGTTTGTGTATGGAATGCTGTACTAAGCTTAACCTGAGTCCCAAGTCCCCTCTAAAAAGACCTCCATAACTGAGAGGTAAACTGAGTACCTCAATCTGAAATAATAAAGAAGGGCACTCCATGAAGTCGAACCAAATCTTGAATATACGACTTTGCATAATCATCCGCTGAATCCGTGGTCTTGACAGGTAGGAAGTGTGCAGCCTAGTTAACCTTTCTACCACCACCCAAATGGAGTCATAGTGTCGGCGAGTGCGAGGTAGGCCTGTAATGAAATCCATATTTATTTCCTCCCTGTTCCAAGTGGGAATGCTAATATTCTAAAGTACACCTCTCGGCTTTTGATGCTTGACTTTCACTTGCTGACAGTTGGGACATTTTACTACGAACTCCGCAATATCCTTCTTCATACCATCCCACCAATAGATTTCTCACAAGTCTCCATACATCTTCGTGGATCCCGAATGGATGGAATATCTGGTACCATGTACCTCATGCAATATCCGAACCCTCAAATTATCAATATACAAAGCACATGGTCAACCCTGGTATCATAGCACACCATCTCCCCGTTGGGAGAAAACCTCCACCTTCTGACTCTACACCACCACCTTTAGCTTCCTCAATATTGGATCCTCATCTTGCGTGGATTTAACATCAACCACCAAGGACGATTTTGACCCATTATGTACAACAACACCGCCATCGCCTGAGTCGATCAATCTAACTCCTAATCTTGCAAGTCGGTGAACAACATTCACCAACTCCTTCTTCCCCTCATCCACATGGGACACACTCTCCATTGAGAGCCTGCCAAGAGCATCCGCAACCACATTTCCGTGCCCGGGTGGTAAAGGACACTCATGTAATAGTCCTTAAGTAACTCCAACCACCTCATTTGCCGAAGATTTTGATCTTTTAGTGAGAACACATATTGCAAGCTATTTTGATCCATAAATACATCCACATGGACCCCATACAAGTAATGCCACCAAATCCTCAATGAAAACACCACCACGGCCAACTCGATATCATGGGTCGGGTAATTCTTTTCATGAACTTTCAACTGTCTCGAGGATTATGCTGTTACCTTCCCACGCCGCATCAACACACACCCTAGCCTGACTCTCGAAGCATTACAATATACAACAAAGCCATCAATACCCTCGGGCAAAGTCAACACAGCGGCTAAAGTGAGTCGGGTCTTCAACTCTTGGAAACTTTTCGCACACTCCTCTGACCATTGGAGCTTTATCTTTTTCTGAGTCAACTTGGTCAAAGGAGCAGCAATAGATGAGAAACCCTCAAAAAACCTTCGATAGTAGCCAACTAAACCCAAGAAACTCTGAATTTCTAAAGGATTCACCGGTCTAGGCCAATTCTTCACCGCCTCAATTTTCTGGGAACCTACCCTTATGCTTTCGCTTGATACCATATAACACAGAAATGCCACCGAGTCTAGCCAAAATTCACACTTACTAAACTTTGGATATAGCTGACAATCCTTGAGGGTCTGAAGAACTACCCTCAGGTGAGTAGCATGCTCCTCCTAGCTCTGTGAGTATATAAGGATGTCATCAATGAACACAATCACGAACATATCAAGATATGCCTTGAACACCCTATTCATCAGATCCATAAAAGATGTAGGAGTGTTGGTTAGTCCAAATGACATAACTACAAACTCATAATGTCCATACCGGGTACTGAAGGCTATCTTTGGGATATCACTCTCCCGTACTCTTAGCTAGTGATACCCAGACCTATCTTCGAGAAACACCTGGAACCCTAGAGCTAGTCAAATAAATCATCAATCCTGGGCAAGGGGTACTTATTCTTGACGGTGACCTTATTAAGTTGCCGATAGTCAATACACATGCGGAGTGAATCGTCCTTCTTTCAAACAAATAGAATTGGCGCACCCCATGGAGACTTGCTCGATCTAATGAATCCCTCTCCGGAGGAACACCTAGAAAATCATCGGGAAACACCTCCGGATATTTGCACACCACTAAAACTAATTGAATAGCTGGGGTCTCGGACTCCACATCCTTAACCCTAACTAGGTGGTACATGAAAACTTTAGAAATCATCTTCCTGGCCTTAATAAAGGAAATAAACAGACCTGTTGGTACTACTGAACTACCCTTCCACTCCAACACTGACTCACCTGAAAGACGAAATTCTACCATATGGGTCCTACAATTAATCGAAGAATAACATGCAAACAACCAATCCATGCCAAGAATAATGTCAAAGTCAGTCATGGCTAACTCTACAAGGTTTGCAGAGGTCACCTTATGCAACATAGTGACCGGGCATTCTCTATATACTCATCTAGCTATGACCAAGTCACCAACAGGGTCGAAACTGAAAATGGTTCTAACAAGGTCTCGAGACTAACTCCAAGGCTACTAGCAATGTAAGGAGTCACGAAAGACAAGGTAGCTGCAAGATCTAACAAGGCATAAACATTAATATGAAGGACACGCAACATACCAGTGACCACGTCTGGCGAAGTCTCCTGCTCCTGGCATGAGGCAAGGGCATAGAATATATTTTGGCATTGTCCACCACCTCCACTAGTCGATGCTCCCTGTGGAGCAGAACGGGCTGGAGCTACTACTATCCTGGTGAGCTATGCACGACCCCTATCATCACCATGTCTAGCATATAGGCATGCTCGGTGCATGTGCCCAAACCTACCACACCCATACCAAATATCTAAAATCGAGCAAGCACTCCCCGATAAGACTCTTTCTGCACTTCCTGCAGGCTGGAGAGGTATACTCTAACTAGGTGCCCTTCTGATCCCTCGACCCTAAAGTCCTACTCTTCTGATCACCCCTGGGCCTAGATGGAACACTAGTTGATGACGGTGTTGGGGCTAGTGATCTCTACTGAAACTGTGGACGGTAGCCACTACCGGACCTCTGATGTGAAAACCCACGGTTGTCCTTCCGAGCCCCCTTTGGCTCCCTCTCCCTCGCATGAGCCGCCTCCATCTGCTAGGCATACAACACTATGCGAGGAAAGTCCATATCCTGGTGGAGCATAGCAGTCCTACAATCCTTGTCTAAATAACCAGCCACGCCATGAATGAATTGGCTCACCAGCGCCCTCTGATCCATTACTAACTCTGAGGTGTACTTTAATAGATAAGTGAACTCAAGCAAATACTCCAGCACTTTCATCTTTCCTTGCTTGAGGTTCACAAACTCAGCTGCCTTCAATTTCCTTATCTCCCGAGGGAAGAACCTATCGAGAAAAGCCATGTGGAACTCTTCCTAGCAAGTAGGGCTCGCTTCCACTGTCCTGTTGTCCTTCCATTGCTTGTACCAAATATGAGAGAACTCTTTTAGTTGATAAGAGGGCAAGTCCACAAACTCCCCATTTGTCACCCCCACAACCTGAGTGACCTTCAAGATCCCTTCAATGAACTCGTGTGGGTCCTCATCCACCTTCGATCCTATAAACACAAGAAGGTTCATCCTCAAGAAGTCTCTAATTCAAGTTGCCGCTACATTGCCATTTTGTTGAACCTGCGCAATAGCCTACTGATTGACCTGAGCGGTCAAGGCCTGCACCAACATCTGAATAGCCACCCGAAACTCAGCGTGGGCAGTTGGCTCTAGTGCCTGCGGCTCCTGAACAGGTGGGGCTTGCTGATACCCATGGTCATTGTCATCTCCGTGGGCTTCATCATTTCCATTCCTCCTTCCGTTCATTCTTTTAGGAGCCATAATTCTGCAATCACGAATCGCATGAATTAGAAGGATGGAAAGGCTTTTCATCGCATGACATAGAACATGAAAGAAGGGAACATTTCCTAAATGTCTAGTAGCCTCTCCATCATAGGTGTGGTGCGCTTTCACACCTATGAAAAAGACTCTACTTAACGCATATTTCAAACACCTTAGGACACTTCAAACCTATGGCTCTGATACCAATTTTTTCACGACCCAAACGTACACCCAAATTGTAGACACAGGAGAAGGGACCCCGAGAGACCCCAAGTCGACCCATGGCACATGCATACATCTAATCTTATTTAAGTCAAGAAGAATACTTAACATAAAAGATAGCAAAAATGTAAACATAGCATAAAACCAGAAATACTAAGAGTACACATGAGCTGAATACTATACATTATCTGAAAGCCTCTACTACATACGATGGGTTGATGGGACAACATCCCCAACTAACCCGAATGACATAGAAACATAAGATAACATAAAAGTCTATCAAACCGCCCTCGGAACATGAGGATTCACCAATAAGATGAGAACGTAAGCTGAGATAGGCTAAGGATGTGTATGAGCCTCAGATCCGGACCTTGTATCATGAAATGATATAGTATAGAAAGTATTCGGTCAATACGTGGTTTGTACTGAGTATACAGGGTAAGTAAAACGGACATTTAAAAGCAAAACAAAACTCATAAGTAACGTAGGAGAAGGACATCGTGCATTTATCATAAACTTTGTAAGTCAACATAAGGCTCAAGGCTTTCAAACCATTCATAAAACGTTCATAAATATAATCCTAAGTAAACATTATCAAAACATAACTTGAGACAATAAAATAAGTATAACAAAAAAACATGCAGAACAATGGGGGACTCGTCATAACCGGCACCATCATGGTAGAGCTTTTCATGATACCCCAACTATCTCACTCAAGTGGGCAGAGCTGACCTTGGCTTGCCAGGCGAGGGTCGTGCATTAGGCATGATATCACATTTGAGAGGATCATTGTCAATACATCATATCATTAGAAATCCACAGTGGCACATGGTTATGAGACACCGACGTAGTCCTTTGAACGTTGGGTTGTGCTAGACAAGGCTCCCAAAAATATGCATATGGGCTCATACATAAATCAATAACATCATGCATTAAGATTTATTGGATAAAATATAACATTTTTCATCATTGATCCCCTTTAAAACATGCTTAGCCAAGACTCATAAGCCCTTTTCATCGGCCAACATCATAAATCAATAAATCATGCAATTTGCTTCATAAATCATAAACCATTCTTTAACATATGGGCATTTTCTAATACTTCATCATATTCAATTCTTTCAAAATATGCTCATAAACATGGGTAACATGAATTTATGGTTTTCCGTCATCAATAAATCAAAAATATTGCATATTAATCGTAAATCATAACTTTCATGAACTTTCATCACATGGGTATTTTCAGTTTAAAAGATTAGAATATAATTTTAAAGAAAATAATATAAAACCTACCCATCATTCATAATTCAATAATTAAAACTCCATTAAATCAAACCCATAAGGACAAATCACATTTTCATGCATTTGGGTAAAACCCTATAGAACTTAAATAGGAGGATTCATGATTACATCAAAATTTTGTCATTGGTGTGAAAGGAATCACCCATTCTAAAACCCCATATATCTGAGAATGGATTGATTTTGATGTTCCTTGAATACCCACCAACAAATTGATGAAAAATTGGGGAAGAAGATCTTAAATCTCCCAAAAACCTCTCTCTAAGATTTTGCATAAGAATGGGAATGAATAAAGGACTTAAATCATTTTATCACACTCAGAAAATATCCAAAACGACGTTGTTTTAGGGTCTTAAAACGTTTAAAAGTCGAAATGCCATTAGAATTATTTCCCTGAAAACTGTTCTAGACGGACCAACGACCGATCCAACGTGTCATTATAACAAACCATGACTCGTGGTATCGAGTCGTTGGATCCACTGCCCCACGACATCCTCAGATCTTCCCAAGACTCGTCAGGACGAGTCATTTCTTAAATCAACGGTTCTTTGGATCGACCGTTGTCAACCCCTTGACCAAATCTGACTTTCTTTTCCACAAGCCTTACCTCGAATCATTGTGACAACCAACGAGTTGTGGTCTCCATCTGTTGAATTCACTAAAATCCTCAACCCTCAAACAATGACTAGAAACAATAGACCGTTGTCTCTTATAATGAATTGTGGGATGCCTCGTTGTTCCCCCCCAGCCAAATTCCAGTCCTTCCAATGACTGGTAACAATGACTCATTATTCCTGATAACGAGTCATTACACCGTCCATTGTCACCACTGCTTCCCTGAACCCCCATTTCACGATTGCTTTCGACGACTCGTGGTATCCACCCACGAGTCATTGTGTCATCCCTTCTGTGATGTTTTTGCCAGTTTTTTGCACTTTTCAAATTAAACACTAGGGTCTACTCTTAGGACTTTCTAGGGTATTACAGTTTTGATGGTCTATTGCTCCAAGTCCCAGCCTTATGTTTGCACTCATCTTGAAGAGGTGGTTTGCGCTTCTGGATCGGCGAACCACCGGTTCAGTGCAGTTTCGCTCTTATATGGGTTTTTTTTTGTTCCTCACTTCATAGCTCCTAAAATAACCAAAACAACAAAAACATAAAAGTAATCCACTAAACACTTGAGTGGCCTCCCAAGAAGTGCCTTAGTTAACATTGTGACAAGACGTAGATCTCATTCAACACTTTTTTTCCGACAAATCATCCTCCTACTTCGCCTCTTTCATCTCCAATCCTTTGTCCTCCTCCTCATTTCGCAACACTCCTATTACCATTCATTCGAGGGGATTTTTCGCTGATGGGCACACCTTGAAGGTGACTTCCTCACTTCCAACTCTAAATTTGAGCTCCCCAAGCTCCACGTCAACCATAGCTCTCCCCGTAGCTTGCAACGGTCTTCCCAAAATAATGGGTACCTCCATATCCATTTCGCAATCAATGACAACAAAACCAGCAGGTTAGATGAACTTATCCACCCTTAACAACACATCTTCTAACACCCCCACCAGTTTTTTTATGGAGCTATCCGCCATGAGCAACCTCATCGATGTAGGCTTTGTGCTTCCAAGTCCCAACTACTTGAAAATGAGTAGGGGCATTAAATTTATGATGGCACCAAGATCACATAGAGCTTTTTTAAACACACATATCCCAATTGTACAGGGGATTGTGAAAGCTCATGGGTCTTCCCGCTTGGGGCAAGGTTACTCATCATCATTGGACTACAATGGTGCGTTTTCTCCCCACTACCTACATCAACCACCTTCTTCTTCTTTAGCAATTCTTTCATGAACCTCACATATCCTGGAATTTGTAAAAGAGAATCCACTAATGGTATATTGATAGACAACTTACTAAACATGTCAATGAAATTGATGAACAAATAGTCCTTCTTTTTCTTTACCAGTTTTTGTGGATAAGGAGGTGAGACTCTTGATTCAACCTTGTCATCAATTGGGGCCTTCAAGCATGCCTCATCGTCATCAGCATGTGAGAGGATTTCATCGTCCTTCCCCTCGCCTTCCTCTTCAATCTTTTCCTCACTCCTTAAGAGTCTTTGGCATCTCGTCGAATCCCTTTTCCTCATCTAATTTTGGGTCATTAACCTCTTTGGGCTTCACTGGTGCATCTCTGATCACTTTGCCACTCCTAGTGACATTAGCCATGCATTGACTATCTTTCTTTGGATTCGGCATTGTGTGACTAGGAAGCGTTCCCTTCATTTAGGGGTTCATTTGAGCCGACAAGTGATTCATTCAGGCTTCCAAATGCTTGATGGAGGCCAAATGTGAGCTCACTATTTGGGCAAGGTTAGACACCTCCCCTTTTAACTCTTTGACCCCACTCTTGATTGACTCTACTTCATTAGGACTCTTGATAGCATTTCCTCATTTTTTGAACTACCTGTGTCACTCACACCTGGCTGACTATGGGAGTTTCCAACTTTTGGAGGGGGAATATACGGGTTTGAGCTCTGATGATATCAATCTCCCTCTTGATTCTTCTCCCTATTATCCCATCTTTCATATTTTTTGGTCCACCCCTGCAGATCACGATTTCTTCAGCCTTGATTTTCATCCCTTGGACGCCAAGGGATTTGATTGGTTCCTTGAAATCTAGGTCAAATACCTCCCATTCGGTTACCAATGTATTGGCATTTTTCCTCATATCTTGGTGGTGACGATATCCCATTGTATTGCAAAGGACCTTGCATACCTACAACATTTACCACCTTAGGCCCTGCCCCCATTACATGCTTTGTCATCAATTCCAGTTGTGTCATCATCTTAGCAAGATTCTCATCTCGCTCTTCATCCATGTTTTGCAATTCATCCGCCAATGCACTTACGACGATCTCATGTGTAGATACATTTGTCTCTCGCGTGTGCCAAGCCATATTAGGTTTTCTCATTCTGTCTAGAAGGGCTTTGGCGAACCAATAGGTTTGATCCATAATAGACCCTCCAGCTAAATTGTTAGCCACAAACTTGTTGATCGGATTAAGAGCTCTGTAGAAGCTTTAGAGAAGCACTCCATCCTGAAGTCCATGATTTGGACAAAGAGAAACCTTCTTTTTGAATCTTAGCCATACCTCATACAAAGGCTCTCCCTGTTCTTGCCTTAAATTTGTGATGTCGTCCCTCAGCTGCAGCATCTTCGACGGAGGCAAAAAATGATCCAAGAAAGCCTCGATTAACTCTTGCCAAGATGTAATACAACCCTGAGAGAGTTCCTCCAACCATATTATTGCCTCCCCCGTTAGAAAGGAAAGAGTCTCAACCTGATTGATTCTTGACTAATATTCATAATGTTGAAGGGCTGACATATCTCCAAAAAATTTCTCAAATGCCGATTTGCGTCCTAACTTGGTTTGCCGCCAAAGAGTCCCTTCATTTGTAGCAAATGCAGGATGGTGCTTGTGACATGAAATATCGCATTCCCTATCGTAGGTGGTAGGCAAATGGCTCCATCAATTTCCGGCATCACCAGGTTATCCTTATCATGCTCTATGTTACGTTCCACTGAGCTATCCCCTGCCTGAGAGTGACGACTCATGTGGTTGTAAGATCCTAACAAACATAGTAAAATCACATCAAGTAACTACAATGCAAAACTATTTCAACTTAACAATCAACACAAGAATATAAAGCATTAGTCCTCGGCAATGGCGTCATTTTTTATAACGTCCAAAATATATCCTTCATGCAAAGAATTTACACAGTGGAAGTATCAAAACAACTAACTCGATGGGTGTTGGGGTCGAATCCCACAAGGACTAGTGAATGATAGTTAAAAGTGTGGGTTGAGAAATTGAAGGTAGCTTACACCACATAGAGTTAACATAAAAACAAATAAATTGGGGAGGGGGTTGGAATTTGTAGTGGATTATATTTGGTAATTTGGTTGAATAAAATAGCAAAAATCAGCAAGGTTGTCAACAAGAATGTGGAAGACTAGAGGTGTGGTGTAGATGATATACTAACTAGATAGGGACATACTAGGTCATCTTATAAGTTCTATTTGTGTAAATAATCTCGGAAAGTGGGTAATTAAAACTTTTCAGCCTTATAACTACCTCTGCCTAGAGTTTTGCCAAATCTCTAGCACTATTTAGCTCAACCCAATCAGATTTGTATCAGTAGCTGCACTAATATCTAGCTATTAGCTACTAATAAGGAGTGAGACTGCAATTTTAGATATTTCTAGCCCAATTTCATAATCTCTCATCCATACCCGCTATTAAATTCTCTTCCAATACTTAATTATTCTTTTACAAGCAATAATAAAGCAATAATAAACAGACCTACATCATACTCAATGGAACTTCCTTTATAGATTGAAGAGAATCTAATAGATTTACACTTATTTAAACAATATGAAGATGACTCTAGCAATACCCACTCTAATTAAGTATTCATCATCACACACCTCTAGTTAATGATTTAGCTACTCATGATTAAGAAATTCAAAAGCACATTCATCAATAAACTCATTGAATTTAATAACAAGAGTAGTAAAATAAAATCCACAAATAGTCTCCAACAATGGCTATACCTTACCATTAAGAAGAAGAAGTAGAGAATAGTACTTTTCTAAGTCTACCAATCAAAATCTCCTTTTCTCTGCTAAGAAAATATTCTAAATCTAAGAAAGGAAAAGATGTTGAGATATGCTTTACTCTCTATATGCTCTAGTACACAGTATTTTCTCTATAATTTAAATCCAGGAAAATAGAGCATCTGCTCTCTCTATTTCTATGCTGGGCAATTTTACCCCTGGGCATCGTTCTGGAATAGGCGGAGGCATCGGTGATTCTCCGGTTAAAATCTGTGAACCACCGGTTATATTATATGAGCCATCACTAAGCTCCAGTGAGCATCGACGGTTCATCCGGTGGTTAGCCAATCTCAATCCGTGAACCGCCGAGTCTTTGTTCTTCATTCCAAAAAATTAGGTGTCCTTCAGTGAATGGACCGGCGAGTTGCCATTGGAAACTCTTGTTTCTCCGGTGGAATTTTTCCTCAGAGACAGTGATAATCGACCTTTGACCGGCGTTTCGCCGGTTTTCATTGGTGAACCGCCAATTTTCTCTCACTTCCTTGTTTTTCTCCATTTTTGGTATTTTCTACACATTTAGGCATCTGCACAAAAAAAAAAGGAAAAAAGAGAATAAAATTCATATAATCAACTCAAAATCTAAGAGAAAACTCAAGCTTAAGAGCCTAATGAGTATGTAAATTCCAACTCATCAAAAGGCAATATGGAACTCCTCCCAACCGATGGGACCTGCTCCCACTTTCCTACTATCCTTCCGCTGCTTGAACCAGATATGCACAACCCCTTCATCTGATAAGAGGCTAAGTCGGCACACTACTCTCCGGTGACCCCCATGATCTGGGTGATCTTCCGAATCTCACCGATAAACTCATGTGGATCCTCATCCACCTTCGATCCAAGGAACTGGGGAGGGTTCCTCCTCAGAAAATACCTATCTCTTGCTACCGCTACATTCCCGTTCTGAGGAACATGCGCCACCGCCTACTGATTGATCTGGGCGGTTAAGGCCTGGGATAACATCTGAATAGCTGCCCTGAACTCCGCGTGGGCAATCGGCTTGGGTACATGTTCCTCATGAGTTGGCGGAGCCTGCTAATGCCTGTCTCCATTGCCATCCTCGTGGCAATTTCTGTTTCTATTTCTTCTTCCATTAACTCTTCAGGGAGGCATGATTCTGCAAATGCATATAGCACGAGTTCGAACGATAGAGAGAGACATTTCATCGCACGACTTAGATCATGAAATAAGAAAACATTTCCTAAACGTCTCATAGCCTCTTCTTCATAATTGTGGTGCTCTTCACACCAATTAAAAAGACTCTACTTAACGCGGCTTTCGAACACCCTAAGACACATCAAAACCTAATGCTCTGATTCCAAGTTTTTCACGACCCGAACATAGGCCTGAATCGAGACACGGGACAAGAAACCCTAAGAGGCTCCAAGTCGACCCATGGCATGAACATAGATCTAACTCAATCATAGATAAGAGGAAGATCATCATAAATAACATAGCGAAAGTCTAACTAAAAGACAACATCTGATTAAATGCACAAGTCTAAAGGTGAAATACAACTATGTCTGAAAAGCCTCTAATATTGATGAGTTAATGGGAAAAGACCCCAACTAACTCACTAAAATCTGAAAACTAAAAAGACATAATGCAACTAGTAAGAAGGGCCCTCGCAAGAAGAGGACTCACCAACTGCGACTGAGAGGTGCTAACTCTAGAAGTCTGACTAGCGGCGGGATAGAGTCTCGATATCGGAGCCTGTATCATGAAACGATGCAGCATAGAGTATGCGTTCAGTACGTGTAATGTACCGAGTATCCAAGGTAAGTAAAAATGGATAGTTAAAATACATAAGAGTTCAAAAGAGTAGGAAGACATGCCCATAACATAGATATGATAATATAAACATAAGGCTCAAGGTTTTCAAAACAATTATAAATCATTCATAATTATAACCATAAGTGAAAACTTTACTAAACATACCTTGAGCCAAAGCGCATAAACATAACCATGCATAAATCATGAGGAATAATGGGAGGACTCTTCATAACCGACACCATCATGGTATAGCCTTACATGATGCCCCAACTATCTCACTCAAGTGGGCAGAGTCGTCCCGAGCTTTCTAGGGAAGGGACGTGCAGTATATGATATCACGAAGAGGGGATCCATATATTGTCACGACCCGAATGTAGGCTCGGATTGAGACACGGGACAAGAACCCCTGAGAGACCCCAAGTAGACCCATTGCATGAACATACATCTAACTCAATCAATTAAACAAAAGGATTTACATGATAATCTTAGTGGAAGTCTGAAATAAGCATAACATCAGAAATACACGAATCAGAAGCTGAATACATTCTATTTTTTGAAAAGCCTCTAGAATCTGATGAGTTAATGGGACAGGACCCTAACTAACTCTCTAATACTGAAATTGAAAGTATAAAAAATCTAAAAGCAAATGGTCCTCAGGAGATGTGGACTCACCACTAAGCTGGGTGCTAGCTGTGGAACTGGCTACTGACAGGGCTGAGTCTGAGTGTTGGGCCTGTATGATGAAACGATACAGCATAGAGTATGCGACCAGTACGTAGAATGAACTGAGTATGCAAGGTAAGTAAAATCTCTTAAATAAGTAAAATCATTTAAAACATGCATAATGTAAAACAAAAACAAAATTAGAATCTGAGAGTAGGTCTTGCATGTTATCTTTCTGAAAACATGATCTCAACATAACATAACATCATAACTGAATTAGTTGACCCAACGCTAAAATCTTATAGTCATAAATAAAGCTGAACATTAGATCAAACCTGCTTTAGAACATATATATATATACAACATGAGTGATAAACCTGTATAATTGAAATCATGAGGAATAATGGGAGACTCGTCTTTTAATCGACATAAAACGATAAAGCTTACACGGTCCCAACTATCACACTCAAGTGGATAGAGTCGTCCAAAGCCTTGTCAAGGCTAAGGACGATACCATGATATTGATATCAATCTTGGGGCCCAATCGGTCGAGTGGATAGCTCACAAGGGAGGTCCCAAAATATATATTAGATATGTATAAACCTACGTTGGCACGTAGTTCTAAGGCATAGCGTAATCGACCCTTAGCCTACTCGGTGCTAGGCACTACTCACAAAAATATGTCTATGCTCTCCGTCGTATTTCAATGAAACTCACCATCGTCTATTGACGAAGCTCAATAATCGAATACATCTCAAAATCTGAAATTATATATATATGAGAAGCTTTAGCTCAATCCATACGACAAGCTGAAAATGATCGGGAGTCTTCACTCCAAAACCATGTGGTAAGCTCAATTCGGAGAAATCATAAATCATACATTAACATGTGGGCGTTGCCCAATACTTTAACAAGCTTGAAAAATACTCAATTCACTTGAAAACATAATTATACACATGGGTAACTTGAAAACATACTTTTCCTCATGATATCTCATCATACTTGAACATTTATCATAAATCTGAAATTTCATGCACTTCTCATAATTGGGCATCTTAATTCATAAAGCTTGAAGCATGAATTTTAATTAAAAACAACGTAAAAGACGCCCATGAATCATTATTCAATAGTAGAAATACATTTAAATCATACCCATGTAAAGAATTAGAAATTTCATTCATTGGGTTAAAAACCCCATAGAATTTACATAGGAATTTCCGTGATTTAGAGAGAGATTGGGAATGGGTGTAAATGGATTCACCCATTCATAACCCTACATACCTAAAACGGTTTGATTCTACCACTTCTCTAATTGCCCGATGAAGATTTGAAGAAAAACCTTGAAGAATTTGCCTTGACCACCTCTCTATACTCTTACTCCTGCATGCATGAATAGGGATGACCTAGAATAGATTTACCCATCTTAAAACCCACTATTCAAAGCTTAAAACGACGTAGTTTAGGCCTTAGGATCATAGGAATTACGGAAAAGCCCTTACTAAATTCGCAAGAAATAACTGACTGCCAGTCCCCACTAGGGACTGGACGACTCATAACTCAAGGACAAAACTCATGGCATCAATCATTGAGGGCACTGCTGAAGAGTTCGTCTGGGGCTCATCACGGGGGACCTCACGATTCATTATCGGTGACCACGAGTTGTGGTCACTACTCGTCACATGCACTGCCTACGATTTCACTTTTCTCCATCATGCTACTGATGACCCAACCCACGAATCGTGGTAACTGACCACGAATCATGGGGACCTTCCATAGGGTACACTTCCTAGTCCCCTTCACCTACCCAAGATCCTTACCCACGATTTACTCACTGAGTCGTGGGGTCTGAGCATGAGTCGTTGTCACATCCTTGGGGACCTCAAATCCTAAAATTTCAACTCATACCCTAAACCTCACGAAGAGTCACCTCAGGGCTCGTGGTCCACCCCACAGTTCACAGATGACTCGTTCTGTGAGCTGGTGCTAGATTTTCAGTTTTTCTCTATTTTAACTCCCGGATCTGATCATTAGGCTTCCGGGGTATTAAAATATCTCCCCCTTGGGAACATTCATCCCTGAATATTGGAAAACATACATAAAAGTATAGAAATGCAATCATCATATTCAAATACTGATCATTAAAGCTAAAAACTGACGGAATGACTACCTCCGAACTAAACTACTGTTATACCCCGTAGAATTCCCGGCACTTAGATGACCTATTCGCACGTTGGTTAAGCATATTTGAAAGCCATACGTGCTAGGGAAAGGCCTGGGAAAAGATCGGACGAGAAACCCGTCGAACCATCGCGGGAGGAGCCGAGGCAGAGCCCCTCCGCGATGGCAGCGTGTCACGGAGGTGAGGCCTCCGCGATGGCTCCGTGACACGTTGCCCAAGTTCAGGCCCAAGTATATAAAGCCCCCACTTTGGTTTAAAATCATATTACACTTATAAATTTCCAGAGAAACGCAGTGAAGCCGAGGAAGACGAAGAAAATTAAATATTTTCGTCCGATTGCGCTGCCAAACGCCGCCCAAACTCAAATTAATCCCAGATACCCGAGTATTTAGCAGCAGAGAGCATTTCTACGGAATTAGTTTCGCAAAATACGGCCGACGAATCGACGAGCCACCGAACTAAAGTAAGTAGAATTGCTCTAAATTAATGTCTATGTGTTCCTAGCTGAGAAGTGAATACTTCTCCCTTCTGGGCCGCTGAAAAATAGCGAGTTTTTGACCGTCTTTCGATAAGCCTAAGTTTAGGCTATAAAATATATCGAAAGTAACGTTGCTCTTTACAATACAGCTGTATTTAGTATTAATTGACGTATTTATGAATGCAGTTGGGAGAAAATAGTTGAAGTACCGGCCGAGCCCCGTCCGACGGACAAATAATTCAAAGACAAGGTATGTAAAGTTAGTTTCCTTCGGCAAGTTAAGTAATATCAGTGTAGTGTAATAAATTACGGACCAGTAGAATGTTCAGGAGTCGAATATTACGTTATTATGAATGTTGGTGCGATGTGAGAAATATTGGGTTATAATGTATATGAAACCTATCAGTATGATACAGATTCTAACGCAAGTATTAGAGATTGCCCAGTATACTCAGTATGTAATGTGATATGCCATGTCAAGATATGGTTGTATTCAGTTGAAACCCCGTATAGTAATGCAATACCCATAAAGCACTTCAGAAATAGAATATCAGGCTAAAATGAAGTTCAGAAAGCATTTCAGGATTAGTAAATCATGTTACTATAGAAAGTCAGTATACAGGGTAGTTCAGTAGAAAGATTATATTTGTACATATATATATAGTACTTCCAGCCTCAGCATGTATTAAGTATGTACTTATTTCTATCACTAGTCCAGCATATAGTGTATACAGAAACTTAGTAAACAGCAGAGTTTTCAGTAGAAACATTATCTTATATAGCATTTGCCCAGTACAGCCGGCAGGAGACTATATTCATATTTATATATCTTTACCTGCCTCAGCACGTATTAAATACGTACAGATTACTATCATTAGCCCAGCATGTAATATATATGATACTTTACCCCTATTAGCCTCAGCATGTGAGATACACAGACAGTATTACCAGTTGAGACCTTTGTATTGTTTGGGGTTGGATTACCTAGCATCCATGACCGCCCAGGGTTAATAGCTGTATCGACTCGTCCACCAGAATACGAGGATACGTCACTCTACGGAGTGGCATGCCGTCCCGCCAGGGGACGAAGATGGGATGCTAGTTTTTCCCCATATTTGTGCCTTGATCGGCCCTTACACACCCCAGTCGAGCGGATACGCCCGGGTGCAGATTCAGGAGTCCTCCGGACTCAGATGCAGTTATAGTCAGGGGCTCAGCGAGCCCAAGTGCATACCCTGGGACCGGCAGGATGCTTACAGCCACTATAGGAGATGGGATGACCGGGGTAGGGGTATAGATTCTGTGCTGGTTGTACCTCCCGGCTTATGAGGGCCGGGTAAGGTTTGTGTGTGCTATGTTATGTTATTTCATGTTATGTCATGTTATGTTAGCTAAAGGTAGATCAGCAGTAGCATGATACATTCCAGGTACGACTCTTATCCCTTCTAGTAAAGATTGAGAGGAGGTAGGGTTTACATTATCAGATAGATAAGTTATTCCTTCTACTTCAGCTTCATCAGTCATATTATTGCTTCCAGGTGTTGTTTTCAGTTATGTTATTTCAGTTGCTTTACATACCCAGTACCAGCGGTACTGATGCTCGATGGGGCGCTGCATTACTTGCCTGCAGGTACTCTTAGACGAGCAGGCGATTCTACGTGACTTCCTGTCAGCGGTTGAGTATTCAGCTCCTGTCATCCGGAGACTGAATTTCTAGAGGTGTAGTTCAGTTCCTTTTGTTGTACAGTACGGGTAGGTCGGGGCCCTGTCCCGATCATTTCTATTATTCTTCTTAGAGGCTTGCAGTCTGTATATATTCCCTGTGGTCAGATGAGCCGGTCGTGTGAGGCCGTGCAGTTGTATAGTTGCCTTTACTCTTTCTTTCTTTTGTA
Source organism: Datura wrightii (assembly GCA_035772735.1). Classification (NCBI taxonomy): domain Eukaryota; kingdom Viridiplantae; phylum Streptophyta; class Magnoliopsida; order Solanales; family Solanaceae; genus Datura; species Datura wrightii. The sequence goes on from JASDFA010000007.1 coordinate 105,683,269, forward strand.
ATGGTCGTGTGGGGCCATAGTTTGCCAGTAGTGGTGACCTTGCCGGTCACGTAGCTTTTCAGTATGTTATGTTTGAGTTACAGATAACTAGACAGCATGGTGGCCTTGTCGGCCCACATAAGTTCTCCTGAATTGACATGTTTCTGGTCAGCTGTTAGTACAGGTACAGGAGGCTATAGGCCAATAGGCCGGGGGCTGTGTTTACAACCGTTATATAGCCCTTTGTTTCCAGAAATATGAGTTAGAGCCAGCCAGGCACCAGATGTGCCCAGGCTTAACGGTCCAGCAAGTCAGGTCCTAGTAGGGCACCAGGTGCCAGTCATACCCCCCAAGGTGGGGTGTGACAAACTTGGTATCAGAGCAGGTCGTATCCCAGGGAGTCTGCAAGCCGTGCTAAGTAGAGTCCTGTCCATGGATGTGTTGTGCACCACATACTATGGGTAGGAGGCTGCAAGGCATGATAGGATGGTTGTCTTTTATTCTGATTCAGTCGTGCTATAGAGCGGTACAATATAGGGTTGATTCCCTAAAATCTTACCATATTCTTTGGTTACAGATCATCCTATTATAGTTCGGAACTTAGACATTGCAGCAGGAGAAGGCACCAGCAGGATGCCTCCCCCTCATTTGGAGACAGCCTGATCAGAGGGCACTACAGAGGCATCATCCCAGCCTCCTCAGCAGTCTCCACCACGTCAGGAGCCACTTGGGGCGACATTACCTTCAGCAGCCCCTATATTGACTCCTTCTGACCAGGAGGTTAGGAGTGCTGTAGTTCTGTTAGCAGAGATGATGGCTGCTCAGCGTCAGCCAATGCCATCTACAGTTGCAGAATCATCAGGAGGGCCCGGTAGTTCGAGGGTCCGAGAGTTTTTAGCCCTAAATCCCCCACAGTTCACAGGCACGGACCGAACAGAGGACCCCCAGGATTTTCTAGATCAGATGCAGAGAATCTTCAGGGTTATGCATGCCATGTCTACCGAGTCAGTTGAGTTGGCCGCATTCCAGTTACGGGATATTGCGGTGTTATGGTACGAAAGCTGGGAGAGGTCCCGAGGGAGAGATGTTTCCCCTCCCACCTGGCCCAGCTTTTCAGGAGCCTTTCTGGATCATTATTTGCCGCGGGAGATTCGACAGGCCCGGGTAGACCAGTTCCTACATCTAGAACAGGGGGCCATGAGTGTTCGGGAATATTCCTTGCAGTTTGATTCCTTAGCCCGATATGCACCGGCCTTCGTTGATACCATGGCATCCAGAGTGCATCGCTTCATTACGGGATTGAATCCAGAATATGTTGAGATTTGCACTACAGCCACACTGCGAGAGGACATGGATATTGCTCGCATTCAGGCATTTGCTCAGAATATTGAGGGCATCAGACAGGGGCAACGAGAGGTCAGAAGGGTTAATCAGGAACAGCGTCGCCGGGACAGGCCAGTTGAATTACAGGGAGAGGCCCGGGGAGGACCCAGGCCCCGATTGTCAGACAGGCCGCCCAGGCCCCCGCCTCTGCCACAGTCACAGGGGGGTAGATTCAGCCGCAGGGGGCAGTCAGGGATTGGTAGAGGCTCGCAGATGGCAGATTCACCATCACAGAGGAGGGCAGAGCAGAGTAGGTATACCCTACCACTTTGCCCTATATGCAATCGACGCCATCCTGGAGCATGCAGATATGGCTCCACCGCATGTTATATTTGTGGCCAAGAAGGCCATTTGATGAAAGATTGCCCAGCCAGAGGTCGAGAGGACCGCGCTAGACAGGATAGGACATCAGCAGGGTCACGAGCCACAGCATCCTCGACTGGGCGCAGGCCCCCAGTTTCAGCAGGCAGGGGTCGGGGCAGATCAGGGGCCTCCAGTACAGGTGCGGGTCCAAGCCGCACATATGCCTTACCAGGGAGGCAAGATTCAGAAGCATCGCCTGATGTCGTGACAGGTGTGCTAACTATTTGCTCACACCCTGCTTATGTGTTAATTGATCCAGGGTCTACTTTGTCCTATATTACTCCATTTATGGCACGGAAGTTTAGTATTGTACCAGAATCACTACAATAGCCTTTCTTAGTATCTACGCCCGTCGGTGACTCTATCACAGCTAGCCGAATCTACCGCGGGTGTACAGTAGAGATTGTTGACCGTCAGACCACAGTAGATCTGGTCGAGTTAGAAATGATAGACTTCGATGCCATAATGGGTATGGACTGGTTAGTGCCATGCTTTGCCAATGTTGAATGTTTGACCAAAACGGTCCGATTCCACTTCCCGGGGGAAGCAGTACGGGAGTGGAAGGGCAGCACCGTGACGCCAAAAGGTAGGTTTATTTCCTACCTTCAGGCGAGAAAGTTGATATCTAAGGGGTGCATTTACCATCTTGTCAGAGTTTACGATGTCCAAGCAGAATCTCCGACACTCCAGTCTATCCCAGTGGTAAATGAATTCCCAGATGTATTTCCTGATGAGTTACCTAGTATTCCCCCAGAAAGGGAAATAGACTTTGCTATCGACTTGTTACCAGGCACTCAGCCAATATCAATACCTCCTTATCGTATGGCTCCTGCAGAACTCGGAGAATTAAAGGAGCAGTTGAAAGACTTGTTAGATAAAGGTTTTATCAGGCCGAGTACTTCTCTGTGGGGTGCGCCAGTCTTGTTTGTGAGAAAGAAAGATGGCTCGCTCCGAATGTGCATAGATTATCGGCAGCTAAGCAAAGTTACAGTAAAGAACAAGTATCCGCTTCCCAGAATTAATGACTTATTTGATCAGCTACAGGGGGCCAGATACTTTTCTAAGATTTACTTGCGGTCCGGATATCACCAGGTCCGAGTACGTGAGAGGGACATTCCTAAGACAGCATTCGGGACCCGATATGGGCATTTTGAATTTCTGGTTATGTCCTTCGGGCTAACGAATGCCCCAGCAGTTTTTATGGACCTGATGAACAGTATTTTCAGACCTTTCCTGGACTTGTTCGTGATAGTATTCATTGATGATATTCTGGTGTATTCACGCTCTGAAGCAGATCACCGGACTCATTTGCGGACAGTGCTCCAGATTCTCAGGGACCGCCAGTTGTATGCTAAATTTTTGAAATGTGAATTCTGGCTTAACTCAGTAGCCTTTTTAGGGCATATTGTCTCAGACGCTGGTATACAGGTAGACAAGCAGAAGATAGAAGCAGTTAAGTCATGGCCTAGGCCTACCACCCCGACTGAAGTTCGTAGCTTCCTGGGGTTGGCAGGGTATTATCGGAGGTTTGTTGAGGGATTCTCAACCATTGCAGCACCTTTAACTAAATTGACACAGAAAGCAGTAAAGTTTCAGTGGACGGAGGCATGCGAGCAGAGTTTCCAGGAACTGAAAGACAGATTAACCTCCGCCCCAGTATTAGCATTGCCGGAAGGCACAGAAGGGTATTCAGTTTATTGCGACGTGTCAGGTGTCGGGCTGGGCTGTGTGTTGATGCAGCATGGTAGAGTAATTGCATATACTTCCAGACAGCTGAGGAAACACGAAAAGAATTACCCTACCCATGACCTGGAATTGGCCGTAGTAATTCATGCCTTGAAGATGTGGAGGAATTATCTGTACGGCGTCCATGTTGATATATACACAGATCATAAGAGTTTACAGTATATTTTTACTCAGAGGGAGCTGAATCTACGGCAACACCGCTGGTTGGAGCTGCTGAAAGATTATGACGTGAATATTCTATACCACCCCGGAAAAGCTAATGTTGTAGCAGATGCCCTGAGCCGAAAGTCAATGGGGAGTTTGGCATATTTACGGCCTGAGAAATGGAAGTTAGCCAGGGAAATTCATCAGTTAGCTAATCTAGCCGTACGAGTAAGGGAAACAGAAAATAATGGAGCAGTAATTCAGAATCCTGCAGTGTCATCGTTAATTACAAAAGTAAAAGAACGGCAGTATGAGGATCCCGATTTAGTCCAGCTCAGAGATAGAGTTTAGAAGGGTAAGGAGCCAGATTTTCAGATAACCGAAGATAATGTGCTACGTTGTAAGGGCCGCCTCTGTGTCCCAAATATTTCAGGACTTCGTGGGCAGATCATGCATGAGGTACACCACGCTCGCTATTCCCTTCACCCAGGGGCGACGAAAATGTACCACGACATCAGAGACATCTATTGGTGGCCAGGTATGAAAGCTGAGATAGCTGAATTTGTATCTAGGTGTGCTAATTATTAGCAGGTGAAAGCAGAGCATCAGAAACCGGGTGGTTTGACTCAAGAGATAATGATACCTATGTGGAAATGGGAAGTAATAAACATGGATTTTGTAACAGGGTTACCCCGTACTAGACGCAGAAATGATTCCATTTGGGTAATAGTTGACAGGCTGACAAAATCAGCTCATTTCCTGCCAGTAAGGGCTACCTTCTCAGCTGAGGATTATGCCGAATTATATATCAGAGAAGTAGTTAGATTGCATGGGGTGCCGGTATCTATCATTTCAGGCAGGGGAGCACAGTTTACAGCTAGATTCTGGCAGTCGTTTCAGAAAGGTTTGGGGACGCAGATTAATTTGAGCACAGCATTCCATCCTCAGACAGACGGGCAGGCTGAACGTACGATCCAGACGCTCGAAGATATGCTACGAGCGTGTGTGTTAGATTTTGGGGGTAGCTGGGATGAACATCTATCGTTAATCGAATTCGCTTATAATAACAGCTACCATTCAGCTATTCAGATGGAGCCTTTCGAGGCATTATACGGGCGAAAATGTAGATCGCCGGTGGGCTGGTTTGAAATAGGAGAATCAGCATTAGTTGGCCCAGACATTGTTCGGCAGTCCGAGGAAAAGATAAAGCTTATCCGAGAGCGTTTACTGACCGCTCAGAGCCGCCAGAAGTCATATGCAGATAGGCGACACAGAAATCTAGAATTTTCGGTGAACGACTGGGTATATCTGAAAGTGTCCCCGATGAAAGGGGTAATGAGGTTTGGCAAGAAAGGCAAGCTTAGCCCAGGATTCATTGGGCCGTATCAGATTCGGCGGAGAATAGGCCGCGTGGCATACGAGTTAAACTTGCCTCCAGAGTTAGCGTCGGTTCACCCAGTATTCCATGTTTCTATGTTAAGGAAGTTCGTAGGGGACCCTTCTACAGTAGTTCCAGTTCAGGATGTTCAGGTCACAGAGGAGTTAGCCTATGAAGAGGTTCCCGTAGCTATCTTAGACAGACAGATTCGCAGGCTGAGGACTAAAGATGTTGCATCTGTCAAAGTATTATGGCGTAACAGAAATCGGGAGGAAATGACGTGGGAGGCTGAACAAGATATGAAAATCAGATACCCTCACCTATTTCAGGCCTAGTCAAACGACAGGTATGTCCGTATCATTACTTATACAGTATCTTATGATTGTGCATTTGTAAATGATTAAGAAGAGGTGACATTTAGTTGTCCAGTGAATCTTAGAATATTGTGTGCAGTGCCTGTGTTGGACTTTTCTGCATTTCAGGTTTTTGCAATAGTCCATGTTACAGGGGAAACTCTGCCAAAATATTTCCAGAAAGTAAAGTAAGTCGTCCTCTAGATGACAGTATACATTCAAGGACGAATGTTCTTAAGGGGGGGGAGAATGTTATACCCCGTAGAATTCTCGGCACTTAGATGACCTATTCGCACATTGGTTAAGCATATTTGAAAGCCATACGTGCTAGGGAAAGGCCCGGGAAAAGATCGGACGAGAAACCCATCGAACCATCGCGGGAGGAGCCGAGGCAGAGCCCCTCCGCGATGGCAACGTGTCACGGAGGTGAGGCCTCCGCGATGGCTCTGTGACACGTTGCCCAAGTTCAGGCCCAAGTATATAAAGCCCCCACTTCGGTTTAAAATCATATTACACTTATAAATTTCCAGAGAAACGCAGTGAAGCCGAGGAAGACAAAGAAAATTAAATATTTTCGTCCGATTGCGCTGCCAAACGCCACCCAAACTCAAATTAATCCCAGATACCCGAGTATTTAGCAGCAGGGAGCATTTCTACGGAATTAGTTTCGCGAAATATGGCTGACGAATCGGCGAGCCACCGAACTAAAGTAAGTAGAATTGCTCTAAATTAATGTCTATGTGTTCCTATCTGAGAAGTGAATACTTCTCCCTTCTGGGCCGCTGAAAAATAGCGAGTTTTTGACCGTCTTTCGATAAGCCTAAGTTTAGGCTATAAACTATATCGAAAGTAACGTTGCTCTTTACAATACAGCTGTATTTAGTATTAATTGACGTATTTATGAATGCAGTTGGGAGAAAATAGTTGAAGTACCGGCCGAGCCCCGTCCGACGGACGAATAATTCAAAGACAAGGTATGTAAAGTTAGTTTCCTTCGGCAAGTTAAGTAATATCAGTGTAGTGTAATAAATTACAGACCAGTAGAATGTTCAGGAGTCAAATATTGCGTTATTATGAATGTTGGTGCGATGTGAGAAATATTGGGTTGTAATGTATATGAAACCTATCAGTATGATACAGATTCTAACGCAAGTATTAGAGATTGCCCAGTATACTCAGTATGTAATGTGATATGCCATGTCAAGATATGGTTGTATTCAGTTGAAACCCCGTATAGTAATGCAATACCCGTAAAGCACTTCAGAAATAGAATATCAGGCTAAAATGAAGTTCAGAAAGCATTTCAGGATTAGTAAATCATGTTACTATAGAAAGTCAGTATACAGGGTAGTTCAGTAGAAAGATTATATTTGTACATATATATATAGTACTTCCAGCCTCAGCATGTATTAAGTATGTACTTATTTCTATCACTAGTCCAGCATATAGTGTATACAGAAACTTAGTAAACAGCAGAGTTTTCAGTAGAAACATTATCTTATATAACATTTGCCCAGTACAGCCAGCAGGAGACTATATTCATATTTATATATCTTTACCTGCCTCAGCACGTATTAAATACGTACAGATTACTATCATTAGCCCAGCATGTAATATATATGATACTTTACCCCTATTAGCCTCAGCATGTGAGATACACAGACAGTATTACCAGTTGAGACCTTTGTATTGTTTGGGGTTGGATTACCTAGCATCCATGACCGCCCAGGGTTAATAGCTGTATCGACTCGTCCACCAGAATACGAGGATACGTCACTCTACGGAGTGGCATGCCGTCCCGCCAGGGGACGAAGATGGGATGCCAGTTTTTCCCCATATTTGTGCCTTGATCGGCCCTTACACACCCCAGTCGAGCGGATACGCCCGGGTGCAGATTCAGGAGTCCTCCGGACTCAGATGCAGTTATAGTCAGGGGCTCAGCGAGCCCAAGTGCATACCCTGGGACCGGCAGGATGCTTACAGCCACTATAGGAGATGGGATGACCGGGGTAGGGGTATAGATTCTGTGCTGGTTGTACCTCCCGGCTTATGAGGGCCGGGTAAGGTTTGTGTGTGCTATGTTATGTTATTTCATGTTATGTCATGTTATGTTAGCTAAAGGTAGATCAGCAGTAGCATGATACATTCCAGGTACGACTCTTATCCCTTCTAGTAAAGATTGAGAGGAGGTAGGGTTTACATTATCAGATAGATAAGTTATTCCTTCTACTTCAGCTTCATCAGTCATATTATTGCTTCCAGGTGTTGTTTTCAGTTATGTTATTTCAGTTGCTTTACATACCCAGTACCAGCGGTACTGACGCCCGATGGGGCGCTGCATTACTTGCCTGCAGGTACTCTTAGACGAGCAGGCGATTCTACGTGACTTCCTGTCAGCGGTTGAGTATTCAGCTCCTGTCATCCGGAGACTGAATTTCTAGAGGTGTAGTTCAGTTCCTTTTGTTGTACAGTACGGGTAGGTCGGGGCCCTGTCCCGATCATTTCTATTATTCTTCTTAGAGGCTTGCAGTCTGTATATATTCCCTGTGGTCAGATGAGCCGGTCGTGTGAGGCCGTACAGTTGTATAGTTGCCTTTACTCTTTCTTTCTTTTGTAATGGCCGTGTGGGGCCATAGTTTGCCAGTAGTGGTGACCTTGCCGGTCACGTAGCTTTTCAGTATGTTATGTTTGAGTTACAGATAACTAGACAGCATGGTGGCCTTGTCGGCCCGCATAGGTTCCCCTGAATTGACATGTTTCTGGTCAGCTGTTAGTACAGGTACAGGAGGCTATAGGCCAATAGGCCGGGGGCTGTGTTTACAGCCGTTATATAGCCCTTTGTTTCCAGAAATATGAGTTAGAGCCAGCCAGGCACCAGATGTGCCCAGGCTTAACGGTCCAGCAAGTCAGGTCCTAGTAGGGCACCAGGTGCCAGTCGTACCCCCCAAGGTGGGGTGTGACAACTACATGGCTGAACTAAATTCAAAAACCATATGTTCCTACTTTGACATAAAAGAAACTTGGGCACATGAACTGAACTTGAAAACTAAATAGGGTTTTAGGGAAAAAATTGATATTTCAAGTTGGAACTGAGCTGGTAGAGAACAACTGTGCGTTTCTAGCCATCATGTCTGCTTCGGCTTTCCACGTGGCACCTTCTGCTGATTCCTCCATAAAACTTTGACTGAAGCTACTTCCTTGTTCCTTAACCTTCGAACCTAACGATCTAGTATTTCCACCGAAACCTCTTGATAACTAAGGCAGTCTTTCAAGTCGACACTGTCCATTGGGAAAAATAGATCCAGATCACCCAAACACTTCTTTAAGAGCGATACATGGAATACAGGATGCACAGAAGCTAATTCTGGAGGCAACTCCAATTCATATGCCACCTTGCCAACCCGTTTCATAATCTGGTAGGGGCCAAAATAATGAGGGTTGAGTTTTCCATTATTTCCAAATTGCATCACTCCTTCATAGGAGACACCTTCAGAAACACCCAATCATCCACTTCGAATTCGAGTTCACTCCTTCTCACATCAGCATAGGACTTTTGGCGAATTTGAGTTATTTTTAACTTTTCCCATATGAGCTTAATCTTCTCCATATCCTCGTACACTGAATTTGGTCCTATCATCGCAGCTTCACCAACTTCGAACCAATCAATAGGCGATCTACATCTTCGCCCATAGAGAGTCTCAAATGGAGCCATCGGAATACTAGAATGGTAGCTGTTATTGTATGCAAACTCGATAAGAGGAAACTGATCATCCCAACTACCTTTGAAGTCAATCACGCATGCTCTAAACATGTCCTGGAGAGTCTGAAGTGGTCGCTCCGCTTGACCATCCATTTGCGGGTGAAACGTTGTACAGAGCTTAACCTGAGTACCAAGCCCTTTTTGAAATGTCCTCCAAAACTGAGAGGTAAATTGGGTACCTCTGTCTAATATGATGGACAAAGGCACCCCATGAAACCAAACTAGCTCTCAGATGTATAATTTGGCATGCCGAACCCGTGGTTTTGACCGGTAGAAAGTGAGCGACTTTGGTCAACCTGTCCACTACAACTCAAATGGAGTCATATTGCCGTCGAGTGCGAGGCAATCCTGTGATGAAATCCATACTGATTTCTTCCCACTTCCATGAAGGAATATTGAAATGCTGAATCACACCTCCCAGTCTCTGATAATCAACCTTTACTTGCTGACAGTTTGGGCACTTAGCTACAAACTCCGCGATGTACTTCTCACGCCATTCCCCCAATAGACTTCCCGTAAGTCGTGGTACATCTTGGTGGAACCTGGATGGGTAGAATACTTAGATCCATGAGACTCGTACAACATTTGTTCCTTAAATCATCAAAATCCGTAACACATAAGCTACCCTATTATCGAAGCACACCATCTCCCCCTTTTTGAGAAGATCTCTACCTTCTGATTTTGAACAACTTCCTTTAACTTTACCAGAATGGGTTCCTCATCTTTCCTAGCCTTTACATTAGTCACCAAGGATGATTCTGATTCGTTCTAACCAGTAACACTACCATCGGCGGAGTCAACCAACCGAACTCCCAACCTTGCAAGTCGGTGCACGTCTTTTGCCAACTCCTTCTTTACCTCATCCACATGGGACACACTTTCCATGGAGAGTCTACTAAGTGCTTCTGCTACTATATTTTCCTTGCCCGAATGGTAAAGAACACTCATATCATAGTCCTTGAGTATCTCCAACCACCTCCTTTGACAAATATTGAGATACTTCTAGGTAAACACATATTGCAAACTCTTAAGGTTCGTAAACGCATATTCGTGGACCCCGTACAAATAATGCCTCCATATCTTTAAAGTGAACACCATCACCACCAATTCAAGATCATGGGTCGGGTAATTCTTCTAATTAATTTTTAGTTGCTCGGGCCATATGCTACAACTTTTCTGTGTTGCATCAATACACAACCAAGTCCAATCCTTGGGGCATCACAATACACCACGAATCCATCGGTACCCACGGGTAGGGTTAACACTGGTGCTGAAGTGAGTCGAGTCTTCACCTCCTGAAATCTCCTCTTAAAAGCCTTCGACCATTGGAATTTCACCTTCTTTTGGGTCAATTTGGTCAAGGGTGCTGCAAAGGATGAGAAACCTTCAACGAATATCGAATAGTAGCTAGCTAAACCCAAAAAGCTCCAGATATATAAAGGATTCACCAGTCTAGGCCAATTCTTCACCACTTCTATTTTCTGAGAGTCCACCTTTATACCCTCACTTGATGCCACATGGCCTAGAAACGCCCTGAAGTTCAACTAAAACTCGCACTTGCTAAATTTGGCATATAATTTGCAATCCTTGAGAGTCTGTAGTACCACTCTCAAATAAGCGGCATGCTCCTCCTCGCTCCTAGAGTATATCAGGATGTCATCAATAAACACAATAACAAACATATCTAGGTATGGCTAGAACACCCTGTTCATCGAGTCCATAAAAGATGTAGGAGCATTCGTTAGTCCAAAAGACATAACTACAAATTCATAATGACCATACTGCATCCTGAAGGCTATCTTCGGGATGTCACTCTCCTGAACTCTGACCTGGTGGTACCCGGATTTGAGATCTATCTTCGAAAAACACTTGGAACCCTAAAGCTGGTTGAATAAATCATCGATTTTGGGTAGAGGATACATGTTTTGGATGGTGACCTTGTTCAATTGCTGGTAATCAATACACATCCGAAGAGAACCATCTTTATTCCTGACAAAGAGAATTGGTGCACCTCATGGGAACTTGCTAGGTCTAATAAAACCCTTATATAATAGGTCCTTCAACTATCCCTTCAACTCTTTTAGCTCGGCTGGAGCCATTCTATAGGGAGGAATAGATATAGGTTGCGTATTAAGAAGAAGGTTAATGCCAAAACCAATCTCCCGCTCAGGAGGGATTCCCGATAGACCATCTGGGAAGACTTATGGATACTCACATACTACTGGGACTGACTAGATAGTTGGGGTCTCAGACTCAACATCCTTAAACCTAACTAGATGGTACACACAATTATCTTTCTGGCCTTAAGGTAGGAAATGAAACGACCTACAGGCACAGCTAAACTACCCCTCTACTCTAAGACTGGCTGACCTGGAAATTTGAACTCTACTATCCGGGTTCTACAATTAACTGAGGCATAACATGCAAATAGCCAATCCATGCTGAGGATAACATCAAAATCGATCATGGCTAACTCTACTAGATCTACTGAGGTGACTTTTGAAGGATTGTGACCGGGAAACCTCTATAGACCCATCTAGCTACGACTGAATCACCTACTAGGGTAGAGACTGAGAAAGGTTCTGACAAGACTTTAGGACTGACTCTGAAATTACTAGCAACGTAAGGTGTCACAAAAGACAAGGTAACCCCCGAATCTAACAAAGCATATACATCAAGATAGAAAACTCATAACATACCAGTGACTACATCCGAGGAGACCTCCTGTTCTTGGCAGTATTCTAATGTATAGAATATGTTCTGGCGCTGACCACCAGCTGTGCTAGTAGATGCTTCCTGCTGTGCTGAGCGTGCGGGTGGGGCCGCTGAATTGGAAGCTGGGCCTCGACCCACATCATAGCCTTGTATCACTTCTGGGAAATCCCTAAGCATATGTAGGGGCTTCCCACACCTGAAATAAGCACCTGAACCTGCCAAGAACTGGCCCATATGCCCTAGACAACACCTGTCGTAAGATGGGATGCTAGAATATGCAGGCCTGCTGCTCTGACCCCTAGAGTCGGATACTCGCCCCCTATGGTCATGTCTAGGTATGGATGGCTCACTCAATGATGAAGATGTTGGGGCTTATGATCTCTGGTGGTTCTGCTGTTGGTTCCCACTACCTAACCTCGGCATAAAGAATTTGTAGCTATCGGTTCAATCCCTCTTGGCCTCTCTTTCCCTCATATGCGCCGCCTCCATCTTTTGGGCATACAAGACTATCCAAGGAAAATTCATATCCTGGTGGAGCATAGCGGTATTGCGATCTTTGTCCAAATAGCCCACCAAGCCGCGAACAAACCTACTCACCCGCATCCTCTGATCAACCACTAACTCTAGGGCTTACTTTGATAGGCGAGTGAACTTAAAGGCATACTCCTGCACCATTATTTTCCCTTGCTTAAGATTCATGAACTAGGCTTCCTTCAACTCCCTCATTTCATGAGGGAAGAACAGATCTAGGAACGTAACATGGAACTCCTCCCAAGTGACAGGGCTTGCTCCGGCGGCCCTACTATCTTTCCATTGTCGAAACCAGATGTGTGTGACCCCTTTCAACTGATAGGAGGCCAACTCAGCATACTTAACCCCATTCACCCCCATCACTTGGGTGATCTTCACAATCTCATCAATGAACTCATGCGGGTCCTCATTGAATTTTTACCCGAGGAACTCTGGTGGGTTCATTCTCAAGAAATCTCTGACTCGAGCTGCTATCGCATTTGATTTTACGGAATATGCGCCATTGCCTGTTGGTTGACTTGAGCGGTCAAGGCCTGCACTAGCATCTGAATAGCTGCCCAAGACTCATCATGGGCACCCGGCTCCGATGCATGGTGCCCTTGGACTGTTGGGCTTATTGGTGCCCGTCTTCGTTGCCCTCCTCATGGTCGTTTCCATTTCTATTCCTCCTACCATTTACTCTGCGGGGAGCCATGATTCTGCAATCAAGAATAGCACGATTTAGAAGGATAGGGAGACATTTAATCACACGACATAGATCATGAAATAAGGGAACATTTCCTAAACGTCTCGTAGCCTCTTTGTCATAAATGTGGCATGCTTCACACCCATGAAAAATATTGAACTCAACGCAACTTTCAGACACTCTAGGACACTTCAAACCTATTGCTCTGACACCAAGTTTGTCACGACCCGAACGTAGGCCCAGATCGAGACACGGGACAAGGAGCCCCGAGAGACCCCAAGTGGACCCATAGCATGAACATACATCTAACTCGATCAATTAAATAGATGGATTGTCATGATAATCTTAGTGGATGTCTGAAATAAGCATAACATCATAAATACATGAATCTAAAGTTGAATATATTCTATTGTCTAAAAAGCCTCTAGGTCTGATGAGTTGATGGGACATGACCCCAATTAACTCTCTAATACTAAAACTAAAAGTACATCAATATTTTAAAGCAAATGGTCCTCAGGAGATGAGGACTCACAACTAAGCTGGGGTGCTAACTCTGGAACTGGCTATTGACGGGGCTGAGTCTAAGTGTCGGGGCCTATATGATGAAATGATACAGCATAGAGTATGCGGTCGGTACGTGGAATGTACCGAGTATGCAAGGTAAGTAAAACTGCTTAAATAAGTAAAATCATTTAAAACATGCATAATGTAAAACATAAACAAAATAAGAATCTGAGAGTAGGGCTTGCATGCTATCTTTCTGAAAACATGATCTAAACAAAACGTAACATCATAACTTAATCAATTGACCCAAAGCTGAATTTTGATAGTCATATATAAATCTAAACATTAGATCAATCCAGCTTTAGAACATATATAGATATATACAACATGTGTGATAAACAAGCATAATTGAAATCATGAGAGGAACAATGGGAGACTCATCTTTGAACTGACATACCATGATAGATCTTACGTGGTCCCAACTCTCACACACAAGTGGATAAATCCATCCAAAGCCTTGCAACGACTAAGGATGATACCATGATGTTGATATCAAGCTCGAGGCCGACTCGAGGCAGGGGATAGCTCACAAGGGAGGTCCCAAAATATATATTAGATATGTATAAATCTACGTTGGCACGTATTTTTGAGGCATAGGGTAATCGATCATTAGCCTACTCGATGCTAGACACTACTCCCAAAAACATGCATATGCTCTCCATCGTTTCTCAACGAAGCTTACCATCGTCTATTGATGAAGCTCAATAATCAAATACATCTCAAAATCTGAAATTATATATATACATATATATGAGAAGCTTTATCTCAATCGATGCGACAAGTTGAAAATTATTGGGAGTCTTCGCGCCAAAACCATATGATAAGCTTAATTCGGAGAAATCATAAATCATACTTTAACATGTGGGTGTTGCCCAATACTTCAACATGCTTGAAAAATACTCAATTCACTTGAAAACATGATTATAAACATGGTTAACAAGAAAAAATGCTTTTCATCATGATATCTCAACACACTTGAACATTTATCAAAATTCTCAACTTTCATGAACATCTCATAATTAGGCATCTCAATTTATAAAGCTTGAAGCATGAATTTTAATGAAAAACAACGTAAAACTTGCCCATGAATAATAATTCAATAGTAGAAATATATTTAAATCATACCCATGTAGAGAATTAGAAATTTCATACATTGGGTTAAAATCCCATAGAATTTACATAGGAATTTCCATGATTTAGAGAGAGATTGTGCATGGGAGTGAACCGATTCACCCATTCATAACCCTACATACCTGAAAGGGTTTGATTCTACCACTTCTCTGATTGCCCAAGGAATATTTGAAGAAAAACCTTGAAGGATTTGCCTTGATCACCTCTCTAGACTCTTACTCTTGCATGCATGAATAGGTATGACTTAGAATAGACTTTCCCCTCTAAAAACCCACTATTCATATCTTAAAACTACATATTTTAGGTCTTAGGATCATAGGAATTACGAAATAGCCCTTACTAAATTTGCAGAAAATAACTGACTGCTAGTCCCCACGAGGAACTGGATGACTTGTTACTCAAGGCCATGACTCGTGGCATCAATCGTTGAGTGCACTGCCTAAGAGTTCATATGGGGCTCATCATGGGGGACCTCACAAGTCATTACTGGTGACCTTGAGTTGTGGTCACCACTCATCACATGCATTGCCTAAGATTTCACTTTTCTCCATGATGCTGCTCACGACCCGACCCACGAATCGTGATGACTAACCATGACTCGTGCGGACCTTCTGTAGGTTACACTACCTAGTCCCCTTCACCTACCCAAGATCCTTTCTCATGACTGACTCAAAAGAGTCGTGGGGTCTGACCACGACTCATGGTCACATACATGGGTACCTCAAATCCCAAAATTTCAACTCACACCCTAAATCTAACTACGAGTCACCTCATGACTCGTGGCCTACTCCACGGGTCACAAAACGACTCATTTTGTGACCTTGTGCCAGATTTTCAGTTTTTCTTCGTTTCAAATCCTGGGTCTGATCTTTAGGCTTCCAGGGTATTACATATATAAAATCTATGGTGGCATGAAGTTTTGAGACACCGGTTAGTCCTTTGAATGCCGGACTACTCGGTTCTAGATACTACTGTCAAAAACATGCACATTAGGCTTGTATAGTAACCTTAACATCATAAATGAAGTTCATGGCCAAATATAGAACAACATCATTGATCCCCATTTAAAATACATGTTTAGCCATGAAGAAGGGTCCATGGATTTGCCAAGAGTTATAAATCCATAAATCATGAAATCTATGCATACTTGTAAACTTGTATAAACTTGACATTTCATAAATCCATGATAAGTACTTGAGAGAAATCAAATCATAAAGCAGGAATCACAATTTAGCTAGCTAAGATCAAGATCATAATGAAATCATAGCTTGACTTTTCATAAACATTCATAATTGGGCATAATTGGATTTAAAATCAAATCTATAAACTTATATTTAAAATAGTCACAAAATCTGCCCATAGATCATAAAACAACTTTAGAAACATGTTTGGATCGTACCCATTAGTGATATTTAGAAAATTCACACATTGGGTAAAAACCCTATATATTCAAAAATTAGAATTTTCATTAATTGAGAGGGAATTGGGAATGGGTGTCGACTATTGCACCCATTCATAGCCTTACACACATGAATAGACCGGAATTTCACAAATTCTTTGATTAACAAAGGAAGAGTTGATGAAGAACTTTGAAAAACTAGCCTTGATCACCTCTCAAACTTCTAAACTTGCATGAATGAATTAGGATAGCCTTAGAATGACTTAACCCTTATTAAAACACTCCATTTTGACCTTAAAATGATGTAATTTCAGCCTTAGGAACATAGAAATAATGAAAAATCCCTTAATAAACTCTCAGGGAAAAACAGACTATTCTTGTAAGTACATTACTTCAATAACATTTTTGAGTAATTGTATGAACATGAGTGGCTAAAACTCAACGAGGGATTGGATGAGTCATCGTCCCTGGCCACAACTCATGGTCTACATTCATCATGAACATTGCCAAAAAATCTACTAAAGGTTACTACAAGGGACACCACGACTCGTGGTGTACCCGATGAGTTGTGGTGACCAATCCGTTAGGTCCACTGCCTAAATTTTCCAACTTTCCGCCAACTCTTGACCATGGCTCACATGAAAACCCATGCTGTTAACCACGACACGTGGTCACTCCAAAATTCAAAATTTCAATCCAAGTCCCAGCCTCTTTCCATGAGTCACTTAATGACTCGTTGGGTTACTGACGGGACACTAGACAACTCATCCTGTGACCTGGTGCAGAAATTTCTGTTTTATTCATTGTAACTCCTGGGTCTAATCTTAGGGCTTTTGGGGTATAACAGGTCAACATTGAGACCCTTCGAGTTTCAATTCCTCCTTCTCCTCTTTGTTCAAAAACAATTTTTCATGAGGTAATTGACGAGGAGGATGAAGAAATCGATGAAGAGGTCATTATCCCTTGAGGACCAAGACCAAGATTGGATGAAGATACAGTGCCTAATAGATCAAAATCTCCACCTATGGCACCATATAATGATAGTCGGACAACATTTTATGTGAACTAGATGTCGGTGAAGATACAAAGCATCTCCTGTGGAGATTTTTTCAAAGAGGGCTTCACTGTTTGAAATTCTGACCAAACTATATATATCAGCCAAATCCCTTTAGCACTATGGTCCTCATGATCTCACTTTGTTTGTATTTTTTGGCTCCGAGCATTGAATCACACTAGGCAAGATTCACAATTCTAATAGTACTTGTGGATACAAATATTATTTCAAGGCCGATCAATGTTGCCAACTATGTTCATCCCTTGATTTCTATTTAGGTGAAGAGAAAATGGAATATATTTCGAAGTATCGCCTCTTTAATGAGGGGATGTGATAGACGTGACAGCTAAATAGACACAACAGGGGGGTCAATTGGGTCTATACCATATTTTTTTCTTACTTAATCTTTTGTTATATTTTGTATAATTTTAAAAAACACTGATAGACACTATTCCTCTAAACTCTCCTACCCGGGTTAGCATAAATGAAATAAAAAATCAAAGAACATATCGCACACGAGATTTATAGATGGAAAACAATTCAGTATAGAATGGAGGTAAAAACCACAACTCACACTCCCATAGGATTTCAACTTAACTTCACTAAACAATACCAAGCCAAGTTGTATGACCCTCATAATACAAAAAATCTACCCCTAAGCCCTTTACAACAATCCTAAATTGTTGCTATCTTTTCAAGTTACCCTTTAGCTTGAAAACAAGAACGAAAAACTTAATAAGTTTTTGAACCTCAACAATTGGTTCTAAGAAAGATGATAAGAGATTACAATTTAAATTTATTACATTCACTAGAATAGACATACTAGAGAGAATCTACTACATCTTTTGGAAAAGACTATGGAATAGTCCCCTATTTCGTATTTCAGGTTTCTTCACTTATTTAACAACCCCCAAAAGTCTGTAACATCATATCCTAGACATGAAGCATAAAACCAGAAGAAATGAACAAAACTCCACAGAACAAATCACATCACGATTCATGGCAAGTGACCATGACTCATGACATGGTCCATGATAAGCATCAAAGGTCCCTAAGTCCCTATCTCAAAAAGCCAAGGGATGACTCATTACATAATGTAATGACTCATACTAAGAAGTCATGAGGTGAAGATCAGAGAATGACCAACTTAGCTCCAACAGTAATGAGTGAAAGTAACAACTCGTTAAGACACGTAACTACTCGTCACCATGATCCGTGAGAGGAGAATAAGTGATTGAACAACTTGAAATTAGTTACCATGAGGGTCACCATTAGTCATGATCAACCATCACGAGTTGTGTGACGACTCATTGTCGCTGGATAACAAATTTTACATACGGGATCCCAGGGGTATTTTAGTAACTTCCCATATCTTAAGTACCTAAACCATAATAATTTGGGATTTATAAGGGGGATATTTAAGTGTTTATCAGTCTAAACACTCATTCCCTATCCTAACAACATAAGATCGAGAATCATTATCTCTCAATTCATCAAGAAAGTTAGGGATTCATCATCTTCAACCTAGGGTTCTTTAATCTTGAGTCAAAAGTTCATCTCTCCAGGTATATAAGAATAACTTAAGTGAGGATTCTTATTCATCTTCATTCCCTACATCTAGTAATAAGTTCATAGAAGTAAAGCTAGGATCTTTCTTAACTCTTGATTTGGTCTTCTTCCCTATATGTTGAATTGATTCATTGTTGAATTATTCATATTGAATTTTATCTATTGTATGCTTGGTTTTTGTGTCTTCAGGTGTTGGTGCACTTTCATAGCATATGCATTGAAATACATATACACTATCCGTTCAAGTATCGAAACATCTATTATACCCAATCTAAGTATCAGAGGCCTACGGGCGAATGTATATTACATTATACCTTGTTTGAGTATCAGAAGGCCCTTATATACGAGTAACACATATTTTTACATGCATCCAGGCATATAGGGCTATAGGTTATAGGTTACGTAGGAACAGATTGTCTCTTTCTTACCATATCTTATCAATTTCATTTCAGTTATCTTATTGCTATTGTTTTACATTTATTACGTTTCAACCTTACATACTAGTACATTTCATTCGTACTAATGTCCCTTCAACGGGGGAAACTACATTTGTGTATAGGTGCACGTAGAGGCTCTGGCCATACTTTCTTTTTTGAGCACTTGATCTAGTTTCCAATTTTGCATGTATTTGAGTATTGTTATGCAGAGATGGGTAGGTCGTGTCCCTTTCCCCTCCATTTGTATAGTACTCTTATAGAGTCTTTGTGGATATAATTTTAAGTTGTATAGTATGGTTAATGGCCTTACTATACTTCTACTTTTTTATTCAGCTGTATTGCAGCCTCGTCAGCTTGCCTATTCTTAGTACTGTTAAGTTGTGACCTTGTTGGGTTATATATTATTTTTGTCTAGGAGGTTATGATAAGGTTCTTAAGGGCCTAATTTTATGTTTATAATTGAGTTATAGTCGGTTTCCTGATCAAGTAGGCACCTGTTTGCTCGATCAAGTTTGGGGAGTGACATAAACCTGTCAGAATATAAACCAGATATATAAATCACTCGTAAAACACGCCATGAACTCATTGGAACACTCGAAACACTGATCCAAGTTCATTGAAGAATTTTTTTGGTCGTGGTTGTCCATTTAGTTTAAATAAATTAATGTGTGTTTAAGTTTCCAAATCACTCCCGAGCTCTTCGGTGCTCGTGAAAACCACTTGACTAAGTCATAACCACTTTCGGACCTATTGGAATTTTCAAATCATGATTCTGATTTGCTTACCCATATATTTGACTTTGGTCAAACTCATATTTCAAAATTACTGGCTTTCCATTTTTTCTTTATTATGCATATGATTGGCTTGTGAACTATGTCACATATTCCTCAAGTTCTAATCACATTTTTAAGCTATGTGAAGGGTCTTTAGGTAAAAAGGGTCATAATACTCAAACAATAAGCCAAGTTGTTACAATTAATCCATGCTCTAATTCAAATAACGGAAAGGGTCAAAATATGCTTAAACTATGCAAAATTGAACAAAAGTTCCCTCAATTAAATTTTTGGTCCAAAAATTTCATTTTCGTTAATAGTTTTGTCCCAAAAAGCCATTGAGAATACTTCATTGGATAATAAACACTCTTGTCCAATTAAACATATCTTTTTCTTTTCTAAACACATCCATTCCATAATAAGAATATTAATTTTAATGAACCCTATTCTTGTTCTCTCCTATTAAAATCCCTTTAACTAATAGCATGATATGGGTATACGCATAAGTGCTCATCACCTCACGAGTATGGTACCCCCTTTACCCGCAACCTTTATTAGTCATATAATTATGAAAAAATCCTCCATTTAGAGTCTTAGTCTTAACTGCCTTAAATATGAAGTACCAAACTTGAAAGACAACATTGTCTTTCCGGAGCGCTTTAGAGCACTCCCAATCTAATGAAATTTTTATCCTACATGAGTATAAGAGTTTATTGATACTCATATAACATACAACTACCTATCAAAAGTCCAACAATAAGATCAACTATGAGCCCCAAAGGTCCAAACGACAATTTAATTTTAAAGTTAGTTTAACCATAGTCCATAGGTCTTGAATCTCTAATTTCATCCAATTTCATAAACAAATTGAGTTATAAACCATCAATTTACAACCTGTTATATACTTAGGCTATAATCCCAATTCCTCTAACTAATTCATGGATAAAGAAACTAAACAACTAAAGACAATCATGCAAAAATATCTAAATCTAGGTTAGATGCTTACCTTATTTACGAAATGAGATGATTGCATCAAAAATTACAAATATGTGAGAATTATAGCTCTCAAAATTAACAGATGAAATGGGAAGTCAAGATATGGATTTAATTCTATCTAGGCATATCATAGGTTTGAGCTATGGTTCCCTTTAGCTTCGGTGGCGTGACGTCCCTTGTTGGGGATGTGGAATTCTTGGTATTAGCCATTCCACAGGTGCAATCCTTTGCCACAAATGTTCTCCTTTTACGTGCGATCAAAGCTTCACAGGAGCAGTCGCACCACATATTAGCTCAAGCCTCAAAGTCCCCAAATAGTTCATTAAGTAAGAGTAGCCTAATCTTGGGCAAATTTATATGCCCAAGTGATACTCAAATGTGGAATTTTAGCCTTGTTTATCTATCAATGTGTATACATTCTCATGTAATTGGTAATAAAATGTGAATTTATACTAACCAATATGATTAGCATTTTTTTGCAGGTAAAATGTAATTTTGGGAAGCTTAAATGCATATTGGAAGATATCGGGGTTGGACTCGGATGCGAGCAAGGGACAAGGCATTGGAAAGCATAAAATAAAGGGGCTCCGCGATGGAGCCGTGTCACGCTGCCATCGCAGAGGCCTTCTGCCTGGATAGGGAATTCTCGCCCAATTTCCAGAGAGGGTATGCGATAGGTCTGTGGCACGGTAGCATGGCTCCGCGTTGCACGCCGTGCCACATTGGGCCTTATTTCTTGGACCCCCAGTTCCAGTGAAGGTCCGCGTCGGTAGCATGTCACGGAGGCAGTGCTCTGCGACGCACTCCGTGACACGTTGCTTGTTATTTTGGGAAAAATTCCCACTAGTATAAATAGAACACTTAGGTTCATTTTTCAATATTCTGACTTGGTGGAGCAAGAACGTGGGTTACAGGCAGTTGAGGGGACGAAATTATCAGGGTTTTTCTCTCTTACCTTCTCCTTGTATTCAATTGCTTGTATGATTAACACTCATTTAATGATGTTTAATCCACAAATGAGTGGCTAATTCATCTTCTTGTTGAGGTTATGAACAATTGTAGTGAAATGTGATTGTTGATCATATTGGTTTTTCATCTTTTCTTCCATGGTTGTTCTATTAATTCTTGTTCTTACTGCATTAATGTGTGGCCTACGTTAATGTATATCCAAAAGGTCCGGTTTCACTCGAGAGAGCAAGAAATTGGAAAGTTGTGAATTAATAGGATATGATCTTTTCTTAGTTTGGGAAAATTGAGAATTGATTTACTTTCAGGATAGAAATATACCTGAAATTCGTATTAGTCAATTTAGGAACCGGGTTTGTATGGCTAGAACATGAATTGCATTTAATCACAGAAATGTAGGTGGATGGTTAATGATTCTTAAGTGGGGTTAAATACAAGAGTTTTAATCTCTTGGAAATAGTTCTTGACTAGCAACCGGAGGAAAAGACTAACCAAATTATGTCGATAATTAATTTCATTACATGTTCGTTTAACCTCAGCATGCTGTCATTCATAGTTCAGACTCACATTAGATAGTTGTTTTAGATTTAGCATAAAAATTATAAATCAAAATATCAAACTTTTGGTTACGCTATTGTCTGCACTTTTAGAATTAAAATATAGTACACTTGAGCAGATTGTACTTCATCCCAGTCCCTGTGGGATCGATACTTGGCTTACTTAAGCCACTTTACTACTTGTTCGACCATCTGCACTTGCGTGTAGTTATATACCCAACAAATGACCGAACATAGCCCCCAAAAATCACCAAACCCCTAAGGATGCAAATCACTCCAGAAACACCCCCAACTACTTGATGGAACACTTAAACATCAATTTAGGGTTTGTGTAGAGCATATCTTATCTTGGTCAATGATGTGTCAGGGTTTTGTGACACATTTGTACTTTTTTCATAGAGGATTGCAGGCCTTTAGGTACTAATTTTAGTTAAATACTACTGATGTTTTGCTAATTTTCAGCATTTCCAATGAATTTGAGAAAGAGGCGTCATTCCAAGGAGCTCTACCAAATTAATGGAATAGACGAGTCGTAAAAGCAAATTACAGTTTGTAGATTCAATCGTGGATTCAATTCAGAGAGTTGCTTATTCGTAAGCAAAGTATGAAGCCAGGTACAGTCCATAGATTCAATTCACAGACCATAAATGACACCCTAGAATGAGATCCAGAAAATTAGCAAGCTACAAAACCAACCTACGCGGGCAGATACGGTCTGCAAATGCAAAATGCGGGTTGTACATGAAGTTTTTTTCAAAGTTTATGGAGTTAAAATCCTAGAAATGCAATCTGTGAGGGGCAGAAATAGACCATGAATCTAATATACGATCTATAGATTCATGTACAATAGCCAAAAATCCTAGAGAAATGAAACTTACGATACAATGTATGGACCGTAAATGCAGTATACGGTCCATAACTGTGAACTGGGTTTGTCGAATTTAAGTTAGACTGCTTTGGCCTTAGTATAAATAGCCTTTTAGTCTTTTCTGTTAGGATTCTGAATATTCCAATAGAGATTAGAGTATTTAGAGAACACCTATTTTATTTTGAAGCTATTGTGAAGATTTAATATCATACTTTGGATTTATCTCTCATTTATTCAATTGTAAGTTGATTATGTTTAATTCTATGTTTTCCTATTCTCTTCAGTCTTAAGCTATCTAGAGGCATATGCAATGACTTTGCCATGCTGCATCAACACACAACCAAATCTAACCCTAGAGGCATCACAATATACCACAAATCCATTTGTGCCCTCGGGTTGGGTCAATACTGGGGTTGAAGTGAGTCGATTCTATAACTCATGAAAACTCTTCTCACATGCATCAAACCTCTGAAACTTGAATTTCTTCTGTGTTAATTTAGTCAAAGATGCGGTAATGGATGAAAATCCCTCAAGAAACCTCCTCTAGTAACTTGTCAAAACCAAGAAACTCCTGGTATCCGAAGGATTAACTAGTCTAGGCCGATTCTTCACATCTTCTATCTTTTGAGAGTCCACCTGTACACTGGCAAGACAAGGAGCTGTTGGACTCGTATATAGAGCCAGAAAGAATATTTCATAGTAAACGGAGAGAAACTCTAGAAAGAAAGCTGCAGTTGCTTAGAAAGACGATCATGGAGCAACAACAGAATCCACCGGTAGTACGGGCAATGTTAGTGCCCGAAGAAGTAGCAGCTCGGCCGGTTCGCGAGGTGGCAATCCCACATGCAAATAATGTCACATCTAGCATCCGCAAACCTGAGCCAGGAGGGAGGTTCGAACTTAAGCAGAATATGGTGCAATTGTTGCACACGAGCGGGCAGTATACAGGTTTCCCTCATGAAGATCCACAGTAGCATCTCCAAAATTTTCTGGAGATAAGTGACACTTACATCCCCACTGGAGTGTCATCAGATTATGTCTGGCTTACATTGTTCCCATTTTCACTATTGGGAGAAGCCAAGAGGTGGTTGAAAGCTGAGCCACCAAATTCTATTTGTACGTGGGATGATCTTGCGAGGAAATTCGTGATACAGTTTTTTCCCTCCGGTAAAACAGCAAGACTTAGAAGTCATATTCTATGTTTCAAACAGAGGGAGGGAGAGAATTTATATGAGGCTTGGGAGAGATTCAAGTCCATGTTGCGGGATTGTCCTCATCATCATCAATCCAATGATGTGTTGGTGCACACTTTTATAGAGGGTTTGGAACCCCATACAAAAATATTGCTAGACTCAGCAGCTGGGGGACAAGTGCTGGAGAAAACTTATGAGGAGTTGTATACCTTGTTGAACCATATTTCGCAGGGCAATCCTGAATGGAATGCTGATTCGTCAAGAGGCAGGACAAGGAAAGCAGCAGGAGTGCTAGAAGTGGATGGGTTTACAGCTATTGCTTCACAGATAGCTGCATTACAAAATCAACTTAACACCCACTTCAGCAACATGACAATGAACCAGCCCCAAGCCCCAGTGAATGTAGTGCAGCAGATGTGGTGTGAAGTGTGCGGAAGCAGTGAGCACTCAACTGAGTGTCGTGGAGCAAACCCTGACTCGGTAAACTTTGTGGGAAATATACAAAGGAACAACCACCAACTGTATGGTAATAGCTACAATTCCAATTGGAGGAATCACCCGAATTTCTCCTATGGTAGCAACAACCATCAGGGGCAAGGTTCGGGTCAGGGTGTGCAAAGGAACCAAGAAGGGCAGCAGAATTATCAAGCACAATTCAGAAACAACAATGCACCTCCTCCACCACCATCACCCAACATTGAGGAGATGTTCAAGACCATGATAGCTAACCAAGTTCAATTGCAGGATGACTATGTGAAATTGGCAGCCGAAGTGAAAAACAACCAGTTAGGTACCAAGGCACTTGAATATCAATTTGGGCAATTTGTTGGAGCCCAAAACACTAGGCCTAGAGGAGGACTTCCGAGAGACACAGATCCCAATCCCAAGCAGGTGAATGCAGTGACCACAAGGAGTGGTTTGCAGCTGAAAGAGGTGGAACCAGAAAGACCACCTCAACAATCGGGAGCAGCAGAAGTCGAGAGGGCGCAAAGTACTGAGAGGGGGAAGACTAAGGAAGCTGAATCAGAAAGACAACCACCCCCGTTCCCTCAACGAATAAAGAAACAGAAGGAGGAGGCGTGTTTCAAGAAATTCATGGTGGTGCTGAAACAGGTACATATTAACTTACTCTTGTTGATGTTTTGCAGGGAGTGCCGAAATATGCCAAGTATATAAAGGACATCGTGGCAAACAAAAGTCGGTTGACTGAGTATGCTACGGTGGCTCTAATGGAGGAGTGCACTTCTCGGATTCAAAACCGACTGCGAGCTCAAAGACCCTGGGAGCTTTACTATACAGATTACTATTGGGCAGAGTATCCGAGCTCGTGGATTGTGTGATTTGGGAGCGAGCATAAATTTGATGCCGTCATCGGTATTCAAAAAGCTGGGTCTAGGGAGTCATAGTCCCACAACAGTGATCTTGCAATTGGCGGATCGGTCCTTAGCCAAACCTGATGGCATTGTGGAGGACGTTCTGGTGCAAGTTGGCTCCCTGATCTTCTTGGTAGATTTCGTTGTGCTGGATTTTGAATCAGACGCGGAAGTCCAATTTATTTTGGGACGTCCTTTCTTGGCGACCGAGAAAGCGTTGATTGATGTAGCTGTGGGGAAGCTAACAATGCGAGCACACGACAAGGTGGAAGTGTTCGATGTGTACAAGGCACCCAAGCTCCCGATGGTGCACGAAGAACTCTCAGTGATCAATGTGATTGATCAAGGTGATGATGAGCAGAGGAAGGATTCACGAGAGTTATTGGGAAAACCACCGGAATGGTGTAAGCACTACTAGGGGGAGGGCGGTGATCGAGAGAAATCGTCCATCACCCTAGAGGACAACTGAGCTTAACGACATCGAGCCGCGATGGTAAACCAGGCGTTGCACGGGAGGCAACCCGTGAAAAATTTTTCTCTTTCTAAAGTGTGAATAGATTTTTTCTTTTTCTTTTTCTTTATTAACAACAAAATTTTTAGTTTTTGTTTTTGTTTTTTATTTTTAGTTAGAGTGAAACCTATAATTATAACCAATTTCATGTAGTGAGATGAATTTCAGGTCAAACGGAGGAAAGTATGCACAGAATCGCAGAGGAAAATTCGAGGTATGAAAATCAATAAAAAGTGGCAAAACAGTGAGCTAGGGCGATAGCTCCGTGTCACAGAGGAGGACGTCCGCGTTACCCTCCATGACACGTTGAGGTATAAATCCGGAATTTTAAAAAAATAAATTCCAGAACAGTCTCGCGACAGCTCCATTTCACAAAGGCAGTGCACCGCGATGCACTCCATGACACATTGCCGTGTATATCGCGACGGGTCACACCGGGTCGCTGGGTGACCCGCGCGATTTTCCCACTTTTAAACCCCGAAACCCCCTCACTTTTCCTTATTTTTCACTCACTCCACGACCAAACTCCCTAAAACCCATCCCCCTTCAACGTGACATGGAATAGGCCAAGAAAATCATTGAGTTTTCTTCAATTCTTCAACTTCAAGGTATGTTCTTCGATTCCATCTCATTTCTTGTCGATTTTCTTCGATATTGAGCATGTGAGGTAAGCTAAGTTTTCCCTAAGTAGAAATTAATCATGAATTCAATTGAATTGTTGTTGATGAATGTTCGGAATATCATTATGATTGCTTGAACTCGTTAATTACATAATTTAATCGAATTTTCTTGATATCATCATTTCTAGGGCTTGTTTTTGAATTTGAAGTGGAAAAATGTAGTGAACTTGTGAAATTCATGCCGGGATGTACATGTTGAGTGAGATGAGTCGATGTGCTAGTTGTTATCATGTTAAAAGACTGACGGATTCTCTGGTTAGGGGAATATTGAAATTTGCAGGAATTGGGTTGGTTGTATAGGTTCGTGTAGATAAATTCTTGTTGTTTTCGTTTCTTTGTTTTTTTTTCTGGCTAAGTGCGATGGATTAAAAGGTTATCGATGGTAATGATTGTGGTTAGGTGTACGAAGTCTGAGTAGTACATATTATATATACCATCGAATTCTTCGTATGCACTAAGCATGTTTGTATTGTTGGTTGTTGATTTGTGTAAATAAAGATGATCTTGCCGGAATGTTGTAAATTTGGCTAAAGACTAAGTGTGGGGTAGCCTAGCTTAACCCAACCTTAGTTGATGTAATATTCATTGGCTTAACATTGATCTTGTCTACTTGGGTTGACAGGTAAAATGGCAAGCAGGCAAGAAAAAGGGAAAGGCGCATCAACATCTGGTACCGGAAGAAAGCGAATCAGACTAGGCATAGCAGTCCCAGCAGCACCAGCAGTTCCACGTTGCCAACGCCGCCAATACGGAACCAGATGGGTGACAGATGAGGGGAAGAAGTGGTACGCAAAGCACAAAGAAAACAAGTACTTCCCCGAGGAACATATAGTACGGGAACCGTTGGCACATGAGTTCCCTAGGATTGTACACCGGATCGAGGCAGCTGGGCTCAACTTCATCTTTGAAGAGCCCAAGGAATGTAACTTGCACCTGATTCGGGAATTCTATGCCAATTGGAACCCGACTTTAAGAAGTCATGCCATAAAAATCAGAGGGCAAATAGTCACATTTGAGCCCCACCACCTCAATGCTATCATAGGGGCGCGGGACACAGACGCCCACATGCTTCGACAGTTGAACATCACTCCATCGTATGTGGACATCAGACGCACATTGTGTGGCACCCGATCGACAGCTAGATGGAGCAGACACAAAGAGAGGGGCTACCATCAGACTTTGACCTATTCACAGATGAACAGGGAAGCCAGAATATGGCTAAAGATTGTCTGTTCCTACCTAATCCCGGGGGTACATATGACAGATGTAACCCGGGATCGTGTATGCCTGGTGTACGCCCTGATGAAAGGGCTGGAGATCAACGTGGGGGCGGTGATTATCTCTGCCATCAAGAGAGCCCGGTTGCATCAGGGGCACAGATACGGATTTGGTGGGCTACTCACCACCTTCCTGAGGGGCCTAGATGTTGAGGAAGAGGCCCTTGACTATATCCCACAGATGGAGCGGCGGGCCTAAGATGTCACTAAAACTAAGGCACCCGACACCACCCACGGGCCAGTGCTTACACTTGGCGAGCGACATGCTCGTGATGATTAGTATATGGCTCGCATGTATGGGATGCAAATGCTCCAGTTGAGGATAGGCGAGAGGCTGGCAATAGAGGAGGAGCTATGGCAGCTCGAGCTAGACTACCATTTTGGCAAAAATGCCAGGGCTCTATGCCAAGTGGGGCCAGCATTTGTAGAGCCCACGGATAATGATGTCCCCACAGACGAGGAGACACGTCGGGAGGACTCTGATGTGGAGTCCGATGATGACGACGGGGGTGATTCAGACATGGGAGATGAAGAAGCAGCACCTGATGAAGAAGTGGAGTACTTTGATTGATCAGGGAGTTCCACCACCCGATTTTTGTGCTATTTTAATTTTTGTGAACACTGGGGACAGTGTTAGAGCTAAGTGTGGGGTGGGAGTAGTTAGGTGCTGGTTGTGCTGTTTTGTATGTTCTAATCTGTTGTTGTGCCTGTGAACAAATTTTTCTGACCCTGTCATTTGTGATTGTAAGTTGTTGTTCTGTATTGCAAATATATGTGAACCTGTTGTGTGTTGCTGAATGTTGCTAGCTGATTTTGTACATATTTTTGTTATCGAATTGATCGATATTTTTAAAATCGAAATGATCGATATTTTGAAATTCTTTTTTTTTGGGGGTTTCTCGGCGTTTGTTTTCGGTTCTTTTACCGAGGATGGTCCCATTGAACCGAAGTCATAGTTAGTGACCGTTCCCTATGATGGATGGATGACGACCGTCTTAAGGGAAATGTAATCGTTAGTAGTAGATTTTTCAATTATTTTTCAGTTGTTTTTCTTTTGTG
This sequence comes from Datura wrightii, assembly GCA_035772735.1. Taxonomy (NCBI): domain Eukaryota; kingdom Viridiplantae; phylum Streptophyta; class Magnoliopsida; order Solanales; family Solanaceae; genus Datura; species Datura wrightii. The sequence goes on from JASDFA010000007.1 coordinate 105,712,713, forward strand.
GGTTGTATCCCACAACCTGTAGTTACTTTATGGTTGAGGAAATATGGTTGCGTGTCGTACATGATATTTGAAATGCAAAGGTGATTCGTATGAAAGCATACAACTTTGTAAATATGTTGAGATACCTAGGCCATAGAGTTTGATTCTGTGTGATTGAGGCTTAATGTTTGAATTCCTGTAATTAGCTGATTGAAGAGTCTGTGAATACATCTTGAATTGAGCATGTGCAATAAGTGTGAAGTGAGGTTTTGTTATTCCATGCTATTGTGAAATGTCTAGAACTTGCCTGGTGTGTGTACAAAACGAAATGAAGGAGGTGTATTGTAGGAGAGGATGTAGGCATTTCTTTGTTTTTAACTGAAAGTTTCTATTTTTCATTGTCGTACCCACCTTGATTGTATACCCTACTCAGCCCGTTGAGCCTTTAGCCTATTATTTTTTTCTTTCGTCAAAAAGTGTAAACTGAGCTTAATCCCTTCTTTTCATTAGCCGTAAGTTTGATCCAAAACTCTTAAGCGCTTAAGAAGAGAAAATCACTTTCCCAAAGTGTCAAAGAGTGAGAATGGTGAAAAGAAAAGAAAAGCCGAGTGATGGAAGAAAAGAAAAGGTTGAAGGTGCACTTGTATAAATAAACTATAATGAAGGTGCATGAATAATCTTTGTTGTTGTATCAAGTGTGCTTAACAAGATGGGCCAAACTAAAAAAAAACGTCAAGAATGGGAGGATGAAAAAGAAAAAAAAGAAACAATGTCCATGAGTTGATGGGATGTGTTCAAAAGGCACTTAAGGATGCTAGTGGCTATTATTGGCTAACCTAATATTTACTAGTTCCGTAGCTTCCATTACAACCAGTTAAAGTCCTACGTGATCTTGCATCGCACTTCTTTATATTAGTGGAGTAATACACTAAGGGCAAGCTTATGGGTCATGACATGATGCATGTGAAGTCTTTTGGGAGAGAGAGCTAAATTGTGTTTACATGCCCCCGCTTGAAATTTTGTGAGTTCATATGAGCAAAAAGGGGAAGACTCTCTTGTGTTGTGAGGGCACATGCTTGATGAGAGATTAATTTTCATGTCGGATATCTTCATCAGCTGATTTGCATGAGTTTGCCAATATCGAGAGTCGATTCCTAAGTCTAGGAGGTCTTGATGTATTGAAGGTCATTGCATTGATAGGACCATGCATGTTTTCTTGATGATTTGTTGTATTGAATAATCGGTATGACCGTAGCCTAAATTGTCGAACCAAAGTAGCGAGGTTGGGATGTAAATTACATGAGGTGTAGGATTGTTGTTCGAGAACGAACAAGGATTTAAGTATGGGGTAAGTGATCTTGGGTAAATTTATATGCCCAAGTGATACTCAAATGTGGAATTTTAGCCTTGTTTATCTATTAATTTGTATACATTCTCATGTAATTGGTAATAAAATGTGAATTTATATTAACCAACATGATTAGAAAGGTTTTGCAGGTAAAATGTAATTTTGGGAAGCTTAAATGCATGTTGGAAGATATCGGGGTTGGACTCGGATGCGAGCAAGGGACAAGGCATTGGAAAGCATAAAATAAACGGGCTCCGCGATGGAGCCGTGTCACGCTGCCATCGCGGAGGCCTTCAGCCTGGATAGGGAATTCTCGCCCAATTTCCAGAGAGGTTACGCGATAGGTCCGTGGCACGGTCGCATGGCTCCACGTTGCACGCCGTGCCACATTGGGCCTTATTTCCTGGACCCCTAGTTCCAGTGAAGGACCGCGTCGGTAGCGTGTCACGGAGGCAGTGCTCCGCGACGCACTCCGTGACATGTTGCTTGTTATTTCGGCAAAAATTCCCACTAGTATAAATAGTACACTTAGGTTCATTTTTCAACATTCTGACTTGGTGGAGCAAGAACGTGGGTTACAGGCAGTTGAGGGGACGAAATTATCAGGGTTTTTCTCTCTTTCCTTCTCCTTGTATTCAATTGCTTATATGTTTAACACTCATTTAACAATGTTTAATCCACAAATGAGTGGCTAATTGATCTTCTTGCTGAGGTTATGAACAATTGTAGTGAAATGTGATTGTTGATCATATTGATTTTTCATCTTTTCTTCCATGGTTGTTCTATTAATTCTTGTTCTTACTGCATTAATGTGTGGCCTACGTTAATGTATATCCAAAAAGTCTGGTTTCACTCGAGAGAGCAAGAAATTGGAAAGTTGTGAATTAATAGGATATGATCTTTTCTTAGTTTGGGAAAATTGAGAATTGATTTACTTTCAGGATAGAAATATACTTGAAAGTCGTATTAGTCAATTTAGGAACCGGGTTTGTATGGCTAGAACATGAATTGCATTTAATCACAGAAATGTAGGTGGATGGTTCATGATTCTTAAGTAGGGTTAAATACGTGAGTTTTAATCTCTTGGCAATAGTTCTTGACTAGCAACCGGAGGAAAAGACTAACCAAATTATGTCGATAATTAATTTCATTACATGTTCGTTTAACCTCAGCATGCTCTCATTCATAGTTCAGACTCACATTAGATAGTTGTTTTAGATTTAGCATAAAAATTATAAATCAAAATATCAAACTTTTGGTTACGCTGTTGTCTGCACTTTTAGAATTAAAATATAGTACACTTGAGCAGATTGTATTTCATCCCAGTCCCTGTGGGATCGATACTTGGCTTACTTAAGCCACTTTACTACTTGTTCGACCACGTACACTTGTGTGTAGTTATATACCCAAAAAATGACCGAACATAGCCCCCAAAAATCACCAAACCCCTCAGGATGCAAATCACTCCAAAAACACCCCCAACTACTTGATGGAACACTTAAACATCAATTTAGGGTTTGTGTAGAGCATATCTTATCTTGGTCAATGATGTGTCAGGGTTTTATGACACATTTGTACTTTTTTCATAGAGGATTGCATGCCTTTAGTTACTAATTTTAGTTAAATACTACTGACATTTTGCTAATTTTCAGGATTTCCAATGAATTTGAGAAAGAGGCGTCATTCCAAGGAGCTCTACCAAATTAATGGAATAGACGAGTCGTAAAAGCAAATTACAGTTTGTAGATTCAATCGTGGATTCAAATCAGAGAGTTGCTTATTCATAAGCAAAGTATGAAGCCAGGTACAGTCCATAGATTCAATTCACAGACCATAAATGACACCCTAGAATGAGATCCAGAAAATTAGTAAGCTACAAAACCAACCTACGCAGGCAGATACGGTCTGCAAATGCAAAATGCGGGTTGTACATGAGGTTTTTTTCAAAGTTCATGGAGTTAAAATCCTAGAAATGCAATCTGTGAGGGGCAGAAACAGACAATGAATCCAATATACGATCTGTAGATTCATGTACAATAGCCAAAAATCCTGGAGAAATGAAACTTACGATACAACGTATGGACCGTAAATGTAGTATACGGTCCATAACTGTGAACTGGGTTTGTCGAATTTAAGTTAGACTGCTTTGGCCTTAGTATAAATAGCCTTTTAGTCTTTTCTGTTAGGAGTCGGAATATTCCAATAGAGATTAGAGTATTTAGAGAACACCTATTTTATTTTGAAGCTATTGTGAAGATTTAATATCATACTTTGGATTTATCTCTCATTTATTCAATTGTAAGTTGATTATGTTTAATTCTATGTTTTCCTATTCTCTTCAGTCTTAAGCTATCTAGAGGCATATGCAATGACTTTGCCATGCTGCATCAACACACAACCAAATCTAACCCTAGAGGCATCACAATATACCACAAATCCATTTGTGCCCTCGGGTTGGGTCAATACTGGGGTTGAAGTGAGTCGATTTTATAACTCATGAAAACTCTTCTCACATGCATCAAACCTCTGAAATTTGAATTTCTTCTGTGTTAATTTAGTCAAAGATGCGGCAATGGATGCAAATCCCTCAAGAAACCTCCTCTAGTAACCTGTCAAAACCAAGAAACTCCTCGTATCTGAAGGATTAACTGGTCTAGGCTGATTCTTCACATCTTCTATCTTTTGAGAGTCCACCTGTACACCCTCACTTGAAACCATATGACCCAAAAATTCTACTGAGTCCAACCAAAACTCACACTTTCTTGATTTAGCAAACAGCTGGTGATCCTTGAGAGTCTGTAGTACAATCCGCAAATAAGCGGCATGCTCCTCCTCGCTCCAAGAGTATATGAGAATGTCATCTATGAAGCACACCTCTAGGTCTTTGATGCTCAACCTTCACTTGCTGACAATTCGGACACTTAGCCACAAACTCCGCAATGTCCTTTTTCATGTCGTTCCACCAATAGACTTCCCATAGGTCACGGTACGTCTCGGTGGAACTTGGATGTATAGAATAACGGGAACTATGACCCTTATGCAACATTTGATATCTAAAGTCATCAACATCATGAACACACAATCGACCCTGATATTGAAGTACACTATCTCCCCCTTGGGAGAAGACCTCTACCTTCTGATTCTGAGTCGCTCCCTTCAACATTACCAAGATCAGATCCTTATCTTGTCTGGACTTGACTTCAGTCACCAAAGAGGATTCTGAACTATTCTGAACAACATCGCCATCCATTGAATCGACAAGACGAACTCTTAATCGAGCAAGCCAGTGCACATCCTTGACCAGCTCTTTTCTTCCATCTTCCACATGAGAAACACTATCCAAGGATAGCCTACTAAGAGTATCCACCACTACGTTGGCCTTTACCAAATGATAAAGGACATTCATGTCATAATCCTTGAGAAGCTCTAACCGCCTCCTTCGTCACAAATTCAGGTCCTTCTAGATAAACACATAGTGTAGGCTCTTGTGGTCTGTAAACACATCCACATGGACCCCATACAAATAGTGCCTCCAGATCTTCAATGCAAATACCACCGCTGCCAATTCTCGGTCATGCGTCGGGTAATTTTTCTCTTTAGTCATAAGCTATCAGGAGGAATATGCAATGCCTTTGCCTTGCTGCATCAAAACACAACCAAATCTATCCCTAGAGGCATCACAATATACCACAAATCCATTTGTGCCCTCGGGTTGGGTCAATATTGGGGTTGAAGTGAGTCGAGTCTATAACTCTTGAAAACTCTTCTCACATGCATCAAACCACTGGAATTTGAATTTCTTCTATGTTAATTAAGTCAAAGATGCGACAATGGATGAAAATCCCTCAAGAAACATCCTCTAGTAACCTGTCAAAACCAAGAAGCTCCTGGTATCCGAAGGATTAACTAGTCTAGGACAATTCTTCACATCTTCTATCTTTTGAAAGTGCACCTATACACCCTCACTTGAAACCACATGACCCAAAAATTCTACTGAGTCCAACCAAAACTCACACTTTCTTAATTTAGCAAACAGCTGGCGATCCTTGAGAGTCTGTAGTACAATCCTCAAATAAGCGGCATGCTCCTCCCCGCTCCTAGAGTATATGAGAATGTCATCTATGAACACAATCACGACCATGTCCAAATATAGGTTGAACACCCTATTCATCAAATCCATAAAAGCTACAGGAGTATTCATTAGTCTAAAAGATATAACTACAAACTGACAGTAACCATACTGAGTCTTGAAGGCTATATCGGGATTTTACTCTCTCTAACTCTGAGCTAGTGATAACCGAACCTAAGATCTATCCTTGAGAAGCACTTAGAACCCTGAAGTTGGTCAAAAAATCATCAATTCTATGAAGAGGATACTCTTTATTGATTGTAACCTTGTTCAACTATCGATAGTTGATACATATACAAAGAGAACCATCCTTCTTTTGAACAAAGAGAACTGGTGCACTCCACTGGGATTTTCTAGATCTGATGAAACCCTTGTCCAATATATCCTTCAACTACTCTTTCGACTCCTTTAGCTAATCTAGAGTCATTCTCCAAGGAGGAATAGATATGGGTTGCGTATCGGGAAGAAGGTCAACACAAAAGTCGATCTCCCGCTCGGGAGGGACTCAGGGTAAATCATCTGGGAACACCTTCGGATACTCATACACTATAGGAACTGACTAGAGAGTCGGGGTCCCGAACGTTACATCCTTAACTCGAACTAGATGGCACATGCAAACCTTAGAGATCATCTTTCAGTCTTAAACTAGGAAATAAAGCAACCTACAGGCATAGCTGAACTACCCTTCCACTCTAGGACTGGCTCACCTGGATACTGGAACTCTACCGCATGGGTTCTACAATTCACGGAGGCATAACATGCATGAAACTAATCCATGCCAAAAATAGCATCAAAATCTATCATGTCTAACTCTACTAAATCTGTTGAGATGACCATCTAAAGGACTGTGTGATGTCATCCAAGAGTATGCAAGTGCACATGGTCGTCAAGTAATTTAGGATTGTTAAGTCCAGATATTGTGCCCACAGGGACTGGTCAGTTTAGTCGTTATAAGGTTGTCACTTTAATTTCACTAATCTACCCAACAAATAAAGTGAAGATTGGTTTGGAAAATTAAACTACTAAAACCTCAAATATAAAAGTAACTAAAACAAATGCAAGCTTGATTGTATTTCGATAATGATGAAAGACTATGAAAATGACACTTTGTTGGTTTTAGATTGAGTTTTTCAGACATAATTAAACTAGCATGATTCTTCCTGCAGTTGTTAGTTGCAAGTTACTATCCCATTTCTTGCCACTATCCCTAGCATCCAAGAACTATCAGATGATTCCTAATGCCTATATCCCTATCGTCGCAGGAGAACAATGAAACAACGGTTATGCCTACTTGTATTTCAATTAAACTAGGTTGAAGGATATATCCCTATCCTCAACAACAATTTATATCCTATCACCAATGGGTGCAAGGGTCTTTGAATTCCCGTTCTGTATTTATTTTTAACGCCTTCGATTAATTTCCAAAGTTCAATCGACAACCAATAGATTACTTACAAGGTGATTAGTCTCATAAATAATAAATTAACACAACTAAATACAAACAACCACAAAAGAAGAATAAAAATCAAGTTTATTTAGTCTGTCAAACAATCAGCCATTCACCATAGCCACAACCTTAGAATATGAGTTCAGCCTTTCATAGACAAGCGGAAAAACAAATACTTAGTCATCATCATGCAAAAATACGAAGTAAAGAAGAGAAAACCTATTTGTAGAACCTTGTGTTCCTTTCAAATGACTTATAAGCTTTCATGAATGAACTACAAAATAAAAATGAGTAAAGACTGTTTCAAAGAAGGCAAAAACTACTCCAAGAAATCAAAAGCTACGTAATAAACAACCTAAGGCATATATTTATAGATGAGCCTTCAAATGACGTTTCTTCCCTCCAAGACTTGGCTTTAAAATCATCATTTTTCGCCTCAAAATGACTCTGGCGGGCTGCCCCTCCTATCTGGCCACGGACTTAGTCAAATTTTGAGCAATTTCAGCTCCAGATAGGGTCTGGCGCTCTGCCCCCTTTATCTCGCCAAATTTTTTAAGGGAAATTCTCTAAAGTTTGAGGGATGGTGCGGCGTGCCAGCCATAGAACCAGACTAAGATTTTCTCTCTGAAGTTTGGGACTTGGTGCGGGGCGCCAGCCATAGCACCAACCCTGTCAGATCCTCAAATCTTCATTTCTTGCATCATTTTGAGCCCATTTTTCCTAGTTTCCTACTCAAATCAACTCAAATTGTCTGTTAGCACATAAGACACACACATATATGACTTTAAGCATAAATTAAGAAATATGAACTCAAAACATGATCAACTATGGATAAAAACATGGAAAATAGGCATAAAAATATGCCCTATATCACCACCCCACACTTGTTCATCCTCGAACAATCCTTAAAACATACCTAAAATCATGTTTCAGCATCACACTTGACACCTCTATCAACTCATACTCAACCAACTACAATAGAGCATACATAAAGTGGTTTATGATCATACGATAATTCTCAACAAAGCACAAGAGAGATTTTACAATCAAGAGCACACAACCACCGTAAATGACTCATCTTTTCAACCAAAAGGCCAATATGATTAAGTGTGACACATGCAACAGGTAGTACACCGAATTAGACCTGTTGTGCCCCTCACTTTTAATGATGTTCCTCTCTCAAATTCATCAATATAAAGACTTGGAACACAATAAGTAAGGCAAGCTCACACTCACAATTGATGTAATGCACTTATGCAACATAGCATATGCTTTCCGTTCATGTACGTTTAGACTACCTTATTGCTTCAAGAGATTAAGATCAAAAGGAATTTTCTTGGTTGTAATGTCGACTAAGAAACGGGTAGGATTGATATTTTATTTTATAGTGACTACCACCCTAAGCACTTTTAAGGCATATTTCACTTTAGTTGTCCACCACTTTTTCCTTACTTTTTCAACTTTCCTCTACTCACCCTTGTCTTTTTTTTTCATGCCCCATTTTTTTTATTACTTGGCTGCTAGTTTTCTAATCATATAATAACTATGGATTTTGCAATTAAAGTGCACTTTTTAATTTCCCTAGAAGCAAGTAGACAACACAATTTTTATGGCACCCCTTCTTCTCACTTTTGTTTTCTTGCCATAACCTTTTCTTTTTCCCTTAACATTATACTTCGTTGTACATTTACTTTAAAGTCTCAAAGTGCCTATGACTACTTTGGATCAATAATTTTGAGGTCTCACAAAAAGAGGGATTAATCTATTATTGAGGCTAAGAAAGAATAAGGTTTTTAGGCTCAAAGGAGTTAACTAGGGAGAATGACTAGGAAGATAAAACAACTATAGGAAAAAAATAGGCTTCTTCAATGAATTGCCTTGATCATCTCTCAACTCCCTATCAACTAATTATCCTACAAACCCTAAGGCAAGTTCTAGATGCTACAATATATACATACGAAATAATTTAGCTCACCTCTCATGGAAACAAGAATCTAATCAGTTTCTACAGCTACACATTCACACAATCATGTTGAATGACAAGTTAAATTTATAATTAAGCCCTAAGGATATGTTGAGTCAAATTAAAGAGATATGCGCGTCTCTCAAGGATTCTAACACATGAAATCAAGATGACCACTCTATTTACTCTGGCATAGCGGCTAAACAAAATATCAAAAAGTATACAAGTGGATGACCTACGACTCAATCCTAAAAAAATGTGACGAAACTTCCCTTAAGCTAGTCATCATCCATCTATCAAAGGTAAACATTATTATTCTAAGACGACAACAACTCTAACAAAACAAAAAAAATATTACCCTTAAATAAAGCAACAAAACATAGCATAGTCAAGATGAACAACAAGTCAAACATCCGGGCATCCAAGTCAACATCACCATACTAGCTATTACAACCCATACCTATGAATCATCAAGCTACTGCTACTAGGAATGACATAATAATGCTACAACCTACAAATATAGAAATTAAAGAACAATAGGATCTAAATTTCCTCCACCCCACACATAAAAAGGTGCACTATCTTCAGTACAAACGCAATCACATCATAAAGGGAGAGGAAAGAAACTTCTTTCTCACTAAGTGTCATCCTCTTTATCGTCAACCTGCATGGTGCCTGTAGCAGCACCATCCTCCTCCATGTCTAAATCATCATCACCATTAGTAAGGATTGTAGCCTCATCATCATTAATCAACTCCTCAAAAGTCGGGCCTACTCAGCACATCAAACATAGCACTATCTGTGAGCGGGTACCGTGCCTTTGAAGTCATTATCTCCTTTGCAATGGTTGGTTGACCTCCTATATTTAGTTGTAATTCCAACATTCTAAACATACGACCCTGCCAACTCTCGTCTCAGGCTTGACGATCAGTATAGTAAGAGAGGGGCCTACAGAAGGGGCAATCTCCTTCACCTTTGTGATGTCTATCATCTGTCCAACCCAATGTCCTACCAAAGGTAAAATAAGGTCTGCATCCTCCTTCCCAATACATGCCTCCCTCAAGTACATGGTCAAGAGACTACCATGACAATATTTCCATATACAATTATCTCGGGATCTCCTCATCTTGTGATGAATCATAACACGAAAATTAACCAGTATCCCCTTTATCAATAGTACACTAAGACAATCTTCTCGTCAGTCACCTCTGTCAAATGTGTCCCAAGGAGAAAGAAAACACAAACCAACTTCACCCACACCTTTGCCTCCCTTTTCAAATAGGAAAACACAAGTGTGGAATGGGTTCCATTTTGATCCCTCGCCCATCGGGTGGATGAGTGCTGACCGCATAAAGTGTGGTGGATTTCTCTATATGGAGGCTTCTCCAACAAGATAAAATACTCTAAAGGGTCTACTTCAGGAGTCTCTAAGAAGGCATTGAACCTTTTATCTATGAATCGCACCACCTGTCCTCTGATGTTGACCTTTGTACTTTCTCCGAATGAGGTGTCCAAATTTGCGTAGAGTTTCCTCACCAAAGTAAGGTTGCACCTCTCCAGCTCATTGAAGATACAGCTCGCTCCCAACTCACGTATCCTGTCTCGAATAGACTGGAACTCAAGTGCCAAGGGGCCCTTATCTATCCAGTTCTCAGGTACATACTTGGTTTTTTTAAGTGTTAAACCAAGTAAGACTATGAGGCTCTACTATTTTCGCTCTGAATCTCCTCGAGGGGCCTACTTTGGAAGCCGAAGAACTAGCTTCAATTTTTTTTGGTCTACCCCTCTTTCGACTCTGCTCAGATACAATCACCTTCTTTCATTTTTGTGTTGTGGTACCTAGAAAGGTAAAAACATGGCAAATGAGCATAAAAATATCCGCTATATCACTATAATAGGGCAATTTCTGTGTACCCGTCAAGTTATAACTGAATCACCGACAAGAGTAGAAACTAAGAAAGGTTCTGATAGGATTTTAGGACTGACTCCAAAACGACTATCAACATAGGGCGTCACAAAAGATAAAGTATCCCCCGGATCTAACAATACATAAATATCAAGATGGAATACTCGTAGAATACCAGTGAATATATCTGGGGAGATCTTCTATTTCTGACGAGACGCTAGGGAATAAAACTTGTTATGACGCTGACCACCACCTGCACTAGTGGATGCACCCTGATGAGCTGAGTGTGCTGGTGGCTGGGTCTTGATATCTATCATGGCCCTATTTAGCTGTTGGACAATCTCTGAGCATACGATCTGGCTTCCCACATCCCGAAAAATGCACCTGTTCCCGCTAAGAACTGACTAATATGCATCCTACCATACATATGACAAACTAGAATTCTGGGCTCCTCCGACTAGCTCCCTTGATCTCGAGAGACTGATACCCGTCCCCTCTGATCACTCCTAAATCTGGATGGAATGCTGGCTTATGACGGCAGTGAGGTTGATGACCTCTGGTGGGACTGCTAGCGACGTCCACCACCAAACCTGTGTTAGGAGAACCCGAAACTGTTTGTCCTGGTCCTCTTGGCCTCTCTCTCGCTCTCCCTCATATGAACTGCCTCAATATGCTAGGCATACAAAACTAATTGGGAGAAGTCAATGTCCTTCTATAGCAAAGCGGTCCTGCAATCCTTGACCATGTAGTCTGCTACCCCGATAATAAATCTGCTCACCCGAGCCCTCTGATCGTCCACCTTCTCCGACACGTACCTGGATAAATAGGTGAACTCTAATGCGTATTATTGAACTATCATGTCGTTCTGTCTCAGATTCACAAACTCTACTGCCTTGATTTCCCTCACTCTTGAGGAAAGAACCAGTCCAAGAACGCGATGAGATACTCATCCCCACCAATGAGCCCCGTTCCGACTCCTCGACCATCCTTTCACTTTGTACAAAATATAAGCAACCCCTTTCAACTAATAAGAGGCTAGGTCTGCGCACTCCTCCCGCACTCCCATAACTGGAGTGATCTTCTGAATCTCCTCAATGAACTCATGTCGACCCTTGTCCATTATTGACCCAAGAACCTCAAGGGGATTCATCTTGAGGATGTCCCTGACCCTAGCAGCTGTTGTGTTCCCGTTCTGGGGAATATGAGCTACCGCTTATTGATTGACCTGCACAGTCAATGCTTGTGCCAACATCTGGATGGATGCCCTAAATTCAGCATGAATGACCTGCTTGGGCACATGATCCTCTAGGGCAGGTGAGGCCTGATAGTGCCCGTCTTCGTTGCCATTCTCATGTCCATTTCTGTTTCTATTTCCATTCCATCTTCCATTAACTCGATATGGAGGCATTATTCTACAAACGCATATAGCACGAGTTAGAAGGATAGAGAGATATTTCATCGAATGACATAGATCATGAAAGAAGAAAATTTTCCTAAAATGCCTTGTAGCCTCTCACCTATAAGTGTGGTGCGCTTCACACCCATGGAAAAGACTCTACTCAATGCGGCTTTCAGACACCCTAGGACACTCTAAATGGAACATAGGCCCAGATCCAGACACGAAACCTAGAACATAAATGGCTCTAAGTCAACCCATGGCATGAACATCATAACTAAGGTTCAACATAAATAAAATGGATAACTAAGTTCTGAAATAGCGGAAGTCTGAACATTAAAGCATCTGAACAACGGGATGCTAAATAATAAATTCAAAGTTGAATACAACACATTTTCTGAAATGCCTCTAACATACTAATGAGTTGATGGGACAACACCCGAACTAGCTCACTAAAAGTCTGAAACTAAAAGATGATAATAACAAAACTAACTGAAGGTCCTCAAAGGATGCGGACTCACTAACTGGAGAACTAGACAACTCGAGAGTCTGGCTAGCGGCGGGACTAAACCTGAGTGTCTGAGCTTGTATCATGAAACGATACAACATAGAGTATGCGGCCAGTACTTGAAATGTACCGAGTATGCAAGATAAGTAAAACAAGCTATGTAAGTATAACTGAAAACATGCATAACCTAAATCATATCATTAAGAGATTCTGAGAGTAAGGGTTGCATGCTGATATCTTTAAAACATGATTAAACATAAGCTGAATTTCATAACTGAATCGAATGACCCAAAGCTGAACTTATATTCATAAGTAAAAATGTTAAACTCATTAGTGGGTCAAATCTATTGAAAACATCATATCATATTTTATAAACATGCGTAACTGAAATCATGAGGAACAATGGGAGACTCGTCATGTAAATGACATGATCACGATAGAGGTTACATGATCCCAACTATTACACTCAAGCGAGCGGAGCCGTCCAAAGCCTCGTCAGGGCTAAGGCCAAGCTGAAGGCCCCTTAGGGCTGGGGAAGCTCACAAGGGAGGTCCTCATGAATCTGAATAAACCTATGTTGGCGCGTCTTTGAGGCCCATGATTTACCTAAACCCCCTAGCCTACTCGGTGCTAGACACTACTCTAAAAACATGCATATGCTCTCTATTGTTTTTCAATAAAGATAAATCATCTCTTTCGACGAAGCTGATCATAAAATTACATACATAGTCTAAAATCTGAATATAAGGATCCTTGGCTCAAACCATACCAAAAGCTAAAAAATGGGAGTCTAGACTCCAAAACACTATGGTAATCTAGTATCATAAAAATAGAGCTAATTCATGAAACATACTTTGATTATGTGGGATTACCCAAACTTAAACATTCTTGAAATAGACTTGATAGTCAAAATCATGGATACATGCATGGATAAATCATAATCATTCTTTTATACTGGCCATTGCATATGCTTTAAAACATAGATCACAATCCCAGCTTTTCATGAAACTTGCATAATTAGGCATCATATTTTTAAAGCTTTAAAATCATAAATTATATAGAAATTTCCCTGTCACAGTTCTTCAGAAAGTTCCCTCAGCAGATTTAGAAGAGTTATCCATGACCGATTTGATGTTATCTTCGGCATGGATTGGCTACATGAATGTTATGCCTCAGTCAATTGTAGAAACCATGAAGTAGAGTTCAGATTTTCGGGTGAACCAGTCCTAGAGGGGAAGGTAGTTCAATTGTGCCTGTAGGTCATTTGATAAGAAGATTTATAAAGGTTGCATGTAACCATTTAGTTAGGGTTAAGTATGCTACATCTGAAACTCAGTTAGTTCCTATAGTGTGTAAGTACCTAGAAGTGTTTTTAGATGATTTGCCGGGAATCCCTCTCGAGCGGGAGATCGATTTTGGTATTGACCTTCTTCCTGATACGTAGCCTACATCTATTCCTCCTTAAAAAATGGCCCCAGCCGAGTTAAAGGAGTTGAAGGAGCAGTTGAAGGATCTCTTAGACAAGGGTTTCATCTAACCTAGAAAATCCCAATAGGGTGCACTAGTTTTCTTTGTCCACAAGAAGGATAGTTATCTTCGTATGTGCATTGATTATCGATATTTGACTAAAATTACCATTAAGAACAAGTATCCTCTCCCTAGGATTGATGATTTTCTTAACCAGCTCAAGGGTGCCAAGCATTTTCAAAGATAGACCTCAGATCCGGATACCATCAACATAGGGTTGGGGAGAGTGACATCCCGAAGACAACCTTCAGGACTCGATATTGTCACTATGAGTTTGTAATTACATCTTTTGGACTAACGAATGCTCCTGTAGCTTTTATGGATTTGATGAACAGGGTGTTCAAGATGTACTTGGATATGTTCGTAATTGTATTCATAGATGACATCCTTATATACTCTCGGAGCAAGGAGGAGCATGCTGATCATTCGATGGTAGTGCTACAGACTCTTAAAGATTGCTAGTTGTATGTTAAATTCAGTAAATGTGATTTTGAGTCATATGGTGTTAAGTGAGGATGTACAGGTGACCTCTCAAAAGATAGAAGTAGTGAAGAATTGGCCTAGACCAGTGAGCCCTTCGAATATCAAGAGTTTCTTAGGTTTAGCTGGTTACCATCGAAGATTTATCGAAGGGTATTCATCTACTACAGCCCCGTTGAAAAGATTGACCTACAAGAAAGTGAAGTTTCAATGGGGGAGGCTTGTGAGAAGAGCTTCCAAGAGTTGAAGACTCGACTCATCCCAGCACCGGTGTTGACCCTATCACAGGGTACCGGGGGTTTGTGGTATATTGTGATGCGTCGAGGATCTGTCTTGGTTATGTGCAAATGCAGCACGGTAAGGTTATAGCCTATGTTTCCAGGCAGCTGAAGGTCCATAAAAAGAACTATCCGAACCACGACCTCGAGTTAGCAGTGGTAGGGTTTTTCCTTGAAGATTTGGAGACACTATCTGTAAAGGGTCCACGTTGATGTGTTTATGGACCACAAAAGCTTACAATACATGTTTACCCAAAAGGAGCTGGAATCTATGTCAGAGAAGGTGGTTGGAGCACTTGAAGGATTATGATATGAGTGTCCTTTGTCATCCGGACAAGTCTAATGTGGTGGAAGACACTCTTAGCAGACTTTCTATGGAGAGTGTGTCCTATGTAGATAAGGAAAGGAAAGAGCTAGTAAAGGATATGCATTGGCTTACATGGCTAGGAGTCCTTCTTGTTGACTCGACAGATGGTGGTGTCATTTTTCAGAATGGTTCAAAGTCATCCTTAGTGACCGAAGTTAAATCTAGGCAAGACGAGGATCCTATTTTGGTAAAGTTGAAGGAAGTCGTTCAGAATCAGAAGGTGGAGGTTTTCGCCAAAGGGGGAGATGGTGTGCTTTGATATCATGATCACTTTTGTGCACTAGGTGTTGATGGTTTGAGAGATTGAATGTTGCACGAGGCTCATGGTTACAGATACTCTATATATCCAGGTGCCACCAAGATGTATCGTGACCTACGGCAATTCTATTGGTGGAATGGCATGAAGAAGGTCATAGCAGAATTCGTGGCTAAGTCTCCAAATTGTCAATAGGTTAATGTGGAACATCAAAAACCTGGAGGTGTGCTTCAAGAAATTAGTAACCCCACTTAGAAGTGGAGTAGATCAATATTGACTTCATTACAGGGTAACCTCGCACTCGTTGACAGTATGACTCTATTTGGGCGGTTGTAGACAGATTGACTAAGGCAACTCATTTCCTACCAATCAAAACTATTGATTTAGTGGAGGATTATGCTAAGTTGTACATTTGTAAGTTAGTACGGTTTCATGGAGTTCCCTTGTCCATCATATCAGATAGAGGCACTTAGTTTACCTCCCTATTTTGGACATCATTTCAGAAGGAACTTGGTACTCAGGTCAAGATTAGAACAACATTTCACCCGCAAATAGATGGTCAAGCCAAGCAGACCATTTAGAACCTTAAGGATATGTTGAGAGTGTGCATGATTGATTTTAAAGGTAGTTGGGATGATCACTTTCCTCTCATTGAGTTTGCATATAACAACAGCTACCATTCTATCATTCAGATGGCTCCGTTTGAGGATCTCTATATGCGGAGATGTAGATCGCCTATTGGTTGATTTTTAGTCGGTGAAGCTACAATGATAGGACCAGATTCAGTCCATGAGGTTATGGAGAATGTTCAGCTTATAAGGGACAGGTTGAAAGCAGCTTAGAGTCGCAAAAAGTCCTATGCGAATGTGAGAAGGAGAGAGCTTGAGTTTGAAGATGATGATTGGGTGTTTCTAAAGGTATCTCCCATGAAGGGAGTGATGAGGTTCGAAAATAAAGGGAAACTCATTCCTCGCTATGGTGGTCCACACCGAATTGTGAGACGTGTTAGCAAGGTGTCCTATAAGTCGGAGTTGCCCTCAGAATTGGCTTCAATTCATCTAGTTTTCCATGTATCGCTCTTAAAGAAGTGTTTGGGTGATCTAGCTCTAGTTGTTCTGGTGGAGAGTGTACGTGTGAAGGATAGCCTAAGTTATGAGGAGGTTCCGGTTGAAATACTTGATCGTCGGGTTCGAAGGCTAAGAAACAAAGAAGTAGCCTCAGTCATGGTTTTGTAGAAAAATCAGCACGTTGAGGGAGCTACCTGGGAAGTCGAAGAAGATATGATGGATAAATACCCGCATCTATTCCCTGTCGGCTTAGTTTCAGCTTGAGGTATCAGTTTCTTTCCTAGTACTCTATTCAGTTTCATATGCAACTTATGTGCCCTAGTTTCTTTCATGTCAATGTATGTATGTATGATTCAGGAATTCAGTTCAGTCATGTAATACAGTTCAGAGTCAGTCACTCCATCAGTTTTCAGCTTAAATGTTCAGTATTTGAGTACGATGATTGTATTTCTCCATTTTTTAGTATGATTTCCAATAGTTGAGGATAAATGGTCCCAAGGGGGAGATATTGTAATACCCCGAAAGCCTAGATCAGACTCAGGAGTTTAAGCGGAGAAAATAGAGCTTCTACTCCAGGTAACAAGACTAGTCGTCCAGTGACCCGTGGGGTGCACCATGAGTCGTTGAGTGACTCATGGGGAGGAGTTTTGATTGGGTTGAAATTTTTTGTTTTGAGATGACCACGGATGTGACCATGAGTCGTGGACAGCATCACTATTCGTTGTGTGGGTCGTGGTCAAGAGAGATTGAAGGTGGAAGCAGTTTGGGCAATGTTGATGATGACTTGGTCACCACGAGTCGTTGGGTACACCACAAGTCGTGGTGTCCCTCATGGTGACCCTCAGAAAGTAGATTTCCAGTGCAGACAATGACTTAAGACCACGAGTCATGGTCTTGGGCACGAGTCGTCTAGTCCCTTGTTGGGATTGGAAGTGTGCAATTTTCTATGAATTTAT
This sequence comes from Datura wrightii, assembly GCA_035772735.1. Taxonomy (NCBI): domain Eukaryota; kingdom Viridiplantae; phylum Streptophyta; class Magnoliopsida; order Solanales; family Solanaceae; genus Datura; species Datura wrightii. Next base: position 105,730,320 of record JASDFA010000007.1, read on the forward strand.
TAAGGGCTTTTCTGTAATTTCTAGGTTCCTAAGGCCTATACTACGTTGTTTTTATCTCAGAATAGCATGTTTTAAGAGGGGCAAGTTCATTCTAAGCCTATTCTCTTCCATGCATGCAAGTCTAGAAGCTCCTAAGGGTGATCAAGCTTATATTCATCCAGCTCTTCCATAAATTTCCTCTGGGTATTCAAGAGGGTTGTATAATCAGATTCTTCCAGGTATGTAGGGTTATGAATGGGTGTATTCATCCACACCCATGCCAAATCCCTCTTCAATTCATGAAATTCTAGTTGATGAATCTATGGGGTTTTAACCCAACGTACGAATTCTCTAGGTATCAAACATGGGTACGATCTAAGCATGTTTCTAATGTTGAATTATGATTAATGGACATATTTTATAATGTTGTCAATTATAAATTATGTTTTGAAGTTTTATAAATTATGATGCCCATCCATGAAGCCCGTGAAAGTTGAGATCTATGATTTATATATTCAAGAATGATGATATGTATATGATGAAAGTATGATTTTGAATTACCCATGTCAATGTTCTTGTTTTCGAATGACCAAGTGCATGTCAAGAACGTTTAAGTATTGGGAAAATCCACGATCAAGTATGTTTCATGATTTATCTAAATTTCTTGTTAGTAGCTTACCACATGGATTTTGGAGTCTATACTCCAACTATTTTCAGCTTCTTGTATGGTCTGAACCCAAGGCTCCTCATGTATGATTCAAAATTTATGCATGTATGTTATGAGTCAGCTTTGCCACTAGATGATAATTCAGCTTCGTTGAAAAAAGATGGAGAGCATATGCATGTTTTTGGGAGTAGTGGCTAGCACGGATTAGGCTAAGGGTCAGTCACCCTATGCCTCAGAACTATGTGCCAATGTAGGTATGTTAGATTATTGGAGACCTCCCTTGTGAGCTTCCCCTGCCCCTAAGGGGCCTTCAGCTTGATATCGATATCATGATAGCGTCCATAGCCCTAGCAAGGCTTTAGACAGCTCTGTCCACTTGAGTGTAATAGTCGGGACCATGTAAGCTCTATCATGGTAATGTTGGTTATATAACGAGTCTCTCATTGTTCCTCATGATTTCAGTTATGAATGTTCATCAGTCATGATATTATATTTTCAGCAGGTTTGACCCAATGTTCAGTTTTACTGATGATTATCAGTTTCTCAGCTTTGGGTCATTCAATTCCGTTATGATATTCAGTTATATTCAGATCATGATTTCAGAAAATACCATGCAAGCTTTACTCTCGGAATCTTATCTTGATTAAGCATGCATGATATGCATGATTTATGATTTTACTTACATATCAGTTTTACTTATCTTACATACTCGGTACATTTCACATGCTGTCCGCACACTCTATGCAGTATCATTTCATTATACAGGCTCAGATATTCAGGCTCAGTCCCGCCGTTAGCCAGATCCCAGTGTTAGCACTTTCCAGCAGAGTTGGTGAGTCCTCATCTTTCGAGGCCCCTTCTTTCCAATTTTATTTTTTAGTATTTCCAGTTTCAGACTATAGAGAGTTAGTTGGGGTCTTATCCCATCAACTCGTCAGTAGTAGAGGCGTTTCAAACATAGCATGTATTCAGTTTCAGCTTTGTGTTATGTATTCAGATGATATGATATTTCTAGACTTCCGCTTTATTGTACATGTTAGACTTCTACTTGAGTATGTTGATTTTAGATATTATGTTCGTGACATGGGTCAACTTGGATCCTCTAAGGGTTCTTTGTTCAGTATCTCTATCCGGTACTGTGTTCGGGTTGTGACACAACCGCTGATTTCTCTGATCGCGCCTGATCCACCTTGACCCTATCTTAACAATCCCTCATAAATTGTCCTAACCGCCCATAATGATATCATACATTCTACCCCTGACAACACTAACCTGAATGGAATCTCTCACACTGAGGACAAGGCATCAATGGTGGTCTCCTCTACCCTGCCCGCTCCTATCATCGAGAACTAGATGGAGCAAGGCCCTGGTCTCTTCTTTGTCCCTGAAACTGAGGTGAGGCACTCCCCACAAGCATAAATAACTGCATGCATGACTGATCGTGGGTCACCCTACGACCCTTTATAAGGACTCGTGGTCCTAGCTCTCTTCCTTTTCTCCTACTGTCTTCGAGTATCCCATAATTGATAAGCCAAATCCTCTTCCCTTTGGGCGAAAGCCAAAATTCATGCAATGTCCATGTGCTCCTGAGTATATATCCCCAAACAATCTTGAGCTATATGAATCCCCAACCCCAACACAAACCGATGAACTCTATCCTCCATCATCTGGACCATTTGTGGAGCATACCGGACTAGAGAATTAAACCGAAGATAATACTCATGCATACTCATACTACCTTTCTCTAGGTGCAAAACCATCTCAGGTCGAGCCTATCCCGGGGTAGATAGTGGTGCATAAAGGCCTTGGAGAACTCTTCCTGCTAAGGTGGCAGTGCATCAGCTTCTCTGGATCGAGCCCAAGCCTCATACAATAATATAGCCATATCACGTAGTCTGAAGGCCACAAACTCTACTTCCTCAGTCACTGTAGCTTGCATTACCTTCAACACCCTATATGTCTGATTAATAAAGTCATGAGGATCCTCGCTTGGGTCTGATCCGATGAATATTGGAGGGCTCAAAATCAAGAATTCGCAAGCCCTAGAACTCTCAGTTGTCTGGCCTCTATGTCTCTCTATCACCTCCAGTCGCTGCTCTTGAGCTGCGGCTATACGATCCATCAGCTGAATAGCTCCCTCAAGACCCTGTCCTTTTAGAACAATCGGAGGTACCATAAGCGCAGGAGGGTCTGCCAAAGTACTGTTGGTGTGGGAGGAGCTGGAGGTCTATCTGCCACTACTCTAACCAATGCTCGAGGAACTGTAATACCTACGACAAGAGACTCACTTTGAGCCTCTAACCTGTATCTCTGATCCACTAGAGGGTAACTAGCACCTTCTCCTATGGCTGTGCCAATCAACCTCGTAATCATCTTCCTTGTCATAGGCATACTCTGAAACAATAACATGTTTTAGATATCGCAGTACTTATGACCTCGCTCTATAGCACGAACTATTAGTAAATGAAGTGAAACAATTCCTAGATGTCCTGTAGCCTCCTGATTATAAGTATGGTGCACAACATACCCATAAGCAAGATTTTACTAGACACGGCTTTGTCTACTCCCTATGACATGACTTCGCTCTGATACCAAGTCTGTCATGCCCCAAAACTGGGGTAACTGGCACCCGATTCATGATTGATCGAGAATCCGGCTATATAGTGTCTAAAAATGTAACACTAAGGCCGACCAAGCCACCTGTCACAACCAACCAAAATAAATACTAGACCCATAAGATCTGATAATGACAAATAAGCTACCTAGAAAGCCGACAAGGATACAATAAAGCTAAACAAAGAAATGGAAAACCAACACAACTACACTACTAAAACTACTATACAAACTAGTCTACATCAGCATCTACAGAGTAAACAAACTGAAATGCTCGAGACAAGGCCCCGGCCTACCCATGCTGTACACAAAACTCAAAATAGTCAAAGCTAGGACATGGCTCTTTGGAAGATGGGGCATACCACTATTCTGCTGAAAGTTGGTTCCTATTGTGTCTGATGATCTGAGCCTCATCCTGTACCTACAACACGATTGTAGGAGGGGTCCCCAAATGAAGGGACGTTAGTGAATAAAATGTACTGGTATGTAAGGCTGAAAACAGTAAACGTATAAGATAACAATAATAACTGAGCCATAAATAAGGAAGAGTAACTACCCAGAATCCTGAAAATTGAAATCTAACAAATAAGTCGATATTGAACTGTAAATACAACCATCTAATGCACAATAAAAACTATAGCTGAAATGTCGGCGGCCAACCGGCCATAAAATCCATATAAAATTTGTCCAGCCAGTGTACCACACTAAGATAAAAATAAAAATGTCTCTAGCCTGTGTACCACACGGGGTAAAATTCGTCCAGCCGGTATACAACACTGGGGTAAAATAAAAATACCTCTAGTCAATGTACCACATTGGAGGAAAATCCATCAAGTCGGTGTACCACATCGGAGTAAAATAAAAATAACTTCATACGATGTACCACATTGGAGTAAAATAAATAAATCTTAATTATAATCATAAATGGAGCCAATATGGCTTATATTGGGTCAATTTAACACGTATAGCATAAAAATGATGAATACTAAATATGTGGCTTGCATAGGCCTCCTTCATAATGCATAACTGCAAGTGAGAAAGTATAATATGTAAGACTAGAAATCATGTATCAAAACTTGTATAAATCATAAGGAACTGGGGATCACCTAAGAGTTCCAACAAGATTTATAGATGGTGTTCAAAAGGACATTAGAACTCGAAGACTCGCTAGCTTGTTGTTAGGCTTAATGTAAAGGGATTATGGAATCTCCCCTTGGACTAGCATATTTTAATAACAAGCACATAAGATAAAAGGACAAACATAATAAGGCAATCCTAATTCAATAAGCTCATTTGTCCTTACTAGCTTGCGACGTCTTTACTTGGCCTAAAATAATGTACACATCATCATCTTGGCTCTTTCACCAATTTCAGTTAGCAACCAGACCTTTAAACACATTTAACATCACACACACACACACACATATATATATATGTATATGTATATATAAAACATACAGTAGGGACCAGCTACCAATGCCCACGCTAAGGGGTCTTTAACTCAATGTACAACTACGACAACAATCAACACGATATCACACTTTAAATGCCTTACTTGGGCTAGACATAATCTCAACATTTAACCTCAATAAAACATGAAACTTTCAATTCTTAAATGAATCTTTACATACTTCCTCAAGACTTGTAAAGTGTTTTTTGGCTCATTCAATTCACAACGCACGAATCGTGCTTAAAAGAACGATGGACTGGGCGCCTGACATATATTTCTTTTTGATGAACTTTTCTTTATTCAATCATCAGCCTTAACCTTCCTAATATCTTCAATTTATAGGAAAGTATTAAGCCTAATCTGTAACACCAAATGCAGTACAAAATAACTCACCAAGGTAAGTCACAATAGCAACAACAACACATGGCAACATCAACAACATTTAGTCATTTTCTCTACTAGTTTTCACTAACTTTTGAGGGAGAAAACAATGGAGAACTTTACCTCACTTATGCTATAATTCTTCCCCTTACAGAAGAGTATATTTCAAGCCACATATACTGCCAAAACGCCTAAGAAAAAGAGCAAAAACTCAGCTTAAAAATAGTTAATCGGCAGCTTACTTGGCTGCCAATTGTCAGCTTTTTTCTTGTAATTTGAGGGATTTAAAGAGGGATAAATCCTTACCTTCCTCCTTGTCTTCAATCCTTATTCAATGATGAATATATATAGGCACCATAACCAGCCCTTAAAGTGAAGCAGCCTCTATTCAAAACATTGCCAAAACAAGCTACAAAAATAGCCTTAGCTTACCTTGCACCTTTGGAAACTAACTCTTACTTGTCTTGTGATTTTCATGAACTTAGCTTGAGGTTTCCTCTTAAAATTTTCATTCTCTAACTACTTGAAAAGAGAGAGAGACAAGTCTCTAAGTAAGTTGGTCGATTTTGATTAGGATGGAAACGTTTTTCACAATCAAAAATCTAATTTTTAAATAGTTAGGGCGGTGGGTGCGCTAGGGCGTCATGACCACGTTACCTCTCAGGGCTTTGATAAAAAGCACATAACTTCTTACTACAAACTCTGATTGATGAGAGGTTTGATGTTCTAAAAACTAGGCTCATAGTACTTTAATTTGGTATATTGTGGGACTTCTAATTCATTGTATATTGGGAGATATAATCGTTTAAAGTTTACCCTTACTTATCAACTTCATACTGTTTTCTTTTCCTTTTGTATACATTTTTCTTGTCATACACGACAAATACACAACTCGTACTTCCTTTAAAATAGCTTACAAATATTAAATAATCATGAAAAAATTTTCGAGGTGTAACAATAGTCCTCTGTGGTATCCATATAGTAGTATCATAAAGGACTATTTCCTTTCTTCAAAAAAGAGTTCATTTGTCTATAATACTAACCTGATATATATGAGATAATAAAATTGTGTTTCATAGAGGACTAGATCGTTTTATTCTTAAAAACACTCATCAGTCCTCCATGATATTCACATAATATATGTCTTATATTGAGACAAGATATCATAAAGAACATGTTCATTCCTTCAAGAGAAAAGAAAATTTGTTGAAAAAATAGAAAAAGTATAGAGTTTAAGTAATTCTGATAATTTAATTTTCATATTATTTTTATCAAGTTTCACTTATGAAAAAGAATTAGAGAAAATAGAATTATGTTTTAGATAATTTATTTTCATTTGAAAAAAAAATTTACAAAAATATATTTTAAGTTTTAAAAATTAGCTAGTTTTATTAATTACTTATAGTTTAAGTATTTAGTTTTTTTTTATATTCTTATTATTTTAAAATTAATTAGCTTCTATATTTATTTTTATATTTTATTTTATCTCTAAAATGAAAAAGAAAAATAAAAAAACTAGACAAAGAAACAATTAGCTAATTACTTACTTTCTAATAGAACACTGTCAAATAACTAAAATCCTTTTCATCAATAGATGCATGTGTTTTTTGCATGCATTCGGTGAGACATGAACCCATACGAATTGCGGTATTAATTGATGTTTCGTGTGCTTTTGGTGAGTGACGTCAGTTTATGGGCATATATTAGGTCAATAATGGTGAGCTTAGATTGAAGAGGGAAAGGAATATTTGGAGGTGAGGTTGAGATGGTTTGGACATGTAAAGAGGAAATATGTAGATGTCTTGGTAAGAAGTCACGAGAGATTGGCCATAATGGAATTGAGCCGAGATAGACGTAGGCCTAAGAAGTATTGGGCAGAGGTGATGAGGCAAGACATGGTGCAACTTCAGCTCACTGGGGATATAACCTTTGACAGTAAGGGGTGGAGGTCGAGGATTAGGATAGAAGGTATTATATAGTTGAGGGCTTTGTTTTCCCATTCCCGGAGTATTAGTAGTAATCTTGTATATTTGTATCCCTATTTCTACTTTTATTAATTGATTCTTTAGCCTTAATTTAAAAAAGAAAATAATATAGTCCAGAACCAAAGTGGTAGTTGTACTCAAGCCACCAACAACCAAGTCCAAATAACCTAAAACAACCTATCTCTACCTATACTAGTTTATTCTAGAAATGAAAGAAATGTTGGCTCTCAAGTACAAAATTCTTCTTCTTCCATGGCGGAGGAGCTATAAGAATATCTATCTCTGGTGTTGGTCAGTGTTGTGCCTTCATCTTGGTCCTCTATTCTTGTTGTTGGTGCTAAGATTCGTATAAGCTAGTTATGTGCCCTTTATGCTAAATTCATTTAACTTTTACTCGCATATTCATCTCTCAACCTTGGTGTGATTTCACTTAGGAGATCCTATACTCTTACCAGATGCCATGATAATCCATACAACCAAAGACTTCTTCGAAGCTAATTAATTTTTTATGCGAACTGGATCTGCAGGTTAGGTTCTTGACCCTTCACTATCTACATTTGCATCTTTTATATTTGTTTTCTCAATTTATATTCTTCAATAGATTTAGCCTCAAAGATGCTCCCTCCTTCCTGCTACTTGAACATAACTCAGCGAGACTGTTATTAACCTTATATTACCAGATCTATTGTATTCTATCTTGTATTTGGACTGTTGAAACTCTAATTTGTATTTTATGCTTTTTCATGTTTTTTCCTCCTTACCTTGTTATATTCTCTTGTTGTATCCCATTTCAATTTTGTTATTGTCTTATTGTCCAACTTGGAATTTTCTATTTATCCATGTACAGTATTTTCTTGCATGTTAGTGGAAGATCTTTTCTTGTGTTGTAGCTGATAGTTCTTGGCTACTCAAATACTATATTAGCTAATGCATCTGCCAATTTGTATAATATCCCGAAAGTGCTTAAGAAAAGACCTGGAAGGTAAAAGTTAAAATCTGCTGAAATTGGGAAAAGTTGCACAGAACGGACCAAGGAAAGACTCGTGGTATCAAACCACAAGTCATTGTATACAATCATTGGTTAGGGAAGTTTTGGGGTGAAAATGGAGACAACCAGTGATATGACGACCCATCGTGAGATACAACGGGCTGTCCTTTGCAGTCGTGGTGAAATATGGATCTCAGCAGATGGGACGCAATTGGTCTACCAATGATTCGTTATAAGGTGTAATGACCCGTTGTCACCATTTTTTGTTTGGATTCCATGGTTTCCAGTGTACGCGACGGATCAAGACCACGACTCGTATTAAGGAAGCACGAGTCGTGGTGAGGCTCGTGGTAAGCAGGTTCAGATGTTTTGATGAGCAAACAACGGACGATGTAATGGTTCATTGTTTTAGAGTATGAGTCATTCTATCCGTCCATTGGTTAATTTCGGAAGTAATCTACAGTAGTACAAATGACGAGCAACAGAACGGGCCATCCTTCTTTCTAACGTCCTATTGGTTCTGTCTGTCGGTCCAACTTGGACAGTTTTTAGGGTAAATTCATTAAGGGCATTTTCGACTTTTCATGCTATTAGACCCTAAGATATGTCATTTTAGCTTATTAAAGGTAGGTTTTTAAGGGGATAATTATTTCTAAGTCTTCATTCATGAGTGCATGAGTTTAGAGGGGTGATCAAAAGGTGATTCAAGGTTTTCTTCACCAATTCCTTTCAATTTCTTCTTGGGCATTCAAGGGAGGTTAAGAATCAGTGGTTCAAGGTATGTAAGGTTCTCAATTGATGATCTCCCACACCCATGCCCCTCCTCTTTGATTTTAAAAAAATTCTAACAAAAATCATGGGGTTTTAAAGTTGATTTTTATAAAAGTCTAGTGATTTTTTAATGGGTTTTTATGATTTTAGAATCATATTATATCCTATGGCTTCTGATCAGTTTTTTTAATTTAAATTATTTATAATGTAATTGATTTTGATTTTTATGTAATCAAACCTAATTATGCATAACCCATGATGTATCGATTTATAATCTACTTTTCCATTATTGATATTTACAAGCCCAACATGAATTATGATTTAAATTTTGTATTTAATCAGTTAACCATCATGATCTTATGAATCCCAACATATATGCGTGATCTACAAGCATGTATGAACTTTTGAATCATGAATCATGTTTTGGCCGACTCACGGGCCTTATTTCATGGCTAGTTCACGAATCTACAAGCATGCTTATAATTATCATGATTTAACTAGCCCATGAAATCATGCATGTATTATTGTGAGCGTATATATGTTTTGGGAGTAGTATCGAACACCAAGTAGGTTTGGGGCGCAGGTTAAGCCCTGGATCTCGTAAATTATGTGCCACCATAGGTATGTTGATACCTTTTTCATGACTCTCCCCAGCCCAATTGGCCCCTTTTTCATGGTGATATCACACTTTCATGGTTCTACCCTTGGCAAGGTATGGACACCCTCCTGACTAGGGTTACAAGAAAGCTTCACGTGTGCTCATATGGGGTATGTCGGTTAAGAGAATCTCCCACTCTTCCTCATGTTTAATGCATGTTATGATTATGCATTTTTGGCTCAAGTCTTGTTAAATAAATCACTTCTCTTATGATTATGATTATGTTCGCATTACGAATGTTTTGAAAACCTTGAGCCCTATATTATGATATGATGTTTACGGTATGAGCATGATGTCCTACTCTTATGATCATTTATGATCTCTATATACATCTTAAATGTCTGTTTTACTTACTTTGCATACTCAGTACATTTCACGTACTAACCGCATACTTTCTATGTTGTATCGTTTCATGGTACAGGCCCCAGCTCTCAGGCTCACCCTCACCTATAGATTGTCTCGAAGTTGCCTTCAGCGCAATTGGTGAGTCCTCATGTCCCGAGGGATATTTGATAGACATGTTGATACTTTCTGTCTCAGTACTTGTTCGGGTTAGTAGGGGGTGTTGTCCCATCAACCAATCATTTGTATTAGAGGCTTTCAAACAATGTTTAGTACTCAGCTTGTATGTCTGAGTGTTTTAGATATTTCGATATATTATGTTATGTTATGTCTTCGATATGCCTTATTTTCAGTCTCCCACATATATGATTGAATTAGATATATGCTCATGTCATGGGTCGACTTGCAACCTCTCGGGGCTCCTTGTCCTATGTCTACGATTAGGGTGTATGTTCGGATTATGATAGTTTGTTTCTGTCTACATGCTAAGGTGTTATTTCTTTTTCTTATTTCATTCTTTATATCTCATTTATCTCTACTGCAATCGACTATGGCATATCCCATTGTCCTTCAATTACATTTTTTAACAATAATGAATCTATTTCCATGACCACTGTCAATATGTTCTTTGTTGTACAGTATATAATTCCTTCCTTCATTTCCCTTGCTTCAGCTAAAGTACTTGTATTATTATTGATGTTTTTTATATATACCAGATTTCCATTACTATTTCTCACATAGAAATCAAGTGAGATAGGTCCAAGGTTTCCTTTAGAAGCTCCATCTACATTGCATTTAACGGAACATCTATTAGGTATCTTCTAGTGAACCACCTCATATCTTATTATTGGTGTATATCCTTCTAAACATTTCACTACATATGTCCATTGTCTAGGAATATTATGTAGCCATGGGTATAGATATTTTGTGAGTTAAAATACATTTTTAGTTATCTCTTGTATAACTCTCTCTATTGTTATACTGCTTCCATGTACTAAATTATTCCTTCTTTTCCATATCTCCAAGTTATAAAAGTTGGAAATGCTTTATATACAGGTTGTAACTGCTTATTGCACTTTATTATCCACCATTTAATACATGTAGCTTTCAATTGAATGAAAGGACTAGCTAGATCTCCTGCTATAGCAAAGTAGTTGTATATTCTCTTTGTTGCCTAACAGTTTACATGTAAATGTTCAATAGTTTCTTTAGTAGATCCAATGTAGCATCTATATTTAAAAATAATAACTATTCCTATTCTTGCAATTATTTTATCTACTGGGATTCTTTCATAGTCTCTATATTAGGAATGATACTTTGAATGGGATCCCTTTACTCTAGATGTATTGATATCTTTCATGTTTTTCTTATATTTGTCTCAGTACATCCCATGTAGTTGTGATAGAAAAATTATGTGTTACAGTGAGCATCCACCATGGCTTGTCTCATTCTTCAGTTTCCTCTATTAATGTCAATTTCTTGTTCGTATTTTCTCCAATCTCTTCTGTCAAAGTGTCTTTTATTTTCCTCATATCTTATCTACCTTCTATCGTAGTTCCTTCACATTTTCTAGTTGGCTTCCCTCTGCTAAGATTTGGTGATAGCACATAGCTAAGTACCCCAGCTTAGTCCAATCATCATGCCATATATTGGAATTCCCACATTTGATTTCCTATCAAATTTTCTAATCCATATATTCTCTAGCCTCCAGCATCTTTTTCTTTATTTGTGAGCCACCTTTCCATTCTATAGTTTGTGCCATGCATTTCTTATAATACTTATTCCACGTGTAGTTAGTACAAATGGACTTCTTAGTCCTAAAAGTCCACCATATCTTAGGATATAGCGCCTTAGATATATCAAATAGAGATCTGATACCTAAGCCTCCTTCTTCCTTTAGTAGGTAGATTTTTCTTCAAGAAACCTAGTGTTTACTCATGTCTTCCTTGTTGTTATTCTAAAAGAGTCCAGCAAACAACTTATGTAAATCTTGATCACATTATTAGGAGGGCTTACAGTAGAAAGTAGGTGTATTGGCATGCTTTGTAGAACATTAGCAATTCGAACTATTTTTCCTCCTATAGATAGTATCTTTCCTTTCTATGCTTGTAGTTTGTTTCTCACATTTTTCATCAAATCTGACTAGCCAGTCTTTCTCTTTCCAGCATATGTTATTGGGCAACTTGGACAGGTTATTGGGAATGTGACTTTGTTTAATCTAGTAATCCTTTCCACCTGCTGTTGTATAGCCTCAATAACCTTATTTTATGCATAATTGCTGTTGTATAGCCTCAATAACCTTATTGTGTACATAATAAGAACTTTTGGCAGGATTGTTTTTGTCCAGAGTCTTTTTGATACTCCTGTATTGTATTCATCACCATTTCCAAAGATTCCCTATGTTTGATACAAATATGATTGTGTCATTAGCACATGGTAAATGATTTAAATTGGTACTCCACATTGACATTCCAAAACCTCTGAATAAACTATCAACAAATAATTTTTTCAAGGCTTTAGTTAGTACTTCTGATGTTATCACAAACAAAGCTGGTGATAATGGATCTCCTTGCTTGACTCCCCTTGTAGTGGTGGAAAAATCCATGTGACTACCTATTTATTAGTACTGAATTATCACGACCCAAATGACCGTGATTGGCACCCATACTAACCCCCTTCCCCGGTGGGCGAACCAACGATTCCCAACAACTACCCCTCATCAACCACACAAGAAGAAAAACAATGTGATAAAATTAAACAAACTACAATACCTGAAAAATTGTATTTAACCAACTATACTTAAAACAGCAAAATCTCCCAAGATCCGAAAGTCATTGCACTTCAACGTTTAACTATAAGTTTAGGAATATATAAACTAAAAAGAAAGAAATATTGCAATTTCTGGAGAAGGAACATCTTCATCAAAAGAATGGGAATGCTAGCCATTGCACTTGCTCACCTTTCAAGAGAAACCACTGTTGTTTATAGGTGAGGATGAATGGAGCATTTTGGATCAAATTTTGCACTCAGAAAAGAAGTGCAGGAGTAGGATCAGTACAAAACACGGTACTGGTAGGGATCATCGGCTGGACTTACATAACAACATATAATTAAGGCAACAATAACATAAAACCAATCTCAAACATCAAACATATGAATAGAAACATTTCAAGTGCACTAGCTCTACACAAGGGAGAATCATTCCGCTCACTGGATTGGGCCTTTCGCTGCAGTGGTCACTTGGCCTCTATAGCAGCCTCACCGCGGCGGAAGTAGTTCTGCCACAATGGTACTACTCGAGGTAGTAGCTTGACTTAGCTGCACCTTTCACCAATTCACCAGTTTTCAATTATTCACACAATCAGAGATTCAATCAGACAACACACGAGCTTTTGACACCCATTCGCATATACTCATCATCACATACTGTTTAAGCATTTCATCACAAGGATAACAACATCAACATCAATAATCGTTTAATAAATTCACACTTACCTTTTTCCACCATCCTCAATTCAGTTTACAAGTAAAGGGTTCACAACTCAACTCTAACACTTAACACATGCCCATTCAGAAATTGCTAACAAGCTACAAAACATCATAAAATAGATCAAATGGTGACATGTCGGGCACATGCCTCCGCTATGTCCCCATAAACACTCCGTCATCAATATCAGTGTACACATGCTAGAGGGCATTATTTTTTTCCTTCCAATCATGACCTATAGGGGACTCTATAAATCCATGTACTTTGTCGGGGTGGTACCCGCTCCCACTCATATGCTCATCTGAATGCTCCCCTCGAACACGAGCTACTCAACCAAAATGGCTTGCCCGGATGCTCCCCTTGGACATGCCTCTCTCATCTTAGGACATTATGTCTATCCTTAACTATTCTCATTAATTGAATAAACAACGCGCATTATTTAAACATACAGGAGTTTACAATATACTCCTTCACGTGCACAATTACAAACCAACAAACATCTCGACAAAAACGCAAAATATCATTACTTAACAACTTAACACAGTCATAATGGTTCAAATACTACATCATATCCACATTATATCAACAGTGTATTCAAAAGGAAATATCCATAACAAGTAATGCCTATAGACCAATCACATATCATTATTGCACAAAACATACAGGTTATTATATAGAGTCTAATCCCTCGAAACCATAACCTACCTTGTTTTTTGGGTACGGAACGTCATCTACTCCACAGGAGCCTTGCCCTTTCTCAATTCTTCAGAAAGTTCAAAATCTACCAAAATAATATAGAGTAATTTAATTATTTACTCTTCGAATTAAGGGTCGTAGAAGTTCAAACCCTTCTCTCGAAGGCACTTTCAAAAGTAAAACCCCAATTCCACCTAGTTCTAGGTCCCGATTCCCGCATAACCCATGTTCTCTAGCAAGTCATTCTATGGAAGTGATCAATACTCCTCAACTTCAAATCAAACTACCCCATTGACTTCCCATGATCCAAACCTAGTCTATAAACCTAGGGTTTCCTCAATTCAAAATTCCACCATTAAAGGGTCTACAAGAATTCTATGATCAACAGTACTCATTATCGATATAGGGAATCAATAATCTTACCTTGGGAGAGGAATTCACTACTCTGGAGGGATAAAAATCTCCTTCTAACCCTTCTAATAATTTTTAAGGAAATAATAGGGTAGAATCCTAGAAATCCCACTTAAACCAACTTTTTAATTCCCATCATCCGCTGCAGTGGTCTCATTTCTGCTGCAGCAGGCCTGCTACAATGGTCCGAAAATCCCTACGGTAGATTCGACGGTTAATTCCCTAATCCATTATGGTGGGACTCTGACCGTCAGCATGGTCTCACTGCAGCAGATATCCTACCACTGGAGCAGTCCTCTAAAACCAGTAGCTCCCCTAAAAAGTCATCTTGTAACACTTAGCTTTTTTCACAGCCAATTTCTATAGATTTTAGCTTTTTCGAGTGTTCTAAGTTCGTTTTCCTCGAAACGACATGTGGGTCGTTACATGAATACCAATTTTTAGGAGTGATCCTCCATATCATGTCTACAAATTTTCCATTGAGTCCCTTTTTTGTTCTACTTGAATTAGGAAATCCCATGAAACTCTATCATAGGCCTTAGACATGTACAGTGATCTTGGGCAGAATTATATGCCCAAGTGATACTCAATTGCTTCATTTCGTCTTGTTTATCTGTCGTTATTTGTACATTCTCATGTGATTTGTAGTTAAAATGTGAATATATACTAACCAACATGATTAGTGTTGTTTTGTTGGAAAAATGTAATTTTAGGAAGCTGAGATGCATGTTGGTGAAAATCGGGAATGGACTCGGAAGCGAGCAGTGGAAAAGGTCAAGGAAAAGCAGCAAATATAGGGGCTCCGCGATGGAGCCATGTCACGCTACCATCGCGGAGGCATTTTGCTTCGGATGATTTATTTTGGCAAATTTTCAGTGAAGGTCCGCATTGCCTCCGTGACACGGAGGCAATGCCACGTGATACAAGTCGTGGCATGTTGGCCAAGCCCCGCGTTGCATGTCGTGGCACACTGAGGAGTAAAATGCTGAGGGACCTGATTCCAGAGAGCGTCCGCGTTAGCTCCGTGCCACGGAGGCAGTGCTCCGCGATGCACTTCGTGACACATTGCTTGTTATTCCGGCAAAAATTCTCACTAGTATAAATAGTACACTTAGGTTTATTTTTAATTATTCTGATAGGTTATAGGCAGTTGAGGGGAAGAAATTCTTAGGGTTCTTCTCTAACTCTTTTTCCTTTATTTCAATTGTTTGTATGATTTATACTCATTTGATGATATTTAATCCACAAATGAGTGGCTAAATTCACTTCTTGCTGAGGTTAAGAACATTTGTAGTAGAATGTAATTATTGGTCATTTTGGTTTTTCATCATTTCTTCCATGGTTGTTCTATCAATTCTTGTTCTTACTGCATTAATGTCTGGCCAATGTGAATGCATATCTAAAAAATCCAGTTTTATCTTGAAAAGGAAAGAAATTGGAAAGTTGTGAATTGGTAGGATATGATCTCTTCTTAGTTTGGAAAATTTGAGAATTGATTTACCTTCAGAATAGAAATATATCTAAAAGTCGTATTAGTCAATTAAGGAATCGGTTTCGTATGGCTAGAACATGAAATTCTTTTATCACAGAAATGTAGGTTGAAGGTTCATGATTCTTAAGTTGGGTAGAATACGAAAGTTTCTCTCCATAGGCAATAATTCTTGACTAGCAACCGAAGGAAATATTAACCGAATTGTATCGATAAATTACTTCCCTGCATGTTTGTTTTGGCCTCAGCTTGCTCATTACTATAGTTCAGACTCAATTTATCATTTTTTCTTAGATTAGTATAAATTAGGAAACAAACTCTCAAAATCCTCTTTAAATTGTTGTCTGCATTTTTAGAGTTAGAGTTCATTAACACTTAATTCGATTATTACCTTGGTTCAGTCCCTATGGGATCGATAGTTGGCTTACTTTAGCCATTTTACTACTTGTTCGACCACGTGCACTTGCGTGTAGTTGCGAAACATCCTGAACAAGTTTTTGGCGCCGTTGCCGGGGACTTGCAATTGGTAAAATTGTTTTCTTAAGTGTTAGTTTACGATTTCTATATTAGTGCTGACAACTTGATCTTAGCCTGTCTTTTGCAGATATTGAATTCTGTTGAACACTGGCAAGAGAAAAGGAGCTGGTGGATTCATACTTAGAGCCGAAAAGACAATTTCATCGTCAAAGGAGAGAAGCTCTAGAGAAAAAGCTGCAGTTGCTCAGACAAACAATCCTAGAGCAACAGCAGAATCCACCACTTGTAAGGGCAGTGTTAGTGCCCGAGGAAATGGTAGCTAGGCCAGTTCGCGAAGTGGCAATCCCACATTCTAACAATGTTACATCAAGTATTCGCAAACCCGAGCCAGGAGGGAGGTTTGAGCTGAAACAGAATATGGTGCAATTGCTGCACACCATCGGGCAATTCACAGGTCTCCCTCACGAGGATCCACAACAACATCTCCAAAACTTTTTGGAGACAAGTGACACTTACATCCCCGCTGGAGTATCATCTGATTACATAAGGCTTACATTATTCCCATTTTCACTATTGGGTGAAGCAAAGAGGTGGTTAAAAGCTGAGCCACCTAATTCCATCACCACTTGGGATGATATTGCAAGAAAAATTTTGATACGGTTCTTTCCATCCGATAAAACAGCAAGACTTAGAAGTCAGATTCTAAGTTTTAAACAAAGAGAGGGGGAGAATCTGTATCAAACTTGGGAAAGGTTCAAATCATTTCTAAGGGATTGTCCTCACCATCACCAGTCCAATGATGTGCTGGTGCATACTTTCATAGAGGGTTTGGAACCCCACACAAAAATTTTGTTAGACTCAGCAGGTGGGGGACAAGCATTAGAAAAGACTTATGAGGAGCTATATACTTTGTTAAATCGTATTTCACAGGGAAATCCAGAGTGGAATGCGGACTCTTCTAAAAGAGGAACAAGGAAAGAGGCAGGAGTCTTGGAAGTGGATGGTTTTACACCTATAGCTGCACAGATAGCTACACTGCAAAATCAACTTAACACCCACTTCAGCAATATGAGCTTGAATCAATCTCAAGCCCCAATTAATGTAGTGCAACATATTTGGTGTGAAGTATGCGGTAGTAATGAACACTCAACTGAGTGTTGTGGTGCAAATCCTGATTCAGTGAACTTTTTTGGTAATGTACAGAGAAATAATCACCAATAGTCTGGCAACAGCTACAACTCTAATTTGAGGAATCATCCGAATTTCTCTTGGGGTAGTAACGGCCATCAAGGGCAGAGTTCGAATCAGGGTGTGTAGAGAAATCAAGGAGGGCAGCAGAACTATCAGACTCAATACAGAAGCAACAATGCACCTCCTCCACCACCACCACCCAGCATTGAGGAAATGTTTAAAATAATGATAGCTAACCAAGCTTAATTGCAGGCTGACTATGTGAAATTGGCGGCAGATATAATGAACAATCAGTTAGCTACAAAGTCGTTGGAGTACCAGTTTGGGCAACTAGCCGGAGCTCAAAACACCAGGCCAAGAGGAGGACTACCGAGTGACACTGACCCGAATCCCAAGCAAGTAAATGCAGTGACCACAAGGAGTGGTTTACAACTCAAGGAGGTGGAACCCGAAAAACCACCTCAGTAGTCAGGAGCAGTGGAGAAAGAGAGGGAACACAATAATGAGAGGGGGAAGAAGAAGGAAGCTGAACCAGAAAGACCACCACCATCGTTCCCTCAAAGATTAAAGAAACACAAGGAGGAAGCATGTTTCAAAAAGGTCATGGAGGTGCTTAAACAGGTACACATTAATTTACCTCTTGTTGATGTTTTGCAGGGAGTGCCGAAGTATGCAAAGTATATCAAGGACATCGTGCCGAACAAAAGCACGCTGACGGAGTACGCTATGGTGGCGCTGACTGAGGAGTGCACTTCCCAGATACAGAATAGGTTGCCAACAAAGCTCAAGGACCCTGGGAGCTTTACAATTCAAATTACAATTGGGCAAAGTATCCGAGCTCGCGGATTATGCGATTTGGGAGCGAGCATTAACTTGATGCCGACATCGGTATTCAAGAAGTTGGGGCTGGGCAGTCCTAGACTAACTACAGTGATCTTGTAGTTAGCGGATCGTTCTTTTTCCAGATCAGATGGCATTATGGAGGACGTGCTGGTGCAAGTGGGCTCCCTTATCTTCCCGGTAGATTTTGTTGTGCTGGATTTTGAGCCAGATGCGGAAGTCCCATTTATTTTGGGACGCCTTTTCTTGGCAATCGGGAAAGCATTGATTGATGTAGCTGCAGGGCAGCTAACCATGCGGGCGCATGACAAGGTGGAGGTATTTGATGTGTACAAGGCCACGAAGCTTCCAGCCATATATGAGGAGCTTTCAACAATCAACGTGCTAAATCAAGCAGATATTGTTCAAATTGTTGATTCTCGAGATCCAGTGGGAAAACCACCGATTGAGGACACCCCAAAACTGGAGTTGTGGAAAGAAGATCGAAGTGCCACGTTCTTAGTCAATGGGCAGCGGTGTAAGCATTACTGGGGTGAGGATGGTAGTCGATAGAAGACGTCCATCACTCTAGAGGATGATTGAGCTTTAATGACGTCGAGCCGCGACGGTAAACCAGGTGCTGCACGGGAGGTAACCGGTGAAATTGTTGTAATGCAAGAGTAGAATTAGTTAAAAAGAAAATAAAAGAAAATAAAAGAAAATAAAAATAAAAATAAAAACAAAAAGTGTGGTTGTGTTTGAAACGTATGAATTCTAACCAATTTCTTGTTGTGAGATGATTTTCAGGTGGAACGGAGGGAAAAAATGCAAAGAATCGCAAAGGAAAAAATTGAGGTGAGAAAAATAAAAAAGTAGCATTACAGTGAGCCTATGCATTGGCTCCGTGTCACTGAGGAGGGCCTCCGTGTTACCCTCTGTGACACGTTGAAGCCAATTCTGGAATTTTTACAAATTCCAGAAGGCTAGCGCAATGGCTTTGTGTCACGGAGGGGGTGCTCCGCGTTACCCTCCGTGACACGTTGAGGTGTATTTCGCGTCGGTTCACACTAGGTCACCAGGTGAACCGCGCAAAAAAACCTCTTTTTAACCCCAAAATCCCCTCATTTTTCCCATTTCCCACTCCCCTCCGCGACAAACTCCCTAAATTCCCCCCCCCCAATGCGACACGGACCTAGGCACAAAGTTTCTTCAACTTTTCTTCGATTTCATCGGATTAAAGGTATGTTCTTGAACTTAACCTAAATTTTTGCTTAAATTTCCAATTTTTGAGCATGTGAGGTGAGTAAACCTTGCCCTAAGTGTAAATTAAGTTTAAATTCACTTAAATGTTGATTGATTGATGTTCATAGTATCGTTTTGAGTATGTGAACTCGATGAATGCATGTTTGATTGAATTTTTGCGAAATTGGTAGCTAGGGTTAGAATTTGAATAGGAAGAAACTAAACTTGGTTGAAAATGTGAAAAAATTTGGGTTGTGCATGTTGGGTGAAGCGAATTATGTCGTGATTAAGGTTGAATATGGTAAATAAACAAGGGAATTTTCGGGAAAATGAAATTGGTGAATTGCATAGGTTGTTGTTGAGAACAAAAATTTTGGCTAAGAGCTATGTGATGTAATGGAATCGATGGTGATATTGTGATTCGTTGTACGAAGTACGAGTAGTACATAGTAAGTATTCCATCGGCTTATCTGAATGCACTAAGCAATGTGATTGATAAAAATTGGAAAAGCATGATTGTCTTGCCAAATTGTTTGAATTGTGGCTAAAGACTAAGTATGGGGTGGCCTTACTCAACCCAACCTTAGTCGAAGTTACTTTTTGACTTGAATAACATTGGGACTGTCTGTTTGATTTGACAGGAATGATGTCAAGCAGGCAAGACAAAGGAAAGGGCGCATCTACATCAGGCACCGGTAGAAAGAGGATTGGACTGGGAACAACAGTACCAGCAGCACCAGCGTTTCCGCACGGCTAACGCCATCAATACGGAACCCAATGGGTGACTGACGAAGGGAAGAAATGGTACGCAAAGCACAAAGAGACCAAATACTTCCCTGAGGAGCACATTGCAAGAGAGCCACTTGCACATGAATTCCCCAGAATCGTACACCGGATTGACACTGTCAGGCTGAACGACATCTTCGAAGAGCCCAAGAAGTTCAATCTCCATTTGATTCGGGAGTTTTACGCAAACTGGAACCCGACACTCCGCAGTCACACCATAAAGATAAGGGGGCAGGTTGTCACCTTTGAGCCCCATCACCTGAATGCCATATTGGTGGCGCGGGACACAGACGCCTATGTACTCCGGCAGCTGAAAATAACTCCACCTTATGTGGATATCAAACGCACTCTGTGTGGAGCCCATTCGACAGCGCGATGGAGCAGGCACAAGGAGAGGGGCTACCATCAGACACTGCCTTACTCTCAAATGAACTAGGAAGCCAGGATTTGGCTTAAAATTGTGTGTTCCTGCCTGATCCCGGGGGGGCACATGACAGATGTCACCCGGGATCGAGTGTGCTTGGTTTATGCCCTGATGAAAGGGCTGGAGATAAATGTTGGGGCGGTGATCATCTCCGCCATGAAGAGGGACCGTTTGCATCAAGGGCACAGGTACGGGTTTGGTGGTTTGCTCACCACGTTTCTGAGGGGCCCTGATATCAAGGAAGAGGCCCTGGACTACATCCCGCAAATGGATAGGCATGCCTTGGACGTCACCAAAACCAAGGCACCCGACACCACTCATGGGCCAGTTCTCACATTAGCCGAGCGACATACTCGGGATGATCAATATATGTCCCACATATACGGGATGCACATGCTGCAGTTGTACATAGGCGGGAGGCCAGCAACGGAAGATGAGTTGTGGCAGCTCGACTTGGATTACCCCTTCGGCGAAAATGCTCGGGCTCTATGCCAAGTGGGGCCAGCTTTTGTGGAGCCTGTAGACGATGATGTCCCCACCGATGAGGAGACACGCTGTGAGGAATCAGATTTTGAGTCGGAAGAAGACGGCAGGGGCGACTCAGATATGGGGGACGAGGCAACGGCACCTGACGAAGAAGTTGAATACTTTGATTGATCAGGGAGTTTCACCACCTTCTTTTGTGCTATGTTGAATTTGGTGAACACTGGGGACAGTGTTCGGTTTAAGTGTGGGGTGGGAGTAGTTAGGTGCCAGTTGTTTTATTGTTGGTTATGTTCATGTCTAGTTGTGGTGCCTGTGAAAAAATTGTGACCCTGTGATTTTGTGCGTATGTTTTGTATTGTAATTCGGTGTTGTAATGAATGTTAAGCTATTGTGTGCTATGGTGAGTTGTTGTTGTTGGTTGGTTGTGTAAATATTTTTGTTTCTATCGAAATTATCAATATTTTTAAAATTTTGGTTGAATTATTTCTTGATTGGGTTTCTCGGCCTTTGTTTTTAGTGCTTTTACTGATAATAGTCCCATTGAACCGAAGTCGTAAATAGTGAACATTCCCTATGATGGATGGATGACGACCGCCTTAAGGGAAATGTAGTCGATAGGAGTAGTTTTTTTTTCTTTTCTTTTATTTTCTTTCTTTTGTTTGTTTCCCAAACGTGTCGTTACTTCATGGTTCGAAATTCTTGTTGCATGTTGTACATGATATTATAGATGCAAAGATGATTCGTATGAAAGCATGCAAATGTGTAAACATGTTGAGATACCTAGGCCATAGAGTTCGATTCGATGTGATTGAGGCTTAATATTGAATTCTTGTAATTAGCTGATTGAAGAGACTGTGAATAAGTCTTGAGTTGAGCAAGTGCAATGAGTGTGAGGTGAGGTTTCGATTCTTCCATGCTATTGTGAAGTGACTAGAACTTGCCTGGTGTGTGTACGAAATGAAATGAAGGATGTGTAGTGTAGGAAAGGATGTAGGCATTTCTTTGATTTAACCGAAAGTTTTTCCATTATCATACCTACCTTGAATGTACATCCTAGTTAGCCCCATTGAGCCTTTAGCCTATTTTTTTTTCTTTCGTGAAAAGGTACAAACTGAGCTTAATCCCTTCTTTTCATTATCCGTGAATTTGATCCAAAACTCTTAAGTGCTCAAGAAAAATAATTTTCCCACAGTGTCAAGAAGTGAAAAGTGTGAAAAGAAAGGAAAACCGGAAGTGGTGAAAGTAAAGATAAGGTCAAAGGTGCACTTGCCGAATTTAAATAAAATAAAGATGTATAACTAATCTTTGTTATTAAGTCGAGTGCGCTTAAAGAAATGGGAACAAAAATAAAGAAAGCCTTCAAGAATGGGAGGATGAAGGAAGAAACAATGCCCATAATGATGGTGGGATGTATTGAAAAGCGCTTAAGGAAGCTAGTTGCTATTATTGGTTAGCCCAGTATTAACTAGTTCCTTAGCTTACATTACAACCCGTTAAGTCCTACGTGATATTACATCACACTTCCTTATATTAATGGAGTAATACACTAGAGGAAAGCCTATGGTTCATGACATGATGCATGCGAATTCTTTGAGAGAGAGAGTGAAATTGTGTTCATATACCCCTAAGTGTAATGCTTTGAGATCATATTATTGAAAAGGGGGAAATTCTCTTGTGTTGTGAGGGCACATGCTTGACGAGAGATTGAATTTCGTGTCGAATGTCTTGATCAGCTGATTTGTATGAGTTTGCCGAGATCGAGAGTCGATTCTTGAGTCTAGGAGGTCTAAATGTGGTGAATGTCATTGTAGCGATGATACTATGCATGTTTTCTTGATGATTTGCTATAGTAAATAATCGGTATAACCGTAGCTTGAATTGTCGAGCCAAAGTAACTATGCGTGGGTGTCAATTGCATGAGATGTGAGAGTATTGTTCGAGGACGACCAAGGTTTTCAGTGTGGGGTAAGTGATCTTGGGCAGAATTATATGCCCAAGTGATACCCAATTGCTTCATTTCGTCTTATTTATCTGTCATTATTTGTACATTCGCATGTGATTTATAGTTAAAATGTGAATTTATACTAACCAACATGATTAGTGTTGTTTTCCAGGAAAAATGTAATTTTAGGAAGCTAAGATGCATGTTGGTGAAAATTGAGAATGGACTCGGAAGCGAGCAGTGGAAAAGGTCAAGGAAAAGCAGCAATTATAGGGGCTCCGCGATGGAGCCGTGTCACGCTGCCATCGCGGAGGCATTCTGCCTCGAATGATTTATTTTGGCAAATTTCCAGTGAAGGTCCGCGTTGCCTCCGTGACACGGAGGCAATGCCACGCGATACAAGCCGTGGCACGTTGGCCAAGCCCCGCGTTGCATGTCGTGACACGCTGAGGAGTAAAATGCCGAGGGACCTGATTCCAGAGAGGGTCCGCGTTAGCTCCGTGTCACGGAGGCAGTGCTCCGCGATGCACTCCGTGACACGTTGCTTGTTATTCCGGGAAAAATTTCCACTAGTATAAATAGCACACTTAGGTTTATTTTTAATTATTCTGACGGGTTACAGGCAGTTGAGGGAATGAAATTCTGAGGGTTCTTCTCTAACTTTTTTCCTTTATTTCAATTGTTTGTATGATTTATACTCATTTGATGATGTTTAATCCACAAATGAGTGGCTAAATTCACTTCTTGCTGAGGTTAAGAACATTTGTAGTGGAACGTAATTGTTGATCATTTTGGTTTTTCATCTTTTCTTCCATGGTTGTTCTATCAATTCTTGTTCTTACTACATTAATGTCTGGCCAATGTTAATGTATATCTAAAAAATCCAGTTTTATCTTGAAAAGGAAAGAAATTGAAAAGTTGTGAATTGGTGGGATACGATCTCTTCTTAGTTTGGGAAAATTGAGAATTGATTTACCTTCAGAATAGAAATATATCTGAAAGTCGTATTAGTCAATTAAGGAATCGGTTTCGTATGGCTAGAACATGAAATTCTTTTATCACAGAAATGTAGGTTGAAGGTTCATGATTCTTAAGTTGGGTAGAATACGAAAGTTTCTCTCCATAGGCAATAATTCTTGACTAGCAACCGAAGGAAAGATTAACCGAATTGTATCGATAAATTACTTCCCTGCATGTTCTTTTTGGCCTCAACTTGCTCATTACTATAGTTCAGACTCACTTTTTCATTTTGTCTTAGATTAGTATAAATTAGGAAACAAACTTTCAAAATCTTCTTTAAATTGTTGTCTGCATTTTTAAAGTTAGAGTTCATTAACACTTAATTCGATTATTACCTTGGTTCAGTCCCTGTGGGATCGATACTTGGCTTACTTTAGCCATTTTACTATTTGTTCGACCACATGCACTTGCGTGTAGTTGCGAAACATCTCGAACATACAGCTTAATAACTACATTATCAGGCTTACCTCTTTTTCTTATATCAGTGATAATTTCTTGAGCAAGAAAAAAATTCTCTATAATGATTCTATCTTTAACAAATCCAAACTGATTATAAGAGATCAATCTAGGTAGAAAAGTCTCTTGTAAATCTTGAAATATTCTGGAAATAACTTTGTTCAAAAAATTATTTTGGCTAACAGGCCTTAAGTCTAATAATTTCTTAACAACTTCTTTTTAGGGATCAAAACTATATTAGTGTGAGTAATTGACATTGGAACGAAATTGCCTTCAAAGAAAGCTATCACCACTCTTAGGATATCTGCACCTATTATATTCCAAGAGGATTGGAAGAAACACCCTGTTAGACCATCTAGTCCACTTGCACTATCCCTATTCAGTTCAGAACTACCTTTTACACCTCCTCTATTGTTGGTAAAACCTTTAACAACCTGTTGTCATCCACAGTAATGACTTCTTGGATGTGGTGCAATAATAAAAATTCTTCTTCTACCATTGTATCAGTGACTTTTTCCTTGTAGTATGCAATAGCTGCTTTGGCCATAGCTTCATTTTCTTTGACTAAGGATCTTGAATCATTATGAATGCTTTCAATGGTTATTGTTTTTCTCCTGTCTTTTACCAGATTATGAAAAACTTTTGTTTTTCTATCATCTTAAATGAACTATTTAATCCTTTCCTTTGCCTCTAGAATTCCTCTTCATAATATAGATACTGTTCTAATTCAGCCTGAGCTTTTTGTAACACTACTCTATTAGATGATATTGGGAATTCTTCAAATAGTGCATTTCTAATTCTCACAATCTAATCTTTTATTACCAATTATTTTAAAATATCACCAAATATTTCTTTGCTCCATTTACAGAAAACAACCTTAACTTTTTTATCATGTGCTTCAACTTATGAAGACATCTAAGCTATCTCCTGCTAACTAGTTTCTCTTTACCACTTCATTATAGTCTTTATGTTCAATTCATAACTTAAGAAATCTGAATGGTCTGAAAAATTTTTGAATCTGCTCTCCAAAGGTCATTAACATAGGTGCATAATGTCATAACTCGGGCTGAGACCCCAGACCGAGATATGGAACCTAGAACCATAAATGGCTCCAAGTCGATCCAATGCATGAACATAACAACTAAAAAGGATACATCGATGCATAAACTAATAACTTAAACACGAATACGCAGAAGTCTGAATAGCATAATGCATAACAACGATTATAAATAGAGTCAACACTCGACCAAGCTGAAAGTCTACATAATGTCTGATAAGCCTCTAAATTGTATTGATGAGCTGATTGGATGACATCCCCAACTGGCTTGCTAATGTCTAAAACTAAAGCAACATAATCAAACACTAAACTAAATGTCCTCGAAAGATGAAAACTCACCAACGATGGGAATAGAGCTCTGCAGAGGAGCAGGACTAACGACATAACTGAGTATGGGACATGTATCATAAATGATACAAGATAGAGTATGCCGTCAGTACTTGGAATGTACTGAGTATGTATGGTAAGTAAAACATGCAAAGTAAATGTTAACTAAAATCATACATATAAATATAAATTTGTATACCATGAGAGTAAGGACTGCATGCTAAAATCTGAATCTAAAACATATATAGTCATAAGCTGAATATCATATCTGAATAGAATGACCCAAAGCTAAAAATAGAAATTATATGACTTTTCATAGCTGAAATCATAAGTAAAAGCTCATAAAATGACATTGGGTAAAACCTGAAGTAAAACATAATATCATAATTCATGAACATGAATAACTAAAATCATGAGGAACAATGAGAGACTCTTCATAACTGAAACCATCATGATAGAGCTCACATGATGCCCCAACTATCACACTCAAGTAAACAGAGCCGTCTAAAATCTTTCCAGGGCTAAGGACAATACCATGATATCGATATCAAGCTAAGATCCCCTTGCGGGCGAGGAAAACTCTCAAGGGAGATTCCAATTTAAATATAAAACTTACATTAGCATGTAGTTCTGATACAGGGGAACCTAGGAACCCCTAGTCTACTTGGTACTAGACACTACTCCCAATAACATGCATAGTGCTCCCGTCGTTTGTCAATGAAGCTGAAATCATAATTACATGCATAGTTTGAAATTTGAACATAGGGAGTCCTGGCTCCAAACATACCATAAGATGAATTAGGAGTATTAACTATAAACCATATGTTAAACTGATCTTATTAAATTGAGCTGAATCATGAAAACATATTTAACTTGTGTGGGCTTGCCCAAATCTTAAAAACATGCATACTTGAAATTGACTTCATAAGTCAAAATCATAGATTCATACATGGGTAATTTATAAACATTCATTCATGCTAGATATCTGATCATACTTGAAAACATGAATCATAAACTTGGCTTTTCATAAAACATGCATAATAGGGCATAATTTTAATAACTTGAAATCATGAATTTATAATCAATTTGTGTATAAAAACTTTCATAAATCTTAAAACATGCTTTGGAACATGAGGGGTATTGACCCACAGAAATATCATAGAGAATTTCATAAAATTGGGTTAAATCCCTATAAGATCATATACTTGAACTAGAACTTGAATTCATGAACTTGAGGAGAAATTTGGGATGAGAGTGAAAGGAAACTCTCATTCATAGCTCTACATACCTGGATAAACTAATTCTCAACTTGTATTTGAAATCCCTAGAGAATTGGGGAAGAATTGAGAGAATTCTAGATTGATCTTCCAAGAGGATTCAAAGCTTTGTATGCATCGGAAAGCCTAATGACTTGATATAGGCTAAACCCCTCTTAAAATATTCCTTTCAGGGCTTAAAGTAATGTAGTTTAGAACTTAGGAACTTATGTTTTATGAAAATACTCTTAATGATTTTGTAGGAAAAATGACACTGCTAGATGCCACGAGCCATACCACGGGTCGTACCTCGAAACAACAGCCCGTGGTTTCCTCCCATTGCCAAACCTATATTAATCCCCCATTCTCTAATATTCACATGACGACTAGATAGGAATCCTTTTTAGAAATCTAATGAATTTGGTCTTATACATATGCGAGGAAGGTAATAAAAAAAAGAAGGATTTCAAATGCCAAGAAAAGAAATGAAAAAGAATATTTACCATTCAAACTGTCGGATCATTGCTAGACACAATGGCTCATTACTTTCTCTCGTTATCCCTCACTGACTTCATGCATAGTTTTTGGATTCTTCCAACAGACCAAACCAATGGGTTGTACCTTTTGATGATGGTCTGTTGGTCCCAACCATTGCTACTTCTTCCAATTTCTCTGCACCATCCCACGAGAATAATGAATGACCTGTTGTTCCCTACAACAAGTCATACCATGACTCATACCATCCAACCCCAACACCCCAGAAACAAATGATAACTCTAGACCACGACCCATTACATCAACTAATGGGTCATACCTTAACTCGTTGGTCCTGGAACCTATCAACCAAAAACTTACCATGACTCAAACCTATGGTACATTGCTGCTTCCCATGAATCGTACCACGAGTCATTCTGAGACATTTTTTAAACTTTTATGTTGATCATATTTCTAATCCTGAATCAAGTCTTAGGAACTTTTGGGATGTTACATTATCTCCTCCTTGGGAACATTCGTCCTCGAATGTGGGATAAGCATACTAAAAGGCTGGGGAAAGAACTGCAATCCCAAATACTGAACATTTGAAGTTGAAAACTGAAGGAGTGGCTGACTTTGGACTGAATTCATGAATCATATATACATGCTAAAACATGAAAGGAACTGAGAAACATGAACTTGACATGAGACTAAATGGAGTACCTAGGAGGAAAATGCTACCTCATGCTGAAACTGAGAAAGAAGGGAAACGATACGGGTATCTGGCCATCATATCTGCTTATGGTTCCTACATAGCTCCCTCAACAAGCTGACTCCTCCACAAAACCTTCACTAAAGCTTCTTCCTTGTTTCTCAACTTCCGAACCTAATGATCAAGAATTTCAACTAGAACCTCCTCATAGGTCAGGCTATCCTTCACACCTATGCCCTCCACTGAAACAACCAAGGTCGGGTCACTAATGCACTTCTTCAATTGATATCCATGGAAAACTGGATGTACCAAGGCTAACTCTACTGGTAGCTCCAACTCAAATGCCACTTTGCTAACTCGCCTCAGAATACTATAAGGACCAATATATCAAGCACTAATCTTCCCTTTTTTCTCAAACCTCATCACTCCCTTCATGGGAGACACCTTCATAAATACCCAATCATCAACTTCAAACTCAAGCTCTCTCCGTCTAACATCCACATAAGATTTCTGATGACTCTAAGCTATTTTTAGCCTTTCTCTAATAAGACAGACTTTCTCCATGGCCTCATGAACTGAATCTGGACGTATCAATCTAGTCTCACATATCTCCAACCAACTAATAGGTGATCTACACCTCCGCCCATATAGAGCCTCAAATAGAGCATCTGAATGTTGGAGTAGTAACTGTTAATTTAGGCAAACTCAATGAGAGGAAAATAATCATCCCAACTACCCTTGAAGTCAATCACACATGCTCTCAACATGTCCTCAAGATTCTGAATGGCCCGCTCAGCTCGACTATTTGTCTGCAGGTCAAAAGCCGTGCTAAGCTTGACCTGAGTACCAAGTCCCTTCAGAAATGATCTCCAAAACTATAAGGTAAATTGAGTAACTCTATTTGAGATGATAGAGAAGGGAACTCCATGCAACTGAACTAACTCCAAAATGTATAATCTAGCATAGTCCTTCACTGAATTGGTAGTTTTGGCTGAAAAGAAATGTGCTGCTTTGGTCAACCTGTATACAACCACCCAAATAGAGTCATATTGTTGGCGTGTATGAGGAAACCCTATGATAAAGTACATATTGATCTATTCCCATTTCCAAGTAGGTATACTAATGTATTGTAGCATACCTCTAGGTCTCTGATGCTTAACTTTCACTTGTTGGCAATTTGGACACTTTGCCACGAACTCCACTATGTCCTTTTTCATGCCATTCCACCAATAGACTTTCCGTAGGTCATGGTACATCTTGGTGGAACCTGGGTGGATAAAACAACGAGAGCCATGAGCCTCATGCAACATTCATTCTCTCAAATCGTCAACACCGAAACATATAAACGTCTCTGATAACGAAGTACTCCATCTCCCCCTTGGGAGAAGACCTCCACATTCTTATTTGTGACTACTTCTTTTAGCTTTATCAAGATAGGATCCTCATCTTGCCTAGCCTTACCTCAGTCACCAATGAAGATTCTGACCCATTCTGAACAATGACACCACCATCTGTCGAGTGAATAAGGTGAACACCTAAACGAGCAAGTCGGTGCACATCCTTCACCAACTCTTTCCTTCCATCCTCAATGTGAGACGTACTCTCCATGGACAGCCTATTAAAAGCATCTGCCACTCAATGATAAAAGACACTCATGTCATAGTCCTTGAGAAGCTCTAGCTACCTCCTTCATCTCAAATTCAGGTCCTTTTATATGAACACATACTGAAGGCTCTTGTGGTCTGTGAAGACATCCATATGCACCCTATACAAGAAGCACCTCCAAATCTTCAATTCAAACACCACTGCTGCCAACTCTAGGTCATGCGTCAAGTAACTCTTCTCGTTACTCTTAAGTTGTCTAGAGGCATATGCAATGACTTTATCACGTTGCATCAACACACAACCAAGACCAACTCTAGAGGCATCACAATACACAATGAATTCATCCGTGTCCTCTGGTAGAGTCAATACTAGGGCTGAAGTGAGTCGAGTCTTTAGCTCCTAGAAACTCTTCTCACAATCATCCGACTACTGAAATTTGACCTCCTTCTGGGTCAACTTAGTCAATGGTGCTGCAATAGATGAAAATCCCTAAAAAACCTCCTGTAATAGCCAGCTAAACCCAAGAAGCTCCTAATATTTGAAGGACTAACTGGTTTAGGTCAATTCTTCACCGCCTTTATATTTTGAGAGTCCACCTGCACACCCTTACTTGACACTACGTGGCCCAAAAATGCTACTGAGTTCAATCAAAACTCACACTTGCTAAACTTAAACAGCTAGAGATCGTTGAGAGTCGGTAGCATAATCCTCAAATGAGCAGCATACTCCTCCTTACTCCAAGAGTATATGATAATATTGTGTATGAAAACAATCATGAACATATCTAAGTACGGCTTGAATACCCTATTCATCAAGTCCATAAAAGCTGCAGGAGCATTCGTTAGTCCAAAAGACATAACTACGAACTCATAGTGACCATATTGAGTACTGAAGGTTGTCTTTGGAATGTCACTCTCCCTGACTCTAAGTTGATGATAGCCGAATTTGAGATCTATCTTTGAAAAGCACTCAGCAACCCGAAGTTGGTCAAACAAGTCATCAATCGTTGGGGAGGGAAACTTGCTCTTATTTGTGACCTTCTTCAACTATCAGAAATCAATGCACATTCTAGGGGAACCATCCTTCTACCAAATAAAGAGAACTGGTGCACCATACAAGGATTTACTAAGCCTGATAAAACCCTTATCTAGGAACTCTTTCAACTGCTCTTTCAACTACTTTCGCTCAGTTGGAGCCATTCTGTAAGGAGGGATGGATATAGGTTGCCTATCAGGGAGAAGGTCGATACCAAAGTCAATCTCCTGCTTTGGAGGGACTCCTGGTAGGTCATTTGGAAACACCTTTGAACACTCACACACTATAAGAATTGACTGAGGAATTGGGGTCTCAGATGTAGCATCCTTAACCCAAACTAAATGGTACATTGAGCTTGAACTCTATTCGTTTGATCTCACAACCTGCCTTGCGATAGGAAACAAAGCAACCTACAGGAACAATTGAACTACTTTTCTATTCTTGGACTGGCTCACCCGGAAATCGGAACTCTACTGTATGGGTGCTACAATTTAATGAGACATAGCATGCATGAAACTAATCCATACCAAAGATAACATCAAAATCGATCATGTCTAACTCTACTAGGTCGGCTAAAGTGACTTTCTAAAGGACTATGATAGGGCAATTTTTGTATACCCGTCGTGCTATAACTGAGTCACCGACTGGAATAGAGACTGAAAAAGGTTTTGATAGGATTTCGGAATTGACTCTGAAACTAATAGCAAAGTAAGGAGTCACAAAAGTTAAGGTAGCCCCTGGAGCTACTAATGCATACACATCAAGATGGAATAATCATAACATACTAGTCACCACATCTAGAGATACCTCCTACTTCTGACGAGATGAGAGGGCATAAAATCTATTCTGACGCTGACCACCACCTACACTAGTGGATGCACCCTGCTAACCTGAGCGTGCTGGTGGAGCTACTGAAATGGTAGCTTGGTCACGACCTCTACTATGGCCCTGTCTGGATGAAAGGTAATCTCTAAGCAGATGTATCAACTTCCCATACATGAAGAACGCACCTAAACCCGCTAGACACTCTCTAATATCTCCTACCATAGCTGCTGAAAAATGGAAGCTAGGCTCTCCTGACATGCTCCCCTAACCTCTAGTGCTTGATGATCTACCCCTCTAATCACACCTAGGTCTATACGAAACACTGGCTGATAATGGCGCTGGGGTTGATGATCTCTGGTGGGACTACTGACAATGGCCTCCACCAAACCTCTTATCGAACTGTTCATAACTCCGTATCCTGGCTCTCTTTGCCTCTCTTTCCTTCTCCTTCATCTGATCCACCTCTATCTACTAGGCATATATGACCAATTGTGAGAAGTCTAGATCACTGTTCAACATAGTGGTCCTACACTCCTTGTCCAGCGATTCTGATACTCTGTTAACAAACCTTCTCATATGAGCCCTCTGATCCATAACCATCTTTGGCACATACTTGGACAGCCGGGTAAACTCCACGGAATTCTCTTGGACAGTCCTGTAGTGCTACTTCAAGTTGACGAACTCTGCCGCCTTCACCTCCCTCAACACTCTAGGGAAGAAGCTATCCAAGAAGGCAATCACGAACTCGTTCCAATTCATAGGAACTACTCCCACTGCTCTACCATACTTCCACTAGTAGTACCATATGTAAGAAACCCTTTTTAGCTTATAGGAGGCTAAATCCATACTCTCCTCTCTAGTCACCCCCATTATCTGGGTGATATTGTACACCTCATAAATAATCTTATGAGGGTCATCAACGACTTTCGAACCCAAAAACTCAGGTGGATTCAACCTAAGAAAGTCCCCAACTCTAGCCGCTATTGCATTCCCATTCTAAGGAGCATGAGCCACCGCCTGTGCCAACATCTGAATGCCGCTCAAAACATGGCATGAGTGACCTATTCGGGAAAAGGATCTTCTTATGCTGGTGGGGCTTACTGATTCCCATCTCCATTGCCATTGTCATGGCCATTTCCATTGTCATTCGTTCTTCTATTCACTCGGCGTGGAGGCATGTTTTTGTAAACGCATATAGCATGATTTATAAGGATAGAGAGGTACTTCATCGCACGACTTAGATCATGAAAGAAGGGAAATTTCCTAAAATTCCTTGTAGCTTCTTCCCATAAGTGTGGCACACTTCACACACATGGAAAAGACTCTAATCAACGCGACTTTTAGACATCCTAGGAAACTCTAAACCTTTTCTCTGATTCCAAGTTTGTTATGACCTGAGTTAAGACTTCGGACCGAGACAAGACATCTAGAACCACAAATGGCTTCAAGTCGATCCATGGCATGAACATAACAACTAAAGAGCAAACATAAAGGAAGAAACTAATGAATTAAACATGAATAAGAGAAAGTATGAATAGCATAAGGCATAACAATGATCATTAAAAAGAGTCAATACTCAACAAAGCTTAAAGTCCAGATAATGTTTGATAAGCCTCTAAATTGTCTGATGAGTTGATAGGACAACACCCCCAACTAGCTCGCTAAAGTCTAAAACTGAAACAACATAATCAAACACTATACTTAATGTTCTTGGAAGATGAGGATTCACCAACGATGGGAACAACGCTTTACTACGGGGGAGCTGGCCTAACGATGGAATTAAGTCTGTTCATCTGGACCTGTATCATGAAATCATACAACATAGATTATGTGGTCAGTACTTGGAATTTACTAAATATGTAAGGTAAGTAAAACATGCTAAGTAAATGGTAACTGAAATCATGCATACAAATATAAATTCGTATACCATAATAGTAAGGATTGCGTGTTGAAATATTAATCTAAAACATATATAGTCATAAGTTGAGTATCATGGCTGAACAGAATGACCCAAAGGTAAAAATAGAAATTATATGACTTGTCATAGCTGAAATCATAAGTAAAAGCTAATAAATTGATCATTGGGTCAAACCTGCTATAAAACATAATATCATAAGTCATGAACATGAATAACTGAAATCATAAGGAACAATGGGAGACTCAACATAACCGACACTATTATGATAGAACTTACATGATGCCCCAACTATCACACCCAAGTCAGCAGAGAACGTTCCAAACCTTGTCAGGGCTAAGGATGATACCGATAAAGCTGAGGGCATCTTGTGGGTAGGGAAAACTCTCAATAGAGATCCTAATATAAATATATAAACCTAGGTTGGTGTGTATTTCTAAGACCGGGGAACCTAGGAACCCCAAGCCTACTCAATGCTAGACACTATTCCCAAAAACAAGCATAGTGCTCCTATCATATTTCAATGAAGCTAAAATCATAATTACATGCATAGTCTGAAATATGAACATGAGAGAGTCCTGGCTCTAAACATACCATAAGCTGAATTAAGTGTAGTGACTCTAAACTATATGGTAAGTTGATCTTATAAAATTGAATTGAATGATGAAAACATACTTAACTTGTGTAGTCTTGCCCGAATCTTAAAATCATGCATACTTGAAATAAACTTCATAATTCAAAATCATAGATTAATAGATGGGTAATTTATAAACATTCATTCATGATAGATATCTCACATACTTGAAATCATGAACCACAGACTTGGCTTTTCATAAAACTTGCATAATAGGGTATGATTTTTAATAACTTGAAATCATGAATTTATAATCAATTTTTGTATAAAATCTGCCAATAAATCTAAAAACGTAATTTGGAACATGAGGTGTATTGATCTACAGACATATCATAGAGAATTTTGTAAAATTGGGTTAAAAGCCTATAAGATCATATATTTGAACTAGAACTTGAATTCTTGAACTGGAGGAGAAATTTGGGCATAGGAGTGAAAGGAAACTTTCATTCATAGCCCTACATACTTGGGTAAACTGATACTCAGCTTGTATTTGAAATCCCAAGAGAATTGGGTAAGAATTGAGAGAATTCTAGATTGAACATCCAAGAGGATTCAAAGCTTAGCATGCATGGGAAAGCCTAATTACTTCATATAGGCTAAACCCCCCGCCCCCACTTAAAAAACACTCCTTTCAGGGCTTAAAATGGTGTAGCTTAGTACTTAGGAGCTTAGGATTTATGAAAATACACTTAATGAATTCACAGGAAAAATGATACTGCAAGATGCCATGAACCATACCACGGGTCGGACCTCGAAACAATGGTCGTTGTTTCCTCCCATTGCCAGACCTATCTTAATCCCCCGTTCTTTAATCTTCAAACAATGCCTAGACTAGACAGTTCATTGCTTGATACAATGACTGATTACTTTCTCTCATTGTCCTCCACTGACTTCATGCATAGTTTTTGAATCCTTCCAATGGACCCAACCAATGTACCTTATGACGACGGCTCGTTGGACCCATCCGTTGCTACTACTTTCAATTTCTCTTCTCCTTCCAATGAGTACAAACAACGACCCATTTTTCCCTACAATGACTCGTACCATCCAATCCTGACACCCTAGAAACAAATGACAACTCATTGGTCCTGGAACTTGTCAACCATAAACTTACCACGGCTCAAACCTACGGGCGGTTGCTGCTTCCCACGAGTCGTTCTGAGACACTTTTTAAACTTTTTCTGTTGATCATATTTCCAATCTCGAATCAAGTCTTAGAAACTTTTGGGGTGTTACACATGATCTGACCTTGTTCTTGACAGATGTTCCATTTCTAGATGTCCAAAATAGTCTACCATTTGTTGATTTATTAACATTCTATCAAGTCTTTTTAAAATATAGTGTTAATTTTACCTACCATTCCACCAAGTATATGGGCTTCCCCTGTAGTTTACTTCAATTAGCTCACAGGAATTCTTTAAAAAGGCAATGTTTTCTATCTCAGCAGATAGTACAAGTAGATGCCTTAGTTTTTTTTTCATTCAAAATGACATTGAAATCCTCTCCTATTGTAAATGGGACATCTTGACTGTTTGTTAAGACATATAGGTCATCCTAGTGTTCTAGTCTGTCCCTAGAATCACATTTAGCATATATATTAGTACACATGAAAGGACCCTTTCCTGTAGTAAAGTTTCATATTACAGAAATCTATACTGAGGAGTCACTGATTATCTCCACCCTAATGTCTTCCTTTACAAAGAATCAAATCTTAAAATTATCATTATAATTAGCATATGACATACCTAGTTTTCTCTTGTATTATTGCATGTGTCTTATTTGTTGGAATGGCTCTATGAGAGTAATCAAATCAAATTTATGATGTCTATTTAGCATTTATAATCTTTTAAAAGCTTGTTGTGTATTCACAGATTTTATATTCCCTTATAATGTCTTCATTATCATTTGAACATTGGGTTATTACCTCTCTTTAGCATTATTCTAGTAGGCTCAAAATTTGTCTTTTCTTTGTTTGTTCCCCCCTCCCCCCATCATTTAAGGTATAGACCTACACTATGTCGATCTTTGTCTTCTTCTTTGTCCTTTATTGACAATTCTGCTTCTACACCTCTTTCTTCTTCTATTAGCTCTCTATTGTGTGTAACAATGGCATTCAAAACATTATGAGGGGAATTACTTTAGTGAGATACCAATGGTTGTATATAAGGAGCGTAGTTTGAGCTACTTCGTTGTTATACTCCTTATTCTTCTCTTATGGTGTAGATCTGCTTGTCTGATCTGTTTGTTTCTCTGGATAAAAACTGTAACACTCCAAAAGTTCCTAGGATCAAATCTTAGACATGAAGTAGAAAACCAGCAGAAAGTGAACTATTTTCCATAGGACAACCCATACCATGATCTATGGTAAAGGACCACGAGTCATAAGAGGACTTGTGGTAAGTAGTCAGAGGTGTTCCATGTTCCTAAACACCACGAGTCAAGGGACGCCTCATGGTGCCATAGGATGGACCATCCTCTCTGATCGCGGTAGGAGGTTTAGAAAGTGTTAATGTTTACTTCAGTGACCACGAGCACGAACTACTACCGATGGTATCAAAGGATGGATCATCCTAATAAGTCGTGCTTTGAGGTTTGGCAAGTGATCGAATGGCTTCAGTGACCATGAATGTATACCACGAGTCGTGGTAAGATGTAATAACTCATGACATGGCTCGTTGGGACTATACGATAGTTCTTTAGTACATTTTTCTAGGGGTAGTTTCATAAATTCCTAAACTTTTAACTCCTAAACCAAACTTTTTGATGTGATTATCCAAGTCCATGTATGTGGGATTATCAATAAGGGTTTCATTTCACTCTTATGTCCAAACTCCAATCTTTAAATGTATGATTTTGATGTGATTATCCAAATCCATTACTTCTAGGGTTGAAATGTTCTTATGCAAAGACTCTAAATTCTTGTGTGATATGTTTCTCTCATGATTCTTATATGTGGTTACATTTATTTATGGATTGAATTCTTTGAAAAAATCCTATATATGCCTATACTCAAATTGTAGCATGATTTACCCAAAATAACTATATTTTTGAATGATTTTTTGTATTATGATATCATGATTTCAGAATCAGCTCGGTTTGCCTGACTAGTTTAGCATTTTAGAAATTCAGTAATCAGCATGATTTTAAACTAGTTTACGCAAATGTCTATCAGATTTCAGATATAATTATGAGCACCTATTTATGTTTTAGGAGTAGTATTTAATATCAAGTTGATGTGGGTTCAAATAACCCAAGTCTCAAAACTATGTATAGGTTAAGGAGTCCTCACCAAAAACTATCTACCCTTCCAAAAT
Source organism: Datura wrightii (assembly GCA_035772735.1). Taxonomy (NCBI): domain Eukaryota; kingdom Viridiplantae; phylum Streptophyta; class Magnoliopsida; order Solanales; family Solanaceae; genus Datura; species Datura wrightii. Next base: position 105,768,234 of record JASDFA010000007.1, read on the forward strand.
GGGCTCATGAGTGAATTCACGCCTTCATGGTCTTTACCCTTGGCAAGGTATGGATACCCTCTCGACCACGGTTACAATTTGGGCTCCATGATGCTCACTTAGAACATGTCAGTTACGATAATCTCCCATAGAAATACATTAATATATATGGTACATGGCCCATAGTTTCAATATTGAAACTCACTTTAGAACTTACAGACATGTCCAACTTCATATGTATGTTTCAAATCTTTGGTCAGTGTACATCAACTTATGTTTTCCCAGGCATGTTATTTACTAAGCATGATTTCAGGCTTTATAATGTCTACCTATTTTACTCATGTTTCATTATATCATATACGCAGTACATTCAAAGTACTAATCGCATACTTTTGTGTTATATCATCTGATGATATAGGTCCAGGTGCCTAGCTCAGTCCCCCAGCTAGACACATTTTAGTACTTGATCAACTTAGTTTGGTGAGTCCTCATCATCTGAGGATGAGAGTTATTATGTTTATTCTTTATTTTTCTCAATTTTAGTACTTAGAGCTAGTTCGGAACTTGTCTCTTAAGCTCATTAGTTTTAGAGGCTTTCAAACATGGAAAATTAGATATTCAACTAGTTAGCTCTTTTGTTGCTTCAGTGTAAACAATTGCTTTAATCTAGATTTATTTAATTATGTAATATATTCAGTTTAGCTTTTGTTCAATTGTCTTAGTTATTTTAATTTATGTTAATGTCATGCTAGTACCATGGGTTAGCTTGGAACCACTTGTGGTCATAAGTACCATGTCACTTTCAGGGTCATAAGTACCATGCCACTTGGTATCAGAGTGTCAGGTTTAAGATGTCCTAGAGTGTCTGAAAGTCACGTTAAGTAGATTCTTTTTCTTGGGTGTGAAGCATGCCACACTTATGAGGAAGAGGATACGAAACGTTTTTAGAGAAACTTTCCTTTTTTCATGTTCACTATTGTGCGATAGAGTCAAGCTCTAATTCCCTTCTAACTCATGCTCTACATGCTTATAGAAAATACCTTCTAGCAGAGCCAATGTATGCATAAATGAAAACCAGCTAGCACCACCAGTGCCTGCAGAACCAATGGATGATCAGGTCACTGATGCGGAGTTCAGGGCTTCCTTTCAGATGTTGGCACATGCCATGACAGCTCAGCTCAATTAGTTGGCAGTTGCCCCTATGAATTCGAATAGAAATGTGGCAGTTGCTAGGGTTCAAGACTTCACCAAACTAAACCCACCTGAGTTCCACGGATTGGAGGTGGTTAGAGGATCCACAAGATTTCATATATCAGATTTAGCAGATCACACAGATAATGGCTATCACTGGAGAGGAAATGCAGACTTAGCCTCTTACCAGCTCAAAGGGGTAGCACACCCATGGTTCAACTAGTGGAAGGTACGTTATTGGGCAATTGCAGCTCCAGTTGACTAGGATGAGTTTCTAATAGTCTTCTTGGATAGATTCTTTCCTCGCGAGCTGAGGGAAAGCAGAGTAGCTCATTAACCTAAAGCAGAACTCCATGTCAGTTAAGGAGTATGCCCTTAAATTTACTCAACTTCCAGATATGCTCCAGAGATGGTTTTTGAGCCAAGGGCTCAAATGAGTAAGTTTATGCTATGAGTGTCTGACTTGATGGTCAAAGAGTGCAGGACTACTATACTCATCAGGGATATGGAGATCTCCTGACTCATGATCCATGCTCAACAAATTAAGAAAAGATGTTGAAGGAAAAAGAAAGTGAAAATAAGAGGGATAGGACCAAAATTTTTGAGTTCTCACAACAAACGTTAGGTAGTGGAAATCGCTCACGGTCCTATTAAAGATCCTCAGCTCCAGCACCTTTATCAGTTAGTGCTCTGTCTCCCAGATCCAAAGGGGAATAGAGTGGTAGAGCACTAGGCTCTAGCTTTTAGGGGAACATATCAGGAGTTCGTACCTTTCCAGTTTGCAAGAAGTATGGAAGGAACCACCCTGGCAAGTATTTGATTGGCAAGGATTTTTGCTTTTGGTTTGGTAAGCCAGGTCACAGGCTCAGAGAATGTCCATCAGATAAACAGGGCATCATCAGTGGTCATATCCAAGCCACCTCTTTAGTAGCTCTAGTAGCTCGCCCACCCCAGTAGGGTGACTCATCTAGTGTAGGTGGCAAACAACGTCAAAACTGGTTCTACATGCTCTCATTGTGCTAAGATCAGGAGAACTCACCTAATATAGTTATAGGTATGTTACGAGTCTTTCACATTGATATTTATGTGTTGTTAGATCTAGGGGACATATTATCCTTCATGACCTGATATGTTGTAATAAATTTTGGTGTCAACCAAATGCCTCTCAGAATCCTTTTAAGTTTCTACTCCTATGAGTGAATCAGTTATAGCAAGAAGGGTTTGCAGAAATTCCTGGTGTTAGTTTTTCAGAAAATCACCACAACTGACCAATAGAATTAGAAATGACAAACTTTAATGTCATCCTTAGCATGGATTGGTCATAATCTTGTTATGCCTCGGTCAATTGTAGGACCAGAGTAGTAGAATTTTAGTTTCCAGGTGAACCCCTCATAGAATGAAAGGGTAGCTCAATAGTGCCTAAAGGTCATTTTGTTTCCTACCTTAAGGCCAGAAAGATGATTTTCAAGGGTTGTATATTCCATCTTGTTTGAGTAAGGGATTCAAAATCCGAAGCCACAACTCTTCAATCAGTCCCAATCATTTGTGAATTCCTAGAAGTGTTCCTAGTGAATCTTCCTGGAGTCCTTCCTAAGCGGGAGATCAACTTTAGGATAGACCTTCTTCCAAATAGGTAGCCAATATTCATTCCTCCTTACATAATGGCTCCAACTGAGCTTAAAGAGCTAAATGAATAATTAAAGGACCTTCTAGATAAGGGTTTTATCAGGCCCAATATTTTCCCATAGGGTGATCCACTCCTTTTTCTGTGTAAGAAAGATGCTTCTCTCAGAATATGCATCGACTACTATCAGCTGAATAAAGTCACAATCAAGAGCAAGTATCCCATTCCCAGGATTGATGACTTGTTCGATCAGCTTCAGGGTGCTAGTTGCTTCTCTAAAATAGACCTCAGATCCTACTATCATCAGCTTAGAGTTAGAGAATATGACATTCCGAAAATAGCCTTCCAAACTTGATATGGTCACTATGAATTTGTAGTTAAGTCTTTTGGACTAATGAATACTCCTATAGCTTTTATGAATTTGATGAATAAGGTATTCAAGGAATACTTGCATATGTTTATCATCCTCTTCATAGACGATGTCCTTATATACTCTCGGAGTGAGGAGGAACATGCTGCTAATTTGAGAATTATGCTGCAAACTCTTAAGGATAGTCAGGTATTTGCCATGTTTAGCAAGCATGAGTTGTGGCTAAAGTCAGTTGCATTTCTTTGACATGTGGTGTCTAGTGAGGATGTTTAGGTAGACTCTCAAAAGATAAAAGCAATGAAGAACTGGCCAAGAACTATCACTCCCTCCGATAAAAAGCTTTTTGGGTTTAGCCAATTACTATTGGAGGTTCGTAGTAGGTTTTTCATCTATAGCTTCTCCATTAACCCGATTGACTTAGAAAAAGTTCAAGTATCAGTGGTCCGGTTCTTGTGAAAAGAGCTTACAGGAGTTAGAGATTCGACTCACTTCAGGTCCAGTTTTGACTCTATCAGAGTGTACGAACGGGTTTGTAGTTTATTGCTATGCCTCCAGAGTCGGCCTTGTGTGTGTGTTGATGCAACATGGTGAGGTCATTGCTTATGCCTCTAGACAATCATGAAAGGAATTTTCTGACTCATGACCTTGATCTAACAGTGGTAGTTTTTGCCCTAATAATTTGGGGGCATTATTTGTTTGGGTCCATGTTGATGTGTTCACTAACCATAATAGCCTCCAGTATGTATTTAGACAGAAGGACCTAAATCTTCAATAGAGAAAATTGCTTAAACTTCTCAAGGACTTTGGCATGAGTGTTCTACACAATCTGGGTAAAGACAATGTTGTGGTTGATGCCTTTAGTAGGTCATTTATGGTTAGTAGGCTCATGTTGAAGAGGGAAAGATAGAGTTGGTTAGAGATATCCATAGGCTTTCTCTTTTAACGATTTGCCTTATGGATTTGATAGATGGTTGGTCACTGTTTAGAATGGCTCAGAATCCTCGTTAGTGGCAGAAGCTGAGGCAAAATAAGATGATGATAATGTTTTTCTAAAGTTGAAGAAAGTTGTCCACAATCAGAAAGTGAAAGTATTCTCCCAAGGGAGAGATTGCTTCGATATCAGGGTGGATTGTGTGTTTAGAATATGAGTGGCCTGAGACAGCGAATGTTGGAGGGTCTTACAATCTCAGTATTCTATTCACCCAGGTGCCAGTAATATGTATCGTGACTTATGGAAAGTTTATTGGTGTAGTGTTATGAAGAAAGATGTTGTAGAATTCGTGGTTAAGTGTCAAATTGCCAGCAGGTTAAGATAGAGCACTAGAGACTAGGAGATATGACTCAAGATATTAGTATCCATGCTTGGACGTGGAAAGTGATAAATATGAACTTCATTATAGGGTTACCTCAAATTCAACAACAACATGATTCTATATGGGTGGTAGTAGATCGGAGAACTAAGTTAGCTTATTTTTTACTAGTGATGACTATAGATTTAGTAGAGGACTATGCTAGGCTTTACATTCGTGAGTTAGATAGGTTTCATGGTGTTCCTTTTTCCATCATCTCAGATAGGGATACGCAATTCAAATCTCAGTTCTGGAAGTCCTTCTAGAAGGGTCTTAGTATCCAGGTAAATCTCAGTACAACTTTCCACCTGTAGATAGATGGTCAGGCTGAGCAGATCATTCAAACTATAAAGGACATGTTGAGGTCTTGTGTGATCGCTTTAAAGGTAATTAGGATGATCACTTACGTCTCATAGAGTTTGCCTACAATAATAGTTTTCATTCTAGTTTTAGATGGCTCCTTTGGAGGCACTTGACACGTGGAGATGTAGATCACCTATTGGATGGTTTGAGGTAGATGAGGCTACCTTGATAGGGCTAGATGTGGTTCATAAGTCTATGGATAAGTTCCAACTAATTAGATAGAGTTTAAAATCGCTCAGAGTTGTCAAAAATCCTATGTATATGTGAGGAGGAGGGAGCTTGAGTTTGCAGTTGATGACTGGGTGTTTCTAAAGATTTCACCCATGAAAGGGGTGATGATATTTGGTAAGAAGAGGAAACTCAGTCCCCGGTGTGTTGGTCCTTAGAGGATTTTGAAATGCATTGGCAATGTGGCTTATGAGCTGGAATTGCCTATAGAATTAACATCGGTGCATCTAGAATTCCATGTGTCGTTGCTGAAAAAGTGCATTCGCAATTCATCTTTTGTTGTACCTTTAGACAGCGTTAGTGTGAATGATATTCTTTCTTATGAAGAGGTTCTATTCTAGATTCTTTCTAGGCAAGTTAGTAAGTTGAGAATCAAGAAGTTGCTTCCGTGAAGGTTTTATGAGGAATCAGTTGGTTGAGGAAGCTAATTGGGAAGTGGAAGCAGATATGATGGCCAAGTACCCTCATTTTTTCTCTTCTAATTCAGATCCATCTTGAGGTAACAATCTCTTCTTATAGTACTCTTATAAGTTTCATGTCCCGTTAGCTGTTCTTAGATCCTTAGCATGCATGTATGTTCCATGAATTTAGTTGAGTCATACTCTCACCAGATCAGCTATTATGCTAGCAATTCAAACCTCGGAAATTAGTTCCGAGATTATAGTCCTTTTCCCTAATTTGTCTAGTTTCAATCTCCATTTGAGGATGAATGATCCTGAAAGGGAGATAATGTAACACCCTGAAAGTCCCTAAGATTAGATCCTAGAAATGAAGAAGAAAACCAGTTGGAAGTGAACCATTTATCATCGGATGACCCACACCATGAGTTGTGGTGAAGGACCATGAGTCATGGGAGGATCATGGTAAGCAGTCAGAGGTGTTCCATGTTCCCAGACACCACGAGTCAAGGGATGAATTATGGTTTAATATGACGGACCGTCCTGTCTGCACGTGGTAGGAGGTTCAGATAGTGTTCAAAATTTATTTTAGTCACCACGAGCATCACCCGTGGTATCAAAGGGTGGGTCATCCTGATGAGTCATGGTGTGTGGTTCTGGGGGTGATCGAATGGCTTCAGTGACCATGAGTGCATACCACAGGCCGTGGTATGATAAAATAACTCATGGTACGGCTCGTTGGGACTGACAATAGTTTTTCAGAATATTTTTCTAGGGATAGCTTCGTAACTTCCTAAGCTACTAACTCCTACACCAAGTCATTTTGGGTTTTGTTAGGGGAAATTAAGGGTTTTTAATAGACTATTTCCCCATCCCTTACTGTAACAACGAACATTCATAAATTTTTAGCTCTCAGGAATACCTAAGGTTTTCTCGTCTCCATTTCGTGGTTTATCAACCAATAGATAGGAAATCATCAATTCTAGGTATATGGGATTATCAATAGGGATTTCCTTTCACCCTTATGCACAAACCCCAAGCTTTAGATATATGTTTTCTATGTAATTATCCGAATTCATAACTTATAGGGCTAAAATGTTCTTATGCAAAGATTCTAAATTCTTATGTGATATGTTTGTCTCATGATTCTTATATGTATTAACAAGTATGTATGGATTGAATTTTATGAAAAAAACCTATGTATCCCTATTCTCAAAATGTAGCATGATTTGTCCAAAATAACTATAATGATTTTCAATATTATGACATCATGGTTTCATAATCAGTTCAGTTTGCCTAACTAGTTTAGTATTTTAGAAATTCCATAATCATCATGATTTTAAACCGGTCTACACAAAAATCTATCAGATTTCAGATATAATTACGACCATAGATGTATGTTTTAGGAGTAATATTTAATATCGAGTGGATGAGGGTTCAGATAACCTAAGTCCCATAACTACTTACACTATAGGTTAAGGGTCCTTGCTATAGAGCATCTCCCCTGACCGAATAGGCTCATGAGTGAATTCACGCCTTCATGGTCCTTACCCTTGGCATGATATGGACACACCCCTCCCCCCGACCAGGGTTACAAATTGGGCTCCATGATACTCACTTAGAGTATGTCGGTTACGAGAATCTCGCGCCGAAATACTTTAGTAGAAATTTTACATGGCCTATAGTTTCAGTATTTAAACTTACATTATAACCCACAAACATGTCTAGCTTCATATGTACATTTTAAATCTTGGGCCAGTGTTCGTTAGCTTATGTTTTCACAAGCATGTTATTTACCATGCATGATTTCAGCCTAAGCATGACTCCCTATTTTACTCATGTTTTATATGTCTCATATACTCCATACATCCAAAGTATTGGTCATATACTTTTGTGCTATATCATCTCATGATATAGGTTCAGGCACCCAGACTCAATTCCGCAGCTAGAAACATTCTAGTACTTAATCAGCTTAGCTTGGTGAGTCCTCATCATCCGAGGATGATAGTTTATTATGTTTGTACTTTATTTTTCTCAGTTTTAGTACTTTGATCTAATTGGGAACCTGGCCCTTCAGCTCATCAGTTTTAAAGAATTTTATACATAAAAAATTATATGCAACTGGTTAGCTCTTGCGTTGCTTTAGTGTAAACAATCGCTTTCATCAAGATTTAATTAATTATGTGATATATTCATTTTAGCTTCTGCTCAACTGTTTCAGTTATTGCAGTTTATATTAGTTTCATTCTAGTACCATGAGTTAGATTGGGACCTTTTGTGGTCTTAAGTACCATGTCACTTCTGGAGTCCTGACTTGGGTCATGACAATAACCAATTATACTATTATCTTCCTGAGTCTGTTCTTCCCAACTATTATCTCCTTTCCCCCAACATCTTCATTAGAGTTCCCCCTTCTACTTGGATCTCCAATATTTCCCTCGGGAGTCTGTGGAATTTCTAAAATCTTATGTATGACCATGATCTCCTGTGTTGTGTCTGCCTCCTGACCATCCTCTTTATCAGGCCCCTTATGTGTTGTGATATTCTCCATGTTCTTATCAGTTCTTCTTTTTAGTACTTTGATCTTCATTCTCTATTGTATTTGGTTGCTTGGGGTCTTTATTTCTTTGTTGTGCTATTATTTCTCCTTGCTTTGTTTTTGTTAATTGTTGTTTCTTTGATGATGTGTTCACAAGTGCAGAGAATTTATTTTATGTCATAATTGGTCCTTCCTTATTCAATTGATGCCTTGCCCCATTTGTTTCTTTATTGAGTCCTTTATTTCCATGTGTATTCCCCTTTCTCTTACTTACTGCATTCCAGTCGTCTTTGTTTCCTACGACTTTCCCGTTGGTTAGCTTCCTTGCGAACGATCTTTATATTAATCTTTCCCCCTTAGAAGATTATTTCTCTTGGTTCCTATCTTTGACTTGTGAATTAATCTCTTTGTTTTTTTCTCTTTCTTCATGGTTAATTAATCTGTTTCTTCCTTATATTAATCTTTTCCCCTTAGAAGATTATTTCTCTTAGTTCCTATCTTTGACTTGTGAATTAATCTCTTTGTTGTTTTGCACCAATTTTGGGTGTATAATTCTATACTCTAATACATGGTGTATTGTAGCTTGCATTTCATTCAATATTTTGGATGATAGTCATTTGAATTTGTACCTTCATAGTCTTTATTTCCCTTGTTTTTCATCTATAATATCTATTTTTACGTTCTGGCAGTCTTGGCCATCAAATCCACCAAAACTTTTACCTTTTTACAACTAGGTCTTGTTTTATTTATTATAGTCATATCTAGATATAGTGGTGTATCTATTGCCCAGGATAGAGAAAACAAAGATTCCTTAACATATTGTGTCGATAGTAGGTTTGGGAATTATATCCATGCCATTTCCTTTGTGGTCACTTCTTCTAACTTGAAATTTAAGTCGGACATCAAGGGTCTCATCTAATACGATCCTCCATCTTTAGATTTCAAGTAGTACGCCGCCTTTGATGTAATATTAATGAAGTATTCCTTCAATGATAGTTTGATTAGGACATGTCAAGTTCTAAATAGTCTAATTTGACAATCGCTTTTTTATTTCACATTGAGTAGGAATAATACTTCGGAGTTCATCCAGTTCTACTCAACCATAAAAAGTTACTTACAACTGCATGTTAAAGGTTTTCTATTACATTCATTGTCGCCATGATGTATTGTGAGTTTACAACACTTTCGATGCTTAAAATTGAGAAAACTGCATGGACTTAGATATGTTTATATGGATATGAGGCACTTTACTTTGATTTCAGGGAAAATAAGTTTTGGAACAAAACAGTGCAAAAGAAGCTTAAAAACGCAGGAAAATAGCCAAGTACAAGTCTTAGTACGAGATGCACCTTGATTGTACGAGCCGTACTGAGAACCGTGGTGGAATTTAGACGGATGGAATAAGAGGAAGGAACATACGACTCTCACTATGAGCTATACCAAGATGGTACGAGCCATAACTCGAGTCGTGGAATTGTTTAGTGAAATTTTCCCAAAAGCAGTCTCTTGGTACAGATGGACTCACGGATCATAGCACCAACATACGACCTGTACCATGAGCCGTGGTGAACTTCAGGAGATTCTTCAAGACTTGGCAAAACTTAATACACAACAAGAAGTATGAGAGGATGAAGGTACGAGGCATACCACAACACTCGTGGAAAACTTTCGAAGATGTCAGAGTTCTCAGGGCCAAACCACGGATGCATTGTACGACTCATAGGACTGTGGTATGAGTCATACTAGCCTGCGAACAGTTAGACAAATCTGCAGTAGCCAAGGACGTATGAGAAGCAGGTACAACCCATACAATCCTGCTATGGGTCGTAGGTTCATTGTTACAGTCAGTGCCAGATATGAAAATTTCCTGTTAGCTTAGGAAAAGGTTTCTAATATTTGTATAAATAGCTTTTGTGTTTTATTTTAGTCGGAAAACATAGAAACGAAGTAGTATATATGTGAAGAATATTATTTGTGAATTTTTATCAAGTTTTGGAGAGCAATTCTGAGGATCAAATTCTTGATATCATACATTATTCTTGAGATTGTTCTTTGATCAGATCTGCTTTTGTTTCAATTGTTGTTGTAAGTATTTAATTATGTGTTTGTCTATGAAAGCAAATTACAATCTTACAATCATGAGAGGCTAAAACCTCCACAACTAGGGGTTGTGGGAACCATGATGGAGTAACGAAATAGGGTTATACAAAAATGATTCAAAACCAATGCTAAACGCTTGTATTATATTCTCTTCATCTTTAAATGTTTTTTAACGGTGTACAACGTTAGGAATTTCCCGAATTCTTTACTTTCTTGAACCTAGAGAAGTAGAGATTAGGAAAAGAGAATTACAAAAAAGGCTTGGTCTTTATGATTATTGTATTAACTTGAGCAGTGGTTGCAGGATAGTTAAATTTGGAACATACTGATAAAGGTTAGTTTGAAATCGTTCATGAGACCTGACCAGGAGATTGAGTAAAGTCATCCAATAGGGACAAACCAGTCGTTTGGATGAACCCTAGTTATCAGTTATACAAGTAAGCATTGGGATTAATCACGTGTGTACACCCGAAGTAGTTATGAACCCATGGGGAACACTTACCCTAGTTATTTGCAGATTTTTATACAAATCACAATTATAATCTTTGGTTTATATTGTTTTCTTTGAAACCCCCCAATTTGGAGATAACTCACCAATATGTTCAATTTCCGGCATTAGTCTAGATCTTATCCTATTCCTTGTGGTCTTAGTTGGATACATTATTGACAACGTCTGCTTCATACTTTTCTAGGAAATATGAGTTTAAGCATTATCACAAAGTGGCGCCGTTGCTGGGGAATACGACTAAGATTAGATTAATTGCTTGTATTTGACTTTTTGTTGTTATTTCTTGAATTACGTTTTTTTATCTTTGGATATCCACAGGTTGTCCCTTGGTGAATAACAAGTACTCATCAGAGTGGAAACTCCCTAATTTCATTGGATCTCGACCTCAAAAGAACACCGCGAAAGATGGAGAACCAAGAGCAGAGAGATGCCCATAATGCTGAAGAAGCTAGGAAAGTCGAGCTAGCTCGGCAAGCTACACTTCAAGATGCGGAGGATGTTGGGGATGAGGTTGTCAATGCTGGTAGCTATCGAAGGGACAACAGAGGTCAAAGATATGCCCCTAAATTCTTCGCCAAGAATGACCCGGATGTTGATGATGTCGGGTCAACCGAAGCTATTATACCACCACTACTGCCTGTTGGGGCTAAATTTGATATCACTAGCACCATGATCCTATTATTGAACATGAAAGGGGTGTTTAGTGGTCATGCAGCTGATGATGCCAACCTGCACTTGATGAACCTTGTTTGCATATGCAAGGCGTACAGGTTTCCTGGAGTCAGCCAAGATGCTATAAGGCTAAGACTCTTTCCCTTCTCTCTGTCTGGGGAGGACACTTTATAGTTATCGGAGTTGCCCAAAGACTCCATTACCAACTGGAGGGAGCTCAAGAAAGCTTTTTGATAGAGATTCTTTCCACCCTCGAGGATGTTGTAGCTTAAAGACGAAATCTATAATTTCCGACAACTGAAGACTGAGGCACTTCATGAAACCTTGCTGAGGATCAAGAAGAAGTTGACCAAGTACCCGAATCACAAAATTCCTAATGACTGTCTGTTGGAGATTTTCTATAGATCCTTGAATAATAGTACAAAAGCAGAAGCAGACATAGTGGTGGGAGGAGCACTAATGAGCCACATCTGGGAGTAAGCTGCCACTGTTCTAGAAGAGTAACTAAAACAAACAGAGCACGGCACACCCGGGAAGCAGAAGCAACGGCTAGTAGATATGTTGTTGGTTTGACTGCAGACCAAAGAAGGAAGGAAGAAGAACATGACCAGGAATTGGCTTATATTCGCATATCATTGGACTTTCTTATTAAGCATATCATGGGAGTTGGAGCCAAAAAAGTTGATGTAGTGGGGACACGAGGATAGGAGCTATGGCCTAACCACTCAGATTCCGAGAAGGAGGCAAACTTCTTGGACAACCAGGTTGTGGGTTTCCTAGCCAACACACAAGGGTCTAGAAAAGACACTTGGCGCCAAGGTTCTAGAAACAAAGGTAGGAAACAATACAGAGACAATTACAATCGAAATGGGTACAAAGACAGAAGCCGAGGTCATGAGCGCAAAGGGAGATTGGAGAAGGAATGTCGATTACCAAATGACCAACCAGGATTGTATGTGCCTCCTAATGCACGTGAGGGGGATGCTTGACAGTCAAAGTTAGAGAGCATGATTTCTGAGATGCTAAAGAAGGTGAGATCCACAGATGATCAGCTGAAAAACATCTATAGTGATATATCGAGCATGGGTTACAGAGTGGAGTCACATGCTATGGTTATCAAGAAGATCGAATAGAAGCTAGGGCAACTGTTAGCATCCATTAACCTTAGGAAAAAAGGTACACTACCTAGACACACAGTCCAAAATCCAAAGAATGATGGTCACTACATGGTTGTGATGACTAGGAATGGAAAGACACAAGTTGACCCCCTTTGTCGGTTGTAGCTGAAAGGAAGAAATAAAGCATGATTGACAATGAAGAAGATTGATCTTGGGCTGATTTATATGCCCAAGTGATACTCAAACATATCAATTTTACCTTGTTTATTTTGCAATGTGTATATAATATCATGTAATTGGTAATAAAATGCGAATTTATACTAACCAACATGATTAGCATTTGTTTTGCAGGTAAATGTGATTTTTAGGAGCTAAAATGCATGTTGGAACTATGTCGGAGTTGGACTTGGATGCGAGCGTGGAAAAGACCTTGGAATGCACATTTTATAGGGGCTCCGCGATGCAGCCGTGCCATGCTACCATCGCGGTAGCACACTGCCTGAACAGGAATTGAAATGGCAAATTCCAGTGTGCCTCCGCGTTGGCCTCCGTGCCACGTTGAGGCTAATTTACCGGACCCTGAAATTCCAGTGAAGGTCCGCGTCCATGCCGTGTCACGGAGGCAGTGCTCCGCGTTGCCCTCCGTGACACGTTGCTTGTTATTCTGGGAAAAATTTCCCACTAGTATAAATAGCACACTTAGGTTTATTTTAAGCAGTTTTTAGTTTTTAGACTGAGTTCAGAAGTGGAGAGCAAGGACGTGGGTTAGGAGCAGTTGAGGAACGAAAAAGTGAAGGGATTTCTTCTCTTCTTTTCTTCTTTCTATCAATTGTACGTATGATTTACACTCATTTTAGGATGATCAATCCACAAATGAGTGGCTAATTCTCTTCCTTGCTGAGGTTTTGAACATGTGTAATGAATTTTGATTATAATTGATATGGTTTTCTTCTTATTCTTTCATGTTGTTCTATTAATTCTTGTTCTTACTGCATTAGTGCTTGGCCAACATTAATGTACATCTAAAAAGTCCAATTTCACTCGAGAGAGCAAGAAATTGGAAAGTTGTGAATTAATAGGGTATTGTTCGTAACTTGATTTGGGAAAATTGGGTTTTGATGTGCTTTCCTGATAGAAATATACTTGAAAGCTGTATTAGTCAATTTAGGAACCGAAATTGTAGTGCTAGGTCATAAATTGCATTTGATCACAGAAATGTAGACGGATGGTTTATGATTCTAAAGTGAAATTAAATACGAAAGTTTTAATTTCTAGGCGAATGTTCTTGGCTAGCAACATGAAGAAGAGATTAACCAAATTATCATGATTATCAAGTTCATTACTTGTTCTTAACCTTGGCATGTTCATATCCATTGTCTAAATTCACAGTAAATAGTTGTTATAAATTGTAGTAGATATAGTTTAGAAACAAAAACTCAAGTAACTGTTGGTTACATTGTTGTTAGCATAATTAGAAGTGAAATAGGAATATAGTAAACTAGGCAACTTTACATATCTTGAGCCTCCTTGGATCGATACTTGGCTATTTAGCCACTTTATTACTTGTTTGACCACGTGCACTTGCGTGTCGGTTTTTAACCTATACCGGAACACCCGAGCAAGTTTTTGGCGCCGTTGCCGGGGAGGCTAGGCGATTTGTGAAATTGTGTTTAGTGTAAATTTACTGTATTTTTATTTTTATTTTCTTAAGTGTTAACAACTTGGTCTTAGCCTGTATTTTGCAGATTTTGTTTCTGTGAACACTGGCAAGGGACAAGGAGCTGGTGGAATCTTACTTAGAGCCTGAACGTGAATTTTATAGTCAACGTAGAGAAGCTCTATGAAAGAAGCTGCAGTTGCTTAAACAGTCTATTATGGAGCAACAAAATCCACCAGTTGTGAGGGCAGTGTTAGTGCCTGATGAAGCAGCAGCAAGGCCGGTTCGCGAGGTGGCAATCCCACACGCCAACAATGTACATTCTAGCATCCGCAAACCAGAGCCTGGAGGGAGGTTTGAATTAAAGCAGAATATGGTGCAACTTTTGCACACAAGCGGGCAATTTACCGGTCTCCCTCATGAAGATCCACAACAACATCTCCAAAACATTTTGGAGATAAGTGACACTTATATACCCGCTGGAGTGTCACCCGATTATGTTTGACTCACCTTATTTCCATTTTCCTTACTTGGTGATGCCAAGAGGTGGTTAAAAGTTGAACCACCCAATTCTATATCAACGTGGGATGATCTTGCACGGAAGTTTTTTATCAGATTTTTCCCTTCTGGTAAAACAGCCAGACTTAGAAGTCAAATTCTATGTTTTAAACAGAGGGAGGGAGAAAATCTATATCAAGCCTGGGAAAGATTTAAATCCATGTTGCGGGACTGTCCTCATCATCATCAGTCCAATGAGGTGTTGGTACACACATTTATTGAGGGTTTGGAACCCCACACTAAAATTCTGTTAGATTCAGCAGCTGGAGGGCAAGCGCTGGAAAAGACTTACGAGGAGCTGTACACTTTGCTCAACCGAATTTCACAAGGCAATCCAGAATGGAATGCAGATTCATCTCGAGGTGGAGCAAGGAAAGCAGCGGGAGTGCTTGAAGTGGATGGATTTACAGCTATCGCTGCACAGATAGCTGCTTTGCAAAATCAGTTAAACACTCACTTCAGCAATATGAATTTGAACCAGCCTTCAGCTTCAGTCAATGCAGTTCAACAGATGTGGTGTGAAGTGTGTGGTAGTAGTGAGCATTCAGCTGAATGCTGTGGTGCAAATCCTGATTCTATTAACTTTGTGGGCAATGCACAGAGAAATCAGCAGCAGTTTGGTAGTGGCTACAACTCAAATTGGAGAAACCATCCGAATTTTTAGTGGGGTAGCAACAATCAACAAGGCCAAAGTTCAGGGCAGGGTATGCACAGAAATCAAGGAGGGCAACAAAATTATCAAGCTCAATTCAGAAATCACAATGCCCCTCCTCCACCACCATCACCTACCATCGAGGAGATGTTCAAAACCATGATCGCTAATCAGGCACAGTTGCAGGCTGACTATGTTAAATTGGCAGTCGAAGTGAAGAATAATCAATTGGCGACCAAGGCTCTTGAATATCAGTTTGGGCAATTTGCGAGTGCCCAAAATACTAGACCCAGAGGAGGACTACCTAGCGACACGGATCCTAATCCGAAGCAGGTAAATGCAGTGACCACGAGGAGTGGTTTGTAGTTAAAGGAGGTGGAACCGGAAAGACCGCCTCAAAAGTCAGGAGCAGAAGATGTTGAGGGAGAGCAAATCTCAGATAAGGGGAAGACTAAAGAAGCTGAACCAGAAAGGCCTCCACCCCCGTTCCCTCAACGACTTAAGAAACACAAGGAGGAGGCGTGTTTCCAGAAATTCATGGAGGTACTTAAACAGGTACATGTTAACTTACCTCTTGTTGATGTCTTGCAGGGAGTGCCAAAATATGCGAAATATATTAAAGACATCGTGGCTAACAAAAGTCGTTTGACTGAGTATGCCACGGTAGCTTTAACGGAGGAATGCACTTCCCGTATTCAGAATAGGTTGCCCACAAAACTGAAAGACCCTGGAAGTTTTACTATCCAGCTTACGATTGGGCAAAGTATCTGAGCTCGTGGATTATGCGACTTGGGGGCAAGCATAAATCTGATGCCATCTTCGGTATTCAGAAAGTTAGGTCTAGGGAGTCCTAGACCTACAACGGTAATCTTACAGCTAGCAGACAGGTCTTTAGCTAAGCCGGATGGCATTGTTGAGGATGTGTTAGTGCAAGTAGGCTCTCTCATTTTTCCGGTCGATTTTATTGTTCTGGATTTTGAACCAGATGCTGAAGTCCCATTTATTTTGGGACGACCCTTTTTGGCAACCGGAAAAGCATTAATTGATGTAGTTGCGGGTCAACTCACTATGCGAGCACATGACAAGGTCGAAGTGTTCGATGTGTACAAGGTACCTAAGCTCCCGACTGTTTATAAGGAACTCTCGGTGATCAACGTGATTGATCATGGGAAGGCTAATGGAATGAGTGATTCCCGAGAGTTACTAGGTAGGCCACCGGATAAGGTTGAGAACTACTGGGGGGATGACCATGATCGGGAAAAATTGTCCATCACCCTAGTAGACAAGTGAGCATAAAGGATGTCGAGCCGCGACGGTAAACCAGGCGCTGCACGGGAGGCAACCCGTGAGAAAAATATTTTATTTTTTTTCTTTTTGCACAGTGTAGTTAGTTTTTATCTTTATTTTTGTTTTTATTTGTTTATTTCCAATTTTTATTTTTCTTTTTCTTTTCTTGATTAGGTTTAGATTTTCATTTTAGTTTGTATTTTTATTTTTAGTTAGGGAAATCTATTAATCTAACCAATTTTTGTTTAGTGAGGTGATTTTCAGGTATAACGGAGGAAATATACATGGAATCGAGAAAATGAGGCAAGGTATGAAAAATTAAATTAATTGAAGAAACAGTGCACTGGCGTGTTGGCACCGTGTCACGGAGGTAGGGCTCCGCGTTACCCTCCGTGACACGTTGAAGGCAAAAATCCGGATTTTTCAAAAATTCCAGTAAGCCAACGCGTTGGCTCCGTGTCACGGAGGAGGGTCTCCGCGTTACCCTCCGTGACACGTTGCCGTGTATTTTGTGCCGGGACACACCGGGTTGCCGGGTGACCCGCGTGTTTTCTTAATTTAAAACCCCCGATTTTGCCCCATTTCTTCCCATTCCCTCTTCCCTCCGCGACCAAAACACCTATTTCCCCCTCCCCAAGCACCGTGCCACGTTCCTAGGCAAGGAATAAGTCAAGTTTCTTCGGGTTCTCAATTCAAAGGTATGTTTTCATCATCTACCTCA
Organism: Datura wrightii; assembly: GCA_035772735.1. Taxonomy (NCBI): domain Eukaryota; kingdom Viridiplantae; phylum Streptophyta; class Magnoliopsida; order Solanales; family Solanaceae; genus Datura; species Datura wrightii. Next base: position 105,785,548 of record JASDFA010000007.1, read on the forward strand.
ATTTTTTTTGGCGATTTTTGTCAAATTTGGGCATGTGAGGTGAGATATGTCACCCTAGGTAGAAATTAAACATGAATGTTGGATTATTTGTGATTGATATATGTTTGGATTGTTGTAATTAGCGTTTGAACTTATCGATTGCGTAAATAATTCGAATTGGATTATAGAATTGTATTCTAGGGCATGAGTTGTTGAATTTAACTTGAGCGACTTGATAAGTCGACAAATTAGATGCCGGGGTGTGTTTGTAAATTGAGAGAAGTCGTGGTACATATTGTGTAAACGTTAAAAGATGACAAATTCTCGATTTTTTTTTTGGGAAAATGCAAAAAGTGTGTAAATTGGTTAGATTGTTTGGATTAGATTGTATATAGAATGTTTTTAGCGTTGTTTTTATTTTGTTGTTGTTTTTGTTGCGAAGTGCGATGTGTGAATTGTTAGCGATAGTAGGATTTGGATTAGCTGTATGAAGTCTGAGTAGTACGCTAACTGTTATGCTGTCGAAATTTTTGTGAACGCACTAAGCATGGAGTGTATAGTGTTGTCTGTGGTGTAATTAGAGTTATCCTTGCCGTAATTTTGTAGAAGTAGCTAAGGCCTAAGTGTGGGGTAAATGTTGTGTAACCCGACCTTAGCCGAAGTTAACAAGTTTTTAGCTTAACTTTGTGCTTGTTTGTGTAAATTGACAGGTACAATGGCGAGCAGACAAGATAAAGGGAAGGGTGCTTCTACCTCAGGCACCGGTAGGAAAAGGATGAGACTGGGCACCGCAGTCCCAGCTGCACCCGCTGTTCCGCGCGGCCAACGCCGCCAATACGGAACAAGATGGGTAACCGAGGAAGGAAAGAAATGGTATGCTAAGCATAAGGAGAGCAAGTACTTCCCGGAAGAACATATTGCACGGGAACCACTCGCACAGGAGTTCCCTCGTATTGTACAGAGAATTGAAGCAGCTGGGCTCAGCTTTATTTTTCAGGAGCCCAAGGAGTGCAACCTTCATTTGGTCCGGGAATTTTATGCAAACTGGAACCCGGCCATCAGAAGCCACACAGTGAAAATCAGAGGGCAGATTGTCACTCTTGAACCCCAGCAGCTGAATGCCATCGTTGGAGCGCGGGACACAGACGCCCACGTTCTCCGCCAGCTAAACATCACCCCACCGTACGCCGACATCAGACGTACGTTGTGTGGGGCTCGATCTACAGCCCGATGGAGTAGACATAAGGAGAGGGGTTACCACCAGACTCTGCCTTATTCGCAGATGAACAGGGAGGCCAGAATATGGCTGAAGATTGTATGTTCGTGCTTGATCCCGGGAGTTCATATGACGGACGTGACCCGGGACCGTGTCTGCTTGGTGTATGCCCTTATGAAAGGGCTTGAGATTAATGTTGGGGCGGTAATAATATCCACCATGAAGAGAGCCAGACTGCACCAGGGCCACAGATACGGGTTTGGCGGACTCATCACCACCTTCCTCCGAGGCCTCGACATTGAGGAAGAAGCCTTGGACTACATTCCGCAGTTGGAGCAGAGGGCCCTCGATGTGACAAAGACTAAGGCCCCCGACACTACACACGGACCAGTACTGACTTTGGGCGAGCGACATGCTCGGGATGATCAGTACATGGCCCGTATGTTTGGCATGCAGATGCTACAGCTACGGATTGGTGGGAGACCAGCCACCGAGGAAGAATTATGGCAGCTGGAGCTGGACTACCCCTTTGGCGAGAACGCCAGAGCCTTATGTCGGGTGGGACCAGCCTTCGTGGAGCCGACTGATGACGATGTCCCTACTGATGAGGAGACACGTCGTGAGGACTCCGATGTGGAGTCCGATGACGACGATGGAGCTGATTCAGACATGGGCGACGAGGCCGCAACACCAGATGAAGAAGTCGAATATTTCGACTGAGCAGGGAGTTCCACCACCCAAAATTTTGTGCTTTGTATTGTTGTGAACACTGGGGACAGTGTTCGATTTAAGTGTGGGGTGGGGAGTAGCTAGGTGCTGGGACATAGGCTCTAATTTGCTGTATGTTTTTTTCCTTGGTTTGGATGAATGTTTGTGCTTTCCCTGTGGTGAACTGATTTGTGGTGTATCTGTATATATTTGTTTGTGTGGTTAATGATGTGTGTTATGAAAAGTTATGGTTGTCAGTGTAAATATTTTGTAAATAGTTTGTAAATATTTTTTTCTATCGAGATGATCGATATTTTTCACAAATTTTCGCGAAAATATTTTGCAGTTGTAAATACTTTTTTTCTATCGAAATGATCGATGTGTTGCAAAATTTTTTGATTTTTATTTTTTTTGGGTTTCTCGGAGTTTGTTTTCGGTTCTTTTACCGAGAATAGTCCCATTGAACCGATGTCATAGTTAGTGACCGTTCCCTATGATGGATGGATGACGACCGTCTTAAGCAAAATGTAGTCGGTAGGAGTAGGATTTTTATTTGTTTTTAATTTTCCTTTGGTGGATTGCATCAATGAACTGTAGTTGCTTATGGTTGCTAAAATTTCATTGCGGTTGTAACTGATGTTCAAAATGTGAAAATGATTCGTTTGAAAGCATGCAATTCTGTAAATATGTTGAGTTACCTAGGCTATAGAATTTAATTTAGTATGATTGAGGCTTAATCTTGAATTCATGTAATTGACTAATTAAAGAGTCTGTGAATGCATCTTGATTCGAGCATGTGCATGACGTGTGAAGTGAGGTTTTGGTATTCCATGCCATTGTGAATTGTCTAGAACTTGCCTGGTGTGTGTACAAAGCGAAATGAAGGAGGTGTAGTGTTGGAAAGGATGTAGGCATTTCTTTGTTTTAACCGATAGTTTCCATTTTTTTTCTTGTCAAATTCTACCTTTCTATGTGTTGTATACCCTAGTTAGCCCGTTGAGCCTTTAGCCGATTTTTTTCTTTCTTTTGTCCAAAATTGTATAAACTAAGCTTTATTCCTTCTTTTCATTAGCCTTAAAAGCTATACGAAACTCTTAAGCGCTTACAAAGAAAAAACAATGTTTCCCAAAGTGTTAAAGAGTGAAAAGAGTGAAAAGAAAAAGAAAATCAGAGTGAAGAAAGAAAAGATGATGTTGAAGAGGCACTTGTTGTAATTAAATGATAGTGAGGGTACATGAAAACCCTTTGTTTTGTGTCAAGTGTGTTTGATGAAATGGGCTGTACGAAAGTAAACCAGCATAAGTGGGAGAAAAAGAGAAAAGAGAGGAACAATGTCCATAAGTCGATGGGAATGAGTTGGAAAGGCGCTTAAGGATGCTAGCGACTATTATTGGCTAATCCAATATATATATACTAGATCCATAGCCCCGTTACAACCCATTAAAGTCCTACGTGATCCTATATTGCATTTCTTTATATTAGTGGAGTAATACACTAAGGGCAAGCGTATGGGTCATGACATGAGGCATGTGAATTCTTTTGGGAGAGAGAGTGAAATTAATTTTTATATGCCCCTACTTGCATGTTTGTGTGTTGCATGAACAAAAAGGGGAAGATTCTCTCGAGTTGTGAGGGCACATGCTTGATGAAAGATTGATTTTCGTGTCGGATTTCTTGATTAGCTGATTTGCATGAGTTTGCCGATATCAAGAATCAATTCTTAAAGTCTAGGAAGCCTTGATGTATTAAAGGTCATTGTATTGTAAGACCAAGCATGTTTTCGTGATGGTTTGCAAAAATTGAATACTCGGTATGACCGTAGCATAAATTGTTGCACCATAGTGACGAAGGTTGGGATGTAATTTGCATTATTTGTGTATGTGTTGTTCGAGGACGAACAAGGATTTAAGTGTGGGGTAAGTGATCTTGGGCAGATTTATATGCCCAAGTGATACTCAAACGTATCAATTTTACCTTGTTTGTTTTGCAATGTGTATATAATATCATGTAATTGGTAATAAAATGCGAATTTATACTAACCAACATGATTAGCATTTGTTTTGCAGGTAAATGTGATTTTTAGGAGCTAAAATGCATGTTGGAACTATGTCGGAGTTGGACTTGGATGCGAGCATGGAAAAGACCTTGGAATGCACATTTTATAGGGGCTCCGCGATGGAGCCGTGCCACGCTACCATCGCGGTAGCACACTGCCTGACACAGGAATTGAAATGGCAAATTCCAGTGTGCCTCCGCGTTGGCCTCCGTGCCACGTTGAGGCTAATTTACCGGACCCTGAAATTCCAGTGAAGGTCCGCGTCCACGCCGTGTCACAGAGGCAGTGCTCCGCGTTGGCCTCCGTGACACGTTGCTTGTTATTCTGGGAAAAATTTCCCACTAGTATAAATAGCACACTTAGGTTTATTTTAAGTTGTTTTTAGTTTTTAGACTGAGTTCAGAAGTGGAGAGCAAGGACGTGGGTTAGGAGCAGTTGAGGAACGAAAAAGCTAAGGGATTTCTTCTCTTCTTTTCTTCTTTCTATCAATTGTACGTATGATTTACACTCATTTTAGGATGATCAATCCACAAATGAGTGGCTAATTCTCTTCCTTGCTGAGGTTTTGAACATGTGTAATGAATTTTGATTATAATTGATATGGTTTTCTTCTTATTCTTTCATGTTGTTCTATTAATTCTTGTTCTTACTGCATTAGTGCTTGGCCAACATTAATGTACATCTAAAAAGTCCAATTTCACTCGAGAGAGCAAGAAATTGGAAAGTTGTGAATTAATAGGGTATTGTTCTTAACTTGATTTGGGAAAATTGGGTTTTGATGTGCTTTCCTGATAGAAATATACTTGAAAGCCGTATTAGTCAATTTAGGAACCGGAATTGTAGTGCTAGGTCATAAATTGCATTTGATCACAGAAATGTAGACGGATGGTTTATGATTCTAAAGTGAAATTAAATACGAAAGTTTTAATTTCTAGGCGAATGTTCTTGGATAGCAACATGAAGAAGAGATTAACCAAATTATCATGATTATCAAGTTCATTACTTGTTCTTAACCTTGGCATGTTCATATCCATTGTCTAAATTCACAGTAAATAGTTGTTATAAATTGTAGTAGATATAGTTTAGAAACAAAAACTCAAGTAACTGTTGGTTACATTGTTGTTAGCATAATTAGAAGTGAAATAGGAATATAGTAAACTAGGCAACTTTACATATCTTGAGCCTCCTTGGATCGATACTTGGCTACTTAGCCACTTTATTACTTGTTTGACCACGTGCACTTGCGTGTCGATTTTTAACCTATACCGGAACACCCGAACAAAGATGTTGCTGAGAAGGAGCATAATGAGGATGCCAAGTTGACTGAGGCTCCAAATGTTGAAAATGGGCTTGAAGCTGAAAAAGGAGAAAAATCAAGGAGCTACACAAATTTACTAGTCTATTCCACGACCACTACAACCGTTGCCTCAAAGAATGAAGAAGAAGAAGGAGAATAGTATGATTTAGAAATTCTTTTCAATGCTCAAATAGTTATCTGTAATCATACCATTGGCCAAGGCATTAGAACAAATGTTGGGATATACCAAGTTTATGAAGGGCCTTGTTACGAAGAAAAGGTCCGTGAGCTATGAGCCTGTGGATAATGTGCATCATTGTAGTGCTATAGCCTCACGGGTCCTTGCCCCAGAAGAAGGAAGATCCAAGTACCTTCACTATTCCATGCATAATTGGCGATGTTGAGTTTGCAAGGGTACTCTGCGTTTTGGGAGCAAGCATCAATCTGGTGCCATTAGCTGTGTTTAAGCTATTGGGCTTGGGAGCTCCCACACCGACTACTATGCGGCTACTGATGGCCGGTCGAACTGTGAAGAAGCCTATGGAGATCCTGTTCGATATTCTTGTTAAAGTTAATAGATTCATATTCCCAGTGAACTTCATGATCCTTGATTGCGAGGTTGATTTTGAGGTCCCCATCATTTTGGGGCGACCATTCCTTGCCACTAGGAGAGCCTTAGTAGATGTGGAGGCTGGCCAATTGAAGTTCAGACTCAATAAAGAAGAGGTCACTTTCAATTCATGCCGGTCAATGAAGCAATCGAAGGAATACAGAGTTGTCTCAGCAATAGAGGATGAATCCGAGTTCCTTGATGAAGTCTCAGAGTTAAGAGACTTGCATCGTGCCGCAATGGTAAATCAGGTTCTTCTTGGGAGGCAACCCAAGTAGTGGTTTGAAATTTTGAGTAATCAAACCACCTATGTTGTGATATGATGTTAAATCAAGCGCTTCTTGGGAGGCAACCTAAGTTGATTAACTTATGTGTGTTCAATGTGCAGAGGAAACAAAAACAAGTGGCAGAAAATTATGGAACAGGCAGGTGCTACAGTTCTCAGTAGGACTCATAAGAGTTTTGTACGAGCCATAACACGAGTCATGGTGAAAAACAGAGATATATTTCAATGCATGTGTTTGGGGTACTATCATGACCTAAACATAGGCCAGGATCGTGAAATAGGACAAGGAGCCCCGAGAGACCCCAAGTAGACCCATGGAATGAATATACAACTAACTCAATCAAATAAAGCAGAAGACTTGACATAATAAACATAGCGGAAGTCTAAGCATAACATACAATCCTTAAATCCCACACGAGTCTGAAGCTAAATACAATCTATTGTCTAAAAAACCTCTAAGTCTGATGAGTTGATAGGATAAGACCCCAACTAACTCTCTAAGTCTGAAAATAGAAAATACCAAGATACTGATCATGAATGGTCCTCAGGAGATGAGGACTCACCAACAAAGACTGGATGCTAACTTCAAAAGCTGGCTAGTGATGGGACTGAGTCTGAAGATCAGAGTCTGTATCATAAAACGATACATCATAGAGTATGCGGTCAGTACGTGGTTGTATCGAGTATGCAAGGTAAGTAAAACCTCTTAATTTAAATAAAATCACTTAAAACATGCATAATGTAAAACATGATTAAGATAAAAATCTTAGAATAGGGCTTGCACACTATTTTCTTAAATCATAATCTCAACGTAACTGAACGTCATAACTGTATCGAATGACCCAAAGCTGAAATCTAATAATCATAAGTAAAACTGAACATTAGGTGAAACTTTCTTTAGAACATACATATATACATATATATGTGTATATATATATATTATATATATATCGGGAATGATAAAGATGTATAACTAAAATCATGAGGAACAATGGGAGACTCATCATATAACCGACATTACCACAATAGAGCTTACATGGTCCCAACTATCACACTCAAGTGGGTGGAGTCGTCTAAAGCCTTTCCAGGGCTAAAGACTATACCATGATATCGATATCAAGCTCAAGGCCCATTCGGGGCAGGGGATAGCTCACAAGGGAGGTCCCAAAGTATGTCTATATGTAAACCTACGTTGGCACATCATTCTGAGGCATAGGGTTGACCGACCCTTAGCCTACTCGGTGCTAGACACTACTCCCAAAAAAATGAATATGCTCTGCATCATTTTTCAATGAAGCTTACCATCGTCTATTGACAAAGTTGAATAATCATATACATATAAAATCTGAAATCATACATGAGGAGCTTTAGCTCAAACCAGACCACAAGCTGAAAATAAATGGGAGTCTTAACTCCAAAATCATGTGGTAAGATAATTCGTGAAATCATAATCATACTTGAACATATGGGCATTACCCAATACTTAACATATTTGAAAATACTTAATTCACTTGAACACATGATCATTGACATGGGTAATTTGAAAATATGCTTTTCATCAATAATATCTCATCATACTTGAATATTCATAATAAATCTCAACTTTCATGAATTTCTCATAAATGGGCCATTTAATTTATAAAGCTTGAAAACATGATTATAATTGAAAATAATATAAAATTAATATATATATATAATAAATTTTTTATATAAATACTAAATAACAATAAATAAGATGAATAAATGAATTCTTTTTTATTCTGCATCTAAACATTTCCATGAATCATAATTCAATAATAGAAACACAATTAGATCATACCCATGGTAGAAACTTAGGAAAATTCATGTATTGGGTTAAAACCCCATAGGATCAACATATAGATTTTCATGAATTGGAGAGGGATTGGGCATGACTGAGAATAAATTCACCCATTCATAACCTTACATACCTCAGATGGACTGATTACAACAATTCCTTGATAGCCCAACGAAAATTGAGGAATAATATTGTAGAAAACCTAAGCTTGATAACCTTATAAGCCCTCAACTTGCATGCATGAATGTGAATGAGTCTAAGATGAACTTACCCCTCTTAAAACTCCCTATTTTGAGCTCAAAATGACGTAGTTTAGGACCCTAGGGCGTAGGTATAATGAAAATACCCTTAATGAATATCCTGAAAAAATTGATCTGCTAATGACAACGGACATCAGTACGGTCCGTTGTTAGCTCCTACGGTCCGTTGTTACCTTCCGTTACTACACCCTGAATTTATGTCTCTGATCTCCTATAATGACCGGACAGGACGAGTTGTTTCAACCACCAACAACTCGTGGTTACCAGCCATCATCACCACTGCCAATAACCTGGAAGTCCTCCCAACAGGCATATACCACGACCCGTTATTACCAACAACGAGTCATCTCAATACCTGTCACTTCCTCCCTGATCAAGACCAGCCTCACCACGACTCCAATTCAATGACTCGTTACAACAAATAACGAGTCATTATAAGACCCGTTATTTCCCAATCCAGTTTTGCAACCTTTCACACAAGACACTTCTAATGGCCCTTTCTTTCTTCTAATGACACGCACCACGGGTCGTATGAGGGGAAATCCCAGAATTTTCTGCTGATCTTCCTTTCCACCTCCCGGGAAAAAATTGATACCTTAAGATGGAACTGAGCTAGTAGGGAATAAATGTGGGTATCTAGCCATCATATCTGCTTTGGCTTCCTACGTTGCTCCCTCAACATGCTGATTCCTCCATAAAACTTTAACTGAAGCTATTTATTTATTTCTTATCTTTCGAACCTGCCAATCTAGAATTTCCACCGGAACCTCCTCATAACTAAGGGGGTCTTTCACACAGACACTTTCCACTGGGACAACTAGAGTTGGATCGCCCAAACACTTCTTTAAGAGCGATACATGAAAAATAGGATGCACGAAAGCTAACTCTGAGGGCAAATCCAATTCATATGCCACCTTGCCGAAAGTTAATTCTGAGGGCAACTCCAATTCATATGCCACCTTGCCAACCAGCTTCACAATCTGGTAAGGGCCAAATTAACGAGGGCTGAGTTTTCCTCTCTTTCCAAACCTCATCATGCCCTTCATGGAAGACACCTTTAGAAACACTCAATCATCCACTTCAAACTCAAGTTCTCTCCTTCTCACATTAGCATAGGACTTTTGGTGACTTTAAGCTGTTTTCAGCCTGTCCCGTATGAGTTGAACTTTCTCCATGGCCTCATGGACTGAAGCTGGTCCTATCATTGCAGGTTTGCTGACTTCAAATCTACCAATAGGTGATCTATATCTCCACCCATAGAGAGCCTCAAATGGAGCCATCTGAATGCTGGAATGGTACTTGTTATTATACGCAAACTTAAGAAGAGCCAAATGGTCATCCCAACTTCCCTTGAAGTCAATCACACATGCTCTCAACATGTCCTTGAGAGTCTAAATTGTCCGCTCCGCTTAACCATCCATTTGTGGGTGAAATGATGTAATGAGCTTAACCTGAGTACCAAGTCCATTTTGAAACAACCTCCAAAGTTGAGAGATAAACTGGGCACCTCTGTCTGATATGATCGACAAGGGCACTCCATTAAACTGAAATAGTTCTCGGATGTATAGTTTGGCATAATTCTCCGTTGAATTAGTGGTCTTGACCAGCAGAAAATGAGTGGCTTTGGTCAACCCATCTACGACCACCCAAATGGAGTCATAGTGCCGACGAGTGCGAGGCAACCCTATGATGAAGTCCATGTTTATTTCCTTCCACTTCCAAGTGAGGATACTGATATCCTAAAGCACACCTTCCAATCTCTGATGCTCCACCTTCACTTGCTGACAGTTTGGACACTTAGCTACAAATTTTGCAATGTCCTTCTTCATGCCATTCCACCAATAGACTTCCCGCAGGTCATGGTACATCTTGGTGGCACCTGGATGTATCGAAAATCTGGAACCATGAGCCTCATGCAATATTCAACTTATCAAATCATCATTGTTGGGACACACAAAGGACCTTGATATCGAAGCACGCCATCTCCCCCTTTGGAGAAGATCTCTACCTTCTGATTCTGAACGGCTTCCTTTAACTTTACAAAAATAGGGTCCTCGTCTTTCCTAGCTTTTACATCATTTACCAAGGAAGATTCTAATCTATTTTGAACTATAACACTTCCATCAGTCGAGTTAACCAAACGAACTCCCAACCTTGCAAGTTGATGCACATCCTTCACCAGCTCCTCCCCCCCCCCCATCCACGTGGGACATACTCTCCATAGAGAGTCCACTAACTATGTCTTCTACTACATTGGCCTTACCTTGATGGTAAAATACACTCATATCATAATCCTTGAGTAGCTCTAACCACCTCCTTTGGTGCATATTTAAGTCCTTCTAGGTAAATACATATTGTAGGCTCTTTTGTTCCGCAAACACATCTACATTGACCTTGTATAAATAGTGTCTCCAAATTTCAATGCAAATACTACCGCCGCCAATTCAAGATCATGGGTCGGGTAATTCTTCTCATGAACTGTCAGTTGTATAGAAGCATATGCTATCACTTTACCATGCTGCATGAATACACAACAAAGGTCGACTCTAGAAGCATCGCAATACACCACAAACCTATCGTTACCTTTCGGTAGGGTTAACACTAGTGCTGAGGTAAGTCGAGTCTTCAACTCCTGGAAGCTCCTTTCAAAAGCATCCGACCATTGGAATTTCACTTTCTTTTAGGTCAATTTGGTCAATGGTGCTGCAATATATCCTCAACAAACCGCTGATAGTAACCCGCTAAGCGCAAGAAACTCCTAATGTCTGAAGGATTCACCGGTCTATGCCAATTCTTCACCGCTTCTATTTTCTGACAGTCCACCTTTATGCCATCACTTGACACCACATGGCCCAAAAGTGCCATGGAGTTTAACCAAAACTCGCACTTGTTGAATTTAGCATATATTTGATGATCCTTGAGAGTCTGTAGCACCACCCTCAAATGAGCGGCATGCTCCTTCTTGCACCGAGAGTATATCAGGATGTCATCAATAAAAACGATTACGAACATATCCAAGTATAGCTTCAACACACTGTTCATCACGTCCATAAAAGCTGCAGAAGCATGTTGCGCGCGTATCGCTGCTCGGTATATATCAAAAACCGACACGCAAGTGTACGTGGTCAAACAAGTAATAGAGTGGCTAAGTAGCCAAGTATCAATCCAAGGAGGCTGCTCTAGATATGCAAAACTGCCTAGTTTACTATATCTCTATTCTATTTCTAACTATGTTAACAACAATCCAACCAAGATTTGAGTGAGTTTTATTTCTAAACTAATTATATACTAAAATTAATAACTACTATTTACGGTTGAATTTAGACAATGGATATGCACATGCCAAGGTTAAGAACGAGTAATGAACTTGATAATCATGATAATTTGGTCATCCTCTTCTTCATATTGCTAGCCAAGAACGTTTGCCTAGAAATTAAAACTTTCGTATTTAATTTCACTTTAGAATCATAAACCATCCGTCTACATTTCTGTGATCAAATGCAATTTATGACCTAACACTCCAATTCCGGTTCCTAAATTGACTAATATGGCTTTCAAGTATATTTCTATCAAGAAAGCACATCAAAACCCAATTTTCCCAAATCAAGTTAAGAACAATACCCTATTAATTCACAACTTTCCAATTTCATGCTCTCTCGAGTGAAATTGGACTTTTTAGATATACATTAATGGTGGCCAATCAATAATGTAATAAACACAAGAATTAATAGAACAACATGCAAGAAGAATAAGAAACCATATCAATTATTACCAACATTCATTACACAAGTTCAAACCCTCAGCAAGAAAGGAATTAGCCACTCATTCTTGGATTAATCATCCTAGAATGAGTGTTAATCATGCATACAATTGAAGGAAAGAAGAAGGGAAGAGAAGAAAACTCTTATCTTTTCTATTCTTCAACTGCCACAAAACCACGTTCCTGCTCTCCACTTCTGAACTCAGGCTAAAAAACTAAAACTAAAAAAAAAAACTTTAAAAATAACCTAAGTGTGCTATTTATACTAGTGGGAAATTTTTCCCTGAATAACAAGCAACGTGTCACGGAGGCCAACGCGGAGCACTGCCTCCGTGACACGGCGTGGACGCGGACCCTCTCTGGAAATTGCAGGGTCCGGATAATTGGCCTCAACGTGGCACGGAGGCCATCGCGGAGGCCTATCTCCGTGCCACGGAGCTGACGTGCAGGCACACTGGAAATTGCCAATTTTATTTCTGCCCAGGCAGTGTGCTACCGCGATGGCAACGTGGCACGGCTCCATCGCGGAGCCACTGTAAAATGTGCCATCCAAGGCCTTTTCCACGCTCGCATCCCATTCCAACTCCGACATAGTTCCAACACGCATTTTAGCTCCTCAAAATCACATTATCCTGCAAAACAAATGCTAATCATGTTGGTTAGTATAAATTCGCATTTTATTACCAAATACATGATATTATATACACATTGCACAACAAACAAGGTAAAAATGATACGTTTGAGTATCACTTGGGCATAAAAATCTGCCCAAGATCACTTACCCCACACTTAAATCCTTGTTCGTCCTCGAACAACACATACACAAATCATGCACATCACATCTCAACCTTTGTCACTATGGTGCAACCATTTTACGCTACGGTCATACCGATTATTCAATTCTTGCAAATCATCAAGAAAACATGCTTGGTCGTACAAGACAATGACCTTAATACATCGAGGCTTCCTAGACTTTTAAGAATTGATTCTTGATATCGGCAAACTCATGCAAATCAACTAATCAAGAAATCCGACACGAAAATCAATCTTTCATCAAGCATGTACCCTCACAACTCGAGAGAAACTTCCCCTTTTTATGTTCATGCAGCACACAAACATGCAAGTAGGGCCATATAAAAATTAATTTCACTCTCTCTCCCAAAAGAATTCACATGCATCATGTCATGACCCATAGGCTTGCCCTTAGTGTATTACTCCACTAATATAAAGAAATGCAATGTAGGATCAAATAGGACTTTTAATGGGTTGTAACTGGGCTATGGATCTAGTATATATATATTGGATTAGCCAATAATAGTCGCTAGCATCCTTAAGCGCCTTTTCAACTCATTCCCATCGACTCATGGACATTGTTCCTCTCTTTTCTCTTTTTCTCCCATTCATGCTGGTTTACTTTCATACAGCCCATTTCATCAGGCACACTTGACACAAAATAGAAGGTTTTCCTGTACCCTCAATTTCATTTAATTACAACGGGTGCCTCTTCAACATCATCTTTTCTTTCCTCACTTTGCTTTTCTTTTCTTTTCACTCTTTTCACTCTTTAACACTTTGGGAAACATTTTCTGTTCTTTATAAGTGCTTAAGAGCTTCTTAAAGACTTTAAGGCTAATGAAAAGAAGGAATAAAGCTTAGTTTATACAATTCTGGACAAAAGAAAGAAATCGTCTAAAGGCTCAACGGGCTGACTAGGGTATACAACATATAAAAAGGTAGAATTTGACAAGAAAAAAAAATGGAAACTAACGGTTAAAACAAAGAAATGCCTACATCCTTTCCAACACTACACCTCCTTCATTTCGTTTTGTATACACACCAGGCAAGTTCTAGACAATTCACAATGACATGGAATAGCAAAACCTCACTCACACTTCATGCACATGCTCGAATCAAGATGCATTCACAGACTCTTTAATTAGTCAATTACATGAATTCAAGATTAAGCCTCAATCATAATGAACCAAATTCTATAGCCTAGGTAACTCAACATATTTATAAAATTGCATGCTTTCAACCGAATCATTTTCACATTTCGAACATCAATTACAACACGCAACAAAATTTTAGCAACCATAAGCAACTACAGTTTATTGATGCAATCCACCAAAGAAATTAAAAACAAAACATCTACTCCTATCGACCACATTTTCCTTAAGACGGTCGTCATCCATCCATCATAGGGAACGGTCACTAACTATGACATCGGTTCAATGGGACTATTCTCGATAAAAGAACCGAATACAAACTCCGAGAAACCCAAAAATAAAACTTCAAAATTGTTGCAACACATCGATCATTTCGATAGAAAATATTTGCAAACTATGCTGATAAATGCAAAATCTTTTCGCAAAAATTTTAAAAAATATCGATCATATCGATAGAAAAAAATATTTACAAAATTTACAAAATATTTACAAAGGCAACCATAACTTTCAAAACACACATCATCAGCCACAACACAAATATATACACATAGATCACAAAATCAGTTCACAACAACAGGGAAAGCACAGACATACATAAACGTCAAGGAAAAATTATACAGCAAGTTTAGAGCCTATGACCCATCACCTAACTACTCCCCACCCCACACTTAAATCGAACACTGTCCCCAGTGTTCACAACAATACAAAGCACAACATATGGGTGGTGGAACTCCCTGCTCAGTCAAAATATTTGACTTCCTCATCCGGTGCTGCGGCCTCGTCGCCCATATCCGAATCGGCTCCATCGTCGTCATCGGACTCTACATCAGAGTCCTCACGATGTGTCTCCTCATCAGTAGGGACGTCGTCATCAGTCGGCTCCACAAAGGCTGGCCCCACCTTGCACAAAGCTCTGGCATTCTCGCCAAAGGGGTAGTCCAGCTCCAGCTGCCATAACTCATCCTCGGTGGCTGGTCTCCCACCTATCCGTAGCTGCAGCATCTACATGCCGAACATACGGGCCATATACTGGTCGTCACGAGCATGTCGCTCGCCCAGAGTCAGCACCGGTCCATGTGTAGTGTCGGGGGCCTTGGTCTTTGTCACATCAAGGGCCCTCCGCTCCAACTGCGGAATGTAATCCAAGGCTTCTTCCTCATTGTCGAGGCCTCGGAGGAAGGTGGTGATGAGTCCGCCAAACCCGTATCTGTGGCCCTGGTGTAGTCTGGCTCTCTTCATGGCGGATATTATGACCGCCCCCACATTAATCTCAAGCCCTTTCATAAGGGCATACACCAGGCAGACACGGTCCCGGTTCACGTTTGTCATATGCACTCCCGGGATCAGACACGAACATACAATATTTAGCCAGATTCTGGCCTCCCTGTTCATCTGCGAATAAGGCAGAGTCTGATGGTAACCCCTCTCTTTGTGTCTGCTCCATCGGGCTGTGGATCGAGCCCCATACAACGTACGTCTGATGTCGGTGTACGGTGGGGTGATGTTTAACTGGCGGAGGACATGGGCGTCTGTGTCCCGCGCTCCCACGATGGCAATAAACTGCTGGGGTTCCAGAGTGACAATCTGCCCTCTGATATTAATAGTATGGCTCCTGATGACCGGGTTCCAGTTGGCGTAGAATTCCCGGACAAAGTGAAGGTTGCACTCCTTAGGCTCCTGAAAAATAAAGCTGAGCCCAGCTTCCTCAATCCTCTGTACAATGCGAGGGAACTCCTGTGCAAGTGGTTCCCTTGCAATATGTTCCTCCGGGAAGTACTTGTTATCCTTATGCTTTGCGTACCATTTCTTCCCTTCATCAGTGACCCATCGTGTCCCGTATCGGCGGTGTTGACCGCGTGGAACAGCAGGTGCAGCTGGGACAGCAGTGCCCAGTCTCATTCTCTTTCTGCCGGTGCCTGAGGTTGAAGCACCCTTGCCTTTATCTTGTCGGCTGGCCATTGTACCTATCAATTTACACAAACAAGCACAACGTTAAGCTAAAAACTTGCTAGCTTCGGCTAAGGTCGGGTTAAACAAAATTTACCCCACACTTAGTCTTTAACAATATTTACAACATTTTGGGCAAGGATAGCTCTATTTACACCCCAAACACAATCAACTATAACATATTGCTTAGTGCGTTCACAAAAATTCGACAGCATAACGGCTAGCGAACTACTCAGACTTCATACAACTAACCCAATCCTACTATCGACCGCTATTCACCCATAGCACTTAGAAACACTAACAAAAACAAAATAAAAACACCAATACAAACCTATTATATACAACTAATCTAAGCAATTCAACCAATTCACATATTATGCACTTTCCCACAAAAATTCGAGAATTAGTCGACTTTCAACAATTATACAATAGTTACCACGACTTATCTCAAATAATAAACACACCCCGGCATCCATTTCATTAAACTATCAAGTTACCCAAGTTAAAATTCAACAACCCCAAGCCCTAGGATAGAGTTCGACAATCAATTTCGAATTATTTACATAATCGACAAGTTCAAATGCCAAATACAACAATCCGAACATAATCAATCACAACATAATTCACCCTCATGTTTAATTTCTACCTAAGGTGGTATGTCTCACCTTAGATGCCCAAAATTGACAAAAATCGCCAAAAAAAATTGAGTTAGACGATGAAAACATACCTTGGAATTGAAGAATCGACGAAAACTTGACGTTTTCCTTGCCTATTAACGTGGCACGTTGCTTGGGGGTAGGGGAATGGGTGTTTTTGTCGCGGAGGGTATAGGGAATGGGGGAAAATGGGCGAAAATCGGGGGTTTATTTAAAGAAAACACGCGGGTCACCCGGAAACCCGGTGTGACCCGGCACTGGGATAAGGGCAACGTGTCACGGAGGGTAACGCGGAGCCCCTCCTCAGTGACACGGAGCCAATGCGTTGGCTTACTGGAATTTTAAAAAATTCCAGATTTGCCTTCAACGTGTCACGGAGGTCAACGCGGAGCATTGCCTCCGTGACACGGCGCCAACGCGCCAGTGCTCTGTTTCACCATCAAATTTTATTTTTCATACCTCGCCTCATTTCCTCGATTCCAAGTATTTTTCCTCCAATATACCTGAAAATCACCTCACTAAAGAAGAATTGGTTAAATTAATAGATTCCCTACTAAAAATTAAAAATTTTACTAAATTACTAAATAAATAAATAAATAAAATTTACTAAATAAAACGCAAATCTAAGCCTAGTCAAGAAAAAGAAAAGAAAATAGAATAAAAGAAAAACTTTACACTAAGGAAAGAAAAAAATATTTTTCACGGGTTGCCTCCCGTGCAGCGCCTGGTTTAACGTCGCGGCTCGACAGCCTTTATGCTCAAGTGTCTACTAGGGAGATGGACGATTTGTCCCGATCATGGTCATCTCCTCAGTAGTTCTCAACCTTGTCTGGTGGCCTACCTAGTAACTCTCGGGAATCACTCAATCCATTTGTATTCCCATGATCAATCACGTTGATCACCGAGAGTTCCTTATAGACAGTCGGGAGCTTAGGTGCCTTGTACACGTCGAACACCTCAACCTTGTCGTGTGCTCGCATTGTGAGTTGACCCGCAGCTACATCGATCAATGCCTTTCCGGTTGCCAAAAAGGGTCGTCCCAAAATAAATGGGACTTCCGCATCTGGTTCAAAATCCAGAACAATGAAATCTACTGGAAAAATGAGGGAGCCTACCTGCACTAGCACATCCTCAACAATGCCATCCGGCTTAGCTAAAGACCTGTTTGCTAGCTGCAAGATCACTGTTGTAGGTCTAGGACTCCCTAGCCCTAACTTTCTGAATACCGAAGATGGCATCAGATTTATACTTGCCCCCAAGTCGCATAACCCACGAGCTCGGATACTTTGCCCAATCGTCAGCTGGATAGTAAAACTTCCAGGACCCTTCAGTTTAGTGGGCAACCTGTTCTGAATACGGGATGTGCATTCCTCCGTTAAAGCCACCGTGGCATACTCAGTCAAGCGACTTTTGTTGGCCACGATGTCTTTGATATACTTTGCATATTTTGGCACACCCTGCAAGACATCAACAAGAGGTAAGTTAACATGTACCTATTTAAGTACCTCCATGAATTTCTGGAAACACGCCTCCTTCTTGTGTTTCTTAAGTCGTTGAGGGAACAGGGGTGGAGGCCTTGCTGGTTCAGCTTCTTTGGTCTTCCCCGTATCTGAGGTTTGTTCTCCCTCAACATCTGCTGCTCCTGACTTCTGAGGCGGTCTTTCTAGTTCCACCTCCTTTAATTGTAAACCACTCCTCGTGGTCACTGCATTTACCTGCTTAGGATTGGGATCCGTGTCGCTAGGTAGTCCTCCCCTTGGTCTAGTATTTTGGGCACTAGCAAATTTCCCAAACTGATATTCAAGAGCCTTGGTTGCCAATTGATTGTTCTTTACTTCGGCTGCCAATTTGACATAGTCAGCCTACAATTGTGCCTGGTTGGCAATCATGGTCTTGAACATTTCCTCAATAGTCGGTGATGGTGGTGGAGGAGGGGCATTGTGATTTCTAAACTGATTCTGATAGCCTTGTTGCCCTCCTTGGTTTCTGTGCATACCCTGCCCTGAACCCTGGCCTTGTTGATTGTTGCTACCCCACGAAAAATTCGGATGATTCCTCCAGTTCGAGTTGTAGCCACCACCAAACTGCTGTTGATTCCTCTGTGCATTGCCCACAAAGTTGACAGAATCAGGATTTGCACCACAGCATTCAGCTGAATGCTCACTACTACCACACACTTCACACCACATCTGTTGGACTACATTGACTGAGGCTGATGGCTGGTTCAAATTCATATTGCTGAAGTGAGTGTTTAAATGATTTTGCAAAGTGGCTATCTATGCAGCGATAGCTGTGAATCCATCCACTTCAAGCACTCCCGCTGCTTTCCTTGCTCCACCTCTTGAAGAATCTGCATTCCATTCCGGATTGCCTTGTGAAATTCGGTTGAGCAAAGTGTAAAGCTCCTCATAAGTCTTCTCCAGCGCTTGCCCTCCAGCTGCTGAGTCTAACAAAATTTTAGTGTGGGGTTCCAAACCCTCAATAAAAGTGTGGACCAACACCTCGTTTGACTGATGATGACGAGGACAGTCTCGCAACATGGACTTGAATCTTTCCCAGGCTTGATAAAGATTTTCTCCTTCCCTCTGTTTAAAACTTAGAATCTGACTTCTAAGTTTAGCTGTTTTACCTGAAGGGAAAAATCTGATCAAAAACTTCCTTGCAAGATCATCCCACGTTGATATAGAGTTGGGTGGTTCAGCTTTTAACCACCTCTTGGCTTCACCCAGTAAGGAAAATGGAAATAAGGTGAGCCGAACATAATCAGGTGACACTCCAGCGGGGATGTAAGTGTCACTTATCTCCAAGAAGTTCTGGAGATGTTGTTGCGGATCTTCGTGAGGGAGATAGGTAAACTGCCCGCTAGTGTGCAAAAGTTGCACCATATTTTGCTTTAACTCAAATCTCCCCCCAGGCTCTAGTTTGCGGATGCTGGAATGTACATTATTAGCGTGTGGGATTGCCACCTCGCGAACCGGCCTGGCTGCTACTTCCTGGGGCACTAACACTGCCCGCACAACTGGTGGATTTGGTTGCTCCATCATAGACTGTTTAAGCAACTGCAGCTTCTTCCGAAGAGCTTCTCTATGTTGACTGTGCAATTCACGTTCTGGCTCTAAGTACGATTCCACCAGCTCCTTGTCCCTTGCCAGTGTTCACAGAAATAAAAATCTGCAAAATACAGGCTAAGACCAAGTTGTTAACACTTAAGAAAATAAAAATACAAATACAGTAAATTTACACTAAACACAATTTTACAAATCGCCTAGCCTCCCCGGCAACGGCGCCAAAAACTTGTTGCGCGCGTATCGCTGCTCGGTATATATCAAAAACCGACACGTAAGTGTACGTGGTCAAACAAGTAATAAAGTGGATAAGTAGCCAAGTATCGATCCAAGGAGGCTGCTCTAGATATGCAAAACTGCCTAGTTTACTATATCTCTATTCTATTTCTAACTATGTTAACAACAATCCAACCAAGATTTGAGTGAGTTTTGTTTCTAAACTAATTATATACTAAAATTAATAACTACTATTTACGGTTGAATTTAGACAATGGATATGAACATGCCAAGGTTAAGAACGAGTAATGAACTTGATAATCATGATAATTTGGTCATCCTCTTCTTTATATTGCTAGCCAAGAACGTTTGCCTAGAAATTAAAACTTTCGTATTTAATTTCACTTTAGAATCATAAACCATCCGTCTACATTTCTGTGATCAAATGCAATTTATGACCTAACACTCCAATTCCGGTTCCTAAATTGACTAATACGGCTTTCAAGTATATTTCTTTCAAGAAAGCACATCAAAACCCAATTTTCCCAAATCAAGTTAAGAACAATACCCTATTAATTCACAACTTTCCAATTTCATGCTCTCTCGAGTGAAATTGGACTTTTTAGATATACATTAATGGTGGCCAATCAATAATGTAATAAACACAAGAATTAATAGAACAACATGCAAGAAGAATAAGAAACCATATCAATTATTACCAACATTCATTACACAAGTTAAAACCCTCAGCAAGAAAGGAATTAGCCACTCATTCTTGGATTAATCATCCTAGAATGAGTGTTAATCATGCATACAATTGAAGGAAAGAAGAAGGGAAGAGAAGAAAACTCTTATCTTTTCTATTCTTCAACTGCCACAAAACCACGTTCCTGCTCTCCACTTCTGAACTCAGGCTAAAAAACTAAAACTAAAAAAAAACCTTAAAAATAACCTAAGTGTGCAATTTATACTAGTGGGAAATTTTTCCCGGAATAACAAGCAACGTGTCACGGAGGCCAACGCGAAGCACTGCCTCCGTGACACGGCGTGGACGCGGACCCTCTCTGGAAATTGCAGGGTCCGGATAATTGGCCTCAACGTGGCACGGAGGCCATCGCGGAGGCCTATCTCCGTGCCACGGAGCTGACGTGCAGGCACACTGGAAATTGCCAATTTTATTTCTGCCCAGGCAGTGTGCTACCGCGATGGAAGCGTGGCACGGCTCCATCGCGGAGCCACTGTAAAATGTGCCATCCAAGGCCTTTTCCATGCTCGCATCCCAGTCCACTCCGACATAGTTCCAACACGCATTTTAGCTCCTCAAAATCACATTATCCTGCAAAACAAATGCTAATCATGTTGATTAGTATAAATTCGCATTTTATTACCAAATACATGATATTATATACACATTGCACAACAAACAAGGTAAAAATGATACGTTTGAGTATCACTTGGGCATATAAATCTGCCCAAGATCAAAGCATTCGTTAGTCTAAAAGACATAACTACAAACTCATAATGACCATACCGCATCCTGAAGACTGTCTTCGGGATGTCACTCTCCCGAACCCTGAGCTGATGGTATCGGGACTTGAGATCTATCTTCAAAAAGCACTCGGCACCCTGAAGCTGGTTAATAAAATCATCAATCCTGGGGAGAGGATACCTGTTCTTGATGGTGACCTTGTTCAATTGCTGATAATCAATACATATACGAAGAGAGCCATTTTTCTTTCGGACAAATAGAACTGGTGCACCCCATGGGAATTTGCTCGGTATAATGAAACCCTAATCTAAAAGGTCACTCAGCTGCTCCTTCAACTCCTTTAACTCAGTTGGGGCCATTCTATAAGGAGGAATAGATATAGGCTGTATATGGGGAAGAAGGTCAATACCAAAATCAAACTCCCGCTTGGGAGGGATTCCTGGTAAATCATCTGGGAAGACTTCTGGATATTCGCATACTATTGGGACTGACTGGATAGTTGTGGTCTTAGACGTAGAATTCTTAACCCTAACTAGATGGTATACACAACCTTTGGAAATCATCTTTCTGGGCTTAAGATAGGAAATGAAGCAACCTACAGGCACAGGTGAACTACCTTCCACTTTATGATTGGATCACCCGAAAATCTAAACTCTACTGCCCGGGTTCTACAATTAACTAAGACATAACATGCAAATAGCCAATCCATGTCTAGGATAACATCAAAGATAGTCATGGATAACTCTACTAGATCTACTGAGCTGACTTTCTGAAGGACTATGACTGGGAAACTTCTATACACCAATCTAGCTACAACTAAATCTCCCACTAGAGTAGAGACTAAGAAGGGTTCTGAAAAGATTTTGGGACTGACTCCGAAACTACTAGCTACATAAGGTGTCCCAAATGACAAGATAGCCCCTGTATCCAACATACACATCAAGATGGAAAACTCGCAACATACTAGTGACTACATCCTAGGAGACCTCCTGCTCCTGGAGGGATGCTAGGGCATAGAATCTATTTTGGTGTTGACCACCACCTGTGCTAGTAGATGCCCCCTGCTAGGCTGGGAGTGTAGGTGGAGCTGCTGAACTAGAAACTAGGCCTCGGCCCCTATCATGGCCCTACCTAGATGCTGAGCAATCTCTAAGCATATGTCCGGGCTTTCTACACTTGAAGCAAGCACCTGTACTTCCCAAACACTGACCCGTGTGCCTCCGACCACACCTACCACAAACTGGAATATTGGAATCTGCGGATCTGCTGCTTTGACCCCTATAGAGTGATGCTCATCCTCTCTGGTCATGTCTAGGTTTGGATGGCACACTCATTGCTGAAGATGTTAGGGCTGAAGATCTCTGTGGGTCTGCTATCAGTGCCCACCACCTGGCCTCAGCAGAGAGAACCTATAGTTGTCTGTCCTAGACCTCTTGGACTCTCTCTCACTCAGATACGTAGCCTCCATATGCTGGGCATACAAGACTATTCGAGGGAAATCCATATCCTGATGGAGCATAGAGGTTCTGCAATCCTTGTCTAAATAGTCTGCCACCCCATGAACAATCCTGCTCACTCGCACCCTCTGATCAACCACTAACTCTGGGACATACTTTGACAGATGAGTGAACTCTAGGTCATACTCCTGCATTGTCATCTTTCCCTGTTTAAGATTCACAAACTCGGCTTCCTTCAACTCCCTCATCTCATGAGGGGAGAACCAATCTAGAAAAGTGAGGTGAAACTCCTCCTAACTGATATGGCTTGCTCGTGCTGCCTTACTATCTTTCCACTGTCTAAACCAAATGTGTAAAACCCCCGTCAACTGATATGAGGCCAAATCAACACACTCTTCTCCATTCACCCCCATGACCTGATTGATCTTTGAAATCTCGTTAATAAACATATGTGCATCCTCATCCACCTTTGACCCAAGAAACTCTGGTGGGTTCATCCTTAAGAAATCTTTGACTCTTGCTACCGCTACTTTCTCATTCTACAGGACATGCGCCACTACCTTCAGGTTGACCTGGGAGGTCAAGGCTTGCGCTAGAATCTGAATGGCTGCCCTGAATTCAACGTGGGCAACCAGCTCCGGTGCATGGTGCTCATGGACTGGTGGGGCTTGTTAGTGCTTGCCTCCATTGCCATCCTCCTGGTCATTTCCATTTCCATTTCTCCTACCGTTAACTCTATGAGGAGGAATGATTCTGCAATCGCGAATAGCATGAGCTAGAAGGAGATAGAGAAATTTCATCGCACGATATAGATCATGAAAGAAGGGAACAATTCCTAAATGTCTCGCAACCTCTTCGTCATAAGTGTGGCGCACTTCACACCCATTGAAAAGACTCTACTTAACGCGGCATTCAGTAACCCTAGGACACTTTCAAACCTATTGCTCTGATATCAAGTTTGTCACGATTTGAGAATGGGCCCAGATCGAGACACGGGACAAGGAGCCCCAGGAGACCCCAAGTTGACCCATTGAACATACAACTAACGACATCCTTGATTGCGAGGTTGATTTTAAGGTCCCTACCATTTTCGGCAACCATTCCTTGCCACTGGGAGAGCCTTAGTAGATGTGAAGGCTGGCCAATTAAAGTTAAGACTCCATAAAGAAGAGGTCACCTTCAATGTCTGCCGGTCAATGAAGCAACCAAAGGAGTATAGAGTTTTCTCAACAATAGAGGATGAACCTGAGTTCCTTGATAAAGTGTGAGAGTCCAGAGACTTGCGTCGTGTCGCGACGTTAAATCAGACGCTTCTTGGGAGGCAACCCAAGTGGTGGTTTGGTAAATCTTTAGTAACCGAACCACCTATGTAATGCCGCGATGTTAAATCAAGAGCTTCTTGGGAGGCATCCCAAGTTGATTAACTTATGTGTTTCATTGGGGAGGGGAAACAAAAACAGGTGGCAGAAAAATTTCTGAACAGACAGGTGCTACAGTTCTCAGTACGACTTATAAGAGTTTTTTACGAGCCATAGCACGAGTCGTGGTGAAAAATAGAGATATATTTTAGTGCATGAGTTCGGGGTACTATCACGACCCGAACATAGGCCCGGATCGAGACACAGGACAAGGAGCCCTGAAAGACCCCAAGTCGACCTATGGCATGAACATACAACTCAATCAAATAAAGTGGAAGACTTAATGTAATAAACATAGCGGAAGTCTAAGCATAACATACAATCCATAAATCCAACACAAGTCTGAAGCTGAATATAATCTATTGTCTGAAAAGCCTTTAAGTCTGATGAGTTGATGGGATAATGTCACCACACGAACGTACACCCCTAATCAGAGACACAGGACAAGGGACCCCGAGAGACCCAAAGTCAACCCATGGCACATGCAGACAACTAATCTCATTCAATTAAGCGGAATGATAATCATGAAAACATAGCGGATACATATTTATAGCATAACATCAGGAAATACAATACATATACATAGTTGAGGACTACATACTCGTCTGAAAGCCTCTAATACATAAGACGGGTTGATGGGACAACATCCCCAACTAACCCGACCAATACCAAAACATAAACATCATGAAAGTCTATCAAATGGCCCTCAGAACATGAGGATTCACCAATAAGCTGAAAGTGTAAGCTGGGATGGACTAAGGGTGAAGATGGGCCTGAGATCTGGATCTTGTATCATGAAATGATACAACATAGAAACTATGCGGTCAGTACGTGGATTGTGCCGAGTATGCAAGGTAAGCAAAACTGACATTTAAATGGAAATAAAACTCATAAATAATCATAGGAGAAGGATATCATGCTTGCATCATAAACTTCGTAAGTAAACATAAGGCTCAAGACTTTCAAATCATTCCTAAAGTGTTCATAATTATAATCATAAATAACTTTATCAAAACATAACTTGAGCCAATAACATAAATATAGCAATGCATAAAACATGCGGAACAGTGGGAGAACTCATCATAACTGACACCATCATGGTAGATCCTTTCATGATGAGCCAACTATCTCACTTAAGTGGGCAGAGCTGACCCTGGCTTGCCAGGTGAGGGTCATGCACTAGGCGTGATATAACATTTGAGGGGATCGGTATCAATATGATATATATTACATTAGAACCCATGGTGGGATGTGGTTACGAGACACTGGCGTAGTCCTTTGAATGCCGGGTTGCTTGGTGCTAGACACGGCTCCCAAAAATATGCATATAGGCTCATACGTAAATCAATAACATCATGCATTAGAATTCAATGGCTAAAATATAACATTTATCATCATTGATCCCCTTTAAAACATGCTTAGCCAAGAATCAAAGGCCCTTTTCATCGGCCAATATCATAAATTGATAAACCATATAATTTTTTCATAAATCGCAAATCATTCTTCAACATGTGGTCATTTCCCAATACTTTGACATACTCAGATCTTTCAAAAATATTCCAATTAACATGGGTAACTTGAAATCATGTTTTTCCATCATCAATAAACTCAAAATATTGAATATTCATCATAAATCATAACTTTCATGAACCTTCATGAATGGGCATTTTAGATTTAAAAAGCTTGAAACACGATTTTAAAGAAACTAATATAAAACCTTCTCATCCTTCATAATTCAATTATTAAAACTCAATTAAATCATACCCATAAAGAGAAATCACATTTTCATGCATTTAGGTAAAACCCCATAGAACTTGGACAGGAGAATTCATGATTTAATATGACATTTGGGCATGGGCGTGAAAGGATTTCACCCATTCTAAATCCTACATACCTGGTAATGGATTGATTTCAATGTTCCTTGAATACTCACAAAGAAATTGGTGGAAACTTGGAGGAGAAGGCCTTGAATCTCCCTAAAACCTCTCTGAAGCCCTTGCATGGGAATGGGTATGCATTAGGGACTTATCCCACCATAAAACACTAGAAAAATACACAAAATGACGTAGTTTGGGATCTTAGCATAGAAAAGTCAAAAATTCCCTTAAAATTATTTCCCTAAAAAATATTCTGGACGGACCAACGACCGACCCAATGGGTCATTACACCAAACCATGACTCATGGTATCGAGTCATTGGATCCACTGCCCCATGACATCCTCGGATTCTTACCACGACTCATTAGGAAAAGTCACTTCTTCAATCAACGGATCGTTGGATCGACCGTTGTCAACCCCTTGACCATACTGACTTTTATTTCCACGAGCCTCACTAATACCCGTGGTGGCATCCAACAAGTTGTGGTCTCCATCTGTTGTATGCACTGGAAATTCATTTCCCTCTACCACGACATCAAGCAACGGGTCATTGTAACTAACGACGGGTCGTTGCATGAACCGTTACTTCCCAAACTTTCTCAGGTCAATACTTCCCACGGGTACAAACAACGACTCATTGTTTGAAACAACGAGTCGTCACTTCGCTCGTTACATCCACTACCTCCCGAGCCCTTGAAACCACGACTAGCTCCAACGAACCGTTTGTTGAATTCATAATCCGTTGGGTTGTCCTTTCTGTGGTGCTTCTTCTAGTTTTCTCCAATTTTTAACTTCCAAACTCCCGGGTCTATTCTTACGCCTTCTCGGGGTATTACAATATCTCCTCCTTGGGAACATTCGTCCTCGAATGTAGGAAACAAGCAGCAATAGAGACATACAATTCACCATATTCAATAATAATCATTTTAACCCAAAGATTGATGGAATGACTACCTTCGAGAAGATACACATAGCTGCACCGAATTCAGACCTCACATACATTGATCATAACATAAATCAAACTTGCGCACATGGAAAAAATCATGTAAACTAAATAGAGTCATAGGGAAAAACTAATACCCCAAGCCAAAACTGAGCCGGTAGAGAACAAATGTGGGTACTAGCTATCATATCCACTTCGGCTTCCCACGTAGCTCCCTCAACATGCTGATTTCTCCACAATACTTTAACTGAAGCTACATCCTTGTTCCTTAGCTTATGGACTTGACGATCTAAGTTTTTTTACAAGAATTTCTTCATAGCTGAGGCAATCCTTTACACCAACATTGTCTTCTGAGACTACCAAAGCTGGATTGCCCAAGCACTTTTTCAAGAGTGATACACGAAACACGGGATGAACTAAAGCTAACTCGGAAGGCAAGTCCAACTCATATGCAACTTTACCAACTCTTCCCACAACCAGGTAGGGACCAACATATCAGGGACTGAGCCTCCCTTTCTTTCCAAATCGCATCACTCCCTTCATGGGAGAATACCCTTAAAAACACCCAAACGTCAACCTCAACTCAAGATCCCTCCTCCTTGCATCCGCATAAGACTTTTGGTGGCTAGGGCTATTTTCAATCCTTCCCTTATTATGTAAACCTCCTCCATAGCTTCATGAACTGAATTTGGCCCTATCATGGTTGCCTTACCAACCTCAAACCATACGAGGGGCGATTTTTCATCTCTGCCCGTAAAGAGCCTCAAACGGAGCCATCCCAATGCTGGCATGGTAACTGTTATTGTGGGTAAACTCAATAGGAGGCAATGGTCATCCCAACTACCCTGTTATTGAAGTACCCATCTCCCCCTTTAGAACAACCTCTACCTTCTGATTTGAACGACCACCTCCGACTTTACTAAGATAGGATCCTCACCTTACCTAGCTTTTGCCTCGGTCATCAAGAAAAATTCCGACCCATCCTGAACCATGACACCACACCTTATACTTAGAATCATGCTAAAAACATAAAACGTTCAAATCCACCCAAAGCTCATCCTGAATCCTCCGAACTCAACGCACATATGCAATTCAACTATTAAACATACTTCGGACCTTTTGGGATCATCAAACCACCTATATGAGGTTGTTTCTATCGAAAGTTGACCATGGTCAAACTCAACTTCCTTAAATTTCCCGACTTAACCAAAAGTCTAATTTACTCCTGAATCACCTCCAGCCCTATGCAACTACCCAACTAAGTTATAAATCACAATCTGGTACTATTAGCACTTTCAGAACCCAAACTCGAGCTCGTTAACTTTAAATATTGACTTTAGTCAAACTTCTCAAACTTCAAACCTGCCAAAAACCTAGAATCTTATCCAATCTTCATTGGATCATCTTGGAAATTGTGTCATCCATCCCCGCAAGTCATAAGTAGTGAAATACAGATACGGAAAGGTTCAAACTAGAGAAACGGGTCAAAATCATGACATGACCATGTGGGTTGTTGAACTTCTAGGTTTTGGCCAATCATTACACTTTCTGAACTTCTACATGCCTGGAACCTATAGCAGGGTTAGGGAGTTATCCTGGACATACAAATCTTAACTATCATTTACATTGTAGGGATCACCGATAGAGCCTCGAGTAAGGAAATCATGAGCATGAATTGTTCAAGGAATCCAAGCTGGGCATGTACCTGCTATAACACGATTCTCATGAGCCGATAAGGCAGATCTTAAGGACTGAGTTTATAAAGTCAAGCGTACTAAGGGATATGAGCTCACATACGCAGCGAGGGTTATGACATGAAGCTGAATTTATGCTGTCATAGAGTAATGTTAGAATCGTTGACTGACGGGGTTGCCCATCATCTTAGAGTTCTGAACGTAAGCATGGGTTAAGCATAACATCAAGCGACATACGAGAGAAACATCTAAATGAGAATGGGTTGACTATCCCTAAGTACCATCTCTAGAACTTCTTTGCTAAAACTTTAGACCTAACATGACTCTTCACTTACCATCTCTCTCCTGGATTAGAGTTACCATTCTAGGGCTCTCGGACCCTTTGTTACAATTGCACTAATATCAGTAGCTCCAGGTTGCTCATTCACCTCCAAAGCTATCACTGAATATTTCATACTCTTAGCCATTTCCTACCTCCCACAAAATAGGTCTCAAACTAGGGTGCATACAGGAATTCCGTACCTTGTATTATAGGCTCTCGGTACTAGAAATTGGGGTAGGTTCAATGGAAAAGCTTATAACATACCTGAGATGTACATTTGAGGTCGACCACCACTCACTCTTGACACCCTGTGCTGTGAAAGTGGGAGACTTGCTGGAACTATTGGAGAGGGATTCAGGGCACGACCTTTCTGACCATCCTGCTTGGCTGCAGCGCAATCCCTGTGTTTATGACCGAGTTGGCCATAATAAAAGTAAATATCTAAACCTGCCAAGCATTCTCCTGGGTGGTGCTTTCTGTAGTGCCCGCAAGTTAGGTAAGTAATCTTTCGCACCCGGGGCTTGTATCCCTGAGCTTGGGCTTGAGACTTCTGACGGATTTGAGAATGACTCCCCCTACTCAACCCTTGTTGGGACCCCTCAAGGTCATCAGCCCTAGGCCTCTTATTCTCCCTCCTTCCTCCTCTATACTTCCCAACCACATTCAAGTTACCAACCTCCGGTAGGCTCTCCTTTTGAGTCCTTGAGTCCCAATAGATGCTGCTTCCCCGATAGGGTTCAGCGGTGCAATAGCCCGCTGGTTGATCTTGGGCAGATTTATATACCCAAGTGATACTCAAACGTATCATTTTCTCCTTGTTTAGTGTGCAATGTGTACACATTTTTATGTAATTGGTAATAAAATGTGAATTTATACTAACCAACATGATTAGCATTGTCTTGTAGGTAAAACATGATTTTGAGGAGCTAAAATGCATGTTGGAACAATATCAGAGTTGGACTTGGATGCGAGCACGAAAAAGACATTGGACTGCACAATGTAAAGGGGCTCCGCGATGGAGCCGTGCCACGCTACCATCGCGGAGGCACACTGCCTGGAGGGTGATTAATTTGTCAATTTCCAGTGAAGCCTCGCGACAGCTCCGTGGCACGGAGGCAAGCCACCGCGTTGCATGCCGTGCCACGTTGAGGCTCTATTCCCGGACCCCAGATTTCCAGTAAGGGTCCGCGTTCACGCCGTGTCACGGAGGCAATGCTCCGCGTTGGCCTCCGTGACACGTTGCTTGTTATTCCGAGAAAAATTCCCAATAGTATAAATAGAACACTTAGGCTTATTTTTAATTAATTCAGACTTGGTGGAGCAAGGACGTGGGTTACAGGCAGTTGAGGGACGAAAAAGCTAAGGGTTTTTCTCTCTTTCTTTCTTCTTTCAATCAATTGTTTGTATGATTAACACTTGTTTTAGGATGATTAATCCACAAATGAGTGGCTAATTCTCTTCCTTGCTGAGGTTATGAACAATGGTGATGAATTTTGTTTATTGAATTGTATGGTTTTTCATCTTCTTCTTCTATGTTGTTCTATTAATTCTTGTTTCTACTGCATTAGTGTGTGGCCGACATTAATGTACATCTAAAAAGTCCGATTTCACTCGAGAGAGCATGAAATTGGAAAGTTGTGAATTAATAGGGTATTGTTCTTAACTTGATTTGGGAAAATTGGGTTTTGATGTGCTTTCCTGATAGAAATATACTTGAAAGCCGTATTAGTCAATTTAGGAACTGGAATTGTATTGCTAGGTCATAAATTGCATTTGATCACAGAAATGTAGACGGATGGTTTATGATTCTAAAGTGAGATTAAATACGAGAGTTTTAATCTCTAGGCTAATGTTCTTGGCTAGCAACTAGAAGAGAAGAATAACCGAATTATGATTATAATCAAGTTCATTACTTGTTCTTAACCTTGGCATGCTCATATCCATAGTTTCAATTCAAAGTAGATATTTGTTAATAGTTTTAGTATATAATTTATAAACAAAAATTATTTAACTTTTGGTTACGTTGTTGTCAGCATATATAGAAGTAAGATAGAATATAGTATACTTGAGCAATTTTTACTTATCCAGAGTCTCCTTGGTTCGATACTTGGCTTACTTAGCCACTTTATTACTTGTTTGACCACGTGCACTTGCGTGTCGGTTTTTAACCCATATAGCAAACCACCGAACAAGTTTTTGGCGCCGTTGCCGGGGAGACTAGGCAATTGGTGAAATTGTATTAAGTGTAAATTTACTGTATTGTTTATTTTATTTTCTTAAGTGTTGACAACTTGGTCTTAGCCTGTATTTTGCAGACTTGATTTCTGTGAACACTGGCAAAGGACAAGGAGCTGGTGGAATCTTATATAGATCCTAAATGTGAATTTCATAGTAAACGCAGAGAAGCTCTACAAAAGAAGCTGCAGTTGCTCAGACAGACTATGATGGAGCAACAAAATCCACCGATTGTGAGGGCAGTGTTAGTGCCCGACGAAGCAGCAGCAAGGCCGGTTCGCGAGGTGGCAATCCCACATGCCAACAATGTACATTCAAGTATCCGCAAACCAGAGCCTGGAGGGAGATTTGAACTAAAGCAGAACATGGTTCAACTATTGCACACAAGCGGGCAATTTACCGGTCTCCCTCATGAAGACCCACAACAGCATCTCCAAAACTTTTTGGAGATAAGTGAACACTTATATACCCACTGGAGTGTCACCTGATTATGTTCGGCTCACACTATTTCCATTTTCCTTACTTCGTGAAGCCAAGAGGTGGTTAAAAGCTGAACCACCAAATCGATGCGGCTGCGGGTCAACTTATGATGCGAGCACATGACAAGGTAGAGGTGTTCG
Source organism: Datura wrightii (assembly GCA_035772735.1). NCBI lineage: Eukaryota > Viridiplantae > Streptophyta > Magnoliopsida > Solanales > Solanaceae > Datura > Datura wrightii. The sequence continues at coordinate 105,817,421 of JASDFA010000007.1, forward strand.
ATGTATACAAAGCACCCAAGCTCCCGATGGTAAATGAAGAACTCTCGGTGATCAATGTAATTGATCATGGGAATGCTAAACAAATGAATGATTCCCGAGAGTTGATGGGAAGACCACCAGATAAGGGTGAGCACTACTGGGGGGAGGACAATGATCGTGAAAAATCATCCATCACCCTAGTGGATAAGTGAGCATAAAGGACGTCGAGCCGCGACAGTAAACCAGGCGCTGCACGGGAGGCAACCCGTGAAAAGTATTTTTTTTTCTTTTGTTTTGTAAAGTGTAAATAGATTTCATTTTATTTTTCTTTTTCTTGATTTAGTACAAAATTTTTGTTTTAGTTAGTATTGTTCATCTTAATTAGGGAAATCTATTAATCTAACCAATTTTATTTAGTAAGGTGATTTTCAGGTCAAATGGAGAAAAATGTGCACGGAATCGTGAAGGAAAAGGCAAGGTATGAAAAAATGAATAAAATGAAGGGACAGTGAGCTGGGGCGATGTCTCTGTGTCACGGAGGAGGACCTCCGCATTACCCTCCGTGACACGTTGAGGTTAAATCTAAAATTTTTAAAAATTCCAGTAGGCCATCGCGATAGCTCCGTGTCACGGAGGAGGGGCTCCGCGTTACCCTCCGTGACCCGTTGCCCTATATTTTGTGACGAGTCACACCGGGTTGCCGGGTGACCCGCGTGTTTTCTTCATTTTAAACCCCAAAAACCCCCTTTTCCCTTCATTTTCTTACTTCTCGGCGACCAAACACCCGAATTTCCCTCCCCCATCAACATGTCACGGTATTAAGCAAAGCAATTACCGAGTTTCTTCGATTATTCAACTTAAAGGTATGTTTTCCTATTCTCTCTCAAGTTTTTGTCGATTTTAGTCGAATTTGAGCATGGGAGGTGAGATAAATCACCCTAAGTCGAAATTTAGCATGAAATTGAGTTATTCTTTGATTGATAAATGTTCGGAATATTGTAATACACGTTTGAACTTGTCGATTGCATGAATGATTCGAATTTGATTGTGAAATTCAATTCTAGGGCTTTGGTTGTTGAATTCGAAATGGGTAACTTGGTAAATTGGTGAATTATATGTCGGGGTGTGCTTGTGAATTGAGATAAGTCGTTGTAAATATTGTTTTAATGTAATAGACGACGAATTCTCGGGATTTTGGGAAAATGTCAAAATTGTTCGAATTGGTTGGTTACATAGGTTCATATGTATATAGAAATTTTGTTGTTGTTTTTGTGTGTTGTTTTCGTTGCTAAGTGCGATGGTTGAATTGCTGGCGATGGTAGGATTGGGATTAGCTGTATGAAGTCTGAGTAGTACGCTAAAGTTATACTATCGAAATTTTCTTTGCGAACGCACTAAGCATAAATTGTATAGTTGTTTGTTTTTGGTGTAAATAAAGTGATCCTTGCTGTAGTATCGTAACCGTAGCTAAGGACTAAGTGTGGGGTAAACTTAGCTTAACCCGACCTTAACCGAAGCTAATATGCATTTAACTTGACATGGTCTTGTTTATTTGTGTTGACAGGTATAATGGCAAGTAGGCAGGATAAGGGTAGGGGTGCATCTACTTCAGGCACCGGGAGAAAACGACTTAGATTGGGCACAGCAGTCCCAGCTGCACCAGCAGTTCCGCGTGACCTACACCGCCAATACGGAACGAGGTGGGTAACCGATGAAGGGAAGAAGTGGTATGCTAAACACAAGGAAAATAAATACTTCCCTGAGGAGCATATTGCACGGGAACCACTAGCACAGGAGTTCCCCCGCATAGTGCAAAGGATCGAGGCAGCTGGGCTCAACTTCATATTTCAGGAGCCCAAGGAATGCAACCTTCATCTAGTCCGGGAGTTCTATGCAAATTGGAATCCGGCAATCATAAGCCACACAATAAAAATCAGAGGGCAGATTGTCACTCTGGAACCCCAGCAATTGAATGCCATCATTGGAGCGCGGGACACAGACGCCCACGTTCTCCGCCAGCTGAACATCACCCCACCATATGCCGATATCAGATGCACATTGTGTGGGGCTCGATCCACAGCCAGATGGAGCAGACATAAGGAGAGGGGTTACCACCAGACTCTGTCGTATTCTCAAATGAACAGGGAGGCCAGAATATGGCTGAAGATAGTCTGTTCGTGCTTAATCCCGGGGGTGCATATGACTGATGTGACCCGGGACCGTGTCTGCCTGGTGTATGCCCTGATGAAAGGGCTAGAGATTAATGTTGGGGCGGTCATCATAACTGTCATGAAGAGAGCCCGACTACACCAGGGCCACAGGTATGGGTTTGGAGGACTTATCACCACCTTCCTCCGGGGCCTCGACGTCGAGGAAGAGGCTTTGGACTACATCCCGCAGTTGGAGCGGAGGGCCCTTGATGTGACCAAAACTAAGGCCCCCGACACCACAGACGGGCCAGTGCTGACACTTGGCGAGCGACATGCTCGCGACGACGAGTACATGGCATGGATGTTTGGTATGCAAATGCTTCAGCTTCGGATTGGTGGGAGACCAGCCACGGAGGAGGAGCTATGGCAGCTGGAGCTGGATTACCCATTTGGCGAAAACACCAGGGCTTTATGCCGAGTGGGGCCAGCCTTTGTAGAGCCCACTGACGATGATGTCCCCACGGACGAGGAGACACGTCGGGAGGACTCCGATGTGGAGTCCGATGACGACGACGGAGGTGACTCGGACATGGGCGATGAGGCAGCAGCACCGGATGAAGAAGTCGAATATTTCGACTGATCAGGGAGTGCCACCATCCAATTTTGTGATTTTTAAGTTTTGTGAACACTGGGGACAGTGTTCGATTTAAGTGTGGGGTGGGGAGTAATTAGGTGCTGGGGCTAGGCTGGTTTTCTTGTATGTTCTTTCCTCTGTTTGTTTTGTATGTTTATGTTGCCCTGTGTTTGTGAAGTGCAAACTGGTTTGTATCTGTATATATTTGTGGTAATTGATGATGTGTGTTGTGAAATGTTGTGGTTTGCCAGGTAATTCTGTAGAAAAAAAAATTGTAAATATTTTCTTATGTTTTTTTCTCTATCGAAATGATCGATATTTTTAAAATTTTGCGAAATTTTTTTGTATATATTAAAATATTTTGTAAATATTTTTCCATCGAAATGATCGATGTGTTGCAAAATTTTTCAATTTTTATTTTTGGGTTTCTCGGAGTTTGTTTTCGGTTCTTTTACCGAGAATAGTCCCATTGAACCGAAGTCATAGTTAGTGACCGTTCCCTATGATGGATGGATGACGACCGTCTTAAGGGAAATGTAGTCGGTAGGAGTAGTAATTTTAATTTGTTTTCAGTTTTTTTCTTTGGTGGATTGCATCACGGAACCTGTAGTTACTATATGGTTGTGAAATTATGGTTGCGTGTTGTAACTGATATTCAAAATGTAAAAGTGATTCGGTTGAAAGCATGCAATTTTGTAAATATGTTGAGTTACCTGGGCTGTAGAATTCAATTCGGTGTGATTGAGGCTTAATTTTGAATTCATGTAATTGGCTAATTAAAGAGTCTGTGAATGCATCTTGAATTGAGCATGTGCATGAAGTGTGAAGTGAGGTGTTGTTATTCCATGCTATTGTGAAGTGTCTAGAACTTGCCTGGTGTGTGTACAAAACGAAATGAAGGAGGTGTAGTGTTGGAAAGGATGTAGGCATTTCTTTGTTTTAACCGAGAGTTTCTATTTTTTCTTGTCATACACTACCTTTTTATGTGATTGTATACCCTAGTCAGCCCGTTGAGCCTTTAGCCGATTATTTCTTTCTTTTGTCCAAAATTGTATAAACTAAGCTTAATTCTTTCTTTTCATTAGCCGTAAAGTCTATACAAAACTCTTAAGCGCTTAAGAAGAACAGAAAAAATTTTCTCAAAGTGTCAAAGAGTGAGAATAGTGGAAAGAAAAAGAAAAGCAGAGTGAGGAAAGAAAAGAAAAAGGTGGAAGAGGCACTTGTTATAATGAAATAATAATGAAGGTGCATGAAAAACCTTTGTGTCATGTCAAGTGTGTTTGATGAAATGGGCCATACGAAAGTAAACCAGCATGAATGGGATGATGAAAAAAGAAAAGAGAGAAACAATGTCATGAGTTGACGGGAATGTGTTGAAAAGGCGCTTAATGATGCTAGTGGCTATTATTGGCTAATCCAATATGTACTAGTTCCATAGCTTCCATTACAACCCATTAAAGTCCTACGTGATCTTACATTGCATTTCTTTATATTAGTGGAGTAATACACTAAGGGCAAGCCTATGGGTCATGACATGATGCATGTGAATTCTTTTGGGAGAGAGAGCGAAATTAATTTTTACATGCCCCTACTTGAATGTTTGTGTGTCACATGAACAAAAAGGGGAAGATTCTCTTGAGTTGTGAGGGCACATGCTTGATGAAAGATTGATTTTCGTGTCGGATATCTTGATTATCTGATTTGCATGAGTTTGCCGATATCGAGGGTCGATTCTTAACGTCTAGGAAGTCTTGATGTATTAAAGGTCATTGCATTGTCAAGACCATGCATGTTTTCTTGATGATTTACAATATTGAATGATCGGTATGACCGTAGCTTAAATTGTCGCACCATAGTGGCGAAGGTTGGGATGTAATTTGCATGAGTTGTGTATGTGTTGTTCGAGGACGAACAAGGATTTAAGTGTGGGGTAAGTGATCTTGGGCAGATTTATATGCCCAAGTGATACTCAAACGTATCATTTTCGCCTTGTTTAGTGTGCAATGTGTATACATTTTCATGTAATTGGTAATAAAATGTGAATTTATACTAACCAACATGATTAGCATTGTTTTGTAGGTAAAACATGATTTTGAGGAGCTAAAATGCATGTTGGAACAATATCAGAGTTGGACTTGGATGCGAGCACGAAAAAGACATTGGACTGCACAATGTAAAGGGGCTCCGCGATGGAGCCTTGCCACGCTACCATCGCGGAGGCACACTGCCTGGAGGGTGAATAATTTGTCAATTTCCAGTGAAGCCTCGCGACAGCTCCGTGGCACGGAGGCAAGCCACCGCGTTGCATGTCGTGCCATGTTGAGGCTCTATTCCCGGACCCCATATTTCCAGTAAGGGTCCGCATCCACGCCGTGTCACGGAGGCAGTGCTCCGCGTTGGCCTCTGTGACACGTTGCTTGTTATTCCGGGAAAAATTCCCAATAGTATAAATAGAACACTTAGGCTTATTTTTAATTAATTCATACTTGGTGGAGCAAGGACGTGGGTTACAGGCAGTTGAGGGACGAAAAAGCTAAGGGTTTTTCTCTCTTTCTTTCTTCTTTCAATCAATTGTTTGTATGATTAACACTTGTTTTAGGATGATTAATCCACAAATGAGTGGCTAATTCTCTTCCTTGCTGAGGTTATGAACAATGGTGATGAATTTTGATTGTTGAATTGTATGGTTTTTAATCTTCTTCTTCTATGTTATTCTATTAATTCTTGTTTCTACTGCATTAGTGTGTGGCCGACATTAATGTACATCTAAAAAGTCCGATTTCACTCGAGAGAGCACGAAATTGGAAAGTTGTGAATTAATAGGGTATTGTTCTTAACTTGATTTGGGAAAATTGGGTTTTGATGTGCTTTCCTGATAGAAATATACTTGAAAGCCGTATTAGTCAATTTAGGAACCGGAATTGTATTGCTAGGTCATAAATTGCATTTGATCACAGAAATGTAGACGGATGGTTTATGATTCTAAAGTGAGATTAAATACGAGTGTTTTAATCTCTAGGCTAATGTTCTTGGCTAGCAACTAGAAGAGAAGAATAACCGAATTATGATTTTAATCAAGTTCATTACTTGTTCTTAACCTTGGCATGCTCATATCCATAGTTTCAATTCAAAGTAGATATTTGTTAATAGTTTTAGTAAATAATTTATAAACAAAAATTATTTAACTTTTGGTTACGTTGTTGTCAGCATATATATAAGTAAGATAGAATATAGTATACTTGAGCAATTTTTACTTATCCAGAGTCTCCTTGGTTCGATACTTGGCTTACTTAGCCACTTTATTACTTGTTTGACCACGTGCACTTGCGTGTCGGTTTTTAACCCATATAGCAAACCACCGAACACTGGTCAGCCTGGGTGATCATAGATCGCATCAACACTCTAAGAATGGCTCTGAGCTCTGTATCAGTAACTTGCATGGAATCCATCGGAGTTGGTGGTGTGGGCTAACTTCCTTAGTTGTTCTGAGAAGACATGTTTCTGCATATGCGAATTGATCTTGCGCAAAATTTCATGCCCAAGTGATACTCAAATGCTTCATTTCGACTTGTTTGTCTATCATTATTGTGTACATTCTCATGTGACTTGTAGTTAAATGTGAATTTATACTAACCAACATGATTAGTGTTGTTTTGCAGGTAAAATGGAATTCTGGGAAGCTAAGATAGATGTTGGTAAAAATCAGGAATGGACTTGGAAACAAGGAGTGGAAAAGGACAAGGAAGAGCAGCAAAAATAAGGGCTCCGCGATGGAGCCGTGTCACGCTGCCATCGCAGAGGTATTCTGCCTCGGGTTAATTAAATTTGGCAATTTCTAGTGGAGGTTCGCGTTACCTCCGTGGCACGATGGCCAGGCTCCGCGATGCAGGCTGTGGCACGTTGAGGTTAAATTGCTTGGGAGCCGAATTCCAGTGAGGTTCGCGACACCTCCGTGGCATAGAGGGAGTGCTCCGCGATACACTCCGTGCCACGTTTCTTGTTATTTCTGGAAAAATTCTCAAGAGTATAAATACCACACTTAGGTTTTATTTTAAATACTCTGACTTGGTTGAGCAAGAATGTGGGTTACAGGCAGTTGAGGGGACGAAAATTATTGGGTTCTTCTCTATCTCTTTCTCTTTTATATCAATTGTTTGTATGAATTCTACTTATTTGATGATGTTAAATCAACAAATGAGTGGCTAAATTCACTTCTTGCCGAGGTTAAGAACAATTGTAGGGGAATGTAATTGTTAATCATTTCAGTTTTCATCTTTTCTTCTATGGTTGTTCTATCAATTCTTGTTCTTACTGCATTAATGTTTGACCAATGTTAATGTATATCTAAAAAATCCAATTTTGATTTTGAAAAGGAAAGAAATTGGAAAGATGTGAATTGGTAGGATATGATCTCTTCTTAGTTTGGAAAATTGAGAATTGATTTACATTCAGAATAGAAATATATCTGAAAGTCTTATTAGTCAATTAAGGAATCGGGAATGTATGGCTAGAACATGAAATTCTTTTATCACAGAAATGTTGATTAAGGCTCATGATTCTTAAGTTGGATAGGAGTTGAAAGTTCCGATCCATAGGCAATAATTCTTGACTAGCAACCGAAGGAAAGATTAACTGAATTGTATTGATAAATTAATTCCCTGCATGTCTGTTTTAACTTCAGCTTGCTCATTACTATTGTTCAGACTCACTTTATAATTTTGCCTTAGATTCTTATTAATCAGTAAACTCAAACTCTCAAAATATTATTTATTTGGTTGTCTGCATTCTTAAAGATATAGTTCATTAACACTTAAGTTAATTTGTACTGTAGCTCAGTCCCTGTGGGATCAATACTTGGCTTTACTTAAGCCACTTTACTACTTGTTCGACCACGTGCACTTTTGTGTAGTCACCACATCACCGAAAAAGTTTTTGGCGCCGTTGCTGGGTACTGGCAATTGGTAAATTTATTTTCTTAGTGTTAGTTCACAAATTCTATATATGTGCTGACAACTTGGTCTTAGCCTTTCTCTTGCAGATATTGAATTCTTTTGAACGCTAGCAAGAGAAAAGGAGTTGGTGGAGTCATATATAGAGCCGGAAAGACAATTTCATCATCAAAGAAGGGAAGCTATAGAGAAAAAGCTACAGTTGCTCAAGCAGACAATCCTGGAGCAACAACAGAATCCACCACTTGTGAGGGCAGTGTTAGTGCCCGAGGAAATGGCAGCTAGGCCGGTTCGCGAAGTGGCAATCCCACATGCTAACAATGTTACATCAAGTATTCACAGACCAGAGCAAGGAGGGAGGTTTGAGCTTAAACAAAACATGGTGCAATTGTTGCACACTAGCAGGCAATTCATAGGTCTCCCTCATGAAGATCCACAACAACATCTCCAAAAATTTTAGGAGATAAGTGACATTTACATCCCCGCTGGAGTATCATCCGATTACGTAAGGCTTACATTATTCCCATTTTCATTATTGGGGGAAGCAAAGAGGTGGTTGAAAGCTGAACCACACCTAACTCTATCACCACTTGGGATGATCTTGCGAGAATTTTTTTGATAAGATTCTTTCCATCCGGGAAAACAACAAGACTTAGAAGTCAGATTCTAAGTTTTAAACAAAGAGAGGGGGAGAATCTGTATCAAGCTTGGGAAAGGTTCAAATCATTGTTAAGGGATTGTCCTCACCATTACCAGTCCAATGATGTGTTGGTGCATACTTTCATAGAGGGTTTGGAACCCCACACAAAAATTTTGCTAGACTCAGCAGCTGGGGCACAAGCATTAGAAAAGACTTATGAGGAGTTGTATACTTTGTTAAATCGTATTTCACACGAAAATCCAGAGTGGAATGCAGATTCTTCAAGAGGAGGAACAAGGAAAACGGCTGGAGTCTTTGAGGTGGATGGTTTTACAGCTATCGCTGCACAGATAGCTGCATTGCAAAATCAACTCAACACCCACTTCAGCAATATGAGCTTGAATCAACCACAAGCCCCAGTTAATGTAGTGCAGCAGGTTTGGTGTGAAGTATGCGGTAGTAATGAACACTGAGCTGAGTGTTGTGGTGCAAATCCATATTCAGTGAACTTTGTTGGGAATGTCCAGAGAAGTAATCACCATCAGTATTGCAATAATTACAACTCAAATTGGAGGAATCATCCGAATTTCTCTTGGGGTAGTAACAACCATCAAGGGCAGAGTTCAAATCAGGGTGCGCAGAGAAATCAAGGGGGGCAGTAGAACTATCAGTCTCAATACAGAGGAAACAATGCACCTCCTCCACCACCCATCAACATTGAGGAAATGTTCAAAACAATGATAGCTAACCAAGATCAAATGCAGGCTGATTATGTGAAATTAGCGGCAGACATGAAAAATCAGCAGTTAGCTACTAAGGCGTTGGAGTACCAGTTTGGACAACTAGCTTGAGCTCAAAACACCTGGCCCAGAGGAGGACTAACGAGTGACCGAATCCTAAGCAGGTCAATGCAGTGACCACAAGAAGTGGATTACAACTCAAGGAGGTGGAACCAGAAAGACCACCTCAGCAATCAGGAGCATTGAAGAAAGATAGGGAACATGATGGTGAGAGGGGGAAGGAGAAGGCAACTAAAGTAGAAAGACCACCACCCCCGTTCCCTCAAAGGTTAAAGAAACACAAGGACGAAGCTTGTTTTAAAAAGTTCATGGAGGTGCTTAAACAGGTACACATTAATTTACCTTTGGTTGATGTTTTGCAGGGAGTGCCTAAATATGCAAAGTATATCAAGGACATCGTAGCCAACAAAAGCAGATTGACAGAGTATGCTACGGTGGCGCTTACTGAGGAGTGCACTTCCTGGATTCAGAACAGGTTGCCAACAAAGCTCAAGGACCCTGGGAGTTTTACAATTCGTATCACAATCCGGAAAAATATCTGAGCTCGCGGACTATGTGATTTGGGAGCGAGCATAAACTTAATGCCGACATCGGTGTTCAAGAAGTTGGGGTTGGGCAGTCCTAGACCAACTACAGTGATCTTGTAGTTTGCAGACTATTCTTCGGCCAGACCAGATGGCATTGTGGAGAACGTGCTGGTGCAAGTGGGCTCCCTCATATTCCCGGTAGATTTTATTGCCTTGGATTTTAAGTCGGATGCAGAAGTCCCATTTATTTTGGGACGTCCTTTCTTGACAACCGGGAGAGCTTTGATTGATGTAGCTGCAGGCCAGCTAACCATGTGAGAGCATGACAAAGTGGAGGTATTTGATATGTATAAGGCCATGAAGCTTCCGTCCATCAATGAGGAGCTTTCAGCAATCAATGTGCTAAACCAAGAAAAGATTCTTCAGATTGTTGATTCTCGAGATCCATTGGAGAGAGCGTTGATGAGCTCCGATCAATTCGGAGATAGAGATACTTATGAGATGGTGCAAATGCTAAATGAATCAAAATGGTATCTCAGGAAGAAAGACTTTCAGCCATTGATGAGGTCCTTGGAACCATTGCCAAAACCATCTATTGAGGAAGCACCAAAACTGGAGTTGAAGACATTGCCTCCACATTTGAAATATGTATTTTTGGGGGAAGATGACACCTTGCCAGTCATCATCTCCTCAGAATTAACGGAGGCACAGGTAAAGGATGCATTGGTGGTTCTCAAGAGGAGGAAGAAAGCAATGGGCTGGCAAATGTCAGACATTCGGGGTATCAATCCAGCTTTTTGCACACATAGAATTTTCATGGAGGAAGGAGCAAAGCCAACTGTACAACATTAGCGGAGGTTGAATCCGATGATGAAGGATGTGGTTAGGAAGGAAGTGATTAAGTGGCTTGATGCAGGTGTGGTCTATCCTATTTCAAACAGCGAATGGGTCAGCCCCGTTCAGTGTGTCCCAAAGAAAGGAGGGATGACCGTGGTCACCAATGAGGAAAATGAGTTGATCCCTTCATGCACAGTCACAGGTTGGCGGATTTGCATGGACTACAGAAAGCTCAATGAGGCCACAAGGAAAGATCACTATCCTAACCTATTTATTGATCAGATTTTGGACAGATTGGCTGGTCAAGAATATTATTGTTTCCTTGATGGATATTCTGGCTATAACCAGATATCCATAGCACCGGAGGATCGGGAGAAGACTACTTTCACATGTCCTTATGGGACATATGCTTTCCGGCGGATGCCATTTGGGTTATGCAATGCACCCGCCACATTCCAGAGATACATGATAGCAATCTTCCACGATATGGTGGAAGATCTCATCGAGGTATTTATGGATGATTTTTCTATTTTCGATAATTCATTTGCTACTTGTTTGCAGAATCTTGACAGGGTGCTAGGTCGTTGTGAAGAATCCAACCTTGCACTCAACTGGGAGAAATGTGATTTATTAGTCAAGGAGGGTATCGTCCTTGGCCATAAAGTGTCTTGCAAGGGGTTGGAAGTCGATCGGGCAAAGATCGAGGTTATTGAAAAGCTACCACAGCCTATGTTAGTGAAGGGTGTTCGCAGTTTTCTCGGACATGCAGGGTTCTATAGACGGTTTATCAAGAACTTCTCTAAAATTTCTAGACCAATATGCAGGTTGCTAGAAAAAGAGGTAAAGTTTGAGTTTGATGAGGATTGTGTCAAAGAATTCGAGGAGTTGAAACAGAAGTTGATAGAAGCACCTATCCTCATTTCTCCGGATTGGGAACAACCGTTTGAATTAATGTGTGCACAAGCGATGTGGCTATAGGAGCTGTATTGGGGCAGCGGAGGAATAGAATTTTTCATTCCATTCATTATGCAAGCAAAACACTTGACGCAGCCCAAGTCAATTATACAGTCACTGAAAAGGAGATGCCAGCATTGGTGTTCGCATTTGATAAATTCAGGATCTATTTGGTGGGTTCTAGAGTAGTGGTGTATACCGATCATGCAGCGATTCGGTATCTGTTTAACAAGAAGGATGCAAAGCCCAGGCTGATCAGATGGATCTTGTTGTTACAAGAGTTTGACCTAGAGATTCATTGACAGAAAGGGGAGCGAGAATCAAGTGGCAGATCACCTATCGCAATTGGAAAGCCGGCCGCATGTGAAGGAAGGTGACAACATAAAAGAAGAGTTCCCAGATGAGCAGCTCTTGGCAATAAGGGAAGCTGAAATCCCTTGGTATGCACACATTGTGAATTTTCTAGTGAGTGGAGTTTATCCATCGGAGGCTACGGCTCAGCAGAGAAAGAAGTTGAGGCATGATTACAGGTATTATATTTGGGATAAGACGTACTTGTTTAAGCAGGGAATGGATCAGGAGATGAGAAGATGACTTCCGGAGAGCCAGATTGCAGAAGTATTGAGAAGTTGTCACTCTTCATTGTATGGAGGGCACCACGGAGGCGAGCAGACAGCACACAAGGTGCTACAGTCAGGTTTCTTTTAGCCTACACTGTTTAGAGACTCTATAGAATACGTAAAAATGTGTAATAGATGTCAAAGAACAGGCACAATTAGTAGAAGACAAGAAATGCCACTGCAGCTGATATTAGAAGTGGAGATCTTTTATGTATGGGGTATAGATTTCATGGGCCCGTTCCCGCCGTCATTTGGTAATCGTTGCATCTTGGTAGCCGTTTATTATGTATCAAAGTGGGTTGAAGCAACAGCTTACCCCAGGAATGACAACAAGGTGGTAAAAAAATTTGTGGAAAAGCACATTTTCACCAGGTTCGGGACACCCCGAGCCATTATCAGTGATGGAGGGGCTCATTTTATAAGTGCAAGTTTCAAGAATTTGCTAGCTAAGTATGGGGTGCGCCACAAGGTAGCAACAACATATCATCCCCAAACTAGTGGGCAAGTGGAGGTGTCGAACAGAGCAGTAAAGCAGATTCGACAGAAAATAGTGAATGCACAACGTAGTGATTGTTCAAGCAAACTCGACGATGCGTTGTGGGCTTATAGAACTGCGTACAAGACACCAATTGGGACTTCTCTGTACAGATTGGTCTATGGAAAGGCGTGTCATCTGCCTGTGGAGCTAGAACACTGAGCTTTCTCGGCCGTGAGGAAATTGAACATGGATCTAGAGCTAGCGAGGAAGAAGAGGATGATGCAACTCAGCGAACATGGTGAGTTTCGTTGGCATGCTTATGAGAGTGCCAAGTGCTACAAATAGAAAACAAAGAGGTGGCACAATAAGCATATGCTGCATCGGATCTTTGAGCAGGGGCAGAAAGTATTGCTATTCAATTCAAGATTGAGGCTGTTTCCAGGAAAATTGCAGTCCAAATGGTCAGGGCTGTTTGAAGTGGTAAGAATGACCCTGCACGGGGCGGTGGAGTTGTGGAAAGAAGATAGAAGTGCCACGTTCTTAGTAAATGGGCAGCAATGTAAGCATTATTGGGGTGAGGACATTATTCGAGAGAAGACGTCCCTCACTCTAGAGGATGATTGAGCAATGAATGACGTCAAGCCGCAACGGTAAATCAGGCGCTGCACGGGAGGCAACCCGTGAAATTGTTGTAATAGATGAGTAGAACTATTTGAAGAAAAAAAAGAGAAAAAGAAAAGAAAAAGAAAAAAAATAAAAAATAAAAATTTTGTTTTGTGTTGAAACCTATGAATGCTAACCAATTTCTTGTGGTGAAGTGATTTTCAGGTGGAACGGAGGGCAAAAATGCAAAGAAAAACACAAAGGAAAAATCGAGGTGAGAAAAATAAAAATTGACACATTACAGTGAGCCTACGCGATGGCTCCGTGTCACGGAGGAGGTGCTCCGCGTTACCCTCCGTGACACGTTGAAGAGTGTTCCGGATTTTTTTAAAATCCAGAACACTGGCGCGATGGATCCGTGTCACGGAGGGGGTGCTCCGCGTTACCCTCCGTGACACGTTGAGTGTTATTTCGCGTCGGGTCACACCGGGTCGCCAGGTAACCCACGCGAAATATCACTTTAAAACCTCGATTTTCCTCATTTCTTCCCTTATTTTCCCTTCCCTCCATGACCAACACCCCAAATTTCCTTCTCCCCCAACGTAACACGGACCTAGGCATCAATTTTTTTCGATTTTTCTTCAATTTTATCAGATTAAAGGTATGTTCTTGAACTTTACCTCATTTTTGCTTGAATTTTCAATTCTTGAACATGTGCAGTGATTGAACCTTGCCCTAAGTGAGAAGTAAGCTTGAATTCATTTAAGTTAAGATTGATTGATGTTCATAGTACAGTTGTGAGTATATGAACTCGATGAATGCATGTTTTAGTGAATTTTTGCGAAATTGGTAGCTAGGGTGGGAAATTGAATAGGAAAAAGACTAAAATTATTTGAAATGTTGAACAAAATTGGGTTGTGCATGTTGGGTGAATTGAATTATGTTGTGATTAATGTTGAATATGCTAAGTAGACAAGGGATTTTCGGGAGAATGAAATTGGTGACTTGCATAGGTTGAGAACAAAAATTTGGCTAAGTGCTATGATGTTGAAAGTGAATCGATGGCGATAATTTTATTCTTTGTACGAAGTATGAGTAGTACATAGTAATTGTTCCATCGATTTATATGAATTCACTAAGTCGGTTGAATGTTAAGAATGAGGAAAGTCATGAATGTCTTGTCGAATTATTTTGATTGTGGCTAAAGACTAAGTGTGGGGTGACCTAATTAAACCCAACCTTAGTTGAAGCTAATTGTGACTTGAATAACATTGGGACTCTATGTTTGATTGTACAGGAACAATGTTAGGCAGGCAAGATAAGGGAAAGGGCGCATCATCGGGCGCCGGTAGGAAAAGGATAAGATTGGGAACAATAGTTCCAACAGCACCAGCGGTTCTAAGAGGCCAACGCCGATAATACAAAACCCGATGGGTGACTGATGAAGGGAAGAAGTGGTATGCAAAACATAAAGAAACCAAATACTTCCCGAAAGAGCATATAGCACGAGAACCGCTGGCACAGGAATTCCCGCGGATTGTACATCGGATTGACACTGCTGGGCTTAACTTCATCTTCGAAGAGCCCAGGGAGTGCAATCTCCATCTCATTCGGGAGTTATATGCCAACTGGAACACGACCCTCCGCGGTCACACCATCAAAATCAGGGGGCAGGTTGTCACTTTTGAGCCCCATCACTTGAATGCTATATTGGGGGCGCGGGACACAGACGCCCATGTCCTCCAGCAGCTAAACATCACTCCACCTTATGCGGACATTAGACGCACTCTATGTGGAGCCCGTTCGACAGCAAGGTGGAGCAGGCACAAGGAGAGGCGCTACCATCAGACACTACCTTACTCGCAGATGAACAGGGAAGCCAGGATCTGGCTTAAAATTGTGTGTTCCTGCTTGATCCCGAGGGTGCGCATGAAATATGTCACTCGAGATCGAGTGTGCTTGGTGTATGCCCTAATGAAGGGGCTTGAAATAAATGTTGGGGCAGTGATCATCTCTGCCATTAAGAGAGCCCGAATGCATCAAGGGCACAGATACGGGTTCGGTGGTTTTCTTACCACGTTCTTGAGGGGCCATGATATCGATGAGGAGGCCCTGGATTACATCCCACAAATTGACAGGCGTGCCTTGGATGTCACGAAAACTAAGGCACTTGACACTACTCATGGGCCGGTGCTCACACTAGCCGAGCGACATGCTTGGGATAATCAGTATATGGCCCGCATGTATGGGATGCAGATGCTGAAGTTGCACATTGGCGGGAGGTCGGCAACAGAGGATGAGTTGTGGCAGCTCGAGCTGGATTACCCATTCAGCGAGAATGCCCGATCTCTATACAGAGTGGGGTCCATATTTGTGGAGCCCGTAGATGATGATGTCCCCACCGATGAGGAGACACGCCGGGAGGACTCAGATGTTGAGTCAGATGAGGACAACGGGGGCGATTCTGATATGGGAGACGAGGCAACGTCACCTGACGAAGAAGTTGAATACTTCGATTTATCAGGGAGTTTCACCACCTACCTTTGTGATATGTTGAAATTTTGTGAACACTGGGGACAGTGTTCGGTTTAAGTGTGGTGTGGGAGTAGTTAGGTGCCAGCTTTGTTTTTGTGTATGTTTATGTTATGTGTTGTGCTTGTGAAAAATGTGACCCTGTGCCTTTATGTTATGTGTCTATATTTAAGTTGGTATTGTAATGAATGTTAAGCTGTTGTGTGCTGTGTTGAGCTAATGTAGGTTGGTTGTTGTGTAAATATTTTTGTTTTCTATCAAAATTATCGAAATTTTTAAAATTTTTTTGTTAAATTTCTTTTATGTTGGGTTTCTTGGCCTTTGTTTTCGGTGCTTTTACCGAGAATAGTCCCATTGAACCGAAGTCGTAGACAGTGACCGTTCCCTATGATGGATGGATGACGACAGCCTTAAGGGAAATATAGTCGATAGGAGTAGTTTTTTCTTTCTTTTCTTTCTTTTGTTTGTGCCCCAAATTTGTCGCTACTTCATGGTTCGGAATTCTTGTTATGTGTTGTACATGATATTAAGTTGCAAAGGTGATTCGTATGAAAGCATGCAAATGTGTAAACATGTTGAGATACCTAGGCCATAGAGTTCGATTCGGTGTGATCGAGGCTTAATAGTGAATTCTTGTAATTAGTTGATTGAAGAGTCTGTGAATATGTCTTGAGTTGAGCATGTGCAATGAGTGTGAGGTGAGGTTTCGATTATTCCATGCTATTATGAAGTGTCTAGAACTTGCCTGGTGTGTTTACTAAACGAAATGAAGGATGTGTATTGTAGGAAAGGATGTAGGCGTTTCTTTGAATAAACCGAAAGTTTCTCCTTAACATACCTACCTTGAATGTGCATCCTAGTTAGCCCCATTGAGCCTTTAGCCTAATTTTTTTCTTTCTTTGAAGAGGTACAAACCGAGCTTAATCCCTTCTTGTCATTAGCTGTGAATTTGATCCAAAACTCTTTAACGCTCAAGAAAAACAATTTTCCCACAGTGTAAAGGAGTGAGAATTGTCAAAAGGAAGGAAAAGCGGAAGTGGTGAAAGTTAAAGAAAAGGTCAAAGGTGCACTTGCTGAAATTAAATAAACTAAAGATGTATAACTAATCTTTGCTAGTAAGTCGAGTGTGCTTAAAGAAATGGGAACAAAAACAAAGAAAAAATTTCTTCAAGAATGGGAGGATGAAGGAAGAAAAAATGGCCGTAATAATGGTGGGATGTATTGAAAAGCGCTTAAGGAAGCTAGTTACTATTATTGGTTAGCCCAGTATTTTCTAGTTCCTTAGCTTACATTACAACCCGTTAAGTCCTACGTGATCTTACATCACTCGTCCTTATATTAGTGGAATGATACACTAGAGGCAAGCCTATGGTTCATGACATGATACATGTGAATTCTTTGGGATAGAGAGCGAAACTGTATTTATATACCTCTACATGTAGTGCTTTGGGAAATCATATGATAGAAAATAGGGTATTTCTCTTGTGTTGTGAGGGCACATGCTTGATGAGAGATTAATTTTGTGTCGGATGTCTTGATCAGTTGATTCGCACGAGCTTGTCAAGATCGAAAATTGATTCTTGAGCTTAGGAGTTCTTAATGTGATCTACTTCTTTGTATTGATGAGACTATGAATGTTTTCTTGATGATTTGCTATATTAAATAATCGTATCCCATTCATTGATCAGATATTAGACAGGTTGGCTGGACAGGAATATTATTGTTTCCTTGATAGGTACTCTGGCTATAACCAAATAGCCATAGCACTAGAGGATCAGGAGAAGACTACTTTTACCTATCCTTATGGGACATATGCTTTTAGGCGGATGCCATTTGGGTTATGCAATGCACCCGCCACATTCCAGAGATGCATGACAGATATTTTCCAAGACATGGTGGAGGATTTTGTTGAGGTATTTATGGATGATTTTTCTGTTTTTGGTGATTCGTTTGCTACTTGTTTGCAGAATCTTTACAGGGTGCTGGCTCGCTGCGAAGAATCCAACCTTGTACTAAACTGGGAGAAATGCCATTTCTTAGTCATGGAAGGTATCGTCCTTGGCCATAAGGTGTCTTGCAAGGGGCTGGAGGTCGATCATGCTAAGATTGAGGTTATTGAGAAGTTACCACCACCTGTGTTGGTGAAAGGTGTTCGCAGTTTTCTTGGGCATGCAGGGTTCTATAGACGGTTCATCAGAAACTTCTCAAAAATTTCTAGACCACTATGCAGATTGCTAGAAAAAGAGGTGAAGTTTGAGTTGGATGATGAGTGTGTTAAAGCATTCGAGGAGTTGAAGCAGAAATTAATAGAAGCACCTGTCCTTATTTCTCCGAATTGGGAATAACCATTTGAATTGATGTGTGATGCGAGTGATGTGGATGTGGGAGCTGTATTGGGGCAGAGGAAAAATAGAATCTTCCATTCTATTCATTATGCAAGCAAAACACTGAACACTACCCAAAGTAATTATACAGTCATAGAGAAGGAGATGCTAACATTGGTGTTTGCATTTGATAAATTTAGGTCCTATTTGGTGGGTTCGAAAGTAGTGGTGTACACCGATCATGCAGCGATTCGGTATCTGTTAAACAAGAAGGATGCAAAGCCCAGGCTGATCAGATGGATCCTATTGTTGCAAGAGTTCGACCTCGAAATTAAGGACAGAAAGGGGAGCGAAAACCAGGTGGCGGATCACTTATCGTGATTGGAAAACCGATCGCATGTGAAGGAAGGTGATAACATCAATGAGGAGTTCGCGGATGAGCAGCTCTTGGCAATAGGGGAAGCTAAAGTTCCCTGGTATGCAGACATAGTCAACTTGCTAGTGAGTGGAGTCTATCCACCTGAGGCGACAGTTCAGTAGAGAAGAAAATTGAGGCATGATTGTTGGTATTTTATTTGGGATGAGCCATACTTATTTAAATAGGGACCGGACCAGGTGATGAGAAGATGCATCCCGGAGAGACAGATTGCAGAGGTGTTGAGGAGTTTTCACTCTTCGTTGTGTGAGGAGCACCATGGAGGTGAACGGACAGCGCACAAGGTTCTACAGTCCGGTTTCTTTTGGCCTACACTGTTCAGAGACTCTATGGCATACATCAAAATGTGCGATAGATGCCAGTGTACAGGCACAACTAGTAGGAGGCAAGAGATGCCGCTGCAGAATGTACTGGAAGTGGAGACCTTTGATGTATGGGGCATAGATTTCATGGGCCCGTTCGCACCGTCATTTGATAATCGTTACATCTTGGTGGATGTTGATTATGTATTAAAGTGGGTTGAAGCAATAGCATGTCCCAGGAATGACAACAAGGTGGTAACAAAATTTTTGAAAAAACACATTCTCACCAGGTTCGGGACACCCCGAGCCATTATCAGTGATGGAGGGGCTCGTTTCGTGAATGCAAGCTTCAAGAAGCTACTACCCAAGTATGGGGTGCGCCACAAGGTGGCAACAACATATCACCCCCAAACTAGTGGGCAAGTGGAGGTGTTGAATAGTGAAGTGAAGCAGATTCTCCAGAAAACAGTAAATGCACAATGTAATGATTGGTCAAGCAAACTTGATGATGCGTTGTGGGCATACAGAACTGCTTACAAGACACCGATTGGTCTATGGTAAGGCGTGTCATCTGCCAGTGGAGCTAGAGCACCGAGCCTTCTGGGCCGTGAAGAAATTGAATATGGACTTAGGGCTAGCGGGCAAGAAGAGGCTAATGCAACTCAGCGAACTTGAAGAGTTTCATTGGCATGCTTATGAGAGTGCCAAGTACTACAAAGCAAAAACAAAGAGGTGGCTTGACAAGCATGTGGTGCATCGTATTTTTGAGTCGGGGCAGAAAGTATTACTCTTCAATTCAAGATTGAAGCTGTTTCTAGGGAAACTGCGGTCCAAATAGTCAGGGCCATTTGAGGTAGTACGAATGACCCCGCACGGAGAAGTAGAGTTGTGGCAAGAAGATCAGAGTGCCACGTTCTTAGTCAATGGGCAGCGATGTAAGCCTACTGGGGTGAGGACAGTAGTCGCAAGAAAATGTCTGTCACCCTAGGGGCTGAATGAGCATGAATGACGTCGAGCCGCGACGGTAAACCAGGCGCTGCACGGGAGGCAACCCGTGAATTTTTTGTATTGTATTTATACATTAGTTAAGAAAAAGAAAAAAAAAGAAAAAAAAATGAGAAAAATAAAAATAAAAACAAAACAAATTGTATTTTTTGTGAAACCTATAAATTCTAACCGATTTCTTGTTGTAAGATAAATTTCAGGTTGATCGGAGGGCAAAATGTAAAGAATCGCAAAGGAGAAAATCGAGGTAAGAAAAAATAATAATAAAAAGTGGCAAAACAGTGAGCCCACGCGATGGCTCCGTGTCACGGAGGAGGGCCTCCGCGTTACCCTCCATGACACGTTGAAGGCAATTCTGGAATTTTTCCAAATTCCAGAACACCTGCGCGATGGCTCCGTGCGACGGAGGGGGTGCTCCGCGTTACCCTCCGTGACACGTTGAGGTGTTATTTGCGTCGAGTCACACCAGGTTGCCGGGTGACCCGCGCGAAATCCCCACTTTTTAACCCCGAATTCCCCTCATTTTTCATCCCCTCCATGACAAACATACCAAAAACCCCTTCTCCCTCAATGTGACACGGACCTAGGCACACATTTTCGTCAAGTTTTCTTCATTTCATTGAATTCAAGGTATGTTCTTCAAATCTATCTCAATTCTTGTCAAATTTTTTGATGTTGAACATGTGATGTGAGCAAAACTTGCCCTAAGTAGAAATTAAGCTTAAATTCAATTGAGTTATTGTTGATTGACGTTCGTAGTATCATTGTGATTGTATGAACTCGATAATTACATAGCTTGATAGAATTTTTGTAAAATTGTAGCTAGGGATTGAATTTGAATATGAAAAGGGGAAAAATTTAGTTGAAATGTGAAATTCTTGTTGGGTTGTGTATGTTGGGTGAGATGAGTTGGTTGTGCTAGCTGTTAATATGCTAAAAGACCGAAGGATTTTCGGGGTAACGAAATTGTGATATGCAAGAAATGGGTGAATTGTATAGGTTTATGTAGATCATTTTTTTTCTTTTTTTTTGCTAAGTGCTATGTATAGAAATGTGATTGATGGTAACGTTGTGGTTAGTTGTACGAAGTTTGAGTAGTACAAAAGAATTTATATCGTCGAATTCTCTGAATGCACGAGGCATATTTGTTGTGTTTTTGTTTTTTATGTAAATTGGAAATAAGTATGATCTTGCCGTAATGTTATGATTGTGGCTAAAGACTATGTGTGGGGTGGCCTAGCTAAACCCAACCTTAGTCGAAGCTAATTTTAATTGGAATAACATTGAAACTGTCTATTTAGTTTGACAGAAACAATGGCAAGCAGGCAAGATAAAGGGAAGGGCGCATCTACATCGGGCGCCGGAAGGAAAAGAATCAGACTGGGAACAACAGTCCCAGCAGCACCAGTGGTTCTGCGTGGCCAACGTTGGCAATACGGAACCCGATGGGTGACAGAGGAGGGGAAGAAATGGTACGCAAAGCATAAGGAAAGCAAATACTTCCCAGAGGATCACATTGCTAGGGAACCATTGGCACAGGAATTCCCCAGGATTGTCCACAGGATTGAGGCAGCCGGGCTGAACTTCATCTTTGAAGAGCCCAAGGAGTGCAATCTGCACCTAATTCAGGAATTCTACGCCAATTGGAACCCGACACTCAGAAGTCACACCATAAAGATAAGGGGGCAGGTAGTCACTTTTGAGCCCCATCACCTTAATGCCATTTTGGGGGCGCGGGACACAGACGCCCATGTGCTTCGGCAGCTGAATATCACTCCACCATATGTGGACATCAAAATGCACTTTGTGTGGAGCCCAGTCTACAGCACGGTGGAGCAGGTATAAGGAGAGGGGCTACCATAAGACATTGCCCTACTCACAGATGAACAGGGAAGCCAGGATATGGCTTAAGATTGTTTGTTCCTGCCTGATCCCGGGGGTGCATATGAAAGATGTTACCCGGGATCGTGTGTGCTTGGTCTATGCCTTGATGAAAGGGCTGGAGATCAATGTTGGGGCGGTGATTATCTCCGCCATGAAGAGAGCCCGTTTGCATCAAGGGCACAGGTACGGGTTTGGTGGCTTACTGACCACGTTCCTGAGGAGCCTGGATATTGAGGAAGAGGCCCTTGACTACATCCCACAGATGGAGAGGCGGGCCTTAGATGTCACCAAAACTAAGGCAGCAGACACCACTCACGGGCCAGTTCTTATACTAGCCGAGCGACATGCTCGGGATGATCAGTACATGGCTCGCATGTTCGGGATGCAGATGCTCCAGCTACGCATAGGCGGGAGGCCGGCAAAATAAGATGAGTTGTGGCAGCTGTGGAGTTGGAAGTGAATTGCAAAATATGGCAAGAAAGCATACTATGGTAAGGTTGGCCGCGCCAGGTAGCGTGCCACGCTGTGCATGTGCCGCGCCCAGCGCCGTGCCACGCCAAGGCCATGCACGCCAAATGCTATCCTCTAAGGCGCCTCCAGCGTCTGTGCCACGCCAGGCAATTATGCGCACCGCAGGATGTGTCACGCTGGCCATCGCGTGAGAGGAGCTCCATGCCACGTCGTGTGTTGCGCAGGCACGTCGCACAAGACATGCCGAGGATGCAATTTCCAGTGGGCTTCCGCGTTACCTTCGTGGAACGGAGGAAAATTGGCGTGTTCACCTCCGTGCCACGGAGCCATTCCATGGCAGGCCAAAATTTTCAAATTTCTTTTTTACTATAAATTAAGCCCTTAGCTTCTAAAATCTTTTGTCACGAAATATTTTCTGGAAACCGTAGAGGAGCGAAGGGAGAAGTGAAGAACTCACCTAGGGTTCACTAATTTTACATTCTCTTTTACCTATTCTTGTAAGCATACTACTTTAAACATGTTTTTGAGTTATTGTATGAACATGAGCGGCTAAAACCCTTCCTCTAGGGTTGAGGCCACGTGAGATGATTGTAATGCATGAATTTGTTTTGGTTTGAGTTGTTAATTGTTGTTTTGTCTTACATTCTTTATTATGGTTGTTTTTATGTTTGATGACCATGAAAACATACATGTTAATCTAGGTAAAAGCTTGAGAGAGTAACCCTAGGCTAGAACAAGAGAATGTAGGGAGCAAGTTCTTATCTTACGATAGGATTCGCGGTTAGGATAGAAATTATACCTAATTCTCCATGCTTGGTTGATAAAAAGGGATGATAGCAAGACACTGGCTTAGAATTGTCACTCCACCACTCGTAGAATTAGTTGTGAAGCTTAGTTAGGTTAAATGATTAGAGGTACGAAAGTCCCTAATCAAGAGCACAAACCCCGTAAACCACATTCATGTAGTTGAATTGCCCACGAACTAGAATTTCACATCCCCGCTCAATGATGTAGTTGTGAAGCTAGTTTGTCGCGTTTAGAGGCTCGAGAGACCATGAATATAGAATTTTCCAACTATGTGAGACAATGTTCGGTGCTGATTCGGTTAGTATTAAATATTATCAACCGACACGCAAGTGCACGTGGTCAAACAAGTAATAAAGTGGCTAAGTAGCCAAGTATCGATCCAAAGAGGCTGCTCTAGATATGTAATACTGCCTAGTTTACTACATCTCTATTCTATTCCTAACTATGTTAACAACAATCCAACCAAGAGTTGAGTGAGTTTTTGTTTCTAAACTATTTATATACTACAATTAATAACAACTATTTACTTTTGAATTTAGACAATGGATATGCACATGCCAAGGTTAAGAACGAGTAATGAACTTGATAATCATGATAATTTGGTCATCCTCTTCTTCATGTTGCTAGCCAAGAACGTTTGCCTAGAAATTAAAACTTTCGTATTTAATTTCACTTTAGAATCATAAACCATCCGTCTACATTTCTGTGATCAAATGCAATTTATGACCTAGCACTACAATTCCGGTTCCTAAATTGACTAATACGGCTTTCAAGTATATTTCTATCAAGAAAGCACATCAAAACCCAATTTTCCCAAATCAAGTTAAGAACAATACCCTATTAATTCACAACTTTCCAATTTCGTGCTCTCTCGAGTAAAATTGGACTTTTTAGATATACATTAATGGTGGCCAATCAATAATGTAGTAAACACAAGAATTAATAGAACAACATGCAAGAAGAAGAAGAAACCATATCAATTATCACCAAAATTCATTACACAAGTTCAAAACCTCAGCAAAGAAGGGAATTAGCCACCCATTCTTGGATTAATCATCCTAAAATGAGTGTAAATCATGCATACAATTGAAGGAAAGAAGAAAGGAAGAGAAGAAAACTCTTAGCTTTTCTATTCTTCAACTGCCACAAACCCACGTTCCTGCTCTCCACTTCTGAACTCAGTCTAAAAACTAAAAACTAAAAACTGATTAAAAATAAACCTAAGTGTGCTATTTATACTAGTGGGAAATTTTTCCCGGAATAACAAGCAACGTGTCACGGAGGCCAACGCGGAGCACTGCCTCCGTGACACGGCGTGGACGCGGACCATCTCTAGAAATTGC
Organism: Datura wrightii; assembly: GCA_035772735.1. Taxonomy (NCBI): domain Eukaryota; kingdom Viridiplantae; phylum Streptophyta; class Magnoliopsida; order Solanales; family Solanaceae; genus Datura; species Datura wrightii. The sequence continues at coordinate 105,841,696 of JASDFA010000007.1, forward strand.
AGGGTCCGGATAATTGGCCTCAACGTGGCACGGAGGCCATCACGGAGGCCTATCTCCGTGCCACGGAACTGATGCGCAGGCACACTGGAAATTGCCTAATTAATTCCTGCCCAGGCAGTGTGCTACCGCGATGGCAGCGTGGCACGGCTCCATCGCGGATCCAGTGTAAAATATGCCATCCAAGGTCTTTTCCACGCTCGCAACCAAGTCCAACTCCAACATAGTTCCAACACGCATTTTAGCTCCTAAAAATCACATTATCCTGCAAAACAAATGCTAATCATGTTGGTTAGTATAAATTCGCATTTTATTACCAAATACATGATATTATATACACATTGCACAACAAACAAGGTAAAAATGATACGTTTGAGTATCACTTAGGCATATAAATCTGCCCAAGATCACTTACCCCACACTTAAATCCTTGTTCGTCCTCGAACAACACATACACAACTCATGCAAATTACATCCCAACCTTCGTCCCTATGGTGCAACATTTTACGCTACGGTCATACCGATTATTCAATTCTTGCAAATCATCAAGAAAACATGCTTGGTCGTACAAGACAATGACCTTAATACATCGAGGCTTCCTAAACTTTTAAGAATTGATTCTTGATATCGGCAAACTCATGCAAATCAACTTATCAAGAAATCCGACACGAAAATCAATCTTTCATCAAGCATGTACCCTCACAACTCGAGAGAAACTTCCCCTTTTATGTTCGTGCAGCACACAAACATGCAAGTAGGGCCATATAAAAATTAATTTCACTCTCTCTCCCAAAAGAATTCACATGCATCATGTCATGACCCATAGGCTTGCCCTTAGTGTATTACTCCACTAATATAAAGAAATGCAATGTAGGATCAAATAGGACTTTTAATGGGTTGTAACTGGGCTATGGATCTAGTATATATATATTGGATTAGCCAATAATAGTCGCTAGCATCCTTAAGCGCCTTTTCCACTCATTCCCATCGACTCATGGACATTGTTCCTCTCTTTTCTCTTTTTCTCCCATTCATGTTGGTTTACTTTCATACAGCCCATTTCATCAGGCACACTTGACACAAAATAGAAGGTTTTCCTGTACCCTCAATTTCATTTAATTACAACGGGTGCCTCTTCAACATCATCTTTTCTTTCCTCACTTTGCTTTTCTTTTCTTTTCACTCTTTTCACTCTTTATCACTTTGGGAAACATTTTCTGTTCTTTGTAAGCGCTTAAGAGCTTCTTATAGACTTTAAGGCTAATTAAAAGAAGGAATAAAGCTTAGTTCATACAATTCTGGACAAAAAAAAGAAATCGGCTAAAGGCTCAACGGCCTGACTAGGGTATACAACATATAAAAACGTAGAATTTGACAAGAAAAAAAATGGAAACTAATGGTTAAAACAAAGAAATGCCTACATCCTTTCCGACGCTACACCTCCTTCATTTCGTTTTGTATACACGCCAGGCAAGTTCTAGACAATTCACAATGACATGGAATAGCAAAACCTCACTCACACTTCATGCACATGCTCGAATCAAGATGCATTCACAGACTCTTTAATTAGTCAATTACATGAATTCAAGATTAAGCCTCAATCATAACGAACCAAATTCTATAGCCTAGGTAACTCAACATATTTACAAAATTGCATGCTTTCAAATGAATCATTTTCACATTTTGAACATCAATTACAACACGCAACGAAATTTTAGCAACCATAAGCAACTACAGTTTATTGATGCAATCCACCAAAGAAACTAAAAACAAAACATCTACTCCTATCGACTACATTTCCCTTAAGACGGTCGTAATCCATCCATCATAGGGAACGGTCACTAACTATGACATCGGTTCAATGGGACTATTTTCGGTAAAAGAACCGAAAACAAACTCCGAGAAACCCAAAAATAAAACTTCAAAATTTTTTTGCAACACATCGATCATTTCGATAGAAAATATTTACAAAATATTTTGATAAGTGCAAAATCTTTTCGCAAAAATTTTGAAAAATATCGATCAGATCGATAAAGAAAAAAAATATTTACAAAATTTACAAAATATTTACAAAGGCAACCATAACTTCCAAAAACACACATCATTAGCCACAAACAAATATATACACATAAATCACAAATCAGTTCACAACAACAGGGAAAGCACAGACATACATAAACGTCAAGGAAAAAATTATACAGCAAATTTAGAGCCTATGACCCAGCACCTAACTACTCCCCACCCCACACTTAAATCGAACACTGTCCCCAGTGTTCACAACAATACAAAGCACAACATATGGGTGGTGGAACTCCCTGCTCAGTCGAAATATTCGACTTCCTCATCTGGTGCTGCGGCCTCGTCGCCCATATCTGAATCAGCTCCATCGTCGTCATCGGACTCCACATCGGAGTCCTCATGACGTGTCTCCTCATCAGTAGGGACATCGTCATCAGTCGGCTCCACGAAGGCTGGCCCCACCTTGCATAAGGTTCTGGCGTTCTCGCCAAAGGGGTAGTCCAGCTCCAGCTGCCATAATTCATCCTCGGTGGCTGGTCTCCCACCTATCCGTAGCTGCAGCATCTGCATGCCGAACATACGGGCCATATACTGGTCGTCACGAGCATGTCGCTCGCCCAGAGTCAGCACAGATCCGTGTGTAGTGTCGGGGGCCTTGGTCTTTGTCACATCGAGGGCCCTCCGCTCCAACTGCGGAATGTAATCCAAGGCTTCTTCCTCAACGTCGAGGCCTCGAAGGAAGGTGGTGATGAGTCCGCCAAACCCGTATCTGTGGCCCTGGTGTAGTCTGGCTCTCTTCATGGCGGATATTATGACCGCCCCCACATTAATCTCAAGCCCTTTCATAAGGGCATACACCAAGCAGACACGGTCCCGGGTCACGTCTGTCATATGAACTCTCGAGATCAAACACGAACATACAATTTTTAGCCAGATTCTGGCCTCCCTGTTCATCTGCGAATAAGGCAGAGTCTGGTGGTAACCCCTCTCTTTGTGTCTACTCCATCGGGCTGTGGATCGAGCCCCACACAACCTACGTCTGATGTCGGCGTACGGTGGGGTGATGTTTAGCTGGCGGAGGACGTGGGCGTCTGTGTCCCGCGCTCCCACGATGACATTCAGCTGATGGGGTTCCAGAGTGACAATCTGCCCTCTGATTTTAATAGTATGGCTCCTGATGGCCGGGTTCCAGTTGGCGTAGAATTCCCAGACCAAGTGAAGGTTGCACTCCTTGGGCTCCTGAAAGATAAAGCTGAGCCCAGCTGCCTCAATCCTCTGTACGATGCGAGGGAACTCCTGTGCAAGTGGTTCCCTTGCAATATGTTCCTCCGGGAAGTATTTGTTCTCCTTATGCTTTGCGTACCACTTCTTCCCTTCCTCGGTAACCCATCGTGTTCCGTATCGGCGGTGTTGACCGCGTGGAACAGCAGGTGCAGCTGGGACAGCCGTGCCCAGTCTCATTCTCTTTCTGCCGGTGCCTGAGGTTGAAGCACCCTTGCCTTTATCTTGTCGGCTGGCCATTGTACCTGTCAATTTACACAAACAAGCACAACGTTAAGCTAAAAACTTGTTAGCTTCGGCTAAGGTCGGGTTAAACAAAATTTACCCCACCCTTAGTCTTTAACAATATTTACAACATTTTAGCAAGGATAGAACTATTTACACCCCAAACACAATCACCTATAAACATTTTGCTTAGTGCGTTCACAGAAATTTGACAGCATAACGGCTAGCGAACTACTCAGACTTCATACAGCTAACCCAATCCTACTATCGACAACTATTCACCCATAGCACTTAGCAACAATAGCAACAACAAAATAGAAACAACAATACAAACATTTTATATACAACTAATCTAAGCAATTCAACCAATTCACATATTACGCAATTTCCCACAAAAATTCGAGAATTAGTCGTCTTTCAACAATTATACAATATTTACCACGACTTATCTCAAATAATAAACACACCCCGGCATCAATTTCGTCAAACTATCAAGTTACCCAAGTTAAAATTCAACAACCCCAAGCCCTAGAATACAATTCAACAATCAAAATTGAATTATTCAATCAATCGATAAGTTCAAACGTCAACTACAACAATCCGAACATAATCAATCACAAAATAATTCACATCATGTTTAATTTCTACCTAGGGTGATATATCTCACCTCACATGCTCAAAATTGACAAAAATCGCCAAAACATTGAGATAGACGATGAAAACATACCTTGGATTTGAAGAATCGACGAAAACTTGATGTTTTCCTTGCCTATTAACGTGGCACAGAGCTTGGGGGTAGGGGAATGGGTGTTTGGTCGCGGAGGGAAGAGGGAATGGGGAAAATAGGGGCGAAATCGGGGGTTTTTATTAAGAAAACACGCGAGTCACCCGGAAACCCGGTGTGACCCGGCACTGGATAAAGGCAACGTGTCACGGAGGGTAACGCGGAGCCCCTCCTCCGTGACACGGAGCCAACGCGTTGGCTTACTAGAATTTTGAAAAAATCCAGATTTGCCTTCAACGTGTCACGGAGGCCAACACGGAGCATTGCCTCCGTGACACGGCGCCAACGTGCCAGTGCTCTGTTTCACCATCAAATTTTTTTTTTCATACCTCGCCTCGTTTCCTCGATTCCAAGTATTTTTCCTCCAGTATACCTGAAAATCACCTCACTAAACAAAATTTGGTTAAATTAATAAATTCCCTACTAAAAATAAAAAAAAAATTACTAAATTACTAAATAAAAAATTACTAAATAAAATGCAAATCTAAGCCTAGTCACGAAAAAGAAAATAAAATAAAATAAAAGAAAAACTTTACACTAAAGAAAGAAAAAAAATTATTTTTCACGGGTTGCCTCCCGTGCAGCGCCTGGTTTAACATCGCGGCTCGACGTACCAAGTTTCACCACTTTTTCCTCCACCTTGAAGATATGAATCTCACCCCTAATTTCTTTTCTAATTTCCTCTTATGCTCTAGGGGTGGTGGTGAAAAATTGTAAGGACCAAGCAGTAGATGTTTTCTTTTGAACCTATTGGCCCCTCTATAAGCGAAGTCATTTTGTCTCTCTGAGTTAGCAAATTTCAGAATATATGGGGCTTGGTCCTCCTCTAAACATTTCTCTATAAACTTGGAAGACTCTATTTCTATGTTGTCAACCAAACTTAATGTCGAAAAATGCGTAGAGTGTGGTCCAATACACCTCAACTCTGAAATTGCTTTGTGCTTGACTTCCTTACTTGTGTACACCTTTTCAACATCGACATCTATTTTTCCATTAAGGTCAAATGGGAGATATTCTTTTTCTTCTTCCATGAATGGAATTTCTATAGGTATGAGCCGATCACAGAGACACTCAAGAGATTCTAATTGTGGAGCTTCATCCAAAAATTCACCCTTGTATTCCTCTTGTAGTTCCTCTTGAATATCGGTTAAAACTGTCACCTGCAAATTATCACAAGCTTCAGCCTCAGCACACATCTCTGTGAGTTTGACGCTCATCCTGCTTACAACCTCTACATTCTCCTTTTGCTGAATTATCAATTCTGCCACCGACTCCTTCATTGCTTCTGATTGCTCCAGGAGTTGTTTCATCATGTCCTCTATTTGAACTTGGCGTCCCAAGTCCTCATTTTCAACATGCCTATATTCAGCAAAAACAACAAAAGGATCATAGTAGGGGCTTGGGGGAGGGAAATATGCCTTTGGACAATCACCCCAATGGCCATATTGACACCCACATATATTGCACGTGTTACAGTTTTGCCACAAGTGGGGTCCTCCACAATTCATGCAAGATTCGCCGAAATATGCATATCCACCATTTATATTCCAAGATGTCATGTCAATGAGGGTATCCGAAAGAGAGAAAAATTAAAATGAACAAAGAATTAAAACAAATACTAAGATCAAGTTGTCAACACTTAAGAAAATAAAACAAAAATACAGTAAATTTACACTTAACACAATTTCACAAATCGCCTAGCCTCCCCGGCAACGGCGCCAAAAACTTGTTCGGTGCTGATTCGGTTAGTATTAAATATTATCAACCGACACGGAAGTGCACGTGGTCAAACAAGTAATAAAGTGGCTAAGTAGCCAAGTATCGATCCAAGGAGGCTGCTCTTGATATGTAAAACTGCCTAGTTTACTATATCTCTATTCTATTCCTAACTATGTTAACAACAATCCAACCAAGAGTTGAGTGAGTTTTTGTTTCTAAACTATTTATATACTACAATTAATAACAACTATTTACTTTTGAATTTAGACAATGGATATGCACATGCCAAGGTTAAGAACGAGTAATGAACTTGATAATCATGATAATTTGGTCATCCTCTTCTTCATGTTGCTAGCCAAGAACGTTTGCCTAGAAATTTAAACTTTCGTATTTAATTTCACTTTAGAATCATAAACCATCCGTCTACATTTCTGTGATCAAATGCAATTTATGACCTAGCACTACAATTCCGGTTCCTAAATGGACTAATACGGCTTTCAAGTATATTTCTATCAAGAAAGCACATCAAAACCCAATTTTCCCAAATCAAGTTAAGAACAATACCCTATTAATTCACAACTTTCCAATTTCGTGCTCTCTCGAGTGAAATTGGACTTTTTAGATATACATTAATGGTGGCCAATCAATAATGTAGTAAGCACAAGAATTAATAGAACAACATGCAAGAAGAAGAAGAAACCATATCAATTATCACCAAAATTCATTACACAAGTTCAAAACCTCAGAAAGAAGGGAATTACCCACCCATTCTTGGATTAATCATCCTAAAATGAGTGTAAATCATGCATACAATTGAAGGAAAGAAGAAAGGAAGAGAAGAAAACTCTTAGCTTTTCTATTCTTCAACTGCCACAAACCCACGTTCTTGCTCTCCACTTCTGAACTCAATCTAAAAACTAAAAACTAAAAACTAATTAAAAATAAACCTAAGTGTGCTAATTATACTAGTGGGAAATTTTTCCCAGAATAACAAGCAACGTGTCACGGAGGCCAACGCGGAGCACTGCCTCCGTGACACGGCGTGGACGCGGACCCTCTCTGGAAATTGCAGGGTCCGGATAATTGGCCTCAACGTGGCACGGAGGCCATCGCGGAGGCCTATCTCCGTGCCACGGAACTGACGCGCAGGCACACTGGAAATTGCCTAATTAATTCCTGCCCAGGCAGTGTGCTACCGCAATGGCAACGTGGCACGGCTCCATCGCGGAGCCAGTGTAAAATGTGCCATCCAAGGTCTTTTCCACGCTCGCATCCAAGTCCAACTCCGACATAGTTCCAACACGCATTTTAGCTCCTAAAAATCACATTATCCTGCAAAACAAATGCTAATCATGTTGGTTAGTATAAATTCGCATTTTATTACCAAATACATGATATTATATACACATTGTACAATAAACAAGGTAAAAATGATACGTTTGAGTATCACTTGGGCATATAAATCTGCCCAAGATCAGACAACAATTGATAATTTCATACGTGAACCATTACAAAGTGTAGCATTGCATGATTATCCGGCCTTAGCTCTAGTTTCTTCTTATATTATTTCCAGATTGTTTTGTGACCACCCCAAAACTTAATTATAATTTACCGAAAACTTCTATAATCAACACTTGTGAAGATTAATCTTACACTTGAACTTCATAATTTGCTGAATTGGTCCAGTCCCTGTGGGTTCGACATTCGGCTCTTAAAAAGGGCCACTGTATTTGTTGTACGACCGCGTACGCTTGCGAGTGCACTAGAGCACAACAAGGTTTTGGCGCCGTTGCTGGGGAACTGTTGAAGTTTAGTAAATTTTTATGTTTTTGTTTGATTTTTAATTTCCTTAAGTATTGAGAAACTTGGTCTTAGTATGATATATTGCAGGTGATAGGTTGTCCTTGCAGAGCTGGCAAGGAATAGAGAGCTAGTGGAACCGTTGCTTGAACCTTAATGTCAACTTCATTTACGCAGGAGGGAAGCTCTAGAGCGAAAGCTAAAGAGACTTTAGGAGAGGTTACAACAACACCCACCAGTAGGGGAAGCGAAGTTGTTACCTGAAACCATGGCAGCCTGACCAGTTCGCGAAGTGGCTATCCCACTAGAGACAAATATGACCTCTAGTATCCGCAAACCAGAACCTGGAGGGAACTTTGAATTGAAACAGAATATGGTGCAGCTGTTACATTCTAGTGGCCAGTTCACTGGGATGACTCATGAGGACCCACAGCAGCACTTACATAACTTCCTTGAGATTAGTGACACGTTCGTCCCCACCAGAGTGTCCATAGATTATGTCCAACTTACCCTCTTTCCATTCTCATTGTTGGGAAAGGCAAAGAGGTGGTTGAAATCTGAGCCACTGAATTCCATCACTTCTTAGGATGATTTGGCAAAGAAGTTCCTCATCATATTCTTCCCTTCAGGAAAAACTGCCAAACTCAGGAGTGAAATATTAAGCTTCAAGCAGAGGCCGGTGGAGAACTTGTATTTGTCTTGGGAGAGATTCAAGTCATTATTGAGAGACTGTCCCCATCATCAGCAGTCCAATCAAGTGCTAGGCCATACCTTTGTGGAAAGTCTATACCCACACACAAAAATTTTACTAGATTCTACATCGAGTGGACAAGCATTAGAGAAGACTTACAATGAGTTGTACACTTTGTTGAATAGGATTGCTCAGGGAAATCCAGAGTGGCACAGTGAGTCATCGAGAGGGGCAGGAAAGACACAACAGGGCTGATAGAGGTGGACGGTGTAAATTCCTTGGCTGCACAGCTAGCATCATTTCAGCATCAGATGATGACTCAGTTCAATAAACTGAATATGAACCAACAGTAGGGACAGGTAAATACAGTTCAGCAAGCTCCTAGTTAGTGTGAAATCTGTGGCAATAATGGGCACAATACAGAACCCTATGGGGCCAATCCTGAATCGGTCAATTTTGTTGGGAATGTTTAGAGAAACAATTAGAATTTTGGGAACAATTACAACAACAATTGGCAGAGCCACCCGAATTTTTCTTGGGGTGGAAATCAAAGTCAAAGCTACCAGCAACCTCAGCAGCAACACTATCAGCAATAGAACAGGCAGAATGGTGGCCAATTGAGCGCAACATTGAGGAGAAATTGTAGAAGATTATGGAGACACAGACCCAATTAGCAGAGAATCAGGCGAGGATGGCATCAGATTTGAAAAATTAGCAGTTGGCCACCCGCAATCCAGAGAAGCAGATGGGTCAACTAGCAGTTGCACACCACACTAGACTGCAGGGAGGATTACCTAGTGACACAGACACATACCTGTTCGGGTGTTTGTTGGGGTTATAAAACCGACACGCAAGTGCACGTGGTCGAACAAGTAGTAAGTGGCTTTAGTAAGCCAAGTATCGATCCCACAGAGACTTGGGATAAGTGCAATTTGCTCAAGTATACTATATTTTTACTTCTAAATATGCTGACAACTAAATAACCAAAAATTGAATAATTTGTTTTATAAATTTTATACTAAGACTACAAATAATTATCTACTTTGAATTTCGACTATGGATAAAAGCATGCTGAGGTTAAAGAACATGTAATGAAACTGATTATCATCATAAATTGGTTAATCTTTTCTTCGAGTTGCTAGCCAAGAACATTTGCCAAGAGATTAAAACTCTCGTATTTAATCTCACTTAAGAATCATGAACCATCCGTCTACATTTCTGTGATCAAATGCAATTCATGTTCTAGCCATACAATTCTGGTTCCTAAATTGACTAATACGACTTTCAGGTATATTTCTATCCTGAAGGTTCATCAAAACTCAATTTTCCCAAATCAAGTAAAGAACAATATCCTATTAATTCACAACTTTCCAATTTCGTGCTCTCTCGAGTGAAATCGGACTTTTTAGATGTACATTAATGTAGGCCACACACCAATGTAGTAAGAACAAGAATTAATAGAACAACATGGAAGAAAAATTAAAAACCATATAATTAATAATCAAAATTCATCACAAGTGTTCATAACCTCAGCAAGGAAGGGAATTAGCCACTCATTCGTGGATTAATCATCATAAAACGAGTGTTAATCATACAAACAATTGAGTTAAAGAAGAAAGAAAGAGAGAAAAAACCCTGAACGTTTCGTCCCTCAACTGCCAGTAACCCACATCCTTGCTCCACCAAGTCTGAATTATGAAAAATACACTTAAGTGTTCTATTTATACTAGTGGGAATTTTTCCCGGAATAATGAGCAATGTGTCACGGAGTGCATCGCGGAGCACTGCCTCCGTGACACGCCGTGAACGCGGACCCTCACTGGAACTGGGGGTCCGGGAATTTAAACACCAACGTGGCACGGCGTGCAACGCGGAGGCTAGCCACCGTGCCATGGAGCAGACGCGAACCTCCACTAGAAATTGGATGAATTTTCACCCTCCAGGCAGAATGCCTCCGCGATGGCAGCGTGGCACGGCTCCATCGCGGAGCCCCTTTAATTTGTGCAGTCCTATGCCTTTTTCCTTGCTCGCATCCAAGTCCAACTCCGATATCATCCAACATGCATTTTAGCTTCCCGAAATCACATTTTACCTACAAAACAATGCTAATCATGTTGGTTAGTATAAATTCACATTTTATTACCAATTACATGAAAATGTATATACATTGCTAGATAAACAAGGTGAAAATGATACTTTTGAGTATCACTTGGGCATATAAATCTGCCCAAGATCACTTACCCCACACTTAAATCCTTGTTCGTCCTCGAACAACAAACATACCATTCATGCAATTTACATCCCACCTTCGCTACTGTGGTGCGACAATTTAAGCTACGGTCATACCGATCATTCAATATTGCAAATCATCAAGAAAACATGCATGGTCTTAACAACGCAATGACCTTCAATACATTAAGACTTCCTAGACTTTAAGAATCGACTCTCGATATCGGCAAACTCATGCAAATCAGCTAATTAAGATATCCGACACGAAAATCAGTCTTTCCTCAAGCATGTGCCCTCACAACTCAAGAGAATCTTCCTCTTTTTGCTCATGTGACACCCAAACATTCAAGTAGGGGCATGTAAAAACAATTTCACTCTCTCTCCCAAAAGAATTCACATGCATCATGTCATGACCCATAAGCTTGCCCTTAGTGTATTACTCCACTAATATTAAAAAATGCAATGTAAGATCACGTAGGACTTTAATGGGTTGTAATGGAAGCTATGGAACTAGTAAATATTGGATTAGCCAATAATAACCACTAGCATCCTTAAGCGCCTTTGCAACATATTCCCATCAACTCATGGACATTGTTTCTCTTTTTTTTTTCTTTTTTTTTTCCATCATCCCATTCTTGATGATTTACTTTAGTATGGCCCATTTCACTAGCACACTTGACACAATAACAAAGGTTATTCATGCACCTTCATTATCGTTTATTTATAGCAAGTGCACCTTCAACCTTTTCTTTTCTTTCATCACTCTGCTTTTCTTCTTTCTTTTCACCATTCTCACTCTTTGACACTTTGGGAACATTATTTTCTCTCCTTAAGCGCTTAAGAGTTTTGTATAGACTTTACGGCTAATGGAAAGAAAGAATTAAGCTCGGTTTACACTTTTTGGACAAAAGAAAGAAATAATCGGCTAAAGGCTCAAAGGGCTGACTAGGGTATACAATCACAGAAAGGGGAGTATGACAAGAAAAAAAAATAGAAACTCTCGGTTAAAACAAAGAAATGCCTACATCCTTTCCTACTATACACCTCCTTCATTTCGTTTTGTACACACACCAGGCAAGTTCTAGACACTTCACAATAGCATGAAATATCAACACCTCACTTCACACTTTATGCACATGCTCGATTCAAGATGTATTCACAGACTCTTCAATCAGCTAATTACATGAATTCAAACATTAAGCCTCAATCACACCGAATCGAACTCTACAGCCCAGGTAGCTCAACATATTTACAAGATTGCATGCTTTCATACGAATCACCTTTGCATTTTGAATATCATGCACAACACGCAACCAAAAATTCGCAACCATATAGTAACTACATGTTCCGGGATGCAATCCACCAAAGAAAAAAACTGAAAATAAATTAAAATAAACTACTCCTAATGAATACATTTCCCTTAAGACAATCGTCATCCATCCATCATAGGGAATGGTCACTAACTATGACTTCGGTTCAATGGGACCATTCTCGGTAAAAGAACCGAAAACAAACGCCGAGAAACCCAAAATTAAAAAGTTGAAAAATTTGCAAAACATCGATCATTTCGATAGAAAAATTATTTACAAAATATTTGAAATATGAACAAAATATTTTCAAAAAAAAAAATTAAAAATATCGATCATTTCAATAAGAAAAAATATTTAAAAATATTTACAGAATCAGCTGGCAACATTCAACAACACACATCAATTCCACAAATATTTACAGAGACAGAACAATTTGAAAATTCACAAACACAGGGAAACATAACATACAAAGATACAGAGGAGAACATACAAACAAACCAGCCCAACCTAGCACCTAACTATTCCCACCCCACACTTAATCCGAACACTGTCCCCAGTGTTCACAAAAATTAAATAGCACATAATCGGGTGGTGGAACTCCCTGATCAGTCAAAGTATTCCACTTCTTCATCAGGTGTTGCTGCCTCATCTCCCATGTCCGAGTCACCTCCGTCATCATCATCGGAGTCCTCCCGACGTGTCTCCTCGTCCGTGGGGACGTCATCGTCAGTGGGCTCTACAAAATCTGGCCCTACTCAACATAGAGCCCTGGCGTTTTCACCAAACGGGTAATCTAGCTCGAGCTGCCATAGCTCCTCCTCCGACGCCGGCCTCCCACCTATCCTGAGCTGGAGCATCTGCATCCCATACATCCGCACCATATACTGTTCATCATGAGCGTGTCGCTCGCCAAGTGTCAACACTAGCCCGTGGGTGGTGTCGGGAGCCTTAGTTTTGGTCACATCCAAGGCCCACCGCACCAACTACGAGATATAATCGAGGGCCTCCTCCTCAACATCGAGGCCCCGGAGAAAGGTGGTGAGTAGTCCTCCGAACCCATACCTGTGCCCCTGGTGCAGCCGAGCTCTCTTCATGGCCAATATAATAACCTCCCCAACATTTATCTCCAGCCCTTTCATCAGGGCGTACACCAGGCAAACACGATCCCGGGTTACATCAGTCATATGTACCCCCGGGATGAGGCAAGAGCAGACTATCTTCAGCCAAATACGGGCTTCCCTGTTCCTCTGAGAATATGGCAGAGTCTGATGGTAGCCCCTTTCCTTGTTCCTGCTCCATCTAGTTGTGGATCGGGCCCCCCATAGTGAGCGTCTGATGTCGGCATACGGTGGGGTAATGTTCAGCTGTCGGAGGACGTGGGCGTCTGTGTCCCGCGCTCCTATGATGGCATTAAGCTGGTGGGGCTCCAGAGTGACTATCTGCCCTCTAATTTTAATGGTGTGGCTTCGGATTGACGGGTTCCAGTTAGCATAGAACTCCCGAACCAAGTGCAGGTTGCATTCTTTAGGCTCCTCGAATATGAACTTGAGCCTCGCTGCCTCGATCCGATGAACTATTCTGGGGAACTCCTGTGCCAATGGCTCCTGTTCTATATGCTCTTCGGGGAAATATTTGTTCTCTTTATGCTTTGCGTACCACTTTTTCCCCTCGTCCGTCACCCATCTTGTTCCATACTAGCGGTGCTGGCCGCGTGGAACTGCTGGTGCAGCTGCGACTGCTGTGCCCAGTCTGAGTCGCTTTCTTCCGGTGCCTGAAGTTGATGCACCCTTCCCTTTATCTTGCCGGCTTGCCATTTTGCCCGTCAACACACGTCAACAATCGCAATGTTAAGCTAAATAAATATTAACTTCGGCTAAGGTCGGGTTACGCTAAATTACCCCACACTTAGTCCTTAGTTACAGTTATAACCTATGGCAAGAATAACTTTATTTACACAAAACAACCAGCTATACAATCATGCTTAGTGCGTTTAAAAAGAAAATTCGACGGTATAACTTCTGCGTACTACTCAGACTTCGTACAGCTAATCACAATCACTACCATCGCAAACATTTTAACCCTCGCACTTAGCAAAGAAAAACAAAGAAACAAAAATAACAAAAACAATTTATATACATTAACCTATCCAACCAACCAAATACAAACAATTTTCAACATTTCCCCGGAACCCGAGAATTCGTCGTCCATTAACATTCTAACACTTTGTACAACGACTCATCTCATTCAACACGTACAACCCGGCATACAATTCATAATTTCAACCCATTTCCAACTTCAAATTCAACCACAAGCCCTAGAATTGATTTTTTTGCAATCAAATTCGAATACTTTATGGAATCGACAAGTTCAAGCAATCATAACGACATTCCGAATAATTATCAATCAACAAATAACTCGAATTCATGTTTAATTTCGACTTAGGGCGATTTAGTCCACCTCCCATGCTTAAAATCAAAGAAAATCGACAAAAACTTGAGAGGGAATCGGAAAACATACCTTGTAGTTGAATAATCGAAGAAAACTGGGTAAATTGTTCCCTTAAGCCATGGCACGTTGGTGGGAGAGGGGTTTTGGGATGTTTGGTCGCGGAGGAAATTGAAAATGAGGGGAAAAGGGGAGTTTTCGGGGTTTAAAAGGTAGACAAATACGCGGGTCACCCGGCATCCCGGTGTGACCCGTCGCAATATACAAGGCAACGTGTCACGGATTGTATCGCGGTGCACTGCCTCCGTGACACGGAGCCATCGCGACAGCATACTGGAAATTTTTAAAATTTTCGGGTTACACCTCAACGTGTCACGGAGGGTAACGCGGAGGTCCTCCTCCGTGACACGGAGCTATCGCCCCAGCTCACTGTCTTCTACATTTTATTAATTTTTCATACCTCGCCTTTTCCTTCACGATTCCGTGCACATTTTTCTCCGTTTGACCTGAAAATCATCTCACTAAATAACATTGGTTAGAATAATAGGTTTCACCTACTAAAAATAAAAATACTAACTACAACGAAAATTCTTGTAATCAATCAAGAAAAAGAAAAAGAAGAATCTATTTACACTTTGCAAAATGAAAGAAAAAAATTTCCACGGGTTGCCTCCCGTGTAGCGCCTGGTTTACCGTCGCGGCTCGACATAATTTAAGCTCAATTGTCCTCTAGGGTGATGGATGATTTCTCTCTATCACTGTCCTCCCCCCAGTAGTGCTTACACCTATCCGGTGGTCTTCCCATTAACTCTCGGGCATCCTCCATCTGCTTGGCATTACCATGATCAATCACATTGATCACCGAGAGTTCTTCATGCACCATCGGGAGCTTGGGTGCTTTATACACATCGAACACCTCTACCTTGTCATGTGCTCGCATTGTTAGTTGCCCCGCAGCTACATCGATTAATGCTTTCCCGGTTGCCAAGAAGGGTCGTCCCAAAATAAATGGGACTTCCGCGTCTGGTTCAAAATCCAAAACAACAAAATCTACCGGGAAAATTAGGGAGCCAACTTGCACTAGAACATCTTCAACAATGCCATCCGGCCTAGCTAAGGATCTATCTGCCAATTGCAATATTACCGTTGTGGGTCTAAGACTCCCTAAACCCAACTTTCTGAATACCAAAGACGACATCAGATTTATACTTGCCACCAAGTCACACAATCCACGAGCTCGGATGCTCTGCCCAATAGTAAGCTGGATAGTAAAACTTCCAGGGTC
This sequence comes from Datura wrightii, assembly GCA_035772735.1. Lineage (NCBI taxonomy): Eukaryota > Viridiplantae > Streptophyta > Magnoliopsida > Solanales > Solanaceae > Datura > Datura wrightii. The sequence continues at coordinate 105,857,481 of JASDFA010000007.1, forward strand.
TTTTAGCTTTGTGGGCAGTCTATTTTGGATCCGGGAAGTGCACTCCTCCGTTAATGCCACCGTGGCATACTCAGTCAACCGACTTTTATTGGCCACGATGTCCTTTATGTATTTGGCATATTTAGGCACTCCCTGCAAGACATCAACAAGAGGTAAGTTAACATGTACCTGTTTAAGCACCTCCATGAATTTCTTGAAACACACCTCCTCTTTGTGTTTCTTGAGTCGTTGAGGGAATGGGGGTGGAGGTCTTTCTGATTCAGCTTCTTTGGTCTTCCCCCTCTCCGAACTTTGCTCCCCCTCAACTTCTGCTGCTCCCGAGTGTTGACGTGATCTTTCTGGTTCCACCTCCTTCAGCTGCAAACCACTCCTTATGGTCACTGCATTTACCTGTTTGGGATTCGGATCCATGTCACTTGGCAGTCCTCCTCTAGGCCTTGTATTTTGGGCACTAGCAAATTGCCCAAATTGATACTCAAGAGCCTTGGTAGCTAACTGATTATTTTTCACTTCGGCTGCCAATTTCACATAGTCAGCCTGCAATTGGGCTTGGTTAGCTATCATGGTCTTGAACATCTCCTCAATGCTGGGTGATGATGGTGGAGGAGGTGCATTGTTGTTTCTGAATTGATCTTGGTAGTTCTGTTGCCCTCCTTGATTCCTTTGCATACCCTGACCCGAACTTTGGCCTTGATGGTTGTTGCTACCCCAAGAGAAGTTAGGATGACTCCTCCAATTTGAATTGTAGCTACTACCATACTGCTGGTGATTTCTTTGTGCATTACCCACAAAGTTTACTGAGTCAGGATTTGCTCCACAACACTCAGCTGAGTGCTCACTACTTCCACACACTTCACACCGCAATTGCTGGACTACATTAACTGGAGCTGACGGCTGGTTCAAAGTCATGTTGCTGAAATGGTTGTTCAATTTATTTTGCAAGGCAGCTATCTGTGCAGCGATAGCCGTAAACCCATCCACTTCAAGCATTCCTGCTGCTTTCCTTGCCCCACCTCGTGATGAATCGGCATTCCATTCTGGATTGCCCTGTGAAATCCGGTTTAGCAAGGTATACAGCTCCTCATAAGTCTTTTCTAGCGCTTGCCCTCCAGCTGCTGAATCTAGCAATATTTTGGTGTGGGGTTCCAAACCCTCAATAAATGTGTGCACCAACACCTCATTAGACTGATGATGATGAGAACAGTCCCGCAACATGTTTTTAAATCTCTCCAAGGCTTGATATAAATTTTCTCCCTCCCTCTGTTTGAAACTTAGAATTTGACTTCTAAGTCTTGCTGTTTTACCAGAGGGAAAAAACCTTATCAAGAACTTCCGTGCAAGATCATCCCACGTTGAAATGGAATTTGGTGGCTCAGCTTTCAACCACCTCTTGGCTTCTCCGAGTAATGAGAACGGAAATAATGTAAGCCGAACATAGTCAGGTGACACTCCAGCGGGTATGTAAGTGTCACTTATCTCCAAAAAGTTTTGGAGATGCTGTTGTGGGTCTTCATGAGGGAGACCGGTAAGTTGCCCGCTTGTGTGCAACAATTGCAACATATTTTGCTTGAGTTCAAATCTCCCTCCAGGCTCTGGTTTGCGGATACTGGATGTAACATTATTGGCATGTGGGATTGCCACCTCGCGAACTGGCCTTGCTGTTGCTTCTTCGGGCACTAACACTGCCCTTACAACCGGTGGATTTTGTTGCTCCACAATGGTCTGTCTGAGCAACTGCAGCTTCCTTTGTAGAGCTTCACTGCGTTTACTGTGAAATATACGTTCAGGCTCTATATAAGATTCCACCAGCTCTTTGTCTCTTGCCAGTGTTCACAGCAATTAAGTTTGCAAAATACAGGCTAAGACCAAGTTGTCAACACTTAATAAAAATAAAAATACAGTAAAATTAACACTTAAAACAAATTCACCAATTGCCAAGTCCCCGGCAACGGCGCCAAAAACTTGTTCGGGTGTTTGTTGGGGTTATAAAACCGACACGCAAGTGCACGTGGTCGAACAAGTAGTAAGTGGCTTTAGTAAGCTAAGTATCGATCCCACAGAGACTTGGGATAAGTGCAATTTGCTCAAGTATACTATATTTTTACTTCTAAATATGCTGACAACTAAATAACCAAAAATTGAATAATTTGTTTTATAAATTTTATACTAAGACTACAAACAATTATCTACTTTGAATTTGGACTATGGATAAAAGCATGCTGAGGTTAAAGAACATGTAATGAAACTGATTATCATCATAAATTGGTTAATCTTTTCTTCCAGTTGCTAGCCAAGAACATTTGCCAAGACATTAAAACTCTCGTATTTAATCTCACTTAAGAATCATGAACCATCCGTCTACATTTCTGTGATCAAATGCAATTCATGTTCTAGCCAAACAACTCTGGTTCCTAAATTGACTAATACGACTTTCAGGTATATTTCTATCCTAAAGGTTCATCAAAACTCAATTTTCCCAAATCAAGTAAAGAGCAATATCCTATTAATTCACAATTTTCCAATTTCGTGCTCTCTCGAGTGAAATCGGACTTTTTAGATGTACATTAATGTTGGCCACACACCAATGCAGTAAGAACAAGAATTAATAGAACAACATGGAAGAAAAAGATGAAAAACCATATAATTAATAATCAAAATTCATCACAAGTGTTCATAACCTCAGCAAGGAAGGAAATTAGCCACTCATTCGTGGATTAATCATCATAAAACGAGTGTTAATCATACAAACAATTGAGTTAAAGAAGAAAGAAAGAGAGAAAAAACCCTGAACTTTTCGTCCCTCAACTGCCTATAACCCACGTCCTTGCTCCATCAAGTCTGAATTATGAAAAATACACTTAAGTGTTCTATTTATACTAGTGGGAATTTTTCCCGAAATAATGAGCAACGTGTCATGGAGTGCATCGCGGAGCACTACCTCCGTGACACGCCGTGAACGCGGACCCTCACTGGAACTGGGGGTCCGGGAATTTAAACACCAATGTGGCACGACGTGCAACACGGAGGCTAGCCACCGTGCCACGAAGCAGACGCGAACCTCCACTGGAAATTGGATGAATTTTCACCCTCCAGGCAGAAAGCCACCGCGATGGCAGCGTGGCACGGCTCCATCGTGGAGCCCCTTTAATTCGTGCAGTCCTATGCCTTTTTCCTTGCTCGCATCCAAGTCCAACTCCGATATCATCCAACATGCATTTTAGCTTCCCGAAATCACATTTTACCTACAAAACAATGCTAATCATGCTGGTTAGTATAAATTCACATTTTATTACCAATTATATGAAAATGTATACACATTACTGGATAAACAAGGTGAAAATGATACTTTTGAGTATCACTTGGGCATATAAATCTGCCCAAGATCAATACCCCAAACAGGTCAACGCCATCAGTCTGAGGAGTGGCAGGCAATTGGCTGATGCACCATCGAAAGAGAGGAGAAATGAGATGCAGCCAAAGTTGGTTAGAAAGGGACCATCCACTGACAAGGGAGAGAATCAGAGTGTTGTGCAACAAAATGCACAATCATCATTGCAACCAGCATAGAGACCGCCACCACCATTTTCGCAAAGACTCAAAAAGAGCAAGGAGGAGGAATGCTTTAGAAAGTTCTTTGATATTTTCAAAGAACTTCACATAAATTTGCCTTTGCTTGATGTTTTGCAGGGAATGCCCAAGTATGCTAAGTACTTGAAAGATGCGGTGGCCAACAAAGTCAGATTGGTAGATATTCATAAAGTAGCACTGACTGAGGAGTGCAGCCACAGGATAATGAGCAAGATACCTAAAAAGCTCAAAAACCCAAGGAGTTTTACCCTCCCCATAAAAATTGGTAAGGATGAGGTGATAAGAGCTCTGTGTGATTTAGGGGCAGCAGTTAATCTAATGCCCCTATCTTTGTTTAACACCTTGGGTTAGGTCAACCAAGACCAACACGATTGATGCTGCAGCTGGCAGACAAGTCACGAGTGGCACCAGATGAAATAATCGAGGACCTTCTCATCAAAGCGGGTAAGTTCATTATACCCGCTGATTTCATTATATTGGATTTTAAAGTTGATGACAAGGTACCCCTGATCTTGGGATGACCATTCTTGGCCACTGGAGGAGCGATGTTTAATGTAAGAGCAGCGACCTGAAAATGAGGGTCGATGATGAAGAAGAACTCTTCAGGGTCTACCAAGAGATTAACCCACCGACACATTACAGAGACCTTTGTAAGGTCAGTGTGTTACAGAGGCTAAGGATGGGGTGGCGATTCCATAGGTCCACAGCCATAGGAGATGATTACTTTTTAGCCCGAATCTGATGGAGGGCTTCCGTTAGACAAAGAAGTTAGAGGAAGAGAGAGACAGAGTGGCGGTTGTTCCTTCGGAAAACAAAAAGAGAAGAAGATGGTTCTCGAAAGAGAACACGGGTATGAGGATGTCCTAAAAAGGATAGTCCACGTCGTGCCGCGACGTAAAATTAGGCGCTGCTTGGGAGGATACCCAAGGGTACCACAGGTACAATTTTAATTTTTTTCATTTGTGTTGATTTTGTTTATTTTCATCTTGTTGTTGATTTTGGTGGAGAATTAATCACAGATGGAGGGGAAGTCTGAGTACCCTTGGAGAAGGAAGCTTAGAAGCACGAAAGAGGGAAAGTGTGGGGTCGAATACCCACTTGTTCAAAAATGAAGAAAAACATGTTTTTAGCTAGGCCTAAAGGCCCCCGGGAGTATTTCTCACCCTTTTTGAATTTTAATTAGATGCTTTGGGGACATAGTATGATTCAAGTGTGGGGTGAGGGAAATTTCAAAAATTTTGTGCTTAATGATTTTGGGTGAATTTAGTGCTTGATAGGTATTGGTTGAGGGAGAATTTTTGATTTGAGCATGATTCCCCACCTTTTTTTTTCGGTTCTTTTCCGATGGGGGGCACTTTCAACCGAAGAATAAAAATCTTCTTTGTATGTACATAGTTGTCTTTAGTCATTGTTATGGACTATTCCCGATGATAGATGGATGATGACCATCTTGAGGGAAAAATTAGTCAATAGCTTTTGGTTTTTGAACCTGTAGCTAATTGATGGCTTGATGTTCTTGTTATATTCTATACATGATTATGAGATGCAAGTGTGGTTAGTGTTGAAGCATGTAAGAAGTTGTATAACTCTGTTTGGGACACCTAGGCTCTTGAATGTGACTCTATGTACTTAAAGCTTAATTTTGAATTCTTGTGATTAGCTGAGTTAAGAGTCTGCTGAATTTGTCTTGAATTGAGCATGCGCTGTGAGTGTAAGGTTTTTCAATATTTCATGCTATTGTGTAGTGTATAGAACTTGTCTGGTGTGTATACAAAACAAAATGAGGGATGTCGATTGTAGGAGATGATTTAGGCATTTCTTTGAATGAGCCTAATTTTTATCCCTCGCATTACCTACCTTGAATGTCTGATCCTAGTCAGCCCCATTGAGCCTTAAACCTATTCTTTGATAGCTGCAACATAAGCTTAATCCTTTTCTTTCAATACCCTTGAAGTTTCTCCTAAACTCCTAAGCGCTTAAGTGAAAAATCCAAAAGAGTAAAGGAGTGAGAATCGTGAAAAAGAAGGAAAAATAACGGTTGTGAGAGTTGAGGAAAAGATAGAGAACAAATGAATGAGAAAGTTGCTTAAGTATTCCTTACTTATAAGCTAAGTGTGCTTAAAGAAATAGGAAACAAAAGAGGAAATTTATGAGTGAAAAGAATGAAGGTGAAGTAAGAGAAGAGATGTCCGTAATGAACGTGTGATGTATTAAAAGTGCTTGGGGAAGATAGCCACTATTACTGGCCAGAATAGTGCCTACCCATCCCTTAGCTTATATTTTGACCCGATAAGTCCTACTTGATCTTACGTTCAAACATTCTTAAATTAGTGGAGTAATACACTAAGGGCAAGCTTATGGGTCAATAAACGTGGCATGTGAATTCTTTGTGAGAGTGAGCTTAATTCTTATCCATATACCCATACACGTTATAATTTGAAAATTTGTGAGTGAAAATGGGTAACTCTTTTGTTGTGAGGGCACATGTTTAATGAAGGAAAATTCATGTCAGATTTCTTGATCGGTTGATTTGCATGAGTTGGTTAGATTGAGAGTCGATTCTTGAGGATAGGAAGTCTTAACATAGTCATATTTTCTTTTGATGGTTACACCGTGCATGATATATTTTTAACTTGCTATCTAGAAACAATCGTTGTAGATATAGCTTGAATTGTCTTGCTTCAATTAGCTATGTTTGAGTATTCATATGCATGAGATGTAAAAGAGTTGTTCGAGGACGAACAAGCCTTTAAGTGTGGGGTACTGATCTTGGGCATAATTATGTGCCCAAGTGCTAAATTATAGCTTAATTTAGTCTCTAACTATACACTTACATTCTTATCTGATTTTGTGTAAATTTGGGTATGCACTAACAAACATGATTAGTCCTTGTTTTGTAGGTGTAAAATGCATATGAGGGACTAAATAATGATGGGTGAAGTGAAGGAATGGAGTTGGAAGTGAATTGCAAAATATGGCAAGAAAACATACTATGGCAAGGCTGGCCGCGCCAGGTAGCGTGCCACGCTGTGCGTGTGCCGCGCCCAGCGCCATGCCACGCCAAGGCCATGCGCGCCAAATGCTATCCTCTAAGGCGCCTCCAGCGTCTGTGCCACGCCAGGCAATTCTGCGCACCGCAAGTTGTGTCACGCTGGCCATCGCGTGAGAGGAGCTCCATGCCACGCCGTGTGTTGCGCAGGCACAGCGCACAAGACATGCTGAGGATGCAATTTCCAGTGGGCTTCCGCATTAACTTCGTGGAACGGAGGAAAATTAGCGCGTTCACCTCCGTGCCACGGAGCCATTCCATAACAGGCCAAAATTTTCAAATTTCCTTTTTACTATAAATTAAGCCCTTAGCTTCTAAAATCTATTGTCAGGAAATATTTTCTGGAAACCGTAGAGGAGCGAAGGGAGAAGTGAAGAACTCACCTAGGGTTCACTAATTTTACATTCTCTTTTACCTATTCTTGTAAGCACACTACTTTAAACATGTTTTTGAGTTATTGTATGAACATGAGCGGCTAAAACCCTTCCTCTAGGGTTGAGGCCACGTGAGATGATTGTAATGCATGAATTTGTTTTGGTTTGAGTTGTTAATTGTTGTTTTGTCTTACATTCTTTATTATGGTTGTTTTTATGTTTGATGACCATGAAAACATACATGTTAAGCTAGGTAAAAGCTTGAGATAGTAACCCTAGGCTAGAACAAGAGAATGTAGCGAGCAAGTTCTTATCTTACGATAGGATTCGCGGTTAGGATAGAAATTATTCCTAATTCTCCATGCTTGGTTGATAAAAAGGGATGATAGCAAGACACTGGCTTAGAATTATCACTCCACCACTCGTAGAATTAGTTGTGAAGCTTAGTTAGGTTAAATGATTAGAGGTACGAAAGCCCCTAATCAAGAGCACAAACCCCGTAATCCACATCCATGTAGTTGAATTGCCCACGAACTAGAATGTCACATCCCCGCTCAACGATGTAGTTGTGAAGCTAGTTTGTCGTGTTTAGAGGCTCAAGAGACCATGAACATAGAATTTTCCAACTATGTTAGACAACAATTGATAATTTCATACGTGAACCATTACAAAGTGTAGCATTGCATGATTATCCGGCCTTAGCTCTAGTTTCTTCTTATATTTTTTCCAGATTGTTTTGTGACCACCCCAAAACTTAATTATAATTTACCGAAAACTTCTATAATCAACACTTGTGAAGGTTAATCTTACACTTGAACTTCATAATTTGCTGAATTGGTCCAGTTCCTGTGGGTTCGACATCCGGCTCTTAAAAAGGGGCACTGTATTACTTGTACGACCGCGTACGCTTGCGAGTGCTCTGGAGCGCAACAGTCCACAGGTAAGTTTCTCAATCTCTCTATTACGGGCCTAAGGAATGAGTCATAGGGCCTTCCTACAACTCGTGGTACAAGTCGTGACGGGTCAAAAATTCTAAAAACACCTGATTAGGCCCAGATTTTTCAAATCTGCCCTATAACCTATTTAAACTCAAACAAATTGTACCCTTCTCCAACAAACTCAAAACCAAAGTCACGACCATAACCCATGACTCCCTCACATTAGTAACTCAAATTCAAAGATCGATTGAGCAAGTTCTTACTCAGTTAACACCGAGAATCCCAACTTCCAACCCTAAGTTTCTAATTGTCAGTCGAAGAAAGCAGTTATCAAGTAAGTGTATTTGTTGAATTTGATAATTATGACATTTGTGCTTGATGCAAACCAGATTAATCCCTGAGAGTGCTCACAATGTTTCGAAAATTAAAAATGGATAATGATTAGGGATGTGAACAAGTTGTGTGTGATTAGTTAGGGGCTTGAACTTGTAAAAAAATTGCGTACTGGACTGTTAAAATTGAGTTACGGGTTGTGATTAAAACGGGGAGGAATGGGTAGCTGTAAAACATGATAAATGCATGCCCGGACTTGGGGAATACTAAGTACCCAACACTAAAATATAAATCTCCTACAAACTGAAAACCAAAAATAAGGCAGGGACAGGCTTCACAAGCCTTCCTATGACTCGTGGTTTCATACTACAACTCATAAGATGGCCCGTTGGGACTGTCCCAATCCAAATTTGTAATAATCATGAGGTGCGAATCCTAGTACGGCTCGTGGTTTACTGCTATGAATCACACCTGGCAGTTGTTCCAAGAATCTGAAAAGGGTCAAGTCCACAAGTGACAGTATAATCTTTCCTACGACTCGTCGAATCGACTTAGGGGTCGTACAATGAGCCATGAAAAAATACAAAACATTTGTTTTAAAGGGGTATCCTCATACAAGTCGTAGTACGGATCGTACCTTCGTGGTACAAGTAGTACCTCAGAGGCGTAACACTGACTTGAGATACTACGGGTCTCAGTACAAATCGTATCTCCAAGGTATTACCCATACTATTGACCCGTGATAAATTACAGAGGACTTTTTCTTACTTTTTTTTTCTCAGATTTGGAATTCTAACCCTTTTTCTACACAGGTACAATGATGTAGAAATGAAAATCATCCAAGGCAACTGCTCGGAGGACATTGTTTGAAGAGACCTCCGAATCCGACCAAGCGGGCAACTCCCCTAGTGGTTCATTAGAGCAATATCAAGTTAATAAATCTGATACTGACGGGACCCGAACCACTAGGGCTAAGGCTAAAGCCCAGGCCATGGCGGAAACTACCACATTTGCTGGTACTCCCCAATTTGAGGAGGGAGTGGAGGAAAGAGCCCAACAGTCCAGAAGCGGCTCTAATGAAGAAAAAGGGTCCGAGGAGGCCCAATCTAGAGATACAAGCAGTAAGTTTGGATCAGAGGAGGAGGCACCTAATGCCGAACAGGAGCAGACTCTACCTAGGGAGAACCGCACCATTGGTAGGGAGTATTAAGAGCCTAGGAAATATATGAACAGGGCATTGCTCTCACTTCCAAGAACAAACCTAGGCGGAGAATTCAAGAAGAGCTGTGGATCCTCAAAAATTAATTGGATGAGGTGGAGGAGATGAAGCGGATATTCAGCTTCTATGAATTTGATTAGATGGCTAGGGCTCTGGACCAATACACTTCAGAAATCATCCGAGAGTTCTACGCTAATTATTTGGCAACTATGCAACAAAAAGCGAAAGTGGGATAAAAGTTGAAAGATTAGCCCAAGTAGAAAGCATCCCGGTTAGAGGCCGAGAGGTTGATATATCAGAGCACACTATTGCTCGGGTATTATATGGTCCCCAGTTCATACCACCACATGCTATGCCAGAATATGACTATTGAGTGGAGGCTTTGAAATAGATCAAGCAACTTGGTTTTGATGACAGGCGGAGGTAGATTCAATGGTTGTCCGGCGTGGTCGCTGAGGACAAGAAAGAGGCAGAACGGGTCACTAGCGGTAAGAACGTCACAAAGAACTCTCTGAACTTCGTGGAAAAAGCCTATTGGACGTTAGTGCGCCACCGGTTGGCCCCGAATGTAAATGATAATATTCTCAGTGTAGACAGAGCAGCTTTGGTAGCTTGTATTATGTCCAGATGTCCCATCAATATCCCGAGGGTCATTGCAGAGGAGATGCGAGATCGAGCTATGGGATTGAGCACTACCATCCCATTCCTGAGTCTTGTTTTTAGATTGTGCACAGAGACGGGCATCAAAGTTTGTCATGGCGAGGAGCACCTGATCGAAGGATAATGGATCACTGATATTGGCCTAATCCAGGAGAGATGAACCCGGTAAGTTGGACTCAACTTTCCACCGCAATCCCACTATCACGGTCAGTTGGGGGCGCACAGGTGAATCTCCCCACTTCACAGGAGCAGGGCGAGACACCACTTAAGATGCTGGTCATTCAGATACATCTCCTAGCACCTCTGTCATGCCACCTATGAGACTTCTAAGCCAGACTGCAGCTGGGTACATGCTAGTGCCTCAGGAATTTCTCCAAAAACTGGCCAAGAGATTGACCGTAGCTGAGAAAAAGGTCCGTTGATGATGGAGAATGTCAAGCCTTGGGTAAGGAAGAGATTAAGTTAGCTGCACAAGCCCTACACGCCAGATTAGATGGGTTTGAGACTAGGTTCAACATGTGTATGGCTGAGCTGACACAGACAGCCTCCATGAGGATTTGGGGGCTCCTTGGAGTCAAGTTACCGAGCTGTCATCATGGCAACTGGCAATCATAGCAGCTCCCACTCTTCCTGACCTCGATACTGGTATTGATGAGGAGCTTGATTTGGTGGCTTATTGGGAGCCCATAGGTGCAGACAAGGAGAAAGGGAAAAAAAGGGTCTCTGAAGATGTGGGAGACAAGACCCCAACGAAGAAGAGGAAAAGAGAGAAAAAAGAGCACAAGGGGGCAAGATTAGAGAGTCAGCAAACTCATGACGTGCATTAGTCGAAGCTGCCTGAGAAAGTTAGGAGCATGTAGCTCCACCAAGGCCAAGGTTAAGCTTGCGAGTGGCAGGGACCCTTCGAGCAAGCCATATTCAGCTCCAATAATTCTAGAGGCTGTAGAAATAGTCGTTACTACTAAGGGGGTAGCCACTCCCCCTATTGATACATGAGTGAGTGTGCCGGCCACTGCCAGCACCACGATTGCAGGAGAGCTACCTCCTCCGCAGGATGATAGGAGCGTTAGTGCATCGCAGGTATGTTCCCTTCCCTCTACTTTACATTCTATGCTTCAGTGACGATGCATGACTTTTAAAAAGGGGAGGGGGAGTACTTGTATTTTTGGATTTTGGATTCGTCTGAGAGTTTTTCTTGCCGTGTTTCTTTTTCCTCGAGCATGGTATATAGTAGGACCGGCATGTTTAGGATTTTATTTTTGTGATTTTTATTTAATTAGAAAGTAGCTTAGGAGTACTCAACCAATAAATTCCACTAGTTTTGGATTTTTAAGAGAAATTAATCGACCCTGTTTTAAATTTTTTTGATAATTAGTTGTGTACTTGTGATTGCAACCATGATTTTTGTGGATCTTTTTATGTCATTTAGTATATTAACATTAATAATTTTTGTTAATCCATGTATAAACTGGACAGGTAGAGTGAATGCAAGACATTTACCATGAGTGAGTGAGGTCAGATACCTAGTTCAATACTGCATAGAGGATATAGAACTTTCCCGGTTGGTCTTTATATAGGTTTTAGGATGGTTGGTTAGGAAGGATCATAGGTCGTTCTTGTTTAGCCTATTTTAAGCTTAAATGACCCTACCAAAATTATATGATTCCCTTGATCCCAATTTTGAGCCTCAAATAGATTATTTTCCATTGATTAACCAATTAACCGTACCCATTTTTATATTGAACCTGTTTTGGCCTTGGTCCCTCCTTGGACATTGTGAACCTCAACATAGGCAAAATTCCTAAGTTGAGGGCGGCTAGAGTAGGAGTGCATAAATAGTGGGAAGGTGAAAAAGGAAGAGAAAAGAAAAAGGTGAAAAATGAGATGTGGTGTGACAAAAGAAAAAGAAAAAGAAAGAAAAATTGAAAAAGAAAGTACAAAAAGAGAATGATGCATGAAAAGTTTGAAGAAGCACACCAAACTCATACAAATGTATAAGAAGGGTGAAAAGTGAGGGAAAAGTGGAAAAAATGTAAATGTCATCACCCCAACGTACACCCGGATCGTAAATAGGGACAAGGAACCTCGAGAGACCCCAAGTCAATCCATGGCATGAGCATACATCTAATTTATTCACATAAGGGAAATAATTAAAATAAGGAAACAAAATCATGACATAATAATGGAGAAAGAGAATACATGATCCATGCATGACGGTTGGATACAACTTATTATCTGAAAAGCCTCTAATCATGAAAGAAGAGTTGATGGGACAATACCCCGACTAACCCTACAATACTAAAACTGAAAGAGAACAACAGAGTCTGAACATATGGCCCTCGGAATATGAGAACTCACCAAATAAGCTGATAGAGAACTTTGAAGAGCTACTGAGGAGGGTGAGCCTGAGAGTCGGGTCTTGTATCATGAGACGATACAGCATATAAAGTATGCGGTTAGTACGAGGAATGTACCAAGTATGCAAGGTAAGTAAAATGGAAATTTAAAACTTATAAATGATCATAAGAGTAGGGAATCATGCTCATATTGTAAATATCATAACATAACATAACGCTCAAGGTTTTCAAAACATTCGTAATACAAACATAATCATAATCATAGCAGAAAATATTTACTTAATGATCTTGGGCAGAATTATATGACCATATGATACTCAAATGCTTTATTTCATCTTGTTTATCTATCGTTATGTGTACATTCTCATGTGATTTGTAGTTAAAATGTGAATTTATACTAACCAACATGATTAGTATTGTTTTGCATGTAAAATGTAATTTTGGGAAGCTAAGATACATGTAGGTAAAAATCGGGAATGGACTTCGAAGAAAGGAGTGGAAAAGGTCAAGGAAGAGTAGCAAAAATAAGGGCTCCGCGATTGAGCCGTGTCACTTGCCATCACGGAGGCATTCTGCCTCGGATGATTTATTTTGGCCAATTCTAGTGAAGGTTCGTGATTGCGTCATGACACGTTGGCCTGGCTCCGCGTTGCAGGCCGTGGCATGCCAAGGAGAAATTGCTGAGGAACCTGATTCCAGAGAGGGTCCGCGTTAGCCCCGTGGCACGGAGGGAGTGCTCCGCGATACACTCCATGCCACGTTGCTTGTTATTCCGGGAAAAATTCTCACTAGTATAAATAGCACACTTAGGTTTATTTTTAAACATTCGGACTTGGTTGAGCAAGAATGTGGGTTACAAGCAGTTGTGAGGACAAAAATTCTAGGGTTCTTCTCTATCTCTTTCTCTTTTATCTCAATTGTTTGTATGAATTACACTTATTTGATGATGTTTAATCCACAAATGAGTAGCTAAATTCACTTCTTGCTGAGGTTAAGAACAATTGTAGTGGAATGTAATTGTTGATCAATTTAGTTTTCATTTTTTCTTCAATGGTTGTTCTATCAATTCTTGATCTTACTGCATTAATGTTTGGCCAATGTTAATGTATATCTAAAAATTCCAATTTTGATTTTGAAAAGAAAAGAAATTGGGAAGTTGTGAATTGGTAGGATATGATCTCTTCTTAGTTTGGGAAAATTGAGAATTGATTTACATTTAAAATAGAAATATATCTGAAAGTCTTATTAGTCAATTAAGGAATCGGTTTTGTATGGCTAGAACATCAAATTATTTTATCACAGAAATGTAGGTTGAAGGTTCATGATTCTTAAGTTGGGTAGGATACAAAAGTTTCAATCCATAGGCGATAATTCTTGACTAGCAACCGAAGGAAAGATTAACTGAATTGTATCAATAAATTACTTCCCTGCATGTTCGTTTTAACCTCAGCATGCTCATTACTATTGTTCAGACTCACTTTAGAATTCTGTCTTAGATTCGTAGAAATTAGGAAACTCAAACTCTCCAAATATAGTTTAATTGGTTGTCTACATTCTTAAAGTTATAGTTCATTAACACTTAAGTTAATTATTACCTTAGTTCAGTCCCTGTGGGATCGATACTTGGCTTACTTAAGCCATTTTACTACTTGTTCGACCACGTGCACTTGCGTGTAGTTACCAAACCCGCGAACAAGCTTTTGGCGCCATTGTCGGGGACTGCCAATTGGTAAAATTGTTTTCTTAGTGTTAGTTTACAATTTCTATATAAGTGCTGACAACTTGATCTTAGCCTGTCTTTTGCAGATATTGAATTCTGTTGAACACTGGAAAGAGACAAGGAGCTGGTGGATTCATACTTAGAGCCGGAAATACAGTTCCATCGTCAAAGAAGGGAAGCTCTCGAGAAAAAGCTACAGTTGCTCAGACAGACAATCCTGGAGCAACAGTAGAATCCACCACTTGTGAGGGTAGTGTTAGTTCCCGAGGAAATGGAAGCTAGGCCGGTTCGCGAAGTGGAAATCCCACATGCTAACAATGTTACATCAAGTATTTGCAAACCTGAGCTAGGAGGGAGGTTTGAGCTTAAACAGAACATGGTGCAATTGCTGCACACCAGCGGGCAATTCACAGGTCTCCCTCACGAAGATCCACAACAACATCTCCAAAATATTTTGGAGATAAGTGACACTTACATCCCCGCTGGAGTATCATCCGATTACGTAAGGCTTACATTATTCCCATTCTCATTATTGGGAGAAGCAAAGAGGTGGTTGAAAGCTGAGCCACCTAAATCTATCACCACTTGGGATGATCTTGCAAGAAAATTTTTGATACGGTTCTTTCCATCCGGGAAAACAGCAAGACTTAGAAGTCAGATTCTATGTTTTAAACAAAGAGAGGGGGAGAATCTGTATCAAGCTTGGGAAAGGTTCAAATCTATGTTACGGGATTGTCCTCACCATCACCAATCCAATGATATGCTGGTGCATACTTTCATAGAGGGTTTGGAACCCCACACAAAAATTTTGCTAGACTCAACAGCTAGGGGACAAGCATTAGAGAAGACCAATGAGGAGCTGTATACTTTGTTAAATCGTATTTCATAGGGAAATCCAGAGTGGAATGCGGACTCTTCTAGAGGAGGAACAAGGAAAGCAGCAGGAGTCTTGGAAGTGGATGGTTTTACAGCTATCGCTGCACAGATAGTTGCGCTACAAAATCAACTCAACACCCACTTAAGCAATATGAGCTTGAATCAACCTCAAGCCCCAGTTAATGTAGTGCAGCAGGTTTGGTGTGAAGTATGCGGTAGTGATGAACACTAAGCTGAGTGTTGTGGTGCAAATCCAGATTGAGTGAACTTTGTGGGGAATGTATAGAGAAATAATCACCAATAGTATAGTAACAACTACAACTCGAATTGGAGAAATCATCCGAATTTCTCTTGGGGTAGTAACAGCCATCAAATCAGGGCACGCAGAGAAATCAAATCAGGGTACGCAGAGAAATCAAGGTGGGCAGCAGAACTATCAGAGTCAATATAGAGGAAACAATGCACCTCCTCCACCACCCACCAGCATTGAGGAAATGTTTAAAACAATGTTAGCTAACCAAGCTCAATTGCAGGCTGATTATGTGAAATTGGCAGCAAACATAAAGAACAATTAGTTAGCTAAAAAGGCGTTGGAGTACCAGTTTGGACAACTAGCTGGAGCTCAAAACACCAGGCCAAGAGGAGGACTACCGAGTGACACTGACCCGAATCCCAAGTAGGTTAATGCAGTGACCACAAGGAGTGGTTTACAACTCAAAGAGGTGGAACCAGAAAGACCACCTCAGCAGTCAGAAGCAGTGGAAAAAGAGAAGGAACATGATGATGCGAGGGGGAAGGAGAAGGCAGTTGAAGCAGAAAGACCACCACCCCCGTTCCCTCAAAGATTAAATAAACACAAGGAGGAAGCTTGTTTCAAAAATTTCATGGAGGTGCTTAAACAGGTACACATTAAATTACCTTTGGTTGATGTTTTGCGGGGAGTGCCTAAATATGCAAAGTATATCAATGACATCGTAGCTAACAAAAGCAGATTGACAGAGTATGCTACGGTGGCGCTTACTAAGGAGTGCACTTCCCAGATACAGAACAGGTTGCCAACAAAGCTCAAGGACCTTGGGAGCTTTACAATTCAAATCACAATTGGGCAAAGTATCCGAGCTCGCGGATTATGTGACTTGGGAGCGAGTATTAACTTGATGTCGACATCGGTGTTCAAGAAGTTGGGGCTGGGAAGTCCTAGACCAACTACAGTGATCTTCCAATTAGCGAACCGCTCTTTGGCCAGAGCAGATGACATTGTTGAGGACGTGCTGGTGCAAGTGGGCTCCCTTATCTTCTGGGTAGATTTTATTGTTCTGGATTTTGAGCCGGATGCGGAAGTCCCATTTATTTTGGGACGTCCTTTCTTGGCAACTGGGAGAGCTTTGATTGATGTAGTTGTAGGGAAGCTAACCATGCGGGTGCATGAAAAAGTGGAGGTATTTGATGGATATAAGGCCACAAAGCTTCCGACCATATATGAGGAGCTTTAAGCAATCCATGCGCTAAATCAAGCAGAAATTCTTCATATTGTTGAATCTTGAGATCCATTGGAAAGAGCATTGATGAGCTCCGATCATTTCGGAGATAGAGATACTTATGAGATGGTGCAAATGTGGAATGAACCACAATGGTATCTCAGGAAGCATGACTTGCAGCCTTTAATAAGGTCCCTAGAACCATTGCCGAAACCATCGATTGAGGAAGCACCAAGACTGGAGTTGTGGAAAGAAGATCGAAGTGCCACGTTCTTGGTTAATGGGAAACGTTGTAAGCATTACTGGGGTGAGGACGTTATTCCAGAGAAGACGTCCATCACCCTAGAGGATGATTGAGCGTCAATGACGTCGAGCCGCGACGGTAATCCAGGCGCTGCACGGGAGGGAACCCGTGAAATTGTTGTACTAGATGAGTAGAATTAGTTGAAAAAGAAAAGAAAAAGAAAAAAATAAAAAAAATTGTGTTTGCATTGAAACCTATGAATTCTAACCAATTTCTTTCTTGGAAAGGATTTTCAGGTGAAACGGAGGGCAAAAATGCAAAAAAGCGCAAAGGAAAAAATTTGAGGTGAGAAAAATAAAAAATGGCACGATAGTGAGCCTACGCGTTGGCTCCGTGTCACGGAGGAGGGCCTCCACATTACCCTCCGTGACACGTTGAAGGTATTCTGGATTTTTTTACAATTTCCAGAACACCTACGCGATGGCTCCGTGTCATGGAGGGTGTGCTCCGCGTTACCCTCCGTGACACGTTGAGGTGTAATTCGCGTCGGGTCACACTGGGTCGCCGGGTAACCCGCGTGAATAACACCTTTTAAACCCCGATTCCCCTCAATTTTTTCCCCATTTTCCATTCCCTCCGCAACCAACACCCCAAATTCCCTCCTCCCCCAACGTGACACGGACCTAGGCACAAGTTTTCTTCAACTTTTCTTTGATTTCATCAAAATAAAGGTATGTTCTTGAACTTAACCTCATTCTTGCTTGAATTTTCAATTTTTGAACATGAGAGGTGAGTAAACCTTGCCCTAAGTGCAAATTTAGCTTCAATTCATTTAAGTTATGATTGATTGATGTTCATAATATCGTTGTGAGTATGTGAACTCGATGAATGCATGTTTTATTGAATTTTTGTGAAATTGGTAGCTAGGGTTGGAATTTGAATAGGAAGAAACTAAATTTGGTTGAAATGTAAAAAAAAAATTTGAGTTGTGCATGTTGGGTGATGTGAATGATGTGTTGAATATAGATGAATATGCTAAGTAGATAAGGGAATTTTCGGAAAAATGAAATTGGTGAATTGCATAGGTTGTTGAGAACAAAAATTTCGCTAAGTGCTATGTGATGTAATGGAATCGATGGAGATATTGTATTTGTTGTACGAAGTCTGAGTAGTACATAGTAATTATTCCATCAAATTATATGAAGGCACTAAGAACGTTGTCTGTTAAGAATTGTGAAATCATGAATGTCTTGCCTAATTGTTTTAAATTGCGGCTAAAGACTAAGTGTGGTGTGATTCAATTAAACCCAACCTTAGTTGTATCTAGTTATGATTTAAATAACATTGGGATTGTATGGTTATATGTGCAGGAACAATGTCGGGCAGACAAGATAAAGGAAAGGGAGCGTCCACATCGGGCGCCGGCAGAAAAAGGATAAGGTTGGGAACAGCAGTCCCAGCAGCACCAGTGGTTTCGAGAGGCCAACACCAACAATACGGAACTCGATGGGTGACCGATGAAGGGAAGAAATGGTATGCAAAACACAAAGAAACCAAATACTTCCCGGAAGAGCATATAGTAAGGGAGCCGCTGGCACAGGAATTCCCGAGGATCGTACACCGGATTGACAATGTCGGGCTGAACTTCATCTTCGAAGAGCCCAAGGAGTGCAATCTCCATCTGATTCGGTAGTTCTATGCCAACTGGAACCCGACCCTCCGCAGTCACACTGTCAAGATAAGAGGGCAAGTTGTCACCTTTGAACCCCATCACCTGAATGTTATATTGGGGGCGCGGGACACAGACGTCCATGTACTCCAGCAGCTGAACATAACTCCACCTTATGCGGATATCAAACGCACTCTGTGTGGAGCCCGTTCGACAGCACGGTGGAGCAGGCACAAAGAGAGGGGCTACCATCAGACACTACCTTACTCTCAGATGAACAGGGAAGCTAGGATTTGGCTAAAAATCATGTGTTCCTGCCTGATCCCGGGGGTGCACATGAAAGATGTAATCCGAAATCGAGTGTGCTTGGTGTATGCCCTGATGAAATGGATTGAGATAAATGTTGGGGTGGTGATCATCTCTGCCATGAAGAGAGCCCGACTCCATCAAGGGCACAGGTACGGGTTCGGTGGTTTGCTTACCACGTTCCTGAGGGGCCATGATATTGAGGAAGAGGCCCAGGACTACATCCCGCAAATTGATAGGCGTGCCTTGGATGTCACCAAAACCAAGGCACCTGACACTACTCACGAGCTAGTTCTCACACTAGCCGAGCGACATGCTCGGGATGATCAGTATATAGCCCGCATGTACAAGATGCAGTTGCGCATAGGCGGGAGGCCATCAATGGAGAATGAGTTATGGTAGCTCGAGTTGGATTACCCCTTCGGCAAAAATGACTGGGCGCTATGCAGAGTGGGGCCAGCATTTGTGGAGCCGGTAGATGATGATGTCCCCACCGATGAGGAGACACGCCGTGAGGACTCAGATGTTGAGTCCGATGAAGATAGCGGGGACGATTCGGATATGGAAGATGAGGCAACGACACCTGATGAAGAAGTTGAATACTTTGATTGATCAGGGAGTTTCACCACCCACCTATGTGATATGTTGAATTTTGTTAACACTGGGGACAGTGTTCGGTTTAGGTGTGGGGTTGGAGTAGTTAGGTGCTGGCTGTTTCATTGTTGTTTTTGTTTATGTTTATGTCTTGTGTTGTTGTGCCTATGAAAAAAATGTGACCCTGTGATTTTGTGTGGTATGCTCCGTAATGTAGTTCGATGTGTAATGAATGTTAAGCTATTGTGTGTTGTGTGAGCTGTTGTTGGTTGGTTGGTTGTGTAAATATTTTTTTGTAAATATTTTTTATTTTCTATCGAAATTATCGATATTTTAAAAAAAATTTGTTGAATATTCTTATGATTGGGTTTCTCGGTGTTTGTTTTCGGTGCTTTTACCGAGAATAGTCCCATTGAACTGAAGTCGTAAATAGTGACCGTTCCCTATGATGGATGGATGGATGAAGACCGTCTTAAGGGAAATGTAGTCGATAGGAGTAGTTTTTTCTTTCTTTTATTTTCTTTCTTTTGTTTGTTTCCCGAACGTGCCGCTACTTCATGGTTCAGAATTCTTGTTGCGTGTTGTACATGATATTAAGATGCAAAGTTGATTTGTATGAAAGCATGCAAATGTGTAAACATGTTGAGATACCTAGTCCATAGAGTTCGATTCAGTGTGATTGAGGCTTAATATTGAATTCCTGTAATTAGCTGATTGAAGAGTCTGTGAATATGTCTTGAGTTGAGCATGTGCAATGAGTGTGAGGTGAGTTTTCGATTATTCCATGCTATTGTGAAGTGTCTAGAACTTGCCTGGTGTGTATACAAAACGAAATAAAGGATGTGTATTGTAGGAAAGGATGTAGGAATTTCTTTGATTAAACCGAAAGTTCTTCCATTATCATACCTACCTTGAATGTACATCCTAGTTAGCCCCATTGAGCCTTTAGCCTTTTTTTTCCTTTCTTTGAAGAGATACAAACCGAGCTTAATCCCTTCTTTTCATTAGCCTTGAATTTGATCCAAAACTCTTAAGCGCTCAAGAAAAATAGTTTTTTCACAGTGTCAAGGAGTGAGAATTGTGAAAAGAAAGGAAAAGCGGAAGTGGTGAAAATAAAGAAAAGGTCAAAGGTGCACTTGCTGAAATTAAATAAAATAAAGATGTATAACTAATCGTTGTTATTAAGTTGAGTGTGCTTAAAGAGATGGGAACAAAAATAAAGAGGAAAATTCAAGAAAGAGAAGATGAAGGAAGAAACAAGGCCCATAATGATGGTGGGATGTATTGAAAAGCGCTTAAGGAAGCTAGTTTCTATTATTGGTTAGCCCAGTATTTACTAGTTCCTTAGCTTACATTACAACCCGTTAAGTCCTACGTGATCTTACATCACGCGTCCTTATATTAGTAGAGTAATACACTAGAGGCAAGCCTATGGTTCATGACATGATGCATGTGAATTCTTTGGGAAAGAGAGCGAAATCGTGTTCATATACCCCTACATGTAATGCTTTGGAAATCATATGATTGAAAAGGGGGAAACTTCTCTTGTGTTGTGAGGGAATATGCTTGACGAGAGATTGAATTTCGTGTCAGATGTCTTGATCAGTTGATTTGCATGAGTTTTCCGAGATCGAGAGTTGATTCTTGATTTTAGGAGGTCTTAATCTGGTGTATGTCATTATATGGATGAGACCATGCATGTTTTCATGATGATTTTCTATATTAAATAATCGGTATAACCGTAGCATGAATTGTCGAGCCAAAGTAGCTATGCGTAGGTGTCAATTGCATGAGATGTGAGAGTATTGTCTAGGGCGAACAAGGTTTTAAGTGTGGGGTAAAGTTATCTTGGGAAGATTTATATGCCCAAGTGATACTCAAATGCTTCATTTCGACTTGTTTATCTATCGTTATGTGTGCATTCTCATGTGATTTGTAGTTAAAATGTGAATTTATACTAACCAACATGATTAGTGTCGTTTTGCAGGTAAAATGTAATTTTGGGAAGCTAAGATACATGTTGGTAAAAATCGGGAATGGACTTGGAAGCAAGAAGTGGAAAAAGTCAAGGAAGAGCAGCAAAAATAACGGCTCCACGATTGAGTCGTGTCACGTTGCCATCGCGGAGGCATTCTGCCTCGAGTGATTTATTTTGGCCAATTCCAGTGAAGGTTCGCGATTGCGCCGTGACACGTTGTTCTGGCTCCACGTTGCAGGTCGTGGCACGCCAAGGAGAAATTGCTGAGGAACCTGATTCCAGAGAGGGTCCGCGTTAGCCCCGTGACACGAAGGGAGTGCTCCGCGATACACTCCGTGCCACGTTGCTTGTTATTCCTGGAAAAATTCTCACTAGTATAAATAGCACACTTAGGTTTATTTATAAACATTTTGACTTGGTTGAGCAAGAATGTGGGTTACAGGCAGTTAAGGGGACGAAAATTCTAGGGTTCTTCTCTATCTCTTTCTCTTTTATCTCAATTGTTTGTATGAATTACACTTATTTGATGATGTTTAATCCACAAATGAGTGGATCAATTCACTTCTTACTGAGGTTCAGAACAATTGAAGCAGAATGTAATTGTTGATCAATTTAGTTTTCATTTTTTCTTCAATGGTTGTTCTATCAATTCTTGTTCTTACTTCATTAATGTTTGGCCAATGTTAATGTATATCTAAAAAAATCCAATTTCGATTTTCAAAAGAAAAGAAATTGGGAAGTTGTGAATTGGTAGGATATGATCTCTTCTTAGTTTGGGAAAATTGAGAATTGATTTACATTCAAAATAGAAATATATCGGAAAGTCTTATTAGTCAATTAAGGAATCGGTTTTGTATGGCTCGAACATGAAATTCTTTTATCACAGAAATGTAGGTTGAAGGTTCATGATTCTTAAGTTGGGTAGGATACGAAAGTTTCAATCCATAGGCAATAATTCTTGACTAGCAACCGAAGGAAAGATTAACTAAATTGTATCGATAAATTACTTCCCTGCATGTTCGTTTTAACCTCAGCGTGCTCATTACTATTGTTCAGACTCACTTTAGAATTCTATCTTAGAATCGTAGAAATTAGTGTTGCGCGCGTATCGCTGCTCGGTATATATTAAAAACCGACACTCAAGTGTACGTGGTCAAACAAGTAATAAAGTCGCTAAGTAGCCAAGTATCGATCCAAGGAGGCTGCTCTAGATATGCAAAACTGCCTAGTTTACTATATCTCTATTCTATTTCTAACTATGTTAACAACAATCCAACCAAGATTTGAGTGAGTTTTGTTTCTAAACTAATTATATACTAAAATTAATAACTACTATTTACGTTGAATTTAGACAATGGATATGCACATGCCAAGGTTAAGAACGAGTAATGAACTTGATAATCATGATGATTTGGTCATCCTCTTCTTCATATTGCTAGCCAAGAACATTTGCCTAGAAATTAAAACTTCCGTATTTAATTTCACTTTAGAATCATAAACCATCCGTCTACATTTCTGTGATCAAATGCAATTTATGACCTAACACTCTAATTCCGATTCCTAAATTGACTAATACGGCTTTCAAGTATATTTCTATCAAGAAAGCACATCAAAACCCAATTTTCCCAAATCAAGTTAAGAACAATACCCTATTAATTCACAACTTTCCAATTTCATGCTCTCTCGAGTGAAATTGGACTTTTTAGATATACATTAATGGTGGCCAATCAATAATGTAATAAAGACAAGAATTAATAGAACAACATGCAAGAATAAGAAGAAACCATATCAATTATTACCAACATTCATTACACAGGTTCAAAACCTCAGCAAGAAAGGAATCAGCCACTCATTCTTGGATTAATCATCCTAGAATGAGTGTTAATCATGCATACAATTGAAGGAAAGAAGAAGGGAAGAGAAGAAAACTCTTATCTTTTCTATTCTTCAACTGCCACAAAACCACGTTCCTGCTCTCCACTCCTGAACTCAGCTAAAAAAACTAAAACTAAAAAACTCCCCTTTAAAAATAACCTAAGTGTGCTATTTATACTAGTGGAAAATATTTCCCGGAATAACAAGCAACGTGTCACGGAGGCCAACGCGGAGCACTGCCTCCGTGACACGGCGTGGACGCGGACCCTCTCTGGAAATTGCAGGGTCCGGATAATTGGCCTCAACGTGGCACGGAGGCCATCGCGGAGGCCTATCTCCGTGCCACGGAGCTGATGCGCAGGCACACTGGAAATTGCCCATTTTATTTCTACCCAGGCAGTGTGCTACCGCGATGGCAGCGTGGCACGGCTCCATCGCGGAGCCACTGTAAAATGTACCATCCAAGGCCTTTTCCACGCTCGCATCCCAGTCCAACTCCGACATAGTTCCAACACGCATTTTAGCTCCTGAAAATCACATTATCCTGCAAAACAAATGCTAATCATATTGGTTAGTATAAATTCGCATTTTATTACCAAATACATAATATTATATACACATTGCACAACAAACAAGGTAAAAATGATACGTTTGAGTATCACTTGGGCATATAAATCTGCCCAAGATCACTTACCCCACACTTAAATCCTTGTTCATCCTCGAACAACACATACACAAATCATGCACATCACATCTCAACCTTTGTCACTATGGTGCAGCCATTTCCGTTAC
Source organism: Datura wrightii (assembly GCA_035772735.1). NCBI lineage: Eukaryota > Viridiplantae > Streptophyta > Magnoliopsida > Solanales > Solanaceae > Datura > Datura wrightii. The sequence continues at coordinate 105,881,531 of JASDFA010000007.1, forward strand.
GGTCATACCGATTATTCGATTTTTTGCAAATCATCAAGAAAACATGCTTGGTCGTACAAGACAATGACCTTAATACATCGAGGCTTCCTAGACTTTTAAGAATTGATTCTTGATATCGGCAAACTCATGCAAATCAACTAATCAAGAAATCCGACACGAAAATCAATCTTTCATCAAGCATGTACCCTCACAACTCGAGAGAAACTTTCCCTTTTTATGTTCATGCAGCACACAAACATGCAAGTAGGGGCATATAAAAATTAATTTCACTCTCTCTCCCAAAAGAATTCACATGCATCATGTCATGACCCATAGGCTTGCCCTTAGTGTATTACTCCACTAATATAAAGAAATGCAATGTAGGATCAAATAGGACTTTTAATGGGTTGTAACTAGGCTATGTATCTAGTATATATATATTGGATTAGCCAATAATAGTCGCTAGCATCCTTAAGCGCCTTTTCAACTCATTCCCATCAACTCATGGACATTGTTCCTCTCTTTTCTCTTTTTCTCCCATTCATGCTGGTTTACTTTCATACAACCCATTTCAACGGGCACACTTGACACAAAATAGAAGGTTTTCATGTACCCTCAATTTCATTTAATTACAACGGGTGCCTCTTCAACATCATCTTTTCTTTCCTCACTTTGCTTTTCTTTTCTTTTCACTCTTTTCACTCTTTAACACTTTGGGAAACATTTTCTGTTCTTTATGAGCGCTTAAGAGCTTCTTAAAGACTTTAAGGCTAATGAAAAGAAGGAATAAAGCTTAGTTCATACAATTCTGGACAAAAGAAAGAAATCGGCTAAAGGCTCAACGGGCTGACTAGGGTATACAACATATAAAAAGGTAGTATTTGACAAGAAAAAAAATGGAAACTAACGGTTAAAACAAAGAAATGCCTACATCATTTCCAACACTACACCTCCTTCATTTCGTTTTTGTATACACACCAGGCAAGTTCTAGACAATTCACAATGACATGGAATAGCAAAACCTCACTTCACATTTCATGCACATGCTCGAATCAAGATGCATTCATAGACTCTTTAATTAGTCAATTACATGAATTCAAGATTAAGCCTCCATCATAATGAACCAAATTCTATAGTCTAGGTAACTCAACATATTTACACAATTGCATGCTTTCAACCGAATCATTTTCACATTTCGAACATCAATTACAACACGCAACGAAATTTTAGCAACCATAAGCAACTACATTTTATTGATGCAATCCACCAAAGAAACTAAAAACAAAACATCTGCTCCTATCGACTACATTTCCCTTAAGACGGTCGTCATCCATCCATCATAGGGAACGGTCACTAACTATGACATCGGTTCAATGGGACTATTCTCGGTAAAAGAACTGAAAACAAACTCCGATAAACCCAAAAATAAAACTTCAAAATTTTTGCAACACATCGATCATTTCGATAGAAAATATTTGCAAACTATGTTGATAAATGCAAAATCTTTTCGCAAAAATTTTGAAAAATATCGATCTTATCGATAGAAAAAATATTTACAAAATTTACAAAATATTTACAAAGGCAACCATAACTTTCAAAACACACATCATCAGCCACAACACAAATATATACACATAGATCACAAAATCAGTTCACAACAACAGGGAAAGCACAGACATACATAAACGTCAAGGAAAAATTATACAGCAAGTTTAGAGCCTATGACCCATCACCTAACTACTCCCCACACCACACTTAAATCGAACACTGTCCCCAGTGTTCACAACAATACAAAGCACAACATATGGGTGGTGGAACTCCCTGCTCAGTCGAAATATTCGACTTCCTCATCCGATGCTGCGTCCTCGTCGCCCATATCCGAATCGGCTCCATCATCGTCATCGGACTCTACATCAGAGTCCTCACGACGTGTCTCCTCATCAGTAGGGATGTCGTCATCAGTCGGCTCTACAAAGGCTGGCCCCACCTTGCATAAAGCTCTGGCGTTCTCGCCAAAGGGGTAGTCCAGCTCCAGCTGCCATAACTCATCCTCGGTGGCTGGTCTCCCACCTATCCGTAGCTGCAGCATCTGCATGCCAAACATACGGGCCATATACTGGTCGTCACGAGCATGTCGCTCGCCCAGAGTCAGCACCGGTCCGTGTGTAGTGTCGGGGGCCTTGGTCTTTGTCACATCAAGGGCTCTCCGCTCCAACTGCGGAATGTAATCCAAGGCTTCTTCCTCAATGTCGAGGCCTCGGAGGAAGGTGGTGATGAGTCCGCCAAACCCGTATCTGTGGCCCTGGTGTAGTCTGGCTCTCTTCATGGCAGATATTATGACCACCCCCACATTAATCTCAAGCCCTTTCCTAAGGGCATACACCAGGCAGACACGGTCCCGGGTCACGTCTGTCATATGCACTCCCGGGATCAAACATGAACATACAATTTTTAGCCAGATTCTGGCCTCCCTGTTCATCTACGAATAAGGCAGAGTCTGGTGGTAACCCCTCTCTTTGTGTCTGCTCCATCGGGCTGTGGATCGAGCCCCACACAACGTACGTCTGATGTCGGCGTACGGTGGGGTGATGTTGAGCTGGCGGAGAACGTGGGCGTCTGTGTCCCGCGCTCCAACGATGGCATTCAGCTGCTGGGGTTCCAGAGTGACAATCTGCCCTCTGATTTTAATAGTATGGCTCCTGATGGCCGGGTTCCAGTTGGCGTAGAATTCCCGGACCAAGTGAAGGTTGCACTCCTTAGGCTCCTGAAAAATAAAGCTGAGCCCAGCTGCCTCAATCCTCTGTACAATGCGAGGGAACTCCTGTGCAAGTAGTTCCCTTGCAATATGTTCCTCCGGGAAGTACTTGTTCTCCTTATGCTTTGCGTACCATTTCTTCCCTTCATCGGTGACCCATCGTGTCCCGTATCGGTGGTGTTGACCGCGTGGAACAACAGGTGCAGCTGGGACAGCAGTGCCCCGTCTCATTCTCTTTCTGCCGGTGCCTGAGGTTGAAGCACCCTTGCCTTTATCTTGTCGGCTGGCCATTGTACCTGTCAATTTACACAAACAAGCACAACGTTAAGCTAAAAACTTGCTAGCTTCGGCTAAGGTCGGGTTAAACAAAATTTACCCCACACTTAGTCTTTAACAATATTTACAACATTTTAGCAAGGATAGCTCTATTTACACCCCAAACACAATCAACTATAACATATTGCTTAGTGCGTTCACAAAAATTCGACAGCATAACGGCTAGCGAACTACTCAGACTTCATACAGCTAACCCAATCCTACTATCGACAACAATTCAACCATCGCACAAGCAACAAAACAACCACAAACTAAAAACAACTAGAAAAATATTTCGTATACAAGCTAATCTAAACAATCTAACCAATTTACACATTATGCAATTTCCCACAAAAATTCGAGAATTAGTCGTCTTTGAACATTTACACACTATTTACCATGACTTATCTCAAATAATAAACACCCCAGCATTGAATTCACCAAACAATCAAGTTGCCCAAGTCAAATTCAATAACCTAAGCCCTAGGATAGAGTTCGACAATCAATTTCGAATTATTTACATAATTGACAAGTTCAAATGCCAAATACAACAATCCGAACATAATCAATCACAACATAATTCACCATCATGTTTAATTTCTACCTAAGGTGGTATGTCTCACCTTACATGCCCAAAATTGACAAAAATCGCCAAAAAATTGAGTTAGACGATGAAAACATACCTTGGAACTAAAGAATCGACGAAAACTTGACGTTTTCCTTGCCTATTAACGTGGCACGTTGCTTGGGGGTAGGGGAATAGGTGTTTTGGTCACGGAGGGTAGAGGGAATGGGGGAAAATGGGCGAAAATCGGGGGTTTATTTAAAGGAAACACGTGGGTCACCCGAAAACCCGGTGTGACCCGGCACTGGGATAAGGGAAACGTGTCACGGAGGGTAACGCGGAGCCCCTCCTCCGTGACACGGATCCAACGCGTTGGCTTACTGGAATTTTAAAAAATTCCAGATTTGCCTTCAACGTGTCACGGAGGTCAACGCGGAGCATTGCCTCCGTGACACGGCGCCAACGCGCTAGTGCTCTGTTTCACCATCAAATTTTATTTTTCATACCTCGCCTCGTTTCCTCGATTCCAAGTATTTTTCCTCCAGTATACCTGAAAATCACCTCACTAAAGAGAAATTGGTTAAATTAATAGATTCCCTACAAAAAAATAAAAAATTTACTAAATTACTAAATAAAAAAAATTACTAAATAAAACGCAAATCTAAGCCTAGTCAAGAAAAAGAAAAGAAAATAGAATAAAAGAAAAACTTTACACTAAGGAAAGAAAAAAATATTTTTCACGGGTTGCCTCCCGTGCAGCGCCTGGTTTAACGTCGCGGCTCGACGTACCAAGTTTCACCACTTTTTCCTCCACCTTGAGGATATGAATCTCACCCCTAATTTCTTCTCTAATTTCCTCTTATGCTCCAGGGGTGGTGGTGAAAAATTGTAAGGACCAAACAGTAGATGTTGCCTTTTGTATTTCTTGGTCCTTAAGTAAGCGAAGTCATTTTGTCTTTCTGAGTTAGCAAATTTCAAAATATATGGTGCTTGGTCCTCCTTTAGACATTTCTCTACAAACTTGGAAGACTCTATTTCTATGTTGTCAACCAAATTTAATGTTGAAAAATGCGTACAGTGTGGTCCAATACACCTCAACTCTGAAACTGCATTTTGCTTGACCTCCTTACTTGTATATACCTTCTCGACATCGACATCTATCTCACCATTAAAGTCGACTGGGGGACACGCTAACTCTTCTTCCAAGAATGGATTTTCCATAAGTGTGAGCCCATCACGGGGACACTCAAGATATTCGAATTGTTGGGCTTCATCCAAAAATTCACCCTTGTCGTCCTCTTGTAGTTCCTCTTGAATATCGGCTAAAACTGTTGTCTGTGATTTATCACACGCTTCAGCTTCAGCGATCATCTCCGTGAATTTGATGGTCATCCTTTCTAGAGCCTCTGCATTCTCTTCTTGCTGATTTCTCAATACTGCAATCGCCTCCTTCATTGCTTCTGATTGCTCCAAGAGTTGTTTCAACATGTCTTCTATTCGAGCTTGGCGTCGTAAGTCCTCATTTTCAGCATGCCTATATTCAGAAAAACAACAGAAGGATCATAGTAGGGGCTTGGGGGAGGGGAATATGCCTTTGGACAATCACCCCAATGGCCATATTGACACCCACATATATTGCACGTATTACAGTTTTGCCACAAGTGGGGTCCTCCACAGTTCAGACAAGATTCACTAAAATATGAGTATCCACCATTGAAACCATTTATATTCCACGATGTCATGTCAATAAGGGTATACGAAAGAGAGAAAAATTAAAATGCACAAAGAATTGAAACAAATACTAAAACCAAGTTGTCAACACTTAAGAAAATAAAACAAAAATATAGTAAATTTACACTTAACACATTTTCACAAATCGCCTAGCCTCCCCAGCAACGGCGCCAAAAACTTGTTGCGCGCGTATCGCTGCTCGGTATATATTAAAAACCGACACGCAAGTGTACGTGGTCAAACAAGTAATAAAGTGGCTAAGTAGCCAAGTATCGATCCAAGGACGCTGCTCTAGATATGCAAAACTGCCTAGTTTACTATATCTCTATTCTATTTCTAACTATGTTAACAACAATCCAACCAAGATTTGAGTGAGTTTTGTTTCTAAACTAATTATATACTAAAATTAATAACTACTATTTACGTTGAATTTAGACAATGGATATGCACATGCCAAGGTTAAGAACGAGTAATGAACTTGATAATCATGATAATTTGGTCATCCTCTTCTTCATATTGCTAGCCAAGAACATTTGCCTAGAAATTAAAACTTCCGTATTTAATTTCACTTTAGAATCATAAACCATCCATCTACATTTCTGTGATCAAATGCAATTTATGACCTAACACTCTAATTCCGGTTCCTAAATTGACTAATACGGCTTTCAAGTATATTTCTATCAAGAAAGCACATCAAAACCCAATTTTCCCAAATCAAGTTAAGAGCAATACCCTATTAATTCACAACTTTCCAATTTCATGCTCTCTCGAGTGAAATTGGACCTTTTACATATACATTAATGGTGGCCAATCAATAATGTAATAAACACAAGAATTAATAGAACAACATGCAAGAAGAAGAAGAAACCATATCAATTATTACCAACATTCATTACACAGGTTCAAAACCTCAGCAAGAAAGGAATCAGCCACTCATTCTTGGATTAATCATCCTAGAATGAGTGTTAATCATGCATACAATTGAAGGAAAGAAGAAGGGACGAGAAGAAAACTCTTATCTTTTCTATTCTTCAACTGCCACAAAACCACGTTCCTGCTCTCCACTCCTGAACTCAGCTAAAAAAACCAAAACTAAAAAACTCCCCTTTAAAAATAACCTAAGTGTGCTATTTATACTAGTGGGAAATATTTCCCGGAATAACAAGCAACGTGTCACGGAGGCCAACGTGGAGCACTGCCTCCGTGACACGGCGTGGATGCGGACCCTCTCTGGAAATTGCAGGGTCCGGATAATTGGCCTCAACGTGGCACGGAGGCCATCGCGGAGGCCTATCTCCGTGCCACGGAGCTGACGCGCAGGCACACTGGAAATTGCCCATTTTATTTCTGCCCAGGCAGTGTGCTACCGCGATGGCAGCGTGGCACGGCTCCATTGCGGAGCCACTGTAAAATGTGCCATCCAAGGCCTTTTCCACGCTCGCATCCCAGTCCAACTCCGACATAGTTCCAACACGCATTTTAGCTCCTCAAAATCACATTATCCTGCAAAACAAATGCTAATCATGTTGGTTAGTATAAATTCGCATTTTATTACCAAATACATGATATTATATACACATTGCACAACAAACAAGGTAAAAATGATACGTTTGAGTATCACTTGGGCATATAAATCTGCCCAAGATCACTTAGGAAACGCAAACTCTCCAAATATTGTTTAATTGGTTGTCTGCATTCTTAAAGTTATAGTTCATTAACACTTAAGTTAATTATTACCTTAGTTCAGTCCCTGTGGGATCGATACTTGGCTTACTTAAGCCATTTTACTACTTGTTCGACCACGTGCACTAGCGTGTAGTTACCAAACCCGCGAACACTTAACATGACTTGAGCCAAAATACATAATCGTAAACATGCATAAATAATGAGGAGTAGTGGGATATTCTCTTAACTGACATACCCCATATGAGCACACATAAAGTTCGACTCGTAAACCTAGTTGGGAGGCCGTCGTACCTTGCCATGGGTAGAACCATGAAGGGCCTGAAATCACCATGAAAAGGGACATTTGGGCCGGGGACAGTCACAATGGAGGTCCCAACATACCTATGGTGGCATGTAGTTTATGAGATCTGGGGAGTAAGCTGGGCCTCGAACCTACTCGGTGTTCGATACTACTCTCAAAACATATATAGTGCTCATAATATAACGATACATGAATTCATGGGCTAGTTAAATCATGATAATCATAAACATATACCTACGTGAACTAGCCATGAAACAAGGCCCGTGAGTCAGCCAAAACATATTCATGAATCATAAAGTTCATACATACTTGTAGATCATGCATATAGCTTGAAATTCATGAAATCGTGATGGATAATTGATTAAATCAACATTTTAAATCATAATTCATGTTGGGCTCGTAAATATCATTAATGAAAAAGTAGATCATAAATTGATTCATCATGGGTCATGCATAATTAGGCTTAATTTCAAAAGAATTCAATAATTGATAACATTATAAATAAATTAAATTACAAAAGTTGATCAAAACCCCATAGAATATGATAAGGTTCGAAAACACAAATCCCATTAACAATCATTAGATTTTTATATAAATCTACTTCAATTTTGATTGAATTTTCTTGAAATCGTAGAGGATGGGCATGGGTGTGAAAGGAAACACCCATTGATAGCCTTACATACCTAAAAACAACTGATTCTTAATCTCCCTTGAATGCCCAAGAAGGAATTGGAAGGATTTGAAGAGGAAAGCCTTGAATCACCTTTGACCACCTCTCTATACTCTTGCATGCATGAATGAGGACATAGAATAAACTATCCCTCTAAAAACCCACCTTTCATAAGCTAAAACGACGTAGTTTAGGGTCTTATATCATAAAAAAGTTGAAAATGCCCTTACTAAATCTTCCCTAAAAACTTTCTAGGTTGGTCCAATGGGTCATACCAATGAGTCACTGTAAGAAACGACGACTCGTTGTATGGCCCATCATGAGCAATGCTGAGACTAGCCTCCGGGATTGAACCACAGATAAATAGGATGACTCGTCCTTTAGACCAATTGGTTGTCAAGTCGACCGTTGTTTGTCCCTTTCACAAAACTAAACCTCCTTACCACGAGATTCACCACGACTCATGGTTGCTTCCAACTAGTCCTGGTCTTGATCCGTTACATGCACTGGAATTTCTTGCAACCAAACGATGACCAGTGACCACGGATCGTCACTTCTAACCACGAGTCGTTGGATGACCTGTGGTATCCCCAACTACTGAGGCTAGCCACTTCCTACGACTACTAACAACGTCTCGTTGTTTAAAGCAATGAGTCGTTGCATCGCCCGTCAACTCCACTGCCACCTGGACTTCCCCTGACCACGGCTGCATACAACGACCCGTGGTTTGATACCACAAGTCGTTACATCGCCTGTTTTGTGGCATTTTCCCAGTTTCAGTAGTTTTCTACTTTTAACTTATGGATCTAGTCTTAGGCACTTTCGGGGTATTATAATATCTCTCCCTTGGGAACATTCCTCCTCGAATGTAGAAAATAACAGAAAACAGAAACATGCAATTATCATATTCAAATACTGATCATTTAAACCAAAAACTTACGGAATGACTACCTCCGATTTATAACACATAGCTGAGCTGATTCTCATGCTTCACATACACAACCATACACATAGAAGAAACTTGAATATGTGAACTGAACATGAAAACTAAATAGGGTCATAGAGCACAACTGACACCTCCAGTTAGAACTGAGCCAGTATAGAATAACTATGGATATTTAGCCATCATATTCGCTTCGGCTTCGCACGTAGCTCCTTCAACATGTTGATTCCTCCATAAAACCTTAATGAAGCTACTTCCTTGTTTCTTAGCTTCTGAACTTGACGATCTAATATTTCTACTGGAACTTCCTTATAGCTAAGGTTGTCTTTCACACCAACGTTGTCTACCGAAACAACTAAAGGTGAATCTCCCAAACATTTATTCAAGAGCGAAATATGAAACACAAGATGCACAAAAGACAACTCCGAGGGCAAGTCCAACTCATACGCTACCTTACCAACACTTCTCATAATCCTTTAGGGACCAACATAGTGGGGACTGAGTTTTCCTTTCTTTCCAAATCGCATCACTCCCTTCATGGGAGACACCTTCAGAAATACCTAATAGTTTACCTCGAACTCCAGATCCCTTCTCCTCACATCAGCATATAATTTCTGACGACTTTGAGTGGTCTTTAACCAGTCCCTTATCAACTGAACCTTTACCATAGCCTCATAAATGGAATCAGGCCCTATCATAGCTGCCTCGCCAACCTCAAACCATACCATGGGAGATCTATATCTCCGCCTGTAAAGAGCCTCGAATGGTTCCATCTGGATGCTAGAGTGATAGCTGTTGTTATAAGCAAACTCGATCAGAGGAAAATGATTATCTCAACTACCTTTGAAGTCCAGCACACATGCTCTCAAAACATCCTCGAGATTCTATATTGTTCGCTCTACTTGGCCATCTGTTTGCGGATGAAAGGCTGTACTGAGCTTTACCTGAGTCCCAAGCCCCTTATGAAAAGATCGCCAGAACTAGGAGGTAAATTGAGTACCTCTGTATGAAATAATAGACAAGGGCACTCTATGTAGGCGAACCAAGTCCCCAATATAAAACTTTGCATAATCATCTGCTAAGTTTGTGGTTTTCACCGGTAGGAATTGTGCATCCTTGTTCAACCTGTCTACCACCACCCAAATGGAATCATATTGTCGGCGGGTATGGGGTAATCCTGTTATGAAATCCATGTTGATCTCTTCCCACTTCCATGTAGGGATACAAATATCCTGAAGTACTCCTCCCGACCTTTGATGTTCAACTTTAACTTGCTGACAGTTCGGGCACCTCGCTACAAATTCTGCAATATCCATTTTCATACCATCCCACCAATATATCTCTCGTAAGTCCTGATACATTTCATGGAAACTGAATGAATAGAGTATCTGATACCATGTGCTTCATGCAATATTCAGCTCCTTAAATCATCCACAGCTGGGACACACAAACGACCCTGGTACCGAAGAACACCATCTCTCCCTTGTGGGAAAACCTCCACCTTCTGACTTCAGACGACTTCTTTTAGCTTTACCAACATCGGATCCTCATCTTTCCTAAATTTCACATCAGTTACCAAAGACGACTCTGATTTGTTTTACATAACAACAACACCATCGATTGGGCCAACCAACCTCACTCCCAACCTTGCAAGTCGATGGACACCTTTTGCCAGATCTTTCTTTACTTCCTCCATGTGGGATACACTCTCTATTGAGAGCCTACTAAGCGTGTCTTCCATGACTTTTTCCTTACCTAGATGGTAAAGAACACTCATATCATAGTCTTTGAGTAGCTTTAACCACCTCCTTTGTCGTAGATTGAGGTCCTTCTACGTGAGCACATATTGTAAGCTCTTATGGTCCGTGAATACATCTACATGGACCCTATACAAGTAATGCCGCCATATCTTCAATGTGAACACCACCGCTGCCAATTATAGATCATGGGTCGGGTAATTCTTCTCATGGATCTTTAATTGCCTGGAGGCATATGCTATTACCTTTCCCTACTGCATTAATACATATCTAAGCCCAATTCTTGAAACATCGCAATACACAACAAAACCATCCGTACCCTCGGGTAGGGTCAACACTAGTGCTGAAGTGAGTCGAGTCTTCAACTCTTGGAATTTAATACCCCGGAAGTGCCTAGGAGTAGTCCCAGGAAGCTAAAATGCAAACCTGTAGAAATTGGGGAAAAAGTTGCAGGACGAGAGGAACAACGATTCGTGGTATGTAACCATGAGCTGTTGTAAGCAGTCGTGGTAATAGGCTAGGCCTAGTGACAACGTAGACAACGGGTGTCATAATGACCCGTTGTTAGTAAGGACGGCTCGTTGTCTGGAGTTATGATAAGGTAGTGGACCTTTACAGTAGAGACGACGGATGGAAACCATGACTCGTTGTAGGATACAATGAGTCGTGGTGAGGCTCGTTGTGAAGGAGTTCAGATTTTCAGAAAAGGGAAACAACGATTGAAGGTACGACCCATTGAAACTTAGGATGACCTGTCTTGTATGTCCGTGGTTTGATCTGAGATATGGATTAGGGAAGTGCTTAGCACGGGTTGATACCACGAGTCCTGGTATCTTCCAACAGCCTATTGGTTTGTCTATTGTTTGGTCCAGTGGGCAATTTTCTGCGTAATCAGTAAGGGCATTTTTGTCATTTCTTCATCCTAAGGCCCTATACTACGTCATTTTAAGCTCGTTTTAGTGGTTTTTTAGAAGGGAAAAACCTATTCTAAGTGTGTTCCTTCCATGCATGCAAGTTTATGAAATTTAGTAGGTGATCAAGAGCTTCTCTAAGGGATTCTTCTTCCAATTTGTCCTTGGGCAATCAGTGAGGTGGTAGATTCATCCTTCCCACGTATGTAGGGTTTTAGAATGGGTGAAATCCTTTCACACCCTTGCCCAAATTTTGATTTAAATCATGAATTCTCCTATTCAAATTCTAGGGGGTTTTACCCAAATGCATGAAAATGTGATTTCTCTTTATGGGTATGATTTAATTGAGTTTTAATTTTTTTAATTATGAATGATGGGAAGGTTTTATATTATGTTCTTTAAAATAATGTTTCAAGATTTTTAAATCTAAAATGCCTATTGATGAGAGTTCATGAAAGTTATGATTTATGATTAATATTTAATATTTTGAGTTTATTGATGATGGAAAGGCATGATATCAAGTTACCCATGTTTATGAGAATATCTTTGAAAGAATTGAGTATGTAAAAGTAATGGTCAATGCCCACATGATGAAAAATGAATTACGATTTATAAACGAATTGCATCATTTATCGATTTGTGATGTTGGCCGATTGTTCGGTGCGTTGTTTGCTATGGGTAAAAACCGACACGCAAGTGCACGTGGTCAAACAAGTAATAAAGTGGCTAAGTAAGCCAAGTATCGATCCAAGGAGACTCAGGATAAGTAAAATTGCCTAAGTACACTATATTCTTATCTTACTTCTAATTATGCTAACAACAGCGTAACCAACAGTTAAATAAGTTTTTGTTTATAAAATATATATATACTAAAACTATTAACAATTATTTACTGTGAATTTAAACTATGGATATGAGCATGCCAAGGTTAAGAACAAGTAATGAATTCGATTATAATAATAATTTGGTTAATCTCTTCTTCATGTTGCTAGCCAAGAACAGTAGCCTAGAAATTAAAATTCTCGTATTTAATTTCACTTTAGAATCATAAACCATCCGTCTACATTTCTGTGATCAAATGCAATTTATGACCTAGCAATACAATTCCGGTTTCTAAATTGACTGATACGGCTTTCAAGTATATTTCTATCAGGAAAGCACATCAAAACCCAATTTTCCCAAATCAAGTTTAGAACAATACCCTATTAATTCACAACTTTCCAATTTCTTGCTCTCTCGAGTGAATTTGGACTTTTTAGATGTACATTAATGTCGGCCACACACTAATGCAGTAGAAACAAGAATTAATAGAACAACATAGAAGAAGAAGAAGAAAACCATAAAATTAATAATGAAAATTCATCAGAAATGTTCATAACCTCAGCAAGGAAGAGAATTAGCCACTCATTTGTGGATTGATCATCCTAAAACAAGTGTAAATCATGCATACAATTGATAGAAAGAAGAAAGGAAGAGAAGAAATCCCTTAGCTTTTTCATCCCTCAACTGCTTCTAACCCACGTCCTAGCTCCACCAAGTCTGAACTAATTAAAATAAACCTAAGTGTGCTATTTATACTAGTGGGAAATATTTCCCGGAATAACAAGCAACGTGTCACGGAGGCCATCGCGGAGCACTGCCTCCGTGACACGGCGTGGACGCGGACCTTCACTAGAAATCCAGGGTCTGGTAAATTAGCCTCAACGTGGCACGGAGGCCAACGCGGAGGCCTATCTCCGTGCCACGGAGCTGTCGCGAGGCCTCACTGGAATTTGCCATTTAATTTCCTCTCCAGGCAGTGTGCCTCCGCGATGGTAGCGTGGCACGGCTCCATCGCGGAGCCCCTATACTTTGTGCATTCCAATGTCTTTTCCACGCTCGCATCCGAGTCCAACTCCGATATTGTTCCAACACGCATTTTAGCTCCTAAAAATCATATTTACCTGCAAAACAAATGCTAATCATGTTGGTTAGTATAAATTCATATTTTATTACCAACTACATGAGAATATATACACATTGCACAACAAACAAGACGAAAATGATACGTTTGAGTATCACTTGGGCATATAAATCTGCCCAAGATCACTTACCCCACACTTAAGTCCTTGTTCGTCCTCGAACAACACATACACAACTCATGCAAATTACATCCCAACCTTTGTCACTATGGTGCGACAATTTACACTACGGTCATACCGATTATTCAATTTTTGCAAATCATCAAGAAAACATGCATGGTCTTACAATGCAATGACCTTTCATACATCAAGACTTCCTAGACTTTAAGAATCGACTCTCGATATCGGCAAACTCATGCAAATCAGCTAGTCAAGATATCCGACACGAAAATCAATCTTTCATCAAGCATGTGCCCTCACAACTCAAGAGAGTCTTCCCCTTTATGTTCATGCAACACACAAACATTCAAGTAGGGGCATATAAAAATTAATTTCACTCTCTCTCCCAAAAGAATTCACATGCATCATGTCATGACCCATAGGCTTGACCTTAGTGTATTACTCCACTAATATAATGAAATGCAATGTAAGATCAAGTAGGACTTTAATGGGTTGTAATGGAAGCTATGGAACTAGTATATATTGGATTAGCCAATAATAGTCACTAGCATCCTTAAGCGCCTTTTCAACACATTCCCATCGACTCATGGATATTGTTCTTCTTTTTCTCTTTTTCATCATCCCATTCATGCTTGTTTACTTTTGTATGGCCCATTTCCTCACACACACTTGACACAAAACAAAGGGTTTTCATGTACCCTCAATATCATTTAATTATAACAAGTGCCTTTTCAACCTCATCTTTTCTTTCCTCACTTTGCTTTTCTTTTTCTTTTCACTCTTCTCACTCTTTGACACTTTGGGAAAAGAATTTTCTTTTCTTCTTAAACGCTTAAGATTTTTGTATAGACTTTACGGCTAATGAAAAGAAGGAATAAAGCTTAGTTTATACAATTTTGGACAAAAGAAAGAAAGAAACGGCTAAAGGCTCAACGGGCTGACTAGGGTATACAAACATATAAGAAGGTAGAGTATGACAAGAAAGAAAAAATAGAAACTCTCGGTTAAAACAAAGAAATGCCTACATCCTTTCCAACACTACCCCTCCTTCATTTCGTTTCGTACACACACCAGGCAAGTTCTAGACACTTCACAATAGCATGAAATAACAATACCTCACTTCACACACTTCATGCCCATGCTCGATTCAAGATGCATTCACAGACTCTTTAATTAGCCAATTGCATGAATTCAAAAATTAAGCCTCAATCATACCGAATCGAATTCTACAGCCTAGGTAACTCAACATATTTACAAATTTGCATGCTTTCAAACGAATCACTTTCACATTTTGAACATCAGTTACAACACACAACGAAATTTTGCAACCATAAAGCAACTCCAGGTTCATTGATGCAATCCACCAAAGAAAAACTAAAAACAAATTAAAATCCTACTCCTATCGACTACATTTCCCTTAAGACGGTCGTCATCCATCCATCATAGGGAACGGTCACTAACTATGACATCGGTTCAATGGGACTATTCTCGGTAAAAGAATCGAAAACAAACTCCGAGAAACCCAAAATAAAAACCGAAAAATTTTGCAACACATCGATCATTTCGATAGAAAAATATTTACAAAAGATTTTGATAAGTGCAAAATATTTTCGCAAAAATTTTGAAAAAAATATCGATCATTTTGATATACAGAAATATTTACAAACTATTTACAGCATTCACAAAATATTTACCTTGGCAACCACAACTTTTCACAACACACATCATTAACCACAAAAAAAATATACAGCTACAACACAAATCAGTTCACAACAGGGAAACATAAACATACATACAAACCAAGGAAAAAGCATACAGTAGATTAGAGTCTAAGTCCCAGCACCTATCTACTCCCCAGCCCACACTTAAATCGAACACTGTCCCCAGTGTTCACAAAAATACAAAGCACAAAATTTTGGGTGGTGGAACTCCCTGCTCAGTCGAAATATTCGACTTCTTCATCCGGTGCTGCTGCCTCGTCGCCCATGTCTGAGTCAGCTCCATCGTCGTCATCGGACTCCACATCGGAGTCCTCCCGACGTGTCTCCTCGTCAGTAGGGACATCGTCATCAGTAGGCTCAACGAAGGCTGGTCCCACTCGGCATAAAGCTCTAGCGTTCTCGCCAAATGGGTAATCCAGCTCCAACTGCCATAACTCTTCCTCGGTGGCTGGTCTCCCACCAATCCGTAGCTGAAGCATCTGCATGCTGAACATACGTGCCATGTACTGATCGTCACGAGCATATCGCTCGCCCAAAGTCAGCACTGGCCCGTGTGTGGTGTCGAGGGCCTTAGTTTTTGTCACATTGAGGGCCCTCCGCTCCAACTGCGGGATGTAATCCAAGGCTTCTTCCTCGACATCGAGGCCTCGGAGGAAGGTGGTGATGAGTTCGCCAAACCCGTATCTGTGGCCCTGGTGTAGTCTGGCTCTCTTCATGGCGGATATAATGACCGCCCCAACATTAATCTCAAGCCCTTTCATAAGGGCATACACCAAGCAGACACGGTCCCGGGTCACATCCGTCATGTGAACCCCCGGGATCAAGCAAGAACACACAATCTTCAGCCATATTCTGGCCTCCCTATTCATCTGCGAATAAGGCAGAGTCTGGTGGTAACCCCTCTCCTTATGTCTACTCCATCGGGCTGTGGATCGAGCCCCACACAACGTACATCTGATGTCGGCATACGGTGGGGTGATGTTTAGCTGGCGGAGAACGTGGGCGTCTGTGTCCCGCGCTCCAACGATGGCATTAAATTGCTGGGGTTCCAGAGTGACAATCTGCCCTCTGATTTTTATTGTGTGGCTTCTAATGGCCGGGTTCCAATTTGCGTAGAACTCCCGGACTAAATGTAGGTTGCACTCCTTGGGCGCTTGGAATATAAAGCTGAGACCAGCTGCTTCAATCCTCTGCACAATACGAGGGAACTCCTGTGCTAGTGGTTCCCGTGCAATATGTTCCTCCGGGAAGTATTTGCTTTCCTTATGCTTAGCATACCACTTCTTCCCTTCCTCGGTTACCCACCTTGTTCCGTATTGGCGGCGTTGGCCGTGCGGAACAGCTGGTGCAGCTGGGACTGGGGTGCCTAATCTCATTCTTTTTCTTCCGGTGCCAGAAGTAGAAGCACCTTTGCCCTTATCCTACCTACTAGCCATTGTACCTGTCAATATACACAAACAAGCATAACGTTAAGCTAAATACATGTTAACTTCGGATAAGGTCGGGTTACACAACGTTTACCCCACACTTAGTCCTTAGCTACTTTTACGAAACTACGGCA
This sequence comes from Datura wrightii, assembly GCA_035772735.1. NCBI lineage: Eukaryota > Viridiplantae > Streptophyta > Magnoliopsida > Solanales > Solanaceae > Datura > Datura wrightii. Next base: position 105,898,507 of record JASDFA010000007.1, read on the forward strand.
AGGACAACACAATTTACACCAAAGACAACAACTATACAATTTATGCTTAGTGCGTTCACAAAAAAATTTCGACAGCATAACGGCTAGCGTACTACTCAGACTTCATACAGCTAATCCCAATCCTACTATCGCTAACAATTCAACCATCGCACATAGCAACAAAAACAACAAATAAAAAAAACAAAGACAAAAAATTCTATATACAATCGAATCCAAATAATCAAACCAATTTGCACAATTTTCGCATTTTCCCCAAAAATTCTAGAATTCGTCGTCTTTTAACATTCACACAATATTTACACGACTTATCTCAATTTACAACCACACTCCGGCATCTAATTCATCAACTTATCAAATAACCCAATTCAATTTCAACAACCCCTGCCCTAGAATACAATTTTACAATCAAATTCTAATTATTTAGATAATCTACAAGTTCAAACGCTAATTACAACAATCCGAACATATATCAATCACAAATAACTCAACATCATGTTAAATTTCTACTTAGGGTGATATATCTCACCTCACATGCCCAAATTTGACTAAAATCGCCAAAAATTTGAGAGAAACGGGGAAAACATACCTTTGAGTTGAAGAACCGAAGAAACTTGACGATTTCTTTGCCTAGTAGCGTGGCACGTTGGTTGGGGAGGGGGATTTGGGTGTTTGGTCGCGGAAAGGAGAAGAAATGGGGAGAAAGGGGCAAAAATCGGGGTTAATTTAAAGAAAAACACGCAGGTCATCCGGCAACCCGGTGTGACCCGGCACCAAATATAAGGCAACGTGTCACGGAGGGTAACGCGGAGCCCCTCCTCCGTGACACGGAGCCAACACGTTGGCTTACTGGAAATTTTAAAAATCTGGATTTTACCTTCAACGTGTCACGGAGGGTAACACGGAGCACTTCCTCCGTGACACGGAGCCAACGCGCTAGTGCACTGTTTCTTCAATTAAATTATTTTTTCATACCTTGCCTTTTCCTTTCCGATTCCATGTATATTTTTCTCCGTTAGACTTGAAAAATCACCTCACTAAACAAAATTTGTTAGATTAATAGATTTCCCTAACTAAAATGAAAAATATTAACTAAAACAAAAATATATACCAAATCAAGAAAAGAAAAATAAAAATAAAAATTATTTACACTAAAAAAAGAAAGAAAATATTTTTCACAGGTTGCCTCCCGTGCAGCGCCTGGTTTACCGTCGCGGCTCGACGTCCTTTATGCTCAATTATCTACTAGGGTTATGGACGATTTGTCACGATCATTGTCCTCCCCCCAATAGTTCTCAACCTTATCAGGTGGCCTTCCTATTAACTCTGGGGAATCATTTATTCGATTAGCGTTCCCATGATCAATCACATTGATCACCGAGAGTTCCTCATTTACCATCGGGAGCTTAGGTGCTTTGTACACATCAAACACTTCGACCTTGTCATGTGCTTGCATTGTAAGTTGACCCGCAGCTACGTCAATTAATGCCTTTCTGGTTGCCAAAAAGGGTCGTCCCAAAATAAATGGGACTTCAGCATCTGGTTCAAAGTCCAGAACAATAAAATCGACCGGAAAAATGAGGGACCCCACTTGTACAAGCACATCCTCAACAATACCATCCGGCCTAGCTAAGGATCTGTCTGCTAGCTGCAAGATTACGGTTGTAGGTCTAGGACTCCCCAGACCTAACTTTCTGAATATCGAAGATGGCATCATATTTATGCTCGCCCCCAAGTCACATAATCCACGAGCTCGGATACTCTGCCCAATAGTCAGCTGGATAGTAAAACTTCCAGGGTCTTTCAGTTTCGTGGGCAGTCTGTTTTGAATCCGGGAAGTGCATTCCTCCGTCAAAGCTACCGTGGCATACTCAGTCAAGCGACTTTTGTTAGCCACGATGTCTTTAATATATTTTTCATATTTGGGCACAACCTGCAAGACATCAACAAGAGGTAAATTAACATGTACCTGTTTAAGCACCTCCATAAATTTCTTGAAACACGCCTCCTCCTTGTGTTTCTTGAGTCGTTGAGGGAATGGGGGTGGAGGTCTTTCTGCTTCTGCTTCTTTGGTCTTCCCCCTATCAGAACTTTGTTCCTCCTCAACATCTGTTGCTCCTGACTTTTGAGGCGGTCTTTTCGGTTCCACCTCCTTTAACTGTAAACCACTCCTCGTGGTCACCGCATTCACCTTCTTCGGATTAGGATCCGTGTCGCTAGGTAGTCCTCCTCTGGGTCTTGTGTTTTGGGCACTAGCAAATTGCCCAAACTGATATTCAAGAGCCTTGGTAGCCAATTGATTATTCTTCACTTCGGCTGCCAATTTAACATAGTCAGCCTGCAATTGTGCCTGATTAGCGATCATGGTTTTGAACATCTCCTCAATGGTAGGTGATGGTGGTTGAGGAGGGGCATTGTGATTTCTGAATTGAGCTTGATAGCTTTGTTGCCCTCCTTGATTTCTATGCATACCCTGACCAGAACTTTGGCCTAGTTGGTTGTTGCTACCCCACGAAAAATTCGAATGGTTCCTCCAATTTGAGTTGCAGCCACTACCAAACTGCTGCTGATTTCTCTGTGCATTGCCCACAAAGTTAACAGAATCAGGATTTGCACCACAGCACTCGGCTGAATGCTCACTACTACCACACACTTCACACCACATCTGTTGGACCGCATTGACTGAAGCTGAAGGCTGGTTCAAGTTCATATTGCTGAAGTGATTATTTAACTAATTTTGCAAGGCAACTATCTGTGCAGCGATAGCTGTAAATCCATCCACTTCAAGCACTCCTGCTGCTTTCCTTGCTCCACCTCTTGATGAATCCGCATTCCATTCTGGATTGCCCTGTGAAATTCGGTTGAGCAAAGTGTACAGCTCCTCATAGGTCTTTTCCAGCGCTTGCCCTCCAGCTGCTGAGTCTAACAGAATTTTAGTATGGGGTTCCAAACCCTCAATAAAAGTGTGTACCAACACCTCATTGGACTGATGATGATGAGGACAGTCCCGCAACATGGATTTAAATCTTTCCCAGGCTTGATATAGATTTTCTCCCTCCCTCTGTTTAAAACTTAGAATTTGACTTCTAAGTCTGGCTGTTTTACCAGAAGGGAAAAATTTAATCAAAAACTTCCGTGCAAGATCATCCCACGTTGATATAGAATTGGGTGGTTCAGCTTTTAACCACCTCTTGGCTTCACCAAGTAAGGAAAACGGAAATAAGGTGAGCCGAACATAATCAGGTGACACTCCAGCGGGTATATAAGTGTCACTTATCTCCAAAAAGTTTTGGAGATGTTGTTGTGGGTCTTCATGAGGGAGACCGGTAAATTGCCCGCTTGTGTGCAAAAGTTGCACCATGTTCTGCTTTAATTCAAACCTCCCTCCAGGCTCTGGTTTGCGGATACTAGAATGTACATTGTTGGCGTGTGGGATTGCCACCTCGCGAACCGGCCTTGCTGCTGCTTCATCGGACACTAACACTGCCCGCACAACTGGTGGATTTTGTTGCTCCATAATAGATTGTCTGAGCAACTGCAACTTCTTTTGTAGAGCTTCTCTACGTTGACTATGAAATTCACGTTCAGTCTCTAAGTAAGATTCCACCAGCTCTTTGTCCCTTGCCAGTGTTCACAGAAATCAAGTCTGCAAAATACAGGCTAAGACCAAGTTGTTAACACTTAAGAAAATAAAACAACAATACAGTAAATTTACACTTATCACAATTTCACCAATTGCTTAGTCTCCCCGACAACGGCGCCAAAAACTTGTTCGGTGTGTTGTTTGCTATGGGTAAAAACAGACACGCAAGTGCACGTGGTCAAACAAGTAATAAAGTGGCTAAGTAAGTCAAGTATCGATCCAAGGAGACTCAGGATAAGTAAAATTGCCTAAGTACACTATATTCTTATCTTACTTCTAATTGTGCTAACAACAGCGTAACCAACAGTTAAATAAGTTTTTGTTTATAAAATATATATATACTAAAACTATTAACAATTATTTACTGTGAATTTAAACTATGGATATGAGCATGCCAAGGTTAAGAACAAGTAATGAATTCAATTATAATAATAATTTGGTTAATCTCTTCTTCATGTTGCTAGCCAAGAACAGTAGCCTAGAAATTAAAACTCTCGTATTTAATTTCACTTTAGAATCATAAACCATCCGTCTACATTTCTGTGATCAAATGCAATTTATGACCTAGCAATACAATTCCGGTTCCTAAATTGACTGATACGGCTTTCAAGTATATTTCTATCAGGAAAGCACATCAAAACCCAATTTTCCCAAATCAAGTTAAGAACAATACCCTATTAATTCAAAACGTTCCAATTTCTTGCTCTCTCGAGTGAAATTGGACTTTTTAGATGTACATTAATGTCGGCCACACACTAATGCAGTAGAAATAAGAATTAATAGAACAACATAGAAGAAGAAGAAGAAAACCACAAAATTAATAATCAAAATTCATCACAAATGTTCATAACCTCAGCAAGGAAGAGAATTAGCCACTCATTTGTGGATTGATCATCATAAAACAAGTGTAAATCATGCATACAATTGATAGAAAGAAGAAAGGAAGAGAAAAAATCCCTTAGCTTTTTCGTCCCTCAACTGCTTCTAACCCACGTCCTAGCTCCACCAAGTCTGAACTAATTAAAATAAACCTAAGTGTGCTATTTATACTAGTGGGAAATTTTTCCCGGAATAACAAGCAACGTGTCACGGAGGCCATCGCGGAGCACTGCCTCCGTGACACGGCGTGGACGCGGACCTTCACTGGAAATCTAGGGTCCGGTAAATTAGCCTCAACGTGGCACGGAGGCCAACGCGGAGGCCTATCTCCGTGCCACGGAGCTGTCGCGAGGCCTCACTGGAATTTGCCATTTAATTTCCTCTCCAGGCAGTGTGCCTCCGCGATGGTAGCGTGGCACGGCTCCATCGCAGAGCCCCTATACTTTGTGCATTCCAATGTCTTTTCCACGCTCGCATCCGAGTCCAACTCCGATATTGTTCCAACACGCATTTTAGCTCCTAAAAATCATATTTACCTGCAAAACAAATGCTAATCATGTTGGTTAGTATAAATTCACATTTTATTACCAACTACATGAGAATATATACACATTGCACAACAAACAAAACGAAAATGATACGTTTGAGTATCACTTGGGCATATAAATCTGCCCAAGATCACCGATGAAATGGACCTTTATTCTTGGATAAGCATGTTTTAAAGGGGATCACTGATGATAAATGTTATATTTTAGCCAATGAATCTTAAGGCATGATGTTATTGATTCACATATGAGCTTACATGCATGTTTTTGGGAGTCGTGTCTAGCACCGAGCAGCCCGACGTTCAAAGGACTTCACCAGTGTCTCATAATCACGTGCCACTGTGGGTTTGTAATGATGTATTGTATTGATAATGATCCCCTCAAATGTGATATCACGTCTAATGCATGACTCTTGCCTGGTAAGCTAGGATCAGCTTTACCCACTTGAGCGAGATAGTTGGCGCATTATGAAAGGCTCTACCATGATGGTTTCGGTTATGACGAGTCCTCCCATTTTTCTACATGTCTTATGCATTGTTATGTTTATGTTATCAAATCGAGTTATGTTTTGATAAATTTTACTGACTATTATGATTATGAACGTTTTATGAATGATTTGAAATGCCTTGAGCCTTACGTTTTCTTATGAAGTTTATGATACAAGCATGATGTACTTTCCCTATGTTTATTTATGAGTTTATCTTACTTTTAACTTCCGTTTTACTGACCTTGCAAACTCAGTACATTCCACGTACTGATCACATACTTTCTATGTTGTATCATTTTATGATACAGGGTCCGGATCTTAGGATCATCCTCATCCTTAGTCCATCTCAGCTCATGCTCTCAGATCATTGGTGAGTCCTAATGTTCCGAGAATGTTTGACAGACTTTTATGTTATCTCGTGCTTCTGTACTATTTGAGTTAGTTGGGGATGTTGTCCCATCAACCCATCCTATATAGTAGAGGCTTTCATACAATATGTAGTACTCAGCTTATGTGTACGTCTAGTATTTCCTAATGTTATACAATGGTTAAGTCTGTTATGTTTTATGTTTTGTATTCTTCTTATTTAAATAAGAATAGCTATATAGATGAGCCATGGGTCGACTCTATGATCTGGGTATATGTTCGGGTCATGACAAACTTAGTATCAGAGCCATAGGTTTGAAGTGTCCTAGGCTGTCTGAAAGTCTCATTAAGTAATAGTCTTTTACATGGGTGTGAAGCGCGTCACACCTGTGAAATGTTCCGTTCTTTCATGTTCTATGTTGTGCGATGAAAAGTCTCTCGATCCTTATAATTCGTGCGATTCGTGATTGCAGAATTATGGCTCCTAGAAGAATGAACGGAAGGAGGAAGGGAAATGATGAAGGCCACGGGGGTGGCAATGACCATGGGCATCAGCAAGCCCCACCTATTCAGGAGCTTCAGGCACCAGAGCCAGCTGCCCACGCTCAGTTTTGGGTGGGTATTTAGATGTTGGCGCAGGCCTTGACAGCTTAGGTTAAGCAGCAGGCTATTGCGTAGGTCCCACAGAATGGGAATGCAGTGGCGGCTCAGATTAGAGACTTCTTGAGGATGAACCCTCCTAGTTTACAAAATCAAAGGTGGACGAGGATCCATACGAGTTCATTGAAGGGATTTTGAAGGTCACTCATGTTATGGGGGTGACAAATGGGGTGTTTTTAGACTTGGCCTCTTATCATCTAAAAGAGGTCTCTCATATTTGGTACAAGAAATGGAAGGACAGTAGGGCAGCGGGAGTGGGACCTATCAGCTGGGATGAGTTCCACATGGGTTTTCTTAACAGGTTCTTCCCTCGGGAGATGAGTGAGTTGAAAGAAGCAGAGTTTGTGAACCTCAAGCAGGGAAAGATGATAGTATTGTAGTATTCGCTCGAGTTTACTCATTTGTCAAAGTACTCCTTAGAGTTAGTGATGGCTCAGAGGGCGCGGGTGAGCTGATTCGTTCATGGTGTGGCTGGTTACTTAGACAAGGATTGCAGGACTATCATGCTTCACCAGAATATGAATTTCCTTGAATAGTGTTATACGCCCAGCAGATGGAGGCGGCTCATACGAGGGAGAGGGAGGCAACGAGGGCTCGGATGGATAGCCATGGGTTTTCACATCAAAGGTCCGGCGGTAGCTACCGTCCACAGTTTCAGCAGAGATCACTAGCCCTAGCACCATCATCCACTAGTGTTCTATCCAAACTCCGGAGTGGTCAGAGGGGCAGGGCTTCAGTGTCGAGGGATCATAGGGGCACCCAGTTAGAGTATACCTCTCCCGCCTACGGGAAGTGTGGAAAGAGTCATGCTAGGGAATGCCTGCTCGATTCAGATATTTGCTATGGGTGTGGTAGATCTGGGCACACGCGCTAAGCGTGCCCATATGCTAGGCAGGGTGATGATAGGGGTCATGCACAGACCACCAGGACAGCAGCAGCTCCAGCCCGTTCCGCTACGTAGGGAGCATCGACTAGTAGAGGTGGTAGACAGTGCCAGAATCGATTCTATGCCCTTGCCTCGCGCAAGGTGCAGGAGACTTCGCCAGATGTGGTCACTGGTATGTTGCGTGTATTTTATATTGATGTTTATGCCTTACTAGATCCTAGAGCTACCTTGTCTTTCGTAACTCCTTACATTTCTAGTAGCCTTGGAGTTAGTCCTGAGACCTTGTCAGAACCGTTTTTATTTTCGACCCCTGTTGGTGATTCGGTCTTAGCTAGATGAGTATATAGAGAATGCCCAGACACTATGTTGAATAAGGTTACCTCCGTAGACCTTGTAGAGTTAGCCATGACTGACTTTGATGTTATTCTTGGCATGGACTGGTTGTTTGCATGTTATGCTTCGATTAATTGTAGGACTCGTACGGTGGAGTTTCATTTTCTAGGTGAGTCAGTGTTGGAGTGGAAGGGTAGTTCGGTGATACCAGCAAGTCGATTTATTTCCTATCTTAAGGCCAGGAAGATGATTTCTAAGGGCTGCGTGTATCACCTAGTTAGGGTTAAGGATGTGGAGTCTGAGATCCTGACTATTCAGTCAGTTCCAGTGGTGTGCAAATATCCGGATGTTTTTCTGATGAATTTCCAGGTGTGCCTCCTGAGAGGAAAATCGACTTTGACATTGATCTCTTACCCAATATGCAGCCTATATTTATTCCTCCCTAAAGAATGGCTCCAACCAAACTAAAGGAATTGAAGGATCTATTAAAGGATCTACTGGATAAGGGCTTCATTAGACTGAGCCAGTCCCCATGGGGTACACCAATTCTATTTTTTTGAAAGAAGGACAGTTCCCTTCGCATGTGTATTGACTATCGGCAATTGAACAAGGTTACCGTCAAGAACAGGTACCCCTTACCCAGGATCGATAATTTGTTTGACCATCTTCAGGGTGCCAAGTGCTTCTCCAAGATTGGTCTCAGGTTTGGGTATCACCAACTCAGGGTTCGGGAGAGTGACATCCCGAAGACCACTTTCAGGACTCAGTATGTTCACTACGAATTTGTTGTTATGTCTTTTGGACTAACCAATGCCCCTACAGTTTTTATGGATCAGGTGAACCGGGTGTTCAAGCAATATCTAGATATGTTCATGATTGTGTTCATCGATGACATTCTTATATACTCCCAGAGCGAGGAGGAGCATGCCACTCATTTGAGAATACCGCTGCAAACCCTCAAGGATCATCAGCTATATGCAAAGATCAATAATTTTGAATTTTGGTTGGACTCAGTGGCATTTCTTGGTCATGTAGTATCAAGCGAAGGCATAAGGGTAGATTCCCAGAAGATCGAGGTGGTGAAGAATTGGCCCAGACCAGTGAATCCTTCAGAAACTCAAAGTTTCTTGGGCTTAGCAGGCTACTGCCGAAGATTTGTTGAGGGCTTTTCATCAATTGCAGCCCCATTGACTAGGTTGACTCAGAAAAAGGTGAAGTTCCAATGGTCGGATGCTTGTGAGAAAAGCTTCCAAGAGTTGAAGAACCGACTCACTTCAGTACCAGTGTTAAATCTACCCGAAGGTATTGATGGATTTGTTGTATATTGTGACGCTTCGAGAGTCGGACTGGGATATGTGTTGATGCAGCATGGGAAAGTTATAGCATATGCCTCTAGACAGCTAAAAATCCATGAGTAGAACTACCCAACCCATGATCTTAAGTTGGCTGTGGTGGTGTTTGCGTTGAAGATATGGAGGCACTAGTTGTATGGGGTCCACATGGATGTATTTACGGATCACAAGAGCTGCAATATGTGTTCGCATAGAAAGATCTAAATCTTCAGCAACGAAGGTGGTTGGAGCTACCTAAGGACTATGACATGAGTGTCCTTTACCACCCGGGCAAGGCTAATATGGTTGTGGATGCACTTAGTAGTATCTATATGGAGAGTGTGTCCCACGTGGATGAGGGAAAGAAGGAGTTGGTGAAGAATGTCCACCGACTTGCAAGACAGGTATTTAGATTGATAGAATCGACTGATAGCGGCGTTATTGTGCGAAATGGGTCAGAATTGTCCTTAGTGGTTGATGTCAAATCTAAGCAAGATGTGTATCTGACTTTGAGGAAGCTTAAGGAAGCAGTGCGGAGTCAAAAGGCGGAGGTTTTCTCCCAAAGGGGAGATGGTGTTCTACGATATCAGGGTCGGCTATGTGTCCCGGACGCTGATAGTTTGAGGGTTCGGATATTGCACGAGGCATATGGTACCAGATATTCCATTCACCCAGGATCCACAAAGAGGTATCAGGGCGGGAAATCTATTGGTGGGATGGTATGAAGGAGGATATTGCGGAGTTTGTAGCTAAGTGTCCAAACTGTCAGCAAGTAAAGTCGAACATCAAAGGCCAGGAGGCGTACTTCAAGATATCAGCATCCCCACTTGGAAGTGGGAAGATAACATGGATTTCATTACAGGTATACCTCATATTCACCATTAATACGACTCCATTTGGGCGGTGGTCGACAAGTTAACGAAGGCTGCCCACTTCCTACCGGTCAAGACCACGGATTCAGCGGATGATTATGCCATGTTGTATATTCGAGAGTTGATTTGACTTCATAGAGTGCCCTTGTCTATTATTTTAGACTGAGGTACTCATTTACCTCCCAATTCTGATGTTCTTTTCAAAAGGGACTTGGAACTCAAGTTAAGCTCAGTACAGCCTTCCATCCGCAAACAGACGGCCAGACAAAATGAACCATTCAGACCCTCGACGATATGTTGAGAGCATGTATTATGGATTTCAAAAATAGTTGGGATGATCATTTTCCCTTGATCAAATTTTCCTATAATAATAGTTATCACTCTAGTATCCAGATGGCACCGTTCGAGGATCTATATAGGAGGAGGTGTAGATCGCCCATCGGGTGGTTTGAAGTTGGGGAAGCCGCTATAATAGGCCTGATTCAGTTCATGAGGCCATGGTAAAGATTCAGTTGATAAGGGACAGGCTGAAGACAACTCAGAGTCGGCAAAAATCATATGCTCATGTAAGGAGGAGAGACCTGGAGTTTGAGGTGGATGATTGGGTATTTCTTAAGGTATCTCCCATGATGGGAGTCATGCGGTTCGGAAAGAAAGGGAAACTCAGTCCCCGCTATGTTGGTCCTTATTGAATTGTGAGAAGAGTTAAAAAGTGGCATATGAGTTGGAGTTGCCTTCAGAATTATTTTCCGTACACCCAGTGTTTCATGTATCACTTTTGAAAAAGTGTTTGGGTGACCCAGCCTCGGTAGTCCAGGTGGACGGCGTTGGGGTAAAAGACAGCCTCAGTTATGAAGAAATTCCCGTTGAAATCTTGGATCGTCAGGTTCGAAAATTTAGAAATAAAGAAGTAGTTTCAGTTAAGGTTTTGTGGAGAAATCAGCATGTTGAGGGAACTACGTGTGAAGCCAAAGCGGATATGATGGCTAGATACCAAAATTTGTTCTCTACCAACTTAGTTCCGACTTGAGGTACCAGTTTTTGCCCTATGACTCTATCTAGTTTTCATGTTCAGTTCATGTGTACAAGTTTCTTTTATATGTATGAATGCGTATGTGAAGTATGATATCATTTTAGCTATGTGGTTTTAATCGGAGGTAGTTATTCTGTAAAAATTCGGTTAAAATGATCAGTATATGTCTATGATAAATTGTATGTTTTTGTTTACTACTGGTTTCCTACAGTTGAGGATGAATGTTCCCACGGGGGAGATATTGTAATACCCCAGAAGTGCCTAGGAGTAGCCCCAGGAAGCTAAAATGCAAACCTGCAGAACTTCGGGAAAAGTTGCAGGACAAGAGGAACAACAACTCATGGTATGTAACCACGAGCCATTGTAAGCAGTTGTTGTAAGAGGCTAGGCCTGGTGACAGTGTAGACAACGGGTGTCACAATGACCCGTTGTTAGGAAGGATGGCCCATTGTCTGGAGTTGTGGTACGGTAATGTCACGCCTCGCCCTGGGGGGTATGACTGGCACCTGGTGCCCTAGTAGGACCTAGACTGCTATCTAGTGAGCCCAAGCACATCTGGTGCCTGACTGGCTCTAACTCAAATTCCTGGAAACAAAGGGCTATATAACGGTTGTAAACACAGCCTCCAGCCAACAGGCCTATAGCCACCTGTACCTGAGAAACAGCTGACCAGAAACATACTACTGTCAAGGGAACCTATGCGGGCCGACAAGGCCACCATGTTGTCTAGTTCTCGGTAACTCAACAATAACATGCTAAGTAATTACGTGACCGGCAAGGTCACCACTACTGACTGATTATGACCACACACGGCCAATAGGAACAGAAATAACAAATAACTATAACAAGCTGCACGGCCTCACACGACCGGCTCGGCTGACCACAGGGAAATATATACAGACTGCAAGCCTCTAGGAATATCAATAGAAATGATCGGGACAGGGCCCCGACCTACCCATACTGTACAACAAAAGAAAATGAAATACACCTCTAGAATTCAGACTCCGAATGACAGGAGCTGAATACTCAATAGCTGACTGGAATCACGAGGGATCGCCTCCTCGTCAATGAGTACCTGCAGGCAAGTAATGAAGAGCCCCATGGACGTCAGTACCACAGGTACTGAGCATGTAAAGCAACTAAAATACACAATTAAAAAGAATAACAACGGTAACATGACATATAAGCCGAAAGTAGCTGAGTCTATCTAGCATAGAATAACTGGGGAGAGTTTATTTATTCTATAACTAAACTGAGCGTACCTGATGCCGTGTCGTCCCACTGTCTATCAGTATCTAATAGCACATATAGGTATACATATAAATGCACACAATACCTGACCGACCCCCATAAGTCGAAAGGTGCCAACCAACACACAATCTATTTACCCCTACCCGGGTCTAAACCAACCAAAAATAAGTCACTCCCCTCATCTGATAACTGTGAGCTCCTCCTACCGGTCCCCTTGGGTACGTAGCTTAGGCCTTGGCCTCTAACAATAAATTGTGCCTGAGTTCGAAGACTCCTACCTCTGGGCGCAGGTGCACGCGGGGTGTGTAATAAAAACTGCCCCTGGGTGCAAGCACGCAACAGGGTGATTTTAAAAAAATCTGTATCTGAAATTGCCCCCGGCCACAAGCGCACACAGAGTGTTCTGCCCCTGTAAACAGGGTGGACTGGCTCTGCGCAGAGTAAACTGAACTACCCCTACAAGTAGGGTGGTTTGGACCGTATTATCATGGTGGTCGACCATCATCGTCCTCTAGGCGGACGGCCATCATCGTCCTCTAGGCGGACGGCATCGCCCAGCTGGTGGCGGTATCTGAATCTGGTATCGACACAGCTATAGCCCAGGGGCGGTGGGGATGCTAAAAGGGACACCCACATGCCACCACAAGTCTCAACAAACACATAGCACATAAAAATAGCAAGCATGTATAACTGAAAAGACTATCTGGAATCTAACTTCTTATTCTGATCTGTTTCTATACTGAACTGATTCTTACTAATTATACTGATTCTGTAATCTCTGTTTAACTGTACGGCTAATCTGTAGCCATGATACTATCTGCCTGAATGGCTAATCTGTAGCCATAACTGTCTATCTATCAGATCTTTCTTTACTGACTGCTATTATGAAAATCTGTTCCCTTTTTATTCTACAACATGCTTGCTATTCAAATAATAGGTTGTACTGAATCTGAACTACTAACTTGCCCTTGGGCACATGCTTTTCTAACTTTCAGACTGAATATGATATCACAACGCAAACTAGGTTTACTGAACTTGCATAATACTTAACATTCAACTTTCGGGAATTCTACTACAGAGTTTATTGAACTATACAAGGCTAAAACTACTAACTTGCCGAAGGAACTAGCTTTACATACCTTATCCTCGAACTATCCGTCTGTCAGACGAGGCTCGGCCAATACTTCAACTATTTCTCCCAACTGCATTCATAAATATGTCAATTAATACTAAATATAGCTTTATTCCAAAGAACAACGTCACTTTCGATATAATTATAGCCTAAACTTAGGCTTATCGAAAGACGGTCAAAAACTCGCTATTTTCCAGAAGTCCAGAAGGGAGAAATATTCACTTCGCAACTAGGAACACATAGACACTAGTTTGGAGCAATTCTACTTACCTTAGCTCGGTAACTCGACGATTCGTCGGTCGTATTTCACGAAACTAAATCCGTAGGAATGCTCTCTGCTGCTAAATACCTCGGTATCTGAGGTTAATTTGGGTTTGGACTGCGTTTGGCAGCGTAATCGGACAAAAATTATATTACCCTCTTCGTTCTTTTGCCTTTCTCTGGTTTTCATCTCTGTTTTCTAGAAATTTTTATGAGAATAATTAACTTAAAACCGAAGTGGGGCTTTATATACTTGGGCCTGGACAAGGCTAATGTGTCACGGAGCCAACGCGGAGGCTTCACCTCCGTGACACGCTGCCATCGCGGAGGGGCTCTGCCTCGGCTCCTCCCGCGATGGTTCGACAGGTTGCTCGTCCGGTCTTTTCCCGGGCCTTTCCCTAGCACGTATGGCCTTCAAACATGCTTAACCAACGTGCGAATAGGTCATCTAGGTGCCGGAAATCCTACGGGGTATTACATTCTCCCCCCCTTAAGAACATTCGTCCTCGAATGTAGACTTCTATCTAGAGGACTTCTCAACTTACTATCTTGAAAAATTTCGGTAGAGTCTCCCCTGTAATATGGACTATAGCAAAAACCTGAAATGTAGAAAAGTCCAACACAGGTACTGCACGCAATGCTTCAAGATTCACTGGATAGCTAAACATCAATCTTTCTCACTTATACATATACAACCATAAGGTACTACATAAGTAATAATACTGACATACCTGTCTCCTGACTAGGCCTGGAATAGGTGAGGATATCTAGCTTTCATATCTTCTTCAGCTTCCCACGTCATCTCCTCTCGGTTCCTATTACGCCATAATACCTTAACAGATGCAATATCCTTAGTTCTCAATCTACGAACCTGCCTGTCTAGGATGGCTACTGGAACCTCTTCATAGGCCAGCTCTTCGGTAACCTGGATATCCTGGACTGGGACTACTCTGGATGGGTCTTCTATGCATTTCCTCAGCATGGACACATGAAAGACGGGATGAACGGATTGTAGCTCTGGAGGCAAGTTCAACTCATATGCTACTCGGCCTATCCTCCGACGAATCTGATAAGGCCCAACAAACCTCTGACTGAGGTTACCCTTCTTACCGAATCTCATCACCCCTTTCATCGGAGATACTTTTAGAAATACCCAGTCATTCATATTAAACTCCAGGTCTCTGCGCCGTACATCTGCATATGATTTCTGGAAACTCTATGCAGTCAATAGGTGTTCTCTGATAAGCTTTACTTTCTCTTCTGACTGCTGAACAATGTTTGGCCCAATTATTGCTGATTCCCCTACTTCGAACCAGCCAACCGGCGATCTACACTTTCACCCGTATAAAGCCTCAAAAGGTGCCATCTGAATAGCCGAGTGATAGCTATTATTATAAGAAAATTCTATCAGCGGCAAATGCTTGTCCCAGCTACCACCAAAGTCTAGCACACATGCTCGCAGCGTATCCTCGAGCGTCTGAATAGTGCGCTCAGCCTGTCCGTCTGTCTGAGGGTGGAAAGCTGTGCTTAGATTAATCTGCATCCCCAGTCCCTTCTGGAACGATTGCCAAAACCTAGCCGTGAACTACGCCCCTCTGTCTGAAATAATGGATACTGGCACTCCGTGCAATCTAACTATCTCTCGGATATACAACTCCGCATAATCTTCAGCCGAGAAAGTAGTTCTTACTGGAAGGAAATGAGCTGATTTAGTCAATCTGTCAACTATTACCCATATAGAGTCATGTCTGTGTCTGGTACGGGGTAATCCTGCCACAAAATCCATATTCACTGCTTCCCATTTCTAGAGAGGCACAGCTATGTCCTAAGTTAACCCGCCTGGTTTCTGATGTTCTGCTTTCACCTATTGGCAGTTAGGACACTGGGCTACAAATTCAGCAATTTCCCTTTTCATACCCAGCCACCAGTAGTTCTCTTTGATGTCATGGTACATTTTGGTCGCACCGGGGTGAAGGGAATAACGGGCGTAATGTACCTCGTTCATAATCTGCTGGCGGAGGTCTGAAACATTGGGAACACATAAACGATCTTTACAGCACAGCACTCCATCCTCTGTTACTTGGAACCCTGGTGCCTTCCCTAGCGGAATATAATCTTTAAGCTGAACTAGGTAAGGATCCTCAAATTGCCGTTCTTTCACTTCCACAACCAACGATGACACGGCAGTGTTCTGAATTACCGCTCTACCGTCCTCTATTTCTGCTACACGAACGGCTAGACTAGCTAACTGATGTATTTCCCTGACCAATTCCCACTGCTCGGGCTGCAAATACGCCAAGCTCCCCATGGACTTTTGACTGAGAGCATCTGCTACGATATTAGCTTTTCCCGGGTGGTACAGAATGTTCACATCATAATCTTTTAATAACTCCAACCAGCAACGTTGCCGCAGATTCAGCTCCCTCTGAGTAAAAATTTACTGTAGGCTCTTGTGATCTGTGAAAATATCAACATGGACGCCGTACAAGTAATGTCTCCACATTTTCAAGGCATGGATCACTGCGGCTAACTCCAAGTCGTGAGTAGGATAATTCCTCTCGTGTTTCCTCAGCTGTCTGGAGGCATATGCAATCACCTTACCATGCTGCATCAACACACAACCCAACCAAACGCCTGATGCGTCATAATATACTGAATAACCTTTTGTACCTTCCGGCAAGGATAACACTGGGGCGGAGGTCAATCTATCTTTCAACTCCTGGAAACTCTGCGCGCATGCCTCTGTCCACTGAAACTTTGCTTCTTTCTGCGTCAGTTTAGTCAGAGGTGCTGCTATGGTAGAGAATCCCTCAACAAACCTCCTGTAATATCCCGCTAATCCCAGAAAACTGCGGACCTCGGTCGGAGTGGTAGGCCTGGGCCATGATTTGACTGCTTCTATCTTTTGCGTGTCAACCTGTATACCAGCATCCGACACAATATGCCCCAAAAAGGCTACTGAATTAAGCCAGAATTCACACTTAGAGAATTTAGCGTATAAATGGTGGTCCCTGAGGATCTGGAGCACTGTCCGCAAATGAGTCCGGTGATCTGCTTCTGAGCGAGAATACACCAGAATATCATCAATAAATACTATTACGAACAAGTCCAGGAAAGGTCTGAAAATACTATTCATCAGGTCCATGAATACTGCTGGGGCATTTGTTAACCCAACGAACATAACTAGGAATTCAAAGTGTCCATATAGGGTCCTGAACGCCATTTTGGGAATATCTCTTTCACAAACTTGAACCTGGTGATATCCGGACTGCAAGTCAATTTTAGAAAAATATCTGGCTCCCTGTAACTGATCAAATAAATCATCAATCCTGGGAAGCGGGTACTTGTTCTTCACTGTAACCTTGTTTAATTGCCGATAATCTATGCACATTCGGAGTGAGCCATCTTTCTTTCTCAAAAATAGAACTGGCGCACCCTATGGTGAAGTACTCGGCCTAATAAAACCTTTATCCAATAAGTCCTTCAGATGCTCCTTCAATTCTCTGAGTTCTGCAGGAGCGATGCGATAAGGAGGAATCGATATCGGCTGGGTGCCTGGTAATAAATCAATAGAAAAATCTATTTCCCTTTCTGGGGGAATACCAGGTAACTCATCCGGAAACACATCAGGGAACTCGTTCACCACCGGAACAGACTGGAGTGTCGGAGATTCTGCTCGGATATCCTGAACTCTGACCAGGTGGTAAATACATCCCTTAGATATCAATTTCCTCGCCTGAAGGTAGGAAATAAACCTACCTTTTGGCGTAGCGGTGCTGCCCTTCCACTCCCGCACTACTTCTCCTGGAAAGTGGAATCGGACCATCTTGGTCCAATATTCAACATTGGCAAAGCACGGCACTGGCCAATCCATACCCATTATGGCATCAAAGTCTATCATTTCTAGCTCGACCAGATCTACTGTGGTCTGACGATCAGCAACCCCTACTGTACACCCCCGGTAAATTCTGCTAGCCATGATCGAGTCACCGATGGGTGTGGATACCGAAAAGGGCTGTTGTAATAATTTTGGTGCAATATTGAACTTTCGTGCCACAAACAGGGTAACATACGATAGGGTGGATCCTAGATCAATCAGTACATAAACAGGGTATGAATAGATAATCAATGTACCTGTTACTACGTCGGGAGATGCTTCTGAATCCTGCCTCCCTGGTAATGCATAGGTACGGCTGGGGCCTGCACCTGAGCCAGACACTCCTGATCTACCTCGGCCCCTATTTACTGAACCAGAGGGTATGCACCCTACTGAGGCTGCTGGAACTCGTGGCCCTGCTGATGCTCTATCCAGATCATCCCGGCTACCCTGTCCCCTAGATGGACAATCTCTCATTAAATGCCCTTCCTGTCCGCAGTAATAGCACCCTGGGAAGCCTTGCCTGCAGGCTCTAGCATGTAGTCGGTGGCATATAGGACAAGGGGTAGCTGCAAATCTACTCTATTCTACCCTCCGCTACTGAGGTGAGGCTACTGTCCGTGAACTGCTACCGGACTCTGATTGACTCCGGCGAACAAACCTGCCTCTCTACTGCTGTACCGGAGGTAAAGATCTAGGTGGCCTATCTGAAAACCGTGGTCTCGGCCCCCTAGGGATTTCCCCTCGAATCTCAGCGGGTCTGCTTCTATGGCACTGCTCTGAAGTCGCCTGTCTATCACCCCGTTGCCGCTGTCTCAAGCCCTCAATTGTCTGTGCGAAGGCTTGTACCTTGGCTATGTCCATATCCTCACTCAAAGTAGCCGTCATACATGTCTCTATGTACTCTGGATTCAGGCCCATAATAAAGCGGTGGACTCTGGACGACATGGTGTCCACAAATGCTGGAGCATAGCGGGCTAAGGAGTCGAACTGTAAAGAATACTCACGAACGCTCCTGGCCCCCTGCTCTAAGTGTAAAAACTGGTCCATCCGGGCCTGTCTGACCTCCCGTGGTAAATATTGGTCCAGGAAAGGCCTCTGAGAAGCTGGACCAAGTAGGAGGGGCTGCATCTCTTCCCCGAGATCTCTCCCAACTTTCATACCACAAAACAGCAATATCCCTTAACCAGAACACGGCTAACTCGACTGATTCTGCTGGGGTTACGTGCATGACTCTAAAGATCCTCTGCATCTGGTCCAAAAAGTCCTGAGGGTCCTCCACTGAATCCGACCCCGTAAACTGAGGGGGTCCCAATGCCAAGAATCCTCTGACCCTAGAACTACCAGGCCCACCTAGAGATTCTGCAGCTACAGGTGGTACTGGCTGACGCTGAGTAGCCAGCATCTGGGACAACATAACCACCGCACTACGTAGCTTATGGCCAGATGAAGTGGGTGCAAGAGCTGTGGGAGGCGGTGCTGCCTCAAGTGGTGTCTGGTGAGGCGGAGACTGCTAGGAGGGTCGAGATGACGCCTCCGTATCGCTCTCAGACCGGGCTAAATCTGGCTGTAAATGAGGCATCCTACTGGTGCCTTCGCCCGCTGCTGTATCCAATCTCCTGCCTGTAGCTGGGTGCCGCTAGTCTGCTATAGTATCTGTAAACAAAGAGGGTGGTAAGTTTCAAAAGAACCAACCCTATATTGTACTGTGCTAGGCACGACTGAGTATGGAAAGAAGGGTAACTGCCCTATTATGCCTCGCAGCCTCCTGCCTATGGTATGTGGTGCACAACACATCCATAGACAAGACTCTACTCAGCACGGCTTGCAGACTCCCTGGGACACGACCCGCTCTGATACCAAGTTTGTCACGCCCCGCCCTGGGGGTATAACTGGCACCTGGTGCCCTAGTAGGACCTAGACTGCTATCTGGTGAGCCCAAGCACATCTGGTGCCTGACTGGCTCTAACTCAAATTCCTGTAAACAAAGGGCTATATAACGGCTGTAAACACAGCCTCCGGCCAACAGGCCTATAGCCACCTGTACCTGAAAAACAGCTGACCAGAAACATACTACTGTCAAGGGAACCTATGCGGGCCGACAAGGCCACCATGCTGTCTAGTTCTCGGTAACTCAACAATAACATGCTAAGTAATTACGTGACCGGCAAGGTCACCACTACTGACTGATTATGACCACACACGGCCAACAGAAACAGAAATAACAAATAACTATAACAAGTTGCACGGCCTCACACGACAGGCTTGGCTGACCACAGGAAAATATATACAGACTGCAAGCCTCTAGGAATATCAATAGAAATGATCGGGACAGGGCCCCGACCTACCCATACTGTACAACAAAAGAAAACGAAATACACTCTGGAATTCAGACTCCGGATGACAGGAGCTGAATACTCAATAGCTGACTGGAATCACGAGGGATCGCCTCCTTGTCAATGAGTACCTGCAGGCAAGTAATGCAGCGCCCCACTGGGCGTCGGTACCACAGGTACTGAGCATGTAAAGCAACTGAAATACACAACTGAAAAGAATAACAACAGTAACATGACAAATAAGCAGAAAGTAGCTGAGTCTATCTAGCTGAGAATAACTGGGGAGCGTTTATTTATTCTATAACTAAACTGAGCGTACCTGATGCCGTGTCGTCCCACTGTCTATCAATATCTAATAGGACATATAGGTATACATATAAATGCACATAATACCTGACCGACCCCCATAAGCTGGAAGGTGCCAACCAACACACAATCTATTTACCCCTACCCGAGTCTAGACCAACCAAAAATAAATCACTCTCCTCATCTGATAACTGTGAGCTCCTCCTACCGGTCCCCTTGGGTACGTAGCTCAGGCCTTGGCCTCTGACAATAAACTGTGTCTGAGTTCGAAGACTCCTACCTCTGGGCGCAGGTGCACGCGGGTGTGTAATAAAAACTGCCCCTGGTTGCAAGCACGCAACAGGGTGATTTTATAAAAATCTGTATCTGAAACTGCCCCCGGCCACAAGTGCACACAGAGTGTTCTGCCCCTGTAAACAGGGTGGACTGGCTCTGCGCAGAGTAAACTGAACTACCCCTGCAAGCAGGGTGGTCTGGACCGTATTATCATGTTGGTCGGCCATCATCGTCCTCTAGGCGGACGGCATCGCCCAGCTGGTGGCGGTATCTGAATCTGGTATCGGCACAGCTATAGCCCAGGGGCGGTGGGGATGCTAAAAGGGACACCCACATGCCACCACAAGTCTCAACAAACACATAGCACATAAAAATAGCAAGCATGTATAACTGAAAAGACTATCTGGAATCTAACTTCTTATTCTGATCTGTTTCTATACTGAACTGATTCTTACTAATTATACTGATTCTGTAATCTCTGTTTAACTGTATGGCTAATCTGTAGTCATGATACTATCTGCCTGAATGGCTAATCTGTAGCCATAACTGTCTATCTATCAGATCTTTCTTTACTGACTGCTATTATGAAAATTTGTTCCCTTTTTATTCTACAACATGCTTGCTTTTCAAATAATAGGTTGTACTGAATCTGAACTACTAACTTGCCCTTGGGCACATGCTTTTCTAACTTTCAGACTGAATATGATATCACAACGCAAACTAGGTTTACTGAACTTGCACAATACTTAACATTCAACTTCCGGGAATTCTACTACGGAGTTTATTGAACTATACAAGGCTAAAACTACTAACTTGCGGAAGGAACTAGCTTTACATACCTTATCCTCGAACTATCCATCTGTCGGACGAGGCTCGACCAATACTTCAACTATTTCTCCCAACTGCATTCATAAATATGTCAATTAATACTAAATATAGCTTTATTCAAAAAGAACAACGTCACTTTCGATATAATTATAGCCTAAACTTAGGCTTATCGAAATACGGTCAAAAACTCACTATTTTCCAGAAGTCCAGAAGGGAGAAATATTCACTTCGCAACTAGGAACACATAGACACTAGTTTGGAGCAATTCTACTTACCTTAGCTCGGTAGCTCGACGATTCGTCGGCCGTATTTCACGAAACTAAATCCGTAGGAATGCTCTCTGCTACTAAATACCTCGGTATCTGAGGTTAATTTGGGTTTGGACTGCATTTGGCAGCATAATCGGACGAAAATTATATTACCCTCTTCGTTCTTTTGCCTTTCCCTTGTTTTCTTCTCTGTTTTCTGGAAATTTTTATGAGAATAATTAACTTAAAACCGAAGTGGGGCTTTATATACTTGGGCCTAGACAAGGCCAACGTGTCACGGAGCCAATGCGGAGGCTTCACCTCCGTGACACGCTGCCATCGCGGAGGGGCTCTGCCTCGGCTCCTCCCGCGATGGTTCGACAGGTTGCTCGTCCGGTCTTTTCCCGGGCCTTTCCCTAGCACGTATGGCCTTCAAACATGCTTAACCAACGTGCGAATAGGTCATCTAGGTGCCGTAAATCCTAAGGGGTATAACAGGTAATGGACCTTTACAGTGGAGACGACGGATTGAAACCACCACCTGTTGTATGATACAATGAGTCATGGTGACGCTCGTGGTGAAGGAGTTTAGATTTTCAGAAGAGGAAAACAACGGTTGAAGGTACGACCCATTGAAACTTAGGACGACCTGTCCTGTATGGCCATGGTTTGATTTCTAGATATGGATTGGGGCAGTGCTTAGCACGGGTTGATACCACAAGTCGTGGTATCTTCCAACGGCCCGTTGGTTCGTTTGTTGTTTGGTCCAGTGGGCAATTTTCTGCATAATCAGTATGGGCATTTTTGTCATTTCTTCATCCTAAGGCCCTATACTACGTCATTTTAAGCTCGTTTTAATGGGTTTTTAGCAGGGAAAAACCTATTCTAAGTGTGTTCCTTCCATGCATGCATGTTTATGAAATTTAGTAGGTGATCAAGAGCTTCTCTAAGGGATTCTTCTTCCAATTTCTCCTTGGGCAATCAGTGAGGTGGTAGATTCATCCTTCCCAGGTATGTAGGGTTTTAGAATGGGTGAAATCCTTTTACACCCATGCCAAAATTTCGATTTAAATCATGAATTCTCCTATTCAAATTCTATAGGGTTTTACCCAAATGCATGAAAATGTGATTTCTCTTTATGGGTATGATTTAATTGAGTTTTAATTGTTGAATTATAAATGATGGGCAGGTTTTATATTATTTTATTTAAAATCACGTTTCAAGCTTTTTAAATCTAAATTGCCCATTAATGAGAGTTTATGAAAGTTATGATTTATGATTAATATTAAATATTTTGAGTTTATTGATGATGGAAAGGCATGATATCAAGTTACCCATGTTTATGAGCATATCTTTGAAATAATTGAGTATGTCAAAGTATTGGGCAATGCCCACATATTGAAGAATGATTACGATTTATGAACGAATTGCATGATTTATCGACTTATGATGTTGGTCGATGAAATGAGCCTCAATTCTTGGCTAAGCATGTCTTAAAGGGGATCAATGATGATAAATGTTATATTTTATCTAATGAATCTTAATGCATGATGTTATTGATGCACGTATGAGCCTATATGCATGTTTTTGGTAACCATGTCTAGCACCGAGCAGCCTGGCTTTCAAAAGACCATGCCGGGGTCTCATAACCACGTGCCACCGTGGGTTTCTAATGATTTATTGTATTGATAATGATCCCCTCAAATGTGATATCATGTCTAATGCACGACCCTCGCCTGGCAAGTCAGGGTCGGCTCTGCCCACTTAAGCAAGATAGTTGGGGCATCATGAAAGGCTCTATCATGATGGTGTCAGTTATAACGAGTCCTCCTATTGTTTCGCATGTCTATGCATTGTTATGTTTCTGTTATTGGCTAAAGTTATGTTTTGATAAAGTTTACTTATGATGATGATTATGAACGTTTTATGAATGATTTGAAATGCCTTGAGCCTTATATTTTCTTATGAAGTTTATGATACAAGCATGATGTACTTCTCCTATGTTTATTTATGAGTTTATCTTACTTTTAACGTCTGTTTTACTTACCTTGCATACTCAGTACATTCCACGTATTGATCGAATGCTTTCTATGCTGTATCATTTTATGATACAGGATTCGGATCTCAGGCTCATCCTCATCCTTAGTCCATCTCAGCTGACGCTGTAAGATCATTGGTGAGTCCTCATGTTTCAAGGACATTTGACAAACTTTTATGTTATCTCATGCTTCCATACTACTCGAGATAGTTGGGGATGTAGTCCCATCAACCCATCCTATGTAGTAGAGGCTTTCAGACAATATGTAGTACTCAGCTTATGTGTACGTCTAGTATTTCCTGATGTTATGCTATGGTTACGTCTCTGTTAAGTTTAATGTTTGGTATTCCGCTTACTTAAATAAGAATAGTTGTATGCATGATCCATGGGTCGACTTCGGGTCTCTTGGGGTCCCTTGTCCCGTGTCTACGATCTGGGTATACCTTCGGGTCATGACATGGAAGCTTTTCTCGCAAGCCTCTGACCATTGAAACTTTACCTTTTTTTGAGTCAACTTGGTCAATGGTGCTGCAATTGATGAAAACCCTTAACAAATCTCCGGTAGTAGCCTGCTAGGCCCAAGAAACTCTGAATTTCTGAAGGATTCACCGGTCTGGGCCAATTCTTCACCGCTTCAATTTTTTGAGAATCTACCTTTATGCCCTCACTCGATACCATATGGCCTAGAAATGCCATGGAGTCCAACCAAAACTCGCACTTGCTGAACTTTGCATACAACTGACAATCCGTGAGGGTTTGAAGCACTACTCTCAAGTGAGCGGTATGCTTCTCCTCTCTCCGAGAGTATATGAGGATGTCATCAATGAACAAAATCACGAACATGTCCAAGTACGTCTTGAACACCCTGTTCATAAGGTCCATAAAAGTTGCAGGAGCATTCTTTAGTCCAAAAGACATAACTACAAACTCATAATGATCATACAGTGTCCTGAAGGCTGTCTTCGGGATATCACACTCCCGAACCTTGAGCTGATGATACCCAGACCTGAGGTCTATCTTCGAGAAACATATGGCACCCTGGAGCTGGTCAAACAAATCATCAATCCTAGGTAAAGGATACCTGTTCTTAACGGCGACCTTGTTCAAATGCTGATAGTCAATACATATCTGAAGTGATCCATCCTTATTTTAGACAAATAAAGCTGGTGCACTCTGTTGTGCCCGCAAGGGTACGGGTCGTACAAGTAATATGGCTGGACCAATTCAGCTAACTATCAAGTTCAAGTGTGATATTAAATGCCGCAAGTGTTGATTATAGACTTTTTCGAGAAATTTAATTAAGTCTAGATGTGGTCAACGAAATACTCTGAATTCATTCAAGGAGCAAAAAGAGTTAAAGCCGGATAAGCATGCAATACTACGATTTGCAATGGTTTAAGTATGAAACTATCAATTGTCGTCTCACATAATTACAATTTCTTGTTCATGGTCTTTCGAGCCTCTAAACACGACAAACTAGACTCACAACTACATCGTTGAGCGGGGATGTGACATTCTAGTTCATGGGCAATTCATTTACGTGGATGTGGTTTACTGGGTTTATGCTCTTGATTAGGGACTTTCGTACCTCTAATCATTTAACCGAACTTAGCTTCCCAACTACTTCTACGAGTGGTGATGTGATAATTCTAAGGTTGTGTCTTTCTATCTTCCCATTTTATCAACCAAGCAAGGTATTAGGTATATTCCTATCCTAACCACAAATTATATTGTGAGATACAATCTTGTTCCCTACATTCTCTTGTTCTTGCCTAGGTTATCTTTCTCAAGCATGTACCTAAGCTTAACGCGTGTGTGTTCATGGTGATCAATCATAAAAACAACCATAATTAAGAATGCAAGACAAAACAACAATCAATAACTTAATTCCAAAACAAATTCGTAAAAACACAATCATAATGCATGGCTTCAACCCTATAGGAAGGGGTCTAGCCACTCATATTCGTAAAATTACAAGAAAACATTATTAAAGTAACATACTTACAAGAATTGGTAGAAGAGATGAAATTGATGAACCCTAGGTCAGTTCTTCCACTTCTCCCTTCACTCCTAGGTGGTTTTTCAGAATAAGATCGTGACAAAATGATTTTAGGAGCTAAGAGACCTATTTATAGTAAATGAGAGATGTATAAAATTATTCCTGGCATGGAATAGCTCCTTGTCACGGAGGTTATCGCGCCAATATGCCTCCGTGACACGGAGGCATCCCATAGGCACACTGGAAAGCAAAACAGTCGCCAAGCAGAAGTTGTCCACGTTGGCAGCGTGTCACGCTTCTTGGGCAGCGCGTTAGGTGGCGTGTCACGGCCCTTGTCACGCAGCCTGCCTGCCGTGGCACGTTGCCAACGCCCAGGTGGGCTGTTTCGTGCACCCTCCTTGCCGACGTTCGCATTCTACTTCCGATTCCATGCCTCCACTTCACCAACTCATGGATTAGTTCCTCAAATTCATTGTAAACCTACAAAAACAAGAACTAATCATGTTGGTTAGTGTATATATTCACATTTACATAAAATTACATGAGAATGCATATAATTAAATAGATAAACAAGGCAAAACTAAGTTATAAAGTATCACTTGGGCATGCTATTTTGCCCACGATCAGCTAACCCACACTTAAAGCCTTGTTCGTCCTCGAACAAACCTTTTACATCTCATGCACATGAAGACTCACACATAGCTAATTTAGCAAGACAATTCAAGCTACGACTATAATGATTATTAAGATAGCAAGTTAAAAATAGAGCATGCACGATTTAATAAATGAAATGATAAACAACTCCGTTAAGACTTTCTAACCTCAAGAATCGACTCTCAATCTTAGCAAACTCATGCAAATCAACCAACTAAGAAATCCGACCTAAATGTTATCTCTCATTAAACATGTGCCCTCACAACAAGAGAGTTACCCATTTTTACTCACAAATTTTCAAATCACAAAATGTATGGGTATATGAATAAAATTACGCTCACTCTCTCAAAGAATTCACATGCTTCATGTAGTGACCCATAAGCTTTCCCTTAGTGTTTTACTCCACTAATTTAAGGATGTATGAACGTAAGATCAAGTAGGACTTAATGGGTTGTAATGTAAGCTAAGGGACGGGTAGGTACTACTCTGGCCAGTAATAGTGGCTATCTTTCTCAAGCGTTTTTAATAACTTCAACCTTCATTAAGGACATCTCTTCTCTTACTTCACCCTCATTCTTTTCAATCCTGAATATTTTTTTCTTCTTGTTCCCCTTTCTTTAAGCACACTCAGCTTAGTAGTAAGGAGTACTTAAGCAATTTTTTTTTCATTTATTTATTTTCTTACTCCCTACTAATAATCAACAATTTTCACACAAGTGCATCTTTGTCCTTTTCTCAACTTTTACAACTTTCTACTTTTCCTCCTTTTCCCGTTTCTCATTCCTTCACTCTTCCAGATTTTTTTTCTTACGCGCTTAGGAGTTTTGGATCAAATTCAAGGCTAATGAAAGAAAAAGGATTAAGCTTATGTTGTATCTATCAAATAATAGGCTCAAGGCTCAATGGGGCTAACTAGGATTAAATATTCAAGGTAGGTAAAGTGAGGGATAACATTTAGGTTCATTCAAAGAAATGCCTAAATCATCTCCTACCATTCACATCCTTCATTTCGTTTTATATACACACCAAGCAAGTTCTAGACATTCCACAATAGCACGGAATATTCGAAAAACTTACACTCTCAGCACATGCTCAATTCAAGACACATTCAGCAGACTCTTACTCAGCTAATCACAAGAATTTAGAATTAAGCTTCAATCACATCGAGTCAAATTCAAGAGCCTAAGTGTCTCAAACAATGTTATACACTTGCATGCTTCAACACTCAACATACTTGCATCTAACAATCATGTATAGCACATAACAAGAACATCAAGCCATCAATTAGCTACAGGTTCAAAAACCAACCTATTGACTAATTTTCCTCAAGACGGTCGTCATCCATCCATCGTCGGAAACAGTATCTAACTATGACTAAAAACACTATGTACAGACAAAGAAAATTTTTATTCTTCGGTTCAAAGACCCCCCGTCGGAAAAGAACCGAAAAGAAAAAACAACGGGTGGTGAAGTCATGCTCGACTCAAAAAAAAAAATTCAAATATTTTTCAAATATTTCTCACAAGCATTACATTCACCAAAAATCGTTAAGCACAAAATTTTTTGAAATTTTCCTCACCCCACACTTGAATCATGTTATGCCCTCATAGCATCAAATTAAAATTAAAAGGGATGAGAAATACTCCCTGAGCCTCTATGCCTAGCTAATAGCATGCTTTTCTTCAATTTTTCACAAGTGGGTGTTTGACCCCACACTTTCTCTCTTCCATGCTTCTTAGCTTCCTCCTCCACGGGTACTCAGACTTCCCCTCCATCTGTGCTTAACTTTCCACCAAAAACAAAAACACGATGAAAATAAACAAAATCAACACAAACAAAAAATCACAAATTGTACCTCTGGTACCCTTGGGTTGCCTCCCAAGCAGCGCCTTATTTTACGTCGCGGCACGACGTGAACTATCCTTTTCAGGACATCCTCATACCTGGGTTCCCATTCGAGAACCATCTCCTTTTCATTTGATTTTTAGAGGAAACAACCTCCACTCTGTTCCTCTCTTTTTCCAACTTCTTCGCACTCTGAAGCCCTTCATCAGACTCGGGCTGAACACTTGTCATTACCTTTGGCCATGGACCTTATGAATCCCCCATCCCACACTCATCCTCTGACAACACACTAACCTTACAAATGTTTCTGTAGTGTGTGGATGGGTTCATTTCTTGGTATACTCGGAAGAGTTCTTCTTCATCTTCGACCCTCATTTTCAGGGTCCTTGCTCTCAAGTCAATTACCGCTCCTCCGGTGGCCAAGAATGGTCGTCCCAATATTAAGGGTACCTAGTCATCAACATGAAAATCTAAGATAATAAAATCAGCAGTTATAATAAACTTACCCACTTTGATGAGAAGGTCCTCTATTATTCCATCAGGTGTAACTCGCGACTTATCCGCCAGCTGCAGCATCAACCTTGTTGGCCTCGGTTTTCCCAACCCCAGGGTGTTAAATAAAGATAGGGGCATTAGATTAACTGCTGCCCCTAGATCACACAAAGCTCGTAGCACCTCAGCTTTACCAATTTGTATGGGGAGGGTAAAACTCCCTGGGTCTGAGCTTTTTTTGAATTTTGCTCAATACCCTATGACTGCACTCCTCAGTCAGTGCTACCGTCTGGACATCCACCAATCTGACTTTTTTAGCCATCACGTCTTTCAAGTATTTAGCATACTTGGGCATTCCCTGCAAAACATCAATAAGAGGCAAATTTATGTGAAGTTCTTTGAAAATCTCAAAGAACTTTTTGAAGCATTCCTCCTCCTTGTTCTTGAATCTCTGAGGGAATGGTGGTGGTGGTCTTTGTGATGGATGCAATGAAGATTGTGCATTTTATTGCACAGCACTCTGATTTTCTCCCTTGTCATTGGATGGTCCTGGTCTAACCAACTCCGGCTGCACCTCATTTCTCTTCTCTTTATGCATTGCATCAGCTAATTGCTTGCTGCTTCTCAGAATGATGGCATTGACCTGCCAGGGGTTAGGATCTGTGTCACTTGGGAGTCCTCCCTGCAGTCTCATGTTTTGAGCAGCTGTTATCTGACCCATCTGCTTTTCTAGATTACGGGTGGCCACTTGCTGCTTCTTCAAGTCTGATGCCATCCTCTCCTGATTTTCTGCTAACTGAGTCTAGGTCTCCATGATTTTCTGCAATGTTTCCTCAATGTTGCTACTCAACTGGCCATCATTCTTCCTATTATGCTGATACTGCTGCTGTTGAGGTTGCTGATAACTTTGCTTTTGATTTCCACCCCAAGAAAAATTCGGGTGGCTCTGCCATTTCTTGTTGTAGTTGTGTCCAAAATTCTGATTGTTCCTCTGCACATTCCCAACAAAATTGACTGATTCCGGATTGGCTCCACAAGATTCTGCATTGTGCCCATTATTTCCACAAATTTCACACCAACTTGGAGCTTGCTGGACTGCATTAACCTGACCTTGTTGTTGGTTCACACTCAGTTTATTGAACTGAGTCATCATCTGATGCTGGAATGAAGCTAACTGTGCAGCCAAGGCATTCATACTATCTACCTCTATCAACCCTGCTCTCTTTCCTGCCCCTCTTGATGATTCGTTGTGCCACTCTGGATTTCCCTGTGCAATTCTGTTCAACAGCGTGTACAACTCATCATAAGTCTTCTCTAAGGCTTGCCCACCTGATGCAGAGTCTAGTAAAATTTTAGTGTGTGGGTCTAGACTTTATAACAAAGGTATGAGCTAGCACTTCATTCGATTGCTGGTGATGGGGACAGTCTCTCAATAATGACTTGAATCTTTCTCAAGCCAAATATAAATTCTCATCAGGCCTCTGCTTGAAACTGAGTATTTCACTTCTCAACTTTGTTGTCTTGCCTGAAGGAAAAAATCTGATAAGGAACTTCTTTGCCAAATCATTCCACGAAGTTATGGAGTTTGGTGGCTCAGTTTTCAACCACTTCTTTGCCTCTCCCAACAATAAAAATGGGAAGAGGGTAAGTCGGACATAATCTGTGGACACGCCGGTGGGGACAAACGTGTCACTAGCCACTCATATTCGTAAAATTACAAGAAAAAATTATTAAAGTAACATACTTACAAGAATTGGTAGAAGAGAAGATGAAATTGATGAACCCTAGGTGAGTTCTCCCACTTCTCCCTTCACTCCTAGGTGGTTTTTCAGAATAAGATCGTGACAAAATGATTTTAGGAGCTAAGGGACCTATTTATAGTAAATGAGAGATGTATAAAATTATACCCAACATGGAATAGCTCCGTGTCACGGAGGTTATCACGCCAATATGCCTCCGTGACACGGAGGCATCGCGTAGGAACACTGGAAAGCAAAACAGTCACCAAGCAGAAGTTGTCCGCGTTGGCAGCGTATCACGCTGCTTGGGCAGCGCGTTAGGTGGCATGTCACGGCCCTTGTCGCGCATCCTGCCTGCCGTGGAACGTTGCCAATGCACAGGTGGGCTGTTTCGCGCACCCTCCTTGCCGACGTTCGCGTTCTACTTCCGATTCCATGCCTCCACTTCACCAACTCATAGATTAGTTCCTCCAATTCATTGTAAACCTACAAAAACAAGAACTAATCATGTTGGTTAATGTATATATTCACATTTGCATAAAATTACATGAGAATGCATATAGTTAAATAGATAAACAAGGCAAAACTAAGTTATAAAGTATCACTTGGGCATGCTATTTTGCCCACGATCACACCCCATGGAGACTTGCTCGGTCTAATGAAGCCCTTATCTAGTAGGTCCTTCAACTGATCCTTCAATTCCTTTAGCTCGGTTGGAGCCATCCTGTATGGAGGAAAAGAGATAGGCTGCGTATCGAGTAAGAGGTCAATACCAAAATCAATTTCCCTCTCAAGAGGAACACCTAGAAAATCGTCGGGAAAGACCTCTGGATACTCACACACCACCAAAACTAACTGGATAGTCGGGATCTCGTACTCAACATCCTTAACCCTCACTAGGTGATACATGTAGCCCGTAGAAATCATCTTCCTAGCCTTAATATATGAAATAAATCGACTTGTTCATACCGTCGAACTACCCTTCCACTCCAAGACTGGTTCACCCGAAAATTGAAATTCCACCACACGGGTCCTACAATTAACTGAAGCATAACATGCAAACAACCAATCCATGCCCAGAATGATGTCAAAGTCATACATAGCTAACTCTACTAAGTCTGCGTAGGTGACCTTATGCAATACTGTAATAGGGCAACCTCTATACACCCGCCTAGCTACAACTGAATCACCTACTAGAGTGGAGACTGAGAATGGTTCTCACAGAATTTTAGGGCTAACTCCAAAAATACTAGCAATATATGGGGTCAAAAATGACAATGTAGCTCTTGGATCTAACAAGGCATAAGCATCAATATGGAAGACTTGCTACATACCAGTGACCACATCTGGTGAAGCCTCCTACTCCTGGAGGGATACTAAAGCATAAAACCTGTTTTAGCGCTGACCGCCTACTACACTAGTCGAGGCATCATGCTGAGGAGGACGTGATGCTGGAGCGGCTAAACTTTCTACTGGCATATGAGCTCCACCGAACCCTGATCTGGCTAAAGGACAATCTTTGAGTATGTGTCTGAGCTTGCCACGCCCGAAACAAGCATCCAAGCCAACTAGGCACCTCCCGGGGTGATTCTTGCCACACCCTGCACAAATTGGGAAAGAGCGCTCCACCTGCATGCTACCCTGGCCTCTCCACTATGAAGCTCTACTCCTTTGATCCCCTCTGAATCTAGATGGCGTGCTAGCTGATGATGGAGCTAGAGTGATAGACCTGTACTGGGACTGATGACGATGTCCACCCCCTGACCTGACCTGAGAAGGCCCATAGCGAGTCAGTCCTGGCCCTCTTGGCCTCTCTCTACCTTCGGTAGACTGACTCCATCTGCTGAGCATGCAACACAATGCGGTGAAAGTTGATATCCCGATGCAACATGGCGATCCTGCAATCCTTATAAAAATTATTTGCCACCCCATGTACCAAACGACTCACCCGAGCCCTCTGGTCCACCACCAACCCTGGAGTATACTTGGATAAACGGGTGAAATCTAATGCGTACTCCTCAACAGACATGTCACCCTGTTTCAAATTCACAAACTCGGCCTCCTTGAGCTCCCTCATCTCCCATGGGAAAAACCAATCCAAAAATGTCGCGTGGAACCATATATGACCCGACCCTTAAGCTCATAAGAGGTCAAGTCAACACACTCCCTATTGTTCACCCCCATAACTTGGGTAATCTTTAGAATCTCCTCAATGAAATCGTGTGAATCCTCGCCTACCTTTGACCCCGTGAACTCAGGAGGGCACATCCTCAAGAAATCCCTCACCCTAACCGCCACTGCATTCCCGTTCTGAGGGTAATGCGCCACTATCTAATTATGAACCTGGGCAGCCATGGCCTGTGCCAGCATTTGAATCACTTCCCTAAACTCAGCGTGGGCAACTGGCTCTGGTACATGCTCCTTGTGAACAGGTGGGGCTGGCTGATGCTCATCACTATTGGCACTCTCATGATCATTTTCGTTGCAATTTCTTCTGGCGTTCACTCGGCATGGAGGCTTGATTCTGCAAACGTGAATAGAATGAAATAGAAGGATAAAGGACTTTCATCGCACGACATAGATCACAAAGAAGGGAACATTTCCTAAACGTTTTGTAGCCTCTTCGTCATAAGTTTGGCGCGCTTCACACCCTTGAAAAGGAATCTACTTAACGCGGTTTTCAGACACCATAGGACACTTTAAACCTATTGCTCTGATACCAAGTTTGTCATGACCCGAACGTGCACCCAGATCATAAACATTGGACAAGAGCCCCAAGAGACCCCAAGTCGATCCATGCATGAGAATACATCTAATTCATTTACATAAGCGGAAGACTTAACATAAGGAAATAAAATCATGACATAATAACGGAGAAAGACAATACATGATCCATCAATGATGGATGGATATAACTTATAGTCTGAAAAGCCTCTAATCATGAAAGACAGGTTGATGGGACAATACCCCAACTAACACTACAATATTGAAACTAAAAGAGAACAACAGAGTCTGAACATATGGCCCTCAGAATATGAGGACTCACCAAATAAGCTGATAGCAAACTATGAAGAGTTACTAAGGAGGGTGAGCCTAAGAGCCGGGTCCTGTATCATGAGACGATACAACATAGAAAGTATGCGGTCAGTACGTGAAACGTACCGAGTATGCAAGGTAAGTAAAACGAACATTTAAAACTTATAAAACTCATAAATGATCATAAGAGTAGGGCATCATGCTCATATAGTAAATATCGTAACATAACATAAGGCTCAAGGCTTTCAAAACATTCGTAATACAAACATAATCATAATCATAGGAGAAAAGCTTTACTTAACATGACTTGAGCCAAAATACATAATCATAAACATGCATAAATAATGAGGAATAGTGGGAGATTCTCTTAACCGACATACCCTATATGAGCACACATGAAGTCCGACTTTAAACCTAGTCGAGAGGCCGTTCATACCTTGCCAAGGGTAGAACCATGAAGGGTGTGATATCACAATGAAAAGGGCCATTTGGGCCGGGTACAGTCACAAAGGAGGTTCCAACATACCTACGGTGGCACGTAGTTATGAGATTCCGGACATAACCTGGGCCCCGAACCTATTCGGTGTTCGATACTACTCCTAAAATATATATAGTGCTCATAGTATAACATGCATGAATTCATAGGATAGTTAAATCATGATAATCATAAAAATACTTGTACATACATGAACTAGCCATGTAACAAGACCAGTGAGTCGGCCAAAACATAATTCATGAATCATAAAGTTCATACATACTTATAGATCATGCATATAGCTTGAAATTCATAAAATCATGATAGGTAATTGATTAATTCAACTTTAAACCATAATTCATGTTGGGCTCAAAAATATCATTAATAGAAAAGTAGATCACAAATCGATTCATCATGGGTCATGCATAATTAGGCTTAATTTCAAAAAAATTCAATAATCGATAACATTATAAATAAATTAAATTAAAAAAGTTGATAAAACCCCATGAAATATGATAAGGTTCAAAATCACAAAGCCCATTAACAATCATTAGATTTTTATTTAAATCTACTTCAAAACCCAATAAATTTTTGATAGAATTTTCTTGAAATCATAGAGGATGGGCATGGGTGAGAGTGGAAACACCCATTGATAGCCTTACATACCTGAAAACAACTAATTCTTAATCTCCCTTGAATTCCCAAGAAGGAATTGGAAGGATTTGAAGGGGAAAGCCTTGAATCACCTTTAACCACCTCTCTATACTCTTGTATGCATGAATGAGGACTTAGAATAAATTATTCCTCTAAAAATTCACCTTCCATAAACTAAAACGACGTAGTTTAGGGTCTTATAGCATGAAAAAGTCGAAAATTCCCTTAATGAATCTTCCCTGAAAACTGTCCAAGTTGGTCCAACGGGTCGTACCAACGAGTCGTTGGAAGAAACGATGACTCATTGTATGGCCCACCATGAGCATTATTGAGACTAGACTTTGGGATTGAACCACGGATGAACAAGACGACTCTTCCTTTAGACCAACGGGTCGTCAAGTCGACTGTTATTTTTCCCCTTCACAAAACTGAACCTCTTTACCACGAGTTTCACCACAACTCATGGTTGCTTCCAACAAGTCATGGTCTTGATCTGTTACATGCACTGGAATTTCTTGCAACCTAACGCTGGTGACCACGGGTCATCACTTCTCACCACGAGTCATTGGACGACCCATGGTATCCCCATTTGCTGAGCCCAGCCTCTTCCTACGACTACTAACAACGGCTCACTGTTTAAAGAAACGAGTTGTTGCATTGCCCATCGACTCCACTGCCACCCGGACTTCCCCTTACCACGATTGCATACAATGACCAATAGTTTGATACCATGAGTCGTTACATTGCTTGTTCTGTGGTATTTTCCTAGTTTCGGCAGTTTTCCACTTTTAACTTCCGGGTCTATTCTTAGGCACTTTCGGGGTATTATAGTAAAAAGGGTGAAAAAAAAGTAAAAGAATGGAACCACATGTATGTAGTGCCAAGGAGGGGTTTAGTCACTCAAAAGATTCCATCTCTACCATACCCAGGCCGAAAACCTACACTACAAGCCAAAGCAAGTCCTATAGTGATCCTAGACTGACCATATGACAAACCGAAGTAGAGAAAATAAAGGCAAGTTTATGGTATCCGGTATGCAGTATTTGGAACTTCTTTGTGATAGTGAGAGTCTTACTTGCTCATTCCATGTTTCATATTTTACTATATTTGTCAGTGGGGGACTTCATTTACTGTGAGGGTACATGGTTTGTGTTTAATTCTACTAGTTATCTGTGTAAAACTCATTGGTGATGACTTAACTATTTGTTAATAGCTAGATTACATATCTTGATCCCTATTTATCTTGTTTTGTGGTTGTTTAATGTGCATGTGTTGATTTGGTTCACGGAATAAGCGTCAAAAGCATTTTGAGTTTATAGTGCAAGTTTTGGTTGATGTTGGTTGTAGTATCCTAGGTTTATTTTCTAGTTAAGCATCGTGTTTAGTTTTTTTTTCTTTGCCTGAGGACATGTAAAAGTCTTAAGTTGAGGGTGTTGATGTGTTGTGAGTTTACAATATTTTCGATGCTTAAAATTAAGAAAATAGCATGGACTTAGGTATGTTTATTACTTTGATTTCAGGAAAAATAAATGTTGGAACAAAAAATTGCAAAAGAAGCTTAAAAATGCAGAAAAATAGCCAAGTACAAGTCTTAATACTAGTCGTACCTTAATTGTATGAGTCGTACTAAGAACCGTGGTTGAAGTCAGAAGGCTGGAATAAGAGGAAGGCAACATACGACTCTCAGTATGAGCCGTACCAAGATGGTACGAACCGTAATTGGAGTCATGAAATTGTTTAGAGAAATTTGCACAAAGGCAGTCTCTTGGTGCAGATGGATTCACGGATTGTAGCACCAATATACGACCCGTAACATGAGTTGTGGTGAACTTCAGGAGATTCTTCAAGACTTGGTAGAACTTCAAACACAACAACCAGTACGAGTTGTAGGAGGAAGGTACGAGGCATACCACAGCACTCGTGGAAACTTCAAAAGATGTTAGAGTTCTCAGGGTCGAACCACGGATGCATTGTACAACTCGTAGGACTATGGTACGAGTCGTACTAGCCTTCCAACACTTAGACAAATCTGTAGTAGCCAAGGACGTACGAGAAGCAAGTACGACCCATATAATCCTGTTATGGATCGTAGGTTCAGTCTTGACACAGTCGGCGCCAGATATGGAAAATTCCCTGTTAGCTTAGGAAAAAGTTTCTAATGTCTGTATAAATAGATTTTATGTTTTATTTTAGTCACAAAACTTAGAAACGAAGTAGTAGATGTGTGAAGTGTGAATTTTTATCAAGTTTGGAGAGCAATTCTGAGGATCAAATTCTTGATTTTATACATTATTCTTAAGATTGTTCTTTAAAATATTCATACCTGGTTTTCTTTCAATTGTTGTTGTAAGTATTTAATTATGTGTTTGTCTATGAATGAAAATTATAATCTTACAACCATGAGAGGCTAAAACCTCCACAACTAGGGGTTGTGAAAACCATGGCGGAATGACGAAATAGGGTTACACAAGAGTGATTCAAAATCAATGTTAAATGCTTGTATTGTATTCTCTTCATCTTTAAACGTTTGTTAACGGTGTACAACGTTACGACTTTCCCAAATTCTTTACTTGCTTGAACCTAGAGAAGTGGAAATTAGGAAAAGAAAATCACAACAAAGTCTTGATCTTTATGATTATTATATTAACTTGAGTTGTGGTCGCAGGATAGTTAAATTTGAAACATATTAATAATGGTTAGTTTGAAATTGCTCATGAGACCTAACCCGGTGATTGAGTAAAGTCATCCAATAGGACGAACCAGTTGTTTGGATGAACCCTAGTTATCAGTTCTACAAGTAAGCATTGGGATTAATCACGTGTGTATACCCAAAGTAGTTATGAACCCATGGGGAACACTTACCCTAATTATTTGCAAATATTGATTTAAATCACAATTATAATCTTTGCTCTAATGTTGTTTTCTTTGAAATCCCCCAATTTGGAGATAACTCACCAACAAGTTCAATGACCGGCATTAGTCTAGATCTTACTCTATTCCCTGTGGGTTAGACTCAACCTCTTCATTAGGTTCTTTATTGACAACATCCATTTTAAATTTTTTCAGAAGTGTTAGTTTGAGTGTTATCATGCCACCTCTCCCTCCTAACACTTTATGTATTGTTCACCATGTAGCAATGTGCTTTGCTTGAACGAAACTTTTGTCAAACTAGGGCCCTGTATATGCTTGTTTAGGGTTTGTGGTTTCAAAAGATCATCTTAACTCAGGGTAGGTGATACTGCATTGTTGATGGTTGAAGGATTTGGTGGTTGTAAGGGGTTAACCATCTAGTCAGCCCCTTACGGTGAATGACCAATAGCCTCAGAGGCCATATAAGGCATCAACTTCTTCCTGACCTAGTTTTTAGAGAGAGAAACTATCTAGTGAGAGGTGAGAGCGATTTTGTGAACTTGGATAAAAAAACTAATGGGTTGTGACAAAATCGAGCCTTGATTATTGTATTTTCTTGTTGTTGTTCCTGCTTATTGCCTCTGTCGTCTTTTTCATCTGTTTTTGAGCCGAGTGTCTATCAAAAACAGTCCTTCTACCTTATCAAGATAAAGAACGATTTACGTACACACTACTCTCCTCATACCCTACTTATGAAACTATAATGAATTTGTTATTATTATTGTTATTATCTTGAGTAATAAGTTTTGGCTGCAAAGGTATTTAGAGTAAATAAAATATGTAAGGATAAAATTTTGGTAATTAAATTGGCCCAAATTGATATTTTGTGTAATTTTCTCATTAAATTATAAAGTCTAAGATATAGATTTAAATTAAGTCTAACTATTGTGCAAGTCCATTGATCAGTTGGTCTTTAAATGATGAACTCGCTCCATTAGTTCAAGGTCCATGTGATGTGTTAAAATGACACGGCGCACCAAGTTAAATCAATGACAATAAAAGGAT
The DNA here is from genome assembly GCA_035772735.1 of Datura wrightii. Taxonomy (NCBI): domain Eukaryota; kingdom Viridiplantae; phylum Streptophyta; class Magnoliopsida; order Solanales; family Solanaceae; genus Datura; species Datura wrightii. The sequence goes on from JASDFA010000007.1 coordinate 105,936,901, forward strand.
GTCAAATGTGTAAGTGATATAGAATGCCAAGTGTACAAAGAAAGACCAATCGAATATTGTCAAGTGCTCGAATGACATGATTCAACCAATCAAATATAGTATAATCACTTTGTGGTTATGATAGACACAGTGACTCTCATGGGTCAATGAAAATCAAGTAAGAGATTTCATATGTAATGGAACTGTCTGCTCATGCAATTATAAGTAAGGATAGCTCTCTTTCCTCATTCATAGTCGCAGAGAAGACATCCATAAAATTCTTAACGCATTAATCAGAAGAATAGAATAAATATATATACATCTTTGATGCCTTAATTTTTAATTATGATTCATAAACTTTACGCATATCAAAAAATATTTATTTTTTGTGGCGATTCATAAATTTTCTGCGAATCAGAAATCTTCATTTCTGATGACGATTTCCAAATCTTGCATATCTCTGAATTTGTGATAAAAGTCTAGCACCGCATTCGTGATGAGATTCAGCCAATTAGTCGGTCCATATTAATTCAAGAACAAGTGAAGTTCTTGAGTTGACGATCTTAAGAAGAATAATCAGAAGACTACATTCATTGATTTAAGATAGCATGAAATTTGTTAACTCAGACAAATTATTGAAACCCTCTCATCCATATCCTCAAATATATTATAAACTAATACGATCACAATTCATTATTCCTACGGTGATCTTTTGCAGATCTGTTTGGTATCTCTTAATTTGTATGTATTGACGATATGACAACTTTATCGGGAACATGTTCATTAATAATTATCATACAATATTTTTTACAGTATAAACAATTTTAAAAATTTTGTACTTTAGTAGAAACGGAACACACAAACTCCATACATAACTACCAAACTAACGGTGGTTTACAATTATTGTTGCTACAGATACCGATGGAACATATGTTTCTTTTAGGGAAAAGGATTAATTTATCCCTTCATTTTGGTTTAATATCTTATTTTATCGCTTATCATATTATAAGGCTTAATACATCTCTGTTGTTATTAAAGTATTTAAAAATATCTCTCATTTGGATGAAATCCCCAATAAGGGGTATCTTAAATGAGATTTAGAATATGACACTTAAAATCGAATTTAAAGGACTTATATTAATCGAAGTATGTCAGATTGATCAATGCAGTTTGGCGAAACAACTCATGATATATTCGTTAAAAATTTAACTTTTTGAAGTTGTGATTTTTTTAATATTTAAAATTATATTTAAATATATTAGGAAAAGGAATATGGAATTTTATGACTGAAATTTTAAAAATTCAAAAATTAATTTGATATAATTTTTAAAAATTTAAAAAATTTAAAAGTTAACTTTTTATTACTAAATAAATATTTAAAGGTAAATTTTTAAAATTTATCTTTAAAAAAATGAACCTCATAAAATTAAATTTTTATGATCAAAAGTTGAAGTTCAATTTACCAAGATAAATTTTAAAAATTTACCTTTAAATATTTATTTAATAATGAAAATTTAACTTTTAAATATTTTAAATTTTTAAAAATTATATCAAATCAATTTTTAAAATTTCACTCATAAAATTTCATATTTTTTTCTATATATATATATATATAAATAAAATTTTAAATATTAAAAAATCACAACAAAAAGTCAAATTTTTAACAAATATATTATGCGTTGCTTTGCCAAACCGTATTGGTCAATCTGACACACTTCAATTAATATAAGTCCTTCAAATTCAATTTTAAGTGTCATATTTCAAATCTCATTTAAAATACTCCTAATTTAGAGATTTCATCTAAATGAGGGATAATTTTAAATATTCTAGTAACAGCAGAGGTATATTTTATCCTATAGTATGACAAACAATAAAATTAATTATTAAACTAAAATTGAGGAATATATTTGATCCTTTTCCTTTTTTTTAAAGAATATAAATTCAAACATTCTAATTACTACTATACAGAAGTGGCTAGGAAGCAGGTCTTCGTCAACATACCTGCTTCCTGCCTAGGGTCAATTCTGTACTTCCACTTAATTTCTTCCTATGCAGTATAGATGTGTACAACTTTCAAATAGTGGGTCCTACATAATTTTTCATTTTTCATAAATTAGGCGTGTAGTTATTTAGAGATGCACATTGTGGAGATTTTATCTCCGGGTCTCACTATATCACTTCAATAATGAATGAAATGTAAAAGAATTTACAAAGTAAAAATTTTATTTAATGTTGCAAATATAGCATTTTATATTCCTTAAAAGTAAATTAATTTTTAAATAGAATAATATGTTTTTGTAGTTTTTTACAAATGAAATTCAATATAGGTAAAATATTAGTAATATCAATAAACATTTAAATAATGAAATGTGTTATTTTTCTAAAATTGACTAAAAGGAGAGTATGTGAAATAAATCCAAAATGAAAGACAAATTTCATTTATAGTATGTGAAATAAATCTAAAATGAAGGGCAAATTTCATTTACATACATAAAGAGCATCACGGTGGAATTCAATATTGAATTTAAAATTTTATTTAAAATCATATTAAATTTACACTAAATCATTTTAAATTTAAGATATAAACTTTCTAAGATGTTTTCAATTTTTTAGAACCACTTTGAAACTTCAAAACTTCCTCAATGGTGGAATTCAAGATTTAAAATACAAAGAAAAATTTGATAAATTAAAAAAACAAAGAAGAAGAAGAGGTGACAGGTATCCCGTGGATTTAGTCGAGGTGCGCGCAAGTTGACCTGGATACCACGATTATCAAAAAATAAAAAAGAAGAAGAAGAAAGAAGGTTGGTAGTGGAAGTGAAGAGAAGAAGAAGAGAAATATTTTTTTTTTCAGATATGTTATTTGTTATATTTTGTAAGTAAGAAAAAATATTGTTATGTTTAATAACTTAAAGTGTTAAATAGGCATGAAATAAAAATATTCAAAAAATAAAATAAAATAAAATGCTTAATATTGCTTTTAAAATAATTTGTTGGGCCCGTGCTGACACGGGGTTTATATCTAGTCTTGTAAATAAGTATTTAAAATTTAAAAACTAAATAAAATATGACTATCTAGATGATGCTTCACTAGTATTTACTGCCACGGCTTGGCAGCTAGCTTGCATGAATACGTTACCGATAAAACAAACATATCCGATCCATATGGTAAAATACAAATGGTTTTTTTGTTAACAAATATTAACAAATGCCTCTTCATTTGTTTACCATTTTGTATATTATACATAAAGGGATGAATATAGAATAAAAGATATTTGATAAATCTTAAAAAGACAAAGTAGAAATCAAAACTAGAGGGAGGGTGGGGGGGGGGGGGGGAGGGCATGACCCATCACCTTGTTGGTTTCATTAGTAAAATTGACAATAAAGGGTGACAATTACATTTTATCTCAAGATAAAAGGTGTGTTTCTGTGAGAACAAACATAGGGATTAGATTCTTTCGGAGCTCATCTTCAAAGGGATTAGCTTCTTTCGGGGCTCATTTTACGGTTTTAATCCAAAGTGAATAATAAAACATTATATTAAGATCACTTTTAGACAGGTCTAATTAGCCCAATAACTAATAATAAAAACGATGAATTTGGACTGGATGAGTATAGAAATAATATAGCGAGAGTCTATGACTCTGGGTTCGATGAGTATGGAAATAATAGAGTAAGATGGTCAGGTCCAATTTACTACCTTTATCAAGCCAAAGTAGATTGGGTCCAATTTACTTTCTTTACCAAGCTAAAGTAAATTGGAAACACACATATATGAAAAGAAGCTAGCATTTACGCTTTCTGGTCATAAATATTCGAACAATATGGTGGCATAGAATAAATCTCTAGATAATCCAATGAGGTGATTGTCCATGTGGAACTTAATTTGAAGGGCTTGTTGATGGGTCATGTAGTGTTGGGCTTGTGGAGGCCTGATTAATTAGGCCCGTTAGAAACCTTAGTAACCCTAATCTATTTCTATAAATAGATAGCTTGTACTTGTAATCTACACATCACAAGATAGAGAGTAATAAAATTCCTCCTAGTTGCAGTTGTGGACTAGGTCGTGAGACCGAATCACGTAAATTCTTGTGTGTCGTTTGTGTTCCGTTTTTCTCTATTTTCTCGCAGTTAATTTGTGTGTGTGTGTTTATTATTGTTATTTCGTTGTCCCAACAATGTAGAACTTTGCTCAAGGAAGAGATTATTGATAGGCGAATAAAAATCTCACATTAATAGCTAATTATATGTTGTAAAATTAGACTAAAAGAGCAATAATATCAAAAGATAAAATATGAATAGAGAAACAGAAACAAGAGAAGAGAACTTTTTTATTTCTTTCAAGTGTATCCCATATCACTTTTTATACCTCTATTTATACTATTACACAGAGATTTACAAAAAAATTGTCATAAATATAACATTAAATATTAATATTATGGATGAGCTTATGGAGGTATGAGAGTTACGAACACAGAGGTGTGGAGTAGTGGGAGATTATGTGCATAATGGAGAAGAGTTATGGGAGTTATTTTTGAATAGCGGACATCCATAAAAAAATTATAATTTGCAACACTCATCTTTGAATATCCAATAATAAATAACTTGCCTCGTTAAAACTTACTAGAAAATAAATTTTAGTGAAGAAAAAGAATGCACATATCTTGTAATAAGTATTGTTTGCTGTCTCATTAAAAATTTTGTTGGAAAAATTCAGTAGGGAAAAAACATAGCTAAGGAAAATAAATGGTACAATTTGTATTTTTCTCCTCCTAATAAAAACATCATTTTATTGTCGAATAGAACACATTTCGATATTGTATATCAGCTTCTCAAATGTGACGTCAGCAATATCTTAGTGAATAAGTCCGTGAAATTTATCACTTGAGCGAATTTCTTAAACATCTATTTCACCATTATATAGCGTATGCACAGAGTGAAATCGCTTCAGTCTAGATGGACAAATGATGTAGCGACATATAGTGAGTATGACCAGTCACAACAATTCGATTAAGAAGTATTGGCCCACTTCTCCAAATTTGACCAAAGGATATAACTTAAACATTACTCCAGAATCACCATCACAAAATCTGAAGCCCTGCCATCATGTGTCACGTCTCAAGCATGGACCCTGGTGTGCTGTGAGTTTACAGCACTTTCAATACTAAAAATTGATAAAATAGCATGAGCTTAGGTATGTTATATGGATATAAGGTACTTTTACTTTGATTTCGGAAAAAATAAGTGTTGGAGCAAAGATGTACAAAAGAAGCCTTAAAATACAGAAAATCCTCCAAAGTACCAGTCTCAGTATGAGACATACCTTGATTATATGAGTCGTACTGAGAACCGTGGTGATGAAAGTCAGAAGTTTGAATTAGGAAGAAGGTAACATACGACTCTTAGTACGAGCCGTAACTGGAGTTGTGGAAATATTTAGAAGAAATTGCACAAAGGCAGACCCCTAGTACGGATGGACTCACGAACCGTGGCACCAATGTACGAATCGTACCAGGAGTCTTGGTGAACTTTAGAAGATTTTCAGTACTTGGAATAACTTTATACTCTACAGACATACGAGTTGTTGCAAGAAGGTACGAATCATACCATAACACTCATGAAGAATTTCAGAAGATGTGAAAGTTCTCAAGGCCAAACCACGGAAGCAATGTATGACTCGTAGAATGAAGGTACGAGTCGTACCATCATGGCAATACTTAGCCAAATCTGCAGCAGCTAAGAACTTACGGAAAGCAGGTACGACCCATGCAATCTTGCCATGGGTCGTAGGATCAATCGTGGCACAGTCGGCACCAGATATGGAAAACTCCCTGTTAGCTTAGGAAATGGTTTCTAATGTTTGTATAAATATCCTCTACATATTATTTTAGTTAGAGAAGGACAGAATTGAGTTAAATACATATGAATAGTTATTTTTGTGAATTTTTATCATGCTTTGAGGAGCGATTCTTAGGATAAAATTATTGATTTCTTACATTGTTCTTAAGGTTGTTCTTTGATAATGAAATCCGATTTCCTTCCGATTGTCGCCATAAGTACTTAATTATGTGTATGCCCATGAATGCAAATTACAATCTTACAATCATGAGAGGCTAAAACCTCCACAACTAGGGGTTGTGGGAATCATGGCGGATTAACAAATTAGGATTGCACCAAAAGTAATGAAAAACCAATGCGAAAAGCTTGTATTGTATTCTCTTTATCTTTAAACGTTTCTTAATGGTGTACAATGTTAGGACTTGCATGAATTCTTTACTTGCTTGATCCTAGAGAAGTAGAGATTAGAAAAAGAGAATTACAACAATGCCTTGATCTTTATGATCATTGGATTAACTTGAGCTGTTGTCGCAGGATAATTAAATTTGGAACATATTGATAATGGTTAGTTTGAAATCGCTCATGAGACCTAACTCAGTGATTTAGTATAGTCATCCAATAGGGACGAATCAGTCTTTTGGATGAATCCTAGTTATCGGTTCTACAAGTAAGCATTGGAATTGATCACATGTGTATACCCGAAGTAGTTATGAACCCATGGAGAACACTTATCCTAGTTGTTTTTAAATCTTGATTTAAATCACAATTTTAATCTTTTCTTTAACATTGTTTTCTTGAAACCTCCAAATTGGAGATAACTCACCAACAAGTTCACTTACCGGTATTAGTCTAGATCTTATCCTATTTCATGTGGGTTCTGATAACACTCAAACCACACCTTTTACTGAAGTGAGAAGTGGACGTTGTCAATAAAGATCCCAACTAGAGGTTGGGGTCGATCCCACAGGGAATAGGGAGACTGGATTATAGCTGGTAAGTGAACTTGTGAGTTAGTTACTTCAAAATTGGGGGGTTATAAAGAAAATCAATAATAAAAACAATTATCAAAAATCCGGTTTTGAATCAATATTAAAAGATAACTAGGGTTTGTGTTCCCCATGGGTTCATAACTGCTTCGGGTATACACTCGTGATTATCACCAATATTTACTTATAAAACTAATAACTTAGGTTCATTCAAACAACCGACCAGTCTCTATTGAATGAGTATACTCAATCAGTTGACCAAGTCTTATGAGCGGTTTTAAACTATCCGTTATCACTAAGTTCCAGATTTAACTATCCTGCGACCACAGCTCAAGTCAATACAATGATCATCAAGATTAAGGCTCCGCTATAATTCTCTTTTTCTAATCTCTACCTCTTCGACCAAAGAAAGTAAGGAATTCGGGCACTTCCGAACGTTAAGCACCGTTCAGAAATGTTTAAGTATGAAGAGAATACAATATAAGTGTTTGTATTGGTTTTAACATCACTTTATGTAACCCTAGCTTGTTAATTCACCATGGTTCCCACAACCCTAGCTATGGAGGTTTTAGCCTCTCATAGTTACAAGGTTGTAATTTGCATTCATGATTAAGAATAAAAATCAATACTTACAATAATGATTGAGAAAAAACACTTCCTTCAATTACTCCAAAAAAATCATGAGAAAGAAGTAGCAAGAACAAGATGAGTTCAAGAGAAGGTTAATCACAAGTTAAGACCAACTCAATTCTCTTTATCTCAAGGTTTCTACTCTCTAAAACTATCAAACTGACGTCCCTATATAAAAATAAAACCTAAAACATATTTATACAGACACAAGAATCCTTTTCCTAAGTCAACAGGGTGAATTTCCATATCTGTCGCCGCCAGTGCCACGACTCAACCTACGAACCGTAGAATGCTCCTACGACCCGTAGCTTCCTCTCGTATAATCTCAGCAGGCTAAATTCTGGCCAAGTGTTGGATCTGGGTACAACTCGTACCATCAACTCACGACTCGTACTGAGCTGCCATACTTTGAATCAGAGATTTTGAAGTTTTTCTGAAGTTCATCACGACCAGAATGGTACGACTCATACCTTCGTCTTACAGGTCGTACTTTCTTCTCGTAGCTGGAGTCAGACTCAGATGCAATTCTTTTGGATTTCATCATGACTCATATAGGCCTGCTATGAATCGTAATGGGACTCGTGGGTCACATCTTCTCAGCCTTAACTTTCAGCAACTTCTCACGGCCACCAATATGACTCGTAGGTCCTTCCTACGATCCACACTGTGGTCGACACTTTTTGCCCATTTTGTACTTTTTAAGCTATCTTTTGCAATTTTCAGTTCCGACACCTGTTTATCCTGTAACAAAAGGAAAAGTACCTCATATCCACATAAATATACCTAAGTCCATGTTATTTTCTTAGTTTTGAGCGTCGAATGTGCAGTAAATCCACAGTACATCAACACCCTCAACTTAAGACTTTTGCTTATCCTCAGAAAAAGAAAAGAAAAACTAGAACACGACGCTCAACTAGAAAATAGACTTAAGATACTACAACCAATACTCAAAAAAACATGCATTTTCTATATAAACTCTATTGACCCTTTCTCATGGAACCACATCAGCTAATGCATTACAAGCGACCTCAAAACATCATAAAGAGGGATCAAGATATGTCATCTAGCTATCAACAAGCATTCAAGTCATCACATATATTTTTCACACAGACCAACAGTAAAAGCAAACATAATCCATGTACCCTCACACAAATAAAGTCCCCTCTCATATATGAATTATCAAACATAGCATGGGACTAAAAAAATAAGGCACTCACTCTCACAAAGAAGTTACAAGTATTATGTGTCAGATACCATAGGCTTGCCCTTATTTTCTCTGCTTTGTTTTTTTAGATGGTCAAGTTAAGATCACTATAGGACTTGGTATGACTTGTAATGTAGGATCAGGGCTGGACATGATAAAGATGGAAGATTTTATAAGTGACTATTTCTTCCTTGGAACTACATACATTGGCTACACCATTTACCTAATTCACCCTTTTATTCTTTCATTCCCTTTTCCCCCTTTTTCTCCTTTTTATTCACATTTGCATGGGTGTGGTGAGTTTTCACTTTTTTTCAGCATTTTCAAAATTTCTTTGAGCTTTATTTTTCAACATTTACAACATTTTTCATCCTTTTCTTTTCATCTCACCACACCTCATTTTCCACCATTTCTTTCTATTCTTTTCTTTTTTTCTTCCATTCTCACCTTTTATGAACCCCTACTCTAGCCACCCTCTACTTAAGCATTTTTCTTATGTTGAGATTCACAATATCTAAGGAAGGACCAGGACCAAAACAGATTTACAAAAAATGGGTATGGTTAATCGATAAATCAAAGAAACATGGTCTATTAAGACTCAAACTTGGGATCAAGGGATTCATGCAACTTTTGGTAGGGAAATATAGGCTAAAAGTGAGATAAACAAAAATAGCCTACGATCATATCCTAACCAACCATCCTTAGCCTATGCATAGAACAATCATGCATGTTCTAGATCTACAACGCAATACTGAACTAACTAATATACCTCACTCACACATGGTACATGAACTATTTTCACCTCATCTGTCTGATTTATACACGACTTAACAAAACTATTCATGCTGACAAAACAAAAGACATCCAAAGATCCATAACAATCAAGTATGTTGTCACAAATACATAGCTAATGTATTAGAAAATGTTTAAACAGGGCCAATTTTTTTACAAAACCAACACTAGTGCAATTTTCTTGAATGAGTACTCCTAAACTACTTTCTAATTAAACAAAAATCACAAACTAAAATAAAAATCCTACACGTGTCGATTCTACTAGATAGCATGTCTAAGAAAAAAAACACGGTAAGAAAAATTCTCAAACGGACCAAAAATTCCAAAAATCACAAGTACCCCCTCCCCTTTTGAAAAGTTAGCTTTGTCCCCAAAGAATCATCTAGAAGATCATAGGGAAGAGAACATACCTGTGGCGCACTAGGCGCTCTTGTCATCTCGCGGAGGTGGTACCTCCACTGCAATAGTGGCACTAGCGGTGGCCGACGCACTCAATTATGTGTCAATAGGGGGAGTGGTCCCCCTCTCAGCAGTCGAGTCATCTTGGAAGGCCTCTGAAAATATCTGGGCTTAATGTGGCTCTCCCAAAGTGTCATGGCCATGGGCAAGCTTGGGCTGGGGTGAGATGGAGCTACCTACTCCTCAAGTTCTCTCATGCAACTCAGTCATATGTGTGTCATGAGTCTGCATGCTCACTGCTCTAGCCCTCTTGCGCTCTTTCCTCTCCTTCTTTCTTCTTTTTCTCAAACTCTTCTCACTAGCATCTTCAGTAGCTCTCTTCTTTCCTTTATCAACAACTGCGGTCGACTCCTAGTATGTTGCCAAATCAATATCCTCATCAAGCTCGGTATCTAGGTCCGAAAGAGTAGGGGATGCTAACACTTTTGGTTGTCGTGATAACAACTCAACTACTTGGCTACGAAGATCCCCCAACTCTGCATGGAGACTACTGGTATTGGTCTGCTCTTCCACTGTCTCATTGAAACGGCTCTCAAAACTATCTAGGTGGGCATGTAGAGCCTGAGTTGCTGCCTCTATCTCTGACTTGACCCATGGTTTAACATTATCCATCATGGCCTGAATTTTACGCTCTACCATGGTCAATCTCTTAGCTAGCTTTTGGACTAAGTCCTGTGGTACCAAGATGTATCCTGCTGGTGTCTGAGCCTACATGCTGGACAGTGGTGTAGTTGAGGTGCTGGGAGATGACTTTGAATGACCGGCATCTGTAGCCAATGTCTCGCTTTGCTCCTGTGTAATGGGAACATTCACCTGTACGTTCCCTGCTGCCTGGGCTGCTGGGATAGCTGTGGGAATCCCGGATCTACTTTACGGGTTCATCTCATCCCGAATAAGGCCTATATCTGCAATCCTTTGCCCTCCAATCAACCGCTTATCACCCCGTGGAATTTCTGCCTCCATACATAATCTGAATACAACACTTGGGAATGGGATAGTAGTGCTTACTCCCACTACCCGGTCTCTCATATCATCGGCTATGATCCTCAGAATATTGATGGGGTAATGAGACAAGAGGCATGCAACCAAAGCCGCTCTGTCAGCACTCAGTGTGTTGTCATTGACCGTAGGTGCTAACCGATGGCGCACTAGTGTCCAGCAGGCTTTTTCAATGAAGTTCAGTGAATTCTTGGTCACCTGTTTTCCACTTGTAACCCATTCAACCTCATCCTTATTCTCAGCAATCACCTCTGCTAGCCATTGCAGCTGCCTCTGTCACTCCTGCAAACTCAAGGATCTAATTTGCTTTATTGCCTCCACCTTGTAATCATACTCTGGCAACATCCTGGTAGGCAAGAACTGTGGGACGTACAACAATCGAGCAATGGTCCGCTCAGATATATCAACTTCTCAACCTCGGACCATAACACTTTCCAGACGAGGATGGCCTTTTATTTTCTGCCCTTCCTTTGCCTTTACCTTAATGGTGGCCAAGTAGTTGGCATAGAACTCCTGAACTATATTTTTTGTAGTACTGTGCTGGAGTCTTGGCCATCCACTCAAAACCATAAAAGCTAAAAATCCGCTTCATCTCCTCAACTTCATTCAATGCGGTTGTGAGGATCCGCGGTTCTTCTTGAATGCTCCTCCATGGCTTATTTTTGGCAATGAGAGAGATGCCTTGTTCATAGTTTTCTTTGGCTCCTAGCACTTTCCACCGAATTGTACGGTTTTCCCTGGGTGGGGTCTGCTCTTGTGCAGCAACAGGTGCCTCCTCCTCAGCTTCTTCACTACCGCTCTCTTCACCACTCGGGGTCTCCCCTGATCCTTCTTCAGCATTTGAGTCACTCCCTAACTTTTGAAGTTCCTCTCTAACTCCCTCTTCAGACTGGGGAGCTTGAGCGGATGTGGCAGTGGTTGCTTCAGCTTGGGCCTTTTCTCTCGCCCTAGTGGTTCTGGTTCCATCGGTGTCTGAGGTGTCTACTTGATACATCTTAATCGAACCACTAGGTGAGTCTCTGGACTTGTCAGACTCCAAGTCAGTCAGTTCATCAATCAATCTCCTTTGGGCTTTTGGTTTGTCTGCCCTGTGTTTGTATGTCATTGTGCCTGTAGAGAAAGAAGTTGGCATTCCGTTTTTGAAAAAGAGAAATTAGAAAAGGAAGTTGCAGCTTTTCATCACAGATCGACAGTATGAGTTGTACCACGAAGGTACGACTCGTAGGAGGTCCCAGATTCTGAGTCATCTAAGATACGACTCGAAGGTACCACTCATACCATGAAGGTAAGGTCCGTACATTGAGTCGTCTAATGTATCTCCAATTTAATTTTCTTCTCAATTTTTCTATGACTCATGGTACGACCGGTAGGTTGATTCCACAAGTCGTACTGAGAGATTTACTGTGTGACATTATGCAATTTTGGGGTACGAGTGCTCAGTACGATTCATAGTGTCTAACTACGATCCGTATTGTGCCTCGTATCCTTTCCAACCTTTGTTGTATTTTGTTTTCTCAGTGTGCATTGGTTCTTTTTGTCACATTTTGGGTACTCAGAACTCCCCCAGGTTTGGGTATGTTTCGAACTCATTTTAACAGTGGTCAACCCTCCTTTTTTTCTTTTAGCCATAACCCATAGCCCATAACCCCTTTAAAAAAATTAAGTTTCAAACTCAACCCAACAATCCACACTCATTTAAGTTTTCATGAGTATCACAGTTTCAACCCAATAAAATTGTATTTCCTTTTGAACCCATTTTTCGAGTATTACAGTCGACTCACAAGGGCTTGAATTTCGTCCCCTTCCACTTTTATTCATGAGTGATTGAAGAAATTCAAAGTGGAATACTTACTTGTTTGTTGTTTCATGGACCAAAAATCAACTACTAGGGCTTTGCAAACTTAGTTGGACCAAGGATTTTTTCTCGATTCCTTGTTGATAAGAAGCTACGGGTGTGGGGAGGTTACTTCATTCGTGGGTTTGTGGTGATTGCATGGGAGAAGGGTGTAATTTAAAGTTTAAATTGGTAGGGGCAAATTAAAAAAATCTGGGGAATCGGGTTATTTTGACCTATCATGACTCGTACCATGAGTCATAGGTAGACCCCACGACTCATCCCCTGGACTTGTGGGCAAATTGTTAAAGAAAATTTACCTGATGACCTACGAATACATCCTATGACTCGTACCATTGAGATACGATCCATAGGATGACTCGTACGTTGGGGCTTGAAATCTTTTTGTTCTGAACCTCACCACGACTGCTGCTACGGCTCGTAGGAGCTCATTACGGGTCATACTGAGAGCCATAGCAGCTAATGTTTCAGCCTCCTTCTTTCTATTTTCCCTGCACACTGAGCACACATCAATTCAATAACTTGGGTTGCCTCCCAAAAAGAGCTTGATTTAACATCGCGACACAGCATAGGTAGGTTGGTTACTCAGACTTCACCAGTTCACCACTTGGGTTGCATCCCAAGAAGTTCCTGATTTAATGTCGCAGCACGACGCAAATCTCTTGAATACTCAGAATTTGTCAAGTGATTCATGCTCATCCTCCAGTGCTGAGATCACACTAAATTCCTTCGGTTACTTCATTGTCTTGCAGATGTTGAATGTGACCTCCTTTTGATTCAGCCTAAACTTCAACAGGCCAGCTTCTACATCTACTAGAGCTCTCCCAGTTGCAAGGAATGGTCGCCCCAAAATGATGGGGACCTCATAATCAACCTCGCAATCCAAAATCACGAAGTTTGTTTGGAATATAAATTTATCTACCTTGACAAGAACATCGATCAGGATCCCCACCGACTTCTTAATTGTTCTGTCAGCCATCAATAGCTGCATGTTCATCGGTGTAGGAGTTCCCAATCCTAACTTCTTGAATACAGCCAAGGGCATCAAATTAATGCTAGCTCCCAAATCACAGAGTACCCTTGGAAACTCAACATTGCCAATCATACATGATATAGTGAAGGCACTTGGGTCCTCCTTTTCCTGTGCTAAGACCCTTGTACCTATGGCACTGCAGTGATGCACATTGTCAATAGGCTCATAGCTTATAGATCTCTTATTTGTCACCAGGTCCTTCATAAACTTTGCATATCTTGGCATCTGCTCTAATGCTTTGACCAATGGTATGTTCATAGACAATTGCTTAAGCATTGAAACGAATTTCTGAAACTTACCATTCTCCACCTTCTTCTTCATCCTTTGGGGGAATGGTGGTGGTCGTCATGGGATAGCTTTTTGCACTTGCGTTGCCCCTTGATCCTTGGCAGGTTCCTTCTCACCTCTCGGGACCTCTTGCAACTCAACAGTCTTTTTCTCAGCACTTGTATCATCATCCTCCATTATGCTCTCTTTCTTCCATTCAACTTCAATTGGAAACGGGGGGTCAACTGTGGTTTTACCACTCCTAGTCATTACCGCCATATGATGTGCATCGTTCTTCTGATTTTGGACAGTGTTGCTAGGCAGTGTACCCTTTTGTCTAGGGTTCATTGATGCTGACAGTTACCCAAGTTAGTGTTCAATTTTCTTGATGGCAGTAGCATCTGATTCCACCTTTTGACCCATACTTGACAAATCACCTCGGATCTCCTTCATCTGATCATCGATGGACCTCACCTTCTTCAACATCTCAGCCATCATGCTCTCCAACTTTGATTGCCCAGCCTCCCCTTCTCGTGCATTGGGAGGCACATAGAATCCATCCTAGTTTTTGCGATAACCATCATTGCGCCTCCAATCACCTTTGCGCTCATGACCTCGACTCCTATCTCTGAACCCGTTTCTATTGTAGTTGTCTCTATACTTATTCCCACCTTGATTTCCAGAACCTTGGCGTTAATTGTCTTGTCCAGACACTTGGGCGTTGGTTCGAAAACCTGCCACCTGGCTATGCAAAAAGTTTGCCTCCTCCTTAGAATCAGAGTGATCAGATCCTTGTTCCCTTCCTTGAGTACCCACTGCATTAACCTGTTTGGCTCCAACTTCCATAGTATGCTTTGTCAGCAAGTCCAATGATGTGCACATGTGAGCCAACTCCTGGTCGCGCTCTTCTTCTTTTCATCGTTGGTTTGCAGTCAAACCAACAACATATGTGCCTGCCACTGCATTAGTTTCCCTTGTATGACAAGCCCTGTTTGTCTTAGTCACCCTATCAAGAATGGTAGTAGCTTGCTCCCAAGTGTGACTCATCAATGCTCCTCCAGCTACCGTGTCTGCTACAACCTTGGTGCTATTGTTCAGAGACCTGTAAAAAATTTCCAACAAACTATCATCTGGAATTTTGTGGTTGGGGCACTTAGTCAACTTCTTTTTGAATCTCAACCAAGTTTCATGAAGTTCCATAGTCTTGATCTGTCGAAACTTATAGATCTCATCTTTTAGCTGCAACATCTTAGACGGGGCAAAGAATCTCTCCAATAAGGCCTGTTTAAGCTCCCTCCAGTTGGTTATGGTGTCATTTGGCAACTCCGATAACCATAAAGTAGCTTCCCCTGATAGAGATAAAGGGAAGAGTCTGAGCCGTATTGCATCCTGGCTTACTCCGAGCAACCTGTACGCCTTGCATATTCCTTTGAAGTTCATTTGGTGCAGGTTGGCGTCATCCGTTGCGTGACCAGTAAACACCCCTTTCATATTTAGCAACTGAATCATGGTGCTTGTAATGTCGAATTTGGCCACAGCGGGCAGTGGTGGTGGCACAATAGCTCCAGTTGGCCTAACTTCATCAATATCTGGGTCATCATCATCGCCAAAGTACTGAGGGGCCAACCTATGAGCTCTGTTGTCCCTCCCTTTTCGACCAAAATTTACCACTTCATCTCTTTCATCTTCTGCATGTTGTATTGCATCTTGCCGAGCTAGCTTGGCTTGCCTAGCTTCTTCATCTATGCGGGCCTCCCTTTGCTCGTCGTTTTCCATGTTACACAGTGCTCTTTCGATTTTTGGATTTAATGGAAAAAGGAGATCTCGTCTACTCTAAGTTCTTGGCATTCACCGAAGAACAACCCGTGGGTATCAAAAACAAAAAAAATAAATGTAATTAAGGAAATAACTACAAAAAATTTAATTCTCTAAGTTCCAGATTTAACTATCCTGTGACCACAACTTAAGTTAATACAATGATCATCAAGATAAGACTCCGTTGTAATTCTCTTTTCCTAATCTCTACCTCTTCGACCAAAGAAAGTAAAGAATTCAGGCACTTCCTAACGTTGCACACCATTAAGAAATGTTTAAGCATGAAGAGAATACAATACAAGCGTTTAGTATTGGTTTAAAACCACTTCGTGCAAACCCTAGTTTGTTAATTCACCATGGTTCCCACAACCCTAGTTATGGTGATTTTGGCCTATCATGTTTATAAGTAAATTAATAGCATTCATAGACAAAAACTAAATTTATACTTACAACAATGATTAGAAGAACCTTCACTTGATTAATGCAAAATTCGGAAAAACAACTTTACAATCGTATCTCAAAATATGTATTCTAACACGTCATAAAATTTACTCTAAAAACTTGTTGTAAAACTTCCACACTTGAATACCTCCTATTACATGAAAATAAAGGGGTATTTATAGTATTAGATTTATGCTTTTCCTTGTTCCTTGTTGAATTTGACTTGGACTTAATGTTCCTTTTCCTAGTTGAAGTAGGAGATCCAATTTTTGGTTGTTTTGGGAGCCTTGTGCGTCGCCCCTAGTTACTTCCACGTCCAGTGTCGCGTCGCACGCCTTGTCGTGTGCGGAGTGTGCTTCTGCACGCCTACCAACGCGGTGGAGATGTGCCGCATCGCGCCTGCCCACGTACGGGGGAGCTGGGCGCCTCATGCCTGGCCTTGTGCCTGCCTCGCTGCGTGCCGCGCATGGCATAGCGTGCATGATGCTGCCGCGCCGCGCTGATGGCCTTGTGCCTCGCACGTGGAAGTAATCCATGTGTTGAGCTTCATTCCTTTGAATTATTTACTCCAACTTCTTTACATATATTCAAAAAGCCTTAAATACACCCAAATCCATCATCTTAAGCCCTAAAAATGTCTAATCACATGTGTTAGTCCATTTCAAATATATATAACATAAACACATGCAAACACACATAATTTGTTCTCAAAACATAGTAATGTATGGGCAAAAATACGTCTATGAAGTGCGTAAATACGCCCTTCATCAACACCTCACACTTAAACTATTGTTCATCCTCGAACAATCTACTACTTCCCTTCTCACATTTAAGTACAAAATTCATCCAATGAATAGGTCTACTTACACTTAGGATCACGAGACAAATCAATGAAGCTCAAACAACTCACTCGCATGCATATAGGATTAACATTAGAATGTCAAAGTTCGAAATAACTTAGCTTTTGAAAATTAACTCATCAAGACATATTTTGGGACAACATGAATCATATGTAATTTATCAATCAAGATTTATCAAAGTCTTACCATTTTGCCCCTCACAATTTGGAGAGATTCCCTTTCACACACAAGATATAGGTCAATATAAACTTGGGCATACATAAAATAATTTATGCTCACTCTCCCAAAGAACTCAACATACATGCAAATGACGACCCATAGGCTTGCCCTTAGTGTAATACTCCGCAATATAAAATTATGAATCAAGGATAAATTAGGACTTTAATTTGGTTGTAATGTAGGCTAAGGGACGAGTAGGAACTATTTGGCCAAGATAGTGACTAAGCTCCCAAAGCACTTTAATACTTCACAACACTTTGATTTTTAGCCCATTTTTCAATTTCCAAAATTTTCTCCTTATACCTCCTTATTTTTTAATTTTTCAATTTAGGTGACTAGTGAGAATTTTTTTCTTTTCATCATTGAGCTCATACACACACATTTTTTTTTCATCTTCAATTTTTCAAGCTCTTTCTTCTTTTTGTTTTCCCACTAACAATCACCCTCCTTGTTTAGCAAAATTTCACCTTTTTCTTTTCTTCTAATTCACCACACTCTTTAGCTTTTCCCTTCCCTTCTCTAATTATGCTCCATTCCTAAAAAAAAATTCATTAAAGTTCTCTAGGATTCATTTGCATCAAATACAAGTCAACAGAACAAAAAGGGATTTAAGCTTGTAATATGACTATCAAAAGAATTGGCTAAGGCTCAACATGGCTAACTAGGATAATTATAATCAAGGTAGGTGAAATAGGATAAAAATATGGCTACCAAAGAAACGCCTATATCACTTCCTAAATCCATCATTTATATTTCGCTTTGCACACACACCGGGAAAGTTCTAGACATCAATTTACAAGCATGGAGTATATCAAAAAATTCCTCGCACATTGGCAAAAAATGGTTTAACAATGGAAATCAAGATCACATAAACACATATATCCATATTGCATCCATAACATAACTAAGCCCATTTTTTCAAGTACAAGAGTCAAGTTCCCAAAAGACTAAGTGTTTCTACCTTTTTCATGCATTTTTGAGTGAATTTAATAAAGTCTCAATGGTACCTAAAGTGAAGCACCTAGCATTCGTAGGGTCCAAGTTTTTTTTTCTTCCTAATGACTAATTTACCATTAATACGGTCGTCATCCATCAATCATCAGGAAAATTCATGACTCAATGACTAAAAATAAATAATAAAAATCTGGACTCTCTAATAGGTTCTAAGGGACTATCCATCGAAAAAGTACCAAAAACAAAAATCAGAGGAACCCAAAATAAAATAAAACTAAACAAAAATACTACAAACCAACAAGCATGCATGGCAAATCATAAATCCCAAAAAAACTAGGCCTACCATGTGCAAATTTAGCAATTAAGGCATGCATGGTAATATGAATTTCACATCTCCCACCCCACACTTAATTGCTTACACTATCCCTAGTGCTAAAACAAATAAGCATAAAGTAATAGAGTGCAAGTAGAACTCCCTGGGCCTCTACTTCTTGTCTTCAATCTTTAAGCTCAATCTTTATTGAAAATTATGACCTATCACCTGCACACTTGAACAAACACGTAAAAACAAACAAAAAACTTATCTTGGGTTGACTCCATAGTAGCGCTCGATTTAAAGTCGCAGCACGACACATGTATCTTGATTACTCAGACTTCATCAAGATACCTGTTGAGACCGTGGTCACATCTTGGCAGCTTGTTTTACCACGCCGTCCTGTGACACATCAAAAAATAAAAAGAAAAACAAAAAATAGGAAATAAAGACAAGTTAAACACAAGAAATTAATCTAATCCTAAATCGTATTTCCCAACAACACCGCCATTTTTTGATAACACTCAAAAAACACCTCTTACTAAAGTGAGAAGCGGTCATTGTCAGTAAAGAACCCAACTAGAGGTTGGGGTCGATCCCACAGGGAATAGGGAGACTTGATTATAGCCATTAAGTGAACTTGTGAGGCAGTTACTTCAAAATTGGGGGGTTCTAAAGAAAATCAATAATCAAAACAATTATCAAAAATCCAGTTAACTAGGGTTTGTGTTCCCCATGGGTTCAGAACTGGTTCGGGTATACACTCGTGATTATCACCAATACTTACTTATAGAACTGATAACTTAAGTTCATTGAAACGACTGACCAGTCCCTATTGAATGACTATACTCAATCACTCGACCAAGTCTCATGAGGGGTTTCAAACTATCCGTTATCACTAAATCCCAGATTTAACTATCCTACGACTACAACTCAAGTTAATATAATGATCATCAAGATCAAGGCTCCGTTGAGATTCTCTTTTCCTAATCTCTACATCTTCGACCAGAGCAAGTAAAGAATTCGAGAACTTCCTAATGTTGCACACCATTAAGAAACGTTTAAGCATGAAGAGAATACACTATAAGTGTTTTATTGGTTTTAAGATAACTTTATGTATCCCTAGATTGTTAATTCACCATGGTTCCCACAACCCAAGCTATGGAGGTTTTAGCCTCTCATAGTTGCAAGGTTGTGATTTGCATTAATGATTAAGAATAAAAATCAATACTTACAATAATGATTGAGAAAAAACACTTCCTTCAATTACCCCACAAAAATGTTGAGAAACAAGTCGCAAGAACAAGATGAATTCAAGAACAGGTTGATCACAAGTTAAGACCAACTTAATTCTCTCTCTCTCAAGGTTTCTACTCTCCAAGACTATCAAACTAATGTCCATTTATAAAAGTAAAACTTAAAACATATTTATACAAACACAAGAATCCTTTTCCGAAGCCAACAAGGTGAATGTTCATATCTGTCACCGCCAGTGCCACGACTCAACCTACGATCCGTAGCATGATCCTACGACCCGTAGCTTCGTCTTGTACAATCTCAGCTAGCTAAATTCTGGCCAAGTGTTTGATCTGGGTTTGACTCGTACCATCAACTCACGACTCGTACTAAGCTCCCGTACTTTGAATAAGATATTTTGAAGTTTTTTAGAAGTTCATCACGACCAGAATGGTACTACTCGTACCTTCATCTTACTGGTCGTACTTTCTTCTCGTAGCAGGAGTCAGACTCAGATGCAATTCTTCTGGAGTTCATCATGACTCGTACAGGCCTGCTACGAATCATACTGGACTCGTGGGTCACATTTGCTCAGCCTTAACTTTTAGATACTTCTCATGGCCACCAGTACGACTCGTAGGTCCTTCCTACGATCCGTACTGTGGTCTGCATTTTTTGCCCATTTTGCATTTTTAAGCTATCTTTTTCAATTTTCAGTTCCAACACCTGTTTATCCTATAACAAAAGGAAAAGTACCTCATATCCACATAAATACATCTAAGTCCATGCTGTTTTCTTAGTTTGGAGTGCCGAATGTGCTGCAAATCCATAACACATTAGGTCCGACCCCAACCTCCTAGTTCGGTTATTTATTGACAATGATCGCTTCATACTTTGTCAGGAAGTGTGAGTTTGTGCGTTATCAAAAAGTGACATCGTTGTTGGGGAATATGGCTTAGATTAGATTAATTGATTGTATTTGACTTGTCATTGTTATTTCCTGAATTATGTTTTATTTTTGTTTTTGGATATCCATGATCGTGGGCAAAATAGCATGCCCAAGTGATACTTTATAACTTAGTTTTGCCTTGTTTATCTTTTTATTTATATACATTCTCATGTGTTTTTATGTGAATGTGAATATGTATTAACCCACATGATTAGTCCTTGTTTTTGAAGGTAAATAACGCCTTTGATAACTTAATCTATGATTTGGTGAAGTGGAGGAATAATATTGGGAGCGATACACCAAAGTTGGAACAAAATGAGGGATCACTGAACGGTGCTGCGATGGGCACCGTGTCACGGAGCCATCGCGGCAGTGTTCTGCCTCCAGGATTTAATTTGGGCAATTTCCAAAGGGCTTCCGCGATACACTCCGTGTCACGGAGGCAGTGCTCCGTGATACACTCCGTGTCACGGAGGCAGTGCTCCGCGATACACTCCGTGACACGGAGCCACTCCACTTTGGGCTAAATAGTTTCTTTTTCTCATTTACTATAAATAGGTCCCTTAGCTCCTAAAAACATTTGGTCACGATTTTATTCTGAAAAACCACCTAGGAGTGAAGGGAGAAGTGGGAGAACTCACCTAGGGTTCATCAATTTCATCTTTTGTTGTACCAATTCTTGTAAGTATGTTACTTTAACAATGTTTTCTTGTAATTTTACGAACCTGAGTGGCTAGAACCCTTCCTCTTGGGTTGAAGCCATGAGTTATGATTGTTGTTCTTATGAATTTATTTTGGAATTAAGTTATTGATTGTTGTTTTTTCTTACATTCTTCATTATGGTTGTTTTTATGATTGATCACCATGAAAACACATACGTTAATCTTAGGTAAATGCTTGATGATGAAAACCTAGGCAAGAACATAAGAATGTAGGAAGCAAGTTCTTGTCTTTTGATAAGATTTGTGGTTAGGATAGGAATATACCTAATTACCTTGCTTGGTTGATAAAATGGGAAGATAGAAAGACACCAACATAGAATCGTACTCCACCACTTGTAGGAGTAGTTGTGAAGCTAAGTTTGGTTAAATGGTTGGAGGTACGGAATTACCCAAATCAATGGCATAAACCCCATAAACCACATCCAAGTAGTGAATTGCCCACGAACTAGAAATAACATCCTCTCTCAACAATGTAGTAGTGAGGCTAGTTTGTCGTGTTTAGAGGTTTGAAAGACCATGAACATGCAATTTTAATTATGTGAGACGAAAATTGAGAGTTTCATACTTAAACCATTGCAAATCGTAGTATCGCATGATTTTCCGGCTTTAACTCTAGTTGCTCCTTGAATGAATTCAGAGAATTTTGATTGACCACCTCTAGACTTAATTAAATTTCTCGAAAAAGGCTATAATCAACACTTGCGACATTTAATATCACACTTGAACTTGATAATGAGCTGAATTGGTCCAGTCCCTGTGGGTTCGACGTCCAGCTCTTAAAAAGGGCCACTATATTACTTGTACGACCCGTACACTTGCAGGCACATCAATCCACAGGTTTTTGCTTGGTGAATGCCAAGTACTCATCGGAGTGGAAACCCCCTGATTCCATTGGATCTTAAACTTGAATGAACACTATGAAGGATGGAAAACCAGGAGCAAAGAGATGCCCGCATAGCTGAAGAAGCTAGCAAACCGACCTAGCTCAGAAAGCTGCACTTCAGGATGCAGAGGATGCTCGAGATGAGATCGTGAATGCTGGTCGACATGGGAGGGGAAACAAAGGAAAAAAATATGCCCCTCATTTCTTCAATGAAGATGACCCAGATATTGATGAAGTCGGGTCAACCGGAGTAATTATACCACCACCATTACCTGCTAGGGCCAAATTTGACATCGCGAGTACAATGATTCAATTATTAAACATGAAAGGGGGGTTCAGTGGTCATACAGCTAATGACGCCAACCTACATTTGATGAACTTCGTAGGAATATGCAAGGTGTACAGGTTGACCGGAATCAGCCAAGATGCCATTAGACTCAGACTTTTCCCCTTTTATCTGTCTTAGGAAGCCACTTTATGGTTATCGGAGTTGCCCAATGACTCCATAACCAACTGGAGGGAGCTCAAGAAAGCTTTCTTCGAAAGATTCTTTCCACCCTCCAGGATGTTGCATCTCAAGGACGAAATTTTTAACTTCTGAAAACTTAAAAATGAGGCACTTCATGAAACCTGGTTGAGGTTCAAGAAAAAGTTCAAAAAATGCACGGAACCATAAGATTCCAGATGACAGTTTGTTGGAAATCTTTTACAAGTCCTTAAACAACAGTACCAAAGTTGTAGCAGACACAGTGGAGGGAGGAGCACTAATGAGTCACACCTAGGAGCAAGCCGCCACTATTCTTGATATGGTGACAAAAACAAACAGGGCATGGCACACTCGGGAGGCAGACACAGCGGCAGGTACATATGTTGTTGGTTTGACTGCAGACCAATGTAGGAAAGAAGAAGAGCGTGACCAGGAGTTGGCTCATATGCGCACATTGTTGGATCTACTTACTAAGCACATCATGGGAGATGGAGCTAGAAAAGTAAATGCAGTGGGGACACAGGGACAGGAGATAAGGCCAGACCACTCAGATTCCAAGGAGGAGGAAAACTTCTTGGACAACCAGGTGGTGGGTTTCCAAGCCAACCCTCAAGGGTCTAGACAAGACACTTGGTGCCAAGGTTCTGAAAACCAAGGTCAAAACCAATAGAGAGACAACTATAACCGGAATGGGTACAGAGACAGAAGCCAAGGTCATGAGCGCAAAAGAGACTGGAGAAAGAATGATGGCTACCGCAACGGATGTGTTGGATTTTACGTGCCTCCTAATGCATGTGAGGGGGAGGCTGGCCAGTCAAAGTTAGAGAGCATGACCGCTGAGATGTTGAAAAAGGTGAGATCCACAGATGATCAGTTGAATGACATCCGTATTGATATATCAAGCATAGGTCAGAGAGTGCAGTCACATGCTACGACTATCAAGCAGATTGAATAGCAGCTAGGACAACTGTCAATATCTATGAACCCTAGGCAAAAGGGTACGCTACCTAGAAACATAATCCAAAATCCAAAGAATGATGGTCACTATATGTCATGACCCGAACGTAGGCCTAGATCATAACATGGGACAAGGAACCCCAAGAGGTCCCATGTCAATCCATGGCATGAGCATACATATAACTTCATTCACTTTAAGCAGAAGACTGAATATAAGGTATAGCGGAAACGTAAACATCATCATAACATAACATAACATAGGGAGTCACTAGACATACACCCAAGCTGAGTACTACATACTTTCTGAAAGCCTCTACTACCTATGATGGGTTAATGGGACAACACCCCTAATTAACCCGGCCAAGTACTAAAACATAAAATTACGTAAATCTTTGTCAAACGGCCCTCAGAATATGAGGACTCACCAATAAGCTGAAAGTGAACTCTGAGATGATCTATAGATGAGGATGAGCCTGAGAGCTGGGTCCTGTATCATGAAATGATACAGCATAGAAAGTATTTGGTCAGTACGTAGAATGTACTGAGTATGCAAGGCAAGTAAAACAGATATTTAAAATACATAAAAATCATAAAACATCATAAGAGTAGGACGTCATGCTCATATCATAAATATTGTATCATAACATAACATAAGTGATGCCCCGCAAGTGTACGGGTCGTACAAGTAATATAGTAGCCCTTTTTAAGAGTCGGATGTTGAACCCACAGGGACTGAACCAATTAAGCTAATTATCAAGTTCAAGTGTGATATTAAATGCCGCAATTGTTGATTATAGACTTTTTTGAGAAATTTAATTAACTCTAGATGTGGTCAACGAAATACTCTGAATTCATTCAAGGAGCAACTAGAGTTAAAGTCGGATAATCATGCGATACTATGACTTGCAATGGTTTAAGTATGAAACTATAAATTATCGTCTCACATAATTAAAATTGCATGTTCATGGTCTTCTGAGCCTCTAAACATGACAAACTAGCCTCACTACTACATCGTTGAGCGAGGATGTCATTTCTAGTTCGTGGGCAATTCACTACGTGGATGTTGTGTATGGGATTTATGCCATTAATTTGGGTACTTCCATACCTCCAACCATTTAACCAATCATAGCTTCACAACTACTCCTACAAGTGGTGGAGTACGATTCTAAGTTGGTGTCTTTCTATCTGCCCATTTTATCAACCAAGAAAGGTAATTAGGTATATTCCTATCCTAATCACAAATCTTATCAAAAGACAAGAACTTGCTTCCTCATTAGCATGTTCTTGCCTAGGTTTGCTTTCTAAAGCATTTACCTACGCGTAACGTGTGTGTTTTCATGGTGTTCAATCATAAAAACAACCCTAATTAAGAATGCAAGACAAAACAACAATCAATAACTTAATTCCAAAACAAATTCGTAAAAACATAATCATAACTCATGGCTTCGACCCTAGAGGAAGGGTTCTAGCCACTCAAGTTTGTAAAATTACAAGAAAACATTGTTAAAGTAACATACTTACAAGAGTTGGTAAAAAAGAAGATGAAATTGATGAATCCTAGGTGAGTTCTCCCACTTCTCCCTTCACTCCTAGGTGGTTTTTCAGAATAAAATCGTGACAAAATGATTTTAGGAGCTAAGGGACCTATTTATAGTAAATAAGAGATGTATAAATTTATGCCCGGCATGGAATAGCTACGTGTCACGGAGGTTATCGTGCCAATTTGCCTCCGTGACACTGAGGCATCGCGTAGGCACACTGGAAAGCAAAACAGTCTCCAAGAAGAAGCAGTCCGCGTTGGCAGCGTGTCATGCTGGTTGTGCAGCGCGTTAGGTGGTGTGTCATTGCCCTTTTCGCACAGCCTGCCTGCCGTGGCACGTTACCAATGCGTAGGTGGGCTGTTTCATGCACCCTCCTTGCCGACGTTTGCGTTTTACTTCCGATTCCATGCCTCCACTTCACCAACTCATGGATTAGTTCCTGAAATTCATTGTAAACCTACAAAAACAAGAACTAATCATGTTGGTTAGTGTATATATTCACATTTACATAAAATCACATGAGAATGTATATAAATAAGTAGATAAAAAAGACTAGATTGAGTTATAAAGTAGACCTTGGACATGCAATTATGCCCAAGATCACAACCCCACACTACAGAAACCTTTGTAAGGTTAGTGTGTTGTTAGAGGATGAGTGTGGGGTTGGGAATTCCACAAGTCCATGGCCAAAGGTAATGAAAAGTGTTTAGCCAGAATCTAATGAAGGGCTTCAGAGTGTGAAGAAGTTGGAGGAAGAGACGAACAGAGTGGAGGCTGTTTCCTCTAAAAATCATAAGAAAAGGAGATTGTTCTCGAAAGGGAACCCAGGTATGAGGATTTCCTGAAAAGGATAGTCCACATCATGCCACGACGTAAAATAAGGCGCTGCTTGGGAGGCAACCCAAGGGTACCACAGGTACAATTTGTGATTTTTGTTTGTGTTGATTTTGTTTATTTTCATCGTGTTTGTGTTTTTGGTGGAAATTTAAGCACATATGGAGGGGAAGTCTAAGTACCCGTGAAGGAGGAAGCTAACAAGTATGTAAGAGAAGAAGTTTGGGGTCAAACACACACTTATGAAAACTTGAAGAAAAGCATGCTGTTAGCTAGGCATAGAGGCTCAGGGAGTATTTCTCATCCCTTTTAATTTTAATTTGATGCTATGGGGACATAGCATGATTCAAGTGTGGGGTGAGAAAAATTTCAAAAATTTTTTGCTTAACGATTTTTGGTGAATGTAATGCTTGTGAGAAATATTTGAAAAAAATTTTTTGTGAGTCAAGCATGACTTCATCATCCATTGGTTTTTCTTTTCGGT
This sequence comes from Datura wrightii, assembly GCA_035772735.1. Lineage (NCBI taxonomy): Eukaryota > Viridiplantae > Streptophyta > Magnoliopsida > Solanales > Solanaceae > Datura > Datura wrightii. Next base: position 105,963,641 of record JASDFA010000007.1, read on the forward strand.
TCTTTTCCGACCGGGGGGGGGGGGTCTTTGAACCGAAGAATAAAATTTCTTTCTTTGTCTGTATATAATGTTTTTAGTCATAGTTAGAGACTATTTCCGACGATGGATGGATGACAACCGTCTTGAGGAAAAATTTGTCAATAGGTTTTGGTTTTTGAACCCGTAGCTAATTGATGGCTTGATATTCTTGTTATGTGCTATAAATGATTGTAAGATGCAAGTATGTTTAGTGTTAAAGAATGCAAGTGGTATACCTATGTTTGAGACACCTAGGCTCTTGAATTTGACTCGATATGATTGAATCTTAATGTTTGAATTCTTGTGATTAGCTGTGTTAAAAAAAATCTGTTGAGTATGTCTTGAATTGTACATCTCATGGACTTGAAGACTCAAATGTACCTAATTTAGCACAACAATTCAAGCTACGGCTACAACGATTATTTAAGATCGCAAGTTAAAAATAGAGCACGCAAGAGTTAACCCTTAAAATGAAATATAACTAAGTTAAAACTTCCTAACCTCAAGAATTGACTCTTAATCTCAACAAACTCATGCAAATCAACCGAGCAAGATATCCAACATGAATTATATCCTTCATTAAACATGTACCCTCACCAAAAGAGAGTTACCCATTTTTACTCACACATTTTCAAAACATATCATGTATGGGTATATAAATAAGAATTCCGCTCACTCTCACAAAGAATTCACATGCCACGTGTATTGACCATAAGCTTGCCCTTAGTGTTTTACTCCATTAATTTAAGGACGTTTGAACGTAAGATCAAGTAGGACTTCTTGGGTTGTACTGTAAGCTAAGGGATGGGTAGGTACTATTCTGGCCAGTAATAGTGACTATCTTCCCTAAGCTCTTTTATTACATCACGCACTCATTATGAACATCCCTTCTCTTACTTTGCCTTTATCTTTTTTTTTTCAGCTTTCCTTTTCCTCTTTTGGTTCCCCATTTCTTTAGGCACTCTTAGCTTATTAGTAAGGAGTTCTATAAGTTGTTTTTTCATTAATTTGTTCTCTTACTCCCTACCAATATTCCAGCCTTTTCAAACATATGCACCTCTGCCCTTTTCTCCACTCCCACAACTATTCTTTTTCCTTCTTTTTCACGATTCTCACTCCTTTACTCTTTCGGATTTTTCACTTAAGCGCTTAGGAGTTTTGGATCAAATTCAAGGTTAATGAAATAAAAAGGATTAAGCTTATGTTGTAGCTATCAAAGAATAGGCTTAAGGCTCAATGGGGCTAACTAGGATTCAATATTCAAGGTTGGTAAGGCAAGGATTAAATATTTGGCTCATTCAAAGAAATGCCTAAATCATTTCCTACACTCTACATCCTTGATTTCGTTTTATAAACACACCAGGAAAGTTCTAGACACTCCATAATAGCACGAAATAATCAAAAACCTTACACTCATGGAACATGCTCAATTCAAGACATACTCAGTAGATTTTTTGTAACTCAGCTAATCACAAGAATTCAAACATTAAGCTTCAATCATATCGAGCAAATTAAAGAGTCTAGGTGTCTCACACATAGGTATACCACTTGCATGCTTCAACACTAAACATACTTGCATCTTACAATCATTTATAGCACATAACAAGAATATCAAGCCATCAATTAGCTATGGGTTCAAAAACCAAAACCTATTGACTAATTTTTCCTCAAGATGGTCGTCATCCATCCATCGTCGGAAATAGTTTCTAACTATGACTAAAAACATTATCTACATACAAAGAAAATTTTTTTATTCTTCGGTTCAAAGACCCTCCCGTTGGAAAAGAATCGAAAAGAAAAACCAACAGGTGATGAAGTCATTCTTGACTCACAAAAAAATTTTTTCAAATATTTCTCACAAGCATTACATTCACCAAAAATCGTTAAGCACAAAATTTTTGAAATTTTCCTCACCCCACACTTGAATCATGCTATCTCCCCATAGCATCAAATTAATATTAAAAGGGATGAGAAATACTCCCTGAGCCTCTATGCCTAGCTAACAACATGCTTTTCGTCAAGTTTCATAAGTGGGTGTTTGACCCCACACTTCTTCTCTTCCATACTTGTTAGCTTCCTCCTTCACGGGTACTCAGACTTCCCCTCCATCTGTGCTTAGATTTCCACCAAAAACACAAACATGATTAAAATAAACAAAATCAACACAAATAAAAATCACAAATTGTACCTGTGGTACCCTTGGGTTGCCTCCCAAGCAGCGCCTTATTTTACGTCGTGGCACGACGTGGACTATCCTTTTCAGGACATCCTCATACATGGGTTCCCTTTCGAGAACATCTCCTTTTCTTTTGATTTTTAGAGGAAACAACCTCCACTCTGTTCCTCTCTTCCTCCAACTTCTTCACACTCTGAAGCCCTTCATCAGACTCGGGCTGAACACTTGTCATTACCTTTGGCCATGGACCTTTGGAATCCCCCACCCCACACTCATCCTCTAACAACACACTAACCTTACAAAGGTTTATTCTTCATCCTCGACCCGCATTTTTAGGGTCCCTGCTCTTAAGTCAATTACCGCTCCTCTGGTGGCCAAGAATGGTCGTCCCAAAATTAAGGGTACCTGGTCGTCAACATGAAAATCTAAGATAATAAAATCAGCAGGTATAATAAACTTACCCACTTTGATGAGAAGGTCCTCTATTATTCCTTCAGGTGCCACTCGCGACTTATCCGTCAACTGCAGCATCAACCTTGTTGGCCTCGGTTTTCCCAACCCCAGGGAGTTAAATAAAGATAGGGGCATTAGATTAACTGCTGCCCCTAGATCACACAAAGCTCGTAGCACCTCAGCTTTACCAATTTGTATGGGGAGGGTAAAACTCCCTGGGTCTTTGAGCTTTTTTGGAATTTTGCTCAATACCCTGTGACTGCACTCCTCAGTTAGTGCTACCGTCTGGACATTCACCAATCTGACTTTGTTAGCCATCACATCTTTCAAGTATTTAGCATACTTGGGAATTCCCTGCAAAACATCAATAAGAGGCAAATATATGTGAAGTTCTTTGAAAATCTCAAAGAACTTTTTGAAGCATTCCTCCTCCTTGCTCTTTCTGAATCTCTGAGGGAATGGTGGTAGTGGTCTTTGTGCTGACTGCAATGAATATTGTGCATTTTTTTGCACAACACTCTGATTTTCTCCCTTGTCAGTGGATGGTCCTGGTCTAACCAACTCCGGCTGCACCTCATTTCTCTTCTCTTTAGGCACTGCATCAGCTAATTGCCTGTCGCTTCTTAGACTGATGGCATTAACCTGCCGGGGGTTAGGATCTATGCCACTTGGTAGTCCTCCCTGTGGTCTCATGTTTTGAGCAGCTGCTATCTGATCCATCTGCTTTTCTAGATTGCGGGTGGCCACTTGCTGATTCTTCAAATCTGATGCAATCCTCGCCTGATTTTCTGCTAACTGAGTCTGGGTCTCCATTATTTTCTGCAACGTTTCCTTAATTTTTCTGCTAAACTGGCCATCATTCTTCCTATTATGCTGATACTTCTGCTATTAATGTTGCTGATAACTTTGCTTTTGATTTCCACCCCAAGAAAAATTCGGGTGGCCCTGCCAATTTTTGTTGTAATTGTTTCCAAAATTCTGATTGTTCCTCTGCACATTCCCAACAAAATTGACTGATTCCGGATTGGCTCCACAAGATTCTGCATTGTGAAAATTATTTCCACAAATTTCACACCAACTCGGAGCTTGCTGAACTGCATTAACCTGGCCCTGATGTTGGTTCATACTCTATTTATTGAATTGAGTCATCATCTGATGCTGTAACGAAGCTAACTGTGCCTCCAAGGCATTCATACTATCTACCACTATCAATCCTGCTCTCTTTCCTACCCCTCTTGATGATTCGTTGTGCCACTCTGGATTTCCCTATACAATTTTATTCAACAGCGTATACAACTCATCATAAGTCTTCTCTAAGTCTTGCCCACCCGATGCAGAGTCTAGTAAAATTTTCGTGTGTGGGCCTAGACTTTCTACAAAGGTATGATCCAACACTTCATTCGATTGCTGGTGATAGGGACAGTCTTTGAACAATGACTTGAATCTTTCCCAAGCCAAATATAAATTCTCATCAGGTCTCTGCTTGAAACTCAGTATTTCACTTCTCAACTTTGCAGTCTTGCCTTAAGGAAAAAATCTGATAAGGAACTTCTTTGCCAAATCATTCCACAAAGTTATGGAGTTCGGTGGCTCAGCTTTCAACCACTTCTTTGCCTCTCCCAACAATGAAAATGGGAAGAGGATAAGTCGGACATAGTCTGTGGACACTCCGGTGGGGACGAAAGTGTCACTAATCTCTAAAAAGTTATGTAAGTGCTGCTGCGGGTCCTCATGTGCCATCCCAGTGAATTGACCACTGGAATGTAACAGCTGCACCATGTTATACTTCAATTCAAAGTTCCCTCCAGGCTCCGGTTTACGGATACTAGAGTTCATACTAGTCGCTTGTGAGATTGCCACTTTGCGAACTGGTCTGGCTACCATTGCTTCCGGTGACAATTGTGCTTGTCCTGCGGGTGGTTGTTGTTGTACCCTTTATTGAAGTCTTTTTATCTTTTTCTCAAGAGCTACTCTCCTTCGCAAATGGATTTGACGTTCAGGTTCAAGAAACGGTTCCACAAGCTCTCTATTCTTAGCCAGCTCGGCAAGATAACCTGTCACCTGCAATAAGTCAGACTAAGAACAAGTTTCTCAACACTTAAGGAAATTTAAAAATCACAAAGAAACAGATAAATTATCTAAACTTTGCCGAATTCCCGGCAACGACGCCAAAAACTTGATGCCCCGCAAGTGTACGGGTCGTACAAGTAATAATGTAGCCCATTTTAAGAGCCAGATGTCGAACCCACAGGGACTGGACCAATTCAGCTAATTATCAAGTTAAAGTGTGATATTAAATGCCGCAAGTGTTAATTATAGACTTTTTCGAGAAATTTAAATAAGTCTAGATGTGGTCAACGAAATACTCTGAATTCATTCAAGGAGCAACTAGAGTTAAAGCTGGATAATCATGTGATACTACGACTTGCGATGGTTTAAGTATGAAACTATCAATTGTCATCTCACATAATTAAAATTTCATGTTCATGGCCTTCCGAACCTCTAAACACGACAAAGTAGCCTCACTACTACATCGTTGAGCGAGGATGTCATTTCTAGTTCATGGGCAATTCACTATGTGGATGTGGTTTATGGGGTTTATACCATTTACTTGGGTACTTCCGTACCTCCAACCATTTATTCAATCTTAGCTTCACACCTACTCCTACAAGTGGTGGAGTACGATTCTAAGTTGGTGTCTTTCTATCTGCCCATTTTATCAACCAAGCAAGGTAATTAGGTATATTCCTATCCTAATCACAAATCTTATCAAAAGACAAGAACTTGCTTCCTGCATTCTCATGTTCTTGCCTAGTTTTGCTTTCTCAAGCATTTACCTACGCATAACGTGTGTGTTTTCATAGTGATCAATCATAAAAACAACCCTAATTAAGAATGCAAGACAAAACAACAATCAATAACTTAATTCCAAAACAAATTTGTAAAAACACAATCATAACTCATGGCTTCGACCCTAGAGGAAGGGTTCTAGCCACTCAAGTTCGTAAAATTACAAGAAAACATTGTTAAAGTGACATACTTACAATAATTGGTAGAAGAGAAGATGAAATTGATGAACCCTAGGTGAGTTCTCCCACTTCTCCCTTCACTCCTGGGTGGTTTTTCAGAATAAAATCGTGACAAAATGATTTTAGGAGCTAAGGGACCTATTTATAGTAAATGAGAAATGTATAAATTTATGCCCGTCATGGAATAGCTCCGTGTCACGGAGGTTATCGCGCCACATCGCATCGACACACTGGAAAGAAAAAAAGTCGCCAAGAAGAAGTTGTCCGCATTGGCAGCGTGTCACGCTACTTGTGCAGCGCGTTAGGTGGCATGTCACGGCCCTTGTCGCGCAGCCTACCTGCCGTGGTACGTTGCCAACGCGCAGGTGGGCTGTTTCGCGCACCCTCCTTGCCGACGTTTGCGTTTTACTTCCGATTCCATTCCTCCACTTCACCAACTCATGGATTAGTTCCTCTGATTCATTGTAAACCTACAAAAACAAGAACGAATCATGTTGGTTAGTGTATATATTCACATTTACATAAAATCACATGAGAATGTATATAAATAAGTAGATAAACAAGACTAAATTGAGTTATAAAGTAGCACTTGGGCAATATGGCTCAAGGTTTTCGAAGCATTCATAATACATTTGTAATCATAAGCATGAGAGTAAAGCTATATTGAACATAGCTTGAGCCAACACATGTAATCATAAACATGCATAAATCATGAGGAACAGTGGGAGATTCTTTTATCTAACATACCCCATATGAGCACACATGGAGCCTGACTTGTAAACCTAGTCGAGAGGCCGTTTGTACCTTGCCAAGGGTAGAACCATGAAAGTGTGATATCACCATGAAAAGGGCCAATTAGGCTGGGGAAAGTCACAAAGGAGGTCCCAACATACCTACGGTGGCACGTAGTTCATGAGATCCAGGGCAGAACCTAGGCCTCGAACCTACTCAGTGTTTGATACTACTCCTAAAACATATATAGTGCTCATGGTATAATATGGATGAATTCATGGACTAGTTAAATCATGATAATCATAAACATATTTTTACATACGTGAACTAGCCATGACATAAGGCCCATGGGTCGGCCAAAAACATAATTCATGAATCATAGGTTTCATGCATACTCGTAGGTCAAACATATAACTTGAAAATCATCAAATCAGGATGGGTAATTGAATAAATCAATATTTAAAATCATAAATCATGCTGAATATGTAAATATAATAATTGAGACGTAGATCATAAATTGATTCATCATAGATCATGCATAATTAGGCTTAATTTGGTAGAAATCGAAATCAATAAGTTTAGAAGTACAATAAGTGCAAAATCTGATCAAAATCCATAAAATATGATATGAATCATAAATCATAATAGTCCATTAGCAAAACATTAGATTTTCATAAAATTGAATTCAAAACCCTATGAAATTTTGATAGATTTTTTTTCATAAATTGGTAGAGAATGGGCATGGGTGAGAACAGAAATACCCATTCGTAACCCTACATACTTGAGTAAGGTCAGATTTCCAAGTTCTTGAATGCCGAAAGGAGAATTGATAGGGAAAAGCTTGAATCTATGCTTGACCTCTCTAGAATTCTCTTAGTTTGCATGCATGGGAATGACTTAAGAAAAAGGGACTTAACCTATCTTAATATGCCCAGAAAAATATATAAAACGACGTAGTTTAGGACCTTACAGCATAGGAATGACGAAAATACACTTAATAATTTTGCAGGAATTAATTGCTCATCATCCCCACGAGGGACCTAATGAGTCATTTCCACCACCCGCTAGTCGTCACCTCAGTCGTTGGGTACACTGTCTATCAGATCACCTAGGCTCGTCATGGGGGACTTCACGAGTCGTCGCAGGTAACCACGACTCGTGGTCACCACTTGTCATCCTCACTGTCCTGATTTCAAATAAACCCTATCCTACTGACCGCGACCCTCCCCATGAGTCATGGTGTCTGACCACAATTCGTGGGGTCTATTCGTTAGGTGCATTGCCTCACACTTTTCCCCTAATTAATTTTCTTAGCCACAGCTGACCTAACGAGTCATGGGGCCTGACCACGACTCGTAGTCATGCCCGTAAGGACTCCCTTCCACTACTTCCTTCAACTCAACCCAGTCCTTCACCAGGAGTCACCTCATGACTCATGGTTCTCCCATACGGGTCATAGAACAACTCGTTCTGTGACCTGGTGCAAAAATTTCAATTTTCTCCGTTTAAACTCTCGGGTCTGATCTTCGAGCTTTCGGGTTATAAAAATATCTCCCCCTAGGGAACATTCATCCTCGAATGTTGAAAATCATACAGAAACGTAGAGAAATGCAATCATCACACTCAAATACTGATCATTTAAGCTGAAAACTGTCTGAATGACTATCTCCGATTCAAACTACATAGCTGAACTGAATTCACGAATCATATACACATCCACATACATAAAAGAAAATTAGAAACATGAGCTGAACATGAAAACTAAATAGATTCATGGGGCAAAACGGATACCTCAAGTCAAAACTGAGCCGGTAGGGAATAAATGTGGGTAGCTAGCCATCATATCTGCTTTGGCTTCCCACGTAGCTCCTTCAACATGTTGATTCCTCCATAATACTTTAATTGAAGCTACTTCCTTGTTTCTTAGCCTCCAAACCTGACAATCCAATATCTCCACCGGCACATCCTCATAGCTAAGGCTATCTTTTACACCAATGCTGTTCACCGGGACTACTAGAGCTGGATCTCCCAAACATTTCTTTAAAAGCGATACACGTAATATAGGATGCACAGAAGACAACTATGAGGGAAGTTCTAACTCATACTCCACCTTACCAACTCTTCTCATAATCCGATAGGGACCAATATAGCCGGGACTGAGTTTTCCTTTCTTCCCAAACTGCATTACTCCCTTCATGGGAGATACCTTCAGAAATACCCAATCGTCCACCTCAAACTCCAACTCTCTCCTCCTCACATCAACATATGACTTTTGATGACTTTGAGCGGTTTTCAGCCTATCCCTTATCAACTAAACCTTCACCGTAGCCTCATGTATTGAGTCTGGCCCTATCATAGCTCCCTCACCAACTTCAAACCATTTGATGGGCGATCTATACCTCCACCCATAAAGAGCCTCAAACGGTGCCATCTGTATGTTGGAGTGATAACTATTATTGTAAGAGAACTCGATCAGGGGGCAAGTGATCATCCCAACTACCTTTAAAGTCCATCACACAAGCTCTCAACATGTCCTCGAGAGTCTGGATTATTCATTCCACTTGGCCATCCGTTTGCAGATGAAAGGCTGTGCTGAGCTTAACCTGAGTTCCCAAGCCCTTTATGAAAAAACCTCCAAAATTGAGAGGTAAATTGAGTACCTCGGTCTGAAATAATAGAAAAGGGAACTCTATGTAATCGAACCAACTCCCAAATATACAGTTTGGCATAATCATTCGCTGAATTTGTGGTTTTCACTAGTAGGAAATGTGCAACCTTAGTCAACCTGTCTACCACCACCATAATGGAATCATATTGTCGGCGAGTACGAGCTAATATTGTTACGAAATCCATGTTAATCTCTTCCCACTTCCATGTAGGAATGCTGATATCCGAAACTACTCCTCCCGACCTTTGATGTTCAACCTTTACTTGCTCATAGTTTGGGCACCTAGATATGAATTCTGTAATATCTTTCTTCATGCCATCCCACCAATTGATTTCTTGTAAATCACGATATATCTTGGTGGAACTCGGATGGATAGAGTACCTAATTCCATATGCCTCACGAAATATCCGGATCCTTAAATCATCAACATCTGGAACATATTGGTGACCCTAATACCGAAGCACACCATCTCCACCTTGTGAGAAGACCTCCACCTTCTGCCTTCGAACGTCTTCTTTCAACTTTATCAAAATTGGGTCCTCGTCTTGTTTATATTTCACATCTATCACTAAGGACAATTCGGATTCGCTTTGCACAAAAACAGTAAACTCGGTAGACAGGTGAACTCCAAGGTGTACTCCTGAATGGACATGTCACCCTGCTTCAAATTAACAAACTTAGTCGCCTTGAGCTCCCTCATCTCTCGAGGGAAAAATCGAATCAAGAATGTCGCGTGGAATTCTTCCCAACCTATAAGGCCTGCAGCCACTGCCCTGGTATCTCTCCACTGCTTGAACCATATGTGATCCACCCTATTTAACTGATAGGAGGCCAAATCAACACAATCTCCATTGGTCACCCCCATAACCTGGGTGATCTTTAGAATCTCCTCGATGAAATTGTGTGGATCCTCGTTCACCTTGGACCCAAGGAACTCCGGAGGGTTTATCATCAAGAAATCTCTAATCCAGGCCACTACCACATTGCCATTATGTAGGATATGTACAATAGCTTGCTGGTTGATCTGAGCGGTCAAGGTCTATGCCAACATCTGGATAGCCGCCCGAAACTCCACGTGGACAACGGGCTCTGGTGCTTGGGGCTCCTGAATAGGTGGGGCTTGCTGATGCCTATGATTATTGCCATCTCCGTGGCCTTCACCATTCCCATTTCTTCTTCCGTTCTTTCTTCTGGGAACCATGATTCTGGAATTGCAAATAGCACAAATTAGGAGGATAGAAAGACTTTTCATCGAGACATAGATCATGAAAGAAGGAAATATTTCCTAAACGTCTTGTAGCCTCTTCTTCATAAGTATGGAGCGCTTCACACCCACGAAAAAGACTCTACTCAACGCGGATTTTAGACACCATAGGACACTTCAAAACCTATCGCTTTGATACCAAGTTTGTCACGACCCGAACGCAGACCCAGATCATAACACAGGACAAGAAACCCAGAGAGATCCCATGTCGACCCATATCATGAGCATACATCTAACATCATTCACTTTAAGCGGAAGACTGAATATAAGGCATAACAGAAACATAAACATTATCATAAAATAACATAACATAGGGAGTCACTAGACATACACGTAAGCTAAGTACTACATACTGTCTGAAAGCCTCTACTACCTATGATGGGTTGATGGAACAACACCCCCAATTAACTCGGCTAAGTACTGAAACATAAAATTACATAATTGTCTATCAAACGACCCTCAGAATATGAGGACTCACCAATAAGATGAAAGTGAACTCTGAGATGATCTATAGATGAGGATGAGCCTAAGAGCCGGGTCCTGTATCATGAAACGATACAACATAGAAAGTATGCAATCAGTACGTGGAATGTACCGAGTATGAAAGGTAAGTAAAATGGAAATTTAAAAATACATAAAACTCATAAAACATCATAAGAGTAGGATATCATGTTCATATCATAAATATTGTATCGTAACATAACATAAGGCTCAAGGTTTTCAAAGAATTCATAACACATTTGTAATCATAAGCATGAGAGTAAAGTTATATTGAACATAACTTAAGCAAACATATGTAATCATAAACATGCATAAATCATGAGGAACAGTGGGAGATTCTCTTAACCGACATACCCCATATGAGCACACATGGAGCCTGACTTGTAAACCTAGTCGGGAGGCAGTTTGTACCTTGCCTATGGTAAAACCATGAAAGTGTGATATCACCATGAAAGGGCCAACTGGGCCAGGGAAAGTCACAATGGAGGTCCCAACATACCTACGGTGGCACGTACTTCATGAGATTCGAGGAGAACCTAGGCCCCAAACATACTCGGTGTAAGATACTACTCCCAAAACATATATAGTGCTCATGGTATAATATGCATGAATTCATGGACTAGTTAAATTATGATAATCATAAACATATTTATACAGACGTGAACTAGCCATGACATAAGGCCGTGAGTCGGCCAAAAACATAATTCATGAATCATAGGTTTCATGCATACTCGTAGGTCATACATATAACTTGAAATCATCAAATCATGATGGGTAATTAAATAAATCTATATCTCAAATCATAAATCATGCTGGGTTTGTAAACATTAACTATTGAGACGTAGATGATAAATCGATTCATCATAGGTCATGCATAATTCGGCTTAATTTGGTAGAAATTGAAATCCATAAGTTTATAAGTAAAATAAGTGAAAAATCTGATCAAAATCCATAAAATATGATGTAAATCATAAATCATAATAGCCTATTAGCAAAATATTATATTTTCACAAAATTGAATTCAAAACCCCATGAAATTTTGATAGATATTTTTTTCATAAATTGGTAGAGAATGGCAATGGGTGTGAATGAAAACACCCATTTGTAACCCTACATGCCTGAATAAGGTTAGATTCCAAGTTCTTGAATGCCCAAAGAAAAATTGATATGGAAAAGCTTGAATCTATGCTTGACCTCTTTAGAATTCTCTTAGTTTGCATGCATGGGAATGGCTTAAGAAAAAGGGACTTAACCTATCTTATTATGCGCAGAAAAATACATGAAACGACATATTTTAGGACCTTAGATCATAGGAATGATGAGAATAGCCTTAATAATTTCATAGGAATTAACTGCTCGTCAGCCCCCAAGAGGGACCTAACGAGTCGTTGCCACCACCATGAGTCATCACCTCATTCGTTAGGTACACAGTCTATCAGATCACTTGGGCTTGTTATGGGGGACTTCACGAGTCGTCGCAGGTGACCCCGACTCATGGTCACTACTCATCATCCTCACTGTCCTAATTTCAAATAAACCCTATCCTGCTAACCACAACCCTCCCCACGAGTCGTGGTGTCTGACCACGATTTGTGGGGTTTATTCATTAGGTGCACTGCCTTACACTTTTCCCCTTTTTAATTCTCTTTCCATGGCTGACCTGATGAGTCGTGGGGCCTGACCACGACTCATGGTCATGCCCGTGAGGGACCCCTTCCTCTACTTCCTTCAACTCAACCTAGTCCTTCACCACGAGTCACCTCACGACTCGTGGTCCTCCCCTAGGGGTCACAGAATGACTCGTTCTATGACCTAGTGCAAAAATTTTAGTTTTCTCCGTCTAAACTCTCGGGTCTGATCTTAGGGCTTCTGGGGTATAACACTGTATGGATGTGATGACTAGGAGTTGAAAGACTACTATTGACCCATCCTCTACCAGTTGTAGATTAAAGGAAGAAAGAGAGCGTGATTGAAGATGGGGATGATGTCGCTGAGAAGGAACATATTTAGGATGTTGAGTTTCCTGAGGCCGCAAGTGGTGACAAAGGGCCTGAAGTTGAACAAGGAGAAACACAAATTTACAAGGCTATTCTATGACCACCGCCATTATTCCCCTAAAGAATGAAGAAGAAGGCAGAGAAAGGTAAGTTTTAGAAATTTTGGTCAATTCTCAAATAGTTATCTATAAACATACCATTGGGTGAGGCGTTTAAAAAAATGCCGAGATATTCTATGTTTATGAAGGAACTTGTGACGAAGAAGAGGTTCGTGAGCTATGAGCCCGCTGATAATGTACACCATTGTAGTGCCACAACTTCACATGTCCTAGCTCATAAAAAGGAAGATCCAGGTGCTTTTACCATTCCATGCACAATTGGCGATGTTGAGTTCGCAAGGGCACTCTATGATCTGGGAGCAAGCATAAATCTGATGCCACTAGCTGTGTTTAAGCGGTTGGGCTAGGGAGCCCCCATACCCACTACCATATGGCTGCTGATAGTCGATAGAACTATGAAGAAGCCTCTGGGGATCTTGTTCGATGTTCTTGTCAATGTTGACAGATTTATATTCCCAGCAGACGTCGTGATCGTTGATCGCAAGGTTGATTATGAGGTCCCAATCATTTTTGGGAGACCATTCCTTGCTACTTGGAGGGCTTTAGTAGATGTGGAGGATGGCTAGTTAAAGTTTAGACTAAATAAAGAAGAGGTCACCTTCAACTTATGCCGGTCAATGAAGCAACTTAAGGAATATAAAGTGGTCTCAGCAATAAAAGATGAATCTGAGTACCTTGACGAAGTCTGAGTAGTCAAGAGACTTGCGTCATGCTGAGACTTTAAATCAGAAACTTCTTGGGAGGAAACCCTAGTGGTGTCTTGGTGAATTCTGAGTAATCGAGCCACTTGTGTCGTGCCGCAATGTTAAATCAAGCGCTTCTTGGGAGGCAACTTAGTGAATTAACTAATGTGTGTTTCGTGTGAAGGAGAAACAAAATAGGTTGGCAGAAAAATTACTGAAAAGGCAGGTTCTACAATTCTCAGTATGACTTGTGAGAGGGTTGTATGAGTCATAGCACGAGTTGTGGTGAGAATTAGAGATGCACTTTAGTGCATAAGTTCAGGGTACAGTTAGTCCTATGACTCGTAACATCATTGTACAGATCGTAGTACTCACTATGCTTATGAACTATGCAAGGCATGGATCATAATGGAAGAAAGACCTATGAGTCATAGTATGAATTGTATCCTCGTAGTACGGGTCTTAATATGTTCTCGTAGGTCAATAGGAAAGTTTCCCAATCTCTCTGTTATGGGTCTAAGGGACGAGTTTTAGGGTCTTCCTACAACTCATGATACGAGTTGTGATGGGTCAAAATTTTTTAAAACGCTCGACTTAGACCAAAATTTTCAAATCTGCCCTATAACCTATTTAAACTCAAAACAAATCATACCCTTCTCCCACGCACTCAAAACCAAAGTCACGACCAAAACTCACGACTCCCTCACACCCATAACTCAAAATAAAAGATCAATCAAGCAAGTTCTTGCTTAGTTAATACCGAGAATCCCAACATCCAACCCTAAATTTCTGATTGCCAGACGAAGTAAGCAGTTATCAAGTAAGTATATTTCTTTGAATTTGATAAAACTTGTATGCTTGATGTAACTGTGCTAAACCCCCTGCAAGACCTTGTTGTTAGTTGAAAAAATTTGAAAAGGACAATGACCAGGGGTGTGATTGAGCCATGTGTGACTAGGAAAAAACTTGAATTTGATGAAATTGTGCATTGCACCATTAAAAAATTGAGTTACGGGTAGTGATTAAGAAAGGGAGGAATAAGTAGTTGTAAAATGGGTTAAAATGCATTCCTAGACCTGGGAAATTCTGAGTACCTAAAATGTAAAATAGAACTCCCTGTAAACTGAACCAAAATTGCGGCAGGGACAAGTTTCACGAGCCTTCTTACGAATCGCGGTTACGTACTGCGACTCGTAGGATGGCTTGTTGAGACTGTCCCAAGAAAAATTTTAAAATCATAAGGTACAAATCCTAGTACGGCTTGTGGTTTACTACTACAAGTTGTACCTAGCAGTCGTACCAAAACTATGGAAAGGGTCAAGTCCACAAGGATAGTACGATCCTTCCGACGACTCGTGGAATCGATTTATTGGTTGTACCATGAGTCTTGGAAAAATACAAAAAAATTGGTGAATAGGGGTATCCTCATATGAATCGTGGTACAGACCGTACCTTCTGGTATGAGTCGTACCTCAGAGGCATAGCACTGACTTGAGACATTACAGCTCTTAGTATGAATCATACCTCCAAGGTACGACCCATACTGTTGACCCATGATAAACTTTAGAGGACTTAGTTCTTGCTTTCTTTTCTCAGTTATGGAATTCTAACCCTCTTTCTCACAGGTATAGTGAGTATGAAGGCATCAAAGGCAACTGCACGTGTCACACCCCACCTTGGGGGGTATGACTGGCACCTAGTGCCCTACTGGGACCTGAACTGCTGAACTGCTAAGCCTGGGCACATCTGGTGCCTGGCTGGCTCTAACTCATATTTCTGGACACAAAGGGCTATATAACGGCTGTAAACACAGCCCCCGGCCCATTTGCCTATAGCCTCCTGTACCTGTAATAACAGCTGACCAGAACATGCAACTATAGGGAAACCTATGTGGGCCGACAAGGCCACCATACTGTCTAGTTATCTGCAACTCAGCAATAAAATACTAGAAAGCTATGTGACCGGCAAGGTCACCACTACTGTCAAACTTATGGCCCCACACGGCCAACATAAAGAAGCAAAAATACTAACAACTAACAACTGCACGGCCCCACACGACTGGCTCAACTGACCACAGGGAAATATACAGACTGCAAGCCTCTAGGAATAGCAATAGAAATGATCGGGACAGGGCCCCGACCTACCCGTACTGTACAACAAAAGAAAACCAAATACACCTCTGGAATTCAGACTCCGGATGACTGGAGCTGAATACTCAATAGCTGGCTGGAATCACGAGGGATCGCCTCCTCGTCTATGAGTACCTGCAGGCAAGTAATGCAGCGCCCCTCTAGGCGTCATTACCACTGGTACTGAGCATGCAAAGCAACTGAAGTAATACAACTGAATACAACCGAATATAGATAGCATAACTAGCATTTCTGTATAGCAGGAGATAGCTGAATCTGAAGAAGATGATATAAACTGACTCAAGCTTTCTGTACTGATAAGGCAGAGGCGTACCTGTAGATGCGACGGCCTGCTGTCTAGTAGCTAGTATATAATGTATAGAGCACATAAATAGATATACAAGTAGCAAACAAGAGCCAATACCGACCCCCATAAGCCGGATGGCGCCAAGCAAGCAAACAATCTATATACCCCTACCCGGGTCAAAACCAACCAAAAATAAGTCACACCACTCATCTGATAACTGTGAGCTCCTCCTACCGCCCCCCTTCGGTACGTAGCTCAGGCCTTGGCCTCTGACAATAAACTGTGTCTGAGTCCGAAGACTCCTGCCTCTGGGCGCAAGTGCACACGGGGTGTGTAATAAAAACTGCCCCTGGGTGCAAGCACGCAACAGGGTAATTTTATATAAAAAAAATCTGTATCCGAGTCTGCCCCCGGCCACAAGCGCACACAGAGTGTTCTGCCCCTGTAAACAGGGTGGACTGGCTCTGCGTAGAGTAAACTGAACTACCCCTGCAAGCAGGGTGGTCTGGACCATATTATCATGGTGGTCGGCCATCATCGTCCTCTGGGCGGACGGCATCGCCCAGCTGGTGGCGGTATCTGAATCTGGTATCGACACAGCTATAACCCAGGGGCGGTGGGGATGCTAAAAGGGTGCCCACATGCCACAACAAGTCTCAACAAACAAATAGCACATAGAAATAGCAAGCATGTATAACTGAAAAGACTATCTGGAATCTAACTTCTTATTCTGATCTGTTTCTATACTGAACTGATTCTTTACTGATTATACTGATTCTGAAATCTCTGTTTAACTGTATGGCTAATCTTTAGCCAAGATAATGTCTGGATGGCTAGTCTGTAGCCATAACTGTCTGTCTATCTGATCTTTCTTTACTGCCTTTTATTATGAAAATCTGTTCCTTTTTATTCTACAACATGCTTGCCATTCACATAATAGGCTATACTGAATCTGAAATACTAACTTGCCCTTGGGCACATGCTTTTCTAAATTTCAGACTGAATACGATATAACAACGCAAACTAGGTTTACTGAACTTTGCACACTACTTAACATTCAACTCCGGGAATTCTACTACGGAGTTTATTGAACTATACAAGGCTAAAGCTACTAACTTGCCGAAGAAACTGACTTTACATACCTTATCATTGAATTATTCGTCCGTCGGACTAGGCTCGGCCGGTACTTTAACTGTCCTCTCCCAACTGCATTCATAAATATGTCAATCAATACTAAATACAACTTTATTTCAAAAGGCAACGTCACTTTCGATATAGTTTATAGTCTAAACTTAGGCTTATCGAAAGACGTCCAGAAACTCGCTATTTTTCAGAAGTCCAGAAGGGAGAAATATTCACTTCACAACTAGGAACACATAGACACTAGTTTAGAGCAATTCCACTTACCTTAGCTCGGTGGCTTGACGATTCGTCGGCCGTATTTTACGAAACTGAATCCGTAGGAATGCTCTCTGCTGCTAAATACCTCCGTATCTGGAGTTAATTTGAGTTTGGGCAGCGTTTGGCATTGTAATCGAATGATAATTTATATTCCCTCTTCGGCTTCCTCTATTTTGCTGCGCTTTCTGGAAATTATATGAATGATTAATGAATTTCAACCGAAGTGGGGCTTATATACTTGGGCCTGAACCTGGGCAACGTGTCACGGAGCCATCACGGAGGCCTCACCTCTGTGACACGCTGCCATCACGGAGGGGCTCTGCCTCGGCTCCTCGCGCGATGGTTCAACGGGTTTCTCGTCCGGTCTTTTTCCCCGGGCCTTTCTCTAGCACGTATGGCCTTCAAATATGCTTAACCAACGTGGAAATAGGTCATCTAGGTGCCGGGAATTCTACGGGGTATAACATTCTCCCCCGCTTAAGAACATTCATCCTCGAATGTATACTGCCATCTAGAGGACTTACTTAGCTTACTTGTTTAGAAAAATTTCGGCAGAGTTTCCCCTGTAATATGGACTATAGCAAAAACCTGAAATGCAGAAAAGTCCAACACAGGCACTGCACATAATATTCTAGGATCCACTGGATAACTAAATATCAATCTTTCTCATTCACAAACATACAACCATAAGGTACTGCATAAGTAATAATACGGGCATACGTGTCGCCTAACTGGGCCTGGAATAGGTGAGGATATCTGGTCCTCATATCTTCCTCTGCTCCCCAAGTCATCTCCTATCGGTTCTTGTTACGCCTTAATACTTTGATAGACGTAATATCTCTAGTCCTTAATCTGCGAATCTGTCTGTTCAAGATAGTTATCGGAACCTCTTCATAGGCCAGCTTTTTCGTAACCTATTCTGGACTGGGACTGCTCTGGACGGGTCTCCTATGCATTTCTTCAGCATAGATACATGAAAGACCGGATGAACGGATTCTAATTCTGGAGGCAAATTCAATTAACGGTAATTGCTCACTTTGGCTACTACCGAAATCTAGTACACACGCTCGCAACATGCCTTCGAGCGTCTGAGTTATGCACTTAGCCTGCTCATCTGTCTGAAATAATAGATACTGTTATTCTATGTAATCTGACTATCTTTCTGATATACCACTCAGCATAATCTTCGGCCGAGAAGGTAGTTCTTACCGATAAGAGATGAGTTGATTTTGTTGATCTGTCACTTATTACTCCTGTGGAGTCATGTCTATGTTTAGTACGGGGTAATCTTGCTACAAAATTCATATTTACCGCTTCCCCTTTCCGGAGAGGCACAATTATGTCCTAGGCCAAATCACCTGGTTTCTGATGTTCTGCTTTCATCTGTTGGCAGTTAGGAGACTGGGCTACAAATTCAGCAATTTCTCTTTTCATACCTGGCCACCCGTAGTTTTCTTTGATATCATGGCACATTTTGGTCGCGCCTGGGTGGAGAGAATAACGGGCGTAATGCGTCTCGCTAATAAGCTGCTGGCAATGCCCCAAAACATCTGGAGCGCAAATGCGGCCTTTAAATCGCAACATTCTGGCTATCTGGAAATATGTCACCTCTCCTTGCTGAATCTTATGTTCAAATTGAACCCGGCTAGGGTTGCTATACTGCCGTTCCTTTACTTCCACCGTTAATGACAACGCTGCGACATTCTGTATTATCGTTCTGTTATCCTTTATTTCCGCTATGTGAACGGCTAAACCGACTAACTAGTGAAATTCTCGGGTCTATTCCCGCTGTTCAGGCGGCAAGTATGCCAACTCCCCATAAATTTATGACTAAGGGCGTCTGCTACCATACTATCCCTTCCTGGGTGATACAAAATTTTCTCTCTGTAAGGCATAAGCTACTGCAGCTAACTCCAGGTCGCGGGTAAGATAATTCTCTTCACATTTCTTCAACTGCCTGAAAGCATAAGATATTACCTTACCACGCTGCATCAACCCTCTGTACCTCCTGGCGATACTAACACTGGAGCTGACGTTAACCTGACTTTTAACTCTTAGAAGTTCTGCTCACACACCTCGGTCTGCTGGAACTTTACTGCCTTCTGTGTCAACTTAGTCAGAGGTGCTGCTAAGGTGGAAAATCCTTCCACAAACCCTCTGTAATACCTGGCTAACCGCAGGGATTACGTACTTCGATTGGAGTGGTAGGTCTAGACTATGTCTTCTCTACTTCGATTTTCTGTATATCTATCTGTACCCCAGCCTCTGACATAATGTGACCAAAAAGGCTACTAAACTCAACCAAAATTCACATTTACAAAATTTGACATATAACTGACGGTCATACTGGTTTATTATGCCGGAGAATCTGACAAGTAATCTACCGGTATAGCTAGAGCTTTACCTGGCCTTCTGACCGCATGCTAAGGCTACTTGTTGTTAAGGTAACCTTGAACGGCTATTTGCACACCGTGTGCCCGTATCTGATTAGGGGGTCCTGATATTGACCACGACCTCTAATGATCTGGCTGCATAACCTTAAGTAACTGAATAGTCGGGTTGAATGACCCGGATGTAGCAGTAGTCTAACAATGCTCTAACTGTTCTACTTAAATACTTATAGTTCATACATGACTGCAGACTTGTGGACATCTAATTGCTTTGTTATTTTGCTTGAACCACTATAAGGCTGAGCTTAATCAAACTTACTCCCAGGCGATTAATCTCTGGGTCTCCACGGGGGGTCTACCGATCCCTTGGTCTTAGTAAACACTGTGCTAGCAGGGTACTATCAATCTCTTACGCCTTGTGTGTATCCACTTGGATTTATACTACTATTCTGGGGAATTCTCGGTCTTATGAACTATTCTGTAAATACTGGCCTTCTGCTAGGGCTCTGTATCTAAATATCTTACGAGAACCAGCTGAAATACTAGTCTGTCGCTGACTACTAATGTGGACCCTTCTTTGGGGTACCCACGAGTATTCTGATTGGGACGGCCGACTAACTTATGGGGTATTCCACATAATGACTGCTAGGTTAGCTAAGGCTGACTCTCACCTACAAAGCTGGGAAAATGGCGTACAACCACTTGACATACTAGAACAATTCTCGTATTGCTAAGCTCTGAAATTTGCCTATTCGGCCTCTAATCCTGGTTCTATCATATACACTACTATTACCGATCTTCAGGGACGCCTCCCTGCTAATGCAGGCGTCAGCTGGTCGGTAGATCGTCTACTGCGCCCTTATCATCTAGCCATCTTTTTTAGGCCATTAACTCTGATAAGCTCCTAGGGCCTAGATCTGGCAACAACACATAAATCTATTAACTTAATAACTGAGAACTGAGATAGTTTCTATGATTTCATACATAATTCATCCCCTTCCCTTCTCCTTTTCTTTCTTTCTTCTCCCTCTTTCTTATATTTTTTTTTGGCAAGGGGGTGTCCTGCAATGCAGTTTGTATATGCTTTCTATTACTAATCAGCATCTGTGATTGTAACCCTTATAGGCAGCCACTTACAACATATCTATTATCTGTATACATATATATCGCTAGCTACGTACCATATGTACTGAATTCTGCGGTAATTCATAATCTCTGACATGTTCTGCTGAGTCTCATACCGTACATGATACACCGCTTCTACAGCCTAATACTATCTCTTGCCCTGACTTATCATTTCGTTGTATTGCCACCCCATTCTGAGAGTAAAAAACATAAACACCTTAGTTATTATCTGCTATTTGAAATTCCGCCACTCTTGCGATGTGGGGTCAACGTTCGAATCTTGTAGCCTTACGTAGGCATATATTAAGAGCCCATGACTGTCTGCTGGGCCTTAGCTCTAGGCTACACTAGATTAGAATTGCTGTATCGGTAACTTTTTAACTTTTCCATAGCGGACATACTGCGGTATTCTGAACCGCAATCCTACTGTCAGCCCGAAGCTTAATCCTTAAAACGATACTCTATTAATCTGGGGGGGGGGGGTAAACCCTGATTTCCCCATCAAATCTGGCATTCCTGCTTCTTCCCCTCATCTTACTTAAACTGAACTCTGGGGTTCAAGGTACCTGCCTTTCGTTGCTAATGAGATCACTAATCAAGCCTCGGCCTATACTTCTTCTGGCATATATTCAAGCCCATCTGATTCACATGACCTTTATATCTTTCGATGTCACAACTAGATCATAACTATAATCTTATCGGTATATCTTGCTATCTGTTAGCATATATAGCGGACTTGGCCCTTTTCTGACTCAAACTCGACTATTATTAGGCATTAATCACTAGCAGGTCTGTTACCCCCACTTCGGGTAGGCTAACAGTCTTACTTTCTTTACTGGCTTGTTATTATAAGGGTCTGCTCAGCCTACGTAATCATAAGGGCTCTTTATACCTTCTAATACTTACTAGGATCAATCAACCTATATTCACTTACTGCTTGATTTGGCAACCCCATCTCAAGTCTTATGCCCCTTTACTATACTGGCTGGGAATAGCCCTTTTCTTATTGCAACAAGCAAAAGCATTTGACTGTACCATATCCGAAAAGAGGTATTTGGGATTCCTGCCTTTCCCTCTCTTTTTCATACTTACCTGGTGGTCTGACCTTGTCTATAATCTTAATCAGATCTTATATAACTAATAAGTAAATCAACTCATATGTACATTATACTTTTGACTTCCTATTCTACCGTTATCAACGTACACTGGGAATAGTGCCAATAAAGGTATCACGCAGGGAGGTCTCTGATACCTCCTCCTGCTGCTGTAGCTATCATGTAACTGACTAATGCTCTCTTCCGTTGCTATCTCTGATCTTTTGCCTGTGATAGGGTAATGCTGATCTGCCTTTGTATCTGTAATCAAAGAATACGGTAAGTTCTTAGAGACTCAACCCTATACTGTACCGCTCTAAAGCATGACTGACTGAGAAGGAAGGGGAACCATAATATCATGCCTCGCAGCCTCCTGCCTATAGTATGTGGTCCACAACACATCCATAGACAAGACTCTACTTAGCACGGCTTGCAGATTCCCTGGGACACGACCTGCTCTGATACCAAGTTTGTCACACCCCACCTTGGGGGGTATGACTGGCACCTAGTGCCCTACTGGGACCTGAACTGCTGAACTGCTAAGCCTGGGCACATCTGGTGCCTGGCTGGCTCTAACTCATATTTCTGGACACAAAGGGCTATATAACGGCTGTAAACACAGCCACCGGCCCATTGGCCTATAGCCTCCTGTATCTGTAATAACAGCTGACCAGAACACGCAACTATAGGGAAACCTATGTGGGCCGACAAGGCCACCATGCTATCTAGTTATCTGCAACTCAGCAATAAAATACTAGAAAGCTACGTGACCGGCAAGGTCACCACTATTGTCAAACTTATGGCCCCACACGGCCAACATAAAGAAGCAAAAGTACTAACAGCTAACAACTGCACGGCCCCACACGACCGGCTCAACTGACCACAGGGAAATATACAGACTGCAAGCCTCTAGGAATAGTAATAGAAATGATCGGGACAGGGCCTCGACCTACCCGTACTGTACAACAAAACAAAACCAAATACACCTCTGGAATTCAGACTTCGGATGACAGGAGCTGAATCTCAATAGCTGGCTGGAATCACGAGGGATCGCCTCCTCGTCTATGAGTACCTGCAGGCAAGTAATGCAGCGCCCCTCTGGGCGTCAGTACCACTGGTACTGAGTATGCAAAGCAACTGAAGTAATACAACTGAATACAACCGAATATAGATAGCATAACTAGCATTTCTGTATAGCAGGAGATAGATGAATCTGAAGAAGCTGATATAAACTGACTCAAGCTTTCTGTACTGATAAGGCAGAGGCGTACCTGTAGACGCGACGGCCTGCTGTCTAGTAGCTAGTATATAATGTATAGAGCACATATATAGATATACAAGTAGCAAACAAGAGCCAATACCAACCCCCATAAGCCGGATGGCGCCAAGCAAGCAAACAATCTATATACCCCTACCCGGGTCAAAACCAACCAAAAATAAGTCACACCACTCATCTGATAACTGTGAGCTCCTCCTACCGGCCCCCTTGGGTACGTAGCTCAGGCCTTGGCCTCTGAAAATAAACTGTGTCTGAGTCCGAAGACTCCTGCCTCTGGGCGCAAGTGCACACGGGGTGTGTAATAAAAACTGCCCCTGGGTGCAAGCACGCAACAGGGTAATTTTATAAAAAAAAAAATCTGTATCCGAGTCTGCCCCCGGCCACAAGCGCACACAGAGTGTTCTGCCCCTGTAAACAGGGTGGACTGGCTCTACGCAGAGTAAACTGAACTACCCCTACAAGCAGGGTGGTCTGGACTGTATTATCATGGTGGTCGGCCATCATCGTCCTCTGGCGGACGACATCGCCCAGCTGGTGGCGGTATCTGAATCTGGTATCGACACAGCTATAACCCAGGGGCGGTGGGGATGCTAAAAGGGTGCCCACATGCCACAACAAGTCTCAACAAACAAATAGCACATAGAAATAGCAAGCATGTATAACTGAAAAGACTATCTGGAATCTAACTTCTTATTCTGATCTGTTTCTATACTGAACTGATTCTTTACTGATTATACTGATTCTGAAATCTCTGTTTAACTGTATGGCTAATCTATGGCCAAGATACTGTCTGGATGGCTAGTCTGTAGCCATAACTGTCTGTCTATCTGATCTTTCTTTACTGCCTTTTATTATGAAAATCTGTTCCTTTTTATTCTACAACATGCTTGCCATTCACATAATAGGCTATACTGAATCTGAAATACTAACTTGCCCTTGGGCACATGCTTTTCTAACTTTCAGACTGAATATGATATAACAACGCAAACTAGGTTTACTGAACTTTGCACACTACTTAACATTCAACTCCGGGAATTCTACTACAGAGTTTATTGAACTATACAAGGCTAAAGCTACTAACTTGCCGAAGAAACTGACTTTACATACCTTATCCTTGAATTATTCGTCCGTCGGACTAGGCTCGGCCGGTACTTTAACTGTCCTCTCCCAACTACATTCATAAATATGTCAATCAATACTAAATACAACTTTATTTCAAAAGGCAACGTCACTTTCGATATAGTTTATAGCCTAAACTTAGGCTTATCGAAAGACGGCCAGAAACTCGCTATTTTTCAGAAGTCCAGAAGGGAGAAATATTCACTTCACAACTAGGAACACATAGACACTAATTTAGAGCAATTCCACTTACCTTAGCTCGGTGGCTCGATGAATCGTCGGCCGTATTTTACGAAACTGAATCCGTAGGAATGCTCTCTGCTGCTAAATACCTTCGTATCTGGAGTTAATTTGAGTTTGGGCAGCGTTTGGCAGCGTAATCGAATGATAATTTATATTCCCTCTTCGGCATCCTCTGTTTTGCTGCACTTTCTTGAAATTATATGAATGATTAATGAATTTCAACCGAAGTGGGGCTTATATACTTGGGCCTGAACCTGGGCAACGTGTCACGGAGCCATCGCGGAGGCCTCACCTCCGTGACACGCTGCCATCGCGGAGGGGCTCTGCCTCAGCTCCTCCCACGATGGTTCAACGGGTTTCTCGTCCGGTCTTTTTCCCCGGGCCTTTCTCTAGCACGTATGGCCTTCAAATATGCTTAACCAACATGCAAATAGGTCATCTAGGTGCCGGGAATTCTACGGGGTATAACAGCACGGAGGACATTACTTGATCAAATCTCCGAATCTGATCAAGAAGGCAGCTCCCCTAGTGGTTCATTAGAGGAGTATAGGGTCGATATATCGGACACTGATGGGACCCGAATAACTAGGGAGAAGGAAAAAGCCCAAGCCGTGGCGGCTACTGCCACATCTATTTGAGCTTCCCAATATGAGGAGGGAGCTGAGGAAAGAACTAAGGAGTCGAGAAGCGTCTTTAATGCAGAAGAGGGGTCCGAGGAGACCCAATCTGGAGAGGCAAGTAACAGTACTGGTTCAGAGGAGGAGGCACCAAACGCTGAGCAGGAGTAGACTCCGCTTAGGGAGAATGTACTATCCAGTGGAGAGTGCCCGGAGCTTAGGAGATATATGAGCAGGGCACTGCTCTCACTTCCAAAAACAAGCCTAGGAGGAGCACTCAAGAAGAGCCGTGGATCCTCACAAATTCATTGAAAAGGTAGACGAGATGAAGCGGATATTCAGTTTCTACGACTTTAAGTGGATGGCTAGGGCTTCGAACCAGTACACTCTAGAAATTGTCCGGGAGTTCTATGCCAACTATTTGGCAACCATGGAGAAAAAGGCCAAAGATGGATAGAAGTTGAAGGATCAACCCAAACTGGAGAGCGTCATGGTCAGAGGTCGAGAGGTTGACATATTCGAGTGCACCATCGCTCGGATACTATATGGGCCCCAGTTCATATCTTCACAAGCTATGCCAAAATATGAGTACCGAGTGGAGGCATTGAAACAAATAAAGCAGTTGGGTTTCAATGAGTGGAGAAGGCAGATAAAGTGGTTGTTCGGCGTTATTGCTAAGGACAAAGAGGAAGTAGAGTGGGTCACTAGAGAAAAGCAAGTTACGGAGAACTCTCTCAACTTTATAGCAAAGGCTTGGTGGACGTTAGTGCACCACTGGTCAGCACCTACAGTTAATGACAATACCCTAAGTGCAGATAGAGCAGCTCTGGTGGCATGTATCATGTCCAAATACCCCATCAACATTTTGAGGGTCATCACAGAGGAGATGTGAGATCGAGCCATGGGATTGAGCACTAATATCCCATTCACGAGCCTCGTCTTCAGATTATGCGTAGAGGCAAGCATCACGGTGCATCTGGGTAAGGAGCGCTTGATTGGAGGATAGTGAATAGCAGATATTGTCTTGATCCAAGATGAAATGAACCCGGTGAGTCGGGCCCGACTTTCCATCACCATTCCACTGATCCGACCTATTGAGGCGCACAAGTGAATTCCCCCACCTCACGGGAGCTGGGCTAGACACTGGCTACAGATGCTAGTTATTCAGATACAGCTCCTAGCACTTCTGCTGCACCACATACCAGCCTCCCGAGTAAGACACCAGCAGGATACGTCTTAGTTCCCCAAGATTTTCTCCATAAGTTGGCAAAAAGACTGACCATGGCTTAAAGAAAGATACAATTAATGATGGAGAATGTTAAGACCTGGGTGAAAACCGAGATCGAAATAGCTACATAGGCCTTGCATGCCCGACTTAATGGGTTTGAGAGTCGATTCAATAGGCGCATGGCTGAGTAGAAAAATACAGGCATCCTCCGTGAGGAGTTGGGGGCTATTCGGAGCCAAGTGGCCGAGTTGTCATCACGGCAGCCGACAGTCATAGTAGCCCCCACTCTTCCTAACCTTGATATGGATAAAGATGAGGAGCTTGATTTGGCGGCCTACTGGGAGTCCACAACAGCAGGGAAACAAAAGAGAAGAAGAGGGTCTCTAAGGATGTTAGAGATGAGACCCCGAGAAAGAGAAAGAAGAGAGAGAAAAGAGAACGCAAGCGGGCACAAGTAGAGAGCATCCATACTCACGGCGCACACTTTTCAGAGCTGCAGGAATGAGCTAGAGGATTAGGTAGCTCCACCATGGCCCAGACTGAGCTTTCCAGTGGCAGGGGCCCTTCGGGTGAGCCATATTCAACCTCGACCATTCCATAGGTTGTAGAGACAGCCACTCCCCCTTTTGACTCGCCAGTGAGTGCGCCGGCCACCGCTAGCACCACGATTGCAGCGCCTCCACCTCCTCTGTAGGATGACAGGAGCGCTTATAGCGCCGCAGGTATGTCCCTTCCTTCTATGCTTACATTCTATGCTTTGGGGACGAAGCATGCTTTTTAAAAAAGGGGAGGGGGTGTACTTGTTTTTTGGGGATTTTGATTCATCTGAGGATTTTTTTTGCCGTGTTTCTTTTCCCTTGGGAATGATATCTAGTAGAACTGACATGTTTAGAATTTTATTTTTGTGTGGTTTTTTTTAATTAGAAAGTAGCTAGGAGTACCCAGTCAATAAAGTGCACTAGATTTGATACTTTTGAAAAATTGACCCTGTTAAATTTTTTTGATGAATTAGTTGTGTACTTGTGACTGCATGCATGATTTTTATGGATCTTTTTATTTCATTTATTATAATAGCATGTGTAGTTTTTGTTAATCCATAAATAAACTGAACAGGTCGAGTGAATATAAATCATGTACCATGAGTGAGTGAGGTCTGATACCTCGTTCAATACTGTGTAGAGGATCTAGAACTTGCCCGATTGGTCTTTGCATAGTTTTAGGGTTGTTGATTACGAAAGGATCATAGGCCGTTTTGTTGAGCCCATTTTTAGCATAAATAACCCTACCGAAATCATATGATTCCCTTGATCCAAAATTTTTAGCCTTAAATAGACCATCCTTTTCTGTGATCAACCAATTAACCATACCCATTTTTTAATGAACATGTTTTGTCCTTGGTCCCTCCTTGGACATTGTGAACCTCAACATAGGAAAAATACCTAAGTTGAGGGTGGCTAGAGTAGGGGTGCATAAATATAGGGAAGGAGAAAAAGGGAGAGAAAAGAGAAAAAAAGGTAAAATATGAGATGTGGTGCGAAAAAATAAAAAAAAAGAAAAGAAAATTTGAAAAAGAAAATTCAAAAAGAGAATAATGCATGAAAAGCTTGAAGAAAACACACAACACTCATGCAAATGTACAAAAAAGGGGGTGAAAAGGGAGAGAATAAAATGCAAGAAGAAAAAAAAGGGGTGAAAAAGTGAAAAAAAGAGCCACATGTATGTAGTTCCAAGGAGGGGTTTTATTCACTCAAAAATTTTCATATCTACCTTACCCAGCCTAAAAGCATACATTACAAGCCAAAGCAAGTCCTATAGTGATCCTAACCTAACCATCTGACAGACCGAAGTAGGGAAAATAAGGACAAGCCTATGGTATCCAATATGAAGTATTTGGAACATCTTTATGAGAGTGAGAGTCTCACTTCTTTAGTCCCATGTCATATATTTTTCTATATCTGTGAGTGGGGGACTTCGTTTGTTGTGAGGGTACACGGTGTGTGTTTAACTTTACCAATGGTCTATGTGAAAAGCCTTGGTGATGACTTGACAACTTGTTAATAGCTAGATGACATGTCTTGATCCCTGTTTATCATGTTATGTGGTTGCTTGTAGTGCATGTGCTAATTTCGTTCACGGGAAAAGGGTCAAAAGCTTTTGGAGTCATAGTGCAAATTTTGTTTGATATTGGTTGTAGTATCCTAGGTTTATTTTCTAGTTAAGCGTCTTATTTAGTTTTTCTTTTTCTTTGCCTGAGGACATCTAAAATTCTTAAGTTGAGGGTATTGATGTGCTGTGAGTTTACAACACTTTCCACGCTTAAAACTGAGAAAATAGCATGGACTTAGGTATGTTTATATAAGGCACTTTTACTTTGATTTCAGGTAAAAAATATGTGTTGGAGAAAAGATGTGCAAAAGAAGCCTTAAAATACAGAAAATCAGCCAAAGTATTAGTCTCAGTATGAGTCGTACCTTAATTGTACAAGCCGTACTAAGAACCGTGATGAAAGTCAGAAGGTTGAATTAGGAAAAAGGCAACATACGACTCTCAGTACAAGCGGTAACTGGAGTCGTGGAAATATTCAGAAGAAATTGCACAAAGGCAGAATCCTGGTATGGATGGACTCACGAACCGTGGCACAAATGTATGAATCGTACTAGGACCCATGGTAAACTTCAAAAGATTTTCAGTACTTGGCAGAACTTCAGACACTAGAGACAGTATGAGTCGTGGCAAGAAGGTACAAGTCGTACCATAACACTTGTGAAGAATTTCAGAAGATGTCAAAGTTCTCAAGGCCAAACCATGGAAGCAATGTATGACTCATAGGATGAAGGTAGAAGTCGTACTAGCATGCCAACACTTAGCCAAATCTGTAGCAGCCAAGAACTTAGGGAAAGCAGGTACGACCTGTACAAACCTGCTAGGGGTCATAGGACCAATCGTGGCACAGTAGGCACCAGATATGGAAATCTCCCTGGTAGCTTAGGAAAAGGTTTATAATGTCTGTATAAATATCTTTTACATGTTAATTTAGTTAGAGAAGGACATAATTGAGTTAGAGACGCGTGAATAGTTATTCTTGTGAATTTTTATCAAGTTTGGAGGAGCAATTCTTGGGATCAAATTCTTGATTTCTCACATTGTTCTTAAGGTTGTTCTTTGATAATCAAATCTGATTTCCTTCCAATTATCAATGTAAGTATTTAATTATGTGTTTTCTTATGAATGCAAATTACAATCTTACAACCATGAGAGGCTAAAACCTGCACAAATAAGGGTTGTGGGAACCATGGCGGATAAACAAATTAGGGTTGCACAAAAGTGATTCAAAACAAATGCGAAAAGCTTTATTGTATTCTCTTCATGTTTAAACATTTCTTAATGGTGTGAAACATTAGGAATTGCACGAATTCTTTACTTGCTTGAACCTAGAGAAGTAATTATTAGAAAAAGAGAATTACAACAAGTCCTTGATCTTTAAGATCATTGTATTATCTTCAGATATGGTCGCAGGATAGTTAAATTTGGAACATATTGATAATGGTTTGTTTGAAATAGCTCATGAAACCTAGCCTGGTGATTGAGTATAGTCATCAAATGGAGACGAACCAGTCATTAGGATGAACCCTAGTTATCAGTTCTACAAGTAAGCATTGGGATTGATCACGTGTATATACTTGAAGTAGTTATAAACCCATGGGGAACATTTACCCGAGTTGTTTCCAAATCTTGATTTAAATCGAAATATTAATCTTTGCTTTAACATTGTTTACTTGAAAACCCAAAATTGGAGATAATTAACCAATAAGTTCACTTACTGACATACCCTATTCATTTTGGGTTCGACCCCAACCTCTTAGTTGGGTTCTTTATCGACAACGACCGCTTCATACTTCGTCAGGAAGTGTGAGTTTGAGCATTATCAGACCTCGGATCGAGACACAAGATCTAGAACCACGAATGACTCTAAGCTAACCCATGACATATACATAGCACAAATAAGAGCATAACTAAGGTGGAAATAAAACATGAACACCATAAAAGTGGAAGTCTGGATAACGTAACAACATAAGCGTAAATACGAGTCAACAATGCTGAACTATCTATACAGAACTGTCTAAAACTCCTCTAAACATACGATGAGCTGATGGGACAACACCCCTAACTAGCTTACTATGTCTGAAACTAAAAAACATATGCAAAAGAGACATGGACCAAAACTATCATCCTCGGATCATGAGGACTCACCAAAACTGGGATCGTACTGGACTGAAGAGGGAGCGAGCTAACCTCGAGACTTAGACTGGTCACTCGAATCTATATCATCAGATGATATAGCATAGAGTATACAATTAGTGCTTTCAATGTACTGAGTATGTTTTTCGGCTGTTTGGAATAACTACACGCAAGTGCACGTGGTCGAACAAGTAGTAAAGTGGCTCAAGTAAGCCAAGTATCGATCCCACAGGGACTGAACTAAGGTATCAATCTAATCAAGTGTCAATAAACTTTAGCTCTAAACTGCAGACAACAGTGTGAAGAAGATTTTGATATTTTTTTCCTAATTTTATACTAAGTCTAAAATGAATATACAATTTGAGTCTGAACTATAAGTATGAGCATGCTGAGGCTAAAATGAACATGTAAAGAAATAAATTATCAATACAATTTGATTAATCTTTCCTCCTGTTGCTAGTCAAGAATTATTGCCTATGGATTAAAACTCTCGTATTTAACCCAATTTAAGAATCATGAACCTTCCACCTACATCTCTGTGATAAAAAGAAATTCATGTTCTAGACATACAAAACTGATTCCTTAATTGACTAATACGACTTTCAGGTATATCTCTATCCTGAAGGTAAATCAATTCTCAATTTTCCCAAACTAAGAAAAGATCATATCCTATCAATTCACAACTTTCCAATTTCTTTCTCTCTCGAGTGAAAACGGACTTTTTAGATATACATTAACATTGGCCACACATTAACGCAGTAAGAACAAGAATCAATAGAACAACCATGGAAGAAAATATGAAAAACCAATTTATCAATAATTACATTTCAATACAAATGTTCTTAACCTCAGCAAGAAGGGAATTTAGCCACTCATTTGTGGATTAAACATCGTTAAATGAGTGTTAATCATACAAGCAATTGAAATAAAGAAGAAGGAGATAGAGAAGAACCCTGAGATTTTCGTCCCCTCAACTGCCTGTAACCCACGTTCTTGCTCAACTAAGTTAGAATTCTTAAAAATGAACCTAAGTGTTCTATTTATACTAGTGGGAATTTTTCCCGAAATAACGAGCAGTGTGTCACGGAGTGCATCGCGGAGCACTGCCTCCGTGACACGCCACCAACGCGGACCCTCACTGGAATCCAGTCGTCCAGGTATTAAAGCCCAACGTGGCATGACGTGCAACGCGGGGCTAGGCCAACGTGCCACGGCCCCGACGTGCACCTTCACTGGAATTTGGCATATTTTCAGCATCCGGGCAAAATGCATCCGCGATGGCAGCGTGACACGGCTCCATTGCGGAGCCCCTTTAATTCGTGTTTTCCTTGTGCTTTTTCCTTGCTGGCTTCCAAGTCCAATCCCGATTTCTCCCAACATGCATCTTACCTTCATAAAATTATATTTTTCCTGCAAAACCATGCTAATCATGTTGGTTAGTATAAATTCACATTTTATTACAATTCACATGAGAATGTACAAACATCGATAGATAAACAAGACAAAATGACACATTTGAGTATCACTTGGGCATATAAATCTGCCCAAGATCATATGTAGAGAAATTAAAACATGCTAGTGAAAACGATCATCTGAATCATGAATATAAAACAATACAAAACATGAGAGTAGGGACAACATTCTAAAAACCATATTCCTGAAATAAACATAATAATAAGGTATTCATAATGACCCAAGGTTTATAAATATAAATTATATAGTGTACCATACTTGAAATCTTAAGTGAAAACTCATAAACTGATCCATGGGTCAAATGTGCTATAAAACATAATACCATAAGACACATAATACATGAACATGAGCAACTTAAAACATGAGGAACAATGGGAGGATTCGTCATAAGTGACTCCATCATGATAGAGCTTACATCTAACACCCTAAAAGTTTCTAAGACTAGATTCGGGATTTGAAGTATGCTCAGCAGAAAAAGTCTATAAATTTTATCTCGATATGACTAAAGGTACGAGTCGTAGTCAGGAGGTATGGGTTATAGGAAGATTAGTGGTTCAATTTAGAGGTTTTTCCCAAGACAACTAGTCCATACTACGGGTTGTAGTTTAATGGTACGACTCGTGGTGTGGAGAGTCGTAGTATGCATTTGAGGTTATGAGGTGTTGATCCTACGAGTGGTTGTACGACTCGAGTATAAAATCATGAGTCATGGAAATAATTAGATAATTGGTGAAAATGTTATGGTCAGTTACGGGAGGAACCCACGAGTCATAGGTTGATTGTATGAGTCGCGGTACGAGTCACATGACTTGTAGAGAGCATTTTCTCTGCTAAATCATTAAGGGTATTTTCGTAATTTTTAAGATACCAAGTCCTAAACTATGTCCTTTTGAGCTTGAAAGAAGTGTTTTAAGAGGGTTTAGCCTATATCAAGTCATTAGGCTTTCCCATGCATGTAAAGCTTTGAATTCCCTTAGAAGATCAATTTACAAATTCTCTCAATTCTTTCTCAATTCTCTTGTGTTTTCGAAGACAACTTGAGAATCAGTTTACCCAGGTATGTAGGGCTATGAATG
This sequence comes from Datura wrightii, assembly GCA_035772735.1. Taxonomy (NCBI): domain Eukaryota; kingdom Viridiplantae; phylum Streptophyta; class Magnoliopsida; order Solanales; family Solanaceae; genus Datura; species Datura wrightii. Next base: position 105,997,001 of record JASDFA010000007.1, read on the forward strand.
AGAGTTTCCTTTTACTCTCATGCTCAAATTTCTCCTCAAGTTGATGAATTCAAGTTCTAATTCATGTATATTATCTTATAGGGCTTTAACCCAATTTTATAAAACCCTCTATGATAAGTCTATGAGTCAATTCTCCTCTTGTTCCAAAGTATGTTTTAAGATTTATGGGAAGATTTTATACACAAATTGATTATAAATTCATGATTTCAAGTTTTAAACAATTATGCCCTATTCTGCATGTTTCATGAAAAGTCAGGTTGATGATTCATGATTTCAAGTATGATGAGATATCTAGCATAATTGAATGTTTATAAATTACCCATGTATGAATCCATAATTTTGACTTATGATGCCTACTTCAAGTATGCACAATTTTAAGATTTGGGTAAGCCTACACAAGTTATGTATGTTTTCATGATTTAGAGAAGGCCAATAAGATTAGCTTATTATATGTTTTGGAGTCAAGACTACCACTACAACTTATTATATGTTTTGGAGTCAAGACTCCCCATGTTTAGATTTCAGACTATGCATGTAATTATGATTTCAGCTTCGTTGAAAAAGGATGGGAGCACTATGCATATTTTTAGGTGTAGTGTCTAGCACTGAATAGGCTTGGGGTTCTTAGGTTCCTCAGTCTCAGAACTACGTGCAATATAGGTTTATATATTTACTTTGGGATCTCTCTTGTGAGTTTCCCCTGCCAGCAAGGGGCCTTCAGCTTGATATTGATATCATGGTAGCAGCCTTAACCCTGGCAAGATATTGGACGGCTCTGCCCACTTGAGTGTGATAGTTGTGTATCACGTAATCTCTATCGTGATGGTGTCGGTTATGACGAGTCTCCTATTGTTCATCATGATTTCAGCTATTCATGTTCATGACTTATGATAATATGTTTTTCAGCAGGTTCAACCCAATGTTTAGTTTATGAGCTTTTACTTATGATTTTAGCTATGATAAGTCATATATTTTTTTTTAGCTTTGGGTCATTCTATTCAGATATAATACTCAGTTTGTGACTATTTGTATATGTCTCAGATTGAGATTTCAGCATGCAGTCCTTACTCTCATGATCTACTAATTTATATTTATATGCATGATTTCAGTTAATAGTTACTCAGCATATTTTACTTATCTTGCATACTTAGTATATTTCAAGAACTGTCTGCATATTCTATATTGTATCATTTCATGATACAGGTCCGAGTGATCCGACTCAATTTCATCATTAGTAGCCCGCAATTCAGCTCAGTTCCCATTATTGGTGAGTTCTCATCTTCTGAGGACATTCAATTTGACATTTGATTATGTTATTTCAATTTCATATTTTAGTGAGATAGTTGGGGATTATGTCCCAGCAACTCATCAGACATTATGTAAATTTTCAGCTTTGTCGAGTGTTGACTTTGTTTATGATCGTTATGTTATTCAGAATTCTGCTTATTCATGTTTAAGATATCGGTTTTCACTTTAATAAATACTCTATGGTTGCTATGTGCATGCCATGGGTTGTCTTGGAACCATTCATGGTTCTAGGTATCGTGTCTCAATTCGGGGTCCTAGCTTAGGTCGTGACAAATTTGGTATCAGAGCAAAGGTCTATAGTATCCTAGGGTGTCTAAAAGCCATGTTGAGTAGAGTCTTTTCTGTAGGTATGAAAGGCGCCATACTTATGCGGGAGAGGCTATAAGACGTTTTAGGAAATTTCCCTTCTTTCATGATCTAAGTAATGCAATGAAGTATCTATCTATCTTTCTAACTCATGCTATATGTAGTTGCAGAAACATGCCTCCACGTCGAGTGAATGAAGAAGGAATGACAACAGAAATGGCCATGACAATGGCAATGGAGACTGGCATCAGCAAGCCCCACCAGCACCAACAGATCCTATGCATGAATAGGACACTCATGCAAAGTTTAGAGCGGCATTTCATATGTTGGCAAAGCTATGACCACTCAGGTCAATCAACAGGCGGTGGCTCATATTCCTCAGAATCGGAATGCAGTGGCGGCTAGAGTTTGATACTTTCTCAAGATGAATCCACTTGAGTTTCTGGGTTCGAAAGTGGATGAGAACCCCATGAGTTTATTGAGGAGGTGCAAAAGATCACCCAAATTATGGGGTGATTGGAGAGGAGAGTGAGAATTTAGCCTCCTATCAGATGAAGAGGGTTTCTTACATATGGTGCCACCAGTGGAAGGATGGTGGAGCAGTGGGAGCGATTCCCGTCAGTTGGGATGAGTTAGTGACTGCCTTCTTGGATAGGTTCTTCCCTAGAGATTTGAGGGAGGCGAAGGTGGCAGAGTTCGTCAACTTAAAGTAGTACCACAACACTGTCCAAAAGTATGCCTTGGAGTTTACCCGGCTATCCAAGTACACGTCGGAGATGGTTGCGGATCAGAGGGCTCATATGAGTAGGTTTATGAATGGAGTATCAGACTCATTGGTCAAGTAGTGCAGGACCGCTATTCGGAATAGTGATCTAGACTTCTCATGATTATTCATATACGCCCAGCAGATAAAGGCGGATCAGATGAAGGAGAAGGAGAGAGAGGTCAAGAGGGCCAGGACAGGGAGTTATGGACAATTCAAGCAGAGGTTCAATGGAGGTCATCCTCATCAGTCACACTAAAGGTCACCAACCCTAGCGCCATCATCAACTAGTGTTCTTTCTAGACCTAGGCGTGATTAGAGGGGTGGGGCATCAGGCATTAGAGGTCAGAGGAGCAAGTCAGGAGAGCCCAACATTCCATTTTGCGACAAGTGTGGTAGAAGGTACACCGGAGAGTGCCTCGCAGATTCAATCTCGTGTTACGGGTGTGGGAAGCCTAGACATCTGCTCAGAGATTGCCTTCAGCCAAATCTGGCAATAGTAGAGGTCGTGACCCAACCACCAGTTCAGCAGCTCTATCAACACGCTCAACTCAGCAGGGTGCATCCACTAGAGTAGGTGGTGGTCAACGTCAGAGCAGATTTTATGCCTTTTCATCTTGTCAGGAGTAGGAGGCCTCTCCAGATGTGGTCACCTGTTTGTTATGAGTATTCCATCTTAATGTGTATGCATTGTTAGATCCAGGGGCTACCTTATCTTTTGTGACTCCTTATGTTTCTATTAGTTTCAATGTCAGTCCGAAATCCTATAAGAACCCTTTTCAGTCTCTACTCCAATCAGTGGCTCAGTTATAGCTCGACGGACATACATAAATTGCCCAGTCACAGTCCTTTAGGAAGTTACCTCAGCCGATCTAGTAGAGTTAGACATGATCGATTTTGATGTTATCTTTGGTATGGATTGGTTGCATGCATGTCATGCCTTGGTAAAATATAGAACTTGTAGAGTTTCGATTTTTGGGTGAGCCAGTCCTAGAATGGAAAGGTAGTTTAGCTATGCCTGTAGGTCACTTTGTTTCCTACCTTAAGGCCAGGAAGATGATTTATAAAGGTTATGTGTATATTCCAGTTCAGGTTAAGGAAGCTACATCCAAAACCCCGACTCTTCAATCAGTTCCTATAATGTGTGAGTATCCGGAGATATTTCCTAATGATCTACCTGGAGTCCCTCCCGAGCGGGAGATTGACTTTGGTGTGAACCTTCTCCCTGATACACAGTGTATATCCATTCCTCCCTATAGAATAGCTCCATCCAAGCTAAAACATTTGAAATAATAGTTGAAAGATCTCCTTGATAAGGATTTCATCAGGCCTAGTAAATCCCCGTGGGGTGCACCATTTCTCTTTGTTCGGAAGAAGGATGGTTCCCTTAGAATGTGCATTGATTATAGGCAATTGAACAAGGTCATATCCCCAGAATGATGACTTGTTTGACCAACCTCAGGGTTGTAAGTGCTTCTTAAAGATAGACCTCAGATGCGGCTATCATCAACTCATAGTTAGGGAGAGTGCATTCCGAAGACAGCCTTCAAACTCGATATGGTCACTATGAGTTTTTAATTATGTCTTTTGGTTAACTAATGCTCCTATAGCTTTTATGGACTTGATGAATAGGGTATTACAGCTATATTTGGATATGTTCGTGATTTCTTCATAGAGGATATTCTCATAACTCTTAGAGCGAGGAGGAGCATGTTGCTCATTTGAGGATTGTGCTACAAACTCTCAAGGATCGCCGGTTGTTTGCTAAATTTAGTAAGTTTGAGTTTTTGCTGGACTCAGTAGTATTTTTGGGTCATGTAGATCAAGAGAGGTTGTGCAAGTGGACTCTCAAAATATAAAGGCGGTGAAGAATTGGCCTAGACCAGTTAATCCTTGGACATCATGAGCTTTTTGGGTTTAGCTGCTACTATAGGAGGTTTTTTGACAGATTTTCGTTCATTGAAGCACCGTTGACAAAGTTGACCTAGAAGAAGTTCAAATTTCAGTGTCAGATGCCTGTGATAAAAGTTTTCAGGAGTTAATGACTCGACTCACTTCAACCCCAATATTGACTCTATTACAAGGCAAGGATGGATTCATTGTGTATTGAGATTCCTCTGGGGTTGGTCTTGGTTGTGTGTTGATGTAGCATGGTAAGGTCATTGCATACAAAGTGGACATTGTCAATAAAGAACCCAACAAATGTTGGGGAAGAACCGAACAAATGTTGGGGTCGATCCCACAGGGAATAAGGTCAGGATATAGAAGAACACTAGTACTTAAGCTTTTGAGTCAATTACTTCCTAAAAGGGGGAAAATATAAAAGTAACAGGTAACAATGTTGAGAAGTTGAATGTTGATTCCAAATTAATGCAATTAACTAGGGTAAGTGTTCCCCATGGATTCATAACTACTTCGGGTTTTATACTTGTGATCTATCCAAATACTTTACTTGTAGAACTTATAACTAGGGTTCATTCAGACGAATGGTTCATCCCTATTCGATGACTATACTCAATCACAGGGTTAGGTCTCATGAGCGATTACACTTTAACGGTTATCAATTTATTCCAAATTGAACTATCCTGCGATGACAGCTCAAGTTATACAATCATCATAAAGATAAAGGCTTTGTTATAATTCTCTTTACCAAATCTCTACTTCTCTAGGTTCAAGCAGGTAAAGAATTCAGGCAAGTCCTAACGTTGCGCACCATTAATAAACATTAAAGATGAAGAGAATACAATATAAGCATTTAGTATTGGTTTACAACTTTCATGAACATTCATAGATGGGCATCGTAGTTTAGAAAACTTGAAAACAAAATTTATAAGATAAAACACTGTAAAATCTACCTATTAATCATAATTCATCATTCAAAACATGTTTAGATCATACCCATGATTAAAACTTAGGAATTCATACATCGAGTAGAAACCCCATGGAATCATCAATTAGAACATCATGAATTGAGAGGGAATTGGGCATGGGTGTGGAAAATTGCACCCACTCATAGCCTCACATACCTGAAGGGATCTGATTTTCACACTTCCTTGATAGCCCAAAAAGAATTGAGGAAGAACTTGTAGAAAACTAGACTAGATCGCCTCTCAAAACCCCTAAGCTTGCATGCATTAATTAGGATGGGCTTAGAATGACTTAACCCTTCTTAATACCCTCTATTTTAGGCTTAAAACAACTTAGTCTAGGCTTTAGGAAAATAGGAATTACGGAAAAGCCCTTACTAAATTCGCATGGAAAAACAGACTGCCAGTCCTAAAGAGGGACTGGACAAGTCGTCGTCAAAGGCCACGACTCGTGGTCTACAGTCATTGGCTTCACTAGAAGTTTCATCTAGATTGTCACCACGAGGCACTTAACAACCCATTACCGATGACCACGACTCGTGGTCACCTCCCATGCTCTGCACTACCAAGAAATCTCCTAGGATTAGTACGGGCGACATAATGACTCGTGGTGTACCTGACGAGTTGTGGTGATGACCCGTTAGGTGCACTACCTGAATTTTATCATCTTTCTTCCAACTCATCACCACGGCTCAGATGGCAACCCGTGGTGTTGACCATGACTCATGGTCACACTCGTGGTCACTTAAATTCCAAAATTTCAACCAAAGTTCAAGCCTCTCCCCATGAGACACTTAATGACTTATAGGGTTCCTGACGGGTCACTGGATAACTCGTCCTGTGACCTAGCGCAGAAATTTCTATTTTCTCCATTTCAACTCCCGGGTCTGATCTTAAGCTTCCAGGGTATTACACATTGACTCCGCATTATTTGTTGTTAGTATGTTGTAATGCCTGTTGGTGTGAAATGAATGTGCCTATCTTTCAGGTGCTTCGTCTTGCAAGTATTTTACAACCTTTGGGTCAATCTGTTGTATTTGCCATATGTAATTAGTAAAATATGCTCATTTGTAGGTAGTTACATTGTAGAACAGTGTTATAATTGCTTCAGATGTGAACTATTTTTTAATGTTTTTCTCCATGTGGTAGATACATATCTAATGATGGCAATCCAAATATTCTTTTTTGATTGCATGTGTAATTGCTTGATGGCGATCTGAGAGAAATGATAGATTATCCCGCCTAGAAAATGCTTTTTTCATCTGTTTCAAGAACCACCCGTATGATCGTTGTCAGAGTCTGCGATTCTAAACGCTAGAGGGAATATGTTGTTGTTTTCATCTTTTGCTACTGCTATGTAAAAAACACCGTGATATTTTGACTTCAAGAATATTGTGTCCACCATCATTATTGGTTTTCAATGTATCAAGCCATCAATTAATGCCCCATAAGCGGAAAAGGCATATAAAAACTTGTCGTCATTTGTGTACTTTAAGTTTATGTGTGTTCCGGAATTCTTCTCCTTTATCATGTGAAGGTACTTTGGCAGCATCTTGTAGTTATTTTCTAGGCTCCCTATGATAAAGTCATAAGCATGTTGCAACGAGCACCATGCCTTATGCTAACTAATAAGCAAGTCGTACCTGCTTCTCATTTCCTCTACTATAAATTTAGGAGTCATATCTTGTTGAGTGTCACGTACAATCTCTATTATGTATTCACATATGATCCTTGATGTCACAGTCCTCACGTCAGAGGTGATGAAGTTAATCAAGAAGGTGTGTCTTTTTTCAAATTTAACTACTTTGAAAAGATCTGAATTCTTAAACTTTGAACTATGAAAGCACCAAATGCAATTCTTATCAACACACCCTATGTAAAACCTCTTTTTTCATGATTTTTGCACCCTATACTGTTGATGAAGTATGATTGCAATGTTACTCATGCACTTCTTAAAATCATCCTTATTTTTAAAACATCTCCCAAATCAACCTCATCCAATGATGTGCTTGGTGTCAAAATTATTGTCTCAGTTTCTACTCTCTTCCGCTTCATTGTCTTTTTAATATTTGATGATTCTCCTTGAGTGTGTTCCATATTTGAACTTCCATTGAATTTTCTGCTACAGAAGACTCTAAAGGAATTGGAGTATGGATCTCTTCAATAATGTCAATTCGTATGTCATTGGATGTATATTCTTTCGGATCTTCTGGTATTGTATTTTGTTACGACCCCAGATAGGCAGGTCGTGTGAGCACCTACATCGACTTTACTCGATAGGAGAATCTTTTCCGGAACATTACATAAAATATTCAAAATTTCTCATTAATTCACAAAAATCAACAATAATTCAAAATATAAACAAAAGTTCCCAAAACCTTGACTTTCCTAGGATCTAGTCTAGACAGGTATAAGAGCCCTAATAGAATACATGAAAACACAAATGACCCAATTTCGTCTGAGAAGAAGAACACAGAAGCTGATGCTGAATACTCCATGTTAATCAAGAAACTTCAAACCTGCCACAACGTACACCGAAAATGTGTATCAAGGTAGTATCAGTACACCACACATATCTGATAACACTCAAACCACACCTCCTGCTGAAGTATCAAGCGGACGTTGTCAATAAAGAACCCAACTAGAGGTTAGGGTGGAACCCACAGGGAATATGGAAGATCTAGACTAATGCCGGTAAGTGAAATTGTTGGTTAGTTACTCCAAGGGGTTTCAAGAAAAATAATAATTAAAACAATGATTGAAATTGTGATGTAAAATCAAGAGTTAAGACTAACTAGGGTTTATGTTCCCCATGGGTTCATAACTGCTTCAGGTATACCCAGTGATCAATACCAATGCTTACTTGTAGAACTGAAAACTAAGGTTCATCCAAATGACTAGTTCGTCCCTACTGGACTCATGAGCAATTCCAAATTATCCGTTATCAATTTTTCCAAATTTAACTATCCTGCGACCACAACTCAAGTTAATACAATGATCATCAAGATCAAGGCTTTGTTGTAATTCTCTTTTCCTAATCTCTATCTCTCTAGGCTCCAACAAGTAAAGAATTCAGGCATGTCCTAACATTGCTCACTGTTAAGAAACGTTAAAGATGAAGAGAATATAATACAAGTGTTTCGTATTGTCTTAGAATCACTTCGTGCAAACCATAGTTTGTTATTTCACCATGGGTCCCACAACCCTAGTTGTGGAGGTTTTATCCTCTCATAATTAATAGTAAATTAACAACATTCATAGACAAACACATAAATTAATACTTATATATATGATAGGAAGAAACTCACTTGATTATTGCAAAAATAAGGAAGAATAATTCAAAAAAAAGTATCTCAATGTATTTCTTGAACTAAAACTTCTCCCATTTGTCCAACTTCGCTCTTGTCAAAACTCTTCAAAACTTATCTTCTCATTACATAAAAATAATGGGTATTTATAATAGTAGATTTATGCCTTCTCTGTTCCTTTATGGATTTGATTTGGATTGTAGCTCCTTTTCCCAGTTGAAGTAGGATTCACTTATTAGCTGCCGAACAGGACTGGTTCATTTCTCTTGGCATCACACAGGCAAGGGTGCTGCATCGCACAACATGGCTTGTATGCAGTGTTGCTGGTCACGCAGCATGGCCTGTGTGCCTGGATGCTGGTCATGGAGGTATGGCCAGTGCAGTGCTAAATATTTAAGCTTCGCCTTGTTCAATCCAACTTTTCATCTTCATTCCAAAAGCCTCAAATACATCCAAATCCATCACTTTATGCCTTGAAAGCATTTAATCATGTGCATTAGCTCTTTTCACAAATATATATCATAAAACACATGCAAACACACATAATTTATTCTCAAAAAATATAGTAATGTATAGGCAAAATATGGCTAAGAAGTCTGTAAATACACCCTTCATCACCACCCCACACTTAAACTATTGTTCGTCCTCTAACAATCTACTACTTTCCCTCTCAATTTAACCATAAAATTAATCCTACGAACAGGTTTACATGTACTTAGGGTCATGAGACAAATCAATAAAGCTTCAATAATTCACTCACATGCATATAGGATCAACATTAAAATTTCAAAGTTCGAAATCACTTAGCTTTTGAAAACTATTCATCAAGATATATTTTGGTCCAACATGAATTATATGTAATTTAGCAATCAAGATCTACAAAGTCTTACCATTGTTCCCCTCACAATTTGGAGAGATGCCCTTTCTCACACAAGATACAAGTCAATATAAACTTGGGCATAAATATAACAAAATTGCTCAGTCTCCCAAAGAATTCAACATGCATGCAAAAGATGATCCGTAGGCTTTCCCTTAGTGTAGTACTCCACTAATATAGAATTTTGAATCAAGGATCAATTAGGACTTAAATTGGTTATAATGTAGGCTAAGAGACGGGTAGGAACTATTTGGCCAAGATAGTGACTAATCTCCCTAAGCACTTTAATACTTATACTTTGATTTTTTTTAGTAGTTTCCTTAATCTCCTATTTTTCTCCTTATACCTCCTTTTATTTTTAAAATTTTCAACCTAGGTGACTAGTGGGGATTTTTTCAACATTGAGCTTAATTTTTCTTTTCATTCTTTTCAATTCAAAACTTTTTTTTCTCTTTCTCTTTCACACTAGCATCACCTTTCTTGTTTAGCAAATTTCACTTTTTCCTTTCCTTCTAATTTCCACACTTTTTAGATTTTCCCTTTACTTCTCCACTTATGCTCCTCTCATACAAAAATTTTTTCAAATAGAGTTCTCTAAGAGTCATTTGGATCAAATACAAGCCAATAAAACAAAAGGAGATTTAAGCTTGTAATATGGCTATCAAAAGAATAGGCTAAGGTTCAAAATGGCTAACTAGGAAAATTACATAAAGGTAGGTAAAATAGGATAAAAACAAGGCTACCAAAGAAACACCTATATCATTTCCAAAACCCATCATTCTTATTTCTCTTTGCACACACACCAGGCAAGTTCTAGACATCAATTTACAAACATGGAGTATATCAAAAATTCCTCACACATTGGCATAAAATGGTTTAACAATGGAAATCAAGATCACATAAATACATATATTTATATTGCATGTATAACATAATTAATCCCACTTTTTTCAAGTACAAGAGTCAAGTTCCAAAAGACTAAATGTATCTACCTATTTCATGCATTTTTGAGTGAATTTTTATAAAGTCTCAATGATACCTTAAGTGAAGCACCTACACCCCTAAAGCTCAAGTTCTTGTTCTTCCAATGACTAATTTACCCTTAAGACGGTCGTCATCTATCCATCATTCAGAAAAGTCATGACTTAATGACTAAAAACACAAAAATAAAAAATCTAGACTCTCTTTGGTTCTAAGGGACTATTCACCGGAAAAGTACCGAAAACAAAAATCAAAGGAACCCAAAGGAAAATAAAACTAAAAAAACTACTACAAATCAACAAGTATACAAGATAAGTCATAAATCCCAAAAACAACTAGGCCTGCCATGTGTAAATTTAGCTATTAAGGCATGCATAGTAATATGAAGTTCACTTCTCCCATCCCCACACTTAATTAGTAACATTGTCCCCGGTGCTAAACCAATAAAGCATAAAGTAAAAGAGTGAAAGAAGAACTCCCTGGGCCTCTACTCCTCGTCGTCTGTGGGGGAAAGAGCAGCTTCCCCCATCTTAGAATCCTCCTTCCCTGCATCACTAGACCCTATGTTAGAGTCTACTCTCGCCATCTCATCTTCTGTGGCCACGTCATCATCAATGGGCTCCTCAAATCTAGACCCAACTCTACAAAGGGATCGTGAATGTTCTCTCAGAGGATAATCCATGTTGGGCTGCTGCAGCTGCTCCTCAGTCACACCATTAATTCTCATCTGTAGCATTTACATGCCATACAAGTGACTCAACATGTTACCAATTCGCGCATTATGCTCATTGACAAAAAGGATTAGACTATTTACACCTTCGGGTTCTTTAGTTTTAGTCACATCAATTCCCCTAGGTTCATAAACTGGTCTATAATCTGGCTCTTCCTCCTCAATATCATGCCCACGCAGAAATCGGGTAAAGAGACCCCCAAAGCCCAAAGCTTTGGCCCTTTTTCACCCTTACTCTTCTCAACACATTTAATTATAACACCCACATTTATTGGCATCATATTCATTAGTGCATAGACAAGACAAACTATCTACCTAGTCACATGGGTTACATGCTTCTCGAGCACTAAACAAGCACAAATAATCTTTAACCAAACATGTGCCTCTCTATTCAGGTGAGCGTACGGGAATATAATATGGTAGCCAAATTGTTGGTGGTGTGTCCACCTTGCAACTGAGTTAGGGCCACAAAGAGTATGTCTAATTTCTCTATAGGGGGTCTCTTCACAATGTTCACAAGGGGTTGTGGGTCAACACTAGGCGTACCAAGCAATCTATTCAAAGAAAAAGGTGAAAAATTGATAATTTGTCCCCTAATTTTGACTTGGTTCGACCTCTCCTTAGGTTCCCAATTAACAAGAAATTCCCTCACAATATTTAAATTACAATCACCCGAAGCATTAAATACAAAATCAAGACCCAGAGTGTGCAATCTTCTACCATGTAAGGAAATACATATGCTAAACTTTTTCTATCAATGAATATGTCATGTGAGACTTTGATTCTTTATTCTCTTTAAATCATTTTTTACCTTCTTGCTCCATGACCCAGTGGAGCCCATAACGTCTCAATTGTTGTGGTGCCATACTCACATCTTCATGCTCCTCTCCACTAGTTCTCCTTGCTCTTTTTGAACCAATGATTGAAGAAGCCACTCCTTTGCCCTTGGTTGGTTTTGGTGCCATTTATGGAGGTTTCACAAGAAAAATGTTATACTTTGTGTTTTTTGGTGAAAAAGTTTGGAGGAATTTGAAGAAAAGATGAAGTTTTGGAGAGTTTTCTTGGTATTTTTGGGGTGTGCGGCTCGGATAGGTGAAGGAATGGGGAAAAATTAGGTTTTGGCTATTTAAAATACCCTCGTGGGTCAGCGACCCACTGACCAATGCATTTTTTTGGCCTGGGACAGTACTGTCGTTGAGGCGGTGCTCATCGCACCTCATTTCCTACGTGTCGCGATGTTCACTACCTCGACTAGTCTGCGCATCGCACTAGGCCTTGCAGTGCCTGTGCCTGCGCCTCGAACCAGGATTTGTGCTAATTGGCTGGCGCGCTGCTCTATGCATTGCTCAGTTGTTTTTGCGCCCCGTTTATAAATTTCATGCTCCAAATTCATTGAAAATTATGACCTAACACCTGCATACTTGAACAAACACATAAAAATGAAAAATCATCTTGAATTGCCTCCCAAGTAGCTCCTGATTTAACGTCACGGCACGACGTAGGTATCTTGATTACTCAGAGTTCATCAAGATACCTGTTGAGGTCGTGGTCACATTTGGTCGCTTGTTTTCCCACGCTAAGCTATGACACATTAGAAAAAGGAAAAAATATAAAATAAAAAATAAATACTAAAAGTTAAACACAAGCAATTAATCTAATCCTAAGTTGTATTCCCCAGCAATGACACCACATATGGACAATTCTCAGACTCACACTCCTGGTAAAGTATGAAGGGGACGTTGTCAATAAAGGTTGGGTCGATCCCACAGGGAATAAGGTCAGGATGTAGAAGAACACTAGTACTTAAGCATTTGAGTGAATTACTTCCTAAAAAGGGGGGAAGATATAAAAGTAACAAGTAACAATGTTGAGAAGTTGAATGTTGATTCCAAATTAATGAAATTAACTAAGGTAAGTGTTCCCCATGGATTCATAACTACTTTGGGTTTTACACTTGTGATCTATCCCAATACTTTACTTGTAGAACTGATAACTAGGGTTCATCCAAATGATTAGTTCGTCCCTATTGGATGACTAACTTAATCACCATATTGGGTTTCATGAGCGATTTCACTTTAATTGTTATCAATTTATTCTAAATTTAACTATCCTGTGACCACATCTCAAGTTATACAATGATCACAAAGATCAATGCTATATTATAATTCTCTTTTTCTAATCTCTACTTCTTTAGGTTCAAGCAAGTAAAGAATTCAGGCAGGTCCTAACATTACGCACCATTAAGAACCATTAACGGTTAAGAGAATACAATACAAGCATTTTGTATTTGTTTAGAATCACTTAGTGCAAAGCCTAGATCATTAATTAACCATGGGTCCCATAACCCTAGTTGTGAAGGTTTAAGCCTCTCATAATTAATAGTATATTAATAGCATTCATAGAAAAATACATAAATTAATACTTACAAAGATAATAGGAAGAAACTCACTTGATTATTGAAAAAATAAGGAAGAAGAATTCAACAAAAAGTATCTCGATGTATTTCGTGAACTAAAACTTCTCCCACTTGTCCAACTTCGCTCTTGTCTAAACTCTTCAAAACTTATCTTCTCATTACATAAAAACAAAAGGGTATTTATAATAGTAGATTTATGCCTTCTTTGTTCCTTTATGGATCTAATTTGGGATTTTTAGCTCATTTTCCCAGATGAAGTAGGATTCAATTATTAGCTGCCGGACAGGATTAGTACGTCGTGCCTAGCATCGCACAGGCAAGGGTGCCGCATCACTAAGCATGGCCTGCGCGCTGCGCTGCTAGTCGCACAAGTGTGGCTAGTGTAGTGCTAAATGTTTAAGCTTTGCCTTGTTCAACCCAACATCTTCATCTTCATTCCAAAAGCCACAAATGCATCCAAATGCATCACTTTAAGCCCTGAAAGCATCTAATCATGTATGTTAGCTCTTTTCATAAATATATATCATAAAACACATGCAAACACACATAATTTATTCCCAAAACATAGTAAAGTATAGGAAAAATATGGCTAAGAAGTGCGTAAATACGCCTTTCATCATGCCTCTAGATAGCTTAAGACTCACGAGAAGAATTACCCGACGCATGACCTGGAGTTGGCAGGCATGGTGTTTGCATTGAAGATTTGGAGACACTACTTGTATAGAGTGCATGTGGATGTGTTCACGGACCAAAAGAGCCTTCAGTATGTGTTCACTCAAAAGGACCTGAATCTGCGATAAAGGAGGTGGTTAGAGCTTCTCAAGGAATATGACATGAGTGTCCTTTATCATCCAAGCAAGGACAACTAGTGGCGGATTTCCTTAGTAGGCTATCAATGGGAAGTGTGTCTTACGTTGAGGATGGAAGGAAGGAGTTGGTAAAGGATGTGCATCGGCTTGCTCGTTTAGGAGTTCACCTTGTTGACTCGACAGATGATGGTATCATTGTTCAAAATGGGTTAGAATCTTCATTGGTGACTGAGGCTAAGGCTAGGAAAAATGAGGATCCTATCTTGTTAAAGCTAAAGGAAGTTGTCCAGAATTAGAATGTGGAGGTCTTCTCCTAAGGGGGAGATGGTGTACTTCATTATCAGGGTCATTTATAAGTTCCGGGTGTTGATGATTTGAGAGAACAATTGTTGCATGAGGCTCATGGCTCTCATTATTCAATCTACCCAAGTTCCCCCAAGATGTATCATGATTATGAGAAGTTTATTGGTGAAATGGCATGAAGAAGGACATAGCGGAGTTCGTGGTTAAGTGTCCAAATTGTCAACAAGTGAAAGTTGAGTATCAGAGACCTGGAGGTATGCTACAAGACATTAGTATCCTTACTAGGACGTGGGAAGAGATCAATAGTGACTTTATCATAGGTTTTCCTCGTACACGCCGACAGTATGACTATATGGGTGGTGGTAGACAGGTTGACCAAAGCAGCACGTTTCCTACCGGTCAAACTACCGATTAAGCTGAGGACTATGCTAGATTGTACATTCGAGATTTAGTTCAATTCCATGGAGTCCCTTTTAAATCATCTCAGATAGAGGTAGTCACTTTACCTCTCAGTTTTGGAGATCATTCTAGAAGGGACTTGGTACTCGAGTCAATCTTAGTATGACATTTCACCCGCAGATAGATGGACAGGCCGAGTGGACCATTCAGAATCTTGAGGATGTGTTGACAGCGTGCATGATTGATTTCAAGGGTAGTTGGGATGACCACTTGTCTCTCATTGAGTTTTCTTACAATAACAATTACCGCTCTAGCATTCAAATGCCTCCGTTTGAGGCTCTCTATTAGCGGAGGTGTAGATCTCCTATTGGTTGGTTCGAGGTAGGTGAGGCTATGTTGATACGACCAGATTCAATATATGAGGCCATGGAGAAAGTCCAGCTTATTACGAAAAGGCTGAAAACAGCTCAGAGTCATCAGAAGTCTTATGGGGATGTGAGACGGATAGATCTTGAGTTTGAAGTGAATGATTGGGTGTTTATTAAGGTGTCTCCTATGAAGGAAGTGATAAGGTTTGGAAATAAAGGGAAGCTAAGTCCCTGATATGTTGGTCCTTATAGGATTCTGAGGCGAGTTGACAAAGTGCCATATGAGTTGGAGCTACCAGCGGAGTTAGCCTCAGTATATCCAGTTTTCCATGTATTTATATTGGAGAAGTGCATTAGTGACCCGAACTTACTTGTCCTAGTGGAGAGCCTAGGTATGAAGGATAGCCTCACCTATGAGGAGGTTTTGGTTGAGATCCTTGATCGTTAGGATCAGAAGTTGAGAAATAAAGATGTAGCTTCAGTGAAGGTTTTATTGTGGAATCATCTTGTTGAGGGATCTATGTGGGAAGCCGAAGCAGATAGGATGGCTAGATACCCGCATCGTTTCCCTTCCAGCTCAGTTTAGCATGAGGTATCAGTTTTCTCCTTAGTGCTCTATTTAGTTTTATGTCAAGTTCATGTCTCTCAGATCCTTTCGTGTTATAACATGTATATATGATTCATGAATTCAGTTCAGTCATGTATTTCAGTCCAGAGTCAGTCATTCCGTCAATTTTCAGCTTCATATGTTTAGTATTTGAGATTGCAGTTCCTTTCCCCATCCTTTCAGTTTGCTAAATCCACATTCGAGAATGAATATTCCCAATGGGGAGATAATGTAACACCCCAAAAGTTCCTAAGACTAGATTCGGATTTGAAGTATGTTCCGCCGAAAAAGTCTGGAAATTTTCTCCAATATGACTGAAGGTACGAGTCGTAGGAAGACCCGTGGTTCAGTTTAGAGGTTTTTCCCCAAACCACGAGTCCATACTACGAGCCATAGTTTAGTGGTACTACTCATGGTGTGGAGAGTTGTAGTATGCATTTGAGGTTATTAGGTGCTGGTCCTACGAGTGGTTGTACGAATCATAGTATGGAATCACGAGTCATGGTAGGCGTCGTGGAAATAATCAGAGAGTTGGTGAAAATGGAATGATTAGTTATGGGAGGAATCCACGAGTCATAGGTTTATTGTACGACTCATGGTACGAGTCGTATGACTGGTAGTGAGCATTTTTCCTGCAAAATCATTAATGGTATTTTCATAATTCCTAAGTTCCTAAGTACTAAACTACGTTGTTTTAAGCCCTAAAAGGAGTGTTTTAAGAGGGTATCCTATAACAAGTCATTAGGCTTTCCCATTCATGCAAAGCTTTGAATTCTCTTGGAAGATCAATCTAGAAATTCTCTCAATTCTTCCCCAATTCTCTTGGGTTTTCAGAGACAAGTTGAGAATCAGTTTACTCAGGTTCGTAGGTCTATGAATGAGAGTTTTCATTTTACTTTCATGACCAAATTTCTTCTCAAGTTAATGAATTCAAGTTCTAATTCAAGTATATAATCTTATAGGGTTTTAACCCAATTTTATAAAACCCTCGATGATACATCTATGGGTCAATTTCCCTCATGTTCCAAAGCATGTTTTAATATTTATGGGCAGATTTTATACATCAATTGATTATAAATTCATGATTTCAAGTTTTAGAAAATTTTGTCCTATTAAGCAAGTTTCATGAAAAGTCAACTTTATGATTCATGATTTTATGTATGATGAGATATCTAGCATGATTTAATGTTTATAAATTATCCATATATGAATCTATGATCTTGACTTATGATTTCTACTTCAAGTATGCATGATTTTAAGATTTGGGCAAGTACACACAAGTTATGTATGTTTTCATAATTTAGCCAAGGCTAATAAGATCAGCTCATCATATGATTTGGAGTCAAGACTCCCACTATAACTTATGATATATTTTGGAGTCAAGACTCACCATGTTCAGATTTTAGAGTATGCATGTAATTATGATTTCATTTTCATTGAAAAACAATGGGAGCACTATGCATGTTTTTAAGAGTAGTATCTAGCACCAAGTAGGCTTGGGGTTCCTAGGTTCCCCGATCTCAGTTTAGATTTCAGCATGCAATCTTTACTCTCATAATCTTTTGATTTATATTTGTATGCATTATTTCAGTTTATAGTTACTCAACATGTTTTCCTTACATTTAATACTCAGTACATTCCAAGCACTGACCGTATACTCTATGCTATATCATTTCATGATATAGGTACGAGTGATCAGACTCAGTTTCATCATTAGTCTAGCTTTTCCTGCAATTTAGCTCAGTTCCCATTGTTGGTAAGTCCTCATCTTTCGAGGACATTCAGTTTGGCATTTGATTATGTTATTTCAATTTTAGACTTTAGCGACCTAGTTGGAGGTATTGTCCCATCAGCTCATCAGATAGTATAGAGGCTTATCAGACATTATGTAGATTTTTAGCTTTATCGAGTGTTGACTCTATTTTTGATCGTTATTTTATTCATACTTCCGCTTATTCATGTTTAAGTTATCAATTTTTCGTTTTAATAAATACTCTTTGGTTGTTATGTTCATGTCATGGGTTGACTTAGAGTCATTCATGGTTCTTGGTCCTGTGTCTCGGTCCGGGATCCCAACTTGAGTTGTGACATTACATGATGTCCCAACTATCTCGCTCAATTGGAGAAAGCCATTGTAAGACTTTCCAGAGCAAGAAATGAAAAGGAGTGATATCACTCGTGAGCCCCGTCAGGCTGACGGAACACTCTCTGGCGAGTCCCCATACATGAATACATATATACCTACGGTGGCACGTAGTTATGAGGTTCGAGGTGTACTTGAACCCCTAGCCTACTCGGTGCTACACACTATTTTCAAAACATGCACTTTGCTCACAATCATCATCGTGAAAACATACTTGATCTTGTATTGGCTATTTTTAAAATCATGAAACCATAATCATACTTTATATACATGAACTAGACATGGGAATAGCGCCACAATTGGCTATGATACACAAACTTGACTTTTCATGAAATCTATACATACTTGAATAAAGCTTCATAAATTTGAAATCATAGAATCATAAGTTTAAGAATGCGTAACATTCATGCATACTTGGAGAATTCATCATACATGAAATTATGGGCTTATAAGCTTGAAATTCATAGATCATACATAATAGAGAAAAATCACCATAAGGTTGAAATCATCAATTCATGAGGAATTTGAGAGTTAAATCTGCCCTAATTACCATATCTCATTATATGGAACATGAGAGAATTGAACCCATAGAGATATCGTGGATAATTGCAAGGAGCTGGGTTAAACCCCTAGAATTTCACATTTTAGAACTTGGGAAGTAGAGGTCATGGAATTTAGCTTGAAAAGGGAATGAGGATGGAACGATTTCCCCCATTCATAACCCTGCATACCTAGACTTGAAGAATCCTCAACTTGATTGGAAACCCAAAGGTTATTGAGATGAAGGAAATGATGAAGCCCTAGCTTCTCTTGAGGAGATTTGATCTTTACCAAAGGGTGTTAGGAATAGAATGAGGGTTTAGGATGATTAAAAGCTTTAAAAACACCCTTTAGCAGGCTTAAAACAGCCTAGTTTAGGACTTAAGAACTTAGGAATTATGTAAACACCCTTAAAAATTCGACTGGAAAAATGAATCTGACAGACCCAACGACCCACTTAGCAATCCGTTGGGTCTCATCATGGGTCGTTGCCTGACCCATTGCTACTGGTGCCATGTTTACCAATTTTTTGATCTTTTCTTGATGATTCACTTGATGATTCATTGTGTCACTTATGGATCACTTCACCACTTGTTATGACTCTTTTAAACACAATTTTTCTCGGCTTCACTACACCCAACGACTCACTTAACGAGTCGTTAAGTGGACTAATGGGCCACTTGATGACTCATCCTGTGATCTAATGCAGTTTTTCCTATTTTCTCCATTTCAGTCCTTGGGTCTGATCTTTGGAACTTTTGGGATGTTAAATTATCTCCCCTTTGGAAAAATTCATCCTTAAATGTAGATTAAGCATACTAGAATGGTAGGGAAAGAATTGTAACCCAAAACTGAACAACCATAGCTGAAACTGACGGAATGACTATCTCCAGACTAAGATACATGACTGAACTGAATTCATGAAACATACATGCATGTTATGACATGAAAGGAACTCAGAGACATGAACTTGACATGAAACTGAATAGAGTACTAAGGACAAAATTGGTACCTCATGCTAGAACTGAGCCTGAAGTTAAAAGATGCGGGCGTTTAGCCATTATATCTACTTCGGCTTCCTATGTAGCTCCCTTAACAAGCTGATTTCTCCACAAAACTTTCTACTTAATCTACTTCCTTGTTCCTAAGTTTTCGAACCTGATGATCAAGGATCTCAACCGGAACCTCTTCATAGAGACACATGGAACACTGGATGCACCGAAGTTAACTCTACTGGTAACTCCAACTCATATACCACCTTTGCTAACTCGCCTCAGAATCCTATAAGGACCAACATATCGGGCCCTATAAATATAGCCTCACCTACTTCGAACCATCCAATCGGCGATCTATACCTCCCCCCACAAAGACCCTCAAATGGAGCCATCTAAATGATAGAGTGATACCTGTTGTTATAGGTAAACTCAATGAGAGGCAAGTCATCATCCTGACTACCCTTGATGACCCTGATATCGGAGCACAACATCTCCCCCTTGGGATAAGACCTTTACTTTCTAATTCTGAACAATTTCCTTCCATTTTACTAAGATAGGACCCTCATCCTGCCTTACTTTAACTTCCATCACCAGTGAAGATTCTGACCTATTATGAACAATAACATCACCATCCGAAGAATATTTAAAGTGAAATCCTAAACGAGGAAGTCTATGCACATCCTTCACCAACTCTACCCTACCATTCTTGACATGGGACACACTCTCCATGGACAGCCTACTAAGAGCACCATCCATTACATTGGCCTTGCCCGGATGATAAAGGACACTTCTGTTATAATCCTTGAGAAGCTCTAGCCATCTCCTTTGCCCCAAATTCAGATCCTTTTGGGTAAACACATACTGTAGGCTCTTGTGGTCTGTGAACATATCCATATGCACCCTATATGAATGATGCCTCCAAATATTTAAGGCAAACACCACCCCTGCCAACTCTAGGTCATGCATCGGGTAATTCTTTTCATGAGCCTTAAGCTGTCTAGAGGCATACAGATGACCTTCTCATGCTGCATCAACACAGTACCAAGAACAACCCCAGAGACATCACATACACCATGAAGCCATCTGTGCCCTCCGGTAGGGTTAATACGGTGGCTGAAGTGAGTCGAGTCTTTAACTCCTGAAAGCTTTTCTCACAAGCATTCGACCACTAAAATTTGACCTTCTTCTGGGTCAACTTCATCAACGTGATGCAATGGATGAAAATAGCCAGCTAAACCCAAGAAGCTCCTAATATCAATGGGACTGCAAGGTCTAGGCCAATTCTTCACCGTCTCTATCATTTGAGAGTCTACCTGTACACCCTCACTATACACCATTTGACCTAAGAATGTTACTGAGTTCAACAAAAACTCACACTTGCTGAATTTAGCAAACAACTAATGGTCCTTGAGAGTCTGCAACACAATCCTCAAATGAGCGGCATGATCCTCCTCGCTCCTAGAGTATATAAGGATATCATCTATGAAAACAATCATGAACATATCCAAATAAGGATTGAACACCCTGTTCATCAAGTCCATAAAATTTGCTGGAGCATTTGTTAGTCCAAAAGACATAACCACAAACTCATAGTAACTATACTGAATCTTGAAAGTTGTCTTTGGTATGTCACTTTCCCTAACTCTAAGCTTATTATAGCCGAATATAAGGTCTATCTTTGAAAAGTACTTAGCACCCTATAGATGATCAAACAAGTCATCAATCCTGGGGAAGGGATACTTATTCTTGATTGTGGCCTTGTTTAACTATCGATAATCAATGCACATCCTAAGAGAGCCATCCTTCTTCCGAACAAGGAGAACTGGAGCACCCTATGGGGACTCACTAGGCCTAATGAAACCCTTATCTAAGAGATCCTTCAACTGCTCTTTCAACTGCTTTAGCTCGGCTAGAGATATTCTATAAGGAGAAATAGATATAGGCTGCATATCAAGGAGAAGGTCAATACAAAACTTGATCTCTTGCTCCGGAGGGACTCTTGGTAAGTCATCTGTGTACACCTCTGGATACTCACATATTATAGGAACTGACTGAAGAATTGAAGTCTCAAATGTAGAATCCTCAACTCGAACTAGATGGTACATACAACCCTTGGAGATCATCTTTCTGTCCTTGAGATAGAAAACAAAGAGACCTACAGGCACAGCTTAACTGCCTTTCCACTCTAGAACTGGTTCACTCGAAAAACGAAACTGTACCATATGGGTTCTAAAATTGACCAAACCATAACAAGTATACAATCAATACATATCAAAAATAACATCAAAATCGGTCACATATAACTCAACTAATTCAGCTGAGGTAACTTTCTGAACAAATCGTGATAGGGCAATTTATGTATGCCTGTTAAGCTAAAACTGACTCGCCGACAGGAGTAGATACTGATAAGGGTTCTGACAGGATTTCAGGACTAACATCGAAACTAATAGCAACATAAGGAGTCACGAAGGATAATGTAGCTCCTGGGTCTAACAATACATAAACATCAAGATGGAATACTCATAATATACTAGTGACTACATTGGGTGAGCACTACTGCTTCTGATGAGATGAAAGTACGTAGAACCTATTCTGGTGTTGCCCCTCACCTACACTAGAAGAAGCGCCCTATTGAGATGGGCAAGCTATTGGAGCTGCTGAAGTGGTGGCTGGGGCACGGCTTGTACGGTCACCCTGTCTACCAAAGGACAATCCCTGCACATATAGCCGGGCTTCCCACACCGGAAGCAAATATTTGAGCCAACCAAGCACTCTCCTAGGTAGTTCTTACCACATTTCCTACAAGCTAGGAAAGTGCACTCTCCTGTCATGCTCCTCTGATCACCTCGAGGTCTAGATGGACTGCTGACTGATAATGGAGCTAGGGCTGAAGACTTTTGGTAGGACTGAGGGCGATGTCCACCACCAAACTCTGCTGAGAGTACCAATAGCTCACTGTCATGGCCCTCTTGGCCTCTCTCTCCTTTTCCTTCATTATTTTTCCTCTATTTTCTAGGAAAATATCACCAATCCGAAGATATTTTTATCATTAATTAGCATGGGGGTCCTGCACTCCTTAACCAATGAATCTGCAACCCCATTCACACTTGCTCATATGAGCCCTCAAATCAGCAACCATCTTTGGAGCATAATTAGACAGTTGGGTAAACTTGAGGGCATACTCTTGAAGAGTCATATCATTTTGCTTCAGATTGACAAACTCGACTTCCTTTGCTTCCCTCAACTCTCGGGTAAGAATTTATCCAAGAAAGTTGAAACAAACTCATCCCAACCAACGAGGACTTCACCCACTCTCCTGCTCTCCTTCCACTGTTGGAATCATAGGTGAGCAACCCCCTTCAGCTGATAGGAGGCCAAGTCTGCACTTTTCTCTCCTAAAAAACCCATAACCTAGGTAATCTTCTGGACCTCCTTAACAAACTTATGTGGGTCCTCATCCACTTTTGACCTATGAAACTTAAGTGGGTTTATCCTAAAGATGTTTCGCACCCTAGCCGCTGCCGCATTCCCATTTTCATTTACATGAGATACAACCTGCTGGTTGACCTGGGTAGTCATGGTTTGTGCTAACATCTGAAATACAGCTCCGAACTCGGTATGAGTCACCTACTCTGGAAAGGGATCAACTGTAGCTGGTGAGCTGGTTGATTCCCATCACTATGGCCATTGTCGTTGCCATTTATTCTTTTGATGACTCAGCGAGGAGGTATCTTTCTGCAAACGCGTGTAGCATGAGTTAGAGGAGTAGAGAGTGGTACGTCATCGCACAATATAGATTATGAAAGAAGAGAATTTTCCTAAAATATTTTGTAGACTCTTCCCATAAGTGTGGCACGCTTCACTCCCATGGAAAATACTCTACCTAATGCGAATTTCAAACATCTTAGGACATACCTAAACCTTTTCTCTAATACCAAGTTTGTCATGACCTGAGCATGAACCCCGGATCGAGACACGAGACTTAGAACCACAAATAGCTCAAAGCTAACCCATGACACATACATAGCATGAACAAAAGCATAACTAAGGCGGAAATAAAACATGAACAACATAAAAGCGAAAGTTTGCATAATGTAACAACATAAGCTTAAATACGAGTCAACAATGCTGAACTGTCTATACATAGTTGTCTGAAAAGCCTCAAATCATACGATGAGATGATTGTTCAATATCCAAAACTAGCTAATTATGTTTGAAACTAAAAGACATAAGCAAAAGAGACATGGACCAAAACTGTCATCCTCGGATCATGAGGACTCACCAAAACTAGGATCGTACTAGACCAAAGTGGGAGTGAGCTCACGTCGGGACTAAGACTAGTCACCCAAACCTATATCATGATATGATATAGTATAGAGTATGAAGTTGATACTTTGAATGTACTAAGTATGTAGAAAAGTAAAACATGCTAGTAAAAATGATAATCTAAAATCATGAATATAAAATAAGATTGAACATGAGTGTACGAATAACATGCTAAAAGTCATACTCCTGAAATAAATGTAATCATAAGATATTCATCACAAACTGAACATAATGACCCAAGGTTTAGAAATATAAATCATATGGTGTACCATACTTCAAATCTTTAGTGAAAACTCATAAACTGATCCATGGGTCAAATATGCTATAAAATATAATATTATACGACATGAACATAAGTAACTTTAAACATGATGATCAATGGGAGGCTTCGACATAACCGACACCATCAAGATAGAGCTTACATAATACCCTAACTATCTCGCTCAAGTGGGCAGAGTCATCTTAAGTCTTGCCTAGGCAAAGAACGATAAGGCGTGATATCACTCATGAGCCCCATCGGGCTGGGGGAACACTCTCTAGTGAGGCCTCATACATGAATACATATATACCTATGGTGCCACGTAGTTATGAGATTCAGGGTATGCTGAACCCTAGTCTACTTGGTGCTAGACACTACTCCTAAAGCATGCACTTGGCTCATAATAATCATCATGAAAACATACTTGATCTTGCATGGACTAGTATAAAATCATGAAATCAATAATAATACTTGACATACGTGAACTAGCCATGGAAATAGAGCCACAATTGGCCATGATACATCAACTTGGTTTTTCGTGAAATCCATGCATACCTGAATAAAGCTTCATAAATTCAAAATCATAGAATCATAAGTTTAAGACTTCATAAAAAACCATGCATTCTTGGATAATTTATCATACTTGAAATCATGGGCTCACAAGCTTCAAATTCATAAATCATGCATAATAGGGCAAAATCATCATAAGTTTGAAATCATTAATTCATGAAGAATTTGAGAGTTAAATTTGCCCTAATAACCATATTTTATTAAATGGAACATGAGAGAATTAAACCCATAGAGATATCATGGATAATTGCATGGAGTTGACTAACTTGTAGAATTTCACAATTTAGAACTTGAGAAGTAGAGATCATGGAATTTAGCTTGAAAAGGGAATGAGGGTGGAAGGATTTTCCCCATTCGTAACCCTATATACCTAGGCTTAAAGAATCTTCAACTTGATTGAAGACCCAAAGGGGAATTGAGATGAAGGAGATGATGAAACCCTAGCTCCTCTTAAGGGGATTTGATCTTTACTTGGGGGTGTTAGGAGTAGAATGAGGGTTTAGGACAATTAAAATCCTTAAAAACACCCTTTATGAGGCTTAAAACAAATTAGTTTAGGAGTTAAGAACTTAGAATTTATGAAAACAACCTTATAACCCCAACTAGAAAAATGACTCTACTAGACACAACGACCCACTTAACAATCCATCCGGTCTCATCATGGGTTGTTGCCTATTGCCGCTAGTGCTAATTTTTCCAATTTTCTGATCTTCTCCCGACGCTTCACTTGACTATTTGTTGTGCCACTTAACGGATCACTTCATCACTCATTATAACTCTTTGAAACTCAACTTTTCTTAGTTTCATTGCACCCAATGACTCATTTAACAAGTCGTTAAGTGGACTAATGAGTCACTTGATGACTAATTCTGTGATATGGTACAGTTTTTCCTGTTTCTCCATGTCAATCCTCAGGTCTGATCTTAGGGACTTTTGAGTTGTTACATTATGGCCCATTTGGCTCTGGGGTTCTCTTTTTGAATGCAAAGGTGTAGCTGTATAAGACATGAGATAAACTCACCAATATGCAAATCACCGAAGAGGTTGGGATTTCTATTAGCCGGTATGCAATCACTAAGTTAGTGGCCTAAAGAAAAACTATGAGAGGAGAGATCCCTGTGCAAGCTGCTACATATGGCCTCTCTAAAAATAGATACTTAGCTCTTTGTATGACAGGGCCAAAATTTAATTCATACCTCATATTAATGAAATATCCTGAGATTGATGCTTTTTATTCTTCAGTTTTCAACTAACTCCAGATATATTATTCTGCCAACAAGGCCTAATCTCTAGGATTTAATACATTGCTTTTTTACTTTATTATTCTTAGAATAATTAATATTTCCTTTAGTGTGATATATTTTAGTACTACTTCATCACTATTATATATTATTATTATTGAGGTCGATTCAAGTCTAATTCCCTTAAACAACTTTGATAAATTCAACTGTTCCATTTTACAGGTAAACAGTTTAGCGCCTACTGGGGAATAGGGCAATTGTAGTGTTGTTTTGATTTCTCAACTGTCTATTCACTAACTTGCTATAATTTTCATTGCAAGGAAATTCCATTAACATCACTACAATAACCATGGAGAATATTGATGAGCAGTTGAATGCAAGCTAGGATAATGGCGGTGTGGCCCCAAATAATGAGCGGATTCTTTTTGGGCCACATGGTACACTACTGATTGAGGGGAAAACACCAAACAATAGTGGTCACCTTAGTGTGCCTCGATGGGAGTTTGATCTACATGATGCTAGGGAAAGGATTTCTAATGATGTGGATGAGTATGATGACGAGAGTCAAAGGAACAACAGAAATAGTGAGGATATGAGTCTGGAGGATATGATAAGGCTATTGGTCGCCCAGTAGGTTAAGATAATGAAACTCCTCACATGGAAAGGTCATAGCATAACCATGCTCCAACAATTAGGGGCTCACACAATCCAACTCCGAAAGTCCCAACCCAACTGGCGAAGGCGATTCTAGTAAGGTAACTGGATGACAGGGTCAGAAGTACGAATACTAGATTAGAGGCCGGGGACTGGAGGATCCCTAAGGAAGTGGAATCTGATAATCTTTGTCCAGCACTCAATATTGGCATAACATAGAGCTAGCCAATCCTAGCCTATAATCATATCAAATTCTATCATTTCCATCTCTACTAGGTCTTCAAAGATCTGGCGGTGAATAATCTCCGCTGTACAACCTCAATAAATTCTTCTCTGGACGATGGATTCACCAATAGGTGTATATAAAAAAAAGTGTTGCAGGAGTAATTTTGGTATTATACCAAACCTTCTTGCCACTAGCGGAGTAACATAAGAGAAAGTAGAGTCTAGATCTATCAACACATATACCAAGTGAGAACAAATACCTAGTGTACCTGTCACAACATCTGGCGACGACTCAAAATATTGTTGTCTTGCTAGTACATAAGTACGGTACTGACTATTGTAGGAATTGGATGTTCTTTTTCTGCCTCTACCCCTATCTTCTAAATTCTAGGGCCTACGCCTTGTAATAGGTGCAAGAGCATGTGACCCTACTGATGATTTAGACTGATGGTCCCAATCACTCTAATCTCTGGTCGGGCAGTCCCTCAGCATGTGACCATCCTGCTCACAAGAATAGCACACAGTGTAACCATATTTTCATCTCCCAAAATGCCTCCTACCACATGTAACAAAATGCAGTAAGGTTGGCCTTGTTTGATTTGGGCCTCTCTGTTGCTACAAGCTTGATGCCCGTGAACTCTCGCCTGTACCTGGCTATCCACGATGATCATATTTGTTGCCTTGCTGCTGCTGGGGTAAAGGCCTAGGTGGATTACATAAAAAATGAGGTATGAGCCCACCCTAAGACTCTACCTGTAAATCAGCGGGTCTAGCCCTCTAGTGTTGCTCTTAGATTACCCTTTCCACCATACACTATCACTATTTGAGCTCTTTTATGTCTTGAGCAAAGGCCTGAATCCGTGAGATATTCATGTCCTCTATCATTGCAGTTGTATTACAGGACTCCACATACTCTAGATCATGCCTTGTTATAAACCAGTATACCCTGACTAGCATCTACAAATGTTGGTACATATCTGGCAAAGATTCAAATATTAGTGCATACTCTCAGACACTCATTCTGCCCTACTCAAGGTGTAAGAACTGATCTATACTTGACTCCCGATTCTCTCCAGGCAAGTAATGGCATATGAAAGTATTATACCCTGGAAGCCCAAAGATTAGATCTGGGAGTTGAAACGGAGAAAAGTGTAAAAACTGGCACCAGGCACAGAATGATTCATGAGATGACTCGTTGGTATAGCCCACGAGTCATGTGTGACTCATGGGGAGGGAAGTGAGGAGTTTGGAAAATTTGGGAAAAGGATTCCCACGTACATGACCACGACTCATGGTCAGACCCCACGAGTCGTTAGGTCAGTCGTGGGGTGAGTAAGAAGTAGAAGAGAAGAGTGGAGGCAGTGTACATAAAGGGCAGTGACCACGAGTCATGGTCACCAGTAACGAGTCATGAGGTTGCCCGTTAAGAGCCCAGGAGACCTACTGAGCAGTGAACCTCATGAGTTAAGCCACGAGTCATGACCTGTGACCACGAGTCGTTAGGTCACTCGTTGGGACCACCTGACAGTTATTTTTTTGTGAATTTAGTAAGGGTTTTTCCGTAATTCCTAAGTTCCTAAGGCCGTCATTTTGAGTTATGAATAGTGACATTTAAAGGGGTTAAGTTCATTTTAAGCCTCATTCACTCATGCATGCAAGGTAGAAGACTTAAGAGGGTGATCAAGCCTAGCATTCATCAGTTTCTTATCAATTTCCTATTGGGCATCTACAGAAGTGTTAGAATCATCTACCAACAGGTATGTAGGGTTATGAATGGGTGATTCCCTTCACACCCATGCCCAATTCTTCTCTAAATTATGAAATTCCTATATCTGGTTTATGGGGTATTAACTTAAATGCATGAATCTTCTATTTCTATACATGGGTATGATTTGATTATGATTCTACTATTGAATTATGAAGCATGGGCAAATTTTATAATGTTTTCAATTTAAAATCATGATTCTAGTTTTATAAATTAAAAGACCATGGATGAAATTTTCATGAAAGATGAGATTTGTGATGAGTATATGATAATGATGAGATATTATGATGAAAAGTATGTTTTGAAGATACCCATGTTTACAATTATGCTTACGATAGAATTGTGTATTTTTAAGTGTGATAAAGCTTTGGGCAATGCCCACATGTCAAGTATGATTGATGGTTTTCCCGAATTAAGCTTACCACATTGTTTTGGATGGAAGACTCCAATTATATTTTCAAATCGTGGTATGTTTTGAGTTAAAGTTTTCCTATGCATAGCTTACCACATGGTTTTGGAGCGAAGGCTCCCAATTATTTTTTCAGCTTGTGTTATGTCTTGAGCTAAAGCTTCTCATATGCATGATTTCATATTTGAGATGTATTTGATCATTGAGATTCTTCATAGATGATGTTGAGCTTTTTTATAAAATGATGTAGAGCATATGCATATTTTGAGAGCAGTGTTTAGCACCGAGTAGGCTAAGGGTCAATCACCCTATTCCTCAGAACTATGCGCCATCGTAGGTTGAAATTATTATATATATTACTTTGGGACCTCCCTTGTGAGCTATGCCCTGCCCGAATGGGCCTTAAGCTTGATATCGATATCATGGTATCGTCCCTAGCCCTAGCAAGGCTTTGGACGGCTCTACCCACTTGAGTGTGATAGTTGGGACCATGTAAGCTCTATCGTGGTATATCGGTTAAAGGATGAGTATCCCATTATTCCTCATGATTTCAGATATGCATATTCATTACTCATGAGACTTATATATATTTATAAATATATGTGTGTTCTAAGGCAGGTTTGACTCAATGTTCAGCTTTACTGATAAATGTTAGAATTCATCTTTGAGTCAATCGATTCAATTATGATGTTATGAAATTATTTTATGTAATGCTATGAAGAGATCATGATTTCAGAAAGAATGCATGCAAGCCCTACTTTTAGACTCTTAATGTTTATGTTATGTTATGCATTGTCTTTAAATGATTTTGTTTACTTAAGTGGTTTTACTTACCCTTCATACTCAGTACATTCCACGTACTGACCGCATACTCTAAGCTGTATCATTTCATGATACAAGACCCAGCTCTTAGGTTTAGCCCCGCTCATAGTCTGACTTTTGAGATTGCATTCTTCATGTTGGTGAGTCCTTATCTCTCGAGGACTAGACTATTCAGATTTCTTTTGTGTATTTCAGTTTCAGTTTTGTGGAGTTAGTTGGGGTCTTGTCCCATCAACTCGTCAAGTTTAGAGGCTATTCAGACATATGTATCTACTCAGCTTCAGATTGTGTTTTATAATGTTATGCTAAGTTCAGGCTTTTGCTATGATTCTGAAGTTGCTTATTCAGTTTCTTTGATTGAGTTAGATGATTGCTTATTCCATGGGTTGACTTGGGGTCTCTCGGGGCTCCTTATCCCGAGTTACGATCCGGGCCCCATTCTATTTGTGACAGAAGGCCTCAAAGAAATTTGGACCAGGTTGGTAGAGGTAGATCCCTGCGTCTGGCCTTCTCCCAACTCTCATACCACAGAACCATTATATCTCGTAGTCGGAACATTGCTAACTCGATTGACTCTGTGGGTGAAGCATGCATAACCCTGAATATCCTATGCAACTAGTTTAGAATGTGTTGAGGGTCCTCTGTATGATCTGTCCTTATAAACTACAAAGTACTCAAGGCAAGAAACTCAAAAACCCTTGAACTTTTAGGTCCTTCGAAAGGCATGGTAGTTTCTGGTGCACTGGTTGTCGCTAAGCAGACATAATCTAAGACAACATATAAAATATACTCCTGACATCTTGATCTGAAGAAATAGGAGGAGCTGAAGATGGTGTTGGATTATCTATAGACCTCAGAGGCTCCTGAAGTAGTGGAGAATGTTGATGGGATCAAGAAGTCTCCTATTCGGCCTCAGGCTGGATCATCTCCACCTGTGGCACTCTACTAGTACCCTCTCTTACTGCTGTATCCAGCTCTCGGCCAGCTGTAGTCTATCGTATATCAAGCATCTCTATAGTTAGATATAAGAATATGAGCTTAGGAACTCAACCTTGCACAACTCAGCTCTATAGCACGATTTGAGCAGAAAAAAGGATAACCATATTATCATACCTCGTAGCTTCCTACTTATAAAATATGGTGCATAACACATTTATAAAGAAGACTGTACTAGAAACGACTTGCAGACTCCTTAGGATACAATGTTGCTCTTGTATTAAGTTTTTCATGCCCCTTTTTAGGAGGTGTAACTAGCACCTAATACCAGATTGACCCTAAGCTGACTTAGAAGAACTTAAGTACCTCTGGTGCATACCAACAACACAAACAAGAAAGAAAATAGGTAAATCATGACTTTAAAAAAAACACTTGGCCAACAAGGTTGCGTTACAACACCTATAAACATATTCAGTTAACCCAACAATTCATACCAATAATACAATCCTATTTGGGCCGACAAGACTACCATGCCATCTAAAATAGATAAAGCTGAAGATAAGCATATATATACATTCATACAAGCAATCAAGGCTACTAATTGAAAAAATGACTAGGCCAACCTGGGCAACAACGCATATCTATATATCTCATAGTCTGCAAGCCTCTAAGAGTAAATCATTGGCCGCGATAGTGCCCCGACCTACCCAAAAACCATATAGCCAAAAAAAATGCAAACCTGTCACGATCCAAACATAGGCCCGAATGTAGACATGGAACCTAGAACAGTACATGGCTCTAAGTCAACCCATGGAATGAACATGATAACTAAAGGCCAGCATAAAAAAACTGAAAACTAAACTCTAAAATAGCGGAAGTCTGAATAACAAAACGTCTATCCAATAGAAATATCATAACAACGAATCTGAAGCTGAATATATAAGTCTATGTTTGAAAAGCCTCTACTAACTGACGAGTTGCCGGGACAAGCCCCCAGCTATCTCTAAGTCTGAAACAAACTGACATGACAATGCTAAAAGATAAATGTCCTCGAAGATGAGGACTCACCCAAAGCAGGGTCCGAGCTGGAACGAGGGCTGAACTAACGGCGCGTCTGAGCCAAATCGCTAGGATCCATATCATTAAATGATACAGCATAGATTATGTGATCAGTACTTGAAATATATTGAGTATGAAAGGTAAGTAAAACAAGATGAATAAGTATAAACTGAAAGCATATACATCATAAATCATAACATCATAAGATTTTAAGAGTAAGGACTGCATGTTGTTATCTAAAAACATGGGTAGACATAAAATGGATCTCATAATTGAATCAAATGACCCAAAGCTGACCTGAAATTCATATGTAATGACCTATAACCTGATCATGGAGTCAAACTTGCTGAATATATAATATCATAACTGATAAACATGCATAACTGAGATCATAAGGGATAATGGGAGACTCGTCATGTAACCAACACTATCACGATAGAGCTTACGTGATCTCAACTATTACACTCAAGTGGGCAGAGCCATCCAATGCCTTACCAAAAGCTAAGGACACTACCATGATATTGATATCAAGCTGAAGGCTCATTCGGGGCAGGGGAAGCTCACAAGGGAGGTCCCAAGGTAACTGGATAATCCTATGTTGGCACGTAGCTTTATGACCCCGGGTTTTCATGAACCCTTAGCCTACTCGGTGCTAGATACTGCTTCCAAAAACATGCAAAGTGCTCTCCATCTTTTTTCAACGAAGCTGAATCTATCATTTATCAATGAAGTTGATAATGTGATTACATGCATAATCTGAATATCTGCATATGGGGAGTCCTGACTCCAAACATACCATAAGCTGAATAAGGGAGTATATACTCCAAAACAATATGGTAAGCTAACTTATATAACTGAACTGAATCATGAAAACATGCTAAATCTAAGTGGGATTACCAAAATCTGAAGATCATGCATACTTGAAATAGACATCACTAGTCAAAATAATATGTTTATATATGGGTAATGTGTACATACATACACGCTAGATACTTCATCATACTTGAAATCATCAATCAAAAACTAGACTTTTTCATGAACTTACATAATTGGGCAAAATCTTCTAAATCTTCAAAACATAAATTTATAATCAATTTGTACATAAAACCTTTCCATGAATCTTAAAACTTAATTTGAAACATGAAGGCAATTAACCCATAGCCGAATCATGGAGAATTTCATAAAATTTGGATAAAACCACATAGGATCATGAAATTGATCTAGAACTTAAATTTATAGAATTGAGGGGAATTTTGAGCATAAGAGTGAAAGAAATCCTCATTCATGGCTTCACATACCTAGGTAAGATGAATCTACACTCTTCTTGAAAGCCCAAGAGATTTGAGAAAAAACTTGAATACTTCTAGACTTGATTTTCAACTCTTAGTCTTGCACACATGGGAGGGAAAGGTTTAGAATAGGCTAAATCATCTTAAAACCCTCCTAACAATGCTTAAAATGACATAGTTTAGAGATTAGGAGCTTAGGAGTTATGCAAATGCCCTTACTTAAATCGCAGAAATAGGGACACTTCCATTTGGAGGGACTGGATGAGTCGTCATCCTGTTGGACAACTTGTTGTCCACTCTCGTCATCACCACAGGAAATTCCAATTTTTTTTCCAACTTTGTCCAACCAACGGCCAATCTGACGAGTTGTGAAGTGACACCACGACTTGTCCTTTCATCCGTTAAGTCCCTCTAAATCAAGTGATAATTCTCAAACTACACTCCTCATTTAGAGAGAATATAAGCGATCATTTTATCAAAACAAATAACCGACGAGTGTCGGGATTGAATCCCACAAGGACTAGAGAATGATTTGCACAAGAGTTGTTTAGCGAATTGAATAGATTCGCATCCAAGCTTGGGGGAAGTGAAGTCCAAAATATTATGGATTATTAAATCAGCTAATCAAGGGAGCAAGATAACCAATATCAAGAAACAATAATGAGTAAAGTCTAGAGGTGTGGTGTAGATGGGATGTCAATCAAATCTGGATTTACTAGATAGTCAGATTATTACTAATATGTGTAAATAACCTAGGAAAAAGATGGAGCCCGATGTTTTTCAACCAATTGGGCTCCTTATCCTCGAGTCCTCTTGAATCTCAAGGCATAATACAACTATACCAATATGGTTTGGATTAGAGGTTGAGCTATTTCTAGCCATCATCCTCTAAAGGATTATGATCATGGATTTTGGCTATTTCTAGCCCAATCCTGCATAATCAAATCCCAGTCTACTATTAAATTCTCTCCAATTACTTAATTCTTCTTTTTCAAGCTAAAATCAAGTAATAAAACAATACCCATATTTTCAACTATAAGAAATCAACAATAATTTTAAGAGAATTCAATAGATTTACACTAATTAAATAATAACAAGATGAATCTAGCAATACCCAATCCAATTAAACACCCATCATCACACACCTCTCGCTGTAGATTTAGCTACTCATAATTGAGAAACACGATAGCATATTCATTAATAAACTCAATAATTTTATCATTAGGAGTAAGCAAAATCAAACTCACAATATTTATACAATAATAGTTATACATTGCCGAAAAAGAAGATGAAGATGAAAAAGCAATATTCAAATATTTATTTCTTCTCCAATGGAGTTCTCTCTCTCTCAAAAAGTAAAGGAAATATTAAATGATATGTTCAGAGTACTTTTTTATAGAATATCTACAAAAATAGCGCAAACATTCTCCTTCCTTTTCAGGGCTGGACGTTTTTGCCCTTTTCAGGCATCTCCTCACTTGTGATGGAACCAGTGGTTTGTCGGTTGCTATCTGCGAGCTACCGGTTGCTTTCCTATGTGATCTAGTGAAGTTCAAGGACTTCTAGCAATGCCTTCAATGGTTCACCGATTTCCATCCATCAGCCACCGGTTAATTTCATTATTTGTCCAACAAAGTCCAGCACCTGTCGGTGATGAAACCGGTAGATCACCGGTTACTGTCTACAAGCTGTCGATTGCAGTTTCTCATCAAGCCAGTGGTTGCCTGGGGTTGATCGACGTTTCACCAGTGTCCTCCGGTGGAGCACCGATTTTCACCTAAATTACATCCTTTTTACTCCAATTCATGCTCCTTCTCTTCAAGTCAGATACTTGCACATAAAAAGGCAAAAAGGGCATAAAATCCAACTAAAAGACTCAAAAGCTAAGCTAAAGCTCATGCTTAAGAGCCTAATGAGTTGGTGAATTACCAACTCATCAAAGCCCCGAACTTGAACCATTGCTTTTCCTCAAGTAATGCAATTTTTATCAGTTGAGCAAAAGGAATGACATGTCACTCTACAAGAGTCTATGCATCAATGAACACTTATTCTATGACAATCCAAAAAATGCTCACCAACTCATAGAAAAAGAGAAGCAATTTCCACCTTAAAATGTGAAAAAGTTTCAAGAGGCAACCACAATTCAAAAGCATGATTCACAACTGCTTTCATTTTGTAAAACAAAAGCATAACTTATCTAATCAACTACATGTCACGCCCCAAAATTGGGGTATGGCGCAACTGGCACTCAATTTAGGATCGATCGAGAAGTCGACTGTATAGCATCTATAAATGTAACACTAAGACTGACCAATCCACCTGTCACAACCAACCAAGATAAATATTGGGCCAATAATGCGTTGACAATTATAAATATGCAACCTGGAAAGTCGACAAGACTACAATAAAGCTAAGCAAAGCAATGAAAAGCCAACACGACTATACAAACTAGTCCACATCAGCCTCTACAGAGTAAACAAACTAAAATGCATGGGACAGGGCCCCAACCTACCCATGTTGTAAACAAAACTCAAAATAGTCCAAACTAGGACATGGCTCCTGGAAGAGAGGAGCATACCACTAATCTGCTGAAATCTAGCTCCTACTACGTCCGATGATCTGAGTCTCGGCCTGTACCTACAGCACGATTGTAGGAAGGGTCCCAAAGTGAAGGGACATCAATATCAATAAAGTGTATTGGTATGTAAGGCTGAAAACTATAAACATGTAAGATAAAATGATAACTGATCCAAAAACAAGGAATAGTAACAACTCGGAATCCTAAAAATAGAAACCTGACAATAACTCATTATTAAAGTGTAAATGTAATCATCTAATGCACAACAAAGACTATAACTGAAATCCCAGTAGGCAGCCAATAATAAAATCTATATACAATTCGTCCAGCCAGTATACCACACCGGGGTAAAAATAAAAATGCCTCCAGCCGGTGTACCACACCGGGGTAAAATCAATCCAGCCAGTGTACCACACCGGGGTAAAATAACAACACCTCCAGCTGGCGTACCACACCAGGGTAAAATCAATAAATCTTAAACAAAATCATAAATGGATCTGATATGTCTTATACTGGACCAACTTAATACATACAACATAGAAATGACGATTACTAAACATATGGCCTGTATAGGCCTGCTACGTGATGCATAACTGCATGTGAGTTCATATAACCTGTAAAGCTAGAAAATAGAACTTAAATGCATGTATTCTAAACTTGTATGAATCATAAGGAACTGCGGATGACCTAAGAGTTTCAACAAGATTTA
The DNA here is from genome assembly GCA_035772735.1 of Datura wrightii. Taxonomy (NCBI): domain Eukaryota; kingdom Viridiplantae; phylum Streptophyta; class Magnoliopsida; order Solanales; family Solanaceae; genus Datura; species Datura wrightii. The sequence goes on from JASDFA010000007.1 coordinate 106,033,563, forward strand.
TTGATCGTGTTCGAAGGACATTAGAGCTCGGAGACTCGCTAGCTTGGTATTCGGCTTAAGGGAAAAGGATTATGAAATATCCCCTTGTCCTGACCTATTTCATAACATACGCATAAAATAAAGGACAACCGTAACCAAGTAATCCTATTTTGATAAGCTCGTTTACCCTTAATAGCTTGTGATGTCTTTACGTGGCTTAAAATCGTTTACACGTCCTCATCTTGGCTCTTTCACCAATTTTAGGTAGCAACCAGACCTTTAAACACATTAAAAATCACATATATATAAAAATGACATACAGTAAGGACCAGCTAACGATGCCCATGCTGAGGGGTCTCCAACTCAATGTACAACTACGATAACAATCAACACAATATCACACTTTAGATGTCTCACTTCGGCTACGCATAATCTTAAGATTTAACCTCAATAAAACATGAAAATTTAGAGATTAAATGAAGCTTAACATACTTACTAAAGACTTTTAAAGAGGTTGCTGCCTCATTCGATTCACAACACACGAATCGTGCTTAAAAGAACGATAGACGGGGCGCTTTACATACCTTTTTTCCGATGAACTTTTCTCTAGCCGATTTCCTATTTCAATGATCAGCCTTAAACCTCCTTAATCCAGTGGTTTTATAGGCAAAAGAAAATCTTAATCTATAGCAAAAAAATTCAGCCAAAATAACTAACCAAAGGCAGTCACAACAGCAACAACAACACACGGCAACATCAACAACATTTTGCTATTTTCTCAACTAGTTTGCAGTAACTTTTGAGGGAGAAATAAGAGGAAATTTTACCTTAGTTTCTATGTAATTATTACCCTCAATATGAAGTATAATTCCAGCAAAAGAAACAGCCAAATATCCTAAGTAAAACGAATAATACTCAGCTCACAAACAGTCCATCGGCAGCTCACTTAGCTGCCAATTTTCAGATTTTTGCTTTGCAATTTTAGAGGTGTAAAAGGGGAAAAATCCTTACCTTTTCTCCCGGTTTCAACACCTACTCAAAGATGTCTATATAGGAAGTCCAAATAGATTTTGAAATGCATAAAAACTCCTTAAAAACCTTGCCAAAACGAGCTCCAAAACAGCCCCTAGCACACTTGGCAAAGTAATCTCAACTTATCTTGTGGTTTTCTTGAACTTTGTTTGATGTTTCTCCTTTATTTTCTTAGTCCTAGCTGTTGGAATTGAGAGAGAAATGGAATCCTTAGCAAGATGGTCGATTTAGATTTAGCTGAAAATGTTTTCTACAAGTGAAAAATCAGATTTTATGTAAATAGGGTGGTGGAGGCGCTAGGGCGTCATGCCCGCGTCACCGCTCATGATGCTTTGGTAAAATGCTCACAACATCTTACTACGAACTCCGATTGACAAGAAGTTTGATGTTCTGAAAATCAGACTCAAAGACCTTTAATTTTATATGTTGTGAGGCTTCTAATTCATTATATATTGGGAGATATGGTCGTTTAAAGTTTACCCTTACTTATGAACTTCACATAGTCTTTGGTTTTCCGTTCATACACATTTCCCTTGTCATCTACCACTAATATACAACCCATACTTTCCTTAACCTAGCATACAAACATTAAATAATCAACAAAAAATATTCGGGGTGTAACATTCTCCCCCCTTAGGAATATTCGCCCCGAGTAGAAATTAATTTCACTTAATATGCTTCGAAGTAGATACTCAATAACTTAGGTATCAAACACATACCGCAATATCACGTCGACATCATGAATAGGTTAGGATATTTCTTCTTCATTTCCTCCTCAGCCTCCCAATTCACTTCCTTGATGTTATAACTTCCCCATAATACTTTAACTGAAGAGACTTCTTTGGCTCAAAGTTTCCGGACTTGCCGGTCAAGAATAGCTATTGGGACCTTAGTGTAGGTCATCTCCTCAGAAATCCGGACATCATCGATCGGCATAACACGAGTTGGGTCTCCTATACACTTCTGCATTCGATACATGAAATACTGGGTGGACTGCTGCTAACTCTGGTGGCAACTCCAACTCATAGGACATTTTGCCTATCTTGCAGATAACTTTGTAGGGCCAACATATCTAGGACTCAGCTTGCCTTTTTGGCGAAATTGCATGACGCCTTTATAGGCGACACTTTCAAGAAGACCTAATCATTAACAACAAACTCCAGCGCTCGACGGTTTACATCTGCATAAGACTTCTACCTGGTCTGGGTTGTGTGAAGTCGATCTCTAATAAGTTTCACCTTGTCAATAGCTTGCTGCACTAAGTCTGGCCCCAATAACTCTGCCTCACTGAGTTCAAACCAGCCCACTGGTGACCTACATTTTCGCCTATATAAAGCTTCATATGGGGCCATCTGAATACTTTCCTGATATCTATTATTATAGGAAAACTCAATCAAGGAAACATGATCATCCAAGCTTCTGCCAAAATCTAAAACACAGGCACGCAACATATCTTCAAGCGTCTGAATGGTTCGTTCATCCTGTCCATCTGTCTAAGGATGAAATTTTGTACTGAGCTTACCTGAGTGCCCAAGCCTTTCTGGAAAGACTTCTAGAAGTTTGTTGTGAACTGAGCACCTCTGTCAGAAATAATGGACAAGGGGACGCCATGTAATCGAACTATCTCCCGTATATAAACCCTAGCATAATCCTCTACAGCATATGTGGGCTTAATTGGAAAGATGTGAGGTGATTTAGTTAATCTATCAACTATTACCCAGATAGAATCATGGGTCCTTCTCATTCAAGGCAATCCTGTAATAAAATCTATATTAATCACCTCCCATTTCTAGGCTGGAATTTCTATATCCTGCACCAGACCTCCAGGCCTGTGGTGCTCAACCTTCACTTGCTGGCAATTGGGACACTGAGTCACAAGACTGGTGATGTCCTTTTTCATGCCAATATAGCTGCCTCAGGTCAGGATACATCTTTATGGCCCCTGGGTGTACTGAATATCGAGAATAATGAGCTTCATTCATAATTTGTTCTCGTAGTTCACCCACATTAGGTACAATAGATGGCCCTGGTATCTAAGAACTCCATCGGGTCCACAATCAAATAGGCTCTTCTTCTGTCGTAGTATACTGTCTCTCAATAAGACTAACTCTGCATCATCATATTGTCATTTCTTAACTTCCGCTATCAAGGATGACTCTGTTGTGTTTTTGACAATAACACCCCCATCTTCGGCATCTAGTAATCGAATCTATAAGTCATCCAATTGTTGTAGAGCCTTCGTCATTTCAATCCTGTCAACCTGAACACGACTCAAGCTACCCATAGACTTGCGACTTAGTGCATCAGCTACAACATTTTCCTTGCCCGTATGATATAAAATGCTAACATCATAATCTTTCAGCAATTCTAACCACCTTCTATGGTATAAATTCAACTCCTTCTGCTGAAATAAATATTGGAGGCTCTTATGATCGGTGAAGATATCAACATGTACCCCATATAAGTAGTGGCACCAAATCTTCAATGCAAGTACCACTGTGGCCAACTCAAGATCATGGGTGGGATAAATTTGCTCGTGCTTCCTCAACTGTATAGAGGCATAAGCAATGACCTTTCCATGTTGCATCGTAACACAACCTTACCCAACTCTCGAAGCATAAAAATAGACCACCTAACCCTTGACACCCTCTGGAAGAGTTAGGACAGGTGCTGAAGTCAGCCTATCCTTCAACTCCTGAAAACTTCGCTCACATGCCTCTGTCCACTGAAACTTAGCTGCTTTATGAGTCAACTTTTTCAATGGCGCAGACATAATAGAGAAACCTTCCATAAATCAATGATAATAACCTGCTAATCCCAGAAAGGTATGAACCTCTGTAGGATTCAAAGGTCTGGGACAAGTCTTTACTGCCTCTATCTTCTGACTATCCACTCTTATACCTTCAGCTATAATTACATGAACAAGGAAATCCACAGATGTTAGCCGAAACTCACATTTAGAAAATTTAGCATATAACCTGTGCTCCTATAGAGTCTGTAATACTGCTCTCAAATGATCTGCATGCTCGGCCATGGATCGCGAGTAAATCAGAATATCATCAATGAAGTCGATCACAAATACATCAAGAAAAGGCCTAAACACCCGATTCATCAGGTCCATAAAACCCGCTGGGGCATTAGTAAGGCCAAATGACATCACTAAGATCTCTTAATGGCCATATCTAGTTCTGAAGGCAGTCTTAGGGATATCAACTTCCCTAACCCATAAGTGATGGTACCCGAATCTCAAATCAATCTTTGAGAAGCATCTGGCACCCTGTAACTGATCAAACAGGTCATCAATCCTAAGAAGTGGGTACTTATTCTTAATCGTAACCTTATTCAGCTTCCTGTAGTCAATACATATTCTTAATGACCCATATTTCTTTCACACAAAGAGAACTGGTGCACCCTAAGGTGATACACTAGGTTGAATGAATCCCTTCAAGCAGATCTCCTAACTGCTCCTTTAATTCCCTTAGCTTTGCTAGAGCCATTCTATAAGGAGGGATCGATATAGACTGAGAACTTTGAAGTAGATCAATAGAAAAATCTATCTCCCTTTCAGGAGGAATTTCAGGCAAATCCTCTGGAAAGACCTCGAGGAACTCATTTACAATAGGAATTGACTGGAGAGTTGTAGGCTCACATTACAAGTTTCTTACCCGAACCAAGTGAGAATTAAAACCTTTGGATATCAAATTTTGAGCCTTAAGGTATGAAATAAACTTACCTTTAGGTGTAGCGGCATTACCTTGCCATTCCCGACTGGCTCGCCGGGAAAATTGAATCTGACAACCTTAGCTCTGCAATAAACATTAGCATAACATGCCGCCAACCAATTCATACCCAAAATGAAATCAAAGTAAACCATTTCAAGCTCAACTAGATCAGCTAAGGTTGATCTATCACATACCAATACTATGGAGTTCCAGTAAACTCGTCTAGCTAACACAGATTCGCCAATTGGCATAGAAACAGCAAATGGTATAGATAATAACTCAGGGACTGTTTCAAACTAACTCACAACCAATGGTGTAACATAAGAGAGCGTAGAACTAGGATCAAGTAAGACATATACTGTACGAGAATAAATAATCAAAGTACCTATAACAACATTAGGTGAGGCCTCTAGGTCCTATCGACCGCCTAAAACATAAAATCGATTTTGGGTTGTCCCCGAACTATAAGCCTCTGTCCCTCTTCCTCTTCCATGACCTATTTCCAGCTGAGGATCAGGTCTGGGAGGTCGAATGGAGGATGAAGAAGCAACCGCTGATCGCGCCTGATCCACCTCAACCCTATCTGAACAATCCCTCATTAAGTGCCCTGGTTGCCCACAACAATAACATACATTCTGCCCCTGATGAGACTAACCTGAATGAGATTTCCCACACTGAGGACAAGGAGGTAATGGTGGTCGCCTCTGCCCCGCCCACTCCTATTGTCGAGAGCTAGATGGAGCTAGGCCTTGGTCTCTTCTGTTTCCCTGAAACTGAGATGAGGCGCTCCCTACAGGCTTAACTGACTTCCTGGATGACTGAGCCCCTGGGTCACCCTGTGGCCCTCTGTAAGAACCCACAGTGCTAGGTCTTTTTCGTTTCTCCTACTGTCTTCGAGTATCCCGTAATTGATGAACCAAATCCTCTGCCGTCTGGGCGAAAGCCTGAATTCATAAAATGTCCATGTGCTCCTGAGTAAATACCCCCAAACAATCTCGAGCTATATGAAGCCCCAACCCTAACACGAACCGATGAACCCTATCCTCCATTGTATGAACCATGTGCGGAGCATACCTGGCAAGAGAATTAAACCGAAGACAATACTCACGCACACTTATATTTCCCTGCTCTAGGTGCAAGAACTGCTCAGCTCGAGCCTATCGAAGCTCCCATGGTAAATAGTGGCGCATAAAGGCCTCGAAGAACTCTTCCCACTCAGCTGGCGGTGCATCAGCTCCTCTGGAACGAGCCCAAGCCTCATACCACAATACAGCCACATCATGTAATCTGAAGGCCGCCAACTCTACTTCCTCAGTCGTTGTTGCTCGCATCACCTTTAACACCCTATAAGTTCGATCAATAAAGTCCTGAGGATCCTCGCTCGGGTCTGATCTTGTGAATATAGAAGGGCTCAAACTCAAGAACTCGCGGGCCCTGGAATACTCAGTTGCCTAGCCTTTATGTCTCTCCATCGCCTCCAATCGTCGCTTTTGACATGCGGCTATACGAGCCATCAGCTGAACAGCTCCCTCAATACCCTGTCCTTCCAGAACAATTGGAGGTACCACAGGCGTGGGAGGGTCTGCCCCTCTACTACCCTCAAGTACTGCTGCTGCAGGAGGAGCTGGAGGTCTATCTGCCATTGCTCTGACTGGTGCGGGAGGAACTGTAATACCTAGGGCAGGAGACTCACTCTGAACCTCTAACCTATCTCCCTAATCAACTGCAGGGCGACTAGTACCCTCTCCAATGGTTGTGCCAATCAACCTCGTAGTTGTCTTCCTTGTCACAGGCATACTCTGGAACAATAACACAATTTATATATCATAGTACTTATGAGCTCGACCTATAGCACGAACTATTAGTAAAAGAAGTGAAACAATTCCTAAATGTCCTATAGCCTCTTGCTTATAAGTATGGTGCACAATATACCCATAAGCAAGACTCTACTAGACACGGCTTTATGGACTCCCTAGGACACGACTTCGCTCTGATACAAAGTTTGTCACGCCCTAAAACTAGGGTAGGTTGCAACTGGCACTCGATTCATGATTTATCGAGAAGCCGGCTATATAGCATCTATAAATGTAACACTAAGGCTGACCAAGCCACCTGTGACAACCAACCAAGATAAATACTAAGCCAATAATGCCTTGACAATTATAAATATGCAACCTGGAAAGCCGACAAAGCTACAATAACGCTAAGCAAAGCAATGAAAAGCCAACACGACTATACGAACTAGTCCACATTAGCCTTTCAGAGTAAACAAACTGAAATGCACGGGACAGGGCCCCAGCCTACCCATACTGTACACAAAACTCAAAATAGTCCAAACTAGGAGATGGCTCCTGGAAGAGAGAAGCATACCACTATTCTGCTGAATTCTGGCTCCAACTATGTCTGATGATCTGAGCCTCAGCCTATACATGCAGCACGATTGCAGGAAGGGTCCCAAGGTGAAGGGACATTAGTACTAATAAAGTGTACTGGTATGTAAGGCTGAAAACTATAAACGTATAAGATAAAAATGATAACTGGTCCTGAAACAAGGAATAGTAACAACTCATAATCCTAAAAATAGAAACCTGACAATAACTCATTATTGAAGTGTAAATGTAATCATCTAATGCACAACAAAGACTATAACTGAAATGCCAGTAGCCAGTCAATCATAAAATCTATACACAATTCATCCAACATTTGTACCACACCGGGGTAAAAATAAAAATGCCTCCAAGGGCGTACCACACCGGGGTAAAATCTGTCCAGCCGGTGTACCTCAATGGGGTAAAATAACAAGACCTCTAGCCGGTGTACCACACTGAGGTAAAATCAATAAATCGTAAACAAAATCATAAATGGAGTCGATATGGCTTATACTATACCAACTTAATACATACAACATAGAAATGACGATTACTAAACTTGTGGCCTGCATAGGCCTCCTTCGTGATGCATAACTGCAAGTGAGTACATATAACATGTAAAGCTAGAAAATAAAACTTAAATGCATGTATTCTAAACTTGTATGAATCATAAGGAACTACGGAAGACCTAAGTGTTTCAACAAGATCTATAGATCGTGTTCAAAGGACATTAGAGCTCGGAGATTCGCTAACATGTTGTTTGGCTTAAGGGAAAGGGATTATGAAATCTCCCCTTGGCTTGGCCTATTTCATAACGTACAAATAAACTAAAGCACAACCATAATCAGGTAATCCTAATTCGATAAGCTCGTTTATTCTTAATAGCTTGTGATGTCTTTACGTGGCTTAAAATCCTTTACACGTCCTCATCTTGGCTCTTTCACCAATTTCTGTTAGCAACCATACCTTTAAACGCATTTAACATCACATATATATACACATGACATACAGTAAGGACCAGCTAACAATGCCCACGCTAAGGGGTCTCCAACTCAATGTACAACTACGACAACAGTCAACACAATATCACACTTTAGATGTCTCACTTCGGCTAGGAATAATCTTAAGATTTAACCTCAATAAAACATGAAACTTTAAAGATTAAATGAAGCTTAACATACTGCCTCAATACTTTTAAAGAGATTTCTGGCTCATTCGATTCACAACACACAAATCGTGCTTAAAAGAACGATAGATAGGGCGCCTTACATACCTTTCTCCGATGAACTTTTCTCTAGCTGATTTCCTATTTCAATGATCAGACTTCAACCTCCTTAATCCATTGGTTTTATAGGCCAAAGAAAATCTTAATCTATATCAAAAAAATTCAGCCAAAATAACTAACCAAAGGCAGTCACAACAGCAACAAAAACACACGGCAACATCAACAACATTTTGCTATTTTCTCAACTAGTTTTCACTAACTTTTGAGGGAGAAACAAGAGGAAATTTTACCTTAGTTTCTCCATAATTCTTTCCTTCAATAAGAAGTATAATTCCAGCAAAATAAACAGCCAAAAATCCTAAGGAAAATGAATAAAACTCAGCTCACAAACAGCCCATCGGCAGCTCACTTAGCTGCCAATTTTCAGTTTTTCGCTTTAAAATTTGAGAGGTTTAAAAGGGGTGAAATCCTTACCTTTTCACCTGGTTTCAACACCTACTCAAAATGAATATATAGAAGTCCAAATATATTTTGAAATGCAGAAAAACTCCTTCAAAACCTTGCCAAAACGAGCTCCAAAATAGCCCCTAGCACACTTGGCAAAGTAATCTCAACTTATCTTGTGATTTTCTTGAACTTGGCTTGATGTTCCTCCTTGATTTTCTTTGTCCTAGCTGCTGGAATTGAGATAGAAATGGAATCCTTAGCAAGCAGGTTGATTTATATTTAGCTGAAAATGTTTTCTACAAGTGAAAAATCCGATTTTAAGTAAATAGGGTGGTGCAAGCGCTAGGGCGTCATGCCCACGTTACCACTCATGATGCTTCAGTAAAATGCCCCTAACTTCTTACTCCGAACTCCGATTGACAAGCGGTTTGATGTTATGAAAACTATACTCAAAGAACTTTAATTTTATAGGTTGTGGGGCTTCTAATTCAATATATATTGGTAGATATGGTCACTTAAAGTTTACCCTTACTTATGAACTTCACATACTCTTTGGCTTTCCGTTCGTACACATTTCCCTTGTCATCTACGAATAATATACAACCCGTACTTTTCTTAACCTAGCATACAAACATCAAATAATCACCAAAAATTTTCTGGGGTGTAATGACACACATAGCATCTCAAATTATAATCACTGCATCTTCAAAATTTGTCTTGGAGCTCACATCGCTCATGCCTCAATCATACATTTACCTTGATACAAGTATGTCCTCAAAAGGGACTAATGCCACTCACCATAAGAGATAATCTCTTTTCTTTATCATAAATCAATGCACACATAAGGGATTATAGAAAATATGATCACACTCACTCTCACAAAAGAAATCTCTATGCACACAACTTGACCCATAGGTTTGTCCTTCATGTAGTTCGCCAACTAATGTAGAGTAACCATGTATAAAATCAATTAGGACATGTGTGTCATGATGAAGGCTAGGGGTAATGGTAGGACAATTATTTATCTCTAGTGACTAGAACCTCCCTAATGCCTTTGTGTGAACACTTTTATCTTCCCCATTCAACTCTTTATATCACTCCACCTTGTTCCTCCTTTTGCAACCATTTTCATCTTTTATTTCTCAAAGGTCTTCCTTGTAGCTCATTTGGATATCATATTAAGCCTTGTGTAAGCAAGAGATAACACCATTTCACTATTCATTTCTCTTTTGTTACCTTAAGGTTTTTCAACCCATTATTTTATTCCTTTTGATCACAATTTGGTGCTACCTCAAATTTAGGCTCCTCATATTTTTCCTTTTCTTATAACCCTAAACTTAGGCTTTTTGCCTCTTTCTCACTGATTTCCTTATCTCTCCCTATGTATTGGGGCTTCAAGCTCCCATTATTCTCATTCATTCACCACTAGCAATTAGGTAGGATGGGTTCCAAGAAGAGGGTTACAAAAAGGGACATTAGCTTGTAATGCGGTTTCCAAGAATAAACAGTCCATAGGCTCAATATTGGCTAGCAAGGAAGGACATTTTTGGAGGTCATTTTTGGTGAAGTGACTAGTCAAAAGAAAGCTAAAATCCTATTCTAAGTGCAGCTATATCTAGGATTCCGCCTTGAGTAACACATAGGGAAAGTTCTAGACAAGAACAGATGCATGAGATTCATTCAAAAATCTTTACCCCACAAAGAATCACACCCAAAGAGTTCACACAAGTCATCATTATCACAAGATTTAGATTCGATACATAAGAGCATGCAAATTCACAAGCCAAACAGGGAATATATAATGCATGACAAGAGATTGCTACATATTTCATTTCAAATGCCCATTTTCATTTTTTTTTCATTCCACACAAAAAATTTTGGTGGTACCTCTCAGAAACAGTTCGACAAAAGACTCAAAGAAAAACATGGCATTTTTCCTTAAGAGAGTCGTCTCATAATCTATCATTGGAAAATGTCAACCTGGTTCAACAATAAAAACAAAAAGAAAAAGAAAATGCTCCTTGGGAAAGAACCATGGTATGAATAAAAACCCTTGGAGTTTGATTACTATCTATTAATTACAAAGGCAAAAACCAAAATTTGGATCACAATGCAACATTTGGAAATTAAAGAGAGGACCCATTCAATAGCACTAACATTAAAGATAATTTATGTCATTCATTCAAAATTTCAACAAAACAAACATCCCGGCAAGGGAAATCATCTAACATTGCTAATGAGCCCGACAAAGGCTCACAACACCTCATAAGTTATAATACAAATCCTGACAAGGGATACATCAAGTCATAAACAAAATAAAATCACAAATGACTAGCCAGAAGAACACTCATACCACCACCAACTTAAACACTACATTGTCCCCAATGTAAGCATGCAAAACAAAGAGGGAAAGAACTCCCTACGTTGGTCACTTCTCATCATCCTGATCATCATCATCGCCAGCTCTAGCCTCTTCCTCAAGGCCTTCATCACCCATATCCTCTACCTTCTCTCCTAATCCCTCAAAAACATCATGAATGAGGTCTCGGACTATAGAAGGGGCAGCCATCGCTGCATTAAGTGCACTCAAATCAGGAACCTCAATGGATGTCCAACTCTTTTACTCCCTAACTTCAGTTTGGAGAGAAGTAATAACCCCTTTCACAACATCCACCCTCTTTCATAGTAAGACTCTCATACATGGATTTCATCTCCCTCTTTATCGTTTGGGTGATATAGGCAGGGAGGCTCTTAGACAACTTTTGAAGTTGGCTCTCATGAGAGTTCATCATTTTCATAAGCCTATAGAGACTGCTTGGTTGGGAGGATGTTGGAGGAGGTGATGCTCCCCTAATAGGTACTTCACCGGAGGCTTGTCCGGATGCCTCTAGGTGTGGCATGTTCATATAGGGGGCCCATGGAGACTTCTCAAAACCATGGGAGAAAGAACCTTCTGGCAAATCAAAGGAATGCATTTGCTTCAGCTTAACCATAGGCACATCTGCATCCCTTTTGCGATCTATTGTGATTATACCAGTAGCAGAGCTAGGGTTTCATCTGGGAACAGTGTAACTTGGGTTTGCAAGCAAAGTTGGGAGATGAGCATAGCATATGGTATGGAGGTGCTGGTTTACCTTGCTTTCCTCTTTATTTGTACAGCCATAATTTCCCTAAAGTTTATGGGGACCCCTCTCATGATGCAAGTGATAAGAATAGCCGCTTCCAAGCTGACCCATTGCTCGTTCTTTGAAGGTATGGTCAACAACATATGAATTCTAACCATAATTTGGCCTCAAACTTGAGATCATGGCGAGAAATTTTTCTGCGCATTGTAGCCAGAAGGGTGTGTCTGCAGCAATGACTTAAGCTATCCATGAGAACTGATTCTCCTTATCAACAATTCTGGCCATATATTCCGAGCCGGTTTCAAGATCATCCTCCCAAAATAGATAATTAATGGCTGCTGGAGTGATGTCAACTTGCACAACTCACACCCTAACTGAAGGAAGACATGTAAATTCATCCACCTTGTCCTTATGGTGCATGCTCTCCTGCCTGGCCTAGTAGAAAGCGTAAAACTTTGGGATAAGTCTGGGGTAATAATCTGGGAGTGGATTGGAAAAAACATTCCATTGCCATTTAGTGAACTAAGTTGTTGTGTTGCGGAGGTCATCTCGCAGCCCCACCAAGTCAAATCTTTTCTCTATGGTGATCGAATGGCCCTTGAAAATGGCGTAGTGTCCCTTCATGTCGGGCATACAAAAAATTATGGCTTCCCGAGAGTTGGTGGGTGCTGTGGATTCCTTTTATTTTCCTTTTCCTTTTGTGGATGAGGAGGCTGGGGCCTTTCCCTTACTCGGGTTTCTTGATGAAGTCATAGTCTGTAAAAGTGATGTTAGTGCCATACACAATGTTTCTTATTGTATCTTTCTAATTATAAAATAAACAAACAATGATTACTCTAAAGATTAGATGAAAAATAAGATGAGGGATCATTATGAAAAATCTGGCAGCACCAGCGGAATTCTAAAGAGTCGCAGGAAGAGATCCGCGGACCGCTGGTAGTTGCGCCCCAGTGCACGCGGTCGTACAAGTAATACAGTGGCTCTTTTAAGACTCGGATGTCGAACCCACAGGGATTGGACTATTTCAGCGAATTATCAAGTTTGAGTGTTAATTGAATCTTCACAAGTATGGATTATAGAAATTTCATAAAATTCTAATTAAGTCTAGGGGTGATCACAAAACAATCGAGAAAATAATATAAGAAGCAACTAGAGTTAAGGCCTAATAATTATGCGATGCTACAATTTACAATTGTTCGAGTATAAAAACTTTAGTTGTTGTCTCAAATAGTTAAAATGTGATGTTCATGGTCTTTCGAGCCTCCAAACATGACAAACTAGTCTCACACCTACATCATTGAGCGGGGATGTGATGTCCTAATTCGTAAGCAATTTAACTACGTGGATATGGTTTATAGAGTTTGTTCCCTTGATTATGGACTTTCATACCTCTAATCATTTAACCTGACTTAGCTTCACGACTACTTCTATGAGTGGTGATGTGACAATTCTAGTCGTTGTCTAGCTCATCCTGTTTTAGTTACCAAGCAAGGCAAATTAGGTATAATTTCTATCTTAATTGCTAATCCTATTGTAAAGATAGGAACTTTCTCCCTACATTCTTGTGTTTTAGCCTAGGGTTACTCTTTCGAGTTTTTACCTAAGCCAAACGAGTTTGTTTTCATGGTGATCAAGTATAAAAACAACAATGACCAAGAATGAAAGACAAAACAACAACTAAAAACTCAAACCAACGAAGAATTCATGCATTTACAATCATATCATGTGGACTCAACCCTAGAGGAAGGGTTTTAGCCACTCATGTTCGTACAAATACTTAAAAACATGATTCAAGTAGAGCACTTACAAGAATAGTTAAAAGAGAATGAAAATTATTGAACCCTAGGTAGTTCTTCCTTTCTCCCTTCACTCCTTTCCGTTGTTCTCAAGAAATTTCATCATAAAAATATAAAAATAACCAAGTGTCAAATTTATAATAACTGGGAACTGGCAAAATTTGGCTGTGTGAGAACCAGCTCCATAGCATGCTGCCTATCGCTCAGCTCAGCCTCCGTGGCACGGAGGCATCATGGATGCTCACTGTTTTGGGCGTCTTGACATGTCATGGGCAAGGGCTGACAGGCGTGGCACGGAGGAGATCGCGCCTTGTGCACGCCGTAACACGAGCTAGTCGCGCAACATTACTGGACGGGCAGGTCTCTTGCACGCAGGCATTGGGCGTGGCATGCTACTTAGCGCATTGCTGCCTTGCTGTGGCACATTGCTGAGCGTGCTGCTCGTGCTGCGTGAAACATTGGGTGGCCGGGTACTCTTGTGCTACATCATGCGACTCTTTCCCTTTTTATTCCAAGCTCCTTCCTCAAGCTTTAAACATCATATTTAGTCCCTCCTAAGAATTTCACATCTACAAAACAAAGGCTAAACATGTTGGTTAGTTTATGCATGAAATTAAAAAAAATCACATGAAAATATAATCAATTAAAAACAAACATGACTAAGATTAAGTTATAAAATAGAACTTGGGCTAATAATTATGCCCAAGATCACCCCACACTTAAAGCCTTCTTCCTCCTCGAACAACTCCATTCCATCTCACGCACATGAAGAACTTACACATAACTAATTGAAGCAAGTCAATTCAAGCTAAGGCTACAATGATTGTTCTATATAGCAAGTTAAAAATAGAGCATGCAAAATATAATCACTAAAATCACATATAACTGCGTTAAAACTTCCTATCCTCAAGAATCGACTCTCAACCTCAACAAACTCATGCAAATTAACCAACCAAGAAATCCGACATGAATTTTATCCTTCATCAAACATGTGCCCTCACAACAAGAGAGTTTCCCATTTTTTCACTCATTAGTTTTCAAATCATGACATATATGGGTGTATGAATAAAAAATAATCTCACTCTCACAAAGAATTCACATGCGACATGTATTGACCCATAAGCTTGCCCTTAGTGTTTTACTCCACTAATTTAGGAATGTTCGAAAGTAAGATCAAGTAGGACTTAGTGGGTTGTAATATAAGCTAAGGGGGGGTAGGTACTATTATGGCCAGTAATAGTGATTATCTTCCCTAAGCGCTTTTAATACATCACCCTATCTTTACTAGTATCTATCCTTTTACTTCACCTTTATTCTTTTCAACTCCATTTTCCTCTTTATTTCCCCATTTCATTAGGCACACTTAAGCTATTAGTAAGGAGTACTTAAGAAAAAAAAATTTTGCTTTCTTTTTCTTTTACTCCCTACTAACTCTTATTCATTTTTAAACAAGTGCACCTCTAGTCTTCTCTTCAACTCCCACAACTCCTATTTTCCTTCTCATTCCAACTTCTCACTCCTTAACTTCCTTTGCATTTTTACTTAAGCGCTTAGGAGTTTTGGATCAAATTCAAGACTAATGAAAAGAAAGGGTTAAGCTCATTTTGTGGCTAGCAAATAATAGGCTAAAGGCTTAATGGGGCTAACTACGATCATATATTAAAGGTAGGTAAAGCGGGGAATAAAATTAGGCTCATTCAAAGAAATGCCTACTTCATCTCCTACAATCGACATCCCTCATTTCACTTTGTATACACACCAGACAAGTTCTAGACACTACACAATAGCATGGAATATTCAAAACCTTACACTCAAAGTACATGCATAATTCAAGAAAAATTCAGCAGACTCCTAACTCAGCTAATCACAAGAATGCAAAATTCAGCTTTAAGCACATCGAGTTACATTCAAGAGCCTAGGTGTCTCAAACAGAGTTATACAAATGTTAAGCATGCTTCAAAATTAACAACACTTGCATCCCACAATCATGTATAGCACATAACAAGAACATCAAGTCATCAATCAGCTAAGGGTTCAAAAACAAAAACCTATTAACTAATTTTCCCTTAAGATGGTCGTCATCCGCGATCATCGGCAACAATCCCTAACTATGACAAAAATCAGCTATGTCCAGACAAAGAAAAATTGTATTGATCGGTTCAAAGTGCCCCCCGTCAAAAAAGAACCAAAAAGAAAAACCAACGGGTGGGTGAATTATTCTCAGCTCAAACTTTTTCATCAAACAATACCATACCAAGAACTAATTTCACCCGAATTAATTAAGCACGAAATTTTTGAAATTCCCTCACCCCACACTTGAATCATGCTACGTTCCCAAAGCATCAAATATAAATACTACAAGGGTGAGAAATATTCCCTGAGGCCTCTAGACCCAGATAACAACATGTTTTCTTTCATTTTTGCACAAGTGGGTAATCAACCCCATACTGATTTTCTTCCATGCTTCTTAGCTTCCTCTTCGAAGGATAATCAGACTTCCCCTCAATCTGTGCTTAATTCACCACAACAACAACAAAAAGTGAAAATAAACAAAATCAAAACAAAAGGAAAATAAAACTGTACATGTGGTATCCTTGTGTTGCCTCCCAAGCAGCGCCTGATTTTACGTTGTGGCACGACGTGGACTATCCTTCTCAAGACATCCTCAAACTAGTGTTCCCTTTCGAGAATCATCTTCTTCTCTTTTTATTTTTTGAGGGAACAACCTCCACTCTATCCCTATCTTCTTCCAACTTCTTTTTTAACTTAAGCCCTCCATCATATTTAGGATGAAATGTGATCAACTCCTGTGGCAGTGGACCCATGCAATCTACCACCCCACACTTAGCCTCTGACAACACACTAACCTTACAAAGGTCTCGATAGTGTGTGGGTGGGTTGATCTCTTGGTAAAATTTGATGAGCTCTTCTTCATCATCGACCCTCATTTTAAGGGTCCCTGCTCTTACATTTATAATTGCTCCGCCAGTGGCCAAGAATGGTCATCCCAAGATCAGGGGTACGTATCATCAACTTTAAAGTCAAGAATGATGAAATTAGCAGGTATAATGAACTTACCCACTTTGATGAGAAGGTCCTCAATTATTCCATATGGTGCCATGCTGGACTTGTCTGCCAGCTGCATTACCTGTGTTGGCCTTGGCTAATCCAACCCCAAGGTGTTAAACAAAGATAGGGGCATTAGATTTACTACTGCCCCTAAGTCACAGAGAGCTCTTATCATTTCAGCTTTACACATTTGTATGGGGAGGGTAAAACTCCCTGGGTCTTTGAGCTTTTTTGGCATCTTGCTCATTACCCTGTAGTTGTACTCCTCAATCAGTGCCACTATCTGGACATCCATCAATCTAACTTTATTGGCCACCACATCTTTTAAGTACTTAGCGTACTTTGGCATTCCCTGCAAAACATCAAGTAAGGGTAATTTATGTGAAGTTCTTTGAAAATATCAAAGAACTTTCTAAAGCATTCTTCCTGCTTGCTCTTCTTGAGCCTTTGTGGGAATGGTGGTGGTGGTCTCTGTGTTGTCTGCACTGATGATTGTGCAATGTGTTACACAGCACTCTGATTACCTCCCTTGTCAGTACATGGACCCTGTCTGACCAGCTCTGGCTGCACCTCATTTCTCTTTTCTTTGGGTGGTGCATCAACCAATTGCTTTCCACTCCTCAGACTGATGGCATTGACCTATTGGGGGTTTGTATCTGTGTCACTGGGTAACCCTCCCTGAGGTCTGGTGTGCTGAGCAGCTGCTAATTAACCCATCTGCTTCTCTAGATTGCGGGTGCCAACTGCTGATTTTTCAAATATGAATCCATCCGTGCCTGATTTTCTGCCAATTAGGTCTGCGTAGCCATAATCTTTTGCAACATCTCCTCTACATTGCTACTACTCGACTGGTTGCTGTTATGCCTATTCTGCTGCTGATACTACTGCTGTTGAGACTGCTGGTAGCTCTGACTCTGATTGCCACCCCAAGAAAAATTTGGGTGACTCTACCAACTCTTGTTATAGGTGTTCCCATAATTTTGATTGTTTCTCTGAATATTCCCAACCAAATTGACAGAATCCAGATTTTCCCGACAAGATTCTGCATTATGCCCATTGTTACCACAAATTTCACACCAACCGGGAGCCTGCTGAATTGCATTCACCTATCCCTGCGGTTGGCTCATACTCAGTTTGTTGAACTGAGTCATCATCTGATGCTGGAATAAAGCTAGCTATGCCGCCAAGGCATTGACACTGTCCACTTCTATCAGCCCTACTACTCTCTTACCTGCCTCTCTCGATGATTCGCTCTGCCACTCTGGATATCCCTTAGCAATCCTGTTCAACAAAGTGTACAACCCATCATAAGTCTTCTCCAATGCTTGCCCGCTCGATGCAGAGTCTAATAGGATCTTCGTATGTGGGTCTAGACTCTCTACAAATGTGTGAGTACTACCTCATTGGAGCTGATGATGGGGGCAGTCTCTCAACAATGACTTGAATCTCTCCCAAGACAAATATAGGTTCTCCTCCGGCCTCTACTTAAAACTTAATATCTCACTTCTGAGCTTGGCAGTCTTGCCTGAAGGGAAAAATCTGATGAGGAACTTCCTTTCTAGGTCATCCCAAGAAGTAATGGAATTCAGTGGCTCAGCCTTCAACCACCTCTTTGCCTCTCCTAACAATGAAAATGGGAAGAGTGTGAGTCAGACATAGTCAGTTGGCACTCCGGTGAGGACAAAAGTGTCACTGATCTCTAGGAAATTTTGTAAGTGTTGTTGTGGGTCCTCATGACTCATTCCGGTGAACTAGAAACTAGAGTGTAACAGCTGCACCATGTTCCATTTAAGCTCAAAGTTCTCTCTAGGCTCCGTTTTGTGGATACTGGAGGTCACATTCATTGCTAGTGGGATTTCCACTTCGCGAACTAGTCGGGCTGCCATCTGATTAGGTAACAACTATGCTTTCCCAAATGGTGGATGTTGTTGCAACTGCTCTTTAACCTTTTCAACTTTCACTCTAGAGCTTCCCTCTTGAGCAAATGCAGTTGGTGTTCCAGTTCCAACAAAGGTTCTACCAGCTCTCTATTCCTTGCCAGTTCTGCAAGGACAACCTATTACCTGCAATATAGCAAACTAAGGCCAAGTTTTTCAACACTTAAGAAAATTAAAAATCACACAAAAATAGAAAATTCACTAACTTTCCGGTCCCCGGCAACGGCGCCAAAAACATGTTCCGCCCCAGCGCACGCGGTCGTACAAGTAATATAGTGGCTCTTTTAAGAGCCAGATATCGAACCCACAGGGACTGGACTATTTCAGTGAATTATCAAGTTCAAGTGTTAATTTAATCTTCACAAGTGTTGATTATAGAAATTTCGTAAAATTCTAATTAAGTCTAGGGGTGATCACAAAACAATCGAGAAACAATACAAGAAACAACTAGATTTAAGGCCTAATAATCATGCAATGCTACAATTCACAATGGTTCGAGTATAAAAACTTTAGTTGTCATCTCAAATAGTTAAAATGCAATGTTCATGGTCTTTCAAGCCTCTAAACACGACAAACTAGTCTCACACCTACATCATTGAGGGGGGATGTGACGTCCTAATTCGTGAGAAATTTAACTACATGGATGTGGGTTACAAAGTTTGTGCCCTTGATTATGGACTTTCATACCTCTAATCATTTAACCTGACTTAGCTTCAAAACTACTTCTACGAGCAGTGATGTAACAATTCTAAGTCAGTGTCTAGCTCATCCTATTTTAGTAACCAAGCAAGGAAAATTAGGTATAATGTCTATCATAGCCGCTAATCCTATAATAAAGATAAGAACTTGCTCCCTACATTCTTGTGTTCTAGCCTAGGGTTACTCTTTCGAGCTTTTACCTAAGCATAAGGAGTTTGTTTTCATGGTGATCAAGCATAAAATCAAGAATGATTAATAATGCAAGACAAAACAACAACTAAAAACTCAAGAAAATGAAGAATTCATGCATTTACAATCATATCATATGGTTTTAACCCTAGAGGAAGGGTTTTAGCCACCTATGTTCGTACAAATACTTAAAAATATGATTCAAGTAGAGCACTTACAAGAATAGTTAAAAGAGAATGAAAATTATTGAACCCTAGGTAAAGCTCTTCCTTTCTCCCTTTGCTCCTTTTCATTTTTCTCAAGAAATTTCATGATATAAAAAAAATAACCAAGTTTCCAATTTATACTAAGTGGGAATTGGCAAAATTTGGCCGTGTGAGAACCAGCTCCGTGCCATGCTGCCTATCATGCAGCTCAGCCTTCGTGGCATGGAGGCATCGCGGATGCTCACTGTTTTGGGCGTCTTGATATGTCATGGGCAAGGTCTGATGGGCACGGCACAGAGGCCATCATGCCTTGCACACGCCGTGACACGGGCTGGTCGCGCAACATCACTGGACGGGCAGGTCTCTCGCACACAGGCACTGGGTGTGGCACGCTACTTAGTGCGCTGCTGCCTTGCCGTGGAATGTTGCTGAGCGCGCTGCTCATGCTGCATGACACGTTCAGTGGCACGACATATGCATACTCTTGTGCTACATCATGCGACTCTTTCGCTTATTATTCTAAGCTCCTTCCTCGAGCTTTAACCATTATATTTAGTCCCTCCTAAGCATTTCACATCTACAAAATAAAGACTAGTCATGTTGGTTAGTTTATGCATGAAATTACAAAAAATAACATGAAAATATAATCAATTAAAAACAAACATGACTAAGATTAAGTTATAAAATAGCACTTGGGCACCTAATTATGCCCAAGATCACCAATGAACTGCCGGCGCTTGGCAAAACCCAAGCACATGAAATTTCCACCAGAGACTCATCGCTGAGCCACCAGAGACTCAATGGGTTGCTCAAGATTTTAAAACAAAGCACGTAGCTGTATCGATGTTTCACCGGCAGTCGCGGTTTGGAAATGGTGGTTCGCCACCTTAGCATCACTGACCTGAATTGGTTCCCAATTCTCTGCTTCATATCCGGCGATTGATCGGTGGTTTGCAGATTTGATTCTATATTTAGTGGGTGGACAGGCATTCGTGCCCCTCTTCTCATGTATTCTGACCTGAGCCAATGGTCATGCAGTGGTTCACAGACTAGTGTCGGCGTTTCGCTGGTGACTCGCTGGTTTGGCCCTTTTGTTCCAAGGTTTCTGCCTCCATTACTCAAGGCATCAGCGGTTCATGCATCTGGACCGGCGGTTCATCGGTCTAGTGCCGATGCCTGCCCTATTTCACGCTCCTCCTCCCTGCTTCACATCTACTTAGTTCTACAAAACAAAAAAACAATGACATTAAAACACTCAAAAGAAAACATTTGGGTTGCCTCCCAAAGAGCGCCTTAGTTAACATCGTGGCATGACGTATTTCTAATTCATATTCCAATTTCTAGAGGATTATCCTCCAACTCATCCTCTTCCAAATCAACTCCTCCATTTTCGCTCTCTTTTTGGGGCAAGGTTGCTCATCATCATAGCACTACAATGATGTGTTGTCTCTCATGTGCCC
Source organism: Datura wrightii (assembly GCA_035772735.1). Classification (NCBI taxonomy): domain Eukaryota; kingdom Viridiplantae; phylum Streptophyta; class Magnoliopsida; order Solanales; family Solanaceae; genus Datura; species Datura wrightii. The sequence goes on from JASDFA010000007.1 coordinate 106,054,818, forward strand.
ACATCTACAACCTTCTTATTCTTCAGCAGCTCTTTCATAAACTTTGAATATCCAGGCATTTAAAGTAAAGCATCCATCAATGGTATGTTTATGGACAATTTACTGAACCTGTTGATAAACTTGTTGAATTGATCATCCTTTTTCTTCTTGGCTAACTGCTGCTAATAAGGAGGTAGAACTCTTGGGTCTTGATCTTTCTCACTGAGGCCTTCATGCCTGCATCTCCTTCCTCGTCATTTGAGGGAATCTCATTAGCATCGTCCTCACCTTGATCCTCAACATTATCACAACCATTTGGTGCTTTTGGAACCTCATCTAATTCTTTCACATCACTTACCTTTGGGTCCACAACTTCCTGGGGCTTAACGCCCGCATCACCAAGCATCTTACCACTCCTAGTGACAATAGCCATGCATTGATTATCCTTTTTGGGATTTGGCATAGTATCACTAGGGAGTGTTCCCTTCATTCGAGGGTTCATTTGAGAAGATAAGTGGTTCATTTGGGCCTCTAAATGTTTGATAGAGACCGAGTGTGAACTTACTATTTGGGAAAAGTTAGACACCTCCCTTTTAAGTTCTTTGACCCCATTGTCCGTTGATTCAACTTTCTTGAGAACCCTTGCCAGCATTTCTTCAATTTTTGAGTTCCATACATCACTCACACCTGGTTGGGATTGGGCATTCTCAGCTTTAGGAGGAGGAACATATAGACTCGCGCTTCTATGATAGCGGTCGCCCTCAAGATTTTGCTCTCTATTGCCCTACCCCTCATTTCGAACAGGCCACCCTTGTGTGTCACGATTCCTCCAACCCTAGTTCTCTTCGCTTGGGTGCCAAAGTCCTAGATTAGTCCCTTGGCAGGTCGAGAACCCCCCATTTGATTTTCCATATATTCTCCCTCAAAATGCATTGGACCTTGCAGTCCCACAGCATCCACAACTTTAGGCCTGGCTCCCATCACATGCTTAGTCATTAAATCTAGCTGAGTCATCATTTTAGAAATATTTTCATCTTGCTCTTCATCTATTTTTCTCATTTAAACTATTAACAAACTAGAACTACAATCATGTAAAGATACGTTCGTCTCCCTTGTATGCCTTGCGCTATTTGTCTTCGTCATCCTATCCAAGAAGGCTTTAGCTAGACCATACATCTGGTCCATAATTGATCCCCCAGCTAGATTATTGGTGACTGATTTTTTGGAGTCTAGGGCTCGATAAAAGCTTTAAAGTAGCACTCGACCATGGTTAGGGCACAGAGACACTTTCTTCTTGAATCTCAGGCATGCTTCATGCAAAGACTCACCCAGCTCTTGCCTAAAGTTTGTAATATCATCCCTCAGCTGCAACATCTTTGAGGGAGGGAAAAATCGATCCAAAATTCTTCTTTCAACTCTTGCCACGAGGTGATGCATCCCGGAGGCAACTCCTCCAACCACTTAGTTGCTTCTCCCGTTAGGGAAAAATGGAAAGAGCCTCAACTTGATAGACTCTTGGCTTATATTCGTTATGTTGGAAGGTTGGAAAATCTCTAAGAATTTACTCAAATAGCAGTTTGCATCCTCACTCGGTTTACCCCCGAAGAACCCTTTCATTTGCAACAGGTGCAATATCGTACTAGTGAGATGAAGCACCACATTCCCCTCCGTAGCTAGTAGGAGAATGGCACCTGTGATCTCAAGCATGACAGGATTATCCTCCTCATGTTCCATATTTTCTTCCACCAAGCTATCTCTTGCTTGTGAATGTTGGCTCATATGAATTCACCCTAGATGACCAATAGTAGTAACAATGTTAAACTCCTTAAGATGCAAGATCGATTCAAATTAACAAATAACTCAAGGATATCAAACTCTAGTCCCCGACAATGGTGCTATTTTTGATAACGCTCAAACTACACTCATTTAGAGAGAATGTAAGCGATCATTGTATCAAAACAAATAACCAGATGACTGTCGGGGTCAAATCCCACATAGAGAATGATTTGCACAAGAGTTGTTTAGTAAATTGAATAGATTCACATCCAAGCAATGAAAACGTAAATATAAATTTTGGGGGAAGTGAAGACAAAAATATCGTGGATTATTAAATCAGCTAATCAAGGGAGCAAGATAACCAAAATTGAGAAACAATAATGAGCAAAGTCTAGAGGTGTGGTGTAGATGGAATGTCAGTCAAATCGGGATTTACTAGATAGTCAAATTATTACTAATATGTGCAAATAACCTTGGAAAAAGATGGAGCCCGATGTTTTTCAACCAATTGGGCTCCTTATCCTCGAGTCCTCTCGAATCTCAAGGCACAATTCAACTATACCAATATGGTTTGGATTAGGGGCTGAGCTATTTCGAGCCATCATCCTCTAAAGGGATTATCATCATTGGTTTTGGCTATTTCTAGCCCAACCCCACATAATCAAATCCCAATCCACTATTAAATTCTCCCCCACTACTTAATTCTTCTTTTTCAAGCTAAAATCAAGAAAACAATACACATATTTGCAACTATGAGCAATCAACTATAATTTGAGGAGAATTCAATAGATTTACACTAATTAAGTAATAACAAGACAAATCTAGCAATACCCAATCAAATTAAATAACCATCATCACACACCTCTAGTTGTAGATTTAGCTACTCATAATTGAGAAACACAAGAGCATATTCATTAATAAACTCAATAATTTCATCATTAGAAGTAAGCAAAATCAAACTCACAATATTTCTACAATAACAGTTATACCTTGCTGATGAAGAAGATGAAGATCAAAAAGCAATATTCAAATATTTATTTCTTCTCCAATGGAGTTCTTTCTCTCTATAAAAGTAAAGGAAATATCTAATGATATGTTTAGAGTACTTTATTTCTAGAATATATACAAAAATAGGGCAAACATTCTACTCTTTTTTCAGAGCTGGATGTTTTGTCCCTTTTCAAGCGTCTCCTCAGTTGCGATGGAACCAACGACTTTTTTCAGAGCTAAATGTTTTTGCCTTTTTCAGGCATCTCCTCACTTGTGATGGAACTAGCGGTTGTTGGTTTCTATCCACGAGCCTCCGATTGCTTTCCTCTATGTTCCAATGAAGTTCCAGGGCCTTCGGCAGTTTTTCGATTGCCATCCGTGAGCCGCCGGTTGATTTGATCATTTGTCTATCAAAGTCCAGGACATGTTGGCGATGGAACCAGAAGATCGCTGGTTGTTGTCCACAAACCACCGGTTGCAGTTTCTCATCAAGCCAGTAGTTGCTTGTGGTTGATCGGCATTTTGCCGGTGTCCTCCGGTGGAGCGCCAGTTTTCACCTAAATTACATCGTTTTTACTCCAATTCATGCTCCTTCTCTTCAAATCAGATACCTGCACATAAAAAGGCGAAAAAGGCATAAAATCCAACTAAAAGACTTAAAAACTAAGCTAAAGCTCATACTTAAGAGCCTAATGAGTTGGTAAATTACCAACTCATCACCAAGTCCCTGATTCCAACTCTGCACCTCTCAACGAGGGACTCAACGACTCATTGGGTGTCATGACGGGTCATTCCTCAACCCGTTTCTACTGCAACTTCACAACACAGCACCACTCCACGGGTCACTGAACGATCCATCAAGTGACCTAATAGGCAACCTGACGAGTCGTTCTGTGGCCTAGTGCATAATTTCTTTCTTTCTCTGATGCAACTCACAAGTCTGATCATAGGGACTTTTGGGGCATTATAAAACCTCTAATGTATGGAAACTCCAGAAGAAATGAGTTAACCATGCTACTGATTTTGAACAGCTTCATGGAGGTCTCAAAACCTATCTATTAGAACCTACAGGCAAGTATGTAGCAACCCATTCTTGGGCGTCAATACAATATATACCGAGTATGTAAGCCAATAATAATAAATTAAACTGATGGTAATTGAAGAAACTAAAGATAATCAGCTATAAGACTTAAAATTTAACATGTAAAGTCTCACAAATCTATAATGTAAACTAGCAAGCAATATTGAAATAAGAACCTAAACTGGCTCCCATAAGCCAGGCAGGTACAAATGACAAATAATAACCTACCTAAGCCCCCGTAACCCCTGGCAAGTACACTCAATCTATATACCCCTATAGGTAATGTTGTATCACCTTAGGCAAGCCGTGACTGTAACTAGAGGATACTTTGCTCCTGTGACTGCACTTAAGCCTTCTGGACTCCTAGAACTGTATCTAAGCCTTTTGGGCTCTTATAACTGTATTTGAGCCTTCTGGGCTCCTATAATTGTATTTGAGCATTCTAGGCTGCTATAACTGCATCCCAAGAACAAAAGGCTCTATTGAAGTTCAATAATGCCACTTCAGGCACCTAGGAAGTCTGTAAGCTTACCAAACCTCAACACGACCCTGCAGGCATAAATATGGTCTCCTTGGTCAATGTATAGCTCTTATAAGCAAAGTATAGTTTCATGGGAAAGTTGCACTAGCGTATATCCCTTCTAGGAAGCTTGTACATCGGCACCTTTATGAATATACTAAAGGTGTTGGCCTAAAGATATAATAGCTGATAAATAGCCAATCCAGGAATCATACGGTCTATATAGCTAACAACAAGTAAGGCCTCCTAAATGACCTGTACGACAACTTGCGGGGCATATTAATCTATAAGATCACTTAACAATAAGTATTTCACTCTACAACATACCACCTAGCTCATTAGGAAACCATGGTGCTGCTAACCCAAAGGTAGAACTACAATACTAAGGTTCTAGCTATGTTGGCATCAGGATACGCTAACGGCCCGTAGGCGAGCTTTATAATATATAGGCATCATGATCATGAAGTTGTATCAACAAGTTAACCATTATGCTTCCCAAATTAGCAATTCATGCTCAACAACTAACCATAAATCCCTAACGACAGCAGAATGGCAGCAAAATATCAATAGTCAATCTAAGCGATAATAATTCAGATGAATTACTCTTATGCCGCTTCTAATAAAAGACAAATCTGTACATGGCAAATCCTGATAAGGGATACATACACCAATCTATTAGTTTAACTTCTAGAAGATAACCAACAACAAACAACATAGCCACAAACACTACTATGATTAATAATAAGTTGTATTAATGATATGACGAAGGAAACTACCGAAGGGAGTTTAGCCTTAATATACCTTGAAAGCAATTCAATGAATCGACTTTTATCAATCAACTTATCCAAAAATCAACCACAACGCACAACCCAAATGTTATATTGATTTTAAGTCACCTAAAGTAGTACATCAATAAAATGTAAAAGATTTAGACGTTAATATAAACTGTAAAACGTTCAAATTAATGGTAGCGAGAGGTGAAAAAGACCTTACCTTCCATTAGACAAAAGAAATATCATATGTACACCACAACAACTGGCTGCCTTATCGAAAAAAGACCATTTAAAAACCACGAACAATGAAGCCAATGTGAGAAAGATGTTCTTGATGATGATTACTACAAGATTCTAGCTTTAATTTGGAGGCTAGGAGGCTCAGTTATGTTCCCCCCTCTAAGCTTGGCTATGTATTCTCCATAGAAAGACCTTGAAAAGTTTTGAAATCTGGAAAAAGAATGAAGTTATATGAGTTTTTTGGCTGTTTATATGTTATAAATATGAATTGACCCGGCCTGCTGGCCCATGACCCATTTCTTCCTGAACAGTCCATGTTAAAATACTCATAACTTTTTATTACGATGTCGGATTGATGACTAGTTTGATGTTCTAGAAACTAGACTCAAAGAGATTTAATGTAATATATAGTAGGCCTCCTAAATCTTCATAGATTGGGAGAAAATAACTGATACATCTAATCTAAAATTTAGAGAATTTCTTAAAATAATATGTGATAACTTTTGTAGATTTTTGTTTCACAATTTCCTCGCTTCAAATCTTAATATAAAATCATTGAGTGATTGAATACCTCCTAATACATCCATCTTATATTATTAAGAACTCTTATCTATATCTTAAAAGTACAAGTTTATTTCTTAAATTATACGGAGTGTTACACTTGCCATGAGAAGAGCTTTGATGGATTCAAAAATACATGAGATCAAATTCCGGATCAATAAAGAAGAAATCACTTTTAAGGTAGGAAAGGAGCATTTGTTTCCCAAAAATTTTGAGCATAGAGGTAATTGAGGATGCGAAAGGTGATGGTGATCCAAACAAGCTTAGAGGGAAGGTAGCACCCATAAAAGAAGAAGGCCAAAATCAAATGGGTAAACCACTACCTTTGTTGCTCCAAAGGAAGTAAGTGGGTGAGAAAGTCCCCTCCTAGGGATGACTCATCATTAGCTGATGTAGGTACTTGCGTCATGCCGCATATTAAATTAGGCGCTCTTTGGGAGGCAACCTAAGAGATGCTATACAATGTGTAGTATCCATGTCGTGCCGCAATATTAAATCAAGAGCTTCTTGCGAGGTAACCCAAGTGTTTTTTTACTAATAGGTGTTAATGAGTGCTAGTGTAACACTTGAGAAACATGGGCAAGAAATGACAAAGGCAAGAAAGGAGCTTCAGCTTCCAACTTGCGAGTACAATCACGGGTCCCAAATTGAATATGCAGACTGTGAATGGTATTGCAGACTGAAGGCTAGATATTCATCTCTCTAAAGTTTTATCTGTAAAGCAACATATGACTTGCAAATTCATTGACGAATTGTAAATTGCATCATGGTCAAAATAGTGTAGTATGCTCTCTGAAGTTAATGTACAGTCCATTCTACAATCTGTATGTTGATTTTATTGTCTATGTATTGGACCTTGAATTGTGCCACGCTCCACCTTGGGAGGCATGACTGGCACCTGGTGCCACACTGGCAATTAACTAACCTGGCTAGGCTTATACACATCTGGTGCCAGCCTACGACTCAATTAAAGAAACAACAGGCTATATCTTGGTTGTAAATACAGCCTTCGGCCGACAAGGCCGTATAGCTACCTGTAAACAAAAATAGCTAACCAACAACAGGCAATAGAAGGGATCCTATGTGGGCCGACAAGGCCACCATATTGTCTAGTTATAACAGAAATGATGACGAGCTACTATAGTAGGATCCACATGGCCAACACACGAAGCATAACTGATTAAGGCCCCACACGGCCAACTTTACAACTAACTGACTGACGACTATAGTATGCAAGCCTCTAAGAATACAAATAGTGGTCAGGACAGGGCCCCGGCCTACCCAAAATGCTATATAACTGAAATACAAAAATCTCTACAACCTGGCAACTCCGAATGAAAGGAGTTGTCCCAACTATGGACTCTGAACAGCTGCTACTGGAGATCCTGAATCCTGTCTGTCTAAACCTGCAGGCAAGTAATGCAGCACCCCATATTTGGGAGTCAGTACAATATATACCAAATATGTAAGGCAGTAAATAAGCTGAATGAAAGTTGTGAAATACTGAAAGTGAGTAGAAAGGAGAGGCAGAGAGATTAACTTGTAAGTTGGCTTATTCACAATCTGCATCTAGCAAACACTACACATACATGAGCTATGACCGCATAATCATATATTCATAAGCGATAACTAATAGATAAAAATGCAAACAAGAACCTAACCTTGTCCCCATAAGCCTGCAGTTACAACCAGCACGGAATAACCCACCTGGGGCCCCCACACGCCCTGATGAGTGAACTTCAATCTATATACCCCTAACCAGGTTTCTATGACTCTACTGGTGCTATAGCCAACCTACCGGTCCCCTGGGTCTATAACTGAGCCCGCTCGACCCCTATACTGTAGTTGTTTCAAAGTCCAGTGGACTCCGGCTTTCTACACCCCGAGCACCAGGCTCGACGGGGGTGTGGTGTCGATATGGTATATAATAGTCCAGCCATGAACTAGATGGTATGAGGACCTAGGACCCCATCTTCGTCTCTCATGGATGGCATACTGCTCCATAGAGAAACGTCATCTCGCCCTTAGCGGGCTTCGACACGACTAGTAACCCTGGGGTGGTCATGGAAGGCTCCTAAGTGAGGGCAACACCAACCCAAGTGCTATACTAACATCTTAATCTAGCCACTCAAAAGGCGTAACTGGCCTTCTGGGCCTAACGCCACTGCTGCTCGCCCCCTAGGATAGTCTGTAAGGCTGCTAGAAGGCATGCCGCGCGCCTGTATCTGATTAGAGGATCCTGATAGTGATCATGATCACTAATAGTTTGGACTGAATAGGGCGAGATATGGAGTGGTCTAACATATCTCTGAGTTTCCTGCCCGGACAACTATAACTCTTAAATAACTATGGGGTCGCGAATGGCTAGCTACTTAGTTCCTCTGATTACAACAACTGTAGGGCTGGTCCTGGCCAAATATGCTTTTGAGCGATCGGCCCCTAATCCTTCCTAAGAAGCTTATCGATATCCTTAGCCTGTGGGCAGTACTGTACTAGCATGGTTCTACTAGTCCCTTAGACCTTATCTTGGTCTACTCAGATCTTATATTACTTTTCTGGGTGATTCCTAACCTTAGACAACTTTATGTAGACTTAACCATTCCTGGCAATCTGTACCTGAATACCTTATAAGAATCGGCTGGGGTGCTGGCCCAGCCTCTAACTACTGATAAGGTCTCCTTTCGTAGGGTACCCACGGGTCTATTTAACCTGGAAGACTGGGTTGGCTTCCTAGGCGACCTATGTGATAATTGCTAAGTCAACTATGATTGACAATCATTGTAATAGCTAATAGGGTGGTAGGCTGTCACTCAGTACACTAGACAACCCTAGTGTCACTGATTCTAAACTATGGCTATTCTTTCTATATTTTAGGCCCTGGGACGTGCGGTTATATCAATAGCTTCTGGGTGTGCTTTTCCGGCAACCTATGTGCCAAATTGGTAGTTATGTCACCTGACTACGCCTACGTTGTTCAACCTACTAACTCAGACTCGCTAACCCTCACGAGTTTCTAAGGTCTAGTCCTGGCAATAAAATATACAATCCTACTAAAACCATGAACCGGAGAATAGAAGAGTTTCTATGACGCTTCTAGCGCGTATCGTGCTTATCATGTCTTTTTTCGATGAGGGATACTACGGTATAATCCATATACATATTCTAACAGCTTACCATAATAGATATATAACCATAATCTACTGATGGCAGTTACTTGCAAAATATCTGATCTTTATAAACTAGAAACAACTAATTCCAACATGTTTAATCACAATTTAATGGTAGCAACTATCTACAGCACGTGAAATCATCATTTCTATTCGAGAACATAAGTCGTAACGCTGTACGATGAGTATACTTGTCAAGGGTTAAGCCTTACATACCTTGATTGTTGTTTCCTAAGTAATCGACAAGTTTCAATTTGTATTCGCCAACTCTCTTCATCTGTAACTGTTATACTGGGAGAAAGAGACGAATGTCAACACCAAATTCGGCGTAAAAGATAACTTTAATACCAATATTGACTATACTTCAACTTAATAGAACACGGCCGAAAATGTATTATTTCTTGAGAGTTCAGAAGGGAGAAATGCTTACTTGAAGCCTATGATCGTATAGAAATCAGTTTGAAGTAATTCGGTCAACTTTGGCTCAGCAGGGTTATGATTCGCCGGACGAATTTCACAAAAATAACACCATAATAATGCTCCCTGTAGGCTTAGAACTCAATACATGAAGTTAATTTGAGTTTGGATGGCATTTTGTAGCGTAATCAAATGAAAGTCAGTCAAAACCCACGTTTCCTTTAACCTCTAGCCATGAAAACATTTGAGAAATGATTTGAATGAGAGAGGAAGGGGTTTATATACTACTTGGGCGGTGGCAGGGGGTGTTCCTCATACCTTCGATTGAGGCTGCCACCTATTCGGTGGTTCGTTGGGTATCAAAACCGACACGCAATTGCACGTGGTCGAACAAGTAGTAAGTGGTTTTAGTAAGTCAAGTATCGATCCCTCAGAGACTCAGATTAAGTGAAGTTTGCTTAAGTATACTATACTATATTTAACTTCTAAATATGCTGACAACAACGTGACCAAAAAGTGAATAATTTGTTTTATAAATTTTATACTAAACTACAAACAATTATCTACTTTGAATTTGGACTATGAATAAGAACATGTTGAGGTTAAAGAACATGTAATGAAACTGATTATCATCTTAAATTGGTTATTCTTTTCTTCCAGTTGCTAGCCAAGAACATTAGCCAAGAGATTAAAACTCTCGTATTTAATCTCACTTAAGAATCATAAACCATCTGTCTACATTTCTGTGATCAAATGCAATTCATGACCTAGCAATACAATTCCGGTTCCTAAATTGACTAATACGGCTTTCAAGTATATTTCTATCAGGAAAGCACATCAAAACTCAATTTTCCCAAATCAAGTAAAGAACAATATCCTATTAATTCACAACTTTCCAATTTCGTGCTCTCTCGAGTGAAATCGGACTTTTTAGATGTACATTAATGTAGGCCACACACCAATGTAGTAGAAACAAGAATTAATAGAACAACATGGAAGAAGAAGATGAAAAACCATATAATTAATAATCAAAATTCATCACAAGTGTTCATAACCTCAGCAAGGAAGAGAATTAGCCACTCATTTGTGGATTAATCATCCTAAAACAAGTGTTAATCATACAAACAATTGAATTAGTGAAGAAAGAAAGAGAGAAAAAACCCTGAAATTTTCGTCCCTCAACTGTCTGTAACCCACGGCCTTGCTCCACCAAGTCTGCCTTCTTGAAAAATGAACCTAAGTGTTCTATTTATACTAGTGGGAATTTTTCCCGGAATAACAAGCAACATGTCACGGAGTGCATCGCGGAGCACTGCCTCCGTGACACACCGTGGACGCAGACCCTCACTGGAATTTGGGGGTCCGGGAATATAGCACCAACGTGGCATGGCGTGCAACGCGGAGGCTAGCCACCGTGCCACAGAGCTGTCGCGAACCTCCACTGGAAATTGATGAATTTTCACCCTCCAGGCAGAATACCTCCGCGATGGCAGCGTGACACGGCTCCATCGCAGAGCCCCTTTAATTTGTGCAGTCCAATGCCTTTTCCCTTGCTCGCATCCAAGTCCAACTCCGATATCATCCAACATGCATTTTAGCTCCTTGAAATCACCTTTTACCTACAAAACAATGCTAATCATGTTGGTTAGTATAAATTCACATTTTATTACCTATTACATGAAAATGTATACACATTGCTAGATAAACAAGGCGAAAATGATACTTTTGAGTATCACTTGGGCATATAAATCTGCCCAAGATCACTTACCCCACACTTAAATCCTTGTTCGTCCTCGAACAACAAACATACAATTCATGCAATTTACATCCCAACCTTCGCTACTATGGTGCGACAATTTAAGCTACGGTCATACCGATCATTCAATATTGCAAATCATCAAGAAAACATGCATGGTCTTAACAATGCAATGACCTTCAATGCATTAAGACTTCCTAGACTTTAAGAATCGACTCTCGATATCGGTAAACTCATGGAAATTAGCTAATCAAGATATCTGACACGAAAATCAATCTTTCATCAAGCATGTGCCCTCACAACTCAAGAGAATCTTCCCCTTTTTGCTCATGTGACACACAAACATTCAAGTAGGGGCATGTAAAAATAATTTCACTCTCTCTCCCAAAAGAATTCACATGCATCATGTCATGACCCATAAGCTTGCCCTTAGTGTATTACTCCACTAATATAAAGAAATGCAATGTAGGATCACGTAGGACTTTAATGGGTTGTAATGGAAGCTATGAAACTAGTATATATTGGATTAGCCAATAATAGCCACTAGCATCCTTAAGCGCCTTTGCAACACATTCCCATCAACTCATGGACCTTGTTCCTCTCTTTTCTTTTTTTCATCATCCCATTCTTGACGATTTACTTTAGTATGGCCCATTTCATTAAGCACACTTGACACAATAACAAAGGTTATTCTTGCACCTTCATTATCGTTTATTTATAGCAAGTGCACCTTCAACCTTTTCTTTTCTTCCCTCACTCTGCTTTTCTTTTTCTTTTCACCATTCTCACTCTTTGACACTTTGGGAAAATTATTTTCTCTTCTTAAGCGCTTAAGAGTTTTGTATGGACTTTACGACTAATGAAAAGAAAGAATTAAGCTCAGTTTATACTTTTTGGACAAAAGAAAGAAATAATAGGCTAAAGGCTCAAAGGGCTGACTAGGGTATACAATCACATAAAGGGGGAGTATGACAAGAAAAAAATTAGAAACTCTCGGTTAAAACAAAGAACTGCCTACATCCTTTCCAACAATACACCTCCTTCATTTCGTTTTGTACACACACCAGGCAAGTTCTAGACACTTCACAATAGCATGGAATAACAATACCTCACTTCACACTTTATGCACATGCTTGATTCAAGATGTATTCACAGACTCTTCAATCAGCTAATTACATGAATTCAAACATTAAGCCTCAATCACACCGAATCGAACTCTACAACCTAGGTATCTCGACATATTTACAAGATTGCATGCTTTCATACGAATCACTTTTGCATTTTGAACATCAGGTACAACACGCAACCAACAATTCACAGCCATATAGTAACTACAGGTTCCGGGATGCAATCCACCAAAGAAAAAAAACTGAAAAATAATTGAAAAAAACTACTCCTACCGACTACATTTCCCTTAAGACGGTCGTCATCCATCCATCATAGGGAATGGTCACTAACTATGGCGTCGGTTCAATGGGACTATTCTCGGCAAAAGAACCGAAAACAAACGCCGAGAAACCCAAAAATAAAAAAATATTGAAAAATTTTGCAAAACATTGATCATTTCGATAAGCAAAAATATTTACAAAAAATTTTTACAAACTCAGCTGGCAACATTCCACAACACACATCAATTTCACAAATATGTACAGATACGGAACAATTTAAAAATTCACAAACACAAGGAAACATAACATACAAATATACAGAGGAAAAACATACAAGCAAACCAGCCCAGCCCAGCACCTAACTACTCCCACCGCACACTTAAATCGAACACTGTCCGCAGTGTTCACAAAAATCAAATAGCACAAAGTCGGGTGGTGGAACTCCCTGATCAGTCAAAGTATTCCACTTCTTCATCAGGTGCTGCTACCCCATCTCCCATGTCTGAGTCGCCTCCATCGTCATCATCAGACTCCACATCGGAGTCCTCCCGACGTGTCTCCTCGTCTGTGGGAACATCATCATCTGTGGGCTCTACAAAGGCTAGCCCCACTCGGCATAGAGCCCTGGCGTTTTTACCAAACGGGTAATCTAGCTCGAGCTACCATAGCTCCTTCTCCGTGGCTGGTCTCCCACCTATCCTGAGCTGAAGCATTTGCATCCCATACATCCGCGCCATGTACTGGTCATCACGAGCATGTTGCTCGCCAAGTGTTAGCACTGGCCCATGGGTGGTGTCGGGAGCCTTAGTTTTGGTCACGTCCAAGGCCCACCGCTCCAACTGCGAGATATAATCGAAAGCCTCCTCCTCGACGTCGAGGCCCCGGAGAAAGGTGGTGAGTAGTCCACCGAACCCATACCTGTGGCCCTGGTGTAATCGGGCTCTCTTCATGGCGAATATGATGACCGCCCCGACATTAATCTCCAGCCCTTTCATCAGGGCGTACACCAGGAAAACATGGTCCCGGGTCACATCCGTCATGTGTACCCCCGGGATTAGGCATGAGCAGACTATCTTCAGCCAGATTCGGGCTTCCCTGTTCATCTGAGAATATGGCAGAGTCTGGTGGTAGCCCCTTTCTTTGTGTCTACTCCATCTAGCTGTAGATCGAGCCCCACACAGTGTGCGTCTGATGTCGGCATACGGTGGGGTAATGTTCAGCTGGCGGAGAATGTGGGCGTCTGTGTCCCGCGCTCCGATGATGGCATTTAGCTGGTGGGGTTCCAGAGTGACTATCTGCCCTCTGCTCTTGATGGTGTAGCTTTTGATTGATGGGTTCCAATTAGCATAGAACTCCCGGACCAGGTGCAGGTTGGATTCCTTGGGCTCCTGAAATATGAAATCGAGCCCAGTTGCCTCGATCCGTTGAACCATTCTGGGGAACTCCTGTGCTAATGGCACCCGTGCGATATGCTCCTCGGGGAAGTATTTATTCTCTTTGTGCTTGGCATACCACTTTTTCCCCTCGTCAGTCACCCATCTCATTTCGTATTGGCGGCGCTGGCCGCGTGGAACTGCTGGTGCAGCTGGGACTACTGTGCCCAGTCTAAGTCTTTTCCTTCTGGTGCCTGAAGTTGATGCACCCTTACCTTTATCTTGCCTGCTTGCCATTTTACCTGTCAACACAAGTAAACAAGCTCAATGTCAAGCTAAATGAATACTAACTTCGGTTAAGGTCGGGTTACGCTAAGTTTACCCCACACTTAGTCCTTAGCTACAGTTACGATACTACGGCAAGAATAACTTTATTTACACCAAACAACCAACTATACAATCATGCTTAGTGCGTTCAAACGAAAATTCGACGGTTATAACTTCTGCGTACTACTCAGACTTCGTACAGCTAATCCCAATCACTACCGTCACTAGCATTTTAACAATCGCACTTAGCAAAGAAAAAACACGAAACAAAAACAACAACAAAAATGCTATACACATGCACCTATACAACCAACCAACTTTGAACAAAATTTCAACATTTTCCCCAAACCCGAGAATTCGTCGTCAATTGACATTCAAACAATCTTTTACAACGACTCATCTCATTTAACAAGTACACCCCGGCATAAAATTCACGAATTTAACACATTACCAACTTCAAATTCAACAACAAGCCCTAGAATTGATTTCTTCCATCAAATTCGAATAATTCATGCAATCGACAAGTTCACACAATCATTACAACATTCCGAACTTTTATCAATCAATAAACAACTCGAATTCATGCTTAATTTCGACTTAAGGCGATTTATCTCACCTCGCATGCTTAATTTTGAATACAATCGACAAAAACTTGAGAGAGAATCGGAAAACATACCTTAACGTTGAAGAAGCGAAGAAAACTTGGTAATTTGTTGCCTTAAGCCGTGGCACGTTGATGGGAGAGGGGTTTTGGGACGTTTGGTCGCGGAGGAGATCGAAAATGAGGGAAAAAAGGGGAGAAATTGGGGTTTAAAAGGTAGAAAACACGCGGGTCACCCGGCAACCCAGTGTGACCCGTCACAATTTACACGGCAACGTGTCACGGAGTGCATCGCGGTGCACTGCCTTCGTGACACGGAGCCATCGCGATAGCATACTGGAAATTTTAAAATTTTCGGATTACACCTCAACGTGTCACGGAGGGTAACGCGGAGGTCCTCCTCCGTGACACGGAGCTATCTCCCCAGCTCACTGTCTTCTACATTTTATTAATTTTTCATACCTCGCCTTTTCCTTCACGCTTCCGTGCACATTTTTCCCCGTTTGACATGAAAATCATCTCACTAAACAAAATTGGTTAGAATAATAGGTTTCACCTAACTAAAAATAAAAAACACTAACTAAAACAAAAAATTTCGTAATAAATCAAGAAAAGAAAAAGAAAAATCTATTTACACTTTACAAAATAAGAAAAAGAATTTCACGAGTTGCCTCCCGTGCAGCGCCTGGTTTACCATCTTGGCTCGACGTCATTTAAGCTCAATTGTCCGCTAGGGTGATGGATGATTTCTCACGTTACTGTCCTCCCCCCAGTAGTGCTATCTGGTGGTCTTCCCATTAACTCTCGGGAATGCTTCATCTGCTTAGCATTACCATGATCAATTACATTGATCACCGAGAGTTCTTCATGCACCATCGGGAGCTTGGGTGCTTTATACACATCAAACACCTCTACCTTGTCATGTGCTCGCATTGTAAGTTGCCCCACAGCTACTTCGATTAATGCTTTCCCGGTTGCCAAGAAGGGTCGTCCCAAAATAAATGGGACTTCTGCGTCTGGTTCAAAATCCAGAACAATAAAATCTACCGGAAAAATTAGGGAGCCAACTTGCACTAGAACATCCTCAACAACGACATCCGGCCTAGCTAAGGATCGATCCGCCAACTGCAAGATTACGGTTGTAGGTCTAGGACTCCCTAGACCCAACTTTCTGAATACCGAAGATGGCATCAGATTTATACTTGCCCCCAAGTCACACAATCCACGAGCTCGGATGCTTTGCCCAATAGTAAGCTGGATAGTAAAACTTCCAGGGTCTTTTAGCTTTGTGGGCAATATATTTTGGATCCGGGAAGTGCACTCCTCCGTCAAAGCCACCGTGGCATACTCAGTCAAACGACTTTTGTTGGCCACGATGTCCTTTATGTATTTAGCATATTTAGGCACTCCCTGCAAGACATCAACAAGAGGTAAGTTAACATGTACCTGTTTAAGCACCTCTATGAATTTCTTGAAACACGCCTCCTCCTTGTGTTTCTTGAGTCGTTGAGGGAACGGGGGTGGAGGTCTTTCTGATTCAGCTTCTTTGGTCTCCCCCCTTTCCGAACTTTGCTCCCCCTCAACTTCTGTTGCTCCCGAATTTTGAGGTGGTCTTTCTGGTTCCACCTCCTTCAGCTACAAACCACTTCTTGTGGTCAATGCATTTACCTTATTCAGATTCGGATCTGTGTCCCTCGGCAGTCCTCCTCTGGGCCTTGTATTTTGGGCACTAGCAAATTGCCCAAATTGATACTCAGGAGCCTTGGTCGCTAACTGGTTATTTTTCACTTCGGCTGCCAATTTAACATAGTCAGCCTGCAATTGCGCTTGGTTAGCAATCATGGTCTTGAACATCTCCTCAATGCTGGGAGATGGTGGTGGAGGAGGTGCATTGTTATTTCTGAATTGAGATTGATAGTTCTGTTGCCCTCCTTGATTCCTTTGCATACCCTGACCCGAACTTTGGCCTTGATGGTTGTTGCTACCCCATGAAAAATTTGGATGATTCCTCCAATTTGAATTGTAGCCACTACCATACTGCTGGTGATTTCTTTGTGCATTACCCACAAAGTTTACCGAATCAGGATTTGCTCCACAGCACTTAGCTGAGTGTTCACTGCTTCCACACACTTCACACCACAATTGCTGGACTGCATTAACTGGAGCTGACGGCTGGTTCAAAGTCATGTTGCTGAAGTGGTTGTTCAATAGATTTTACAAGGCAGCTATCTGTGCAGCGATAGCTGTAAACCCATCCACTTCAAGCACTCCTGCTGCTTTCCTTGTTCCACCTCGTGATGAATCAGCATTCCATTCTGGATTGCCCTGTGAAATCTGGTTTAGCAAGGTGTACAGCTCCTCATAAGTCTTTTCCAGCGCCTGCCTCCAGCTGCTGAATCTAGCAAAATTTTGGTATGGGGTTCCAAACCCTCAATAAATGTGTGCACCAACACCTCATTGGACTGATGATGATGAGGACAGTCCCGCAACATGGATTTAAATCTCTCCCAAGCTTGATATAAGTTTTCTCCCTCCCTCTGTTTGAAACTTAGAATTTGACTTCTAAGTCTTGCTGTTTTACCAGAGGGAAAAAACCTTATCAAAAACTTTCGTGCAAGATCATCCCACGTTGAAATAGAATTTGGTGCCTCAGCTTTCAACCACCTCTTGGCTTCTCTGAGTAATGAGAAAGGAAATAATGTAAGCCGAACATAATCAGGTGACACTCCAGCGGGTATATAAGTGTCACTTATCTCCAAAAAGTTTTGGAGATGTTGTTGTGGGTCTTCATGAGGGAGACCGGTAAATTGCCCACTTGTGTGCAATAATTGCACCATATTTTACTTGAGTTCAAATCTCCCTCCAGGCTCTGGTTTGCGGATACTGGATGTAACATTGTTGGCATATGGGATTGCCACCTCGCGAACCGGCCTTGCTGCTGCTTCTTCGGGCACTAACACTGCCCTTACTACCGGTGGATTTTGTTGCTCCATAATAGTCTGTCTGAGCAACTGCAACTTCCTTTGTAGAGCTTCTCTCCGTTTATTGTGAAATATACGTTCAGGCTCTATATAAGATTCCACCAGCTCTTTGTCTCTTGCCAGTGTTCACAGCAATTAAGTCTACAAAATACAGGCTAAGACCAAGTTGTCAACACTTAAGAGAATAAAATAAAAATACAGTAAATTGACACTTAAAACAATTTCACCAATTGCCAAGTCTCCTCGGCAACGGCGCGAAAAACTTGTTCGGTGGTTCGTTGGGTATCAAAACCGATACGCAAGTGCACGTGGTCGAACTAGTAGTAAGTGGCTTTAGTAAGCCAAGTATCGATCCCTCAGAGACTCGGATTAAGTGAAGCTTGCTTAAGTATACTATACTATATTTAACTTCTAATTATGCTGACAACAACGTGACCAAAAAGTGAATAATTTGTTTTATAAATTTTATACTAAACTACAAACAATTATCTACTTTGAATTTGGACTATGAATACGAGCATGCTGAGGTTAAAGAACATGTAATGAAACTGATTATCATCTTAAATTGGTTATTATTTTCTTCCAGTTGCTAGCCAAGAACATTAGCCAAGAGATTAAAACTCTCGTATTTAATCTCACTTAAGAATCATAAACCATCCGTCTACATTTCTGTGATCAAATGCAATTCATGACCTAGCAATACAATTCCGGTTCCTAAATTGACTAATACGGCTTTCAAGTATATTTCTATCAGGAAAGCACATCAAAACTCAATTTTCCCAAATCAAGTAAAAAACAATATCATATTAATTCACAACTTTCCAATTTCGTGCTCTCTCGAGTGAAATCGGACTTTTTAGATGTACATTAATGTAGGCCACACACCAATGCAGTAGAAACAAGAATTAATAGAACAACATGGAAGAAGAAGATGAAAAACCATATAATTAATAATCAAAATTCATCACAAGTGTTCATAACCTCAGCAAGGAAGAGAATTAGCCACTCATTTGTGGATTAATCATCCTAAAACAAGTGTTAATCGTACAAACAATTGAATTAGAGAAGAAAGAAAGAGAGAAAAAACCCTGAAATTTTCGTCCCTCAACTGCCTGTAACCCACGTCCTTGCTCCACCAAGTCTGCCTTCTTAAAAAATGAACCTAAGTGTTCTATTTATACTAGTGGGAATTTTTCCCGGAATAACAAGCAACGTGTCACGGAGTGCATCGCGGAGCACTGCCTCCGTGACACGCCGTGGACGCGGACCCTCACTGGAATTTGGGAGTCCGGGAATATAGCACCAACGTGGCACGGCGTGCAACGCGGAGGCTAGCCACTGTGACACGGAGCTGTCGCGAACCTCCACTGGAAATTGATGAATTTTCACCCTCCAGGCAGAATGCCTCCGCGATGGCAGCGTGACACGGCTCCATCGCAGAGCCCCTTTAATTTGTGCAGTCCAATGCCTTTTCCCTTTCTCGCATCCAAGTCCAACTCCGATATCATCCAACATGTATTTTAGCTCCTCGAAATCACCTTTTACCTGCAAAACAATGCTAATCATGTTGGTTAGTATAAATTCACATTTTATTACCTATTACATGAAAATGTATACACATTGCTAGATAAACAAGGCAAAAATGATACTTTTGAGTATCACTTGGGCATATAAATCTGCCCAAGATCACCACCCTGGAGTGCCCTGCCTCTCATTTAGGCAGCAGGCCTGGTGCCCTGTGCCTCTCAAAGCGCCAGCAAGCCTGGCACCCCGCGTTGGCCAGTGCACTGCTGGTTAGCGTGTCGCGCTGGCCTTGTGCGCACGGGTCTCGTCTGACCCCGCTTCCAAGGATTTTTCCACACGCATCAAGATCTTCTTACTCGTCACCAATCTACGTTTACGCTTACTAATCATTAACATTTATGGGGTGTAACATCCTCCCTCCCCCCTTAGGAACATTCGTCCTCGAATGTCTACTTCAATTCACAGGAGCTTAACTTTTTGGACTATTATTCTGGAATAGTTTTCAGAGTCTCCCCTGTAATATGGACTATTTGAAAATCCTAAAACGCAGAAAAGTCTAATCCAGATATCTAACATGACATCATAAAAACTCTTTCATCACCCAAAATTGGAGTCAACTGAACAATATATACAACATAAATCATAAAACAGCAACAGAATCAACATTTTTAGCTTAACTACATAATTTAGACTAAGCCTGGAACAGATGAGGATATCTGGGTCTTATGTATTTTTCAGCTTCCTAGGTCAGTCCTTCTCTATTCTTGTTTCTCTACAATACCTTACAGAGACGACATCTTTAGTTCTCAACCTACAAACTTGCCGATCCAATATGGCCACTAGAAATTCTTCATGGGTTAATTTCCAGTAACTTGAACGTCTTTAACTGGAACAACTCAGGTCGGGTTACGTATACCCTTTTTGCAGCATTGACATGTGGAAGCTGAATGGGCAGGTCCTAGCTCTAGAAGCAATTTTAGCTCATACGCCATTTCGGTTTTTCTCTGGAGGATATGACCTGGGACAATAAACCTAGGCCTAAGTTTGTCCTTCTTAACTATTCTCATAATGCCCTTTCTTGTAAATGTTTCTAGAAATATCCAA
Source organism: Datura wrightii (assembly GCA_035772735.1). Lineage (NCBI taxonomy): Eukaryota > Viridiplantae > Streptophyta > Magnoliopsida > Solanales > Solanaceae > Datura > Datura wrightii. Next base: position 106,075,376 of record JASDFA010000007.1, read on the forward strand.
CTGTTGCTTAAACCCTTAGCTGCATACATCGTACCGTAAGGTAGGACCCCTGACGGCCCTAGGCTATTGGTACCAATTTCTTGGTAAATTTAATTTCTCAGTCTATCTGTTATAATATGCCCTAGTTCAACTACCTTTAATTTACTTTATGGGGATTCCTGATGTGTCATGACTTTATGGCACTTTCGACGCTTAAAACCAAGAAATTATGCACATTTTGGGTATGTTTATATAGGTATGATGTGTTTTGTGCTTAATGTTGCAGGAAAATAGGTTCGGAAGTAAACTGGGAAAATTTATGCTGAAAATAAATGAAAGGGTGACTGTCAGGAACTTCAGGAGTCGTTGGTAGGAGGCACGACTCATTGTTGAAGTCGTGGGCAAAAGATAAAGTTTGAAGATGCTGAGATAGTGTACTTGATGGGTTGAGGGAACGACTTGTTACACCTGGTAAAGAGTTGTGAAGTTAGTCATGAGGACTGAAGAAGAAATATTTCCAAAGTTGCCAGTGGAGTTGACGACAGACTTAACGAGTCGTTAGTTGACTAAACAACTCGTTAGCAGATCACTGGAACAATCCTTAAGGGTCACTGGAATTTTGAAGAAGTTAGACCAGGAGGAACCTAACAACTCGTACCCAGGAAGAACGAGTTGTTAGGTGACCTATTGCCACAACTGGGTACGATGCTGAGGACGATTATTTTAAGCAAGGCACGACTCATGAGAGGTCCCAACGATTCGTCACCAAGCCCGTCGCAACTGTCGACCTGGTTTCTAGTTTTAGTTAGGAAAAGGTTTTCTTGGAACTATAAAAACATAGTTTAGGTTTATTTTTGGAGAATGATAGGGAAGAAGCCGATTATTATTAGTTTTCAAGTAGGATTTTGGTGTTGTACGATTAATCTTGAGTCAAGAAACAAGTTTTACAATTTAGTTCTTGAATTCGAGGATCAAAAGCAACATTGGAATTTATTCTTCAATCTACTTTGTTTTTTTTCTACGATAATTTGTAAGTTGCAATTATGATTTATTCAATACTTTGTGATTGTTATCATACAAACATGAGTAGCTAAACCCATAAATAGGGTTGTGGGAACCAAGATGAATTAACACACATAGGTAAAATACTTAGTGATTCTAGAACGGAGTTTAATGCATGTATTGTTTTTCCCTTCGTTTTGATTGATTCTTGACGGTTGCAAACGTTAGGACTTTCCTTATTCTTACTCACCGGACCAAGGAGGTAATGAATGGGAAAAGAGATTAAGAACGGAGATTTGAGGCTATCAACCCTTATCTAATATCTTTAACTTTTCTGGGGATAGCTAATCCGATATTAAGGGTAAGGGTCAATTAAAGTACACCCGTATATAGACAAAGTTGCGTGGTGATAATCATCTAATAGGGGACCAACCATTTAAGTGAATCTAACTTACCAATATTGCATGTTAAACACCATAATAGATCACTAGTGTGTAAGCCTTGTGGTTATGAAGTCTTGGGGGACACAATCCTAGTCAAGTCGTTAATTGAATACAAATCGAATTTGATCTAAGCATTCAGTAATTTTACTTTTGTTTATTATTCTATTTCATTCCCCCTTCAGAACTAAGTAACTCAATAGTAATAGTTATTCGCATTAACTTAAGTTCTTACCATATTCCCTGTGGGATCGACCTCAACCTTTGTTGGGTTCTATATTTGACAATCAAGCACTTATATCTCAATTGCGAGGTGTAATTTGGGAGACATCAAATTTTGGCGTCGTTGCCGAGGAATACGTCTAAGGCTTTTGTTAATTGTGTTTTCTTTACTATTGGTTCTTATTTCTTTTTTATTTTTATTTTGTCGTTGTTTTGGTTGCTTAACAGGTCTTAGGTTTGTGCATGCCTGATACTAGGATCCAAGGATATCCCCTGGTTCCAATGGATCACGAACTTGAGTAGACGTTAAGAAACCTAAGAAGAATGGCCAACATCCAAGATTAGGAAATCGTGGACCAAGCCACAGCAAGAATGTTGGCTGAAGAGCAAGCTCGGGCTAGAGATCGTGAGTTAGCTAGAGTTGTTGAAGAGCAACGTCTAGCTGCAGAAGCAGAGCGAGCTAGACGACATAGAGGTTCAGAACACCAGAGACATTAGTATTTCTATTAGGAGGAGGATGCCGATATAGACGAAGCCAGTGCCACTAGAGCTATAGTCCCTCCTCCTTTTCCTGTTGGGGTAAAGTTTGACATTACCAGTGCAATGATCCAACTGCAAAATATTCGCGGGTCACGCAGCTGATGATGCCCATGCTCACTTGACAGATTGCGTGGGTATATGTAAGGCATACAAGCAACACGGGTTAAGCCAGGGCACAATCAGACTGAGGTTATTTCCATTCTCACTGCGGAGTGAGGCAACGATGTGGTTTGCTAAACTGTCGAATTATTCCATCACTACTTGGGGAAAGCTTAAGAGAGCTTTTCTTGATAGGTTCTTCCCACCATCCAAAGCGTTGTAGTTGAAAGATGAAATATATAACTTCAAACAGCTAAATTCAGAGGCACTCCACGAGACCTGGTTGCGTTTCAACAAAAATCTCAAAAGGGTGCCAAATCACAGGATTCCGGATGATACATTATTGGAGATCTTTTATAGGTCTCTAAATGCCAACACCAAGTCGGTCGCTGATACCTTCTCCGGAGGAACCTTTATGAGCCACACTTATGTAGAGGCTGCGGAGCTGCTGGACAGGATCACCAAAACCAACCGAGCTTGGAACACCAGAGAGTTGGAGATTCCGGCTGGTTCTTTTGCGGTTGGGATGTTTGCAGAATAGAGGAGAAAAGATGAGGAGCGTGATCAAGATATTGCAGAGATAAAGACCACCATGGGGTTTCTTGCCAAGCACTTGATGGGAGTCGGAGCAGAAAAGGTAAATGATGTGGGTTCTCAGGGCAAGGCCCCGAGAAATGATGGATGTGAATTTGAGTCTGAAGAGGAAGCTAATTATTTAAATGATCAGAGGGAGGGTTTTTGGACCAACACCCAAGGTTCTAACCAAGACTCTTGGCGGCAAGGTCAAGGGAACAAAGGTCAGAACTTTTACAAGGATAATAATTACAACTGGGGCCAATATCGAGATAATGGAGACTAGAAGCGCGAGGAGTTCAAAAACGATAGAGGCGGTCTGTATGTTCCCCCAAGAAACCGTGAGCCAGAGTCCAGTGGTTCAAGGGTTAAGGACATGCTCTCCAAAGTACTCAAGAAGATGGAGACAACAAATGGAGACAACAGATGGCCACTTTAAGGAGCTCCACATTGATATTTCCAATTTAAATCAAAAGATGGAGTCACATGCCGTGGCGATCAGGCAGATTGAGTAGCAGATGAGTCAGATGTCTGTTGCAATGAATCAGATGTAGAAAGGCACACTTTCTAGAAATACAGTGCAAAATCTGAAGAATGATAGTCACTACATGGCGGTCACAACTAGGAGCGGGAATGCCACAATTGATCCTCCGAGTCCAGTTGTAATTAAGGAGTCAAAAAATCCTATCTTGGTGAATGATGATAGTATAGCGGATTTGGAAAACCCAACTTTGGTTGGGGACTCAGATGTACAAACTGCTCCAAGAAATGCAAAGGAGCAAGGAGCTTCCCATGGGAAGGAGAAGGAGGCACAACAAAAACTGACATCGATCCCTAGACCTCCTCCTCCTTATCCACAGTGGTTGAAGAAGAAAGCCAAAGATGGGAAGTACCAAAAGTTTATCTCTATGCTTAAGCAGTTGTCGGTGAACATATCATTAGTTGAGGCACTTGAGCAAATGCCCGAATATGCCAAATTCATGAAGGACCTCATCACTAGAAAAAGGACTATAAGTTTAAATCCTACCGATAATTTGCACCACTGTGGTACCATAACTACACGGGTTCTAGCTCAGAAGAAGGAAGATCCAGGTACTTTTACTATACCTTGCACCATTGGGGAAGTTGAGTTTGCAAGGGTGCTTTTTGACTTGGGAGCTAGCATAAATTTGATGTCGCTAGCAGTGTTCAAAAAGTTAGGCCTGGGAACCCCCACACCGACTAATATGTGGCTACTAATGGCTGATAGAACCATTAAAAAGTCGGTGGGGATTTTATTTGATGTTCTTGTCAAGGTGGACAACTTTATAATCCCAGCAAACTTCGTGATTCTGGACTGCGAAGTCGATTCTGAGGTCCCCATCATTTTGGGGCGACCATTCCTTGCAACAGGTAGGGCCCTGGTAGATGTGGAGGCAGGTCAGTTAAAATTCAGGTTGAACAAAGAAGAGGTCACCTTCAACACTAGCCGGACCATGAAACAGCCAAGGGAATTAAACATAGCCTCAGCATTGGAGGATGGAGAAGAATCACTTGATGAATTCTGAGTAGTCGAGAGACTTGTGTCGTGCCGCAATGTTAAATCAGGCGCTGCATAGAGGCAATCCATGGAGGTATTTTGGTGAAGTCTGAGTAGCCAAAACATCGATGTTGTGTCGCGGCATTAAATCAAGCTCTTCTTGAGAACCAACCCAAGTTGTAAATGTAAGAAATATATAGTGTTTATGTTTGTTGATGGGTGCAGCTGATTAAGATAGAAAATCAAAAGTTGGAACCAAAATCTGGAACTTCAGTTCTGGTGCAACAAGTCACAGAATGAGTCGATGTCTGACCTGACGACTCGTTCAGACAAATCATGAAGAGAACTACAGAAAATAGGGGAGCAACGGTCAACTTAACGATTCGTTTCTCCAAGAAATGAATCGTTAGGTCCCCCGTCATGTACTGGATAGAAGTCAAAATCAAAAGAAAAAGGGTGAGAATGGCTCACTCAACGAATCATTGGGAGACCAAATGATTCGTTAAGTGCCCCATCTTGAAGCTACACCAGTCCAAGGACCACGACTCGTTGAGTGACACCACGATTCGTTGCTTGACTCATTAGGTCCCAGGGAAGTTTGTTGAACTCAAGTAAAAGAACGAAGGGTCAAAATGAGTTATCTCATCACTTAACGACTCGTGTAGTCAGCCATCAGGTATTTCAATTAATTGACATTCGACCCGACCTAGGATTGGAATTGGGGTAATTTTTAATTTAAAACACCTAAAAACCCGATTATTTTCCTTCTCCAAAGTCTCACCATTAAACCCAACACCCCAACAACTTTGAATTTCTCTCTTCTTCTTCTTCTCCTCAAACCCCATTAAAAGCAATCTTCGACACTACACTTCCAATCAGTCAAAAGCACATACAATTGCACACGATCGCACTCCATATTTTATCAAGCGTCTTGTGAGTAATATTTCCCATTAAACATTTGAATATATTTGCATTTAAACAAGAATTATGAGGACCCATGTTTTGAATGAAACTAAATTTATTTTGAGTAATGGTGTGCTTGAGCAAATCTGTGCCTCTTTATGTTGATGAACCCTAGGAAGGTGTAAATAAATGGATTTTGATTGTACATACACTTGGGTTGATTTGAGAATGTGAAGCTCTGTGTTTGTGGAGTTGAATATGAGGAAGAAGATGAAGATGAACGTGTGAACTGACACTCTTGAGCACGAGCTACATCATGAGTCATTGGATCACCAAATGACTTATTGTGTAGCTCGTCCTGAGTGGAAGAATTAAATCAATGAGGCAGTGTACCTAATGACTCGTTGCCTTTTGTAATGACTTGTTGGGACCAGTCGTCAAGTACACTGGCCCAACATGAAGGAAGTCTACTTTGTGACGACGAGCAACCTCACGAGTCGTTGCCACTCATTTAGTCACTCATCAGGACCACTGGGCACCAGCCCAAAAATGTTTTTTGTTTCATCTCATCTTACATACTAACGATGTTTCGATAGGTACAATGGCTCAAGAGATACACTGAAGAAGGGCCCAACAAAGAAACAAGCATCTGAGTGCAGTCAACCTTTATACCGTAGACTGCGTGATGATCCGTCCTCCTATGAAGAGTTAAGTGTCTCTGAGGAAAAGTACGACATATCAGAGGAGTAGTTAGTGAGGAGGTCAACCAGGGATAGGGCTAAACAAACTTCAAATCCGACAGCCCTGGTCGATGCTCCCACTCCACTAGCAAGGGATCCACCCAGCCGCACTGATGATAATGCCAGGGCTGCAGCTGCACTTGTTCTCGAGGCTCTCACAGCTAGGCAAAATATAGAGAGAGTTGATGAATCATATGCTCAGTGAGGGAACTCTGATAATGAGCTGACTAAGACCTCGGACACATCAAATAAGCAACCACAGAATGTGCGAAGATGGTGTGTTCATAGAATGAGGGCCATATATAAAAAGAGACATTGCTCCTAATGAGAAAGGCAATCCAAAGAGGAGCATATACGAGGAGCCAAGGCTGATCACTACAAGGCTGAAAGACCTTCCAAAGCTACAAGAAGTGTTTGATAAGTACAGTTTTGGTTGGTTGACTGAGCCATCAGGTAGCTACAGCCCGTGTTTAGTCCGAGAGTTCTATGTGGCCATATTGCAGCAATTGGCATTAGGGAGCTAGGACTGGAAAAAGAGGCCCGCCTTAAATCAGGTATTGGTGAGAGAGACCCCAGTAGATATATCTGAGCGGACAATCTCCAGGATGCTATATGGGCCAGATTATCATGCTCCGATGAACACGCAGAGTTCGACCATAGGCTATATGAGTTGAAGAAATTCAAAATTAAAAAGTTAAATAGCCAGGAGTGCATCCAGTAGTATACTTGGCTATCTCGGATCATTGCTACGAGAGGTCCTCTAGTTGAATGGTTGTATGGCACAGAGTCGCAGATAAAGAAGGCCACATTGAACTTTCAGGCAAAATTTTGATGGTCACTGGTGCGGCACAGGCTGGTACCAACCAGCAATAATAATATCATCTCACCTGATAGGGTAGCTTTGGTAGCAAGTATAATGCAGGGGTAGGCCATCAATTTCCCGCGGTACATTGCTGAGGAGATTAGAGAGCGAGCGATCAATGATGGTACTACAATTCCGTTTCCCTAAATGATTGATAGACTCTGTCGGGAGTCAAAGGAGTCAGAGTTGCCATCAGTTGACCAGAGAGTAGTGGTCCAGAAGATAACTGATATCGAGTTGATTCGAGTTGACACATACCCGGTATCAAGGGCTAGGACTCAGGCAGCTGCATCTGCTGAAGCGACCATATTAGCAGAGGCATTTGGCAGCGGGATGTAGACTGATGCAGCACAGTTAACTAAGTTGGCGGTTGAACCTATGGAGGGCAGAGAGACAGGTAACCAGCCTGAGGCTACAGATGCAATGGATACCTCCACACCTGCTGCTGTTCCCGAGTCATCATCTACAGCAGTAGCTCCCAGACCACCAGTTGTACCTCCACGAGCCACTACAGCTGACCTAGTTATGATTTCACAGGAGTTTTTCGTTGATATGGCCAGGCGGCTGTCTAAGGCAGAAAAGCAGAAGGCACACACAACTCTACAGGTTAAAGTTCTGATGGAGAAGGTAAAGCCGTGGGTGTTGAAGGAGTTGGAGACATTGTCCAATTCGGTGCATGGCCGATTGGATGCTTTTGAGAAGAGAATGGATGAGCGTCTTGCACAGTTATAGGTGCTTGAGTTATCAAGATGGTACTCAGAGCTAGGAGAGCTCAGAGCTGAGGTGCGGGACTTGGCCACACGACAGGTAGCTACAGTACCTCTACTAGTACTTCATGTGATAGATGACGAGTTTGAAGAAGAATTACTACTAATTTTCGACTTTATCATGGAGGAGTCGGTGCCACATGATAAGGGGAAGAAGCCTCGTGAGGAGGAAAGTTTTGATGATGATGTTTCTCTACTCCGTCAGCAAAAACGAGAGCGGAGTGAGATGAAGAGAGCGTTGCATAAATCGACAGAGAAGGCTCGACAGAGAGCCGATACTGAGGTAGTGAGAGCTCGTGGAAAGGAACGAGTTCTGTTGGATCTGAAAATGCACTAGGCCAAGCCGATAATGTGGGAGATAACATTGGAGGCGTATCTACACCCTCCACCGACCAGGTAGCTGACACCTAGGTTGCATAGGTATGTTCCCTATTTCCCTAGTTTTGTCATATATATATATGCGTCGAGGACGACACATGCTTTTTTGATGGGGGTGGGGAGGGATACCTGTTCATGCTTTTGTTGAACGTAACTCGAGGGTTCTTCTTGCCGGATATCTTTTCCCTTGGGTGTTCCATATCTAGTAGAACCGACATGTTTAGGATTTAATTTATGTTTCTTGTGTTTTTCTGTGTCAGTCAGAAGAAATTTCTTTGTCAGACCAAGTTGCGTGGTGATAATCATCTAATAGGGAACCAACCATTTAAGTGAATCTAACTTACCAATATTGCATGTTAAACACCAGAATAGATCACTAGTGTGTAAGCCTTGTGGTTATGAAGTCTTAGGGAACACAATCATAGTCAAGTCGTTAATTGAATACAAACCGAATTTGATCTAAGCAGTCAGTATTTTTACTTTTGTTTATTATTCTATTTCTTTCCCCCTTCGAAAATAAGTAACTCAATAGTAACAGTTATTCGCATTAACTTAAGTTCTTACCATATTCCCTGTGGGATCGACCTCAACCTTTGTTGGGTTCTATATTTGACAATCTACCGCTTATATCTCAATTGCGATGTGTAATTTGGGCGACATCACTTCCTCTTCCACTCATAATAGACCGTCGGGCATCTGACCTGAGTGCTCTGTTAGGTTATTTGCTTTGAGATAAGAAGTCGTACTCATTTTAGCATGCGCTCCAATTTGTTCTAACAATTTCCCAGAACCTAGCTGGGTGTCATGCCTCTCTGTCAGGGTTTACTAGACACTAGGGCTCCACGTAACCAGACTACTTCTTAAATATTTAATTCGTCATACGATTTAGCTGCAATATAATTCCATCTAGAAAGACACGAATTGATCTCATTAGTCTTTCCACACTGACTCAAATGAGGCCAAGCTACACCTATTATGAGATAACCTTACGACTGTATTCATATTAATTACTCTCCACTCCCTTGCAGACACAACCATATCCTATATTGGATTGCTTAATTCCTGCTATTTCGTCTCTTCTAGCCCGTCACTGGAGCTCTATTGCTATGATTTAATGGTATCTTCTGTCTTTCCATACCATCTCGTTGCATTTTCATTAAATTCTGGGAGTAACGGACACATGCACCTTAGCTATAGTCTGCTATTTGAAGTTATGCCACCCTTGGAACGTAGAGTCGAGCTTTGGGCCTTATGACCCTGCCTTTTGTTATCTTGAAGGCCAATAACTTTCTGCTGGGCCTTGTTTCTAGGTTGCACTAAGTTAGAGTCTCTCTGTCTGCACTCCCTTACCTTCTCCTCTGGCGGGGATACCGCAACATTCTAGGCTACAACCTTACTATCTCTTAACTGTTAGACTGATTGCTTAGGTGTCAATATTCGGTGGTGATCCATTATTCTATCAACCTGTAGGTGATTTGGTTTTCCCCCATGAGATACTTGTGTCGTTCCTCGTGCTCCCTTTAACTGAGCTCTGAGGTTCGTGCTTCCTACCTCCTACTGTCAAGAATGTTACCGACCAGGTCTACTGACCTGTATCCCTTCTGACTCGCACTAGAGCTTATCTTGTTTATATGATCTCCCTGTCCTTCGATATCACAAACTAGGTTCATAACCATTATCTTGCAGGTATGCCCTACCGTCATTAGCATGTTATGGCGAAATCAACTTTTTTTCTGCCTTGAGCTTTACTATTGCTGGGGGTTTATCGCTGATGAACCCTCTCATAAACACTTGAATTCTATTGGCGACCTTATACCCCTTCTTGTTCTTACTACCGTAAGGGTCTAGATAACTTGTAAATACTAAGGGTTTTAACCACTCTCTAATCATTCTCGGAGGCAACAATTCTAGCCCTCCTTTACTATTCCACTAAGCACCATTGCACGGATACTTACTCTTTCTATTGTATTGCAAGAACAAGCTATGAGGTGGAAAAATAACCCTATCTTACTATGGTAGGACTGAGGTGTGGAACCTTATAGTATCTGAAGAGTTGGAGGTAGGAATCCTGCAATTTCCTCCTTCTTTCGCACCTTTCAGGTAATTCACATTAACAGCTACCCTGGCTAATTTTTAAATATCTAGTAGGTAAACTATCTCATATGTACATATATACTATACTCCTAACCCCCTATTTTGAGGTTGTAGGGGTAACTGGGGATAACACTGCCATATCTATCACGTTATGAGGTTCCTAATACCTTGGAAGGGTAATGGGGAAATGTAAAAGATGTCTACTTCCGCAGTTAGGCTAACCGTCCCTCCACAGTGGTGCCTCACTGGTACCTCCTTCTACTGATGTAGTTATCTTGCATTCAACTGGAATCAGTCGTATATCAAACATTATCCTAGACAGACATAACAATGAAAGCTTAGGGACTCAACCCTATACGACTCTGCTCTATAGTACGATCTAATAAGAAGGAGGGGTAACCATATTATCATGCCTCGTGGCCTCCTGCTTATAAAATGTGGTGCAAAACACATTTATAAACAAGACTCTACTAGACACGGCTTCCAGACTCCCTAGGATACAAACTTCTTTGGTACCAAGTTTGTCACGCCCCACCTTGGGAGGCATGACTAGCACCTGGTGCCACATTAGAAACTAACTGACTTGGCTAGGATTATGCACGTCTGGTGCCAGCCTACGACTCAATTCAAGAAACAACGGGCTATATCTCAGTTGTAAATGCAGCCTCCGGTTGACAAGGATGTATAGCCGTCTGTAAACGAAAACAGCTAGCCAACAATACGCAATAGAAGGGATCCTATGTGGGCCGACAAGGCCACCATACTGTCTAGTTATAACAAAAATGAAGAAGATCTATTGTATTAGGCCCCACACGGACAACACACGAAGCATAACTAATTAAGGCCCCACACGGCCAGCATACAACTAACTGACTGACGATTGTAGTCTGCAAGCCTCTAAGAATACAAATAGTGGAAGGATAGGGCCCTAGCCTACCCAAAATGCTATATAACTAAAATACATAAATCTCTACAACCTGGCAACTCCAAATGAAAGGAGTTGTCCCAACTGTGGACTCTGAAAAGCTGCTACTAGAGATCCTGAACCCTGTCTGTCTAAACCTGCAGGCAAGTAATACAGTGCCCCATATTTGGGCGTCGGTACAATATGTATCGAATATGTAAGGTAGTAAATAAGCTGAATGAATGTTGTGAAATACTAAACGTGAGTAGAAAGGAGAGACAGAGAGATTAACATGTAAGCTGGCTTATTCGCAATCTGCATCTAGAAAACATTACACATACATTAGCTATGAACGCATAATCATATATTCATAAGCGATAGCTAACAGACAAAAAATGCAAACAAGAACCTAACTTGGCCCCCATAAGCCTGGAAGGTACAACCAGCACGGAATAACCCACCCGGGGTACCCATAAACCCTGATGAGTGAACTTCAATCAATATACCCCTAGCTAGGTTTCTATGACTCTACAGGTGCTATAGCCAACCTACTGATCCACTAGATCTACAACTGAGCCCGCTCGGCCCCTGTACTATAGCTATGTCTGAGTCCGATGGACTCCTGCTGTCTGTACCCCGGGCACCAGGCTCGACGGGGGTGTGGTGCCGATACGGCATATATAATAGTCCAGCCATGGAGTGCACTATTGAGAACTTGGGACCCCATCTTCGTCCCTCGCGGATGGAATACCGCTCCGTAGAGCGACATCATCTCGCCCCTGGCGGGCGTCGACACAGCTAGTAATCCTGGGGTGGTCATGGAAGGATCCTAAGTCAAGGCAACCCCAACCCAAGTGTTTTACTAACATCTCAATCTAGCCACTCAAAAGGCATAACTGGCCTTCTGGGCCTAATGCCACTGTTGCTCGCCCCCTAGGATAGTCTGTAAGGCTGCTAGCAGGCACGCCGCGCGCCTATATCTGATCAAAGGATCCTCATAGTGATCATGATCTCTAATAGTCTGGACTAAACAGGGCGAGATCTTGAGTGGTCTAACATAACTCTGAATGTCCTACCCGGACAACTATAACTCTTAAACAACTGCGGGGTCGCGAATGGCTAACTACTTAGTTCCTAAGATTAGAACAATTGTAGGGTTGGTCCTGGCCGAACATGCTTTTGAGCAATCGGCCCCTAATCCTTCCTTACAAGCTTATCGACATCCTTAGCCTGTGGGCAGTACTGTACTAGCATGGTACTACTTGTCCCATAGACCTTATCTTGGTCTACTCGGATCTTATATTACTTTTCTGGGTGATTCTTAACCTTATAGACAACTTTATGTAGACTTAACCATTCCTGGCAAACTGTACCTGAATACCTTATAAGAACTGGATGGGGTGCTGGCCCAACCTCTAACTACTGATAAGGTCCCCTTCCTTAGGGTACCCATGGGTCTATTTGACCTGGACGACTGGGCTGGCTTCCTGGGCGACCTATGTGATAACTGTTAAGTCAACTAAGATTGACAACCATTGGTAATAGCTAATAGGGTGGTAGGCTGTCACTCAGTACACTAGACAACCCTAGTGTCACTGATTCTAAAGTATGGCTATTCTATCTACATTTTGGGCCCTAGGACGTGCAGTTACGTCAATGGCTTCTAGGCGTACTTTTCTGGCAACCCAGGCGCCAAACTGGTAGTTATGTCACCTGACTACGCCTACGTTGTTCAACCTACTAACTTAGACTCGCTAACCCTCACGAGTTTCTAAGGTCTAGTCCTAGCAATAAAACATACAATCCTACTAAAACCATGAACCGAAGAATAGAAGAGTTTCTATGATGCTTCTAGCACATATCATGCTTATCATGTTTTCCGATGAGGGATACTATGGTATAATCCATATACATATTCTAATAGATGACCATAATAGATATATAACCATAATCTACTGATGGCAGTTGCTTGTAGCATATCTGATCTTTATATACTAGCAACAGCTAATTCCAACATGTTTAATTACAATTTAATGGTAGCAACTATCTACAGCACGTGAAATTGTCATTTCTATTTGAGAACATAAGTCGTAACGATGTACGATGAGTATACTTGCCGAGGGTTAAGCCTTACATACCTCGATTGTCGTTTCCTGAGTAACCGACGAGTTTCAACTTGTATTCGCCAGCTCTCTTCAGCTGTAACCGTTATACTGGGAGAAAGATATGAATTTCAATACCAAATTCGGTAAACGATAATTGTAATGCCAATAGTGACTATACTTCAACTTAATGGAACATGGCCGAAAATGTATTATTTCTTGAGAGTTCAGAAGGAAGAAATGCTTACTTGAAGCCTGTGATCATATAGAAATCAGTTTGAAGTAATTCGGACAACTTTGGCTCGGCAAGGTTACGATTTGCTGGGCGAATTTCACGAAAATAACTCTGTAATGATCCTTGTAGGCTTAGAACTCAATACCTAAAGTTATTTGAATTTGGACGGTGTTTGGTAGTGTATTGGATGAAAATCAATCAAAACCCACGTTTCCTTTAACCTCTGGCCGTGAAAACATTTGAGAAATGATTTAAATGAGAGAGGAAGGGGTTTATATACTACTTGGGCGATGGCAGGGGGTGTGCCTCGCACCTCCTATTGAGGCTGCCACCGTGGCACACCGCGCCTTTCATTGTGGAAGCAGGCCTGGCTCCCCACGCCTCTTAAAGCGCCAGTAGGCCTGGCGCCCCGCGCTGGCCAGTGCACTGCTGGCTGGCGCGTCGCGTGCCCTGTCCACACGAGTCTCGTCTGAACCTGCTTCTGAGGCTTTTTTCATACGCATCAAGCTCTTCTTACTCGTTACCAATCCACGTGTGTGCTTACTAATTGTTAACATCTATGGGGTGTAACAAATTGGTTTTAATATGCTGGCATAAAATTATAAATGAGGCGACTTATAGCCTCATATACAGTTCGTAGATGCAAATTATTTTTGTATATGGGTGCCCATGACCCGACCCACTTGCCCAGCATACCTTTTTGAATTATAAAGCGGGCGATTTGCCTGTTGCTGTTCTCTTCTTCTTCCCCGCTGTGAAAACATCCATTGTTGAGCACTTAGGTCGTCGAACTTGCACCCGCAACAATCCATATCACTGTTGCACACACACACTTTACACTCCATCATTCAATCACTGATTTTGCCCAAGCTAGGGTTTCCTTCGATCAAGCTTCATCTTCGGCTTCAACAGACAACTGTGCATAGCTATATCGAACCCTAGGTACTTTTGCTTACATGATTGCTTATTTTGTGATATTTACGTATTGGACGATTGATTCATGTGCCTAAATGAGTAATGGTGGGGGAGAACTAGGGATTCTTTGTGTTTTTTGTGGCGTTATGATTTTCATTGTTACATTCACAAGAAATGCGATCCGTATATGTGATTTACGACCGTATATGACCACACAAATCTTGTTAAAAGATGATTTTTTGGCTAAGTGTAAAGGACCCCCGTAGTTTGATGTGCGGACCATAATGTGAATATATGAATCATAAAATATATCTTATGTTGGACCTCAAGGTTCTATCTCTTCGAAGTTCAACTTATGGCTAAATATATGGCCTACAGATGCAATCTGCAGAATCGTATGTTAGGCTGTAAAATGAACTCAGAGTTTCTAATTCTTTGAGGTTTAAGGTATGGTACATTTTACGGTTCATATATTGCATCTAGAAGTCGTAACTACATTTTTCCTTCACAGTAATTACTCATCTATGAACCGTAAATGAAAGTACAAACCGTATTTTCAAAATATGATCCATATTTGGCCATCTGAGGCAACCTCTTTCCTATTTAAGTAGTGATTTCTCGTATCTTATCTATTACCCATGAGCCTTGATGATTATTCACAGGATATGGCCCCAAAATAAGAAGTCCGAAGAGGCCTAAAGGATAAGGCTACAAAGAGGTCCGGGCTAGTGGATGAAGTGACTGATTCAGGTGAAAATTATAGACCTCCACATACCCGAGCAGCCAAGAAGCTCTGGTCAGCTTTGTCACCTACTGCTTCAGCCAGGGGGGCATCTGCAGCACCCACCTCAGGCATCGCACTCCCAGTGCTCAACAAGAGGTGGCCCTTCAGCATCCCATTTATCTGAGAGGCCTATTTCCCAGTTTAAAGGGCAGCAAATCCCAGTGTCATTAGAGAAGTCCTCCTCCAAGGGCTCCAGTAGTAGGGCTAACAGTGTAAGTGAGGATAACCCACAAAACAGCCACAATTCCCCCCAAGGGAATCAGGATGATAGAGGAGGAAGTTGGGGGAGGACATAGCCCATCCAAAGGGGTTGTAAAAGGGTCACCTGGAGAGATATCAAGAAGGATGAGCATACAATAAAGGCAAGCCCAATGCAACATTACAAAGTAGAGGGCTATCAGTTACCAGGTTAGAGTAATACTTGGAGATTATAGAGTAACTTCGCTTCTAGCAGCGGGACTTCTTACTCAGTCCTCCTGAATAGTACTGGCAGACTCTTATCTGGATGTTTTACTCTTCTTATGGTGCCAGCATCCAGGCCATTACTATTAGGTTGGGATCATAGGTGGAGCCCTTAGACTTCGTGTAGGATAGAGGAGTGTTAGTTGATATCAACGTGAGGCAATCAATCAGTACTATTTTGGAGATGATTTTGCTATCATTGGTACTGTCGCCTATAATGAGAAGGCCAATTCCAAAGATAGTTCTCATCCATGGATGTCCATTCTCATTGCTAGAGCCCCACCATATAGGCCACCATTTCTTTTGCCTTGATCTTTAATAAGGATTTGAAGTTGCAAGAAAAAATCTAGTAGAACATCATGATTAGTTGCATTTGTTCAATGAAGAGTGACAATATTCCTACACCCAACCGAGCTTTAGTGATAGCAGCCATAATAGATAGGAGAAGGGTGGATATTGGTCTTCTGTTGGAAATTGAGCTAAAAGAGAGGGCATTATAGACTACAAATTTCTTGTTGTGCCCATGTCTTATCATGATGTTATATCGGAGGGTAGGAATACCAACATTAGAGAAAAGGACATTTATACTAAGGCAAAGCAGGTAGTGGAAATCACAAAGATGAGAGATGAGGCACTTATTATAGTCCATCGATGTCTATTGATGGTGAGCCAGATGTTGAGGAGGTGCATCCTGAGATTCCCCTTAGTCTTGCTGAGCAAAGCACTCTTATGCATCCACCTCCAACTACTTTAGAGGCACTAGTAGCTGAGCCACTTATCGAGGAGCCAGATCCTCCACCACCGCTCTGGCCCCCACAACTATCAGTCCTAGCAGGACCACTTCCACATCCAGGGTACCAAGTGGGACACTACTCTTAACCCGCGAGCATTTTTCTAGTATAGCGGCCAGAATAGAGAGAGAAGAGGCAACATGCTAGATTGATTGATGAGATGTCAAGTTTTGTATCCAGAGCCATTGAGAGGCACTGCAGCCGCTGAAGGATTCCTTGCCAGTCACCTAGCAGACAGTTCTTGCTAGGCTAGATTCTACAGAGTTAAGGATAATGCTGGAAAGGAGCTACGGGCATGTTGAGGTGATGTGCCTCTGAGTAGATGTCACGACCTGAACATAGGTCGGGACCGAGACATGAAACCAAGAACCATGAATGGCTCTAAGCCGACCCATGGAATGAACATGATAACTAAAGAACATATATCAAGCGAAACTTGATAAATGAGACATGAATAAGCAGAAGTATGAATACATATCAACCGTACAGAGTCAACACTGTCAAAGTTGAAGTTCTACATACTGTCTGATAAGCCTCTAACATGTCTAAAGAGTTGATGGGACAACAACCCCAACTAGCTCACTAAAGTCTGAAAAATTGAAATAACATAACTCAACCAACGGAAGGTCCCCAGAGTATGAGGACCAACCAACAAGAGAGACTGAACTAAGCTGCAAGTACTAGCTAACGGCGGAACTGAGTTTGATCGTCTGCACCTGTATCATGAAATAATACAGCATAGAGTATGTGATCTTTACTTGGAATGTACTGAGTATGCAAGGTAAGTAAAACGTGTTGGAGTAAGTATAAACTAAAATCATGCATAAAAACATAAACTATAAGATCATGAGAGTAAGAATTGCATGTTGATATCTGAAAACATGTATAGTCATAAACTGAATTTTATATCTGAATAGAATGACCCGAAGCTGAAAACAGAATCATATGGCTTGCAATAGCTGAAATCATAAGTAAAAGCTTATAAACTGATTATTGGGTCAAACATGCTAAAAACATAACATCATAAGTCATAAGCTTGCATAACTAAAATCATGAGGAACAATGAAAGACTCGTCTTGACCGACACCATCATGATAGAACTTACATGATGCCTCAACTATCACAGTCAAGTGGGCAGAGCCTTGTTAGGGCTAAGGACGCTACCATGATATCGGTATCAAGCTTAAGGTCCCTTTGAAGGCAGGGAAAGCTCACAAGGGAAGTCCAAATATAAATATGTAAAATTACATTGACATGTAGTTCTGAGATCAAGGAACCTTGGAACCTCAAGCCTTCTCGGTGCTAGATACTTCTCTCAAAAACAT
This sequence comes from Datura wrightii, assembly GCA_035772735.1. NCBI lineage: Eukaryota > Viridiplantae > Streptophyta > Magnoliopsida > Solanales > Solanaceae > Datura > Datura wrightii. The sequence continues at coordinate 106,093,012 of JASDFA010000007.1, forward strand.
GCATAGTGCTCCCATCATTTTTCAGCATAGCTAACATCATAATTACATTCATAGACTGAAATCTGAACATAGGGAGTCTTGACTCCAAAGCATATCAGAAACTGATTTTATTAGCCTTAGCTAAATCACGAAAACCTGCTTAATTTAAGTAGGCTTGCCCAAATCTTAAAATAATGCATACTTGAAATAAACTTCATTAGTCAAAGTCATAGATTCATAGATGGGTAATTTGTAAATATTCAATCATGCTAGATATCTCATCATACTTGAAATCATAAATCATAGACTTGACTTTTCATTACTCTTGCATAATTGAGCATAATTTCTAATAACTTGAAATCATGAATTTATAATCAAATTATGTATAAAATCTTCCCATAAATCTTAAAACATGCTTTGGAACATGAGGGGAATTGACCCATAAATGAATCATAGAGAATTTCATAAAATTGAATTAAAACCCCATAGGATCATCAACTAGCATTAAGACTTGAATTCATGAGATTGCGGAGAGATATAAGCATGAGAGTGAAAGAAAACTCTCACTCGAAGCCCTACATACCTGGGTTAGCTGAATCTACACTTGTCTTTGAAAGGCCAAGATATTTGGAGAATAAATTGAAGGATTTAATCTTAATCTTCAATAGAAAACCTCTTAACTTGCATGCACTGGAGTTGAATGAATTACGATAGGTTAAACTCCCTTAATACACTTCTTTTAGGGCTTAAAATGACATAGTTTAGGACTTAAGAGCTTAGGAGTTATGAAAACACCCTTACTAATTTTTCAAAAGATAATTCACTGCCAGAAGTAACAACTCACACCATGACTCGTACCTCAATACCATAACTCGTGGTTACCACTCGTTGTCACCACTATTTTGCCCTGACTTTTGAAGTTTCCCACGGATCAGACCATGGCTCATACCATCAAACGACAAGTCGTTGGATCCATCTGTTGTCAAAGCTTCCAAATTCCCCAGTCCCTTCCCACGAGTGCAAGTCACGCCTCATTGTTGGAACAACGAGTCATACCATGAATCGTTCATTCCAAACCTCGTACAGCAGAAAACTGCTACAACCACTTACCACAAGTCGTACCACCAACCTAAAACTCGTGGTTTGCTCTCATGGCTTACCAGTCCAGTCCCTCTAACCTTCTAACGAGTGCCATCATGACCCATGGTTTCCAACAACGGGTCGTACAATGAACCATACAATCTCACTCGGGCATCTCAGTCATCAAATAATGATTCATCCTACAACTCGTTAGTTCTTCCCACTACTCATACCACGAGTAGTCCTGAGATATTTTTCCAACTTTTACTCTTGATAATATTCTAAATCCTGAGTCTAGACTTAGGAACCTTTGGGGTATTACAATATCTCCCCCTTGGGAATATTCATCCTCGAATGTGGGTTAAACATGCTGAAAGATGGGGAAAGGAACTGCAATCCCATTTATTGAATATCTGAAGTTGAAACTGACGGAGTGACTAACTCTGTACTGATACACATGACTGAACTGAATTCATGAATCATACATACATGCTAGGACATTAAAGGAACTAAGAGACATGAACTTGACATGAAACTGAATAGTGTATTAGAGAGGGAACTGATACCTTATGCTGGAATGAAACTGGATGGGAATAGATGTGGGTATTTAGCTATCATATCTGTTTTGGCCTCCCATGTAGCTCCCTTAACGAGCTGATTCCTCCAAAAGACTTTTACTGATGCTACTTTTTTGTTCCTCAACTTCTGTACTTGACGATCAAGGATCTCAATGGGTACCTCCTCATTGGTAAGTATATCATTCATACCTATGCTCTCCACCAGAACAACCAAAGATGGGTCACCAATGCACTTCTTCAACAATGATACATGGTAAACTGGATGCGCCGAGGCTAATTCCGCTGGTAGCTCCAACTCATAGGCCACCTTGCCAACACGTCTCACAACCGTGTATAGGAAAAGATATCAAGGACTAAGCTTCTCTTTATTTCTGAACCTCATCACTCCCTTCATAGGAGATACCTTCAAGAACACCCAATCATCAACTTCAAACTCGAGTTCTCTCTTCCTAACATCCGCATATGACTTTTGACGACTCTAAGCTATTTTCAGCCTTTCCCTTATAAGTTGAACTTTCTCCATAGCCTCATGAACCAAATCTAGCCCTATCAACATAGCCTCACCTATTTCAAACCAACCAATAGGTGATCTACACCTTCGCCCATAGAGAGCCTTAAACGGAGCTATCTGAATGCTAGAGTGGTAAATATTATTATAAGCAAACTTGATAAGAGGTAAATGATCATCCCAACTGCTTTTAAAGTCAATTACACATCCTCTTAATATATCCTCAAGAGTCTGAACGGTCCGCTTAGCCTGACCATCCGTTTACTGATGAAAACCTATGCTAAGCTTGACCTGAGTACCAAGTTTCTTCTGAAACGATCTCCAAAACTACAAGATAAACTGAGTACCTCTGTCTAAAATGATGGAAAAAGGAATTTCGTGCATCCAAACAAACTCTCAAATATACAATATAGCATAATCCTCAACTGAATCGGTAGTTTTAACCGATAAGAATTGTGATGTCTTGGTCAATCTATCTACAACCACCCAAATAGAGTCATATTGTCGACGAGTGCGAGGCAACCCTGTGCTAAACTCCACATTGATCTACTCCCACTTCCAAGTGGGGATATTGATTTCTTGTAGCACACCTCCAAGTCTTTGATGCTCAACTTTAACCTGTTGACAATTCAGACACTTAGCCACAAATTCTGCTATATCCCTCTTCATGTCATTCCACCAATAGACTTCCCATAGGTCACAGTACATCTTGGTGGTACCTAGACGTATAGAATATCAGGAACCATGAGCCTCATACAACATCCATTCTCTCAAATCATCGACACCCGGAACACATAAATGACCCTGATATCGAAGCACACCATCTCCCCCTTGGGAGAAAACCTCCATCTTCTAATTTTGAATTGCTAAACCTCCATCTTCTAATTTTGAATTGCTTCCTTTAGCTTCGCTAAGATAGGATCCTCATCTTGCCTAGCCTTGACCTCGGTCACCAAGGAACATTTTGACCCATTCTGAACAATGACACCACCATCTATAGAATCCACAAGGAGAACCCCTAACCGAGAAAGCCTATGGACATCCTTTGATAACTCCTTTCTCACATCCTCCACATGAGACACACTCTCCATGGATAGTCTGCTAAGGGCATCTGCCACTACATTGGCCTTGCCCGAATGATAACGGACACTCATGTCATAATTCTTGAGAAGCTCTAACCACCTCCTTTATCCTAAATTCAAATCTTTTTGAGTGAATAGATATTGAAGGCTCTTGTGGTCTGTGAACACATCCACATTCACCCCACATAAGTAGTGTCTCCAAATCAAACACCACTACTGCCAACTCTAGATCATGCATCGAATTATTCCTCTCATGAGTCTTAAGTTGTCTAGAGGCATACGCAATGACCTTTCCGTGTTGCATCAACACACACCCAAGTAAGTGGGTCAATTAAGTATCCGAGTCTAAGACCAACCCTAAAGGCATCACAATACACAACGAATCCATCCGTACCCTCGGGTAGGATCAACATTGGGGCTGAAGTGAGTTGGGTGTTTAACTCCTGAAAACTCCTTTCACAAGCATCGGACCATTAAATTTGGCTTTCTTCTGGGTCAACTTAGTCAATATTGCTGCAATGGATGAAAATCCTTTAACAGACCTCTTGTAATAGCCAGCTAAACCCAAGAAGCTCCTGATATCCGAAGGATAAACAGATCTAGGCTAATTCTTCACCGCTTCTATCTTTTGAGAGTCCACTTGCACACCCTCACTTGACACCATATGGCCCAAAAATGCTATCGAGTCCAACTAGAACTTACACTTACTGAGTTTAGCAAACAGTTGGCGATCCTTGAGAGTCTATAGTACGATCCACAAATGAGCGGCATACTCCTCCTCGCTCTGATAGTATATAAGAATGTCGTCTATGAAGACAATGACGAACATGTCTAAATACTGCTTGAACACCCTATTCATCAAGTCCATGAACGCTGCAGGAGTATTCGTTAGTCCAAATGACATAACTACAAAATCATAGTGACTATACCGAGTCTTAAAAGCTGTCGTTGGAATATCACTATCTCTAACTCTAAGCTGATAATATCCGGATCTGAGGTATATCTTTGAGAAGCACTTATCACCCTGAAGTCGTCAAACAAGTCATCAATTCTGGGGAGGGAATACTTGTTCATGATTGTAACCTTGTTCAATTGCTGGTAATCAATCCATATTTCTTTCAAAGAAAGAGAACTAGTGCACCCCATGGAGACTTGCTAGATCTAATGAAGCCCTGATCTAGAAGATCCTTCAACTACTCTTTCAACTCCTTTAGCGCAGCTGGAGCCATTCTATAAGGAGGAATAGATATAGGTTGCGTATTGGGAAGAAGGTCAATACCGAAGTCAATCTCCCAATCAGGAGGGACTCCTGGTAGGTCATCTGGAAGAACCTCCGGATACTCACATACAACAGGGACAAACGAAAGGGTCAAGGTTTTGGATGTAGCATCCTTAACCCGAACTAGATGTTACACACAACCCTTAGAAATCATATTTCTGTCCTTAAGGTAGGAAACAAAGTGACCTATAGGAACAGCTGAATTATCCTTCCATTCTAGGACTGGCTCACCCGAAAATCGAAACTCTACTGTACCGGTTCTACAATTCATTAACGTATATCATGCATGCAACCAATCCATACCAAAGATAACATCGAAATCAGTCATATCTAACTCTACTAAATTAGCTAAGGTGACTTTTTGAAGGACTGTGACAAGGCAATTTCTGTATACCTGTCGAGCTATAATTGACTCACTGACCGGAGTTGAGACTGAAAAGAGTTCTGATAGGATTTCGGGACTGACTCTAAAACTAATAGCAATATAAGGCATCACAAAAAATTAAGTAGCCTCTGAATCTAACAATGCATAAACATCAAGATGAAATACTCACAACATACCAGTGACCACATATGGAGAGACCTCCCGCTCTTGATGAGATGAGAGAGAATAAAATTTATTTTGATGCTGACCACCACCTGCACTAGTGGATGCACCTTGTTGAGTCGAGCGTAATGGTAGAGCTGCCGAACTAGTGGTTGGGTCACTGCCTCTACTATGGCCCTGTCTAGCTGAAGGGCAATCTCTAAGCATGTGTTCGGGCTTCCCGCACCCGAAACATGCACCTAAACCTACTAAGCACTATTCGGTGTGTCTCCTACCACACCTGCTACAAACTGGAATGTTGGGCTCTACTGACATGCTCCCCTGACCTCAGGAGCCTTATATCCTTCCCCTTTGATCACGTCTAGATCTAGATGACAGACTAGTCGATGACCACGCTGGGACTGATGATCTTTGGTGGGACTGCTGACGATGTCCACCACTGGACCTCTGGTGGGAAATCCCAAAGCTGCCAATCCTGGCACTCTTGGCCTGACTCTCTCTCCATTTTCTTCATTTGATCTTCCTCTATCTACTGGGCATATATAATCAATCGAGAGAAATGTAGATCATTGTTCAACATTACAATCCTACAGTCCTTGACCAGCAAACCTGACACCCCATACACAAATCTGTTCGTACGAGCTCCTTGATCCACCACCATCTCCGGTGCATACTTGGATAGCCAAGTGAACTCCAAGGTGTACTCTTGGATATTCATGTGGTTCTACCTCAATTTGAGGAACTCCGCCGCTTTTGCCTCCTTCAACTCCCTAGGGAAGAATCTGTCCAAGAAGGACATCATAAACTCATCCCAACTCATGAGATTGGCATCGATTGCTCTATTGTCCTCCCACTGCTGGTATAAATGTAAGCAACCCCCTTCAGCTGGTAGGAGGCTAAGTCTACGCTCTCTTCTCCCGTCACCCCCATAATCTAGGTGATCTTCTGTATCTCCTCAAGAAATTCATATGGGTCCTCATCCATTTTTAACCCCATAAATTCAGGTGGATTCATCCTGAGAAAGTCCCAAACTCTAGTCGCCACTACGTTCCCATTCTAAGGGACATGGGCCACCGCCTGCTGGTTGACCTGAGCGGTCAAATCTTGCGCCAATATCTGAAAAGCTGCTCTAAACTCGGCATGAGAGACCTAGTCGGGCAAAGGACCTGCTGGTGCGGGGGGGGCTTGTTGGTGCCCATCTCCATTGCCATCTTCATGACCATTACCATTTCCGTTCCTTCTGCCATTTACTCGGCTTGGAGGTATGATTTTGTAAACGCATATAACACAAGTTAGAAGGATAGAGAGATACTTCTTTGCACGACATAGATCAAAAAACAAGAAAAATTTCCTAAAACATTTTGTAACCCATAAGTGTGGCGCACTTCACACCCATGAAAAATACTCTACTCATCGCAGCTTACAGACACACTAGGATACTCTAAACCTTTGCTCTGATACCAAAGTTTTTCATGATCCGAACATAGGTCCGGACCGAGGCACGGAACCTAGAACCATGAATGGCTCCAAGTCGACCCATGGTATGAACATGATAACTGAAGCACATACATCGAGTGAAAGCTGACAACTAAAATATTAATAAGAGGAAGTCTGAATACATATAAACTATAAAAAGTCAACACTAACAAAGTTGAAGTTCTACATACTTTCTAAAAAGCCTCTAACATGTCTGAAGAGCTGACGGGACAACACCCCTAATCACTAAAATCTAAAAAACTGAAATAACATAACTCAACCAATTGAAGGTCCTCGAAGGATGAGGACCCACCAACAAGAGAGACTGAACTAAGTTGCAAGGACTGGCTAATGGCAAAATTGAGTCTGATCGTCTGCACTTGTATCATGAAACAATACAGCATAGAGTATACGATCAGTACTTGGAATGTACTAAGTATGCAATGTAAGTAAAACATGCTGAGTAAGTATAAATTGAATCATGAATGTAAACATAAACCATGAGATCATGAGAGTAAAGACTACATGTTGATATTTGAAAACATGTGATCTCGGGCAAAATAGCATGCCCGAGTGATGCTTTATAACTTAGTTTTGTCTTGTTTATCGAATTAATTATATGCATTCTCATGTAATTTTATGTAAATGAGAATATATACACTAACCAACATTATTAGTTCTTCTTTTTGTAGGTTTAAAATGAATTTGAGGGACTAATCCATGAGTGGGTGAAGTGGAGGCTTGGAATCGGAATTAAAACGTGAACGTCGGCAAGGAAGATGCACAAAACAGCCCACCTACGCGTTGGCAACGTGCCACGGCAGGCAGGCTGGCGACCAAAGCCACCTAGCACGCTGCCCAAGTAGCGTGACACGCTGCCAACGCGGCAAGGGGCTGCCTAGAGACGATTTTTGGTGAGTTTCCAGTGTGCTTCCGCGTTGCTTCCGTGTCACGGAGGTAGTGCTCCGCAATACACTTTGTGACACGAAGCCATTCCATGACAGGCATAATTTTGCACAATTCTCATTTACTATAAATAGGTCCCTTAGCTCCTAAAATCATTGGGTCACGACTTTATTCTGAAAAACCACCTAGGAGTGAAGGGAGAAGTGGGAGAACTCACCTAGGGTTCATCAATTTCATCTTCGCCTCTACCAGTTCTTGTAAGTATGTTACTTTAAAAATGTTTTCATGTAATTTTACGAACATGAATTGCTAGAACCCTTCCTCTAGGGTTGAATCCATGAGTTATGATTGTGTTTTTACGAATTTGTGTTGGAATTAAGTTATTGATTGTTGTTTTGTCTTGCATTCTTGATTATGGTTGTTTTGATGATTGATCACCATGAAAACACACACGTTAAACTTAGGCAAATGCTTGAGAAAGCAAACCTAAGGAAGAACATAAGAATGTAAGAGGCAAGTTCTTGTCTTTTGATAAGATTTTGTGGTTAGGATAGAAATATACCTAATACCTTGCTTGGTTGATAAAATGGGAGGAGAGAAAGACACCGACTTAGATTTGTCACTCCACCACTTGAAGAAGTAGTTGTGAAGCTAAGTTTGGTTAAATGGTTGGAGGTACGGAAGGACCCTAATCAATGGCATAACCCCATAAACCACATCCACGTAGTTAATTGCCCACGAACTAGAATTAACATCCTCGCCCTCAATATAGTAGTGAGGCTAGTTTGTCGTGTTTGGAGGCTCAGAAGGCCATGAACATGCAATTCTAATCATGTGAGACGACAATTGATAGTTTCAAACTTAAACCATTGCAAATCGTAGTATCGCATGATTATCCGTCTTTAACTCTATGTTGCTCCTTGAATGAATTCAGAATATTTCGTTGACCACAATTAGACTTAGTTAAACTATATCAAAAACTTCTATAATCAACACTTTCGGTATTTAACATCATATTCAAACTTGATAGTTAGCTGAATTGGTCCAGTCCCTGTGGGTTTGACATTCTGGCTCTTAAAAATGGCCACTATATTACTTGTACGACCCGTACACTTGCAAACCCCATCAAGTTTTTGGCGTCGTTGCCGGCGACTTGGCGAAGTTTTGATAATCTATCTGTTTTTGTGTGATTTTTAAATTTCCTTAAGTGTTGAGAAACTTGGTCTTAGTCTGACTTATTGTAGGTGACAAGTTGTCTTGCCGAGCTGGCTAAGAATAGAGAGCTTGTGGAACCGTTGCTTGAACCTGAACGCCAAATCCATTTGCGAAGGAGAGTAGCTCTAGAGCAAAAGCTGAAGAGACTTCAAGAGAAGGTACAACAACAACCACCTGCAGGACAAGCACAATTGTCACCGGAAGCAGTGGCTGCTAGACAAGTTCGCAAAGTGGCAATCCCACAAGTGACTAATGTGAACTCTAGTATCCCTAAACCGGAGCCTGGAGGGAACTTTTAATTGAAGCAGAACATGGTGCAGCTGTTACATTCTAGTGGTCAATTCACTAGGATGGCACATGAGGACCCGCAGCAGCACTTACAGAACTTTCTTGAGATTAGTGACACGTTTGTCCCCACCGGCATGTCCACAGATTATGTCCGACTTACCCTCTTCCCATTTTCATTGTTGGGAGAGGCAAAGAAGTGGTTAAAAGCTGAGCCACCGAACTCCATAACTTCTTGGAATGATTTGGCAAAGAAGTTCCTTATCAGATTTTTTCCTTCAGGCAAGACTGCAAAGTTGAGAAGTGAAATACTAAGTTTCAAGCAGAGGCCTGATGAGAATTTATATTTGGCTTGGGAAAGATTCAAGTCATTATTGAGAGACTGTCCCCATCACCAGCAATAGAATGAAGTGTTGGCTCATACCTTTGTAGAAAGTCTAGACCCACACATGAAAATTTTACAGGACTCTGCATCGGGTGGGCAAGCCTTAGAGAAGACTTATGATGAGTTTTACACTTTGTTGAACAGAATTTCTCAAGGAAATCCAGATTGGTGTTCGGTGTTGTGGTGAATACATGCAAGTGCACGTGGTCGAACAAGTAGTAAAGTGGCTTAAGTAAAGCCAAGTATCGATCCCATAGGGACTGAGCTACGGTAATAATTAACTTAAGTGTTAATGAACTATATCTTTAAGAATGCAGACAACCAAATAAATAATATTTTAAGAGTTTGAGTTTACTAATTAATAAGAATCTAAGGCAAAATTATACATTGAGTCTGATCAATAGTAATGAGCAAGCTGAGGTTAAAACGAACATGCAGGGAATTAATTTATCAATACAATTAAGTTAATCTTTCCTTCGGTTGCTAGTCAAGAATTATTGCCTATGGATTGGAACTTTCGACTCCTACCCAACTTAAGAATCATGAGCCTTAATCTACATTTCTGTGATAAAAGAATTTCATTTTCTAGACATACATTCCCGATTCCTTAATTGACTAATAAGACTTTCAGATATATTTCTATTCTTAATGTAAATCAATTCTCAATTTTCTAAACTAGGAAGAGATCATATCCAACCAATTCACATCTTTCTAATTTCTTTCCTTTTCAAAATCAAAATTGGATTTTTTAGATATACATTAACATTGGCCAAACATTAATGCAGTAAGAACAAGAATTGATAGAACAACCATTGAAGAAAAGATGAAAACAGAAATGATTAACAATTACATTCCACTACAATTGTTCTTAACCTCAGCAAGAAGTGAATTTAGCCACTCATTTGTGGATTTAACATCATCAAATAAGTAGAATTCATACAAACAATTGAGATAAAAGAGAAAGAGATAGAGAAGAACCCTAGAATTTTCGTCCCCTCAACTGCCTGTAACCCACGTTCTTGCTCAACTAAGTCAGAATGTTTAAAATAAAACCTAAGTGTGCTATTTATACTGTTGAGAATTTTTCCCGGAATAACAAGCAACGTGGCACAGAGTGTATCGCGGAGTACTCCCTCCGTGCCATGGAGGTATCGCGGACCCTCACTGGAATTCGGCTCCCAGGCAATTTCACCTCAATGTGCCACGGCCTGCATCGCGGAGCCTGGCCAACGTTCCACGGAGGTAACGCGAACCTCCACTAGAAATTGCCAAATTTAATTCACCCGAGGTAGAATACCTCCTCGATGGCAGCGTTACATGGCTCCATCGCAAAGCCCTTATTTTTGCTGCTCTTCCTTGTCCTTTTCCACTCCTTGTTTCCAAGTCCATTCCCAATTTTACCAACATGCATCTTAGCTTCCCAAAATTCCATTTTACCTGCAAAACAACACTAATCATGTTGGTTAGTATAAATTCACATTTAACTACAAATCACATGAGAATGTACACAATAATGATAGACAAACAAGTCAAAATGAAGCATTTGAGTATCACTTGGGCATGAAATTCTTCCCAAGATCACTTACCCCACACTTAAAACCTTGTTCGTCCTCGAACAATATTCTCACATCTCATGCAATTGACACTCACGCAAAGCTACTTTGGCTCAACAATTCAAGCTACGGTTATACCGATTATTTAATATAGCAAATCATTAAGAAAACATGCATAGTCTCATCAATACAATGAAGTACATCACATTAAGATCTCCTAAGCTCAAGAATCAATTCTCGATCTTGGAAAACTCGTGTAAATCAACTGATCAAGACATCAGACACGAAATTAATCTCTCGTCAAGCATGTGCCCTCACAACACAAGATAAATACCCCATTTGCTATCATATGATTTCCAAAGCACTACATGTAGGGGTATATGAATACAATTTTGCTCTCTCTCCCAAAGAATTCACATGCATCATGTCATGAACCATAGGCTTGCCTCTAGTGTATTACTCCACTAATATAAGGACGAGTGATGTAAGATCACGTAGGACTTAATGGGTTGTAATGTAAGCTAAGGAACTAGCAAATACTGGGCTAACCAATAATAGCAACTAGCTTCCTTAAGCGCTTTTCAATACATCCCACCATCATTACGGCTATTTTTTTCTTCCTTCATCCTCCCATTCTTGAAGAAATTTTTTTCTTTGTTTTTGTTCCCATTTCTTTAAGCACACTCGACTTACTAGCAAAGATTAGTTATACATCTTTATTTTATTTAATTTCAGCAAGTGCACCTTTGACCTTTTCTTTAACTTTCACCACTTCCGCTTTTCCTTCCATTTCACACTTTGTACTCCTTTACACTGTGGGAAAATTATTTTTCTTAAGCGCTTAAGAGTTTTGGATCAAATTCACGACTAATGAAAAGAAGGGATTAAGCTCGGTTTGTACCTCTTCAAAGAAAGAAAAAAATAGGCTAAATGCTCAATGGGGCTAACTAGGATGCACATTCAAGGTAGGTATGATAATGGAGAAACTTTTGGTTTATTCAAACAAACGCCTACATCCTTTCCTACAATACACATCCTTCATTTCGTTTAGTACACACACCAGGCAAGTTCTAGACACTTCACAATAGCATGGAATAATCTAAACCTCACCTCACACTCATTGCACATGCTCAACTCAAGACAAATTCACAGACTCTTCAATCAGCTAATTACAAGAATTCACTATTAAGCCTCGCTCACACCGAATCAAACTCTATGGCCTAGGTATCTCAACATGTTTACACATTTGCATGCTTTCATATGAATCACCTTTGCAACTTAATATCATGTACAACACGTAACAAGAATTCCGAACCATGAAGTAGCGACACATTTGCGAAACAAACAAAAGAAAGAAAAGAAAGAAAAAAACTACTCCTATCGACTACATTTCCCTTAAGACGGTCGTCATCCATCCATCATAGGGAACGGTCGTCATCCATCCATCATAGGGAACGGTCGTCATCCATCCATCATAGGGAACGGTCACTATCTACGACTTCGGTTCAATAGGACTATTCTCGGTAAAAGCACCGAAAACAAAGGCCAAGAAACCCAACATAAAGAAATTTAACAAAAAATTTTAAAATTTTCGATAATTTCGATAGAAAACAAAAATATTTACACAACAACCATTCAACAACAGCTCAACACAGCACAAAATAGCTTCACATTCATTACAATACCAACTTAATTACAGACACACCACACAAAGTCACAGGGTCACATTTTTCACAGGCACAACAACACAAAACATAAACATAAATAAAAACGAAGCAGCTGGCACCTAACTACTCCCACCCTACACTTAAATCGAACACTGTCCCCAGTGTTCACATAATTTCAACATATCACAATGGTAGGTGGTGAAACTCCCTGATCAATCGAACTATTCAACTCATCAGGTGTCATTGCCTCATCTCCCATATCAGAATCGCCCCCGCTGTCCTCATCTGACTCAACATCTGAGTCCTCCTGACGTGTCTCCTCATCGGTGGGGACATCATCATCTACGGGCTCCACAAATATGGGCCCCACTCTGTATAGAGCTCGGGCATTCTCACCGAATGGGTAATTCAGCTCGAGCTGCCACAGCTCATCCTCTGTTGTTGGCCTCCCGCCAATGTGCAACTGTAGAATCTGCATCCCGTGCGTGCGGGCCATATACTGATCATCCCGAGCATGTTGCTCGGCTAGTGTGAGCACCGGCCCATGAGTAGTGTCAGGTGCCTTGGTTTTGGTGACATCCAAGGAACGCCTGTCAATCTGTGGGATGTAATCCAGGGCCTCCTCCCTTATATCATGGCCCCTCAGGAACGTGGTAAGCAAACCACCGAACCCGTATCTGTGCCCCTGATGTACTCGGGCTCTCTTCATGGCGGAGATGATCACCGCCCCAACATTTATCTCAAGCCCCTTCATCAAGGCATACACCAAGCAGACTCGGTCTCGAGTGACATCTGTCATGTGCACCCCCGGGATCAAGCATGAGCACACAATTTTAAGCCAGATCATGGCTTCCCTGTTCATCTGAGAGTAGGGCAGTGCCTGATGGTATCCCCTCTCCTTGTGCCTACCCCACCGTGCTGTTGAACGGGCTCCACAAATGCGTCTGATGTCCACATAAGGTGGAGTGATGTTCAGCTGCCGAAGGACATGGGCGTCTGTGTCCCACGCCCCCAAGAATGTATTCAGGTGATGGGGCTCAAAAGTGACAACCTGCCCCTTGATTTTGACGGTGTGACTGCGGAGGGTCGGGTTCCAGTTGGCATAGAACTACCGGATGAGATGGAGATTGCACTCCCTGGGCTCTTCAAAGATGAAGTTAAGCCCAGTGGTGTCAATCCGGTGTACAATCCGCGGGAATTCCTATGCCAGCGGTTCCCGTGCTATATGCTCTTCTGAGAAGTATTTGGTTTCTTTATGCTTTGCATACCACTTCTTTCCTTCATCGTCACCCATCGGGTTGTATTGTCGGCGTTGGCCTCTTGGAACCTCTAGTGCTGCTGGAACTGCTGTTCCCAATCTTATCCTTTTCCTACCAGCGCCCGATGTGGATGCACCCTTTCCCTTGTCTTGCCTGCCTGACATTGTTCCTGTACAATCAAACTGACAGTCCCAATGTTATTCAAGTCACAATTAGCGTCAACTAAGGTTAGGTTTAATTTGGTTACCCCACACTTAGTCTTTAGCCACAATCAAAACAATTCGACAAGACATTCATGATTTTACTCATTCTTAACATTCAACCGGCTTAGTGCATTCATATAAATCGATGGAACAATTACTATGTACTACTCAGACTTCGTACAATGAATAAAATTATCGCCATCGATTCACTTTCAACATCATAGCACTTAGCCAAATTTTTGTTCTCAACAACCTATGCAAGTCACCAATTTAATTCTCCCGAAAATCCCTTGTCTTTAGCATATTCAACATTAATCACAACATAATTCAATTCACCCAACATGCACAACCCAATTTTATTCAACATTTCAAATAATTTTAGTCTTCTTCCTATTCAATTTCCAACCCTAGCTACCAATTTCGCAAAAATTCAATAAAACATGCATTCATCGAGTTCATATACTCACAACAATACTATGAACATCTATCAATCATAACTTAAATGAATTCAAGATTAATTCTATCTTAGGGCAAGGTTCAATCACTACACATGTTCAAGAATCGAAAATTTAAGCAAAAATGAGGTGAAGTTCAAGAACATACCTTTAATCTGATAAAATTGAAGAAAACTCGAAGAAAATCGATGCCTAGGTCCATGTCACGTTAGGGGAGAAGGGAATTTAGGGTGTTGGTCGCGGAGGGAAGGGAAAATAAGGGAAGAAATGAGGGAAATCGGGGTTTTAAAGTGATATTTCGCGTGGGTTACCCGGTGACCCGGTATGACCCGACGCGAAATAACACTCAACGTGTCACGGAGGGTAACGCGGAGCACCCCCTCCATGACACGAAGCCATCACGCCAGTGTTCTGGATTTTTAAAAAATCTGGAACACTCTTCAACGTGTCATGGAGGGTAACGCAGAGCACCCCCTCCGTGACACGAGCCATCGCGTAGGCTCACTGTAATGTGTCAATTTTTATTTTTTCTCACCTTGATTTTTTCCTTTGCGTTTCTTTGCATTTTTGCCCTCCGTTCCACCTGAAAATCACTTCACCACAAGAAATTGGTTAGCATTCATAGGTTTCAACACAAAACAAAATTTTATTTATTTATTTAATTTTTCTTTTTCTTTTCTTTTTATTTTTTTTTCAAATAGTTCTACTCATCTATTACAATAATTTCGCAGGTTGCCTCCCATGCAGTGCCTGGTTTACCATCGCAGCTCGACGTCATTCATTGCTCAATCATCCTCTAGAGTGATGGATGTCTTCTCTCAAATAACGTCCTTACCCCAATAATTCTTACATCGCTGCCCATTTACAAAGAATGTGGCACTTCTATCTTCTTGCCATAACTCCACCGCCCCGTGCAGGGTCATTCTTACCACCTCAAACGGCCCTGACCATTTGGACCGCAATTTTCCTTGAAAAAGCCTCAATCTTGAATTGAATAGCAATACTTTCTGCCCCGGCTCAAAGATCCGATGCACCATATGTTCATCGTGCCACCTCTTTGTTTTCTCTTTGTAGCACTTGGCACTTTCATTGGCATGCCAACAAAACTCATCAAGTTCGCTGAGTTGCATCAGCCTCTTCTTATCCGCTAGCTCTAGATCCATGTTCAATTTCCTTACGACCCAGAAAGCTCGGTGTTCTAGCTCCACAGGCAGATGACACGCCTTTCCATAGACCAATTTGTACGGAGAAGTCCCAATTGGTGTCTTATACGCAGTTCTATAAGCCCACAACCCATCGTCGAGTTTGCTTGATCAATCACTACGTTGTGCATTCACTGTTTTCTGTAGAATCTGCTTTACTTCCCTATTCGACACCTCCACTTGCCTACTAGTTTTGGGATGATATGTTGTTGCTACCTTGTGGCGCACCCCATACTTATCTAGCAAATTCTTGAAACTTGAATTTACAAAATGAGCCCCTCCATCACTGATAATGGCTCGGGGGGTGCCGAACCTGGTGAAAATGTGTTTTTTCACAAATTTTGTTACCACCTTGTTGTCATTCCTGGGGCAAGTTGTTGCTTCAACCCACTTTGATACATAATCAATGGCCACCAAGATGTAATGATTACCAAATGACGGTGGGAACGGGCCCATGAAATCTATACCCCATACATCAAAGATCTCCACTTCTAATATCTGCTGCAGTGGCATCTCTTGCCTTCTACCAATTGTGCCTGTTCTTTGACATCTATTGCACATTTTTACGTATGCCATAGAGTCTCTAAACAGTGTAGGCCAAAAGAAACCTGACTGTAGAACCCTGTGTGTTGTCCGCTCGCCTCCATGGTTCCCTCCATACAATGAAGAGTGACAACTCCTCAATACTTCTGCAATCTGGCTCTCCGGAATGCATCTTCTCATCACCTGATACGGTCCCTGCTTAAACAAGTATGGCTCATCCCAAATATAATACCTTCAATCATGCCTCAACTTCTTTCTTTGCTGAGCTGTAGCCTCAGGTGGATAAACTCCACTCACTAGCAAATTCACAATGTCTGCATACCAAGGGATTTTAGCTTCCCATATTGCCAAGAGCTGCTCATCCGGGAATTCTTCTTTGATGTTGTCACCGTCCTTCACATACGACCGACTTTCCAATCGCGATAGGTGATCTGCCACTTGATTCTCGCTCCCCTTTCTGTCCCGAATCTCTAGGTCAAACTCTTTAACAACAAGATCCATCTAATCAGCCTGGGCTTTGCATCCTTCTTGTTAAACAGATACTGAATCGCTGCATGATTGGTATACACCACTACTCTAGAACCCACCAAGTAGAACCTGAATTTATCAAATGCGAATACCAATGCTAGCATCTCCTTTTCTGTGACTGTATAATTGACTTGGGTTGGGTCCAATGTTTTGCTTGCATAATAAATAGAATGAAAAATTCTATTCCTCCACTGCCCCAATACAGCTCCTACAGCCACATCGCTTGCATCACACATTAGTTCAAACGGTTGTTCCCCAACCCGGAGAAATGAGAATAGGTGCTTCTATCAACTTCTGTTTCAACTCCTTGAATGCTTTGACACAATCCTCATCAAACTGGAACTTCACCTCTTTTTCTAGGAACCTGCATATTGGTCTAGAAATTATAGAGAAGTTCTTGATGAACCGTCTGTAGAACCCTACATGTCCAAGAAAACTGCGAACACCCTTCACTGACACAGGTGGTGGTAGCATTTCAATAACCTCGATCTTTGCACGATCGACTTCCAACCCCTTGCAAGACACTTTATGGCCAAGGACGATACCCTCCTTGACTAAGAAATGACATTTCTCCCAGTTGAGTACAAGGTTGGATTCTTCACAACGAGCTAGCACTCTGTCAAGATTCTGCAAACAAGTAGCAAACGAATTACCGAAAATAGAAAAATCATCCATAAATACCTCGATGAAATCTTCCACCATATCGTGGAAGATCGCTATCATGCATCTCTGAAATGTGGCGGGTGCATTGCATAAACCAAATGGCATCTGCCGGAAAGCATATGTCCCATAAGGACATGTGAAAGTAGTCTTCTCCTGGTCCTCTGGTGCTATGGCTATCTGGTTATAGCCAGAATAGCCATCAAGGAAACAATAAATATTCTTGACCAGCCAATCTGTCCAATATCTGATCAATAAACGGGATAGGATAGTGATCTTTCCTTGTGGCCTCATTGAACTTTCTGTAGTCCATGCAAATCCGCCAGCCTATGACTGTGCGTGTAGGGATCAGCTCATTTTTCTCATTGGTGACCACGGTGATCCTCCTTTCTTTGGGACACACTGAATGGGGCTGACCCATTCGCTATCTGAAATAGGATAGACCACACCTGCATCAAGCCACTTAATCACTTCCTTCCTAACCACATCCTTCATCATCAGATTCAACCTCCACTGATGTTGTACAGTTTGCTTTGCTCCTTCCTCCATGAAAATTCTATGTGTGCAAAAAGCTAGATTGATACCCCGAATGTCTGACATTTGCCAACCCAATGCTTTCTTCCTCCTCTTGAGAACCACCAATGCATCCTTTACCTATGCCTCAGTCAATTCTGTGGAGATGATGACTGGCAAGGTGTCATCTTCCCCCAAAAAGACGTATTTCAGATGCGGAGGCAATGTCTTCAACTCCAGTTTTGGTGCTTCCTCAATAGATGGTTTTGGCAATGGTTCCAGGGACCTCATCAATGGCTGAAAGTCTTGCTTCCTGAGATACCATTTTGATTCATTTAGCATTTGCACCATCTCATAAGTATCTCTATCTCTGAATTGATCGGAGCTCATCAACGCTCTCTCCAATGGATCTCGCAAATCAACAATCTGAAGAATTTCTTCTTGGTTTAGCACATTGATTGCTGACAGCTCCTCATAGATGGTCGGAAGCTTCATGGCCTTATACATATCAAATACCTCCACTTTGTCATGCGCTCGCATGGTTAGCTGGCCTGCAGCTACATCAATCAAAGCTCTCCCGATTGCCAAGAAAGGACGTCCCAAAATAAATGGGACTTCCGCATCCGGCTCACAATCCAAGACAATAAAATCTACCGGGAATATGAGGGAGCCCACTTGCACTAGCACGTCCTCCACAATGCCATCTGGTCTGGCCAAAGAACGGTCTGCTAACTGCAAGATCACTGTTGTTGGTCTAGGATTGCCCAGCCCCAACTTCTTGAACATCGATGTTGGCATCAAGTTTATGCTCGCTCAAATCACATAATCCGCAAGCTCGGATACTTTGCCCAATTGTGATCTGAATTGTAAAGCTCTCAGGGTCCTTGAGCTTTGTTGGAAACCTGTTCTGAATCCGGGAAGTGCACTCCTCAGTAAGCGCCACCATAGCATACTCCGTTAATCTGCTTTTGTTGGCTACGATGTCTTTGATATACTTTGCATATTTAGGCACTCCCTGCAAAACATCAACCAAAGGTAAATTAATGTGTACCTGTTTAAGCACCTCCATGAACTTTTTAAAACAAGCTTCCTCCTTGTGTTTCTTTAATCTTTAAGGGAACGGGGGGGTGGTCTTCCTACCTCGACTGCCTTCTCCTTCCCCCTCTCATCATCATGCTCCCTATCTTTTTCCACTGCTCCTGATTGCTGAGGTGGTCTTTCTGGTTCCACCTCCTTGAGTTGTAATCAACTTCTTGTGGTCACTACATTGACCTGCTTGGGATTCGGGTCAGTGTCACTCGGTAGTCCTCCTATGGGCCTGGTGTTTTGAGCTCCAGCTAGTTGTCCAAACTGGTACTCCAACGCCTTTGTAGCTAATTGGTTGTTTTTTAAGTCTGCCGCTAATTTCACATAATCAGCCAGCATTTGAGCTTGGCTAGCTATCATTGTTTTAAACATTTCCTCAATGTTGATGGGTGGTGGAGGATGTGCATTGTTTCCTCTATATTGAGACTGATAATTCTGCTGCCCCCCTTAATTTCTCTGCGCACCCTGATTCAAACTCTACCCTTGATGGTTGTTACTACCCCAAGAGAAATTCGGATGATTCCTCCAATTTGAGTTGTAATTATTGCCATACTGCTGGTGATTATTTCTCTGGACATTCCCAACAAAGTTCACTGAATCTGGATTTGCACCACAACACTCATCTGAGTGTTCATTACTACCGCATACTTCACACCAAACCTGCTGCACTACATTAACTGGGGCTTGTGGTTGATTCAACCTCATATTGTTGAAGTGGGTGTTGAGTTGATTTTGCAATGCATCTATCTGTGCAGCGATAGTTGTGAAACTATCCACCTCAAAGACTCCTACTGTTTTCCTTGTTCCTCCTCTTGAAGAGTCCGCATTCCACTCTGGATTTCCCTGTGAAATACGATTTAACAAAGTATACAGCTCCTCATAGTCTTTTCTAATGCTTGTCCCCCAGCTGCTGAGTCTAGCAAAATTTTTGTGTAGGGTTCCAAACCCTCTATGAAAGTATGCACCAACACATCATTGGACTGGTGATGGTGAGAACAATCCCTTAACAATGATTTGAACCTTTCCCAAGCTTGATACAGATTCTCCCCCTCTCTTTGTTTAAAACTTAGAATCTAACTTCTAAGTCTTGTTGTTTTCCCGGATGGAAAGAATCTTATCAAAAATTTTCTTGCAAGATCATCCCAAGTGGTGATAGAGTTGGGTGGTTCAGCTTTCAACCACCTCTTTGCTTCCCCCAATAATGAAAATGGGAATAATTTAAGCCTTATGTAATCGGATGATACTCCAGTGGGGATGTAAGTGTCACTTATCTCCAAAAAGTTTTGGAGATGTTGTTGTGGATCTTCATGAGGGAGACCTGTGAATTGCCCGCTGGTGTGCAACAATTGCACCATGTTCTGCTTAAGCTCAAACCTCCCTCCAGGCTCTGTTCTGCGAATACTAGATGTAACATTGTTAGCATGTGGGATTTCCACTTCACGAACCGGCCTTGCTGTCATTTCCTCGGGCACTAGAACTACCCTCACAAGTGGTGGATTCTGTTGTTTCTCCAGGATTGTCTGCCTGGGCAACTGTAGCTTTTTCTCTAGAGCTTCCCTTCTTTAACGATGAAATTGTCTTTCCGGCTCTATATATGAATCCACCAACTCCTTGTCTCTTGCCAGCGTTCAGAAGAATTCAATATCTACAAGAGAAAGGTTAAGACCAAGTTGTCATCACTCATATAGAATTTGTGAACTAACACTAAGAAAATAAATTTACCAATTCCCAGTCCCCGGCAACGGCGCCAAAAACTTGTTCGGTGTTGTGGTGAATACACGCAAGTGCACGTGGTCGAACAAGTAGTAAAGTGGCTTAAGTAAAGCCAAGTATCGATCCCACAGGGACTGAGCTATGGTAATAATTAACTTAAGTGTTAATGAACTATATCTTTAAGAATGCAGACAACCAAATAAATAATATTTTGAGAGTTTGAGTTTACTAATTATTAAGAATCTAAGGCAAAATTATACAGTGAGTCTGAACAATAGTAATGAGCAAGTTGAGGTTAAAACGAACATGCAGGGAATTAATTTATCAATACAATTCAGTTAATCTTTCCTTCGGTTGCTAGTCAAGAATTATTGTCTATGGATTGGAACTTTCGACTCCTATCCAACTTAAGAATCATGAGCCTTAATCTACATTTCTGTGATAAAAGAATTTCATGTTCTAGCCATACATTCCCGATTCCTTAATTGACATAAGACTTTCAGATATATTTCTATTCTGAATGTAAATCAATTCTCCATTTTCTAAACTAGGAAGAGATCATATCCTACCAATTCACATCTTTCTAATTTCTTTCCTTTTCAAAATCAAAATTGGATTTTTTAGATATACATTAACATTGGCCAAACATTAATGCAGTAAGAACAAGAATTGATAGAACAACCATTGAAGAAAAGATGAAAACAGAAATGATTAACAATTACATTCCACTACAATTGTTCTTAACCTCAGCAAGAAGTGAATTTAGCCACTCATTTGTGGATTTAACATCATCAAATAAGTAGAATTCATACAAACAATTGAGATAAAAGAGAAAGAGATAGAGAAGAACCCTAGAATTTTAATCCCCTCAACTGCCTATAACCCACGTTCTTGCTCAACTAAGTCAGAATGTTTAAAATAAAACCTAAGTGTTCTATTTATACTATTGAGAATTTTTCCCGAAATAACAAGCAACGTGGCACGGAGTGTATCGCGGAGCACTCCCTCTGTGCCATGGAGGTATCGTGGACCCTCACTGGAATTCGGCTCCAAGGCAATTTCACCTCAACGTGCCATGGCCTGCATCGCGGAGCCTGGCCAACGTGCCACGGAGGTAACGCGAACCTCCGCTAGAAATTGCCAAATTTAATTCACCCAAGGCAGAATACCTCCGCGATGGCAGCGTGACACGGCTCCATTGCGGAGCCCTTATTTTTGCTGCTCTTCCTTGTCCTTTTCCACTCCTTATTTCCAAGTCCATTCCCGATTTTACCAACATGTATCTTAGCTTCCCAAAATTCCATTTTACCTGCAAAATAAAACTAATCATGTTGGTTAGTATAAATTCACATTTAACTACAAATCACATGAGAATGTACACAATAATGATAGACAAACAAGTCAAAATGAAGAATTTGAGTATCACTTGGGCATGAAATTTTGCCCAAGATCAGCTGGCACAGTGAGTCATCGAGGGGGGCAGGAAAGAGATCAGGGTTGATAGAGGTAGATGGTATGAATGCCTTGGAAGCACAGCTAGCTTCATTCCAGCATCAGATGATGACTTAGTTCAATAAACTGAGTATGAACCAACAACAGGGCCAGGTTAATGCAGTTCAGCAAGCTCCAAGTTGGTGTGAAATTTGTGGTAATAATGGCCATAATGCAGAATCTTGTGGAGCCAATCCGGAATCAGTCAATTTTGTTGGGAATGTGCAGCGGAACAATCAGAATTTTGGAAACAACTACAACAGAAATTGGCAGGGCCACCCGAATTTTTCTTGGGGTGGAAACCAAAAGCAGAGTTATCAGCAACCTCAACAACAGCAGTATCAGCAGAATAGGCAGAATGATGGTCAATTGCAAAAAATCATGGAGACCCAGACTCAGTTAGAAAAAAATCAGGCGAGAATGGCAGCAGACTTAAAGAATCAGCAAGTGGCCACCCGCAATCTTGAAAAACAAATGGGTCAGATGCCAGCTGCTCAAAACATGAGATCGCAGGGGGTATTACCAAGCGACACAGATCCTAACCCCTGGCAGGTTAATGCCATCAGTCTGAGAAGCGGCAAGCAATTAGCTGATGCAGAGCCAACAGAGAAAAGAAAGGAGGTGCAGCCGAAGTTGGTTAGACCAGGACCATCCACTGACAAGGGAGAAAATCAGAGTGTTGGGCAACAAAATGCACAATCTTCATCACAGCCAGCACAAATACCACCACCACCATTCCCTTAGAGATTCAGAAAGAGCAAGGAGGAGGAATGCTTCAAAAAAATCTTTAAGAGTTTCAAAGAACTTCACATAAATTTGCCTCTTATTGATGTTTTGCAGGGAATGCCCAAGTATGCTAAATACTTAAAAAACGTGATGGCGAACAAAGTCAGATTGGTGGATGTCCAAACAGTAGCACTGACAGAGGAGTGCAGTTACAGGGTATTGAGCAAGATTCCGAAGAAGCTCAAAGACCTAGGGAGTTTTACCCTCCCCATACAAATTGGTAAAGCTGAGGTGCTACGAGCTTTGTGTGATCTAGGGGCAGCAGTTAATCTAATGCCCCTATCTTTATTTAACACCCTGGGGTTGGGAAAACCGAGGCCAACAAGGTTGATGCTGCAGCTGGCAAATAAGTCGCGAGTGACACCTAATGGAATAATAGAGGACCTTCTAATCAAAGTGGCTAAGTTTATTATACCTACTGATTTTATTATCTTAGATTTTCATGTTGATGACCAGGTACCCGTAATCTTGGGACGGCCATTCTTGGCCTCCGGAGGAGCGGTGATTGACTTTAGAGCAGGGACCCTAAAAATGAGGGTTGAGGATGAAGAAGAACTCTTCTAAGTATACCAAGAAATGAACCCATCCAGGCACTACAGAAACCTTTGTCAGGATAGTGTGCTGTCAGAGGATGAGTGTTGGGTGGGGGATTCATCAGGTCCATGGACAAAGGTAATGACAAGTGTTCAGCCCGAGTCTGATAAAGGGCTTCAGCATGTGAAGAAGTTGGAGAAAGAGAGGAACATAGTGGAGGTTGTTTCCTCTGAAAATCAAAAGAAAAGGAGGTGGTTCTCGAACGGGAACCCAGGTATAAGGATGTCCTGAAAAGGATAGTCCACGTCATACCGCGACGTAAAATAAGGCGCTGCTTGGGAGGCAATCCAAGGGTACCACATGTACAAATTGTGATTTTGTTATTTTCATTGTGTTTGTGTTTTGGTGGAAATGTTAAGCACAGATGGAGGGGAAGTCTGAGTACCCGCGGAGGAGGAAGCTAAAAAGCATGGACGATAAAAAGTGTGGGGTCAAACACACACTTGTGCAGATGTAGAAGACAAACATGCTGTTAGCTAGGCCTAAAGGCCTCAGGGAGTATTTCTCACCCTCTTAAAATTTTAATTTGATGCTATGAGGACATAGCATGATTCAAGTGTGGGGTGAGGGAAATTTCAAGGGAAATTTCAAAATTTTTGTGCTTAACGATTTTTGGTGAATATAATGCTTGCGAGAAATATTTGGAAAAAAAAAATTTTGTGAGTCAAGCATGACTTCATCACCCGTTGGTTTTTCTTTTCGGTTCTTTTCCGATGGGGGGTCTTTGAACTGAAGAATAAAAAAAATTGTATATAGTGTTTTTAGTCATAGTTAGGGATTGATTCCGATGATGGATGGATGACGACCGTCTTGAGGAAAATTAGTCAATAGGTTTTGCTTTTTGAACCCATAGCTAATTGTTGGCTTGATGTTCTTGTTATGTTCTATACATGATTGTAAGATGCAAGTGTGGTTTGTGTTGAAGCATATGAGAAGAGTATAACTTTGTTTGAGACACTTAGGCTCTTGAATTTGACTCGATGTGATTGAAGCTTAATTTTGAATTCTTGTGAGTAGCTGAGTTGAGAGTCTGCTGAATGTGTCTTAAATTGAGCATGTGCCATGAGTGTAAGGTTTTTGAGTATTCTGTGCTATTGTGGAGTGTCTAGAACTTGCTTGGTGTGTTTATAAAATGAAATGAAGGATGTAGAGTGTAGGAAATGATTTAGGCATTTCTTTGAATGAGCCAAATATTTAATCCTTGCCATACATACCTTGAATATTGATCCCTAGTTATCCCCATTGAGCCTTAAGCCTATTCTTTGATAGCAACAACATAAGCTTAATCCTTTTTGTTTCATTAGCCTTGAATTTGATCCAAAACTCCTAAGCACTTAAGTGAAAAATTCCAAAGAGTGAAGGAGTGAGAAGCGTGGAAAAAGAAGGAAAAGTAGCAAGTTGTAAAAGTTGAGTAAAGGACAAAGGTGCACTTGTGTGAAAGTGGTTGACTATTAGTAGGGAGTATGAAAACAAATTAATGAAAAGTTACTTATAGAACTCCTTACTAATAAGCTAAGAGTGCCTAAAGAAATGGGGAAACAAAAGAGGAAAAGGAAAGCTGAAAAAAGATAAAGATGAAGTAAGAGAAGGGAAGTTCGTAATGAGTGCGTGATGTATTAAAAGCGCGTGGGGAAGATAGTCACTATTACTGGCCAGAATAGTACCTACCAGTCCCTTAGCTTACATTACAACCCATTAAGTCCTACTTGATCTTACGGTCATACATCCTTAAATTAGTGGAGTAATACACTAAGGGCAAGCTTATGGGTCACTATATGATGCATGTGAACTCTTTGTGAGAGTGAGCGTAATTCTATTCATGTACCCATACATGTTGTGATTTAAATATTTTTTGCGTGTGAAAATGGGTAACTCTCTTGCTGTGAGGGCACATGTTGAATGAAGGATATAATTCATGTTGGATTTCTTGCTCGCTGATTTGCATGAGTTTGCGAAGATTGAGAGTCGATTCTTGAGGTTAGGAAGTCTTAACATAGTTGTATTTCATTTCAATGATTAAATCATGCATGCTCTACTTTTAGCTTGCTATCTTAAATAATCATTATAGCCGTAGCTTGAATTATCTTGCTAAATTAGCTATGTGTGAGTCTTCATGTGCATGAAATGTAAAAGGTTTGTTCGAGGACGAACAAGACTTTAAGTGTGGGGTTGTGATCTCGGGCAAAATAGTATACCCGAGTGATGCTTTATAACTTATTTTTGTCTTGTTTATCGAATTAATATATGCATTCTCCTATAATTTTATGTAAATGTGAATATATACACTAACCAACATGATTAGTTCTTGTTTTTGTAGGTTTAAAATGAATTTGAGGGACTAATCCATGAGTGGGTGAAGTGGAGGCTTGGAATCGGAATTAAAACGCGAACGTCGGCAAGGAAGATGCACAAAACAGCCCACCTGCGTGTTGGCAACGTGCCACGGCAGGCAGGCTGCACGACCAAGGCCACCTAGAGCGCTGCCCAAGCAGCGTGACGCGCTGCCAACGCGGCAAGGGGCTGCCTAGAGACGATTTTTGGTGAGTTTCCAGTGTGCTTCCGCGTTGCCTCCGTGTCACAGAGGCAGTGCTCCGCGATACACTCTGTGACACGGAGCCATTCCATGACAGGAATAATTTTGCACAATTCTCATTTACTATAAATAGGTCCCTTAGCTCCTAAACTCATTGGGTCACGACTTTATTCTAAAAAACCACCTAGGAGTGAAGGGAGAAGTGAGAGAACTCACCTAGGGTTCATCAATTTCATCTTCTCCTATACCAATTCTTGTAAGTATGTTACTTTAACAATGTTTTCATGTAATTTTACGAACAGGAATGGCTAGAACCCTTCCTCTAGGGTTGAAGCCATGAGTTATGGTTGTG
This sequence comes from Datura wrightii, assembly GCA_035772735.1. Classification (NCBI taxonomy): domain Eukaryota; kingdom Viridiplantae; phylum Streptophyta; class Magnoliopsida; order Solanales; family Solanaceae; genus Datura; species Datura wrightii. The sequence goes on from JASDFA010000007.1 coordinate 106,119,470, forward strand.
TTTTTACGAATTTGTGTTGGAATTAAGTTATTGATTGTTGTTTTGTCTTGCATTCTTGATTATGGTTGTTTTGATGATTGATCACCATGAAAACACACACGTTAAACTTAGGCAAATGCTTGAGAAAGAAAACCTAAGGAAGAACATAAGAATGTAAGAAGCAAGTTCTTGTCTTTTGAAAAGATTTTGTGGTTAGGATAGAAATATACCTAATACCTTGCTTGGTTGATAAAATGGGAGGAGAGAAAGACACCGGCTTAGATTTGTCACTCCACCACTCGAAGAAGTAGTTGAAGCTACGTTTGGTTAAATGGTTGGAGGTACGGAAGGACCCTAATCAATGGCATAACCCCATAAACCACATCCACGTAGTTAATTGCCCACGAACTAGAATTAACATCCTCGCCCTCAATGTTGTAGTGAGGCTAGTTTGTCGTGTTTAGAGGCTCGGAAGGCCATGAACATGCAATTCTAATTATGTGAGACGACAATTGATAGTTTCATACTTAAACCATTGCAAATCGTAGTATCGCATGATTATCCGACTTTAACTCTATGTTGCTTCTTGAATGAATTCAAAATATTTCGTTGACCACAATTAGACTTAGTTAAACTATATCGAAAACTTCTATAATCAACACTTGCGGTATTTAACATCACACTCGAACTTGATAGTTAGTTGAATTGGTCTAGTCCCTGTGGGTTCGACATTCCAGCTCTTATAAAAAGGGCCACTATATTACTTGTACGACCCGTACACTTGCGGGCCCCATCAACATGTATAGTCATAAACTGAATTTCATATCTGAATAGAATGATCCGAAGCTGAAAATAGAATCACATGGCTTGCCATAGGTGAAATCATAAGTAAAAGCTTATAAACTGATCATTGGGTCAAACCTACTGAAAACATAACATCATAAGTCATAAGCTTGCATAACTGAAATCATGAGGAATAATGAGAGACTTGTCTTAACTTAAACAATCATGATAGAGCTTACATGATGCCCCAACTATTACACTCAAGTGGGTAGAGCCGTCCAAAATCTTGCCAGGGCTAAGGACGCTATCATGATATCTATATCAAGCTGAAGGACCTTTTGGGGGCAGGGGAAGCTCACAAGGGAGGTCCCAATATAAATATGTAAACCTACGTTGGCGCATAGTTTTGAGACCGGGGAACCTTGGAACCCCAATCCTACTCAGTGCTAGACATTTCTCCCATAAACATGCATAGTGCTCCCATCATTTTTCAACGAAGCTGAAATCATAATTACATGCATAGTCTGAAATCTGAACATGGGGAGTCTTGGCTCCCAAATATATAATAAACTGATCTTATTCGCCTAGGCTAATCATGAAAACCTGCTTACCTTGAGTGGGCTTGCCCAAATCTTAAAATCATGCATACTTGAAATAGAGTTCATTAGTCAAAATCATAGATTCATACATGGGTAATTTATAAATATTCAATCATGCTAGATATCTCATCATACTTGAAATCATAAATCATAAACTTGACTTTTCATAAAACTTGCATAATTGGGCAAAATGTCTAATAACTTAAAATCATGAATTATAATCAAATTATGTATAAAATTTGTCCAAAAATCTTAAACTATGCTTTAAACATGAGGGGAATTGACCCATAAATGAATCTTAAAGAATTTCATAAAATTGGGTTAAAATCCCATAGGATCATTAACTTGCATTAAGACTTGAATTTATGAGATTGAGAAGAGGTATGGGAATGAGAGTGAAAGGGAACTCCCATTCAAGTCCTACATACCTGGATGAACTGAATCTACACTTATCTTTGAAAGATCAAGAGATTTGGAGAAGAAATTGCAGGATTTAAGCTTGATCTTCAATAGAAAACATCTAAACTTGCATGCATAGGAATTGAATAAATTAGGATAGGTTAAATTCCCTTAATACACTTCTTTCAGGGCTTAAATGACGTAGTTTGGGACTTAGGAGCTTAGAAATTATGAAAATACCTTTACTAATTTCACATAAAGTAATTCACTGCCAGAAGTAACGACTCACACCATGAGTCATGCCTCTGTAACAGGACTCGTGGTTACCACTCGTCGTAACCACTGTTTCGCCCTAACTTCTAAAGTTCTCCACGGATCAGACCATGACTCATACCATCAAATGATGAGTCGTCGGATCCATCTGTGGTCAAATCTTCTAAATTCCTCAGTCTCTTCCCATGAGTGCAGGCCACGACTCATTGTTCCCCACAATAAGTTGTACCATGACTTGTTCCTTCCAAACCTAGTACACCAGAAACCTGCTACAACCACTAACCACGAGTCATACCCCAACCTATGACTCGTGGCTCGTTCTCGTGGCTTACTAGTACAGCCCCTCCAACCTTCTAACGAGCGCCATCATGACCCTTGGTTTCCTACAATGGATCGTACAACAACCCATATAATTTAACCAAGACAGCTCAGTCATCAAACAATAGTTCATCCTACGACTCGCTAGTCCTTCCCACAACTCGTACCACGAGTCGTCCTAAGACATTTTTCCAACGTTTTCGGCTGATCACATTTTAAATCTAGAGTTTAGTCTTAGGAACTTTTGAGGTATTACAGTAGATCTTGATGAGACCAAAGTAGTTGTGATAGAGTTGTAGGAGAGAGGTCCTTTAGTTGAGGATATTGATATAGAGTTGTCAGCTAGTGATGTTGCATGGCCCTTTGTGAGTCATTTGGACTCACCTCTTAGAGCCTCACCTTCCAGTGTTTCCCCTCCTGGAGATGCACCTACCAGAGGTTCTATAGATTCACGATACAGATCATCACCTAACAGCACTTCAACATTAAGATGTCCCACTCCTCCACATAACCCAGACAAGATACAATTAGTGGAGGAGGTGACAGATGAGGAGGAAATTCAGGAGGAGGACAACCCAAACTTGGATCCTAAAGAGGCTATTAATATCTGAGTAGTGAAGTTGGAGTCTCTGATGGACTAGAGGACCTGACCTTACATAGACAGAGAGGCAGGTACCTCAGCTGCTACTATCCCTACCACACCTGATGACATCCCTAAGGTCATTCCACATGATCGATCTAGTACACCTTGAGCGCCTCAGGGAGTCCTTATCCCCTACATTTATCATTTTGCATGAATTGGGGATATTGCACATTTTCAGGTTGTGAGTGGGGGTTTTTCTTGATGAAATTGTTGCTTGTAATGAATATTTTTTAAATAATGATAATGTGATGCGTGTAGTTATCTCTTGCATTTGTAGCTAGTTCTATTTCTTGCTTTTGTAGTTAGTTTAGATATAATTGTTGTTATTATTTTTGTAGGATGTTACTCCTTCCAGGTTTTCTTAGCCATGATTATTGTTTGAAAGGCTTAATTTCTATTGAATCTCTCTTAAGAATGTAGTTTTAAGTGTCAAGTGACTGATCCCGATGATAGATTGCTACGCGACTTTCTTAAGGAAACCAATTTAATTATGTCCATGTCGTTTTGGATTGAATAACGTATGTTTTTGACTTAGATGGTGGTGGATAATGAGCTTAATGCATGCATATGTGATTACTAGTGAAAAATTGCACCTCGCTAAAAAATTTGGCCACAGTTGTTTTGTATTGACATGTTTACCTCTATTTGTGACATTTGCTTGTGATAATTGTTACACCCCGTAAGTTATTAACATTTAGTCGACGTGTATGTTAATCAAGAGTTTTAGAGCACGACGCGTATGATAAAGGACCCAGGGAAAGGTCAAATGAGCGCGAAATCGGGGGAGCGAGGGAAAAGGCCGAACAAGCTGCCAAATAGGGGAAACGTGTCATAGACCCTCCCCCTCCGCAAAGTGCTCTGTGACATGACCGTGTTTTGGCGCGCCTGTCCACCGCCCCAAAGTTATATATATTAAGTTTTTTTATTAGATTTCATTTACACAAAAACAGACCCTCGGCCAGAATAGTGGAAGAATGCCATTTTCATATAATTTTCCTCCATTTACACTGCCAAACGTCATCTATTAAAATTAACTTCAGGTATCGAATTATAAATCTACAGGGATCATTACTATGGAGTTAGTTTCTCGAAATTTTCCTAGAAAATCGTAGCCTCGCCGAGCAAAGGTTGTCAAAATTGCTCCAAATTGAACTTTCGAGGAATTATACGTTTTCGACCGTATTTTATTGAGCTGAAGTGTAGTTAATACTAGTATCAAAAGTCATCATTTTTGCCAAATTTAGTATTGAAACTAGTCTCGTTCTTCCTTTAATACGATTACAGTTGGAAAGAGTTGTTGAACACGAACCAAAACTCACCAGTTAACCATAAATCGGCAATCCAGGTATGTTAAGGCAAATTCATTCAGCAAGTTAGTTTTTTTAGTATTGTAACTCAGTTTGAATCCCAGTAATAGAGCCAGAAGTATACCTAGTATAATTAGTTATTTCCATTAGCTGAAACCAATATTCTATGCCTAGTTTGGGATTGACTTTGCCATGTATAGCCTTCCATAACCAACCCCAGGGTTACTAGCTGTGTCGACGCATGTCAGGGGCGAGATGGTGTCGCTCCAAGGAGTGGTATGTTGTTCGCTATGGACGAAAATAGGGTTCTAGGTCCTCATACAGTCCATTCCATGGCTGGACTATTATATGTCGTATCGGCACTAGATCCCCATCAAGCTAGGTGCCTGGGGTGCAGATATCAAGAGTCCACTAGACTCAGACACAGCTACAATTCAGGGGCCGAGCGGGCTCAGTTGCAGACCCAGAGGACTGGTAAGACAGATATAGTTATTAGTTGACTCAGTGTGACTTTGTAGGGGTATATAGATTAAATTGTGCTCGCCAAGTCTTATGGGGGCCCCGGGTGGGTTATTCTAAGCTGGTTGTACCTTCCAGCTTATGGGGGCCAGGTAAGACTCTAGTTCGCATTAGTTACTAACAGATTAGATAGCAGGAAGTTCATCTATTCAGGTAGAAACTCTATTCCTTTCTTTCTGTTACTTTCTGTCTTCTTTTAGTTCATTCAGTTATTTACAGTTACTGTTTTACATATTCGGTAAATATTGTACTGACGCCCTTCTGGGGTGCTACATTACTTGCTTGCAGGTGCCGATAGACGTGGACTAGGATTTACTTAGCTTTCAGCCAAAGTTAGCAGAGCAATCAGCTCCATTCCTCCGAAGCTAATAGCTAGAAGGTCTACTCTTTTTGTTTTTATAGTTTACAGGTAGGTCAGGACTTATATCACTCCTAGAATCTTGTAGATTGTTTCAGATTTCCTGTGGTTAGTTTTGTTGGTCGTGTGGGGCCCGTATATGCTTTATTTTATGTGTTGGCTGTGTGGGGCCCGTGTATGCTTTATTTTGTGTGTTGGCCGTGTGAGGCCTTGGTTAGCTATTATTTAGCGACCTTGTCGGCCATAGCTTAGTTTAGTGTTGGATTTACTTTACAGTTATAACTAGTCATCATGGTGGTCTTGTCGGCTCGCATAGGATTCCCCGTTATTATCTGTTTTTGGTTAGCTGTTTTCTTTTACAGGTGGCTATAAAGCTTTGTCTTCCAAGAGGCTATGTTTACAACCGAGATATAGCCCGTTGGTTTCTTGATTTTAGGATTAGGCTTGCACTAGAGGTGCATAAGCTCAGTCAGGCTAGTTCAGATCCTAGCAGGGCACCAGGTGCTAGTCATGCCTCCCAAGGTGGGGCGTGACAGACTTGGTATCAAAGTAGGTCGTATCCCATGGAGTCTGCAAGCCGTGCTAAGTAGAGTCTTATCTATGGATGTGTTGTGCACCACATTCTATAGGCAGGAGGCTACGAGGCATGATAGGGTGGTATCTCTTCTTTCTCTTCCAGTCGTGTTGTAGAGCTATACAGTATAGGGTTGAGTCCCTAAAGCTTACCATATTTTATTTGTCTACAGAGAAATGTCAGATAAGCGACAGCCCATGACTAGCAGAAAGTTGGACGTTGCAGCAGGAGAGGGCACTAGCCGGGTGCCTCAGTCAGATTCAGCCCGATCTGAGGGCAATAGGGAGACTCTATCTCGGTCTCCCCAGCAGTCTCTACCCCTTCAGAAGTCGCCCAGAGCGACAGATGTTCGGCACCACCTCAAATAGTTTCTATACTGACACCATCAGATCAGGAGTTCAGGTGTGTTGTTATGATAGCTCAGATAATGGTTGCGCAGCATCAGCCAGTGGCACCCATGGTTGCTGAATCTTTAGGAGGACCAGGTAGTTAGAGGGTCTGAGAGTTTCTTGCACTGAGTCCCCTGCAGTTCACAAGGACGGATCGGGATGAGGACCCTCAGGAATTTTTGGACCAATTGTAGTGAATCTTCAGGGTAATGCATGCCACACCTGCGGAGTCGGTTGAGTTGGCGGTATTTTGACTAAGGGACATAGCAGTATTATGGTACGAGATTTGGGAAAGGTCCCGAGGTAGAGATGTTCCCTCTCCGACTTGGTCTAGTTTTTCAGAGGCCTTCCTGGACCACTATTTTCCGCGAGAAATCCGACAGGCCCGGGTAGATCAGTTTCTGCATCTAGAGTAGGGTTCGATGAGTGTTCAGGAATATGCTATGAGGTTTGATTCTTTAGCCCGATATGCACTAGCTTTTGTAGATACCATACCAGCTAGGGCGCACTGATTTATTATGGGGCTACTTCTAGAGTACGTAGAGACTTGTATTACATGCTACTCTACGAGAGAAAATGGACATTGCCCATGTTCAGACATTTTCCCAGAATATTGAGGGGATCAGGCAGCGGTAGCGAGAGATAGAGAGGGCAAATCAGGAGCAGCGCTGCAGGGCTAGACCGAGTGAAACTCAGGCAGAGTTTTAGGGTGGACCCAGGCCACGACTATCAGGCAGACCACCCAGACCGCCACCTCCACAGCAGCAACAGGGTAGTAGACCTGGCAGTCAGGGGTAGTCTGGAAACGACGAGAGCTCACAACCATCGGGTTTGCAGCAACAAAGAGGGTCAGAGTAGAGCAGATTTACAGTGCCACTTTACCCTATCTATAGTCGACGTCATTTTAGGGCATGCAAATATGGTTCTTCAGCGTGTTACACCTATCGACAAGAGGGTCAACTGATGAGAGATTATCCAACCAGGGGTCAGAATGGTCGGGACCGACAGGAAAGATCTTCAGTAGGACCACGTGCCCTAGCACCTCCAGCAAGGCGTAGGCCCTCACCTCCAACCAGCAGAGGCCGAGGTAGGTCAAGGAAATCTAGTTCAACTATCGATCCAAATTACACTTATGCTTTACCGTGCGACAGGAGTCAGAGTCGTCGCCGGATGTGGTGACAGGTATGCTGGACATTTGCTCTCTTTCTGTTTATGTTTTCATAGACCCAGGTTCCACTCTGTCTTATGTTACACCACTAGTAGCCTGAAAATTCGGCATCACGCCAGAATTGCTTTAGCGACCTTTTTCAGTGTCTACACCTGTCGGTGATTCTATCATAGCTAAAAAGATCTATCAGGGTTGCACAGTAGAGGTTGTTGGTCGCTAGACTTTAGCAGATTTGGTGGAATTAGAAATGATAGACTTTGATAGAGTTATGGTCATGGATTGGCTAGCACCATGTTATGCCAATGTAGAATGTTGGACCAAGATCGTCCGGTTTCACTTTCCAGGGGAGGTAGTGCGAAAGTGGAAAGGTAATGCAGCCACGCCAAAAGTTAGGTTTATATCCTATCTTTGGGAGAGAAAGTTAATAGCAAAGGGTTGCATTTATCATATTGTCAGGGTTCAGGATGTTCGAGAAGAATCCCCAACTCTTCAGCCTATACTAGTAGTCAATGAATTTCCAAACGTATTCCTAGATGAACTTCCTAATATTCCCCCAAAAAGGGAGATCGATTTTGCGATCGATTTATTACCAGGTACTCAGCCTATATCCATCCCTCCGTACCGAATGGCTCCTGCCGAGCTTAGAGAATTGAAGGAACAGCTAAAGGATCTATTAGATAAGGGTTTTATCAAGCCGAGTACTTCACCGTGGGGTGCGCCAGTTCTATTTGTAAGAAAGAAGGATGGCTCCCTCCGCATGTGTATAGACTACCGGCAACTAAATAAAGTCACCATTAAGAACAAGTACTTGCTTCCCAGAATAGATGACTTGTTTGATTAGTTATAGGGGGCGAAGTATTTCTTAAAAATCAATTTAAGGTCTAGGTACCATCAGGTTTGGGTTTGAGAGAGGGATATTCCAAAAACCGCTTTCAAGACCAGGTCTAGCCATTTTGAATTCTTAGTCATGTCCTTCGGGTTGACGAATTCTCCTGCAGTGTTCATGGATCTGATGAACAGCATCTTCAGGACGTATCTGGACTTGTTTGTGATAGTGTTTATTGATGATATTCTGGTGTATTCTCATTCAGAAGCAGAGAATCGAGATCATTTGCGAACAGTGCTCCAGATTCTCAAAGATTGCCAATTGTATGCAAAAAATTTTAAATGTGAGTTTTGGATGAATTCTGTAGCCTTTTTGGGCCATGTTGTGTCAGAGGCTGGCATTTAGGTAGATTCTCAGAAGATTGAGGCAGTAAAGACATGGCCTATACCCACAACTCCAACTGAGGTATGTAGTTTCCTGGGGTTAGCTGAGTATTACAAAAGATTTGTAGAGGGGTTTTCTACTTTGTCGGCGCCTTTGACCAAGTTAACTCAGAAAGCAGCTAAATTTCACTAGACTGAAGCATGTGAACAGAGTTTCCAAAAACTGAAAAACAGATTGATATCAGTGCCAGTACTAGCATTGCCAGAAGGATCAGAAGGTTATGCGGTGTATAGTTATGCTTCAGGTGTTGGGTTAGGATGTGTTCTGATGCAGCATGGTAAGGTAATTGCTTATGCTTTGAGGCAGCTGAGGAAACATGAAAAGAACTATCCGACTCACGATCTGGAGTTAGCAACAGTAGTCCACACCTTAAATATTTGTAGACATTACCTATATGGGGTGCACGTGGACATTTTTACCTTTCATAAGAGCCTTCATTATATTTTCACTCAGAAAGAGTTGAATCTACGGCAGCGTCGCTGCTTAGAATTGCTAAAAGACTACGACGTGAATATTTTGTATCACCCAGAAAAGGCCAACATTGTAGCATATGCCCTCAGTTGTAGATCCATGGGGAGTTTAGTACATTTAGGGCCCAAACAGCAGGAACTGGCCTGAGAGTAGCACTAGTTAGCCAGCTTAGCCATCCGAATAGTAGACTCGGGAGACAATGGAGCTATAATTTCGAATACAGCGGTATCATCCCTGGTTGCAGAGGTAAAAGTGGTAGTGTGAAGATCCTTATTTAGCACATCTCAGAGATAAGGTACAGCAAGGAGGAGTATTAGCATTCGAGGTAACTGAGGATGGGGTTTTGAGATGTAGGGGTCGCCTCTGCGTTCCAGATGTGGAAAGACTTTGCTAGCAAATCATAGCAGAGGTAAATTACTCCCGTTATTCTCTGTACCCAGGCTCAACAAAGATATATCATGACATAAAAGAGGTTTACTGGTGGCCGGGAATGAAAAAGGGTGTAGCAGAGTTTGTGGCATAATGCCCTAATTGCCAACAAGTAAAGGCGGAACATCAAAAACACGGTGGATTGACACAGGAAATAGCAGTGCCTATGTGGAAATGGGAGGCAATCAATATGGATTTTATGACAGGATTACCTCATACGAGACGCAGATTTGATTCCATCTGGGTGATTGTTGACAAATTGACGAAGGCAGCTCATTTTCTACCAGTCGGGACCACTTTTTCAGCTGAGGACTATGCTGAATTATATATCAGGGAAGTAGTTCGATTGCATGGTGTCCCAGTATCTATCATTTCTGACAAAGGAGAACAATTTACAGCTAGGTTCTGGCAGTCTTTTCAGAGAGGCTTGGGAACACAAGTTAATCTGAGGACAACATTTCATCCTCAGACAGATGGACAGGCAGAACGTACAATTCAGACGCTTGAAAATATGTTACGAGCATTCATGCTAGACTTAGGGGGCAGTTGGGATGAACATGTACCCCTTATTGAGTTTGTTTATAACAATAGTTATCATTCAGCAATTCAAATGGCATCATACGAGGCCTTACATGGGCGGAAGTGCAAGTCCCTTGTTGGTTGGTTCAAGGTAGGAGAATCAGAGTTAATTGGACCAGATATAATCCATCAGTTAGAGGAGAAAGTAAAACTTATCAGAGAGCACTTGTTGACAGCTCAAAGCCGCCAGAAATCTTACGTTGATGTACGGCGTAGAAACTTGGAATTCAATGTAGACAACTGGGTATTTCTGAAAGTTTCACCAATGAAGGGCATGATGAGGTTTGGTAAAAAGGGAAAGCTTAGCCCTAGGTTTATTGGCCCGTATCAAATCCTCCGGAGAATAGGTTAGGTGGCATATGATCTAGATCTGCCTTCAGAGTTGGAATTTGTTCACCCGGTCTTTCATGTATCAATGTTGCAGAAATGTATAGGAGATCCATCCCGGGTTGCACCCGTTGAGGACATCCAAGTTACTGAGGAGTTAGCTTATGAAGAGGTTCCAGTGGCCATATTAGATCGGCAGGTTCGCAAGTTGAGAACTAAAGATGTCACCTCTGTTAAGGTACTGTGGAGAAACAAGAATAGAGAAGAGATGATCTGGGAAATCGAGAATGACATGAGATCCATATACCCTCATTTGTTCTAGGCTTAATTCAGATTATACAGTTAAGGTAAAGTTTTTGGTTCAGTTATTGTTTTATAATTTATGTTATATGTAATGCTAAGTTATCTATCATCTTATTGTGAAAGAGTTATTATAGTGTTATGTGAAATGCATGTATTGGACTTTTCTGCATTTCAGAATTTTCAGATAGTCCATATTACAGGGGAGACTCGGCCGAAGTTTTTTTCTAGGAAAATAATTGAAAGAGTTAAACTCCCATAGGCAATAGTCGACATTCGAGGACGAATGTTCCTAAGGGGGGAGGATGTTGCACCCCGTAAAATTCTAACATTTAGTCAGCGTATTTTTACGTTAGTCAAGAGTTTTAGAGCACGACGCGTATGAGAAAGGGCCCGGGGAAAGGTCGAACGAGCGCGAAATCGAGGGAACGAGGGAAAAGGCCGGACAAGTTGCCAAAAAGGGGCAACGTGTCACAGACCCTCCCCCTCCACGATGGGCTCTGTGACACTCCCATGTTTTGGCGCGTTAGGGTCCGTGCCACGGACCCCCTGTCCACCACCCCAAAGTTATATATATTAAGTTGTTTTATTGGATTTCATTTACACAAGAAAAGACCCTCGGCCAGAATAGTGGAAGAACGCCATTTTTATATAATTTTCCTCCGTTTACACTGCCAAACGCCGTCTAAATTCAAATTAACTTCAGGTATCAAATTATAAACCTGCAGGGAGCATTACTACGGAGTTAGTTTCTCAAAATTCTCCCGGCAAATCGTAGCCCCACCGAGCAAAGGTTGTCAAAATTGCTCCAAACTAATTTCTATACGATTATAGGCTTCAGGTAAGCATTTCTCCCTTCTGAACTTTTGAGGAATTATATGATTTTGGTCATATTTTGTTGAGCTGAAGTATAGCTAATATTAGTATTAAAAGTTATCGTTTTTGCCGAATTTAGTACTGAAACTAGTCTCGTTCTCCCAGTAATACAATTATAGTTGAAAAGAGTTGTTAAACACGAACCAAAACTCGCCAGTTAATCAGAAATCGATAATCCAGGTATGTTAAGGCAAATTCATTCGGCAAGTTAGTTTCTTTAGTATTGTAACTCAGTTCGAATCCCAATAATAGAGCCATAAGTATACCTATTATGATTAGTTGTTGCCATTGACTGAAACCAGTATTCTATGCCTAGTTTGGGATTGACTTTGCCCCATATAGCCTTCCATGACCAACCCCACGGTTACTAGCTGTGTCGATGCCCGCTAAGGGTATGATGACGTCGCTCCAAGGAGTGGTATGCCATCTGCGAGGACGAAAATGGGTTCCCAGGTCCTCATACAATCCATTCCATGGCTGGACTATTATATGTCGTATCGTCACCACACCCCCGTCGAGCCTGGTGCCCGGGGTGCAGATATTAGGAGTCCACTAGACTCAGAAACAACTACAATTCAGGGGCCGAGCGGGCTCAGTTGCAGACCCAGAGGACTGGTAGGACGGTTGTAGTTATTAGTTGACTCAGTGTGACCTTGTAGGGGTATATAGATTGAATTGTACTCGCTAGGGCTTATGGGGGCCCCGAGTGAGTTATTTTGTGCTGGTTGTACCTTCCGCCTTATGGGGGCCAGGTAAGGTTCTTGTTCGCATTAGTTACTAATAGATTAGACAGCAGGAAGTTCAGCTATTCAGGTAGAAACTCTATTCCTTTCTTTCTGTTGTTTTCAGTCTTCTTTTAGTTCATTCAGTTATTTACAGTTACTACTTTACATATTCGGTACATATTGTACTGATGCCCTTCTGGGGCGTTGCATTACTTGCCCCCAGGTGCCAATAGACGTGGACCAGGATCTGCTTAGCTTTCAACCAGAGTTAGCAGAGCAGTCAGCTCCATTCCTCTGGAGCTAATAGCTAGAAGGTCTATTCTTTTTATTTGTACAGTTTACGGGTAGGTCAGGACCCTGTTCTAACCATTATATCACTCCTAGAGGCTTGCAGATTGTTGCAGATTTTCCTGTGGTTAGTTTTGTTGGTCGTGTGGGGCTCGTGTATGCTTTATTTTACGTGTTGGTGGTGTAGGTCCTTGGTTAGCTGTTAGTTAGAGGCCTTTTCGGCCATAGCTTAGTTTAGTGCTGGATTTACTTTACAGTTATAACTAGTAATCATGGTGGTCTTGTCGGCCTTCATAGGATTCCCCATTATTATCTGTTTCTGGTTAGCTATTTTCCTACAGGTGGCTATAAGGCTTATTCGGCTGGGAGGCTGTGTTTACAGCTGAGATATAGCCCGTTGGTTTCTTGATTTGAGGATTAAGCTCGCACCAGAGGTGCATAAGCTCAGTCAGGCCAGTTCAGATCATAGTAGGGCACCAAGTGCCAGTTATGCCTCCTAAGGTGGGGTGTGATAAATTAGGGCATAGATTACCTAGTAGAAAGTAGAAATGATTAGTCCATTCGATATCCATGTGCCAATGTATGGTGATGATTTTAGTTTTATTCACTTGTTATATTCATGATGTAGAACTTGCCTAGTTACTCATATTTTAGCTTAGGATTAATTGAGTTGTAGAGATGAACTTAGACCTTCTTGTGCTTCAAAAGTTCCATTTGCTTATATGAACTTACCAAATGATAAGATATATCCCCAGTCTTCCTCTTTGAGCCTATGACCCTTTTCTTTATCAACTACGATGAAACCAAAATCAATTCTTAATTGATCTTTTTTCTAACTCATCTTCCTTGACACTATGAAATGATGTGATTATTTGAAAAGGTGTAGGTTGGGGTAAGAAGTTGAAAACAAAAGAAGAGGGCAAAAATGAGTAGTTTGGCCACGTCCCAAGGTAAATTGAGCAAGAAAGGAATAGTAAAGAAAGAGAAAAAAAAAAAGAAAAAGAAAAAGAAAAGAAAAAGAGAAAAATAAAATAAGCTCACAAAAAGTACTTTGATTTGTGGAAAAAGCTAAGGAAAAAGAATGGTACCAACTCACTAAATTCCATAGATATATCCTACTAGCCCTTTGGACTAATATTACAAGCTTAGAAAAAGCCTTATATGATCTCAACATAAATTTCCAAAAGTGGAGGTATTTGAAAATAAAGGAAAGCATATGGTAATTGTGACTTGATTTATCAATATCACTATGAGAGTTGAGTGTCTTTCTTTTTTCTCTTGATTTTGTGTCCATGTATTGAGTGTGATCCTTATTGCTAAAAATGGATAATTTTCTTGATCTAATGTGAGTGCATATGGATAAAAATAGCTAGCATAAGCTGCTTCTTAATCTAGGTGTCTTATGTTGATATAATGTCATAAGTGGAGATTGCATGCTTGGTCATAATGGTTGTGAGAAAGTTGTTTTTGTATGATGAAGGGGTGGCTTATTTGAGAAATGAATTCTTGTAGTTATTTTTCAAAACTACTATAGACATTGCACTTTGTGAAACCAGAACATGAATCTAGGTTAAATTTTCTTATCTTAGTTGCCTCAGGACAAGCAAAAACTTTAAGATGGGGGTGTTGATGTGTCGGAGTTTTACAACACATTTGTGCTTATTTTTATAGAGTTTTGCATGCCTTTATGTACTAATTTAAGTAAATACTAATGCTATTTTGCTAAGTTTTAAGATTTTTTATTATTTTGAGCAAGAAGGCATCATTTCAAGGATTTTTGGAAGAAAAAAAAAAGGAAATAGATGAGCTGTAAATGCAAAGTGTGGTTCATGAATTCAACTATGGATCAACCTCAAAGAATTGCCTAACTGTAAGCAAAGTAAGAAGACATACATGGTCCATTAATTCAAATTACAGACTGTTAATGGCACCATAGATCAAGCATCAGAGAGTCAACAACTTGCAACTCCAACCTATGATAGGAAGATAGTACGGTTCGTAATTGCAAAATGCGAACCATATATGAAGCCGTGTTTCGAAGATTCAGAGAGGTTACAATCTAAAAGGTCAATACACGAAAGGAAAATACGGATTGTAAATCCAATAAACCAATCGGTAAATTGATGTACGACAGGCATCTAATATTGATGCAACTCACATTTTATATCAAAGTTAACATATTAAAATTTTATTGAGCATAGATTTGGTTAATGAAATTTTTTTATGAGATATATTTATGGATATTATTTATATTCAAAGTTAACATATTAAAATTTCATTAAGAATAAATTTGGTTATTGAACTCTTTTTTTTGGGAGATATATTTACGTATGCGTAGGAGAAGCATGAATGAATACTTATATAACTTTGCAATATTTTTTTTATAGTTTATAACATTTAAGAATGCTTAAAAATATAGTAGTAAAAATATGTTTTGACTTTTTGAACAATAAAAATTTATAAAATGAGCGGGTGATGTACGACCACGTTCACTAGTTTAGTAGTAATAGTAATATTTGTTACACCTAAGATTAAAGCCATACACAAAATTACGTATGGCTAGATCGTTAATAAATATTAACATAATTATCCTTTGCAAATTCAAAGTTTCGATGTCAAGATAAATTGTGTCATATGGAATATTTATTTCGATAATTGTCACTTTCTCATCTTTTGAAGGAATGTGGAATGCTGACTTATTAATTAACAAAATTTAAATTTAGAATGGCGACTTATTGGTTTGAATAATTTTTATGTTAGTATATATTTTAGAAAACAACAAAACTAAAAATTAAAAATTGATATATTGATGAACATCATGGCATAAGACTAGCTTTCATATTTCTGTAATGGTTCTCTTATACTGATGTGGTGACTATGATAATGACCTGATTTGTTTTATAAAACAAGTTCTATGTATTGGATTTGATTATTTGTTGCACAGTAAAATTTTTGGAATTACATTCAATTATTGACTATCATATTATTTCTCGAAATTTTGTTTACAATATGGCATGGCAAAGCTGGAGACACCATTATTATGCATTGAATATTACATAAAGGTACATTTACTCTTACATCATCATTTAAATAATATGAAAGAGAAAAATTATTAATCAAAGATAATTAGAAATATATTCTCCATATCTCATGCCTCGAAATTGCTTCCGGAGAGCAATATCCTAAAAAAATTCTAAGAAATTATGATATTGGTTTGGGGTAGGATTTAGGAGTAGGATAATGAATTCAAGTCTCATTATTTACAAGGGTAAGATATTGAATTCGGATCTTAATATATTATATTGAGATGATGATTAAGACATTATAAAGAGGTATATAATATTAAAATATTTTGAAGATCGTTTCATCATATTTGTTTTATTTTTTAAAATGAATGTAGTAGAAATACATGATAAATGTCAAAGAGACAAGAGATGAGAATTTTTATTATTTCTTTCAAAGTGTATCTCATATTGCTTCTCGTAACTCTATTTTATACTACTAAATAAAGAATTACAAAAAAATTTCATAAACATGACGTTAACCACTGAAATTATGAAAGAGTGTATGAAGTTATGAGAGTCAGAAACATAATGGTGAGGAGTATAGTTGGAAATTACAGGCACAATCAAAACAGTAATGGAAGTTACATTTGTGTAGTATAAATTCATAAAAAATTATAATCTACAACAAGAGAAAGTTACATATAGAGCGTAGGTATATTCATCATAATATCATGAAGTCATTTGGAGAAAGCTATGCAAGTTTGATAATATTACACCCGATGAAGAGTATTTTTTTAGTTGATTTAGTCCGACAAATATTATAATTTGCATTATGTAATGGATTGAAAGGGAGAGAGGGGCCACGTATATTTTTTTTTCCCATAAATCAATGGATAAATAATAAACTTCCTAAATATCCTATCATATCGTCATAATTTGAATATTTTATGTTGGATTCATTAAATTTCAACAATTCTCTTATTTACAAACGACAATGCAAAACTCTATGATTAATCAATTTGATAATTTTTTTTAATATCCTCCTCATGGTGAGGGAGTCATTTACGTAACAAATAGAGTTCTACAGAAACAGTCCAATGACGGGCGGATTCCGAATTTAAAGGTTACGGATGTTATATTATTTTAAATTAGATGTGTTAATTAAATCAATAAATATTTAACCTATTTTTTATTATATAAATAGCAACTTTTGGTTCAATTATTCCTCTTTTTTCTTTATAAAGACAGATAGATCAAATCAAAAAATTAAATAATTATGGTAACTCGGCAAAAAGCACAAAAAACTTCCAACAATATATAAATATACACACACACACATCATTCATTTATAAATGTATTCGACGAGTTTTCATATTCTTAGAACACTCAATGATGGTATAATTATTTATATTATAAATACGCTCTATGTAATAGATTAAATATAAAGAGGTTGAAAATTTTCACATACATAGTTTCAGTAACAGAGACGAAGTCTTATGTTAAAATATTGACTCACACCAATAGAAAATCTATAAAGGTCAAAGAAATCAAGTGAAATTTCAGTAAAATTTTCATGCCGTCCTTAATTGCGACATGCATTTATTTTGTAAATTAAAAATTTTGATAAGATTTAAATTACCATAGCCTAAACTATTTTTATATGCATTTTATCCAAATGATTTAAATAACAGAAGAAAAGTAAGAGAAAATCATTATTGAGTTTTTAAAAATTTGACGACAAGAGAGTAAGAATTTGTTGAAAGAAGAAAATTATTAGTCTCTACGCCCCAATTTATATGACACCATTTTACTAGACCCAAGATTTAAGATAGAGAGGAAGACATTTGAAATTTGTAGTTTAAAATAGACTTTAAACATTTGTGTAGCTATAAAATATTTCATTAAGAATAGAGAGAAAATTTTAAAGTTAAGTTATTTTTAATTGTAGAAAGATAATATTATTTTTGAAATATATTAAAAAAAAATGTTGTATAAATTAAGATGGAAAAAGTAATATTTTATACTTAAAATAAAAAGAAAAAAAAAAGAAAATCGGCAAAAATTAAATTAAAAAACTGTTTGCCAAAAATTAAGTTGAGAAAGCTATCAAATGAATGTAATGGTAAATATAAAATAGTCTTGTGGATCAAGAGTGTATGAATCCCATGGCCTAATGGTGAAGCTCTGCATTTTTGGGCAAAAGAAACGAAAAATAGAGGCATAAATATTCTGATTACAAATGGTGCTATGCAGGATGAAACTCGCAACATCAAGGTACAAAATTTCAACTCTCACCACTTGCACCACATTCTAACTTGTTATTCTGTGTGGCAAATTTTATTTTTATAGGATATGTTATATATATATACACATATATACAGAAAATTTCAACCGAAGTGTATGGGTGCCGTGGCACCCCACTCTAATACATAGATCCGCCCCTGATTCTAGGGTTGCGTATTGGTCGGTTCAATTCGATTTTGAAAGTTATCGATTTTATCTATTGGTTATCGGTTTGTAGACATGTTAAACCGATAAGATATCGGTTAATCGATTATTGATCTCATCCAAAAATTGACTCCAGTTTTTTACATTGGTTTCGTTGCAAAATACTGAGTTTCTATCGACGCCATTCCAATTCAAAGAATTAAAAAAACTGTTATCAGTTCGGTTATCGGGTTAACCGTTAAGATCTCACATGAAAAATCTCATAAGTCATAAATATATTTAGCCAGAAAAAATGGGTGAAAAGAGAAAAAATATATAAAACTAGCTCAACTAAAGCAATCAACTTTAATTTAGATTAAAACACCATCCTCTTCACTTTTTAACGACACCCATTCCATCTTCTTATTTGGATACTTTATATGTTGAAGGCTAAAATTATAATTTAATAAATTATTATCGGGTTAGCGTTCACCCGTTAAAAAAAGTGGTCAAACCGATGAGCGAATCAATAACCCAATAACTTCGGATAGTAAACCGATAATCAAACTGTTAAACCAATAACCCGAATCATTAATCCAATAACTCAATTATCAATTCGAATTATTGATTTAACCATTAATTTGCACACCCCTATCAAATTTAATGTTGATTGCTAGTTAAAAGAAAGCAGTACACAGTAACAAGTTGTACTAGAGAACAAAATATTGAGATATTAGTTAATTCTTGAAATTTTTCTATAAAACTTTAGATTGTCAAAATGGCATTCACATAACTAAATCTCATTGAAATGGAGCTACCATTCTCCCAATTCTCTATACTTCTCAGCTTTCTAGTCTTTTTAATCATAGCTATTAAGCTTATGAAAGAATCCAAGAGAGGAAAAGGGCAAAATTTGCCTCCCGGGCCACGAAAACTTCCTCTTATTGGGAACTTGCACCAATTAATGTGCTCGCTGCCTCATCATACTTTGACAGACATGGCTAAAAAATACGGACCGATTATGCACCTAAAATTTGGTGAAGTTCCTACTATTATTGTATCCTCAGCTGAAGCAGCCAAAGAAGTTATGAAGAAACATGATCTTATTTTTTCAGACAGGCCAAAAATTCTTGTTGCAGATATAATTGGATACAATAGCACTCAGATCACATTCTCCCCTTATGGTGATCATTGGAGACAACTTAGAAAAATATGTGTAGCAGAACTCCTTAATGTCAAACGTGTACAATCCTTTGAGTCGATAAGACAGGAGGAAGTGAAAGATCTCATCAAAACGATTTCATCGAATCCTCATGGTGCTACCATCAATCTCAGTCAGATGATATTTATGTTGACAAACAACATTATTTCCAAAGCAGCATTTGGTAGGAAACTCGAGAATCAAGATGAATTTATCACTATCTTGAGGAAAATTGTTGATCTGGCAGGTGGCTTTGACCTGACAGACACATTCCCTTCACTCAAATTTCTCCATCCTCTAACTGGAGCAAAGGCTACAATGGAGAAAATACATCACAAAATCGACAAGATTTTGGAAAGCGTTGTCCAAGAGCATAAAGCTGCAAGGAGAATAATTAGTGAAAAGGACAAGACGCACAAGGAAGATCTAGTAGATGTATTATTGAGAGTTCAAGAAAGTGGTGACCTTGAAGTTCCTATCCCAACTGACACAATCAAAGCTGTTATTCTGGTATGTTTTACAGGATTTCACTTTTAATATGTTTCCATAATAAATTGGCAATAGAAAATATTTCATATCATCATACTCTATTTTTTGTCATTGTAAGTGGATCGTTCAATAAAAAACTAGGATGATTGTCCCGTCTTACTAAAATTAGTTGTTCAACTTTCCATGTTTAGACAATCCATAATAAGTTCACATTGAACAATTAAGTCATTTAAGTAGGGGTTCTCTCGCAAAGTATAAAAAAATAATGCTGAATAGAGTGTATTAACAATACTTGTATTAGTTATGTTGAGATTATTTCTTATGTATTATTTAGTTTGGAGTGTTAAAAATAACATTAATTGCATAATTTTTTTAAAAAAAGTATGTGTTAATAAAATATCCTCCATAAATAAGATAGAAAGGATTTGGAAAACTTTTCAAGGGGTCATTGTGTATTTAAGTATGCTAATACATGCATTATAACTATTGCATTACTAATAATATGATTTTTCATGTATTAGTTATATATAGTATAATATCAAATAAAGTGTATAACTAATTATACATTTTATAAATTATATATCAAATAAGAAATTAATAATACACAAAGTTAATACATATTTTTTTTTAATGCATCTTACTAAACGATCCGATTGGAGGATTATTTATCAAATTCAGCCGGTACATCTTTCCTTCAAATTTACAATTACATATGTTGTTTAAAAAATATATATGAATTGAATTGGGACAAAGTGCAAAGCATACTGAATTACAAAATTATCCCCTAAAAGCTGAATAATATTTTATTCTTTATTTAGACACTCTTTTTCAATATATATTATAAGAAAAAGAAACTTACATTTCAAATCACCAAAAAACTAAACTTATATTCAACTGCAATAAATAGAGTAAATAACAAGACAATTGTTTGGACTTTTATCCGTTATTACAACCTCTTCAATTCACCTGTGTGGATATTTAAGAAAGGCAAGAAAAAAAAAACAAATAAAAAAGGACTCAAGTGCACTCGAAAGAATAAAAATGCAGATATTCACTAATTATATGATTGTGTACGTGATCATTTAGACGGGCGTATAAATTTATAAGAACTGTTTGATAGAATGACTAATGTCAATATAATTAATATATATCAATATTTTTAATATTATTTTTATATATCCTGTCAAACGAATTCAAAAGTGTGAGTCATTGTTTACCTATCAAATCAGATAAATCTTTTTTCGTTCTTTTGTTACTTTTCATCCGAGTGTTGTTAATATCTGTAGTTCTTTTTTCTTAACCAATCATCTATATACAATAGTAATTGCGTAGTAAATTTTTATATTTCAACAAATTGATTGTCTAGTCCGGACAATATCTTGGATATATAAACAAAAATAAAAGGTGGACTACAATTGTCAAGATAGGTTTGTTCATAATCTTATTTTAATATTTCTTGATGTGTTATTGTAAAAAATTAAAAACGTAATTTAAAAAAAGGATTTTTTTTGTGTTATGAACATATTTACTGTGACACAATTGTTTATTTAATTTTTATGTATTTCCTTACTCTTGCCTGCCAAAGTTGTTTTTGGTTAAGGAGGAAACTTTTCTCTCAATCAATTCACGGAAGTCATCAACATGTTAATAAGAACCCAAAATAATTAATTAATTATAAACTACTTTAAAGTTTAACGTTTTATAATATACGTGGTTCAAAGGTCTTATAAATATTTTTTTTCAAAAGTTGTGTATTAAGTGGTAAGTAATTATTCATTTTTAGATTTTAAATCCCTGATAAAAAATTCACATTTAAAATAGGGAGTGCTCCCAAAATGCAACTTCAATTGAAATTGATTAGTGGAACGCCGGATAAAAAATAATCAAAAAGTCTCATACATATTCAATCAATTCCACGTCAATAGCTTTTCGTCATTCTTATTACAAATCATTTTTTGTTAAACGTGAGTAATTAGTAAAACCCCTTCTCATTAGTGTTATAAATTATTATTCTTTCTTCCATTTTAGTTTGCATTTTCCCCTTTTAATTCTAGTACAATTCATTGCACACATATTATAATATTTGCAAACCATTTGTATTTATTAATATGGAGCAGCCTAATATTCTATTAAAAGGTAAAAAATTACTTTCTTTGTTCCTTTTTAATTGATAAATATATTAAAAATATTTATTCCAAAATAGTTGTTAATGTAGAAATTCAAAAAATAATTGACCACTTTTTTCTTGGGTAAATAAAGAATTTTATGTATCAAGTAATAGTTACAGCTCAGGAAAAAATGCAAGTCTGGACAATTGCCCCTACAACTATAATCCTATACACTTGTGAACTTAGGACTCTAAGATAGTAGTCAAGTTCTTGTACTCTCCTTACCAATCTTGGCCATTTTACCCTACGACAGTGTACTTCTTGAATAATAGATCTTATCAATGCATCAGTTGATCTTCTCTTCCCTTGGAATACTCTACTGTTTCTTTCCAACCACAGGTGGTATATGCTGCCAGTAAGTATGAGTCTGCATATCACAACAGTCACATTTTTTCCCCCAGCATGTACTAGTGTCCATTGAACCTCTGATTGTCAGTCCATAGGCTGTCTATGAATACTCTGTCAATACAGCATACATGTCAACACCTGCTTAGAGACGGTGTATTCAAAGAATTAGTATGCACAGCTTTCAACCTGAAGCTCACATATAGGGCATCGGTCATTGTCTATATATCCCCAGCTAGCCAGTCTATCTCTAGTCAGCAGCCTCCCATTCACCGCTAAGTATAGTATGAATATCCACTTTGGAGCTCCCATGTTGTTACACACCAATCTTCTCTAGTTAACTCTTAGCAGTTCCCCTCTGAATCTCAGGTACACTGTTTTAATGGAGAATTCATTCCACCCTATAACATCACTTTCCATTACACCAGCCTGCTAAAAGAACTTGGAAACTTTTAATATTTTGCTTATGACCCAAGAAGCTTGGCTAGGTTGGGTCGCCCATATAGAGCCTTGCTTCTTATAATAGATGTGCACACATTGTATCCATATTTTATCCTTTTTCGTACATAAGTTCCATAATAGTTTACATATGGCTGCTTGAAACCAAAAGCTAGTATCCAATATATTAAGCCCCCCGGCTATTCATGGGTAACATAACTTCTCCAATGCAATTAAGGCTCTTTTAGATACAGTAGAATTTAGATACAGTAGAATCCCCTGACCATAAAAAACTTCTACAAGTAGCTTCAATAATTTTAATCAGTTTCTTTCGTAAGACAAACACTTGGGATCAGAAAATTTGTATAAAGAATAGAACTAATTTTATGAGTTTTACAATCTTCTAGAATAAGAGAGGAACTTTGTTGTCCATGATTGTATCCTGCCTATCATCTTGTTTATGAGTGGTTTACACTGGACTAGAGTGATCCTCTTTGTACTTGGGGGCATCCCCAAATACCTAAATGAAAAGCTGCTTAATGAGTATCTAAGATTTTTGAGGATTGCATATTGATCCAGCACATTTACCCCTCCCAGATATATTGAACTTTTATCAGTATTTGATAACTTATCAAACAAAAGGAAATTCTATATATCTGCCATTAATAGAAAGCTACAGAGCTTGAACATCTAGAAGAAAGTAGAGAAGAGTAATTGAGAAGAGAAGCTTAACTGCTCTAAAGCATTCTACTGGAAAATATCTTCTTCCGCCTTACTAGTACATCAAGGCTATATTTATACTAAAATGCTACTCCCTGACTACTTTTGTAACTAACTCTAATAACTGTAATTAGTTGGTAGTTAGAGTAGTGTAACCATAGTAGCTTGTTTACCATACTCTCTTGTTAACACTCTTTGATAACGTCCAAAATACACTTCTCTTTTACGAAAGAGCGTCAACGGTCGTTCTATCAAAATAAATATCCAGATGGATGTCGAGGTCGATTTCCATAGAGAATTGAGTCAATAATTCAAGAGTTATAAAGTAATTCAAACTAGAATGCATAATTGTTCAACATTTGAAAAGTAAAGTTTGGGGAAAATTAAAGGGAAATAACTATCTAATTCTAAACTAAGACTAATTGGGAGGAATTCCAATTGAAGCAATCACAAGTGATATGGCTAGGAGCATTCTATAGATGAGCTCACAACTAAATCAGGAATTTCTTCAATGTCTTAGACTCATAATTAGCATAGATAGTAGTAGATAATTTACATTCTCTTGTTTTTCAACCATAAAAATATTTATGCCTTGGGTTCTTTCAAACCCCAAAGCCATTTCAAGTTATCAACCACACAAGCTTGAGGAAGGACTAGCTATTTCTAGCCTTGACCTTTAATGGAGTGAAAATGTGGGTTTTAACTATCTCTAGCTTAATCCCACACACTAACACTCCAATTCCTCACTAATATCTTCTCACCCAATTCTCTCCTTTCTCTTTCAAGCAAAAGCAAGAAATGTAAAGCACAATTCATGTTTGCAAACCATCAATTTTGGTAATTATAACTTTGGAGAAGATAATAGATCTACAATTTCAATAAGAATTCAAGAGCAGTTTATCAAAACCCACTATGAATATACCTATAGCTAGAAAATTAGTCAAGCATATATAAAAATAGAGAGAAGATAGCAAGAGGATTCCCCTCACATGCATCACATTAGCTCCAAAAATTTGCTTCACAAGCTCTTACAATAATGGTAGAATTCGGGTTAAAGAAAAAGAAGAAGAAAAGTCCTATCTAACTCTACAATTCTATGGTGAAAAGATTCTACCAAAAAATCTATGAAGAAGATAAAGTCTAGATGATTCAATGAGTGTTGTACAATGAAAGTTATGTAGATATCTATACTTTCTTGTGTACAACTTTTCCCAAATGCCCTTGAGGCTTTTAGATGCTTCAGAGACCTTTCTATACCTTTTTACCCTTCCTTAGACTGCCTCTCCCGTGAAGCTTCGGTTATCATTCCGCGAACAACCGGTTGAATAGCTGGTCTGGGCAGTAGCTTCGGTGTTTCGCCCTTCCAGATCCGCATTTATCCAATTAAAATCATGTCTTTGCACCTCTTCTTGAGCTCAAATCTTCCATTTTCATATGCCAATTCATCAAATTCCATCTCAAACTTCATGTATTTTGCTCGATTTCATGCTTTCTCTACTCACGTGAAGTACCTACACAGAATTTAAGAGAAAGGGTATAAAATCCGCATAAATGACTCAAAAACTTGGCAAAAAACTCATGCTTAGGAGCCTAATGAGTTGGTAAATTTCCAACTCATCAAACCCCCAAACTTGAACCATTGCTTGTCCTCAAGTAATATAATTCTTTATAGTTGAGCAAATGAACAACATGCTATATATGAGTTTTTGCATCAAGAGCCAATCAAGACGTTCTTCCACAAGAAGATATTTCTAAAGCTTAGATCATTACGGTAGTTGTACACAAAATCATCAAGCCTCAAGATAACCCAAACATTATACACCAATTCAAGAAAAAGAAAAGACTCAAACCATGTTGCACAATCTTCACTAGGTAACCACAATCATTAAACATATCTTGCATGCATTCATTTCATTCAAACAAGGGGCATAGTTCCTCAAAACAAGTTCAATGAGCATCTCAAATCATTGACAATTCACATTCAAAGCTTGCCTTAGAGTTCGTTACCCGTTTGCCTTAATCATACCCTTCTTTTGAAAATAATTTTAAGCATGTACCCTAAGAAAATGATGCCACTCACAAGAAGAAAGTATCCCACACATTTTTTAGCATTTCACACAAGGGGATTATAAGATAAGACAAATGCACTCACTCTCACAAAGAAATTCAAATGCATACAAGTTGACCATAGGCTTGCCCTTCATGTATCTTACCACTAATGTAGTGTTTCTACACTCAGAATCACTGAGGACTTAGGGGTCATAATGAAGGCTAGAGGTAAAGGGTAGGATAAATGTTTAGCTTTAGTTACTAAAGCCTCTCTAATGCCTTTACAGACGCTTGTAACATCCCATCACCTTATTTAGACCACTCCACCTTATTTCTCCTCGTTCATCATCTTCATCTTTTGTGTAACATGAGCCACGCTTATAATATTCATGAATTTCATATTTAGCCTTGTCTATGCAATAGATAGCACCTATTAACTTATTCTTTCTCTTTTGATGATTCGAGGTCTTTCAACCCATCGATTCATTCATCTCATCACAATTGTGGTGCTATCCCACATTGAAGCTCTCAGTTTCCCCCTACTCTTACAAACCCCTACACTTAGCATTTTGTCTCATTTCTCATTCATTTCCTTATCGCTCCCCATTTTATGGGCTTCAAGCCCTATTTTTTTCATCGTTTCATAACTAGCGATTAGGGAAGATGGGTGCCAAAGAGAAGGATAAAAACTGATCATTAGGCTTGTAATGTCGTTTCAAGAAAGGGTCCAAGGCTCAAACATTGGTTATCAAAGATTAATGTACAAGGAGGTCATTTTGGGTGAAGTGACTAACAAAAGAAGACCTAAGATCATGTTCTAAGTGTTGCCCCATCTATCATTTCGCCTTGAATCACACTTTGGGCAAGTTTTAGACAATCATGCATACGCAAGAATTAAGCAAAAAGCCTCACCACACAAGGCATCACAATCCAAGGGGTTCACACACTTACTTCATCATATTAAGAGAATGACTTTCGACAAGCTAATTACGAATCAAAATGTCAAGCAACGAATGTATAATTAATGACAAGAGAGTTCTCATTCTCACATTTAAATGCCCTCATTTTATTTTCAAAAGCTCATGCACAATACCAAGAAAGAAATATTGGTGGTACCTTATCAAGCAAGAGCACAAACGACTCAACAAGACTCTAGACTTGACATTTTCTCTTAAGAAGGTCGCCTATCAATCTATAATCGAGAAGTGCCAATCCAGTTTGACAACAAAAAGAAAAGACAAAGAAATTTCTCATTGGGAAAGAACCGTAGTATAAAGAGAATCCTTGGAGTTTATTCAAAGACTAGTATCTGAAAAGGCAATACTACTAATAAGTAATGACGATTTACCCTTAAGAATGATGTCACCCAATCTATCATAGGGCCATATAGTGCATCACTTAACAAGTGGGCTACTCAGACTTCACCTCCGAATACAAATAAAGCATTGTCCTTGATGTGCATAGTAGAACAAAGTAAGGAAGGAATAGGTGAAAGAACTCCCTAGGCCTTCTACTTATAACCGGCGTTTGACTGGCATTTCGCACCTTTGAACCGGCGTTTACCGAGCTAATGCAGATGTGCCACTACTTAAGCAATTTTCTTCCAGGAATTCTACTTGACAACTGCGTTTCGCGCATTTGGACCTGCACTTTGCCGATTTAGCGCCGGTTGCTCAATTTGAATTTAGCTTCTCTCACCTTTATCTCATTTCATACCTGTTCCATCCCTACAAAATCAAAGACAAAACAAACATAAAGTAAAACAAATCAAAAGGGAAAGTAAGAATAAAAGGTAAAAGCACTTGGGTTGCCTCCCAAGAAGCGCCTTAGTTAACGTCGTGCCTCGAAAACTTCAACTTTCACCACTTTTCTCTCCACTTTGAGCATTTGAATCGCACCCTTAGCTTCTTGTCCATTCTTCTACTCTGCTTGAGGGCTGGTGGTGTAAGCATCAAGGGACCAAGAAATGGATATTGCATCTTGTGTTTCTTTGCCCTTAAAGGAGGGAGGTGCTTTGCCCTTGTTGGCATGACATACTCTAAGATGAAGCCACCTTGATCTTCCTCATCAACTTCCTCCATTGACTTGGTCTCCTGATAACGCTCAAAACACACCTCTTACTGAAGTATGAAGCGGACGTTGTCAATAAAGAACCCAACTAGAGGTTGGGGTCGAACCTACAGGAAATATGGGAGAAACGGATTACAACCGGTAAGTGAACTTGTGAGGTAGTTACTTCAAAATAGGGGGATTCTAAAGAAAATTAATAATAAAAACAAGTATCAAAATTATAGTTTTGAATCAATATTAAAGGATAACTAGGGTTTGTGTTCCCCATAGGTTCATAACTGCTTTGGGTATACACTTGTGATTATCACCAATACGTACTTATGGAACTGATAACTTGGATTCATTCAAACGACCGACCAGTCCCTATTGAATGGCTATACTCAATCACTCGACCAAGTCTTATGAGTAGTTTCAAACTATCCGTTATCACTAAGTTTCAGATTTAACTATCCTGCGACCACAGCTCAAGTTAATACAAGATTATCAAAATCAAGGCTCTGTTGTAATTATCTTTTTCTAAACTCTACCTCTTAGTATTAAGCAAGTAAAGAATTCGGGCATGTCCTAATGTTGCGCACCGTTAAGAAACGTTTAAGCATGAAGAGAATACAATATAAGTATTTTGTATTGGTTTCAAAATCACTATGTGCAACCTTAGCTTGTTAATCCACCATGGTTCCCACAACCCTAGATATGGAGGTTTTAGCCTCTCATAGTTGTAAGGTTGTGAATTGTATTCATGATTAAGAACATAAATCAATACTTACAAGAATGAATGAGAAAAACACTTTCTTTAATTAATCATCAAAATCTTGAAGAACAAGTAGTAACAACAAGAAGAATTCAAAAAAAAATTGATCACAAGTTGAATCAACTCAATTCTCCAAAAATCTCTTCTCTCTCGAACTTTTCTCTTGTCTTTTCTTGTCTACGATTGTCTACAGAAAAATAAAACCTAAAACGTATTTATATAGATACAAGAATCCTTTTCCTAGGCTAACAAGATGAATTTTCATATCTGGTGCTGCAGTCATCACGAGCCAACTTACGATCCGTAGCAGCATCCGATGACCTATAGCTTCCTGTCGTACCTTGCATGGTCGGCTTAATTTTGACTAAGTGTTGGATCCTGGTACGATTCGTACCACCTTCCTAGGATCCATACTGAGCTCCCATGGTTTGATTCTAAAACTTTGGAATTCTTCTAAAATTTATCACAACCATCAAGGTATGACTCGTACCTTCTTTCCACGGGTCGTACTGTCTTTCCCTAGCAGGAGTCAGCCTCTTATGCAAATCTTATGAATTTTGTCACGACTTCAACACCACGACTCGTATCAGCTTGGTACGACTCGTATTGAGACTCGTACATTGCATCTCTTCAATTCTAGACTTCTGCAACTTTTCATGGCCATTAGTACGACTCATAAGACCTTCCTACGACTCGTACTGTGGTCTTCACTTTGAGCATATTTTGCATACTTCAGGCTTTCTTTTGCAATTTTTAGGTCCAACACCAATTTATACTTCAACTAAAGGAAAAGTGTCTTATATCCACATAGACACACCTAAGTCCATGCTATTTTCTTAGTTTTGAGCATCAAAAGTGTTGTAAACCCACAACACATCAACACCCTCAACTTAAGATTTTTGCATGTACTCAGGCAAAGAAAAGAAAAACTAAACATGAAGCACAACTAGAAAATAGACTTAAGATACTACAGCCAAGATCCAAACAAAAGTTGCACTTTCTATACAAACTCTATTGACCCTTTCTCATGGAACAACATCAGCTAATGTATTACAAGCAACCTCAAAACATCATAAACAGAGATCAAAATATGTCATCCAACTATCAACAGGCAATCAAGTCATTACCAATGTTTTCCACATAGACTAATGGTAAAAGCTAACATAATCCATGTACCTCACACAAATGAAGTCCCCACTCAGATATGAGGTGTCAAACATAATATGGGACTAAACAAGTAAGGCACTCACTCTCACAAAAAAGTTACAAGTATTATGTGTCAGATACCAAAGGCTTGCCCTTATTTTCTCTGCTTTGGTTTATCAGATGGTCAAGTTAGGATCACTATAGGACTTGATATAGCTTGTAATGTAGGCTTAGGTATGGACATGATAAATATGGGAGATTTTATAAGTGACTATCCCTTCCTTGGCACTACATACATTGGCTACATCATTAACCTATTTCACCATTTTACTCTTTCATTTTTTTTCCCTTTTTACTCCTTTTTACACATTTGCATGAGTGTGGTGAGTTTTTAAATTTTTTTTTCATTTTTATTTTCTTTTGAAACTTATTTTTCAGGACTCTCAACATTTTTCATCTTTTTCTTTATTTTTTTTTTTGTATTTTCATCTTACCACACCTCATTTTTCACCATTTCTTTTCTCTTTTCTTTTCCTTTCTTCCATTCCCACCATTTACGCACCCCTACTCTATCCACCCTCAACTTAAGCATTTTTCTTATGTTGACGTTCACAATATCCAAGGAAGGATCAGGGCCAAAATAGGTTCATTGTAAAAAATGGGTATGGTTAATCGGTGAATCAAAGAAACATGATCTATTAAGGCTAAAACTTGGGATCAAGAGATTCATGCAACTTTGGTAGGGTAATATAGGATAAAAGTGAGCTAAATAAAAATGTCCTATGATCATATACCTAACCACTCATCCTTAGCCTATGTAAAGACCAACCATGCAAGTTCTACAGTTTCAACACAATACCGAACTGACTACTATACCTCACTCACACATGGTACATGAACTATTTTCACCGCACCTGTCTGATTTATACATGGATTAACAAGGCTACTCATGTTGACAAACTAAATGACATCAAAAGATCCACAACAATCATGCATGTTGTCACAAATACATAGCTAATGCATCAGGAAATTTTTAAACAGGGTCAAATCTTTTTTCAAAAATCAAAACTAGTGCATTTTTGTTGGTTGAGTACTCCTAAGCTACTTTCTAATTAAACAAAAATCACAAACTAAAAAAAAAACAATCCTACACATGCCGGTTCTACTAGATAGCATGCCTAAGGGAAAATAAACACGACAAGAAAAACCCTCAGACGAACCAAAAATCTCAAAAATCTCAAGTGTACCCCCTCCCCTTTTTGAAAGTAAGCTTCGTCCTCGAAGAATCATTTATAAGAACATAGGGAATAGAAAATACCTAGGTCTACTCAGACTTCACCTTCCATGGGTTGCCTCCCATGCAGCGCCTGATTTAACATCGCGACACGACGTGACTTTTGTGACTCCTCAAGCATCATCAAGGTATACTTCCTCTATTCTTTTTAGTTTTTTCTCATCTCCCATATACACTTTTATTCGTTGCCCATTTACTTTAAATCTTTTTCCTTCTTTGTTCTCAAGTTCCACTGCGCCATGCAGAGACACTTGCACTACTTTGTAAGGTCCCATCCATCTAGATTTCAACTTCCCATGATGCAACCAGAGTAATTGAGTTAAATAGTAGGACTAAATCACATGGGCTGAACTCCCTTCTTGCAATCTTTTTGTCATGGTAGATCTTCATTCTTTCTTTATAGATGGCTGCACTCTCATAAGCCTTAAGTCAGAATTCATCCAACTCATTAAGCTGGTCAAGTCTTAGCTTGGCAGCTTCGTTCTAGTTCATGTTCAGCCTTTTCAGAGCCCATAATGCCTTATGTTCTAGTTCAACTGGTAAGTGGCATGCTTTTACATTAACCATCTTGTACGGAGATGAACCAATGAGAGTCTTATAAGCTTTTCTATAGACCACAGTGCGTCATCAAGCTTTCTTGAACAATTTGTCCGGCTAGTATTCACTGTCTTGGCCAGGATGGTCTTGATTTCCCTGTTCGAAACTTCCACTTGTCCACTCGACTGAGGGTGGTAGGGTGTGGCCACCTTATGCTTGATACCATATTTTTCCAACAATGTTTTGAAGAGGCGATTGCATAAGTAAGATCCACCATCACTGATAATAGCTCTGAGTGTCAAACCTAGCGAAGATATGCTTCTGAAGGAATGCTGTAACACTCTTGCCTTCATTGTTTGGTAGGAAAATAGCCTCCACCCATTTGGGGACATAATCCACAGCCACCAGAATATACTTCATTCCATATGAGCTGATGAAAGGACCCATGAAATCAATCCCCACACATAAAAAAGCTCTACTTCCAAGATGGGGGTTAGTGGCAACTCATGTATATAGGTAATATTGCCCTTCCTTTGGCATTGATCATAAGACTTGGCGAAGTCATATGCATCTTGGTGAATAGATGGCCAGAAATATCCGCATTGCAAAACCTTGTGTGTTGTTCTGATACCTCTGTGATAACCCCCAACTGGACATGAGTGACATGCCTCCAGAATGCTCAGCGTCTCTACTTCAAGGACACACCTATGAATGATACCATCTGCACAAATGCGGGAATAAATATGGCTCATCCCAGTAATACCTGCGGGCATCGAATAAGAAATTCTTCTTCTGCTGAGGAGTTAGGTCTGCTGGCATCACATCACTAACCAAGTAATTTGCATAGTAAGCAACAACACCACTTTTTGATAATGCTCAAACCACACCTCTTACTGAAGTATGAAGTGGACGTTGTCAATAAAGTACCCAACTAGATGTTGGGGTCGAACCCACAGGGAATATGGGAGAACTAGATTATAGTCGGTAAGTGAACTAGTGAGGTAGTTACTTCAAAATAGGAGGATTATGAAGAAAATCAATAATAAAAACAAGTATCACAATTATGGTTTTGAATCAATATTAAAGGATAACTAGGGTTTATGTTCCCCATGGGTTCATAACTGCTTTGGGTATACACTCGTGATTATCACCAATACGTACTTATAGAACTGATAACTTGGGTTCATTCAAAGGACTGACTAGTCCCTATTGAATGAATATACTCAATCACTCAACCAAGTCTCATGAGCGTTTTCAAACTATCCGTTATCACTAAGTTTCAGATTTAACTATCCTGCGACCACAGCTCAAGTTAATACAAGATTATCAAAATCAAGGCTCTGTTGTAATTATCTTTTTCTAAACTCTACCTCTTAGTATTAAGCAAGTAAAGAATTCGGGCATGTCCTAATGTTGCGCACCGTTAAGAAATGTTTAAGCATGAAGAGAATACAATATAAGTATTTTGTATTGGTTTCAAAATCTCTATGTGCAACCCTAGCTTGTTAATCCACCATGGTTCCCATAACCCTAGATATGGAGGTTTTAGCCTCTCATAGTTGTAAGGTTGTGAATTGTATTCATGATTAAGAACATAAATCAATACCTACAATAATGAATGAGAAAAATACTTCCTTTAATTAATCACCAAAATCTTGAAGAACAAGTAGTAAGAACAATAAGAATTTAAGAAAAGGTTGATCAAAAGTTGAATCAACTCAATTCTCCTAACAATCTCTTCTCTCTCGAACTTTTCTCTTGTCTACGATTGT
The DNA here is from genome assembly GCA_035772735.1 of Datura wrightii. Taxonomy (NCBI): domain Eukaryota; kingdom Viridiplantae; phylum Streptophyta; class Magnoliopsida; order Solanales; family Solanaceae; genus Datura; species Datura wrightii. The sequence goes on from JASDFA010000007.1 coordinate 106,152,456, forward strand.
CTACAAAAAAATAAAACCTAAAACGTATTTATATAGACACAAGAATCCTTTTCCTAGTCTAACAGGATGAATTTCCATATCTGGTGTCGCAGTCATCATGAGCCAACCTACGATCCGTAGCAGCATCCGATGACCTATAGCTTCCTATCGTACCTTGCATGGTTGGCTGAATTTTGACTAAGTTTTGGATCATGGTATGATTCATACCGCCTTCCCACGATTCGTACTGAGCTCCCGTGGTTTGATTCTAAAACTTTGAAATTCTTCTGAAATTCATCACGACTATCATGGTACGGCTCGTACCTTCTTCCCATAGGTCGTACTATCTTTCCATAGCAGGAGTCAGGCTCTTATGCAAATCTTCTGGATATTGTCATGACTTCAACACTACGAGTCGTACCAGCTTGGTATGACTCATACTGAGACTCGTACATTGGATATCTTCAATTCTATCCTTCTACAACTTTTCACGGCCATCAGTATGACTCGTAGGACCTTCCTACGGATCGTACTGTGGTCTGCACTTTGAGCATATTTTGCATACTTCAGGCTTTCTTTTGCAATTTTTAGGTCCAACACCAATATCCTGCAACCAAAGGAAAAGTGCTTTTATATCCATATAAACACACCTAAGTCCATGCTATTTTCTTAGTTTTGAGCGTCAAAAGTGTTGTAAACCCACAACACATAATCTCCTAAGTCTCCATTTTGTCAACCAAGTTCAATGTTGAAAAATGATAAAAGGGCGGTCTAAGTCGCTCCCCTTTCAAGCATGCTTCTTTCTTGACATCCTCCTTTTCAAGTGCACTAGAGTCCTTGAGTGTGATTTGTGGGATGTCATTTGGAGACTCTAGTGTCACTTCTTCAACCTTGGCATCTTGCATTTTTACCATGTTGGTTGCTTGGGACACCTCTATGACCTTTTAAAGACTCACCTTGACTCCTTCGTCATCATCATTTTTAGCTTCCTCCCATGAGTCAAGTTGAGCTATGCCCCATTGTTCACTTCTTCTTGTTATGCTCTTCAATATCTCCTCCGCTTCTTTTTTTAGAATTTCATAGCTTTCTTCTTGAGAAGTTGATGATTCCATGATGGAGAGGTTGTCATTCTTTTCCGCATTATCCTCCCGCTCCAAAAAGGCTTGGGGCATGGCTTCCATGCGCCTACATGTATTTCTCCTTCCCTCTCTTTCCATGGCTTCATTCCCTTCAGACTTAGGAGCACAACTTCTATCATAGCCACTATAATGAGAAGTGACCCCATTTGGGCATCCATCCCGATGTCTACCATGACTACCACATAATGTCAATCTATACCCATCATAGGAAGGAGAACGTGCACTCATCTCCCTTCTAGGGGCATATTTGTTGTCTTGCCAATAGTGTGGTCCTCCACAATAGGGACATGGGTCATCATAATAGGGGTTGCAACCAAAAAAACATCCTTTCATTCATGATGGAATCATACAACTACAAACAACAAAAACAAAAACAAAAATAAAAACAAAACAAGATGTAAAACAAAAATTCAAAACTAGTTCGAATAAATGAATAACTATTGTCTTATCACAACTCAACTCCCCGACAACGACGCCATTTTTGATAACGTCCAAAATACACTCTTCTTTTAAGAAAGAGCGAAATGGTTGTTTTGTCAAAATAAATATTCCGATGGATGTCAGGGTCGAATCCCACAGAAAATTGAGTCGATAATTCAAGAGTTATAAACTCATTCAAACTAGAACGCATAATTGTTCAATATCTGAAAAGTAAAGTTTGGGGGGGAAATTAAAGGGAAATGACTATTTAATTCTAAACTAATACTAATTGAGGGAAATTTCAATTGAAGCAATTACAAGTGATATGGCTAGGGGCATTCTATAGATGATATCACAACCAAATTGGAAATTTCTTCAATGTCTTAGACTCATAATTAGCATAGATAGCAGGGGATAATTCACATTCTCTTGTTTTTCAACCATAAGAATGTTTACGCCTTGGGTTCTTTCAAACCCCAAAGACAATTCAAGTTATCAACCACACAAGCTTGAGGAAGGACTACCTATTTCTAGCCTTGACCTTTAATGGAGTGAAAATGTGGGTTTTAACTATCTCTAGCTTAATTCCACATACTAACACTCTAATTCCTCACTAATATCTTCTCACCCAATTCTCACCTTTCTCTTTCAAGCAAAAGCAAAAAAAGTAAAGCACAATTCATGTTTGCAAACCATCAATTTTGACAATTATAACTTGGGAGAAGATAATAGATCTACAATTTCAATAAGAATTCAAGAGCAATTTATCAAAACCCACTATGAATATACCTCTAGCTAGAAAATTAGTCAAGCATATTTAAAAATAGAGAGAAGATACCAAGAGGATTCCCCTCACATTTATCACATTGGCTTTAAAATTTTACTTCATAAACTCTTATAATAATGGTGGAATTTCCCCAAAATGGGTTAAAGAAAAATAAAAAAAGCCATATCTAACTCTACAATTCTATGGTGAAAAAATTCTACTAAAAAATCTAGGAAGAAGATGAAGTCTAATGATTAAATGAGTGGTGTACAATGAAAGTTATGTAGATATCTGTACTTTCTTGTGTACAACTTTCCCCAAATGCCCCTGAGGATTTTGGATGCTCCGGAGATCTTTCTAGATCTTTCTTAGACGGCCTCTCCCATGAAGAACCGACATTTAGCCGGTGTCAATTCGCGGAGCACCAAACTGTAGCTGGTTGAAAACAATATCCTGGCAGGGGGAATCGACTATTCAATAGGCTTTTAGCCGATGTCATTCTGCAAAACATCCAGTTGAATAGCCAGTTTGGTCAATAGCTTCGGCGTTTCGCCCTTCCAGATCCGCATTTAGCCGATATAAAGCATGTCTTTGCACCTTTTCTTGAGCTCAAATCTTCCATTATCTTTGAATCCTCTCCTTCATATGCCAACTCATCAAATTTCATCTCAAACTTCATGTGTTTTTCTTGATTTCATGCTTTCTCTACTCACGTGAAGTACCTACACAGAATTTAAGAGAAAAAGCATAAAATTCACATAGATGACTCGAAAACTAGGCAAAAAGTCATGCTTAGAAGCCTAATGAGTTGGTAAATTTTCAACTCATCACTCCTTCTCTAGCTCTATGGTTTGAACAAATTCTTCATGCAAAGCATACTAAGAAAATGCTGATGTTGTACCTTCCCTAGACCTTTTGTGAGCAAATTTCCTAGCTGCGCTTTAGTGCCTACATGCTGAGTTTGTACCAATCCTTGAAAAATTTTCTCCCTGACAAAATGACAATCAATGTCATTGTGTTTTGTCCTTTCATGGAATATAGGATTGGATACAATTTGAATTGCTGTCTTGCTATCAGATACCATCTTTACAGGCAACTCAATACTTACTCCAAGTTCTTTAAACAAGCCAATTATCTAAGTTACTTCAGCAGCACAAGTAGCCATGCTTCTAAACTCAGCTTCAACTGAGCTTCTTGAGACAGTCTCTTGTTTCTTGGACTTCCAAGAGATCAGTGCAATCCCAAACGTCACCATATATTCGGTGACTGATTTCCTTGTCTCCAAGCATGCTCCCCATTCAGAATCACCAATAAGCCAATAGTTGGTTAGTGGAACCAGAAGGCATAAACAGTCCTAAGCCTGAAGCTTGTTTGATGTATCTAACTAATCTGAGTGCAGCATCCAAATGTGACTCCTTTGGAAAATGCATGAATTGACTCAGAACTTGTACAACAAAAGTAATATTTGGTCTAGTCATAATAAGATACAACAACCTCCCTACAAGTCTTTGATAAGTGCCAAGCTCTTTGAGAGGATTATCACTGTCAGTATTATCATTGAGAATACACTCATCATATTGAACTGAAATAAGCTTTGTTTAACGTAGGAACTAGAGTCATCATAAGTATTTGACTTCTAGATTGAGTGTATATCTTATTCAACCCCATAAGGAATTGAAGTAGCCTTTGATACTCAAAATGTTCAACAAATTTTCTAGATTCTGAGCAAGGACATGCAAGACAAGGCATTAAAGCATCAAATTCATCCCATAGATCTCTAAGTGTTGTATATTAGTCTATAACAGACAGTGCTCTCTGCACAAGTGTATGGATCTCTCTGTGCAAATGAAATACAAGAGATCCATTGACCTTATCTAACCTATCTTTCAGATCAAGCCACACATTATGAGCATTTGATGAATACATAATACAACTCAATAATCCTGGCCTAACTACATTCATAATCCATGATAAAACTACTGTATTACATTTCTCCCACTAATCATGCAATTCAGATGGAAACCTAGCCTTAGGAAATCGTCCATCAACAAATCCCAGTCTACTTTTACCGATCAAGCCAATTCTCATAGATCGACTCCATAATGCATGATTTTCAGATCTAGATAGTTGAATTAAGATAAGAGAACTACCTGGAGTATCTAAAGGCTAAAGGAATAATGGATGATTATGATCGATTATAGGAATTGTTGAACTTACTGGAACTGATTCGGAGCTATTGTTAGCTGTTTCTGTTGATGTAGGATGGATCATTTTCTCAATCACCTTTAGATTTAGAACTAGATCTGAGCTCCTTCGTTGTTACGAATAGTTCTACACTACTGCAATCTTCGATTGGAATCTTCGATCGAAGGCTCTGATACCATGATAACTTCTCAATCAAAAGGAAATTCTATATATCTGCCATTAACAAAGAGCTACAAAGCTTGTATATCTAGAAGAAGAAAGTAAAGAAGAGTAATTGAGAATAGAAGATTAATTGCTCTAAAGCATTCTACTGGAAAATATCTTCATTTGCCTCACTAGTACATCAAGGCTATATTTATACTAAAAATCTACTCCGGAACTACTTTTATAACTAACTCTAATAGCTGTAATTAGCTGGTAGTTATAGTAGTCTAACCATAGTAGCTTGTTTACCATGCTCTCTGGTTAACAGTATTTTCTTCCAGTCTAGATGCATTAGAGAACATCTAAAAGTAATCATGCAGTAATTAGACACCCTTACAAAAAAGTAATAGGTCATTAACAAAACTCAGTTGTACTAGATTCATTTTATTGCATTTAGGGTGGTAATTGAAGTCTGAGTTCTTCTTCAGTGTCATCAATATTCTGGTAAGGTACTCCATGGCCAATACAAACAGATAGGAGGACAAAGGGTCTCCTTGTCTCAGTCCTTTTTTTAGCCTGAAATGGAGTTATAGATTTTCCATTGATGATGATTGAGTAAGAGACTGTTGTGATATACTTCATGATCCAAGTAACAAACTTTTCATGGAAATCTAAGGCCACAAGAACCTGCTCTAAGTATGGCCATTCAATAGAGTCATAGACTTTCTTCTTGTCCACCTTAAGCATACACCTAAGTGAAATATTCTTCCTCCTAAATCCCTTGATCAATTCATGACTCGGTAATACATTGTCATTGATAACCCTCTCTGGTACAAAAAAGCAACATGATTCCTATGCATAAGAAAATCCATGTTGCAGCCTATAATTAAGCACCTAATTGGATATCAACTTATACAACATGGTACAACAAGATATGGGTCTGTATTGAGATATCTTAGAGGGGTTAGCTATTTTTGGTATCAATATCACAGTAGTACAATTGAAAGCTTGGTATAGTTTATTCGACTCAAAAAACCTTAGTACTGGACTTGTGATATCTACCCCAATGACCGGCCAAGATCTCTTTAAAAAAATAATGTATTATAACTATCACAATTAGGAGCCTTTAAATCACTAATTGCCATAAGTGCTTGATATACTTCATCTGTAGTGACAGGAGTAATCAGAGCTAATTATTGCTTTCTATTTGACCATCCTTCATGATGACTGCATTGACATCAGTTAATTGTGTTGTTGCTATACCAAGGAGTTGCTTATAGAAATCCACCACTTTATCTTTAATATCCTCTCTTCTCTGCAGTACCTCCCTATTTGCAGAGTATTTATTATGTTTTGAATGCATCTGCTTTTCATATTTGCAAAGAAATATGTTGTGTAAGCATCTCCAAATTTTAGCTATATAACTCTAGATTTCTGCCTCATAATGTTTTCTTCAATGTCTATCCACTTCTCTAGTTGGAGTTTAGTAGCCCTTTCCAATTGTATCATATATATAAATTGTCCTAGTGTATCTATTTTCCCTTGAATTTATTATAGTTGCTGTCTAAATTACTGAAGTTTGTGACCAACTCCTCCACATTCAATTGAATTCAGTATTTTCAACTTTTGTTTTAGCAATTTTTGCAATTCATTCTTCAAAATACAGACTCATGTAGCTTCCCCCATGACTGTTGCACAGTATAATTAAACTCACTATGGACAGCCAAATGGTTAAAAAACCTAAATGGCTTTGGTTTTCTATCCTTTTTGGCAGTTAAGGTAATAGTCAATAGGGAGTGGTTTGAACACTCTGGATCCAGTACTAGTGCCTCTAGATATGGGAACTCGAGTTTTCATTCTATATTAAGCAAACCTCTATCTAGTTTTCTACAAATATGCCCATTGGTCCATGTAAACTCCCCTCTAATGTATTTGAGTTTCGACAATCCTGTCTCATTAAGGAAATTTGAAAAATCTCTTATTTCAGCATCAATCACTATAGAAATAGCTATTCTAACTTCTTCTTCAAGAACAACCATGGCCCTTGAACAGACCCATGGATGTTGCTTAGTTTTTCTCATAGGCTCTTTCTTGCTTCTATGGTATGGGTCCATTATTTTGTGCTCCATTACCGCTATTATACTAACTTTTTTCATTCTAAGAAAAGCCTTCACTTCTTTATGCTTATGTACCTTATTCATCCCTCTAATATTCCAGGGAGCAAGCTTCATAGAGGTGTGTGTAGACTTATGGTACCCCTATCTTCATCCCTCTCCCCATATTGGACAGTCTCATAATTTTGACTAGTTCCATCATCATTTTCATGTGATTGAAACCTCGTTCACTGAGGACGTCAAAATTATTTTTCATCGGAATTGATTATATTTTTCAACTCTACCTTTAGTACTTAAGTCACTCTAGAATGTGAAAAAAATGATTATTGTATGTTTTCAAAAAGTACCTACCAATCAATAGGATTATATTAGTCAAATTGTAACCCCTATTAATTTTTTTTCTTAAAGAATATGTAGACTTTATCCTACCAGTAAAAAAAATTAAAGGAGTAAACTGTCACACCCCGCCTTGGGGGGTATGACTGGCACCTGGTGCCCTACTAGGACCTGAACTACTAGACTGCTGAGCCTGGGCACATCTGGTGCCTGGCTGGCTCTAACTCACATTTATGGAAACAAAGGGCTATATAACGGCTGTAACACAGCCCCCGGCCCATTGGCCTATAGCCTCCTGTACCTGTAATAACAGCTAACCAGAAACAAGCAACTATAAGGAAACCTATGCGGGCCGACAAGGCCACCATGCTGTCTAGTTATCTATAACTCAACCCTGAAGTACTGGATAGCTACGTGACCGGCAAGGTCACCACTACTGTCGAACTATGGCCCACACGGCCAACAAAATATAAACAAAAGTACTAATAGCTATACAACTGCACGGCCTCACACGACTGGCTCATCTGACCATAGGGTAATATACATACAGACTGCAAGCCTCTAGGAATAGCAATAGAAATGATCGGGACAGGGTCCCGACCTACCCGTACTGTATAACAAAAGAAAACGGAATACACCTCTGGGATTCGGTCTCCGGATGACAGGAGCTGAATGCTCGATCGCTGACAGGAATCACGTGGTATCGCCTGCTTGTCTATGAGTACCTGCAGGCAAGTAATGCAGCACCCCACCGGGCGTCAGTACCGCTGGTACTGAGTATGTAAAGAAATAACTGAAAGAATATCTGAAAATAAAAATACAACTGATGAAACTGAAGTAGAAAGGAATGGATTAACTGTCTGATAATGTAAATCATACCTTCTTTTAATTATACTGGAAGGAGTAGGAGTCATACCTGGAGATTTATCGTCTTACTGTCTATCTACTCGTATCTACTGTACATGGCATAACATATCATAACATCACATAGCACACACAAACCTTACCCGACCCCCATAAGCCGGGAGGTACAACCAGCACAGAATCTATACCCCTACCCCGGTTATCCCATCTCCTAAAATAGCTATAAGCATCCCGCCGGTCCCCTGGGTAAGCACTTGGGCTTGCTGAGCCCCTGACTATAACTGCATCTGAGTCCGGAGGACTCCTGAATCAACACCCGAGCGTATCCGCTCGACAGGGGTGTGTAAGGGCCGATCAAGGCACAATATGGAGAGAACTGGCATCCCATCTTCATCCCCTGTGGGACGGCATGCCACTCCGTAGAGCAACGTATCCTCGTCCTCTGGCGGACGAGCCGATACAGCTATCAACCCTGGGGCGGTCATGGATGCTAGGTAGTCCAACCCCAAACAATACAACGGTCTCAACTAGTAATACTATCTGCATGTCCCACATACTGAAGCTAATAGTGGTAAAGTATTTGTATATACCATATGCTGAGCTAGTGATAGTAATATGTGCATACTTAATACATGCTGAGGCTGGTAACAGTATATAGGTATAAATATAGTCTTCTGCCAGACTTTACTGGGTCTAATGCTGAACAAGATGTAGTTTTTCTGCTGGAAACCATGCTGTATAACTGAGTTTCTATAGTAACATGATTTACTATTTCTAAGATGCTTCCTAAACTTCATTTCAACCTATCGTTCTACTTCTGAGATATCTTACCGGTATTTACATTGCTTTACTAGGTTTCAACTGAGTACGATAATATCTTAACATTCTTTACTAAATCACATACTGGGCATGTAGTACGGTTCCTAATACTCATATTAGAATTTATATTGTGCTAGCAAGTTTCACGCTATTCATAACATGATGCTTCTAATATCGTACCAACATTCGTAATAAATATAACACATGACTTCTGAACATTCTACTGGCCTTTAAATTACTGTACTGTCCCGAGATTACTAACTTGCCGAGGAAACTAGCTTTACATACCTTATCCCCGAACTATCCATCTGTCAGACGAGGCTCGGCCAGTACTTCAACTATTTTCTCCCAACTGCATTCATAAATATGTCAATTAATACTAAATACAGCTTTATTTTAAAGAGCAATGTCACTTTCGATATAGTTTATAGCCTAAACTTAGGCTTATCGAAAGACGGTCGAAAACTCACTATTTTTCAGAGGTCCAGAAGGGAGAAATACTCACTTCACAGCTAGGAACACATAGACATTAGTTTAGAGCAATTCCACTTACCTTAGCTCGGTAGCTCGACAATTCGTCGGTCGTATTTCACGAAACTAAATCCGTAGGAATGCTCTCTGCCGCTAAATACCTCGGTATCTGAGGTTAATTTGAGTTTGGACAACGTTTAGCAGCGTAATCGAACGAAAATTATCTTACCTCCTTCGTTCTTATCTCTCCTCTACTGATCCCTCTCTGTTTCACTGGAAATTATAATTGTTTAATGATTTAAAACCGAAGTGGGCTTTATATACTTGGGCCTGGACAAGGCCAACGTGTCACGGAGCCAACGCGGAGGCCTCACCTCCGTGACACGCTGCCATCGCGGAGGGGCTCTGCCTCGGCTCCTTCCGCGATGGTTTGACAGGTTTCTCGTCTGATCTTTTCCCGGGCCTTTCTCTAGCATGTGTGGCCTTCAAATATGCTTAACCAACATGCGAATAGGTAATCTAGGTGCCAGGAATCCTACGGGGTATAACATTCTCCCCCCCTTAAGAACATTCGTCCTCGAATGTATACTGCTATCTAGAGGACTACTTAACTTACTTGTTTAGAAATATTTCGCCAGAGTCTCCCCTGTAATATGGACTATACCAAAAACTTGAAATCCAGAAAAGTCCACTACAGGTACTGTACACAATACTGTAGGATTCACTGGATGGCTACGTATCAATTTTCCTCACTTATACATATACAACCATAAGATACTACAGAAGCAATAATACGGACATACCTGTCGCCTGACTAGGCCTGGAATAGGTGAGGGTACCTAGATTTCATATCTTCTTCAGCTTCCCACGTCATTTCCTCATGGTTCCTGTTACGCCACAATACTTTGACAGACGCAACATCTTTAGTCCTCAACCTGCAAATCTGTCTGTCTAAAATAGCTACTGGAACCTCTTCATAATCTAACTCTTCTGTGACCTGGACATCCTGAACGGGAACTACTGTAGAAGGGTCTCCTACGAACTTCCTCAACATAGAGACATGGAATACTGGGTGAACAGATGCTAACTCCGGAGGCAAGTTCAATTCGTATGCAACTCGGCCTATTCTTCGCCGAATCTGATATGGCCCAATGAATCTCGGGCTAAGCTTGCCTTTCTTGCCGAATCTCATCACCCCTTTCATCGGAGACACTTTCAGATATACCCAGTCATTTACCGCAAATTCTATATTTCTGCGCGGCATATCTACATAAGACTTCTGGCAGCTCTGAGCAGTCATTAAACGTTCTCGGATAAGCTTTATCTTTTCCTCTGACTGTCGAACAATGTCTGGGCCAACCAATGCTGATTCCCCCACTTCAAACCAGCCCACCGGCGATCTACATTTTCGTCCATATAATGCTTTAAAGGGCGCCATCTGGATAGCTGAATGATAACTGTTATTATAAGCAAATTCAATCAATGAAAGATGCTCATCCCAGCTACCCCCAGAATCTAGCACACATGCTCGTAGCATATCTTCGAGCGTTTGGATAGTCCGCTCAGCTTGCCCATCTGTCTGGGGGTGGAATGATGTGCTCAAATTGATCTGCGTTCCCAAACCCCTCTGGAACGACTGCCAGAATCTAGCTGTAAACTGTGCTCCCCTATCTGGAATAATAGATACCGGCACTCCATGCAATCTAACTATTTCTCTGATATATAATTCGGCATAATCCTCAGCCGAGAAGGTAGCCCTCACTGGCAGGAAATGAGCTGATTTTGTCAGCCTGTCAACTATTACCCAAATGGAATCATTTCTGCGTCTGGTACGGGGTAACCCTGTTACAAAGTCCATGTTTATCATTTCCCATTTCCACGTAGGCACCGTTATATCTTGCGTCAAACCGCTCGGCTTCTGGTGCTCCGCTTTCACCTGCTGACAGTTAGAACATTTAGATACAAATTCAGCTATCTCAGCTTTCATACCTGGCCACCAGTAGATGTCTCTGATGTCATGGTACATTTTCGTCGCCCTTGGATGGAGGGAATAGCGAGCGTAATGTACCTCATGCATGATCCGCCCACGAAGCCCTGAAACATTCGGGACACAGAGGCGGCCCTTACAGCGTAACACATCACCCTCCGTCATTTGGAAATATGACTCCTTACCTTTCTGAATTCTATCTCTGAGCTGGACTAAATTAGGGTCCTCGTACTGTCGTTCTTTTACCTCTGTAACTAATGATGACACAGCAGAATTCTGAATTACTGCTCTATTATTTTCTGTTTCCATTACTCGAACGGCTAAACCAGCTAACTGATAAATTTCTTTAGCTAACTCCCGCTTCTCAGGTCACAAATACGCCAAACTCCCCATTGACTTACGGCTCAGGGCATCTGCCACTACATTAGCTTTTCCGGGGTTATAGAGAATATTCACATCATAATCTTTTAACAGCTCCAACCAGCGGCGTTGCCGTAGATTCAACTCCCTCTGAGTGAAGATGTACTGTAGGCTCTTATGATCTATGTAAATATCAACATGGACGCCGTACAGGTAATGCCTCCACATCTTCAAGGCGTGGATCACTGCGGCTAATTCCAGGTCGTGGGTAGGGTAGTTCTTTTCGTGTTTCCTCAGTTGTCTGGAAGCATATGCAATCACTTTACCATGCTGCATCAACACACAACCTAACCCAACGCCTGATGCGTCGCAGTACACTGAATAACCTTCTGTCCCCTCCGGCAATGCTAACACTGGGGTGGAGGTTAATCTGTCTTTCAGTTCTTGGAAGCTCTGCTCGCATGCCTCTGTCCACTGAAACTTTGCTGCTTTCTGTGTCAATTTGGTTAGAGGTGCCACAATGGTCGAGAACCCTTCAACGAACCTCCTGTAATATCCTGCCAACCCCAGAAAGCTACGAACTTCAGTCGGAGTGGTAGGCCTAGGCCATGACTTAACTGCTTCTATTTTCTGCTTGTCGACTTGTATACCAGCGTCCGACACGATATGACCTAAAAAGGCCACTGAGTTAAGCCAGAATTCACACTTAGAAAATTTAGCATACAACTGGCGGTCCCTGAGGATCTGGAGCACTGTCCGCAAATGAGTCCGGTGATCTGCTTCAGAGCGAGAATACACCAGAATGTCATCAATGAATACTATCACGAACAAGTCCAGGAAAGGTCTGAAAATACTGTTCATCAGGTCCATGAAGACTGCCGGGGCATTCGTTAACCTGAAGGACATGACTAGAAATTCAAAATGTCCATATCGGGTCCTGAACGCTGTCTTAGGAATATCTCTCTCACGTACTCGAACCTGGTGATATCCGGACCGCAAGTCAATCTTAGAAAAGTATCTAGCTCCCTGCAACTGATCAAATAAGTCATCAATTCTAGGAAGCGGGTACTTGTTCTTTACTGTAACTTTGTTTAATTGCCGATAATCTATGCACATTCAGAGTGAGCCATCTTTCTTCCTCACAAATAAAACTGGCGCACCCCACGGTGAAGTACTCGGCTAATAAAATCTTTATCCAATAAATCTTTCAACTGCTCCTTTAATTCTTTGAGTTCTGCAGGAGCCATACGATAGGGAGGAATTGATATCGGCTGAGTGCCTGGTAACAAGTCAATAGCAAAATCTATCTCCCTTTCTGGGGGAATACCAGGTAACTCATCAGGAAACACATCAGGGAATTCATTCACTACCGGAATAGACTGGAGTGTCGGAGATTCTGCTTGGACATCCTGGACTCTGACCAGATGGTAAATACATCCCTTAGATATCAACTTTCTCGCCTGAAGGTAGGAAATAAACCTACCTTTTGGTGTAGCAGTGCTGCCCTTCCACTCTCGCACTGTTTCTCTTGGGAAGTGGAATCGGACCATCTTGGTCCAACATTCAACGTTGGCAAAGCACGGTACTAACCAATCCATACCCATTATGGCATCGAAGTCTATCATTTCTAACTCGACCAGATCTACTGTGGTCTGACGGTCAGCAACCTCTACTGTACACCCTCGGTAAATTTTGCTAGCCACAATAGAGTCACCGACGGGCGTGGATACTAAAAAGGGCTGCTGCAATAATTCTGGTGCAATACTAAACTTTCGTGCCACAAATGGAGTAATGTAGGACAAAGTAGACCCTGGATCAATCAATACATAAGCAGGGTGTGAGCAGATAGTTAGCATACCTGTCACAACATCAGGCGACGCTTCTAAATCTTGCCTCCCTGGTAAGGCATATGTGCGGCTTGGACCCGCACCTGTACCGAAGGCCTCTGATCTGCCCCGACCCCTGCCTGCTGAAATTGAGGGCCTGCGCCCTGCCGAGGATGCTGTGGCTCGTGACCCTGCAGATGCCCTATCCTGTCTATCCCAGTCCTCTCGACCTCTGGCTGGGCAATCTTTCATCAAATGGCCTTCTTGGCCACAAATATAACATGCGGTGGAACCATACCTGCATGCTCTAGGATGGCGTCGACTGCATATAGGGAAAAGTGGTAGGGTATACCTACTCTGCTCCGCCCTCCTCTGTAATGGTGAATCTACCATCTGTGAGCCTCTACTAGTCTCTGACTGCCCCCTGCGACTGAATCTACCCCCCTGCGGCTGTGACAGAGGTGGGAGCCTGGGCGGCCTGTCTAACAATCGTGGCCTGGGTCCTCCCTGGGCCTCCCTCGGTAACTCAACTGGCCTGTCCCGGCGACGCTGTTCCTGATTGACCCTTCTGATCTCCCGATGTCGCTGTCTGATGCCCTCAATATTCTGGGAAAATGCCTGAACTCGAGCAATGTCCATGTCCTCTCGCAGTGTAGCCGTAATACAAGTCTCAACATATTCTGGATTCAACCCCATGATAAAGCGGTGTACTCTGGATGCCATGGTATCAACAAAGGCCGGTGCATATCGAGCCAAAGAATCAAACCGCAAGAAATATTCCCGAACACTCATGGCCCCCTGCTCCAGATGTAGGAACTGGTCTACCCCGGCCTGTCGAATCTCCCACGGCAAATAGTGATCCAGAAAAGCTCCTGAGAAGCTGGACCAGGTCGGACGGGAAACATCTCTCCCTCGGGACCTTTCCCAGCTTTCATACCACAATACGACGATATCCTGTAACCGGAATGCTGCCAACTCAACTGATTCTGTAGGCGTGGCATGCATAACCCTGAAGATTCTCTGCATTTGATCCAGAAAATCCTGAGGGTCCTCTGTCCGGTCCGTACCTGTTAACTGTGGGGGATTCAGAGCTAAGAACTCTCGGACCCTCGAACTACCGGGCCCTCCTGATGACTCCGCAATTGTAGACGGCATTGGCTGACGCTGAGCAGCCATCATCTGTGCTAACATAACTACAACACTCCTAACCTCCTGGTCGGAAGGTGTCGGTATAGGGACTGCTGAAGGTAGTGTCGCCCCAAGCGGCTCCTGATGTGGTGGAGACTACTGAGAAGGCTGGGACGATGCCTTTGTAGTGCCCTCTGATCGGGTTGTTTCTAAACGAGGGTGAGGCATCCTGCTGGTGCCTTCCCCTGCTGCAATATCTAAGCTCCGGCCTGTGATAGGATGTCGCTAGTCTGACATTATCTGTAACCAAAGAATATAGTAAGCTTTTAGGGACTCAACCCTATATTGTACCGCTCTACAGCACGACCGAATAAGAATAAAAGACAACCATCCTATCATGCCTTGCAGCCTCCTACCCATAGTATGTGGTGCACAACACATCCATGGACAGGACTCTACTTAACACGGCTTGCAGACTCCCTGGGATACGACCTTCTCTGATACCAAGTTTGTCACACCCCGCCTTGGGGGGTATGACTGGCACCTGGTGCCCTACTAGGACCTGAACTACTAGACTGCTGAGCCTGGGCACATCTGGTGCCTGGCTGGCTCTAACTCACATTTCTGGAAACAAAGGGCTATATAACGGCTGTAAACACAGCCCCTGGCCCATTGGCCTATAGCCTCCTGTACCTGTAATAACAGCTAACCAGAAACAAGCAACTATAAGGAAACCTATGCGAGCCGGCAAGGCCACCATGCTGTCTAGTTATCTATAACTCAACCCTGAAGTACTGGATAGCTACGTGACCGGCAAGGTCACCACTACTGTCGAACTATGGCCCACACGAACAACATAAAGGAAACAAAAGTACTAACAGCTATACAACTGCACGGCCTCACACGACCGGCTCATCTGACCACAGGGTAATATACATACAGACTGCAAGCCTCTAGGAATAGCAATAGAAATGATCGGGACAGGGCCCCGACCTACCCGTACTGTATAACAAAAGAAAACGGAATACACCTCTGGGATTCAGTCTCCAGATGACAGGAGCTGAATGCTTGATCGCTGACAGGAATCACGTGGTATCGCCTGCTCGTCTATGAGTACCTGCAGGCAAGTAATGCAGCGCCCCACCGGGCGTCAGTACCGCTGGTACTGAGTATGTAAAGCAATAACTGAAAGAATATCTGAAAATAAAAATACAACTGATGAAACTGAAGTAGAAAGGAATGGATTAACTGTCTGATAATGTAAATCATACCTTCTTTTAATTATACTGGAAGGAGTAGGAGTCATACCTGGAGATTTATCGTCCTACTGTCGATCTACTCGTATCTACTGCACATGGCATAACATATCATAACATCACATAGCACACACAAACCTTACCCGGCCCCCATAAGCTGGGAGGTACAACCAACACAGAATCTATACCCTACCCCGGTCATCCCATCTCCTAAAATAGCTATAAGCATCCCGCCGGTCCCCTGGGTAAGCACTTGGGCTCGTTGAGCCCCTGACTATAACTGCATCTGAGTCCAGAGGACTCCTGAATCAACACCCGGGCGTATCCGCTCGACAGGGGTGTGTAAGGGCCGATCAAGGCACAATATGGGGAGAACTGACATCCCATCTTCGTCCCCTGTGGGACGGCATGCCACTCCGTAAAGCGACGTATCCTCGTCCTCTGGCGGACGAGTCGATACAGCTATCAACCCTGGGGCGGTCATGGATGCTAGGTAGTCCAACCCCAAACAATACAATGGTCTCAACTAGTAATACTATCTGCATGTCCCACATACTGAAGCTAATAGTGGTAAAGTATTTGTATATACCATATGCTGAGCTAGTGATAGTAATATGTGCGTACTTAATACATGCTGAGGCTGGTAATAGTATATAGGTATAAATATAGTCTTCTGCCAGACTGTACTGGGTCTAATGCTGAACAAGATGTAGTTTTTCTGCTGGAAACCATGCTGTATAACTGAGTTTCTATAGTAACATGATTTACTATCTCTAACATGCTTCCTAAACTTCATTTCAACCTATCGTTCTACTTCTGAGATACCTTACCGGTATTTACATTGCTTTACTAGGTTTCAACTGAGTACGATAATATCTTAACATTCTTTACTAAATCACATACTGGGCATGTAGTACGGTTCCTAATACTCATATTAGAATTTATATCGTGCTAGCAAGTTTCACGCTATTCATAACATGATGCTTCTAATATCGTACCAACATTCGTAATAAACATAACACATGACTTCTGAACATTCTACTGGCCTTTAAATTACTGTACTGTCCCGAGATTACTAACTTGCCGAGGAAACTAGCTTTACATACTTTATCCCCGAACTATCCGTCTGTCGGACGAGGCTCGGCCAGTACTTCAACTATTTTCTCCCAACTGCATTCATAAATATATCAATTAATACTAAATACAACTTTATTTTAAAGAGCAACGTCACTTTCGATATAGTTTATAGCCTAAACTTAGGCTTATCGAAAGACGGTCGAAAACTCGCTATTTTTCAGAGGTCCAGAAGGGAGAAATACTCACTTCACAGCTAGGAACACATAGACATTAGTTTAGAGCAATTCCACTTACCTTAGCTCGGTAGCTCGACGATTCGTCGGCCGTATTTCACGAAAGTAAATCCGTAGGAATGCTCTCTGCCACTAAATACCTCGGTATCTGAGGTTAATTTGAGTTTGGACAACTTTTAGCAGCGTAATCGGACGAAAATTATCTTACCTCCTTCGTTCTTATCTCTCCTCTGCTGATCCCTCTCTGTTTCACTGGAAATTATAAGTGTTTAATGATTTAAAACTGAAGTGGGGCTTTATATACTTGGGCCTGGACAAGGCTAACGTGTCACGGAGCCAACACGGAGGCCTCACCTCCGTGACACGCTGCCATCGCGGAGGCGCTCTACCTCGGCTCCGTCCGCGATGGTTCGACAGGTTTCTCGTCCGATCTTTTCCTGGACCTTTCTCTAGCACGTATGGCCTTCAAATATGCTTAACCAACGTGCGAATAGGTCATCTAGGTGCCGAAAATCCTATGGAGTATAACATAAACGATAAACACAATTGGTACAGTGTATCAACTAAGGATTCAATTTGGCATATTATAGCCCAATACTTAGAAGTTGACATCAAATAACAAATTTTTACCTTTTGGTTAAAATATATGGCCCATAAAGTTGCAAAATTTTTTTTTTCTTCTTTTAAATATGTTAATCTCTTTCTCTCTCTCTCTCTCCCCTATTTTAGCTTATGATATTTTCAAAGTCACGTCTTGCTCCTCTAACTTTTTCTCTTTTTAATCTATTTCCTAAAGTCACGCCTTGCTCCTCTAACTTCTTCTCTTTTTAATCTATTTCCTAAATTCTCTCCTACATTTTCTCCTCTCTCATTCTATTCAAAGCCAATTTCTTTTAGAAGTTTTTATAAATACTCAATTTATTCAAATCATTTATATGAACTCAAAAATTATGCCTGCAAATTTAATTTTTACAAAATTAAAAGAATAGCCACGTATCTTTTCTTTGTATCTTATATATAAAAATAATTACAAAAATATGAGATACATTATTAGTATGTATAGCTAAAATAATATGTACACATATTATCTGTATATACAATTAGAATAATTTGTATACATATTATCAATATACATTTCGTTCTATTATATAGATAAAATAATATGTATACATATTAATGTATATCATTACACATAACACTCATTTATTTAAAATACATTATGCTAGTGTGCATACAATATACATTATATATTTTGAGTTCAGATTGATATTTAATCAATGAAATGATTAAAAAAAGAGATAAATTTTGATATAATATTGATTTTAATTTTAGAGATCCAAGGAGATAGAATAAAAGAGAAGAAAAATAGAGTAGAGATTTAAGGAGATAGACAGAAAGAAAGAGAAAAACAGAGGAGAAAAATATAGTTAGAATGAAAGAGAGAAAAATAGAGCAGAGATATATAATTACAATGAAAGATAGAAAAAAGAAAAGATTTAAGGAGGTGACTATTAAATGCCCTTTTTTTAAACCTTAGTTTTCTAAATAAATTTATTTGATTAAAAATATGTCAATTTTATATAAAAATTGTATGTATATATCAATCTCTCAATTAAAAGGTAAAATAGACATTAGGGTTCCAACTTTTACAAGAGTAACCAGAATATAGCTTAGTCATAAGATTATAACTAATGCTTTAGAATACTTAGAAATTGAGTTTGTAATATTTTTTTTCATTGAAAATTTTTCAAAAATGTTAAGTGGCTATTTCATCGATATTTTAGTTGAGTCGGTGGGAAAGATAATAGTATTTTCACATGAAAAAATCATAAAATTTTTCACTACTTTATTGATAATCTATTTTCCACCATCCGTTTTTCCATTAAACTGGTTTGATGGAAAATAAGTGAAAAATATTTTATTTCTCATTGATTGCAATGAGAATAATATCTATTTCTAATAATATTATCCTTTTTATACTAATAGTACAACATGTAATTACACTATGAGATTACCTAAAATATAATTATAGGTAACAGTCGATTAAAAGTGATATTAGTAACCTAAAAATAAAGTTGGTTGCTTGTTAGAATAAGATAAAATACATGAATAATGTGTATATAAATCAAATCTTTAGAAAATATTCAAGGTCGAATAACTCTAATCAATCAAGACATGCTTGACCATTGAAGAATAATTGCTACACGACATTTATTGCTAGTTCTTTCATTGACAAGATACAAAGGTTAAATTTCATCCTAGGTGAAAAATCAAAATTTTGGCTATTATATATCATTCAAGTAATCTGTTTCAATATATTGCAGGCTGAACAATTTTGACAAATTGAATTTAATTTAAAATATTTGTTGTTTGAGAAAAGAAAAAGAAATCATGTATTATACTTCTTTTTCATATAAGCCCTTACTGTTCCAATCGGCAAAAGGCTAATTAAGTGTGACATTTAAGGAGAGGTAAAGTGTAGTTTAGAGAAATATCATCATTATTGAGGATATTTCATGCATTTCTTAAGTAGTGCGCAAAAACCTTAAAAGTCTACAATATGGACCTAAGGGAGTATTAACTGTTAGTTAATATTGTACTCTCAGGAAATATTTATTGCGGGGACTGACACTTCATCGACAGCCTTAGAGTGGGCAATGGCAGAACTGATGAAGAATCCACAGGTAATGGAGCAAGCGCAGGCCGAAGTGAGACGCGCATTCAAAGGAAAAAGTATCATCACAGAGTCTGAGGTACAGCAACTGGATTACTTGAGATTGGTTATCAAAGAAACACTGAGATTGCACACGCCGGTGCCTTTGTTAGTACCAAGAGTAGCTAGACAAAGATGTGAACTTGGTGGCTATGAGATACAAGCCAATACTAGATTAATGGTTAATGCATGGGCAATATGCAGGGATCCAAAGTACTGGAAAAATGCTGAATGCTTTGAACCAGAAAGACATCGGAATTCTACACTTGATTTCAAAGGGAATAACTTTGAGTTCATACCTTTTGGTGCTGGTAGGAGGGCATGCCCTGGAATCTTGTTTGGAATTTCAAATCTTGAACTTCCACTTGCTCAGCTTCTATTTCATTTTGACTGGAAACTCCCAAATGGTACTGAATCAAACAACCTTGACATGACAGAGTCTTTTGGAGAAACAGTAAGAAAGAAAACAAACTTGCATGTGGTTGCCATTCCTTGTATGCCTAAATCCTGATGTTTATGGCTTCAACTCAAAGAAACGGAATAAGAGTGATTATCAAAATGTAAAAAAAGAATTTGAGTCGTTTTCCAGAAAAGTAAGGAACCACTATAATAATTACTGTGTGTATGTTATAATCTGTCGTTGGACTCCGGGGTTTATCGAAAGAAATTAATTACTAAAAAAGGT
Organism: Datura wrightii; assembly: GCA_035772735.1. Lineage (NCBI taxonomy): Eukaryota > Viridiplantae > Streptophyta > Magnoliopsida > Solanales > Solanaceae > Datura > Datura wrightii. The sequence continues at coordinate 106,172,978 of JASDFA010000007.1, forward strand.
CAATGCCTACTGTTTCTCTAAAACGTTCTTTGCCAAATGCCTCCACTTTCTGCTATTGCTAGTGTATTATATATTCAAATGATGTAATTGAAAAAATATCCATCATAATGAACTTCCTACAATATCATTATCTTATCATCATGGTTTAAATATTTTGTGTTGGATTCATCAACCTATGAGAATCCCGCTATTTACAAACGACAATGCAAAACTTTATGATTGATCAATCTGGTATCCTCCTAAAGATAAGGGAATCACTTTTACGTAACAAATAGAGTTTCACATAAATAATGCTAATGCTTATCATCTATATTATATTAAAAGGAAGAAAGTCTAGCTTAAAATTAAATTATGTGGCAGTCTAGGAGATTGTCATGTGGTAATTTTAGAATAAAAATTAGTTAGGTTAGATAATTAATTAATATTTTTTAATTTAAAATAATTAAATATTAAATATCTAATATTTTTATTTTTTAATCTAAATTAATAAATATAATATAATAACAAGACACAAAAAACGGAAAGACGTAAATATACATAAGGATAAATTATTTATTTATATATATATATATATATATATATATATATATATATATATATATTATGTGTATATACGGATATATAAGGATAAATTTATTTGCAATTAATATGAGAATTTTAACTTTACTAAAAATTAAGTCAAGTCAAGTGATGGCAGAGTTAAAAGAAACACATTAAATCAAGTAACAACATAAAAATTAATTAAAAAATTATGTTAACTGGTACAACAGAAAATTAAAATTAATTATATCTCCTAAAATTTTAGTAACTAATTATATCTCATAAAATTTTGAATTTAAATATGTAAAAAAGAAAAAGGATATCTCATAAAATGAGGTAGTTTTTTCTTAAAAAAAGAAAAGTTAAAAATTACCTTTATAGTAGTGTATGTTGCACGATTTAATACTACCACAAAATGGGGAGATGTGACTCTCACCTTGAAAGAAACACATGACAAAATTAAAATAAATTATATGTACCTAAAAATAATTGAAATATTATTGGTGAAGTGGTTATAAAATTTTTTGTTGTTGCAAGATGGAGTAGTGGATAAACTAATTATATCTCCTAAAGTTTTGAATTTAAATATGTAAAAAAAAGGATATCTCAGAAAATGAGGTAGTTTTTCTTTAAAAAAAAAAAAGGGAAGTTAAACATTACCTTTATAGTAGTGTATGTTGCATGATTTAATACCACCACAAAATGGGGAGATGTGACTCTCGTGTTGAAAGAAACACATGAAAAAATTAAAATAAATTATATGCACCTAAAATAACTGAAATATTATTGGTGAAATAGTTTTAAAGTTTGTGTTGTTGCACGATGGAGCAGTGGATAAAATTTTTTAAAAATTATTTTATTCAAAATAAATCACATTCTCCACAAAAGAAATGCTTGGGAAGTTCTAAAACTGTTGGTGCACCAAGTAGTTTTTTTAAAAAGAAAGGTAAATATCAAATTATGTTTCTCCAATATTTGTTTTAGAGTAGAATTATGGTATCTCCTAAAATGATCAAACAAAGATACTGCAATACCAAATAATGTTTGTCCAGTATTTATTTCAAAGTAGAATTGTGGTATCTCCTAAAATGATCAAACAAAGATACTGCAATATATCTTATTCATAATGCACTAACAAAATTTTATTTTCTTACAGGATAAAATTATATAAAGCATAATAATAATAATAATAATAATAATAATAATTATCTATATATACTAAGAAAATATAGTATATTAACAAAACACAAAAAACAGAAAGACATAAAGATACGTAAGGATAAATTTATATATATTGATATAAGGATACATAAGGATAAGTTTATTTGTAATTAATATGAGAATTTTGACTTTACCAAAATTAAGTTAAGTCAAGTGATTTAAATTAAGTAAAAACATAAAAATTATGTAAGAAAATTATGTTAACTGATACAACATAAAATTAAAATTAATTATATCTTCCAAAATTTTAGTAACTAATTATATCTCTAAAAATTTTAAATTTAAATATGCAAAAAAAGAAAAAGGATATCTCAGAAAATGCGTAGTTTTTCCTTAAAAAAGGAAAGTTAAACATTACTTTTATAGTGAATATGTTACACGATTTAATACTACCACAAAGTGGGGAGATCTGACTCTCACGTTCAAAGAAACACGTGACAAAATTAAATTAAATTATATGCACCTCAAAATAACCGAAATACTATTAGTGAAGTAGTTTTAAGATTTTTGTTGTTGCACGATGGAGTAGTGGATAACATTTTTAAAAAAATATTTTATTCAAAATAAATCACATTCTCTACAAAAGATGTGCTTAGGCAGTTTTAAAACTGTTGGTGCACGAAGTAGTTTTTTTAAAAAAGAAAGGTAAATACTAAATTATGTTTCTCTAGTATTTATTTTAGAGTAGAATTATGATATCTCCTAAAATGAACAAACAAAGATACTGCAATATATCTTATTCCAACCACAAAAGTAGTAGGTAATTTATGAATGCATAATTTTTGTTTTGATCATTTCTGATTCTGTGGACTGTAGAATTTACAAATTTATTTAACTTTTCTATTGTTGAAAACTGCAAATTAAAAAAGATGATGGATGAGTGATCTAAATTTCCATGCATTTTAGTATTCTTCTTATATTTCTGTTTAGGTATGTCTCAAATTTTTTGAAATAATGTATAATTAAGGTTCTTTTTTCTTTTTCTTTTTTTACTTTTCAATTTAAATTTGAGAACTTAAATAACAAAATTGATATGTTTAATATCATTACCTATCAAAACACAGGGGATAGAAAGAAATGACATATATCATTCAAGACTGAGTTATGACAGTGTATTGAAGAGATATGAAAGATACATTTTTTAATCAAAAAAGAATCTTTATTTTATTTTATATTCTCACTTTCATTCTTATGTATGGGGGATTAAATTTTAAAATTTGAAGTTTATATCTATATATTATTAAGATACAAAATGATATCCACAAATATATGTTTATAAAAATATTTTATGTCTTCTAAATTTATACAGATATGTATAAAAATATATTTTTAAGGTTAAAGCAAATAGTTGGTTAAAATAGTATACTATATATTATTTTCTAAAATTATGAGGTTCTTAATTTTATATATATTTTAAAAATGTAACGACCTGGACATTGTTATGGGATGAACAGGGACCTAGAACACTAGAAACAGGCTAAGGGAGGGATAGAATATGCTGTGAAATATTCTAAGTGTAAAACTGACCGAATTTGGGTAGCTACTGGTTCGGGGGACAGCTGAAACGGTGGATTTCCCTCTGCAATGAGACTATGGTAGTGGTCGGAGTCCCGTCATGATGAATTCGGAAAGTAACCACTGGAACAGCCGCAACGACACTTTGGCTGCTGTAGCGGGTCCGCTGCAGCGACGATGGAAATCAGAAGTGGGTTTTAAGTGAGAATTGCGAGATTTTTACCTCATTATTTTTAAAACAAGATCAGAAGGGCTAGAGAACGGAAAATCTCTCCAGAGCAGTGAACTCTTCTCCTAAGGTAAGAATTTCGATTTCCTATCTCTACTACAAGGAGTGTTGATCCTAGATTGCTTGTGGACTTTGAATGGTGGAAGTTTTTGTAGAGAAAAACCCTAGACTGTTAAATTAGGGCTAGTTTGTGGGATGATTAGGGGTGATTTTGGTTCATGTTTTGAAGAGTTTTGATCACTCCCCTAGAATTACGTATTGGGAATGAGGGTTACGCAGGGAATTGAGACTATAACCGAGTAGATTGGGGCTTCACTTTTGAAAATAACCCAAAGGGGAGGGTTTGATCTATTTAGACCCATGATTGAAGAGTAAGTAATGAATTACCCTTGTTGTGTAGATTTTGAATGACCGAAGCTTTGAGGAAAGGCAATGCTCCAGTAGAGTAGCCAAATTGCTATCTTTGAATATCGAGGTAGGTTATGGTTAGAGGGTTAGACTTTGTAGAATGGCTTGTATACATGTGCGATAATGGTATGTGATTGATCTTCGGATATTATGTGATATGAGATTGTCTATTTGAATTAAATAGTGGAAATCATGTTAATGTGAGTTGATCATGAACTATTGTGAAAATCTGGTGGAGCTGTGAGTGAAATTCCTTCAAGATGCTTCAATGTGAATCGATGATCTGTAGTTGTGCAAGTGATGGAGTGGAATGTAGACTCCTAAATGTTGAATTATATATGTATACATACACACACACACACACATATGTGGGTTGTAACTTATTACATTCCGTGATGAAAAATGATTTGAATAGTAAAAGAATCCTGAGATGAGTGACTAGTGCCTGAGGGGAGCATTCGGGCGAGCGTTATTGTTGAGTGGCTCGTGTCCGAGAGGAGCATCCAGACAAGCATATGAGTGAGAGCGAGTACCACACCGGTACAGTACATGAATTTCTAGAGTCCCCTGTAGGTCGTGACTGGAAGGAAAAAAATAAGACCCTCTGACATGTGTGTACACTGATTTTATGGATTGAGTGTTTACGATGGTATGGCGGAGGCATGTGCCCATCATGTCACAATTTGTTTACTTTGTTTATGTTACGTTTGTAAATCATGTGTAAAACTGAATGAAAAATGTGCTAAGTGGTTGTGGAAGTTACAAATTTTATTTATGTGATTTGAAATGAAGGACATGAATCTGATTCTAAGTGTGACACGGTCACAATATTGGTAAATGTTGAGTGGATTTTCTTATAATTTCCTCTTGTATTTGTAAGTGATAAAGAGTCATACTTATTGTTGCTCATATTTGTGTTATATTGAATTGAGCTGTAAAGTATGTGCATTACTGACGCTGATGAACTGATGAATTAATGACTGAATAACTGATGAAGGTACAACTAAGTCGAGCTACTGTCTTAGGTAGCACCGCTACAGTAGAACTTCTTCTACTGCGATGAGACTGCTATAGGGGTCAAGTGACCTCTACAGCAAAAGGCTTAATCCAGTGAGTAGGCCGGCTGTCACCTAGATAGCGCTAGTGTACTTGAAATGGATATATATTTCTATAAAATGTTGGAGACTTGTTTATATCATTGTTTCTATATTTACACGTTATTATGTAAGATCGGCTAATGATTCCAACCAGTACTATGTTTTGTACTGACTTACGCCTACACTTTTTGAGTACAAAGTTAGAACTAGGAAGTTCCTCACGTCCTCACCTGTAAAGCAACAACAATTTATTGGAAGGTGAGCAAACCGAGGAGGCAGTACCAGTCTCCCGCTAAAGATGTCCTTCTCTTTCGTACCTTTATTTTATTTGTGTTTTAAACTCAATCATTCTTAGAGTTGTAAGCAGACGTCTTGTGCAATGACTTTCAGGTCTTGGGGATTAGTTTAATTTTGTTTGTTTTGTTGTAAGAGGTTGATTACTACTTGTAATGATGCCTTTCATTTATTTATAAACCCTTATCTCTTGCTAAATATTTGATATTGGGATAATTTTTTAGGATTGTTGGTTCACCCACCGGGATAGTGTAGGTGTCAATCATAGCCATTTTGTTCGTAACAAAGTTCATATCATAGCACTAGGTTTTTTGATCTCATTGTACTAAGACAGGTCTAGTAGAGTCTTGCTGATCGATGCGGAGACGTCCGTAACTTATCTTCAAGAGGCTGCAGGACTTTAGGAAAACTCCTTCTTCCTTCCTTTCGTACAGTTACTTGATTCCAATTGGTATTTGGTGATATAAATTGGTATCTAAGCACTTTATTCTTTTCTTCTTAGATGGTGAGAACACGCACAAATGGTAATAGAGACACAACACCCGAACCAGCAGTGGCAACCGCAGTTCACGGTTGAGGAAGGGGCAGAGGTCGTGGATGGAGTCCCGCTACTTCTAGAGGAGGGGCTCGTGCTCCTGCTCCAGTTAGGGAGAGATCTGCATCTCCTGCTCCACCAGCAATACTAGAGCAGGCGGCTGTTGAAGTTGAAGTTCCAACTCAAGGGGAAGCTCCTGCCGTACCAGCATCCTCTGAGGTTTTGGCTCAGGTCCTCAATCTCCTAAGTGGCCTCGTAGGCAATGAAGAAGTACCAGCAACTCCTACAGGCCAGAAGTTGGGGATACATTATGCAGTTGTTGTGGCTCTTCGGATTGATGACATATTGAAAGCTGTCATATTCCCAAGGCCGATAGTGGGACCGATGATGACAGGGGTGGAGCATGACTTGTTTTTGAGTTTCAATAAGATGAAGCCTCCCACTTTCTATGGCACTGAGGCGGAGGACGCCTATGATTTCATTATTGATTTTCATGAGAGGATCCACAAGATGAGGGTGGTGGAGAGATATGGTGTGGAGTTCGTCACTTTTCAATTAATAGGGGATGCTAAACTTTGGTGGAGAACATTTGTGGAGTGTAGACCAGTAGGGTCACCTCTGTTGACTTAGGCCCAATTTTACTCCACCTTTTTGGAGAAATATATACCCCGTACCTTGAGAGATAGGAGACGAGATGAGTTCACCACCATCGAGTAGGGAAGCTCATCTGTTGCAACATATGAGGCCCGATTTCATTTATTGTCCCCGTATGCTCTACCTTTATTACCCATGGAGGAGGAGAGGATCAGGCGGTTTGTTAAAGGCCTAAATATAGGTCTTCAAGTACCATCCCTTCAGATGGTCTCCTTAGGCCAAGAGGTGGTGGAGTATGTGAAGTCCGTAAAGGGGGTGAGATAGGAGGGATATGTAAAGAACGCTGAGAAAAAGGCTTAGAGAGTGGATTCCTTTAGTAATTCATTTTCCAAGGCTCCAGCACTACAGGGTTTCTCTGGGTTCCCTATTCAATCCTCTATACAGGTGTTAGCCAGAGGTCCGCCAGGGACATCTCCACGACCAACAGGTGCAGCTTGGGGTACCTAGATCGTTCGTGCAGATTTCGAAGCTCGCTCTATTTCCTCTGTTCTGGATCAAAGGCTAGTGATTGATAAAGTCTTTCATGAGTATGGTGAGTATGGACACATCCGCATATGATGCCCCAGGTTCGGACAGGGCAGGCAGATTTTCCTCACCCAGCTCCTCGAGCTCCGGCCCCTGCGGGGGGAGGAGGTAGTGCATTCAGTCCGGATCATCCACATCTGGGATGAGGTAGTCAGCCAGCCGTTAGAGGTTATGCTCAACAGGGCAGAGGACATGCTCGTTTGGGTAGGAGTGGCACCCAATCAGGTAGAGGGGTGGAATAGCCCAACCGGGGCAGTTCTCAGGAGGACAATCAGGCCCATTTCTATGCTTTTCCTGGTAGACCAGAGGCGGAGGCTTCAGGCGCCATTATTACAGGTATGATCTCCGTGGCTAATAGAATGGCTATCACGTTGTTTGATCCGGGTTCTACATTTTCTTATGAGTCTTCTTACTTTGGATTAGGTTTGGATCTTGTTTATGATGTGCTTGATACTCCTATCTGTGTGTCTACTCCTGTTGGGGATTTTGTGTTGGTGGATACGGTTATTCGTGATTGCATTGTTGATTTCATGGGGTTTGATGCTCTGGAAAACTTAGTGATCTTGGACATGGTTGATTTTGAAATAATTTTGGGAATGAGCTGGTTGTCCCCTTACCATATCATTCTAGATTTTCATGCTAAGACCATCACTACATCGGGGCCGGGTGCATCTAGGTTGGAGTTGAAAGGGAATTGTAGCCCTGCTCCTAAGAAACTAATCTCTTATATTCGTGCTCGTAAGTTAATAGAGCGGGGTTGTTCAACGTATCTGGCACATATTCGAGATACTAGTTCTGAGGGTCTTTCCATAGAGTCGGTCCCGATTGTTCGTGAATTTTTAGAGGTCTTTCCTGTGGATCTGCCCAGCATGACGCTGGACCATGACATTGACTTCTATATAGATTTAGAGTTGGGGACTCGACCCATTTCTATTCCTTCGTCCACCTGCTGAGTTGAGAGAACTCAAGGAGCAGTTACAGGAGTTGCTAAGTAAAGGGTTTATTTGACCAAGTGTGTCGCCGTAGGGTTCCCTGATTTTTTTTGGGAAGAAAAAGGATGGTAGATGCGGATGTGTATCGACTACTGTCAGTTGAACAAGGTAACTATTCAGAACAAGTACCCTCTTCCTCGAATAGATGATTTGTTTGATCAGTTACAGGGGGCAGCGGTGTTTTCAAAGATTGACTTGAGGTTTGGTTATCACTAGCTAGAAATTTGGGCTGAGGATATTTCCAAAACAGCCTTTCGGACCAGGTATGGGCATTACGAGTTTCTGGTCATGTCATTCGGACTCATTAATGCTCCAGCTGCGTTAATGAGCATGATGAATAGTATTTTCAAACCTTATTTGGATTCCTTTGTTATTGTGTTTATTGATGATATCTTGGTATTCTAAGACCAAGAAGGAGCATGAAAATCATCTGAGAATTGTACTGGGACTACTAAAAGAGAAGAAGTTATATGCCAAATTCTCTAAGTGCAAGTTTTGGTTAGAATCAGTGTCTTTTTGGGACATGTGGTTTCCAAGGAGGGAATCCAAGTTGATCCACATAAGGTGGAGGCAGTCAGCAACTGGGCAAGGCCAACTAACATGATAAAAGTTTGAAGTTTTATGGGGTTGGCCAGTTACTACCATTGGTTCGTGAAGGGTTTTGCATCCATCACTTCAGTGCTGATCAAGTTGACCCAAAAGGATGTATCCTTCCAGTAGTTGGAGGAATGTGATGTAAGTTTTCAGAAACTCAAGACTTTGCTAACCACAGTGATAACTTCCAAAATACACTCTTCTTTACAAAAGAGCATAAACGATCATTGTATCAAAATAAATATCTCGACGGATGTAAGGGTCGAATCCCACAAAGACTAATAAGTGATATGTGCAAGTGTTGTTTGGAAAATTGAAATTAGTTCGTGCCACTCAAAAGAAACAAAAAAGTAGATATTTTTTTTGGGGGGGGGGGGACTTGATGCTAACAATATGGTATAGATTCTAACTCAACTAATTAGAATAGCAAAATAACCAAAGTTATAGACAATAATGAGAGGGACTAGAGGTGTGGTGTATATGATATGCTAATTAAATAAGACTATGCTAGATCATCTCATCATTTCAAATTGTGTAAATAACTCTAGACAGGTGGGCATTCTATATTTTTCAACCTCATAAATGCCTCTTTCTAGAGTTCTTTCGAAGCACTAGACACAATGAAATCAACCTAATCAAGTTTGGATTAATAGCTATTAGCTATAAATTAGGAATGTGAATATGAGTTTTGGCTATGTCTAGCCTAACTCCACAATATCACATCCATTTATCCCATTAAATTCTCTCCCAATACTCAATTCTTCTCTTTCAAGCAGAAATCAAGTCATGAAAGTAGACCCACATCTGCAACTATGGATGATCAATTATAAATTGGAGAGAACTTAATAGATTTACACTAATTAAGCAATATTGAGATGAATATAGCAATACCCAATCTAATTAAGCATTCATCACCACACACCTCTAGTTGATGATTTAGCTACTCATGGTTAAGAAATTAAAGAGCATATTCAACAATAAACTCATTGATTTCATCAATAAGAGCAGCAAAATCAAATTCAAAAATATTTCTGCAACAATGGTGGTACCTTGCTAAAGAAGAAGATGAAGAAAAGAAAAATAATATTCAACAATTTCCATCAATAGAATTCTACTTTCTTCCTTAGAAAAAGGAATGTTTTGAAAAGCTAAAGTTAAGATCTAATATGTACCGAGTACTTACTTCTAGAATATATATAAAGATAGGGCAACCAATCCCCTCTTTTTCAATGTTGGATGCAATTGTCCCTGCTCAGGCATTTTGGAACTTGTGAAAGTATCGACGGTTCGTCGATTACATTCCATGAACCGCCGTCTGTCATCTACTGCTCCTTCAGTGATTTCCAGTATCCTTCGGCAATTCGCCTTCCTCCAACTGCGCTATGCCAATTTCTTTCTCTTTGATTCAACACATTTACGTGCCAGTAGGCGAGTTAATCGACAAGTCGTCGGTTGATGTCCGTGACCGCCGGTTGCTTTAGTTCCTCAAGGTAGTGATCATCTGCGTTTGACCAGTGTTCTCCGGTGGAGCGCCGATTTTCACTTGATTTCCTTCTTTTTCTCCACTTCTTACTCTTTTTCTTCAAATTAGATATCTGCACATAAAAAGGAAAAAAGGGCATAAAATTCATCTAAATGACTTGAAAACTAAGCTAAAGATCATGCTTAAGAGCCTAATGAGTTGGTAATTTACCAGCTCATCACACAATACCTATCCTGGTGTTATCAGTGAAGGTAAAGACTTTTTTGTTTATTGTGATGCCTCATGGTCTATATTGGGTGTTGTGTTAATACAGGAAGGACAGGTCATTGCTTATGCATCGAGACAACTGAAGTTTCATGAGAATAATTACCCCACGCATGACCTGGAGTTAGCAGCAATGGTGTTTGCCCTGAAAATTTGAAGGCACTACCTGTATGGAGCTCAATGTGAGGTGTTCACGGATCATCGTAGCTTGCAATACGTGTTCTCCCATAAAGATCTCAATTTGAGGCAGAGGATATGGATGGAGCTTCTTAAGGATTATGATATTACTATCCTGTACCATCTAGGAAATGCCAACGTTGTGGCAGACACGTTAAGTCGGAAGATGGTGAGCCTGGGCAGTTTAGCTTACTTGGGAGCGGCTCAGGGGCCGATGGCTAGAGAAGTTCAGACTTTGGTAAATAGTTTGGTGAGGTTTCCGCTGATAGAAACAGGTGGGATATTAGCCAATATGGAGGCTAATTCCTCACTACTTGAGGAAATCAAAGCTAGACAGTTCGAAGATGAAAAGCTGGGTAAGATCAGGGATAAAGTTCTGCAGAGAGAAGCCAAGGAAGCAGTGTTAGATGATGAAGGGGTCCTGAGAATAAAGGGGTGGATTGTTTCCTGAGTTGGTGAGCTAATTAAAACTCTTTTGGAAGAAGATCACAACTCGAGGTACTCCATCCACCCTGTAGTCACTAAGATGTATCATGACTTGAAGCAACACTATTGGTGGGGCAGGATGAAGAGAAATATTGTTGAATATGCTGCCCAATATTAAAATTGTTAGTAGGTGAAGTACTAGCACCAATATCCTGGAGGATTACTTTGGAGAATACCTATCCCTGAGTGGAAATGGGAGAGAATAGCAATGGATTTTGTGGTGGGTCTTCCCAAGACTTTGGGAAAATTTGACTCATTTGGGTTATTGTGGACTGATTGACCAAGTCAGCCCATTTATTGCCAGTCTAGGTGACTTACAACGCCGAGAAACTAGCTAAACTGTATGTAAAGGAAGTGATTCAGATGCATGGATTACCAGTTTCAATTATGTCAGATAGGGGTACTAGTTCACTTCTCATTTCTGGAGAACTTTGCAGGCTGAGTTGGGCACAAGGTTGGACTTGAGTACAACCTTCCATTCTTAGACAGATGGACAGTCATAAAGGACTATCCAGGTATTGGAAGACATGCTTCAGGCGTGTGTGATAGATTCTGGAGGTCATTGGGACAAATTCTTACCCTTGGCAGAGTTCTCCTATAATAACAGCTATCACTCGAGCATTGACATGACGCCATTTAAAACTCTGTATGAGAGGAAATGCAGGTCTCTAATTGATTGGTTTGATGCATTTGAAGTGAGACCCCGGGGAACTAATTTGCTGAGGCAGTCCTTGAAGAAGTTTGAATTATTCAGGACCGTCTGGTAGCTGCTCAGAGTAGATAAGAGTAGTACGCAGACAAGAAGGTGAGGGATATGGAATTCATGGAGGGAAAGCAAGTGCTGCTCAAGGTGTCTCCTATAAAGGGGGTGATGAGGTTTGGAAAGCGGGGCAAGCTTATCCCGAGGTACATTGGACCGTTTGAAATACTCCGATGCGTGAGGGAAGTAACATATAAGCTGGTGTTGTTGCCAGGATTGTTTGGAGTCCATCCGATGTTCCATGTCTCAATGTTGAAAAAGTATCACGGGGATGGAACGTACATTATCAAATGGTACTCTGTGCTACTAGTGAGAATTTGTCTTATGAGGAGGAGCCTGTAGCAATATTGGCTAAAGAAGTTTGGAAGCTGAGGTTGAAAGAAACTGCGGACAGTAAAGGTCCAGTGGAAGAATTGTCCTATTGAGGAAGCCACTTGTGAGACCGAGGCTGATATGCAGATCAAGTATCCTCAGCTGTTTGTGGAATATGGTAAGTACTCTCCCTTTCTTTGTATAGACCTTTCGAGGACGAATGGTGTTTTAATTGTTATCTGGTGTAACGATCCAGATATCATTATGGGATGAACAGGGACCTAGAATACTAGAAACAGGATAAGGGAGGGATAGAATGTGATATGAAATATTCTAAGTATAAAACTAACCAAATTTGGGTAGCTACTGGTTCGGAAGACTGCTGCAGCGAGACCATGGTAGCAATTGGAGTGCCATTGTGATGAATTTGGAAATTAACCACTGGAACCGCCGTAGTGACATTTTGGCCACTGTAGCGGGTCCGCTGCAGCAGATAACGGGAATCAGAAGTAGGCTTTAAGTGAGAATTATGGGGGTTTACCCCATTATTTTCAAAACTCAATTAGAAGGGCTAGAGAACAGAAAATCTCTCCAGAGAAATGAACTCTTCTCCTAAGGTAAGAATTTTGATTTCCTATCTCTACTACGAGTAGTGTTAATCCTAGATTGTTTGTGGACCTTTAATGGTGAAAGTTTTTGTAGAGAAAAACCCTAGGCTGTTAAACTAGAGCTGGTTTGTGGGATGATTAGGGGGTGATTTGGGTTGATGTTTGAAGTGTTTTGATCACTCCCCTAGAATTACCTATTGAGAACGAGGGTTACACAGGGAATTGAGACTAGAACCGAGTTGAATTGGGGCTTTACTTTGAAAAATACCCTGAAGGGGAGGGTTTGATCTATTTAGACCCATGATTGAAGAGTAAGTAATGAATTACCCTTGTTTTATAGATTTTGAATGATCCGAAGCTTTGAGGAAGGCAAGGCTCCCATAGAGTAGCCGAATTGTTGTCTTCGAATATCGAGGTAGCTTATGGTTAGAGGGTTAAACTTTGTACAGTGGTTTGTATACATGTGTGATAATGGTATGTGGATCTTCGGACATTATATGATATGAGATTGTCTATTTGAATTAAATAGTGGAAAACATGTTAATGTGAGTTGATCATGAATTGTTGTGAAAATCTTGTGGAACTGTGAAGTGAAATTCCTTCAAGATGCTTCAATATGAATCTATAATCTGTAATTGTGCAAGTGATGGAGTGGAATGTAGACTCCTAAGTGTTGAATTATATATATATATATATATATATATATGTATGTATGTATATGTATATATATAGCTTGTAACTTGTTACATTTCGTGATGAAAAATGATTTGAATAGTAAAAGAATCCTAAGATGAGTTGCTCGTGCCCGAGGGGAGAATCCGAGCGAGCGTTATTATTGAGTGACTCGTGTTCAAGGGGAGCATCCGAATGAGCATATGGGTGGGAGTGGGTACCACGTTGGTACAGTATATGGATTTCTTGAGTCCCCTGCAGGTCATGACTGGAAGGGCAAAAATAAGATCCTTTGGCATGTGTGTAGAATGATTTTGTGTGTTGAGTGCTTACAGTGGCATGGTGAAGGCGTGTGCTCGTCATGTCACCATTTATTTACTTTGTTTATGTTACGTTCTTAAATCATGTGAAAAACTAAATGAAGAATGTGCTAAGTGGTTGTAGAAGTTGCAGATTTTGTTTATTTGATTTGAAACGAAGGACATGAATCTAATTTTAAGTGTGACACGGTCACGATGCTGGTAAATAATGAATGAATTTTCTTGTAATTTCCTCTTGTATTTGTAAGTGATAAAGAGTCGTACTTATTGTTGCTCATACTTGTGTTATATTGAATTTAGCTGTAAAGTATGTGCATTGTTGACACTGATGAACTGATGAATTGATGACCGAAGAATTGATGAAGGTGAAGCAAAGTCGAGCTACTGCTTAAGAAAGTACAACTGAGCGAAACTTCTTTCGCTGCGGCAAGACCACTGTACCGGTCAAGTGACGCTGGAGCAAAAGGCCCAATCTAGTGAGCAGGCTAGCTGTCACCTAGATAGAGTTAGTGTACTTGAAATGACTTCTATATTTCTGTAAAATGTTGGAGACTTATTTATATTATTGTTGCTATGTTTAAACATTATTATGTAAGGTCGGCCGATGATGCCTACCAGTATTGTGTTTTGTACTGACCCTACACCTGCACTTCTTTTCTGAGTGCAGAGTTAGATAACCAGAAAGTTCTGCACGTCCTCACCTATAAAGCATCAACAATTTATTGGAAGGTGAGCAGACTGAGGAGGCAGTACCACTCTCCCTCTGAAGATATACTTCTCTTCCAGACCTTTATTTCATTTGTGTTTTAGTTTCAATCATTCTTAGAGTTGTAAGTAAACGTCTTGTGCAATGACTTTTAGGTCTTGAAATTAGTTTAACTTTTTTTGTTTTGGTTGTAAGAGGTTGATTACTGCTTATAATGACGCCTTTCATTTATTTATAAACTCTTATCTCTTGATGAATGTTTGATGTTGGGTTAATTTTTGGAGATCGTTGGTTTGTCCACCGTGGGGTTAATATGGGTGCCAATCACGTTCATTTGGGTCATGACAGAAAAGATATCAGCCTTTTGTTTTAACTCTTTTAATTGAAAAATATTTTTTTAATTAAACTAACTTATTTAAATTTAAAATTAAAAGATAAATATTGAATCCTAAAAACGTGCAGTGTTAAAGAATTTTGAAATTGAAAGTTACGAGATTTTTATATTAACTATTCAAACTGAAAAACAAATTTTTATTAAACTAACTTATTTAAATTTAAGTTAAAAGATAAATATTGAATCTTAATAATGTGGAACCATAATTAAGGACACATTTAATTATTAATATTTTTTGAAAAGGTATCAAATTTTTATATTAGTTATTTAAATTGAAAAATATTTTTAATTAAACTAACTTATTTAAATTTAAATTAAAATTTAAAGATAAATATTGAGTCCTAATAATGTGCGGTTTTAAAGAATTTTGGAATTGAAATGTCACGCCCGCATTGGGAGGCATGACTGGCACCTAGTGCCCTACTAGGACCTGGACTGTTGGACTAGCTGAGCCTAAGCACTTCTGGTGCCAGACTGGCTCTAACTCTGGATTCAAGAAAACGACGGGCTATATAATGACTGTAAATACAGCCTCCAACCGACTAGGCCTATAGCCACCTATAAGAAAACAACAGCTACCCAGAACAATTGAATCAATAGGGAATCTATGCGGGCTGACAAGGCCACCATGCTATCTAGTTATTTTTGAATCAAGAAAACAAGTGCTAAGCTGCCACGTGACCAACAAGATTACCACTACCAACTGAATAAGTCCTCATACAGCCATCATAAACAAACTAAAACATACACACGGCCTCACACGACCGGTACAGCTAACCACAGGGAAAAATACAATCTGTAAGCCTCTAAAAATACTGATAAGATGGTCGGCACATGGCCTTGACCTACCCATACTGTACAACAAAAGAAAAGAAATAAATCTCTAGCTGTCTAGCTTCGGAGGACAGGAGCTGATGACTCTGTGGGCTAGCTGGAATCACGAGGGATCAGCTCCTCGTCTATGAGTACCTGCAGACAAGTAATGCAGCGCCCCCAAGTGGGCGTCAGTACCACTGGTACCGAGTATGCAAAGCAAACTATACATAAATGAAGATAAACAGTAAACTGGTAGTTACTGAAATGACAGAGGATAGCTAAAACTGTCTAGAATAGCAGAATCTGTATCGAGCTTAACTGTATTGGAAAGAAGATAAGAATCATAATTGTCAATGCGGCATCCTGCTATTTATCAACTTAATAAGTAACATATATGTATATATATATAGCATACAAGAACCTATACCAGCCTCTATAAGCCGGAAGGTGCCAATCAACACGGAATCTACATACCCCTACCCGGGTCAAGCCATCAAAAAATAAATTCACTCTACTCACCTAATAACTACGAGCATCCTGCCGACCCCCTGGGTATGCAACTTGGGTTCCCTAGGCCCCTGACTATAACTGTATCTGAGTCTGGAGGACTCCTGTAACTGTAATCTGAGATCTGTATCTTTAATCTGTAATCTGTGCCCTGGGCGCAAGCGCTCGACAGGGTATTCTATAATGCTGACAGCCTGCTATGGGGAATGCTGCATTCCATCTTCGTCCTCTGGCGGACGGCATGCCACTCCTTGGAGTGACGTATCCTTACCCTTTGGCGGGCGAGTCGACACAACTATTAACCCTAGGGCGGCAAGGAAGCTCTAAGGGTGCCCACATAACACAATCAGGTCTCAACAAACAACAATAATCACATATAACATGTATAATAAATCTGATAATACTGTTCATGTTCTGATATTCTATTCTGAATCTCTGGCTGAATTAAACTGAATCTAATACTAAGTTTGAAATAATATCTCGTTGTTTGATACTAATTTACTGACTTTTATTCTGAATACGACATAATAATACAAAACATATTTACTGAATTCACACTGAGCTTAATACTTGGCTTCTGGAACTTTCTTCTAGAATTTAATCTATTTTACTACACTAGAATTACTAACTTGCCGAAGAAACTGGCTTTACATACCTTAGTTGCTGACTCCTTGGCTAACTGGCGTAACTCGGCTAATATCTAGTTATTTCTTCCAACTGCATTCATGTTCATAGCAATTAGAACTAAATTCATCAATATTCTGGAAGAAAATACTACTTTGAATATATATATATATATATATATATATATATATATCCCAAACTTTGACTTATCGAAAAACAGCCGAAAACTCGCTATTTCTCGGAAGTTCAGAAGGGAGAAATACTCACTTTAGGGCTAGGAGGATATTGACACTAATTTGGAGCAATTCCACTTACCTTAGCTCAGTAGGATGACGGTTCGCTAGCCGAATTTCACACAACTAACTCCGCAGGAATGCTCCCGGCAGCTTAATACTTCACTACCCAAGATTAATTCAAGTTTGGACCGCGTTTAATAGTGTAAACGGAAGGAATTTCACTAAACCTCTCGTGCCCTCTGTTTTCTGGTTTGTTCTCTAGAAATTTTTGATAATTATCATTGAAACCCGAAGTGGGGGCTTTATATAGTTGAGGATGAACCTCGCCTCCGTGGCACGTTAGCCATCCGGAGGTGAGCCCTCCGTGACACGTTGGCCATCGCGGAGGGGGTCTGCCCAGCCTCCTCTTGCGATGGTTCGACGTGGCGCTTGTCCGGTCTTCCCCCGAGCCTTTTTCTAGCATGTATGACATTCTAAAACTCTTAACCAACATGCGAATAGGCCATCTAAATGTCAAGAATTTACGGGGTGTAACATGAACGTTATGAGATTTTTATATTAAATATTTAAACTAAAAAATAAATTTTGATTAAACTAACTTATTTGAATTTAAGTTAAAATATAAATATGGAATCCTAAAAACATGTGACCATAATTTAAGACACGTTTAAGACTATTTTTGTTTGTAAGTTATCATTTTTTTTATATTAACTATTTATTTAAAATTAAAATTGAAGCATAAATTTTAACTAAACTAATATATTTGAATTTAATTTAAAATAAAAATTAGATCAAAATTTAGAGAATGCCTTTGACGTATTAAAATTTACATTTATTAGGCATAATCAAAATTTAAGTAAAATTTTTATTGCTTTTAAAATATTTTTCTTCCTTACTGGACACTATATTTTTAGATATTTTTATCAATAGATTTGAAATTTATATATATCTATATTTATATATAATTAGAGGAGATGAAAAAATTGCCTTCAAGATAGGAACCACAAAAATATTTTAAAAATTTTACATATGATAATCGGCCAGTTAAAAAAATTGCAGGTTATAGATTTGTACTCTTTTTATTTTTTCAATATTTGAATTAATATGTGTACAATATTTAAATTTTTTGGACTCTTAGTTTAAAATTTTGAAATCTATATCTATATATTATTAACATATGAAGTAAAATCCTAAAATATATATCTATGATCTATTTTATGTCTTATAAATCTACACACACACATGTTTGCAAGGTTAAATATATTATTTTCTAAAATGTTGCAATTTTTAATTATTATTATTGTTTGAAAGGTATCATATTTTGTGTTAACTATTTAAAATTGAAAAATAAATTTTAATTACACTAACTTATTTGAATTTAAGTTAAAAGATAAATATTGAGTCCTAAAACAGTGTAGTATTGAAGAATTTTTGATTTGTAAGTTATTAGATTCTTTATAAACTATTCAAATTGAAAAATAAATTTTAATTAAACCAAGTTATTTGAATTTAAGTTAAAATATAAATATTGAATCCTAAAAATGTGCAACCATAATCTAAGGCAGTTTCAGGACTCTCTTTGTTTGGAAGTTATCATTTTTTAGTTAATATAAAATTTAAACTAAAACATAAATTTTAATTAAAATAATATATTTGAACTTAATTTAAAACATAAATTAGATCAAAATTTAGAGATTCTTTTGACATATTACAATTTATATTTCTTAGGCATAACATAAAATTTTAATGGCTTTCAAAATATTTTTTGTTGCTCGATGGATACAGTGTGTTAAGATATTTTTATCAATAAATTTGAAATTTATCTATATCTATAGTTATATATAATTAAAGAAGATGAAAAAAAAAGCCTTCAAGAAAATAAGAACTACAAAAATATCTGAAATTTTTTATAAAATGACAATCGTGTAGTTAAAAAAGTTATAGGTTACAGATCTATACTCTTTTTATTTATTAAATATTCAAATTAAGATGTGTCTAATTTTTAATTTTTTTGCACTCCTATTTTAAAATTTAAATTCTATATCAATTGTCACGCCCCACCTTGGGAGGCATGACTGGCACCTGGTGCCCTACTAGGACCTGAACTGCTGAGCTAACTGAGCCTAAGCACCTCTGGTGCAGGGCTGACTCTAACTCTAGAATCAAGGAAACAACAGGCTATATAACGGATGTAAATACAACCCCCGGCCGATATAGCTACCTGTGAAAATAAACAGCTAACCAGAGACAAAGAATCATAAGGAGTCCTATGCGGGCCGACAAGGCCACCATGATATCTAGTTATAATTGGAAGGTAAAATCAGATGCTAAACTGAACTATGGCCGACAAGGCCGCCAATCAACACCTAAACAGGGCCCCACACAGCCAACACACGTAATCTAAAACACATATACGCCCCACGTGACCGATCTCATCTAACCACAGGGAAGTAATACAATCCGCAAGCCTCTAGGAGTAATAAGATGGTCGGGACTACCCATACTGTACAAACAAAAGAAGTAAACCTCTTGATCTTGGGCATATTTACAGGCCCAAATACTATTTTATACCCATGTTTTACCCATGTTGTACCTTAATTTAAGAATAATCTCATGTATTTTGTATAATTTGTGGCCATGGACTAACAAATATGATTAGCTCTCTTTGTAGGTTGAAATTGCCAATGCATGGAGCTCAATGTGAATATAATGGTCCTAATATTGAAGATAAATATTAAGGGATGGATTATGGATGATGAGACAAGATAAAAGGGACATTTGGAGTCAACTCCGTGTCATAGAGAAGCATTGGGGCGTTCAACAATGTGCCACGGAGCAAAGAATTAATTTATATGAGAACGGGCTGCCAAACCAGTGTGTTGCCGCGTTACCTCCGTGCCACGGAGCAGTTCACCAACGTGGCACGGAGTAGTTCACCAACGTGCCACGGAGTAGTTCATCTCCATGCCATGGAGCCATTCCATGACAGGCTAAAAAGTGCAAATTTCCCATTTACTATAAATTAAACCCTTAGCTCTTAAAATCATTTGTCACGAAATATTTTCTGAAAATCATAGAGGAGCGAAGGGTGAAGTGAAGAATTCACCTAGGGTTCACTAATTTTACATTCTCTTTTACCTATTCTTGTAAGTACTCTACTTTAATGATGTTTTTAAGTTATTGTACGAACATGAGTGGCTAAAACCCTTCCCCTAGGGTTGAGGCCACGTGATATGATTGTAATGCATAAATTCATTTTGGTTTGAGTTGTTAATTGTTGTTTTGTTTTACATTCTTTATTATGGTTGTTTTTATGCTTGATCACCATGAAAACATACATGTTAAGCTAGGTAAAAGCTTGAAAGAGTAACTCTTGGAAATAACATAGGAATGTAGTGAGCAAGTTCTTATCTTTCGATATGATTCGTAATTAGGATAAATAATATACCTAAATTGCCTTGCTTGATTGATAAAACGGGATGATAGTCAGACACCGACATAGAATTGTCACTCCACCACTAGTAGAAGTAGTTGTGAAGCTAAGTTAGGTTAAATGATTAGAGGTACGAAAGTCCCTAATCAAGAGCAGAAACCCTGTAAACTACATCCATGTAGTTGAATTGCCCACGAACTAGGATGTCAGATCCCCACTCAACGATGTAGTTGTGAGGCTATTTTGTCCTATTTAGAGGCTCGAGACACCATGAACATCGCATTTCCAACTATGTGAGACAATAATTGATAATTTCATACGTGAACCATTACAAAGTGTAGCATTGCATGATTATCCGCCCTTGGCTCTAGTTGCTTATTATATCGTTTATAGATTGTTTTGTGACCACCCGAAAACTTAGTTATAATTTATCGAAAACTTCTATAATCAACACTTGTGAAGGTTAATCTTACACTTGAACTTCATAATTTGCTGAATTGGTCCAGTCCCTGTGGGTTCAATATCCGGCTCTTAAAAAGGGCCACTGTATTACTTGTACGACCGCGTACGCTTGCGAGTGCGCTGGAGCGCAACAAGTTTTTGGCATCGTTGCTGGGGAACTGGCGAAGTTTAGTAAATTTTTCTATTTTTGTGTGATTTTTAATTTCATTAAGTGTTGAGAAACTTGGTCTTAGTCTGATATATTGCAAGTGACAGGTTGTCCTTGCGGAGCTGGCAAGGAATAGAGAGCTAGTGGAACCGTTGCTTGAACCTGAATGTCAACTTTATTTACGTAGGAGGGAAGCTCTAGAGCAAAAGCTAAAGAGACTTCAGGAGAGGTTACAACAACACCCACCAGTAGGGCAAGCGAAGTTTTTACCTAAAACCATGGCAGCCCGACTAATTCGTGAAGTGGCTATCCAACTAGCGACAAATGTGACCTCTAGTATCCGCAAACTGGAACCTGGAGGGAACTTTGAATTGGAATAGAATATGGTGAAGCTGTTACATTCTAGTGGCCAGTTGACCGGGATGACTCATGAGGACTCACAATAGCACTTATAGAACTTTCTTGAGATTAGTGACACGTTCGTCCCCACTGGAGTGTCCACAGATTATGTCCGACTTACCCTCTTTCCATTCTCATTGTTGGGAGAGGCAAAGAGGTGGTTAAAATCTGAGCCACCGAATTCTATAACTTTTTGGGACGATTTGGCAAAGAAGTTCCTTATCAGATTCTTCCCTTCAGGCAAGACTGCCAAACTCAGGAGTGAAATATTAAGCTTCAAGCAGAGGACGGAGGAGAACTTGTATTTGGCTTGGGAGAGATTCAAGTCATTATTAAGAGACTGCACCCATCATCAACAATCCAATGAAGTGCTAGCCCATACCTTTATGGAAAGTCTAGACCCACACACAAAAATTTTACTAGACTCTGCATCGGGTGGGCAAGCATTATAGAAGACTTATGATGAGCTGTACACTTTCTTGAACAGAATTGCTCAGGTAAATCCAGAGTGGCACAACGAGTGATCGAGAGGGGAAGGAAAGAGAATAGCAGGGCTGATAGAGGTGGATGGTGTAAATGCCTTAGCTGCATAGCTAGCATCATTTCAGCATCAGATGATGACTCAGTTCAATAAACTGAGTATGAACCAACAACAGGGACAGGTAAATGCAGTTTAGCAAGCTCCTAGTTGGTGTGAAATCTACAAAAATAATAGGCACAATACATAATCCTGCGGGGCCAATCCTAAGTTTGTCAATTTTGTTGGGAATGTTCAGAGAAACAATTAGAATTTTGGGAACAGTTACAACAAGAATTGGCAGAGTCACCCAAATTTTTCCTAGGGTGGAAATCAAAGTCAAAGCTACCAGCAACATCAGCAGCAGCAATATCAGCAGCAGAACAGGCAGAATGGTGGCCAGTTGAGCAGCAACATTGAGGAGACATTGCAGAAGATTATGGAGACACAGACCCAATTAGCAGAGAATCAGGCAAGGATGGCATCAGATTTGAAGAATAAGCAGTTGGACACCCGCAATCTAGAGAAGAAAATGGGTCAAATAGCAGCTGCTCATCACACTAGACCGCAGGGAGGATTACCGAGTGACACAGACACAAACCCCCGATAGGTCAACGCCATCAGTCTGAGGAGTGGTAGGCAATTGGCTGATGCACCACCGAAAGAGAGGAGAAATGAGGTGCAACCGGAGTTGGTTAGAAAGGAACCATCCACTGAAGATGGTCAAAGCGTTGTGCAACAAAATGCACAATCATCATTACAGCCAGCACAGATACCACAACCATCATTTTTGCAAAGACTCAAAAAGAGCAAAGAGGAGGAATGCTTTAGAAAGTTCTTTGATATTTTCAAAGAACTTCACATAAATTTGCCTTTGCTTGATGTTTTGCAGGGAATGCCCAAGTATGCTAAGTATTTAAAAGATGTGGTGGCCAACAAAATCAGACTAGTGGATGTTCAGACAGTAGCACTGACTGAGGAGTGCAGCCACAGGGTAATGAGAAAGATACCTAAAAAGCTCAAAGACCCAGGGAGTTTACTCTCCCCATACAAATTGGTAAAGCTAAGGTGATAAGAGCTCTGTGTGATTTAGGGGTAGCAGTTAACCTAATGCCCCTATCTTTGTTTAAAACCTTGGGGTTGGGTCAACCGAGACCAACACGATTGATGCTACAGCTGGCAGACAAGTCGCGAGTGGCACCGGATGGAATAATCGAGGACCTTCTCATCAAAGTGGGTAAGTTCATTATACCCGATGATTTTATTATATTGGATTTTAAAGTTGATGACAGGGTACCCCTGATCTTGGGACGATCATTTTTGGCCACTGGAGGAGCGATTATTACTGTAAGAGTAGGGACCCTGAAAATGAGGGTCGATGATGAAGAAGAACTCTTTTGGGTCTACCAAAAGATAACCCACCCATACATTACAGAGACCTCTATAAGGTCAGTGTGTTATTAGAGGCCAAGTGTGGGGTGGCAGATTCCATAGGTCCACAGCCACAGGAGATGATTACATTCAGCCCGAATCTGATGGAGAGCTTCCATTAGAAAAGGAGTTGGAGGAAGAGAGGGACAGAGTGGCGGCTGTTCCCTCGACAAACAAAAAAAGAAGAAGATGGTTCTCAAAAGGAACACGGGTATGAGGATGTCCTGAAAAGGATAGTCCACGTCGTGCTGTGACATAAAATTAGGCACTGCTTGGGAGGCAACCCAAGGATGACACAGGTACAATGTCAATTTCTTTCATTTGTGTTGATTTTGTTTATTTTCATCTTGTTGTTGTTTTTGGTGGAGAATTAAGCACAGATGAAGGGGAAGTCTGAGTACCCTTGGAGAAGGAAACTAAGAAGCATGAAAGAGGGAAAGTGTGGGGCCGAGTACCCACTTGTTCAAAAATGAATAAAAACATGTTGTTAGCTAGGCCTAGAGGCCCTAGGGAGTATTTCTCACCCTTTTTTAATTTTAATTAGATGCTTTGGGGACATAGCATGATTCAAGTGTGGGGTGAGGGGGAAATTTAAGAAATTTTGTGCTTAATGATTTCGGGTGAATTTAGTGCTTGATAGGTATTGGTTGAGGGAGAATTTTTGATTTGAGCATGATTCCCCACTCGTTGGTTTTTCTTTTCGGTTCATTTTCCGACGAGGGGCACTTTGAACCGAAGAATAAAAATTTTCTTTGTTTGTACATAGTTGTTTTTAGTCATAGTTAGGGACTATTCCCGATGATGGATGGATGATGACCGTCTTGAGGGAAAATTAGTCAATAGGTTTTGGTTTTTGAACCCGTAGGTAATT
Organism: Datura wrightii; assembly: GCA_035772735.1. Lineage (NCBI taxonomy): Eukaryota > Viridiplantae > Streptophyta > Magnoliopsida > Solanales > Solanaceae > Datura > Datura wrightii. The sequence goes on from JASDFA010000007.1 coordinate 106,197,208, forward strand.
GATGGCTTGATGTTCTTGTTATGTGCTATACATGACTGTGAGATGCAAGTGTGGTTAGTGTTGAAGCATGTAAGAAGTTTTATAACTCTGTTTGAGACACCTAGGCTCTTGAATGTGACTCTATATGCTTAAAGCTTAATTTTGAATTCTTGTGATTAGCTGAGTTAAAAGTCTGCTGAATTTGTCTTGAATTGAGCATGTGCTGTGAGTGTAAGGTTTTTGAATATTCCATGCTATTGTGTAGTGTCTAGAACTTGCCTGGTGTGTATAAAAAATGAAATGAGGGATGTCGATTGTAGGAGATGATTTAGGCATTTCTTTGAATGAGCCTAATTTTTATTCGTCATTTTACCTACCTTGAATGACTGATCCTAGGTAGCCCCATTGAGCCTTAAGCCTATTCTTTGATAGCTGCAACATAAGTTTAATCCTTTTCTTTCATCAGCCTTGAATTTGATCCAAAATTCCTAAGTGCTTATGTGAAATTGTAAAGAAGTTAAGGAGGGAGAAGTTGGAATGAGAAGAAAAATAGTGGTTGTGGGAGTTAAAGAAAAGACTAGAGGTGCACTTTTTTAAAAAAAAAAAATTTGAACAAGAGTTACTAAGGAGTAAAAGAAGAAAAGAGTGAAAAAGAAGATTAAAGAAAATAATTGCTGAAGTACTCCTTACAAGCAGTTTGAGTGTGCTTAATGAAATGGGGAAACAAAAGCGGAAAATGGGAGAAAAAAGAGAAAAGGTGAAGTAAGAAGATGGAAATTCCTAAGGAAAGTGTGATGTGTTAAAATCACTTGGGAAAGATAGTCACTATTACTGGCCAGAATAGTACCTACCCGTCCCTTAGCTTACATTAAAACCCGATAAGTCTTACTTGATCATACGTTCAAACATTCCTAAATTAGTGGAGTAATACACTAAAGGCAAGCTTATGGGTCAATACATGATGCATGTGAATTCTTTGTTAGAGTGAGTTGAATTCTTATTCATATACCCATACATGTTATAATTGGAAAACCGACAACTGAAAAATGGGTATCTCTCTTGTTGTGAGGGCACATGTTTGAGAAAAGATAGAATTCATGTTAGAATTCTTGATTGGCTAATGTGCATGAGTTTTCTGTGGTTGTAGAGTCGATTCTTGAGGATAGGAGGTCTTAACTTGGTTGTATTGGATTTGAATTATGTTATATATTATATATATAACATGCTTTACTTGAACTTGTCATCTAAATCAGTCATTGTAGCCTTAATTTGAGTTGTCTTAGGTCAATTGGTAAATTGTGAGTCTTCCTTGTGCATGAGATGTAAAGGATTTGTTCGAGGACGAACAAGGCTTTAAGTGTGGGGTAGTGATCTTGGGCATATTTACATGCCCAAATACTATTTTATACCCATGTTGTACCTTAATTTAAGAACATGTATTTTGTGTAATTTGTGGCCATGGACTAACAAATATGATTAACTCTCTTTGTAGGTTGAAATTGCCAATGTATAGAGCTCAATGTGAATATAATGGTCCTAATATTGAAGATAAATGTTAAGGGATGGATTATGGATGATGAGACAAGCTAAAAGGGACATTTGGAGTCAACTCCGTGTCACGAAGAAGCATTGGGGCGTTCAACAACGAGCCACGGAGCAAAGAATTAATTTATATGAGAAGGGGCTGCCAAACCAGTGTGCTGCTGCGTTACCTCTATGCCACGGAACGGTTCACCAACGTGGCACGGAGCAATTCACCAATGTGCCATGGAGCAGTTCACCAACGTGCCGCAGAGCAGTTCACCTCCGTGCCACGGAGCCATTCCATGACAGGCCAAAAAGTGCGAATTTCCAATTTACTATAAATTAAACCCTTAGCTCCTAAAATCATTTGTCACGAAATATTTTCTAAAATCCATAGAGGAGCGAAGGGTGAAGTGAAGAACTCACCTAGGGTTCACTAATTTGACATTCTCTTTTACCTATTCTTGTAATTACTCTACTTTAATGATGTTTTTAAGTTATTGTACGAACATGAGTGGCTAAAACCCTGCCCCTAGGGTTGAGGCCACGTGATATGATTGTAATGCATAAATTCATTTTGGTTTGAGTTGTTAATTGTTGTTTTGTCTTACATTCTTATTATGGTTGTTTTTATGCTTGATCAGCATGAAAACATACATGTTAAGCTAGGTAAAAGCTTGAAAGAGTAACTCTAGGCAATAACATAGGAATGTAGTGAGCAAGTTCTTATCTTTCGATATTATTCGTAATTAGGATAAATAATATACCTAAATTGCCTTGCTTGGTTGATAAAACGGGATGATAGTAAGACATCGACTTAGAATTGTCACTCCACCACTCGTAGAAGTAGTTGTGAAGCTAAGTTAGGTTAAATGATTAGAGGTACGAAAGTCCCTAATCAAGAGCACAAACCTCGTAAATCACATCCATGTAGTTGAATTGCCCACGAACTAGGATGTCACATCCCCGCTCAACAACGTAGTTGTGAGGCTAGTTTATCGTGTTTAGAGGCTCAAGAGACCATGAACATCGCATTTCCAACTATGTCAGACAACAATTGGTAATTTCATACGTGAACCATTACAAAGTGTAGCATTGCATGATTATTTGCCCTTGGCTCTAGTTGCATATTATATCATTTCTAGATTGTTTTGTGACCACCCAAAAACTTAATTATAATTTACCGAAAACTTCTATAATCAACACTTGTGAAGGTTAATATTACACTTGAACTTCATAATTTGCTGAATTGGTCCAATCCCTGTGGGTTCGACATCGGCTCTTATAAAGGGCCACTGTATTACTTGTACGACCGCATATGCTTGCGAGTGCGCTGGAGCGCAACACCTCTATCACACAAGCTTCGGAAGTAGGGAGCTGACGTCTCTATACGGCTGACTGGAACTATGAGGACCTGCTCCTCATCTATCTGCATCTGCAGGCAAGTAATGCAGTGCCCCAGAAGAGGGCGTCAGTACCACAGGTACTGAATATGTAAGGGAGTAACTTTAAATGACTGAAAGTAGGAAATAGAACTGACAATGACTGAAGTAAAGAAACCGGATTGAAGATGACTGAAGTAGTGAAATCAGGGATAAACATAACTGTAATAAGGAGGGTAGGGGTCATACCTGACAAATGAGGCGTCTTACTATCTAACTATCAGTAACTAAAGCAAACATGAACCTTACTTGGCTCCCATAAGCTGGAAGGTACAATCATCATCGAATAACCCACCTGGGCCCCCATTAGCCCTAGTGAGTACACCTCAATCTATATACCCCTATCCAGGTCATACTGAGTCAACTACTAGCTATAAGCGTCCTGCTGATTCCTTGGGTCTGCAACTGGGCCCGCTCGGCCCCTGACTATAGCTCTGTCTGAATCTGAAGGTGTCACGCCCCGCCTTGGGAGGCATGACTAGCACCTAGTGCCCCACTAGGACCTGCACTGCTGGACTAGCTGAGCCTAAGCACTTCTAGTGCCAGGCTGGCTCTAACTCTAGATTCAAGAAAGCGACGGGCTATATAACTGCTATAAATACAGCCTCCAGCCGGCTAGGCCTATAGCCACCTATAAGAAAACAACAACTACCCAAAACAACTGAATCAATAGGGAACCTATGCGGGCCAACAAGGCCACCATGCTGTCTAATTATTTCTAAATCAAGAAAACAAGAGCTAAACTGCTATGTGACCAACAAGATCACCACTACCAACTGAATAAGGCCCCACAGGGCCATCATAAACAAACTAGAACATATACACGGCCTCACACGACCGATATAACTAACCACACGGAATATACCATCTGCAAGCCTCTGAGAATAAAAAGAGATGGTCGGGATAGGGCCCCGGCCTACCCATACTAGACAACAAAGAAAAATATACTTCTGTCTTTCAAGCTTCGGATGAAAGGAGCTGAAGGCTCTGTATCGCTGGCTGGAACTACGAGGGGTCTGCTCCTCGTCTACGGGTACCTGCAGGCAAGTAATGCAGTGCCCTAAACGGGCGTCAGTACTGCTGGTACTGAGTATGCAAAGAAACAACTGGAAATAACTGAAAAACAAGTAACATAACTGATAGGACTAAAGTAGAAAGAAATAGACTGTAATTGGCTAAAAGTATGAATTCAAGACTGTCCTCAACTATGCTGAAAGGAGTAGGAGTTGTACCTGGTAACGTGGCATTCTACTGTCTATCTATTCATAACTAACATAACATGGCATAATACAGCATAACATAGCACACATAAACCTTACCTGGCCCCCATAAGCCGGAAGGTACAATCAACACGCAATCTATACCCCTACCCTAGTCATCCCATCTCCCATAGTAACTATAAGCATCCTGTCGGTCCCCTGGGTATGCACTTGGGCCCGCTGAGCCCCTGACTATAACTATACCTAAGTCCGGAGGACTCCTGATCAACACCCCGGGCGTACCCTCTTGACGGGGGTGTATAAAAGCCGACCAAGGAAAAATATGGGGAAACTGGCATCTCATCTTCGTCCCTAGGGGACGGCATGCCACTCCGTAGAGCGACGTATCCTCGCCCTCTGGTGGACGATTCGATATAGCTATTAACCCTGGGGCGGTCATGGATGCTAGGTAATCCATCCCAAAACAATACAGTCAAGTCTCAACTGATAATACTATTTGCATACGATGCATGCTGAAACTAATGATAGTAATGTATGTATATATATAATACATGCTGAAACTGATAATGGTATATATATAGTTTCTGTCATACTGGTCTAAATCTGATGCTGAAACAAGATATAATACTTCTGCTGGGAATCATGCTGTATAGCTAAGTTTCATGGTAAACATGATTTACTATTTCTAACATGCTTTCTAAATTTCATATTGATATACTATATTGTTTCTGAAATACTCTACTGAAATTTTTACTGTGCTAGTAAGTTTCACACTACACATTACATGATATTTCTAACATAATAACTAAAATTTATACTAAACATAATATCCGGCTTCTGAAACATTCTATTTGAACTTGAACTATTTTACTATACCGGAACTACTAGCTTGCCGAAGAAACTGGCTTTACATACCTCAATTGTCGACTTTCTAACCAACTGGCATAGCTCGGCCAATAATTAGCTATTTACTCCAACTGCATTCATATTCATAGCAAATAGAACTAAATCCATCAATATTTCGGAAGAAACACTATTTTGAATATATATATAGCCCAAACTTTGACTTATCGAAAAACAGCCGAAAAACTCTCTATTTCTCGGAAGTCCAGAAGGGAGAAATGCTCACTTTAAGGCTAGGAGTATATTGACACTATTTTGGAGCAATTCCACTTACCTTAGCTCGGTAAGACGACGATTATCCGGCCAAATTTCACGAAACTAACTCCGCAGGAATGTTCTCTACAGCTTTATACTTCGGTACCCAAAGTTATTTTGAGTTTGGAGGGCGTTTAGCGGTGTAATCGGAAGGAATTTTAATGAAAACCCTCGCTCCTCTCTTTTCTCTGTTCGTTCTGGAAAATAAAATGAAAAGAAATGAAATTAAAACAAAGTGGGGGCTTTATATACTTGGGGCTGAACCCCACCTCCGTAACACGCCGGCCAACGCGGAGGTGAGCCCTCCGTGACACGTTGGCCATCGCGGAGGGGGTCTGCCCGGCCTCCTCTTGTGATGTTTAACCGTGGCGCTTGTCCGGTCTTCCCCCGGGCCTTTTTATAGCATGTATGTCATTCTAAAACTCTTAACCAACATGCGAATAGGCCAATTAAAAGTCAAGAATTTACAGGGTGTGACAGGAGGACTCTGGATATCTACACCCTGGGCGTAAATGCTCGGCAGAGGTGCGTATAAGGCCAACCACGGAATATGAGGATCTGGATCCCCATCTTCGTCCCTTGCGGATGGCATGCTGCTCCGTAGAGCGACGTAATCTCGCCTCTAGCGGGCGGCGACACAGCTATTATCCCTGGGGTGGTCACAGAAGCTGTACAGGTGTAATCCATCCCAGAACAATACAATTTACGAGCCTCAACTGACAACAACAACTAGAAATGATAACATACTCCTAACATGCTTTACTGGGATTCATATTGGACTACTATGCTGAAGAAACAAGCTTGCCGAAAGAAAATGCCTTAACATACCTCGTTCGCTGTTTACCAATTAACTGGCGAGTTTCGGCTCGTGTTCAACTGCCCTTCTCAACTGTAATCATATTAATGGAAGAATAGGGCTACTTTATTACTATATTCGAAGAAAACGATAAATTATATATATATATATATATATATATATATATATACTGACTATACTTCAACTTATGGAAAGATGATCAAAAACTCGTAATTTCTCGGGAATCTAGAAGGGAGAAATACTTACTTTAGGCACGTGATCTTATTGGCACTAGTTTGAAATAATTCCACCAACTTAGGCTCAGCGGGACGACGATTCGCCAGGCGTATTTTATGAAAATAACTCTGCAGCGATGCTCTCTACAGCCTTATACTTCACTACCCTGAATTAATTTAGATTTGGACGACGTTTAGTGGCGTAATAGGATGATTTTCTAGTTTTCCTTCGTTCCTACCTGTTTTGTCCGAGAATACATGAGAAATGAAATAACATCTAAGGGCATGACCTTTATATACTTGAGGCGGCAAACAAGGCAACATGGCACTCTGCTGGTCACGCTAATTTATGGGCATGCCACGCCAGGCAACACGGAGGAGGCTGCTCCGTGCCACTTTAGGTAACGTGGAGGGGGCTGCTCCATGCCACTTTTCCCCTTTGGAAAACTTGGTTCGGCCTCCTCCCGTGAAAACCCGACTTTGAACTCGTTCGGCCTTTCGCCGGGCCCTTTCCTTGTACGTATGGCACTCTAAAACTCTCAACCAACATATGAATAGGACGACTAAACATTAGAAACTTACGGGGTGTAACATCCTTCCCCCCTTAAGAACATTCGTCCTTGAATGTTAACTTCTACTTGCAAGAACCTTAACCTTGCAATTACTTATTCTGGAAAAATTTCGGCAGAGTCTCCCCTGTAATATGGACTTTCCAAAAATCTTGAAACGCAGAAAGGTCCAATACAGGTACTTCACACAATACTATAGCGTTCATTTCACAATATACTGAAGTCAATTATCTCACATATACATGTATATAATGCAACTTATGAAATAACAAAAACAATATACCTCTAGCTGCACAATCTAACGAAGTCTGAAATAACTGAGGATATCTGGTTTTCATATCGTCTTCTGCCTCCCAGGTCATCTCCTCTCAGTTCTTATTCCGCTATAACACTTTAATGGAAGCAACATCTTTAGTTCTTAGTCTGCGGATCTGCCAATCTAGTATGGCTACTGGAGCTTCTTCATAAGCTAACTCCTCAGTGATATGGACGTATTTGACTGGGACAATCCGGGAGGGATCTCCAATACAATTCTTCAGCATTGATACATGAAAAACTGCGTGAACGGGTTCTAATTCTGGAGGTAAATCCAATTCATAAGCCACCTGGCATATCCTTCGGCGAATCTAATAAGGTCCAATAAACCTCGAGTTGAGCTTTCCTTTCTTACCAAATCTCGTCACACCCTTCATCGGTGAAACCTTTAGGAATACCCAGTCACTCACATTAAACTCTATTTTTCTTCGCCGCACATCAGCATAAGATTTTTGGCGGCTCTAAGCAGTCAACAGACGTTCTCTGATAAGCTTTACTCTCTCTTTTGAATGACAAATAATATCTGGCCCAATCAATGCCGATTCTCCTACCTCAAACCAACCAGCTGGAGACCTGCACTTCCACCCATATAATGCTTCATAAGGCATCGCCATCTGAATTGCTGAATGATAACTATTATTATAGGAAAATTCAATAAGCGGTAGATGTTCATCCCAACTACCTCCAAAATCTAGCACACACGCTCGTAACATATCCTCGAGCATTTGAATCGTACGTTTAGCCTGCCCATCTATCTGAGGGTGGAATGCTGTACTTAGATTAACCTGGGTTCCCAGACCTCTCTGGAAAGACTGCCAGAGTATAATTGTGAATTGCGCCCCTCGGTCAAAGATAATTGACAACGAAACACCATGCAATCGAACTATTTCTCTAATATACAACTCAACATAATCTTTGGCTGAAAAGGTAGCCCTTACTGGCAGAAAGTGAGATGATTTTGTCAACCTGTCAACAATTACCCAGATAGAATCATATTTACACCTGGTATGAGGTAACCCTACTACGAAATCCATATTAACTGCCTCCCATTTCCATAAAGGCACCGCTATATCCTGTTTCAATCCACCTGGTTTCTGATGTTTAGCTTTCACATGTTGGCATTTAGGACATTGAGCTACGAATTTTGCTATCCCCCTTTTCATTCCCGGCCACCAGTAAATCTCTTTTACATCATGGTACATTTTTGTCGAACCTGGATGGGGAGAGTAACGGACATAGTGTACCTTGCCCATAATTTGCTGGCGAAGCCCTACCACATCTGGAACGCAGAGGCGATCCCTATATCTCAAAACTCCATCCTCGGGTACCTAGAAATCTGTCACTTCCCCTCGATGGATCCTATTTCTGAGCTGAACCAGGCTAGGATCTTCATACTGCCGTTCTTTCACTTCCACCACCAATGATGACACTGCGGTATACTGAATTACCACTCCATTGTCTCCTGATTATACTATATGAACGGCTAAATTGGCTAGCTGATGCAATTTTCGGGCCAATTCCTGCCGCTCGGGCTGTAAATATGCCAGGCTTCCCATGGATTTGCCACTAAGGGCATCTGCTACAACATTGGCCCTTCCTGGGTGATATAAAATATTCACATCATAATCCTTTAAGAGCTCCAACCAGCGACGCTGCCGCATATTCAACTCTTTCTGGGTGAAAATATACTGCAGGCTTTTGTGATCAGTGAAAATATCTACGTGGATGCCATACAGGTAACGTCTCCATATTTTCAAGGCATGAATCACCGTGGCTAACTCCAGGTCATGAGTAGGGTAGTTCTTCTCATGCTTCCTCAACTTCCGGGAAGCATAGGCAATCACCTTACCATGTTGCATCAAAACACATTCTAACCCAACACCCGAAGCGATCCAGTAGACTGCATACCCTCTGTTCCTTCTAGCAATGCTAGCACCGGTACTGATGTCAATCGTCTTTCAGTTCCCGAAAGCTCTTCTCAATAGCTCAATCTAATGGAATTTTGCTGCCTTCTGCATCAGTTTGGTTAAAGGTGCTGCTAAAGTGGAAAATCCTTCCAAGAACCTTCTATAATACCTAGCTAACCCCAGGAAACTATGTACCTCGGTCGGAGTGGTTAGGCCATGTTTTCATTGCCTCTATCTTCTTTGTATCTACCTGTATACCAACATTTGACACAATATGGCCCAAGAATGCTACTGAATTCAACCAAAATTCACATTTAGAAAACTTTGCATACAGCTGGCGATTCCTGAGAGTTTGGAGTATTGTTTGTAGGTAATCCCGGTAATTTGCCTCTGAGTGGGAATACACTAGAATATCATCGATAAATACTATCACGAACAGATCCAGGTATGTTCTGAAAACGTTGTTCATCAGGTCCATGAACACTGCTGGGGCATTTGTCAGTTCGAAGGACATGACTAGAAATTCAAGTGGCCATATCTGGTCCTGAAGGTAGTCTTTGGAATATCTCTTTCACGAACCCGGACCTGATGATATACTGACCTTAACTCAATCTTTCAAAAATACCTCACTCCCTGTAGCTGATCAAACAAATCGTCTATCCTGGAAAGAGGGTACTTATTCTTGATAGTGACTTTATTCAGCTGCCGATAATCTACACACATACGGAGGGAGCCTTCCTTCTTCCTCATGAATAGAACTAGTGCACCCCATGGTGAGGTATTCAGCCTGATAAAGCCCTTGTCTAGCAAATCATTTAATTGTTCCTTTAGTTCTTTTAGTTCAGTAGGAGCCATCCGATATGGAGGAATAGATATAGGCTGAGTGCCGGTAATAGATTGATTGCAAAATCAATTTCCCTTTCTGTGGGAATACCAGGAAGCTCATCTGGAAATACGTCGGAAAATTCATTAACCACTGGAATAGACTGAAGGGTCGGAGGCTCTACCTGAACATCCTGAACTCTAAAAATATGATAAATGCACCCTTTTGCTAACAATTTTCTCGCCTGAAGATAGGAAATAAACCTACCTTTTGGCGTGGCTGTACTACCTTTCCACTCCCGTACTGTCTCCCCTAGAAAGTGGAATCGGACAATCTTGGTCCAACATTCGACATTGGCGTAGCATGGAGCTAGCCAATCCATACCCATAATGGCATCAAAATCAACAATTTCTAGTTCTATCAAGTCTGCCATAGTCTGACTACTGGAAACCTCTACTGTACACCTCCGATAGACTCTTTTGGCTATAATAGAGTCACCAACAGGTGTAGACACTGAGAAAGGCCGCCGAAGCAATTCTGACATAATACTAAACTTTCGAGCCACTGACAGTGTAACATAGGACAAGGTAGATCCTGGATTTATCAACACATAAGCAGGATGAGAGCAAATGTTCGGCATACCTATCACAACATCTAGTGACAACTCTGACTTCTATCGCCCCAATAGTGCATAAGTATGGTCTGGGCCAGGCCATTGATCTGCGTCGGCCTCTGCCGGCTGAAATTGAGGGCCCACGCCTTGTCGGGGATGCTTGAGCTCATGATCCTGACGAGGACCTATCCAGTCAATCCTGGTCACTCTGACCCCTAGCTGGACAATTTATCATCTAGTGAACCTCATGTCCGCAAATGTAGCATGATGTGGAACCATACATGCATGCTCTAGAGTGGCATTGACTGCAAATAGCAAAGTGGTATTGTAAACCCACTCTGCTCCACTCCTCTCTACTGCTGTGAACCTACTGCTCGCGAACCTTTGCCGGGCTCTAGCTGCCCTCGGTGATTAGACCTGCTCCTCTGCCACTGCGGTGGAAGCGGGGGTTTAGGCGGCCTATCTAATAACCACAACCTAGGTCCTCCCCGGGACTCCTCCTGTAATTCACCCGGTCTGTCCCTGCGGCGCTGCTCCTGACTCGTCCTTCTAATCTCCCATTGCCGCTATCTGATACACTCAATATTTTGAGAAAAATCCTGCATAAGGGCAATATCCATATCCTCTCGCAGTGTGGCTGTGATGCAGGTCTTAACATAATCCGGGTTCACCCCATAATAAAGCGGTGTACCCTGACTGGCATTGTGTCCACAAAAACTGGCGCATATCAAGCCAAGGAATCAAACCAAATGGCATATTCCGGAACACTCATCGACCCCTGCTCCAAGTGAAGGAACTAATCAACCCGAGCCTATCAAATCTCTCGCGGTGGGTAATGATCCAAGAAAGCCTCTGAGAAGCTGGGCTAGGTTGGAGGGGAAACATCCCTCCCTTGAGACCTTTCCCAACTCTCATACCACAACACGACGATGTCCCGTAGATGGAATACTACCAAATCAACCGACTCTATGGGTGTAGCATGCATCACTCTGAAAATCCTCTGCATCTGGTCTAATAAGTCCTGAGGGTCCTCGGTCCGATCTATCCCTGTGAATTGCGGGGGACTTAGTGCTAGGAACTCCCAGATCCTCGAGCTACCAGTCCCTCCTAAGAATTCTGCAACTATAAGTGGCACTGGCTGGCGTTGAGAAGCCATCATCTGGGCTAGTATAACCACCGCGCTCCTGACCTCCTGATCGGATGGTACGGGTATAGAAACTGCCGGAGGCGGTGCCGTCACACTGGCCATCCCGAGGGGCCCTGATTTGGGGGAGACTGTTGGGGAGGTCGAGATGATACCTCCATATCGTCCTCAGATCGGGCCGATTCTGACCGAGGCTGAGGCACCCTACTGGTGCCCTCTCCTGCTGCTACATCTAGCCTCCTGCATGTCGTAGGGTGTCGCTGGTCCGACATTTCTCTGTAAAAAGAATATAATGAGCTTAGGGACTGGATCTTGGGCATAATTGTGTGCTCAAGTGCTATTTTATAACTTAGTTTAGTCGTGTTTGTCTATTTATGCATTTAATTTCTCATGTGATTTTATGTAAATTTGGATATATACTAACCAACATGATTAGTCCTTGTTTTTGTAGGTTAAAAATGCATTTGAGGAACTAATTTATGATGGGTGAAGTGGAGGAATGGAATCGGAAGCAAAACGCAAAAGTCGGCAAGGAAACATGCAAAACAGGCCACTTACGCGACAGCACCGTGCCACGCCACGCACAGCTGCGCGACAGGGGCCGTGTCACGCCAGCCATCGCGCTGCACAAGCAGCGTCCCACGCCGGCCATCGCGGCAAGCTTCAACCGAATGTCAATTTCAAGTGATTTCCAGTGTGCATTCGCGATATCTCTGTGTCATGGAGGTAAATTGGCGCGTCCACCTCTGTGCCACGGAGCCATTCCATGACGAGCAAAAATTGTACATTCCCTATTTACTCTAAATAGGACCCTTAGCTTCTAAAATCATTTTGTCACGAAATATTTTCTGAAAACCGTAAAGGAGCGAAGGGAGAAGTGAAGGACTCACCTAGGGTTCACCAAATTTACCTTCTCTGTTATCTATTCTTGTAAGTACATCACTTTAATTATGTTCTTAAGTATTTGTACGAACATGAGTGGCTAAAACCCTTCCTCTAGGGTTGAGGCTACATGATATGATTGTAATTGCATGGATTTGTTTTGGTTTGAGTTGTTAATTATAGTTTTGTCTTACATTCTACAATATGGTTGTTTTTATGCGTGATCACCATGAAAACAAATGCGTTAAGCTTATGCAAAAGCTCGAAAGAGCAACCCTAGGCAAGAACAAGAGAATGTAGGGAGCAAGTTCTTATCTTTCGATATGTTTCACAGTTAGGATAGAAATTATACCTAATTTGCCTTGCTTGGTTGATAAAACGGGATGATAGCGAGACACCGGCTTATAATTGTCACTCCACCACTCATAGAAGTAGTTGTGAAACTAAGCTGAGTTAAATGATTAGAGGTACAAAAGTCCGTAATCAAGAGCATAAACTCCATAAACCACATCCATATAGTTGAATTGCCCATGAACTAGAATGTCACATCCCCACTCAACGATGTAGTTGTGAGGCTAGTTTGTCATGTTTAGAGGCTTGAGAGACCATGAACATCGCATTTTCAACTATGTGAGACAACAATTGATAATTTCATACTTGAACCATTACAAAAGGGTAGCATTGCATGATTATCCGGCCTTGGCTCTAGTTGCTTCTTATATTGTTTCAGAGTATTTCTGTGACCACCCCTAGATTTAAATAGAATTTATCAATACTTTTATAATCAACATTTGTGAAAGTTAATATCACACTTGAACTTGATAATTAGCTGAATTGGTCCAGTCCCTGTGGGTTCGACATCCGGCTCTTAAAAAGGGGCCACTGTATTACTTGTAAGACCATGTACGCTTGCGTGTGCGCTTGGGCGCAGTCACAACAAGTTTTTGGCGCCGTTGTCGGGGAATGGCGAAATAAAGTAATTTTTTCTATTTTTGTGTGATTTTTAAATTTTCTTAAGTGTTGAGAAACTTGGTCTTAGTCCGATAAATTGCAGGTGACAGGTTGTCCTTGCAGAGCTGGCAAGGAACAGAGAGCTAGTGGAACAGTTACTTGAACCAGAGTGTCAAATTCATTTACACAGGCGGGAAGCTCTAGACCAAAAGCTAAAGAGACTTCAAGAGAGGGTACAACAACAACCACCAGTAAGACAAGTAAAGTTGTCACGTAAGATCATGGCAGCCAGACCAGTTCGCGAAGTGGCAATCCCACTAGCGACAAACGTGAACTCTAGTATTCATAAATTGGAACCTGGAGGAAACTTTGAATTTAAGCAAAATATGGTGCAACTGTTACATTCTAGTGGTCAATTTACTGGGATTGCATATGAGGACCTGCAACAGCACTTACAGAACTTTCTTGAGATCAGTGACACATTCGTCCCCACCGTAGTGTCCACAGATTATGTCCGACTTACCCTCTTCCCATTTTCATTATTGGGGGAGGCAAAGAGGTGGTTGAAGTCTGAGCCACCGAACTCCATAACTTCTTGGGATGATTTGGCAAAGAAGTTCATTATCAGATTCTTCCCATCAGGCAAGACTGCCAAACTTAGAAGTGAGATATTGAGTTTCAAGCAGAGGCCGAATGAGAACTTGTATTTGGCTTTGGAGAGATTCAAGTCATTACTGAGAGACCGTCCCCATCATCGGCAATCCAATGAAGTGCTGGCCCATACCTTTGTAGAAAGTCTAGACCCACACACAAAAATTTTACTAGACTCTACATCGGGTGGGTAAGCCTTAGAGAAGACTTATAATGAGCTGTACACTTTGTTAAATAGAATTGATCAGGGAAATCCAGAGTGGCACAACGAGGCATCGAGAGGGGCAGGAAAGAGAGCAGGGTTGATGGAGGTAGATGGTATGAATGCCTTGGCATCACAGCTAGCTTCATTCTAGCATCAGATTATGACCCAGTTCAATAAACTGAGTATGAACCAACAGCAGGGCCAGGTAAATGTAGTTCAGCAAGCTTCGAGTTGGTGTGAAATCTGCGGTAACAACGGGTATAATGCAGAATCATATGGAGCCAATCTAGAATCAGTCAATTTTGTTGGGAATGTTCAGAGGAACAATAAGAATTTTGGGAACAATTACAACAAAAATTGGCAGAGCCACCCAAACGTTTCTCGGGGTGGAAATCAAAGGCAAGGTTACCAGCAACCTCAGCAGCAGCAGTATCAGCAGAACAGGTAGAATGATGGCCAGTTGGGAAGCAACATTGAGGAGACGTTGCAGAAAATCATGGAGACCCAAACTCAATTAGCAGGGAATCAAGCAAGGATGGCATCGGATTTGAAAAATCAACAGTTGGCCACCCGCAATCTAGAGAAGCAGATGGGTCAAATAGCAGCTGCTCACCACACGACACCACAGGGAGGACTACCCAGTGACACAGATCCTAACCCCCTCCAGGTCAATGCCATCAGTCTGAGGAGTGGCAAGCAATTAGCTGATGCGACACCGAAAGAGAAGAGAAATGAGGTGCAGCCGGAGTTGGTTAGAATAGGACCATCCACTGACAAGGGAGAGAATCAGAGTGTTGTGCAACAAAATGCACAATCATCATTGCAGCCAGCACAAAGACCACCACCACCATTTCTGTAGAGATTCAGAAAGAGCAAGGAGGAGGATTGCTTCAAAAAGTTCTTCGAGATTTTCGAAGAACTTCACATAAATTTTCCTTTTCTTGATGTTTTCCAAGGAATGCCCAAGTATGCTAAATACTTGAAAGATGTGAAGGCCAAAAAAGTCAGATTGGTGGATGTCCAGATGGTAGCACTAACTGAGGAGTGCAGTCACAGGGTGATGGGCAAGATACCTAAAAAGCTCAAAGACCTAGGGAGTTTTACCCTCCCCATACAAATTGGTAAAGCTGAGGTGATACGAGCTTTATGTGATCTAGGGGAAGCAGTTAATCTAATACCCTTATCTTTGTTTAATACCTTGGGGTTGGGTCAACCGAGACCAACAAGATTGATGTTGCAGCTGGTAGATAAGTCGCAAGTGGCACTGAATGGAATTATAGAGGACCTTCTCATCAAAGTGGGTAAGTTCATTATACCCGCTAATTTTATCATATTGGATTTTCATGTGGATGATCAGGTACCCTTAATCTTGGGATGGGCATTCTTGGCCACTGGAGGAGCCATTATCGATGTGAGAGCAGGGACCCTGAAAATGAGGGTCGAGGATGAAGAAGAACTCGTCCGAGTCTACCAAGAGATTAACCCACCCACACACTACAAAAACCTGTGTAAGGTCAGTGTGTTGTTAGAGGATAAGTGTGGGGTGGCAGATTCCACAGGTCCACGGTCAAAGGAACTGATTAGTTGTCAGCCCGAGTCTGATGAAGGGCTTCAGTGTGAGAAGAAGTTGAAGGAAGAGAGGGACAGAGTGGAGGCTGTTCCCTCTAAAAATCAAAAGAGAAGAACATGGTTCTTGAAAGAGAACCCAGGTATGAGGATGTCCTGAAAAGGATAGTCCACGTCGTGCCGCGACGTAAAATTAAGCCCTGCTTGGGAGGCAACCCAAGGGTACCACAGGTACAATTTTTAATTTTTGTTTGTGTTGATTTTGTTTACTTTCAACTTGTGTTGTTTTTGGTGGAAATTTAAGCACGGATGGAGGGGAAATCTGAGTACCCTTGGAGAAGGAAGCTAAGAAGCATGAAAGAGGAAAAGTGTGTGGTCAAATGCCCACTTGTGCAAATATGATGAAAAATATGCTGTTAGCTAGGCCTAGAGGCCTCAGGGAGTACTTCTCACCCTTTTGAATTTTAATTAGATGCTTTGGGGACATAGCATGATTCAAGTGTGGAATGAGGGAAATTTCAAAAATTTGGTGCTTAATGATTTTGGTGAATGTAGTGCTTGATCATATTGGAAATTTTTTTTTGAGTTGAGCATGACTTCACCACCCGTTGGTTTTTCTTTTTGGTTCTTTTCTGATGGGGGGTCTTTGAACCGAAGAATAAAAATTTTCTTTGTCTGTATATAGTGTTTTTAGTCATAGTTAGAGACTAGTTCCGATGATAGAAGGATGATGACCGTCTTGAGGGAAAATTAGTCAATAGGTTTTGGTTTTGAACCCGTAGCTAATTGATTGTTTGATGTTCTTGATGTGTGCTATACATGATTGTAAGATGCAAGTGTGGTTAATGTTGAAGCATGTAATAAGTGTATAACTTTGTTTGAGAAACCTAAGCTCATGAATGTGACTCGATGTGATTCTAAGCTTAATTCTGAATTTATGTGATTAGATGAGTTATCTGCTGAATGTGTCTTGAATTGAGCATGTGCTGAGAGTGTAAGCTTTTTGAATATTCCATGCTATTGTGTAGTGTCTATAACTTTCCTGGTGTGTGTGCAAAATGAAATGAAGGATGTAGAGTGTAGGAGATAATTTAGGCATTTCTTTGAATGAGCCAAATTTCTAAGCCTCGCTTTACCTACCTTGAATATCGGATCTTAGTTAGCTCCATTGAACCTTAAGCCTATTCTTTGATAGATGCAACATAAGCTTAATCATTTTTCTTTCATTAGCCTAGAATTTGATCCTAAACTCCTAAGCGCTTAAGTGGAAATCCGAAAGGTCAAAGGTGCACTTGTGTGAAAATGCTTGAGTATTGGTAGGGAGTAAGAAAATAAATGAATGAAAAAGTTTCTTAAGTACTCCTTACTAATAAGCTAAGTGTGCTTAAAGAAATGGGAACAAGAAGAGGAAATTTAAGAGTGAAAAGCAGAAGGATGAAGTAAGAAAAGAGATTTCCATAATGAAGGTGTGATGTATTAAAAGCGTTTGGGGAAGATAGCCACTGTTATTAGCCATAATGATACCTACCCATCCCTTAGCTTACATTACAACCCAATAAGTCCTACTTGATCTTACGTTCACACACCTTTAAATTAGTGAAGTAATACACTAAAGGCAAGCTTTTGGGTCACTACATGACGCATCTGAATTCTTTGTGAGAGCAAGCTTAATTTCCATTTATATACCCATACATGGTGTGATTTGAAAATTTATGAGTGAAAATGGGTAACTCTCTTGTGTTGTGAGGGCACATGTTTAATGAAAGATAAACTTCACGTCGGATATCTTAATTGGTTGATGCGCATGAGTTTGCTGAGATGGAGAGTCGATTCTTGAGGTTAGGAAGTCCTAACATAGTTATATTTAATTTTAAGGGTTAAATCTTGCATGCTCTATTTTTAACTTGCTATCTTAAATAGTCATTATAGCCGTAGCTTAAATTGTCTTGCTAAATTAGCTAAGTGGGATTTTTCATGTGCATGAGATGTAAAAGGTTTGTTCGAGGACGAACAAGGCTTTAAGTGTGGGGTGGTGATCTTAGGCATAATTGCGTGCCCAAGTGCTATTTTATAACTTAGTTTAGTCGTGTTTGTCTATTTATGCATTTAATTTCTCATTTGATTTTATGTAAATTTGGATATATACTAACCAACATGATTAGTCCTTGTTTTTGTAGGTTAAAAATGCATTTGAGGAACTAATTTATGATGGGTGAAGTGGAGGAATGGAATCAAAAATGCAAAAGTCAGAAAGCAAACGTGCAAAACAGGCCACCTGCGCGACAACACCGTGCCACGCCACGCACAGCTACGTGACAGCGGCTGTGTCACGCCAGCCATCGCGCTGCACAAGCAGCGTCCCATGCCGGCCATCGCGGCAAGCTTTAGCCGAGTGTCAATTTCAAGTGATTTCCAGTGTGCATTCGCGATATCTCCGTGTCACGGAGGTAAATCAGCGCGTCCACTTCCGTGGCACGGAGCCATTCCATGACGGGCAAAAATTGTACATTCCCTATTTACTCTAAATAGGACCCTTAGCTTCTAAAATCATTTTGTCACGAAATATTTTCTGAAAACCGTAAAGGAGCGAAGGGAGAAGTGAAGGACTCACCTAGGGTTCACCAAATTTACCTTCTCTTTTATCTATTCTTGTAAGTACATCACTTTAATTATGTTCTTAAGTATTTGTACGAACATGAGTGGCTAAAGCCCTTCCTCTAGGGTTGAGGCTACGTGATATGATTGTAATTGCATGGATTTGTTTTGGTTTGAGTTGTTAATTGTTGTATTGGCTTACATTTTACATTATGGTTGTTTTTACTCTTGATCACCATGAAAACAAATACGTTAAGCTTAGGTAAAAGCTCGAAAGAGCAACCCTAGGCAAGAACAAGAGAATGTAGGGAGCAAGTTCTTATCTTTCGATATGATTCGCAGTTAGGATAGAAATTATACCTAATTTGTCTTGCTTGGTTGATAAAATGGGATGATAGCGAGACACTGACTTATAATTGTCACTCCACCACTCGTAGAAGTAGTTGTGAAGCTAAGCTGAGTTAAATGATTAGAGGTACGAAAGTCCATAATCAAGAGCATAAACTTCGTAAACCACATCCATATAGTTGAATTGCCCATGAACTAGAGTGTCACATCCCCACTCAACGATGTAGTTGTGAGGCTAGTTTGTCGTGTTTAGAGGCTCGAGAGACCATGAACATCGCATTTTCAACTATGTGAGACAACAATTGATAATTTCATACTTGGACCATTACAAAAGGGTAGCATTGCATGATTATCTGGCCTTGGGTCTAGTTGCTTCTTATATTGTTTCAGAGTATTTCTGTGACCACCCCTAGATATACATAGAATTTATCGCATTTGTGAAAGTTAATATCACACTTGAACTTGATAATGAGCTGAATTGTTCCAGTCCCTGTGGGTTCGACATCCGGCTCTTAAAACGGGGTCACTGTATTACTTGTAAGACCACGTACGCTTGCTGTACGTGGCGTGGCACGGTGCTGTCGCGCAAGTGGCCTGTTTTGCACGTTTCCTTGCCGACTTTTGTGTTTTGCTTCCGATTCCATTCCTTCACTTCACCCATCATAAATTAGTTCCTCAAATGCATTTTTAACCTACAAAAACAAGGACTAATCATGTTGGTTAGTATATATCCAAATTTACATAAAATCACATGGAAATTAAATGCATAAATAGACAAACATGACTAAACTAAGTTATAAAATAGCACTTGGGCATGCAATTATGCCCAAGATCAGGACTCAACCCTATACTGTACCGCTCCATAGCACGACTGAATAAGAAGAAAGAGTAACCATCCTATCATGCATTGCAGCCTCCTACCTATAGTATGTGGTGCACAGCACATCCATAGACAAGACTCTACTTAGCATGGCTTGTAGACTCCCTGGGATATGACCTACTGTGATACCAAGTTTGTCATGCCCCACCTTGGGAGGCATGACTAGAACCTGGTGCCCTACTAGGACCTGAACTGCTGAGCTGACTGAGCCTAAGAACCTCTGGTGCAGGGCTGACTCTAACTCTAGAATCAAGGAAACGATAGGCAATATAGCGGCTGTAAATACAACCCCGGTCGACAAGGCCTATAGCCACATGTGAAAATAAACAGCTAACCAGAGAAAAACAATCATAGGGAGTTCTATGTGGGCCGATAAGGCCACCATGATATCTCGTTATAACTGGAAGGTAAAATCAGATGCTAAACTGAACTATGGCCGACAAGGCTGTCAATCAACAGCTAAATAGGGCCCTACATGGCCAACACACATAATCTAAAACACATATGGGCCCCACACGGCCGATCTAATCTAACCAAAGGGAAGTAACACAATCTACAAGCCTCTAGAAGTAATAAGATGGTCAGTACAGGGCCCCGATCTACCCATACTGTACAAACGAAAGAAGTAAACTTCTATCACACAAGCTCTGGTAGAAGGGAGCTGACGGCTCTGTACGGCTAAGTGGAACTACGAGGGACCTACTCCTTGTCTATCTGCACCTGCAGGCAAGTAATGCAGTGCCCCAAAAGAGGGCGTCAGTACCACAGGTACTTAATATGTAAGGCAGTAACTTTAAATGACTAAAAGTAGGAAATAGAACTGACAATGACTGAAGTAAAGAATACAGACTGAAGATGATTGAAGTAGTGAAATCAGGGATAAACATAACTATAATAAGGAGGGTAGGGGTCATACCTGACAAACGAGGCGACTTATTGTCTCACTATTAGTAACTAAAGCAAACATGAAACTTACCTGGGCCCCATAAGCCGGAAGGTACAATCAGCACAGAATACCCACCTGGGCCCCCATAAGCCCTAGTAAGTACACCTCAATCTATATACCCCTATCCAGGTCATACTGAGTCAACTACAAGCTATAAGCGTCCTGCTGATCCCTTAGATTAGCAACTGAGCCCGCTCAGCCTCTGACTGTAGCTGTGTCTGAGTCCGGAGGACTCCGGATATCTACACCCCGGGCATAAACGCTCGGCGGGGGTGGGTATAAGGCCAACCACGGCATATGAGAATATGGATCCCCATGTTCGTCCCTTACAGACGGCATGCCGCTCCATAGAGAGACGTAATCTCGCCCCTAGCGGGCGGCGACACAGCTATTAACCCTAGGGTGGTCACAGAAGGTGTAAAGGTTTCCAGCCCAAAATAATATAATTTATGAGCCTCAACTAACAACAACAACTAGACATGATAACATACTCCTAACATGCTTTACTGGGATTCATACTGGACTACTATGCTGAAGAAACTAACTTGCCAAAAGAAAATGCCTTAACATTATCACGCCCCGCCTTGGGAGGCATGACTGGCACCCGGTGCCCTACTAGGACCTGGACTGCTGGACTACTGAGCCTAAGCACTTCTGGTGCTAGGATGGCTCTAATTTTTGATTTATGAAAATAACGGGCTATATAACGGTTGTAAATACAGCCTCTGACCGACTAGGCCTATAGAAACCTGTAGGAATATAACAGCTAACCAAAACAACTGAGCATAAGGGAACCAATGCGGGCCGACAAGGCCACCATGTTAACTAGTTATCACTGAAAAGTATAATCAAGTGTTGAACTGATCTGTTACCGACAAGGTCACCGACTGACAACTGAACAAGGCCCCACACGACTATCACATGCAAACTGAAACATACATACGACCCCAGACGATCGGTACAACTAACCACAGGGAATATACAATCCACAAGCCTCTAAGAATAATAAGATGGTCGGGACAGGATCCCGGCCTACCCATACTGTACAAACAAAAAGGGAAGTAAACCTTTAGCTGTCAAGCTCCGGATGGTAGGAGGTGAAGACTCTGTATGCTGGCTGGAACTACGAGAGATCTGCTCCTCGTCTATGAGTACCTGCAGGCAAGTAATGCAGCAGCCCAAAACGAGCGTCAGTACCACTGGTACTGAGTATGCAAGCAATAACTGAAAATAACTGAAAGCAAACAATAATACTGATAGATACTGAAGTAACAGGAGACGGGCTGAGACTGACTGAAAAGAGCGTAACTTTACTGAAGAGAGTAAGAGCCATACCTGATAACATGGCGCTCTACTTTCAATCTATTAATAACTAACACAACATAGCATACAAGAACCTTACCAGCCCCCATAAGCCATAAGGTACCAACCAGCACACAATCTATATACCCCTACCCAGGTCTTACCATCCACCTAGTAACTATGAGCATCCAGCCGCCCCCATGGGTATGCAACTTTGGCTCGCTGGGCCCCTGACTATAGCTGTATCTCGGTCCGGAGGACTCCTGAAATCTAAAATCTGAAATCTGAAATCTATAATCTAAGAACTGTAATCTGCACCCCGGGCGCAAGTGCTCGACAGGGTGTGTGGTATAGTGCTGATCAACCTGCTTTGGGGAATCTGCATCCCATCTTCGTCCGCTGGCGGACGACATGCCACTCCGTAGAGAGACGTATCCTCACTCTTTGGCGGGCGAGTTGACACAACTATTAACACTGGGGCGGTCAAGGAAGCTCTAAGTGTGCCCAACACAGAACAATCATATCTCCACAAATAGCAATAACCGCATGTAATATATATATATATATATATACTGAATTTGATAATAATATTTATATTCTGGTATTCTTTTTTGAATCTCATAATGAAATATACTGAATCTGATACTGAAATATGTTGAATCTGATACTGAAATATACTGAATCTGAAATAATATTTTTGGAATATTCTGCTGGGAATTATACTGTTTTACTGAGTTTCATGCTGAACACTGTATAATAATTCTAACATGCTTACTGAACTCATACTAAATATAATATAAACATTCTACTAGAATTTATACTATTTTGCTATACTGGAACTACTAGCTTGCCGAAAGAAACTGGCTTTACATACCTTAACTGCCGACTTTCTGATTAACTGGCGTAGCTCGACTAGTATTCAACTATTTCTCCCAACTGTATTCATATTCACAAAAGAATAGAATTAATTCTACTATTATTTTGGAAAGAAACCATACTTATGGATATACCTACTGCCTATTCTTCGACTTATCGGAGAACGGCCGAAAACTCATAATTTCTAGGAAGTCTAGAAGGGAGAAATACTCACTTTAATGTTGGGAGTATATTAACACTAGT
The DNA here is from genome assembly GCA_035772735.1 of Datura wrightii. NCBI lineage: Eukaryota > Viridiplantae > Streptophyta > Magnoliopsida > Solanales > Solanaceae > Datura > Datura wrightii. Next base: position 106,220,379 of record JASDFA010000007.1, read on the forward strand.
TTGGAGCAATTCCACTTACCTTGGCTCAGTGAGACGACGATTCGTCGGCCGAATTTCACGAAACTAACTCCGTAGGAATTCTCCCTGCAGCTTTATACTTCGCTACCCGAAGTTAATTTGAGTTTGGACTACGTTTGACGGCTTAAACGAAAGGAAATTTATGTTGAACCTTTGTCCCTCCCCTTTTTCTGTTCGTTCTCTGGAAATGAAGAATGAAAATGACCCAAAAAAAATCGAAGTGGGGCTTTATATACTTGGACCTAAACCCCCTTTAGTCGCATTTGTCGAATGCGATTTATAAGTTGCATTTGCCTTGCGACGCTCCAACTTGGCGCTTTTCCGATCTCTCCCCAAGCCCTTTTCTCGCACGTATGGCATTCTAAAACTCTTACCCAACATGCGAATAGGCCAACTAAGTGTCAAGAACTTATGGGGTGTAACAAACATACCTCGTTTGCTGTTTACCGATTAACTGGCGAGTTTCGGCTCATGTTCAACTGCCTTTCTCAACTATAATCATATTAACGGAAGAATAGGGCTACTTTATTACTATATTTGAAGAAAAAGACAACTTATATATATATATATATATACACACACTTCAACTGACTATACTTCAACTTATCGAAAGACGATCAAAAACTCGTAATTTCTCGGGAATCTAGAAGGGATAAATACTTACTTTAGGCATGTGATCATATTGACACTAGTTTGAAATAATTCCACCAACATAGGCTCAACAGGACGAGATTCGCTGGGAGTATTTTACGAAAATAACTTCGCAGCAATGCTCTCTGCAGCATTATACTTCACCACCCGAAGTTAATTAAGATTTGGACGGTGTTTAGCGGTGTAATCGGATGATTTTCAATAGTTTTCCTTCGTTCCTACCCGTTCTGTCCGAGAATATATGATAAATGAAATAACATCTAAGGGCATGACCTTTATATACTTGAGGCGGCAGATAAGGCAACGTGACATTCTGCCGGTCGTGCCAATTTTCGGGTGTGCCACGCTAGGCAACGCGGAGGAGGCTGCTCCGTGCCACTTTGGGTAACGCAGAGGGGGATGCTCCGTGCCACTTTCCCCCTCTGGGCAACTTGGTTCGGCCTCCTCTCGTGGAAATCCCTACTTCGCACTAGTTCGGCCTTTCCCCGGGCCCTTTCTACGTACGTATGACACTCTAAAACTCTCAACCAACATATAAATAGGCCAACTAAACGTTAGAAACTTACGGGGTGTAACATCTATATACTATTAAGATATAAAATGATATCCAAGAATATATAGCGATAAATCTATTTAATGTCTTCTAAATCTATACAGATATATATTGAAAAATATTTTAGATTAAACCAAACCGTTTGCTAAAGTAGTATATTATATATTATTTCCTAAAATCGTGTCGTTCTAATTATTAGTATTTTTTGAAAGTTATTAGATTTTTATATTAAATCTTTAAACTGAAAATGAATTTGAATTACTCTAACTTATTCAAATTTAAGTTAAAAGATAAATATTGAGTCCTAAAAATGTGCAATGTTTGAGAATTTTTTAATTGAAAGTTATCAAATGTTTATATTAACTATTTAAACTGAAAAATAAATTATAATTAGACTAACTTATTTGAATTTAAGTTAAAAGATAAATATTGAATCCGAAAAATGTAAAATCATAATCTACGACACATTTGAGACTCTCTTTGTTTGGATTTTTGAATACTAACTATATATTTAAAAATTTAAACTAAAACATAAATTAGATGAAAATACAGAGATGACCTTTGACATATTATAATTTACATTATTTAGGCAGAGCCAAAACTTACATAAAATTCTTATTGCTTTTAAAATATTTTCTTGCTAGCTGGACACTATATTTTTATCAAAAAATTTAAAATTTATCTATATCTGTATTTATATATAATTAAAGGAGATGCAAAAAAATCCTCTTCAATAAAATAGGACTACAAAATATTTCTAAAAATTTCAATAAGAAAATTGGGCAATTAAAAATATATAAGGTTACGCCAAATCATAAGCTAAAGTAATCACTAGGTAAAATGAATAAAATATAATTTAAATTTATAAATGAAGAAAAGGAGAAAATATTAGTCATTGTTGAATTTAAATTTTTTATGATACAAATAATTTACGATCCAAATTTTAAGATAATATTTAATTTATTAAAAATGAATGAATTCAAGCAACAAATTGTATATATATGTTACACCCCATAAATTCTCGACATGTAGATGACCTATTCGCATGTTGGTTAAGAGTTTTGGAATGCCATACATGCTAAGAAAAAGGCCCGGGGAAAGACCGGATAAGCGACACGTCGAACCATCACAAGAGGAGGCTGGATGACCTCCTCCGCGATGGCCAAAGTGTCACGGAGGCTCACCTCCGCGATGGCTAGAGTGTCACGAAGGCTCACCTCCACGATGGCCAACGTGTCACGGAGGCTCACCTCCGCGATGGCCAACGTGCCACGGAGGTGAGGTGCAGCCCCAAGTATAAAAGCCTCTAGAATTCGATTTTAAGTGATAATTTCTTATAATTTCCAGAGAGAACGAAGGAAAATAGAGGGAACGAGGATTTTGAGGAATTTCCCTCTGATTACGCCGTTATACGCGGTCCAAACTCGGTATGACCTTGGGTGGTGAGGTATTAAGCAGCAAGGAGCATTCCTGCGGGTTTAGTTTCGTGAAATTCGTCAGGCGAACCATCGTGCTACCGAGCTAAGGTAAGTGGAATTGCTCCAAATTAGTGTCAATATATCCATAGCCCTAAAGTGAGTATTTCTCCCTTCTGGACTTTCGAGAAATAGCGAGTTTCTGGCTGTTTTTCGATAAGTCAAAGTTTGGGCTATATATATATTAAAAGTGAAATTTTATTTTAGAATATTAATGTTTTTAGTCCTAATTGATATATATATATATATATATGGATGCAGTTGAGAGAAATAGCGGAATATTGACCGAATTAAACCAATTAGCCGGGAAATCAGAAATGAAGGTATGTAAAGCTAGTTCTTCGGCAAGATAGCAATCACAGTATAGTAAACAAAGTAAAGTCTAGAAGAAGGAACCTGGAAGTCGAGAATTGAGTCCAGTATGAATTCAGCAGGCATGTTTATAGTATTATGTTGTATTCAGAATAAAAGTTAGTAAAGCAATATCAGACAGTCAGATAATATTTCAGATACAGTAGAGCTCAGTATGAGAATCTGTTTAATGTAGAAATGAGTTCAGAATAAGAAATTAGAATACAGATAATATTTTCAGATCGAACATGCTTGCTATACGTAATTATTCTTTGTTGAGACCTGTTTGTTCTATGAGGGCACCCTTAGAGCTTCCTTGCCACCCCAGGGTTAATATTTATGTCGACTCGCCCGCCAGAGGGTGAGGATACATCACTCCAAGGAGTGGCATGCCGTCCGCAGTAGGACGAAGATGGGATGCAGCATTCCCCATATCAGGCTGATCAGCATAGCATTATAGCTTACCCTGTCGAGCGCTTGCTCCCAGGGGGCAGATTATAGAGACAGCTACAAATTGCAGTTTACAGTTACAGGAGTCCTCCAGACTCAGATACAGTTATAGTCAGGGGCCCAGAGAGCCCAAGCTACATACCCAGGGGGCCGGTAGAGATGCTCATAGTTAGTAGGCGAGTGGAGTGATTTACTTTTGGATGGTTTTGACCTGGGTAGGGGTATATAGATTGTGTGTTGGTTGGCACCTTCCGACTTATGGGGGCTGGTATAGGTCCATGTATGTTATATATGTATATACATGTGATTTATTAGCTGATAGATAGCAGGTCGCCACGTCGACAGGTACGCTTCTACCTTACCTTCAGTACATATAAGCTTATTTCAGATCCCACTAGCCTAGACAGTTTCAGCTACTTTTTGCTATTCAGAACTACCAGTATTATTGTTTATATTCAGTTATTTTCAGTTTGCTTTACATACTCGATACTAGTGGTACTGATGCCCATTTGGGGAGCTGCATTACTTGCCTGCAGGTACTCACAGATGAGGAGTCAACCCCTCGTGATTCCAGTCAGCACAGAGTCATCAGCTCCTATCATCCGGAGCTCGATAGTCATAGGTCTACTCTATTTTCTTTTAGTATATAGTACGGCTAGGCCGGGGCCCTGTCCCGACCATCTCATCAGTATTCTTAGAGGCTTGCAGACTGCATATTTCCCTATGGTTAGTTTTGCCAGTCGTGTGAGGCCCTGCGTATGTTTTAGTTGTTTATGTTGGCCGTGTGGGGCCTTATCCAGTTAGTAGTTGGTGACCTTGCCAGTCATAGAGTAGTTTAGCTTCTGATTCAGTTCTCAGTGAAAACTAGTCAGCATGGTGGCCTTGTCGGCCCGCATAGGTTCCCTTATATTGATGCGATTCTGGTTAGCTGTTGTTGTTATACAGGTGGCTATAGGCCTAGCCAGTCGGGGGCTGTATTTACAACCGCTATATAGCCCGTTGATTCCGTGAATCAGAATTAGAGCCAGCCAGGCACCAGAAGTTCTTAGGCTCAGTAGTCTAGCAGTTTAGGTCCTAGTAGGGCACCGGGTGCTAGTCATACCCCCAAGGTGGGGCGTGACAAACTTGGTATCAGAGCAAGTCGTATCTTAGGGAGTTTACAAGGCATGATAGGATGGTTACTCTTTCTTCACATTCAGTCGTGCTATAGAGCGATATAGTATAGGGTTGAGTCCCTAAAACTTATCATACTCTTTGAATATAGATACAAGTTAGATCAGCGATATCCTATCACAGGCAGAAGATCAGATATAGCAACAGGAGAGGGCACCAGCCAGTTACAAGGTAACTACAGCAGCAGGAGGAGGTATCAGGGACCTCCCAATGTGATACCTTTATCAGTACCATCCCCAGTATATGTCGATAACTTTAGAGTAGGAAGTCAGAAGCATAGCCAATATTAGATTATCAGATAGGTGTGAGAAAGAGAGGGAAATGTAGGATTCCCACCTCCATCCTTTCAGATGTGGTACTGTTCCATGTTTTGTTTCGCTGCAATAAGTTCCTACCTCTTAGTTTTGATTCCAGTATAGCAAAGGGCATAAGGATTGAGGCGATGTTGTCCAAAGTAAGCAGTAAGTGAAAATGGATTGGTTGATTCCAGAAAGTGTTAGAAGGAGTAAGGAGTCCCTATGATTACGTAAGTTGTGCAGACCCTCACGGTAATAAGTCAAAAGAGTGAGTAAGACTATTAGCTTACCCGAAGTGGGTGTAAAGGACCTTTCATTGATGAACTCCTAGAAATTGTTAAGTTCAAGTCAGAAAAAGGCTGAGTCCACCATAACACGCTAATAACGGTAGGATGTACCTGCAAGATAATAGTTATGATTTCAGTTGTGATATCGAAAGGTAGGGAGGTCATATGAATCAGATGGGTTCGACTGCAAGCCAAAAGAAGTATAGGCTGAGACTTGACCAGTAACCTTATTGACAATGTAAGGCAGGTACCTTGAACCCCAGAGCTCAGCTTAAGCAAGATAAGGGGAAGAAGCAGGAATACCAGATTTTGAGGGGAAATTAGAATCACCTCCATATTGAGAGAACATCGTGTATTAAGGACTAAGCCCTTGACTGACAGCTAAGGGACAGTAAGCTTATAGTCTAGAATGTTACGGTATGTCCGCCTAGGGGGAAGTTAAGAGACTGCTGACACAGAGACTCTAATCTAGTACGGCCTAGAGATCAGGCCCAGCAGACAGTCATGGGCCCTTAATATAAGACCAAGTAAGGCCATAAGGTTCGGATGTTGACCCCACGTTGTAAGAGTGGCGGAATTTCGAATAGCAGATCATAGCTAAAATGCGTGTGGTTGTTGCTTCTAGAATGGGACGAAAAATCTAATGAAATGGTACGAGAGGACAGGAGATATTATTAGACTGTAGAAGCAGTATATCAAATTTAGTAAAGCATGTCAGAGATTACGTATTACTAAAAAAATCCAGTATGTATGGTACGTAGTTGTTGATATGTTTATATACACATGCCAGATATGTTGTAAGTAGTTTCCAATAGGGGTTACAGTCACACAGGTAGATCGTACTGTAGGACCCCTCGCCAAGAAGGGGGCAGGTAAGTGTGATTCACGTATGAAGTCATAGAAACTTTCTCAATTCCCAGTTTATTGTGTTAATGGACTTACATGCTTGTTGCCAGATCTAGACTTCAGAAGCTCACAAGAGTTAGCAGTCTGAATCAGGTAGTTAGATGATACGGGCGCAGTTAGACGGTCTAACGACCAGCTAGCGCCTGTATTAGCAGGGGAGCATCCCTAATGATCATTAATGTGATCACATATGCCAGAACCATAGATAGAAACTGACTAAGCATATTTCAGAGGTTGGTAACACCAGGATTCTCCAACATGTTAAGTAGTCGTACATTGCTTTCCCAGCCTTGTAGGTGAGAGCCAGCCTTAGTCAATCTAGCAGTTATCATGTAGAACACCCTGCAAGTCAGCCAGCCGTCCCAGTCAGACAAACCCATGGGTACCCCAAGGAGGAGTCCACATCAGTAGTTAGTGATGGACTAGTGCCTCAACTGGTTCTCATAAGATATTCGGGTACAGAGTCCTAGGAGAGGCCAGTCTTTACAGAATTGCATATAAGACCAAGAATTTCTCAGAATAGCAGTATAGATCCGAGTGGATATGAACCAGGCATAAGGAATTGGTAGTACTCTGCTAGTCATAGTATTTACTAAGACAAGAAAATCGGTAGGTTCCCTATGAAGATTCGGGGACTGATTGTCTGAGAGTAAGCCCGACTAAGCCCAACTCTATAGTTTTTCAATTAGAAGAGCAAAGCTGTTAGCTGTCCACAACTCCGCAGTTATACATGAGCTACAAATGTCCGAGTAGGACATTTAGAGCTTTGTTAGATACTGCAGCATTCGGGTCATTCAACCCATCTATTAAGTTATTCACAATTATTCAGCCAGATTATTAGAGATCATGATCACTATCAGCATCCTCTGATCAGATATGTGCACATGGTGTGCGGACAGCATACAGATTATCCCAGCAGCAAGTAGCATTAGCATGCGGCCCAGAAGGCCAGATAATCTCTAGTTATACAGATAGATTACTTGTCGGTTTCTCCAGTATAATAAACCAGTATGACCGTCAATTATTTGTCGAGTTCTCTAAATGTGAATATTTTGTATCAATCAAGAAGGGTCAATGTAGTAACAAACACCCTTAGCCATAAATCTATTGACCGAATTATGCCAATTAGCCGGGAAATCAGAAACGAGGGTATGTAAAGCTAGTTCTTCGGCAAGATAGAAATCCCAGTATAGTAAACAAAGTAAAGTCTAGAAGAAGGAACCTGGAAGTCGAGAATTGAGTCCAGTATGAATTCAGCAGGCATGTTTATATTATTATGTTGTATTCAGAATAAAAGTTAGTAAAGCAATATCAGACAGTCAGATAATATTTCAGATACAGTATAGCTCATTATGAGAATCGGTTTAATGTAGAAACGAGTTCAGAATAAGAAATCAGAATACGGATAGTATTTTCAGATTGAACATGCTTGCTATACGTGATTATTCTTTGTTGAGATCTGTTTGTGCTGAGGGCACCCTTAGAGCTTCCTTGCCGCCCCAGAGTTAATAGTTGTGTCGACTCGCCCGCTAGAGGGTGAGGATACGTCACTCTAAGGAGTGACATGCCGTCCGCAGTAGGACGAAGTTGGGATGCAGCATTCCCCATATCAGGCTGATCAGCATAGCATTATAGCTTACCCTGTCGAGCGCTTGCGCCCAGGGGGCAGATTACAAATACAGATACAGATTGCAGTTTATAGTTACAGGAGTCCTTCGAACTCAGATACAATTATAGTCAGGGGGCCAGAGAGACCAAGCTGCATAGCCAGGGGGCCGGTAGAGATGCTCGTAGTTAGTAGGCGAGTGGAGTGATTTACTTTTGGATGATTTTGACCTGGGTAGGGGTATATAGATTGTATGTTGGTTGGCACCTTCCTGCTTATGGGGGCTGGTATAGGTCCTTGTATGTTATATATGTATATACATGTTATTTATTAGCTGATAGATAGCAGGTCGCCGCGTCGCCAGGTACGCTTCTACCTTACCTTCAGTATAGATAAACTTACTTCAGATCCCGCCAGACTAGACAGTTTCAACTACTTTATGCTATTCAGAACTACCAGTATTATTGCTTATATTCAGTTATTTTCAGTTTGCTTTACATACTCGGTACTAGTGGTACTGACGCCCATTTAGGACGCTGCATTACTTGCCTGCAGGTACTCACAGACGAGGAGCCGACCCCTCTTGATTCCAACCAGCACAGAGTCATCAGCTCCTATCATCCGGAGCTCGATAGTAAGAGGTCTACTCTATTTTCTTTTATTATACAGTACGGGTAGGCCGGGGCCCTGTCCCGACCATCTCATCAGTATTCTTAGAGGCTTGCAGACTGCATATTTCGCTGTGGTTAGTTGTGCCGGTCGTGTGAGGTTGCGTATGCTTTGGTTGTTTATGTTGGCCGTGTGGGGCCTTATCCAGTTAGTAGTTGGTGACCTTGCCGGTCACAGAGTAGTTTAGCTTCTGATTTAGTTCTCACTGAAAACTAGTCAGCATGGTGGCCATGTCGGCCCGCATAGGTTCCCTTATATTAATGCGATTCTGGTTAGCTGTTGTTGTTGTACAGGTGGCTATAGGCCTAGCCGGCCGGGGGCTGTATTTACAGCCGCTATATAGCCCGTTGATTCCGTGAATCAGAATTAGAGCCGCCAGGCACTAGAAGTGCTTAGGCTCAATAATCTAGCAGTTCAGGTCCTAGTAGGGCACCAGGTGCCAGTCATACCCCCCAAGGCGGGGCGTGACAATATAGATGTGTCACTATTAAAAATATAAGTAAAATACCCGATGAAAAAAATTAATTAAAATATCAAGATGGAAAAAATCACAAAGAGTGGGATAAAGATAATATGAAGATAGTTATACTTTATATTAATATACAAAATAAATAAAATAAATAAATAATTCTCACAAATATTATTGAAAAGTTATGAATTCATATTCACAACAGTGGTAATGCTAGATAGTTGATAAGATAATAACGAAAATAAGGAATATAAAAATTATTAACTGATACATGAGTCATTTTTTTAAAATTTTTAAAAAAAATTTTGTGATCGATATATATTAAATTGAAAAAATAAAATAACAGTTGAAATATTAATAAAATGATATAACATAATGTTTTTAAAAAAACATAATATCATTTGACATAATTAATTATTTAAATGTGGACGCGCAACCCGCTGGTATATATACTAATTGTTATCTAAAAGGAAAAGTCAGTACACAATAAAAATTTCACTAGGAAACAAAATATTGAGATATTCGTTAATTCTTGAAACTTCTGTAGAACTTTATATTGTCATAGTTGCATTAACATAACAAAATCTCAGTAAAATGGAGTTCCCGTTTTCCCAATTCTCTATATCTCTCATCTTTCGATTTTTTCTGGTCATAGCTATTAAGATTGAGAGATTTCAAGATAGGAAAAATGCCAAATTTTCCCTGGGCCACGAAAACTCTCTCTTATCAGTAACTTGCACCAGATAATGAGATCGTTGCTTCATATCATACATTGAGAGGCATGGCCAAGGTATATGGACCAATTATGCACCTTAGATTTGGATAAACCAACCCAAAATTAAATTTATATAATTCTTTAAAAATAACTTATACATTAAAATACTTATTGTAATATAATTTATTAAATATATTTTAAACTTTGTCATAGTTTTTATCTATCAATATATTATTTCAAATTTGGACTTCAGAATTTTAAAGGGTTAATAATTCAAATAACAAGCTTTTGCATGAATTTTCCTAAAAAGACACTGTCTTTAATCTTTTCCCCTCATATATACGCTCTTTAAATTATGCCCATCGTGTCAATTTAATGATTTTTAATCAACGAAAAAGCCCTTATTCTCTAGAAACCTATATTTTTTGTGTTCTTTTTATTTCACGTCATCTTCCCAATCTTTTTTTCTCTCTATCTACTCAGTATTTCATATTACCTTCATTCATCAGTTGTCGTTTATTTTTGCCGATTATTTTCGGATCTGTTTATTGCTGTCTTTAGGTATTTTATTCCACCTGTTTTATATTACTTTTTTTTTCAGTTCTTTTTTTACAAATTTTTGAGCTTCAGACCTAAAATGCGAAGTATTTCTATAATTTTCGTCTTAATTTTTGTTGAAGTTCATGCATACTGAGTATTATTTTTCATTTAAATTTGTTCAATATCTGATTTTACCAAAAATTTTTCTATAGGTAATTCTTAGTCTTTCAGGTATAACTTGTGCCTTAAGATATACATTTAATGCACACAATATGCCTGTGAAGCATATTCAATGTATAATTCATACCTAAAGGCATAACTTTAGCAGAAGTTATATTGCTCTTAGTCATTTTGAAACTTTGTCTTATATTTAAACTTTGCTGGCTAAGGCATAAATTGGATCAACAATTTAATTTTTTTAGTTTATGCCTTATATTCAATTTCTCCCTTTGCAGTGTAACTTTGCAACCTTATTAATATTTAAACTTTTCCCTATATTTATATTTTTCCGAGTAAGGTATAAATTGGATAAATATTTTAATTTTTTAAAATTATGCCTTATAATCAATTTCTGTCTTTCCAGGTGTAACTTTAAAACCTTAATATTATTTAAATTTTTCCATTTATTCAAATGTTGTGGGGCAAGGTATAAATTATATGAACATTTTAATTTTTTGAAATTGTATCTTATAGTCAATTCCTATTTTTTCATGCGTAATTTTGTAACCTTAATATTATTGAAACTTTGTCGCATATTAAATATTTGCCGGTTCAGCCATACATTGGATAAATATTTTATTATTTTAAATTTTTGCCTTATATTTAATTTCTCCCTTTTCGAGGCGTAATTCGATATGTAGGCTTACTAAAATATGTCGTATTGTCAAAATATGCCGATTTAGTCATAAGTTGAATAAAACTTTACCCTAATTTCACAATTTTTTTATTACAATGTTGGCTTTTGTTTCTTTTCATAATTTCTTGTCGTTTCTTTATCAGTTGTTTGGTGTTTGCATATTTTTTATAAATTAAGCTTATATTTTTCAATCTTATTATGCAGGTTATTTGATCTCTCATTTCTACTTTGTCTCAATCTTTTCTTATCATGGTAGATGTTCATTATTTTTTTTAGCTTTAATATTTTTAAATATTATTTTATTCATATAATTTCTTAACTTTTTTTATTTATTTATTTTCTTACAGGATGGAGAAAATATGTTCAAGTTTGAATATTGGTTTGAGGCGCATGGGCACTGGAGTGGTGATTTCAGCTTTAACAAGTTGATTTCATCATTTCTGAGTGCCCCTAAACTGTGTATGCTGAAAAAAAAAACTTTTTGGACTTTTTTATAGACTTATATCAAATTGTAGTTTTTGATAGTATTTTTCATTGTTTACTTTTATCTCAAATTGTGTGTTATTAACTCCAGCTTGATCAAGTTCAATGTATTTGGCCGTGAAGTCATTTTTGATCGTGAGTGTTTCCATCTCATCATTAGTTTGAATATTTTTGGTGGTGATTTTAGTTGTGTATCTTCTATCCTAACAGATTACTGAAGCAATACTTCACAGACCATGAACGAATTAAGTTGGTTAAGTTGATGATACTCTTTGAGTTTTCATCAAGCAATCACACTTATGGATTTTGGGAAAAACCTATTGATCCTATTAGATTTGCTGAATTATATATAGTTGAAAGGGTATTGTTGGGTCGTGGTGAATCTTGTTTTGTAAATGATCAGATAATGAAAATAATTGATGATGATATTCTTCGATTATCTTTCCCTTAGGGTACGCTTGGGTTTGACTAGTTGGTGAAGTCAATCCGATATTATTTAAAGAGTTTGGAGGTAATGGATGATGGTAACCACTGTGATTATATGTTATCTGATTTTATGAACGCTTTAAATGTTTGTGCATTGGAGGTGTTCCCTACTTTCCGTTGTTATTCACATCATATGGGTTTGAAGATCCCGCATATGTTGTCTTAGGCCCCTGTGAAGCAGACTCTATATGAAATTATAATTGATAATTTAACATGCGGAACATGTATATGTGTATTTAAATTTTTGTTTTTTCCTTTTTTGATTTTCTTATCCTTTTGTGTTTTAAAGGTTTTTTTTTGGAATTTTTACCTCATTTTTATAGAGATTCAACAGTTTTCAAGTGAATGCTCTTGTTGCTATGGATAAAGAGAGGCAATATTTTTCAATCCCACTTTAATTTGATTCTGATTCAGCATGTTCTTCTTCTTCTATTGGTTCTTTGATTTCACATGATTTTCTTGATCACCTAGTTGATGTATGTATTCCTATTTATCAAGTCTTATGCTCATGTTAATTCTGAAAGGTGTTTTCTTTTATTTTTCTATGTTGTTTATAATGTTTTTATTATTGTGTTTTTTGTTATGAAGGGTGTTGTCTGCAACCTTAGAAAAGAAATGGCCGAACAATAGTTTACTTTACTTAATCTAATCACGGTTAGATGTTTTTTGTTGCCTACGATAATTTCTTTGTGATTATTCTTGCTGTTGGTTGTTCCTATTTGTTTAATTTTACTTTCATTATTTGCTATGTTGTATAAAAGTTGAAAAATAGATTTGACAGAGTGAAATGTCATGTTGGTGAATTGCACAACAATTTTTTTGATTTTATTAATATCATCAAGAGTCTACTTCATACATATGAAGCAAGAAAGTAAGAAGAAATTGTCGTTGAACACTCCAAAAAGGCTGTCAGCGTGTAGGATAAATCAACTTCCACCCCAAATGTTGATGCTAGTCGTATGCCCACTAAAGTTTTATATCATTTGTCTGGGAAGACTGAATCACTTTCTCAGGTTGAACTTGATCTTGCAATGGAAGTGGTAGCAATGCGTGCAGAAGAGGCAATAGTGCATGCCGAAAAACATGCACTTATTTTTCCCAACTAGAATGAAAGTTAGAGGAAGTTGATGTTGAACCCTCCAAAAAGGCTGTTAGTGTGCAGGATAAATTATCTTCTAACCCAAATGTTGATGTTTGTTGTGCGCCCATTGAATTTTTAGGTCATTTGTTTGGGAAGACTGACACACTTTCTCAGGTTGAACTTGATCTTACAATGGAAGCGGCAGCAGTGCATACAGAAGAGCCAGCAACGTGTGCCGAAAAACATGTATTATATTCTGCCCAACTAGAAAATGAACTTAAATGTGGACTTATTTATTTGAGCACACCTAGTTACTGTGGTGATAAAACAGTATGTTCATTTTTCTTGACTTAATTTTTTGAGTTTTTTCCTATTTTTTCTTAGTTTTAATGTGATTTTCAATATGTAACAATATGTTGTATTTTTTGTAGGATGTTGATGGTAATCTTTTGGAGTCTGAACATGTTGGTCATTCCGATAGTGTACTGTAATAAACGCCAGAAAATTGATGAGGGAAAGAAACTTGATGCAGATGCTCCTTGTTTTAATTTGATTACACCACCTGAGAATAGAAGATTAAGTGTGGGAATTGATATATATTGTTTTGCAGAAGATGTGTGAAAGAAAAATATTATTTATTAATATGTCGATTTTACTACAAATATTTATCTTTGTATATATTAATCTTTTTTTTCCACAAGTTTGAACATATTTAATTATATATGCATTTTTGAGTTTATATATATATATATATATATATATATATATATATATATATATATATAAATATAAGTTCACGTGCTTAAGTTCTGCACAATTATTTAGTTATGTCTTACAATAAATCTTGCTCGGTGCTTTGGGGTACGGGTAAAAACCGACACGCAAGTGCACGTGGTCAAACAAGTAATAAAGTGGCTAAGTAGCCAAGTATCGATCCAAGGAGGCTCAAGATATGTAAAATTGCCTAATTTACTATATTTCTATTTAACTTCTAATTATGCTAACAACAACGTACCCAAGAGTAATTGAATTTTTGTTTCTAAACTATATACTACAATTAATACAAACTATTTACTTTTGAATTCAGACAATGGATATGAACATGCCAAGGTTAAGAACAAGTAATGAACTTGATAATCATGATAATTTTGGTTAATTCTCTTCTTCATGTTGCTAGCAAAGAACATTTGCCTAGAAATTAAAACTCTCGTATTTAATTTCACTTTAGAATCATAAACCATCCGTCTATATTTCTGTGATCAAATGCAATTTATGACCTAGCACTACAATTACGGTTCCTAATTTGACTAATACGGCTTTCAAGTATATTTCTATCAGGAAAGCACATCAAAACCCAATTTTTCCAAATCAAGTTAAGAACAATACCCTATTAATTCACAACTTTCCAATTTCTTGCTCTCTCGAGTGAAATTGGACTTTTTAGATACACATTAATGTTGGCCAATTACTAATGCAGTAAAGAACAAGAATTAATAGAACAACATTAAAGAAGAAGAATAAACCATATCAATGAAAATCAGAATTCGTTACACATGTTCAAAACCTCAGCAAGAAAGAGAATTAGCCACTCATTCTTGGATTGATCATCCTAAAATGAGTGTAAATTATACTTACAATTGATAGAAAGAAGAAAGGAAGAGAAGAAATCCCTTAGCTTTTTCAATCTTCAACTGCTACTAACCCACGTTCCTGGTCTCCACTCCTGAACTCAGTCTAAAAACTGAAAACTACTCAAAATAAACCTAAGTGTGCTATTTATACTAGTGGGAAATTTTTCCCGGAATAACAAGCAACGTGTCACGGAGGCCAACGCGGAGCAATGCCTCCGTGACACGGCGTGGACGCGGACCCTCACTGGAATTTCCAGGGTCCAGTAATTTAACCTCAACATGGCACGGAGGCCATCGCAGAGGCCTATCTCCGTGCCACGGAGCTGACGCGCAGGCACACTGGAAATTGCAAATTTAATTCCTGCTCAGGCAGTGTGCTACCGCGATGGTAGCGTGGCACGGAGCCATCGTGGAGCCCCTATAAATCCTGCATTCCCGGGTCTTTTCCACGCTCGCATCCAAGTCCAACTCCGACATAGTTCCAACATGCATTTTAGCTCCTAAAAATCACATTTTCCTGCAAAACAAATGCTAATCATGTTGGTTAGTATAAATTCGCATTTTATTACCAATTACATGATATTATATACACATTGCACAACAAACAAGGTAAAAATGATACGTTTGAGTATCACTTGGGCATATAAATCTGCCCAAGATCACTTACCCCACACTTAAATCCTTGTTCGTCCTCGAACAACACATACACAACTCATGCAAATTACATCCCAACTTTCGTCATATGGTGCAACAATTTACGCTACGGTCATACCGATTATTCAATTTTTGCAAATCATCAAGAAAACATGCTTGGTCGTACAAGACAATGACCTTAATACATCAAGGCTTCCTAGACTTTTAAGAATTGATTCTTGATATCGGCAAACTCATGCAAATCAACTAATCAAGAAATCCGACACGAAAATCAATCTTTCATCAAGCATGTGCCCTCACAACTCGAGAGAAACTTCCCCTTTATGTTCATGCAACACACAAACATGCAAGTAGGGGCATATAAAAATTAATTTCACTCTCTCTCCCAAAAGAATTCACATGCATCATGTCATGACCCATAGGCTTGCCCTTAGTGTATTACTCCACTAATATAAAGAAATGCAATGTAGGATCAAATAGGACTTTTAATGGGTTGTAACGGGGCTATGGATCTAGTATGCATATATTGGATTAGCCAATAATAATCGCTAGCATCCTTAAGCGCCTTTTCAACTCATTCCCATCGACTCATGGACATTGTTCCTCTCTTTTCTCTTTTTCTCCCATTCATGCTGGTTTACTTTCATACATCCCATTTCATCAACCACACTTGACACAAAACAGAGGGTTTTCATGTACCCTCAATATCAATTAATTACAACAACTGCCTCTTCAACGTCATCTTTTCTTTCCTCACTTTGCTTTTCTTTTTCTTTTCACTCTTTTCACTCTTTAACACTTTGGGAAACATTTTCTGTTCTTTGTAAGCGCTTAAGAGCTTCTTTTAGACTTTAAGGCCAATGAAAAGAAGGAATAAAGCTTAGTTCATACAATTTTGGTCAAAAGAAAGAAATCGGCTAAAGGCTCAACGGGCTGACTAGGGTATACAACATATAAAAAGGTAGAATTTGACAAGAAAAAAAATATGGAAACTATCGGTTAAAACAAAGAAATTCCTACATCCTTTCCAACACTACACCTCCTTCATTTCGCTTCGTATGCACACCAGACAAGTTCTAGACAATTCACAATGACATGGAATAGCAAATCCTCACTTCACACTTCATGCACATGCTCGAATCAAGATGCATTCACAGACTCTCTAATTAGTCAATTACATGAATTCAAGATTAAGCCTCAATCATAATGAACCAAATTCTATAGCCTAGGTAACTCAACATATTTACAGAATTTCATGCTTTCAAAGGAATCATTTTCACATTTTGAACATCAATTACAACACGCAATGAAATTTTAGCAACCATTAGCAACTACAGTTCATTGATGCAATCCACCAATGAAAACTAAAAAAAAACAAATAAAAATCCTACTCCTACCGACTACATTTCCCTTAAGACAGTCGTCATCCATCCATCATAGGGAACGGTCACTAACTATGACATCGGTTCAATGGGACTATTCTCGGTAAAAGAACCGAAAACAAACTCCGAGAAACCTAAAAAAATAAAAATCGAAATTTTTTTTGCAACACATCGATCATTTCGATAGAAAGAAAATATTTACAAGTGCAATATATTTTCGCAAAAATTTTGAAAAATATCGATCATGTCGATAGAGAAAAAAAATTATTTACAAAATTTACAAAATATTTACCATTGCAACCATAACTTTCAAAAGCACACATCATTAGCCACAAAACAAATATATATGTACATCACAAATCAGTTCACAACAGGGAAGGCACAACATACATAAACAGCAAGGAAAAATTATACAGCAATTTAGAGCCTTGACCTAGCACCTAACTACTCCCCACCCCACACTTAAATCGAACACTGTCCCCAGTGTTCACAAAAATACAACGCACAAAATTTGGGTGGTGGAACTCCCTCCTTAGTCGAAATATTCGACTTCTTCATCCGGTGCTGCGGCCTCGTCGCCCATGTCTGAATCAGCTCCATCGTCGTCATCAGACTCCACATCAGAGTCCTCACGACGTGTCTCCTCATCAGTAGGGACATCATCGTCTGTCGGCTCCACAAAGGCTGGCCCCACCTTACATAAGGCTCTGGCGTTCTCGCCAAAGGGGTAGTCTAGCTCCAGCTGCCATAACTCCTCCTCGGTGGCTGGTCTCCCACCTATCCATAGCTGCAGCATCTGCATGCCGAACATACGGGCCATGTACTGATCGTCACGAGCATGTCGCTCGCCCAAAGTCAGCACGGGTCCATGTGTAGTGTCGGGGGCCTTAGTCTTTGTCACATCAAGGGCCCTCCGCTCCAGCTGCGGAATGTAATCTAAGGCTTCTTCCTCAATGTCGAGGACTCGGAGGAAGGTGGTGATGAGTCCGCCAAACCCGTATCTGTGACCCTGGTGCAGTCTGGCTCTTTTCATGGCGGATATTATGACCGCCCCAACATTAGTCTCAAGCCCTTTCATAAGGGCATACACCAAGCAGACACGGTCCCGAGTCACGTCTGTCATATGAACTCCCGGGATCAAGCACGAACATACTATTTTTAGCTAGATTCTGGCCTCCCTGTTCATCTGCGAATAGGGCAGAGTCTGGTGGTAACCCCTCTCCTTGTGTCTACTCCATCGGACTGTGGATCGAGCCCCACACAACGTACGTCTGATGTCGGCGTACGGTGGGGTGATGTTTAGCTGGCGGAGAACGTGGGCGTCTGTGTCCCGCGCTCCAACGATGGCATTCAGCTGCTGGGGTTCCAGAGTGACAATCTGCCCTCTGATTTTAATAGTGTGGCTTCTGATGGCCGGGTTCCAGTTGGCATAAAATTCCCGGACCAAATGAAGGTTGCACTCCTTGGGCTCCTGAAAAATAAAGCTGAGCCCAGCTGCCTCAATCCTCTGTACAATGCGAGGGAACTCCTGTGCAAGTGGTTCCCTAGCAATATGTTCCTCGGGGAAGTACTTGTTCTCCTTATGCTTTGCGTACCATTTCTTCCCTTCATCGGTGACCCATCGTGTTCCGTATCGGCGGTGTTGGCCGCGCGGAACAGCGGGTGCAGTTGGGACTGCAGTGCCCAGTCTCATCCGTTTCCTTCCGGTGCCTGAGGTAGAAGCACCCTTGCCTTTGTCTTGCCTGCTAGCCATTGTACCTGTCAATTTACACAAACAAGCACAACGTTAAGCTAAATAGTTGTTAGCTTCGGCTAAGGTTGGGTTACACAAAATTTACCCCACACTTAGTCCTTAACAATATTTACAAAATTTCAGCAAGGATAGCTCTATTTACAACCCCAAACACAAACAACTATACACATATTGCTTAGTGCGTTCGTAACAAAATTTCGACAGCATAACGGTTAGCGTACTACTCAGACTTCATACAACGAATTCCCAATCCTACTATCGCTAGCAATTCAACCATCGCACAAGCAACAAAACAACCACAAACTAAAAACAACTAGAAAAATATTTTATATACAAGCTAATCTAACAATCTAACCAATTCACACATTATGCATTTTCCCACAAAAATTCGAGAATTAATCGTCTTTTAACAGTTATACAAGATTTACCACGACTTATCTCAAATAATAACCACACCCCGACATCAATTTCACCAAACTATCAAGTTGCCCAAGTCGAATTCAACAACCCAAGCCCTAAAATACAATTCGACAATCAATTTCGAATTATTTACATAATCGACAAGTTCAAACGCCAAATACAACAATCCGAACAAAAATCAATCACAAAATAATTCAATATCATGTTCAATTTCTACCTAGGGTGATATTTCTCACCTTATATGCCCAAATTTGACAAATATCGCCAAAAAATTGAGTTAGACGATGAAAACATACCTTAGAATTGAAGAATCGAAGAAACTTGACGTTTTTCTTTGCCTATCAACGTGGCACGTTGCTTGGGGAGGGGAAAATGGGTGTTTGGTCGCGGAGGGAAGAGGGAATGGGGGAATTTGGGGCGAAATCGGGGTTATTATTTAAAGGAAACACGCGGGTCACCCGGAAACCCGGTGTGACCCGGCACTGGATAAAGGGCAACGTGTCACGGAGGGTAACGCGGAGCCCCTCCTCCGTGACACGGAGCCAACGCGTTGGCTTACTGGAATTTTGAAAAATCCAGATTTGCCTTCAACGTGTCACGGAGGCCAACGCGGAGCATTGCCTCCGTGACACGGCGCCAACGCGCCAGTGCTCTATTTCACTAATAAATTTAATTTTCATACTTCGCCTCATTTTCTCGATTCCATGTATATTTCCTCCGTTATACCTGAAAATCACCTCACTAAACAAAAATTGGTTAAATTAATAGATTTCCCTAACTAAAAATAAAAGATACTAACTAAAATGCAAATCTAAACCTAGTCAAGAAAAAGAAAAGAAAAGTAAAAATTATTTACACTAAAAAGAAAGAAAGAAAATATTTTTCACGGGTTGCCTCCCGTGCAGCGCCTGGTTTACCGTCGCGGCTCGACGTCCTTTAAGCTCATTTATCTACTAGGGAGATGGACGATTTGTCCCGATCATGATCATCCCCCCAGTAGTGCTCTACCTTATCCGGTGGCATACCTAGTAACTCTCGGGAATCACTCAATCTGTTAGCCTTCCCATGATCAATTACGTTGATCACCGAGAGATCCTTATAAATAGTCGGGAGCTTAGGTACCTTGTACACGTCGAACACTTCGACCTTGTCATGTGCTCGCTGATCTTGGGCAGATTTATATGCCCAAGTGATACTCAAACGTATCATTTTTACCTTGTTTGTTGTGCAATGTGTATATAATATCATGTATTTGGTAATAAAATGCGAATTTATACTAACCAACATGATTAGCATTTGTTTTGCAGGATAATGTGATTTTTAAGAGCTAAAATGCGTGTTGGAACTATGTCGGAGTTGGACTTGGATGCGAGCGTGGAAAAGACCTCGGATGGCATATTTTACACTGGCTCCGCGATGGTGTCGTGCCACGCTGCCATCGCGGTAGCACACTGCCTGGAGAGGAAATTAATTGGCAGATTCCAGTGAGGCCTCGCGACAGCTCCGTGGCACGGAGACAGGCCTCCGCGATGGCCTCCGTGCCACGTTGAGGCTAATTATCCGGACCATGCAATTTCCAGAGAGGGTCCGCGTCCACGCCGTGTCACGGAGGCAGTGCTCTGCGTTGGCCTCCGTGACACGTTGCTTGTTATTCCGGGAAAAATTTCCCACTAGTATAAATAGCACACTTAGGTTATTTTTAAAGGAGAGTTTTTTAGTTTTAGTTTTTTTAGCCTGAGTTCAGAAGTGGGGGCAGGAACGTGGTTTTGTGGCAGTTGAAGAATAGAAAAGATAAGAGTTTTCTTCTCTTCCTTTCTTCTTTCCTTCAATTGTATGCATGATTCACACTCATTCTAGGATGATTAATCCAAGAATGAGTGGCTAATTCCTTTCTTGCTGAGGTTTTGAACTTGTGTAATGAATGTTGGTAATAATTGATATGGTTTCTTTTTCTTCTTGCATGTTGTTCTATTAATTCTTGTGCTTATTACATTCTTGATTGGCCACCATTAATGTATATCTAAAAAGTCCAATTTCACTTGAGAGAGCATGAAATTGGAAAGTTGTGAATTAATAGGGTATTGTTCTTAACTTGATTTGGGAAAATTGGGTTTTGATGTGCTTTCTTGATAGAAATATACTTGAAAGCCATATTAGTCAATTTAGGAACCGGAATTGTAGTGTTAGGTCATAAATTGCATTTGATCACAGAAATGTAGACGAATGGTTTATGAATCTAAAGTGAAATTAAATACGGAAGTTTTAATTTCTAGGAAAACGTTCTTGGCTAGCAATATGAAGAAGAAGATGACCAAATTATCATGATTATCAAGTTCATTACTCGTTCTTAACCTTGGCATGTGCATATCCATTGTCTAAACTCAACGTAAATAGTAGTTATTAATTTTAGTAGATAATTAGTTTAGAAACAAAACTCACTCAAATCTTGGTTGGATTGTTGTTAACATAGTTAGAAATAGAATAGAGATATAGTAAACTAGGCAGTTTTGCATATCTAGAGCAGCCTCCTTGGATCGATACTTGGCTACTTAGCCACTTTATTACTTGTTTGACCACGTACACTTGCGTGTCGGTGTATAATATCTACCGAGCAGCAGAGCGCGAGCAAGTTTTTGGCGCCGTTGCCGGGGAGGCTAGGTGATTTGTAAAATTTTGTTTAGTGTAAATTTACTGTATTTGTATTTTTATTTTCTTAAGTGTTAACAACTTGGTCTTAGCCTGTATTTTGCAGATTTTTATTTCTGTGAACACTGGCAAGGGACAAGGAGCTGGTGGAATCTTACTTAGAGCCAGAACGTGAATTGCACAGTCAACGTAGTGAAGCTCTTCGGAAGAAGTTGCAGTTGCTCAAACAGTCAATGATGGAGCAACCCAATCCACCAGTTGTGCGGGCAGTGTTAGTGCCCGAGGAAGTAGCAGCCAGGCCAGTTCGCGAGGTGGCAATCCCACACGCTAATAATGTACATTCCAGCATCCGCAAACCAGAGCCTGGGGGGAGATTTGAGTTAAAGCAAAATATGGTGCAACTTTTGCACACTAGCGGGCAGTTTACCGGTCTCCCTCACGAAGATCCGCAACAACATCTCCAGAACTTTTTGGAGATAAGTGACACTTACATCCCCGCTGGAGTGTCACCTGATTATGTTCGGCTCACCTTATTTCCATTTTCCTTACTTGGTGAAGCCAAGAGGTGGTTAAAAGCTGAACCACCCAACTCTATATCAACGTGGGATGATCTTGCAAAGAAGTTCTTGATCAGATTTTTCCCTTCAGGTAAAACAGCTAAACTTAGAAGTCAGATTCTAAGTTTTAAACAGAGGGAAGGAGAAAATCTTTATCAAGCCTGGGAAAGATTCAAGTCCATGTTGCGGGACTTTCCTCATCATCATCAGTCAAATGAGGTGTTGGTCCAAACTTTTATTGAGGGTTTGGAACCCCACACTAAAATTTTGTTAGACTCAGCAGCTGGAGGGCAAGCGCTGGAGAAGACTTATGAGGAGCTGTACACTTTGCTCAACCGAATTTCACAAGGCAATCCGGAATGGAATGCAGATTCTTCAAGAGGTGGAGCAAGGAAAGCAGCGGGAGTGCTTGAAGTGGATGGATTCACAGCTATCGCTGCTCAGATAGCTGCTTTGCAAAATCAGTTAAACACTCACTTCAGCAATATGAATTTGAACCAGCCTTCAGCCTTAGTTAATGCAGTCCAACAGATGTGGTGTGAAGTGTGTGGTAGTAGTGAGCATTCAGCCGAATGCTGTGGTGCAAATCCTGATTCTGTCAACTTTGTGGGAAATGCACAGAGGAATCAACAGCAGATTGGCGGTGGCTACAACTCGAATTGGAGGAATCATCCAAATTTTTCGTGGGGTAGAAACAATCAACAAGGTCAAGGTTCAGGGCAGGGTATGCACAGAAACCAAGGAGGGCAACAAGGCTATCAGAATCAGTTTAGAAATCACAATGCCCCTCCTCCACCACCATCACCGACTATTGAGAAAATGTTCAAGACCATGATTGCCAACCAGGCACAATTGCAGGTTGACTATGTCAAACTGGCGGCCGAAGTAAAGAACAATCAATTGGCAACCAAGGCTCTTGAATATCAGTTTGGGCAATTTGCTAGTGCCCAAAATACTAGACCAAGGGGAGGACTACCTAGCGACACGGATCCCAATCCTAAGCAGGTAAATGCAGTGACCACGAGGAGTGGATTACAATTAAAGGAGGTGGAACCGGAAAGACCTCCTCAGAAGTCAGGAGCAGCAGATGTTGAGGGAGAACAAACCTCAGATACGGGGAAGACCAAAGAAGCTGAACCAACAAGGCCTCCACCCCCGTTCCCTCAATGACTTAAGAAACACAAGGAGGAGGCGTGTTTCCAAAAATTCATGGAGGTACTTAAACAGGTACATGTTAACTTATCTCTTGTTGATGTCTTGCAGGGTGTGCCAAAATATGCAAAGTATATCAAAGACATCGTGGCCAACAAAAGTCGCTTGACCGAGTATGCCACGGTGGCTTTAACGGAGGAATGCACATCCCATATTCAGAACAGGTTGCCCACTAAACTGAAGGATCCTGGAAGTTTTACTATCCAGCTGACGATTGGGCAAAGTATCCGAGCTCGTGGGTTATACGACTTGGGGGCAAGTATAAATCTGATGCCATCTTCGGTATTCAGAAAGTTAGGGCTAGGGAGTCCTAGACCTACAACAGTGATCTTGCAGCTAGCAGACAGGTCTTTAGCTAAGCCGGATGGCATAGTTGAGGATGTGCTAGTGCAGGTAGGCTCCCTCATTTTTCCGGTAGATTTCATTGTTATGGATTTTGAGCCAGATGCAAAAGTCCCATTTATTTTGGGACGACCATTTTTGGCAACCGGAAAGGCATTGATCGATGTAGCTGCGGGTCAACTCACGATGCGAGCACACGACAAGGTTGAGGTGTTCGACGTGTACAAGGCACCTAAGCTCCCGACTGTCTATAAGGAACTCTCGGTGATCAACGTGATTGATCATGGAAATGCAATTGGATTGAGTGATTCCCGAGAGTTACTAGGTAGGCCACCAGACAAGGTTGAGAACTACTGGGGAGATGACCATGATCGGGTCAAATCGTCCATCTCCCTAGTAGAAAATTGAGCATAAAGGCTGTCAAGCCGCGACGTTAAACCAGGCGCTGCACGGGAGGCAATCCGTGAAAAATATTTTTCTTTCTTTTTCCTTAGTGTAAAGTTTTTCTTTTAGTTTATTTTCTTTTCTTTTTCTTGACTAGGTTTAGATGTGCATTTTAATTAGTAAAATTTTTTAGTAGGGAATCTAGTCATTTAACCAATTTTTGTTTAGTGAGGTGATTTTCAGGTATACCGGAGGAAAAATACTTGAAATCGAGAAAACGAGGCGAGGTATGAAAAATAAAATTTGATAGTGAAACAGAGCACTGGCGCGTTGGCGCCGTGTCACGGAGGCAATGCTCCGCGTTGGCCTCCGTGACACGTTGAAGGCAAATCTGGATTTTTTTTAAAATTCCAGTAAGCCAACGCGTTGGCTCCGTGTCACGGAGGAGGGCCTCCGTGTTACCCTCTGTGACACGTTGCCCTTATCCCAGTGCCGGGTCACACCGGGTTTCCGGGTGACCCGCGTGTTTCTTTTAAATAAACCCCCGATTTTGCGCCCATTTTTCCCCATTCCCTCTACCCTCCGCGACCAAACACCCATTCCCCTACCCCCAAGCTCCGTGCCACGTTAAGAGGCAAGGAAAACGTCAAGTCTTTATCGATTCTTCAATTCCAAGGTATGTTTTCATCGTCTAGCTCAAATTTTTGGCGATTTTTGTCGATTTTGAGCATGTGAGGTGAGATATATCACCCTAGGTAGAAATTAAACATGACGTGAATTATTTTGCGATTGATTGTGTTCGGATTGTTGTAGTTGACGAGTGAACGTATCGATTGATTGAATAATTCATTGTTGATTGTCGAATTGAGTTCTAGGGCTTGGGGTTGTTGAATTTTAACTTGGGTAACTTGATAGTTTGACGAAATTGATGCCGGGGTGTGTTTATTATTTGAGATAAGTCATGGTAAATATTGTATAATTGGTGAAAGACGACTAATTCTCGAATTTTTGTGGGACATTGCGTAATATGTGAATTGGTTGAATTGCTTAGATTAGTGTATATAAAATGTTTATATTGTTGTTTCTATTTTGTTGTTGTTATCGTTGCTAAGTGCTATGGGTGAATAGCTGTCGATAGTAGGATTGGGTTAGCTGTATGAAGTCTGAGTAGTTCGCTAGCCGTTATGCTGTAGAATTTTTGTTAACGCACTAAGCAATATGTTTATAGTGATTGTGTTTGGGGTGTAAATAGAGTTATCCTTGCTAACATGTTGTAAATATTGTTAAAGACTAAGTGTGGGGTAAATTTTGTTTAACCCGACCTTAGCCAAAACAACAAGTTTTTAGCTTAACGTTGTGCTTGTCTGTGTAAATTGACAGGTACAATGGCCAGCCGACAAGATAAAGGCAAGGGTGCTTCAACCTCAGGCACCGGCAGAAAGAGAATGAGACTGGGCACTGCTGTCCCAGCTGCACCTGCTGTTCCACGTGGTCAACACCGCCGATACGGAACACGATGGGTTACCGATGAAGGGAAGAAGTGGTACGCAAAGCATAAGGAGAACAAGTACTTCCCGGAGGAATATATTGCAAGGGAACCACTCGCACAGGAGTTCCCTCGCATCGTACAGAGGATTGAGGCAGCTGGGCTCAGCTTTATTTTTCAGGAGCCCAAGGAGTGCAACCTTCACTTGGTACGGGAATTTTATGCCAACTGGAACCCGGCCATCAGAAGCCACACTATTAATATCAGAGGGCAGATTGTCACTCTGGAACCCCAGCAGCTGAATGCCATCGTTGGAGCGCGGGACACAGACGCCCACGTTCTCCGCCAACTCAACATCACCCCACCGTACGCCGACATCAGACGTACGTTGTGTGGGGCTCGATCCACAGCCCGATGGAGTAGACACAAAGAGAGAGGTTACCACCAGACTCTTCCTTATTCGCAGATGAACAGGGAGGCCAGAATCTGGCTAAAAATTGTATGTTCGTGTTTGATCCCGGGAGTACATATGACAGACATGACCCGGGACCGTGTCTGCCTGGTGTATGCCCTTATGAAAGGGCTTGAGATTAATGTGGGGGTGGTTATAATATCCGCCATGAAGAGAGCCAGACTACACCAGGGCCACAGATACGGGTTTGGCGGACTCATCACCACCTTCCTCCGAGGCCTCGACGTTGAGGAAGAAGCCTTGGATTACATTCCGCAGTTGGAGCGGAGGGCCCTTGATGTGACAAAGACCAAGGCCCCCGACACTACACACGGACCTATGCTGACTATGGGCGAGCGACATGCTCGTGACGACCAGTATATGGCTCGTATGTTCGGTATGCAGATGCTGCAGCTACAGATAGGTGGGAGACCAGCCACCGAGGATGAATTATGGAAGCTGGAGCTGGACTACCCTTTTGGCGAGAACGCCAGAGCTTTATGCAAGGTGGGGCCAGCCTTTGTGGAGCCGATTGACGACGACGTCCCTACTGATGAGGAGACACGTCGTGAGGACTCTGATGTGGAGTCCGATGACGGCGAGGGAGCTGATTCAGATATGGGCGACGAGGCCGCAGCACCGGATGAGGAAGTCGAATATTTCGACTGAGCAGGGAGTTTCACCACCCAAAATTTTGTGCTTTGTATTTTTGTGAACACTGGGGACAGTGTTCGATTTAAGTGTGGGGTGGGGAGTAGTTAGGTGCTGGGTCATAGGCTCTAAATCTGCTGTATATTCTTCCTTGATGTTTATGTATGTCTGTGCTTTCCCTGTTGTTGTGAACTGATTTGTGAATGATGTGTATATATTTGTTTGTGGCTAATGATGTGTGTTTTTAAAAAAGTTATGGTTGCCTTTGTAAATATTTTGTAAATTTTGTAAATATTTTTTTTTCTCTATCGATATGATCGATATTTTTCAAATTTTTTGCGAAAAGATGTTGCACTTATCAACATATTTTGTAAATATTTTTTTCATCGAAATGATCGATGTGTTGCAAAAATTTTGAAGTTTTATTTTTGGGTTTCTCGGAGTTTGTTTTTGGTTCTTTTACCGAGAATAGTCCCATTGAACCGATGTCATAGTTAGTGAACATTCCCTATGATGGATGGATGACGACCGTCTTAAGGGAAATGTAGTCGATAGGAGTAGATGTTTTGTTTTTAGTTTCTTTGGTGGATTGCATCAATAAACTGTAGTTGCTTATGGTTGCTAAAATTTTGTTGCATGTGTAATTGATGTTCGAAATGTGAAAGTGATTCGTTTGAAAGCATGTAATTGTGTAAATATGTTGAGTTACCTAGGCTATAGAATTTGGTTCATTATGATTGAGGCTTAATCTTGAATTCATGTAATTGACTAATTAAAGAGTCTGTGAATGCATCTTGATTCGAGCATGTGCATGAAGTGTGAGTGAGGTTTTGCTATTCCACGTCATTGTGAATTGTCTAGAACTTGCCTGGCGTGTATACAAAGCAAAATGAAGGAGGTGTAGTGTCGGAAAGGATGTAGGCATTTCTTTGTTTTAACCGTTAGTTTCCATTGTTTTCTTGTCAAATTCTACCTTTTTATATGTTGTATACCCTAGTCAGCCCGTTGAGCCTTTAGCCGATTTCTTTCTTTTGTCCAGAATTGTATGAACTAAGCTTTATTCCTTCTTTTCATTAGCCTTAAAGTCTATAAGAAGCTCTTAAGCGCTTACAAAGAACAGAAAATTGTTTCCCAAAGTGTTAAAGAGTGAAAAGAGTGAAAAGAAAAGAAAAGATGATGTTGAAGAGGCACTAGTTGTAATTAAATGAAATTGAGGGTACATGAAAACCTTCTGTTTGGGGTCAAGTGTGCCTGATGAAATGGGCTTTATGAAAGTAAACCAACATGAATGGGAGAAAAAGAGAAAAGAGAGGAACAATGTCCATGAGTTGATGGGAATGAGTTGAAAAGGCGCTTAAGGATGCTAGCGACTATTATTGGCTAATCCAATATATATATACTAGATCCATAGCCCAGTTACAACCCATTAAAAGTCCTATTTGATCCTACACTGCATTTCTTTATATTAGTGGAGTAATACACTAAAGGCAAGCCTATGGGTCATGACATGATGCATGTGAATTCTTTTGGGAGAGAGAGTGAAATTAATTTTTATATGCCCCTACTTGCATGTTTGTGTGCTGCACGAGCATAAAAGGGGAAGTTTCTCTCGAGTTGTGAGGGTACATGCTTGATGAAAGATTGATTTTCGTGTCGGATTTCTTGATTAGTTGATTTGCATGAGTTTGCCGATATCAAGAATCAATTCTTAAAAGTCTAGGAAGCCTCGATGTATTAAGGTCATTGTCTTGTACGACCAAGCATGTTTTCTTGATGATTTGCAAAAATCGAATAATCGGTATGACCATAACGTAAATGGTTGCACCATAGTGACAAAGGTTGAGATGTGATGTGCATGATTTGTGTATGTGTTGTTCGAGGACGAACAAGGATTTAAGTGTGGGGTAAGTGATCTTGGGCAGATTTATATGCCCAAGTGATACTCAAACGTATCATTTTTACCTTGTTTGTTGTGCAATGTGTATATAATATCATGTATTTGGTAATAAAATGTGAATTTATACTAACCAACATGATTAGCATTTGTTTTGCAGGATAATGTGATTTTTAAGAGCTAAAATGCGTGTTGGAACTATGTCGGAGTTGGACTTGGATGCGAGCGTGGAAAAGACCTCGGATGGCATATTTTACACTGGCTCTGCGATGGTGTCGTGCCACGCTGCCATCGCGGTAGCACACTACCTGGAGAGGAAATTAATTGGCAGATTCCAGTGAGGCCTCGCGACAGCTCCGTGGCACGGAGACAGGCCTCCGCGATGGCCTCCGTGCCACGTTGAGGCTAATTATCCGGACCATGCAATTTCCAGAGAGGGTCCGCGTCCACGCCGTGTCACGGAGGCAGTGCTCTGCGTTGGCCTCCGTGACACGTTGCTTGTTATTCCGGGAAAAATTTTCCACTAGTATAAATAACACACTTAGGTTATTTTTAAAGGAGAGTTTTTTAGTTTTAGTTTTTTTAGCCTGAGTTCAGAAGTGGGGGCAGGAACGTGGTTTTGTGGCAGTTGAAGAGTAGAAAAGATAAGAGTTTTCTTCTCTTCCTTCAATTGTATGCATGATTCACACTCATTCTAGGATGATTAATCCAAGAATGAGTGGCTAATTCCTTTCTTGCTGAGGTTTTGAACTTGTGTAATGAATGTTGGTAATAATTGATATGGTTTCTTCTTCTTCTTGCATGTTGTTCTATTAATTCTTGTGCTTATTACATTCTTGATTGACCACCATTAATGTATATCTAAAAAGTCCAATTTCACTCGAGAGAGCATGAAATTGGAAAGTTGTAAATTAATAGGGTATTGTTCTTAACTTGATTTGGGAAAATTGGGTTTTGATGTGCTTTCTTGATAGAAATATACTTGAAAGCCGTATTAGTCAATTTAGGAACCGGAATTGTAGTGTTAGGTCATCAATTGCATTTGATCTCAGAAATGTAGACGAATGGTTTATGAATCTAAAGTGAAATTAAATACGGAAGTTTTAATTTCTAGGCAAACGTTCTTGGCTAGCAATATGAAGAAGAAGATGACCAAATTATCATGATTATCAAGTTCATTACTCGTTCTTAACCTTGGCATGTGCATATCCATTGTCTAAACTCAACGTAAATAGTAGTTATTAATTTTAGTAGATAATTAGTTTAGAAACAAAACTCACTCAAATCTTGGTTGGATTGTTGTTAACATAGTTAGAAATAGAATAGAGATATAGTAAACTAGGCAGTTTTGCATATCTAGAGCAGCCTCCGTGGATCGATACTTGGCTACTTAGCCACTTTATTACTTGTTTGACCACGTACACTTGCGTGTCGGTGTATAATATATACCGAGCAGCAGAGCGCGAGCACTCGCATCATGAGTTGACCCGTAGCTATATCGATTAATGCTTTTCCGGTTGCCAAAAAGGGTCGTCCCAAAATAAATGAAACTTCAGCATCTGGTTCAAAGTCCAGAACAATAAAATCGACCGGAAAAATGAGGGAGCCTACTTGCACCAACACATCCTCAACAATGCCATCCGGCTTAGCCAAAGACCTGTCTGCTAGCTGCAAGATTACCGTTGTAGGTCTAGGACTCCCTAGACCTAACTTTCTGAATACCGAAGAAGGCATCAGATTTATACTTGCCCCCAAGTCGCATAATCCACGCGCTCAGATACTTTGCCCAATAGTCAGCTGGATAGTGAAACTTCCAGGGTCTTTCAGTTTTGTGGGCAACCTATTCTGAATACGGGAAGTGCATTCCTCCGTTAAAGCTACCGTGGCATACTCAGTCAAATGACTTTTGTTAGCCACGATGTCTTTAATATACTTCGCATATTTTGGCACTCCCTGCAAGACATCAACAAGAGGTAAGTTAACATGTACCTGTTTAAGTACCTCCATGAATTTCTGGAAACACGCCTCCTCCTTGTGTTTCTTAAGTCGTTGAGGGAACGGGGGTGGAGGCCTTTCTGGTTCAGCTTCTTTAGTCTTCCCCTTATCTGAAGTTTGCTCTCCCTCAACATCTGCTGCTCCTGACTTTTGAGGCGGTCTTTCCGGTTCCACCTCCTTCAATTGTAAACCACTCCTCGTGGTCACTGCATTAACCTGCTTCGGATTTGGATCCGTGTCGCTAGGTAGTCCTCCTCTAGGTCTAGTATTTTGGGCACTAGCAAACTGCCCAAACTGATATTCAAGAGCATTGGTCGCCAATTGATTATTCTTCACTTCGGCTGCCAATTTGACATAGTCAGCCTGCAATTGTGCCTGATTAGCGATCATGGTTTTGAACATCTCCTCAATAGTCGGTGATGGTGGTGGAGGAGGGGCATTGTGATTTCTGAATTGAGCTTGATAATTTTGTTGCCCTCCTTGGTTTCTGTGCATACCCTGCCCTGAACTCTGACCTTGTTGATTGTTGCTACCCCACGAAAAATTCGGATGGTTCCTCCAATTTGAGTTGTAGCCACCACCAAACTGCTGTTGATTTCTTTGTGCATTGCCCACAAAGTTAACAGAATCAGGATTTGCACCACAGCATTAAGCTGAATGCTCACTACTACCACACACTTCACACCACATCTGTTGAACTGCATTGACTGAAGCTGAAGGCTGGTTCAAATTGATATTGATGAAGTGAGTGTTTAACTGATTTTGCAAAGCATCTATCTGTGCAGCGATAGCTGTGAATCCATCCACTTCAAGCACTCCCGCTGCTTTCCTTGCTCCACCTCTTGAAGAATCTGCATTCCATTCTGGATTGCCTTGTGAAATTCGGTTGAGCAAAGTGTACAGCTCCTCATAAGTCTTCTCCAGCGCTTGCCCTCCAGCTGCTGAATCTAACAGAATTTTAGTGTGGGGTTCCAAACCCTCAATAAACGTGTGTACCAACACCTCGTTGGACTGATGATGGTGAGGACAGTCCCGCAACATGGATTTGAATCTTTCCCAGGCTTGATATAGATTTTCCCCTTCCCTCTGTTTAAAACTTAGGATTTGACTCCTAAGCCTGGCTGTTTTACCAGAAGGGAAAAATCTAATAAGAAACTTCCGTGCAAGATCATCCCACGTTGATATAGAGTTGGGTGGTTCAGCTTTTAACCACCTCTTGGCTTCACCAAGTAAGGAAAATGGAAATAAGGTGAGCCGAACATAATCAGGTGACACTCCAGCGGGTATATAAGTGTCACTTATCTCCAAAAAGTTCTGGAGATGTTGTTGTGGATCTTCGTGAGGGGGACCGGTAAATTGCCCGCTTGTGTGCAAAATTTGCACCATATTCTGCTTTAATTCAAACCTCCCTCCAGGCTCTGGTTTGCGGATGCTAGAATGGACATTATTAGCGTGTGGGATTGCCACCTCGCGAACCGGCCTTGCTGCTGCTTCATCGGGCACTAAAACTACCCTAACAACTGGTGGATTTGGTTGCTCCATCATAGTCTGTTGAAGCAACTGCAGCTTCTTCCGAAGAGCTTCTCTACGTTGGCTATGAAATTCATGCTCGGGCTCTAAGTAAGATTCCACCAGATCTTTGTCCATTGCCAGTGTTCACAGAAACAAAATCTGCAAAATACAGGCTAAGACCAAGTTGTTAACACTTAAGAAAATAAAAATACAAATACAGTAAATTTACACTAAACACAATTTTACAAATCGCCTAGCCTCCCCGGCAACGGCGCCAAAAACTTGCTCGGTGCTTTGGGGTACGGGTAAAAACTGACACGCAAGTGCACGTGGTCAAACAAGTAATTAAGTGGCTAAGTAGCCAAGTATCGATCCAAGGAGGCTCAAGATATGTAAAATTGCCTAATTTACTATATTTCTATTTAACTTCTAATTATGCTAACAACAACGTACCCAAGAGTAATTGAATTTTTGTTTCTAAACTATATACTACAATTAATACAAACTATTTACTTTTGAATTCAGACAATGGATATGAACATGCCAAGGTTAAGAACAAGTAATGAACTTGATAATCATGATAATTTTTGTTAATTCTCTTCTTCATGTTGCTAGCCAAGAACATTTGCCTAGAAATTAAAACTCTCGTATTTAATTTCACTTTAGAATCATAAACCATCCGTCTACATTTCTGTGATCAAATGCAATTTATGACCTAGCACTACAATTCCGGTTCCTAATTTGACTAATACGGCTTCCAAGTATATTTCTATCAGGAAAGCACATCAAAACCCAATTTTCCCAAATCAAGTTAAGAACAATACCCTATTAATTCACAACTTTCCAATTTCTTGCTCTCTCGAGTGAAATTGGACTTTTTAGATATACATTAATGTTGGCCAATCACTAATGCAGTAAAGAACAAGAATTAATAGAACAACATTAAAGAAGAAGAATAAACCATATCAATGAAAATCAGAATTCATTACACATGTTCAAAACCTCAGCAAGAAAGAGAATTAGCCACTCATTCTTGGATTGATCATCCTAAAATGAGTGTAAATTATACTTACAATTGATAGAAAGAAGAAAGGAAGAGAAGAAATCCCTTAGTTTTTTCAATCTTCAACTACTACTAACCCACGTTCCTGCTCTCCACTCCTGAACTCAGTCTAAAAACTGAAAACTACTCAAAATAAACCTAAGTGTGCTATTTATACTAGTGGGAAATTTTTCCCGGAATAACAAGCAACGTGTCACGGAGGCCAACGCGGAGCAATGCCTCCGTGACACGGCGTGGACGCGGACCCTCACTGGAATTTCCAGGGTCCAGTAATTTAACCTCAACGTGGCACGGAGGCCATCGCGGAGGCCTATCTCCGTGCCACGGAGCTGACGCGCAGGCACACTGGAAATTGCAAATTTAATTCCTGCTCAGGCAGTGTGCTACCGCGATGGTAGCGTGGCACGGAGCCATCACGGAGCCCCTATAAATCCTGCATTCCCGGGTCTTTTCCACGCTCGCATCCAAGTCCAACTCCGACATAGTTCCAACATGCATTTTAGCTCCTAAAAATCACATTTTCCTGCAAAACAAATGCTAATCATGTTGGTTAGTATAAATTCGCATTTTATTACCAATTACATGATATTATATACACATTGCACAACAAACAAGGTAAAAATGATACGTTTGAGTATCACTTGGGCATATAAATCTGCCCAAGATCAAATCACGCTTTTAAGGAATGAGTTCATTTGTTCAAATTATACAATAAGTCATTTTTTTGAATTGCACAAGTGTAATGACCCATCAAATCATTATAGAACCTCGATGATATTCGCGTAATAATTCAAAATTTTATAGGTAGTAGGACCGTCGCGACAAATGATCCTCCACCGTAGGGATTGCTGCAACAGACGACGTGAGACAAAAAATCAATTTAAGTTAGAATTTCGGCATTTTTCACCCCATTACTCTGAGGAACGAACCTTGAGAGCAGAAGGGTGATTTTCTAAGGGCTAAGCAGTTCTCCTTCCCAAGGTATAAGTTCTAACTCTTTCTTTTCATTATTTGATTCCCTAACATCCAGAATAAAAGATGGTCTTTAATGGTGAATCCCTAGCTAAGCACCCTAGGTTTGTGAAAACTAAGGCTAGGGGTTATGGGAATGATTAGATGTTGATTTCTAGGCCTAGAAGTGACAAATTAGCACTTTCTAGGGTGAATGTGATTATAGAACGATGTTTTGGCGATAGTTTAAGACCTAGAATTTGGTGAATTGAAACATTTAACCTTAAAAACTTCTTTAAGAGGGTTAGAGGAGTAAAAACTCCATGAATTATGTTCAAAAGATCATTGTGGATTTGGGTCATGATAATTTAGCCTATGATTATCGAATTAGACCATAAACAATGGGTAGAATTGAGTGGGTTGAGTTCTCAAATCCTTGAATCGAAGAAATAGCCTATTGATTGATTCCTTAATATCTTATTTCTAGACTTTGAATGTTCAGAGGCGTTGAGAAAAGGAAAAGCTCCCGCGGAGTAAGTGCATGTTCTAGTTCTGCGATCCAGGTAGGTTATGGCTTAACTTTGTATTAGACTATAATTAGTGAATCATATACGTGTGTGTTATTGATGTACAATCATTGAGAGTAGAGGGATCATAAAATATGATGACTTGATGAAATACTTGTAGTGACGTAACTATAAAAGTGAAGGATTAATCCTAACTAAGAGAACGCGTGGAAAGTAAACCTAATTGATGATTAACAATGGGTGGTGCACTCTTAATGTGATGTTTCCTGACAAGTACTCTTGATTGGATATTCCTAATAATGTGTTTTTGATGTTATGATCTTGGAAGTGGAGTCTTGATGTGATATTTTTTATAGTGGGTTCGATGACATATGATTATAGTTGTTCTTGATGGTATAAATTATGAATGTATCTTTGTGCATGTGTTGTATAAAAGGAGAGGAACAAGAATGAAGCTAGGTGAATAAATCTAATGGGGTTATGTGAACTTGTTGGTGCCCTTTTATATCCTATGAATGAGAAGGTGAATCAGTGATGTAAATTAACTATCTTAGAACAAATCTGAGGTAAGAAAAGAACAAGTAATTATAAGAATTCGTATTTAACCAGCTTTGGTGAGTCAGACTCGGTTTTATGTAATTAATCTTATGGGTTGATGAACTGACTTAGAGAAAAATTAGAATTACTAACGGGGCGAAATTTGACCCAAATAGACTGCTTTATAATGGAAAGTCGCAGAACTGGGGTAATAAATAAGGTTGGGAGAACCTGAATGAATGATGGATCCCTAGGTAATAAGAGGGATAGTAAATTTAACCTGAGGAATTTTGAGTTATATCTTTATAATGGCTTGGTTGTGGATTTTGATTGAAGTCGGACTACGTAGTTAATAATTGATAACTAATAAATTAATGAGTAAAGATATAGGAATAATCACTTCTTAAGATAGACAACCGATACATGTGGTGAGTTGTGGGTATAACTAATGGGTCTTTTGATCTTGGGCAGAATTATATGCCCAAGTGATGCTCAAATGCTCTAATTCGTCTTGTTTATCTATCGTTATGTATGCATTCTCATGTGATTTGTAGTTAAAATGTGAATTTATACTAACCAACATGATTAGTATTGTTTTGCAGGAAAAATGTAATTTTAGGAAGCTAAGATGAATGTTGGTAAAAATCAGGAATTGACTCAGAAGCGAGCAGTGGAAAAGGTCAAGGAAGAGCAGCAAAAATAAGGGCTCCGCGATGGAGCCGTGTCATGCAGCTATCGCGGAGGCATTTTGCCTCGGATGATTTATTTTGGAAAATTCCAGTGAAGGTCCGCGTTGCCTCCGTGACACGGAGGCAATGCCACGCGATACAAGCTGTGGCACGTTGCGTATATTTACCTGGAACATCAATTTCCAGTGAGGGTCCGCGTTTGCACCGTGGCACGGAGGGAGTGCTCCGCGATACACTCCGTGCCACGTTGCTTGTTATTCCGGAAAATATTTCTACTAGTATAAATAGCACACTTAGGTTTATTTTAAATTATTCTGACTTGGTTGAGCAAGAACGTGGGTTATAGGCAGTTGAGGGGACGAAAATTCTAGGGTTTTTCTCTATCTCTTTCTCTTTTATCTCAATTGTTTGTATGATTTATACTAATTTGATGATGTTTAATCCACAAATGAGTGGCTAAATTCACTTCTTGCTGAGGTTAAGAACAATTGTAGTGGAATGTAATTGTTGATCAATTTAGTTTTCATCTTTTCTTCAATGGTTGTTCTATCAATTCTTTTTCTTACTGCATTAATGTTTGGACAATGTTAATTGTATGTCTAAAAAATCCAGTTTTATCTTGAAAAGGAAAGAAATTGGAAAGTTGTGAATTGATAGGATATGATCTCTTCTTAGTTTGGGAAAATTGAGAATTGATTTACGTTCAGAATAGAAATATATTTGAAAGTCGTATTAGTCAATTAAGGAATCAGTTTTGTATGGCTAAAACCTGAAATTGTTTTATCACAGAAATGTAGGTTGAAGGTTCATGATTCTTAAGTTGGATAGAATACGAAAGTTTCAATCCATAGGCAATAATTCTTGACTAGCAACCGAAGGAAAGATACATGTTTTAGCCTCAGGTTGCTCATTACTATAGTTCAGACTCACTTTATAATTTTGTCTTAGATTAGTATAAATTAGGGAACAAACTCTCAAAAATCCTATTTAAATTGTTGTCTGCATTTTTAAAGTTAGAGTTCATTAACACTTAAGTTGATTATTACCTTAGTTCAGTCCCTGTGGGATCGATACTTGGCTTACTTAAGCCATTTTACTACTTGTTCGACCACGTTCACTTGCGTGTAGTTACCAAACGCCCGAACAAGTTTTTGGCGCTGTTGCCGGGGACTGGCAATTGGTAAAATTGTTTTCTTAGTGTTAGTTTACAATTGCTATATAAGTGCTGACAACTTGATCTTAGCCTGTCTTTTGCAGATATTGAATTATGTTGAACACTGGCAAGATACAAGGAGCTGGTGGATTCATAGAGCCGGAAAGACAGTTCCATCGTCAAAGAAGGGAAGCTCTAGAGAAGAAGCTGCAGTTGCTCAGACAGAGAATCCTGGAGCAACAACAGAACCCACCACTTGTGAGGGCAGTGTTAGTGCCCGAGGAAATGGCAGCTAGGCTGGTTCGCAAAGTGGCAATCCCACATGCTAACAATGTTACATCAAGTATTCACAAACCTGAGCCAGGAGGGAGGTTTGAGCTTAAAAAGAACATGGTGTAATTGCTGCACACCAGTGGGCAATTCATAGGTCTCCCTCACGAAGATCCACAACAACATCTCCAAAACTTTTTAGAGATAAGTGACACTTACATCCCTGCTGGAGTATCTCTGATTACGTAAGGCTTACATTATTCCCATTTTCACTATTGGAAGAAGCAAAGAGGTGGTTGAAAGTAGAGCCACCTAATTCCATCACCATTTGGGATGATCTTGCAAGAAAATTTTTGATACGGTTCTTTCCGTCCGGGAAAATAGCAAGACTTAGAAGTCAGATTCTAAGTTTTAAACAAAGAGAGGGGGAGAATCTGTATCAAGCTTGGGAAAGGTTCAAATCATTGCTAAGGGATTGTCCTCACCATCACCAGTCCAATGATGTGCTGGTGCATACTTTCATAGAGGGTTTGGAACCCCACACAAGAATTTTGTTAGACTCAGCAGCTGGGGGGCAAGCATTAGAAAAGACTTATGAGGAGCTGTATACTTTGTTAAATCGTATTTCGCAGGGAAATCAAGAGTGGAATGCGGACTATTCTAGAGGAGGAACAAGGAAAGCGGCTGGAGTCTTGGAAGTGGATGGTTTTACAGCTATAGCTGCACAGATAGTTGCACTGCAAAATCAACTTAACACCCACTTCAACAATATGAGCTTGAATCAACCTCAAGCCCCAGTTAATGTAGTGCAGCAGTTTTGGTGTGAAGTATGCGGTAGTAATGAACACTCAGCTGAGTGTTGTGGTGCAAATCCTGATTAAGTGAACTTTGTGGGGAATGTACAGAGAAATAATCACCAACAGTATGGCAACAACTACAACTCGAATTGGAGGAATCATCTGAATTTCTCTTGGGGTAGTAACAGCCATCAAGGGCAGAGTTCGAATCAGGGTGTGCGGAGA
The DNA here is from genome assembly GCA_035772735.1 of Datura wrightii. Taxonomy (NCBI): domain Eukaryota; kingdom Viridiplantae; phylum Streptophyta; class Magnoliopsida; order Solanales; family Solanaceae; genus Datura; species Datura wrightii. Next base: position 106,258,626 of record JASDFA010000007.1, read on the forward strand.
AATCAAGGAGGGCAGCAGAACTATCAGATTCAATACAAAAGCAACGATGCACCTCCTCCACCAACACCCAGCATAGAGGAAATGTTTAAAACAATGATAGCTAACCAAGCTCAATTGCAGGCTGATTATGTGAAGTTGGCAGCAGATGTAAAGAACAATCAGTTAGCTACAAAGGCGTTGGAGTACCAGTTTGGACAACTAGTTGGAACTCAAAACACCAGGCCAAGAGGAGGACTACCGAGTGACACTGACCCGAATCCCAAGCAAGTAAATGCAGTGACCACAAAGAGTGGTTTACAACTCAAAGAGGTGGAACCAGAAAGACCACCTCAGCAGTCAGGAGTAGTGGAGAAGGAGAGGGAACAAGATGATGAGAGGGGGAAGGAGAAGGCAGCTAAAGAAGAAAGACCACCACCCCCGTTCCCCCAAAGATTAAAGAAACACAAGGAGGAAGATTGTTTCAAAAAGTTCATGGAGGTTCTTAAACAGGTACACATTAATTTACCTCTTGTTGATGTTTTGCAGGGAGTGCCGAAGTATGCAAAGTATATCAAGGACATCGTAGCTAACAAAAGCAGATTGACGGAGTATGCTACGGTGGCGCTGACTGAGGAGTGCACTTCCCGGATACAGAACAGGTTGCCAACAAAGCTCAAGGACCCTGGGAGCTTTACAATTCAAATCACAATTGGGCAAAGTATCCGAGCTCGCGGATTATGCGATTTGGGAGCGAGTATTAACTTGATGCCGACATCGGTGTTCAAGAAGTTGGGGCTGGGCAGTCCTAGACCAACGACGTTGATCTTTCAGTTAGCGGACCGTTCTTTAGCCAAACCAGATGGCATTGTGGAGGACGTGTTGGTGCAAGTGGGCTCCCTTATCTTCCCGGTAGATTTTATTGTTCTGGATTTTGAGCCGGATGCGGAAGTCCCATTTATTTTGACACGTCCTTTCTTGGCAACCGGGAGAGCTTTGATTGATGTAGCTGTAGGGCAGCTAACTATGCGGGCGCATGACAAAGTGGAGGTATTTGATGTATATAAGGCCACAAAGCTTTCGTCCATGTATGAGGAGCTTTCAACAATCAATGTGCTTAATCAAGCAAAAATTTTTCCGATTGTTGAATCTCGAGATTCATTGGGAAGAGCATCAGTGAGCTCCGATCATTTCGGAGATAGAGATACTTACAAGAGGGTGCAAATGTTGAATGAACCACAATGGTATCTTGGGAAGCATGACTTTCACTCGTTAATGAGGTTCGTTGTACCATTGCCGAAACCATCGATTAATGAAGCACAAAAACTGGAGTTGTGGCAAGAAGATCGAAGTGCCATGTTCTTGGTTAATGGGAAACATTGTAAGCATTACTGGGGTGAGGACGTTATTCGAGAGAAAACGTCCATCACTCTAGAGGATGATTGAGTGTCAATGACGTCGAGCCGAAACGGTAAACCAGGTGCTGCACGGGAGGCAACCCGTGAAATTGTTGTAATAGAAGAGTAGAATTAGTTAAAAAGAAAAAAAAAGAAAAAAATAAAATAAAAATAAAAATAAAAAACAAAAAAATTGTGTTTGTGTTTGAAACCTATGAATTCTAACCAATTTCTTGTTGTGAGATGATTTTCAGGTGGAACGGAGGGCAAAAATGCAAAGGATCGCAAAGGAAAAAAATCGAGGTGAGAAAAAAATAAAAAGTGGCAGGACAGTGAGCCTACGCGTTGGCTCCGTGTCACGGAGGGGGTGCTCCACGTTATCCTCCGTGACACGTTGAAGCCAATTCTGGAATTTTTACAAATTCTAGAACACCTAAGTGATGGCTCCGTGTCACGGAGGGGGTGCTCCGTGTTACCCTCCGTGACACGTTGAGGTGTAATTCGTGTCGGGTCACACCGGATTGCCGGGTAACCCGCGTGAAAAACACCCTTTTAACCCCTAAATCCCCTTATTTTTTCCCTATTTCCCATTCCCTCCGCGATAAACTCCCTAAATTCCCCCCTCCCCCAATGTGACACTGATCTAGGCACGAAGTTTCTTCAACTTTTCTTCGAGTTCATCGAATTAAAGGTATGTTCTTGAACTTAACCTCAATTTTTGCTTACATTTTCAATTTTTGAGCATGTGAGGTGAGTAAACCTTGCCCTAAGTGTAAATTAAGTTTGAATTCACTTAAATGTTGATTGATTGATGGTCATAGTATCGTTGTGAGTATGTGAACTCAATGAATGCATGTTTGATTGAATTTTTGCAAAATTGGTAGCTAGGGTTAGAATTTGAATAGGAAGAAACTAAATTTGGTTGAAAATGTGAAAAAATGTGGGTTGTGCATGTTGGGTGATGTGAATTATGTTGTGATTAAGGTTGAATATGCTAAGTAGACAAGGGAGTTGTCGGAAAAATGAAATTGGTGAATTGCATAGGTTGTTGAGAACAAAAATTTTGGCTAAGTGCTATGTGATGTAATGGAATCGATGGTGATATTGTTAGTCGTTGTACGAAGTTTGAGTAGTACATAGTAATTATTCCATCGACTTATCTGAATGCACTAAGCATGTTGATTGATAAAAAATGGAAAAGCATGATTGTCTTGCTGAATTGTTTTAATTGTGGCTAAAGACTAAGTGTGGGGTGACCTAACTCAACCCAACCTTAGTCGAAGCTAATTTTTACTTGAATAACATTAGGATTGTCTGTTCGATGTTATAGGAACGATATCTGGCAGGCAAGACATAGGAAAGGGCGCATCTACATCGGGTGCCGGTAGAAAAAGAATCAGGTTGGGAACAACAGTTCCAGCAGCACCAGCGGTTTCGCGAGGCCAAAGTTGTCAATACGGAACCCGATGGGTGACAGATGAAGGGAAGAAATGGTATGCAAAACACAAAGAGACCAAATACTTCCCTGAGGAGCACATTGCAAAGGAGCCGCTGGCACAGGAATTCCCCAGAATCGTACACCGGATTGACCATGCCGGGCTGAACTTCATCTTTGAAGAGTCCAAGGAGTGCAATATCCATCTGATTCAGGAGTTCTATGCCAACTGGAACCCGACCATCCACAGTCACACCGTCAAAATAAGAGGGCAGGTTGTCACCTTTGAGCCCCATCACCTAAATGCCATCTTGGGGGCACGGGACACAGACGCCCATGTACTCCGGCAGCTGAACATAACTCCACCTTATGCAGATATCAGACGCACTCTGTGTGGAGCCCGTTCGACAACGCGGTGGACCAGACACAAGGATAGGGGCTACCATCAGACACTGCCTTACTCTCAAATGAACAGGGAAGCCAGGACTTGGCTCAAAATTGTGTGTTCCTACCTGATCCCGGGGGTGCACATGACGGATGTCACCCGGGATCGAGTGTGCTTGGTTTATGCCCTGATGAAAGGGCTGGAGATAAATGTTGGGGTGGTGATCATCTCCGCCAAGAAGAGAGCCCGACTCCATCAAGGGCACAGGTACGGGTTTGGTGGTTTACTTACCACGTTCCTGAAGGGCCACGACATCGAGAAAGAGGCCCTGGACTACATCCCACAAATGGATAGACGTGCCTTGGACGTCACCAAAACCAAGGTGCCCGACACCACTCACGGGCTAGTTCTCACACTAGCCGAGCGACATGCTCGGGATGATTAATATATGGCCCGCATGTATGGGATACAGATGCTGCAGTTGTGCATAGGCAGGAGGCCAGCAACAGAAGATGAGCTATGGCAGCTCGAGCTAGATTACCCCTTTGGCGAGAATGCCCGAGCTCTATGCCGAGTGGGGCCAGCTTTTGTGGAGCTTGTAGATGACGATGTCCCCACTGACGAGGAGACACACCGTGAGGACTCAGATATTGAGTCAAATGAGGACAGCGGGGGCGATTCAGATATGGGAGACGAGGCAACGACACCTGATGAAGAAGTTGAATACTTCGATTGATTAGGGAGTTTCACCACCTACTTTTGTAATATGGTGAATTTTGTGAACACTGGGGACAATGTTCGGTTTAAGTGTGGGATGGGAGTAGTTAGGCGCCAGTTGTTTTGTTGTCGTTTATGTTATGTATTGTGTTGTTGTCCATGTGAAAAATGTGACCCTGTGATTTTGTGTTGTATGTTCTGTAATGAAATTCGGTGTTGTTATGAATGTTAAGTTGTTGTGTTCTGTGGTGAGTTGTTGTTGTTGGTTGGTTATGTAAATATTTTTTTTGTGAATATTTTTTATTTTCTATCAAAATTATCAATATTTTTAAATTTTTTGTTGAATTATTTTATGATTGGGTTTCTCTGCGTTTGTTTTTGGTGCTTTTACTGAGAATAGTCCTATTGAACCAATGTCGTAAATAGTGACTGTTCCCTATGATGAATGGATGACGACCATCTTAAGGGAAATATAGTCAGTAGGAGTATTTTTTTTCTTTTCTTTTATTGTCCTTCTTTTGTTTGTTTCCCAAATGTGTCACTACTTCATGGTTCGGAATTCTTGTTGCGTGTTGTACATGATATTGAGATGCAAAGATGATTTGTATGAAAGCATGCAAATGTGTAAACATGTTGAGATACCTAGGCCATAGAGTTCGATTCGGTGTGATTGAGGACTAATATTAAATTCTTGTAATTAGTTGATTGAAGAGTCTGTGAATAAGTCTTGAGTTGAGCATGTGCAATGAGTGTGAGGCGAGGTTTCGATTATTCCATGCTACTGTGAAGTGTCTAGAACTTGCCTGGTGTGTGTGCGAAACGAAATGAAGGATATGTATTATAGGAAAGGATGTAGGCATTTCTTTGATTAAACCGAAAGTTTTTTTCCCTTATCATACCTACCTTGAATGTACATCCTAGTTAGCCCCATTGAGCCTTTAGCCTATTTTTTTCTTTCTTTGAAGAGGTAGAAACCGTGCTTAATCCCTACTTTTCATTAGCCGTGAATTTCATCCAAACCTCTTAAGCGCTCAAGAAAAATAATTTTTCCACAGTGTCAAAGAGTGAGAATTGTGAAAAGGAAGGAAAAGCGGAAGTGGTGAAAGTGAAGAAAAGGTCAAGGGTGCACTTGCTGAAATTAAAGAAAATAAAGATGTATAACTAATCTTTGTTATTAAGTCGAGTGTGCTTAAAGAAATGGGAACAAAAATAAAGAAAAAAATTCAACAATGAGAGGATGAAGGAAGAAACAATGTCCATAATGATGGTGGGATGTATTGAAAAGCGCTTAAGAAGGCTAGTGGCTATTATTGGTTACCCCAGTATTTACTAGTTCCTTAGCTTACATTACAACCCGTTAAGTCCTACGTGATCTTACATCACGCGTCCTTATATTAGTGGAGTAATACACTAGAGGCAAGCTTATGGTTCATGACATGATGCATGTGAATTCTTTGGGAGAGAGAGCGAAATCGTGTTCATATACCCCCACATGTAATGCTTTGGAAATCATATGATTGAAAAGGGGGAAATTCTCTTGTGTTATGAGGGCACATGTTTGATGAGAGATTTAATTTCGTGTCGGATGTCTTGATCAGTTGATTTTCATGAGTTTGCCAAGATCGAGAGTCGATTCTTGAGTTTAGGAGGTCTTAATGTGGTGTATGTCATGGTATTGATGGGACTGTGCATGTTTTCTTGATGATTTGCTATATTAAATAATCGGCATAGCCGTAGCTTGAATTGTCTAGCCAAAGTAGCAATGTGTGGATGTCAATTGCATGAGATGTGAGAGTATTTTTCGAGGACGAACAAGGTCTTAAGTGTGGGGTAAGTGATCTTGGGCAGAATTTATGCCCAAGTGATGCTCAAATGCTCTAATTCGTCTTGTTTATCTATCGTTATGTGTGCATTCTCATGTGATTTGTAGTTAAAATGTGAATTTATACTAACCAATATGATTAGTATTGTTTTGCAGGAAAAATGTAATTTTAGGAAGCTAAGATGCATGTTGGTAAAAATCGAGAATGGACTTGGAAGCGAGCAGTGGAAAAGGTCAAGGAAGAGCAGCAAAAATAAGGGCTCCCCGATGGAGCCGTGTCACGCGGCCATCGCGGAGGCACTCTGCCTCGGATGATTTATTTTGGCAAATTCCAGTGAAGGTCCGCATTGCCTCCGTGACACGGAGGCAATGCCACACGATACAAGCCGTGGCACGTTGCCTATATTTACCTGGAACATCAATTTCCAGTGAGGGTCCGCATTTGCACCGTGGCACGGAGGGAGTGCTCCGCGATACACTCTGTGCCACGTTGCTTGTTATTCCGGGAAAAATTCCCACTAGTATAAATAGCACACTTAGGTTTATTTTTAATTATTCTGACTTGGTTGAGCAAGAACGTGGGTTACAGGCAGTTAAGGGGACGAAAATTCTAGGGTTCTTCTCTATCACTTTCTCTTTTATCTCAATTGTTTGTATGATTTATACTAATTTGATGATGTTTAATCCACAAATGAGTGGCTGAATTCACTTCTTGCTGAGGTTAAGAACAATTGTAGTGGAATGTAATTGTTGATCAATTTAGTTTTCATCTTTTCTTCAACGGTTGTTCTATCAATTCTTGTTCTTACTGCATTAATGTTTGGACAATGTTAATGTATATCTAAAAAATCTAGTTTTATCTTGAAAAGGAAAGAAATTGGAAAATTGTGAATTGGTAGGATATGATCTCTTCTTAGTTTGGGATAATTGAGAATTGATTTACATTCATAATAGAAATATATCTGAAAGTCATATTAGTCAATTAAGGAATCAGTTTTGTATGGTTAGAACATGAAATTCTTTTATCACAGAAATGTAGGTTGAAGGTTCATGATTCTTAAATTGGGTAGAATACGAAAGTTTCAATCCATAGGCAATAATTCTTGACTAGGAACCGAAGGAAAGATTAACCGAATTGTATCGATAAATTACCTCCCTGCATGTTCGTTTTAGCCTCAGCTTGCTCATTACTATAGTTCAGACTCACTTTATAATTTTGTCTTAGATTAGTATAAATTAGGGAACAAACTCTCAAAAATCCTATTTAAATTGTTGTCTGCACTTTTAAAGTTAGAGTTCATTAACACTTAAGTTGATTATTACCTTAGTTCAGTCCCTGTGGGATCGATACTTGGCTTACTTAAGCCATTTTACTACTTGTTCGAACACCTGCACTTGTGTGTAGTCACCAAATGCCCGAACATCTTTGTGCCTTGATCGTGTAGAATAATGTTGATATCTTATATGAGTGTAGATGAGTTTTGAGAAGCTCAACGCGATAATTGTCATGGTGAGAGTTAAGGGTAACTGAGATAAACATATGTGCTTATGTGGTTTCATATGTGTTCACCTAATGAAATACTTGATGAACTGTGTTGACGATTGTTGATTTATATACCTTGTTGAGTGGCCACCTGAGTTGTCCGAGTGTAATTCCATGATAAATATGCTATTGTTGTTGATTCATTACTTCTTTCTAAATGGTCATATGAGCTGACGAAGTATAATGTATGAAACACTATGTTGAGGATCCGTGGTTGATAAATGGGTTTGCCGAGTTGTCATAAGAGTTGACTAATTGATATCATGTCACATATATTGATGAGTGAGGTTAATAGATTCTTATCCTGTGGTGAACGTTAATGAGATTGCCAGTATATCTTACCCTTAGATGAGAGCCTCGTGTCTAAGGTGAGCATTCAGACGAGTGAAATTGTATGTGTATGAGTACTTTGATATGAGTGGTTCATGCTCGAGGTAAGCATCCGGGCGAGCAGTATGAACAGGTTATGACTAAACGTTCATACGTCTGGGTGTATGGATATGAGTACACAGACAGGTATGCTGAGAGATTCATACGACTGGGTGTACAGTACATGAATTTCAAGAGTCCCCTGCAAGTCATGATTGGAAGGGAAAAAATAAGCCCTTGTGGCATGTGTGTCTAGTGATGTGACGGAGGCGTGTGCCCGACACATCACTGATGATATGATTGTGACAGAGCAGTACAGGTATATCATGATATACATACGACTGTGAGATAGAGATCAGTACAGGTATGTTCGATGTACATACGACTGTGTGACAGAATTCAGTGACAGGACAACGATATGTGTATAGACATCGAATCAGATGAAATTAATACTGAAAGATCTAAATATCATGTGTTCTGTGTGCATTTCATCTTTTGTATAATTGTGTCTTACTTATACGGTAAGCCTTGGCTTTTTGGTGAATTTATTTATGAATGAGTTAATGTTTGTATTTAAATTTATTGGGTAAATGTGATTTAGATGTTGTTACTGGGTTGATCCTGACTGTGAAAATGTTCTGTGAAAAGGGGAAAAAATGAATAATTGTGATCATATGAAAGGCGGTGAAGTGTATATCTACTTGAGTATAATTGCTACCGTTCTATATGATGTCAGATCTTGTGTAATTGATGAGGTGTTGAAAAATGTAAGATTGCCAGCAAAATCGAGCTACTGCTTAAAACAGTACCGCTACAGCGATAGAGTTTCCGTTGCGGCGAGACCTCAACAGCGATCAAGTTATCGCTGCAGCGAGACCTAAACAATATGCAGGCCAGCCTTTGTGGTAAAGCTGGATAGAGAGATATGGATGCATAGTTAAATTACTGTCATAAATGGTTGCAGTAGCTTGCACATGGATTTGAATTCTGCAGGAGTTCAACCTGCAGCGGAGCAACCCGCCAACCTTCCTCCCAGCCCTGAACGGACAACCATCTTCCAAGAATACTCTAGGGGAAACTCGATAGGCTCTTCTGAGGCGAGCATACGGCAACCACCTCTGACAGGAGAAAGATTTCCCATTCCTTAGCCGGAAAGATATGTGGCCATGAAAGAGGGATTAAGTGGAATAGAATTCACTGGTGGTAGAGTCATGGAAACGCCCGTTTCTTCCATATTTTGTACCTTAGCTACATGAAATAATATGTTACTACTGAAACATGGAAGAATTGAAATCTTAGATCAAGGAGGTACAAGCGCAAGAGAAAAGATAGCTATTCCTCCCATCTTCCCTTTTCTATTTACATTGCTTATTAAAGAAAGAATTCTAGAACTAGTGGTAGGTGGTCTCGTGGAGCTTTCAAAAGTAGTTTACTTACTTTAGTTTAGAGTGGGCAAAATGCCTTTTTTTAGTTAGTCAAGTACTAACGGTTGACAACCTCTATCCAGCCTATATTATTCTTAAGACTTTGTTGGACTTGAAGAGTAAGGATTATCTTGGTAAATTATTGAGTGATTGTTTAAACTGAATTATTAATTGCCTATTAATTTTATGCTGTTGCATAAACTAATTGTAGTCGGCCGATGATGCCTACCAGTACATGTGGTATACTGATACTACTCTTGCTACACCTTTTCTGGGTGTAGGTTGTGGCAGGTTGAAGTTTCATGGTTAATGTGGTATATTCAGCATTAGCTTTTGCACTCTTTCGCCAGTGAAGCTGTGTCTTTTTTTGTTGGTATTCTATTTAGAGCTCTTGTACCTGTGTTAGACTAGATTCTGGAAAGAGTCAAGGTTTGGAAATATTTATTTATATTGTTTTATTTTAGCAAATGTTGGCTGGTAAAGAATTTTGATGTCTGTGGTTAGTCGTGATACTGTGTTATAAAAATGGATTCTCCTATTGAGTTAGAGTCAATGTAGGTTTCTGCACGACCCGCCCATTTGGGGTCATGACAAGTTGGTATCAGAGTGTCTAGATTACCGATCTCACAAGTACAAGAGCAATATAGAGTAGACTCCTGCAGATTGGTGTGTAGACGTCTACATCTAATCTTTGGGAAGCTATAAGGCATCTAGGAAGTCTCACTTTATTCTTTCCAATTGTGCGGTTAGAGCGTGTCGATTACCTAGTTGAGTCCAATTGGTATCTAGAAGATTCCAATTAGTATCTCAATAGGTTCAATTGGTATCTATAAGATTCCAATTGGTATTTGGCGACTTAGCCATGCTGACGTGTGAATTGATGAGGAAGTGCAAGATGTTAGTGATAATGAAGTATAATAAGGGTGGAATAGGGAGATCAATGTTGACCAGAGGGGCGAATAGCCCTGTTTGTGTTCTGCTCAACGAGTTTTGCTGCAGCAAGGTGTGTCTTGCTGCAGCGAACATGCTACAACGAGAAGTGGACCGCCATAGCGGGTCCGCTGCAACAAAAAAGTGATCGGTGCAACGAATGGCTGCTAGACAGAATCCAATACCCTCCCTGCTTGGAAATTTTTTGATTATGTCAGGGGGGGGGATGTCACGACCCGAATGTAGACCCGAATTGAGACACGGGACAAGAAACCGTGAGAAGCTCCAAGTTGATCTACGGCAGGAATGTTACGTGTATACTCAACATCATAAAGCGGAAGATCAACATAATTAATGTAGCGGAAGTATACATATATATGTATCAAGCTAAAACTATATCAACAATGACTTGTTGATTTCTACATAACATCTGAAAAGCCTCTAACATAACTGATGAGATGATGGGACAACCCCTAACTAGCTCAACAATTTTGAAACTGAAAGGAACATAATAAACTATAAATGAATGAATGTCCTCAAAGGATGAGGAGTCACCAACACCTGTTGGACAAGTCAGAGAGGGAAGTAGGGGCAAATGATGCGGCAGAGACTGATTCTTCGGACCTGTATCATGAAATGGTATAGCATAGAGTATGCGGTCAGTACTTGGAATGTACTGAGTATGCAAGGTAAGTAAAAATAGACAGTTAAAATACATGAGAGTTTATAATAGTAGGATAACATGATCATAACATAAATATCATAATGTAGACTTAAATTCAAGGTTTTCAAAACATTCATAAATCAGTCATAATCTTAATCATAGGAGAAAAGCTTCATTAAACATGACTTGAGCCAAAGTAACATAAATATAATCATGCATAAATTATGAGGAATAATGGGAGGACTCATCATAACCGATACCATCATGATAGAGCTTACATGATGCCCCAACTATCTCGCTCAAGTGGGCAGAGCCGTCCTAGGCTTGCTAGGCAAGGGACGTGCATTATGTGATATCACGGGGATCTAATAACATTAACATTTGTATATATAAACCTACAGTGGCACGTAGTTCTGAGACACCGACGTAGTTCTTTGAACGCCGGGCTACTCGGTGCTAGATACTGCTCCCAAAAAATATGCACATGGCTTATATCATAATCATAAATCATTCATAAGGTACATGGCCAATTATAAGATAACATACTTGATCATACTTGAAATACATGATTGGCCAAGAATAAGGGCCCATAAATTAGCCAAGAGTCATAAATCCATAAATCATGAAATCCATGCTTACTTTGTAAAACATTGATATACTTGCTATTCATAAATTCATGATGAACATTTGAGAGAATTCATATCGTAAATCATAAATCGTTATGGGCTAAAGAAAATCAAGATAATAATGAAATCATAACTTGATTTTTCATGAAATACACATAATTAGGCATAATAAAATGGAAATTTAAATCTATAAATTTATAATTGAAATAGTTATAAGATGTGCCAATAAATTAGAAAACATGATTTGATAAATGAAGGAAATCGACTCATCAATAGATCATAGAGAAATTCACATGAATTGGGATAAACACCATGGATCATGAAACTTAAATTTAGAATTAAAATTTATAGAATTTGGGGAGAAATTAGGGCATCGGAATGAAAGGAACTCCCATTCATAGCCTCACATAGCTGGGTAAATCGAATTCAACTCTTACTTGAAAACCCAAAGGGAATTGGAGAGAATTTTGATGAAATTCCTCAAATTTGATCTTCAAGGAAAGCTCTAGGTTGCATGCATGGAGTGGTGATACTTAGAATGAACTTACCCCCCATTAAACGCACTATTCAGAGCTTAAAACGACGTAGTTTAGGACCCTAGGACTTAGGAATGATGAAAATACCCCTAATGAAAAACCTGGGAAATCTGAACTGCCAGTGACCATGACTGATCCAACAGATCGTTACAAGCTCCCATGAGTTGTCCTTCCTCTCGTTGTCTCATCCCTGATTCTGGTCTCAGGTCTCCTACCACGATCGGACAGGACGAGTCGTTACAAGCTCCAATGACTCGTCGCTTCCAGTCATTGTCACCATTGCCCCTATCCTGGTATTCCTCCCAACAGCCACTTACAATGACTCGTTGCTCCCAACAACGATCCCATGACTCGTTACTTCCTTCCTGATCAAGACCAACCTCACAACGACTCTCATCCAATGACTCGTTACCACAACCAACGGGTTGTTCTGAGACTCGTTACTCCCCAATTTGATTTTGTAGCTTCTCACCACGAGCACTTCCAACGGGTCATTAGTCCCAGCAACGACCCATACCACGACTCATCTTGAGAAAAAAAATCTCAAATTCTTGCCACTTTTCATTTCAAACCTCGAGTCTAGTCCTAGACACTTCTATTACAATATCTACCCCTTGAGAATATTCATCCTCAAATATGGGTAAAAATACTGAAAATCTAGGAATTATGCAACTACCATGCCAATTACTGAATATTTAAGCTAAAAACTGACAGAATAACTGACTCCGGTCTAGAATACTTGACTGAACTAAACTCGTAAATCACACATACATACGTTGACATGAAGAAAACTGGGGAACATGAACTGAACATGAAACTGAATAGGATACTAAGAAGAAAACTGATACCTCAAACTGAAATTGAGCCGGAAGGGAATAGATGTGGGTATTTAGCCGTTATATCCGCTTCGGCTTCCCTCGTAGCTCCCACAATATGCTAATTCCTCCACAAAACCGTGACCGGGGATACTTCTTCGTTTCTTAGGTTATGAACCGATGATCAAGTATTTCTATCAGAACCTCCTCATAACTAAGGCTATCTTTCACACCAACACTGTCCACTGGGAACAACCAAAGCTGGATTACTCAAACATTTCTTTAAGAGTGATACATGGAAAACTGGATGAATAGAAGCTAATTATGAGGGAAACTCTAACTCATATGCTACCTTGCCAACCCGTTTAATAATTAGGTATTTACCAACATAACGGGGATGAGTTTCCCTTTCTTTCGAACCTCATCACTCCCTTCATGGGGGATATCTTCAGAAACACCCAATCATCGACTTCAAACTCAAGCTCCCTCCTCCTCACATCTGCATAGGACTTTTGGCGACTCTGAGCTATTCTTAACTTGTCCCTTATAAGCTGAACTTTCTCCATGGGCTCATGGACTGAATCTGGTCCTATCATCGCAGTTTCATTGACTTTGAACCAACCAATAGGTGATCTACATCTCCGTTCATAAAAAGCCTCAAATGGAGCCAAATAAATGCTGGAATGGTAGGTATTTTTGTATGCAAACTCAATGAGAGGAAAATAATCATCCCAACTACCCTTGAAATCAATCACACACGCTCTCAACATGTTCTCAAGAGTCGAAATGGTCCGTTGGGCCTAACCATCTATTTGCGGGTGAAATGCTGTGCTAAGCTTGACCTGAGTACCGAGTCTCTTTTGAAATGACCTCCAAAATTGGGAGGTAAACTAAGTACCTCTATTTAATATGATGGACAATGGAACTCCATGCAACCAAACTAACTCCCGACTATATAACTTAGCATGATCCTCCACTGAATCTATAACTTTGACCGGTAGAAAATGAGCTGCCTTAGTCAACTTGTCCACAACCATCCAAATAGAGTCATATTGTCGACGAGTACGAGGCAACCTTATGATAAAGTCCATATTGATTTCATCCCATTTCCAAGTAGGTATACTAATGTCTTGAAGCACCCCTCCAGGTATTTATGTTCCACTTTCATCTGTTGACAATTCAGACACTTAGCCACAAATTTTGCTATGTCCATCTACATGCCACTCCACCAATAGACTTTCTGTAGGTCACGGTACATCTTGGTGGCACCTGTATGTATAGAGTATCTGGAACTATGAGCCTAACATCTAATCTCTCAAATTATCAACACTTGAAACACACAAGCAACCCTGATATCGAAGAACCCCATCTCCCCCTTTGGAGAAGACTTCTACCTTCTGATTTTGAATGGCTTCCATCAAATTCACCAAAATAGGATCTTCATCTTGTCTAGATTTAACTTCGGTTAGTAAAGATGATTCCGTCCCACTCTCAACAATACACCACCATCTGTTGAGTCCACAAGACGGACTCCTAGCCGTGCAAGCCGATGTACATCCTTCACTAACTCCTTCCTTTCCTCGTCTATATGGGACACACTCTCCATGGAAAGCCTACTAAGAGTGTCTGCCACCACATTAGCCTTGCCCATATGGTAGAGAACACTCCTATCATAGTCCTTCAACAGCTCCAACCACTTCCTCTGGCGTGAATTCAGATCCTTCTGTCTGAACACGTACTGTAGGCTTTTGTGGTTCGTAAACACATCCACATGTACCCTATACAGATAGTTTCTCCAAATCTTCAAGGCAAATACTATCGCCTCCAATTCGAGATCATGAGTCGGGTAGTTCTTTACGTGGACCTTCAATTGCCTGGAAGCATATGCTATAACCTTATCGTGTTGCATCAATACACAACCAAGGCCGATCCTCGAAGAATCACAATACACCACAAGCCCATTGATTCCCTCAGGTAGGGTCAACATCGGTGCTGAGGTGAGTCGAGTCTTTAACTTTTGGAAACTCCTTTCACAAGCCTCCAACCATTGGAACTTCACTTTCTTCTGGGTCAGTTTGGTCAATGGTACTGCAATAGATGAGAACCCCTCAACAAACCTCTGATAGTAACCAGCCAAACCCAAGAAACTCCTGATATCCGAAGGATTCACCGGTCTAGGACGATTCTTCACCGCTTCTATCTTTTGAGAGTCCACCTATACACCCTCACTTGACACCACATGAACCAAAAATGCCATTGAGTTCAACCAAAACTCGCATTTGCTAAACTTAGCATATAACTGCCGATCCTTAAGAGTCTGTAGTACCAACCTCAAATGAGCGGCATGCTCCTCCCTGCTCCGAGAGTATATGAGAATATCATCTGTAAACACAATCACGGACATATCCAAATATGGCTTGAGCACCCTATTCATCAAATCTATAAAAGCTGCAGGAGAATTCATTAGTCCAAAATACATACTACAAACTCATAGTGTCCATACCAATTTCTGAAGGCTATGTTTAGAATATCACTCTCCCGAACCCTGAGCTGATGGTATCTGGACCTGAGGTCTATCTTTGAAAGCATTTAGCACCCTGAAGCTGGTCAAAAAAATTATCAATCCTGAGGAGGGGCTACCTGTTCTTGATGGTAACTTTGTTCAATTGTCGATAATCAATGCACATCCGAAGGGAACGATCCTTCTTGTGAATAAAAAGAACTAGTGTACAACATGGGGATTTCCTAGGTCTAATGAAACCTATGTCTAAAAGATCCTTCAACTGCTCCTTCAACTCCTTAGCTCTGTTGGATCCATTATGTAAGGAGGAATAGATATAGACTGCATATTAGGAAGAAGGTCAATACCAAAATCAATCCCCGCTCGGGAGGGTTACCCTATAAATCATTTGGAAACACTTCTAGGTACTCACACACTATAGGGACTGATTGCATAGTCGAGGTTTTGGATGTAGCATCCTTAACCCTAACTAGGTGGTACATGCAACCCTTAGAAATCATCTTTCTGGCCTTAAGGAAGAAAATGAAGCGACCTACAGGCATAACTGAGCTACCCTTCCACTCTAAGACTGGTTCACCCAAAAATCTGAACTCTACTACACGGGTTCTACAATTGACTGAGGCATAACATGCATGTAACCAATATATACTGAAGATAACATCAAAATCGGTCATGGATAACTCCACTAGATCTGCTGAGGTGACTTTCTGCAGGACTTTGACAGTAAATGTCTATATACCCGTCTAGCTATAACTGAAACTGGAGTAGAGAATGAGAAGGGTTCTGATAAAATCTCGGGACTGACTGCGAAACTACTAGAAACATAGGGCATCACAAAATATAAAGTAGCCCCTAGATCTAACAATGCATATACATAAAGGTGGATTACTCGTAAAATACCGGTAACCATATCTGGTGAGGTCTCCTGCTCCTAGCGGGATGCAAGGGCATAAAACCTGTTCTGGTGCTGGCCTCCACCTGCACTAGTTGATGCGTGCTGCTAGGATGGGCGTGCTGGTGCTGCTGCTGATCTAGTATCCTGAGAATGGCCTTTATTGTCACCCTGTCTAGCCAAGGACACCCCCGGTGCAGGTGGCCGAATCTACCACAACCCAAAACAGATATCTAATCCCATCAAGCACTCTCTTGTATGACTCTTGCGACACTTCCCATAGGCTGGAAAGGTGCGCTCTATCAGCATGCTCCTCTGGTCCCTCGAACCTGAGGCGCTGCTCCTCTGATCACCTCGCGGTCTTGACGAGGCACTGGACAATGATGGCGCTGGAGCTAATGACCTATGATAAGACTGCTGGCGATGTCCACCTCCCGATCTCTGCTGAGAGAACCTATAACTGTCTATCCTAGCCCTCTTGGCCTTTCTCTCTCAAATGCACCACCTACATCTAGTGGGGGTGCAAACCATCCAAGGAAAATCAATATCACGATGAAGCATGGCAATCCTACAATCCTTGTCTAGGTCCGCCACTCCGTATACAAACCTACTCACGCGAGCTCTTTGATCAACCACTAACTCTGGTGCATACTTGGAAAAATGAGTGAACTCCAAAGCATACTCTTGGACCGTCATGTTACCCTACTTTAGGTTCACAAACTCCGCTGCCTTAATCTCCCTCATCTCACGAGGGAAAAACCGATCCAGAAATGCAACATGAAACTCCTCCCAACCAATAGCGCCTGCTCCAACTACCCTGCTATCCTTCCATTGCTTAAACCAGATGTGTGTAACCCCCTTCAACTGATACGAGGCTTGATCGGCGCACTCCTCTCTGGTCACCCCCATGATCTGGGTGATCTTCAGGATCTCATCAATGAACTCATGTGGATCCTCGTCCACCTTTGACCAAAGAAACTTCAAAGGGTTCATCCTCAGAAAATCTCTAACTCTTGCCTCTGCCGCATTCCCATTTTGAGGGACATATGCTATTACTTACTGATTGACCTAGGCGGTCAAGGCCTGAGCTAGCATATGTATGATTTCCCTGAACCCAGTGTGGGCAACTTGCTTGGGTACATTCTCCTTATGGGCTGGAGGGGCCTTCTGGTGTGCATCTCCATTGTCATTCTCAAGGCCCTTTACATTCCCATTTCTACGTCATTAACTCGGCAAGGAGGCATGATTCTACAAATGCGTATAGAAAAAGTTAGAAGGATAGAGAGACATTTCATCAAAAGACATAAATCATGAAAGAAGGGAACATTTTCTAAATGTATTATACCCCAGAAGTCCAAAGATCAGACCCGGGAGTTGAAATAGAGAAAAACATAAAATTGGCACCATCCACAGAATGAGTCATAGGATGACTCGTTTGTGCAGCCCATGAGTCGTGATGTGACTCGTGGGGAGGGTAGTGAGGAGTTTGGAAGTTTGATAAAAAGGATCCCCACGGGCGTGACAACGACTCGTGGTTAGACCCCATTAGTCGTTAGGTCAGTCGTGGGGTGGGTAAGGAAAGAAAAGAGAAGAAGGAAGGCAGTGCACTCGATGGGAGGACCCCACGAGTCGTGATCAGCTGGTTGAGAAAATAGTGGGCATGGAGGTAGTGTACATAACGGATGGTGACCACGAGTCGTGGTCACCAGTAACGAGTCGTGAGGTTGCCCGTTAAGAGCGCGGGAGACCTATTGAGTAGTGAACCTCACGAGCTAAGCCACGAGTCGTGACTTGTGACGATGAGTCATTAGGTTCCTCGTTGGGACCACCTGGCAGTTATTTTCTGCGAATTTAGTAAGGGCTTTTTCATAATTTCTAAATTCCTAGGGCCTAAACAACATCGTTTTGAGTTATGAATTGTGACTTTTAAAGGGGTTAAGTTCATTTTAGGCCTTATTCATTCATGCATGAAAGAAAGAAAGATTAGAGAGGGTGATCAAGCTAGTGTTCTTCAATTTCCTTCAATCTCCTATTGGGCATTCAAAGAAGTGTAAGAATCAGCTACCAACAGGTATGTAGGGTTATGAATGGGTGATTCCCTTCACGCCCATGCCCAATTCCTCTGTAAAGTATGAAATTCCTAACTACTATGGGATTTTAACTCAAATGTATGAATCTCCTATTTCTATACATGGGTATGATTTAAATATTCTACTATTAAATTATGAAGCATGGGCAATTTTTGTAATGTTTTCAATTTAAAATCATGTTTCTAGTTTTATGAATTAAAAGCCCATTGAAGAGATGTTCATAAAAGATGAGATATATGATGAATGTATGATGATGATGAGATGTTATGATAAAAAGCATTTCTTAAAGCTACCCATGTTTACAATTATGTTTTCGATAAGAATTGAGTAATTCAAAGTATGATAAAGCTTTGGGCAATGCCCACATGTTAAGTATGAATGATGAATTTCCCGAATTGAGCTTACCACATTGTTTTGGAGCGAAGAATCCCAATTATACTTTCAACTTGTAATATGTTTTGAGTGAAGTTTTCTATGCATAGCTTACCACATGATTTTGGAGCTAAGGCTCCTAATTATATTTTCAGCTTGTGGTATGTTTTGAGCTATAGCTTCTTATATACATGATTTCATATTGAGATGTATTTGAATGTTGAGCTTTATCGATAGACAATGTTGAGCTTTGTTGTAAAATGATGTAGAGAATATGCATGTTTTTGGGAATAATGTCTAACACAGAGCAGGCTAAAGGTCGATCACCCTGTGCGTCAGAACTACGCGCCAATGTAGGTTTATACATTTTGACTTTGGAACCTCCCTTGTGAGCTTCCCCTGCCCGAATGGGCCTTCAGCTTGATATTGATATCATAGTATCGTCCCTAGCCCTGACCAGGCTTTGGATGGCTCTACCCACTTGAGTGTGATAGTTGGGATCACGTAAGCTCTATTGTGGTATGTCGGTTAAAAGATGAGTGTCCCATTGTTCCTTATGATTTTACTAATGCATGTTCATTACTCATTAGATTTACATATGTAAGCATGTTCTAAAGCAGGTTTGAATGAATGTTCAGCTTTATTTATAAATATCATATTTCATCTTTGAGTCAATCGATTATGTTATGATATGTTATGATTAGATCATGATTTCAGAGAGAATGCATGCAAGCCGTACTCTCAGATTCTTATTGTTTATGTTTTACCCTATGCATGTTCTTAAATGATTTTACTTATTTGAGCGATTTTACTTACCTTTCATACTCAGTATATTTCACGTACTGAGCGTATACTCTATGTTGTATCGTTTCATGATATAGTACCCGACTCTCAGGTTCAGCCCCACTCATAGTCAGCTTATCAGAGTTAGCATTCATATTGTGGGTGAGTCCTCATCTCCCAAGGACTAGACTATTCAAATTTCTTATATGTATTTCAGTTTCAGTTTTGTTGAGTTAGTTGGGGTCTTGTCCTATCAACTCGTCAAGTTAAGAGGCTTTTCAGACATATGTATGTATTCAACTTCGGATTTCCTATTTTGATGTTATGTTTAATTTAGACTTTCGCTATGAGTATATTGTTGATAATCCATTTTCTTGAGTGAGTAGATATATGCTTATGCCATGGGTCAACTTTGGTCTCTTAGGGCACCTTGTCCCGTCTTCCGATCCGGGCTTCCGTTCCGGTCGTGAAAAACTTAGTATCAGAGAAATAGTTTTGAAGTGTCCTAGGGTGTATGAAAGCCACGTTAAGTAGAGTATTTTTCATGCATGTGAAGCATGCACACTTATGACGAAGAGGCTACGAGATGTTTAGAAAATATTCCCTTCTTTCATGATCTATGTCATGCGATGAAAAGTCTTTCTATCCTTTTAATTTGTGCTATTCGTGATTGCAGAATCATGGCTCCCCAAAGAATGAATGGCAAGAGAAATGGGAATGGTGAAGGCCACGAGGATGGGAATGGTAATGGGAACCAATAATCCCCACCAGTTCAGCAGCCCCACGCACCAGAGGTAGTTGCTCATGCTGAGTTCTGGCCCGCTATTTAGATTCTTGCATAGGCCTTGACCGCTCAGGTCAATCAGCAGGCTGTTGTGCATGTTCCACAAATGGCAATGTAGCGTCGGCTCGAGTTCGAGACTTCTTGAGAATGAACCTGCCGTAGTTCCTCGAGTTAAAAGTAGATGAGGACCCGCATGAGTTCATAGATGAGATTGTCAATATCACCCAAGTCATGGGGGTGAATGGGGTTGAGTGTGCAGAGTTGGCCTCTTACCAGTTATAAGGGGTCGCACATAGATGGTTTCACTAATGGAAGGATAGCAGGGTTGCCGAAGTAGGTCCTGTCACTTAGGATGAGTTTCATGTTACGTTCTTGGATCGATTCTTCCCTCGTGAGATGAGGGAACTGAAGGCAGTTGAGTTCGTAAATCTAGAGGAAGGGAGAATGACAGTGCAAGAGTATTCCCTTGAGTTCACTCGCCTATCAAAGTTCGCCCAAGAGTTAGTAGCTAACTAGAGGGCGTGGGTGAGCAAGTTCATGCATGGAGTAGTGGGCTATTTGGACAAGGATGGCAGGACCGCTATGCTCCATTAGGATATGGATTTCCCTCGGATAGTTTTGTACGCCCAACAGATGGAGGTGGCACATCTGAGAAAGAGGGAGGCCAAGAGGGCCAAGACCGATGATATAGATTCTCACAGCCGAGGTCAAGAGGTGGGCACCGACGGCAGACCCACCAGAGATCATCAGCCCCAGCATCATCAGCATTGAGTGTGCCATCCAGACCGTGGAACGATCAGAGGGGGCGAGCATCAGTCTCGAGGGATCAGAGCAGCAGACCGTAGATTCTAGCATCCTAGCTTGTCGTAGATGTAGTCAGGGGCACGCGGACCAGTGCTTGGCAGGTTCAAGTGCTTGTTTCGGGTGTGGGAAGCCCAAACACATGCATAGAGATTGCCCATCAGCGGGACAGGTCAAGTTGGGGGCCGAGGCCCAACATCTAATAAAGCATCCCCTTTCGCATGCTCCGCACATCAGGGGGCATCTACCAGTACAGCTGGCGGTCAGCGTCAAAACAAATTCTATGCCTTAATATCCCATCAAGAGCAGGAGGTCTCCCCAGATGTGGTCACTGGTATGTTATGAGTTTTCCATATTGATGCTTATGCTTTGTTAGATCTGGGGGATACCTTTTCTTTTCTAACACCTTATGTGGCTACTAGCTTTAGAGTCAGCCTCGAAGTCTTATCATAACCCTTCTCAGTTTCTACCCCAGTAGGTGACTCAGTTATAGCTAGACGGGTGTATAGAGGTTGCCCAGTTTCAGTCCTTCAGAAGTTCACCTCAACAAATTTGATAGAGTTATCCATGACCGCTTTTGATGTTATTCTTGGTATGGATTGGCTATTTGTATGTTATGCTTCAATTAATTGTAGAACCAGGGCAGTAGATTTCAGATTTTCGGGTAAGCCAGTCCTAGAATTGAAGGGTAGTTCAGCTGTGCCTGTAGGTCATTTTATTTCCTATCTTAAGGCTAGAAAGATGATTTCTAAGGGTTATGTATACAATCTAGTTAGGGTTATAGATGTTGACTCTGAGGCCCCGACTATCCAGTCAGTTCTAGTAGTACATGAGTATCCAGAGGTCTTTCCAAATGATTTACCAGGAATTCCTCTCGAGCGGGAGATCGATTTTGGTATTGACCTTCTTCCTGACACACAACCTATATCTATTCCTCCCTACAGAATGGCTCCAGCTGAGCTAAAAGAGTTGAAAGAGCAGTTGAAGGACTTGTTAGATAATGGTTTCATTAGACCGAGCAATTCCCCATGGGGTGCACCTATTCTCTTTGTTTGAAAGAAAGATTGTTCTCTTCGCATGTGTATTGATTATCCGCAATTGAACAAAGTCACCATCAAGAACAGGTATCCTCTACCCAGGATTGATAATTTATTTGACCAGCTTCAGGGTGGCAAGTGTTTCTTGAAGATAGATCTTAGATCCGGGTACCATCAGCTCAGAGTTCGAGAGAGTGACATCCCGAAGACAGCCTTCGGGACGTGATATGATCAATATGAGTTTGTAGTTATGTGTTTTGGACTAACGAATGCTCCTGCATCTTTTATGGACTTGATGAACAGGGTGTTCAAGCCATACTTGGACATGTTCGTGATTGTGTTTATTGATGACATCTTGATATACTCTCAGAGCGAGGAGGAGCATGCCGCTTATTTGAGAGTAGTGCTTCAGACTCTCAAGGATCGTCAGTTATATGCCAAATTCAGCAAGTGCGAGTTTTGGTTAAACTCCATAGCATTTTTGGTCCATGTGGTATCAGGTGATGGTACAAAGGTGGATTCTTAGAAAATTGAGGCGGTGAAGAATTGGCCTAGACCGGTGAATCCATCAGATATTCAGAGTTTTTTGGCTTTAGCTGGCTACTATCGGATATTTGTTGAGGGTTTCTCATCTATTGCAGCTCCTTTGACCAAATTGACCCAGAAGAAGGTGAAATTCCAATGGTCAGAGGCTTATGAGAAGAGCTTCCAAGAGTTGAAGAATCGACTTACCTCAGCATCGGTGTTGACCCTACCCAAGGGTACCGATGGATTCATGGTGTATTGTGATGCTTCAAGGATCGGACTTAGGTGTGTATTGATTCAACACAAGAAATTCATAGCCTAAGCCTCTAGATAGTTGAAAGTTCATGAGAAGAATTATCTGACCCATGATCTTGAATTGGAAGCGGTGGTATTCTCCTTGAAGATATGGAGGCATTATCTTTATGGGGTCCACGTGGATGTGTTTACAGATCACAAGATCTTACAATATGTGTTCCCATAGAAAGATCTCAATCTTTGGCAAAGGAGGTGGTTGGAGCTACTCAAGGATTACGATATGAGTGTCCTTTATCATTTAGGTAAGGCTAATATGGTAGTGGATGCACTTAGTAAACTCTCTATGAAGAGTGTGTCCCATGTGGATGAGGGGAAGAAGGAGCTGGTGAAAGATGTACATCGACTCCAAGGTTGGGAGTTAGGTTGGTCAACTTGATCGATGGTGGTGTTGTTGTGAAGAACAGGTCAAAATCATCTTTGGTGACTGATATGAAAGCTAAAAAAGATGAGGACCTGATTTTGGTAAAATGGAAAGAATCCATTAAGAATCGAAAGGTGGAGGTCTTCTCCAAAGGGGGAGATGATGTGCTTCGGTACCAGGGTCACCTATGTGTTCCAGATGTTGATGATTTGAGGAGCCATATGTTGCATGAGACTCATGGATCCAAGTATTCTATCCATCTAGGTGCCACCAAGATGTACCATAACTTTTGGAAAATCTATTGGTGGAATGGCATGAAGAAGGATATTGCAGAATTCATAGCCAAGTGCCCGAATTGTCAGCAAGTAAAGGTTGAGCATCAAAAGGTTGGGTGGTGTACTTCAGGATATCAGTATTCCTACATGGAAGTGGGAAGAAATTAATATGGATTTCATCACAGGTTTAGCTCGTACTCACTGATAATATGACCCCATTTGGGTCGTGGTAGATAGGTTGACCAAGGCTGCACATTTTCTACCAGTTAAAACCCGAATTCAACAGAGGATTATGCCAAACTATATATCTAGGGGCTAGTCTGATTGCATGGAGTTCCCTTATCCATCATTTCCGACAGAGGTACTCAATTTACCTCTCAGTTTTGGAAGTCATTTCAAAAGGGACTTGGTACACAGATTAAACTCAGCACAACATTCTACCCGCAAATGGATGGTCAAGCAGAGCAGACAATCCAAACCCTCAAGGACATGTTGAGGGCATGCATAATTGACTTCAAAGGTTGTTGGGATGATCACTTGCCCCTAATCGAGATTTCCTCCAATAACAAATATCACTCCAGTATCCATATGGCGTCGTTCGAGGCTCTCTATGGGTGGAGGTGTAGATCACCCAACGAATGGTTTGAGATTGGTGAGGCGGCAATGATAGGGCCAGATTCGGTTCATGAGGCAATGGATAAGGTTCAATTGATAAGGGACAGGCTGAAGACCGCTCAGAGTTGCCAAAAGTCTTATATTGACGTGAGAAGAGAATTAGAATTTGAAGTCAATGATTGGGTATTTTTTAGGGTGTCTCCCATGAAGGGAGTGATGTCGTCTTTTACCGGATAGTGAGAAGGGTTGGTAAGGTGGCATACGAGTTGGATTTTCCTTCAAAATTAGCTTTTGTGCATGCTCTGTTTCATGTATCACTCTTGAAGAAGTGTTTGGGAGATACAACTCCAGTTGTCCCAGTGGACACTGTTGGTGTAAAAGACAGCCTTAGCTATGAGGAGGTTCCATTGGAAATATTGGATCGACAAGTTCGAAGGTTAAGGAATAAGGAAGTAGCTTCAGTTAAAGTGTTATGGAGGAATCAACATGTTGAAGGAGCTACGTGGGAGGCAGAAGCAGATATGATGGCTAGATACCCACATTTATTCTCTACCGGCTCTATTTCAGCTTGAGGTATCAGTTTTGAACTCAAACTCTATTTAGTTTCACGTTCAGTTCATGTGCGCAAGTTTCTTGTATGTATGTGAATGTATGTATTATTCGTGAATTCAGTTCAGTTGTATAGTTTGAATCAGAGGTAGTCATTCCATCAATTTTCGATTTAAATGATCAGTATTTGAATATAATAATTACATTTCTCTATTTTTTGTGTGTTTTCCAACATTCGAGGATGAATGTTCCCAAGGAGGAGATATTGTTATACCCCAGAAGCCCAAAGATTAGACCTGGGAGTTGAAACGGAGAAAAACTTCAGTCGTGGGGTGGGTAAGGAAAGAAAAGATAAGAAGGAAGGCAGTGCCCTCGATAGGAGGACCCTATGAGTCGTGGTCAGTCCCTATGATTCGTGGGGAGAGTCATGGTTAGCTGGTTGAGAAAATAGTGGGCATGGAGGCAGTGTACATAATGGATGGTGTCCACGAGTCTTAGTCACCAGTAACGAGTCGTGAGGTTGCCCGTTTAAGGCCCATGAGACCTATTGAGCAGTGAACCTCACGAGCTAAGCCACGAGTCATGACCTATAATGACGAGTCGTTAGGTCCCTCATTAGGACCACCTGGCAGTTATTTTCTATGAATTTAGTAAGGGTCTTTTCATAATTCCTAAGTTCCTAGGGCCTAAACTACGTCGTTTCGAGTTATGAATAGTGATTTTTAAAGGGATTAAGTTTATTTTAGGCCTTATTCATTCATGCATGTAAGATAGAAAGATTAGAGAGTGTGATCAAGCTGTTGTTCTTCAATCTCCTATTGGGCATTCAAAGAAGTGTAAGATTCAACTACCAACAGGTATGTAGGGTTATGAATGGGTCATTCCTTTCACGCCCTTGCCCAATCCCTCTCTAAAGTATGAAATTTATATGTCTACTCTATGGGATTTTAACCCAAATGCATGCATATCCTATTTCTATACATGGGTATGATTTAATTATGATTCTACTGTTGAATTATGAAGCATGGGCAATTTTTATAATGTTTTAAATTTAAAATCATGTTTCGCCCAATGAAGAGAAGTTCATGAAAGATGAGAATTATGATGAATGTATGATGATGAAGAGATGTTATGATAAAAAGCAATTCTTAAAGCTACACATGTTTACAATTATGTTTTCGATGAGAATTGAGTAATTCTAAGTATGATAAAGCTTTGGGCAATGCCCACATGTTAAGTATGAATGATGAATTTCATGAATTGAGCTTACCACATTGTTTTGGAGCTAAGACTCCCTATTATATTTTCAGTTTGTGGTATGTTTTGAGTTAAAGTTTTCCTATGCATAGCTTACCACATGGGTTTGGAGCGAAGGCTCTCAATTATATTTTCATCTTGTGGTATGTTTTGAGCTATAGCTTCTCATATGCATGATTTCATATTGAGATGTATTTGAGTGTTGAGATTCATCAATAGATGATATTGAGCTTCGTTATTAAATGATGTAGAGCATATGCATGTTTTTGAGAATAATGTCTAGCACCGAGTAGGCTAAGGGTTGATCACCCTGTGCCTCAGAACTACGCACCAACGTAGGTTTATACATTATGACTTTGGAACCTCCCTTGTGAGCTTTCTCTGCCGAAATGGGGCTTCAGCTTGATATCGATATCATGGTATCGTCCCTAGCCCTGGCAAGGCTTTGGATGGCTCTACCTACTTGAGTGTGATAGTTGGGATCATGTAAGCACTATTGTGGTATGTCGGTTAAAAGACGAGTGTCCCATTGCTCCTTATGATTTTAGTTATGCATGTTGATTACTCATTAGATTTACATATGTAAGCATGTTCTAAAGCAGGTTTGAATAAATGTTCAGTTGTATTTATAAATATCAGATTTCAGCTTTGAGTTAATCGATTATGTTATGATATGTTATGATGAGATCATGATTTCAGAAAGAATGCATGCAAGCCCTACTCTCAGATTCTTATTGTTTATGTTTTATCCTATGCATGTTCTTAAATGATTTTACTTATTTGAGCGGTTTTACTTACCTTGCAATCTCGGTACATTTCACGTACTGACCGCATACTCTATGCTGTATCATTTCATGATATAGGACTCGGCTCTTAGGTTCAGCCCCGCTCGTAGTCAGCTTGTCAGAGTTAACATTCATATTGTGGGTGAGTCCTCATCTCCCGAGGACTAGACTATTCAGATTTCTTATATGTATTTCAGTTTCAGTTTTGTTGAGTTAGTTGGGGTCTTGTCCTATTAACTCTTCATGTGAAGAGGCTTTTCAGACATATATATGTATTCAGCTTCGAATTTCGTATTATGATGTTATGTTTAAGATATAATTTCTCTATGAGTATATTGTTGATAATCTAGTTTCTTGAATGAGTTAGATTTATGCTTATGCCATGGGTCGACGTGGGTCTCTCGGGGCTCCTTGTCCCCTATTACGATTTAGGCCTCCGTTCGGTCGTGATAAAATGTGTCGTAGCCTCTCCTCCATAAGTGTGGTGCACTTCACAGCCATGAAAAAGACTCTACTTAACACGGCTTTTAGACACCTTAGGACACTTCAAAAGCTGATGTTCTGATACCAAGTTTGTCACGACCCGAACGTAGACCCGGATCGAGACACGGGACAGGAAACCCCAAGAGCCTCCAAGTCGACCCATGGCATGAACATAAAATCTATACTCATCATCATAAAGTGGAATATCAACATAATTAACATAGAAGAAGTCTTCATATATATATGTATCGAGATAAAACCGAATCAACAACGACACGCTGATTTCTACATAACGTCTGAAAAGCCTCTAACATAGCTGATGAGCTGATAGGACAGCACCCCCAACTAGCCTGACAAGTTTGAAACTGAAAGCAACATAATAAACTATAAACGAATGAATGTCCTCAAAGTATGTGGACTCACCAACACCAGCTGGACAGGTAAGAGAGTGAAGCAGGGGCTAATGATGCGGCTGAGACTGATCCCTCTGACCTGTATCATGAAACGATACAGCAGTACTTGAAATGTACTGAGTATGCAAAGTAGGTAAAAACAGATAGTTAAAATACATAAGAGTTCATAAAAGTAGGACAACATGATCATAACATAAATATCATAATGTAAACATAAGACTCAAGGTTTTCAAAACATTCATAAATCAGTCATAATATAAATCATAGGAGAAACGCTTCATTGCATGAATTGAGCCAAAGTAATATAAACATAACCATGCATAAATCATGAGGAACAATGGGAGGACTCATCATAACTGACACCATCATGATAGAGCTTACATGATGCCCCAACTATCTCGCTCAAGTGGGCAGAGCCGTCCCAGGCTTGCCAGGGAAGGGACGTGCATTATGTGATATCATGGGGATCCAATAACATTAATATTTGTATATATAAACCTACAGTGGCATGTAATTTTGAGACACTGGCGTAGTCCTTTGAACGCTGGGCTACTCGGTGCTAGACACTGCTCCCAAAAAACACGCACATGGCTCATATCATAATCATAAATCATTCATAAGGTACATGGACAATTATAATATAACATACTTGATCAAACTTGAAATACATGATTGGCCATGAATAAGGGTCCATAAATTGGCCAAGAGTCATAAATCCATAAATCATGAAATTCATGTAAACTTTATAAAACATTGATATACTTGCTATTCATAAATTCGTGATGAGCATTTGAGAGAATTCGTTTCATATATCATAAATCGTTATGGGCTAAAGAAAATCAACATCATAATGAAATCATAACTTGCCTTTTCATGAAATACACATAATTGGGAATAATTAAATGGAAATTCAAATATGTAAATTTATAATTGAAATAATTATAAGATCTGTCCATAAATCATAAAACATGATTTGATAAATGAAGGAAATCGACCCATCAATAGATCATAGAGAATTTCACATGAATTGGGATAAACCCCATAGATCATGAAACTTAAATTTAGAATTGAAATCCATAGAATTTGAGGAGAAATTAGGGCATGGGAATGAAAGGAACTCCCATTCAAAGCCTCACATACCTGGGTAAATCGAATTCAAACTCAAAGGGAATTGGAGAGAATTTTGATGAAATTCCTCAAACTTAATCTTCAAGGAAAGCTCTAGGTTGCATGCATAGAGCGGGGATACTTAGAATGAACTTACCCCTCCATTAAAACACACCATTCAGAGCTTAAAACAACGTAGTTTAGGACCCTAGGGCTTAGGAATGACGAAAATACTGTTAATGAAAAACTTGGGAAATCTGCACTGCCGGTGACCACGACTGATCCAACAGATCATTACAAGCTCCCATGAGTCCCCGTTCCTCTCGTTGTCTCATCCATAATTTTGGTCTCAGGTCTCCTACCACGACCAGATAGGATGAGTCCTTACAAGCTCCAATGACTCACGCTGCCAGTCGTTGTCACAATTGCCCCTATCATGGGATTCCTCCCAACAACCACTTACAACGACTCGTTTCTCTTAACAACGAGTCATCCCATGACTCATCGCTTCCTCCCTGATCAAGGCCAATGTCACAAAAACTCCCATCCAACGACTCGTTATAACAACCAACGGGTTGTTCTGAGACCCATTACTCCCCAGTCCGATTCTACATCTTCTCACCACGGGCACTTCCAATGGGTCATTAGTCCCACCAACGACCTATACCATGACTCGTCTTGAGAAAAAAATATCAGATTCCTACCACTTTTCATTTCAAACCTCGAGTCTAGTCCTAGGCACTTTCGAGGTATTACAATAGGTGTATATGAGAACTTCAGTTTATGTAAACGCGGGGCCAAAACACAGCCATTGTCATTTGAATGTTCCAATAGGCACTTGTATTCCAAACATAGAGAAAAAGAGAAAACCATCCAACAACCAAAAAAAAAAAGAAGAAATTGTTCAGCATTTAGCCCTTTGAGAGTAGGTAATATCTGAGCTAAAGGGGAACAATGGGAAGGAAATACATTGTGACCCCAACTAGTTGGATGCCTCGTACTGTTGTCGCCTGGGTCACTGGCCTCCTTGTCTTCGGCACCACTAAGGAAGGAGTACTCTGAGATATTGCCCAATGGTGAGGGAGGAAACCAGTAAATCGGTCCCACTCTTGGCTTGAAAAAGTTCAAATTGCATCGCTCCCTAAATCTACCATTTGTAGAGAAAAAACCTCATAAAAATAGCCTATAAGAGGACAATATAGATTACTTAAGAATATAAATACTAGTAGAAATGGCATACGTGGGACTTTGTCCCAGTTGGAGATGTGGGGATGGGAGAATTAAGTTTGTGTATGATGCCCATGTAGTAATCCTATTAGCATCGTAGGACCTCAAAAATAAAGTTTGGTAAAGTTTTGGTTAAGTTTGACAATGATAACGGCAAGGCCATGGTAGAAAAGGTATAACCATAATTATGAGCCTGCGCTGATTTGGGACAGTGATGTGATAGAGAACCCTACGTATCTCGTGAGGCCATTTAGGGTTGAACGGTTGTTTGATTGGTGTTTGATGTAACAACTCATCCGATCATTATAGAGCCTCGATGACATTCACATAATAGTTTAAAATTTTGTAGGCAACAGGACTGCCGTGACGAATGATCTTCAGCCATAGCAGGACCGCTGCAACAGAAATATACCGCTACAACGAACAACGCAAGGCAGAAAACCAGTTTGAGTTAAGATTTTGGGGTTTTTCACCCTATTACTCTGAGGCACTAACCTTGAGAGCAGAAGGGCAATTTTCTAAGGGCTAAGAAGTTCTCCTTCCCAAGGTATGAGTCTATCTTCTTCCTTCCCTTATTTGATTTTCTAACACCCAGAATCAAACATGGTCTTTAATGGTGAATCCCTAGCTAAGAACCCTAAGTTTGTGAAAACTAGGGCTAGGGGTTATGAGAATGATTGGGTGTTGATTTCTAGGCCTAGAAGTGGAAAATTAACACTTTCTAGGGTGAACGTGATTATAGAATGATGTTTTGGCGATAGTTTGAGACCTAGAATTTGGTGAATTGAAACCCTTAACCTTAAAAACTTCTTTAAGATGGTTAGAGGAGTAAAAACACCATGAACTATGTTCATAAGATTATTATGGATTTGGGTTATGATAATTTAGCCTATGATTATCGAATTAGACCATAAACAACGGGTAGAATGGAGTGAGTTGAGTTCCCAAATACTTGAATAAAAGAAGTAGCCTATTGATTGATTCCTTAATGTCTTATTTCTAGACTTTGAATGTTCAGAGGTGTTGAGAAAAGGCAAAGCTCTCGTGGAGTAGCTGCATGTTCTAGTTCTGCAATCCAGGTAGGTTATGTCTTACCTTTGTGTTAGACTAATTAGTAAATCCTATAAGTATGTACTATTGATGTACAAACAATGAGGGTAAAGGGATCATAAAATATGATGACTTGATGAAATACTTGTAGTGATTCAACTATAAAAGTGGAGGATTAATCCTAACTACGAGAATGCATGAAAAATAAACCTAATTTATGATTAACAATGGGTGGTGCACTCTTAATGTGATGGTTCCTGACAAGTACTCTTGATATGATATTCTTGATAATGTGTTCTTGATGTAATGATCTTGGTAGTGGTGTCTTGAGGTAATGTTTTTGATAACGGGTTTGATGACATATGATTATAGTTGTTCTTGATGGTATATTTTGATGGTATAAATTATGAATGTATCTTTGTGCATCTGCTGTATAAAAGGAGAGGAACAAGAATGAAGCAAGGTGAATAAACTTAATGGGGTTATGTGAACTTATTGGTGCCCTTTTATATGCTATGAATGAGAAGGTGAATTAATGATGTAAATTAACTAGTTTAGAATGAATTTGAGGTAAGGAAAAAATAAGTAATTATAAGAATTCGTAGTTAACTAGCTTGGGTGATTCAGACTTGGTTTTATCTAATTAATCTTATGGGTTGATGAAATGATAAAGAGAAAAATTAGAATTACTAATGGGGCAAAATTGGACCTGAATAAACTGACATAAAATGGAAAGTCACAGAACTGGGGTGATAAATAAGGTTGAGAGAACCTAAATGAATGATGGGTCCCTAGATAATAAGAGTGCTAGTAAATTTAGCCTGAGTAATTATGAGCAATATCTTTAGGATGGATTGGTTGTGAATTTTAATTGAAGCAGGACTATGTAGTTAATAGTTGATAACTAATAAATTAATGGGTAACAGTATAGGAAGAATCACTTCTTAAACTAGATAACTGCTAAATATGGTGAGTTGTGGGTATAGCTAGTGAGTCTTCATGCCTTGATCGTGTAGAATAATGTTGATATCTTATATAAGTGTAGATGATTTTTGAGAAGCTCAACGCGATAATTTTCATTATGAGAGTTAAGGGTAACTGAGATAAAAAATGCTTGCTTATGTGGTGTCATATGTGTTGACCTAATGAAATACCTGATGAACTGTGCTAAGGATAGTTGGTTTATATACCTTGTTGATTTGTCACCTAAGTTAACCTAGTGTACTTGCATGATAAATATTCTTTTGTTGTTGATTCGTTACTTCTTTCTAAATGGTCATATGAGCTAACGAAGTATAATGTATGAAACGCTATGTTGAGGATCCGTGGTTGATGAATAGGTTTGCCGGGTTGTCATACAAGTTGACTGGTTGATATCATGTTGCATATGTTGATGAGTGAGGGATAACAGATTCTTTTCCTGTAGTGAACGTGAATGAGATTGCTGTTATACCTTACCCTGAGATGTGAGGCTCATGTCTGAGGTGAGCATCCAGACGAGCAGAATTATATGTGTATGAGTACTTGGATATGAGTGGCTCGTGCCCGAGGTGAGCATCCGGGAGAGAAGTATGAATGGGTACATAGATAGGTACGACTAAAAATTCATACGGCTGGGTGTATGAATATGAGTACACAGACAGGTATGATGAGAGATTCATACGGCTGGTATAGTACATGGATTTCTAGAGTCCCCTGCAGGTCATAATTGGAACGGCAAAAATAAGACCCTCTGGCATGTGTATCCAGTGATGTGACAGTGATGTGTGCCCGACACATCACGGATGATATGATTGTTATAGAGAGCAGTACAAGTATGTCATGATATACATACGACTATGAGATAGAGATCAGTACAGGTATGTTCGATATACATACGGCTGTGAGATAGAGTTTAGTGACAGGATGACTCTAATATGTGTATAGACATCGAATGAGATGAAATTAATAATTAAAGATCCAATTATCATGTGTTCAGTGTGCATTTCATCAGTAGCATAACTGTGTCTTACTTATGTGGTAATCCTTGGTGTTTTGGTGAATTTGTTTGTGAATGAGTTAATATTTGTATGTAAATTTATTGGGTAAATATGATTTAGATGTTATTGCTGGGTTGATCCTGATTGTGAGAATGTTCCATGAAAAGGGGGAAAATTGAATAATTGTGATCAGATGAAAGGTGGTGAAGCATATATCTACTTGAGCATAAATTTCTACTATTCTGTATGATGTCAGATCTTGTGTAATTGATGAGGTGTTGAAAGAAGTAAGGTTACCAGCAAAATCGAGCTACTGCTTAGAATAGTACCGCTGCAGCAATGGAGTTTCCACTGCGGTGAGACCGCGATAGTGGTCAAGTTACTGCTGCAACAAGGCCTAAATAATGTGCAGGCCAGCCTTTATGGCTAAGATGGATAGAGAGATACAGATGCATAGTTAAATAACTTCCATAAATGAAGAGTAAAGAAATTTTCTTGGTAAATTTTTGAGTGATTGTTTAAACTGAATTATTGATTGCCTATTAACTTTATGCTGTTGCGTAACTAATTATAGTCGGCCGATGATGCCTACCAATACATGTGGTGTAATGATACTACTCTTTCTTCACCTTTTTCGACTGTGGGTTGTGGCAGGTTGAAGTTTCATGGTTGACGTGACATATTCAACATCAGCTTCTGCACTCTTTCCCTAGCGAAGTTGTGTCTTTTTCTTTGTCGGTATTCTATTTAGAGCTCTTGTACTTATGTTAGACTATTTAAATTGTTCTAATTATTCCATAAGTCATTATTTTGAATTGCACCAGTTACGCCTTTTTCGGTATGAATATTTTCTCGTAGGACATAACCTCCGTGCATGAGCTTCAGTTCTATTCAAGTACTTAGTTATACCTTTAGAACGTAGAAATCATTCCTTTTAAGGCATGGGTTTCATTATACAACTTATGTCTTAAGTCATTAAATCGGATTTGCACAAGTTGAGCCTCAATGGCATGAATTTTTTTATTAAGGTATAATTTTCTACACGTGTTTAGTTTCAAAGATTTGTCAAGAGCAACATAAGATGTGTCTTCTCTATTATTGTTATATTTTTCCAATTTTACTTTTAAAGTTTGCCATAAGGTGTAATTTTGTTATATATATATATATATATATATATATATATATATAAACTTTATATTCTTGCCTATTTCTTCATCTGGCATTTTTACACTGTGTTTTTTTCATTGAAATTTGAAGTCACCACTTTGCGCCTGACAAGCTTGTAATCTACTTGGAACCCATAAAGAATGTGATTTTATCTCTTCTATTCTCCATATTTTTTAGTGCACATATATTTTGGGGGTTTGGGTTTTAAATTTATTTTGTTATTGTCACAATTTGTTCAAATTAATTGTGGCGTAGAAGGGAGACTTTTACTTCTAAGGTATTTTATTGTTAAGTTCGTTTTTGTTCTGCATTTTTTGAAGCAGTTATAGATTTCATTTTATTAATGTTATGTTATTTTTAAATTTTTTTCCAGTGCTTCTAAATCATGGTCGTTCCCCTTATTATATGCATCAAGATCACTGGTTTTCATGTACTAACAGTTAGAGAGGTGACGAAAAGTTTAAAAGTCTTATCGAAATATTCTTACATCTTGATTGGCTGGAAATGTTGATGGAACACCCTTTTGGTAATTTTATGAGACTTAATATTTCCAAAAGTATTGGAATTTTTTCGCATTGTATGTTGTTGTCTGAAGTTCATAGCCATAGCAGCACTACAATATCTTTCCGTTTGAAAGAAAACCTTGTTACTTTTAATCAAGAGGTGTTCAGTAGAGTAACTGGGATATCAATTAGTGGTCCTGCTCCATCTTTTTATCAAAAAGCTAATAGCATGGATGGTTGTTATATTTGGAAGAAGTATTTCAATGCTGATAATGGTAAAAAAAAAAGTCTTACTATGAAGAAATTAAGTGCGTTCATTAAAAGTGTCATAGCAGGGAAGTACATTATTGAATCGAATATTGAAGCTTTTGTGGTAGCTGGATCTACCTTCTTGGGCGTGTTTTTTTAGTGGTAGGGATGACAAGACTATTAAGTGGAAGTATATTAGCTATTTGGAGGACATTGAATTATTCCAGCAGTACAACTGGGGAGATGATTGCTTTAACGAGCTTTTGACATCTCTCAAAAGTGTTCTTAACAAAGGGACAGTGATACAACATAATTCATATGCCACTATTGGTTTCACTTTGATTTTCCATTGGGTTATTCATATTTTTGAAGAGTATCGTTTGAAGTATGTAGAAATTCTTGGTCCTATAAGGGAACTTTAAATGCTCTTGTATAACATTATTGGAGCTCCACAATACGACAATGATGAAAATACTTCTCTCTGGGCAGCAGAGACAAAATGTAATGATATTTATTAACTAACCTTTTTGTAGTCATTTTTTAAGTATTTCCGATTTTTGTTTGTTTGTTTTATTTTTTCATTATCTGTTTGTTTTTCTTATTTTTAATAGCATGTCAAAGCTGCTGCTGATACTCTTCCAATTGAGTTTGGGGAAGAGAATCATGGAAATAATCATGAGAATCACTAAAGTGATCACGAGAATCATGGACGAGAGCACACAAGTGATCCTGTAAATGATGCCAATATTCCCATGTTAGAAAAACGTGTTAAGTTATGCCTTCTTATTACATAAGTATTAGTTATTTTTCTTCTTACTTTAATGCAAGCACGTATTGTTTTGTATTTTTTATTTTGCTGTTTTTGGAAACAAATCTTAATGCTAAGTTGGACAAAATATTAGCAAATCAGATGCGCGAGAGCAAATGCATGGCTGATTTGATTTTCATTTTGAAAAAATTAGGGATACACTTCCCAACACAAGGAGCCAGTGGTTATGGTGATGCACCTGTGCAATCTGGTGGTATTTGTTTTCCTTCACCTGCTGTAGAGGTAATTAGCGAGAAGAGAAGACGTTCTGCAAGTGGGAGACATAAAAAGGCAGCATATACTTCTCAAGAGATGGGTGAGAAGGGCCAAATGTTTGAACAATAATGTTATGTGAGTTTACAACACTTTCAACGCTCAAAACTAAGAAAATAGCATGGATTTAGGTGTGTTTATATAGATATAAGGAACTTTTTCTTTGGTTACAGGACAAATAGGTGTTGGAGCAAGAATATGCAAAAGATAGCCTTAAAGTGCAGAAAATGGGCTAAAGTCACAAGTCTCAGTATAAGTCGTAGGTTGATACTACGAGCCGTACTGAAGATCGTAAAGAGTTTCAAATGGATGAGTTGTGAAGAGTGCATCCTACGATTCTTAGTACAGGTCGTACAACGCTTGTACGAGCTGTAGCATTAACTCATGGAAATATTCAGAAGAATTGCACAAGAGGTTGACTCCTCATACGGATAAACAATACGAGTTGTGGCGTCAAGGTACGAGTCCTACCATCACACTCGTGACAAACTTAAGAAAAATTGAGAATTCTTAGAGTCAAGCCACAGAAGAACAGTACGACTCATAAGAAGCATGTACAATTCGTACCAAGGCCCAACACTTAGCCAAATTTTAGCCAGCCGAGGACATACGAATAGCAGGTACGACTCATACAATCCTACTACAGGTTGTAGGATCTGTCGTGGCTCAGGCGGCACCAGTTATGGAAATTTACCCTGTTATCCTAGGAGAAGGATTCTTATGTATGTATAAATACTTGTGATGTTTTAGACGTTAGAGGACGTTAGAGAACTTTAGAGAATAAAGAGACAACATAGAATTGAGTTGATTGGCTTGTGATCAACCTTTTCTTGATTTCTTCTTAATCTTTGTGAATTGTTCTTAAGTTATTTCGGATATAATCAATGAAGTTTTTCTCTCATCTACAATTGTAAGTATTGATTTATGTGTTTAATTATGAATGCATATCACAACCTTGCAACTATGAGAGGTTAAAACCTCCATAATTAGGGTTGTAGGAACCATGCTGGATTAATGATCTAGGGTTGTCAAAAGTGATTTGAAACCAATGCAAAACGCCTGTATTGTTTTTTCTTCATGCTTAAATGATTCTCAACGGTGTACAAAGTTAGGACTTGCCCAAATTTTTTACTTGCTTGAGCCTAGAGAGGTAGAGATTAAGAAAAGAGAATTACAAAAAAGACTTGATCTTGATGATCATTGTATTAACTTGAGCTGTGGTCACAGAATAGTTAAATTTGGAACAAATTGATAATGGTTAATTTGAACTCGCTCATGAGACCTAACCCAGTGATTGAGTATAATCATTAAATAGGGATAAACCAGTCGTTTGGATGACCCCTAGTTATCAGTTCTGCAAGTAAGCATTTATATTGATCACGTGTGTATACACGAAAAAGTTATGAACCCAGGGGGAACACAAACCCTAGTTAGTCTTAACTCTTAATCTTACTTCACAATTTGAATCATTGTTTTTAATTATTATTCTTAAATCCCCAAATTGAAGTAACTAACCAACAAGTTCACTTACCGACATTAGTCTAGATCTTCCATATTCCCTGTGGGTTCGACCCAACCTCTTTGTTGGGTTCTTTATTGACAACGTCTTCTTCATACTTCAGTAGGAGGTGTGGTTTGAGCGTCATCAAAAAGTGGTGCTATTGCCGGGGAATACGACTAAGACTAGATTAATTGCTTGTATTTGAGTTTTGGTAGCTATTTCCTTAATTACTTTTTCTTTTTATTTGTGATACTCACAGGTTGTTTTCCAGTGAGTGCCAAGAACTCGGAGTAGTGTAAATCCCCTGATTCCGTTGAGCCATGAAATTGAATGAACACTGCGCAGAATGAAAACCGGGAATAGAGAGATGCCCGCATATCTGAAGAGGCTAGGCAAGTCGAGCTAGCTCGGCAAGCTGCACTTCAGGATGCGAAAGATGCCAGTGAAGAGGTTGTTAATGCCGGACGACATGGTCGGGGAAACAGAGGTCATAGAATTGCCCCTATGTTCTTCGATGATGAGGACCTATACATTGATGAAGTTGGGTCAACTGGAGCAATTGTACCACCACCACTGCCCGCTAGGGCAAAATTTGACATCACGAGCACCATGATTCAACTGTTTAACATGAAAGGGGTATTAGTGGTCACGCAACGAATGATGCCAATCTGCACCTGATGAACTTTGTTGGAGTATGCAAGGCATACAGGTTGCCTGGAGTTAGCCAAGATGCCATCAGGCTAAGACTATTCCCCTTTTCTCTGTCAGGGGAAGCCACTTTATGGTTATTGGAGTTGCCCAATGACTCCATAACCAACTAGAAGGAACTCAAGCAAGCCGTCTTGGAGAGATTCTTTCCCTCCTCCATAATGTTACAGCTTAAGGATGAGATTTACAATTTCCGACAGCTCAAAACTGAGGCACTTCATGAAACCTGGCTGAGGTTCAAGAAGAAGATGAAGAAGTGCCCAAACCATAAGATCCCAAATGATAGTCTTTTGAAATTTTTTACAAGTCTCTAAATAATAGCACAAAAGCTGTGGCAGACACAGTGGCAGGAGGAGCATTGATGAGTCACACCTGGGAGCAAGCTGCTACCATCCTTGATAGGGTGACTAAAACAAACAGGGCATGGCATACCAGGGAGGCAGATGCAGCAGCCGGTACATATGCTGTTGGTTTGACTGCAGACCAATGTAGGAAGGAAGAAAAACGCGACCAGGAGTTGGCTCACATGCGCATATCATTGGATTTGCTTACAAAGCACATTATGGGAGCAGGAGCCAAAACGGTAAATACAGTGGGGACGCAAGGACTAGAGCCAGGGGCAGATCACTCTAATTCTGAGGAGGAGGCAAATTTCTTGGACAGCCAAGTGGCAGGTTTTGGAGCCAACGCCCAAGTGTCTAGACAAGACAATTGGTGCCAAAGTTCTAGAAACCAAGGTCGGAACCAATACAGAGATAACTACAATTGAAATGGGTACGAAGACAGGAACCGAGGTCGTGAGCACGATGGAGAATGGAGAAGGAATGACGGCTACCACAATGACCAATCTAGAATATATGTGCCTCCCAATGCACCAGAAGGAGAGGCTGGGTAGTCAAAACTAGAGAGCATGATGGGCGAGATTCTAAAAAAGGTGAGGTCCACTGATGATCAATTGAAGGAAATCCGTGGTGAGATATCAAGCATGGGTCAGAGAGTGGAATATCATGCGACAATTATCAAGCAGATTGAACAACAACTTAGGCATCTGTCAGCATCACTGAACCCTAGACAAAAGGGTACACTACCTAGTAACACGTCCAGAACCCAAATATTGATGTCCACTACATGGCGGTGATGACTAGGAGTGGTAAGACCACAGTTGACCCCGCTTTTCCGGTTGTAGTTGAACGGAAGAAAGAGAGAATAACTGAGAATGAGAAGAGTGGTGAGATGGAGGGCACTGAGAATGTTGAGTTGCCAGAGGCCCTTATAGGTGAGGATGAACCTGACATTGATCAAGGAGCAACTCAAATGTACAAAGCTATCCCGTGACCACCGCTTGTTCCCCCAAAGAAAGACAAAAAGGCGAAAAATGGTAAGTTCCAGAAATTCCTATCGATGCTTAAACCATTATCTGTGAACATACCATTGGTTGAGGCACTAGAACAAATGGTCGGATATGCTAAGTTTATGAAGGACTTGGTAACAAAGACGAGGTCCATAAGCTTTGAGCCCGTAGATAATGTACATCACTGTAGTGCCATCACTACATGGGTCCTGGGTCAAAAGAAGGAAGATCTGGGTGCTTTCACTATACCTTGCACCATTGGAAATGTCGAGTTCGAAAGGGCACTTTGTGATTTGGGAGCGAGCATTAACCTGATGCCCTTGGTAGTGTTCAAGCAATTGGGCTTAGGAGTCCCCACATCAACTGCTATGCGGCTATTGATGACCGACAGAACAGTGAAGAAGCCAGTGGAGATCTTGTTTGATGTGCTTGTTAAGGTAGACAGATTGATATTCTCAGCAGAATTAATGATTTTGGATTGCGAGGTTGATTATGAGGTCCCCATTATTTTGGGGCGGCCATTCCTTGCAATTGGAAGGGCCTTAGTAGATGCGGAGGCGGGCCAATTAAAGTTCAGACTGAACAAAGAAGAGGTTACCTTCAACATCTGCCGGTCAATGCAGCTACCGAAGGAATTTAGTGTAGTCTCAGCACTAGAGGATGAATCTGAGTCACTTGACGAATTCTGAGTAGTCACGAGACTTGCGTCGTGCTGCGACATTAAATCAGGCGCTTCTTGGGAGGCAACCTAAGTGGTGGCTTGGTGAATTATGAGTAACCGGGCCACCTGCGTCGTGCCGCGACGTTAAATCAAGTGCTTCTTAGGAGGCAACCCATGTAACTTAACTAATGTGTGTTTAGTGTGTAGGGAAGCAAATACATGTGGCATAAAATTACTGAAAAAGTAGCTTCTACGGCTCTCAGTATGACTCGTGACAGCATTATACGAGCCGTAGCAGGAGGCGTGGTGAGAATCAAAGAGGTGCTTCAGAGTTGGGGTTCAGGGTATGGTTGATCCTACAATTCATGACATAAATACACAGGTCGTAGCATTCACTGTACTTGTGAGCTAGCCAAATCATAAGAGATAAAGGCCTACGAGTCATAGTACGACCCGTACCCTCGTGGTACAAGTCGTAAGATGCATTTTTAGGTACCAGGTAAGTTTCTCAACTCTATAAAGCAGGGGTCCAGGAGCCCCCAC
Organism: Datura wrightii; assembly: GCA_035772735.1. Taxonomy (NCBI): domain Eukaryota; kingdom Viridiplantae; phylum Streptophyta; class Magnoliopsida; order Solanales; family Solanaceae; genus Datura; species Datura wrightii. Next base: position 106,299,250 of record JASDFA010000007.1, read on the forward strand.
GACTCGTGGTATGAGTCGTGATGGGTTAAAGTCCATGAAATCACCCGACTCGGCCCAAATTGTTAAATTTCTTCCCTTTCACTTATTTAAACTTCTAACCTAAATCGACCCTTCTCCCACCGAAAAAACATGAAGTCATGACTAGTACTCACCACTCCCCCACACTCGTAAATCAAAACCAAAGTAAACTTCGAGCAATTTCTTGCTCAATCGAGTTCCTCTCAACCCTAATCCTTGATTACCAGTCGAAGTAAGCAGCAACAAGTAAGTGCATTGTTTTGAATATTGAGAAAACTTATGTTCTTGGTGTAATGATGCTAAAACCCTTGTGATTCTTAATTTTTGCTCGAAAAATTTGAATGAGACAATGACCCGGGGTGTTATAGGACTAGGGGCCACTGGGAAATTTTTTAAAGTTGATGAACTTATGCATTGAAGCATTTAAAATTGAGTTACGGGTAGTGACTAAAACGGGGAGGGATGAGTAGTATTAAATGGATTGAGCTACATGCCTAGACAAGGGAAATTCTAAGTACCCAAAACATAAATAAGACTCCCTGTAAACTAGACCAAAATTGAGATAGGGACAGGCTTCACAAGGCTTCCTAAGACTCATGGTTTGATACTATGACTTGTAGGATGGCTTGTTGGGACTTTCCCAAGCTAAAATAAGTCTAATCTAGAGGTATGAAACCTAGTACGGTTCGTAGTTTGCACTACAAGTCGTATTGTGCATTCGTAACAAATACTAAATAGGGCCAAGTCCAGATGAGGTAGTATGTCCTTCCTACGACTCGTGGAATCTACCTACGGGTCATACCATGAGTCGTGGAAAAATATAGAGAAATTTGTAGTGGAGGGGAATCCTCAGACGACTCAAGGTACGATCGTACCTTCGTGGTATGAGTCATACCTGTGAGTCGTAATGTGCACATAGGATTTCTTAGGACTTCATAAGAGTCATACATCCAAGGTACGACCCGTACTGTTGACTCGTGGATATATACTAAGAATTTCATTTCTTGTTTATCTTTCTCAGATATGGAGTTCTAACTCTATTCTCTACATGTACAATGACGATCAAGAACAAAGCATCCAAAGAAACTGCCCAGAGGACATTACATGGTGAGAATTCTGAATCTGAGCAAGCAGGCAGTTTCCCTAGTGGTTTAGTTGAGGAATACAAGATACATCAGACACCGAAGGGACCCAAAGGACAAGGCCAAAGCCCAAGCCGTCGCAGCTACTTTCACATCTACCAAAGCTCCCTAGTCTGAGGAGGGAGCTAAAGAAGGTAATCAGGAGTCAGGAAGTGGCTCAAATGTAGAAGAAGTGTCTGAGGAGACCCTATCCGGAGAGGCAAGTGGAAGTTTTGAGTCTGAGGAGGAGGCTCCCAATGCTGAGCAACAGCAGATCCTGCCTAAGGAGAGTCATAACATTAATGGAGAGTGCCAAGAGCATAGAAAATCTATGCACAAGGCATTGCTCTCAGCGCCAAAAACAAACCTAGGCGGAGCATCCAAGAAGAATAGCGGATCCTTACTAATAGATTGAATGAAGTAGAGGAGATGAAGTAGATATTCAGCTTTTATAGGCTCGAATGGATGCTAGTACTCCAGACCAGTACACTTCTGAGATAGTCTGAGAGTTCTAAGCAACCTTCTTGGTGACCATGGAGGAAAAGGCAAAGAAGGGGAAAAAAGTGAAAGACCAGCCCAAATTGGAGAGTGTCATGGTCAGAGGGTGAGAGGTCGACATCTCTGAGAAGACTATCTCTCGGATCCTGTACGCACCCCAAGCCATACCTCACATGCCACGCCAGAATATGAGCACTAAGTGGAGGCACTGAAGCAAATTAGGCAATTGAGATTTGAGGAGAGACAGAGGCAGCTACAGTGGTTGGCGGGTGTTATAGCTAAGGAAAAAGAGGAAGCAGAATAGGTCTCAGGTGGAAAACAGGTTACGAAAAAGTCACTCAACTTCATAGCTAAAGCCTGCTGGACACAAGTGCACCACCGATTAGCACCTAAGGTCAATGACAACACTCTGAGTGTAGACAGAGCATCTCTAGTGGCATGCCTGATGTCCAGATACCCCATCAACATCCCGAGGATAATCACAAAGGAAATACGATATTGGGCTATGGTATTGAGCACTACCATCCCATTCCCGAGCCTCGTTTTCATAATATGCAAAGAGGCAGGAGTGCTAGTGCGACTGGGTGAGGAGCGCTTGATTGGAGGGTAGAGGATAGTAGACATTGGCTTAATCAGGGATGAAATGAACCCAGTGAGTAGGGCCTGACTTCCCACAGAAGTTCCACAGACCCAATCAGCAGGGGGCGCACAGGTGAATGCCCCCATTTCACATGAGCAGAGCGAGATACTGTCTACAGATGCCGGTCATTCAGAGGTAGCTCCCAGCACTTCTGCTACACCACTGCCTAGCCTGCCGACTCAGACTCCAGCAGGGTATGTCCTAGTGCCCCAGGATTTTCTCCATAGATTGGCCAAAAGGTTGACCATTGCTAAAAGAAAAATTCAGTCAATGATGGAGGATGTGAAGCCCTGGGTAAAAGAAGAGATTGACACAACAGCAGAGGCCTTACATTCTCACTTGGACAGACTTGACAGGCGGTTCAACATGCATATGGCGGAGCAGACGGATACCAGCAGTCTTTGTAAGGTATTGGGGGATCTTCGGAGCTAAGTAGTCGAGTTGTCATCATGGCAACCGGTAGTCATATCAGCCCCCACTCTTCCAGACCTTGATGAAGAGCCTAATGAGGAGATCGATTTGATAGCTTATTGGGAGCCGATGACAACTACTAAAGAAAAAGGGAAGAAAAGAGTCTCTGAGGATGTTGGAGAATAAAGTTTGAGGAAGAAAAGGAAGAAAGAAAGAAGAGAACGAAAGCGGGCACGAGCAGAGAGCATGCAGACTCATGAATCATATATGTTAGAGCTGTAGGAGCGAGCTACAGGAGCAGGCAACTCTACCATGGCTTAGCCTTTGCTTTCTAGTGGCAAGGACCCTTTGGGAAAGCCACATTCAGCCCCGATCACCACGAAGGCTGTCGAGACGGCCGAGACTACTGAGGGGGTAACCACTCTCCCTATTGAGACACCATTGAGTGCCTCGGCCACCACTAGCACCACGATTGCAGTGGAAGTACCTCCTCCGCAGGATCACAGGAGCACCACAGGTATGTTCCCTTCCCTATGTTCTTGTAGTTTATGCTTCGGGGATGAAGCACAATTTTCAAAAAAGGGGGGAGTGTACTTGTAATTTTTGGAATTTTTTGATTCGTCCGAGGGTTTTTCTTGTCGTGTTTGTTTTCCCTCAGGCATGCTATCTAGTAGAACCGAAATGTTTAGGATTTTATTTTCTTATTTTATGATTTTTGTTTAATTAGGAAATAACTTAGGAGTACTCAACCAATGAAAGTGCACTAGTTTTGAATTTTTGAAAAAAATTGACCCTGTTTAATTTTTTTTGATGCATTAGCTATATATTTGTGACTGCATGCATGATTTCTGTGGATCTTTTGATGTCATTTAGTGTATTAGCATGAATAGTCTTGTTAAACCATGTGTAAACCAGATAGGTATAGTGAATATACGTCATGTGCCACGAGTGAGTTAGGTTTGACACTTAGTTCAGTACTGTGATGAAGATCTAGAACTTTCCTAATTGGTCTTTGCATAGGCTAAGGATGGTTGGTTAGGATATGATCATAGAACTTTTTTGTTAAGCTCACTTTTATCCTAAATAACCCTACCAAAATCATGTGATTCCTTTGATCCCAATTTTGAGCCTTTAATAGACCATTTTCCTTTGACTAACCGATGAACCGTACTCATTTTTATAATGAACCTGTTTTGGCACTGGTCCTTCCTTGGATATTGTGAACCTTAACAAAGGAAAAATGCCAAAGTTGAGGGTTACTAGAGTAGAGGTGCATAAATGGTAGGAACGAGGAAAAGGGAAAGAAAAGAGAAAAGGTGAAAAATGAGGTGTGGTGTGTCAAATAAAAAAAGAGAGATGAAAAAGTTAAAAATCTTGAAAAAGAAAATTCTAAAGAAAAAAAATAATGCTTGAAAAGGTTGAAAATACACTACACCCATACAAATTCATACAAAGGAGGTGAAAAGGGAGGAAAAGAAATGAAAAGAAAAGAGGGTGATAGGTGAATGGTGAAGCCAATGTATGTAGTGCCAAGGAAGGGTTAGTCACTCAAAAATCTCTCATATTTATCATGTACAACCCTAATTCCTAAATTACAAGCCACAACAAATCCTATAGTGATCCTAATCTGACCATCTGACAGACCGAAGCAGAGAAAATAAAGGCAAACCTATGGTATCTGATACACAGTACTTGAAAATTCTTTGTGAGAGTGAGAGTATCGCTTGTTTAGTCCCATGCAATATGTAACACTGTATCAGTGAGTGGGGACTTCATTTGTTGTGAGGGTACATGGGTTATTTTTACTTTTACCATTGGTCTGTGTGTAGAGTATTACTGATGACTTGATTGCCTGTTGATAGCTAGATGACATGTCTTGATCCCATCTTAGCATGTTTTGTGGTTGCTTGTAGTACATTAGCAGATATTGGTTCATGGAAGAAGGGTCAAAAGTTGTTGAAAGTATAGTTCAAATTTTATTTGGTATTGGCTGTAGTATCCTAGGTTTATTTTCTAGTTGAGCATTGTGTTTAGTTTTTTCTTTTCTTTGCCTGAGGTCATGTAAAAGTCTTAAGTTGAGGGTGTTGAGGTGCTGTGAGTTTACAACACTTTCGACACTCAAAACTAAGAAAATAGCATGGACTTAGGTGTGTTTATATGGATATAAGGCACTTTTTCTTTGGTTACAGGACAAATAGGTGTTGGAGCAAGAATGTGCAAAAGATAGCCTGAAAATGTAGAAAATGGGCTAAAGTCACAAGTCTCAGTATGAGCTGTAGGTTGATACTATGAGCCGTACTGAAGATCGTGAAAAGTTTCAGATGGTTGAGTTGTGAAGAGTGTATCCTACAACTCTCAGTACGAGTCGTAAAATGCTTGTATGAGCCATAGCACTGAGTCGTGGAAATATTATGAAGAATTGCACAAGAGGCTGACTCCTCACACATAGACAGTACGAGTCATGGCGTCAAGGTACAAGTCGTACCATCACACTCATGACAAACTTTAGAAAAATTGAGAATTCTCAGAGTCAAGCCACGAAAGAACAGTATGACTCGTAGGAAGCATGTACGAGTCGTACCAAGGCCCAACACTTAGCCAAATATCAGCCATCCAAGGACATATAGATAGCAGGTACAACCCATACAATCCTGCTATGGGTCGTAGGATCTATCTTGGCTCAAGCGGCACCAGTTATGGAAATTTACTCTGTTAGCTTACGAAAAAAGGATTCTTATTTCTGTATAAATACTTTTATGTTTTATTTTTAGTAGAAGTTGTTAGAGGATGTTAGAGAACTTTAGAGAACACAGAGACAACATAGAATTGAGTTGATTGGCTTCTGATCAACCTTTTCTTGATTTCTTCTTAATCTTTTTGAATTGTTCTTAAGTTATTTCGGATATAATCAAAGAAGTTTTTCTCTCATCTACAATTGTAAGTATTGATTTATGTTTAATTATGAATGCATATCACAACCTTGAAACTATGAGAGGCTAAAACCTCCATAGCTACGGTTGTGGGAACCATGGTGGATTAATGAGCTAGGGTTGCACAAAAGTGATTCGAAACCAATGCAAAACGCTTTTATTGTATTCTCATCATGCTTAAACGTTTCTTAATGGTGTACAATGTTAGGACTTTCCCTAATTCTTACTTGCTTGAGTCTACAGAGGTAGAGATTAGGAAAAGAGAATTATAACAAAAGCTTGATCTTGATGATCATTGTATTAACTTGTGCTATGGTCGCAGGATAGTTAAATTTGGAACAAATTGATAACGGTTCATTTGAAATCGCTCATGAGACCTGACCCGGTGATTGAGTATAATCATTCAATAGGGACGAACCAGTCATTTGGATGAACCCTAGTTATTAGTTCTGCAAGTAAGCATTGGTATACCAGAATGTCATCAATGAACACAATGACGAACATGTCTAGATATGGCTTGAAAGCTCTGTTCATCAGGTCCATGAAAGCTGCAGGGCATTAGTTAGTCTGAAGGACATAAACACAAATTTGTAGTGACCATACAGAGTTTTGGAGGCTATTTTTGGTATGTCACATTCTCTGACTCTTAGATGATGATACCCCAACCTGAGATCTACCTTAGAGAAACAACTGGCCCTCTGAAGCTGATCGAACAAATCATCAATCCTGGGTAGGGGATAGCTCTTCTTAACTATGACCTTATTCAACTGACGATAGTTGGTACACATTCTGAGGGTACCGTCTTTCTTTTGCACAAATAATACTGGAGCACCCCATGACTAGATGTTGGGCCTGATGAAACCTTTATCAAGGAGGTCTTTTAGCTTCTCCTTCAACTCCTTAAGCTCAGCTGGAGCCATTTTGTAAGGAGGGATGGAGATGGGTAGAGTGTCTTGAAGGAGGTCTATGTCAAAGTCTATTTCCCACTCAGGAGGGACTCTGAGGAGATCTTCGAGAAACACTAGAACTGACTGGATAGTTGGGGTCATAGAGCTGGAATCTTTGATCCTAACTAGATGATAAATACACCCTCTAGAAATAAGCTTTCTGGCCTTAAGGTAGGAAATAAATCGACCCTTAGGCACTGAACTACTGCCCGTCTACTATAAAACTAGCTCATTAGGGAACTAAAATCTGACGAATCTAGTTCTGCAGTCGATTGAGGATAACCGGAGTGTAACCAATCCATGAAAAGAATGAGATTGAAATCGACCATGTCTAACTCTACGAGATCAGCTAGAATAACCCTACTCAAGATCGAGACTGGGCACTTTCTATACACCCGACTGGCTCTAACTGACTCACCAACTAGGGTAGAGACTGAGAATAGTTCCGAGAGGACTTTTGGACTAATATCAAACTGGACAACTACATAGGGAGTCACGAATGATAGTGTGGCTCCTGTATCTAGTGGGGCATACACATCTAGATGGAAAATACGTAACATACTTGTGACCACATCAGGTAAGATCTCCTGATCCTGACGAGAGGACAAGCATAAAAACAGTTTTGACGCTGACCACCATCCGCACCTGAAGTGTTGGCCTACTAGAGCTGCTGAAGTGGTGGATTGTGATCTCCCCTGTCCTGTTGACGGGCATTCTATAAGCCGATGACCTAGATGTCCACACCCCAAGCAACCCTCTCAACCCTAAATTCATTCCCCTTGATGGTTCTTGTCACACTTAGGGCAAGCTGGGTAGCGGTTGCTGGTGTTGTGACTTTGGGGTTGTGAGCCAGATGCTCCACCCCTCCGATCCTTGCGGGACTGAAAAGTAGGGGCGCTGGCTGAAAGTGGGTGTTGGAGCCCTCTGCTACTACTACTGTGGGCGACTATTACCGCCATACCTCTGGCGGCCATAATTTGATTGGCCAGTCCTTGCCAGCTTATTCTCTCGCTCCAAGTCTTTTAGCTTTTCATCCTTAATCTGCTGAGCATGAATGATGAGGTTGGAAAGGTCAATATCCTTGATGAGCATTGCGGTCTTGCACTCCTTAAGGACCAAGTTCGATACTCCATTGACGAACTTTAGCATGTGAGCCCTCAGCTCGGCTACCATCTCCAGAGCATATTTTGACAACCATGTGAACTCTAGTGCATACTCTTCCACCATCCTGTCGCCCTGTTTCAAATTCATAAATTCTTCCACCTTAGCCTCCTCGAGCTCCCGGTGGAAGAATCTGTCTAGGAAGGCTATTATGAACGCCTCCCACTCCACCATTTCCACTCCAGCTGGTCTTCCTTCTTTCCACTGGCCGTACCAGATCTGGGCTACCCCTTTTAGCTGGTAGGCAGCCAGGTCAGCACTCTCAGCAGGACTAACACCCATAATGTGGGTGATCTTCCTAATCTAATCCATGAACTCCTATGGGTCCTCTCTCACCATCCATGGAAGGCTGGAGGTTCATTTGGGTGAAGTCTCGAACTCGGGCAGGTGCTGCCGACCCATTCGTCTTAACTAGAACAACCTGCAGGTTCACCTGGTTTGTGACTGTCTGTGCCAACAGCTGGATTGCCGCTCTAAACTCTGTTGAGGACACTTGGTCTTCCTGAGCGGCTATTGGAGCTAGTGGGACAGGTCGGTTAGCATTGTCGGCCCTTCTTCCGTTACCGCGTCTTGGTGGCACGATTTTACTGAAACAAAATAGAGCACGAGTTAGGAGAATGTTTCTAGAATTGAGCTTCAATGCACGATCAAGAGTAGGAACAAAAGGGAGTTTTCCTAGTAACGTCTCATAGCCTCCCCGTCATAAGTATAGCGCGCTTCAAACCCATGAAAAAGACTCTACTTGACGGGACTTTCAAACATCCTAGGACACTCTAAACCTAGGGCTCTGATACCAAATTTTTCACAACTCGAGTCTATACCCTCGACAAGACACGGTACTTGGAGTCAGAAGTAACCCCAAGTCAACCCATGGTTTATCATAACACTGGTAATTTGAGTACATCACAGCAGAAGCTTAAATAATAAAACCATTTAAGGAAAACTGAAAAATAAAAATTTAAACATCTGAAAACAAATTTGAAAGTCTAAGTCTATGTCTGAAAGCCATCTATATCTGATGAGTTGCTGGAACAAGCCCCCAACTAACTCTAAAGTCTAACTGTATGAAAATAACTAAAAAAAATAAACATCATCTTCAAAATATGAGGACTCACCACTGGTGCAGCTGATAACTCCTTAGAATATCTGCTAACGGTGCTGAGACTGAGAACCTGCAGCTGTATCATAATACGATACAACATAGAAGGTATGTGTCAGTACTTTGAATGTACTGAGTAAGTGAGAGAAAATATAACACAGAGAATAAAAACCTGAACTATAATGACATGCAATGACCAACTAAAATACTGAAATTGAATAAATTGAAATATAATTGAAATGGTCAAATGACCCTATCTGGTGGTCAAAGACATGCCTTATATCTGAGATACTAATATGAGCTAACTGTACCGAACTGATCTGAACTGAGTAACTGAAACTGTTCGGAGCTGAGCTAAATTGAGACTGTACTAACTAGTGAGAGAGTGTATAATTGACATATAACCATGTGAGCTAGATGTGGAGTCCAATATATACACCCCATCTGTATGACCTAATATACCTTGCTAGGGTATAAAGGCATAAACTAAGTGATCACAAGTCTGGGGCCATAAGGCTAATAAAATAACCTACAGTGGCAACGTAGTTCTGGGAACCTAGATTCGCTGGAACCCCGATCCTTTCGATGCTAAGTTCTACTCCAATTGGATAGTCCTATATTGACTACTAAGCTAATAGCTCGAAATTAGGGCCCAATACTAAGTCAGGAATACCTAACTTGAAGGACCTTGAGAGTCTTATCAGACCGGATTCTGTAATTGGTATTCTAAGACTGGCCAGAGCTGCTTATTTGGAAGAATCATAACCGTCTAAAGAAAACATTGAAATCTGAAATCTGAGTCTAATAAATAATAATTGGGAGGCACCACTACACCTCAAGAAAAGACTGTAGTCAAACTGATCAGCTGACATTTCTAGACAACACTTAGTATGCTAATAATCTGATTGAGACTGGACTAACATGCACTGACTGTGATTTCAACATATACTAACAATATGGGAATCCCAAAATTGATCGAATCAAGCTACAGGAAAACCTAGTCCAACCTGCAAGATTCTAATTTTTACTGCACTGAGAAACTAGGGCTAAATCATTCCACTAGATACTAGTTTTCAATTAATTTCTAGAAATAGGGAATAATAAAGCAGTTAATATCATGAATAATATTCCAGTTGAAATTAAAGAATTTTTTCTAAAAACTTTCTATATTTTGAATCCAGAGGGTTGTAACTGATAGAAGAATTAGAGAAGGGTTTTAGGGACACAAGGGAAGAACAATTCCCTGGTTGAATTCCCACATTCTTGGTGAAAAATTCCTGAGGAAATCCCTGAGAAATTTTGAGAAGAAGTAGATGAATTCCCTAGCTCTGCTCTGTGCTTCCTAACTGTTTCTACGCTTTAGACTTGAGGAAATGAGTGAAATGAAGGGGAAATGTCATTCCACCCCTTTAACTCCCTCCTAAAAGAGCTCAAAACGATAGGTTTTTAAGAAAAAAGGCTAGGAAATTACAAAAATAACCTTGGAATAAAATTTGAAAACTGCCCGACAAAGGACCAATTAGTCACTCAATGAGTTGTTGGTTGAGACCACGACTCATTGGGACCAGTCATTTGTCCTACTGCCTGGGTTCTGGGCTTACTGGATTTGGAAAGGGGAGATACCACGACATGTTGGATGAACCAATGGGTCGTTGGTTCCTCCTGTGGTCACTGGACGAGAAAACTGGGAGGCTTGATGACGGGCAACACAATGACTCATTGGTGGACCCAACGGGTCATTGTGTCTAGTCGTTACCTTCACTAGAAAAATAATAGAAAACCTTGACTTGACATAATGGGTGGTCACAACGACTCGTTGTCACTAAAGAGGGTTTTAGGGATTCTCAACCAACGACTCACAGCACGAGTCGTTGTATCAAACGATGACTCGTTGGTTTAGTCGTGGGGTCTTGGAAAAGGAGTTCTGAGCTGGGGAATCAATGAGTGATAGGACAACTCATTGTTTCTCGCAATGGGTCGTTCCATGTCCCGTGGGTTCTTGAAGGATCAAGAAGGGCTGACCACAACTAACACAACGAGTCATTGGAGCTAACCAAGACTCGTTATCTTAGTCATTCTGAGGCATTTTTTTCTATTTTTTTCAGAATTTTATTTGCAAGGTCTGAGTTTGGTCTAGAAAAGTTTCGGGGTATTACAAAAATCATGCCGCAAAAGCCACAAATTGTAGCAGAAGGCATAAGTTCTAGAGTTTTTAGCTTTTTCTAACTGTGCCTATATATTAAATTCGCACCTCATTGGCTTGCGAAACTATGCCTCATTGGCAAGGTTTGCCGATTTTAGGCAGATTTTTCGATAATTTTTTTTCTTTTCTTGGACTCTCTCTCTCTCTCTCTATATATATATATATATATGTGTGTGTGTGTGTGTGTATTTACATTTTAGTTAGTCAGCCATAATTTCATAATAATTCTTTATTATATACTTTTATTTTTTCATATTACTATTATATAGTTTGCCTTGTTATTCCATCACTGTTTCTCTCTTAAATGTAATATTATCAACAGTGAATTATTTTATTCCATTGAATTTGAAAATCAAAGAAATCCTTCTATAAAGATCTTAGTCTTTGTTTATTGATTGAAAGTCGATATTTCGAACTCCATTAGAATGTGAGTTGTTCTGTTAGGGTTATGAGTATCATCAAAGTTTTATTTTTGCTTCTCTGTATAGTCACTATTCCTTTCACATTCTCAACTACTCAATATCATTTTGTTATTAATTTTGTTTTGTTTGTTGTTTGTTGTGATATTTTACAGTGTTATCAATAATGGGTACTCCTCCTTATTATATTTCTCCCAGCGATTGGTCTCCATGGAAAAATTGTTGGAGAGGGGATGAGAAGTTTCAACAACTCATTCAAACTTTTTTTAACTCCTATTCAGTTGAACATATTGCTACAACGTCCTTTTGGGGATTTTATGTTAGTGAATATCCCCAAAAGGCCTAGTAATTTTTTGCATTGTATGTTGTTGTCTGAAGTTCATAATAATTTCAGTAATGCAATGTATTTAAATTTTCAAGAAAATATTATGACATTCACATGCGAAGTGTGTAAGATAGTAACTAGTTTGTCGATTATTTCTCCTCTTCCATTGCTTTATGAAAAAACTAAGATGAAGGATGGTAGTTATATTTTGAAGAAGTTTTTCAGCGAACAGACTAGGAAAAATAGTTTGTTGATGAAAAATTAAGTACTTTCATAAATAGTATCATTTGGAAAAGGATAAAATTGAATCAAATGTTGATGTTGTTGTGCTAGCTGAGGTGTATATTCTTGGTCATGCTATATTTGGTGGTAGGGAGAACAAAATATTGAAGTAGAAATACTTAAGTTATATAGAGCATATTGATTTATTCCAGCAATATAATTGGGGAGATGAATGTTCCAATGAGCTTTTAGGATCATTGAAGAATGTTTTTAGGAATGGGTCTATGAAATGCTCAAATCAGTATAGTGCTGTTGGTTTTATTTTTGCATTTTTGTTTTGGATCATTTATATGTTCAAGGACTATCGATTGAAAAATGTATACATTGTTGGTGAATTCGAGGAACCCCTATATATATATATATATCCTTTTGCAAATTTGGAAAAAAACTGTTATGTGTAAGTTGGATAAAATTTTAGCAAATCAAGTGAATGAGAGTAAACGCATACACGACTTGATTTCTATTTTGGAAAAATCAGGTATACATTTTCCAACTGAAAGCACTCGTGGTACAAATAATATCGGTCTAAACTCTGCTAATGTTGTGTTCTCTTCAGCGGATGAAGATGTTACGAGGAGGAAGAGAAAACGACCTGTTGGTGGGGAGTGAAGAAGTTAAAGCAAGATTTTCAAGTGACAACTGACAAAGAGCAGCCGTTTGTGGAAGCTCTCGTTGTTTGTAATACTGTTGATCGTTCCATCACTCTGAACAAAAATATTTTTGAATGTGGCAACTATGACCCTCTACTTTCTAGAGAAGATAATTTTGATGCGATACTTGTGGATGATGTTGTTGACAATATTCTACATATGAGTGAAGTTGAGAAAGATTTTAACTTTGAATACACACAGTGCTTCTAAGGGGAATGAAGGTTTATCATTCATTCTGGCTACTGTTGATTTGTCTGGTGAAGTTTCGATTGAAAGAAACTATGAAAACACTCTTATTATTGATCATGTAAGTTTAAAATATGTTGAAAAAGCAGGAAAGAATATTGAATGTCAATTGGTGTCCGATCCTGTTAAACAAACTAGCAGGCCGAATAATTTTGAAACAAGTTAGTGATGAAAGAGTATTACCTGCTGCTGTTGAGAAATCTCCAAATAAATTTTGATGCACGTGTAAATAGGGAGAAGGAATTGTGTGTAGATGATTCAGTCAGAAGGAGGGGTGTTTCATTGAATGGGGATATGGAGGTTAGTGATGATGTACAAGTTGTCTCTTTTTCTTCTGGGAAGTAAGATGCACCTACACAGATGCGTGTTGTCTCTAATGTTGAAGAATTGGAGTCTGAGTTAATACAAGAGGTGTCCCCCAAGAATTTCGTTGATGTAGTTAAGTGCAGTGAAAGGAATTAATGTGAATAAGAGAATTTAAAGGTAGCTTCTTCTCTAGCTGGAGATACTTTTGTTGTTGCTTTGAAATCAAAACGGAGGCAGAGGAAGAACAAATCATCTGAAAATGATTTTGAGTTGGATTTACGAATCTCTGCATTAAAAACAAGGAAGCATAGGAAGAAGAATCAGTTGGTAGCTGAAAAAACAACACTCACTCTTGTTGAAAAAGAAACTGAAAGTGTGACAAATGCTGCTGTTGAAAAAAGTTATCGACAATCAAATTGATCAACAACTAAAACATACCGCTTCAACTGAATGGATGCTATGTTCTGCCTATAATGACTTTCCTCGAGGCTATTGGGAAGAAATTAGTGATTGAAAAGAGGACTACAAACAATTATGTCCTTTCCATTTTTTTTCTGAAAAAAACGCTATCCTATTTTGGTATAAACTGATCAATCTAAAAAAACTAGCACCTCACCTATTTAATTCTACTGGGCATCTTTTCTGTATTTTTAGTGTCTTCTCATTAATTTATTATTCTTTTAATATATCATTTTTAGCATGAATTTGTGCTAAAAGTAGTTTTATGATTTTTCTTATATTTAGGAAGGAAGAAAATTTCTACAAGTGTAACAATTTGAACAAGATCATTGTAGATTTAAATTAGGGGATTTAGTGATCACAAATAGGATGTTTTTCTTGGAGATTCTCACTCCGGCATATATGCTTCGCGATAATGTTCTCTACTTTGATCTTTTTATTCATTTGTTGTTTCTTTTCTTCACTTTTTTAATGTTTTTATCTGATTTTTTTTTACTATTTTCTTGTGATTTTCATTTCTTCCACAACATATTGATGTGATGTTGTACTATCTAATGAAGAGAATGTTGTATCATCCGCCGATTGATGGAGCTACTAGATATGCAACAACCCTAGTCCTATTTGATCGACTTGTTCAAATTGACAATGCAGAGGTATAAAAGTGAAGGTGACGAAAATTTCTACTGGTGTACGGCAAAAGATAAAAATGACCCCTATCAAATATGCACTGATATTATTTTTGGAAAAAAAAAATTAAGTGTGGCATGCCATGGGAGAATGTGGACAAGATATTAATTCCAATATGCCTAGTGAAAGAAGACATAGATGGAATAAAACATTAGACTTTTTCTTTTTTTAACATTAACGATCATACACTTGAAGTGTATGACTCTGTCAATAATAGCTTGAAAAAAACAGAAGTGGTGCAGCATGTGAAGCTTTTTGCTATTTTACTCCCAAAGTTGTGTTTTCTAGATTTTAAGAGGTTCAGGCCGATGTATGGGAATGATTTTAGTAAGCTCGGGATTATTTGGGAAAGCTTCCCCAAGAAAGAAAGGTATATGTCACGACCTAAACGACTGTGATTGGCACCGATACAATTCCCTCCGGTGGGCGAACCAAGGATTCCCAACAGTAACCCCAATGCGAACATTTAGAAGGAAAACCTTTGCTAAAATAAAATGACTAAATTGTTAAACATGAACAAGCGATTTTAAAAACAACTCCAAACACAAATCCCACGACCTGATTGTCATTGAACCAAACGTCTTCTTACAACTCTAAATGATTAAAACTAAAAACAAAGGAAATAAGTGTCCAGAAGAGAAGGTTGTCTTCAAAATGTGAGAGTGACACTGCCTCCTTATTCTGCTCACCTTTCAACAAATTGATACCGCTTACAAGTGAGGACGTGAAGAACTTTTGGGTTTGAACTCTGCACTTAGAAAAGAAGTGTAGGGGTAGGGTCAGTACATAACACGATACTGGTAGGCATCATAGACGGCCTTATATAATACCGTGTAAATATAGCACCAATGATATAAAAAAAGTCTGTAGCATCATACAGAAGTACATAAACCAATTCAAGTGCACTGGCTCTAAAACAGGAGACAGCCGACCTGCTCACTAGATTAGGCCTTTTGCTGCAGCAGTCACTTGACCGCTTAAGCAGTCTCACCACAGCAGAAGAAGTTCCACTGCACCAGTACTTCCTTAGGTAGTAGCTCGACTTAGTTACACCTTCATCAGTTCTTTAATCATCAGAGTCAACAATTCACATACTATATAGTTCATTTCAAATATTGTACACGTCTGAGCAATAGTAAATATGAATCGTTATCAGTTACTAATGCAACAAGTAATTACAAGTAAAATCCACTCAACTTTTACCAGCATCGTGACCATGTCACACTTAGAATCAGGTTCATGTTCTTCATTTCAAAATATATAAACAAAATCCATAATTTGCACAGCCACTTAGCACGTACTTCATTCAATCTTACATATAAGAACAACACAACATAAAAAATGTAAAACATAGGGTGACATGTCCGGCACATGCCTCCGTTTTATCCCTATTTTCACTAAAATTCACAAACTCAATGTACACATATGCCAAAGGGTCTTATTTTTTCCCTTTCAGTCATGACCTGCAGGGGTCTCTAGAAATTCATGTACCGTGCCAGCGTGGCACCCATTCCTACTCATATGCTTGTCCAGATGCTCCCCTCGAACTCGAGCCACTCAATAATATCGCTCGCCCAGATGCTCCCTTGGGGCACGAGCCACTCAACAATATCGCTCGCCCAGATGCTCCCCTCGAGCACGAGCCACTCATCTCAAGACACTTTTATGTTTCAAATCATTTTTCATCCATAAAATATAATAAGAAAACAACTCATATATATATATATATAATTCATCACATAGGAGTCTGTATTCCACTCCCTCACTTGCACAAGTACAGATCATCAATTACCTCTATTGTATTCTTAAAAGAAATTACTTCACAAATTCCATGAAATTTTCACAACAAATCATAATCATCTCCTATTAAACCATTTAACGACAGATAATGTCCAAAGACCAATCTAATATCATTACAACACATGCATTACAAGTCATTATACAAGGTTTAACCCTCTAACTATAACCTACCTTGATATTTGAAAATAATTATTCGGCTACTCTGGGGGACCCTTGCTCGTCCTCAAAGCTTCGGATCGTTCAAAATCTACACAAAAAGAGTAATTCATTACTTACTCTGTAATCATGGGTCTAAACAGATCAAACCCTCCCCTTTTCGAGGTATTTTCAAAAGTAAAACCTAATTCTACTTGGTTCTAGGTCTTAATTCCCTGCGTAACTCTTGTTCTCAACACGTAATTCTGGGGGAGTGATCAACACTCTTCAAACATCAACCCAAATCACCCCATAGTCATCCCACAATCCAGCCCTACTTTAACAGCATATTGTTTTTCTCTACAAAAACTTCCATCATTAAAGGTCCACAAGCAATCTAGGATCACACTACTCGTAGTACATATAGGAAATCAAAATTCTTACCTTAGGAGAAGAGTTCACTGCTCTGGAGAGATTTTCCATTCTTTAGCCCTTCTGATCATGTTTTAAAAATAATAGGATAAAACCCCATAATTCCCACTTAAACCCACTTTCTGACTCTCGTTATCCACTCTACAGGTAGCATTTCCACTGCAGCAGACCTGCTACAGCGGTATGAGCGCCGCTGCGGCGACTCTAATAACTACTTCTCAGTTTTGCCATTGGGGGACCCCGACCGTTACCACGGTCTCGCTGTAGTGGGAAACTCACCGCTGCAGCATCCTCCAGACCAGTAGCCACCTAAAATCAACCAGTTTCACACTTAGAATATTTCACAACATATTCTATTCCTTTCTTAGCCTATTTCTAGTGTTCTAGGCCCTTAACCATCCCGTAACGACTTCCTGGTCGTTATAGTATGTATGTGCCCTTTATGTGTAATTATAATTTTATTATTTAATTATTTTGTTGTTGCTAATATTTTTTGCTTTTTGTTTTGACCCCCTTCCTTAGAGGTACCGATTGTGGTTGTTTTGTTGTGAAGTATGCAGACATGTTGATGAACCATGAAATTTAGCTGAATTTAATTCGCCTACTTTGCATGACTACATGAAGAATTGGTCAATTAATTTGTCTGCTCATGGATATAATAAGGTGAAGAAAGGTTATCAAACTCCACCTGATCAAGTCAGAGATGATTATCACGAGAATAATCTTATGGAATGCAACTGAAAAAATATTTCTTTTAGGAGAAAGAAGAATAAGAAGTAGAGAAATTTTGCCCATTCAGGCATAATTTGTTGCAACATGTTGGTCTTTGAGGCACAATTTATGACTTTATTAAAATAATAATTTCTGATTTAAATGCATTCTTCTTTTCTTCGTGAAAAAAAAAGCTCCAAAGACACAATTTATCTATATCATAAAGACATAAGATGTAGATTATAGAAATTTTATGGATTAAAAAAATAAAATTATGTCCTAGAGGCACAATTTAATTGAAATTCTTGTTAAGGCTTAAGTTTAATTTTGCGAAAGTCATGCCTTAATTTATGAAATTATCCCAAAAGTCTACAAGTCCCAATTAGATATCTTAAAAGAAGAAATATTAGATTGAAAATAAACCAAAAAATTAAATAAATAAACGAAATTATGCCACGAAGGTACAAGTTAAAATAAATAATGCCTTAATGCATGTCTACATTTGTACAGGTTATGCCCTTAGTCATTATTTCCGAATTGTTCAAGGTACCCAATAATAGCAAGTACTATTTTTAATGTCACGTGCTTAAGTTTTTATGCATCTGTTTTAGTCATGATTTAAACTAAGTCACGCCTTAAGATCTGATCTTAGTGTCACACCCCAAACCTGGAGGGGCGTGTCTGACACCCTGTACCGCACCTAATCGAGCACACCTTGCCACACATTAACTACAACAAGCCTGAACTGATGAGGTTCGACATCAGAACGTCTACAAGATCAGAGTAAAGTGATAGAAAAAAAAGCTGGCTAACAAACCAACTAAGAGATATACCATACGCTATCAAGGCCACAAGATAGAAATAATCTATACAACTAGGCCCTCCTGGCCTGCAACACAATGCTACACCCACAACAGACATCTATGAGCCTCTAAGAATATAATAGAAATCAACCCATAATAAAAATATCTAGAAACTCAAAAGACTTGGAGCTTTACCAACTTAGCTGGAACTCCACTCAGCGACCAAGAACTCGATCTACCGGCCCACTATCACCTGCAGGCATGAATGTAGTGCCCCGACTAGGGCGTCGCTACAACAATGTACCGAGCATGAAAGGCAAAAATAACTACAAGACTCAAGTTAGAGAGCAACAGATATATTGAATATAATAGGAGGAGAAACTCAATTTAAGTAAACATATAGAACCTAATTGGCCCCTATAAGCCTAGCAAGTACAAGAAAACATACAAAGAAAACCTACCCGACCCCCATAAGCCTGGCAAGTCCAAAGTTAAACAACAACAAGTGACACCTAGATGAAACAACTCACCTGTCATCGCCTCTAGACCTCTCAACTGCCTTAGCTAACACCAACCAACATCTAGCATCCACTGTTATCAGATTACAGGTAACACAAACAACAACCACATTATGATGCCAAGCAAATCAAAAGTAAAAAACACTAGTTAATCAATATCATTAATCACGCACTGCCGGACCCTCTCTCGGATGTACATAGATAGAAGAGTTCTATCCATTTGGGAGAGCTAATTGCAATTCCAGGAAGGCTCAGACTTATCGGACCACTCTCAAATCATGTCTTGATTTGACACTATAGAGGACATCATCCTCAACCCCATAGTTTATTCACTTCTTGGGCTCAACCCCTCGATCGAAAACACTCTCGTGCATCGGTATCCATGAGCCACAATGTCACGACCAAACTAGGACCCCCGAACCGAGATACGGGACCTAGAATCATGAATGGCTCGAAGTCGATCCATGACATGGAAATAGCAACTAAAAAGCATAAATTAGTAGAAACTGATAAACTAAACATGAATAAGTGGAAGTCTGCGTACATAATGATCATAAGCCGAGTCAACACTGACCAGCTAAGATTCCACATGTTTTCTAAAAAGCCTCTAACATAACTGAAGAGCTAATTAGAGAACATCCCCAACTAGGTTGATAAAAGTCTGAAGCTGAAGTAACATAATCAAAGACTAAGCTAAAGGTTCTTGAATGATGAGGACTCACCAAGAGCTGGAACTGAACTAAACTGAGGGGAAAACTGAACTAACAGTGTAATTGAGTCTCAGCATCTGAACCTATATCATAAAATGATACAACATTAAGTATGCGGTCAGTACTTAAAATGTACAGAGTATGTAAGGTAAGCAAAACAGGATGAGTAAGTATAACTAAAATCATACGCATAACATAAAGTATAAGATCATGAGAGTAAGAATTGCATGCTAATATCTGAAAACATGTATAGTCACAAACTAAATTTCATATTTGAATAGAATGACCCAAAGCTAAAAGTAGAGTCATATGGCTTGTCATAGCTGAAATCATGAGTAAAAGCTTATAAACTGAACATTGGGTCATACCTGCTGAAAACATAATATCATATATCTTAAACATGCAAAACTAAAATAGTAAGGAACAATGGGAGACTCGTCATATAACCGACACCATCATGATAGAGCTTATGTGATGCCCCAGCTATCACACTCAAGTGGGTAGAGCTGTCAAAAACTTTACTAGGGCTAAGGACGCTACCATGATATTGATATCAAGCTGAAGGCCCCTTGCTGCGGGGAAACTCTCAATGGAGGTCCCAATGTGTGTCTATATATATATAAACCTATACGTTCAATTTTTTGACCCGAGCTTTACCTGAACCCCTAGCCTACTCTGTGCTAGATACTACTCCCAAAAAAACATGCAAGATGCTCACCATCGTTTTTCAACCAAGCTAAAATCATACCATAAGTTGTAAGTGAGAGTATACACTTCAAAATCATATGGTAAGCGGATTTTATAAAACAGAACTGAAATCATGAAAACATGCTTAACCTATGTGGTGTACCCAAAATCTTAGAATCATGCATACTTGAAATATACTTCATAAGTCAAAATCATAGATTTATACATCAGTAATTTGTAAACATTCAATCATGATAGATATCTTCTTATACTTAAAATCATAGATCATAAACTTGACTTTTCATGAACTTGCATAATTGGAAATAATTTTTCTATGATTGGAAATCATGAATTCATAATCAATCAATATATTAAATTTGCCCATGAATATTAAAATAGGCTTTGAAACATGAAGAAAATTGACCCATCACCAAATCATAGAGAATTTCATGAAATTGGGCTAAAACCCCATAAGATCATACACTTGAAATAGTACTTGAATTCATGAACTTAATGAGAAATTTGGGCATGAGAGCGAAAGAAAACTCTCATTCATTGCCCCACATACCTGGGTAAACTGAATTGACACTTGTCCTTGACAGCCCAAGAGATATGGAGAAGAAATTGGATAGTTCTAAGCTTGATTTTCAATGGGACATTCCTTATCTTGCATGGGAGGGGAATGATTAAGAATAGGTTAAACTCCCTTAATAAACTTCCTTCAGGGCTTAAAACGGCATAGCTTAAGGCATAGGAGCTTAGAATTTGCAAAAATACTCTTAATGAATTTGCAGGAAAGACTAAATTGTCAGCTGCACGACTTGTACCACGAGTTATACAATCTTCCTATGATTCATGGTATACTACCGTACTGACCAAGTTCAAAACCCCCAATCCTCTGAATATTCCATGAACCCTACTGTGATTGGTAACAACATCCTATGAATCATACCATCACCTGTACAATTAATCACCAGCTAACCCTGAGGATTTACTACGACTCCCAACCATGGGTCATACCCACATACTACAACTCATAGTGGGGACTCATGGTCTGAGGAACCAAAATCTCTGCTCTGAACCACAAGTCTTCCCTCGACCCGTACGGCTAACCTACGACTCGTAGGTTGAGTCGTACTAAAGCAAATTTTCCAACTATTCCTACTGATCAGATTTTAAATCTCAAGTCTAGTCTTATGAACTTTCTAGGTATTACAATATCTAACCCTTGGGAACATTCATCCTCGAATATAGGTTAAACATAATGAGAAGCTGAGGAAAGGAACTGTAATCCCAAACACTGAATATCTCAAGCTGAAATTTGATGGAGTGACTGACTGCGGACTGATATAAATGATTGAACTAAAATCATAAATCATACATATATTCTAGAACATGAAAGGAACTAAGAGACATGCACTTGACATGAAACTAAATAGAATATTAGAGAGGAAACTTATACCTCATGCTGGAACTAACTAGAAGGAAATAAATGTGGGAATTTCGCCATCATATCTGCTTTGGTTTCCCACATAGCTCCTTCAACAAGCTTATTCCTCCACAAGACTTTCACTGAAGCTACTTTCTTGTTCCTCAACTTCCGAACCTGACGATCAAGGATCTTAAGAAGTACCTTCTCATAAGTAAGGCTATCTTTCACGCCTATGATCTCCACCGGAACTACCAAAGTCGGGTCACCAACGCACTTCTTCAATAGTGATACATAGAAATCTGGATGCACTAACACTAACTCCACGGCTAGCTCTAACTCATAGGCCACCTTTCCAACACATCTCACAATCCTGTATGGGCTAATATATCGGGTACTAGGATTCCCTTTCTTTCCAAACCTAATCACTCCCTTCATGGGAGATACCTTCAAGAACACCCAATCATCAACTTCAAACTCAAGTTCTCTCCGCCTAGCATCCGCATATGACTTTGATGACTCTAAGTTGTTTTTATTCTTTCCCTTATAAGCTAAACTTTCTCCATAGCCTCATGAACTAAATCTGGTCCTATCAATGTAGCTTCACCTACTTTGACCAACCAACAGTCGACCTATACCTCCGCCTTAGATAGCCTCAAACAGAGTCATCTGAATGCTAGAATGGTAAATGCTTTATTGTAAGCAAACTCAATGAGAGGCAAATGATCATCCCAACTACCCTTGAAGTCAATCACACACTCTCTCAACATGTCCTCAAGAGTATAAATGGTTCGCTCAGCCTGACCATCTGTCTGCGGGTCAAAAGTCCTGCTAAGCTTAACCTGAATACCAAGTCCTTTCTAAAAGGATCTCTAAAACTGCGAGGTAAACTGAGTACCTATATCAAAAATGATGGAAAAGGGAACTACATGCAACCTAAATAACTCTCGAACGTATAATCTGGCATAGTCCTCAGCTGAATTGATAGTTTTGATTGGTAGGAAATGAGCTGCTTTGGTCAACTTGTCTATAACCACCCATATAGAGTCATATTATCGTCGTGTACGAGGAAACCCTATAATGAAGTCCATTTTGATCTCTTCCCCCTTATAAGTAGGGATACTAATGTCTTGCAGCATACCTCCAAGCCTCTAATGCTCCACTTTCACTTGTCGACAGTTCAGACACTTAGCCACAAACTCTGCTATGTCCTTCATTATGCTATCCCACCAATAGATTTCCCGTAGGTCACAACACATCTTGGTGTCACCTGGATGTATAGAGTATCCGGAACCATGAGCCTTATGCAACATCCTTTCTCTCAAATCATCGACATCTGGAACATATAAGGAACCTTGATAATGAAGTACACCATCTCCCCCTTAGGAGAAGACCTCCACCTTCTAATTTTTAACCGCTTCTTTCATCTTCACAAAAATAGGATCCTCATATTTCCTAGCCTTGGCCTCAGTCACCAAATAAGATTCCAACCCATTATGCACAATCACACCACCAGTCGAGTCAACAAGGCAAATCCCTAGTCATGAAAGCCGATGCACATCCTTCATCAATTCTTTCCTTCCATCTACAACATGAGAAATACTCTCCATGGATAGTGTACTAAGGGCATCCGCCACTATATTGGCTTTTCCTCGATGATAAAGGACACTCATGTCATAGTCCTTGAGCAGCTCTAATCATCTTCTTTGTCGCAAATTCATGTCCTTATGTGTGAAAACATACTGTAGGAGCTTGTGTCCCATAAACACATCCAAATGGATCCCATACAAATAGTGTCTCCAAATCTTCAATGCGAACACCACCGCTGCAAATTTCAGGTCATGCGTCGGGTAATTCTTCTCATGAGTCTAGAGGCATACACAATGACCTTACCATGCTACATTAACACGCACCCAAGACCGACCCTAGAGGCATCACAATACACAACGAATCCATCCATGCCTTCTGGTAGAGTCAATGATGGGGCTGCCGAGTCTTTAACTCCTAAAAACTCTTCTCAAAGGGATCCGACTATTGAAATTTGACATTCTTCTAGGTCAACATAGTCAACGGTGCTGAAATGGATGAAAATCCTTCAGAAAAACCTCTTGTAATAGCCATATAAACCAAGAAACTCTTGATATCCGAAGAATTAATCGGTCTAGGCCAACTCTTCACAGCTTCTATCTTCTGAGAGTCCACATGCACACCCTCACTTGACACCACATGGCCCAAAAATGCTACTGAGTTCAACCAAAACTCACACTTGCTGAATTTAGCAAACAGCTGGAAATCCTTGAGAGTCTGTAGCATAATCCTCAAATGAGCGACATGCTCCTCCTCGCTCCGAGAGTATATGAGAATGTCGTCTATGAAGACAATCACAAACATGTTACTATACGACTTGAATACCCTGTTCATCAAATCCATGAAAGTTGTAGGAGCATTCGTTGGTCCAAATGACATAACATCAAACTTATAGTGGCTATACCGAGTTTAGAAGGTTGTCTTTGGGGTGTCCCTCTCCCTAACTCTAAGCTGGTGATAGTTAGATCTGAGGTCTATATTTGAGAAGCACATAGCACCCTGAGGAGGGGATATTGTTCTTGATTATAACCTTGTTCAACTACCGATAGTCAATACACATACGAGGAGACCCATCCTTTATGCGAACAAAGAGAACTGGTCACCACATGGGGACTTGCTAAGCCTGATGAAGCCCTTATCCAGGAGATCATTCAATTATTATTTCAATACCATTAGCTTAGCTAGAGCCATTCTTTATGGTGGAATAGATATAGGTTGCGTATTGAGAAGAAGGTCGATACCAAAGTAAATCTCCCGCTCGTTAGGGACTCTTGGTAAATCATCTAGGAACACCTCTGGATACTCACATACTACAGGGATAGACTTAATAGACGGTGTCTCCGATGTATCATTCTTAACCCGAACTAGATGGTACACGCAGCCCTTGAAAATTATCTTTCTGGCCTTAAGGTAGGAAATAAAGCGACCTATAGGTACAACTAAACTACCCTTCCATTCTAGGACTAGCTCACTCGGGAATTGAAACTCTACTGTTCGGGTTCTACAATTCATTGCGGCATAACATACATGCAACCAATCCATGCCAAAGATAACATTGAAATCAGTCATTTCTAACTCTACTAGATCGACTGAGGTGACTTTCTGAAGGACTGTGACAGGAAAATTTCTGTATACCCATCGACTATAACTGAGTCACCGATTGGAGTAGAGACTGAGAAAGGTTCTAATAGGATTTCAAGACTGACGTCTAAACTAATAGAAACATATGACGTCACAAAAGATAGGATAGCTCCTGGATCTAACAACTCATATACATCAAGATGAAAAACTTGTAGCATATCAGTGACCACATTGGGAGAGACCTCCTGCTCCTGATGAGATGAGAGGGCATAAAATCTATTTTGATGTTGTCCACCACCTACACTAGTTGATGTACCCTACTGAGTTGAGCTCGCTGGTGGAGATGCTGAACTGGTGGCTGGGTCACAACTCTACCATGAACCTGTCTGGCTGAAGGGCAATCTCCGAGCATGTGTCCGGGCTTCCCGCACCCAAAAACATGCACCTGAACCTGCTAAGCACTCATTGGTGTGCCTCCTACCACACCTACTACAAATTGGAATGCTAGGCTCTGCTGACATGCTCCCCTAACCTCGAGAGCCTGATGTCCATCCTCTCTACTAACGCCTAGTTCTGGATGGTACACTGGCGAATGATGGTGCTAGGGCTGATGACCTGTGGTGGGAATATTGATAATTTCCATTACTGGACCTCAATTTGGAAAACCCAAAGCTGCCTATCTTGGCCATCTTGGCCTTCTCTCCATTTCCTTAATCTGATCCGCCTCTATCTGCTGAGCGTATATAAACCAATCGAGAGAAATCTAGATCACTATTAGCATTGTGGTCCTACACTCCTTGACCAACGAATCTGACACACCATACACAAATCTATTCATATGAGGTCTATGATTCTTAACCATCTCCGATGCATAGTTGGACAGTTGGGTGAACTTTAAGGCGTACTCTTACACAGTCATATTGTTCTTACTCAAGTTGACGAACTCCACTGCCTTTGTTTCCCTCAACTCCCTAGGGAAGAATTTGTCTAAGAAGGCAGTCATGAACTCATCCCAACTCACGGGAACTGCGCCCATCGCTCTACCTTCTCTCTAATGGCGATACAAAATATAAGCAACCCCCTTCAGCTGATAGGAGGCTAAGTCTGCGCTCTCTTCGCCTATTACCCCCATAATCTGGGTGATATTCTATATCTCCTCCAGAAACTTATGTGGGTCCCCATCCGCTCTTGACCCAAGGAACTCAGGTGGATTCATCCTGAGAAAGTCCCAAACTCGATCCGCCGTTGCGTTCCCATTCTGAAGGATGTAGCGCCTGCTGATTAACCCGAGCAGTCAAGGCCTGTGCCAATATTTGAAATACTGCTCTAAACTCGGCATAAGGGACCTGCTCGGCCAAAGTACCTATTGGTGCTGGCGGGGCTTACTGGTTCCCCTCTCCATTGCCATCTTCTTGGCCATTTCAGTTTTTAGTTCCTTCTACCATTCACTCAGCGTGGAGGTATGATTTTGCAAACGCGTATAGCACAAGTTAGAAGGATAGAGAGATACTTCATCGCACAACATAAATCATGAAAGAAGGGGAAATTTCGTAAAACTTCTTGTAGCCTCTCCCCTATAAGAGTGTTGTGCGCTTCACACCCATGGAAAAGACTCTACATAGTGGGGATTTCAGACACTATAGGAAACTCTAAACCTTTGCTCTGATACCAAGTTTGTCATGACCCGAGCTGGGATTTTGGACCGAGTCACGGGACCTAGAACCACAAATGGCTCCAAGTCGACCCATGGCATGACACATAGCAACTAAAGAGCATAAATTAATGGAAACTAATAAACTAAACATGAATAAGCAGAAGTCTGCATACATAATGATCAATAGCGAGCCAACAGTGACAAACTGAAATTCTATATGTTGTCTAAAAAGCCTCTAACATAACTGAAGAGTTAATGGGACAATATCCCCAACTAGCTTGATAAAAGTATGAAACTGAAATAACATAATCAAACACTAAGCAGAAGGTCCTTGGATGATGAGGACTCACCAACAACGGGAACTGAACTGAACTGGACTAAGGGAAAAATTGAACTAATAGAGGAAATGAGTTTGAGCTGTCACACCCCAAAACCAGGGATGCGTGACTGGTACCTGGTGCCACCCCTAATATGAGCATACCCAATGCCCAAAAAATAAAACAAAGGCCAGAACTGATGACGTTCAATAACACAATTATACAATCAGAATAAGACGATAGACTATAGCGGAAGAGGGCTTACCTGACCAACCAAGAAAAACAAATACAATATGCTGTCAAGGCCACATAATAGAAGAACTACTATACAACATGGTGCACCTGGCCTTTAACAATGACACTACACCAACAACAAATATCTACGAGCCTCTAAAAATATAATAGAAATCAATTGTCTGAGACAGGGCCCCAAACTACCCATACTCAACCTCTGGCAACTCCGAAAGAACTAGAGCACACCGACTCAGCAGAAACTCCACTCAACAACCAAGAACCTGATCTAACAGCCCACCATCACCTGTAGGCATGAATGCAGCACCCCGACTAGGGCGTCAGTATAATAATATGAGGAGCATGAAAGGCAGAAACAACTGCAAGACTAAGACTAGATATCAACAGATGTACCAAATACCGCAGAAGGAGAACTGAACTTAAGTAAACACATAAAACCTACCTGGCCCCCATAAACCTAGCAAGTACAAGTATATATACAAACAGAACCTACCTGGCCCCCATAAACCTGGAGCACTCTCTAATCATGTCTCAACTCGACACTACGGAGGACATCATTCTCAACCCTGTAGGTCATTTCATTCCTTGGGCTCAATCCCTTAGCTGGAAAAACTCTCGTGCGTCGGGTATCCACAAGCCATAAGGCACCTCGGACTTGACCCCTAGCTGGAACAATTCTCATGCATCGGGTATCCAAAAGCCACAAGGCCTCAAACTCATCACACACACAATTAGCAACAATAATAATACATGATAAAATAGCCCACAAGCCACTCTACTCACCACTAACATCAAGGGACACGGTCAAATCATTCCGAGTGTCACCACAGTCGTCACGTGCTATCGACATGGCCGACACGACCGCCGAATCAAATTTAACAACAGATCGTCGAAACCATAGACCTTAAAAACTCTAAAACCTCATTCACTTGTCAATATAATGACCTAATATTATTCACTCAAACATCCCACAACTTGATACAAGAACCACACGCTTCACATACCGCCTGTCGACTTATCCTAACAATTTGCCATGACTATGATTCTCCGCACTCATGCCCGAGCTACCAACCAAAATAGCACCTTAAGAACACCATTATCACCATATAAACAGCAGAAAAAGTGATCAATAATAGCAAACACAAGAAATCACAAACAGCAAACACACACGTCAACACGGACGACAACGGCTATGGAATTCATGCCGACAAAGGGAGGGACAAGCCTAACATACCTTAGCTTCAAGCCTAGACGAACTTGAGCCTTCAAAAACATGAACCTACTGCCTAAAGGAAGTCCAAAATTCTTCCAAAACGCAGCCAACACAACTCAACAACAAAATAAGACAAACGAAGCTTACCCGATAAGATTCATAGGAATTCGACGGTAGAACTCTGAGACAACACCCTATCGGTGTTAAAACACCTATAAACAACCTTAAAAAATAAGGAGAACAAAATAAATAAGGGTTACAAACAGATTCACCACGAAACAGCCATCAACAGCTCGGAAAAGACACCAAACCACGGACTACACACGATTTCCGACAGCCCGACACAAAAATCATGTTGAACCATGGCTTCTAGCCCCAAAACCTAAAGGAAACCATGGAGAGAACTTGAAAGAGGTTTCTTACGAAGTAGGTTGATGGAAAATGAATTTGGATGACCAAAAACCGACCAAAGAGGCTTAAATAGCCTTCCACCGCCTTAGACCCTTGTGACATGCCTGCTTGCGCGGTCTCGCGAAAACGCGAATATCTCTCTATTTCGAAGTCGGATTGACAAACGATTTGATGCATTGGAAACGGGACTCATAGATATTTAATTTTATAGGTCGCACACCCTTTAAATCATTATAGATATTGTGATAAATTCTTCGATATATTTGATCTAAATATTAAGGAATCTCAAGAAGGAAATTTTACGATAACTTTTTCCAAATTTTTTTCTACAACTTGATCGACGTCCAATATTAAATACTACCATAGAGTGACTCAAATACCTCATAACACTTCCTTCTTATCCAATTAGGTACACTTAGTCCTACCTCAAAAGTATAGATTTATCGCTCACATTATCCGGGTGGTTACATGAGCGTATGAAACTGTATCATAAGATGATACAACACAAAGTATGCGGTCAGTACTTGAAATGTACTTAGTGTGTAAGTTAAGTAAAATAGGCTGAGTAAGTATAACTGAAATCATGCACATAACATAAATCATAAGATGATGAGAGTAAGGAATGCATGCTAATTCTGAAAACATGTATAGTATTAAATTGAATTTCATATATGAATAGAATGACCCAAAGCTGAAAATAGAGTCATATGGCTTTCCATAGCTGAAATCATGAGTAAAAGCTTATAAATTGAATATTGGGTCAAACCTGTTAAAATATAATATCATATGTCATAAACATGCATAACTGAAATCATGAGGAATAATGATAGACTCGTCATATAACCGACACTATCACGATAGAGCTTACGTAATGCCCCAACTATCACACACAAGTGGGAAGAGCCATAAAAAATTATCAGGGCTAAGGACACTACCATTATATCGGTATCAAGCTGAAGGCCATTTACGGGTGGGGAAACTCTCAAGGGAGGTCCCTGTTCGGTGCTTTGTTGGGTTATAAAACCGACACGCAAGTGCACGTGGTCAAACAAGTAGTAAGTGGCTTAAGTAAGCCAAGTATCGATCCAAGGAGACTCTGGGTAAGTAAAAATTGCTTAAGTATACTATATTCTATCTCACTTCTATATATGCTGACAACAAAGTAACGAAAAGTTAAATAATTTGTTTATAAATTATATACTAAAACTATTAACAAATATCTACTTTGAATTGAAACTATGGATATGAGCATGCCAAGGTTAAGAACATGTAATGAACTTGATTATAATCATAAATTGGTTAATCTTTCTCTTCCGGTTGCTAGCCAAGAACATTAGCCAAGAGATTAAAACTCTCGTATTTAATCTCACTTAAGAATCATAAACCATCCGTCTACATTTCTGTGATCAAATGCAATTCATGACCTAGCAATACAATTC
The DNA here is from genome assembly GCA_035772735.1 of Datura wrightii. Classification (NCBI taxonomy): domain Eukaryota; kingdom Viridiplantae; phylum Streptophyta; class Magnoliopsida; order Solanales; family Solanaceae; genus Datura; species Datura wrightii. The sequence goes on from JASDFA010000007.1 coordinate 106,329,331, forward strand.
CGGTTCCTAAATTGACTAATACGTCTTTCAAGTATATTTCTATTAGGAAAGCATATCAAAACCGAATTTTCCCAAATCAAGTTAAGAACAATACCCTATTAATTCACAACTTTCCAATTTCGTGCTCTCTCGAGTGAAATCGGACTTTTTAGATGTACATTAATGTCGGCCACACACCAATGCAGTAGAAACAAGAATTAATAGAACAACATGGAAGAAGAAGATGAAAAACCATATAATTCAATAATCAAAATTCATCACAAATGTTCATAACCTCAGCAAGGAAGGGAATTGGCCACTCATTTGTGGATTAATCATCCTACAACAAGTGTTAATCATACAAACAATTGAGTGAAAGAAGAAAGAAGGAGAGAAAAAATCCTGAACTTTTCGTCCCTCAACTGCCTGTAACCCACGTCCTTGCTCCACTAAGTCTGAATTAATTAAAAATAAGCCTAAGTGTTCTATTTATACTAATGGGAATTTTTCCCGGAATAACAAGCAACGTGTCACGGAGTGCAACGCGGAGGCTTGCCTCCGTGACACGGCGTGGACGCGGACCCTCTCTGGAAATCTAGGGTCCGAGAATAAAGCTTCAACGTGGAACGGCATGCAACGCGGAGGCTTGCCACCGTGCCACGGAGCTGTCGCGAGGCTCCACTGGGATTTGCCTAATTATTCATCCTCCAGGCAGAATGCCTCCGCGATGGTAGCGTGCCACGGCTCCATCGCGGAGCCCCTTTAATTGGTGCAGTCCAATGCCTTTTTCGTGCTCGAATCCAAGTCCAACTCCGACATTGTTCCAACATGCATTTTAGCTCCTCAAAATCACATTTCACCTACAAAACAATGCTAATCATGTTGGTTAGTATAAATTCACATTTTATTACCAATTGCATGAAAATGTATACACATTGCTAGATAAACGAGGCAAAAATGATATTTTTGAGTATCACTTGGGCATATAAATCTGCCCAAGATCACTTACCCCACACTTAAATCCTTGTTCGTCCTCGAACAACAAACACACAATTCATGCAAATTACATCCCAACCTTCGCCACTATGGTGCGACAATTTACGCTACGGTCATACCGATCATTCAATATTGCAAATCATCACGAAAACATGCATGGTCTTAACAATGCAATGACCTTTAATACATTAATACTTCCTAGACTTTAAGAATCGACTCTCGATATCGGCAAACTCATGCAAATCAGCTAATCAAGATATCCGACACGAAAATCAATTTTTCATCAAGCATGTGCCCTCACAACTCAAGAGAATCTTCCCCTTTATGTTCATGTGACACACAAACATTCAAGTAGGGGCATGTAAAAATTAATTTCACTCTCTCTCCCAAAAGAATTCACATGCATCATGTCATGACCCATAAGCTTGCCCGTAGTGTATTACTCCACTAATATAAAGAAATGCAATGTAAGATCATGTAGGACTTTAATGGGTTGTAATGGAAGCTATGGAAATAGTACAAACTGGATTAGCCAATAATAGCCACTAGCATCATTAAGCGCCTTTTCAACACATTCCCATCAACGTATGGACATTGTTTCTCTCTTTTTTTTTCATCATCCCATTCTTGATGATTTACCTTAGTACGACCCATTTCATCAAGCACACTTGACACTAAAACAAAGGTTTTTCATGCACCTTCATTATCATTTAATTCTAACAAGTGCACCCTCAACCTTTTTCTTTTCTTTCCTCACTCTGCTTTTCTTTTTCTTTTCACCATTCTCACTCTTTGACACTTTGGGAAAAAGTTTTTGTTCTTCTTAAGCGCTTAAGAGCTTTGTATAGACTTTACAGCTAATGAAAAGAAAGAATTAAGCTCAGTTTATACAATTTTTGGACAAAAGAAAGAAATAATAGGCTAAAGGCTCAACGGGCTGACTAGGGTATACAATCACATAAAAAGGAGAGTATGACAAGAAAAAAAATAGAAACTCTCGGTAAAAACAAAGAAATGCCTACATCCTTTCCAATACTACACCTCCTTCATTTCGTTTTGTACACACACCAGGCAAGTTCTAGACACTTCACAATAGCATGGAATAACAATACCTCACTTCACACTTCGTGCACATGCTCGATTCAAGATGCATTCACAGACTCATTAATTAGCCAATTACATGAATTCAATAATTAAGCCTCAATCACACCGAATCGAACTCTACAGCCTAGGTATCTCAACATATTTACAAAACTGCATGCTTTCATACCAATCACTTTTGCATTTTGAATATCAGGTATAACACGCAACCAACATTTCACAACCATATAGTAACTACAGGTTCCGTGATGCAATCCACCAAAGAAAAAATTTGAAAATAAGTTGAAATCACTACTCCTACCGACTACATTTCCCTTAAGACGGTCGTCATCCATCCATCATAGGGAACGGTCACTAACTATGACTTCGGTTCAATGGGACTATTCTCGGTAAAAGAACCGAAAACAAACTCCGAGAAACCCAAAAATAAAGATTGAAAAATTTTGCAAAACATCGATCATTTCGATGGAAAAATATTTACAAAATATTTTTAATATGTACAAAATATTTTCGCAAAATTTTAAAAATATCGATCATTTCGATAGAGGAAAAAAAATTAAAATTAAGAAAATATTTACAAAAATTTTTACAGACTTAGCTGGCAACCACAACATTTCACAACACACATCAATTACCACAAATATGTACAAACAAAGGGAAACATACATACATACAAAATAGAGGAAAACATTCAAGCAGACCAGCCCAGCCCCAGCACCTAGCTACTCCCCACCCCACACTTAAATCGAACACTGTCCCCAGTGTTCCCAAAAATTAAAAATCACAAAATTGGGTGGTGGAACTCCCTGATCAGTCAAAGTATTCAACTTCTTCATCAGGTGCTGCTGCCTCATCGCCCATGTCCGAGTCACCTCCATCGTCGTCATTGGACTCCACATCGGAGTCCTCCCGGCGTGTCTCCTCGTCCGTGGGGACATCATCGTCAGTGGGCTCTACAAAGGCTGGCCCCACTTGGCATAGAGCCCTGGCGGTTTCGCCAAATGGGTAATCCAGCTCGAGCTGCCATAACTCCTCCTCCGTGGCTGGTCTCCCACCGATCCGAAGCTGGAGCATTTGCATTCCAAACATCCGTGCCATGTACTGGTCGTCACGAGCATGTCGCTCGCCAAGCGTCAGCACTGTCCCGTGTGTGGTGTCGAGGGCCTTAGTTTTGGTCACGTCAAGGGCCCTCCTCTCCAACTGCGGGATGTAATCCAAAGTCTCTTCCTCGATGTCGAGGCCCCAGAGAAAGGTGGTGATTAGTCCCCCGAACCCATACCTGTGGCCCTGGTGTAGTCGGGCTCTCTTCATGGCAGATATGATGACCGCCCCAACATTAATCTCCAGCCCTTTCATCAGGGCATACACCAGGCAAACCCAGTCCCGGGTCACATCAGTCATGTGCACCCCCGGGATAAGGCACGAGTAGACTATCTTCAACCATATTCTGGCCTCCCTGTTCATTTGAGAATACGGCAGAGTCTGGTGGTAACCCGTCTCCTTATGTCTGCTCCATTTGGTTGTGGATCTATCCCCACATAATGTGTGTCTGATATCGGCATATGGTGGGGTGATGTTCAGCAGGCGGAGAATGTGGGCATCTGTGTCCCGCGCTCCGATGATGGCATTTAATTGTTGGGGTTCCAGAGTGACTATCTGCCCTCTGATCTTGATTGTGTGGCTTCTGATTGCCGGGTTCCAATTTGCATAGAACTCCCGGACTAGATGTTGGTTGCATTCCTTGGGCTCCTGAAATATGAAGATGAGCGCAGCTGCCTCGATCCTTTGCACTATGCGGGGGAACTCCTATGCTAGTGGTTCCCGTACAATATGCTTCTCGGGGAAGTATTTATTCTCCTTGTGTTTGGTGTACCACTTCTTCCCCTCATCAGTGACCCACCTCATTCCGTATTGGCGGCGTTGGCCACGCGGAACTGCTGGTGCAGCTGGGACTGTTGTGCCCAGTCTATGTCTTTTTTTCCCGGTGCCTGAAGTAGATGCACCCTTACCCTTATCTTGCCTACTTGCCATTGTACCTGTCAACTCAAATAAACAAGCACAATGTCAAGCTAAATGAATATTAACTTCGGCTAAGGTCGGGTTAACCAAGTTTACCCCACACTTAGTCCTTAGCTACGGTTACGATACTAAGGCAAGAATAACTTTATTTACACCAAAACTAACAACTATACAATTCATGCTTAGTGCGTTCGCAAAGAAAAATTCGACAGTATAACTTTAGTGTACTACTCAGACTTCATACAGCTAATCCCAATCACTACCATCGCTAGAAATTCAACCATCGCACTTAGCAACGAAAAACAACAAAACAAAAACAACAACAAAAATTCTATATACATGAACCTATATAATCAACCCAATTTGAACAATTTTCAGGATTTTCCAAAAAATTCGAGAATTCGTCGTCTATTACATTCAAACAATATTCTACAACGACTTATCTCATTCAATACATACAACCCGGCATATAATTCACAAATTTAACAAGTTACCAATTTCGATTTCAACAACCAAGCCCTAGAATTGAATTTCGCAATCAAATTCGAATCATTCACGTAATCGACAAGTTCAAATGCTCATTACAACATTCCGAACATTTATCAATCAAGGAATAACTCAATTTCATGCTAAATTTCGACTTGGGGTGATTTAGTTCACCTCCCATGCTTAAATTCGAATAAAATCGAAGAAAACTTGAGAGATAATCGGAAAACATACCTCGTAGTTGAATAACCGAAGAAAACTTGATAATTCTTTGCTTTATACCGTGGCACGTTGATGGGAAAGGGAATTTTGGGTGTTTTGTCGCGGAGAAGAGTAAAAAATGAGGGGAAAAGGGAGAAATCGGGGGTTTAAAATGAAGAAAACACGCGGGTCACCCGGCAACCCGGTGTGACCCGTCACAATTTATATGGCAACGTGTCACGGAGTGCATCGCGGTGCACTGCCTCCATGACACGGAGCCATCGCGATAGCTTACTGGAATTTTTGAAAATTCCAGTTTACACTTCAACATGTCACGGAGGGTAACGCGGAGGTCCTCCTCCGTGACACGGAGCTATCGCCCCAGCTCACTGTCTCTGCATTTTATTAATTTTTTCATACCTCACCTTATCCTTCACGATTCCGTGCACATTTTTCTTCGTTTCACCTGAAAATCATTTTCTAAACAAAAATGGTTAGATTAATAGATTTCAAAAACTAAAATACAATAATACTAACTAAAACAAAAATTTTGTACTAAATCAAAAAAAAGGAAAATAAAATAAAATCTATTTACACTTTATAAAAATAGAAAAAAAATTTCACGGGTTGCCTCCCGTGCAGCGCCTGGTTTACCGTCGCGGCTCGACGTCCTTTATGCTCAATTGTCCGCTAGGGTGATGGACAATTTCTCATGATCATTGTCCTCCCCCCAGTAGTGCTCACCCTTATCCGGTGGTCTTCCCATCAACTCTCGGGAATCATCTATTTGTTTAGCATTCCCATGATCAATTACATTGATCACCGAGAGTTCTTCATTCACCATCGGGAGCTTGGGTGCTTTGTACACATCGAACACCTCTACTTTGTCATGTGCTCGCATTGTAAGTTGACCCGCAGCTACATCGATTAATGCTTTCCCGGTTGCCAAGAAGGGTCGTCCCAAAATAAATGGGACTTCCGCGTCTGGTTCAAAATCCAGAACAATAAAATCTACCGGGAAAATGAGGGATCCCACTTGCACAAGCACATCCTCAACAATGCCATCCGGCCTAGCTAAGGATCTGTCTGCCAACTGCAAGATTACGGTTGTAGGTCTAGGACTCCCTAGACCTAGCTTTCTGAATACCGAAGATGGCATCAGATTTATGCTCGCCCCCAAGTCACACAATCCACGCGCTCGGATACTCTGCCCAATAGTAAGCTGGATAGTAAAACTTCTAGGGTCTTTTAGCTTCGTAGGCAGTCTATTTTGGATCTGGGAAGTGCATTCCTCCATCAAAGCCACCGTGGCATACTCGGTCAAACGACTTTTGTTGGCCACGATGTCTTTAATGTATTTGGCATATTTAGGCACTCCCTGCAAGACATCAACAAGAGGTAAATTAACATGTACCTGTTTAAGCACCTCCATGAATTTCTTGAAACACACCTCCTCTTTGTGTTTCTTTAGTCTTTGAGGGAACGGGGGTGGAGGTCTTTCTGATTCATCTTCTTTGGTTTTCCCCCTTTCTGAACTTTGTTCCCCCTCAACTTCTGCTGCTCCTGACTTTTGAGGTGGTCTTTCTGGTTCCACCTCCTTCAGCTGCAAACCACTCCTTGTGGTCACTGCATTTACCTGCTTCGGATTAGGATCCGTGTCGCTAGGCAGTCCTCCTCTAGGCCTTGTGTTTTGGGCACTAGCAAATTGCCCAAATTGATACTCAAGAGCCTTGGTCGCTAATTGATTATTTTTCACTTCGGCTGCCAATTTAACATAGTCAGCCTGCAATTGCGCCTGATTAGCGATCATGGTCTTGAACATTTCCTCAATGCTAGGTGATGGTCGTGGAGGAGGGGCATTGTGATTTCTGAATTGAGATTGGTAGTTCTGTTGCCCTCCTTGATTCCTTTACATACCCTGAGCCGAACTTTGGCCTTGTTGGTTGTTGCTACCCCATGAAAAATTGGGATGGTTCCTCCAATTTGAGTTGTAGCCACTACCAAACTGCTGCTGATTTCTTTGTGCATTGCCCACAAAGTTAACCGAATCAGGATTTGCTCCACAGCACTCAGCTGAGTGCTCACTGCTACCACACACTTCACACCACATTTGCTGGACCGCATTGACTGAAGCTGAACGCTGGTTCAAATTCATGTTGCTGAAGTGGTTGTTCAATTGATTCTGCAAGGCAGCTATCTGTGCAGCGATAGCTGTAAATCCATCAACTTCAAGCACTCCTGCTGCTTTCCTTGCTCCACCTCGTGATGAATCAGCATTCCATTCTGGATTGCCCTGTGAAATCCGATTTAGCAAAGTGTACAGCTCCTCATAAGTCTTTTCCAGCGCTTGCCCTCCAGCTGCTGAGTCTAGCAAAATTTTAATAAGGGGTTCCAAACCCTCAATAAATGTGTGTACCAACACCTCATTGGACTAATGATGATGAGGACAGTCCCGCAACATGGATTTAAATCTTTCCCAGGCTTGATACAAATTTTCTCCCTCCCTCTGTTTGAATCTTAGAATTTGACTTCTAAGTCTGGCTATTTCACCAGAGGGAAAAAATCTTATCAAGAACTTTCGTGCAAGATCATCCCACGTTGAAATAGAATTTGGTGGCTCAGCTTTTAACCACCTCTTGGCTTCACCAAGTAATGAGAACGGAAATAGTGTGAGCCGAACATAATCAGGTGACACTCCAGCGGGTATATAAGTGTCACTTATCACCAAAAAGTTTTGGAGATGTTGTTGTGGGTCTTCATGAGGGAGACCGGTAAATTGCCCGCTTGTGTGCAACAGTTGCACCATGTTCTGCTTGAGTTCAAATCTCCCTCCAAGCTTTGGTTTGCGGATACTTGATGTTACATTGTTGGCATGTGGGATTGCCACCTCGCGAACCGGCCTTGCTGCTGCTTCTTCGGGCACTAACACTGTCCTCACAACCGGTGGATTTTGTTGCTCCATAATAGTCTGTCTGAGCAACTGCAGCTTCTTTTGTAGAGCTTCTCTGCGTTTACTATGAAATATACGTTCAGGCTCTATATAAGATTCCACCAGCTCTTTGTCTCTTGCCAGTGTTCACAGAAATCAAGTCTGCAAAATACAAGCTAAGACCAAGTTGTCAACACTTAAGAAAATAAAATAAAAATACAGTAAATTTACACTTAACACAATTTCACCAATTGCCTAGTCTCCCCGGCAACGGCGCCAAAAACTTGTTCGGTGCTTTGTTGGGTTATAAAACCGACACGCAAGTGCACGTGTCAAACAAGTAGTAAGTGGCTTAAGTAAGCCAAGTATCGATCCAAGGAGGCTCCGGGTAAGTAAAAATTGCTTAAGTATACTATATTCTATCTCACTTCTATATATGCTGACAACAAAGTAACCAAAAGTTAAATAATTTGTTTATAAATTATATACTAAAACTATTAACAAATATCTACTTTGAATTAAAACTATGGATATGAACATGCCAAGGTTAAGAACATGTAATGAACTTGATTATAATCATAAATTGGTTAATCTTTCTCTTCCAGTTGCTAGCCAAGAACATTAGCCAAGAGGTTAAAACTCTCGTATTTAATCTCACTTAAGAATCATAAACCATCCGTCTACATTTCTGTGATCAAATGCAATTCATGACCTAGCAATACAATTCTAGTTCCTAAATTGACTAATACGGTTTTCAAGTATATTCTATCAGGAAAGCACATCAAAACCCAATTTTCCCAAATCAAGTTAAGAACAATACCCTATTAATTCACAACTTTCCAATTTCGTGCTCTCTCGAGTGAAATCGGACTTTTTAGATGTACATTAATGTCGGCCACACACCAATGCAGTAGAAACAAGAATTAATAGAACAACATGGAAGAAGAAGATGAAAAACCATATAATTCAATAATCAAAATTCATCACAAATGTTCATAACCTCAGCAAGGAAGGGAATTAGCCACTCATTTGTGGATTAATCATCCTAAAACAAGTGTTAATCATACAAACAATTGAGTGAAAGAAGAAAGAAGGAGAGAAAAAATCCTGAACTTTTCGTCCCTCAACTGCCTGTAACCCACGTCCTTGCTCCACCAAGTCTGTATTAATTAAAAATAAGCCTAAGTGTTCTATTTATACTAATGGGAATTTTTCCCGGAATAACAAGCAACGTGTCACGGAGTGCAACGCGGAGGCTTGCCTCCGTGACACGGCGTGGACGCGGACCCTCTCTAGAAATCTAGGGTCCGGGAATAAAGCTTCAACGTGGCACGGCATGCAACGGGGAGGCTTGCCACCGTGCCACGGAGCTGTCGCGAGGCTCCACTGGAATTTGCCTAATTATTCATCCTCCAGGCAGAATGCCTTCGCGATGGTAGCGTGCCACGGCTCCATCGCGGAGCCACTTTAATTGGAGCAGTCCGACGCCTTTTTCGTGCTCGAATCCAAGTCTAACTCCGACATTGTTCCAACATGCATTTTAGCTCCTCAAAATCACATTTCACCTACAAAACAATGCTAATCCTGTTGGTTAGTATAAATTCACATTTTATTACCAATTGCATGAAAATGTCTACACATTGCTAGATAAACGAGGCAAAAATGATACTTTTGAGTATCACTTGGGCATATTAATCTGCCCAAGATCAGTCCCAATGTCTGTGTGTGTGTGTGTGTGTGCGTGTGTGTGTATAAACCTATGTTGGCGCGTAGTTTTGAGACTCGGGGTTTGCTTGAACCCCTAGCCTACTCGGTGCTAGATACTACTCCCAAAGAAACATGCAAGATGCTCACCATGATTTTTCATCGAAACTGAAACCATATCATAAGATGAAAGTTGGAGTACAGACTCCAAAACCATATGGTAAGATGATTTTATAGAACTGAGCTGAAATCGTCAAAACATGCTTAACCTATGCGGGAATACCTAAAATCTTAAAATCATGCATAATTGAAATAGACTTCATAAGTCAGAATAATAGATTCATACATGGATAATTTGTAAATATTCAATCATGCTAGATATGTCCTCATACTTGAAATCATAAATCATAAACTTGACTTTTCATGAAATTGATTAATTGCGCATAAGTTTTCTAAGATTGGAATATCATGAATTTATAAATTAGTATATAAAATCCATCCATGAATCTTGAAACATGCTTTGAAACATGAAGGGAATTGAGCCATAACCAAATTGTAGAGAATTTCATGAAATTGGGCTAAAAGTCCATAAGATCATACACTTGAAATAATACTTGAATTCATGAACTTGAGAAGAAATTTGGGCATGAGAGTTAAAGGAAACTCTCATTCTTAGCCCCACATACCTGGGTAAACTGAGTCTACACTTGTCTTAGAAAGCCCAAGAGATTTGGAGAAGAAATTGGAGAGTTCTAAGCTTGATCTTCAATAGGAAATTCCTAATATTGTATGCATGGGAGGGGAATGATTAAGAATAGGTTAAACTTCCTTAATACACTTTTTTCAGGGATCAAAATGACATAGTTTAAGGCTTAGGAGCTTAGGATTTACAGAAATACCTTTAATGATTTTGTAGGAAAAACTAAACTGTCAGTTGTCACGACTCATACCACAAGTCGTAAAATCTTCCTACAACTCGTGGTATACTCCAGTACTAAACAAGTTCAAAACCTCCAATCCTCTGAATATTTCTACGAACCCTACTATGATCTGTAACAACATCCTATAAACCATACCATCACCCGTCCAATTAATCACCTTCTAATCCCGAGGACTTACTATGACTCCTAACCACGGGTCGTACCAACATACTATGACTCGTAGTGGCGACTCATGATCTATGGAACCAAAATCTCTGCTTTGAACCACGAGTCTTCCTATGACCCGTACTGCCAACCTACGAATCGTAGGTTGAGTCATTCTGAAGCATATATTCAACTTTTCCTGCTGATCACATTCAAATCTCAAGTGTAGCCTTATGAACTTTTGGGGTATTACACCCAAGGCCTGAAATGCAACACACACAAAAAAAAAATCACAATACTCACAATTAAGAACAATAATAATACATGCTCAAACAGCCCACAACCGGCTGTCGAACCCCATCAATCGATTATCACAATATAGTACTATTCTTTCACATCTAGCCATCCACCGACGAGCAACTAATTGAGCTACAGATCACCAGCCTAACCAGTCTATCCCAAGCTTTACAAGCAGCCCAGAAGCCACTCTACTCACCACTAACAACAAGGGACATGTCCAAGCAAACCCAAGCATCACCACGACCACCAACATGCCATCGGCTCAAATATAACAAAAGACCGTCGCATTCGTCAACCTATATCTTCTCAAACCATCAACCACCTATAATAGTAACACTTATATCTATCCATTTCTAGCTGCAAAACAGCCCATGATATGAGCTATAGCAGCCACAACATATTCCATAACAAACACCAACTAACTCCCTACGAATGCACGACAAAGAGCCAAGCTATTTCTCGAATTCATAACCTCAACAAATGAAGGAAAGACTACAGCCCAACAGCCCTCAAACACATGTATATAAGATCCAAACATGTTATACCTTGGAAGCCCAAAGATCAGACCAGGGAGTTTAACTTGAGAAAATTTAAATTCGGCACCAGATTATAGCACGGGATGTTAGGTGACCTAGGAGGAGGGACCACGAGTCGTGAAGTGACTCGTGGTCAAGCAGGGAAGTGGGATGATTTTGGAAGACACCACGGGCATGACCACAAGTTGTGGTCAGGCCACACGACTCGTGGAGTCACCTGTGGCCTGGACGGGATGTTGGTAAGGAAATTTTAGACAGTGGGGATCACGGGTGGTGACCACAAGTCATGGTCAACCACCATGATTTGAGGGTCCCACATGGGGTACCCTGATGGATTTTGGCAGTCTATCCGACGGGATGAGACCATGAGTCGTGGCATCTAGGGATGAGTCGTCTAGTCCCTCATGGGGATTGGCAGTCAACAAAACTCAGAGATTTAAGTAAGGGTCTTTTCAATTCCTATTATCTAGGGTCCTAAAATACGTCATTTTAGGCTATGAAATGTGGGTTTAAGAGGGGAAAACCATCTTGAAGTCTTCATTCATGCATGCAAAAGAATAGAAGAGTGATAGAGAGGTGATCAAAGGGTAATTCAAGGTTTTCTCCTTCAATTTTCTTTTAGGCATTCAAGGGAGAGTAAGATTCAACCTCCAACAGGTATGTAGGGTCATGAATGGGTGGTTTCTTCCACACCCATACGCAATCCTTCTCTTCAAAGTATGAAACTCTATGATGTATCTATGGGGTTTTCATCCAAATGCATGAATTATCTATTTCTATACGTTGGTATGAGTTGATTATGATTATATTATCAAATTATGAAGCATGGGCAATTTTTACAATGATTTCCATTAAAAATCATGTTTCTAGTCTTATGAATTTTAAAGCTCATTGATGAGACGTTCATGAAAAGTGAGATTTATGATGTGTATGTGATAATGATGAGATATTATGATGAAAAGCATGATTTGAAGCTACCTATGTTTATAATTAGTTTTCAATTAGAATTGAGTATTTCTAAGTACGATAAAGCTTTGGGAAATCTCCACATGTTGAATATCAAAATGATTTTACCGAATTGAGCTTACCAAATTGTTTCAGAGCGAATACTCCCAATTCTATATTCTTAGCTTGTGGTATATTTTGAGTTAATTATTTATATGCATAGCTTACCACATTGTTTTGGAGCAAAGGCTCCCCATTATACTTTCAGCTTGTGGTATGTTTTGAATTAAAAGCTTCTCATATGCATGATTTCATATTTAAGATGTATTTGATCATTGAGCTTCGTCAATAGACAATGTTGAGCTTCGTTATAAAAGATGTAGAACATATGCGTGCTTTTGGGAGTATGATCTAGGACCAAGTAGGGTATGGGCAACCTATGCCTCAGAACTACGCGCCAACATAGGTTTATTCTATTATATGATTTGGGACCTCCCTTGTGAGCTTCCCTTGACTAAATAGGCATTCAGCTTGATATCAATATCATGTTAGCGTCCTTAGCCCTGGCAAGATTTTGGATGGCTTTGTCCACTTGAGTGTAATAGTCAGGACCATGTAAGCTCTATTGTGGTATGTCGGTTAAAATACAAGTCTCCCATTATTCCTCATGATTTCAGATATGTATATTCATTACTTATGAGATTTATGTAAATGCATGTTCTAAAGCAGGTTTGACTCAATGTTCAGCTTTTACTTGTAAGTGTGAGAATTCAGCTTTGAGTCAATCAATTTAGTTATAATATTATAAAGTTATGTTATGTCATGTTGTGAAGAGATCATGACTTCAAGAAGAATTCATGCAAGCTGATCACGGGCAAAAATATATGCCCGAGATACTCTTTATTACTTAAATTAGTCTTGTTTATCTAAGTTATCGTATACATTTTCATGTAATTTTAGATAAAATAAAGATATGTGCTAACCAACATGATTAGCCTTTGTTTTGTAGGTTTTGATGATGTTTGAGTAACTAATCCATGAGTTGGTGAAGTAGAAGCTTGGAAACGGAATTAACACGCGAACGTCGGCAAGGAAGAGGCACAAAACAGCCTACCAGCGCGTCGACAAGGTGCCACGGCAGGCAGGCCGCACAAAACAGCCCACCTGCGCGTTGGCAACGTGCCACGGCAGGTGGCCTCCGCGACCATGGGGCTTCAACGCGCTGCCCAGGTAGCGTGACACGTTGCCAACGCGGCAAGGTGCTGCCTGGGCCGATTTCGGGTGATTTTCCAGAGAGCCTCCACGTCCGTAGCGTGTCACGGAGGCCGTGCTCCTCGATGCACTCCGTGACATGTTGCTTGTTAATCCGGGAAAGATTCCTACTAATATAAATAGCACACTTAGGTTTATTTTTCATAATTCAGACTTGGTGGAGCAAGGAGGTGGGTTAGGAGAAGTTGAGGGACGAAAAAGCTAAGGGTTTTTCTCTCTTTCTTTCTTCTTTCAATCAATTGTACGTATGATTTACACTCATTTGAGGATGATCAATCCACAAATGAGTGGCTAATTCTCTTCTTTGCTAAGGTTTTGAACATGTGTATTGAATTTTGATCGTGAATTATATGTTTTTTCATCTTCTTCTTTCATGTTGTTCTATTAATTCTTGTTCTTACTGCATTAGTGTGTGGCCAACATTAATGTACATCTAAAAAGTCCAATTTCACTCGAGAGAGCAAGAAATTGGAAAGTTGTGAATTAATAGGGTGTTGTTCTTAACTTGATTTGGAAAAATTGGGTTTTGATGTGCTTTCCTGATAGAAATATACTTGAAAGCCGTATTAGTCAATTTAGGAACCGGAATTGTATTGCTAGGTCATAAATTGCATTTGATCACAGAAATGTAGACGAATGGTTTATGATTCTAAAGTGAGATTAAATACGAGAGTTTTAATCTCTAGGCTAATGTTCTTGGCTAGCAACATGAAGAGAAGAATAACCGAATTATGATTACTATCGAATTCATTACTTGTTCTTAACCTTGGCATGCTCTTATCCATAGTTTCAATTCAAGTAAATATTTGTTAATAGTTTTAGTATATAGTTTATAAACAAAATTATTTAACTTTTGGTTACATTGTTGTCAACATAATTAGAAGTAAACTAGAATATAGTATACTTAAGCAATTTTACTTATCCAGAGTCTCCTTGGATCGATACTTGGCTTACTTAGCCACTTTATTACTTGTTTGACCACGTGCACTTGCGTGTCAGTTTTTAATCCCTACCAAAGCACCGAGCAAGTTTTTGGCGCTGTTGCCGGGGAGACTTGGCAATTGGTGAAATTGTTTTAAGTATAAATTTACTGTATTTTTGTTTTATTTTCTTAAGTGTTGACAACTTGGTCTAGTGTTTGTTTTAATTCTTCTTTATTTAATTTTATTTTTCTGCTTGTTCGTACACCCTTATTGACATGACACCGTGGAATATAAATGGTTTCAATGGTGGATACTCATATTTTAGTGAATCTTGTCTGAACTGTGGAGGACCCCACTTGTGGCAAAACTGTAATACGTGCAATATATGTGGGTGTCAATATGGCTATTGGGGTGATTGTCCAAAGGCATATTCCCCTCCCCCAAGCCCCTACTATGATCCTTCTGTTGTTGTTTTCTGAATATAGGCATGCTGAAAATGAGGACTTGGGACGCCAAGCTCGAATAGAAGACATGTTGAAACAACTCTTGGAGCAATCAGAAGCAATGAAGGAGGCGATGGCAGTATTGAGAAATCAGCAAGAAGAGAATGCAGAGGCTCTAGAAAGGATGACTATCAAGTTCACGGAGATGATCGCTGAAGCTGAAGCGTGTGATAAATCACAGACAACAGTTTTAGCCGATATTCAAGAGGAACTACAAGAGGACGACAAGGGTGAATTTGTGGATGAAGCCCAACAATTCGAATCTCTTGAGTGTCCCCGTGATGGGCTCATACCCATAGAAAATCCATTGTTGGAAGAAGAGTTAGCGTATCCCCCAGTAGACTTTAATGGTGAGATAGATGTCGATGTCGAGAAGGTATATACAAGTAAGGAGGTCAAGCAAAATGCAGTTTCAGAGTTGAGGTGTATTGGACCACACTCTACGCATTTTTCAATATTAAATTTGGTTGACAACATAGAAATAGAGTCTTCCAAGTTTGTAGAGAAATGTCTAGAGGAGGACCAAGCACCATATATTTTGAAATTTGCTAACTCAGAAAGACAAAGTGACTTCGCTTACTTAAGGACCAAGAAATGCAAAAGGCAACATCTACTGTTTGGTCCTTACAATTTTTCACCACCACCCTTGGAGCATAAGAGGAAATTAGAGAAGAAATTAGGGGTGAGATTCATATCCTCAAGGTGGAGGAAAAAGTAATGAAACTTGGTACGTCGTGCCGCGACGTAAAATTAGGCGCTGCTTGGGAGGCAACCCAAGGGTACCACAGGTACCATTTTAATTTCTTGCAATTGAGTTGATTTTTGTTTATTTTCATCTTGTGTTGTTTTGGTGGAAAGTTAAGCGCAGCTGGAGGGGAAGTCTGAGTACCCATGGAGGAGGAAGCTAACAAGCATGGAAGAGAAAAAGTGTGGGGTTGAACACCCACTTGTGCAAAGTTGAAGAAACGCATGCTGTTAGCTAAACCTAAAGGCCCTAGGGAGTATTTCTCACCCTTTGTAAATTTTAATTTGATGCTATGAGGACATAGCATGATTTAAGTGTGGGGTGAGGGAAATTTCAAGGGAAATTTCAAAATTTTCTGTGCTTAACGATTTTGGTGAATGTAATGCTTGTGCAAAAGTTGGTGAGAAAATTTGAAAAATTTGAAAAATTTTTGTGGATTAAGCATGACTTCATCACCCTTTGGTTTTTCTTTTCGGTTCTTTTCCGACGGGGGGTCTTTGAACCGGAGAATAAAAATTTTTTATATATTTTTTTTCTTTTTCTTTCTTTCCTTTGTCTGTATATAGTGTTTTTAGTCATAGTTAGGGACTGTTTCCGACGATGGATGGATGACGACCGTCTTGAGGAAAATTAGTCAGTAGGATGGTTTTTGAAACCATAACTAATTGGTGCTTGATGTTCTTTTTATGTGCTATACATGGTTGTAAGATGCAAGTATGTTCAGTATGAAGCATGCAAGTGTATAACTTTGTTTGAGACACTTAGGCTCTTGAATTTGACTCAATATGTTTGAAGCTTAATTCTGAATTCTTGTGATTAGCTGAGTAAGAGTCTACTAATTGTGTCTTGATTTGAGCATGTGCCATGAGTGTAAGGTTTTTGAGTATTCTATGCTATTGTGGAATGTCTAGAACTTGCCTGGTGTGTATATACAACGAAATGAAGGATGTGGATTGTAGGAGATGATTTAGGCATTTCTTTGAATGAACCAAACTTTTATCCCTCATTATACCTACCTTGAAAAATTAATCCTAGTTAACCCCATTGAGCCTTGAGCCTATTCTTTGACAGCTGCAACATAAGCTTAATCCTTTTTCTTTCATTAGCCTTGAATTTAATCCAAAACTCCGAAGCGCTTAAAGAAAAAAAATCCGAAAGAGTAAAGGAGTGAGAAGAATGAAAAAGAAGGGAAAGTAGCAATTGTAATAGTTGAGAAAAGGAAAAAGGTGCATTTGTGTGAAAATGGTTGGTTATTAGTAGGGAGTAAGAAAAGGAATGAATGAAACATATTGCTTAAGTACTCCTTACTAATAAGCTAAAAGTGTCGAAAGAAATGGGGGAACAAAAGAGGAAAAAGAAAACTAAAAGGAGAAAAAAGGTGAAGTGAGGGAAGGGAAGTTTGTAATGAAGGCGTGATGTATTAAAAGCGCTTAGGAAAGATAGTCACTATTACTGATCATAATAGTACCTACCCGCACCTGAGTTACATTACAACCTAAAAAGTCCTACTTGATCTTACATTCACACATCCTTATATTAGTGGAATAAAACACTAAGGGCAAGCTTATGGGTCATTACATAATGCATGTGAATTCTTTGTGAGAGTGAGCGTAATTCTATTCATATACCCACACATGTTGTGATATAAAAATTGTTTTTGCGTGTGAAGTTGGGTAACTCTCTTTCCGCGAGGGGCACATGTTGAATGAAGGATATAATTCATGTGGGATTTCTTGATCAGTTGATTTGCATGAGTATGCTAAAAATTGAGAGTCGATTCTTGAGGTGAAGAAGTCTTAACATGGTTGTGTTTCATTTCAATGATCAAATCAGGCATGCTCTATTTTTAGCTTGTATCCTACGTAATCATTATAGCCGTAACTTGAATTCTCTTACTAAATTAGTTATGTAGGAGTCTCCATTTGCATGATATGTAAAAGGTTGTTCGAGGACGAACAAGGCTTTAAGTGTGGGGTTGTAATCACGGGCAAAAATATATGCCCGAGATACTCTTTATTACTTAAATTAGTCTTGTTTATCTAAGTTATCGTATACATTTTCATGTAATTTTAGATAAAATAAAGATATGTGCTAACCAACATGATTAGCCTTTGTTTTGTAGGTTTTGATGATGTTTGAGTAACTAATCCATGAGTTGGTGAAGTAGAAGCTTGGAAACGGAATTAACACGCGAACGTCGGCAAGGAAGAGGTACAAAACAGCCCACCGGCGCGTCGACAAAGTGCCACGGCAGGCAGGCCGCACAAAACAGCCCACCTGCGCGTTGGCAACGTGCCACGGCAGGTGGCCTCCGCGACCATGGGGCTTCAACGCGCTGCCCAGGTAGCGTGACACGTTGCCAACGCGGCAAGGTGCTGCCTGGGCCGATTTCGGGTGATTTTCCAGAGAGCCTCCGCGTCCGTAGCGTGTCACGGAGGCCGTGCTCCGCGATGCACTCCGTGACACGTTGCTTGTTAATCCGGGAAAGATTCCTACTAATATAAATAGCACACTTAGGTTTATTTTTCATAATTCAGACTTGGTGGAGCAAGGAGGTGGGTTAAGAGAAGTTGAGGGACGAAAAAGCTAAGGGTTTTTCTCTATTTCTTTCTTCTTTCAATCAATTGTACGTATGATTTACACTCATTTGAGGATGATCAATCCACAAATGAGTGGCTAATTCTCTTCCTTGCTAAGGTTTTGAACATGTGTATTGAATTTTGATTGTGAATTATATGGTTTTTCATCTTCTTCTTTCATGTTGTTCTATTAATTCTTGTTCTTACTGCATTAGTGTGTGGCCAACATTAATGTACATCTAAAAAGTCCAATTTCACTCGAGAGAGCAAGAAATTGGAAAGTTGTGAATTAATAGGGTATTGTTCTTAACTTGATTTGGGAAAATTGGGTTTTGATGTGCTTTCCTGATAGAAATATACTTGAAAGCCGTATTAGTCAATTTAGGAACGGGAATTGTATTGCTAGGTCATAAATTGCATTTGATCACAGAAATGTAGACGAATGGTTTATGATTCTAAAGTGAGATTAAATACGAGAGTTTTAATCTCTAGGCTAATGTTCTTGGCTAGCAACATGAAGAGAAGAATAACCGAATTATGATTACTATCGAATTCATTACTTGTTCTTAACCTTGGCATGCTCTTATCCATAGTTTCAATTCAAGTAAATATTTGTTAATTGTTTTAGTATATAGTTTATAAACAAAATTATTTAACTTTTGGTTACATTGTTGTCAACATAATTAGAAGTAAACTAGAATATAGTATACTTAAGCAATTTTACTTATCCAGAGTCTCCTTGGATCGATACTTGGCTTACTTAGCCACTTTATTACTTGTTTGACCACGTGCACTTGCGTGTCGGTTTTTAACCCCTACCAAAGCACCGAGCACAAGCCCCACTCTCAGTTTACTGATGTTTATGTTTTAATTAATGCATTTTCTTTAAATGATTTTTACTTACTTTCGCGGTTTTATTTACCTTGCATACTTGGTATTCCATGTACTGACCGCATACTTTATGTGTTGTATTGTTTCTGATACAGGACCCGACTTTAGCTTCAGCCCCGCTCTAAGTCAGCCTGTCAGAGTTAGCACTGCCTTGTTGGTGAGTCCTAATCATTCGAGGACTAGACTTTTTAGCTTTTATTTATGTAGTTTAGTTTTAGCTTGTTGAATTAGTTGGGATCTTGTCCCATCAACTCATCATCTTTAGAGGCTATTCAGACATATGTATGTATTCAGCCTCGGATTTTCTATTCTAATGTTATATTCAAGTTAGACTTATTGTATTGTTGATTATTTAGTTTCTTGACCAATTTAGATGTATTCTTATGCCATGGGTTGACTTGGGGTGCCTCGGGACTCCTTGTCCCATGTTATGATCCAGGCCTCCGTTCGGGACATGAAAAACTTAGTATCAAAGCATTAAGTTTTGAAGAGTCCTAGGGTGTCTGAAAGCCACATTAAGTAGAGTCTTTTTCATCGGTGTGAGACACGCCACACTTATGACGAAGAGGCTACGAGGCATTTAGGAAATGTTCCCTTCTTTTATGATCTATGTCGTGTGGTGAAAAGTCTTTCTATCCTTCTAATTCGTGCTATTCGTGATTGTAGAATCATGGCTCCTCAAAGAGTGAAAATAAGGAGGAATGGAGGTGGTGAAGGCCATGAGGATGGCAATGGTCATGGGCATCAGCAAGCCCCACCAGTTTAGGAGCCCTAAACACCGGAGCTAGCTGCCCATGCTGAGTTCCGGGCCGCTATACAGATGCTTGCGTAGGCCTTGACCGCTCAGGTCAATCAGTAGGCCATTAAGCATGTTCCACAAAATGGCAATGCAGCGGTAGCTCGAGTTAGAGACTTCTTGAGGATAAATCCACTGGAGTTCCTTGGGTCCAAGGTAGATAAGGACCCATATGAGTTCGTACACGAGATTTTCAAGATCACCCAAGTCATGGGGGTGAATGGGGTTGAGTGCGCCACGTTGGCCTCTTACTAATTAAAAGGGGTTGCTCATATTTGGTTTCGTCAATGGAAGGATAACAGGGTCGCAGGAGCAGGTCCGGTCACTTGGGAAGAGTTCCACGTTGCATTTCTAGACCGGTTCTTCCTTCAAGAGATGAAGGAGCTGAAGGCTAAGTTCGTTAACTTGAAGCAAGGGAGAATGACTATACAAGAGTATGCCCTTGATTTCACTCACCTATCGAAATATGCCCCAGAGTTGGTAGTCGATCAGAGGATGTGGGTGAGTAGATTCGTCCATTGAGTAGTGGGTTACTTGGACAAGGATTGTAGGACAGCTATGCTCCATCAATATATGGATTTCCACGGATAGTCTTGTACGCTCAGCAGATGGAGGCGGAACATTTGAGAGAGAGGGAGGCCAAGAGGGCCAGGTAGAGGACTACAGATTCTCTCAGCAGAGGTCCGGTGGTGGGCACTAACAGCAAACTCAACAGAGATCATCAGCCCCAACATCTTCAGCATTGAGTATGCCATCCAGTACTAGACATGATCAAAGAGGGCGAGCATCAGGCTCGAGGGGTCAGTGCAGTAGACCTGCAGATTCTAGTATCCCAACTTGTCGTAGATGTGGTCTAGGGAACACAGGCTAGTGCTTGGAAGGTTGGGGTGCTTGTTTCAAGTGTGGGCAGCTCAGATACATGCTTAGAGATTGTACAGTAGTGAGATAGGATCAGGTTGGGGCCCGAGGCCCAGCTTCTAGTTCAGCAGCCCCTCTCGCTCGCACAACACATTATGGGGCATCTACTAGCACAGCTGGCGGTCAGCGCCAGAATAGATTCTATGCTTTAGCATCCTATTAGGAGAAGGAGGTCTCCCCGGATGTGGTCACTAGTATGTTACGAGTTTTCCATCTTAATGTTTATGCTTTGCTAGATCTGGGGGCTACCTTGTCTTTTGTGACACCTTATGTGGCCAGTAGCTTCGGAGTCGGTCCCAAAGTCTTGTCAGAACCCTTCTTAGTGTCTACACTAGTAGGTGACTCAGTCATAGCTAGAAGGGTGTACAGAGGTTGCCCAGTCTCAGTTCTTCATAAGGTCACCTCAGCAGATTTGATAGAGTTAGCCATGATCGATTTTGATATGATTCTCAGCATGGATTAGCTATTTGCATGCTATGCTTCAGTTAATTGTAGAACCCAGGTAGTAGAGTTCAGATTTCTGGGTAAGCCAGTCTTAGAATGGAAGGGTAATTCAGTTGTTCTCGTAGGTCATTTCATTTCCTACCTTAAGGCTAGTAAGATGATTTCTAAGGGTTGCATGTATCATCTAGTTAGGGTTAAGGATGTTGAGTCTAAGACCCCAACTATCCAGTCAATTCCACTAGTAGGTGAGTATCCAAAGGTCTTTCCTGATGATCTGCCAGGTGTTCCTCCCGAGCGGGAGATTGATTTCGGTATTGACCTTCTACCCAACATGCAACCTATATCTATTTCTCCCTATAGGATGGCTCCATCCGAGCTAAAGAAGTTGAAAAAGCAGATGTAGGACTTTTTAGATAAGGGTTTCATTAGATCGAGCAAGTCTCCATGAGGTACACCAGTTCTCTTTGTCCGAAAGAAGGATGGTCCTCTACCCATGTGTATTGATTATCGACAATTGAACAAAGTCATCGTCAAGAACAGGTATCCTTTACAAAGGATCAATGATTTGTTTGACTAGCTTCAGGGTGCCAAGTGCTTCTCAAAGATAGATCTCAGGTCTTGGTATGATCAGCTCAGTGTTCGGGAGAGTGATATCTGGAAGACAACCTTCAGGACGCGGTATGGCCATTATGAGTTTGTAGTCATGTATTTTGAGCTAACGAATGCTACTGCAACTTTCATGGATTTGATGAACAGGGTGTTAAAGCAATATCTGGAAATGTTCATGATTGTGTTCATTGACGACATCCTTATATACTTTCGGAGCGAGGAGGAGCATGCCGCTCATTTGGGAGTAGCACTTCAGAATCTTAAGGATCGGCAATTGTATGTCAAGTTCAGCAAGTGTGAGTTTTGGTTGAACTCTGTAGCATTTTGGGCCATGTGGTGTCAAGCGAGGGCATAAAGGTAGATTCTCAAAAAATTGAGGCGGTGAAGAATTGGCCTAGACCGGTGAATCCTTTGGATATTCGGAGTTTCATGGGCCTAGCTGGTAATTATCGGAGATGTGTTGAAGGCTTTTCATCAATTGCAGCACCTTTGACCAAGTTGACTTAAAAGAAGGTGAATTTCCAATGGTCGGAGGCTTGTGAGAAGAGCTTCCAAGAGTTGAAGACTCAACTCACAGCCACACTGGTGTTGACCATACCCTATGGTACGGATCGTTTCGTGGTGTATTGTGATTCTTCAAGAATCGGACTCAGTTATGTATTGATGCAGCAAGGGAAGGTGATAGCATATGCCTCTAGACAGTTGAAGATCCATGAGAAGAATTACCCGACCCATGATCTAGGGTCGGCAGCAGTGGTATTCGCATTAAAGATATGGCGACATTACTTGTATGGGGTCCATATGAATATGTTTATGGACCACTAGAGATTACAGTATGTGTTCACACAGAAAGACCTCAACCTACAACAAAGAAGATGGTTAGAGCTACTCAAAGATTACAATATGTGTGTTCTTTACCATCCGGGTAAGGCTAATATAGTGGCATACGCACTTAGTAGACTCTCGATGGAGAGTGTGTCCCATGTGGATGAAAGAAAGAAAGAGCTGGTGAAAGATGTGCATCATCTCATAAGGTTAGGAGTTAGGTTGGTTGACTCTACCGATGGCGGTGTTGTTGTTCAAAACATATCCGCATCGTCCTTGGTGATTGATGTGAAGGCTAGACAAGATGAGGACCTGATTTTTGTAAATTTGAAGGATGTTGTTCGATGTCAAAAGGTAGAGGTCTTCTCCCAAGGGTGAGATGGTGTGCTTTGGTACCAGGTTCACCTATGTGTTCCAGATGTTGATGATTTGAGGAGCTGGATATTGCATGAGGCCCATGGATCCAGGTATTCTATCCATTCGGGTGCCACCAAGATGTATCATGATATACGGGAAATCTATTAGTGCAATGGCATGAAAAAGGATATTGCAGAATTCATAGCCAAGTGTCTGAACTGTCAGCAAGTAAAGGTTGAGCATCAAAGGTCGGGAAGAGTACCTCAGGATATTAGCATTCCCACTTGGATGTGGGAAGAGATTAACATGGATTTCATAACAAGTTTGCCTCGTACCCGTCAACACAATGATTCTATTTGGGTTGTGGTAGACAGGTTGACCAAGGCTGCACATTTTTTACCAGTCAAAACCACAGACTCAGTGGAGGATTACGCCAAGCTGTATATCTGGGAGTTGGTTGGATTGCATGGAGTGCCCTTCTCCATTATTTCAAACCAAGGTACTCAATTTACCTCTTAGTTTTGGCGGTCTTTCCAGAAAGGGTTTGGGACTCAAGTTAAACTCATCATAGCATTTCATCTGCAAACGGATGTTCAAACGGAGCGGACAATCCAGACTTTCAAGGACATGTTGAGAGCATGTGTGATAGACTTCAAAGGCAGTTGGGATGATCACTTACCCCAGCTCGAGTTTTCTTACAATAATAGCTATCACTCCAACATCCAGATGGCACCGTTCGAGGCTCTTTAGGGGCGGAGATGTAGGTCACCCATCGGATGGTTTGAGGTTGGTGAGGCAGCTATGATATGACCAGACACGGTTCATGAGGCAATGAAGAAGGTTCAGTTGATAAGAGGAAGGTTGAAAACTGCCCAAAGTTGTCAAAAGTCCTATGTGGACCTGAGAAGAAGAGAATTAGAATTTGAAGTCGATGACTGGGTGTTTCTGAAGGTATCTCCCATGAAGGGAGTGATATGGTTTGGAAAGAAAGGAAAACTCATCCCTCGTTATGTTGGTCCCTACCAGATTGTTAAACGGGTTGGTTAGGTGGCATACGAGTTGGAGTTGTCATTGCAGTTATCTTCCGTGCATCCTGTGTTTCACGTATCGCTTTTGAAGAAGTGTTTAGGTGATCCATCTTTAGTTATTCCGGTGGACAGTGTTGGTGTAAAAGACAGCCTTAACTATGTGGAGTTTCCAGTGGAAGTACTGGATCGACAGGTTTGAAGGCTAAGGAACAAAGAAGTAGCTTCAGTTAAAGTGTTATGGAGGAATCAACATGTTGAAAGAGCTACGTGGGAGGCCGAAGTGGATATGATGGCTAGATACCCACATTTATTCTCTACCAACTCAGTGACAGCTTGAGGTATCAGTTTTGACCTAAAGTTCCATTTGGTTTCATATTTAGTTCATGCACGTAAGTTTCTTTTATGTATGTGGATGTATGTATGATTCTTGAATTTAGTTCAGCTGTGTATTTTGAATCAGAGGTAGTCATTCTGTCAGTTTTCGAATTAAATGATCCGTATTTGATTATGATAATTGCATATCTCTGCTTTTCTATGTTTTTTCCAACATTCAAGGATAAATGTTCCCAAGAGAGTGATATTATGATACCCCAGAAGCCCAAAGATCAGACCTGGGAGTTTAAACAGAGAAAAACTAAAATTCGACACCAGATCATAGCATGGGACATTAGGTGACCCGTGAGGAGGGACCACAAGTCGTGAAGTGACTTGTGGTCAAGCAGGGAAGTTGGCTGATTTTGGGAGACACCACGGGCATGACCACGAGTTGTGGTCAGGCCACATGACTCGTGGAGTCACCCGTGACTTGGATGGGAAGTTGGTAAGGAAATTTTGGACAGAGGGGATCACGGATTGTGACCGAGATTCATGGTCAGCCACCATGATTCGTGGGGTCCCCTGAGGATTTTAGCAGTGTACCTGACAGGTTAAGACCACGAGTCATGGAATCTGGGGATGAGTCATCCAGTCCCTCATGGGGATTGGCAGTCAGTGAAACCCTGCAATTTAAGTAAGGGTCTTTTCGTAATTCCTATGCTCTAGGGTCATAAACTACATCGTTTTAGGCTATGACAGGTGGGTGGGTTTAAGAGGAGAAAACTATCCTAAGGTCTTCATTCATGCATGCAAAAGAAGAGAAGAGTGGTAGAGAGGTGATCAAAGGGTGATTTAAGGTTTTGTCCTTCAATTTTCTTTTGGGCATGCAAGGGAGAGTAGGATTCAGCCTCCAACAGGTATGTAGGTTGATGAATGGGTGGTTTCTTCCACACCCATGCCCAATCCTTCTCTTCAAAGTATGAAACTCTATGAAGTATCTATGGGGTTTTCACCCAAATGCATGCATTATCTATTTCTATACATGGGTATGAGTTGATTATGATTCCATTATCAAATTATGAAGCATGGGCAATTTTTACATTGATTTCCATTAAAAATTATGTTTCTAGTCTTATGAATTTTAAAGCCCATTGATAAGATGTTCATGAAAAGTGAGATTTGTGATGTATATGTGATGATGATGAGATATTATGATGAAAAGCATGATTTGAAGCTACACATGTTTATAATTATATTTTCGATGAGAATTGAGTATTGTTAAGTATGATAAAGCTACGAAGACTCCCAATTCTATATTCTTAGCTTGTGGTATGTTTTTAGTTAAATTTTTCTATACATAGCTTACCACATGGTTTGGGAGCAAAGGCTCCCCATTATGATTTCATCTTGTGGTATGTTTTGAACTAAAAGCTTCTCATATGCATGATTTCATATTTGAGATGTATTGGATCATTGAGATTTTTCAATAGATGATGTTGAGCTTCGTTATAAATGATGTAGAGCATATGCATGTTTTTGGGTGTATGGTCTTGCACCGAGTAGGCTATGGGTGGATCACCCTATGCCTCAGAACTATGGGCTAACATAGTTTTATACTACTATATGATTCGGTACCTCCCTTGTGATTTTCCCTTTCCCGAATGGGCCTTCAGCTTGATATCGATATCATGGTAGCTTCCTTAGCATTGGAAAGATTTTGGACGGCTCTCCCCACTTAAGTGTAATAGTCGGGACCACGTAAGCTCTATCGTGGTATGTCGATTAAAAGACAAGTCTCCCATTATTCCTCATGATTTCAGATATGCATATTCATTACTTATGAGATTTATGTAAATGCATGTTCTAAAGCAGGCTTGACTCAATATTCAGATTTTACTTATAAGTGTCAGAATTCAGCTTTGAGTCAATCGATTCAGTTATGATGTTATGATTTTAGAAAGAATGCAAGCAAGCCCCACTCTCAGTTTACTGATGTTTATGTTTTAAATTAATGCATTGTCTTTAAATGACTTTTACTTATTTTAGTGGTTTTACTTACCTTGCATATTCGGTAATTTTACATATTGACTGCATACTTTCTATGTTGTATCATTTCATGATACAGGACCCGGCTCTCAGCTTCAACCCCGCTCTTAGTCAGCCTGTCAAAGTTAGCGCTGCCTTGTTAGTGAGTCCTCATCATTCGAGGGCTAGACTTTTTAGCTTTTCTTTATGTAGTTCAGTTTCAACTCGTTGAGTTAGTTGGGGTCTTGTCCCATCAACTCGTCATATTTAGAGGCTATTCAGACATATGTATGTATTCAGCTTCAAATTTCACTAATTTCTGTAATTCATTTATCTTTTATGAATAGTTGGTTGTGTTGGATGATTGATGGGTAGTTTGAAGGACGAATGCTGGAGGGCTTCAAACAAGCGAGAAAGGCCCTTTCTATCTTATTAGTCAAGCGCGCTATATTCTGATGTTATATTCAAGTTAGACTTCTGCTATAATTTTATTGTTGATTATTCAATTTCTTGATCGAGTTGACATATGCTTATGCCATGGGTCGACTTGGGGTCCCTCGGGCCTCCTTGTCCTGTGTTACGATCCGGGCCTCCATTCGGGTTGTGACAAAACAATTACTAACAACAAAAAAAAATTAACACAATATGACAAGATTATGATTGGGACAGAAATAATTCCGAAACAGAGAGGCGAAATCCTTAACATACCTTGAATTCCGGCAAAACCCAAACCAGCCAGCTCAAGCTAATACCACTAAGAATTTACTCCCTCAAAACAGTCCATCTAACACAAAAAATGCAGCTCTAGAATACAACATGAAAACGGAACAAGACAAATCTTAATTGGAAATATTCTTATGGATTTTGCGGTATAAAATCAAAGATAACCACCTACTAGCATCGAGGTTGGAAATGATGCCAAACCATGGACTACACAAAACTCCAATCTTCCCGACCTTAAATTCCACTTCGGATTATCTTTACTAAGCCCAAAACCATCAAGAAACTTGTAAAGGAAGCTTGGGAGAGAGTTTCTCGCTGCTGGAAATTTCCAGAAATAGGAAATGGATAATAACCATCGAGAAAGGGGCTTAAATAGTCCTCCACCGCCTTAGACCATTTATGAGGTGTTTGCTTGTGCGGTCTCACAAAAATGCGAATATCTCTCTACTATGAAGTTGGATTGTCATATGGTTTAATGCGCTGGAAACTAAACTCATAGACCTTTAATTTGAAAGGTCGTAGGATCCCTAACTCCTCATAGATTGGGTGAAAATCCTCGATACATCTGACCTAAATTTCAAAGAATCCAAAAAAGAAAATTTGCGATAATTATTGCCAAATTTCAATTTCTACAACTTGATCGACATCCAATATTCAATACGAGTGACTCAAATACCTCATAGCAATTCCTCTCTAGCCTATTAAGTACTCTTAGTCCTACGTCGAAAGTACAGATTTATCACTCAAATATCTCAGGTGTTACATCTTTCCCCCCTCAGAAACATTCTTCCTCAAATGTTGGACATCACACAAGGCTCCAAATCATGGACCAACACAGTGTGATATGGCATGACATAGCCTCACACGGCAAGCCTAGCATAAACAACTCTAAACAACAAAACGTTGCACAATACTGAGGTGCAACACAATTATAACCCTAATCAAAATAAGAATCTTACCAGCCTCCATGTCTAGCCACTGATTGCTATAATTTATCAAGTTAAAAGCATCCCTGGACAAGTCAGCAAACGTGAATCTAGATGTGACTCCTACAATATCTGACTTCTCGCCGATTTCTATCCAAAAAGAAGGGCAATGTAACGACCAAACATTGTTACGGGATGGTTAAGGGCTTGGAACATGGAAAATAGGCTAAGGGATAGGTAGGAGGTTGTCAAATAAACTAAGTATGGAATTGGGCATTTTTTGGTAGCTACTAGTCAGCGGATTGCTGCAATGGTGGGATTCACACTGCAGTGAGACCATTGTAGCGGTTGGAGTCCTGCCATGGAAAAATGGTGGAGTAACCGCTGGAACCGCCATAGTGACCTTATGGCCATTGTAGCGGGTCCGCTGCAGCACAAATGTGACCGCTGCAGCGGACAACGGGGATCAGGAAGTGGGTTTAAGTGGGATTTCTGAGATTAAGTCCCATTATTTTCCAAAATGTGAAAGAGCAAGGTTGATAGAGATTTCTTCCCCAAAGCTGAAAGTGGTGTGATGTCACCCAAATTACACCTCGCAATTAAGATATAAAGCGGTCGATGTCAAATATAGAACTCAATAAAGGTTGAGGTTGATCCCATAGGGAATACGGAAAGAACTTAAGTTAATGTGATTAGCTATTACTATCGGATTGCTTATTTCCTAGAGGGGAAAGAAATATAAATAATAAACAAGAGTAAAGACTACTAGATGGTTAAATCAATTTTGGTTTGTACTCAATCAAAAAATTGACTAGGATTGTGTTCCCTATGACTTCATAACCACAAGGATTTTACAATAGTGATCTATTTTGGTGTTTAACATGCAATATTGGTAAGTTAGGTTCACCTAAATGGTTGGTCCCCTATCTAGATGATTATCAGCATGCAACTTGGTCCGTATACAGGTGTATGCTTAATTAACCCTTACCCTTAATATCAGATAAACTATCCCCGGACAAGCTTAAGTTATTAGATGAGGGTTGATAGCCTCAAATCTCCATTGTTAATCCCTTTTCCCATTCACCACCTCTTTGAACCGGTAAGTAAGAATAAGAGAGTTCCAACATTTGCAACCGTTAAGATATAATTAAAACAAAGGGGAAAACAATACATGCATTAAGCCCCATTCAAGAATCACTAATTATTTTACCTATGTATGTTAATTCATCATGGTTCCCACAACCCTATTTATGGGTTTAACTACTCATAATTGAAATATCACAATCACAAAGTATAGAATAAATCATAATTATTACTTATAAAAATTCATAGAAGGAAACCACGTATATTGAATATAACTCCAAAATCGATGAACAAAACTCCAATGTCGTTTGATTCCCAAAATCAAGAATAAAATTCCAAACATTGTTTCTTGAACCAAGAATGTTTGTTAACAACACTAGAATTCACGTAAGTTGGTAAAAATAACTGCGTAGGAAAAATTAACCTAAAAATTATATTTATAGTTCTAAACAATTCTTATCCTAACTAAATTTAGATTCCAGGTCGGCAGGGTAACAGGCCAAGTAACGACTTGTTAGGTGTCCTAACGAGTCGTGGCCAGTAGTCTTGAGTCACTCTCAGCAATTTTCCAGTCCTGATAATGGGTTACATAATGACTCATCATGTCAGGGTACGAGTCGTTAGGCCTCTCGTGGTCTTGACTCTCCAAAATTCCAGTGCACCTAATGATTCCTACCAAAGTCCTCCTGATGAGTCGTCTCAACACCTGATGACTCGTTACATCTGTCGTTGCCTTCACTGGATCATTTTCATAATTCATCTTTTCAGTCTTCACGACTATCTTAACGACTAGTTATCAGACGTAATGAGTCATGCCTTCAATCCGTTGAGTGCACTGTTTCTTCAGTATAGAACTTGATCTTCTCCCCACGACTCCAGGCATGAGTCAATTTGAGCGATAAATCGTGCTTTCAAGGTAGGACTAAGAGTATATAATAGGTTAAGAAGGCATTTTTATGAGTTATTGAGTAACTCTATGTTCATATTTAAGATTGGACATTGATCAAGTTGTAGAACAAAATTAGGAAAAAGTTATTGTAAAATTTCCTTCTTGAGATTCCTTGAAATTGAGGTCAAACTTATCGAAGCTTTTCTCCCAATCTATAAGCAGTAAGGGGGTGTTCCACCTATAAAATTAAATATCTATGAGTCTAGTTTTCAGTTCATCAAACTGTTTGTCAATTCGATCTCGGAATAGAGAGATATTCGCATTATCACGAGATGGCGCAAGCAGGCACGTCATAAATGTCTAAGGCGGTGGAGGACTATTTAAGTCTATTTGGTTGGTTATTTCACTTTCAATTCTCATTTCTTGAAATTTCCTCAACCAGAACTCTCCCTAGAGGTGTTCTTGATGGTTTTGGGACTAGAAGCCATAGGTCAACATGATTTTGGTGTCGAGAAGTCAGGAATCACGTGTAGTCCGTGGTTTGGTGACTTTTCGGGGCTGTTGGTGTTTGTTTCGTGGTGAATCTTTTGGTAAAAATTCTTAATTTTGTTCTCCTTAGTGTTTAAAGTTGGTTATAGGTGTGTTCACCTCAGTAGGTTGTTGTCTCAGAATTTCTACCATCGAATTCCTATGAATCTTGTCATGTAAGCTTCGTTTTTCTTGTTTTTATTATTAAGTTGTGTTGGAAGCATTTTGGAAGAATATTGTACTGTTTTAGGCAGTAGTTTCATGGTTTTGAAGACTCAAGTTCATCTAGAATTGAAGCTAAGGTATGTTAGGCTTGTCCCTCCATTTGTCGGCATGAATTCCATAGTCGTTGTCATCCGTGTTGACGTGTGTGTTGGCTGTTTTGTGAAGGGTTGTGTTATGTTATTATTGAACTATTGTTCTACTATTTATATGATTATAAAGGTGAATATAAGGTGCTGGGGTTTGTTTGGTGGCTCAGGCTTGAGTGCGGAGAATCGTAGACATGGGAAATTATTAGGCTCATGTTGAGAGGCCATATGTGAGGTGTGTGGTTCTTGTAACAAGTTTTGGGTTGTTTGAGTGACTAAGATTAGGTGATTGTATTGAAAAGCGAATGAGGGTTTAGAGTGGTTAAGGTCTATGGTTGTGGTGATCTGTTGTTATATATTATTCGGCGGTCGTGTCAGCCGTGTCGATGGCACGTGATGACTGTGGTGACACTTGGGCTGGTTTGGCCTTGTCCCGTGATATTAGTGGTGAGTAGAGTGGCTTGTGGGTTGTTTGACCATGTATTATTATTTTTGTTCATTGTGTGTGTGTTGTGTTTGAGGCCTTGTGGCTTGTGGATACCCAATGCACGAGAGTTGTTCTGGCTAGAGTTCGAGCTTGAGGTACCTTGTGGTTTGTGGATACCCAACGCACAAGAGTGTTTCCGACTGAGGGGTTGAGCCCAAGGAGTGATATGACCTACAAGGTTGAGGATGATTTCCTCCACAGTGTTGAGTTAATACATGATTCGAGAGTGGTCCGACATGTATGAGCCTTCCTGGGATTGCGATTTCGTTCTCCCAGATGGATTGAGCTCCGCTAATCATGCGCAGCCGAGAGAGAGTCCGGCAATGCTTGATTGATGATGTTCACTGCCTAATGCTTAATTTTGATATGCTTGGCATTATATTGTAATTGTTTCTCGTGTTATATGTTATCTGATTGTAGTGGATGCTAGATGTTTCCTAGTGTTAGCTGGAGGCCGTCGAGAGGTCTAGAGGCAATGACAAGTGAGCTATGTTGTCTAGGTATTGCTGTGTTATTGTTTACTTTTGGACTTGTCGGGCTTATGGGGCCCAGGTAGGTTTTGTTTTGTATGTTTGTGTGTTGTACTTACCGGTCTTATGGGGGCCTGGTAGGTTCTATGTGTTTACTGATGTTGAGTTCTCCTTATGTGGTATCTTGTATATCTATTGATCTCTAATATATGTCTTCAAGTTGTTTATGCCTTTCATGATCCGTAAACTATTGTATTGATGCCCTAGTCAGGGCACTGCATTCATGCTTGTAGGTGATGGTGAGCTATTAGATCGAGTTCTTGGGCGCTGAGTGGAGTTATAGCTAAGTTGGTGCGCTCCAGGTCTTTCGGAGTCACCAGATATTTGAGCTAAGGGTAGTTTGGGCATTGTCCCGATCATTTGAATACTAGTGTATTAATAGAGGCTCATAGACATTGTTATGGTTTTAGTATATTGTTATAGGCTAGGTGGGCCATGTTGTATAGTTTTTTCCATTCCGTGGCCTTGACGGCATATGGTATTTATTTTTTTGGTGGGTCAAGTGAGCCAACTTCCGCTACAGTCTATCATCTTATTCTGATTTTATAGTTATTGTGTTGTCGAACCTCATCGGTTCTGGCCTTTGTTTTATTTTTGGGCATCATGTACGCTCATATCATGGGTGGCACTAGGTGTCAGTCACGCCTCCCCGGGTTTGGGGTGTGACAGACTTGGTATCAAAGCAGTTCATCCAAGGGAGTCTATGAGTCATGTCTAGTAGAGTCTTGTTTATGTGCGCATCGCCCAATTACTTATAAACAGGAGGCTATAGGGAATTTAGGATTGTTACTCTTCTTTCTGGATCGAAATCGTGCGAGAAGTCAGATGTCATAGGAGTCGGGTCTAGACTCATATTTGCTGACTCTTGCAGGGATGCCTTTTAACTTGATGAATTATAGTCGGCAAGTGGCTAGACATGGCGGCAGGTAAGATTCTTATTTAGATTATGGTTATAATCGTATTGTGCCTCAGCATGGTGCAAGATTTTGTTGTTTGAAGTTGTTTTTGGTAATCTTTTCATGTGAGGCTATGCCATGCGATGTCGTTCTATATCATTCCTTGAGCTGGAGTCGTGCGTGTCATCCAACATTCGAGGACGAATGTTTCTAAGAGGGGAGGGGAGGATGTAACACCCCTGATATTTTGAGCGATAAAATCGTGCTTTTGAGGTATGAATAAGAGTACATCATAGGCTAACAAGGTATTTTTGTGAGTTATTTGAGTCACTATTTGGTCGTATTTAAGATTGGACATCGATCAAGTTGTAGAACAAAATTTGAAAAAATTTATCGTAAAATTTCCTTCTTGAGATTCCTTGAAATTAAGGTCAAATTAATCAAAGATTTTCTCCAAATCTATAAGGGGTTAGGGGGTGTGCCACCTATCAAATTAAATATCTATGAGTCTAGTTTTAAGTGCATCAAAGCGTTTGTCAATACGACTTCAGAATAGAGAAATATTGGCATTTTTGAGAGACCACGCAAGCATGCACGTCACAAAGGTTTAAGACGATGGAGGACTATTTAAGTCCATTTGGTCGGTTATTTCACTTCCAATTCTCATTTCTTGAAATTTCCTCGACCATAACTCTCCCTAGAGGTGTTCTAAGCTTTTCTTGATGTTTTTAGGGCTAGAAGCCATGGGTCAACCTGATATTGGTGTCGGGAAGTCGGGAATCGCGTGTAGTCCGTGGTTTGGTGTCTTTTCCGAGCTGTTGGTGGCTGTTTCGTGATAAAGATTTTGGTAAGCCTTCTTCATTTTGTTCTACTTCTTGTTTAAGGTTGGTTATAGGTGGGTTCACCTCAGTAGGTTGTTTTCTCGGAGTTTCTACCGTCGAATTCCTATGAATCTTGTCGTGTAAGCTTCATTTGTCTTGTTTTTGTTATTGAGTTGTGTTGGCTGCATTTTGGCAGAATATTGGACTTCTTTAGGAAGTAGGTTCATGGTGTTGATGTCTCAAGTTCATCTAGGCTTGAAGCTAAGCTATGTTAGGCATGTCCCTCCCTTTGTCGTCATGAATTCCGTAGCTGTTGTCGTCCGTTGTTGACGTATGTCTTGGCTGTTTTGTGAAGGCTCGTGTGATGTTATTATTGAAATCTTGTGCTTCTATTTTTATGGTGATAAAGGTGTGTATAAGGTGCTAGTTTGGTTGGTGGCTCGGGCTTGAGTGGGTAGAATAATATACATGGAAAATTATTAGGCTCATGTCGAGAGGCCGTATGTAAGGCATGTGGTTCTTGTAGCAAGTATTGGGCTTTTTGAGTGAATAAGATTAGGTGATTATATTGACAACTTAATGAGGGTAGAGAGTGATTAAGGTTGATGGTTGTGACGATCTGTTGTTATATTTGATTCAGTGGTCGTGTCGATGGCACATGACAACCGTGGTGACACTTGGGCTAGTTTGGCCATGTTGTTTGATGTTAATGGTGAGTAGAGTGGCTTGTGGGCTATTTGATCATGTATTATTATTTTTGTTCATGGTGTGTGTGATGTGTTTGAGGCCTTGTGGCTTGTGGATACCCTATGCACGAAAGTTGTTCGGCTAGGGGTTAAGCCCAAGGTACTTTGTGGCTTGTGGATACCCGACGCACGAGAGTGTTTTCGGCTGAGGGGTTGAGCCCAAGGAGTGATATGACCTATGGGGTTGAGCATTATGTCCTCCGTAGTGTCAAGTTGATACATGATTCGAGAGTGGTCCAACATGTCTTAGCCTTCATGGGATTGCGATTGGGTTCTCCTAGATGAATTGAGCTCCGCTAATTGTGTACAGCCGATAGAGAGTCCGATAGTTCTTGATTGATGATTTTCACTGACTAGTTTTTACTTTTGATATGCTTGGCATTATATTTTAATTACTGTTCATGTTATTTGTTATCTGATAGCAGTGGATGCTAGATGTTGGATGGTGTTAGCTGGAGGCCGTCGAGAGGTCTAGGGGCGATGACAGGTGAACTATGTTAGCTAGGTGCCACTATGTTATTATTTACTTTTGGACTTGCCGGGCTTATAGCGGCCAGGTAGGTTTTGTTTCTATGTTTGTTTATTTGTACTTAGCAGGCTTATTGGGCCAGATAGGTTCTATATGTTTACTTTTGTTGATTTCTCCTTCTGCGGTATCTGGTATAGTTGTTGATCTCTAATCTATGTCTTCTAGTTGTTTCTGCCTTTCATGCTCGGTACACAATTATACTGACGCCCTAGTCGGGGCACTGCATTCATTCCTGTAGGTAATGGTGCGTTGTTTGATCAAGTTCTTGGGTGCTGAGTGGGTTCCAGCTGAGTTGGTGCGCTCCCGGTGTTTCAGAGTCACCAGATGTTTGAGTTAAGGGTTGTTGGGGGCCCTGTCCCAATCAATTGATTACTAATGTATTCATAGAGGCTCATAGACATTATTGTGGTTTTAGTATGTTGTTATATGCCAGGTGGTCCATGTTGTATCGTTGTTTTTCATTCTGTGGCCTTGACGGCATATGGTATTTATTCATTTGGTTAGTCAGGTGAGCCAGCTTCCGCTGTATTCTATCATCGTATTCTGATTTTATAGTTGTTGTGTTGTCGAACCTCATCAATTCTGGCCTTTATTTTATTTTAGAGCATCATGTATGCTCATATCAGGGGTGGCACTAGGTGCCAGTCACGCCTCCCCGGGTTTGAAGTGTGACAGACTTGGTATCAGAGCAGTTCATCCTAGGGAGTCTATGATCCATGTCTAGTAGAGTCTTGTTTATGTGTGCATTGCGCAATGTACTTATAAACAGGAGGCTACAGGGAATTTAGGATTGTTACCCTTCTTTTTGGATCGAAATTGTGCGAGAAGTCAGATGTCATAGGAGTCGGGTACAGACTCACGTTCGCTGACTCTTGCAGGGATGCTTTTAAATTGATGAATTATAGCCATCCAGTGGCTAGACATGGCGGAAGGTAAGATTCTTATTTTGATTATAGTTACAATTGTGTTGCGCCTCGGCGTGGTGCAAGATTTTGTTGTTTGAAGTTTTTTGTGGTAGGCTTTTCATGTGAGGCTATGTCGTGCGATGTCATGCTTTGTCAGTCCTTGAGCTGGTGTCGTGCGTGTTATCCAACATTTGAGGATGAATGTTTCTAAGGGGGAAGGATATAACACCGCGGATAATTTGAGCGACAGAATCGTGCTTCTGAGGTAGGACTAAGAGTAGATAATAGGATAAGAAAGATTTTTTTTGAGTTATTTGAGTCACTCTATGGTCTTATTTAATATTGGACATTAATCAAGTTGTAGAACAAAATTCGGAAAAAGTTATCATAAAATTTTCTTTTTGAGATTCCTTGAAATTAAGGTAAAATTTATCGAAGCTTTTCTCCCAATTTATAAAGGGTTAGGTTGCGTGCCACATATCAAATTAAATATCTATGAGTTTAATTTTTAGTGCATCAAACCGTTTGTCAATCCGACTTCGGAATAGAGAGATATTTGCATTTTCGAGAGACCGTGCAAGTAGGCACGTCACAAAGGTCTACGGCGGTGGAGGACTATTTAAGTCAATTTGGTCGGTTATTTGACTTCCAATTCTCATTTCTTGAAATTTCCTCGACCATAACTCTCCCTAGAGGTGTTCTAAGGTGTTCTTGATGGTTTTGGGGCTAGAAGCCATGGGTCAACCTGATATTGGTGTCAGGAAGTCAGGAATCGCGTGTAGTTCGTGGTTTAGTGTCTTTTCCGGGCCCTTGGTGGCTGTTTAGTGGTGATGCTTTTGGTAAGCCTTCTTCATTTTGTTCTACTTCTTTTTTAAGGTTGGTTATAGGTGTGTTCACCTCAATAGGTTGTTTTCTTGGAGTTTCTACCATCGAATTCCTATGAATCTTGTCGTGTAAGCTTCATTTGTCTTGTTTTGTTATTGAGTTTTGTTGGATACATTTTGGCATAATATTGGACTGCTTTAGGCAGTAGGTTCATGGTGTTGAAATCTCAAGTTCATCTAGGCTTGAAGCTAAGGTATGTTAGGCTTGTCCCCCCCTTTGTCGGTATGAATTCTGTAGCCGTTGTCGTCCGTGTTGACGTGTTTGTTGCCTATTTTGTGAAGTCTTGTGTTATATTATTATTGAACTCTTGTGCTTCTATTTATATGGTTATAAAGGTGTGTATAAGGTGCTGGTTTGCTTGGTGGCTCGGGCGTGAGTGGGTAGAATCGTAGACATGGCAAATTATTAGGCTCGTGTCGAGAGGCCGTATGTGAGACATGTGGTTCTTGTAGCAACTTTTGGGATGTTTGAGTTAATAAGATTAGGTGATTATATTAACAAGTGATCGATGGTTTAGAGTGTTTAAGGTCTATGGTTGCGACGATCTATTGTTATATTTGATTTGGCAATCGTGTCGGCTGTGTCGACGGCGCATGATGATCGTGATGACACTTGGGCTGGTTTGGCCATGTCCCTTGATGGTAGTGGTGAGTAGAGTGTCTTGTGGGCTGTTTGATCATGTATTATTATTATTGTTCATTGTGTGTGTGATGTGTTTGAGGCTTTGTGGCTTGTGGATACCCGATGCACGAGAGTTTTTCCAGCTAGGGGTCGAGCCCGAGGTACCTTGTGGCTTGTGGATACAATATGAATGAGAGTGATTCTGACTGAGGGGTTGAGCCTAAGGAGTGATATGACCTACGGGGTTGAGGATGATGTCCTGCGTAGTGTCAAGTTGAGACATCATTCGAGAGTGGTCCAACATGTCTGAGCCTTCCTGGGATTGCGATTTGGTTCTCCCCGATGGATTGAGCTCCGATAATTGTGCATAGCCGGGAGAGTGTCCGACAATGCTTGATTGATGATGTTCATTGATAGGTGCTTACTTTTGATATGCTTGGAATTATATTGTAATTGTTGCTCATGTTATATGTTTTCTAATAGCAGTGGATGCTAGATGTTGGCTGGTGTTAGCTGGAGGCCGTTGAGAGGTCTAGAGGCGATGATAGGTGAGTTATGTTGGCTAGGTGCCGCTATGTTATTGTTTACTTTTGTACTTGTCAGTCTTATGGGGGCCAACTAGGTTTTGTTTGTATGTTTCTTTTTACTTACCAGGCTTATGGGGGCCATCTATGTTCTATGTGTTTACTTATGTTGAGTTCTCCTTCTGCGGTATCTGATATAGCTGTTGATCTCTAATCTATGTCTTCAAGTTGTTTCTACCTTTTATGTTTGGTACACTATTATACTGACGCCCTAGATGAGGCGTTGCATTCATGGATGCAGGTGATGCTGGGCTGTTAAATCGAGTTCTTCAGTGCTGAGTGGAGTTCCAGCTGAGTTGGTGCGCTCCGGGTCTTTCAGAGTCGCTAGATGTTTGAGTGTAGCTCGGTGCCCTATCTTGATTATTGATTACTAATGTATTCATAGAGGCTCATAGACATTGTTGTGGTTTTAGTATGTTTTTATAGGCCAGGTGGGCCATGTTGTATAGTTGTTTTCCTTTTCGTGTCCTTGACGGCATATGGTATTTATTTATTTTGATTGGTCAGGTGAGCCAGCTTCCGCTATAGTCTATCGTCTTATTCTGATTTTATAGTTGTTGTGTTGTCAAACCTCATCGCCTTTGGCCTTTGTTTTATTTTTTAGCGTCGTGTATGCTCATATCAAGGGTGGCACTAGGTGCCAGTCATGCCTCCCTCGGTTTGGGGTGTGACAGACTTGGTATCAGAGCAGTTTGTCCTCGAAAGTCTATGAGCCATGTCTAGTAGAATATTGTTTATGTGTGCTTTGCATTGTGTACTTATAAACAGGAGGCTACATGGCATTTAGTATTGTTACCCTTCTTTATGGATCGAAATCGTGCAAGAAGTCAGATTTCATAGGAATCGGGTCCAGACTCACATTTTCTAACTCTTGCAGGGATGCTTGTAACTTGATGAATTATAGCCGGTCGTGGCAAGACATGGCGACAGGTAAGATTCTTATTTTGATTATGGTTATAATTGTGTTGCACCTCGGCATGGTGCAAGATTTTCTTGTTTGGAGTTGTTTGTAGTAGGCTTTTCATGTGAGGCTATGTTGGGCGATGTCATACTGTGTCAGTCCTTGAGCTAGAGTCGTGTGTGTCATCCAACATTCGAGGATGAATGTTTCTAAGGGAGGAAGGATGTAACACCCCAGATAATTTGAGCGATAAAATCGTGCTTTCCAGGTAGGACTAAGAGTACAAAATAGGCTAAGAAGGAATTGTTATGAGTTATTTGAGTCACTCTATGGTCGTATTTAAGATTTGACATTGATCAAGTCGTAGAACAAAATTCGGAAAAAGTTATCGTAAAATTTCCTTCTTGAGATTCCTTTAAATTGAGGTCACATTTATCAAAGCTTTTCTCCCAATCTATATTAAGTTAGGGGGTGTGACACCTATCAAATTAAATATCTATGAGTCTAGTTTTTAATGCATCTAAACGTTTGTTAATCCGACTTCGAAATATAGAGATATTCACACTTTTGCGAGACCGTGCAAGGAGGCACGTCACAAAGGTCTAAGGTGGTGGAGGACTATTTAAGTCCATTTGGTCGGTTATTTCACTTCCAATTCTCCATTCTTGAAATTTCCTCGACCAAAACTCCCCCTAGAGGGTTTCTTGATTGTTTTGGGTCTAGAAGCCATGGTTCAACATGATTTTGGTGTCGGAAAGTCGGGAATTGCGTGTAGTCCGTGGTTTGGTGCCTTTTCCGGGCTGTTGGTGGCTGTTTCGTGGTGAAGCTTTTGGTAATCCTTC
This sequence comes from Datura wrightii, assembly GCA_035772735.1. Classification (NCBI taxonomy): domain Eukaryota; kingdom Viridiplantae; phylum Streptophyta; class Magnoliopsida; order Solanales; family Solanaceae; genus Datura; species Datura wrightii. Next base: position 106,369,049 of record JASDFA010000007.1, read on the forward strand.
TTCATTTTGTTCTCCTTAGTGTTTAAGGTTGGTTATAGGTGTGTTCACCTCAGTAGGTCGTTGTCTTGGAGTTTCTACCATCGAATTCCTATGAATCTTGTTTTGTAAGCTTCTTTTGTCTTGTTTTCGTTATTAAGTTGTGTTGGCTGCATTTTGGAAGAATATTGGACTGCTTTAGGCAGTAGGTTCATGGTGTTGAAAGCTCATGTTCATCTAGGCTTGAAGCTAAGGTATGTTAGGCTTGTCCCCCCCTTTGTCGGCATGAATTCTGTAGCCGTTGTCGTCCGTGTTGACGTGTGTGTTGGCTGTTTTGTGAAGTCTTGTGTTATGTTAATATTGAACTCTTGTGCTTCTATTTATATGGTTATAAAGGTGTGTATAAGGTTCTGGTTTGGTTGGTGGCTCAGGCTTGAGTGCGGATAATCATAGACGTGGAAAATTATTAGGCACGTGCCGAGAGGCCGTATGTGAGGTGTGTGGTTCTTGTAGAATGTTTTGGGCTGTTTGAGTGAATAAGATGAGGTTGTTATATTTACAAGTGAATAATGGCATAGAGTGGGTAAGGTCGATGGTTGCGACGATCTGTTGTTATATTAGTTTCGACAGTCGTGTCGGCCGTATCGATTGGACGTGACGACCGTGGTGACACTTGGGCTGGTTTGGCCGTGTCCCTTGATGTTAGTGGTGAGTAGAGTGGCTTGTGATCTATTTGATCATGTATTATTATTGTTGTTCATTGTGTGTGTTCTATGTTTGAGGCCTTGTGGCTTGTGGATACCCGATGCACGAGAGTTGTTCCGACTAGGGGTCGAGCCGAGGTACCTTGTGGCTTGTGGATACCCGACGCACGAGAGTTTTTTCGGATGAGGGGTTGAGGTGTGATATGACCTATGGGTTTGAGGACGATGTCCTTCATAATGTCGAGTTGAGACATGATTCAAGAGTGGTCCAACATGTCTGAGCCTTCCTGGGATCGCAATTTGGTTCTCTTAAATCGATTGAGCTCCTCTAACTGTGTGCAGCCGAGAGAGAGTCCGGCAGTGCTTGATCGATGATGTTCACTGATTGGTGTTTACTTTTAGTATACTTTGCATTATGTTGTAATTGCTGGTCGTGTTATATGTTATCTGATAGCAATGGATGCTAGATTTTGGCTGGTGTTAGCTGGAGGCCGTCGAGATGTCTAGAGGCGATAACATGTGAGCTATGTTGGCTAGGTGCCACTGTGTTATTGTTTACTTTTGGACTTTCCGGGCTTATGGCGGCAAGATAGGTTTTGTTTGTATGTTTGTTTGTATTTACCAGGCTTATGGGGGCCAGTTAGGTTCTATGTGTTTACTTATGTTGAGTTCTCCTTCTGTGGTAGTTGGTATATCTGTTGATCTCTAATCATTGTCTTCTAGTTGTTTCTGCCTTTCATGCTCGGTACACTATTGTACTGACGCCCTAGTCGGGGTGCTGCATTCATGCTTGCAGGTGACGGTGGGCTGTTAGATCGTGTTCTTGGGTGCTGAGTTGGTGCGCTATAGGTCTTTCAGAGTTGCTAGATGTTTGAGTTAAGGGTAGTTCGAGGCCCTGTCTCGATCATTTGATTGCTAATGTATACATAGAGGCTCATAGACATTTTTATGCTTTTAGTATGTTTTTATAAGCCAGGTAGGCCATGTTGTATAGTTGTTTTTCATTCCGTAGCGTTGACGACATATGCTATTTTTTTTTTGGTGTGTCAGGTGAGCCAGCTTCCGCTATAGTCTATCATCTTATTCTGATTTTGTTGTTGTTGTGTTATCGAACCTCATCGGTTCTGGCCTTTGTTTTATTTTTGGGCATCGTGTATGCTCATATCAAGGGTGGCACTAGGTTACAGTTACGCCTCCCGGGGTTCGGGGTGTGACAGTTAACAACACTAAAATTTACGTGAAAAGTGGTAAAATAAACTATACTCGACAAATAAACCTAAACAATGTATTTATAGTTCCAAAAAAAACTTTTCCTAACTAAAAACGGACTCCACCTCGGCAATGGTAATGGGCCAAGTAACGACTCTTTGGGTCTCCCAACGAGTCATGGCTAGTGAATTTGAGTCATCCTCGGTAACTTGTCTAGTCCTGGTGACGGGTCAACTAGTGACTCTTTAGGCCTGGGCACGAATCATTAGGTCCCCCATGGCCGTAGATCAACAAATCCTCCAGTGCACTTGCCAGATGCTGACAGTATCTCATGATGAGTCGTCACTACACCTGACGACTCGTTATGTCTCTCGTTGTCTTCCCTGAGCTTTTTTCATAAATCTTCCTCCCAGTCTCCACGACTGGCATTGTGACTCGTTACTAGATGTAACGAGTCGTTCCTTCAACTCGTTAGGTGCATTGTTTCTTCTTAATAAAACTAGATCTCTTCCCACGACTCTAGGGACAAGTCGTTCATTGGGACGATGACTCGTGACCTAGGTAGCAGCCTGCATTTTTGTCCATTTTTGCCTTACTTTGCCTATTTCCTGCAACACTTAACACAAACACATCATATCTATATAAACATACCTAGAATGTGCATATTTTCTTGGTTTTAAGCGTCGAAAGTGCCGTAAAACCACGGCACATCAACACCCTCAACTTAGAATGTTTGCATTTCCTCAGGAAAAAAAAATAAAATAAAACTAACACGATGCTTCAATCAAAAGAACTTTAGGAAACTTACGGCAGTCACAACTCCTCATCTAATCAAATTTTCTAACCCCTCCTTTATCATACAAAATCAAATCATAATGCACATGTAAAATTTTTAACCATGACACAAAGGAATCGAAACATGGCAATATACTCTCACTTGCAACCATGCACATAATTCTATAACACTGACTCAGACAGTTTGCAGATGATTTTATTGACCAAGTGCTCTCACCACAAAGAAGTCCCACACTCACACATGTGTATATGATCATATCAATATATTTCTCTTGGGACTAGGTAAAAGCACACTCGCTCTCACAAAGAAATTCTAACTGTGCGTATACAATACCATAAGCTTGCCTTTACTTTCAATACCTTGATTTTTAGAAAGGTTAACCAAGATCACTATAAGACTTTTTAGCTTGTAATGTAGGCTCGGGTTTGGGTATGGTACATATGACGACTAGTAGCTTAACCTTCCTTGGCACTACACACACTTTGGCTCCACTCTTAACCTTCTTTTCACATTTTCTCGCTTTTTCCTTTGCTTTGTTCTTCTTTTACTTTCTTTTGCAACTACGAGAATGGTGTCCCTTCTTTCAAGTATTCATTACTTTCATTTTTTTTCTTTTTGCTCTGTTTCTCTTTAACAATTTTTTTTCCTTTTCTTTCATTATGCATATCGGACCTGCTTTTTCATTTTCATTACTCAACTTCATTCCACCCTACTATTCTTAATCACCCCTATGATACCCACCCTCAGCTTAGGCAATTTTCTTGAGTTGAGTTTCATAGTGTCCAAGGAGGGACCAGGGCCAAAACAGGTTCATTTTAATCAAAGCAGGAAGGTGAATTGGTGTTAACAAAAAGAAGGGTCAATTTAAGCTCAAAATTTTGATCAAGGGATATTTATTTCCATTTGGTAGGTCTTTTAAGGCTAAAGTGGACAATTAATAAAAAATGGCATATGATCCTTTCCTAGTTTTCCGTCCTCTACCTCGGTACGACTGGCCAAGCAAGTTCTAGATTGACACACACAACAAAATTTAGCTATTAAACCTTACTCACACAATGCACAAGCCAACATCATCACTTCTACTAACTGTTAGTTCAGGTACAGTCATACAATGGTAAACATGTTCACAGTTTAATGCCATGCAAAGATTCACAAAGGTCATGCTTGTCAATTTTAACACATACATATAAAATTTTTTGGAGGGATATCACATTATCAGTTCAAACAATTTCAAAAATCCATGATATTGACTGCCTTAACTTCACCTAATTTTCTTTCGACTGACAAAACAAACACAAAACATAAAAACCTAAACGTGTCGGTTCTACTAGATAAGTAACACCCAAGGGAAAAGATATATGGAATGAAAAACTCTCAGATTATGTACAGCAAAAATACACAGGTATCCCTCCCTAACCCCATCAAGAAAAGCATGCGCTGTCCTCGACGCATTTATAAAAATAAAACATGGAAATAGGGAACATACTTGTGTGACCTAGGCGTCTGCGGCCTGGTTAGTGGAGGGTGCAAATACACCTCCAGTGTCATCTAGTATACCACCGGCCTGAATCGGTCCGTTCTCAGAACCTACTAAGCTCGTACTTTCTCCACGAGCTCTCGCTGCCTCAACTGCAGCCCTCTATCGAGCCTCATCTCTGGATAACTATAGCGCTGTCTCCATCTCTCTCTGCTCTCGCTTCTGCTCATGGAGAAGAGAATCATCCTCAGCAAAACTTGCCTCCTCATGAGGCCTCTTACCCTTATCATGCACCACCGGCTCCTCAGTGATAAAGTTAACTATTAGAGGTAGCTCTTACTCACTCTTTTCATCAAATACTAGAAGCATGGGTGGAGGGATCGCAGCTACATGTCGTGCGGACAACTCCCGCACCTTAGCTCAGAGTGCTGCTACCTCCGCATACTATCTAGCTAGCTCGGGCGTTTGTAACTGTGGAAGGCGCTCATCTATACACCTCTCAAAGGCATCCAACTGGCCATGCACTAAACTAGAGAGCGCCTCCAATTCCTTTTTAACCCACGACTTTACTTGCTCCATTAATACCTTAACTTGAAGAGTCGTGTGTGCCTACTGGTTTTCGGCTTTAGCTAGCCGCCTAGCCATGTCGTTTAGGAATTCTTAGGAAATAGTGACTAGAACGACTGAAGAAGCACGAGAGGGTGCAATAGCTAGTTGAGGTGTTGCTGCTATAGATGAGGACTCTGGAACATCAGCGGGTGCGGGAATGTCGGTTGCATCTGTATCCTCAGACTGGCTACCAATCTCTTTGGCCTCTGTGGGCTCTGCCACAAACTCGGTAAACAATACAGCCTCAGTCTGCATACCGCTTCTCAATGCCTCTACCAATAAAGTCACTCCAGCGGATGTGGCAGACTGACTCCTCGCTCTCGATTTCGGTTTTGTCTCATCTCTTATCAACCCAATATCGGTGATCTTATGGACCACCACTCGTTGATCAACTGATGGCAATTCTGGCACCTTTGACTCCTGATAGTGTCGATCAATGAGGCATGGAAAAGGAATGGTAGTGCTATCTACTATCACCAGCTCTCAAATCTCTTCAGCAATATATCATGGGAAATTTATGGCGTACCCTTCCATGATGCTTGCTACTAGTTCAAATCTGTCAGGTGAAAGCACATTGTCATTGTTGGTCCGTACTAGCCTGTGCCGAACCAATGACCACCAGAATTTATCTAGGAAGTTCAGGGTAGCCTTTGTTATCTGTGACTCGGTGCCATGCAACCACTCAACTAACGGACATCGTGTGGCAATAATGTGTGACTGCCAAGTGTACTTCCTGATACATTCTTCACTATTCAGCTTCTTAGTTTTGACTTTCTTGAGCTTGGATAGTCTTCGATCAAATTTGGCTGTGTTCATTGGGGAAAAATATCCTAGACCATAAAGCAACCTAGAAGTAGTCCTCTCAGAGATGTCTACAGGTGTCTCCCGAACTAACACCTGAGTCAATGCGGGCCTCTTCTTCCAATCTTGGCCTCCCAATGCCAGGCGCTGTAACGTGGCTGCGTAAGTGGCATAAAAATCTCTGACTAGGAAAGGGTTGTATCTCCTCGATGGCTCAGATAACCACCCAAACTTGTATCTCTCAAATAATGATTGCAGCTCAAGGAGGTCCTTGAGCCCTATGGTGACCATTCTGGGCTCCTCAAAAATGCTCCTCTTTGGATGGCCTTTTTCATGCGGAGCAATGTCCTTGTTGTAAATGGCCCGCATGCCCTAGACACACTGTCACCTTACCGTCTGTGGTTGTTCAGTGGATGTATGTGAGGTCTCTGTCAGCTCATCATCTGTGTTCCCCAGTTGGGCACGGGATTCATCTACAACCTCTGCATTTTCCACAAATGTGGTGCCCTCGGGGACAATCGGGTCTGTGGCCTCAACATTCTTTTCTACTCGGCAAGGTGGGTCTCTTGCAAGTGGAATAGGAGAATCAACCAGGGCTATCGGATTTGTAGGTCGTTGTTTCCTATCACTGGTTGATCTTCTCTCATGATACTCTTCTAAAACTTCGTATTCCTCCACCGAGCCACTCGACTCTACAGAGGATGAGGACTCGTCCCTAAGTCTGCGATATGAGGGCTGACTTTTCTCCGACACCTGTTTCTTGGCCGGACCCTTCTTTGGTGTACCCTTCGGTGCCATTGTACCTATGAAATAATAGTTAGTATGCAAGATGAGATGAAACAAAATGAGATTTTAACTGTGTTCTTGCATATTAGATGGAAGAATCAACGAGTCGTTGCCACTGGCTACGACTCGTGATGTTGCTCGTCCTCTGCAGGCAAACTTTTCCTTTGTTGAACCAGTGAACCCAACGACTGGTCACGATGAGTCGTCACTTGTGGAAATAACTTGTTAGACCAGTGGTGAGGTATACTGGTTACATATCCCATTTCCCCACTCAGGACAAACTGCACAACGAGTCGTGAGGTGATACCACAACTCATTATGTGGCTCATGCTCAAAAGTTTACTTACTGGGTTTACAGTTGTGCTGATGGGTCATGTAACGACTCGTTGGGCTTGCTGAAGAGTCTTTATATGAGGCGTCATCACTAGTCTATGAAAAATAACAACACCCATGTTCATCTCAACTAACTTGCAATCTCACAAGCACAAATCCTATTTTTCCTAAAATGACATTGATTGAATTCAACCGGAAATTAATGGAAACTAGGGTTTATTGGGTATTCAATCACAAATCAAACAATCCCATGTTCATCATCAATTATTCTTTTCAATCCAACCAACACAAAGAAAACTCCTTCGTAGGATGGTATTTACTTGTTGATTATGATTTTAAGTTCTGAACAACCTAGGGTTTTCATCTAGTATGAATCATAAATCAAGCAATGTGAATTTCATAAATTCATAGGTCAAGCAATATGTTTACTCTAAGAATATGGATACTCACAATTGTTGAGGATAAAGATGAGTATTAAACAATGCTTTTCGAACAATACTGCAGACTGAGTGTCGCGAGAGTGATCGTGCTCATGTGAGAGATTGAGTGTGATTGGAGAATGCTATTAGTTGATGGTGATTTGGGCAGATTGGAAAGTGGGAAAAATTTGAGTTGGGATTTCAGTTAAGTTCATGTGAGAAAATTAGAGGGCACAATCGGGTGATTTATATGTTTTAAAAATAAAATGACCCTATTGGTACGTGGGTCGGCTTAGGTGGAAATAAAAATAAACCACGACTCATATAAAGATTCATTAAATGAAGAAACGGCTATTTTGGTTTCTTCTTCAGTGGAATGAGTTTAGGATCTTACCTAGGACCTAACGACTCGTGTAATGACTCATGGTGCTACCCAACGAGTAGTGGCATGAGTCGTAGGCCCTGAATTCTGTTGGTACTGTAGTACGATTCGTTAAGTCATTCGTTTCACCTTTTACGACATAATTCCCTCTTTAATTCGGTAGACTTAACGGAAGAACCCATGATTCATTGTCACTGGCAATGACTCGTTTCGTCAACCTTTGTCCACACTGTTTTCTATGGCAGTGACTACGATCCACTTAACGAGTCGTTAGGTTAGATGACGACTCATTCAGTGCTTTTTGGCCCCAGCAACTCAAGTTTAGATTTTTGGTTTCAGCTTCGGAATTTCCCTTTTAATCACCTACACACATCAATACACGTAAACACTATATTTATCTTACAATTACAACTTGGGTTGCCTCCAAAGAAGTTCCTAATTTAACATCGCGGCACGACATGGGTATTTTGAATACTTAGACTTCACCAAAACACCTCCATAGGTTGCCTCCCATGCAGCGCCTGATTTAATGTCGCACACGATGCAAGTCCCTGGGTTACTCAGATTTCACCCAGAGCCTAGAGATCCACCAGCTTAATTTCTTCGCTCTTCCCCAAACATGTTTTCACCCATTGACAATTTACTTTAAATCACTTTCCTTCATGGTTCTCCAGTTCAATTTCCCCATGGGAGAATACTTGGATCACACGAAAAGGACCCAACCATTTGGAATTTAACTTGCCAGGAAACAAATGAAGCCTAGAATTGAATAGTAGCACCATATCACCCGGGCTGAACTCTCTCTTCTCAATCTTCCGGTCATGCTGAATTTTCATCCTTAGTTTATAAATTTCAGAACTCTCATAGGCTTTCAAACGAAAGTCATCAAGGTCATTTAACTTATCAAGCCTCATGTTCGCAGCTTCACTCTAGTTCAAATTCATCTTCTTAAGAGCCCACATAGCTTTGTGCTCAAGTTCGATCGGAAGATGACATGATTTTCCATATATAAACTGATGTGGAGACATACTTATAGGAGTCTTGAATGCAGTACAATAATCCCATAAAGCATCATCTAGCTTCCTAGACCAATATGTCCTGTTAGTATTCACAGTCTTAGGTAAGATGGTCTTTATTTCCCGGTTGGAGACTTCAACTTGCCCACTATATTGCAGATGATAAGGTGTTGCCACCCTGTGTTGCACCCTATATTTCTCCAATGAAGTCCAAAACAATCAGTTGCAGAAGTGCGAACCCCCATCACTAATGATAGCTCTGGGAGTCCTAAATCTGGCAAAATAATTCTGCTTCAAGAATGTTGTGACACTCTTCCCTTCATTGTTTGGAAGTGTGATTGCCTCCACCCACTTTGAAACATAGTCCATAGCAACCAGTATGTACTTCATCCCATTTGAGCTCACAAGTGGGACTATGAAATCAATGTCCCACACATCAAACAGCTCAATAACAAGGATGAGAGAAGAGGGAGCTCATGCCTCCTTGATATGCCTCCTCCCCTTTGGCATGCATCACATGCCTTTGCGAAATTATGTGCATCCTGGTGAATGGTTGGCCAATAGTACTGACATTGCAGAATTTTGTGGGTGATGTGAATCCTGTCGTGGTGACCCCTAACAAGGGATGAGTGGAAGGCCTCCAATATGCTCAACATCTCCACCTCAGGCATGCTTCTCTGAATCACCCCATCAGCACATATGCGGAATAAGTAGGGCTCATCCCAGAAAAACTTCCACACATCAGACATTAACTTCTTTCGCTGGTGAAAAGATAAGTTCTCTAGTACAACATCACTCACCAAAAAATTAGCGAAGTCTGCAAACCATGAAATGAGATCCTGTGAGGCAGCTAAAACCTGCTCGTCGGGGAATGCATCATCTATGTCAATTTCATTACGAAGTGCAGCATCAGCTTCCAATCTTGATAAATGATTCACTACCTGGTTTTTGGTCCCTTTTTGGTCCTTTACCTCGAACTTGAACTCTTGCAGCAGCAGAACCCATCGAATCAATTGTGGCTTGGCATCTTTCTTTGCTATCAGATATCTCAAAGCTTCATGGTCTGTATGGAGTATCACCTTAGTTCCAAGCAAATAAGCCCGAAACTTCTCGAATGCAAATACTACAGAAAAAAACTCATGTTCTGTAATGGTGTAATTTTTCTGAGCTACATTAAGGGCCATGCTAGCATAATATATAGGACGGAAAATCTTTTCACGCCTCTGACCCAACACAGCTCCCAGGGCCACTCCGCTAGCATCAGACATAACCTCGAATGGTAAAGACCAATCAGGTGCCACTATAATCGGGGCAGTGGTCAATCTCTCTTTTAGGCATTCAAACGCCTTCAGACATGCCTCATCAAAAACAAACTTAACCTCTTTCTCAAGAAGTTTACACAAAGTATGTTCAATCTTTGAGAAGTCCTTGATGAATCTCCTATAAAAACCTGCATGACCCAAAAAGCTTCGAAGACCTTTCACATAAATTGGAGGTGGTCGACTAGCAATTACTTCAATCTTGGCCCTATCCACCTCAATACCCTTACCAGAAATCTTTTGGCCTAGCACCATACCTTCTTTGACCATGAAATGACACTTTTTCCAGTTAAACATCTAGTTGGTCTCTTCACATCGCTGTAGCACCTTGCTGAAATGAGCCAAACAATCATCGAATGAATCACCCACCACTGAAAAGTCATCCATACAGACTTCAATGGTGTCCTGCACAATGTCAGAAAATATAGACATCATGCAATGCAAAAAAGTGGCGGGTGCATTACATAACTCAAACTACATCCTTTTGAAAGAAAATGTACCATATGGAAAGGTGAAAGTGGTTTTCTCTTGGTCTTCGGGGGCTATAGATATCTGATTGTACCTTGAATAACCATTAAGAAAATAGTACCATCCTCTGCCTGCATGTTGGTCTAGCATCTGATCCGTGAAAGGCATAGGAAACTGATCTTTTTGAGTCCAATGGTTCAACTTCCTATAGTCCATGCATACTCTCCAATTTATGACTGGTCTGAGTGGAATAAGCTCGTTGTTAGCATTTGGGACCACGTGATTCCTCCCTTCTTTGGTACACACTGAACTGGGCTCACCCATTTGCTGTTAGCAATAGGGTAAACCACACCCACATCCAACCACTTGATGATTTCCTTATTGACCACCTCATGCATAGGTGGACTCAACTTATGCTGATGCTCAATGCTCGGAATACAATCTGGCTCTAGCTGGATATTATGAGTGCAAATACCGGCTGGGATTCCAATAATGTCTGTAATGGTCCACCAGATGGCGTTTTAATATCTCTTCAGAATGGAGACCAAAGCCTCCACTTGCCATTCCTCCAAGTCAGTTGCAGCAATGACCGACAAAGTGTTATCATTTCCCAGAAATACATACCACAAGTGAGACGGGAGTGCTTTGAGCTCCAATGCCGGAGGCTCCCTAATAAATGGCTTTGTCGGTGGGGTCACCCGATTCTTCAGGTCAAGATCAATCTTCTTTGTAGCATAAGTGTATGACCCCATACCAGCAATTACATTAACTACCTCCTCATCCCCTTGGATCTCCTCAGCACCAACATTCATCAAAACTGCTGTTAAGTCCTCAAGAGTCACTAACTCCACTATGGGCATAATTTGAAACTCAAGTTCAACAACATCAATTACTGAGACCACCCTCATGTCATTTGGCTGGTTCATGGATCGACATACATTGAATGTCACCTCCTCATTGTTCAACCAGAATTTCATATGTCCGGTTTCCACATCTACAAGAGCACGTTCGGTGGCGAAGAATGGTCGCCCCAAGGTAATGGGGACCTTGAAATCAACCCCACAATCTAGAATGAAAAAATCATATGAAAATATGACAGACTCTACCTTCACTAGAACATCATAGAGAATCCCCACCGGAATTTTCACCGTGCGATCTGTCATGAAAAGCCGCATTGTAGTCGGTTTGGGGGATTTCAAGCCAAACTGTCTGAACATTGCTAACGGCATCAAGTTAATATTAGCACCCAGATCACATAATGCCTCAGCAAAATTAAAGGCTCCAATAGTGCATGGTATGGTGAAAGCTCCAGGGTCTTCCTTTTTCTGAACAAGAGAACGAGATGCTATTACAGTACAGTGGTGGAAATTATCTACAAGTTCGAAGCTTACAGTCTTCTTTCTAGTGACAAGGTCCTTCATGAATTTAGTATAGCCGGGCATCTGCTCAATTTCCTTGACTAATGGGATGTTCACAGATAATTGTTTTAACATGAAAATGAATTTGTGATACTTCCCATCTTCAACCTTTTTCTTCAACCTCTGTGGAAAAGGGGGGAGGAGGTCTAGGAATAGGTGTGATAATTTGCGGTACCTCCTTCTCCTTCTCTTTGCCAGATCCTTGCTTCTTTGCATTACTAGGAGCAGTCTTATCTGCTGAATCATCAACCATAGTTTGATCCTCGAAATATGCCATCCTATAAACATCAATCACTAAGGGCTCTACTATCTCATCAGTCACAACCGGCCTTGGAGGATCAACTGTCGCCTTCCCACTCCTAGTAGTGATCGCCATGAAATGACTGCCATTTTTCATATTTTAAACTGTATTGCTGGGAAGTGTGCCCTTCTGCATCTGGTTCATAGCAACAGACATCTGACTAAGCTGCTGCTCAATCTGCTTAATTGCCATGGCATGTGATTCCACCTTTTGGTTCATACCAGAAATATCAGCGCGGAGCTCCTTGAAATGGCCATCAGTTTCCTCCATATGCTTAAGTACCTTAGACAACATTTCCTCTATCCTTGAAACACTAGACTTTGGCTCACGGTTCCTTGGAGGAACATATAGACCGCTTCTGTCATTTTTGTACTCCTCATGCTTTTTCCAGTCTCCATTGTCTCTATATTGGCCTCAGTTGTAATTATTATTTCTGTAGAAGTTCCAAACTTGGTTCCCCTGACCTTGACGCCAAGAGCCTTGGTTAGACCTTTAGGCGTTAGTCCAGAAACACTCCTCTTGATCATTTTGATAATTTGCTTCCTCCTCAGATTCTGATTCGCCACCCTCATTTCTCGGGGCCTTGCCCTGAGAACCCATAACATTCACCTTTTCAGCCCCGACTCCTATCAAATGCTTAGAAAGTATCCCCATTGTGGTCTTTATTTCAGCAATATCCTTATCTCTCTCTTCATCCTTCCGTCTCTATTCCATAGACATACCTATCGCATAAGTACCAATCAGAGTCTCCGACTCTCTTGTGTGCCATGCACAGTTGGTTTTAGTGATTCTGTCAAATACTTCAGTAGCTTCAGCATAATTGTGACTCATGAATGTTCCGCCAGACACGGTATCATCCACCGCCTTGGTGTTAGAATTTAGAGACCTATAGAAGATCTCCAACAATGTATCATTTGGGATGCTGTGGTTGGGCACCTTTTTGAGCTTCTTGTTGAACCGCAACCATGTCTCATGAAGTGCCTCAGAATTTAATTTCCTGAAGTTGTATATCTCATCTTTCAGCTACAAAGCTCTGGAAGGTGGGAAGAACCTTTCAAGAAAAGCTCTTTTCAACTCCCTCCATGTAGTGATAGAATTGTTGGGCAGTTCAGCCAACAAGAGCGTTGCCTCACTCCCTAATGAAAAGGGAAATAACCTCAGGCATATGGAATCCTAACTCACTCCCAGTTGTTTGTATGCTTTGTAGATACCCACAAAATTAATCAAGTGAGTATGTGCATCATCAATTGCATGACCCGCAAATATCCCCTTCATGTTGAGCAATTGGATCATAGCACTGATAATGTCTAACTTTTCCCTAGCAGGCAAAGGGGGAGGGATAATAGCTCCAGTGGCACCGACTTCGTCAATATTAGCATCATCGTCATCATCAAAATACCAGCGCCTCTGCTAATCTGGACCTCTATTCCTTCTAGCTCGCTCAACTTCGGCAGCTAGGCGTTGCACTTCAGCAACCCTTGCTAACTCTCGATCTCTTGCCTGGGCTTGTTCCTCAGCCAACATTCTGGCTGTAGGCTGGTCCACTGTCTCTTTCTCTTGTATGTTGGCCATTCTCCTCAAATTCCGCAGTGTTTGTTGAAGTTCGTGATCAATTTGAACCAGGGATTTTCCTTGGCTCCTAGTATTGGGCATGCACGAACCTAAGACCTGCTAAGAACAAAAACAATAAAACAAAAATAAAAAGAAATAAGGACCAATATTAAACAAAACACAATTTACAAAAGCCTAAACCATATTCCCGGAAACAACGCCATAATTTGATGTCTCCCAAATTACACCTCGTAAATGAGATATAAAGCAGTCGATGTCAAATATAGAACCCAACCAAGATTAGGGTCGAATCCCATGAGGAATATGACGAGAACTTGAGTTAATGAGTTTAGCTAATACTATCGACTTACTTATTTCCTAGGGGGAAATATTTGAAACACAAAATAATAAACAAGAGTAGAGACTAGTAAGTGTTTAAATCAATATCGGTTGTATTCAATCAATAAAGTGACTAGGATTGTATTCCCCATGACTTCATAACCAAAAGACTTTTACAGTAGTGATCTATTCCGGTGTTTAGCATGTAATATTGGTAAGTCAAATTCACCTAAATGGTTGGTCCCCTATCTATATGATTATGACCATGCAACTTGGTCTGTATACGGGTGTATGCTTAATTAACCCTTACCCTTAATATCGGATTAGCTATTCCTGAATAAGGTCAAGCTATTAGATGAGGGTTGATAGCCTCAAATCTCTGTTGTTCATCCTTTTTCCCATTCATCACCCCCTTAATCCGGTAAGTAAGAATAAGACAAATTCCAACGTTTGCAACCATTAAGAATCTATTAAAAAAAAGGAATGCATAAACCTCGTTCAAGAATCACTAAGTATTTTTTCTATCTGTGTTAATTCATCATGATTCCCACAACCCTAGTTATGGGTTTAGCTACTCATATTTGAATGATCACAATCACAAAATAAAGAAGAAATCATAATTGTAACTTACAAAGATTAGTAGAAGAAAACCACATGAATTGAATAAATCACCAAAACCAATGAAGAAAACTTCAATGTTTTTTGATTCTCAAAATCAAGAACAAAATTACAAACTTTGTTTCTTGAACCAAGAATAATCATTAACAACACTAAAATATACGTGAAAAGTGGTAAAATAAACTGTACTCAAAAAATAAACCTAAATAATGTATTTATTGTTCCAAACAAAACTTTTTCTAACTAAAAACTGACTCCAGGTCGGCAATGGTAACGGGCCAAGTAACGACTCGTTTCTCCCAATGAGTCATGGCTAGTGAACTTGAGTCGTCCTCGGCAACTTATCCAGTCTGGGTGATGGGTCAACTAATGACTCGTTAGGCCTGGGCATGAATCATTAGGTCCCTCGTGGCCATGGATCACCAAATCCTCCAGTGCACTTAACGGATGCTCACAATATCTCATGATGAGTCATCACTTCACCTGACGACTCATTATGTCTCTCCTTGTCTTACTTGAGCATTTTTCAGAAATCTTCCTCCCAGTCTCCACGACTGGCATAACAACTCGTTACCAGATGTAACGAGTCGTTCCTTCAACTCGTTAGGTGCACTGTTTCTTCTCAATAAAACTCGATCTCTTCCCACGACTCCAGGAATGAGTCGTTCATTGGGACGACGACTCATGACCTGGGTAGCAGCCTGTATTTTGGTCCATTTTTGCCTTACTTTGCCCATTTCCCATTCCGGACCTATTTTACTGCAACACTTAACACAAACAAATCATATCTACACAAACATACTCAGAATGTGCATTTTTTCTTAATTTTAAGCATCGAAAGTGTCGTAAAATCACGGCACATCAGTTAGTAATGAATAAAACCCCTTAATAAACCATTTTAGGAGTTCAAAAGGACTTATCTTAGCAATTAAGTACATAGAAAGTACGGAAATACCCTTAATAACTCGGTTGTGAAATTCACCTCGACAGCCATAATAGGTCACCTAAAAGCCCATTAGTGGATTTTACAGGTTGTCCCCCTCTTTTCATCATCCCTGTAACAAAATTTCATTTCTCTTCTCGTCACTTAATGCCTCCTCACTTAATAGATAACTACCCCAGTCGCCAAGACTCTCTGATTTCCAACTTCTTTCCAACTCCCATCAACTAACGACTCACTTGACGAGTCGTCAAGTGTACTAATGAGTCACTTGATCACTCATTCTGATATCTACTGCAATTTTTACTATTTTATCCATTTCATGTCTCGAGTCTGATTTTAAGGACTTTTGGGGTGTTACACCCAGGATAGTTGAAAAATCCATGGAAGTTTAATTGATCAATTCATTTTTTTCTGTCTTATCTCATTGCTAAGTAAGGGGTCATGCTTAATTCAATATTTTTCAGTTCTTCTCTATCGATGAGTAGCTAAATCCTGATCTACGATTGTGGAACCAATAGGTTTATGAACCCTAAAGATCTTAATTGGGAGGAATAAATATGGGCTTGCTAATAATTATTTGATTAATGCTTTAAATTGTTACATTTGTGGTTTCAAACATCCAATTATGCCAAATTGCCCCAATTGTGCTTGAAAGAACCAATTGAGGTTTGGGTAGAATCATGCAATAATGATCCAAGGCTTTAAACCTTATTCAATGGATTCACCTAGAAATGTGATGTATCCAATTGGCAAAACGCAATCAGTTTTGATTTGAATTCTAATCAATTTGAGAAAATTATTTTAGATTGACATTGTTGGGATTGTTGAGAAACACCTAGCAATCGACTAAGTAGATTGCTTGCATATTTGTGATAAGCCCATTTTCACAACTTTCGGTTGACTGATTTAGGGGTATCAACCCAATATGTGGACACTTTACGTAGGATTTTCTCTCTATTATTTAAACCTTAAGCATTTTAGTATTAAGTTTAATTATATATTTACCCTTAACATTAGTAGATCATAACCATCCATATCATATTTCTGTTGCTTTATATTTGTGAATCCAAACAAAGTCCTTGTGGATACAGCTCTAACTCCTAGTTGGGTTATTAAATTGCATGGACCGCGTATACTCTCCTTAAGGAGGTGGATTATGGGAGATATAAAATTTTGAGCCAAATAATATTTTGGTAGGATCAATCAACAATGACCCAAGGCATTAAACCTTGGTTAATGGATTCACCCAAAAATTTGATGAATCCAATTAGCAAATTGCAGTTAGTTTTTATTTGAATTCTTATATTTGAGAAAATTATTTTAGATTGACATTGTTAGGATTATTATGAGAAACCTGAAAATTTCCTAAATGTAATACTCCGAAAACCCTAAAATCAGACCCAGGAGTAGAAACAGAGAAAACTGAATTTTCTGCACCAGGTAAAAGGACGAGTCGTCCCATGACCCGTGGGGTGCACCACGAGTCGTGGAGTGACTCATGGGGAGGGAGTTTAGTCTTGGTTGAAATTTTAGTTTCAGGGTGACCACGAAACCATGAGTCGTGGTCAGCACCATGACTCATTATGTTAGTCGTGGCCAAGGGATGCTTAATAGATAAGAAGTTCCGACAGTGGTGGTAAAGGGTCAGTCACCACGAGTTTTTGGGTACACGAAGAGTAGTGGTGTCCCTCGTGATGACCCTCAAATGAATAATGGCAGTGTTGATCACGAAAGGCAGACGATGAGTCGTCCCCAAGACCACGATTTGTCCAGTCCCTCGTTAGGACTGGCAGTGTGTATTTTCCTACGAATTTATTAAGGGATTTTTTATAATTCCTAAGTTCATAAGGCCTAAAATATGTCGTTTTAAGTTTAGTTAGGATTTTTTTAAGAGGGTTTAGCTCATTCTAAATCACTCCTCTCCATGCATGCAAGACTAGAAGGTTCTTACGGGTGATCAAGGCTAAAATATATCAATTGTCCTTCAATTTCCTTTGGGCATTCAAGGAAGAGTGTAAGATCAACTTACTAAGGTATGTGAGGCTATGAATGAGAGTTCCTTTTACTCTCATGCTCTAAATTCTTCTCAATTTCCATGGATTTCAATTCTAGATTCAAGTTTCATGATCTATGAGGTTTATTCCAATTTTTATGAGATTCTCTATGATCTAGATGGGTCAATTCCTTTCATGTATTAAATCATGTTTTATGATCTATGGGAAGGTTTTATGATTATTTTGAATATAAATTTATAGATTTGAATTTAAATCCAACAATGCCCAATTATGCATGTTCTTATGAAAAGTCAAGTTATGATATCATTATTATCTTGATCTTAATTAGACCAATATGATTTAGGCTTTATGATTTGATTTCTCTCAAGTACATCATGGATTTTTGAAATGTCAAGTTTATACATGTTTTACAAGTATGCATGGATTTCATGATTGTTGGATTTATGACTCTTGGCCAATTCATGGGTCTTTGTTCATGGAAAATTATGTATTTTAAATGGATATCAATTATGTTATTATTTATTTGGTCATGAACTTCATGAATGACTTTACGGTTACCATACGAGCCCTAATGTGCATATTTTTGGGAGCAGTGTCTAGCACCGAGTAGCCCAGCGTTCAAAGGACTACGCTAGTGTCTCAGAACTAAGTACCATCGTAGGTTATATATATCCAATATTAATGGACCCCCTTTTCATGATATCATATACTGCACGTCCCCTGCCTAGTAAGCCTGGGACAACTCTACCTACTTGAGTGAGATAGTTGGGGCATCATGTAAGGCTTTATCATGATGGTGTCGGTTATGACGATTCCTCCCATTGTTCCTCATAATTTATTCATGGTTATGTTTATCATACTTTGGTTCAAGTCATGTTTAATAAATATTTTCTCTTATGATTACGATTACAACTAATTTATGAATGTTTTGAAAACCTTGAGCCCTTTTGTTTACATTATGATATTTAGTTATGATCATGTTGTTCGACTCTTATGTATTTTAACTGTACGTTTTTACTTACATTGCATACTCAATACATTACAAGTACTGACCGCATACTCTATGCGGTATTTCTTTATGATACAGATTCTATATCCAGGCTCAGTCCCGCCTCTAGTCAGACTTTCAGAGTTAGCACTTCTCGGTCTCAGTTGGTGAGTCCTTATCTTTCGAGGGCCCTTCTTATCAGTGATATTCCATATTTTTAGTTTCATACGTTAGTGAGTTGGAGTCTTGTCCCATGAACTCGTCAGTATTAGAGGCTTTTCAAATATAGTATGTATTCAGCTTCAGACTTATGTATGTATTCAGATGTTATGTTATGTTCAGGCTTTCGCTATGTTAATTATGTTGATCTTCCATTTTATTTGAATGAGTTAGATGTTATGTTCATGCCATGGGTCGACTTGGAGCCTCTCGGGGTTCTTTGTCCCATGTCTCGATCCAGTTCTACGTTCGAGTCATGACAAACTTGGTATCAAAGCATTAGGTTTTGAAGTGTCCTAGGGTGTCTGAAAGCCGCGTTGAGTAGAGTCTTTTTCATGGGTATGAAGCGTGCCACACTTATGATGAAGAGGCTACAAAATATTTTAGGAAATGTTCCCTTATTTCATGATCTATGTTATGCGGTGAAATGTCTCTCTATCCTTCTAACTCGTACTATACGCATTTGCAGAATCGTGCCTCCTCACAGAGTTAACAGAAGAAGAAACAGGAACACAGATGGCCACGAGAATGGCAATGGAGATGGGCACCAACAGGCCCCACCAGCCCACGAGGTGCACGTACCCAAGCAGGTTGCCCACCTTGAGTTCAGGACAGCTATACAGATGCTAGCTCAGGCCTTGACTGCCTAGGTCAATCAGCCAGCGTTAGCATATGTCCCTCAGAACGGGATGCGGTAGTGGAAAGACTCAGAGATTTTATGAGATGAACCCTCTGTTGTTTCTCGGGTCAAAGGTGGACAAGGATCCACACGAGTTTATTGATGAGATTCTGAAGATCACCCAGATCATGGGGGTGACTGGAGAGGAGTGCGCCGACCTAGCCTCGTATCAGTTGAAAGGGGTTGCCTACATCTGGTTTAAGCAATGGAAGGATAACAGGGCAGTTGGAGTAGGACCTAATGGTTGGGAGGAGTTTCTTGTCGGATTTCTAGATCGGTTCTTCCCTCATGAGATGATGGAGATTAAAGCAACGGAGTTTGTGAACCTAAAGGAGGGTAACATGATAGTCCAGGAGTATTCTTTGGAGTTCACTCGGTTGTCCAAGTATGCGCCAGAGCTAATGGCTTATCAGAGAGCTCAGGTGAGAAGGTTTGTTCATGGAGTGGCAGACTACCTGGACAAGGATTGTACGATTGCCATGCTTCATAAGGATATTGATTTTCCTCGGATGGTTTCGCATGCCCAGTAGATGGAGGCATAGCATTTGACAGAGAGAGAGGCCCAGAGGGCCAGGACAGATAGTTATAGGTTCTCTCAGTAGAGATAGGGTGGTGGACATCACCAGCAGTCTCATCATAGGTCATTAGCTCTAGCGCCATCTCACCAGTGCCCCATCCAGACCGCAAGGTAATCAGAGGAGCAGGGCCTCAGGGTCGATGGACCAAAGGAGCATGCAGATAGAGTATGTTCGGCTGGTTCGGTTGGTATTATATATTATAAACCGACACGCAAGTGCACGTGGTCAAATAAGTAATAAAGTGGCTAAGTAAGCCAAGTATCGATCCAAGGAGGCTCAGGATATGTAAAAGTTGCCTAAGTATACTATATTCTTATCTTACTTATAATTATGCTAACAACAACGTAACCAATAGTTAAATGAGTTTTTGTTTATAAAATATATACTAAAACTATTAACAATTATTTACTGTGAATTTAAACTATAGATATGAGCATGCCAAGGTTAGGAACAAGTAATGAATTCGATTATAATAATAATTCGGTTAATCTCTTCTTCATGTTGCTAGCCAAGAACAGTAGCCTAGAAATTAAAACTCTTGTATTTAATTTCACTTAAGAATCATAAACCATTCGTCTACATTTTTGTGATCAAATGCAATTTATGACCTAGCAATACAATTCCGGTTCCTAAATTGACTAATACGGCTTTCAAGTATATTTCTATCAGGAAAGCACATCAAAACCCAATTTTCCCAAATCAAGTTAAGAACAATACCCTATTAATTCACAACTTTCCAATTTCTTGCTCTCTCGAGTGAAATTGGACTTTTTAGATGTACATTAATGTCGGCCAAGCACTAATGCAGTAAGAACAAGAATTAATAGAACAACATGAAAGAAGAAGAAGAAAACCATATCATTTACAATCAAAATTCACTACACATGTTCAAAACCTTAGCAAGGAAGAGAATTAGCCACTCATTTGTGGATTGATCATCCTAAAACAAGTGTAAATCATACATACAATTGATTGAAAGAAGAAAGGAAGAGAAGAAATCCCTTAGCTTTTTCGTCCCTCAACTGCTGCTAACCCACGTCCGAGCTCCACCAAGTCTGAACTAATTAAAATAAACCTAAGTGTGCTATTTATACTAGAGGGAAATTTTTCCCGGAATAACAAGCAACGTGTCACGGAGGTCAACGCGGAGCACTGCCTCCGTGACACGGCGTGGACGCGGACCTTCACTGGAAATCCAGGGTCCGGTAAATTAGCCTCAACGTGGCACGGAGGCCAACGCGGAGGCCTATCTCCGTGCCATGGAGCTGTCGCGAGGCCTCACTGGAATTTTCCATTTAATTTCCTCTCCAGGCAGTGTGCCTCCGCGATGGTAGCGTGGCACGGCTCCATCGCGGAGCCCCTATACTTTGCGCATTCCAATGTCTTTTCCACGCTCGTATCCAAGTCCAACTCCGATATAGTTCCAACATGCATTTTAGCTCCTAAAAATCATATTTTCCTGCAAAACAAATGCTAATCATGTTGGTTAGTATAAATTCACATTTTATTACCAATTACATGAGAATATATACATATTGCACCCAAACAAGGCGAAAATAATACGTTTGAGTATCACTTGGGCATATAAATCTGCCCAAGATCACTTACCCCACACTTAAATCCTTGTTCGTCCTCGAACAACACATACACAACTCATGCAAATTACATCCCAACCTTCGTCACTATGGTGCGACCATTTACGTTACGGTCATACCGATTATTCAATTTTTAAAAATCATCACGAAAACATGCTTGGTCTTACAATACAATGACCTTTAATACATCAAGACTTCCTAGACTTTAAGAATTGATTCTTGATATCGGCAAACTCATGCAAATCAGCTAATCAAGAAATTCGACACGAAAATCAATCTTTCATCAAGCATGTGCCCTCACAACTCAAGAGAATCTTCCCCTTTATGTTCATGCAACACACAATCATTCAAGTAGGGGCATATAAAAATTAATTTCACTCTCTCTCCCAAAAGAATTCACATGCATCATGTCATGACCCATAGGCTTGCCCTTAGTGCATTACTCCACTAATATAAAGAAATGCAATGTAGGATCAACTAGGACTTTAATGGGTTGTAACGGGGCTATGGATCTAGTATATATATTGGATTAGCCAATAATAGTCGCTAGCATCCTTAAGCGCCTTTTCAACACATTCCCATCGACTCATGGACATTGTTCCTCTCTTTTCTCTTTTTCTCCCATTCATGCTGGTTTACTTTCGTACTGCCCATTTCGTCAAACACACTTGACACAAAACAAAGGGTTTTCATGTACCCTCCATATCATTTAATTATAACAAGTGCCTCTTCAACATCATCTTTTCTTTCGTCACTTTGCTTTTCTTTTTATTTTCACTCTTTTCACTCTTTAACACTTTGGGAACATTTTCTTTTCTTTGTAAGCGCTTAAGAGTTTTGTATAGACTTTTACAGCTAATGAAAAGAAGGAATAAAGCTTGGTTTATACAATTTTGGACAAAAGAAAGAAAGAAATCGGCTAAAGGCTCAACGGGCTGACTAGGGTATACAACATATAAAAAGGTAGAGTTTGACAAGAAAAAAAAAATGGAAACTATCGGTTAAAACAAAGAAATGCCTACATCCTTTCCAACACTACACCTCCTTTATTTCGTTTTGTATACACACCAGGCAAGTTCTAGACAATTCACAATGGCATGGAATAACAATACCTCACTTCACACTTCATGCACATGCTGGAATCAAGATGCATTCACAGACTCTCTAATTAGCCAATCACATGAATTCAAAATTAAGCCTCAATCATACTGGATCAAATTCTGCAGCCTAGGTAACTCAACATATTTACCAAATTACATGCTTTCGAACGAATCACTTTCACATTTTGAACATCAGTTACACACGCAACGAAATTTTTGCAACCATAAAGCAACTACAGTTCATTGATGCAATCCACCAAAGAAAAATTAAAAACAAATTAAAATTCTACTCCTACCGACTACATTTCCCTTAAGACGGTCGTCATCCATCCATCATAGGGAACGGTCACTAACTATGACATCGGTTCAATGGGACTATTCTCGGTAAAAGAACCGAAAACAAACTCCGAGAAACCCAAACAAAATAAAAACCGAAAATTTTTGCAACACATCGATCATTTCGGTAGAAAGAAAATATTTACAAGTGCAAAATATTTTCGCGAAAATTTTTGAAAAATATCGATCATCTCGATAGAAAAAAAATATTTACAAAATATTTACACTGGCAACCATAACTTTTCATAACACACATCATTAACCACACAAACAAATATATACAGATACAACACAAATCAGTTCATAACAGGGAAAGCACAAACATACATACAAACCAAGGAAAAGCATACAGCAGATTAGAGCCCAAGTCCAAGCACCTAGCTACTCCCCACCCCACACTTAAATCGAACACTGTCCCCAGTGTTCACAAAATAATACAAAACAATATTTCGGGTGGTGGAACTCCCTGATCAGTTGAAATATTCGACTTCTTCATCTGGTGATGCTGCCTCATCCCCCATGTCTGAGTCAGCGCCATCATCATCATCGGACTCCACATCGGAGTCCTCCCGACGCGTCTCCTCATCAGTAGGGACATCGTCATCAGTCGGCTCCACGAAGGCTGGTCCCACTCGACATAAGGCTTTGGCATTCTCGCCAAATGGGTAATCCAGCTCCAGCTGCCATAATTCTTCCTCGGTGGCTGGTCTCCCACCAATCCGTAGCTGAAGCATCTGCATGCCGAACATACGTGCCATGTACTGATCGTCACAAGCATGTCGCTCGCCCAAAGTCAGCACTGGCCCGTGTGTGGTGTCGGGGGCCTTAGTTTTTGTCACATCGAGGGCCCTCCGCTCCAACTGCGGAATGTAATCCAAGGCTTCTTCCTCGACATCGAGGCCTCAGAGGAAGGTGGTGATGAGTCCGCCAAACCCGTATCTGTGGCCCTGGTGTAGTCTGGCTCTCTTCATGGCGGATATAATTACTGCCCCAACATTAATCTCAAGCCCTTTCATAAGGGTATACACCAAGCAGACACGGTCCCGGGTCACATCCGTCATATGAACACCCGGGATCAAGCACGAACATACAATTTTCAGCCATATTCTGGCCTCCCTGTTCATCTGCGAATAAGGCAGAGTCTGGTGGTAACCCCTCTCCTTATGTCTACTCCATCGGGCTGTGGATCGAGCCCCACACAACGTATGTCTGATGTCGGTGTATGGTGGGGTGATGTTTAGCTGGCGGAGAACGTGGTTGTCTGTGTCCTGCGCTCCAACGATGGCATTAAATTGCTGGGGTTCCAGAGTGACAATCTGCCCTCTGATTTTTATTGTGTGGCTTCTGATGGCCGGGTTCCAATTTGCGTAGAACTCTCGGACCAAATGAAGGTTGCACTCCTTGGGCTCCTGAAATATAAAGCTGAGCCCAGCTGCTTCAATCCTTTGCACAATACGGGGGAACTCTTGTGCTAGTGGTTCCCGTGCAATATGTTCCTCCGGGAAGTACTTGCTCTCCTTATGCTTAGCATACCATTTCTTGCCTTCCTCGGTTACCCACCTTGTTCCGTATTGGCGGCGTTGGCCGCGCGGAACAGCTGGTGCAGCTGGGACTGCGGTGCCCAATCTCATTCTTTTTCTGTCGGTGCCTGAGGTAGAAGCACCCTTGCCCTTATCTTGTCTGCTAGCCATTGTACCTGTCAATATAAATTAACAAGCACAAAGTTAAGCTATAAACATGTTAACTTCGGCTAAGGTCGGGTTAACAATGTTTACCACACACTTAGGCCTTAGCTACTTTTACACAACTACGGCAAGGATAACTCTACTTACACCAAAGACAACAACTATACAATTTATGCTTAGTGCGTTCACAAAAAATTCGACAGCATAACGCTTAGCGTACTACTCAGACTTCATACAGCTAATTCCAATCCTACTATCGCTAACAATTCAACCATCGCATTTAGCAACAAAAACAACAAATAAAAAACAAAGACAAAACATTCTATATACAAACGAATCCAAATAATCCAACCAATTTGCACAATTTTCGCATCTTCCCCAACAATTCGAGAATTCGTCGTCTTAACCTTCATACAATATTTACAACGACTTATCTCTATTTACAAACACACCCCGGCATCTAATTTACCGAATTATCAAGTCACCCAAGTCAAATTCAACAACCCATGCCCTAAAATACAATTCTACAATCAAATTCAAATTATTTACGTAATCGATAAGTTCAAACGCTAATTAGAACAATCCGAACATATATCCATCACAAATAACTCAACATCATGTTAAATTGCTACTTAGGGTGATATATCTCACCTCGCATGCCCAAAGTCAACTAAAATCGCCAAAAATTTGAGAGAAACGAGGAAAACATACCTTTGAATTGAAGAACCGAAGAAACTTGACGTATTTCTTGCCTAATAGCGTGGCACGTTGGTTGGGGAGGGGGATTTGGGTGTTTTGGTCGCGAAGAGTAGAAGAAATGGGGAAAAATTGGGCAAAATCGGGGTTAATTTAAAGAAAAACACGCGGGTCACCCGGCAACCCGGTGTGACCCGGCACCAAATATAAGGCAACGTGTCACGGAGGGTAACGCGGAGCCCTTCCTCCGTGACACGGAGCCAACGCACCAGTGCACTATTTCTTCCATAAAATTAATTTTGTTTTTCATACCTTGCCTTATTTTTCCCGCTTCCGTGCATATTTTTCTCCGTTTGACCTGAAAATCACTTCACTAAACGAAATTGGTTAGATTAATAGATTTCCCTAACTAACATGAAAAAATATTAACTAAAAAAAGAATTCTAATCAAGAAAAGAAAAATAAAAAAAATTAAAATTATTTACACTAAAAAAAAAGAAAGAAAATATTTTTCACGGGTTGCCTCCCGTGCAGCGCCTGGTTTACCGTCGCGGCTCTACGTCCATTATGCTCAATTATCTACTAGGGTGAGGGACGATTTTTCACGATCCTTGTCCTCCCCCCAGTAGTGCTCAACCTCATCTGGTGGCCTTCTTGTTAACTCTCGGGAATCATTCATTATATTAGCATTCCCATGATCAATCACATTGATCACCAAGAGTTCCTCATTTACAATCGGGAGCTTGGGTGCTTTGTACACGTCAAACACTTCTATCTTGTCATGTTCCCACATTGTAAGTTGACCCGCAGCTACATCAATTAATGCTTTTCCGGTTGCCAAAAGGGTCGTCCTAAAATAAATGGAACTTCAGCATCTGGTTCAAAGTCCAGAACAATAAAATCGACCGAAAAAATAAGGGAGCCCACTTGCACTAACACATCCTCAACAATGCCATCTGGCTTAGCTAAGGACATGTCCGCTAGCTGCAAGATTACCGTTGTAGGTCTAGGACTCCCTAGACCTAACTTTCTGAATACCGAAGATGGCATCAGATTTATACTTGCCCCCAAGTCGAATAATCCACGAGCTCGGATACTTTTCCCAATATCAGCTGGATAGTAAAACTTCCAGGGTCTTTCAGTTTCGTGGGCAGCCTATTCTGAATCCGGGAAGTGCATTCCTCCGTTAAAGCCACCGTGGCATACTCAGTCAAACGACTTTTGTTAGCCACGATGTCTTTAATATATTTTGCATACTTTGGCACTCCCTGCAACACATCAACAAGAGGTAAGTTAACATGTACCTGTTTAAGCACCTCCATGAATTTCTTGAAACACGCCTCCTCCTTGTGTTTCTTAAGTCGTTGAGGGAACGGGGGTGGAGGCCTTTCTGATTCTGCTTCTTTAGTCTTCCCCCTATCAGAACTTTGTTCCTCCTCAACATCTGCTGCTCCTGACTTTTGAGGCGGTCTTTCCGGTTCCACCTCCTTCAACTGTAAGCCACTCCTCGTGGTAACCGCATTAACCTGCTTCGGATTAGGATCCGTGTCGCTAGGTAGTCCTCCTCTGGGTCTTGTATTTTGGGCACTAGCAAATTGCCCAAACTGATATTCAAGAGCCTTGGTCGCCAGCTGATTGTTCTTCACTTCGGCTGCCAATTTAACATAGTCAGCCTGCAATTGTGCCTGATTAGCGATCATGGTTTTGAACATCTCCTCAATGGTCGGTGATGGTGGTGGAGGAGGGGCATTGTGATTTCTGAATTGAGCTTGAAAGTTTTGTTGCCCTCCTTGATTTCTCTGCATACCCTGACCAGAACTTTGGCCTTGTTGGTTGTTGCTACCCCACGAAAAATTTGGATGGTTCCTCCAATTTGAGTTGTAGCCACTACCAAACTGCTGCTGATTTCTCTGTGCATTGCACACAAAGTTAACAGAATCAGGATTTGCACCACAACATTCAGCTGAATGCTCACTACTACCACACACTTCACACCACATCTGTTGGACCGCATTGACTGAAGCTGAAGGCTGGTTCAAGTTCATATTGCTGAAGTGATTGTTTAACTGATTTTGCAAGGCAGCTATCTGTGCAGCGATAGCTGTAAACCCATCCACTTCAAGCACTCCCGCTGCTTTCCTTGCTCCACCTCTTGATGAATCTGCATTCCATTCTGGATTGCCCTGTGAAATTCGGTTGAGCAAAGTGTACAGCTCCTCATAGGTCTTTTCCAGCGCTTGCCCTCCAGCTGCTGAATCTAACAGAATTTTAGTGTGGGGTTCCAAACCCTCAATAAATGTGTGTACCAACACCTCATTGGACTGATGATGATGAGGACAGTCCCGCAACATGGATTTAAATCTTTCCCAGGCTTGATATAGATTTTCTCCCTCCCTCTATTTAAAACTTAGAATTTGACTTCTAAGTCTGGCTGTTTTACCAGAAGGGAAAAATCTGATCAAAAACTTCCGTGCAAGATCATCCCACGCTGATATAGAATTGGGTGGTTCAGCTTTTAACCACCTCTTGGCTTCACCAAGTAAGGAAAACGGAAATAAGGTGCGCCGAACATAATCAGGTGACACTCCAGCGGGTATATAAGTGTCACTTATCTCCAAAAAGTTTTGGCGATGTTGTTGTGGATCTTCATGAGGGAGACCGGTAAATTGCCTGCTTGTGTGCAAGAGTTGCACCATATTCTGCTTTAATTCAAACCTCCCTCCAGGCTCTGGTTTGCGGATGCTAGAATGTACATTGTTAGCGTGTGGGATTGCCACCTCGCGAATCGGCCTTGCTGCTGCTTCATCGGGCACTAACACTGCCCTCACAACTGGTGGATTTTGCTGCTCCATAATAGATTGTCGGAACAACTGCAGCTTCTTTTGTAGAGCTTCTCTACGTTGACTATGAAATTCATGTTCAGGCTCTAAGTAAGATTCCACCAGCTCTTTGTCCCATGCCAGTGTTCACAGAAATCAAGTCTGCAAAATACAAGCTAAGACCAAGTTGTTAACACTTAAGAAAATAAAAAATAAAAATACAGTAAATTTACACTAAACACAATTTCACAAATCTGCCTAGCCTCCCCGGCAACGGCGCCAAAAACTTGTTCGGCTGGTTCGGTTGGTATTATATATTATAAATCGACACGCAAGTGCACATGGTCAAACAAGTAATAAAGTGGCTAAGTAAGCCAAGTATCAATCCAAGGAGGCTCAGGATATGTAAAAGTTGCCTAAGTATACTATATTCTTATCTTACTTCTAATTATGCTAACAACAATGTAACCAACAGTTAAATGAGTTTTTGTTTATAAAATATATACTAAAACTATTAACAATTATTTACTGTGAATTTAAACTATGGATATGAGCATGCCAAGGTTAAGAACAAGTAATGAATTCGATTATAATAATAATTCGGTTAATCTCTTCTTCATGTTGCTAGCCAAGAACAGTAGCCTAGAAATTAAAACTCTCGTATTTAATTTTACTTAAGAATCATAAACCATTCGTCTACATTTCTGTGATCAAATGCAATTTACGACCTAGCAATACAATTCCGGTTCCTAAATTGACTAATACGGCTTTCAAGTATATTTATATCAGGAAAGCACATCAAAACCCAATTTTCCCAAATCAAGTTAAGAACAATACCCTATTAATTCACAACTTTCCAATTTCTTGCTCTCTCGAGTAAAATTGGACTTTTTAGATGTACATTAATGTCGGCCAAGCACTAATGCAGTAAGAACAAGAATTAATAGAACAACATGAAAGAAGAAGAAGAAAACCATATCATTTACAATCAAAATTCACTACACATGTTCAAAACCATAGCAAGGAAGAGAATTAGCCACTCATTTGTGGATTGATCATCCTAAAACAAGTGTAAATCATACATACAATTGATTGAAAGAAGAAAGGAAGAGAAGAAATCCCTTAGCTTTTTCGTCCCTCAACTGCTGCTAACCCACGTCCTAGCTCCACCAAGTCTGAACTAATTAAAATAAACCTAAGTGTGCTATTTATACTAGAGGGAAATTTTTCCCGGAATAACAAGCAACGTGTCACGGAGGTCAACGCGGAGCACTGCCTCCGTGACACGGCGTGGACGCGGACCTTCACTGGAAATCCAGGGTCCGGTAAATTAGCCTCAACGTGGCACGGAGGCCAACGCGGAGGCCTATCTCCGTGCCACGGAGCTGTCGCGAGGCCTCACTGGAATTTGCCATTTAATTTCCTCTCCAGGCAGTGTGCCTCCGCGATGGTAGCGTGGCACGGCTCCATCGCGGAGCCCCTATACTTTGCGCATTCTAATGTCTTTTCCATGCTCGTATCCAAGTCCAACTCCGATATAGTTCCAACATGCATTTTAGCTCCTAAAAATCATATTTTCCTGCAAAACAAATGCTAATCATTTTGGTTAGTATAAATTCACATTTTATTACCAATTACATGAGAATATATACATATTGCACCCAAACAAGGCGAAAATAATACGTTTGAGTATCACTTGGGCATATAAATCTGCCCAAGATCAGAGTGCACCTTTTCGGCCTACGGTAAGTGCAGCAAGAGTCATATAGGTGAGTGCTTGATGGGATCGGATATTTGTTTTGGGTACGGTAGATCCGGCCACCTTCATTAAAAGTGTCCCTTGGCTAGTTGGGGGGGTGGTAAAGGTCGTGCTCAGGCTACCAGATCAGCAGCAGCATCAGCACGTGCAGCCCAGTAGGGTGCATCCACCAGTGTAGGTGGCGGTCAGCGCCAGAATAGGTTTTATGTCCTTGCATCTCACCAGGAGCAGGAGACTTCACTAGATGTGGTTATTGGTATGTTACGAGTACTCCGCCTTGATATATATGCTTTAATAGATCTAGGGGCTACTTTGCATTTTGTGACGCCATATGTTGCTAGTAGTTTCAGAGTCAGTCCCAAAATTTTATCAGAACCCTTTTCAGTCCTTACTCCTGTTGGTGATTTGGTTATGGCTCAACGGGTATATAGAAATTTCCCTGTTACAGTCCTTTTGAAAGTCACCTCGGCAGATTTAGTAGAGCTAGTTATAATGGATTTTGATGTTATCTTTGGCATGGATTGGCTATATATATGTTATTCTTCAGTAAATTGTAGAACTCGTGCGATAGAGTTCTGATTTTCAAGTGAGCCAGTCCTAGAGTGGAAGGGTATTTCGGCTATGCCTGTAGGTCATTTCATTTCCTACCTTAAGGCCAGAAAGATGATTTCAAAAGGTTATGTGTACCACCTGGTTAGGGTTAAGGATGCTACGTTTGAAACCCCGACTATCCTGTCAGTTTCTGTAGTGTGTGAGTATCTAGATACGCAGCCTATATCTAGTCCTCCTTACCAAATGGCCCCAAATGAACTAAAGGAGTTGAAGGAGCATTTGAAGGATCTATTATACAAGGATTTCATCAGACCAACCAAACCCCATGAAGTGCGCCAGTTCCCTTTGTCCGTAAGAAGAATGGTTCTCTTCGTGTGTGCATTGATTATCGGCAATTGAACAAGGTTACCATCAAGAACAGGTATCCTCTCCCCAAGATTGATGATTTATTTGACCTTCTTCAGGGTGCTAAGTGCTTTTCAAAGATAGATCTCAGATCCGGATACCATTAGCTTAGGGTTCGGGAGAGCGTTTTTCCGAAGATAGCGTTCAGGACTCGGTATGGTCATTATGAGTTTGTAGTTATGTCTTTTGGACTAAAGAATTCTCCTGCAACTTTTATGGATTTGATGAACAGGGTTTTCAAGCCATACTTGGATATGTTCGTGATTGTGTTCATAGATGGCATCCTTATATACTCTTGGAGCGAGGAGGAGCATGCCGCTCATTTGAGGGTGGTGCTACAAACCATGAAGGACCGTCAGTTTTATGCTATATTCAGTAAATATGAGTTTTGGTTGACCTCGGTGGCATTTTTTGGTCATGTGGTGTCAAGTGAGGGTGTACAGGTGGACTCTTAAAAGATAGAAGTGGTAAAGAATTGGCCTAGACCAGCGAGTCTATCATGATCCAAACGGAGGCCTGGATCGCAACACGGGACAAGGAGCCCCCATAGACTCCAAGTCGACCCATTGCATAAGCATGCATCTAACTCAATCAATAAAACTGAAGAATCAACAAGATAATCATAGCGGAAGTCTAGATTAAAAATAACATCAGAATACACAATCTGAAGTTGAATACATCCATATGTCTGAAAAGCCTCTAAACATGGTGAGTTGATGGGACAAGACCCCAACTAACTCAATAAAATTGAAACTAAAAATACATAGAGAAAATCTGAACAAGTATAGTCCTCGGAGATGAGGACTCACCATCAACGCAGATGCTAACTCTAAAGACTGACTATGAACAGGCTGGCCTAAGAGCTGGAGCCTGTATCATGAAATGATACAGCATAGAGTATGTGATTAGTATATGAAATGTATGAAGTATGCAAGGTAACAAAAATCTCTTAAGTAAGTAAAATCATTTAAAATATGCATATTATAAAGTATAATCAAAATAAGAATCTGAGAGTAGGGCTTTGCATGCCATTTTCTGAAATCATGATCCAAACATATCCGAACTTTACATCTAAATCAAATGACCCAAAGCTGAAATTTAATAATCATAAGAAGACCGAACATTGGATCAAACTTGCTTTAGAACATATGTAAATATTAATATATATATATATATATATATATATATATATATATATATATATATATATATTTGATAAACATGCATAACTGAAATCATGGGGACAATGGGAGAGACTCGTCCTTTAACCGAAATACCATGATAGAGCTTACGTGGTTCCAACTATTACACTCAAGTGGGTAGAGCCATCCAAAACCTTTCCAGGGTTAAGGACGATAACATGATATCGATATCAAGCTTGACGCTCAATCGGGGCAGGGGATAACTCACAGGGGAGGTCCCAAAGTAGTATGTATATGTATATATATATATATATATAAGTATAAACCTACGTTGGCGCATAGTTCAGAGGCATAGAGTGATCGACCCTTAGCCTACTCGGTGCTAGATACTACTCCCAAAAACATGCATATGTTCTACACATTTCCAACGAAGCTCAACATCAAGTATTAACGAAGATCAATAGTTAAATACATCTCAAATATGAAATCTTTGTATAGGAGAAGCTTTAGCTCAAAACATACCATAAGCTGAAAATAATTGGGAGTTTTAACTCAGAAACTATATGGTAAGCTTAATCCCAAAAATCATGAGTCATGCTCGAACACATGGGCATTGCCCAATACTTTAACATGCTTGAAAAATACTCAATTCACTTGAGAACATGAGTATAAACATGGGTAACTTGAAATCATATTTTTCATCAATAATATCTCATTGCACTAGAACATTCATCATAAATCTCAACTTTCATGGATTTCTCACAAATGGACATTTTAGATTTGCAAAGCTTGAAACATGATTTTTAATTGAAAATAATATAAAACATGCCCATGAATCATAATTCAACAGTAGAAACATATTTAAATCATACCCATGTAAAGAATTAGGAATTTCATGCATTGGGTTAAAACCCCATAGAATTTATAAAGTAAATTCATGATTTAGAGAGGGATTGGGCATAGGTGTGAAAGGATTCACCCATTCATAACCCTACATACCTGATTACAGCTGGTTCTTACTCTTCCTTGAACACCCAAGAAGAAATTGAAGAGAATTTGAAGAACAATAAGCTTTATCACCCTCTCTAACCTTCTACCATTGCATGCAGGAATGTAAATGGCCTAAAATGAACTTAACCCCTTTAAAAGTCATCATTCATAACTCAAAACGATGTAGTTTAGGCGTTAGGATCTTAGGAATTACGAAAAATACCTTACTAATTTCGTAGAAAATAACTGCCATATGGTCCCCACAAGGGACCTAACGACTCGTCATCAAGGGCCACGACTCGTGGCTTAATCTGTCAAGTACACTGCTTGTCAGGTCTCCTGGGCTCGTCACGGGTCACTTAACGATCCGTTACTGGTGACCACGACTTATGATCACCACCCGTCATCTACACTGCCTCATTCTCAATAAAACTTTACCCTACTTGGTGACAAGTCATCCCACGAATCGTGGGGTCCTTCCATTAGGTACGCTGCCTCTTTTCTTCATTTTTCTCACCCACCACTGCCCACGACTAACCTAACGAGTCGTGGAGCCTGAACAACGACTCGTGGTCATGTCCGTGGGGAATCAACTTCCCAAATTTCAAATTCATCTCTTGAACCTCACCACGAATCACATCACGACTCGTGGGTTGCTCCAACGGGTTACCTCATGACCCGTTCTATGCCTGATGCCAGTTTTTAAGTTTTTCTCTGTTTCAACTCCCGGGTCTGATCTTTGGACTTTAAAGGTATAACAATATCTCCCCCTTGGGAACATTCATCCTTGAATATTGGGAAACATACAAAAAAGAAGAGAAATGCAATCATCATATTCAAATACTAATCATTTAAGCCAAAAACTTTTGGAATGACTACCTTTAATTCAAACTATGTAGTTGAACTGAATTCACGAATTATACATACATCCATATGCATAAAAGAAACTTGGGCACATGAACTGAGCATGAAAACTAAACAGAGATTGAGAGAAAAACTGATACCTCAAGTTGAAACTGAGCCGGTAGAGAATAAATATGGGTATCTAGCCATCATATCCGCTTAGGCTTCCCACATAGCTCCCTCAACATGTTGATTCCTCCATAACACTTTAACTGAAGCTACTTCCTTATTCCTTAACCTTTGAACCTGATGATCCAGTATTTCCACCAGAACCTCCTCATAACTAAGACTGTCTTTCCCACCAACACGGTCCATCAAAACAACTAGAGCTAGATCACCCAAACACTTCTTTAAGAGCGATACATGGAAAAAAAGATGCACAGAAGCTAATTCTGAGGGCAACTCCAATTCATACGCCACCTTGCCAACTCTTTTCACAATCTGGTAGGGGCCAACATAGCGAGGGCTGAGTTTTCCTTTCTTTCCAAACCGCATCACTCCCTTCATGGGAGATACCTTCATAAACACCCAATCATCCACCTCGAATTCTAATTCTCTCCTTCTCACATCGGCATAGGACTTTTGGCGACTTTGAGCTATTTTCAACCTATCCCATATGAGCTGAAACTTCTCCATAGCCTCATGGATCGAATCTGGTCCTAACATCGCAGCTTCACCAACTTCGAACTAACTAATGGGCGATCTACATCTCCACCCATAGAGAGCCTCAAACAGAGAAATTTGAATACTGGAACGGTAGCTGTTATTGTATGCAAACTCGATAAGAGGAAAATGATCATCCCAACTACCTTTGAAGTTCATCACGCATGCTCTCAACATGTCCCTGAGAGTCTGAACTGTCCGCTCCACTTGGCCATCCATTTGCAGGTGAAATGTTGTGCTGAGCTTAGCTTGAGTACCAAGTCCTTTTGAAATGACCTCCCAAAATTGAGAGGTAAATTGGGTACCCCTGTTTTAAATGATGGATAAGGGCACCACATGCAACCGAACTAGCTCTCAAATTATCAACACCCGAAACACACCAACTATCCTAATATAGAAGCACACCATCTCCCCCTTTGGAGACGACCTCTACCTTCTTCTCCTGAACCACTTCCTCCAAATTCATCAAGCTTGGATCCTTGTCTTGTCTAGCTTTTACATCAATCGTTGAGGAAGATTTTGATCCATTTTGAACTATAACATAGCCACCGGTTGAGGCAACCAAAGGCACTCCTCCAATTTCTGCTATAAAAAAATTGAAGTCCCGAACCTCTGAGTTCTCCTCTTTTATGTTTTAGATCATGCCAAATACAAAATACGCTCGAATCCACCCGAAACCCATCTAAAGTCCTCCAGTCACAACCCAAACACACAATCCTATCATGAAACCTATTCCGGACTGGTTGGAACCATTAAGTTACCCATATAAGCTTGTTTGATACACCTAGCTTCCTCAAAGCTCATAAATTCAACCAAAGGTTTGAATCACTCTCGCATCACCTTGTAACCCACACTTACTACCCAACTAAATCATAAATCACCATCTGAAACCAACAAATCTTTCAGAATTCAAATTCGAGCTTAACAACTAGTATTGTTGACTTTGATCAACTCCTCACACTTCAAACCCTTCAAAATCAAAAATCTCACCCAATCTTCATTATGTCATCTAGTGAACGATATCATCCACCTCCGCAAATCATAAATAGTAGAATAAAGACACAAAAAGGTTCAACCTAGGAAAATGGATCGACAATCACAAAATGACCATGTGGGTTTCCAGGTTTGGCTAATAATTGTGCTTCCTGAACTTTTACATATCCGGCATCTATGGCGGGGATAGGGAGTTATCATGAACGTACACATCTTAACCATCATTTCCATCATGGGGCACATCCATAGGGTTTAGATTAAGGGATACATGAGCGCGAATCATTTATGAAATCTAAGCTGGGCATGTACCTGATATAGCACGATCTTATGAGCTGATCACACACAATACGAGGGTCATGACATGAAGCTGAACGAGTAATATTGGAATCGCTGACGGACAGGGTTGCCTATCATCTTAGGGTCCTAAACATAAGCATGAGTCGAGCATAGCATCGAGCGATACGTAAGGGAACATCTAAAGGAGAAGGAATGGACTACCCCTAGGTACTATCTATAGGACTCCCTTACTAGAGAACTCCAGACATAACTAGGCCATTCACTTACCATTTCCTTACCTTCCACGAAATAATTCTCATCTTAAAATACACAAAGGGATTTATACCACTTACAGTAGTTCTCAGAACTAACAATCATGGTAGGTTCGAGGGGAAAACTTATAACATACCTGGGACTATATCTGAGGCTGAATGCCACTCGCTCTTGGTAACCTGTGTTGTTTTGATGGGCGATTCACTAGAGCTGTTGGTCCGGCGATTGGCACACCATCCTACCCTCGCCCTGCTTGACCAATGGGCAATTTCTGTGCATGTGTCCAGCCTCCCTACATCTGTAACAAGTGTCAGAACCTGCCAATCACTTTCCTATGTGTTCTACTACATTTTGGGCATGCTGACAGGCTAGATATGGCTGTTGGAAGGGGATTCGGGGCACGACCTTTCTGGCCATCTCGCTTGGCTATTGGACAATACCTGTGTTTATGCTCGGAATGACCATAATAGAAGCATATATCTAAACCCACCAACCACCTTCCTAGGTGATGCTTTGTGCAACGCCCGCAAAGTGGGTAAGTGATCTCCCTCACCTGGGGCTTGTACCCTCGAGCATGAGCTAGTGACTTCTGACAGGGTTGAGAGTGACTCCCATTCGTTGACCCTTTCTGGGAGCTCTCCAAGTCCTCAGTCCTGGGGCTTTTACTCCTCCTATTTTCCCCCTTACGTTCTCCACCTAAAGTTGAATCATTACACTTAGGCGGGCTCCTCTTCATGAGTTCTTGAACCTTAATAGCTTCCACCTCTCCGGTAGGGTTCATAGGTGCAATAGCTTGTTGGTTAGGCTGGGTGATCATGGCCCGTATCAACACTCAGACTGTGGCCTCAAGTTCTTCATCCATAACCCGCCCGAACATAGCACTCATTGGGGTTGGTGGGGCGGGCTGACTCCTGTTGTTCTTAGACGACATGTTTCGGCACACGCGTATAGCTCGAGTTATAGGAAGGGAGAGAGTAAAACTCATGGCACGAAATAGAGTCGTAAAAGAAGGGGACATTCCCTAAACATCTCGTAGCCTCTTTTTCATAAGTGTGGTGCGCTTCACACCAGTGAAAAGACTCTACTTAACGTGTCTTTCAAACACCCTAGGACATTTCAAATCTATTGCTCTGATACCAAGTTTTTCATGACCGAAACGGAGGCTCGGATCGCAACGCGGGACAAGGAGCCCCGAGAGACCTCAAGTTGACCCATGGAATAAGCATACATCTAACTCGATCAATAAAATTGAAGAATCAACAAGATAATCATAGCAGAATTCAAGATTAAATATAACATCATAATACAAAATCTGAAGTTGAATACATCCATATGTCTGAAAAGCCTCTAAACATGATGAGTTGATGGGACAAGACCCCCAACTAACTCAACCAAACTGAAACTAAAAATACATAGAGAAAATCTAAATATGTCTAGTCCTCAAGAGATAAGGACTCACCAACAAAGCAGATGCTAACTCTGAAGACTGACTATGAATAGGCTGGGCCTGAGAGCTGGATCTTGTATCATGAAATGATGTAACATAGAGTATGCGGTCAGTATATGGAATGAACCGAGTTTGCAAGGTAAGTAAAAACTCTAAAGTAAAATTATTTAAAACATGCATATTATAAAATATGATTAAAATAAGAATCTGAGAGTAGGGCTTTGCATGCCATTTTCTGAAATCATGATCCAGACATATTCAAACTTTACATCTAAATCAAATGACCCAAAGTTAAATCATACCCATGTAGAGAATTAGGAATTTCATGCATTGGGTTAAAACCCCATAGAATTTATAGAGGATATTCATGATTTAAAGAGGAATTGGGCATGGGTGTGAAAGGATTCACCCGTTCATAACCCTACATACCTGATTACAATTGGTTCTTACACTTCCTTGAATGCCGAAGAAGAAATTGAAGAGAATTTGAAGAACAATAAGCTTGATCACCCTCCCTAACCTTCTACCCATAGCCTAAAATGAACTTAAACCCTTTAAAAGTCATCATTCGTAACTCAAAATGACATAGTTTAGGCCTTAGGATATTAAAAATTATGAAAAAGCCCTTACTAATTTCATAGAAAATAAATATCAGATGGTCCCCATGAGAGACCTAACGACTCGTCATCAAGGGCCACGACTCGTGGCTTAATCCGTCAACTACACTGCTTGTCAAGTCTCCTAGGCTCGTCAAAGGTGACTTAACGATCTGTTACCGGTGACCACGACTCATGCTCACCACTCATCATGTGCACTACCTTATTCTCAATTAAACTTTACCCTGCTTGGTCACGACTCATCCCACGAATCGTAGGGACTAACCATGACTCGTGGGGTCCTTTCGTTAGGTACACTACCTCTTTCCTTCATTTTTCTCACCCACCACTGCCCACGACTGACCTAACGAGTCGTGGGGCCTGACCACAACTCGTGGTCATATCCATGGGGAGTCAACTTCCCAAATTTCATATTCATCACTTGAACCTCACAACGAGTCATATCACAACTTGTGGGCTACTCCAATGGGTTACCTCATGACCTATTATGTGCCTGATGCCAAATTTTTAAGTTCTTCTCTGTTTAAACTCCCGGGTCTAATCTTTAGGCTACCGTGGTATAATAGAGTCCTTCAGATATCAGGAGTTTATTGGGTTTAGCTAGTTATTATTCAAGATTTGTTGAAGGATTTTCGTCCATTACAGCCCCATTGACTAAATTGACCCAAAAGAAAGTGAAATTTCAATGGTCGGAGGCTTGTGAGAAAAGCTTCCAAGAGTTGAAGACTCAACTCACCTCAGCAGCAGTGTTGATCCTAACTGAGGGTACCGATGGGTTTGTGCTGTATTGTGACGCTTCAAGAGTCATCCTTGGTTGTGACTCATGCAGCACGATAATGTTATAGCCTAGTCTTCCATGCAGCTGAAGGTCCATGAGAAGAATTATCCGGCTCACGATCTCAAGCTGGCGGCGGTGGTATTTGCCTTGAAGATTTGGAGACACTATTTGTATAGGGTCCATGTAGATGTGTTTACGGACCACAAAATCCTACAGTACATGTTTACCCAAAAAGATTTGAATCTACATCAGAGGAGATGGTTGGAGCTTTTGAAGGATTATGATATGAGTGTTCTCTACTATTCGGGTAGGGCTAATGTAGTGGCAGACGCTCTTATCAGGCTTTCCATAGAGAGTGTGTCCAATATAGACGAGGAAAGGAAGGAGTTAGTGAAGGATGTGCACCGACTGCCACGACTAGGAGTTCGTCTGGTTGACTCGATGGATGGTGGTTTCATTGTGTAAAATGAGTCAGAATCATCTTAAGTGACTGATGTTAAGGCTAGGAAAGACGAGGATCCTATTTTGGTGAAGTTGAAGGAAGCCTTTCAAAATCAGAAAGTAGAGGTCTTCTCCAAAGAGGGAGATGGTGTGCTCCGATATTAGGGTTGTTTGTGTGTACCGGATGTTGGTGACTTGAGGGAGCAGATGTTGCACGAAGCTCATGGTAACAAATACTCTATACATCCAGGTGCCACCAAGTTGTACCGTGACTTATAGGAAATCTATTGGTGGAATGGCATGAAGAAGGATATAGCAGAGTTTGTGGCTAAGTGTCCGAATTGTCAATAGGTGAATGTGGAGCATCAAAGACCTAGAGGTATGCTTCAAGACATTAGTATCCCTACATGGAAGTGGGAGGAAATCAACATAGACTTCATTACAGGGTTGCCTCATACTCACCGACAGTATGACTCTATCTCGGTGGTTGTGGACAGGTTGACTAAGGTAGCTCATTTCTTACCAGTCAAAACTACTGATTCAATGGAGGATTATGCTAAGTTGTACATAGGGAGCTAGTTTGGTTGCATGGAGTGCCCTTTTCCATAATATTAGATAGAGGTACTCAGTTTACCTCCCAATTTTGGAAGTCGTTTCAAAAGGAACTGGGTACTCAGGTCAAGCTTAGCACAACATTTCACCCACAGAAAGTTGGTCAGGCTGAGCGAACCATTTAGACTATTGAAGACATGTTGAGAGCATGTGTGATTGATTTCAAGGGCAGTTGGGATGATCATTTGCCTCTCATTGAATTTGCGTATAACGACAGCTACCATTCCATTATTTAGATGGCTCCATTTGAGGCCCTCTATGGGCGGAGATGTAGATCACCTATTGGTTGGTTTGAGATCAGTGAAGCTACATTGTTAGGTCCAAATTCAGTCCATGAGGCTATGGAGAAGGTTCAACTTGTAAGGAACATATTGAAAACAACTCAGAGTTGCCAAAAGTCCTATATGGATGTGATGAGGAGGGATCTTAAGTTTGAAGTTTATGATTGGGTGTTTTTGAAGGTATCTCCCATGAAAGGAGTGATGAGATTCGGGAATAAAGGAAAACTCATTCCCTGTTATGTTGGACCATACCGGGTCATGAAACGGGTTGGCAAGGTAGCATGTGAGTTGGAGTTTCTCTTAGAATTAGCTTCAGTCCATCCATTTTTCCATGTATGACTCTTAAAGAAGTGCTTGGTTGACCCGGCTCTAGTTGTTCCGGTGGAGAGCGTAGGTGTGAAGGACAGCTTGAGTTATGAGGAGGTTCCGATGGGAATACTGGATCATCAGGTTTGAAAGCTAAGAAACAAAGAAGTATCTTCATTCAAGGTTTTATGGAGGAATAAGTATGTTGAGGGAGCTATCTAGGAAGCCAAAGCAGATATGAACGCTAAATACCCCCATCTATTCCCTTCCGACTCAATTTCAGCTTGAGGTATCAGTTTGCTCCTTAGTACTCTATTCAGTTTCATGTTCAGCTCATGTGCACCAGTATCTTTCATGTCAATGAATGTATGTGTGATTCAAGAATTCATTTCAATCACGTAGTCCTAATCGGAGTCAATCACTCCGTTAGTTTTTAGCATGTATGTTCAGTATTTGAGTATGACGATTGCATTTCCCTGCGTTTTAGTATGTTTTTCCACATTTGAAGACGAATGTTCCCAAGGGGAGATATTGCAATACCCTAAAAACCCTAATATCATACCTGGGAGTTGAAATGGAGAAAACTGAATTTTCTACACCAGGTCACAAGAAGAGTCATCCCATGACCCGTGGGGTGCACCACGAGTCATGGAGTGACTCGTGGGGAGGGGGTTCAGTCTTGGTTGAAATTTTAGTTTTAGGGGAACCACGGATGTGACCACGAGTCATGGTAAGCACCATGACTCGTTATGTCAGTCGTGGCCAAGGGATGCTTGAAAGATGAGAAGTTCCGACAGTGCTGGTAACGAGTTGGTCACCACGAGTTGTTAGGTACACCACAAGTCGTGGTGTCCCTCGTGGTGACCCTCAGATGAAGAATTGCAGAGTTGATCATGACAGGTAGATGACGAGTCATCCCACAAACCACAATTCGTCCAGTCCCTTGTTGGGACTGGCAATGTGTATTTTCCTGCAAATTTATTAAGGGAGTCTCCGTAATTTCTAAGTTCCTAAGGCCTAAACTATGTTGTTTCAAGGTTATTTAGGATTTTTTAAGAGGGTTTAGCTCATTCTAAATTACTCTTCTCCATGCATGCAAGACTAGAAAGTTCTTAAGGGTGATCAAGGCTAAAATCCATCAATTCTCCTTCAATTTCCTTTGGGAATTCAAGGAAGAGTGTAAGATCAACTTACCCAGGTATGTGAGGCTATGAGTGATAGTTCCTTTCACTCTCATGCTCTAAATTCTTCTCAATTTCCATGGATTTCAATTCTAGATTCAAGTTTCATGATCTATGAGGTTTATTCAATTTTTTGTGAGATTCGCTATGATCTATCGATGGGTCAATTCCTTTCATGTATTAAATTATGTTTATTATATATGGGCAGGTTTATGATTATTTTGAATATAAATTTATAGATTTGAATTTAAATCTAACTATGCCCAATTATGCATGTTCTTATGAAAAGTCAAGTTATGATTCCACTATGATCTTGATCTTAATTAGTCCAATTATAATTGATGCTTTATGATTTGATTTTTCTCAAGTACTTATCATGGATTTATGAAATGTCAAGTTTATACATGTTTTACAAGTATTCATGGATGTTATGATTGATGGATTTATGACTCTTGGCCAATTCATGGGCTTTTGTTCCAAATTATGTATTTTAAATGGGGATCAATCATGTTATTATTATTTGGACATGAACTTCATGAATGATTTTACGGTTAACATACAAGTCCTAATGTGCATGTTTTTGGGAGTAGTGTCTAGCACCGATTAGCCCGGCGTTCAAAGGACTACGCCGGTGTCTCAAAATACGTGCCACTGTAAGTTATATATATCCAGATATTAATGGATCCCTTTTTCATGATATCACATACTGCACGTCCCTTGCTTGGCAAGCCTGGGACGGCTCTGCCCACTTGAGTGAGATAATTGGGGCAACATGTAAGGCTCTAACATGATGGTGTCGGTTATGACGAGTCCTCCCATTGTTCCTCATGATTTATGCATGGTTATGTTTATGTTACTTTGGTTCAAGTCATGTTTAATAAAGGTTTCCTCTTATGATTACGATTATGACTGATTTATGAATGTTTTAAAAACCTTGAGCCCTTATGTTTACATTATGATATTTATGTTATGATCATGTTGTCCGACTCTTATGAACTCTCATGTATTTTAACTGTCTATTTTTACTTACCTTGCATACTCAGTACCTTTCAAGTACTGACCGCATACTCTATGCTGTATCGTTTTATGATATAGGCTCCGATATCCAGGCTCAGTCCCGCCGCTAGTCAGACTTCCCGAGTTAGCATTTCTCGATCTCAGTTGGTGAGTTCTCATCTTTTGAGGGACCTCTTATCAGTTATATTCCGTATTTTCAGTTTCAGACTTTAGTGAGTTAGTTGGGGTTATGTCCCATCAACTCATCGGTATTAGAGACTTTTCATGCATAGTATGTATTCAGCTTCAGACTTATGTATGTACTCAGATATTATGTTATGTTCAGGCTTCCATTATGTTAATTATGTTCATCTTCTATTTTATTTGAATGAGTTAGATGTTATGTTCATGTGATAGGTCGACTTGGAGCCTCTTGGGGTTCTTTCTCTTGTGTCTCGATTCGGGTCTATGTTCGGGTCGTGACACTAAGTAGATTTCTCTCATATTTTTTATAAGCCTATGTTCACTACTTCAGGTTGTAACGACCCACATGTTGTTACAGGAAGGAAATGGATTTAGAGTGTTGGAAACAGGCTAAGAGAAGGATCGAAAAAGCTGTGAAATAATCTAAGTGTAAAACTGATCAAATTTAGGTAGCTACTGGTTCAGGGGATGGATATAGCGATGAAATTCCTACTATAGCGAAACTGTGGTAACGGTCGGAGTCTCGCCGTGATGAATTTGTGAAGTAACGCTAGAACCACCACAACAATGCTCTGGTCACTGTAGGTGCCTACTGTGGATGACGGGAATCAAAAAGTGGGTTTAAGTGAGATTTTCAGGGTTTTTACCCCTTTAATTCCAAAACACGATCAGAAGGGCTAGATAATGGAAATTTTCTCTAGAGCACTAAACTCTCCTCCCAAGGTAAGATTCTTGATTTCCTACCCTTACAACGAGTATTGTTGATCCTAGAATTCTTGTAGACCTTTGATGGGGATTTTTAAGTGGAGAAACCCTAG
Source organism: Datura wrightii (assembly GCA_035772735.1). Lineage (NCBI taxonomy): Eukaryota > Viridiplantae > Streptophyta > Magnoliopsida > Solanales > Solanaceae > Datura > Datura wrightii. Next base: position 106,412,861 of record JASDFA010000007.1, read on the forward strand.
GCTGTGAGATGAGGGATAAATTATGGGGAGTTTATGGGGTGGTTTGGTTTGATGTTTGTGGAGTATTGATCACTCCCCTAGGATTGTTTGTTTGAGAACGAGGGTTACCCGAGAATTGAGACCTAGAACTAAGTAGAATTGGGGGTTTACTTTCAAAACTGCCCTGAAGGGGAGGGTTGATCTTCTAAAACCCTTATTCGAAGAGTGAGTAATGAATTACTCTCTATTTTGTTGTAGATTTTGAGCATTCCAAAGTTGTGAGAAAGGGCAAGGCTCCGGTGGAGTAACTAACTCTTTGTGTCCAAAATCGAGGTAGGTTATGGTTATAGGGATTAGATCCTATATAATAGCATATACATTATGTGCAATACTGATATATGGTTGGTCTTCAGATATTATTTGTTGTGAGAATTTAATATTGAAAACTTGTTGAAAGAATGTGAACATGATGTGGTGTTAAACTATGATAATTGTTAAGTAAGGGTATTATACTCTGTTAACGAGATGGTTGTTGGTTCATAACTATTACTTAGAGGAGTAGATTGTAACCACTTGTTTGTTAAATAATGCACCTTGATGTGTTCATTTGATGAGAATGATGTAGGATAGTATTATTATCCTAAGATGAGAGGCTCGTGCTCGAGGGGAGCATCGCGGCAAGAGATGTTGTTGAGTGGCTCATGTCCTAAGGGAGTATCCGGACGAGCATATGAGTGGAAGAAGGTGCAGCACTGACACAGTACATGGATTTCTAGAGTCTCCTACAGGTCATGACTAGAAGGGAGAAAATAAGACCCTCTAGCATGTATATACACTATTTTTGAGGAAGGAGTGTTTATGGTGATATGGCGGAGGCGTGTGCCCGACATGTCACCATTTATTTTATTTTATGTTTTGTGTTTAACTTTTGAACATTTGGAGTGAGTATGTGCTAAGTGGATGAATTTAATTGATGATCTACAAGTGTGATGAAAAGAGAAAAGTGGGAAGAGATCCTAAATGCATTCGAGGCTAATGACTAAAAATGTTGAGTTGGTTACTGTGAATAGATGCTTTAAACTGTATGTTGAGATGATTGTTACCATTTGGTGTCAATACTTGCGTTATATCTGAATGAGATGTAGAGTATGAACTATTTTAAACTGTAAGTTGAAGAACGTGCAGCTAAGTCGAGTTACTGTGTAGAGCAGTACTGTTGCAGGGGAGATTTTTCCGCTGCGGTGAGACTGCTATAGCAATTAAGTTACTGCTGTAGTGAGAGGCCCAATTCAGTGAGTAGGCTGGTTGTCACCTGTGTAGAGCTAGTGCACATAAGATGGTTTTTGTACTTTGGTATGATGTTGAGGACTTATTTTATATCATGTTTGCATTGATTATATGTTATTATGTAAGGTCGGCTGATTATGCCTACCAGTATCATGTTTTGTACTGACCCTACACTTGCACTTCTTTTCTAAGTGCAGAATTTGATCCAAGAAGCTCCTCTCATACCCACCTTTAGTCTGCAGTAGTTTCTTTGAAAGATGAACGACGCAAGATGGGCTGATTTACTTCCCTTGAGAAGATGTCCCTCCTCTGGACATTGCAGTTTTCTTTTATTTTCTCTTTGGTTAAGCATTCTAGAACTGTATTTAGACGTCGAGGTGCAATGACAATCAGGTCTTGGGATTATATTTTTGTTCTTTTTAAGAAGAATTTATTTGTTTGATGATTCATTTTATTTTATTATAAGTTTTATTTCTTTATGAATGTCCTATATCGAGTTAAGTTTTGGAAATTACTGGTTTACCCATGGGGGGATTAGGGTGGGTGCCAATCATGGCCACTTTGGATCGAGACAAAGTTGATATCGGAGCCCTAGGTTCGTTGATCTCATTGCACTAAGATGGGTCTAGTAGAGTCTCGAGATCAGTGCAGAGACGTCCATAATTTATCTTTGAGAGGCTGCAAGACTTTAGGAAAACTCCCTTCTTCTTTCCTTTCATGTGATTACTTGATTCCCGTTGGTATCTGGTGATCCAAATTGGTATATAACAAATTTTCTTTCTTTCCTTCTCAGATGGTGAGAACATGTGCAAATAGTAATAGAAATGCAGCACTTGAACCAATAGTGGCAGTCGCAATTCGCGGGAGAGGAAGGGGAAGAGATCATGGACGGAGGGCTGCTACTGCTAGCGGAGGGGTTCGTGCTCCTGCTCCAGTCAGAGAGAGGTCTGCATATCCCGTACCACCAGTAGTCTAGGACCATGTGGCAGCTGAGGTTGAAGTTCAAACACAGGGAGAAGCTCCTGCCTCTCCCACATCCTCTGAGGTTTTGGCTCAGGTCCTCAATCTCCTAGTGGCCTAGTGGGTACTGGGGTAGCGCTAGCAACTCCTACGAGACAGCAGTCAAGGGTACAACATGCAACTGATGTGGCTCCTCAAATTGATGACTTGTCGGAGGCTGTGATGTTCCCGAGATCGGTAGTGGGACTGGTGAATTCGGGGGAGGAGCGTGACCTGTTTTGGAGGTTCACCAAGATGAAGCCTCCCACTTTCTACGGCAATGAGGTGGAGGCGCCTATGAGTTCATCATTGATTCTCATGAGAGGCTCCACAAGATGGGAGTGATAGAGAATTATAGTATAGAGTTTGTTACTTTTCATTTGATAGGGGATGTTAAGCTCTAGTGGATATCTTTTGTGAAGTACATATCAGCGGGCTCACCACCGTTGATTTGAACCCAGTTCTACTCCACATTTTGGAGAAGTATGTTCCTCACACTCTGAGGGATAGGAGATGGGACGTGTTCACCACTATTGAGCAGGGGAACTTATCTATTACAGCATACGAGGCCCGATTTCATTCACTGTCCAGATATGCCCTACTTTTACTGTCCAAGGAGGAGGAGAGGGTCAGGTGGTTTGTTAAAGGCCTGAATGTGTCTCTCCAGGTATCAGCTCTTCAAATCTCTCATCAGGTAAGACCTTCCAAGAGGTGGTGGAGTATGTGAAGCCCGTGGAATGGGTGAGACGGGAAGGATATGCAAAGAATGCCGAGAAGAAGGCTCAGAGGGTGGGTTCCATTAGTAGTTCTTTTGCCAGGGCTCCGGCACCACAGGGTTTCTCTGGGCTCCCTATTTAGTCTGCCATGCAGGTGTCAGTTGGAGGTCTACAAGGGATAGCTCCGCTACTATCAAGTGTAGTTGGGGGTACTCAGATCATTCATCCAGACTTTGGCGCTCGCCCTATTTCCTCTATTCCGGCTCAGAGGCTGGTGATTAAGAAGGTCTATCATGAGTGTGGTAAGTATGGCCACATCAGCAGATAGTGCCCTAGGTTCATACAGGGTGGACAGATTGTTCCTTACGAGCTCCAGCCTTTGCTAGGAGAGGAGGTAGTACATTTACTCAGGATTGTCCATAGCTGGGATAAGGTAGTCAGTCAGCCGTTAGAGGTGGTGCTCATCAGAGTAGAGGACATGCTCCGGTGGGTAGGGGTGGCACCCAGTCAGGTAGAGGGGTGGCACAGCCCAACCGGGGCAGTTCTTAGGCAGGTAATCAGGCCCATTTCTATGCTTTCTCTAGTAGGACAAAGGCAGAGGCTTCAGACGTCGTTATTACAGTTATGATCTTCATGTTCGACAAAATGGCTATACGTTGTTTGATTCTGTCTCTACATTTTCTTATGTGTCTGCTTATTTTGCCTTAGGTTTGGATATTTTTTATGAAGTGTTTGATACTCCTACCTATGTGTCTACTCCTGTTGTGGATTTTATGGTGGTGGATAGGGTTGTTCGTGATTGCATTGTTGATTTCATAGGATTTGACACTCTGGCAGACTTAGCGATCTTGGACATGGTTGATTTTGATATAAATTTGGGAATGAGCTAGTTGTCCCCTTACCATGCCATTCTAGATTGCCATGCTAAGACCGTCACTATATCGGGGCCAGGGGAGTCTAGGTTGGAGTTGAAAGGGAATTATTGCCCTGCTCCTAAGAAACTCATCTCCTATATTCATGATCGTAAGTTGATATAGCGGGGTTGTTCAGCACATCTGGCACATATTCAGGACACCAGTTTCGACGTCCTTCCATAGAGTCTATCCCTATTGATCGTGAGTTTTTAGAGGTGTTCCCTGCAGATTTTCCGATATGCCGCCGAACCGCAATATTGATTTCTGTATAAATTTATAGCCAGGGACTCGACCTATTTCTATTCCTCCATACTCAGTGGAACCTACTGAGTTGAGAGAGCTTAAGGAGCAGTTGCAGCAGTTTCTTAGTAAAGGGTTTATTAGACCAAGTGTGTCGTCGTGGGGTGCCTCGATTTTGTTTGTAAAGAAAAAGTATGATAGTATGCGGATGTGCATCGACTACCGCCACTTCAATAAGGTAATTATTCAGAAAAAGTACCCTTTTCCTCGAATAGATGATTTGTTTGATTAGTTATAGGGGGTGGCTGTGTTTTTGAAAATTGAGTTGAGGTAGGTTATTATCAGCTGAAAATTTGAGCTGAGGATGTTCCCAAAACAGCCTTTCGAACCAGGTATGGGCATTACGAGTTTCTGGTCATGTCATTTGGACTCACTAATGGCCCAGCTGCATTCATGAGCCCGATGAATGGTATTTTCAAACCTTACTTGGACTCCTTTGTGATTGTTTTTATTGAGGATATCTTTGTGTATTCTAAGACCAAGTAGGAGCATGAAAATCTTCTAAGAATTGTGTTGGGATTGCTGAAGGAAAAGCAGTTGTATGCCAAATTCTCTAAGTGTGAGTTTTGGTTGGAATCAGTGTTTTTTCTGGGGGATGTGGTTTCCAAGGAGGGAATCCAAGTTGACCCACAGAAGTTGGAGGCAGTCAGAAACTGGGCGAGGCCAACTAATGTGACAGAAATTTAGAGTTTTGTGGGGCTGGCCAGTTACTACCGTCGGTTCGTGAAGGGTTTTGCATCCATCACTTCGGTGCTGACCAAGTTGGCTCAAATGGTTGTACCCTTCCAATTGTCAGAGGAATTTGAAGAAAGTTTTCAAAAACTCAAGACTTTGCTAACCACAACAACTATCTTTATATTACCAATGGAAGGTAAAGACTTTATTGTTTATTGTGATACCTCACAGTCTAGGTTGGGTGTTGTGTTAATGCAGGAAGGATAGGTTATTTCTTATGCATCAAGGAAGTTGAAGGTGCATGAGAAGAATTACCCTAAACACAACCTGGAGCTAGCAGCGGTGGTGTTCACTTTGAAAATCTAGAGGCACTATTTATACAGGGCTCGTTGCGAGATGTTCACAGACCATCGCAGCTAGCAGTATGTGTTTTCCCAGAAGGATCTCAACTTGAGGTAGAGGAAATGGATGGAACTGCTTAAGGATTATGATATAACCATTTTATACCATCCAAGGAAGGCCAATATGGTGGCAGACGCATTGAGTTGAAAATCAGTGAACAAGGGCAGTCTAGCTTGCTTGAAGGCTATCCAGCAACCGATGGCCAGAGAAGTTTAGACTTTGCCAAATAGCTTGGTGAGATTATCATTGACTGAAATAGGTGGGATATTAGCTAGTTTGGAGGATAAGTCATCCTTGTTTGAGGAATTCAAAGTAATACAGTTTGAGGATGAGAAACTGGTTAAGATTCGAGATAAGGTTTTGTGGGGAGAAGCCAAAGAAGCAGTGTTAGATGTTGAAGGGGTCCTGAGAATAAAGGAAAAGGTGTGTGTTCCCTGAGTTGGTGAGCTAATCAAGAATCTCCTAGCAGAAGCTCACAACTCGAGGTACTCCATTCACTCGGAGTCACCAAGATGTACCATGATCTAAAACAACACTATTCGTAGGGAAGGATAAAGAGAGAAATTGTTGACTATGTCGCTCAGTGTTTGAACTGCCATCAAGTGAAGTACGAGCACCAAAAGCCGGGAAGAGTACTTAAGCAAATTCCCATTTCGGAGTTCAAATAAGAGAGGGTAGCAATGGACTTTGTAGTAGATCTTCCAAAGACATTGGGAAAATATGACTCCATTTGGGTCATAGTTGACAGATTGACCAAGTTTGCCTACTTCTACTTCAATTCAGTTCAGGTGACTTACAATGCCAAGAAATTGGACAAACGGTACATGAAGGAAGTGATTCAGTTGCACGGGGTGCCAGTGTCGATTGTGTCTAACAGGGGCACTCAGTTCACTTCACAATTTTGCAAAACCTTGCAGGCAGAGTTAGGCACCAGGTTGGAATTAAGAATAGCCTTCCACCCTCAGACAGATGGGTGAAAGGACTATTCAAGTGTTGGAGGATATGTTGCGGGCGCGTGTGATAGATTTTGGGGGCCATTGGGGTAAATTCTTATCCCTAACAGAGTTTGTTTATAATAATAGCTACCACTCTAGCATTGGCATAGTGCCATTTGAAGCTCTCTATGGGAGGAAATGCAGGTCCCCAATCGGTTGGTTTGATGCATTCGAGGTAAGACCCTGGGAAACTGATCTGCTGAGGGAGTCCTTGGAAAACGTTTAAATAATTCAAGACCGTCTAGTATCTTCTCAGAGTAGACAGAAGCAGTACACTGACAAGAGGTGAGGGATATGGAATTCATGGAGGGAGAGAAAGTGTTGCTCAAGGTATCCCCTATGAAGGGGTGATGAGGTTCAGGAAGCAGGGCAAGCTTAGCCCGGGGTACATCGGACCATTTGAGATCCTACGATGAGTAGGGGAAGTAGCTTATGAGTTGGTGTTGCTGCCAGGATTGTCTGGAGTCCATCCGACATTCCATGTATCAATGTTAAAGGAGTATCATGGAGATGGGACTTACATTATTAAATGGGACTCCGTGCTACTAGATGAGAATTTCTCATGTCAGGAGGAGCCTGTAGCAACATTGGCTAGAGAGGTTCGGAAACTAAGGTCAAAAGAAATTGCGATAGTAAAGGTGCAGTGCGAGAATCGTCCTATAAAGGAATCCACTTGGGAGATTGAAGCTGATATGCAGACCAAATATCCTCAGTTGTTTGTGGAATTCGGTACATTCTATTCCTTACTTATATTGTAGGTCGTTCGGGGATGAATGGTGTTTTAATTAGTATCTGATGTAATGACCCACATGTCATTACGAGAAGGGAATGGACTTAGAGTTCTAGAAACAGGCTAAGAGAAGGATAGAAAAATCTGCGAAATAATCTAAAAAGTGTACAACTGATCAAATTTAGGTAGCTACTGATTCAGGGGACTGCTACGGCAGTGAAATTCCCGCTGCAACGAGACCATGGTAACAGTCGGAGCTTCGTCATGACGAATTTGGGAAGTAACTGCTAGAACTGTCGTAGCTGTGCTCTAACCACTGTAGCGGGTCTGCTGCAGCGGATATGCAATTGTGCACCGGACAAAGAGAATCAGAAAGTGAGTTTAAGTGAGATTTTTGGGGTTTTACCCCTTTAATTCCAAAACACAATCAGAAGGGATAGAGAACGAAAATTTCATCCAGAGCAGTGAACTCTCCTCCCAAGGTAAGATTCTTGATTTCCTACCCTTACAATGAGTATTGTTGATACTAGAATTTTGTAGACCTTTAATGGTAGATTTTTGATTGGAGAAAACTGTAGGCTTTTAGACTAGGGCTGAATTATGGGGAGTTTATGGGGTGGCTTGATTTGATTTCTGAAGAGTATTGACCACTCCCCTAGGATTATTTGATTGAGAATGAGGTTTACGCGAGAATTAAGACCTAGAACTAAGTAGAATTGGAGGTTTACATTCAAAAGTTCCCTAAAGGGGAGGATTTGATCTTCTAAAACCCTTATTCGAAGAGTGAGTAATGAATTACTCTCTATTGTGTTGTAGATTTCGAGCATTTCAAAGCTGTGAGAAAGGGAAAGGCTTTGGTGGAGTAACTAACTATTCGTGTCCAAAATCGAGGTAGGTTATGGTTAAAGGGATTAGACCCTATATAATACCATATACATTGTGTGCAATGTTGATATATGGTTGGTCTTCGGAAATTATTTATTGTGAGAATTAATTATTGATAACTTGTTGAAAGAATGTGAGCATGATTTGGTGTTAAACTGTGATAACTGTTAAAATGGTATTATACGTTGTTAACAAGGTGGTTGTTGGTTTGTAACTGTTACTTAGAGGAGTAGATTGTAACCTCTTTTTTGTTAAATAATGCACCTTGATGTGTTCATTTGATGAGAATGATGTAGGAAAGTATTAATACCCTAAGATGAGAGGATCGTGCCTGAGGGGAGCATCCGGGTTAATGATGTTGTTTAGTGCCTCGTGTCTAGGGGAGCATCCAGACGAGCATATGAGTGGGAGCGGGTGCCACGCTGGCACAGTACATAGATTTCTAGAGTCCCCTGCAGGTCATGACTGGAAGGGAAAAAATAAGACCCTCTAGCATGTGTATACATTGTTTTTGAGGAAGAAGTGTTTATGGTGATATTGCGGAGGCATGTGCCCCACATATCACCATTTGTTTTATTTTTTGTTTTCTGTGTAACTTGTGAATGTTCGGATTGAGTATTTGCTAAGTGGATGAATTTAATTGATGATATGTAAGTGTGATGAAAAGAGAAAAGTGGGAAGAGATCCTAAATTCATTCCGGGTTAATGACTAAACATGTTGAGTTGTTTACTATGAATAGATGCTTTAAATTGTATATTGAGATGAATTGTTTCCATTTGATGTCAATACTTGCGTTATATCTGCAATGAGATGTAGAGTATGAACTGTTGTAAATTGTGAGCTGAAGAGGGTGCAGCTAAGTCGAGTTACTACCTCGAGCAGTATCGCTGCAGCGGAGCTTCTTTCACTACAGTGAGACCACTGTAGTAGTTATGTAACCGCTACAGCGTGAGACCAAATCCAGTGAGCAGGCCGGTTGTCACTTTTGTATAGCTAGTGCACGTAAGATGGTTTTTGTACTTTTATGTGATGTTGAGGACTTAGTTTATATCATGTTTGCGTTGATTATATGTTATTATATAAGGTCAGCGGATGATGTCTACCAGTACCGTGTTTTATACTGACCCTAAGCCTGCACTTCTTTTTTGAGTGCAGAATTCGATTCAAGTAGCTCCTCTCGTCCACACCTTTAGTCTGCAAAAGTTTTTTTGAAAGGTGAGCGGGGCAAGATGGGCTGATTCACTTCCTTTGAGAAGATTTCCCTCCTCCGGACATTGCAGTTTTCTTTTATTTTCTCTTTGGTTAAATATTCTATAACTATAGTCAGATGTCGAGGTACAATGATAATTAGGTCTTGGGATTATCATTTTGTTCATTTTAAGAAGAATTTATTCGTTTGATGTTTAGTTTTGTTTTTTTTAAGTTTTATTTCCTTATGAATGTTTGATGTCGAGTTAAGTTTTGAAAATCACTAGTTCGCCCATTTGGGGCTAGGGTGGGTGCCAATCACGGTCATTTTGGGTCGTGACACAGGTTGACTGATTTAGGGGATAAACCCAATACCGGGCACTTCCCCAGAATTTTCTCTCTATTGTTCAAACCCTAAGCATCTTAGTCTTTAGTTTAATTATATATTTACCCTAACGTAAGTACATCATAACCATCCATATTGTATTTGCATTGCTTGATATTTGTGTATCTAAACAAAGTCCTCATGGATATGACTCCAACACCTTGTTGGGTTATTATAATGCATCGACCGCATATACTCTCCTTAGTAAAGTGGATTCAAGGTGATATCAAATTTTTGTACCAATTATGATTTGGGTAGCATTCATCAATAATGACCCAAGGCTTTAAACCTTGTTTAATGGATTAACCTAGAATTTGATGAATCTAATTGGCAAACTGCAATCGGTTTTGATTTAAATCTTAATCAATTTGAGAAAATTATTTTAAATTAACATTGTTGGGGATATTGGGAGAAATCTAGCAATTGATTAAGTAGACTGCTTTCATATTTGTGATAAGCCCATTTTCGCTTCTTCCGGTTGAGTGATTTAGGGGGATTAATCCAATACGGGGACTCTTCCCTAGAATCATCTCTCTATTATTTAAACCCTAAGCATCTTAGTCTTTAGTTTAATTACATAGTTACCCCTAATCTATGTAGATCATTACCATCCAAATCATATTTGCATTGCTTGATATTTGTGGATCTAAAGAAAGTCCTCTTGGATATGATCCCAACTCCTTGTTGGGTTATTATATTGCATCAATCGCGTACACCCTTCTTAGTAAGGAGGATTATGGGCGATATCACTTAACATCTCAATACTTATCAACACCCCACTTTAATATCTTACTACTACGAGTCACAATGGTCATACAATGAGCATTTGGGCCTCCTCAATTTCCCTTGGGATTTACAATTGTATCACTTGGAAGTTTCCCCTTTTTATTTGGGTTGTGCTCTCTAGAAAGGTCTCTTATTTGTTGCCCGAATTTTTGGATGGAAGTCGTGTGGGAGCTATCCTTCAGTTAAACTTTTCAAGGATGAATCCAACCTTTGTTGATTTGGAGCACTTTCTCCAACATGCCTTCAATTTTTTAGCCTTCATGAAATGGCCCTTCCCTTTTCTTTGAGAACTAGAGGATAGCCCCTTGACGGAACATATAGGTTCAAGCTTCTATTCCTGAAATTTCCATTGTGTCAACCCATGGATCGAACCTTCATAGTCATTTCTACTATAATAACGACCTTGGTCTTGCAGTTGAGGTCTCCATTGACTCTGGTAGCTTGAAGGTGGATGACCTTGATTTGGTTGTCGCCTTGAATAATCTCCCGGTGCATTATTATTGTAGTAAGCACCCTCAAATTGCACCAGAGGTTGGTCTTGATATTGTTGAAATAATATATAGGAGGGCATCCATGCCCATATGGAGGAGGATCATCTTGCACTTCATCAATCATATTTACTTTCTTAAGCTCATTCTCGATCACTTTTTTGTAAGCAATGCAATATTGGTGGCCATGGCCACAACATTTGATCATGTTTTCGGTTATCCTTTAACAAATGAGTCATGGATAGGGAACCAATATGTATAACCCCACTTTGATCATTGGTCTGCCACACTTGATTGTGCTTTGCAATTCTATCAAAGATAATGGCAATGCTGTTGTACGTCTTGTTCATAAAGCATCCTCCTAGACACACAGTTTGCCATGGCCTGAGTGAGTGGATCCAATTTTGGTATAGAACTTCTCAAGAAGTATGTTCTCAGGGAACCTATGGGTGGTCACCCTAAGAACATATTGCTTGAACCATTTCCTAGCTTCAAATAATTATTCCCCTGGCAGTTGTCAAAAGTGAAAAATCTTATTATGTTGCTCCGTCTGTTTACCCAGGGGAAACCACTTTTTAAGGTACACATTGACTAGTTCTATCCAAGTTTCAATAGAATAGGGGGGTAGGCGGTGTAACCAGTCATGCCCCCCACCCCCACTAATGAATACTTGAACACTCGTAAGAGGATAGCATCATCAGACACGTTGCTCTGCTTGTGCATATTGCACACTTCCAAGAAATTTTTTGAATGTTTGTGTGGCTCGTGATTGTTTGAATTGTTAAATTAACCCTCCACCTTGAGTATGGTGTAAATTCTCCCATCTATTTTGAATGTGGGTGCAATGTCTCTTGGAGGTACTATTGCACTTATACAATTGATGTTATCATTGACTTCCACAAAGATGTTTTTCATTTCACCCGATGGAAGAGCTACCAATGTTATGCCCTGAAAGCCCAAAGATCAGACCTGGGAGTTTAAATGGAGAAAAACTCAAAACTGGCACCAGGTATTAGGATGGGTCGTGAGGTGACCCATGAGAGCAGCCTACGAGTCATGATGTGACTCGTGGGGAGGTCAGGTGAGGAGTTTGGAAATCTGAGAAACAAAATCTCCACGGGCGTGACCATGACTCATGGTCAGCACCCACGAGTCGTTGGGTCTTTCGTGGGGTGGGTGAGTAAGAAAATAAAAGAAGAGAGGAAGTGCACTTAACGGGAGGACCCCACAAATTCGTGGTCAGTCACCACGATTCATAGGGAGGGTCGTGGTCAGCTAATTGAAGAATCCTTGGTATTGAGGCAGTGTACATAACGAGTGGTGACCACGATTGTAACAAGTCGTGAAGTCTTCCATTATGAGATAGGAGACCTGATGAGCAGTGTATGTCATCATGCCACGAGTTGTGGCCATAGAGGACGAGTCGTTAGGTCCCTCGTTGGGACCATCTAGCAGTTATTTTCTGCGAGTTCAGTAAGGGCTTTTTCGTAATTTTTAAAATCCTAAGGCCTAAACTACATTGTTTTGAGTTATGAATGATGACTTTTAAAGGGGTAAAGTTCATTTTAGGCCTTATTCATTCACGCATGCAAGGTAGAAAGGTTAGAGAGGGTGATCAAGCTAGAGTTCTTCAATTCCTCTTCAATTTCTTCTTGGGCATTCAAAGAAGTGTAAGAATCAGCTACCAACAGGTATGTAGGGTTATGAATGGGTGATTTCTTTCACACCCATGCCCAAATCCCTTTCTAAATCATGAATGTTCTATGTCTAATCTATGGGGTTTTAACCCAATACATGAATTTCCTAAATCTTTGCATGGGTATGATTTAAATATTTTTCTACCATTGAATTATAAAGCATGGACAAATTTTATAACGTGTTCAATTAAAAATCATGTTCCTATCTTTGTGAATTAAAAACCTCATTGATGAAAGTTCATGAAAGATGAGATTTGTGATGAATGTATGATGATGATGAGATATTACGATGAAAAGCAAGTTTTCAAGCTACCCATATTTATAATCATTTTTTCGACATGAATTGAGCATTTTCAAGTATGATGAAGCTTTAGGTAGTGTCCACATATGATTGATGATTTCTCGAATTAAGCTTACAACATGGTTTTGGAGCGAAGACTCCCAATAATCTTTCAACTTGTGGTATGGTTTGAGTTAAAGCTTCTCATATGCATGATTTCATAATTGAGATGTATTTGATGATTGACCTTCAACAATAGATGATGTTGAGCTTCGTTGAATAACAGTGTAGAGCATATGCATATTTTTGGGAGTAATGTCTAGCACCGAGCAGGCTAAGGGTCGATCACCCTATGCCTCAGAACTACGCGTCAATGTAGGTTTATACTTATATGCATTACTTTGGGACCTCCCTTGTGAGCTATCCCCAGCCCTATTGGCCCACGAGCTTGATATCGATATCATTGTATCTTCTCTAGCTCTAGCAAGGCTTTGGACGGCTCTACCCACTTGAGTGTGATAGTTGGAATCACGTACGCTCTATCGTGGTACGTCGGTTAAAAGATGAGTCTCCCATTGTTCCTAATGATTTCAGTTATGCATGTTCATCATCCTTGAGATTTATACATTGATGCATGCTCTAAAGAAGGTTTGACTCAATGTTTAGTTTTACTTATAAACATCAGATTTCATCTTTGAGTTAATCGATTCAGTTATGATGATATGTTAAGTTATGATGAAATCATGATTTCATAAAGAATGCATGCAACCCTACTCTCAGATCCCTAATGTTTATGTTCACATTATGCATTGTCTTTAAATGATTTTAATTACATAAGCAGTTTTACTTACCTTTCATACTCGGTACATTCCACGTACTAACTACATACTCTATGTTGTATCATTTCATGATACAGGATACGACACTCAGGTTCAGCCCCGCTCTTAGCCCGTCTTCTGTGATAGCATCATACATTTTTGGTGAGTCCTCATCTCCCGAGGACTAAACTATTCAAATTTCCTTATGTATTTTTAGTTTCATCTTGTTGAGTTAGTTGGGGTCTTGTCCCATCAACTCGTCATGTTTAGAGGCTTTTCAGACATATGGGTGTATTCAGCTTTAGATTGTGTATTCTGATGTTATGCTTGATTTAGGCTTCCGCTATGATTATCTTGTTGATTCTTCTATTTTATTGATCGATTTAGACATATGTTCATGCCATGGGTTGACTTGGAGTCTTTCGGGGCTTCTTGTCCCGTATTACAGTCCGGGCCTCTGTTCGAGTCGTGACAAATATGGTATCAGAGAAATAGGTTTGAAGTGTCCTAGGGTGTCTGAAAGACACGTTAAGTAGATTTTTTTTCATGGGTGTGAAGTGCACCACACTTATGACGAAGAGGCTAGAAGACGTTTAGGAAAATGTTCCCTTCTTTCATGATCTATGTCGTGCGATGAAATGTCTCCCTATCCTTCTAATTCATGTTATTCGTGATTGCAGAATCGTGGCTCCCCGAAGAATGAATGGTAGAAGGAATGTGAATAGAGATGGCCATGAGGATGGCAATGGTAACGGGCACCAGCAAGCCCCACCAGTTCAGGAGCACAAGGCACCGGAGCCAACTGCCCATGCTGAGTTCCGGGCCACCATTCAGATGCTTACGCAAGCCTTAACTGCTCAGGCCAATCAGCATACGGGTGTGCATTTTATGCAACAGTGGCTCGAGTCAAGGAATTCCTTGAGAATGAACCCGCCAGAGTTCCTCGGGTCAAAAGTAGATGAGGTCCCACACGAGTTCCTAGATGATACTGTGAGGATCACCCAAATCATGGGGGTGAATAGAGTGGAGTGAGAGGAGTTGGCATCGTATAAGTTGAAAGGGGCCGCACATATCTAGTTTCGCCAATGGAAAGATAGTAGGTCCGTCGGAGCAGGCCCTGTCACTTGGGAGGAGTTCCATGTTGCATTCTTAGATCGGTTCTTTCCTCGGGAGATGAGGGAGCTGAAAGCAGCTGAGTTCGTAAATTTTTGAAGCAAGGGAGGATGACGGTGTAGGAGTATGCCCTTGAGTTCACCCATCTATTGAAGTACGCCCCAGAGTTAGTGGCTGATCAGAGAGCGCGGTTGAGCAGGTTAACCCATGGAGTAGTGGGCTATTTGGACAAGGACTGTAGGACCTCTATGCTTCACCAGGACATGAATTTCCCTCAGATAGTTTTGTACACCCAGCAGATAGAGGCGGCACATCTAAGAGATTAGGGAGGCCAAGAGGGCCAGGACCATGACCATAGATTCTCACAGCCGAGATCAGGTGGTGTACACTGAAAATAGACCCACCAGAGGTCATCAGCCCCAACATCTTCAGCATTGAGTGTGCCATCCAAATCTAGGCACAATTAAGGGGGCGAACATTAAGCTCTAGGGGTCACAGCAGCAGACCCGCAGATTCTGGTATTCCAGCTTACCGCAGGTGTGGCCGGGGTCACACAGGTTAGTGTTTAGTAGGTACAGTGCTTGTTTCATGTGTGGCAAGCCCGGACACATGCTTAGAGATTACCCAGTAGAGAGACAGGATCATGATGGGGGCTGAGGCGCAGCTTCTAGTCAGCAGCACCACCCATACGTTCATCACATCAGGGGGCATCTACTAGTACAGGTGGCCATCAGCGCTAGAACATATTCTATGCCTTAGCATCCCGCCAGGAGCAGGAGGTCTCCCCGGATGTTGTCACTGGTATGTTACGAGTTTTCCATCTTGATATTTATGCTTTGTTAGATCCAGGGGCTACCTTGTCTTTTGTGAAACCTTAAATGGCCAGTAGCTTCAGAGTCAGTCCCAAAGTCTTGTCAGAACCCTTCTCAGTTTCTACTCCAGTAGGTGACTCAGCTATAGCTAGACAGGTGTATAGAGGTTGCCCGGTCTCAATCCCTCAGAAAGTCACCCCACCAGATTTGATAGAGTTAGCTATGACCAATTTTGATGTCATCCTCAGCATAGATTGGCTATTTGCATGTTATGCTTAAGTTAATTGTAGAACTCAGGAAGGAGTTCATATTTTCGGGTGAGCCAATCTTAGAATGGATGGGTAGTTTAGTTGTGCCTGTAGGTCATTTCATTTCCTACCTTAAGGCTAGAAAAATGATCTCTATAGGTTGTGTGTACCATCTAGTTAGGGTTAAGTATGTTGAATCAGAGTCCCCGCCTATTCAGTCAGTTCCAGTAGTGTGTGAGTATCCAGAAGTCTTCCCAGATGATTTACCGAGAATTCCTCTCAAGTGAGAGATTGATTTTGGTATTGACCTTCTTCCCGACATGCAGCCTATATCTATTCCTCCCTACATAATGGCTCCAGCTAAGCTAAAGGTGTTGAAGGAGCAGTTGAAGGACTTGTTAGATAAGGGTTTCATTAGATCGAGCAAGTCTCTATGGGGTGCACCAGTTCTCTTTGTCCGAAAGAAAGATGGTTCCCTTCGAATGTGTATTGACTATCGGAAATTAAGCAAATTCACTGTCAAGAACAGGTATCCTTTACCCAAAATTGATGATTTATTCGACCAGCTTCAGGGTGCCAAGTCTTTCTCAAAAATAGATCTCAAATCCGAGTATCATCAGCTCAGAGTTCGAGAGAGTGACATCCCAAAGACAGCCTTCAGGACGCGGTACGGTCATCATGAGTTTGTAGTTATATCTTTTGGACTAATGAATGCTCCTGTAGCTTTTATGGACTTGATGAATAGGGTGTTCAAGCCATACTTGGATATGTTCGTGATTATGTTTATTGATGACATCCTGATATACTCTCAGAGCAAGGAGGAACATGCCGCTCATTTGAGAGTGGTGCTACAGACTCTTAAGGATCGCCAATTATATGTCAAATTCAGCAAGTGTGAATTTTGGTT
Organism: Datura wrightii; assembly: GCA_035772735.1. Taxonomy (NCBI): domain Eukaryota; kingdom Viridiplantae; phylum Streptophyta; class Magnoliopsida; order Solanales; family Solanaceae; genus Datura; species Datura wrightii. The sequence goes on from JASDFA010000007.1 coordinate 106,429,466, forward strand.
GAACTTTGTAGCATTTTAAGGTCATGTGGTATCAAGCGAAGGCAAAAACGGTGGACTTTCAAAAAATAGAGGCGGTGAAGAATTGGCCTAGACCGGTAAGTCCTTCGGATATTCAGAGCTTCTTTGGTTTAGCTGGCTATTATCGGAGATTTTTGAAGGTTTCTCATCGATTGCAGCACCTTTGACCAAATTGACCCAGAAGAAGGTCAAATTCCAATGGTCGGAGGCTTGTGAGAAGAGCTTCCAAGAGTTGAAGACTCGACTTACTTCAGCACCTGTGTTAACTCTATCGGAGGGTACCGATGGATTCGTGGTGTGCTGTGATGCTTCAGGAATCAAACTTAGGTGTGTGTTGATGCAGCACCGGAAGGTTATAACATATGCTTCTAAACAGCTAAAGGTTCATGAGAAGAATTACCCGACCCATGATCTTGAATTGGCCGCAGTGGTATTCGCCTTGAAGATTTGGAGATATTATTTATACGGGGTCCAAATGGATGTGTTTACTAACCATAAGAGCTTGCAATATGTGTTTCCCAGAAGGATCTTAATCTTCGGCAAAAGAGGTGGTTGGATCAACTCAAACACTATGATATGAGTGTGCTTTACCATCCGGGTAAGGCCAATGTGGTAGCGGACACACTTAGTACACTCTCTATGGAGAGTGTGACACATGTGGATGAGGGGAAGAAGGAGCTGGTGAAGAATGTGCATCGACTCGCAAGGTTGGGAGTTAGGTTGGTTGACTCTACCAATGGAGGTATTGTCGTTCAGAACGGATCAGAATCATCCTTGGTGACTGATGTAAAAACTAGGCAAGATGAGGACCCGATTTTAGTAAAGTTAAAGTAAGTCGTTTAGAATCAAAAGGTAGAGGTCTTCTCCAAAGGGGGAGATGGTGTGCTTCGGTACCAGGGTCGCCTATGCGTTCTAGATGTTGATGATTTGAGGAGCCGGATAGGCTCATGATCCAGGTATTCTATCCATCCAGGTGTCACCAAGATATACTGTGACTTACGAGAAGTCTATTGGTGGAATGGCATGAACAAGGATATCACAGAGTTTGTAGCAAAGTGTTTGAACTGTCATCAAGTAAAGGTTGAGCATCAAAGGTCGGGAGGCGTGCTTAAGGATATCTGTATTCCTACTTGGAAGTGGGAAGATATCAACATGGACTTCATCATAGGTTTGCCTCGCACTCATCGACAATATAACTCCATTTGGGTTGTGGTAGACAGGTTGACCAAGGCCGCTCATTTTCTACCGGTCAAAACCACAGATTTGGCAGTTGAGAGCATGCGTGATTGACTTCAAAGTTAGCTAGGATGAGCATTTGCCTCTTATCGAGTTTGGATACAATAACAACTATCATTCTAGTATCCAGATGACACTGTGAGGCTCTCTATGGGCGGAGGTGTAGATCGCCCATTGGATGGTTTGAGGTTAGGAAAGCGGGGTGATAGGACCAGATTCGGTTCATGAGGCTATAGAAAAGGTTCAGTTGATAAGGAACGGGTTGAAAACTGCCTAGAGTGGTCAAAAGTCCTATGCTAACGTGAGGAGGAGAGAATTAGAATTTGAAGTTGATGATTGGGTATTTTTGAAGGTATCTCCCATAAAGGGGGTGACGAGGTTCGAAAGGAAGGGGAAGCTTAGTCCCTGCTTCGTCGGCCCGTACAGGATAGTGAGATGTGTTGGCAAGGTGGGCTATGAGTTGGAGTTGCCCTCAGAATTAGCTTTCGTGCATCCTATTTTTCATGTATTACTCTTGAATAAATATTTGGGTGATCCAGCTCTAGTGCCCGATGGACAGTGTTAACGTGAAAGACAGCCTCAATTATGAGGAGGTTTTGGTAGAAATATTGGATTGTCAAGTTGGAAGGCTAAGGAACAAAGAAGTAGCTTCAGACAAAGTGTTATGGAGGAATCAGCATGTTGAGGGAGCTACTTGGGAAGCCGAAGCAGATATGATGGCTAGATACCCACATTTATTCTCTAGGCTCAGTTTCAACTTGAGGTATCAGTTTTTAGTTGAATAGATACCCATATTTATTCCCTAAAGCCTTGGCTAGATACCCACATTTATTCCCTAAAAACTGTATTTAGTTTTCATGTTTAGTTCATGTGTTCAAGTTTCTTTTATGTATATGGATGCGTATATGAATCATGAATTCAGTTCAGCTATATAGTTTGAATCGGAGATAGCCATTTTGTTAGTTTTCAACTTAAGTGATCAGTATTTGAATATGATGATTGCGTTTCTCTGCTTTTCAATATGTTTTCCAACATTCGAGAATGAACATTCCCAAAGGGGAGATAATGTTATGCCCCAAAAGCCCAAAGATCAGACCCGAGAGTTGAAACGGAGAAAAATTCAAAACTGGCACCAGGTATCAGGAAGGGTCGTGACGTGACCCGTGAAAGCATCCTACGAGTCGTGATGTGACTTGTGAGGAGGCCAGGTGAGGAGTTTGAAAATTTGAGAAACAGGATCCCTACGGGCGTGACCACAACTCGAGGTCAGTACCCACGAGTCATTGGGTCAGTTGTGGGGTGGGTGAGTAAGAAAAGAGAAGAAGAGAGGCAATGCACTTGATGGGAGGACCCCATGAGTCGTGGTCAGTCACTACGATTCGTGGGGAGGGTCGTGGTCAGCTAATTGAAGAATCCTTGTTATTGAGGTAGTATACATAACGAGTGGTGACCACGAGTCGTGGTCACCCAGTAACGAGTCGTGAAGTCTTCCATTATAAGACAAGAGACTTGATGAGTAGTGTACGTCATGGGTCATGCCATGATTCGTGGCCATAGAGGACGAGTCGTTAGGTCCCTCGTTGGGACCATCTGGCAATTATTTTCTACGAGTTTAGTAAGAGCTTTTCTGTAATTCTGAAGATCCTAAGGCCTAAACTACGTCGTTTTGAGTTATGAATGATGAGTTTTAAAGGGGTTAAGTTCATATTAGGCCCTATTCATTCATGCATGCAAGGTAGAAAGGTTATAGAGGGTGATTAAGCTAGTGTTCTTCAATTTCTTCTTGGGCATTCAAAGATGTGTAAGAATCATCTACCAATAGATATGTAGGGTTATGAATGGGTGATTTCTTTCACACCCATGCCCAAATCCCTCTCTAAATGATAAATGTTCTATGGCTAATCTATGGGATTTTAATCCAATGCATGAATTTTCTAATTCTTTGCATGAGTATGATTTAAATATGTTTCTACCATTGACTTATGAAGCATAGGCAAATTTTATAATATCTTAAATTAAAAATCATGTTCCTAGCTTTATGAATTGAAAAGTCCATTGATGAAAAGTTCATGAAAGATGAGATTTGTGATGAATGTATGATGATGATGAGATATTATGATGAAAAGCATGTTTTCAAGCTACCCATGTATAATCATGTTTTCGATATGAATTGAGTATTTTCAAGTATGATGAAGCTTTGGGCAATGTCCACATATGATTGATGATTTCTCGAATTAAGCTTACAACATGGTTTTGGAGTGAAGACTCCCCGTTATCTTTCAACTTGTGGTATGGTTTGAGTTAAAGCTTCTCATATGCATGATTTCATATTTGAGATGTATTTGATGATTGAGCTTCAATGATAGACGATGTTGAGCTTCATTGAATAACGATATAGAGCATATGCATATTTTTGGGAGTAGTGTCTAGCACCGAGCAGGCTGAGGGTCGATCACCCTATGCCTTAGAACTATGCGCCAATGTAGGTTTATACTTATATACATTACTTCGGGACCTCCCTTGTGAGCTATCCCTAACCCTATTGGCCCACGAGCTTGATATCGATATCATGGTATCGTCCCTAGCCCTAGAAAGGCTTTGGACGGCTCTACCCACTTGAGTTTGATAGTTGGGATCACGTAAGCTCTATCATGGTATGTAGGTTAAAAGACGAGTCTCCCATTGTTCCTCATGATTTCAGTTATGCATGTTCATCATCCTTGAGATTTATACATTGATGCATGTTCTAAAGTAGGTTTAACTCAATGTTCAGTTTTACTTAGAAACATCAAATTTCAGCTTTGAGTCAATTGATTCGATTATGATGATATGTTATGTTATGATGAGATCATAATTTCAGAAAGAATTCATGCGAGTCCTACTCTCAGATCCTTAATGTTTATGTTCACATTATGTATTGTCTTTAAATAATTTTACTTAGTTAAGCAGTTTTACTTACCTTGCATACTCGGTGCAATCCATGTACTGACCGCATACTCTATGCTATATCGTTTTATGATAAAGGGCCCGGCTCTCAGGTTCATCCTTGCTCTTATCCCTTCTTCTGTTATAGCATCGTACGTTGTTGGTGAGTCCTCATCTCCCGAGGACTAGACTATTCAGATTTCCTTATGTATTTTGAATTTCAGCTTGTTGAGTTAGTTGGAATCTTGTCTCATCAACTCGTCATGTTTAGAGGCTTTTCGGACATATAGGTGTATTTAGCTTCAGATTGTGTATTCTGATGTTATGCTTGATTTAGGCTTCTGCTACGATTATCTTGTTGATTCTTCTATTTTATTGATCGAGTTAGACATATGTTCATGCCATGGGTTGACTTGGAGTCTCTCGGGGCTCCTTGTCCCGTGTTATGGTCCGGGCCTCCATTTGGGTCGTGACATACCATTTGACACCTATTTCACAAATCAAAGCAAAGCATGTGTGATAGTGTAGATCAAAATACACAAACCATAATATGTTTCACTTAGTAGAACCAATTGCCTACATCCCCGATAATGGTGCCAAAATATGTATCGCCTAAATCTACCCCTCTTTGAGAGAGTGTACACGATTGTTGCAATATAATTTACCCAACAAAGAGTCGAAGTCGAATCCACAAGGATATAATATTGATTAAAACTATTAAGTGAGCAAATATATGATTGGGTGCTTTAGATGCAACTCAAGTTAATTGATAGAGAAAATTTAACTGAAGATCTAGATCTAAATGCAAAGGGGTAAACCAATAAGAGCTAAAACTAGGGATGTGCCCCCGCTAAGGATTGATTTACCTAGATCACTCAATTAGGTTCATCAATAATGGACTTCTTGCATATACAAACAATCACTAAGCAATCACTTGATGCTTGTTAACAATCAAGCTATGTTTATCTCAATCAATTTTTTCAAATTGACAAGACCAATATAAACCAATTGTAAATTGCCAATTAGATTCAACAAAATTTCTAAAGAGAATTAATCAAGGGCTATGCCTTGGGTTATTGTTGATTGATTCTACCCAAACCCTAATTGGCTCTTTCAAGAATAATTGAAGCATTTTGGCATGAATCGATGTTTTCGACCACCTATTTTAATTTACAAATCAAAGATCAATCAAATATTTGAAAGCTTATTATCAATTCATCCTAATTGAGATCATTAGGATTCACAACTTCATTGCGTTCACAATCCTAGATAAGAATTTTGTTGTACATGATTAGAGAAGAAGAAGAAAACATAAAATTAAACAAAATCAACTTACAACAGAACATATGAGAGAGAATTCCAAAGTATAAATAGAGATGTTCATAAAAGAATAGCTTCAATTATAATGTGTATTCTCTAGGAACTCTATTCTCTACCGGAATGTTTACTCTCTAAAAAAATACTAAGAATTCTATTTATACTAAGGTCAAAACCACAAGCCCAATTTAATCTCGGCCTGCCCAACTCACAGTTAGGGACCATATGATGGATTTATGGTTTGTATATTACATCACAAGTTGTTTGTTTCCTTTGCTTTATTAACGACCATAAATCAATCTACAGACCGTATTTGGATCTGCGGTCCGTGCCTACCCCTACTGGATAGAATCTCCAGAATGTCAACTCTCTGGACTTAAAATCATGACTTGATTTATGATCTATATGTTGCATTTACGGACCATATCTGCTATAAGTTGGAGTCCCTGGTTGCAAACTCTCTAAATCTCATTTTGTTATGCCATTTATTGTTTGTGAATTGCATTTATGGACCATTCCTGGCGTCTTACATTGCTAATAGACATGCAACTCTCTTGTTATACCCCGTAGAATTCTCGGCACCTAGACGACCTATTCGCATGTTGGTTAAGCATATTTGAAGGCCATACGTGCTGGAGAAAGGTCCGGGAAAAGATCGGACGAGAAACCTGTCGAACCATCGCGGAAGGAGCCGAGGCAGAGCCCCTCCGCGATGGCAGCGTGTCACGGAGGAGGGGCCTCCGCGTTGGCTCCGTGACACGTTGGCCTTGTCCAGGCCCAAGTATATAAAGCCCCACTTCGGTTTTAAATGATAAAAACATTTATAAACTTCCAGAAAACAGAGCAAACCAGTAGAGGGAGAAAAGGAACGAAGGAGATAATATAATTTTCGACCGATTACACTGCTAAACGTTGTCCAAACTCAGATTAACTCCAGATACTGAGGTATTTGGCAGCAGAGAGCATTCCTACGAATTCAGTTTCGTAAAATACGGCCGACGAATCATCGAGCCACCGAGCTAAGGTAAGTGGAATTGCTCTAAATTAGTGTCTATGTGTTCCTAGCTGTGAAGTGAATATTTCTCCCTTCTGGACCTCCGAAAAATAGCGAGTTTTCGACCGTCTTTCGATAAGCCTAAGTTTAGGCTATAAACTATATCGAAAGTGATGTTACTCTTTAAAGTAAAGCTGTATTTAGTATTAATTGACATATTTATGAATGCAGTTGGGAAGAAATAGTTGAAGTGCTGGTCGAGCCTCGTCCGACAGCTGGATAGTTCGAGAATAAGGTATGTGAAGCTAGTTTCCTCGGCAAGTTAGTAATCTTGGTACAGTACAGTAATTTAAAGGCCAGTAGAATATTCAGAAGCCATGTATGGTGTTTATTACGAATGTTGGTACGATATTACAAACATCATGTTATGATCAGCGTGGGACTTGCTAGCACGATATAGATTTTAACATAAGTGTTAGGAACTGCACAGCATGCTCAGTATGTGATGTGATATAGAATGTTACGATATCATTGTATTCAGTTGAAACCCAGTAAAGTAATGTAATATCTATAAGACATCTCAGAAATAGAACGATAAGTTAAAGTGAAGCTAGAAAGCATATTAGAACTAGTAAATAATGTTACTATAGAAGCTCAGTATACAGCATAGTTTTCAGCAGATATACTATATCATGTTCAGCATTAGACTCAATACAGTATGGCAGGAGATTATATCTACATATATATACTATTATTAGTCTCAGCATGTATTAAATACGTACATATCGCTATCACCAGTTCAACATGCAGTATGTACAAACACTTTATTATCATTAGCTTCAGTGTGTGGTATATGCAGATAGTATTACTAGTGAGACTGTTGTATTGTTTGGGGTTGGATTACCTAGCATCCATGACCGCCCAGGGTTAATAGTTGTATCGACTCGTCCGCCAGAGGACGAGGATACGTCACTCTATGGAGTGGCATGCCGTCCCACAGGGGACGAAGATGGGATGCCAGTTTTCCCCATATTTGTGCCTTGATCGGCCCTTATACACCCCCGTCGAGCGGATACGCCCGGGGTGTTGATTCAGGAGTCCTCCGGACTCAGGTACAGTTATAGTCAGGGGCTCAGCGAGCCCAAGTGCATACCCAAGGGACCGGCAGGATGCTTACAGGGTTATAGGAGATGGGATGACCGGGGTAGGGGTATAGATTCTGTGTTGGTTGTACCTCCCGGCTTATGGGGGATGGGTAAGGTTTGTGTGTGCTATGTATGTTATGATATGTTATACTGTGTTACAGTAGATACAAGTAGATCGACAGTAGAACGATAAATCCTCAGGTATGACTCCTACTCTTTCTAGTATGATTAAGAGAAGGTATGACTTACAATATCAGACAGTTAATCTATTCCTTCTACTGCAGTTTCATCAGTTATACTATTATTTTCAGATATTTCTTTCAATTATTGCTTTACATACTTAGTACCAGCGGTACTGACGCCCGGTGGGGCGCTGCATTACTTGCCTGCAGGTACTCATAGACGAGCAGGCGATACCACGTGATTCCTGTCAGCGATCGAGTATTCAGCTCCTGTTATCCGGAGACTGAATTCCAGAGGTGTATTTCATTTTCTTTTGGTTGTATAGTACGGGTAGGTCAGGGACCTATCCTGATCATTTCTATTACTATTCCTAGAGGCTTGCAGTCTGTATATATTTCCCTGTGGTTAGATGAGCCGGTCGTGTGAGACCGTGCAGTTGTATAGCTGTTAGTACTCTTTCTTTCTTTTATGTTGGTCGTGTGGGTCCATAGTTTGCCAGTAGTGGTGACCTTGCCGGTCACGTAGCTTTTTAGTACTTCAGGATTGAGTTATAGATAACTAAACAGCATGGTGGCCTTGTCGGCCCGCATAGGATTCCCTAAATTGATATGTTTCTGGTCAGCTGTCAGTACAGGTATAGGAGGCTATAGGCCAATGGGCTGGGGGCTGTGTTTACAGCCGTTATATAGCCCTTTGTTTCTAGAAATGTAAGTTGGAGCCAGCCAGGCACCAGATGTGCCCAGGCTTAGCAGTCCAGCAGTACAGGTCCTAATAGGGCACCAGGTGCCAGTCATACCCCCCAAGGCAGGGTGTGACATCTCTGAAGTCTATCCACCATTGAATCCATGAACCACACCTTGCATTTGGTTCATCTGTTTTATATTTTTGGCTCAAGTGTTGGGATTGATGCCTCTTTCGTCGAATTCATTAGGATTCCTGAAATTTAGAAAAATAACACTAGTATTTACTTAAATAAGTACTTAAAGACATGCAAAAATCTATGAAAAGAAGTACAAACATGTCGTAAAAACCCGACACACCATACATCGAAATACTCCAAGTAGTGAGCTTAGATTTAAAAGTCAAGTGATCCTCTTGATCTTTAAGATTAGACAAAGTTTTGTTCCTCTAGATTGTGAGATCCCTGACTTCAGAGGTCAAAACCTCTATGCGCCAGTCTGAGTTATTCATGGAAAACTTTTTCTTCTAAATTATGACGCGGGAAAGATTCAATCGACGCAGTAATTTCACCTCCTAGGCAGTCAGCTCAGCATCCTTGGCTAAAAGCTCAGAGTTGAGATGTTGAAGATCAGTCTCTAAAGAGATTTCTTTTGAATACTCAGTTCCAAGAAACCTCTGAAGTTCGATGAAACTCCTTTAGAGAATTCATTTTGTTGAAGAGTTTCTTGGCCCGTAGGCTAAACACCTCTCTTTTATGTTCTGCTAAGTCTATTTCTTGGAAAGCGAGCTCACGCTCTATTTTGCTTTTTCAAGATCAGCCTTCAATTTAGAAATTTGGACAGTGAAGATCCTTTCCCCAACCTCTTATCCAATTCGACATCCAATTTAGAATCTCGCATTCTTTCAAACTCAATTGGACCTTGAGCTCTTTATTATTTTCAAGACTAAGTTGAAAATCTTCACTGATCAAATTTCTAGCCTAAAAATTGGCAAATAAATAAGTATATAAATCAAAATATTTGAGAACAAGGGGAAAGTTAAAATCTTACCCGAGAAGTGGTATTCATTCCCTCATTGAAGAGGTAGTTCTCCAAAAGATCAATCATTTTTTTACGAGATCAGAGATTAATGGACATAGATAGTTGGCAATGCCAATCAGTCTAGAAAGAAAATTGGTATCCGTTGGAATGGTTACCAGAGCGAACCTTATTTAATTTGAATTTTTATTGGAATAAGGAAATATATTAATAAGTTTAGATTGTGAGGAACCACGAGTCCGAGAAGTCTTGGTTGTTGAAGACAACCTCCTCGAAGGAACCTCTGAAAGAATTGGCAGGTCAGCTTCATTGAATTAGTCCCAACTGATGATTTCGGCCCACTAGGTATAGGATCCTTGGCTAAACTCAACCTAAGCCTCTGGGTGACCAAGGTCTCTTCATCTATATCTTAATTCTTCTCGACGAGAACCACATATAAAATTGGATCAAAATGACGAGGAGAGATTAGAGCTCCAGGAACAATAATAGTTCTGGAGGAGCTTGTTTTTCAACTTTTCTATTTTTCCAGAGAGGAGTATCAGTAGACGAAGAAAAATATCTTCCAAGAAGCAACAGAATCTTGAATTATCTTCTTTTTTCTTTATTTAGGAAATATGTCAGGCAGAAGCTAGAGGGTCAAGCACCAAATCGGCTATTTGAGATTTTCACAAACCTCTTACGCAAACCTATCAAATATCATAAAAGGTTAGGAAATGATATAGAAAGGAAAGGAAAATTCTAGTAAAGAAAAATGTTCTTACCTTAGTAAGAAGCCTTTCATCGACATTTGGAATTATCTCCCCCAAGTTCATTCTTCCAAAATGAAAATATCTAAAATGGCCTTGACCTACTGAGGAGATCTATAATAGTATTTGAGATCCAGATGATAGTTGTTTTTACAAACAAAGAGAATGAGGAGTAGAAATAAACCAGACAAAACGCGACAAAAGAATCTAAATAAAGAGATAAAACTTAAGGCTCAAATTTCATGTCTCTAAAAATGGAAGATCTGTCTCTAGAATGATTTTGGCAATGGGTACAGTAATAAACCTCTCTATCCAGTGATGATCATTGTCCTCATCTAAACTGGAGAGTATGCAATTTTTTCTCGCTTGAAAAGGATCATGGCCACACCTTGAAAGAGTTTAGGGGCATAGAGATGGATAAAATGGCTAAGTATGAGGAGCACATGAATGTTCATCACTTTAGAGACCCTATCCATCAAAATACACATACATGCGATGGCTGCCTCCATACAGAAGGACCGATTTGAGCAAGAAAAGTTTCATAAACATTTGCACAAATCTAAGATTACCGGATTTATGGTGGGTTGAACCCTAGGGTGAAAGAAAGGTATTAATGTTGGACTAACCTAACCTTGGTAGTAATTCTATCTTTTCCCCGAGAGCTAAGATCTCAGAAAGATCTTACCAAAAATATTTCTTTTTGACAAGATCAAGTTTTGTTGATTTAACAGTAGAATAAAATTTTTGGGCCAACTCACCCCTATCACTTTCAGTAGAAGGGGTTCGAGTAGCACATTCGTTCTTGAAGGTCCAATGACTAGGAATAATGAATGAAATAGTGGGTTGAGCAATTTTATCACTCACGACCATTGGTGGTGAAGCAACAGAAGAAGAACCACTGCCAACAACAAAAGAAAAAGGTTGATCATAAATTGAAGTCATTAGAACGTAGAAGATGAGGAGATCAAAGAAAGAGAAGGAGAAATTAGATTGAAATTTGAAGCAAGAAAATATTGAAGAAAGTAATGTATAGAAGATGGATGAAGCAATGAAATTTTTTAGCAAGGTAAAGGATTAAAAAGATTCAAATGGTTGTTTAAAAAGATAAAAAAGAGTGGCTAGCATTTAAAACAAAATTGACTGCCATCTCACAGCGACTCTTTGAAAACTCAACTTGTTTAGAGTCTAGTCGTATTGCGACGTGTGGCCAAAAGTATTAGTAAAAAATGATTCAAGAAATCAAATGGAGTTTCCCCACTTATTGATGGATGAAAAAGCTTTTAGATAATGGAGGCAAGAGTAATCGTTAATACTTGCTAGAAAAATATAAGGTTTCAGTCTGAAAAGTGTGGAGACTATCTATATAAGGTAAAAATGGGTTAGACATGTGGATAGGCTAAAATGAAGACATATGGTCAGAAAGATGAATATGCAAAGTGAGATAGAAGAATACACGTAGACACATTCTATAAAGATACAATGTCGGATAAATAATGCACAGTCAATATTACGAAGGGAATGATAATATAGTCTACTGGAGGAACTGATTCGACTGTGGACAAAACATCTGGAATAAACAAAATAAGATAAGACAGTTGTTATAGGATCATTCTGAGTCAACGTTATCTGTTACTTTAAGAGTATTCAATGAAATATATTTGTCATTTAAGAAGAATCAATCTACAATGATTTTTAGGCTTTAAAGCCTTAAACCTAACAAATTCTACAAATAGGACAACCCTTGTTCCACAAAGATGATCTACGCATACACAATACATACAACCTTTCTTATTTGTGTTCTTAACATTATATTAAACACTTTCTCATCAATCATTATCATTCTGATCAACGGACGATCATCTGCTTATTAATGAAATCATCATAAGCTTAAGCCACCACGATATTTTTTATTTATCGTTATTTAATTACTTAATTAATACTTTATTTCATCTTTCTAGGTCACATAATCCATATATCCTTTAAACCTCATTGTAAATGTAATTGTACTTAAACAATAACATAACTATTTTCAACTAAATATACAGGCTCATAATTTTTTGCTAAATGATATTTGGCCCTTTATCTAAGTATTTTTAAAAGAAAAATGGGAAAATACCAAGTTTGAACGAACCTAACTACCTAGAATGGATTATAGATTACAATCTTATAATAAAGAGAAAGATTCAAAGATGGGCCTAATTTCACTCAAATTCAGGAGAATAAGAGGCAAATTGTACCTCCTACTATTTTGATCTCTCAATCACGTGTCCTAAAATTATCGGTTGTAATAGCAGAATTCAATTAATTATTTTCATAAAAAAAGTTAGTGAATTCTCTATTACTGGTGGAAGAATATAGAGTTTTCTTTGTTGTTTGTTTAATCTCAATAACCAAGAGATTGGGCAGAAGAGCTTTCTTGTTGAATTTTTTTCTCTGCCATTTCTAATTCATAACAAAGTTATTGAGATCGAATTTTAAGCCTTCAAATAAAAGCAACGAAGACAATAAAAAATAGAGAAAAATGGCATTTACAGGAACCTTGGATAAATGCAAAGCTTGTGATAAGACTGTTTACTTTGTTGATTTGTTATCTGCCGATGGAATAACTTATCATAAATCGTGTTTCAAATGCAGCCATTGCAAAGGCACTCTTGTGGTTGGTGCATCTTCTTTACTATTTTTTTATTTCATTTATTTTAGTTTGTACTTGTCATGACATGGATAGAATTTAATATAATCGGCCATAATTTATTTAAACTTGAGGTGTGGTTATTAATGTTGTTCATGCAACATTCCACATTCATTTTTCTAGAAATTAACTAAGAAGTTTATCCTTTTTATCTCAAAGTTTTCTTTCCTTTTTATCATCTCATTTTCTTTTTTCTTTACCTTCTCATCTCTATTCTTAAAAATTTCTCTCTCCACACCCTTTCTTCCGCCCAACCCCACAACAACAACACATATACCACCAAAAGTTTCCAAAATATCCTTCTTTCTCACCTCAAAATAACAACAACAGATATTATGCTTTAATTTCAGACAACTAATTTTCAGAATAGATTATATGAAGCTTTAATAGCTATGTCGCTCCATTTAAGTGTATCACGTATGAGTAGTTCTATAATGGGTGTTAATCTGCATCGGTCTTCCTTATTTATTCAGACTTTGGCTAAAGAATTTAAGTCGTTGTTCAATTGATCATGAGATCAACATCACCTTCTCTTTTGTTTCTTTTTTTTTTTAAATATTTATATTATTACATAGAATAATCTGACGTTTGATTTAATGTGATGTAGATGAGCAATTACTCCTCCATGGATGGAGTCCTCTATTGCAAGACTCATTTTGAACAACTTTTCAAGGAGTGTGGAAATTTTAGCAAGAATTTTCAGACTTGTGAGATATTATATTCCTATAATCTATCTGATACATTTATTAAGCTTCTTTACCAATCAATTTATTTATTTTATTAATTTTATTTTTATAATTAACATTTCAGCGGCTAAGCCTGACAAGGAAAATGTATTGGTACGTTATGCTTGTTATGAACTACATTTTAATTGAGTTTTATTCTACAATGAAAATGTAAATGCAAATATTTTTCATGTTTCTTTAATTCATCCTAATTTGTAAAATTTTGTGTAGACAAGGACTCCAAGCAAACTTTCTGCCATGTTCTCTGGAACTCAAGACAAATGCGCAGCCTGCACCAAAACAGTCTATCCACTTGAAAAGGTTTAATTTATAATCATTTATTTTTTACAAAAACATATAATTTACTAATTACAAGTGTGTTTGGAATGATAAAATATATTTTTAATGAAAAATAAAAAATATTTTTGTGTGTTTTGTGTTGGGCTGGTAAGTGAAAAACGTTATCCATAAAAATATACTAAAAATTAATAATAATAATAATAATATACATCGTAGAGAGTTTTTATGAAAATTAATGCCTAAGTATTAGTTGGAAAAAGATAGTATGAAATTAAAAGTTAAAAAGAGTTGTAAGGAAAATGAATTCCGCCGAAAGTGAGGGAATTTATTTTCCTCTTTCAATGAAATTTTTTTTTGAGTGATATTTTTGTTGTAAGGGGGGTGTGGGGAGGGGGGGGGGGGGGAGGGGCGCTCTAGATCACTCAAATTCCTCTTGAAGACAAGTAGAGAAAATAATTTTTCTTTATCTCAGTCTACTTGCTTTCTCAATCAATGGTTTTATCTTTAAAGACAATTGGATTTCTACTAATTTGTCTTACAAAAAATGACGATAATATCTAGGTATTCATAGGATTATCCTAGCATGCACATGATTTAGTACAAGTATTATTATTTATTTTTATTTATTTCATTTTTTCTCAAATACATGTACTCAGTCATACATGTATCCTTATATTAATATCCTAAATACTTGAACTAACTAAATTCATGTATCATACAAATCAAATTTTTCTTTCATCTTTCAAGACAAGTTTCACATTTTAACACTCCCTAGAGGACCTTGTGGTTGAAATTCACAAAATATTGCTCAACTTTTCAATTTTTTCTTGCTCAATTCTTCTATGATTGTACATCAATATTTTTCTTCATTGTTCGGATGGTTTTGATCAATCTTTTTAAAAATATCTTCACCATCTTATTTTCTTAGATCCTTATTATTTCAGAAGATGTTTTAGAAGACACTTCATTAGTTTCATCAAAACATTCCTCTTCACACGTGCTCTCCTTTTTTGGAGATTCCTCTGTTGCATGAGGAGTTATTCTTCACCATTTTCTCAATTATCATATTTATTATAAAAATATTTTTATTTTCTATAACAATAGATAGTATCTTAGAAGTATGCACTTCCTCAGGAATCTTTTCTGTATATATTCATCAAATCTAGTGTTATTAGATTAGACGACATGCTTTCTCATATTTCAATCATAACTATGTTTATCTGAATCTAAATATCAATTTGAGTCACTTTCTTCAGAATTGTCACTCATCTTCATCTTTTCTTGAGTTTCATAAAAAGGAACTTCTCTGATATCTCTTCATCAATTCCTTGATTGATGATAGTGTAATTTTTCATATTCATCTTTCTCATGGCAATAATATCATCTTCTACCTCTCTTTTAAGATTTGGCTTCATGCAGCTACTTCGTAAGTGATTGCTTCATCAAGGTTTGCAACCTTGCTGGGCTCCTAACCCCCAAAAAATATTCTTCAAAAGTTGTTAACTTTTAAAATCTTGATAGTTTCACCTACCAAAATAATTTCTTTAAGTTGTTATATCTGTAGCACAACATTCTCATAGATACAGTAGCTAATCGCATACATATTCATTCTCTTGAATCATTTGAAAAGAACATATTCTCCACAACATACTCAAGATAAGTGGCTCGGATATCAAACATTGATTAATTCCTCAATCACTCAAATTCTTCTTTAAGACAAGTGGAGGAAATGAGTCATCTTTACTTTACTCTACTTGCTTTCTCTTAAATGATTTTCTCTTTGAAGTCAAGTGGACTTCTACCAACTTGACTTATATTTTCGTTTATCAAAATGACTATAATATGTAGGTATTTATAGGACTAACCTAGCATTACCTAGCTAGTTTAGTACATGTATCATCATTTAATTATATTCATTCTCTTTTTTGCCAAAGACCTGTATTCAACCATACATATATCCTTACATTAATATCCTAAATTTATGAACTAACTAAATGTATGTATCACACTAATCCAACACACTTTTCTTCTACCAAGATAAAGTTCATATATTAACAATTCTCTATAACCAAACACCAAAAAATCTCTTTCTTGCAAAAAATATTTTCTGACTTTTGCCATACCGAGCAATTTGTGCCCAAGGTGGATATAGTTTGCCGAAAACCGTGTCAAGAGATACCACTTCGACGGATATCTTTGCTATATATGTATATATAATCATTAAGAAAAATAAAAATATTAATATAAATATAAAAGAATGACACTATTTTATTATTATAGTGATTTATCATTTATTCACTTCTTTAAATATTGATATTACATACAAAAAATTCTTTATACGCCATTGCCACTATAAATATTATAAGGGAAAAAATGAATATATGATTGATAAAATGAATCATTAAATTTACGTCAGGTGACAATGGAGGGAGAATCATTCCACAAGTCATGTTTCAAATGTGCTCATGGAGGGTGTCCTCTTACACATGCAACTTATGCTTCACTTGATGGAATTCTCTATTGCAAGCACCATTTTGCACAACTCTTCATGGAGAAAGGAACTTATCAGCATGTCCTTGAGGCTGCAAATAATAAGAAGAATGCTGAAGCAACAACTAGTGAAGTATCTGAAGAGGAGGCTACTAAGGAAACAACAGATGAACAACCAGAAAAGGAGCCTGATGAGGAAGAGTCACAAGAATCCTAAGATATATATATATTGGATCACTGATCAATTGATTTTTTCAAAAAGAAGGCTAAATTTGTTTTGTGTTTTTGATCAGTAAATAAAGCTTTTTCTTTTCTTTTTATGATCAATAGACAAATTCTCTTGTTGTAACCAAATTTCTTGTCTGAATTTTTTTCTCTCTTTGTTGAGCTTGTAAACATGTTAAGAAGATATACACTATACAAATTTAATCATGTTAGGTAATATTAATTTCCCTCATCTATGCATCCCTCCTCTATGTAGCACAAATTCTTCGAGTTTAACTTTTATATATGGATAATGCAAAAAAAAAAAAAAAAAATTAAAAAATTACACTACAAAAAATATAGATAAAGTGTGTAAAAGGACTGCAGCAAGGAAATGGCAAGTTAAAATATATATATATACACACACAAAATATATAATATATAAATAAAATTATGTTTTATTATTAGTTTTGTATTCTTATGTATTGAAGTTATTTTAGAGTCTTTTACTTATTGATACAATTATCGCATTTGGTTAATTATGTTGAAAGCAAATATACCGATATATGATTTTTTTTTTAAATAATGATCAGATTTCGCATTAAATTTTTCAGTAGATTATAGGTTCATAAATTTATTTTATTTTTACTGAACATATAGTGACATATGGAAAAGAAATTGAAAAATCAATGAAAAATATATTTTGTGAACTGACACATTTAATTTGATCTAAAATTAACTTTTACACAAATGCCCCTAAATAGCACCACAATAAAATTTATCTGCATTTAGTATTTACATCAAATTCTAAATATATGACATGTGCTTGCATATAAAATTTTCTCATTTAATAAGAGTTAATTCATATATATTCTTGCCTTTCCTAAACCATAATCATTTTAAATTTATATGATTTGGTAAAAATGCAAGATGCAGATATGTTTAACTACACCACCATCGTTTACCATTAAAATGACACAATTGAATTTATAAATATGCTTCAAGAATACGCGGATTGAGATGACCAAAAAATGAGATTGTTGTTAATTAACTTGCTCAAGTAATACTTAGAAGCCATAAAAAGGAACAAGGAAAAATAAATTAAATAACAATGACGAAACAAGTAAGTAAATTGAGCATGAAATCTGGCTTAGCTGGCTAGAAATATTATCAGAAAAGAAAGGAGCTATATTTTTCCAAATCAATGGAACCTCTGATTACAAAGCTTTAGTATATTGCCAGTAAATAAATGAAAATCAGCTGACCTACAATAAGAAGATAAAGAACCTTTTATAGTAAAACCTAAAACCTTAGAGAGCACCATCCACTAATCTCACCCCCCTTCAAGTCCCATATATTCACGTCTACTTCAGTTATGTAATAATTGGCGAAAATCGCAGGTCCTTCATGGTTGGACTCCTGACCTTTTCATGATCGATCACAACCTGGTGTTCCATGCTTTTGAAGCTAAGCGAACTTGCTCACATGATACTGAATTTAACTATCTCAACCCC
Organism: Datura wrightii; assembly: GCA_035772735.1. Lineage (NCBI taxonomy): Eukaryota > Viridiplantae > Streptophyta > Magnoliopsida > Solanales > Solanaceae > Datura > Datura wrightii. The sequence continues at coordinate 106,447,670 of JASDFA010000007.1, forward strand.
CAATCTTTTACGAACAATATTACCTTCCTGACCATATTCAAGGATAATATCCAATATCATCCGTGTCGAGTCATGTCTAAACTGTCTCTTTTTTTTCATGTGTCCTTTTTTGATTTGCGCATGTATCTTGTGCGGATTTTACCCCATACATATAGTATCCCTATTTTTCAGACACATGCAGAGCCAGAACCTAGAAGTGGAAGAGTTTTCAATTTCTTGGTGAGAAAGTGTATAAAAAGACCCCTGACATGAATAATTTTTTGTTTAAATCTCAAAGAAAGGTATAAGTTAAATTTTTCAGTCATTTCAATCCTTTTCTTTTAATTCTAAGAAAGAAAAATCTCATTATCTTTAATAAGTAAAGTAGGCAAATCTATAGGTCCTTAGTAGCATTGATAAAGAAAAAGGAGCCATTGGACCTTCTCCTTATTTATTAGTATTAGAAAAGTTGCTCGAGGACTTCTAGTGGGAATGAAAGACACCTGTGACTTAATGTGCGCCTCCTTACATTAATTACACTGAGTAGTGTCTTTCTCTGATGGGGCAACGTTCATAGTTTTTTATCGCAATTATGACTCCTCTTTCTATTTAAACTCATGAATACGTTGAACGACATTCTCAATTGTTGGCATATTCAGAAGATGTGAAGCATTATTTTCTAATCCATCATATTTTTCTGAATTTTTTATTAAAATAAGTTATAATTCAAATCAATTCACTAAAATAATATATTTTTTAAAAATTTTACAAAACTAGAAGAAACACTACAAAAAACAGATCAAAATCGACGGAAAAGAACCAACGGACAACATTGGTCCCAAAAAATCAAGAAAATACCGATTTTGTCCGTCAGTCTTTGTCATTTTAAATTATTTTTTTATTATTTTATTGTTAAACCCCACGTTGTCCGTTGGTTTATCCCTCGGTATTTTACGCGGACTTTTTCAAGAAATTGATAACCGCCGGATACGGTCGGTTTATATTTTAAAAAAATTTAAAAATATATTAATTGGCCGACGAACAACATAGTTTTTGTTATAAAATAACTATTTATATAAAGATAATATATTTGAGAGTATTATTTTTAATTTAATTAAAAATACCGACTGACAGTGTCGACGTGTCCGTCGGTTTTTCAATTAAATGAGTTGACCCAATCTTGACCAAAGAACCGACGGACTAACCGAAAATGTTCGTTGGTTTATTCAATATAATCGCATAGACAGCCCTTTCTTCCCTATTTCTCTCTTGTCTCTCATTTTCTCTAAAAATCGCACTATTACCGGCGCACCCACCCCACCAGCGAACCACCACCCAGCCCACCGTCCTTCCTTCCCAGCGGACCCACCCCACCGGCGAACCCATTTCCCCGCCCTCGTACCCTACCCACTGCCATTAGCAAGGTTAGGGTTTGTTATTTTTTCAATTAAATTTTTATTGTTAAATTTTAGGTTAAAGTGTTATTATTATTGTTAAATTGTTAGATTTTATTATTAAATTGTTAGATTTTATTGTTAGATTTTAGGTTAAATTGTTAGACTTCATTGTCATTGTAATTGTTAAGTTATTATATTCATGATAATGTTATTAGTTAGATTTGTCAGATTTTGTTGCTAGTTTGTTAAATTTTATTGTTAAATTGTTAGATTTTATTGTTAATGTTATTTTTAGGATTGTTAATTAAGTTTAGTTGAAACTTTGTTAGATTGTTAGATTTCATTGTTAAATTGTTAGATTTCATTGTTAATGTTATTGTTAGGATTATTAGGTTTAGCTGAAAATTTTGTTAGATTGTTAGATTTCATTGAACAATTGTTACATTTTATTGTGTTTGAAACTTTGTTACAAGTTAAGTTAGAAATTTATGAAAAATAACTATTAAAATTTAATAATTCAAAGTTTTAATAATAAAATTTAACAATAACAATTACATATCAAAAATAATATAATAATTAAAAGTTAATAATTATTAAAATTGTCACGCCCCGTCTTGGGAGGCATGACTGGCACCTGGTGCCCTACTAGGATCTGGACTGCTGGACTACTGAGCCTAAGCACTTCTGGTGCCAGATTGGCTCTAATTCTAGATTTATGACAACAACGGGCTATATAACGACTGTAAATACAGCCTCCGGCCGACAAGGCCTACAGCCACCTGGAGGAATATAACAGCTACCCAGAACAACTGAATATAAGGGAACCTATGCCGGCCGACAAGGCCACCATGCTTACTAGTTCATCTGAGAAATGAAAACAAGTACCAAGCTACTATGTGACCGACAAGGTCACCACTACCAACTGAATAAGGCCCCACACGGCCGCTGCATACAATTGAAACACACAAATGGCCCCACACGGCCTACACAGCTAACAACAGGGGATATAAACAATCTGCAAGCCTCTAAGAATAGCAAGATGGTTGGGACAGGGTCCCGGCCTACCCATACTGTACAAATAAAAGGGAAGTCAACCTTTGTCTTTCAAGCTCCGGATGAAAGAAGCTGAAGGCATTGTACGCTGGCTGAAAATATGAGGGATCTGCTCCTCGTCTATGAGTACCTGCAGAAAAGTAATGCAGCGTCCCAAATGGGCGTCAGTACCGCTGGTACTGAGTATGCAAAGCAACAAATGAAAGTACTGAATGTAAATAATAAAACTGATAGAACTGAAGTAATAAGGAAACAGACTAAAACTGACTGGAAATGTGCATTCAAGACTGTCCTTAACTACACTGAAAGGAGTAGGAGTCCTACCTGGTAACGTGGCACTCTACTGTATATCCATCTATATCTAGCATAACATAGCATAACATAGCACATATGAACCTTACCTAGCCCCCATAAGCCAGAAGGTACAATCAAAACACAATCTATACCCCTACCCCAGTCATCCCATCTCCCCTAGTAACTATAAGCATCCTGCCAGTTCCCTGGGTATGCACTTGGGCTCGCTGAGCCTCTGACTATAACTGTACCTGAGTTTGGAGGACTCCTGAAATCAACACCTCAAGCGCAAGCGCTCGACGGGGGTGTATAAAAGCCGACCAAGACATAATATGGGGAAACTGGCATCCGATCTTTGTCCCTAGCGGATGGCATACCACTGCGTAGAGCGACGTATCCTCGCCTTCTGGAGGATGAGTCGATACAGCCATTAACCCTGGGGAGGTCATGGATGCTAGGTAATCCAGCCCAAAACAACACAAGCAAGTCTTAACTGATAATAGTACTGCATACAATACATGTTGAAACTTATAATAATACTGTATATATATATATATATATATATATTCTTTGACATGTTGTACTGAATCTAGTACTGGAACAAGATATAATATTGCTGGAATATTCTGCTGAGAATCATGTTATTCAACTAAGTTCCAGGCTAAATACGAGTTAATATTTCTAACGGGCGTTACTACATTCATACTAAACATAATATACGGCTTATGAAACATTCTATTGGAATTTGTAACATTTTACTATACTGGAACTACTAGCTTGCCGATAGAAATTGGCGTTACATACCTTAACTGCCGGCTTCCTGATTAACTGGCGTAGCTCGGCTAATATTCAGCTATTTCCCCAACTGTATTCATATTCATGAAGGAATAGAATTAATTCTACTATTATTTTGGAGAGAAACCATATGTACGAATATATTTACTGTCTATTCTTAGACTTACCGAAGAACGGCCGAAAACTTGCAATTTCTCGAGAGTTTAGAAGGGAGAAATACTTACTTTAATGCCGGGAGTGTATTAACACTAGTTTGGAGTAATTCCAATCACTTTGACTCGGCGGGTTGCCGCTTCGCCGGGCGATTCTCGCGAAACTAACTCCGTAGGAATACTCCCTGCAGCTTTATACTTCGGTAGCCGAAGTTAATTTGAGTTTGGATTGCGTTTGACGGCGTAATCGGATGGAAATCTACGTTAACCCTTAGTCCTCTCTGTTTTCTGGTCGTTTTCACTGAAAATAATATAAGAAATGACTTAAAAATGAAGTGGGAGGCCTTATATACTTGGGGCCTTTAAGTCGCATTTGTCGAATGCGACTTATAAGTCGCATTTGCCTTGCGACGCTCCGACTTGGCGCTTGTCCGGTCTCTCCCCGAGCCTTTTGTCGCACGTATGGCATTTTAAAACTCTTAACCAACATGCGAATAGGCCAACTAAGTGTCAAGAACTTATGGGGTGTAACATCCTTCCCCCTTTAAGAACATTCGTCCTCGAATGTTAACTTCCGTTTACAGAAATTTTAACTTGCTCTACCTTTTCTGGAAAAATTTTGGCAGAATTTCTCCCATAATATGGACTATCTCAAAACTCCTGAAACGCAGAAAAGTCCAATACATGTACTCCATATAATACTATAGCATCCATTACATAATAAACTGAAGTCAACATCTCACTCATACACATGAATATAAAGCAACTCATAAAAAAGCAATATCAACATACCTCTGACTAACTAAGTCTGAAATAACTGAGGGTATCTGGCTTTCATATCTTCTTATGCTTCCCAAGTCATTTCCTCTCGATTCCTGTTACGCCATAATACTTTGACAGAACCAATATCTTTAGTTCTTAATCTGTGGATCTGCTGGTCTAGTATGGCTACTAGAACTTCTTCATAGGCCAATTCCTCTGTAACCTGAACATCTTGGACTGGGACAATTCTGGAGGGATCTCCTATGCACTTTCTCAGCATTGATACATAGAAAACTGAGTGGACAGATTCTAACTCTGGAGGTAAGTCTAACTCATATGCCACTTGGCCTATTCTTCGGTGAATCCGATAAGGCCCAACAAACATCAGGCTGATCTTCCCTTTCTTGTCAAATCTCATTACGCCCTTCATCGGTGAAACTTTCAGAAACACCCAATCACCCACATTAAATTCCAAGTTTCTGTGCCGCACGTCAGCATAAGATTTCTGGCGGCTCTGAGCAGTCAGTAAACGTTCTCTGATAAGCTTTACTTTTTTCTCTGACTGATGAATGATATCTGGCTCAATCAATGCTGATTCTCCTACCTCAAACAAACCAACTGGAGATCTGCACTTTTGCCCATATAATTCCCCATAAGGTGCCGTCTGAATGAGTGAATGGTAACTGTTATTATAGGCGAACTCAATGAGTGGTAAATGTTCATCCAAGCTACCTCCGTAATCCAACACACGTGCTCGCAAATATCCTCGAGCATTTGAATGGTGCGTTCTGCCTGCCTATCTGTTGTAGGATGGAAAGCTTTGCTCAGGTTAACTTGCGTACCCAAGCCTCTCTGAAACGATTTCCAGAATTTAGCTGTAAACTGCGCCCCTCTGTCAGAGATAATGGACACTGGAACACCATGCAACCTGACTATTTCTCTGATATACAGCTCAGCATAATCCTCGATGGAAAAGGTAGCCCTTACTAGCAGAAAATGAGTTTATTTTGTCAGTCTGTCAACAATCACCCAGATCGAATCATATCTATGCCTGGTGCGGGGTAATCCTGCTACAAAATCTATATTTACTGCTTCCCATTTCCATAGAGGCACAACTACATCCTGAGTCAGTCCGCCTGGTTTCTGATGTTTAGCTTTTACTTGCTGGCAGTTGGGACACTGAGCTACGAATTCTGCTATCCCCTTCTTCATTCCTGGTCACTAGTAGATTTCTTTTATATCGTGGTACATTTTCGTCGAACCTGGGTGGAGAGAATAACGGGCATAATGTACCTCACCCGTAATCTACTAGTGAAACCCTGCAACGTCTGGAACACAAAGGCGATCTTTATATCGCAATACCCCATCCTCGATTATCTGAAAATATGTCACCTCTCCTTGCTGAACTCTATTTCTAAGATGAACCAGGCTATGATCTTCACACTGCCGTTCCTTTACTTCCACGACTAAAGACGACACTGTGGTGTTCTAGATTACCGCTCTGTTTTTCTCTATTTCTACTACACGAACAGCTAAACTGGATAACTGACGCAATTCCCGGGCTAATTCCCGCTGCACAGGCTGTAAGTATGCCAAACTTCCCATAGATTTACGGCTAAGGGCATCTGCCACCATATTAGCTCTCCTTGGGTGATACAGAATATTCACATCATAGTCTTTCAACAGCTCTAACCAGCGATGCTGCCGCAAATTTAACTCTTTCTGGGTGAAGATATACTGTAGGCTCTTATGATCAGTGAAAATATCCATGTGGACACCATACAAGTAATGTCTCCATATCTTTAAGGCGTGAATCACTGCGGCCAATTCCAGGTCATGAGTAGGATAGTTCTTTTCATGTTTCCTCAGCTGTCTGGAAGCATAAGCAATTACTTTACCATGCTACATCAACACACATCCTAACACAACACCCGAAGCATCACAATAAACTGCATAACCTTCTGTACCTTCTGGCAATGCTAACACTGGAGCTGATGTTAACCTGTCTTTCAATTCCTGGAAGCTCTGCTCACATGCCTTAGTCCACTAAAATTTTGCTTCCTTCTGCGTCAATTTAGTTAGAGGTGCTTCTAAGGTGGAAAATCCTTCAACAAACCTTCTATAGTACCTTGCTAACCCTCAGAAACTGCGTACCTCGATCGGAGTGGTAGGTCTGGGCCATACTTTTACTGCTTCTATCTTCTGTGTATCTACCTTTATACTAGCATCCGACACGATATGACCCAAAAAGGCTACTGAATTCAGCCAAAATTCACATTTTGAGAACTTGGCATACAACTGACGGTCTCTGAGAATCTGGAGCACTGTCCGCAAATGATCCTGGTGGTCTGGCTCTGAGCGAAAATACACCAGAATATCGTCAATAAACACTATCATGAATAAGTCCAGTTATGGTCTGAAAATACTGTTCATCAGGTCCATAAACATGGATGGAGCATTCGTCAGTCCAAAGGACATGACTGATAATTCAAAATGGTCGTATCTGGTCCTGAAGGCAGTCTTTGGAATGTCCCTTTCACGAACCCAAACCTGATGATATCCGGACCTTAAGTCAATTTTGGAGAAATACCTGGATCCCTGTAATTGATCAAATAAATCATCTATTCTGGGAAGCGGATACTTATTCTTGACTGTGACTTTATTCAGTTGCCGATAGTCTATACACATGCGGAGGGAACCATCCTTCTTTCTCACAAAAAAAACTGGCACACCCCAAGGTGAAGTACTCGGCCTGATAAAGCCCTTATCTAATAAATCTTTCAACTGCTCATTTAGTTCTCTAAGTTCAGCAGGAGCCATGCGATAAGGGGGAATTGATTTGGGCTGGGTGCCTGGTAATAAATCAATTGCAAAGTCTATTTCCCTTTCTGGGGGAATACCAGGTAACTCATCCTGAAATACATCGGGGAATTCATTCACCACTAGAAAAGACTGGAGAGTTGGAGGCTTTACCCAAACATCCTGAACTCTGACAATGTGGTAAATTCACCCCTTGGCTATCAGCTTTCTCGCCCGAAGATAGGAAATAAACCTACCTTTTGGCATAGTTGTACTGCCCTTCCACTCTCGTACTACCTCCCCTAGAAAGTGGAATTGGACCGTCTTGGTCCAGTATTCTACATTGGCAGCATGGAGCTAACTAATCCATACCCATAATGGCGTCAAAATCAACCATTTCTAACTCTACCAAATCTGTTGTGGTCTGACGGTTAGCAACCTCTACTGTACACCCTCGATAAACCCTTATGGCTATAATAGAGTCACCGACGGGTGTAGGTACTAAAAAGGGTTGCTGAAGCAATTCTGGTACAATGCTGAACTTTCGAGCCACTAATGGGGTAACATAGGACAAGGTAGATCCCAGATCGATCAATACATAAGCAGAGTGAGAGCAAATAGTCATCATACTTGTCACAACATCTGGAGACGCCTCTGAATCCTGTCTCCTTGGTAATGCATAGGTACGGCTTGGCCCCGCACCTAAACTGGAGTCCCCCGATCTGCCTCGGCCTCTACCTGCTAGAAATGAGGGTCTGCGCCCAGCTGGGGATGCTGGAGCTCATGACTTTGCTGATGACTTGTCCTATCGATCCCGGTCACCCTGACCTCTGGCTGGGCAATCTCTCATCAGGTGACCCTCTTGGCCACAAATATAACACCCGGTGGAGCCATATCTGCATGCTCCAGAGTGGCGTCGGTTGCAAATAGGGCAAAGTGGTAGTGTATACCTTCTCTGCTCTGCCCTCCTCTGTTGCGGTGAATCTGCTGTCTGCGAACCTCCACGAGACTCTGACTGCCCCCGGCAACTAAACCTGCCCCTCTGCTACTGTGATGGAGGCGGAGGTCTAGGCGGCCTATCAGACAATCGTGGCCTAGGTCCTCTCCGGACCTCCCCCTGTAACTCAACTGGCCTATTCCTGCGGCGCTGTTCCTGACTGGTTCTCCTGATCTCCCGTTGCCGCTGTCTGATGCCCTCAATATTCTGAGCAAATACCTGAACTCGAGAATATCCATGTACTCTCATAGAGTAGCCGTAATACAAGTCTCAACATACTCTGGATTCAATCCCATGATGAAACAGTGTACTATGGATGGCATGGTATCAACAAAGGTTGGCGCATACTGGGCCAAAGAATCAAACCGCAGGGTGTATTCTTGAACACTCATTGCCCCCTGCTCCAGGTGTAAAAACTGATCAACCCGAGCTTGTCGAATCTCCCGTGGTAGATAATGATCCAAAAAAGCCTCTGAGAAGCCGGACCCGGTCGGAGGGGAAACATCTCTCCCTCGAGACCTTTCCCAACTCTCATACCACAACACGGCGATGTCCCGTAACCGGAATACCGCTAATTCGACCGACTCTGTGGGTGTTGCATGCATTACCCTAAAGATTCTCTGCATCTGGTCTAGAAAATCCTGGGAGTCCTCTGTACTATCCGTACCTATAAACTGCGGGGGACTTAGTGCTAGAAATTCTCGGACCCTTTTACTCCCGGGCCCTCCTGACGACTCTGCAGCTGTATATGGTATCGGCGGACGTTGAGTGACCATCATTTGTTCTAACATGACTACTGCACTCCTTACCTCCTGGTCAGATAGTACAGGTATGGGGACTGCTGGAGGTGGTGTCGTCCCAAGTGGCTCCTGATGTGGTGGAGACTGCTGAGAAGGTCGGGATGATGCCTCTATATCGCCCTCAGATCGGGCTGATTCTAAACGAGGCTAAGGCATCCTGCTGGTGCCCTCTCCTACTGTTGTATCCAACCTTCGGTCTGCGATAGCATGTCGCTGGTCTGACATTTTATCTGTAAACAAAGAGTATTGTAAGCTCTAGGGACTCAACCCTATATTATACCGCTCTATAGCACGATTGAATGAGAAGAAAGAGTAACCATCCTATCATGCCTTGCAGCCTCCTATCTATAGTATGTGGTGCACAACACATCCATAGACAAGACTCTACTTAGCACAGCTTGCAGACTCCCTGTGATACGACCTGCTCTAATACCAAGTTTGTCACACCCCGCCACGGGAGGCATGACTGGCACCTGGTGCCCTACCAGGATCTGGAATGCTGGACTACTGAGCCTAAGCACTTCTGGTGCCAGGCTGGCTCTGATTCTGGATTTATGAAAGCAACAAGCTATATAACGGCTGTAAATACAGCCTCCTGCCGACAAGGCCTATAGCCATCTGTAGAAATATAACAGCTACCCAGAACAACTGAACATAAGGGAAACTATGTGGGCCGACAAGGCCACCATACTGACTAGTTCATCTGAGAAATGAAAACATGTACCAAGCTACTATGTGACTGACAAGGTCACCACTACCAACTGAATAAGGCCCCACACGACCGCTGCATACAATTGAAACACACAAATGGCCCCACACGGCCTACACAGCTAACCACAGGGAATATATACAATATGCAAGCCTCTAAGAATAGCAAGATGGTCGGGACAGGGCCTCGGCCTACCCATACTGTACAAATAAAAGGGAAGTCAACCTTTGTCTTTCAAGCTTTGGATGAAAGGAGCTGAAGGCGCTGTACGCTGGATGAAACTATGAGGGATCTACTCCTCGTCTATGAGTACCTGCAGGCAAGTAATGCAGTGCCCCAAACGGGCGTCAGTACCGCTGGTACTGAGTATGCAAAGCAACACATGAAAGTACTGAATGTAAACAATAAAACTGATAGAACTGAAGTAATAAGGAAACAGACTGTAACTGACTGGAAATGTGAATTGAAGATTTTCCTTAACTACACTGAATGGAGTAGGAGTCCTACCTAGTAACATGGCATTCTACTGTCTATCCATCTATATCTAGCATAACATAGCATAACATAGCACACATGAACCTTACCTGGCCCCCATAAGCCGGAAGGTACAATCAAAACACAATCTATACCCCTACCCCGGTCATCCCATCTCCCCTAATAACTATAAGCATCCTGCCGGTTCCCTGGGTATGCACTTGGGCCTGCTGAGCCCCTGACTATAATTGTACCTGAGTCTGGAGGACTCCTGAAATCAACACCCCAGGCACAAGCACTCGACGGGGGTGTATAAAAGCCGACTAAGGCATAATATGGGGAAACTGGCATCCCATCTTCGTCCCTAGCGGACGACATGCCACTCCGTAGAGCGACGTATCCTCGCCCTCTGGTGGACGAGTTGATACATCTATTAACCCTGGGGTTGTCATGGATGCTAGGTAATCCAGCCCAAAACAATACAAGCAAGTCTAAAACTGATAATAATACTGCATACAATACATGTTGAAACTGATAATAATACTGTATATATATATATATATTCTCTGACATGTTGTACTGAATCTAGTACTGAAACAAGATATAATATCGCTGGAATATTCTGCTGAGAATCATGTTATTCAACTAAGTTCCATGCTAAATACGAGTTAATATTTCTAACAGGCGTTACTACATTCATACTGAACATAATATACGGCTTCTGAAACATTCTACTGGAATTTGTACCATTTTACTATACTGGAACAACTAGCTTGCCGAAAGAAACTGGCTTTACAAAGCTTAACTACCGGCTTCCTGATTAACTGGCGTAGCTCGACTAATATTAAGCTCTTTCCCCAACTGTATTCATATTCACGAACGAATAGAATTAATTCTACTATTATTTTGGAGAGAAACCATACGTACGAATATATTTACTGCCTATTCTTGGACTTATCAAAAAACGGCCGAAAACTCACAATTTCTCGGGAGTTTAGAAGGGAGAAATACTTACTTTAATGCCAGGAGTGTATTAACACTAGTTTGGAGCAATTCCAATCACTTTGACTCGGCGGGTTGCCGCTTCGCCGGACGATTCTCGCGAAACTAACTCCGTAGGAATGCTCCCTGCAGCTTTATACTTCGGTACCCGAAGTTAATTTGAGTTTGGACTGCGTTTGACGGCATAATCGGACGAAAATCTATGTTAACCCTTCGTCCTCTCTGTTTTCTGGTCGTTTTCATTGAAAATAATATAAGAAATGACTTAAAAACGAAGTGGGAGGCCTTAAATACTTGGGGCCTTTAAGTCGCATTTGTCGAATATGACTTATAAGTCGCATTTGTCGAATGTGACTTATAAGTCGCATTTGCCTTGCGACGCTCCGACTTGGCACTTTTCCGGTCTCTCCCCGGGCCCTTTCTCGAACGTATGGTATTTTAAAACACTTAACCAACATGCGAATAGGCCAACTAAGTGTCAAGAACTTACGGGGTGTAACATCTCAAATGTTAACTTCCGTTTACAGAAATTTTAACTTGCTCTACCTTTTCTGGAAAAATTTTGGTAGAATTTCCCCTGTAATATGGACTATCTCAGAAATCTTGAAATGCAGAAAAGTCCAATAGATGTACTCCATATAATACTATAGCATCCATTACATAATAAACTTAAGTCAACATCTCACTCATACACATGAATATAAAGCAACTCATAAAACAGAAATATCAACATACCTTTGACTAACTAAGTCTGAAATAACTGAAGGTATCTGGCTTTCATATCTTTTTATGCTTCCCAAGTCATTTCCTCTCGGTTCCTGTTACGCCATATTACTTTGACAGAAGAAACATCTTTAGTTCTTAATCTGCGGATCTGTCAGTCTAGTATGGCTACTGGAACTTCTTCATAGGCCAATTCCTCTGTAACCTGAACATCTTGGACTGGGACAATTCTGGAGGGATCTCCTATGCACTTTCTCAGCATTGATACATGGAAAACTGGGTGGACAAATTCTAACTCTGGAGGTAAGTCTAACTCATACGCCACTTGGCCTATTCTTCGGCGAATCCGATAAGGCTCAACAAACCTCTGGCTGAGCTTTCCTTTCTTGTCAAATCTCATTACACCCTTCATCGGTGAAACTTTCAGAAACACCCAATCACCCACATTAAATTCCAAGTTTCGGCACCGCACGTCAGCATAAGATTTTTGGCGGCTTTGAGCAGTTAGTAAACGTTCTTTGATAAGCTTTACTTTTTCCTCTGACTGATGAATGATATCTAGCCCAATCAGTGTTGATTCTACCTCAAACCAACCACTGGAGATCTACACTTTCGCCCATATAATGCCTCATAAGGCGCCATCTGAATGGCTGAATGGTAACTGTTATTATAGAAGAACTCAATGAGTGGTAAATGTTCATCCCAGCTACCTCCGGAATCCAACACATATGCTCGCAACATATCCTCGAGCGTTTGAATGGTGCGTTCAGCCTGCCTATCTATTTGAGGATGGAAAGTTGTGGTCAGGTTAACCTACGTACCCAAGCCTCTCTGAAACGATTTCTAGAATTTAGTTGTAAACCACGCCCCTCTATCGGAGATAATGGACACTAGAACACCATGCAACCTGACTATTTCTCTGATATACAGCTCAGCACAATCCTCGACGGAAAAGGTAGCCCTTACTGGCAGAAAATGAGCTGATTTTGTCAGTCTGTCAGCAATCACCCAGATCGAATCATATCTATGCCTTGTGCGGGGTAATCCTGCTACAAAATCCATATTTACTGCTTCCAATTCCATAGAGGCACAGCTATATCCTGAGTCAGTCTGCCTGCTTTCTGATGTTTAGCTTTTACCTGCTGACAGTTGGGACACTGAGCTACAAATTCTGCTATCCCCTTCTTCATTCCTGGCCACCAGTAGATTTCTTTTATATCGTGGTACATTTTCATCGAACTTGGGTAGAGAGAATAACGGGCATAATGTACCTCACCCATAATCTGCTGGCAAAACCCTGTAACTTCTGGAACACAAAGGCGATCTTTATATCGCAATACCCCATCCTTGGTTATCTGAAAATCTGTCACCTCTCCTTGCTGAACTCTGTTTCTAAGTTGAACCAGGCTAGGATCTTCACACTGCCGTTCCTTTACTTCCACGACTAAAGACGACACTGCGTGTTCTAGATTACCGCTCTGTTGTCCTCTGTTTCTGCTACACGAACAGCTAAACTGGCTAACTGACGCAATTCCCGGGCTAATTCCCGCTACACAAGCTGTAAGTATGCCAAACTTCCCATAGATTTACGGCTAAGGGCATCTGCCACCACATTAGCTCTCCCTGGGTGATACAGAATATTCACATCATAGTCTTTCAACAGCTCTAACCAGCGATGCTGCAACAAATTCAACTCTTTCTGGGTGAAGATATACTGTAGGCTCTTATGATCAGTGAAAATATCCATGTGGACACCATACAAGTAATGTCTCTATATATTTAAGGCGTGATTCACTGCGGCCAATTCCAGGTCATGAGAAGGATAGTTCTTTTCATGTTTCCTCAGTTTTCGTGAAGCATAAGCAATTACTTTACCATGCTGCATCAACACACATCCTAACCCAACACCCGAAGCATCACAATAAACTGCATAACCTTTTGTACCTTCTGGCAATGCTAACACTGGAGCTTATGTTAACCTGTCTTTCAATTCCTGGATGCTCTGCTCACATGCCTTAGTCTACTGAAATTTTGCTGCCTTCTGCGTCAGTTTAGTTAGAGGTGCTGCTAAGGTGGAAAATCCTTCCACAAACCCTCTATAGTACCTTGCTAACCCCAGGAAACGGCGTACCTCGGTCGGAGAGGTAAGTCTGGGCCACTATTTTACTGCTTCTATCTTCTGTGTATCTACTTGTATACCAACATCCAACACGATATGACCCAAAAAGGCTACTGAATTCAGCCAAAATTCACATTTCGAGAACTTGGCATACAGGTGATGGTCTCTGAGAATATGGAGCACTGTCCGCAAATGATCCTGGTGGTCTTCCTCTGAGCGAGAATACACCATAATATCGTCAATAAACACTATCACGAATAAGTCCAGGTATGGTCTGAAAATATTGTTCATCAGGTCCATAAACATGGCTGGAGCATTCGTCAGCCCAAAGGACATGACTGAGAATTCACAATGGTCGTATCTGGTCCTGAAGGCAGTCTTTGGAATGTCCCTTTCACGAACCCGAACCTGATGATATCTGGACCTTAAGTCAATTTTTGAGAAATACCTAGCTCCCTGTAACTGATCAAATAGATCATCTATTCTGGGAAGCGGATACTTATTCTTGACTGTGACTTTATTCAGTTGCCGATAGTCTATACACATGCGGAGGGAACCATCCTTCTTTCTCACAAACAAAACTGGCGCACCCCAAGGTGAAGTACTCGGCCTGATAAAGCCCTTATCTAATAAATCTTTCAATTTCTCCTTTAGTTCTTTAAGTTCAGCAGGAGCCATGCGATAAGGGGGAATTGATTTGGGCTGGGTGCCTGGTAATAAATCAATTGCAAAGTCTATTTCCCTTTTCGGGGAATACCAGGTAACTCATCTGGAAATACATCGAGGAATTCATTCACCACTGGAACAGACTGGAGAGTCGGAGGCTCTACCCAAACATCCTGAACTCTGACAATATGGTAAATGCAACCCTTGGCTATCAACTTTCTTGCCCGAAGATAGGAAATAAACGTACCTTTTGAGATAGTTGTACTGCCCTTCCACTCTCGTATTGCCTCCCTTGGAAAGTGGAATCGGACCTTCTTGGTCCAGCATTCTACAATGGAAGCATGGTGCTAACCAATCCATACCCATAATGGCGTCAAAATCAACCATTTCTAACTCTACCAAATCTGTTGTGGTCTGACGGTTAGCAACCTCTACTATACACCCTCAATAAACCCTTCTGGCTATAATAGAGTCACCGACAGGTGTAGGTACTGAAAAGGGTTGCTGAAGCAATTCTGATACAATACTGAACTTTTGAGCCACTAATGGGGTAACATAGGACAAGGTAGCTCCCGGATCGATCAATACATAAGCAGCGTGAGAGAAAATAGTCATCATACCTGTCACAACATCTGGAGACACCTCTGAATCCTTTCTCCCTGGTAATGCATAGGTATAGCTTGCCCCCACACCTAAACTAGAGGCCCTCGATCTTCCTCGGCCTCTACCTGCTGGAACTGAGGGTCTGCGCCCAGCTGGGGATGCTGGAGCTCGTGACCCTGCTGATGACCTGTCCTATCGATCCCGGTCATCCTGACCTCTGGCTGGCAAATCTCTCATCAGGTGACCCTCTTGGCCACAAATATAACACCCGGTGGAGCCATATCTGCATGCTCCAGAGTGGCGTCGGCTGTAAATAGGGCAAAGTGGTAGTGTATACCTACTCTGCTCTGCCCTCCTCTATTGCGGTGAATCTGCTGTCTGCAAACCTCCGCCGGACTCTGACTACCCCCGACGACTAAACCTGCCCCTCTGCTGCTGTGATGGAGGCGGGGGTCTGGGTGGCCTATCTGACAATCGTGGCCTGGGTCCTCTCCGGACCTCCCCCTGTAACTCAACTGGCCTGTTCCTACGGCGCTGTTCCTAACTGGTTCTCCTGATCTGCCGTTGCCGTTGTCTGATTCCCTCAATATTCTGAGCAAATGCCTGAACTCAAGCAATATCCATGTCCTCTCGCAGAGTAGCCATAACACAAGTCTCAACATACTCTGGATTCAATCCCATGATGAAACGGTGTACTCTGGATGGCATGGTATCAACAAAGGCTGGCGCATACCGGGCCAAAGAATCAAACCGCAGGGCGTATTCTCGAACAATCATTGCCCCTTCTCCAGGTGTAAAAACTGATCAACCCGGGCCTGTCGAATCTCCCATGGTAGATAACGATCCAGAAAAGCCTTTGAGAAGCCGGACCAGGTCGGAGGGGAAACATCTCTCCTTCGGGACCTTTCCCAACTCTCATAGCACAACACGACAATGTCCCATAACCGGAATACCGCCAATTCGACAGACTCTGTGGGTGTGCCATGCATTACCTTGAAGATTCTCTGCATCTGGTGTAGGAAATCCTGGGGGTCCTCTGTACCATCCTTACCTATAAACTGCGGGGGACTCAGTGCCAGAAATTCTCAAACCCTCGAACTCCCGGGCCCTCCTGACGACTCTGCAGCTGTAGATGGCATCGGTTGATGCTGAGCGGCCATCATTTTTGCTAACATGACTACTGCACTCCTGACCTCCTGGTCAGACGGTGCAGGTATGGGGACTGCTGGAGGTGGTGTCGTCCCAAGTGGCTCCTGATGTGGTGGAGATTGCTGAGAAGGTCGGGATGATGCCTCTGTATCGCCCTCAGATCGGGCTGATTCTAAACCAGGCTGAGGCATCCTACTGGTGCCCTCTCCTGCTGATGTATCCAACCATCGGCCTGTGATAGGATGTCACTGGTCTAACATTTTATCTGTAAACAAAGAGTATTGTAAGCTCTAGGGACTCAACCCTATATTATACCGCTCTATAGCACGACTGAATGAGAAAAAAGAGTAACCATCCTATTATGCCTTGCAACCTCCAATCTATAGTATGTGGTGCACAACACATCCTTAGACAAGACTCTACTTAGTACGGCTTGAAGACTCCCTGGAATACGACCTGCTCTGATACAAAGTTTGTCACGCCCCACCTTGGGAGGCATGACTGGAACCTGGTGCCCTACCAGGATCTGGACTGCTGGACTACTAAGCCTAAGCACTTCTAGTGCCAGGTTGGCTCTAATTCTGGATTTATGAAAACAATGGGCTATATAATGGCTGTAAAGACAACCTCCGGCCGACAAGGCCTATAGCCACCTGTAGAAATATAGCAGCTACCCAGAACAACTGAACATAATGGAACCTATGCGGGCCGACAAGGCCACCATGCTTACTAGTTCATCTGAGAAATGAAAACAAGTACCAAGCTACTATGTGACCGACAAGGTCACCACTACCAACTGAATAAGTCTCCACACGGTTGCTGCATACAATTGAAACACACAAATGGCCCCACACGGCCTACACAGCTAACCACAGGGAATATATACAATCTGCAAGCCTCTAAGAATAACAAGATGGTTGGGAAGAGGCCCCGGCCTACCCATACTGTACAAATAAAAGGGAAGTCAACCTTTGTCTTTCGAGCTCCGGATGAAAGGAGCTTAAGGTGCTGTACGCTGGCTGAAACTATGAGGGATCTACTCCTCGTCTGTGAGTACCTACAGGAAAGTAATGCAGCGCCCCAAACGGGCGTCAGTACCGCTGGTACTGAGTATGCAAAGCAACAAATGAAGGTTCTGAATGTAAACAATAAAACTGATAGAACTGAAGTAATAAGGAAACAGACTGTAACTGACTGGAAATGTGAATTCAAGGTTGTCCTTAACTACACTAAAAGGAGTAGGAGTCCTACCTGGTAATGTGGCATTCTACTGTGTATCCATCTATGTCAGCATAACATAGCATAACATAGCATAACAT
The DNA here is from genome assembly GCA_035772735.1 of Datura wrightii. Classification (NCBI taxonomy): domain Eukaryota; kingdom Viridiplantae; phylum Streptophyta; class Magnoliopsida; order Solanales; family Solanaceae; genus Datura; species Datura wrightii. The sequence continues at coordinate 106,465,462 of JASDFA010000007.1, forward strand.
AGCACACATGAACCTTACCTGGCCCCCATAAGCCGGAAGGTACAATCAACACACAATCTATACCCCTACCCCGGTCATCCCATCTCCCCTAGTAACTATAAGCATCCTGCCGGTTCCCTGGGTATGCACTTGGGCCTGCTGAGCCCCTGACTATAACTGTACCTGAGTCCAGAGGACTCCTGAAATCAACACCCCGGGCGCAAGCGCTCGACGGGGGTGTATAAAAGCCGACCAAGGCATAATATGGGGAAACTGGCATCCCATCTTCATCCCTATCGGATGGCATGCCACTCCGTAGAGCGACGTATCCTCACCCTCTGGCGGACAAGTCGATACAGCTATTAACCTTGGGGCGGTCATGGATGCTAGGTAATCCAGCCCAAAACAACACAAGCTAGTCTCAACTGATTATAATACTGCATATAATACATGCTGAAACTGATAATTATACTTTATATATATATATATACTTTGACATGCTGTACTGAATCTAGTACTGAAACAAGATATAATATTGCTGGAATATTCTGCTGAGAATCATGTTATTCAACTAAGTTCCATGCTAAATACGAGTTAATATTTCTAACGGGCGTTACTAAATTCATATTGAACATAATATACGGCTTCTGAAACATTCTACTGGAATTTGTACCATTTTACTATACTGGAACTACTAGCTTGCCGAAAGAAACTGGCTTTACATATCTTAACTGCCAGCTTCCTGATTAACTGGCGTAGCTCGACTCATATTCAGCTATTTCCCCAACCGTATTCATATTCACGAAGGAATAGAATTAATTCTACTATTATTTTGGAGAGAAACCATACGTACGAATATATTTACTGCTTATTCTTTGACTTATCGAAGAACAGCCGAAAACCCGCAATTTCTTGGGAGTAGAAGGGAGAAATACTTACTTTAATGTCGGGAGTGTATTAACACTAGTTTGGAGCAATTCCAATCACTTTGACTCGACGGGTCGCCGCTTCGCCAAGCGATTCTTCCGAAATTAACTCCGTAGGAATGCTCCCTGCATCTTTATACTTCGGTACCCGTAGTTAATTTGAGTTTGGACTGTGTTTGATGGCGTAATCAGATGAAAATCTACGTTAACCCTTCATCCTCTCTGTTTTCTGGTCGTTTTCACTGAAAATAATATAAGAAATTACTTAAAAACGAAGTGGGAGGCCTTATATACTTGGGGCCTTTAAGTCGCATTTGTCGAATGCGATTTATAAGTTGCATTTGCCTTGCGACGCTCTGACTTGGCGCTTGTCCGGTCTCTCCCCGGGCCCTTTCTCGCACATATGGCATTTTAAAACTCTTAACCAACATGCGAATAGGCCAACTAAGTGTCAAGAACTTACAGGGTGTAAGAAAATTTTTATATTAATAATTCAATCATTACATACTCAAATTCCTTAACCACATATAATTTTAGTAATTAATTCTTAAATATTAATTTAATAATTTCTTCCAAATTTAACTTAATTTTGGAGGATGTTTATCGATAATTAGTGACCATTAAATAATAAAATTTAATTATCAATATAAATTAACTAATTTTAATTTATATGTGTAATATAAAATATCTTTATTTTTTTAGATGAATCATCGCCTGTGGATGTATGATAGAACTAATGCAAATCGTGGGGGAATAAAAGATGAATTTTTTGAAGGTGTTAGAGGATTTATCAATAATGCAATGTTGCTATACCCTTTTCAAACGACGGGTTGATTATGTGTCCTTGTAAGCAATGCAATTGCAAGAAGTTTTTTAAACCTAATAAAGTTGTAGTTCATATTTACCGTTATGGGTTTAAGCCTAGATATTTTGTGTGGACTGATCATGGTGAGACTGATGGAGAGAATGATATATTTTATAATTTGACCGGTGAAAGTAATAAGTCTGCATATGATCAAAGAAGTGTTCAACATAAGAGAGTGCATGAAATGGTCAATGATACATTCGGAATATAATATGGGATGTAACCCGAACAATATTTCAAACAAACTCCCAATGAAGAAGCAATGCGTTTCTATGAACAATTAGAGAGGCTAGTCGTCCACTATGTGTAGGGAGTCCGCATTCTGAGTTGTCCGTTGCAACTAGACTAATCAATATCAAATCATATTGGAGTGTTCCTCAAGCTGCTATGGACTCTATGGTTGGTCTTTTGGGGGAACTCGTTAACCCTGAGTTGAACATACCTAAGAATTTCTATCAGTCAAAGAAATTGATTTCCAAGTTAGGATTGTCGTATGATAGAATGCATTGCTATGAAAAATGATTGTATGTTGTTCTATAAGAATTATAGGGATCCATAAAATTGTAAGTTTTGTGGACATGCTCGTTTTAAGCAGACTCCTGGTGGGAAGATGGTTCCAGTTAAGACGATGCATTATTTACCTCTTATACCTCGGTTAAAGAGGTTGTACGCGTCGATGAGTTCTGCTCCTCATATGAGATGGAACTGTCATTAGATGGAGAAGCTTGGAAATATTTTGATAGAACTTATCCTGATTTTGCTAGTGAATCAAGAAATATTAGATTAGGCTTGTGTGCGGATGGTTTTACACCATTCTCTGTGTCACGAACCGAACGGAGGCTCGGATTGTAACATGGGACAAGGAACCCCGAGAGACCCCAAGTAGACCCATGGCATAATCATACATCTAACTCAATCAAGAATTGTATAATCATCAATACAATCATAGCGGAAGTGTAACTTGAATATAACATCAGAATATAAAATCCGAAGTTGAATACATATATATGTATGAATAGCCTCTAATCATGACGAGTTGATAGGACAAGACCCCAACTAACTCAACAAGATGAAATTGAAATACATAAGGAAAAGATGGATAGTCTACTCCTTGGAAGATGAGGACTCACCAATAAAACAATGCTAACTCCGATAAGCCGACTAAGAGCGGGGCTGAAGCTGAGAGCCGGATCCTGTATCATGAAACATACAGCATAGAAGTATGCGGTCAGTACGTGGAATATACCAAGAATGCAAGGAAAGTAAAACCGCTAATGTAAGTAAAATCATTTAAAGACAATGCATTAATTAAAGCATAACATGCATTAATTAAAGCATAACATTGGAAAACTAAGAGTAGGACTTGTATGCATTCTTTCAAAAATCATGACCTCTTTATAACATGATATAACATGCTTTATAACATCATAACTAAATCAATTGACTCAAAGCTGAATTCTAACATTTATAAGTAAAAGCTGAATATTAAGTCAAACTTTCTTTAGAACATGCAATTAAAAAAATCTCATAAGTAATGAATATGCATATCTGAAATCATGAGGAACAATGGGAGACTCGTCTTTTAACCGACATACCACGATAGAGCTTGCATGATCCCGACTATTACACTCAAGTGGACAGAGCCGTCCAAAACCTTGTCAGGGCTAAGGACGTTACCATGATATCGATATCAAGCTGAAGGCTCATTCGGGCAAGGGAAGCTCACAAGGGAGGTCCCAAATCATATAATAGTATCAACCTACGTTGGCGCGTAGTTCTGAGGCATAGGGTGATCAACCCATAGCCTACTCGATGCTAGACAATACTCTCAAAAATATGCATATGCTCGACATCGTATATAACGAAGCTAAACATTGTCTATTGACGAATCTCAATAATCAAATACATCTCAAATACGAAATCATGCATATAAGAAGCTTTAGTTCAAAATATACCACAAGATGAAAACATACTTGGAAGCCTTTGCTCCAAAACCATGTGGTAAGCTATGCATAGAAAGACTTAACTCAAAACATACCACAAGCTAGAATATAAATTTGGGAGTCTTCGCTCCAAAACAATGTGGTAAGCTTAGTTCGGGAAAATCATCATTTAAACTTAACATGTGGGCACTGCCCAAAGCTTTATTATACTTAGAAATACTCAATTCTCATCGAAAACATAATTATACACATGGGTAATTTCAAATCATGCTTTTCATCATAATGTCTCATCATTATCACATATACTTCACAAATCTCACTTTTCATGATCATCTCGTCAATTGTCTTCAACATTCATAAGGCTAGAAACATATTTTAAGTTGAAATCATTATAAAATTAGCCCATGCTTCTCAATTCGGTAATAAAATCATAATCAATTCATACCCATGTATAGAAATAGATAATTCATATACTTGGGTAAAACCCTATAGATCAATCATAAAATTTAATACTTTTTAGAGAGGGATTGGGCATGGGTGTGGAAGAAACCACCCATTCATAACCCTACATACCTTATGGAGACTGAATCTTACCCTCCCTTGAATACCAAAAAAGGAATTGAAAGAAATTGAATAAGAAAACCTTGAATCACCCTTTGATCACCTCTCTATCACTCTTCTATTCTTTTGCATGCATGAATGAAGACTTTAGGATAGTTTTCCCCCCTAAAATCCACCTTTCATAGGCTAAACCAACGTAGTTTTGGGTTTAGGAACTTAGGAATTATGAAAATACCCTTACTAATTTTGCAGGAAAAGACTGCCAGGAGGTCCAACGAGGGACCTAACAACTCGTCCTCACTGGCCACGACTCGTGGCCTCAATCTGTGATGTACACTGCCAAAAATTCATCAGGGGACCCTACAAATTATGGTGGCTGACCACGACTCGTGGTCACCACCCATGATCCCCACTGTCCAAAACTCCTTGCCAAGCATCTAGTCCAGGCCACGAGTGACCTCACGATTCGTGTGGTCTAACCATGACTTGTGGTCATGCCGTGGTCTTCCCCAGACCATGCCACCTCCTTGCTTGACGGCTAGTCACTTCACGACTCGTGGTCACTCTTCACAGGTCACCTAATGACCCTTTTGTGACCTGGTGCAAAATTTCAGTTTTTCTCTGTTTCAACTCCCGGGTTTGATCTTTGGGCTTCCAGGATATAACAATATCTCCCCCTTAGGAACATTTGTCCTCAAATGTTGGAAAGCACACAGAAAAGGCAGAAACATACAATCATTATATGCAAATATTGATCATTTAAGTTGAAAACTGACGGAATGACTACCTCTGAAAAGAACTACATAGCTGAACTGAATTCAGGCATCACATACATTTACCAAGTATAAAATAAACTTGCGCACATGAACTGAACATGAAACTAAATAGAGTATTAGGTCAAAACTGATACCTCAAACTGAAACTGAGCCGGTAGGGAATAGGTGAGGGTATTAAGCCATCATATCTATTTCGGCTTCCCACATAGCTCCCTTAACACGTTGATTTATCCATAACACCTTTACTGAAGCTACTTCCTTGTTCCTTAGCCTCCGAACCTGACGATCCAATATTTCCACCAAAACTTCCTCATAGCTAAGGCTAGCCTTTACACCAACACTGTCCACCGAGACTACTAGAGCTGGATCTCCCAAACATTTCTTCAAAAGAGATACACGAAACATAGGATAAACAGAAGATAACTCTGAGGGAATTTCTAACTCATACGCCAACTTACCAACTCTTCTCCTAATCCGATAGGGACCAACATAGCGGGGACTGAGTTTTCCTTTCTTCCCAAACCGCATGACTCCCTTCATGAGAGATATCTCAGAAAAACCCAATCGTCAACCTCGAACTCCAACTCTCTCCTCCTCACATCAGCATATGGATTTTGACGACTCTGAGTGGTTTTTAGCCTGTCTCTTATCAACTGAACCTTCACCATAGCCTCATGAACCGAATCTGGACCTATCATAGATGTCTCACCAACCTCAAACCACTTGATGAATGATCACATCTCCACCCGTAGAGAGCCTTGAATGGAGCCATCTAAATACTGGTGTGATAGTGTTATTGTAGGAAAACTCGGTCAGAGGCAAGTGATCATCCCAACTACCTTTGAAGTCCAACACACATGCTCTCAACATGTCTTCGAGAGTTTGGATGGTTCGTTCCACTTAGTCATCCGTTTGCGGATGAAATGCTGTGTTGAGCTTAACCTGAGTCCTAAGCCCTTTTTGAAAAGACCGCCAAAACTGAGAGGTAAATTGAGTACCTCAGTCTGAAATAATGGACAAGGGCACTCCATGTAATCGAATCAACTCCTGGATATATAGCTTAGCATAATCCTCCGCTGAGTCCCTAGTTTTGACTGGTAGAAACTGTGCAGCCTTAGTCAACTTGTCTACCACAACCCAAATAGAATCATAGTGTCGACGAGTATGAGGTAGGCTTGTAATGAAATCCATATTAATCTCTTCCCACTTCCAAGTGTGAATGCTAATATCCTTAAGTACGCCTCCCGACCTTTGATACTCAACCTTTACTTGCTGACAGTTCAGGCACTTGGCTACAAATTCTGCAATATCCCTCTTCATGCCATTCCGCCAATACATTTCCCGCAAGTCATGATACATCTTGGTGGAACCTGGATGGATAGAGTATCTGGATCCATGTGCCTCATGCAACATCTGACTCCTCAAATCATCGACATCCGGAACACATAGGTGACCTTGGTACCGCAGCACACCATCTCCCCCTTGGAAGAAGACCTCCACCTTCTGACTTTGAACGGCTTCTTTCATCTTTACCAAAATCAGATCCTCATCTTGTCTAGCTTTCACATCAGTCACCAAGGATGATTCTGACCCGTTCTGGACAACAACACCGCCATCGGTCGAGTTGACCAACCTAACTCCCATCCTTGCGAGTCGATGTACATCTTTCACCAACTCTGTCTTTCCTCCATCCACATGGGACATACACTCCATAGAGAGCCTATTAAGTGCGTCCACTACCACATTAGCCTTACCTAGATGGTAAAGGACACTCATATCGTAGTCCTTGAGTAGCTCCAATCACCTCCTTTTCTAAAGATTGAGATCCTTCTGCGTGAATTCATATTGTAAACTCTTGTGATCCATAAATACATCCATATGGACCCCAATACAAATAATGCCGCCATATCTTCAAGGCGAATACCACCGCGGCTAATTCAAGGTCATGAATCGGGTAATTCTTCTCATGGACTTTCAACTATCTTGAGGCATATGATATCACTTTCCCATGCTGCATCAATACACACCCAAATTCAATCCTTGAAGCATTTCAATACACCACAAATCCATCGGTACCCTCGGGTAGGGTCAACATTGGTGCTGAAGTGAGTTGAGTCTTCAACTTTTGGAAGCTCTTCTCGCAAGCCTCCGACCATTGGAATTTCACCTTCTTCTGAGTCAACTTGGTCAACGGTGCTGCAATAGATGAGAAACCCTCAAAAAACCTCCAATAGTAACTAGCTAAACCCAAGAAACTCCGAATATCTGAAGGATTCACCGGTCTAGGCCAATTCTTCACCACCTCAATTTTTTGAGAATCGACCATTATGGCCTCACTCGATACCACATGGCCCAAAAATGCTACGGAGTCCAACCAAAACTCATACTTGCTAAACTTGGCATACAACTAGCGATCCTTGAGAGTCTGAAGTACTACTTTCTAATGAACGACATGCTCCTCCTTGCTCCGAGAGTATATAAGGATGTCATCAATGAACACAATCACGAACATGTTCAGATATTGCTTGAACACCCTATTCATCAAGTCCATGAAACCTGCAGGAGCATTCTTTAGTCCAAAACACATAATTATAAATTCATAATGGACATACCGCGTCCTGAAGGCTGTCTTCGGGATATCACTCTCCCGAACTCTAAGCTGATGATACCCGGGACTGAGATCTATCTTTGAGAAACACTTGGCACCCTGAAGCTGGTCAAACAAATCATTGATCCTAGGTAAAGGATACCTGTTCTTAACGATGACTGTTCAATTGCCGATAGTCAACACACATGCGAAGGAACCATCCTTCTTTAGGACAAAGAGAATTGGTGCACCCCTTGGAGACTTGTTCGGTCTAATGAAACCCTCATCTAACAAGTCCTTCCACTTTTATTTTAACTCTTTTATCTTGGCTGAAGCCATCTTGTAGAGAGGAATAGATATAGGTTGCATGTCGAGAAGAAGGTCAATACCGAAATCAATCTCCCACTCAGGAGGAACACCTAGCAAATCATCATGAAAGACCTGTAGATACTCACGTACTATCGGAATTGACTGGATAGTTGGGGTCTCAGACTCGACATCCTTAACCCCAACTAGATGGTACATGCAACCCTTAGAAATCATCTTCCTAGATTTAAGGTAGGAAATGAAACGACTTACAGGCACAACTGAACTACCCTTCCATTCTAAGACTGGCTCACCCGAAAATCTAAACTCTACTGCCCAGGTTCTACAATTTACTGAAGCATAGCATTCAAATAGCCAATCCATGTCGAGAATAACATCAAAATCGGTCATGGCTAACTCTATCAATTCTGTTGAGGTGACCTTATGAAGGACTGAGACTAGGCAACCTCTATACACTCGTCTAGCTATAACTAAGTCACCTACTGGAGTGGAAACTAAGAAGGATTCTGACAAGACTTCGGGACTGACTCTGAAGCTACTGGCCATATAAGGTGTCACAAAAGACAAGGTAGCCCCCGGATCTAGCAAAGCATAAACATCAATATGGAAAACTCGCAACATCCCAGTGACCACATCCAGGGAGACCTCCTAACTCCTGAAGGGATGCTAAAGCATAGAATCTATTCTAGTGCTGACCTCCAGCTGTGCTAGTAGATGCCCCCTGATATGCTGAGCGTACGGGAGGGGCTGATGAGCTAGAAGCTGGGCCTTGGCCCCCAACCTAATCCTATCTCGTAGCTGGACAATCTCTAAGCATGTGTCTGGGCTACCCACACTCGAAAAAAGCACCTGAACCTGCCAAACATTTGCCTGTGTGTCTTCGACCATATTTGTAATAAGCTGGCATGCTAGAACCTGCGAGTCTACTGCTATGACCCCTCAAGCCTAATGTCTATCCGCTCTGATCATGTCTGGGCCTGGATGGCACACTTAATGCCGAAGATGTTGGGGCTAATGATCTCTGGTGGGTCTGCTGTCGGTGCTCACCTCTAGACCTCTGTTGAGAGAATCTGTGGTCCTTGGTCCTAGACCTCTTGGCCTCCTTCTCCCTCGAATGCGTTGCCTCCATCTACTAGGCGTACAACATTATTCGTGGGAAATCCATGTCCTAACGGAACATAGAGGTCCTACAATCCTTGTCCAAAATAGCCCGCTACTCCATGGACGGATCTACTCACCCGTATCCTCTGATCGACTACCAACTCTGGGGCATATTTTGATAAGCGAGTGAACTCAAGGGTATACTCTTGTACAGTCATTCTCCCTTTCTTCAAATTCATGAACTCAGCTATCTTCAGCTCCCTCATCTCTTGAGGGAAGAACCGATCTAGAAATGCAACATTGAACTTTTCCCAAGTGACCAGACCTGCTCCTGCGACTCTACTATCCTTCCATTGGTGAAACCAGATATGCACGACCCTTTTTAACTGATAAGAGGCCAACTCGAGGGACTCAACCCCATTCACCCCCATGACTTGGCTGATCTTGACAATCTCTTCTACGAACTCATACGGATCCTTATCTACTTTGGACCCGAGGAACTCCGGCGGGTTCATCCTCAAGAAGTCTCTGACTCGAGCTACCGCTGTATTTCCTTTTTGCGGAACATGCGCAATGGCCTACTGATTGACCAGAGTGGTCAAGGCCTACCCAAGCATCTGAATAGCGGCCCAGAACTAAGCATGGGCAGTTGGCTCCGGTGCATGGGGCTCCTGAATTAGTGGGGCTTGCTGATGCCCATGACCATTGCCATCCTTGTGGCCTTCACCATCTCCATTCCTCCTTCCGTACATTCTTCGAGGAGCCATGATTCTACAATCGTGAATAGCACGAATTAGAAGGATAGAAAGACTTTTCATCGCACGACATAGATCATGAAAGAAGGGAACATTTCCTAAATGTATCGTAGACTCTTCGTCATAGGTGTGGCACGCTTCAAACCCATGAAAGAGACTCTACTCAACACAGCTTTCAGACACCCTAGGACACTTCAAACCTATTTCTCTGATACCAAGTTTGTCACGACCTAAATGGAGGCCCGGATTGCGACACGAGACAAGGAGTCCCCAGAGACCCCAAGTCAACTCATGGCATAAGCATACATCTAACTCAATTAAGAATTGAATAATCATCAATACAATTATAGAAGAAGTCTAACTTGAATATAACATCATAATATAAAATCTAAAGATGAATACATACATATATCAGAATAGCCTCTAATCATGACGAGTTGATGGGACAAGACCCCAACTAACTCAATAAGCTGAAACTGAAATACATAAGGAAAAGATGGATAGTCTAGTCCTCGGAAGATGAGGACTCACCAATAAAACCACACTAACTCCAATAAGTTGACTAAGCGCGGGGCTGAAGCTGAGTGTCGGGTCTTGTATTATGAAACAATAAACCATAGAAGTATGCGGTCAGTACGTGAAACGTACCGAGTATGCAAGGTAAGTAAAATCGCTAATGTAAGTAAAATTATTTAAAGATAATGCATTAATTAAGTCATAACATTGGAAAACTGAGAGTAGGACTTGCATGCATTATTTCTGAAATCATGACCTCTTCATAACATGATATAACATGCTTTATAACATCATAACTAAATCGATTGACTGAAAGATGAATTCTGACATTTATAAGTAAAAGCTGAACATTGAGTCAAACCTGCTTTAGAATTTGCATTTACATAAATCTCATAAGTAATGAATATTCATATCCGAAATCATGAGGAACAATGGGAGACTCGTCTTTTAACCGACATACCATGATAGAGATACATGGTCCCGACTATTACACTCAAGTGGGAAGAGCCATCCAAAACCTTGACAGTGCTAAGGACGTTATCATGATATCTCTATCAAGCTGAAGGTCCATTTGGGGCAAGGGAAGCTCACAAGGGAGGTCCCAAATCATATAATAGTATCAACCTATGTTGGCGCGTAGTTCTGAGGCATAGGGTGATCGACCTATAGCCTACTCGGTGCTAGACAATACTCCTAAAAACATGCATATGCTCTAAATCATATATAATGAATCTCAACATCATCTACTGAAGAAGCTCAATAATTAAATACATCTCAAATATGAAATCATGCATATGAGAAGATTTAGTTCAAAACATACCACAAGCTGAAAATATACTTGGGAGCCTTTGCTCCAAAACCATGTGGTAAGCTATGCATAAGAAGACTTAACTCAAAACATACTACCACAAAACGTACTCTTTAAATTTAAGGCCACGAATTGCAAATTTTTTAGATGGAAAGATAAGGAAGGGGTTGATGAAAGATCAAAGTTTATTCTTCAAAGACTGGTGAATAAAATCAAAGAGTTAGAAGAAAATAATGAGAATCTTAAGATGCAATTGGATATGGTTGAAAGTCTTAAGATGCAATATGAAAATTTCAACAAGAATTTAGTTGAGCAAGAAGATTTGGAAGAAAAAAATGCATTTGGATGAGCTTAAAAATGTTCAGATGTAATATGAAAATCTTAACAACAATACAGTTGAGTTTGAAGATTCGAAAGAGAAAGGTGGATCAAAAGAAAATTATGTGAAGGGGAAAAAAAGAAACTTGTTGTAAGTTTAATAGAAAATTTATTTGGTGTATTCTTGTTTGTGTGGCTGTTGTGTATATCAGTAACCTAATCCAAGTTGGTGACTTGAAGAAAGATCAAATGGAGTTGTCATAATAGCTGATTGTTGTAGTAAGAAATTGATATTTTGTAATAGAACTTCATTGATCTCGGATAGGCTAAGTTAGTATTTTGTTGGTATAATAGTTTGGTATTGCAATGGAACTTCATTTTGGTATTGCAATGAAACTTTATTTTAGTATTGTAATGGAACTTCATTTTGATTTTAAAATGAAACTTTATTTTTGTATTGTAGTGAAACTTCATTTGGTATTGCAATAGAACTTTTTTTTGATGGCATTGATGCACTGTTATCTTCAAGATGGCAATATACTTACAGATATTATCTGGGACACATTTAGAAAGCTACAATGTGCAGTTTGGAAATGTAACCGAACTTTTCATTTACTAAGTTATCTACTAAGTTATCTTGAACTGGGGAGCAACTTTCCAAAAAATTATGTTTGTTAAATTTCATGCTTAATGAATATTTATCACAACAAATACCATGTATAAAATCAAATAGAATTCGATTTTTCATCATTCAAAACCCATGAAATACAAAATTCAATTCATACAAAAGAAACAGTTGGTTTCTTTCTAGAAAGAACAGAACAAATAAATAAACGTATTATCTATAGAAGCAACATGTATACGTGACAGAATTATGCACATTACATAGATGCTTTCAAAGCTACCTAAATAACTTCAATACAGATGAATATAAAACTCAAGAAAACATCATGAACATGTCTATGCCACTTTTTATTGCTTAAAAAGATATAAACTTTTTCATTAAAAATCATAAATTGAAACACACACACACACAACACATATATTTATTCCATTTTTCTAAATACCAAACCCTACACCCTATTGAATCATAGAGAGAGATTGAAAGAAGTTAAAAGAAGAGTGCCAAACAAGCCTCTGTTTTGGAGGTTGGGAAGATAGGACTTGTCTACTTCTCCTATATTCAATTTAGATTTCATATTTTTGTTGGCTTTCCTAGTAGTATATGAATATTCAATTTCAGAAAGCTACAATGTTCAGTTTGGAAATGTAACCAAACTTTTCATTTACTAAATTATCTTGAAAATTTCATGCTTAATGAATATATATCACTAGAAAATACCAAAGAAATGGCCATATGTACCGTATTTAACTTCAAAGGCAAAAGTAGATAATACAATAGTAGGACTAGCAAGTAGAGCAAAAGTAACTACTAGAAGCCTGAAAGAAAAAGATTATTTGCTTAAGAAGAACTTTAGGGGAGCAAAGAGTAATATAACAAGAGCAAAGGAGCTTATACACTTTTGGACATCTAAGTTGTTCTTTTGCAGAGACCACACAAAGGAGCTAGTTTTTCACCAGTGCAGAATGGACTCTTAAGAAATTAATATCATTCTAAAATTCAAAATTTCAATGTCATTTTCTCCTAAATTTACACCTTGTGGTTCAAAAGATGGGTCTTCGCTAAGCTGCAGTTGAAGTAATATGAGAATAAAATTTTTGTACTAGTGCAACAATTCAAAGATTCCACAATTGATACTAGGCTAAGAAAGTCACATTTAATAAGATTCTAGATTCAACATTTCACATTGCAACTTTGCAAGGAACAACGAGAAGCCAAATATATTAGGAATAGAAACATTAGATACTGAAAGAGCCTTTTGAAAGCAATAGTCATCCTTAAGATGTGCATCATAAGCTTCATAACTAACAATACAATTGTTATGATAATACTACACCAAATTCATGTCGTAAACTAATTACAGTCACTGAACAATAAAGCTTATGAAACAAAGATTCAACAAAAATTATGGTAGCGTCATATGAAAAAAAATCCATTTTAAATAGAGCTACAACAGTAGTTTCACATCAACACTATAATTTCCATAGGTCTCGAGGTTGTGTAGAAATAATATTTTAACGTAGATTGCTTGAACCAGTAGTCCTTGATTAACTTTTAATCTCTTGAAGCCTTCTTGTTGTGATTGCTTATTGTCATTTCTACTTCAGTCCGCTAGTTGATTTGAAATCAATATCACCCATTACATCAGCTGATTTTGTTATCCTTGTTGAACCAGTGGACACTATTCTCCTACTCGGCATCCCAGGCTATACAAAAAATAATTTAGCAAGTTCAATATACGTAATTAAAGTAAGAGAATAACAGTTATGGTTTCATGAACACCTACACTAAAAGCTGTGAAGCTAATTTCAGCTTGAAACATACCCATTCCCATAATTCTTGGCTTTTTATATGGGGTTGTGCTTCCCATATCCCTTCCCCTTCCTCTAGCAGCAATAAATATATTAGGTGTATCACCCCTTCCTCTAGTAGTAGTAGATGCACTAGGTATATCAGATGAATTAGGTGCAGAGCATGAAAACTAGCTTTCAAGTGAATGGTGTGTTGAAGTTGATGAAAATTCAGTAGCATTAGAAGGATTTAGTAGAAGAAGTATTAGGTGCAGGGAATGTTGTTTTTCTAGGTTTGCCTCTTCCTCTTTTTATGACAAGGTCACTTTCTTTACTTGTTGGTTTCAAACAATATATATATATATGACTGAAGTTTAAATTATTTTATACAAAATAATATATTACCTTTGGTTTGCCTTTTCCTCTTCCTGAACCTGATAGACTTGCAACACTTGTTGATGAATCACCTCTTCCCGAACCTGATAGATTTGCAGCACTTGTTGATGAACCAACACCAACTCTTTCACTCTTGAACTCCCTATTTTGTTGTGACCCTTTCCATTGAATATTCTACATGCCATGATGAGTCCAATTCTAGATAATTTGTCAGACTTCTTAGTTTCAGTTGCCTCTTTTTTTCTAGCTCTTTTTGTCCTCCCAGCCATTCTCTTGACCACTAGTAGTGCAACAGAAGAATTAGTAGATTCAGGCCACATTGGCATATTATTGACTAGTTGAAGGAAATGATAATAAGTCATCAAGTATGTCTCCTTCATGTAGGAGCTATCAATATAATCGGTTGGTTCATAATTTTTATAATATAGCTATGACATGTGGACATGGTATCCCCTTTAGCATCCAAGATCTACAACTACAAATCCTATTTCTTAGTACAGTGTATTGAGTAGTTCCATCCATAACTTTATATCATGTTTCTCCATTAAAATCAATGGTACATCTCATTGACCTTTCAATATTGTCCTCTAATGTCTTAATGCCATTGGAGAAATGTTACTGATCCAAGTATTTGCAAATTCCCTTAACTTAGCAATTCTAGTCATCATCTTGATTCTTATCTCTTTAAGCATGCTAATAATGGTCTTGTGTCTTGCAGCCAGGATCCAAGCATTAAAACTCTCACACATGTTATTATCAACTGCATCACACTTGACTTCCAAATTAAAAGACATCTTGCACCGATACTCTTTATCATAGTAGAGTAGCTCATTCACTATGTTCTTTTTGTTTGACAACTCATCCACTCTATATTTACCAAGCATTGATAGCGCTTTCAGATTTTTTTTAAAATTCAGCCTCATAAGTACTTCTAGCACACTTTCAAAATAAATTTATCCTTTCAAGTCCTCTCCAATTCTTTGACCAATTTTCTAGGATGTGCCTAGCACACATTCTTTATTCACATGCTGAAATAAGCTCACATGTTGCTGCATACAATCTCTACAATAGATAATGTGGGTTAGTATCATTACATGAAAAATAAATAGTGATTATGAAAAAATTAAAAGAATATACCTTTTGCATATCAGTAATCAAAGCGAAACCCGTGCCATCTCCTAATCTCAAGTCTTCCTTCAACAAAGTCACAAACCATGTCCATGTATTTTTATTCTCGTACTACACTACTGCCCAAGAAAGTGGAAACACTTGATTGTTCTCTTCCTTAGCCATAGCAACTAGTAGTTGCCCCTACTAACTCTCTTCAAGAAACAACCATCTAACCCTATGCATTTTCTACACCTTAAGAATGCTTTCTTCATGGAATCAAAACAGATTTAGAAACTCTCAAACACCGGCCTACCAAATTCATTAGCTTCACCAAGTTTCACCACACAAGTACTTCCAGGATTAGTCCTTAACAACTCATCCCTATAATCAATAATTCTCCCAAACTCCACATTATGATCACCCATAATTTTCTTCAATATTTTAGCTCTTGCTCTCCTGTCTGTGGTTTTACCAACATGCACTTTGAACTTCTTTCTAGCTAACTCTTGCAACTTGAATACTCTTATATTTGGTTGCTCTATTATTCAATCTTTAAAGATACTGGCCAAGAATTTAAAATTGCACAAGTAATTTCTGGAGGCCATCTTACATTTATGTATTTGAATATAAGTTCTTATAACAAAATTGTTACTTACAGAGTCAAGAATTTCATATAAAAGTCATGGACAATTATCCTTGCATCTTACACTAACTCTAGTCGGCTTATTCACATGTTTTTCTATTTGAACCCTCTTCTGAAGTGCATATTTAGTTACTGCATTTCTAAATTGTTCGACACTCTCAAAAATCATACCAAAATGCCATACAACATTTTTACAAGTGGGATCAAAAATCACCCTCTTTGAAGAGGAAGATCTCCTTCTTGATAGCTCTACATTCCCCTGTTTTCCATCTTGAAAGCCAACATTCATCTTCATTAGTTTCAAAGCTACAAGCATCAGAACTTAGATAATATGTTTCATCACCCCCTAGTCTTCGTTCTATACTTTTCGTACTTGTTTCAGTCTCATCAAATCCCATATCTGGTCCAGCTTCATCACATGGTACATTTTTGTGTTAGCAGGAATTCTCTCCCTTCTTTTCCTCCTTTGAAAAGACCTTTTTTCAGCCATGATCTCTATATATTTCTCATGTACATCACTACCATAATCCTCCACATCTTCTCCAAGCAAGTCACGATTTTCAAATTCAGAACTATCTTCAGTTGATTCATTAGATCCTTTTTTTAGGAAAGTCACCTTCAGGTGGAGATAAAGTTGGATCAGAGGTTGCAGTATTTGAAGCTATAGTTGCACCATTTAAAGCATCCTCACTAACTTCATCATCTCCAATATATTAATTAGAACTTCTTCCAATGGTCCCAACCCCTTTATTAAAAGCTGAAATACATTCCTTCTCAGTCATGTGTACATATACTTCCAAAATACCTCCATTTTCCAAACACTTGGCAATTTTTAAAAGAGCCCTGTCATTATCAATATCTCTTATAATGCCACTGTTAGGTGGCCGAATACTAAATGTGCAACTTGTGTTGTACCTTAGTTCTTTAATATAGTCCTTCAACTCAAAATAAGATATCATATCCACATCAACGTTCACATATTCACTCATTGCCCCACCAACATATCTTGGTTCTCCACTTTCTAACAGTAAGACCCCTCCATGAAACAATCTTAAAGTGATAAATGTAAACCCACTTATACTTGACTGCAAACAAACAAAGAATAACAACAAATTGAACAAAATCCTTAAAAATTGTATAACTCACGCAAATGAGATATTGCACTCAAAAAATCACTTCAAGAACAATTTTGTGTACACATAGAAAATAAAATATAGTGGATTAACATGAACACACAAAAATCTCAATGTTTTCAGCAAAATCTAAAAAAATCAAAATAACAAATATAAGAAAACCCTAAGCGTTATAAAACTAATTAAGTGCAGTAAAGAACTAACCTTTGTTCTTGAATTGTGACGAACAACAAGTTTAGCCTTTCAATCCGCTTTGAATCGACGAGTATTTAGTACTATAAATTCAAACAAGCTTAGCCTTCCACTCTATTAGTGTCTTCCAATCTGACTTTGAATAAATTATAACAAGCTTATCTTTCCACTCTACAAGCTTGAATTCACTACATTTTTCAGAAAATAATACGGGTTGAAGTTTTTCTTGAAACATTGAAAAGGAAGAGCTACAAAAAGATGGGGGAATTTGAGCGAATTTGGGGAAAGTTGGTGTTAGCATTCCTCTTTTAATTTTTAATGGATATATAATAATAAATTAAACAAAGAAAAAGAAAATAAGATGAGGTCCTTTATTGGTAGATAGTCGCGCGTGTATATACTCAAAGTATTATAACTGGATTTTAGGTCCAGATCAGTGTAAAAGGTACAAATAATTATGAAAAAAAAAAGTTCAGAGGGGTAATAGGACTCCCCCCCCACCAACACACACACAAAGGATAAGTGTGTAATCAAAAATATGATGAAAGTTTGGGGGGGGGGGGGTTATGCCTTTTCCCAATTAAGTATCCCTATGTTGGAGCATGATGTAAAACTAATAAGTATGTGGCCAAGTTGTATAGGAATTAAGTATCCTAAGATCATCTCCGACCCGCAACTCTATTTTTGACTCTGAACTTTAAATTTTTAGAGTCAAAATAGAGTTGAACAAAATCAACTCCAACCCACTATTCTATTTTTTACTCCAAAAAAAATATTCTTATTTCATTATTCTCTGCCTTTAATATTATATTATTATTTTTATTTCATTTATTAGATTTTTTTAATTCATAAAACAAACTGTTGCTTATTTTTTCTACATAATCATCTTATATAATTCATATCTTTTTCGTATATAATCATTTAATATAAAATTATTTTATATCATATATTTTTAAATAATATAAATTACAAATAAATAATATATAGTATACATATTAATAAAAAATTCAAATAAAAGTGAAATCATTGATGAAATACAATTAAATAAATATTACATCATGATAATATTCATTTTAATTTTTGCATAAACATTCAACTTTCAAGATTACTATGTTGCTCCCATAGATGCTCTATTAATGCATTACGAAGTTCAAAATGAGCATCTTTATACTTAATTTTTTTATGTTGAGCTATAAAAAATATTCAAATGGATAATTTTCATCTATTACTATTTCTATTATTGGAGTTGGACCTTCCGAATTATCTTGAATTGGTGCATTAAGATCATGTTCATCCTCAATTATCATGTCGTGCAGTATAATACAAGTAGTTATTATATCATGTAGCATTTCTTTTCTCCAAAATTGTAACAGCCCTACGACATGCAAAACGAGATTGCAAGCTCCGAATGCACGTTAAACATCTTTTCGACACCATTCTTATTTCATCACAAAATATTTCTTCTTTTGAGAACGTGGCTCACGAATAATTTACACAACGGTAGACCATTTTGGATATATATTGATGTATGTCAGTCACAACTTTATTGAATGTTTATTGTCCTGTTATTTAAAGTAGATCCTATTATTTATTAACAATGTATTATATTTGCACATTTTATTTTTATGGTGGTTATATTTTTTTATATAATTATAAATTATAAATAAAATTTAATTATATTTTAAATAAAATGTTATATACGAAAATAAATTTATAAAAATTATACATTAATATAAATTTAAAATTAATATAATAAAAAATATTACATAAAAAATAAATACGTATATTAGAGACTTAATTAATAATCTTATAATTTAGATTATGTTAAATTAAAAGTGCTAATCATTAAAAATAATAGTATTATATTCATCTAAAAAAATAGAGTTGATGAATAACGCAACTCTAAATTTGGTGTTACACTATTCAGACTCTACTTTTAACTCTATATTTAGAGTTTAGAGTTGGAAATAGAGGTGGCCATTGGAACCATAAACTCTATCTCTAAACTCTAAATTTAGAGTTTAGAGTTGGAAATAGAGGTAGATTTAGAGTTTAGAGATAGAGTTTAGGGCTCAAACTCAACTCTAAATCCCACTCTATACTCTAAATTTGGTGTAAAAAATAGAGTGTGAATATTGCACTATTCATCAACTATATTTCTTTAAATGAATATAATATTATTATTTTTAATTATTAACACTTTTAATTTAACATAATATAAGTTGTAAGATCATTAATTAAGTCTCTAATATTCGTATTTATTTTTATGTAATATTTTTATTATATTATTTTAAATTTAAATTAATGCGTAATTTATATAAATTAATTTATGTATACAATATTTTATTTAAAATGTAATTTAATTTAATTTATAATTGTATAAAAAAATATAACCACCACAAAAATAGTATATGCAAATATAATATATTGTTAATAAATAACAGGATCTACTTTAAATAATAGGACAATAAACATTCAATAAAATCGTGACTAACATGCAATGATTTCTATTTTATTTGAATTTTTCATTAATATGTATAATACATATTATTTATTTTCAATTTATATTATTTAAAAATATAGGATATAAGATAATTTTATATCAAATAATTATATAAGAAAAAGATATGAATTATATAGGATGATTATGTAAAAAAAAGAAGCAACAATTTATTTTATGAATTAAAAAAAATTAATAAATGAAATAAAAATAATAATATAATATTAAAGGAAGAGAGGAATATTCTTTTTTGGAGTAAAAAATAGAGTTGTGGGTTGGAGTTGGTTTTCTTCAATTTTATTTTTAACTCTAAAAAAAATAAAGTTTTAGAATCAAAAATAGAGTTTTGGGTTGGTGATGGTCTAAGGACCCGGTTGGATGCACCCCCTCCATACTAATTTCTTACCGCTATGATTTTAAGAACTTTCCGGCCTTTAAGCTCCGATAATCTTTTCATTTGTTATATTTTCAAGCTTTTCAAGTCCAAAATTTATCCTTTTCTGTTGCGAGTGTTTTTGGGCTTATCATTCCCTTAATAATGAAATGAATCCTATCTTTAGCACCTCTTTTGCAACTTGAGCAGACTCGTAGAACTTAGAATTTACTTTCAATTCCTTCAAATTGCCACATCTCAAAGATTAAGGCCACCGAATATGAATTAGGGCTGGAAACCTTTGAAGTATTACTTAACTTTGTTGATTCTCATGCCGATTTTGAGTTCTTTATTTTTGTCTAGACCCAAGAGTATGCTTTTAGTTTATGAGCTTTTCCATAATTCCTTTTACTCTGAATGCTTAGAGTATCTTTCACATTTTTTTGAAGTTCGAATCTTAAGACAACTCAAATTTTATGGTCTTAGAGATTTGCCCATAATTTTTCTTTGCTTCGAATACTTAGACTACTCTTTGTGTTTTTTGAAGTTCAAACTTAAAAAAACTAGAAGGATTTGATGAGGGATATTCATGACCATGAATTTCAACTTTCAATTTAGTAAAGGCTTAGAATTAACACATCCGATCACCTTTAAAATCGAGAATAAAAACATCCGATCTTAGTCAATAATATGATTACTTGATAAGAGAGGGACCTTATACTTTTGGTACTTTTGAAGAGAACGTCTTTTCTTCAATTAGGCACAATTACTCTGAATTTATGAACCTTACTTGCTTGCAGGTATGTGAAGAAATCTAAGAAAGCTAAAGGGATTTGTTCACCCAAACATCTGTAAGAATATTTGGAGTGTCATTTTATTTCATTCCTTGAATGATACACGTGGACAAAGAACATATACAAGTGTCTCAAAAAACTTTGGATACCTAAATGAATAGAAATTCACGAAAAAGCATTCCTAACCAGGCTACGGTCTTATGCGACCAGCTGATTTTTGACTTTTATTCCTTCTATTTTAAGGTTAACCGTGCAGTACCCATTCCTTAACTTTGAACAATCCCCAGTGTTACAAGCCTATTTTCGAGATCAGATGGTGTTATTTCTCGATTCCTTTTATGACAGCCCCTAATTCAATTATGCTCCGAGTCATAACTTCTTAATCTTCTCAATGATTGAATATGAATTCTGAGGATTTGGGCTTATAGAGTCTTTCTTCATCTCCATTTTGAGATCACATTATCATATCCTCGATATTTCTTGTGGCTATCTCCGGTGCTTTTATACAGTAGTCCCCAATTGTGGCATTTTTAATTGCACCATAGGATAATTCCCTTTTTGTAAAAATGTGAAGTATGAGGATTCAGACACTGGAATCCTTTATCAACCTTTTTGCTAATGAGAATAAGTACAGATGGTCACGAGAATACGTTTTATGTTGTCTCATTAAATAACTTACTAGAGAAAACCCATTGAGGACAAAAGCTGGTCTAATGGAAAAAAGTGCAGCATATATTTTTCTATTTAAGTTTGTATACCGACTCTCCCTGGTTTACTGATTAGTCTGATTGTCTCTGCAACTACCATATTATACAAGGTAAATAATATTAAGCTATTGGTTAAGAAGAGAAAAACTTGCCTTAACAGTAATAGAGCATTAGGTGATCACTAGCGTTCTAATTGTTCAACCATTTGATTTCGTTCCTATCTTCCAAATGGTGTGAACCTTTTTCGGGTATTCCTGCGACTCGACGGAGTACATCCCAATTCAGGCCCATTTTTTCGGCATTAAGCTCCCTTGTCTTAGCTGTCACCTTTCAAATAATATACGCAAGATTTCGAATATCGAAAATTGGTTCTCCTATTGTAGTGTCTTTCAACTCTTTTCTTTTGAGAGATTGTCCAAACCAGAGCCAACTCACACTATTCTGCAATTAAGTCAATCCAATCCACATGGACTCATTATTAGTCTCCAACATATCTTGGGAAAGTCTTCACTAGATTAGGTAATTTCATCCAGTATCAAAGCCTTTGTTCCGTAAACAAGGTAGAACGGAATCTCCAGTAGTAGATTTTTTTCATTGTCTCATATTGCCTAAAGCACTGTGGAAAGCTCCTCGTCCACTTACCCTTAGCCTGATCTAATCTCTTTTGAATGTTTAGTACCATAATTTTGTTGGTTAATTCCGTTTTTCCATTGGCACTCGGATGGTAAGGAGAGGTGACAATATTACTGTCTTTCAACTAAAAAACTTCATTCCGTTGGAGCCAACGAATTGGGGTCCATTATCACCTATGATTTCGTTTGGACCCTAAACTGACATATGACATGATCCTAAATGAAATCTATCACTGCTTACTCCCGAATCTTCTTGAAGCACCCACTTTAATTCATTTTGGGGTCATTTGATAGGTTGGACTAATTAGAATAGTCCTTAGATTAAAATTTAGTCCAGCCAATACATTATTTGGTTACTCGATTCAACCTAATACGTGGATTACTTATACACCATATGATATATTATTTTATACCAAGAAAATAAAGGGATAAATAATCTTGGGATAACCAATTTCTGGATAAGACTCCTAAGTGAGTAGAATACCCCCCCCCCCCCCCCCCAAATTCCTTTTCCTAAATTTCTTTATACAAAACTTCAATGGTATAATTGTAAAGAAATTCGTTTTAGAGTTTTAAACCAAACACAATACATGGTATATCTAGTTTTTAACATAATGAACCAAACACTTGATAAAAGATAATCCCAACACTACAATCCTTGTATCAGCAATCCATGCATTACTAATCCATGTATTACTTCTCTTCGTACCAAACGACCCCTTGGAGAAAGAGTTAGTCAAAACTAAATTTTACCTAACCCGGAGCTTGTGGCGAAGTCCCACTACATCTATCCCCTGCTTCATGAATGACCACGATGAAAAATCGAATGAAGGGGTTTGAACGGATGAATCATTTTTATATATGTTAAGTCTGAAGCACATTCTTAATTCTATCAAATTCACAAAACATTGAGGTACCGTATAAGCTTAATATATTACTCCCTCCGTTTTAAAATAACTGGTGCTTTCAGCTTGAGCACACCCCTTAAGAAAACTCCTTATTCCTAGACAGAAAAATATAATTTTACGAACTTACCCCTAATAAATATCCTGAAAAAGATTTAATTCTTTAATATTTTCTTGATTATGTAAAACTCTCTCCACTTAAATAAGGGCAAATTAGAAGAACATCATCAATGTCTTCTTGATTATGTAAAACACCAGTTATTTCGAAACAAAATCAAAAGGCCAAAACACCACTTATTTTGAAATAGAGGGAGTAATAGCCTCTCAAAATTTGGGCATAACAGTGGCACTCGTCATATTATTGAATGCCTTTTGCATTGGGTTCCACCCGAGACTAATAATTTTCGGCCCTCATTAACTTTTGAACCAATAGATAACAAAACTCTTATATAGGATTGCTATACATATCTTGCTATAACAAGAATCAGGTCTGACATTTTGAGCCTGAAACTGATACAACATGAAGAGAATGTAATATTATAATTAAAAGGTAAAGGATATGAAGATGACAGACGATTAGATTCATCAGTATTAGAAGGGAAGATGGGAGTCAATTTGTTGTATTGGAACCTTTGTATCGAGAATCCCTCGTGTTCTTGATAGTATCTTTAAAAGGAATTGTACATGCCTCGTGTCTGTAAAGATATAACACCTGGGCCTAACTCAACCTCAAAAGCTAGCTCATGAGGGGAGTATTGCCCAAGTCCATATAAACAAACCATCAGTCCATTCCCCAACCAATGTGGGACTTTAACCTACTAACACCCTCCTTCACACCCAGGCCCAACTGAAGTGTGGACTGGGAGCCAAAACGGGAATGGACCTGGCTCTAATACCATGTAAATATATGACACCTGGGCCTAACTCAACCTCAAAAGCTATCTCATGAGGGGAGGATTGCCCAAGTCCACATAAACAAACCATCAGTCCATTCCATGTAAAGATATGACACCTGGGCCTAACTCAACCTCAAAAGCTAGCTCATGAGGGGAGGATTGCCCAAGTCCATATAAACAAACCATCAGTCCATTCCCCAACCAATGTGGGACTTTAACCTACTAACAGTGTCTAATGATGCTCTAACTTGATTCTTCAAATTTTGGGAAACACCTTAGCACTTGCCACGAGTTCTAATCATGGGAAGCAGAATTTGAACGTCACCATTTAGCTGTTGATGATTTAAGTGTAGTGGTCCTGATAATGTCGCATAATATCATTCATTGCGCTTGAAAACTTTATCTGCAAAATTCAAATAAATTGTTAAAAATTATAATAAAGTAAAAAGAAGGAAAAATGGTCAAAAATACCCTCTATTTTTGTTTATTAGTTGACTTTGCTCCTAGTTATATTATAGGGCCAAATATGCCCCTGCCGCTAACTAAGTATGCCAAAATACCCCTATTTTGGATGAAATCTCCCAAATCAAATAAAAATATCTAATTTTCCCAAATAACCACAACCCTCTTTTAAGTCAATCCGACCTACTAAAATAAATAATCCATAATAAATTAAATCCTAATTATAAATATACTAACCTATTTTTTGTTTTTAATTAATTCTTGCTATAATAAACTCATTCCCGCCTCCCCCAACACCATATTTAGTGCTAGCTACACAGTTTCTTCTTTTATTATATTATTCTTTCAAGCCACAGGTCTATGATCTCCATTTTCACAAACACCAACTTTCTTTTTAATAATTAGTTATTAATATATCACAAAGAGAACATAAAATCAAGTAGGTTATCGATTTTTTAAAGAAAATATAATAAACATGACTATGCAAATAAATCTTTCAATATTTTCGATATACAAATTATAAAATGACTTATACGTAGTAGTGTCATTCATTTAATATAGTTTCTAGTCATGAAGTGACCACGAATAATTAATGTTTTAATTTGTCTTGAATAAATTCTATTGTTAATCTTCATAATCACTCAAGATGCAAATACTTGAGAATTACTGGGTTATCAGTTAAAAAAAAGACAACTGGGTTAGGAAAATGAGTTTGTTCATAGCAAGCATTAATTAAAAAAAAGAGTTAGGGTGTTTATAATTGAAGTTCAATTTGATATGGTTATTTAGTTTAGTAGGTCGAATCGGGTTAAAAGAGAGCGGTGGATTATTTGGAAAAAATTGGATATTTTTATTTGATTTGGGGGATTCCATCCAAAATAGAGGCATTTTTACATACTTTGTTAACGGTAGGGGCATATTTGACCCTATAGTATAACTAGAGACAAAGTCAGCTAATAAACAAAAGTAGAGAGGTATTTTTGACCCTTTTCCCTAGTATGAACTGGAAGTAAAGAGAGGAGAAATTATCTATGTTATTATGACGAGGCCACAATGGATCTATTGATGCTTTTTGTCATGCTTGGTGGTCCCAATGTTGTCAAATTTATTTCACGACCCGAACATAGGCCCCCGAATCGAGATACGGGATAAAGAACCCCGAGAGGTTCTAAGTCAACCCATGCATGAACATAAGATCTAACTCATTCAAATAATACGGAAGATCATCATGATTAACATAGTGGAAGTCTGAACAGAACAAAAAATCTGAATACATACATAGGTCTAAAGATGAATACAAACTATGTCCAAAAAGCCTCTAATACTGACGAGTAGATGGGACAAGACCCCAACTAACTCACTATAGTCTGAAAACTTAAAAGACGAAATACAACTGATAAGAAGGGCCCTCTCAAGATGAGGACTCACCAACTGAGACTGAGAAGTGCTAACTCCGGAAGTCTGACTAGTGACGGGACTGATTCTGGATATCAGAGCCTATATCATGAAATGATACAACATAGAGTATGCAGTCAGCATGTGGAATGTACTAATTATGCAAGGTAAGTAAAATCGCTAAGTAAGTAAAATCATTAAACATACATAATATAAAACGTAATCAAGATAAGATTCTGAAAGTAGGGCTTGCATGCTACTTTTATGAAATCATGATCTGAACATAACTGAACATCATAACTGAATCAAATGACCCAAAATTGAAAACTAATAATCATAAGTAAAACTAAATATTGGGTCAAACCTGCTGAAAACATAATATCATGATTGATGAACATGCATAACTGAAATCATGAGGAACAATGGGCGACTCGTCATATAACGGATATTACCACAATAGAGTTTACGTGGTCCCAACTATCACACTCAAGTGGGCAGAGCCATCCAAAGCCTTGCCAGGGCTAAGGACGCTACCATGATATTGATATCAAGCTGAATGCCCCTTGGGGGCAGGGGAAGCTCACAAGGGAGGTCCTAAATAATTTAAACATACCTACGTTGGCGCGTAGTTCTGAGGCATAGGGTTGACTAACCCTTAGCCTACTCGGTGCTAGACACTACTCTCAAAAATATGCATATGCTCTCTATCGTTTTTCAATGAAGCTGAAAATCGTCTAGTGACGAAGCTGAATAATCACATGCATACATAAATCTAAAATCATAACATGAGGAGCCTTGACTCAAACAATACCACAAGCTGAATATAATTGGGATTCTAGACTCCAAAATCATGTGGTAAGCTAATTAACATGAATTCATAAAACATACTTGATCATATGGGCTTGCCCAATACTTAACATGCTTGAAATCAACTTGATTCTCTTGAAAACATGAACATAGACATGGGTATTTCGAAATCATACTTTCTTCATAAACATCTCATCATACTTGAACAAATATCTCATGAATCTCAACTTTCATAAACTTTCATGGATGGGCATCATACTTTAGAAAACTTTAAAACATAATTTATAATTTAAAATATTTTAAAATCTGCCTATTTATCATAATTCAACATTCACAACATGCTTAGATCATACCCATGATAGAGCTTAGAGAATTCACATATTTTGGTTTAAACCCCATAGATTCATCAATAAGGATTTCATGAAATAGAAAGAAATTTGGCATGGGTGTGGACTATTGCACCCATTCATAGACTTATATACCTAAAGAGACCTGATTTCACAACTTCCCTGATTGCTCAAAGAGAATTGAGGAAGAACTTTGAAAGCCTTGATCACCTCTCAAACCTCTAAGCTTGCATGCATGAATTAGGATAGGCTTAGAATGACTTAACCCTTCTTAAAAAACTCCATTCTGAGCTTAAAACGACGTGGTTTAGGCCTTAGGAACTTAGAAATTATGGAAAAACCCTTATTAAATTTGCAGAAAAATACATGCTGCCAGTCCCCACGAGGGACTGGACGACTTGTGCCCTAGACCACGACTCGTGGTCACCAATCGTTACCTGCATTGCCACATTTCTTTTGGGGGTCATCACAGGGGACACCATGACTCATGGTGTACCCGACGAGTCATGGTGATGTCCCATCACCAACACTGCCTGCTTCCCTTCTTCCTTCAACCATCTTAGAACCACGGGTGACCTAATAGATTGTGGGGCTGACCACGACTCGTGGTCACACTCATGGTCACCCAAAACCTGAAATTTTCAACCAAGTCCTAGCCTTTCCCAACGAGTCACTTAACCACTCGGTGGGTTCCTGACGACTCGCTCTATGACCTGGTGCAGAAATTTCTCTTTTCTCCATTTCAACTTGATGTGCTGTGGATTTACAGCACTTTTGATGCTTAAAACTATGAAAATAGCATGGGCTTAGGTGTGTTTATGTGGATATAAGGCACTTTTTCTTTGGTTGTAGGATAAATTGGTATTGGACCTAAAAATTGCAAAAGAAAGCTTGGAGTATGCAAAATATTCTCAAACTGCAATCCACAGTACGAGCCATAGGAAGGTCCTACGAGTCGTACTGATGGTCATGAAAAGTTGCAGAAGGCTAAGGTTGAAGAGATTTAATGTACGAGTTTCAGTACGAGTTGTACCAAGCTTGTACGAGTCGTGGTGATGAAGTCATGAAAAGAATTAGAAAATTTGCATAAGAGGCTGACTCCTGCTATGGAAAGAAAGTACAAATCGTAGGATGGAGGTACGAGTCGTATCAGGATCCAACACTTAACAAAAATCCATCCAGTCATGCAAGGTACAAAAGGATGGTATGGGTCGTAGGTTGAATCGTGATGAAGGCGGAACCAGATATGGAAATTCACCATGTCAGCCTAGGAAAAAGATTCTTGTGTCTATATAAATACGTTTTATGTTTTATTTTTAGGGGAATTGACCAGAGAAGAGATTTTTAGGAGAGAAAGAGAGAATTGTGTTGATTCGACTTGTGATCAACCTTTTCTTGAATTCTTCTTGTTCTTGCTACTTGTTCTTCAAGATTTTGGTG
Organism: Datura wrightii; assembly: GCA_035772735.1. NCBI lineage: Eukaryota > Viridiplantae > Streptophyta > Magnoliopsida > Solanales > Solanaceae > Datura > Datura wrightii. The sequence continues at coordinate 106,494,068 of JASDFA010000007.1, forward strand.
ATTAACTAAAGGAAGTGTTTTTCTTATTCATTCTTGTAAGCATTGATTTATGTTCTTAATTATGAATACAATTCACAACCTTACAACTATGAGAGGCTAAAACCTCCATAGCTAGGGTTGTGGGAACCATGGTGGATTAACAAGCTAGGGTTGCACAAAGTGATTTTAAAATCAATACGAAATACTTATATTATATTCTCTTCATGCTTAAACGTTTTTTAATAGTGCCAACATTAAGATATGCCCGAATTCTGTACTTGCTTAGGAATAAGAGGTAGAGATTATAAAAATAGAATTGCAACGGAACCTTGATTTTGATAATCATTGTATTAACTTGAGCTGTGGTCGAAAGATAGTTAAATCTGAAACTTAGTGATAACAAATAGTTTGAAACCGCTCATGAGACTTGGTCGAGTGATTGAGTATAGTCATTCAATAGAGACTGGTCAGTTGTTTGAGTGAACCTAAGTTATCAGTCCTATAAGTAAGTATTGGTGATAATCACCAGTGTATTGTTACACCCCGTAAGTTTCTAACATTTAGTCGGCTTATTCATATGTTGGTTGAGAGTTTTAGAGTGCCATATGTACGAGGAAAGGGCCCGGGGAAAGGCCGAACGGGTGCCAAGTCGGGATTTCACGGGAGGAGGATGAATCAAGCTGCCCAGAGGGGCAAAGTGGCACGGAGCAGCCCCCTCCGCGTTACCCAAAGTGGCACGGAGAAGAATTGGCGCGACCGGAAGCGTGCCATGTTGCCTTGTCCACCGCCTCAAGTATCTATAAGTCTCATCCGTTGATTTTAAGTCATTTTCAATTTATACACGGCCAGACCCGAGGGAGTACGAAGAAACCAAGTAAAAATCATCTGATTAAGCCACTAAATGCCATCCAAATCTAAATTAACTCCGGGTAGTGAAGTATAAGGCTACAGAGAGCATCGCTGCGGAGTTATTTTTGTAAAATACGCCCGGCGAATCGTCGTCCTGCCGAGCCAGAGTTGGTGGAATTGCTTCAAACTAGTGTCAATACGATCACAGACTTAAAGTAAGCATTTCTCCCTTCTAGACTCCCGAGAAATTACGAGTTTTCAATCATCTTTCGATAGGTTGAAATATAGTTACTATATATATATAAAGTTATGTTTCTCCTTCGAATTCAGTAACGAAGTTGGACCTATTCTTCCATTAATATGATTACAGTTGATAAGGGCAGTTGAATATGAGCTGATACTCATTAGTTAGTTAGAAAACAGCGAACGAGGTATGTAAGGATTAACTCTCGGCAAGTATCCTTGTCGTACAATGTTACGACTTATGTTCTTGAATAGAAATAACGATCTCAGATGCTGCAGATAGTTGCTACTGTTAGATCGTAATTCAATATATTGTAATTAGCTGTTATTGATATACATATATAAATATCAGATATGTTGCAATTAGCTGCTAATAGGGATTACAGTTACATAAATTCTGATTAGCTGCTAGAAAACGTATACAGATCGTACAGAAGGACCCCCCGCTGAAAAGAAGCAGGTTAAATGTGATTCGTGTTATGAATGATATAGAAACTCTTTTAGTTCTCAGCTTATTGTGATGATAGACTTATATGTTTTTTGCCAGGCGTAGATTTCAGAAGCTCATAAAAGTTATTGGCCTAAATCAGTTTGTTAAACAGTATGGGCACAGTTAGGCGGTTTAACAACTAGTTGGCGCCTGTATTAGCAGGAAAGCATCCGTAGAGGTCATTGATGTTATTGCACATTCCAGAACCAGAAATAGAGACAGATTAGGTATATTCTAGAGTTAGCGACACCAGGGTTGTCCAGTGTGTTGAGTGATCATCCGCCATCCCTTTAGCCTTATCAGCGATTGCTAGTCTTAGTCGACTTAACAGTTATCATGTAGGATACCTAACAAGCCAGCCTAGTCATTCGAGTCAGATAAACCCGTGGGTACCCCAAGGAGGGGTCCACATTAGTAGACAGTGACGGGCCAGCACCCTAGCCGGTTCTTGTAAGGTATTCAGGTACAGGGTGCCAGGAGAGGGCCAGTCTATATAGAATTGCCTATAAGATTGAGAATTGCCCAGAACAGCAATATAGATCTTAGTTGATTCAGACAAGGCCTAAGGAGTCAGTAGTACTCTGCTAGTACAGTGTTAACCACAAGTTAAGGAGATCGGTAAGCTCCCTATGGAGGACCAGGGTGCCGATCGCGTAGAAGCAAGTTCGGCCAAGCCCAGCCCTATAGTTGTTTAATTAGAAGAATAAAGTAGTTAGCTATCCGTAACCCCACAGCTATTCATGAGTTATAGATGTCTGAGTAGGACATTCAGAGTATTATTAGGCCACTTCGGACCTCACTTTATTCAGCCCAGACTATTAGAGATCATGATCACTCTCAGGATCCTCTGATCAAATACAGGCGCGTGGCGTGCCTGCAGACAGCCATACAGAGTATCCCAGAAGCGAGTAGCATTAGAATTAGGCCTAGAAGGCCAGATACGCTCTCTTTATACAGATATATTGATGTGTCAGTATAGCACCTGGGTTGGGGTTGCCCTCAGTTAGAAGCCTTCCAGAACCGCCCCAGGGTTAATAACTGTATTGTCGCCCGCCAGGGGTGAGATTACGTCGCTCTACAGATCGGCATACCATCCGCAAGGGACGAAGATGGGGATCCAGATCCTCATATGCCGTGGTTGGCCTTATACAAACCCCCACCGAGCGTTTACGCCTAAGGTGTAGATATAAGAAGTCCTCTGGACTCAAACATAGCTATAGTTCAAGGGCCAAGCAGGCCCAGTCGTAGACCCAGGGGAACGATGGGTTGGCCCCAGTACTAGTAGAGTTGTAGACACCTGAGTAGGGGTATATAGATTGAAATGTGCTCTCCAGGACTTATGGGGGCCTGAACAAGTTATTTTGTGCTGATTGTACCTCCCGGCTTATGGGGGCCAGGTGGGGTTCTTGTATAAATTTTTGTCTGCTAGCTGTAGTGTATAAATGTGTAAGTATGCAGTCTTAGCTTATGTACATGTAGTGTCAGTTAGGTACAGATTACGAATCAGCAGGCGTACATGTTAATCTTTTGGCCCTTATTTCTATTTACTTCTAGTCCTATTCAGCTTATCTATTGCCTTACATATTCGGTACATATTGTACTGACGCCCTTCCCGGGGCGTTGCATTACTTGCCTGCAGGTTTAGCTGGACAGGGTTCGGGATCTTTAGTAGCAGTTGTTCAGAGTCCGCAATCAAGATGACTCCCTTCATTTGGGGTCTCCAGGTTTTAGAGATGTCTGTATTTCAGTTGTATAACCATTTGGGTAGGCCGGGGCCTTGTACCGACCACTATTTGTAATCATAGAGGCTTGCAGACTACAGTTGTCAGCTGGTTAGTGATACGTTGACCGTGTGGGGCCTTAATTAGTTATGCTTCATGTGTTGGGCATGTGAGGCCTAGTATAGTAGCTCTTCTTCATTTCAGCTATAACTAGACAACATGGTGGCCTTGTCGGCCTGCATTGGTCCCTTCTATTGCCTATTGTGGGTTAGCGGTTTTCATGTACAAGTGGCTATAAGGCCTCGTCACCGAGGGCTATGTTTACAGCTGAGATATAGCCTATTATTTTCTAAATTGTGTCGCAGGCTGGAACCAGACGTGCATAAGCCTAGCCAGATCAGTCAGTTGCCAGTGGGGCACTAGGTGCCAGTCATGCCTCCCATGGTGGGGCGTGACAAACTTGTTATCAAATTAGTTCATGTCCTAGGGAGTCTGCAAGCCGTGTCTAGTAGAGTCTTATTTATAAATCTGTTGTGCACCACATTCTATAAGCAGGAGGCTACGAGGCATAATAGTATGATTACCCCTCCTTTTTCTTGGGTCGTGCTATAGAGCAAAGTTGTATAGGGTTAAGTCCCTAAGTTTTCCTTGTTTTGTCTGTCTAGGATAATGTTTAATATAAGTCAGACACCAGCCAGTTGCAAGTAACTATAGCGACAGGAGGAGGTCTCATTAAGATGCCATAGTTGGGAGATAGTTAGTCTAAGGACGGGAGCGGACGTCTTTGATCTCCCCAATACTCTCCCGAGGTACCAGGAACCTCATAATATGATACATCTACCAGCACCGTCCCATTTCCTTTTTATAACCTCAGAGTAGGAAGTTAGGAGTATAGCGTATATACGAGTCGACTTATCTATTAGATATACAAGATTTGGTCAAGACGACAGTTATATTAGATTACTTGATGGATGTGAAAAAGAGAGGGAAATGTAGGATTCCCACCTCCATCATTTCGAATATTGTACAGTTCCATATTTCCGTTTCATTGCAGTAAGAAAAGGCTATTCCTACCTCCTAGTTTTGTTTCCAGTATAGCAAAGGGCGTAAGAATTGAGGCGATGTTGCCCAGAGTAAATAGTAAGTGAAGGTTGGATTTGTTAACTCCAGAATGTGTTAGGAAATAGTAGGGACCCCCAATGTTTATGTAAGTTGTCCAGACCTTCACGGTAATAAGTCAGAAGAGTGGGTAAGACTACTAGATTACTCGAAGTGTGTGTAAGAAATCCATTAGTGATAAACTCCCAGTAATAGTCAATTTCAAGTCAAAGAAAGGCTGAATCTGCCATAGCATGCTAATGATGGCAGGATATGCTTGCCAGATAATGGTTATGATCTTAGTTTGTGATATCGAAAGACAAGGGAGGTCATATGAATAAAATGGGTCTGACTGCAAGCCAGAAAAAGTATAGGCCGAGACCTGGCTGGTAACCTTATTGACAGTGTAAGGTAGGAACCATGAACCCCAGAGCTCAGTCTAAGGAAGTTAAGGGAAAAAGCACGAATACCATTCTTTGGGGGAAATCAAAATCACCTCCAGGTTGATAGAACATCGCATATTGAGGACTAAGCCGCGGGCTAACAGTTAAGAGATAGTAAGGTTGTAGCCTAAAATGTTGCGGTACGCCCGCCTAAGGAGAAGGTAAGAGAGTGTCGACATGGAGACTCTAATCTAGTGAAGCCTGGAAACAAGGCCCAGCGGATGGTTATGGGCCTTCAATATAACAACAAGCAAGGTCACAAGGTCCAGATGTTGACCTCATGTTCCAAGAGTGGCGGAACTTCAAATAGCAGACCATAGCTAAGGTGCATGTCTTCGCTGCTCCCAGAATTTAATGAAGATGCAATGAGATGGTATGAGAGGACATGAGATATCATTAAATCATAGAAGCAGAGTCCCAGTGACAGGCCAGAAAAGGTGAAATAGTAGGAACCGAGCTATCCAATATAAGAGATGGTCGTGTCTGTAAGGGAGTGGAGAGTAATTAATATGACTACAATCACTGGTTATCTCACACCAGGTGTAGCCTGACCTTATTTTAGTCCGTATAATAAGAGCAATGAGGTCAATTCGTGCCTCGCCAGATGAAATTATGTCGACACCAAGACTTATGCCAGGTTAAATACCCCAGAAGTAGATGGAGTGTGTGGAGCCCCAGTGTTTGATAAACTCCAATAGAGGGGCGCAATCTACGACTAAATTTTAGGAAAGGATGTCAGAACAGACGGTGACATATGTTAACTTAAGCACGGTTCCTCGTACCCCAACTGGTGGCTAAGTAGAACTCATAACTCAGACTCTCGAGGCCCACTATAAATTTAAGTGGAAGCCTTCTAGAGGATAACTTCAGGTAGATAGAGCAAACTTGGGCATGTTAAAATGGGCAAAAGGAAAAAGTAAAGCTTATCAGAGAACGTATACTGACTGCTGATCACGGGAAAAAATAGTATGCCCGAGATACGCTTTACGACTTAAATTAGTCTTGTTTATCTAAGTTATTGTATACATTTTCATGTAATTTTATATGAATGTGAAGATATGTGCTAGCCAACATGATTAGCCTTTGTTTTGTAGGTTTTGATGACTTTTGAGTAACTAATCCATGAGTTTGTGAAGTAGAGGCTTGGAAACGGAATTAACCCGCGAACGTCAGCAAAGAGGAGGCACAAAACAGCCCACCTGCGCGTCGGCAATGTGCCACGGCAAGCTGGCTGCGCGACATGGAGGTGTCAACGCGCTGCCCAAGCAGCGTGACACGCTGCCAACGCGGCAGGGTACTGCCGAGGCCAAATTTTAGATGATTTCCAGAGAGCTTTTGCGTCAGTGGCGTGTCACGGAGGCAGTGCTCCGCGATGCACTCCGTGACACGTTGCTTGTTATTCCGGGAAAAAGTCCCACTACTATAAATAGCACACTTAGGTTTTATTTGAGATATTCTGACTTGGTGGAGCAAGAACGTGGGTTACAGGTAGTTGAGGGAACGAAAATATCAGGGTTTTTCTCTATCTCCTTCTTCTTGAATTCAATTGCTTGTATGTTTAACACTCATTTAACGATGTTTAATCCACAAATGAGTGGCTAAATCCTCTTCTTGCTGAGGTTAAGAACAATTGTATTGAAATGTGATTGTTGATCAATTTGGTTTTTCATCTTTTCTTCCAGGGTTGTTCTATTGATTCTTGTTCTTACTGCATTAATGTGTGGCCTATATTAATGTACATCTAAAAAGTCCGGTTTCACTCAAGAGAGCAAGAAATTGGAAAGTTGTGAATCAATAGGATATGATCTTTTCTTGGTTTGGAAAAATTGGGAATTGATTTACCTTCAGGATAGAAATATACCTGAAAGTCATATTAGTCAATGAAGGAACCGGTTTTGTATGGCTAAAACATGAATTTTGTTTAATCACAGAAATGTAGGTGGACGGTTCATGATTCTTAAGTTGGGTTAAATACGAGAGTTTTAATCCATTGGCAATAGTTCTTGACTAGCAACCGGAGGAAAATTTAACCAAATTATATCGATAATTTATTTCCTTACATGTTCATTTAACTTCAGCATGCTCACATTCATAGTTCAGACTCAAATTATATAATCTTTGTAGACTTAGGATAAAATTAGAAATCAAAATATATCAAACTCTTCGTTGCACTGTTGTCTTCATTGTTAGAGTGAAAATATAGTACACTTGAGTAATTTGTTACCTTATCCCAGTCCCTGTGGGATCGATACTTTGCTTACTTAAGCCACTTTACTACTTGTTCGACCACGTGCACTTGCGTGTAGCTATACACCCATAGCAAACGAACGAACAAGTTTTTGGCGCCATTGCCGGGGACTGGCAATTGGTGAATTTTTTTTAAGTGTAAATTTACTATATTTTTTTCGAAGTGCTGACAACTTGGTCTTAGTGTTTGTTTTAATTCTTTTTATTATTATTATTATTATTTTCGGATACCCTTATTGACATGACATCGTGGAATCCAAATGGTTTAAATGGTGGATACTCATATTTTGGTGAATCTTGTCTGAATTGCGGAGGACCCCACTTGTGGCACACTGTAACACGTGCAATATATGTGGTGGTCAAGATGGCCATTGGGATGGCTGTCCAAATGCATATTCCCCTCACCCAAGCCCCTACTATGATCCTTCTATTGTTTCTGCTGAATATAGGCATGCTGAAAATGAGGACTTGGGATGACAAGTTCAAATAGAAGATATGCTGAAACAACTCCTGGAGCAATCAGAAGCAATGAAGGAGGCGATGGCGGTATTGAGAATTTAGCAAGAAGAGAATGCAGAGGCTCTAGAAAGGATGAGCATCAAATTCACGGAGATGATTGCTGAGGCTGAAGCTTGTGATAAATCGCAGGTAACAGTTTTAGCCGATATTCAAGAGGAACTACAAGAGGAAGACAAGGGTGAATTTTTGGATGAAGCCCAACAATTAGAATCTCTTGAGTGTCCCCGTGATGGGCTCACACTTATGGAAAATCTATTCGTGGAAGAAGAGATAGAGTATCCCCCAGTTGACAGTAATGGAGAGATAGATGTCGATGCTGAGAAGGTGTATACAAGTAAGGAGGTCAAGCATAATGCAGTTTCAGAGTTGAGGTGTATTGGACCACACTCGACGCATTTTTCGACTTTAAGTTTGGTTGACAACATAGAAATAGAGTCTTCCAAGTTTATAGAGAAATGTCTAGAGGAGGACCAAGCCCCGTATATTTTGAAATTTGCTAACTCGGAGAGACAAAATGACTTCGCTTACTTAAGGACCAATAAATGCAAAAGGCAACATCTACTGCTTGGTCCTTACAATTTTTCACCACCACCCCTGGAGCATAATAGGAAATTAGAGAAGAAATTAGGGGTGAGATTCATATCCTCAAGGTGGAGGAAAAAGTGGTGAAACTTGGTACGTCGTGCCGCGACGTAAAATTAGGCGCTGCTTGGGAGGCAACCCAAGGGTACCATGGGTACCATTTTAATCTCTTGCATTTAAGTTGATTTTATTTATTTTTCATCTTGTGTTGTTTTGGTGGAAAGTTAAGAACAGATGGAGGGGAAGTCTGAGTACCCGTGTAGGAGGAAGCTAACAAGCATGGAAGAGAAAAAGTGTGGGGTCGAACACCCACTTGTGCAAAGTTGAAGGAAGGCATGCTATTAGTTAGGCCTAAAGGCCTCAAGGAGTATTTCTCATCCTTTTTAAATTTTAATTTGATGCTATGAGGACATAGTAGGATTCAAGTGTGGGGTGAGGGAAATTTCAAAAAATTTTTTTTTGTGCTTAACGATTTTTGGTGAATGTAATGCTTGTGAGAAATTTGAAATTTTTTTGTGAATTAAGCATGACTTCATCACCCGTTGGTTTTTCTTTTCGGTTCTTTTCCGATGGAGGGGGTCTTTGAACCGAAGAATAAAAATTTTCTTTTTCTTTCCTTTGTCTGTATATAGTGTTTTCAGTCATAGTTAGGGACTGTTTCCGATGATGGATGGATGACGACCGTCTTGAGGAAGAATTAGTCGATAGGTTGTGGGTTTGTGAACCCGTAGCTAATCGATGCTTGAGGTTCTTGTTATGTGCTATACGTGATTGTAAGATGCAAGTATGTTCAGTGTGAAGCATGCAAGTGTATAACTTTGTTTGAGACACTTAAGGCTCTTGAGTTTGACTCAATATGAGTGAAGCTTAATTCTGAATTCTTGTGATTAGCTGAGTAAGAGTCTACTAAATGTGTCTTGATTTGAGCATGTGCCATGAGTGTAAGGTTTTTGAGTATTTTGTGCTATTGTGGATTGTCTAGAACTTGCCTCGTGTGTTTATAAAACGAAATGAAGGATGTGAATTGTAGGAACTGATATAGGCATTTCTTTGAATGAACCAAATTGTTATACCTCATTTTACCTTCCTTGAAAAATTAATCCTAGTTAGCCCCATTGAGCCGTGAGCCTATTCTTTGACAGCTGCAACATAAGCTTGATCCTTTTTCTTTCATTAGCCTTGAAATTGAACTAAAACTCCTAAGCGCTTAAAGGAAAATATGAAAGAGTAAAGGAGTGAGAAAAATGAAAAAGAAGGGAAAGTAGCAATTGTAAGAGTTGAGAAAGGTCGAGGGTGCACTTGTTTGAATATGGGTGAGTATTAGTAGGGAGTAAGAAAATAAATAAATGAAAAGTTACTTATAGAACTCCTTACTAATAAGCTAAAAGTGCCTAAAGAAATGGGGGAACAAAAGAGGAAAAAGAAAGATGAAAAGAGAAAAAGGTGAAGTGAGGGAAGGGAAGTTTGTAATGAAGGCGTGATGTATTAACAGCGCTTAGGAAAGATAGTCACTATTACTGGCCATAATAGTACCTACCCGCACCTGCGTTACATTACAACCTAAAAAGTCCTACTTGATCTTACATTCATACATCCTTAAATTAGTAGAATAAAACACTAAGGGCAAGCTTATGGGTCATTACATGATGCATGTGAATTCTTTGTGAGAGTTAATGTAATTCTATGCATGTACCAACACATGTTGCGATTTAAAAATTGTTTTTGCGTGTGATTGGGTAACTCTCTTTCCGTGAGGGGAACATGTTGAATGAAGGATATAATTCATGTGAGATTTCTTAATCAGTTGATTTGCATGAGTTTGCTAAGATTGAGAGTCGATTCTTGAGGTTAAGAAGTCTTAGCATAGTTGTACTTCATTGCGATGATCAAGTCATGCATGCTCGATTTTTAGCTTGTATCTTACGTAATCATTATAGCCGTAACTTGAATTATCTTGCTAAATTAGTTATGTGGGAGTCTCCATATGCATGATATGTAAAAGGTTGTTCGAGGACGAACAAGGCTTTAAGTGTGGGGTTGTGATCACGAGCAAAAATAGTATGCCCGAGATACGCTTTACGACTTAAATTAGTCTTGTTTATCTAAGTTATTGTATACATTTTCATGTAATTTTATATGAATGTGAAGATATGTGCTAACCAACATGATTAGCCTTTGTTTTGTAGGTTTTGATGACTTTTGAGTAACTAATCCATGAATTGTTGAAGTAGAGGCTTGGAAACGGAATTAACCCGCGAACGTCGGCAAAGAGGAGGCACAAAACAACCCACCTACGCGTCGGCAACGTGCCACGGCAAGCAGGCTGATCACAACAGCCCACCTGCATGTTGGCTACGTGCCACGGCAGGCTGGCTGCGCGACATAGAGGTGTCAAGGCGCTGCCCAAGCAGCATGACACGCTGCCAACGCGGCAGGGTGCTACCGAGGCCAAATTTCGGGTGATTTCCAGAGAGCTTTCGCGTCAGTGGCGTGTCACGGAGGTAGTGCTCCGTGATGCACTCCGTGACACGTTGCTTGTTATTCCGGGAAAAAGTCCCACTACTATAAATAGCACACTTAGGTTTTATTTAAGATATTCTGACTTGGTGGTGCAAGAACGTGGGTTACAAGCAGTTGAGGGAACGAAAATATCAGGGTTTTTCTCTATCTCCTTCTTCTTGAATTCAATTGCTTGTATGTTTAACACTCATTTAACGATGTTTAATCCACAAATGAGTGGCTAAATGCTCTTCTTGCTGAGGTTAAGAACAATTGTATTGAAATGTGATTGTTGATCAATTTGGTTTTTCATCTTTTCTTCCAGGGTTGTTCTATTGATTCTTGTTCTTAATGCATTAATGTGTGGCCTATATTAATGTACATCTAAAAAGTCCGGTTTCACCCGAGAGAGCAAGAAATTGGAAAGTTGTGAATCAATAGGATATGATCTTTTCTTGGTTTGGGAAAATTGGGAATTGATTTACCTTCAAGATAGAAATATACCCGAAAGTCGTATTAGTCAATGAAGGAACCGGTTTTGTATGGCTAGAACATGAATTTCGTTTAATCACAGAAATGTAGGTGGACGGTTCATGATTCTTAAGTTGGGTTAAATACGAGAGTTTTAATCCATTGGCAATAGTTCTTGACTAGCAACCGGAGGAAAAGTTAACCAAATTATATTGATAATTTATTTCCTTACATATTCGTTTAACCTCAGCATGCTCACATTCATAGTTCAGACTCAAATTATATAATCTTTGTAGACTTAGGATAAAATTAGAAATCAAAATATATCAAACTCTTCGTTGCACTGTTGTCTTCATTGTTAGAGTGAAAATATAGTACACTTGAGTAATTTGTTACCTTATCCCAGTCCCTGTGGGATCGATACTTGGCTTACTTAAGCCACTTTACTACTTGTTCGACCACGTGCACTTGCGTGTAGCTATACACCCATAGCAAACGAACGAACAACTGCTCAGAGCCGCCAGAAATCTTATGCTGATGTGCGGCAGAGAAACCTAGAGTTTAATATGGGTGACTAGGTATTCGTGAAGGTTTCACCAATGAAGGGCATGATGAGATTTGGTAAGGAAGGCAAGCTCAACCCGAGGTTTATTGGGCCTTATCAAATTCGCCGAAGGATAGGCCAGGTGGCTTATTAATTGGATTTACCTCCAGAATTAGAATCCGTTCACCCAGTTTTCCATGTATCAATGCTGAGGAAGTGTATAGGAGATCCCTCCCGGATTTCTCCAGTTAGAGACATCCAAATCACTGAGGAGTTAGCTTATGAAGAAGCTCCAGTAGCCATACTAGATCGGCAGATTCGCAGACTAAGAACTAAAGATGTTGCTTCCATTAAAGTGTTATGGCGGAATAAGAACCGAGAGGAGATGACCTGGGAGGCAGAAGACGATATGAAAACCAGATATCCTCAGTTATTCCAGACATAGTCAGATTGTGCAGCTAAAGGTATATTGTTGTTGTTGTTTCATAAGTTGCATTATATATGTATATGTGAGATAATTGACTTCACTCTATTGTGAAGTGAATGCTATAGTATTATGTGAAGTACATGTATTGGACTTTCCTGTGTTTCAGGGTTTTTGGATAGTCCATATTACAGGGGAGACTCAGCCAAAATTTTTCCAGAATAAGTAATTGCAAGGTTAAGGTTCTTGCAAGTAGAAGTTAACATTCCAAGATGAATGTTCTTGAGGGGGGAAGATGTTACACCTCGTAAGTTTCTAATGTTTAGTCGGATTATTCGTATGTTGGTTGAGAGTTTTAGAGTGCCATATGTACGAGGAAAGGGCCTGGGGAAACGCCGAACGGGTGCCAAGTCGGGATTTCATGGGAGGAGGCCGAATCAAGTTGCCCAAAGGGGCAAAGTGGCATGGAGCATCCTCCTCCGCGTTACCCAAAGTGGCACAGAGAAAAATTGGCGCGATCGACACCGTGCCACGTTGCCTTGTCCACCACCTCAAGTATATATAAGTCTTATCCTTTGATTTTAAGTCATTTTCAATATATACACGGCCATACTCAAGGGAGTACGAAGAAACCAAGTAAAAATCATCCGATTACGCCGCTAAACGCCATACAAATCTAAATTAACTCCGGGTAGTGAAGTATAAGGCTGTAGAGAGCATCGTTGCGGAGTTATTTTTGTAAAATACACCCCGCGAATCGTCGTCCCGCCGAGCCAAAGTTGGTTGAATTGCTTCAAACTAGTGTCAATACGATCACAGACTTAAAGTAAGCGTTTCTCCCTTCTAGACTCCCGAGAAATTACGAGTTTTCAATCATCTTTCGATAGGTTGAAATATAGTTACTATATATATATAAAGTTATCTTTCTCTTCGAATTCAGTAATGAAGTTGGCCCTATTCTTCCATTAATGTGATTACAATTGAGAAGGGCAGTTGAATATGAGCTGATACTCATCAGTTAGTTAGAAAACAGCGAACGATGTATGTAAGGCTTAACTCTCGGCAAGTATCCTTGTCGTACATTGTTAGGACTTATGTTCTTGAATAGAAATAATGATCTCAGCTGCTTCAGATAGTTGCTACCATTAGATTGTAATTTGATATGTTGTAATGTTGTTATTGATATACATATATAAATATCAGATATGTTGCGATTAGCTGCTAATAGGGATTACAATTACATAAATTCTAGTTAGCTTCTAGAAAACGTATACAGATCGTACGGCAGGACCCCCCGCTGAAAGAGAGCAGGTTAAATGTGATTCGCATAATGAACGCTATAGAAACTCTTTAGTTCTCAATTTATTGTGATGGTATACTTATATGTTTGTAAACATATAAATGCTGAAGATGACAGATATGAGGTTGTAAATGCTGGCCGATTGGGGAGGGGCAACAAAGCTCATACATTTGACCCTCAGTTCTTCGATGATGAGGATGACCCAGACACTGATGAAGTTGGGTCGACTGGAAAAATTGTGCCACCACCACTGCCCGCTGGGGCTAAGTTTTAAATTACGAGCATCATGATTCAATTGCTAAACATGAAAAGGGTGTTCAATGGTCACGCAGCGGATTACGCCAACCTGCACTTAATGAATTTCATAGGAATATGCAAGGCGTACAGGTTGCCCAGAGCAAGCCAGGATGCAATACGGCTCAGACTCTTCCCTTTTTATCTATTAGGGGAAGATACTTTGTGGTTATCGGAGTTGCCCGAAGACTCCATAACCAACTAGAGGGAGCTCAAACAGGCCTTTTTGGAGAGATTCTTTCCCCTATCCAGGATGATACACCTAAAGGATGAGATCTATAATTTTTGACAGACTAAGACTGAGGCACTCCATGAAACATGGTTGAGATTCAAAAAGAAGTTGACAAAGTGCCCTAACTACAAAATCCCAGATGATAGTTTGTTGGAAATTTTTTATGGGTCTTTGAACAATAGCACCAAAGCTGTAGCAGACATGGTGGCTGGAGGAGCATTGATGAGTCACACCTGGGAGCAAGCTGCCACCATTCTTGACAGGGTGACTAAGAGAAACAGGGCTTGGCATATGAGGGGGGCTGATGCAGTGGCAGAACATATGATGTTAGTTTGACTGCAGACCAACGAAGAAAAGAAGAAGAGCGCGACCAGGAGTTGGCTCATATACGTACATCATTGGACTTGCTGACAAAGCACATTATAGGAGCTGGAGCCAAAGAGGTCAATGCAGTGGGAACTCAAGGTAGGGAGAAAGGAGCTGATCACTCTAATTTTGAGAAAGAGGCGAACTTCCTGGATAGCCAGGTGGCGGGGTTTCGAACCAACGCCCATGCTTCTAGACAAGAAAATTAGCGCCAAGGTTTTGGAAATTAAGGTCGGAACCAGTATAGAGATAACTATAACAAAAACGGGTTCAGAGACAAGAGTCGGGGTCGTGAGTGCGAAGGAGATTAGAGACGAAATGATGGATACCACAATGACCAGGCTGGATTCTATGTGCCTCCCAATGCACGAGAAGGGGAGGTCGGAAATCAAAGTTGGAGAGCATGATGGCTGAAATATTGAAGAAGGTGAGGTCCACTGATGAACAGCTAAAGGAGATCTGAGGTGACTTATCAAGTATGGGTCAGAAGGTGGAATCTCATGTTACCGCCATCAAAAAGATCGAACATCAACTTGGGCAACTATCAGCATCAATGAACGCTAGACAAAAGGGTACACTACCTAGTAACACTGTCTAAAATCCAAAGAGTGACGCACATTGTATGGAAGTGATGACTAGGAGTGGTAAAACCACAATTGACCCCCCATTTCTAGTTGAAGTTGAGCAGATGAAAGAGAGCATGATGGAGGAAGATGATGCAAGTTCTGAGAGAGAGAATGGTGAGTTGTAAAAGGCCCCAAGAGGTGAGAAGGAACCTAACATAGATCAAGGGGCAACCCAAGTACCTAAAGCTATCCCATGACCACCACCACCATTCCCCCAAAGGATGAAGAAGAAGGTGGATAATGGTAAGTTCCAGAAATTCCTTTCAATGCTTAAGCAACTATATGTGAACATACCATTGGTCAAAACTTTAGAGCAGATGCCAGGATATGCAAAGTTTATGAAGGACCTTGTGACTAAGAAGAGATCTGTGAGCTATGAGCCTGTTGACAATATGCATCACTGTAGTGCCATAGCTTCAAGGGTCCTAGTGCAGAAAAATGAAGACCTAGGTGTCTCCACTATACTATGCATGATTGGCAATGTCGAGTTTGTAAGGGCACTTTATGATCTGGGAGCTGGCATTAATTTGATTCCCTTGGTCGTGTTCAATAAATTAGGGTTGGGAGCTCCTACATCGACCAACATGCGGCTACTGATGGCCTACAGAATAGTTAAGAAGCCGGTGGGCATCCTAATCGATGTGCTTGTCAAGGTAGATAAATTTATATTCCTGGCAGACTTCATGATCTTGGATTGCGAGGTTGATTATGAGGTCCCCATCATTTTGCGGCGACCATTCCTTATAATTTAGAGAGATCTAGTAGATGTGGAGGCTGGCCTGTTGAAGTTTAGATTAAATCAAGAAGATGTCACATTCAACATCTGTAGGACAATGAAGCAACCCAAGGAATTAAAGATGTGATCTCAGCACTAGAGGATGAGTATGAGTAACTTGATGAATTCTGAGTAGTCAAGAGTTTTTAGTCGTGCCGCAACATTAAATCAGGAACTTCTTGGGAGGCAACCCAAGTGGTAGTTGGGTGAAGTCTGCGTAACCAAGCTACCTACGTCGTGTCGCGACATTAAATCAAGCGCTTCTTGGGAGGAAACCTAAGTTGTTAAACTAATGTGTGCTCAGTGTGTAGGGAAATTAAAAATAGGAGGCTAAAACATCAGTTGCTACGGCCCTCAGTATGACCCGTGATGAGATCCTATGGGCCGTAGCAGCAGTCGTGGCAAGGTTAAAAAAAATGACTCTAAGCTTCGACCTACGATTCATCCTACGGACCGTACCTTGGTGGTACGAGTCGTAGGATTTATTCATAGGTCTCCAAGTAAGTTTTCTTCAATAGGGTCGCGTATGAGTCAAATGGATGAGCTGTCGGTACTTTCCAAGATTCGTGGTATGAGTCGTGATGGGTCAAAATTGGCAATAATACCTGACTTGGCCCAAATTTTTAAAAAAATTTCCCTTACCTATTTAAACCCCACAAACACCCTCTCCCATGCTTAAACACTCAAAAACCCAACTCAAACTCACTTCCCCTACCCGTAACTCAACATCACTGAAATATCAAGCAAAATTCTTGCTCGACCCAAGTTTTGAAAACCCTATACGATCAATTACAGTTGATGAAGCATCAATCAAGTAAGTGTGTTGTATTAAACATTTATAAGATTCATATATTGAGAGTGATGGTGTTAAAACCCCTGTGAGTCACTCACTAGGCTCGAAACTCGATTTTGAAAAAAAAGAGACAATGATCGGGGTTTTGTGTAAGGTTCTTTTTTTGACTAAAGGGATACTAAATTTTGATGAACTTAGGTCTTGAAACACAATGAGTTACGAGTAATAGGCCAAAAAGGGGAGGATTGGGCATAGGTTAAATTGAGTTAATGATGAGCCTAGACCTGGGGGGAAATCTGAGTACCTTAAAATGTGAAAAATAGAACCTTTGCAAACTGAGAAAAGAAAATCTGGAAGTGGTATGATGCACCGTACGGTTTGTAGGTTGCTACTACAAGTCGTACTGAGTACTCGTACCACCAAGATGAAAGAAGTTGCAGAAAATGTCTTTCCTACGACTCATGGAATCGACCTATGGGTCATACCATGAGTCGTGGAAAAATTAAGAAAGATACCAATGCAGGGCTTCATCAGATGACTCAAGGTATGGATCGTACCTTTATGGTATAAGTCGTACTTGTGAGTCGTACTGAAAGATGTTTGTAATGCTGGGACTTCTCACGAGTCGTACCTTCATGGTACGACTTGTAGTGATGATTCGTGATGAGAATCTGAACATCTCCTTTCTAAATCTTCTTTTTAAAAACGGAATGCTAACGTCTTTCTCTACAAGTACAATGACATACAAAAGCCGGAAGGACACTAATTGATGAAACAATTGAGTCGGAGTCTGACAAGGCAGGAGACATACCTAGTGGTTCAATTGAAGAATATGAAGTAGATACTTCTGACACTAATGGAACCCAAACCAGTAGGGCAAAAGCAAAGGCCCAAGCTGAAGCAACCACTGCCACATCCTCTCAAGCTCCCAGTCTGAGAAGGGAGTTCGAGAGGAACAACAGAAGTCAGGAAGCGACTCCAATGTTAAAGAAGGGTTAGGGGAGACCCAAAGTGAGAAGAAAACGGTAGTGACGAGTCGAGGAGGAGGCTCCTGATGTTGCACAAGAGCAGACCCCACCAAGGGAAAGCCATACAATCTTGGGAAGAGTGACGGGAGCTAAAGAAATCTATGAGCAAGGCATCTCTCTCACTGCCAAGAATAATCCAAGGAGGAGCATCCAAGAAGAGCCATGGATCCTCACAACCTCACTGAATGAAGTTGAGGAGATGAAGCGGATTTTTAGCTTCTATGGTTTTGGGTGGATGCCAAGACTCCAACACAGTACACAGAAGACATCGTTCGGGAGTTATATGCCAACTACTTGGCCACCATAGAGGTAAAGGTAAAGGAAGGGCAGAAGATAAAAGACCAGCCTCGTCTGGAGAGTGTTATTATCCGAGGTTGAGAGGTTGATATATCTGAGTGGACCATCACTCGAATGTTGTACGGACCACAGTTCGTGCTTACCAGGATGATGCTAGAGTACGATTACAGGGTGGAGGCAATGAAGCAGATTAGATCCCTAATTATGCTGAAGCGACAAAGGCAGTTGCAATGGCTAGTAGGGTGATTGCTGAGAACAAGGATGAAGCTGAATGGGTTAAAGGTGGAAAGAAGGTGACCAAGAACTCACTAAATTTCATAGAAAAAGCCTGCTGGACACTATTGTGCCACCGATTTGCACCTACAGTCAATGACAACACATTGAGTGCTGATAGAGCGACTTTGGTGGCATGCCTCATGTCTCGTTACCCATCATTATCTCGAGGATCATAGCAGATGAGATACGAGACCGGACTGTGGGAGTGAGCACTACTATCCCATTCCCGAGTCTTGTATTTAGATTATGTATGGAGGCAGAAGTTCCACGGGGTGATGAGTGGTTGCTTGGAGGCCAAAGGATTGCAGACATAGGTATTATTCGAGATAAGATGAACTGGGTGAGCAGATCCAGGATTCCCACAGCAATTCCAGCAGCCCAGCTAGCATGGGACGCACAGGTGAATGTCCCCATTACACAGGAGCAGAACGAGACACCGTCTACAGACGCCGGTCATTAAAAGTTAGCTCTGAGCACCTCAGCTACACCACTGCCCAACATGCAGACTCAGACACTAGCAGGGTATACCTTGGTAGCACAGGACTTCCTCCAAAAGCTAGAAAAATGATTGACCATGGCAGAGCGAAATATTCAGGCTATGATGGACAATGTAAAATCATGGGTTAAGTAAGATATTGAGGCAGCAGCTCAGGCTCTACATGCTCGCCTAGATAGTTTTGAGAGCTGATTCAATGTGAGAATGGCAGAGCAGATAGTTACCAGCAATCTCCGTACAGAGTTGGGGGATCTTCGGAATGAAGTAGTTGAGTTGTCATCACGACAACCAACAGTTTTAGCAGCCCCCACTCTTCCGGACCTAGATGCCGAGCCTGATGATGAGATTGATTTGGCGGCATATTGGGAGCCGACCACAACTGTTGAAAAGGGTAAGAAAAGAGCTGGTAAGGATGATATAGAGGAGAGTATGAGAAATAGGAGGAAGAAGGTGAGAAAAGAGCGCAAGTGGGCTAGAGCATAGAACATACGAACTCATGACACACATATTTGAGCTGCATGAGAGAGCTAGAGGAGCAGGCAGCTCCACCATACCTCAGATCGGGCTTGCCAGTGGCTGTGACCCTTCAGAAAAGCCACATTCAACCCCGACAGTTATAATGGCTGTCCAAGTGGCCACAATCACTAAGGGGGAAGACCACTCCCCCTATTGACACACAATTGAGCGCGCCGGCCACCACTAGTGCCACTACTACAATGGAGGTATAACCTCCACAAGATGATAGGAGTGCCTAGTGCGCCACCAGTATGTTCTCTTCCCTATATTCTTATAGATGATTCTTCGGGGACGAAGCTTACTTTTCAAAAAGGGGAGGGGGTATACTTGTGATTTTTGGGATTTTTGATTCATCTGTGGGTTTTTCTTGTTGTGTTTCTTTTCTCTCGGGCATGCTATCTAGTAGAACCGACATGTGTAGGATTTTTATTTTTTAGTTTGTGATTTTTTTTTAATTAGAAAGTGGCTTAAGAGTACTCAGCCAATAAAAATGCACTAGTTTTGGTTTTTAAAAAAATTTGACCCTGTTTAATTTTTTTTTGATACATTAGCTATGTATTTGTGACAACATACATGATTGCTATGGATATTTTGATGTCATTTAGTTTGTCAACATGAGTAGTCTTGTTAAGCCATGTATAAACCAGATAGATGAGGTGAAAATCGTTCATGTACCATGTGTGAGTGAGGTATAGTATTCAGTTCGGTATTGTGTTGAAGATCTAGAACTTGCCTGGTTGGTCTTTGCATAGGCTAAGGATGGTTGGTTAGGATATGATTATAGGACATTTTTGTTTAGCTCACTTTTAGCCTATATTACCCTATCAAAGTTGCATGAATCCCTTGATCCCAAGTTTGAGCCTTAAATGACCATGTTTCTTTGATTTACCTATTAACCATACCTATTTTTTTTAACAATGAACCTGTTTTGGTCCTGGTCCTTCCTTGGATATTGTAAACCTCAACATAAGAAAAATACTTAAGTTGAGGGTGCTAGAGTAGGGGTGCTTAAATGGTGGGAACAGAAGAAAGGAAAAGAAAAGAGAAAAGAAAGGGTGAAAAATAAGGTGTGGTGAGATGAAAAATGTTGAGAATCTTGAAAAAGAAGTTTCAAAAGAAAATCAAAATGCTAAAAAAGTTGAAAAATCACCACACCCATGCAAATGTGTAAAAAGGGGTAAAAAAGGAATGAAAGAGTAAAAGGGTGAAATAGGTGAATGGTGTAGCCAATATATGTAGTGCCAAGGAAGGGATAGTCACTAATAAAATCTCCCATCTTTATCATGTCCATCCCTAAGACTACATTACAAGCTATATCAAGTCCTATAGTGATCCTAACTTGACCATCTGATAAACCAAAGTAGAGAAAATAAGGGCAAGCCTATGGTATCTGACACATAATACTTATAACTTCTTTGTGAGAGTGAGAGCCTACTTGTCTAGTCCCATGTTATGTTTGACATCTGATATCTGAGTGGGGACTTCATTTGTGTGAGGGTACATGGATTATATTTGCTTTTACCATTGGTATGTGTGGAAAACATTGGTGATAACTTGATTGCCTATTGATAGATGGATGACATGTTTTGATCCTTGTTTATGATGTTTTATGGTTGCTTGTAATGCATTAGCTGATGTTGTTCCATGAGAAAGGGTCAATAGAGTTTGTATAGAAAGTACAAGTTTTTTTGGATATTGGATGTAGTATCTTAAATCTATTTTCTAGTTGAGCGTCGTGTTTAGTTTTTCTTTTCTTTGCCTGAGGACATGCAAAAGTCTTAAGTTGAGGGTGTTGATGTGCTGTGGATTTACAGCACTTTTGATGCTCAAAACTAAGAAAAGAGCATGGACTTAGGTGTGTTTATGTGGATATAAGACACTTTTCCTTTGGTTGCAGGATAAATTGGTATTGGACCTAAAAATGGCAAAAGAAAGCCTGAAATATACAAAATATGCTCAAAGTATGAGCCGTAGGAAGGTCCCACGAGTTGTACTGATGGTTGTGAAAAATTACAGAAGGCTAAGGTTGAAGAGATTTAATGTACGAGTTTCAGTACGAGTCGTACCAAGCTTGTACGAGTCGCGGTGATGAAGTCGTGAAAAGAATCAAAAAATTTGCATAAGAGATTGACTCCTGCTATGGAAAGAAAGTACGAATGATAGGATGGAGGTACGAGTCATACCAGGATCCAACACTTAGCCAATTCCAGCCAGTCATGCGAGGTATGAAAGGATGGTACTAGCCGTAGGATGCTCTTATGGGTCGTAGGTTGAATCGTGATGAAGGCGGAACCAGATATGGAAATTTACCCTGTCAGCCTAGGAAAAGGATTCTTGTGTCTATATAAATATGTTTTATGTTTTATTTTCAGGGGAATCAATCAGAGAAGAGATTTTTAGGAGATAAAGAGAGAATTGAGTTGATTTGACTTGTGATCAACCTTTTCTTGAATTCTTCTTGTTCTTGCTACTTGTTCTTCAAGACTTTGGTGAATAATTAAAGAAAGTATTTTTCTCATTCATTCTTCTAAGTATTGATTTATGTTCTTAATAATGAATACAATTCACAAACTTACAACTATGAGAGGCTAAAACCTCCATAGCTAGGGTTGTGGGAACCATGGTGGATTAACAAGCTAGGGTTGCACAAAGTGATTTTAAAACCAATACAAAATACTTATATTATATTCTCTTCATGCTTAAACGTTTTTTAACAGCGCCAACATTAAGATATGCCCAAATTCTGTACTTGCCTAGGAGTAAGAGGTAGAGATTATAAAAATAGAATTACAACGGAGCCTTGATTTTGATAATCATTGTATTAACTTTAGTTGTGGTCGCGGGATAGTTAAATCTGGAACTTAGTGATAACAGATAGTTTGAAACCGCTCATGAGACTTGGTCGAGTGATTGAGTATAGTCATTCAATAGGGACTGGTTGGTCGTTTGAATGAACCTAAGTTATCAGTTCTACAAGTAAGTATTGGTGATAATCACTAGTGTATACCCAAAGCAGTTATGAACCCATGGGAACACAAACCCTAGTTATCCTTTAATATTGATTCAAAACCAAAATTTTAATACTTGTTTTTATTATTGATTTTCTTTAGAACCCCCAATTTTGAAGTAACTACCTCACAAGTTCACTTACCGAATGTAATCTAGTTCTCCCATATTCCCTGTGGGTTAGACCCCAACCTCTAGTTGGGTTCTTTATTGACAACGTCCGCTTCATACTTCAGTAAGAGGTGTGGTTTGAGTGTTATCAAAACTTTAGGGTATGATCTTAGGATTTTTGTGTTATTACAATATCTCCCCCTTGGAAACATTCATCCTCGAATGTTGAAAATCACATTGAAATGCAGAAAAATGCAATCATCATACTCAAATATTAAACATACATGTTGAAAACTGATGGAGTGACTGACTCCTATTTGAACTACATGACTGAACTGAATTCCCGAATCACACATACATTCATTAACATGAAAGAAACTGGGGTACATGAGCTGAAAATGAAACTGAATAGAGTACTAAGGAGGACACCGATACCTCAAGCTGAAACTGAGCCGGAAGGGAATAGATGCGAGTATTTAGCCATCACATCTGCTTCGGCTTTCCATGCGGCTCCCTCAACATGCTGATTCCTCTATAAAACTTTAACTGAAGCTACTTCTTTGTTTCTTAGCTTACGAACCTGACGATCAAGTATCTCTACTGGAACCTCTTCATAACTCACACTGACACTATCCACCAGAATAAACAGAGATGGATCACCTAAACACTTCTTTAAGAGCGACACATGGAAAACTGGATGAACTGAAGCTAATTCTGAGGGCAACTCCAACTCATATGCTACCTTGCCAACCCACTTCACAATCCAGTACGGGCCAACATAACAGGTACTGAGTTTCCATTTCTTTTCGAACCTCATCAGTCCCTTCATAGGAGACACCTTTAGAAACACCTAAACCATCGACTTCAAACTTAAGTTCTCTCCTCCTCACATCCGCATAGGACTTTTGGTGACTCTGAGCTATTTTCAACCTGTCCATTATAAGTTGAACTTTCTCAATAGCCTCATGGACTGAATTTAGACCTATCAATGTAGCTTCATCGATCTCAAATCAACCAATAGGTGATCTACATCCCGCCCATAGAGAGCCTCAAAAGGAGCCATCTGAATGCTGGAATGGTAGCTGTTATTATATGCAAACTCAATGAGAGGAAAATGGTCATCCCAACTATCCTTGAAGTCAATTACATACGCTCTCAACATGTCCTCGAGAGTCTGAATAGTCCGCTCTGCCTGACTATCTATTTGCGGGTGAAATGTCATGCTAAGTTTGACCTGAGTATTAAGTCCCTTTTGAAACGATTTCCAAAACTGGGAGGTAAACTGAGTACCTCTATCTTATATGATGGACAATGGCACTCCATGCAACCGAGCTAACTACCGAATGTATAACTTAGCATATTCCTCCGCTGAATCAGTAGTTTTGACCGGTAGAAAATGAGCTACCTTAGTCAACCTATCCATAACCACCCAAATGGAGTCATACTATCGACGAGTGCGAGGTAACCCTGTGATGAAGTCCATATTGATCTCCTCCTATTTCCAAGTAGGAATACTAATGTCTTGAAGCAAACCTCCCAGTCTTTGATGCTCCACTTTCACCTGTTGACAATTCGGACACTTAGTCACAAACCCTGCTATGTCCTTCTTCATGTCATTCCACCAATAGACTTCCCATAGGTCACGGTACATCTTGGTGGCACCCGGATGGATAGAATACCTAGAACCATGAGCCTCATGCAACATCCAATCTCTCAAATCATCAATATCCAGAACACAAAAATGACCCTGGTACCGAAGCACATCATCTCCCCCTTTGGAGAAGACCTCCACCTCCTGATTCTGAACTGATTCCTTTAACTTCACCAAAATAGGATCCTCGTCTTGTCTAGCTTTTACATCAGTCACCAAGGACATTTCTGATCCGTTCTGAACAATGACACCACCATCGGTTGCGTCAACCAATTGAACTCCCAACCGTGCAAGCCGATGGACGTCTTTCACCAACTCCTTCCTCCCCTCATCTACATGGGAAACAATCTCCATAGAAAGCCTAATGAGAGCAGCTGCTACCATATTAGCCTAGCCTAGATGGTAAAGGGCACTCATATCATAATCCTTGAGTAACTCCAACCACCTCCTTTGACATAGATTTAGATCCTTCTGGGTAACCACATATTGTAGGCATTTGTGGTCCATAAACACATCTACATGGACCCCGTATAAATAGTGTCTCCAAATATTCAAGGCAAATATTGCTGCCGCTAATTTGAGATCATGAGTCAAAGAATTCTTTTCATGAACCTTCATCTGCCTGGAAGCATATGCTATAACTTTACCATGTTGTATGATTACACAACCAAGGATGATTCTTGAAGCATCACAATATACTACAAACCCATCGGTACCCTCGGGTAGGGTTAACACCGGTGCTGAGTTAATTCGAGTCTTCAACTCTGGGAAGCTCCTCTCACAAGCCTCCGATCATTGAAACTTCACTTTCTTTTGGGTCAACTTAGTCAACAGGGTTGCAATGGATGAAAACCCCTCAAAAAACCTTCAATAGTAACCAGCTAAACCCAAGAAACTCCTGATATCCGCAGGATTCACCGGTCTGGGATAATTCTTCACCGCTTCTATCTTTTGAGAGTCTATCTTACACCCTCATTTGACACCACATGGCCCAAAAATGCCACTGAGCTCAACAAAAACTCACATTTACTTAATTTAGCATATGATTGGCGATCATTAAGAGTTTGTAAAGCTACCTTCAAGTGAGCTTCATGCTCCTCCTCGCTCCGAGAGTATATCAGGATTTCGTCTATGAACACAATCACGAACATATCTAAGTATGGTTTGAGCATCTTGTTCATCGAATCCATAAAAGCTGTAGGAGCATTTGTTAGTCCAAAAGACATAACTACAAACTCATAGTAACCATACCGAGTCCTAAAGGTCGTCTTCGGGATGTCACTTTATCGAACCCTGAGCTGATGGTATTCGGATCTGAGGTCTATTTTCGAAAAGCACGTAGCACCTTGAAACTGGTCAAATACATCATCAATCCTGGGGAGAGGTGTCATGACCCAAATATAGACCCGGATCATAATACGAGACAAGGAGCCCCGAGAGACTCCAAGTCGACCCATGGTATGAACATTCATCTAACTTCATATCATTAAGCGAAATACTTAACATGACGATATAGCGGAAGCATAAACATAACATAACATATCATGATAAGCGAAACGTACAAAATATATAACAACTGAGTACTACAATTAGTCTGAAAGCCTCTATCGTATCAGATGGGTTGATGGGACAACATCCCCAACTAACCCAACAAAACTAAAAGCAAAAAGAGACATCAATATCTGAAACATACGGTCCTCGGAGAATAAGGACTCACCTAAGAGGCTGGATGCTAAACTATGAAATGGATTACTGACAGGGCTTAGCCTGAGAGCTAGGTCCTATATCATGAAACGATACAACATAGAGTATGCGGTCAGTATGTGGAATGTACTGAGTATACAAGGTAAGTAAAACAGACATTTAGAAATACATAAAAGCTCATAAATGATCATAAGAATGTATCAACATGCTCATAGCATAAGTAGCATACGATAACATAAGGCTCAAGATTTTCAAAATATTCGTAATTCAATCATAATCATAATCATAAGAGAAGCTTTATTGAACATGACTTGAGCCAATGTTCATAATCACAAACATACATAAATCATGAGGAATAGTGGGAGATTCTTATAACCGACATACCCCATATGAGCACACATGGAGCCCGACCTATAAATCCCTAGTCCGGAGGGTGTTCGTACCTTGCCAAGGGTATAACCATGAAGGGCGTGATATCACACATGAAAAGGGCCCATTTGAGTGAGGGGACAGTCACAATGGAGGTCCCGTCATGTCCTACAGTGGCACATAGTTCTGAGATTCGGGGAAAAACCTGGGCCCCGAACCTACTCAGTGTTAAATACTACTATCAAAACATATATAATGCTCATAGTATAATATGCATGATATTCACGGGCTATTTAAATCATGATAATCATAAACGTGCTTGTAAATACGTGAACTAGTCATGAGGGTAAGGCCCGTGGGTCGGCCAAAAACATAATTAGTAAATCATAGGATTCATGCATACTTGTAGATCATGTATAGACTTCGTAAATCATAAATTTATAATGGGATTTTGAATAAATCCATATTATAACTCATAAATCATGATGGGTTTATGAATATCAATATTTGAGGTAAAGATCATAACTCGATACATCATAGAACATGCATAATTGGACATAATTTAGTAGAAATCGAAATCAATAAATTTATAATCAAAATAGTTGTAGAATCTGATCACAATTCATAAAATATGATGTAAATCACAAAAAATAATAACCCATTGCTAGATCATTAGAATTCCACAAGATTTAAGATAAAACCCGATAAAATTTTTGAACAACTCTTCATGAATTAGGAGAGATTGGGCATGGGTGTCAACGAAAACACCCATTCATAACCCTACGTACCTGAAAATGGCTGATTCTTACCCTCCCTTGAATTCCCAAGAAGGAATTGAAGAAACCCTTGAAGTATTTCCATGATCACCTCTTTAGTCTATCACTCTTGCATGCATGAATATGAAAATGGCCTAAAATGAACTTAACCTCTTTAAAAGTCACTATTCATAACTCAAAACGACGTAGTTTAGGTCTTAAGATCTTAGAAATTACGAAAAAGCCCTTACCAAATTCATAGAAAATAACTGCCAGATGGTCCTAATGGGGAACCTAACGACTCGTTACCCTAGACCATGACTCATTGAGTTGTCCGTGAAGTACAATGCTCAATAGGTCTCTTGGGCTGATTACGAAAGACATCACGACTTGTTACTGAGCGACCATGACTCGTGGTCACCACTCGTGATGTAAACTGCCTCAATACCAAGAATTCCTTATCTAGTTGACCATGACCCTCCCCACGAATCGTGGGGACTGACCATGACTCATAGGGTCCTTCTGTCGAGTACACTGCCTCTCCTCTCCTCTTTTCCTTACTCACCCACTCCACGACTGACCTAAAAACTCATGGGGCCTGACCACGAGTCATGGTTGTTCGGTGCTATTCCGATTGGTATTATATATTATAAACCGACACGTAAGTGCACGTGGTCAAACAAGTAATAAAGTGGCTAAGTAGCCAAGTATCGATCCAAGAAGGCTCAAGATATGTAAAGTTGCCTAGTTTACTATATTCCTATTTCACTTCTAATTATGCTAACAACAATGTAACCAACAGTTACTTGAGTTATTGTTTCTAAACTATATATACTAAAATTAATAACAACTATTTACTATGAATTCAGACAATGGATATGAACATGCCAAGGTTAAGAACAAGTAATGAACTTGATAATCATGATAATTTGGTTAATCTCTTCTTCATATTGCTAGCCAAGAACATTCGCCTAGAAATTAAAACTTTCGTATTTAATTTCACTTTAGAATCATAAACCATCCATCTACATTTCTGTGATCAAATGCAATTTATGACCTAGCACTACAATTCCGGTTCCTAAATTGACTAATACGGCTTTCAAGTATATTTCTATCAGGAAAGCACATCAAAACCCAATTTTCCCAAATCAAGTTAAGAACAATACCCTATTAATTCACAACTTTCCAATTTCTTGCTCTCTCGAGTGAAATTGGACTTTTTAGATGTACATTAATGTTGGCCAATCACTAATGCAGTAAGAACAAGAATTAATAGAACAACATGAAAGAAGAAGAAGAAAACCATATCAATTATAATCAAAATTCATTACACATGTTCAAAACCTCAGCAAGGAAGAGAATTAGCCACTCATTTGTGGATTGATCATCCTAAAATGAGTGTAAATCATACGTACAATTGATAGAAAGAAGAAAAGATGAGAAGAAATCCCTTAGCTTTTTCGTTCCTCAACTGCTCCTAACCCACGTCCTTGCTCTCCACTTCTGAACTCAGTCAAAAAACTAAAAACTAATTAAAATAAACCTAAGTGTGCTATTTATACTAGTGGGAAATGTTTCCCGGAATAACAAGCAACGTGTCACGGAGGCCAACGCGGAGCACTGCCTCCGTGACACGGCGTGGACGCGGACCTTCACTGGAATTTCAGGGTCCGGTAAATTAGCCTCAACGTGGCACGGAGCCCAATGCGGAGGCCACTCTCCGTGCCACGGAGCTGACGCGAAGGCACATTGGAAATTGCCATTTTAATTCCTGTTCAGGCAGTGTGCTACCGCGATGGTAGCGTGGCACGACTCCATCGCGGAGCCCCTATAAAATGTGCATTCCAAGGTCTTTTCCACGCTCGCATCCAAGTCCAACTCCGACATAGTTCCAACATGCATTTTAGCTCCTAAAAATCACATTTACCTGCAAAACAAATGCTAATCATGTTGGTTAGTATAAATTCACATTTTATTACCAATTACATGATATTATATACACATTGCCCAGCAAACAAGGTAAAATTGATACGTTTGAGTATCACTTGGGCATATAAATCTGCCCAAGATCACTTACCCCACACTTAAATCCTTGTTCGTCCTCGAACAACATATACACAAATCATGCAAATTACATCCCAACCTTCATCACTATGGTGCAACAATTTACGCTACGGTCATACCGATTATTCAATTTTTGCAAATCATCACGAAAACATGCTTGGTCTTACAATACAATGACCTTTAATACATCAAGGCTTCCTAGACTTTAAGAATTGATTCTTGATATCGGCAAACTCATGCAAATCAGTTAATCAAGAAATCCGACACGAAAATCAATCTTTCATCAAGCATGTGCCCTCACAACTCGAGAGAATCTTCCCCTTTTTGTTCATGCAACACACAAACATGCAAGTAGGGGCATATAAAAATTAATTTCACTCTCTCTCCCAAAAGAATTCACATGCATCATGTCATGACCCATAGGCTTGCCCTTAGTGTATTACTCCACTAATATAAAGAAATGCAATATAGGATCACATAGGACTTTAATGGGTTGTAACGGGGCTATGGATCTAGTATATATATATTGGATTAGCCAATAATAGTCACTAGCATCCTTAAGCGCCTTTTCAACTCATTCCCATCGACTCATGGACATTGTTCCTCTCTTTTCTCTTTTTCCCTCATTCATGCTGGTTTCCTTTCATACAACCCATTTCATCAAACACACTTGACACAAAACAAAGGGTTTTCATGTACCCTCACTATCATTTAATTATAGCAAGTGCCTCTTCAATATCATCTTTTCTTTCTTCACTCTGCTTTTCTTTTTCTTTTCACTCTTTGGGAAACATTTTCTTTTCTTTGTAAGCGCTTAAGAGCTTCTTATAGACTTTAAGGCTAATGAAAAGAAGGAATAAAGCTTAGTTTATACACTTTTGGACAAAAGAAAGAAAGAAATCGACTAAAGGCTCAACGGGCTGACTAGGGTATACAACATATAAAAAGGTAGAATTTGACAAGAAAAAAAAATGGAAACTATCGGTTAAAACAAAGAAATGCCTACATCCTTTCCAACACTACACCTCCTTCATTTCGTTTTGTATACACACCAGGCAAGTTCTAGACAATTCACAATGACATGGAATAACAATACCTCACTTCACACTTCATGCACATGCTCGAATCAAGATGCATTCACAGACTCTCTAATTAGCCAATCACATGAATTCAAGATTAAGCCTCAATCATACTGAACCAAATTCTATAGCCTAGGTAACTCAACATATTTACCGAATTGCATGCTTTCAAATGAATCACTTTCACATTTTGAACATCAGTTACAACACGCAACGAAATTTTAGCAACCATAAGCAACTACAGTTCATTGATGCAATCCACCAAAGAAAAACTAAAAACAAATAAAAATCCTACTCCTACCGACTACATTTCCCTTAAGACGGTTGTCATCCATCCATCATAGGGAACGGTCACTAACTATGACATCGGTTCAATGGGACTATTCTCGGTAAAAGAACCGAAAACAAACTCCGAGAAACCCAAAAAAATAAAAATCGAAAAATTTTTGCAACACATCGATCATTTCGATAGAAACATATTTACAAAAGATTTTGATAATTGCAAAATATCTTCGCAAAAATTTTGAAAAATATCGATCATGTCGATAGAAAAAAATATTTACAAAATTTACAAAATATTTACACTGGCAACCATAACTTTCAAAAACACACATCATCAGCCACAAAACAAATATACACAGATACATCACAAATCAGTTCACCACAGGGAAAGCACAAACATCCATACAAAACCAAGGAAAAAAAAACATACAGCAAATTAGAGCCTTGTCCCAGCACCTAGCTACTCCCCACCCCACACTTAAATCGAACACTGTCCCCAGTGTTCACAACAATACAAAGCACAAAATTTTGGGTGGTGGAACTCCCTGCTCAGTCGAAATATTTGACTTCTTCATCCGGTGCTGCGGCGTCGTCGCCCATGTCTGAATCAGCTCCATCATCATTATTGGACTCCACATCGGAGTCCTCACGACGTGTCTCCTCATCAGTAGGGACATCGTCATCAGTAGGCTCCACGAAGGATGGTCCCACCCGACATAAGGCTCTGGCGTTCTCGCCAAAGGGGTAGTCCAGCTCCAGCTGCCATAATTCTTCCTCGGTGGCTGGTCTCCCACCAATCCATAGCTGAAGCATCTGCATGCCAAACATACAGGCCATGTACTGATCGTCACGAGCATGTCGCTCTCCCAAAGTCAATACAGGTCCGTGTGTAGTGTCGGGGGCCTTAGTCTTTGTCACGTCGAGGGCCCTCCGCTCCAACTGCGGAATATAGTCCAAGGCTTCTTCCTCAATGTCGAGGCCTCGGAGGAAAGTGGTGATGAGTCCTCCAAATCCGTATCTGTGGTCCTGGTGCAGTCTAGCTCTCTTCATGGCGGATATTATTACCGCCCCCACATTAATCTCAAGCCCTTTCATAAGGGCATACACCAAGCAGACACGGTCCCGGGTCACGTCCGTCATATGGACTCCCGGGATCAAGCACGAACACACAATCTTCAGCCATATTCTGGCCTCCCTGTTCATCTGCGAATAAGGCAGAGTCTGGTGGTAACCCCTCTCCTTATGTCTACTCCATCGGGCTGTGGATTGAGCCCCACACAATGTACGTCTGATGTCGGCGTACGGTGGGGTGATGTTTAGCTGGCGGAGAACGTGGGCATCTGTGTCCCGCGCTCCAACGATGGCATTCAGCTGCTGGGGGTCCAGAGTGACAATCTGCCCTCTGATTTTCACTGTGTGGCTTCTGATGGCCGGGTTCCAATTTGCATAAAATTCCCGGACCAAATGAAGGTTGCACTCCTTGGGCTCCTAAAAAATAAAGCTGAGCCCAGCTGCCTCGATTCTCTGTACGATGCGAGGGAACTCCTGTGCAAGTGGTTCCCGTGCAATATGTTCTTCAGGGAAGTACTTGTTCTCTTTATGCTTAGCATACCATTTCTTCCCTTCATCGGTTACCCATCTTGTTCCGTATTGGCGGCGTTGGCCGTGCGGAACAGCGGGTGCAGCTGGGACTGCGGTGCCCAGTCTCATCCTTTTCCTACCGGTGCCTGAGGTAGAAGCACACTTGCCTTTATCTTGTCTGCTCGCCATTGTACCTGTCAATTTACACAAACAAGCACAAAGTTAAGCTAAAAACTTGTTAACTTCGGCTAAGGTCGGGTTACACAACATTTACCCCACACTTAGGCCTTAGCTACTTCTACAAAATTACGGCAAAGATAACTCTAATTACACCACAGACAACACTATACAGTTCATGCTTAGTGCGTTCACATAAAAAATTTCAACAGCATAACGGTTAGCGTACTACTCAGACTTCATACAGCTAATCCAAATCCTACTATCGCTAACAATTCACACATCGCACTTCGCAACAAAAACAACAACAAAATAAAAACAACGATAAAAACATTCTATATACAATCTAATCCAAACAATCTAACCAATTTACACACTTTTTGCATGTTTCCATACAAATTCGAGAATTTGTCGTCTTTTAACATTTACACAATATTTACCACGACTTCTCTCAATTTACAAACACACCCCGGCATCTAATTTGCCGACTTATCAAGTCGCTCAAGTTAAATTCAACAACTCATGCCCTAGAATACAATTCTATAATCAAATTCGAATTATTTACGCAATCGATAAGTTCAAACGCTAATTACAACAATTCAAACATATATCAATCACAAATAATCCAACATTCATGTTTAATTTCTACCTAGGGTGACATATCTCACCTCACATGCCCAAATTTGACA
Source organism: Datura wrightii (assembly GCA_035772735.1). Classification (NCBI taxonomy): domain Eukaryota; kingdom Viridiplantae; phylum Streptophyta; class Magnoliopsida; order Solanales; family Solanaceae; genus Datura; species Datura wrightii. The sequence goes on from JASDFA010000007.1 coordinate 106,526,644, forward strand.
AAAATCGCCAAAAAATTGAGATAGACGATGAAAACATACCTTTGAATTGAGAAACCGAAGAAACTTGACGTATTCCTTGCCTAGGAACGTGGCACGGTGCTTGGGGAGGGGGAAATAGGTGTTTTGGTCGCGGAGGGAAGAGGGAATGGGAAGAAATGGGGCGAAATCTGGGGTTTTAAATTAAGAAAACACGCGGGTCACCCGGTAACCCGGTGTGACCCGACACCAAATACACGGCAACGTGTCACGGAGGGTAACGCGGAGACCCTCCTCAGTGACACGGAGCCAACGCGTTGGCTTACTGGAATTTTTGAAAAATCCGGATTTTGCCTTCAACGTGTCACGGAGGGTAACGTGGAGCCCTACCTCCATGACACGGCGCCAACGCGCCAGTGCACTGTTTCTTCAATTAATTTGATTTTTCATACCTTGCCTCATTTCCTCGATTCCATGTATATTTCCTCCGTTATACCTGAAAATCACCTCACTAAACAAAAATTGGTTAAATTAATAGATCTCCCTAACTAAAATAAAAAATACTAACTAAAATGAAAATCTAAACCTAATCAAGAAAAGAAAAAGAAAAATAAAAATTGGAAATAAACAAATAAAAACAAAAATAAAGATAAAAACTAACTACACTGTGCAAAAAGAAGAAAAATAAAATATTTTTCTCACGGGTTGCCTCCCGTGCAGCACCTGGTTTACCGTCGCAGCTCGACATCCTTTATGCTCACTTGTCTACTAGGGTGATGGACGATTTGTCCCGATCATGGTCATCCCCCCAGTAGTTCTCAACCTTATCCGGTGGCCTACCTAGTAACTCTCGGGAATCACTCATTCCATTAGCCTTCCCATGATCAATCACGTTGATCACCGAGAGTTCCTTATAAACAGTCGAGAGCTTAGGTACCTTGTACACATCGAACACTTCGACCTTGTCATGTGCTCGCATCGTGAGTTGACCCGCAGCTACATCAATTAATTCTTTTCCGGTTGCCAAAAAGGGTCGTCCCAAAATAAATGGGACTTCAGCATCTGGTTCAAAATCCAGAACAATGAAATCGACCGGAAAAATGAGGGAGCCTACTTGCACTAACACATCCTCAACAATGCCATCCGGCTTAGCTAAAGACCTGTCTGCTAGCTGCAAGATTACCGTTGTAGGTCTAGGACTCCCTAGACCTAACTTTCTGAATACTGAAGATGGCATCAGATTTATGCTTGCCCCCAAGTCGCATAATCCACGAGCTCGGATACTTTGCCCAATCGTAAGCTGGATAGTAAAACTTCCAGGGTCTTTCAGTTTTGTGGGCAACCTATTCTGAATACGGGAAGTGCATTCCTCCGTTAAAGCTACCGTGGCATACTCAGTCAAACGACTTTTGTTAGCCACGATGTCTTTAATATATTTCGCATATTTTGGCACTCCCTGCAAGACATCAACAAGAGGTAAGTTAACATGTACCTGTTTAAGTACCTCCATGAATTTCTGGAAACATGCCTCCTCCTTGTGTTTCTTAAGTCGTTGAGGGAACGGGGGTGGAGGCCTTTCTGGTTCAGCTTCTTTAGTCTTCCCCTTATCTGAGATTTGCTCTCCCTCAACATCTGCTGCTCCTGACTTTTGAGGCGGTCTTTCCGGTTCCACCTCCTTCAACTGTAAACCACTCCTCGTGGTCACTGCATTTACCTGCTTCGGATTAGGATCCGTGTCGCTAGGTAGTCCTCCTCTGGGTCTCGTATTTTGGGCACTAGCAAATTGCCCAAACTGATATTCAAGAGCCTTGGTCGCCAACTAATTATTCTTCACTTCGGCTTCCAATTTAACATAGTCAGCCTGCAATTGTGCCTGATTAGCGATCATGGTTTTGAACATCTCCTCAATGGTAGGTGATGGTGGTGGAGGAGGGGCATTGTGATTTCTTAATTGAGTTTGATAATTTTGTTGCCCTCTTTGGTTTCTGTGCATACCCTGCCCTGAGCTTTGGCCTTGTTGGTTGTTGCTACCCCACGAAAAATTCGGATGGTTCCTCCAATTTGAGTTGTAGCCACTACCAAACTGCTGCTGATTTCTCTGTGCATTGCCCACAAAGTTAACAGAATCAGGATTTGCACCACAGCATTCAGCTGAATACTCACTACTACCACACACTTCACACCACATCTGTTGAACTGCATTGACTGAAGCTGAAGGCTGATTCAAATTCATATTGCTGAAGTGGTTGTTTAACTGATTTTGCAAAGCAGCTATCTGTGCAGCGATAGCTGTAAACCCATCCACTTCAAGCACTCCCGCTGCTTTCCTTGCTCCACCTTGAGATGAATCTGCATTCCATTCTGGATTGCCTTGTGAAATTCGGTTGAGCAAAGTGTACAGCTCCTTGTAAGTCTTTTCCAGCGCTTGCCCTCCAGCTGCTGAATCTAACAGAATTTTAGTGTGGGGTTCCAAACCCTCAATAAATGTGTGTACCAACACCTCATTGGACTGATGATGATGAGGACAGTCCCGCAACATGGATTTAAATCTTTCCCAGGCTTGATATAGATTTTCTCCTTCCCTCTGTTTAAAACATAGAATTTGACTTCTAAGTCTGGATGTTTTACCAGAAGGGAAAAATCTGATCAAAAACTTCCATGCAAGATCATCCCACGTTGATATAGAATTGGGTGGTTCAGCTTTTAACCACCTCTTGGCTTCACCAAGTAAGGAAAATGGAAATAAGGTGAGCCGAACATAATCAGGTGACACTCCAGCGGGTATATAAGTGTCACTTATCTCCAAAAAGTTTTGGAGATGTTGTTGTGGATCTTCATGAGGGAGACCGGTAAATTGCCCGCTTGTGTGCAAGAGTTGCACCATATTCTGCTTTAATTCAAACCTCCCTCCAGGCTCTGGTTTGCGGATGCTAGAATGTACATTGTTGGCGTGTGGGATTGCCACCTCGCGAACCTGCCTTGCTGCTGCTTCATCGGGCACTAACACTGCCCGCACAACTGGTGGATTTTGTTGCTCCATCATAGACTGTTTAAGCAACTGCAGCTTCTTTCGTAGAGCTTCTCTACGTTGACTATGAAATTCACGTTCAGGCTCTAAGTACGATTCCACCAGCTCTTTGTCCCTTGCCAGTGTTCACAGAAACAAACTCTGCAAAATACAGGCTAAGACCAAATTGTTAACACTTAAGAAAATAAAAATAAAAATACAGTAAATTTACACTAAACACAATTTCACAAATCGCCTAGCCTCCCCGGCAACGGCGCCAAAAACTTGTTCGGTGCTATTCCGATTGGTATTATATATTACAAACCGACACGCAAGTGCACGTGGTCAAACAAGTAATAAATTGGCTAAGTAGCCAAGTATCGATCCAAGGAGGCTCAAGATATGTAAAGTTGCCTAGTTTACTATATTCCTATTTCACTTCTAATTATGCTAACAACAATGTAACCAACAGTTACTTGAGTTTTTGTTTCTAAACTATATATACTAAAATTAATAACAACTATTTACTATGAATTCAGACAATGGATATGAACATGCCAAGGTTAAGAACAAGTAATGAACTTGATAATCATGATAATTTGGTTAATCTCTTCTTCATATTGCTAGCCAAGAACATTCGCCTAGAAATTAAAACTTTCGTATTTAATTTCACTTTAGAATCATAAACCATCCGTCTACATTTCTGTGATCAAATGCAATTTATGACCTAGCACTACAATTCCGGTTCCTAAATTGACTAATACGGCTTTCAAGTATATTTCTATCAGGAAAGCACATCAAAACCCAATTTTCCCAAATCAAGTTAAGAACAATACCCTATTAATTCACAACTTTCCAATTTCTTGCTCTGTCGAGTGAAATTGGACTTTTTAGATGTACATTAATGTTGGCCAATCACTAATGCAGTAAGAACAAGAATTAATAGAACAACATGAAAGAAGAAGAAGAAAACCATATCAATTATAATCAAAATTCATTACACATGTTCAAAACCTCAGCAAGGAAGAGAATTAGCCGCTCATTTGTGGATTGATCATCCTAAAATGAGTGTAAATCATACGTACAATTGATAGAAAGAAGAAAAGAAGAGAAGAAATCCCTTAGCTTTTTCGTTCCTCAACTGCTCCTAACCCACGTCCTTGCTCTCCACTTCTGAACTCAGTCTAAAAACTAAAAACTGATTAAAATAAACCTAAGTGTGCTATTTATACTAGTGGGAAAATTTTCCCGGAATAACAAGCAACGTGTCACGGAGGCCAACGCGGAGCACTGCCTCCGTGACACGGCGTGGACGCGGACCTTCACTGGAATTTCAGGGTCCGGTAAATTAGCCTCAACGTGGCACGGAGCCCAACGCGGAGGCCTCTCTCTGTGCCACGGAGCTGATGCGAAGGCACACTGGAAATTGCCATTTTAATTCCTATTCAGGCAGTGTGCTACCGCGATGGTAGCGTGGCACGGATCCATCGCGGAGCCCCTATAAAATGTGCATTCCAAGGTCTTTTCCACGCTCGCATCCAAGTCCAACTCCGACATAGTTCCAACATGCATTTTAGCTCCTAAAAATCACATTTACCTGCAAAACAAATGCTAATCATGTTGGTTAGTATAAATTCACATTTTATTACCAATTACATGATATTATATACACATTGCCCAGCAAACAAGGTAAAATTGATACGTTTGAGTATCACTTGGGCATATAAATCTGCCCAAGATCAATGGTCACGTCTGTGGGATCCAAATTCCAAAATTTCAAGTTCATTCCCCAACCTCCCCACGAGTCACATCACGACTCATGGGCACCTCTCAGGGGTCTCCTCATGACTCATTTTGTGCCTGGTGCCAGATTTTAGGTTTTTCTCTATTTCAACTCACGGGTCTAATCTTTGGGCTTCCGGGGTATAACAAAAGGATACCTGTTCTTGATCATAACCTTGTTCAATTGCTGATAATCAATGCACATATATAGAGAACCATCCTTCTTGCGGACAAAGAGAACTGCTGCACCCCACCAGGATTTGCTAAGTCTGATGAATCCCTTGTCCAAGAGGTCTTTCAACTGCTCCTTCAACTCCTTTAGCTTAGCTGGAGACATTTTGTAAGGAGGAATAGATATAGGCTATATATGGGGAAGAAGGTCAATACCAAAATCGATCTCTCACTCGAGAGGAATTCCTGAAAGATCATCTAGGAACACTTTTGGATACTCACACACTATAGGAAATGACTAGATAGTCGGGGTTTCGGATGTAGCATCCTTAACCCTAACTAGATGGTACACAAATCCCTTAGAAATCATCTATCTAGCCTTAAGGTAGGAAATGAAATGACCTACAGGCACAACTGGACTACACTTCAACTCTTAGACTGGTTCACCCAAAAATCTGAACTCCACCGCATGGGTTCTATAATTGACTGAGGCATAGCATACAAACAACCAATCCATGCCGAGGATAACATCAAAATAGGTCATAGCTAACTCCACTAAATCTACTGAGGTGACTTTCTGAAGCACTGTGACAGGGCAATTTCTATACACCTGGTCTAACTATAACTGAATTACCAACTAGAGTAGAGATTGAGAAGGGTCCTGACAAGATTTCAGGACTGATTCTGAAACTACTAGCAATATAGGGCATCACAAAAGATAAAGTAGCCCCTGTATCTAACAATGTATATACATCAAGGTGGAATACTCGTAATATACCAGTGACTACATCTTGGAAGACCTTCTGCTCCTAACAAGATGCTAGGGTATAGAATCTATTTTGGCGCTATTCTCCACCTGTACTAGTAGATGCCCCCTGCTATGTCGAGCGTGTTGGTGGAGCTACTGAATTGGAAGTTGGGCCTCGGCCCCTGTCTTGACCCTGTCTGGCTGCTGGACAATTGCTAAGCATATGTTTGGGCTTCCCGCACCCGAAAGCACCTGAACCCGCTAGGCACTAACCCACGTGTCTCCGGCCATATCTACTACACTCGGGAGGGCTGGTCTCTGTTGGTCTGCTACTCTGGCCTCTAGAGCCTGAGGGCTGACGATCTCAGGTGGGACTGCTGACGGTGCCCACTAGGTCTCTGCTGGGAAATCTGAAACTATCAGTCCTGGCCCTCTTGGCCTCTCTCTCCCGCTCACTCATCTACACTGGCTCCATCTGCTGGGTGTAATAGGACTATCTGATAAAAGTCAATGTCCTGAAGCAGCATCGCGATCCGACAATCCCTGACCAAGTAGTCTTCTATCCCATGTATAATCCTGCTCACTCTGGCTCTCTAATTCACCACCATATAAGGTGCACACTTGGACAGATGAGTGAACTCCAAGATATACTGTTGAACTGTCATCTTTCCTTACTTTAGATTCATAAACTCGGCCACTTTGATCTCTCTCATCTCCCGAGGGAAGAACTGATCTAGAAAAGCCGCATGAAACTCATCCCAACTAATAGAGCCTGCTCCAGTTGTCCTCCTTCCTTCCATTACTTGAACCAAATGTGCGCGACCCGCTTTCATTAGTACGAGGCTAAATCGATGCACTCCTCCCCAGTCACCCTCATAATCTGGGTGATCTTTAGAACCTCCTCAACAAACTCATGTGAATCCTCGTACACCTTCAATCCAAGGAACTCAGAAGGGTTCATCCTCAAAAAATTCCTAACTCTTGCTACTGTTGCATTTCCCTTCTGAGGTACATGTGTTATCGCCTGCTGATTGACCTAGGTGGTTAAGACCTTGGCTAACATCTGAATAGTTCCCCTGAACTCCACGTGGGCAACTGGATCAGTTCTATTATCCTCGTGGGTTGGTGGGCCTGCTGGTGCCCGTCTCCACTGCCATTCTCATGGCCACTCCCATTTCCATTTCTCCTTCCATTAACTCTACGGGGAGGCATGATTCTGCAAACGCATATAGCATGAGTTAGAAGGGTGGAGAGACATTTCATCACACGCTTAGATCATGAAAGAAGAAAACATTTCCTAAAGTCTCGTAGCCTCTTCATCATAAGTGTGTCGCGCTTCACACCCATGAAAAAGACACTACTTAATGCGGCCTTTGGACACCCTACGACACTTCAAAACCTAATACTTGGATACCATATTTTTCATTATCCGAGCATAGGCCCGAATCGATACATGGGACAAAGAACCCCGAGAGGCTCCATGGCATGAACATAACATCTATCTCATCCAAATAATATGGAAGATCATCATGAATAATATAGCGGAAGTCTGAATAGAACATAATATCTTAATACATAAATAAGTCTAAAGCTTGATACAAACTATGTCCGAAAAGCTATAATACTGATGAGTTGATGCGACAAGACCCTAACTAACTCACTATAGTTTGAAAACTGAAAAGACGAAATACAACTGATAAGAAGGACCCTTGCAAGATGAGGACTCACCAACTGAGACTGAGAAGTGCTAACTTCGGAAGTCCGACTAGCGGCAGGACTGAGTGTGGATATCACAGCCTGTATCATAAAACGATACAACATAGAATATGCGGTCAGTATGTGGAATGTACTGAGAATGCAAGGAAAGTAAAACCGCTAAGTAAGTAAAATCATTAAACATGCATAATATTAAAAATAATCAAGATAAGATTTTGAGAGTAGGGCTTGCATGCTATTTTTCTGAAATCATGATCTGAACATAACTGAACATCATAACTGAGTCGATGATCTAAAGCTCAAAACTGATAATCATAAGTAAAACTGAACATTGGGTCAAACCTGCTGAAAACATAATATCATGACTGATGAACATGCATAACTAAAATCATGCGAAATAATGGGAGACTTGTCATATAACCGACATTACCATGATGGAGCTTACGTTGTCCCAATTATCACACTCAAGTGGGCAGAGCCATCCAAAGCCTTGCCATGGCTAAGGATGCTACTATGATATCGATATCAAGCTGAAGGCCCCTTGGGGGCAAGGGAAGCTCACAAGTAAAGTCCCAAATAATCTGAACATACCTATGCTGGCGCGTTGTTCTGAGCATAGGGTTAACTGACTCTTAGTCTACTCGGTGCTAGACACTACTCCCCAAAACATGCATATGCTCTCCATCATTTTTCAATGAAGCTGACCATCGTCTATTGACGAAGTTGAGTAATAACATGCATACATAAATCTGAAATCATAACATGAGGACCCTTGGCTCAAACCATACCACAAGCTGAACATAATTGGGAGTCTAGACTCCAAAAAAGTGTGGTAAGATAATTAACATGAATTCATAAAACATACTTGATCACATGGGCTTGCCCAATACTTAACATGCTTGAAATCAACTTGATTCTCTTGAAAATATGAACATAGACAAGGGTATTTTGAAATCCTACTTTCTTCATAGACATCTCATCATACTTGAATACATATCTCATGAATCTCAACTTTCATGAACTTTAATGGATGGGCATCTGTCAGGCCCCGAGTTTACACCCTGCATGGGACAAGGTACTTGGAGTCACAAGTAACCCCAAGCCAACCCTGGTCTACTATACACTAGCATTCTGAGTAAACATAATTTTTGGAAGATTTAAAATACTATCATAAAACATATATATAGGAAAATAAACTGAATCAATAAAGTTTAAAATCATTTGAACAAAATTGAAAGTCTGAAAGTAACATCTTCATGTTTGATAGCCACTATAACTGATGAGTTGTTGGGAAAACCCCCAGCTAACTCCAAATCTAAATAAAACAAACTGAGCTAAAAGAAATAATCTCCATCCTCGAAGGATGAGGACTCACCAATGAAGCTACTGAGAAAATCTGAGCAAGGTTAGCAAACGGTTCTGAGTCTGAGAACTTGCGGTTGTATCATGAAATGATACAACACAAAAAGATATGCATTAGTACTTTGAATGTACTTAGTAAGCAGGAGAAAACATAATACTGGATATAAATGAATGAACTGAAACGACATGCAATGACCACTGAAATAACAAAAGTAAACTAAGCTGGTCAAGATGACCCTGTCTAATGGTCAAAGACATGCCCTAAGTCTGAAATTCTGAGTTTGAGGTACTGTACTGAACTGATCTAAACTGATTAATCTAAGACTAAATTGAGCTGACTAGTGGGAGAGTCTATAACCGTCATATAACCACGTGAGCTAGACGTGGAGTCTGATGTATATGCCCCACCAGTAGGACCTAATATACCTTGCAGAGTATAAAGGCATGAACTGGGTGATAAAAAATCTGGGGCATGAGGCCAAATAAATTGTAACCTACGGTGGCAACGTAGTTCTGGGAACTTGGGAGCGCTGGAACCCCAGTCTGCTTAGTGCTATGTCCTACTCCCACTGGATTGTCCTAGACCGAATACTAGGCTGATAGCTCGAGACTAGGACCAAGACTAGTCAGGTATACATATTTAAATGCACCCTAAGGGTCTTATCGGACCAGATTTTGAAACTGAGTTCTAAACTGGTCAGAGCTGCTTATCTAGAAGCGTCAAAACCATATAAGAACAAACTATACTCTGAAACTGGGGTCCTAAGGTTATTCAGAGCTATATATCTAAAGTGTCATGACCGCCTAGTGGACCAATAAACAGAACTCTGAATCTGATTCTGATAACTGGGAGGTATCACAGACACCTCAAGAGTTTCTGTAGTCAACTGAACAACTGAAAAATTCTGAGTAACATTGCGGATTCCTACATTCGGACTGAACTGAACTACTAAGTAGCTAACAGAGATTTCAAAATATTCTAACAATACGGGAATCCACAATAAGGCTAAAATCAAGCAATAAGGAAGTCTAATTCAACCAACAGAATTATAGGTATTCTCATTCAACAATAGGGACATAATCGTTCTTACTAGGAGAGCAACTACACGATAACTAAATAATGAAAAATATTTAACAATCAGCTTAAAGCATATTTCACAAGCAATAAGGGATCTTACACATAATTCAACCTCATTCGAAAACTTAGGGCTAGAATTTCACTTTTACAGAATAGCATAAATTTAATCATGAACTGATAGAAATCATGTCTAAAATAATCATGGATATCATTCTATGTGAATTCAAAGAAAACTGATATATATTCTCTTTACATTCGAAAACTCGGGGACTAGGATTTATAAAGAAACTAGCGAGGGGTTTTGGGGAACACAAGGGAAGAACTATACCCTTGTTGAATTCCCACATACCTGAGTTAGAATTTCCTTAGAGAAGGAAGCTTGGACTGCTGCAATAGAGGAAAATCCCTAGTCTTGCTAGAGAGCTTCTTGAGAGGAAAACTTATGGTATTTTTCTGAAGATGAGTGGGTATGAGGGGGAAAACCATTTTCCCCTCTAAATCCCCTCAAAATGACCCAAAACGACTTAGTTTAGGATCTAAGAGGTTAGAAAATTATCGAAGCACCCTTAGGAAATTCGTAGGAAAAAATTGACTTCTAGTCCCCATGGAGAACCCTACGACTCGTGCCCACTGACCACGACTCGTGGTCGCGGTAGTTGAGTCCACTGCACAAAATCCTCTATTGGTCACCACGAGGGACACCACGACTCGTGGTGTACCCTACGACTCGTGGTGACCCACTCGTCAACTACACTGCCAACATCATTACTCTCCCAACTATTTTGAACCACGGGTCATCCAACAAATCGTGGCTTGGACCACGACTCGTGGTGACTAATCGTCAAGTACACTGCCAAATTTCCTCCTGGTCTTCAATCAACTATTGGCCACGAGTCACCTAACGAATCATAGTGTTTACCACAACTCATGGTCACACCTATGGTCACCCCATTTTTCCCAATTTTTCTTCCAAGTCCGGACCCTTCCCCACGAGTCACTTCACGACTCGTGGCCTACCCCCACACGGTTCACAGGAAAACTCGTTCTATGATCTGGTGCACAAATTTCTTTTTTCTCCATTTCAGCTTCCGGGTTTGGTGGGGTATTACAATATATCTCCCTTAGGAACATTCATCTTCAAATGTCAGAAAATACACATAAAAATAGAGAATAACAATCACTATATTCAAATACTATCTGTAAAGGCTAAAAACTAACGGAATGACTACCTCTGAACTGAACTACAAGTTTGAACTGATTCACTAATCATACACATGTTCAGTTACATGAAAGAAACTGGAATACACGAACTAAATGGAGTTTAGGGAGGAAATTGGTACCTTAAACTGAAACAAAGCCGGAGGAGAACAAATGTGGGTATCTAGCCATCATATCTGCTTTGGCCTCCCATGTAGCTCCCTCAACCTGTTGATTCCTCCATAAGACTTTGACTGAAGCTACTTCTTTGGTCCTCAACTTACGAACATGACGATCAAGAATCTGAACTGGGACTTCTTCGTAAGTGAGACTATCTTTCACCCCCATACTGCCTAATGGTACAACTGAAGTTGGATCACTGATGCACTTCTTCACTAGAGACACATGGAATATTGGGTGCACAGATGCCAACTCTGAAGGTAATTCTAGCTCGTAGGCTACATTGCTGATACGCCTCAAAATTCTATAGGGTCCCACATACCCGGGACTGAGTTTGCCTTTCTTTCCAAATTTCATCACCCCTTTCATGGGTGAACTTTTCAAATAAACCTAGTCATCAACTGCAAACTCCAACTCTCTTCTACTCACATCAGCATAAGATTTTTGATGGGTCTGAGCTGTTTTCAATATTTCTCGGATGAGTTGTACTTTCTGCATTGCCTCGTGAACTGAGTCTGGTTCTATCAAGGTAGCTTCACCAACCTCAAACCACCCTATAGGAGACCAACACCTCCTACCATACAATGCCTCAAACAGGGCCATTTGAATACTAGAGTGGTAGCTGTTGTTATACGCAAACTCGATGAGAGGCAAGTGATCATCCCAACTGCCGTTGAAATCAATCTCGCACGCCCTCAACATATCTCCCAGTGTCTAAAGGGTCCGATCAGCTTGTTCATCTGTCTGCTGGTGAAAAGCTATGCTGAGCTTGACCTGGGTACCAAGTCCCTTCTAAAAAGACTTCCAGAAATGTGAGGTGAACTGGGTACCTCTGTCTGAGATGATGGATAATGGCACCCCATGTAGCCTGACCAACTACCGGATATAAAATCTAGTATAGTCCTCAACTGAATTATAGTCTTAACTGGGAGAAAATATGCTGAATTAGTCATCCGATCTACTACTAACCAGATGGAATCATATTGTCGACGCGTTTGAGGTAGACCCGTAATAAATTCCATATTTACTTCTTCCCACTTCCACGTAGGTATGCTGATATCCTGGGTTATACCTCTCGGCCTTTGGTTCTCTACTTTGACTTGCTGGCAATTCGGGCACTTAGCTACAAATTCAACGATGTTTCTTTTCATACCATTCCACTAGTAAATATCTTATAGATCGTGGTATATCTTTGTAGCATCAGGGTGGATAGAATACCTCGAACTATGTGCTTCAGCCAGTATCTGCTGTCTCAAATCACCGACATTTGGTACACACAATCTGCCCTGGTAACGGAGCACACCATCTCCTCCTTTGGAGAAAGCCTCAACCTCTTTCCTGAGAACCACTTCCTTGAGATTAAGTAAAATGGGATCTTCATCCTGTTTGTACTTAACTTCAACCAACAAAGAGGAATCTGACCCGCTTTGCATCAGCACTCCAGCCTCAGCTGAGTCAACTAACTGCACCCCTAACCGAGCTAGTTTGTGGATATTCTTTGCCAATTCCTTTTTTCCTTCCTTAATATGAGCCACGCTACCCATAGACACTCTGCTTAGGGCATCAGCCACCATATTGGCTTTACTTGGGTGATATAACACGCTCATATCATAATCCTTCAGGAGCTCTAACCACCTTCTCTGACGAAGATTTAGGTCCTTCTAACTAAATACATATTGGAGGCTCTTGTGATCGGTGAAAACATCTACTTAAGTCATGAGTCGGATAATTAATGTAAACATCACAGCTGCCAATACAGGTAGTGTCTCCATATTTTTAATGTAAACATCACAGCTGCCAACTCCAAGTCATGAGTCGGATAATTCTTTTCATGAACTGTGAGTTGTGTGGAGGCATAAGCTATCACCTTGCCCCGCTGCATCAAAACGCAACCGATTCTAACTCTGGAAGCAACACAATACACAACCAACCTATTTATTCCTTCTAGTAAGGTCAAAACTGGAGCAGTAGTGAGTCGAGTCTTCAACTCCTGAAAACTCTTCTCACACGCATCTGACCACTAAAATTTCACCTTTTTCTGAGTCAACCTAGTCAGAGGAGATGCGTAGAGGAAAAGCCTTCCACAAACCGTCGGTAATAACCGGCTAGAACTAGGAAACTCCTAATTTCAGTCAGGGAGGTAGGTCTGGGCCAATCTTTCACTGCTGCTATCTTTTGAGGATCTACCTGTATGCATTTATCTGAGACCACATGACCCAGGAAAGTTATGTACTTCAACCAGAATTCACATTTGCTGAACTTGGCGAATAACTGGTGATCTATGAGTGTATGTAGCACTATCCTCAGGTGATTAGTATGTTCTTCCTTATTTCTGTAGTATACCAAAATATCGTCAATAAGTACAATGACGAATATTCCAGATACTTCTTGAAGACTCTGTTCATCAAGTCTATGAAAGTTGCGGGGGCATTTGTTAGTCCGAAGGACATAACCACAAACTCGTAGTGTCCATACTGAGTTCTAAAAGTTGTTTTTGTATGTCACACTCTCTAACCCTTAGCTAATGATACCCCGACTTGAGATCTATTTTGGAGAAACAGCTGGCTCCCTGAAGTTGGTCAAACAAGTTGTCAATTCTAGGTAGGGGACACCTGTTCTTGACTGTGACTTTATTCAACTGATGGTAATCTATGCACATTCTGAAGGTACCATCTTTCTTTCGCATGAATAGTACTAGAGAACCTCAAAGAGAGATGTTGGGTCTGATAAAACCCTTGTCAAGAAGGTCTTTCAGCTGCTCCTTCAACTCGTTAAGCTCAGATGGAGCCATTCTATAAGGAGGGATGGATATGGGCTGAGTATTTGGAATAAGGTCTATTAAGAAGTCAATTTCCCATTTAGGAGGAACTTCGAGAAGATCTTCGGGGAACACATTTGGAAACTCACTGACAACAGGGACTGATTGGATTGTTGGGGTCTCAGAGTCGGAATCCTTGTCCCGAACTAGATGGTAAATACATCCCTTAGAAATAATCTTTCTAGACTTAAGTTAGGAAATAAACCTACCCTTTGGCGCTGAAATACTGCCTGACCATTCTAGAGCTGGCTCATTAGGAAACTGAAACCTGATGACCCTAGTTCAGTAGTTGATTGAGGCATAGAAGGAGTGTAACCAATCCATGCCAAGGATAAGGTCGAAGTCAACCAGGTATAACTCTACAAGGTTGGCTGGAATGACTTTGTTGAAGACTGAGATTGGGCAGTTTCTATACACCTGGCTAGCTCTAACTGACTCGCCAACTAGAGTGGAGACTGAGAATGGTTCTGAGAGGACCTCTAGACTGATATTTAACTGGACTTCTACATAGGGAGTCACAAATGATAGTGTGGCTCCTGGATGTAGTAGGGCATACACGTCTAGATAAAAGAGGCGTAACATACCCGTGACTACGTCAGGTGAGCTGTCTTGGTCCTGACGGGAAGACAATGCATAAAAATTATTTTGGCACTGACTACTATCCATACCTGATGTGTGGGCCTGCTGAGCTGGTCAGCCTGCTGGAGCTGCTGATGTGGGGGATTGTGCTCTCTCCTGTCCTGCTGATGGGCAATATTTAAGCCGATGATCAAGCTGTCCAAAACCAAAACAGCCCTCTCGATCCAGTAGACACTCTCCTAGATGGTTCTTGCCACACTTAGGGAAAGATGGATACCGGTTGCTGGCACTGTAGCTTTAGGAATGAGAGCCAGATGCTCCACACCTCCGATCCCGATGGGACCAAAAGGTTGGGGCACTAGTTGAGTTGGATGTTGGGGCTCTCTGCTGCTGTTGTTGTGGGTGGCTACTACCGCCAAAACTCTGATGGCCATAATCTGACTGGACAGTCCTTGCCCACTTGTTCTTTCGCTCCATGTCCTTTAGTTTCTTTGCCTCAATCTGCTGAGCATGACCAATAAGGTTAGAGAGATCAATGTCCTTGATAAGCATTGCAGTCCGGCACTCCTTGAGGACCAGGTTTTACACTCCGTTCACAAATTTTAGCATACGAGCCCTTGTCTCGGCTACCATCTCTAGAGCGTAGTTAGGCATCCTGGTGAACTCCAATGCATATTCTTCTACTGTTCTGTTTCCCTGTATCAAATTCATGAACTCAGCCACTTTTGCATCCCTAAACTCCCGAGGGAAAAATCTATCTAGGAAGGCTGTGCTGAACTCCTCCCACTCCACCGGTCCTGCTCCCGCTGGTCGTCCCTTTTTCCACTATTCATACCAAACCTGGGCTACCCTTTTTAGCTGGTAGGCATCCAGGTCAGCACTCTCAGAGGAGCGGACACCCATTATGCGGGTAATCTTTTTAATCTCGTCCATGAACCCTTGGGGTCCTCCCCTACCTTTGATGTTTGAAAGGATGGAGGGTTCATTTGGGTAAAGTCCCGCACCCTAGCAGCTTTTGCGGACCCGCTTGTGTTCACCAGAACCATCTATTGGTTCACCTGATTGATGACTATCTAAGCGAGCAACTAGATAACAGCCCTGAACTCCACGGTGGACACAGTGTCGTCCTGAGGGGCTACTAGAGATGGTGGGGCAGGTCGGTCAGTATTGTCGGTCTTTCTTCCATTACTGTGTCTAGGAGCCATGATTCACTGAAATGAAATAGAGAACGAGTTAGGAGAGCGTTTCCAGAGTTGAACTTTAATGCATGATAAAGAGTACGAACGAAAGAGAGTTTTTCTAATAATATCTCGTAGCCTCCCTGTCATAAGTGTGGTGCGCTTCACACCCATGAAAAGGACTCTACTCGATGCGGCTTTCTGACATTCCAAGGATACTCTAAACCTAGTGCTCTGATACAAAGTTTGTCACGCCCCGAGTCTACACCTTGGACGGGACACGATCCTTGGAGTCACAAGTAACCCCAAGCCAACCCCTGGTCTATCATACACTAGCATTCAGAGTAAACATAATTTGTAGAAGCTTTAAAATACTATCATAAAACATATATATAGGAAAGTAAACTGAATCAATAAAGTTTAAAATCATTTGAACAAAACTGAAAGTCTGAAAGAAACATGTTCATATCTAATAACCACTACAACTGATGAGTTGATGGGACAAGCCCCAACTAACTCCAAATCTAAATAAAAAATATTGAGTTGATAGAAATAATCTCCATCCTCGAAGGATGAGGACTCACCAATGAAGCTACTGAGAAAGTCTGAGCGAGGTCAGCTAACGGCGCTGAGTCTGAGGTCATGAAATGATACATCATAAAAAGATATGTGTCAGTATTTTGAATGTACTGAGTAAGCAGAAGAAAACATAATACTGGATATAAATGACTGAACTAAAACGACATGCAATGACCATTGAAATAACTCAAGTAAAGTAAGATGGTCAAGATGACCCTATCTAATGGTCAAAGACATGCCCTAGTCTGAAATTCTGATTCTGAGGTACTGTACTGAACTGAGCAAGTAGTGGGAGAGTCTATAATCGACATATAACCACGTGAGCTAGATGTGGAGTCTAATGTATATACCCCACCGGTAGGACCCAATATACCTTGACAGGGTACAGATGCATGAACTGGGTGATCACAAATACGGGGCCATGAGGCCAAATAAACTGTAACCTATGGTGGAAACGTAGTTTTGGGAACCTGGATGGGCTGGAACCCTGGTCTACTCGGTGCTAAGTCCTACTTCCACTGGATAATCCTAAACTGAATACCAGTTTGATAGCTTGAAGCTGGGGCCCAAAACTAGTCAGGTATACATATTTGAAAGCACCCATAGGGTCTTGGCAGACCAGATTCTAAAACTGGTTTCTAGACTGGTCTGAGCTGCTTATCTAGAAGTGTCGTAACTGTCTAAGAAAAAACTGTACTCTGAAATTGGGGTCCTAAGGCTAGTCAGAGCTATATATCTAAAGTTTCATGAGCGCATAGTAGACCAATAAACGAAACTCTGAATCTGATTCTGATAGCTGGGAGGTATCACAAACAACTCAAGAGTTTATGTAGTCAACTGATCAACTGATAAATTCTGAGTAACACTGTGGATTCCTACATTCAGACTGAATTGAACTACTAAGCAGCTAACAGAGATTTCAACTTATTCTAACAATATGGAAATCCACAATAAGGCTAAAATCAAGCAATAAGGAAGTCTAATCCAACCGACAGAATTATAGGTATTCTCATTCAACAATAGGGCCAAAATCATTCTTACTAGGAGAGAAACTACATGTATCTAAATAATGAAAAATATTTAACAATCAGCTTAAAGCATATTCACAAGCTATAAGTGATCTGACATATAATTCAACCTCATTTGAAAATTCAGGGCTAGAATTTCACTTTTACGGGAATAACATCAGTTTAATCATGAACTGATGGAAATCATGTCTAAAATAATCATGGATATCATTCTATGTGAATTCAAAGAAAACTAACATATATTCTCTTCACATTCGAAAGCTCGGGGCTAGGATTTATAGAGAAACTTGAGAGGGGTTTTGGGGAACACATGGAAATACCTATTCCCTTGTTGAATTCCCACAGACCTGAGTTAGAATTTCCTCGGAGAATGAAGCTTGGACTGCTACAATGGAGGAAAAACCCTAGTCTTGCTTGAGAGCTTCTTAAGAGGAAAACTTACGGTATTTTTTTGAAGATGAGTGGGAATAAAAACCATTTTGCCCCTCTAAATCCCCTCAAAATAACTCAAAACACCTTAGTTTAGGATCTAGGAGGTTAGGAAATTACCGAAGCACCCTTAGGAAATTCGCAGGAAAAACTGATGGCTAATCCCTACAGGGAACCCTACGACTCGTGTCCAGTGACCTTGACTTGTGGTCACAGTCATCGAGTCCGCTATATAAAATCCCCTATTGGTCACCACGAGGGACACCATGACTCGTGGTGACCTACTCATCAACTATACTTCCTACATCATTACTCTCCCAACTATTTTAAACCAATCGTGCCTTGGACCACGATTCGTGATGAATAATCGTGAAGTGAACTGCCAAATTTCCTCCTGGACTTCAATCAACTACTGTCCATGGGTCACCTAACGGATTGTGGTATTGACCACGACTCGTGGTCACACCCGTGGTCACCCTATTTTTCCCAACTTTTTTCTACCAAGTCCGAACCCTTCCCCAAGAGTCACAGGATGACTCGTTCTGTGATCTGGTGCAAAATTTCTTTCTTCTCTTTTTCAACTCTCGGATCTGGTTTTTGAGTTTCTGGGGCATGACAGCATCATACTTTAGAAAACTTGAAAACATAATTTATAATTTAAAATATTTAAAAATCTTCCCATCTATCATAGTTCAACATTCACAACATGCTTACATCATACCCATGATAAAGCTTAGAGAATTCACATATTTGGGTTAAAGCCCCATTGATATCAATAAGGATTTCATGAAATAGAGAGGGATTTGGCATGGGTTTGGACTATTGCACCCATTCATAGCCTTACATACCTGAAGAGACCCGATTTCACAACTTCTTTGATTGCCCAAAGAGACTTGAGGAAGAACTTTGAAGGAACTAGCCTTGATCACCTTTC
Organism: Datura wrightii; assembly: GCA_035772735.1. NCBI lineage: Eukaryota > Viridiplantae > Streptophyta > Magnoliopsida > Solanales > Solanaceae > Datura > Datura wrightii. The sequence goes on from JASDFA010000007.1 coordinate 106,545,406, forward strand.
AAACCACTAAGCTTGCATGCATGAATTAGAATAGTCTTAGAATGACTTAACCCTTCTTAAAACACTCCATTCTGAGCTTAAAACGACGTAATTTAGGCCTTAGGAATTTAGAAATTACGAAAAAATCCTTATTAAATTCACAGTAAAATACACGCTACCAGTCCCCAAAAGGGACTAGATGACTCGTGCCCTAGACCACCACTCGTGGTCACCAATCGTTGCCTACATTACCACATTTCTTCTGAGGGTCACCACAGTGGACACCACGGCTCGTGGTATACCCAATGAGTCGTGGTGATGACCCGTCACCAACACTGCCTGCTTCCCTTCTTCCTTTAACCATCTTTGACCACGGGTGACCTAACGGATCGTGGGGCTGACCACGACTCATGATCACACCCGTGGTCACCCTAAACCTGAAATTTTCAACCAAGTCCCAGCCTTCCCCCACGATCACTTAACAACTCGTAGGGTTACTGACGAGTCACTGAATGACGAGTCCTGTGACCTGGTGCAGAAATTTCTGATTTCTCTATTCAACTCCCGAGTCTGATCTTAGGATTTTCAGGGTATTACACTTTATGACTTCATTATTTCAGCATTTGAAGAAATACTCTTAGTTTAGAGGCCGATTCATATTGGATTTACTTTCTTGTTCTGATACTCTCTCATGCAATGATTTGTACACTTATACGTTCTCAAAATGCAACCTTCATTGAATTTTTGATGTCCCTCCTCAAAAATTCTGCCCAGTTTGGAATATTGAAGAATTATTGAATCCAAATAAATAAGTATATTAATACACATGTAGGCCAAAACACCTTTATAACTACCTGATCAAAAATAGAAGTGAAATAAAATGCAATACAGTAAATTAATGCTAGATCTACATGATTACAACTAAACTTATCTAAATGAGACAAAGAATAGCAAAATTATTGAGCTAATGACTTAAAATGAATTCTTTACGACTTGGAAAACACATAATGGAACTTTAAAACTAGAAAAACACATGAAATATTGACAGAAACACTTACATCATTAAAAGAAACTTATTAGAATCAAAAGAAAACAGACATTAAATAGGGTTACCTTGTTGTGCGTAGAGACTAGGACTACGAGTTGATAAGGATCGATTCCCACACTGACTTCAACTTGACATACAAAGAACAAAAGAAATGAGAAATACTAGTAAAAGAAACTAAGTTTCAAGGCATTAAACTAAAAAAATCTCAAATTTTAAGGTTTCCTTTTTCCATAATTCGTTCGAGTATAGAATAGTATTATTGTCCATTTCAGCATGGTTTGAGAAGGAGAATCGGGATTCTTTATGTAGAATACCAAATGAATGATATAATTTTCTATGGTTAGACAAAATATCTCTAGTCTACCCCTCGAATAGATTCTTCTTTTGGTTTCCAAAGAAATATTTAAATCCATATTTCAAGTAGAAAATCAATGTGGGACATGGAAAAATTATTCTTAAAATAAATATACTTTCTCAACAAATAATCTATTTAAAAAATGAAATAAAATTTAAAAGAATTCAATCTGAAACGGATAATTAATATTAATTTTTCTTTTACGATCCCAACAAATAAACTATTTGTAGGCAACCAAGAAAATTAAAAGAAGATACAAACTGTTAGGTTGCACGACCTAAGGACTTGTCTTTACTGTTTGCTTATGAATGAAACAAGTCTCCAGACGTGTTCCACTTATGTGAATAAAACAGTAAGTAAATGAGACAGTGATTTAGCATGGAAAACACTCGGCTCAAAAGGTGAAAAACCACGACCTGTACCTCCACAGGATTTTCTCCAACTTCAATAACTTCAAAGAGCCTCTTTAAATAGCTAATTACAACACTTGTAACCTAAAGGAATTATAAACTCTAATTCCTAGTTGGTCACACTCCTCCCTAGGAATGTGTTCCCAACGTCTCCTAGTATACTCTACTTGAAGACAAAATCCTCTTAATCCAGTTTATAACTCACCGAATTAAGATTACATCAATTACAGCTCAATGACTAACTCCTAATACAAGATTGCTAACTCTAGCCTATTACTTTACTAGGACCAAGTTCGTTAATTGAATTTCTTCACACTCCAGATGATGCAAAATCTCACTCTTTACAAATTTTCTTTTTTTTCTTTGTGAGTGCACGAGTTGCTTTGAGAATTCAACCATATATACACAACTCTTCAACATCTTTGCAGCAACTACCTTTGCCCACATTAGAAGTCTACTCCAAGTAGGAGTCCTTCTTCAAGTCTATCTCTTGGCATCCTTTGTGTTTTTAATCAAATTCCAACTCTTACAAATCAGCACATGTACAATCTTCATATAGTTGTTCTTCACTTCGAATTGCCACCACCAAATCAAACTCTTCTTGACTTAGAGTTCTACTTCAAGTGAGACTCCTTCTTCAAGTCAAACTCTTTGCTTCTTTAGTATTGTAGTAGAACTCCAACACTTCAATTCTGCACATGTTTATTTCACTGAGAGTGGGTGACATGGCTTAACCATCTTTTGATACGTGTAACTTATGTTTATTGGAACATTTACTGCTACCATGTCAGCTTCTTTAGACAGTAAATTTTATACTCCTTTGGAATAACTTGGCGACCGATTTCATCAACTTTGTCAATCATCAAAACTACATAGATCCCAACAAATTCCCCCTTTTTGATGATGACAAACTCCTTACACCTGTATCCTCAATGATATCTACCTGTAGAACCAAGAGATAAAACACTTAATTAAAACAAGTCAGTCATATGGGTTATAAACATTTGCATAGCCTATATGCTTCCCTCTTTTGGCATCATTGAAAAGAAAGTCAATTTGAGACGCTAAACAACTTATAGCCACTGGGGCTATCTTCAAAACAATTAGATCAATCTCATGAAAACATAATCTGCTCCTCAACTCTATAGATGAACCTGCTTCATCAAGGTCCATTTTAGAGGAATTGGCAAAAGGAGTATAAATCTCTATAGCAGCTTCCATATTTAATGTTCCCCCCGTCAGTGAGTCCACACTTTGTTCAATAGTTGAAATAGGTGATGCAACTTGTTCTTGAGCATGTTGATCAATTTCACTTTCATCCTTCATGAATTCACAGAAATCCATATGCAACAGGTCAAGATACCTGTTTGTGTTCACTTGATTATTTGAATGAGAATCTTACTTGCTTCCCCCTTACATAGGTACAAACTTTGTCATTTTGAACTTAATTTTAGACAAACCTATAACCATATCCTTTGAAGAAAATTTATTCAACTATTTCAAACTAGCATGTCCAAGTCCATTGCACTAAGACAAGTCAGACTTATACCCGGCAATTCCATGATATCTACCTTGTGCACATTTTTGTGTCTGCTTACACTTAGAAAAGTTTTCTTTGTATCCAACCTTTTGACCTTTAAAAACCCCTTTTTTTTCTGCAAAGGACACATTCCCCCTTTTTATTGGAGTAAGTGAAAGGAATTTTTGTTTGACTCCATTCATGTGTCTTGAACAAGCACTATCCATGTCCCAATGCTTGCTTCCTTTCGCTCTTACCTGAGAAATAACTCAGGGGTTAGTTTTAGGAACCCAGACAAGCTTGGGTCCATTTTTGTGATTAAAAGGGTGAATCAAATTTCTTCTTGCCCAGTGTGGCAATAGGTTGTTAGACATGTTCCTATGAAAAGTTTTTAGCTTATTTCCTTTTGTCAGCAAAGTACACCCGTTCCTACTCCTAGATGCAACTGGACATTCAGTAGTAGTATGACCACTTTTACCACACAAGTAACGCATATCTTCAGTGACATTTCTTTCTTTCTGAAAACCTATCCCAACCCTTTCGTTGTGAACTCTTCCACTTAGATTATTTAAAATTCTAGATGACTTGGTCCACCTACTAGCTTTCTCAAGATCACCTTTTAGTTTAAAAACTTCCATACTTAATTTTCTTGCCTTTTCTTTTTCACAAAAGTAATCAATTTTACATTGTTTGAGTTCAGACTCAACCTTCCTCAATTTTTCACCATCTTCTTCCTTTTGATTTAAGGACTTTTTTCAGACTCTCACTGACAGTTTCAAGTTCAATAATGTGTTCCTTCAAAGTACAATTTTCTTTATCAGTGACATCTTTACTATTTTCTAGATTAATGAACTCAAATTTTAAGCTAGCAAGAGCATTAAAAAGCTGATCCCTGTCAGAAGTGACTTCCTGGAGTTTATCCATTAAAGCATTCATCATAGAAATAAGTTTTCTTTTAGAGAGAGTATGCACGTTTTCAATCAAGTCAGAGATACTTACCTTGGAATTCTTGTTTCGTTTATCAAGATTAGAGTCCCTTAGAGCCATGAATGCAGATCCATCAATTTCTGCATCAGAAACATCAGTCTCAGATCCCCATGCTGCCATCATTGCATATTTTTCCCTTTGCTTTTCCTTCTTCTTTTCCTTTTCAGCTCTCTCCTTTTCAGCCCTCTCTTTTCTCCACTCAATTTCCCAGAGTGGACAATCTTTAATCATATGATCTGTTTTATGGCATTTGTAGCAAGCTGCTGGAGACTTCTCATTGGAACCCCTTTTCCTACCTATTCCTTTCTTGTCATAGACCTTCTATTTCTTGAGGAACTTTTTAAACTTTTTTGCTAGAAATGCTATTTGATCATCATCAATATCAGGCTCATCACTGTCGAAACTTTTAAAGCCAGTGAGTTTTCTTTGAATCCATTTTCATTCATAAAGTCATCCATGTTCATCTCATAAGTCTTCAAGTTCCCTACTAACTCATCAAGAGTCATGGTAGAGATATCTTTAGCTTCCCTTATAGCAGTAACTTTGACATCCCATTTAGCCTTAGGAAGGACCCTTAAGACTTTGTCAACTTGTTCTTCAGTGATGAGCATCTTTCCCAGTGAAGATAATTCATTCACAAGTGATGTAAGTCTTATGATCATTTCTTGCAGGGATTCATCCTCCTTCATTTTGAATGTTTCATATTATGTAAATAACATAGCAACTCTGAACTTCCTAGCTTGACTTGTTCCTTCATGAGCGTTGACCAGTGTATCCCATATCAGTTTTGCTGTTGAGCAATTGGAAATCTGGTTATACTCATCAAGACCCAATCCACATACAAGGATGTTCTTGACTTTGGCATTTTTATTGAGAGCCAACAAGTCCTCTATAGTAAATTCAGACCTCACCTTTAGAACTTCAACTCCATCCATCATCTTCTTGGGAATGACAGGTCCGTTAGTGATCCTATCCCACAATTCATAATCTTCATCCTGGATAAAATTTTCCATTCGAGCCTTCCACCAAATAAAGTGAGAGCCATTGGAAAATAGGTAGTCAGGTGGTTGACTGTCCTTCACAATGTCCAAGAGGTGGTGCTGAATTCATCATGATCTACCTTAGGTGTTAGCCTTTTAAGGTAAACCTGCTCTGATACCACTTGTTAGGTTGCATGACCTAAGGACTTGTCTTTACTGTTTGCCTACGAATGAAACAAGTCTCCAGACGTGTTCCACTTATATGAATAAAATAGTAAGTAAATGAGACAGTGATTTAGCGTGGAAAACACCTGGCTCAAAAGGTGAAAAATCACGACCTGTACCTCCACAGGATTTTCTCCAACTTCACTAACTTCAAAGAGCCTCTTCAAGCAGCAGATTACAACAATTGTAACCTAAAGGAATTATAAACTCTAATTCCTAGTTGTTCACACTCCTCCCTAGCAATGTGTTCCCAACATCTCCTAGTATACTCTACTTGAAGACAAAATCCTCTTAATCCAGTTTATAACTCACTGAATTAAGATTACATCAATTACAACTTAATGACTAACTCCTAGTACAAGATTGCTAACTCTAGCCTATTACTTTACTAGGACCAAGTTCGTCAATTGAATTTCTTCACACTCCAGATGATGCAAAATCTCATTCTTTACAGATTTTCTTTTTTTTTCTTTGTGAGCGCATGAGTTGCTTTGACAATTCACACTCCTATATATACACAACTCTTATACATATTTGCCGCAACTACCTTTGCTCACATTAGAAGTCTACTCCAAGTAGGAGTCCTTTTTCAAGTCTATCTCTTGGCTTCCTTTGTGTTTTTAATCAAATTCCAACTCTTACAAATCAGCACATGTACAATCTTCATAGAGTTGTTCTTCACTTCGAATTGCCCATCAAATCAAACTCTTCTTGACTTAGAGTTCTACTTCAAGTGAGAATCCTTTTTCAAGTCAAACTCTTTGCTTCTTTAGTATTGTAGTAGAACTCCAACACTTCAATTTTGCACATGTTTATTTCATTGAGAGTGAGTGACATGGCTTAACCATCTTTTGATACGTGCAGTTTATGTTTATTGGAACATTTACTGTTGCCATGTCAGCTTTTTTAGACAGTAAATTTTATATTCCCTTGGAACAGCTTGGCTGACCTGTTTCATCAACTTTGTCAATCATCAAAACTACTAGATCCCAACATAAACACTATAAGTAACATAGAGAAAAAAATGAAATGGGTACGTAGGTTTCTCTGAAACAATACGTAAGATTGAATATGACCTAGAATTACCAAAAGATCAAGTCCCATTTATAGTGAGATGCTAGGAGTAAGAGACTCTTTATACATGACCATATCGGATGAGGAGTTTGAACTTGACTTTGATAATTTAGATAAACTATGGTTGGATCTAGAAAATAACATAAAAAGACAATAGTATGCAAATCTCTCTCTCCCACTCTCTCTCTCTCTCTCTCTCTCTCTCTATCTATCTATCTATCTATCTATCTATATATCTATATATATACTGTTTCTCTAATAAATTTTTTAAATTAGTTTATCTGATTATAATAGGATAAAATGTTTATCTATAACTGTAAAATTAATATCAATACAGACAATGAAAAATTATAAAAGTAATAAAGAATTATTGTAAATAAGGACCATGAAAAGTCACTCTACATTTATAGAAGCAAGGGGAGACGAAAAAGGGAGAGCAAATATTTTTTGCAGAGAATTGTTTTTTACAAAAATCTTTCTTTGAAATACACTGGACATCTACTTCTCTGTATTACAACAAGAAAAGCTTTATTCTGAACGACAGGTACTATAATGATCACCGGTGGTATCCATTACCAACTTGAGTATCTGAAAAGTTTGTAGCTTTAACTCGTCCGTTTTAAAGCGTGTCCAAATGTGCAGTTAATTTATTGGTTTTTGTAAAAAAAAATTTAAGACTCTATTTATTATTTCTTAGAAGTATTCTTGTGTAAATGTAAGATTTAGAGTTTCTAATTCTGAAGTTGTATCTAATATTCATTTTCAACAAAGATACAAACTTGTAGTAATAAGACCATATTATAATATTTTTTTTACATTATGTATAGTTCAAGAGCATCTATTGTCAAAAAATTGCTACCTATGTAGAGGAATGTAGTTAATTTAGCCTACCAAAAGTTTATAAATTTTTAGCCATCGTAGATTTTTGATTAAGAAATCCATTTTAATGGTGAGTAAATGACATTATATGTCTCACCAGTTGCATCACCCAACACAAATTTTCAGCTGAAGGTCTGAATTATTTTTTTTTGTTTTGGGTAGTATTAAAGAATTCATCTTTTTGTAAAATTGTTTCCTTTTGAATTTGTTGTGGAAAAAATTTTAGGTGAAGATGTATTGTATCCAGACTTATGAAGCTTGTGTGCAGGTCCATTAGTGGATGTTCCAAAAAATGGAAAAAGAGTTTACTATTTCCCACAAGGTCATATGGAACAAGTATGTTTTTCTTTGTTCATTTCTAGATATTAATTTGTTTCAAATATGATTTTGAATCAGAGGAGGAACTAATAAAGGTTGTGGTTGAGCGGTAAGTGTTCGAGTTGTGCTTGTATGAGCCACCTTTGTTAGGAAGCATTTTAATAGGACTTTTCAGTGTGAGTCAGGATTTAGTGGGGCTCCATTGCGGATGGACACTGGGCTGGACCAAAAGTAAAATCATAGGGAGATATAGTGCATAAGTTATGATTTTATCTAAATCAGCAATTTTTGCTCAGAACCCTATATATGTGTTAAAAGATTCGCCAAATAAGTAGAAATAATATATTTCAAACTCAGTGAATTGCATGAATTGTGGTAAAATTTCAAACTCAAACCCAATATTTAAATCCCTGATCTGCCTTTGTTTATGAGATTCAAATTGGTTGATTATTTGATTTCTTTTTGGCTTTGATCTTTTCTTGGGTATTTTTAGTATTTTGGGAAATTTTTATATTCATTATTATTGTTCTTTTTTGTGGGGTTTGATTTTGTGGTTTGAATAGTTGGAGGCCTCAACAAATCAGGAGGTGAATAAGAGAATACCATTGTTTAATCTGCAACCAAAGATCCTTTGTCGCGTTCTTCACATTCAACTTCTAGTAATTAGCTGCACTTTAACTGTTTTCTTAGTTAGTTTAGTTAACAGTAATGTTTCTATGTTTTGGATTCACGGATATATAAACTAATAAAAGAAACAAGTAGTGACAAAACAAATTTTGTAGCTGAACTAGAAAATCCGTGGCTAATTAGGATTACTGACTGATTATCAAAAAATTCTATTAGTTATGAGCTATTTTATCGTAGATTAGTCTCAAAACTTATAGCAATCTCCAGATCTTTTTGGTAGTTGTCTTTAGAATTTAGAGAAAAAGAAGCTTTGATTAGACCCTTTACATGAAAAATTATTGTAGGTTGAGTAAGATAATGATGAGGTTTATGTTCAGATTACTTTGTTGCCAAAAGCAAATATAAGAACTTAAGAGAACCTATTTCCTTGTTTGTATAAAACTATGTTGTGTTCACTTGCTCTTTTATGTTTTGGTGATCAATTTGCCTATAATTGATTTCATCCAATTTAGCAAGCTGAGAGTTACAGACATGCTGATAAGGCATGCTTCTGTGATTTTCATTTCTATTTATTTTTTTTGTGATTCTTTTTTGACTTTATTTACCTATTTCTCTACTAATTATTTTTATTATATTTATCTGGTTATAATAGGATATAATATTTATATATAACTATAAAATTAATATCAATAAAGACAATGAAATATTATGAAGGTAATATAGAATTGTTTTAAATGAGGACCATGGAGAGTCACTCTACACTTATTGAAGTAAGGGGAGACGAAAGAGGGAGAACAAACACTCTTTGCAGAGATTTTTTTTTTACAAAAATATTTCTATGAAACAAGTTAACATTACTTTTTCTTTAGGGATCTTTCTTTTTGCTCATATTCACATTGAGGTTTTTTTGTTTATTCTCATACTCACACACAAAAGGTATTAGCAGAGAACATGCAGAAAATTTATGGCACATGATAATAAATCACTTTTGTTTTAAATGAATTCTTTCAATTTTTTTGGGTAAGAAGTAATAATCTATTAATGACTATATATTGATCTTTCTCTTTTTTTTTCTCATCATTGCCATTAAACTTTTGATTTCTCATTTTATGGTGTAGATTGTAGAGCATTGATCATTAGAAGTATACAAAAAGAATATTATTGGTGTGATGAAAGAGAAAAAGTTATAAGATCATTGTCTTTGATTTCCTTAAAAGTTTAAATTAGACATAGTTGACTATTTCTCTTATTTGAAGACGTTAGCTCTATTCACATGAATTATTTTAGAGAATGCGACATCCATAAAGATAAAAAAATTCATAGGTATATATCTCTATTATATTCTTATCGTTTTATTCTTATAAAGTCGTGTTTAGAAAGTGTTTGTATTCCTAAATATGTATGAAACATTTGTTTGTTAAAATTGTGAAACTATTAGTACATTTTAATTGAGAAGTTACATGTATATATTTTAAAGATGTATTCATAGTTGAATCTTTTAATTTACAATTCTAACGGAAGGGGTATATGTAATTGAATTCCTCTCAGAGATGTCATTCTTCTTTATAAACTAATTTTTTTTTTGATAAAATATGAAAATATATTATCATACAAATATATCATTTGTACTTGTAGAATTCCCTGACAGAATATATTATAAAAGAGGACTGATTAAGAATTCTTTTTAAAATAAATGAACTAAACAAAATGAACAAATTAACAATTTTTACTTCTTCCTTCACTTTGAAAAATGGCAGAATTATGCAATTTGCTTTGAAATAGTATCAAATCTTTGAACGAATAATTTATCCTCTCATATGTTTTAATTTTAAAAATTGATTATATTTAGTATTCTTTGATAAGATAATCATTATTAACAAAGAAAAATAAATTTTGCGATTAAATTCTATTTTAATATCTTAAAAGTGATATTTTTTATTTCTGTTTAATATTCTAGAAGTTATATTTTACCTCATTTTTTCTTTTATATTATACCTTATTTTGAAAATCTAATTCTATAACATAGAAAAGATGAGAAAAACAGGAATGATGCAAGGAAATTAATAAGAATATAAAACCAAATCGTTTTGAAATTTTAAATATTTAGTATTTTAGATAGTTTAGATCATGAGATTATATAAATTTTATAATAATACATAAAAGATATATGTTGTGTTGAATTTATTCATTACCTTATATGAAATATAAAATATTTACTTTAAAGTTCGATTTATTTAAGAAATTTAATTATTTTATAGGGTGTTATTATTTTGTTGGTGATGTCGAATATCATCCAATTTTGAAAAATGTCATAATAAGGTAGCAACATCAATAGTTAAGTGAGGCCAGAGGACATAACAAAGAGCAATCAACCTATTATATTAAGGAACAACTAATAATATTATTATGATTAACGTATTGATGTAGAGAGAAAAAATTAATCAACAGTAAAGATAGATATTTTTAATATAAAATTTGTAAAAATAATTATTTAGTCATATCTTAATTTCTTTAATAACCGCACGATGTGCGGATATGTTCACTAGTATTGATTAAAAGAAAGGTTATCCTTTAGGAAAAATTGGTGCACCGATATAAAAAGAATAAGATGTAATATAGAGTTGTTTAAATGGTGTGGGTACACAGAAAAATTAGATAATCAAAAAGAATCATTAAGCATGATCGTTAATAAATGACATACTAAAACTAAAGTGGTTGAATCTATAATTTGTCCATTAAAATAAATTAGTTTACCAATAGATGGTAGAATCATTACTGCTACACCGTTAAAATTAATATAGTAGATACTCAAGGTGATCCTAAGAATAAAGATATAAAAAGATTAATTCAACAAAATAATTATACTAATCAACCATTATATTTAGTCTCTAATCAAATCCTTAAGACTGATAATAAATTAATTTTTAATGATAAACCAAACTATTCTAATAAAAAATTGAAAATCCATCCAATATTAAAATTAACAGAATTTTTCAAAGATAAAATTTTTAAATTTCAAGAAAAGTTTGAATTAAATCAAAAATAAATTATATTCTACTCTTGAAGAAAATGAGAATAGTTCTTCCTCAGAAGAAAGCTTCAGCGATGAAGACCGACTTAATGTTGCATATAGTTTTGACAATAGTGACTCAACAACTGATAATTGTGGATGCACGGGAGCAGTCTGCACCTGTGATAGCCACTAAATAAATTTCATTATCAATAATAACAGGAGATCTTCTTTGATATGATTGATCATATTGAAGATAAAGATCTTAAAAGAAAATATTTAATAGAATTAAAAAATATAATTCTTAACCAATAACATGATAAAGAAGCTATTGAGCCATAATATGAAAAACATACTAAACAAATTTAAAGAACATAAGTGTAATAAAACACTACAAGATCTTCAAATTAAATTATTACATATTAAAAATGAGGTCAAGAAAGTTAAGTAAAGACTTAACAAGCTAGAAACATAAGCACTTGCTAATAAACTATTAAATGCATTAAAACATATGCAAGGATCTGAATTATATTAATTCGGACCTGGAGAAACCTCAAAATTAGAAAAGGACGAAGAAGAAATTGAATCTCATAACGAAAACTTGAAGTTCCCTTGTCTTCATGGGGTGTTGGCGTCAGCCTTTGATTTTGATAGTCTTACTCAGATATTTGATCCTCTCAAATTCATAAATATCAAAGGAACAACTGATAATGTAGAAAATATTTTTTGCAATAAAAAATTTACACACTTTAATATTCTCTGGTAGGATAGAGATATTTTGCTCCACCTAAAATTTTTCAAACTGTGTCTGAAAATATTTTGATAATACCTGTTTATTTCCTCCGAATTGATTCAACTATTGATAAAACCATCTAGGAATGAATGCACTTTTCATTTCTTTAGAATACTTTACAAAACAAGAGTGAGTGTTGGATCTTAGATATATAAAATTGTACCAGACTACCTTATAGTTATACCGGTTATATTTTTGTGGTCTATGAGCTCTTGACAGGGGAATGGGTATATATAGATGATCTAAAAACCATTCAAATGGAGTTAAAATACTTTTAATTGTAAACTTTGAGTACTGAATATTGTTGGGATTATTAGGACATTTTAATTTGTTCTCAATTTTTATTGAATTGGTATCTTTTAAAATGAACTCATAATACTTTCGGATTTTTAGAGGATCATCTGTCTCCACATAATTTCAATTTGTATAGAATGATTTTAGCAAGTCTGGTGCTCAAAAACCTTCATATCTTTTATACAATTCCATGATCGGTAGTACCTACAAAACTATAATCTGAAATTGCTGTTTACTCAGAATATTTTCTCTATTTTCTTTTTCTAGGTGGCCGCCAAAACTTCCTAAGAGTCCATCTCTGGCGGCTTCTTTTCATAACTATCCTTTATTTAGATAGAGATGTTTTTGTCACCCGACAAAGAAGAGTCTTCTTTGAAAACTGATTTTAATAATTGTAATTTGGTCTGACTGATTATTAGGTCTTTTAATGGAAACTGGATAATAACTTTTGAGAATGATTAAAATTTTTCCATAACTAAATATCTATTTTTTAAAGAATCATTTGCAAGCTAATTTTTATGAAAATAAAGAGAAAATAAAAAATACAAGAAGAAAAAGGACGAAGTGGAAAGACTTATCATTGCTGAAAGTCATATGATGAAGCTCTTGCTAAAAAATCCCTCAGCGAGCTGTAATTTGTTGACTTGGGCTTAGATTGAACAATGTTTAAAGAGGAATTTTCTTTTTTTTTTGGGGTGGGGGGTGGGGGGTGGGGGAGATGGCCGGCTAAGGAGAATGATCTGGTGAGTTTGTTGGTTTGTTATTTGGTAAAATGAGAAATAACGAACTGACTATGTTTTCCTCTTTTTTAGATTAGTTTGGGTTGGGTGAGCTATGATATTTTGTGCAAAAATTTTGGCCTAATTCTGATTCAAATAAATGAGTTTAGGGGATATAAAACTTAGGAACTGAAAAATCAAAATTGAATTCAACTTTTGGATAAAAACATTTCAATTGTAGCCAAATTATTGGCAATATAGTCAAATATATGCTGATATCCTGAAGTACACTCCCGGTCTCTGATGCTCAACTTTCACTTGTTGGCAATTCGGACACTTGGCTACAAATTCTACAATATCCTTATTCATGCCATTCAACCAGTAGATTTCCCGCAAGGCATGATACATCTTGGTGGCACCTGTATGGATAGAATATCTAGATCCGTAAGCCTCATGCAACACTCGGCTCCTAAAATCACCAACGTTCGTAACACATAAGCGACCCTGATATCGAAGCACACCATCTCCCCCTTTGGAGAAGACTTCTACCTTATGATTTTGAACGGTTTCTTTCAACTTTACCAATGTTGGATCTTCATCTTGTTTATCCTTCACCTCCATTACCAAGGATGACTCTGATCCGTTCTGAACAACTACACCACCATCGGTCGAGCTAACTAATCTAACTCCCAACCGTGCAAGTCGATGTACCTCCTTCACCAGCTCCTTCTTGTCTTCACTCACATGCGACACACTCTCCATAGAGAGTCTACTAAGGGCATCCGCTACCACGTTGGCCTTACCCAGGTGGTAAAGGACACTCATGTCATAGTCCTTAAGTAGCTCCAACCACCTCCGTTTCCGAAGATTGAGATCCTTCTGCATGAACACATATTGTAAGCTCTTTTGGTCAGTGAATACATCTACATGAACCCCATACAAGTAGTGTCGCCATATCTTCAAATAAAACACCACCGCGACCAACTCAAGATCATGGGTCGGGTAATTCTTCTCATGAATTTTCAGCTATTGGAAGCATATGCTATGACTTTCCCGTGCTGCATCAATACACATCCCAATCCGAATCTCGAAGCATCACAATATACCACAAAGCCATCGGTGCCCTCTGGTAAGGTCAACACCGATGCTGAAGTGAGTCGGGCCTTCAATTCCTGGAAGCTCTTCTCACAAGCCTCCGACCATTGAAAATTCACCTTTTTCTGAGTCAATCTAGTCAATAGGGCTAAAATGGATGAGAAAACTTCCACTAACCTCCGATAATAACCCGCTAAGTCCAAAAAGCTCCTGATCTCCGAAGGGTTTATAGTTTTGGGCCAGTCCTTTACCGCCTCTATTTTTCGGGAATCTACCCTTATACCTTCACCTGACACTACATATCCCAAGAATGCAACTGAATTCAGCTAGAACTCGCATTAGCTGAACTTAGCGTATAACCGGCTATCCTTGGGGGTCTGGAGTACCACCCTCAGGTGTGCGGTATGCTCCTCCTAGCTCCTAAAGTATATTAATATGTCATCAATGAACACTATCACGAACATGTCCAGATATGCCTTGACCCTATTCATCAAATCCATAAAAGCTGCAGGGGCATTGATTAGTCCAAAAGACATAACAACGAATTCATAATGGCCATACCGGGTCTTGAAAGAAGTCTTCGGGATGTCTCTCTCCTGAACCCTAAGCTGGTGATAGCGAACCTGAGGTCTATCTTGGAGAAACATTTGGCACCCTGAAGCTGATCAAATAGGTCACTAATCCTGGGTAAAGGGTATCTATTCTTGATGGTGACCTTGTTCAACTACCTATAGTCAATACACATCCGAATAGAACCATCTTTCTTCCGGACGAACAACACTGGGGCACCCTATGGAGACTTACTTGGTCTAATGAAAACCTTATCCAGCAAATCCTTCAACTGCTCCTTTAACTCTTTTAGCTCATCTGGGGCCATTCGGTAGGGAGGAATCGATATGGGCTGCGTTTTGGGTAAAAGATCAATCTCAAAATCAATCTCCCTCTCAGGAGGAGCACCTGGTAGGTCAACTGGAAATACCTCGGGGTACTCACATACCACGGGGACTGACTAAATTGTCGGGGTCTCGGACGTGGCATCCTTAACCCTAACCAAATGGTAAACACAACCCTTTGAAATCATTTTCTTAGCTATGAGATAGGAGATAAAGTGGACTACAGGTACCGCTGAACTACCCCTCCATTCTAAAACTGGTTCACTTGGAAATTGGAACTCCACTTCTCGGGTTCTACAGTTAACAGAAGCATAACTTGTGAACAGGCAATCCATGCCCAAAATAATGTCAAAGTCAGTCATACCCAATTCTACTAAGTCTGTGGAGGTAACCTTATGCAATACTGTAATGGGCAAACCTCTATATACCCGCCTCACTACGATTGAATCACCAACTGGAGTAGATACAGAAAATGGTTCTAACAAAATTTCAGGACTGACCCCAAAGTTACTAGCAATGTAAGGTGTCAAAAAAGGCAGTGTAGCTCCTGGATCTACCAAAGCATAAGCATCAATATGAAAGACTCACAAAACATACCCGTAACAACATCGAGAGAAGTCTCCTACTCCTGTCGAGAGCCAAGTGCATAAAACTGGTTCTGGCGCCGGCCGCCAGCTGGACTAGTCGAAGCACCCTGCTGAGTAGGATGTGCCACTGGAGCTGCTGAACTAGCTACTGGAGTGCGGGCTCCACCACTCCCCAACCTAGTTGCGGGGTAACTCCTGAGCATGTGTATGGGTTTGCCACACCCGAAACAAGCATCTGAGCCCACCAAACACCTCCGTGGGTGGTTCTTTCCACAACTAGCACAAGATGGGAATGTGCGCATGCTATTCTGACCCCTCGAACCTGAGGCCTTGCTTCTCTGATCGTCTCGAGGCCTGGATGGGGTACTAGTGAAGATGGTGCTGGTGTAATAGACTTGTGTTGGGACTGCTGGTGAGGCCCACCTCCTAGCCTTAGCTGGGAGAACCTGTAGCTATCAGTTCTGGCCCTTTTGGCCTCTCTTTGCCTCGCATGAGCTGCCTCCAACTGCTGGGCATAAAGGACTATCTGTAGGTAGTCCATATCCTGATGAAGCATGGTTGTTCTGCAGTCCTTATCCAGATACTGAGCTACTCCCTACACGAATCTTCTCACACCCACGCCCTCTGGTCCATCACTAACTACAGGGCATACTTTGACAGGCGAGTGAACTCAAGTGAATATTCTAACACTGTCATTTTTCCCTGTTTGAGGTTAACAAACTCAGCTGCTTTTAATTCCCTCATCTCCCGAGGAAAGAACCTATCGAGAAAGGCCATGTAGAACTCATCCCAGTTGATAGGACCCGCTCCTGCTACCGTGTTGTCCTTCCATTGCTTGTACCAAATATAAGTGACCTCTTTTAGTTGATAAGAGGCCAAGTTACACACTCCTCATTTGTTCTCCCCCTGACCTGAGTGACCTTCAAGATTCCTTTTAATGAACTCGTGTGGATCCTCGTCCACCTTTGATCCCATGAACTCGAAAGGGTTCATCCTCAAAAAGTCTCTAATCTGAGTCACCGCTGCGTTGTCATTCTGTGGGACATGCCCAATGGCCTGCTGGTTGACCTGAGCGGTCAAGGCCTCCACCAACATCTAAATAACCGCCCGAAACTCAGTGTGGGCAGATGGCTCTAGTGTCTGGGGCTCCTGACAAGTAGGGCTTTTTGATGCCCATGATCATTGCCACCTCTATGGCCTTCATCATTTTTGCTCCTCCTTCCGTTTATTCTTCTGGGAGCCATAATTTTCTACAATCGCGAATAGCATGAGTTAGAAGGATGGAGAGACTGTTCATCGCACGACATGAATCTTGAAAGAAGGGAACATTTCCTAAAACGTTTAGTAGCCTCTTCTTCATAAGTGTGGCGCGCTTCACACCCATGAAAAAGACTCTACTTAATGCGGCTTTTAGACACCCTAAGACACTTCAAACCTATGGCTTTGATACCAAGTTTGTCACGACCCGAGAGTACACCTGAATCGTAAACACGGGACAAGGAGTCTCGAGGGACCCCAAGTCAACCCATGGCATGAGCATGTAACTAAACCATTCACATAAGGGGGAAGAATTAGCTTAATGATCATTAACTGAAAGAAAATCGAGGCATGAAATATAAGAAACAACAATACATGATCCAAAAATAAACAACTGAATACTATAAATAGGTCTGAAAGCCTCTAATCATAAGTAACGGGTTGAAGGGACAAGACCCCAACTAACCCCAACATTCTGAAACAAAAGATAGCCATGATCTGAACATTAATCCCTCAAATCATGAGGACTCACCACTGAGAACTGATAGCATAACTGAGAGCAAGCTAGGAGCGATGCTTAACCTGAGATCTAGATCCTGTATCATGAAATGATAAAACATAGCAAATATTCGGGTCAGTACTTGGAATGTACCGAGTATGCAAGGTGTGTAAAACATTACAAAAAAACATAAGAGATATAGGAGCAGGACATCATGATCATAAAGACTGAAATCATAAATTTCCCAAAAGCATTCGTAAACCTGTCATAGTCACTACATGAGAGAAAAACATATCATAAACATTACTTGAGCCAAAAGAACATAATCATACAGGAATTAAAACAATGAGGAATAGTGGGAGATTTCTATAACCGACATACCCTATATGAGCACACATGGGACCCGACCTGTAAGCCTAGTCGGGAGGCCACTCATACCTTGCCAAGGGTAGAACCATGAAAGGCGTGATATCACTCATGAAGGCCCCGTAGGGCATAGGGGACGGTCACTGAGGAGGTCCCAAACCTAACCTACAGTGGCACGTAATTTTGAGATTCGAGGCGTAACATGGGCCCCGAACCTACTCGATGTTAATTACTACTCCCAAAACATGCAACGTGATCATAGAAATTCATACATGACATGCATGGCTAGTTAAATCGTGATAATCATAACACGCTTGATAATTCATAATACTAGCCATAAAATCGGGCCCGTGGGTTGGCCAAAATCATAGTTCATGAACCATAAGAAACACGTGGGCATCGCCCATATTTTCAACATCCTTGAAATACATCAATTTTATAGAAAACATGATCATAATAACATGAGAGATTGAAGACATGCTTAAAATTCATAAATTCATCTCATGCTTGAGGAAGCACCATAACCATAAACCTTACCAAAAAATCGTCATGATTTGGGCACCTATGCTTTTAGGTATTAGATCATTAGTCATCGAATAAAACAAGTGAAAACGGCCCAATAATTCGAAACCCATGATTTAGACATACTACAACAAGCTCATATCAATTTTTGAGGAATCATGCATTTGGGTTAAGACCAATAAAGATTTAGTAACTTTAAAAATAGAGTTTGGGAAGAATTGGGCATGGGTAGGTACTAAACCATCCATTCAAAACCCCACATACCTGGAATGACTGGATTCTTAACTCCCCTAAAAAGCCCAAGATGAAAATTTGGAGAATTTGAAGAACCCTAGGATCACCTCCTACTCCCTTCTCTAACTCTTGAAAGCATCAAATGAGACTTAACATGAATATTTTCCCCTTAAAAGACCCTGTCCCGACATCAAAATGACATAGTTTAGGCCTTAGGGGTGTAGAAAATTACTAGAAGGCCTGTACTAATTCGCAGGGAAAATCTGCCAAGTGACCACATCGGGTGACTCAGCGACTCGTCACCCGTGACCACGAGTTGTGGTCACCTTCCGTCAAGTACACTGCCTCATCCTTAATTAAATTTCCACAGGCTTTCTCATGATCCACCTCACGAGTCATTGGGACTGGCCATGACTCGTGGGGACCCATCCGTTTGGTGCACTGGTCATACCTCCCAGGTATCCCTCAATCACACCCTACGGGAGACCTGACAACTCGTGGTAGCTAACCACGAGTCGTTCCCATGCCCGTGGGGACCTCAGCTCCTCAACCCATTTCATCCTCCCCACGAGCCACCTGACGACTCGTGGGGTCTCCTCACAAGTCATCTAGTGACTCTTCCTGCACTACTGCAACATTTTCCCAAATTTTCCCCATTTGACTCCCAAGTCTGATCCTTGGGTTTTCGGGGTATAATAATATGGTAAGAACTAGAATAATTCCAATATATAAGATTTTTGGTGGGTTATATCCAAATTGGGGGGTTTATAGAATAAAAATTGTAAAACAAACATAAAATCAAGTGTTGTTAATCATGATTTATAATTAACTAAGGTAAGTGTTCCCCATGGGTTATAAGTCGTGATCAATCCCAATGCTTACTTGCAGAACTGATAACTAGGATTTATCCAACAACTGGTTCATCCCTATTGGATGATTGTACTCAATCACTAGGTTAGGTCTCATGAGCGATTTCAATTTAACCGTTATTAATTTGTTCCAAATTAACTATCATGCGACCGCAACTCAAGTTATACAATGATCATAAAAATTAAGGTTTTGTTGTAATTCTCTTTTCCTAATCTCTACCTCTCTAGGTTTAAGCAAGTAAAGAATTCGGGCAAGTATTAATATTGCACTTCGTAAAGAAATATTAAAGACAAAAAGAATACAATACAAGAATTTAGCATTGGTTTCAAATCACTTTGTGTAACCCTAGTTCGTTAATCTACCATGGTTCCTACAACCCTAGTTGTGGAGGTTTTAGCCTCTCATTATTGTAATATTGTGATTAGTATTCATAGACAAACACATAATTAAATACTTACAACGATGATTGAAAGAAAATCTGCTATCAATATTGCAATAAAATATGATGAACAAAATCAAGAACAATTGAGAAATCCAAGTTTTGATTCTCAAGAGTTGCCCTCCAATGTTGTCAAAAACTAATTAAAAACTTGATAAAAATTGACAACCAACTAATTCTGACCTTCTCTAACCTAAAAGAAACATAAAAGTATATATATACACAACAAAATCCTTTTCCTAAGTTAACAGAGAAATAGTCAAATCTGCTGCCAACACATCCTACGACTCATCGTACGACCCGTAACAGGATTATACCGGTCGTACCTTGCTCTCGTTCATTCCTTAACTGCTGTAGAATTGGCTAAGTGTTGGCATCTGGTATGAATCGTAACATGATCCCATGAGTCATACAATCCAGTCATGGTTTAGCTCTGAGAATTTTGAAATCTTTTGAAGTTTTCTACGAGTGTCTTGGTAAGCCTTGTACCTTGCTCCTATGACTCGTAACGACTTGTCACATCTTGAGTTCTTCCAAGTCCTTAAAATCATTGATGCTTTCCACGTCTCCTAGTACGAGTCATAGGTAGATGCTACGATCTATAGGTGCCACCCATATTAGGAGACTACTTGTGCAAATAACTCTGAAATATTCCATGACTCCTAGTTACGGATTGTACCATCTTGGTAAGGCTCGTACTGAGAGTTATACATTGCCTTTGCATTGTTTTAGCCTTCTGAGCTTTTCCACGCGTCTCAGTATGACTCATACAATCTAGGTACGACTCGTACTAAGATCAGTACTTGGTTTTTTTTCTGCAAATTTTGCACATTTTTCTCCAACACCTATTTTCCCTGAAAACAAAGTAAAAACACCTCATATCCATATAAACATACCTTAGTCCATGCTATTTTCTCAGTTTTAAGCATTGAAAGTGTTATAAACTCAACAACACATCAACACGCTCAACTTAAGAATTTTTCATATCCTTAGGCAAAGAAAACAAAAACTAAAAATGACACTTAACTAGAAAATAGACCTAGGATGCTACAACTAACACCGATCAAAATTTGCACTGTGAACTCAAACAACCTTTGACCCTTTTCCCGATAAACCAAATCAGCATATGCACGTCAAGTAACCACAAATCATGATAAATAGAGATCAAGATATGTCATCTAGTCATTAGTAAAGAATCAAGTCATTACCAATGATTTTCACAGAGACAACTGGCAGAATAAAACACAAACTATGTACCCTCACAACAAATGAAGTCCCCAACTCACAGATATATAAAAATATGAAACTTGGGACTGAACAAGAAAGATTCTCACTCTCACAAGGAAGTTCCAAATACTGCACATCAGATACCATAGGCTTGCCCTTATTTTCTCTACTTTGTCTCTTCAGACAGTCAGGCTAGGATCACTATAGGACTTTATTCAGCTTGTAATGTAGGCTTTTGTGCAGGGTATGTTAAATATGAATTTTTTTAGTGACTAAACCCTCCTTGGCAGTACATACATGTGACTCCACTTTTCATATGTTTCACCCTTTTCACTTTTTCATTTTTTACCTCACTTTTCTCTAATTTTATGCAATATATGGGTGTGGTGTGTTTTCAACTTTCCTTTCATTTTTTTTCTCTTTTGTTTTTCTTTTCAATTTTTCTTTTTCAACTCATTTTTCTTCTCTTGTCACACCATACCTTATTTTTGACCCTTCTTCCTTTGTTTTTCGTTTTCACCTCCCCATGATCTATTCATCTGTACTCTAGCCACCCTCAACTTAGGCATTTTGCCTTGGTAAAGGTTCACAATGTCCAAGGAGGGACCAGGGCCAAAATATGTTCATTATAAAAAATAGATAAGATTAATCGGTTAATCAAAGTAAAATGGTTCATTTAAGACTCAAAATCGGGATCAAGGGAATCATATCATTTTGGTAGAGTAATTTAAGCTAAAATAGGCTAAGGAAAAATGACCTATGATCCTTTCCTAACCAACCATCCTAAAACTTATGTAAAGACCAAGCGGGCAAGTTCTAGATCCTTTATGCAGTATTGAACTAGGTATAGATCTCACTCACTCATGGTACATATTTTGCATTCATTTTACTTGTCCGATTCATACATGGCCAACTATATCTACTCATGATAATACACTAATTGACACAAAAACATCCATAGAAATCATGTTTTTCAATCAACAAGTACACTGCTAACCATAAAAAATTTTAAACAGGGTCAATTTTTTTTAAAACTTCAAAACTAGTGCATTTTATTGGCTGAGTAATCCTAAGCTACTTTCTAATTACACAAAAACATCTTAAACATGTCGGTTTTACTAGATAACATGCCTGAGGAAAAATAAATACGGCAAGAAAAACCCTCGGATGAATCCAAAAATCCCCAAAAAGTACGACTACACCCCATCCCCTTTTGAAAAAAATGCTTCCTTCCCGAAGCATAGAATATAAAACATAACGAAGGGAACATATCTGTGGCTACTCAGACCTCACCTTTCATGGGTTTCCTCCCATGCAGCTCCTGATTTAACATCGTGGCATGACGTAACTTCTATGATTTTCTAGGCGTTATCAAGGTACACCACCTCAATTCCTCTTATTTCCTCGGTGTCTCCTAGCTACATCTTTATCCTTTGCCCGTTCACCTTGAACCTTTTACCATATTTATTTTTGAGCTCAACTGCACCATATGGGGACACATTTATTACTTTGTATGGTCCCATCCACCTATATTTCAATTTTCTTAGATGCAAATGAAGCCTTGAATTGAAAAGTAAGACCAGATCACCAGCATTGAACTCCCTCTTTGCAATTTTTTTGTCATGACATATTCTCATTGTTTCTTTATGAATGGCTGCACTCTGATAAGCTTGAAGCCAGATTTTATCTAACTCATTGAGCTAGTCGATGCTTAACTTGGCTGCTTCATTCCAATTTAAGTTTAGCCTTTTCAGAGCCCATAATGCCTTATCCTCTTACTCTACCGACAGATGACATGACTTTCCAGAGATCAGCTGATATGGAGATGAGCCAATGGGGGTCTTATAAATTGTTCAATATGCCCATAGCGCATCATCGAGCTTCCTAGACCAGCCTTTCCAGTTGGTATTCACCGTTGTGGCTAGAATAGTCTTTATCTCCCTATTAGAAACTTCCACCTGCCCATTTGATTGAGGATGGTAAGGTGTTGCCATCTTATGCTTGACGCCATATTTATCCAGCAGAGTTCTAAAGAGGCAGTTGCAAAAGTGTGATCCAGCACCACTAATGATTGCTCTGAGAGTACTAAACCTAGTGAATGTGTGCTTTTGCAGAAATGCTGTGACACTTTTGCCTTCATTATTAGGTACTACAATAGCCCTCTACCCATTTGGATACATAATCCACCGCCACCATTATGTGTTTCATCCCATATGATCTAACAAATAGGCCCATGAAGTCAATACCCCATACATCAAATAACTCAACTTCTAGGTTAGGGGTCAATGGTAACTCATGCTTGCGAGTAATGCCACCTTGTCTTTGGCACTGATCACATGCCTTGGCATAATCATAAGTATCTTGGTGAATGGAGGGCAGGTAATAACCGCACTACAAAATTTTATGCGCAGTTCGGATACCACTATGATGACCCCCAATTGGGGACCAGTGGCAAGCCTCTAGAATGCTCAACATCTCTATCCATGGCACACACCTCCAGATTAACCCATCTGCAAAAATGCGGAATAAGTATGGTTCATCCCAATAGTACCTTCGAGCGTCGAACAAGAACATCTTCCTTTGCTGGGGTGTCATATCTTCTGGGATCATGTCTCTGACCAAATAATTTGATAGTTAGCGAACCAGGGAATCAAGTCTTGAGATACAGCTAATACCTGTTCATATGGGAAAGCATCATCAATATCAATCTCCTCTCTTGCTTTAGCGTTAGATTCTAGTCTAGACAGGTGGTCAACTATCTGATTTTCAGTTCCTTTCTGATCTTTAACCTCAAACTTGAATTATTGGAGAAACAACACCTATCAGATCAACCCCGATTTAGCATTCTTTTTATACATCAGGTACCTCAAAGAAGTATGATGATCACCTTAGTTCCAAGCAAGCATGCTCGAAACTTTTCAAATGCAAAGACCAGCTAGCAGCTCCTGTTCTGTGACCGTGTAGTTCTTTTGGGATGTGTTGAGTGTTTTACTAGCATAATAGATAGAGTGAAAAATCTTCTCTCTCCGTTGGCCCAAAACAACACTGAGGGCCACCCCACTAGCATCACAAATTACCTCAAATTGAAGAGACCAATCTGGTGATATAATAATAGTAGCAGTGGTGAGTTTCTCCTTCAGGCATGCCTCATCAAATACGAACTTCACCTTCTTCGCGAGCAGTTTGCACAATGACTGTGCAATCTTTGAAAAGTCCTTGATGAACCTCCTATAGAATCCTGCGTGCCCTGAAAAGCTTCTGACCCTTTTTATGAAAATAGGCAGTGGCAACCCTGCTATTACTTCAATTTTCACCTTTTCCACCTTTATCCCTTTTCCAGAAATTTTGTGACCTAGCACTATTCCCTCTTTGACCATGAAGTTGCATTTTCCCCAATTTTAGGACCAGATTAGTTTCTTCGCATATATTCAACACTTTTCCCAAATGTTTGAGGCAAGATTCGAATGATTCACCCACAACTAAGAAGTCCTACATAAAATCCTCGATTGTATCCTCCACCATATCTAAGAATATCAACATAATAGAATGCTGGAATGTGGCTGGTGCATTGCACATCCCAAAGGGCATTCTCTTGAAAGCAAATGTTCCATACGGGTAAGTGAAGGTGGTCTTCTCTTGGTCTTCCGGGGTTATGCTGATCTAATTATACTTCGAATAACCATCAAGAAAATAGTACCAGCCTATACCTGCCAATCTGTCAAGCATTTGATCCAAGAATGTCATTGGAAAATCGTCCTTCTAGGTCCAGTGGTTGAGCTTTTGAAAATTCATGCATACACACCAACCTATTACTGGTCTTGCCGGTATCAACTTATTCTTCTCATTGGGTACTACTGTGATCCCACCTTTCTTTGGCACACACTGTACCGAACTTATACACTTGCTATCCGCAGTGGGGTAAACTACACCACTATCTAGCCACTTTATAATCTCCTTCTTCACTACTTCTTGCATCGATGGGTTCAGGCACTGCTGATGCTCTATGCTTGGTGTGCAATTCAGCTCGAGCTGAATTTTGTGAGTGCATATACCTGGAGGGGTTCCAATGATGTCATCTATGGTCCATCCGATTGGCTTTTTGTGCCTTTTAAATATTGGGACCAAAGCTTCTACTTACCAGTCTGTCAAGTTAGCTGCAATAATCACTGGAAAAGTATTGTTCTCACCCAAGAATGCATATTTTCGGTAGGGAGATAATGTGTTGAGTTCCAGAACTAGTGGTACCTCCATTGATGGTTTTGTTGGTGGAGTTACACGGTTCTTTGAGTCAAGGTCTAACTTTTTTGGTTTGAATTTGTACAACCCCATTCCCTTTAGAGCATTTACTAGTTTCATGTACCAGGTACTCCATCTTCCTCATAATTCATTAAGAACGCTGCTAGTGTGACAAGATTCATTATACCTCCTATGGGCACTAGCAGCCTCTTGTCTTCCATCTGGGTGTCCGCAGATGTAGCTTCCTTAGTGTAGCCTAAATGAATCACAGAAGAAAAACAAAGAAAATGTAAATAGGGAAATAACAACCAAAAGTTAAATACAAATAATTAATCTAATCTTAGCTGTATTCCCTGTCACGCCCCACCTTGGAGCACCTAGTGCCCTAGTGGGATCTGACTGAGCTGACTAAACTTACGCCCTTTCTAGGGAAGGGCTAATTCTAACTCTCAAGTCAAGAAAACAACGGGCTATATCTCAGCTGCAAATACAGCCCCCGACTGACAAGACCTTATAGCCACCTACAAAATGAAATAGCTAACCAGAAATAGATAATGATAGGGAATCCTATGCGGGCCGACAAGACCAACATGATGTCTAGTTATGACTGAAAAGTAAAATTAGTGCTAAACTATGTTATGGCCAACAAGGCCGCTAACTATCAGTGAAGCGAGGCCCCACACGGCTAACACATAAGATAAAACACATATGGGCCCCACACGGCCAACAACAGCTAACCACAAGGAATCAGAAACAAGCTGCCAGCCTCTAAGAGTGATATACTAGTCGAGACAAGGCCCCCGACCTACCCATACTGTACAACAAAAGAGAGTCAACCTGCTAATCTATTAGCTCTGGAGAAATGGGCTAACTACTCTGCTAGTCCTGATAGAAAGCTAAGAAGGTCTTGATCCGTGTCTATCGGCACCTGCAGGCAAGTAATGCAGCGCCCCCAAGAAGGGCATCAGTACCATATGTACCGAATATGTAAGGCAATAACTGTAAATAACTGAATATAGGAAATAGAACTGAAAATAACTGAAAAGGAAGGATAGAGATTCTACCTACATAGCTGAACTTTCTGCTGTCGACTTTATCAATAATGAAAGCAATCAAGAACCTTACCTGGCCCCCATAAGCCGGAAGGTACAACCAGCACAAAATAACCCACCTGGGGCCCTCATAAGCCCTGGCGAGTACACCTCAATCTATATACCCCTAGCAAGGTCACACTAGGTCATCTAGTAGCTATAGTCATCATTTTCTACTATCGACTTTATCAATAATGAAAGCAATCAAGAACCTTACCTGGCCCCCATAAGCCGGAAGGTACAACCAGCACAAAATAATCCACCTGGGGCCCTCATAAGCCCTGGCGAGTACACCTCAATCTATATACCCCTGGCAAGGTCACACTAGGTCATCTGGTAGCTATAGCCGTCCTACTAGTCCCTTGGGTCTGCCACTGATCCCGTTTGTCCCCTGACTGTTGCTGTGTCTAAGTCAAGTGGACTCTTGATATCTGCAACTCGGGCACCAGGCTCGACGGGGGTGCGGTGCCGATACGACATATACTAATAGTCCAGCCATGGAATGGACTGTATGAGGACCTGGAACCCTATCTTCATCCCTCGCGGATAGCATACCGCTCCATAGAGCGACGTCATCTCGCCCCTAGCGGGCAACGACACAACCAGTAACCATGGGTTTGTCATGGAAGGCTATACAGGAAAAAATCAATCCCAAGTAGGCATAAAATACTAGTCTCAGCTAATAACAATAGCTAATCACAATTCACATTTTTCTGGTTCTCTTACTGGGATTTAAACTGAGCTACAATACTGAAGAAACTAACTTGCCGAAAGAATACACCTTAACGTACCTCAATTGCTGATTTCTAATTAATTGGCGGGTTTCGATTCGTATTCAATAGCTCCTTCCGATTGTATTATACTACTGGAAGTGGGTATAGGCTAGTCTTTCACCACTGCTATCTTATGAGGATCTACCTGAATACCCCCACTTGAAATCATATGACCAAGGAAGGCCACAGATTTCAGCCAAAACACATTTGTTGAATTTGGCGAGCAACTGGTGGTCTCTAAGAGTCTAAAACACTATTCTTAGATAGTTGGCATGATCCTCCTTATTTCTGGAGTACACCAAGATATCTTCTATGAACAAAATGATGAATATGTCTAGATACTATTTGAATACCCTGTTCATCAGGTCCATGAATGCTATAGGGACATTAGTTAGCCCAAAGGATATAACCACAAATTCATAATTAACATACCGAGTTCTGAAGGCTATTTTTGGTATGTTATATTCCCTGACCCAAAACTGATGATATCCTGACCTGAGATCTACCTTAGAAAAACAACTGGCTCCCTGAAGTTGATCGAACAAGTATTCAATCCTAGATAGGGGATACCCGTTCTTAACCATAACCTTGTTCAATTGGCGATAGTCGATACACATTCTGAGAGTACCATCTTTCTTTCGCACGAACAACACTGGAGCACCCCACAGAGAAATGTTTGGCCTAATGAAACCCTTATCTAGAAGGTCTTTCAGTTGTTCCTTCATCTCCTTAAGCTTAGCTGGGGCCATTTTGTAGTAGGAATAATGATGGGCTGAGTGTCTGGAAGAAAGTCTATGCTGAAGTCTATTTCTCTCTCGAGAGGGACTTCAGGAAGATCTCCCAAAAACACGTTAGGGAATTCACTGACAATTGGAACTGATTGAATCATTGGGTCTCGGAGCTAGAATCCTTGACTCGAACTAGGTCATAGATGAACCCTTTCGAAATGATCTTCCTTTCATTAAGGTAGGAAATAAATCGGCCTTAGGAGCTAAAACACTACCCATCCATTCTAAGACTGGCTCATTGGGATACTGAAACCTGATGACTCTAGTTCTGCAGTCGACTGAGGCATAACCGAAATGTAACCAATCCACAAAAATAAGGTCATATTAGACAATGTCTAGCTCTACTAGATCAGCTAGAGTAACTTAACTCAACACTGAGACTGCGTAGTTTCTATATACCCGACTGGCTTTAACTAACTCACTAATTGGGGTAGAGACTGAGAACGGTTCTGAGAGGACTTCTGGACTTATTTCAAACTGAATAACTACATAAGGAGTCACGAATGATAGTGTGGCTCCTAAATCTAGTAGGGCATATACATCTCTATGGAAAAGATGTAACATACCCGTGACCACGCCAGGGGAGCTCTCCTGGTCCTGACGAGAGGACAAAGCATAAAAGCAGTTTTGGCGTTGACCATGATCTATATCTGAAGTAGTCCCCTGCTGAGCTGGATGACCTGTTGGGACTCCTGAAGTAGATTAAGTTTTCCACCGTCTTGCTGATGGACACTCTTTTAACTTGTTACCCAACTTCCCACATCCAAAGAAACCCTTTTTGCCCATGCGGCATTCACCTGGATAGTACTTGCCATACTTAGGACAAGCTGGGTGACGGTTGCTGGCACTGTAACTCTGGGACTGAGAGACAGATGCTCCACCCTTCCTATCCTTGTGGGACTAGAAAGAAGGGGCGCTGGCTGATGTGGGTGCTGGAGTTTTCTATTGCTGCTGCTATGGGCGACTACTACAACCGGACCTCTATTGGCCATAATCAGACTGGCCTATTCTAGCTCGCTTGTTCTCCTGCTCAATAGCATTCAACTTCTCTACCTCAATATGCTATGCATGAATGATGAGGATGGATAGGTCAATGTCCTTGATGAGCATTGCTGTTCTGCACTCCTTAAGTACCAAATCGACACTCCATTGATGAATTTAAGTATGCAATATCTTAGCCCAACAACCTTCTCTAAAGCATACCTCAGCAACCAAGTGAACTCTAACGCATATTCCGGCACTGTCCTATTGCCCTGTCTCAGGTTTATCAATTCAGCGACCTTGGCCTCTCTCAATTCTTGAGGAAAGAATCTATCTAGAAAATGCCATAGCGAACTCATCCCACTCTACTGATCCTTCTTCTGCTGGCCTCCCTTACTTCCACTGATTGTACCTAATCTAAGCCATCCTTTCAACTGGTAGGTAGCCATATCAGCACTCTCCACAGAATTAACACTCGTAATCCAAGTGATCTTCCGCAATTCATTCACAAACTCTTACAGGTCCTCTCCCACCTTAGGTCCATCAAAAGATAGGGGTTCATTCGAGTGAAGTCCTGAATCCTAGCAGTTGCTGCAGACCTGTTTGCATTCACTGGAACTACATGCTGGTTCAGTTGGTTGGTCACAGTCTATGCCAACAGTTAGATCACTGCTCGAAATTCTGCCGAGGAAACTTGATCATCCTGAGGGGCTACTTGAGCTGGTGGGGCAGGTCGGTTGATATTGCCAGCCTCCTTCCATTTCCTCATTTTGGAGGCATATTTTCACTGAAACGAATAAAGCACGAGTTAGGAGGAAATTTTTTGAAATTAAGCTCAACAAACGATAAGGAGTATGAACAAAAGGGAAATTTTCCTAATAACATCTTGTAGTCTCCCCCTCATAAGTGTGGCGTGCTTCACACCCATGAAAAGGACTCTACTTGATGCGGATTTTAGACATCCTAGGATACTCTAAACCTAGTGCTCTAATACCAAGTTTGTCACGATCGAGCTACACCCTGGACGGGACACGATACTTGGAGTCACAAGTGACCCCAAGCAAACCCTATTGGTAGGAGGAAGCACCACAACTAAAGCTTGATATGATAATAAATAATGAAAATATATAGAAGGAAAAACCATGGGGTAGAAGCATTGACTATATAAATATGGGAGTAAACTACTCTCAATTTCAAGGAGAAAACAATATATAAACACTTCTCTCTTGTAAATGGAATAACTCACTAAACAGAACACTCAAGACTACAATATTTATCTTGATGTATAACTCTCTTTGTGTTCTTACTCTTTTGGATAGTGGATGATCAAATAATGAAGGCAAAATGTTCTACTTATAATAAAACTAAACTGTGTGGATGCGTAGTGTGGACGCGTAGACTTCTAAAAGATCAATACGACTTCTACATGCCTTTACACTTTCCTCCCGCCTTTACACTTTCCTCCTGTCTTTACACTTTCCTCCTGCCTTTACACTTTCCTCCTTCCTTATTTGACTAACTTTGTTGACATTCTCCCACTTGAAGATTTAATTGAGAATCAATTATGTCTTCACACTATCCTTTCTACCCAATCACTGCAATGTTACATTTCTGCTAGGCCAATAGAAGATCGACACCATATAAACTTGTTACTATTGATCGACTTCGTAAACATATCTTCTAGGTTGTCATTAGTGTGAATTTTATGAATATCCACACTGCCTTCTTCCACCTTCTCACGAACAAAGTGATACTGAACTCGTATGTGCTTTGTCCTTGAATGAAATGCCGGATTCTTTGAAAGATTGCAAAGCGCTCTGACTATCACAAAATAGAGCAACCTTCTCTTGTTTGTGCCCGAGCTCCTCCAGTAACATCTGCATCCATATTGCCTCTTTGCTAGCTTGTGTAGCTGCTGCATATTTTGCTTCCGTCGTAGATGTAGCCACGATAGACTGCAGTTTTGAAACCCAGCTTACAGCTCCTCCAACAAGAGTAAATAGATGACTTGTGGTGGACTTGCTTTTATCAAGATCACCTACATAATCTGAATCAACATAACCTTTAATAGTAAATTCTGATCCTCCATAACATATTGCAACATCTGAGGTACCCTTGATATATCTCAGGATCCTCTTAACAACATTCCAATGATCTCTACCAGGATTAGCCATGTATCAACTAACCACTCCCACTGCTTGTACAATGTCTGGTCTTGTACATACCATAGCGAACATTAAACTTACCACTGCTGATGCATACGGTACTCGAGACATCTCCATCCTTTCTGCTTCATTGCTAGGATTCATACTTGAGGATAACTTGAAATTAATAGGAAGTGGGGTAGAAATTGACTTACAGTCTTGCATCTTGAAGTGTCGCAAGATTTTCTTCAAGTAGTTCTCTTGAGAAAGCCAAATCTTCCTATTATTTCTATCTCAGTGAATTTGCATCCCTAGAATCTTGTTTGCTGGTCCCAAGTCCTTCATTTCAAACTCCCTGTGCCTTTAAATTTGTGAGACGATCTTTGTTGGGGCCTGCTACCAACATGTCGTCAACATACAACAACAAAATAATGAAATCACCATCACCAAATCTCTTGTAATAAACACAAGGATCTGAACTATGTCTGTTGTATCCAAGGCTTATAATGAAGGAATCAAATCCTTATACCAACACCTCGGCGCCTGTTTGAGACCGTTTAAGATTTGTTCAACCTGCAAACCAAGTTCTCTTTTCCCTGTTCTTCAAAACCTTCTGGTTGGAGCATATATATTTCTTCTTCAAGCTCTCCATGAAGAAATGCAGTTTTGACATCTAACTGCTCCAAGTACAAGTCAAATGTAGCACACATTGCCAGGACCACTCAAATTTTTGTGAGTCGAACCACTGGAGAAAATATCTCGTTGATGTGTATACCTTCTTTCTGAGTGAATCCTTTCACCACCAATCTTGCACAATACCTCTCCACTTGATCATACCATTTTGTTTGATCTTGTAGACCCATTTGTTTCCAATGGCCTTCCTTCCTCGTGGTAATTGAACAAGATCCCATGTTTTATTCTTATGAAGAGCTTCACTTTCTTCTTGTAGCTGCCATCCACAGAGATGATTCTTGACCTTTCATAGCCTCGTGAAAAGTTGAAGGATCTCCATCTTTTGTTAATAGACAGTATGCAAAATTGCCCTCCATAGAATAATCTGAGTGCCAAGATGGTTCTCTTCTCTCCCGAGTTGACCGTCGAACTTGTGGAGTTTCAATCTCAGCTTTCTCTTGTTCTTCGTGCTCTGGTGCTACTTCAGAAGAAACTGGGACTTCTTCTATCTTTTCAACTTCAACTGTTGTAGACTCTAATTTTTATGTTGAAGTGCTACCTTCTTTGGCTTGCATCTTGTTTTCAAAAAATACAACATCCTTACCGATTACCACCTTGCAGGCAGTGGGATCCCACAAGCGATACCCCTTGACTCCATCAGCATACCTTAAGAAAATGCATTCCCCGGATTTCAGATCCAACTTCGATTTTTCTTGGGCGTTGTACATAACATAAGCAGGACTTCCGAATATATGTAAGCGAGAATAATCAGCTGGTTTTCCTGTCCACATCTCCATTGGCGTTTTCAGATCAAATGCAGTTGATGGTGACCGATTGATCACGTAACAGGCGATTTTGATTGCTTCTGGCTAGAATGGTTTTTCCAACCCTGCAGTTGCCAACATAGCTCTTGTCCGTTCCAACAAGGTTTTGTTCATCCGCTCTGTTACTCCATTTTGTTGTGTAGTATATGCCACTATGAACTGCCTTTTGATGCCTTCTTGTTTACAAAAGTTATCAAATTCATCACCAGTGTATTCTCCTCCATTATCTATCCTCAAACACTTGATCCTTTTCTCAGATTCAAGTTCCACCCACGCTTTGAACTCTTTGAAAACTAGAAAAACATCTGCCTTTCTCTTGATTGGATACACCCAACACCTCCTGGAGTAGTTGTCGATAAATGACACGAAATATTTTTCTCCTCCTAGAGACTCCACTGGTGCTTTCCAGACATCAGAGTGGACCAGATCTAATATTTCCTTGCTTTTAGCAGAGGAACTGCTAAACTTCAATCTATGTTGCTTATTGGTAACACAATGCTCACAAAAAGGTAGTGAAACCTTTTTGAGCCCTGGAAGAAGATTTTGCTCAGCAAGAATTTTCAAACCTCGTTCTGACATATGACCAAGTTTGCGATGCCATATCATCGTCGATTCTTCAAATGAACTTGCTGACACAGTTGATGCTTCTCCTTCTTGGTGTGTTTCACCCTTAAGCACATATAGATTTGCAACAAGTTTTTCTGCTTTCGTCACTACAAGCGCTCCTTTCAATATTTTCATGACTCCACCATGAGTCTTATATGAACATCCATTATCATCTAATTGTCCCAAAGACAATAGATTCTTCCTCAAGTCTTTCACATGTCGTACCTCCTGGATGGTGCGTACCGTGCCATCATACATCTTTATTTTGATGGACTCAATACCAATAACATTCAAAGCATGATCGTCTCCCATGAACACAGATCCTCCTGAGATAGGTTTATATTGATGGAACCATTCTCTCTGGGAAGTCATGTGCCATGTTGCTCTTGTGTCCATGATCTAGACATTAGTGAAATGTTTTCTGCCTTCATTATTTGATATTGCTTCACTACATAAAATATCACCATCATCCGAGGTATTTGCAACATTCCCTTGAGCATTTGATGACTCAGGGTGTTCACTCTTCTTCTTGAACCAACAATATTTCTTGACGTGCCCTTTCTTGCCATAGTTGTGACACTTGATATTCTTCTTACTTCTTGATTTAGATCTAACATGATTGTGACTCCCACTGGGGCCATGTTCCGTTGGTCTTCCTCTCACCATCGTCAAAGCTTCAGCTTGCTGCGAACTTGCTTGTCTGCCTTCCTTATTTTTGCGCCGAATTTCTTCTTCTAGGACAGCGACTGCAATTTCATCGAAAACTAGATTGTTTGTATTGTTCGTCAGGTTGATGATGAGTTGATCATACGAGTCAGGCATACATTGAAGTAGAAGCTCTGCACGTTCAGTCCCCTCTATTTTGCAACCCATTGTTGTAAGTTGCGAAAACAGAGTATTCAAAGTATTGATGTGTTCAGTAACTGACATGGACTCTGCCATTCGAAGAGTATACAATCTTCTTTTTAAGAAGATTTTATTATGCAAAGACTTGGCCTCATACAATCCCGTAAGGGTATCCCATATTTCCTTCGCTGTCCGTTTTTCGGCCACACTAGACAACACTTGATCAGCTAGTGCCAAGTGTAGATCAGCAACAGCTTTGCTGTCTATGTCATTCCACTTGCTGTCATCAGTAAAGTCTGTGGGCCTGCCTTCAATTGAAACTAGGCAATTGTCTTTTCTCAATATCGCCCTTATTTTCATTTTCCACAATGAGAAATTAGTCCCATTGAATTTCTCAACGTCAAACTTTGTTGTACTCGACATTTTTATTTGCTTCACACCCTTCTAGATTATTTCTGAATATTTTTGCGAACAATCGTGACAAACTGTATCGTCACTGAATTTTACTATTCACATGAATAGTATTTTCACTAGATTTTACTATTCACAGATAGTACCTTCGCATAAAACAGATAGAATAACCGAGGCTCTGATACCACTGTTGGTAGGAGGAAGCACCACAACTAAAGTTTGATATGATAATAAATAATGAAAATATATAGAAGGAAAAACCACGGGGTAGAAGGATTGACTATATAAATATGGGAGTACACTACTCTCAATTTCAAGGAGAAAATAATATATAAACACTTCTCTCATGTAAATGGAATAATTCACTAAAGAGGACACTCAAGACTACAATATTTATCTTGGTGTATAACTCTCTTTGTGTTCTTACTCTTTTGGATAGTGGATGATCAAATAATGAAGGCAAAATGTTTTATTTATAATAAAACTAA
Source organism: Datura wrightii (assembly GCA_035772735.1). Lineage (NCBI taxonomy): Eukaryota > Viridiplantae > Streptophyta > Magnoliopsida > Solanales > Solanaceae > Datura > Datura wrightii. The sequence goes on from JASDFA010000007.1 coordinate 106,580,472, forward strand.
ATTGTGTGGACGCATAGTGTGGACGCGTAGAGTTCTAAAAGATCAATACGGCTTCTGCATGTCTTTACACTTTCCTCCTGTCTTTACACTTTCCTCCTGCCTTTACACTTTCCTCTTTCCTTATTTGACTAACTTTGTTGACAAACCCATGGTCTATCATCACAATGGTAACCAAGTAAGCATATGCGAATGCTGGGCAAAAATAAATATCCAAATAAAACTGTATTGGAAAATAGTAAACATAACTGTACTGAATACTGAACATCTATCTCTGAAAGCCAACTACTAACTAACGAGTTGCTGGAACAAGATCCCAACTAACTCTAAAATCTGACAAAATAAAGAACTAACTGAAAAGCAAAAATCATCCTCGAAAGATGAAGATTCACCAAATAATGTTGCTGCTAAAATCGTCGGAGGCAAACTACTAATGATGCTAAGATTGAGAACCTGCGCCTATATCATAATATGATACATTATAAAAAGTATGCATCAGTACTTTGAATGTACTAAGTAAGTGAGATATACAATAAGAATGGAAAATAAGCAACTGAACTTAAATGACATAAAATGACCAACTGATACTAAGTGATGATAGATGCTGATCTATAACTATGAGATGGTCAATAATGACCCTGATTGACGGTTATAAACATGTCTTGACACTGAGTGAGTGAAATGAGCTATATTGAAACTGAGTTGAATTGAACTGTACTGACAAGTGGGAGAGTCTACAACTGATATATAACCACGTGAGCTAGACGTGGAGTCCGATGTATACACCCCATCGGAGAAAGCCCATTGTACCTTACCAGGGTATAGTGGCTGAGCTGGGTGATCACAAGTCTGGGTCTATGTGGGCAATTAACCTATGGTGGCAACATAGTTCTGGGAACCTGGGTGTGTAGGAACCCCGGTCCACTCGGTGCTAAGTTCTATTCCCACTGGATAGTCCTAACTTGACTACTAAACTGATAGTTCAAAGCTGAGTCCTAGACTAAGTCAAGAATACTTATTTGGAAGTAGCCTGAGATTCTGTAGGACCAGATAACTAAAACTGGTGTTCTAAGACTGGCCAAAGCTGCTTATGTAGAAGCATTGTAACCATCTAGAGATCTAACTGATAACTGAAACTAGGGAGTATTACTAAACTGAACTTCTCAATATTTGACTATTGTTAAACTAATCAGTTGACTTACTAAAAGATACTGAAAATGCTAGTTTGTGACTGAGACTGAACTACCATGCAAACTGACTGTGAACTCACATAATGTTAATAACATGGAAATTCAGGAACTAACAGAATCAAGCAACAACTGTATCTAGTCAACCATGCAAGACTCAAATTTACTACATTTCATAGAATTAGGGCTAAAACCATTTCACATGAAGAAATAGAAACATGACCACTATGTATAGCAAACACAATAAGAATTCATATGAGCAACAATCCACAAGAATTAATTCGAACTAGTTACAAATTTACCTTAAATCAAATTTCAGGGCTAGAACTGATAAGAAATTTCAGAAGGATTTTGGCACAAAAGGGAAGGGCAATTCCCTTGTTGAATTCCCACATACTTGGAGTAGAATCCTTGAGAGAAGTGTCAAGAAATCTGAAGAAAAATTGAAATCCCTAGCTTAGCTCTAAGATGCCTGTCTGGAACTTCTTCGTATTGAGTTTGAGAGTTGAGAGAAAGAATGAGAGGGATACGTCGATCAACCCCTTTAATTCCCTTGTAAATGTGCCCAAAATGATGCAGTTTAGGGAATAAAAAGGTGGGAAGTTACAAAAATACCCCCAAAAGAAAGTCTGGAAAAACTACCGTCGGGATCCAACGGGTCACACAACGAGTCATTGGTTGACACCATGACTCGTTGGGACCAGTCGTTGGTACTAGGCCAAAAATCAATACTCACTGGAAATGGAACACGAAAGGGAACCACGACTTGTTGGATGGACCAAGGGGTCGTTGGTTCCTCTCGTAGGCACTGACAGGTTTTCAATCTGAAGTTGGGACTTCTACTAATAGCCAACCCAACGACTCATTAGTAGAACCAATGGGTCTTGGTAACTGCTCGTCATCACCACTGTCTTGTCTTAAAGGGTTCTTGGATTTGGAAATGGGTGGAAATGTAGCTTTATATATATTTATTTGGGGCCTCTCAATAGAGTTTCCTCCACCTGCAAGGGGCCTTCATCTTTATATAGATATCATGATAGTGTCCTTAGCCCTGCCAGGGGTTTGGATTGCTCTTTCCTCTCTATCATGATGATGTCGATTATAAAGAGTCTCCCATTATTTCTCATGATTTTAATTATTCATGTTCATGACTTATAATATTATGTTTTGTAGAAAGTTTGACCAATGATCAGTTTATGAGTTTTTACTTATGATTTCATCTATGACTAGTCATATGATTTCTATTTTATCTTTGGGTCATTCTAATCAGATATTATAGTCATCCTATGACTATACAGGTTTCAGATTCAGATTCAACATGCAGTCCTTACTCTTATAATCTTATGATTTATGTTTATATGCATGATTTCAGTTAATATTTACTTAGCATGTTTTACTTACCATGCATACTCAGTACATTCCAAGTACTGATCGCATACTCTATGCTGTATTGTTTCATGATACAGGTCTGGATGATTAGACTCAGTTCTATTAGTAGTTCAGCTTCCTGTAGTTTAGCTCAATTTCCATCATTGGTGAGTCCTTATCTTCCAAGGATATTCAGTTTAGCGTTTGATTATATTATATTTAATTTTAGACTTTAGCGAGCTAGTTGGGATGTTGTCCATCAGCTCACCAGACATGTTAGAGGCTTTTCAAAAAATATATAGGTTTTCAGCTTTGTCGAGTGTTGACTCTGTTTTATGATCGTCATGTTATTCAAACTTCCATATATTCATGTTTCAGTTATCAAATTCCTCTTGATGTACGTTCTTTAGTTGTTATGTTCATGCCATGGGTCGACTTGGAATCATTCACAGTTCTAGGTCTTATGTCTCGATCTGGGGTCCCAACTCGGATCGTGACATATGTGTATGAGTAATATTAATTTTTATTCCTTAAGATTTGATGAGTGCGTAATATACTTATTGTTGGGTTAGTCTTGATGATAGGAATGGTCTTGTAAAAAGGGATAGGATTAGGATACCAAATATGAATTAATGATTAGATGAGTGAGGATTGATCATTGGTATTATGTATTGATAATGATGTTAGTTGAATAGTAATGATATTAGCGTTGAAGAATTATGAATTCATTATGACATGATAATAATAAATTTTATCTAGAAATAGGCACATGTAAATATGATTGTGTGAAGGTGAGGTAATAATGACATAAATGTGTTAGAACTGAGAAGTGCCCTGTTCTTATCGGCCTACTGGATGACAGGGGTACCATTGCAGCAGTGCGGTTTCGCTATAGCAAGACTGCCATAGTGGCCGGAGCGCTGCAGCAGCAATGGTGATCCAAAATAGGGGGTAGGGTTTATAGCTAAGGACTCATTGGAATACAAGGAGATTAGTGTTAACTTGATGGGTTAGGGTTAGATGCCCCCAATTTATAAAAGGGTTTATTATTATTATTATTTAATTTAGTTATTTCTTGTTGATATTGGTTTTACACTATGTTGCGTGAACTAAGTTTAGTTGGTAGATGATGCTTACTAGTACATGTGGTGTACTGATATGTTACACCTCGAAAGCCCTAAGATCAAACCCAAGAGTTGAAACAGAGAAAACAGGATTTTCTGCATTGGGTCACATGACGATGATACGCCACGAGTCGTGGAGTGACTCGGGTGAAGATTGGCCATGGTTTGGAATCTTGAATTTGGGGTGACCACGGACATGACCGCGGGTCATGGTCAGCACCACGACTTTTTGGGTACAACACGAGTCATGGTGTCCCCCGTGGTAACTAAGAGAGCCCACTTTCCTTTTATACATTGTTACATTTGGCTAGTGTCATGTTGTCTTATCGTTCTAGTGGGTATGTTTTTATACTCGTGTTATAGCTGCTAAAAAGCTATTTCGCATCTTTTAGAATGACATAGAGAGTCCAGACTAGCCTCCTGGACTGAACCCCCTATTCACTCGTGCTAAGGATAAGCCTCATTTCTAGGAAGTCCGCTGAGCCTTTAATCACATCACTATTGTTAGATACTTTGATCATGTACTAGTTATATCCAACCTCTTTCTATCCTCCAATTCGATAAGCATGTGCTTCCCATGCTGATCCCGCCCTTAGACTGAAATACAAAGCTTGCCGGATATAACTACTACTTGGAGTTTAGGTAAAGAGATAGAGGATCACTTTAAGGTAATAAGATGATACTTCACACTAAGACAATCAACGATAGATCAATCATTGTGCACGACTGGTGGCCACGAGTCATGGCCATAGACAACGACCTGTCCAGTCCCTCATTGGGACTGGCAGTTTGTTTTTCCCTGCGAGTTTATTAAGAGTTTTTCCATAATTCCTATGTTTCTAAGGCCTAAAATATGTCATGTTAATCTTTGAATAGTGATATTTAAGAAGGATAAGTTCAATCTAAGCCTATCCTAATTCATGCATGCAAGTTTAGAAGTTTGAGAGGTGATAAAAGCCTAGTTCTTCAAGGTTCTTCCTCAGTTCTCTTTGCATAATCAAGGAAGTGAGAAAATCAGATCCCTTCAGGTATGTAAGGCTATGAATGGGTGCAATTATCCACACCCATGCCCAATTCCCTCTCAATTCATGATGTTCTAATTGTTGATTCCATGGGGGTTTTTACCCAATGCATGAATTCCTAAGTTTCAATCGTGGGTATGATCTAAGCATGTTTTGAATGATGAATTATGATTAATGGGAAGATTTTACAATGTTTTAAATTATAAATTATGTTTTCAAATTCTCTCAACTATGATGCCCATCTATGAATGTTCATGAATGTTGAGATCCATGAGATATATGTTTAAGTATGATATGATGTTTATCAAGAAAGTATGATTTTAAAATACCCATGTTATGTTCATGTTTTCAAAGTGAATCAAGGTTATTTCAAGCATGTTTAAGTATTGGAAAAGACCATATGATCATGTATGTTTTACGATTTCATGAATTAGCTTACCACATGGTTTTGGAGTCAAGACTCCCATTATTTTTCAGCTTGTGGTATAGTTTGAGCCAAGGATCCTCATGTTATGATTTTAGATTATGCATGTATGTCATTATTCAACTTCGTTGTTAGATGATGGTTAGCTTCATTGAAAAAAGATGGAGAGCATATGCATGTTTCTGGGAGTAGTTTATAGCACCGAGTAGGCTAAGGGTCAGTCAGCCCTATGCCTCAGAATTATGCACCAACATAGGCATGATAAGATTATTTGGGACCTTCTTTGGAGCTTTCCTCTACCCCCAAGTGGTCTTGAGCTTGATATCGATGTCATGGTAGCGTCCTTAGCCCTGTAAGGCTTTGGATGGCGCTACCCACTTGAGTGTTATAGTCTGAACCACATAAGCTCTATCGTGGTAATGTCAGTTATATGACGAGTCTCCCATTGTTTCTCATGATTTCAGTAATTCATGTACATCAGTCATGATATTATGTTTTCAGTAGGTTTGACCCAATTTTCTCTTTTACTTATGATTATCTGATTTTAGCTTTGGGTCATTTGATTCAGTTATGATGTTCAGTTATGTTCAGATCATGATTTTAGAAAATAGCATGCAAGCCCTACTCTCAGATTCTTATCTTGATAATGTTTTATATTATGCATGTTTAATGGTTTTACTTACTTAGTGGCTTTACTTATCTTGCATACTCGGTACATTCCATGTACTGACCACATACTCTCTGCTGTATTATTTCATGATTCAGGCGCTGATATTCAGACTTCGCCTCATTGCTAGCCAGCCTTCCAGAGTAGTGTATCTAGTCTCTGTTGGTGAGTCCTCATCTCCCGAGGATCATTCCTTATCAGTTATCTTTATATTTTTAGTTTAAGGCTTAAAGAGTTAGTTGGGGTCTTGCCCTATCAACTCATCAGAAATAGAGGCTTTTCAGACATAAATTGTATTCAGCTTTAGGCTTGTGTTATATGTTATAATGTTATGGTATGTTCAGACTTTCGCTATGTTTATTAAGTTGGTCTTCCATTTTTATTGATTGAGTTCAATGTATGTTCATGCCATGGGTCGACTTGGAGTCTCTCGGGGATCCTTGTCCAATGTCTCGATCCGGGCCCATGTTTAATCGTTACAAACTTGGTATCAGAGCATTAGGATTTGAAGTGTCCTAGGGTTTCTTAAAGCCGCATTAAGAAGAGTCTTTCTCATGGATGTGAAGTGCACCACACCTATGACAAAGAGGCTACGAAACGTTTAGGAAATGTTTCCTTCTTTCATGATCTATGTCATGCGGTGAAATGTCTCTCTATCCTTCTAACTCGTACTATACGTGTTTGCAGAATCACCCCTCCCCGCAGAGTTAATGGAAGGAGAAACGGAAACAGAAATGGCCACGAGGATGGAAATGGAGACGAACATCAGCAGGCCCCACCATCCCATGCGGAGCATATACCCAAGCTAGTTGCCCATGTGGAGTTCAGGGTGGCAATTCAGATGTTAGCCCAGGCCTTGACTGCCCAGGTCAATTAGCAGGCGGTAGCGCATGTCCCTCAGAATGGGAATGCGGCGGCGACGAGAGTTAGAGACTTTCTAAGGATGAACCCTCCTGAATTCCTTGGATCGAAGGTGGACGAGGATCTACATGGGTTCATTGAGGAGATTCTAAAGATCACCTAGGTCATGGGGGTGACTGGAGAGGTGTGCACCGATTTAGCCTCTTATTAGTTGAAGAGGGTTGCGCACATTTGGTTTAAATAGTGGAAGGGTAATAGGGCATTGGAAGAAGGCCCTATTGGTTGGGATGAGTTTCATGCCACATTTCTTGAGTGGTACTTCCCTTGTGAGATGAGGTAGATTAAAGTAGCTGAATTTGTGAATCTGAGACAAGGGAAAGACAGTGCAAGAGTATGACTTAGATTTCACTCGTCTATCCAATTATGCACCAGAGTTAGTGGTTGATCAGAGAACTCGAATGAGCAGGTTTGTACATGGAGTGGTGGACTACCTGGACAAGGATAGAAGGACCGCCATGCTTCATCGGGATTTGGATTTTCCTCTAATGGTTTTGTACGCCCAGTAGATAGAGGTGGTGCATCTGAGAGAGAGAGGCCAAGAGGGCCAGGACAGACAACTATGGGTTCTCTCAGTAGAGACCAGGTGGTGGGCACTGGCAGCAGTCCCACCAGATATCTTTATCCCCCGCGCCGTCGGCTATGAGTGTGCCATCTCGGTCTAGGCATGATTAAAGGGGGCAAGCATCAGGATCTAGAGGATAGAACAACAGGTCCGCAGAGTCCAACATCCCAGAGTGTAGCAGATGTGGCCGGAGACACACAGGATAGTGCTTAGCAGATATAGGTGCTTGTTTTGGGTGCGGTATGCCCGGACACATGCTTAGGGATTGTCCAGCAGCCAAACAGGGTCATGATAGGGATTGAGACCCAACTGCTAGTTCAGCAGCTCCACCAGCACGTCCAGCTCAGTAGGGGGTATCTACTAGCACAGGTGGTGGACAACGCCAAAATAGATTCTATGCCCTAGAATCCCTCCAGGAGCAGGCGGTCTCCCTGGATATAGTCATTGGTATGTTACGAGTATTCCATCTTGATGTATATGCATTGTTATATCCAGGGGATACCTTGTCTTTTGTGATGCCCAATGTTGCTAGTAGTTTCGAAGTCAGTCCCGAAATCTTATCAGAACCCTTCGTAGACTCTACTCCAGTTGGCAATTCAGTTATAGCTAGAAGGGTGTATAGAAATTGCCCTGTCTCAATCCTTCAGAAAGTCACCTCAGCAGATTTAGTAGAGTTAGCCATGACCGATTTTGATGTTATCCTCAGCATGGATTCGCTACTTGTGTGTTATGCCTTCGTGAATTGTAGAACCTGGCAGTAGAGTTCAAATTTTCGGGTGAGCTAGTGTTAGAGTAGAAGGGTAGTTCAGCTATGCCTGTAGGTCATTACATTTCCTACCTAAAGGATAGAAAGATGATCTCTAAAGGTTTCATGTATCATCTAGTTAGGGTTAAGGATGCTATGTCTGAGACCCCGAGTATCCAGTCATTTTCAATAGTATGTGAGTATCCAGAAGTCTTCCCCAATGATTTATGGGGAATCCCTCCCGAGTGGGAGATTGATTTTGGTATTGACTTTCTTCCCGATATACAGCCCATATCTATTCCTCCTTACAGAATGGTTCCATCCAAGCTAAAGGAGTTGAAGGAGCAGTTGAAGGACCTTCTAGACAAGGTTTCATCAGACCTAGCAAATCCCCATAGGGTGTACCAATTCTCTTTGTCCGCAAGAAAGATGGTTCTCTTTGTATGTGTATTGATTATCGGCAATTAAACAAGGTCACCTTCAAGAATAGGATCCTCTCCCCAGGATTGATGATTTGTTTGACTAGCTTCAGGGTGCTAAGTGCTTTTTGAAGATAGATCTCAGATCCAGATACCATCAGCTTAAGGTTCTGGAGAGTGATATCCCGAAGACAGCCTTTCGGACTTAGTATAGTCATTACAAGCCTGTAGTTATGTCTTTTGGACTAACAAATGCTCCTGCAGCTTTTATGGATTTGGTGAACAGAGTGTTCAAGCCGTACTTAGATGCATTCATGATTGTGTTCATAGACGACATCCTTATATACTCTCGGAGCGAGGAGGAGCGTTCCGCTCATTTGAGGGTAGTGCTACATACCTAGAAGGATCATCAGCTATATACTAAATTTAGTAAATGTGTGTTTAGGTTGAACTCAGTGGCATTTTTGGGTCATGTAGTGTCAAGTGAGGGTGTTCAGGTAGACTCTCAAAAGATAGAAGCGGTGAAGAATTGGCCTAAACTGGTGAATCCTTCAGATATCATGAGTTTCTTGGGTTTATCTGGTTATTATCGGAGATTTGTTGACGGATTTTCATCTATTGCAGCACTGTTGACCAAATTGACCCAAAAGAAAGTGAAGTTCCAATGGTGGGAGGCTTGTGGAGAGGAGCTTCCAAGAGTTAAAGACTCGACTCACCTCAGCACTGGTTTTAACCCTACCTAAAGGTACCGATGGGTTTGTGGTATATTGTGATGCTTCAAAGATCAGCCTTGGTTGCATTTTGATGCAACATGATAAGGTTATAGCATATGCTTCCAGGCAGCTGAAGGTTCATGAAAAGAATTACTCGACTCATGATCTCAAATTGGCGGCGGTAGTATTTGCCTTCAAGATTTGGAGACATTATTTGAACGGGGTCCATATGGATATGTTTACGGACCACAAAATCCCAAAATATGTGTTTACCCAGAAGGATCTAAATCTACGCCAAAAGAGGTGGTTGGAGATACTCAAGGATTATGATAAAAGTGTCCTTAACCATCCGGGCAAGGCTAGTGTGGTGACGGACGCTCTTAGTAGGCTTTCTAGGGAGAGTGTGTCCCACATAGATGAGGGGAGAAAGGAGATGGTGAGGGATGTGCATCGTCTTACATGGTTGGGAGTTCATTTCGTTGACTCGACCGATGGTGGTGTTATGGTTCAAAATGGATCAGAATCATCCTTGGTGACTGATGTAAAAGCTAAACAAGACAAGGATCCTATCTTGGTGAAGTTTAAGGAAGTCGTTCAGAATCGGAAGGTAGAGGTCTTCTCCAAAGAGGGAGATGGTATGCTTCGACTTCATGGTCGTTTGTGTGTTCCAGATGTTGATGATTTGAGAGATCGAATGTCACGCCCCGAGTCTATACCCTGGACGGAACACGGTACTTGGAGTCACAAGTAATCCCAAGTCAACCCCTAGTCTATCATACACTAGAATTCTGAGTAAACATATATATAACAAAAGCTTTAAAGTAAAATATAAAACATTTATAAGAATGAAGCTGAATCATAAAGCTTAGAAACATCTGAACAAAACTAAAAGTCTAAAACCATGTTTGTGTCTGAAAGCCACTACAACTGATGAGTTGTTAGGATAAGCCCCTAGCTAACGCCAAGTCTAAATAACATAAAGTAGAAATTAATGAAATGATATTCGTCCTCGAAGGATGAGGACTCACCAATGGTGCAGCTGGAATCTTCTAAGAGTGATCTGCTAACGAGGTTATGACTGAAATCCTGCAGCTGTATCATAGAACAATACAACATAAAAGATGTGCATCAGTGCTTTGAATATACTGAGTAAGTGTGAGAAACCATACACAAGGAAAAAAATGCTGAACTGAAAAGACATGCAATGACCAACTGAATCTGCTGAAACTGAATAACTGTAATAACTGAGAGGTATAAATGACCCTGCCTGATGGTGAAGGAAATGCTCTAAATCTGAGATACTAATCTAAAACACTGCACTGAACTGACTAATTTGAGACTGAACTGAGCTGACTAGTTGGAAAGTCTATAACTGACATATAACCACGTGAGCTAGACGTGGAGTTCTTTGTATACACTCCATCGGTAGGACCAAATATACCTTTCTAGGGTATAAATGCATGAACTGGGTCATCACAAGTCTTGGGCCATGAGGCCAATAAAAATATATCCTACGGTGGCAATGTAATTTTGGGAACCTGGGTGCGCTGGAACCCTAGTCCGCTTGGCGCTAAGTCCTACTCTCATTGGATTATCCTAGACTAAGTCACGAATCCTTATCTGGAAGACTAAGTCAAGAATACCTATATGGAAGCACCTAGAGAGTCTTATTTGACCAGATTCTGTACTTGGGTTCTAAGGTTGGTCAGAGCTGCATATCTGGAAGTGTCGTAACCTTCTAAAGAACAAAATGAAATCTGAAGTTGGGGTCCTAAGGTTGGTCAGAGATTCTTATCTAAAAGTGTCATGACTGCCTAAAGAACCACTAAAACTGATACTGAGTCTAATTCTGATAACTGGGAGGCACTACTGACACCTCGAGAGTTTATGTAGTCAAAACTGATCAGCTGACATTTCTGTCTAACATTGAGTATTCTAACATTCTGATTGAAACTAAACTGACGTAAATCTGAGTGACATTCCTATACAAACTAACAATATGGGAACCCCCAACACTAATAAAATCAAGAAAATTTCGATATTTATTCACTTATGCAAGACTCTAGTTTTCTGCATTCATGAGCTACGACTAGATTTTACTTTATGGGAAGAAGCATCAATATAGTCACAAACTGGTGGAAAAATATCTACAATTAACATAAATAATATTCCACATGAATTAAACGAAGTCTGACATATAATTTCTTCACATTCAAAAGTTCCAGGGTTAGAATTATTCCCTGGTTGAATTTCCACATACCCGAAGATGGAAATCCCAAAGAGAATTCCTTAAAAAATATGAGAAGGATCAATCACCCTAACTTCTGCTCCGAACCTGCCTGAGAGAAACTTTACGTTCAACTGTTGAAGAGATTAGAAAAATGAGAGAAACCATCGGTTTCCCCCTCTAAAACCCCTGATTAAAACCAAAATGACGTATTTTAGGGACTCAGTAGGTGCGAAATTACAAAAGTAACCCTGTGAATTAAATTTGAGAACTGGCCGACAGGGTCCCAATGGTCACTCAACGAGTTGTTGGTTGATACCACGACTCATTGGGAACTCTCATTAGTTCCACCGCTTGGGATGAGAAGGCACTGGACCTCGCAGCAGGGGTCACCATGACTCATTGGATGAACCAACGAGTCATTGGTTCCTCCCATAGCCACTGGACAAGGAAAACTGGTAGGCTAGGCAACTGGTGACACAACGACTCGTTGGTTTAACCAATGGGACGTCTTTCCAATCGTTAGGTTCACTGGAAAGATTTTATTAAAATATTTAAGTTGACACAATTGATGCTAACAACGACTCATTATTTTCCTCTCATCTTCACTGGAAGGGGATTTCAGGGGTCTCACCTAATGACTCTCACAACGGGTCTTTGTTTCTGACAACGACTTGTTGATTGAGTCGTGGGGTCCTGGAAATGATTAGTGAGCTAGGGAAACCACGACTGATAGGAAGACTCGTCGTTTCTCACAATGGGTTGTTCCTTGTCTCGTTGGTTCTCAATAGGCCAAGACCTGCTGAGCACAACTGACACAGCATGTCGTTAGAGTTGACCACGACTCTTTATCTCAGTCATTCTGAGAAATTTTTTTATAGTTTTTCTTTTGAATTTTCTTCAAATGTCTGAGTCTGGTCTAGGAAAATTTTGGGGTGTTACTAGATCTCCCCCTTTGGATCATTCGTCCTCGAATCAAGACTAAAACTGCAGAAAAACTAGGAAAAAGAGCTAAGATTTCTAGACTCAGACTATGAGCTTGTTTCTAGAGGTGTAACTGACTCTGAATTGATCTAACCGTACTAACAGAGCTGATGCAACTAAAATGCACATAGAAAATAAATAAAGCTGATGAGTACGAAACTGAACAGAGTACTGAGGAGGAATTTAGTACCTGATGCCGGAACTGAACTGGAAGGAAGTATTTGTGGGTATCTATCATCATATCTGCTTTAGCTTCCTACATAGCTCCTTCTACATGTTGATTTCTCCACAAGACTTTGACTGAAGCTACCTCCTTGTTCCTCAGCTTACGAACCTAATGATCAAGGATCTGTATTGGGACCTCTTCATAAGAGAGACTATCTTTCACTCCTACACTATCCAATGGCACAACTAATGTTTGATCACTGATGCACTTCTTCAATAGTGACACATGGGATACTGGGTGCACAACTGCCAATTCTGAAGGTACTTCCAGCTCATAGGCTGCCTTGCCAATTCGCTTCAGAATTCTATAGGGTCGCATATATCTCGGATTGAGCTTTCCTTTCTTCCTAAATCTCATCACCCTTTTCATGGGTGAAATTTTCAGATAAACCCAGTCATCCACAACAAACTCTAATTCTCTTCTCTTGACATCAACATAAGAATTCTGACAGCTCTGAGCTGTTTTCAATCTTTCCCGGATGAGTTGTACTTTATGCATTAACTTCATGAACTAAGTCTGGCTCGATTAGAGTAGCTTCACCATCCTCAAACCACCCGATATGAGATCTACACCTCCTACCATACAATGCCTCAAAAGGGGCCATCTAGATACTCGAGTGGTAGCTTTTATTGTATGAAAACTCGATGAAAGGAAAATGATCATCCCAACTGCCCTTGAAATCAATCACGCACGCCATCGGCATATCTTTTAGGGTTTGAATAGTCTGCTCAACTAGTCCATCTGTCTGCGGGTGAAAAGTTGTGCTGAGCTTGACCTGGGTACCAAGTCCCTTGTGAAAGGACTTCTAGAAGTCAGAGGTGAACTGGGTACCCCTATCTGAGATAATGGATAAGGGCATCCCATGAAGTCTGATTAACTCCCAAATATAAAGCCTAGCATAGTCCTCAGCTGAATCTGTAGTTTTAACTGGGAGGTAGTGTGTTGACTTAGTCATTCGATCTACTACCACCCAGATTGAATCATGCCGCCGACGAGTCCGAGGTAGACCCGTAATTAAGTCCATATTTACTTCTTGCCACTTCCATGTGGGTATGGTATCCTGAGTCATACCTCTCGGTATCTGGTGATCTACTTTAACTTGCTGGAAGTTTGAGCACTAAGCTAAAAATTTAGCTATGTCTCTCTTCATTCCATTCCACCAGTAAATATCCCGTAAATCATGGTACATATTGGTAGCACCAGGGTGGATGGAATATCTTGAACTGTGTGCTTCAGCCAGTATCTGCTGTCTCAAATCACCCACATCTAGTAAGCACAATCTACCCTGGTGACGGAGTACGCCATCTCTCCCTTGGAAGAAAGCCTCCACTTCTTTTCTGAGAGCCACCTCATTCAATTTAAGAAGTACGGGATCTTAATCCTACCTTGACTTAATTCATCTACCAATGAGGAATCTGATCCACTCTGCGCAACCACTCCACCCTCAGCAATATCAACCAACTGTACTCCCAACCGAGCTAACATGTGGATATCCTTTGCCAGCTCCTTTTTGCCTTCCTTAACATGAGCCACACTCCCTATAGACACTCTACTTAGGGCATCAACCACCAGATTGCCTTTGCCCGGGTGATATAGCACGCTCATGTCATAGTCCATCAGTAGCTCCAACCAACTTCTCTATCGCAGATTTAGATCTTTCTGGCTGAACACATACTGAAGGCTCTTGTTATCAGTGAAAACTTCCACTTGAGCCCCGTATAGGTAGTGTCTCCATATTTAAAACGTAAACACCACCGCTGCCAACTCCAAGTCATGCATCGGATTATTCTTTTCATGAACTTTGAGTTTTCTGGAGGTGTAGTCTATCACCTTGCCCCGCTGTATCAGAATGAAACCGAGTCCAACTTTGGAGGCATTGCAATACCCTACAAATCCATCTGATCCTTCCAGAAGGGTCAACACTTGAGAGGTAGTGAGTCAAGTTTTTAACCCCTAAAATTTCACGTTCTTTTGAGACAGCCTAGTAAAAAGGGATGCTATAGAGGAAAAGGCTTCCACAAAACATCGCTAGTAACCGGCTAGACCCAAGAAACTCCTGATTTCAGTCAGGGATTTAGGTCTTGGCCAATCTTTCACCACTACTATCTTTTGAAGGTTAACCTAAATGCCCTCACCCGAGACCACATGACTTAGGAAGGTCACAGACTTCAACCAAAATTCACATTTGTTGAACTGAGCGAACAATTGGCGGTCTCTGAGTGTCTGAAGCACTATCCTCAGGTGATTAGCATGCTCTTCCTCATTTCTGGAGTATACCAGAATGGCGTTGATAAACACAATGATGAACATATACTGCTTGAAGACTTTGTTCATCAGGTCCATAAAAGCTGCGGGGGCATTTGTGAGTCCAAAGGACATAACCACGAACTCATAATGACCATACCGAGTCCTGAAGGCTATTTTTGATATGTCACACTCTCTGACCCTTAGCTGATAATACCCCTACCTGAGATTTATCTTGGAGAAATAGCTAGCTCCCTGAAGATGGTCAAACAAGTTGTCAATCCTAGGTAGGGGATACCTGTTCATGACTGTGACCTTGTTCAATTTACGGTAATCGATGCATATTCTGAGGGTACCATCTTTATTTCGCACAAATAGTATTGGAGCACCCTAGGAAGAGATGCTGGGTGTGATAAAACCTTTATCAAAAAGGTATTTAGCTGCTCCTTCAACTCCTTAAGCTTAGTTGAAGACATTTTATGAGGAGGGATGGATATGGGCTGAGTACTTGGAAAAAGGTCCATACCAAAGTCTATTTCCTGCTTAGGAGGGACTCCGGGAAGATCTTCGAGAAACACATCAGGGAACTTGCTGACAATTGGGACTAATTGGATTGTTGGGGTCTCACAACTAGAATCTTTGACCTGAACAAAATGATAAATTCACCCTTTGAAAATAAGCTTTCTAGCCTTAACGTAGGAAATAAATCAACCCTTATGCACTGAACTACTGCCCGTCCACTCTAAAGTTGGCTCATTAGGAAACTGAAACCTGACGACCCTAGTTCTATAGTCAACTGAGGCATAACCGGAGTGTAACCAATCCATGCCAAGAATGAAGTCGAAGTCAACCATGTATAGCTCTGCAAGGTTGGCTGGAATGACTTTATTGAGGATTGAGATTGGGTAGTTTCTATACACCCGGCTGGCTCTAACTGACTTGCCAACTAGGGTGGAAAATGAGAATGGTTCTGAGAGGACCTTTGGACTGCTATCGAATAGGACTACTACATAGGGACTCACAAATGAAAGTGTTTCTCCTAGATCTAGTAGGGCATACATGTCTAGGTGAAAAAGGCGTAACATACATGTGACCACGTTAGGTGAGTTTTCCTGATCCTGATGAGAAGACGATGCATAAAAAAGGTTTTAGCACTGGACATCATTCCTACCTGAAGTGTTGGCCTACTAAGATGGTCGGCTTGCTGGAGCTTCTGAAGTAGTGGATTGTGACCTCCCCCGTCCTGCTGACGGACATTCTTTAAGCCGATCACCAAGATGTCCATAATCAAAACAACCCTCTCAACCCTGAAGACACTCTCCTAGATGGTTCTTGCCACACTTAGGGCAAGCTGTGTAGATGTAGTGATTGTTGGAGCCATGATTCTGGGATTGTGAGCCAGATGCTCCACCCTTCCGATCCTTAGGGGACCGAAAGGTAGGGGTGCTAGCTGAAGTGGGTGCTGGAGCCCTCTGCTGCTGCTGCTATGGGTGGCTACTACCACCAGATCTTTGATGGCCATAATCTGATTGGCCATCTCTCGCTTGTTTGTTCTCCCACTCCAAATCTTTTAATTTTTCTACCTCAATTTGCTGGGCATATACTATGAGGCTGGGGAGATCGATGTCCTTGATAAGCATTATTGTCTTGCACTCCTTAAGGACCTAATTCGAAACTCCATTAAAAAACTTTAGCATGTGAGCCCTTGGCTTGACTACCATCTCTGGAGCATATTTAGACAACCTGGTGCACTTTGGTGCTTATTCTCCTACTTTCTGTTGCCCTGCTTTAGGTTCATCAATTCCGCCTTTGCCTCACTAAGCTCCCGAGGGAAGAATCTGTCCAGGAAGGCTATAGTGAACTCCTCTAATTCCACCGGTCCTGCTCCCGCTGGTCTCCCCTCATTCCATTGTTCGTACCAGATCTGGGCCACCCCTTTCAGCTGGTAGGCAGCCAAGTCGGCACTCTCTGAGGAATTGACACCCATAATCCAGGTGATCTTTATAATCTCATCCAAAAACTCCTGTGGGTCCTCTCCTTCCTTAGATCCATGGAAATCCGGAGGGTTCATTTGAGTGAGGTCCCAAACTCGGGCAGTTGTTGTAGACCTATTATTATTGATTGGAACCACTTGCTAGTTCACCTAATTTGTAACTATCCGTGCGAGCAGCTGGATAGCCACCCTGAACTATGTGGTGGACACTGAGTCGTCCTGAGGGGCGACTGGAGTTGGTGGGGCAGGTTGGTGAGTGTTACCGTCCCTTCTTCCATTACCACATCATGGAGGCATAATTCACTGAAATGAAATAGAGCACGAGTTAGGAGAACGATTCTGGAATTGAATTTCAACACACAATAAAGAGTATGATCAAAAGAAAGTTTTCCTAATAACATCTTGTAGCCTCCCCGTCATAAGTGTGGCACGCTTCACACCCATGAAACGGAATCTACTCGATGCGACTTTCAGACATCCAAGGATACTCTAAACCTAGTGCTCTGATACAAAGTTTTTCACATCCCGGGTCTACACCCTGGGGGATAGGTACTTGGAGTCAGAAGTAACCCCAAGTCAACCCCTGGTCTATCATAAACTAGCATTATGAGTAAACATATATATAGCGTAAGCTTTAAAGTATAATATAAAACATTTATGAGAATGAAGCTGAATCATATAGTTTAAAAACATTTGAACAAAACTGAAAGCCTCAAACCATGTTTGTGTATGAAAGTCACTACAACTGATTGGTTGCTAGGACATGCCCCTAAGTAACACCAAGTTTAAATAAAAGAAAATAGAACTGAATGAAATGAGATTCGTCCTCGAAGGATGAGGACTCACAAATAGTGCAGCTGGAATCTTCTGAGAATGATCTGCTAATGAGGTTGTGACTAAGATTCTGCAACTGTATCATAAAACGATACATCATAAAAGGTATGTGTCGGTACTTTGAATGTACTGAGTAAGTGAGAGAAACTATATACAAGGAATTAAAATGTTGAACTGAAAAAATATGCAATGAAAACCTAAAACTCCTAAAACTGAATAATTATAATAGCTGAGATGGTCTAAATGACCCTGTCTGATGGTCAAGGACATTCTCTAAATCTGAGATACAAATCTGAAATACTGCACTGAACTGATCTAAATTGACAAATCTGAGATTGTACTGAGATGACTAATAGGAGAGTCTATAACCGACATATAACCATATGAGCTAGACATGGAGTCCGATGTGCACATCCTATCGGTAGGACCCAATATACCTTTCCACGGTTTAAAGGCATGAACTGGGTGATCATAGGTCTGGGGCAATAAGGCCAATAAAAATATATCTTACGGTGGTAATGTAGTTCTGGGAACATGGGTGCGTTGGAACCCCGGTCTGCTCGGTGCTATGTCCTACTCCTACTCGATAGTCCTAGACTAATTAGTAGGCTAATAACTCGAAATTGGGGCCCAAGACTAAGTAAGGAATACCTATCTAGAAGCACCCTAAGAGTCTTATCAAACCGGATTCTGTAACTGTGTTCTAAGACTGGTCAGAGCTGCTTATCTGGAAGCGTGGTAATCGTCTAAAGAATAAACTGAAATCTGAAGCTGGGGTCCTAAGGATGGTCAGAGCTTCTTATCTAAAAGTGTCATGACTGCCTAATGAACCACTAAAAATTGATACTGAGTCTAATTCTGATAATTGGGAGGCACTACTGACACCTAGAGAGTTTCTGTAGTCCAATTGATCAACTGACATTTCTGACTAACACTGAGTATTCTAACATTCTAACTGAAATTAAACTGACATAAATCTGACTGAGATTGCAATACAAACTAACAATATGGGAACCCCCAACACTAATAGAATCATTTTGATATTTATTCACTTATGCAAGACACTAGTTTTATGCATTCATGAGCCAGAGCTAGATTTTACTTTATGGGGACAAGCATCAATATAGTCACAAACTGGTGGAAAAATATCTATAATTAACATAAATAATATTCCACATGAATTAAATGAAGTATGACACATAATTTCTTCACATTCGAAAGTTTTAGGGCTAGAACTGATAGAGAAGAAGTTGAAGAATTTTGGGGACACAAGGGAAGAACTATTTCCCTGTTGAATTCCCACATACCTGGAGATGAAAATCCCAAAGAGAATTCCTTGAAAAATCTAAGAAGGATCAATCACCCTAACTTCTACATTGAACTTGCTTGAGAGAACTTTACGTTCAACTATTAAAGAGATGAGAAAAATGAGAGAAACCGTCGGTTTTCCCTTTAAAACCCCTGATTAAATCCAAAATGACATAGTTTAGGGATTGAGTAGGTGTAAAAATACAAAAATGACCCTGGGAATTAAATTTGAAAACTGGCCGATAGGGTCCCAATGGGTCACTCAACGAGTTGTTGGTTTAGACCACAACTCATTGGGACATCTCGTTGGTTCCACTACCTGGGATGAGAAGGAACTTGATTTGGAAATGGGGGTCACCATGGCTCATTGGATGAACCAACGGGTCATTGGTTCCTCCCGTGGCCACTAGACAAGGAAAATTAGTAGGCCAGGCAACGGGTGACACATTGACTCGTTGGTTGAACTAATGAGTCATCGTGTCCAGTCGTTAGGTTCACTGGAAAGATTTTCTGAAAATGTCTATGTTGACACAATGGGTGCAGAAAACAACTCGTCGTGAGTAACAACTAGTCATTTTTTCCTCTCGTCTTCACTAGAAGGGGATTTTAGGGATCTCATCCGACGACTCTCACAATGGGTCGTTGTTTCTAACAACAACTCATTGCTTGAGTCATGGGGTCCTGGAAAGGATTTCTGAGCTGGGTAAACCACACTGACAGGACGACTCCTTGTTTCTCACATTGACTCATTCCTTGTCTCGTTGGTTCCCAAGAGGCTAAGACCTGCCGACCACGACTCATTGTCTTAGTCGTTCAAATAAAATTTTTTCTGGTTTTTCTTTTGAATTTTGTTGAAATGTCTGAGTCTGGAATTGCAATGTTTTGGAATGTTACATCGAATGTTGCATGACGCTCATGGTTCTAGGTACTTATCATCCAGGTGCCACCAAGATGTACCATAACCTATGGAAAGTCTACTGGTGGGATGGCATGAAGAAGGACATTGCAAAATTTTTGGTTAAGTGTTCGAATTGTCAACAAAGTGAAGGTTGAGTACTAGAGACTAGAAGGTGTACTTCAGGACATCAACATTCCTACTTGGAAGTGGGAGGAAGTTAATATGGAGGAATTCATCAAAGGTTTTCCTCGCATTCGTTGGAAGTATGACTCCATTTGGGTGGTTGTGGACATGTTGACCAAACAAGCTCATTTCCTACCAGTAAAAACTATCGATTCAGCGGAGGATTATGCTAAATTGTACATTTGGGTCTTAGTTTGGTTGCATGGAGTACCATTTTCCATCATATCAAATAGAGGTACTTAGTGTACTTCCCAGTTTTAGAGATCATTTCAAAAGGGACTTGGTAGTCAGGTCAAGATTAGCACAGCGTTTCATCTGCAAATAGATGGTCAGGCGGAGCAGACTACTCAGACTCTCTAGGACATGTTGAGATCATGTGTGATTGACTTCAAGAGTAGTTGGGATGATCATTTACCTCTCATTGAGTTTGCGTATAACAACAGCTACCATTTCAGCATTTAGATGGCTTCGTTTGAGTCTCTCTATGAGAGGAGATGTAGATCACTTATTGGATGGTTTGAAGTCGGTGAAGCTGCGATGATAGGCCCAAATTTAGTCCATGAGGCTATAGAGAAAGTTCAGCTTATAAGGGACATGTTGAAAACAACTCAGAGTCTCCAAAAGTCCTATATAGATGTGAGGAGGAGAGAACTAGAGTTTGTAGTCGGTGATCGGGTGTTTATGAAGGTATCTCCCATGAAGGGAGTGATGAGATTTGGAAAGAAAGGGAAACTTACTCCCCGTTATGTTGGGTCATACTAGATTGTGAAACGGGTTGGTAAGGTAGCATATGAGTTGGAGTTGCCCTCAGAATTGGCTTTAGTCCATCCAGTTTTCAGTATATCGCTCTTAAAGAAGTGTTTGGGTGATCCAACTCTAGTTATTCTAGTGGACATTGTCAGTGTGAAAGACAGCCTTAGTTATGAAGAGGTTCCGATGGAAATACTGGATTGTTAGGTTCGAAGAGTAAGAAACAAATAAGTAGCTTCATTTAAAGTTTTATGGAGGAATCAACATGTTGAGGGAACTACGTGAGAAGCCGAAGCAGATATGATGGCTAGATACCCACATCTATTCCCCTCCGGCTCAATTTCAGCTTTAGGTATTAGTTTCTTCCTTAATACTCCATTCATTTTCATGTTCAACTCATGTACCCAGTTTCTTTCATGATAATGGGTGTATGTGTGACTTAGGAATTTAGTTTAGTCATGTAGTTCAAATCGAAATCAGTCACTCCGTTAGTTTTCAGCATGTATGTTCAGTATTTAAGAGTGATAATAGCATTTCTTTGCTTTTCTGTATGACTTTGAATATTCGAGGACAAATATTCCCAAGGGGGAGATATCGCTATACCCTAAAAGACCAAAGATCAGACCCGAGAGTTGAAAATAGAGAAAATATAATTTTTTGCACCAGGTTACAGGATGAGTCGTCCTGTGACTCATGGTGTAGGCCACGAGTTGTAGAGTGACTCGTGGGGAGAAGATTGGCCGTGGTTTGGAATATTGACTTTAGGGTGACCATGGACATGACCACAAGTTGTGGTCAGCACCAAGACTCGTTAAATCAGTTATGGTCAAGGATTATTTGAAGGAAGAAGCAAGGGGGCAGTATACCTAACGGATTGGTCACCACAAATCGTTGGGTACACCACGAGTCGTGGTGTCCCCCGTTGTGACTAAGAGAGGAATTTTGGTAGTGTTGTGCACGACTGGTGGCCATGAGTCATAGCCATAGACAACGACCCATCCAGTCTCTTGTTGGGACTGACAATCTATTTTTCCCTGCGAGTTTATTAAGGGCTTTTCCATAATTCCTATGTTCATAAAGCCTAAACAATATCTTTTTAATATTTGAATAGTGAGTTTTTAAGAAGGGTTAGTTCATCCTAAGCCTATCGTAATTCATGCATGCAAGTTTAGAAGTTTGAGAGGTGATCAAAGCCTAGTTCTTCAAGGTTCTTCCTCAATTCTCTTTGGGAAATCAAGGAAGTTAGAAAATCATATCCCTTCAGGTATGTAAGGCTATGAATGGGTGCAATTTTCCACACCCATGCCGAATTCTCTCTCAATTCATGATGTTCTAATTGATGATTTCATGGGGTTTTTACCTAATGCATGAATTCCTAAGTTTCAATCATCGGCATGATCTAAGCATGTTTTGAATGATGAATTATGATTAATGGGTAGATTTTACAATGTTTTAAATTATAAATTTTGTTTTCAAATTCTCTAAACTATGATGACCATCCATGAATATTCATGAAGGTTGAGATCCATGAGATATATGTTTATGTATGATATGATGTTTATGAATAAAGTATGATTTTGAAATACCCATGTTATGTTCATATTTTCAAAGTGAATCAAGTTGATTTCAAGCACGTTTAAGTGTTGGGCAAGCCCATATGATCAAGTATGTTTTTCGATTTCATGAATTAGCTTACCACATGGTTTTGGAGTCAAGACTCCCATTATTTTTCAGCTTGTGGTATGGTTTGAGCCAAGGCTCCTCATGTTATGATTTCAGATTATGCGTATATGTTATTATTCAGCTTCATCATTAGACGATGGTCATCTTCATTGAAAAATTATGGAGAGCATATGCATGTTTTTGGGAGTAGCGTCTAGCACCGAGTAGGCTAAGGGTCAGTCAACCCTATACCTCAGAACTACGCGCCAACATAGGTGTGATCAGATTATTTGGGACCTCCTTTGGAGCTTTCCCCTATCCCCAAGGGGCCCTGAGATTGATATTATTATCATGGTAGCGTCGATAGCCCTGGAAAGGCTTTGGATGGCTCTGCCCACTTGAGTGTGATAGTCCGGACCACGTAAGCTCTATCGTGGTAATTTCGGTTATATGACAAGTCTCTCATTATTCCTCATGATTTCAGTTATGCATGTACATCAGTCATGATATTTTGTTCTCAACAGGTTTGACCTAATGTTCATGTTTTACGTATGATTATCAGATTTCAGCTTTGGGTCATTCGATTTAGTTATGATTTTCAATTATGTCCAGATCATGGTTTCAAAAAATAGCATGCAAGCCCTACTCTCATATTCTTATCTTGATTATGTTTTATATTATTGATGTTCAATGATTGTACTTACTTAGCAGTTTTACTTATGTTCGGCTGGTTTTGTTGGGTATAAAACTATACGCAAGTGCACGTGGTCGAACAAGTAGTAAAGTGGCTTAAGTAAGCCAAGTATTGATCCCACAGGGACTGGGATAAGTTAACAAACTACTCAAGTGTTACTATATTTTAATTTTAACAATGAAGACAACAGTGTAACCAAGAGTTTGATTTTTTGAATTCTAATTTTTATGCTAAGTCTAAAACGATTATCTAATGTGAGTCTGAACTATGAATGTGAGCATGCTGAGGTTAAATGAACATGTAAAGAAATTAATTATCAATATAATTTGGTTAGTCTTTTCCTCCGGTTGCTAGTCAAGAACTACTGCCAATGGATTAAAACTCTCGTATTTAACCCAACTTAAGAATCATTAACCGTCCACCTACATTTCTGTGATTAAACGAAAATTCGTGTTCTAGCCATACAAACCCGGTTCCTAAATTGACTAATACGACTTTCAGGTATATTTCTATCCTAAAGGTAAATCAATTCCCAATTTTCCCAAACCAAGAAAAGATCATATCCTATTAATTAACAACTTTCTAATTTCTTGCTCTCTTGAGTGAAACCGGACTTTTTAGATGTACATTAACGTAGGCCGCGCATTAATGCAGTAAGAACAAGAATCAATAGAACAACCATGGAAGAAAAGATGAAAAACCAATTTAATCAACAATCACATTTCAATACAATTGTTCCTAACCTCCGCTAGAAGAGGAATTAGCCACTCATTTGTGGATTAAACATCGTTAAATGAGTGTTAAACATACAAGCAATTGAATTCAAGGAGAAGGAAACAGAATAAAACCTTGATAATTTCATCCCCTCAACTGCCTGTAACCCACGTTCTTGCTCCACCAAGTCAGAATATTGAAAAATGAACCTAAGTGTTCTATTTATACTAGTGGGAATTTTTCCCGGAATAACAAGCAACGTGTCACGGAGTGCATCGCGGAGCTCTGCCTCCGTGACACGCCACTGACGCGGACCCTCACTGGAAGTTGGGGGTCCAGGTAATCAGGCTCAACGTGGCACGGCGTGCAACGCGGAGCCAGGTCACCGTGCCACGGACCCAACGTGAACCTTCACTGGAAATAGGCCGAAAATTCCCTATCCAGGAAGAAGGCCTCCGCGATGGCAGCGTGACACGGCTCCATCGCGGAGCCTCTTTATTTTGTGCCTTCCAATGCCTTGTCCTTTGCTCACATCCGAGTCCAACCCCGATCTCTTCCAACACATATTTTAGCTTCCCAAAATTACATTTTACCTGCAAAACAATGCTAATCATGTTGGTTAGTATAAATTCACATTTTATTACCAGTCACATGAGAATGTATAAACATTGCTAGATAAACAAGGATAAAATGACACATTTGAGTATCACTTGGGCATATAAATTTTCCCAAGATCAACTTACCTTGCATACTCGGTACATTCCACGTACTGACCACATACTCTATGTTGTATCATTTCATGATACAGGATCCAATATTCAAACTCAGCCTCATTGCTAGCCAGCCTTCTAGAGTAGCGTATCCGGTCTCAGTTGGTGAGTCCTCATGCATTCTTTATCAGTTACTTTATATTTTCAGTTTTAGGCTTAGAGAGTTAGTTGGGGTCTTGTCCTATCAATTCATCAGAAATAGAGGCTTATCAGACATAGATTGTATTCAGCTTCAGACTTGTGTTGTATATTCTGATGTTATGCTATGTTCAGACTTCTGCTATGTTTATTAAGTTGATCTTCCATTTTTGTTGATTGAGTTAGATGTATGTTCCATGGGTCGACATGGAGTGTATCGGGGCTCCTTGTCCTATGTCTCGATCTGGGTCCATGTTCGGGTCATGACATGATACTACTTTTGATATGCCTTTTTAGATGTAGGTTGTGGCAGGTAATGAAGTTTCACGATTGAAGTGGCGATACTTCATATCAGCTTCAACACTTCTTTCCTTAGGTGAAGACGTGTCTTTTGTGGTCATAACTCAAATTAGAGCTCTTGTACATGTCCAGATTAGGTCCTTGAAAATTGTTGTTCGCATTTTTAGACAACATTTTTGAATACTGAGTGTAAGATGATATTGTACCAGAAAATATTAGTTGCTATTTAGAAGATGTTTTTGCATGAAATTAATTCATACTAAGGGGTTCTCCTATCAGTTTAGAGGTGAGTAGGTGTACGCATGATCCATTAAATTAGGTCGTGTCAAGTGGGTATCAAAGCCTAGGTTACTAATCTCACACGTATAAGAGCAATGTCAAGTAGACTCCTATAGATTCGTATATAGACGTCCATATTTAACCCTCAGGAATCTACAAGGCATCTACGAAGCTTTCACTTTTATTCTATCCTATTGTGCGGTCTTAGTGTGTTATACACCTGGTTTGAGTCTAATTGGTATCTCGATGGGTTCAATTGGTATCTAGGAGATCCCAATTGGTATTTGATGACCCGAACTATGTTGAAATGTTAAGGGAACTTGGGTAGGTATAATATTAATGAACCAGGGATGCAGTTGTTATGAAAAGAACACCTTGTACCTATAATTCTGCCTAGCATGTCTCATTGTAGTGAGGAGGGATCTGTTGTAGCGGGCCCTCTATAGCAAATAGTTGGTAGTTATAATGCGACTGTTGTAAAATTGGAGATTGAGCTTGAGTAGTTATGGGTGGTATTTGCTTTGAAAGTTTGGAGGCATTACCTGTATGGGGATTATTGTGAGTTGTTCATTAACCATCATAGCCTGTAACATGTATTCACCCATGAGGGTCTTAACTTGAGATAGAGAAGATGGATGGAGTTGCTCAAGGATTATGATGTCACTATCCTACATCATGTAGGAAAAAACCAACGTGGTGGCAGATGCATTGAGAAAGAAGGCTGTAAGTATGGGTAGTTTGGCTTGTTTAGAGGTTACCCAACATCCGATGGTAAGGGAAGTTTAGACATTGGCCAACAACCTTGTCAGACATATGCTATTGGAGTTGGGTGGAGTATTTTCTACTGTGGAGTCTAGATCGTCATTTTTAGATGAGGTAAAATCTAGATAGTTTGAAGATGGAAAGTTGAGATTCGTGACAAGTTCTTAAGAAGGGAGGTCAAGGAGGTAGTAATAGATGATGAAGGGTTCTTGAGAATAAGGTGGCGTGTATATGTTCCTCGTGTCGATGATTGGATCAAAACCATATTGTCAGATGCTCATAGTTTGATGTACTTTATACATCTCGAAGCCACAAAGATGTGACATAATTTGAGGCAACATTATTTGTGGAGTAGGATGAAGAGAGATATAATGGAGCACGTTGCTCAATATCTAAATTACCAACAGATGAAGTATGAACATCAGAGACCTCGGGGAATGCTCTAGAGGATGTCCATCCTAGAATGGAAGTGGGAGATGATATCAATGAATTTCGTGGTTGGTCTTCCAAAGACCCTAAGGAAGTTTGACTCAGTTCGGGTCATTATCGATAGACTGACTAAGGCTACCCACTTCATGCCAATTCAGGTGGTTTACAATGTGGAAAGGTTGTCCAAGTTGTATGTTAAGGAAGTGGTTTCAGTTAAACGGGGTGCTAATGTCAATTATTTTACATAGAGGTACGCAATTCACTTCTAACTTTTGGAGAACCTTACTGGCAGAATTGGGCACTAGGCTGGACTTGGGCACAAAGTTTCACCCTCAAATGAATGGATAGTCAGAGAGGATGATTCAAATGTTGCAGGATACGCTCCGAACTTGTGTGATAGACTTTGGGGGTCACTAGAGCATGTTCCTACCCTTGGCAGAATTTGCATACAACAACAGCTATCACACAAGCATTGGCATGGTATTGTTTGAGGCTTTGTATGGGAGGACTGTAGATCCCCTATCGACTAGTTTGATGTGCTTGAAGTAAGGCAATGGGGTGCTGATTTGTTGAAGGAATCCTTGTAAAAGGTTAAGGTAATTTTAAAAAAACTCTTGGTAGCTTAAAGTAGAAAAAAGAAGTATGCTGACTGGAAGGTTAGAGATATGAAGTTTATGTTGGGGGAGCAGGTCATGCTCAAGGTTTCACCCATGAAGGGTATATTGTGGTTTGGAAAATGCGGCAAGCTCAACCTTAGATACATTAGTCCATTTGAGGTTCTTCGATGCATGGAGGAGGTGGCCTACGAATCAGCCTTGCCTTTTGGTTTGTCTGGAGTACATCCTGTGTTTCATGTTTCCGTGCTAAATAAGTATCATGGGGATGATACTTACATTATTTGATGGGATTCGGTGCTTCTTGACGAGAATCTGTTCTATAAAGATAAGCCTATGGATATACTAAATAGACGTCCGCAAGCTGAGATTGAAGGAGATCGCGATTATTAAGGTCCAGCGGGAGGCTACTTGGGAGACAGAAGCAGACTTGCGAGACAAATACCCTCAACTTTTCATCGAGTCAGGTATTTTCCATTCTTTTGTTTCCTATTGACTATTCGAGGAAGAACATTGTTTCAATTGGTATCTAATGTAATGACCGTCCATCATTACTAGATAGGTGAGGCTTTAGCACCCTTTTACGTCTATGTGCGTAATTGAAAATTTTTGCAAAGCCCAGTTGAAAGACTCGTGTTTTGGAAAATGGAAAATATGCAGGAATTCTGAGCTACTGGTTAGCAGGGACCGCTGCAGCAGTGGGATTTCCACTGCAGCGGACAATTATGACGGTCAGAGTTCCACATAGTGGTAAAAAAGAAAATCATCAATTTTGCCATGGTGAGGCTTTGGTCTCCATAGTGGGTCCACTACAATGGAAAATAGACTGTTGCAGCAAATGACAGGAGGCAATAAGATGATTTAAGTTAGAAATTTGGGGTTCCTACCTTGTTACTCTAAGACATGAAAATAAAAAATGTTTAGGGCGATTTTCTAAAAGCTGAAGCGGTTGTTCTTCCTAAGGTGAGTTTACAAACTATTTTTTCTCCGCTTTCGATTACCTAACACCCTAGAATCAATGGATGGTCCTAAATGGTGTCTCTCTAAGTTTTAAACACTAGGTTTGTGAACACTAGGGATATTTGAATAAGAATGATTGGGTGTTGATTCATAGGCCTAAAAGTGCATATGTAGCACTTTCTAGGAGGAATGTGACTATACAAAGTTGATTTTATAATGGTTTTAGACCTAGGAATTGATAATGATTGGACCTTTTTGCATTGGGACTACTTAAAAAGAGTTTTAGGAGCAAAGAACTCCTTGAAATAAGTTGGAAAGACCTACGTGGGGATAAAATGTGATAAATTAACCTTTGGGGTGTTTAATTCGACCCTTATATTGGGTAGAATGGGGTAGAATCAAATTTTTAAGCCATGAATAAAGAGATAGATGATTGAATGTTCTTTATTTATTTATTTATAAACTTTGAACATTCGGAGGCGGAAAGAAAAGCCAAAGCTCCTGCGGAGTAGCTGTATATTCCAGTTCTGCAATCAAGGTAGGTTATGATTTATAAGGAGTTAGACTTTATATAATGATTTGTATATGTTGTAGATTGACAACATGCTTAGTTGGTCTTTGGACACTAATTTTGATAGCATTATGATGTGTTGATTATGCTTGTAAATAAACTTTAGACTATGATTGTTAGTGATGACTGTTGTGAATTAAAGTTGTGTTGTGATGCTTAACATGTTCTTTTAATTGTCATATGAGTGACTAAACATTGATGCATATGACCAAGTTGGTGAATGTAACTTCATACCTTCGAGCGGTCATATAAATCGGCCAACTGATAACATATGGAATTAGAGAATGAAAGTGGATAACATGTTTTATACTGACCTAAGTGGCTCATGCCTGAGGTGAGTATCTGGATGAGCGGTTATAATATTGAGTGGCTCATGTATGAGGGGAGTATCGGGACAAGAAGATTAGTGAGAGCGGGTGCCACGTCGTTATAGTACATGGAATTCTAGACTTCCCTATAGGTCATGACTAGAAGCATAGAGATAATACCCTATGGCATATGTGCACAGTGATATCCAATGACGTGTGCTACACAGTGATGTGATGGAGGCATGTACCCGACTCATTACAGATGGTAAGATACCGAAGAAAGGGACCAAAAGAGGCTAGGTTAATTCGGATCATGAAAACCATTTGAGACAGGGAACCTAACTTGTGTGTTTCTATAACACACCAGAAATCCTTGGGACTAACTTTCAGACTTAAAATATGACAATGCAGAAATTGGGAAAAAAGGCCTCAGTACGAGTCACAGTACAACTCGTAGGATGGTGGTACGAGTCGTACCAGGATTTGTAACAGAAGGGTCAGGGAAAATAGAAAGGTTGACTAGGAGAAACCATGACTACATGTCATGATTCGTACCACCATGCTACAGATCGTACTAACTAGTCGTGGAAAAGTTCAGAGAACAGGTCAGGAATTTTGGAAAAAACTATGAGTCAAGGTACGAATCATGGTAGGCAGGTATGGATCATACCATTCGATCGTTATTTGAGTCTAAGAGAAATGTTCGAAAGGATTTGAGGAACTACAAAATATGGTAAGACCCGTAGTAAGATCTCACAGATCATGGTATACTTCTGTTGAAACGTTTAGAGAATGGTGTTGAGAAGGGTCCCTAATCACGTACGCCAGTACGTATCCTATGATCCAGGTATGACTAATAGGTTAAGACATACCACCTAACAGGTAGAACTTTTAATAACAATTTCTAGGGGCATTTTTTATAAAACCCTAAGATCTGAACTCGTAACTTCGTCGTATTGGGAATTTTCAGGATGGGATTTAGGGGATTAAAGACCATCTCTCCTCATTCTTTCCAAAACACGCAGCAACTCACTGTAAGAACTGAGACAGACTCTTTCAGGCAAGAATTAGGGCTTGTTCTCCTTCTCAGAGTTCCAAGTTCTTTCTCAAGGATTTTCCTCTAGGTATGTGGGACTTCAACAAAGGTTTCCTTTCCCACTTGTGTCCCAAACTATTTTAGAAATCTTTCTATGTTCTAGCCCTATAGAAGATTGAAGCTAGGGTTTTCAATCAGTTAAGAAATTCTTCAAATCTTGTTAAATCTCTAAGTTTGTATGATCATCGCTAGTTGAAATTTATGTCTTAGTTTTATTCTTACAGATTGGCTCCTTAACCTTAAACCATAGTATGATATTGAATGAAACTTGCATGATTTAGAACTCAGATATGAATGCTATATTGTTATGATATTTTTACTTGAATAATAAATGTTAGTATAGATACATAAATAGAAAGTTAATGTTGTAGTATGTTCACTCTCAGAATTTCAGTCAGTACTCAATATACTAAGTATTCTCTGGAAATGTCAGCTGATCAGTTTGACTTTTATCAGTCTTTTGAGAAACTTAGTAAATTTAGTAGTATCAGTTTATCAACTTGTTATTCATTTTCTAGATTGTTATGATGCTTTTAGATAAAGTAGATTTGACAAGTCTTAGAACATAGTTTCTTTCGGGTCCTTGGAGTCTTAGGACATTTTAGATAAATAGTTCTGACTTAGTCCACGAACATCAGTTCGATCTATCAACCAGTTAGGCTTAACTAGGTTTCCAGTGGGAGTATTACTTAGCACTGAGTGGGATGGGTTCAACACACCCAGGTTCCCCGAACTACGTTGCCACCGTGGTTATTAGCCTGAATGGGCCCCAGAATTTGATCACCCATTCAGCCACTACACCCTGGCAAGGTACAGTGGGATTTCTCCAATGGGGTGTATACATCGGACTCCACGTTTAGCTCACGTAGTTACATATCGTTTATAGTCTCTCCAAAAGAAAAATTCAGCCCAGTACAATCATGATTCTCAGTCCAGTCCAGATCTTTAAATTTTAGTCTATCTTTTTAGTATTATAGTCGGCATACTATTACTCAGTATATGTGTGTTCTAGTTCCTTCTTGCATACTCAGTACATTCAAAGTACTAATCACATACTTTTATGTGTTATATCATTTTATGATATAGGCTTACATACCCAACCTCAACACTGCAGCTAGTCTCTCAGTTATTTCCCAACAACTTTAGTGGTGAGTCCTTATCTGCCGAGGGCCAGCGTTCAATTTTCAATTGTATTTCTTTGTTTAGTTTCATACATTAGAGTTAGCTAGGGATTTGTTCCAACAACTCATCAATTCATTTTAGAAGGCTTTCAGATAGTGTTTACAGATTCAGTTTAGGTTCTGAAAGTATATGTTCATACTTTGTATTATACATTTGTATTCTTTATTGCTTTAATCAACTTTCACTTATTATTATCTTTAGTTGATCAATCTTGATAGAAGTTTTACCATGGGTTTTGTTGGGGTCACTTATGATCCTAAGTACCGTGTTGCATCCAGGGTGTAAACTCAGGTTGTGACAAACTACGTATTCCTGAATGTTTCGCCAAAGAAGGGAGTTACGAGATTTTACAAGAAGGGCAAGCTTAGCCCTAGATTCATCAGGTGATACCAGATTCTCTAGAAGATGGGCCAAGTGGCCTATGAGTTAGAATTTCCTTCGGGACTAGAACCTGTTCATGCAGTCTTTCATGTATCAATGTTACGCAAGCGCGTAGGAGACTGTTCAGTGCTGTAGTGACTACACGCAAGTGCACGTGGTCGAACAGGTAGTAAAGTGGCTTAATTAAAGCCAAGTATCGATCTCATAGGGACTGAACTACGGTACTAATTAACTTAAGCGTCAGTGAACTATGTCTTTATGAATGCAGACAACCAATTAAACAATATTTTTAGAGTTAAGTTTTCTAAGTAATAAAAATCTAAGTTAAAATTATAATTTGAATCTGAACAATAGTAATGAGCAAGCTGAGGTTAAAACAAGTATTCAGGGAAGTAATTTATCAATTCAATTCAGCTAATCTTTTCTTCGGTTGCTAGTAAAGAATTATTGCCTATGGATTGGATCTTCCGATTCCTATCCAATTAAGAATCATGAAACCTTAATCTACATTTCTGTGATAAAAAAATTTCATGCTCTAGCCATACAATACTGATTCCTTAATTGACTAATAAGACATTCACATATATTTCTATTATGAATGTAAATCAATTCTCAATTTTCTAAACTAAGAAGAGATCATATCCTACCAATTCTCATCTTTCCAATTTCTTTCCTTTTCAAAATCAAAATTGGATTTCTAGATATACATTAACATTGGCCAAACATTAATGCAGTAAAAACAAGAATTGATAGAACAACCATTGAAGAAAAGATGAAAACTGAAATGAACAACAATTACATTCCACTACAATTGTTCTTAACCTCAGCAAAAAGTGAATTAGCCACTCATTTGTGGATTAAACATCATCAAATAAGTAGAATTCATACAAACAATTAAGATAAAAGAGAAAGAGATAGAGAACAACCCTAGAATTTTCGTCCTCTCAACTGCCTGTAACCCACATTCTTGCTCAACCAAGTCATAATGTTTAAAATAAAACCTAAGTGTGCTATTTATACTCTTGAGAATTTTTCCCGAAATAACAAGAAATGTGGCACAGAATGTATCGCGGAGCACTCCCTCCATGCCACGGGGGTATCGCGGACCCTCACTGGAAGTCGGCTCCCCAGCAATTGCACCTGAACATGGCACGGCTTGCATCGCGGAGCCTTGCCTCCGTGCCACGATGCTATCGCGCACCTTCACTGGAACTTGATGTTCCAGGTAATTGTACTCAACATGACACGGAGTGCATCGCGGAGCACTGCCTCCGTTTCACGGAGGTAATGCGAACCTCCACTGGAAATTGCCAAAATTATTTCATCCGAGGCAGAATGCCTCCGCGATGGCAGCGTGACACGGCTCCATTGCGGAGCCCTTATTTTTGCTGCTCTCCCTTGTCATTTTCCACTCCTTGTTTCCAAGTCCATTCCCGATTTTCACCAACATGTACATTAGCTTCCAAAATTTCCTTTTACCTGCAAAACAACACTAATCATGTTGGTTAGTATAAATTCACATTTTAACTAAAAATCACACGAGAATGTACACATAACGATATATAAACAAGTCAAAATGAAGCATTTGAGTATCACTTGGGCATGCAATTCTGCCAAAGATCACTTACCCCACCCTTAAAACCTTGTTCGTCCTCTAACAATACTCTCACATCTCATGCAATTGACACCCAGGCATAACTACTTTGGCTCGACAGTTCAAGCTACGACTATACCGATTATTTAATATAGCTAATGATCAAGAAAACATGCATGGTCTCATCAATACGATGAAGTACATCACATTAAAATCTCCTAAGCTCAAGAATCAATTCTCGATCTTGGAAAACTCGTGCAAATCAACTGATCAAGACATCCGACACAAAATTTAATCTCTCGTCAAGCATGTGCCCTCACAACACAAGAGAATTACCCCATTTTCCATCATATGATTTCCAAAGCACTACATGTAGAGGTATATGAATACGATTTCTCTCTCTCTCCCAAAGAATTCACATGCATCATATCATGAACCATAGGATTGCCTCTAGTGTATTACTCCACTAATATAAGGATTTGTGATGTAAGATCACGTAGGACTTGACGGGTTGTAATGTAAGCTAAGGAACTAGTAAATACTGGGCTAACCAATAATAGCAACTAGCTTCTTTAAGCGCTTTTCAATACATCCCACCATCATTATGGGCATTGTTTCTTCCTTCATCCTCTCATTCTTGAAATTTTTTTTTCTTTGTTTTTGTTCCCATTTCTTTAAGCATAATCGACTTACTAGCAAAGATTAGTTATACATATTTATTTTATTTAATTTCAGCAAGTGCACCTTTGACCTTTCTTTAACTTTCACAACTTCCTCTTTTCCTTCCGTTTCACAATTCTCACTCCTTTACACTGTGGGAAAATTATTTTTCTGGAGCGCTTAAGAGTTTTTGATCAAATTCATGGCTAATGAAAAGAAGGGATTAAGCTCGGTTTGTACTCTTAAAAGAAAAGAAAAAAAATAGGCGAAAGGCTCAATGGGGCTAACTAGGATGCACATTCAAGGTAGGTACGATAATGGAGAAACTTTCGGTTTAATCAAAGAAATGCCTACATCCTTTCCTACAATACACATCCTTCATTTCATTTAGTACACACACCAGGCAAGTTCTAGACACTTCACAATAACATGGAATAATCGAAACCTCACCTCACACTCATTGCACATGCTCAACTCAAGACATATTCACAGACTCTTCAATCAGCTAGTTACAAGAATTCACTATTAAGCCTCGATCCCAACGAATCGAACTCTATGGCCTAGGTATCTCAACATGTTTACACATTTGCATGCTTTCATATGAATCACCTTTGCACCTTAATATCATGTACAACACGTAGCAAGAACTCCGAACCATGAAGTAGCGACACGTTTGGGAAACACACAAAAGAAAGAAAAGAGAGAAAAAAAGCTACTCCTATCGACTACATTTCCCTTAAGACGGTCGTCATCCATCCATCATAGGGAACGGTCGCTATCTATGACTTCGGTTCAATGGGACTATTCTCGGTAAAAGCACCGAAAACAAAGGCCGAGAAACCCAACATAAAAAAATTTCAAAAAAATTCGATAAAAAAAGATAAAAATATAATTTGAAAAATATTTACAGACACAACCAACAGTAGCTCAACATACACAGTAGCTCAACATTCATTACAACACAAAATTAATTACAGAACACATAGCCAGAGTCACAAGGTCAACATTTTGCACAGGCACAACAATAACAAAAAAAACAATACATAAACAAAAATAAAGCAGCTGGCACCTAACTACTCCCACCCCACACATAAACTGAACATGGTCCCCAGTGTTCACATTATTTCACATATCACAAAGGTTGGGTGGTGAAACTCCCTGATCAATCGAAGTATTCAACTTCTTCATCAGGTGTCGTTGCTTTGTATCCCATATCCGAATCGCCCCCGCCGTCCTCCTCTGACTCAACATCTGAGTCCTCCCGGCGTGTCTCCTCATCGGTGGGGACATCATCATCTACGGGCTCCACAAATGCGGGACCCACTCTGCCTAGAGCCCGGGCATTCTCGCCGAATGGGTAATCCAATTTGAGCTACCAAAGCTCATCCTCTGTTGCCGGCCTCCCGCCTATGCGCAACTGCAACATCTGCATCCCGTACATGCGGGCCATATACTGTTCATCCCGAGCATGTCGCTAGGCTAGTGTGAGCACCGGCCCATAAGTAGTGTCCGGTGCCTTGGTTTTGGTGACATCCAAGGCACGCCTGTCAATTTGTGGGATGTAATCTAGGGCTTCCTCCTCAATATCATGGCCCCTCAGGAATGTGGTAAGCAAACACCGAACCCGTATCAATGCCCCTGATGCAGTCGGGCTCTCTTCATGGTGGAGATGATTACCGCCCCAACATTGATCTCCAGCCCTTTCATCAGGGCATACACCAAGCACACTCTATCCCAAGTTAAATATGTCATGTGCACCCCCAGGATCAAGCAGGAACACACAATTTTCAGCCAAATTCGGGCCTCCCTGTTCATTTGCGAGTAAGGCAATGTCTGATGGTAGCCCCTCTCCTTGTGCATACTCCACCTTGTTGTCGATCGGGCTCCACATAGGGTGCGTCTGATGTCCGGATAGGGTGGAGTGATGTTCAGCTGCCTAAGGACATGCGCGTCTGTGTCCGGCGCCCCCAGGATTCCATTCAAATGATGGGGCTCAAAAGTGACAACTTGCCCCCTGATTTTTACGGTGTGACTGCGTAGGGTCGGGTTCCAGTTGGCATAGAACTCCCGGATAAGATGGAGATTGCACTCCCTAGGCTCTTTGAAGATGAAGTTCAGCCCAACAGTGTCAATCCGATCTACAATCCGCGGGAATTCCTGTGCCAGCGGCTCCCGTGCTATCTGCTCCTCCGGGAAGTATTTGGTTTCTTTGTGCTTCTCATACCACTTCTTCCCCTCATCAGTCACCCATCGGGTTCTGTATTGTCGGCGTTGGCCTCGCGGAACTACTGGTGTTGCTGGAACTGTTGTTCCTAATCTCACCCTTTTTATACTGGCGTCCGATGTGGATGCACCCTTGCCCTTGTCTTGTTGTCTTGACATTGTTCCTGTACATTCAAACAGACAGTCCCAATGTTATTCAAGTCATAATTAGCTACAACTAAGGTTGGGTATAATTGGGTCACCCCACACTTAGTCTTAAGCCACAATCCAAACAACTTGACAAGACATTCATGATTTTCCAATTCTTAAGATTCAACATGCTTAGTGCATTCATATGAGTCGATGAAACAATTACTATGTACTACTCAGACTTCGTACTATGAATAAAAAGATCGCCATCGATTCCATTACATCGTCATAGCACTTAGCGAATTTTTTCAACAACCTATGCAATTCTCCAATTTCATTCTCTCGAAAATCCCTTGTCTACATAGCATATTCAACATCAATCACACTATATTTTGCTTCACCCAACATGCACAACCCAATTTTTTTCAACATTCCAAAGAATTTAGTCTTCTTCCTATTCAATTTTCAACCCTAGCTATCAGTTTCGCAAGAATTCAATAAAACATGCAATCATCGAGTTCATATATTCACAATAATACTATGAATGTCATTCAATCATAACTCAAGTGAATTCAAGCTTAATTCTCACTTAGGGCAAGGTTCAATCACCAAACATATTCAAGAATCAAAAATTTGAGCAAAAATGAGGTAGAGTTCAAGAACGTACCTTTAATTTGTTGAAATTGAAGAAAACTTGAAGAAAATTGATGCCTAGGTCCGTGTCACATTGAGGGAGAAGGGGATTTGGGGTGTGGGTCGCGGAGAAAGTGAAAAAATAGGAAGAAAATGAGGGGATTTGGGGTTTTAAAAGGTATTTTTCGCGCGGGTTACCCGGTGACCCGGTGTGACCCGACGCGAATTAACCCTCAACGTGTCACGGAGGGTAACGCGGAGCACCCCCTCCGTGACACAGAGCCATCGCGCCAGTGTTCTGGATTTTAAAAAATCTGGAACAAGCCTCAACGTGTCACGGAGGGTAACGCGGAGCACCTCCTCCGTGACACGGACCCATCGCGCAGGCTCACTGTAATGTGCCGATTTTTATTTTCTCACCTCGATTTTTTTCCTTTGCGTTTCTTTGCATTTTCCCCTCCGTTCCATCTGAAAATCATTTCACCACACAAAATTGGTTAGACCTCATAGGTTTCAACACAAAAGAATTTTTATTTTTCTTTTTCTTTGTTTTTCTCTTTCTATATTTTTTTCTTTTTTTTTTCAAATAGTTCTACTCATCTATTACAACACATTCACGGGTTGCCTCCCGTGCAGCGCCTGATTTACCGTCGCGGCTCGACGTCATTCATTTCTTAATCATCCTCTAGAGCGATGGACGTCTTCTCTCGAATAACGTACTCACCCCAATAATGCTTACATCGTTGCCCATTCACCAAAAATGTGGCACTTCTATCTTCTTGCCCCAACTCCACTGCCCCGTGTGGGGTCATTCTCACCACTTCAAACGGCCCTGACCATTTGGACCGCAATTTTCCTAGAAAAAGCTTCAGTCCCGAATTAAATAGCAACACCTTCTGCCCTGGCTCAAAGATTCGATGCACCATATGCCTATCGTGCCACTTTTTCATTTTCTCCTTGTAGCATTTGGCATTTTCATAAGCATGCCATCAAAACTCATCAAGTTCGCTGAGTTGCATCAGCCTCTTCTTCCCTGCTAGCTCCGGGTCCATGTTCAATTTCCTCAGGGCCTAAAAAGCTTGATGTTCTAGCTCCACAGGAAGATTACATGCCTTTCTATAGACCAATCTATATGGAGAAGTCCCAAAGGGTGTCTTGTACGCAGTTCTATAAGCCCACAACGCATTGTCGAGTTTGCTTGACCAATCAATTCATTGTGCATTCACTGTCTTCTGTAGAATCTGCTTGATTTCTCTGTTCGACACCTCCACTTGCCCACTAGTTTGGGGATGATATGCTTTTGCTACCTTTTGGTGCACCCCATACTTAGCTAGCAAATTCTTGACACTTGCATTTACAAAATGAGCCCCTCCATCACTGATAATGGCTCGGGGTGTCCCGAATCTAGTGAAAATGTGCTTTTTCACAAATTTTGTTACCACCTTGTTGTCATTCCTGGGGCAAGCTGTTGCTTCAACCCACTTTGATACATAATCAACGACTACCAAGATATAACGATTACCAAATGATGGTAGGAACGGGCACATGAAATCTATTCCCCATATATCAAAGATCTCCACTTCTAATATCTGATGCAGTGGCATCTCCTGCCTTCTACCAATTGTGCCTGTTCTTTGACATCTATCACACGTTTTTACATATTCCATAGAGTCTCTGAACAGTGTAGGCCAAAAGAAACCTAACTGTAGCACCTTGTGCGCTGTCCGCCCGCCTCTGTGGTGCCCTCCATACAATGATGAGTGACAACTCCTCAATACTTCTGCAATCTGGCTCTCTGGAATGCATCTTCTCATCACCTGATCCAGTCCCTTCTTAAAGAAGTACGGCTCATCCCAAATGTAATACCTGCAATCATGTGTCAACTTCTTTCTTTGCTGAGCCGTAGCCTCCGATGGATAGACTCCACTCACTAGAAAATTCACAATGTATGCATACCAAGGGATTGTCGCTTCCCTTATTGCCAAGAGCTGCTCAGCCGGGAACTCTTCCTTGATGTTGTCACCTTCCTTCACATGCAACCGGCTTTCCAATCACTATAGGTGATCTGCCACTTGATTCTCGCTCCCCTT
Source organism: Datura wrightii (assembly GCA_035772735.1). Lineage (NCBI taxonomy): Eukaryota > Viridiplantae > Streptophyta > Magnoliopsida > Solanales > Solanaceae > Datura > Datura wrightii. Next base: position 106,619,457 of record JASDFA010000007.1, read on the forward strand.
TCTGTCCCGAATCTCTAGGTCAAACTCTTGTAACAACAAGATCCATCTAATCAGCCTTGGCTTTGCATCCTTCTTGTTAAACAGATACCGAATCACTCATGATCGGTATACACCACTACTTTAGAACCCACCAAGTAGGACCTGAATTTACCAAACGCGAACACCAATGCTAGCATCTCTTTTTCAGTGACTGTATAATTGGCTTGGGCTACGTCAAGTGTTTTGTTTGCATAATGAATGGAATGAAAAATTTTATTCCTCCGCTGCCGCAAAACAGCTCCTACAGCCACATCGCTTGCATCACACATTAGTTCAAACGGTTGCTCCCAATCCGGAGAAATGAGAATAGGTGCTTCTATCAACTTCTGTTTCAACTCCTCGAATGCTTTAACACAATCCTCATCAAACTCGAACTTCACCTCTTTTTCTAGCAACCTGCATATTGGTCTAGAAATTTTAGAGAAGTTCTTGATGAACCGTCTGTAGAACCCTGCATGTCCGAGAAAACTGCGAACACCCTTCACTGACACATGTGGTGGTAGCTTTTCAATCACTTCGATCTTTGCACGATCGACTTCCAACCCCTTGCAAGACACCTTATGACCAAGGAATATACCCTCCTTGACTAAAAAATGACATTTCTCCCAGTTGAGTACAAGGTTGGAGTCTTCACAACGAGCTAGCACCCTATCAAGATTCTGCAAACATGTAGCAAACGAATTACCGAAAACAGAAAAATCATCCATAAATACCTCGACGAAATCTTACACCATATCGTGAAAGATCGCTATCATGCATCTCTGGAATGTGGCAGGTGCATTGCATAGACTAAATGACATCCGCCTGAAAGCATATGTCCCATAAGGACATGTGAAAGTAGTCTTCTCCTGGTCCTTCGGTGCTATGGCTATTTGGTTATAACAAGAATATCGATCAAGGAAACAATAGTATTCTTGACCTGCTAACCTGTCCAATATCTGATCAATAAAGGGGATAGGATAATGATCTTTCCTCGTGGCCTGATTGAGCTTTCTATAGTCCATGCAAATTCGCCAGCCTGTGACTGTGCGTGTAGGGATCAGCTCATTCTTCTCATTGGTGACCACGGTCATCCCTCCTTTCTTTGGGACACACTGAACGGGACTAACCAATTCATTGTCTGAAATGGGATAGACCACACCTGCATCAAGACACTTGATCACTTCCTTCCTAACCACATCCTTCATCACCGGATTTAGCCTCCGCTGATGTTGTACAGTTGGCTTTGCTCCTTCCTCCATAAAAATTTTGTGTGTGCAAAAGGCTGGATTGATTCCCCTAATGTCTGACATTTGTCAGCCCATTGCTTTCTTCCGCCTCTTGTGAACCACCAATGCATCCTTTACCTGTGCCTCTGTCAGTTCTGTGGAGATGATGACCGGCAAGGTGTAATCTTCCCCCAAAAATACATATTTCAAATATGGGGGCAATGTCTTTAACTCCAATTTTGGTGCTTCCTCAATAGATGGTTTTGGCAATGGTTGCAAGGACCTCATCAATGGCTAAAATTCTTGCTTCCTAAAAAACCATTTTGGTTCGTTCAACATTTGCACCATCTCATAAGTATCCCTATCTCCGAAATGATCAGAGCTCATCAAATCTCTCTCCAATGGATCTTGAGAATCAACAATCTGAAGAATTGCTTCCTGGTTTAGCACATTGACTGCTGATAGCTCCTCATAGATGGCCGGAAGCTTCATGGCCTTATACACATCAAACACCTCCACTTTATCATGCGCTCACATGGCTAATTTCCCCGCAGCTACATCAATCAACGCTCTCCCGGCTGCCAAGAAAGGACATCCCAAAATAAATAGGACTTCCACATCCGGCTCAAAATCCAATATAATAAAATCTACTGGAAAAATGAGGGAGCCCACTTGCACTAGCACATCCTCCACAATACCATCTGCTCTGGCCAAAGAACGGTCTGCTAGCTGCAAGATCACTGTAGTTGGTCTAGGACTGCCCAGCCCCAACTTCTTGAACACCGATGACGGCATCAAGTTTATGCTCGCTCCTAAATCACATAGTCCGCGAGCTTGGATACTTTTCCTAATTGTTATCTGAATGGTAAAGCTCCCAGGGTCCTTGAGCTTTGTTGGCAACCTGTTCTGTATCCGGGAAGAACATACTCCGTCAATCTGCTTTTGTTTGCTATGATGTCCTTGATATACTTTGCATATTTCGGCACTCCCTGCAAAACATCAACCAAAGGTAAATTAATGTGTACCTGATTCAGCACCTCTATGAACTTTTTAAAGCAAGCTTCCTCCTTGTGCTTCTTTAATCTTTGAGGGAACGGGGGTGGTGGTCTTTCTGCCTCGGCTGCCTTCTCCTTCCCCCTCTCATCATCATGTTCCCTATCTTTTTCCACTGCTCCTGATTGCTGAGGTGATCTTTATGGTTCCACCTCCTTGAGTTGTAGTCTACTCATTATGGTCACTGCATTAACCTTCTTGGGATTTGGGTTAGTGTCACTCGGTAGTCCTCCTTTGGGCCTAGTGTTTTGAGCTCCAGCTAGTCATCCAAACTGGTACTCCAACGCCTTTGTAGCTAACTGCTGATTTTTCATGTCTGCTACCAATTTCACATAATCATCCTACATTTGCGCTTGGTTAGCTATAAGTGTTTTAAACATGTCCTCAATGTTGTTGAGTGGTGGAGGAGGTGCATTGTTTCCTCTGTATTGAGACTGATAATTCTGATGTCCCCCTTGATTTCTCTGCACACCCTGATTCGAACTTTGCCCTTGATGGCTATTACTACCCCAAGAGAAATTCGGATGATTCCTCTAATTTGAGTTGTAATTGTTGCCATACTATTGATTATAATTTCTCTGAACATTCCCAACAAAGTTTACTGAATCTGGAGTTGCACCACAACACTCAGCTGAGTGTTCATTACTCCCACATACTTCACACCATACCTGCTGCACTACATTGACTGGGGTTTGTGCTTGATTCAAGCTCATACTGCTGAAGTGGGTGTTGAGTTGATTTTGCAATGCAGCTATCTGTGCAGCGATAGCTGTAAAACCATCCACCTCAAAGACTCCTACCGCTTTCCTTGTTCCTCCTCGTGATGAGTCCGCATTCCACTCTAGATTTCCCTGTGAAATACGATTTAACAAAGTATAAAGCTCCTCATAAGACTTTTCTAGTGACTGTCCCCCAACTGCTGAGTCTAGCAAAATTTTTGTATGTGGCTCCAAACCCTCTATGAAAGTATGCACCACCACATCGTTGGACTGGTGATGGTGAGGACAATCCCATAACATCAATTTGAACCTTTCCCAAGATTGATACAGATTCTCACCCTCTCTTTGTTTAAAACTTAGAATCTGACTTCTAAGTCTTGCTGTTTTCCCGGATGGAAAGAATCGTATCAAAAACTTTCTTGCAAGATCATCCCAAGTGGTGATAGAGTTAGGTGGTTCAGCTTTCAACCACCTCTTTGCTTGCCCCAATAATGAAAATGGGAATAATGTAAGCCTCACGTAGTCGGATGATACTCCAGCAGGAATGTAAGTGTCACTTATCTCCAAAAAGTTTTGGAGATGTTGTTTTGGATCTTCATGAGGGAGAACTGTGAATTGCCCGCTGGTGTGCAACAACTGCACCATGTTCTGTTTAAGCTCAAACCTCCCTCCTGGCTCTGGTCTGTGAATACTAGATCTAACATTGTTAGCATGTGGGATTGCCACTTCGCGAACCGGCCTTGCTGCCATTTCCTCGGGCACTAAAACTGCCCTCACAAGTGGTGGATTATGTTGTTGCTCCAGAATTGCCTGTCTTAGCAACTGTAGCTTCTTCTCTAGAGCTTCTCTTCTTTGATGATGTCTTTCCGGCTCTTTATATGAATCCACCAACTCCTTATCTCTTGCCAGCGTTCAGAAGAATTCAATATCTGCAAAAGAAAGGCTAAGATCAAGTTGTCAGCACTTATATAGAATTTGTAAACTAACACTAAAAAAATAATTTTACCAATTGCCAGTCCCCGGCAACGGCGCCAAAAACTTTTTCGGTGCTGTAGTGACTACACACAAGTGCACGTGGTCGAACAAGTAGTAAAGTGGCTTAATTAAAGCCAAGTATCAATCCCACAGGGACTGAACTACGGTACTAATTAACTTAAGTGTCAGTGAACTATGTCTTTATGAATGCAGACAACCAATTAAACAATATTTTGAGAGTTAAGTTTGCTAAGTAATAAAAATCTAAGTTAAAATTATAATTTGAATCTGAACAATAGTAATGAGCAAACTGAGGTTAAAACAAGCATGTAGGGAAGTAATTTATCAATTCAATTCAGCTAATCTTTTCTTCGGTTGCTAGTCAAGAATTATTCCCTATAGATTAGATCTTTAGACTCCTATCCAATTAAGAATCATGAAACCTTAATCTACATTTCTGTGATAAAAGAATTTCACGCTCTAGCCATACAATACCGATTCCTTAATTGACTAATAAGACTTTCAGATATATTTCTATTCTGAATGTAAATCAATTCTCAATTTTCTAAACTAAGAAGAGATCATATCCTACCAATTTCACATCTTTCCAATTTCTTTCCTTTTCAAAATCAATATTGGATTCCTAGATATACATTAACATTGGCCAAACATAAATGCAGTAAAACCAAGAATTGATAGAACAACCATTGAAGAAAAGATGAAAACTAAAATGAACAACAATTACATTCCACTACAATTGTTCTTAACCTCAGCAAGAAGTGAATTAGCCACTCATTTGTGGATTAAACATCATCAAATAAGTAGAATTCATACAAACAATTAAGATAAAAGAGAAAGAGATAGAGAAGAACCCCAAAATTTTCGTCCTCTCCACTGCCTGTAACCCAAGTTCTTGCTCAACCAAGTCAGAATGTTTAAAATAAAACTTAAGTGTGCTATTTATACTCTTGAGAATTTTTCCCGGAATAACAAGCAAAGTGGCACGGAGTGTATCGCGGAGCACTCCCTCCGTGCCACAGGGGTATCGCGGACCCTCACTGGAAGTCGACTCCCCAGCAATTGCACCTCAACGTCGCACGGCTTGCATAGCGGAGCCTTGCCTCCGTGCCACGGTGCTATCACACACCTTCACTAGAACTTGATGTTCCAGGTAATTGTACTCAACGTGACACGGAGTGCATTGCGGAGCACTGCCTCCATGTCACGGAGGTAACGCAAACCTCCATTGGAAATTGCCAAAATTATTTCATCCGAGGTAGAATGCCTCCGCGATGGCAGCGTGACACGGCTCTATCGTGGAGCCCTTATTTTTGCTGCTCTCCCTTGTTATTTTGCACTCCTTGTTTCCAAGTCCATTCCCGATTTTCACCAACATGTATATTACCTTCCAAAATTTCCTTTTACCTTCAAAACAACACTAATCATGTTGGTTAGTAAAAATTCACATTTAACTAAAAATCACATGAGAATGTACACATAACGATAGATAAACAAGTCAAACTGAAGCATTTGAGTATCACTTGGGCATGCAATTCTGCCCAAGATCAGAGACCCTTCTCGAGTTGTCCTAGTCGAGGATGTTCAGGTCACAAAAAAGTTTTTCTACAAGGAGACTCCAATAGCTATATTATATCGGCAGGTCCGTGGACTAAGGACCCAAGATGTAGCCTTTATTAAAATCTTATGGAGGAACAGAAATGTAGAAATAGATGACTTGGGAAGCTGAGGACAACATGAGTTCTAGATATCCTTACTTGTTCCAGACCCTATGAAGATAGTATATAGACTCAAATAGTTACAATTGGGTGGTATTTCTCAAAGATTGTATTGTTTCTTTAGTTGCTACTGTTGTCAGTTGCTTACCTATATGTGTTAGAAGTACATTATTCAGTTGTTGTAGCATCCTGTGAGGTGCTTGTGTTGGAGTTTTCTGCATTTCAGGTTTTGGATAGTCCATGCTACAGGGGAGACTCTACCTAAATTTTCAGGCAAAGCCTAAGAATTGAGTTTCCTAAGACTTCAATTACATTCTAGGATGAATGTTCCTAAGGGGATAATGATGTTAGACCTCGTAAAATTTTTGTGTTTAGCCAGCGTGTGTGTGTGCTTGTTGAGAGAGTTTAGAATACGACATATATAGGAGAAGACTCGAAGGTGGAGCATGTGAGCACGTTATCGAGCGAGTGGGAGGCAGGAGCCAGAGGTAGGGGACAGGGAGCACCACATGCACACCCCACACCTGCATAGGAAGCAGTACATCACACCTCTACTCTGGCGTGATGGGGGGTACACCGCGGATCCCCCCTGCACCGCCTACACCTATATAAAGTCAAGTTGTGTGTTGATTCATTTAAATATTTCCCAAATCATAGAATAGTGGCTTAGGTGATTTTCCTCCTTAGTTTCTCGAAAAGTGAAGGTGAATTACGCTATTAAATCTCGTCTAATTACAAATTCTTCTCAGATAGAGATTTTTTAGCCTACGAAGAACGTATCCATGGAGTTGAATCGTTGAAATTAGCCAGTTTGATGGAGCCTCACCGAGTAGAAGTCATAGAAATCACTTCAAACTAAGTCCTAAACGCATACAAGTGTTAAGTAAGTATTTATACCTTCTAAATTCACCGGAATTCATAAGCTTTTAGCCGAATTGGATGATTTATGACTTGTGGTCGTTGTGTTTTTTGGGTAATGTTGTTGGGCTTCCTTTTGAATTAGAATAGTCTTGTTCCCTTGACATAGGAGCTAGAATATGGAGGGATTACAAGATCTAGACTGAAGTAGGATTAATTAAGCAATAATTCGGCAATTGAGGTATGTTAAGGCTAATCTCTTTCGGCAAGTATTCCTGTTGTATTGTTGATACGACTTGTACCTTTGTAGTAGCGTATGATTTTACATGTTGTGGTTAGCTTGTACAAGACAAATTGAGGTTGTAACATAGAATCCCTTTCCGGGAAAAGTATATCTATTTTAACTATCGCTAAAAGCGTCATAGAGATTTCACTGTTCACTTATTTGCTATCTAGAGGGGTTAATGTTTCCATACCAAGGCCTTATAGGCTTGTAGTTAGCTGCTGAGTGTAGTTTGTTAGGTGGAGCAGCATAGGGCACAGCTTGGCGATATAACTTCCTATTTGACGCCTATATATACAGTAAGACGCCTACAGGCTATTGGCATACCTTGGCGCCTACAGGACTAGAATCTTGATAAGGTGGCCTTACCTTTGAGTGAGTGGCACCAGGGCTGCCTAATGAACTGATTCATTTCTTTCCATGTGATCGACCTACTATCAGTGACTATATAGTTTCAGTCGACTTACAGCTTGTCGTATAGGTCACTCTGGAAACCACCCTAGTTGGTAGACGTCTGATAGACTATGTAATATCCTAAGTAGAGATCTTATCAACTGTTAGATGTGGGGCCAACATCTCTAGCTACTATACAGATACCTACGTACCCATTGCCTAGAAGGGCTATGTTCAGATACACCTTCCTACAGAGCTACAGATTACTCACAAGAGCTATATGCTATCTAGACAAACCAAGTTGATGCCTAGGGGACTAGAACTTTAGTATCATAGTCTCACCTTCAGGTTAATAATAACAGTGGCTGCCTGTAGGACAGTGTGGCTAACGGCTTACAATCATATCCATTTATTAGAAGCCCTATAGTTGTTTTAAGCGAGGGAACCATATAGTTGGTCGCCTACGACCTTTCTATTCACTTATGAACTACCCGTGTACAAGTATGACCTTCATATTATCACCTAGGTCACCCCGGAACTCGCCCTTTTCTTTATAAGCCGACTAATATTATAAATGCTGCCATTACCATCTGGTCAGTGGTGGGCACATGGAATGTTCCTGTTGGCTACTACATAGAATGATTTAGGGGTGAGTAGCTCTTGTGTTAGACTTGAGGGGCTATATACGCTTATTAAGCAATGTGTAGTATATAAGTTAGGCCTGTCAGATGCTATACAAGATGCTCAAGGAGCGAGACATAATCATAAAGTGCCTATGGGGCTATATTATGCTCACAGAGCAATGTGAAGTAGTGAGCAACTATATTGAGGCCTGCAAAGACATTTGAAGTCTGGTGCCCTTACCAGCTTCCCCTATGCCTGAGTTGGCTTCACTAACCATTAGTAGAGCCTTGTGTGCTCAGGGTGCAGTTACAGGAGCCCAGAAGGCTCAGATATAGTTACGAAAGTCTAGATGGCTCAGCCACAATCGCAGGAGTCCAGAAGGCTCGATCACAGTTCTAGAGGTTAGTTATACCTTAGTTACAGTTTTCCTATGAGTCTGTAGTGATATGGATAGGAGGAGTATATAGATTTCTTGCACTTACCGGGCTTATGGGGCCAGGTCGGTTATTTCTATGCTGATTGTACCTTTCAGGCTTATGGGGCCAGGTTAGGTTCTTGTTTGTATATTTGCTTTCTAGATACAATTTATGATGGTGAAATCATTCAGGTTAACTTCTGGCCCTTATTATTGATTACTTTAAGTTCCTTATCAGCTTTTATTCAGTTATCATTTTCCCTCCTTACATATTCAGTGTATATTATACTGACGCCCACGCGTAGGGCACTGCATACTTACCTGCAGGTTCAGTCAGTCAGGTCTGATACCTCTGTAGTAGTCGTTCATACTCAATAGAGTGGTCAGCTCCCTTATTCTAGAGTTGCCATACTTTCGAGGTTTGTCTAGTTTTGGCTGTCTAGTTTTTGGGTATGTCGGGGCCCTATCCCGGCCAATGGCTTATTCTATAGAGGCTTGCAGACTACGACTTTTGTTAGTCATGCATTGTTGGCCATGTGGGCCTAGTTGTATTATCAGTTGGCAGCCTTGTTGGCTTGTATATATGTATATGTGCGTCTATCTTCCTTTTGATATGATTTGGACAACATGGTTGTCTTGTCGGCCCACACAGGATGACGTTATTATTGCAACTGTTGGGTCAACTGATTTTGCGCAGGTGTATATTGCGGTGTTGTCGACTTAAGGCTATGTTTTGAGCCGAGATATAGCAGATTATTTTATTGTGTTGCAGGTATGCACCAAAAGTGTATATGTCCAACTAGGTCAGCTTAGGGTCCAGCGGGCATTAGGTTCCAGTTACACCTCCCATGGTAGGGCATTACAAATTTTGTATCAGAGCAATGCAGCATCCTAGGGAGTCTGCAAGCCATTTCTAGTAGAGTGCTATTTACAAATGTGTTGTGCACCATATTTTATAAGAAGAAAGGTACTGATATGATAGTATGGTTATGCTTCTTCTGCTCAAGTCATGCCTTAGAGATAAATCTTATAGGGATAAGTTCTTGAGCTTGTTATTGCTGCCTGCATAAAGAAATAATTCTTACAAGGCAGATCGCTGTAAATCAGATGCCAGATCCAACTGTAGGAGCAGGTACAGGGAATTTGTCATAAGTGGGGATGTCCAAGCCTAAGGCTAAAAAGGATACATCCTCTTGATCTATTTAGTTTCTTCACTACATTAGGAGCCTTTGGTTTCTACAGAACCGCCAATGCTACCTCAGGCGGTCATATGTTGCCTCACTTAATAACGATTCAACAATAGAAAGGGACACCAATTAATGTTATATCACCTGGAAGGTATAGAAGGTTGTGAAATTGTGAGATTCTTACTTTATGCCTTCAAGAGTTTATCGAGTCTCATACCTTAGCCCCACTACAAAATGATATGGTCATTTCTCGACTCCTAGCCTTTTCTCAGTATAGAAGAGGGCATAAATGTTGGCAGTATGTTATCAAGGGTAAATAGCAAGAGAAGGCTAAACCTGTTGATTCCATTGAGACATTATGAAAGTGTCGAGAATCCCAGTACCTAAATGGGCCACCTTGGCCTTCACTACAGTAAATTCGGGAAAACGGGTAAGATTATCAGGGGCAGTCAAGTACATGCAAGATTCCATAAGCAATAGACTCCCAGCAATAGAAAAGCTCAGGTTAGATTAGACTAATTCCACTGCATTGTGTTGATAGCAGTATGAAATAACTGGAGAATTTTAACTATGGTCTCCCAATTTGTTATGTTGAAAAATAGAGAGGTTATATGATGAGAACCAGTCCGAGTAGGGGTCAGGACAATATAGGTCAGTAGACTTGGCTAGTAATATCATTGTAAGTATGGTATATAGGTCACGGATCTTAGACTTCAACACATAGAGGTAAGGGAAAGACAAGAGCACTTAGTTCTAGAAAGATCAGAACCATACGTAGGCATTAGCGAGTGGATAGTACTTGGAATCATCACCAAATGTTGAGATATGAGCATTCAGGATTAACTCGCTAAAAGTAAAGGTTGTCAAGACTTGGCCCAGACCCACAACTCCAACCGAAGTTTGTAGTTTTCTGGGGTTAGCTGGGTATTATATAAGACTTATGGAAGGACTCTTCGCCCTATCAGCACCACTGACAAAGCTAACTCAGAAGGCAACTAAATTCAAGTGAATTAAGGCTTGGGAGAAGAGTTTCCTAAAATAAAAGATAGATGGATATTTGCACCAGTAGTAGCCTTACGAGAGGGTTTAAAAGGTTATGTTGTATGCCATAATGCTTTAGTCATAAAGCTAGGGTGTGTTCTGATGCAGTGTGGTTAAGCGTTTTCCTATGCTTCAAGACAGTGGAGGAAGCAAGGTAATAACTAGCCGACCCATGATCTAGAGTTGGTTGCAGTTGTTCACACTCTAAATATTTGGAGGCATTACTTATATGGCGTTCATGTTGACATCTTTACTACTCACAAGAACCTCCAATATATTCTTAAACAGAATGAGTTGAACACATGACAACTTCATTTGCTTGAGTTGTCGAAGGACTATAACATAGATATATTGTATCATCTAGAGAAGGCTAACATTGTAGCCGATGCCCACAGTTGCATATCCAAGGGCAGCTTATCATACTTGGAGCCAAACAAAAGAAAATTGGCTTGAGAGCTGCACCAGTTGGCCAGTTTAGGAGTCTGATTGATGGACTCAGATGATAGTGGAGTTGTGATCTAGAATACTACAGTATCATCTCTAGTTGTGGAGGTAATAGAGCGACAGTACGAAGACTTTAGCCTAGTATAGCTTAGAGGTAGGCTCAGCAAGAAGAGTTGTTGGACTTTGAAATAACAAGAGGTAGAGTATTGAGATTCAGAGCTCAACTCTGTGCTCCAGATGTGGCAGGGCTTTGCAAACAGATTATAGCAAAGGGGATGAAGAAAGATATTGCCGAGTTGGTAGCACACTGTCCTAATTGCCAGCAGGTAAATGCAGAACATCAGAAACCTGGCAGGCTAACTTAGGAGATAGCCGTGCCTATGTGAAAGTGGGAAGCAATCAATATGGAATTTGTTATAGGTTTACCTTGTACTAGGCATAAATTTGCCTATATTTGCATCATTGTTGATAGGATGACGAAATCAGCCCATTTCTTGGCAGTCACGGCTACATTCTCAACTGAAGATTATGTTGAGTTTTACATTAAAGAGATAGTCCAACTGCATGGTGTCCTAGTGTCTATCATCTCTGATAGAGGGGCACAACTCACAGCTAGATTTTAGAAGTCATTTTTGAAAGGTTTGGGGATGCAAGTTAACTTGAGTACAACTTTTCATCCCCTGAAAGATGACTAGGCTGAGTGCACAATTCAAATGCTCAAGGATATGTTATGGGTGTGTGTGCTAGACTTTAGAGGAAGTTGGGATGATCACCTACCTCTTATTGAGTTTGCATATAATAAAAGTTACTATTCTACCATTAAGATGGTTCCTTATGAGACCTTGTATGGGCGAAAATGTGGAAGTAGGTGAGTCAGGGTTTCTTGGACCTGACATGATACATTAGTAAGAAAAGAAAGTTAAGCTCATTAGAGAGCGTTTGTAGATAGCCTAGAGTCATCAGAAGTCCTATTTCGATATGCGGCATAGGGACTTAGAGTTTTGTATTAATGACTGGGTATTTCTTAAATTCTCGCCTATGAAGGGTGTTATGAGATTTGGCAACCCTAGATTCATTGGGCCATACCAGATCCTCTAGAAGATAGGCCAAGTGGCTTATGAGTTAGAATTGCCTTCGGGGCTATAATATGTTCATCCATTTTTTCATCTATCGATACTACGAAAGTGAATAGGAGACCCTTCTTGGGTTGTCCTAGTCGAGGATGTTTAGGTCACAGAGAAGTTTTCCTATAAGGAGGCTCTAATAACTATACTAGATCGAAAGATCCGCAGATTGAGGACCAAAGATGTAGCTTCTATTAAAGTTTTGTGAAGGACCAAAACTATAGAGGAAATGACTTGGGAAGCTAAGGAAGACATGAGGTCTAGATACTCTCACTTGTTCTAGACCCTATGACGGTAGTACACCGATTCAAAAAGTTATAGTTGAGGTAAGATAGTTCTCAGGCATTGCATTGTTGTTTTGTTACTGTTGTTGGTAGTTGCTTGCCTTTTTGTTATGGAGTTATGTTTTATAGTTGGTTGTAACATCCTGTGAGATGTCTATGTTGGACTTTTTTGCGTTTCAGGTTTTCCAATAGTCCAATTACAGAAGAGACTCTGCCAAAAAATTTTTGGCGATACCTAAGAGCTAAGTCTCTTAAGATTGAATTACGTTTGAGGACAAATGTTCCTAGGGGGGGATGATGTTACACCTCGTAAGTTTTCATTTTCTAACTGATGTGTGCATGTTCATGCTAAGAGTTTTTAGAGCGCGACACATGTGGGAGAAGAGTAAAAGGGAGAATGCTAGAACGTGTTATCGAGCGATCAGGTGGGAGGAGTCGAAGGCAAGCACTACAGGCACCGCGCTGCGAATCCCTCTCCCACGTAGGGAGCGACGCATCGCGCCTCTTCTCCTCCATGATGGGAGGCGCACCATGGACCTCTTGCATCGCCTTCCCTATATATATTTAAGTGGTGTGTGTTTAATTCATTTAGACATTTTCCCTAAAGATTAGTACTGATTAGGAAATTTCTCTCTTGGTTTTTTAGTGGATTGAAGGTAAATTGAGCTATCAAATTTCATCTAATTGCAAATTCTTCTTGGGTAATGAATCTTGGGCCTATGAAGAACATATCTACGGAGTCAAAACTTTGAAATTGACCCGATTAGACAGAGCCGTAGCAGGTAGAAGTCATAGGAATCATCTCTATTCAAGTCCAGAATGCTTACAAGTGATAGTAAGTACTTCTACCTTCTTAATTCATAAGAATTCATAAGGTTTTCGCCGTATTGAATTCGTTATGACTTGTTGTCATTGTGCCTTTTGGTATGATGCTACTGGCCAATTTTCTTGAAATAGAATAGCCTAATTCTCATGAAGTATGAGCTAGGACGTCGAAGGATTGCTAGTTTATAGTTGAAGCTGATCGGTTGAGTGGAGTTCGACAATTGAGATATGTTAAGGCTAACCTCCTTAGATAACTTATTCTCATCATATAGTTGATACGACTTGTGCTTTTATAGTAGTTCATGTTTATGGGTTTTGTGGTTACCTGCTATGAGTTGAATTGATGTTTTAGTATAGTATCCCTAGTCGGGATTAGCCTTATTCTTTAGAAGCGGCCTTGAGATTATTGATTCGTATTGTTGCCGCCTAGATTGGCTAGTGATGTTTTTCTTCCTTACTGAGGCCATAAAGGCTTGTGGGTAGCTATAGAGAATTTCTTATTAAAGTTGTATGGCATAGGGCACAACTTGGCAGTATAAAATTTTTTTTGACGCTTATATATATAGTAAAGCTCGCCCACAGCTGTTTGGCGTACCTTGATGTCATACGACTAGCATCTTGATAGTATAGCCTTAGCACGGAGTTAGTGGCACTAGGGTTGCCTAATGAACCGGGTGGTATAGCTTCATACGACTTACAACTTGTCATATGGATCGCTCAGGAACCACCCAAGTTGTTAGTAATCTGATAGACTATGTGATACCCTAAATAGTGATCTTATCAACTTTCAAATATTAGGCTGACACCTCTGTGTAATTAAGTAGATTCCCACGTACATGTTGCCTAGAAGGGATAAACTTAAAAATACCTACCTACGGGGATACAAGTTTCTTACATGAGCTATATGCTATCGGGACAGAACAAATTGACGCCTATGGGGCTAGAATCTCAATATTGTAGTTCTACCTTGGGGTTAATAGTCATTGAGGCTACCTTTAACGCTGTTGTGGTGGTCTTCTTCGAATCATATCTTGTTATTACCAGCCTTGTAGTCATTTTAGGCAAAGGAATCATATAATTAATCTCCTACAACCTTACTACGCTTATAAGCCATTTTTGTACCGCTATGACATTTAGATTATCGTTCAGGTCACTCCTGACCTTGACCCTTTTCTTTCTAGACTAGCTAATTTTATAATTTTCTTCGTGAATGTCTAGCTAGATATGGACACATAGGATATGCATGTTGGATGTTGTGCAGGTATCTACTTGGGCAAGTAACAATTGTGTTTAGGCCTAAGGGGTTGTGCTACGCTCATTGAGCAATATGCGGAAATATAAGTTAGGCCCGTCAAATGCTATATAGGCTACTCAGGGAGCAAAATATAATTATGAAGTTTCTATGGAGCTATGTTGTGCTCACAGAGCAATAAGAAGTCTAGAGCGATGATATTGAGGCCTGCAGAGCCACATGAAGTTTGGTGCCCTTACCAACTTCCTTTATGCCTGAGTTGGCATTACTGATATTCAAGAGAGCCTTGTATGCTCGGGGTGCAGTTACAGAAGCCCAAAAGACTCAGATACAGTTACAGGAGCCCAGAAGGCTCAAATACAGTTACAAGATCCTATAAGGCTCAAGTTACAGATACAGGAGCTTCTTGTGGTCACCTATATTTGCCTGAGGGGATACTTATGGAAATACATTGATTTTTGAAGGGGCTACTTATAGGTAAACGTTGATTTCCTATAAAGGGCTAGTTATAGTTGAGCTACAGAACAACACACAGATTTGTGTTGATTGCCTGTATGGGGCTAGTTTCAGATAAGCTACAGAATGCCTTCAGGGCTATAGTGGAACTGATTAGGGGTATATTGATTGGACTATATTTGCCATGGCTTATGGGGGCTAAGTAAGTTACTATTTGATTTTTTGTACCTGCTAGGCCTATGGGGGCCAAGTTTGGCTTTTGTTTGTCTAATGTTTGTTAGTATACAATTATACAGATGCGATTATTCAAGTTATTTTATGATTCTTTTAGATGTTTACATTTTGTTCTTATTATCCATTTAAATTCCAGCTTATTATTGTCTTACATACTCGGTACATGTTGTACTGACCCCCACTCTTGGGGCGCTGCATACTTGTCTGCAGGTTAAGTTAGTCAGGTTCTGAGACCTTCCTAGTAGCCGTTTAGACTCATTAGAGTGATCATGTCTCTTCTTACAGAGTTGCTACACTTTCGAAGTTTGTCTGGTTTTTGCTGTCCAATTCAGGGTACTGTCCCGGCCAGTGACTTATTCTATAGATGCTTGCAGACTACGGGTTTTGCTAATCATGTGTTGGTTGTGTGGTCCTAGTTGTATTATTAGTTGGCATCCTTTTTGGCTTTTATATATGTATATGTGCGCGTATCTTCCTTTTGATATAATTTAGACAGCATGGTGGTCTTGTCAGCTCATTCTAGATGATGTTATTATTGCAACTATTGCGTCAACTTATTTTGCACAGGTGTATGTTGCGACCTTGTTGGCCTAAGGCTATGTTTTGAGTCGAGATATAGCTAATTGTTTTCTTGATTATGTGTTGCTGGTATCCACCAGAAGTGTTTATGTCCATCTACGTCAACTCAGGGTCTAGTGTGGCATTAGTTTCCAGTTACGCTTCCCAAGATAGGGCGTGACACTAGAATACCACATCAGTAGCTCCGCCAAGTCGACCAGCTCAGTAGGGTGCTACCTCAAGTGTAGATGACAGTCAGTGTCAAAACTGTTTCTATGCTTTATCCTCCCATTATGACCAGGAGAACTCACTTGATGTAGTGACTGCTATGTTGCATCTCTTTCAAATAGATGTGAATGCTTTACTAGATCCTGGAGCCATACTTTCACTCATGACACCTTATATTGTTGTCTAGTTTGTTATAAGCCTAGAAATCCTCTCATTGTGATTCAGCTAGAGCTAGTTGGGTGTATAGGGATTGTCTAGTTACAATGTTGCATAAAGTCACCTCTGTTGATCTAGTAGAGCTAGACATGGTCTATTTTGACCTTATTCTTGGCATGAACTGGTTACATTCTTGCTATGTATCAACTGCCTGTAGAACCAGAGTCGTTAGATTTGAGTTCCCTAATGAACCAGTCCTAGAGTGGAAAGGTGGCACTTCAGCACCTAAGGGTCAGTTTTTCTCATACCTTAAGGCTAAAAAGATGATTGCTAAGGGGTACATCTATCACTTGGTTAGGGTTAAGGATTCTAGTTTCGAGACCCAGAGATGTATGACTTAGTTAGGGTTAAGGATTCTAGTTTCGAGACCCAGATATTTCACTTAGTTCCAATTGTAAATGAGTTTCCTGATGTATTTCCTGAAGATCTCCCCAGAGTTCCTCCTGAGTGGGAGATAGACTTTGGCATAGACCTTCTTCTAGATACCTAGTATTCCTCCTTGTAGAATGGTTGCAGCTGAGCTTAAGGAGTTGAGGGAGCAATTGAAAGACCTTCTAGATAAGGGCTTTATCATACCCAATATCTCTCCATAGGGTGCCCCAGTCCTATTTGTGAGGAAGAAAAATGGTACGCCCAAAATGTGCATCGACTATTGTCAACTGAACAATGTCACAATCAAGAATGGGTATCCTTTACCCAGGATTGATGACTTGTTCGACTAACTTCAGGGATCTAGTTGTTTTTTCAAGATAGATCTCAGATCAGGATACCACCAACTCAGGGTCAGGGAATGTGATATTCCGAAAATAGCCTCCAGAACTCGGTATGGTCACTACAAATTCATGGTTATGTCTTTTGGACTAACCAATACACCTGCAGCTTTTATGGATATGATGAATAGGGTATTCAAGCCGTACCTAAACATATTTGTTATTGTCTTTATAAATGATATTCTGGTTTACTCCAGAGTAGAGGAGGAGCATGTAGACTATCTGATAATAGTTTTGCAAACTCTCAGGGATTGCTAGTCGTTCGCCAAATGTAGCAAGTGTGAATTCTAGCTGAAATCAGTTGCCTTCCTCGGCTATTTGGTCTCTAGAGAGGGTATTCAAGTAGATCCTTAGAAGATAGAATTAGTTAAGGATTGGCCAAGACCTACTTCTCTATCAGAAATCAGGAGTTTCTTGGATTTAGCTGATTATTACAAATAGTTTGTAGAAGGACTCTCCTCCATTTCCTCTCCTTTGATCAGACTAACTAAAAAGAAGGTGAAGTTTCAATGGTCAGATGCTTGTGAGGAGAGTTTTCAGGAGCTGAAGACTCAATTCACTACAGCCCCAATTTTTACTCTGCCAGAAGGTTTAGACAGGTCCATGATCTATTGTGATGCCTCTAGAGTTGGCCTTGGTTGTGTTCTGATGCAACATGGGAAGGTGATAGATTATGTTTCCAGACAACTCAAGGTTCATTAGAAGAACTATCTAACACATGATCTTGAACTAGCAGTGGTGGTATTTTCCTTGAAGATTTAGAGGGATTACCTTTATGGAGTTTATGTGGATGTTTTTACTGACCACAAGAGTTTACAGTATATGTTCAGTTAGAAGGATTTGAATCTTCTTCAAAGAAGATGGCTTGATTTATTAAAAGATTATGATATGAGTGTGTTGTATCACCGGGAAAGGCCAATATGGCGGCTGATGTTGTATCACTGGGAAAGGCCAATATGGTGGTTGATGCCTTTAGTAGGATGTCTATGGGAACTGTTGCTCATATCAAAGAGGGTAAAAAGGAACTGTGGCAAAAGATATCCATAGATTGGCTCGGTTAGGGGTCAAGTTGGTTGACTTAACAGATGGTGGAGTTGTAACCTAGAGTGGGTCAGAGTCCTCCCTGGTGGTAGAGGTTAATCCAAAGCAAGATGAAGACCCAATTTTGCTCATGTTGAAGGAAGCAGTCCTGAGAAAAGAGAAGGAAGCATTCTCTATAGGGGGATATGGGGTGCTCCGTTATCAGGGAAAGTTGTGTGTTTCAAATGTAGATGACTTGAGGTAGCAAGTACTAACGGAAGTGCACAGCTCCAAGTACTCTATCCACCCAGGTGCCACCAAGATGTACCGTGATCTACAAAAAGTCTATTAGTGGAATGGCATGAAAAAGGACATAACAAAATTTATGGCTAAGTGTCCAAACTGCCAACATGTCAAGGTTGAGCATTAGAGACCTAGGAGTATGACTCAGGATATAAGTATTCCTATTTGGAAATGGGAAGAGATACACATGGACTTCATCACAGGCTTACCTCATACTCACCGACAACATGACTCAATTCGGGTGGTTATGGACCAGATGACTAAGTCAGCACATTTCTTACCAGTTAAGACCACTGACAAAGTAGAGGATTATCCTAGACTATACATCTGGGAGTTATTCAGACCGCATGGAGTTCCCTTGTCTACTATTTTCGATAGGGGTACTAAGTTCACCTCGAACTTCTGGAAGTCATTTCAAAAGGGACTTGGTACTCAGGTCAAGCTCAGCATAGCTTTTCATCTACAGACATATGGTCAGGCTAACCGACCTATACAACTTTGAAAGATATGTTGAGGGCTTGCGTGATCAATTCCAAAGGCAGCTAGGCTGATCACCTACCTCTCATTGAGTTAGCATACAACAACAGCTACCACTCCAGTATTTAGATGGCCTTGTTCGAGGCATTGTTTAGCAGGAGGTACAAATCTCCCATAGGGTGGTTTGAGGTTGGTGAAGCTACCATAATAGGACCTGATTTAGTACATGAGGCTATGCAGAAGGTTCAGCTTATTAAGGGATGGTAGAAAACAGCTCAAAGCTGAAAGAAATCGTACGCGGATGTAAATAGAAGGGAGTTAGATTTTAGTGTGGATGATTGGGTATATATGAAAATCTCACCTATGTAAGGGGTGATGAGATTCGGGAAGGAAGGAAAGCTCAGTCCTAGATATTTTGGTCCATGCAGGATCCTAAGACACATTGGCAATTCAACTTATGAGCTAGATTTGCCTATAGTGTTTGCATCAATTCACCCAGTCTTCCATATATCCTTGTCAAAGAAATGCATCAGTGACCCGACCTTAGTAGTGCCTCTAGAGAGTGTTGGGGTAAAGGATCGCCCCTTTTACCAAGAAGCTCAGTTCAAATCCTGTACTATCAGTTTCATAGCTGAGGAATATGGAGGTTTATTCAGTAAAGGTTTTATGGAGAAACCAACAAGTTGAGGGAGCTACATAGGAAGCGGAAGTAGACATGATTGCTGAATACCCTCACTTATTCCCTACCAGCTCAATTTCTGTATCAGGTACTAAATTCCTCCTCAATACTCTATACAGTTCCTTACCCTTTAGCTCTATTCATGTTTTAAGGTGCACTCTTGTAGAATAACTCAATCTATATGTCTATCTTAGTTTGGAGTCAGTCACTCCAACAATCAGTTATTAGTTTTCAGTTTGGTGTTGCGATTCTTTCCCAGTTTCCAGCTTACTTAGTCTTCATTCGAGGATGAGTATTCCCAAGGTGGAGATGTTGTAACACCTCAGAAATCCTTGGGAATAACCCTTCAGACTTAAAATGTGACCATGTAGAAAGATAGAAAAAAGGCCTTAGTACGATCACACTAAGACTGGTAGGATGGTGGTACGAGTCGTACCAGGACTCATAATAGAAGGGTTAGGGAAAACAGTATGGGTGACTAGGAGAAACCACGACTTGATGTCAGGATTCATACCATCATGGTACAAATTGTACTGACCAGTTGTGGAAAAGTTTAGAGAAGAGGTTAGGAATTCTGAAAAAAAACCACGAGGCAAGGTACGACTCATGGTATGAGGGTACGGATTGTACCAACTAGTCGTGATTTCACTCTCAAAGAAATGTGCAAAAGGCTTTAAGGAACTACTAATTGAGGGAAGAATCATAGTAAGATCTCACGGATCGTGGTAGACTTTAATGGAAAACTTCAACAAATGGTTTTGAGTTGGGTCCCTAACCATGGACCCAGTACGTATAGTATGACCTTGGTACTACACGTAGCTTTAGTCGTACCACCTGACGGGCATAAATTTTCATAACAATTTCCAGGGGCATTTTTGTTAAACCCTAAGATCCCAAATACTAATTACATCATATTTACAATTTTTAGAATAGGATTTAGGGGATTAAATGACCCTCTCTCCTCATTCTTTCAAAAACGCATAGCAACTTACCATAAGAACTCGGACAGACTCTTTCAAGAAAGAGTTAGGGCTTCTTCTCCTTCTCAGTGTTCCAGGTGCTTTCTCAAGGATTTTCCTCTAGCTATGTGGGACTTCAACAAGATTTTCCTTTCCCCCTTGTGTCCCAAACTATTTCAGAAATCTTTCCAAATTCTAGCCCTGTAGAAGTTTGAAGCTAGGGCTTTCAATCAGTTAAGAAATTCTTTAAATCTTGTTAAATCTCTAAGTTTGTATGATCATTCCTAGTTGAAATTTATGTCTTAGTTTTATTCTTACTGATTTCCTCCTTAATCTTGAACCTTAGTATGACATTGAATGAAACTTGCATGATTTAGAACTCATATATGAATGCTATGTTGTTATCATATTTTTACGAATTATGAATGTTAGTATAGATACATGAACAAGAAGTTAATGCTTTAGTATGTTCATTCTCAAATCGTGACAGTTTCACATGTGTTTTATGAAACCACGAGGCAAGGTATGACTCATGGTATGAGGGTACGGATTGTACCAACTAGTCATGATTTCACTCTCAAAGAAATGTGCAAAAGGCTTTAAGGAACTACTAAGTGAGGTAAGAATCATAGTAAGATCTCATGGATCGTGGTAGACTTTAATGGAAAACTTCAACTAATGGTTTTGAGTTGGGTCCCTAACCATGGACCCAGTACGTATAGTATGATCTTGGTACTACACGTAGCTTTAGTCGTACCACCTGACGGGCATAAATTTTAATAACAATTTCCAAGGGCATTTTTGTTAAACCCTAAGATCCCAACTCCTAATTACATCATATTTAAAATTTTTAGAATAGGATTTAGGGGATTAAATGACCCTCTCTCCTCATTATTTCAAAAACACATAGCAACTTACCATAAGAACTCAGACCGACTCTTTCAAGAAAGAGTTAGGGCTTCTTCTCCTTCTCAGTGTTCTAGGTGCTTTCTCAAGGATTTTCCTCTAGGTATGTGGGACTTCAACAATATTTTCCTTTCCCCCTTGTGTCCAAAACTATTTCAGAAATCTTTCCAAATTCTAGTCCTGTAGAAGTTTGAAGCTAGGGCTTTCAATCAGTTAAGAAATTCTTTAAATCTTGTTAAATCTCTAAGTTTGTATGATCATTCATAGTTGAAATTTATGTCTTAGTTTTATTCTTACAGATTTCCTCCTTAACCTTGAACCTTAGTATGATATTGAATGAAACTTGCATGATTTAGAACTCATATATGAATGCTATATTATTATCATATTTTTACTCGAATAATGAATGTTAGTATAGATACATGAACAGGAAGTTAATGCTTTAGTATGTTCATTCTCTGAATTACAGTCAGTACTCAATATACTTCAAAAATGTCAGCTAACCAGTTTGGATTTTATCAGTCTTTTGAATTACTCAGTAAATGCAGTAGTATCAGTTTATTAGTTTGGTAGTTATTTTGTAGACTATTACAACGACAAGTCTTAGAACACAATTTCTTTCAGGTCCTTGGACTCTTACGACACTTCAAATAAGTAGTTTTGACTTAGTACTAGGACATCAGTTCGAGCTATTAGCAAGTTAGACATAACTAGGTTTCTAGTGGGAGTAGTACTTAGCACCGAGTCGGCCAGGGTTCAACACACCCAGGTTCCCAAAACTACATAGCCACCATAGGTTATTAGCCCGAATGGGCCCAAAATGGTGATAACTCAGTATAGCCACTATACCATAGAAAGGTATAGTGGGCTTTCTCCGATGGGTGTATAAATCGGACTTCACATTTAGATCACCTGATTATATGTCAGTTATAGTCTCTCCGACAGTATAGTTTAGCCCAGTATAGTCATGATTCTCAGTCCTATCCAGATCTTCAGGTTTCAATCTATTTTTGCAGTATTACAATTAGCTTACTATTATTAAGTATATGTGTGTTTAAGTTCCTTCTCAGATACTCAGTACATTCAAAGTACTGATCGCATACTTTTATATGCTATATCGTTTTATGATATAGGCTCAGGTTGTTACACCCCGTAGAATTCCCGGCACTCAGATGACCTATTCCCACGTTGGTTAAGCATATTTGAAGGCCATACGTGTTGGAGAAAGGCCCAGGAAAAGATCGGACAAGAAGCTCGTCGAACCATCGCGGAAGGAGCCGAGGCAGAGCCCCTCCGCGATGGCAGCGTGTCATGGAGGAGAGGCCTCCGCGATGGCTCCGTGACACGTTGGCCTTGTCCAGGCCCAAGTATATAAAGCCTCACTTCGGTTTTAAATGATAAAAACTTTATAAAATTTCCAGAGAACGCAGCAAAACAGAGGAGGACGAAGAGGGAATATATATTATCGCTCGATTACGCTGCTAAACGCGGCCCAAACTCAAATTAACTCCAGATACGGGGGTATTTAGCGACAGAGAGCATTCCTACGGATTCAGTTTCGCGAAATACGGCCGGCGAATCATCGAGCCACCGAGCCAAGGTAAGTGGAATTGCTCTAAATTAGTTTCTATGTGTCCCTAGCTGTGAAGTGACTATTTCTCCCTTCTGGACCACTGAAAAATAGCGAGTTTTTGACCGTCTTTCGATAAGCCTAAGTTTAGGCTATAAGCTATATCGAAAGTGACGTTGCCTTTTGAAATAAAGTTGTATTTAGTATTGATTGACATATTTATGAATGCAGTTGGGAGAAAACACTTGAAGTACCGGCCGAGCCTCGTCCGACAGACGGATAGCTCAAGAATAAGGTATGTAAAGTTAGTTTCCTCGGCAAGTTAAGTAATATGGAGATAATATAGAAATTTTCAGACCAGTAGAATGTTCAGAAGTCAAGTATTGCATTATTATGAATATTGGTACAATGTGAGAAGCATTGGGTTGTCATGTGTACAAAACCTATTAGTATGATATAGATTCTAACGCAAGTGTTGGAGAGTGCCTAGTATACTCAGTGTGTGATGTGATATGCTATGTTAAGATATTGTTGTGTTCGGTCGAAACCCCGTGAAGTAGTACAGTATCCGTAAAGCATTTCAGAAACAGAATAGCAGACTAAAATGAAGTTTAGAAAGCATGTCAGGAATAGTAAATCAGGTTACTATAGAAAATCAGTATACCATATAGTTCAGCAGAAAGACTATATTGGTACATACATATATAGTACTTCCAGCCTCAGCATGTATTAAGTATGTACATATTTCTATCACTAGTCCAGCATATAGTGTATACAGAAACTTAGTAAACAACAGAGTTTTCAGCAGAAACATTATCTTATATAGCTTTTGCCCAGTACAGTCCGGCAGGAGACTATATTCATATTTATACCTCTTTACCTGCCTCAGCACATATTAAATATGTATAGATCACTATCATTAGCTCAGCATGTAATATATATGACACTTTACACCTATTAGCCTCAGCATGTGAGATACACAGACAGCATTACTAGTTGAGACCGTTGTATTGTTTGGGGTTGGATTACCCAGCTTCCATGACCGCTCCAGAGTTAATAGCTGTATCGACTCGTCCGTTAAAGATGGGATGCCAGTTTCCCCATATTGTGCCTTGGTCGGCCCTTATACACCCCCGTCGAGCGGGTACGCCCGAGGTGTTGATTCAGGAGTCCTTCGGACTCAGGTACAGTTATAGTCAGGGGCTCAGCGAGCCCAAGTGCATACCCAGGGGACCGGCAGGATGCTTACAGCCATTGTAGGAGATGGGATGACCGGGGTAGGGGTATAGATTCTGTGCTGGTTGTAACTCCCGGCTTATGGGGGTCGGGTAAGGTTTGTGTGTGCTATGTTACGTTATTTCATGTTATGCTATGTTATGTTAGATACAAGTAGATCAGCAGTAGCACGATACTTTTCCAGGTATGACTCTTATCCTTTCCAGTAAAGATTGAGAGAAGGTATGATTTACATTATCAGACAGTCAGTCTATTCTCTCTACTTCAGTTTCTTCAGTTATATTATTGTATTCAGACTTTGCTTTCAGTTATTGCTTTACATACTCAGTACCAACGGTACTGACACCCGGTGCGGCGCTGGATTACTTACCTGCAGGTACTGATAGACGAGCAGGTGACACTACGTGATTCCTATCAGCGATCAAGTATTCAGCTCCTGTCATCCGGAGACTGAATTCCAGAGGTGTATTTCAGTTCTTTTGTTATACAGTACGGGTAGGTCGGGGCCCTGTCCCGATCATTTCTATTGCTATTCCTAGAGGCTTGCAGTATGTATATTTCCCTGTGGTCAGTTGAGCCGGTCGTGTGAGGCCGTGCAGTTGTTAGCTGTTAGTACTCTTGCTTCTTTTATGTTGGCCGTGTGGGGCCATAAGTTTGACAGTAGTGGTGACCTTGCCGGTCAGGTAGCCTTCTAGTATTTTACCGCTGAATGCAGATAACTAGACAACATGGTGGCCTTGTCGGCCCGCATAGGCTTCCCTATAGTTGCTTGTTCTGGTCAGCTGTTATTACAGGTACAGAAGGCTATAGGCCAATGGGCCGGAGGCTGTGTTTACAGCCGTTATATAGCCCTTTGTTTCCAGAAATGTGAGTTAGAGCCAGCCAGGCACCAGATGTGCCCAGGCTTAACAGTCCAGCAGGTCAGGTCCTAGTAGGGCACCAGGTGCCAGTCATACCCCCCAAGGCGGGGTGTGACAAACTTGGTATCAGAGCAGGTCGTGTCCCAGGGAGTCTGCAAGCCGTGCTAAGTAGAGTCTTGTCTATGAATGTGTTGTGCACCACATACTACAGGCAGGAGGCTGCGAGGCATAATATGATGGTTACCCTTATTTCTCAGTCAGTCGTGATTTAGAGCGGTACAGTATAGGGTTGAGTCCCTGAGAACTTACCGTATTCTTTGATTACAGATACAAAGGCATATCAGCATTACCCTATCACAGGCAGAAGATCAGAAATAGCAACAGAAGAGAGTATCAGTCAGTTGTATGATAACTACAACAGTAGAAGGAGGTATCAGAGACCTCCCAGCATGATACCTTTATTGGCATTATTCCTAGTATACATTGATAACGTCAGAATAGGGAGTCAGCAGTATAGTGTACATATGAGTTGATTTACTTATTAGTTATATAAGATCTGATTATGATTACAGATAAGGTCAGACCACCAGGTAGGTATAAGAAAGAGAGAAAAAAATGCAGGAATCCCAAATACATCTTTTTGGATATGGTACAGTTGAATGCTTTTATTGTTGTAATAAGAAAAGGGTTATTCCTACCTCTTAAGTTTGATACCAGTATAGAAAAGGAGCATAAGACTTGAGAGGGGGTTGCCGAATCATGCAGTAAGTAAAGATGGGTTGATTGATCCTAGTAAGTAGTGGAAGATATAGAGAGCCCTTATGATTACGTAGGCTGTGCAGACCCTTATGATAACCAGCCAGTAAAGAAAGTAAGATTGTTAGCTTACCCGAAGTAGGGGTAATAGACCTGCTAGTGATGAATGCCTAATAATAGTCAAGTTTGAGCCAGAAAAAGGCCAAGCCCACCATAAAGGCTAACAGATAGCAAGACATACCTGTAAGATTATAGTTATGATCTAGTTGTGACATCGAGAGATATAGAGGTTATGTGAATCCAATGGGCTTGAGTATACGCCCAAAGAATTATAGGCCGAGGCTTGATCAGTAATCTCATTAGCAATGAAAGGTAGGTACCTTGAACCCCAGAGTTCAGTTTAAGTAAGATGAGAGGAAGAAGCAGGAATGTCAGATCTTGTGGGGAAATTAGAACTACCCCGGATTGATAAAGTATCGTATTAGGGATTAAGCCTCGGGTTGACAGTAAGATTGCGGTTCAGAATACCGAAGGGTGTCCATTATAGAAAAGTTAAGAAGTTACTGATACAGCAATTCTAATCCAGTGTAGCCTAGAGATAAGGCCCAGCAGACAGTTATGGGCTCTCAATATATGCCTAGTAAGGCTACAGGATTCGAGCGTCGACCCCCACCTCGCAGAGTGGCAGGATTTTAAATAGCAGACAATAACTAGAATGTTTATGTTTGTTACTTTCAGAATGGGGTGACAATGCAATGAAATGATAAGTCAGGGTAGAAGATATTATTAGGCCGTAAGAAGCAATGTATCATGTACGATATGAGATTCAGCAGAGCATGTCAGAAATTATGAATTACTGTAGGAATCAGTACATATTGTACGTAGCCAGCGATATATAGATATACATATAATAGATAGGTTGTGAGTGGCTGCCTATAAGGGCTACAATCACAGATGTTGATTAGTAATAGAAAGCCTATACAAATTGCATTGGGGGACCAAAAAAAAGAAAGGAGAAGAAAGAGGGAGAAGAAAGAAAGAAAAGAAGAAGAGAGAGGGCGGATTAAGTGTGAGTTACGTATGAAGTCATAAAAACTATCTCAGTTTTCAGTTATTAGATTAACAGACTTAGGTGTTGTTGTCAGATTTAGGCTCTAGGAGCTTACCAGAGTTATTGACCTAAGACAGATGGCTAGATGATAAGGGCGCAGTTAGACAGTCTACCGACCAGCTGTCGCCTGCATCAGCAGGGAGGCATCCCTAAAGATCGGTAACAGTAGTGCATGTGCTGGAACCAGGATTAGAGACCAAATAGGCAAATTTCAGAGATTAGCAATACCAGAATTGTTCCAGCATGCTAAGTGGTCATACGTCGTTTTCCCAGCCTCGTGGGCGACAGTCAGCCTTAGTCAACCTAGCAGTTGTTATGTAGAACACCTCATAAGTCAGCCGGCCGTCCCAGTCAGAATACCCATGGGTACCCCAAGGAAGGGTCCACATCAGCAGTCAGCGATAGACTAGTATTTCAGCTGGTTTTCGTAAGGTATTTAGATACAGAGCCCTAGTAGAGGGCCAGTATTTACATAATAGCTCATAAGACCGAGAATTCCCCAGAATAGCAGTATAAATCCAAGTGGATACACACAAGGTGTAAGAAATTAACAGTACCCTGCTAGCATAGTGTTTATTAAGACCAGGGGATCATTAGACTCCCCGTGGAGATCCAGAGATTGATCGCCTGGGAGTAAGTTGATTAAGTCCAGCCTTACAGTAGTTTAAGCAAAATAACAGAGCAATTAGATGCCCACGAGTTGGCGGTGATGCACGAACTATAAGTACTCAAGTAGTATAGTTAGAGCATTACTAGACTAATGTCACATTTGGGTCATTCAACCCGACTATTTAGTCATTTAAGATTATGTAGCCAGATCATTAGAGGTCATGGTCAGTATTAGGACCCTCTGATCAGATAAAGGCACAAGGTGCGCAGACAGTCGTTCAGGTTATCCCAGTAACAAGTAGCCTTAGCATTCGGCCAGAAGGCCAGATAAGCTCTGTCTATACCGGTAGATTACTTGTCAGATTCTCCGGCATAATAAACCAGTATGACCATTAGTTATATGCCAATTCCTTGTAAATGTGAATTTTAGCTAAGTTTAGTAGCCTTTTTGGTCACATGGTGTCGGAGGCTGGTGTACAGATAGATACACAGAAAAATCGAAGTAATGAGGACCTAGCCTGGACCTACCACTCCGATCGAAGTACGCAATCCCTGCGGTTATCCGGGTACTGCAGAGGGTCCGTGGAAGGATTTTCCACCTTAGCAGCACCTCTGACTAAGTTGGCACAGAAGGCAGCGAAGTTCCACTAGACTGAGGCGTGTAAGCAGAACTTCCAAGAGTTAACAACCAGGTTAACCGCAGCCCCAGTGTTAGTATGGCCAGAAGGTACAGAGGGTTGGTGCAGCATGGTAAAGTAAAAGTTTATACTTTCGAGCAATTGAAGAAACGTGAGAAGAATTATCTTACCCAGGATCTGGGTATCACCTAGTTAGCTACAGTAGCTTATGCCGGAAGAAGCAAGAATTTTGTGTCACCCGGGAAGGGCTAATACGGTAGTAGATGCCCTTAGCCGTAGATCTATGGGGAGTTGGCATACTTGCCGCCTGAACAGCCGGAATAGACCCAAGAATTTCACTAGTTAGCTGGTTTAGCCGTTCACATAGCAGAAATAAAAAGATAACAGAACGATAATACAGAATATCGCAGCATTGTCGTTAGTGGTGGAACTAAAGAAACGGCAGTATAGAAACCCTAGCCAGGTTTAACTTGAACACAAGGTTCAGTAAGGAGAAGTGACATATTTTCAGATAACCGGGGATGAAATGTGGCGATATAAAGGCTGCATGGCGCTCCAGATATTTTGGGGCATCGTCAGCAGTTTATGAGTAAGGCGCATTACGCCCGCTATTCTCTTCATCCCGATACGACAAAGAAGTACCATGACATTAAAAAGAACTACTGGTAGCCCAGTGTCCTAACTGCCAACAGTTGAAGGCAGAATATCAGAAACCAGGCAGGTTAATTTAGAACATAGCTGTCCCTCTTTGGAAATGAGAAGCGATGAATATGAATTTTGTAGCAAGATTACCCCGTACTAAACACATACATGGCTCTATATGAGTGATAAGTGACAGATTGACAAAAACCAGCTCATTTATTGCCAGTAAGAACTACTTTCTCGGCCGAAGATTATGCTGAGTTGCATATCAGAAAGATAGTCAGATTACATAAAATACCAGTATCCATTATTTCAGACAGAGGAGAACACTTCACAGCTAGATTCTGGCAGTCATTTCAGAAGAGTTTGGGAGCGCAGATTAATTTAAGCGCAACGTTCTATCCTCAGACAGATGAGCAGGCTGAGCGCACAATTCAGACGCTCGAAGACATGTTGCGAGCGTGTGTGCTAGATTTCAGTAATAGCCAAAATGAGCATTTACCATTAATTGAATTTGCCTCCAGAATTAGAATCCATTCATCCGGTCTTCTATGTAACTATGTTGAGGAAATGCATAGGAGACCCGTTCAGAGTAGTCCTAGTCTAGAATATCCAGGTTACGAAAAAGCTGTCCTGCAAAGAGGTTCCAGTAGCTAGCCTAGACAAACAGATTCGCAGATATGAGGACTAGATATCCTCACCCATTTAAGCGACAGGTATGTCCGTATTATTGCTATGTAATATCTTATGGTCCTGTATGTATAAGTGAGACAGATTGATATTTAATTATCCAGTGGATCGGGCAGTGCCTGTGTTGGACTTTTCTGCATTTCAAGTTTTTGCGGTAGTCCATATTACAGGGGAAACTATACCGAAATTCTTCCAGAAAATAAAGTAATCAGTCCTCTAGATAACAGTATACATTCGAGGACGAATGTTTTTAAGGGGGGGAGAATGTTACACCCCGTAGAATTCCCGGCACTCAGATGACCTATTCCCACGTTGGTTAAGCATATTTGAAGGCCATACGTGTTGGAGAAAGGCCCGGGAAAAGATCGGACGAGAAGCCCGTCGAACCATCGCGGAAGGAGCCGAGGCAGAGCCCCTCCGCGATGGCAGCGTGTCATGGAGGAGAGGCCTCCGCGATGGCTCCGTGACACATTGGCCTTGTCCAGGCCCAAGTATATAAAGCCTCACTTCGGTTTTAAATGATAAAAACTTTATAAAATTTCCAGAGAACGCAGCAAAACAGAGGAGGACGAAGAGGGAATATATATTATCGCTCGATTACGCTGCTAAACGCAGCCCAAACTCAAATTAACTCCAGATACGGGGGTATTTAGCGACAGAGAGCATTCCTACGGATTCAGTTTCGCGAAATACGGCCGGCGAATCGTCGAGCCACCGAGCCAAGGTAAGTGGAATTGCTCTAAATTAGTGTCTATGTGTCCCTAGCTGTGAAGTGAATATTTCTCCCTTCTGGACCGCTGAAAAATAGCGAGTTTTCGACCGTCTTTCGATAAGCCTAAGTTTAGGCTATAAGCTATATCGAAAGTGACGTTGCCTTTTGAAATAAAGTTGTATTTAGTATTGATTGACATATTTATGAATGAAGTTGGGAGAAAACACTTGAAGTACCGTCCGAGCCTCGTCCGACAGACGGATAACTCAAGAATAAGGTATGTAAAGTTAGTTTCCTCGGCAAGTTAAGTAATATGGAGATAATATAGCAATTTTCAGACCAGTAGAATGTTCAGAAGTCGAGTATTGCGTTATTATGAATATTGGTACAATGTGAGAAGCATTGGGTTGTCATCTGTACAAAACCTATTAGTATGATATAGATTCTAACGCAAGTGTTGGAGAGAGCCTAGTATACTCAGTGTGTGATGTGATACGCTATGTTAAGATGTTGTTGTGTTCGGTCGAAACCCCGTGAAGTAGTACAGTATCCGTAAAGCATTTCAGAAACAGAATAGCAGACTAAAATGAAGTTTAGAAAGCATGTCAGGAATAGTAAATCAGGTTACTATAGAAAATCAGTATACCGCATAGTTCAGCAGAAAGACTATATTGGTACATACATATATAGTACTTCCAGCCTCAGCATGTATTAAGTATGTACATATTTCTATCACTAGTCCAACATAGAGTGTATACAGAAACTTAGTAAACAACAGAGTTTTCAGCAGAAACATTATCTTATATAGCATTTGCCCAGTACAGTCTGGCAGGAGACTATATTCATATTTATACATCTTTACCTGCCTCAGCACATATTAAATACGTATAGATCACTATCATTAGCTCAGCATATAATATATATGACACTTTACCCCTATTAGCCTCAGCATGTGAGATACACAGACAGCATTACTAGTTGAGACCGTTGTATTGTTTGGGTTTGGATTACCCAGCATCCATGACCGCCCCAGGGTTAATAGTAGTATCGACTCATCCGCCAGAGGATGAGGATACGTCACTCTACAGAGTGATATGCCGTCTCACAAGGGGACGAAGATGGGATGCCAGTTTCCCCATATTGTGCCTTGGTCGGCCCTTATACACCCCCGTCGAGCGGGTACACCCGGGGTGTTGATTCAAGAGTCCTTCGGACTCAGGTACAGTTATAGTCAGGGGCTCAGGAAGCCCAAGTGCATACCCAGGGGACCGGCAGGATGCTTACAGCCATTGTAGGAGATGGGATGACCAGGGTAGGGGTATAGATTCTGTGCTGGTTGTACCTCCCGGCTTATGGGGGTCGGGTAAGGTTTGTGTGTGCTATGTTACGTTATTTCATGTTATGCTATGTTATGTTAGATACAAGTAGATCAGCAGTAGCACGATACGTTTCCAGGTATGACTCTTATCCTTTCCAGTAAAGATTGAGAGAAGGTATGATTTACATTATCAGACAGTCAGTCTATTCTCTCTACTTCAGTTTCTTCAGTTATATTATTGTATTCAGACTTTGCTTTCAGTTATCGCTTTACATACTCAGTACCAGCGGTACTAACGCCCGGTGGGTCACTGCATTACTTGCCTGCAGGTACTGATAGACGAGCAGGTGACACTACGTGATTCCTGTCAGCGATCAAGTATTCAGCTCCTGTCATCCGGAGACTGAATTCCAGAGGTGTATTTCAGTTCTTTTGTTATACAGTACGGGTAGGTCGGGGCCCTGTCCCGATCATTTCTATTGCTATTCCTAGAGGCTTGCAGTATGTATATTTCCCTGTGGTCAGTTGAGCCGGTCGTGTGAGGCCGTGCAGTTGTTAGCTGTTAGTACTCTTGCTTCTTTTATGTTGGCCGTGTGGGGCCATAAGTTTGACAGTAGTGGTGACCTTTCCGATCACGTAGCCTTCTAGTATTTTACCGCTGAATGCAGATAACTAGACAGCATGGTGGCCTTGTCGGCCCGCATAGGCTTCCCTATAGTTTCTTGTTCTGGTCAGCTGTTATTATAGGTACAGAAGGCTATAGGCCAATGGGCCGGAGGCTGTGTTTACAGCCGTTATATAGCCCTTTGTTTCCAGAAATGTGAGTTAGAGCCAGCCAGGCACCAGATGTGCCCAGGCTTAACAGTCCAGCAGGTCAGGTCCTAGTAGGGCACCAGGTGCCAGTCATACCCCCCAAGGCGGGGTGTGACACAGGTACCCAACTTCATCACTGCAGCTAGTCTCTCAGTGAATTCCTAGCAGCTTCAGTGGTGATTCCTCATCTACCAAGGGCCAGAGTTCCATTTAAAGTTGTATTTATTTGTTTAGTTTCAAAAATTAGAGTTAGTGGGGGGGGGGAGGGTTTCCTAGAAACTCATCAGTTCATTTTAGAAGTCTTTCAGACAACGTTTATAGATTCATTTTGGGTTTCTACAGTGTATATTAAGACTTTGTAATATAGATCTATTTTTGTTTGTTTCTTTAGTCAACTTCCTCTTATTATTATCTTCAGTTGATATGTCTTAGTAGAAGTATGCTTTATGGGTTTTCTTGGGGTTACTTACGATCCAAAGTACCGTGCCACATCCAGGATTTAAACTCAAATCGTGACAGTTTCACATGTGTTTTATGACTTGTTTTAGCTATCTATGTCTCATTGTTATTACTTGTATGGTTATATTAAACCAATGAAGAGTTGATGAATTGATTATTGAGGATTCGGTTAAATACAACCTGTGATGAGTTGATTATTGAAGATTCAGTTCTAAACAACCTATGATGAGTTAAAAAATTGATTGTTGAGGATTAAGTTATATACATACTTGTGCTGAGTTGGTGAGTTGATTGTTAAATATTGTTATTTGAGAAACTAAGTTGGTCATCTTGGTCGAGTTACTGCCTACATAGTACCACTATAGTGGTACCCTTACCATCATGGCGAGACCGTTGCGTGGTCAAGTCACCACTGCAGTGAGGCCTAATCCAGTGAGTAGGATAACTTTTAACCTCTACCTGAATTATTCTAGATGGCATTTGTCTTGGTGATTATTTATTTCGGTAGCCGTATGTTGTTTGGTTTACTTATATATATGTTATTATTTAAGGTTAGCTTATTATTCCTACCCGTACAAAGTGGTTATACCAATGCTACTCCTGCACTTGTTTTTTGAGTGCAGACTGCCACCTAGGAAGTTCTTCTTGATCCTATCTCTAGCGGACAACGACAACTCGGTAAAAGGGTAAGCCGATTCTTACCCAGGCTACTGCAGATCCTTCTTAGCAGATGTCTATTGTTCCAGACATTGGTTTATGTTTATTTTACTATTTCCACTACTCTTAGAAATGGTTTGGCTAGAGTCTTTGTACAATGACTTTTAATTTCTGGGGATGTAATAAATAGTTTCGCAAGTATTTCTTTCTTATTGCAAGACTTCCGCTATTTGTTATTAAGAGTATTTATTTTAATATATTAGTATGGCATCTGGTTTAATTAGTTAGGACACTATGGTTCACCCATCGGGGAAATTAATATGGGTGCCAATCATGGTCATTTGGATCGTGACAGCACTCCCGCCTGCTCACACAATATACTAATAAGGGAGAGAAACAATAGACTGGACACACTCTTTGCCGCAAAACACCTCTACTCCTCAATAATCTGTGCCCCAACATTGACCAGTACACGGTCCAAAATATAGGCTATCACCAAAGCCTTGTGCTAGGTCACGTTACTATTACTGTTGGAGGGGCAGATCCATTAGGACACGTGGTTCAGCCACCTCTGAGCCTCCACTGTGAAGTGAGTTCCCTTGATGCGAGTATGGGTGATGCCCCAATTATTGACGCCCTCTTGTTCTCCCGCACCAACATATTCACAAGCCACTACCTATTTCCATCTACATCCTTAGCTCGAAACTTGTCCTCTGGGGGACTGGGTGACCCCATCACCTTATTAATGGAGGCGATGCTGATGCTGAAGGTTATCAATCGAACATAAATGATCTAGTCCTGGAGGGACCACTTCACCGTGGGGAGGTGGGCAAAGAATTCCCTCACCATTGCTCATTCATCAAGTAGGGTTGTGCAATCAATGGACCCCACCCCATCTCCTGGAGTCAAGCATAAAATTCTAAAACTTTCTCTACCACATCCTCCATAATAAAACCCCTCTCATGAACAAACCCTTTCACTTTTTTCTCAATGTACCACCATTGACACTGGCTAGAGGCAAACCGGACATAGCCTAAGAAAGTGCTGCTGGAAGACATTATGACATAATATTCCTATAAAAGACTTTACGTCTGATGAATATCTAATAGAAAGGGGCAAGGGACTAAATTAGAAAAAAATTAAAACGGACAACAACATTTTGCCTAAGGGCGTCCACTGTAACGGACTGAGGTTTGCTGCAACGAGACTGCTACAGCAATCGAAGGCCCTCTATAACAGGTCTACTATCGCAAAAGGAGTTCCGGTGCAGTGTAAGTTGTCTTTCCTAGAGAAAACCCTGACCCCAATAATAGAAACCCTTTCCCAAATCGCATTGCACTAATTTTGAACAAATCGGTCCAAAGGCTGACACCCATACACCCACGAACCAACTATTCCAACAAATAGAAACCAAATTAGAGCCTTAGTGGCTTAAAAAGTTTCAAACTACCACCTATCCAAACCACCACAATATCTAGTATAAAGACCCCATGAAAGTAGTAGATCTTATGTAAAGAATGATGTGAATGACTTAGGGACGTAAATACAACTAGAATGCTATGAAATTTCTCTCCCACGAGTATAAGATAAACCCACCCTGACCACCAAATTATCAACTCAAATAAAATCAAATAGGCATGAAAAAAAATCCGTTGTAAGAGTAAACAATGTAAAGAACTTGTAATAATGAAATTACTTAAGAAATTGAGTAGTACTACGCAGTTGTAGAGAGGTTTTGTGATGCTCAAATGTTGCAATATTGGGAAATGAACCAAAGCAACCTTCCCTCTTCCTTTTAATCTTCCACATATTACACTGCAGCAGACTGTGTAATCATCATAGCGAGATCCACATCGCTACAGTGGTCCAGTATATGTCCAGCATGGCAGTTGTGCCTATGTATACCGAAGTTCAATCCCGTTCTCATAAGGGTCACAAAATATCTTGAGTCCTAACTAAGGAAGAGTCCTATAGGTGGCAGCATTAACATAAGAAGATTCTTGAGCAATAAAGAAGCGAAAGGAAATTTCAACTGTGGCAAATATGAAGGGCCCATGGATTAATCTATTAGGTCATAGTAAGAACATAGTAGAGTAAATGCATGCAAGTAAAAAGAACAGTTTCATCCCAAGTGGGAATATAGATAAGGGGTAATTTTATTTGTGTGTAATACTTGTATACCACACCTAGCATTCCTAGGACCTGAAAGAAGGGCGGGGTGGGAGGACCATTAAAAGTTTGGCCTTGTAAATAAGTGAGTAAGATTAGACAGAGGTATAGAAGGGACAAATTGAAGGTAAAACACAATTTATGATTTTTGCCTCAACTTCGTAGGAAATTGTTAACTGAATCACCCAAAGTCATTCGGGA
This sequence comes from Datura wrightii, assembly GCA_035772735.1. Lineage (NCBI taxonomy): Eukaryota > Viridiplantae > Streptophyta > Magnoliopsida > Solanales > Solanaceae > Datura > Datura wrightii. The sequence goes on from JASDFA010000007.1 coordinate 106,655,164, forward strand.
TGAAAAGTTATTTAATTTGTATCTGATGTAACAACCCGCCCGATCATTGTAGATTCTTGACACTATGAGCATAACAATTAAAAATTTTCATGGGTATGATTTTATTCTTGTCATAAAAATGTTTGAGAAAGGTTGGAATTAAATGGAAATAATAAAGAATTTAAGTAGGTCAAAAAGGCAGGCAGAAATGCTAAAGCGGATAATCACTTGCTTGTGGGACTGCTGCAGCAAAGAAGCCATTGCTGCAGCGGATGGTGCAGACCAGAACTCTGTGTTTCAATCTATTTTAAGACCCAATTCCTATTAAAACAAGGCTTAGTTATTAAAAATGTCATGGGGTAAAATTTTGGACATTTTAACCAAGAAAAAAAGAGGGTGACCCAAAAAGAACAAGACTCCACCATCCTCTGCGATGACTTTCTTCAAGAACAAAACTACATCAACGTCTAGGCAGTAGCTTGGCGCCCAAGTAGGTTATGACTTAACTTGAGTTAGACTTTTTTAGCGATTTGTATATGTGTGTAAAATTGATAAACATACAAGTATACTATTATGCCTGTACAAAACCATAAATTGAATAAAGTCTAACATTGAAAGAGTGAGTACCTCGGGGAATAACGTAATTATAGAGTCGAATTAATTATATTAATAATTCCAAGTGATTGAGGTGGTAAGACCTAGTTTGAGGTAGTATCGATGTGTATATTTTGTTAGTATTTTCTCTGTTGTGTGGAGAGGATAACTGGTAGTAAAGACTATTGACGTTGAAAAAAATTTGAAGGAAAGAAAGGACATAGTGGTGTAGACCTATAGCTGATTAAATTAGGAACTAAGCCATGTTGATGAAGAATAAATATTGCATGTGTAATATAACTTGCTAGTGAGATAGTAGTTATATAGGGACGATGATATGCCCCCGTGTAAAATAACTTTAAAAATGAAAATCATAATATTGGTGTAATAATTTATGATATATGCATATAGGAGTGCTGAAGGAGTAAATTTCTTCTAGATCCATGAGCAAAATGATGGAACTGATAAATAATTGAGATTATTATTGTATATACTAGTTTGTGATAGTAATTCTTGTGAAGTGGCACTGCTATGTGAGTTAATGCTAGGAAATTTATGATGTTGTGAATATAAGTGATGAGTAGTTTCATGTGATGATTGATTTGAGAACATGTTAATATTTGTGGTAATGTTTGAGTGATACACCATTCCCTTGAGATGAGAGGCTCGTATCTAAGGCGAGAATCCGAAAGAGTGGCTATGAATATGATGATTGAGTAATAAACCATTACAATGAGATAAGTGGCTCATGCCAGGGGTGAGCCTGAGCGAATAAATATATAGGTGGCTTGTGCTCAAGTTAAGCATCTAGTCGAGAAAATTTGATATGGGTGGCTCATGTCAATAGTGAGCATCCACATGAGCAGATGAGTGGGGCAGGTAGCACGTTGATGCGGTACATAGATTTCTAGAATCCCCTATTGTTCATAACTTGAAGGGAAAACATAAAAACCCTCTAGCATGTGTGTACAGTTATGTGACAGATATGATATTGATGTGCTCATAGATATAAGATAGATGTATGATAGATATGTGATCAAGTTAGATACAAAAAAGGGGACTAATGAGGTACTGGGCTATTTATACTTTTGTATGGACATGATTCCATTGACTTGAGTTGATTTGCCTTATGATTGTAAGATATTTGTGATTTTTAAAAGACTTGTATTACCAAAAAAGGAACCGTATAAGCTGTTGAATATGACTTCTGTGTATGAGCACTTTTAATTGTTAATCCTTAAGATTTGATGAGTGTATAATAAACTCTATTGCTGGGTTGATCCTGACTATGGGGATGGTCTTATAAAAAGGGATAGGGTTAGGACACTGAATATGAAATAATGAGTATATGAGTGAGGACTGATCATAGGTATTATGTATTGATATCGATGTTAGTTGAGTACTAACGATATTAACATTTGAGGATTATCGATTCTACAAGACATGACAATGGTAGATTTTATCTAAAAATAGGCACGTGTAAATATGATTGTTTGGAGGTGAGGTAATAATGAGATAAATGTGTTAGAAGTGTGAGGTGCCCTATTCTTGAGCTACTGGCTGACAGGGGTACCGCTACAGTGGTGGGATTTCTGTTGTAGTGAGATTGCCATAATAGTCGGAGTACCGCCACAACGTTGGTGATCTTGAATATGGGGTAGGGCTCCTAGGTAAGGACTCATTAAAATACAAGGAGATTAGTGTTAACTTGACGACTTAAGGATCGATACCCCCAATTTATCAAAGGGTTTACTATAATTATTTAGTTAAATTATTTCCTGTTGATATTAGTTTTATACTACGTTTTGTGAGCTAATCTTAGTCGGCTGATGATGCTTGCCAGTATGTGTGGTGTACTGGTACTACTCTATCTAGGCCTTTTTGGGTGTAGGTTGTGGCAAGTAATGAAGCTTCATGAATAAAGTGCTGACACTCCATATCAGCTTCAACATTTCTTTCCTCAAGAGAAGCAGTGTCTTTTATTGTCATAACTCATATAAGAGCTTTTGTACATGTCTAGACTAGGTCCTTCAGAATTATTGGTAGCATTTTTAAACGAAATTGTAGAATACTTAGCATAAAATTATGTTTACAAGAAATTGTTAGTTGCTATTAAGAAGATGTTTTCATATGAAATTTAAGTCATACAAAGGGGTTCTCCTATCGTTTTAGAGTTAATTAGGTTCCTGCATGATCTGTTAAATTAGGTCATGTCACCCGATGTGAAAATAGAGAGCACGTAACTGAAGATGGGCATATCCAAGAGGTATTTCCAGATGAGAAACCTTTTGCTCTTTAGCCTACAAAGGTGACTTTTTATATGGATCTTGTTAACTTGATAGTGAGAGGAGTCTATCTTCCTAATTAAAACATGCATCAGAGGAAAAAGTTGTATTATGATTCTTGCTTAATGTGTCCAATGAGCCAAATTGATTCAAGAAGGGTCCTTACGATCTTATTAGGAATTTATCACACAAAATAAGGTCAATAGAGTTCTAGAAATATGTAACACATCGCCATATATGGGACATCATAGTGGGGACTATACAACATCAAAGGTTCTTTAATATGGCTTTTATTAGCCCATATCGCTCAAATATGCCTGTGGCTTTTTAAGGCATTGTGAAAGATGATAGGGTGTCACTGCTCGAGTCAACACCCTAGATGAGAAACGGTACTTAGGATCACAAGTGACCCCATGCTAACCCCTCACATAGCATACTACTAATACTCTGAATACAATTTGAAATCTATAATCGGAAGCTTTATAAGTCATAACTGAACAAAATACTTTTAAGTGAAACAAGACATCTGATAACATACTAAAATTTATGCAACTGCTATAAAATAACTGAATTACTAACTCTATCTGAAAGCTATCTAAGAATTGATGAGTTGCTGGGAAAAGCTCCCAGCTAACTTGAAGGTTTGAACTAAAATATCAAAATATAATAAACAGGAAATAAAACTATAGCCCTCGACAAATGAGGACTCACCACTAAACTCTGCTGATTTTCGTCGGAGAAGGACTACTGATTATGTTGAGACTGAGAACCTGTGCCTGTATCATAATATGATACAACATAGAGGGTATGCATTAGTACCTTGAATCTACTGAGTAAGTGAGATATGATATGAATATAAAGATACTGAGAATCTGTAAGTTGAACTGACAGAACATGACCATAACTGGAATCATAAACACTTAAAGCATCTAAAAAATTGATAATGCTGTAAGTACTAATAACTATCTGAAGTTCATATGTAGATCATTAAAGCTTAAAGACTAGACTGAACTGAAGACTATGACTGTACTGGAATAAGCTATTATATGCTATACAGTGGGATAGACTTTAACAGAAATGTAACCACGTTAGCTAAACGTGGATTCCGATGTGTACCCCCCATCTGGAGAAGGTCCACTATACCTTGCCAGGGTATAGTAGCTGAGCTGGGTTATCACTATCTGATGCCCATTAGGGCTTATAACCTATGATATCAATGTAGTTCTAGGAACCTAGGTGCGTTGAACCCTGACTCCGCTTGGTGCTAAGTCTTACTCCCACTGTAAATTCTAATTATGTCTAACTAGGCTGATAACTTGAAACTAATGTACTAAGACTTAAGTTAGAACTACTTGTATGGAAGTGTTTTGAGAGTCTAAGGACCTGAAAACAACTATGTTCCAAGACTCGTTAGAGCTACTTTATTTGAAAGTGTAGTAACAGTCTAAAGAACAACTCACAAACTGATAACTTGTACTACTGAGGTTACTGAGTTTCTTAAGACTAAAAGTTTAGATATTTCCGTAGAAAACTGAGTATACTGAGTGTTGACTAAGACTATGAGACTAGGTAAATCAAAGACTAATTTCTAATCATGTATAAGTACTAACATTGGTAATTTAAAAGGAACTATTCTGTCAAACAATATTCATGTCTGAATTCTGAATTATGCAAGTCCCATTCAAATCACATCTAGAGATTAGGGATAAAATTTACACTGTATGAAATGAGATACCAAGCATGAATTTCAACTAATAATAATCTTTGAAAAATATAAGGAGTTATAACAAAGAGGAAAATCATAATCTGTTTGAAGAACAACCCTAGTTTCGACTGTCTATAGGGCTGGAATTAACAAAAATTCTATAAGAATTTTGGGACACAAGGTGAACGAAATTTCCTTGTTGGAATCCCACATACCTAGAGGAGAAATTTCTATGAGAAAACACCTGGAAATCTTGGAAAAGATTGCAGCCCTAGCCTTTGCTCTAAGAAAGCTATCTAGAACTTCTACTTATTGAGTTTGAGGAATGAGAGAATAATGAGAGGGAAAAGTCAATCAAACCATTTAATTCCCCTATAAATGTACCCAAAAATATGTAGTTTAGGGATCAAAATAGTTGAAAGTTACAAAAAATTCCCTTTGAAGAAAGTCTGGAAAACTGCCCCTCAAGATCCAACGGGTCACACAACGGGTCGTTGGTCGTGACCACGACCCGTTGGGACCAGTCATTGGTCCTAGGGATGGAAGTTTCCCTCTTCCGTACCCTCACATAGAGGACACAACGACACTTTGGTTGAACCAACTGGTCGTTGTCACCGCTCGTTCTAGCCATTGGATATTACAAATGGTTTTTGGACTGAACCCACAGATAGAAATAACAACTCATTGGATAGAACAATGGGTCTTTCACTCATTGTTACTGGAAGCAATTTTTGGAAAAATATTTCTGAACTCTACCTAGAGACTCACAAAACAAGTCATTACACCATATAATGACTCGTTGTCTGGCTCGTTGGTTTCTGGGAAAGGTCTAGGTAGGTTTTTGTACTAGGAGACAACGAGTGACAGTACGACTTGTTACTCCTCACAATAGGTTGTTCCATGTCTCATTGGTTCCTAAATGTAAACTTAAAGGTCTGATAATGACTTAGACAATGGGTCATTATTGCTGATAACGACTCTTTTTATGGGTCGTTCTGAGACAAAATTTTAGGTTCCTTTCTTTTTTTTTTTCCGGCTAAGTCTAGGTTTTGGCCTAAGAAACTTTTATGGTGTTCAATATCTCCCCCTTGGGATCATTCATCCTCGAATAAAGGATAAATAAGCTAAAAGACTAGGAAATGAGCTAAATTTCCAAACTGAAAACTATAAACAGGTTTTTGAAGGTGTGACTAACTCCGGACTGAGATAGACATACTTACTATAGTTATACAGCTATGACGCATATTTAATCATGAACAATTCTGACAAGTATGGAACTGAATGGAGTATTGAGGAGTGACTTAATACCTGACACTAAAGCTGAACTGGAAGGGAATAAATGAGGATATTTAGCCATCCTGTCTGCTTTTGCTTCCCATGTAGCACCCTCATCTAGCTGGTTCCTCCAAAAGACCTTTACTAAAGCAACCTCTTTTTTTCTCATGTTACGAACTTGACGGTCTAGGTGCTGAACTGGAACATCTTCATAAGAGAGACTTTCCTTTACATTAACAGTCTCTAGAGGCACTACTGAGGTCGGGTCTCTAATGCATTTCTTCAGCATGGACACATGGAAGACTGGGTGCATCGATGCTAATTCCGTAGGCAACTCTAGCTCATTAGCCACATTCCAATGCGTCTCAAGATTCTGTAAGGGCTGATATACCTGAGACTGAGCTTTCCTTTCTTCTTCAATATCATCACTCCCTTGGTAGGTGATATTTTTAGGTATACCCAATCATCTATAGCAAAATCCAACTCCCTTCTCCTCACATCTACATATGATTTCTGTCAGCTTTGAGCCGTTCTCAGCCGTTCCCTAATAATTTAAACCTTCTTCATGGTCTTATGTACTGAATCTGAACTTATCAAGGTAGCTTCACCAACCTCAAATCACCCTATAGGAGATCTGCACCTCCTACCATATAATGTTTTGAACGGGGCCATCTGAACGCTAGAGTGGTAATTATTGTTGTATGCAAACTCAATGAGAGGTTGGTGAAATCATCCCAACTACCCTTGAAATCAATCATGCATGCCCTCAACATATCTTCCAAAGTCTAAATAGTTCGCTCAGCCTAGCCATCTGTCTGTGGGTGGAAAGCTATGCTGAGCTTAACCTGAGTACCAAGTCCTTTCTGGAATGACTTCCAAAAAGGCAATGTCAACTGAGTACCCCTATTTGAGATGATAGATAAGGGAAATCCATATAGTCTGACTAGCTCCTAGATGTATAGCCTAGTTTAATCATTTGCTGAATTTGTGGTCTTAACTGGAAGGAAATATGCTAACTTAGTCATCTGATCCATGCCACCCAAATTGAGTCATGTTGATGGAGAGTGCGAGGTAAACTTGTGAAGAAGTCCATATTTACTTCTTCCAAATTCCAAGTAGGAATACTGATATCTTGAATCATACCCCTAGGTCTCTAATGTTCAACTTTGACCTATTGGTAGTTTGGACACCTAGCCACAAATTCTGCAATGTCCTTCATGCCATTCCACCAGTAGACTTCCCGTAGATCACGGTACATCTTGGTGGCACCTGGATGGGTAGAGTAGCTAGTGTTGTGAGCTTCCATTAGTATCCACTACCTCAAATCTTCTACCTCTGGAATGATCTTGGGCAGAATTCCATGCCCAAGTGATACTCAAATGCTTCATTTCGACTTGTTTATCTAGCGTTATGTATATTCTCATGTGATTTTTAGTTAAATGTGAATTTATACTAACCAACATGATTAGTGTTGTTTTGCAGGTAAAAGGAAATTTTGGGAAGCTAATATACATGTTGGTGAAGATCGGGAATGGACTTGGAAACAAGGAGTGGAAAATGACTAGGGAGAGTAGCAAAAATAAGGGCTCCGCGATGGAGCCGTGTCACGCTGCCATCGCGGAGGCATTCTTCCTCAGATGAATTAATTTTTCCAAATTCCAGTGGAGGTTCGCATTACCTCCGTGACACAGAGGCAGTGCTCCACGATGCACTCCGTGTCACGTCGAGTGTAATTACCTGGAACCTCAAGTTCAAGTGAAGGTGCGCGATAGCACTGTGGCACGGAGGCAAGGCTCCGCGATGCAAGCCATACCACGTTGAGGTGCATTTGCCTGGTAGCCGACTTCCAGTGAGGGTCCGTGATACCCCCGTGGCACGGAGGGAGTGCTTCGCGATACACTCCGTGCCTCGTTGCTTGTTATTCCGGGAAAAATTCTCAAAAGTATAAATAGCCCACTTAGGTTTTATTTTAAATATTCTGACTTGGTTGAGCAAGAACGTGGGTTACAGGCAGTTTAGAGGACAAAAATTCTAGGGTTCTTCTCTTTCTCTTTCTCTTTAATCTTAATTGTTTGTATGAATTCTACTTATTTGATGATGTTTTATTCACAAATGAGTGGCTAAATTCACTTCCTGCTGAGGTTAAGAACAATTGTAGTGGAATGTAATTGTTGATCATTTCAGTTTTCATCTTTTCTTCAAAGGTTGTTCTATCAATTCTTGTTTTTACTGCATTAATATTTGGCCAATTTTAATGTATATCTGGAAATCCAATTTTGATTTTGAAAAGGAAAGAAATTGGAAAGATGTGAATTGGTAGGATATGATCTTTTGTTAGCTGTAGAAAAATTGAGAAAAGATTTACATTCAGAATAGAAATATATCTGAAAGTCTTGTTAGTCAATTAAGGAATCGTTATTTATATCTAGAGCATGAAATCTTTTATCACAGAAATGTAGATTAAGGTTCATGATTCTTAAATTGGATAGGAGTCGAAAGATCCAATCCATAGGCAATAATTCTTGACTAGCAACCGAAGAAAAGATTAGTTGAATTGAATTGATAAATTGCTTCCCTGCATGTTTGTTTTAACCTCAGCTTGCTCATTACTATTGTTCAGACACAAATTGTAATCTTAACTTAGATTTTTATCACGTAGTAAGCTTTAACTCTCAAAACATTATTTATTTGGTTGTCTGCATTCATAAAGATAGAGTTCACTAACGCTTAAGTTAATTATTACTGTAGTTCAGTCCCTGTGGGATCGATACTTGGCTTGAAATAAGCCACTTTACTACTTGTTCGACCATGTGCATTTGCATGTAGTCACCACAACATCGAACAAGTTTTTGGCACTGTTGTCGGGGACTGGCAATTGGTAAATTTATTTTCTTAGTGTTAGTTTACAAATTCTATATAAGTGCTGACAACTTGATCTTAGCCTATCTCTTGCAGATATTGAATCCTTCTAAACGCTGGCAAGAGATAAGGAGTTGGTGGATTCATATATAGAGCCAGAGAGACAATTTCATCGTCAAAGAAGGGAAGCTCTAGAGAAGAAGCTGCAGTTGCTAAGACAGGCAATTCTGGAGCAACAACAGAATTCACCACTTGTGAGGGCAGCTTTAGTGCCTGAGGAAATGGCAGCAAGGCCGGTTCACAAAGTGGCAACCCCACATGCAAACAATGTTACGTCTAGTATTCGCAGACCAGAGCCAGGAGGGAGGTTTGAGCTTAAACAGAACATGGTGCAGTTGTTGCACACCAGCGGGCAATTCACAGGTCTCCCTCATGAAGATCCACAACAACATCTCCAAAACATTTTGGAGATAAGTGACACTTACATCCCTACTGGAGTATCATCCGATTACGTGTGGCTTACATTATTCCCATTTTCATTATTGAGGGAAGCAAAGAGGTGGTTGAAAGTTGAACCACCTAACTCTATCACCACTTGGGATGATCTTGCAAGAAAGTTTTTGATACGATTCTTTCCATCTGGGAAAACAGCAAGACTTAGAAGTTAGATTCTAAGTTTTAAACAAAGAGAGGGTGAGAATCTGTATCAAGCTTGGGAAAGGTTCAAATCAATGTTAAGGGATTGTCCTCACCATCACCAGTCCAATGATGTGTTGGTTGATTTTGGGCAGAATTATATTCCCAAGTGTTGCTCAAATGCTCTATTTCGTCTTATTTATCTATCGTTAATTGTATATTCTCATGTGATTTGTAGTTAAAATGTGAATTTATACTAACCAACATGATTAGTGTTATTTTGCAGGAAAAGTGTAATTTTAGGAAGCTAAGTTGCATGTTGGTGAAAATCGGGAATGGACTCGGAAGCGAGCGGTGGAAAAGGTCAAGGAAAAGCAATAAATATAGGGGCTCCCCGATGGAGCCGTGTCACGCTGCCATCGCGGAGGCAGTCTACCTCGGATGATTTATTTTGGCAAATTTCTAGTGAAGGTTCGCAACGGCACCATGGCACGTTGGCCAAGCCCCGCGTTACATGCCTTGGCACGTTGCCTATATTTACCTGGAACATAAAATTCCAGTGAGGGTCCGCGTTTGCACCGTGTCACGGAGGCAGTGCTCCGCGATGCACTCCGTGACATGTTGCTTGTTATTCCGGGAAAAATTCCCACTAGTATAAATAACACACTTAGGTTTATTTTTAATTATTTTGACTGAGTTGAGCAAGAACGTGGGTCACAGGCAGTTGAGGAGACGAAATTCATCGGGTTCTTCTCTAACTCTTTCTCCTTTATTTCAATTGTTTGTATGATTTATACTGATTTGATGATGTTTAATCCACAAATGAGTGGGTAAATTCACTTCTTGCTGAGGTTAAGAACATTTGTAGTGGAATGTAATTGTTGATCATTTTGGTTTTTCATCTTTTCTACCATGGTTGTTCTATTAATTCTTGTTCTTACTGCATTAATGTCTGGCCAATGTTAATGTATATCTAAAAAATCCAATTTTATCTTGAAAAGAAAAGAAATTGGAAAGTTATGAATTGGTAGGATATGATCTCTTCTTAGTTTGGGAAAATTGAGAATTGATTTACCTTTAGAATAGAAATATATCTGAAAGTCGTATTAGTCAATTAAGGAATCGGTTTCGTATGGCTAGAACATGAAATTCTTTTATCACATAAATGTTGGTTGAAGGTTCATGATTCTTAAGTTGGGTAGAATACGAAAGTTTCTCTCCATAGGCAATAATTATTGACTAGCAACCGAAGGAAAGATTAACCGAATTGTATCGATAAATTACTTCCCTGCATGTTCGTTTGGCCTCAGCTTGCTCATTACTATAGTTCAGACTCATTTTATCATTTTGTCTTAGATTAGTATAACTTAGGAAACAAACTCTCAAAATCCTCTTTAAAATTGTTGTCTGCATTGTTAGAGTTAGAGTTCGTTAATACTTAATTTGATTATTACCTTGGTTCAGTCCTTGTGGGATTAATACTGTTATACCCCGTAGAATTCTCGGCACCTAAATGACCTATTCACACGTTGGTTAAGCATATTTGAAGGCCATACGTGCTGGAGAAAGGCCCGGGAAAAGATCGGACGAGAAACCTGTCGAACCATCGCGGAAGGAGCCGAGGCAGAGCCCCTCCGCGATGGCAGCGTGTCACGAAGGTGAGGCCTCCGCGTTGGCTCCATTACACGTTGCCCTTGTCCAGGCCCAAGTATATAAAGCCCTACTTCGGTTATAAATGATTAAAACAATTGTAAATTTCCAGAAAACAGAGCAAATCGGCAGAGAAGGAAAAAGGAACGAAGTAGTAATATAATTTTCGTCCGATTACGTTGCTAAACGTTGTCCAAACTCAAATTAACCTCAGATACCGAGGTATTTAGCAGCAGAGAGCATTCCTACGGATTTAGTCTCATGAAATACGGCCGACGAATCGTCGAGCCACCGAGCTAAGGTAAGTGGAATTGCTCTAAACTAGTGTCTATGTGTTCCTAGCTGTGAAGTGAATATTTCTCCCTTCTGGACCTTTGAAAAATAGCGATTTTTCGACCGTCTTTCGATAAGCCTAAGTTTAGGCTATAAACTATATCGAAAGTGACGTTGCTCTTTACAATAAAGCTGTATCTAGTATCGACTGACATATTTATGAATGCAGTTTGGAGAAAATACTTGAAGTACCGGCCGAGCCTCATCCGACAGACGAATAGTTCAAGGATAAGGTATGTAAAGCTTGTTTCCTCGGCAAGTTAGTAATCTTGGTATAGTAAGGTAGTTTAACGGCCAGTAGAATGTTCAGAAATCAGGTGTTATGCTTATTATGAATGTTGATACGATATCAGAAGCATAGAGTTATAACTTGCGTGCAACTAGCTAGCATGATATGGATTCTAATATAAGTATTAGAAACTACACAGCATGCTCAATACGTGATGTGACACAGAACGTTAGGATAATATCATATTCAGTTGAAACCCAGTAAAGCAATGTAATATCTGTAAGACATCTCAGAAATAGAATGATAAGTTAAAATGAGGTTAGAAAGCATATTAGGAATAGTAAATCATGTTACTATAGAAACTCAGTATGCAACATAGTTTTCAGCAGAAACATTATATCTTGTTCAGCATTAGCCCCAGTATAGTCTGGCAGAAGACTATATGTAAATATATATACTATTACCAGCCTCAGCATGTACTAAGTACGTACATATCACTATCACTAGTCTAGCATATAGTATATACAATACTTTACCACTATTAGCCTCGGTATGTGAGACATGCAGATAGTATTACTAGTTGAGACCGTTGTATTGTTTGGGGTTGGACTACCTAGCATCCATGACTGCCCCAGGGTTGATAGCTGTATCGACTCGTCCGCCAGAGGACGAGGATACGTCACTCTACGGAGCGGTATGCCATCCCACAGGGGACGAAGATGGGATGCCAGTTTTCCTCATATTGTGCCTTGGTCGGCCCTTATACACCCCCGTTGAGCGGATACGCCCGGGGTGTTGATTCAGGAGTCCTCCGGACTCAGGTACAGTTATAGTCGGGGGCTCAGCGAGCCCAAGTGCATACCCAGGGGACCGGCAGGATGCTTATAGTTATTATAGGAGATGGGAAGACCGGGGTAGGGGTATAGATTGCGTGTTGGTTGTACCTCCCGGCTTATGGGGGCCGGGTAAGGTTTGTGCATGCTACTTATGTTATGATATGTTGTGCTGTGTTATAATAGATACGAGTAGATCGACAGTAGAACGATAAATCCTCAGGTATGACTCCTGCTCCTTCTAGTATGATTAAGAGAAGGTATGACTTACATTATCAGACAGTTAATCTATTCCTTCCTACTTCAGTTTCATCAGTTATATTATTGTTTTCAGATATTTCTTTCAGTTATTGCTTTACATACTCAGTAACAGCGGTACCGACGCCCGGTGGGGCGCTGCATTACTTGCCTGCAGGTACTCATAGACGAGCAGGCGATACCACGTGATTCCTGTCAGCGATCGAGTATTCAGCTCCTGTCATCCGGAGACTGAATTCCAGAGGTGTATTTCATTTTCTTTCATTGTATAGTACGGGTAGGTCGGGGCCCTGTCCCGATCATTTCTATTGCTATTCCTAGAGGCTTGCAGTCTGTATATGTTTCCCTGTGGTCAGATGAGCCGGTCGTGTGAGGCCGTGCAGTTGTTAGCTGTTAGTACTTGTGTTTCCTTTATGTTGGCCGTGTGGGGACATAGTTCGACAGTCGTGGTGACCTTGCCGGTCACGTAGCTATCCAGTACTTCATGGCTAAGTTATAGATAACTAGACAGCATGGTGGCCTTGTCGGCCCGCATAGGTTTCCCTATATTGACATGTTTCTAGTCAGCTGTTAGTACAGGTACAGGAGGCTATAGGCCAATGGGCCGGGGGCTGTGTTTACAGCCGTTATATAGCCCTTTGTTTCCAGAAATGTGAGTTAGAGCCAGCCAGGCACCAAATGTGCCCAGGCTTAGCAGTCCAACAGTTCAGGTCCTAGTCAGGGCACCAGGTGCCAGTCATACCCCCCAAGGCGGGGTGTGACAAACTTGGTATCAGAGCAGGTTGTATCCCAGGGAGTCTGCAAGCCGTGCTATGTAGAGTCCTGTCCATGGATGTGTTGTGCACCACATACTATGGGTAGGAGGCTGCAAGGCATGATAAGATGGTTGTCTTTTATTCTTATTCAGTCGTGCTGTAGAGCGGTACAATATAGGGTTGTGTCCCTAAAAGCTTATTATATTCTTTGGTTACAGATAATGTCAGACCAGCGACATCCTATCACAGGCCGGAGCTTAGATATTGCAGCAGGAGAAGGCACTAGCAGGATGCCTCCCCCTCGTTTAGAAACAGCCCGATCAGAGGGCACTATAGAGGCATCGTCCCAGCCTTCTCAGCAGTCCCCACCACATCAGGAGCCGCTTGGGGCGACACTGCCTTCAGCAGTCCCTATACCGACACCTTCCGACCAGGAGGTTAGGAGTGTTGTAGTTATGTTAGCACAAATGATGGCTGCTCAGGTTCAGCCAATGTCGTCAACAGTTGCGGAGTCATCGGGAGGGCTCGGTAGTTCGAGGGTCCGAGAGTTCTTAGCTCTGAATCCCCCACAGTTTACAGGTATGGACCGGACAGAGGACCCTCAGGATTTTCTGGATAAAATGCAGAGAATCTTCAGGGTTATGCATGCCACGCCTATAGAATCAGTTGAATTGGCAGCATTCCGGTTACGGGACATCGCCGTGTTATGGTATGAAAGCTGGGAAAGGTCCCGAGGGAGAGATGTTTCCCCTCCCACCTGGTCCAGCTTTTCAGGAGCTTTTCTGGATCACTATTTTCCGCGGGAGATTCGACAGGCTCGGGTAGACCAGTTCCTGCATCTGGAGCAGGGGGCCATGAGTGTTTGGGAATATTCCTTGCGGTTTGATTCTTTAGCCCGGTATGCACCGGCCTTTGTTGATACCATGGCATCCAGAGTGCACCTCTTTATTATGGGGTTGAATCCAAAATATGTTGAGACTTGCATTACAGCCACACTGCGAGAGGACATGGACATTGCTCGAGTTCAGGCATTTGGCAGGAATATTGAGGGCATCAGACAGCGACAACGGGAGATTAGAAGGGTTAATCAGGAACAGCGTCGCCGGGACCGGCCAGTTGAGTTACAGAGGGAAGCCCGGGGAGGACCCAGGCCATGATTGTTAGACAGGCCGCCCAGGCCCCCGCCTCCGCCACAGTCGCAGGGGGGTAAATTCAGCCGCAGGGGGCAGTCAGAGACTGGTAGAGGCTCGTAGATGGCAGATTCACCAGTACAGAGGAGGGAGGAGCAGAGTAGGTATACCCTACCACTTTGCCGTATATGCAGTCAATGCCATCCTGGAGCATGCAGATATGGCTCCACTACGTGTTATATTTGTGGCCAAGAAGGCCATTTGATGAAACATTGCCTAGCCAGAGGTCGAGAGGACCGGGATAGACAAGATAGGACATCTGCGGGGTCACGAGCCACAGCATCCTCGGCAGGGCGCAGGCCCTCAGTTTCAGCAGGCAGGGGTCGGGGCAGATCAAAGACTTCCTGTACAGGTGCGGGTCCAAGCCGCACATATGCCTTACCAGGGAGGCAAGATTCAGAAGCGCCGCCTGATGTTGTGACAGGTATGCTAACTATCTGCTCACACCCTGCTTATGTGTTGATTGATCCAGGGTCTACTTTGTCCTACATTACTCCATTTGTGGCACGAAAGTTTAGTATTGCACCAGAATTATTGCAGCAGCCCTTCTTAGTATACACGCTCGTCGGTGATTCTATCACAGCTAGCCGAATCTACCGTGGGTGTACAGTAGAGGTTGCTGACCGTCAGACCACAGTAGATCTGGTCGAGTTAGAAATGATAGATTTCGATGCCATAATGGGTATGGATTGGTTAGTACCGTGTTTTGCCAACATTGAATGTTGGACCAAGACGGTCCGATTCCACTTCCCGGGAGAAACAGTGCGGGAGTGGAAGGGTAGTACCGCTACGCCAAAAGGTAGGTTTATTTCCTACCTTCAGGCGAGAAAGTTGATATCTAAGGGATGTATTTACCATCTGGCCAGAGTTCAGGATGTCCAAGCAGAATCTCCGACACTCCAGTCTGTTCCAGTGGTGAATGAATTCCTTGATGTGTTTCCTGATGAGTTACCTGGTATTCCCCCAGAAAGGGCGATACATTTTGCTATTGATCTATTACCAGGCACCCAGCCGATATCGATCCCTCCTTATTGCATGGCTCCTGCAGAACTCAGAGAATTAAAAGAGCAGTTGAAAGATTTATTGGATAAAGGTTTTATCAGGCCGAGTACTTCACCGTGGGGTGCACCAGTTTTATTTGTGAGGAAGAAAGATGGCTCTCTCCGAATGTGCATAGATTATCGACAGTTAAACAAAGTTACAGTTAATAACAAGTACCCGCTCCCCAGAATTGATGACTTATTTGATCAGTTGCAGGGAGCCAGATACTTTTCTAAGATTGACTTGCGGTTAGGATATCACCAGGTCCGAGTACGTGAGAGAGATATTCCTAAGACAGTGTTCAGGACCCGATATGGACATTTTGAATTTCTAGTTATGTCCTTCGGGTTAACGAATGCCCCAGCAGTCTTCATGGACTTGATGAACAGTATTTTCAGACCTTTCCTGGACTTGTTCGTGATAGTATTCATTGATGACATTCTGGTGTATTCTCGCTTTGAAGCAGATCACTGGACTCATTTGCGGACAGTGCTCCAGATTCTCAGGGACCGTCAGCTGTATGCTAAATTTTCTAAGTGTGAATTCTGGCTTAACTCAGTGGCCTTTTTAGGGTATATCGTGTCAGACGCTGGTATACAAGTTGACAAGCAGAAAATAGAAGCAGTTAAGTCATGGCCTAGGCCTACCACTCCGACTGAAGTTCGTAGCTTTCTGGGGTTGGCAGGGTATTACAGGAGGTTCGTTGAAGGCTTCTCGACCATTGCGGCACCCCTAACCAAACTGATACAGAAAGCAGCAAAATTTCAATGGACAGAGGCATGTGAGCAGAGCTTCCAGGAACTGAAAGACAGATTAACCTCCGCCCCAGTGTTAGCATTGCCGGAAGGCACAGAAGGTTATTCGGTCTATTGCGATGCGTCAAGTGTCGGGTTAGGTTGTGTGTTGATGTAGCACGGTAAAGTGATTGCATATGCTTCCAGACAGCTGAGGAAACATGAAAGGAATTACCCTACCCACGACCTGGAATTGGCTGCAGTAGTCCATGCCTTAAAGATGTGGAGGCATTACCTGTACGGCGTCCATGTTGATATTTACACAGATCATAAGAGCTTACAGTACATCTTCACTCAGAGGGAGTTGAATCTACGGCAACGCCGCTGGTTGGAGCTATTAAAAGATTATGATGTGAATATTCTGTATCACCCGGGAAAAGCTAATGTAGTGGCGGATGCCCTAAGCCGAAAGTCAATGGGGAGTTTGGCGTATTTGCGACCTGAGAAACGGAAGTTAGCCAAAGAAATTCATCAGTTAGCGGGTTTAGCCGTTCGAGTAATGGAAACAGAAAATAATAGAGCAGTAATTCATAATTCTGCTGTGTCATCATTAGTTACAGAGGTAAAAGAACGACAGTATGAGGACCCTGATTTAGTCCAGCTCAGAGATAGAATTCATAGAGGTAAGGAGTCAGATTTTCAGATAACTGAGGATGATGTGTTACGCTGTTAGGGCCGCCTCTGTGTCCCGAATGTTTCAGGGCTTCACGGGCGGATCATGCATGAGGTACATTACGCTCGCTACTCCCTTCATCCAGGAGCGATGAAGATGTACCACGACATCAGAGACATTTACTGGTGGCCAGGTATGAAAGCTGTGATCGCCGAATTTGTATCTAGATGTTCTAACTGTCAGCAGGTGAAAGCAGAGCACCAGAAGCCGGGCGGTTTGACGCAAGATATAACGGTGCCTATGTGGAAATGGGAAATGATAAACATGGATTTTGTAACAGGGTTACCCCGTACTAGACGTAGGAATGATTCCATTTGGGTAATAGTTGACAGGCTACCAAAATCAGCTCATTTCCTGCCAGTGAAGGCTACCTTCTCGGCTGAGGACTATGCCGAATTATATATTAGAGAAATAGTTAGATTGCATGGAGTGCAGGATAGGGGAGCACAGTTTACAGCTAGATTCTGGCAGTCGTTCCAGAGGGGTTTGGGGATGCAGATTAACTTGAGCACAACATTCCATCCTCAGACAGATGGGCAGGCTAAACGTACAATTCAGACGCTCGAAGATATGCAACGAGCGTGTGTGCTAGATTTTGGGGGTAGCTGGGATGAGCATCTTTCATTAATTGAATTTGCTTATAATAATAGCTATCATTCAGTCATACAGATGGCGCCTTTTGAGGCATTATACGGGCGAAAATGCAGGTCGCGGATTGGTTGGTTTGAAATAGGAGAATCAGCATTGGTTGGCCCAGACATTGTTCGGCAGTTTCAGGAAAAGATAAAGCTTATCCGACAACGTTTACTGACTGCTCAGAGCCGCCAGAAGTCTTACGCAGATACGCAGCGCAGAAATCTAGAATTTGTGGCAAATGACTGGGTATATCTGAAGGTGTCTCGAATGAAAGGGGTGATGAGATTTGGCAAGAAAGGCAAGCTTAGCCCGAGATTCATTGGGCCGTATCAGATTCAGCGAAGAATAGGCCGAGTTGCATACGAATTGAACTTGCCTCCGGAGTTAGCATCTGTTCACCCAGTATTCCATGTCTCCATGTTAAGGAAGTTCGTAGGGGACCCTTCTACAGTAGTTCCAGTTCAGGATGTCCAGGTCACAGAAGAGTTAGCATATGAAGAGGTTCCCGTAGCTATCTTAGACAGACAGATTCGCAGGTTGAGGACTAAAGATGTTGCGTCTGTCAAAGTATTGTGGCGTAACAGGAACCGTGAGGAAATGACGTGGGAAGCTGAAGAGGATATGAAAGCCAGATACCCTCACCTATTTCAGGCCTAGTCTAGCAACAGGTATGTCCGTGTTATTACTTATGCAGTACCTTATAGTTGTATGTGTGTGAATGAGAAAGATTAATACTTAGTTATCCAGTGGATCTTAAAATATTGCGTGCAGTACCTGTGTTGTACTTTTTTGCATTTCAGGTTTTTGCTATAGTCCATATTACAGGGGAAACTCTGCCGAAATTTTTCTAGAAAGCAAGTGAGTAGTCCTCTAGATAACAGTGTACATTCGCGGACGAATGTTCTTAAGGGGGGGAGAATGTTATACCCCGTAGAATTTCCAGCACCTAAATGACCTATTCGCACGTTGGTTAAGCATATTTGAAGGCCATACGTGATGGAGAAAGGCCTGGGAAAAGATCAGACGAGAAACCTGTTGAACCATCACGGAAGGAGCCGAGGCAGAGCCCCTCCGCGATGGCAGCGTGTCACGGAGGTGAGGCCTCCGTGTTGGCTCCATGACACGTTGGCCTTGTCCAGGCCCAAGTATATAAAGCTCCACTTCGGTTTTAAATGATTAAAACACTTGTAAATTTCCAGAAAACAGAGCAAATCGGCAGAGAAGGAAAAAGGAACGAAGTAGTAATATAATTTTCATCCGATTACGCTGCTAAACGTTGTCCAATCTCAAATTAACCTCAGATACCGAGGTATTTAGCAGCAGAGAGCATTCCTATGGATTTAGTCTCGCGAAATACGGCCGACGAATCGTCGAGCCACCTAGCTAAGGTAAGCAGAATTGCCCTAAACTAGTGTCTATGTGTTCCTAGCTGTGAAGTGAATATTTCTCCCTTCTGGACCTTTGAAAAATAGCGAGTTTTCAACCGTCTTTTGATAAGCCTAAGTTTAGGCTATAAACTATATCGAAAGTGACATTGCTCTTTACAATAAAGCTGTATTTAGTATCGACTGACATATTTATGAATGCAGTTGGGAGAAAATACTTGAAGTACCGGCCGAGCCTCGTCCGACAGACGAATAGTTCAAGGATAAGGTATGTAAAGCTAGTTTCCTCGGCAAGTTAGTAATCTTGGTATGGTAAGGTAGTTTAAAGGCCAGTAGAATGTTCAGAAATCAGGTGTTATGCTTATTATGAATGTTGGTACGATTTCAGAAGCATCGAGTTATAACTTGCGTGCAACTAGCTAGCATGATATGGATTCTAATATAAGTATTAGAAACTGCACAGCATGCTCAATACGTGATGTGACACAGAACGTTAGGATAATATCGTATTCAGTTGAAACCCAGTAAAGCAATGTAATATCTGTAAGACATCTCAGAAATAGAATGATAAGTTAAAATGAGGTTAGAAAGCATATTAGGAATAGTAAATCATGTTACTATAGAAACTCAGTATACAACATAGTTTTCAGCAGAAACATTATATCTTGTTCAGCATTAGCCCCAGTATAGTCTGGCAGAAGACTATATGTAAATATATATACTATTACCAGCCTCAGCATGTAATAAGTACGTACATATCACTATCACTAGTCCAGCATATAGTATATACAATACTTTACCACTATTAGCCTCGGTATGTGAGACATGCAGATAGTATTACTAGTTGAGACCGTTGTATTATTTGGGGTTGGACTACCTAGCATCCATGACTGCCCCAGGGTTGATAGCTATATCGACTCGTCCGCCAGAGGACGAGGATACGTCACTCTACGGAGCGGTATGCCGTCCCACAGGGGACGAAGATGGGATGCCAGTTTTCCCCATATTGTGCCTTGGTCGGCCCTTATACACCCCCGTCGAGCGGATACGCCCGGGGTGTTGATTCAGGAGTCCTCTGGACTCAGGTACAGTTATAGTCGGGGGCTCAGTGAGCCCAAGTGCATACCCAGGGGACCGACAGGATGCTTATAGTTATTATAGGAGATGGGACGACCGGGGTAGGGGTATAGATTGCGTGTTGGTTGTACCTCCCAGCTTATGGGGGCCGGGTAAGGTTTGTGCGTGCTACTTATGTTATGATATGTTGTGCTGTGTTATAATAGATATGAGTAGATCGACAGTAGAATGATAAATCCTCAGGTATGACTCCTGCTCCTTCTAGTATGATTAAGAGAAGGTATGACTTACATTATCAAACAGTTAATCTATTCCTTCCTACTTTAGTTTCATCAGTTATATTGTTGTTTTCAGATATTTCTTTCAGTTATTGCTTTACATACTCAGTACCAGCGGTACTGACGCCCGGTGGGGCGCTGCATTACTTGCCTGCAGGTACTCATAGACGAGCTGGCGATATCACGTGATTCCTGTCAGCGATCGAGTATTCAGCTCCTGTCATCCGGAGACTGAATTCCAGAGGTGTATTTCATTTTCTTTCGTTGTATAGTACGGGTAGGTCGGGGCCCTGTCCCGATCATTTCTATTGCTATTCCTAGAGCCTTGCAGTCTGTATATGTTTCCCTGTGGTCAGATGAGCCGGTCGTGTGAGGCCGTGCAGTTGTTTAGCTGTTAGTACTTGTGTTTCCTTTATGTTGGCCGTGTGGGGCCATAGTTCGACAGTAGTGGTGACCTTGCCGGTCAGGTAGCTATCCAGTACTTCATGGCTAAGCTATAGATAACTAGACAGCATGGTGGCCTTGTCGGCCCGCATAGGTTTCCCTATATTGACATGTTTCTGGTCAGCTGTTAGTACAGGTACAGGAGGCTATAGGCCAATGGGCCGGGGGCTGTGTTTACAGCCGTTATATAGCCCTTTGTTTCCAGAAATGTGAGTTAGAGCCAGCCAGGCACCAGATGTGCCCAGGCTTAGCAGTCTAACAGTTCAGGTCCTAGTTAGGGCACCAGGTGCCAGTCATACCCCCCAAGGCGGGGTGTGACAGATACTTTTTGGAGATAAGTGACACTTACATTCCCGCTAGAGTATCATCTGATTACGTAAGGCTTACATTGTTCCCATTTTCACTATTGGGAGAAGCAAAGAGGTGGTTGAAAGCTGAGCCACCTAATTCCATCACCACTTGGGATGATCTTGCAAGGAAATTTTTGATATGGTTCTTTCCATCCGGGAAAACAGTAAGACTTAGAAGTCAGATTCTAAGTTTTAAACAAAGAGAGGGGGAGAATCTGTATCAAGCTTGGGAAAGATTCAAATCCATGTTACGAGATTGTCCTCACCATCACCAGTCCAATGATGTGCTGGTGCATACTTTCATAGAGGGTTTGGAACCCCACACAAAAATTTTGCTAGACTCAGCAGCTGGGGGACAAGCATTAGAAAAAACATATGAGGAGCTGTATACTTTGTTAAATCGTATTTCGCAGGGAAATCCAGAGTGGAATGCGGACTCTTCTAGAGGAGGAATGAGGAAAGCGGCAGGAGTCTTGGAAGTGGATGGTTTTACAGCTATCGCTGCACAGATAGCTACGTTACAGAATCAACTCAACACCCACTTCAGCAACATGAGCCTGAATCAACCTCAAGCCCCAGTTAATGTAGTGCAGCATATTTGGTGTGAAGTATGCGGTAGTAATGAACACTCAGCTGAGTGTTGTGGTGCAAATCCGGATTCAGTGAACTTTGTTGGTAATGTACATAGAAATAATCACCAACAGTATGGCAACAACTACAACTCTAAAGGAGGAATCATCTGAATTTCTCCTGGGGTAGTAACAGCCATCAAGGGCAGAGTTCGAATTAGGGTGCACAGAGAAATCAAGGAGGGCAGAAGAACTATCAGACTCAGTACAGAAGCGACAATGCACCTCCTCCACCACCACCACCCAGCATTGAGGAAATGTTTAAAACAATGATAGCTAACCAAGCTCAATTGCAGGCTGACTATGTGAAATTGGCGGCAAATTTAAAGAACAATCAGTTAGCTACAAAGGCGTTGGAGTACCAGTTTGGGCAGCTAGCTGGAGCTCAAAACACTAGGCCAAGAGGAGGACTACCGAGTGACACTGATGCGAATTCCAAGCAAGTAAATGCAGTGACCACAAGGAGTGGTTTACAACTCAAGGAGGTGGAACCAGAAAGACCACCTCAGCGGTCAGGAGCAGTGGAGAAAGAAAGAGAACAGAATGATGAGAGGGGGAAGGAGAAGGCAGCTGAAGCGGAAAGACCACCACCCCCGTTCCCTCAAAGATTAAAATAACACAAGGAGGAAGCGTGTTTCAAAAAGTTCATGGAGGTGCTTAATCAGGTACACATTAATTTACCTCTTGTTGATGTTTTGCAGGGAGTGCCGAAGTATGCAAAATATATCAAGGACATCGTGGCAAACAAAAGCAGATTGACGGAGTATGCTACGGTGGTGCTTACTGAGGAGTGCACTTCCCGGATATAGAATAGGTTGCCAACAAAGCTCAAGGACCCTGGGAGCTTTACAATTCAAATCACAATTTGGCAAAGTATCCGAGCTCGTGGACTATGCGATTTAGGAGCGAGTATTAACTTGATGCCGACATCGGTGTTCAAGAAGTTGGGACTGGGCAGTCCTAGACCAACTACAGTGATCTTGCAGTTAGCGGATCATTCTTTGGAAAGACCAGATGGCATTGTGGGGGACGTGCTGGTGCAAGTGGGCTCCCTTATCTTCCCGGTAGATTTTGTTGTGCTGGATTTTGAGCCGGATGCGGAAGACCCATTTAGTTTGGGACGTCCTTTCTTGGAAACCGGGAAAGCTTTGATTGATGTAGCTGCAGGGCAGCTAACTATGCGGGTGCATGAAAAAGTGGAGGTATTCGATGTATTTAAGGCTATGAAGCTTCCGGTCATACATGAGGAGCTTTCAGCAATCAGTGTGCTTG
Source organism: Datura wrightii (assembly GCA_035772735.1). NCBI lineage: Eukaryota > Viridiplantae > Streptophyta > Magnoliopsida > Solanales > Solanaceae > Datura > Datura wrightii. The sequence goes on from JASDFA010000007.1 coordinate 106,678,324, forward strand.
ATCAAGCAGAAATTCTTCAGATTGTTGAATCCCGAAATTCATTGGAAAGAGCATTGGTGAGCTCCAATCATTTCGGAGATAGAGATACTTATGAGGTGGTGCAAATGCTGAATGAACCACAAAGGTATCCAAGGAAGCAGGACTTTCAGCCTTTAATGAGGTCCCTAGAACCATTGCTGAAACCATCTATTGAGGAAGCACTAAAGCTGGAATTGAAAACATTGCATCCCATTTAAAATATGTCTTTTTGGGGGAAGAGGATACTTTGCCAGTCATCCTCTCCGCAGAATTGACGGAGGCATGGGAAAAGGAAGCATTGGGGGTGTTCAGAAGAAGGAAGAAAGCAATGGGCTGGCAAATGTCAGATATTCAGGGTATCAACCCAGCTTTTTGCACACACAGAATTTTCATGGAGACAGGAGCAAAGCCAACTGTTCAGCCTCAACGAAGGTTGAATCTGGTGATGAAAGACGTGGTTAGGAAAGAAGTAATTAAGTGGCTTGATGCAGGTGTGGTCTATCCTATTTCGGCTTAGTTGAAATTTTTTGAAAATGGCATGTCTCATCCACCTTTCGATTTTTCTTATGGACTCAATTTTTTTGCTAAAGGGGAGTTCTTTGAACTAGGAATTTTTTTTCATTTTCAGTAGTCATTGTTGTCGTAGAGTAATGACGTTTCCCTATGATAGATGGATGAATACCTTCTTAACGGAAGATTCGTCAAACTTTTTATATTTTTTAGGATTAAGTCATTTGTCTTCCACTTTTATGCTTATTCTACTTAGCCGCTATGCTGGAATAAGAAGAGTGGTCATCTTGATTGCATGAGTGAGGATCCATGAGAGATATACATATCTCTTTAGTTTGAATCATCATATCCTTAGGGCTTAATAATGAATAAATTTGTCATTCAATATGATTATTTGAATATGTAGATGTAGAAATCGATTAGATTTTTGTTTCCATGAGAGGTAAGATGAATTTCTTTATATGTATATATTGTAGCATCTAGAACTTGCCTTAGTGTATGTAGGATAACTAATTGGTAGGGAGTTGAGAGATGATCAAGGAATTTCATTGAATAAACCATTTTTTTCCTATAGTTATTTTACCTTCCTAATTATTCCCACTAGTTACCCCCGTTAAGCCTAACAACCTTATTGTTTCTTAGCTTCAATAGTAGATTAATCGCACTTTTTGTGAGACCTCAGAACTATCGCTCCAAAATAGTCTTAGGCACTTTGAGACTTGAAAGTAAAGGTCCACCGACGTAATACCCTGAATATGCATTAAGATTAGACCTGGATCAATTATGGAGATGGCTAAAAAACTGGGAAAAATGTTACAGAACAGGCAACCTAACGGATCGTTGGTCCAACCAATGACCTGTTAGGAGTAATCGTGGGGAAGTGCAGGCCTGGTGGCAGTGGAGGTAACGAGTGAACTAACGACTCATTGTTCGATACAACGAGTCATCATATGGAGCCATGGTGAGTACTGGTTCCTAGTTAAAGGGAAGATAACGAGTCATCTAATGACTCTCCAAGAGTAGTAACGAGTCGTGCGATGAGTCGTTACCACGTAGAAGGGAATATTTGGAATTTAGGCAGTGTCCATGACGAATGGTGACCACGACTGTAACGAGTCGTGACGTCTCTCGTTACCAGCCTCGGACGATTATTAGACAGTGTACTTAACTAGTGATGTCGTGAATCGTGGCCCTGGCTAGCGAGTCGTTAGGTCCCTCGTGGTGACCCAATGTTGCCAGATCTGGTATTTTTTCAGACATCAGGTAGTAGACTCGATAAGAGGTCCCAACGAGTCATGGTCTCAACTAACGACTAGCAGGCTGGCCTGTTGGGACCCCATCAACCAGATTTCAAATTTTTTAGCCCAGGGATATTTTCGTAATATCCCAACTATTTAGTCCCTAAACTATGTCGTTTTAGGTAAAATTTCAGGGATATTAGAGGGTTTGAACGGTGTTTTCCCTCATTCCCCACGTAAAACTCTCAGACACTGATCGTATTTCCTCTTATAAACTCTCAAGAAAGACTAGGGCTTCGCACCCATTGCAGTAGATCCAAGCTCCTTCTCCAAGGAAAATTCAACTCAGGTGTGTGGAAATTCAATAAGGGAATAGTCCTTCCCTTGTGTCCCCGAAATCTCTCTAGTTTACTCTATAAATCTTGGCCCTGAGTTTTTTTCGAATGTGAAGAGAATTCATGTAATTTTCCTTGAATTCAAATAGAATGATATCTATAATTACTTTCATTGTTGTTTCCATCAGTTTATGATTTATTTACAGTTATTCTCACAAAAGGTGTATTCTAGCCCTGCATACCTTTCGAATGTTAAGAAATTCCTTGATAGACCTCATTAAATTCATGTGAAATATTTCTCTATGTTAATTATTGTTATTTTTCTCAGTTTGTGTTTCCATCAATGAAAAATATTGTGAGATGAAAATCTACTCCTATTCATTGATTTAGAAAATCTCGAATTCTATTCTAGTGCTTGAATATCAATTTTAGCTTAAAATTGCAAATTTGTTGGGAGATCCCATATTGCTAGTAGAATTGAATCTTCATTAGATTATTTCTAGCTCAGCTTAGCAGGAATCCTAGAATACCTAGTGTCAGTCAGAAAATGTCAGCTGATCAGTTTGACTTCAGAAACTCCTGAGGTGTCAGCATTACCTCCTAGTTATCTGAATTAGATTCAAAATCCAGTATAGTGGTCCACTAGGCGGTCATGAAACATAAGTCATATGGCTCTGACAAGCCTTAGGACCCCAACTCAGATTTCAGTTTGTTCTTAGACGGTTACAATGCTTCTAGGTAAGCAGCTCTTACCAGTCTAGAACCTAGTTTCATAATCTGGTTCGATAAGACTCTTAGGGTACTTTCAGTTATATATCCCTGACCAATCTTGGACCCTAGTTTGGAGCTATCAGCCTAGTATTCAGTTTAGGTTTTCCAGTGGCAGCATGACTTAGCACCGAGCGGACCGGGGTTCCAGCGCACCCAGGTTCCCAGAACTATGTTTCCAGCATAGATTATAGTATTCATTGTCCTAATTGTCCCCAGACTTCTGTGATCACCCAGTTCATGCCTTTATACCCTGGCAAGGTATATTGGGTCCTACCGGTGGAGTGTATTCATTGGACTCAATGTATAGCTCACATGGTCACATGTCGGTTATAAACTCTCCCACTAGTTAGTTCAATTCACTTCAGTTCAGATCAGATCAGACTCAGATTTAGGATATGCTTTGACCATCAGGCAGCGTCTTTCAGATGACCCTAGTTATTTCAGTTATTTAGTTCAGTAGCTTTAGTTGGTCATTGCATGTCTCTCAATTCAGCATTTCTTTATTGTTTAGTTCATTGTGTTGTGTTACTCTCACTTACTCAGTACATTCAAAGTATTGATGCACACCTTTTATGCTGTATTGTTTTATGATACAGCTGCAAGATCACAGTCCCAACTTCGTTAGCTATTTACTTCTCGAAGACCTCAGCTCTGAAAATTGGTGAGTCCGCATTCTCTGAGGAGGAGTATTTTTTTTTGAATTATGATTTCATTCCTTTCAGTTGGTTTAGGGCTAGCTGGGGGTTTGTCCCAACTGTTCATCAGGCTTAAACTTAGTTTCCAAATTTTGTTGTTGTCTTGAAGCCTTGTAGCTTGTTCTAATATTCTTAGTATTATGATTCAGAATATTTTTACCATATATTTATATTCTTGCTTCAAATTCTACTGTATGTATTTTTGTTATTCAACGTGCCAGTGTATGATAGACCAGGGGTTGACTTGGGGTCACTTGTGGCTTCAAGTACCGTGTTCCTTCTGGGGTGTAAACTCAGGGCGTGACAAACTTCGTATCAGAGTCCTAGGTTCAGAGTATCCACGGTTGTCTGAAAGCTGCATCTAGTAGAGTCCTCTTCATGGGTGTGAAGCACGCCACACTTATGACTAGGAGGCTGTGAGATGTCATTAGGAAATTTCCCTTTATTTCATACTCCTTATCATGCATTGAAATTATGTTTCAAAAATCATTCTCCTAACTCGTGCTCTTCTTCATTTCAGTGAAATATGCCTCCATGATGCCGAAATGGAAGGAGGACAAAAAATTTCCAACGAACTACTCCACTTGCCCCGGCGGCCCAAGAGGGTGATTCAGTGTCGACCGCTGAATTCAGGATGGCCATTCAGTTGCTCGCCCGAACTGTGACTAACTAGGTAAACTAACAAGTGGTTCCAATTAATAGCAATGGGTCCACAAAAGCTGCTAGGGTGTGGGATTTCACCCGGATGAACCCTCCATCATTTCAGGGATCCAAAGTGGGGGAGAACCCCCAAGAGTTGATAGACAATATCCAAAAGATTACCCGTATAATGGGTGTCAGCTCTGCCAAGAGTGCTGACCTGGCTGCCTACTAGTTAAAAGGGGTAGCCGAGGTCTGGTTCGAGCAGTGGAAGGAGGGTCGGCCTGCAGAAGTAGGACCAGTGGAGTGGGAGGAGTTCAACACCGCTTTTCTGGACAGATTTTTCTCGAGGGAGCTCAGGGAGGCCAAGGTAGTGGAGTTCATGAACCTGAGACAGGGAAATAGGATAGTAAAAAAGTATGCTTTGGAATTCACCAAGCTATCTAAATATGCTCCAGAGATGGTGGCTGAGCCAAAGGCTCGCATGCTAAAATTCGTGAATGGGGTGTCAAACTTAATCCTCAAGGAGTGCAAGCAGCGATGCTGATTAAGGACATCGACCTCTCCAGTCTGATTGTCTATGCCCAAAAGATTGAAGTTGAAAAATTGAGGGATATGGAGAGATAGAATAAGCCAGCAAGAACTGGCCAGTCAGATCATGGCCACTAGAGGTTAGGCGGTAGCAACCACCCACAACAGTAGTAGCAGCAACAACAGCAGAGGGCTCCAACACCAACTCAGCCAGTGCCCCTACCATTCGGTCCCACCAGGACCGGAGAGGTGGAGCATCTGGCTCTCAGTATCAGAGCTACAGTGCCATGAATAGATATCCATTATGCCCCAAGTGCGGCAAGAACCACCCGGGAGAGTGTCTTTAGGTCATGAGGGTTGTTTTGGTTGCAGATAGCTCGAGTTTCGTCTTAAGGAGTGCCTGTCAGCAGGAGGAGGGAGATCACAGTCCACCACCTCAGTAGCTCCAGCAGGCCGACCAACTCAACAGACTAACACATCAGGTACGGATGACGGTAAATGCAAAACCATTTGTATGCATTATCATCTCATTAGGACCAGGAGAACGCACTAGATGTGGTCATGGGTATGTTAAGTCTTCTCCACCTAGATGTACATGCCCTTCTTGATCCGGGGGCCACACTATCATTTGTGACTCCCTACGTAGTAGTCCAGTTCGTTATTAGCCTGAAAGTATTATCAGAATCCTTCTCAGTCTCCACACCAGTTGGCGAGTCAGTTAGAGCCAACCAAGTGTATAGAAACTATCCAATCTCAGTCTGCAATAAAGTCATTCCACCTGACCTTATAGAATTAGACATGGTTGACTTCGACCTCATTTGTTGCATGGATTGTTTACACTCCGGTTATGCCTCAGTTGACTGCAGAACTAGGGTCGTCAGGTTTCAGTTCCCTAATGAACCAGCTGTAGAGTGGTCGGGTAGTAGTTCAGCGCTGAAGGGCAGGTTTATTTCCTACCTTAAGGCCAAGAAGTTTATTTCCAAGGGATGTATCTACGATCATGTTCAGGTAAAGGATTTCAACTCTAAGACCCCAACTATCCCGTCAGTCCCTATTGTCAGAGAGTTTCCAGATGTGTTCTCTGAAGATCTTCCCGGAGTCCCTCCTGAACGGGAAATTGACTTCGATATAGACCTTATTCCAGATACTCAACCCATCTTTATCACTCCTTACAAAATTTCTTCAGCTGAGCTTAAGGAGTTGAAGGAACATTTAAAAGATCTCCTGGATAAGGGTTTTATCAAACCCAATATCTCTCCCTAGGGTCCTTTACTGCTATTCGTGCGAAAGAAAATGGTACTGTCAGAATGTGCATCGACTGCTGTCAGTTGAACAAGGTCACAATCAAAAACAGATATCCCCTGCCAAGAATTGATGACCTATTTGATCAACTTCAGGGAGCCAGCTGTTACTCCAAAATAGACCTCAGGTCGGGATATCATCAAATAAGACTCAAAGAGTGTGATATACCGAAAACAACTTTTAGGACTCCATATGGACACTTCGAGTTCGTGGTTATGTCCTTTAGATTAACAAATGCCCCTGCAACCTTTGTGCATCTGATGAATAGAGTTTTCAAGCAGTATCTGGATATATTCTTCATAGTATTCATCGACGACATTCTAGTATACTCCAAAAATGAGGAAGAGAATGCTAATCACCTGAGTATAGTACTTCAAACACTCAAAGACCGTCAACTATTGGCTAAGTTCAGCAAGTGCGAATTTTGGTTGAAGTCCGTGACTTTCCTAGGCCTTGTGGTTTAGGGTAAGGGAATTCAGGTTGATCCTTAAAAGATAGTTGCAGTGAAGGACAGGCCCAGACCCACCTCCCCAACCAAAATCAGAAGCTTCTTGGGTCAAGCTGGTTATTACCGATGATTTGTAGAAGGCATTTCTTCTGTTACATCTCCTCTTACCAGACTGACTCAGAAGAAGGTGAAATTCCAATGGTAAGATGTGTGTGAGAAGAGTATTCAAGAGCTAAAAACTCGACTAACTACCACTCCAGCGTTGATCCTACCAGAAGGATTAGAAGGATTTGTAGTATATGTGACACTTCAAGAGTTGGACTCGATTGTGTTATGATGCAGCGAGGCAAAGTGTTAGCCTACGCCTCCAGACAACTCAAAGTTCATGAGAAGAATTATCCCACTCATGACTTGGAGTTAGCAGCGGTGGTGTTTACACTAAAAATATGGATACACTATATGTACAAGGCTCATATTGATGTTTTCACTGATCATAAGAGCCTCCAGTACATATTCAGTCAGAAGGACCTGAACGTTTGTTAGAGAAGATGATTGGAACTCCTAAAGGATTATGACATGAGCGTGCTATATCACTCAGGCAAAGCCAATGTGGTGGATAATTCCCTAAGAAGAGTGTCTATCAGTCGCATGGATCAAATTGAGGAAGGAAAAAAAGATTTGGCAAAGGATATTCACCGACTAGCTCAGTTAAGGGTGCAATTGGTTGATTCAGCTGAGGGTGGAGTGGTGATGCAAAGCGGGTCATACTCTTCCTTAGTTGTGGAAGTTAAGTCCAAACAAGATGAAGATCCCATTCTTCTTAAACTCAAGGAAGCGGTTCTCAGAAAGGAGATTGAGGCTTTCTCCAAAGGGGAGATGGTGTGCTCCGTTATCAGGGCAGATTGTGCATACCTGATGTCGATGACCTGAGACAGCAGCTATTGGTTGAAGCACACATCTCGATATACTCTATCCACCATGGTACTACTAAAATGTAACGCGATATGCGATATGTTTACTGGTGTAACGGCATGAAGAGAGATATTACTAAATTTGTAGCCAAGTGCCCGAATTGCCAGCAAGTCAAGGTAGAGCATCAGACATAGGGAGGTATGACCCAGGATATCAGCATACCCACGTGGAAATGGGAAGAAGTGAATATGGATTTTATTAAGTATCTACCTCAGAAACATTGGCAACATGACTCCATCTAGGTAGTAGTGGATTGGATGACTAAGTCAGCACATTTTCTCCCAGTCAAAATGACAGATTCAATTGAGGACTATGCTAGGCTTTATATCCGGGAGCTGGTCAAACATCATGGGGTGCCATTATCCATTTTCTCAGACAGAGGTACTTAGTTCACCTCGCATTTTTGGAAGTCTTTTAAGAAGGGACTTGGCACCTAGGTCAAGCTCAGCACAACTTTTCACCTGCAGAAAGATAGGCAAGCTGTGCGGACTATTCAAACACTAGAAAATATGTTGAGAGTATGAGCGATTGATTTAAAGGGTAGTTGGGATGACTATTTTCCTCTTATCAAGTTTGCATACAACAATAGCTATCACACCAATATCTAGATGGCCCTGTTTGAGGCATTGTATGATAGGAGGTGCAGATCCCCTATTAGGTGGTTTGAAGTGGGTGAAGCTTCTATTATTGGGCCAGACTCGATTCATGAAGCTATGCAGAAGGTACAACTCATTAGAGAAAGATTTAAAATAGCTCAAAGTCATTAGAAATCTTATGATGATGTGAGGAGAAGAGAATTGGAGTTTGCTGTGGATAACTGGGTCTATTTGAAAATTTCGCCTATTAAAAGGGGTGATGAGTTTTGGGAAGAAGGGAAAGCTCATTCCTAGATATGTAGGACCCTAAAAAATTTTGAGGCAAATTGGCAAGATAGCTTATGAGCTGGAGTTACCTTTAGAATTGGTATCCGTGCACCCTGTATTCCATGTGTCACTTTTGAAGAAATGCATCGGAGATGCAACTTTAGTTGTGCCATTGGACAGTGTAGAAATAAAGGATAGTCTCTCATATGAGGAGGTCCTAGTCCAAACCCTTGACCGTCAAGGTCATAAGCTGAGGAACAAGGATATAGCTTCAGTAAAGGTCTTATGGAGAAATTAGCAGGTGGAGGGACCTACAAGGCAAGCCGAAGCAGATATGATGGCCAAATATCCACACTTATTTTATACCAGCTCTGTTACAGCTTGAGATATTAGTTTTGTTCTAGAGCTCAATTTAGTTTCATGTTCAAGTCATGTATTAAAGTTTCTTTTACATTCATGGATGTATGTATGAAAGGTAAATTTAGTTTAGTTGTGTATTTTGAAACGGGGGTAGTCATCCTAATAGTTTTGGATTTAAATGAGCAGTATTTGAAATGTTTTGATTGTTATTCTCTGCTTTCCTGTGTGTTTTCCAACATTCGAGGATGAATATTCCCAAGGGGGAGATATTATAATACCCCGAATATGCCTAAGATTAAACCCAGGATCAAATCTGGAAGTGGCTGAAAACTGGGGAAAATGTTACCGAACGGGCGACCTAACGGGTCGTTGGTCCAACCACTGACCCATTGGGAGTAGTCGTAGGGAAGTCCATGCCTGGTGGTAGTGGAGGTAACGAGTGAAGTAACAACTCATTGTTCGATATAATAAGTTGTCATATGGAGCCATGGTGAGTATTGGTTCCCAGCTAAAGGGAAGATAATGAGTCATCTAATGACTCGTCACGAGTAGTAACGAGTCATTGGATTAGTCGATACCAAGTAGAAGAGTATATTTGGAATTTAGGTAGTGTACATGAAGAATGGTGACCACGGGTCGTGGTCACAAGTAACAAGTCGTGACGTCTCTCGTTACTAGCCCGAGACGATTATTCAACAGTGTACTTAATGAGTGATGCTGCGAGTCGTGGACCCAGGTAACGAGCGTTAGGTCCCTTGTGGTGACCCCCTATTTCTAGATCTGGTATTTTTCAGACTTCAGGCAGTATACCTAAAGAGAGGTCCCAATGAGTCATGGTATCAACCAACGACTCTTTGAGTGGCCCGTTGGGACCCCGTCGATCAAATTTCAGATTTTTTAGCCCAGGGATTTTTTTGTAATCTCCTACGTATTTAGTCCCTAAAGTATGTTGTTTTAAGTAAAATTTCAGGGATATTAGAGGGTTTGAACGGTTTTCACCCTCATTACCTACGTAAAACTCTCAAAAACCGCTCATATTTCCTCTCAAGAACTCTCAGGCAAGAGTAGGGCTTCACACCCATTACAGCAGATCCAAGCTCCTTATCTAAGGACAATTCAACTCAGGTATGTGGGAATTCAACGAGGGAATAGTCCTTCCCTTGTGTCCCCAAAATCTCTCTAGTTTACTCTATAAATCTTGGCCCTGAGTTTTTTTCGAATGTGAAGAGAATTGATGTAATTTCCCTTGAATTCACATAGAATGATCTCTATAATTATTTTAGTTGTTGTTTCCATCAACTTATGATTTATTTACCGTTATTCTCACAAAAGTTGTATTCTAGCCCTGCAGACCTTTCAAATGTTAAGAAATTACTTGATACACCTCATTAAATTCATGTGAAATATTGCTCTATGCTAATTATAGTTATTTTTCTCATTTTGTGTTTCCATTAATGAAAAATATTGTGAGATGAAATCTAGTCCTATTCAATGATTTAGAAAATCCCGAATTCTGCTCTAGTGCTTGAATATCAATTTTAGCTTGAAATTGCAAATTTGTTGGGAGATCCCATATTTATCGTAGAATTGAATCTTCATTATATTATTTCCAGCTCAGCTTAGAAAGAATGCTAGAATACCCAGTATTAGTTAGAAATGTCAGCTGATCAGTTTGACTTCAGAAACTCCTGAGGTGTCAGTATCACCTCCTAGTTATCAGAATTATATTCAGAATCCAGTTTAGTGGTCCATTACGTGGTTATGGAACTTAAGTCTTATAGCTATGACTAGACTCAGGACCCTAGCTCAGATTTCATTTTGTTCTTAGACGGTTACGACGCTTCTAGATAAGAAGCTCTGACAAGTCTAGAACCTAGTTTCAGAATCTGGTCCGATAAGACTCTCAGAGTACTTTTAGTTATATATCCCTGACCATTCTTGGACCCCTATTTTGAGCTATCATCCTAGTATTTAGCTTAGGTTTTCCAATGGGAGCAGGAGTTGGCATAGAGCGGACCGGGGTTCCAGTGCACCTAGGTTCCCAGAACTACGTCGCCAACATAGGTTACAGTATTCATTGGCCTATTGGCCCCAGACTTCTGTGATCACCCAATTTATGCCTTTATACCCTGGCAAGGTATATTGGGTCCTACCAGTGGGGTGTATACATGGGACTCCATGTCTAGCTCACGTGGTTACATGTGGTTATAGACTCTCCCACTAATCAGTTCAGTTCAGATCAAATTAGACTCATATTTAGGATATGCTTTGACCATCAGATAGGGTATTTCAGACCACCCCAGTTATTTCAGTTATTAAGTTTAGTAGCTTTAGTTGGTCATTGCATGTCTCTCAGTTCAGCATTTCTTTATTCTTTAGTTCGTTGTGTTGTGTCACACTCACTTACTCAATACATTCAAAGTCCTGACGCATACCTTTTATGATGTATCATTTTATGATACAACTACAAGATCATTGTCCCAGCTTTGTTAGCCATTTACTTCTCGAAGACCTTTGCTCTGCAAATTGGAAAGGCCTCATTCTCTGAGGACGAGGATTTATTTTTTGAATTATGATTTCATTCCTTTTAGTTGGTTTAGAGCTAGCTGGGGGTTTGTCCCAACAGTTCATCAGACTTAGTGGCTTTCAGACTTTGAGTCAATTTCCAGATTTGGTTGTTTTCTCGCAGCCTCATAGCTTGTTATAATATTTTTAGTATTATGATTCAGAATATTTTTACCAAATATTTATATTCTTTCTTCAAATTCCGCTGTATGTATTTTTGTTATTCAACGTGCTAGTGTATGATAGACCAGGGGTTGACTTGGGGTCACTTGTGGCTTCAAGTATCGTGTTCCATCTAGGGTGTGAAATTGGGGCGTGAAAACCGAAGTATAATGTTAAGGGAAAAAGAAAAAAGTTGTGGTAAGAAAAGAAAAGTGAGAGAAGGGGTGCCGATAAAAATTGGATTTTTTACTTGCTTCTAGGGAATTGAAAAAAAGAGCTTTAATTGAAAATTTTGAAGTGATTCTATGAGTAGAAAACTAGCAGTCAAGTAATGAAAATATGAGGCATGAAAATAAAAGAAATCAGTGAGTTAGATGAAAGGTGAACAAGCAAGGAAAATGGTGGTGGACAAGAAAAGTGAAGTAAGTTTTAAAAGTGCTTAGGGTGGTAGTCGCTATAAAATAAAATATAAATCCTACCTGTCCTTTAGTTGACATTAACACCAAGAAAAGTCCTTGTAATCTTAGTCTCTTGCAGAAATTAGGTAGTTTAATGTACATGAAGGGCAAGCCTATGGTATGAGTACATATGTGTATTACATTATTTGTGAGTGTGAGCGTGCCTTACTTATTGTGTTCCATGTCTTTACATTGATGAATTTAAGAGAGGAACATCACTAAAAGTGAGGGGCACAAGAGGTTTAATTTTGTGCACTACTTGTTGCATGTGTCACACTTAATCATGTTGGCCCTTTGAGTTGAAAAGATGAGTCATTCATAGAGGTTGTGTGTTCTTGATTATGAAATATTTCTATGTTCTTTATGAGAATTGTTGTATGATAATAAACCACTCTATGAGTGATTCATGCTAGTTGGTTGAGTGTGAGTTGATATAGGTGTCAATTGTGATGGTGAAACATGAGTTTAGGTGTGTTTTAGAGATTGTTCAAGGACGAACAATGGTTTAAGTGTGAGGTGGTCATATTCGAAATATTTTTATGCTCATTTGCCATATTTTTACCCATATTTGATCATGTTTTGAGTTCATAATCCTTAATTTATGCTTAAATTCTTGTATGTGTGTTTTATGCGCTAACAAATGATTTGAGCTGATTTAAGAATGAAACTAAGAAAAATGGGCTCAAATGATGCAAGAAATGAAGACTTCAGGAGCTGAAGGGTTTGGTGCTATGGTTAGCGCTCCACACCAAGTCACAAACTTCAGAGAACCAAAATTTCAGTTTGGTGCTATGGCTGACGCACCAGCCCTCAAGCTTCTGATAAATTACACTTCAAAAATTTGGCGAGATGAGTGGTGCCCCGCACCATAGGTGTCCAGACATAGATAAATTTGGTGTATACCTTGGCAAGATAGAGGGGGCGGCGCACCAGGGTCATTCCAGGGCAGAAAATGCTGATTTTAAAGCAAAGTCTTGAAGTACAGAAGCGTCATTTGAAAGACTCATCTATATATAGAGGCCTTAGGTCATTTTTAAGCAGTTTTGCACTTCTTGGAGCAGTATTTACTCATTTTTACATTCCGTAGTTCGTTTATGAAAGATTATAAGTTGTTTGGAAGGAATACAAAGTTCTACAACTAGGTTTTCTCTTCTTTACTTCGTATTTTCATATGATGATGACTACATATTTATTTTTTCACTTGTTTATGAGTGGCTAAACTCATATTCTAGGATTGTGGCAATAGTGAATAGTTGGGTGTTTGAAAGACTAATTAAAGTTGGTTTTGATTCTGTAATTATGGTTGTTTGTATTTATTTTTGTTAATTTATTATTTATGAGATTGATCACCTAGTAAGTGATCTGTTGGATTTTGATTGAACTTGGAAAAGAGAATTGAAAGGGTTAAAAATAATTATAGAACGGGAATTCAACAACCCTTGAACCCATAGGTGATAGGATAGAAGTTGTTGTTGAGGATAGGGATTGTAATACCCCAGAAGCCTAAAGATCGGACCCGAGAGTTGAAACAGAGAAAACTAAAAATCTGGCACCAGGTCACACAACGAGTCGTTATGTGACCCATGGGGTAGACCACGAGTCATGAGGTGACTCGTGGTGAGGTGCAAGGTGTGAGTTTAAATTTTGGGATTTGACGTCCCCATGGATGTGACCACAAGTCATGGTCAAACCCCATGACTCATTCAGTAAGTCATGGCAAGGATCTTGGGTAGGTGAAGGGGACTAGGTAGTGTACCCTATGAAAGGTCCCCACCAGTCGTGGTCAGTCACTACGATTCGTGGGTTGGGTCATGAGCAGTTGTCATGACCCGACCATTGACCTGGATCGTAACACGGGACAAGGAGCCCCGACAGACTCCAAGTCAACTCATGGCATGAACATACATCTAACTCAATATCAATAAAGAGGAATACTCAGCATAACGACATAGCGGAAGCATAAACATGCCATAACATAGAAAGCAGAACGTAATACATGCATAACAGCTGAAATACTACACATAGTTTGAAAGTCTCTAACATATCTGATGGGTTGATGGGAAAATACCCCCAACTAACCCAAGAAGTCTAGAAAACCTAACATGAAAAGATAACTAATATCAAACTAGTCCTCGGAGAATGAGAACTCACCAAAGAGCTGGATGCTAATCTCCGAGACGAGCTAATTACGGTGCTGGGTTTGAAGATCAGACTCTGTATCATGAAACGATACTACATAGAGTATGCGGTCAGTACGTGGAAGGTACTGAGTATGTGTGCATTTAAAAATACATTAAAGTTCATAAGAAATCATAAGAGTACGACAACATGCTCATAACATAAATATCATTGTATAACATAAGGATCAAGGTTTTCAAATCATTCGTAAACCATTCATTATCATAGTCATACGAGAAACTTTATAAAACATCACTTGAGCCAAAATAACATAAACATAATAATGCATAAAAACATGCGGAACAATGGGAAGAATCATCATAACCTACACCATCATGGTAGACCCTTCCATGATGCCCCAACTATCTCACTCAAGTAGGCAGAGTTGTCCCTAGCTTGCCAGGCAAGGGACGTGTATTATGTGATATCACAAAAGAGGGGATCATTAACATTGTAATGTATCAAAATAAACCTATGGTGGTATGTAGTTATGAGACGCCGGCGTAGTCCTTCGAACGTAAGGCTACTTGGTGCTAGACACTGCTCCCAAAAACATGCACATTAGGCTCGTGCATAAATCAACAACATCATTCATTGAGATTCATGGACAAATAAATATTAACATCATTGATCCCCATTTAAATACATGTTAATTATGAGTCAAGGGCCCATTAATTGGCCAACGTCATAAATCGATCAATCATGAAATCCATTTCATAAATCATACTTGAATATGTGGGCATTACCCAATACTGTAACATGCTTGAAAATACTCAACTCACTTGAAATCTCACATGATTATAAACATGAATAACTTGAAAACATGCTTTTCATCATCAATACTTCATCATACATGAGCATTCATCATAAATATTAACTTTCATGAACTTTTCATAAATGGGCTTTTTAATTTTAAAAGCTTGAAACCTGATTTTAATGGAAAACAACGTAAAACTTGCCCATAATTCATAATTCAATAATAGTAATTCATTTAGATCATACCCATGTAGAGAATTCAAAATTTCATGCATCGGGTTAAAACCCCATAGAATCAATATAGGAAATTCATGATTTATAGAGAGTTTGGGCATGGGTGTGAATGGATTTACCCATTCATAACCCTACATACCTAGGGAAGATCAGATTTTACCACTCCTCTAAATCCCAATGAAAGATTGAAAGAAAACTTGAAGAACTCTTACTTGATCACCTCCTAAACCCTTTCAATATTCATGAATGGATATGAATGAGACTATGATAGATTTTACCCTCATAAAACACTGCATTTCGAGTCTTAAATGACGTAGTTTAGGACCCTAGCACTTAGGAATGATGAAAATACCATTAGTGAATTTCCTGAAAATTCTACACTGGCAGTGACAACGACCATCCTAACAGATCGTGCTTGGATACCACGATTCATGGTATCCATCCATTGCATCCACTGTGCAACTTCACTTTCTCAGATTCAATCCCACGACTCGACGAGATGAGTCATCGCTTCAGACGACGGTCCGTTATGTCGTCCGTTGTTTCTCGACCTGCATCTGGAATTCTCATGAGCCATACCACAACTCGTGCCAACCTCCAACGAGTCATGATCTCCATCCATCACTTCGACTGGGAACTTTCCTACTTTTTTCCCACGGTTGCTCACCACGATCCATTGCTCCTCACAACGGGTCATCCCACGACTCGTTACTTCCCCTTAGGCTAAGGACCAGTCTCACCATGAAATCAAACAACGACGCGTGGTATCAAACCATGGGTCGTTACATGACCCATTACTTCCAACTGCAACTCGGCAGAACCTCACCATAGACACTTCCCACGGATCTTTGGTTCGACTAACGATCTGTTACATGACTTATTTTGTGTAAATTTCCTAGATTTTTGCCAACTTCCATTTTTAAATCCCGGGTCTAGTATTAGGCACTTTTGGGGCATTACAATATCTCCCCATTGGGAACATTCTTCCTTGAATGTGAGAAAACATACAGACTACAGAGAAATGCAATCATCATACTCAAATATCGATCATTTAAGCCAAAAATTGACGGAATGGCTATCTCCGATTCAAACCACATGGATGAACTGAATTCATGAATCATATACACATCCACAAATATATGAAAGAAACTGGTGCACATGAACTGAACATGAAAACTAAATAGAGTTTTAGGGAAAAACTGATACCTTAAGCTGGAATTGAGCTGGTAGAGAATAAATGTGGGTATCTAGCCATCATGTCTATTTCGGCTTCCCCCGTAGCTCCTTTAACATGTTGATTCCTCCATAAAACTTTGACTGAAGCTACTTCCTTGTTCCTTACTCTCTGTACCTGACGATCCAGTATTTCCACAAGAAGCTCTTCATAATTAAGGCTGTATTTCACACTGACACTGTCCACCAGGACAACTAGAGTTGGATCACCCAAACACTACTTTAAGAGCGATACATGGAATATAGGATGCATAGAAGCTAATTCTGAGGGCAATGCCAATTCATATGCCACCTTGCCAACCCATCTCACTATCCGATAATGGCCAACATAATGAGGGCTGAGTTTTCCTATCTTTCCAAACCTCATCACTTTCTTCATGGGAGATTCCTTCAGAATACTCAATCATCCACTTCAAACTCCAATTCTCTCATTTTCATATCGGCATAGGACTTTTGGCGACTTTGAGCTATTTTTAACCTATCCCATATAAGCTTAACCTTCTCCATAGCCTCATGGACTGAATCCAATCTTATCATCACTACTTCAACAACTTCGAACCAGCCAATAGACGATCTACATCTCCACCTATAGAGAGCCTCAAACGAATCCATTTGGATACTGGAATGGTAGCTTCTAGTGTATGCAAACTCGATAAGAGGCAAATGATCATCCCAACTATCTTTAAAGTCAATCACACATGCTCTCAACATGTCCTCGAGGGTATGAATTATCCACTTTGCTTGACCATCCGTTTGCGGGTGAAATGTTGTGCTGAGCTTAACCTGAGTACCCAGTCCTTTTTGAAACAACCTCCAACACTAAGAGGTAAATTAGGTACCTCTTTCTGAAATGATGGACAAGGGAACATCGTGCAATCGAACTAGCTCTTTGATGTATTGATTGGCATAATCCTCTATTGAATCAATGGTTTTGCCCGATAATATGAATCAATAATAACACCGCTATCGGTGGAGTCAACCAACCGAACTATCAACTTTGCAAGTCGATTCACATCTTTCACCATCTCCTTCTTCCCCTAATCCACATGGGAAACACTTTTCATAGAGAGTCTACTAAGTGCATTTGCTACAACATTTTCCTTGCTCGGATGGTACAACACACTCATATCGTAGTCCTTAAGTTGCTCTAACCACCTCCCTTGCCGAGGATTGAGATCCTTTTGAGTGAACACATATTGTAGACTCTTATGATCCATAAACACATCCACGTGGACCCCGTATAAATAATGTCTCCATATCTTCAAGGCGAATACCACCACGACCAATTAAAGATCATGGGTCGGGTAATTCTTCTCATGAACTTTCAGCTGTATGGAGGCATCTGCTATAACTTTTCAGTGCTGCATCAATACACACCCTAGTTCGACCCTTGAAGCATCACAATACACCACAAACCCATCAGTACCCTCAGGTAGGTCAACAACGGTGCTGAGGTGAGTCGAGTCTTCAACTCTTGGAAGCTCTTCTCACAAGCCTCCAACCATTGGAATATCACCTTCTTTTGGGTCAATTTGGTCAAGGGTGCTGCAATAGATGAGAAACCTTCAACAGATCTCCGATTGTAGCCTACTAAGCCTAAAAAGATCTGAATATTCAAAGGATTCACCGGTCTGGGCCAATTCTTCACCGCTTCTATTTTCTGAGAGTCCACCTTTATGCCCTCACTTGATATCACATGGCCTAAAAATGCCACTGAGTTCAACCAAAACTCACACTTGCTAAATTTAACATATAGCTAGCGATCCTTGAGAGTCTGTAGCACCACCCACAAATGAGCAACAGGCTCCTCCTCGCTCCGAGAGTATATCAAGATGTCATCAATAAACACAATCACGAACATATCCAGGTATGGCTTGAACACCATGTTCATCAAGTCCATAAAAGCTGTAGGAGCATTTGTTAGTCCAAAAGACATGACTACAAACTCATAATGACCATACTGTGTCCTGAAGGCTATCTTCGGGATGTCGCTCTCCCGAACTCTGAGCTGATGGTACTCGTATTTGAAATCTATCTTCGAAAAACACTTGGCACCCTGAAGCTGGTCAAATAAATCATCAATCATGGGAAGAGGATACCTGTTCTTAACGGCAACCTTATTTAATTGCTAATATTCAATGCACATCCGAAGGGAAACATCCTTCTTTCGGACAAATAGAACTGGTGCACCCCATAGAGACTTGTCTGGTATGATGAAACCCTTATCCAAGAGATCCTTCAACTGCTCCTTCAACTCTTTTCGCTCAGTTGGAGCCATTTTATAGGGAGGAATTGATATGGGTTGCATGTCGGGAAGAAGGTCAATACCAAAATCGATTTCCCTCTCGGGAGGAACAACTAGTAATTCATCAGGGAACACTTCTGGATACTCACATACTACCAGAACTAACAGGATAGTCGCAGTCTCGAACTCAACATCCTTAACCCTAACTAGATGGTACAAACAACCTTTCAAAATCATCTTCCTGGCCTTAATATAGGAAATAAAGCAACGTATAGGCACGACCGAACTACCCCTTCCACTCCAAGACTGACTCACCCGGAAAGTGGAACTCCACAGCACGGGTTCTACAATTAAAAGAAGCATAAAATGAATACAACCAATCCATGCCAAGAATAATATCAAACTCAATCATGGCTAACTCTAAAAGGTCTACGGAAGTGAATTTATGCAATACTGTGATCGGGCAACTTCTATACACCCGCCTAGCTATAACTAAATCACCAATAGGAGTAGAGACTGAGAATGGTTCTGACAGAATTTCGGGGCTGACTCCAAAGCTACTAGCAATATAAGGTGTCACAAAAGACAAGGTAGCTCCTAGATCTAACAAAGCATAAGCATCAAGGTGAAACACTTGTAACATACCAGTAACCACATCAGGTGAAGTCTCCTGCTCCTGACGCGAGGTGAGGTCATATAATCTGTTTTGGCGCTGTCTGCCACCCCTATTAGTGGATGCCCCCTGTGGAGCTGAATGAGCTGGAGCTGCTGCCTACCTAGTAGTTTGTGCACATCCTCTATTATCATCCTGTTTAGAAAATAGACACACTCAGCACATGTGGTCGGATCAACCACACCCATAACATATATCTGAGTTGAGCAAGCATACCTCGGCATGACTCTTGCCACACTTCTTGTAGGCCAAAAAGGTGCGCTCTACCTGCATTCCCCTATGGTCCCTTGAACCTGAGGCATGCTCCTGTGATCACCCTTGGGTCTGGATGGAACACTAGTTGATGATGATACTGGAGCTAGTGACCTTTGCTGAAACTGAGGGCAGTGACCACCGCCGGATCTCTGCTGAGTAAATCCATAGCTATCTGTCCGGGCCCTTTTGTCCTCTCTCTCCCTCACATGTTCTACCTCCATTTGCTGGGTGTACAAGACTATCCAAGAGAAATCCATATCCTTGTGTAACATAGAGGTCCTATAATCTTTGTCCAAATAGCTTGCCACCCCATGAACAAACCTGGTCACTCACGCCCTCTGGTCAACCACTAACTCTGTGGCATACTTTGATAAGCGAGGGAACTCAAGAGTATACTCCTGTACCGTCATCTTCCCCTTCTTCAAATTCACGAACTCCGCTGCCTTCAACTCCCTCATCTCATGAAGTAAGAATCGATCTAGGAACGCAACATGGAACTCCTCCCAAGTGATAGGGCCTGCTCCGGACGCCCTACTATCTTTCCATTGTCGAAACCTGATGTGTGGGACCCCTTTCAACTGATATGAGGCCAACTTAGCACACTCAACCCCATTCACCCTCATGACTTGGGTGATCTTCATAATCTTATTAATGAACTCATGCGGGTCCTCATCTACTTTTAACCCAAGGAACTCTAGCGGGTTCATCCTCAAGAAATATTTGACTCGAGTTGCCGCCGCATTCCCATTTTGCGGAACATGTGCCACTGCCTGTTGATTGATCTGAGTGGTCAAGGCCTACGTGAGCATCTGAATGGTTGCCCGAAACTCAGCATGGGCAACCATCTCCAGTGCATGGTGCTCCTAGACTGGTGGAGCTTGTTTGTGCCCACCTCCGTTGCCCTTCTCGTGGTCGTTTCCGTTTCTTTTCCTCCTACCATTTACTCTGGGGGGATCCATGATTCTGCAATCGCGAATAGCATGATTTAGAATGATAGAGAGACATTTCATTGCACGACATAGATCATGAAAGAAGGGAACATTTCCTAAAGGTCTCGTGGCCTCTTTGTCATAAGTTTGGAGCGCTTCAAACCCATGAAAAAGACTCTACTTAATGTGGCTTTCAGACACCCTAGGAAACTCCATACCTATTGCTCTGATACCATGTTTGTCACTACCCGAACATAGACCTGGATCCTAACACGGGACAAGGAGCCCTGAGAGACTCCAAGTCGACCAATGGCATGAACATACATCTAACTGAATATCAGTTAAGAGGAATTCTCAGCATAACAACATAGCGGAAATATAAACATGACATAACATAGAAAGCGGAACGTACTACATACATAATAGCTAAATACTACACATAGTCTGAAAGCGTCTAACATATTTGATGGGTTGACGGGAAAACACCCCCAACTAACCTCATAAGTCTAGAAAACTAAACATGAAAAGATAACTTATATAAAACTAGTCCTCGGAGAATGATGATTCACCAAAGAGCTGGATATTAATCTTCGAGATGAGATAATGACGGTGTAGGATCTAAAGATCGGAGTTTTTATCATGAAACGATACAGCATAGAGTATGTGATTAGTACATGGAATGTACCGAGTATGTATGGTAAGTAAAATAGACATTTAAAAATACATAAAATCTCATAAGAGATCATGAGAGTGGGACAACAACCTCATAACATAAATATCATAATATAACATAAGGATCAAGGTTTTCAAATCATTAGTAAACCATTCATTATCATAGTAATAAGAGAAACTTTATAAATCATCACTTGAGCCAAAATAACATAGACATAATAATGCATAAAAACATGCGGAAAAATGGGAGGACTCTTCATAACCGACACCATCATGGTAGAGCCTTATATGATGCCACAATTATCTCACTCAAGCGGGTAGTCGTCCCTGGCTTGCCAGACAAGGGACATGCATTATTTGATATCACAAAAGAGGGGATCATTAACATCGTAATGTATCAATATAAACCTATTGTGGCACGTACTTATGAGATACCGGCATAGTCCTTTGAATGTCGGGCTACTCGATGCTTGACACTACTCCCAAAAATATGCACATTAGGCTCGTGTATAAATCAATAACACAGTGATTCATGGCCAAATAAATATTAACATCATTGATCCCCATTTAAATACATGTTTAGCCATGAATCGAGGGCCCATTAATTAGCCAATGTCATAAATCGATCAATCATGAAATCCATTTCATAAATCATACTTGTACATGTGGACAGTGTCCAATACTTCAACATGCTTAAAAATACTCAACTCACTTGAAAATATGATTATAAACATGGGTAACTTGAAAGCATGCTTTTTATCATCAATACTTCACTATACATGAACATTCATCATAAATCTTAACTTTCATGAACTTTTCATACATGGGCAATTTGATTTTAAAAGCTTGAAACATGATTTTACTGGAAAACAATGTAAAACTTGCCCATAATTCATAATTCAATAATAATAACTCATTTAGATCATACCCATGTAGAGAACTCGCAATTTCATGCATCGGATTAAAACCCCATAGAATCAATATGGGAAATTCATGATTTAGAGAGAGTTTGGGCATGGATGTGAACGGATTCACCTATTCATAACCCTACATACCTGGGGAAGATCAGATTTTACCACTCCTTGAAAGCCCAATGAAATATTGAAAGAAAACTTGAAGAACTCTTACTTGTTCACCTCCTAAACCCCTTCAATATTCATGCATGGATATGAATGATCCTGGGATAGATTTTACCCTCATAAAACACTGCATTTCGAGTCTTAAACGACGTAGTTTAGGACCCTAGTACTTAGAAATGACGAAAATATCCTTAATGAATTTCGTGAAAATTCTGCACTGGCAGTGACAATGACCGTCCTAACGGGTCGTGCTTGGATACCACGACTCGTGGTATCCATTCGTTGCGTCCACTGTGTAACTTCACTTTCTCAAATTTAATCCCATGACGCGACAGGATGAGTCATCGCTTCAGGCGTCGGTCCGTTATGTTATCCGTTGTTTCCCCCTGATGATCTGCACCTAGCCTTCTCACAAGCCACACCATGACTCATGCCAACCTCTAATGAGTCATTGTCTCCATCCGTCACTTTGACTAGGAACTTTCATACTCCTTTCCCACGGTTGCTCACCACGATCCATTGCTCCTCACAACAAGTCATCCCATGACTCGTTACTTCCCCTTAGACTAAGGACCTGTCTCACCATGACCTCAAAAAACAACTCGTGGTATCAAACCATGGGTCGTTATGTGACTGTTACTTCCAACTGCAACCCGGCAAAACATCACCATGGACACTTCCCACGGATCATTCGTTGGACCAACGATCCCTTACATGACCCGTTCTGTGGAAATTTCCCAAATTTCTTCCAACTTCTATTTTTAAATAACGGTTCTAGTCTTAGGCACTTTCGGGGTATTACAGCAGCATGATAGACCAAAGTGAAATCTCAGGAAGTCCATGTGACGAGTGGTGACCATGACTCATGGTCACCTATAATGACTCATGATGTCCCCTGAGATGAGCCCTAGATGAACTCTTAAGCAGTGCACTCAACGATTGATTCCATGAGTCATGGCCTTGAGTGACGAGTCGTTTAATCCCTTGTGGGGATTGGCAATCAGTTATTTGCAAATTTAGTAAGGGCTTTTCCGTAAATCCTATGATCCTAAGGCCTAAACTACATCGTTTTAAGCTATGAGTAGTGCGTTTTTAGAGGGGAAAATCTATTCTAAGTCAGTCCTATTCAATCATGCAAGAGCAAGAGTCTAGAGAGGTGATCAAGGCAAATCCTTCAAGGTTTTTCTTCAAATCGTCCTTGGGCAATCAGAGAAGTGGTAGAATCAAACCCTGTTAGGTATGTAGGGTTATGAATCGGTGAATCTATTCACACCCATGTGCAATATCTCTCTGAATCATTGAAATTCCTAGGTGAATTCTATGGAGTTTTAACCCAATGCATGAAATTCCTAATTCTCTATATGGGTATGATTTACATGTATTTCTACAATTGAATTATGATTCATGGGTAAGTTTTACATTTTTTTTAATTAAAATCGTGTTTCAAGCTTTATAAATCAAAATGCCCAATTATGAGAAGTTCATGAAAATTGAGATTTATCATAAATATTGAAGTATGATGAGATATCATGATGAAAAGCTTGTTTTCAAGTTACCCATGTTTATAATCATGTATTCGAGTGAGTTGAGTATTTTCAAGCATATTGAAGTATTGGGAAATGCCCACATGTTAAAGTATGATTTATGATTTCTCCAAATTGAGCTAACCACATGGTTTTACAACGAAGACTCCCAATCATTTTCAACTTGTGGTATGGATTAAGCTAAAGCTTCTCATATATATATATATATATATATATATATAATATTTCATATTTGAGAATATATATATATATATATATATATATAAAATATTTCATATTTGAGATGTATTTGATTATTGATCTTTGACAATAGACGATGGTGAGCTTCGTTGAAAAATGATGGAGAGTAGATGCATATTTTTGGGAGTAGTGTCTAGCACCGAGTAGGCTAAGGGTCGATTACCCTATGCCTTAGAACTACTCACCAACGTAGGTTTATACATATCTTATATATATCGGGAACTCCCTTGTGAGCTATCCCCTTCCCCGGTTGGGCCCTGAGTTTGATATCGATATCATGGTATCGTCCTTAGCCCTGCCAAGTCTTGGGACGGCTCTACCCACTTGAGTGTGATAGTTGGGACCACGTAAGCTCTATCATGGTCTGTCGGTCAAAAGATGAGTCTCCCATTGCTCCTCATGGTTTTGATTATACATGTTTATCACTCATGTTGTATATATTTATATATGTTTTAAAGAAGGTTTGATCCAATGTTCAGCTTTATTATGACTATCAGATTTCAGCTTTGGGTCAACCAATTTAGTTATGATGTTATGTTATGTTGAGATCATGTTTTCATAAAGATAGCATGTAAGCCCTACTCTTAGATTCTTATTTTGTTTATGTTTTATATTATGCATGTTTTAAATGATTTTACTTATTTAAGCGATTTTACTTACCTTGCATACTCAATACATTCCATGTACTGACCACATACTCTATGCTATATCATTTCATGATACAGGCCCCAGCACATAGACTCAGCCATGTCAGTAGCCAGTTCCAGAGTTAGCACCCAGCTTAATTGCTAGTCCTCATCTCCCGAGGACCATTTTCTTTCAGACATTGATATTCCTTCAATTTTTAGTATTAGAGAGTTTGTTGGGGGTCTTGTCCCATCAACTCATCAGACTTAGAGGCTTTTCAAACAATAGAATGTATTCAGCTTCAGATTTGTGTATTCCTAATGTTATGCTTATTTCAGGCTTCCGCTAATATTATCATGTGTATCCTTCTGTTTAATTGATTGAGTTAGATGTATGCTCATGCCGTGGGTCGACTTGGAGTATCTAGGGACTCCTTGTCCCGTGTCTTGATCTGGGCCCCCATTCGTGTCGTGACAGGTATATACCTTTCAACCCCGTTTAGTTGAAATACAAGTAGGCATAACCATAGCTTCATTGTTCTCCTGTGACCATACGGATATAGGCATTTGGGTTCATGAAATAGTTCTTGGATGCTAGGGATAGTGGCAAGAAATGGGATAGTAACTTGCAACTAGCTACCATATGAAGAATCACGCCAGTTTAATTACGTCTGGAAAACTCAACTTGAGACCAACCAAGTGTTATTTCCCTAGCCTTCCATCATTATCGAAATATAATCAAGCTTGAATTTGTTTTATTTAATTTTATATTTGTATTTTTAGTAATTCAATTTTCCAAACCAATCTTTATTTGACTTGTTTTGCAGATTAGTGAAACTAAATTGACAACCTTATAATGATTAAATTGACAAGTCCCTTGGGTACGATATCTGGACTTCAAAATCCTATATTACTTGATGACCACGTGCACTTGCATGTGCTTGGGAGACATCAGGGCACTACCATGATATTTATATGAAGATGAAGGCCCCTATGGGGGCAGGGAAGCTCACAAGAGAGGTCTCAATATTTATATACAAACCTACATTGGCACGTAGTTCTAAGAATTGGGGTTTACATGAGCCTCTATCCTACTCGGTGCTAGCACTACTCCCAAAAACATGCATGGTGCTCACCATCATTTTTCAATGAAGCTGAACACATACCATAACCTGATGGTGGAAGCATATTCTCCAAAACCATATGGTAAGTTGATTTTATAGAATTGAGCTGAATCATGAAAACATGTTTAACTTGTTTAGGTGTGCCCAAAATCTTAAAATCATGCATACTTGAAATAGACTTCATAAGACAAAATCATAATTTCATGCATGGGTAATTTGTAAACATTCAATCTTGCTAGATATCTAATCAATACTTGAAATTATAAATCATAAACTTCACTTTTCATGAACTTGCATAATTGGGCATAATTTTTCTAAAACTTGGAAATCATGAATTTATAATCAAAATAGGTAAAAATCTTCCCACGAATCTTAAAACAAGCTTTGAAACATGAAGGGAATTGACACATAAACAAATCATAGAGAACTTCATAAAATTGGGTTGAAACCCCATAAGGTCATGGATTTGATCTATAACTTGAATTCATAGAATTGATATGAATGAATATGAGAGTGAAAGGAACTCTCTTTCATAGCCCTACATACCTGTGTGAGCTGAATCTACACTTGCCTTTGAAAGCCCAAGAGATTTGGATAAGAAATTGAAGGGTTTTAAGCTTGGTCTTCAATAGAAAACCTCTAAACTTGCATGTAGAGGGAGGGAGGGGTTAAATGAATTAGAATAGGTTAAAATCCCTTAATACCCTCTTTTTAGAGCTTAAAGTGACGTCATTAGGAAGTTAGGAGCTTAGAATTTACGAAAATACACTTAATGAATTCATAGGAAAACTGTCCGATCAGCTGTCATGACTCGTACCATGAGTTGTACAATCCTCCTATGGCTCGTGGTATACTCCCATACTGACCAAGTCCAAAACCTCCAATCCTCTAAATATTTCCACAAATCCTACTACAATCCGTAACACCATCCTACAAACCATACCATCACCTGTACAATTAATCACCTGCTAAGCCCAAGGACTTACTACGACTCCTGACCATAGGTCGTACCCATATACTGGAGTGGTAACTGTTGTTGTAAGCAAACATGATAAGAGGTAAATGATCATCCCAACTACCTTTGAAGTCAATCACACATGCTCTCAATTATCCTCAACAGTCTGAATGGGTCGCGCGACCTGACCATCCATTTGCGGGTGAAAAGCTATACTAAGCTTGACCTGAGTACCAAGTCCCTTTTGGAATGATATACAAAACTGCAAGGTAAATTGAGTACCTCGGTCTGAAATGATGGAAAAAGGAAATCCCATGCAACTGAACCAACTCTCGAATGTACAAGCTAGCATAGTCCTCAGTTGAATCGATAGTTTTGACCGATAAAAAATGAGCTGCTTTAGTCAACCTGTCTACCACTACCTATATAGCGTCATACTGTTGACGAGTGTGAGTCAATCCCGTGATGAAGTCCATATTGATCTCTTCCAACTTCCAAGTGGGGATGCTGACGTCTTGTAGCACACCTCTAGGTCTTTAATGCTCAACTTTCACCTATTGACAATTCAGACACTTAGCCACAAACTTTACTATGTCCCTCTTCATACCGTTCCACAAATAGACCTCCCATCAGACATGGTACATCTTGGTGGCACATGTATGTACCGAATATCGAGAACCATGAGCCTTATGCAACATCCATTCTATCAAATCACCGACAACTGAAACATACAGATGACCCTGTTATCGAAGCATACCATCTCCCCCTTGGGAGAAGACCTCCACCTTCTGATTTTGAACCGCTTCTTTCAATTTCCTAAGATAGGATCCTCATCTTGCCTATTGTTGACTTCAATCACCAAAGAAGATTCAGACCTATTTTGAATAATGGCACCACCATCTATCAAGTCCACCACGCGAACCCCTAACCGTGAAAGCTAATGTACATCCTTTATGAACTCCTTCATCCCATCCTCAACGTGGAACTCACTATCCATGGTCAATCTACTAAAGGCATCCGCCACTACACTGGGCTTGCCCAGATGATGAGGACTCTCTTGTCGTAAATTCAGGTTCTTCTACATGAACATATATTGAAGGCTTTTGTGATCCTTGAACACATCCACCTGTACACCATACAAGTAGTTCCTTCTAATCTTCGAGAGGACATCATGACTGCCATCTCTAGATCATGCATCGGGCAATTTCTTCTCATGAGTCTTAAGCTATCTATAGATTATGTAATGACCCTACCATGTCACACCAATACACAACCGAGACCAACCTTAGATACATCACAGTATACAACAAAACCATTTGTGCTTTCCAGTAACCCAGAATTGCCCACTAAGAATCTTAGATCCACTTAAACAAGAAGATCATACAAGTTCAAGCTCTAATCAAGAATCACCAATCACACCATGTTATGGTCTACTTGTATATTACCACCTCATTCAAGCCTATCATTTGTGGTCATCCTATGGCTCCTTGTAGCTAACATTATTAAAAATCCCCTATCTTCTCAGCTTGGCTACTAACATCTGCGATTCCTGCACTTCTCCATACCTGGCACCTATGGCACGAATAATAAGTTATCCTGGGCGTACATGTAACTATTATTTCCATCATGGGGAGATGTACTTGGGGCTTAGAGCGAGGAAATAGTAAGTACCAATCATTCAATAAATCTGAGTCGAGCACATGCCTGACATAGCACGATCTTATGAACCGCTAAGGCAAATCTTAAGGACTGAGTTCATAGAGATGAGCATGCTGACAGATAGGAGCTTTCATGCATAAAAAGGGTCATGACGTGAAGCTGAGATTTATAGAATCATGAAAGAAGACTGGTACCACTGTATGAAATGGTTACTTCTCATTCTATGAATCTGAATAAGGATACACGTATGGAGTACTTGGATCTCAGACATAGACATACATGTTCACATACAACATGAGTAGAGTACCCTATTGACTGAAGTATGGGAAGACACCTGATTAAGCCTGTATCCATCTCCCATAGCTACTAATCCTGGACTTTCACCTTATCGCTCCCCCTTAGCATAAAGTCATCATCCTAAGGCTCTTAGACCCTTTCTTAAGGCTAGGCTGACATCACTAGCTCTTGACATTCCATTCACCCTAAAGCTACAACTGAAGGCTCCATACTTATAACTGTTTCCCCTCCATGGGAGGAATCTCATACTAAATGCTAAAATGGGTCTTATGCCTTATAATGTGGTTCCTGGGCCTAGCTACATATAAGGATCGACATGAAAAACTCATAACATACCTACGACTACATCTTGAGTTGGCCGCCACCTGCACTAGGTAATCCACCCTATTGAGATGAGCAAGCTACTGGGGTTGCTGTTCTGGTGGTTGGAGCACTGGCCCTATCTTTGCCCTGTCTAGCCAACGGGAAATTCCTAAGCATATGTCCGAGCTCACCAAACCAAGAACAACCATATCTGCCCACTAAACACTCTCCAGGGTGTTTCATACAGCACTTCAAGCATGCTGGTCACCTGGATGGGGCTGCTGGAGGGGTGGCTGGGGCACGACCTCTCTAGCCACCCTACTTAGCTGTTGGGTAGTCTCTGAGTTTATGAGTGGGCTATCCGTACCAAAAGAAAACATCTGAACCCACCAAGTACTTCCTTTGGTGGTTCTTCCCATAACTTCTGCACATGGGGCATATAATCTCCCCTACCCTAAGCTTGTTCCCCCGAGTCAAGCCAAAGATCTCTGCTGAAGCTGAGGGTGATTTCCACTACCTGAACTTTGCTGGGAAAACTTAAAGATCCCTGTCCTAGCCTTCTTGTTTCCTTATCCTGTCCCCTTGAGCTCTATATTCACTTTCAAACCAAGAAACTTAGGTGGACTCTTTCTAGTGAAGTTTTGAAACCTAGTAGCTATCATCTCTATGGTGGAGTCTGTAGATGCAATTGCCTATTGGTTAAGCTGAGTGGTCATGGCTCATAACCACACTTAAAAGGAAGCCCTGAGCTACGCATCCGTAACCTGTCTGAACGAGGGGGCCACTAGAGTTGGTAGGGCTAGCTGACCTCTGTTGGTTCCTCAGGGAGACATAGTTCTACAAACGCGTATAGCACGAGTTAGGAGAGTAGCATAGTTGAGCTTTATAGCATGAGGTAGAATCATGAAAGAAGGAAAATTTTCATAATACATCTTGTAGCCTCTTTTTCATAAATGTGGCGTGATTCACACCTATTAAAAAGACTACTTAACGCGGCTTTCTGATACACTAAGACACTTCAAAACCTAATATTCTGATACCAAGTTTGTCATAACCCTAGCATAGGTCCAGACTGAGACACGGAACCCAAAATCACGAATGGCTCCAAGTCAACCCATGGTATGAACATGATAACTAAAGCACATACATCAAGCGAAAGATGATAACTGAAATTATGAGTAAGTGGAAATCTGAATAACATAATAATAAAACAGAGTCTACTCTCGACAAAGCTGAAAGTCTATATATTTGTCTGATAAGCCTCTAACATATCTGATGAGCTAATGGGACAACATCCCCAACTAGCTCGCTAAAATCTAAAATTGAAAATAACATAACCCAATGCTAAACTGAAGGTCCTGAAAAGATGAGTACTCACCAACGATGGGAAACTAGACTAAACTGTGTGGCTAATGACGAAAGTGAGTCTGATCGTCTGATCCAGAATCAAGAAATGATACAGCATAGAGTATACGGTCGGTACTTGGAATGTACTGAGTATGCAAGGCAAGTAAAATATGCTAAGTAAGTATAAAATAAAATCATACATATAAACATAAATCATAAGATCATGAGAGTAAAGTTGCATGCTGAAATCTGAATCTAAAACATGTTTAATAACAAGTTGAATATCATGTCTAAATAGAATGACCCAAAGCTGAAGATAGATATCATATGACTTTTCATAATTGAATCATAAGTACAGACTTATAAACTGAACATTGGGTCAAACCTGCTATAAAACATAATATTATAAATCACAAACATGAATAATTTAAATCATGAGAAACAATGGGAGACTCATCACAATCAACACAATCACGATAGAGCTTACGTGATGCCCCAACTATTACAGTTAAGTTTACAGAGCCGTCCAGGGCTAAAGGTGCTACCATGATATCGATATCAAGCTGAAGGCTCCTATGGGGGTAGGGGGAAGCTCAAAAAGGAAGTCCCAATATATATAAACCTATGTTGGCATGTAGTTTTGAGACCTGGGGTTTACATGAACCCCTAGTCCACGCGGTGCTAGACACAACTCCCAAAAACAGGCAAGGTGCTCACCATCATTTTCCAATGAAGCGGAAGACATACCATAAGCTGAAGGTGGGAGTATAAACTCCAAAACTATATGGTAAGAATATTTTATAAAACTGAGCTGAATCGTGAAAACATGCTTAACTTGTGTGGTATGCCCAAAATCTTGAAATCATGCATACTTGAAATAGACTTCATAAGTCAAAATCATAAATTCATACATGGGTAATTTTTAAATATTCAATCTTGTTAGATATCTCATCATACTTGAAATCATAAATCATAAACTTGACTTTTCATGAAATATGCATACTTGGGCATAATTTTCTAAAACTTCGAAATCATGAATTTATAATAAAAATAGGTAAAAATCTTCCCATAAATTTTAAAACATGAAGGGAATTGACCCATAAACAAATCATAGAGAATTTCATAAAATTGGGTTGAAACCCCATAAGGTCATGAATTTGATCTAGAACTTGAACTCATAGAATTGAGGAGAATTTTGAGCAATGAGAGTGAAAGGAACTCTCATTCATATCCCTACATACCTAGGTGAGCTGAATCTACACTTGCCTTTGAATGCCCAAAAGATTTGGAGAAGAAATTGAAGGGTTTTAAGCTTGATCTTCAATAGAATTCTTCTAAACCTGCATGCATGGGGGTTAAATGAATTAGAATTAGTTAAACTCCCTTAAAACACTCTTTTTAGAGCTTAAAATGACGTCACTAGAAAGTTGGGATCTTAGGATTTATGAAAATACCCTCTATGAATTTGCAGTAAAACTGTTCCATCAACTGTCACGACTCATACCATGAGTCGTACAATCCTCCTATGACTCGTGGTATACTCCTGTACTGACCAAGTTGAAAACCTCCAATCCTCTTAATATTTCCACGAATCCTACTACAATCCGTAACACTAACCTAAGAACTGTACCATCACCAATACAATCAATCACCTGCTAAATGCAAAGACTTACTACGACCCCTGACCACGGGTCGTACCCACATACTACCAACCTAAGACTCATAGGTTGAGTCATACTGAATCAATTCTCCAACTTTTCTTGCTGATCACATTTCTAATCTCTAGTCTAGCCTTAGGAACTTTCGGGGTATTACAGCCTAAAGTAGTGCCCTATTAAGCAGGGTGACCTACCAGGGCTGCTGATGTAGAAGACTGGGCCTTTCCTTATCTTGCTGACGGGCACTCTCTCAACTTGTGACCCTGCTGGCCACATCCAAAAAACCACTTTGCCCAGAAGGCACTCCCCAAGGTGATTCTTACCACATATAGGACATGTTGGAAAAGTGCGGTTGCTTGAGACATAGCTCTGAGACTGGGAGCCTGATGTCCCACCACTTCTATCTTTGCGGGGCCTGGGGCATGGAGCGCTAGCTAATGAAGGTGTTGGAGGTCTCTTCTGCTGCCGGGGGCAATTAACATCGCCTGACCTCTACTGAGAGTACTCGAACTGACCGGTTCTGGACCGTTTATTCTCCCTCTCTACGTCCTTCAACTTTTTTGCCTCTATTTGCTAGGCATGAATGATGAGACTGGAGAGGTCTATATCTTTGATGAGCATGGAAGTCTTGCATTTCTTGAGTACCAAATTCGAGAATCCGTTAACAAACTTGAGCATGCGAGCCCTCGGCACAACAACCATTTCTAGAGCATATATCGACAGCTAAGTGAACATCAATGCATATTCCTCTACTATCATGTTGTTCTGCCTTATGTTCATGAACTCAGCAGCCTTAGCTGCCCTAAATTGTTGTGGAAAGAACCTGTCTAGAAATGTTGTTACGAATTTGTCCTATTCTACCGAACCTGCTCCATTTTGTCTTCCCTCCTTTCATTGCTTGTACCAAATTTAAGCCACCCTTTTCAACTGGTAGGCAGCCAAATCAGCACTCCCTATTGGAGGTAACACCCATGATTTGGGTAATCTTTTGAACCTCATCCATGGGAGTTGGGCCCTACTCTACCTTAGAACTATGAAAAATTAGGGGATTCATCTGCGTGAAAATCCCTAAACTTGGTCGCAACTGTAGACCCATTTGTCTTCGCTGGCACCACGACCTGCTGGTTGACCTAATTGGTCATCACCTCTGCCAACATCTGAATGGCAGCTCAAAACTCCGCGTGGGGCACCTGATCGTGCTGAGAGGCTATGGGAGTTGGTGGGACTAGTCAGTTAGCATTTTCGGTCTCTTTTGGTAGGCATTGTTATTTAAAAAGGGTAAGCATGAGTTAGGAGGATGTATTAAAGTCTAAAAATGTACACGTGATAAGATCTATGAAAAAAAGGGAATTTTCCTAAAGATGCCTCGTAGCCTCCTCCTCATAAGTGTGGAGCGCTTCACACCCATGAAAAGGACTCTAATAGATGTGTCTTTCAGACATCCTAGGACACTCTAAACTTGATGCTCTGATACCATGTTTTTCATGACCAGAGGCTACACCCTTAACACCACACAATACTTAGAATCAAAAATAATCCCAAGCTAATCAATGGCATAACATACTAGTGATACTCTAAATATAGTATGAAGTCTATAAGAGGAAGCTTTATAAGGCATAACTGAACAAAATACTTTTAAGTGAAACAAGACATCGGATAATATACTGAAATTTACGCAACTGCTACAAAACAACTGAATTACTAACTCTGTCTGAAAGCCATCTAAGAACTGATGAGTTGCTGGGAGAAGCCCCCAACAAACTCTAAGGTCTGAACTAAAATATTAAAATACAATAAACTAGAAATGAAACTCTAGCCCTCGGCAAATAAGGATTCACCACTAAACTCTGTTGATTTTTACTGGAGAAGGACTATTGACAATGCTGAGATGGAGAACCTGTACCTGTATCATAATATGATACAACATAGAGACTATGCATTAGTACCTTGAATGTACTGAATAAGTGAGATATGATGTAAATATAAAGATACTGAAAATCTATTAGCTTAACTGACAAAATATGCAACGGCCATAACTAGAATCGTAAATATTGAAAGCATCTAAAAAGCTGATAATGTTGTAAGTACTAATAACTATCTGAAGGTCATATGCAGATCCTGAAAGCTGAAAGACTAGACTGAACTAAAGACTATGAGCGTACTAGACTAAGTTATTCTATGCTATATTGTGGGAGAGATTTTAACCCACATGTAACCACATATGCTAAATATAGAGTTTGATGAATGCCCCCATCGGAGAAGGGCCACTATACCTGATCAATGTTTGATTCCCATTAGGGATAATAACTGATCACGGGCAAAATAGCATGCCCAAGATACGCTTTATACCTTAATGTAGTCTTGTTTATCTAAGTTATTTTACATACTTTCATGTGATTTTATATAAATGTGAATATATGTGCTAACCAACATGATTAGTCCTTGTTTTGTAGGTTAATAATGCATTTGAGGAACTAATTCAGAAGTTGGTGAATAGCAAGGAATGGAGTGGAAGCAAGTGGCGAAAGTCGGCAAGGAGCATGCCTTGGCAAGGCTGGTCGCGCCAGGCAGCGTGCCACGCTGTGCGTGTGCCGCGCCCAGTGCCGTGCCACGCCCTTGCCAAGCGCACGAGGAAAGGCAGCAGCAGGCAGTAGTAGGCAGTAAACTAGCGCGCCAGCGCCGTGCCACGCTAGGCCAGCTGCGCGACAGCAGCATGCCAACGCGCTGCATGAGCAGCGTGCCACGTTGGCCAGCGCGGTGACCCTCGGCAGCTTGGTTTCCAGAGGCACTTTCCAGAGAGCTTTCGCTTTGCCTCCGTTTCACGGAGTTATTGCTCCGTGATACACTCCGTGACATGAAGCCGTTCCATTACAGCCTAAATTATGCACGTTTTCCATTTACTATAAATAGGACCCTTAGCTCCTAAAATCATTTGGTCACGATTTTATTCTGAAAAACCACCTAGGAGTGAAGGGAGAAGTGGGAGAACTCATCTAGGGTTAATCAAATTCCCTTATCATCTACCAAATTCATGTAAGTATGTTAAGTATGTTAGTTTAGTATTAGTTAATTGTAGTTTTACGAACATGAGTGGCAAGAACCCTTCCTCTAGGGTTGAAGCCATGAATTATGATTGTGCTTTTATGAAATTGTTTTGGAATTAAGTTATTGATTGTTGTTTTCATCTTGCATTCTGGATTGTTGGTTGTTTTTATGATTGATCACCATGAAAGCATATTTGTTAGCTTGAGTAATAGCTTGAGAAAGCTGAGTTAAATGGTTAGACGCACGAAAGTCCCTAATTGTTTCCCCGTAAACCACAACATAATTGATTGCCCGCGACTAGAAAATTAAACTCCTCGCTCACAATGATGCAGTGAGGCTAGATTGCCGTGTTTAGAGGCTCGAAAGACCATAAACATGCAATTATAATTATGTGAAATAACAATTGATAGTTCCATGCTTAACCCATTGCAAATCGTAGGATCGCATGATCAATTGGTTTTAACTCTATGTTGCTCCAACATTGATTTCAGAATATTTCGTTGACCCAAACTTAGACTTAATTAATCTCAATCGAAAATGTCTATAACCAACACTTGAGGTATTTAAGATCGCACTAGAAATGGATAGTTAGAGGAATGGGTCCAGTCCCTGTGGGTTCGACAATCCGATTCTTAAAAAGAGCCACTATATTACTTGCACGACCCGTACACTTGCGGACGCGCGAATCGGGCACGTCAAGTTTTTGGCGCCGTTGCCGGGGACTCGGCAAAGTTTTGATAATTTATCTATTTTTGTGTGATTTTTGAATTTCCTTATGTGTTGAGAAACTTGGTCTTAGTGTGCTTAATTGCAGGTGACAGGTTGTCCTGCCGAGCTGGCTAGAAATAGAGAGCTTGTGGAACCGTTGCTTGATCCTGAACGTCAAATCCATTTGCGAAGGAGAATAGCTCTAGAGCATAAGCTGAAGAGACTTCAAGAAAAGGTACAACAACAACCACCCGCGGGACAAGTACAATTGTCGTCCGAAGCAATGGCAGCAAGACCAGTTCGCGAAGTGGCAATCCCACTAGCGACGAATGTGACCTCTAGCATCCGTAAACCAGAACCTGGAGGGCACTTTGAGCTTAAACAGAACATGGTGCAGCTGTTACATTCTAGTGGTCAATTCACTGGGACGGCACATGAGGACCTGCAGCAGCACTTACAGAGCTTTTTAGAGATTAGTGACATGTTCGTCCCCACCGGCGTGTCCACAGATTATGTCCGAATGACCCTCTTCCCATTTTCACTGTTGGGAGAGGCGAAAAAGTGGCTGAAGGCTGAGCTACTGAACTCCATAACTTCGTGGAATGACTTGCCTAAGAAGTTCCTTATCAGATTCTTCCCTTCAGGCAAAACTGCAAGGTTGAGAAGTGAAATACTCAGTTTCAAACAGAGGCCTGATGAGAACTTATATATGGCTTGGGAAAGATTCAAGTCATTGTTGAGAGATTGCCCCCATCACCAGCAATCAAATGAAGTGCTGGCCCATACCTTTGTAGAAAGTCTAGACCCACACACAAAAATATTACTAGACTCTGCATCGGGTGGGCAAGCCTTGGATAAGACATATGATGAGTTGTACACTTTGTTGAATAGAATTGCACAAGGAAATCCAGAGTGGCACAGTGAGTCATCAAGAGGGGCAGGAAAGAGATCGGGGTTGATAGACGTAGATGGTTTGAATGCTTTGGCAGCACAGTTAGCTTCGTTCCAGCATCAAATGATGACTCAGTTCAATAAACTGAGTATGAACCAATGCCAGGGCCAGGTTAGTTCAGCAAGCTCCGAGTTGGTGTGAAATTTGTGGTAATAATGGGCACCATGCAGAATCTTGTGGAGCCAATCCGGAGTCAGTCAATTTTGTTAGTAATGTGCAGCGCAACAATCAGAATTTTGAAACCAGTTACAACAGAAATTGGCAGGGCCACCCGAATTTTTCTTGGGGTGGAAACCAAAAGCAGAATTTTATGCAACCTCAACAACAGCAGTATCAGCAGAATAGGCGGAATGATGGGCAATTGAATAGCAGCATTGAGGAAACACTGCAGAAAATCATGGTGACCCAGACTCAATTAATGGAAAACCAGGCGAGGATGGCAACAGACTTAATGAATCAGCAAGTAGCCACCCGAAATCTTGAAAAACTAGTGGGTCAGATAGCAGCTACTCAAAACATGAGATCGTAGGGGGGATTACCAAGTGACACAGATCCTAACCCCCGGCAGATCAATGCCATCAGTCTGAGAAGCGGTAAGCAATTAGCTGATGCAGTGTCAGAAGAGCTGAGCAAGGAGGTGCAGCCGTAGTTGGTTAGACCAGGACCATCCATCAACATGGGAGATAATCAGAGTGCTGGGCAACAAAATGCACAACTTCCATTGCAGCCAGCACAAAGACCACCACCACCATTCCCTCAGAAATTCAGAATGAGCAAGGAGGAGGAATGCTTCAAAAAGTTCTTTGAGAGCTTCAAAGAACTTCACATCAATTTGCCTCTTCTTGATGTTTTGCAGGGAATGCCCAAGTATGCTAAATACTTGAAGGACGTGATGGCGAACAAAGTGAGATTGGTGGATGTCCAGATTGTAGCACTGACTGAGGAGTGCAGTCACAGGGTATTGAGCAAAATGCCAAAGAAACTCAAAGACCCAGGGAGTTTTACCCTCCCCATACAAATTGGTAAAGCTGAGGTGCTACGAGCTTTGTGTGACTTAGGGGCAGCAGTCAACCTAATGCCCCTATCCTTATTCAACACCTTGGGGTTGGGACAACCGAGGCCAACAAGGTTGATGCTGCAGCTGGCTGACAAGTCGCGAGTGACACCTGATGGAATAATAGAGGACCTTCTCATCAAAGTAGGTAAGTTC
Source organism: Datura wrightii (assembly GCA_035772735.1). Lineage (NCBI taxonomy): Eukaryota > Viridiplantae > Streptophyta > Magnoliopsida > Solanales > Solanaceae > Datura > Datura wrightii. The sequence continues at coordinate 106,716,113 of JASDFA010000007.1, forward strand.
ATTATACCTGCTGATTTTATTGTCTTGGATTTTCAGGTTGATGACCAGGTACCCCTGATCTTGGGACGGCCATTCTTGGCCACTGGAGGAGCGGTGATTGATTTGAAAGCTGGGACCCTGAAAATGAGAGTTGAGGATGAAGAAGAAATCTTCCGCGTTTACCAAGAAATGAACCCATCTGCACACTACAGAAACCTTTGTCAGGTTAGTGTGTTGGCAGAGGATAAGTGTGGGGTGGAGGATTCCATAGGTGCAGGGCCAAAGGAAATTACAAGTGTTCAGCCCGAGTCTGATAAAGGACTTCAAATTGAGAAGAAGTTGGAGAAAGAGAGGAACAGAGTGGAGGCTGTTTCCTCTAAACAGCAAAAGAAAAGGAGATGGTTCTTGAAAGGGAACCCAGGTATGAGAATGTCCTGAAAAGGATAGTCCAAGTCGGGCCACGACGTAAAATTAGGCGCTGCTTGGGAGGCAACCCAAGGGTACCTCAGGTACAAATTGTGTAATTTTGATTTTTTATTAATTTTGTTATTTTCATTTTGTTTGTGTTTTTGGTGGAAAGTTAAGCACAGATGGAAGGGAAGTCTGAGTACCGAGAAGGTGGAAGCTAAAGAGCATGGAATAGAAGAAGTGTGGGGTCGAACACCCACCTCTGAAAACTTGAAAGGAAAGCATGTTTTTAGCTTGGCATAGAAGCTCAGGGAGTATTTCTCATCCTTTAAATGTTAATTTGATGCTATGAGGACATAGCATGATTTAAGTGTGGGGTGAGAATAATTTCAAAATTTTTGTACTTAACAAGTTTGTGTCGAATGTAATGCTTGTGCAAAAGTTGGTGAGAAATTTGAAAAATTTGAAAAATTTTTGTGAATTAAGCATGACTTCATCACCCGTTGGTTTTTCTTTTCGGTTCTTTTCCGACGAGGGGTCTTTGAACTGAAGAATAAAAATTTTATCTTTTTCTTTCCTTTGTCTGTATATAGTGTTTTAGTCATAGTTAGGGACTGTTTCCAACGATGGATGGATGACGACCGTCTTGAGGAAAAATTAGTCGGTAGGTGATGGGTTTTTGAAACCATAACTAAGTGGTGCTTGATGTTCTTGTATGTGCTATACGTGAGTGTAAGATGCAAGTATGTTCAGTGTGAAGCATGCAAATGTATAACTTTGTTTGAGACACTTAAGCTCTGGAATTTGACTCAATATGATTGAAGCTTAATTCTGAATTCTAGTGATTAGCTGAGTAAGAGTCTGATGAATGTTTCTTGAATTGAGCATGTGCCATGAGTGTAAGGTTTTTGAGTATTCTGTGCTATTGTGGATTGTATAGAACTTGCCTGGTGTGTTTATAAAATGAAATGAAGGATGTGAATTGTAGGAGATGATTTAGACATTTCTTTGAATGAACCAAATTGTTATCCCTCATTTTACCTACCTTGAAAAATTAATCCTAGTTAGCCCCATTGAGCCTTGAGCCTATTCTTTGACAGTTGCAACATAAGCTTAATCCTTTTTCTTTCCTTAGCCTTGAACTTGATCCAAAACTCCTAAGCGCTTGAGTGAAAAAATCCGAAGGAGTAAAGGAGTGAGAAGAATGAAAAGAAAGGAAAAGTAGCAAGTTGTAGAAGTGAGAAAAGGACAAAGGTGCACTTGTATGAAAATGGTTGATTATTAGTAAGGAGCAAGAAAATAAATTAATGGAAAATTATATATAGAGCTCCTTACTAATAAGTTTAAAGAAATGGGGGAACATAAGAGGAACAAGAAAGATGAAAGGAGAAAAAGGTAAAGTAAGGGAAGGGAAGTTCGTAAGGAGGGCGTAATGTATTAAAAGTGCTTAGGAAAGATAGTCACTATTACTGGCCATAATAATACCTACCTGTCCCTTAGCCTACATTACAACCCATTAAGTCCTACTTGATCTTACATTCACACATCCTTAAATGAGTGGAATAAAACACTAAGGGCAAGCTTATGGGTCATTAATGATGCATGTGAATTCTTTGTGAGAGTGAGGGAAATTCTATTTATTCACCCACACATGTTATGATGTACAAATGATTTTTGCGTGTGATTGGGTAACTCTATTTCTGTGAGGGGCACATGTTGAATGAAGGATATAATTCATGTTGGATTTCTTAGTTAGTTGATTTGCACGAGTTTGCTAAGATTGAGAGTCGATTCTTGAGGTTAAGAAGTCTTAGCATCATTGTATTTCATCTAGGTGATTAAATTATGTATGCTCTATCTTTAGCTTGTTATCTTACGTAATCATTATAGTCGTAGCTTGAATTATCTTGCCAAATTAGTTATGTGGGAGTCTCCATATGTATGAGATGTAAAAGGTTGTTCGAGGACGAACAAGGCTTTAAAGTGTGGGGTTGTGATCACGGGCAAAATAGCATGCCCGAGATACGCTTTATACCTTAATGTAGTCTTGTTTATCTAAGTTATTTTACATACTTTCATGTGATTTTATATAAATGTGAATATATGTGCTAACCAACATGATTAGTCCTTGTTTTGTAGGTTAATAATGCATTTGAGGAACTAATTCACAAGTTGGTGAATAGCAAGGAATGGAGTGGAAGCAAGTGGCGAAAGTCGGCAAGGAGCATGCCTTGGCAATGCTGGCCGCGCCAGGCAGCGTGCCACGCTGTGCGTGTGCCGCGCCCAGCGCCGTGCCACGCCCTTGCCAAGAGCACGAGGAAAGGCAGCAGTAGGCAGTAACTAGCGTGCCAGCACCGTGCCACGCTAGGCCAGCTACGCGACAGCAGCATGCCAACGCGCTGCATAAGCAGCGTGCCACGTTGGCCAGCACGGTGACTCTCGGCAGCTTGGTTTCCATAGGCACTTTCCAGAGAGCTTTCGTGTTGCCTCCATGTCATGGAGTTATTGCTCCGCGATACACTCCGTGACACGGAGCCGTTCCATTACAGGCTAAATTATGCACGTTTTCCATTTACTATAAATAGGACCCTTAGCTCCTAAAATCATTTGGTCACGATTTTATTCTGAAAAACCACCTAGGAGTGAAGGGAGAAGTGGGAGAACTCATCTAGGGTTTATCAAATTCCCTTCTCATCTACCAAATTCATGTAAGTATGTTAGTTTAGTATTAGTTAATTGTAGTTTTACGAACATGAGTGGCAAGAACCCTTCCTCTAGGGTTGAAGCCATGAATTATGAATGTGCTTTTATGAAATTGTTTTGGAATTAAGTTATTGATTGTTGTTTTCGTCTTGCATTCTGGATTGTTGGTTGTTTTTATGATTTATCACCATGAAAGCATATTCGTTAGCTTGAGTAATAGCTTGAGAAAGCATTACCTAGGTCAGAACATGAGAATGTAAGGAGCATGTTTGTCTCTAGGGAGAGATATTGTGTCAGGATAGAAATATACCTCACACCTTGCTTGGTTGACACACGGGGGTTATGAAAGACCAACTTGGGATGTCACATCACCACTTGAAGAAGTAGTTGTGAGGCTAAGTTGAGTTAAATGGTTAGACGCACGAAAGTCCCTAATTGTTTCCCCGTAAACCATAACATAATTGATTGCCCGCGACTAGAAAATTAAACTCCTCGCTCACAATGATGCAGTGAGGCTAGATTGCCGTGTTTAGAGGCTCGAAAGACCATAAACATGCAATTCTAATTATGTGAAATAACAATTGATAGTTCCATGCTTAACCCATTGCAAATCGTAGGATCGCATGATTAATTGGTTTTAACTCTATGTTGTTCCTAGAGTGATTTCAGAATATTTCGTTGACCCAAACTTAGACTTAATTAATCTCAATCGAAAATGTCTATAACCAACACTTGAGGTATTTAAGATCGCACTAGAAATGGATAGTTAGAGGAATGGGTCCAGTCCCTGTGGGTTCGACAATCCGGTTCTTAAAAAGAGCCACTATATTACTTGCACGACCCGTACACTTGTGGACGCGCGAATCGGGCACGTCAATAACCTACGGTGGCAATGTAGTTCTAGGAACCTGGGTGCACTAAACCCCAGCTCCGCTTGGTGCTAAGTCCGACTCCCACTGGAAATTCTAATTACGTCTAACTAGGATAATAGTTTGACACTGATGTCCTAAGACTTAAGGCAGAACTACTTGTATGGAAGTATTTTGAGCGTCTAAGAACCTGAAAGAAACTATGTTCCAAGACTCATTAGACCTACTTTATCCGAAAGTGTCATAGCGGTCTAAAAACAACTAATAAACTGATAACTGGTACTATTGAGATTACTTAGTTCCTCAAGAAGAAAAGTAATCAAACTAATCAGCTGACCTTTCCGTAGAACACTAAGTATACTTAGTGTTGACTGATACTCTGAGACTAGTAAATCAAAGAATAACTTCTAATCATGTATCTGTACTAACATTGGTAAGTTAAAAGGAACTATTCTGTCAAAATAATATTCATGTCTAAATTCTCAATTACGCAAGTCCTATTCAAATCACATCTAAAAATTTGGGCTAAAATACATACTGTATAAAATGAGATACCAAGCAGGAATTACAACTAATAATAATCTTGGAAAACATCACGAGTTATAACAAAGAGGAAAATCATAATTTGTCTACAGAACAACCCCAGTTTCGACTGTCTATAGGGCTGGAATTAACAAAATTTCTATAAGAATTTTGGGACACAAGGGTAAAAGAAATTCCCTTGTTGGAATCCCATATACCTAGAGGACAAATTTCCTTGAAAAAACACCTAGAAATATTGAGAAAGATTGCAGCCCTAGCTCTTGTCCTGAGAAAGCCGTCTGGAACTTCTACATACTGAGTCTAAAAATTGAGAGAAAAATGAGAGGGATAAGTTGATCAACCCCTTTAATTCCCCTTTAAACGTACTTAAAATGACATAGTTTAGGATCAAAATAACTGGAAGTTGCAAAAATGCCTCTGAAAGAAAGTCTAGAAAATTGCACATCGAGATCCTATGGGTCGCTAGTCGTGAGCACGACCCATTGGACCAGTCTTTGGTCTTGGGTCTGGAAGTGTGCCTCTTCTTGACCCTTACAATAGAGGACACAATGACTCGTTGGTTGAACCAACGGCTCGTTGTCTCTGCTCATTTTAGCCACTAGAAATTCTGAAGGGGTTTTAAACTTAACCTATAGATGAAAACAATGACTTGTTAGATGGGAAAACGGATCATTGCTTTCACTTGTTGTCTCTAGAAGAGATTTTTTGAACTAATGAATCACACAATGACTCGTTACACCAAACAATGACTCGTCGTATGGCTCGTTGGTTTCTAGGAAATGTCTAGACAAGTTTCTATACTAGGGAGGCAATGAGTGACAGGACGACTCATTACTCCTCACAATGGGTCATTTCATGTCTCGTTCATTCTTGGATGACAACTTGCAGGGCTATAAATGACTCAGACAACAAGTCGTTATTACTGATAACGACTCGTTGTCTGGGTCATTCTGAGACAAAATTTCTGGTTCATTTCTAGTTTTTCCTGCTAAGTCTAGGTTTGGGCCTAAGAAACTTTTGAGGTGTTACATAGGGAATGGGAAATGTTTTAAGGAGGCAAGAGATTCCATTAAATAACATCTTGGAGGTATAAATCATTGATGTGTGAGGTATTGACTTTATGAGTCCTTTTCGCCTATCATATGGGAACATATATATATTATTGTCTACAGATTACTTGCTAAGAGAGTGGAGGTAGTCCTTCTCTCTACCAATAATGTGAAGGTGGTGATGGATTTTATGAAGAATATAATATCCACATGATTGGATAGACCACGGGATATGATCAACGATGAAGGAGCATATTTTTGAAACAATTTCGTGAGACTCCTTGCACATTATGGCATCCAACAGAAGGTTGTCGCTGCTTACAATCCCAAACTATTAGACATGAAGTAGACAATTAAGAAGACAGTCAATGTGTAGTGAAAAGATTTGACTGTGATGATTGATAATACGCTAGGGTCATATCAGACAACACACAAAGCACTTATTGGGACTTCTTGTCACACCCGAGTCTACACCATGGACATAACACGGTACTTGAAGCCACAAGTGACCCCAAGTCAACCTCTGGTCTATCATTCACTAGCATTCTGAGTAAACATGCACTGTGGAACTTTTAAATAATATCATAAAACATTTATAAAAGACAAGTATGAAAACATAAAGTTTAAAACATTTGAATAATACTGATAAATCTGAAAGTCATGTCTTTCCGAAAGCCTTCTAACAGAGGAGTTGCTGGAACAAGCCCCCAACAAACTCTAAGTCTAACTGAAGCTTATAAATGACTGAAGGAAAGGATTAATGCCCTCAGATGATGAGGTATCACACTTTAACTGCTGGGGTGGAGAATTTGAACTGCGGTGGCTAGCAGTGCTGAGTCTGAGTGCCTACAGCTGTATCATGAAACGATATAGCATAAAAGTATGCGTCAGTACTTTTAATGTACTGAGTGAGTGAGAGAAACATGAATAATATGATAGAACTAGTAACTAAACTGATACGACATGAAATGACCAACTGAAATGCTGAAAACTAATACAACTGTTGTAAAACTGTAATGGTCAAAAATGACCCTGGCTAATGGTCATAAATATGTCCTAAGTCTGGGATACTGAGTCTAAAATACTACACAGAATTGATCTAGACTGAAAAATCTAAGAGTAAACTGTACTGACCAGTGGGAGAGGCTATAACCGACATATAACCACGTGAGATAAACGTGGAGTCCAATGTACACACCCGGTTGGTAGGACCCAATAGACCTTACTAGGGTATAAAGGCATGGATTATGAAAATCACTATCAAAAGGGGCCATGAGCCAAGTAAATATATAAACTATGGTGGAAACATAGTTCTGTAACCTGGGTGCGCTGGAACCCCGCCCTTTTGGTTCTAAGTCCTACTCCAACTAGATAATCCTATTACCAGTACTACTGACAAGTAGATAGGTCGATACTTGGGCCCAAGACTATATTGACCCAGGGATACTGTCGGAGAGTTCCCTGAGCGTCTTATAGGACCGATTTTAAAACTGAGTTCTAAGACTGATCAGAGCTGCTTATCCGGAAGCGTCGTAACCGTCTAAAGAACAAATGATAACTAAACTGGGGTACGGGGGCTGGTCAGAGCTATAAATGATATGTCATAACCACCTAATGAACCAAATAACTATAATCTGAGTCTGAGTCTAAGTCTGATAACTGAGAGGCACCACTGACACCTCGGAAAAAGACTATAGTCAAACTGATCAACTGACATTATCCTAGTCAACCTGGAGGTTGCTAAAATCTCACTACGACCAGATTGACATTTTTAACTAACACTGAATATTCTAGTACATTGACTGAAGTTGAACTAACAATTCAAAGAAAATACAATGTATATAGTCTTTCTGACTAAATTTGAGTATCATACCAGTAACTGAGTTTTTTAACACATACAAGAATTATAGAAGCCCCTAATTCTGAAAGATGCAACCAATTCTCAAGAGTTTAAAGCTTAAGCAGGATTCTAATTTCTGACTTTTCAAAAGTTAGGGTTGAATTTCTAAATTTGATGGAACAATCATCATTTTAGTTACAAGCTAGTGGAAAATAGCTACAATTAACATAGAATAGGATTCTACATGAAATAATCCAACAACAATAGCAAAAATTTCGAATTCACAAACTCAGGGTTATGACTGAAAGTAAATAGAGAGAGAGAGCTTTGGGGGACGCAAGGGGAGAAAAATCTCCTTGCTGAATTCCCACATACCTCTAGAAGAAACTCTGGTGAAAATCTCTGCGAAAAACGGAGAGGATTATCATTTGCCCTAGCTTTTATTCTGTGCTTCCATAGGAATTCTATGCTCTGTACTTGAGAATGAGGGAAGGAATATGGGGAGAAACCATTGATTACACCTTCTAAAACCCTTGAATGAACCCCAAACAACATAGTTTAGGGACTAGGTAGGCGAAATTTTACAAAACTAACCCTGGGATTTAAATCTAAAATTTGACCAACAGGAACCAACGGGCCTCAGAACGGGTCATTGGTAGAAATGACGGCCCGTTAAATCTGGTCGTGGTTTTTGGGTTCAAAAACTAGGTTCATACTGGTGACCCACGGTTAGGTACAACGGTCCATTGGAAGCAACAATAGGCCATTGATTCCTCCCATTTGAATTTGTAACAAAACAGGGCACGGGGACAATGAGTGGTAATAATGACTCTTTGGTAGAATCAATGGGTCGTTGTATCCCCTTGTGGTTCACACTGTTAGGTCTTGGAAGCAGACGACGGGTGGTCACAACGGCTTGTTGGAGGCTACCATGGGCTGTTATTCCCTCCAGCTGTCTCACGAAAGGGTCCGGTAGATCTTACAATTTGGGATTCAATGGATGACAGGACGGCCCATTGTTAGGATCAACGAGTGGTCCTATGACTCATTGTTTTCCCCTTAAAAACTTCTGCTGCAAACCCACGACCCATATCAACGGTCCGTTGTGGGGGTCATTTGAGACAAAAACTTCTAGTTTCCTATGGTTTTTCATGCAACGTCTGAATTTGGTCTAGAAAAGTTTTAGGGTGTTACGATATCTCTCCCTTGGGATCATTCATCCCCGAATGAAGACAAAAACTAGGAAAAGGGCTGAGATTTCTAAAATTGAGGCTATGAATGATTTCTAAAGGAGCAACTGACTCCGAACAGACTTAGCCATACTAACAGAGCTGATACAACTAGAATGCACATAGAAAATCTAAATAAGGCTGATGAGTACGAAACTGAGTAGAGTACTGAGAAGGGATTTAATACCTAATTCTGCGACTAAACTAGGAGAGAACAAGTGAGGGTATCTGGCCATCATGTCTGCTTCTGCTTCCCATGTGGCTCCCTCAACTTGCTGATTTCTTCATAAGACCTTGACTAAAGCTATCTCCTTATGCGTTAGCTTACAAACCTGTCGATCAAGGATCTGGACTGGTACCTCCTCATATGTGAGACTATCATTTATCTCCACAATGTCCAATGGCACTATTAAAGTTGGATCACCTATGCACTTCTTCAGAAGTGACACATGGAAAACTGGGTGTACAGCTGCTAGTTTTGAAGGTAACTCTAGCTCATAGGCCACCTTACCAATTCGCCTCAAGATCTTATAGGGTCCCACATATCATGGACTGAGCTTTCCCTTTTTCCCAAATCTCATCACCCCTTTTATGGGTGAAATCTTCAGGTATACCCAGTCATCAACTACAAACTCCAATTCTCTTCTAAACATGGACATAAGATTTTTGACGGCTTTGAGCTGTTTTCAACCTTTCCCGAATGAGCTGAACTTTCTGCATTGCCTCATGTATTGATTCTGGCCCTATCAAGGTAGCTTCACCAACCTCAAACCACCCTATAGGGGATCTAAACCTCCTACCATATAATGCCTCAAATTGGGCCATCTGAATGCTAGAGTGATAGCTATTGTTGTACGCAAACTCGATAAGAGGCAAATGTTCATGCTAATTACCTTTAAAATCAATTGAGCATGCTCTTAGGATATCTTCCAGGGTTTGAATGGTTCTCTCAGCTTGCCCATTGGTCTGCGGATGAAAAGCAGTGCTGAGTTTGATCTAAGTGCCTAGTCCCTTCTGAAAGGACTTCCAAAAGTGTGAGGTGAACTGCGTTCCCCTGTCTGAAATGATTGCCAAAGCCACCCCATGGAGTCTGACTAGCTCTCGGATGTAAATTTTGGCATAGTCCTCAGCTGAGTCTGTGGTTTTGACTGGGAGGAAGTGAGCTGATTTAGTCATCCGATCTACTACCACACAGATTGAGTCACTCTACCTTCGAGTCCAGGGTAGACCTGTAATGAAGTCCATATTTACTTCTTCCCACTTCCAAGTGGGTATACTAATATCTTGAATCATTCCTCCGGGCCTCCGGTGTTCTACCTTGACTTGTTGACAGTTCGGGCACTGTGCTACAAATTCAGCAATATCCCTTTTCATGTCGTTCCACTAGTAAATATCCCGCAAGTCGCGATACATTTTAGTTGCACTAGGGTGAATAGAGTATCTCGAGTTGTGTGCCTCGACCAATATTTTTTGTCTCAACTTACCAACATCCAGTACACACAACCTGCTTGGTAACAGAGCACCCCATCTCCCTCTTGGGAGAAAGCTTCTATCTCTTTTCTGATGATTGCTTCTTCAAGTTTAAGTAAGATGGGATCTCATCCTATCTATATTTGACTTCAACTACCAAGGATGAAACTGACCTTCTTTGCATTACCACGCCACCTTCAGGTGAATCCACCAACTGCACCCCTAACCAGGCTAGCCTAGCTCCCTCTTGTCTTCCTCAATGTGAGCTACACATCCCATAAACCATCTGCTTAGGGTGTCAGCCACCACATTGTCCTTACCGGGGTGGTACAGCACACTCATGTCATAATCCTTTAGCATCTCCATCCACCATCTCTAACGCAGGTTTAGGTCCTTCTGGCTGAACACATACTGAAGGCTCTTTTGATCTGTGAACACATCCACGTGAGCCCCGTACATGTATTGTCTCCATATTTTAATGCGAATACCATCACTGCCAACTCTAAGTCATGAGGTAGATAATACTTTTCGTGAACTTTAAGTTGTCTGGAGGCATAAGCTATCACTTTTCCCTGCTGCATCAAAACGCAACCGAGTCCGACTCTGGCGGCATCACAATAAACAACCAACCCATCTAATCCTTCTGGTAAGGTTAACACTGGAGAGGTAGTGAGTCGAGTCTTGAACTCCTGGAAACTTTTCTCACACTCGTCCGACTACTGAAATTTCACCTTCTTCTAGTTAACTTGGTCAGAGGAGATGCTATGGTGGAGAAACCTTCCACAAACCGTCGGTAATAACCCGCTAAGCCCAGGAAACTCTTGATTTTAGTAGGAGAGGTAGGTCTGGGTCAATCCTTCACTGCTGCTATCTTATGAGGGTCTACTTGTATCCCCTCACCTGAGACCACATGACCCAAGAAAGTCACAGACTTCAACCAGAATTCACACTTGCTAAACTTGGCGAATAACTGGCGATCTCTGAGGGTCTGTAATGCTAACCTTAGGTGATTGGCATGCTCTTCCTCATTTTTGGAGAACGTTAGAATGTCATCGATAAATACAATGACGAACATATACAGGTACTTCTTGAAGACCCTATTCATCAAATCCACGAAGGTTTCTGGGGCGTTCGTTAATCCAAAGGACATCACCAAAAACTCGTAGTGACCATACCAAGTTCTAAATGTTGTTTTCAGTATGTTACTCTCTCTAAATCTTAACTTATAGTACCCTTACCTGAGATTGAAATTTGAGAAACAACCGGGTCCCTGAAGTTGGTTAAACAGATCATCAATCCTAGGTAGAGGGTACTTATTCTTAACTGTGAGCTTGTTTAGCTGACGGTAATCTATACACATTCTGAGAGTATCGTCTTTCTTACACACGAATAGCACTGGAGCACCCCAGGGAGATATGTTGGGTCTAATAAAACCCTTATCAAGAAGATCCTTTAACTGCTTCTTCAGCTCCTTAAGCTCAGCTGGAGCCATTCTATAAGGAGGGATGGAGATGGGCTGAGTGTCTAGGAGGAGATCTATTTCGAAGTCTATTTCCCGTTGAGGGGGAATTTCAGGAAGATCCTCAAGAAACACATTTGAAAGCTCACTGACAACTGAAAATGACTAAATGGTTAGGGTCTCAGAGTTGGAATCCTTGACCTGAAATGTAGCTCTACGAGATCAGCTGGAATTACTTTATTCAGGACTGAGACTCGGCAGTTTCTATACACCCGGTAGGCTCTAACTGACTCGCCAACTGTGGTGGAGACTGAGAATTATTTTGAGTGGACCTCTGCACTTATATTGAACTGAACCGCTATATAAGGAGTCACAAACGAAAGAGTAGCTCCTGGATCTAAGAGGTCATATGCGTCTAGATGGAAGAGACGTAACATACCAGTAACTACGTTAGGAGTGCTTTGCTGATCCTGATAGGAAGATATAGCATAAAAATGATTTAGGCGCTGGCCGCCATCTGTACCTGATGAATTTTCCTGCTGAGCTGGTTGACCTACTGGAGTTGCTGAGGTAGTGGATTGTGATCTTCCCCGTCCTATTGATGGACATTCTTTAATTCGATTCCCAAGTTGTCCACAACCGAAACAACCCTCCCTGCCCTGTAGACACTCTCTAAGATGATTTATGCCACACTTGGGGAAAACTAGATACCTGTTCCCTGCACTGTGAGCTTGACACTGGGTGCCAGATGACCCACCCCTCCGATCCTGGTGGGACCGAAAGGTTGGGCGCTGGCTGAACTATTTGTTGGGGCTCTCTACTGTTGCTGTTGTGGGCGGATACCACTGCTAGATCTCTAATGGCCAAAATCTGAATGGTCAGTTCTTGCCCGCTTGTTCTTACATTCCATATCTTTCAACTTCTCGGCCTCAATCTACTGGGCGTAAATAATTAGGCTAGAAAGTTCCATGTCCTTGATCAGCATCTCGGTCCTGCACTCTTTGAGGACCAGATTAGATACCCCATTAATGAACTTCAGTGTGCGATTCCTGGGCTTGGCTACCATCTTTGGAGCATACTTTGATAACCTGGTAAACTCCAAAGCATACTCCTCCATTGTCCTGTTGCCCTGTCACAAGTTCATAAACTCTGCCATCTTAGCCTCCTTCAGCTACCGAGGGAAAAACCTATCCAAGAAAGCCGTGTGGAACTCCTCTCACTCCATCGGTCTTGCTTCCACTAGCCGCCCCTCCTTCCACCACTCATACCAAACCTAGGCTACGCCTTTAAGCTGGTAGGCAACTAGGTCAGCACTCTCGGATGAGCTGACACTCATAATACGGGTAATCTTCTTGACCTCATTTACAAACTCTTAGGGGTCCTCCCCTACTTTAGATCCCTGAAATGATTGAAGGTTCATATGGATGAAGTCCCACATCCTTGCAGCCGCTGCAAACCTATTCCGTGTTCACTGGCACAACCTGTTGATTCACCTGGTTGGTCACAGTTTGAGCCAGTAACTGAATGGTCGCTCTAAACTCTGCAGAAACCGAATCACCTTGAGGAACTACCGAGGCTGGTGGGGAAGGTTTGTTGGCATTACCGGCCCTTCTTCCATTACCGCGTTTGCGAGGCATGGTTCACTAAAATGAAACAGAGCACAAATTAGAAGGGCATTTCTAGAATTGAACTTTGACACACGATAAAGAATATGAACAAAAGGGGATTTTCCTCATAACATCTCATAGCCTCTTCATAATAAGTGTGACACACTTCACATCTATGAAAAGGACTATACTCGATGCGACTTTTAGACTTTCTGAGGATACACTAAACCTAGGGCTATGATACCAAGTTTTTCATGCCCTGAGTCTACACCTTGGACGTAACATGATACTTTAAGCCATAAGTGACCCCAAGTCAACCCCTGGTCTACCATTCACTAGCTTCTAAGTAAACATGCACAACGGAACTTTTAAATAATATCATAAAACATTTATGAAAGAAAAGTCTGAAAACATAAAGTTCAAAATATTTGAATCATATTTATAAATCTTAAAGTCATGTCTGTCTAAAAGCCATCTAACTGAGAAGTTGCTGGGACAAGCCCCCAGCTAACTCTAAGTCTAACTGAAACTAATAAATGACTGAAGGAAAGGATTAATGCCCTCGGATTATGAGGACTCACACTTTAACTTCTGGGATGGAGAATCTGAATTGCGGCGGCTAGCAGTGTTGAGTCTTAGTGCCTGCAACTGTATCACGAAATGATACATCATAAAAGTATGCGTCAGTACTTTGGATGTACTGAGTAAGTGAGAGAAACATGAATAAATATGATAGAACTAGTAACTAAACTGATACGACATGAAATAACCAACTGAAATGTCGAAAACAGATACAACTGGTGTAAAACAGATATGGTTAAAAATTACCCTAGCTGATGGTCATAAACTTGTCCTAAGTCTGGGATACTAAGTCTAAAATATTGCAATGAACTGATCTGGACTGAAGAATCTGAGAGTAAACTGTACTGACTAGTGGGAGAGGCTATAACCGACATATAACCATGTGAGATAAATGTGGAGTCCGATGTACACACCCCATCGGTAGGACCCAATATACCTTGTTAGGGTATAAAGGCATGGACTGTGAAAATCACTGTCAGATGGGGGCCATGAGGCCAAGTAAATATATAAACTACGATGCTAACATAGTTCTATAACCTGGAGCACTGGAACCCTAGCCCTTTCTGTGCTAAGTACTGCTCCCACTTGATAATCCTATTACTACTTCTACTGACAAGCAGATAGCTTGATACTGTGGCCCAAGACTATACTGACCTAGGGATACTATCAGAGAGTTCCCTGAGCGTCTTATAGGACCAGATTTGGAAACTAAATTCTAAGAATGGTCAGAGTTGTTTATCTAGAAGCGTCGTAACCGTCTAGGGAACAACTGATAACTGAACTAGGGTCCGAGGGATGGTCAGAGCTATAATTGAAATGTCATGACTGCCTAATGGACCAAAATAACTGTAATCTAAGTCATAGTCTGATAACTGAGAGGCACCACTGACACCTCAGGAAAAGACTATTGTCAAACTAATTAGCTGACATTATTCTAGTCTACCCGGAGGTTGCTAAAATCTGACTACGGCTAGACTGACATTTCTGACTAACACTGAATATTCTAGTAATTTGACTGAAGCTGAACTAACAATTCTATGAAAATACAAAGTATATAGGCTTTCTGACTGAATTTGAGTATCATACCAGTAACCGAGTTTTTTTAACACATACAAGCATTATAGAAGCCCCTAATTGTAAAATATGCAACCAATTCTCAAGAGTTCAAAGCTTAAGCAGGATTCTAATTTTTGACTTTTCAAAAGATAGGGCTGAATTTCTAAATTTGATGGAACAAGCATCATTTTATTTACAAGCTTGTGGAAAATAGCTACAATTAACATAGAATAGAATTCTACATGAAATAATCCAAGAACAATAGCAAAATTTTCGAATTCATAAACTCAGGGTTATGGCTGAAAGTAAATAGAGAGAGAGAGCTTTGGGGGACGCAAGGGGAGAAAAATCTCCTTACTGAATTCCCACATACCTCTAGAAGAAACTCTAGTGAAAATCTCTCAGAAAAACTGAGAGGATTGTCGTTTGCCCTAGCTTCTTTTTTGTGCTTTCATAGGAATTCTACGCTTTGTACTTGAGAATGCGGAAGGAATATGGGAAGAAGCCATTGATTACACCTTCTAAAAACCCTGAATGAACCTCAAACGACATATTTTAGAGACTAGGTAGGCGGAATTTTACAAAAAGAACCCTGGGATTTAAATTTGAAATCCGGCCGATAAGAACCAACGGGCCTCAGAACGAGACCTTGGTAGAAACGACAGCCCGTTGAATCTGGCCGTGGTTTCTGGGTTTAGAAACTAGGTTCATACTGGTGACCCACGGTTAGGTACAACGGTCCATTGGAAGCAACAATGGGCCATTGATATCCCCCGTTTGAATTGGTAACAAAACAGGGCATGGGGACAATGAGTCGTAATAATGACTCTTTGGTAGAACCAATGGGCCATTGTATCCCCTTGTGGTTCACACTGCTGGGTCCTGGAAGCAGACGATGGGGGGGCGGGGGGGGGGGGGGGGTCACAACAGCTCGTTGGAGGCTACCGTAGGCCATTGTTCCCTCCCATTGTCTCAAGGAAGGGTTCGGTATATCTCAGAATTCGGGATTCAACGGACGACAGGACAGCCCATTGTTAGGATCAACAGGTCATGCTATGACTCGTTGTTTCCCCCTAGAAAAATTCTACTGCAGACCCATAACCCATTGCAACGGTCCGTTGGTTCCACCAACAAGTCGGTTGTGGGGGTCTATTGTTTTTCTTGCAATGTCTAAATTTGGTCTAGAAAAGTTTCGGGGTGTTACACTTCTTCCTACAATTTGATCTATGGAAAGGCATGTCACTTGTTTGTGCAGTTATAGAACAAGGTGTATTGGGTTATCAAAAGGATAAATTTAGATATAGTTCTTGTTGGATCAAGAAGAATTATACAACTTCATGAGTTAGCTTAATTTCATCTGCTAGCATAATAGCAAACTTTACAAGTAGAAAACAAAGAGATGCCATGACAAACGGATATAACATTGTGAGTTTGAACCAAATCAATCGGTAATCTTGTTCAATTAGATTAAAGCTTTTCCCAGAAAAGCTAAAATCTAGGTGGTCTGGACCATATAAGATAGTGCAAGTAACTTTGCATGGAGTAGTTGAGGAAGTTGAGATTTCAGTAGACGTTCCTAGTTCTAACACTCCTTAAATTTGCGTTAGGTTTGAATTAGATAAATTCATTGGGTTAGACATGAACCATAATATATTATTGTGTGTACTAGTGTGAAAGTTGATATTTGAGTGTGTACAAATATAGGAGTTAAAAAGCATTAAGGGGAATCTATGTTTTACTTAAAGTTTGAACAAAAACTCACCAAATTAGATGAACAACTTTTAGGGTCTGACTTCAATTGAGTATAATCTAAAATTGATAACAAACTTGTCAAAACCCAAAAAATGAAAGTAGTATACTTTTGAAATAGCTTTCCAACCATATAATATCAGTTCAAACATAATTCTATACACCAAGTTATGATTATTTTATTGAAGATGCATAAAATTAGAAATTCTAATTCGCATAGGATTTAGTTTTAAAGTCAAACACTTTATTAACAAAAATCCCTATGTAAATTACATCAAATTAATACTAGATTAACACTAAATCATTATTGAAAATCTCAAAATTATGAAAATCCATACAATACCAATTGAGATGAAGCTTTGGGATTTCTTCAAAAAGGAAAGCCCTTCACTTACTAATGTATTATATGGAGTTTTTCGTAGGTTTTTAAATATCTAATGGTATTTAGAAAAATTAAATAAGATTGATTTATATGCACTCCATTAAAGAACAAGTTCTAGTATTTTCTGTAGATTTTTTCCTCCGACCAGTCATATTGAAATGGCGTGTATAACTAATTAATCCATTGGATCAAGATAAAATTTTAATTGAGTATTAAATAAAAATAGGTTTTAAATATTAGGGGTGGAGATTGAATTTTGAGGTCTATAGAATCCTGTTTTGAGTTGCGAACAGTAGCTATGAATTTGGTGATAACTATAGATTATTGATTGTGCAAACATTAATTGGGAAATCTTCAAGAGAGATATGGTTGCATATTGGAAATCATGTTCAGGAGTATTTTTAGTGTATTTGAGGTGTGTCTTATTTTCAAGTATGTCTATTTTGAAAAACTTCTTGCAAAGTACACATCAGCTTTCTATGTATGTCTCTTTTGTAACACACTTTTTTTAACTAAAAACAAGTTTTGAATTGGATTTCATAAGCGTGTGGGACAAGCTCACATCAAATATTTATATATTAATATATATTATGATATATGTACTAGAACGTGTTTTGTCTATGGAAGGAATTTGTTGAATTGCATTTAAAACAATAATTTTTGACATGCTTTTTGCTCTATCAATGAGCTATTATTTTGAAACAAGATTTAGTGGCTTAAGCATGGTTTCTAAACTTGTGTAATGATTTTGATATACCTATATTATTGAGATGATGATTTTAGGCTAACATGCCATGATTGCTATTATTTGTGTTTGGCCCTGTATGGGTAGTTGTGTTATTCAAGTGAATGGACAGCCGTTATGAATCCCATAAAAATACTATGTCAATCCAGAGTATGATAGACACCAAGAGATGGTATCCTTGGTGAAACGGTTCATCAATCTAAAATTTGATTGACTTCTGAGGGATGGTATTCCTTGTGGAAATACTTTTGAGCATCGATACCTTACTTACTGCTCTCCCATATTTAGTTTGCCCCTGAGATGACATAATTGATTTTGTTTTTCCTTAAGCTGGCAAGTGTTTACTTTTTACTTTTTCCTCTATTGGCATGTTGATAATCTTTATGACTCAATTATTTGTCCGTGAACGATCTAACATGATTTTTTGAATAAGATAACTTGAAATTGGTAAATTCTTTATCATTGACAACTTTCATGATCTACTCTATCACTGGATTTGAACTATTGCGTTATAACTATTTATGTTATTAATTATTATTATTATCATTTTTATTATATGAACTTTTTCCCCAAGATATTCACTAAGTACCTAGTACCAAACATACCTTTGTTGTTTTTTATGGTATGTTAGGTAGTAGAGAAGAGCAGATACAGACGAATTATTAAGACTTGGAGTACTTGATGCTTTTCAATTGTGGCAAGCCCACATTCTTTTTTGTGGACTTTCATCTAGTCATTTATTATTTTTTATTAGTTTCGGATTGTTTCCTGAGTTAGATTATGTAATCTTAGAAGCTCCATATACAAGTGAGGTGTTATGAGATAGATTGCTAAAGTCATTTGGTTGACTTATATTTGTATTTTTCATGCTTAATGAATGTTCATAGATTATTATTATTATTCACATCTATTTCATATTTTTATTAAATATTATCTCAATTTTAAAATTAGCATAATTTCATTAAATAATAAAATAATAAAATTGTAGTAATTCATATCTCTATAAGGTGCTTCTGATGTGGTTTCATAACATTGGATACCTCTTTCGCCGGGTGGAATTTTGATAATGCTCAAACTCACACTTCCTAGTGAAGTATGAAGCCGACGTTGTCAATAAAGAAACCAACAAAGATTGGGGTCGATCCCACAAACAATATGGAGGGATATGGAAGAATGTTAGTATTTAAGCTTTTAAGTCAATTATCTCCTAAAGAGGGGAAATTTGTAAAAGTAACAAGTAATACTGTTGAGAAATTGAAGGTTGATTCCAAATTAATGCAATAACTAGAGTAAGTGTTCCCCATGGGTTCATAACTATTTCTGATTTTACACATGTGATCTATCATAATACTTTACTTGTAGAACTGATAACTAGGGTTCATCCAAACGACAGGTCCGTCCCTATTGGATGACAATACTCAATCGCCGGGTTAGGTCTTATGAGCAATTCCAATTTAACCATTATCAATTTGTCCAAAATTTAATTATCCTGCAACCACAGCTCAAGTTAATACAGTGAGTACAAAAATCAAGGCTTTGTTGTAATTTTTTTCTAATCTCTACCTCTCTAGGCTCAAGCAAGTAAAGAATTCGAGCAAGTTCTAATGTTGCGCCCCATTAAGAAACGTTAAAGATGAAGAGAATACAACACAAACTTTTAATATTGGTTTAGAATCACATCATGCAAACCATAGTTCGTTGTTTCACCATAGTCCCCGCAATCCTAGTTGTCCATAATATTTACAACTAAATTAATAGCATTTATAGACAAACACATAAATTAATACATACAATCATGGTAGGAAGAAACTCACTTGATTATTGCAAAAATAAGAAAGAACAATTCAACAATAAGTATCTCAATGTATCTCTAACTCTCAATTCTAAGTTGTAAGTTCTCTAAAAGTTCCTTCCCAAGTTCTCTCCTCATTACATAAAAATAAAGAGAATTTATAATAGTAGATTTATGCCTTTTGGGTTCCTCTAAGAATTTAATTTGGGATTTGTAGCTTCTTTTCCTAGTTGAAGTTGGATAGGCTTGTTGCCATCCGGACAAGGCTAGCGTGCCGTGTAGGGCATTGAGCTCGAAGGCCGGTGCCTCGCGCATGGAATTGCAACAGATACATGACATGTCGTGCACCTGGCTACGCAGCAAGGTAGGTGCCTTACACTGCTGGTCGCACAGAAAGGTAGTCGCCTCGCGCTGCTGGACGCGCAGGTGTGCCTGTGTAGGCTACATGCATTGATCTTGGCTTGTTCATTCCAACTTCTTCGCATTCAATCCAAAAGCCTCAAATACACCCAAATCCATCACTTTTAGCCTTAAAAGCATCTAATCATGTGCATTAGCTATTTTCACAAATATATAACATAAACACATGAAAACACACACAATTTATTCTCAAAACATAGTAATGTGTGGGCAAAATATTGCTAAGAAGTGCCTGAATACGCCCTTCATCACCACCCCACACATAAACTGTTGTTCGTCCTTGAACAATCTACTACTTCCCTTCTTCAAATTTAGGTACAAAATTCATCCTACGAATAGGTCTACTTGCACTTAGGATCATGAGACAAATCAATAAAGCTCCAATAATTTACTCACATGCATATAGGATCAACATCAAAATGTCAAAGTTTGAAATAACTTAGCTTTTGTAAACTAACTCATCAAAACATATTTTTTGCCAACATGAATCATATGTAATTTAGCAATCAAGATATCTACCATTGTGCCCCTCACAATTTTGGAGAGATGCCCTTTCTCAGATAAGATATAAGTCAATATAAACTTGGACATAAATATAACAAAATCCGCTCACCCTCCCAAAGAACTCAACATGCATGCAAAAGACGACCCATAGGCTTGAACTTAGTGTAATACTCCACTAATATAGAATTATGTATCAAGGATCAATTAGGACTTAACATGGTTGTAATGTAGGCTAAGGAACAGGTAGGAATTATTTGACCAAGGTAGTGACTAATCTCCCTAAGCACTTTAATACTTCACAACACTTTGACTTTTTAGCACTTTCCTTAATTTCAAAATTATCTCCTTATGCCTCCTTTGGTTTTTTTAACTTTTTTAATTTAGGTGATTAGTGGGGATTCAACATTGAGCTTATTCACATATTTTCTATCATCACTTTTTTAAGTTGTTTCTTCTTTTTGTTTTTCCATTAACATCACCCTCCTTGTTTAGCGAATATCACCCATTTCTTTTCTTCTAATTTCCACATTTTCTTCTTTTCCCTTCATTTCTCTAAGTATGCTCCTTTTATACAAAAAAATTTCAATTAAAGTGCTCTAGGAGTCATTTTGATCAAATACAAGTTAATAGAACAAAAAGGTATTAAGCTTGTAATATGGCTATGAAAGAACAACTAAGGCTCAAAATGGCTAACTAGGATAATCACATAAAGGTAGGTAAAATAGGATAAAAATAAGGCTACCAAGAAATGCCTATATCATTTTCTAAATCCATCATTCTTATTTCACTTTGCACACACACCAGGAAAGTTCACATAAATTTGTAAACATGGATTATATCAAAAATTCCTCACACATTGGCACAAAATTGTTTAACAATGGAAATCAAGATCACATAAACACATATATCCATATTGCATGTATCACATAATTAAACTCATTTTTTAAAGTACCAGAGTCAAGTTACAAAAGACTAAGTGTTTCTACCTTTTTCATGCATTTTTGAGTGAATTTTTATAAAGTCTAAATGATACATAAGGTGAAGCACCTAGCATTCATAAGGTCCAAGTTCTTGTTCTTACTAATGACTATTTTACCTTTAAGACGGTCTTCATCCATCCATCATCGGGCAAAGTCATGACCGAATGACTAAAAATAAAAAATAAAAAAAAAATAAAAATCTAGACTCTCTAGTCGGTTCTAAGGGACTACCCACTGGAAAAGTACCGAAACCAAAAATCAGAGCAACCCAAAATAAAATAAATCACAAAAAAAATACCACAAACCAAAAAGCATGCAAGATAAGTAATAAATCTCAAAAAAGAACTAGGCCTACCATGTGCAAATTTAGCAATTAAGGCATGCATGACAATATAAAATTCACTTCTCCCACCCCATACTTAATTAGTAACACTGTCCCCAGTGCTAAAACAATAAAGCATAAAGTAAAAGAGTGAAAAATGAACTCTTTGGGAATTTCCTCCTCATCGTCTTTGGGGGCAAGAGCAGATTCCCCCATCTCAGAACCCTCCTCATTATCATCACTAGACTCTATGTCCGAGTCTACTCTCACCATCTCATCCTTTATGACCACGTCATTATCAAGGGGCTCCTCGAATCCAGGACCAACTCTACAAAGGTCTAGCGAGTGTTTGCCTAGAGGGTAATCCATGTTAAGCTGTTGTAGCTGCTCTCAGTCACACCATTCATACTCAGATATAGCATTTGCACACTGTACAAGTGGCTCGACATGATATCAATTCGCGCATTGTGCTCATTCATAGAAAGGACTGGATCATTTATACCCCCGGGTTCCTTAGTCTTAGTCACATCAATCCCCCTAGGATCAAAAGCAGGTCTATAGACTGCCTCCTCTTTCTCAATATCATGCCCATGCAGAAATTGGGTCAAGAGACCCCCATGCCCAAAGTTTTGGCCCTTTTTCACCCTTGCTCTCTTCAACACATTTTTAATGATCACTCCCATGTTAATTGAAATCCCAGTCATTAGCGCATAGACAAGACACACTTTTTCCCTAGTCATATGGGTTACATGCTTTTCGGGCACTAAACAAGCACAAATAATTTTTAATCAGACATATGCCTCTCTACTCAGGTCAGCATACTAGAGTGAAACATAATATCCAAATTGTTGGTGGCGAGTCCACCTTGCAATAGATATAGGGCCACACAGATTATGTCTAATGTCTCTATACGGGGGTATCTTTACAATGTTAATAAATGGTTGTGGGTCAACATGAGGTGTCCCAAGTAATCTATTAGAAGCAATAGGTGCAAAATCAATAATTTGATCCCTAATTTTGACTTTGTTCGATCTCTCCTTTGGCATCCAATTTGCAAGGAATTCCCTCACCATATTTAAATTACAATCACCTGGAGCATCAAACACAAAATAAAGACCAAGAGTGTGTAATCTGTCTACCATATAAGGGAATACATATACTAAACTTTTTCTATCAATTAACATGTCATGTGAGTATTTTTATTCTTTATTCTTTTTAAATCATTTTTTACCTTCTTTCTCGTAAACCAACCAAGTCCATATTGCCTCAATGGTTTTGGTGCCATCCTCATACTCCTCTTCACTAGTTCTCCTTACTTTTTTTGACCCATGGCTTGAAGAAGCCACTCCTTCCCCTTACTTGGTTTTGGTGCCATTTATGGAGGTTTCACAAGAAAAACGTTATACTTTGTGTTTTGGGTGAAAAAGTTTGGAGGAATTTGAAGAAAAAATAAAGCTTTCGGAGATATTTCTTGGTATTTTTGGGGTATGCGGCATGGATAGCTGAAGGAATGGGGAAAAGAATTAGGTTTTGGCTATTTAAAATACCCCCATGGTCGGGTCGACCCGCTGACCTGCATATTTTTTTGGCCTGGGACACAACTACTGTGGCGCGACGCTTATCGCACCTCATTCCTTGTGCGTCACGGTGCTTACTGCCTCGCCTAGTGTGCGCATCACGCCAGGCCCTGCGACGCCTGTGCCTGTGCCTCGCGTCAGGCCTGTGCACTGCCCTGTGCTCTATTCAGCTGTTTTGTGCCCCATTTTCAACATTCATGCTCTAATTTGTTCAAACTTATGACCTATCACATGCACACTTGAACAAATAAATAAAAACAAAAAAAATTATCATGGTTTTCCTCCCAAGTAGAACCTAATTTAACGTCGCGGCACGACGCAGGTATCTTGATTACTCAAACTTCATCAAGATACTTGTTGGGACCGTGGTCACATTTTGGCCGCTTGTTTTACCACGTTAACCTGTGAGACATCAGAAAAAGAAAACAAAAATGTAAAATATAAAATAAAGACTAACAGTTAAACACAACCAATTAATCTAATCTAAGTCGTATTCCCAGCAACGGCGCCACTATTTGATAACTCTCAAGCTCACACTTTCTGGAAAACTATGAAGCGGACGTTGTCAATAAAGAACCTAGAAAATGTTGGGGTTGAGCCCACAAGGAATATGGAAGGATATAGAAAAATGCTAGTATTTAAGATTTTAAGTCAATTATCTCCTAAAAGGGGGATATTTGTAAAAGTAACAAGTAATATTGTTGAGAAATTGAAGGTTGATTTCCAAATTAATGCAACTAACTAGGGTAAGTGTCCCCATGGGTTCATAACTACTTGGGGTTTTACACTTGTGATCTATCCCAATAATTTACTTGTAGAAATGATAACTAGGGTTCATCCAAATGATTGGTTCGTCCCTATTGGATGACTATACTCAATCACCGGGTTAGGTCTCCCGAGTGATTTCAATTTAACCGTTATCAATTTATCCCAAATTTAACTATCCTGCGACCACAGATCAAGTTAATACAATGATTATAAAAATCAAGGCTTTGTTTTAATTCTATTTTCCTATTCTCTACCTCTAGGTTCAAGCAAGTAAAAAATTCAGGCAAGGCCTAACGTTGCACACTGCTAAAAAACGTTAAAGATGAAGAGAATACAATACAAGCATTTAGTATTAGTTTAGAATCACGTTGTGCAAACCCTAGTTCATTATTTCACCATGGTTCCCACAATCCTAGTTGTGGAAGTTTTAGTCTATCATGTTTAAAAGTAAATTAATAGCATCCATGGAAAAACACATAAATTAATACTTACAATGATGATAGGAAGAAACTCACTTGATTATTGCAAAAATAAGGAAGAACAATTCAACAACAAGTATCTCACTGTATTTCTAACTCTAAATTCTAAGTTGTAAGTTCTGTAAAAGTTCCTTCCTAAGTTCTCTCCTCATTACATAAAAATAAAGGGAATTTATAATAGTAGATTTATGCCTATCTTGTTCCTTTACTAATTTTGATTTGGGATTTGTAGCTCCTTTTCCTAGTTGAAGTTGGATAGACTTGTTGGCATCCGAATAAGGCTGGCGTGCCACGCAGGGCATTACGCTAGAAAAATGGTGCCTCGCACATGGCATTGCACCAACTACATGTCGCCTCGCGTGCTTGGTTGCACAGCAAGGCAGGCGCCTCACACTGCTAGTCGCACAGGAAGGTAGGCGCCTCGTGCAGCTGGTCGTGCAGGAGTACCTGTGTAGCACTACATGAATTGATCTTGGCTTATTCATTCCAACTTCTTCACATTCATTCCAAAAGCCTCAAATACACCCAAATCCATCACTATTAGCCTTAAAAGCATCTAATCATGTGCATTAGCTCTTTTCACAAATATATAACATAAACACATGCAAACAGACATAATTTATTCTCAAAACATAGTAATGTGTGGAAAAAATATTGCTAAGAAGTGCGTGAATATGCCCTTCATCAGGTTTGAGGTATTACAAGCTTGGTATCATAGCTTTAGGTTTAGAAATATCCTAAGATTATCTGTGGAGTTTTGCCTAGTGGAGCCTTCCTTCCTACAGGCTGGCCATATGTATGAATGAATGACTACCAGGACATTACAAGTGTTTCTTACTCTTCTTAATTCTAGTTTTTTTAGATCTTGAACTTCTCATTAGGATAATTTAGATGTTTTTTTTGCTAATGCCTTGAATAAATGACTTAAACTTGTGCTAGAACTTCTAACCAGATGAACAATTATTTTAGGGAGTGCATATAGAATATAATGTATAGTGTGATAGATTATATAAAGTCCCTTGAAATTCACTAGTAGCTATTTGGTGTATATATATGGTTATTATAGGGTGTGGTTATTTATGTTTAAGATAGTATATAAATGGTTACGTCCTTAGACAACGACAAAGAGGTAATGCGATTTGCAAAATTTTATAGCACCAAGTAGAGAAGAGCCTATTTTAGAGTTACATCAAGGAATTAAGGTATTAACATATATATTATTTCAGTGTTATCTTACTTGACAATAGCTACCTTTTTTAGAAATTTAAAACTATTATATTCTATGTATATAATATGAATTATAACATTTATTAGTAATGAGCTTTTCAAGATTCCTATTTTTGGGACCAACTCAAGATCTTTGTATAGTATTTTATTTTGAACCTTGCTCATAACGTGAGATTAGTGGCAGTAATTACTTACATTATATTATTGTTTATTAGAATAAGTGGTGAGACTTAGCTTCAAATATAGCTTTATTTAGGATAGTCTCTTATCAAGATAGAACTTAACTGATGCATCAGTGCAAATACTTTATCTAATACCCCAAAAGTGTCTAAGATCATACCCGGGATCAAAATTTGAAGTTGGCTGAAATCTGGGAAATTATCGCAGGACGAACGGTGTAACGCCTCGTGGTTGGGAACCATGAGTTGTTGTTGGCAGTCGTGGGTTGGATTGCTGAGTTTCCAATGGACTTGATGGATGGATATCGTGACTCGTTGGAAGCAACAATGAGTCATGGTGAGGCTCGTTGTGAGGGAAGTTTAAGATTTTCAAGGAACTGCCAACAGTCGACCTAACGATCCGTTATAAGGAACCATGACTGATCTTGGGCAGATTTATATGCCCAAGTGATACTCAAACATATCATTTTTACCTTGTTTGTTGTGCAATGTGTATATAATATCATGTAATTAGTAATAAAATGCGAATTTATACTAACCAACATGATTAGCATTTGTTTTGCAGGTAAATGTGATTTTTAGGACTAAAATGCATGTTTGAACTATATCGGAGTTGGACTTGGATGTGAGCGTGGAAAAGACCTTGGAATGCACATTTTATAAGGGCTCCGCAATGGAGTCGTGCCACGCTACCATCGCGGTAGCACACTGCCTGAACAGGAATTAAAATGGCAAATTCCAGTGTGCCTTCGCGTCAGCTCCGTGGCACGGAGAGAGGCCTCCGCGTTGGCCTCCGTGACACGTTGCTTGTTATTCCGGGAAAAATTTCCCACTAGTATAAATAGCACACTTAGGTTTATTTTAATTAGTTTTTAGTTTTTAGACTGAATTCAGACTTGGTGGAGCTAGGACGTGGGTTAGCAGCAGTTGAGGGACGAAAAAGCTAAGAGATTTCTTCTCTTCCTTTCTTCTTTCTACAAATTGTACGTATGATTTACACTCGTTTTAGGATGATCAATCCACAAATGAGTGGCTAATTCTCTTCCTTGCTAAGGTTTTGAACATGTGTAGTGAATTTTGATTGTAAATGATATGGTTTTCTTCTTCTTCTTTCATGTTGTTCTATTAATTCTTGTTCTTACTGCATTAGTGATTGGCCAACATTAATGTACATCTAAAAAGTCCAATTTCACTCGAGAGAGCAAGAAATTGGAAAGTTGTGAATTAATAGGGTATTGTTCTTAACTTGATTTGGGAAAATTGGGTTTTGATGTGCTTTTCTGATAGAAATATACTTGAAAGCCGTATTAGTCAATTTAGGAACCGGAATTGTAGTGCTAGGTCATAAATTGCATTTGATCACAGAAATGTAGATGGATGGTTTATGATTCTAAAGTGAAATTAAATACGAAAGTTTTAATTTCTAGGCGAATGTTCTTGGCTAGCAATATGAAGAAGAGATTAACCAAATTATAATGATTATCAAGTTCATTACTTGTTCTTAACCTTGGCATGTTCATATCCATTGTCTGAATTCACAGTAAATAGTTGTTATTAATTTTAGTATATATAGTTTAGAAACAAAAACTCAAGTAACTTTTGGTTACATTGTTGTTAGCATAATTAGAAGTGAAATAGGAATATAGTAAACTAGGCAACTTTACATATCTTGAGCCTCCTTGGATCGATACTTGGCTACTTAGCCACTTTATTACTTGTTTGACCACGTGCACTTGCGTGTCGGTTTATAATATATAATACCAATCGGAATAGCATCGAACAAGTTTTTGGCGCCATTGCCGGGGAGGCTAGGTGATTTGTAAAATTGTGTTTAGTGTAAATTTACTGTATTTGTATTTTTATTTTCTTAAGTTTTAACAACTTGGTCTTAGCCTGTATTTTGCAGATTTTGTTTCTGTGAACACTGGCAAGGGACAAAGAGCTAGTGGAATCTTACTTAGAGCCTGAACGTGAATTTCATAGTCAACGTAGAGAAGCTCTACGAAAGAAGCTGCAGTTGCTTAAACAGTCTATGATGGAGCAACAAAATCCACCAGTTGTGCGGGCAGTGTTAGTGCCCGATGAAGCAGCAGCAAGGCCGGTTCGCGAGGTGGCAATCCCACACGCTAATAATGTACATTCTAGCATCCGCAAACCAGAGCCTGGAGGGAGGTTTGAACTAAAGCAGAATATGGTGCAACTTTTGCACACAAGCGGGCAATTTACCGGTCTGCCTCATGAAGATCCACAACAACATCTCCAAAACTTTTTCGAGATAAGTGACACTTATATACCCGCTGGAGTGTCACCTGATTATGTTCGGCTCACCTTATTTCCATTTTCCTTACTTGGTGAAGCCAAGAGGTGGTTAAAAGCTGAACCACCCAATTCTATATCAACGTGGGATGATCTTGCACGGAAGTTTTTGATCAGATTTTTCCCTTCTGGTAAAACAGCCAGACTTAGAAGTAAAATTCTAAGTTTTAAATAGAGGGAAGGAGAAAATCTCTATCAAGCCTGGGAAAGATTTAAATCCATGTTGCGGGACTGTCCTCATCATCATCAGTCCAATGAGGTGTTGGTACACACATTTATTGAGGGTTTAGAACCCCACACTAAAATTCTGTTAGATTCAGCAGCTGGAGGGCAAGCGTTGGAAAAGACCTATGAGGAGCTGTACACTTTGCTCAACCGAATTTCACAAGGCAATACAGAATGGAATGCAGATTCTTCAAGAGGTGGAGCAAGGAAAGCAGCGGGAGTGCTTGAAGTGGATGGATTCACAGCTATCGCTGCACAGATAGCTGCTTTCAAAATCAGTTAAACACTCACTTCAGCAATATCAATTTGAACCAGCCTTCAGCGTCAGTCAATGCAGTTCAACAGATGTGGTGTGAAATGTGTGGTAGTAGTGAGCATTCAGCTGAATGTTGTGGTGCAAATCCTGATTCTGTTAACTTTGTGGGCAATGCACAGAGAAATCAACAGCGGTTTGGTGGTGGCTACAACTCAAATTGGAGGAACCATCCGAATTTTTCTTGGTGTAGCAACAATCAACAAGGCCAAAGTTCAGGGCAGGGTATGCACAGAAACCAAGGAGGGCAACAAAATTATCAAGCTCAGTTCAGAAATCACAATGCCCCTCCTCCACCACCATCACCGACTATTGAGGAGATGTTCAAAACCATCATCGCTAATCAGGCACAATTGCAGGCTGACTATGTCAAATTGGCAGCCGAAGTGAAGAATAATCAGTTGGCGACCAAGGCTCTTGAATATGAGTTTGGGCAATTTGCTAGTGCCCAAAATACTAGACCCAGAGGAGGAATACCTAGCGACACGGATCCTAATCCAAAGCAGGTAAATGCACTGACCACGAGGAGTGGTTTACAGTTAAAGGAGGTGGAACCGGAAAGACCGCCTCAAAAGTCAGGAGCAGCAGATGTTGAGGGAGAGCAAATTTCAGATAAGGGGAAGACTAAAGAAGTTGAACCAGAAAGGCCTCCATCCCCGTTCCCTCAACGACTTAAGAAACACAAGGAGGAGGCGTGTTTCCAGAAATTCATGGAGGTACTTAAACAGGTACATGTTAACTTACCTCTTGTTGATGTCTTGCAGGGAGTGCCAAAATATGCGAAATATATTAAAGACATCGTGGCTAACAAAAGTCGTTTGACTGAGTATGCCACGGTAGCTTTAACGGAGGAATGCACTTCCCGTATTCAGAATAGGTTGCCCACAAAATTGAAAGACCCTGGAAGTTTTACTATCCAACTTACGATTGGGCAAAGTATCCGAGCTCGTGGATTATGCGACTTGGGGGCAAGCATAAATCTGATGCCATCTTCGGTATTCAGAAAGTTAGGTCTAGGGAGTCCTAGACCTACAACGGTAATCTTGCAGCTAGCAGACAGGTCTTTAGCTAAGCCGGATGGCATTTTTGAGGATGTGTTAGTGCAAGTAGGCTCCCTCATTTTTCCGATCGATTTCATTGTTCTGGACTTTGAACCAGATGCTGAAGTCCCATTTATTTTGGGATGACCCTTTTTGGCAACCGGAAAGGCACTAATTGATGTAGCTGCGGGTCAACTTACGATGCGAGCACATGACAAGGTCGAAGTGTTCGATGTGTACAAGGTACCTAAGCTCCCGACTGTTTATAAGGATCTCTCGATGATCAACGTGATTGATCATGGGAATGCTAATGGAATGAGTGATTCCCGAGAGTTACTAGGAAGGCCACCGGATAAGGTTGAGAACTACTGGGGGGATGACCATGATCGGGACAAATCGTCCATCTCCCTAGTAGACAAGTGAGCGTAAAGGACGTCGAGCCGCGACGGTAAACCAGGCGCTGCACGGGAGGCAACCAGTGAGAAAAATATTTTATTTTTTTCCTTTTTGCACAGTGTAGTTAACTTTTATCTTTATTTTTGTTTTTATTTTCTATTTCCAAGTTTTATTTTTCTTTTTCTTTTCTTGATTAGGTTTAGATTTTCATTTTAGTTAGTATTTTTTATTTTAGTTAGGGAAATCTATTAATTTAACCAATTTTTGTTTAGTGAGGTGATTTTCAGGTGTAACGGAGGAAATATACATGGAATCGAGAAAATGAGGCAACGTATGAAAAATCAAATTAATTGAAGAAACAGTGCACTGGCGCGTTGGCGCCGTGTCACGGAGGCAGTGCTCCGCGTTGGCCTCCGTGACACGTTGAAGGCAAAATCCGGATTTTTCAAAAATCCAGTAAGCCAACGCGTTGGCTCCATGTCACTGAGGAGGGGCTCCGCGTTACCCTCCGTGACACGTTGCCCCTTATTCAGTGCCGGGTCACACCGGGTTGCCGGGTGACCCGCGTGTTTTCTTTAAATAAACCCCCGATTTCGCCCATTTTTCCCCATTTCCCTCTTCCCTCCGCGACCAAACACCCATTTCCCCCTCCCCAAGCACCGTGCCACGTTACTAGGAAAGGAAAAACATCAATTTTCTTCGGTTCTTCAATTCAAAGGTATGTTTTCATCGTCTAACTCAATGTTTTGGCGATTTTTGTTAAATTTGGGCATGTGAGGTGAGATATATCACCCTAGGTAGAAATTTAACATGAATGTCGGATTATTTGTGATTGATACATGTTTGGATTGTTGTATTTAGCGTTTGAACTTGTCGATTGCGTAAATAATTCGAAATTGATCATAGAATTTTATTCTAGGGCTTGTGTTGTTGAATTTGCCTTGGGCAATTGATAATTTGATGAAATCGATGTCGGGGTGTGTTTGTTAATTGAGATAAGTCGTGGTAAATATTGTGTAAATGTCAAAGACGACAAATTCTTGAATTTTTGCGGGAAAATGCATAAAGTGTGTAAATTGGTTAGATTGTTTAGATTAGATTGTATATAGAATGTTTTGATTGTTGTTTTTATTTTGTTGTTGTTTTGTTGCGAAGTGCGATGGTTGAATTGTTAGCGATAGTAGGATTGGGATTAGCTGTATGAAGTCTGAGTAGTACGCTAACCGTTATACTGTCGAAATTTTGTTGTGAACGCACTAAGCATGACGTGTAGAGTGTTGTCTGTAGTGTAATTAGAGTTATCTTTGCCGTAATTTTGTAGAAGTAGCTAAGGCCTAAGTGTGGGGTAAATATTGTGTAACCCGACCTTAGCCGAAGTTAACAAGTTTTTAGCTTAACTTTGTGCTTGTTTGTGTAAATTGACAGGTACAATGGCTAGCAGACAAGATAAAGGCAAGGGTGCTTCTACCTCAGGCACAGGTAGGAAAAGGATGAGACTGGGCACTGCAGTCCCAGCTGCACCTGCGGTTCCGCGCGGCCAACGCCGCCAATACGGAACAAGATGGGTCACCGATGAAGGGAAGAAATGGTACGCGAAACTTAAAGAAAACAAGTACTTCCCCGAGGAACATATTGCACGGGAACCACTAGCACAGGAGTTCCCTCGCATTGTACAGAGAATCGAGGCAGCTGGGCTCAGCTTTATCTTTCAGGAGCCCAAGGAGTGCAACCTTCACTTGGTCCGGGAATTTTATGCAAATTGGAACCCGGCCATCAGAAGCCACACAGTGAAAATCAGAGGGCAGATTGTCACTCTGGAATCCCAGTAGCTGAATGCCATCGTTGGAGCGCGGGACACAGACGCCCACGTTCTCCGCTAGCTAAACATCACCCCACCGTACGCCGACATCAGACGTACGTTGTGTGGGGCTCGATCCACAGCCCGATGGAGTAGGCACAAGGAGAGGGGTTACCACCAGACTCTGCCTTATTCGCAGATGAACAGGAAGGCCAGAATCTGGCTGAAGATTGTATGTTCGTGCTTGATCCCGGGAGTCCATATGACAGATGTGACCCGGGACCGTGTCTGCTTAGTGTATGCCCTTATGAAAGGGCTTGAGATTAATGTTAGGGCGGTAATAATATCTGCCATGAAGAGAGCCAGACTGCACCAGGGCCACAGATACGGGTTTGGCGGACTCATCACCACCTTCCTCCGAGGCCTCGACATTGAGGAAGAAGCCTTGGATTATATTCCGCAGTAGGAGCGGAGGGACCTCGACGTGACAAAGACTAAGGCCCCCGACACTACACACGGACCAGTATTGACTTTGGGCGAGCGGCATGCTTGTGACGATCAGTACATGGCCCGTATGTTTGGCATGCAGATGCTGCAGCTACGGATTGGTGGGAGACCAGCCACCGAGGAGGAATTATGGCAGTTGGAGCTGGACTACCCCTTTGGCGAGAACGCCAGAGCCTTATGTCGAGTAGGGCCAGCCTTTGTGGAGCCTACAGATGACGATGTCCCTACTGATGAGGAGACACGTCGTGAGGACTCTGATGTGGAGTCCGATGACGACAATGGCGCTGATTCAGATATGGGCGACGAGGCCGCAGCACTGGATGAAGAAGTTGAATATTTCGACTGAGCAGGGAGTTCCACCACCCAAAATTTTGTGCTTTGTATTATTGTGAACACTGGGGACAGTGTTCGATTTAAGTGTGGGGTGGGGAGTAGCTAGGTGCTGGGTCAAGGCTCTAATTTTCCGTATGTTTTTCCTTGATGTTTATGTATGTTTGTGCTTTCCCTGTGGAGAACTGATTTGCGATGTATGTGTATATATTTGTGTGTGGTTGATGATGTGTGTTTTTGAAAAGTATGGTTGCCATTGTAAATATTTTGTAAATATTTTTTTTTCTCTATTGACATGATCGATATTTTTCAAAATTTTTGCGAAGATATTTTGCAATTATCAAAATCTTTTGTAAATATCTTTCTATCGAAATGATCGATGTGTTGCAAAAATTTTTCGATTTTTATTTTTTTGGGTTTCTCGGAGTTTGTTTTCGGTTCTTTTACCGAGAATAGTCCCATTGAACCGATGTCATAGTTAGTGACCATTCCCTATGATGGATGGATGACGACCGTCTTAAGGGAAATGTGGTCGGTAAGAGTAGGATTTTTATTTGTTTTTAGTTTTCTTTGGTGGATTGCATCAATGAACTGTAGTTGCTTATGGTTGCTAAAATTTCGTTGCGTGTTGTAATTGATGTTCAAAATGTGAAAGTGATTCGTTTGAAATCATGCAATTCTGTAAATACGTTGAGTTACCTGGGCTATAGAATTTGGTTCAGTATGATTGAGGCTTAATCTTGAATTCATGTAATTGACTAATTAAAGAGTCTGTGAATGCATCTTGATTCGAGCATGTGCATGAAGTGTGAAGTGAGGTATTTCTATTCCATGTCATTGTGAATTGTCTAGAACTTGCCTGGTGTGTATACAAAACGAAATGAAGGAGGTGTAGTGTTGGAAAGGATGTAGGCATTTCTTTGTTTTAACCAATAGTTTCCATTTTTTTCTTGTCAAATTCTACCTTTTTATATGTTGTATACTCTAGTCAGCCCGTTGAGCCTTTAGCCGATTTCTTTATTTTGTCCAAAATTGTATGAACTAAGCTTTATTCCTTCTTTTCATTAGCCTTCAAGTCTATAAGAAGCTCTTAAGCGCTTACAAAGAAAAGAAAATGTTTCCCAAAGTGTTAAACAGTGAAAAGAGTGAAAAGAAAAAGAAAAGCAAAGTGAGGAAAGAAAAGATGAGGTTGAAGAGGCACTTGTTGTAATTAAATGATAGTGAGGGTACATGGAAACCCTTTGTTTTGTGTCAAGTGTGTTTGATGAAATGGGTTGTATGAAAGTAAACCAGCATGAATGGGAGAAAAAGAGAAAAGAGAGGAACAATGTCCATGAGTCGATGGGAATGAGTTGAAAAGGCGCTTAAGGATGCTAGCGACTATTATTGGCTAATCCAATATATATATACTAGATCCATAGTCCGGTTACAACCCATTAAAGTCCTACGTGATCCTATATTGCATTTCTTTATATTAGTGGAGTAATACACTAAGGGCAAGCTTATGGGTCATGACATGAGGCATGTGAATTCTTTTGGGAGAGAGAGTGAAATTAATTTTTATATGCCCCTACTTGCATGTTTGTGTGCTGCATGAACATAGAGGGGAAGTTTCTCTCGAGTTGTGAGGGCACATGGTTGATGAAATATTGATTTTCATGTCGGATTTCTTGATTATTTGATCTGCATGAGTTTGCCGATATCAAGAATCAATTCGTAAAGTCTAGGAAGCCCTGATGTATTAAAGGTCATTGTATTGTACGACCAAGCATGTTTTCTTGATGATTTGCAAAAATTGAATAATCGGTATGACCGTAGCGTAAATTGTTGCACCATAGTGACGAAGGTTGGGATGTAATTTGCATGATTTGTGTATGTGTTGTTCGAGGACGAACAAGGATTTAAGTGTGGGGTAAGTGATCTTGGGCAGATTTATATGCCCAAGTGATACTCAAACGTATCATTTTTACCTTGTTTGTTGTGCAATGTGTATATAATATCATGTAATTAGTAATAAAATGCGAATTTATACTAACCAACATGATTAGCATTTGTTTTGCAGGTAAATGTGATTTTTAGGAGCTAAAATGCATGTTGGAACTATGTCGGAGTTGGACTTGGATGCGAGCGTGGAAAAGACCTTGGAATGCACATTTTATAAGGGCTCCGCGATGGAGCTGTGCCACGCTACCATCGCGGTAGCACACTGCCTGAACAGGAATTAAAATGGCAAATTCCAGTGTGCCTTCGCGTTAGCTCCGTGGCACAGAGAGAGGCCTCCGCGTTGGCCTCCGTGCCACGTTGAGGTTAATTTATCGGACCCTGAAATTCCAGTGAAGGTCCGCGTCCACGCTGTGTCACGGAGGCAGTGCTCCGCGTTGGCCTCCGTGACACGTTGCTTGTTATTCCGGAAAAAATTTTCCACTAGTATAAATAGCACACTTAGGTTTATTTTAATTAGTTTTTAGTTTTTAGACTGAATTCAGACTTGGTGGAGCTAGGATGTGGGTTAGCAGCAGTTGAGGGACGAAAAAGCTAAGAGATTTCTTCTCTTCCTTTCTTCTTTCTACCAATTGTACGTATGATTTACACTCGTTTTAGGATGATCAATCCACAAATGAGTGGCTAATTCTCTTCCTTGCTAAGGTTTTGAACATGTGTAGTGAATTTTGATTGTAAATGATATGGTTTTCTTCTTCTTCTTTCATGTTGTTCTACTAATTCTTGTTCTTACTGCATTAGTGATTGGCCAACATTAATGTACATCTAAAAAGTCCAATTTCACTCGAGAGAGCAAGAAATTGGAAAGTTGTGAATTAATAGGGTATTGTTCTTAACTTGATTTGGGAAAATTGGGTTTTGATGTTCTTTCCTGATAGAAATATACTTGAAAGCCGTATTAGTCAATTTAGGAACCGGAATTGTAGTGCTAGGTCATAAATTGCATTTGATCACAGAAATGTAGACGGATGGTTTATGATTCTAAAGTGAAATTAAATACGAAAGTTTTAATTTCTAGGCGAATGTTCTTGGCTAGCAATATGAAGAAGAGATTAACCAAATTATCATGATTATCAAGTTCATTACTTGTTCTTAATCTTGGCATGTTCATATCCATTGTCTGAATTCACAGTAAATAGTTGTTATTAATTTTAGTATATATAGTTTAGAAACAAAAACTCAAGTAACTGTTGGTTACATTGTTGTTAGCATAATTAGAAGTGAAATAGGAATATAGTAAACTAGGCAACTTTACATATCTTGAGCCTCCTTGGATCGATACTTGGCTACTTAGCCACTTTATTACTTGTTTGACCACGTGCACTTGCGTGTCGGTTTAAAATATATAATACCAATCGGAATAGCACCGAACAATGACTTGTCCTGTTGAGTCTTGGCTAGTATCCCAAGTTAAGTTCTGGGCAGTTCAGACAACGGACCGTACCACAAGTCGTGGTAGTATCCAATGACTCGTTGGTACGCCTGTGGGATCAGCCATGCAGGCTTTCACG
The DNA here is from genome assembly GCA_035772735.1 of Datura wrightii. Classification (NCBI taxonomy): domain Eukaryota; kingdom Viridiplantae; phylum Streptophyta; class Magnoliopsida; order Solanales; family Solanaceae; genus Datura; species Datura wrightii. The sequence continues at coordinate 106,752,468 of JASDFA010000007.1, forward strand.
GTGATTTCATTAAGGGTATTTTCGACATTCCTATGCTCTAGGGCCGTAAAATATGGCATTTTATGTATTTTGTTGGGCATGCTAAGATAGGTTAAGCCCCCTTGCATAGTCATTCCCATGCATGCAAGTTAGGAAGAAATTAAGAGAGATCAAGCTATTCCTCAATCTCTCCTTCATCAATTCTCTATCATGACCCGAACGTACACCCGGATCGTAGACACGGGACAAGGAGCCCGGAGAGACCCCAAGTCAACCCATGACATGAGCATGCATCTAATTCAATCACATAAGCAGAAGACTCAACACAAGAAAAAATAAACATGTCATAAATATGGAGAAAGGACAATACATAATTCATACATGACAGCTGAATACCACTGGTATTATGAAAAGCCTCTAACAATGAAAGACGGGTTGATGGGAAAACTCCCCACTAACCCAACAAAACAGAAACTGAAGGAAAAGCATAGAGTCTAAGCATATGGACCTCGGAACATGAGGACTCACCAGGTACGCTTATAGCAATCTCTGAAACACTATTGAGGAGGGTGAGCCTGAGAGTTGGGTCCTATATCAAGAAATGATACAACATAGAAAGTATGAGGTCAGTACTTGGAATGTACTGAGTATGCAAGGTAAGTAAAATGGACATTTAAAATATGCAAAATCTCATAAATGATCAAGAGAGTAGGACCTCATGCTCATATCATAAACATCATAGCATAACGTAAGGCTCAAGATTTTCAAAATATTCGTAGTACAATCATAATCATAATCATAGGAGAAAAGCTTTATTTAACATGAATTGAGCCAATATACATCATCTTAAACATGCATAAATCATGAGGAACAGTGGGAGATTCTCTTAACCGACATACCCCATATGAGCACATATGAAGCCCGACTTGTAACCCTAATCGGGAGAGTGTTCGTACCTTGACAAGGGTAGAACCATGAAAGTGTGATATCAACATGAAAAGGGCCGTTTGGGCCGGGGACAGTCCCGTAGGAGGTCCCAACATACCTACGGTGGAACATAGTTTATGGGATCTGGGTAGAACCTAGGCCCCGAACCTACTCGATGTTCAATACTACTCCCAAAATATATATAGTGCTCATAGTAATACTTACATGAATTAATGGGCTAGTTAAATAATGATAATCATAAACATTCTTGTACATACTTGAACTAGCCATGACATAAGGCCCATGAGTCGGCCAAAACATAATTCATGATTCATAAGGCTCATACATACTCGTAAATCATGCATATAGCTTGAATAATTTCATAAAATAATAATGGGTAACATAATAAATTCATGACTTAAATCACAATTCATGCTACGCTTATAAATAAATCATAATTCATGTCGGGCTTATAAATATCATTACTGGGTAATTAGATCACAAATCAATCCATCAATGGGGCATGCATAATTAGTCTTAAATACATAGAACTTCCAAATCAATAGTATTATAATTAATTTTAATCACAAAAGCTGATTAAAACCCATAGATTATGATAGGATTTTAAAATCACAAAACCCATAATAAAATCATTCGATTCTATATAAATCAATTACAAAACCGCATGAGTTTTTAATGAATTTTAAGTAAAATCATAGAGGAGGGACATGGGTGTGGAAGAAATAACCCATTGATAGCCTAACATACCTGAAATTACTTTCTCTTAATCTCCCTTGATAATCCAAGAAGAAATTTCAATGAATTGATGAGTTCTAAGCTTGAATCACTCTCCCACTTCCCCTACCTTTCATGCATGAATGAATGAGGTGGAAATTGAACTTAACCCCTTTAAATTTCCTTATTCATAACCCAAAATGTTGTAGTTTAGGCCTTAGGATGTTACGAATTTATGAAAAAGTCCTCACTAACTCGTAGGAAATTAACTTCTAGGTGACCCTAACGGGTGAACTGACGACTCGTGACACGCCCAAACGACTCGTTACTTGGCTCGTCAAGTACACTATCTTCCTTGTACCAATTTATGCATATTTCACCCAATGACTCATACCACGACTTGTTTCCTTACATGACGAGTCGTGGTCTCCTTCCGTGAAGTACACTGTCTTGCCTTTTCCATTTTCATACACCTTCTCCTCACGGTTAACCTAACGACTCGTTGTATCTGACCACGAGTCATTTCCATGCCCATGGGGACTCCATTTCCTTAAATATTTTCCAACTCTCCCAGGCCTCCCCACGAGTCACCTGATCACTTGTGGGCTTTCCTAACGAGTCATCAAACGACTCGTTCTGCACCTGCAACCCAAATTTTTAGTTTTTCCCCATTTCGACTCCCGGGTTTGATCTTTGAGTTCTCGGGGTATAACAATATCTCCCCCTTGGGAACATTTGTCTCAAATGTTAGGAAAAAGTAGAAACTCAAAATCAAACATTCATCATATGCAAATACTGATCATTTAAATTAGAATTTGACAGAATGACTACCTTCAAAATGAAATACATAGCTAAACTGAATTTAGACATCACATACATCCATCACAACATAAATCAAACTTGTGCACATGAACTGAACATGGAAACTGATTAGAGATTTAGGGCAAAACTGATATCTCAAACTGAAACTAAGCCTGTAGGAAATAGTTGAAGGTATTTAGCCATCATAGCCTCTTCGGATTCCCACGTAGCTCCCTCATAATGCTGGTTTCTCCATATTACTTTAACCGAAGTTACGTCCTTGTTCCTTAATCTTCGAACATGACGGTCTAATATTTCCACAGGAACTTATCCATAGCTGAGGCTATCCTTAACACCGACGCTATCCACTGGGGCTACTAGAGCTGGATCTCCCAAGCATTTCTTCAAAAGCGACCAATGAAACACGGGATACACATAAGATAACTCTGAGGGCAGGTCCAACTTATACACGACCTTACTAATTCTTCTCATAATTCGGTAGGGACCCACATAGTAGGGACTGAGTTTCCCTTTCTTCCTAAACTACATGACTCCCTTCATGGGAGATACCTTTAGAAATACCCAATCGTCTACCTTAAACTCCAACTCTCGTCTTCTGATATCCGCATATGACTTTTGATGACTCTGAGCGGTTTTCAGCATGTCCCTTATCATCTGAACTTTTACCATGGCCTCATGAACCGAATTAGGTCCTATCATAGCTGTCTCACCAACCTCAAACCATCAAATGGGCGATCTACACCTCTGCCAGTAAAATGCCTCGAACGGTGCCATCTGGATTCTTGAGTGATAGTTGTTATTATAAGCAAACTCGATTAAGGGCAAATAATCATCCAGCTACCTTTGAAATCCATCATACATGCTCTCAACATATCCTCGAGTGTCTGGATTGTTCATTTGGCATGGCCATCCATTTGCGGATGAAAGGCTGTGTTGAGCTTAACTTGACTCCCAAGCCCTTTTTGAAAAGACTGCCAAAATTGAGAGGTAAACTGAGTACCTCGGTCTGAAATAAGAGACAAGGGAACTCCATGAAGTCGAACCAACTCCTGAATATACAATGTGGCATAATCATCCGTTGAATCTGTGGTTTTGACAGGTAGAAAGTGTGCAGCCTTTGTCAACCTGTCTATGACCACCCAAAGAGAATCATAGTGTCGGCGAGAACGAGGTAGGCCTGTAATGAAATCCATATTAATCTCTTCCCACTTCCAAGTAGGAATGCTAATATCCTAAAGTACGTCTCCCGGCCTTTGATGTTCGACCGCCACTTGCTGACAGTTTGAGCACTTGGCTACAAATTCTGCAATGTCCTTCTTCATGCTGTTCCACCAATATATTTTCCGCAAATCATGATACATCTTGGTGGCACTCGGATGGATAGAATATATGGATCCATGTGCCTCATGCAATATCTTGTCCCTCAAATTATCAACATCTGGAACACATAGACGACCTTGGTACCGCAGCACCCCATCTCCCCCTTGGGAGAAGACCTACATCTTTTGAATCTGAACGGCTTATTTCAGCTTTACTAAAATCGAATCCTCACCTTGTCTGGTTTTCACATTCATCACCAAGGATGATTTTGATCTGCTTTGCACAACAACGCCGCCATTGGTCGAGTCTACCAACCTAACTCCCAACCTTTCAAATCGATGGACATCTTTCACCAACTCCTTTTTTCCCTCATCCACGTGGGACACACTCTTCATAGAGATCCTACTAAGTGCATCTGCCACCATATTAGCCTTACCCAGGTGGTAAAGAACACTCATATCGTAGTCCTTAAGTAGCTTGTACCACCTCCTTTGTCGAAGATTGAGATCTTTCTACATGAACACATATTGCAAGCTCTTGTGGTCCATAAATACATCCACATGGACCCCATACAAGTAATGCTGCCATATCTTCAAAGCGAACACCATCGCGGCCAACTCAAGATCATGGGTCGGGTAATTCTTATTATGGATTTTCAATTGTCTTGAGGCATATGCTATCACTTTCCCATGCACACACACCCAAATGCGATTCTCGAAGAATTGCAATATACTATAAAACCATCGGTACCCTCGAGTAGGGTCAACACTGGTGCTGAAGTGAGTCGAGTCTTCAACTCTTTGAAGCTTTTCTCACAAGCCTTTGACAACTAGAACTTTATCTTTTATGGTCAACCTAGTCAATGGGGCTGTAATTGAGGAGAAACCCTCTACGAATCTCTGGTAGTAGCCCGCCAGGCCCAAGAAACTCTGAATTTCTGAGGGATTCACCGGTTTAGGCCAATTTTTCACCGCCTCAATTTTTTGAGAATCCACCCCTATGCCAACACTCGACACCACATGGCCCAAGAATGCCAAGGAGTCCAGCCAAAATTCACACTTGTTGAACATAGCATACAATTGACGATTCTTGAGGGTTTGAAGCACTACTCTCAAGTGAGCGTCATGCTCCTCCTTGCTTCGAGAGTATATAAGGATATCATTGATGAACATGATCACGAACATGTCCAAATATTGTTTGAACATCCTGTTCATCAGGTCCATGAAAGCTGCAGGGGCATTGGTTAGTACAAAAGACATAACAACAAATTCGTGGTGACCATACCGAGTCCTAAAAGCGGTTTTCGGAATGTCACTCTCCCGAACCCTGAGCTGGTGATACTCGGATCTGATATCAATCTTGGAGAAAAACCTGGCACCCTGAAGTTGGTCAAACAAATAATCGATCCTGGGTAAAGGATACATGTTCTTAATGGTGACCTTATTTAACTGCCGATGGTCAATGCACATCCGAAGCGAACCATCCTTCTTCTGCACAAATAAACTGGTGCACCCCATGGAGACTTTCTTGGTCTAACAAAGCCCTTATCTAGAAAGTCCTTCAACTGATCCTTCAACTCTTTTAGCTCGGCTGGAGCCATCCTATAGGGAGGAATAGAGATGGGTTGCGTATCGAGTAAGAGATTAATGCCGAAATCAATTTCCCTCTCCATAGGAACACTTGGAAAATCGTCGGGAAAGACCTCTGGATACTCACGCACCACCGGAGCTGATGGGATAGTCGGGTCTAGGACTCAACATCCTTAACCCTAACTAGGTGATACATGAGCCCTTAGAATTCATTTTCTTGGCCTTAAGATATAAAATACACCGATCGGTTGGTACAACTGACTTACCCTTCCACTCTAAGACCGGCTCACCCGGAAACCTGAACTCTACTGACCAAGTTCTGCAATTAATCAAAGTGTAACATGCAAATAACCAATCCATGCCCAAAATAAGGTCAAAGTCAGTCATAGCTAACTCTACTAAGTCTGCGTAGGTAACCTTATACAACACTATGATGGGGCAACCTCTATACACCTGCCTAGCTACAACTCAATCACGGACTGGAGTAGAGACTGAGAACCGTTCTGACAGGGTTTCAAGGCTAACTCCAAAACCACTAGCAATATATGGGGTCACAAAAGATAAAGTACCTCCTAGATATAAAAAGGCATAAGCATCAATATTGAAAGCTTGCAACATACTAGTGACCACATCTAGGGAAGCCTCCTACTCCTGGCGGGGTACTAGAGCATAAAACCTATTTTGGCTCTGACCGCCGACTAAACTAGTAGAGGCACCATGCTGAGGGGGACGTGCTGCAGGAGTGGTAGAACTAGTTGCTGTCACACGGGTCATACCGACCCTTAATCTGGCTGAGGGGCAGTCCCTAAGTCTGTGCCCGGGTTGGCCATACCCAAAACACGCATCTGAGCCAACTAAGCACCTACTGGTATGATTCTTGCCGCACTTCACACAAGTTTGAAAGGTGCGCTCCACATGCATGCTACCCTGATCCCTCGAGCATAAAGCCCTACTCCTCTTATCTCCTCTAAACCTAGATGGCGTGTTGGTTGATGATGGAGCTAGAGTGATAGACCTATGCTAGCACTGGTGACGCTGTCCATCCCCTGAATTGACCTGAAAAACACTATAGTTGTCTGCCTTGGCCCTCTTGGCCTCCCTCTGCCGCCGATAGACCGACTCCATCTGTTATGCATGCAATACAATACGGGGAATATCAATATCTTGATAAAGCATGGCGATCTTGGAATCCTTGTCCAAGTAATCCGCCAACCCATGCACAAAATGACTCACCCGAGCCCTCTAATCCACCGCCAACTATGGACCATACTTGGATAATTGGGTGAACTCCAATGCATACTCCTACGCGGACTTTCCTGCTTCAAATTAACGAACTCAGCTGCCTTGAGCTCCCTCATCTCTCAAGGGAAGAACTGATCCATAAATGTCGTGTGAAACTCCTTCCAACCTATCGGGCCTGCACCCACTGCCCTGGCATCTCTCCATTGCTTAAAACATACGTACGCTACCCCCTTTAGCAGATAGTAGGTCAAGTCAACACACTCTCCATTTTTCACCCCCATAACCTAGGTGATCTTTAAAATCTCCTTAATGAAATCGTAGGGGTCCTAGTCCACCTTCGACCCCGTGAACTCAAGAGGGTTCATTCGCAAGAAATCCCTCACCATAGCTGCCGCCGCATTCCAATTCTAAGGGTAATGCACCACTATCTGATTTTGAACCTGGGTCGTCATGGCATGTGCTAGCATTTGAATCGCTAACCCAAACTCAGAATGGGCAGCTGGATCTAGTGCGTGCTCCTTGTGAACGGGTGGGGCTGGCTGATGCTCCTCACCATTGGCATCCTCATGATCATTACCGTTACCATTTCTTTCGGCGTTCACTCTGCATGGAGGTATGATTCTACAAATGCGAATAACATGAATTAGAAGGGTAGAGGACTTTCATCGCACGACATAGATCATGAAAGAAGGGAACATTTTCTAAACGTCTAGTAGCCTCTTAGTCATAAGTATGGCGTGCTTCAAACACATGAAAAAGACTCTACCTAACACGACTTTCAGACACCCTTGGACACTTCAAACCTATGGCTCTGATACCAAGTTTGTCACAACTCGAATGTACACTCGGATTGTAGACACGGGACAAGGAGCCCCGAAGAGCCCAAGTCAACCCATGGCATGAGTGTGTATCTAATTCAATCACATAAATTAAAAACTCAACATAATAAAACATGAACATATAATAAATACAGAGAAAGGACAATACATAATCCTTACACGACAGTTGAATACCACTGGTAGTCTGAAAAGCCTCTAACCATGAAAGACGGATTGATAGGACAACTCCACAACTAACCCAACAAACCATAAACTGAAGGAAAGCATAGAGTCTAAGCAGATGGCCCTCAGAACATGAGGACTCACCAAGTACGCTGATTGCAATCTCTGAAACACTACTGAGGAGGGTGAGCCTAAGAGCCGGGTCCTGTATCATGAAACGATATGACATAGAAAGTATGCAGTCAGTACTTGATGTGTTGTGGATTTACAACACTATTGATGCTCAAAACTAAGAAAATAGCATGGACTTAGGTGTATTTATGTGGATATGAGGCACTTTTCCTTTGATTTTAGGATAAATGGGTGTTGGAACAATAAATTGCAAAAGGAAGCTAAAAGTGTGAAAAAAAGGGCAAAAAGTGCAGTCCACAGTACGCTCCGTCGGATGGCCCTATGAGTCGTACTAAGGGCCTAGATAAGAAGCTGAAAGTTTAACCTAGAAGATTGATCCTATATGACTTGTCACGGAGCATACCATGGTGGTACGAGTCGTGGGAAGCTAGGCGTGATGAAATCCAGAAGAATTGCATAGGAGGCTGATTCTCACTAGAAAGCACCTTATGACCCGTGAGATAGAGGTACGATTCATACAATAACGGTCGTGGTAAATTTCAGACAAAGTTTAAAGTATCAAGATCAAGCCAGGGGTGCCAATGTATGAGTCGTAGGATGCTGGTACGAATCGTACCTTGGCCCAACACTTACCTAAAATTCAGCCAACACTCCAAGCCACGAGTTGATGTCACGATCCATGAGAAGAACCTATGAGTCATAGGTGGACCCGTGATGAGGTCAGCTACAGATATGGAAAGCAGTCCTGTTAGTTTAGGAAAAGGATTCTTGTGTCTATATAAATATTTTTATGTTTTATTTTTCATAGAGGACGATGAATAGACTTAACTCTCGTAGGAAAACATTGTAGTAAGAAACTTTACATCGTTGGAAGAGAGAATTGAGTTGGTTCAACCTTGTGATCAACCTTTTCTTGAATTCATCTTGTTCTTGCTACTTGTTATTCAAGATTTCGTGGTATAATTGAAGGAATTTTTTTCTCAATCATCTTAGTAAGTATTGTTTTATATTTTCAATAATGAACACAAATCGCAACCTTGCAACTATGAGAGGCTAAAACCTCCATAGCTAGGGTTGTGGGACCATGGTGGATTAATAGGTTATGGTTGCACAAAGTGAGTCTAAAATCAATACTAATTACTTATATTATATTCTCTTCATCTTTAATGATTCTTAGCGGTGTACAACGTTAGGAAGTGCCTAAATTCTTTACTTTCTTTGGTCGAAGAGGTAGATATTAGGAAAAGAGAATTACAACAGAGCCTTGATCTTGATGATCATTATATTAACTTGAGTTGTAGTCGCTGGATAGTTATATCTGGAACTTAGAGATAACGGTTAGTTTACAAAACTCATAAGACTTGGTCGAGTAATTGAGGATAGTCATTCAATAGGGATTGGTTGATCGTTTGAATGAACATAAGTTATCAGTTCTTCATGTAAGTATTGGTAAAGATCACGAGTGTATACCCAAAGATGTTATGAACCCATAGGGAACATAAATCCTAGTTATCCTTTAATTATTGATTCACAAATATAATCTTTACTTCTGCTTATTTCTATTATTGATTTTTTATTAGAATTGCCCCCGTTGTGAAGTAATTACTATACAAGTTCATCTACCGGCTGTAATCTAGATCTTCCATATTCCCTGTGGGTTCGATCCCAACCTATAAGTTTGAGTTATTTATTGACAACATCCGCTTCATACTTCAGTTAGAAGTGTGGTTTGAGCGTTATCAAAAAGTGGAGCCGTTGCTGGGGAATACAACTAAGGCTAGGTTATTTTCTTGTATTCGACTTTTTGGTAATTATTTCCTTAATTACGTTTATTTTTGTGTTTTTCTTTGATACCCACAGGACGTCCTCTGGTGAATGCCAAGCACTCATAGTAGAGGAGACCCCCTTGTTCCACTAAATCCCGAAATTGAATGAGCACTACATAGAATGGAAAACCCCGAGCAGAGAGAAGCCTGCTTAGCTGAAAAAGCTAGAAAAGTCGAGCTAGCTCGGTTAGCTACACTTCAGCAGGTTGGTGATGATAGAGATGAGGTGGTGAACGTTGGTAGACATGGGAGGGGCAATCGCGCTCAGAGATTTGCCCCTTAATTCTTCAATGATGATGACCCAGATATTGATGTGGTTGGGTCAACACAACAATTATGCTACCACCACTACCCGCTGGGGCCAAATTTGACATTACGAGCGCCATGATACAATTGTTAAACATGAAGAGGGTGTTTAGTGGCCAAGCAGCGGATGAGACCAACCTGCACTTGATGAACTTCGTAGGAATATGCAAGGCATACAGGTTGCCCGGAGTAAGCCAGGATGCAATAAGACTCCGACTCTTCCCTTTCTCACTATCAGGGGAAGCTACTTTGTGTTTATCGGAGTTGCCCAACGACTCCATAACCAATTGGAGGGAGCTTAAACAATCCTTCTTGGAGAGATTCTTTCCCCTATCAAGGATGTTACAGTTAAAAAATGAGATATATAATTTTCGGCAGATTAAGATGGAGGTACTTCATGAAACCTGGTTGAGGTTCAAAAAGAAGTTGACTAAGTGCCTGAACCATAAAATTACATATGACAGTTTGTTGGAAATCTTTTACAGGTCTCTTAATAATAGGACCAAGGTTGTAGCAGACACGATGGCGGGTGGAGCATTGATGAGTCACACCTGGGAGAAAGCAGCCACTACCCTTGACAGGGTGACAAAGACAAACAGGGCCTAGCATACGAGGGAGGCTAATGTAGTGGCAAGTACATATGTTGTTGGTTTGACTGCGGACCAATGAAGGAAGGAGGAAGAACGTGATCAGGAGTTGGCTCACGCGTGCACATCATTGGATTTGCTGACAAAGCATATCATGGGAGAAAGAGCCAAAAAGGTAAATGTAGTGGGAACTCAAGGAAGGGAGTAGGGAGCAGATCACTTTGATTCTGAGGAAGAGGCAAACTTCCTAGATAGCTAGGTGGAGGGTTTTCGGGCCAATGCCCAAGCGTCTTGACAAGACAATTGGCGCCAAGGTTCTAGAAATCAAGGTTAGAACCAATACAGAGACAACTACAACAAGAACGGGTTCAGAGATAGGAGTCGTGGTCATGAGCGAGAGGGATAATGGAGAAGAAATGACGAATATCGCAATGAACGGGCTGGAGTCTATGTGCCTCCCAATGCACAAGAAGGGGAGGCTGGACAATCAAAGTTGGAGAGTATGATGGCCGAAATGCTGAAAAAGGTGAGGTCCATGGATGATCAGTGAAAAGAAATTCGAAGTGACTTATCTAGCATGGGTCAGAAAGCTGAATCTCATGCCACCGCTATCAAGCAGACAGAACACCAACTTAGGCAACTGTCGACATCATTGAACCCTAGACAAAAGGGTACACTTCCTAGCAACACTATCCAGAATCCAAAGAATGATGCTCATTGCATGGCAGTCATGACTAGGAGTGGTAAAACCATAGTAGACCCCTCGTTCCCTGTTGAAGTTGAAAGAAGGAAAGAGAGCGTGATTGAGGAAGAAGAGATTGGTGATGAGACACAACATGGTGGGTTGCAAAAGGCCCCTAGGGGTGAGAAGGAATGCGACATAGATCAAGGGGAAACTCTAGTGCAAAAAGCTATCCCGAGACCACCACCACCATTACCACAAAGGATGAAGAAAAAGGTGGATAACGGTAAGTTCCAAAAATTTCTTTCAATGCTCAAACAACATTCTGTGAATATACCGTTGGTCAAAGCACTAGAGCAGATGTCGGGATATGCAAAATTCATGAAGGACCTAGTGACGAAGAAAAGATCGATTAGCTATGAGCCGTTGACAATGCCCATCACTGCAGTGCCATAACAACAAGGGTCTTAGCTTAGAAAAAGGAAGACCTAGGTGCCTTCACGATACCTTGCACCATTGGTAATGTCGAGTTCGTAAGGGCACTCTCTGATCTGGGAGCTAGCATAAATCTAATTCCCTTGGAGGTATTCAATAAGCTAGGTTTGGTAGCCCCTACACCAACCAACATGCGGCTACTGATGGCCGACAAAACAATAAAGAGGCCAGTGAGCATCCTAGTTGATGTGCTCGTCAAGGTTAATAAGTTTATATTCCCAGCGGACTTCGTGATCTTAGATTGCGAGGTCGATTATGAGGTCCCCATCATCCTGGGGCGACCATTCCTCGCCACTGGGAGAGCTCTAGTAGATGTGGAAGCTAGCCTGTTGAAGTTCAGGCTAAACAAAGAATAGGTCACTTTCAACATCTATCAGACTATGAAGCAACCAAAGTAATTTAGTGTGATCTCAGCACTTGAGGATGAGTATGAGTCAATCGACGAATTCTTAGTAGTCAAGAGACTTGCGTCGTGCCGCGATGTTAAATCAGACGCCTCTTCAGAGGCAACCTAAGTGGCGGTTTGGCGAAATATGAGTAACCAGAACACCTACATCATGTCGCAACGTTAAATCAAGCATTTCTTAGGAGGCAACCCAAGTTATTGAACTAATGTTTGCTCAGTGTGCAGGGAAATAAAAATAGGTGGCTGAAAAATCTGCTGCTACAGAATCTCAGTATGATTCGTGGTGAGGTCCTACGAGTCGTGGTAGCAGTGGTGGTAAAAAGTAGAGAAAATTCTAAGCAAAGTCTGACCTACAACGCATCCTGCGATTTGTACCTCAATGGTACGAGTTGTAGGATGCACTTGTAGGTCAGCAGGTAAGTTCTCTGTGGCTAAAGACATTATGGGCCAGGGACGAGTCGTAGGTTGCCCCTACGACCCGTGGTACAAGTTGTGATGTGTCAATTTACCCGATTTGGCCCAGATTTTTAAATTGGCCCTCACCTGCTTAAACTTCAAATAGACCATCTTCCTGCGCGAACACCTCAAGACCCACGACTTGAGAACCCTCTTCCCAAGACCTGTAGCTTCACATCATCAAGAAATTAAGCTTGAAATTCTTGCTTCAACTGAGTGTGCAAAGCCCAAGAAGTTGATTTCCAGTCTATGAATCAACAATCAAGTAAGTGATTTACATTCTAAGTTCTTAATGCTTGAAAGTGAACTTAAGGGAATCAAAAACCCATAAGAATCACTGGGTATGCTAGAATATCAATGGGTATGTGCAAAAAACTCCAACTCGACCGAAAACCCGCTGGAAATTTATTGAATTTTGAACCAAGAACACCTAAAGGGAGTTATGGGTAGGGGAGGATTAAGTGGTGTAAAAAGGGAGTTTACCAATTGCTAGACCGGGGGGAAATCTGAGTACCCAAAAATGTGCAAAATAAACACCTACACACTGATAAAAAAGAATCATAAAAATAGGCGGAAAAAGGGTACGCAGCACAGTACGGGTCGTAGGGTGACATTACAAGTCGTGCTAAGTGCTCATACCACTTATCTTGAAATATCGATCTGGGAAGCGCACCCTACGACACATGGAATCAACCTACAGGTTGTACCACGAGTCGTGGTGAAAAACAGAATTTGCGCAAAATGGGACTTCATCAGGTGACTTAAGATATGGATCGTACCTTCATGGTATGAGTCGTACTTGCGAGTCATGGTGCACCATCAGGGCATCTCACGAGTCGTACCTTCGAGGTATGACTCGTACTAAGGACCCATGATGAGATTTTGAAATTCTTTTATCTGATTTTTCTTTTCTTCAAAAATGGAATGCTAACCTCTTTCTCACCAAGTATAATGACATATAAACGCAGGGCAGACAAAACACAAGCCCGCAGGACATTGATTGATGAAAGAACGGACTCAAAGTATGATCAAGCGGGAGATTCACCTAGTGGTTCACTTGAGGATTATTAAGTAGACACCTCAGACACAAATGGAACAAGAACAACTAGGGCAAGAGCAAAGGCTCAAGCTGAAGCAACCACATCTGCTCAAGCTCCACAGTCTGAAGAGGGAGCTAGAGAGGAACAGCAAAGGCCAGGAACCGACTCCAACACTGAGGAAGGGTCAGAAGGGACCCAAAATGATGCAGAAAACAGTGATCAAGAAGTGGAGGAGGAGACCCCTGCCAAAGAGAACAGAACAATGCAGTGGAGTGTGTCAGGTGCTAAACCGATATATGAACAAGGCATCGCTCTCATCACCAAGAACAAACCAAAAAGAAGCATCTAAGAAGAACCGCGGACCCTCACTAATTCCTTGAATGAAGTTAAGGAGATGAAGCGTATTTTTAGCTTCTAGGTGCTAGAGTGGATGGCCAAGACCCATTGAGTGCATCGGCCACCGCTAGCACCACTACTACCGCGGAGGTACCACCTTCACAAGATGATAGAGGTGAAGTCTGAGTAGCCACAGGTATGTCCCTTTTCCCTTTATGTTTATATTTTGTGCTTCGGGGACGAAGCTCATTTTTTTTAAAAAGGGGGTGTACTTGTATTTTTGGGATATTTTTGTTCGTTTGAGGGTTTTTCTTTCTGTGTTTCTTTTTCCTCAGGCATGCTATCTAGTAGAACCGACATGTGTTAGGATTGTTTGTGTTTTTAGTTTTGATTTTTGTTTGATTAGAAAGTAACTTAGGAATACTTAGCTAATGGATATGCACTACTTTTGTTGTTTTGAAAAATTGACCCTGTTTAAAAATTCTTGCTATATATTTGTGACAACAATGCATGTTATCTGATCTTGGGCAAATATTTATGCCCAAGCGATACTCAAAAGTACCATTTTAGCCTTGTTTATCTATCAATGTGTATACATTCTCATGTAATTGGTAATAAAATGTGAATTTATACTAACCAACATGATTAGCATTGTTTTGCAGGTAAAATGTGATTTTGGGAAGCTTGAATGCATGTTGGATGATATCGGAGTTGGACTTGGATTCGAGCAAGGGAAAAGGCATTGGAAAGCATGAATTAAAGGGGCTCCGCAATGGAGCCGTGTCATGCTGCCATCGCGGAGGCCTTCTGCTTGGATAGGGAAAATTCGCCCAAATTCCAGAGAGGGTCCGCGTCTGGTCCATGGCACGGTGGCATGGCTCCGCGTTTCATGCCGTGCCACGTTGGGCCTTAATTCCTGGACCCCCAATTCAAGTGAGGGTCCGCGTCCGTAGCATTTTACGAAGGCAGTGCTCCGCGATGCACTCCGTGAAACGTTGCTCGTTATTTCGGGAAAAATTCCCAGCAGTATAAATAGAACACTTAGGTTCATTTTTTAATATTCTGACTTGGTGGAGCAAGAACGTGGGTTACAGGCAGTTGAGGGACGAAAATATCAGGGTTTTTTCTCTCTTTCTTTCTTCTTCAATTCAATTGCTTGTATGATTAACACTCAGTTTAAGATGTTTAATCCACAAATGAGTGGCTAATTCCTCTTCTTGCTGAGGTTATGAACAATTGTGATGAAATGTGATCATTGATTCTTTGGTTTTTCATCTTTTCTTCCATGTTGTTCTATTAATTCTTGTTCTTACTGCATTAATGTGTGGCCTACGTTAATGTATATCTAAAAAGTCCGGTTTCACTCGAGAGAGCAAGAAATTGGAAAGTTGTGAATTAATAGGATATGTTCTTTACTTGGTTTGGGAAAATTGAGTTTTGATTTGCTTTTAGGATAGAAATATACCTGAAAATCGTATTAGTCAATTTAGGAACCGGATTTGTATGGCTAGGACATGAATTGCATTTGATCACAGAAATGTAGACGGATGGTTCATGATTCTTAAGTGAGGTTAAATACGAGAGTTTTAATCTCTTGGCAAATGTTCTTGGCTAGCAATGGGAGGAAAAGATTAACCAAAGTATGATGACAATTAATTTCATTACATGTTCGTTTAACCTCAGCATGCTCTCATTCATAGTTCAGATTCAAAGTAGATAATTGTTTTAGCTTTAGTAGAAAAATTATAAAACAAACTATCAAACTTTTGGTTACACTGTTGTCTACATTTTTAGAAGTAAAGTATAGTACACTTGAGCAAATTGCACTTCATCCAACTCTCTGTGGGATCGATACTTGGCTTACTAAAGCCACTTACTACTTGTTCGACCACGTGCACTTGCGTGTCGTTTCAAATCAAGCGAACAAGTTTTTGGCGCCGTTTCTGGGGACTTGGCGATTGGTGAATTTGTTTTAAGTGTTAATTTACTGTATTTTTATTTTCTTAGTGTTGACAACTTGGTCTTAGCCTGTATTTTGCAGACTTAATTTCTGTTGAACACTGGCAAGAGATAAGGAGCTGGTGGAATCGTATATAGAGCCAGAAAGGATCTTTCACAGTAAACGGAGAGAAGCTCTACAAAGAAAGCTGCAGTTGCTCAGACAGACGATCATGGAGCAACAACAGAATCCACCAGTAGTACAGGCAGTATTAGTGCCCGAAGAAGTAGCAGCTCGGCCGGTTCACGAGGTGGCAATCCCACATGCCAATAATGTTACATCTAGTATCCGCAAACCTGAGCCAGGAGGGAGATTTGAACTTAAACAGAATATGGTGCAGTTGCTGCACACTAGCGGGCAGTTTACCGGTCTCCCTCATGAAGATCCACAGCAGCATCTCCAAAATTTTTTGGAGATAAGTGACACTTACATACCCGCTGGAGTGTCATCACATTATGTCCGGCTTACATTGTTCCCATTCTTATTATTGGGAGAAGCCAAGAGGTGGTTGAAAGCTGAGCCACCGAATTCTATTTCTATGTGGGATGATCTTGCACGGAAGTTTTTGATACGGTTTTTTCCCTTCGGTAAAACAGCAAGACTTAGAAGTCAGATTCTAAGTTTCAAATAGAGAGAGGGAGAAAATTTATATCAGGCCTGGGAGAGATTTAAATCCATGTTGCGGGATTGTCCTCATCATCATCAGTCCAATGATGTGTTGGTGCACACATTTATAGAGGGTTTGGAACCCCACACCAAAATATTGCTAGACTCAGCAGCTGGAGGGCAAGCGGTAGAGAAAACTTATGAGGAGCTGTATACCTTGTTGAACCGTATTTCGTAGGGCAATCCAGAATGGAATGCTGATTCATCAAGAGGTGGGACAAGGAAAACAACAGGAGTGCTTGAAGTGGATAGGTTTACAGCTATAGCTGCACAGATAGCTGCATTGCAAAATCAACTTAACACCCACTTCAGCAACATGACATTGAACCAGCCTCAAGCCCCAGTTAATGCAGTACAACAAATGTGGTGTGAAGTGTGTGGAAGCAGTGAGCACTCAGCTGAGTGTTGTGGAGCCAATCCTGACTCGGTAAACTTTGTGGGTAATGCGCAAAGGAACCACCAACAGTATGGTAGTAGCTACAATTCCAATTGGAGGAATCACCCTAATTTCTCATGGGGTAGCAACAACCATCAGGGCCAAAGTTCGGGTCAGGGTGTGCAAAGGAACCAAGGAGGGCAGCAGAATTATCAAGCACAATTCAGAAACAACAATGCACCTCCTCCACCACCATCACCCAGCATTGAGGAGATGTTCAAGACCATGATAGCTAACCAAGCTCAATTGCAGGCTGACTATGTGAAATTGGCAGCCGAAGTGAAAAACAACCAGTTAGCTACCAAGGCACTTGAATATCAATTTGGGCAATTTGCTAGTACCCAAAACACAAGGCCTAGAGGAGGACTGCCGAGCGACACGGATCCCAATCCCAAGCAGGTAAATGCAGTGACCACAAGGAGTGGTTTGCAGCTGAAAGAGGTGGAACCAAAAAGACCACCTCAGCAGTCGGGAGCAGCAGAAGTTGAGAGGGAGCAAAGTACTGAAAGGGGGCAGACTAAGGAAGCTGAATCAGAAAGACCTCCACCCCTGTTCCCTCAACGACTAAAGAAACACAAGGAGGAGGCGTGTTTCAAGAAATTCATGGAGGTGCTGAAACAGGTACATATTAACTTACCTCTTGTTGATGTCTTGTAGGGAGTGCCGAAATATGCTAAGTATATAAAGGACATTGTGGCAAACAAAAGTTGATTGACTGAGTATGCTACGGTGGCTCTAACGGAGGAGTGCACTTCCCGGATTCAAAATAGACTGCCCACAAAGCTAAAAGACCCTGTTGATGCCTTCATCGGTATTCAGAAAGTTGGGTCTAGGGAGTCCTAGACCCACAACTGTAATCTTGCAATTGGCGGATCGATCCTTAGCCAGACCTGACGGCATTGTAGAGGACGTTATGGTGCAAGTGGGCTCCCTAATTTTTCTGGTAGATTTTGTCGTGCTGGACTTTCAACCAGACGCGGAAGTCCCATTTATTTTGGGACGTCCTTTCTTGGCAACCGGGAAAGCACTAATTGACGTAGCTGCGGGGCAGCTAACAATGCGAGCACATGACAAGCTGGAGGTGTTCGATGTGTACAAGGCACCCAAGCTCCCGACGGTGCATGAAGAACTTTCGGTGATCAATGTGATTGATCAAGGTGATGATAAGCAGATGAAGGATTCACGAGAGTTAATGGGAAAACCACCAGAAAGGTACAAGCACTACTGGGGGGAGGACGGTGATCGAGAGAAATCGTGTATCACCCTAGAGGACAACTGAGCTTAATGACGTCGAGCCGCGATGGTAAACCAGGCGTTGCACGGGAGGCAACCCATGAAAAAAAAAATTTCTTTCTTTTTGTAAAGTGTAAATAGATTTTTCTTTTTCTTTTTCTTGATTTACAACAAAATTTTTTGTTTTAGTTTTTGTTTATTTGTTTTTAGAGTGAAACCTATAATTCTAACCGATTTTGTATAGTGAGATGAATTTCAGGTCAAACGGAGAAAAATATGCATGGAATCGCGAAGGAAAAGTCGAGGATGAAAAATTAATAAAAAGTGGCAGACAGTGAGCTGGGGCGATAGCTCCGTGTCACAGAGGTGGACCTCCGCGTTACCTCCGTGACACGTTGAGGTATAATCCAGAAATTTTAAAAATTTCCAGAACAGTCTCGCGATGGTTCCGTGTCACAAAGGCAGTGCACCGCGATGCACTCCGTGACACGTTGCTTTGTATATCGCGACGGGTCACACCGGGTCGCTGGGTGACCCGCGCGATTTCCTTACTTTTTAACCCCGAAAACCCTCCCTTTTCCCTCAATTTTTAATCCCTCCGCGACCAAACCCCCCCAAAACCCATCCCCCATCAACGTGACACGGAGTAAGGCAAGAAACTCAATAAGTTTTCTTCGATTCTTCAAAGTCAAGTTATGTTTTTTGATTTCCTCTCAAATTCTTGTCGATTTTCTTCGATATTGAGCATGGGAGGTGAGCTAAATTGCCCTAAGTAGAAATTCAGCATGAATTCGAGTTAATTGTTGTTGATGAATGTTCGGAATGTCGTTATGATTGCTTGAACTTGTCGATTGCATAAATTAATCGAATTTGCTTGATAATATCAATTTTATGGATTGTATGTTGAATTTGGAGTTGAAAATGTAGTGAAATTATGAATTTCATGTCGGGATGTACATGTTGAATAATATGAGTCGATATACAAATTATTAGGATGTTAATAGAACGACGGATTCTCGGGAGAAGGGAAAGTTGAAATTTGTAAGAATTTGGTTAGTTGTATAGGTTCGTGTAGATAAATTTTTGTTGTTATTTTTGTTTCTTTGTTTTTCTGTGCAAAGTGTGACGGGTAAAATGTTAGCGATGGTAGTGATTGTGATTGGCTGTACGAAGTCTGAGTAGTACGCAGAAGATATACCGTCGAATTTTTCGAACGCACTAAGCATGAATGTATAGTTGTTTATTGGGAGTAAATAAAGATAATCTTGCCGTAATTGTTGTAACTGTAGCTAAGGACTAAGTGTGGGGTAACCTAGCTTAACCCGACCTTAGCCGAAGTTAATATCTTTTAGCTTAACATTGATCTTGTCTACTTGGGTTGACAGGTAAAATGGCAAGCAGTCAAGAGAAAGGGAAAGGCGCATCAACTTCGAGCGCCGGAAGGAAGCGAATCAGACTGGGCACAGCAGTCCCAGCAGCACCAGCAGTTCCTCGTGGCCAATGCCGCTAATATGGAACAAGATGGGTGACTGATAAGGGGAGAAAGTGGTACACAAAGCACAAAGAAAACAAATATTTCCCCGAGGAGCATATAGCACGGGAACCATTGTCACAGGAGTTCTCTAGGATGGTCCACCGGATCGAGGCAGCTGGGCTAAATTTCATTTTTGAAGAGCCCAAGGAATGCAATCTGCACCTGGTTTGGGAGTTCTATGCCAATTGGAACCCGACAATCGGAAGTCACACCATCAAGATCAGAGGGCAAATAGTCACCTTGGAGCCCCACAACCTCAGTGCCATCATAGGAGCGCGGGACACAGACGCCCACGTACTCTGACAGCTGAACATTACCCCACCGTATGCGGACATCAGACGCACATTGTGTGGGACCCGATCGACAGCTAGATGGAGCAGACACAAAGAGAGGGGCTACCACCAGACTTTGCCATATTCACAGATGAACAGGGAAGCCCAGATCTGGCTGAAGATAGTCTGCCCATGCCTAATCCCGGGGGTACATATGACAGATGTAACCCGGGAACGTGTATGCCTGGTGTACGCCCTGATGAAAGGGCTGGAGATCAACGTGGGGGCGGTAATTATCTCCGCCATGAAGAGAGCCCGGTTGCACCAGGGGCATAGGTATGGCTTTGGTGGACTAATCACCACCTTCCTCAGGGGCCTAGATGTTGAGGAGGAGGCCCTTGACTATATCCCGCAGATGGAGCGGCGGGCCTTGGATGTTACTAAAACTAAGGCTCCCGACACCACCCACGGGCCAGTGCTTACACTTGGCGAGCGACATGCTCGTGATGACCAGTATATGGCTCGAATGTATGGGATGCAGATGCTCCAACTGAGGATAGGAGGGAGGCCGGCGACAGAGGAGGAGCTATGGCAGCTCGAGCTAGACTACCCCTTTGGCAAAAACGCCAGGGCTCTATGCTGAGTGGGGCCAGCATTTGTAGAGCCCACAGATGATGATGTCCCCACAGACGAGGAGACACGTCGGGAGGACTCCAATGTGGAGTCCGATGATGACAACGGAGGCGACTCAGACATGGGAGATGAAGCAGCAGCACCCGACGAAGAAGTGGAATACTTTGACTCAGGGAGTTCCACCACCCGATTTTGTGCTATTTTAATTTTTGTGAACACTGGGGACAGTGTTCGAGCTAAGTGTGGGGTGGGAGTAGTTAGGTGCTGGGCTGGGCTGTTTTGTATGTATGCTCTATTCTGTTGTCGTGTATGTGAAAATTTGTTTGTCCCTATGAGTTATGAATTGTTAAGTTGTTGTTCTGTTTGTAAATTTATATGAAATTGATGTGTGTTGCTGAATGTTGCTAGCTGATTCTGATTCTGTACATATTTTTGTTATCGAAATGATCGATATTTTTAAAATTTTAAAATATTTTGTACGTATTTTTTCTATCTAAATGATCGATATTTTCAATATTTTTTTACTTCTTGGGTTTCTCGGCGTTTGTTTTCGGTTCTTTTACTGAGAATAGTCCCATTGAACCGAAGTCATAGTAGTGACCATTCCCTATGATGGATGGATGACGACCGTCTTAAGGGAAATGTAGTCGTTAAGAGTAGATTTTTTCAATTATTTTTCAGTTTTTTTTCTTTGGTGGATTGCGTCCCAAAACCTGTAGTTACTCTATGGTTGTGAAATTCTGGTTGCGTGTTGTACATGATATTTAAAATGCAAAGGTGATTCGTATGAAAGCATGCTACTTTGTAAATATGTTGAGATACCTAGGCCATAGAGTTCGATTCAGTGTGATTGAGGCTTAATGTTTGAATTCCTGTAATTAGCTGATTGAAGAGTCTGTGAATACATCTTAAATTGAGCATGTGCAAAAAGTGTGAAGTGAGGTGTTGTTATTCCATGCTATTGTGAAGTGTCTAGAACTTGCCTGGTGTGTGTACAAAACGAAATGAAGGAGGTGTATTGTAGGAAAGGATGGAGGCATTTCTTTGTTTTAACCGAGAGTTTCTATTTTTCCTTGTCGTACCCACCTTGATTGTATACCCTAGTCATCCCGTTGAGCCTTTAGCCTATTATTTTTTTCTTTTGTCATAAAGTGTAAACCGAGCTTAATTCTTTCTTTTCATTAGCCATAAAGTCTATAAAAAACTCTTAAGCGCTTAAGAAGAGAAAATCATCTTCCCGAAGTGTCAAGGAGTGAGAATGATGAAAAGAAAAAGAAAAGCAGAGTGATAGAAGAAAAGAAAAGGTTGAAGGTGCACTTGCTATAAATAAACGATAATAAAGGTGCATGAATAATCTTTGTTTTTGTGTCAAGTGTGCTTAATATGATGGGCCATATTAAAGAAAATTATCAAAAATGGGATGATGAAAAAAAAAGAAACAATGTCCATGAGTTGATGGGATGTGTTGAAAAGGCGCTTAAGGATGCTAGTGGCTATTATTGGCTAACCCAATATTTACTAGTTCCGTAGCTTCCATTACAACCCGTTAAAGTCCTACGTGATCTTACATCACACTTCTTTATATTAGTGGAGTAATACACTAAGGGCAAGCTTATGGGTCATGACATGATGCATGTGAATGCTTTTGGGAGAGAGAGCGAAATTGTGTTTACATGCCCCTGCTTGAATGTTTGTGAGTCATATGAGCAAAAAAGGGAAGATTATCTTGTGTTGTGAGGGCACATGCTTGATGAAAGATTAATTTTCGTGTTGGATATCTTGATCAGCTGATTTGCATGAGTTTGCCAATATCGAGAGTCGATTCTTAAAGTCTAGGAGGTCTTGATGTATTGAAGGTCATTGCATTGATAAGACCATGCATGTTTTCTTGATGATTTGTTGTATTGAATAATCGGTATGACCGTAGCCTAAATTGTCGAACCAAAGTAGAGAGGTTGGGATATAAATTGCATGAAATGTAGGATTGTTGTTCGAGGACGAACAAGGATTTAAGTGTGGGGTAAGTGATCTTGGGCAAATTTATATGCCCAAGTGATACTCAAAAGTACCATTTTAGCCTTGTTTATCTATCATTGTGTATACATTCTCATGTAATTGGTAATAAAATGTGAATTTATACTAACCAACATGATTAGCATTGTTTTGCAGGTAAAATGTGATTTTGGGACGCTTGAATGCATGTTGGATGATATCGGAGTTGGACTTGGATGCGAGCAAGGGAAAAGGCATTGGACAGCATGAATTAAAGCGGCTCCGCGATGGAGCCGTGTCACGCTACCATCGCGGAGGCCTTCTGCCTGGATAGGGAAAATTCGCCCAAATTCCAGAGAGGGTCCGCGTCTGGTCCGTGTCACAGTGACATGGCTCCGCGTTGCACGCCGTGCCACGTTGGGCCTTAATTCCTGGACCCCCAATTCCAGTGAGGGTCCCCGTCCATAGTGTGTCACGGAGGCATGCACTCCGTGACACGTTGCTCGTTATTCCGGGAAAAATTCCCAGCAGTATAAATAGAACACTTAGGTTCATTTTTCAATATTCTGACTTGGTGTAGCAAGAACGTGGGTTACAGGCAGTTGAGGGACGAAAATATCATGGGTTTTTCTCTCTTTCTTTCTTCTTCAATTCAATTGCTTGTATGATTAACACTCATTTTAAGATGTTTAATCCACAAATGAGTGGCTAATTCCTCTTCTTGCTGAGGTTATGAACAATTGTGATGAAATGCGATCATTGATTCTTTGGTTTTTCATCTTTTCTTCCATGTTGTTCTATTAATTCTTGTTCTTATTGCATTAATGTGTGGCCTACGTTAATGTATATCTAAAAAGTCCGGTTTCACTCGAGAGAGCAAGAAATTGGAAAGTTGTGAATTAATAGGATATGTTCTTTACTTGGTTTGGAAAAATTGAGTTTTGATTTGCTTTCAGGATAGAAATATACCTGAAAGTCGTATTAGTCAATTTAGGAACCGGATTTGTATGGCTAGGACATGAATTGCATTTGATCACAGAAATGTAGACGGATGGTTCATGATTCTTAAGTGAGGTTAAATACGAGAGTTTTAATCTCTTGGCAAATGTTCTTGGCTAGCAACGGGAGGAAAAGATTAACCAAAGTATGATGACAATTAATTTCATTACATGTTCGTTTAACCTCAGCATGCTCTCATTCATAGTTCAGATTCAAAGTAGATAATTGTTTTAGCTTTAGTAGAAAAATTATAAAACAAACTATCAAACTTTTGGTTACACTGTTGTCTGCATTTTTAGAAGTAAAATATAGTACACTTGAGCAAATTGCACTTCATCCAAGTCTCTGTGGGATCGATACTTGGCTTACTAAAGCCACTTACTACTTCTTCGACCACGTGCACTTGCGTGTCGTTTTATACCCCACAAATCACGCGAACAATATCTATGGATCGTTTTATGTCATTTAGTTATTAATAGTGCAAGTCTTGTTAATCCATGTATGAACCAAATAGGTAAAGTGAAAATAGTTCATGTACCATGTGCGAGTGAGGTCTTAGTATTTATTGTGGTATGTTGTTGAAGATCTAGAACTTGTCTGGTTGGTCTCTGCATAGATTGAGGATAGTTGGTTAGGATATGATCATAGGCCATTTTTGTGTTAGCTCACTTTTAGCCTATATTGCCCTACCAAAGTTTCATGAATCTCTTGATCCCAAGTTCGAGCCTTAATAGACCATATTTCTTTGATTTACCTATTAACCATACCTATTTGTTTATAATGAACCTGTTTGGCCCTGGTGCTTCCTTTGATATTGTGAACCTCAACATAAGCAAAATACTTAAGTTGAGGGTGGCTATAGTAGGGGTGCATAAATGGTGGGAGGGGAGAAAAGGAAAGAAAAGAAAGAGAAAAGATAAAAAATGGTGAAAAAATGTGTGGTGAGGTGAAAAAGTAAAAGGCTGAAAATTTGAGAATATTGAGAAAAAAATTCAAAATAGCTTGAAATTGTTGAAAAATGTGAAAAATCACCTCACCCATGCAAATATTTTTAAAATGGGAAAAAGGAAGAAAAAAAGACAAGAAGAATAAAAGGTGAAATAAGAGAATGGTGTAGCCAATGAATGTAGTGCCAAGGAAGGGATAGTCACTCATAAAATCTTCCATCTTTTTCATGTCCATCCCTAAAGCCTACATTACAAGCCATATCAAGCCCTATAATGATCTAAATTTGACCATCTAACAAACCAAAGCGGAGAAAATAAGGGAAAGCCTATGGTATCTAATGCATAATATTTGTAGTTCTTTGAGAAAGTGAATGTTTCATTCGCCTAGTCCCATGTTTCATTTGATACTTCATATTAGAGTGGGGACTTCATTTTTTTTTGTGAGGGTACATGGATTATGTTTTCTTTTACCATTGGTCTATGTGAAACACATAGGTGATGACTTGGTTGCTTGTTGATAGCTAGATGGCATGTCTTGATCCCTGAATATGATGTTTTCATGTTTCTTGCAATACATTAGCTGGTGATGTTTCAAGAGGAAGGGTCAATAGAGTTTGTATATAGAGTGCACAAATTTGTTTGATTTTTGGTTGTAGTATCTTATGTTTATTTTCTAGTTGAGCGTCGTGTTTAGTTTTTTTTTCTTTGCCTGAGGACATGCAAAAGTATTAAGTTGAGGGTGTTGATGTGATGTGGATTTACATCACTATTGACGCTCAAAACTAAGCAAATAGCATGGACTTAGGTGTATTTATGTGGATATGAGGCACGTTTCCTTTGATTTCACGATAAATGGGTGTTGGAACAATAAATTTGAAAAGGAAGCTAAAAGTGTGCAAAAAAGGGCAAAACGTGCAGTTCACAGTATGATCCGCAGGATGGCCCTAGGAGTCGTACTGAGGGCCTTGATAAGAAGATCAAAGTTTAACCTGGAAGACTGATCCTATGAGAGTTGTCACAGATCGTACCATGGTGGTACGAGTCGTGCGAAGCAAGACGTGATGAGATCCAAAAGAAATGTACAAGAGGCTGATTCTCAATACGAGAGCATCTTACGACTCTCGAGATGGAGGTACGAGTCGTACCATACCGGTCATGGTGAAGTTTAGACAAAGTTCAAAGTATCAGGATCAAGCCACGGGTGCCAATGTACGAGTCGTAGGATGCTGGTACAAATCGTACCTTGGCCCAACACTTAGCTAAAATTCAGCCAACACTTCAAGCCACGAGTTGATGTCACGATCCGTGAGAAGCCCCTATGAGTCGTAGGCGGACCAGTGATGAGGTCAGCTACAGATATGGAAAGCAGTCCTGTTAGTTTAGGAAAAGAATTCTTGTGTCTATATAACTATTTTTTATGTTTTATTTTTCATGGAGGATGACAAATAGAGTTAATTCTTGTAGGAAAACATTGTATTAAACAATTTTACATCATTGGAAGAGAGAATTGAGTTGGTTCAACCTTGTGATCAACCTTTTCTTGAATTCATCTTGTTCTTGCTACTTGTTATTCAAGATTTCGTGGTATAATTGAAGGAATTGTTTTTCTCAATCATCTTTGTAAGTATTGTTTTATGTTTTCAATAATGAACACAAATCACAACCTTGCAACTATGCGAGGCTAAAACCTCCATAGCTACGGGTTGTGGGAACCATAGTAGATTAATAAATTAAGGTTGCACAAAGTGAGTCTAAAACCAATATTAATTACTTATATTATATTCTCTTCATCTTTAATGATTCTTAGCGGTGTACAACGTTAGGAAGTGCCTGAATTCTTTACTTGCTTTGGTCGAAGAGGTAGAGATTAGGGAAAGAGAATTACAAAAGTGCC
The DNA here is from genome assembly GCA_035772735.1 of Datura wrightii. Classification (NCBI taxonomy): domain Eukaryota; kingdom Viridiplantae; phylum Streptophyta; class Magnoliopsida; order Solanales; family Solanaceae; genus Datura; species Datura wrightii. Next base: position 106,778,954 of record JASDFA010000007.1, read on the forward strand.
TTGATCTTGATGATCATTGCATTAACTTGAGTTGTGGTTGCAGGATAGTTATATCTGAAACTTAGTAATAACGATTAGCTTACAAAACTCATGAGACTTGGTCGAGTAATTGAGGATAGTCATTCAATAGGGATTGGTCGATCTTTTGAATGAACTTAAGTTATCAATTCTGTAAGTAAGTATTGGTAAAGATCATGAGTGTATACCCAAAGATGTTATGAACCCATGGGGAACATAAACCCTAGTTATCCTTTAATTATAGATTCACAAATATAATCTGGACTTCTACTTATTTCTATTAATGTTTTTTTATTAGAATCCCCCCCCCCTGTTATGAAGTAATTACCATGCAAGTTCATCTACCGGCTGTAATCTAGATCTTCCATATTTCTGTGGGTTCGACCCCAGCCTATAAGTTTGGGTTATTTATTGACAATGTCCGCTTCATACTTCAATTGGAAGTGTGGTTTGAGCGTTATCATTACTTTGAATGTATTGAGTATGCAAGGTAAGTAAAACGGACATTTAAAATATGCAAAATCTCATAAATGATCAAGAGAGCAGGACATCATGCTCATATCGTAAACATTGTAACATAACATAAGGCTCAAGGTTTTCAAAACATTTGTAATACAATCATAATCATAATCATAAGAGAAAAGATTTATTTAACATGACTTGAGCCAATATACATAATTATAAACATGCATAAATCATGAGGAATAGTAGGAGATTCTCTTAACTAACACACGAAGCCCCACTTGTAACCCTAGTCGGGAGGGTGTTCGTATCTTTCCAAGGGTAGAACCATGAAAGTATGATATCACCATGAAAAGGGACGTTTGGGCCAGAGACAATCCCATAGGAGGTCCCAACATACCTACAGTGGCACATAGTTTATGAGATCCGGGGCAGAACTTAGGCCCCAAACCTATTCGGTGTATGATACTACTCCCAAAACATATATAGTACTCATAGTAATACTTACATGAATTCATGGGCTAGTTAAATCATGATAATCATAAACATGCTAGTACATACTTGAACTAGCCATGACATAAGGCCCATGAGTTGGTCAAAACATAATTCATGATTCATAAGGCTCATACATACTCGTAAATCATGTATAGCTTGAATTTCATAAAATCATAATGGGTAACATAATATATTCATGACTTATATCATAATTCATGATGGTCTTATAAATATCATTAATGGGTAATGAGATCATAAATCAATCCATCATGGGGCATGCATAATTAGGGTTAAATACATAAAATTTCCAAATCAATATTATTATAATTATTTTAAATCACAAAAGCTGATTAAAACCTATAGATTATGATAAGATTTTAAAAATCACAAAACCCACAATCAAATCATTACATTCTATATAAATCAATTACAAAACCGCATGAGTTTTTAATGAATTTTAGGTAAAATCATAGAGGAGGGACATGGGTGTGAAATAAATCACCCATTGATAGCCTGACATACCTGAAAGTGCTAGTTCTTAACCTCCCTTGATAACCCAAGAAGAAATTTCAATGAATTAATAAGTCCTAAGCTTGAATCACTCTCCCACTTCCCCTCCTTCCATGCATGAATGAATGAGGTGAAAACTTAAGTTAACCCCTTTAAGTTTCCCTATTCATAACCCAAAACGACGTACTTTAGGCCTTAGGATCTTAGGAATTTATGTAAAAGCCCTTACTAACTCGTAGGAAATTAACTGCCAGGTGACCCTAACGGGTGACCTGACGACTCATGACGTGCCCAAACGACTCATTACATGGCTCGTCAAGTACACTGTCTCCCTTATACCAATTTATTCATATTTCACCCAACGACTCATACCACGGCTCGTTGCCTGAAGTACACTGTCTTGCCTTTTCCATTTTCATACACCTTCTCCCCATGGTTGACCAAATGACTCGTGGTGTCTGACCATGAGTCGGTCCCATGCCCGTGGGTACTCCTTTTCCTTAAATATTTTCCAACTCTCCCAGGACTCCCCACGAGTCACCTGATGACTCATGGGCTTTCCTCACATGTCGTCCAACGACTCATTCTGCACCTGCAATCCAGATTTTCAGTTGTTCCCCATTTCGACTCTCAGGTCCGATCTTTGAGTTCTCGGGGTATGACATTCTCCCTTGGGAATTTAAGGAACCTTAGAATCTGATCTTACCCAGGTATGTAGGGTTACGAATGGGTTTTTCCATTTACACCCATGCCCATTCTCTATTAATTCATGGAATCTATCAAAAAATCTCATGGGGTTTTAATTCAATTTTTGTGAAAATCTAATGATATACTAATGGGTTGTCATGATTTGTGATTTACATCTTATTTTATGGATTTTGATCAGATTTTACAACTATTTTGATTATAAAATTATTGATTTCGATTTCTACCAAATTAAGCCCAATTATTTATAATCTATGATGAATCGGGTTAGGATCTATACATTATTTCTATTTACAAACCCATCATGATTTATGACTTGAAATATGGATTTATCCAAATACCCATCATGATGTTGATTTACAAGCTATATGCAAGAACTACAAGTATGGATGAACCCTATGATTTATGGATTATGTTTTGGCCGACTCATGAGCCTTATGTCATGGTTAGTGACGTGCCCTCAATCACGCGTCCGCAAGTGTACGGGTCGTGCAAGTAATATAGTAGCTCTTTTTAAGAATCGAATTGTCGAACCCACAGGGACTGGACCCATTCCTCTAACTATCCATTTCTAGTGTGATCTTAAATACCTCAAGTATTGGTTATAGACATTTTCGATTGAAATTAATTAAGTCTAAGTTTGGGTCAACGAAATATTCTGAAATTAATCTAGGAGCGACATAGAGTTAAAACCAATTAATCATGCGATATTACGATTTGCAATGGGTTAAGCATGGAACTATCAATTGTTATTTCACATAATTAGAATTGCATGTTTATGGTCTTTCGAGCCTCTAAACACGGCAATCTAGCCTCACTGCATCATTGTGAGCGAGGAGTTTAATTTCTAGTCGCGGGAAATCAATTATGTTGTGGTTTACGGGGAAACGATTAGGGACTTTCGTGCGTCTAACCATTTAACTCAACTTAGCCTCACAACTACTTCTTCGAGTGGTGATGTGACATCCCAAGTTGGTCTTTCATAACCCCCGTGTGTCAACCAAGCACGGTGTTCGGTATATTTCTATCCTGACACAAACATCTCTCCCGAGATACAAACATGCTCCTCACATTCTCATGTCCTGACCTAGGTAATGCTTTCTCAAGCTATTACTCAAGCTAACAAATATGCTTTCATGGTGATCAATCATAAAAACAACCAATAATCCAGAATGCAAGACGAAAACAACAATTAATAACTTAATTCCAAAACAATTTCATAAAATCATAATCATAATTCATGGCTTCAACCCTAGAGGAAGGGTTCTTGCCATTCATGTTCGTAAAACTACAATTAACTAATACTTAACTAACATACTTACATGAATTTGGTAGATGAGAAGGGAATTTGACAAACCCTAAATGAGTTCTCCCACTTCTCCCTTCACTCCTAGGTAGTTTTCCAGAATAAAATCGTGACAGCAATGGAATTAGGAGCTAAGGGACCTATTTATAGTAAATGGAAAACGTGCTTAATTTAGCCTGTCGTGGAACGGCTCCATGTCACGGAGTGTATCGCGGAGCACTGCCTCCGTGACACGGAGGCAACGCGAAAGCTCTCTGGAAATCACCCGAAGTTTGGCCTCGGCAGCACACTGCCGCGTTGGCAGCGTGTCACGCTGCTTGGGCAGCGCGTTGACACCTCCATGTCGCGAAGCCAGCCTGCCGTGGCACGTTGCCAACGTGCAGGTGGGCTGTTGTGATCTGCCTGCCTGCCGTGGCACGTTGCCGACGCGTAGGTGGGCTGTTTTGTGCCTCCTCTTTGCCGACGTTCGCGGGTTAATTCCGTTTCCAAGCCTCTACTTCACCAACTCATGGATTAGTTGCTCAAAAGTCATCAAAACCTACAAAACAAAGGCTAATCCTGTTGGTTAGCTCATATCTTCACTTCATATAAAATTACATGAAAATGTATACAATAACTTAGATAAACAAGACTAATTTAAGTCATAAAGCGTATCTCGGGCATGCTATTTTTGCCCGTGATCACAACCCCACACTTAAAGCCTTGTTCGTCCTCGAACAACCTTTTACATATCATGCATGTGGAGACTCCCACATATCTAATTTAGCAAGATAATTCAAGTTACAGCTATAATGATTCCGTAAGATACAAGCTAAAATAGAGCATGCACAATTTAATCATTGTAATGAAGTACAACTATGTTAAAACTTCTTAACCTCAAGAATCGACTCTCGATCTTAGCAAACTCATGCAAATCAACTGATTAAGAAATACCACATAAATTATATCTTTCGTTCAACACGTGCCCTCACGGAAAGAGAGTTACCCAATTTCACACGCAAAAACAATTTTTAACTCACAACATGTGTGGGTACATGAATATTATTACACTCACTTTCACAAAGAATTCACATGCATCATGTAATGACCCATAAGCTTGCCCTTAGTGTTTTATTCCACTAATTTAAGGATGTATGAATGTAAGATCAAGTAGGACTTAATGGGTTGTAATGTAAGCTAAGGGACGGGTAGGTACTATTATGGCCTGTAATAGTGACTATCTTTCCTAAGCGCTTTTAATACATCACGCCCTCATTGCGAACTTCCCTTCCCTTCACCTTTTATCCTTGGTAGTTTTCTTTTTCCTCTTATGTTCCCCCTTTCTTTAGGCACTTTTAGCTTATTAGTAAGGAGCTCTATAAATAATTTTACATTCATTTGTTTTCTTGCTCCTTACTACTAATCAACCATTTTCACACAAGTGCACCTTTGTCCTTTTCTCACTTCTACAACTAGCTACTTTTCCTTTCTTTTCATTCTTCTCACTCCTTTACTCTGTTGGATTTTTTTCCACTCAAGCGCTTAGGTGTTTTGGATCAAATTCAAGGCTAATGAAAGAAACGTATTAAGCTTATGTTCCAGCTGTCAAAGAATAGGCTCAAGGCTCAATGGGGTTAACTAGGATTAATTTTTCAGGGTAGGTAAAATGAGGGACAACAATTTGGTTCATTCAAAGGAATGCCTATATCATTTCCTACAATTTACATCCTTCATTTCATTTTATAAACACACCAGGCAAGTTCTAGATAATCCACAATAGCACAGAATACTCAAAAACCTTACACTCATGGCACATGCTCAAATCAAGACACATTCAGTAGACTCTTACTCAGCTAATCAGAAGAATTCAAAATTAAGCTTCAATCATATTGAGTCAAATTCAAGAGCCTAAGTGTCTCAAACAAAGTTATACATTTGCATGCTTCACACTGAACATACTTGCATCTTACAATCACGTATAGCACATAACAAGAACATTACGCACTAATTAGTTATCGTTTCAAAAACCCAACAACTACCGACTACTTTTTCCTCAAGACGGTCGTCATCCATCCCTTGTCGGAAACAGTCCCTAACTATGACTAAAAACACTCTATACAAACAAAGGAAAGAAAAATAAAATTTTTATTCTTCGGTTCAAAGACCCCCCCGTCGGAAAAGAATCGACAAGAAAAAACAACGGGTGATGAAGTCATGCTTAATTCACAAAAAATTTTCAAATTTTTCAAGCATTATATTCACCACAAACTTGTTAAGCACAAAAATTTTGAAATCTTTCTCACCCCACACTTAAATCATGCTATGTCCTCATAGCATCAAATTAAAATTTAAAAAGAGTGAGAAATACTCCCTTAGGCCTCTATGCCAAGCTAATAGCATGCTTTTCTTCAACTTTTCACAAGTGTGTGTCGACCCCACACTTTTTATCGTCCATGCTTTTTAGCTTCCTCCTCCATGGGTACTCAGACTTCCCCTCCATCTGTGCTTAACTTTCCACAAAAAACAACACAAGATGAAAAATAAATAAAATCAACACAAATGCAAGAAATTAAAATGGTACCTGTGGTACCCTTGGGCTGCCTCCCAAGCAGCGCCTTATTTTACATCGTGGCCCGACATGGACTATCCTTTTCAGGACATCCTCATACCTGGGTTCTCTTTCGAGAACAATCTCCTATTCTTTTGTTGTTTAGAGGGAACAACCTCCACTCTGTTCCTCTCTTTCTCCAACTTCTTCTTAAATTGAAGCCCTCTATCAGACTCGGGCTGAACACTTGTCATTGCCTTTGGCCCTGCACCTGTGGAATCCTCCAACCCACACTCATCCTCTGCCAACACACTAACTTGACAAAGGTCTCTGTAGTGTGCAGATGGGTTCATTTCTTGGTAAACGCAGAAGATTTCTTCTTCATCCTCAACCCTCATTTTCAGGGTCCCTGCTTTCAAATCAATCACCGCTCCTCCAGTGGCCAAGAATGGCCGTCCCAAGATCAGGGGTACCTGGTCATCAACCTGAAAGTCCAAGACAATAAAATCAGCAGGTATAATGAACTTACCTACTTTGATGAGAAGGTCCTCTATTATTCCATCAGGTGTCACTAGCGACTTGTCAGCCAGCTGCAGCATCAACCTTGTCGGCCTCGGTTTTCCCAACCCCAGGGTGTTGAATAAGGATAGGGGCATTAGATTGACTGCTGCCCCTAAGTCACACAAAGCTCGTAGCACCTCAGCTTTACCAATTTGTATGGGGAGGGTAAAACTCCCTGGGTCTTTGAGCTTCTTTGGCATTTTGCTCAACACCCTGTGACTGCACTCCTCAGTCAGTGCTACAGTATGGATGTCCACCAATCTAACATTGTTCGCCATCACGTCCTTCAAGTATTTAGCATACTTGGGCATTCCCTACAAGACATCAATAAGAGGCAAATTTATGTGAAGTTCTTTGAAGCTCTCAAAGAACTTTTTGAAGCATTCCTCCTTCTTGCTCTTTCTGAATTTCTGAGGGAATGGTGGTGGTGGTCTTTGTGCTGGCTGCAATGAAAGTTGCGCATTTCATTGCCCAGCACTCTGATTATCTCCCATGTTGCTGGATGGTCCTGGTCTAACCAACTCCGGCTGCACCCCATTTCTCAGCTCTTTTGGCACTGCATCAGCTAATTGTCTACCGCTTCTCAGAGTGATGGCATTGATCTGTCGGGGGTTAGGATCTGTGTCGTTGGGCATTCCCCCTTGTGATCTCATGTTTTGAGCACCTGCTATCTGACCCACTTGTTTTTCAAGATTGCGGGTGGCCATTTGCTGATTCTTTAAGTATGTTGCCATCCTCGCCTGACTTTCCGCTAACTGATCCTGGGTCTCCATAATTTTTTGCAGTGTTTCCTCAATGCTGCTACTCAATTGCCCATCGTTCTGCCTATTCTACTGATACTGTTGTTGTTGAGGTTGCATATAATTCTGCTTTTGATTTCCACCCCAAGAAAAATTCGGGTGGCCCTACCAATTTCTGTTGAAGTTGTTCCCAAAATTCTGATCCCTATGCACATTACAAATAAAATTGACTGATTCCGGATTGGCTCCACAAGATTCTGCATTATGCCCATTATTACCACAAATGTCACACCACCTCGGAGCTTGCTGAACTGCATTAACCTGGCCTTGGTGTTGGTTCATACTCAGTTTATTGAACTGAGTCATCATTTGATGCTGGAACGACGCTAATTGTGCTGCCAAGGCATTCAAACCATCTACTTCTATCAACCCCGATCTCTTTCCTGTCCCCCTTGATGACTCGCTGTGCCACTCTGGATTTCCTTGTGCAATTCTGTTCAACAAGGTGTACAACTCATCATATGTCTTATCCAAGGCTTGCCCACCCGATGCAGAGTCTAGTAATATTTTTGTGTGTGGGTCTAGACTTTCTACAAAGGTATGAGCCAGCACATCATTTGATTGCTGGTGATGGGGGCAGTCTCTCAACAATGACTTGAATATTTCCCAAGCCATATATAAGTTCTCATCAGGCCTCTACTTGAAACTGAGTATTTCACTTCTCAACCTTGCAGTTTTTCCTAAGGGGAACAATCTGATAAGGAACTTCTTAGCCAAGTCATTCCATGAAGTTATGGAGTTCGGCGGCTCAACCTTCAGCCACTTTTTCTCCTCTCCCAACAGTGAAAATGGGAAGAGGGTCAGTCGGACATAATCTGTGGACACGCCGGTGGGGACGAACGTGTCACTAATCTCTAAAAAGCTTTCTAAGTGCTACTGCGGGTCCTCATGTGCCATCCCAGTGAATTGACCACTAGAATGTAACAGCTGCACCATGTTCTGTTTAAGCTCAAAGTGCCCTCCAGGCTCCGATTTACGGATGCTAGAGGTCACATTCGTCGCTAGTGGGATAGCCACTTCGCGAACTGGTCTTGCTGCCATTTCTTCAAATGACAATTGTGCTTGTCCCGCAGGTGGTTGTTGTTGTACCTTTTCTTGAAGTCTCTTCAACTTTTGCTCTAGAGCTACTCTCCTTCGCAAATGGATTTGACGTTCAGGTGCCAGCAACGGTTCCACAAGCTCTCTATTTCTAGCCAGCTCCGCAGGACAACCTGTCACCTGCAAATAAACAGACTAAGACTAAGTTTCTCAACACTTTAGGAAATTCAAAAATCACACAAAAATAGATAAATTATAAAAACTTCACCGAGTCCCTGGCAACGGCGCCAAAAACTTGACGTGCCCTCAGTCACGCGTCCGCAAGTGTACGGGTCGTGCAAGTAATATAGTGGCTCTTTTTAAGAACCGGATTGTCGAACCCACAGGGACTGGACCCATTCCTCTAACTATCCATTTCTAGTGTGATCTTAAATACCTCAGGTATTGGTTATAGACATTTTCGATTGAAATTAATTAAGTCTAAGTTTGGGTCAACGAAATATTCTGAAATTACTCTAGGAGCAACATAGAGTTAAAACCAATTAATCATGCGATATTACGATTTGCAATGGGTTAAGCATGGAACTATCAAATTTTATTTCACATAATTAGAATTGCATGTTTATGGTCTTTTGAGCCTCTAAACACGGCAATCTAGCCTCACTGCATCATTGTGAGCGAGGAGTTTAATTTTTAGTCGCGGGCAATCAATTATGTTGTGGTTTACGGGGAAACGATTAGGGACTTTCGCGCGTCTAACCATTTAACTCAACTTAGCCTCACAACTACTTCTTCGAGTGGTGATGTGACATCCCAAGTTGGTCTTTCATAACCCCCGTGTGTCAACCAAGCACGGTGTTCGGTATATTTCTATCCTGACACAAAAATCTCTCCCGAGATACAAACATGCTCCTCACAATCTCATGTCCTGACCTAGGTAATGCTTTCTCAAGCTATTACTCAAGCTAACAAATATGCTTTCATGGTGATCAATCATAAAAATAACCAACAATCCAGAATGCAAGACGAAAACAACAATTAATAACTTAATTCCAAAACAATTTCATAAAATCACAATCATAATTCATGGCTTCAACCCTAGAGGAAGGGTTCTTGCCATTCATGTTCATAAAACTAAAATTAACTAATACTAAACTAACATACTTACATGAATTTGGTAAATGAGAAAGGAATTTGACAAACCCTAAATGAGTTCTCCCACTTCTCCCTTCACTCCTAGGTAGTTTTCCAGAATAAAATCATGACAGCAATGGAATTAGGAGCTAAGGGACCCATTTATAGTAAATGGAAAACGTGCTTAATTTAGCCTGTCGTGGAACGGCTCCGTGTCACGGAGTGTATCGCAGAGCACTGCCTCCGTGACACGGAGGCAACGCGAAAGCTCTCTGGAAATCACCCGAAGTTTGGCCTCGGCAGCACCCTGCCGCCTTGGCAGCGTGTCACGCTGCTTGGGCAGCGCGTTGACACCTCCATGTCACGAACCCAGCCTGCCGTGGCACGTTGCCAACGTGCAGGTGGGCTGTTGTGATCAGCCTGCCTGCCGTGGCACGTTGCCGACGCGTAGGTGGGCTGTTTTTGCCTCCTCTTTGCCGACGTTCGCGGGTTAATTCTGTTTCCAAGCCTTTACTTCACCAACTCATGGATTAGTTGCTCAAAAGTCATCAAAACCTACAAAACAAAGTCTAATCATGTTGGTTAGCACATATCTTCACTTCATATAAAATTACATGAAAATGTATACAATAACTTAGATAAACAAGACTAATTTAAGTCATAAAGCGTATCTCGGGCATGCTATTTTTGTCTGTGATCAGTTAGTCCACGTAAGTACAAGTATTTTTATGATTATCATGATTTAACTAGCCCATGAATTCATGCATATTATACAATGAGCTCTATATATGTTTTGGAAGTAGTATTTAACATCGAGTAGGTTGGGGGCATAGGTTCTGCCCCTGATATCAAAAACTACGTGCCACCGTAGGTATGTTGGGACCTCCTTTGTGACTGTCCCTGACCCAAATTTCCCTTTTCATGGTGATATCACACTTTCATGGTTCTACCCTTGGAAAGGTATGAACACCCTCCCGACTAGAGTTATAAGTCGGGCTTCATGTGTGCTCATATGGGGTATGTTGGTTATGAGAATCTCCCACTATTCCTTATGATTTATGCATGTTTATGAGTATGTATTTTGGATCAAGTTACTTTCAAAATAGTTTTTCTCTCATGATTATGATTATGAATATATTATGAATGTTTCGGAAACCTTGAGCCCTATGTTATGTTATGTTACGATATTTACGATATGAGCATGATGTCCTACTCTTATAATGTTTTATAAGTTTTTACATATTTTAAATGTCTTTTTTATGTACCTTTGAATACTCGGTACATTCCACGTACTGACCACATACTTTCTATTTTGTATTGTTTCATGATACAGGACTCATCTCTTAAGCTCATCTCTATCCTTAGTTCCTCCTAGAGTTAGCTATCATCTTGTTGATGAGTCCCCATGTTTCAAGGGCCTTATGACTAGACATTATGTTGTTCTCTTATTTCAGTTTTGCCGGGTTAGTTGGGGATGTTGTCCCAACAACCCATCTTACATGATAGAGGCTTTCAGACCTATGTAGTACTCAGCTTATGTATATGATTAGTATTTCCAAATGTTATGATATGTTATGTTACATTTACGTTTCCTCTAAGTCTTATGTTCAGTCTTCCGTTTAATGAGAATGAAGTTAGGTGTATACTTATTCCATGGGTCTACTTGGGGCCTCTCGAAGTTCCTTGTCCCATGTTACAATCCGAGCCTATGTTCGGATCGTGACCAACTTGGTTTCAAAGAAATAGGTTTAAAGTGTCCTACGGTGTCTGAAAGTCGCGTTAAGTAGAGTCTTTTCATGGGTGTGAAGCGCGCCACACTTATAACGAAGAGGCTACGAGACGTTTAGGAAATGTTCCCTTCTTTCATAATCTATGTCGTGCGATGAAATGTCCTTTTATCCTTCTAATTATTGCTATTGACGATTGCAGAATCATGGCTCCTAGAAGAATGAACGGAAGAAGAAATGGAAATGGTGAAGGCCACGAAGATGGCAATAGTCATGGGCATCAGCAAGACCCACCTATTAAGGAGCCCTAGGCACCAGAGCTAGTATCCCACACTGAGTTTCGGGCAGCTATCCAGATGTTGGTGTAGGCCCTGACCGCTCAGGTCAACCAGCAGGTTGTTGTGCATATTCCATAGAATGGCAATGCGGCAGCGGCTCGGATTAGAGATTTCTTGAGGATGAACCATCCGGAGTTCCTAGGGTCCAAGGTGGATGAGGATCCACATGAATTCATTGAGGAGATTCTGAAGATCACCAGGTTATGGGGGTGACAAATGGAGATTGTGTTGATTTGGCCTCCTACTAGCTAAAAGGGTTGGCACATATATGGTTCAAGCAGTGCAGGGATGTTATGGCAGTGGGTGCAGTCCTTATAGGTTGGAAAGCGTTTCATGCAGCATTCTTGGATTAGTTCTTCCCTCGGGAGAAGGGGGAGCTAAAGGCGAGCGAGTTTGTTAACTTGAAGCAGGGTGACATGTCAGTTCATGAGTACACTTTGGAGTTCACCCGTCTATCCAAGTATGCGCCAGAGTTGGTGGCAGACCAGAGGGCTCGAGTGAACCAATATTTGCATGGAGTGGCATACTACCTGGATAAGGATTGTAAGATCTCCATGTTGCATCGGGATATAGATTTTCCCTGCATCGTGTTGCAAGCTCAGCAGATGGAGTCGGTGTATCAGAGGCAGAGGTAGGCCAAAAAGGCTAGGACCGACAGTTATCCGACTTCTCAGGACAGATCAGGGGGTGGATAGTGTTAGCAGTCTCAGCATAGGTCTATTGCTACAGCACTATCATTGGCCAGTACGCCATCTAGATTCCGAGGGGATGGGAGGAGTAGGGCTCTAGATTCGAGAGGCCATGGTAGCATGCAGATAGATCACACTTTCCTAGATTGTGTGAAATGTGGCAAGAATCACTCAGGGAGGTACTTAGTTGGCTTGGATGCTTGTTTCAGGTATGGCACATACTCAGGGATTTCCCTTCAGCCAGCTTAAGGGTCAGTGGAGTCCATATTCCTGCAGCCATTACCAGCGCTCGAGCAGCACGTCCCCCTCAGCAGGGTGCCTCAACTAGTTCAGCCGGTGGTCAACACCAAAAAAGGTTCTATGCTTTAGCACCCAGCCAGGAGCAGGAGGTCTCCCCGGATGTGGTCACTGGTATGTTGCGAGTTTTCCACATTGATGTTTATGCTTTGTTAGATCCGGGGGCTATCTTTTGTCTTTTGTGACACCTCATATTTCTAGTATCTTTAGAGTTAGTCCCAAGACTCTGTCAGAACCATTTTCAGTCTCTACTCCTGTTGGTGATTCGGTTGTATCTAGGTGGGTGTATAGAGAATGTCCGGTCACTATGTTGCATAAATTCACCTTCGCAGACCTTGTAGAGTTAGCCATTACTGACTTTGATATTATTTTGGGCATGGATTGGTTTTATGCATTTTATGCTTATGTTAATAATAGAACCCACGCGGTGGAGTTCTGTTTTCCGGGTGCATCAGTCTTGGAATGGAAGGGTAGTTCTATCGTACCTGTAGGTCATTTCATTTCCTATCTTAAGCCTAGAAAGATGATTTCTAAGGGTTGCATGTATCATCTAGCTAGGGTTAAGGATGTTGAGTTCGAGACCCCGATTATCCAGTCAGTTCCGGTGGTGAGTGAGTACCCAGAGGTATTCCCAAATGATTTACCAGGTGTTCCTCTGGAGAGGGAAATCGATTTTGGTATTGACCTTCTACCCGAAACGTGGCCTATATCTATCCCTCCTTGCAGGATGGCTCCAGTCGAGCTAAAAGAGTTGAAGGATGAGTCGAAGACCTATTAGATAAGGGCTTCATTAGGCCGAGCAAGTCTCCATGGGGTGCACCAGTCTTATTTGTTCAGAAGAAGGATGGTTCGCTTTGCATGTGCATTAATTATCGGCAACTGAATAAAATCACCATCAAGAATAGGTATCCTTTACCCAGGATCGATGATTTGTTTGATTAGCTTCAAGGTGCCAAGTATTTTTCAAAAATAGATCTCAGGTCCAGGTATCATCAACTCAGAGTTCGGGAGTGTGATATTCCGAAGATAGCCTTTAGGACGCGATATGGTCATTATGAGTTTGTAGTTATGTATTTTGGAATAACAAATGCTCCTACAACCTTTATGGACCTGATGAACATGGTGTTCAAGTTGTACCTATACATGTTCGTGATCGTGTTCATTGTCCATATCCTTATATACTCTCGGAGAGAGGAGGAGCATGCCACTCATTTGAGAGTAGTGCTTCAGACTCTCAAGAATCATCAATTGTATGCCAAGTTCAGCAAGTGCGAGGTTTGGTTGAACTCGGTAGCATTTTTGGGCCATATGGTATCAAGTGAGGGTATAAAAGTAGATTCTCAAAAAATCAAGGCGGTGAAGAATTGGCCTTGACCGGTGAATCCTTCGGATATTCAGAGTTTCTTGGGTTTAGCTGGCTATTACCGGAGATTTGTTGAAGGTTTTTCATCCATTGCAGCACCTTTGACCAAATTGACCTAGAAGAAGGTAAAGTTTCAATGGTCAGAGGCCTGTGAGAAGATCTTCCAAGAATTGAAGACTCGACTTACTACCGCGTTGATGTTGACCCTGCCTGAGGGTAATTGTTTTGTGGTGTATTTGGGTGCTTCAAGAATCGAACTCGGGTTTGTATTGATGCAGCGAGGGAAAGTGATAGCATATGCCTTTAGACAGCTGAAGATCCATGAGAAGAATTACCCAACCCGTGATCTATAGTTTGCCGCAGTGGTATTCGCATTGAAAATATGGCGACATTACTTATATGGGGTCCATGTGGATGTGTTTACGAACCACAAGAGCTTACAGTACGTGTTCACATAGAAAGACCTCAATATACGGCAAAGAAGGTGGTTAGAGCTACTCAAGGAATATGATATGATTGTTCTTTACCATCCGGGTAAGGCTAATGTGTTGGAGTTACGCACTTAGTAGGCTCTCTATGGAGAGTGTGTCCCATGTGGATGAAGGAAAGAAAGAGTTGGTGAAAGATGTGCAACATCTCGCAAGGTTAGGAGTTAGGTTGGTGGACTCTACCGATAGTGGTGTTGTTGTTCAAAGTAGATCCGAATCATCCTTGGTGACTGATGTGAAAGCTAGACAAGATGAGGACCCGATTTTGGTAAAGTTGAAAGAATTCATTCAAGGTAAGAAAGTAGAGGTTTTCTCCCAAAGGGGAGATGGTATGCTTCAGTACCAGGGTCGCCTATGTGTTCCAGATGTTGATGATTTGAGGAGCCGGATATTGCACGAGGCCTATGGATCCAGGTATTCTATCCATCCAGGTGCCACCAAGATGTATCATGATTTATGAGAAATCTATTGGTGGAATGGAATGAAGAAGGATATATTAGAACTCGTAGCCAAGTTCTCAAACTGTCAGCAAGTAAAGGTTGAACATCAAAGGCCGGGAGGAGTACTTCAGGATATTAGCATTCCCACTTGGAAGTGGGAAGAGATTAACATGGACTTTGTAACAGGATTACCTCATACTTGCTGATTATATGACTCCATTTGGGTTGTGGTAGACAGGTTGACCAAGGCTGCACATTTTCTACCGGTCTAAACCACGGACTCAGCGGAGCGTTATGCCAAGCTGTATATCTAAGAGTTGGTTTGATTGCATGGAGTGATCTTGTCCATCATTTCAGACCGAGGTATTTTGGTGGTCATTCCAAAAAGGGCTTGGGACTCAGGTTAAACTTAGCATAGCATTTCATCCACAAATGGATGGTCAAATGGAATGGAAAATTTAGAATCTCGAAGACATGTTGAGAGTGCGTGATGGACTTCAAAAGTAGTTTGGTTGATCACTTGCCCTTGATCGAGTTTGCTTATAATAACAGCTATTACTCCAGTATCCAAATGGCACTGTTCGAGGCTCTCTATGGGCAGAGATATATATCGCCCATCGGATGGTTTAAGGTTGGTGAGGCAACTATAATAGGGCCAGATTCGATTCATGAGGCTATGTTGAAGGTTCAGCTGATTAGGGATAGGTTGAAAACCGCTCAAAGTCTCAAAAAGTCCTATGCCGATGTTAGGAGAAGAGAACTTGAGTTCAAGGTGGATGACAGAGTGTTCTTGAAGGTATCTCCCATGAAGGGAGTAATGCGGTTTGAAAAGAAATGGAAACTTGGTCCCCGCTATATTGGCCCCTACCGAATTGTGAGAAGAGTTAGCTAGGCGGCATATGAGTTGGAGTTTCCCTCGGAGTTATCTTCCGTGCATCCTATATTTCATGTATCGCTTTTGAAGAAATGTTTGAGAGATCCATCTCTACTAGTCCCGGTGGACAGTGTTGGTGTAAAGGATAGCCTTAGCTATGAGGAGGTTCCGGTGGAAATATTGGATCATTAGGTTCGAAGGCTAAGGAATAAGGAAATATCTTCAGTTAAAGTATTATGGAGGAATCAGCATGTTGAAGGAGCTATGTGGGAAGACGAAACGGATATGATGACTAAATACCCACATCTATTCTCTACCGGCTCAGTTCTGACTTGAGGTATCAGTTTTTCTCTATGGCTCTATTTAATTTTCATGTTCAGATCATGTGTTCAAGTTCCTTTTGGATAATGAAATCAGTTTAGTTATGTGGTATGAAGTGGAGATAATTATTTCGTTAGTTTTCGATTTAGATGATCAACATTTGGGTGTAAGGATCGTATGTCTTTGTTTTTATGCTTGTTTCCTGCATTTGAGGATGAATGTTCCCAAGGGGAAGATATGTAATACCCCAAAAGTGCCTAAGATTAGACTCGAGATCAAAATTTGAAGTTAGCTAAAATCTGGGAAATTATCGTAGGACGGACAGTGTAACAACTCGTGGTTGGGAACCATAAGTGGTTGTTAGAAGTCATGGGTTGGATTGTTGAGTTTCCAGTGGACTTGACGGATGGATACCATGACTCGTTGGAAGCAACCAGGACTCGTGGTGAGGCTCCTTGTGAGGGAAGTTTAGGATTTTCAAGGAACAGCCAACGGTCGACCTAACGACAGTTAGAAAGAACCACGACTCATCCTGTTGAGTTGTGGCTAGTATCCGAAGTTAAGTTCTGGGCAGTGCAGAAAATGGACCGTACCACGAGTCGTGGTAGCATCCAATGACTCATTGGTAAGCCCATGGGATCAGCAAGTGTTGGTTTTTAGGGTGATTACATTAAGGGTATTTTAGACCTTCCTATGCTCTAGGGCCCTAAACTACGTCGTTTATGTATTTTTCTAGGCATGTTAAGATAGGTTTAAGTCCCCCTTTCATAGCCATTCCCATGCATGCAAGTTAGGAAGAAATTAAGAGAGATCAAGTTATTCCTCAAGCTCTCCTTCATCAATTCTCCCTTGAGCATTCAAGGAACCTTGGAATCTGATCTTGTCCAGGTATGTAAGGTTACAAATGGGTGTTTCTGTTTACATCCATGCCCAATCTCTATTAATTCATGGAAATCTATCAAAAATCACATGGGGTTTTAATTCAATTTTTATGAAAATCTAATGATTTAGTAATGGGCTGTCATGATTTGTGATTTACATCTTATTTTGTGGATTTTGATAAGATTTTACAACTATTTTAATTATAAAATTATTAATTTTGATTTCTACCAAATTAAGCCCAATTATGTATAATCTATGATGAATTGGATTATGATCTTTACTTCAAACTGTCGGTTTTTACAAACCCATCATGATTTATGACTTGAAATATGGATTTATCCAAATACCCATCATAATTTTAATGATTTACAAGCTATATGTATGAACTACAAGTATGCATGAACCCTATGATCAATGGATTATGTTTTGGCCGACTGATGGGCCTTATGTCATGGCCAGTCCACATATGTAAAAGTATGTTTATGATTATCATGATTTAACTAGCCCATGAATTCATGCATATTATACTATTAGCACTATATATGTTTTGGGAGTAGTATTTAACACCGAGTAGGTTCGGGGCCTAGGTTCTGCCCCGGATCTCAAAAACTACGTGCCACCGTAGGTATGTTGGGACCTCCTTTGTGACTGTCCCCAACCCAAATGGCTCTTTTCATGTTTATATCACACTTTCATGGTTCTACCCTTGGCAAGGTACAAACACCTTCCCAACTAGGGTTACAAGTCGGGCTCCATGTGTGCTCATATGGGGTATGTCGTTATGAGAAATCTCTCATTGTTCCTCATAATTTATGCATGTTTATGACTATGTATATTGGCTCAAATTATGTTAAAAACAGTTTTTCTCTCATGATTATGATTACGAATATATTATGAATGTTTCGGAAACCTTGAGCCTTATGTTATGTTATGTTACAATATCTACGATATGAGCATGATGTCCTACTCTTATAATATTTTATGAGTTTTTACATATTAAATGTCCGTTTTACGTACCTTGAATACTCAGTATATTCCACGTACTGACCACATACTTCCTGTGAACTATCCTTTCATGATATAGGACCCGGCTCTCAAGCTCATCTCCATCCTTAGTTCCTTCTAGAGTTGGCTATCAGCTTGTTGGTCAGTCCTCATGTTTCGAGGGCCATATGACTAGGCATTACGTTGTTCTTTTGTTTTAGTTTGGCCAGGTTAGTTGTGGATGTTGTCCCATCAACCCATCTTACATGATAGAAGCTTTCAGTCCGTATGTAGTACTCAGCTTATGTATATGTTTAGTATTTCTGAATGTTATGATATGCTATGTTACGTTTACATTTCCACTATGTTTTATGTTCAGTCTTCCACTTAATGTGAATGAAATTAGGTGTATGCTTATGCCATGGGTCGACTTGGGGCCTCTCAGGGATCCTTGTCCCGTATTACGATCCGGGCCTACGTTCGGGTCGTGACACTTTAATGGAATGAATTTTAAATATTGTGCATAGATATTCTTTTTCGACCAAATGGTTTTTTATTAGAAAATTACTAAAGTGTTGTAAAGAAATTACGAGACTTGGAGAATATTCGAAACCAAAATTAAATACTATGATGAATTGTCATTTTATTGTTAATCATAAAGAAGATCAAGCATAAGAAAAAAATGTAGTATTAATTGAAGGAATCTGGCTAAAAACCAAAAGAAGAGATCAAGGAGAAAAAGCTAGATGAGCACTTGCAAGACAGTGCATGAGCAAGAGGATAAAGCAGTCAGGAATTAAAAAGGGTGATTTCTTTATGTTCTTTAGGTGAAAATGTTTCGAAGGTTAGAAAATATGAATTAACCTAGTTCACGATGAGGTTTCTTAGTCTAAAGAATGGGAATATAACATGAAGCAAGATAACTTAAATATTTCAAAAGACATAGAGAGTGCACAAAATTGAGTCAATAATCGATGACATGTGAAAAGGAGTGAGTGCAATATATATATAAGTTTTAGATGAATAAGTAGATGAAGGTTAAGGAATTAGATAGAGATGAAATCTTAAGAGTTACAAAAGTGGGATGGTATGCTTTGAGGAGGTATAGTATTATAAAATGAGATGCTAAGCTTCTAAACACTGTGGGTGTCTAAATTTAGATTCTAGCATTACAATAATTAGTAAATTTAATACCACAAAAGTGCTTCAGACTAGACTCGGGATTTGAAATGAAAAGTAGAAGGAAATCTAAGATTTCTTCTCAGAACAACTCATTGTACTGGTCGTTGGTGGGTCAAACGACTTGTTGAAGGGCTCATGGTGAGAATCTGCAAAAATGGTCTTGGGAGTAACGAGTCTCAGAATGACCCATTTTTTGATGTAATGAGTCATTTATGGGGATCCTTAGAGGATGATCTTGGTCAACGAGGGCTGGCACGAGTCAAGGGATGACTCGTGGTCCGATAGGACGGGTCATAGTACTATTATGTTGGAAAGGTTTCTAGATGGTGGGCAGTGGTGACAATGGATGGTTACCATGAGTTGTGGGAGCTAGGTATGACTTGGTACCTATTGTGGTATAAGTCTAGGTCTGGAAAATGGAATGAACCAATGAGGGAAGTAATGGCCCATCAGAGATAAGGGATGACTCATTGTTACGCCCGTTGTCACTAGGGTGCAGAATTTTCAGGTTTTTCATTAAGGTATTTTCGTCATTCCTAAGCCCTAAGGTCCAATACTATGTCATTTTAAGCTCAGTTAGTAGGTTTTAAGGGTGTTAAACCCATTCTAAGCCTCACCGTTCTCATGCATGGAACTTAGAGTTTTCCTTAGAGATCAAGTTTGAAGAATCTCTCCAGATTCTCTTCAATTTCTTATGGTCTTTCAAGAGGAAGTATTGATCAGATTTACCCAGGTATGTGAGAACATGAATAATATTTCCTTTCACTATCATGCCCTAAATTTTTTTCAATTCCACGGATTTCAATTTCTAGATTCAAGTTTCATGTTCTATGAGGTTTATTCCAATCCTTGTGAAATTCGCTATGATCCATCTATGGGTCAATTCCTTTCATGTATTAAATCATGCTTTATGATCTATGGGCAGATTTTATGAATATTTTAAATATAAATTTACATATTTGAATTTAAATCCAATTATGTATGTTTTATGGAAGTCAAGTTATGATTTCATTATGATCTTCATTTTAATTAGCCCAATTATGATTTATGCTTTATGATATGATTTCTATCAAGTACCTATCATGGATTTATGAGATGTCAAGTTATACATGCTTTACAAGAATGCATGGGTTTCATGATTGATGAATTTATGACTTTTGGCCCCTTGTTCATGGCTAATCTTGTATTTTAAATGGTGATCAATGATGTTATTATTTATTTGGCCATGAACTTCATGAATGATTTTACGATTACTATACGAGCCCTAATGTGCATATTTTTAGGAGCAGTGCCTAGCACCGTAGTCTGGTGTTGAAAGGACTACGTCGATGTCTCAAAAATACGTGCCACCATAGGTTTATATATATCTAAATGTTAATGGATCCCCTTTTCATGATATCACATACTGCACGTCCCTTGCCTGACAATCTTGGGACGGCTCTGCCCACTTAAGTGAGATAGTTGGGGCATCATGTAAGCTCTATCATGATGGTGTCGGTTATGATGAGTCCTCTCATTGTTCCGCATGTTTTTATGCGTTGTTATGTTATGTTACTTTGGCTCAAGTTAAGTTTGTAAAATGTTTTCCTATGATTATGATTACAAATAAGTTGTGAATGATTTGAAAACTTTGAGCCCTCATATTATGTTATGATATTTACTTTATGTTCATGCTATCCTATTCTTATGTACTCTTATGTATTTTAACTGCCTGTTTTACTTACCTTGCATACTTGGTACATTTCAAGTACTGACTGCATACTTTGTGTTATATCATATCAAGATAAAGGTTTGAGGGTTCAATCTCAGCCGCATCTCCAGTCTTTCTTATCCCTTAGACCTGTTTAGCAAGTTGTCGGTGAGTCCTCATCCTTCGGGGACATTCTATTATCTATGGTTATGTTTTCAGTTTCAAACTTTGTCGAGCTATTTGGGGGTGTTGTCCCATCATCTCGTAAGTATCGTTAGAGGCTATTCAGAAATGATGTGGTAATAAGCTTGTAATTGTTGGCTCTTCCTTTTAGATGATATATATGAAGACTTTCGCTTAAGTATGTTTGTTTTGTTAGTATCTATTTATAGTATGCTCCTTAATGTTATGTTCATGCCATGGGTTGACTTGGAGCCTCTCGGGGTTCTTTTTCCTGTATCTCTATTCGGGCCTATGCTCGGGTCGTGACAAACTTGGTATCAGAGAATTAGGTTTTGAAGTGTCCTAGGGTGTCTGAGATCTGCGTTAAGTAGAGCCTTTTTCATGGATGTGAAGTGCGCCACACTTATGACGAAGAGGCTACGAGACGTTTAGGAAATGTTCCCTTCTTTCATGATCTATGTCGTGTAATGAAATGTCTCTCTATCCTTCTAACTCATGCTATATGCATTTGCAAAATCATGCCTCCTCGATAAGTTAACGGAAGAGGAAATGGAAGTGTTAATGACCATGAAAATGGCAACAGAGATGGGCACCAGCAGGCCCACCAGTCCTCGAGGATCTTGTACCCCAACAAGTTGCCCACGCAAAGTTCAGGGAAGCCATACAAATGCTAGCTCAGGATTTGACCGCCCAAGTAAATCAACAGGCGATAGAACATGTCCCTCAGAATGGGAATGCAGTGGCAACAAAGGTTAAAGATTTCCTGAGGATGAACCCTCCGGAATTCCTTAGGTCAAAGGTGGACGAGGATCTACATGAGTTTATTTATAAGGTGTTGAAGATCACCCAGATCATGGGGGTGACCGGGGAGGAGCGCGCAGACCTAGCCTTGTATCAGTTGAAAGGGGTTGCGCACATCTGGTTCAGGCAATGGAAGGATAGAAGGACAGTTGGAGCAGACCCTATTAGTTGGGATGAGTTTCATGCTACATTTCTGGATCAGTTCTTCCCTCATGAGATGAGGGAGATTAAAGCATATGATTTTATGAACCTAAGGCAGGGTAATATGACAGTCCAGGAGTATGCTTTGGAGTTCACTCGCTTGTCCAAGGATGCCCCAGAGTTGGTGGCTGATTAGAGAGCTCGGGTGATCCTGTTTGTGCATGGAGTAGCAGACTACCTGTTCAAGGATTGTAGGACTTCTATGCTTCACCAGGACATCAACTTACCTCGATTGGTTCTATACGCCTAGCAAATGGAGCCGGCGCATCTGAGAGAGAGAGAGAGAGGCCATGATGGCCAAGACAGACAGTTATGGGTTCTCGCAGAAGAGATCGAGAGGTGGGCATCATGAGCAGTCTCATTGGAGGTCTTTAGCTCCAATGCTATCATCAGCCAGCTCCATCTAGACCGCGAGGTGATTAGAGGAGCAGAGCCTTTGGTTCGAGGGACCAGAGAAGCATGCAGACAGAGCGTACCCTTTCATCCTGCGGGAAGTGTGGTAAGAGTCATATAGGAGAGTGATTTATGGGATCAGATATCTATTTTGGGTGTGGTAGATCAAGCCACATGCATCGGTAGTGTCCCTTGGCTAGACAGGGTGATGGTAGAGGTCGTGCTCAGGATACTGGTTGAGCAGCAGCACTAGCACGCCCAGCTTAGCAGGGTGCATCCACCAATGTAGGTGGTGGACAGCGCCAGAACAGGTTTTATGCCCTTGCATCTCGACAGGAGCAGGAGACTTTACCGGATGTGGTCACCGATATGTTACAAGTATTCTACTTTGATGTTTATGCATTGTTAGATCCAGGGGCTACTTTATCTTTCGTGACGCCTTATATTTCCAGTAGTTACAGCCCTGAAATCCTATCAGAACCCTTTTCAGTCTCTACTAAAATCGGTGATTCAGTTATAGCTCGACGAGTATTTAGAAATTTACTTGTCATAGTCCTTTTGAAAATCACCTCAACAGATTTAGTAGAGCTAGCCATGACAGATTTTGATGTTATCTTTGGCATGGAATGGCTACATACATGTTATGCCTTAGTCAATTGTAGAATCCATGCTGTAGAATTTACATTTCTGGATGAGCCAGTCCTAGAGTGGAAGGGTAGTTCGGTTGTGCCTGTAGGTCGCTTTATTTCCTACCTTAAGGCCAGAAAGATTATTTCTAAAGGTTATGTGTGCCATCTAGTTAGGGTTAAGGATGCTACATCCGAAACCCTAACTATCCAGTCAGTTCCTGTAGTGTATGAATACCCGAAAGTGTTTTCAGATGAACTACCGGGGATTCCTCCTGAGTGGGAGATCGATTTTGGTGTTGTCCTTCTTCCTGATACGCAGCCTATATCTGTTCCTCCTTACATAATAGCCCCAGCTGAGTTAAAGGAGTTGAAGGAGCAGTTGAAGGATCTCTTAGACAGGGATTTCATCAGATCGAGCAAATCCCCATGGGGTGCACCAGTTCTCTTTGTCCGAAAGAAGGATGGTTCCCTTCGGATGGGGTGCACTAGGTTAAAACTACCAATTCAATAGAGGATTATGCCAAAGTGTACATTCAAGAGTTAGTTCAGTTTCATGAAGTGCCCTTGTCCATCATATCAGATAGAGGTACTTAGTTTACCTCCCAATTTTGGAGATTATTCCAGAAGGGACTGGGTACTCAGGTCAAGCTTAGCACAATATTTCACCCGCAAATAGATGGTCAGGCAGAATGGACCATTCAAACTCTTGAAGGTATGTTAAGAGCGTGTGTGATTGATTTCAAGGGTAGTTGGGATGATCATTTGCCTCTAATTGAATTCGCATATAACAACAACTACCATTCCGGCCTTCAAATGGCTCCATTTGAGGCTCTCTATGGGCGAAGATGTAGATCACCTATTAGTTGGTTCGAAGTCGGTGAAGCTGCGTTGATAGGACCAGATTCAATCCATGAAGCCATGGAGAAAGTTCAGCTTATAAGGGATAGGTTGAAAATAGCTTAGAGTCGCCAAAAGTCCTATGCGGATGTGAGGACGAGGGAGATTGAGTTTGAAGTTGATGATTGGGTATTTATGAAGGTATCTCCCATGAAGGGAGTGATTAGGTTCGAAATGAAAGGAAAACTCTATCCCCGTTATGTTGGCACATATCGGATTGTGAGACGTGTTAGCAAGGTGGCTTATGAATTGGAGTTTCCCTTAGAATTGGCTTCAGATCATCTAGTCTTCCATGTATTGCTCTTATAGAAGTGCTTGGGTGACCTGAGTTTGGTTGTTTCGATGGAGAGTATCGGTGTGAAGGATAGCCTTAGCTATAAGTAGGTTCTGGTAGAAATACTTGATCATTAGGTTCGAAAGCTAAGAAACAAAGAAGTAGCCTCAGTCAAAGTGTTTTGGAGGAACCAACATGTTGAGGGATCTATGTGGGAGGCCGAAGAAGATATGATGGCTAAATACTCACATCTATTCCCTTCCGCTAAGTTCCAGCTTGAGGTATCATTCCTCCTTAGTATTATATTCGGTTTCATGTTTAGTTCATGTTCCCCAATTTATTTCATGTCAATGTATGTACGTGTGATTCATAAATTTAGTTTAGTCATGTAATATACTCTTGAGTCAGTCACTCCGTTGTTTTCAGCTTAAATGTTCAGTATCTGGCACGGTAGTTACATTTCTTAGCTTTTCAATATGTTTACCCATATTCGAGGATGAATGTTCCCAAAGGGGAGATAATGTAATACCCCATAAGTTCTTAAGACTAGACTCAAGATATGAAATGAAAAGTAGCAGGAAATCTGAGATTTCTTCTCCAAACGACTCGTTGTACTAGTCGTTGGTTTGTCTAATGACTCATTGGAGGGCTCGTGGTGAGAATTTGCAAAAATGAACTTGGGAGTAATGGGTCTTAGAAAAGCCCATTTGTCAATGTAATGAGTCATTGTATGGGGCTCATTGGGAGGATAGTCTTGGTCAAAGAGGCTGGCACGAGTCATGGGACGACTCATAGTCCAATAGGATGGGTCGTTGTACGGTCCGTTGGAAGGGTTTCCAGATGATGGGTAGTGGTGAAAATGGATGGTTACCACGATTCGTGGGAGCTAGGTATGTCTCGTGGTACCTGTCATGGTGCAAGTCTTGGTATGGAAAATGGAATGAACCAACGAGGGAAGTAACGACCTATCAGAGCAAGGGATGACTCGTTGTTGCGACCGTTGTCACTGCAGTGCAGAATTTCAGGTTTTTCATTAAGGGCAATTTCATCATTCCAAAGCCCTAAGTTCCAATACTACATTATTTTAATCTCAGTTAGTAATGTTTTAAGGGTGTTAAACCTATTCTAAGCTCCACCATTCCCATGCATGCAACTTAGAGTTTTCCTTGGAGATCAAGTTTGAAGAATCTCTCCAAATTCTCTTCAATTTGCTTTGGGATTTCAAGAAGGAGTGTTGATCAGATTTACCCAGATATCTGAGGTCATGAATGAGAGTTCCTTTCACTCTCATTCCCTAAATTCTTTTCAATACCATGGATTTCAATTTCTAGATTCAAGTTTCATTGTCTATGAGGTTTATTCCGATTCTTGTGAAATTCTCTACGATCCATCTATGGGTCAATTCCTTTCATGTATTAAATCATGTTTTATGATCTATGGGCGGATTTTATGACTATTTTTAATATAAATTTACAGATTTAAATTTAAATTCAACTATGCCTAATTATTATTTATGCTTTATGATATGAATTCTATCAAGTATTTATCATGGATTTATGAAATGTCAAGTTATATGTTTTACAAGAATGCATGGATTTCATGATTGATGAATTTATGACTCTTGGCCAATTCATGGGCTCTTGTTCATGGCTAATCTTGTATTTTAAATGGTGACTGATGATGTTATTATTTATTTGTCCATGAACTTTGTGAATGATTTTACGGTTACTATATGAGCCCAATTATGCATGTTTTTGGGAGTAGTGTCTAACATCGAGTAGCCCGGCGTTTAAAAGATTACTCCAGTGTCTCAGAACGACTGCCACCATAGGTTTATATATATCCAAATGTTAATGGATTCCCTTTTCGTGATATCACATACTGCACGCCCTTTACTGGCAAGCCCGGAACAGCTTTGCCCACTTGAGTGAGATAGTTGGGGCATCGTGTAAGCTCTATCATGATGGTGTCGGTTATGACGAGTCCTCCCATTGTTCCCCATGTTTTTATGCACTATTATATTATGTTACTTTGGCTCAAGTTAAGTTTCTAAAAAGTTTTCCTATGATTATGATTAAGAATGAGTTGTAAATGATTTGAAAACCTTGAGCCCTCATGTTATGTTATGATATTTACTTTACGTTTATGTTATCATATTCTTTTGTACTCTTATATATTTTAACTTTCCGTTTTACTTATCTTGCACACTCGGTACATTTCAAATACTGACCGCATACTTTATGATGTATCGTCTTAGGATACAGGTTCGAGGGTTCAATCTCAGCCGCATCTCTAGTCTTGCTTATCCCTCAGGCCTATTTAGCGAGTTGTCGGTGAGTCCTCATCCTTCGGGGACATTCTGTTATATATGGTTATGTATTTAGTTTCAGACTTTTTCGAGCTAGTTGGGGGTGTTTTCCAATCAGCTCATCAGTATTTTTAGAGGCTATTCAGACATGATGTGGTAATCAGCTTGTCATTGTTGGCTCTTCCTTTTAGATGATATGTATGAAGACTTTCGCTTAAGTATGTTTGTTATGTCAATATTTGTTTATAGTATGCTCCTTACTTTATATTCATGTCATGGGTCAACTTGGAGCCTCTCGAGGTTTTCTGTCCCATGTCTCTATCCAGGTCTATGCTCCGGGTCGTGAAGTAAAACAGTAAGCATATTTTTGTGATGTAGAATAAATGGTAATGCTTGCATCTTAAGGGTGGTGAAGATATTGTAGGTAAGTTTTGAAGTTAAGGAACATGCTTATATCATACTATACGTATTAGTGTATTTGGATTAAGGCCGAACAATTATACGACAAAAATAGTATATGTTGAGGGTAGTTATATATTTGGTAAAGGAATCACATACATATATATACACACACACACATATATACATACATACTCACATACACACACACACATATATACACATATACAGAATAATACTTATATATACATACTTATATATATATATATATATATATATATACACAAACGCACACACCCACACATACTATATATATACACACACACATACATCCACACACACACACACACACACACATATATATAGATACATATGTGTATGTGTGTCTAGAAAGTGGTGTTGTTTTTTCTATGACTAATGAGATTGTGATAGTCTTAAAGAAATTATAGAACAAGACCCAACTGAATAAAGTACCTAGCCTTAAAGAGTATGTCAATACAGTTATAAAGTTTGAAAAGAGGTCAATGGATAAAATTATGCTGAGTAGGGGAGATACCGCGAGTAATTTTTAAAAATTATCTATTTAAAAAGTCTACGTTATATGAAATATAGTAGTGCAATACCTATATGTAGTTTGTAATAAGATTAATGGTGATGTAGCAGGTTATATAGTGTTAAATTGAAATAATATCATGTTGTATGAAGTTAAATTTCGAAGAATCTATTATAGATAAGGAAAAAAAAGAGAAGAGATTCTCCTTATTGATAACTACAAGTATGTTTGTTCTTTCTAAATTTAATGAGCATTGAAAGTAATTTAAATTAGGCTTGAATTATGTGATGATCAATTAATCTCCTTAGTATAGTGTAGGGATTAATATATTGTGTACCTCCTTGTTGAAACATGCATGTTTAGTAGTTATAGGGGTATTCGAGAAACAAAAAAATTTAGGATAGCTTTATGTACAAAGGAATAATGAAGTTAATGTATTGATAGGCTTGAATTTCATATAAATAAGTGTATGAATAATGGTATTATGTTACCTCTTATTGAATTTTGCATATGATAGATTATTGTGATAAGGAGAAATACAGCTTTTGGGATAACTCTAGAAATCCCGATTCGCGTATTTTGATTTTAAAATTCAACTTTTTATAATAACCCTTAAATATATCCTAAAAATGTCTAATATAAGAGTTTTTTGACTAGAGGATGCTCCCAAACTCTAAGATGAGATTTTACGCCAATCCTTATATCAGTTACATCAAATTAACACTAAATTAACACCAAATAATTATTGAAAATTATTAGATTATGAAATTCATTCAACACCATTTCAAATGAAGCTTTCAGATTTCTTCAAAAAGGGCTTCACCCTTAGTAATATATTATATGGAGTTGTTATTAGGTTTTAAATATTGAGTGATCTTTACAAATATGAAACAAGATTGATAAGATGCACTCTATTAAAAACAAAATTCTAATATTTTCTGTAATTCTTTTTAACCCGTCATATTGAATTGGCTTTTCCTACTAATTATAATGTTGGATCAAGCTCATGTTTTAACTATGTATTCACAAAATATAAGTTTAAATATCAATGATGGATATTGGATTTGGAGTTTTATAGCATCGTGTTTTGAGTTGTGAATAGTAGCTATGAATTTGGTGAATAGTTATAAATTATTGTTGTACAAACATTAATTGGAGAGGAATTTTTGGAGAATCTTCAAGAGAGCTACGGATGAACATTGAAAATCAAGTTTAGGATCATAAGAAAATTATCATGCCCCACCTTGGGAGGCGCAACTAGAACCTGATGTAATACTGGACTCGGAGCCAGCCTGGCTGGACACGTACACCTCTGGTGCAAGCCAGCAATATCTCGGCTCAGAACATAGCCTTAGGCCAACAAGGCCGCAATAAAAACCTGCGCAAAAACAGCTAATCGAACAGTTGGAAAAATATATCACCCTAAGAGGCCTGATAGGACCACCATGCTACTAACATATAACATAACTAGGCCCCATGTATCCAACATGCCCAACTAAAAATGAATTGCGGTCTGCAAGCATCTAAGAGTGAGATATTGGTCGGAACAGGATCCCGACCTACCCAAAAACTATACATCAAAAGACAGGAAAACCTCTAATATCTGGAATATCCGAAGGAAAGGAGCTGGCCAATCTGCCGACTCTAAACAGCTACTAAAGGGGTCTCGAAACCTATCTGTCTGAACCTGCAGGAAAGTATGTAGCGCCCCATGCATGGGCGTCGATACAATAAGTACTGAATATGTAAGGCAAAAAAAGGATAACTAAAAAAATACGAAACTGAACATAGTCAATAATAAGGGCCAGAAGTTAACCTGAATGATTTAACAATCATAAACCGTGTCTAGCAAGCAAATATAAAAACAAGAACCTAACCTAGATCCTACAAGCCTGGAAGGTACAAGTAGCACAAAAATAACCTACCTGGGCCCCCATAAGCCCTGCAAGTGCGAGAAATCTATATACTGCTCCTATCCATATCACCGCAAACTCATAGGCAAACTGTAATAAAGGTATCACCAATATATGGAACTGTGATCGAGCGTTCTGGGCTCCTGCAACTGTCTGAGTCATCTGGGCTCCTGTAACAGTATCTGAGCCTTCTAGGCTCCTGTAGCTGCACCCTGAGCACACAAGGCTCTACTAAGGGTCACCGATGCCAACTCAGGCATAAGGGAGGCTGGAAAGGGCACCATACTCCAAATGGCTCTACAGGCCTCAGTATAGTCTCTTGCGACTTCTTATTGCTCTGTGAGCATAATATAGCCCATAGGCACTTTATGATTATATCTCAGTCCTTAAGCAGCCTATATAGCATTTGACATGCCTAACTTATATACTACATGTCGCTCAGTATGTGTACATAGCCCCTCAAGTCTAAAACAACTTCTACTCACCCCTAAAACATTCTATGTAGCAGCCAACAGGCACATTCCACGTGCCCACAGTTGACTAGATGGTCATGGTAAAAATTATAAAATCAGTCAGCTTAGAAAGAAAGGGGCCAGGTCCGAGGTGACCTAGATGGTAATCTGAAGGTCATACTAGTACAATGGTAGTTCATAGGCGAACAGGAAGGTCATAGGTGACCATCTATATGGTTCTCTAGCTTAGAATGACTACAGGGCTGCTATAACTAGATATGATCCTTAATAGTCAACCATAATATCCTACAGGCAACCACTTCAATTATTAACCTGAAGATAAAGCTGTGATACTAAGGTTGTATTCCTCTAGGCATCAACCTGGTGTGTCTAGATAGCATATAGCTCCTGTGACAATATGCAGCCCCGTAGGCAGGTATATCTGGACTTTAGCCTTTCTAGGCAACATATATGTACGCATCTGTATGAGTAGACAAAGGTATCGGCCTCATGTCTAACCGCTAATAAGGTCCCTACTTAGGGCATCACATAGTCTATCAAACTTCTAACATATAGGATGGTTTATGAGCGACCTAGACGAGCGGTAAGTCGATTGAAACTATACTGTCACTGAAAGTAGGCCGATCACCTAGCAGGATATCAGTCAGTTCATTAGGCTATCTTGGTAAAATTGACTTGTAGGTAATACTGTATTATCAAGATTCTAGCCCTATAGGTGTCAAGGTATGCCGGCAGCCTGTAGGCGAGCTTTACTGTCTATATAGGCATCAAACAGAAAGTTATATCGCGTCGTTGTGCCCTATACTGCCCAACCTAACAAAGTACTCAACAGCTAACTACAAGCTTCTTAGGCCTTGGTACAACAACAAGACATCAGTAATCCCTCTAGATGATAAATAAGTGAATAGGGAAATCTCTATGATGCTCCTAGCAATAGTAAGGATACTATGTTACAACCTCAATTCATCTCATAGAAGCTAAAACATATATAACCATAAGCTACTATAGAGGTACAAGTTATATCAACTATACGATGAGAATACTTGCCGAAAGAGATTATCCTTAACATACCTCAATAGCTAAATTTTGCTCAATTAATCGTGTTTTGATCAAGAACTCGTAATCCCTCCGTGTTCGAGCTTTTATGTCCAGGGAATAGGGCCTTTATAGTTCAAGAATTAGTCCAACAGCCATAACCCATAAAACACAACAACAATGTGTCAAATCGAATCCAATTTGGTGAAACCTTATGAATTCTTATAAATTAGGATGGTAGAAATACTTACTTAACACTTATAGACATGTTAGACTTGAATAGGAATGATTTCTACGACTTCTACTCCATAGGGTTCCGTCAATCCGAGCCAATTTTAAGATTCAACTCTATAGATATGTTCTTCCTAGGCCCAGGATTCATTACCCAAGAATAATTTGCAATCAAATGTGATTTGATAGCATAATTTGACGTCAATTTGATGAAATCCTCATGGGAAAATCACCTAGGCCGAGGGTCCTCTTTTGGGAATGTTTTAAACGAAATAAGATTACACCCTTTATATATATATATAGAGAGAGAGAGAGGCGGTGGGAGGAGGTCCGCGTTGCACCTCCCATCGAGGCGAGGTACGGGCGTCGCGCGCCGTTCCGTGTGCCGGATGGAGGTCCGCGGCTCGGAGCCCCATGTGACCTGCCCTCGGCCTCCTTCCACTCGTTCGTTCATCGACATGCCTACTTATTCCACCCCTGAGCCTTCTCCCACATTTTCCATGCTCTAAGAACTTTTGACATGCACCCACACACATAGGTTAAATGAAAAAAAAAACTTACGGGGTGTAACATCATCCCCCCCCTTTGGAACATTCGTCCTCAAATGTAATTTAACCTCAAGAGACTCAATTCTTAAGCTTTTTGCCCAAAAATTTTTGTAGAGTCTCCCTTGTAATATGGACTATCTGAAAACCTGAAATGCAGAAAAGTCTAACACAGGTGCCTCACAGGATGCTACAACAACTGAATAATGTAGTTCTACAATATATAGGTAAGTAACTAACAACAATAGCAACAACTGCAACAATACAATATCCAAGAACTACCTCACAACTGTAACTGTCTGGGTCTGTATACTATTGTCATAGGGCCTGGAACAACTGAGGATATCTAGACCTCATGTCGCCCTCAGCTTCCAAGTCATTTCTTCTACATTTTTGTTACTTCATAAGACTTTAACAGAGGCTACATCTTTGGTCCTCCATCTACAAACCTGTTGATCTAATATAGCTATTGGAGTCTAAGGTCTCCCACGCACTTACATAACATCAATACATAAAAGACTAGATGAACATATTCTAGCCCCGAAGGTAATTCTAACTTATAGACCACTTGGCCGATCTTTCGGAGGATCGGGTATGGCCCCATATGATTCTAAGGCTAAGCTTGCCCTTCTTTCCAAATCTCATAACGCCCTTCATTGGAAAAAAATTCAAGAATACCCAGTCATTGACATCAAACCCCTAGTCCTTACGCCGTACACTGAAGAGGATTTCTGACGACTTTGGGCTGTCAGTAAACGCTCTCTAGTGAGTTTAACTTTCTCTTCTGATTGGTATATCATGTCAGGTCTGATCAACCCTAACTCACCTACTTCAAACCATCCTATGGGTGACATGAGTTTCCGCCTATTTAAAGCCTCATAAGGTGTCATCTTGATGGTAAAATGGTCTATTATCATATGCAAGCTCAATAAGAGGTAGATGATCATCTCGACTTCCTTGAAGTTTAGCACACACGCCTGTAACATATATTTGAGTGTTTGAAATGTGCACTCAGCTTGGCCATCTGTCTGGGATGAGAAGTTGTACTCAAGTTAATTTGTGTTCCTAATCCATTTTGACACAAATCCCTCTGTCAGAGATGATAGATATTGGGATATCATGCAGTCAGAATATCTCTTTAATGTACAACTCATCATAATCTTCAACTGAGAACGTAGTCCTGACTGACAAGAAATGGGCTGAGTTCATCAGCCTGTCAACAATGACCCAAGTAGAGTCAAATTTACACCTGGTACGAGGTAAACTTGTAACAAAATTCATATTGATTGCTTCCCATTTCCACATAGGCACGGCTATCTCCTCAGTTAGCCCACTAGGTTTTTGATGTTCAACTTTTTGCTAGCAATTGGGATACTACGCTACCAACTCGGCTATATCTTTCTTCATCCCTTCTGCTATAATCTGCTAGCGAAGCCCTACCACATCTAGAGCATAGAGTCGTCCCCTGGGATTTGAATACTTCATCTCCTATAATATCAAAAGCCAATAACTCTTCTTACTGAGCCTTGCTTCTAGGCTATACTAGGATAGAGTCTTCGTATTATCACTCCTTTACCTCCACAACTAGAGATGGTACTGCAGTACTCTAGGTTACAACCCCACTACCATCTGAGTCCATCAGTTGGACTCCTAAACTGGCCGGCTATGCAACTCTCGAGCCAATTCTCTCTTTTTTGGCACCAAGTATGATAAGTTGGCCATGGATCTACGACTAAGGGCATCTGCTACAATGTTAGCCTTTTCAGGATGATATAAGATATTTTACACCGTAGTCCTTTAGCAACTCAAACCAATGACGTCATCACAAATTCACCTCTTTCTGCTTAAGAAATACTAGAGGATCTTGTGATTAATAAAGATGTCTACATGTACACCATATAAATAATGCCTCCATATCTCTAGAGCATGAATAATTGCAGTTAATTCTAAATCATAGGTGAAGTAATTCTTTTCGAGCTCCCCTTACCTTCTGCATGCCAACTTGATGCTCATATCTTGACATTTAGCGACGATTCCCAAGTTCTATCAGCCTGCTGCAACCTAGGTATGGTTTTGATCTCTTCTAGCACTAGATGCTTATTTCTTGCCCTTACTTCTATAGGATGAAGTTCGGGTTTCGTGCCCCATGTACCATACTAATCTATACCGTTTTGACCCGCACTCAATTCGATTCCCATCATATAATCTCTCTATCCTTTAACATAACAAATTGGGGCCATAGCCATTATTCTCCAGGTATTCCATACCGCCCTCAACTCACTGCGGTGGGATTAGTCTGTTTCCAACTTGAGCTTGCTTGCTGGGAGGCTATTGCTTATGGACCCTCACATGCACTTGGCTACTCCTAGCAATCTTACCTACTATCCTGACTTTACTTTAGTGAAGGCCTAGGTGGCCCATTTAAGTACTTGGATTCTCGGCCACTTTCATAACACCCCCAATAATTAACGAGTCTATCCCTTCTTTGCTATTTACTTTTGATAACATACCATCAACAGTTACACTCTCTTCTATACTGAGAAAAGGCTATGAGGTCAGAAATAACCATATCATTTTGTAGTGGGGCTAAGGTATGAAACTCGACAAATGCTAGAGGGATGGAAGTAAGAATCTCACAATTTCACAACCTTTCGTACCTTTCAGGTAATCCAACATTAGTTGTTTTTCCTGTCCATTATTGGGTAGCTGCTACATAAGACAACATATATACTACACTCCTGACATCCCGATCTGAGGGTGTAGGAAGAACTGGAGCGGTGTTGGCATATCTATTACCCTATAAGGTTCCTTGCGCTCTGGAGAATGTTGGGGAGATCGAGAAGATGTCTCCTTTTCACCCTTAGGTTGGGTTGTTCCCAACTGTGGCACCATGCTGGTACCCTCTCTTGCTGTTATATCTAACTCACGGCTGGCTGTAGACTGTCTCATATCAAACATCACTCTAGATAGATATAACAATATATGCTTAGAGAGTCAATCCTATACAATTCAGCTCCATAGTACGATCTTGAGAAAAAAGGAGGGGTAACCATACTATCATGCCTCGTAGCTCCCTGCTTATAAAATGTGGTGCACCACACATTTAGAAACAAGACTCTACTAGCCACGACTTTCAGACTCCCTAGGATACGATATTGCTCTGATACCAAGTTTGACATTTCCCCACCTTGGGAGGTGCAACTGGCACCTGATGCCATACTGGACTCGGAGCCGACCTAGCTGCACATGTACACCTCTGGTGCAAGCCACAAACATATAATCAAGAAAACAATCATCTATATCTCAGCTCAAAACATAGCCATAGGGCGACAAGACCGCAATATAAACCTGCGCAAAAACAGCTAACCCAACAGTTGCAATAATACTTCATCCTAATCGGGGCGACAAGACCACCATGCTGCTAACAAATAACATAACTAGGCCCCACATGGCCAACACGCACAACTAACTATGAACTGTGGTCTACAACCTTCTAAGAGTGAGATATTGGTTGAGACAGGGCCCCGGCCTACCCAAAACTATACATCAAAAGACAGGCAAACCTCTAATATCTGGCAACTCTGGAGGAAAAAAGATGGCTAATCTGCCGACTCTGAATAGCTACTAAAGGGACCTCAAAACCTATCTATTTGAACCTGCAGGCAAGTATATAGTGTCGCACGCGTGGGCGTCAGTACAATATGTACCGAATATGTAAGGCAGAAAAATGATAATGGAATAAAAGCTGATAAGGAGCAGAACGTAGTCAATAATAAGGGACAGAAGTTAACCTGAATGATTTCATAATCATAAAATGTGTCTAGAAAGAAAATATACAAATAAGAACCTAACCTGGGCCCCATAAACTTGGAAGGTACAAGCATCACAGAAATAACCTACCTGGGCCCCATAAGCCCGTCAAGTGCAAGCAATCTATATACTCCTCTTATCCATATCACCACATACTCATAGGCAAACTGTAACTAAGGTATAGCCGATCTCTAGAATTGTGATTGCGCCTTTTGGGCTCCTGCTACTGTATTTGAGCCATCTGGGCTCCTATTATTGTATTTGAGCCTTCTAGGCTCCTGTAACTGCACCTTGAACACACAAGGCTCTACTGAGGGTCAGTGATGCCAACTCAGGCATAAGGGAAGGTGGTAAGGGAACCACACTCCAAATGGATCTGCAGGCCTCAGTATAGTCGCTCGCAACTTCATATTGCTCCGTGAACATAATATAGCCCCATAGGCACTTTATGATTTCATCTCACTCCTCGAGCATCTTGTATAGCATCTGATAGGCCTAACTTATATACTACATGTTGCTCAGTAAGTGTACATCGTCCTTCAATCCTTACACAACCGCTACTCACCCCTAAAACATTCTATGTAGCAGCCAACAGTCACATTCCATGTGCCGATAGCTGACCAAATGGTCATGGCAGCAATTATAAAATCAGTCGGCTAGAATGAAAAGGGCAAGGTTCGGGGTGACATAGGCGGTAATATGAAGGTCATACTAGTACAATGGTAGTTCATAGGCGAACAACAAGGTCGTAGGTTACCATCTATATGATTTCCTCGCCTGGAATGACTACGGGGCTGCTACTAACTGGATATGATCCTAAGAAATTAGCCACAATATCCTATAGGCAGCCACTTCAATTATTAACCTTAAGGTAACTGTTTGATACTAAGGATCTAGTCCTCTACGTGTCAACCTGGTTTGTTCAGATAGCACATAGCTCTTGTGAATAATCTATAGCCCCATAGGTAGGTATATTTGGACTTTAGCCCTTCTGGGTAACCTGTACGTGGGCATTTGTATGAGTAGCCAAAGGAATTGGCCCCACTTCTAACCGCTGATAAGGTCCCTACTTAGGGTATCACATAATCTATCAAACTTCTAACAACTAGAGTGGTTTCCTACGCAACCTATACTATAAGCAGTAAGTCGACTGAAACTATATGGTCACTGACAGTAGGCCGATCACCTAGTAGGCTATCACTCTGTTCATTAGGCCATCTTAGTACCACTGACTTGTAGGTAAAACTGTATTATTAAGATTCTAGCCCTGTAGGCGAGCTTTATATCTATATAGGCATCAAATAGAAAGTTATATTGCCCGATTGCGCCCTATGTTGTCCAACCTAACAAAATATGCTAAACAACAAACTACAAGCTTCTTAGTCCTTGGTACGATAGCAAGACATCAGTAATCCCTCTAGACTATAAATAAAATATATAGGGAAATCTCTATGACGCTCCTAGTGATAGTCAAACTGAATATACTCTTTCCTGACAAGGGATACTATGTTAAAACCTCAATTAGTCTTGTAGAAGCTAACCACAACATATATAATCATAAGCTACTATAGAGGTACAAGTCGTATCAACTATACAATGAGAATACTTGCCGAAAGAGATTAGCCTTAACATACCTCGATAGCCGAATTCTGCTCAATTAATCCTGCTTAGACCAAGAACTCGTAACCCCTCCGTATTATAGCATTTACATCAAGGTAATTGGACCTTTATAGTTCAAGAATTAGGCCAGCAGCCATAACCCACAAAACATAACAACAACGTGTCAAACCGAATCCAATTCATCGAAACCTTATAAATTCTTATAAATTAGAAAGGTAGAAATACTTACTTAACACTTATAGAAATGTTAGACTTAAATAGGAATGATTTCTACGGCTTCTACTCCATAGGGCTTCAACAATCCAAGCTGATTTTAAAGATTCAACTCCATAGATATATTCTTCCTAGGCCCAGGAATCATTACCCAAGAAGAATTTGCAATCAAACGTGATTTGATAGAGTAATTTGACGTCAATTTGATGAAATCCTCATGTGAAAATCTCCTAGTCCGAGGGTCCTCTTTTGGGAATTTCTTAAATGAAATAAGATTACACTCTTTAAATATATAGGCAGTGGGGGGAGGTCCACCGCGCGCCTCCCATTGCAGTGTGGTGCGAGCGCGGTGCGGCGCTCAGTGAGCCTGAGGGAGGTCTGTGGTGCGGCACCCCACGCCGTCTGCCCCTAGCCTCCTTCCACTCACTCTCTCATCGACGCGCCTACTCATTCCATCCCCGAGCCTTCTCTCACATGTGTCATGCTCTAAGAACTCTCGACATGCCCCCACATAAATCCGTTAAATTAAAAAAAAATACGGGGTGTAAAAAAAACATAGCACAAAAGTATGCGATAAGTACTTTGAATGTACTGAGTATAGAGGATAAATAAAACATGAGAATAAGGAAAACATGTTCTAAATCATTATCGTGAGATAGTCATAAAACATAAGCTTTTCATCAAAATTTGAAGAGTAATGACCCAAGGTTTTCAAAATAAAATCGTAAAGCTTAACATGTTTGAAATCATAAGTAAGACTCATAAACCGATCAATGGGTCAAAAATACTATAAATCATGATGAACAAGAGGAAACATGAAATATGTGGAATAGTGGGAGATTCTCATAATTGATATACTCCAGGTGAGCATCATGGAGCCTAACTTGTACCTCTGGTTGGGAGGGTATCCATACTTTCTCAAGGATAAGAACCATGAAGGCGCGATATCACTCATTAGCCCAGTAGCATAAGGGAGACACTCACAACTTGCGAATTAAGGAGGTGTCTACGATCATATGCAAAACAAGTATCCAACAAGAGTTGGGGTCGATTTTTCATAGAGTTTGGAGGCTAAATTTAGCAAAAGTTGTGAATTAATTCCCAAGAGCAAGCATAATGTGTACACATAAAGTAATGTTGAGGAAAGTGTTTTGAGCAAGTATCAATTGAAATTTACAATCATAACAAGGTAACATAATTGTTGTTGAAAAGATTAGAGAGACTAGGGGTGTGCATTCGATGGGGTATCATCTTGATAAGTATTAACTAAAAGCCATAGAATTAATTAGTGTATGGATAGCTTCGGTTTTAGTGATTCTCTAAGTTTCTCAACCAAAAGAGTGTATGTATTTTGGATTTTCTGAAACCCAAAATCAAGATCTATAAAACAACCAAACATTGTTTAAGTGAACATAGATTATTTCTAGCTCTAGCCCTTAAATAAAGCTTGAATTGGGCATTGACTATTTTTTGCTCAACCCTTCGATAAAAGTTCCAAATCCTCACTTTTAAAGTCTTACCCAATTTCACTTTTCTTTCTCAAGCAAAAGCAATTAGAAAATTTAATTAATGTTTTCAACCATGGATATTAAGATTAAAACTCATACTAATTCAATAGATCTATGCATTAAAATCAATTCTAACATCAATTAGCCATTACCCAATCAATTCTAAACACCGATCATTCAAACACACCCTAGAAGAGAAATTAGCTGCTCCTAATTAGGGGAAGAAAAATTATACTAAAGAGGAATTCCTCAAAACCATTCATCATAAGAAATTAAAATTAATTCCAATCTTTGTCTCTTCAACAATGGTTTTTTTACCAGGAAGAAAAAGAAGAAAGTAGAAAATTGTATTCTCTGCTCAAGAATATTTTCTATCCTTCTCAATATCACACTTCTTCTCGAAATAAGGTAAAAATCTATATATTATTCCTTACTCATATTCACAAGATGCCCTTGGAAGCTTCCCAAGTACGTACTTATCTTCTAGATAATTTTCCCTTCTTAGGAAGCTCGGCTCACTTCGGACTTGCGGCACGCAGGTGCGACGCAAGTCCAAAGAAATCTTCTCTCACCTCTTCCTTCATGGCATTTACGAACCGCAGGTGCCGTTTTGCGAGGCACAGACCCACTGCTAGTAAAATTTCAACTCTTCATGTGTGGAACCAACTAGAAGCAGGTGCTAACTTACAGCACGCATGTCGCTTGTTGTTCCTCTGACATAATGCTTTAAGTTTAAATCCTCCGTCATCTTTGTTTTGAAGGGATTCCTTCACATAAGAGAATAAAGGCATAAAATTCTTTTAAATTGCATTAAAATGAAGCAATAACTCATACTTAAGAGCTAGGTAAGTTGGTATATTACCAACTCACTAAACCCCCAACAATGAACTATTGCTTGTCCTCAAGCAAAGCATTCACTTAACATAGGATTGGCTCAAGATTACCAATACCTAAGGGTTGCACATAGGACTGTTAAAACTCAAAATAAACCAAAACAACAAAAAGACTCAAACACAAGTACTAATATCAATTTGTACCACAATAAGCACACAACAAATATAATCACTTTAAAAATTTTTTCTTCTTAAGTGACCACGTTTTCAATCGAAATCAGGGGAAATTGTCATCTCAAGCAAGATCGACAAGCATCTCAAGTCATTGACATCAATCTTCAAAGGTTTGCCTAGAATTTCACTACATAACTTATCACATTCATACCTCTCAATTGAGTTTAAGATTTTACCATTTACTCCAAGGATGCAATGCCACTCACTAAAAGAATGAATCCCACTGACGATCATGCAATTCACAAAATAGGTATTATAAGGTGACACAAAGATGCTCACTCTCTCAAATACATTCAAGTGTACACACATCAAACTATAGGCTTTCCCTTCATGTAATTCTCCACTAATGTAAAGTTGCAAAGCTCGGAATCACTATGGACTTGTGGGTTACTATATAGGCAAGGGGTAAAGGTAGGACATTATTTAGTTCAAGTGACTAGAACCTCCCTAACGGTTTTGTAAAGAAAATCAGGTACATCATTCACATCATTGAGTCAGCTTCACATTATTTCTCCTTTTCACAATCTATGTTTTCCCCAGAGCCGTTCTTCTAGACACCTTTATTTTCATCATTAAGCATTCACTTAGATAAGAGATAGGTCCACTCAATTCTTTTCTTTTTTTATTTCATCAAAGGATTCCATCAGCAATTCATACGTTAAGCATTGGTGCTACCTCACATTGAAGCTCATTCCTCACTTTCCATTAATGCACTGACCCCCAAACTTAGACTCTTGCCTACATCAACATTTCATGTTTTTATTCACATCCTCCCCAAATTCTGGTATTTTAGCCCTCACTTTTTTTTCACTAGCAATTAGGGAGGAACGGATGCCAAAAATAGGGGATTCAAGAAGGGTAAAGGTGTGTAATATGATTCTCAAGAAAAAGGTTTAAGGCTCAAAAAAGGTGAACTAGAATCAATATTAAAGGAGGGCATTTTTTAGTGATGTGATTACTTAAAAAGGGCCTAAGGTCATTTTCCAAGCTCATCCATATCTAGAATTTTACCTTGAATCACATTCGGGGAAAGTATTATATGACATGCATACATAAGAACAAGTTACAATGTTACCACAAAAGGCATAACAATTCCAAAGAGTACATCTATTCTCAAAATCAATTGAAACGCATGACTTTTGACAAATTATTCCGAGTTTCTCACAACTCATTTTTGAATCAAAAAGCCAAACAAAGAATGTAGACATCATGACAAGAGAATGCCTTTTAAATTCATTTGCCCCTCTTTTTTCAAATATTTTAAAAAAAAATTCCTTTGCCAAGGAAAATTTTGGGTGGTGCCGCTCAAGATAAGTGCAAAACGAACACGAAATAACAAACTAGAACATGGCATTTTCCCTTAAGAAAGTCACCTTTCAATCCATCATCTAGAAATGTCACCCGGTTCGACACAAAAATCCAGACAAGAAAAATATTTCTCCTTGGAAAAGAATCATGGTATAAAGAAAACCCTTGGAGTTTATTTAACTAACTATTATCTACAAAGATGATTGAAAGGAATGGGTGGTATAACAATTAATGTGTAACACCAACCTAGCATCATGGAAACTCATATCACAATATCAAAAAAAAGATCAAGCCCGGCAAGAGTCAAAAGTTAAAATGATTACGAAGCAGGCCTGACAAGGGCATCAATTCATCAAAATAGACATCCATAACATCCAAACCCGATAGTGGCATCAACACTAATAAAAAACAACCCACCCCCAATTAAAGATAAAACATTTTCCCCAATGTTAAATAAAAAGGATAAGGGGTAAGAACTCGCTACGTCATATACTTTCAATTAACATCCCGTGACAATGCCTCTGAGCTGGTGCCAGCTCCACTCTTTCGGGAGTCAGCTATGCCTAACGACTCAAACAATACACGTTGAGTCAGCATAGAAGCAGTGGCATCATCCTTTAGCTTACTCTCCTCATTCTCCTCTGAGCTCCAAAGCAAGTCATCAATCGGGCCTCGAGTGGCATGTGGGACATCCATAACTTCATCTAAGAAGCTCATATCCATGCTAGTCAAAAGGCTTTTCCCCTTATCACCTTCATATATGCTCTGAGTGAAGCAACTTCACCTTCAACAACATTCACTCTTGTGCATAACTTGTTAAGGCTATTAAAAACATTCTTCATAGCGTTCTTGATAGACCTTTGGATCAAGGCCAGAAGATTCTTGGCCAATTTGGTGAGTTGGTTGTTATTGATATATGTCATATTAGAAAACTTTTGGACCCCACTTGATTCAGAGTAAGGAGGTGGTGATGAAGGCCTAGGAGGTGGCACATCCTCCAAGGCATGTCCCCACATTGCGGGAGTAGGATCATCTAGTTCGTGCTCAATAGGGGAGCTATCAATCTCATGAGCCAAGGAACACTCTGGACGTCCCATGATTGTATCCTCCGCTTCATAATCTTGTGGTACTCAATTAGTAGAGTAGAATGATCAGACTCAAAGTAGTGCACTCCTACTCTATCATAGATCTTGTTGATCAGTACAAGTAAAGGTATGGAAAGGGTAGGTTGTCTAGATTTTTGCTTAATTTGAACTACAACCACTTCTCCAAAATTCATGTGGATTCCTGACATAATGCAAGCAATAAGGATAGCTGCCTCAATGTGAACCTTTTGGTCATTCTTGGATGGCATCAAGTGGAAGCAAACAAAATCAAGCCACAGCTTGGCTTCAAAGAGGAGGTCTTGTGTAGAAATGTCACCACCTAAACTGGTCCATGTCAGCTGAACAACTGCAATGATTTTAGCCACCCATTAGAGTTGTTGGATCTTTGTGCAATTTTCTCCACAAACACTATCTCCAGAGAAATAAGTTCATACCAGTAGATAGAATTAATGGCGTCAGGGGTAATGTCAGGTTCTATCCCCATTACCAGAATAGATGGCAAGTCTGCGAACTCGTCCACCCTCCCCGAGTGCTTCATTGAGTCTTGCCTCGTTTGGTATAAGGAATATAACTCTAGCACTAGGTTAGGATAGTAGCCTTTGAGCGCATCAAAAAAGGGTAACCAATCCCTTATGATGAACTACCTATTGATATTTGGGAACTCATTCACAAGCCCTACCAAGATGAAACTCTTTCCAGGCATGAAAGATCGATCATTCTGATACTTGATGAAGTAGGGCTTCATTCCCTTAATACAAAATCACAAACTTTCCTCTACATTAGCAGGGACAGTAGTGTCCTTGCCTTTGCCTTTTCTTTTGATTTTGCTTTTGGTGGAGGAGGCAGCCTTTTGGGCATGCCTATTAGTTTTTTTCTTGTTGGATGTCATGGCCTGAAAAAGGATGTGAATACCAAGGAAACATAACAATTTTTTTTGTAAATTTATCAATTGAAAGCAAAAGAAAACATCTACAAGAAGCTAAGAAAAGAAAAAGAAATGAAATAAAAAA
The DNA here is from genome assembly GCA_035772735.1 of Datura wrightii. Classification (NCBI taxonomy): domain Eukaryota; kingdom Viridiplantae; phylum Streptophyta; class Magnoliopsida; order Solanales; family Solanaceae; genus Datura; species Datura wrightii. Next base: position 106,822,262 of record JASDFA010000007.1, read on the forward strand.
AAGAAAAGCAGCAGGGAACTATCTGTCTACATGTACGAGACACCTGATGACGTTCAAACCATACCCTCTTTTTCAAAGAATATGAATGGTCAAAATATCAAAACAAGTAACTCGGACGAGTGCCGAAATCGAATCTCGCAAGGACTGGGGGATGATAGTGACTAGTGTCGATTATAAAGTTGACTTTAGATTGCACCACTCAAACAAACATAAATGAGAACCAATTGGGGGAAGTATCAATATGTAAGAGATTATCAAGTCTAAAGTGGTTTAGTTCAAATAGCAAGGTTTACCAAAGTTGTCAACAATTATGTGAAAATGCTAGAGCAGAGGTGTAGATGATGGATTAATTAGATAAGGTCTTGCTAGATCATCTCACAAGTCCAACTATTGTGAATAACCTTACACGAACAGAAGTATTCCATGCTTTTCAGCCAATTTCATACCTCTAGCTAGAGTTCTTTCGATTTAGACTCAATCAGCTCATCCCAATGTGATTTGGATTAATTGCTACACTATTTCTAGCTATTATCCATTAATTTAGGAGTAAGAGCATGAATTTGACTATTTCTAGCCCAAATTCACAATCTCCCAACCATACCAACTATTAGATTCTCTCCCAATACTTAATTCTTCATTTTCAAGCAACAATCAAGTAAGGGAACATAAACCTATATGAAAATCAATGGATCTTCAATTAATGATTGGAGATAATCTAATAGATTCACAATTAACTGAACATTGTTAAGATAATTCTAGCAATTCCTACTCTAATAAAAAAATCATCACCATCACCTACCTTTCGCTAAGGATTTAGCTACTCAAGATTAAGAATTTCACAAGCATATTTAACAATTGACTCATCAAATTCAATAAATAAAAAAAAGTGGAAAAAACAATTTCACCATAATGGTCTTCAACAATGGTAGTCACTTACTATGGAGAAGAAGAAGAAGTAAAGGAATAAATCTCAAGTCACTAATTACAATCTTCTACTCTTCTTTGCAAAATGAATGTTTTAAAAAGTGAAACTTACAATGAAAGCTAACTACTGCTATGTACTTCTCTTAGACTATATGTAGAAAGTAGGGTGTCTCTTTCCTCTTTTTTCCGTGTTGATTATTTTAACCCTGAGCACCATCTCTTCATCACCGAGACACCAGAGATTCACCAGTTCATACTCGTGAACCGTCGGATGCATTTTGTTGTGTCATTACTAAATTCCAGTCAACTTTGGCGGCATGTCCGGCATTTCGCCCCTCTTATTCCGAGAACCGCCAAGGTTTGTTCCTCGTCTCCTTCTTTTTGCTCCAATTTTGCTCTCTTTTACACATCTGGGCATCTGCATACAACAAAGACAAAAGGATCATAAAATCCATATAATTTACTCAAGAATTAAGCAAAAACACAAGTTTTAGAGTCTAATGAGTTGGTAAATTACCAACTCACCAAACCCCAAAACTTAAATCATTGCTCGTCCTCAAGTAATGCAATTCTCAATCATTGAAAATCATGCCATTTCTGCACAACATTGAACATCACAAATCACCTATACTATGACACCTAAAGATGCTCACTAAACTCACCAAAAAGAGAGGTAAATGCTCCAAAAGACTAAGACAATGAAGATATTTCAATCAGCTACCAATTTCCATCAACAAGACTCAAGTGAGGGAAACCTTTTAGTAAAACAAAGGAATAACTCATTCATGAAACACACATAGCATCTCCCATCATAATCAGTGCACATTCAAAACTTTCCTTAGAGTTTATACTACCAAAGCCCTATTGTCAAATTAGTGTTCAAATGCACTTGTGTCCTCAAAAAGGGATGTTGCCACTCACCGAAATAATAGTCCCTATTCATTTTGTCATGAAATCATTACATACTCACAAGGGATTGTATTGGGGAGATCATCACACTCGCTCTCCCAAAAGAAATCTTCATTCATACTTTTGACCCATAGGCTTGCCCTTCTTGTAATTCGCCACTAATGTAGAGCAGTTGCATTTAAGATCATTGGGTTATGATATAGGCTCGGGTTAAGGGTAGGATAAGAATTTGGTTGTAGTGACTAGATCCTCCCTAATTCTTTTGGTAGACATACCTTCCATCAAATCCTTCCATATACTTCACCTTGTTTCACTTTTTTTTCATTGTTTCTGACTTTCGTTTCTCAATAACCCTCCTTATAACCCTTTTTCTTTCACAACTAGCCTTACCACCTCAAGAGCAAGCACCAACTCACGCAATTTTTATTTTCTCATTTCAATTAATATTTATGCATTTTGACAACAATACGATGCTACCTCAAACTAAAAATCTTATTTTCCCCAGCACACCCCCAAACTTAGGCTTTTGCCTCATTTTTTATTTCTTGCCTTCCTCCTTTTTTCTTAGGCTTTCAACCTAATTTCATCACTATCTTATCACCAACATTTAGGGAAAATAGGTGCCAAAGAGGGGTATCAAGAATGGTCTTAAGGCTTGTAATGTTGTTGGCAAAGAAAGGGTCTAAAGCTCAACGTTGGTTGACAAAGGTTAATGCTCAAGTAGAGTATATGGTGAAGTGGCTAAATAAAGGAAAGCCTAAGATCATATCCTTAATACAACTACGTCTAGAATTTTGCCTTGAATCTCAATTGGGGCAAGTTCTAGACAAGAAGTCATACATGAGACTAATCAACAATTCCTCACCTCACAAGGCATCATCCTTAAAGGGTCCACAAGAGTCATTCTCACCGTAATACTTTTAATTTCAGGACATCAAAGTAGGAAAACATCATAAGTCAAGCAAATAATTTACAACGTATAACAAAGAATGCTATGCCACGGTGTCATCCTTGCTCATTATCTTCCATTTTCATGCCTTCATTTAAAGGTCCCATAAAAAAATTCTGGAGGTACCTCTCAAAACATCTTCACACAGGACTCAAAACAACATGGAATTTTCCCTTCAGAATGTCATCACTCAATCTATCATCGGGAAATACCAACTCGGTTTGACAAACAAAAGAATGCTCCTTGGAAAAGAACTGTGGTCAAAAGAAAACCCTCGGAGTTTTAATTTCTACACTAATAATTACCATGGTGAAAAAGAAAAGAAACAAGCTTTTGGGGTCATTTCCTTCAAAATTTTCAATTTTTTTCTTTCAATTCAACATAAAGACCCCCGTAGGTCACTATTCATCAATCACAACAAGTAAGCTTAACCAAATCATTCATTTTATTTCAAACAAAATAGGATACGCCCGACAAAGGTTGGACTCACTCAATCCCAACTACAATTCACAAAAAAATTAAAAAACAAGCTCATCCCTCCCCAACTTAAGAGAATACATTGTCCCCTGTAGATATGCATAAAGGGAAAGGGACAAGAAACTCCCTGAGTGGGTCAGTTCTCTTCATCATTCGCATCTGCCTCACTACCGCTGCCGCTGGCCTCACCTAGCCCAATAAAATCATCACCCGGCCTCTCAAAAAGGTCATCAATTAGCCCCCAAACTAAGGAAGAAATAGAAATTGCAGCATCCAATGCACTTATGTCCGATACTTCAATTGAAGTCTGACTCTTCCTCTCATGTACCTCTATTCGGAGGGAAGTGACTACCCCTTCCACTACGTCTACCCTCTTGCACAGCGCGGTCACAGTATCGTATAATGACTTGAGCTCCTTTTTTACTGTGTTGGCAATGAGTGCAGGGAGGATCTTAGCCAATCTTTGGAGTTGTCTTTCATGTGAGTTCGTCATCTCCACAAGTCGATGGAGACCACTTGGCTGAGAGGATTGTGAAGGGGGAGAAGCTCTCTACTGAGGCAAGTCAACTGATGCTTGGCCCGAAATAGCCAACTTGGGCATAGTGGTTTCTAGGGTAAGTGGTGATTGATCTAACCCATAGGGGAGGGGTCCTTCCTATACTCCAAAGGCCTGCACTCTCTTCCTTTTGATTGCTGGTGCCTCGGCATCCCTCTTCCTATTAATATTGATCACTCCTAGAGTCTAGGAAGGAGTCTCATCAGGAAAAAGAGGCACTCCAACTGCTTCACAATGCTGGGAAGTCAAAACAACATATGGCATGAAAGTACTAGACTGTCGGGCCTTCTTCTTCATCTGTTGAGCTACAATTTCCCCAAAGTTGACGGGGACACCCGACATTATACAAGCAATCAGGATGGCCATTTCCATGGTAACCCGCTGCTCATTTTTGGATGGGATGATGCGAGAACAAATAAAGTCCAGCTACATCTTGGCCTTGAACTTCAAATCGTGGCGAGAGATTTCGCCACCCATTGAGGCCTAGAGAGGAGTATCAACAGCAATAATGCGAGCCACCCACGCAAACTGGTCCATCATATTGGCCACCCATTCATGTACTTCGTAGCAGAGTCGATTTTATCCTCCCAGAACAGGTAGTTTATAGTAGACGGGGTGATATCAACTTCCACTCCTCGGATCATCACTAATGGAAAGCAGGGGAACTCATCCACTTTGCCCTGGTGTTGCATACTCTCTTGGTGAGCATGATAAGAGGCATAGAACTCTGTGACCAGGCTAGGTTAGTAGGATGGGGAGGGTTGGCAAATGTGTTCCACTATCTGTCAGTGAACTGCGAGGTGATGTTAGGAAAATTACCTTTTAACCTGGCCAATTCAAACCTCTTCTCCACTGTGATGGAGCATCCCTGGCAGATGACATAGTGTTCCTTCATGTTCAAAAACCAAAGAATGATGGCTTCCTTTATGTTGGCCCGTGGTTGTGGAACCTTCGCTTTGCCTTTTCCATTGCTAGCAGAGGAAGTAGGGGCTTTTCCTTTACCGGTGTTCTTGGAGAATGACATGATTTGTTTTGCTGCAAGAATGATGTTAATGCCAGCTAGTGAAAGATAAAACTAAACACAATACAATAAAAAAGAAATCTAATCATAGGGAGAACTAAGGAACAAGGGGAATCAAACACTCAGTTAAAAGAACCACTAACAGTGGCGGAAGACCGTCGGTTCACTGAAATGATTTCATGGACCGCCCGTTTCTCGCCGATGCTTTACAAACAACTGGGCAAGGGATAGTTGTTGCAGCGGTACATCGGCGTACCGCCCATCAGGATTCATGAACCGCTGATATAACACGGGATCCACTTCGTAGCCTGAAGCCAAGTTACAGAGTGAGCCGAAATATCATTGGCTATTCGCCGAATCCGATCAGCGAAACGCTGGATCCCATCGTCCCTAAATTTTTAGAACTATCACATATATGCAACCACTAAAACACACTCACTTCCAATCATACTACAATCAAAATGACACTCTTAAAACCCTTGTTCATGACGTTTATCCCTTAAGAATGGCGTCACCCGATCTATCATCGGGCAAAACATCGTTCTTTAAACAAATGGGTTACTCAAACTTCACCCTTTTCAAAATGCCACAAATAAAAGAACAACCCCATCCCATTCAGTTAGGCATAGCACATTCAAGATTTTACCAAGAAAGCGGAACAAAGTATTACCCTTAAAGAACAAAAGAGAAAATTAAAACAAAGGCACGAAAATATTTACCGAATTGAAGGAGTGCCTGCACACTTGGACGTCCAAAAAGCTCAAAGTTACTTATAATAGCACCTTAAGATATAAGTAGTATAGGAAGAAAGTGTGATTGAAGTGAGGGGATTAGTGGACTATGGAGGGGGTTTTATAGGTGAAAGAGGGAAGTGTACTAGGTTGAGGGGATGGTGGAGAGTTTAATGGGTGTGTGTTGGTGGGAAGGTGGGAAAGTGGAAAGGTTTAGAATAGATGAATATGAGGAAATAGGGATGTTGGGTAATGGAAAGGCAAAAAGGGAAGGGAAAAATGGTGGAAATGGAAGCTAGGAGAATATTTGCAGAAATAGGGAGGCTGACTAGGTCATTGGGATTTTATGGGCCCTCTCTTTTAAATTCACATTGCAATAGACTCATACCTCGATCGATGGTCCATTCACACCCGTGGTCTTCCAAACTAATATCTTGTGCCTTGCAAGTTGCTCAGTGATCTGTTTCATTACCAGCGATTTATCGGCGTTTTATGGATTGAAGCGGCGATTCGCAGATTACCCGCCACTTATGTGCTTGAGCTTCAGGTGTTCTTTTGTCCATCGGCCATCAATCGATGAAACACGGATTCTGTTCGATGGTTTTCCAATGGGTCCGCTGGTATTTCAATTCGACCCTCAGCCTTCTATTTACTCCTTACCTTCACCAGTGGCTTGCACTTCTGAATCGGCGGCTCACTAGTCTCTCACTGTTCCTTCCTTCATGGTCTAGTTCCCTCTTTGCTCCTCATTTATCAAAACCTATAAAGACACAAACAATAAAAACATGAATTAATTCACTAAAAACTTGGGTTGCCTCCCAAGAAGCGCCTTAGTTAACGTCGTGGCACGACGGGGACCTTCTCTTATCAACTCTAGTCCAATGGGTCATCATCCAACACCGCCTCCTTTATCTCTAAATCCTTTTCTTCCTCATCGATTTGCAAAACTCCGACCACCTTGCATTCGGGAGGTGTCTTAACTGATGGACACACTGTAGAAGTGACTTCTTCACTTCCGACTCAAAATTTCAACTCACCAAGCTCCACGTCCACCACAGCTCTTCCCGTAGCCAACAATGGTCTGCCCAAAATAATGGGAACCTCTTTATCTATGTCATAATCCAAGATAAAAAAGTAAGTTGGTAGGATAAACTTGGCAATTCTCACTAACACATCTTCTAACACCCCCACCGGTTATTGACCTGTCTGCCATGAGTAGCCTTATTGACGTCGGTTGGTGTTTTCGAGTCCCAATTTCTTAAAAATCAGCAGGGGCATCAAATTTATGCTAGCGCCCAGATCACATAAAGTTTTCTGAAACATACATCTCCCAATTATGCATGGTATTGTAAACGCTCCAGGGTCATCCTTTTTTGGAGCAAGATTGCTCATCATTACCACACTACAATGGTGAGTTTTCTGTACAGTCCCTTCATCCACCACTTTTTTCTTCTTTAATAAATATTTCATAAACTTTGCATAACCGAGCATCTGGAGCAAAGCATCTACTAATGGAATATTTATGGACAACTTACTAAACATGTCAATAAACTTTTTAAACTGGTCATCCTTCTTTTTCTTGGTCAGCCGTTATGGATATAGAGGGGGAATTTTCGAATCAACCTTGTCATTAGTTGGGGCCTACAGGCCCGTCTCCTCATCATCATCGGGGGATAGGACGTCATCATCCCTTCCCTCTTGTTCCTCATCAAGCTTGTCTTCATTTTATGGAATCATTGGTGTTTTTTCACCTTCATATTCTTCACTTGGTTTCTGGTTATCGATCTTACTCGGCTTCACTAGGACATCTCCAATCACCTTGCCACTCCTAGTGACAATGGTCATGCATTGACCATCCTTCTTGGGATTTGGCATTGTGTCACTAGGGAATGTTCCCTTCATCTGGGGATTCATTTGAGCTGATAAGTGATTTATTTGGGCCTCCAAATGCTTGATAGAGGCAGAATGTAAACTCACTGTTTAGGTGAGGTTTGACACCTCCCCTCTTAACTCTGTCACCCCGCTCTCGGTTGACTTGATCTTTTTCAAAACTCTCGATAGCATCTCTTTAATTTTGGAGTTTCCGGCGTCACTCACACCTGGTTGATTGGGGGTTCCCGACCTTTGGAGGGGGAATGTATGGGTTCTAACTCCGATGCTAGTGATTAGTGTCTTGGTTTTGCTCTCTATTTCCCCATTGGTCATTCCTTTTCGGCCATCCCTGTGGCTCACGATTTCTTCGCCCATGGTTGTCATCCCTTGGACTTCATAGGCCTTGATTTGCTCCTTAGAACCCAGGTCTGGGACCTCCCATCTGATTACCCACATATTGGCATTCCTCTTCATATCTTGGTGGTGACGTCTCACTTTCATATTGTGAGGGACCTTACATTCCTACGGCATTTACCACATTTGGCCCTGCTCCCATTACATACTTTGTCATCAATTTAAGTAGTGTCATCATTTTAGCAAGAGTCTCATCACTCTTCATCCCTTTTCCTCAACTCAGCTGCCAATGCACTTGAGCTAACTTCATGAGTGGACGCATTTGTTTCTCTCCTGTGTCAACCCCTATTGGTCATTGTCATTCTATCTAGGAGGGCTTTGGCCAACCCATACATTTGGTCCATGATAGAACCACCAGCTAATTTGTTGGCAACCAATTTGCTAATTGAATTTAGGGCCCTATAGAAGCTTTGTGGAAGTACTCCATCTGGAAATCCATGGTTTGGGAAAAGAGAAACTTTCTTATTAAACCTCAACCATGCTTTGTATAAAGGCTCTTCGGGTTCTTGTATGAAATTTGTAATATCATCCCTCAGCGGAAGCATCTTTGATAGAGGGAAAAAATGGTCCAATAAGGCTTCCGTCAACTATTTCCATGAAGTAATACATCCCAGAGGGAGTTCTTCTAGCCAAATCATCGGCTCCCATGTCAATGAAAAGGGAAAGAGTCTCAACTTTATGGACTCTTGACTGATATTGGTAATATTGAATTGTTGGAAAATTTCCAAGAAGTTTTGAGATGTCGATTCGTATTTTCACTTGGGTTTCCTCCAAAAAGCCCCTTCATTTGCACTTTATAATAAGTGCAGTATAGTGCTTGTGGCATGAAAAACTGCAATCCCTACCGTAGGTGGTAGGCGAATAGCTCCTGCCACTTCTGGCATTACCGAATTGTCTTCCTCAAGTTCCATATTACCTTCAAACGAGCTATCCCCTGCTTGAGAGTGATGGCTCATGTGGTTATGAAATCCTAACAACACAGTAAACACACTTTAAGTAGCTACGATGCAAAATGATTTCAACATAACAATCAATCACAAGATTATCATACGCCAGTCCCTGGCAACGGCGTCATTTTTTATGACGTTCAAACCATACCCTCTTTTTCAAAGAATATGCATGGTTGAAGTATCAAAACAAGTAACCCGAACGAGTGTCGGGGTCAAATCCCACGAGGACTGGGGGATGATAGTGACTAGTGTAGTTTATAAAGTTGACTTTATATTGCACCACTCAAAACAAACATAAATGAGAGCCAATTGGGGGAAGTATCAATATTTAAGAGATTATCAAGTCTGAAGTGGTTTAGTTCAAATAGCAAGGTTTACCAGAGTTGTCAACAATGATGTGAAAATGCTAGAGGTGGGTTGTAGATGATGGATTAATTTGATAAGGTCTTGTAAGATCATCTCACAAGTTTAACTATTGTGAATAACCTTAGGCAAACAGAAGTATTCCATGCTTTTCAGCCAATTTCATACCTCTAGCTAGAGTTCTTTCTAATCTCTAGACTCAATCAGCTCAGCCCAATGTGATTTGGATTAATGGCTACACTATTTCTAGCTATTAGCCATTAATTTAGGAGTGAGAGCATGAATTTGACTATTTCTATCCCAAATTCACAATCTCCCAACCGTACCCACTATTAGATTCTTTCTCAATACTTAATTCTTCTTTTTCCAATCAAGTAAGGAAACATAGACCCATATGAAAATCAATGGATCTTCAATTAATGATTGGAGAGAATCTAATAGATTCAAAATTAGCTGAACATTGTTAAGATAATTCTGGCAATTCCTACTCTAATCAACAATCATCACCATCACCCACCTCTAGCTAATGATTTAGCTACTCATGATTAAGAATTTCACAAGTATATTTAACAGTAGAATCATCAAATTCAGTAACAAAAGTAGAAAAATAAATTTCACAATAATGGTCTTCAACAATGGTAGTCACTTACTATGGAGAAGAAGAAGAAGTAAAGGAATAAATCGCATGTCACAAATTACAATCTTCTACTCTTCTTTGCAAAAGAAATGTTCTAAAAAGTGAAAAAATTACAATGAAAACTGACTACTGCTTTGTACTTCTCTTAGACTATATATAGAAAGTAGGGTGTGTATTTCCTCTTTTTTCTGTGTTGACTATTTTACCCCTGAGCGTCGTCTCTTCATCGGTGAGATGCCGGTGATTCGCTAGTTCATACTCGTGAACCGCCAGATGAATTTTGTTGTGTCATTACCAAATTCCAATCAGTTTCAGCGGCACATCCGGTATTTCTCCCCTCTCATTCCGTGAACCACTGAGGTTTTGTCCCTCGTTTCCTTCTTTTTGCTCTAATTTTTCTCTTTTTTACACATCTGGGCATCTGCATACAACAAAGATAAAAAGAGCATAAAATCCATACAATTTACTCAAGAACTAAGTAAAAACACAAGTTTTAGAGTCTAATGAGTTGGTAAATTACCAACTCATCAACACGTGCGTTCCACAGGTGAAGACCTGCAACATGAATGTGAGACGCATGTGTGGAGTAGAAAACTGGCAACATATTCTGCCTACCTGCGTTTCGCAGATGGAGACTTGCGGTACACAGGTGGACCTCATGTGGAAGTTAGTGAGGTTGTGATTCCTCACCTTTACATGTATTGTACCTGCGTTACATAGGGCAATATCTGTGCCACGCATGTGCCTAGCAGTGCCTCAGTCTATGTTTCATAGGTTTTAAACAATACTTAGGCCACATTCAATTGATTTCAAGTCTAACGAGGAAGCAAGACTAACCAACAGGCTGAATATCACACAAATGACCATTTAACAAAAACTCAACGACTTTTCTTAAGAAGGACGTTAACCCATCTATCATCAAAAAACATCTAGTTACAACTCTATCACTTAAATTATTTCCACAAGCACACTTATCACTCATTTGTAACCAAAGTGCTCACTACACATTTTAAGCTACTTATTTTAATCCAAAAGCACAATGGGATGACAATTTACACCCAACACACACCAATATCACAACTCAAAGTAATGACGATTTGCCCTTAAGAATGACGTTATCCAATCTATCATAGGGCCAATTCATGCATCACTAATGAGTGGGTTACTCAGGCTTCACCCCAAACTAGAATTTCATGGCATTATGTGGCACAAACCACATACATTATCATGTAAAGCAATAATCACCCATAGAATCGCGATTTCAAATCAATAAAATACCCCCAAAATTCACTTTCAAAACACAAATATGAAGCATAATGGGAATGCGAGATTTCAACTGTTATGTTTAAGCCATAATACTCACAAAACACATAGAAAATATGATTTGAGCACAGGATCATACCACAAGTGAATGTATTAAAGTGGGTGAGTGAAAATAGAGCTTAGGCAAGTTCAACAATGAAGTTCCTCCAACAGCGACTCTAACGACGGTGGTGCGGTGGTGTGAGAGAGGAGTGAAGAAAGACTTATGGAGTGTGGGAAGCTTTGTGATGTGGGTGAAGGTGGTTTAGAGAAGTTGCAATGGTGAAATTGGGGAATAAGATCAGGTTTTAAAGAGTTTAGGAGATGAAAAATTTGTGGATCAGAGCCAGGTCTGGTTTGGTCAAATGGGTCAGTTAACGTTTAAATACACATACCTGCATCTGCAAGAGAACATGCGACTGCATGTGTCACGACCCGAGCTGAGATGCTGGATTGATACATAAAATCTAGAACCACGAATGGCTCCAAGTCGACCCATGGCATGAATATAGCGGCTAAAGAACATACGTCAAGAGGAAACTAATAAACTAATCATGAATAAGTGAAAGTCTGAATACATATCAATCATAACAGCTGAAATTCTACAAATTGTCTGGTAATCCTCTAACATGTCTGAAGAGCAGATAGGAAAACATCCCCAACTAGCTTACTAATGTCTGAAACTGAAAATAACATAACTCAAAGCTAACTGAAGGTCCTCGAATCATGAGGATTCACCAATGATGGGAAACTGAACCAAGCTGCAGGAAACTGACTAGCAGCGAAACTGAGTCTGATCGTTTGAACTTGTATCATGAAATGATATAGCATAGAGTATGCGGTCAGTACTTGAAATGTACCGAGTATGTAGGGTAAGTAAAATATGCTGAATAAGTATAAATTGAAATCATGCACATAAACATAAATCATAAGATCATGAGAGTAAGGACTTCATGCTGAAATCATATATAGTCATCAGCTGAATATCTTATCTGAATAGAATGACCCAAAGCTAAAGATAAAAATCATATAGCTTTCTATAACTAAAATCATAAGTAAACGCTTATAAATTGATTATTGGTTCAAACCTGTTGTAAGACATAATATCATAAGTCATGAACATGTATAACTAAAATCATGAGGAACAATGGGAGACTCGTCATAACCAACACCATCACAATAGAGATTACGTGATTCTCCAACTATCAAACCCAAGTGGCCAGAGTCGTCCAAAACCTTGTCAGGGCTAAGGACGCTACCATGATATCATTATCAAGATAAAGGCCCTCTAGAGAGTAGGCAAAACTCTCAAGGGAGGTCCCACTATATAAATATACCTATATTGGCACGTAGTTCTGAGATCGGGAAACCATGGAACCCCAAGCCTACTAGGTGCCAAACACTATTCTCAAAAATATGCATAGTGCTCTCATCATTTTTCAACGAAGCTAAAAGCATAATCACATGCATAGTCTGAAATCTAAACATGCGGAGTCTTGACTCCAGTACATATCATAAGTTGTAGCGGGAGTCTTGACTCCAAAACATATAATAAGTTGATCTTATTAGCCTTGGCTAAATCATGAAAACATACTTAACTTGTGTGGGCTTGCCCAAATCTTAAAATCATGCATACTTAAAATAGACTTTGTAAGTCAAAATCATACATTCATACACGGTAATTTGTAAACATTCATTCATGCTAGATATCTCATCATACTTGAAATTATGAATCATAAACTTGACTTTTCATGAAACTTGCATAATTGGGCATAATTTTCTAAAACTTGAAATCATGAATTTATAATCAAATTAGGTATAAAATTTTCTCATGAATCATAAAACATACTTTGAAACATGAAGAGAATTAACCCATAAATAAATCATAGAGAATTCTATGAAATTTGGTTAAAAACCCATAAGATCATAAACTTGAATTAAGACTTAAATTCATGAACTTGAGGAGAAATTTGGTCATGAGAATAAAAGAAAACTCTCATTCAGAGCCCTACATACCTGGGTAAGCAGAATTTAAACTTGACCTTGAAAGACCAAGAGATTTGGGGAAGAAATTGAAGGATTTAAGCTTGATCTTCAAAGGGGAACCTCTAAACATGGATGTATGGGAGTTGAATGAATTAGAATAGGTTAAACTCCCTTAATAAACTTCTTTCATGGATTAAAATGACATAGTTAAGGACTTAGGAGCTTATGAATTACAAAATACCCATACTGATTTTGCAGGAAAATCACACCGCCAGATGCCACAACTTAACCAACGATTCGTCCCTCGACCCCACGACTTGTTGCTGCCCTCTTCTTTCCCCCAGTTGCTGATCTTTAAGCAACGGTTGAACAGGATGAGTCATTACAAGCCCCAACGACTCGTTACTCCCTCTCGTTGTCACCACTCTCCTCATTCCTAGATTTTGGAATTTCCACAACGAGTACCACTCAATGTGTTGTTCCTTGCTCCAATGGGTCGTTGTACCCTTCCGTTGCCCCTGAACCAAATTTCGATCCTTCTTGAACTCCACTTAACAACTCATCAGGACAACCTATTACTTGATGTAATGAGTCATTACTTGACTCATTAGTCCTAGGAAATCTGGACTGCTATCTCACAATGTGTCACACAATGGGTCGTCACTCCCTGCAATGACTCATTCCTTGAGTCGTCCAGTGGTCAAGACTTCTACTGGCTGCCTACTACGAGTTTAACGACAACTCAAGGTAACTTCTACCGGTCGTTCTATGACTCGTTCTGAGTCAAACTTTTCCAATTCTCTATTGATCACATTTTCAATCCTGAGTGTAGTCTAAGGGACTTTTTAGGTATTACAATATCTCCCATTGGGAACATTCATCTTCGAATTTGGGTTAAACATAGTAAAAAGACGTAAAATTCCAAAACTAAACAACTAAAGCTGAAATCTGATGGAGTAACTGACTCTGGACTGACACACATGATTGAACTTAATTCATGAATCATATATACATGCTAAAACATGAAATGAACTGAGAGGCATACTCTAGACATGAAACTGAATAGAGTATTAAAGAGGAAACTGATACCTCATCTTGGGACTGAGCCAGAAAGGAAAAGATGCAGGTACTTAGCCATCATATCTGTTTCAGCTTCCCACATAGCTCCCTCAACAAGATGATTCCTCCACAAAACCTTCACTAAAGCTACTTCTTTGTTTCTCAACTTTTGAACCTAATGATTAAGGATCTCAATCAGAACCTCCTCATAGGTAAGGGTATCCTTCACACCTATGTTCTCCACCAGAACTACCAAGGTCGGGTCGCCAATACACTTCTACAATAGAGATGCATGGAAAACTGGATATACCGAAGCTAACTCCACTGGTAACTCCAACTCATACGCCACTTTTCCAACTAGCCTCATAATCCTATAAGGATCTACATATCAGGGACTTATTTTTCCTTTCTTCCCGAATCTCATCACTCCCTTCATGGGAGACACCTTCAAAAACACCTAATCATCCACTTCAAACTCAAGCTCTCTCCATCTAACATCCATATATGACTTCTGACAACTCTGAGTTGTTTGTAGCCTTTCTCTTATAAGTTGGACCTTCTCCATGGCCTCATGAACTGAATCTGGCCCTATCAACATAGCCTCACCTACTTTGAACCAACGAATAGGCAATCTACATCTCCACATATAGAGAGTCTCAAACGGAGCCATCTGAATGCTGGAGTGATAATTGTTGTTATAAGAAGACTCGACAAGAGGTAAATAGTCATACCTGACCGTCTGTCTGCAGGTGAAAAGCTATGCTAATCTTGGCCTGAGTACCAAGTCCCTTCTGAAACGATCTCCAAAACTGTGAGGTAAATTGAGTACCTCTATCTGAAATGATGGATAAGGGAACTCTGTGCAATTGTACTAACTCCCGAATGTACAATCTAGCATAGTACTCAGCTGAATTGGTAGTTTTGACTGGTAGAAAATGCGCTGCTTTGGTCAACCTGTCTACAACCACCCAAATAGACACATACTACCGGCGTGTACGAGGCAAACCTGTTATGAAGTTCATATTGATTTCCTCCCATTTTCAAATAGGGATACTAATGTCTTGTATCATACCTCCAAGTCTCTGATGCTTAACTTTCACTTGTTGACAGTTTGGACACCTAGCCACAAACTCCACTATGTCCTTCTTCATTCCAGTCCACCAATGGACTTCCCGTAGGTCACGGTACATCTTGGTGGCATTTGGGCGAATAGAATACCGAGAGCCATGAGCCTTACCCAACATTCACTCCCTCAAGTCATCAAAACCCAGAACATATAAAATGTCTGACAAGTCTCTAACTGTTTGAAGAGCTTATGGGACAACATCCCCAACTAGCTCACTAAAATCTGAAACTGAAAATAACATAATTCAACACTAACTGAAGGTCCTTGAAGGATGAGAACTCACCAATGATGGGAAACTAAACCAAGCTGTAGGAAACTGACTAGCGACGGAAGAAGTCTGATTATCTGAACATGTATCTCAAAACGATACAACATAGAGTATGTGGTCAGTACTTGAAATATATTGAGTATGTAGGGTAAGTAAAACATGCAGAGTAAGTATAAACTGAAATCATGCACATAAACATAAATCATAAGATCATGAGAGTAAGGACTGCATGCTGAAATCTGAGTATGAATCATGTAAAGTCGTAAGCTCAATAACTTATCTAAATAGAATGTCCCAAAGCTGAAGATAAAAATCATATGACTTTCCATAGATGAAATCATAAGTAGAAGCTTATAAAATGATCATTTGGTCAAACTTGTTGTAAAACAAAATATCATAAGTCATGTACATGCATAACTAAAATCATGCGGAACAATGGAAGACTCGTCACAAACGACACCATCACGATAGATCTTACGTGACGCCCCAACTATCA
The DNA here is from genome assembly GCA_035772735.1 of Datura wrightii. NCBI lineage: Eukaryota > Viridiplantae > Streptophyta > Magnoliopsida > Solanales > Solanaceae > Datura > Datura wrightii. The sequence goes on from JASDFA010000007.1 coordinate 106,838,302, forward strand.
CATTCAAGTGGGCAGAGCCATTCAAAACCTTGTCAAGGCTAAGGATGCTACCATGATATCAATATCAAGTGTAAGACCCTCTGGTGGGCGGACAAAACTCTCAAGTGAGGTAACACTGTATATATATACCTACGTTGGCGCGTAGTTTTGAGATTGGAGAACCTTTGAGCCCCAAGCCTACTCAGTGCGAGACACTACTCCCAAAAACATGCATAGTGCTCCCATCATTTTTCAACGAAGCTGAAATCATAATACATGCATATTCCTAAATCTAAACATGGGGATTGTTGACTCCACAACATATCATAAGTTGTAGCTGGAGTCTTGACTCCAAAACAGATGATAAGCTGATCTTATTAGCCTTGGCTAAATCATGAAAACATAATTAACTTATGTTGGCTTGCCCTAATCTTAAAATCCTGTATACTTGAAATAAACTTCACAAGTCAAGATCATACATTCATACATGGGTAATTTGTAAACATTCACCATGCTGGATATCTCATCATACTTGAAATCATGAATCATAAACTTGACTTTTCATGAAACATGCATAATTGGGCATAATTTTCTAAAACTTGAAATCATGAATTTTTAATCAAAATAGGTATAAAATCTACTCATGAATCTTAAAAAATACTTTGAAGAATGAAGAGAATTAACCCATAAAAAATCATAGAGAATTTCATGAAATTGGGCGAAAATCCCATAAGATCATAAACTTGAATTAAGACTTGAATTCATAAACATGAAGAGAAATTTAGGCATGAGAGTGAAAGAAAACTTTCATTCATAGCCCTGCATACCTGGTAAGCAGAATTTAAACTTGACCTTGAAAGCCCAAGAGATTTGAGGAAGAAATTGAAGGATTTAAGCTTGATCTTTAAACTTGGATGCATGGGAGTTGAATGAATTATAATAGGTTAAACTCCATTAATACACTTCTTTTAGGGATTAAAATAACGTAATTAAGGACTTCGTAGCTTAGGAATTATAAAAATACCCTTACTAATTTCGTAGGAAAAATCACACTGCCAGATGCCATGACTGAACCAATGAGACATCCATCGACCCCACGACTCGTTACATCCCTCGTTGTTGCCTCTACTTTTCCCCTGGTCTTTGATGTTCAAGAAATGGCTAGACAGGAAGAGTCATTACAAGCCCCAATGACTCGTTACTCCCTCTCATCGCCACCACTGTCCTCATGCTAGATTCTGGAATTTCCACAACAGGTACCATTCAACAAGTCATTCCTTGCTCCAACAGGTTGTTGTACCTTTATGTTTCCCCTGAGCCAAATTAGGATCATTCCTGAACTCCACTTAATGACTCATCAGGATGACCCATTACTTGATGTAACAAGTCATTACTTGACTAGTTAGTCCCTGGAAGTCTGGACTGTTGTCTCACAACATGGCACACAACGGGTCATCGCTCCCCACAACGACTTGTTCCTTAACTCGTCCAGTGGTCAAGACTTCTATTGAATGCCTACCACGAGTCTGATCACGACTTGTGGTAACTTCTAATGGGTCATTTTGTGACTCGTTCTGAGTCAAAATTTTCCCACTTCTTTGTTGATCACATTTCCAATCCTGAGTCTAGTCTTAGGGACTTTTAGGGTATTACAACATGTGAAAACTTTCCACACTCATGTTGAGTAGAGGTGGGGAGTTATTGTCAATTTTCTTTCCAGTATACTGATATGGGCCTGCATTGCACATGTGTGCTATAGGTCCAAACCTGCATTTAGCAGATGGAGCGCAAGTGTATAATTTTGAAAGGCTTTCTTCCAGGTATTCTGACTGAGGCATGCGCTACCTGCGTGTTGCTGCATGGAACCTACGTGTCACAGATCTAGTGCATGTGCCTCGTTTTAGCTTTTTTAAACCTTTTCCACATGTCAAATCTCTTGAATTCCTAAAAAAACAAAGACTACAAAGAGTGAAGTAAAAAAAATTAAACAACACTTGGGTTACCTCCCAAAAAGTACTTGATTTAATGTTGCAACTTGATGATATTACCTCTAAGTTCAACAAGGATTCAGGGGTTTCACCTCATCGCAAGGGACTTCAACCAGCTTTTCCCTTGTATCAATCACCAATACAACTCGACATTCATCTGGTGGCTTCATTGATTTACACACATTGAAAATGACCTCATCACTGCCAACCCGAAACTTGAGTTCTCCCAACTCAACATCTACTAATGCTTGACCAATGGCTAAGAATGGGCGCCCTAAGATGATAGGCACCTCGAGGTCCACATCACAGTCCAATAGTACAAAATCTACTTGGAGGATGAACTTGTAACCTTTACCAACACATTAATAATATCCCCACCAAACGCTTGATCAATCTATCAGCCATGAGTAACCTCATTGGAGTAGGCATACAAGCTCCCGAACCCAACTTCTTAAATATCACAAGGGGCATCAAATTGTTTCTTTCCCTTAGATCACACAAGGCTTGGTTGAATAGATATACCCCAATGGTGCATGAGATGGTAAAAGCCCCCGGGTCTTCTCACTTCAGAGCCACATTACTTTCATTGATTTCATTACAATGATGTGATATCTCCACCGAACTCACATCAACAACCCTTTTCTTCTTTGGCAGCACTTTTATAAACTTGGCGTACCCTGACATTTGCAACAAATCATCAATCAATGGAATGTTCACGGACAGTTTACTAAACAAATCAACAAACTTTTTGAATTTATGGTTCTCTTTCTTCTTCATTATCTATTGGGTATAGGGAGATGGACACTTAGCATAGGGCCTTTAGCAATTTGGTCCTCCTTAACTCCCTCATCATCTATCACAACACAAGAAGAAGCATCTACCTTTCCATCTTCCACTATATTTTCATCATAAATTAACATGGGTGCACTCGGCTCCACTCCATCCTTTGACTTCTCACCACTTTTATTTTTACAAACAATATCATTGGGTGTATCACCCACACTTTCAAGTATTTTCCAACTTCTAGTGACAATTGCTATACAATGTCCATCATTAGGAGGAGTATCAGTAGGAAGTGTAGCTTTCATACGTGGATTCATTTGAGAGGAAAAATGATTCATTTGGGCCTCAAGATGCTTGATCGATGCCGAATGGGAACTCATGATCTGAGTGAGATTAGACACCTCACCCTTCAAATATTTAATCCCGTTTTTGGTAGATTCACTCTTTTCAAGACACGGGCTAGAATTTTTCCTCGATCTTTGAGCTAGTAGGGTCACTGACACTTGCTTGAATTAGAGTTGCATCAGCCTTAGGAGGGGATACATATGGATTTGAGCTATGGTATTGTATCGATCACCTTCTCTTTCATGATCATGGTCTCTTCATTGGCCATCTCTATCTCTCAATTGACCTTCTCGTGTCTCTAATCTTAATTCCCCTCCCGAGGGCGCCAAGGGCCTTGATTGGCACATTGGTATCCCAGTCAAGAACCTACCACTTGGTTCGACATATATTGACATTTTTCATCGAACATAGCATATAGAGCATCGCCCTCAAGGGAATTGTTTCCTTGAGCTTCAATAGCATTCACACTCTTGGCTCAGGAGCCCAACATATTCTTAGCCAGTAACTCCATTTGAGTCATCATCTTTTCCAAGGTCTCATCTCTTTCTTTCTCCTTTTTCCTCATCGCATTTGTCATTTTGTTGGAGGTAACACTTGTGGATATCTCGGTATTCCTTGTATGCCAAGCTCAGTTTGTCTTGGTCATTCTGTCCAAGAGGGCTTTTACAAGTCCAAAAGTTTAATCCATGAGTGACCACTAACTAAATTATTTATAATAGACTTGTTGATGGAGCAAGCGATCGGTAGAACTTTTACAAGAGCACTCCATCCAGTAACCCATGATTAGGACATATGACCACCTTCTTCTTGAATCTCAACAACACCTTATGTAAGGGCTCTACCAAAAGTTTTTAGAAGTTTGTGATTTCATCATGAAATTGCAATATTATATACGGTGGAAAGAACTTATCTAGAAATGCCTCATTTAACTCATTCCATGAAGTTATAGAACCTAGAGGTAGCTCATCCAACCAAGATGTAGTGTCTCCCGTGAGAGAGAATGGGAACAATCATAGTAGAATAGATTCTTGGCTAATGTTTGTAATATTGATTAGCTGGTAGATATCAAAAAAATTCCTTATAAGTCGACTGGATCTTCACTCGCAAGGCTGCAAAGCATTCCTTTCATTTGGATGAGGTGTAGCATGGTGCTACTAACATGAAACACCATATTCCCTACAATTGGAGGTAGGCGAATAACACTAGCCACAACATTTCATTTGGATGAGGTGTAGCATGGTGCTAGTAACATGAAACCCCATAATCCCTATTGTTGGAGGTAGGTGAATAACACTAGCCACACCATGAGCTACTAGCTCATCTTCAACATCCATGAACCCATCAACACTATCGTTATCACTAGTGAGACTCATCCTTTATCATGTTCTACCAACAAGAGAAACAAAACAACATAAAAGAAAAATTAAATGCAATACAAGTGTGAATCAACAAAAAAACAAATGGCAATTAATCTCCAATTTCTAGCAACGGCGATATTTTTGATAACGTCCAAAAGAAAACTCCAATAAGGAGGTGGCTATGGTCGTATAAAAAACAAGTACCCAACATGAGTCAGGGTCAATTTTCCACAGAGATTGGAGGCTAGATATAACACTCTAAAGTCCCTACGATCAGATTCTAGACATGAAGCAGAAAACCAGCAAAAACCTATCAAAAATCACAGAACAACTCGTTCAGTGAGGCGTCAAGTGACATAATGAATCATTAAGTAAGCTGTTAAGTGGAGTTGATTTTGAGTTTAGCATTTTTCTTCCCAGTTATGATGAGTTAGGCCACAATTTGTTAGTTCAAGTGATGATTCGTTAAGTAAGTCATTATGACAGACTACTGGATAAGAATCATAGGGTGAAAGACTTCATTGGAGGGGCCTAACGATTCTTCAATCTAGGTAATGACTCATTAGATGGGTCCTTACCACTGGCAGGTTCTAATTTACAAATGGGATCTCAGAAGTATTTTCATAACCTTGTATGTTTTAAACTCCTAAATTAGGTCATTTTTGGTTTCTTAAAGGGAGTATTTAAGGTTTAAAGTAAGACTAAACCCTCATTCCTTTAAAACATCGTAGAATGAAGATTCATCCTATCAAGGATCTCAAGCAATTAGGGTTCTTCTTCTTCTAAATTCTGTTGGATATCAAGTCTAAGTAAGAATTAATCAAAGCCCAGGTATGTAGGATCATGAATGGGAGAAATTATTCCATCCTCATGCCATTACAAACTCCCACTGTTCCATAATTTTCTATACATGCTCATGTTTATGCTTCACGATGTTATGACTTATGATATTTTAGCTCAATACATACTTTATAATATTTTACTTATGATTTCAGTCATGTCTAGCTTTATGGTTCAGTTTTGAAAAATTTGATCCATTATATTTAGTTTATGATAAGAATTTCATGTTTTAGACTATCTCATACTCATGATTTTAGTTTACTATTTTACTATCATATTTTATTTATCCTACATAATCAGTACATTCTAAGTATTGATCGCATACTTTGGTGTTATATAATCTCATGATATAGGTTCGGGTGATCAGTCTCAGCCTCATCACTAGATTCGCTCTTCCCCAGTTCAGCTCAGTCTCAACTTTGGGTAAGTCCTCATTATCTGAGGACATCAGTTTAGCCTTATATTTTTCTTTTATGTCTTTCATTTATAGACTTATCAAATTTCATTAGGGACTTCTCCCAACAACTTCTCTTATGGTTAGAGGCTTTTCAGACATTTATGTATAGATTCATAGTGGTGTTGACTTGTAGACCTATTTACGTTTTATGGTATTTTAGACTTCCATTCATGCTTTGCATAATGATTTATTCTGCTTAGTTTATTCTTTTGTTATGCATGTACCATGGGTTAGCTTGGAGCCATTGGTGGTTCTAAGACTCATGTCACTTTTGGGATCTATGCTCGGATCATGACAAACTTGATATCAGAGTATCAAGTTTAGGTATGTCTTAGGGTGTCTGAAAGACGCGTTAAATAGAGTCTTTTTCATTGGTGTGAAGTGCGCCATACTTATGAGGAAGAGGCTACAAGACGTTTTAGGAAACTTTTCTTCTTTCATGTTCTATGTCGAGTGATGAAATCCAAATCTCTTACACTTCTAACTCGTGTGATGCACATTTGTAGAAAATACCTCCCAGAAGAGCCAGAGAATGGAGAAAAGGCAACGAAAATCAGCCAGCCCCACCAACTCCAGTAGGCCTCTTGAGTGGGCAAGTTACTGATGTTGAGCTCGGGGCTGCCTTTAGAACGTTGGTACAGGCCATGACCACTTAGCTTAACCAACAGACAATCACACCTGCAATTATAATGGAGAGGTGGCTACTAGGGTTTGATACTTCATTAAGAAGAGTCCATGTAAGTTCCACGGTTCAAAGGTGGATGGCAAGTTTAAGGGAAGAGAAAGGGGGAATAAGAGAGCCAGAACTAGAAAATTTGACTTTTTCCAGCGAAGTTCGGGTCGTGGGAATCACTCACAACTCCAACAGAGGTTATTGGCTTCAGCAACTTTGTCAACCAATGTTCCACTTCTTGGATCCGGAGTAGAGCAAATAGGCAGAGCGTCAAGCTCTAAGATTTAGGGAGCTTATATTTCCAGCTTGCAAGAAATGTGGGAGGAACCACCTAGGAAGGTGCATGGTGGGTTCGGATGCTTGCTTTGAGTGTAGTAGGCCCAGTCATAAACTCAGAGATTGCTCATTATGAAAACGGGGTGACAGTAGAAGTCGTGCCCCAACCACTACATCAGCAACCCCGCCAGGTCGCCTAGCTTTGAAGAACTGTGCAAAGAATCACCTGGGGGAGTGTTTGATCGGCAAAGAGGGTTATTACGTTTGTGGTATGGTGGGCTAGAGAATAAAGAATTTCCCTTCAGCCAGATGTGGGGAGACTTAGTCCACTATTTCAGTAGCTCCGGTAGTTCGCCCACCTCAGTAAGGCGCATCATTTAGTTAGATGGCAAACAGCTCAAGAAAGAGTCACAGGTATTTTATGAGCTTTTAATGCCAATCCTTATGTGTTGCTAGACCCAGGAGCTATAATATAAAGCATATGACTCCTTTAAGCATCTTGGTATGAGTTTTATTCATCATATTATGTTAAATGGATAGAAGATGGGATGAATGAAGGGATATGATAGGAGAAGTGTGAAGCCTTGAGTAATAGCTTTAGGGACAAAAAGAGGAGTTAGGAGTTACCTAAGGATGAAATCATAGCAAAGGTCTTATTACTTTCAGATGGAGTCGGAAGGGAAGAATTTCGCATCCCTATGTATAGTAAAACCTCGACCCGCAAGAGTTAAGGATGATAGCCCAGCCTAGAGAAGAGGTCCAAATTCTTAGAAGGAAGGCTTTTGAGTTACGGGGGAAATGATAAGTTGAAGAACTAAGTCAAGTCTTGAGTTTCCTAGTGTGTAAGGTTCATAAATAGTAACTATGAAAGGTTGATCGATGTTTATTCAAGCGTTTCCTGTACTTTAGTCAATATGACACTCTACCCATACCGTATGTAAATATGTTATGCCCATGTCTAAGTTCCAAGTACTCTGTATGTATGCCCTTAATCAGATTCCTAGAATGAGAAGTACCCGCATCCGATAGCGATACCAGTCTTACACAATGGTTCTTTAAATGCCCGCTTCATGTCATAAAACTTGTTATGTATGTATTCTCATGTCTCACAGTAGGCTTAGCTCTACGAACTAGATCCTTATGATTCTCCTTAACGGCTCATAAGATCGTGTTATATCATGTAAAGGCCTAGCTTAGATTTCTTTAACAATTCATGCACATGATTTTCTTACCCTAATGCCTTATGTATGTGCACCCATGATACAAATGATGGTTACATTGGGTATGTTTAGGATGAATTCCTATTTAAGCCTTAGATACCTAGTAGGTTGGAGTTCATGAAGTGCAGACTATTAGATAGGCTAGCGAGATGTTTGCGCTCCAGCGCACTCACAAGCGTACACGGTCATACAAGTAATATAGTGGACCTTTTTAAGAGCCGGATGTCGAACCCAAAGGGACTGGACCAATTCAGCAAATTATGAAGTTCAAGTGTAAGATTAACCTTCACAAGTGTTAATTATGGAAGTTTTCGTTGAATTATAATTAAGTTTTGGGTGGTCATAAAACAATCTAGAAACGATATAATAAGCAACTAGAGCTAAGGTCGGATAATCATGCAATGCTACACTTTGTAATGGTTCACGTATGAAATTATCAATTGTTGTCTCACATAGTTTGAAATGCGATATTCATGGTCTCTCAAGCCTCTAAACACGACAAACTAGCCTCACAACTACATCATTGAGCGGGGATGTGACATCCTAGTTCGTGGGCAATTCAACTACATGGATGTGGTTTACGGGGTTTGTGCTCTTGATTAGGGACTTCCGTACCTCAAATCATTTAACCTAACTTAGCTTCACAACTACTTCTATGAGTGGTGGAGTGACAATTCTAAGTCGATGTCTTACTATCATCCCGTTTTATCAACCAAGCAAGGCAATTTAGGTATATTATTTATCCTAATTGCTAATCATATCGAAAGATAAGAACTTGCTCACTACATTCCTATGTTATTGCCTAGGGTTACTCTTTCAAGATTTTACCTAGATTCACATGTATGTTTTCATGGTGATCAAGCATAAAAACAACCATAATAAATAATGTAAGACAAAACAACAATTAACAACTCCAACCAAAACGAATTCATGCATTACAATCATATCATGTGGCCTCGACCCAAGGGGAAGGGTTTTAGCCACTCATGTTCGTACAATAACTTTAAAACATTGTTAAAGTAGAGTACTTACAAAAATAGGTAAAAGAGAATGTAAAATTAGTGAACCCTAGGTGAGTTCTTCACTTCTCCCTTCGCTCCTCTATGGTTTTCAGAAAATATTTCGTGACAAATGATTTTAGAAGCTAAGGCTATAATTTATAGTAAATTGGAAATTTGCAATTTTTGGCTTGTCATGGAATGGCTCCGTGGCATGGAGGTGAACGCGCCAATTTGCCTCCATGCCACGGAGGTAACACAGAGGCACACTGGAAATTGCATTTGAATGTTGCTTGGCCGAGGCATGGCGCAACAGTCAGCGTGGCACGACGCTGATCCTGCGCGATGGCCAGCGTGACACGGCCTGCGGCGTGCAACAATGCCTGGCGTGGAAGGGTCACTGGCGCGTAGGTGCCTTGGAGGGAAGCATATCGTGCGCATGGACTTGGCGTGGCACGACGCTAGGCGCGGCACAAGCACAGCGTGGCACGCTGCCTGGCGCGGCTAGCCTTGCCATGGCATGTTTTCTTGCCATCATTTGCAATTCACTTCCAACTCTATTCGTTCACTTCACCCATCATTATTTAGTCCCTCATATGCATTTTACACCTACAAAACAAGGACTAATTATGTTGGTTAGTGCATACCCAAATTTACACGAAATCACATAAGAATGTAAGTGTATAATTAGACAAACATGACTAAATTAAGCTATAAAATAGCACTTGGGCACGTAATTATGCCCAAGATCACTACCCCACACTTAAATCCTTGTTCGTCCTCGAACAACTCTATTACATCTCATGCACATGAAGACACAAACAAAGCTAATTGAAGTAAGACAATTCAAACTATGGCTACAACGATTGTTTTTAGATAGCAAGTTAAAAATATTGCATGCACGGTGTAACTATCAAAAGCAAATATGACTATGTTAAGACTTTCTAACCTCAAGAATCGACTCTCAATCTCAACAACTCATGCAAATCAACCGATCAAGAAATCTGACATGAATTTTATCCTTCATTAAACATGTGCCCTCACAACAAGAGAGTTACCCATTTTTACTCACAAATTTTCAAATTATAACGTGTATGGGTATATGGATAAGAATTAAGATCACTCTCTGAAAGAATTCACATGCCACGTATATTGACCCATAAGCTTGCCCTTAGTGTTTTACTCCATTAATTTAAGAATGTTTGCACGTAAGATCAAGTATGACTTATCAGGTCACAACGTAAGCTAAGGGATGGGTAGGCACTATTCTGGCTAGTAATAGTGGCTATCTTCCCCAAGCGCTTTTAATACATCGTACGTTCATTACGGACATCTCTTCTCTTACTTCACCTTCATTCTTCTCACTCTTAAATTTCCTCTTTTGTTTCCCATTTCTTTAAGCACACTTAGATTATTAGTAAGGAGTACTTAAGCAACTTTTTCATTCATTTGTTCTCTTACTCCCTACCAATACTCAAGCATTTTCAAACAAGTGCACCTCTAATCTTTTCCTCAACTCCCACAACCGTTATTTTTCCTTCTTTTTCACGATTCTCACTCCTTTATTCTTTTGGATCTTTCACTTAAGCTCTTAGGAGTTTTGGGGAAACTTCAAGGCTATTGCAAGAAAACTATTAAGCTTATGTTGCAGCTATCAAAGAATAGGCTTAAGGCTCAATGGAGCTGACTAGGATCAAACATTCAAGGTAGGTAAAGCGAGGGATAAAAATTAGGCTCATTCAAAGAAATGCCTAAATCATCTCCTACAATCGACATCCCTCATTTCATTTTGTATACACACCAGGCAAGTTCTAAACACTACACAATAGCATGGAAGATTGAAAAACCTTACACTCACAGCACATGCTCAATTCAAGACAAATTCAGCAAACTCTTAACTCAGCTAATCACAAGAATTCAAAATTAAGCTTTAAGCACATAGAGTCACATTCAAGAGCCTAGGTGTCTCAAACAGAGTTATACAACTTCTTACATGCTTCCACACTAACCACACTTGCAGCTCCCAATCATGTATAGCACATAACAAGAACATCAAGCCATCAATTAGCTACAGGTTCAAAAACCAAAACGTATTGACTAATTTTCCCTCAAGACGGTCATCATCCATCCATCGTTGGTAATAGTTCTCTAACCATGACTAAAAACAACTATGTACAGACAAAGAAAATTTTTATTCTTTAGTTCAAAGTGCCCCCCGTCGGAAAAGAACCAAAAACAAAAACCAACGGGTGGGGAATCATGCTCAACTCAAAATTTTTCCCTCAACCAATACCTATCAAGCGCTAAATTCACCCGAAATCATTAAGCACAAAATTTTAAAATTTACCTCACCCCACACTTGAATCATGCTATGTCCCCAAAGCATCTAATTAAAATTCAAAAAAGGTGATAAATACTCCCTGGGGCCTCTAGGCCTAGCTAACAACATGTTTTTCTTCATTTTTGAACAAGTGGGTATTCAACCCCACACATTCCCTCTTTCTTGCTTCTTAGCTTCCTCCTCCAAGGGTACTCAGACTTCCCCTCCATCTGTGCTTAATTCTCCACCAAAAACAACAAGAAGTTGAAAATAAACAAAATCAACACAAATGAAAAAAACTAAAATTGTACCTATGGTACCCTTGGGTTGCCTCCCAAGCAACACCTAATTTTATGTCGTGGCACGGCGTTGACTATCCTTTTCAGGACATCCTCATATCTGTGTTCCCTTTCGAGAACCATCTTCTTCTCTTTTTTTTTTCGAGGGAACAACCGCCACTCTGTCCCTCTCTTCCTCCAACTCCTTCTCTAACGGAAGCCCTCCATGAGATTCGGGCTGAAAAGTAATCATCTCCTGTGACCGTGGACCTATGGAATCTGCCACCCCACCCTTAGCCTCTGATAACACACTGACCTTAAAATGGTGTATGTAATGTGTGGGCGGGTTAATCTCTAGGTAGACCTGGAAGAGTTCTTCTTCATCATCGACCATCATTTTCAGGGTCCCTGCTCTTACATTAATAATCGCTCCTCCAGTGACCAAGAATGGTTGTCCCAAGATCAAGGGTACCTTGTCATCCACTTTAAAATCCAATATAATGTAATCAGTGGGTATAATGAACTTACCCACTTTGATGAGAAGGTCCTCGATTATTCCATTTGGTGCCACTCGCGACTTGTCTGCCAGCTGCAGCATCAATCGTGTGGTCTCGGTTGACCCAACCCCAAGGTGTTAAACAAAGATGGGGGCATTAGATTAACTATTACCCCAAAATCACATAGAGCTCTTATCACCTCAGCTTTACCAATTTGTATGGGGAGAGTAAAACTCCCTGGGTCTTTGAGCTTTTTAGGTATCTTTCTCATTATCCCGTGGTTGCACTCCTCAGTCATTGCTACTGTCTGAACATCTACCAATCTGATTTTGTTGGCCACCACATGTTTCAAATACTTAGCATACTTGGGCATTCCCTGCAAAACATCAAGAAAAGGCAAATTTTATGTGAAGTTCTTTGAAAATATCAAAGAACTTTCTAAAGCATTCCTCCTCCTTGCTCTTTTTCAGTCTTTGCGGAAATGGTGGTGGTGATCTCTGTGCTGGCTGCAATGATGATTATGCATTTTGTTGCACAACTCTCTGATTTTCTCCCTCGTCAGTGGATGGTCCCTTTCTTACCAACTCTGGCTATACCTCATTTCTCCTCTCTTTTGGTGGTGCATCAGCCAATTGCCTGCCACTCCCCAGACTGATGGCGTTGACCTGTCGGGGGTTTGTGTCTATTTCATTGGGTAATCCTCCCTGCAGTCTAGTGTGACGAGCAGCTGCTATTTGACCCATCTGCTTCTCTAGATTGTGGGTGGCCAACTACTGATTCTTCAAATCTAATGCATCCTCGCCTGATTCTCTACTAATTGGGTCTATGTCTCCATAATATTCTGCAATGTCTCCTCAATGTTGCTTCTCAACTGGCCACCATTCTACCTATTTTGTTGTTGATAATGTTGCGGATGAAGTTGCTGGTAGCTTTGACTTTTATTTCCACCCCAAGAAAAATTCGAGTGGCTCTGCCAATTCTTGTTGTAACTGTTCTCAAAATTCTGATTGTTTCTCTGAACATTCCCAACAAAATTGACCGACTCAGGATTGGCCCCACAAGATTCTGCATTATGCCCATTATTGCCGCAGATTTCACACCAACTAGGAGCTTGTTGAACTGCATTTACCTGTCCCGGTGATCTTGGGCATAATTACGTTCCCAAGTGCTATTTTATAACTTAGTTTAGTCGTGTTTGTCTATTTATGCATTTAATTTCTCATCTGATTTTATGTAAATTTGGATATAAACTAACCAACATTGATTAGTTCTTGTTTTGGTAGGTTAAAAATGCATTTGAGGAACCAATTTATGATGGGTGAAGTGGAGGAACGGAATCGGGAGAAAATTGCAAAAGTCGGCAAGAAGAAGGTAGCAAACAGGCCACCTGCGCGACACCGCCGTGCCACGCCTGGCACAGAGGCGCGACAGTGGCCGTGTCACGCCAGCCATCGCGCTGCACAAGGAGCGTGCCATGCTGCCATCGCGGCAAGCTTCTGCTGAGGCTCAATTTTTAGGTGATTTCCAGTGTGTTATCGCGATATCTCCGTGTCACGGAGGTAAATTGGCGACACTACCTCCGTGACACGGAGCCATTCGATGACAGGAAAAAATTGTACATTTCCTATTTACTATAAATAGGACCCTTAGCTTCTAAAATCATTTTGTCACGGAATATTTTCTGAAAACCGTGAAGGAGCGAAGGGAGAAGTGAAGAATTCACCTAGGGTTCACCAAATTTACCTTCTCTTTTATCTATTCTTGTAAGTACATCACTTTGCTTATGTTTTTAAGTATTTGTACGAACATGAGTGGCTAAAACCCTTCCTCTAGGGTTGAGGCTACGTAATATGATTGTAATTGCATGAATTTATTTTGGTTTGAGTTTTAAATTGTTGTTTTGTCTTACATTCTACATTATGGTTGTTTTTACGCTTGATCACCATGAAAACAAATGTGTTAAGCTTAGGCAAAAGCTCGAAAGAGCAACCCTAGGCAACAACAAGAGAATGTAGCGAGCAAGTTCTTATCTTTTGATATGATTCGCAGTTAGGATAGAAATTTTACCTAATTTCCCTTGCTTGGTTGATAAAACGGGATGATAGCGAGACACCAGCTTAGAATTGTCACTCCACCACTCGCAGAAGTAGTTGTGAAGCTAAGCTGAGTTAAATGATTAGAGGTACGAAAGTCCATAATCAAGAGCATAAACCCCGTAAACCACATCCATGTAGCTGAATTGCCCACGAACTAGAATGTCACATCCTCGCTCAACGATATAGTTGTGAGGCTAGTTTGTCGTATTTAGAGGCTCAAGAGACCATGAACATCACATTTTCAACTATGTGAGACAACAATTGATAATTTCATACTTGAACCATTACAAAGGGTAGCATTGCATGATTATCCGGCCTTGGCTCTATTTGCTTCTTATATTGTTTCAAAGTATTTCTGTGACCACCCCTAGATTTAAATAGAATTTATTGAAAACTTTTATAATCAACACTTGTGAAAGTTAATATCACACTTGAACTTGATAATTAGCTGAATTCGTTCAGTCCCTGTGGGTTCGACATCCGGCTCTTAAAAAGGGTCACTGTATTACTTGTAAGACCACGTACGCTTGCGTGTGCGCGTGGGCGTAGTCACAACACCCTGTTGTTGGTTCATACTCAGTTTATTGAACTGAGTCATCATTTGATGCTGAAATGATGCTAGTTGTGCAGCCAAGGCATTTACACCATCCACCTCTATCAGCCCTGCTGTTCTCTTTCCTGCCCCTCGCTGTGCCACTCTGGATTTCCCTGAGCAATCCTATTCAACAAAGTGTACAGCTCATCATAAGTCTTCTCTAATGCTTGCCCACCCGATGCAGAGTCTAGTAAAAGTTTTGTGTGTGGGTCTAGACTTTCCACAAAGGTATGGGCTAGCACTTCATTGGACTGCTGATGATGGGGGCAGTCTCTAAATAATGACTTGGATCTCTCCCAAGCAAAATACAAGTTCTCCTTCGGCCTCTGCTTGAAGCTTAATATTTCACTCCTGAGCTTGGCAGTCTTGTCTGAAGGGAAGAATCTGATGAGGAACATCTTTGCCAAATCGTCCCAAGAAGTTATTGAATTCGGTGGCTCAGATTTCAACCACCTCTTTGCCTCTCCCAACAATGAGAATGGGAAGAGGGTAAGTCGGACATAATTTGTGGACACTCCGATGGGGAAGAATGTGTCACTAATCTCAAGGAAGTTCTATAGGTGCTGTTGTGGGTCCTCATGAGTCATCCCAGTGAACTGGCCACTAGAATGTAACAGCTGCACCATATTCTATTTCAATTAAAAGTTCCCTCCAGGTTCCGATTTGCGGATACTAGAGGTCACATTTGTTGCTAGTGGGATCGCCACTTCGCGAACTAGTTGGGCTGCCATGGTTTCAGGTAACAACTTCGCTTGCCCTACTGGTGAGTGTTTTTGTAACCTCTCCTGAAGTCTCTTTAGCTTTCACTCTAGAGCTTCCCTCCTATGTAAATGAAGTTGACGTTCAGGTTCAAGCAACGGTTCCACTAGCTCTCTATTCCTTGCCAGCTCTGCAAGGACAACTTGTCACTTGCAATATATCAGACTAAGACCAAGTTTCTCAACACTTAAGGAAATTAAAAATCACACTAAAATAGAAATATTTACTAAACTTCGCCAGTTCCCCGGCAACGGCGCCAAAAACTTGTTTGCGCTCCAACGCACTTGCAAGCGTACGCGGTCGTACAAGTAATATAGTGGCCCTTTTTAAGAGCCGGATGTCGAACCCACAAGGACTGGACCAATTCAGCAAATTATGAAGTTCAAGTGTAAGATTAACCTTCACAAGTGTTAATTATAGAAGTTTTCGGTAAATTATAATTAAGTTTTGGGGTGGTCACAAAACAATCTAGAAACGATATAATAAGAAACTAGAGTTAAGGCCAGATAATCATGCAATGCTACACTTTGTAATGGTTCACGTATGAAATTATCAATTGTTGTCTCACATAGTTGGAAATGCGATGTTAATGGTCTCTCGAGCCTCTAAACACGACAAACTAGCCTCACAATGACATCGTTGAGCGGGGATGTGACATCCTAGTTCGTGGGCAATTCAACTACATGGATGTGGTTTACGGGGTTTGTGCTCTTCATTAGGGACTTTCGTACCTCTAATCATTTAACCTAACTTAGCTTCACAACTACTTCTACGAGTGGTGGAGTGAAAATTCTAAGTCGGTGTCTTACTATCAATCTCGTTTTATCAACCAAGTAAGGCAATTTAGGTATATTATTTATCCTAATTGCTAAATCATATCGAAAGATAAGAACTTTCTCACTACATTCCTATGTTATTGCTAAGGACTACTCATGTTGGTTAGTGCATATCCAAATTTACACAAAATCACATAAGAATGTAAGTGTATAATTAGACAAACATGACTAAATTAAGCTATAAAATAGTACTTGGGCACGTAATAATGCCCAATATCAGGAGACAGAAAGATTCTTAGTTAGCATAAGATATAAAAGAGCCGCAAGATGATTATAATGATAGGCTTGAATGACGTGATGGTGTATCAGTGAATCATTGTGTTGTGTGACTAGTGACTCCTGGTTTGGAACTTGAGGTCAAGTGATCAAATGATAAAGAGAAGTAGTATTATGGGAGGATAATTCTAGGTTACATAAGGTCTAGTTGAGATAGGCTTGAACATGGTTGAAGTATGTTGTCGGACTAAGACTTTAGTTTCTATAGGAGCTCAGGGTAAAGAGTATAGACTGGGAAGGTTGAGCATCAGAGACCGGGAGGTATGCTATAGGGTATCAGTATTCCTACTAGGAAGTGGGAAGAGGTAAATATAGACTTCATTGTAGGTTTGCCTCATAGGCGCCGATAGCATGATTCTATATAGGTGGTTGTAGACTATATGACCAAGTTAGCGTGCTTCTTACCAATTAAGACTACTAATTCAGCCGAGGATTATGCTAGTCTTTTATTCGGGAGTCGCCAAGTTGCACGAAGTTCTATTGTCCATCATCTTAGATAAGGGTGTTCACTTCACTTTATAATTTTGCAGGTCGTTTTAGAAGGGTCTTGATACTCAGGTCAACCTTAGCACAGCTTCACTGAAGATGGATGGTCTGTTTGAGCAGATCATTCAGAGCCTAGAGGACATGTTGAGAGCTTCTATGATTAATTTCAAAGGTAGTTGGGATGACCACCTTTTCTCTCATTGAGTTTGGCTACAATAATAGTTATCAGTCTAGCATTTAGATGGCTCTATTTGAGGCTCTTTATGGGAAAGGTGTAGGTCACCTATAGGATGGTTTGAGGTAGGTAAGGATAGGTTGATAGGGCTAGATTCAGTTCATGAGGCTGTGGAGAAGGTTCAACTTATTAGAGAAAGGCTAAAAACAGCTCAGAGTCGTAAGAAATCCTATATGGATGCGAGGAGGAGGGAGCTTAATTTTAGTGCTAATGATTGGGTGTTTTCGAAGGTATCACCCATAAAGGGAGTTATGAGGTTTGGCAACAAAGGAAAACTTAGTCTCGATATGTTGGTCCTTACAGGATCTTGAGGCGTGTTGGGTAGGTAGCTTATTAGTTGGAGTTGCATGCAGAGTTAGCTTCGGTGTATCCAATTTTTCATGTATCCTTGTTAAAAAAGTGCCTTGGTGATCCGGCTCTAGTTGTGTCGTTGGAGAGTAACGGTGTGAAGGATAGCCTTACTTATGGTAAGGTTCCAGTTGAGATTCTTGACCATCAGGTTCATAACTTGAGGGACAAAGAGTTCGCTTCAGTAAAAGCCCTTTGGAGGACTCAGCTTGTAGAGGGAGCTACTTAGGAAGCTAAAGCAGATATGATGACTAGGTAACCTCACCTTTTCCCTTCCAGTTTAGTTCCATCATGAGGTATCAGGTTCCTTCTTAGCACTTTATTCAGATTCATGTCAAGTTCATGTCTCTCAGTTCCTTTTCATGTCTTAGTATGAATGTATGTTTCATGAATTCAGTTCAGTCATGTATTTCAACTCAGAGTCAGTCACTCCATCAGTATTTAGTGTTTAGCTTCCAATTCTAGATTGCAGCTATTTCCCCCCCTTTTTAGTTCAGTTAGTCTCCATTCGAGGACAAATGTTCCCAAGGGGAGATAGGGTAATACCCCCAAAAGTCCCTAAGATTAGATTCTAGACATGAAGCAGAAAACCAATAGAAACTTGTCAAAAAATCATAGAACGGCTCATTAAATGAGGTGTCAAGTCACTTAATGAATCATTAAGTAAGTCGTTAAGTGGATTTGATTTGGAGTTTGGCACTTTTCTTCCCAGTGATTATGAGTTAGGCCACAATTCCATTAGTTAAAGTGACAATTTGTTAAGTAGGTTGCTATGAAGGACTCCGAGATGAGAATCAAAGGGTGAAGAACTTCACAGGAGGGAACTAATAAGTCGTTAAGATAGGTAATGACTCATTAGGTGGGTCGTTACCACTGGCAGAGTCTAATTTACAAATGGGATCTCAGGGTATTTTCATAACTTCCTATGATTTTAACTCCTAAATAAGGTAATTTGGGGTTTCTAATGGGGAGTATTTAAGGGTTAAACTAATCCAAAACCCTCATTCCTTTCAAACACCATAGTTTGAAGATTCATCCTGTCAAGGCTCTTAAGCAATTAGGGTTCTTCTTCTTAATTCTCTTGGATCTCAAGTCTAAGCAAGAATTCATCAAAGCCCATGTATGTGGGATCATGAATGGGAGAAATTCTTCCACCCTTATGCCCAATCTAAACTCAATTTCTTGAATTTAAGTCTCGAATAATGATTTTTATGATCTAGAGTTAGTCCCTTTTTGATGAAAAACTTTATGATCTCTTATGAATTTGATACTCTCATGATTCTATCTATGTTTTATGATTATAACTACAAGATTTATATGAAAAACTCTTATGAACCTATACTTTAAAATTATGATGATTTATTGAATTATGTATGAATTTCATAAATCTCAAGCTTATGTATCATGGTTGAATCTTCAGCATTATTTTCATGGCTAGTTCATGTATGTTAAGCAAGTTTATGAAATTTCATGATTTTAACTACCCTATGTAAAACCTATGTTTTATGATTATGATATGATGACTATGTATATTTTGGGAGTAGTATTTAACACCGAGTAGGTTGGTGTTCCAGCGCACCCAAGTCTCAGAACTATGGACCACCGTAGCTATGATGAGGTCCTCCTTGATAGTTTCTCCCATGCCCGATGGGCCCATGAGTAATAGAATTCCTTCATGATTCTTACCCTTTTCAAGGTATGAATACACCATCCAAATAGGGTTACAAGCTGGGCTCCATGTATGCTCACTTGGAGTATGTCGGTTATAAGAATCTCTCACTGTTCCATGATTTTCTACACATGTTCATGTTTATGCTTCACAAAGTTATGACTTAAGATATTTTTGCTTAATATACACTTTATGAGATTTTACTTATGATTTCAGTTATTCCACCGCCTGAACTCTGCTAGGAGTACTCAAACTGACTGGTTTTGGCCCGTTTACTCTCCCTCTTTATGTGCTTCAACTTTTCTACCTCTATCTGCTAGGAATGAATGATAAGACTGGAGAGGTATATATCTTTGATGAGCATGGCAGTCCTGCATTAATTGAATACCAAATCTGGAACTCCATTAACAAACTTGAGCATGCGAGCCCTCGGCTCAGCAACCATTTCGAGAGCATATCTTGATAGTTGAGTGAGCTTCATTACATACTACTACACTATCATGTTATTCTGTCTCAAGTTCATGAACTCAGCAGCCTTAGCTTCGCTCAATTCCCAGGGAAAGAACCTGTCCAAAAATACTGTAATGAATCCATCCCATTCTACCAGACCTACTCCATTCTGTCTTCCCTCATTCCACTACTTGTACCAAATCTGAGCCACCCCTTTCAACTGGTAGGCAGCTAGATCAGCACTCTCTATGGAGGTAACACCCATGATTTGGGTGATTTTCTCTATCTCTTCCATGAACTCCTATGGATCCTCTTCTACCTTAGACTCGTGAAAAGAGTGGGATTCATTTGCATGAAATCCCTGACCTTGGCCATAGCTGCAGACCCATTTATGTTCACTGGTACCACGACCTACTGGTTGACCTAATTGGTCATCTCTTGTGCCAGCATCTGAATGGCAGCCCGAAATTCTGCATAGGACACCTGATCGTTCTGAGGAGCAGCGGGAGCTGGTGGGCCTGGCCGGTTAGCATTACTGGTCCTCCTTCCATTTCCTCCTTTGGGAGGCATCATTATCTGAAAAAGGTAGAGCATGATTTAGGAGGATGTATTAGAGTCTAAAAGTCTATGCACGATAATATTTATGAATAAAGGGAATTTTCCTAAAAATTCCTCGTGGCCTCCTCCTCATAAGTGTTCGAGCTTCACACCCATGAAAAGGACTCTACTCGATGTGGCTTTCTGACATCCTAGGACACTCTATACCTAAGACTCTGATACCGAGTTTGTCATGACCCGAGCCTATACCCTGGACGTGACACGGTACTTAGGATCCCAAGTGACCCCAAGCTAACCCATGTCATAGCATACTATTGATACACTGAATATGGTAAGAGATCTATAAGAGAAAGCTTTATAAGGCATACTGAACAACATACTTTTAAATAAAACAAGACATCTGATAACATACTAAATAACTAACTCTATTTGAAAGCCATATAAGAACAAATGAGTTGCTGGGACAAGCCCTTGTTTAACTCTAAAGTCTGAACTAAAGTATCAAAATACAATAATTGGAAATGAAACTCCGGCCCTTGGAAAAGGAGGAATCACCACTGAAGTTTGCTGATTTTCATTGGAGAAGAACTACTGGCGATACTGAGGCTGAGAACCTACGCGTGCATCATAATACGATACAACATAAAGAGTATGCATTAGTACCGTGAATGTACTGAGTAAGTGACATATGAAGTAAACATAAAGATACTGAAAATCTGCAAGTTGATCTGACAAAAGATGCAGTAACCATAACTGGAATCATAAATACTTAAAGCATTTGAAAAGCTGATATTGTTAAGAACTAATAACTATCTAAAGGTTATATGCAGATCTTGAAAGCTAAAATATTGGACTGAACTGAAGACTATGAATGTACTGGACTAAGTTATTCTGTTGTACACTGTGGGAGATACTATAACTAACATGTAACCACGTGGGCTAGATGTGGATTCAATTTATACCCCCAATTGGAGAATGCCCACTATACCTTGCCAGGGTATAGTAGTTGAGCTGGGTGATCATAGTCTAATGTCTATTCAAGTAATTAACCTATGGTGGCAATGTAGTTCTAAGAACATGGGTGCGCTGAACCCCGGCCCCGCTCGGTGCTAAGTTCTACTGCCACTGGAAGTTCTAATTATATCTAACTAGGCAGATAGCTCAAAACTGGTGTCCTAAGACTTAAATCAGAACTACTTGTCTGGAAGTGTTTTTAGAGTCTAAGGACCTGAAAGCAACTACGTTCCAAGACTCATCAGAGCTACTTTATCTGAAAGTGTCGTAACGGTCTAAATAATAACTAACAAACTGATAACTGGTACTACTGAGGTTACTGAATTCTTCAAGACTAAAAGTAGTAGAACTGATCAGCTGACATTTCTATAGAAAACTGAGTGTTGATTAATACTCTGAGACTGAGTAATTCAAAGACTAACTTCTACTCATGAATCTATACTAACATTGGTAATTTAAAAGGAATTATTCTGTCAAAGTATATTCATGTCCGAATTCTCAATTAAACAAGTCCCATTCAAAATCACATCTAAAGATTAGGACTAAAATACATACTGTATGAAATGAGATACCAATCATGAATTACAACTGGCAATAATCTAGGAAAAACTCAAGAATTGTCACAACAAAGGAATCCATAAGCTATTTGAAGGAAAACCCTAGTTTCGATATTCTACAGGACTTGAACTAAGTAGATTGCTTTAAAGAATTTGGGACACAAGGGTGAGAGATATTCCCTTGCTGGAATTCCACATACCTGGAGTAGAAATTTCCCTAAGAAAAACCTGAAAATCTCATGAAAGGTAGCAGCCTTAGCCCTTGCTTTGAGAAAGCTAGCTAGAACTTCTACGTACTGAGTCTTGAGGATTGAGAGAAAAATGAGAAGGATAGTCGATCAACCCCTTTTATTCCCGCTAAATGCATTCAAAACAACGTAGTTTAGGCATCAAAATAGTAGGGTTTTACAAAAATACCCCTAGAAACTATTTTAAAAATTCTGCCCGACAGGTGGTACGACTCAACCTACAAGTCGTACAAGGATCCTACGAGTCATACTATGATCCATAGCTTCCCATGAAAATTTATCTGATTCAGCTCACCACTGGATTGTATAGCCTGTATCAACGTGCTACAAGTCGTACCATGGCTCATGGTTGCCCAGAAGTTCCACTAACCATTTCTATGAATTTTTCCACGGCTTGTCAGTGCGGTCCGTACCATGGTGGTACGAGTCTTAACATGCAATTGTGGTTCCTCTCAGTCACACTTATTGATTTCCTTGATCCCTCTATTATGAGTCCAGGTATGACTCGTACCTCTATTCTACGAATCATATTGAGGCCCTTTTCCCAATTTTCTGCATGATCAAGTTTTAAATCCAAAGACTAGTCTCAGCAATTTCTGGAGTGTTATAGTTTCATGTTTTAGACTATCTCATACTCATGATTTCAGTTTACTGTTTTACTATCATGTTTTATTTATCTTATATACTCAGTACATTTTAAGTACTGAACACATACTTTATGTTATATTGTCTCAAGATATAGGTTCGGGTGATTATTCTCAGCCCCATTATTAGATTCGCTCTTACCCCAGTTCAGCCTAGTCTCAACTTTGGGTGAGTCCTTATTATCTGAGGACATTTGTTTAGCCTTATGTTTTTATTTTATGTCTTTCAATTTCAGACGTAGCCGAGCTAGTTGGGGGCTTGACCCAACAACTCATCTTATGAATAGAGGCTCTCCAGATTATATATAAATTCTCAGCGTGTTCACTTGTAGCCCCGTTTATGTTTTATGGTATCTTAGACTTCCGCTCATGCTTTATATTTGATTTATTTTGCTTAGTGTATACTTATGTTATGCATGTACCATGGGTTAGCTTGGTGTCATTCGTGGTTCTAGGTCCCGTATTGATTCAGGGGTCTATACGCGGGTCGTGGCACTAGATATACCAAAAGTTATGAATTAGTTACTTGAGTGGACATAGACTATTTCTAGTTCTAGCCCTTAAATGAAGCTTGAATCGAGTGAAAACTATTTCTAGCTCTAACCCTTAGATGAAAGCTCCAAATCCTCACTATTGAAGTCTTACCCAACTTACTTCTCTTTCTCAAGAAAAAACAAATTTAGAGAATTCAATTAATATTTGCATCCATTAATATTTAGATTAAAACTCAAAAAATGTCAATAGATCCATGCATTATAATCAATTCTAGCATCAATTAGTCAATACCCAATCAATTCTAAAGGTCCATTATTCACACACACCTCTAGAAGAGAAATTAGCTACTCATAATTAGCGGAAGAGGATTTATACCAAAGAGGAATTCCTCAAAATCATTCTTCATAATCAATTAAAATCAATTTCAAGCTTTGTATCTTCAACAGTGGTGTTCTTAATAGGAAGAAGAAGAAAGTTGAAAACTGTAGACTCTAATCTATAATATTCTCTATCTTTGTCAATATCTCTCCTCTTCTCCAAATAAGGTAAAAATCTATATATTATTCCTTTCACAGATTCCCAAAATTCCTTTGGAAGCTTCCTAAGTGCGTACTTGTCTTCTGGATGATTTTTCCCTTTGGAGGAAGCTTAGTTCACTTGCGTTGGCGCCTGCATTTCGCAAGTGCCACTAGCGGCACTTGGGTGCAACGCAAGTCCAAGGAAGTCTTCTCTTACCTCTTCCTGCGTGGAACTTGCGGACAGCAGGTACTAACTTGTGGCACACAGGTCGATTGCCAGTAAACTTTCAGCTCTTCTTGTGTGGCACCTGCTAGACATAGGTGCTGACTTGTAGCACGCATGTCACTTGTTGTTCCTTCGACATATTACTTTAAGTTCAAATCCTTCATCATCTTTGTTTCTAATAAATGCCTGCACATTAGAGAATAAAGGCATAAAATCCTTCTAAATTGTATTAAAACAAATCAATAACTCATGCTTAAGAGATATATAAGTTGGTAAATTACCAACTCATCACTCCTTAGCTAGGGCAAGGGAAACACTCTCAACTGACGAGGACCCCTTATCCTATGGTGGCATGTAGTTCTCAGACGTGGATGTGCTGAACCTCGACCTACTCAGTGTTAAATACTACTCCCAAAACTTAAATAATACTTATAATCATACTTGAAATATGATAGGTTTTTCATGGACTAGTTTAAAATATGATAGATTCATAAACTGCTTAACATATGTGAACTTGCCATGAAAAGAATGTTGAAGATTTAGCCACGATACATAAGCTTGATATTCATGAGATTCATACATACTTGAGCAAATCATTCCAACATGAAAATACAGAATTGTGAGAGTTTTTCATAGAAATCATATAATCATAATCATAAAGCATAAGTAGAATCATGAGAGAATTAAATCCATAAAAGATCATAGAGTTTTTCACGAAAAGGGTCTAATCTTAGAAACTCATGAGAATAATAATTGGGGGCTTGAAGAATTGAATTCATGAAATTAGACTTGAGATTGGGCATGAGGGTGGAAGAAATTGCCCATTCATGATCCCACAAACATTGGCTTTGATGAATTCTTGACTAGACTTGAGACCCAAGAGAAATTGAGAAGATGAACCCTAGCTTCCTTAAGAATCCTTGAGAGTTTGATTTCTCCATCTATGGTGTTTGGAGAGGAATGAGAGTTTAGGCTAAGTTTAACCCTTAAATACCCTCCTTAGAAAATTCATAATGACCTAGTTTAGGAGTTAAAAGCATTCGAAGTTACGAAAATATCCTTGGAAACTCTCACTTAAAATCAACCCATCCAGTCATCATGACTCACACCATCAATCGTTGGTTGTCACCACTATTCGTTGAAACCATCTGTCACATGCTAGGCCAAATTGCACATCCCTGATCTTCTCACCAGAGACACTTATCACGACTTATCATTGGATACCACGAGTCATCTTATAACTCATGATCACTGGATTAATATTGCATCTTTTTTTATCTTCCATTCTACGATTCCTCACTACAGTCGTCACTTGTCACAACGACTCGTTACATCCTCTCATGGTCACTAAAATCATGTTGCACACTTTATGAACTTCATCCAACAACTCCTCATTATGACTCATTGCATGGTCCAAAGAGTCATCCTGTGACTCGTTACAATAGAACCTTTTCTGCAATGGGAACCCATGACTCATGACCATGAGTTTTCAAACCATACCATGTGTCGTGTGACGAGTCATTCTGAGAAAAATGCAGATTTTTCTGCTGGTTTCTACTCCAAGTTTAGGGTATGATATTAGGAACTTTTGGGGTGTTACATTATTTTCCGCTTGGAAATATTTGTCCTCAAATGGAGACTAACAGAGCTAAGAAATAGGAAAAAAGCTGCAAATCCCAATACTAAATACTAATAGAGTGACTGACTTTGAATTGAGATACATATACTAAACTGAATTCATGAAACATGCATGCATACTGAAACATGAGAGGAACTTGAAGGACATGAAACTGAGTAGAGTACTAAGGAAAAAACTAGTGCCTAATGTTGAAGTTGAATTGGAAGGGAAAAGCTGAGGGTACTTCACCATCATATCTACTCCGGCTTCCCAAGAAGCTCCCTCCACAAGATGATTCATCCAAAGGATTTTAACTGAAGCGAACTCCTTGTTCCTTAACTTATGAACCTGAGGGTAGTGAGGTTGTCCTTCACCTTAATGCTCTCTATAGGTACAACTAGAGTTGGATTGCCAATGCACTTTTTTAACAAAGACACGTGGAAAACTAGATATGTTGATGCTAACTCTGCGGGGAAATCTAACCCATAAGCCACATTGCCAAAATGCCTCAGAATCTTGTAAGGAACAACATATCGGGGACTAAGCTTCCCCTTCTTGCAAAACTTCATAACCACCTTCATGGTTGACACCTTTAGGAATACCCAATCATCAACTGCGACTCAAGCTCTCTCCTCCTCATGTCCGCATAGGATTTCAAATTATTCTGAGTTGTTTTCAACCTTTCTCTAATCAGCTAAACCTTCTTCATAACCTCATGAACTAATATGTCCCTATTAACGTGACCTTGCCTACCTCAAACCATCCAATAAATGATTTACATCTCCATTCATAAAAAGCTTCAAACGGAGCCATCTGAATGCTAGAGTGGTAATTGTTATTGTGGCCAAACTCAATGAAAGGTAAATGATCATCCGAATTACCCTTGAAATCGACCACACAAGCTCTTGACATGTCCTCTAGGGTCTAAATGGTCCACTCAGCCTAATTTGTCTGTGTATGAAAGTTGTGCTAAGGTTAACCAGAGTAATAAGGGCCTTCTGAAATGACTTCCAAAATTGCGAGGTGAACTGAGTACCTCTATCAGAAATGATGGACAAAGGGACTCCATGCAACCTGAATAACTCTCAAATTGAAGTCTAGCATAATCCTTGGTTGAATTTGTAGTCTTCACTAGAAGGAAATATGTTGACTTAGTTATTTGATCTATAATCACCCATATCGAATATTGTTGTCGGTTTGTTTGATGCAAAACTATAACGAAATCCATGTTTATCTCTTCCCACCTATAAGTAGAAATACTGATATCCTTAATCATACCTCCTGATCTGGTGCTCAACCTTGACTTGTTGGCAATTTGGACACTTAGCCACAAATTCTGCAATATTTTTCTTCATACAATTCCACTAATAGACTTCCCATAGATCCAAATACATCTTGGTGGCACCTGAGTGGATAGAGTATTGAGAGCTGTGAGCCTCTCTTAACATCCTCTCTCTCAAGTCATCCACATCCGGAACACATCATCGACCTTAATATCGAAGTATATCATCTCCCCTTTGGGAGAAAGTCTCCACTTTCTAATTTCGAGCTGCTTTCTTCAACTTAACCAAGATGGGATCCTCATCCTGTCTTGCCTTAACTTTTCTCACCAATGAAGATTCCAAACTATTTTGAACAATGACACCACCATCCCCTGAATTCGTAAGGCGAACCCCTAAATGGGTGAGTCTGTGGACATCACTAACCAACTCACTCTTTCCATCTTCCACATGAACTACACTCCCCGTGGAAAACCTGCTAAGAGTGTCAGCTACTATATTTGCCTTTCCGGGATGATAAAGAACACTCATGTCATAGTCTTTGAAATACTCAAGCCATCTCTTATGCCGCAAGTTTAGGTCCATCTAGCTGAACACATATTGAAGGCTCTTATGGTCCGTTAACACATCAACAAGCACTCCGTACAAATAGTGCCTCCAAATCATCAAGGCAAACACCACCACTGCTAACTCAAGGTTGTGCGTTGAGTAATTCTTCTCATAAGCCTTAAGTTGTCTCAAGAATAAGCGATGACCTTACAATGTCGCCTCAACACACACCCGAGGCCAACTCTAGAGGCATCACAATACACTACAAATCCATCTATGCCCTTTGGTAGGTTCAAAATCAGAACAGAAATAAGTCAACCCTTTAGCTCCTTGTCAGAACCCGAACATAGGCCCAGATAAAGACACGGGACAAGAAACCCCAAGAGGCTCCAATCCATGGCATGAACATAGAAGATAAGAGCATACAACAAGCGGAAATTGAAATAATAAAACATGCTTAAGCAGAAGTCTGAATACATATCAGTCTAAAATAGAGTCGACACTGACAAGTTGATATTCTACAAACTGTCTGAAAAGCCTCTAACATAACTGATGAGCTGATGGGAAAGCATCCCCAACTTGCTTGATAAAAGTTTGTAACTGAAATAACATAACAATGATCAAACAGATTGTCCTCAAAGGATGAGGATTCACCAACACTGGCTAAACAAGACTGAGGGGAAAGCAGAACTAATGGTGAGGCTGAGTCTACCCCTCGGACCTGTATCATGAAATGATACAGCATAGAATATGCAGTCAGTACTTGGAATATACCGAGTATGTAAGGTAAGTAAAAAACAGACAGTTAAAAACACGTAAGAGTTCATAAGAGTTAGACAGTCTAATCATGAGTGAATATCATAATTTAAACATAAAGGCTCAAGGTTTTCAAACCATTTATAATTTAGTCATAGTCATAATCATAAGAGAAACCTTATAAAAACATAATTTCAACCAAAGTAACATAACCATGACAATGCATAAATCATGAGGAACAATGGGAGAACTCTTCTTAACCGACACCATCATGATAGAGCTTATATGATGTCCAAACTATCTAGCTCAAGTGGAAAGAGTCATCCCAGGCTTGCCAGGAAAGGGACGTGCATGATGTGATATCACAAGGGGATCCAACGTCATATCACAACGGGATCCATGAATACATATACCTATGGTGGCACATAGTTCTGAGACCATGGGGTTTACTTGAACGCCGGGTCTGCTGGGTGCTAGACACTGCTCCCAAAAACATGCACATAAGGGTTCATATAGTAATCTTGGAATCATTCATAAAGTTTATGGCCAATAAATCATAATATATTTGATCATACTTGAAAATACATGATTATCCATGAATAATGGCCCGTGAGTTGTCCAAAAGTCATAAATTCATAAATCACGAAGAACATACATATTTGTAAAAATTCATGTATTTGACATTCATAAATCCATGAAGAGTACTTGAAGAGAAATCATATCATAAATCATCATTTAGGCTTAGGAAGATCAAAATCATAATAGAATCATAACATGACTT
Source organism: Datura wrightii (assembly GCA_035772735.1). NCBI lineage: Eukaryota > Viridiplantae > Streptophyta > Magnoliopsida > Solanales > Solanaceae > Datura > Datura wrightii. Next base: position 106,867,308 of record JASDFA010000007.1, read on the forward strand.
TTCATCGAACCTTGCATAATTTGGCACAGATTGACTAGGATTTGAAATCATAAATTATAATCAATTTAAGTATAAAATCTTCTCATATGTCTTAAAACAATATATAGAACATAAAGGGAATTGACCCATAATAATATCAAAGAGAATCCCATGAATTTGGGGTTAAAACCCCATAAGATCATCAATTTTACTTTAATACTTGAATTCATGAACATGGAGGGAAATTGGGGCATGAGAGTGAAGAGGGACTCTCATTTTCTGCTGATCACATTCCCATATCCCAAGTCTAGTCTTACGCACTTTCGAGATGTTATAATATCTCCCCTCTGGGAGCATTCGTCCTCGAATGTGGGATAAACACACTAAAAAAACTAGGGAAGTCCTATCGTTCCAAATACTGAACTTCTAAAGCTGAAAATTGACGGAGTGACTGACTCCAGACTGAAATGCATGACTAGATTGAATTCATGAATCACACATACATGCATTGACATGAAAGAAACTAGGATACATGGACTGAACATGAAATTGAATAGAGTACAAAGGAGGAAACTGATACCTCAAACTAGAAATGAATCGCAATGGAATAGGTATGGGTATCTTGTCATCATATCTGCTTCGGCTTCCCACATAGCTCCCTCAACATGTTGATTCCTCCACAAAACCTTTACTGAAGCTACTTCCTTGTATCTTAGCTTCCGAACCTGACGATCAAGTATCTCAACCGGAACCTCTTCGTAGCTAAGGCTATCCTTCACACCTATGCTCTCCACCGAAACAACCAAAGTCTTATCACCCATGCACTTCTTTAAAAGTGACACATGGAAAACTGGATATATTGAAGCCAATTCTGAGGGCAACTCCAACTCATAAGCCACCTTGCCAAAACGTCTCACAATCCTGTATGGGCCAACATAACGGGGACTAAGTTTCCCCTTCTTCCTAAATCTCATCACTCCTTTCATGGGAGACACCTTCAGAAACACCTAATCATCAACTTCAAACTCAAGTTCTCTCCTCCTCATATCCGCATAGGACTTTTGGCGACTCTGAGCTATTTCAACCTTTCCCTTATAAGCTGAACTTCTCCATAGCCTCATGAACTGAATTAGGTCCTATCAATGTAGCTTTACTGACTTCGAACTAACTAATAGGCGATCTACACCTCCACCCATAAAGAGCCTCAAACGGAGCCATCTAAATATTGAAATGGTAACTATTATTATATGCAAATTCAATGAGTGGTAAATGACTATCCCAACTACCCTTGAAATCAATCACACACGCTTTCAACATATCCTCAAGAGTCTGAATGGTCCGCTCAGCCTGACCATCTTTATGTAGGTGAAAAGTTGTACTAACCTTGATCTGAGTACCGAGTCCCTTCTGAAATGATCTCCAAAATTAGGAGGTGAATTGAGTACCTCTATTTGATATGATGGAAAAGGGCACTCCATGCAACTGAAATAACTCCCGAATATATAATTTAGCATAATCCTCCACTGAGTCGGTAGAAAATGAGTTGTTTTGGTCAACCTATCCACAATCACCCATATGGCGTCATACTGTCGACGAGTACGAGGCAACCCTGTAATGAAGTCCATATTGATTTCCTCCTACTTCCAAGTAGAAATACTAAGGCCTTGAAGTACACCTCCAGGTCTTTGATGCTCAACTTTCACCTATTGACAATTCGGATACTTTGCCACAAACTCTGGTATGTCCTTCTTCATGTCATTCCACCAATACACTTCCCGTAGGTCATGGTACATCTTGGTGGTACTTGAATGTATAGAATATCTGGAACTATGAGCCTCATGAAACATCCGCTCCCTCAAGTCATCAACACCCAGAAGACACAAAGAACCCTGATATCATAGTACACCATCTCCCCCTTGGGAGACAACCTCCACCTTATAATTCTGAGCAGCTTCCTTCAACTTTACCAAAATATGATCCTCGTCTTGCTTAGCCTTAACTTCGGTCACCAAAGAAGATTCTAATCCATTCTGAACAATGACACCACCATCAGCCAAGTCAATAAGACAAACTTCTAGTAATGCAAACTGGCGCACATCCTTCACTAACTCCTTCCTCCCCTCATCTACATGGGACGCACTCTCCATAGAAAGCCTGCTAAGAGTGTCTGCCACCATATTAGTCCTGCCTAGATGATAAAGGACACTCATATCATAAGCCTTAAGAAGCTCCAACCACCTTCTTTGACGTAGATTTAGATCCTTCTTTTTAAACACGTGTTGTAGGCTTTTATGGTCCGTAAACATACCCATATGGACCCCGTACAGATAGTGTCTCCCAATCTTCAAGGCAAATACTACTTTTGCCAACTCGATGTCGTGAGTCGGATAATTCTTTTCATGGACCTTAAGCTGCCTGGAAGGGTAGGCTATAACCTTATCACGCTGCATTAATACACAGTCAAGGCTGATCCTCGAGGCATCACAATATACCACAAACCCATCGGTATCCTTCGATGAAGTCAACACTGGTGCTAAGGTGAGTCGAGTCTTCAACCTTGGAAGCTCTTCTCACAGGCCTCTGACCATTGAAACTTCACTTTCTTTTAGGTTAACTTAGTTAAAGATGTTGCAATGGATGAAAACCCTTCAACAAACCTCCGATAGTAACCATCTAAGCCTAAGAAATTCCTGATATCTGAAGCACTAACTGGTCTAGGCCAATTCTTTACAGCTTCTATCTTTTTAGAGTCCACCTGTACACCCTCACTGGTCACCACATGACCTAAAAATGCTACTAATTTTAATCAAAACTCGCACTTGCTGAATTTAGCATAAAGCTGGTGATCCTTAAGAGTCTGTAGCACCATCCTCAAATAAGTGGCATGCTCCTCCTTACTCCGAGAGTATACGAGAATGTCATATATGAACACAATCACGAACATGTCCAAATATGGCTTGAACACCCTTTCATTAAATCCACAAAAGTTGTAGGATCATTCGTTAGTCAAAAAGAGATAACTACAAACTCATAGTGACTGTACCGAGTCTTGAAGGTTGTGTTTGGGATGTCACTCTCTCTAACCCTGAGCTGATGATATCCAAATCTAAGGTCTATCTTTGAAAAACACTTGGCACCTTGAAACTGGTCAAACAAGTCATCAATTATAGGGTGGGGATACCTGTTCTTGATGGTGACCTTATTCAACTGTCGATAGTCAATGCACATCCGGAGGGAACCATCCTTCTTCAGGACAAAGAGTACTTGTGCACCCCATAGGGACTTCCTTGGTCTAATAAAACCATTGTATAAGAGATCCTTCAACTGCTCCTTCAACTCTTTTAGCTCAGCTGGAGCCATTTTGTAAGGAGGAATAGATATAGGTTGCGTATTGGGAAGAAGGTTGGGGCCAAATTTGATCTCCTGCTCAGGAGGAATTCCTGGTAGATCATCGGGAAACACTTCTAGATATTCGCACACTAGTCGGGGTTTCAGATGTAGGATCCTTAACCCAAACTATATCGTACACGCAACCCTTAGAAATCAACCTTCTGGCCTAAAGGTAGGAAATGAAGCGACCTACAGCCATAGCTGAACTATCCTTCCACTCTAGGACTGGCTCACCCGAAAATCATAACTCTACCGCATGGGTTCTATAATTCACTGAGGCATAACATGCATGTGGCCAATCCATGCCAAAGATAACATCAAAATCTGTCATTTCTAGCTCTACTAAATTTGTTGAGGTGACTTTCGAAGAACTGTGATAGGGTAATTTCTGTACACCCATCGAGCTATAACTGAATCACCAACTAGAGTAGTGAATAAGAAGGGTTCAGATAGGATTTCAGGATTGACTCTGAAACTACTAGTGACATAGGGCATCACAGAAGATAAAATAGCCCCTGGGTCTAACAATGCATATACATCAAAGTGGAATACTCATAACATACCAGTGACTACATCTGGTGAAGCCTCCTGCCCCTAACGAGATGTGAGGGCATAAAATCTATTCTGGCGCTAACCACCACCTGCACTGGTGGACGCACCCTGCTGAACTGGGCGTGCTGGTGCTGCTGCTGAACCGGTAGCTTGAGTATGGCCCTTACCATCACCCCGCCTAGCCAATAGAAACTCCTAGTGCCTATGCCCAGATCTACCATATCCGAAGCAGATATCTGATCCAATCAAGCACTCCCCTATGTGATTCTTGCCACACTTCCCGCAGAACAGAAAGGTACGCTGTACCTGCATGCTCTTCTGTCCCCTCAAACTTGATGCTCTACTCCCTAGTCACCCTGTGATCTAGATGGAGCACTAGCCGATGATGGCGATGGAGCTAATAACCTCTGATAGGACTACTGACGATTTCTGCCTCCCGACCTCTATTGGGAGAATCCAAAATTATTTGTCCTGGCCCTCTTGGCCTCCTTCTTCCTCAAATGGACTACCTCCATTTGTTGTGCATACAAAACCAATCTAGGAAAGTCGATGTCCTAATGAAGCATAGCGGTCCTACAATCCTTGACCAGGTTGTCCTCTACTCCATGCACAAACCTGCTCACCCGAGCTCTCTGATCAGCCACCATATCTTGTGCATATTTGGACAAGCAAGTGAACTCTAAGGCATAGTCCTAGACTGTCATAATATTCTGCCTCAATTTCACAAACTCAGTTGCCTTGATCTCTCTCATCTCTCGGGGAAAGAACCTATCAAAGAATGTGTTGAGGAACTCATCCCAACCAATGCGACCCGCCCCAACTGCCCTGCTATCCTTCCACTATCTGAACTACATATAGGCCCCTTTCAACTGATAAGAGGCTAGCTCTACGCACTCCTCTCCTGCCACCCCCATAATTTGGGTGATCTTCTGGATTTCATCAATTAACTAGTATGAATCCTCGTCTACCTTCAAGCCGAGGAACTCTGGAGGGTTCCTCCTAAGAAAGTCCCTGACTCTTGTCGTTGTTGTATTCCCATTCTGGGGAACATGCGCTACCGCTTGCTGGTTGACCTAGGCAGTCAATGCCTTTGCCAACATCTAGATGGTTCCCTAAACTCTGCATGGGCAACCTGCTCAGGCACATGATCCTCGGGGGATGGTGGGGCCAGCTGGTGCCCATCCCCATTGCCATTGTCATGACCATTTCCATTTTTTTTCCTTATTCCGTTAACTCGACAAGGAGGCATGATTCTGCAAACATGTATAGCACGAGTTAGAAGGATAGAGAGACATTTCATCGCATGACATAGATCATGAAAGAAGGGAAATTTCCTAAAACGTTTCATAGCCTCTTCATAATAAGTGTGGCACGCTTCACACCCATGAAAAAGACTCTACTTAATGCGGCTTTCAGACACCCCAGGTCACTTCAAATCCTAATGCTCTGATACCAAGTTTGCCATGATCCGAACATAGGCTCGGATAGAGACACGGGACAAGAAACACCGAGAGGCTCCAAGTCGACCCATGGCATGAACATAGTAGCTAAGAGCATACAACAAGTGGAAAATAATATAATAAAACATGATTAAGTGGAAGTCTAAATACATATCATTCTAAAATGGAATCAACACTGACAAGCTGATATTTTATAAACTGTTTGAAAAGCCTCTAACATAACTGATGAGCTGACGGACAGCATCCCCAACTAGCTCGATAAAAGTCTATAACTAAAATAACATAACAATGATCAAACAAAATGTCCTCGAAGGATGAGGACTCACCAACACTTGCTAAACAAGACTGAGGGGAAAGAAGAACTAAAGGTGCAGCTGAGCTTGATCCCTCGGACCTATATCATGAAACAATATAGCATAGAGTATGCGATCAGTACTTAAACTGTACTGAGTATTCAATATAAGTAAAAATATACAGTTAAAAATACATAAGAGTTCATAAAAGTAGGACAGTCTAATCATAAGTGAATATCATAATATGAATAAAAGGGCTCAAGGTTTTCAAACCATTCATAATTTAGTCATAGTGATAATCATAATAGAAACCTTATAAAAACATAACTTGAGCCAAAGTAACATAACCATGACAATGCATAAATCATGAGGGACAATAGAAGAACTCGTCTTAACTGACACCATCATGATAGAGCTTACATGATGCCCCAACTATCTTGCTCAAGTGGGCAGAGCTGTCCCAGGATTTCCAGGCAAGGGACGTGCATGATGTGATATCACAAGGGGATCCATGAATATATATACCTACGGTGGAACGTAGTTTTGAGACCACAGGGTTTACCTGAATGTTGGGTCTACCCGGTGCGAGATACTACTCCTAAAAACATGCACATGAGGGCCCATATAGTAATCGTGGAATCATTCATAAAGTTCATGGAAAATAAATCATAAATACTTGAAATACATGATTAGACATGAATAAGGGCTCGTGAGTCGGCCAAAAGTCATAAATTCATAAATCATGAAGAATATGCATATTTGTGAAAATTCATGTATTTGACATTCATAAATCCATGAAGAGTACTTGAAGAGAAATCATATCATAAATCATAATTTAGGCTTAGGAAGATCAAAATCATAATAGAATTATAACTTCACTTTTCATCAAACCTTGCATAATTCGGCATAGATTGACTAAGATTTGAAATCATAAAATTATAATCAATTTAAGTATAAAACCTTCCCATATGTATTAAAACAACATTTAGAACATAAAGGGAATTGACCCATAATCAAATCAAAGAGAATCCCATGAATTTGGGGTTAAAAACCCCATAAGATCATCAAATTTACTTTAATAATTGAATTCATGAACATGGAGGGAAATTGGGGCATGAGAGTGAAGAGGGACTCTCATTCACAACCCTACATAACTGGGTAATCTGATCTTACACTCTCCTTTGAAAGCCCAAAGGAATTGGAGAAGAAATTGGAGAGTTCTAGGCTTGAGTTTTTCAAAGAGAGATCTCTACTCATGCATGCATGGGAGTTGAATGAATTAGGATAGGTTTACACCTCTTCAGATCCTCCTAACATAGCTTAAAATGATGTAGTTTATGACCTTAGAGCTTAGGATTTATGAAAATACCCTTAATGAAAAATATGGAAATTAAACACTGTCAGGACCACGAGTCGTATGTCCATACCAAGACTCGTGGTTACCATCCGTTACTTCCTTCCAAACTTTCGTAGTTCTTAGGCCTTAGAACGACGACTCCACAGTACGTGTCGTTACTTGACACAATGAACTATTATGTCCTCTCGTCGACACCACTAACTCCATAAGTAAAGCTTCTGAAACTTCCATCACAACTCAATTGATGAATCGTACCACCAAACCACGGCTCGTTGGACCTATCCATTGCCTCTGCGCCAACTTTTACTGCACCTCCTCACGGGTACATACCACAACTTTTTGTTCCTTACAACGATTTATACCAAGACTCATACCATCCAACCCTGGTACCTAAGAGACAAACAACGACTTCAAACCATGACCCATTACATCACACAACGGCTTTTCTCTGGACTAGTTACTACTAAGCCTCCTGCTGCAGGTTTTGACCACGAGTAGTACCACGAGTTGTTACTCCTTCACATGACTCGTACAACGAGTCATTCTGAGTCTTTTTCAAGCATTTTCTTCTAATCACATTCCCAAATCTCAAGTCTAGTCTTATAAACTTCTGGAGTGTTACACTCCTGAAAGCTTCTCGCACAAGCATCATACTATTGAAATTTGACCTTCTTTTGAGTCAACTAGGTCAAAGGTGAGGCAATGGATGAAAATCTCTCTACAAACCTCTTGTAGTAGCCAACTAATCCTAGAAAGCTTCTAATATAGGTAGCATTTACAAGTTTAGGTCAGTTCTTCCTGGCCTCAATCTTTTGAGAGTCTACCTGCACACCCTCACTAGACACCACATGCCCAAGAAATGCAACTGACATAAGCCAGAACTCACAATTGCTGAACCTACCAAATAAATGACGGTCCTTAAGAGTCTACAGCACAATCTTCAAATGAGCAGCATGCTCCTCCTCACTCTGAGAGTATACCATGATATCATTTATGAAGACAATGACGAACATATCCAAATACTGTTTGAACACCCTGTTCATCAAATCCATAAAAGTTGTAGGAGCATTCGTTAGTCCAAAAGATGTAACTACAAATTCATAGTGACCATATCGAGTCTTGAAGGCTGTCTTCGGAATGTCACTCTCTAACCCTGAGCTGGTGATAGTTGGATCTAAGCTATATCTTCAAAAAGAAACTATCTCCCTAAAGTTAATCGAACAAGTCATCAATCCTAGGAATGGGATACTTATTCTTAATAATGACTTTGTTCAACTAGCGGTAGTCGATGCACATCCTAAGAGAACCATCTTTCTTTCACACAAAAAGGACTGGACATCCATGAGGACTTAATAGGCTTGATGAAACCCTTATCTAAGAGATCCTTCAACTGTTTCTTCAACTCCTTAAGCTCAGCTGGAGTCATTAGATAAGGAGGAATGGATATGGGTTGCATATCAGGGAGAAGGTTGATCCTTAACCCAAACATAATGATATACACAACCCTTGAAAATCATTTTCCTGGCCTTAAAATAGGAGACAAAGTGACCTAAAGACACTGTGGAACTACCTTTCCACTCTAGGACTGGTTTACCCATAAATCAAAATTCTACTATTCGGGTTCTACAGTTGATTGAGGAATAGCATCATGTGCTCTACTAGATCAGTTGAGGTGACTTCCTAGAGAATTGTAACTGGGCAATTCCTGTATATCCTCCGTGCTAAAACTGACTCATCGATAAGAATAGAGGCTGAGGAAGATTCTAAGAGGATTTCTGAACTGACATCGAAACTAATAGCAGCGTAGGGAGTCATGAAGGATAACATGGCCCTTGGATCTAGCAATGCATAAACATTAAGGTGAAAAACTCATAACAAACCAGTGACCACATCTGGTGAGCTCTCTTGCTACTGGTGTGATAAAGTTCATAGAAATGATTTTGGCATTATCCACCACCTACACTAGATGATGCGCCCTGCTGGGATGGGCGAACTGCCAAAACTAGTGAAGAGGTGGTTGGGGCACGGCCTCTACTATCACCCGACAATCTCCAGATCTTTGTGTGGGTATAACACACCTGAAACAAGTATCTAAACCAACTAAGCACTCTCCTGGGTGTTTCCTACCACACTTCTTGTAAGTTAGGAATGTGCTTCCTCCAGACATGCTCCCCCGAGTCTTAGAGCCTGGTGCTCTACTCATCTGATCACCTCTTGTCCTGGATGAAACACAAGCTGACAATGGAGATGAGGCTGATGACCTCTGATGGGATTGTGAGAGATGCCCATCACCTGTCCTCTGCTATGAGAACTTAAAGTTCCCTATCCTAGCTTTTTTGGTCTCCCGCTCGTTCTTCTTCAACTTCTTCTTCTAAATCTGCTAGGCATGAATCATGAATCGACAAATATCCATGTCACTAATAAGCATCCCAGTCCTGCACTCCTTGACCATTAAATCTAAGACTCCTGTTATAAACTTGCTTATGTGAGCCCTTGGCTGGGCCACCATCTCCTAAGTATACTTGGACAACTGGGTGAACTTCAAGGCATACTCCTGAATCGTCATATTGTTCTTTTTCAGGTTGATAACCCTGCAACCTTTACTTCTCTCATTTCCCAAGGAAAAAACCTATCCAAGAAAGGTATCACAAACTCATCCCAATCAATAGGAGTTGGCCCTGGCCTATGACCTTTGATCTTGGGCAGATTTATATGCCCAAGTGATACTCAAACGTATCATTTTTACCTTGTTTGTTGTGCAATGTGTATATAATATCATGTATTTGGTAATAAAATGCGAATTTATACTAACCAACATGATTAGCATTTGTTTTGCAGGATAATGTGATTTTGAGGAGCTAAAATGTGTGTTGGAACTATGTCGGAGTTGGACTGGGATGCGAGCGTGGAAAAGGCCTTGGATGGCACATTTTACAGTGGCTCCGCGATGGAGCCGTGCCACGCTGCCATCGCGGTAGCACACTGCCTGGGCAGAAATAAAATTGGCAATTTCCAGTGTGCCTGCGCGTCAGCTCCGTGGCACGGAGATAGGCCTCCGCGATGGCCTCCGTGCCACGTTGAGGCCAATTATCCGGACCCTGCAATTTCCAGAGAGGGTCCGCGTCCACGCCGTGTCACGGAGGCAGTGCTCCTCGTTGGCCTCCGTGACACGTTGCTTGTTATTCCGGGAAAAATTTCCCACTAGTATAAATAGCACACTTAGGTTATTTTTAAAAGGGGGTTTTTTTAGTTTTAGTTTTTTAGCCTGAGTTCAGAAGTGGAGAGCAGGAACGTGGTTTTGTGGCAGTTGAAGAATAGAAAAGATAAGAGTTTTCTTCTCTTCCCTTCTTCTTTCCTTCAATTGTATGCATGATTAACACTCATTCTAGGATGATTAATCCAAGAATGAGTGGCTAATTCCTTTCTTGCTGAGGTTTTGAACTTGTGTAATGAATGTTGGTAATAATTGATATGGTTTTTTCTTCTTCTTGCATGTTTTTCTATTAATTCTTGTGTTTATTACATTATTGATTGGCCACCATTAATGTATATCTAAAAAGTCCAATTTCACTCGAGAGAGCATGAAATTGGGAAGTTGTGAATTAATAGGGTATTGTTCTTAACTTGATTTGGGAAAATTGGGTTTTGATGTGCTTTCTTGATAGAAATATACTTGAAAGTCGTATTAGTCAATTTAGGAACCGGAATTGGAGTGTTAGGTCATAAATTGCATTTGATCACAGAAATGTAGACGGATGGTTTATGATTCTAAAGTGAAATTAAATACGGAAGTTTTAATTTCTAGGTAAACGTTCTTGGCTAGCAATATGAAGAAGAGGATGACCAAATTATCATGATTATCAAGTTCATTACTCGTTCTTAACCTTGGCATGTGCATATCCATTGTCTAAATTCAACGTAAATAGTAGTTATTAATTTCAGTATATAATTAGTTTAGAAACAAAACTCACTCAAATCTTGGTTGGATTGTTGTTAACATAGTTAGAAATAGAATAGAGATATAGTAAACTAGGCAGTTTTGCATATCTAGAGCAGCCTCCTTGGATCGATACTTGGCTACTTAGCCACTTTATTACTTGTTTGACCACGTACACTTGCGTGTCGGTTTTTAATATATACCGAGCAGCGATACGCGCGCAACAAGTTTTTGGCGCCGTTGCTGGGGAGGCTAGGCGATTTGTAAAATTGTGTTTAGTGTAAATTTACTGTATTTGTATTTTTATTTTCTTAAGTGTTAACAACTTGGTCTTAGCCTGTATTTTGCAGATTTTTATTTCTGTGAACACTGGCAAGGGACAAGGAGCTGGTGGAATCTTACTTAGAGCCAGAACGTGAATTGCACAGTCAACGTAGAGAAGCTCTTCGGAAGAAGCTGCAGTTGCTCAAACAGTCTATGATGGAGCAAACAAATCCACCAGTTGTGCGGGCAGTGTTAGTGCTCGAGGAAGTAGCAGTCAGGCCGGTTCACGAGGTGGCAATCCCACACGCTAATAATGTACATTCCAGCATCCGCAAACCAGAGCCTGGGGGGAGATTTGAGTTAAAGCAAAATATGGTGCAACTTTTGCACACTAGCGGGCAGTTTACCGGTCTCCCTCACGAAGATCCGCAACAACATCTCCAGAACTTCTTGGAGATAAGTGACACTTACATCCCCGCTGGAGTGTCACCTGATTATGTTCGGCTCACCTTATTTCCATTTTCCTTACTTGGTGAAGCCAAGAGGTGGTTAAAAGCTGAACCACCCAACTCTATATCAACGTGGGATGATCTTGCAAGGAAGTTTTTGATCAGATTTTTCCCTTCAGGTAAAACAGCTAAACTTAGAAGTCAGATTCTAAGTTTTAAACAGAGGGAAGGAGAAAATCTTTATCAAGCCTGGGAAAGATTCAAGTCCATGTTGCGAGACTGTCCTCATCATCATCAGTCAAACGAGGTATTGGTACACACTTTTATTGAGGGTTTGGAACCCCACACTAAAATTTTGTTAGACTCAGCAGCTGGAGGGCAAGCGCTGGAGAAGACTTATGAGGAGCTGTACACTTTGCTCAACCGAATTTCACAAGGCAATCCGGAATGGAATGCAGATTCGTCAAGAGGTGGAGCAAGGAAAGCAGCGGGAGTGCTTGAAGTGGATAGATTCAAAGCTATCGCTGCACAGATAGCTGCTTTGCAAAATCAGTTAAACACTCACTTCAGCAATATGAATTTGAACCAGACTTCAGCCTCAGTCAATGCAGTCCAACAGATGTGGTGTGAAGTGTGTGGTAGTAGTGAGCATTCAGCTGAATGCTATGGTGCAAATCCTGATTCTGTCAACTTTGTGGGCAATGCACAGAGGAATCAACAGCAGTTTGGTGGTGGCTACAACTCGAACTGGAGGAATCATCCAAATTTTTCGTGGGGTAGCAACAATCAACAAGGCCAGGGTTCAGGGCAGGGTATGCACAGAAACCAAGGAGGGCAACAAGGCTATCAGAATCAGTTTAGAAATCACAATGCCCCTCCTCCACCACCATCACCGACTATTGAGGAAATGTTCAAGACCATGATTGCCAACCAGGCACAATTGCAGGCTGACTATGTCAAACTGGCGGCCGAAGTAAAGAACAATCAATTGGCAACCAAGGCTCTTGAATATCAGTTTGGGCAATTTGCTAGTGCCCAAAATACTAGACCAAGGGGAGGACTACCTAGCGACACGGATCCCAATCCTAAGCAGGTAAATGCAGTGACCACGAGGAGTGGTTTACAATTAAAGGAGGTGGAACCGGAAAGATCGCCTCAGAAGTCAGGAGCAGCAGATGTTGAGGGAGAACAAACCTCAGATACGGGGAAGACCAAAGAAGCTGAACCAGCAAGGCCTCCACCCCCGTTCCCTCAACGACTTAAGAAACACAAGGAGGAGGCGTGTTTCCAGAAATTCATGGAGGTACTTAAACAGGTACATGTTAACTTACCTCTTATTGATGTCTTGCAGGGTGTGCCAAAATATGCAAAGTATATCAAAGACATCGTGGCCAACAAAAGTCGCTTGACTGAGTATGCCACGGTGGCTTTAACGGAGGAATGCACATCCCGTATTCAGAACAGGTTGCCCACTAAACTGAAGGATCCTGGAAGTTTTACTATCCAGCTGACGATTGGGCAAAGTATCCGAGCTCGTGGGTTATGCAACTTGGGGGAAAGTATAAATCTGATGCCATCTTCGGTATTCAGAAAGTTAGGGCTAGGGAGTCCTAGACCTACAACAGTGATCTTGCAGCTAGCAGACAGGTCTTTAGCTAAGCCGGATGGCATTGTTGAGGATGTGCTAGTGCAGGTAGGCTCCCTCATTTTTCCGGTAGATTTCATTGTTCTGGATTTTGAACCAGATGCGGAAGTCCCATTTATTTTGGGACGACCCTTTTTGGCAACCGGAAAGGCATTGATTGATGTAGCTGCGGGTCAACTCACAATGCGAGCACACGACAAGGTTGAGGTGTTCGATGTGTATAAGGCACCTAAGCTCCCGACTGTCTATAAGGAACTCTCGGTGATCAACGTGATTGATCATGGGAATGCAAATGGATTGAGTGATTCCCGAGAGTTACTAGGTAGGCCACCAGACAAGGTTGAGAACTACTGGGGAGATGACCATGATCGGGACAAATTGTCCATCTCCCTAGTAGACACGTGAGCATAAAAGTTGTCGAGCCGCGACGTTAAACCAGGCGCTGCACGGGAGGCAACCCGTGAAAAATATTTTTCTTTCTTTTTCGTTAGTGTAAAGTTTTTATTTTATTCTATTTTCTTTTCTTTTTCTTGACTAGTCTTAGATTTGCGTTTTATTTAGTAAATTTTTTTTTATTTAGTAATTTAGTAAATTTTTTATTTTTTTTTAGTAGGGAATCTATTAATTTAACCAATTCTTCTTTAATGAGGTGATTTTCAGGTATACTGGAGGAAAAATACTTGGAATCGAGGAAACGAGGCGAGGTATGAAAAATAAAATTTGATGGTGAAAGAGAGCACTGGCGCGTTGGCGCCGTGTCACGGAGGCAATGCTCCGCGTTGACCTCCGTGACACGTTGAAGGCAAATCTGGAATTTTTTAAAATTCCAGTAAGCCAACGCGTTGGCTCCGTGTCACGGAGGAGGGGCTCCGCGTTACCCTCCTTGACACGTTGCCCTTATCCCAGTGCCGGGTCACACCGGGTTTCCCGGTGACCCGCGTGTTTCCTTTAAATAAACCCCCAATTTTCGCCCATTTTCCCCCATTCCCTATACCCTCCGCGACAAAAACACCCATTCCCCTACCCCCAAGCTCCGTGCCACGTTAAGAGGCAAGGAAAACGTCAAGTTTTCATCGATTCTTCAATTCCAAGGTATGTTTTCATCGTCTATCTCAATTTTTTGGCGATTTTTGTCAATTTTGAGCATGTGAGGTGAGATATATCACCCTAGGCAGAAATTAAACATGACGTGAATTATTTTGTGATTGATTATGATTGGATTGTTGTAGTTGACGTTTGAACTTATCGATTAATTGAATAATTTAATGTTGATTATCGAAGTGAATTCTAGGGCTTGGGGTTGTTGAATTTTAACTTGGGTAACTTGATAGTTTAATGAAATGGATGCCGGGGTGTGTTTATTATTTGAGATAAGTCGTGGTAACTATTGTATAATTGTTGAAAGTCGACTAATTCTCGAATTTTTGTGGGAAAGTGCATAATATGTGAATTGGTTGAATTGCTTAGATTAGTTGTATATAATAGGTTTGTATTGGTGTTTTTATTTTGTTGTTGTTAGTGTTGCTAAGTGCTATGGGTGAATAGCGGTCGATAGTAGGATTGGGTTAGCTGTATGAAGTCTGAGTAGTTCGCTAGCCGTTATGCTGTCGAATTTTTGTGAACGCACTAAGCAATATGTTATAGTTGATTGTGTTTGGGGTGTAAATAGAGCTATCCTTGCCCAAAATGTTGTAAATATTGTTAAAGACTAAGTGTGGGGTAAATTTTGTTTAACCCGACCTTAGCCGAAGCTAGCAAGTTTTTAGCTTAACGTTGTGCTTGTTTGTGTAAATTGACAGGTACAATGGTCAGCCGACAAGATAAAGGCAAGGGTGCTTCAACCTCAGGCACCGGCAGAAAGAGAATGAGACTGGGCACTGCTGTCCCAGCTGCACCTGCTGTTCCACGCGGTCAACACCGCCGATACGGGACACGATGGGTCATCGATGAAGGGAAGAAATGGTACGCAAAGCATAAGGAGAACAAGTACTTCCCGGAGGAACATATTGCAAGGGAACCACTTGCACAGGAGTTCCCTCGCATTGTACAGAAGATTGAGGCAGCTGGGCTCAGCTTTATTTTTCAGCAGCCCAAGGAGTGCAACCTTCACTTGGTCCGGGAATTCTACGCCAACTGGAACCCGGCCATCAGGAGCCATACTATTAAAAGAGGACAGATTGGCACTCTGGAACCCCAGCAGCTGAATGCCATCGTTGGAGCGCGGGACACAGACGCCCACGTTCTCCGCCAGCTCAACATCACCCCACCGTACGCCGATATCAGACGTACGTTGTGTGGGGCTCGATCCACAGCCCGATGGAGCAGACACAAAGAGAGGGGTTACCATAAGACTCTGCCTTATTCGCAGATGAACAGGGAGGCAAGAATCTGGCTAAAAATGGTATGTTCGTGTTTGATCCTAGGAGTGCATATGACAGACGTGACCCGGGACCGTGTCTGCCTGGTGTATGCCCTTATGAAAGGTCTTGAGATTAATGTGGGGACGGTCATAATATCCACCATGAAGAGAGCCATACTACACCAGGGCCACAGATACGGGTTTGGCGGACTCATCACCACCTTCCTCCGAGGCCTCGACATTGAGGAAGAAGCCTTGGATTACATTCCGCAGTTGGAGCAGAGGGCCCTTGATGTGACAAAGACCAAGGCCCCCGACACTACACACGGACCGGTGCTGACTCTGGGCGAGCGACATGCTCGTGACGACCAGTATATGGCCCGTATGTTCGGCATGCAGATGCTGCAGCTACGGATAGGTGGGAGACCAGCCACCGAGGATGAGTTATGGCAGTTGGAGCTGGACTACCCCTTTGGCGAGAACGCCAGAGCTTTATGCAAGGTGGGGCCAGCCTTTGTGGAGCCGACTGATGACGACGTCCCTACTGATGAGGAGACACGTCGTGAGGACTCTGATGTAGAGTCCGATGACGACGATGGAGCCGATTCGGATATGGGCGACGAGGCCGCAGCACCGGATGAGGAAGTCGAATATTTCGACTGAACAGGGAGTTCCGCCACCCATATGTTGTGCTTTGTATTGTTGTGAACACTAGGGACAGTGTTCGATTTAAGTGTGGAGTGGGGAGTAGTTAGGTGCTGGGTCATAGGCTCTAAACTTGCTGTATAATTTTTCCTTGACGTTTATGTATGTCTGTGCTTTCCCTGTTGTTGTGAACTGATTTTGTGATCTATGTGTATATATTTGTGTTGTGGCTGATGATGTGTGTTTTGAAAGTTATGGTTGCCTTTGTAAATATTTTGTAAATTTTGTAAATATTTTTTTCTATCGATATGATCGATATTTTTCAAAATTTTTGCGAAAAGATTTTGCATTTATCAACATAGTTTGCAAATATTTTCTATCGAAATGATCGATGTGTTGCAAAAATTTTGAAGTTTTATTTTTGGGTTTCTCGGAGTTTGTTTTCGGTTCTTTTACCGAGAATAGTCCCATTGAACCGATGTCATAGTTAGTGACCGTTCCCTATGATGGATGGATGACGACCGTCTTAAGGGAAATGTAGTCGATAGGAGTAGATGTTTTGTTTTTAGTTTCTTTGGTGGATTGCATCAATAAACTGTAGTTGCTTATGGTTGCTAAAATCTCGTTGCGTGTTGTAATTGATGTTCGAAATGTGAAAATGATTCGGTTGAAAGCATGCAATTGTGTAAATATGTTGAGTTACCTAGGCTATAGAATTTGGTTCATTATGATTGAGGCTTAATTTGAATTCATGTAATTGACTAATTAAAGAGTCTGTGAATGCATCTTGATTCGAGCATGTGCATGAAGTGTGAAGTGAGGTTTTGCTATTCCATGTCATTGTGAATTGTCTAGAACTTGCCTGGTGTGTATACAAAACGAAATGAAGGAGGTGTAGTGTTGGAAAGGATGTAGGCATTTCTTTGTTTTAACCGTTAGTTTCCATTTTTTTCTTGTCAAATTCTACCTTTTTATATGTTGTATACCCTAGTCAGCCCGTTGAGCCTTTAGCCGATTTCTTTCTTTTGTCCAGAATTGTATGAACTAAGCTTTATTCCTTCTTTTCATTAGCCTTAAAGTCTTTAAGAAGCTCTTAAGCGCTTATAAAGGACAGAAAATGTTTCCCAAAGTGTTAAAGAGTGAAAAGAGTGAAAAGAAAAGAAAAGCAAAGTGAGGAAAGAAAAGGTGATGTTGAAGAGGCACCCATTGTAATTAAATGAAATTGAGGGTACATGAAAACCTTCTATTTTGTGTCAAGTGTGCCTGATGAAATGGGCTGTATGAAAGTAAACCAGCATGAATGGGAGAAAAAGAGAAAAGAGAGGAACAATGTCCATGAGTCGATGGGAATGAGTTGAAAAGGCGCTTAAGGATGCTAGCGACTATTATTGGCTAATCCAATATATATATACTAAATCCATAGCCCAGTTACAACCCATTAAAAGTCCTATTTGATCCTACATTGCATATCTTTATATTAGTGGAGTAATACACTAAGGGCAAGCCTATGGGTCATGACATGATGCATGTGAATTCTTTTGGGAGAGAGAGTGAAATTAATTTTTATATGCCCCTACTTGCATGTTTGTGTGCTGCATGAACATAAAAAGGGGAAGTTTCTCTCGAGTTGTGAGGGTACATGCTTGATGAAAGATTGATTTTCGTGTCGGATTTCTTGATTAGTTGATTTGCATGAGTTTGCCGATATCAAGAATCAATTCTTAAAAGTCTAGGAAGCCTCGATGTATTAAGGTCATTGTCTTGTACGACCAAGCATGTTTTCTTGATGATTTGCAAAAAATCGAATAATCGGTATGACCGTAGCGTAAAATGGTTGCACCATAGTGACAAAGGTTGAGATGTGATGTGCATGATTTGTGTATGTGTTGTTCGAGGACGAACAAGGATTTAAGTGTGGGGTAAGTGATCTTGGGCAGATTTATATGCCCAAGTGATACTCAAACGTATCATTTTTACCTTGTTTGTTGTGCAATGTGTATATAATATCATGTATTTGGTAATAAAATGCGAATTTATACTAACCAACATGATTAGCATTTGTTTTGCAGGATAATGTGATTTTGAGGAGCTAAAATGCGTGTTGGAACTATGTCGGAGTTGGACTAGGATGCGAGCGTGGAAAAGGCCTTGGATGGCACATTTTACAGTGGCTCCGCGATGGATCCGTGCCACGCTGCCATCGCGGTAGCACACTGCCTGGGCAGAAATAAAATTGGCAATTTCCAGTGTGCCTGCGCGTCAGTTCCGTGGCACGGAGATAGGCCTCCGCGATGGCCTCCGTGCCACGTTGAGGCCAATTATCCGGACCCTGCAATTTCCAGAGAGGGTCCGCGTCCACGCCGTGTCACGGAGGCAATGCTCCGCGTTGGCCTCCGTGACACGTTGCTTGTTATTTCGGGAAAAATTTCCCACTAGTATAAATAGCACACTTAGGTTATTTTTAAAAGGGGTTTTTTTTAGTTTTAGTTTTTTAGCCTGAGTTCAGAAGTGGAGAGCAGGAACGTAGTTTTGTGGCAGTTGAAGAATAGAAAAGATAAGAGTTTTCTTCTCTTCCCTTCTTCTTTCCTTCAATTATATGCATGATTAACACTCATTCTAGGATGATTAATCCAAGAATGAGTGGCTAATTCCTTTCTTGCTGAGGTTTTGAACTTGTGTAATGAATGTTGGTAATAATTGATATGGTTTTTTCTTCTTCTTGCATGTTGTTCTATTAATTCTTGTGTTTATTACATTATTGATTGGCCACCATTAATGTATATCTAAAAAGTCCAATTTCACTCGAGAGAGCATGAAATTGGGAAGTTGTGAATTAATAGGGTATTGTTCTTAACTTGATTTGGGAAAATTGGGTTTTGATGTGCTTTCTTGATAGAAATATACTTGAAAGTCGTATTAGTCAATTTAGGAACCGGAATTGGAGTGTTAGGTCATAAATTGCATTTGATCACAGAAATGTAGACGGATGGTTTATGATTCTAAAGTGAAATTAAATACGGAAGTTTTAATTTCTAGGCAAACGTTCTTGGCTAGCAATATGAAGAAGAGG
This sequence comes from Datura wrightii, assembly GCA_035772735.1. Lineage (NCBI taxonomy): Eukaryota > Viridiplantae > Streptophyta > Magnoliopsida > Solanales > Solanaceae > Datura > Datura wrightii. The sequence goes on from JASDFA010000007.1 coordinate 106,886,708, forward strand.
ATGACCAAATTATCATGATTATCAAGTTCATTACTCGTTCTTAACCTTGGCATGTGCATATCCATTGTCTAAATTCAACGTAAATAGTAGTTATTAATTTCAGTATATAATTAGTTTAGAAACAAAACTCACTCAAATCTTGGTTGGATTGGTGTTAACATAGTTAGAAATAGAATAGAGATATAGTAAACTAGGAAGTTTTGCATATCTAGAGCAGCCTCCTTGGATCGATACTTGGCTACTTAGCCACTTTATTACTTGTTTGACCACGTACACTTGTGTGTCGGTTTTTAATATATACCGAGCAGCGATACGCGCGCAACAACCTTCCTTCCACTACTTGAACCATATGTGAGCTACCTCCTTTAACTGATAGGAGGCCAAGTCTGTACTCTCCTCTCCGATGATCCTCATAATTTAAGTAATATTTTGGATCTCATCAATGAACTCTCATGGATCCTCATCCATCTTTGATCCATGAAACTCTGGCGAGTTCATCCTGGTGAAGTCTCACACCCTAGACACTGTAGCACTCCCTTTTGGGTTCACAAGTGTGACTGCCCACTGGTTTACCTGCATGGCATGTTCCAACATCTGGAAGGCGGCCCTAAATTCCGCATGAGTCACTTATTTATTCAAAGGGTCTGTTGGGGTTGGCTGGTTCCCCTTACCATTACCATTGCCAATTATTCTTCAGTTTGCTCTTTAGGGAGGCATTTTCTGCCAATGCGTACAGCATGAGTTAGAAGAGTAGAGAGAGTTTAACTTCATCGCATTATATAGAACATGAAAGAATGAAAGTTTTCTTAAAACTTCTCGTAGACTCTTCCTCATAAGTGTTGCATGCTTCACACTGATTAAAAAGACTCTACTTAACGCTGCTTTTAGACACCCTAGGACACACCTAAATTTTATGTTTTAATACTAAGTTTGTCGTGAATCGAGTATAGACTCTGGACGCGATACGGGATCTAGAACCACGAATGGCTCCAAGAGAATTCATGATACATGCACAACATAAGCATAAACATACAACCAAGTATAAACATTCATATGATATAGCATAAGCAGAAGTTTAAGATATCATAAAAACATAAACGGAGACAATAAGTCAAAACCACTGAGCATCTATACATCATAGTCTGAAAAGCCTCTAAATATAATATGAGCTGATGGGACAAGCCCCCAACTAGATCAGCTAAGTCTATAACTAAAATGACATAAAAAGGACTTAAACCAAAACTGACTTCCTCGGCTGATGAGGATCACCAACATAACAGCTGAATCTAGGATGAAAGTGAATCCAGCAACAGGCTGTGACTAAACACCCGAGCCTATATCATGAGATGATATAGCATAAAAGTATGTGATCAGTACTTTGAATATACTGGGTATGGAGGATAAGTAAAACATGAGAATAAGGACAACTGAAGTAAATCATGATCGTGAGATAGTCATAAAATATAAGCTTTTCATCATAATTTAATGTATAATAATCCAAGGTTTTGAAAATAAAATCATAAAGCTTAACATGTTTGAAATCATAAGTAAAACTCATAAATCGATAAATAGGTCAAAATACTATAAGTCGTGGTATCATAAATCATGAACATGAGAAAAAATAAAACATGCAAACAGTGGGAGATTCTCATAACTGACATACTCAAAGTGAGCATCATAAAACCCAACTTGTACCCCTGGTTGGGAGAGTGTCCGTACCTTGCCAAGGGTAAGAACCATGAAGGCGTGATATAACTCATGAGCCAAGTAGCATAAGGGAGACACTCTCAACTAGCGACGAACCCCTAGCTAGGGGCATGGAAGACATTCTCAACTTGCGAGCATCCTTTATCCTACGGTGGAATGTAGTTCTCAAATCTGGGTGCTGAACCCCGGCCTACTCAATGTTAAATAACTACTCTTAAAGCATACATAGTTCTCATAATCATACTTGAAACATGATAGGTTTTGCATGGACTAGTTTAAAATATGATTGATTCATAAACTGTTGGACATATGTGAACTAGCCATCAAAATAATGTTGAAGATTCAGTCATGATACATAAGCTTTGATATTCATGGGATTCATACATACTTGGCAAATTATGCTAACTTGAAAATAGAGAATAGTGATAGTTTTTCACAGAAATCATGTAAATCATAATCATAAAGCATAAGCAAAATCATGAGAGTATCAAATCTATAAAAGATCGTAAAGTTTTTCATGAAAAGGGTATAACCCTAGAAATTCATGAAAATCATAATTGGAGACTTCAAGAATTAAACTCATGAAATTAGACTTGAGATTGGGCATGAGGGTAGAAGAAATTGCCCATTCTTGATCCCACATACCTGGGCTTTGATGAATTCTTAGACTTGAGACCCAAGAGAAATTAAGAAGATGAACCCTAGCTTCCTTAAGAATCCTTGAGAGTTTGATCTTTAATCTATGGTGTTTAGAGAGGAATGATAATTTAGGCTAAGTTTAACCCTTAAATACCCCCTCCCCCCACTTAGAAAACCCAAGATGATCTGATTTAAGAGTTAAAAGCTTAGGAAGTTATGAAAATACCTCCCAAAAGCTCGCACTTAAAATCAACCCGTCCAGTAATCACGACTCACTACACGATTCATTGGTTGTCACCACGACTTGTAGTGACCATCTGTCACATGCTAGGCCAAATTTTAATTCTCTAATCTTCTCACCATAGACACTCATCACGACTCATCACTGGATACCACGAGTCATCCTATGACTCATGGTTAGTGGATAATTATTGCATCTTTGCTAATCTTCCATCCTACGGTTCCTCAAGATGGGTTGTCACTTGTCATAATGACTCATTACATCCCCTCGTGGTCACTAAAATCATGTTGCACACTTTCTTAAGTTCATCTAATGGCTTATCAACATGACTCATGCATGGTCCTATTGAGCCGTCCTATGAATCGTTACAATAGGACCTTGGGTGCAATGAGAACCCATGACTCATGACTACGAATCATCAAACCATACCACGACTCGTGTGATGAGTCATTTTGAGAAAAATACTTATTTTTCTATTGGTTTCTACTCCAATTCTAGGATTTGATCTTAGGGACTTTTGGGATGTTGCAATGGGCCAAGCTATGTTATTCTAGAGGATGAATAGCCATTATGGATCCTAACAAAATGATGTATCAATTTGAAGGATTATTGACCTCTGAGGGAAAGTATCCCAAGTGAAATGATATGTCAAATCAAAAGGACAATTGAACTTCGAGGGACGATATTCCTCGATGAAATGCTTTTGAGCAAAGTTAGCATAATTGATTTTTATTTTTCCTTGAGCTGGCATGTGCTTACTTTCTAGTTCTTCCTCTATTGGCATGTTAATGAGCTTTCTAACTCAATTTTTTCCCTGAATGGTCTAACATGATATTTTGATAAGATGACTTGAAATTGGTAAATTCTTCATCATTGACGATTTAGCTAACTTTCATGATCTACTCTATCACTGGATTTGAACTGTTTCATTATAACTATTTTATGTTATTAATTATTATTATTATGATTATTTTTATTATATGAATTTTTTCCCCAAAATACTCACTGAATATCCAGTACTCAAGCATATCATTGTTGTTTTTTTATGGTATGTTAGGTAGCAGAGAAAAGTAGGTGAGAATAAATTATTCAGACTTGGAGTACTTACTACTTTCGAGTTGATGGTGAACCCACATTCTTGTTCAGGGAATTTCATTGAGTCATTTATTATTTTTTATTAGTTTCATATTATGTCTTGAGTTAGTTTACATAATCTTATAAGCTCCAAGACAAAGTTTACATAATCTTATAAGCTCCAAGACAAGTGTGGTGTTATGGATAGAGTTTCCTAAAGTCATTTGGTTGACTTATCTTTGCATTTTTCATGCTTAATGAAAGTTTATAGATTATTATTATTGTTCACATTTGTTGCATATTTTCATTAAGAATTATCTCAACTTTAAAATCAGCATAATTGTATTAAATAATAAAATGGGACAATAATAGTGATTCATATCTCTATAAGGTGCTTCCAATGTAGTTTCGTAGCATCGGATACCTCTTGCGCCAGGGTTGGGTTTGAGATGTGAAATTAATGGTCAAAAAGTGAAAAAATATTAGTCTCAGAAAGAGGATAAGCTCAAAACCTCAACAAGCTACATGATGGATGAAATGAGGTACCATCATGCCACGATATAAACTAAGGTACTTATTGGGAGGTAACTAGGCCTATGTCATATTGTGATGTTAAATCAAACACTAGTTGGGATGTAATCCAACATTTCAATTGCTTTTGTGTGTGTTTTTGTGTTCAAGATGAAGGTTGTGTTCTGGGTATGATATGCAGGTTAGGTAATAAAAAGGGCTCATAATGGAGTTAAAAGTGGACACAATTCAAAATTGGGAGACCGGAACAAATCTAAAAAATCTAGAAGGTTACTGCGATGGGAAGCCCAACACAGTGAAATTCACTGCACTAGGTGATCTTGGGCAAATTTATATGCCCAAGTGATACTCAAATGTGGAATTTTAGCCTTGTTTATCTATCAATATGTATACATTCTCATGTAATTGGTAATAAAATGTGAATTTATACTAACCAACATGATTAGCATTGTTTTGCAGGTAAAATGTAATTTCTGGAAGCTAAAATGCATGTTGGAGGATATCGGGGTTGGACTTGGATGCGAGCAAAGGACAAGGCATTGGACAGCATAAAATAAAGGGGCTCCGCGATGGAGCCATGTCACGCTGCCATCGCGGAGGACTTTTGCCTGGATAGGGATTTTCGCCCAAATTCCAGAGAGGGTACGCGATGGGTCCGTGGCACGGTGGCTTGGCTTCGCGTTGCACGCCGTGCCACGTTGGGCTTTAATTCCTAGACCCCCAGTTCCAGTGAAGGTCCGCGTCCGTAGCGTGTCACGGAGGTAGTGCTCCACGATGCACTCTGTGACACGTTGCTCGTTATTCTGGGAAAAATTCCCACCAGTATAAATAGAACACTTAGGTTCATTTTTCAATATTCTAACTTGGTGGAGCAAGAACGTGGGTTACAGGCAGTTGAGGGGACGAAATTATCAGGGTTTTTCTCTCTTTCCTTCTCCTTGTATTCAATTGCTTGTATGTTTAACACTCATTTAACGATATTTAATCCACAAATGAGTGGCTAATTCCTCTTCTTGCTTAGGTTATGAACAATTGTAGTGAAATGTGATTGTTGATCATATTGGTTTTTCATCTTTTCTTCCATGGTTGTTCTATTAATTCTTGTTCTTACTGCATTAATGTGTGGCCTACGTTAATGTATATCTAAAAAGTCTGGTTTCACTCGAGAGAGCAAGAAATTGGAAAGTTGTGAATTAATATGATATGATCTTTTCTTGATTGGGAAAATTGGCAATCCCACATGCTAATAATGTCACATCTAGCATCCGCAAACCTGAGCCAGGAGGGAGGTTCGAACTTAAGCAGAATATGGTGCAATTGTTGCACACTAGCGGGCAGTTTACCGGTCTCCCTCATGAAGATCCACAGCAGCATCTCCAAAATTTTTTGGAGATAAGTGACACTTATATCCCAGCTGGAGTGTCATCAGATTATGTCCGGCTTACATTGTTCCCATTTTCACTATTGGGAGAAGCCAAGAGGTGGTTGAAAGTTGAGCCACCGAATTCTATTTCTACGTGGGATGATCTTGCGAGGAAATTTTTGATACGGTTTTTTCCCTCCGGTAAAACAACAAGACTTAGAAGTCAAATTCTAAGTTTCAAACAGAGGGAGGGAGAAAATTTATATCAGGCTTGGGAGAGATTCAAGTCCATGTTGCGGGATTGTCCTCATCATCATCAGTCCAATGATGTGCTGGTGCACACTTTTATAGAGGGTTTGGAACCCCACAAAAAAATATTGCTAGACTCAGCAGCTGGAGGACAAGCGTTGGAGAAAACTTATGAGGAGCTGTATACCTTGTTGAACCGCATTTCGCAGGGCAATCCGGAATGGAATGCTGATTCATCAAGAGGCGGGACAAGGAAAGCAGCAGGAGTGCTAGAAGTGGATGGGTTTACAGCTATTGCTACACAGATAGCTGCATTGCAAAATCAACTTAACACCCACTTCAGCAACATGACAATGAACCAGCCTCAAGTCCCAATGAATGTTGTGCAGCAGATGTGGTGTGAAGTGTGTGGAAGCAGTGAGCACTCAGCTGAGTGTTGTGGAGTAAATCCTGACTCGGTAAACTTGTGGGAAATGTACAAAGGAACAACCACCAACAGTATGGTAATAGCTACAATTCCAATTGGAGGAATCACCCGAATTTCTCCTGGGGTAGCAACAACCATCAGGGGCAAAGTTCGGGTCAGGGTGTGCAAAGGAACCAAGGAGGGCAGCAGAATTATCAAGCATAATTCAGAAACAACAATGCACCTCCTCCACCACCATCACCCAGCATTGAGGAGATGTTCAAGACCATGATAGCTAACCAAGCTCAATTGCAGGCTGACTATGTGAAATTGGCAGCCGAAGTGAAAAACAACCAGTTAGCTACCAAGGCACTTGAATATCACTTTGGGCAATTTGTTGGAGCCCAAAACACAAGGCCTAGAGGAGGACTTCCGAGCGACACAGATCCCAATCCTAAGCAGGTGAATGCAGTGACCACAAGGAGTGGTTTGCAGCTGAAAGAGGTGGAACCAGAAAGACCACCTCAACAATTGGGAGCAGCAGAAGTTGAGAGGGAGCAAAGTGATGAGAGGGGGAAGACTAAGGAAGCTGAATCAGAAAGACCACCACCCCCGTTCCCTCAACGATTAAAGAAACACAAGGAGGAGGCGTGTTTCAAGAAATTCATGGAGGTGCTGAAACAGGTACATATTAACTTACCTCTTGTTGATGTTTTGCAGGGAGTGCCGAAATATGCCAAGTATATAAAGGACATCGTGGCAAACAAAAGTCGGTTGACTGAGTATGCTACGGTGGCTCTAACGGAGGAGTGCACTTCCCGGATTCAAAACAGACTGCCCACAAAGCTCAAAAACCCTGGGAGCTTTACTATACAGATTACTATTGGGCAGAGCATCCAAGCTCGTGGATTGTGTGATTTGGGAGCGAGCATAAATTTGATGCCGTCATCGGTATTCAAAAAGTTGGGTCTAGGGAGTCCTAGACCCACAACAGTAATCTTGCAATTGGCGGATCGATCCTTAGCCAGACCTGATGGCATTGTGGAGGACGTTCTAGTGCAAGTTGGCTCCCTGATTTTCCCGGTAGATTTTGTCGTGATGGATTTTGAACCAGACACGGAAGTCCCATTTATTTTGGGACGTCCTTTCTTGGCGACCGGGAAAGCACTAATTGACGTAGCTGCGGGGCAGCTAACAATGTAAGCACACGACAAGGTGGAGGTGTTCGATGTGTACAAGGCACCCAAGCTCCCGATGGTGCACGAAGAACTCTCGGTGATCAATGTGATTGATCAAGGCGATGATGAGCAGATTAAGGATTCACGAGAGTTAATGGGAAAACCACCGAAAAACGGTGTAAGCACTACTGGGGGGAGGACGGTGATCAAGAGAAATCATCCATCACCCTAGAGGACAACTGAGCTTAACGACGTCGAGCCGCGATGGTAAACCAGGCACTGCACGGGAGGCAACCCGTGAAAAAAAAAAAATTTCTTTCTCTCTTTTTAAATAGTGATAGATTTTTCTTTTTCTTTTTCTTGATTAACAACTAAATTTTTCGTTTTTGTTTTTGTTTTTATCTTTATTTAGAGTGAAACCTATAATTCTAACCAATTTTGTATAGTGAGATGAATTTCAGGTCAAACAGAGGAAAATATGCACGGAATCGCAAAGAAAAATTCGAGGTATGAAAATTAATAAAAAGTGGCAAAACAGTGAGCTAGGGCGATAGCTCCGTGTCACGGAGGTGGACCTCCGCGTTACCCTCCGTGACACGTTGAGGTATAATTCAGATTTTTTAAAAATTTCCAGAATAGGCTTACGACGGCTCCGTGTCATGGAGGCAGTGCACCGCGATGCACTCCGTGACACGTTGCCGTGTATATCGCGACGGGTCACACCGGGTCGCCGGGTGACCCGCGCGATTTTTCTACCTTTTAACCCTGAAAACCCCTCCCTTTTTCCTTATTTTTCACTCACTCCACGACCAAACTTCCCAAAACCCATCCCCCTTCAACGTGACACGGAGTTGGCCAAGAAAATCATCAATTTTGCTTCAATTCTTCAACTTCAAGGTATGTTCTTCGATTTCATCTCATTTCTTGTCGATTTTCTTCGATATTGAGCATGTGAGGTGAGCTAAGTTTGCCCTAAGTAGAAATTAATCATGAATTCAATTGAATTGTTGTTGATGAATGTTCGGAATGTCATTATGATTGCTTGAACTCGTTAATTGCATAATTTAATCAAATTTTCTTGATACTATCATTTCTAGGGCTTGTTTTTGAATTTGAAGTGGAAAAATGTAGTGAACTTGTGAAATTCATGCCGGGATGTACATGTTGAATGAGATGAGTCGATGTGCTAATTGTTAGGATGTTGATAGAACGATGGATTCTCGGGTTAAGGGAATATTGAAATTTGCAAGAATTGGGTTGGTTGTATAGGTTCGTGTAGATAAATTCTTGTTGTTGTTTTTGTTTCTTTGTTTTTCCTTGCTAAGTGCGATGGATTAAAAGGTTATCGATGGTAATGATTGTTGTTAGCTGTACGAAGTCTGAGTAGTACATAGAATATATATCGTTGAATTCTTCATATGCACTAAGCATGTTTGTATAGTTGGTTGTTGATTTATGCAAATAAGCATGATCTTGCCGGTATGTTGTAACTGTAGCTAAGGACTAAGTGTGGGGTAGCCTAGCTTAACCCGACCTTAGCCGAAGTTAATATCCATTGGCTTAACATTGATCTTGTCTACTTGGGTTGACAGGTAAAATGGCAAGCAGGTAAGAAAAAGGGAAAGGCGCATCAACTTCTGGCGCCGGAAGGAAGCGAATCAGACTGGGAACAGCAGTCCCAGCAACACCAGCAGTTCCACGTGGCCAACGCCGCCAATACGGAACAAGATGGGTGACGGATGAGGGGAAGAAGTGGTACGCAAAGCACAAAGAAAACAAATACTTTCCCAAGGAGCATATAGCACGGGAACCGTTGGCACAAGAGTTCCCTAGGATTGTCCATCGGATCGAGGTAGATGGGCTCAAGTTCATCTTTGAAGAGCCCAAGGAATGCAACCTGCACCTGATTCGGGAATTTTATGCCAACTGAAACCCGACGCTCAGAAGTCACACCATAAAAATCAGAGGGCAAATAGTCACATTTGAGCCCCACCACCTCAATGCCATCATAGGGGCGTGGGACACAGATGCCCACGTTCTCCGACAGCTGAACATTACCCCACAGTATGTGGACATCAGACGCACATTGTGTGGGACCCGATCGACAACTATATGGAGCAGGCACAAGGATAGGGGATACCATCAGACTTTGCCGTATTCACAAATGAACAGGGAAGCCAGAATATGGCTGAAGATAGTCTGTTCCTGCCTAATCCCGGGGGTACATATGACAGATGTAACTCGGTATCGTGTATGCCTAGTGTACGCCCTGATGAAAGGGCTGGAGATCAACGTGGGGGCGGTGATTATATCCGCCATGAAGAAAGCCCGGTTGCATCAGGGGCACAGGTACGGCTTTGGTGGACTACTCACCACCTTCCTCAGGGGCCTAGATGTCGAGGAAGAGGCCCTTGATTACATCCCACAGATGGAGCGGCGGGCCTTAGATGTTACTAAAACTAAGGCACCCGACACCACCTACGGGCCAATGCTTACACTTGGCGAGCGACATGCTCGTGATGATCAGTGCATGGCTCGCATGTACGGGATGCAGATGCTCCAGCTGAGGATAGGTGGGAGGCCGGCGACAGAGGAGGAGCTATGGCAGCTCGAGCTAGATTACCCTTTCGGCGAGAATGCCAAGTCTCTATGCCGAGTGGGGCCAGCATTTGTAGAGCCCACGGATGATGATGTCCCCACAGACGAGGAGACACGTCGGGAGGACTCCGATGTGGAGTCCGATGATGACGACGGGGGTGATTCAGACATGGGAGATGAAGCAACAGCACCTGATGAAGAAGTGGAGTACTTTGATTGATCAGGGAGTTCCACCACCCGATTTTTGTGCTATTTTAATTTTTGTGAACACTGGGGACAGTGTTCGAGCTAAGTGTGGGGTGGGAGTAGTTAGGTGCTGGGCTGTGTTGTTATGTATATGTCCTAATCTGTTGTCGTGCCTGTGCAATTTTGTTATTCCCTGTGATTTGTGAATTGTTAAGTTGGTGTTTTGTATTGTAAATTTATGTGAAATTGATGTGTGTTGCTGAATGTTGCTAGCTGATTTTGTACATATTTTTGTTTATCGAAATGATCGATATTTTCAAAAAAAATTCTATTCTTGGGTTTCTCGGCGTTTGTTTTCGGTTCTTTTACCGAGAATGGTCCCATTGAATCGAAGTCTTAGTTAGTGACAGTTCCCTATGATGGATGGATGACGACTGTCTTAAGGGAATGTAGTCGTTAGGAGTAGTTTTTCAATTATTTTTCAATTTTTTTCTTTGGTAGGTTGCATCCCAAAACCTGTAGTTACTGTATGGTTGCGAAATTTTGGTTGCGTGTTGTACATGATATTTAAAATGCAAAGGTGATTCGTATGAAAGCATGCAACTTTGTAAATATTTTGAGATACCTAGGCCATAGAGTCGATTCAGTGTGATTGAGGCTTAATATTTGAATTCCTGTAATTAGCTGATTGAAGAGTCTGTGAATACATCTTGAATTGAACGTGTGCAATAAGTGTGAAGTGAGGTGTTGTTATTCCATGCTATTGTGAAGTGTCTAGAACTTGCCTGGTGTGTGTACAAAACGAAATGAAGGAGGTGTATTGTAGGAAAGGATGTAGGCATTTCTTTGTTTAACCGAAAGTTTCTATTTTTCATTGTCTTACCCACCTTGATTGTCTACCCTAGTCAGCCCGTTGAGCCTTTAGCCTATTATTTTTTTCTTTTGTCAGAAAGTGTAAACCGAGTTGAATCCTTTCTTTTCATTAGCTGTAAAGTCTATACAAAACTCTTAAGCGCTTAAGAAGAGAAAATCATTTTCCCCAAAGTGTCAAAGAGTGAGAATGATGAAAAGAAAAGAAAAGCAGAGTGATGGAAGAAAAGAAAAGAAAAGCAGAGTGATGGAAGAAAAGAAAAGGTTGAAGGTGCACTTGTTATAAATAAACTATAATGAAGGTGCATGAATAATCTTTGTTGTTGTGTCAAGTGTGCTTAATAAGATGGGCCAAACTAAAGAAAAACATCAAGAATGGGAGGATGATAGAAGAAACAATGTCCATGAGTTGATGGGATGTGTTGAAAAGGCGCTTAAGGATGCTAGTGGCTATTATTGGCTAACCCAATATTTACTAGTTCCGTAGCTTCCATTACAACTAGTTAAAGTCCTACGTGATCTTACATTGCACTTCTTTATATTAGTGGAGTAATACACTAATGGCAAGCTTATGGGTCATGACATGATGCATGAGAATTCTTTTGGGAGAGAGAGCGAAATTGTGTTTACATGCCCCTGCTTGAAATTTTGTGAGTCATATGAGCAAAAAGGGGAAGATTCTCTTGTGTTGTGAGGGCACATGCTTGATGAGAGATTAATTTTCGTGTCGGATATCTTGATCGGCTGATTTGCATGAGTTTGCCAATATCGAGAGTCGATTCTTAAGTCTAGGAGGTCTTGATGTATTGAAGGTCATTGCATTGATAAGACCATGCATGTTTTCTTGATGATTTGCTGTATTGATTAATCGGTATGACCGTAGCCTAAATTGTCGAACCAAAGTAGCGAGGTTGGGATGTAAATTGCATGAGGTGTAGTATTGTTGTTCGAGGACGAACAAGGATTTAAGTGTGGGGTAAGTGATCTTGGGCAAATTTATATGCCCAAGTGATACTCAAATGTGGAATTTTTGCCTTGTTTATCTATCAATGTGTATACATTCTCATGTAATTGGTAATAAAATGTGAATTTATACTAACCAACATGATTAGCATTGTTTTGCAGGTAAAATGTAATTTCTGGAAGCTAAAATGCATGTTGGAGGATATCGGGGTTGGACTTGGATGCGAGCAAAGGACAAGGCATTGGACAGCATAAAATAAAGGGGCTCCGCGATGGAGCCGTGTCACGCTGCCATTGCGGAGGCCTTCTGCCTAGATAGGAAATTTTCGCCCAAATTCCAGAGAGGGTACGCGATGAGTCCGTGGCACGGTGGCTTGGCTCCGCGTTGCACGCCGTGCCACGTTGGGCTTTAATTCCTGGACCCCCAGTTCCAGTGAAGGTCCGCGTCCGTAGCGTGTCACGGAGGCAGTGCTCCGCGATGCACTCCGTGACACGTTGCTTGTTATTCCGGAAAAAATTTCCACCAGTATAAATAGAACACTTAGGTTCATTTTTCAATATTCTAACTTGGTGGAGCAAGAACGTGGGTTACAAGCAGTTGAGGGGACGAAATTATCAGGGTTTTTCTCTCTTTCCTTCTCCTTGTATTCAATTGCTTGTATGTTTAACACTCATTTAATGATGTTTAATCCACAAATGAGTGGCTAATTCCTCTTCTTGCTGAGGTTATGAACAATTGTAGTGAAATGTGATTGTTGATCATATTGGTTTTTCATCTTTTCTTCCATGGTTGTTCTATTAATTCTTGTTCTTACTGCATTAATGTGTGGCCTACGTTAATGTATATCTAAAAAGTCTGGTTTCACTCGAGAGAGCAAGAAATTGGAAAGTTGTGAATTAATAGGATATGATCTTTTCTTGGTTTGGGAAAATTGGGAATTGATTTACTTTCAGGATAGAAATATACCTGAAAGTCGTATTAGTCAATTTAGGAACCGTGTTTGTATGGCTAGAACATGAATTGCATTTAATCACAGAAATGTAGGTGGATGGTTCACGATTCTTAAGTGGGGTTAAATACGAGAGTTTTAATTCCTTGGCAATAGTTCTTGACTAGCAACCGGAGGAAAAGACTAACCAAATTATGTCGATAATTAATTTCATTACATGTTCGTTTAGCCTCAGCATGCTCTCATTCATAGTTCAGACTCACATTAGATAATTATTTTAGCTTTAGCATAAAAATTATAAAACAAAATATCAAACTCTTGGTTACACTGTTGTCTGCATTTTAGAATTGAAATATAGCACACTTGAGCAGATTGCACTTCATCCCAGTCCCTGTAGGATCGATACTTGGCTTACTTAAGCCACTTTACTACTTGTTCGACCACATGCACTTGCGTGTAGTTTTATACCCAACAAACGGACCGAACACTGGGTAGCACAAGTTGTTCCTGGGTAAGGAAATGAAATTTTTTGCTGAGTTTGAAAATGGATTTTCCTATCACAGTAAATTTCATCATGATGGGCGCTGCACCACAGTGCTCAGTTAATCAAAGTGAATTATTTACTAAGTCTAAAACCCATGAATATCATGCCTAGTGACTTTCATCACGTTGGCCAGCGTGCCACGGGACTTACCCTCTGAATCAGGTCAAAAGCAAAAATCATAGACCCTGCTGACCCACCACCCCTTTTAGAACCCCTTAACCCTATTCTAATCCCATTTCAAGCACATACATACGCACAACTCTCTCAACTCCCTGAAGAATAATCTAAATTCCCCTCAAGTCTCTCAATCAAGAAAAAAATTGGTAATTCTTTATTACTAATTTAAAATTTTTTCATTTAAAACCCACCCCCTCTATTCACATTTTTGTGAAAGAGTGATACTGTTGAGTAGTGATGATAATATTGTTAGATGATTCCTAGAATGATGAGGGATTTATATCGTGTTTCATGACATATGATGAGTGTGACACCACTGAACTCCCCCTTACTAGTTGTTAATGATATGTTGGTGCAGTTGTTAGTGTTTTGTGATTACACCCTAAAATAGGGGATTACTTGTTAGCTGCACCATTTGACATACACGCACATATATATATATATATATCACAATTATTGTTTGATGAATTTCCCAAAGCATAGTCTATGGAAAATTATTCCCGATGACGGATGGATGATGACCTCTTGAGGGAATAATAGTCATTTGGATGTGATCATATGGAATGTCTCTCACAGTATGCTTATTTAAGTGTTGATTAGTTGTTTGGAAAGGGGAATTGATTTTGATAAAGAGGTGGATAGCCATGAGCCATTTTGATCCTAAAGCAACGGTAAGTATGATGTACCCTTCTTGGCTAGTCGCATATGTTCTCACGAACTAGGTGTAGGGTAGTTCTGGCATACACCTTAGTTCATCTACCATTACTTTGAGTTCTAATAGTGTATTGTGTTTGCACAGATGAAAATAGTTAGACCAAGATAAGCCAATGCACCAATAAGGGGGTAAGCCTCAACCTCCCATCCACTAACTAAGAAGACGGCACTTTGATATGATATGAGTTTACAATACTTTCAACGCTTAAAATTGAGGAAATAAGCATTGACTTAGGTGTGTTTATTTAGATATGAGGTACTTTTACTTTATTTTTATGAAAAATAGATGTTGGAGTTGAATTGTGCAAAAGATGGAGAAATTGCATAAAAGAAGCTAAGTACGGACCTCAGTACAAGCAATACTGAGAGACGTGGAAAGGTCCATCCCAAAAGTGTTGATGCCAAGGCAACTTACAACTCATGGTGCGAGTCGTACCATCTTGGTACAAGCTATACTATACCAGTAGAAAACTTCAGAATATTTGCACAAGCCAAGTCTCCTAGTACGAGTAGCAACCATAAATCGTGAGATCTACCTAAGACCCATACCAAGGAGCCATGGAAAAGTTCAGAAGACATGAAGACTAGCAGGTCTCAAGGTACAACAAGGAGTCACGGGTCATAGAAACGAGGTACGAGTCGTACCAATCCATTCGTGATAAAGTTCAAAATATTATCATAATTCTCAGTATCAAACCACGACTAATTGTACGACTCATAGGTTCTTGGTATGAGTCGTACTAGTTCCCAACACTTAGCTAGATTCAGCAAATGCCAACCAATGTACCAGTCAAGGTACGACCCGTACAATCTTGTTATGGGTCATAGGTAATGTTGGTGGCAGTTCAGCAATTCTTTCTGTTTACTTAGGAAAAGGTTTTAAATATTTGTATAAATACTTTTTAGGTTATTTTCAGTCAGAAGTAGTCTTAGCACACAAAATACATTGAGGAAAATTATTGTTAACTTTTTATTCAGGTCTTGGAGTTTTTCTTGCTTTGATTTCTTTATTGTTCTTGAATCATTCTTCATAAATTCTTCAACTATTCAAGTGGGTTTTCTTCTAATCATCTTTGTAAGTATTAAATTATATGTTTGTCTATGAATGTTTATAATTCTCTTACAATCATGAGAGGCTAAAACCTCCACAACTAAGATTGTGGGAACCATAGTGAATTAACAAACTAGGGTTGCACAAAGTGATTCTAAACCAATGCTAAACACTTGTATTGTATTCTCTTCATCTTTAATGTTTCTTAATGGAGCGCAACGTTAGTACTTGCCCGAATTATTTACTTCCTTGAACCTAAAGAAGTAGAGATTATAAAAAGAGAATTACAACAAAGCCTTGATCTTTATGGGTCATTGTATGACTTAGGCTGTGGTCGCAAGATAGTTAATATGGGACAAATTTATAATGATTGAAGTGAAATCGCTCATGAGACCTAACTCGGTGATTGAGTATAATCATCCAATATGGATGAACCAGTCGTTTGGATGAACCCTATGTTGATACCCAATTTTGTCTATCCTTTCTTCAATTTACCTTTTCGAGCCTTTATTTTATTCACAAGGTCAAACATACTATTTTAATTATTTTTATTAATTTTTGTGATAACTGATATTATTTGTATTATTTCAGTATCATTTATTATTATTACTATTATTATTATTATTATTATTGTTGTTGTTGTTGTTGTTGTTGTTGTTACTACCTCATTTCTTCACTTGTAGAAGTATTTATTTATTTATTTCTACTTACTTTACATTGATCTACTATTTTTTTTAATTATAAATACTAGATCAAGTATTTTAAATTTATTATTCATTTTATCGTAACTATTGATGAATTATTTTTTATGATAAAATATAATTTTTAATTCTATAGCTTTTTTATTACTTAGCAATTTAGTAATTACTAATTTTAAATATTTTTTGTAGAATATTATTTAAACCCAAATAACTATATTGAGTGCAAGTTTTAAATTCAAAAATTTATCAAATCTTTTTATAGTTAGAAAAATCCTCTTATATATTTTTTTGTTTATATATATGGAAGGATATTATTTTCATCAAAATCAGAAAAAATTGTTCTTTCCCTCTTGAACAAATATTATTTTCCTCAAATATCACTCCCAAAATGATTCTTTTCAGATATTTCTTTTTACTCCCCCTCCCCAACGTTCTTTTTCTTTTTTGTTTTCTTCTTTCTTTTTTTCTTTCATATAACTAGAATCCCAAAAAAAAGGAAGGGAGCAGCAACATCCAAAGAAAAAAAAAGGAGAGAGATCACCACAGCTCCCTCAATCGCTTCCGATGAATCGAGAGGTTTTAATCGGTGTTCAAGGCTTGTGGAGGAACACAGAAGTATTATTTTAACCATATCGCAGCAAATATTTTTTTATAAAAAAAATTCAGTAATAAAAGGTCCATTCTTTCCCTCTTTAAATTATTATTTTAGTAATTCTTTACATCATGCCTTGATCAAATTTTCTTGAATGTTTTTGTTATTCTTGATTTTTTTTACTCTTTGTGTGTAAGTGAAATGGACTTAAACTTTGGGGACTATAACAGTTTTAAGGCTTCTATTTTTAATTTGATTTTGAATGGAAATTGAAGGACTTTAGTTTTTAAACATAGAGTAATTATATTAGTTAATGTGAAATAATATTTAAATTTTGATTAGTAGAAGACAATGCTTGGTACACTTTCTTTTCTTTAAGTTTACTGCAAATATTCCTTTTAATTAGTTTATGTCATGTTCTTGAAATTTTATGAAATTATTGAACAGTTAAATACTTATTGGTTTTTGTTGTTAGAAAATTGGTCCTTTTCATAATGTTTTATATAATTAATTATAATGGATTCACTATTACTTGTTTAAGATATGAATTCTCGGGTTGAGTATGTATGTATATATTTTTTTTTAATTACGTGATTAACTTGATCAAGAATCTTTTCTTTTGATTAGTTAAACATTTAGAACATACATACTCTCATCCTCTTTGAATATTTTTTACATGTACTACAATGAAGTGGAATTGTTTGGAGTTCAATCCCAGTGAGTGGCGGATTTAATGCGCCAACTAGAGCTCAAGAAAAATCGACCCCCCTAAAAAAGATCAGGCACATTTCGGGAAATGATGAAACAGGCAGGCTATAGCCGACTTCTTGTATGAAGCGCACATATAGCTTTATAAAAAAACTAAAGCAACTGTTACTCCCTTCGTGTCTAATTTTATATGTCACCTTTTTAAAAGTTGCAAGACTCAATAGTTTTATTATTATGCTAAATCATTTTACATACTTTTGTGCAATCTAAAAAAATCAAAAAATATATATGTATTTTGCTACACACGACTTTTTAAAAATGCATAATATTTTATTTAGTACTCTTGAATAATTTTTTAAAGAATTTTTTGTCTTGTCTTAAGTCATTTAAAAGGGTCGATCATACCAAAAAATAGACTAGATGGGAGTAACATCGCATTGGGTCCGTTTTCATCCTTGTCATATCCTGATCCCACTTTTCTAACCTTAATTTTATATTTTATTAATTTATTATATATTTGGTCCTTTACATTATATTCGCCACCAAAATTAAGGTGGCATATATTTTACTAATAATTTCTTCTTTTTTTGTGAGATTTTCTAATTCACGGGGGTTTACGATAACATACTATGTGGAATGAAAAATAAATAAATTTTACATTTTTAACATTTTATTTGAAAGTGAGCAGGTTAGTACCTCTATACATTACACTTCTAGTTTTCAGCTTAGTTTCTCCTTTTATTTGTATAATTGTTCGACTACTTTAACTGTCATATTGGAAGTAACAGGTCAGTCTCTCCATCTTTTATCATTAATATTACAAGTACTTTTCTTTTGTTTGGTGGTCTGAGAACATGCTTTGTTTGAGTGGATTCATGAACTTTGTTGTTAACATCAATACATATAGCAATGCATGTCTAAAATCGTATAGTACGAAATCTAGTCTTGTCATGAAGGTTATTTGTTTGGATTAACTAAAAGTATGAAATCTTTAAATGTGGTAATTCTGGTCAGGACAATAAGTTTGTGCATTTGTTTAAAGTTGTAATTATTTATTATTATAATAATTTTTCTTTTAATAGAAAGTCATATACCCTTTTGTCATTTTCATTTTCTTTATTTTTGTCTCTAATTATTTGATTTAGTTAATCTACTTCTTTTTGCACGTTAACTTATAAATGGATTTTCATGCTTGACTACTTAACTATTTCATATTGCCTTAATTATAAGCAACAAAAGATTTCATGCCTAAAGCTGTTATTTTTTTTAGATTCGCTTATCTATAATTAATAAATTGATTATTTTCTAAATTGATTATCTTATTTAATCATTTAGTCATTTCTTAGACTAGTTTGTTTAATATTTTATATTTTATTCGTCAATTTTCACATAAAATGAATTCGAAAGGGACCCATGATTGTGGATCTCGAAAGGTGCCTAGCACCTTTCTCGAGTTAACTCGAACCCTTACACGACTCTGATGACTTAGTCTAGTTAAACAGAGTTATTTTCTCAGTTGTCTTAGAAATGTGCCCTAACGCACCTTAATTCGTTAGGTGGCAACTCTTCTCTTTTTTAATCCTAAAAGAGTTGTCACACATTGAATTCCTTTTTTTGCGATTAAAATGGGGCTCGACAGCAACTCGCTGGAAATTTTTAGGTTCTAACCATCACGGATATGTATTTATGTGGGATTTTCTGTTTTTCTTGCATATTTATTTATATTCTATGATTTATATTTTTTTTATTTTATTTATTTACTAGTTAAGTTTATATTTACTTCTCTCATGAATATTTATTTTCCTTACTTTAAATATTTTATTTTCTTATATAAATCCTTTTTTTCTTTTCGTTTATAGTTCTTTCCCCATTGCTTTATTTGTTGCCTTGTTTAGATTAATTTCTTTGCATGATTAAGTCCATTCCTTTATATTTTATATATATTTTTTTATTTGTTATCATATTTCAATTATTCTGTTTTCAAGTACATGTTTTTATTTTTTTATGTTTATGTGATGCACTTTTCATAAATATCATTGGCATTTATTTATCTGTTGATTCTTATTAAATATTATTTCTTTAATATTTTATGACTAACTAGTTTGTTATTTGATTTACTTTATTTACCTGCTCCTTTACTCAATGTATTTAGATTTTATTGCTCTTTTTATCAAATGGTATAATTTTTATAGCTTTTCTTTATTTGCTATATGATACTGTTTTCTTATAATTGTCACTCCGGTCATACTTATCTCACTTGGGAACTTCTCACTATCTGTTATACCCCGTAGGATTTCCGGCACCTAGATGGCCTATTCGTGCGTTGGTCAAGCATATTTGGAAGCCATACGTGCTAGAGAAAGTCCCGGGAAAAGACCGGACGAGTAACCTGTCGAACCATCGCGGGAGGAGCCGAGGCAGAGCCCCTCCGCTATGGCAGCGTGTCACGGAGGTGAAGCCTCCGCGTTGGCTCCGTGACACGTTGGCCTTGTCCAGGCCCAAGTATATAAAGCCCCACTTCGGTTTTAAATCATTTATTCTCATAAAATTTCCAGAAAACAGAGAGGAAAAAGCCAGAGAATGAAAAGAACGAAGAGGGTAATATAATTTCGTCCGATTACGCTGCCAAACGCAGTCCAAACCCAAATTAACCTCAGATACTGAGGTAGTTAGCAGCAGAGAGCATTCCTACGGATTTAGTTTCGTGAAATACGGCCGACGAATTGTCGAGCTACCGAGCTAAGGTAAGTAGAATTGCTCCAAACTAGTGTCTATGTGCTCCTAGCTGTGAAGCGAATACTTCTCCCTTCTGGACTTCTGGAAAATAGCGAGTTTTTGACCGTCTTTCGATAAGCCTAAGTTTAGGCTATAATTATATCGAAAGCGGCGTTGTTCTTCAGGGTAAAGCTATATTTAGTATTAATTGACATATTTATGAATGCAGTTGGGAGAAATAGCGGGAGTATTGACCGAGCCTCGTCCGACAGTCGGATAACTCGAGGCTAAGGTATGTAAAACTAGTCCCCTCGGCAAGTTAGTAGTCTTAGCCTTGTATAGTACAATAAACTCCGTACTAGAATTCCCGGAGTTGATATTAAGTATTGTGCAAGTTCAGTAAACCTAGTTTGCATTGTTATATCGTATCCAGTCTAAATGCGCCCGAGGGCAAGTTAGTATTTCAGATTCAGTATAGCCTATTACGTGATTAGTAAGCATGTAGTAGAATAAAAAGGAACAGATTTTCATAATAAAAGTCAATAAAGAAAGATCAGATAGACAGACAGATATGGCTATAGATTAGCCATTCAGACAGACAGTATCTTGGCTACAGATTAGCCATACAGTTAAACAGAGATTTCAGAATCAATACAATCAGTAAAGAGTCAGTGTAATACAGAAACAGATCAGAATAAGAAGTTAAGATCTCAGATAGTCTCTTCAGTTATGCATGCTTGCTATTTATATGTGCTATTTGTTTGTTGAGACTTGCTATGGCATGTGGGTATCCCTTTGCATCCCCACCGCCCCTGGGTTATAGCTGTGTCGATACCAGATTCAGATACCGCCACCAGCTGGGCGATGCCGTCCGCCTAGAGGACGATGATGGCCGACCACCATGATAATACGGTCTAGATCGCCCTGCTTGCAGGGGCAGTTCAGTTTACTCTGTGCAGAGCCAGATTACCCTGTTTACAGGGGTAGATTACTCTGTGTGCGCTTGTGGCCGGGGACAGTTTCAGATACAGATTTTTATAAAATTACCCTGTTGCGTGCTTGCACCCAGGGGCAGTTTTAGTTACAGATACACCAGCAGATTACCCCGTGTGCACTTGCGCCCAGAGGCAGGAGTCTTCGGACTCAGAAACAGTTTATTGTCAGAGGCCAAGGCCTGAGCTACGTACCCAAGGGGACCGGTAGGAGGAGCTCACAGTTATCATATGAGTAGAGTGACTTATTTTTGGTTGGTTTAGACCCGGGTAGGGCTAAATAGATGGTGTGTTAGTTGGCACCTTCCGGCTTATGGGGGTCGGTCAGGTATTGTGTGTATTATTATGTATATCTCTATGTGCTATTAGATACTGATAGATAGTAGGACGACACGGCATCAGGTACGCTCAGTTTAGTTATAGAATAAATAAACTCTCCTCAGTTAGCCTCAGCTAGATAGACTCAGCTACTTTCTGCTTATATGGCATGTTACTTTTGTTATTCATTTCAGTTGTGTATTTCAGTTGCCTTGCATACTCAGTACCAGTGGTACTGACGCCCAGTGGGGCGCTGCATTACTTGCCTGTAGGTACTCATAGACGAGGAGGCGATCCCTCGTGATTCCAGCCAGCTATTGAGTATTTAGCTCCTGTCATCCGGAGTCTGATTTCCAAATGTGTAGCTCTTTTCCTTTTTGTACAGTACGGGTAGGTCGGGGCCCTGTCCCGATCATTTCTATTGTTATTCCTAGAGGCTTGCAGTCTGTATATATTTCCCTGTGGTCAGTTGAGCCGGTCGTGTGAGGCCATGTAGTTTGTTGTAGTTAGTTAGCATTTCAGTTCCTGTTGGCCGTGTGTGGCCATAACCAGTCAGTAGTGGTGATCTTGTCGGTCACGTAATTATCTAGCATGCTAAAGTTAAGATACAGAGAACTAGACAGCATGGTGGCCTTGCCGGCCCGCATAGGTTCCCTTACAGTAGTATGTTTCTGGTTAGCTGTTTTTCAGGTACAGGTGGCTATAGGCCCGTTGGCCGGAGGTTGTGTTCACAGCCGTTATATAGCCCTTTGTTTTCAGAAATCAGAGGTAGAGCTAGCCAGGCACCAGACGTGCCTAGGCTCACCAGTTAGCAGTCCAGGTCCTACTAGGGCACTAGGTGCCAGTCATACCCTCCAAGGCGGGGTGTGACAAACTTGGTATCAGAGCAGGTCGTGTCCCAGGGAGTCTGCAAGCCGTGCTAAGTAGAGTCTTGTCTATGGATGTGTTGTGCACCACATACCATAGGCAGGAGGCTGCGAGGCATAATAGGATAGTTACCCTTCTTTTCATACTCAGTCGTGCCTAGTACAGTACAGTATAGGGTTGGTTCTTTTGAAACTTACCACCCTCTTTGTTTACAGATACTATGGCAGACCAGTGGCACCTAGCTACAGGCAGGAGATTGTATACAACAGTGGGCGAAGGCACCAGTAGGATGCCTCATTTACAGCCAGATTTAGCCCGGTCTGAGAGCAATATGGAGGTGTCATCTCGACCCTCCCAGCAGTCTCCGCCTCGCCAGACACCATTTGAGACAGCACCGCCTCCCACAGCTCCTGCACCCACTTCATCTGATCAGGAGCTACGTAGTGCGATGGTTATGTTGACCCAGATGATAGCTACTCAGTTGAGTTAGCCATGTTCCGGTTAAGGGATATTGCTGTTTTGTGGTACGAAAGTTGGGAGAGATCTCGGGGAAGAGATGCAGCCCCTCCTACTTGGTCCAGCTTCTCAGAGGCCTTCCTGGACCACTATTTACCCCGGGAGGTCAGACAGGCCCGGATGGACCAGTTTTTGCACTTAGAGCAGGGGGCCAGGAGCGTCCGTGAGTATTCTTTACAGTTCGACTCTTTAGCCCGCTATGCTCCAGCATTTGTGGACACCATGTCGTCCAGAGTCCACCGCTTTATTATGGGCCTGAATCCAGATTACATAGAGACGTGCATGACGGCTACTTTGAGAGAGGACATGGACATAGCCAGGGTACAGGCCTTCGCACAGACAATTGAGGGCTTGAGACAGCGGTAGCAGGGTGACAGACAGGCGACTTCAGAGTAGCGCTATAGAAGTAGACCCGCTGAGATTCAAGGGGAAATCCCTAGGGGGCCGAGACCACGATTTTCAGATAGGCCACCCAGATCTTTACCTCCGGTACAGCAGCAGAGAGGCAGATTTGTTCGCTGGAGTCAATCAGAGTCCGGTAGCAGTTTACGGACAGTACCATCACCTCAGCAGTGGAGGGCAGAACAGAGTAGATTTGCATCTACCCCTTGTCCTATATGCCACCGACTACAAGCCTGCAGGCAAGGCTTCCCAGGGTGCTATTACTGCGGACAGGAAGGGCATTTAATGAGAGATTGTCCATCCAGAGGACAGGGTAGCCGGGATAGTCTAGGTAGAGCATCAGCGGGGCCACGAGTTCCAGCAGCCTCAGCAGGGCGCAGACCCTCAGGTTCAGCAAACAGGGGCCGAGGTAGATCAGGAGCCTCTGGCTCAGGTGCACCCCCCAGCCATACCTATGCATTACCATGGAGGTAGGACTTAGAGGCATCTCCCGACGTGGTCACAGGTATATTGATTATCTGCTCATACCCTGTCTATGTACTGATTGATCCAGGATCCACCCTGTCATATGTTACCCCGTTTGTGGCACGAAAGTTCAATATTGCACCAGAATTATTACAGCAGCCCTTTTCGGTATCCACACCGATCGGTTACTCGATCATAGCTAGCAGGATTTATCGGGGGTGTACAGTAGAGGTTGTTGATCATCAGACCACAGTAGATCTGGTCGAGCTACAAATGATAGACTTCGATGCCATAATGGGTATGAATTGGCTAGTGCCGTGCTTTGCCAATGTTGAATGTTGGACCAAGACGGTCCGACTCCACTTTCCAGGAGAAGCAGTGCGGGAGTGGAAGGGCAACACCGCTACGCCAAAAGGTAGGTTTATTTCCTACCTTCAGGCGAGGAAATTGATATCTAAGGGATGTATTTACCATCTAGTCAGAGTTCAGGATATCCGAGCAGAATCTCCGACACTCCAGTCTGTCCCGGTGGTGAACGAGTTCCCTGATGTGTTTCCGGATGAGTTACCTGGTATTCCCCCAGAAAGGGAAATAGATTTTGCTATTGATTTATTACCAGGCACCCAGCCGATATCGATTCCTCCTTATCGCATGGCTCCTGCAGAACTCAGAGAATTGAAGGAGCAGCTGAAAGACTTGTTGGATAAAGGTTTTATTAGGCCGAGTACTTCACCATGGGGTGCGCCAGTTCTATTTGTGAGAAAAAAAGATGGCTCACTCCTTATATGCATAGATTATCGGCAATTAAACAAAGTTACAGTGAAGAACAAGTACCCGCTTCCCAGAATTGATGACTTATTTGATCAGTTGCAGGGAGCCAGATACTTTTCTAAGATTGACTTGCGGTCCGGATATCACCAGGTTCGAGTTCGTGAAAGAGATATTCCCAAAACGGCGTTCAGGACCCGATATGGACACTTTGAATTTCTAGTTATGTCCTTTGGGTTAACGAATGCCCCAGCAGTATTCATGGACCTGATGAACAGTATTTTCAAACCTTTCCTGGGCTTGTTCGTAATAGTGTTTATTGATGATATTTTGGTGTATTCTCGCTCTGAAGCAGATCACCGGACTCATTTGCGGACAGTGCTCCAGATCCTCAGGGACCGCCAGTTATATGCTAAATTTTCTAAGTGTGAATTCTGGCTGAATTCAGTAGCCTTTTTGGGGCATATTGTGTCGGATGTTGGTATACAGGTTGACACGCAAAAGATAGAAGTAGTCAAATCATGGCCTAGGCCTACCACTCCGACCGAAGTCCGCAGTTTTCCGGGATTAGCGGGATATTATAGGAGGTTTGTCGAGGGATTCTCTACCATAGCAGCACCTCTGACTAAACTGACATAGAAAGCAGCAAAGTTTCAGTGGACAGAGGCATGCGAGCAGAGCTTCCAGGAGTTGAAAGATAGATTAACCTCCGCCCCAGTGACAGCCTTACCGGAAGGTACAGAAGGTTATTCAGTATATTGCGACGCATCAGGCGTTGGGTTAGGTTGTGTGTTGATGCAGCATGGTAAGGTGATTGCATATGCCTCTAGACAGCTAAGGAAACACGAAAGGAATTATCCTACCCACGACCTGGAGTTAGCCGCAGTGATCCACGCATTGAAGATGTAGAGACATTACCTTTATGGCGTCCATGTTGATATTTTCATAGATCACAAGAGCCTACAGTATATCTTCACTCATAGGGAGCTAAATATGCAGCAACGTCGCTGGTTGGAGTTGTTAAAAGATTATGATGTGAACATTCTGTACCACCCGGGAAAAGCTAATGTTGTAGTAGATGCTCTCAGTCGAAAGTCCATGGGGAGCTTGGCATATTTTCAGCCCGAGCAGCGGGAATTGGTCAGGGAAATACATCAGTTAGCTAGCCTAGCCATTCGTGTAGCAGAAACAGAGGACGGTAGAGCGATAATTCAGAACACCGTCGTGTCATCATTAGTTGTGGAAGTGAAAGAACGACAATTTGAGGATCCTGACCTAGTTCAGCTTAAAGATTATATTCCACTAGGGAAGGCGCCAGGGTTCCGGGTAACAGAGGATGGAGTGCTGCATTGTAAAGATCGTTTATGTGTTCCCAATATTTCAGACCTCTGCCAGCAGATTATGAACGAGGTACATTACGCCCGTTATTCCCTTCACCCCGGTGCGACAAAAATGTACCATGACATCAAAGAGAACTACTGGTGGCCTGGTATGAAAAGGGAAATTGTTGAATTTGTAGTCCAGTGTCCTAACTGCCAACAGGTGAAAGCAGAACACCAGAAGCCAGGCGGGTTAACTCAGGACATAGCTGTGCCTCTCTAGAAATGGGAAGTAGTGAATATGGATTTTGTGGCAGGGTTACCCCGTACCAGACACAGACATGACTCTATATGGGTGATAGTTGATAGATTGACTAAATCAGCTCATTTCCTGCCAGTAAGAACTACTTTCTCGGCTGAAGATTATGCGGAGTTGTATATCCGAGAGATAGTCAGATTGCACAGAGTGCCAGTATCCATTATTTCAGATAGAAGAGCGCAGTTCACGGCTAGGTTTTGGAAATCGTTCCAGAAGGGACTGGGAACGCAGATTAATCTGAGCACAGCTTTCCACCCTCAGACAGACGGACAGGCTGAGCGCACTATTCAGACGCTCGAGGATATGTTGTGAGCGTGTGTGCTAGACTTTGGTGGTAGCTGGGACGAGCATTTGCCGCTGATAGAATTTGCTTATAATAATAGCTATCACTCGGCTATTCAGATGGCACCTTTTGAGGCCTTATACGGGCGAAAGTGCAGATCGTCGGTTCGCTGGTTCAAAGTAGGGGAATCAGCGATAATTGGGCCAGACATTGTTCAGCAGTCAGAAGAGAAAGTAAAGCTTATCAGAGAACGCCTATTGACTGCACAGAGTCGCCAGAAATCATATGCAGATGTACGGCGCAGAGACCTGGAGTTTAATGTGAATGACTGGGTATTTTTGAAAGTGTCTCCCATGAAAGGGGTGATGAGATTCG
Organism: Datura wrightii; assembly: GCA_035772735.1. Taxonomy (NCBI): domain Eukaryota; kingdom Viridiplantae; phylum Streptophyta; class Magnoliopsida; order Solanales; family Solanaceae; genus Datura; species Datura wrightii. Next base: position 106,913,489 of record JASDFA010000007.1, read on the forward strand.
ATAAGAAGGGTAAGCTCAGTCCGAGGTTTGTTGGGCCTTATCAGATTCGTCAGAGGATAGGCCGAGTAGCATATGAGTTGAACTTGCCTCCAGAGCTAGAATCCGTTCATCTCGTCTTTCATGTGTCCATGCTGAGGAAATGCATAGGAGACCCATCCAGAGCAGTCCCATTCCAGGATATCCAGGTTATCGAAGAGCTGGCCTATGAAGAGGTTCTAGTAGCCATTCTAGACAGGCAGGTTCGTAGATTCAGAACTAAGGATATTGCATCTGTCAAGGTATTGTGGCGTAACAGGAACCGAGAGGAGATGACGTGGGAAGCCAAAGAAGATATGAAAACTAGATACCCTCACCTATTCCAGGCCTAGCCAGGCGACAGGTATGTCCGTATTATTACTTATGTAGTACCTTATGGTTGTATACGTATAAATGAGAAAGATTGATGTTTACCTATCCAGTGAATCTTAAAGCGTTGCGTGCAGTACCTACGTTGGACTTTTCTGCATTTTAGGTTTTTGCTATAGTCCATATTACAGGGGAAACTCTGTCGAAATTATCCTAGGTAGTAAGTTGAGAAGTCCTCTAGATAGAAGTTTACATTCGAGGATGAATGTTCTTAAGGGGGGAGAATGTTATACCCCGTAGGATTCCCGGCACCTAGATGGCCTATTCGTGCGTTGGTCAAGCATATTTGGAAGCCATACGTGCTAGAGAAAGGCCCGGGAAAAGACCGGACGAGTAACCTATCGAACCATCGCGGGAGGAGCCGAGGCAGAGCCCCTCCACGATGGCAGCGTGTCACAGAGGTGAAGCCTCCACGTTGGCTCTGTGACATGTTGGCCTTGTCCAGGCCCAAGTATATAAAGCCCCACTTCGGTTTTAAATCATTTATTCTCATAAAATTTCCAGAAAACAGAGAGGAAAAAGCCAGAGAATGAAAAGAACGAAGAGGGTAATATAATTTCATCCGATGACGCTGCCAAACGCAGTCCAAACCCAAATTAACCTCAGATACCGAGGTAGTTAGCAGCAGAGAGCATTCCTACGGATTTAGTTTCGTGAAATACGGCCGACGAATCGTCGAGCTACCGAGCTAAGGTAAGTAGAATTGCTCCAAACTAGTGTCTATGTGCTCCTAGCTGTGAAGCGAATACTTCTCCCTTCTGGACTTCTGGAAAATAGCGAGTTTTTGACCGTCTTTCGATAAGCCTAAGTTTAGGCTATAATTATATCGAAAGCGACATTGTTCTTCAGGGTAAAGCTATATTTAGTATTAATTGACATATTTATGAATGCAGTTGGGAGAAATAGAGGGAGTATTGACCGAGCCTCGTCCGACAGTCGGATAACTCGAGGCTAAGGTATGTAAAGCTAGTCCCCTTGGCAAGTTAGTTGTCTTAGCCTTGTATAGTACAATAAACTCCGTAGTAGAATTCCCGGAGTTGAATATTAAGTATTGTGCAAGTCCAGTAAACCTAGTTTGCGTTGTTATATCGTATCCAGTCTAAATGCGCCCGAGGGCAAGTTAGTATTTCAGATTCAGTATAGCCTATTACGTGATTAGCAAGCATGTAGTAGAATAAAAAGGAACAGATTTTCATAATAAAAGTCAATAAAGAAAGATCAGATAGACAGACAGATATGGCTATAGATTAGCCATTCAGACAGACAGTATCTTGGCTACAGATTAGCCATACAGTTAAACAGAGATTTCAGAATCAGTACAATCAGTAAAGAGTTAGTGTAATACAGAAACAGATCAAAATAAGAAGTTAAGATCTCAGATAGTCTCTTCAGCTATACATGCTTGCTATTTATATGTGTTATTTGTTTGTTGAGACTTGCTATGGCATGTGGGTGTCCCTTTGCATCCCCACCACCCCTGGGTTATAGATGTGTCGATACCAGATTCAGATACCGCCACCAGCTGGGCGATGCCGTTTGCCTAGAGGACGATGATGGCCGACCACCATGATAATACGGTCTAGATCGCCCTGCTTGCAGGGGCAGTTCAGTTTACTCTGTGCAGAGCCAGATTAACCTATTTACAGGGGTAGATTACTCTGTGTGCGCTTGTGGCCGGGGACAGTTTCAGATATAGATTTTTATAAAATTACCCTGTTGCATGCTTGCACCCAGGGGTAGTTTCAGTTACAGATACAGCAGCAGATTACCCCGTGTGGACTTGCGCCCAGAGGCAGGAGTCTTCGGACTCAGACACAGTTTATTGTCAGAGGCCAAGGCCTGAGCTACGTACCCAAGGGGACCGGTAGGAGGAGCTCACAGTTATCAGATGAGTGGAGTGACTTATTTTTGGTTGGTTTAGACCCGGGTAGGGGTAAATAGATTGTGTGTTGGTTGGCACCTTCCGGCTTATGGGGGTCGGTCAGGTATTGTGTGTATTATTATGTATATCTCTATGTTCTATTAGATACTGATAGATAGTAGGACGACACGGCATCAGGTATGCTCAGTTTAGTTATAGAATAAATAAACTCTCCCCAGTTATCCTCAGCTAGATAGACTCAGCTACTTTCTGCTTATATGTCATGTTACTGTTGTTATTCATTTCAGTTGTGTATTTCAGTTGCCTTGCATACTCAGTACCAGTGGTACTCACGCCCAGTGGGGCGCTGCATTACTGGCCTGCAGGTACTCATAGACGAGGAGGCGATCCCTCGTGATTCCAGCCAGCTATTGAGTATTCAGCTCCTGTCATCCGGAGTCTGATTTCCAGAGGTGTAGCTCTTTTTCTTTTTGTACAGTACGGGTAGGTCGGGGCCCTGTCCCAATCATTTCTATTGTTATTCCTAGAGGCTTGTAGTCTGTATATATTTCCCTGTGGTCAGTTGAGCCGGTCGTGTGAGGCCGTGCAGTTTGTTGTAGTTAGTTAGCATTTCAATTCCTGTTGGCCGTGTGTGGCCATAACCAGTCAGTAGTGGTGACCTTGTCGGTCACGTAATTATCTAGCATGCTAAAGTAAAGATACAGAGAACTAGACAGCATGGTGGCCTTGCCGGCCCGCATAGGTTCCCTTACAGTAGTATGTTTCTAGTTAGCTGTTTTTCAGGTACAGGTGGCTATAGGCCCATTGGCCGGAGGCTGTGTTTACAGCCGTTATATAGCCCTTTGTTTCCAGAAATCTGAGGTAGAGCTAGCCAGGCACCAGACGTGCCTAGGCTCACCAGTTAGCAGTCCAGGTCCTACTAGGGCACCAGGTGCCAGTCATACCCTCCAAGGCGGGGTGTGACACTATCACACAATGTACATGCGAGTTATGCCTTGTACTTCTCTGAAATTTTTTCAAAAATTCATTTAGAGAGTTGGTGTATACATGGGATGAATGGATAGTTTTACTACCCTGTGACCACGTGTCTTCTCGCATAAGAAAACCTTTCATTTTGTGTCTACCCAATTCTTAGAAGTCTATGCTAAGTCATACATGCATTATACCTAAGACGTCTCGATGCCCATAGTTCGTGAAGACTAAAAGTTGACCTTGTCCAAAGTCCAAAGAGGTTTACTATCCCAAAAGGACACAATTTTATTTGCTATGTGTTAATTGTTATATATATATCTTACCTGCATAATTATGTATTTCTTGTTTGGGCTCATGTTCCTTAGAATATCGAGCTTTAGTGTCTCCAAGATTATTTCGATCTTAATGCTAATAATCTCATAGTTTTGTTTACCTTTATTCCTTTAGGCCTAAATCATACCACTCTTAAGGCCTAATCAAATGATCTTCATTTTCTTTAAAGCATTAAATTATTCTTTTTCAAAAATCAAAGGTTGTTATATTTGATTCTATAACCACATCAACTCATCATATTTGAGTTTCTCTTGCACTTCCTAGCGTGAGCATAATTTTTCAAATCAATTTCGTTCTCCTATTTTATTCTATACTCATATTTCACCTTAGAAATATCATAAATACAATCATTCCTTAATATTTGCTCCCTTGCTTATACAATTGCTTATACAATTTTCGAATCACATGGAAGCTCTATAATTTTTTCAATTCCATCCAATCACTACGTTTTTAATATTCTACTCTGAGTACGATCAATCTCCATCTACCATGTGATTTTCTTTAAAACTCAAGATTCGAACTACGTTTGACCTAATTCCCTTTTAGGAGGGATACATAGGCACTCCTGTGGGGTTTGGTTTATATCTTAGTAAAATTTTCTTTTTCTTCTGAATGCGAAAATGGGGCAGAATTTTTGAGGGGACCTCGAAATTCATCTCAAGTGATAATGCTGCTTTCAAGCTCTTATGCTACAATTATTCTACTCTCAAGCGCTCTTGCGAATTTCAAGCTCTTATTCTACTACTTTGCTATTCTAAAACTATTATTGTGCTATTCTTAAACTACTATTTTGCTACTAGTATGCTACCCTCGAGCTACTCTTTGCGTTACTAAGTCTTATTCTTTTAGTTGGTTAAGCACTACCCTCTAATTTTAGGACTAAGCACGACCCTATCATTTCTAGATGGGTTAAGCATTACCTGACATTTTTTTAAGCGCTAAGCATTTTCCTATGGGTTAAGCATTACCCTCCATATCTTTTAAGGGCAAAGAACTGTCCTATGGGTTAAGCGCTACCCTTTATTTTTTTAAGGGCTAAGCACTGTTCTATGAGTTAAGCACTACCCTAAATTTTTAACGGCTAAGAACTTCCCTATGGGTTAAGCACTGCCCTAAATTTTTAAAGGCTAAGCACTGCCCTATGGATTGAGCACTACCCTCCAATTTTTAAGGGCTAAGCACTTCCCTATGGGTTAAGCACTACCTTTTCAATTTTAAGGGCTAAGCACTGCCCTATGGGTTAAGCACTGCCCTAAATTTTTAAGGGCTAAGCACTGCCCTATGGGTTAAGAACTACCCTTAATTTTTAGGGGCTAAGAACTACCCTCCAATTTTTAAGACTAAGAACTTCTTTCTAAATTTTTATCGGGTTAAGCGCTACCCTCTCAAAATTTATTCGAGCTAATCATTATTTTTGCAAAATGTTATCATATGCTTATTGATTAATCACTTTTATCCAATATTTTAAAGTTTTTAGGCTACTATTGTGTTATATCAAGTTACTCTCGCGATATTGAATGAAGCTACTATATGCTACTTTCAAGCTCCTATGTTATTTTGCTACTCTTATTCTACTCTCAAGTTTTCAAGCTACTTCCAAGCTACTATCGTATTACTTCAAGCCACTATTTAGTATTCTTAACCTATCATTGTGCTACTTTCACCATTCTTTTGATTTCTGAATGGGTTAAACACTACCCTCCAAATTTTAAATGGCTAAGCACAGTTCTACTACTTTTTTGGTCATCATTTGGGTTAAGCACTATCCTCTCAAAGTTATCCAAGCTATGATTTATTTTCGCAAAATTTATACATTATTCTAAATTGCCTCTACCCGTCATCATTTATTCATCTATTTATTTATTTTTCAAGCTCAGCCCTTTTCATTGCATATTACTTAGAAGAAATTTTCTCTTTTATCTCGCCTTTCAATCTTTTATCTTCCAAATTAGCCCTCATTCTGATATTACCGCATTTTGATATGAATGTAATAATTTCATCTATGTCTTTCATCTCTCAGTTCTCATCATTTCATATTACACCCCGTAAGTTTCCAATGTTTAGACGGCCTATTCATATGTTGGTTAAGAGTTTTAGGGTGTAATATGTACGAGAAAGGGCCCGGGAAAAGGTCGAACGAGCGCAGAGTCGGGACCGCGTGGGAGAAGGCCAGACCAGTTGCCCAAAGGGGCAACGTGGCACGGCCCCTCCCTGGAGCATTGGGCGCCGTGGCACACCCGACTATTGGCATGTTGGGGTCCGTGCCATGGACCCCTTTCCACCGCCTCAAGTATATATATATTCCTTCCTTGGTTTCATTTCACTTTATATCTTATATTTTCAGCCAAAGAAGGGAAACACGTAGAAAATCAATATTATTCCTCCGTTTACGCTACAAAACGCTGCCCAAATTCAAATTAACTTTGGATATCGAAGTATAAGGCTACAGGGAGCATTACTACGGAGTTAGTTTTGCGAAATTCGCCCGGCGAATCATAACCCCGCCGAGCTAAAGTTGTAGGAATTTCTCCAAACTAGTGTCAATACGATCACAGGCTTAAAGTAAGCATTTCTCCCTTCTGGATTCTGGAGAAATTATGAGTTTTCAACCGTGTTCCGTCAAGATGAAATATAGTTAAATATTTTTATGTAAAGTTATCATTTCCATCGAATTTAGTATTGAAATTAGCCTCATTCTTCCAATGATACGATTGCAGTTGAGAAGAGCAGTTGAATACGAGATGAAACTCGCCAGTTAATTAATAATCGGCAAAGAAGGTATGTTAAGGCAGTTTCCTTCGACAAGTTAGTTTTCTTAGCATCATAACTCAGTTGAATCCCAGTAAGAATACCAGAAACATGTCTATTATGATTAGTTGTTGTTATTAGATTAGATCAGTATTCCATATTAGTTTGGGATGGATTATGCCTGTATAGCCTCCATGACCGACCAGGGTTATTAGCTGTGTCGATGCCCGCCAGGGGTGAGATGACGTCACTCTACAGAGCGTTTGCCATCCTCCAGGGACGAAGATGGGGTTCCAGATCCTCATATGCTGTGGTTGGCCTTATATACACCCCCATCGGGCCTAGTGCCCAGGGTGTAGATATCAGGAGTCCACCGAACTCAGACATAGTTACAGTCAGGGGCCGAGCGGGCTCAGTTGCATACCCAGGGGATTGGTAGGATGGATATAGCCTTTATCTGACCCAGTGTGACCTTGGATAGGGGTATATATACTGAGGTGTGCTCGCTAGAGCTTATGGGGGCCCCAGGTGGGTTATTCTTTGCTGGTTGTACCTTCCGGCTTATGGGTCCAGGTAAGGTTTATGTTTGTTTTAGTTATTGATAAATTAGACACTAAGATGTTCTATGACTCAGATATGATCTTTATTCCTACCTTTCAGTTACTTTCAGTTTTGTTTCTTTACTACAGTCATCTACAGTTATCACCTTACATATTCAGTACATATTATACTGACGCCCTTTTGGAGCTCTGCATTACTTGCCTGTAGGTACGGATGGATGAGGAGCAAGTCCCTCATAGCTTTCAGCCAGTGTCACTAGAGCAGTTATCTCCTTTCTTCTGGGGCTTGTAGATAGAAGGTTTACTTCTTTTTGATTGTACAATTTATGGGTAGGTCGGAGCCCTGTCCCGACCATCATATTACTCCTAGAGGCTTGTAGATTGTTTTTATTTCCTTATGGTTAGCTGTTATTGGCCGTGTGGGGCCTATGTGTGCTTTAGTTTACATGTTGGTCGTGTGGAGCCTTGTTTAGCTGATAGATTGGCGGCCTTGTCGGCCATAGTTTAGCATAGCTCTGGATTTACTTTACAGTTATAACTAGACATCATAGTGGTGTTGTTGGCCCTCATAGGATTCCCTGTTGTTGTTTTAGCTAGCTGGTTTTCTTTTACAGGTGGCTATAAGTCCTTGTCGGCCGGGTGCTGTGTTTACAACCGAGATATAACCCGTTGTTTTCTTGATCGAGGAGTAAGCCTGCACCAGGAGTGCTTAGGCTTAGTCAGTAAGTCAGCTCAGATCCTAGTAGGGCACTAGGCGCCAGTCATGTCTCCCAAGGTGGGGCCTGACAAACTTGGTATCAGAGCAGGTCGTATCCTAGGGAGTCTGCAAGTCGTGCTAAGTAGAATCTTGTCTATGGATGTGTTGTGCACTACATTCTATAGGCAGGAGGCCCCGAAGCATGATAGGATGGTTACTCTTTCTTCTTATTCAGTCGTGCTATAGAGCTGTATAGTATAGGGTTGAGTCCTAAGCTTACTATATTGTTTCATCTACAGAGAAATGACAGACCCGCGACACCCCACGACTGGTAGGAGATTGGATGTTGCAGCAGGGTGCCTTAATCAGGGTCAGCCCAATTTGAGGGCAACAGGGAGATTTCGTCTCGGTCTCCCCAGCACTCTCCACCACGACAGGAACCACTCGGAGTAGAAAATGTGATAGCACTGCCCCCATCAGTCTCTATACCGGTACCATCGGATCAGGAGGTTAAGAGTGTTGTTGTTATGCTAGGTTAGATGATGGCTGCACAGCGTCAGCCAGTGGCACCCATAGTCGCAGATTCCTCAGCAGGACCTGGTAGCTCGAGGGTCCGGGAGTTTCTTGCATTGAGTCCCCTGCAGTTTACTAGGATGGACTGAGAGGAGGACCCTAAGGATTTCTCGGATCAAATACAACAGATTTTCAAGGTGATGCATGTTATACCTACAGAGTCGGTCGAGTTAGCGGTATTTCGATTACAGGAAATTGTAGTATTATGGTACGAGAGTTGGGAGAGGTCCCGAGGGAGAGGTGCTTTCCTTCCGACTTGGCCCAGCTTCTCAGAGGCTTTTTTGGATCATGACCTACCATGGGAGATTCGACAGGCCCAGGTTGATCAGTTACATCTAGAGCAGGGGCCGATGAGTGTCCGGGAGTATGCTATGTGGTTCAACTCCTTGGCCTGATATGCACCAGCTTTTGTGGATACCATGCTGGCTAGGGTGCATTAGTTTATTATGGGCCTGAATTCAGAATATGTGGAGACCTGTATTACAGCCACTCTGCGAGAGGATATGGATATTGCCCTCATTCAAGCTTTTTCCCAGAATATTGAAGGGATCAGACAGCAGCAACGGGAGATAAGGAGGGAAAATCAAGAGCAGCGCCGCAGGACTAGACCTAGTGACATGCAAGAAGAGTCCCAAGATGGACCCAGGCCACGATTTTCAGGCAGACCGCCCAGACCCCCACCCCCACAACAGCAGCAGGGGAGTAGATCGAGTCATCGGGGGTAGTTAGGGCTCGACGAGAGCTCATGATCAGTAGGTCCACAGAAGCAAAGAGGAGCAGAGTAGATTTACTGTACCGCTTTGCCCTATTTGAAGCCAACGTCATTCCGGGGCATGCAGGTATGGTTCCACAGCATGTTATACCTGTGGACAGGAGGGTCATCAGATGAGGGATTGTCCAACCAGAGGATAGATTTTCAGTAGGATCACGTGCCCCAGCATCTCCAGCAGGGCGCAGGCCCTCAGTTCCAGCCGGCAAAGGCCGAGGCAAATTAGGGGCATTTAGCTGAGGTATCAATCCAGGTCGCACTTATGCTTTACCGGAACGACAAGAGTCAGAGTCGTCACTTTTTGCGTGATTGTGGGTATTTAAAACGACACGCAAGTGCACGTGGTCGAACAAGTACTAAGTGGCTTTAGTAAGCCAAGTATCGATCCCACAGAGACTTGGATGAAGTGCAACTTGCTCAAGTGTACTATATTTTACCTCTAAAAATGCAGACAACAGTGTAACCACAAGTTTGATAGTTTGTTTTATAATTTTTTATACTAAAGCTAAAAATAATTATCTACTTTGAATCTGAACTATGAATGAGAGCATGCTGAGGTTAAACTAACATGTAATGACATTAATTGTCATCATAATTTGGTTAATCTTTTCCTCCAGTTGCTGGCCAAGAACATTTGCCAAGAGATTAAAACTCTCGTATTTAACCTCACTTAAGAATCATGAACCATCCGTCTACATTTCTGTGATCAAATGCAATTCATGTTCTAGCCATACAATTCTAGTTTCTAAATTGACTAATACAACTTTCAGGTATATTTCTATCCTGAAAGCAAATCAAGACTCAATTTTCCCAAACCAAGTAAAGAACATATCCTATTAATTCACAACTTTCCAATTTCTTGCTCTCTCGAGTGAAACTGGACTTTTTAGATTTACATTAACGTAGGCCACACATTAATGCAGTAAGAACAAGAATTAATAGAACAACATGGAAGAAAAGATGAAAAACCAAATAATTAATGATCAAATTTCATCACGATTGTTCATAACCTCAGCAAGGAGAGGAATTACCCACTCATTTGTGGATTAAACATCTTAAAATGAGTGTTAATCATACAAGCAATTGAATTAAAGAAGAAAGAAAGAGAGAAAAAATCCTGATATTTTCGTCCCTCAACTGCCTGTAACCCACGTCCTTGCTCCACCAACTCAGAATATTGAAAAATGAACCTAAGTGTTCTATTTATACTGCTGGGAATTTTTCCCGGAATAACGAGCAACGTGTCACGGAGTGCATCACGGAGCACTGCCTCCGTGACACGCTACGAACGCGGACCCTCACTGGAATTGGGGGTCCGGGAATTAAGGCTCAACGTGGCACGGCGTGCAACGCGGAGCCAGGCCTCCGTGCCACGGAGCAAACGCGGACCCTCTCTGGAATTTGGGCGAATTTTCCCAATCCAAGCAGAATGCCTCCGCGATGGCAGCGTGACACGGCTCCATCGCAGAGCCCCTTTATTTCATGTTGTATAATGCCTTTTCCCTTGCTCGCATCCAAGTCCAACTCCGATATCATCCAACATGCATTTAAGCTTCCCGAAATCAGATTTTACCTGCAAAACAATGCTAATCATGTTGGTTAGTATAAATTCACATTTTATTACCAATTACATGAGAATGTATACACATTGGTAGATAAACAAGGCAAAAATGGTACTTTTGAGTATCACTTGGGCATATAAGTTTGCCCAAGATCACTTACCCCACACTTAAATCCTTGTTCGTCCTCGAACAACAAACATACAATTCATGCAATTTACATCCCAACCTCGCTACTTCGGTTCGACAATTTAGGCTACGGTCATACCGATAATTCAATACAGCAAATCATCAAGAAACATGCATGGTCTTATCAATGCAATGACCTTCAATACATTAAGACCTCCTAGACATTAAGAATCGACTCTCGATATTGGCAAACTCATGCAAATTAGCTGATCAAGATATCCGACACGAAAATTAATATTTTATCAAGCATGTGCCCTCACAATACAAGAGAATCTTCCCCTTTTTGCTCATATGACTCACAAACATTCAAGCAGGGGCATGTAAAAACAATTTCGCTCTCTCTCCCAAAAGAATTCACATGCATCGTGTCATGACCCATAAGCTTGCCCTTAGTGTATTACTCCACTAATATAAAGAAGTGCGATGTAAGATCACGTAGGACTTGAACAGGTTGTAATGGAAGCTACGGAACTAGTAAATATTGGATTAGCCAATAATCGCCACTAGCATCCTTAAGCGCCTTTTCAACACATCCCATCAACTCATGGACATTGTTTCTTTTTTTTTTTTGATCCTCCCATTCTTGATGATTTTCCTTAGTATGGCCCATTGCATTAAGCACACTTGACACAACAACAAAGATTATTCATGCACCTTCATTATCGTTTATTTATAGCAAGTGCACCTTCAACCTTTTCTTTTCTTCTATCACTCTGCTTTTCTTTTTCTTTTCACCATTCTCACTCTTTGACACTTTGGGAAAATGATTTTCTCTTCTTAAGCGCTTAAGAGTTTTGTATAGACTTTACGGCTAATGAAAAGAAGGAATTAAGCTCGGTTTACACATTATGACAAAAGAAAAAATAATAGGCTAAAGGCTCAATGGGCTGACTAGGGTATACAATCAAGGTGTGTACGACAAGGAAAAATAGAAACTCTCGGTTAAAACAAAGAAATGCCTACATCCTTTCCTCCAATACACCTCCTTCATTTCGTTTTGTACACACACCAGGCAAGTTCTAGACACTTCACAATAACATGGAATATCAACACCTCACTTCACACTTTTTGCACATGCTCGATTCAAGATGTATTCACAGACTCTTCAATCAGCTAATTACATGAATTCAAACATTAAGCCTCAATCACACTGAATCGAACTCTACAGCCTAGGTATCTCAACATATTTACAAAGTTGCATGCTTTCATACGAATCACCTTTGCATTTTGAATATCATGTACAAAATGCAACCAGAATTTCGCAACCATCCAGTAACTACAAGTTCCGGGATGCAATCCACCAAAGAAAAAATTGAAAAATTGAAAAATAATTGAAAAAAATCTACTCCTAACGACTACATTTCCCTTAAGGCGGTCGTCATCCATCCATCATAGGGAACGGTCACTAACTAAGACGTCGGTTCAATGGGACCATTCTCGGTAAAAGAACCGAAAACAAACGCCGAGAAACCCAAGAAGTAAAAAAATGTTGAAAATATCGATCATTTCGAATAAAAAAAATCGATCATTTCGATAACAAAAATATGTACAGAATCAGAATCAGCTAGCAATATTCAGCAACAGAATCAGAATCATCTAGCAACATTCAGCAACACACATCAATTTAACAAACATTTACAAATATAGAACAACTTAACAATCCACACTCACAGGGACAAACAACATACATGACAACAGAAGAGAGCATACAAACAAAACAGCCCAGCCCAGCACCTAACTACTCCCACCCCACACTTAGTTCGAACACTGTCCCCAGTGTTCACAAAAATTAAAAGAGCACAAAATTGGGTGGTGGAACTCCCTGATCAGTCAAAGTATTCCACTTCTTCGTCGGGTGCTGCTGCTTCATCTCCCATGTCCGAGTCGCCTCTGTCATCATCATCGGAGTCCTCCCGACGTGTCTCCTCATCTGTAGGGACATCATCATCTGTGGGCTCTACAAATGCTGGCCCCACTCGGCATAGAGCCCTGGCGTTTTCGCCGAAGGGGTAATCTAGCTCGAGCTTCCATAGCTCCTCCTCTGTCGCCGGCCTCCCGCCTATCCTCAGCTGGAGCATCTGCATCCCATACATCCGAGCCATATATTGGTTGTCACGAGCATGTCGCTCGCCAAGTGTAAGCACTGGCCTGTGGGTGGTGTCGGGAGCCTTAGTTTTGGTAACATCTAAGGCCCTTCGCTCCAACTGCAGGATATAGTCAAGGGCCTCCTCCTCAACATCGAGGCCCCTGAGGAAGGTGGTCAGTAGTCCACCAAAGCCATACATGTACCCCTGGTGCAACCGGGCTCTCTTCATGGTGGAGATAATTACCGCCCCTACATTGATCTCCAGCCCTTTCATCAGGGCGTACACCAGGCATACACGATCCCGGGTTACATCTGTCATATGTACCCTCGGGATTAGGCATGAGCAGACTATCTTCAGCCAGATTCGGGCTTCCCTGTTCATCTGTGAATAGGGCAAAGTCTGGTGGTAGCCCCTCTCTTTGTGTCTGCTCCATCTAGTTGTTGATCGGGTCCCACACAACGTGCGTCTGATGTCCGTATACGGTGGGGTAATGTTCAGCTGTCGGAGTACGTGGGCGTCTGTGTCCCGCGCTCCTATGATGGCATTGAGGTGGTGGGGCTCCAGAGTGACTATTTGCCCTCTGATCTTGATGGTGTGGCTTCTGATAGTCAGGTTCCAATTGGCATAGAACTCCCAAACCAGGTGCAAATTGCATTCCTTGGGCTCCTCAAATATGAAATTGAGCCCAGCTGCCTCGATCCGGTGGACCATCCTAGGGAACTCCTGTGCCAATGGATCCCGTGCTATGTGCTCCTCGGGGAAATATTTATTTTCTTTGTGCTTCGCGTACCACTTTTTCCCCTCATCGGTCACCCATCTGGTTTCGTATTAGCGGCGTTGGCCGCGTGGAACTGCTGGTGCAGCTGGGACTGCTGTGCCCAGTCTAATTCGTTTCCTTCCGGCGCTTGAAGTTGATGCGCCTTTTCCTTTATCTTGCCGGCTTGCCATTTTACCTGTCAACCCAAGTAAACAAGATCAATGTTAAGCTAACGGATATTAACTTCGGCTAAGGTCGGGTTACGCTAGGTTACCCCACACTTAGTCCTTAGCTACAGTTACAACACTACGACAAGATTATCTTTATTTACACACAATAAACAACTATACAATCATGCTTAGTGCGTTCGAAAAGTTCGACGGTATAACTTCTGTGTACTACTCAGACTTCGTACAGCTAATGACAATCACTACCATCGCTAACATTTTACCCATCACACTTAGCAACGAAAAACAAAGAAACAAAAACAACAACAAAAATTTATCTACATGAACCTATACAACCAACCAATTCTTACAAATTTCAACATTTCCCCGGCCCGAGAATCAGTCGTTCTATTAACATCCTAACAATTTGTACATCGACTCATCTCATTCAACACATCCATCCCGGCATAAAATTCACAATTTCAATACATTTTCAACTTCAAATTCAACATACAAGCCCTAGAATTGAGATTATCAATCAAATTCTATTAAGTTATGCAATCGACAAGTTCAAGCAATCATAACGACATTCCGAACATTCATCAACAACAATTAACTCGAATTCATGATTAATTACTACGTAGGGTAATTTAGCTCAACTCCCATGCTCAAAATCACAGAAAATCGACAAGAATTTGAGAGGAAATCGAAGAACATACCTTGACTTTGAAGAATCGAAGAAAAATCGTTGAATTTCTTGCTTTACTCCGTGTCACATTGATGGGGGATGGGTTTTGTGGGGTTTGGTCATGGAGGGATTAAAAAATGAGGGAAAAGGGAAGGTTTTCGGGGTTAAAAAGTAAGGAAATCACGCGGGTCACCCGGCGACCCGGTGTGACCCGTCGCGATATACAAGGCAACGTGTCACAGAGTGCATCGCGGTGCACTGCCTCCGTGACACGGAGCCATCGCGAGACTGTTCTGGAAATTTTTTTTTTTAAATCCAGATTGTACCTCAACGTGTCACGGAGGTAACGCGTAGGTCCACCTCCGTGACACGGAGTTGTCGCCTCAGCTCACTGTCTGCCACTTTTTATTAATTTTTCATACCTCGACTTTTCCTTCGCGATTCCGTGCATATTTTTCTCCGTTTGACCTGAAATTCATCTCACTATTCAAAATTGATTAGAATGATAGGTTTCACTCTAAATACAAATATAACTAAAACTAAAACGAAAAATTTTGTAGTAAATCAAGAAAAAGAAAAAGAATAATCTATTTACACTTTACAAAATGAAAGAAAAAATTTTTCATGGGTTGCCTCCCGTGCAGCGCCTGGTTTACTGTCGCGACTCGACGTCGTTAAGCTCAATTGTCCTCTAGGGTGATGGACGATTTCTCTCGATCACCGTCCTCCCCCCAGTAGTGCTTACACCTTTCCGGTGGTTTTCCCATTAACTCTTGGGAATCCTTCATCTGCTTATCATCACCTTGATCAATCACATTGATCACCGAGAGTTCTTCATGCACCGTCGGGAGCTTGGGTACCTTGTACACATCGAACACCTCTACCTTGTCATGTGCTCGCATTGTTAGCTGCCCCGCAGCTACGTCAATTAGTGCTTTCCCGATTGCCAAGAAAGGACGTCCCAAAATAAATGGGACTTTCGCGTCTGGTTCAAAATCCAGCACGACAAAATCTACCAGGAAAATTAGGGAGCCAACTTGCACCAGCACGTCCTCTACAATGCCATCAGGTCTGGCTAAGGATCGATCCGCCAACTGCAAGATTACCGTTGTGGGTCTAGGACTCCCTAGGCCCAACTTTCTGAATACCGATGAAGACATCAAATTTATTCTCGCTCCCAAGTCACACAATCCATGAGCTCGGATGCTCTGCCCAATAGTAATCTGGATAGTAAAACTTCCAGGGTCTTTTAGCTTTGTGGGCAGTCTATTTTGAATTCGGGAAGTGCACTCCTCTGTTAGAGCCACCGTAGCATACTCAGTCAACCGACTTTTGTTTGCCACGATGTCCTTTATATACTTAGCATATTTCGGCACTCCCTGCAAGACATCAACAAGAGGTAAGTTAACATATACCTGTTTCAGTACCTCCATGAATTTCTTGAAACACACCTCCTCCTTGTGTTTCTTTAGTCGTTGAGGGAACGGGGGTGGAGGTCTTTCTGATTCAGCTTCCTTAGTCTTCCCCCATTCAGTACTGTGCTCCCTCTCCACTTCTGCTGCTCCCGACTATTGAGGTGGTCTTTCTGGTTCCACCTCTTTCAGCTGCAAACCACTCCTTGTGGTCACTGCATTTACCTGCTTGGGATTAGGATCTGTGTCACTCGGCAGTCCTACTCTAGGCCTTGTGTTTTGGGCACTAGCAAATTGCCCAAATTGATATTCAAGTGCCTTGGTAGCTAACTGGTTGTTTTTCACTTCGGCTGCCAATTTCACATAATCAGCCTGTAATTGAGCTTGGTTAGCTATCATGGTCTTGAACATCTCCTCAATGCTGGGTGATGGTGGTGGAGGAGGTGCATTGTTGTTTCTGAATTAAGCTTGATAATTCTGCTGCCCTCCCTGGTTCCTTTGCACACCCTGACCCGAACTTTGGCCCTGATGGTTGTTGCTACCCTATGAGAAATTAGGGTGATTCCTCCAATTGGAGTTGTAGCTACTACCATACTGTTGGTGGTTCCTTTGTGCATTACCCACAAAGTTTATGGAATCAGGATTGGCTCCACAACACTCAGCTGAGTGCTCACTGCTTCCACACACTTCACACCACATTTGCTGTACTGCATTAACTGGGGCTTGAGGCTGGTTCAATGTCATGTTGCTGAAATGGGTGTTAAGTTGATTTTGCAATGCAGCTATCTATGCAGCGATAGCTGTAAACCCATCCACTTCTAGCACTCTTGCTGCTTTCCTTGTCCCACCTCTTGATGAATCAGCATTCCATTCTGGATTGCCCTGCGAAATACGGTTCAACAAGGTATACAGCTCCTCATAAGTTTTCTCCAGCGCTTGCCCTCCAGCTGCTGAATCTAGCAATATTTTGGTGTGGGGTTCCAAACCCTCAATAAATGTGTGCACCAGCACATCATTGGACTGATGATGATGAGGACAATCCCGCAACATGGATTTAAATCTCTCCCAGGCCTGATATAAATTTTCTCCCTGTCTCTGTTTGAAACTTAGAATCTGACTTCTAAGTCTTGCTATTTTACCAGAGGGAAAAAACCGTATCAAAAACTTCCGTGCAAGATCATCCCATGTAGAAATAGAATTCGGTGGCTCAGCTTTCAACCACCTCTTGGCTTCTCCCAATAATGAGAATGGGAACAATGTAAGCCACACATACTCTGATGACACTCCAGCGGGGATGTAAGTGTCACTTATCTCCAAAAAATTTTGGAGATGCTGCTGTGGATCTTCATGAGGGAGACCGGTAAACTGCCCGCTAGTGTGCAGCAACTGCACCATATTCTGTTTAAGTTCAAATCTCCCTCCCGGCTCAGGTTTGCGGATACTAGATGTAACAGTATTGGCATGTGGGATTGCCATCTCGCGAACCGGCCGAGCTGCTGCTTCTTCGGGCACTAACACTGCCCGTACTACCGGTGGATTCTGTTGTTGCTCCATGATCGTCTGTCTAAGCAACTGCAGCTTTCTTTGTAGAGCTTCTGTTTGTTTACTGTGAAATATCCTTTCTGGCTCTATATACGATTCCACCAGCTCCTTGTCTCGTGCCAGTGTTCAACAGCAATTAAGGCTGCAAAATACAGGCTAAGACCAAGTTGTCAACACTAAGAAAATAAAAATACAGTAAATTAACACTTAAAACAAATTCACCAATTGCCAAGTCCCCGGCAACGGCGCCAAAAACTTGTTCGCGTGATTGTGGGTATTTAAAACGACACGCAAGTGCACGTGGTCGAACAAGTAGTAAGTGGCTTTAGTAAGCCAAGTATCGATCCCACAGAGACTTGGATGAAGTGCAATTTGCTCAAGTGTACTATATTTTACCTCTAAAAATGCAGACAACAGTGTAACCACAAGTTTGATAGTTTATTTTATAATTTTTTATACTAAAGCTAAAAACAATTATCTACTTTGAATCTGAACTATGAATGAGAGAATGCTGAGGTTAAACGAATATGTAATGAAATTAATTGTCATCATAATTTGGTTAATCTTTTCCTCCAGTTGCTAGCCAAGAACATTTGCCAAGAGATTAAAACTCTCGTATTTAACCTCACTTAAGAATCATGAACCATCCGTCTACATTTCTGTGATCAAATGCAATTCATGTTCTAGCCATACAATTCCGGTTCCTAAATTTACTAATACGGCTTTCAGGTATATTTCTATCCTGAAAGCAAATCAAAACTCAATTTTCCCAAACCAAGTAAAGAACATATCCTATTAATTCACAACTTTCCAATTTCTTGCTCTCTCGAGTGAAACCGGACTTTTTAGATTTACATTAACGTAGGCCACACATTAATGCAGTAAGAACAAGCATTAATAGAACAACATGGAAGAAAAGATGAAAAACCAAATAATTAATGATCAAATTTCATCACGATTGTTCATAACCTCAGCAAGGAGAGGAATTACCCACGTCCTTGCTCCACCAAGTCAGAATATTGAAAAATGAACCTAAGTGTTCTATTTATACAGCTGGGAATTTTTCCCGAAATAACGAGCAACGTGTCACGGAGTGCATCGCGGAGCACTGCCTCCGTGACACGCTACGAACGTGGACCCTCACTGGAATTAGGGGTCCGGGAATTAAGGATCAACGTGGCACGGTGTGCAACGCGGAGCCAAGCCTCCGTGCCACGGAGCAAACGCGGATCCTCTCTGGAATTTGGGCGAATTTTCCCTATCCAGGCAGAATGCCTCCGCGAAGGCAGCGTGACACGGCTCCATCACGGAGCCCCTTTATTTCATGTTGTCCAATGCCTTTTCCCTTGCTCACATCCAAGTCCAACTTCGATATCATCCAACATGCATTTAAGCTTCCCGAAATCACATTTTACCTGCAAAACAATGCTAATCATGTTGGTTAGTATAAATTCACATTTTATTACCAATTACATGAGAATGTATACACATTGGTAGATAAACAAGGCAAAAATGGTACTTTTGAGTATCACTTGGGTATATAAATTTGCCCAAGATCAGTCGCCGAATGTGGTGACAGGTATTTTGGACATTTGCTCTCATTCTGTTTATGTACTGACAGATCCAGGATCCACCTTGTCTTATGTTACCCCGTTAGTGGCCTGAAAGTTTGGCATCATGCAAGAATCACTTCAGTGACCTTTTTTAGTATCTACACCCATCGGTGACTCTATCATAGCCCAGAGGGTCTATCTGGGATGCACAGTAGAGGTCGCTGGTCGTCAGACTTTAGCAGATTTGATAGAACTAGAAATGATTGATTTTGATTCAATTATGGGTATGGATTGGCTAGCGCCATGCTATGCCAATGTTGAATGTTGGACCAAGACTGTCCAATTCCACTTTCTAGGGGAGGTTGTACGAGAGTGGAAATGTAGTGCAGCCACACCATAAGGTAGGTTTATTTCCTATCTTCGGGCGAGAAAATTGATTAGCGAAAGGATGTGTTTATCATATTGTCAGAGTTCAAGATGTCCAAGCAAAATCTTCGACTCTTCAGTCTATTCCAGTAGTCAATGAATTTTTGGATGTATTCCCAGATGAGCTACCTAGCATTCCCCCGGAATGGGAAATCGACTTTGCAATTGATTTATTATCAGGTACTCAGCCCATATCTATTCCTCCATACCGAATGGCTCCTACTGAGCTCAGAGAGTTGAAGGAACAGTTGAAAGATCTGTTAGATAAAGGCTTCATCAGGCCGAGTACTTCACCGTGGGGAGCACCAGTTCTGTTTGTGAGAAAGAAGGATGGCTCCCTCCGTATATGTATAGACTACCGGCAGTTGAATAAAGTTACTATTAAGAATAAGTACTCACTTCCCAGAATAGACTATTTGTTTGACCAGTTGCGGGGGAGAAGTATTTCTCAAAAATTGACTTAAGGTCAAGGTACCGTCAGGTTCGAGTTCATGAAAGTGATATTCCAAAAACCACTTTCAGGACCAGTTATGACCATTTTGAATTTCTAGTCATGTCCTTTAGACTGACGAATACTCCAACAGTATTCATGGACTTGATGTAAAGCATCTTTAGGCCGTATCTGGACCTGTTTGTGATAGTATTTATTGATGATATTCTGGTATATTCTCGCTTAGAGGCAGATAACTGGGATTACCTATGAATAGTGCTCCAAACTCTCATGCGAAGTTTTCTAAATGTGAATTTCAGTTATATTCAGTAGCCTTTTTGGGCCACATTGTTCAGATGTTGGCATTCAGGTAGACTCGCAGAAAATTAAAGCAGTGAAAATATGGCTTAGACCTACCACTCAAATCGAGGTACGTAGTTTCCTGGGGTTAGCCGGATATTACAGAAGGCTCGTCGAAGTATTTTCCACCTTAGCAGCACCTTTGATCAAGTTAACTCAGAAAGAAGCTAAATTTCACTGGACCGAAGCATGTGAACAGAGTTTCTAGGAGTTGAAAAATAGACTGACCTCAGCACCAGTATTAGCCTTGCCATAAGGGCCAGAGGGTTATGCAGTATACTGCGATGCTTCAGGCGTTGGATTAGGATGTGTTCTGATGCAGCATGATAAAGTGATTGCCTATGCTTCCAAGCAGCTAAAGAAGCATAAAAAGAACTACCCCACTCATGACCTTGAATTGGCTGCAGTGATTGACGCCTTGAAAATATGGAGGCATTATCTGTATAGCATTAATGTAGATATTTTCACTGATCATAAGAGCCTCTAGTATATCTTCACACAGAAAGAGTTGAACCTACGGCAGCATCGCTGGTTAAAGCTGTTGAAAGACTGTGATGTGAATATTTTGTATCACCCATGGAAAGCTAATGTTGTAGCAGATGCCCTCAGACGTAAATCCATGGGAAGTTTAGTACACCTGAATCTAGGATGGTGGGAACTGGCCCGAGAATTACATTAGTTAGCCAGTTTAGCCATCTGTATAGTAGATTCAGGAGACAGTGGGGTAGTAATTCAGAATACGACAGTATCGTTGTTAGTTGTGGAAGTGAAAGAATGACAGTACAAGGACCTTAACCTGGTTCAGCTCAAAGATAAGGTTTAGTGAGGGGAAGTTACAAATTTAAAGGTAACCGAAGACGTAGTTTTGAGATATAGGAACCGCCTCTGTGTTCCAGACACGGCAGGACTTCGCCAGTAAATTATGGGCGAGGTACATTATTCCCGTTACTCTCTTCATCCGGGTTCAACAAAGATGTATCATGATATAAAAGAGATTTACTGGTGGCCAGGAATGAAAAAGGAGATAGCAGAATTTGTAGCTCAATATCCTAATTGCCAACAGGTAAAAGCCAAACATCAGAAACCAGGCGGACTGATACAGGAGATAGCAGTGCCTATGTGGAAATGGGAGGCAACTATTATGGATTTTGTGATAGGGTTACCGTATACCAGGCATAAATTTGACTCCATCTGGGTGATTGTTGACAGGTTGATGAAATCAGCTCACTTTCTGCCAGTAAGGGCTACCTTTTCAATTGAAGATTATGTTGAACTATATATCAGAGAGATAGTCCAATTGCATGGCATTTCGTATCGATCATTTTCGACAGAGGAGCGCAGTTTATAGATAAATTTTGGCATTCCTTTTCAGAGGGGCCTGGGGACGCAGGTCAATTTGAGTACGGCCTTCCATCCTCAGACAAGCGGGCAGGCAGAGCATACAATTCAAATGCTCGAGGATGTGTTACAGGCGTGTGTGCTAGACTTCGGGGGCAGCTGGGATGAACACTAACCGCTTATTGAGTTTGCTTACAATAACAATTATCACTCGGCAATCCAAATGGCGGGTTATGAGGCCTTATATGGGAGGAAATGCAGGTCCCCAGTTGGTTGGTTCAAGGTTGGAGAATCAGGGTTAATTGGGCCAAATATGATTCATCAGTCAGAAGAGAAAGTAAAGTTTATCAGAGAACGTATGCTGACAGCCCAGAGTCACTAGAAGTCGTATGTGGATGTACGATGTAGAAATTTGGAGTTCAGTGTAGGTGACTGGGTATTTTTGAAATTCTCGCCGATGAAAGGCGTGGTGAGGTTTGGCAAAAAGGGTAAGCTCAGCCCCAGGTTTATTGGGTCGTATTGAATACTCCGGAGAATTGGCCAGGTGGCCTATGAACTAGATTTGCCTTCAGAGTTGGAATCTGTTCATCCAGTCTTCCATGTATCAGTGCTACGAAAATGCATAGGGGATCCGTCCCAAGTTGTGCCAGTTGAGGATGTCCGGGTTACCGAGGAATTAGCCTATGAAGAGGTTCCAGTAGCTATATTAGATCGACAGGTTCGTAGATTGAGGACTAAGGATGTTGCCTCTGTTAAAGTACTATGGAGAAACAGAAATAAAAAAGAGATGACTTGGGAAGCTAAAGATGATATGAGGTCTAAATATCCTTACTTGTTGCAGGCTTAGCCCAGACCGTGCAGTTAAGGTACCTTTAGTATTTCAATTATTGATTTACGATTTGTGTGGTATATCTTGCTCAGTTGACTCCAGCCCTATTGTGAAATAGTTGTTATAGTGTTATATAAAATGCCTGTACTGGACTTTTCTGTGTTTCAGGATTTTCAGATAGTCCATATTACAGGTGAAACTCTGCCGAAATTTTTTCAGAATAACTAGTTATAGGAGTTAAGTTGAAGTTAACATTCTAGGACGAATGTTCCTAAGGGGCGAGGATGTTACACCCCGTATGTTTTCAATGTTTAGACGGCCTATTTGTACGTTGGTTAAGAGTTTTAGGGTGTAATATGTACGAGAAAGGGCCCGGAGAAAGGTCAAACGAGCGTGGAGTTGGGACCGCGCGGGAGAAGGCCGGACTAGTTGCCTAAAGGGGCAATGTGGTACGGCCCTCCCTAGCGCGTTGGGCACCAGAGAAGTTAGCTCCTTTCTTCCGGGGCTTGTAGATAGAAGGTTTACTTCTTTTTGATTGTACAGTTTATGGGTAGGTCGGGGCCCTATCCCGACCATCATATTACTCCTAGAGGCTTCAGATTATTTTTATTTCACTGTGGTCAGCTATTATTGCCATGTGGGGCCTATGTGTGCTTTAGTTTACATGTTAGACGTGTGGGGCCTTGTTTAGCTGATAGATTGGCGGCCTTGTTGGCCATAGTTTAACGTAGCTCTGGATTTACTTTACAGTTATAACTAGACATCATGGTGGTCTTGTCGGCCTGCATAGGATTCCCTGTTGTTGTTTCTATCTAGCTAGTTTTCTTTATAGGTGGCTATAAGGCCTTATCAGCCGGGGCTGTGTTTACAGCGGAGATATAGCCCGTTGTTTTCTTGATCGAGTAAGCCTACACCAGGAGTGCTTAGACTCAGTAAGTAAGTCAGCTCAGATCCTAGTAGGGCACTAGGTGCTAGTCATGCTTCCCAAGGTGGGGCATGACATTTCATACTCCTTTCATTCCATATTCAAATCCCATATTATCAACTTGCTTTAGGAATCTCATTCGTTCCTAAATCTAGAACTACACATGGCCTGATTCTCATGAAACCCGAGATATGTAGGCGATTTGAAACTGAAGTCTCGGCCACAACATCTTTATAACCACATCTTGCTTCATCCGGTCCCACCCTCTAGTTGTCAAGTTCTACAAGTAAGCATGGGGATAGATCACAAATGTAAAAGTCGAAGTAGTTATGAACCCATGGGGAACACTTATCCTAGTTAATTGCATAATCTTGATAAACAACAATCAATTCTCAATATTGCCATATAATTGCTTTTATAAAACCCCTTTTTTGGAGATAACACGCTTAAAAGCTTAAATACTAGTATTATTCTATATCTTAACCATATTCCCTATGGGATCGACACCAATCTTTGTTGGGTTCTTTATTAACAACATCTGCGTCATACTTCTACAGGAGTGTAAGTTTGAGCATTATCAAAAGGTGTTGTTGTTGTTAGGGAATACATCTTAGGATTAGAGTTATTGCAATATTTAACTTTTAGTTGTTATTTCCTTATTTACATTTTGTTTTTGTTTTTAACACCCACAGGTTGTCTCTTGGTGAATATGAAGTACTCGCGGAGCGAAAAACCCCTGATTCCTCTTGATTTTGAATTAGAGCGAACTATGCAGAGAATGGACAACCCTGAGCAGAGAGAGGCCCGTATTGCTGAAGAAGCTCGGCAAGTTGAGCTCGCTTGACAAGCTGCACATCAAGACGCAGAGGATGCTTGGGAGGAAGTAGTGAATGATGGCCTCCATGGAAGGAGCACACAAAATACATTAAGGAAAATTATTGTTAACTTTTTATTCAAGTCTTGGAGATTTTCTTGCTTTGATTTCTTCATTGTTCTCGAATCATTCTTCATAAATTCTTGAAATAAGCAAGTGGGTTGTCTTCCAATCTTCTTTGGAAGTATTAAATTATATGTTTGTCCATGAATTCTTATAACTCTCTTATAATCATTAGAGGCTAAAACCTCCACAACTAGGGTTGTGGGAACCATGGTGAATTAACAAACTACGGTTGCACAAAGTGATTATAAACCAATGCTAAACGTTACTATTGTATTCTCTTCATCTATAATGTTTCTTAACAAAGTGCAATGTTAGGACTTGCCTGAATTCTTTACTTGCTTGAACCTAGAGAAGTAGGGATTAGGAAAAAAGAATTACAACAAAGCCTTGATCTTTATGGGTCTTTGTATGACTTAAGTTGCGGTAGCAGGATAATTAATTTGGGATAAATTGATAATGGTTGAAGTGAAATCTCTCATGAGACCTAACCCGGATATTAAGTATAATCATCCAATAGGGACGAACCAGTTGTTTGGATGAACCCTAGTTATCAAGTTCTACAAGTAAGCATTGGGATAGATCACAAGTGTGAAACCCGAAGTAGTTATGAATCCATGGGGAACACTTACCCTAGTTAATTTCATAATCTTGATAAACAACAATCAATTCTCAATATTGTCATATGATTGCTTTTATAAAACCCCTATTTTGGAGATAACACAGTTAAAAGCTTAAATACCAGTGTTATTCTATATCTTAACCATATTCCCTATGGGATCGACTCCAGCCTTTGTTGGCTTCTTTATTGACAACGTCCACATCATACTTCTAAAGGAGTGTGAGTTTGAGTATTATCAAAAAATGGCGCCATTACCTGAAAAGTTCCAGGTGCTGGCCACCATGGAAAGGGCAATAGAGGCTAGAGATATGCTCCTCAACTCTATGATAAGGATGACCCTTATATTGATAGAGTTGGGTCAACTAGAGCAATCATACCACTACCTTTGCCTACTTGGGCGAAGTTTGATATCACTAGCACCATGATACAGCTGCTGAATATGAAAGGGGTTTTTAGTGATCATGCAGCTAATGATTGTAACCTGCACTTAATGAATTTTATCAGGATATGCAATGCGTATAGGTTACCTGGTGTAAGCCAGGATGCGATCAGGTTGAGACTCTTCCCATTCTCTCTCTCTCTCTAGGGAGGCCATTTTATGGTTATCGAAGTTGCCCAACGACTCCATTACCAACTGGAGGGAGCTTAAATGGGCTTTCCTAGAAAGGTTCCTCCTACCCTCCAGGATGCTACAGTTAAAGGATGAAATTTATAACTACTGATAATTGAAGATTGAGGCACTGCATGGGACATGGTTGAGATTTAAGAAGAAGCTGACCAAGTGCTCGAGCCATAAAATTCCAGATGACAGTTTGTTGGAAATTTTTTATAGGTCCTTAAATAACAACACAAAAGTTGTAGGAGATACAGTGGCGGAAGGAGCGTTAATGAGTCACACGTGGGAATAAGCTTCCATTGTCTTGGACAGAGTGACTAAGACAAATAGGGTCTGACGCACTTGGGAAGCAGAAGCAACTGCAGGAACGTATGTTGTTGGTATGTCTGCAGATTAACATAGAAAGGAGGAGGAGCGTGATCAGGAGCTGGTTCATATGCATACATCATTAGACCTGCTCACAAAGCATATCATGGGTGTTGGTGCTAGCAAGGTAAACACAGTGGGAGCTCGGGGTCAAGAACTAGGGAAGGAGCATTCAGATTCAGAGGAAGACACAAACTTCTTGGACAATTAGGTGGCGGGTTTTCGGGCCAAAGCCCAAGGGTCTGGATAGGAACTTGGCACCAAGGTTCAGGAAATCAAGGTCGACAGAAGTATCGGGACAACTACAACCAAAATGGGTGTAGGAATAGAAGCCGAAGTCATGAGCGAGAAGGAGAATGGAGAAAGAACGATGGATATCACAATGATCGCAAGAGTGTGTATGTTCCTTATAATGCATGTGAGAGGGAGACCGGACCCTCAATATTGGAGAACATGATGGCCGAGATTCTCAAGAAAGTGAAATCCACTAATGATTAGCTGAGGGACATTCAGAGGGAGATATTGGGTATGAACTAGCAAGTTGAATCGACTGCCACAGGGATCAAACAAATTGAGCAGTAGCTTGGTCAGATGTTGGTCTCCCTAAGACAAAGGTAGAAGGGAACACGTCCTAGCAACACAATGCAAAATCCAAAGAATGATAGTCATTGTATGGTTGTGATGACTAGGAGTGGAAATACCATAGTTGATCCCCCTCTACCAGTTGTAGTTGAGATGGAAGGAGATTGAGCTTGGTGAGAAAGATGAGGTTGCTGAGCATGAGCTCACAGGTGAAGCTGAGTTGACAGAGACTCCAATTGAAACAAAGGAGACTGAAGTTGAAAATGGTAAAAAGCAAGGGGTCACACAAATTTATAAGTCTATCCCTCGACCATTGCCATCGTTCCCTCACAGGATGAAGAAAAAGATGGAAGATGGTAAGTTCCAAAAATTTCTCTCTATGCTTAAACAATTATCTGTGAACATACCATTAGTCGAGGCATTGGAGAAGATGCCTAGATATGCCAAGTTCGTGAAGGACCTTGAGACTAAAAAGTGGTCCGTGAGATATGAGCCGGTAGGTAACTTGCATAATTGCAGTGCCATAGCTTCACGGGTCCTTTCTCAAAAGAAGGAGGACTCAGGTGCCTTCACCATTCCTTGTATGATTGGTGATTTTGAGTGTGAAAAGGCACTTTATGAATTAGGAGCAAGCATCAACTTGATATCATTGGCTGTATTCAAACAACCAGGCTTGGGAGCCCCCACGTTGATGTCAATACAGTTATTGATGGCAGACCGCACAGTCAAAAAGCCAGTGGGGATCTTAGTGGTTGTGCTTGTCAAGGTGGACTGTTTCATCTTCCCATTGGACTTCATAATCCTAGATTTTGAGGTTGATCTTGAGGTCCCCATTATCCTGGGCAACCATTCTTGGCCACTGAGAGAGCCTTGGTGGATGTTGAAGTTGGCCAACTAAAATTCAGGCTAAATAAAAAGGAGGTCACTTTTAATGTCTACTGGTCAAAGAAGCAGCCCAATGAGTTTAGGGTTGTCTCAGCAATCGATGATAATTCTGAATATCTTGATGAATACTGAATAGTCCAGAGACTTGCTTTATGTCGCGACGTTAAATTAGATGCTTCTTGGGAGGCAACCCATGAGGTGGTTTGGTGAAGTCTGTGTAACCAAACCACTTGCATCATGCCAAGACGTTAAATTAGGTGCTTCCTGGGAGGCAACCCAAGTATCTTAACCTTTCGTTTGTTCAGTGTGCAGGTGAAACAAAATTGGTGGCAGAAAAATTGTTGACCAATACTACAAGCCTCAATACGACTCGTAAGAGCTTTTGTATGAGCTATAATACTAGTCGTGGTAAAAAGCAAAAATCGAAATTCATGTTATAGTTGGTCATTACATCTCGTACCCTAATTGTACAGATCGTAGTACTCACTATAAAGATGAATTGCACTAAGTGCAGAATTTCATAGACATTGACTTCTAAGGCAATGTACGAATCATACCTTCATGGTATGAGTCGTAACATGCACTCATAAGTCCCCAGGTAAGTTTCCTAAGTCTTCTGCTGTGATTCCAAGGGACGAGCCATAGGTCCACCCTACGACTCATGGTATGACTCATGACAGGCTAAATTAATCAACTTGACCCGACTCGCCCCAAATTCCTAAAATTCCGCCCTAACCTATTTAAATCAAAACCTTTCAGACTTTAACTCCTACGCGAACATACACTTTGAATCTGTGAGTCTCACCCATGATTTTAACACCTGTAACTCAAAATACCAAATAATTCAAGATCAAACTCGTGCAAGATTACATCTGCGCATTCGAAATTCCTACCCTAATCACTGAAATGAGCAAGAAGTCGAGCAAACCCTTGAAAATTCAATTAAGTAAACATGTTTAATTTACAAAAATCTTTCTCTATATGAACTGATAGAACTCGGTGATTCCTCAAACTCACCGAAAATGGATTGATGAAGATGATCATTAGGGTGTTGCAATTCTATTTGATCGGTTGGAATTTGAAATTCCAAACACTAAACTTGATTGCTAAAAATGAGTTATGGGGTGTGCTATATGTCGGGGGTGCACTCGGTAGGTTTAAATATTGGACATTGATAGCCTAAAAGGGGGAATTCTGAGTACCCAGATCAAGCAAATCATTTTCCTAAAAAACTGAACTAATCAAGGTAAGGACAGGCTTCATAAGCCTTCTTACGACTCATGGATTCACACTATGACTCATAGGAGGGCTCGTTGGGACTGTCCTAAGCCATTTGTGACTACACCTGATGGTACAAAACCTAGCACGACTCATAGTATTCTACTATGAGTCATACCATCTAATCATACCACAAATCTAAAAGGGTCAAAGTTCAAAATAAATGGTACGATCCTTACTACGACTCGTGAAAACAAATCATAATCCATAACACGAGCCATAAAAAATACATAAGAACATAGTTTAGGGGAACCCCTTAGTATTAATCTTAGTACGAACCGTACCATCATAATATGAGTCGTAACTAGGAGTCGTGACAGACCCATTATGAACTAAGAGTCTTAGTACGAGTCGTACCACTATGGTATGACCCATACTATAGACTCGTGGAGAACTTCAGAGTGTAGTTTTCTTGCTTTCTTTTTTCTCAGATCATGCATACTAACCTTTTTCTCCACAGGTACAATGACACTAAAAAGCATATCAAAGAAGAAGCCCTAAGATAATTGGGCTAGAGCTGAGATAGCTGATAGGAGGGCATTGAGAGATGAGCCTCTGGCTTTGATCAAGCAGGCAGCTCCCTTATTAGTTTAGTGCAAGAGTACCGAGTTGAGACTTCTAACACTAATGAGCCACAGATCACTAGAGCTCAGGCCAAGTTACAGGCCGAAGCTACTTTGCTACTCCGACCACTGCTCCTCAGTATGAAGAGGTAGTAAAAGAATAGGTTCAAGAGTCCGAGAGTGGCTCTACTAAGGAAGAAGGGTCCAAGGAGGCCCAATCTAGAGATGAGGGCAATGAGGCCACTGTGGAAGAAGAGGACTATAACTCTACCTCGGGAGAACCGTACTATTAGGTAGAAGTGCCCGATGCTTAGGAAATATATGAGCAAGGTCTTTCTCTCACCTCAAAGAACCATCTGAGGTGGAGAATATAGGAAGAACCTCAGATCCTCACAAGTTCCTTGAATGAGGTAAAGGAAATGAAGCGTATATTCAACTTCTACGAATTCGATTGGATGGCTAGAACTCTAGAGAAGTACAGTCCCACAATGGTCCAGGAATTCTACACCAATTATTTGGCCATGATGGAGAAAAATACAAAAGGCGAGAAGAAATTGAGAGAATTGCCCAAGCTCAAGAGCATGGTTGTACGAGGTTGCACAATTGATATCTCCAAGTGTACTATTGCTCGGGTACTTTATGGGCTACAATTCAGAGCTCCAGACATGACAGCTGAGTTTGATTACTAGTAAACACCCTAAAAAGGATAAAGCAATTGGGTTATGAGGAGAGGTAGAGCCAAATTAAATGGCTAGCTGGGGTTCACGTGGATGACAAGGAGGAAATGGACTGGGTGGCTAGTGGAAAGCAGGTCACCAAAGCCTTGCTAAAATTCATAGCGAAGACCTGCTAGACACTAGTCTGCCACCAATTGGTCCCGATGGTTAATGATAACACTCTCAGTGCAGATAGAGCAGCCTTGGTGGCGTGTATCATGTCGAGATATGCCATTAATATTCTGAGGTTCATCGCAGAGGTGATCCGAGACTGGGCTTTGGGATTAAGCACTACTATCCCATTCCCGAGTCTCGTGTTCAGATTATGTGTAGAGGTAGGCCTTAAGGCGAAGATGGAGGTTGATACTCTAATTAGAGGCCAGAGAATGGCAAATGTAGGTCTGATTCGGGATGAGATAAACTCAGTGAGCCGGGTTAGACTTCCTACCACCGTCCCAATACCACAAGTATTCGGGGGTGAATATGTTGATGCCTCCACCTCAGTGGAGCAAGATAAGATGCTGGTTACCGAGGCCGAACACACAGAAGCGGCTCCTAGTACTTCATCTACACCTCTGATGGGTCTCCTAAGCCAGAATCCATCTAGGTATATATTGGCTCCCATATGAGTTCCTCCAGAAGATGGCTAAAAGGCTGATAATGATCTAGAGAAAGGTTCAATCTATGATAGAGAACGTCAAGCCTTAGGTGATGGCGAAGATTGAGGAGATCGTGAGGGTATTGTATGGTCGGATAGATAGCTTCGAGTGCTGCTTCAATGAGCGCCTAGATGAGAAGCTGGACACAGGAAGTCATAGAGAGGAGTTGGGGGCTCTTCGGAGCCAAGTGACCGAGTTGTCATCTAGACAATCGGTGATTCTAGCAGCCCTCACTTTTTCGAACTTAGACGTGGAGCTCGATGAGGGCTAGATTTCAAGGCATATTGGGTCCCGTATACGGATAGTGGAGTAAAGGGTCAGAAGAGGTTCTCGGAGGAGTTTGGAGACGAGCCCTCAAAGAAAAGAAAAAAGAAGAAGAAGAAGAAGAAGGAGAGCAAGCGGGCGGATTAAAGAGCCGCCTGCGAACTCATGACGCACATATGTTGGAGTTGCAAGTTCGAGCTACAGGAGCGGGGAGCTCCACCAATGCCCAAAGAGTGCTTGCAAGTGATGAGGACTCTTCAGGGGAGCCACTTTCATCTAGATTGGAGATTGAGGTTGCTAAGGCGACTGCTACTATAGAGGGGCTAACCAATCCTCCAATTGACGTTCCACTGAGTGCGCCGACCACTGCTAGCGTCATTATTGTATCGGAGGTACCGCCTCCGTAGGATGACAGGAGAGCTTAATGCGCCACAGGTATGTCCCTTTCCCTTGTTCTTACAGTTAATGCTTCGGGGACGAAGCATGTTTTTCAAGGGGGTGTACTTGTAGTTTTTGGGTATCTTGTTCATTCGAGGGTTTTTCTTGCAATGTTTCTTTTTCCTTGGGCATTCTATCTAGTAGAACTAGTATGTTTAGGTTTTTTTGTTATTTTTTTAATTAGAAGTAGCTTAAGATTACTTTACAGCCAATAAATGCACTAGTTTGATGTTTTTAAAAAAAATTGACCCTGTTTAAAATTTTTGATGCTAGCCGTGTATCTAATTGCAATTGCATGATTTCTGTGGATCTATGCATGGCATTTATATTATTAGCATGTATAGTTGTAGTTTATCCATGTATGAACTGGATAGGTAGATTCAATGCAAACCGATACCATAGTGAGTGAAGATTCATACTTAGTTCAATACTGTGTTGAGATATAAAACTTGCTTGGTTGGTCTTTATATAGGTTTTAGGAAAGTTGGTTAGGAAATAATCATAGCCTATTTTTTATTTTAGCCACTTTAGCTTAAATTACCTAACCAAATAAAAATGAATCCCTTGATCCCGATTTTGAGCCTAATATTGATTATTTTTCTTTGATTAACACTTCACCTTTTCCATTGTTTACAATGAACCTATTTTGACCCTTGTACCTCCTTGGATATTGTGAACCTCAACTTAGGTAAAATGCCTAAGTTGAGAGTAGCTATAATAGGGGTGCGTAGATTGTGGGGAGGTGGAAAAGAAAGGAAAAAAGTTAAAGAAGGGCGAGATGTGGTGTGAAAAGAAAAGGAAGAAAAAGAGTTGAGAAATAAAAAATGAAAAGAAAATAAAATAAAAGATAAAAAGAACTGAAAAAGATGAGAAAAACACGTCACTCCCGCATATTGCATTTAAATGGAGAAAAGGGAGGAAAAGTTGAAAAAGTGAAAAATAGGGTAAAAGTGAAAAGTGAAGCCACGAGTATGTAGTTCCAAGGGGGGTTTAGTCACTAAATTTCATATCTATCAATACCCAGCCCGAAGCCTACATTACAAGCCAAACAAAGTCCTATAGTGATCCTAGCTTAACTTCTAAAGAGCCAAAGTAGAGAAAATAAGGGCAAGCCTATTGTTATCCTATATGCAGTACTTGGAACTTCTTTGTGAGGGTGAGAGTCTCATTTTTGTTATCCCAAGTTTCATAATTCTATATATTTGTGAGTATTGGGGATTTCATTTGCTGTGAGAGTACTTGGTTTGCGTTATATTTCACCAATTGTCTTTGTGAATAGCATTGGTGATAGCTCAATTCTCTACTAATAGTTGGATGCCATATCTTGATCCTTGTATTTCATTAGTTATGGTTATATGTGTGCATAGCTGACTTAGTCTGAACGGAAAAGGGGTTGATAGCTGTAATGGTTTAGAGTGCAAATTTTGTTGTGTTAGTTGTAGGTATTCTGAGTTTGGTTTCTAGTTAAGCATCATTTTTAGTTTTGTTTTTTTGACTGAGGACATGCAAAAGTTTAAGTTGAGGGTCACATGTTGGCGAAGGCTCTAGAGCCAAGCTGTAGCATAGCCCACCGAACATATCTGCCAATCCAAGCATTATGGCCTGAAATGGATTAAAGATTATGAAAAGAAGTGGTTCAAGAATTTTATGACTGAGAAGTATGATGATGAGATATTAGTGGACGAGGAGAAGCTGAAAGCAACATACCCTTACATCTGGCAATAAATTCAAAATTTGGGGCTTAAGTTTATGTTCGACTAGCCTAGAGATCCAAATATCAATCTTGTTAGGGATTTTTATGTTAATTGGAGGACTTGAACAATCCCGACAAGGTGGTAGTAAGGGGGAAAGTAGTGGATTTTATATATGGTTCTTTTTGTAGGTTTTTGAATTCCCTTGATGTGTTGGTTGATCCTCTTACATCAATTGTGACATGCCTACCTTACTATAAGATTAGGCAATTTATTTGTGAGGCCAACGTCACTACTATATGGGACCAAAACAAGAGTGATAACACCCATGGTACAATGCCTTTTTCTTAGTTATATAAGGATATGAGGGTTTGTTTGAAGATTCTTAGCTTGAGGCTGATTACCACACATCACCTCACTTATATGATAAGGGACCAAGTGTGTGTAATATAAATGCTTATGATAGGGGATACTGTCACTGTGGATTATTTGATGAAGTCTTTGATAAAGGAAGCCCGCAATAATAAGTCCAAACTATTATTTTGGGAATATTCTCACCCAATTTCTACATGATGAGATGGTTGATGAGGAACCATGTGATAACAAGCTACCAGTGATCACCATATATGCAGATGTGTGCAAGGTGAAAGAACCATAAGCCCTAGGAGGATCTTCTCTGATTATAGCAGAGAGATATGTTCAAGATGAGAGATACATGACCTATATGTATAGGATGATGGATCTCTAGCTTAGGATTGGGTCTCGAACTGCCACACCAGAGGAGCGGGTTGTGAAAAATGGGTTTAGATTTTGACCTACCACTAGACGATGATGAGAATACACCTAAGAAGTCCTTGCATGAGGAGGATGAGGAGGAGGAGAGTGGTGGAGATGATGATGAGCAGGAGAGAGACAGTAAGTATGGTGACACCGTTTTTTCTCCCACCAATTTTGATGAAGAGTAGACAAAGAGTTTCTTATTTTCCACTCTTTTGATAACTATTTGATGCACTGGGGACAACGATTTATTTTAAGTGTAGGTTGGGAAAGGATTTATTCACTATTTATTCATAGATTATATAGTTCGAATAGTTCTTTTTGTTTTTCTTATGGATTGTTAAGTAGATTTTATGGGTTGTAGTAAATAGTAATTAATATATTAAATTAATGAGTCTTGCTAGTGGTTAGCATAATCATTAGTTTTTTTGATGCATCATCTCTTTTCTAAGGATGAGTCTTTAAACCAGATAATAGATTTTTTTAGTAGATTTCTATTTCATAGTCATAGGTAGATACTTTTGCAAATGATGGATGGATGATGACCATCTTGAGAAAACTTCAATCATTAGGATTCGCGTGTATCCTAGAGCCATATGAATGTTAGGTACTAAATACTAGACGCCATATTGATCAAATAGGCAACTCTCAAGGGGTATAGAGAAGAACATGCATAAAAAGAAAGGGACATTCTTGTTGAGACACTAACGCTCTTTTACTTGATTGATACATAATTATAAGAGCTTAAAAATGCTTGCGTTGAATTTGCACTTGTGTATGGTAAAGGAAGGGGCCATCAATCCATCTTGATTCTATCATGTTCCATGTGTGAGCGAGATTTTTTTTATATTCCAAGTGTCATATTGATATCTAGAACTTGCCTAATGTATGTATAAAGTGAAATAATGTGTGTTGAGTTTATCCAGTTTGATGATATCCTTAGTTACCCCATTTGAGCCTTTAGCCGAATTCTTTGTTAACCACATATTCAACTTAATCCCTTTTGTTTTAATTGATCTCATAACTCCTAGAGCATTGTAATTGTATAAAATACATTTGAAGAAGTTGAAAAAGTGAATGAGGAGAAGTGAGTGTGGAAAATAGAGAATAAGAGTGGGGTACTAAAAGTTATCCATGCTAGTAAGAAGGAGCTGAAGAGCAAAGAGAGTAATGTGCTGGAAAAAAATATATAATAAGAGAAGAATAAGACCGATACTTCTCCTTTCTAGTAATGGATAGCATAATGCTTAAAAGATATAAGAGAAATAAGGGATAATAGTTAGATAAAAGAGTTGTAAGAAGGGAAAGATTGAAGTGGGTGATAAATTGATTGACTTGTAACGTATTAAAAGTACTTAGGAAGGATAGTAACTATTTGAACCAAATAATTCATACACATCCTTTAGCCTACATTACAATCTTTTAAGTCCTACTTGATCCTTAACTCGATGCACTAAGGTTAGTGGAGCATTACACTAAGGGCAATCCTATGGATCATCGTATGTGCATAGGAATTTCATTATTAAGAATAAAAGTGAATGCTAAATTGTTGTTCCCTATTGATATTCAATGATACCTATGTGTAAATGAGCAACTTTTCCTCTTGATAGTGAGGGCGCGTCTTGATTAAAGGTAGGCAACATGGTTGATTTTTTTGTTGAGCAACACCGGCATGTTTGTGCTAATCGTTGGCATGCGAGTCGGTTTTAGAGGTTAGGTTGTCTTGAGGGGGTTGTTGATATGATTTTAGTAAATAAAATAATACATGTTATGATTGTGAATAAATCCTTTGTATTGAGGATTCTATAATCGCAAGTGACTTAGTCTGAGTAGACCTGTTCACATTGATGAAGCTTTGAAAGGTATTCATGTGAAACATATATGGTGTGTAGTTGCTTGTTTGAAGACGAATGATCACACCCAAATATAGTCCTAAAAAGCATAAGCGGTCGTGAAAAATATAATCTGGTCTAAAAGTCCAGCATTGAATCCCACAGAGAACTACGATTTAGCTACAATTATTAAATATCACGAAGAAAATAAGTTCAAAAAAGTTTATGAGTTCTAAGGATTTATATTTCTATTTAAACTACCTAACTAATAAATAGTAAAATAATAAAATTATCAAGTAAAGAGAATGATTGACTTCAAAATTAAGGAGGCCTAGAGTTATGATTTTCTCAATTGTGGGATTTCTTCTTGTTACGTTAACTATTCTTGCCAATTTATTCTGTATCATTCATGAATCCTTTCTTACCACAAATATCTCTCGACCAAGTGTAGTAATTTCTTAGCGTTATTCTCTCAAATGGACCCTAGCTAGTCAATTAATCTATTCACTTAGATCGCATCATAGCTTTGCTATCTCTAACCTCTACTTTTAAATCTCAGTCATTAATCTCTTAATGCTTTGAAGTGATGTTGCTCAACTAAAATCTAATCTCATAGTCCCTCTCGAGAACAACAAGATATAATGATATCATTAATCAAGGGCCCTTAAATTAACTACAGACAATGTGTAGTTGCACAAGTAGAAGACTCTAGTGGCTCAATTATATAAAAAAGTAACAAGAATTCATCCTACAAAAGATTTCATCAAAAACCTAGATAAAAAAATTAGCTACTCATAAAAGTATGAGAAAACAAAATACTAAAAATTATAACCAACAACAGAAAATAGGGAGAAGAAAGTAAAACTTGTTATCGAATCTTTTGCCTTGCTCCACGGCTGCTCTTCGTTTTCTCCTTAGTTGAACCCTCTTCTCAAGACGTATTTATGGACTACTCATAGGTGTAGAAAAATTTTTAAATAAAATAATCAAGTCCAAAATGAATTTAACAAAATCAAAACCCAGAATAGTCTGGCGCGATGCAGGCCTCGCAGCATGCCATGCCACGCACGAGCGAATTTTCAGAGAGCAAACGCTGTTTTGCCTTCACATCACTTTTGGTTCTTTTTCATGTCTTCAAGTGGGGGGACCAAAAGATGATAGTGTCCCCCCTTTTATTTTAATATTTTTTTGTTATTTTCTTTTCTTTTTTTTTTGCTTTTTATTTAATTTTGCTTTGAATCACTTTATCTTTACACTGCATTATTCTTACATTATAAAATATAATATTAAGTACAAATTAAAATCAAAAGACAATTAAAAGTACTGAAATGTGAAGTAAATAATAGCTAAATATATGTATTTTTTGTTGAATATGAATGAACAAAAAGTTAAAGTGTGGGGCGGTGATGTTAGGTGTATTTACATGTCTTTTCATATTAATTTATGCATATTTATACATTATTTTGATAAAAATTCATTTCAAATACATCGAACTAATGTTGATTACAATATATTTGACTAATTCAGGATATTTTTGTGACTGTAGGTATTTTTTATCGAAATTGCACAAGAATTGAAGAAACGTAAAAAAAATTAACAAACTATGAAAGAAATGCAAGTCATCGCGTCTCAGTGCCACTCATTATGCTGGTCAACACGACGCAGTGAAGAAGTGAAGACCATCAGCGAAATTCGGCCAAGTCTAGATGCAAAAGTCGTCATGTGCAATGATCAACGTGATAAAAATGCAACTCCATGATCAGCACACTGCAGTGAGACATGAATGGACTCGAGAAAGTTTCTAAGTGACGGAGTAGGAAGATGTCAGTGCGATGTATTGCCTAACGCTATAAAATTCATAGCGATAGCCAGAGCATTATGGTGAAACTTGATAGAGATAGACAAAATTAGCTAAGAAAAAATAAAACACGACAGTGCATCACGGTGCCCAAAGAGGTAAGATTTAGGCATAATAAAAGAAGCTCGACGTTTATTTTAGCGGAGTCCAAATTTGAATAAGAGTTTATTTAAAGATTTTTTTCAAATCTATAAACATACCCAAGGTTCTTTTTGAAGGGGTTCAAACATATTTTGCAAGGGATTAGCACTTGGAGCATACAGATCTATAGATTCTTTTGGTTTTTACTTTTTTTAAAATATTAAATAGGAGTACATGGCTCATTTATTGGATGATTCTTTTGGTTTTTACTTTTTCTTTAAATTAAATAGGAGGGCATGGCTCATTTATTGGATGAAAAAAACTATATTAAATAGACTCAAGAGAGCCCAAAGTAAAAGAAACAAAATTAACAAAATTAACTAATGTTTTGGCCCACTAAATCGTCTTGCTATTAGTGATAACCCAGCCTGCTTCCATCAAATATTTCAAACCATACCTTAGCCTAAGGAGCAGGGTTTCCTAATTGAGCTCTTCGTTTTCCTCTGCTATGCGTCGCATCTGAACTCTCGCACCCTTCGCCTTTTATTATGGATTATCAATCAACCTCCTCTATGTAGTTATTTAGGGCTTCTTCAAAGCTCAAAGAGTCAAGGTTATTCAAAAATTTGCATGGTCTCCTTCCCTTTGTTGGCATCCTTCCTCTGTCAAGGTGAATCGATAAATGTTGTTTCCAGAGGTGCTTGGTCATGTCACCCAGTCCACTTTCATGGTGAAGCAGATTTGGGGAAAACTAGTTACTCATAATTCCTTCCTTGATGAAGTCGCTGGTGATTAAAGCTCATCATCCGACTGAAATGCCCTATGTTTTTCTAGTAGTTCCTTTTTATTAGCTGTCGTAGCTTAGCTAGATAATATCACAGTTATTATGTTGAAGTGGTACTTTGTAAATATAAAACCCTAACTGTGACTACTGTTTTCTGCTTATGATGTATCTGCTTGCTAGTTTGTTATGTTGCTTATTCTCCTTGTTCTGATTCGTATGCTTGGAATATAATCTTTATCTATTTTTAGTATCTTCCTGCTTCATGTTAGTAGTTCTTGAAAAGTGTTGTAGATACATTTTTCATTCCTATTGAATGCACTATTAGCAATGATATTAGTTAGCTAATTTGCCTCTCTATATGTGTGCTATATGACTACCTAAACTTGGTTCATCATGTTCTGAGCCTTTTTCATTATACTCATTATTTACCATGGAGCTGTCCATTCCCCCGTTAATATCTTTTGTATACTTAAAGAATTAGTCTCCACTATGATGTTATTCCTTTGAGTGTTGATGCAATACTTTAATCCATGCCAAACTACCTTAACTTCTACCTTCATATTTATATAAATTCCTAATTCCTGTGCTTCTACATATATTGGATCTTCCTTCTCATCTCTGATAATTAAATCATAGGTGCTCTCCCCTGAATTGCCTCTACAAGTTCTATCTGTGTTATATCTAATCCAGTTGAGTTTTGGATGCCTCCATTTAATTTCCTTGTAATGTATCCTAGGTTTGTATTGAAATAGATAATCCACTACGCTCCCTCACTTTTATGGAATGGTCATCCAGAGATATTTAAGCTGGAGGAACTGATGCACATTCTATTGAACAAGCTTATTTATCCTGTAAAAGTTTACATCTCCCCCATGTCTCATAGCATTTCTCCTTTTTCATAACTCTTACATTGGTATAGGAGGTACAGCTTTGAAAAAATTATACCTTGGCAGGAGCTGGCTGGTTCCACAATTTGATGATAAGTTGGTGCAAATTCATTCCCTCCATTTGGATACCTACACATGAAGCAAACTACCTCTATAGCTTTTGGGCTATGTCAACTGTTAGAAATAAATGGTTCATAGTTTTCAAGCAGTATGTGTTACACCAATAGCATCTAGACACAACTTGAATATGTATTCTTTTCAAGTTCTCATTTGTAGCTATTCTTCTCTTCGAACCCTCCATAGGAAAAAGAAGATCTTGAATGGTAGACCCTTTATCTAGATATTAGAGCTCCAGTCCACTTTCTCCCTTTTCCTCCTTAGCAAGTTGCAGGCAGACTTAATTGTAAAGACCCCTTTAGAGTATTTCATTCACCATGCCTAACTATATATTCCTGTAAAAGACAAAAATATTTTCCATAATGTGTTCTACCATCTCTTCGAAAACTTTGTCTCTAAGTTTCTGTGCATCCCAGCTACCTTCGGCAGTAAAATCTTTAACCTCAACTTCAACCTCCTTTGCTATAGATTCTTCAGTGTAGTAGAGTGCTCCTTGCTGAGTCTAGTTGCCAAAAACAAAATCTTGAATTCTCTGCTTTGGTTTGCCACCAATTCTCTTGTCCCATCTCTTCTCTAATCCTAATCATTCTCCTCCAAGTATGTGATGCTCCAATTTCTTTTGTCATTGTGGGATGCACTTTCTTACAGTACTTACTCCATATGTAAGTGCTCCATAAAGAGGTTGTAGAGGTCCTGATAGTCCACCATAGTTTAGCACATAAAGCCCTCGATATGCCATGCAGTGACTTAAATCCCAATCCCCCCCCCTTTCATTTGAGTTAAGTTATCTCCTCCCAAGTTACCCAATGATTTCCTTTTATCCCTCCAGTATTACTCTAGAAAAATCTTACAAATATCTGATGCATATGGTTTATCACTCCTTTTGGAGGAGTCATTGCTGATAATAAATAGATAGGAATGGATTGCGACACGTGATTTTTACGTCTTTTCATCTTCCTTAGACATTTTGATGCATAATAACTTTCTATTGATTGTTGCAATGAACATGAGTGGCTAAATACCCTTGATATTGGGTTACGGTAGTTGCATAATTGTTGTCGTATGAACTTGAATTGACTTGTTAAGATATCTATCATCGAGCTATGGCTTGTGTTGCTATTTACTTAATCTTGGGCTTTGTTGACATCCAATTTTAACCCTCCTTTCGTTCAATCATTTCCTTGAGCTTCTAAATTATTAATAAGTTGAAATACTTTATATTTTGCTACTATTTTCATTTGTTACTATTTTTATCATTATTATTTATTAAATATTATTTATTACTATTATTGGTGTTTTTTAATTATTATTACCACTGCTACCATTATCATCATTTTATCACCATCATTATTATTATTATTATTTTAATATCATCTTTTACTTATTATTATACTTTTTCTAATTAAATAGTGACATTTTTTAAAATTCCACTTCTAATATTTTAGCGACATTATATTAATTTACTTAGTAAATTAGTATAATAATTATTGTACTGTTTCAAATAAATATAATTTTGTTAGAGTAGTTCAACGTTTTACTACGCTTAGTTAATATTAATGGCATAATTTTTTATATGATATAGCTAATAATGTATTTTACCTATATTAGAAGCCCAACAAAATATAAGGGGGGAAGACTTATTTTTAACCCAATGAAGTCCAATTCCATTTTGGCCAAATCAGCCCGAATTCAAGTCCGAAAACCCACAAAACCAACCCAACCTATTAGCCTGCTAAATATCAGAAATATCTTCTTTTGGATTTCAAAATTTATCAATTAACTACTTTGAAAATTGGCCTCAACTTCGGCGTCCCTCTTTTTCCATTACCCGACGTCTGAGAATTTGCTCAGACCCTCTCTCCTCGCTTTTCTTCAAACTTTCAGAAGACTCTTTTGTTGTCTTCCCCTTTTCATGCTTCACCATACAACAATCTTAAAGGAACAGGGAAAATCTTAACACTTTGGCAATCACCAGCTTTTATATCTCCAATGTTCAAGTTCAATCAGTTTGGACAATCACCCGCCCAAACTTTTGAACCCTAGCAAATCCGTAAATTTATTCTATAAATACTAATACTTGCAACCCTAGAGGTTGAAGATTTTAGCCCCCGCAGCACCCTCACACCCACGAGTTTTTTAAGCGCACTTTCACTCTAAAATACACCTTCTTCTCTGCAAAGGACCTCTAAAATATGGTTCCAACTTCCTATGAATATTTGTTGATTTTCAACTATAGCAGAGGTTTATAG
The DNA here is from genome assembly GCA_035772735.1 of Datura wrightii. Lineage (NCBI taxonomy): Eukaryota > Viridiplantae > Streptophyta > Magnoliopsida > Solanales > Solanaceae > Datura > Datura wrightii. The sequence goes on from JASDFA010000007.1 coordinate 106,954,892, forward strand.
ATCCTGTTTTCTATTTATTAGGAGTTCAGAGCAGAGGTTCGAGTAGCTTGCCCGCTAGCGCCCCCGTTCACTGCTCCAGAAAAGGTGAAAATCCGACTTTGTCCCGTCATTTTGCAATAGAAGCACACTATAGGTTTCTTTCTTTAAATCTATGCAGATATGTTTGGTATAGCAATCATGTTTATGGACCTTCCATTTTTAAATCTATTGTCGTTGGGATTTTGAAAAAAAATAATAATAACAATAACAACACCAATCATGTTATATAAATAGGCCCGTTGAATCCGTTTGAGTATGAATATAAATAGGCCCGTTGAATCCGTTTGAGTATGAATATACAATGGTAATCGTGTTTTATGCTCCTCGGTCGGTATAGATTCTTTTTATGATAATATGTTATTTGGACCAAAAAAGGATATCATTTTTTTAGTTAAAATATATACTCTGTTCGTTCATATTTTGAACTCGTATTTGCTGTACGTTTTAATTATGAATAATATATTAGAGGATATGTTTAGATTTTACCCTTTTAGTAGTATTTAAATGTGTCTTTTGATAGGATATGCAACTTCTTCATGAATAAATATGTTGTTAATAATTTGAACTTGTTCTCTATAGAGTATTTTTATTTATTCATAATTTTGTACTAATTTATCATTCATCAATGATTAAGTGACCAACCATTTTCCTTGCATCAGTTATTTGAGTTTTCTTTTTACAATAATATGTGAATAGACCTTATCGTTCAAGGTGCTGATGTACCCTTTTTTTTTAATGTTAGCTTGGAAAGAATTGATGTAGTAATCTATCTTGATATCAACACTTTGAAATCATTCTTTTTATCCAATAATGATTAATTTTTTTAACCACTGAATTCTTATGTTGGACATGTTTTTAAGTACCTGTATTAGTAGACATAAATTTCTAGTGATAAACCATGTCCACGATAAATCTTATCATTTTAGATAAGCTAGGTTTGTCTCTTGTGATATTTTTGTAAGCTGACTAGCCAATGAATTGCTGTTAATTTGTACTTTGATTTTTCTCTGCATCTGCACTTTGGAGCAAATGGAGTCTGCATTTAAGACTCTCACAAATGAAGTTCATGAGGCTCGATGCTGCCACTATTTAGAGTCATCCTATATCATCTACCTTAGAATACATCGAATTGCAAGAAAACCAGCAAAACTCTCTTGAAGTCGCCTATGGCGGCTTTCCTTTTTCCTTTCTAGCACTCACTCTACTTAGTTTATTTTGAATTATTCTTGCTTTTATGTGTTTTGTGCTTATTTCAGTTTGGACCCATAGTTAACATTAGATTAATAATTAAGGTTATCTAATTACGCTAGATCTTTAATCATAGTTAGCTAGTAGAGTATTTAGTTTATGCTATATTAATTTATCTCAATTTTTCTAAAGTTTTAAATGAAGATGTTAATTATGACTGGAAGTGCATATTTAATATAAAAAGAAAACATTCTTTACAAACTTAAGTGTATCTTTGAAAGTAGATTTTTTAAAATATCTTATTTTAGTCTTTGAGTCATGACCTATTATTTTACAAAGAAAGTGATTTTACTTATAAAGTTACTTTTTTAAATTAATATATATAAAAAGTTTAACTTATAGCTAAAATCATTTTTCTATAAATTATTGTCATCGCTTATTTTCATATATAAAGTTTATTTAACTAGTATTTTTATACTTCCTATTCATAACCTTAGTAATATTTACAAATTATTTTCTTAACGATATAAAGCGCTATACTTATCTTTTAGACCCTATAATAATTAATCTAAGTTCGGTTGATTAACCATTTTAATGGATCTTAAAGGATGTTTAACCCCTCCCCTTTAGGATAATTAGAACTCTTACCTAGAGTCACATAAGTAGACCATGAAAACGGAGTATAATTTTGGCATTACTTAGTTAATGTTTAGGTGTCCTAATTCACCTTTAAATAATTAGGTGACAACTCCTTAAGCAAATTAATTTAGGAATCGCCAATATGTTGTATTCTGTTTTGACTAGGTTAAAATGGGCTATAACAACTTGGCGACTCCGTTGGGGAGATTTAGGTTCTAAACTATAACAAATTTAGGTTAATAACATAAGACCTTTAATATTTATTTGTTTTATGTTATTCTCTTGATGTTTTATGTATCTTGTTATGTGATATAAATTGTTTATTCGTTATTGCTTTATATAAACTGTCATTCCTTTCATATTTCTTCCAACTTTAAAAATTCACACTATCGCATGTACATGCAAGGTGTATTTTGCGCACCTGCAAATTTCTTTCAAAATTCCAAATTTTAGGGGAGTTGGCATATGCGCGGTGTGTCCGAATTTTGTGTGTGACCGTGTAGTCTTCTCACTCGAGTTGTGATAACGCTCAAACTCACACTATGTGACAAAGTATGAAGTAGACGTCGTCAATAAAGAACCCAACTAAGAGGTTGGAATTAAACCCACAAAGAATATGTAAGATCTAGACTAATGCTGGTAATTGAACTTGTTGGTGAGTTACCTCCAAATTGGGGGGTTTCAAAGAAAATAATATTAAAACAAAGATTATAGTTGTGATTTAAATAAAGATTTGCAAACAACTAGGGTAAGTGTTCCCCATGGATTCATAACTACTTCGGGTATACACACGTGATCAATCACAATACTTACTTGTAGAACTGATAACTAGAGTTCATCCAAACAACTGGTTCGTCACTATTGGATGGTTTTACTCAATCACCGGGTCAAGTCTCATGAGCGATTCAAACTAATCATTATCACTATGTTCCAAATTTAACTATCCTGCGACCACAACTCAAGTTAATACAATGATCATAAAAATTAAGGCTTTGCTGTAATTCTCTTTTCCCTAGGTTCAAGCAAGTAAAGAGTTCGGGAAAGTCCTAACGTTGTACACCGTTAAAAATGTTTAAATATGAAGAGAATACAATACAAGTATTTACCATTGGTTTTGAATCACTTTTGTGCAACCCTATTTTGTTAATCCATCATGGTTCTCACGACCTCTAGTTGTGGAGGTTTTAGCCTCTCATGGTTGTAAGATCTTAATTTGCATTCATAGACAAACACATAATTAAATACATACAACAACAATTGGAAGAAAACCATATTTAAATATCAAAGAACAATCTCAAGAACAATATAGGAAATCAAGAGTTTGATCCTATGAATTGCTATCCAAAAGTTGATAAAAATTCACAAATAATATTCTCCACATGTCTACTACTTTGTTTCTATGTTCTCTGAAGAAAATAAAACATAAAAGCTATTTATACAGACATTAGAAACCTTTTCCTAAGTTAACAGGGAATTGTCCATATCTGGCGTGGACTATATCACGATTGAACCTACGACCGTAGCAGGATTGTACGAGTCGTATCTGCTTCTCGTACGTCCTTCGTTGTTGCAGATTTGTCGAAGTGTTAGTAGGCTGGTACAACTCGTACCATAGTCCTACAAGTCGTACAATGCATCTGTGGTTTGGCCTTGAGAACTCTAACATCTTCTGATGTTTTCTACGAGTGTTGTGGTATGCCTTGTACCTTCCTCCTACAACTCGTACTGCTTTTGTTTCTGAAATTATTCCAAGTCTTGAAGAATGACTTGAATCTCACCACGACTCATGGTACGGGTCGTATGTGCATGCTACGATCTGTGGGTCCATCTGTACCAAGAGATTTCCTTTGTGCAAATTTCTCTGAACAATTCTACGACTCCAGTTACGGCTCGTACTGAGAGTCATATGTTGCCTTCCTCTTATTCCATTCTTCTAACTTTCACCACGATTCTCAGTACGACTTGTACAATCAAGGTACAGCTCGTACTATAAGTTGTACTTGGCTAATTTTTTGCATTTTTAGGCCTCTTTTGCACATTTTGTCTCCAACACTTATTTTTCCTAAAATCAAAGTAAAAGTGCTTTATATCCGTATAAACATACCTAAGTCTATGCTATTTTCTTAGTTTTAAGCGTCGAAAGTGTTTTAAACTCACAACACATCAACACCCTTAACTTAAGACTTTTGCATGTCCTCAGGCAAAGAAAAAAAACTAAACACGACGCTTAACTAGAAAATAAACCTAGGATACTACAACCAACATCAACCAAAACTTGTACTATAAACTCAATGTAACACCACAAACATTTTATAGGTCAAACCTAAGGCTTACAATAGAAACAACAAGAAAGCAATACCAGAACCAAACAACGAACATCAGTACGGTTCGTTGTAGGGTCCAATAGGTCATTGGAAGTTCTCGTTGTTTCATTACCAGAGAGCTTTCGAAAATTTGCCCAAAATTCACAAGGGGATTGTACGGACCGTGGCTTGATTGAACCAGTTGTTATTTGTGGTCGTTGAAGCAAATTAAGAGAATTTCAAAGGAATAACGGGAGAAACCAATGGTCTGTTGTTTATTACCATGGCCCGTTGGATGTGTCGTTGGTTCTGCTAGTTTGTTGAAAATTTTGGGCTAAGTTCGGAATCGTTCTAGGTATATGGATAGACCTGAGTCGATGAATTTATGGAAGTAAGGTGTTAAGATCAATTCCTGAGTATAAGAAGTGCATTACATGCAAATTATGGTCATAAGGAATCTCTACCACAAAGTTGAGTCGAGAGCCCCTTTACCGATTGAGTGTTCGTATAAGTTCTCACAAGGGTCAACTTCAAATGACCATAGCTCCTATTTTACAAAATTTTTTTGGATGATTCAGCACCTCAAATTGAAGCCCTTGAAGTCTTCTTTTCAATGCATCTGACGTTGCATCAATCGGAGTTTGAAATAAAATATTATGAGCAGTTTAGTGAAGCAGTAGTAGGTAAAAACGAACCTCAGAATGGGCCGTTGTATCAACCAACGACCTGTCCTGTTGGTCGTTGAAACTGCTAGTTCTAGGTCTTTTTTTGGTAGTTTGGAGGTATTTTGGTTAACTCCTATGCTTCTAACTCCTAAATGAGGTCGTTTTAGGCTTCCTTAAGGTCAGATTAAAGGGATTAACCTATCCTAAATCCTCACCCTCTCCAAGAGATCAATAGTTGGATTTTCTCTCAAGAAAGGAGTTAGGGTTCTTATTCAACCTCTTCAAATCTTCTTGGACTCTTCAAGGAAAGTCAAGGGATCATCAAACCAGGTATGTAAGGCGATGAATGAGAGTTCCTTTCACTCTCATGCTCAAAACTCTTCTCAATTTCCATAGATTTCAATTCTAAATTCATGTTTCATGATCTATAGGGTTTATTCCTATTCATGTGAAATTCTCTATGATCTATCTATGGGTCAATATCTTTCATGCATTAAGTAATATTTTATGATCTATGAGCAGATTTTATGACTATTTTGAATATAACTTTATAGCTTTGAATTTAAATCCAATTAGCCCAATTATGATTTATGTTTTATGATATGATTTCTCTCAAGTACTTATCATGGACAAGTTTTATGTTGTTTTTCATTAAAATCATGTTTCAAGTTTTTAAATAAAAATGTTTATTTATGAAAAGTTCATGAAAGTTAAGATTTATGATGAATGTTCATGTATGATGAAGTACTGATGATGAAAGGCAGTTTTCAAGTCACCCATGTTTATAATCATGTTTTCAAACGAATTACGTATTTTCAAGCATGTTAAAGTATTGGGCAATGCGCACATGTTCAAGAATGATTTATGATGTATGAAATGGATCTCATGATTTATCAATTTATGATGTTGGCCAACTAAAGGGCCTTTGATTCTTGGCTAATCATGTTTTAATGGGATCAATGAATGATAAATGTTTATTTAGCCAGAATCTTAATGAATGATGTTATTGTTTTACATTTGAGCCTAATGTACATGTTTTTGGGCGCCGTGTCTAGCATCGACCAACCCGGTATTCAAAGGACTATGCCGGTATCTCATAATCATGTACCACTGTGGGTTTATAATGATACATTAAAATGATAATGATCCCCTTTTTCATGATATCACATAATGTACGTGCCTCGCCTGGCAAGCCAGGGGAGACTCTGCCCACTTGAGTGAGATAGTTGGGGCAGAATGAAAGGATCTACCATGATGGTATCGGTTATGACGAGTCCTCTCATTGTTTCTCATGATTTATGCATGGTTATATTTATGTTACTTTGGCTCAAGTTATGTTTTATAAAGTTTACATTTACGATTATGATTATGATTGGTTTGCGAATGTTTTGAAAACCTTGAGCCTTCTGTTACATTATGATATAAGCATGATGTCCTACTCTTATGATCTTTTATGCATTTAAAGTGTCTGTTTTACTTACCTTACATACTCGGTACATTTCACATACTGACCTCATACTCTATGTTGTAGCGTTTCATGATACAGGCTCCGATCTTCAGACCCAACACCGTCAATTGCTCGTTCTCGGAGTTAGCATCCAACTCATTGGTGAGTCTTCATTCTCTGAGGACCAGTTGATATCAGTTATCTCTTTATGTTCAGTTTTTTAGACTTTTTAGGTTAGTTGGGGTGTTTTCCCTTCAACTCATCAGATATGGTAGAGGCTTTCAGACTATGTCTAGTATTCGGCTGTCATGTATGAAGTGCGTTTCGTTGTCTATGCTATGTCATGGTTATGCTTCCGCTATGTTATTATGCTGAGTATTCCGCTTTATTTGATTGAGTTAGTTGCATGTTCATGCCATGGGTCGACTTGGAATCTCTCGGGGATCCTTTTCCCATGTCGCGATCTGGGTCTATGTTCGGGTCGTGCAAAACTTGGTATCAGAGCATTAGATTTTGAAGTGTCGTAGGGTATCTGAAAGCCGCGTTAAATAGAGTTTTTTTCATGGGTGTGAAGCGTGCCACACTTATGAAGAAGAGGCTACGAGATGTTTAGGAAATGTTTTCTTCTTTCATGATCTATGTCGTGCGATGAAATATCTTTCTATCCTTTTAACTCATGTATTCACACTCCAAAGAATAATGCCAGTTAGTGGAATAAGAGGCGCTCTCGAGTCATTTCTCCTTGGGAGTTAAGAAAAACTAAGGCAGAAGAATTTGTGAACTTTAAGTAAGGAACCAAAAGAGTGAGGGAGTACAGTTGGAGAAATATGAAGCCTTCCATGAAGGCAAATGGGAAGTCAAGAGATAGTGATTTTGCCTAGCCTTAAGAAGGGGACCAATCCTCCGAATGATGACCTTTAAGCTAAGGGGGAGATCATAAAGTGAAGGACCAGGTCAGACCTTGAGTTTCAAGTGTGAAGGTCCAGGATCAGTAACTATGGGAGATCGATCCACTCTTATTCAGGTGTCCTTCCGTACTTAAATCTATGTGATACTCTACTCATGCCGTATGTGAACATGTTATGCCCATGTGTAAGTTTCAAGTACACCTTACGTGTATTCGTACTCAAATTCATAGAATGAGAAGCAACTACTTCAGAGATTCCGGTCTTCTTCCATGATTCCATAAATCTCAGCTTCATGTCATGTCCCTTGTTATGCATGTAAACTCATGTCTCTCAGCATGCTCAGCTCTATGGACTAAGTCCTTAAGATTTGCCTTACCAGCTCATAAGATCGTGTTATATCAAGTATGTGCCCAGCGTAGATTTCTTAAATGATTCGTGCTCATAATTTCTTTACACGTAAGTTATGGCCATTTTAGTAAAAACTAAAATTGCTGGTGCAGTGTTGGTGCAACCTTATATAAATACCTGAACAGTGTATTTTTGCATAGATTGTGTTTATTTTATATTTTGAGTATATTTGGAGTTCTAAAGCTCGGAATTGAGTGACTTTTGCAGCATTCTTCTCTATTTAACAAGGAGGTAAGTATCTAAACCTTAATTTGGTATTTCTCCATGATTTCATCAGTTGGTGTTCATTTGCATCCGAGAATTTATTGGAGGAAAATTGAGGATTTTGGGTCTAGAGTTAAGAGACTATATTTTGATGAATTCAAAGTCGATTTGAGCTCTGTTTTGGATGAAACTTCATATTTGAGTTCTTTACATTATGGGTAACATGATTTTCAAATAAAATTCCAGTTTTTTCCTTAGGGGCTTGGGGTTGACTTTTGGATTGACTCTTTGGGCCGGGATAGAAGTATATCAATATAGGTGTCCACGATTTCATTTTTTTGTGTAGAATACGTATTTGACAAGATTTTGATCAATCGGAAGGGTTATGGGAGCGTAAATTCGTAATTTGATGCTTGAGTTTTGTTTTGAGGCAAGTAGAGATTTCTTGATTCTTTGAGGATCGGAAGGAAAGGGATGCTTAGTCCCCAATATGTTGGGCCATATAGGATTGTGAGACGTGTTGGAAAGGTGGCCTATGAGTTGGAGCTACTAGCGGAGTTACCTTTAGTGCATTCAGTGTTTCATGTGTCCTTGTTGAAAAAATGCACCGGAGATCCATCTTTAGTGATTCTGGTAGAGGACATTGGGATGAAGGACAACCTTACCTAGGATAAGGTATCAGTCGAGGTCCTTCATCATCAGGTTCATAAGTTGAGAAATAAGGAAATAGCTTTGGTGAAGGTTCTATGAAAAAATCATCTTATTGAGGGAGCAACATGGGAGGACGAAGCAGATAAAATGGCTGAGAACCCGTATGTTTTCCCTTCCGGCTCAGTTCTAGCTTGAGGTATCAGTTTCCTCCTTAGTGCTCTATTCAGTTTCATGTCAAAGTTCACGTCTCTCAGTTCCATTCATGTCTTAGCATGCACGTATGCTTCATGAATTTAGTTTAGTCAGGAAACTCATTCCGGAGTCAGTCACTCCATCAGTTTTCAGCTTCAATTGTTTAGTTTGGGATTGCAGTTCCTTTCCTTGCCTTTCAGTATGCTTGATCTACATTTGAGGACGAATGTTTCCAAAGGGGAGATAATGTAACACTACAAACGTTCCCTAGGTCAAACCCGAGGCTTACAACAGAAAACAACAATAAAACAATACCAGAACCAAACAACGAACATCAGTACAGTTCGTTGTAGGGTCCAATGGGTCGTTGGAAGTGCTTGTTGTTTCATTATTAGAGAGCTTTCATAAATTTACCTATAACCCACGAGGGGATTGTACGAACCGTGGCTTGACTGAACCGATCGTTATTTATGGTCGATGAAGCAAATTAAGAGAATTTCGAAGGAAGAAGGGGGAAAACCAACGATCTATTGTTTTTTTACCACAGCCCATTGGATGGGTCGTTCGTTCTGCTAGTTTTTTGAAAATATCAGGCTAAGTTCGGAACTGTTCTAGGTATATGGATAGACCCAAGCTGGTGAATTTGTGGAAGCAAGGTGTTAAGATCAATTTCTAAGTATAAGAAGTGAATTACATACAAATTATGGTCATAAGGAATTTCTAGCACAAAGTTGAGTTGAGAACCCCTTTACTGATTAGGTATTCGTATAAGTTCTTACAAGGGCCAACTTCAAATGATCAAAGATCCCATTTTACGAAATGTTTTGGATGATTCAGAAGCTCAAATTGAAGTCCGTGAAGTCTTCTTTTCAACTCATCCGACCTCGCATCAATCGGAGTTCGAAGTAAAAAATTATGAGCAGTTTAGTGAAGCAGCAACAGCTAAAAACGAACCTCAGAACGGGCCATTGTATCAACCAACGACCTGTCCTGTTGGTCGTTGGAACTACCATTTCTAGGTCTTTTTTTGGCAGTTTGGGGGTATTTTGGTAAACTCCTATACTTCTAATTCCTAAATGACATCGTTTTGGGCTTCCTTAAGGTCAGATTAAAGGGATTAACCTATCCTAAATCCTCACCCTCTCCAAGAGATCAATAGTTGGATTTTCTCTCAAGAAAGGAGTTAGGGTTCTTATTCAACCTCTTCAAATCTTCTTGGACTCTTCAAGGAAAGTCAAAGGATCATCAACCCAGGTATGTGAGGCTATGAATGAGAGTTCCTTTCACTCTCATGCTCAAAACTCTTCTCAATTTCCATGGATTTCAATTATAGATTTAAGTTTCATGATCTATCGGGTTTATTTCAATTCTTGTGAAATTCTCTATGATCTATCTATGGGTCAATTTCTTTTATGTATTAAATCATTTTTTATTATCTATGGGCAAATTTTATGACTATTTTGAATATAAATTTATAGATTTTAGTTTAAATCCAATTAGCCCAATTATGATTTATGTTTTATGATATGATTTCTCTCAAGTACTTATCATGGGCAAGTTTTACGTTGTTTTTCATTAAAATCATGTTTCAAGTTTTTAAATAAAATTGCTCATTTATGAAAAGTTTATGAAAGTTAAGATTTATGATGAATGTTCATGTATGATGAAGTATTGATGATGAAAGGCATGTTTTCAAGTCACCCATGTTTATAATCATGTTTTCAAGTGAATTAAGTATTTTCAAGCATGTTAAAGTATTGGGCAATGCCCACATGTTTCAGAATGATTTATAATGTATGAAATGGATCTCATGATTTATCGATTTATGATGTTGACCGACTAAAGGGTCTTTGATTCTTGGCTAATAATGTTTTAATGGAGATCAATAAATGATAAATATTTATTTAGCCATGAATCTTAATGAATGATGTTATTGTTTTACATATGAGCCTAATGTGCATGTTTTTGGGAGCCGTGTCTAGCACAGAGCATCCCGACGTTCAAAGGACTATGCTAGTGTCTCATAACCATGTGCCACCATGGGTTTATAATGATACATTACAATAATAATGATCCCTTCTTTCTTGATATCACATAATTCATGTCCCTCGCCCGGCAAGCCAGGGGCGACTCTGCCTACTTGAGTGAGATAGTTAGGGCATCATGAAAGGTTCTACCATGATGGTGTCTCTTATGACGAGTCCTCCCATTGTTCCTCATGATTTATGCATGGTTATATTTATGTTACTTTGGCTCAAGTTATGTTTTATAAAGTTTACATTTACGATTATGATTATGATTGGTTTGCGAATGTTTTGAAAACCTTGAGCCTTATGTTACATTATGATATAAGCATGATGTCCTACTCTTATGATCTTTTATGCATTTAAAGTGTCTGTTTTACTTACCTTACATACTCGGTACATTCCACGTACTGACCGCATACTCTATGTTGTATCGTTTCATGATACAGGCTCCGATCTTCAGACCCAACACCATCAATTGCTCGTTCTTGGAGTTAGCATCAAACTCATTGGTGAGTCCTCATTCTCTAATGACCAGTTGATATCAGTTATCTCTTTATGTTTAGTTTTCTAGACTTGTCGGGTTAGTTGGTGAGTTGTCCCTTCAATCCATTAGATATGGTAGAGGCTTTCAGACTGTGTGTAGTATTCGACTGTCATTTATGTAGTGCGTTTCGTTGTCTATGCTATGTCATGGTTATGTTTCCGCTCTGTTATTATGTTGAGTATTCTGCTTTATTTGATTGAGTTAGGTGCATGTTTATGTCATGGGTCGACTTGGAGTCTCTCGGGGCTTCTTGTCCCATGTCACGATTCGGGTCTACGTTCGGGTCGTGACAAACTTGGTATCAGAGGTGCTCTCGAGTCATTTCTCCCTACAGGAGTTAAGAAAAGCTAAGGAAGAAGAATTCATGAACTTTAAGTAAGGAACAAAAAGAGTGTGGGGGGGGGGGAACGGTTTGAAGTATAAAGCCTTCAGTGATAGCCTTAGAGGCAAATGGGAAGTCAAGAGATAGTGATTTTTTCCTAGCCTTAAGAGTGGGACCAATTCTCTGAATGACGACCTTTAAGCTAAGAGGGAGATCATAAAGTGAAGGACCAGGTCAAGCCTTGAGTTTCAAGTGTGAAGATCTAGGATCAGTAACTATGGGAGATCGATTCACACTTATTTAGGTGTCCTTCCCTACTTCAGTCTATGTGATACTCTACTCATGTCGTATGTGAACTTTTTATGCCCATGTCTAAGTTCCAAGTACTCCTTACGTGTATTCGTACTCAAATTCATAGAATGAGAAGCAACTACTTCAGATGGTGATTCCAGTCTTCTTCCATGATTCCATAAATCTCAGCTTCATGTCATGTCCCTTATTATGTATGTAAACTCATGTCTCTCAGCATGCTCAGCTCTATGGACTCAGTCCTTAAGATTTGCCTTATCGGCTCATAAGATCGTGTTATATCAAATATATGCCCAGCTTAGATTTTTTGAATGATTCGTGCTCATAGTTTCCTTACTCTAAGCCCTATGAATGTTCCCCCATGATAGAAATTATGGTTAAAATATATACGTTCAGGATAACTCCCTATCCCTTCCATAAGTGTTAGGTATGTAGAACTTCAGGAAGCACAGTTATCAGCCAAGACTTGAAGTGTAACAACCACGTGGTCATTTTGTGACTTTTGAACCGTTTCCCTAGTTTGATCCTTTCTGTTTCTTTATTTTTCTATTTATAACTTGCGGAGATGGATGACACAATTTCCAAGATGATCCAATGAAGATTGGATAAGATTTTCGATTTTTGGAAGGTTTGAAGTTTAAGAGGTTTGACCAAAGTCAATATTTCAGGTTAACGAGATCGAATTTGGGTTCTGAATGTTCTATTAATTCTGGATGGTGATTTATGTCTTAGTTGGGTAGTTTGCATGGATCCCGAGGTGTTCGGGAGTGAATTGAACCTTTGATTGGATTTATGAGCTTTAAGGAAGCTAAGTTTGACCACGGTCAACTTTCGATCAAAACGACCTCATATCAGTGATCTGATGATTTCAACAGGTCCGAAATATATTTTATGGTTGAATTGCATGTTTGGTTTGTGACTTGAGGATTTCGATGAGTTTTGGGTGGATTTGAACGTTTTGTGTGTTTAGCATGATTTTAAGCATAAAATGTGACAACTCAGAGGTTCATTTTTAGTTTTTGAGATTGAAAAATTATTTCAAGGCTTTCAAAATTCTTAGCATGAATTATAAGAGTTATCTTAAAAGTTTGGTACAATTTCGATTAGTCAAGGTCGAAATTTATTACAAAAGATGAGATAGTTCTTAAACGAGCAAAAATGATGTCTGACTGTGCAAGCGAGCACCAAATGGAGTTTTGATTTAAAAAGTAGATCCTTATCATTATTTGGGAACTATAGGAAAAAGAATCATCGCATTTCGAGTTCGTATGATGAAGTTATGCTTATTTTAGTAAAAATTAAAGTTGTTGGTGCGGCCATATGTAAATATCTGAACAGTGTATTTTTGCACAAACTGTGTTTATTTTGTATTTTGAGTATATTTGGAGTTCTAGAGCTCAGAATTGAGTGAATTTTGCGGCATTCTTCTCTATTTAACAAGGGGGTAAGTATCTAAACCTTAATTTGGTATTTCTCCATGATTTCGTCAGTTGGTTTTCATTTGCATCCGGGAGTTTATTGGAGGAAAATTTAGGATCTTGGGTCTAGAGTTAGGAGACTGTATTTTGATGAATTCAAAGTCAATTTGAGCTCCGTTTTGGATGAAATTTCATATTTGAGTTCTTTAAATTATGGGTAACATGATTTTCAAATAAAATTTTAGTTTTTCCCTTACGGGCTCAGGGTTGACTTTTGGATTGACTCTTTGGGCCGGGATAGAAGTATATCAATATGGGTGTCCGTGATTTTATTTTTTTATGTAGAATACGTATTTGACCAGGTTTTGATCAATCGAAAGGGTTATGGGAGGGCAAATTTGTAATTTGATGCTTGAGCTTTGTTTTTAGGCAAGTAGAGATTTCTTGATTGTTTGAGGATCGGAAGGAAGGGGATGCTTAGTCCCCGGTATGTTGGGCCATATAGGATTGTGAGACGTATTGGAAAGGTGGCCTATGAGTTTGAGCTACCAGCGGAGTTAGCTTCAGCGTATTCGGTGTTTCATGTGTCCTTTTTGAAAAAATGCACCGGAGATCCATCTTTAGTGATTCCAGTAGAAGACAATGGGGTGTAGGACAACCTTACCTTGGAGGAGGTATCAGTTGAGGTCCTTGATCATCAGGTTCATAAGTTGAGAAATAAGGAAGTAGCCTCAGTGAAGGTTCTATGGAGAAATCATCTTATTGAGGGAGCTACGTGAGTGGTCAAAGTAGATAAAATGGATGAGAACCCATATCTTTTCCCTTCCGGCTCAGTTCTAGCTTGAGGTACCAGTTTCCTACTTAGTGCTATATTCAGTTTCATGTCAAGTTCATGTCTCTTAGTCCCATTCATGTCTTAGCATGCCTGTATGGTTCATGAATTCAGTTTAGTCAGGAATCTCAGTCTGGAGTCAGTCACTCCATCAATTTTCAACTTCAATTGTTTAGTTTTGGGATTGCAGTTCCTTCCCTGGCCTTTTAGTATGCTTGATCAACATTCGTGGATGAATGTTCCCTAGGGGGAGATAGTGTAACACCACAAATGTTCCCTAGGTCAGACCCGAGGCTTACAAGAGAAAACAACAAGAAAACAATACCAGAACAAAACAACGAACATCAGTACGATTCGTTGTAGGGTCCAACGGGTCGTTGGAAGTGCTCGTTGTTTCATTATCAGAGAGCTTTCATAAATTTACCTAGAACCCACAAGGGGATTGTACAAACCGTGGCTTGACTGAACCGGTCGTTATTTGTGGTCGATGAAGAAGATTAAGAGAATTTTGAAGGAAGAATGGGGGAAACCAACGATCTATTGTTTTTTACCACGGCCCGTTGGATGGGTCATTGATTCTGCTAGTTTTTTGACAATCTCAGGCTAAGTTCGGAATCGTTCTAGGTATATAGATAGACCCGAGCCAGTGAATTTATGGAAGCAAGGTGTTAAGATCAATTCTTAAGTATAATAAGTGCATTACATGCAAATTATGGTCATAAGGAATCTCTAGCACAGTTGAGTTTAGAGCCCCTTTACCGATTAAGTGTTTGTATAAGTTCTTACAAGGGTCATCTTCAAACAATCATATCTCCCATTTTACAAAATGTTTTTGGATGATTCATCTCCTCGAATTAAAGCTCTTGAAGTCTTCTTTTCAATGCATCCAACCTTGCATCAATCGAAGTTCAGAGTAAAAAGTTATGAGTAGTTTAGTGAAGAAGCAGCAGGTAACAACGAACCTCAGAACGGGCCGTTGTATCAACCAACGACCCGTCCTGTTGGTCGTTGGAACTGCCAGTTCCGGGTCTTCTTTTGGCAGTTTGGAGTTATTTTGGTAAACTCCTATGTTTCTAACTCCTAAATGACGTTGTTTTGGGCTTCCTTAAGGTCAGATTAAAGGGACTAACCTAGCCTAAATTCTCACCCTCTCCAAGAGATCAATAGTTGGATTTTCTCTCAAGAAAGGAGTTAGGGTTCTCCTTCAACCTCTTCTAATCTTCGTGGACTCTTCAAGGAAAGTCAGGGGATCATCAACCCAGGTATGTGAGGCTATGAATGAGAGCTCCTTTCACTCTCATACTCAAAACTCTTCTCAATTTTCATGAATTTCAGTTCTAGATTAAAGCTTCATGATCTATCGGGTTTATTCCAATTCTTGTGAAATTCTCTATGATCTATCTATGGGTCAATTTCTTTCATGTATTAAATCATGTTTTATGATCTATGGGCAGATTTTATGACTATTTTGAATATAAATTTTTAGATTTTAATTTAAATCCAATTAGCCCAATTATGATTTATATTTTATGATATGATTTCTCTCAAGTACTTATCATCGGCAAGTTTTACGTTGTTTTTCATTAAAATCATGTTTCAAGTTTTTAAATAAAAATGCTCATTTATGAAAAGTTTATGAAAGTTAAGATTTATGACGTTGACCTACTAAAGGGCTTTTGATTCTTGGCCAATCATGTTTTAATAGGGATCCATGAATGATAAATATTTATTTAGCCATGAATCTTAATGAATGATGTTATTGTTTTACATATGAGCCTAATGTGCATGTTTTTGGGAGCCGTGTCTAGCACAGAGCATCCTGACGTTCAAAGGACTATGCTAGTGTCTCATAACCATATGCCACCATGGGTTTATAATGATACATTACAATGATAATGATCCTCTCTTTCATCACATAATTCACGTCCCTCGCCCAGCAAGCCAGGGGCGACTCTGCCCACTTGAGTGAGTTAGTTGGGGCATCATTAAAGGCTCTACCATGATGGTGTCGGTTATACCGAGTCCTCCCATTGTTCCTCATAATTTATGCTTGGCTATATTTATGTTACTTTGGCTCAAGTTATGTTTTATAAGGTTTTCATTTATGATTATGATTATCATTGGTTTATGAATGATTTGAAAACTTTGAGCCTTATGTTACATTATGATATTTATGATATGAGCATGATGTCCTACTCTAATGATCTTTTACTCATTTAACATGTCCGTTTTACTTACTTTACATACTCGATACATTCCACGTACTGACCGTATACTCTATGTTGTATCTTTTCATGATACAGACTCCGATCTTCAGACCCAGCACCGTCAATAGCTCATTCTAGGAGTTAGCATCCAGCTCATTGGTGAGTCCTCATTCTCCTAGGACCAGTTGATATCAGTTATCTCTTTATGTTCAGTTTTCTACACTTGTCGGTTTAGTTGGGGTGTTGTCCCTTCAACCTATCTGATATGGTAGAGGCTTTCAAACTATGTGTAGTATTCGACTGTCATGTATGAAGTGCATTTTGTTGTCTATGCTATGTCATGGTTATGATTCCGCTCTATTATTATGTTGAGTATTCCTCTTTATTTGATTGAGTTAGTTGCATGTTCATGTCATGTGTCGACTTGGAGTCTCTTGGGGCTCCTTGTCCCGTGTCACGATCTGGGTCTATGTTCTGGTTTGCCAAAACAGATTCTATGCCCTAGCATCCCGTCAGGGGCAGGAGGTCTCCCCGGATGTGGTTACTAGTATATTATGAGTCTTCCATGTTGATGTTTATGCTCTGTTTGTTAGATCCAGGGGCTACCTTTTCCTTTGTGACACCTTATGTATCCAATAGCTTTGGAGTCAGTCCCGATGTCTTTTCAAAATCCTTCTCGGTTTCTACTCCAATAGGTGACTCATTTATAGCTAGACGGGTGTATAGAAATTGCCCGGTCTTGGTTCTCCATAAGGTCACTTCAGTAGATTTGATAGAGTTATCCATGACCGATTTCGATGTTATTCTCGACATGGATTGGTTGTATGTTTGTTATGCTTCCATTAGTTACAGGACCAGGTCAGTAGAATTCAGATTCCCGGGTGAGCTAGTCTTAGAATGGAAGGGCAGTTCAGCTGTGCCTATAGGACGATTTATTTCCTTCACTAAGGCCAAAAAGATTATTTCTAAGGGTTGTTTATACCATCTAGTTCGGGTTAAGGACATGGAGTCCAAAACCCCGACTATTCAGTCAGTTCCAGTAGTACGCGAGTATCTAGAGGTCTTTCCTGATGATTTGCCAGGTATTCCTCCCAAGCGGGATATTGATTTCGGTATTGACCTCCTTCTCGATACATAGCCTATCTCTATTCCGCCCTACCGGATGGCTCAAGCTGAGCTAAAAGAGTTGAAGGACCAGTTAAAGGATTTGCTAGATAAGGGTTTCATTAGACCAAGCCAGTCTCCATGGGGCGCACCAGTATTATTTGTTCGGAAGAAAGATGGTTTCGTTCGTATGTTCGTTGATTATCGATAGTTGAACAAAGTCACTGTCAAGAATAGGTATCCCTTACCCAGGATCGATTATCTGTTCGGTCAGCTTTAGGGTGCTAAGTGTTTCTCAAAGATAGATCTCAGATCTGGGTATCATCAGCTTAGGCGGGAGAGTGATATCCCGAAGACGGCATTCAGGACACGATATGGTCATGACAAGTTTGTAGTTATGTCTTTTGGACTAACGAATGCTCCTGCAACTTTTATGGACCTGATGAACAGGGTGTTCAAGCAATATTTGTCCATGTTCGTGATCGTGTTCATTGATGACATCTTGGTATACTGCCAGAATGAGGAGGAGCATGCCGCTCACTTGAGAGTAGTGCTCCAAACCCTCAAGGACCGCCAATTGTATGCAAAGTTCAGCAAGTGTGAGTTTTGGTTGGACTCCGTGGCATTCTTGGGCCATGTGGTGTCTAGCGAAGGCATAAAAGTAGACTCGCATAAAATTGAGGTGGTGAAGAATTGGCCCAGACCGGTGAATCCTTTTGATATTCGAAGTTTCTTGGGCTTAGCTGGCTACTACTGGAGGTTTGTGGAGGATTTCTCATCCATTGAAGCGCCTTTGACTAAGTTGACTCAGAAGAAGGTGAATTTTCAGTGGTCGGAGGCTTGTGAGAAAAGCTTCCAAGAGTTAAAGGCTCGACTTACCTCAGCACCAGTATTAACCCTACCCGAGGGTAACAATGGTTTTGTGGTGTATTGTGACGCTTCCAGAGTTAGACTTGGGTGTGTGTTGATGCAGCGTGGGAGGGTGATAGCTTATGCCTTTCGACAACTGAAAGTGCATGAAAAGAATTACCCGACCCATGATCTTGAATTGGCCGCGGTGGTGTTTGCTTTGAAGATATGGTGGCATTACTTGTATGGGGTCCACGTGGATGTATTTACGGACCACAAGAGCTTGCAATATGTGTTCACATAGAAAGATCTAAATCTTTGGCAAAGGAGGTGGTTGGAGTTACTTAAGGATTATGACATGAGTGTCCTTTACCACCCGGGCAAGGCTTGTGGTTGCGGATGCGCTTAGTAGACTCTCAACAAAGAGTGTGTCCCATATGGATGAGGGGAAGATGGAATTGGTGAAAGATGTTCACCGTCTTGCAAGGCTGGGAATCAGATTGATCGATTCGACCAATGGCGGTGTTGTTGTGCATAATGGGTCAAAATTATCCTTGGTAGTTGATGTTAAATCCAGGAAAGATGAGGATCCAGTATTAAGGAAGCTGAAGGAGCGGTGCGAAGTCAAAGAGTGGAGGTTTTCTCCCAAGGGGGAAATGGTGTGCTACGATACCAGGGTCGACTATGTGTTCCGGACGTGGATAATTTGAGAGTTTAGATATTGCATGAGGCGCATAGTACCAGATATTCTATTCATCCAGGATCCACGAAACTGTATTGAGATTTGGGGGAAATCTATTGGTGGGATGGTATGAAAAGGGATATTGCTGAGTTCGTAGCGAAATGTCCAAACTGTCAGCAAGTGAAAGCTGAGCATCAAAGATCTGGAGGTGTACTTCAGGATATTGCCATCCCCACTTGGAAGTGGGAAGAAATCAATATGGACTTCATTACAGGTTTACCTCGTACTCGCCAGCAATACGACTCCATTTGGGTTGTGGTGGACAGGTTGACCAAGGCTGCACACTTTCTACTGGTCAAGACCACGGATTAAGCAGACGATTATGCTAAGTTGTATATTCAGGAGTTAGTTCGGCTTCATAGAGTGCCCTTGCTATTATTTTGGTCCGAGGTACTCAGTTTACTTCTCAATTCTAGTGTTCGTTCCAAAAAGGGCTCAGGACTCAGGTTAAGCTGAACACATCTTTTCATCCCCAAACGGACGGCCAAGCGGAATGAACCATTCAGACTCTTGAAGATATGTTGCGTGCATGTGTCATGGATTTCAGAGGTAGTTGGGATGATCATTTGCCCTTGATCGAGTTCGCTTATAATAACAGTTACCACTCTAGTAACCAGATGGCACCGTTTGAGGCTCTCTACGGGCGAAGGTGCAGATCTACTATCGGATGGTTCGAGGTTGGTGAGGCAGCTGTGGTAGGACCAGATTCGCTTCATGAGGTGATGGTGAAGGTTCAGTTGATAAGGGACCGGTTGAGAACCGCTCAGAGTCATCAGAAATTGTATGTTGATGTGAGAAGAAGAGAATTGGAGTTTGATGTAGACAATTGGGTGTTTCTAAAGGTATCTCCCATGAAGGGAGTCGTGCGGTTCAGAAAGAAAGGTAAACTCAGTCCTCGCTATGTTGGTCCCTACCGGGTTGTGAGGAGAGTTGGTAAGGTGGCGTATGAGTTGGACTTGCCTTCAGAATTGGCTTCAGTTCATCTTGTGTTCCATGTATCGCTTTTGAAGAAGTGCTTGGGTGATCCAGCCTTGGTGGTTCCAATAGATAGCGTTGGTGTAAAAGACAGTCTCAATTATGAGGAAACTCCGATTGAAATCCTGGATCGACAATTTTGAAGGCTGAGGAACAAGGAAGTAGCTTCAGTAAAGGTGTTATGGAGGAATCAGCATGTCGAGGGAGCTATGTGGGAGGCCGAAGCGGATAAGATGGCTAAATACCCCCATTTGTTCCCTACCGGCTCAACTTCAGTTTGAGGTATCAATTTTTTCCCTAAACCTCTATTCAGTTTTTCATGTTCTATTCATGCGTATAAGTTTGTTTTATGATATGATATATGCAAGTGATGTCTGAACTCAGACCAGCTATGTGGTTCTCTTCGGGGGTAGTCGTTCCGTTAGTTTTCGGCTTGAATGTCAATGATTAGCATCTATATATATGTGTGTGTGGTGATTGTTTGTTTCTGCATTTTTCTGCTTGTTTATAACATTCGAGGACGAATGTTCCCAAGGGAGAGATATTGTTATAACCCGGGAACCCAAGGATCAGGTCCAAAAGTGAATCAGGAGAAAAACCAAAAAATGTTGCAGCAATTGCAGAACGGGTCACTTAACAACTCGTGAAGAGGCCAAACAATCGTCAAGTGACTCGTGGGGAAGGCCTGGGATGATGAGGGACTCGGGGTCCCCATGAGCGATGTAACGACTCATGGTCAGACACCATGAGTCCTCATGTCAGTCGTGGGGTGGTCCTAGAGTGAGATAGTATAACTTATCCAGTGTACTTAACGGATGGTACCTAACGAGTCGTCGTCACTTCTAACAACCCATTAGGAGGGTCGTTACCAAGCCAGTTGAATTTTCTTGAAGGACGAGGCAGTGTACTTGACGGGTGAACCAACGAGATTGTGTGCCCTAGTAACGAGTTGTCAGGTCATCTGTTAGGACCCCCTGACAGTTATTTTCAGCGATTTCAGTAAGGGCTTTTCCATAGTTCCTAAGTTCTAAGGGCCTATACTACGTCGTTTTAAGCTCGTAATAGAGGGTTTTAAGCAGGGAAAAACCCATCTTAGGCCATTTCTTCATGCATGCAAGGTTGAAGGTTTGAAGGAAAAAAATTGAGGAGAATTTCAAGGTTTTCAAGGGAAATCTCAGCTGGGTAATTAAGAGGAGTTAAGATTCTTCAATCCCTGGTATGTAAGGCTGTGAGTGGGTGCTTTCTTCCACACCCATGCCCATTCCCTATTAATTGGTGATTGGTTTGTGATGATCAAGTATGGGTCTTCATTTAATTGCATGATTCTTACACTCCTACTCATGGGTATGATCAAATTGACTTGATATTGGTGATTTACTGAGCTTGGACGGATTCTATCTTAATTTCTTTGACAAAATTATTTTTTTTAAATTGAATCTAAAACGTCCATGTGTGGGTAGTTCATAATAGAATGTGATGATGATGGAGTAGATGATAAAAAGCATGTTTCCAACCTTACCCATGATTTTGATGATGTTTTCAAAGAAGAATAAATAGACCCAAGTATGATGAAGCTTTGGGTAGTGCCCAAGGTTGAGTATAAATGACGATTTTCGTGAATTGATTTTATTACTTCGTTTTGGAGTGAAATCTCCCAAATTACAATGTTTTCAAATGAATTGAATGGGTTCAAGCATGATAAGGTTTTGGGCAAGGCCCTTATGTTGATGATGGTGAAGTGATATTTCTAAAGTAGCCTTACCGCATAATTTTTGGAGTAAAGGCTCCCACTAATCTCGAGCTTGTAGTATGTATCATAGTAAAGCGTCTCGTATGTATGAAATTCATAATTGAGATGTATGTTGTCATTAAGCTTCATTTCGCATGATGTTGAATCTAAGCATGATTCTATTCTAAGCTTTGTCGAGACGACATTGTTGAGCTTCATATTTATATGATGTCTAATGCATGCATGATTTCATACTGAGCTTTGTCAATAGACAATGTTGAGCTTCGTTTCATACGATGTTGAGTTTATGCATGATTTCATGTTGAGCTTTGTCACTAGACGATGTTGAGCTTCGTAATTATACGATGTAGAGCATTGCATGTTTTGGGAGAAGAGTCTAGCACCGAGCGGGCTAAGGGTCGACTACTCTATGCCCCAGAACTAAGCGCCAACGTAGGTTGATTTTATTATATTATTGGGACCTCCCTTGTGAGCTATCCCCGTTCGGATTGTCCCTTTCAGCTTGATATCGATATCATGGTAGCGTCCCCAGCCCTGGCAAGGTTTTGGACGGCTTTGCCCACTTGAGTATAATAGTCAGGACCACGTAAGCTCTATCGTGGTATGTCGGTTAAGTGACGAGTCTCCCACGGTCTATATCATTCGGATTTGCATATCCATTACTCATGATTGTTATCTTATGCATGCATGTTTAAAAAACAAGGTTTGACTCATTGTTCAGCTTTTGATATAAATGTTATGATTTAGCTTGAGTCATTCGATTTAGTCATGATATTCTAAAGCCATGCATGACCATGCATAAAATAAGAATGATTTCATAATGAATGCTTGTGATCTTTCCTTATCCTTAAAGACTATCATGTATGTATGACTTGTTTTAAATGACTATTATTGCTCTAGCGGTTTTACTTACCTTGCATACTCGGTACATTCCACATACTGATCGCATACTTTCTATGCTGCATCGTTTCATGATGCAGGATCGGGTTCTCAGGTTCAGCCTCGTTCGTAGCCGCTATCAAAGTTAGCACCTGCTTGTTTTGGTGAGTCCTCATCTTCCAAGGACTAGACTTTCAGTTATCTTGAGCGTATTTTCAGTTTCACTATTTCTGAGCTAGTTGGGGGTGTTGTCCCATCAGCTCGTCCAGATTAGAGGCTTATCAGACTTAGACATGTATTCAGCTTCATATGTTCATCCTGTTGTTATGTTAGGTTATACTTCCGCTGAGTTATTATTTATGTTTCCTTCATGTTTATTGAATGAGTTAGTGAATGCTTATGCCATGGGTTGACTTGGGGTCTCTCGTGGTCCCTTGTCCCGTGTCTACGATTCGGGTCTCCTCTCAGGTCGTGACATAGGAGAATTAGAACTAATTAGGCCAGACATGATCCACCAATCATAGGAGAAGGTAAAGTTTATCAGAGAATGCTTGTTGACAGCCCAGAGTCGTCAAAAGTCCTATTTCGATGTCCGTCGTAAAAACTTAGAATTTAATGTTGGCGATTGGGTATTCCTCAAGGTATCACTGATGAAGGGAGTAATGAGATTTGGTAAGAAAGGTAAGCTTAGCCCAAGATTTATTGGGCCATATCAGATCCTCCGAAGAATAGGCCAGGTGGCATACAAGTTAGATTTGTCTTCAGAGTTGGAATCTGTTCACCCGGTCCTTCATGTATCGATGCTGCGAAAGTGTATAGGGGATCCGTCCTGTGTTGTACCAGTTGAGGGAGTCCAGGTCACTGAGGAACTAGCCTACGAAGAGGTTCCTATAGTTATATTAGATCAGCAAGTTCGCGGGTTGAGAACCAAAGATGTTGCCTCCGTTAAAGTATTGTGGAGAAATAGAAATAAATAAGAAATGACATGGGAAGCTGAGGACGGCATGAGGTCCAAATATCATCATATGTTCCAGGATTAGTTCGAATTATGCAGTTAAGGTAGGGTCGTTGATTCAGCTATTGTTTATGATGCATGTTATTGATACTATTTAGTTGACTGCCATTCTGTTGTGCAAGAGTTGCTATAGTGTCATATAATATACCTGTATTAGATTTTTCTGCACGTCAGGGTTTTTTTCAGTAGTCCATAATACAGAGGAGACTCTGCCGAAATTCTTCCAGAATAATGGTTGAAAGAGTTAAACACCTATAAGTTAAAGTAGCCATTCGAGGACGAATGTTCCTAAGGGGGGAGGATGTTACACCCTGTAAAAGTTAGTAACCCATAAATATACGCATCGAATTGTGATAAATAAAGAGTATAAGATGCGTGTAGAAAAACCTGAAAGTCGGGTCGAACGAGGCCAGGCCGCAAGGGCCAGCGCGACACTCCAGCACCCTAGCGCCCTGGGCAGCGCGGCGCGCCAGCCCTGTTGGTGCCTTGAGAGGCGCGGAGCGCCAAGGGAACTTCTCTATGGGAGGCGCGACGCGGCACTAGGTTGTCGCGATGGCCGGAACGAAGCGCCCCTAGTCCACCGCCCACACTTATATATAAGGGTCCTTAGTTCATTTTTGATCATTTTCCAATATAAGTTACGGCCAGAGAGAGTGTAAGACGAGGGAATTCAACATTTTTTGTCCGATTACGCGATCAAACACCGTCCAAACTCCGATTAACTTTAGATATTGAATTATAAGCCTGCAGAGAACACTACTACGGAGTTAGTTTCCGAAAAATGGCCGGCGAATCGGTACTCCGCCGGGTAGAAGTTGTCAGAATTGTTTCAAACTGATTTCTATACGATCATAGGCTTCGAGTAAGCATTTCTCCCTTCTGATCTCTCGGGAAATTATACGTTTTTGGCCATATTTCATCAAGTTAAAGTGTAGTTAATATTGTTATGAAAAGTTATTATTTTCATCGAATTGAGTTCTGAAACTAGTCTTGTTCTCCCAGTAATATGATTACAGTGGCGAAGAGCTGTTGAATTCAGGTTGAAACTCACCGGTTGGACAGAAAGTCAGCACTTGAGGTATGTAAGGCTGTCCTTTTGGCAAGTTACGCTCGTCATAAAGTTAGTACAACCTTTATGTCTACAGTACTTCAGAATAAACCTATTGGGTTAGCTGTTGTAAACTAAATTGAGTCTATAACGATGAAATAGTAATCCCTGTTTGAAATTAACCTAGTTAGAATGGTCTTACCCGAATATTGTGTAGTTAGCTGTTAGGCTATATTGAGTTCTATTTATTGAGGTTGTAAGGGTCATATTGAGTTCCATTTACCTATGTTGTAAGGGCCGTATTGAGTTCCATTTATCGAGGTTGTAAGGGTCGTATTGAGTTCCATTTACTGAGGTTGTAAGGGCCGTATCAAGTTCCATTTACTATGGTTGTAAGGGCCGAATTGAGTTCCATTTATTGAGACTGTAAGGGCCGTATTGAGTTCCCTTCACTGAGGCCGTGAGGGCCATGATAAGTTCCATCAAATTGAGGTCGCGAGGGCTGTAATGAGTTCCACAGATTGAAGCCATGAGGACCACCTCGAATTGAAGTTTACACAAAGATTCTTAGTGGTCAGGTAGTGGAGGGGATCTTGTTTGTACTTGCCAGGGTTTATGGGGGCCTAGGTAGGTTTTTCTGTGTTGTTTGTACTTTCTAGGCTTATGGGGGCCCGGTTAGGTTCTTGTTTGCTTATATAGACTTGTTGTTTAGATAACTTAGACGGTTCAGGTATTGCAGATTAAATCCTTACTCTCTCTTTAATTACTATAGATTTACTATCTTTCAGTCAAGTTATTACCTTTCTGCCTTACATATTCGGTACATATTGTACTTACACCCACATGGGCGCTGCATTGCTTTCCTGCAGGTGCAGATAGATGTAGTTTGGGACGTTCCTAGCCTTTAGCTGAGTTCAGCAGTTTATTCAACTCCTTCCCTCCGGAGTTGAAAGTTAGATGAGTTTTACTTTTGATGTATAGCTTTGGGGTAGGTCGGAGCCCTGTCCCAACCATTATATCATTCCTAGAGGCTTGCAGACTGTTGTATATTCCTTGTGGTTAGTTTGCCGTTGGCTGTGTGGGGCCCGTGTATGCCTTATCTCCTGTGATGGTCGTGTGGGGCCTTGTTTAGTTGTTAGTAGCGGCCTTGTTGGCCATAGAGTAGTTCAGTGCCTGATTTATGTTCCAGTTACAACTAGACAGCATGGTGGCCTTGCCGGCCCGCATAGGATCCCTGCTGCTGTGTTGTTTTGGTTAGCTGTCTTCCTTTACAGGTGGCCTTGTCGGCCGAAGGCTGTATTTACAGCTGAGATATAGCTCGTTGGTTTCTTGAGTTGAGCGTCAGTAGTGCACCAGTATAGTCAGGTCGGTTCAGATCTAGTGTGGCACCACGCGTCAGTCATACCCTCCAAGGTGGGGCGTGATAGTTACATTATGATATTTATGATATGAGCATGATATCCTACTCTTATGATCTTTTATGCATTTAAAATGTCCGTTTTACTTACCTTACATACTCGGTACATTCCACGCACTGACCGCATTCTCTATGTTGTATCATTTCATGATATAGGCTCCGACCTTCAGACCCAGCATCGTCTATAGCTCGTTCTCGGAGTTAGCATCTAGCTCATTGGTGAGTCCTCATTCTCCGAGGACCAGTTGATATCAGTTATCTCTTTATGTTCAGTTTTCTAGACTTGTCAGGTTAGTTGGGATGTTGTCCCTACAACCCATCAGATATGGTAGAGGCTTTCAGACTATGTGTAGTATTCAGCTGTCATGTATGAAGTGCGTTCATTGTCTATGCTATGTCATGGTTATGCTTCCGCTTTTTTATTATGCTGAGTATTCCACTTTATTTGATTGAGTTAGTTGCATGTTCATGCAATGGGTTGACTTAGAGTCTCTCGGGGTTCCTTGTCCCGTGTCGCAATTCATGTCTACGTTCGAGTCTTGACACTCAAACAACTTTTGGCCCTTTTTTTCATGAACAAAATCAGCATATGCACATCAAGAAATCATAAAACATGATAAACCAAGATCAATATATGTCATCTTGCTATTAATAGATAGTCAAGTCATCACCAATGCTTTTTACACAAACAGCTGGCAGAATAAAATACAAACCATGTACCCTCACAGCAAATAAACCCCCCCACTCACAGATATAGTAAAAGATGAAATATGGGACTGAGCAAGTAAGACTCTCACTCTCACAAAGAAGTTCCAAATACTACATATCGGATACCATAGGCTTTCCCTTATTTTCTCTACTTCGGTTTGTCAGATGGTCAGACTAGGATCACTATAGGACTTTCTTTGGCTTGTAATGTAGGCTTTTAGGCTGGGTATGGTAGAGATGGAATCTTTTGAGTGACTAAACCCCTCCTTGTCACTATGTACATATGGCTTCATTTTTTCACTTTTTTCACCCTTTTTGCTTTTTCTATGTTTTCCTCCCTTTTCACCCTTTTTATGCACTTATATAAGTGTGGTGTGTTTCTTCAAACTTTTCATGCATCATTCTCTTTTTGTATTTTCTTTTTCAATTTTTTTTGTCACATCACATCTCATTTTTCACCTTATTCCTTTCTCTTTCTTTTTCACCTTCCCACTATTTATGCATCCCTACTCTAGCCACCCTCAACTTAGGCATTTTGACTGTGTTGAGGTTCACAATGTCCAAGGATGAACCAGGGCCATAGGTTCATTATAAAAATGGGTATGATTAATTGGTTAATCAAATAAAAAATGGTTCATTTAAGGCTCAAAATTAGGATCAAGGGAATCATATTATTTTGATAGGGTCATTTAGGCTAAAAATGGGCTAAATAAAAAAGGCCAATAATCCTTTCCTAACCAACCATCCTAAAACCTATGTAAAGACCAACCAGGCGAGTTCTAGATCCTCTACACAGTATTGAACTAGGTATCAGACCTCACTCACTCATGGTACATGTCTTGCATTCACTCTACCTGTCTGGTTTATACATGGCTAACAAAAATTATTCATGCTAATATACTAAATAACACAAAAAGATCCACAGAAATCATGCTTTGCAATTACAAGTACATAGCTAATCATCAAAAAAAATTTAAACAGGGTCAATTTTTACAAATTCAAAACTAGTGCAATTTATTGGTTGAGTACTCCTAAGCTACTTTCTAATTAAACAAAAAATCACAAAAATAAAATCCTAAACATGTCGGTTCTACTAGATAGCATGTCCGAGGGAGAAGAAACACGACAAGAAAAATCCTCGGACGAATCAAAATCCCAAAAAAAATACAAGTACACCCCCTCCCCTTTTATAAAATGCATGCTTCATCCCTGAAGCATAAAATGTAAAGCAGAGGGAAGGGAACATACCTGCGACCCACTAAGTGTTCCTGCCATCTTGCGGAGGAGGTACCTCTGCTGCAATTATGGCGCTGGCAGTGGCCGACGCACTCATTGGTGTATCAATAGCGAGAGTGTCTAACCCCTCAGTAGTAACAGTCGTATTTACAACCTCTGGAATCATCGGGGCTGAATGTGGCTCGCCCGAAGGGTCCCTACCACTCGCAAGCTCTATCTGATACGTGGTGGAGCTACCCGCTCCTCTAGCTTTCTCATGCAGCTCCGACTGATACACATCGTGAGTCTGCTAACTCTCCAATATTTCCCACTTGTGTTCTCTCTTCTCTCACTTTCTCTTCTTCTTTGGGGTCTCGTCTCCAACATTCTCAGAGACCCCTCCTTTTCCCTTTCTCCTTCTCTGCTCCTGTGGGCTCCCAATAAGCCGCCAGATCAAACTCCTCGTCAATACCAACATTGAGGTCAGGAAGAGTGGGGGCTTATATGATTGCTGGTTGCTGTGATGACAGCTTCGCCACTTGACTCTGAAGAGCCCCAAACTCCTCATGGAGGTTGCCCGTGTCAGTCTGCTCAACCATTCGCATGTTAAATCTGCTCTCGAAATCGTCTAATCTGGATTGTAGAGCCTTTGCAGTTGTCTCAATCTCAGCCTTTACCCAAGGCTTGACATTCTTCATCATCGACTGAACCTTCTTCTAAGCTATAGTCAGTCTCTTGGCCGCTTCTGGAGAAATTCCTAAGGCACTAGCATTACCCGGCTGGGGTCTAGCTCGGGAGGCTCACCGGTGGTGCGGCAAAGGTGCTAGGATCTGTAACTAAATGACTGACATCTGTAGTCGGTGTCTCGCCCTGCTCTTGTAAAGTGGGGACATTCACTTGTGCGCCCCTAATTGTCTGTGATAGTGGGACTGCGATGGAAAGTCGGGCCCAACTTACCGTGTTCATCTCATCCTGGATTAGGCCAATATCAACAATCTGCTGTCCTCCAATCAGGTGCTCCTCAACATGACACACCTTGATGTCCGCCTCTGTGCATAATCTGAAAATGAGACTCGAGAATGGGATGGTAGTGCTCAATTCCATAGCCCGATCCTGCATCTCCTCTACAATGACCCTCGGGATATTGATGGGGTATTTGGACATGATACAAGCCACCAAAGTTGCTTTGTCTATGCTGAAGGTGTTATCATTTATAGTCGGGGCCAACCAATGGTGCACTAACGTCCAGCAGGCTTTTGCTATGAAGTTCAAAGAGTTCTTTGTAGCCTGTTTGCTGCTAGTGACCCATTCTGCCTCTTCTTTGTCCTTGTCAATCACTCTGAACTATTGAATCTACCTCCGCTTCTCGTCAAAACCAAGCTGCTTGATCTTCTTCAAAGCCTCCACCCGATAGTCATATTCTTGTGTAGTATGTGGTGGTATGAACTGGGGCCCATATAATACCCGAGCAATAGTGTGCTTGAATATATCAACCTCTCGGCCTCTAACCAGGACGCTCTCCAGCTTAGGCTGATCTTTCAACTTTTGCCCCTCTTTTGCTTTCTGCTCAATAGTTTCCAAATAATTGGCAACTCTCGGACGATTTTTGAAGTGTATCGATCCGGGGCCCTAGCCATCCAATCAAATCCGTAGAAGATAAATATCCTCTTCATCTCCTCCACCTCGTTCAATGAATTTGTGAGGATCCGCAACTCTTCTTTAATGCTCCGCCTAGCTTTGTTCTTGGAAATGAGAGCAATGCCTTGTTCATATATTTCCTAGGCTCCTGGTACTCTCCACCGAATAGTGCAGTTCTCCCTAGGTGAAGTCTGCTCCTGCTCGGCATTGAGTGCCTCCTCCTCTGATCCGTACTCACCGCTTGCATCTCTGGATTAGGCCTCCTCGGACCCCTCTTCTTCATTACATTCGCTTCCAGATTCTTGGGCACTTCCCTCCGCTACCTTCTCAGACTAGGTAGCACCAGCAAATGTGACAGTGGCCATCACGGCCTGAGCTTTAGCCTTCGCCCTAGTGGTTCGGGTCCCGTTAGTATCAGATATATCAACCCGGTATTTCTCTATTGAACCACTGGGGGAGTTTCCTGCTTGGTCGGATTCGTAGGTCTCATCAAGCAATGTCCTACGAGCAGTTGCCTTGGATGCTTTTCGTTTCTGCGTCATTGTACCTGTGGAGAAAAAGGGTTAGAATTCCAAATCTAAGAAAAAATAAAGCAAGAAATGGTCCTCTGTAATTTATCATGGGTCAACAGTATGGGTCGTACCTTGGAGGTACGTTCGTACTAAGACCCATAATATCTCAAGTCAATATTACGTCTCTGAGGTATGACTCGTACCATGAAGGTACGGTCCTTACCACGATTCGTATTAGGATGCCTTTTTAAAACAAATATTCTGTATTTTCCACGACTCATTGTACGACCCATAAGTCAATCCCACGAGTTGTAGGAAGGATCATACTGTCACTTGTGGACTTGACCCTTTTCAGATTCCTATACGATTGTCGGGCATGACTCATAGAAGTAAACCATGAGCCGTACTAGGATTCGTACCTCGTGATTAGTACATTTTTGTCTTGGGATAGTCCTAATGAGCCATCCTACGAGTCGTAGTATGAAACCATGGGTCGTAGGAGGGCTTGTGAAGCCTTTCCTTACCTTATTTTTGGTTTAGTTTGTAGGAGATCTCCATTTAGTGTTGGGTACTTAGATTTCCACAAGTCCAGGCATGCATTTATCATGTTTTACAGTTACCCTTTCCTCCCCCTTTTTAATTACAACCCGTAACTCAAGTATAACAGTTCAATGCGCCATTTTTACAAGTTAAATCCCCTACCCAGTCACACACAACTTGTTCACATCCCTGGTCATTGTCCTTTTTAATTTTTCAAGCATTGAGAGGACTCTCAGGGATTAAGCAGGTTTGCATCAAGCACACAAGTCATATTTATCAAATTCAAAGAGTACACTTAGTTGAATGCTGCTTACTTCGATTGGCAATCAGAAACTAGGGTTGGAAGTTATGATTCTCAGTGTTAACTAAGCAAGAACTTGCTCAATTGATCTTTGATTTTGAGTTACGGGTGTGAGGGAGTTGTGAGTTATGGTCGCGACTTCGGTTCTGAGGGCGTGGGAGAAAGGTACGATTTGTTTGAGTTTAAATAAGTTATAGTTTGAAAAATCTGGGCCTAGTTGGGTGATCTTAAAATTTTTGACCTGTCATGACTCATACCACGAGTCATAGGAAGGCCCTACGACTTGTACCACGAGTTGTAGGAAGGCCCTACGTCTCGTCCATTGGACTCATAACAGAGAGATTGAGAAACTTACCTATGGACCTACGAGCACATCTTACGACTCATACTATGGGGGTACGGTTCGTACTATGACTCATAGGTCTTTCTAACTCATACTATGGAGCTGCAATTCGTACTATGACTCATAGGTATTTCTTACATTGAGGTCCATGCGTTGCATAGTTCATAACCATAGTGAGTACTATGACCCGTACAATGAGGTTATGAGTCGTAGGACCAACTGTACCCTGAACTCATGCGTTGAAATACATCTCTGCTTCTCACCACAACTCGTGCTACAGCCCGTACAATCCTCTTATGAGTTGTACTGAGAACTGCAGTACCTTCCTGTTCAGCAGTTCTTCTGCCACCTGTTTTTGTTTCCCTTGTACACTGAACACACATAAGTCAATCAACTTGGGCTGCCTCCCAGGAAGCACTTGATTTAACATTGCAGCATGATGCAGGTGGTTCGGTTACTCAGAATTCACCAAACCACCACTTTGATTGCCTCCCAAGAAGCGCCTGATTTAACACTGCGGTACGACGCAAGTCTCTTGACTACTCAGACTTCATCAAGTAACTCAGATTCCTCCTCTATTGCTGAGACAACTTTGTACTCCATCTATTGCTTCATTGACTAGCAAATATTGAAGGTGAGCTCTTCTTTATTGAGTCTGAACTTCAACTGGCCAGCCTCCACATCTATTAGGGCTCTCCCAGTGGTAAGGAATGGTCGCCCCAAAATGATGGGGACCTCAAAATCAACCTCGCAGTCAAGGATCACGAAGTTGGATGGGAATATGAGTCTATCAACTTTAACAAGCATATCGAATAGGATCCCCACAGGCTTCTTCATAGTTCTGTCGGCCATCAGTAGCCACATGGTAGTCGGTGCGGGGCCTCCCAAGCCCAGTTGCTTAAACATATCCAATGGCATCAGATTGATGCTTGCTCCCAGATCACAAAGTGCCCTTGCAAACTCAACATTGCCAATTGTGCATGGAATAGTGAAGGCACCTAGATCTTCCTTCTTCTGGGCAAGGATCCGTGAGGCTATAGCACTACAATGATGCACTCTATCCACAAGCTCATAACTCATGGACCTTTTCTTCGTAACAAAGGTACTTCATAAACTTGGCATATCTCCGAATTTGTTCCAATGGCTCGACCAATGGTATATTTACAGATAACTATTTGAGCATTGACAAGAATTTCTTAAACTTACCATTCTCCACCTTCTTCTTTATTCTTTGAGGGAACGGTGGCGGTGGTCGTGGAATAGCCTTGTAAATTTGTGTAGCTCCTTACTTCTTTCCTTGTTCTTCTTCAGGTCCCTTTTCAGCACTTGGAGCCTCAGTCAACTCAGCATCATCATTATGCTCATTCTCAGCAACATCTTTCTCATGTTCGATCACGCTCTCTTTCTTCCTTTCAACTACAACCAGTAGAGGGGGGTCAACCGTGGTCTTTCCACTCCTAGTCATCACAGCCATATAGTGACCATCATTTGTTAGGTTCTGGACTGTGTTTCTAGGTAGTGTATCCTTTTGCCTAGGGTTCATGGATGCTGACAGTTGCCCTAGCTGCTACTCAATCTGCTTGATAGCCGTAGCATGTGACTCCACTCTCTGACTAATGCTCGATATATCACAACAGATGTCTTTTAGATGATAATTTGTGGATCTCACCTTCTTTAGCATCTCAGTAATCATGCTCTCTAACTTCAATTGTCCAGCCTCCCCCTCACGTGCATTAGGAGGCACGTAAAATCTAGCTCGGTCGTTGCGATAACTGTCATTCCTTCTCTAATCTCCCTCGCGTTCACGACCACAGCTTCTATCTCTGTACCCATTCCAGTTGTAATTGTATCTGTATTGGCTCCGACCTTGGTTTTCATAACCTTGGTGCCAAGTGTCTTCTCCAGATCCTTAGGCGTTGGCTCCGAAACCCGTCACCTGGTTGTCCAAGAAGTTTGCCTCCTCCTCAAAATTTGAGTGGTCAGGCCCTGGCTCCTGTCCCTGTGTCCCCACTACATTAACTTTTCTGTCTCCAGCTCCTATGATATGCTTAGTGAGCAAATCCAATGATGTGCACATATGAGCCAATTCCTGGTCACGTTCTTATTCCTTCCTTCGTTGGTCTGCAGTCAAACTAACAACATATGTACTAGCCACTGCTTCTTCTTCCCGGGTGTGCCATGCCCTATTTGTTTTGGTCACTCTATCTAGAATAGTGGCAACTTGCTCCCAGGTGTGGTTGATCAGTGCTCCTCCCGCCACTATATCTGCTACTGCTTTTGTACTGTTGTTCAATTATCTATAGAAAATCTCCAACAAGCTTTCATCAGGAATTTTGTGGTTCGGGCACTTGGTCAACTTCTTCTTGAAACTCAATCAAGTTTCATGAAGTGTCGCAGTCTTAAATTGTCAAAAATTATAGATTTCGTCTTTAAGCTGCAGCATCCTGGAGGGTGGAAAGAATCTCTCTACAAAATATTTCTTGAGCTCTCTCCATTTGGTAATGGAGTCATTGGGCAACTCCGATAACCATAAAGTGGCCACCCCAGATAGAGAAAACAGGAAGAGTCTTAGCCTTATAGCATCCTGTCTGACTCAAGGAAACCTATACGCCTTGCATATTTCCACAAAGTTCATCAGGTGTAGGTTGGTGTCGTCAGTTGCCTGACCACGAAACACCCCTTTCATGTTCAATAATTGGATCACGGTACTAGTGGTGTTAAATTTTTCCCCAGCAGGCAGTGGTGGTGGTACACTAGCTCTGATTAACCCGACTTCATCAATGTCTGGGTCATCCTCATCGAAAAATTGAGGGGCATATCTTTGACCTCTGTTTCCCCTTCCATGGAAACCAGCGTTAACAACCTCATCTCAAGCATCCTCTGCATCCAAGTGCAGCTTGTCGAGCTAGCTCAGCTTGCCTAGCTTCTTCAGCAAACCGAGCATCTCTCTGCTCTTGGTCCCCCATTCTTCATAGTGTTCTTTCAAGTTAGAGATTCAAAGGAATTAGGGGGTTTCCACTTCGACGAGTACTTGAAATTCACCAAGCGACAACCTATGGATATCCAAAAACAAAAAAGAAAACATAATTCAGGAAATAACAACCAAAAGTCAAATACAATAAATTAATCTAATCTTAGCCGTATTATGGCACCACTTTTTAATAACACTAAAACTCACACTTCTTGAAAAAGTATGAAGCGAACATTGTCAATAAAGAATCCAACTAAGAGGTTTGGGTCGAACCCACAGAAAATAGGGTAATATCTAGACTAATGTTAGGTAATTGAACTTGTTGGTAAGTTATCTCCAAATTGGGAGGTTTCAAAGAAAATAATATTAAAACAAAGATTATAATTGTGATTTAAATCAAGATTTGCAAACAACTAGGATGAGTGTTCCCCATGGATTCATAACTACTTCGGGTATACACACGTGATCAATCTCAATACTTACTTATAGTACTGATAACTAGGGTTCATTCTAATTACTGGTTCGTCCCTATTGGATGACTTTACTCAATCATTGGGTCAGGTCTCATAAGCGATTTCAAACTAACCGTTATGACTATTGTCACACCCCGCCTTGGGGGTTATGACTGGAACTTGGTGCCCTTACTAGGACCTGAACTGCTAGACTACTGAGCCTAAGCACATCTGGTGCCTGGCGGGCTCTAACTCAGATTCAGGAAAACAACGGGCTATATAACGGCTGTAAATACAGCCTCCGGCCGACTAGGCCTATAGCCACCTGTACCTGTAATAGCAGCTAACCAGAAACACACTCGTAACAAGGAACCTATGCGGGCCGACAAGGCCACCATGCTGTCTAGTTATCTGTAACCCAATAATGGAATACTGAATACCTACGTGACCGGCAAGGTCACCACTACTGACTGGATAAGGCCTCACACGGCCAACATAAACTGAAGTGCTAAACAGCTATAACATACTGCACGGCCTCACATGACCGGCTCAACTGACCACAGGGAAATACATACAGACTGCAAGCCTCTAAGAATACTGATAAGATGGTCGGGATAGGGCCCCGACCTACCCGTATTGTACAATAAAAGGAAATGATATAAACCTCTGAAATATCAAGCTCCAGATGACAGGAGCTGATGACTCTGCGCTGGCTGGGATTACGAGGGATCGCCTCCTCGTCTATGAGTACCTGCAGGCAAGTAATGCAGCACCCCACTGGGCGTCAGTACCACTGGTACTGAGTATGTAAAACGATAACTGAAGGAAATATCTGAAAACAACAACACAATTGATGAAAGTGAAATAAGAAAGAATAGACTAACTGACTGAAAATATAAAGCTATGCCTGCTCTTAACTATACTGGAAGGAGTAGGAGTCATACCTGGAGATGTATCGTTCTACTGTCGATCTACTCGTATCTAGTGTAACATGGCATAACATAACATAACATAACATAACATAGCACACACAAACCTTACCCGGCCCCCATAAGCCGGGAGGTACAAACAACACGCAATCTATACCCCTACCCCGGTCGTCCCATCTCCTATAATAACTATAAGCATCCTGCCGGTCCCCTGGGTATGCACTTGGGCTCACTGAGCCCCTGATTATAACTGTACCTGAGTCCGGAGGACTCCTGAATCAACACCCGGGCGTATCCGCTCGACAGGGGTGTGTAAGGGCCGACCAAGGCACAATATGGGGAAAACTGGCATCCCATCTTCGTCCCCTGTGGGACGGCATGCCACTCCATAGAGCGAAGTATCCTCGTCCTCTGGCGGACGAGTCGATACAGCTATCAACCCTGGGGCGGTCATGGATGCTAGGTGATCCAACCCCAAAACAATACAGCGGTCTCAACTAGTAATACTATCTGCATATCCCACATACTGAAGCTAATAGTAGTAAGGTATCCGTACATACTGTGTACTGAACTAGTAATGGTAACGTATACGTACTTAATACATGCTGAGACTGCTAATAGTATATATGTATAAATATAATCTTCTGTCATACTGTGCTGTATACTGAGTTTCTGTAATAACATGACTTACTATTTCTGACATGGTTCCTAAGCGTCATTTTTAACCTATCATTCTACTTCTGAGATGCCTTACAGATATTACATTGCTTTACTGGGTTTCAACTGAATACGATGATATCCTAACATTCTGTACTACATCACATACTGAGCATGCTGTGCAGTTCCTAACACTTATATTAGAATCTATATCGTGCTGGCAAGTCTCGCGCTAATCATAACATGATGCTTCTAATATCGTACCAACATTCGTAATAAACATAACACATGATTTCTGAACATTCTACTGGCCTTTATATTACTTTACTATACCGAGATTACTAACTTGCCGAGGAAACTAGCTTTACATACCTTCGCTTCTGATTTCCCGATTAACTGGTGTAGCTTGGTCAGTATATCCGCTATTCCTCCCAACTGCATTCATATATATGTCAATCAGTACTAAATACAACTTTATTCTGAAGGACGACATCACTTTCGATATAATTATAGCCTAAACTTAGGCTTATCGAAAGACGGTCGAAAACTCGCTATTTTTCCAAAGTCCAGAAGGGAGAAATATTCACTTCATAGCTAAGAATACATGGACATTAGTTTGGAGCAATTCCACTTACCTTAGTCCGGTAGCTCGACGATTCGTCGACCGTATTTCGTGAAACTAAATCCGTAGGAATGCTCTCTGCTGCTAAATACCTCGATATCTGAGGTTAATTTGAGTTTGGACTACGTTTAGCAGCGTAATCGGACGAAAATATATTTACCCTTTTCGTTCTTTTCTTTCCTCTGGTCTTTCCTCTCTATTTTCGCTGGAAATTATAAGAATGATTGATTAAAAACCGAAGTGGGGCTTTATATACTTGGGCCTGGACAAGGCCAACGTGTCACGGAGCCAACGCGGAGGCTCCACCTCCGTGACACGTTGCCATCGCGGAGGAGCTCTGCCTCGGCTCCTTCCGCGATGGTTCGACAGGTCTCTCGTTCGATCTTTTTTCCGGGCCTTTCTTTAGCACGTATGGCCTTCAAATATGCTTAACCAACGTGCGAATAGGTCATCTAGGTGCCGGGAATCCTACGGGGTATAACAACTATGTTCCAAATTTAACTATCCTGCGACCATAGTTCAAGTTAATAAAATAATTATAAAGACTAAGGCTTTGTTGTAATTCCTTTTTCTTAATCTTTACTTCTCTAGGATCAAGCAAGTAAAGAGTTCAGGCAAGTCCTAACGTTGTACACCATTAAGAAATGTTTAAAGATAAAGAGAATACAATACAAGCATTTAGCATTGGTTTTGATTCACTTTTGTGCAACTCTATTTTGTTAATCCACCATGGTTCCCACAACCCCTAGATGTGGAGGTTTTAGCCACTCATGGTTGTAAGATCATAATTTGCATTCATAGATAAACACACAATTACATACTTACAGCAACAATTAGAAGAAAACCAGATCTGAATATCAAAGAACAATCTCAAGAACAATGTAGGAATTAAGAGTTTGATCCTAAATATTGCTCCCTAAAACTTGATAAAAGTTCACAAATAATATTCTTCACATGTCTACTACTTCATTTTTATGTTCTCTGACTAAAATAAAATATAAAAGCTATTTACACAGACATTAGAAATCTTTTCCTAAGCTAACAGGAAATTTTTATATCTGCCACCGACTGTATCATGACTGAACCTACGACTTGTAGCAAGATTGTATGGGTCGTACCTGCTTCTCGTATGTCCTTGGATGCTGCAGATTTGTCTAAGTGTTGGCAGGCTGGTACGACTCATACCACAATTCTACAAATCGTACAATGCATCCATGGTTTGGCCTTGAGAACTCTGACATCTTCTGAAGTTTTCTACAAGTGTTGTGGTATGCCTCATACCTTCCTCCTACAACTCGTACTGTTTTTGTGTCTGAATTTTTGCCAAGTCTTGAAGAATTACTTGAATCTCACCACGGCTCATGGTACAGGTCGTATGTGCATGCTACGATCCGTGAGTCCATCCGTACCAAGAGATTGCCTTTGTGCAAATTTCTCTGAACTATTCCACAACTCCAGTTACGGCTCATCCCATATTGTTACGGCTCATACTGAGAGTCGTATATGGCCTTCCTCTTATTCCAGCCTTCTTACTTTCACCACGATTCTCAGTACAGCTCGTACAATCAAGGTACGGCTCGTACTGTAAGTTGTACTTGGCTAATTTTTTGCATTTTTAGGCCTCTTTTACACATTTTTGCCCCAACACTTATTTTTCCTGAAATCAAAGTAAAAGTGCCTCATATCCATATAAATATACCTAAGTTCATGCTATTTTCTCAGCTTCAAGCGTTGAAAGTGCTATAAACTCACAGCACATCAAGCTCTCCGTTCGAGAACCTTGTATCTAGTAAACCCACTCTTAGTTCAGTCAGGATAGAGCTAAGGCAAAACCTTTTAATGGACATGCATCACACAAACTTAAGAGGCTTAATATATTTAGTATGTTAAGGTCCATTAGTCAAATTACCCAAATGTCCAAGTAGGTTCACAACCCCGAGTGACACTTATTATTTATGTGTGCATTATTTGAAGAATGAATGTGCCAAATTATGGATTGTTTTCTCTAAATTAATTAAATTTTAGGACGGGAGTATGACTAACCATTTTGTGATGCAGATAACTATGAAGATGTCAAACTTTGATCAGTAGAAATTTTAAACTCAAGAGCATCATAAGATGAAGAATTTAATTGCAACGAAGAATTGCATCATATTAGGAAATATCTTTATATTTTTTATTTTTTTTCTTTCTTCTTTGGCATGTAATAAAAAGCTTAAAGCTATATTTGTATCTTATTTTGGGAAAGATTTGTTTAATTAATTAAAAAGAGAGATGAAATGACATATAATAACATGTTTATTTTTCAAATACGCGTTAGGCCTACCTCTAGTATAAAGAGGTCCTATATATTTTAGGACGCATTATTTAACATACTTGTGTTATGTGTTTTGCAAACCTATTGCTTGCTTATGTGACTTCTGCGAATTTATTTGCAACATAATTTCACTTGATATTTACTAACATCATCTTTGTTTTTTTCTTATTTTTAGAAGAGAATAGATTCACATTTATCCATCTCTTTATTTCATTACATATTATTTTTATATTATGTTCACATTTTTTTATAATCATAATATTTCTGTTTAGCGCATTTTAATGACTCTAGAGCACCAATTAGGCTTATAATTATCCTAGGCTCACTCAAACTCTTAGTGTCCCAAATTAAAATTTCCTTTCATTTTCAGGTATGATCTTCTATAAAGGTTCACATCCTTCGTTCGAGTATTTCTCCATTATAATTTTCAATATTCATCCACAGTTAGCTTTAAGAATTTTTTTTCCTACTCCCTCTTAAAATGGGTGTAATGTTTCATAATTAGGTAAAATGTTTTTCCCATCTATCTTTCCTAAGTTTATTCGAAATTTTCTAAACTCGCATCAAAATTCAAAATCTTCTTTTCCGTCTTGATTTACTCCAAGTCCCTCCTTTACGGGCATAATCTTCTATTTCTAATGAAATTGAATATTTGACTTGTTAGTCCACGTCTCATATAAGTAATTTAGTACTTGATCCATGTCGCAAAACTTTGACACACTCTCAAACTTCACGATCAATATACTAAGGTAAAAACCTTTTTTCCAATATAAAGTAATTCTTTCAATTTATCTTTTTTTATCTTAGCATCATCTGTCGCTCCTTAAAATGGTAGATGTCCAAATTTATTTATGCAATCTACAAAATAATACTTGTTGACATTTGTTTTATTTTCACCATCTAGTTGCTCAAGAGCGACTATCCAAATGTGATACTTCTTTAGAGTTTTCACTCACCTATTGCAAAATATTTGAGCCCTTCCTATTATGGTTTGTTAAGATTTATCTTCATGCACCCACTAAGTCTGAGTGTTCACACAAGTCAAGAGTAATATCATAGCTCTCCAATTGGTTTACATTATTTCCGTCCTCAATAATTTTACACTCTGCAAATGCTAATGTAAGAATGTAGAGTCATTCACAGTTCTTTAACTTATCAAGTTCAGCTTCGTGCATCCAATTTTCTTATCAATTATCTTAATCTCAAATTTGCCACCAAATTCGTCTTTGGCCTTTATAAAACGTATTATTTATAATACTCGATCCATTGATTTCTTTTTAGGCACCATTTCTAGATGCTTTATTCTTAGCCTTTCATACTTTCTTATCTATTGTTAATCTTGGTCTCCTTATGTAAAATTTAATATGCCCCCTAATGAGGAGAATGAAACTGGGGCAAATTTTGGCATGCAACACGAGATATCATCAACAGAAACATCCTAAAAATAGGGGCAAATTTTTGAAATATGCCACAGTAGCAAAGGATAAGGATCAAGTTTGAGCCATACTTTGATGTTCGACAAGAGTCAACCTTTCTCTAAACTGCACATTCCACTCCAAATCCGTTTGTTTTCCTTTTGTCAAGTCTAAAGCGTTAGAGCCTACTAGATATTAAGTCATTCTCGTCCACTTGTTCTGCGACTAAAGTCATCTCTTCTAGTCTAGAGTTGCTATTTAATGAAATCATGGACTAATCCATTTCATAATTTAATTCTTTATGCATTTACTTCACATACATATATATATTCTCATACACTAACACTTTATCTTGTGTTTGTATAGTTTTACTTTTCTCTTTAGAGGTGGACTTGCATTGAACATTATTTTGGCCACAAATTTGTACCAAGGACAAAACTAATGGCAGATAGATTTGACGCATTCAATACTGGTATGGGATTAATGCAAGTAGAAAATGATGGTAGCAACAAGAATGTGGTTCGAAGAAATGTTTTGGTCAATATGAAAAATACCTTTAACCTTCTTCCTACCA
This sequence comes from Datura wrightii, assembly GCA_035772735.1. NCBI lineage: Eukaryota > Viridiplantae > Streptophyta > Magnoliopsida > Solanales > Solanaceae > Datura > Datura wrightii. The sequence goes on from JASDFA010000007.1 coordinate 106,996,168, forward strand.
CTACCACAGCTTCCAACTCAACCCAAAATATTTGTTTAACCATATTTCCTCGCCTAACTCCTGCCTATATGATCGCTCCGCAAATGCCATCAGTATACACTACAAATTCCAATTGTTTACAAGTCAAGTTGATTCCAAATATCCATCCTCCCACAGTTGTGTTCTCTCTCAAGGAAAATAAGCATGACCAACTAGCAGTTTGTCAATATGCTAGACGTGGAAAGGAGATCCAATCAATTTTCCATGAAAATTTGGGAAAAGAACTCCACGATCTGAGGGAAGACTTTGATGAAGAGTTGCGCACAAGAAATTATCAAAGTTTGAAGTATGAATATTTATGTGTGCATCCAAATGTTGAGCTTTCTCCAGGGTACAAGCTACCGAAGTTTAACACTTTCAGCAAGGAAGGAGATCCTATCGTCATTTAAAGGACTACTGCAGTAGATTAATTGAAATCAGACATGATGAAGCCATATGGATGAGACTATTCATTCAAAGTTTATCAGGATCGGCACTCACCTAGTACACTAAGCAAGACATTAGAAAATAGCATACATGGGAAGATATGGTTCGCGACTTTGTAAAGCAGTACGAGTTTAACAATAGAGGTGATCCGCACATAGCTGATTTGCTCAAAGTCAAGAAAATGCCTCATGAGTCTTTCCAAGAATATGCTACATGATGGAGGTTAGAAGCTTCAAAAATATATCCTCCACTGCCCGAGGGTGAACTGATATCATCCTTCATCCAAATTCAAAAAGGCTTATATTATGATAAGCTGCTCGAAACTTGTGCACGCGACTTCTGGAATTTGATTCAAATTGGTAAAGAGCTAGAAAATGTCATTCAAGAAGGAAGAATTGTAGACAAATCAGCAACGCAAGTCAGTCACCAAACCTTCCAATCGAAGGTACCGAAAAATATACAAAGCTAAAATAACTCAGCTTTTATGACTATGAATCAACCGCAATCCACCAAAGTCACCAAATTTTGCAACCTCACACCACCTCCAACCTTTGAAATATGCCTCTCTAGCTTTCTCGCTAGCAAAATTTCCAGCATGCCCACCGACAACAGTTTCACCAAGCACAATCTAGCTCGCGACAACAGAATAAAATGAAACCTTTCTCCTTTAGTCCAGTAGATGAACTGTTGGCAAATGTACTTGAGAGATTGAAAGTTAAGGGGCTTCTACAACCAAAAAAAGGAATTCATACCTGAGTATCCACTTCCAAATTTTGATCTATCCAAGAGTTATGCTTACCACTCGAACATTTAAGGACATGACACAGAAGATTGTCCAGCATTGAGATTTAAGATTCAAAGCATGATTGAAAGTGGCAAGATAAAGCTATAGCAAGAGCCTCCATCCAGGAATGGTAATATTGAAAATACGAGCACAATTTTTGTTAAGGGTGATCCATCAAAATTGGTACCAAAGAATTTGAAGAGAAAGAGTGCAACAAATCAACAAGGCTAACAAGGACATCACTTTGTAGCTTTAGAATATCATTATCTGTCTACATCCCTTTGGGAGTAGCTACTGTTTTGCATCCTTTTCTAGACTTTTGTAATGAACTACGTTTGGTATGATTTCTGTTAGTAGTGGGATACATAGGCGCCCATGTTGGGTTCGGTCTCAATATAATACAAATTTTCATTCCTCATAGCCAAAACTAGGGCAGCATTGGAGATGGCCTATCATTTAAAGCAAAAGTTGAAATTGCAAGCTATATTCGCATCATCAAATTATTGCAATGCCATAGCAACGAGAAATGCAAATTCAAAGACAAAGCTTTAAGTTCAATGCAAAGGCGACTATTTTCGTTTATACTAACAAGTTTTCTTTGAGTAATGCAGAGGTCAATTTTAGTCATTCTCGACTAATAACGCATGCCAGACCAAAACTCAGCAGCAAAAAAGACAGCATGAGATTCAGATGAAGCTAAGGATAATGCAAAATCAACATGAGTTAATTTCAAAACTGACAATTTTCTTTGAGTGCAGAAATTTACTCTGTTATAATATTTCGGCAAAGCGCAAGATTCCCAAGTTATTGGCACCGCACCATAAATGTTCGCTATTGCAAAAGGCACCGCACCATGCTCTCCACACTACTTTATAAATATTTTCTATTGTAAATGCATCGCACCATGAATATTAGCTACTACAAATCAGACATTGCATCAAGCTCTTTGCATTGCACCAATATTAATTTGTAAATTTGCATCACATTTCGGGTTTGTTCACCTAACAATAGAACATATTGGGATCGGTCATCCTAAAGTAGGACATGTGGGTTAATCCACCCTCAAATAGGATATTTTCGGATTAGTCCACCCTAAATAGGAGATATTGGGTTCATCCACCCACGAATAGGATTTATTGGGTTAGTGCATCCTAAAATAAGATATATTGGGTTCATCCACCCTCGAATAGGATATATTGGGTTTGTCCACCCTAAAATAGGACATATTAGGTCGTCCACCCTCGTATAGGATATTCTTTTTGGTTCATCCACCCTAAAATAGGACATATTAGTCTTCCACTCTCCAATAGGATATTTTTTGGGGTTCGTCCACCCTAAAATAGGACATATTGGGTCGTCCACCCTCGAATAGGATAATTTTTGGGTTCGTCCACCCAAAAATAGGACATATTGAGTTCATCCACCCTAAGATTAGAAATATTGGGTCGTCCACCCTCAAATAGGACATATCACATCATCTAGCTTAAAATAGAATATTTTTGGATTTTCCACCCTCAAATAGGACATTTAGACTTTTTTGCTTGCAATTAGATTTTTTAGCTCATCTGCTTTTAATTTAAATATAACAATTAGGCCCGCCCGCCTTATATTGGATACTTAGGCTTGTCCGCCTTCAAATAGGACGTCTCGCAATCCCTTCAATTTTTTGCAAATGTAATTAAGCACTACATGCTATCTTTTTAAATTTCTTGAAAAATTAAGCTATATATATATATATATATATATATGCTTTCTTTTGCTAACATTTCTACGTAGTATTTTAGATTTTGCAGGTTCATAATTTGAAGCAGTTGTTTATTATTTAAAAAAATGCAAAACTTTCAATTAATTGTATCTAGAGCACCGATTCAGAATGGATGCATCTTTCTTTTGATTTCTGTCATAAGATATTTATTTATATTTCACATTTAGTTTATTTGCTAATAATTTTATCAAGATTTGACAGAAAGAACAATCCGCATGCAACGACAAGAGATATAGCACAACGTGATACTTTATCTAAGCAGTGAACTGGGGGAATTTGTTGGAGAAGGACATCAAACTCACCCAAACGGTCAAGGATCTACTCTCGAACTCTACTCAACCTACGTCCCATAGTTTGGAATATGTAGGAAATTCCAGATCGAGTTTTCCAATATTCATAGTCGAATCTTAAATCCCTTAGCGCTTTTATAATTATCTTCAATCCTTTTTTGCATTCTCTTTATAAATCTTGAAATCCAGTCACATCATAACTCGATATTGGGAAATTTTTAGAAAAAAAATATCAATCTCTGACTATGCTCTTACTTCATTCCTTCCAATAATTTTATTCTTTGTTAAATCCGAATTTCAGTTTCACTTCAATTCCCTTCACTCTTTATTCTCTTAAAATTTCATTATTTTTACTTCGCTTTACTTTTAAAATCATATCTTCACTTGTTCAAAGCTTAATATTCCTAGCCGCCTCCACCGTTATTTTCAATCATTCACTGATACTGGGGCAATTTTATGAATGATGGTGTTCTAAACTCACTCCACCTTATCTCATTATAACTCTCGAACTATATATGGCCTAATTCTCGTGCAATCCGAGGTATGTAGGCAGCTTGGGTGTTTTGTTCACAATCTTTTCAAATGTTTTTTGTCCTCGTACCTTTTCGGATCTACATATCAACTCTAATGGTCGGGACAAAATTGGTTACTATGTCAACTTCTTTGTCCGAAAACTCTTACATCGTCTTCGATCAAAGAGGGACAAGTTGTTGACACCCATTTTTGACCCTCCTTTCTTTCGATCATTTCCTTGGGCTTCTAAATTATTAATAAGTTGAAATACTTTATATTTTGCTACTATTTTCATTTATTACTATTTTTATCGTTATTATCTATTAAATATTTTTTTATTGCTATTATTGGCTTTTATTATTACTGGTTTTTTTAATTATTATTATTACTACTACTGCTGCCATTATCATCATTTCATCACCATCATGATTATTATTATTATTTTAATATCATTTTTATCATCTTTCCCTTTTTACTTTTCTTTCTCTAATTAAATAGTTGCATTTTTTAAAATCCGAGTTCTAATATTTTAGCGACATTATATTATTTTACTTAATAAATTAGTATAAGAATTATTGTACTATTTCAAAAAAAATATAATTTTATTAAAGTAGTTCAATGTTTTACTATGCTTAATTAATATTAATGGCGTAATATATTATATGATATAGGTAATAATGTATCTTACCTATGTTAGAAGCCCAACAAAATATAAGGGAGGGGGAAAGACTTATTTTCGACCCAATAAAGTCCAATTTCATTTTGCCCAAATCAGCCTGAATTCAAGCCCGAAAACCCACAAAACCAACCCAACCTATTAGCTTGCTAAATATCAGAAATATCTTCTTTTGAATTTCAAAATTTATCAATTAATTACTTTGAAAGTTGGCCTCAATTCTAGTGCCCCTCTTTTTCCATTACCCGACGTCTGAGAATTTGCTCAGACCCTCTCTCCTCGCTTTTCTTCAAACTTTCAGAAGACTCTTTTGTTGTCTTCCCCTTTTCATGCTTCACCATACAAAAAACTTAAAGGAACAGGGAAAATCTTAATCACCAGCTTTTATATCTCCGACGTTCAAGTTCAATCAGTCTTGAACTTTTCTTTTGAAACTCTAATTCAAAATCCCCTCCAAAATTTTGAACCCTAGCAAATTCGTAAATTCATTCTATAAATACTAATACTTGCAACCCTAGATATTGAAGATTTTAGCCGCCGCAGCACCCTCACACCGACGAGTTTTTTAAGCGCACTTTCAATCTAAAATACACCTTCTCTGCAAAGGACCTCTAAAATCTGGTTCTAACTTCCTACGAATATTTGTTGATTTTCAACCATAGCAGAGGTTTATAGATCCTGTTTGCTATCTATTAGGAGTTCGGAGCAGAGGTTCGAGTAGCTTGCCCGCTAGCACCCCCGTTCACTACTCCAGAAAAGATGAAAATCCGACTTTATCCCGTCATTTTGTAATATAAGAACACTATAGGTTTCTTTCTTTAAATTTATGCAGATATGTTTGGTATAGCAATCATGTTTATGGACCTTCCATTTTCAAATCTATTTTTGTTGGGATTTTGAAAATAATAATAACAACAACAACAATCATGTTCTATAAATAGGCCCGTTGAATCCGTTTGAGTATGAATATACAATGGTAATCGTTTTTATGTTCCTCGGTTGGTGGTTCTTTTTATGATGGTATGTTATTTGGACCAAAAAAGGATGTCATTTTCTAGTTAAACACATACTCTATTCATTCATATTTTGAACTCGGCTATACGTTTTAATTATGAATAATATATTAGAGGATATGTTTAGATTTTACCTTTTTATAGTATTTAAATGTGTCTTTTGTGTCTTTTGATAGGATATGCAGCTTCTTCATGAATAAATATATTGTTAATAATTTAAACTTGGTTCTCTTTAGAGTATTTTTATTTATTCATAATTTTATACTAATTTATCATTCGTCAATGATTAAGTGACCAACCATTTTCCTTGCATCAGTTATTTGAGTTTTCTTTTTACAATAATATGTGGACAGACCTTATAGTTCAAAGTGCTGATGTACCCTTTTTTGAAAAAAAGGAAATGTTAGCTTGGAAAGAATTGAGACTTTGAAATCATTCTTTTTATTCAATAATGATTAATTCTTTTTAACCACTGAATTCTTATGTTGGACATAATTTTTTAGTACCTGTATTAGTAGACCTAAATTTCTAGTGATAAACTATGTCCACGATAAATCTTATTCATTTTAGATAAGTTTGTCTCTTGTGATATTTTTGTAAGCTGACTCGCCAATGAATTGCTGTTAATTTCTACTTCCTTTGATTTTTCTTCGCAAGTAAGCTTTGGAGCAAATGGAGTCTTAATTTAAGACTCTCACAAATGGAGTCCATGAGGCTCGATGCTGCCACTATTTGGAGTCATCCTATATCATCTTAAAAACTAGCTTGGAGTCGGCCTATGGGGGCTTTCCTTTTTCCTTTCTAGCACTCACTCTAAGTTTATTTTGAATTGTTCTTGCTTTTACGTGTTTCGTGCTCATTTCAGTTTGGACCCGTAGTTAACATTAGATTAACAATTAAGGTCATCTAATTACGTTAGATCTTTAATCATAATTAGCTAGTTGAGTATTTAGTTTATGCTGTATTAATTTATCTCAATTTTTCAAAAGTTTTAAAAGAAGATGCTAATTATGGCCGGAAGTGCATATATAAAAATAAAAAGAAAAAATTCTTTACAAACTTTTTTTAGTGTATCTTTGAAAGTAGATTTTTTAAAATATTTTTTTTTAGTCTTTGAGTCCTGGCTTATTATTTTACAAAGAAAGTGATTTTACTTATAAAATTACTTTTCAAATTAATAAAGTAAATTGGCATGTTTACCCCTCTTATTTGATCGTCTAGTACTATATATATATATATATATATATATATATATATATATATATATATATATATATATATTTGAAGTACTTAAACTCAATTGTTACTTAACCATGAGAATTAGTTTTGGTTCGGCATTTTTTTTTAAAGGTTAACTTAGAGCTAAAATTATTTTTCTATAAATTATTGTCATAGCTTATATATAAAGTTTATTTAACTAGTATTTTTATACTTCCTATTCATAACCTTACTAATATTTACAAATTATTTTATCAACTGTATAAAGCGGTATACTTATCTTTTAGATCCTGGAATAATTAATCTAAGTTCAGCTGGTTAACCGTTTTAATGGATATTAAAGGATGTTTAACCCCTTTCCTTTAAGATAATTAGAACTCTTACCTAGAATCACATAAGTAGACCATAAAAATGGAGTTTAATTTTGGCATTACTTAGTTAATGTTTAGGTGTCCTAATTTACCTTTAAAATAATTAGGTGGCGACTTCTTAAGTTAATTAATTTAGGAATCATCAATATGTTGTACTCTGCTTTGACTAGGTTAAAATGGGGTATAACAAGCTTAATTGCTTTAATGCTTCGCGACCAATAGAGCACATTTTTAAACCCTAGATTGAACTTAAGAGAGGGAATTAAGACATGCAATAATGTTAAGTAGAACATGATCTCTGCTCTGCATAGGGAATTAATATATGGTTAGGATAAATATATACCTAATCACCTTGGTTGGTTAATTCATAAAAAAATTTTATGTTAATGTGTTATATTCCTAATCATAGAGAGATAGGCATGGAAGTGAGGGTACGGGTCATAGGGTACGAGCTCGAGAGAGCCTAATCACAATTTCATCCATTAATCAATAACTTGAAAGATATTAATTTCATTTCAAGTAAATACTCAATATGAATGCTGGTTGTAATGACCCGCATGTCGTTACGAGGGGAACGAATTTAGAACACCCAAAAAAGCTAGAATCTATAGAGTAGAGTGTAAAATCAGCTTATGTTAAAAAGTGACTTTTTGAGGCAGCTACTGGTTCGGGGGACCGTTATAGCGGTAGGATGTCCACTGCAGCGAGACCATTATGACGGTCGGAGTTCCACCTTAATGGATCAGAAAATTAATCGCCGGATCCGTCGTAGTAATTTTCTGACCGCTGTAGCGGATCCGCTGCAGTGGGCGACGGAAATCAGAAAGTAGGTTTAAGTGGGATTTCTAGGTTTTCCACCCCAAAATTTTCAAAAAACGATCAAAAGGGTTAGAGAACGAAAATTTTCTCCAGAGCAATGAACTCTTCTCCCAAGGTAAGATTCTTGATATCCTACCCTTACAACTAGTCTTGTTGATCCTAGAATTCTAGACCTTTAATGTGGATTATTGAGTGGACAAAACCCTAGGCTGTTAGACTAGGGCTGAATTAAGGGGAGTTTATGGGTGGTCTAATTTGAAGTTTGAGGAGTATTGATCACTCCCCTAGGATTATTTGTTTGAGAACGAGGGTTATGTGAGATTTGAGACCTAGGACTAAGTAGAATTGGGGTTTACTTTCGAAAGTTCCCTGAAGGGGAGGGTTTTATCTTCTAAAACCCTTATTCGGAGAGTGAGTAATGAATTATTCTTTACTGTGTTATAGATTTCGAGCATTCCTAAGCTGTGAGAAAGGGCCAGGCTCCGGTGGAATAACTGACTCTTCATGGCCAAAATTGAGGTAGGTTGTGGTTAGAGGGTTAGACTATATATAATGATGTGTATGTGTGTGTGATGATAATATGTGATTGGTCTTCGAACATTATTTGTTATGGAATTACCTTGGTAAATAAATTGTGAAAATCATGTATTATGAAGTGATGTTGAATGTGGTGAAAACTATGTAGAAGCTGTGAAGCGAGCTATGCTTGCGTTATTTCATGATGATTGATGGTCTATGATTGTGCAAGTGAGGGAGTAGTTTGTAAATCCCTAAGTGCTTATATGTTGCATCCTGTTATATTTAGTGGATGGAGAATGAGTAGGATAGTAAATATATCCTGAGATGAGAGGTTCGTGCCCGAAGGGAGTATTCAGATGAGCGATATTATCGAGTGACTCATGTCCGAGGGAGCATACGGATGAGCATATGAGTGGGAGCGGGTACCACACCAGTATAATACATGAATTTCTAGAGTCCCCTGCAGATCATGACTGGAAGGGCAAAAAATAAAACCCTCTGGCATGTGTGTGCATCGATATTGTTATTTAAGTGTTATGGGGAGATGACGGAGGCATGTGCCCAACATATCACCTTTTATTTGATGATGTTGTTGTAGCTTACTAATAATGTTGAACGAGTATATGTTAAACAGTAGAGTTGAATGTATGAAATTTCGTACTTGAAATCTAAGTGAGGATGGTGGAAAAGATTAAGTGTAAATTGATAAATGATGAATTGATATTGATGTTGTTATCCCTGTGATGAAATGCTCAGAATGTATGTGATAATAAATGGATTTGAATTGGTGTTAAAAGCTTGTGTGTGATATCTGAATGTGTAAATTGTTGGAAATTGGTGAATTGATGGAAGGTGCAGCTAAGTCGAGCTACTGCCTCAAGCAGTACTGCTGTAGCGGATTTACTTCCGCCGCGACGAGACCGCTACAACGGTCCAATGACTGCTGCAGCAAAGGCCCAATCTAGTGAGCAAGTTGATTGTTACCTGTGTAGAGCTAGGGTATATGATATGGCTATTGTGCTTATGTATGATGTTGAAGACTTGTAATATATTATTGTTGCATTGCGTATATGTTATTATGTAAGGTTGGCTGATAATGCCTATCAGTACCATGTTACGTACTGACCCTACCTCTGCACTTCTTTTATGAGTGAAGAGTTTGAAGATCCTCATGTCCTCAGCTTTGAAGCGGCAACAGTACATGAAAGGTGAGCGGATCAAGAAGGCAACACTATTCCTTATCGAAGATGTCTTTCCTCTCCGGACATTGCAGTTTTTCTTTTATTTTCTCTTTGGTTAAACATTCTAGAACTGTAGTTAGACGTTGAGGTGCAATGACAATCAGATCTTGGGATTATCGTTTTGTTCGTTTTAAGAAGAATTTATTCGTTTGATGATTCATTTTGTTTTATTATAAGTTTTATTTCTTTATGAATGTTTGATGTCGGGTTGAGTAATTGGGAGTCATTGGTTCCTCCATCGGAGAGTTAGTGTGGGTGCCAATCATGGCCAGCTAGGTCATGACAAAGTTGGTATCAGAGCTCTAGGTTCGTTGATCTCATTGTACTAAGATGAGTCTAGCAGAGTCTCGCGGATCGATGCGGCTACGTACGTAACTTATTTTTGAGAGGCTGCAGGACTTTAGGCAATCTCCCTTCTTCCTTTCTTTTGTGAGATTACTTGATTCTAATTGATATCCGGTGATCCAAATTGGTATCTAACAACTTTTCTTTCTTTTATTCTCAGATGTGAGAACACGCGCAACGATAATAGAAAAGCAGCACTCGAACCAGCAGTGGAGCCTCAGTTTGTGGCAGAGGAACAAGTAGAGGTCTTGGACGGAGGGCTGCTGCTGTTAGAGGAGGGGTTCGTGCTCCTGCTCCAGTCAGGGAGAGGTCTATATCTCCCATACCACCAATAATACAGAAGCAGGTGGCTGTTGAGGTTGAAGTTCTGACACAGGGAGAAGCTCCTATCGCTCCTGCGTCCTCTGAGGTTCTAGCTCAGGTCCTCAATCTCCTAAGTGGTCTGGTGGGTACTGGGGCAGCACCAGCAACTCATGTTGGGCAGCAGTTAGGGATACAAAATACAGCTGTTGTGGCTCCTCGAATTGATGACTTGTCAGAGGTTGTCATGTTCCTAGACCGGTAGTGGGACCGGTAATTACGGCGGAGGCGCATGACCTATTTTGGAGGTTCACTAAGATGAAGCCTCCCATATTCTGTGGCACTGAGGCGGAGGACGCCTATGAGTTCATCATCGATTGTCATGAGAGGCTCCATAAGATGGGGGCAGTAGAGAAGTATGGTGTAGAATTTGTTACTTTTCAGTTGATTGTGGATGCTAAGCTTTGGTAGAGAAATTTTGTGGAGTGCAGACCAGCAGGTCACCACCATTGACTTGGACACAGTTTTACTCCACATACTTGGAGAAGTATGTTCCCCGCGCTCTGAGGGACAAGAGACGGGATGAGTTCATCACTATCAAGCAGGGGAACTCATCTGTTGCAGCATACGAGGCCCGATTTCATTCACTGTCCAGGTATGCTCTACCTTTATTGCCCTAGGAGGAGGAGAGGATCAGACGGTTTGTTAAAAGGCCTAAATGTGGGTCTCCATGTATCAGCTCTTCAAATGGTCTCCTCAGGTAAGACCTTCCAAGAGGTGGTAGAGTATGTGAAGCCCGTGGAAGGGGTGAGACAGGAGGGATATGCAAAGAACACCGAGAAGAAGGCTCGAAGGATGGGTTCCTTTAGTTGTTCTTTCGCCAGGGCCCCAGCACCGCAGGGTTTCTGTGGGCGCCCTATTCAATCCATCATGCAGGTGTTAGTTGGAGGTTCGCCAGGGACCACCCCGCGACTATTAGGTGCAGTTAGGGGTACTCAGATTATTCGTTCATACTCCGGAGCTCGCTCTATTTCCTCTGTTCTGGCTCAGAGGCTAGTAATTGAGAAGGTTTGTCACGAGTGTGATGAGTATGGCCACATCTGCAGATTGTGCCCTAGGTTTGGACAGTGCGAGCAGATTGTTCCTCACTCAGCTCCTCGAGCTCCGGCTCTTGCCGGTAGAGAAGGTAGTGCATTCAGTCGGGATTGTCCACAGCTGGGATGAGGTAGTCAGCCAGCCGTTAGAGATAGTGCTTAGCAGAGTAGAAGAGGTGCTCAGGTGGGTAGGGGTGGCACCCAGTCAGGTAGAGGGGTGGCACATCCCAACCGTGGCGGTTCTCAAGCAGGTAATCAGGCCCATTTCTATGTTTTTCCTGGTAGACAAGAGGCAAAGGCTTCAGACGCAATTATTATAGGTACAATCTTCGTGTCCGACAAAATGGCTATTACGTTGTTTGATGTTATTCTTGTTGAATCATGTCCGATCTGTCATTTTTAATCACGTGTCTTCTTTTGATTTATCTCTAAGTCTTATTCGATTTTACCCAGTACAACCAACAACCTGCTTGATGTCAAGTAGGGAGTATTAGCGCGTAAAATTAAAATGAAATTTGCGTAGAGAAATTTGACAAAGTATACGAGATATTTCCGCATTAGTATTTAGTAATTTCTTGTTTACCTTTCTTTGAGTGAATAATGTAAAAAGGAATTTGTTTGGGGCTTCAGAGACACTTTAAAAAGAGTAAGGGAGTATCCCGTAATATACCTAAATACTTACTTAACGTTTCCAATCGCTTCTCTTTTCTACCCCCAATAGTTTCACTCAGAACTCAGAATTCCCGAAGAAAGATGAATCCCAGAATTGATAAACTCGTGAGAAGGACAACCATGGTGGCTACTGTCACTGCTTCTTATTTCCTTCTTACTGCAGATTATGGACCTGAACCGAATGTCCTCGACCCGGTAAATTTCTAATTGCGTCCTTGAATTTTTCATTCAATGTCATGGTGATGTTTTAATCTAGAATTTTACTTTTTGACTTCTAGTTCGTCATTTTGTGTGTGAGAAGTTGATCGTGAACTGTAACTTTTCGTTCTGAACTTGTATGAATGAGAACAATTAGGTCCACTGGTGTGAGATTCAGGAATCAAAAGACTATGAAAAAATAATGGGAATTTTTGGAAATTGGAATTATCTACTGTTAATAGTCACAGACTCCGAATAAGATGCTTCCTCTTACACCTAGTTTCCTGCTGGTGAAGAGTTTAGGTATTGCTAGTGTGTCTAAAAAAAAAACATAATTATCCTTTGGAAATTTGCAGTTTAGAGATGTCGACATAAATTGTGCAATATTGAATATTTGATTCGATCACTATCACTTTGTCATCTTCTTGAAGAAATGTGATGGTGGCTTGTTGGTTTGAATGAAATTTGTGTAAGTATATTCTTGACAAACAAAATTTAAAATCAAAACTGATCTGTTGATGAACATCATGGCATAAGACTAGCTTCATATTTTTGTAATGGTTATCTCTCACACTGATGTGGTGAATATGATAATGACATAATTTATTTTATAAAACAAGTTGTATTTGGTGGACTTAGTTATTCACTACACTTGTTAGTTCACTACTATCCGTATGTGGTAACACAAAGTAAGTTTTGGAATAACATTCAATTATTAACTATTATTATCCAATAAAAGTATGTCTACATCATGGTATAGCAAAGCTGGCGATACCATTATTATGCTTTGTAAGTTATGTAAAGGTAACATCTACTCTTACATCATCATTGAGAATAATTAGATCATGTTCGGATCAGTTCACTGTTGAAATAATATGAAAGAGAAAAATTACTGATGAAAGATTATTAAAGATATATTCTCTATATCTCATGCCTCGGAAGTGGTATCCAAAGAGCAATATCCTAAAAAATATTTAAAAGATGTTGTGATATCGTTTGAGGCATGAGGGAAAGACAATGGTTGGTCCTTCCTATTTTAGGGTTCTGTAGAATTAGTACCTACTCTTGCCGTCAAAATTCCCTTTTCCTCTGAGTTTGATAATTAGCAAATTGGAGTAGAAAAATGTAGTGGAGTCACAAATGAGTTGGTTTATTCTGGAACATACTGTAGTAACTTGGTAATTGGAATATTGGAGTAATTCAATAACTACCTGAAATCCAAGCAAGTTAGTTTGGGTATATGTATCCTCATTGATCATGTCGTTCTATTTAAGTTTATCTCAATCAAATAATTATAGAGTAAAAATAAAAAGTACTGCAAGTTCTTTTTCTTTTTTTGATAACCGTGGTGTCCGAGTTAGCTTGCGCGCACCTCAACTAATTCCACGAGATACGAGTATTGCGAGTTATCTATGTTTTCTACTAGCATGTTAATTTCTGACATGTCAAAAGAACTTCGTAGTAAGCATAAGAGCTAAAGGAAATGAATACATAGTATGCAAAAGGACTGCATGCAATTAAAAATGAATTTTAGAATGTGAGAACCTGGAAGGGAAATTAGACTGAGGTCACTATAAGTAGCATGAGAATTGCACATTCCCTTTTCCTCTGGGATGAAAAGATCGACAATTGCATTTGCGCTTAATAAAATACAGTACTATATATTCTATATGCATCTGAGTTTAGCCAAATGAAGATACTCTAGATGCTTTAATGGATTTTCAAGTTGGAAGATTGAATTATACATTTAACAAAACTGAACGAGCAATGGCTCGAAATCCTTTACAGGATATGGCTTATTACTCAGATCTTTTCTCATTCTATATTATTGAACCTTCCATTTTTGTTTTGATGGAGTTGTCCCCTATCCATATCTAACAACCATATGCACCTTTATCTATCCACCTTCAACATTCTTATGCACCTTTTGTACTTTTACCCACTACCAGTACCATAGCCCAAGCCCGTCATGCACAGATGCATGGAACCCTGTTGGAAGAAGTGGAGCTTTGCAGTTGGAAGTCTATTTCTCATAAAGTGACTTTTAGTCTGCGCTGGGTAGTAGGTCTCGGTGTACTCGCATGCTCTGTGGAAATTGTATGTTTGGAATTAGTAATAAAGACTAAAGGTAGACTTGTTTTTCCCTTGAATCTTATTTGTTGAAATTAGCTGTCCTCTTTTCACATGCGCAGAAGTAATGTTTGTGGTAGACTTGCTGCCAACGTTGTGTTTAACTGTTGGAGCTGTAAAACTCCTGGGTGATTGTAGTTGATAAACATGATGTAGTCTGCATAATATCTCAACTTCATGTAGTCTGCCATATTTCCTTTTTCATAACTACTTTGATTTGCTACATTTGAGCTGAGGGTCTTCCGCAAAACAACCTTTCTATCTCTACGAAGTAGGGGTAAGGTTTGCGTACACTCTACCCTCCCCAAACCCTACTTGTGGGATTACACTGGGTATGTTGTTGTTTCTTATAGAATCCACACCAAAATTTCATATTTCTTTTTTGCTTGAACTAGCTTGGGGGAGATTCTTTGTGTCTCGTAACAGACTTCTTAATTATATAGCTCGTGGTTTTATCAAGGATTTAGGGTTTTTGTTGGTTGCAGTTTAATGTTTATGTCATCAATATTCCATAAGTAAGTGCTGGTAATATTCCTCATGCTCTGTTGGACTATCTATATCCTTTCCAATAATCCCATGCTTTTAGTTTGGAGTCTCATTCCCTACCCTAGTGCAGTTATAGTAGGAAGTAAGGGAGATCCCCTCTGTTGTCATCTGGTTGGTTGGTTTGTTAGGTTTTAATGAAGCATTTTATACTTACTAAGATGTTGAGAAAGACTTTTAACCTCATTCAAAATCAAAAGTAAAAGCAATGGATGTTGTTCATCACATTGAGTTACTGCTGAATTGGGAAACACTAGCATAGTGAATTAGAAATTGTCATTTCCTTTCAAGAATTTATTTCTTTTGTTGCAGATTGGTTTGCTTTGCAATAAACACTCTCTGATGGGTTGTTTCTGCTTTTAAAATGTCAGATTAAAAGTGCAATACTTTCAGCAGAACATTCTCTCAAAGAGTCAATATTCGGACCAAAGAAGGGTGTTCAAGAACGCGAGGCTGAAAAATTGTCCCCTGGCTCCTTGGAGAAACATCAGAAGTCCAGTGACTAGCTTGTTTTCATCGTCCAAGCATGCAGAGTGTAGGACTACTACTTAACCCAACTCTGGAACTCTATCTACTTTAATTTCTGAAAGATTTTTCTTCTAAAGATGAATGTGAATATTAGGATTGGCCTCCTTTTAGCATGTTAATGAGTGCTGTAAATGTAATCCATACCGGAGCATGTTCATTTTGATATCCAGGGATCTGTAATCAGTTGAATGAATCAAATTTTGTCTAAATCTCGACTTCAACACTGTTGCTCTCATGAGTTGCCTCTTTCAAGAATAGCTAACTTTGAAAGGGTGAAAGACCATTAGTAATATGGTCCAACCTCTGGCCTGGTTGAGAGGCCTGTCCAAACCTTGTTTGGGTAAGAAATGATACTAAACTATGGATCTATACTAAGCCCTTGCAGGGGCTAATTGAGGAGTCACCTAAATCAACGACATGATCTTGTCCTATGCTGACAACATAGTTTTGGGGTTTGGATTATCTGAAACCTTACCTGTTTTGATGCTAAATAATTCTTTCAAATAGTTCTCATAAAGTAAAGCCTATTGGCAACTAAAAGATCTTCTGTAGAGCTTTCTAGCTCAAAATTAGTGTACATCCTAATACTAGTGATTCTGTGCTCAACTGGCTGAGAT
Organism: Datura wrightii; assembly: GCA_035772735.1. Taxonomy (NCBI): domain Eukaryota; kingdom Viridiplantae; phylum Streptophyta; class Magnoliopsida; order Solanales; family Solanaceae; genus Datura; species Datura wrightii. The sequence continues at coordinate 107,012,269 of JASDFA010000007.1, forward strand.
TACTGCTAGTGAACATTTATGCTAAAAACTGCTTTTACCTTCTTTTAAAAATTGTGTGCTGAAGCTAAACGTGGCTAAGTTGAAACTCTTTTCTGAAATGCTTCTCTAAAATTTGAAGCTACTATAATTATGGAAAAAAATAATGTATATGGATAATATCACAATGCTTTTAAAAATCTCATTTTTTTAGAAAATTTCAGAAATGACAATAATTTGAAATAAATTAGGTTTTTGAGTGGCACAATTTAATTATTTACATAAAATGACAATATTTTATATTCCATGTATTGTATTTAGCATGAGTAAACCTAATGAAGTACAAATATAAAATTTGAGAATTTGAGTGATTTTAGGGATTAAGTTTCAAATAAAATTTCAGTTACCATAAATCACTCAAATGAAAATTATTACGTTTCATTAATAATAGGATTCTAATAAAAGACAGAATTCTTATTTACCATAACAACTTGTGAAAATTTAAAAAAAAATAATATATTTCTATTAATATAAATTGTATCTATTTTTAAGTAGATAACTATTTAGAATAAGATGTGCCCACTAAGATGCATTTCTCTAAAAAAATACATATGTATTTATATGTATTATTACTAAGATGTATTTCTTTTAATTTAATATTTTTCACAGATAAATATATAACCATCAAATACAAAACAGTTATATGTATTTGAAACAATCTGTATATGTAAAATACATACAGTGCTATGTACTTGAATGTATATTCTTGTTAAATAAATATTTTTTTAAAAGAAAAATACATACCTATTTCAATTAAAAAAAATATATACAGTGCTATGTATTTGATTGTATATTCCTACTAAAATAATTATTTTGCAAAAAAATAAAAATACATACCTATTTCAACAAAAAAAATTACATATCTAAAATATTTAAATGTATATGCATAACAAAAAAATCATTATCATGATGTAATGTATGGATTTAATTTGTTCCATAAATATAAGCAAATACATTTATTAAATTATAAAGTATACAAATATGATTTTCAAAAATAAAAAATAAATCAACATGAGATTTCAAAATATCTTACAGATTTGAATTAAAAAAATAAATATTTGCACGGATTAAAGAAAGGTTTATTTTAAAATACAAAAAAAATATTTAAAATTAAAAAAAATGAAATCAGAAATGAACTTACTTGATTTAGCAAAGATTGTGTGACAATGACAGCAGAATTTGTGAGATTTGATGACGGTTAAAGGAGGAAAAATTGGGGAAGAAGATGAAGACGTTGGAGAGAGAAGAGAAGAAATAGGTTGGGTGAGAAGTTACTTGAGTAAATCAAGGAACGCGGTTAAAAAGTAAAAATACAAAGTAAAAAATAAAAAATGACACATTAAATGAAATAAAGCCATTATGTGTAATTTTTTTAAACTATGGTCATTATATGTAAGTAGTTTCTAAAATGTGCTATAATATGTAATTTATCCTTTTTTTTTTTTGCTAAAAAGAGGTTCATGGGATAGGATCAAATGAACCATCAACCAAAAATCATAAAAAATAGATATATCAATATGTATAACAATAGAATAACAATGAGTAACCCGAATTACAGGGAGAACCAAGTTCAGAGGACTTTGGGCAAAAGCCCTAACTTTTAACTTCTTTTAAGACTAAAACTGAAGATGTAGAGCGTGAGAAAGAACAAAGTTCCTCACTATGAATATCCTTACATACCTCAAAAGCTCCAATATATTCAAAGAAAAATTCAAACTTTGAATAACACCAAAATCCGTTCTTGAAATCTTGTTATAGATTTTCTTGAAAACCTTAAGATTATGGTATAAAATTTCATTAAAAATCCGTATTCGAAAGTTAGAAATACCTGAAAACACTTAGAATTACACGGGAGAGACTTATCTTGGTGTTGAAAGTGGAGAAGAGAGAATACTAGAGGTAGGGTTTGAAAAGTTAGAGAATGGGTGAAAATTTTCAGAAAAAAGCACTGAAAAGGCTTCAGGGGTCGCACGCCATAGATGACGCTTTACGTGCCCAGCAGATGCGCTGCCTTACCTACACACTTAAATTCTCTCGCTCGTGCATGATTTTTGCATCACTTCACTTCCTAGACACACACGGCATGGCCCTGGGGATGCTAGCCTGCTCACGTTGTAAGCCCGTGGATGAGCATCACTGGTAGTTCTTTCTTAAAATGTACACAACTTTTTGTACCGAGATCGAATTGATGAGCGGTTTGATGCATTGAAAATTAGACTCAAAGACCTCTAATTTTATGTATAATTCAACACTCAACACCTTATAAAACTACTAAAGTTGGACCTTGCACCAAGTTATTTGAAAAACTTTACCCGTAGGGAAGCTCTTAACTCAACTTTGTGCTAGAGTGCCCTTAGGGACTTAATTCACATCCACATACTTCCCAGACTTAAGAATTGACCTTTACACTTAAATACAACCAAATTCATCGGGTTTGGGTCTAATTTCATTCATCTAACGATCCAAACCATAGCCGAAGGTACGAGATGTTACAATATATCTTCCTTGTCATCATTCATCCTTGAATGAAGCTCAGCTAGAGCAAAAAAATAGTAGAAATACATCCCAACTACTAATTCCCAGGCTGAACCATTAAGGTCACAACCATATATAGAGGGACAGAAAGCACGAACATAAGCGTAGAGGTTAAAGACACTCATGCACAGGGCATAGGTGTTGAACCTGGACTAAAAGAAGAATTATTACCTTTTGCATGTTCTTCCTGAGGAATGAACAAATGAGGGTATATAAATTTCATATTCTATTCGGCTTCCTACATAACTTCTTCAGCTAATTGTTTTTTCCACAAGACCTTTACTGAAACTACCTCTTATGTTTTAACTTGTAAACCTGATAATCCAAAATCTTGAGTGAGACCTCTTCATAAGACAAGTTTTCCTTCACCCCAACACTTTTTATAGGAACAATCGGTGAGGGTTCACCTACACACTTCTTAAGCATAAAAATAAAAACTGGATAAACTGTTGCTAGTTCGGCTGGTAGCTCTAACCCATAAGCCACCTTGCTAACTTACTTCAAAATTCGATACGAACCAATATAGCAGGGACTGAGCTTCCCTTTCTTCCCAAATATCATGACACCCTTCATGGGTGAAACTTCAGATAAACCTAATATCAGTATAGGACTTTTGGCGACTCTGAGCAGTCTCCAACCTCTCCTGAATGGTCTTAACCTTCTCGATGTCCTGTTGAACTAAATCTGGCCCTATCAACTCTGCTTCACCAACTTCAAATCAACCAATCTGGGATCTGCATCTTCTCCTATAAAGAGCCTCATAAGGAGCCATCTGGATATTGGAGTGATAACTATTGTTATACGTGAATTCTATGAGAGGTAAATGGTCATCTGAATTTCCTTTAAATTCAATAAAACAAGTTCTTAGAATATCCTCCAAGGTTTGAATAATACGCTCTACCTGACCGCCTGCCTGTAGGTGAAAAGTGGTACTAAGGTTCACCTTTGAACTCAATTTTTTTTGAAATAACCTCCAAAACTAGGAGGCGAAATGAGAACTCCTATCTGAAATGATGGATAACTGGACTCCATGAAGTCTAACTATCTCATGAATATATAGTCTGGCATAATCCTTTGCTGAATCTGTAGTCTTTACAGGTAAGAAATGGGCTAACTTGTTTATTCAGTCTACAATTATCCAAATTGAGTCATGTTGTCATCCAAATCGCGGTAAACTGGTGTTGAAGTCTATATTGATCATCTCCCACTACCACTCAGGGTGTGCTATATTTTGAGCCATGCCATATGGCCTTTGTTGCTCAAACTTAACCTGCTAATGATTTGGACACTTAGTAAAAAAATCTGCAATATCTCTTTTCATACCATTCCACCAATACAGTTCCCTCAAGTCATAATACATTTTCGTGGAACCTGGGTGAATCAAATACCTAGAACTATGCACTTCTGCCATGATTCTACCTCTGAGACCATCTACATATAGAACATATAACCTTCCTTGATACCTCAAGACGCCGTCTCCCCTTGTGCGACAACTAATACTCTTTGCTTGTGAACTTTCTCCTTCAATTGGAGCAAGATGGGATCTCTGTTCTTCTTTTCCTTAACTTCCACTACTATAGAGATTCTGCCCCATTCTGGAGAAGCACACCACCTTTATTTGGAGTCTAAAAGGCTGTGTGAGTCTATGCACATCCTTAGCCAACACTTCCTTTCCTTCATCCACATGAGTTGTACTTCCCATAAACAACCTACTAAGAGCACAAACAACCACATTGGTTTTACCCAGATGGCAAAGAATACCCATATCCTAATCCTTAAGCAATTCGAGCCATCTCCTTTGCCTGAGATTAAGCTCTTTTTGGATGAAAATATACCAAAGACTCTTGGATTTATGAACACGCCAACTTGCACACCATAGAGATGATGACGCCAAATCTTTGATACAAACACTACCGTTTCCAACTCAAGGTCATGAGTCAAATAGTTCTTATAGACCTTAATTTGTTTGGAAATATAAGATATAAATTTACCATTCTGCATCAAAACACAACCGATTCCCACTCTATATGCATCACAATACACAACAAACCCCTATATACCCTCTGGTAGGGTCAACACTGGAGAAATAGTTAAATGAGTATTCAATTCCTGAAAGCTTTTCTCATAAGATTCAGACCATTGAAACTTAGGCTTCTTTTGAGTCAACTTAGTCAATGGGGCGGTAACGAATGAAATACCATTTATGAACCTTCTATAATATCCAACCAAACCCAAGAAACTCCTAATATCAATTGGTGTTGTGGGTCTAGGCCAACTTTTTATTTCGTTAATCTTTAAGAGTCAACCTGAATATCCTTATTGGAGACTATGTGGCCTAGGAATAGCACAAACTTCAACAAAAATTTACACATAGAAAACTTGGCGAATAACTCACGGTCCTTAAGAGTCTGAAGAACTATTCTGAGGTGACTAGAATGATCCTTCTCACTTTTAGAGTAGATTAGGATGCCGTCAATGATCCCAATAACGAACATACCCATATACTACTTAAACACTCTATTCACGAGGTCCATGAATGTTGCAGGAGCATTAGTCAAACCAAAGGACATGACAAGGAACTCAAAGTGACCATAACGGGTCCTGAAAAATTGTTGTAGGAATGTCACTTTCTCTAACTTTCAACTGATATCCGAGGTCTACCTTAGAGAAACAAGTGGCACCTTGAAGTTGGTCGAACAATTCTTTGATTCTAAGAAGGGATACTTGTTCTTGATGGTAAATTTGTTCAACTGGCGGTAAACGATATATACGAAACCATCTTTCTTATTGATAAGGCTCAAACCACACTTCTAACTGAAGTATGAAGTGGACATTGTCAATAAAGAACCCAACTTAGAAGTTGGGGTCGATCCCACAGGGAATATGGAAGATCTAGATTACAGCCGGTAAGTGAACTTGTATGGTAGTTACTTCACAATTGGGGGGATTCTAATAATAATCAATAGTAAAAACAAAGCAATTGTCAAGAATATGATTGTGAATCAATAATTAAAGGATAACTAGGATTTGTGTTCTCCATGGATTCATAATAGCTTTAGGTATACACTCGTAATCTTCACCAATACTTACTTACAAAACTGATAACTTAGGTTCATTCAAACTATCGACCAATCCCTATTGAACGACTATACTCAATTACTCGACCAAGTCTCATAAGCATTTCAAAACTAACCGTTATCACTAAGTTCCAGATATAACTATCTTGCGACCACAACTCAAGTTAATACGATGATCATCAAGATCAAGGCTCCGTTGTAATTCTCTTTTCCTAATCTCTACCTCTTCGACCAAAGCAAGTAAAGAATTCGGGCACTTTCTAACGTTGTACACCACTAAGAATCATTAAAGCATGAAGAGAATACAATATAAGTAATTAGTATTGGTTTTAGACTCACTTTATGCAACCCTAGCTTGTTAATCCACCATGGTTCCCACAACCCTAGCTATGGAGGTTTTAGCCTCTCATAGTTGCAAGGTTGTGAAGTGTGTTCATGATTAAAGACATAAAAATAATACTTATAAATATGAGTGAGAAAAACGCTTCCTTTAATTAATCCGAAAAATCTTGAAGAACAAGTAGCAAGAACAATATGAATTCAAGAAAAGGTTGATCACAAGGTTGAACCAACTCAATTCTTTCTTTTAAAGATGTAAAATTGTCTAGTACAATGTTTTCCAACTAAAACTAATTCTTCTCAATGTAACTTATGAAAAATAAAATATAAAACGTATTTATATAGACATAAGAATCTTTTTCCTAGGATAATAGGGAGATTTTCCATATCTGGTGCCGACCTCATCACAGATCATCCTACGACTCGTAGGAGCATCCTACGGTCCGTGGCAACATCTCATGGTTTGGATTGTTGGCTGATTTTTGGCTAAGTGTCGGGCCAAGGTACAATTAGTACCTCCTTCCTACGACCCGTACCAGGCTCTCGTGGTTTGATTCTGAATCTTTGCAATTTGTCTGAAGTTCACCACGACTGGTATGGTACAACTCATACCAAGCTCTTATGGGTCGTGGTATCCTCTCGTACTGAGAATCAGCCTCTTGTGAAATTCTTCTGGAGTTCATCACGACTTCCTTACCATGACTCGTACAAGCCTGGTACGATCTGTGGAAAGACTCATAGGTTCATTCTTCCAGCTTCAGCCTTTTGCTTCTTATCACGGCCATCAGTATGACTCGTAGGTCCATCCTACGGATCGTATTGTGGATTGAATTTTTGCCCTTTTTTGTACACTTTTAGCTTCCTTTTGCAGATTTATGCTCCAACACCCATTTATCCTAAAATCAAAGGAAAAGTGCCTCCTATCCACATAAATACACCTAAGTCCTTGCTATTTTCTTAGTTTTTAGCGTCAATAGTGCTGTAAATCCACAACACATCAACACCCTAAACTTAAGACTTTTGCATGTCCTCAGGCAAAGAAAAAGAAAAACTAAATATGCTCAACTAGAAAATACACTTATGATACTACAACCAATACTCAAACAAATTTTTGCAGTCTCTATATGCACTCCATTGACCCTTCCTCATAGAACATCATCAGCTAATGCATTACAAGCAACATTAAAACATCATATACAGGGATCAAGATACGTCATCTAGCTATCAACAGACAATGAAGTCATCACTAATGTTTTTCACATAGACCAATGGTAAAAGCAAACATAACCCATGTACCCTCACACAAATGAAGTCCCCACTAAGATATCAAGTATCAAACACAACATGGGACTAGGCAAGTGATAGCGCTCAAACCACACTTTCAACTAAAGTATGAAGCGGACGCTGTCAATAAAGAACCCAACTAGAGGTTGGAGTCGATCCCACAGGGAATACAGAAGATTTAGATTACAGCCAGTAGATGAACTTGATTGGTAATTACTTCACAATGGAGGAATTCTAATAAAAAGCAATAATAAAATAAACAACAGTCAAGATTATATTCGTAAATCAATAATTAAAGGATAACTAGGGTTTGTGTTCTCCATGGGTCCATAATAACTTTAGGTATACACTCGTGATCTTTACCAATACTTACTTACATAACTGATAACTTAGATTCATTCAAACAATTGACCAATCCCTATTGAATGACTATCCTCAATTACTCGACCAAGTCTCATAAGTTTTGCAAAATAACCGTTATCACTAAGTTTCAGATATTACTATCCTACGACCACAGCTCAAGTTAATACAATGATCATCAAGATCAAGGCTCCATTGTAATTCTCTTTTCCTAATCTCTACCTCTTCGACCAAAGCAAGTAAAGAATTCAGGCACTTCCTAACGTTGTACACCGTTAAGAATCATTAAAGATGAAGAGAATACAATATAAGTATTTAGTATTGGTTTTAGACTCACTTTGTGCAACCCTAACTAGTTAATCCACCATGGTTCCCACAACCCTAGCTATGGAGTTTTAGCCTCTCATAGTTTCAAGGTTGTGATTTGTGTTCATGATTAAAAACATATAATAATATTTACAAAGATGATTGAGAAAAAACAATTCCTTCAATTAAACCACGAAATCTTGAATAACAAGTAGCAAGAACAAGATGAATTCAAGAAAAGGTTGATCACACAGTTGAACCAACTCAATTCTCTCTTCCAACGATGTAAAATTTCCTATTACAATATTTTCCTCCTAGAATTATGTCTATTCGTCGTCCTCCATTAAAAATAAAACAAAAAAAAGTATTTATAGAGACACAAGAATCCTTTTCCTAAACCAACAGGACTACTTTCCTTATCTGCTGCCAACCTCGTCATGGGTCCACCTACGACTCGTAAGGGGTTTTCACGGATCATGACATTCACTCGTGGCTTGGAGTGCTGGCTGAATTTTGGCTAAATGTTGGGTCAAGGTACAATTCGTACCAACATTCTACAACTCGTAAATTTGACACTTGTGGCTTGATCTTGATCTTTTGAACTTTTTCTGAACTTCACCACGACCGGTATGGTATGACTCGTACCTTCATCTCACGGGTCGTAGGGTACTCTCGTACTAACAATCAGCCTTCTGTACAATTCTTCTGGATTTCATCACGACTGGTTTACGACGACTTGTACCACCATGGTACGATCCGTGACAAGTCTCATAAGTTCAATCTTCCAGGTTAAACTGTCAGCTTTTGATAGGTCCATCCTACGTATTGTACTGTGGTCTACACTTTTTGCCCTTTTTTGCACACTTTTAGCTTCCTTTTACAATTTATTGTTCCAACACCCATTTATCCTAAAATCAAAGGAAAAGTGCCTCATATCCACATAAATACATCTAAGTCCATGCTATTTTCTTAGTTTTCAATGTCAATAGTGCTGTAAATTCACAACACATCAACACCCTCAACTTAAGACTTTTGCATGTCCTCAGACAAAGAAAAAGAAAAACTAAACACGACGCTCAACTAGAAAATAAACTCAAGATACTACAACCAAAACTCAAACAAATTTGTGCACTCTATATACAAACTCTATTGACCCTTCCTCTTGAAACATAATCAGCTAATGCATTGCAAGCAACCTCAAAACATCATATTCAGGGATCAAGAAATGTCATCTAGCTATCAACAAGCAATCAAGTCATCACTTATGTGTTTCACACAGACCAATGGTAAAAGCAAACATAATCCATGTACCCTCACAAAAAATGAAGTCCCCACTCTAGTATAAAGTATCAACTGAAACATGGGACTAGGCAAATGAAGCACTCACTCTCTCAAAGAACTGCAAGTATTATGAATCAGATATCATAGGCTTGCCCTTATTTTCTCTGCTTCGGTTTGTTAGATAGTCAAATTAAGATCACTATAGGACTTGATATGGTTTGTAATGTAGGCTTGGGGCTGGACATGATAAAGATGAAAGATTTTATTCGTGACTATTCCTTCCTTGGCACTACATTCATCGGCTACACCATTCTCCTATTTCACCCTTCATTCTTTTTGTCTTCTTTTCTTCCCTTTTTCCCATTTTATGAACATTTGCATGGGTGAGGTGATTTTTCACATTTTTCAATAATTTCAAGCTATTTTGAATTTTTCTCTTTTTTTTAATATTCTCAAATTTTCAGCTTTTTACTTTTTCACCTCACCACACCATTTTTTTCTTTTCTCTTGTCCCACCATTTATGTATCCCTACTTTAGCTACCCTCAACTTAAGCATTTTGCTTATGTTGAGGTTCACAATATCCAAGGAAGGACTAGGGCCAAACAGGTTCATTATAAACAATGGGGTACGATTAGCAGGTAAATCAAAGAAATATGGTCAATCAAGGCTCAAACTTGGGATCAAGGGATTCATGACACTTTGGTAGGGAAATATAGGCAAAAAGTGATATAACACAAAAATGGTCTATGATCATCTCCTAACAAACCATCCTCAACCTATGTAGAGACCAACCAGGCAAGTTCTAGATCTTCAACAACATACCGCAATAAATACTAAGACCTCACTTACACATGGTACATGAACTATTTTTACTTTAGCTATCTGGTTCATACATGTATTAACAAGACTAGAACTATCAATAACGAAATGACATAAAACGATCCACAAAAATCACTCATTGTCGTCACAAATACATAGAATTTTTTTTTAAATAGGGTCAATTTTTTCAAAAACAACAAAAGTAGTGCATATTCAATGGCTGAGTATTCTTAACTTACTTTCTAATCAAACAAAGATCACAATTAAAAACAAAAAAAAAAAATCCTACACATGCCGGTTCTACTAGATCGCATGTTTGAAGGAAAAGAAATACGGCAAGAAAAACCCTCAGGCGAACCAAAAATATCCCAAAAATACAAGTACACTCCCCCTTTTTAAAGAATGAAATTCGTCCCCAAATCACAAAATATAAGCTTGAAAGGAAAAGGGACATACCTGTGGCTACCCAGACTTCGCCTCTGTCATCTCGCGAAAGTGGTACCTCCGCGGTAGTAGTGGTGTTAGCGGTCGCCGGCGCACTCAATGGTGTAACAATAGGGGTAGTGGTACCCGGCTTAGTGACTGTAGCTGTTTGAACAACCACTGTGGAAACTGGGGCTGAACGTGGCTCACCTTAAGGGTCATGGCCACTAGCAAGCTCGGGCTGAGCTGTGGTGGAGCTTCCCACTCCTCTAACTCTCTCATGAAACTTAGTCATATGCTCCTCATGAGCTCGCATGCTCTCTACTCTAGCCCGCTTGCGCTCTTCCTTCTCCTTCTTTCTCTTCTTTTTCACACTCTCCTCACCAGCATCATCAACAACTCTTTTTTTTCCTTTATCACCCGATGCAGTTGGCCCCTAGTATGCTGCCAAGTCAATATCCTCCTCAAGCTCTGGATCCAGGCCCGGAAGAGTGGGGGATGCTATAGCAGTTGGTTGCCATAAAGACAACTCAACCACTTGGCTCTGAAGAGGCCCCCAACTCCGTACTGAGACTATTGGTGTCTGACTTCTCTGCCATCCTCAAGTTAAATATGCTCTCAAAACTATCCATGTAGGCATGAAGGGCCTGATATGCTGCATCTATCTCGGATTTGACCCATGGATTTACATTCTCCATCATTACCTGAATTTTGCGCTCGCCAATGGTCAATCTCTTTGCCAACTTCTGGAGGAAATCTTGCGATACCAAGATATACCCTGCTGGAGTTTGAGTCTGCACACTAGGCAGCGATGTAGCTAAGGTGTTGGGAGATGACTTTGAATGACCGACATCTGTAGCCGGTGTCCCTTCCTGCTCCTGAGTACTGGGGACATTCACCTGTTAATCCCCTGCTGGCTGAGCTACTGGGATGGCTGTGGGCATTCTGGATCTACTTACCGAGTTCATCTCATCCCGGATAAGGACTATATTAGAAATTCTTTAGCCTCCAATCAATCTCTCATCACCCCGCTGTACTCTCGCCTCCCTGTACAAACTGTATACAAGGCTTGGGAATGGAACAATAGTTCTTACTTCCACTGCCCTATCTCGTATCTCGGTAGCTATGATCCTCGGGATGTTAAGAGGGTAGAGGGACATGAGGCATGCCACCAACGCCACTCTATTAGCACTCAGCGTGTTATCATTGACTGTGGGCGCTAATCGATGTCTCACCAATGTCCAGAAGGCCTTTGGAATGAAATTCAATGAATTTTTTGTCACCTGCTTGCCACCTGCCACCCACTCAGCCCATCCTTGGTCTCAGCTATCACCTTCGCCAGCCATTGCAGCTGCCTCTAGAGCTCACCCCTGCTCAGACTCCTAATCTGCTTCATTACCTCCACCTTGTAATCATACTCGGGTGTTAACCTTGTTGGTCTGAACTGAGGTCCATGTAACATCCATGCAATAGTCCGATTAGATATATCAACTGCTCGCCCTCGGACTAGAACACTCTCCAAGCAAGGATTCTCCTTTATCTTTTGCCCCTCCTTTTCTTTCTCCTCCATTGTGGCCAGGTAGTTGGCGTAGAACTCCCTGACGATCTCCTCTGTGTATTGTGAAGGGGTCTTGGCAATCCAATCTAACCCATAGAAGCTAAAAATACGCTTCATCTCCTTTGTGGCTGATGATGTGTGTTTTTGAAAGTTATGGTTGCCAGTGTAAATATTTTGTAAATTTTGTAAATATTTTTTTCTATCGACATGATCGATATTTTTCAAAATTTTTGCGAAGATATTTTGCAATTATCAAAATCTTTTGTAAATATGTTCTATCGAAATGATCGATGTGTTGCAAAATTTTTTCGATTTTTATTTTTTTAGGTTTCTCGGAGTTTGTTTTCGGTTCTTTTACCGAGAATAGTCCCATTGAACCGATGTCATAGTTAGGGACCGTTCCCTATGATGGATGGATGACAACCATCTTAAGGGAAATGTAGTCGGTAGGAGTAGGATTTTTAGTTTTTTTTTGTTTTTCTTTGGTGGATTGCATCAATGAACTGTAGTTGTTTATGGTTGCTAAAATTTCGTTGCGTGTTGTAACTGATGTTCAAAATGTGAAAGTGATTCGTTTGAAAGCATGCAATTCGGTAAATATGTTGAGTTACCTAGGCTATAGAATTTGGTTCAGTATGATTGAGGCTTAATCTTGAATTCATGTGATTGGCTAATTAGAGAGTCTGTGAATGCATCTTGATTCGAGCATGTGCATGAAGTGTGAAGTGAGGTATTGTTATTCCATGTCATTGTGAATTGTCTAGAACTTGCCTGGTGTGTATACAAAACAAAATGAAGGAGGTGTAGTGTTGGAAAGGATGTAGGCATTTCTTTGTTTTAACCGATAGTTTCCATTTTTTTTTCTTGTCAAATTCTACCTTTTTATATGTTGTATACCCTAGTCAGCCCGTTGAGCCTTTAGCCGATTTCTTTCTCTCTTTTGTCCAAAAGTGTATAAACTAAGCTTTATTCCTTCTTTTCATTAGCCTTAAAGTCTATAAGAAGCTCTTAAGCGCTTACAAAGAAAAGAAAATGTTTCCCAAAGAGTGAAAAGAAAAAGAAAAGCAGAGTGAAGAAAGAAAAGATGATGTTGAAGAGGCACTTGCTATAATTAAATGATAGTGAGGGTACATGAAAACCCTTTGTTTTGTGTCAAGTGTGTTTGATGAAATGGGTTCTATGAAAGGAAACCAGCATGAATGAGGGAAAAAGAGAAAAGAGAGGAACAATGTCCATGAGTCGATGGGAATGAGTTGAAAAGGCGCTTAAGGATGCTAGCGACTATTATTGGCTAATCCAATATATATATACTAGATCCATAGCCCCGTTACAACCCATTAAAGTCCTACGTGATCCTATATTGCATTTCTTTATATTAGTGGAGTAATACACTAAGGGCAAGCCTATGGGTCATGACATGATGCATGTGAATTCTTTTGGGAGAGAGAGTGAAATTAATTTTTATATGCCCCTACTTGCATGTTTGTGTGTTGCATGAACAAAAAGGGGAAGATTCTCTCGAGTTGTGAGGGCACATGCTTGATGAAAGATTGATTTTTGTGTCGGATTTCTTGATTAGCTGATTTGCATGAGTTTGCCGATATCAAGAATCAATTCTTAAAGTCTAGGAAGCCTTGATGTATTAAAGGTCATTGTAGTGTAAGACCAAGCATGTTTTCTTGATGATTTGCAAAAATTGAATAATCGGTATGACCATAGCGTAAATTGTTGCACCATAGTGACGAAGGTTGGGATGTAATTTGCATGATTTGTGTATATGTTGTTCGAGGACGAACAAGGATTTAAGTGTGGAGTAAGTGATCTTGGGCAGATTTATATGCCCAAGTGATACTCAAACGTATCAATTTTACCTTGTTTGTTGTGCAATGTGTATATAATATCATGTAATTGGTAATAAAATGTGAATTTATACTAACCAACATGATTAGCATTTGTTTTGCAGGTAAATGTGATTTTTAGGAGCTAAAATGCATGTTGGAACTATGTCGGAGTTGGACTTGGATGTGAGCGTAGAAAAGACCTTGGAATGCACATTTTATAGGGGCTCCGCGATGGAGCCGTGCCACGCTACCATCGCGGTAGCACACTGCCTGAATAGGAATTAAAATGGCAATTTCCAGTGTGCCTTCGCGTCAGCTCCGTGGCACGGAGAGAGGCCTCCGCATTGGCCTCCGTGCCACGTTGAGGCTAATTTACCGGACCCTGAAATTCCAGTGAAGGTCCGCGTCCACGCCGTGTCACGGAGGCAGTGCTCCGCGTTGGCCTCCATGACACGTTGCTTGTTATTCCGGGAAAAATTTCACACTAGTATAAATAGCATACTTAGGTTTATTTTAATCAGTTTTTTTAGTTTTTAGAATGAGTTCAGAAGTGGAGAGCAAGGACGTGGGTTAGGAGCAGTTGAGGAACGAAAAAGCTAAGGGATTTCTTCTCTTCTTTTCTTCTTTCTATCAATTGTACGTATGATTTACACTCATTTTAGGATGATCAATCCACAAATGAGTGGCTAATTCTCTTCCTTGCTGAGGTTTTGAACATGTGTAATGAATTTTGATTATAATTGATATGGTTTTCTTCTTCTTCTTTCATGTTGTTCTATTAATTCTTGTTCTTACTGCAATAGTGATTGGCCAACATTAATGTACATCTAAAAAGTCCAATTTCACTCGAGAGAGCAAGAAATTGGAAAGTTGTGAATTAATAGGGTATTGTTCTTAACTTGATTTGGGAAAATTGGGTTTTGATGTGCTTTCCTGATAGAAATATACTTGAAAGCCGTATTAGTCAATTTAGGAACCGGAATTGTAGTGCTAGGTCATAAATTGCATTTGATCACAGAAATGTAGACGGATGGTTTATGATTCTAAAGTGAAATTAAATACGAAAGTTTTAATTTCTAGGCGAATGTTCTTGGCTAGCAATATGAAGAAGAGATTAACCAAATTATCATGATTATCAAGTTCATTACTTGTTCTTAACCTTGGCATGTTCATATCCATTGTCTGAATTCACAGTAAATAGTTGTTATTAATTTTAGTATATATAGTTTAGAAACAAAAACTCAATTAACTGTTGGTTACATTGTTGTTAGCATAATTAGAAGTGAAATAGGAATATAGTAAACTAGGCAACTTTACATATCTTGAGCCTCCTTGGATCGATACTTGGCTACTTATCCACTTTATTACTTGTTTGACCACGTGCACTTGCGTGTCGGTTTATAATATATAATACCAATCGGAATAGCACCGAACAGTTACCGTTGGATAGACATTTTGTTAATCAGCGTTCCACTATTTTAGAATTTAGTTTCATATTTGTCTATGAGATCTTTAGTTATTATGTTCATGCCATGGGTATACTTGGATCCATTTGTGGTTCTAGGTTCTGTTTCTTGATCGGGGGTCTCAGCTCAGGTCGTGACAAACTTGGTATCAGGGAATTAGGTTTTGAAGTGCCCTAGGGTGTCTAAAAGCCGCATTAAGTAAGAGTGTTTTTCATTAGTGTGAGGTGTGCCACACTTATGATGAAGAGGCTATGAAACATTTTAAGAAACTTCTCTTCTTTTGTGATTCTACTCGTGCTATGAGTTCAACTCTCTCGGTTTCCTCTAACTCTAGCTTTACGCATTTGCAGAATCATGCCTCTATGCCATATGAATGGAAAAAGGAATTGAAATGGGAATTTCCATGAGGATGGAAATGGAGATGGGCACCATCAAGCCCCAACAGCTCCAACCAATCCCGTGCCTTGGCAGGTTGCCCATGCTGAGTTTAGGACAGCCTTTCAGATGTTGGCACAGGCATTGACTACTCAAATCAGCGGGCAGTGGCTCATGTTCCCCAGAATGGGAAGGCATCGACGGCTAGAGTTCGAGATTTTCTCAAGATGAATCCCTCTGAGTTCCTTGGGTCGAGAGTAGAGGAGGACCCACACAATTTCATAAAGGAGATCTAGAAGATAACCTAGATTATGGGGGTGACGAGGTAGGAGTGTGTAGATTTAGCCTTCTATCAGTTTAAAGGAGTCACTCATATATGGTACAGGAAACGGAAGGATAGTTGGGGAGTCGGAGCTGGCCTCATTAGTTGGGATGAGTTCCTCGCAGCATTTTCAAACAGATTTTTTCTCGGGGAGATGAGGGAAATCAAGCCAGTTGAGCAAGGAATCCCTAGTTAAATGATTCCTGAGTTCATGAATTTGAGATAGAACAACATGACTGTCCAGGAGTATGCTCTAGAGTTCACCCGGATGTCCAAGTATACGCCAGAAATGGTGGCCGATTAGAGGGCTTGAGTGAGCAGATTTTTGAATGGAGTAGAGGATTATTTGTTAAAGGACTACAGGACTGCTATGCTTCATTAGGAAATTGACTTCTCCCGATTGATCTCATATGTCTAGCAAATGGAAGCGGTGTAGATAAGGGAGAGGGAGAGAGAGGCCAAGAGGGCCAGGATAGTCTATTTCAGGTTTTCCCAGTAGAGTTATAGTAGTTGACATCGTCAACAGTCCCACCATCGACCGCCAGCCCCAGCGTTTTCATCAGCCAGTGTGCCGTGAAGATCTCAGCGTGAATAGACGGGGAGGACATCAGGCTTCAGAGATAGGGGAGCAGGTCAGTAGAGCCTAGCATTCTAGTTTGTGACAGGTGTGGTAGGAGGCACACCGGACAATGCTTAGCAGGTTCAGGGGCATGTTTTATGTGCGGGAAGCCCGACCACATGCTTAGAGATTATCAAGAGGCCAGACAGGGCCAGGGTAGAGACCCTGACCCGGTTATCAGTTCAGCAGCTCCACCAGCATGCTCAGCTCAGCAGGTTGTATCCACTAGTGCAGATGGTGGTCAGCGTCAGAATAGGTTTTATGCCCTATCATCACGTCAGGAGCTGGAGGTCTCCCCAGTTATGGTCACTTTTATGTTACGAGTATTTCATCTTGATGTATATGCATTATTAGATCTAGGGGCTACCTTGTCATTTGTGACTCCCTATGTTGCCACTGGTTTTGGAGTTAGTCCCGAAATTCTATCACCCTTCTCAGTCTCTACTCAAGTCAGTGACTCAGTCATAGCTTGATGGGTATACATAAATTGCTATGTCACAGTGTTTTAGGAAGTCACCTCAGCCGATCTAATAGAGTAAGACATGACTGATTTTGATGTTATCTTTGGTATGGATTCATTGAATCCATAGTATGCCTCAGTGAATTGTAGAACCTGTACGGTAGAGGTTTGATTTTCAGGTGAGCCAGTTCTAAAATGGAAGGGCAGTTCAATTGTGCTTGTAGGTCGCTTTGTTTCCTACCTAAAGGCCAGAAAGATGATTACCAAGGGTTGTGTTTACCATCTATTTTGAGTTAAGGATGCTAAATCCGAGATCCCGACTCTTCAGTCTGTTCCTATCATATGTGAGTACCCCGAGGTTTTCAAGATGATCTACCAGGAGTCCTTCTCGAGCGGGAGATTGATTTTAGTATTGACCTTCTTCCCGATATGCACCCTATATGTCATGCCTCGAGCTTACACCCTGGACGAGACACCGTACTTAGGGTCACAAGTAACCCTAAGTCAACCCCTGGTCTATCATACACTGACACTCTAAGTAAGCATATAAATATAGCGGAAGCTTTAAAGTAAACTACAAAACATTTATGAAAATAGAGCTGAATCATAAAGTTTTAAAAAACATCTGAACAAAACTACAAGTCTGAAAAACGAAGTCCGTGTCTGAAAGCGACTATAACTGATGAGTTGCTAGGACAAGTCCCCAACTAACTCCAAGTCTATAAAGAAGAAAAATAGAGCTGAAATAAATGATCTTCGTCCTCGAAAGGTGAGGACTCACCAAAGTGCAACTGGAGTCTTCAGACAGCAATTTGCTAGCGAGGCTGAGACTGAGATCCTGCAGCTGAATCATAAGATGATAAAATATAGAAGGTATGTGTCAGTACTTTGAATGTACTGAATTAGTGAGAGAAATATAACACAATGGAATAAAATGCTGAACTGAATAAACATGCAATGACCAACCGAGGCTGCTGAGCTGAATAACTGTAATAACTGAGATGGTCTAAAAGACCCTGTCTGATGGTCAAGGACATGCCCTAAATTTGAGATACTGAATTGAACTGATCAGAACTGACTAATATGAGATTGAACTGAGCTGACTAGTGGAAGAGTCTATAACCGACATATAACCACATGAGCTAGACGTGGAGTCCGATATATACACCCCATCGGTAGGACTCCATATACCTTGCTAGGGTATAAATGCATGAACTGGGTGATCAAAAATATGGGGCCATGAGGCCAAAAAAAACTATAACCTATAGTGGCAATGTAGTACTGGGAACCTAGGTGCACTGGAACCTCGTTCCGCTCGGTGCTATGCCCTACTCCCGCAGGATAGTCCTAGACTGAATACTAAGCTGATAGCTCGAAACTGGGGCCCTAGACTAGTCAGGAATACCTATCTGAAAGCACCTTGAGAGTCTTATCGGATCGGATTCTGTAATTGGGTTCTAAGGGTCAGAGCATTCTTATTTGGAAGCATCGTAACCATCTAAGGAACAAGCTGTAATCTATAATTGGGGTGGGGTCCTAAAGCTGGTCAGAGTTGC
Organism: Datura wrightii; assembly: GCA_035772735.1. NCBI lineage: Eukaryota > Viridiplantae > Streptophyta > Magnoliopsida > Solanales > Solanaceae > Datura > Datura wrightii. Next base: position 107,030,928 of record JASDFA010000007.1, read on the forward strand.
TTATCTCATAGTGTCATGACCACCTAGTAAACAACTAAAACTAAGTTTTGAGTCTAATTCTAATAACTGGGAGGTACTATTGACATCTCGAGAATTTCTGTAGTCAAACTGATCAGCTGACATTAATGACTCACTCTGAGTATTCTAACATTTTTATTGAACTGCACTGATATCAATCTAACCAAATTTTCAGCACCAACTAACAATATGGAAATCCTCAACACTGTAGGAATGTGTCACACCCCGCCTTGGGGGGTATGACTGGCACCTGGTGCCCTACTGGGACCTGTATTACTAGACTGCTAAGCCTGGGCACCTCTGGTGCTTTGGCTGGCAGTGGCTCTATTTCAAGAAACAAACCGGCTATATAACGGCTGTAAACACAGACTCTAGCCCACTGGCCTATAGCCATCTGTACCTATAATAACAGCTAACTAGAAACATGTCGATATAAGGGAGCCTATGCGGGCCGACAAGGCCACCATGCTGTCTAGTTATCTGCAACTCAATCATGAAGCACTAAAAAGCTACGTGACCGGCAATGTCACCACTACTAGTAAACTATGGCCCCACACGGCCATCATAAAAGAAAGACTATCAACAGCTATACAATTGCACGGCCTCACACGACCGGCTCATCTGACCACAGGGAAAACATATACAGACTGCAAGCCTCTAGGAATAGCAATAGAAATGATCGGGACAAGGCCCCGACCTACCCGTACTGTACAGCAAAAGGAACTGAACTACACCTCAGGAATTCAGTCTCCGGATGACAGGAGCTGAGTACTCAACCGCTGATGGGGATCACGTAGTATCGCCTGCTCGTCTATGGGTACCTGCAGGCAAGTAATGCAGCACCCCGTCGGGCGTCAGTACCGCTGGTACTGAGTATGTAAAGCAATAACTAAAAGAAATATCTGAAATCAATAACATAACTGACGAAGCTGAAATAGAAAGAACTAGATTAACTGTCTGATGGTGTAAGTCGTACCTGTTCTTAATCATACTGGAGGGAGTAGGAGTCATACCTGGAGACGTATCATTCTACTACTAATCTACTCGTATCCACTGTAATATGGCATAACATACATAACATAACATGGCATACACCAACCTTACCCGGCCCCCATAAGCCGGGAGGTACAACCAACACAGAATCTATACCCCTACCCCGGTCATCCCATCTCCTATAAATCCCGTAAGCATCCTGCCGGTCCCCTGGGTATGCACTTGGGCTCGCTGAGCCCCTGACTATAACTGCATCTGAGTCCGAAGGACTCCTGAATCTGCACCCGGGCGTATCCGCTCGACTGGGGTGTGTAAGGGCCGATCAAGGCACAAATATGGGGAAAACTGGCATCCCATCTTCGTCTCCTGCGGGATGGCATGCCACTCCGTGGAGCGACGTATCCTCGTCCTCTGGCGGACGAGTCGATACAGCTATTAACCCTGGGCGGTCAAGGATGCTAGGTAGTCCAACCCCAAACAATACAACGGTCTCAACTAGTAATACAGTCTACATGTCTCACATGCTGAGGCTAACAGGGTAAGGTATCACATATATTACATGCTAAACTAATAATAATAATCCGTACGTATTTAATACATGATGAGGCAGGTAAATATATAAATATAGTCTCCTGCTAAACTTCATTTTAGCCTGCTATTCAGTTTCTGAAGTGCTCTACGGATACTGCATTTCTTTGCGGGGGTACAACTGAATACAACAATATCTTAACATTTCGTATTACATCACATACTGAGCATGCTGTGCAGTTCTAACACTTGTGCTGGAATCTATATCGTACTAGTAAGTCTTACGCAAGTTGTAATTTGATGCTTCTAATACTGTATCAACATTCACAATAAATGTAATACTTAACTTCTAAACATTCTACTGGTCGGTAAATTACTATACTGCACTGATATTACTTAACTTGCCGAGGGAACGAGCTTTACATACCTTATCCTTGAACTATTCATCCGTCGGACGAGGCTCGGCCGGTACTTCAACTATTTTCTCCCAACTGCATTCATAAATACGTCAATTAATACTAAATACAGCTTTATTATAAAGAGCAATGTTACTTTCGATATAGTGTATAGCCTAAACTTAGGCTTATCGAAAGACGGTCGAAAACTCGCTATTTTTCAGCGGTCCAGAAGGGAGAAATATTCACTTCTCAGCTAGGAACACATAGACATTAATTTAGAGCAATTCTACTTACCTTAGTTCGGTGGCTCGCCGATTCGTCGGCCATATTTCACGAAACTAAATCCGTAGAAATGCTCTCTGCTACTAAATACTTCAGTATCTGGGGTTAATTTGAATTTGGGCCGCGTTTAGCAGCGTAATCGGACGATAATATATATTCCCTCTTCGGCTTCCCCTGTTTTGCTGCGTTTTCTGGAAATTATATGAATGATTAATGAATTTCAACCAAAGTGGGGCTTATATACTTGGGCCTGAACCTGGGCAACGTGTCACGGAGCCATCGCGGAGGCCTTACCTCCGTGACACGCTGCCTTCGCGGAGGGGCTCTGCCTCGGCTCCTCCCGCGATGGTTCGACGGGTTTCTCGTCCGATCTTTTTCCCAGCCTTTCTCTAGAACGTATGGCCTTCTAATATGCTTAACCAACGTGCGAATAGGTCGTCTAGGTGCCGGGAATTCTACCGGGTATAACATTCTCCCCCCCTTAAGAACATTCGTCCTCGAATGTACACTGATATCTAGAGGACTACTTACTTTACTTCCTAGAAAAATTTCGACATAGTTTCCCCTGTAATATGGACTATAGCAAAAACCTGAAATGCAGAAAAGTCCAACACAAGCACTGCACATAATATTCTAGGATCCACTGGATAACTAAATATCACTCTTTCTCATTCACAGACATACAACTATAAGGTACTGCATAAGTAGTAATACGGACATACCTGTCGCTTGACTAGGCCTGAAATAGGTGAGGGTATCTGACTTTCATATCTTCTTCTGCTTTCCACATCATTTCCTCACGATTCCTGTTACGCCACAATACTTTGACGGATGCAACATCTTTAGTTCTTAACCTGCGAATCTGTCTGTCTAAGATAGCTACGGGAACCTCCTCATATGCTAACTCTTCTGTGACCTGGACATCTTGAACCGGAACTACTGTAGAAGGGTCCCCTACGAACTTCCTTAACATAGAAACATGGAATACTGGGTGAACAGATGCTAACTCTGGAGGCAAGTTCAACTCATATGCGACTCGGCCTAGTCTTCGCCGAATCTGATATGGCCCAATGAATCTTGGGCTAAGCTTGCCTTTCTTGCCCAACCTCATTACCCCTTTCATCGGGGACACTTTCAGATATACCCAGTCATTTACTGCAAATTCTAGATTTCTGCGCCGCCTATCTGCATAAGACTTCTGGCGGCTCTGAGCAGTCAATAAACGTTCTCGGATAACCTTTATATTTTCCTCGGACTGCCGAACAATGTCTGGGCCAACTAATGCTGATTCTCCTATTTCAAACCAGCCCACCGGCGATCTACATTTTCGCCCGTATAATGCCTCGAAAGGCGCCATCTGAATAACTGAATGGTAGCTGTTATTATAAGCAAATTCAATTAACGAAAGATGTTCATCCCAACTACCCCCAAAATCTAACACACACGCTCGTAGCATATCTTCGAGCGTCTGAATTGTACGTTTAGCCTGCCCATCTGTCTGAGGATGGAATGCTGTGCTCAAGTTAATCTGCGTTCCCAAACCTTTCTGAAACGACTGCCAAAATCTAGCTGTAAACTGTGCTCCCCTATCTGAAATGATGGATACCGGCACTCCATGCAATCTAACTATTTCTCTGATATATAATTCGGCATAGTCCTCAGCTGAGAAGGTAGCCCTCACTGGCAAGAAATGAGCTGATTTTGTCAGCCTGTCAACTATTACCCAAATGGAATCATTTCTGCGTCTAGTACGGGGTAACCCTGTTACAAAATCCATGTTTATCGCTTCCCATTTCCACATAGGTACCGTTATCTCTTGCGTCAAACCACCCAGTTTCTGGTGCTCTGCTTTCACCTGGTGACAGTTAGAACATCTAGATACAAATTCGGCTATCTCCGCTTTCATACCTGGCCACCAGTAGATGTCTCTGATGTCGTGGTACATTTTTATCGCCCCTAGATGAAGGGAATAGCGAGCGTAGTGTACCTCGTGCATGATCTGCCCACGAAGTCCTGAGACATTCGGGACACAGAGGCGGCCTTTACAGCGTAGCACATCATCCTCGGTTATCTGAAAATCTGGCTCCTTACCTTTCTGAATTCTATCTCTGAGCTGGACTAAATCGGGATCCTCGTACTGTCGTTCTTTTACCTCTGTAACTAATGATGACCCCGCAGAATTCTGAATTACTGCTCCATTATTTTCTGTTTCCATTACTCGAATGGCTAGACCAGCTAACTGATGAATTTCTTTGGCTAACTTCTGCTTCTTAGGTCACAAATACGCTAAACTCCCCATTGACTTACGGCTTAGGGCATCTGCTACAACATTAGCTTTTCCGGGGTGGTATAGAATATTCACATCATAGTCTTTTAACAACTCCAACCAGCGGCGTTGCCACAGATTCAACTCCCTCTGAGTGAAAATGTACTGTAGGCTCTTATGATCTGTGTAAATATCAACATGGATGCCGTATAGGTAATGCCTCCACATCTTTAAGGCGTGGATTACTGCGGCCAATTCTAGGTCGGGGGTAGGGTAATTCTTTTCGTGTTTCCTCAGCTTTCTGGAAGCATATGCAATTACTCTACCATGCTGCATCAACACACAACCTAACCCAACACCTGACGCATCACAATAAACTGAATAACCTTCTGTGCCTTCCGGTAATGTCAATACTGGAGCGGAGGTTAATCTGTCTTTCAATTCCCGGAAGCTCTGCTCGCATGCCTCTGTCCATTGAAACTTTGCTGCTTTTTGTGTCAATTTGGTTAGAGGTGCTGCAATGGTCAAGAACCCTTCAACAAACCTCCTGTAATATCCTGCCAATCCCAGGAAACTACGAACTTTAGTTGGGGTGGTAGGCCTAGGCCATGACTTAACTGCTTCTATCTTCTGCTTGTCTACCTGTATACCAGCGTCTGAGACAATATGCCCTAAAAAGGCCACTGAGTTCAGCCAGAATTCACACTTAGAAAATTTAGCATACAACTGGCGGTCCCTGAGGATCTGGAGCACTATCCGCAAATGAGTCCGGTGATCTGCTTCAGAGAGTGAATACACCAGAATATCATCAATGAATACTATCACGAACAAGTCCAGGAAAGGTCTGAAAATACTGTTCATCAGGTCCATAAAGACTGCTGGGGCATTCGTTAATCCGAAGGACATAACTAGAAATTCAAAATGTCCATATCGGGTCCTGAACGCTGTCTTAGGAATATCTCTCTCACGTACTCAGACCTGGTGATATCCGGACCGCAAGTCAATCTTAGAAAAGTATCTGGCTCCCTGTAACTGATCAAATAAGTTGTCAATTCTGGGGAGCGGGTACTTGTTCTTTACTGTAACTTTATTTAGCTGCCGATAATCTATGCACATTCGGAGCGAGCCATCTTTCTTTCTCACGAATAAAACTGGTGCACCCCACAGTGAAGTACTCGGCCTGATAAAACCTTTATCTAACAAATCTTTCAACTGCTCCTTTAATTCTCTGAGTTCTGCAGGAGCCATACGATAGGGAGGTATTGATATTGGCTGAGTGCCTGGTAACAAGTCGATAGCAAAGTCTATTTCCCTTTCTGGGGGAATACCGGGTAACTCATATGGGAACACGTCAGGGAATTCATTCACCACTAGAACAGACTGGAGTGTCGGAGATTCTGCTTGGACATCCTGAACTCTGACCAGATGGTAAATACACCCCTTAGATATCCACTTTCTCGCCTGAAGGTAGGAAATAAACCTACCTTTTGGCGTAGCGGTGCTGCCCTTCCACTCCCGTACTGCTTCTCCTGGGAAGTGGAATCGGACCGTTTTGGTCCAACATTCAACGTTGGCAAAGCATGGTACTAACCAGTCCATACCCATTATGGCATCGAAGTCTATCATTTCTAACTCGACCAGATCTACTGTGGTCTGACGGTCAGCAATCTCTACTGTACACCCGCGGTAGATTCGGCTAGCTGTGATAGAGTCATCGACGGGCGTAGATACTAAGAAGGGCTGCTGTAATAATTCTGGTACAATACTAAACTTTCGTGCCACAAATGGAGTAATATAGGACAAAGTAGACCCTGGATCAATTAACACATAAGCAGGGTGTGAGCAGATAGTTAGCATACTTGTCACAACATCAGGCGACGCTTCTGAATCTTGCCTCCCTGGTAAGGCATATGTGCGGCTTGGGCCCGCACCTGTACTGGAGGCCCCTGATTTGCCCCGACCCCTGCCTGCTGAAACTGAGGGCCTGCGCCCAGTCGAAGATGCTGTGGCTCGTGACCCTGCTGATGCCTATCCTGTCTATCGCGGTCCTCTCGACCTTTGGCTGGGCAATCCTTCATCAAATGGCCTTCCTAGCCACAAATATAACATGCGGTGGAGCCATATCTGCATGCTCCAGGATGGCGTCGATTGCATATAGGGCAAAGTGGTAGGGTATACCTACTCTGCTCCGCCCTCCTCTGTAATGGTGAATCTGCCACCTGCGAGCCTCTACCAGTCTCTAACTGCCCCCTACGGCTGAATCTACCCCCCTGCGACTGTGGCGGAGGCGGGGGCTGGGCGGCCTGTCTAACAATCGTGGCCTGGGTCCTCCCCGGGCCTCTCTTTGTAACTCAACTGGCCTGTCCCGGCGACGCTGTTCCTGATTAACCCTTCTGATCTCCCGTTGTCGCTGTCTGATGCCCTCAATATTCTGGGCAAAAGCCTGAACTCGAGCAATGTCCATGTCCTCTCGCAGTGTGGCTGTAATGCAAATCTCAACATATTCTGGATTCAACCCCATAATAAAGCGGTGCACTCTGGATGCCATAGTATCAACAAAGGCTGGTGCATATCGGGCTAAGGAATGAAACTGCAAGGAATATTCCCGAACACTCGTGGCCCCCTGCTCCAGATGCAGAAACTGGTCTACCCGAGCCTGTCGAATCTCCCGCGGCAAATAGTGATCCAGAAAAGCTGCTGAAAAGCTGGACCAGGTGGGAGGGGAAACATCTCTCCCTCGGGACCTTTCCCAGCTTTCATACCACAACACGGAGATATCCCATAACCGGAATGCTGCCAACTCAACTGACTCGGTAGATGTGGCATGCATAACCCTGAAGATTATCTGCATCTGATCCAGAAAATCCTGAGGGTCCTCTGTCCGATCCGTACCTGTAAACTATGGGGGATTCAAAGCTAAGAACTCTCGGACCCTCGAACTACCGGGCCCTCCTGATGATTCTGCAACTGTAGATGGCATTGGCTGATGCTGAGCAGCCATCATCTGTGCTAACATAACTACAACACTCCTAACCTCCTGGTCGAAAGGTGTCAGTATAGGGACTGCTGAAGGTAATGTCGCCCCAAGTGGCTCCTGACGTGGTGGAGACTGCTGAGGAGGCTGGGACGATGCCTCTGTAGTGCCCTCTGATCGGGCTGTTTCTAAGCGAGGGTGAGGCATCCTGCTGTTGCCTTCCCCTGCTGCAACATCTAGGCTCCGACCTATGATAGGATGGCGCTGGTCTGACATTATCTGTAACCAAAGAATATGGTAAGCTTTTAGGGACTCAACCCTATACTGTACCTCTCTACAGCACGACTAAATAAGAATAAAAGACAACCATCTTATCATGCCTTGCAGCCTCCTATCCATAGTATGTGGTGCACAACACATCTATGGACAGGACTCTACTTAGCACGGCTTGTAGACTCTCTGGGATACGACCTGCTCTGATACCAAGTTTGTCACACCCCGCCTTGGGGGGTATGACTGGCACCTGGTGCCCTACTGGGACCTGAATTACTAGACTGCTAAGCCTGGGCACCTCTAGTGCTTTGGCTGGCAGTGGCTCTATTTCAAGAAACAAACTGGCTATATAACGGCTGTAAACACAGCCTCTGGCCCACTGGCCTATAGCCATCTGTACCTGTAATAACATCTAACCAGAAACATGTCGATATCAGGGAGCCTATGCGGGCCGACAAGGCCACCATGCTGTCTAGTTATCTACAACTCAATCATGAAGCACTAAAAAGCTACGTGACCGGCAAGGTCACCACTACTAGTAAACTATGGCCCCACACGGCCATCATAAAAGAAAGAAAGAGTATCAACAACTATACAAGTGCACGGCCTCACACGACCGGCTCATCTGACCACAGGGAAAACATATACAGACTGCAAGACTCTAGGAATAGCAATAGAAATGATCGGGACAGGGCCCCGACCTACTCGTACTATACAGCAAAAGGAACTGAACTACACGTCAGGAATTCAGTCTCCGGATGACAGGAGCTGAGTACTCAACCGCTGATGGGGATCACGTAGTATCGCCTGCTCGTCTATGGGTACCTGCAAGTAAGTAATGCAGTGCCCCACCGGGCGTCAATACCGCTGGTACTGAGTATGTAAAGCAATAACTAAAAGAAATATCTGAAATCAATAACATAACTGACGAAGCTGAAATAGAAAGAACTAGATTAACTGTCTGATGGTGTAAGTCGTACCTGTTCTTAATCATACTGGAGGGAGTAGGAGTCATACCTGGAGACGTATCATTCTACTACTAATCTACTCGTATCCACTGTAATATGGCATAACATACATAACATAACATGGCATACACCAACCTTACCCGGCCCCCATAAGCCGGGAGGTACAACCAGCACAGAATCTATACCCCTACCCCGGTCATCCCATCTCCTATAAATCCCGTAAGCATCCTGCCGGTCCCCTAGGTATGCACTTGGGCTCGCTGAGCCCCTAACTATAACTGCATCTGAGTCCGAAGGACTCCTGAATCTGCACCCGGGCGTATCCGCTCGACTGGGGTGTGTAAGGGCCGATCAAGGCACAAATATGGGGAAAACTGGCATCCCATCTTCGTCCCTGCGGGACGGCATGACACTCCGTGGAGCGACGTATCCTCGTCCTCTGGTGGACGAGTCGATACAGCTATTAACCCTGGGCGGTCAAGGATGTTAGGTAGTCCAACCCCAAACAATACAACGGTCTCAACTAGTAGTACGGTCTACATGTCTCACATGGTGAGGCTAACAGGGTAAGTTATCACATATATTACATGCTGAACTAATAATAATAATCCATACGTATTTAATACATGCTGAGGCAGGTAAATATATAAATATAGTCTCCTGCTAGACTGTACTGGGGCACATGCTATACAGGATAGTGTTTCTGCTAAAAACCATGCTATTTATTAAGTTTCTGTATTAACATGATTTCCTATTCCTAACATGCTTTCTAAACTTCATTTTAGCCTGCTATTCAGTTTCTGAAGTGCTCTACGGATACTGCATTTCTTTGCGGGGTTACAACTGAATACAACAATATCTTAACATTTCGTATTACATCACATACTGAGCATGTTGTGCAGTTCTAACACTTGTGCTGGAATCTATATCGTACTAGTAAGTCTTACGCAAGTTGTAATTTGATGCTTCTAATACTGTATCAACATTCACAATAAATGTAATACTTAACTTCTGAACATTCTACTGGTCGGTAAATTACTATACTGCACTGATATTACATAACTTGCCGAGGGAACGAGCTTTACATACCTTATCCTTGAACTATTCGTACGTCAGACGAGGCTCGGCCGGTACTTCAACTATTTTCTCCCAACTGCATTCATAAATACGTCAATTAATACTAAATACAGCTTTATTATAAAGAGCAACGTTACTTTCGATATAGTGTATAGCCTAAACTTAGGCTTATCGAAAGACGGTCGAAAACTCGCTATTTTTCAGCGGTCCAGAAGGGAGAAATATTCACTTCTCAGCTAGGAACACATAGACATTAATTTAGAGCAATTCTACTTACCTTAGTTCGGTGGCTCGCCGATTCGTCAGCCATATTTCACGAAACTAAATCCGTAGAAATGCTCTCTGCTGTTAAATACTTCAGTATCTGGGGTTAATTTGAATTTGGGCCACGTTTAGCAGCGTAATCGGACGATAATATATATTCCCTCTTCGGCTTACCCTGTTTTGCTGCGTTTTCTGGAAATTATATGAATGATTAATGAATTTCAACCGAAGTGGGGCTTATATACTTGGGCCTGAACCTGGGAAACGTGTCACGGAGCCATCGCGGAGGCCTCACCTCCGTAACACGGTGCCATCGCGGAGGGGCTCTGCCTCGGCTCCTCCCATGATGGTTCGAAGGGTTTCTCATCCGATCTTTTTCCCGGCCTTTCTCTAGCACGTATGGCCTTCTAATATGCTTAACCAACGTGCGATTAGGTCGTCTAGGTGCCGGGAATTCTACGGGGTATAATAGAATGAAGCAAATTTCATTGTTTAAACACTATCGCAAGATTCTAGATTTTTCCACGTTCAAGGACTAGGGTTAAATTTCACTTCATAAGAACAAAAATCATTTTAGTCACAAGATGGCGGAACATATCTATAATTAACATAAAACAATATTCCACATGAATTAAACGATGTATGACTAATAATTTCTTACCATTCAATAGTGTCACGGCTAGAATTGATAGAAAGAAATAGGGAGAAATTTTAGGGACACAAGGGAAGAACTATTCCCTTCTTAAATTGGCTAGAATTTCCCCAGAGAAAGTAGCTTCAATGACTGCAACTAGTGAGGAACTCTAGTCCTTGCTTAAGAGCTTTAAGAGGGAACTTACGCAGATTTTCTGAAAATCTGAGTGGGAATGAGGGGAAAACCATTTAACCCCTCTAAATCCCCCTAATATAAACCAAAAAGATGTAGTTTAGAGTCTAAGAGGTTAGGATTATTGAAACACCCTTAGTGACCATGACTTGTGGTCACGGTCACCGAGTGCACTGCCAAAAACCTCATGTTGGTCACCATGAGGGACACCACGACTTGTGGTGACCCACACATCAACTACACTACCAAATTCTTAACTTCTCAAGCTATCCTGGACCATAGGTCACCTAACGGACCGTGGCACGGACCACGACTCACGGCAACTAGTCGTTAAGTTCACTACCAAATTTTCCCTGATCTTCAATCAATTACTAACCACAGATCACCTCACGACTCGTGGTGCTAACCACGAGTCGTGGCCACACCCGTGGTCACCCTATTTTTCAAAAATTTTCCACCAAGTTCGAACCCTTCCCCATGAGTCACATCATGACTCATGGCCTACCCTATGGGTCACAGGACTACTCATTATATGATCTGGTGTAGAATATCTTGTTTTCTCTATTTTAACTCCCGGGTCTAATCTTTGAGTTTTTAGGGAATTACAATAACTTCCCCTTGGGAACATTCATCCTCAAATGTTGGAAAACAAAAAGGAAAGCAGAGAATGGCAATCTTTATACCCAAATACTGATCATGAAAGTTGAGAACTAACGGAATGACTACCTCCGAACTGAATAACAAGTTTGAACTGAATTCACTTATCATACATATATTCATTTACACGAAAGAAACTGAAACATATGAACTGAAAGTAGTTTTTAGGGAGGAAATTGATACCTTAATCTGAAATTGGGCCGAAAGGAAACATATAGGGGTATCTAGCCATCATATCTTCTTCAGCCTCCCACATAGGTCCCTCAACCTGCTGATTCCTCCACAAGACTTTGACCAAAGCTACCTCCTTGTTCCTCAGCTTACGAGCCTGACAGTCAAGGATTTGGAATGGGGCCTCTTTGTATGAGATACTATCTTTACTCCCACACTATCCAATGACATAATTGAAGTTGGATCACCAATACACTTATTCAATAGTGACATATGGAATACTGGGTGCACAGATGTCAACTCTGAAGGTAATTCCAGCTCATAAGCTACCTTGCCAATTCGCCTCAAAAAATTCTGTATGGTCCCATATATCTCATATTAAGCTTTCCTTTCTTTCCAAATATCATTACCCCTTTCGTGGGTGAAATTTTCAGATAAACCCAGTCATTCACAGCGAACTCCAATTTTCTTCTCCTCACATCAACGTAAGATTTCTAACGGCTCTGCGCTATTTTTCAATCTTTCTCGAATGAGTTGTACTTTCTGCATAGCTTCATGAACCGAGTCTGGCCTGATTAAAGTAGCTCCACCAACCTCACACCACCCGATAGGAGATCTACACCTTCTTCCATACAATGCCTCAAATGGGGCCATCTAAAATACTGGAGTGGTAGCAACTATTGCAAGAAAACTCGATGAGAGGCAAGTGATCATCCCAACTGCCCTTGAAATCAATCACGTACGCTCTCAACATATCTTCCAGGGTTTGAATAGTTCGCTCATCTTGTCCATCTATCTGTGGGTTAAAAGTTGTGCTGAGCTTGACCTGGGTACCAAGTCCCTTCTGAAAAGACTTCCAAAAATGCAAGGTGAATTGGGTACCTCTGTCTAAGATAATGGATAATGGCACCCCATGAAATCTGACCAACTCCCGGATATAAAGCCTAGCATAGTCCTCAATTGAATTTGTAGTTTCAACTGGGAGGAAGTGTGCTGACTTAGTCATCCAGTCTACTATCACCCAGATTGAATCATGCTACTGATGAATACGCAGTAGAACGGTAATAAAATCCATATTCACTTCTTTTCACTTCCAGGTGGGTATTGTTGATCCCCGACAACGGCGTCAAAAACTTGTTGACGACTGCGTCCAAGCGCACATGCAAGTGTATGTGGTCTTACAAGTAATATAGTGGCCCTTTTTAAGAGCCGGATGTCGAACCCACAGGGACTAGACCAATTTAGCTAATTATAAAGTTCCAGTGTGATATTAACTTTCGCAAGTGTTAATATAGACTTTTTCGATAAAGTTTAATTAAGTCTAGGGGTGGACACATAAATACTTTGAAAACATTCAAGAAGCAACTAGAGCTAACGCTGGATAATCATGCGATATTACGCTTTGTAATGGTGTAAGTATGGAATTATCAATTATCGTCTCACGTAATTACAATTGCATGTTCATGGTCTTTCGATGTCTAAACACGACAAACTAGCCTCATAACTACATCGTTGAGCGGGGATGTGACATTCTAGTTCGTGGGCAATTCAATTATGGGAATGTGGTTTAGGAAGTTTAAGCTCTTGATTAGGGACTTTCGTACCTCTAATCATTTAACCAAACTTAGCTTCACAACTACTTCTACGAGTGGTGATGTGATAATTCTATGTTGGTGTCTAGCTCATCCCGTTTTAGTAACCAAGCAAGGCAAATTAGGTATAATTTTTTATCCTAACCGCGAATTATATCGTGAGATACAAACTTGCTCCCTACATTCTTTGTTCTTGCCTAGGTTTACTTTCTCAAGATTTTACCTAGGTGTAACGTGTGTGTTTTCATGGTGATCAATCATAAAAACAACCATAATTAAGAACGTAAGACAAAACAATAATTAATAACTTAAAACCAAAACAAACTCACATCGTCACAATCATATCTTGTGGCTTCAATCCTAGAGGAAGGGTTCTAGCCACTCAAGTTCGTATAATTACAAGAAAACACGATTAAAGTAACATACTTACAAGAATTGGTAGAAGAGAAGATGAAATTTAAGAACCCTAGGTGAGTTCTCCCACTTCTCCCTTCACTCCTTGGTAGTTTTTCAGAAATATTACGTGACAAAATGTTTTTATGAGCTAAGGGACCTATTTATAGTAAATGAGAGGTGTACAAAATTATGCCCGGCATGGAATGGCTATGTGGCACGGAGGTGAACGCACTAATTTACCTCCGTGACACGGAGGAATCACGGAAGCAATTTGGAATTTGCATAAAATACACGCCAGGCAGCCCCTTGCCGCGATGGCAGCGTGGCACGCTGCTTGTGCAGCGCGTTAGGGGCTGTGACACGCCCTTGTCGCGCAGCCTGGCCTGCCGTGGCACATTGTTCTCATGCAGGTGGGCTGTTTCGTGTGTCCTCCTTGCCGACTTTCACATTTTTCTTCCGATTCCATTCCTCCACTTCACCAAATCATAGATTAGTTCCTCAAATTCATTTTAAACCTACAAAAACAAGAACTAATCATCTTGGTTAGTATATATATTCACATTCACATAAAATTACATGAGAATGTATATAAATAAGTATCTAACCGAGACAAAACTAAGTTGTAAAGTATCCCTTGGGCATGCCATTTTGCCCAAGATCAACCACCCCATATTTAAAGCCTTGTTCGTCCTCGAACAACCCTTTTACATCTCATGTAAATGAAGACTCACACATAACTAATTTAGCAAGACAATTCAAGCTACGACTACAATGATTGTTTAAGATAGCAAGTTAACAATAGAGCATGCACGATGTAGTCATTGAAATGGAATACAACTATGTTAAGACTTCCTAACCTCAAGAATCGACTCTCAATCTTAGAAAACTCATGCAAATCAACCGATCAAGAAATCTGACATGAATGTTATCTCTCATTATACGTGTTCCCTCACAACAAGAGAGTTACCCATTTTTACTCACAAATTTTCAAATCACAACATGTATGGGTATATGAATAGAATTACGCTCGCTCTCTCAAGGAATTCACATGCATCATGTAGTGAACCATAAGCTTGCCCTTAGTGTTTTACTCCACTAATTTAAGGATGTATGAATGTAAGATCAAGTAGGACTTAATGGGTTGTAATGTAATCCAAGGGACGGTAGGTAATATTATGGATAATAACATTGGCTATCTTCCCCAAGCGCTTTTAATAACTTCAACCTTCATTAAGGACATCTATTTTCTTACTTCCTCCTGATTCTTTACACTCTTGAATTTCCTCTTCTTGTTTCCATTTCTTTAAGCATATTCAGCTTATTAGTAAGGGGTACTTAAGCAACTTTTTCATTCATTTATTTCTTATTCCCTACCAATACTCAGGCATTTTCAAACAAGTGCACCCTTGACCTTTCTCAACTTTTACAACTACTACTTTTCCTTCTTTTTCATGCTTTTCACTCCTTCACTCTTTCGGATTTTTCCCTTAAGTGCTTAGGAGTTTAGGATCAAATTCAAGGCTAATGAAAGAAAAAGGATTAAGCTTATGTTGTAGCTATTAGAGAATAGGCTTAAGGATCAATGGGGCTCACTAGGATTCAACATTCAAGGTTGGTAAAGTGAGGGATAAAAATTAGGTTCATTCAAAGAAATGCCTAAATCATCTCCTACAGTACATATCCTTCATTTCGTTTTATATACACACCCGAAAAGTTCTAGACACTCCACAGTAGCATGGAATATTCGAAAACCTTTCACTCACAGCACATGCTCAATTCAAGACACATTCAGCAGACCCTTATTCAGCTAATCACAAGAATTCAGAATTAAGCTTCAATCACATCGAGTCAAATTCAAGAGCCTAAGTGTCTCAAAAAAAGTTCTACACTTCTTACATGCTTCAACACTAACCACACTTGTATCTTACAATCATGCATAGCACATAACAAGAACATCAAGCCATCAATTAGCTACAGGTTCAAAAACCAAACCCTATTGACTAATTTTTCTCAAGACGGTCGTCATCCATCCATCATCGGAAATAGTCTCTAACTATGACTAAAAACATTATATACATAAAAAGAATTTTTTTTTTATTGTTCGGTTCAAAGACTCCCCGTCGGAAAAAAACCGAAAAGAAAAACCAACGGGTGGTGAAGTCGTGCTCCTCCCAAAAATTTTTCCAATATGTATCAAGCACTACATTCACCAAAATCATTAAGCACAAAATTTTTGAAATTTCCCTCACCCCACACTTGAATCATGCTATGTCACCAAAGCATCTAATTAAAATTCAAAAGGGTGCGAAATACTCCCTGGGGCCTCTAGGCCTAGCTAATAGCATGCTTTTCTTCAAATTTGCACAAGTGGGTGTTTGGCCCCACACTTTTTCTCTTCCATGCTTGTTAGCTTCCTCCTCCATGGGTACTCAGACTTCCCCTCCATCTGTGCCTAACTTTCCTCAAAAACAACACAAGTTGAAAATAACCAAAATCAACATAAACAAAAATCACAAATTGTACCTGTGGTACCCTTGGGTTGCCTCCCAAGAAGTGCCTTATTTTACATCGCGGCACGACGTGGACTATACTTTTCAGGACATCCTCATACATGGGTTCCCTTTCGAGAACCATTTTCTTTTCATTTGATTTTTAGAGGAAATAGCCTCCACTCTGTTCCTCTCTTCCTCCAAATTCTTCACACTCTGAAGCCCTTTATTAGACTCAGGCTAAACACTTATCATTACCTTTGGCTGTGGACCTGTGGAATCACCCACCCCACACTTATCCTCTAACAACACAATAACCTTACAAAGGTCTCTGTAATGTGTGGGTGGGTTGATCTCTTGGTATACTCGAAAGAGTTCTTCTTCATCCTCGACCCTCATTTTCAGGGTCCCTGCTCTTAAGTCAATTATCGCTCCTCTGGTGGCCAAGAATGGCTATCCCAAGATTAAGGGTACTTGGTCAACAACATGAAAATCTAAGATAATAAAATCAGCAGGTATAATAAACTTACCCACTTTGATGAGAAGGTCCTCTATGATTCCATCCGGTGCCACTCGCGACTTATCCGCCAGCTGCAACATCAATCTTGTTGGTCGCAGTTTTCCCAACCCCAGGGTGTTAAATAGAGGTAGGGGCATTAGATTAACTGCTGCCCCTAGATCACATAAAGCTCGTATCACCTCAGCTTTACCAATTTGTATGGGGAGGGTTAAACTTCCTGGGTCTTTCAGCTTCTTAGGAATCTTGCTCTGTACTCTATGACTGCACTCCTCCGTCAGTTCTACCGTTTGGACATCCACCAATCTGACTTTGTTCGCCATCACATCTTTCAAGTATTTAGCATACTTGGGCATTCCCTGCAAAACATCAAGAAAAGGCAAATTTATGTGTTCTTTGAAAATCTCAAAGAACTTTTTAAAGCATTCCTCCTCCTTGCTCTTTCTGAATCTCTGAGGGAATGGTAGTGGTGGTCTTTGTGCTGGCTGCAATGAAGATTGTGCATTTCGTTGCACAACACTTTGATTCTCTCCCTTGTTAGTGGATGGTCCTTGTCTCGCCAACTCCGGCTGCACCTCATTTCTTTTCTCTTTTGGCACTGCATCAGCTAATTGTTTGCCGCTCCTCGGACTGATGGCGTTGACCTGAAGGGGGTTAGGAACTGTGTCACTTGGTAGTCCTCCCTGCGGTATCGTGTTTTGAGCAGCTGCAATCTGACCCATCTGCTTTTCTAGATTGCGGGTGGCCAATTGCTGATTTTTCAAATCCGATGCCATCCTCGCCTGATTCTCTGCTAGTTGAGTCTGGGTCTCCATAATTTTCTGCAACATTTCCTCAATGTTGCTACTCAACTGGCCATCATTCTGCCTATTCTGTTGATACTGCTGCTGTTGAGGTTGCTGATAACTTTGCTTTTGATTTCCACCCCAAGAAAAATTCGGGTGGCTCTGCCAATTTTTGTTGTAGTTGTTTCCAAAATTCTGAGTGTTCCTCTGCACATTCCCAACAAAATTCATTGGTTCCCGATTGGCTCCACAAGATTCTGCATTGTGCCCACTATTCTCACAAATTTCACACCAACTCGGAGCTTCCTGAACTGCATTAACCTGGCCCTGTTGTTGGTTCGTACTCAGTTTATTAAACTGAGTCATAATCTGATGCTGGAATGAAGCTAGTTGTGCCACCAAGGCATTCATACCGTCTACCTCTATCAACCCTGCTCTCTTTCCGTCCCTCTCGATGATTCACTGTGCCATTCTGGATTTCCTTGTGCAATTCTATTCAATAGCGTGTACAGCTCATCATACGTCTTCTCTAAGGCTTGCCCACCCGATGCAGAGTCTAGCAAAATTTTCATGTGTGGTTCTAGACTTTCTACAAAGGTATGGGCCAGCATGTCATTGGATTGCTGGTGATGGGGATAGTCTCTTAGTAATGACTTGAATCTCTCCCAAGCCAAGTATAAGTTCTCATCAGGCCTCTGCTTGAAACATAGTATTTCACTTCTCAATATTGCAGTCTTGCCTGAAGGAAAGAATCTGATCAAGAACTTCTTTGCCAAATCATCCCAAGAAGTTATGGAGCTTGGTGGCTCAGCTTTTAACCACCTTTTGGCCTCTCCCAACAATGAAAATGGGAAGAGGGTAAGTCGGACATAGTCTGTGGACACTCCGGTGGGGACGAAAGTGTCACTAATCTCTAAAATGTTTTGTAGGTGCTGCTGCGGGTCCTCATGTGCCATCCCATTGAATTGACCACTAGAATGTAACAGCTGCACCATGTTCTGTTTCAATTCAAAGTTCCCTCCAGGTTCCGGTTTACGGATACTAGAGTTCACATTCGTCGCTTGTGGGATTACCACTTCATGAAATGGTCTGGTTGCCATTGCTTTCGGTGACAATTGTGCTTGTCCTGCGGGTGGTTGTTGTTGCACCTTTTCTTGAAGTCTTTTCAGCTTTTGCTCATGCGTTACTCTCCTTTTCAAATGAATTTGATGTTCTTGTTCAAGCAATAGTTCCACAAGTTCTCTATTCCTAGCCAGCTCGGCAAGACAACATGTCACCTGCAATAAGTCAGACTAAGACCAAGTTTCTAAACACTTAAGGAAATTAAAAATCACTCAAAAATAGACAAATTTACTAAACTTCGCTGAGTCCCCGGCAACGACGCCAAAAACTTGTTGATCCTCGGCAACGGCAATAAAAACTTGTTGATGACGCGCACAAACGCACACGCAAGTGTACGCGATCTTACAAGTAATATAGTGGCCCTTTTTAAGAGCCGGATGTCGAACCCACAGGGACTGGACCAATTTAGCTAATTATAGAGTTCCAGTGTGATATTAACTTTTGCAATTGTTGATATAGACTTTTTCAATAATGTTTAATTAAGTCTAGGGGTGGTCACAAAAATACTCTGAAAACATTCAAGAAGCAACTAGGGCTAACGCCAGATAATCATGCTATATTACGCTTTGTAATGGTGTAAGTATGGAATTATCAATTGTCATCTCACATAATTACAATTGCATGTTCATAGTCTTTCGAGCCTCTAAACACGACAAACTAGCCTCACAACTACATCGTTGAGCGGGGATGTGACATTCTAGTTCGTGGGCAATTCAATTATGGGAATGTGGTTTACGGGGTTTATGCTCTTGATTAGGGACTTTCGTACCTCTAATCATTTAACCGAACTTAGCTTCACAACTACTTCTACGAGTGGTGATGTGATAATTTTAAGTTGGTGTCTAGCTCATCCCGTTTTAGTAACCAAGCAAGGAAAAATAGGTATAATTTCTTATCCTAACAGCGAATTATATCGTAAGATACAAACTTACTCCCTACATTCTTTGTTCTTGCCTAGGTTTACTTTCTCAATCTTTTACCTAGGTGTAACGTGTGTGTTTTCATGGTGATCAATCATAAAAACAACCATAATTAAGAACGTAAGACAAAAAAACAATTAATAACTTAAAACCAAAACAAACTCACATCGTCACAATCATATCTTATGGCTTCAACCCTAGAGGAAGGGTTCTAGCCACTCAAGTTCGTATAATTACAAGAAAACATGATTAAAGTAACATACTTATAAGAATTGGTAGAACAGAAGATGAAATTTAAGAACCCTAGGTGAGTTCTCCCACTTGCCCCTTCACTTCTTGGTAGTTTTTCAGAAATATTACGTGACAAAATGTTTTTATGAGCTAAGGGACCTACTTATAGTAAATGAGAGGTGTACAAAATTATGCCCGGCATGGAATAGCTCCGTGGCACGGAGGTGAACGCGCTAATTTACCTCCGTGACATGAAGGCATCGCGGAAGCAATCTGGAATTTGCATAAAATACACGCCAGGCAGCCCCTTGCCGCGATGGCAGCGTGGCACACCTTAGGGGCCATGACACGCCCTTGTTCCGTAGCCTGGCCTGCTGTGGCACGTTGCTGTCGCGTAGGTGGGCTGTTTCGCGTGTCCTCCTTGCCGACTTTCACATTTTGCTTCCGATTCCATTCCTCCACTTCACCAAATCATAGATTAGTTCCTCAAATTCATTTTAAACCTAGTTAAACAAGAACTAATCATATTGGTTAGTATATATATTCACATTTACATAAAATTACATGAGAATGTATATAAATAAGTAGCTAACCAAGACAAAACTAAGTTGTAAAGTATCCCTTGGGCATGCCATTTTTCCTAAGATCAGGTATGCTGATATCCTGAGTCATACCTCCCGGTCTCTGGTGCTCTACTTTGACTTGCTGGCAGTTTGGGCACTTAGCTACAAATTCAAAAATGTATCTCTTCATGCCATTTCATCAGTAAATATCCCGTAAATAGCGGTATATTTTTGTAGCATCAGGGTGGATGGAGTATCTCGAGCTATGTGCTCACGACCCGAACGTAGACCCAGATTGTAACACGGGACAAGGAGCCCCTAGAGACTCCAAGTCAACCCATGGCATGAACATTCATCTAACTTCATATCATTAGCTGGAATACTTAACATATAAACATATCGGAATCATGAACATAGCATAGCATGATAATCGGTATGGACTAAATACATAACAGTGGAGTACTACATTTAGTCTGAAAGCCTCTAACGTAAAAGATGGGTTGATGGGACAACACCCCCAACTAACCCGGCAGCTGAAACTAAAGAGAACATCAATGTCTGAATCAAATGATCCTCGGAGAATGAAGACTCACCAACGAGCTGGATGTGAAACTCTGCAACAAGCTAATGATGACGCTAGATTTGAAGATCGGAGTCTGTATCATAAAACGATACAACATAGAGTATGCGGTCAGTACGTGGAATGTACCAAGTATGCAACGTAAGTAAAATGGACATTTTAAAATACATAAAAACACATAAATGATCATAATAGAAGGACACAATGTTCATATCATAAATATCATAGGATAACATAAGGCTCAAAGTTTTCAAATCATTCGTAAACCATTCATTATCATAATCATAAGAGAACTTTATCAAATCATCACATAAGCCAATAACATAACATAACAATGCATAAAACATGCGGAACAATGGGAGGACTCATCATAACTGACACCATCATGGTAGCCTTACATGATGCCCCAACTATCTCACTCAAGTGGGCGGAGTCTTCCCTGGCTTGCCAGGCGAGGGAAATACATTATGGGATATCACAAAAGAGGGGATCATTATCATTATAATGTATCATTATAAACACTTGGTTTCACGTGGTTATGAGACACCGACGTATTCCTTTGAACGTCAGGCTGCTCGGTCCTAGACACAGCTCCTAAAAACATGCAAATTAGGCTCATGTACAAATCAATAACATCATTCATTAAGATTCATGGCTACATAAACATTTATTATTCATTGATCCCCATTAAAAACATGATTAGCCAAGAATCAAAGGACCTTTAGTCATCCAGCATCATAAATCGATAAATCATGAGATCCGTTTCATAAATCGTAAATCATTCTTTAACATGTGGGCATTGCCCAATACTTTACCATGCTTTACAATGCTCAATTCACTCAAAAACATGCTTATAAATATGGTTAACTTGAAAAATATGCTTTTCATTATTAATAATTCGTAATACTTGAACATTCTTCATATATTTTGACTTTCATGAACTTTTCATAGATGGGAAATTTGATTTATAAAACTTGAAACATGATTTTTAACGAGAAAAAACATAAAACTTGCCCATAATTTGTAATTCCAAAATAGTAACTCAATTAGATCAAACCCATGTAGAGAAATCGAATTTTTATGCATTGGGTAAAAACCCCATAGACTTTTGATAGGAATTTCATGAATTTAAAAGAGATTGGGCATGGGTTTGAAAGGATTCACCTATTCATAATCCTACATACCTGTGGAAAATCAAATTTCATCACTCCTTGGAATCCCAATGGAAATCAATGAAGAAAATCTTGAAGACAAGCTTGATCACCTCTTTAATCCTTTAATTTTGCATGCATGAGCATGAATAGGCTAGAAGGGCTTAACCTATCTTAATACATTCAGAAAATAACTTAAAATGACGTAGTTTAGGCCATAGAAGCTTAGGAATTATGGAAAAGCCCTTACTAAATTCACAGAAAATAAATGCTAGGTGGTCCCAGCGAGGGACCTAACGACTTGTTACCCTGGGCCACGACTCGTGGAGTCGTCTGTTAAGTACACTGCTCATCTGATCATCTGGGCTCGTCACGGGCAATCTCACGGCTCATTACTAGCGATCATGACTTGTGGTCACCACCCGTTATGTACACTGCCTCCATGCCAATTATTTCCTCACTAGCTTACCATGACCCTCCCCACGAATCGTGGGTACTGACCACAACTTGTGGGGTCCTCCTGTTGAGTACATTGCCCTTCTTCCTCCTCTTTTCCTTCTCACCCACCCCACGGCTGACCCAACGACTCGTAGGGCCTAACCATGAGTCGTGGTAATGCCCGTGGGGTCTCACTTCTCAAGTTCAATTTCATTCCCTGGACTTCCCCACGAGTCACATCACGACTCGTAGGTTGATCTCACGAGTCTCCTACGACTCGTTTTGCGCCTGATGCCAAATTTCAACTTTCTTTCCATTTCAACTTCCGGGTTTGATCTTTAGTCTTCCAAGGTAAACATATTTTATTTAGCCAGTATCTGCTATCTCAAATCAACGACATCCGAGACACACAATCTACCCTGGTAATAGAGTACACCATCTCCCACTTTGGAGAAAGCCTCAACTTTTTTTCTGAGAACCACTTCCTTAAGCTTAAGTAAGATGGGATCTTCATCTTATTTTGACTTCAATTCAACAACCAAAGAGGAATCTAAGCCACTTTGCATTACCGCTCCACCCTCAGCCGAGTCAACTAACTGCACCCCTATTTGAGCTAGTCGATGAATATCCTTCGCCAGTTCCTTTTTGCCTTCCTAAACATGAGTCATGCTCCCCATAGACACTCTACTCAGGGCATCAACCACCACATTGGCTTTACCCAAGTGATATAGCATGCTCATGTCATAGTCCTTCAGGAGCTCTAACTACCTTCTATGACGAAAATTTAGATCTTTATGACTGAATACACACTGAAGGCTCTTCTGATCAGTGAAAACATAAAGTTGAGCCCCGTACAGATAGTTTCTCCATATTTTCAATGTATACACCACCGCTGCCAACTCCAAGTCATAAATCGGATAATTCTTTTCATGAACTTTGAGCTGTCTGGAGGCATAGGCTATCACCTTGCCCCGCTAAATCAGAACGAACTCGAGTCCAACTCTAGAAGTGTCACAATATACTACGAACCCATCTACTCCTTCTGGTAGGGTCAACACTGGAGCGGTAATGAGTCAAGTTTTTAACTCCTAGAAACTCTTCTCACACGCATCTAACCATTGAAATTTCACCTTCTTCTAAGTCAGCCTAGTCAGAGAGGATGCTATAGAAGAAAATCCTTCCACAAAGCATCGGTAATACCCGTCTAGACCTAAGTAACTTTTGATTTCGGTTGGGGAAGTATGTCTGGGCTAATGTTTCACCGCTGCTATATTTTGAAGATCAACCTGAATACCCTCACCCGAGACCATATGACCCAGGAAGGTCACAAACTTCAACCAGAATTTGCATTTTCTAAACTTGGGGAACAACTGGTGGTCTCTAAGTGTCTGAAGCACTATCCTTAGTTGATTAGCACGCTCTTCCTCATTTCTAGAGCATACCAGAATGTCGTCGATAAAGACAACGACAAACATATCCAGATACTGCTTGAAGACTCTATTCATCAGGTCCATAAAGGTCGTAGGGGAATTTGTTAGTACGAATGATATAACCATAAACTCATAGTGACCATACCAAGTCCTAAAAGTTGTTTTCAATATGTCACACTCTTTGACCCATAGCTGATGATATCCCAACCTGAGATCTATTTTGGAGAAACAACTGGCTCCCTAAAGTTGGTCGAACAAGTCATCAATTATGGGTAGGGGATACCTGTTCTTGGCTGTGACCTTATTCAACTGACGGTAATCGATGCACATTCTGAGGGTACCATCATCTTTCGCACGAAAAGTACTGAGTACCCCGGGGAGAGATGCTGGGTCTGATAAACCCTTATCAACAAGGACTGTTAGCTACTTCTTCAACTCCTTAAGTTTAGCTAGAGCCATTCTATAATAAAGGATAGAGATAAGGTGAGTATCTGGGAGAATGTCTATACCAAAGTCGATTTCCCGCTCAGGAGGAACTCCAGGAAGATCTTTGGGGAACACATCAGGAAATTGGCTGACAACAGGGACTAACTAGATAGTTGGGGTCTCAGAGTTGGAATCTTTGACCCAAACTAGATGATAGATACATCCCTTTAAAATAAGCTTCTGGGCCTTAAGGTAGGAAATAAATCGACCCTTAGGCGCTGAACTACTTCCCACGCTCTAACACTGGCTTATTTCAAAACTCAAATTTGACAACTCTAGTTGTGCAATCGACTGAGGCATAATCGAAGTGTAACCAATCCATGCCAAGGACAAGGTCAAAATTGACCATGTCTAATTCTACAAGATCAGCTGGAATGACCTTATTGAAGACTGAGACTGGGTAGTTTCTGTACACCCGATTGGCTCTAACTAACTCGACAACTGGGGTGGAGACTAAAAATGGTTCTGAGAGGACCTATGGACTAATATTACACTAAACAACTATGTATGGAGTCATGAAGAATAGTATGACTCCTAGATCTAGTAAGGCATATACATCTAGGTGGAAAAGACGTAACATACCTGTGACCACATCAGGTGAGTTCTCCTGATCCTAACTAGATGATAATGCATAAAAATGGTTTTGGCTCTGACCGCCATCCATACCAGAAGTATTTTCCTACTGAGCTAGTCGTCCTGCTAAAGTTGCTGAGGTAGTGGATTGTAACCTTCCTCGTCTTGCTAACAGACACTCTTTAAGATGATGACCAAGTTGTCCACAACCAAAATAGCCCTCTCGACCCTGAAGACACTCTCCTGGGTGGTTCTTACCACACATAGGGCAAGCTGGATACCTATTGCTGGAATTGTAGCTTTGGGATTGAGAGCCAGATGCTCCACCCCTCTGGTCCTGGCAGGATCGAAAGGTAGGGCCGCTGGCTGAGCTAGCTGTTGGAGCCCTATGCTGCTGTGGGTGGCTACTACCACCACACCTCTGATGGTCATAATTTTACTGTCCAGTCCTTGCTCGCTTGTTCTTCTGCTCCATGTCCTTTAGTATTTCTGCCTCAATCTGCTAGGCATGAACAATAAGGATGGAGAGGTCAATATCCGCTATACCCTTGGAGCCCAAAGATCAGATTCAGGAGTTGAAACAGAGAAAAAGTGAAAATTCTACAGTAGACTCAGAACGAGTCATGAGGAGACTCGTGATATCTACCCATGAGTCATGATGTGGCTCATGGGGAAGGCCAGGGGATGGATTTAAGGCTTGAGAAGAGGAGACCCCATGGGCATGACCACGACTCATGGCCAGGCCCCATGAGTCGTTGGGTCAATCGTGGGGAGAAGAATTATGAAAAGAAAAGAAAGAGGCAGTAGACTTGATGAGAGGGACCCCACGAGTCGTGATCAGTCCCCATGATTCGTGGGATGGGTCGTGGTCAGCTATTTGAGAAAATATTTGGCATGATGACAGTGTACATCACGGATGATGACCACGAGTCGTGGTCACCAGTAACAAGTTGTGAGATTGCTCTTAAGAGCCTAAGGGACATTTTGAGCAGTGAAACTCACGAGCCAAGCGACAAGTCATGACCTGGGATTATGAGTCGTTAGGTCCCTCGTTGGGACCCCCTATCAGTTTATTTCTGCATATTTAGTAAGGGATTTTTCATAATTCTTAAGTTCCTAGGGCCTAAACTACGACGTTTTGAGTTATGAATAGTGACTTTTAAAGGGGTAAAGATCATTTTAGGCCTCATTTATTCATGCATGCAAGGTGTAAGACTTGAGAGGGTGATCAAGCTTAGCATTTATCAATTTCTTTTCAGTTTCCTAGTGGGCATCTAAAGAAGTGTTAGAATCAGCTACCAACAGGTATGTAAGGTTATGAATGGGTGATTTCTTTCAAACCCATGCCCAATCCCTCTCTAAAGTAAGAAATTCCTTTGTCTAATCTATGGGGTTTTATTAACCCAAATGCATGAATCTTCTATTTCTATACATGGGTATGATTTGATTATGATTCTACTATGGAAATATGAAGCATGGGCAAGTTTGAAAATGTTTTCAATTTAAAATCATGATTGTAGTTTTATGAATCAAAAGCCCATGGATGAGATTTTCATCAATGATGAGATTTTTTGATGAATATATGATTATGATGAGATATGATGATGAAAAGCATGATTTGAAGCTACCCATGTTTACAATTATATTTTTGATAATAATTGAGTATTTCTAAGTATAATAAAGCTTTGGAAAATGCCCACATGTTAAGTATGAATGATGATTTTTCCGAATTGAGATTACCGCATTATTTTGGAGAAAAGGCTCCCAATTATATTTTCAGCTTGTGGTATGATTTGAGTTCAATTTTTCCTATGTATAGCTTACCACATGGTTTTGGAGCGAAGGCTCCCAATTCTGTTTTCAGCTTGTGATATGTCTTGAGCTAAAGCTTCTCATATGCATGATTTTATATTTGAGATGTATTTGATCATTGAGCTTTATCAATAGACGATGTTGAGCTTCGTTATAAAATAATGTACACAATATGCATGTTTTGGGAGTAATGTCTAGCATCAAGCAGGCTAAGGGTCAATCAACATGTGCCTCAAAACTATGCTTCAACATAGGTTTTTACATTATGAATTTGGGACCTCCCTCGTGAGGTTCCTCAGCCTGAATGGGCCTTCAGCTTGATATCGATATCACGGTATCGTCTCTAGCCTTGGAAAGGCTTTGGATGGCTTTACCCACTTGAGTGTAATAGTTGGGACCACGTAAGCTCTATCGTGGTATGTCGGTTAAAAGATGAGTCTCCTATTGTTCCTCATGATTTCAGATATGCATGTTTCATTACTCATGAGATTCATGTAAATGCATGTTCTAAAGCTAGTTTGACTCAATGTTCGGCTTTACTTATAAATGTCAGAATTCAGCTTTGAGTCAATCGATATAGTATTGACGTTATGAAGTTATGTTATGTTATGTTATGAAGAGATCAGATTTCATAAAAAAGGCATGCAAGCCCTACTCTCAAATTCTTATATTTATGTTTACATTATTCATTGTCTTTAAATGATTTTATTTGCTTTAGCGGTTTTACTTACCTTGCATACTCGGTATATTCCATGTACTGACCCCATACTCTATGTTGTATTCTTTCATGATACAGGACCCGGCAGCCAGGTTCAGCCCCGCTCGTAGTCATCTTATCAGAGTTAGAATTCTCTTTGTGGGTGAGTCCTCATTTCTTAAGGACTAGAGTATTCAGTTTTCCTTTATGTATTTTAGTTTTAGTCTTGTTGAGTTAGTCGGGGTCTTTTCCCATCAACTCGTCATGTTTATAGGCTTTTCAGACATATGTATGTATTCAGCTTCGAATTTTGTATTTTGATTTTATGTTCAAGTTAGACTTCGGCGATGAGTATCTTATTGACTATTCAATTTCTTGCTTGAGATTAGATGTACGCTTATGCTATGAGTCGACTTAGGGTCTCTTGGGGCTCTTTGTCTCGTGTTATGATCTAGGCCCCCATTTGGGTCGTGATAAACTTAGTATCAGAGCAATAGGTTTGAAGTGTCCTAGGATTTCTGAAAGCCGCGCTAATTAATGTCTTTTTCATGGGTATGAAGCGCGCCACACTTATGAAAAAGAGGCTATGAGACATTTGGGAAAATGTTCCCTTATTTCATGATCTATATCGTGCGATGAAAAGTCTTTATATCCTTCTAATTCGTGCTATTCTCGATTGCAGAATCATGGCTCCTCGAAGAATGAATGGTAAGAGAAACGGGAATAGTGAAGGCCACGAGGATGGCAACGTTAACGGGCACCAGCAAGCCCCACCAGTTCAGGAGCACCAGGAACCAAAGTCAGTTGCTCACACTAAGTTCTGGTCCGCCATTTAGATGCTTGCACAGGCCTTGACTTTTTAGGTCAATCAGCAGGCCTAGCACATGTTCTGTAAAATGGCAATGCAGCGGCGGCTTGAGTTAGCGACTTCTTGAGGATGAAGTCGACGGAGTTCCTTGGGTCCAAGGTAGATGAGGACCCGCATGAGTTCATAGATGAGATAGTGAAGATCACCCAAGTCATGGGGGTGAATGGATTTGAGTGTGCAAAGTTGGTCTCTTACTAGTTGAAGGGGGTCGCGCATATCTAGTTCGGCCAATGGAAGGATAGCAAGGTCACCAGAGCAGGTCCTATCACTTGGAAAGAGTTTCATGTTTCCTTTCTAGGCTGGTTCTTCCCTCATGAGATGAGGGAGCTGAAGGAAGTTGAGTTTGTGAATTTGAAGCATCGAAGAATGATAGTACAATAGTATGCCCTTTAGTTCACTAGCTTACCGAAAGATTCCCCAGAGTTAGTAGTTAATCAAAGTGCACAAGTGAGCAGGTTAGTGCATGGGGTAGGGGGCTATTTGGACAAGGATTTTAGGACCGCTATGCTCCATCGGGACATGGATTTTCCACGAATAGTGTTGTATGCCCAGCAGATGGTGGCGGCACATCTGAGGGAGAGAGAGGCCAAGAGTGCCAGGACCAATGACCATAGATTCTCCCATCCAAGCTGTGGTGGGCACTGATAGCAGACTCATCAGAGATCATCAGCCCTGGAATCTTTAGCATTGAGTGTGCCATCTAGGCCCAAACATGATCAGAGAGAGCGAGCATCAGGCTCGAGGGATCGGAGCAGTAGACCTGCAGATTCTAGCATCCCAACTTATCGCAGATGTGGTCGGGGGCACACACGCGAGTGCTTGGCAAGTTCAGGTGCTTGCTTCGTGTGTGGGAAGTCCTGAAACATGGTTAGAGTTGCCCAACAGTGAGACAGGAGCAGGTTGGGGGCCGAGGCCCAGCTTCTAGCTCAGCAACCGCTCCCGCATGCTCAGCCCATCAGGGGGCATCTACTAGCACAACTAGCAGTCAACGCTAGAATAGATTCTATGCTTTAGCATCCCACCAGGGGCAGAAGGTCTCCCCGTATGTGGTCACTGGTATGTTACGAGTTTTCCATATTGATGTTTATTCTTTGCTAGATTCTGGGATTACCTTGTCTTTTGTGATACCTTATGTGGCCAGTAGCTTCGAAGTCAGTCCCGAAGTCTTGTCAGAACCCTTCTCAGTTTCTACTCCAATAGGTGACTCAGTTATATCTAGAGGGGTCTATAGAGGTTGCCCAGTCTCAATCCTCCAAAAGGTCACCTTAGCTGATTTGATAGAGCTAACCATGACCCATTTTGATGTTATCCTCAGCATGGATTGGCTATTTGCATTATATGCTTTAGTAAATTATAGAACCCGAGCAGTAGAGATTAGATTTCTGGGGTGAGCCAGTCTTAGAATGGAAGGATAGTTCAGTTGTGTCGATAGGTCATTTCATTTCCTACCTTAAGGCCAGGAAGATGATTTCTAAAGGTTGTGTGTACCATCTAGTTAGGGTTAAGGATGTTGAGTCCAAGACCCTAGCTATCCGGTCAGTTCCAATAGTACGTGAGTATCAAGAGGTCTTTCCTGATGATTTGCCAAGTATTCCTCCCGAGCCAGAGATCAATTTAGGTATTGACGTTCTTCCCGACACGTAACCTATATCTATTCCTCCTTACAAAATGGCTCCATCCAAGCTAAAGGAGTTGAAGGATCAGTTGAAGGACCTGTTAGATAATGGTTTTAATAGACCGAGAAAGCCGCCATGGGTGCACCAGTCCTATTTGTCTGAAAAAAGGATGGTTCCCTTCGGATGTGCATTGCCTATCGGTAATTGAACAAAGTCACCATTAAGAACAGGTATCCTCTACCCAGGATTGATGATTTATTTGACCAGCTTCAGGGTGCCAAGTGTTTCTCGAAGATAGATCTCAAATCTGGGTACCATTAGCTTAGAGTTCGGGAGAGTGATATCCCGAAGACAACCTTCAGGATGCGGTATAGTCATCATGAGTTTGTAGTTATGTCTTTTGGACTAACGAATGCTCCTGCAGCTTTTATAGACTTGATGAACAGGGTGTCCAAGCCATATCTGGACATGTTCGTGATCGTGTTCATTGGTGACATCCTTATACACTCTCAGAGCAAGAAGGAGCATGTCGCTCATTTGATAGTAGTGCTTTAAACCCTCAAGGATCGCCAATTGTATGCCAAATTTAGCAACTGCGAGTGTTGGTTGAACTCCGTAGCCTTTTTGGGACATGTGGTATCAAGTGAGGGCATAAGGGTAGATTCTCAGAAAATTGAGGTGGTAAAGAATTTCCCCAGACTGGTGAATCCTTCAGATATTCGGAGGTTTTTGGGTTTAGCCGACTACTATCAAAGATTTGTTGAGGGTTTCTCATCTGTTGCAGCACCTTTGACCAAATTGACTCAGAAGAAGGTGAAGTTCCAATGGTCAGAGGCTTGTGAAAAGAGCTTCCAAGAGTTGAAGACTCGACTTACTTCAGCACCGGTGTTGACCCTACCCCAGTATATTGATAGTTTCGTGGTGTATTGTGATTCTTAGAGGATAGGACTTGGGTTTGTATTGATGCAGCATGGGAAGGTCATAACTTATGCCTCTAGATAGTTGAAAGTTCAAGAGAAGAATTACTCGAACCATGATC
This sequence comes from Datura wrightii, assembly GCA_035772735.1. Taxonomy (NCBI): domain Eukaryota; kingdom Viridiplantae; phylum Streptophyta; class Magnoliopsida; order Solanales; family Solanaceae; genus Datura; species Datura wrightii. The sequence continues at coordinate 107,061,928 of JASDFA010000007.1, forward strand.
TTGAATTGGCCACGGTGGTATTCGCCTTGAAGATATGGTGACATTATTTGTATGGGGTCTATGTGGATGTAATTATGGACCGCAATAATTTACAATATCTGTTCACGCAGAAAGATCTCAATCTTCAATAAAGAAGGTGGTTGGAGCTACTCAAGGACTACGATATGAGTGTCATTTACCATCTGGGTAAGGCTAATGTGGTAGCTGACACACTTAGTAGACTCTCTATGGAGAGTGTGTCCCATGTGGATGAGGGGAAGAAGGAGCTGGTGAAAGATGTACATCGACTCGCTAGGTTGGGAGTGAGGTTGGATAACTTGATTGATAGCGGTGTTGTTGTCCAGAACAGATCATAATCGCCCTTGGTGACTAATGTGAAAACTATACAAGATGAGGACCTGATTTTGGTAAAGTTGAAGGAAGTCTTTCAAAGTCCGAAGGTGGAGGTCTTCTCCTAAAAGGAAGATGGTGTGCTTCGATACCAAGGTCGCTTATGTGTTCCAGACGTGGACGATTTGAGGCGCTGGATGTTGATGGATATAGGTATTCTATCCACCCAAGTGCCACCAAGATGTACTGTGACTTACGGGAAATCTATTGGTGGAATAGAATGAAGAAGGATATTGCAGAATTCGTAGCCAAATATTCAAACTGTCAGCAACTAAAGGTCGAGCATCAGAGACCGGGAGGTGTGCTTCAGGATATCAACATTCCTACTTGGAAGTGGAAAGAAATTAATATGGATTTTATCACAGGTCTGCCTCATACTCGTCGACAATATGATTCCATTTGGGTTGTGGTAGATAAGTTGACCAAGGCTGCTCATTTCCTACCGGTCAAAAACCACGGATTTGGCGGAGGATTATGCCAAACTATATATCCGGAGTTGGTCCGATTGCATGGAGTACCCTTATCCATCATTTCAGATCGAGGTACTCAATTCACCTCTCAGTTTTGGAAGTCGTTTCAAAAAGGATTGGGTACACAAGTTAAGCTTAGCAAAGCATTTCACCCGCAAATGGATAGTCAAGTGGAGCGGACAATTCATACCCTCGAGGACATGTTGAGAGCATGCATAATTGACTTCAGAGGTAGCTGGGATGACATTTTCCACTGATCAAGTTGCCTACAATCACAACTATCACTCTAGTATTCAGATGGCACTGTTTGAGGCTCTTTACGGGCGGAGATGTAGATCTCCAATCGGATGATTTTAGGTTGGTGAGGCTAGAATTTGAAGTCGATGACTGGGTATTTCTAAGGGTGTCTCCCATGAAGGGAGTGATGCGGTTTGGGAAGAAAAGGAAACATAGTCCCCGCTATGTCAACCGGTATCGAAAATGAGACGTGTTGGCAAGGTGGATTATGAGTTGGAGTTGCCTTCAGAATTAGCTTTTGTTCATCCTATATTTCATATATCACTTTTGAAGAAGTGTTTGGGTGATCTAGCCTTAGTGGTCCCGGTGGACAGTGTTGGTGTGAGAGACAGCCTTAGCTACGAGGAGGTTCCGGTGGAAATACTGGATCGACAGGTTCGAAGGCTAAGGAACAAGGAAGTAGCTTCAGTTAAAGTGTTATGGAGGAATCAGCATGTTGAAGGAGCTACATGGGATGCCGAAGCGGATATGATGGCTAGATACCCATATTTATTCTCTACCGGCTCAGTTTCAGCTTGAGGTATCAGTTTTGCACTCAAAGTCTATTTAATTTCATGCTCAGTTCATGTGCAAAAGTTTCTTTAATGCATATGATATGTGTATGATTCGTGAATTTAGTTCAGCTATGTAGTTTGAGTCGGAGGTAGTCATTCCGCTAGTTTTCAGTTTAAATGATCAGTATTTAAATATGATAATTGCATATCTCTACTTTTCTGTGTGTTTCCGACATTCGAATTTCCTCAAGAGGAAGATATTGTTATACCCCGGGAGCCCAGAGATCAGACCTGGGAGTTGAAATAGAGAAAAAGTGAAGATTCTACAGTAGACTCAGAAAGAGTCGTGAGGAGACTCGTGAGATCCATCCAAGAGTTGTGATGTCATTTGCGGGGAAGGCTAGGGGATGGAATTTAAGGTTTGAGAAGAGGAGACCCCACGGGCATGACCAGTACTCGTGGCCAGGACCCACGAGTTGTTGGGTCAGTTGTGAGGAGGGGGATTAAGAAAAGAAAAGGAAAAGGGGCAATGGACATGACGGGAGGGACCCCACCAGTCATGGTCCATCCCCACGATTCGTGGGGTAGATCGTGGTCAGCTATTTGAGAAAATATTTGGCATGATGGCAGTTTACATCATGGATGGTGACCACGAGTCTTGGTCACCAGTAACGAGTTGTGAGATGGCCTATTAAGAGCCCAGGGGACCTTTTGAGCAGTGAACCTCATGAGCCAAGCCACGAGTCGTGACCTGGAATCACGAGTCGTTAGGTCCCTTGTTGGGACCCCGTGTCAGTTAATTTCTGCGAATTTAGTAAGGTCTTTTCCATAATTCCTAAGTTTCTAGGGCCTAAACTACAACGTCTTGAGTTATGAATAGTGACTTTTAAAGGGGTTAAGTTCATTTTAGGCCTCATTCATTCATGCATGCAAGGTAGAAGACTTGAGAGAGTGATCAAGCTTAGCATTCATCAATTTCTTTTCAATTTCATAGTGGGCATCTAAAGAAGTGTTAGAATCCGCTACCAACAGGTATGTAAGCTTATGAATGGGTGACTTCTTTCACCTATGCCTAATCCTTCTCTAAAGTATGAAATTCCTATGTCTAATCTATGGGGTTTTAACCCAAATGCATGAATCTATCATTTCTATACATGGGTATGATTTGATTATGATTATACTATTGAAATATGAAGCATTGACATGTTTTAAAATGTGTTTAATTTAAAATCATGATTGTATTTTTATGAATCAAAAGCCCATGGATGAAATGTTCATGAAAGATGAGATTTGTGATGAATATATGATGATGAAAAGCATGATTTAAAGCTAACCATGTTTACAATTATATTTTCGATAATAATTGAGTATTTCTAAGTATAATAAAGCTTTGGTAAATTCCCACATGTTAAGTATGAATGATGATTTTCCTGAATTGAGCTTACCATATTGTTTTGGAGAAAAGGGTCCCAATAATATTTTCAACTTGTGGTATGATTTGAGTTCAAGTTTTCCTATGTATAGCTTACCACATGATTTTGGAGCGAAGGCTCCCAATTCTGTTTTCAGCTTGTGGTATGTCTTGAGCTAAAGCTTCTCATATGCATGATTTCATATTTGAGATGTATTTGATCATTGAGCTTTATCAATAGACGATGTTGAGCTTTATTATAAAATAATGTAGAGTATATGCATGTTTTGGGAGTACTGTCTAGCACTGAGTAGGCTAAGGGTTGATCACCCTGTGCCTCAAAACTATGCACCAACATAGGTTTTTACATTATGAATTTAGGACCTCCCTTGTGAGCTTCCCCTGCCCGAATGGGCCTTCAACTTGATATCGATATTAGGGTATCGTCCCTAGCCTTGGCAAGGCTTTGGATAGCTCTATCCACTTGAGTGTGATAGTTGGGACCACGTAAGCTCTATCGTGGTATCTCGGTTAAAAGATGAGTCTCCCATTGTTCCTCATGATTTCAGATATGCATGTTTCATTACTCATGAGATTTATGTAAATGCATGCTCTAAAGCAGGTTTGACTCATTGTTCAGCTTTACTTATAAATGTCAGAATTCAGCTTTGAGTCAATTGATTCAGTTATGATGTTATGATGTTATGTTATGTTATGAAGAGATCATGATTTCAACAAGATGGCATGCAAGCCCTACTCTCAGATTCTTATGTTTATGTTTACATTATGCATTTTATTTAAATGATTTTATTTGCTTTAGCGGTTTTACTTACCTTTCATACTCGATACGTTCCATGTACTGACCGCATACTCTATGATGTATCATGTCATGATACAGGACTCGGCTCCCAGGTTCAGCTCTGCTTGTAGTATGCTTATCAGGGTTAGCATTCTTATTGTGGGTGATGTCCTCATTTCCAGAGCACTAGACTATTCAGCTTTCCTTTATGTGTTTTAGTTTCAATCTTTTTGAGTTAGTTTGGGTCTTTTCCCATCAACTCGCCATGTTTAGACGCTTTTTAGACATATGTATTTATTCAGCTTTCTGATTTCGTATTACGATGTTATGTTCAAGTTAGACTTCCTCTACAAGTATCTTATTGATTATTCAGTTTCTTGATTGAAATTAGATGTATGCTTATGTCATGGGTCGACTTGGGCTCTCTCGGGGCTCCTTGTCCTATGTTACGATCTGGGCCCCCATTCAAGTCGTGACAATATCCTTATTCAACATCGCTGTCCAGCACTCCTTGAGGACCAGGTTCAACACCCCATTAACAAATTTTAGCATGCGAGCTCTTGGCTCGGACACCATCTTTGGAGCATATTTAAACAACCTTGTGAACTCCAGTGCATACTCCTCCACCATCCAATTTCCCTATCTAAGATTCATGAACTCCGCTACTTTTGACTCCTTGAGCTCCCGAGGGAAGAATCTATCTAGGAAGGTTGTAGTGAACTCCTCCCATTGCATCGGTCCTACTCCCTCTAGCCTCCCCTCCTTCCACTGTTCGTACCACACCTGGGCTACCCCTTTCAGGTGGTAGGCAGCCAAGTCGGCACTCTCTGAGGGACCGACACCCATAATCCGGGTGATCTTTCCAATCTCATCCACAAACTCTTGTAGGTCCTCTCCCACCTTAGATCCATGAAAAGTTGGAGGGTTCATCCAACTGAACGCACTCAGGCAGCTGCTGCGGACCCATTATTCTTGATTGGAACCACTTGCTGGTTCACCTGGTTGGTAACTATCTGAGCGAGCAGCTGGATAGCCGCCATGAATTTCGCGGTGGACACTGAGTCATCCTGAGGCACTGCTGGGCCTGGTGGGGCAGGTTGGTGAGCGTTACTAGCCCTTCTTCCATTACTATGTCGCAGAGGCATAATTCACTTAAATGAAACAGAGCACTAGTAAGGAGGATGATTCTGGAATTGAATTTCAATAAACGATTAAGAGGATGAATAAAAGGGAATTTTCCTATTAACATCTCATAGCTTCCCCGTCATAAGTATGGTGCGCTTCACACCCATGAAAGGGACTCTACTCGATGTGGCTTTCAGACCTCCGAGGATACTCTAAACCTACTTTTTTGATACCAAGTTTGTTCACGCCCCAAGCTTACACCCTGGACGGGACACGGTACTTAGGGTCACAAGTAACCCCAATTCAATCCCTAGTCTATCATACACATGCATTCTAAGCAAGCATATAAATATAGCGGAAGCTTTAAAGTAAACTACAAAACATATATGAAAATAGAGTTGAATCATAAAGTTTAAAAAAAACATCTAAACAAAAGTACATGTCTGAAAAACCAAGTCTGTGTCTGAAAGCCACTACAACTGATGGGTTTCTGGGACAAGCCCCTAGCGAACTCCAAGTATATAAAGAAGAAAAATAGAACTGAAATAAAAGATCTTCATCCTTGAAAGATGAGGAATCACCAAAGTGCAACTGGAGTCTTCAGAGATCGGCTAGCGAGTCTGAGACTGAGATCCTGTAGCTGTATCATAAGACGATATAGCATAAAAGGAATGCATCAGTATTTTGAATGTACTGAGTAAGTGAGAGAAACATAACACAATGGAATAAAATGCTAAACTGAATAAACATGCAATGACCAACCGAGGCTGCTGAGCTGAATAACTGTATAACTGAGATGGTCTAAACGACCCTGTCTGATGGTCAAGGATATGCCCTAAATCTGAGATACTGAACTGAACTGATCTAAACTGACTAATCTGAGACTAAACTAAGTTGACTAGTGGGAAAGTCTATAACCGACATATAACTACGTGAGCTAGACGTGGAGTCTAATGTATACACCCCATCGATAAGACCCAATATACCTTGCCAGGGTATAAAGGAATTAACTGGGTGATCACAAATTTGGGGCCATGAGGCCAAAAAAAACTTTAACCTACGATGGCAACGTAGTTTTGGGAACCTAGGTGCACTATAACCTCGATCTGCTCGGTGCTAAGTCTTACTCCCACTGGATAGTCTTAGACTAAATACTAAGCTGATAGCTCAAAACTGGGGCCCAAGATTAGTCAAGAATACCTATCTGAAAGCACCTTATGAGTCTTATCAAATCGGATTCTATAACTGGCTTCTAAGACTGGTCAGAGCATGCTTATTTGAAAGCGTCGTAACATTCTAAAGGACAAGTTGTAATCTGTAACTGGGGTGGGGTCCTATGGCTAGTTAGAGCTGTTTATCTAAAAGTGTCATGACCTCCTAGTGTACCACTAAACCTGAGTTTTGAGTCTTATTCTGATAACTGGGAGGCACTACTGACACCTCAAGAATTTCTGTAGTCAAACTGATTAGCTGACATTACTAACGGACTCTGAGTATTCTAACATTTTAAATAAACTGCACTGACATCAATCTAACTAATTCAGAACCAACTAACACTATGGGAATCCTCAACACTATAGGAATCAAGAAAATTTAACTGTTTAATCACTATTACAAGATTCTAGATTTTTCCACGTTCAAGGACTAGGGTTAAATTTCACTTCACAAGAACAAACATCATTTCAGTCACAACCTAATGAAAAATATCTATAATTAACATAAAATAATATTCCACATGAATTAAACAAAGTATGACTGAAAATTTCTTATCATTCAATAGTGTCAGGGCTAGAACTGATAGAAAGTAATAGGGAGAAATTTTGGGGACACAAGGGAAGAATGATTCCCTTGTTGAATTCCCACATACCTCGCTATAATTTCCTGGAGAAAGAAGCTTGAATGACTGCAACTAATGAGGAACCCTAGGCCTTTCTTTAGAGCTCTAAGAGGGAACTTACACAATTTTTTTGCAAATCTGAGTGGGAATGAGGTGAAAATCGTTTAACCCATCTAAATCCCCTTAAAATAAACCAAAATGATGTAGTTTAGAGTCTAGGAGGTTAGGAAATTACTGAGACACCATTAGGAAATTCATAGGAAAACTAACTACCGGTCCCCCACAAAGGACCTAACAGGTCGTGCTTAGTGACCTCGGCTCGTGATCACGGTCGTTGAGTGCACTGCCAAAAACCTCCTGTTGGTTACCACGACTCGCGGTGTACCCAACGGCTCGTGGTGACCCACTCGTCAATTACACTACCAAATTCTTAACTCCTCAAGCTATCCTAGACCACGGGTCACCTAACGGGTCATGGCATTGACCACAACCTGTGGAGACTAGTTGGTAAGTTCACTACCAAATTTTCCCCTATCATTAATCAATTACAGACCACGGATCACCTCACGATTCATAGTGTAGACCACGACTCGTGGTCACCCCATTTTTCCCAATTTTTCCACCAAGTTCAGAGCCTTCCCCATGAGTCACTTCACGACTCTTTGCCTACCCCACAGGTCACAGGATAACTCATTCTGTGATCTGGTGCAGAAAATCATGTTCTCTCTGTTTTAACTCCTAGGTCTAGTCTTTGAGTTTCTGGGGCATTACACTATATCTATTCCTCCTTACAAAATGGCTCCAGCTAAGCTAAAGGAGTTTAAAGAGCATCTGAAGGATCTCTTAGATAAGGACTTAATCAGACCCAACAAGTCCACATGGGGTGCACCAGTTCTCTTTGTTCGAAAGAAGGAGGGTTCTCTTCATATGTGCATTGACTCCGGTAGTTGAACATGGTTACAATCAAGAACAAGTATCCCCTCCCCTGGATTGATGACTTGGCTGACCAACTTCAGGGTGCTAAGTGCGTCTCAAAGATAGACCTCAGATCCGAGTATCATTAGCTTAGAGTTAGGGAGAGTGTGATGAAGGGTGTATTCACGCACTTCATAGACATATTTTCCCGTACTTTACTATATTTTCAGAGCAAATTTATGTGTGTTTTCATGTATTTATGTTATATATTGGCTACTACAGGAGTTTCATAGAAGGATTTTCATCCATTGCAGCACCATTGACTAAGTTTACCAAGAAAAAGGTCAAGTTTCAGTTGTCTGATGCTTGTGAGAAGAGTTTCTAGGATTTAAAAAATCGATTCACTTCAGCCCCAGTATTGACCTTACCAAAGGGCATGGATAGCTTCATTGTGTATTGTGATGCTTCTATGATTGGTCTTAGCTGTGTGTTGACGTAGCATGGTAGGTCATTTCTTATACCTTTAGATATCTTAAGACTCATGAGAAGAATTATCCGACGCATGACCTAGAGTTGGTCGTTGTGGTGTTTTCCTTGAAGATTTGGAGGCACTATTTTTATGGGGTGCATGTGGATGTATTCAATGATCACAAGAGCATTCTGTACATGTTCATCTAGAAGGATCTGAATATATGACAGAGGAGATGGCTAGAGCTTCTCAAAGACTATGACAGTATCCTTTATCATCGGGGCAAGGCCAATGTAGTGGTAGATGCTCATAGTAGGTTGTCCATAGAAATTGTGTCCCATGTTAAGGATAGGAAGAAGGATCTGGTGAAGGATGTCCATAGGCTAGCTCATTTAGGAGTTTGCCTTACAAATTCGATGGATGGAGGTGTTATGGTTATGAATAGGTCAAAATCTTCATTGGTAACGGATGTTAAAGTAAGGCAAGATGAGGATCCTATCTTACTAAAGTTAAAAGAAGTTGTCCAAAATCAGATGGTAGAGGTTTTCTCCTAAGGGGGAGATGGTATGCTCTGATATCAAGGCCAATTATGTGTTCCAACTGTGGATGACTTGAGATAGAATATGTTGAGCGAGGTCATGGCTCTTGATACTCTATCCATCTGGGTGCCACCAAGATGTACCATGATCTACAGGAAGTCTATTGATAGAATGGCATGAAGAAGGATATAGTGGAATTTATAGATAATTGTCTGAATTACTAATAGGTGAAGGTTGAGCATCAGATACCTGGGGGTATGCTTCACGAGTTGAGGATTAAGAAGGTAGCTTCTGCGAAAGTTTTATGGAGAAATCAGCTTGTTGAGGGAGCTATGTGGCAAATTGAAGCCGATATGATGGCTATATACCCGTATATTTTCCCTTCTGTCTCAATTCCATCAAGAGGTATTAGTTTTCTCCTTAGTACCCTATTTGGTTTCATATAAAGATCACGACTATTAGTTCCTTTCATACGCCCCAGAACTACGCGCCAACGTAGGTTGATTCTATTATATTATGGGGACCTCCTTTGTGAGCTATCCCCAGCCCGAATGGCCCCTTTCACCTTGATATCAATTTCATGGTAGCTTCCCTAGCCCTGGCAAGGTTTTGGATGGCTCTATCCACTTGAGAATAATAGTCGGGACCACGTAAGCTCTATCGTGGTATGTCAGTTAAGTGACGAGTCTCCCACTGTCTATACCATTCGAATTTGCATAACCATTACTCATGATAATTATCGTATGTATGCATGTTCAAGAAGCAAGGTTTGATATTAAATGCCACAAGTGTTGATTATAGACTTTTTTGAAAGAGTTAATTAAGTCTAGGGGCTGTCAACGAAATACTCTGAATTAATTCAAGGAGCAACTAGAGTTAAAGCCGGATAATCATGCGATACTAGGCTTTGTAATGGTTTTAGTATGAAACTATTAATTGTCGTCTCACATATTAAAATTGCATGTTCATGGCCTTCCGAACCTCTAAACACGACAAACTAGCCTCACTACTACATTGTTAAGCGAGGATGTTATTTGTATTTACGTGGGAAATTCAATTACGTGGATGTGGTTACGTGGATATGATTAGGGACTCTCGTACTTCTAATCATTCGACTAAATTTAGCTTCACAACTATCTTAGTGTTCATGAATTTGACTAACACTCTAGTGCTATGGTGAGAGTGGCGCTCCAGAGGTGTTAGAAGTGCAGAAAATTGGCTAAGTCCTTGGTTAGATAGATGGGGTGGTGCACCAGGCCTATCATGGAGCTACTCTTCAAAGGAAATTTGACTAACTTTGTGGTGAGATAGGCAGGGCAGCGTGCCAGACCCATTCTGGATCTGAAATTGCTGATTTTAAAGCTAAGTGGTTGAGGGCAGAAGCGCCATTTGAAGGCTCGACTATAAATACATCCTTTAGGGCATTTGTTAGGCATCTTTTGATCATTTTTTTATTTTTTATTTCATTTTTGGAGGCTTGTATGCAATATGGAAGGAAGACAAGTTCTATACTAGGTTTGTTCTCTTCTTTATTATGTTACTTTGTATGATGATGATTAAGCATTTTTTTTCACTTGTCTATTAGTGCCTAAACCCATACTCTAGGGTTTTGTCCATGATGGATGGTTGATTGTTTGAAAGATTAATTTAATCTAGATTAGATTCTTTATTAATGGTTGTTTGTATTTACTTGTTTTAATTGCTTATTTATGAGACTGATTACCTTGTAAGTAAACTTATTATCTTTTGATTGAACTTGGGAAAGGGAATCAAAAAGGTTAAAGGTAAATACAGAATAGGAATTCCAAGACCCTTGAACCCATTGTTGAGAGGATAGAAGTTGTTGTTGAGGATAGCGATATAACTTTCAACCCTATTTAGTTGAAATACAAGTAGGCATAATATCGTTTCATATTTCTCCTATGACCATAGGGATATAGGCATTAGGGTTCATGAGATAGTTCTTGGATGCCAGGGATTGTGGCAAGGAATGAGATAGTAACTTGCAACTTGCAACCATAGAAAGAATTGTTATAGTAAAATCACGTCTTGAAAACTCAACCTGAAACTGCAAAGTGCAATTTCCCTAGATTTTAATCCTCATCTGAATTAAAACACAATTTGCAACCATCTTTAGTTATTTTTATATTTAAAGTTTTAATAGTTTAATTATCTAAATCATTCCCCTTTTTCAACAATTTGATAGAATAATGAAATAAAAATCAACCTTGACAATTAAACTGACAAGTCTTTGTGGGTACGATAGTCGGGGCTTCCACACCTAAATTACTTGACGACCATGTGCGCTTGCATGCGCTTGGGCGACACCAAGTTTTTGGTGCCATTGCTGGGGAATTGAATATTGTTTGATCATTTGTAGGTTAGAAATTTATTTCGCTTTTCTGTATTTTATGTTTGTTTCTTTATTTTTGTGAAGTTTACAAGGTTGTGTGCTCAATGTATGCCAAGTACGAGAAATCAAGAATCACTTTGGTTTTTCTTGATCCTGAAATTGAGAGAACCTTTTGAAGATTGATCATGGAGAATAATCAGCAGGCGCAGGAAATAACCAAGAGAGAGTTCCGGTGTTGAACTTTTCTAGGCTGGAGTTGGAGAACGCTTCTAAAGCAATCGTCAAGCCAGCTATCACTAAGAACTTTGAGCTGAAGGAAGGGACCATGTGGTTGGTATAAAACACTTGCCAATCTTAGGGCAAGCCACAGAGGATCCCCACAAGCATCTGATGACATCTGTGGAGCTGAACGAGAATTTCCAGTACCAGAATGTGTCAAATGAATATGTCAAACTGACCTTATTTCTGTCCTCACCGATTGGTGAAGCCAAGGAGTGGCTTCAAAATAAGCCAGTAGGTTCCATCACTACATGGGAGACTCTTTCCAACAAATTCATCAACAGATTTTTCTCTTCAAAGAGAATAAGGAGTTGAGAGGGAAGATCTCTGGGTTTGTGCAGAAGGATGGTGAAACCTACACTCAGGCATAGGAATGTTACAAGGGCTATTTGAGAGATTTACCGCACCACATACAACCTAAGGAGATAATTGGGCACAACTTTATAGAGGGTCTGAAGCCCGAGTCAAAGATCCTACTTGATTCTACTACATAGGGATAGATTCTGTCCAAAAGCTATGATGAAATTGAGGCTCTCTTGAACCTTATATCAGCGGTAATAGGATTATCAGGACTCAGGCAGAGGATTCGCATCAATTAAAGTGTCAGGGAAGCTTGAGGTAGATGGTATTGCGGAAATTAGAGCAAATATTATCTAGCTAGTGAATGTGATAAGCAAATTTGTGACCATCCCAATAGGGAAGAAAGTACAATAGGTATATCAGCTACGGAATCCACCACCATCATATGAAGTATGTGGAGAAGGCCATGCATACTCAGATTGTCCACTTAACCAAAAATTTGTATTTTTGATGGGCCAACAAAATCGTGGTGGAGGTTTTGCAGGTAATGGCTATAATGAGTGGTACTGGAATGCAACAAATCCCTTAAGGGGAGGGAATCAGAACTTCCAAAGACCCTAGAATGGTTATCCAAGGCCATAGGGCAAACGATTGTGCAGTTCTCTTGAGGAGACGATGAAGCAATGAATGGTACAATAGACTCAGGTAGTGAATGAGATGCAAAAGTCCATCCATGAGCTTGAGTGGAAGACGGGGCAATTGGCCCTGCAGTAGAGGAACGGACCGAAAGGGGCACTTTCGAGTAACACGAGAAGAACCACAAGGAAAATGTGAGAACAATCTCTTTGCACAATGGTAAAGAGCTGGGTAAGGTGATCCCAGAGAAAAGAAGGTTGATGAGAAGGTTGAAAAATCCAAGAGGGAGGTCGGGGAGTCAAGCAACTCACAACCAAAAGTTATAGTAGCTAGAACACTGCCCACGTTCCCACAGAGGTTTCAAAAGTAGGAGGATACAACTTGCAAAAAGTTTCTTGACTTGTTGAAGTAGGTACATGTCCGGCTGGTTCGGTATATGTAAAACCGACACGCAAGTGCACGTGGTCAAACAAGTAATAAAGTGGCTAAGTAAGCCAAGGATCGATCCAAGGAGACTCAGGATAAGTAAAATTGCCTAAGTACACTATTTTCTTATCTTACTTCTAATTATGCTAACAACAGCGTAACCAACAGTTAAATAAGTTTTTGTTTATAAAATATATATATACTAAAACTATTAACAATTATTTACTGTGAATTTAAACTATGGATATGAGCATGCCAAGGTTAAGAACAAGTAATGAATTCGATTATAATAATAATTTGGTTAATCTCTTCTTCATGTTGCTAGCCAAGAACATTAGCCTAGAAATTAAAACTCTCGTATTTAATTTCACTTTAGAATCATAAACCATCCGTCTACATTTCTGTGATCAAATGCAATTTATGAACTAGCAATACTATTCCGGTTCCTAAACTGACTAATACGGCTTTCAAGTATATTTCTATCAGGAAAGCACATCAAAACCCAATTTTCCCAAATCAAGTTAAGAACAATACCCTATTTATTCACAACTTTCCAATTTCTTTCTCTCTCGAGTGAAATTGGACTTTTTAGATGTACATTAATGTCGGCCACACACTAATGCAGTAAGAACAAGAATCAATAGAACAACATAGAAGAAGAAGAAGAAAACCATAAAATTAATAATCAAAATTCATCACAAATGTTCATAACCTCAGCAAGGAAGAGAATTAACCACTCATTTGTGGATTGATCATCCTAAAACAAGTGTAAATCATGCATACAATTGATAGAAAGAAGAAAGGAAGAGAAGAAATCCCTTAGCTTTTTCGTCCCTCAACTACTCCTAACCCACGTCCTAGCTCCACCAAGTCTGAACTAATTAAAATAAACCTAAGTGTGCTATTTATACTAGTGGGAAATTTTTCCCGAAATAACAAGCAATGTGTCACGGAGGCCATCGCAGAGCACTGCCTCCGTGACACAGCATGGACGCGGACCCTCTCTGGAATTCCAGGGTCCGGTAAAATAGCCTCAACGTGGCACGGAGGCCAACGCGGAGGTCTATCTCCGTGCCACGGAGCTGTCGCGAGGCCACACTGGAATTTGCCATTTAATTTCCTCTCCAGGAAGTGTGCCTCCGCGATGGTAGCGTGGCACGGCTCCATCGCGGAGCCCCTATACTTTGTGCATTCCAATGTCTTTTCCACGTTCGCATCAGAGTCCAACTCCGGGATTGTTCCAACACGCATTTTAGCTCCTAAAAATCATATTTACCTGCAAAACAAATGCTAATCATGTTGGTTAGTATAAATTCACATTTTATTACCAATTACATGAGAATATATACACATTGCACAACAAACAAGACGAAAAGGATACGTTTGAGTATCACTTGGGCATATAAATCTGCCCAAGATCACTTACCCCACACTTAAATCCTTGTTCGTCCTCGAACAACACATACACAGCTCATGCAAATTACATCCCAACCTTTGTCACTATGGTGCAACAATTCACACTACGGTCATACCGATTATTCAATTTTTGCAAATCATCAAGAAAACATGCATGGTCTTACAATGCAATGACCTTTCATACATCTAGACTTCCTAGACTTTAAGAATTGACTCTCGAGATCAGAAAACTCATGCACATTAGCTAATCAAGAAATCCGACACGAAAATCAATCTTTCATCAAGCATGTGCCCTCACAACTCAAGAGAGTCTTCCCCTTTTTGTTCATGCAACACACAAACATTCAAGTAGGGGCATATAGAAATTAATTTCACTCTCTCTCCCAAAAGAATTCACATGCATCATGTCATGACCCATAGGCTTGCCCTTAGTGTATTACTCCACTAATATAAAGAAATGCAATGTAAGATCACGTAGGACTTTAATGGGTTGTAATGGAAGCTATGGAACTAGTATGTATATTGGATTAGCCAATAATAGTCGCTAGCATCCTTAAGCGCCTTTTCAACATATTCCCATCGACTCATGGATAACTTTTCTTCTTTTTTTTTCTCTTTTTCATCCACTCATGTTGGTTTCCTTTCGTACAGCCCATTTCATCAAACACACTTGACACAAAACAAAGGGTGTTCATGTACCCGCAATATCATTTAATTATAACAAGTGCCTCTTCAACCTCATCTTTTCTTTCCTCACTTTGCTTTTCTTTTTCTTTTCACTCTTCTTACTCTTTGACACTTTGGGAAAAATTTTCTGTTCTTCTTAAGCGCTTAAGAGTTTTGTATAGACTTTACGGCTAATGAAAAGAAGGAATAAACCTTAGTTTATACATTTTTGGACAAAAGAAAGAAAGAAACGGCTAAAGGCTCAACGGGCTGACTAGGGTATACAATCACATAAAAAGGTAGAGTATGACAAGAAAGAAAAAATAGAAACTCTCAGTTAAAACAAAGAAATGCCTACATCCTTTCCAACACTACACCTCCTTCATTTCGTTTCGTATACACACCAGGCAAGTTCAAGACACTTCACAATAGCATGGAATAACAATACCTCACTTCACACACTTCATGCACATGCTCGAATCAAGATGCTTTCACAGACTCTTTAATTAGCCAATTGCATGAATTCAAAAATTAAGCCTCAATCATACCGAATCAAATTCTAGAGCCTAGGTAACTCAACATATTTACAAGATTGCATGCTTTCAAACGAATCACTTTCACATTTGGAACATCAGTTACAACACGCAACGAAATTTTGCAACCATAAAGCAACTACAGGTTCATTGATGCAATCCACCAAAGAAAAACTGAAAACAAATTAAAATCCTACTCCTATCGGCTACATTTTCCTTAAGACGGTCGTCATCCATCCATCATAGGGAACGGTCACTAACTATGACATCGGTTCAATGGGACTATTCTCGGTAAAAGAACCAAAAACAAACTCCGAGAAACCCAAAATAAAAACCGAAAAATTTTGCAACACATCGATCATTTCGATAGAAAAATATTTACAAAAGATTTTGATAAGTGCAAAATATTTTCGCAAAAATTTTGAAAAAAATATCGATCATTTTGATATACAGAAATATTTACAAAATATTTACCTTGGCAACCATAACTTTTCATACACACATCAGTAACCACAAAAATATATATGGATACACACAAATCAGTTCACAGCAGGGTAGCACAAACATATATACAAACCAAGGAAAAAGCATACAGCAGATTAGAGCCTAAGTCCCAGCACCTATCTACTCCCCACCCCACACTTAAATCGAACATTGTCCCCAGTGTTCACAAAAATACAAAGCAAAAAATTTTGGGTGGTGGAACTCCCTGCTCAGTCGAAATATTCGACTTCTTCATCTGGTGCTGCTGCCTCGTTGCCCATGTCTGAGTCAGCTCCATCGTCGTCATCGGACTCCACATCGGAGTCCTCCCGACGTGTTTCCTCGTCAGTAGGGACATCGTCATCAGTAGGCTCAACGAAGGTTGGTCCCACCCGACATAAAGCTCTGGCGTTCTCGCCAAATGGGTAATCCAGCTTCAACTGCCATAATTCTTCCTCGGTGGCTGGTCTCCCACCAATCCGTAGCTGAAGCATCTGCATGCCGAACATACGTGCCATGTACTGATCGTCACGATCATGTCGCTCGCCCAAAGTCAGCACTGGCCCGTGTGTGGTGTCAGGGGCCTTAGTTTTTGTCACATCGAGGGCCCTCCGCTCCAACTGCGGGATGTAATCCAAAGCCTCTTCCTCGACATCGAGGCCTCGGAGGAAAGTGGTGATGAGTCCGCCAAACCCGTATCTGTGGCCCTGGTGTAGTCTGGCTCTCTTCATGGCGGATATAATGACCGCCCCAACATTAA
Source organism: Datura wrightii (assembly GCA_035772735.1). Taxonomy (NCBI): domain Eukaryota; kingdom Viridiplantae; phylum Streptophyta; class Magnoliopsida; order Solanales; family Solanaceae; genus Datura; species Datura wrightii. The sequence goes on from JASDFA010000007.1 coordinate 107,078,526, forward strand.
TCTCAAGCCCTTTCATAAGGGCATACACCAAGCAGACACGATCCCGAGTCACATCCGTCATGTGAACTCCCGGGATTAAGCAAGAACACACAATCTTCAGCCATATCCTGGCCTCCCTGTTCATCTGCGAATAAGGCAGAGTCTGGTGGTAACCCCTCTCCTTATGCCTAGTCCATCGGGCTGTGGATCGAGCCCCACACAATGTACGTCTGATATCGGCGTATGGTGGGGTGATGTTTAGCTGGCGGAGAACGTGAGCGTCTGTGTCCCGCGCTCCAACGATGGCATTGAACTACTGGGGTTCCAGAGTAACAATCTACCCTCTGATTTTTATTGTGTGGCTTCTGATGGCCGGGTTCCAATTTGCGTAGAACTCCCGGACCAAATGTAGGTTGCACTCCTTGGGCTCCTGGAATATAAAGCTGAGCCCAGCTGCTTCAATCCTCTGCACAATACGAGGGAACTCCTGTGCTAGTGGTTCCCGTGCAATATGTTCCTCCGGGAAGTACTTGCTCTCCTTATGCTTAGCATACCACTTCTTCCCTTCCTCGGTTACCCACCTTGTTCCGTATTGGCGGCATTGGCCGCGCGGAACAGCTGGTGCAGCTGGGACTGTGGTGCCCATTCTCATTTTTTTCATCCCGGTGCCTGAGGTAGAAGCACCCTTGCCCTTATCTTGCCTACTCGCCATTGTACCTGTCAATATACATAAACAAGCACAAAGTTAAGCTATAAACATGTTAACTTTGGCTAAGGTCGGGTTACACAATGTTTACCCCACACTTAGGCCTTAGCTACTTTTATAAAACTACGGCAAGGATAACTCTACTTACACCAAAACAATCAACTATACAATTTATGCTTAGTGCATTCACAAAATTTTCGACAGCATAACGCTTAGCGTACTACTCAGACTTCATACAGCTAATTCCAATCCTACTATCGCTAACAATTCAACCATCGCACAAGCAATAAAAACAAAAACTAAAAACAATGACAAAAACATTCTATATACAAACGAATACAAATAATCAAACCAATTTACACAATTTTCGCACTTTCCCAAAAATTCGAGAATTCGTCGTCTTAACATTGATACAATATTTACAATGACTTATCTCAATTTACAAACACACCCCGGCATCTAATTTACTGAATTATCAAGTCACCCAAGTCAAATTCAACAACCCATGCCCTAGAATACAATTCTACAATCAAATTCGAATTATTTACGTAATCGATAAGTTCAAACGCTAATTAGAACAATCCGAACATTTATCCATCACAAATAACTCAACATCATGTTAAATTTCTACTTAGGGTGATATATCTCACCTCGCATGCCCAAAGTCGACTAAAATTGCCAAAAATTTAAGAGAAACGAGGAAAACATACCTTTGAATTGAAGAACCAAAGAAACTTGACGATTTCCTTGCCTAGTAACGTGGCACGGTGCTTGGGGAGGGGGAAATGGGTGTTTTGGTCGCGGAAGGGAGAGGGAATGGGGAGATTTGGGCGAAAATCGGGGGTTTATTTAAAGAAAACACGCGGGTCACCCAGCAACCCGGTATGACCCGGCACCAAATGTAAGGCAACGTGTCACGGAGGGTAACGCGGAGCCCTTCCTCCGTGACATGGAGCCAACGCGTTGGCTTACTGGAAATTTTAAAATAAATCCAGATTTTTCCTTCAACGTGTCACGGAGGGTAACGCGGAGCCCTTCCTCCGTAACACGGAGCCAACGCGCCAGTGCACTGTTTCTTCCATTAAATTATTTTTTCATACCTTGCCTTATTCTTCCCAATTCCATGCATATTTCTCTCCGTTAGACCTGAAAATCACCTCACGAAACAAAATTGGTTAGATTAAAGATTTCCCTAACTAAAATGAAAAATATTAACTAAAACAAGAATCTAAACCTAATCAAGAAAAGAAAAATAAAAATAAAAATTATTTACATTAAAAAAAAAAAGAAAGAAAATATTTTTCACGGGTTGCCTCCTGTGAAGCGCCTGGTTTACCGTCGCGGCTCGACGTACCAAGTTTCACCGCTTTTTCCTCCGCCTTGAGGATATGAATCTCACCCCAAATTTCTTCTCTAATTTCCTCTTATGCTCCAGGGGTGGTGGTGAAAAATTGTAAGGACCAAACAGTAGGTGTTGCCTTTTTACTTTATTGGCCCTCAAGTAAGCGAAGTCATTTTGTCTCTCCGCGTTGGCAAATTTCAAAATATATGGTGCTTGGACCTCCTCTAGACATTTCTCTATAAGCTTGGAAGACTCTCTTTCTATGTTGTCAACCAAATTTAACGTCGAAAAATGCGTAGAGTGTGGTCCAATACACCTCAACTCTGAAATTGCATTTTGCTTGACCTCCTTACTTGTATACTCCTTCTCAACATCGACATCTATTTCTCCATTAAGGTTAAATGGGAGATATTCTTTCTCTTCTTCCATGAATGGATTTTCTATAGGTATGAGCCGATCACGGGGACACTCAAGAGATTCTAATTGTTGGGCTTCATCCAAAAATTCACCCTTGTATTCCTCTTGTAGTTCCTCTTGAATATCAGCTAAAACTGTCACCTGCGAATTATCACAAGCTTCAGCCTCAGCACACATCTCCGTGAGTTTGACGCTCATCCTGCTTACAGCCTCGACATTCTCCTTTTGCTGAATTATCAATTCTGCCACCGACTCCTTCATTGCTTCTGATTGCTCCAGGAGTTGTTTCATCATGTCCTCTATTTGAACTTGGCGTCCCAAGTCCTCATTTTCAACATGCCTATATTCAGCAAAAACAACAGAATGATCATAGCGGGGGCTTGGGGGAGGGGAATATGCCTTTGGACAATCACCCCAATGGCCATATTGACACCCACATATATTGCACGTGTTACAGTTTTGCCACAAGTGGTGTCCTCCGCAATTCATGCAAGATTCGCCGAAATATGCGTATCCACCATTTGTATTCCAAGTTGTAATGTCAATGAGGGTATCCGAAAGAGAGAAAAATTAAAATGAACAAAGAATTAAAACAAATACTAAGACCAAGTTGTCAACACTTAAGAAAATAAAACAAAAATACAGAAAATTTACACTTAACACAATTTCACCAATTGCCTAGTCTCCCCGGCAACGGCGCCAAAAACTTGTCCGGCTGGTTCGGTATATGTAAAACCGACACGCAAGTGCACATGGTCAAACAAGTAATAAAGTGGCTAAGTAAGCCAAGTATCGATCCAAGGAGACTCAGGATAAGTAAAATTGCCTAAGTACACTATATTCTTATCTTACTTCTAATTATGCTAACAACAGTGTAACCAACAGTTAAATAAGTTTTTGTTTATAAAATATATATATACTAAAACTATTAACAATTATTTACTGTGAATTTAAACTATGGATATGAGCATGCCAAGGTTAAGAACAAGTAATGAATTCGATTATAATAATAATTTGGTTAATCTCTTCTTCATGTTGCTAGCCAAGAACATTAGCCTAGAAATTAAAACTCTCGTATTTAATTTCACTTTAGAATCATAAACCATCCGTCTATATTTCTGTGATCAAATGCAATTTATGAACTAGCAATACTATTCTGGTTCCTAAACTGACTAATATGGCTTTCAAGTATATTTCTATCAGGAAAGCACATCAAAACCCAATTTTCCCAAATCAAGTTAAGAACAATACCCTATTAATTCACAACTTTCTAATTTCTTGCTCTCTCGAGTGAAATTGGACTTTTTAGATGTACATTAATGTCGGCCACATACTAATGCAATAAGAACAAGAATCAATAGAACAACATAGAAGAAGAAGAAGAAGAAAACCATAAAATTAATAATCAAAATTCATCACAAATGTTCATAACCTCAGCAAGGAAGAGAATTAGCCACTCATTTGTGGATTGATCATCCTAAAACAAGTGTAAATCATGCATACAATTGATAGAAAGAAGAAAGGAAGAGAAGAAATCCCTTAGCTTTTTCGTCCCTCAACTGCTCCTAACCCACGTCCTAGCTCCACCAAGTCTGAACTAATTAAAATAAACCTAAGTGTGCTATTTATACTAGTGGGAAATTTTTCCCGGAATAACAAGCAACGTGTCACGGAGGCTATCGCGGAGCACTGCCTCCGTGACACGGCGTGGACGCGGACCCTCTCTGGAATTCCAGGGTCCGGTAAAATAGCCTCAACGTGGCATGGAGGCCAACATGGAGGTCTATCTCCGTGCCACGGAGCTGTCGCGAGGCCACACTGGAATTTTCCATTTAATTTCCTCTCCAGGCAGTGTGCCTCCGTGATGGTAGCGTGGCACGGCTCCATCGCGGAGCCCCTATACTTTGTGCATTCCAATGTCTTTTCCACGCTCGCATCCGAGTCCAACTCCGGTATTGTTCCAACACGCATTTTAGCTCCTAAAAATCATATTTACCTACAAAACAAATGCTAATCATGTTGGTTAGTATAAATTCACATTTTATTACCAATTACATGAGAATATATACACATTGCACAACAAACAAGACGAAAATGATACGTTTGAGTATCACTTGGGCATATAAATCTGCCCAAGATCAGTACACATTAACATTCAATTTGTGGAGCTTTTGCAGGAAGTTCCAAAATATGCTATGTATCTGAAGAACATTGTGACCAACAAGAGAAGGTTAATAGAGTTTGAAACTGTGGCTCTTATAGAAGAGTGCAGTTCTCAAGTTCAAAACAGGATTCCTAAAAAGCTGAAGGACCCCGTGAGCTTCACCTATCCTATGGTGGTTGGAGACAGGGAAGTTGGTTCAACCTTATTTGATTTGGGTGCGAGCATCAATTTGATGCATGCATCCTTGTTCAAAACTTTAGGGCTAGGTGAACCACATCCTACTGGAGTGACTCTGTAGCTTGTTGATCGATCTCTAGCCTATCCTGATAGCATAATAGAGGATGTCTTGATAAAGGTGGCACCTTTCATTCTTCTGGTGGACTTCATAATCCTAGATTATGAAGCTGATGCAACAGTTCTCCTTATTTTGGCTAGAGGATTTTTAGCCACCGCTGATGCCATCATATAGGTAAAGACGGGCAAGATTTCTATGAAGATGGATGGTCAAGAGGCAGTTTTCGAGGTGTTTAGATCAACAAGGATGCCTCCTTACTAGGAGAACTTTACAGTTAAGCCAATAATAGAACCTGGAGGAGGTAATCAGTTAGTTGAGCAGCGTGGGCTGTATGAAAGTCCAACAAATTGTTAGTTTGGTCACCATTTCACTCGAATGAAGGAGTGAATGTGACCATAGTCATGCCCTAATATTAAATCAGGTGTTGCATAGGAGTCAATCCATGAATGTCGTACCACGACTATAACTAAGGCGCTTGGTGGGAGGCAACCTATCTGTCTAACACTTTTACATTTTTCTTTATTTCGTGGAGATGAACAGAGCTTTGGAGGTAGAAAGAGCTGGAAAAATATACTGAAAGGTTCAGTCTAAGGTGAGATACTTGATGTGGGGCACTAGGTGTTAAACTCTAGAAGAAAAAAATATGACAGGTTGGTGCTACAGGTGGCTCACTGCATCAGCCCCAGTCCCTGAAGAAAAACATTTTCTAAGACTGTAGGGCTATGTAGGTGGCAGTGCACCAGGGTTGTTCTGGCCGATAATTTTATGGTCAAGCCGGTCAAGTTTGACCCAAAGACCTTAAAATTACCAGAAATCCATGCCCCACACCTTTATTTAAATTCCCACCTATCCTTTTCCATCAAAAAGTTGAAAAACAAAAAGCAGAAATCCTCTCTCCTCTCCCTCTTAAACCTGTAACTCCCTCTTCCCTTCTCCCTTCCATTGTTGTCTTCTCCAAGGTTTGGTGAAGTTTCCCTTCTCAACTCAAGTAAGTATTTTCTTCTCTCCTATTTAGGTAATGTTTAAAGCATGCTCCCACACCCTTCTTCCCAAGATTAAAGACCTACATCACAATTGTTGGTGAAAAGCTTAAGTTTCACATTGTGGGTTTCATGAGCTTTAATGTCTTAAATTTTTCCATGATAATGTGTATCCTGCTTGGGTTAAAATATTTTTGGTTGAATATAATGATTTAAAGTTATGGTCATGAATGGGGATGATTATTAGAATTCATGAATTTTTGTGGGAGATGCATTAATTATAGAGAGAGAAAGTACATGGTTATTAAATTCTTGAATGGGAATAAGTCTTGAGTTTTTGAAATTCATGTAAATTCATTATTGATGGTAGTAAATTGTTTGTTAGATTGTTGAATGAATTGAATGATGTTACTTCCATGTATGAATTGCTTGAATTAATAATTAAAGGAGGGAAAGTGAGAGGGATGGCCAATTGATGGATTTTCGGAAAAAGTTAAATATGAAGGGAGAGTTGAAAGATTCATGAACGTGGTTGTAGTTAGAGTTGGTGAATAAATTGGTATTGTTGAGATTGGATGATGATGGGAAAAGTCTTGAGTACCCTATTGGACAAAGTCTCACCATTATGCTAGCGAATTAAGTGTGGAGTCAATTTTACACCTTTAACACTTAATTAGTTAGCCTTGTTATTCACGAACTAATCTTGTAAATTTCTTGATTCTTGTTTGATAGTTTCCATGGCACAAAAAGGAAACAAGGAATGGAGTTTGAGGTTGCAGGCAAAGGTATAAAGAGGCTCCAAAAAGGTACAAAGGGAGCTAGTTCATCTGCAGCCAAGGCTGGCCCTGCTAGACGATTTGGAGCACAGGCTGTAAAGCCTCATGGGCTTAACTGGTTCAACTCGCAAAAGGAGGCTAAGTATGCTCCTAAAAATTGGATCGATGAGGGCCGCCTGGCGCTTGAGTTTCTAACCATCATGGAAAAGCTCCGTGAGTTGGGGGTTGGATACATCTTTGTTGAGCTGGAGGAGTGCAACCTCACTATGCAAACTAGGATACATCATTTGGAGAAAGCACCAAAGTGAAAATAAAGGGTCAGGTGGTGCGGTTCACTTATAAGAGGTTCAATGCTTTCCTTGGCACACCCACAATAGACTTTTCAGAGTACTTTATCTTGCTTGTGAGGCCTCCTTACTGCAACATACGTCACACTCTATGTGGTAAGCACTCATCTGCCTGATGGGTAAGGGACCCCAAGGGCACTCACTCCACACTTGTGTTCTCCTACTTAAGTAAGGAGGCGAAAGTTTGGGTGAAGATAGTTTATGTTGTGTTTCTTTTGGGGACTCACATGATAGAAGTCACTAGAGAGCGGGTTGTGCTTGTCTACATGCTTATAAAAGGGATACCAATTAACTTTGTTGTGGTGCTTTGGGATATTGAGGAGATCATGAGACAACTGTAGGTAGAAATATTCTTGTGGCAGTCTTTTGACCCATTTTTTGTGAGAGACATGCATTGAGAAAGAAGTGGCAGAACTTCATATACCTCTAACAGGGCACCTGGTAGGGAAGATGATAGATGTTACAAAGATGAATGAGACCATCACTTCAACAACTCTTATCCACACCATAAATGACCGTTCGGCTCTTGATAAAAGCTGGCAAGGTTGGATATTTGGTATGCTTGACTTGTAGTTGAGGATAGGAGGCCGACTTACAATAGATAAGGAGATGGAGGCCCTTGAAGATAGATACCCACTCACGGAGAGTGTCACGCAGATGTGTAGAGTGGGACTTTCCTTTGAGGAGCCACTTGATGATGATGATACCACGGTGCTCACTAACGGAGTTGATGATCTAGAAAATGATGAGGAGTAGGATGATGCTACTACGGGTGCCATGCAAGTTGATGGCGATGATGATGAGGATGAGGATCAGGATTACAATCTTAATGATGATTCTTAGTGGGCCAAGAAGTTTCTTTTACCCTACCTTTTGATATGATTGTGTGTGCACTGAGGACTGTGCACTTTTTAAGTGTGGGGTGGAGGAAAGATTCCTATTTGTTCTTTGACTGCTATATTTGTAGTAGGTCGTAGCACAGTGTCATTCCCTATAGTAGTAGCTCTATGATTTTTTAGGTCTTGGTTTGTTAGAGTTAGGATGATGTTGATGACTCGTGATTCCTTGGAATGTTTGATACCCTGTTTGTCTTTAATAGCAGAGATTGTTAGTTTTTAGTTTAATTTTTTTTAGTTTTTGTTAGTTTTTTAGAGTCTAAATGTTGTTGGTCAAGGGTGAGTATGTCCATTGAGCTTTGTTTGAAAATTGTTGAATTTGGCACACTTCACGGAGCCTTTGATTTTTCTTACGGCCTTGGTTCTTTTTCGAAGGAGAGTTCTTTGAACCGGATAATTTTTAAATTTTAGAGTCAGTGTCGCCGTAGAGTAGTGATCCTTTCCTATGATAGATTGATGATGACTGTCTTAAGGAAATTTCATCACATTTTTTTTATTTTTTAGGATTGAGTCATATATTTATTCACTTGTATGCTTATGACATTCTACTTTGCTGCTATGCTAGAGTCAATAAAGTGGTTATCTTGAATGCATAAGTGAGGAATCCATGAGAGACACACATATCTCTTTAATTAGACTCAAAATGATTCTTAGGGCTTAATAATGAAAAAAATTCCATTCAATATGATTGTGTGCATGTGTAGCTGTAGGAAACCGACTAGATTCTTGATTGCCATGAGAGGTGAACAAAATTGTCTTGTGTGTACATATTGCAGCATCTACACTTACCTTAGTGTATTGATAACATCCAAAATATATCCTTTATCCAAAGAATATACACGGCTGAAGTATCAAAATAAGTAACCCGATGGGTGTCGGTGTCGAATCCCACTAGAACTAGTGAATGATAGTGACAAGTGTCGGTAGCTTGTACCGCGTAGACTTAACATAAAAACAAATAAATTGAGGGGATTGGAATTTGTAGTGAATTATTTTTGGTATTTTAGTGTAATAAAATAGTAAGATCAGCAAGGTTGTCAACAATAATATGAAAGACTAGAGGTGTGGTGTAGATGATATACTAACTAAATAGGGACATGCTAGGTCATCTTATAAGTTTATTTAGTGTAAATAATCCCGGGAAGTGGGTAATTACAACTTTTCAGCCTTATAACTACCTCTTACTAGAGTTTTGTCAAATCTCTGGCCACTATTTAGCTCAACCCGATTAGATTTGGATTAGCAGCTGCACTAATTTCTAGCTATTAGCTACCAATGAGGAGCCAGACTGCAATTTTAGCTATTTCTAGCCCAATTTCACAATCTCCCATCCATACCCATAATAAATTTCTCTTCCAATACTTAATTATTCTTTTATAAGGAACAATCAAGCAAGAATAAATAGACCCATATCATAATCCATGGATCTTCCTTTACAGATTGAAGAGAATCTAATAGATTTACACTTATTTAAACAATATGAAGATGACTCTAGCAATACTCACTCTAATTATGTATTCATCATCACACACCTCTAGTTAATGATTTTGCTACTCATGATTAAGAAATTCAAAAGCACATTCATCAATAAACTCATTGAATTTAATAACAATAGTAGTAAAATCAAATTCACAAATAGTCCCAACAATACCTATACCTTACTATTAAGAAGAAGAAATAGAAAAGAGTACTTTTTCAAAGTCTACCAATCAAAATCTCCTTTTTTCTTCCATGAGAATGTTCTAAAGCTAACAAAGGAAAAATTGATATGATATGCTCTGCTCTCCATGTGCCCTAGTACATAGTACTTTGTCTAGTATTTATATCCAGGAAAATAGGGCATCTTCTATCTCTTTTTATGTGCTAGAAAATTTTACCTCTGAGCATCATTCTAGAATCGGCGGAGACATCGGAGATTCGCCTGTTCAAATTCGTGAACCGCCGGGTGTCTTATCTGAGCGATCACTCAACTCCAATGAGCATCGACTGTTCATCCAGTGTTTAGCCAATCTCAATCTGTGAACTGCTGGATCTTTGTTCATTATTCCAAAAAACCAGGTGTCTTTCGGTGACTAGACCAGCAAGTCACCGTGGGCAACTTGCAATTCGCCGGTGGCATTTTTCCTCAGAGGCAGTGATAATCGGCGTTTCACCGATTTTCATCAATGGAGCACCGATTTGTTCTCACTTCTTTCTTTTTGCTCCATTTTTTCTCTTTTCTACACATTTAGACATCTGTACACAACAAAAGCAAAGAGGGCATAAAACCCATATAATCAACTCAAAAACTGAGCAAAAACACAAGCTTAAGAGCCTAATGAGTTGGTAAACTACCAACTCATCAAACCCTAAAACTTGAACCATTGCTTGTCCTCAAGTAATGTAATTCTCATTCATTGAACAACATGCCACTTCTACACAAAATTAAACATCACCGATCACCTAAACTATGACAACCCAAAAAATGCTCACCAAGCTCACTGAAAAAGAGAAGTAAATTCCCTAAAAGACCAAAATAATGAAGATGTTTCAATAGGCTACCACTTTCCACCAACAAGGTTCATGAAAGGATTCATTTAGTAAAATAATGGCATTGCTCACCCATGAAATATACGTAGCATCTCAAGTCATAATCTGTGCATATTCAAAGCTTGCCTTAGAGTTTACACTTCTCATGCCCTATTCACACATTAATTCTTAATTCCCTCCTCAAAAAGGAATGATGCCACTCACCGAAATAATAATTCGTATTTTTCTGTCATGTAATCATTGAAAACACACAAGGGATTGTTTGGAAGAGATAATCGTACTCACTCTCCCAAAAGAAATCTTCATGCACACACTTGACCCATAGGCTTGACCTTCATGTAATTCGCCACTAATGTAGAGTAGTTGCACTTAGAATCATTTAGGGCTTGCAGGTTATGATGTAGGCTTGGGTTAAGTGTAGGATGAAAATTTGGTTGTAGTAACTAGATCCTCCTTAATGCTTTCTGTGAACATACTTACCATCAACTCCTTCCACTCACTTCACTTTGTTTCACTTCTTTCATTGTTTCTGACTTTCATTTCTTTAACCACCCTCCTTATAACCCCATTGGATTTCACAATTAGCCTTATCACCTCAATAAGAAACACCGGTTCATACAAATTATTTTTCTCTTTTCGGTTTATTCTTTTGTGAATTTTGACACAATGTGGTGCTACCTCAAACTGAAATTTTATTTTCCCCTTTTTGCACACCCCCAAACTTAGGCTTTTGCCTCATTTCTCATTTTTTTATCACTCCCTGTTTCTTAGGCTTAAAGCCTCATTTCATCACTATCTTGTCACTAGCATTTAGGGAGAATGGGGGCCAAAGAGAAATATTAAGAATGGTCTTAAGACTTGTAATGTTGTTTCCAAAGAAAGGGTCTAAGCTCAACGTTGGCTGACAAGGATCAATGCTCAAGGAGGATATATAAGTGAAGTGGATAGACAAAGGAAAGCCTAAAATCATGTTCTCAATGCAACTACATCTAGTATTTCACCTTGAATAACATTTGGATCAAGTTTTTGACAAGAAGTCATGCATGAGACTCATCAAAAATTCCTCACTATACAAGGCATCACCCCTAAAAGGTCCATAAGAATCATTCTCATTACAAGATTTCAAGTTAGGACATCAAAACAGACAAACACATACGTCAAACAAAGGATTTACAATGTAAGACAAAGAATGCTACGCTATTGTGTCAATATTTGCTCAATATCTTCATTTTCATGCCCTCATTTTAAAATTCCATTTCAATAATTTTTTCGGTGGTGCCTCTCAAAAAAATTCATAAGAGACTCAAAAAACATGATATTTTCTCTTAAGAATGTCTCCACTCAATCTACATTGGACAATGCCAACCCGGTTTGACAAAGAAAATAAAAAAGAAACAAAAGAATGTTCCTCGAAAAAGAACCTAGTCTAAAGAAAACCCTCGGAGTTTTGATTATTACACTACTATTTGCAAAGGCAAAAAAGAGACAAGACTTTGGGTCATTTCATGCAAAATTTCGCAACTTAAAGAAAAAACCCCATTTAATCACTAACCATCATCCCTTAAGAAAATTTTTAGCACCCCAAAAACAAAAATTTCAACATCCCACCCCCAAACTTAAATTAGACATTGCCCCCACTGTGTCCAAAAGAAAAGACAAGAAGGTGAAAGAGGCTTCCTAATTGAGTTAGTGATTGGGCCAGACTTCCAAGTATATGTGGCGGCATCAAAATGCTAAGAAGCCGTCTCTTCAGTCGTAGGTTGTCGTGGATCAGGTAGGAGTACCACAGGTTTCCAGGGCCTGGCACCACTGAATTATTTGGCAAACTGCGAAGCTCATGGTAAGACGTTTTTGCCACTTCGCTTCGAGTGCAGGAAGGATCGACATCATACACCGAGCACATTGGAGGTGGAGAAGGTCGGCTATGATAGGTTTCCTCATCGGATACTATCTCTGAATCACATTAGTATCCCACCCACCAATCATCCGACGGACTTCTAGGTACTTCGGGTTGCGCGAGCATCTCTTCAGGCTCACAAGGGGTTGGTGGCCAGTGGATGGAGGTGCAATGAGCATCCACCTTTTGTCTTAAAGTACCCATTTCTCTTTCAAGGACGTCAATTGTAGAGCATAGGCTTTTCAACTTGTCTTTAGTAGGCTGCAATGCTTTCTTGATAGCAATCTATATCATGGATGGAATAGCCTTGGCTAACCGCATTAGTTGACTCTCATGCATTTTGTCCTTTCATGAAATGTTTAGCAAATCAGGAGGCGTGGAACTAGGGAACTCATCTGTATGGAGTGGGGCAGTTGATGTGTGAGTGGATGCGAAGGTGGTGGTAGGGTCTTGTTCCCTCTATACTTTGCACGCTTCATAACTGGAGCCTCTTTGTCAGTTTTGGTGGCCAATGTAATCACACTATTGTCCTGCACAGTCCTATCCAATGGTTAGAAAAAAGTGCAAGCAGCCTGCATACATAAACATATTCACTAGGTTAGAGAATGGAAATGTTGTGGCTTGTTGCTTGGCCCTTCATTTGAACTGATCGACAATAATTTCCCCCACATTGATGTGTCATGATGCATTATGCAACCAAGGAGAATGGACACTTCAATTGGGACTTCCGATGTATTCTGGGAGGGTATTAACCTCACACAAACCAAGTCTAACCTCATGGGGGCTTCCAATTTTAAATCTTGTCGATGAATGAGGCCCCTACAGATAGCCCATTGTGGTTGAGCTTTTGCAATCAAGTTGGCTAACCATTGGAATTGGTTTTCTTTGTCTTCTACTTTCTTGCGAAATATTGGGTGTGATTGGATCGGCTCATCCCAATAAAGCGAATTGATTGCTTCTGGAGTTACAAGCACCTCTTGCCCTCGCACTCATACCAATGTTAGGCACAAGAATGCTTCAGTGTGGCCCATATGCTTTAGAAGTTGTTGACTTTCTCTATATGATGCATAGAATTCCCACACCAGTTCTGGAAAATATAGGTCAACCAGAATGGTGAATGGACGCCAATTGCACGTCCCAATCTGGTAGTAGATATTTGGGCATGAAGTCTTGAAATATTCTACATCAAATTGGGCTTCTGTATGGATGACACGCTTCTCCTTGGAAGCACCATGATACTCCTCTATTCTTTCCAACTCGAACCGAACCTGTGTGTTGCTGGTGCGCACTGATGCTTGGCTTGTGTGAGAGTGCGGGCAAACAAACATAATGCTACAAATGAAGGTTAGTATTGTGCCATTATTTGTAACTATGGGACAAGGCAAAAAAGAAGACATCAAGTAGGTATGTGATATGCTCAAGTGACAACGGTGACCCATCGGTGAGAGGCGGTTGCATTTTCGTAAATCGCCGATAGCCACAGTGTGTCAGAATCAGTGTCAGGTGCAGCGACATCTCACTAGAAAAGCACCATTGGAGATCCGCTAGCAGCTGTCCTGAGTATATTCCACCCACCATCCACCCCTATATAGATGCAAACCAATCACAATCTTTTCTCTACAAAACGACAAATTTCCCTCAAGAAAGGTGTCAATAAATCTATCATTGGACAATTCTGAGGGGGTTGGCCTTACTCGTATTACAACTGGATACATAAAGACCACAACAAAACCAAATGCACCCACATATCACAGAGAAAGAGCATAAGATACATACAACAAGAGAAAAGCATCACCAATATCATTAGGAACCTTAAAGCATGAGTGATAGAATTCTTACAACCACTGGACTGTGCGTGCTCTACTGCTTGATTAAGCTTTGAGGTGGAATGAAGAATATGAAAGAATTTGGGGGTTTTTTAATTGAAAAAGTGGGGAAGTTGAATGAGTGTTTGGGGTGGTAGTTATTAATAGAGGTTAGGTAGGAAGTAGTGGATCTTTGGGGAGAGTGAAATTTGGGAAGGAAAAAGAGAATAAAAATGAGGGAGTGGAAAATTTTGGGGTGTTTTCAAAAAAAAAAAAGGGGTATTCCACCATGGGGAACATTGGCAATCATCGAAATAGATTGGCGATTCACTGATGGGCTTGCCAGTAACATTACCTATACAATACTCTAGGACCAAGATCAACGGCTAACCGATGCTATGCAGAATGAGTCCGGCATTACGCCGATGAGAAATTGATTCCCGATTCGTTTCCAGGTATACTGGTTAACAGCAGCGACAAACCGACGCTCTACGCCTTGACGTGGAGTTTCGCTGATGGGGCCACCTATTTGTATTGATACCTTCATTTTGCTGATAGGATCAGTGCCCCAGCAGTGATTCACGAAGTACCATCGGTGTTTTGCTAGTTTGGGTCGCCAATGTGCCTTGAATCCTTCAGTGCACTGGACGAGTCGGCACCTAACCGACGTTTCACAAAATACTGCCTGTGTTTCGCCGGTTGCAGTGCTGGACCACCATGCTCCTGCTCTTCCTGGAGTGAACCAACCCATCCTTAAGAAAAACCAAGAACAATAAAACATATAAGAAGAATTAGGAAAAAATAAAAAAAATGAAAGAGGCTTGGGTTGCCTCCCAAGGAGCACCTTATTTAATGTCGTGCACGACAAAAGTCCCTCAAGACCTATAGTTCATCTAGATACACAACCTCTATTCGGCCAACTTCTTCCAACACCCCCAAATATCTTTTAACCCATTGGCCATTTACTTTAAACTTTCTCCCATTCTCTCCATGGAGTTTGATGGCCCTGTTCTCGTACACCTGAGACACCTTAAAAGGACCCAACCATTTAGACTTAAGTTTCCTGGGGAATAGCCGTAGTCATGAATTGAACAGCAAAACCCAATCTCCTGGAACAAAACTAAGTTGCAACACTTTTTGGTCATGATAGTATTTCATTCTGGCTTTGTAAATAGCTGCATTCTCATATGCCTTCATTCTGAATTCATCCATCTCATGTAAATTATGGATGTGGCCTTGGAATGCTCTTCCCTATTTAAGGTTTAAATTTTTCAATGCCCATAAAGCTTTATGTTCTAGCTCAACCGGGAGCTGACATGATTTTCTAAACACCGGCTGATAAGGAGACTTTCCAATCGGCTTTTTAAATGCAGTCCGATATTCTCACAATGCATCATCTAACATCCGCGCCTAGTCAGTTCTGTTCACATTGACTATTTTAGTCAAGATGGATTTGATTTCCCGATTTGAAAGTTTCACTTGTTCGCAGGTTTGCGAGTGATAAGGGGTGGCCACTTTGTGCTTCACACCATATTTATATAGCAGTGCACTGAACACTTGGTTGCAAAAATGAGAACCTCCATCACTAATGATGGCTCTAGGAGTACTGAACTGCGAGAAGATATGTTTCTTTAAAAAGGTTGTTACACTCCTCCTTTCATTATTTGGTAGTGCAACAGATTCCACCCATTTGAAGACATAATCAATTGCCCCCAAAATGTATGTGTTCCAATAATAGCTTACAAAAGGGCCCACAAAGTCGATCCCCCATTCATCAAACAACTCAACCTCTAAGATTGGTGTTAGCGGAAGTTCATGTCTCCTTGAAATATTCCTTATCCTCTGGCATTGATCATATTTCTTCACAAAGTCATGAGCATCTTGATGTAATGTAGGCCAATAAAACCCACAATGTAACACCTTAGTTGTTGTTCGCAGACTCCCATAATGACCTCCAATAGGGGAAGCATGACAAGCCTCTAGAATTGGGGCCATCTCTACTTCTGGAACACCCCGCCATATTAGACCATATGCACAACTTCGGAAAAGGTAAGGTTCATCCCAAAAGAATTTCCGGACGTCATGCTTAAATTTCTTCTTTTGTTGAAAGTTTAAACCTTCGGGTACAATGTTGCTGGCCAAGTACTTAGCAAAATCGGCAAACCATGGTGTTAGATCGTGGGTTGCAGCTAGGATTTGCTAATCCAGAATGACATCATTGATCTCTTCATGTGTTCCTAGATTCCCACTCATCTCTAGGCGCGATAGATGGTCGGCCGCATGATTCTCACATCCCTTATGGTCCTTCACCTCAAAATCGAGTTCCTGCAACAACGAAACCCACCTGATCAATCTTGGCTTAGCATCTTTCTTTACAAATTATATACCTAAGCGCTGCATGGTCCATGTGCACCACCACTTTAGTTCCTAGCAAGTATGCCCAGAACTTTTCAAATGCAAACAGGACAACTAGTAGCGTCTGTTCCGTTACTATATAGTTTGTTTGTGCATTGCTCAAGGCTTTGCTAGAAGAGTAGATCGGATGAAATATCTTGTCTCTTCGCTGACCAAGAAGCGCTCCTAATGCCACCCCACTTTCATCTTACATGAGCTCAAATGGTTTTGACCAAAAGGTGATACAATGATTGGAGAGGAAATCAGCCTTTCCTTCAACTCCACAAAAGCCTGCAAACAACCTTCATCAAAATCAAACTTTGTCTCTTTCTCTAACAGCCAAAATAGGGGATGAGCTATCTTAGAGAAATCTTTAATGAATCGGCGGTAGAAATACGCATTTCCGAGGAAACTCCTAATACCCTTCACGGTACACGGTGGAGGTAACTGAGCAATGGCATCCACTGTGGCTTGATCCACCTCAATCCCTTTTTCAGAAATTTTGTGTCCCAACACAATCCCTTCTTTGACCCTGAAATGACATTTTTCCTAATTAAGGACCAAACTTGTCTCAGTACATCTCGTTAATACCTCGTCTAAATATGTCAAGCAGTCATCAAATGAGTCCCCCACAACTGAAAAATCATCCATGAAGACTTCCATAGTATCTTCCACTATATCAGAAAAGATGGACATTATGCATCTCTGGAAAATGACAAGGGAATTGCAAAGACCAAAAGGCATCCTCTTAAATGCAAAAGTTCCATAAGGACATGTAAATGTGGTTGTTTCTTGATCCTCAGGTGTGATTGAGATTTGATTGTATCCCGAGTATCCATCCAAGAAACAATAGTACTCTTTACAGGTTAGCCGATCTAATATTTGGTCAATAAACAGCACTAGGAAATGATCCTTCTTTGTCCAGGAGTTTAACTTATGGTAATCCATGCAAACTCTCCATCCAATGACTGGATGGTAGCTATCAATTCATTCTTTTTATTACGAACAACCGTGATGCCTCCTTTCTTTGACACACATTGTACCGGGCTTACCCAACTACTGTCTGCGATAGGATATATCAAACCTGCATCTAGACATTTAATAATCTCCTTCTTGACCACCTCTTGCGTTGGTGGATTCAACCTTCTGATGTTCAACTGATGGGCTGCAATTTTCTTGAAGATTTTGTGAGTGCAAATCCCCAAAGGAATACCAATGATATTAGCTATTGACCATCCTATAGCTCGAATGTGCCTTTTTAACACCTCAATGAGTTTATCTACTTACAATGGGGTGAGCTTCATGAAATGATAACGGGAGCATTTCATTCTCCCCTAGGTATACATATTATAGGTGAGTGGACAAGGGTTTGAGCTCCAGTTTTGGGGTCACAATAGATGGCTGTGATGAAGGAGTAGTATGATTCTTTAAATCAAGGTCCAGCTTTCTTGGTGGGAAAGGATAACTTCTTATCTCCTTACACACATGATAAACCTCCTCGAGTTCTTCACCTTTCAAAAGAACATCGGCCATAAGTTCTCCAACAACCTCTTCCTCAATTTCCCACTCGAATATATCATTAACCACAATGGCATTGATTGGGGCTATGTTGTTTTCTTTTTTCTTGAGCTGCCACCTGAGATGCTAATTCGTTCATCCGCTCCTCCAATTGTTGAATTTTGACATCATGAATTTGTACAGTGGTCGTTAGGACTAAGAGTTTACTCCATAAATCTTGAACTCCCTCTTCAGTCGAAAGGACCTTTTCAAGCACCACTTTGAGAGTACTTTCCATATGGGGTGGGACTAATTCATTGCTCTCCTGACTACTATATCGACTGACTGAACATTGTTCCAACATTGGTTTCGATAATAAGCATACTCATAGTCATGGTTAGCTTGGTTGTATCTTGCATGGAAACCCTTCATATAGTTCGTCAACAACTCCATCTGCTTCATCATGACTAGAACCATTGCATCTTTCTTCCCCTCTCTACGCAACATCTTGTCTACTATCTTGATGGTCTCCATGAAAGGAACCCCCTCTGGGTGCCCAAGAAAAATGACTTGTTTAAAAAACCATTGCTCTTATAAAAAAGCTTTCTATTTTTTCAAAATGTAATCACTAGAAGTGCTACTGATAATAACGATACATATAAAAGCATGACCATCCTCTGAAATTGCTTATGAACTACGCACGATACTTTAGTAGCAACCACTGTGGTGTGGAAATAATTCAAGTTAACAATCAACACAAGAATATCAGGCGCTAGTCCCCGACAACGGTGCCATTTTTGATAACGTCCAAAATATATCCTTCATGCAAAGAATATACACGATCGAAGTATCAAAACAAGTAACCCGACGAGTTTCGGGGTCTAATCCCACAAGGACTAGTGAATGATAGTTACAAGTGCGAGTTGAGAAATTGAAGTTAGCTGGCACCACGTAGAGTTAACATAAAAATAAATAAATTGGGGAGATTGGAATTTGTAGTGAATTATGTTTGGTAATTTAGTGGAATAAAATAGCAATATCAGCAAGGTTGTCAACAAGAATGTGAAAGATTAATGGTATGGTGTAGATGATATACTAACTAGATAGGGACATGCTACGTCATCTTATAAGTTCAATTAGTGAAAATAATCTAGGGAAGTGGGTAATTACAGCTTTTAAGCCTTATAACTACCTCTTACTAGAGTATTGTCAAACCTCTAGCCACTATTTAGCTCAACCCAATTAGATTTGAATTAGAAACTACACAAATTTCTAGAAATTAGCTACTAATGAGGAGTAAAACGACAATTTTAGCTATTTCTAGCCCAATTTCACAATCTCCCATCCATACGCACTATTAAATTCTCTTCCAATACTTAATTATTCTTCTAGAAGCAACAATAAAGCAAGATTAAATAGACCTATATCATAGTCCATGGATCCTCCTTTATAGATTGAAGAGAATCTAAATGATTTACACTTATTTAATCAATATGAAGATGACTCTAGTAATACCTACTCTAATTAAGTATTCATCATCACATACCTCTAGTTAATTATTTAGCCACTCATGATTAAGAAATTCAAAAGCACATTCATCAATAAACTCATTGAATTTAATAATAAGAGTAGTAAAATCAAATTCACAAATAGTCTCCAATAATAGTTGTACCTTACTACTAAGAAGAAGAAATAGAGAAGAGTAGTTTTTCAAAGTCTACCAATCAAAATCTCTTTTTTTTTGCTAAGAGAATGTTCTAAAGCTAAGAAAGGAAAAATTGATGTGATATGCTCTGCTCTCTCCATATTCCCTAGTACACAGTACTTTCTCTAGTATTTGTATTCAGGAAAATAGGACATCTTCTATCTCTTTTTCCGTGTTGAAAATTTTTACCCCTGAGCATCATTCCGGAATTGGTAGAGACACCAACAATTCGCTGGTTCAAATTTGTGAACCGCCAGGTGTCTTATCTGAGCCATCACTCAACTCGAGTGAGCATCAGTCATTCGGTGTTTAGTCGATCTCAATCCGTGAACTGCCATATTTTTATTCTTCATTCCAAAAAAGTCGGGTGTCTTTCGGTGACTAGAACGGCAAGTCGCCGCTGGCAACTCGTGATTCGCCATTAGTATTTTTCCTCATAGGGAGTGATAATCGGCCTTTGACCGGTGTTTCACTGGTTTTCAATGGTGGACTGCCGATTTGTTCTCACTTCCTTCTTTTTGCTCTTTTTTTCTCTTTCTACACATTTAGACATCTACACACAACAAAAGCAAAGAGGGCATAAAATCCATATAATCAACTCAAAAACTAAGCTAAAACTCAAGCTTAAGAGCCTAATGAGTTGGTAAATTACCAACTCATCATGTATGTAGGATAACTAATTGTTAGGGAGTGAGGATATGATCAAAGCATTTCTCTGAAACTGTCATTTTTCCCATGTTTGTATTATCTTCCTGTATATTCTCCTTATTTAACCCCATTTGAGCGATAAGCCTTATTCTTTTTTAGCCACGAAGTAGCTTAATCCCTTCATTTGTGAGACCTCAGACTTGTTGGCCAAAATAGTCTTAGGCACTTTGAGACTTGAAAGTAAAGGTCCATCAAAATATAATATTAAGGGAAAAAGAAAAAAGGTTGTGGTAAGAGGAGAAAAATAGGAAGAAGAGCTGCCTACAAAATTGTGTTGTTTACATACTGCAAGGACAATGAATGATAGAGATTTAATTTCAAAAGTTCTTATTGATTCAATAATCGGAGACTCACAGTAAAGTAGTGAAAAAGGGGCATGAGAAGAAAAGAAAGAAAAGGGTGAGTTAGTGAAGGGTGAAAAAGCAAGAGAAAGGTGGTGGAGTTGAAAATTGAAAAATGTCTAAAGATTACTTAGGCTGGTTGTCAGTATAATGTCATTCCTACCCGTCCCTTAGCCTTAACAACCAATAAAAGACCTTGTGATCCAAATCTCTTGAAACAACCTAGTGTTAACTGTACATGAAGGACAAGCTTATGGTATGTGACATAAGTGAATTACATCATTTGTGAGCATGAGAGTGCCTTGCTTTCTATGTTTTATGTGTTTTCATTTATAATTTGAGAGAGGAACATCACTAAAAGTGTGGGGCACAAGATGTTTAAGTAGGTGTACTAATTGTCGCATGTGTCAATTGTAGAGATTGTGTAGTCTTGAGTGTAAAACCTTTGCATGTACTTGATTAGAATTGTTGTATGTTGATGAACCACTTGATCTATGGTCTATGCTAGTAGGTTGAGTATGAATTGTTAGAGGTACCAAGTGTAATGGTAAAAGATGAGTTTATGCATGGACTTAAGGATTGTTCGAGGACGAACAATGTTTTAAGTGTGGGGTTGTGATGTTGGGCATATTTATATGCCCATTTTCCTTGTTTATGCCCATCTTTTCGTTTTGAGTTCACATTCTTATGAAATGCATAAATTAATATGTTTGTGTTTTGTATGCTAACAAATGATTTGAGGTGTTTTGAGTAGGAAACCATGGAAAAAGGATCCAAAGTGACCCAAGGTTGAAGGTTTGAGAAGCTAAGAAGAAGGTTCGGGGGCTATGGCTAGCGCCCAGCGCCCAATCCCTAACTTCATGAGATAATTTCATCATATTTGGGGCTATCACTGGCGCCCCGCACCAACTTATTAACTTTAGAGAATGTTCATTCAATACCTTGGTGAGACGGAGAGCGTGGAGCCGCAGAGCATTCTAGACTTAGAGAAAACACTCAAAATTCTGGTAAGATGGAAGAGGTTGCACGCCAGAGAGGTCTCAATGTTCATGAATTTGACTAACATTCTAGTGATATGGTGATAATGGAACGCCAGAGGTGTTAGAAGTGCAGAAAATTAGCTATGTCCTTGGTGAGATAGGTGGGGCGGCATACCAGGCCTATCCCAGAGCTACTCTTCTGAGAAAATTTGACTAACTCTATGGTGAGATAGGTGGGTGGCACGCCAAAACCATTCTAAAGTTGAAATTACTAATATTAAAGCTAAGTGTTGGAGGGCAAAAGCATCATTTGAAGGCTCAATTATAAACGCATCCTCTAGGGCATTTCTTAGGCATCTTTTGATCATTTTTATATTTCGTATTTCATTTGCGAAGGCTTGTAAGATGTTTTGAAGGAAGACAAATTCTACATTAGGTTTCTTCTGTTCTTTATTATTTTACTTTGTATGATGATGATTAAGTATTTGTTCTTCTAGTTGTCTATGAGTGGCTAAACCCATACTTTAGGGTTTTGGACATGGTGGATGGTTGATTGTTTGAAAGACTGATTTAATCTAGATTTTATTCTTCTTTAATGGTTTTTCGTATTTACTTGTTTTAATTACTTATTTATGAGACTGATCACCTTGTAAATAAGCCTCTTTGCTTTTGATTGAACTTGGGAAAGGGAATTAAAAGGATTAAGGGTAAATATTGAACTAGAATTCAAAGACCATTGAACCCATTGGTGAGTGGATAGAAGTTGTTGTTCAGGATATAGATATACCCTTCAATCCTGTTTAGTTGAAATACAAGTAGGCATAATCGTCATTTCATGTTTCTCCTGCGACCATAGGGATATAGGCATTAGGGTTCATGATATAGTTCTTGAATGCTAGGTATAGTGGCAAGGAATGGAATTGTAACTTGTAATTAGCAACCATAGGAAGAATTGTTCTAGTGTAACCACGTCCTGAAAACTCAACCCGAAACTGCAAAGTGTTATTTCCCGAGATTTTCATCATCTTCTAAAGTAAAACTAAATTTGCAATCTTCTTTAGTTATTTTATATTTAAAGTTTTATTAGTTAAATTCTCTAAATCATTCCCCTTTTCAATAGTTTGATAGAAATAGCAAAATAAGAATCAACCTTGGATGATTAAACTGGCAAGTCTCCGTGGGTATGATAATTGGGGCTTCCAGTCCTATATTACTTGACGACCACGTGCACTTGTGTGTGCCTGGGAGACATCATGGAACTATTCCTATGGTTAGTTCACATATGTCAAGTATTATTATGATTCCATGATTTCAAACTAGCCCATGCAATATCAAGCATGTTTTCTCGATAAAGATGATGAGCCATATGCATGTTTTTTAGAGTAGTATCTAGCATTGAGATGGCTAGGTGTTAAGGAAAACCCCATGTCTCAATACTACATGCCACGGTAGGTATATTATCATGTTCAAACCCTATGAGGATTCACAAGTGATATCAAGCCTTAATCATACCTTGTCTTGGTAAGCTTAGGATGGCTCTTCCTACTTGAGCGAGATAGTTGGGGCATCATGTAAGCTCTATCATGATGGTGTCGGTTATGATGAAGCCTCCCATTGTTCCTCGTGTTTAAGTTACTCATGTTTATTACTTACGATACTATATTTTGTGACTTATATGACCCATTGATCAGTTTATGAGTTTTCACTTATGATTTCAAGAAGGGTACATCATATGATTTCTATTTCAAAACTTTAGGTCATTTTGTTTAAGGCTTACAATGAATACCTCATGATTCTGATTAATTCAAGAATATAGTTATTACTATGTTGCCCTTACTCTCATATTTTATCTTGTTTATACTTATGATTTTGGACTATTATTTTACTAGCATGTGTTACTTTCTCTATATACTCAGTACATTCAAAGTACTGACCACATACTCTATGTTATATCATCTCATGATATAGGTCCAAATGATTAGTATCAGTCCCAACGTTAACTCGCTCCCGCTTTAGTCCAGTACCATCCCCAGTCTTGGTAAGTCCTCATGATCCGAGGATGAAAATTTTGATTTATGTCTCTTTTCTTATGTCTTTTAGTTTCAGACTCAGCGAGTTGGTTGGGGACGTTGTCCCATCAGCTCATCTTATGGTTAGAGGCTTTTCAGACAACTATGTATAGATGGTTCAGCATTATTGACTTGTGTCTATTCTTATGTTCTTATGTTATGCAGACTTCAACTTATGTTACATTTAAGTTTATTTCCATTTCAAATATGCTCTCTTTCATGCTATGTATGTGTCATGGGTTAGCTTGGAGTCCTTCATAGTTCAAAGTCCTGTGTCTCAATTAGGGGCCCATGTCAGGTCGTGACATAGCTGAGGGCTAGATATATCTGTAGGGGATGGTACTAGAAGGGTACTACTAGTGGAGATAGCCCAGCTTGAGGCTGAAGGGGATACATCTTCTCAAACCTCTCCAATTTATCTACCATACTAGGAGCCTCTAAGGGCTACAAAATCTCTAGCTTCTCCAATTCCATCTAATCAAGATTTAGAGAGCACAACTTACATGTTTGCTAAGTTAATAGCTTCACAGTGATAGCCATTAGTGGATACTACTAGGCTTTCTGAAGGACCTAAAAGTTTAAGGGTTCGTGTGTTTCTTACTTTGAGTTCTTT
Organism: Datura wrightii; assembly: GCA_035772735.1. Taxonomy (NCBI): domain Eukaryota; kingdom Viridiplantae; phylum Streptophyta; class Magnoliopsida; order Solanales; family Solanaceae; genus Datura; species Datura wrightii. The sequence continues at coordinate 107,102,966 of JASDFA010000007.1, forward strand.
GTAGTTTATGGAGTCATATCATAGAAAGGACCCTTAGCACTTTGTATCTCAACTTCTCTGGATCTTCATAGTGATGCGTGCTTCAGCAACTAGGTCAGTTGAGTTAACATCATTTCAACTGCGGGATATAACAGTGTTATGGTATGAAAACTGAGAGAAGTACAAAAGGAGAGATGCAGCTCCACTCAATTAGGACAACTTTACAGAGGCCTTTATAGATCATTAATTATCATGAGAGTTTTAGGATGGTAGAGTGTAAAAGTTTTTGAATCTCCGATAGGACAGCATGAGCGTACGAGAGTATGGTTTGAGATTTAATTCCTTGGCTAGATATGTACTAGCATTTGTTGATACGATATGGGCTAAGGTACATCGTCTTGTAACAAGGCTTGCTTTAGGGTAAATTGAGGCTTGTACTATAGTTTTATTTCCTGAAAATATGGATACCTCATGTATCTAGGCTTTTACACAAAACATAGAGGAGCTCAAACCAGATCAGGTTCAGCTCCTTCGCATTAAGATACTTGTGGCAGAACATATTCTAGGAGTTGTAGACAGGACTCGACAATATGTAATTCCAGTGGCCAAGACAAGCACATAAAGAGGAATTTCCTAATTAAGGTTCAGAATGGTATGCGTTAGCCAACATTAAGGTCATCCTTTTTTGCACCTTATGTGGGGTGTAGGCCCCATACTTTAATAGATAGAACACGAGGTAGAGAGGGAGGATTTAATTTTGGTAGTGGAAAGAATCGTTCTTATGCATAAACAGGTTGTTAGGATTCATAGTTTTCACCAGATGTTGTGGCAGGTACACTGAATGTTTGCTCCTATTGTGTTTATTCCTTGATAGACTCAGGCTCTACTTTGTCCTATGTTACTCCAATTCTTGTAGGGAAATTTTGTATAGCACTAGAGTTGCTACAGCAGCTCTTTCTTGTGTCCACATTAGTTGGTGAGTCTATTATTGCCAAAAGAGTGTATCGAGGTTGCACAGTAGAGGTTGCTGAACTTCAAACCTTCGTAGATCTGGAGAGTTAGAAATGGTTGATTTTGATGTTGTTTTAGGTATAGATTGGTTAGAACCTTGTTACACTAACGTCTAGTGCTAGACCAAGACTATTAGATTCCACTTTCCAGGAGAAGTAGTAAGAGAGTGGATGCGTAATACAACCACAATAAAAGGAAGGTTTATACCCTATTTGTGGGTAAGGAAGATGATTGTTAAGGGTTGCATTTATCATATTACTAGAGTTTGCAATGTAGATGAAGAACTGCCCACTGTTCAATGAATTTTGATGGTCAATGAGTTTCCAGTTGAGTTTCCTAGTACTATCCATAGTGGTTAATTAATTTTTCTAGTGATGTGCCACCAGGTACACAATCCGATATTGGTTCTTCCTTACAAAATGACTTTTGCTGAGCTAAAGGAGCTAAAGAAGCAGTTGAAAGATTTTCTCGATAAAGGCTAGCCCTAGTTCTTCATTGTGGGGTGCACCAATATTGTTTCTAAGAAAGAAAGCTATCTTACTAAGGATGTTTATAGATTATCAACAACTAAATAAGGTTACTTTAAAGAACAAGTATCCCTTTCCAAGGGTAGATGACTTGTTTGATCAGCTGCAAGGTGCAAGATACTTCTTGATAATTGACTTGCAGTCATGGTAACATCAGTTATGAGTTGAACAGAAACATATTTTAAAGATTACCTTCAGGACCAGATATGGTCACTTTTAGTTCGTTGCAATGTTTTTTGAGTTGATGAATGCCTAGTTTTATTCATGTAACTAATGAACAACATATTCAGGTAGATAGTGTTCATCAATAATATTTTAGTGTATTAACATTCAGAGGTTGAACATGGAGATCATTGCGAGTAGTACTACAGGTACTTTGAGATTGCAAGCTTTACACAAAATTTTCTAAGTGCAAGTTTTAGTTGAAATTTGTGGCCTTCTTAGGCCATATTGATTTAGATAGAGGCACTTAGGTTGATTTGCAAAAAAAAGGTTGCAAAGACTTTGCCTCGATCCATGATTTTGATAGAGGTTCAAAGTTTCCTTGGGTTAGTTGGGTATTACAGAAGGTTTGTGCAAGGATTTTTTACACTATCGACACTATTGATGAAGCTGACATAGAAAGCAACTAAGTTCTAGTGGATTGAGACTTCTGAATAGATCTTCAAGTAATTAAAAGGAAGGTTGAACACTATTTATAGGCTTGCAAAGGGCTCAGAGGGATATGCAGTATATTATGATGCTTCGGGTATTGGGTTGGAGTGTGTTTTGATACGACGTGGTAAGGTGATTGCATATGATTCGAGGTAGTTGAGGAAGAACGAGAAGAACTATCTGACCCATGATTTAGAGTTGGATATAGTTGTACATGCACTGAAAATCTGGAGAATCACTTATATCGTGTTCATGCTAACCTCTTTACAAATCGTAAAAGCCTCTAGTAAATCTTTATGTAGAGGGAGATGAACTTGCGACGCTCTCAGCCGCAGGTCTATGGGCAGTTTATCATACTTAGAGGCTGAGAAGAGACAGAGCTGGCTCAAGAGTTACATTAGTTGCTAGCATAGGAGTCCGACTGTTAATACTATGATGATAGTGGGATCACAGTTTAGAATATAGCAATGTCATCTCTAGTTGTGAAGGTGAAAGAGCGGCAGTATGAGGATCTCAATCTAGTGCAACATTGAGGCAAGACTTGGCAGAAAGAGTCATTGGCCTTTGAGATGATAGGAGACGGAGTCATGAGGTAGAGGGATCAAACTTGTATGCTAGATGTTGTAGGAATTCAATAGCAGATTATGTAGAGGCATATCATTCTCACTATTCTATTCACCCAGGTTTAGCAAAGATAAACCATGATATTTAAGAAATCTATTGGTGGCACGATATAAAGAAAAAATTATCATGTTTGGGGCTTAGTGTCCCAATCACTAGTAAATAAAGGTTGAGCATAAGAAGCCTGGTGGGCTAGATCAAGAGATAGCCATTCCCATGTGGATATGGGAGGCAGTTAGCATGAATTTATAATTTAAGGTGTAAGTTTGACTCTATCTGGGTAATTGTTATAGGCTGACAAAATCAGCCCATTTCTTGCAAGTGAGGACTACTTTTACAGCCAAAGAGTATGCAGAGTTGTATATCATAGAGATAGTCAGGTTACATGGTCTCCTATATTTATCATTTCCAACACAAGGGCACAATTTATAGCTATCTTCTAAAGGTTAATCCAAAAGGTTTTGGTACATAGGTTAATCTTAGTACAACTTTTCATTCCAGACAGACTACTAGGCTGAGTGCACAATTCAGACACTTGAGAATATGTTACAAGTGCATGTTCTAGACTTCAAGAGAAGTTGGGATGAGCACTTGCCTCTTATTGAATTTACATATTATAACAACAATATTAGGATGGCACCTTGCGAGGCTTTATATGAGTGCAAAATCTACATCCCACAGCGAATTGTTTGAGGTAGGTGAGTTAGGATTGTTTGGACTTGACTTAGTACATCAGGCAGCGGAATAGGTTAAGCTTATTCATGAGTTGCTATTTATAGCCTAGATCCAGCAGAAATCATATTTTGATGTGCAATCATGGGACTTAGAGTTCTACGTCGATGATTTGGTATTTTTGAAAATCTCTACTATGAAGGGCATTGTGAAATTTGGCAGGAAAGGCAAGCTCAGTCCGATATTCATTGGGCCATACAAAATTTTTTGGAGGGTGGATCGAGTATCTTGCGAGCTAGAGTAACCTTCTCGATTAGAATTAGTGCATCAATATTTCCATATATTGATCTTGTAAAAGTACATAGTAAACCTTTCATCGGGTCATCTCAGTTGATGATATTTTGATCTCAAAGGATCTTTTTATGAGAAGACTCCAATTGTCATACTAGATCGACAGGTTGGAGGACAAAAGATATGGATTTCGTAAAGGTCTTGTGGAGGAAAAAGAACGTTGAATAAATGACATGGGAAGCAGAGGAAGAAAAGAGATCTAGATACCTATATTTCTCTCGAGCTCTGGGGTGTTAGTATACCAACCTAGATTATAGAGACTGAGATTAGTTATTTTCTTGAGTACAGAACTAGTGTTGTGGTGATTTATTTAGACAACTATTTGCTATGCCATGTTATATTAGCTTATTGCATCATCGTGTGAGGTGTCCAGAGGACCTTTCTGTAGTCTAGGTTTTCGAGTAGTCCTATTATAAAGGAGACACTGCCAAAATTCTTGGAACTTCTGATGGCTTAATCTGATTTTTTAGGCCAAATGTTCCCAAAGGGGGGAGGGGGAGGGGAGGAGGTAACACCCCATACTTTCAAAGTGACAAACTTGTTAGTTTAGAAGAATACAATTTAAGTTTATCACTTTATGATATAAGAGGAGGAGATGTTGTGAAGAGATTTCGCACGTGTAAGATCCAGTTTTTGGTGAAGTTACCAACCGAGGGTAGCATGGGCTCGTGAAGCAAATCCCAAGTTGAAGGTGGATGTAACACCCCAAAAGCCCCTAAGATTAGATTTTAGATATGAAGAAGAAAACCAGCAGAAACTAGTCAAAAATCATAGAATGACTCATCAAGTGAGTTGTTAAGTGACTTGGCAAGTCATGAAGTCATGTCATCAAGTGGTGTCTTTTTGAATTTTATTGTTTTTCTTCCCTATAGTGATAAGTTAGGCCATGATTTGGTAGTTCAAGTGACGATTCATTAAGTACGTTGTTATGATGGACTTTAAGGTATGGATCAGAGAATGTTCAACTTGGTTCCAGATGTAAAAATAGGACCTAACCTATTGTTAGGAAGGTGACGACTAGTTAAGTGACACATTTCCTGACGGGTCTAATTTACAGATGGGATCTCAGGGGTATTTTCATAACTTGTTATGCTTTTAACACCTAAACTAGGTCATTTTGGGATTCCTAAGGGGATTATTAGAGGGTTTTACTTAGCCTAAACCCTCAATCCTCTCCTTATATTGTAGATTTCAAATTAAAAGCTCTCAAGGATTCTCAAGAAGCTTGAACTCATCTTTGTCAATTCTCTTGGGTCTCAAGATAGTGTTAAGAACTCTTCAAGTCAGGTATGTGGGGTTATGAATGGGGGATTTCTTCCACCCTCCAGCCTAATTACAAGTCTAATTTCATGATATAAATTCAATCAAGTCTCCAACTATGATTTTTATGAATTTCTAGGGTTAGACCCCTTTTATTAAAAACTCTATGATCTCTATATGGAATTGACTCTCTAGTGATTCTACTTATGATTTATGACTATGATCACATGATTTCTGTGAAAACTCTCATTAATCTCTATTTTCAAGTTAGCATGATTTTTCTCAAGTATGTATGAATATCAAGCTTATGTATCATGACTATGTTTTCAGCATTGTTTTTATGGCTAGTTCATGTATGTCAATGAATCTATGAATTCATCATATTTTTAAACTAGTACATGCAAAACCCATGATTTATGTATGATTATGAGCAATATGTATAGTTTTGAGAGTATTATTAACACCGAGTAGGCTGGGGTTCAGCGCACTCAGGTCTCAGAACTACATGCCACCGTAGGATAAGGTGTCCTCACCAGTTGAGAGTGTCTCCGTTGTCCCTAGCCTAAGGAGTCCTCGCCAGATGAGAATTTCTCCCTTACTCTATTAGGATCATGAGTAATATCACACTTTTATGGTTCTTAGCCCTGGCAAGATATGGACACCCTCCCGACTAGGGGTACAGGTCGGGATCGATGTTGCTCAATTGGAGTATGTCGAATATGAGAATCTCCAACTATTCCTCATGTTTCATGTTTACTCATGTTCTGGATTTTTGATATCATGTTTTATAATATTTTAGTCAATTGATCAGTTTATGAGTTTTACTTATGATTTCAACCATGATCAGCTCTATGATATTGTTTTGAAAATCTTGGGTCATTATACCTAAATTTATGATGAACAAATCATATTTTATGACCATCTTACAATCATGTTTTTTACCACATTTTCCTTACTCTCATGTTCTAGTTATCATCCATACTCAATGCATTCAAAGTACTAACTGCATACTTTTGTGTTATATCATCTCATGATATAGGTTTAGGTGATCAGTCTCATCCCCACCGCTAGATTCGATCTTGCTCTAGATTCATCTCAAACTTGGTGAATCCTCATCATCCGAGGATGTCAGCGTTGATTCATCTCTTTTTATGTCATTTCAGTTTTTTAGAATTAGTAGAGCAAGTTGGGGGTTTTGTCCCTTCAACTTATCTGATGATTAGAGGCTTTCAAACTATGCTATGTAGATATTTAGCAGTTTGACTTGTCGTCTCCTATTTATGTTTTATGATATCTTAGACTTCCGTTTATGACTTATGTTATGATGATTTCTGCTTAGTTATTTGCTTATATTTATATTAAACATGTACCATGGGTTAGCTTGGACCCATTCGTAGTTCTATGTCTCGTGTCACCTCTGGGGTCCATGTTCGGGTCATGACAAACTTGGTATCAAAGCATTAGGTTTAGGTGTTTCCAAGGGTGTCTGAAAGATATGTTAAGTAGAGTGTTTTTCATGGGCATGAAGCAAGCCACACTTGTAAGGGAGAGGCTACAAGGCATTTTAGGAAGTTTTACTTCTTTCATATTCTATATCGTGCGATGAAGTCCAACTCCCTCTATTCTTCTAACTCGTGCTATATCCATTTGCAGAAAATGCCTCCCCAAAGAGCCAGTGTAGAAGGAATGACAATAGGAATGGGAATCATCCAGCCCCACTATCTCCAGCAGGCCTTTTGAATGAGTAGGTGACTCATGCTGAGTTTAGGGCTACTTTTTAGATGTTGGCACAGGCTTTGACGGTCGAGGTCAACCAAGAGACATTTGCACCTGTGAACATCAATGGGAGTGCTGCTGCAGCTAGAGTGCGAGACTTCACCAGGATGAACCTGTCAAAGTTTCATGGTTCAAAGGTGGACGAGGATCCACAGGAGCTCATTGATGAGATCCAGAAGATTACTCAGATTATGGGGGTTTCTAGAGAGAAGAGTGCAGATTTGGCCTCTTATCAACTAAAGGGGTGGCTCACATATGGTTTAAGTAGTGTAAGGAAAGCCATAGGACAGGAGCATTTCCTATTAACTAGGATAAGCTCGTGTCACGACCCGAACAAAGGCTTGGATCTAGACACAGAACCCAAAATCATAAATTGCTCCAAGTCGGCCCATGATATGATCATAACAAAGGGGAAGACTAAATTCTAAAATAGCAGAAGTCTAAATAGTAAAACGTATAAATAATGAAAATCTCAAAAACACTGAATCTGAAGCTGAATATACAAAACATGTCTGAAAAGCCTCTAACATACTAACAAGCTGATGCGACGACACCCCCAACTATCTCACTAGAAATCTGAAACTGAAAATGGAAATAACTCAACTATCTATAGGTCCTCAAAGGATGAGGACTCACCAACAACGTCGTTTGAGCTAAACTCTGGAAGCTAGCTAGCAGCGAGACTGAGTTTGAATGTCTGAGCTTGTATCATGAAATGATACAACATAGAGTATGCAGTTAGTACTTGAAATGTATTAAGTATGCAAGGTATGTAAAACAGGCTAAGTAAGTAAAACTGAATCATGCATATCTTAAATCATAACATCATAAGATTCTGAGAGTAAAAGGTTGTATGCTAGAACCTAAAAAACATGAATAAACATGACTGAAATAAGTCCATATGACTTGCCATATCTAAAATCATAGGTAAAAGTTCAAAAACTAATCCTTCGATCAAACTTGCTGAAAACATGATATAATATCTTATAGTACATGTATGATTGAAATCATGAGGAACAATAGGAGACTAGTCTTAACAGAAAACCACCATGTATGAGCGCATGATGATCCTACGTCTTGCCCACATGGAGGAGGGCCATTCTTAGCCTTTCTAGGGAAAAGGATTAAGTAAAGTGTGATATCACAGTGTGCCCTTGGGCCGAGGAAACGCTCTCTTGAGAGGCCCCAAAGTATACCTACGTTGGCGCATGGTTTATGAGATTGGGGAACCTTGTAACCCCTAGCCTACTTGGTGCTAGATACTACTCCAAAAGCATATATAATTCTCATATAATCAAAATTCAAAGCATAACTTGAATCTTGACATATAGGAAGTCTTGACTCCAAAACTTGAGATAACTGAACATACTAGCCTTGGCTAAATCATGAAATCATGCTTAACTTGTGTGGGCTTTCCCAAATCTTAATATCAAGCTTGCATGAAACAGACGTCATAAATATATTCATGGGTAATTTGTAAACATTCATACATGCTAAATATTTCATCATACTTGGAAGCATAAATCATAACTCAACTTTTCATGAAACTTGCATAATTGGGCATCATGTTTTTGAAACTTGAAATCATGAATTATAATCAAAATAGGTATAAAACTTGCCCATGAATCTTAAAACATCATCTGAAACATGAAGAGAATTGACCCATGAATTAAACATAGAGAATTTCATATAATTGGGTTAAAACCTCATAGAATCATACACTTGAATTCATGAACTTGAGATGGGATTTAGGCATGAGAGTGAAGGAAAACTCTCATTCATGACCCTACATACCTAGGTAAACTGATTTTACACCCTTCCTTGAAAGGTCAAAAGATTTGGGGAAGAACTTGAAGAATTCTAGATTTGATTTTCTTTGGTATTCTCTAATCTTGCATACATTGGGAGAGAATAGGTTAGAATAGGCTAAACCCTCTTAAAATCCTTCTAACTGAGCTTAAAATGGCGTAGTTTAGGGCTTAGGAGCTTAGGAATTATGGAAATGCCTTTACTAAATTCGCAAAGAACTGCTCGCTAACGAAGTAATGACCCACACCACGAGTCGTATCCTGATACCACGACTCATGGGTTCCTTCCGTTGTTTCCACTGCATCATCCTAGAGTTTCAAAAGTTTTATAGGGGTTACACTACGACTCGTACCACCATCCCATGAGTCGTTGTACCTATCCATTACCATAGTTGGGAAATATCCTGCTCCTTCCTACAGGGGTGAGCAATGACTTGTTGTTCCTCACAATGAGTTGTACCTTGACCCGTACCTTCCAACTGCGTCACCCTAGATCCAAACAATGAGTCCTTACCATGATCCGTGGTTCCTCATAATGAATCGTGTCATCACTCATACCTTCTATCCTAACAGTATAGAACGAAGCGATGACCCCAATCCACGATCTATTACTAGGACCCACCAGTCATTACTGGACTCATTACTATCAACCTTTCTTGATCCTAAGTGTAAGTAGACCTATTCATAGGATGAGTTTTGTGCTTAAATTTTTAGAAGGGAAGTAGTAGATTTTTTGAGGACGAACAATAATTTAAGTGTGAGGTGTTGATGAAGGGCTTATTCACGCACTTCATCAATATATTTTACCCGTACTTTACTATGTTTTGAGAGAAAATTTATGTGTGTTTGCATGTATTTATGTTATATATTGGTGAAAAGAGCTAATGCATGTGATTAGATGCTTTCAGGGCTAAAAATGATGTTTTGGGGTATATTTGAGACTTTTGGAATACATGTAAAAAAGTGCAAATGAACGATATAATGATTAGAGCTTGAAGCAACCACTGGCCACACCGCGCGACCAACCGTGCGAGGCAAAGGTACTTTCAGGCATGAGGCGCCTTCATTTTGGTGCTATACACCATGCAAGGTGGCAACAACACATGCGCTACAAGGAACATGACGTGGCCTTTCTTCGGCGCGATGCAACGCGCGATGTGCCGGCCTGCCTAGCGCGATGACAGGCGCGAAGCAGTCCCCCTCCCTGCGTGATAGTGTGTGCGACGCGGCCCTAGTGCTGCATGATGCACTGTGCGGCATGCCAAGGGTATTCATATGGCTAAAATTGTTGTTCTACTTCAACTAGGAAAAGGAGCTGAAAGTCCAAGTCAAATTTGAGAAGGAATAAGAAAATCAAAAATCTGCTACTATAAATATCCTTTTATTGTTATGTAATAGGGGAGCTTTTGGATTAGAGTTTTAAGTCTCATGTTTTTAGATACAAGTTTGTTGTCTTATGTTTTGAACTTTGAGACAATTGTTGAGTTGTTCTTCCTTATTTTTGTATTAATCAATTGAAGGTTTCTCTGATCATTAATGTAGGTGTTAATTTGTGTTTCGGTCTATGAATGTGATTAATTTACTTATAATTATGAGAGGCTAATACCTCCACAACTAGGGTTTTGGGAACCATGACAAATTAACACACATAGGTAAAATACTTAGTGATTCTTGAACAGAGTTTATGCATGTATTGTTTTTCCCTTCATTTTAATTATTTCTTAACGGTTGCAAACATTGGAACTTTCCTTATTATTACTTACCGAATCAAGGGGGTAATGAATGGGAAAAGGTTTTAACAATGGAGATTTGATGCTATCAACCCTTATCTAATAGCTTGAACTTGTCCAGGAATAGCTAATCTGATATCAAGGGTAAGGGTTAGACAAGTATACACCCGTAGATGGACTAAGTTGCGTGGTGATAATCATATAAATAGGGAACCAACCATTTAGGTGAAGTTAACTTACCGATATTGCATGCTAAGAACTAGAATAGATCTCTACTATAAAATGTCTTGTGGTTATGAATTCATGGGGAACACTTACCCTAGTTAGTTGCATTAATTTGGAATCAACCTTCACTTTCTCCCAACGACATTGTTTGTAGCTTTTATAAATTTCCCCCCTCGTAGGAGATAATCGGCTAGAAAGCATAAGCACTAGAGTTTTTCTATATCCTTTCACATTCCCCGTGGGATCGACCCCAACCTTTGTTGGGTTCTATATTTGACATGACTGTGTTATATCTCATTACGAGGTGTAATTTGAGCGACATCAGAGTGACATTTTGAAGACAGCTTTCCAGACTCGGTATGGTCACTGTGAGTTTGTAGTTATGTCTTTTGGAATAACGAATTCTCCTGGAGCTTTTATGTCTTTGATGAATAGGGTGTTCAAACTGTTACATCCTGTAAGTTTCTATCATTTAACGAATGCATGCATACGTATGTTGAAAGTTCTGGAGTACGAAGCATGGGAGGAAGGGCTTGGGGACTAAACATATGAGCACGTTATCGAGGAGCAGGAGGCCGGGGCTAGAAGTTGGGTGCACTAGGCGCTGCAGCCGGCCATGGCCGGGCGTGTCGCGCTCGTGGCCTGGAGTTGTGGCTGGTGCGCTGCCACTCCCCGCCATTGCCTTAATTATATATAAGCTCCTTCATGTGTTATCAAATCATTTCCAAATATTTCCCAAAATTAGAGGAGCGATTGTGAGCGTCGATTTCAATCGATTTTCGCCGAATTGTGCCGTTAAACTCCGTTCAAATGAAAATTTGTCTTGGATATCAAGTCCAATGCCTACGAGGAACGTCCCTGGCGGAGTTATTTCTTGAAATCTCGCCCGGATTATTGGAGTCCTTCCGAGAAAAGGTTGTAGAAATCACCTCTAATTGAGTCCTAAGTGGCTACAAGTGATAAGTAAGTGTTTCTACCATCTAAACTCTCGTGAATTTGTAAGCTTTTGGCCGAGTTGGACGATGTTTGAGTTGTAGTCAATTTTTTTGGAAGATATTGTTATTAGCCATTCCTGTTATAGAAAATAGTTATATTCTCTCAGCATAAGGGATGCAAATTGGAGGAATTACCGGCTTCAGGTTGAAACTACTTAGGTGAACAAAAATTGGCATTCGAGGTATGTTAAGGCTAACCTCTTCGGCAAGTTATTACCGTCGTATAGTAATATGACCTATGCCTTTGTAAGTATGTTGTGAGCATGAATATTGTGACTAGCTTCTACATATAGTTTTGAGATTAAAGTTTACTATTTCGGTTGGGACTGACCCCACCTATTATAGACTTTCGTCGACCAATCTTAGGGTTGCTGGAAATGTTATCGCCTACGAGGCTATAGATCACTCAGAGGAACTATATGATGTCTGAAAGGACAATATTCAGGCCTATAAGGCCGCATTATGTCCATCCATGAATGGACTTCTTCTATACCATGATGGCATTACAGACCATCCGTCGAGCCTTATGAACCCAGGGTGCAGTCACAGGAGCCTAGAGGGCGCAGTATAACACCCCGAAACTTTTCTAGACTAGACTCAGACCTTGCAAAGAAAAATTCAGAAGAAAACCAGAGAAACATCTGCCTCAGAACGACTGAGACAATGAGTCGTGGTTAGCTCCAACGACTCATTCTGTCAGCCGTGGTCAGCCCTGCTTGGTCAATAGAGAACCCAGGGGGCAAGGAATGACCCGTTGTGAGAAACAACGAGTCGTCTTGTCACTCATTGGTTCCCCATCTCAGAATCCCTTCTCCAAGACCCCACGACTCAAAAATGAGTCGTCATCAGAAATAATGACTCGTTGTGTGAGTCATTGGGTGAGACCCCTAGAAACCTATTCTAGTGACGACGAGTGGAAATAATGACTCATTGTGTCCCACAACAAGTCATGGTCACCACCCTTTGTTTCAAGTTTGAGTTTTCTAGAAATTCTTCCAGTGAACATAAAGACTGGACACAATGACCCTTTAGGTCCACCAACTAGTCGTTGTGTCACCCGTTGTCAAGCCTTCCAAGTTTCCTCGTCTAGTGAACACAGGAGGAACCAATGACCCATTGGTCCATCCAATGAGTTGTGGTGTCATCCGTTGCAATATCCAGTGTTTTCAATCTCCAGGAAGTAGGACCAATGAGAGTTCACAACCAATGACTCAAGGAGTGACCCATTAGGTCCCTGTCGGTCAGTTTCCCAATTTTTACTCCAGGGATATTTTTTTTAGTTTTCCACCTATTTAGTCCGTAAACTACATTTTTAAGTATTATTTCAGAAAAATTTAGAGGGATTAAACGGTTCTCCCCCTCATTCCCCACGTACACTTTCAGAAATCGATCGTAGAAACTCAGACTTTTCCTCTAATGCAAGAACTAGGCTTCCTTGTCAATTGTACAGATTCAAGCATTCTTCTTCAGGGATTTCTTATCCAGGTGTGTGGGAATTCAACAAGAGAATAGTTCTTTTCTTGTGTCCCCAAGAATCTTTGCTACTTTTCTCTATCAGTTCATCCTTGTGGATTCGAAATGTAGAAAATTGTCAGACTAGTTTCTTTGAGATTTCAGGTAGAGTATTTCTCATGATTTTTAACTGCTTTATTATTCCATATTTTCTCAAAATTTATGAGAATTGTATCTTGTGAAATGATTTAACCCTAGTTCTCAGTCTAGTAGAATTTAAAATCTTGCGTGTTGGACTAGTTTCCCTATAGCTTGATTCTAACAGATTTGAGATCCCCATATTGTTAGTGTATGTGGAAATTTTAGTTAGATATCTACATGTCCAGTCTCAGTTAGATTATTACACTCAGTGTTGTCCAGAAATGCCAGCTGATCAGTTTGACTACAGTTAATTCTTGAGGTGTCAGTGGTGCCTCCCAATTATCAGTATTAGACTCAGTTATCAGATTTTAGTGGTTCTTTAGGTGATCATGACACTTCTAGATAAGCAGCTCTGACCATCCTTTAGACACCAGCTTCATATTACATTTTGTTCTTTAGACGGTTACAACGCTTCCAAATAAGCAGCTTTAACCAGTCTTAGAATACCGGTTATAGAATCTGGTCCGATAAGACTCTCAGGGTACTTCCACATAGGTATTCCTGACTTGGTCTTGGGACTTAGTTTCGGCTATCAGCTTAGTAGTCAGCCTAGGGCTATCCTGTGGGAATAGGACTTAAAATCATCCAAGAAAAGTCACAGATTATTTTCACTTTTAAAAAAGAATAGGAACTTTGAGTGTACACCAAAATGCCAACAGACATTAAAAGACTTGAATAAGCCCTGTCAAGCCCTCTATTGCTATCTAGCCAAAGGTAGATGAGGAATTAATGTTATATCTCGCTAGTTTAGACATAGCAACCAATTCAGTATTGGTCTGAGAACTAAAAGATACACAATTTCATAATTTATTATGTTAACTAGTTAATTTTTCCATGCATCGCGTGGTAATTAAAAGAAAATTAAAATATATAAGTAATTTTTATTAAAAAATTTTATTTTAATCTATCAATATTTACTAATCAAAAGAGCGACTAAAAAGACAAATATAATTTGTAAACTCGTAATCTTGAGATAGTTTATTATCATTTTTTAAGGGCACTTAATAATTAAAATATAATTATTATACCTTGATATTCTCATGCTATTTTTTTATTAAATAATATCAAATTTATTTAAATAGTAAAATAAGTTTTATCAAACTATTCTACATCTCAAAAACAATCAATGAATTATAAGAGAAGTAGTACTCTTTGATCAATTTTATCTTTTAAATAGTAACACTATTAATTATGGACTTTTTTTATATAAACAATCTTATATTTAAAATTCACTAATTTAATTAATTTGAAATCATTTCAAATAGATCCACTAAGGGATAAATCCCTTCGTACTAATTACCAAAAAAAATCATTACAAGCAAAAATGCAACAACTTTTGGATGTATTGAATTACAAACAACAATTCAACACAACTTATAGTTCTCTATTAATATGTAATATAATAGTTTTGTATTTTATAATGTTATATCAATGTGAAAAATTTTAAATATGAAAGAAAAATCACTAACACGCTTCTACTTGCCGGTTATAAGAAAAGCTACAAATAAGTTCACGTTAAGAATATAATTGATCACTGATATATCTTAAAGACAAAAAAAATAAAATATAAAGAAATACGTATAATTACTCTCCAAAATAAAAGTTAGAAGTTAAATTGTATCTCTGTCAAATATTAGAATAAACTGTTAAATGATTATTTCTTTAATGAAGATGTTTGGGTTTCTAAAAGTTAATTGAATTCCGAAATGGGAAAAAACTAAAATTACAGGAGGAAAACTGCTTAAGAAGGAGAGTTAGGGGAAAATTCATGACCGAAAAAAATGTGAATGATAATTGTTCGCGTGATTTGTGGGGTATATTAAACTACACGCAAGTGCACGTGATCGAACAAGTAGTAAAGTGGCTTGAGTAAGCCAAGTATCGATCCCACAGGGACTGGGATGAAGTGCAATCTGCTCAAGTGTACTATATTTCAATTCTAAGAATGCAGACAATAGTGTAACCAAGAGTTTGATATTTTGTTTTATAATTTTTATGCTAAAGCTAAAACAACTATCTAATTTGAGTCTGAACTATGAATGAAAGCATGCTGAGGTTAAACGAACATGTAATGAAATTAATTATCAACATAATTTGGTTAATCTTTTCCTCCGGTTGCTAGCCAAGAACATTTGCCAAGAGATTAAAACTCTCGTATTTAACCTCACGTAAGAATCATGAACCATCCACCTACATTTCTGTGATTAAATGTAATTCATGTTCTAGCCATACAAACCCGGTTCCTAAATTGACTAATACGACTTTCAGGTATATTTCTATCCTGAACGTAAATCAATTCTCAATTTTCCCAAACCAAGTAAAGATCATATCCTATTAATTCACAACTTTCCAATTTCTTGCTCTCTCGAGTGAAACCGGACTTTTTAGATATACATTAACGTAGGCCACACATTAATGCAGTAAGAACAAGAATTAATAGAACAACCATGGAAGAAAAGATGAAAAACCAAAGAATCAATGATCACATTTCATCACAATTGTTCATAACCTCAGCAAGAAGAGGAATTAGCCACTCATTTGTGGATTAAACATCTTTAAATGAGTGTTAAACATACAAGCAATTGAATACAAGGAGAAGGAAAGAGAGAAAAACCCTGATAATTTCGTCCCCTCAACTGCATGTAACCCACGTTCTTGCTCCACCAAGTCAGAATATTGAAAAATGAACCTAAGTATTATATTTATACTAGTGGGAATTTTTCCCGGAATAACGAGCAACGTGTCACGGAGTGCATCGCGGAGCACTGCCTCCATGACACGCTACGGACACGGACCTTCACTGGAACTGGGGGTCCAAGAAATAAAGCCCAACGTGGCACGGCGTGCAACGCGGAGCCAAGCCACCGTGCCACGGACCCATCGCGTACCCTCTTTGGAATTTGGGCGAAAATTCCCTATCCAGGCAGAAGGCCTCCGCGATGGCAGTGTGACACGGCTCCATCGCGGAGCCCCTTTATTTTATGCTGTCCAATGCCTTGTCCAGTGCTCACGTTCGAGTTCAACCCCGATATCTTCCAACATGCATTTAAGCTTTCCAAAATTACATTTTACCTGCAAAACAATGCTAATCATGTTGGTTAGTATAATTCATATTTTATTACCAATTACATGAGAATGTATACACATTGATAGATAAACAAGGCTAAAATGGCACTTTTGAGTATCACTTGGGCATATAAATTTGCCCAAGATCACTTACCCCACACTTAAATCCTTGTTCGCCCTCGAACAACAATCCTACACCTCATGCAATTTACATCCCAACCTCGCTACTTTGGTTCGACAATTTAGGCTACGGTCATACCGATTGTTCAATACAGCAAATCATCAAGAAAACATGCATGGTCCTATCAATGCAATGACCTTCAATACATTAAGACCTCCTAGACTTAAGAATCGACTCTCGATATTGGCAAACTCATGTAAATGAGCTGATCAAGATATCCGACACGAAAATTAATCTCTCATCAAGCATGTGCCCTCACAACACAAGAGAGTCTTCCCCTTTTTGCTCATATGAACTCACAAAAATTCAAGCAGGGGCATGTAAACACAATTTCGCTCTCTCTCTCACAAAAGAATTCACATGCATCATGTCATGACCCATAAGATTGCCCTTAGTGTATTACTCCACTAATATAAAGAAGTGCGATGTAAGATCACGTAGGACTTTAATTGGTTGTAATGGAAGCTACGGAACTAGTAAATATTGGGTTAGCCAATATTAGCCACTAGTATCCTTAAGCGCCTTTTCAACACATCCCATCACTCATGGACATTGTTTCTTCTTTCATCCTCCCATTCTTGATGTTTTTCTTTAGCTTGGCCCATCTTATTAAGCACACTTGACACAACAACAAAGATTTTTCATGCACCTTCATTATAGTTTATTTATAACAAGTGCACCTTCAACCTTTTCTTTTCTTCCAGCACTCGGCTTTTCTATTCTTTTCACCATTCTCACTCTTTTGACACTTTGGGAGAATTATTTTCTCTTCTTAAGCGCTTAAGAGTTTTGTATATACTTTACGGCTAATGAAAAGAAGGGATTAAGCTCGGTTTACACTTTTTGACAAAAGAAAAAAAATAATAGGCTAAAGGCTCAACGGGCTGACTAGGGTAGACAATCAAGGTGGGTAAGACAATGAAAAATAGAAACTTTCGATTAAAACAAAGAAATGCCTACATCCTTTCCTACAATACACCTCCTTCATTTCGTTTTGTACACACACCAGGCAAGTTCTAGATATTACACAACAGCATGGAATAACAACACCTCACTTCACACTTATTGCACATGTTCAATTCAAGATGTATTGACAGACTCTTCAATCAGCTAATTACAGGAATTCAAACATTAAGCCTCAATCACACTGAATCAACTCTATGGCCTAGGTATCTCAACATATTTACAAAGTTGCATGCTTTCATACGAATCACCTTTGCATTTAAAATATCATGTACAACACGCAACCAGAATTTCACAACCATACAGTAACTACAGGTTTTGGGATGCAACCCACCAAAGAAAAAAACAAACAACTAAAAAAATCTACTCCTAACGACTACATTTCCCTTAAGACGGTCGTCATCCATCCATCATAGGGAACGATCACTAACTAATACTTCGGTTCAATGGGAGCATTCTCGGTAAAAGAACCGAAAACAAACGCCGAGAAACCCAAGAAGTAAAAAAATAAAATAAAATAAAATAAAAAATAAAAAAATTGAAAATATCGATCATTTCGATAGACAAACATATGTACAAAATCAGCTAGCACATTCAGCAATACACATCAGTTTCACATACATTTACAATACAGAACAACACTTAACAATTCACAAATCACAGGGAATAACAAAATTTCATAGGCCCGACAACAGATTAGAGCATACATACATAACAACATAGCCCAGCACCTAACTACCCCACCCCACACTTAGCTCGAACACTGTCCCCAGTGTTCACAAAAATTGGGTGGTGGAACTCCCTGATCAATCAAAGTACTCCACTTCTTCATCAGGTGCTGCTGCTTCATCTCCCATGTCTGAATCACCCCCGTCGTCCTCATCGGACTCCACATCGGAGTCCTCCCGACGTGTATCCTCTTATGTGGGGACGTCATCATCCGTGGGCTCTACAAATGCTGGCCCCACTCGGCATAGAGCCCTGGCATTCTCGCCAAAAGGATAGTCTAGCTCGAGCTGTCATAGCTCCTCCTCTGTCGACGGCCTCCCACCTATCCTCAGTTGGAGCATTTGCATCCCATACATATGAGCCATGTACTGATCATCACGAGCATGTCGCTCACCAAGTGTAAGAACCGGCCCGTGGGCGGTGTCGGGTGCCTTAGTTTTAGTAACATCTAATGCCCGCCGCTCCATCTGCGGGATGTAGTCAAGGGCCTCTTCCTCGACATCTAGGCCCCTGAGGAAGGTGGTTAGTAGTCCACCAAAGCCGTACCTGTGCCCCTGATGCAACCGGGCTCTCTTCATGGCGGATATAATCACCGCCCCCACGTTGATCTCCAGCCCTTTCATCAGGGCGTACACCAGGCATACACGATCCCGGGTTACATCTGTCATATGTACCCCCGGGATTAGGCAGGAACAGACTATCTTCAGCCAGATTCTGGCTTCCCTGTTCATCTGTGAATACGACAAAGTCTGATGGTAGTCCCTCTCCTTGTGTCTGCTCCATCTAGCTGTCGATCGGGTCCCACACAATATGTGTCTGATGTACGCATACGGTGGGGTAATGTTCAGCAGTCGGAGCACGTGGGCTTCTATGTCCCGCGCCCCTATGATAGCATTGAGGTGGTGGGGCTCAAGTGTGACTATTTGCCCTCTGATTTTTATGGTGTGACTTCTGAGCGTCGGGTTCCAGTTGGCATAAAATTCCCGAATCAGGTGCAGGTTGCATTCCTTGGGCTCTTCAAAGATGAACTTGAGCCCAGCTTCCTCGATCCGGTGGACAATCCTAGGGAACTCCTGTGCCAATGGTTCCCGTGCTATATGCTCCTCGGGAAAGTATTTGTTTTCTTTGTGCTTTGCGTACCACTTCTTCCCCTCATCCGTCACCCATCTTGTTCCGTATTGGCGGCGTTGGCCGCGTGGAACTGCTGGTGTTGCTGGGAATGCTGTGCCCAGTCTGATTCGCTTCCTTCCGGCGCTAGAAGTTGATGTGCCTTTCCCTTTTTCTTGCCTGCTCGCCATTTTACCTGTCAACCCAACTAGACAAGATCAATCTTAAGCCAATGGATATCAACTTCGGCTAAGGTTGGGTTAAGCTAGGCTACCCCACACTTAGTCCATAGCTACAGTTACAACATACCGGCAAGATCATGCTTATTTGCATAAATAAACAACCAACTATACAAACATGCTTAGTGCATACGAAGAATTCGATGGTATATATGCTACGTACTACTCAGACTTTGTACAGCTAATTACAATCATTACCATCGATAACCTTTTAATCCATCGCACTTAGCAAGGAAAAACAAAGAAACGAAAACAACAACAAAAATTTATCTGCACGAACCTATACAACCAACCCAATTCTTGCAAATTTCAATATTCCCTTAACCCGAGAATCCGTTGGTCTTTTAACATGATAACAGCTAGCACATCGACTCATCTCACTCAACATGTACATCCCGGCATGAATTTCACAAGTTCACTACATTTTTCACTTCAAATTCAAAAACAAGCCCTAGAAATGATAGTATCAAGAAAATTCGATTGAATTATGCAATTAACGAGTTCAAGCAATCATAATGACATTCCGAACATTCATCAACAACAATTCCATTGAATTCATAATTAATTTCTACTTAGGGCAACTTAGCTCACCTCACATGCTCAATATCGAAGGAAATCGACAAGAAATGAGATGGAATCGAAGAACATACCTTGAAGTTGAAGAATTTAAGCAAACTTGATGATTTTCGTTGCCTACTCCGTGTCACATGGAAGGGGGATGGGTTTTGGGGAGTTTGGTCGTGGAGTGATTGAAAAATAAGGGAAAGGGAGGGGTTTTCGGGGTTAAAAAGTAGAAAAATCGCGCGGGTCACCCGGCGACCCGGTGTGACCCGTCGCGATATACACGGCAACGTGTCACGGAGTGCATCGCGGTGTACTGCCTCCGTGACACGGAGCCGTTGCGAGCCTGTTCTGGAAATTTTAAAAAAAATTCGGATTATACATCAATGTGTCACGGAGGGTAACGCGGAGGTCCACCTCCGTGACACGGAGCTATCGCCCTAGCTCACTGTTTTGCCACTTTTTGTTAATTTTCATACCTCGACTTTTCCTTTGCGATTATGTGCATATTTTCCTCCGTTTGACCTGAAATTCATCTCACTACAAAAAATTGGTTAGAATTATAGGTTTCACTCTAACTAAAAATAAAAACAAAAACTAAAACGAAAAATTTTGTTGTAAATCAAGAAGAAGAAAAAGAAAAATCTATTTACACTTTACAAAGAGAAAAAATTTTCCACGGGTTGCCTCCCATGCAGAGCCTGGTTTACCGTCGCGGCTCGACGTCGTTAAGCTCAGTTGTCCTCTAGGGTGATAGACGATTTCTCTCGATCACCGTCCTCCCCCCAGTAGTGCTTACACCGTTCTGATGGTTTTCCCATTAACTCTCGTGAATCCTTAATCTGCTTATCATCACCTTGATCAATCACATTGATCACTGAGAGTTCTTCGTGCACCATCAGGAGCTTGGGTGCCTTGTACACATCGAACACCTCAACCTTGTCGTGTTCTTGCATTGTTAGCTGCCCCGCAGCTACGTCAATTAGTGCTTTCCTGGTAGCCAAGAAAGGACGTCCCAAAATAAATGGGACTTCTGCGTCTGGTTCAAAATCCAGCACGACAAAATCTACCGGGAAAATCAAGGATCCAACTTGCACCAGAACGTCCTCCACAATGCCATCAGGTCTGGCTAAGGACCGATCCGCCAATTGCAAGATTACTGTTGTGGGTCTAGGACTCCCTAGACCCAACTTTTTGAATACCGATGACGGCATCAAATTTATGCTCGCTCCCAAATCACACAATCCATGAGCTCGGATGCTCTGCCCAATGGTAATCTGTATAGTAAAGCTCCCAGGGTCTTTGAGCTTTGTGGGCAGTCGGTTTTGAATCCGGGAAGTGCACTCCTCCGTTAGAGCCACCGTAGCATACTCAGTCAACTGACTTTTGTTTGCCACAATGTCCTTTATATACTTGGCATATTTTGGCACTCCCTGCAAAACATCAACAAGAGGTAAGTTAATATGTTCCTGTTTCACCACCTCCATGAATTTCTTGAAACACGCCTCCTCCTTGTGTTTCTTTAATCGTTGAGGGAACGGGGGTGGTGGTCTTTCTATTTCAGCTTCCTTAGTCTTCCCCCTCTCAGTACTTTGCTCCCTCTCGACTTCTGCTGCTCCCGATTGTTGAGGTGGTCTTTCTGGTTCCACCTCTTTCAGCTGCAAACCACTCCTTGTGGTCACTGTATTCACCTGCTTGGGATTGGGATTTGTGTCGCTCGGAAGTCCTTCTCTAGGCCTTGTGTTTTGGGCTCCAGAAAATTGCCCAAATTGATATTCAAGTGCCTTGGTAGCTAACTGGTTGTTTTCACTTCGGCTGCCAATTTCACATAGTCAGCCTGCAATTGAGGTTGGTTAGCTATCATGGTCTTGAACATCTCCTCAATGCTGGGTGATGGTGGTGGAGGAGGTGCATTGTTGTTTCTGAATTGTGCTTGATAATTCTGCTGCCCTCCTTGGTTCCTTTGCACACCCTGACCCGAACTTTGCCCCTGATGGTTGTTGCTACCCCAGGAGAAATTAGGGTGATTCCTCCAATTGGAATTGTAGCTATTACCATACTGTTGGTGGTTCCTTTGCACATTTCCCACAAAGTTTACCGAGTCAGGATTGGCTCCACAACACTCAGTTGAGTGCTCACTGCTTCCACACACTTCACACCACATCTGCTGCACTGCATTAATTGGGGCTTGAGGCTGGTTCATTGTCATGTTGCTGAAGTGGCTGTTATGTTGATTTTGTAATGCAGCTATCTGTGCAGCAATAGCTGTAAACCCATCCACTTCTAGCACTCCTACTGCTTTCCTTGTCCCACCTCTTGATGAATCAGCATTCCATTCCGGATTGCCCTGCGAAATTCGATTTAACAAGGTATACAGCTCCTCATAAGTTTTCTCCAGCGCTTGTCCTTTAGCTGCTGAGTCTAGCAATATTTTTGTGTGGGGTTCCAAACCCTCTATAAAAGTGTGCACCAGTACATCATTGGACTGATGATGATGAGGACAATCCCGCAACATGGACTTGAATCTCTCCCAAGCCTGATATAAATTCTCTCCCTCTCTCCGTTTGAAACTTAGAATCTGACTTCTAAGTCTTGTTGTTTTACCGGAGGGAAAAAACCGTATCAAAAATTTCCTCGCAAGATCATCCCATGTAGAAATAGAATTCAGTGGTTCAGCTTTCAACCACCTCTTGGCTTCTCCCAATAGTGAAAATGGGAACAATGTAAGCCGGACATAATCTGATGACACTCCAGCAGGGATATAAGTGTCACTTATCTCCAAAAAATTTTGGAGATGCTACTGTGGATCTTCATGAGGGAGACCTGTAAACTGCCCGCTAGTGTGCAGCAATTGCACCATATTCTGCTTAAGTTCAAACCTCCCTCCTGGCTCAGGTTTGCGGATGCTAGATGTGACATTATTAGCATGTGGGATTGCCACCTCGCGAACCGGCCGAGCTGCTACTTCTTCAGGCACTAACACTGCCCGTACTATCGGTGGATTCTATTGTTGCTCCATGATCGTCTGTCTGAGCAACTGCAGCTTTCTTTCTAGAGCTTCTCTCCGCTTACTATGAAATATTCTTTTTGGCTCTATATACGAGTCCACCAGCTCCTTGTCTCTTGCCAGCGTTCAACAGAAATTAAATCTGCAAAATACAGGCTAAGACCAAGTTGTCAACACTAAGAAAATAAAAATGCAGTAAATTAACACTTAAAAAAAATTCACCAATTTCCAATCCCCGGCAACGACACCAAAAACTTGTTCGCGTGATTTGTGGGGTATATAAAACTACACGCAAGTGTACGTGGTCGAACAAGTAGTAAAGTGGCTTGAGTAAGCCAAGTATCGATCCCACAAGGACTGGGATGAAGTGCAATCTGCTCAAGTGTACTATATTTCGATTCTAAGAATGCAGACAACAGTGTAACCAAGAGTTTGATATTTTGTTTTATAATTTTTATGCTAAAGCTAAAACAACTATCTAATTTAAGTCTGAACTATGAATGAAAGCATACTGAGGTTAAACAAACATGTAATGAAATTAATTATCAACATAATTTGGTTAATCTTTTCCTCTGATTGCTAGCCAAGAACATTTGCCAAGAGATTAAAACTCTCGTATTTAACCTCACTTAAGAATCATGAACCATCCACCTACATATCTGTGATTAAATGCAATTCATGTTCTAGCCATACAAACCCGGTTCCTAAATTGACTAATACGACTTTCAGGTATATTTCTATCCTGAACGTAAATCAATTCTCAATTTTCCCAAACCAAGTAAAGATCATATCCTATTAATTCACAACTTTCCAATTTCTTGCTCTCTCGAGTGAAACCGGACTTTTTAGATATACATTAACGTAGGCCACACATTAATGCAGTAAGAACAAGAATTAATAGACAACCATGGAAGAAAAGATGAAAAACCAAAGAATCAATGATCACATTTCATCACAATTGTTCATAACCTCAGCAAGAAGAGGAATTAGCCACTCATTTGTGGATTAAACATCTTTAAATGAGTGTTAAACATACAAGCAATTGAATACAAGGAGAAGGAAAGAGAGAAAAACCCTGATAATTTCGTCCCCTCAACTGCCTGTAACCCACGTTCTTGCTCTACCAAGTCAAAATATTGAAAAATGAACCTAAGTGTTCCAATTATACTAGTGGGAATTTTTCCCAGAATAACGAGCAACGTGTCACGGAGTGCATCGCGGAGCACTGCCTCCGTGACACGCTACAGACGCGGACCTTCAATGGAACTGGGGGTCCAGGAAATAAAGCCCAACGTGGCACGACATGCAACGCGGAGCCAAGCCACCGTGCCACGGACCCATCGCATACCCTCTCTGGAATTTGGGCGAAAATTTCCTATCCAGGCAGAAGACCTCCGCGATGGCAGCGTGACACGGCTCCATCGCGGAGCCCCTTTATTTTATGTTGTCCAATGCCTTGTCCCTTGCTCACGTCCGAGTTCAACCCCGATATCTTCCAACATGCATTTAAGCTTCCCAAAATTACATTTTACCTGCAAAACAATGCTAATCATGTTGGTTAGTATAAATTCACATTTTATTACCGATTACATGAGAATGTATACACATTGATAGATAAATAAGGCTAAAATGGCACTTTTGAGTATCACTTGGACATATAAATTTGCCCAAGATCAGTAATCTCAAAGAGTTGCTATAACAATACGTTGTTGTTGAGAAATTTATCAAATAAAAAAATTAGGAGTCAAGTAACACTAATAAATTTGAACAACAAAGTTCTAAACAATTGTTAGTAAGTAAAAGAATATATTAAATTCAAATTATTCCCATCAAATAAATATATACATCACCTAAAAAATCTTACCAAAATTTTGTGTGTGTGTGTGTGTGTGTGTGTGTGTGTGCCATGTAAAATAGCAGCTGAAATAATTACAATGCATAATTACTTGGCATTCATATCTCATCAGCTAATATCTGCACGAAGAAGAAAAAATATTAAGATCTGAAAATTGAAGACGTAAGTCCAATAAATCTTTAATTATTTTATAAATTCATAAAATAAATTATAAGAAAAAAATGTGAATAATATGTTTAAAATTATATAATACAATAAAGTTTACTAAATTAAACTCTAAATAGAGATGACTAGTACTGCTAAAACAGAGTTAATATTAGACTAAGATTTTATAAATGATGATAATAAAGGACTTACTTTAAAAATTGTTTAAAATTTAAAAGGTAGAACCAATTATGGAACTGAAAGTAACAAAATGATAAAAAAGTTACTTTGATAAAATACAAAAAAGATACTCAATCTTCTATCTCCTGGTATTTGATTTTCATATTCTATTGAAAAAATAAACCGTGATGGTAAAATTCTTGTTTTTTCTTCAAGTTTCATCACTAATTTGTTTAAAACCTTCTGAGTATGCACCTCACGGATGGATGCAAAGTGTTCATTGACAAATATTTAAAAGAAAGTAAACCCATGAGATATACTCTTCCCGTAAGTCCAATAAATCTTTAATCATTTTATAAATTCATAAAATAAATTATAGATAAAAAATGTAAATAATATGTTTAAAATTATAAAATACTATAAATTTTAGTAAATTAAACTCTAAATAAACATGACCAGTACTGTTAAAACAGAATTAATATTAGACTAAGAATTTATAAAGGATGATAATAAAGGACTTACTTTGAAAATTATTTAATATTTAAAAGATAGAACCAATTATGAAACTAAAAACAACAAAATGATGAAAAATATACTTTGATATAATAGGAAAAAGGTACTCAATCTTCTATCTTCCGGTTAGATTTTCATGTTCTATTGAAAATAATAAACCATGATGGTATAATGCTTCTGTTTTCTTCAAGTTTTATCACTATAAAGTTTGAAACCTTCTGAGTATGTGCCTCTCGGATGAATGTAAAGTGTGCATTGACAAATATTTGAAAGAAAGTAAAGCCATGAGATATACTCTTCCCGAAACCAACTAAGTGCTATTTTTCTTTTCGTCGCCCAAAAATGTGGCCCTTGGATTGGAGTTCTTTTGTATCAATTTATAGCACGAAATAATTAATTTTTTGTGAAAATATTTTTTATGTTGGGATTTGTGAAAGAAATTTGAATAGTAAAAAAACAAGAGTCGCAAAAAGGATTGTTGAAACCACTAAAGTTAATTATGATTTGGGAAAATAAAACGTTAATGTCTATAAGTGAAGTTGCAACTGTTGAAGTTTAAAGTAAAAGTCATAAGTCTTAGGGAAAATCGAAAAGGTGTGGAGTGTGGGATAGTTTTTTTTTAAAAAAAATAAATTAAATGATAAAATTACTCGAAAAAATCAAAAAAATAAGAAAAAAGATAAATAAGAATTCTAAAATAAGAGAGTGCCACATCACCGGATTAATGATCCATAAATTCATAAAATAAATTACAAGTAAAAAATGTGAATAATATGTTTAAAATTATATAGTACAATAAGGTTTACTAAATTAAACTCTAAATAGAGATGACCAGTACTGTTAAAACAGAGTTAATATTAGACTAAGAATTTATAAATGATGATAATAAAGGACTTACTTTGAAGATTATTTAAAATTTAAAAGGTAAAACCAATTATGGAATTGAAAACAAAAAAATAATGAAAAAGATACTTTGATAAAATAGAAAAAAGACACTCAATCTTCAATCTCTAGGTATTAGATTTTCATGTTCTGTTGAAAAAATAAACTATGATAGTAAAATTCTTCTTCTCTCTTCAAGTTTCATCACTAATTTGTTTTAAACCTTCTGAGTATTCACCTCGTGGATGGATGCATGTGCATTGACAAATATTTAAAAGAAAGTAAACCCTTGAGATATACTCTTCCTGTAAGTCTAATAAATCTTTAATCATTTTATAAATTTTTAAAATAAATTATAAGTAAAAAAAATATAAATAATATGTTTAAAATTATAAAATGCAATAAGTTTTACTAAACTAAACTCTAAATAAAGATGACCAGTACTATTAAAATAGAGTTAATATTAGACTAAGAATTTATAAAGGATGATAATAAAGGACTTACTTTGAAAAGTATTTAAAATTTAAAATATAGAACCAATTATGGAACTGGAAACAACAAAATGATGAAAAATATACTTTGATAAAACAGAAAAAGGACACTCAATCTTCTATCTCCATCTTTTTAATATTCATGTTCTATTGAAAAAAATAAACCATGACGGTAAAATTCTTCTTTTTTCTTCAAGTTTCATCACTATAAAGTTTGAAACCTTCTGAGTATGAACCTCGTGAATAGAGGCAAAGTATGCCTTGACGAATATTTGAAAGAAAGTAAACCCGTAAGATATACTCTTCCCGCAACTGCCTAAGTGTTGTTTTTCTTTGCATCACCTAAAAATGCGACCCTTGGATTGGAGATCTTTTATATCAATTGATAGCAAAAAATAATTATTTTTAGTGAGGATGTTTTTTTATGTTGCGCTTTGTGAAAAATATTTGAATACCAAACAAATAAGAGTCATAAAAAGGATTGTTGAAACCATTGATGTTAATTATGATTTAGGAAAATAAAACTTTAATGTCTATGGTGAATTTACAACTATTGAAGTTTAAAGTAAAAGTGATAACTCTTGGAGAGAGCCGAAAAGGTGTGGAGTGTGGTATAGTTTTCCTAAAAAAAATAAATAAAAGATAAAATGACAGGAAAAAGTCAAAAAATAAGAAAAAAGATAAGTAAGAATTCTGAAATTAGAGAGTCCACATCACCGGCCTAAGGATCCAAAAATTCATAAAATAAATTACAAGTAAGAAATGTGAATAATATTTTTAAAATTATATCATACAATAAAGTTTACTAAATTAAACTCTAAATAGAGATGACCAGTATTGTTAAAACAGAGATAATATTATACTAAAAATTTTTAAAGAATGATAATAAAGGACTTACTTTGAAAATTATTTAAAATTTAAAAGGTAGAACCAATTATGGAACTGAAAACAACAAAATGATGAAAAAGATACTTTGATAAAACAGAAAAAAGATACTCAATCTTCTACCTCCCAGTATTTGATCTTCATGTTCTATTGAAAAAATAAACCATGATGGTAAAATTCTTATTTTTTCTTCAAATTTCATCACTAATTTGTTTGAAACCTTCTGAGTATGTGCCTTGTGGATGGATGCAAAGTGTGCATTGACAAATATTAAAAAGAAAGTAAACCCATGAGATATACTCTTCTCGTAAGTCCAATAAATCTTTAATCATTTTATGAATTGTTACACCCCGTAAGTTTCTAGCACTTAGTTGGCCTATTCGCATGTTGGTTGAGAGTTTAAGAATGCCATATGTACGAGAACAGGGCCCGGGGAAAGGCCGAACAAGTGCCAAGTCGAATTTTCACAAGAGGAAGCAAAAGCGCACTGCCCAGAGGGGCAACGTGGCACGGAGACCCCTCCTCCGCGATGGCCAACATGGCACGGAGCTAGATTGGCGCGATGGCCAGTGTGCCACATTGCCATGGTTCAGGCTCCAAGTATATAAAGGCCTCACCCTTCATTTTCACGTTATTTTTCATAAGTACACGACCAGTAAACAGGGAGGACGAAGGGTTCTCATAAATTTTCATTCGA
This sequence comes from Datura wrightii, assembly GCA_035772735.1. Lineage (NCBI taxonomy): Eukaryota > Viridiplantae > Streptophyta > Magnoliopsida > Solanales > Solanaceae > Datura > Datura wrightii. The sequence continues at coordinate 107,131,728 of JASDFA010000007.1, forward strand.
TTACACCGTCAAATGTTGTCCAAAGTCAAATGAACTTCGGGTATCGAAGTATAAGGCTGCAGGGAGAATTTCTACGGAGTTAGTTTCGTGAAATTCGCCCGACGAATCGTCGTCCTGCCGAGCCAAAGTGATTGGAATTGCTCCAAATTAGTGTTAATACAATCCCAGGCTTAAAGTGAGTACTTCTCCCTTCTAGATTCCCGAGAAATTATGAGTTTTCGACCGTTCTTCGATAATTTGAAGAATAGTCAATAGATATATATCAAGTATCATTTTCTTCCAATATAGTATTGAAGTTAGTCCTATTCTTTCGTGAATATGATTACAGTTGGAAAGAACCGCTAAATACTAGCCGAACCTCACCAGATAATCGGTAAACCGACAGTCGAGGTATGTAAAAGCAGTCTCTTTCGGCAAGTTAGTTTCTCCAGTATAGTAAAATAGTATGAATCCCAGTAAGATATTTAAAAAATAGTATATCATGCTCAGTATGAAATTTAGTAAAGCACGTTAGAAGTATTATATCATGTTCAGTATGAGACTCAGTACAGCATGTTAGAGATTATATTATTACCTTATTCAGTGTGTATTAAATGTAGTTATTGTTATCAGTTGAGACTTGATTGTACGGTTTTGGGCTGGATTACCCGTATAGCTTCCGTAACCGCCCCAGGGTTAATGGCTATATCGAATCGTCCTCCAGAGGGCGAGGATACATCGCTCTACGGAGTGGCATGCCGTTTGCCAGGGATGAAGATGGGATGTCAGTTCCCCATATTTTGTCGTGGTTGGCCTTTATACACCGCCGTCGAGGCTTGCGCCGGGGTGTTGATTTCAGGAGTCCTCCGGACTCAGGTACAACTATAGTCAGGGGCCCAGCGGGCCCAAGTTGCATACCCAGGGGATCGGCAGGATGCTTATAGCTACTAGTTGATGTGGTATGACCTGGGTAGGGGTAAATAGATTGAGATGTGTTGAATGCACCTTCCGGCTTATGGGGGCCAGGTAAGGTTTGTGTTATGTTGTTTTAGTTTTTGATAGATAGACAGTAGAACACTATGTTATCAGGTATGATTCCTACTCTTCTTAGTATAGTTATGTTTAATCCTGATCCCACTATTTCAGTCAGTTTCAGTCCATTTCCTATTACTTCAGTTACTGCCAGCTTCATTATGTACTTTCAGATATTTACAGTTATTGCTTTACATACTCAGTACCTGTGGTACTGATGTTCTCTTTTGGGGCACTGCATTACTTGCCTGTAGGTGCACATAGACGAGGAGCAGATCCCTCGTAGTTCCAGTCAGCAGTACAGAGCCTTCAGCTCCTTTCATCCGGAGCTTGAAAGACAGAGGTTTACTTCCTTTTGTTGTATAGTATGGGTAGGCCGGGGCCCTGTCCCGACCATCTTGTTTTAGATTATATGTGGAGGCCATGTGGGGCCTTGTTCAGTTGTTAGTTGATGACCTTGTCGGTCACAAATCAGTTTAGCGCCTGATTTTGTTTTTAAGCTATAATTAGATATCATGGTGGCCTTGTCGGCCCGCATAGGACTCCTTATACTTGGTTGCTTCTGGTTAGCTGTTTACTTTTACAGGTGGCTATAGGCCTTGTTGGCCGGGGGCTGTATTTACAACCGCAAATAGCCCGTCGTTTCCTAATTCTAGAGTTAGAGCCAGCCATGCACCAGAGGTGCTTAGGCTCAATTAGTTCAATAATCCAGATCCTAGTAGGGCACCAGGTGCTAGTCATGCCTCCCAAGGTGGGGTGTGACAAAATTAGTATCAGAGCAGGTCGTATGCTAGGGAACTTGTAAGCCATGCTAAGTAGAGTCTTGTCTATGGATGTGTTGTGCACCACATACTATAGGCAGGAGGCTGCAAGGCATGATAGGATGGCTACTTTCTTCCTATTCAGTCGTTCTATAGAGAGGTACAGTAGGGTTGAGTCCCTAAGCTTATTATACTCTTTTGTTTACAGAGAGAAAATGTCGGATCAGCGACATCCTACGACAGGCAGGAGATTGGATGTAGTAGTAGGAGAGGGCACCAGCAGGATGCCTCAGCCTCGATTAGAATCATCCCGATCTGAGGGCGATACGGAGGCATCATCTCGACCTTCCCAGCAGTCACCATTACATCAGGAGCCGCTTGGAACGGCACCACCTCTAGTAGTTCCTATACCTATACCATCTGACTAGGAGGTCAGGAGTGCGGTGGTTATGTTAGCATAGATGATGGCTACTCAGCGCTAGTCAATACCACCTACCGCTGTAAAAGCATCAGGAGGACTTGGTAGTTCGAGGGTCCGAGAATTCCTGGCATTAAGTCTCCCGCAGTTTACAGGGACAGATTGGACAGAGGATCCCCAGGATTTCCTAGATCAGATGTAGAGGATTTTCAGGGTAATGCATGCTACACCCACAGAGTTAGTTGAATTGGCGATATTCCGGCTACGGGACATTGATGTACTATGGTATGAGAGTTGGGAGAGGTCCCGAGGGAGAAGATGTTTCCCCTCCGACCTAGTCCTGCTTTTCAGAGGCTTTTCTAGATCATTATCTACCACGGGAGATTCGACAGGCCCAGGTTGATCAGTTCCTACACTTGGAGAAAGGGTCGATGAGTGTTTGAGAATATTCCATGCGATTCAATTCCTTGGACCGATATGCGCTAGCTTTTGTGCATACCATGCCATCCAGAGTACACCATCTCTTATGGGGCTGAACCCAAAATATGTTGAGACTTGTATCACAGCTACTCTGTGAGAGGATATGGATATTGCCCGAGTATATGCTTTTGCTCAGAATATTGAGGGCATCAGACAGCGGCAATGGGAGATCAGGAGAACAAGTCAGGAACAACAAAGTAGGGATAGGCCAGATGATTTACAGGAGGAGGCCCGGGGAGGACCTAGTCCACGGCTATCAGATAGGTCGCCTAGACCCCCGCCACCATCACCACAGCAGAGGAGCAGGTTCAGTCGTCGAGGGCAATCAGAGATCGGTGGAGGATTGCAAATGGTAGATTCACCACAGCAGAGGAGGGCAGAGCAGAGTAGGTATACAATACCACTTTGCCCTATTTGTAGCCAACGCCACTCTAGAGCGTGCAGATATGGCTCCACGGGATGTTATATTTGTGGACAGGAGGGTCATCAGATGAGAGATTGTCCAGCTAGGGGTCAGGGTGTTCGAGATCGACAGGATAGGTCATCAGCAGGGTTTCGAGCTCCAGCATCCCCGGCAGGGCGCAAGCCCTCAGTTTCAGTAGGTAGAGGCCGAGGTAGATCAGGGGCCTCCAGTTCAGGTGCGGGCCCAAACCATACCTATGCATTACCGGGGAGACAGGATTCAGAGTCGTCACCAGATTTTGTGACAGGTATGATGAATATTTGCTCTCATCCTGCTTATGTGTTGATAGATCCGGGATCCACCTTGTCCTATGTTACACTGTTAGTGGCTCGGAAGTTTAGTATTGTGATGGAATTGCTTCGACGACCTTTTTCAGTGTCCACACCTGTTGGTGACTCTATCATAGCCAGAAGGGTCTATAGGGGGTGTACGATAGAGGTTGCCAATCATCAGACTACAACAGATTTAATAGAGTTAGGGATGGTTGATTTTGATGCCATTATGGGTATGGACTGGCTAGCTCCATGTTATGCCAATGTTGAGTGCTCGACCAAGACTGTCCGATTCCAGTTTCCAGGGGAGGCAATACGGGAGTGGAAAGGTAGTACAGTTACGCCAAAAGGTAGGTTTATTTCCTATCTTCGGGCAAGAAAGCTGATAGCAAAGGGGTGCATTTATCACGTTGTTAGAGTCCAGGATGTTCGGGCAGAGCCTCCGACCCTTCAGTCTGTTCTAGTGGTTAATGAGTTCCCCGTTGTATTTCCAGATGAGCTTCCTGGTATTCCCCCAAAAAGGGAAATTGATTTTGCAATCGATCTATTACCAGGCACTCACCATTATCGGATGGCTCCTACTGAACTCAGAGAATTAAAGGAACAATTGAAAGATTTGCTAGATAAGGGCTTTATCAGGATGAGTACCTCACCATGGGGTGCACCAGTTCTGTTCGTGTGAAAGGACAGCTCCCTCCGTATGTGTATAGATTATCGGCAACTGAATAAAGTCACTGTCAAGAATAAGTACCCACTTCCCAGAATGGACAACTTGTTTGATCAGCTACAGGGAGAAAGGTATTTCTCAAAGATTGACTTAAGGTCCGGATATCATCACGTTCGGGTTCGTGAAAGGGATATTCCAAAGACTGCCTTCAGGACCCGATACGGCCACTTTGAATTCTTAGTTATGTCCTTCGGGCTAACAAATGCCCCAGCAGTGTTTATGGACCTGATGAACAGTATCTTCAGACCATACCTGGACTTGTTCGTGATAGTATTTATCGATGATATTCTGGTGTATTCTCACTGACCACCAGGATCATCTACGGATAGTGCTCCAGATTCTCAAAGACCGCCAGCTATATGTAAAATTTTCCAAATGTGAATTTTGGCTGAATTCAGTAGCCTTCTTGGGCCATATTGTGTCAGATGCTGGTATATAGGTAGATACACAAAAGATAGAAGTAGTGAAAACATGGCCTAGACCTACCACTCCGACCGAGGTACGCAGTTTCCTGGGATTAGCCGGGTATTACAGGAGTTTGGTGGAAGGATTTTCCACTCTAGCAGCACCCTTAACTAAATTGGTGTAGAAGGCAGAAAAATTTCACTGGACTGAGGCATGCGAGCAGAGCTTTCAGGAACTGAAAGACAGGTTGGCATCAGCACCAGTGTTAACGTTGCTAGAAGGAACAGAGGGCTATGCAGTTTATTGTGATGCTTCGGGTGTTGGGTTAGGATGTGTTTTGATGTAGCATGGTAAAGTGATTGCCTATGCTTCCAGGCATCTAAGGAAGCATGAGAAAAACTATCCTACCCATGACATGGAATTAGCCGCGGTAATTCATGCCTTGAAAATATGGAGACACTACTTGTATGGCGTCCGTGTAGATATTTTCACTGATCACAAAAGCCTGCAGTATATCTTTACCAGAAAGAGTTGAATTTGCAGTAGTGTCGCTGGTTGGAGCTGTTGAAAGATTATGATGTGAATATTTTATATCACCCAGGAAGGGCCAATGTGGTAGCAGATGCCCTTAGCCGTAAATCTATGGGAAGTTTGGCATACTTACAGCCCGAGCAGCGGGAATTGGCCCGAGAATTGCATCAGCTAGCCAATTTAGCCACTTGTATAGCGGAAACAGGAGACAATAGAGCGGTAATCCAGAACACCGCAGTGTCTTCTTTTGTTGTGGAAGTGAAGGAACAACAATATGAAGATCCTAGCCTGGTTCAGCTCAGGATAGAGTCTAGTGAGGGGAAGTGACAGATTTTCAGGTAATCGAGGATGGAGTTTTGAGATATAGGGATCACCTCTGTGTTCCAGATGTTGTAGGGCTTCGCCAGCAAATTATGGGCGAGGTACACTATGCCCGTTACTCTCTCCATCCAGGTTCGACAAAGATGTACCTTGATATAAAAGAGATCTACTGGTGGCCAGGAATGAAAAAGGGGATAGTAGAATTTGTAGCTCAGTGTCCCAATTGCCAACAGGTAAAAGTTGAACATCAAAAACCAGGCGGACTGACACAGGATATAGTTGTTCCTCTTTGGAAATGGGAAGCAGGTAATATGGATTTCGTAGCAGGATTGCCTCGCACCAGGAATAAATATGATTCGATATGGATAATTGTTGATAGGTTGACAAAATCAGCTCATTTTCTGCCAGTAAGGGCTACCTTTTCAGCCGAAGATTATGCTGAGTTGTATATTAAAGAAATAGTCAGATTGCATGGCGTTCCATTGTCAATTATTTCCAATAGAGGGGCACAGTTTATTGCCAAGTTTTGGCAATCGTTTCAGAGAGGCTTGGGGACGCAGGTTAACTTGAGCACAGCCTTCCATCCTCAGACAGACGGGAAGGTAGAACATACCATCCAAACGCTCGAGGATATGTTAAGAGCATGTGTGTTAGATTTTGGAGGTAGTTGGGATGAACATCTATTGCTTATTGAATTCCTATAATAACAGTTATCATTCAGCAATTCAGATGGCGCCTTATGAAGCATTATATGGGCGGAAATGCAGATCTCCAGCTGGTTGGTTTGAGGTAGGCGAATCAGCATTAATTAGGCCAGATATTATTCATCAGTCAAAGGAGAAAGTAAAGCTTATCAGGGAATGTCTACTGACTGCTTAGAGCCGCTAGAAATCTTATGCTGATGTGCGGAGAAGAAACATATAATTTAATGTGGGTGACTGGGTATTCCTGAAGGTTTCGCCGATGAAGGGTGTGGTGAGATTTGGCAAGAAAGACAAGCTCAGCCCGATGTTTGTTGGGCCTTATCAGATTCGCCAAAGGATAGGCCAGGTGGCATATGAAGTGGACCTACCTCCAGAATTAGAATCTGTTCACCCAGTTTTCCACGTATCAATTCTGAGGAAGTACATAGGAGACCCCTTCCAGATTGTCCCAGTTCAAGATGTTCAAGTCACAGAAGAGTTAGCTTATGAAGAAGTTCTAGTAGCCATACTAGACCGGCAGATCCATAGATTAAGAACTAAAGATGTTGCTTCTGTCAAGGTATTGTGGCGTAATAGGAACCGAGAGGAGATGACTTGGGAAGCAGAAGATGATATGAAAATCAGATATCCTCACTTGTTTCAAACTTAGTCAGATGACGCAGCCAGAGGTATATTGTTATTATTGTTTCATAAGTTGCAGTATATACATATGTATGTGGAGTAGTTGACTCCAATTTATTGTGAAATGAATGCTATAGTATCGTGTGGAGTACCTGTATTATACTTTTCTGTGTTTTAGGATTTTTGGATAGTCCATATTACAGGGGAGACTCTGCCGAAATTTCTCCAGAATAAATAGAGGCAAGTTAAGATTCTTGCAAGCAAAAGGTAACATTCGAGGAGGAATGTTCTTAAAGGGGGGAGGATGTTACACCCTGTAAGTTTCTAGCACTTAGTTGGCCTATTCGAATGTTGGTTGAGAGTTTTAGAATGCCATACGTGCGAGAATAGGGCCCGGGGAAAGGCCGAACGAGTGCCAAGTCAGATTTTCGCAAGAGGAGGCCAAACCACACTGCCCAGAGGGGCAACGTGGCACAGAGGCCCCTCCTCCGCGATGGCCAACGTGGCACAGAGGCCCCTCCTCCGCGATGGCCAATGTGGCATGGAGCTAGATTGGCGCGATGGCCGGCATGCCACATTTCCATGGTTCGAGCTCCAAGTATATAAAGGCCTCACCCTTCATTTTCACATTATTTTTCATAAGTACACGACTAGAAAATAGGGAGGACGAAGGGTTCTCGTAAATTTTCATTCGATTACACCGTCAAACGTTGTCAAAGTCAAATGAACTTTGGGTATCGAAGTATAAGGCTGCAGGGAGAATTTCTACGAAGTTAGTTTCGTGAAATTCGCCCGGTGAATCATCGTCCCGCTGAGCCAAAGTGATTGGAATTGCTTCAAATTAGTGTTAATACAATCCCAGGCTTAAAGTGAGTACTTCTCCCTTCTAGATTCCCAAGAAATTATGAGTTTTCGACCGTTCTTCGATAATTTGAAGAATAGTCAGTAGATATATATCAAGTATCATTTTCTTCCAGTATAGTAATGAAGTTAGTCCTGTTCTTTCGTGAATATGACTACAGTTGGAAAGAACCGCTAAATACTAGCCGAACCTCGCCAGATAATTGGTAAATCGGCAGTCGAGGTATGTAAAAGTAGTCTCTTTCGGCAAGTTAGTTTCTCCAGTATAGTAAAACAGTATGAATCCCAGTAAGATATTTCAGAAATAGCATATCATGCTCAATATGAAATTTAGTAAAGCACGTTAGAAGTATTATATCATGTTCAGTATGAGACTCAGTACAGCATGTTAGAGATCATATTATTATCTTATTTAGTCTGTATTATATATAGTTATTGCTATCAGTTGAGACTTGATTGTATGGTTTTGGGATGGATTACCCGTATAGCTTCCGTGACCGCCCCAGGGTTAATGGCTGTATCGACTCGTCCGCCAGAGGGCGAGGATACGTCGCTCTACGGAGTGGCATGCCGTCTGCCAGGGACGAAGATAGGACGCCAGTTCCCCATATTTTGCCATGGTTAGCCTTTATACACCCCCGTCGAGCACTTGCGCCCGGGGTGTTGATTTCAGGAGTCCTCCGGACTCAAGTACAATTATAGTCAGAGGCCCAGCGGGCCCAAGTTGCATACCCAGGGGATCGGCAGGATGCTTATAGCTACTAGTTGATGTGGTATGACCTAGGTAGGGGTAAATAGATTGAGATGTGTTGAATGCACCTTCCGGCTTATAGGGGCCAGGTAAGATTTATGTTATGTTGTTTTAGTTTTTGATAGATAGATAGTACAACGCCATGTTATTAGGTATGACTCCTACTCTTCTCAATATAGTTATGTTTAATCCTGATCCCACTATTTCAGTCAGTTTCAGTCTATTTCCTATTATTTTAGTTACTTCCAACTTCATTATGTACTTTTAGATATTTACAGTTATTGCTTTACATACTCAGTACCTGTGGTACTGACGCCCTCTTTTGGGGCGCTGCATTACTTGCCTGCAGGTGCACATAGACGAGGAGCAAATCCCTCATAGTTCCAGTCAACGGTACAGAGCCTTTAGCTCCTTTCATCCGGAGCTTCAAAGATAGAGGTTTACTTCCTTTTGTTGTATAGTATGGGTAGGCCGGGGCCCTGTCCCGACCATCTTATTATTCCTAGAGGCTTGCAGATTGCATTATTTTTCTTGCGGTTAGATGTACCGGCCGTGTGGGGCCATATATGTGTTTCAGATTATATGTGGTGGCCGTGTGCAGCCTTGTTCAGCTTTTAGTTGATGACCTTGTTGGTCACAGATCAGTTTAGCACCTGATTTCGTTTTTCAGCTATAATTAGATATCATGGTGGCCTTGTCGGCCCGCATAGGACTCCTTATACTTGGTTGCTTCTGGTTAGCTCTTTACTTTTACAGGTGTCTATAGGCCTTGTCGGCCGGGGGTTGTATTTACAGCCGCTATATAGCCCGTCGTTTCCTGATTCCAGAGTTAGAGCCAGCCATGCACCAAACGTGCTTAGGCTCAGTTAGTTCAGCCGTCCAGATCCTAGTAGGCACCAGGTGTCAGTCATGCCTCCCAAGGTGGGGCGTGACATGAATATAATTTATAAAATAAATTATCAGTAAATAATGTAAATAATATGTTTAATATTATAAAATACAATAATTTTAACTAAATTAAACTCTAAATAAAGATGGTCAGTACTGTTAAAACAGAGTTAATATTAGACTAAGAATTTATAAAGGATGATAATAAAGGACTTACTTTGAAAATTATCTAAAATTTAAAAGATAGAACCAATTATTAAACTGAAAATAAAAAAATAATGAAAAAGATACTTTCATAAAATGGGAAAAAGACACTCAATCTTCTATCTCTCGGTATTTGATTTTCATGTTCTGTTGAAAAAAATAAACCATGATGGTAAAATTCTTTTGTTTTCTTCAAGTTTCATCACTAATTTGTTTGAAACCTTTTGAGTATGTGCCTCATGGATGGATGCAAAGTGTGCATTGAAGAATATTTGAAAGAAAGTAAACTCGTGAGATATACTCTTTTTGCGCAACCGCCTAAGTGTTGTTTTCCTTTGCATCTCCCAAAAATGCAGCCCTTAGATTGGAGTTCTTTTGTATCAATTGATAACATAAAATAATTATAGTTTGGTGGGAATATATTTTTATGTTCGGCTTTGTGAAAGAAATTTTGTATGCCAAAAAAATAAGAGTTGTAAAAAGGATTGTTGATACCATTGATGTTAATTATGTGTTAGGAAAAGAAAATTTTAATGTCTACAGCGAAGTTGCAACTATTGAAGTTTAAAGTAAAAATCATAACTCTTGGGGAGAGCCGAAAAGGAGAGGAGTGTGATAGTTTTTCTTTAAAAAATAAATTAAATGATAAAATACATTAAAAAGTCAAAAAAGTAAGAAAAAATATAAGTAAGATTATGAAATAAGAGAGTTCCACATCACCGACCTAAGGATCCTCTTTTATATATATTTTTAAAAAATAAATTAAATGATAAAATTACATAAACAAGTCAAAAAAATAAGAAAAAAGATAAGAAAGAATTTTGAAATAAGAGAGTGCCACATCACCGGCCTAAGGATCCTCTTATATATATATATAATAAAGATAGAACCTTAGCCGGTGGGAGACAAGGTACCCGCATTTGGAGAAATTACCCTTGGCACTAGTAATGACAGCTAGGAAGCTGAGGCCTTACTTCCAATGCCATCCCATGTATGTAGTAACAACATATCCACTAAGGAATATTATGCACAAGCCCAAGCTCTCAGGGAGATAGGTGAAATGGACGATAGAAGTTAATGGATACGATATTATGTATAAGGCACGAACACTAAAAAAGTCGCAACCATTGGATGTTTCTATAACCAACTTTAGTTCGGGGATGACACCGAGGTCAAAAAAGAGTATACCATGGCCTTCGAGACTAGCCCTAGCATCTGGATCCTTCATACAAATTGAGTTTCAGACGGATCCGAGTTAGCTATTGTTTTAAAAACTCCTTTAGGAGAAACCCTTAAGAAGGAAATAAGACTTATTCATGTAACTAACAATAAAGTTGAGTATGAGGCATTAATTGTAGGACTAAAATTAGCGTGAAACCTAAGGGCGAAAGTCGTTAAGCAAAAAGTGACTCCCTCCTTGTAGTAAACCAAATCAATGATATCTTCTAAGTAAAATATGAGCGCATGTGGAGGTTTCTGGATAACGTACATACAGCATTAAGCCACCTCAAAGAGTGGTAAGTTGAACATGTTTCCCGGGGGAAAAATGCAGAAGCAGATGCGCTTGTAAATCTGGGGACTTCAGCAAACTTGGACAGACAGCCAAAGGAAATGTAGTGTAGTTATACAACTCAGTGGTGGACATTAGTCTTGGAGAAGTAAATTGCTAGGTTTGACCTGGGTTTGGAGGAATGAGTTTGTGATGAGAAACTAAGTATGTGATGAGAGAAGTTCAAAAAGGAGTTTATTAAAATCACTCTGGTGCAGAGCTTCTAGAACATGTGCTAATTCGAGTAGGTTATTATTGGTCTAGAATGGAAAAAGGCTCAAAGAACTTCATATAGTAATGCAATAACTGTCAGTCATATTCATCATTGATTCATCGACCGACAGAACCGCTATGTTTGGTAGTATCACCACGACCATTCATAAAATAGGGAATGGAGATTGTTGGACCATTATCTGTTGCAATAGGTCAGGTGAGGTTTATTTTATTTTTAATTGAGATTTTTCTAGATCAGATGAAGTAGGATGCTATAAAAAGATTCGACAGAACGAAGTCATAGACTTTATTTGGGACAATATCATATGTCGGTTTAGAATCTCAAAAGAAACAACATGCGATAATAGAACTGAATTCGTGGGAAAAAATATCATGACTTCTTCGAGGGATTAAGTATCAAAAGAATAACATCTAGCCCATACCATCCTAATACCAGCAGAGAAGCTGAATCAACAAACAAGATACTAATACAGAATCTAAACAAGAAATTAGAAGCCTCCAAGGGGAAATGGCGTGAAATGCTTCTATAGGTGTTATGGGCATATAGAATTATAATAAAAACGAGCACTGGGGAAACACCATTCTCTGTAGTGTATGGAGCTGAAGCTCTAATAATTCCAGTAGAAATTGAAGTATACTTAACTCAAACAAGTAATGAAATGATGTATCTATGCTCATAAAAAACACCGAGAACTAGAATTAATTCAAATGGTAGCCCAGAAACAAAGAATAGGAAAATACAACAATAGAAGAACAAATCTCGGATTCTTTAAGAAAGAAATTTAGTTCTCTAGAAAGTGAATAGAATGACAATGACTTAAATGTAGGAAAGAGAGGTCCAAATTGGGAAGGACCACACTGATTTAAAAAAATAATTGCTAAGAGATCCTATAAACTAGAAAATCAACAAGGCGTCAAGCTTTCAAACAATTGGAATGTCAGCCATTTGAAATGGTACTATTGTTGAGGTATAATCATTATGTTTAAATTCTTATTCAAATTACCCTAACAATTGAAGGAATAAATACAAAAAAACACGATGGAACTAAAGTTTTAAAGAAATGAAAACACGTGCTGCACTTTTTTTCCTTTGATCGATTTTTATCCCCAAAAAAGGTTTTTCCTGCAAGTTTTTTAATGAGGCAGCCATATACAACATATTACCAAAATATGTGAAGCAATATTGATCCGGTGGCTAAATGTTTCTAGTGTCCAAGTGATTGTTAATCTCACACTCAAACACTTGGGGATTACCAAGTATGCTAGAGGCATCGAAGCATCTAGTTTAGCCGGCAAGCCTAGAGCTTAGTAAAATATTGAAGTAATCCAAAGAAGATAACCCAAAAGAAAGCCAAGGTATCATTTTATACTTGAAATACAAAATATTTCTCACCATTAAGTTGTCTTCCTATATCATATCTGGTAATACTTGTGAATGGGTGCATATCTTTTTACAAAATTGTAAAAAAGCATTGAGGCTAAAATCCCAACAAAAACATAGAGCTAAAGTTAAAAATACCAATGGCTGCATGAAAAAGGAGGATAAAAATCCCGATAAAGTGAAGGTTGAGGTTAAAACCCAATGAGGATAAAAATCTAATGATTACACAAAATTTAGGATGAGATCCTAACAAAATATGCAGAGAACAAGAATCTCAACATTCAAGAAAAAATTGAGGATATAAATTCCAACAACCACGCAAAAGATTAGAAGATGTAAAGTTCTTGCAAAATATGTCGACCATGAATTGAAGACCTCCATTTCATGAGCATAGAAATAATAAAGGGCCCAAGTCTATTTAAAAGACCAGCTGGAGGTAATTTTGCTAACTTATGAGAATCGGATGTATAAAATTTCTTAAATGACTTCGATCGGATGAACTTTGCTCAATTTAAAAATATATAAAGTGTTAAGATCATGTCATGCCTGCTTTGGGGGATATGGCTGGCACCTGGTGCCCTACTGGGGTCTATACTAACCTGACTGGACTTATGCACTTCTGGTGCCAACTTACTTCTCACGTCAAGAAAACAACGGGCTATATATCAGCTGTAAACACAGCCCCCAGCCGACAAGGCCGCATAGCCACCTATAAAATAAAATAGCTACCTAGAAACAGATAATAATGGGGAGTCCTATGCGGGTCAACAAGGCCATCATGCTATCTAGTTATAACTGAAATGAAAATCAGGCGACTTACACATGTTATAGCCGACAAGGCCACTACTCAACAGCTAAACAAGGCCCCACATGGCCACCATCAAAAAATGAAACATACATCTGGGCCCTACACGACCAACAACAGACTAACCATAGGGTACTGTACATCTGCAAGCCTCTAGGAGTGGAATAGTGGTCGAGACAGGGCCTCGACCTATCCATAAAATGAACAATCGAAAAAAAAGTAGACCTTCTAACTATTAGCTCCAGAGAAAGGGAGCTAACTGTGTTGCTAACCCTGGCTGGAAGCTACGAAGGCCCTGGTCTGTGCCTATCCGCACCTGTAGGCAAGTAATGCAGCACCCACGGAGGGTTTCAGTACTATATATACCGAATATGTAATGCAGTAAAGTAATAACTAAATGAGAGCTGAAGAACTGAAATCATAATACGAAAGGAAAAGAGTTTAACCTGAACGATCTCGTTATCTGTAGTATTTAATTAACAATTACAAATATACACAAAAAAGAACCTAACCGGGTCCCCATAAGCCTGGAAGGTACCCATACAAGAATAACCTACCTGGGCCCCCATAAGCCTCGACATGTAAAAGCAATGTATGTTCTACTATATAGTTGCTAATGATTGTAGTATACTGTAATTAAAAATGACCCTCACAAGCTCGATTTAATAGAACTCACTATGGCCCTCACGGCCTTAAGCTGGTGGGACTCACTATGGCCCTCATGGCCTCAATCTAATGGAACTCGCTATAGCCCTCACGGCCTCAATAGAATAGGACTCGATATGGCCTTTGCGGCCTCTGTACAATGGAACTCAGTATAGCCCTCGTGGCCTCAGTGGCACAGAACAAAATATGACCCTCGCGGCCTCAATATAATATAACTCAATATAGTACGACAACTGATCACAATAGATATGCCTTTGACTCTCTTACTGGACTCAAACTGTATTATAATACTCAGGAAGCTAACTTGATGAAGGAATTCGCCTTAACATACCTTGATTTCCATTTCCTTAGTAAATGGCGAGTTTCAACTGGTATTCAATAGCCCTTCCTAACTGGAATCGTACTACTTAGAGAGTGAGACTAGTTTCAATACTAAATTCGGCAGAAATAATAACTTATAATACTAATATTGACTATACTTCAACTTAATGAAACACGGCCAAAAACATATAATTTCTCGAGAGTTCAGAAGGGAGAAATAGTTACTTAAAGCCTGTGATCGTATATAAATCAGTTTGAAGCAATTCTAATAGCTTTTTCCAGACGGAGTTACGATTCGCCGAGCGAATTTCATGAAAATAACTCTGTAGTAATTCTCCCTACGGGCTTAGGATTCAATACCTGAAGTTAATTTAAATTTGGATGGATTTTTTGTAGCGTAAACGGAAGAAAATCTCTCAATTCCCTCGACTTTTACTCTGTCTGTCCGAAGATATATATGTATCAAATAAAACAAATAACAGCAACTTAATATATATAACATTTGGGCGGTGGACAGGGGGTCCATGGCACGGACCCCATCGCACCAAAACACGGGTGTGTCATGGAGCCCAATGCGGAGGGGGAGGGTTCGTGACATGTTGCCCCTCTAGAAGCCTGCTCCGGCCTCCTCCCGTGCAACCTCGATTCCGCGCTTGATCGGTCTTTGCCTGGGACCTTTCTCACAAGCGTCGTACTCTGAAACTCTTGACTAACTTATGAGTAGGCCGACTAAATGTTAGAAGTTTACGGGGTGTAACATCCTCCCCCCCCCCCCTTTTATGAACATTCGTCCTTGAATGTCACTTATAGGAGCTTAACTCTTTCAACTATTATTCTGAAAAATTTCGGCAGAGTCTCCCCTATAATATGGACTGTCCAAAAACTCTGAAACGCAAAAAAGTCCAACACAGATATCTCACACCATACTATAATAACTCTTCCATAACTAAGGAGTAGCTAATCAAACAATACTGATAACATAAATAATAAAACAATAACTAAGTAACAACATCATCTTAACTGTATGATCTGAGTCAATCATGGAACAAGTTAGGACATCTAGACCTCATGTCATCCTCAGCTTCCCAAGTCATCTCTTCTTTGTTTCTATTCCTGCACAACACTTTAACGGAGGCCACATATTTAGTTCTCAGACTGCGAACCTGCCGATCTAATATTGCAACTGAAATCTCTACGTAAGCTAATTCTTCAGTGACCTGAATCTCTCCAACTGGTACCACTCGAGATGGGTCACCTATACACTTTCGCAACATAGACACGTGTAATACTGGATGGACAGATTCTAACTCTGGAGGAAACTCTAATTCATATGCCACTCGGCCTATTCTCTGGGTGTCCGATACAGCCCAATGAACCCCGGGCTAAGCTTTCCCTTTTACCAAATCTCATCACGCCCTTCATCGGTGAAACTTTAAGGAACACCCAGTCATTCACATCATATTCTAAGCCTCTACGTCGTATATCGGAGTAGGATTTTCTGATGACACTGAGCTATTAGTAATTGTTCTCTGATAAGTTTCACTTTCTCTTCTGACTGGGGGATCAGGTCTGGCCCGACTACCCCTGCTTCTTCTACTTCGAACCACCCAACTAGGGACCTACATTTTTGCCCATATAATTCCTCATAAGGCGCCATCTGTATGGCAGAGTGGTAACTGTTATTATATGCAAACTCAATAAATGGTAAATGCTCATCCCAGCTCCCTCCAAAGTCTAGCACACGCACTTGTAACATATCCTCGAGTGTCTGAATGGTGCGCTCTGCCTGGTCGTCTGTTGGGAATGAAATGTTGTACTCAGATTAACCTACGTCCCCAAACCTTTCTGAAATGACTTCCAAAATCTAGCTGTAAATTATGCTCCTCTGTCATAAATAATGGATATTGGAACACCGTGCAATCGGACTACCTTTTTGATGTATAACTCTACATAGTCTTCAGTTGAAAATATAGTCCGAACTGGTAGGAAGTGAGCTGACTTTGTCAGTCTGTCAACAATATCCCAAATAGAGTCAAACTTGCGTCTAGTATGAGGCAACCCTGTCACAAAGTCCATATTAACTGCTTCCCGTTTCCATATTACTATAGTCATCTCTTGAGTTAATCCACTAGGTCTCTAGTGCTCAGCCTTCACCTGCTGACAATGAGGGCACTAGGCTACGAATGCGGCTATATCTTTCTTCATTCCGGGCCACCAGTATATCTTTTTTATGTCCTGGTACATCTTCGACGAGCTAAGATGAAGAGAGTAACGAGAATAGTGTACCTCTGTCATAATCTGCTGGCGGAGCCCTGCTACATCTGGAACGGAGAGGTGACTTCTGTATCTTAATACCCATCTTCAGCTACACCAAAAGCCGCTAGTTCACCCTATCGAACTTTATCACTAAGTTGCGCTAAATGAGAGTCCTCATACTGCCGTTCTTTTACCTCTACCACCAGGGATGATACTGCTGTATTCTGAATTATGGCCCCATTATCCCCTGAATCTATTACCTGAACTGCTAAACTGGCTAATCGATGCAACTCTCGGGCCATATCCCGCTTTTCTAACCTCAGATATGCTAAACTACCCATAGATCTATGATTGAGGGCATCTGCTACAATTTTAGCTTTGCCTGGATGATACAAGATGTTCACCTCGTAATTCTTTAGCAACTCTAGCCAATGGCGCTGTTGCAGATTCAGCTCTTTCTGTGTGAAAATATACTGGAGGCTCTTATGAACCATAAAAATATCTATATGTACACCATACAAGTAATGCCTCCATATTTTTAAGGAATGAATCATTGAGGCTAACTCTAGATCATGGGTGGGATAGTTCTTTTTAGGCTTTCTAAGCTGTCTAGAGGCATAAGTGATTACCTTCCTGTGCTGCATCAGGACACACCTTAACCTGACGCCTAAAGCGTCAGAATACACTACATACCCCTCTGGACCTTCTGGCAATGCTAGCACTGGTGCTGACGTCAACCTGTTTTTCAATTCTTGAAAACTTTGCTCACAGGCCTCAGTCCACTGAAATTTGGCTGCTTTCTGAGTCAATTTAGTCAAGGGCGCCGATAGTGTAGAAAATCCATCCAAAAACCTCCTGTAATACACGGCTAGACCCAGAAAACTGAGAACTTCTATAGGAGTGATAGGTTTGGGCCATGTCTTTACTGCCTCTATTTTCTCTGAATCAACTTGAATACCAGCCTCTGATACTACGTGGCCCAAGAAAGCTATGGAACTCAAGCAAAACTCATATTTAGAAAATTTTGCATATAGTCGGCGTTCTTTGAGGGTTTGAAATACTATCCGCAAATGATCCTGTGTTCTGCTTCTGAGCGAGAGTATACCAAAATATCGTCAATAAACACGATCACAATCAAATCTAAGTATGGCCGGAAGATACTATTCATTAAGTCCATGAATATTGCTGGGGCATTCGTCAACCCGAAGGACATAACTAGGAACTCGAAATGACCATACCTAGTCCTAAAAGCCGTCTTTGGGATATCCTTCTCCCGCACTCGAACCTGATGGTATCCGGATCTCAAGTCAATCTTGGAAAAATATTTTGCCCCTTGCAGCTGATCAAACAAATCATCTATCCTGGGAAGCGGGTATTTATTTTTAATATTCACTTTATTCAACTACCGATAATCTATGCACATACGGAGAGAGCCATCTTTCTTTCTCACAAATAAACTGGAGCACCCCACGGTGACGTACTTGACCTGATAAACCCATATCTAATAAATCTTTCAATTGTTCTTTCAATTCCCCCAATTTTGCTGGAGCCATTCGGTATTGAGGGATGGATATAGGTTGAGTATCTGGCAGTAAATCAATAAAGAAATCAATTTCCCATTCTGGAGGGATTCCATGGAGCTCGTCTGGAAACACATCTGGAAATTCATTAACCATTGGGATGGACTGAAGAGTCGGGGGCTTTCCTTGCGTATCCCAAACCCTGACAATATGGTAGATGCAACCTTTTGCTATCAACTTTTTTGCTCTAAGAAAGGATACGAACTTATCCTTTGGAGTAGCTGTACTACCTCTCCATTCTTGCACTACTTCCCTCGGGAAGTGGAATCGGATGATTCTGGTCCAACATTCTACAGTAGCATAACACGGTGCCAACCAATCCATACTCATAATCACATCAAAATCAATCATCTTTATCTCTACTAAATCTGCTTGAGGTCTGACGACCCACAATCTCTATTGTACAACCCTGGTAAATTCTTTTAGCAATGATAGAGTCACCTACGGGTGTAGATACTGAAAAAGGTTGTTGAAGCAGTTCTAGCACTATATCAAACATTTGGGCTACTAATGGAGTAACATATGACAGAGTAGAGCCCCGATCTATCAAAGCATAAACTAAGTGAGAACAGACATCTAATATACTTATCACAATATCTGGCAACGACTTTGACTCCTGTCGCCCAAGTAGTGCATATATCCGGTCCTAACCACTGCCTGAACTAGATGTTCGAAATCTGCCTCGGCCCCTGCCAGCAGGAGATGAGGGCCCGCGCCCTGCAGAGGGGTTGGGGCATACGAACCTACTGAAGATCTATCCTACTGATCTTGGCTGCTCTAGCGTCTAGGCGGACAATTTCTCATCATATATCCCTCCTTTCCACAAGAATAGTAGGTTGTGGAGCCATACCTGCACCTCCCCGGGTGTTGCCTGTGGCAAGTACTACATCGGGGCACTGCTAATTCTATCTGATCCAGTTCTCTTTGTTGCTATTAGCCTGATGCCCGAAAACTCTTGCCGAGACCTGACTGTCCACGATGATCTGATCTGCTACCCTTCCACTGCTGGAATGGGGGTTTGGGTGGCCTACCTAAAAAGCGAGGCCTGGGTCCACCCAGAAAATCCGCCTAAAAATCTGTGGGCCTGCCCCTCTGACACTACTCCTGGCCTACCTTCTCCATGGAGTACTGACGCTGCCTAAGCTCCTCTATATTTTGAGTAAATGCCTGCACACATGAAATATCCATATCCTCTCGCAATGTGGCAGTAATACATGACTCCACATACTCTGGTGCAAGTCCCATAATGAATCAATGCACCCTGGCTGGCATGGTGTCAACAAATGAGGGCGCATACCTGGCTAAGGAATCAAACCTCAGGGCATATTCTCTAATGCTCATCCGGCCCTTCTCTAGGTGCAAAAACTGCTCGACTCTGGCTTGTCGGACCTCTCAGGGAAAGTAATGATCTATGAAAGCCTCAAAGAAAATAGGCCACGTAAGTGGAGGTGCATCTCTGCCTCGGGATCTCTCCCAACTTTCATACCACAAAAATGCTACATCTAGTAGTCGAAATACCGCTAGCTCAATTGATTCGGTAGATGAGGCATGCATAACCCTAAATATCCTTTACAATTGATCTATAAAATTCTAGGGATCCTCTCTACGATCAGTCCCTGTAAACTGTGAGGGACTCAGAGTAAGGAATTCACGAACTCTCGAGCTACCAGGCCCCTCAGTGGGCCCAGCGGAAGCTGGTACTACTGGAGGAGGCTGGCTCTGGGCAGCCATCATTTGAACCCACATATAAAATGCCCCCCAAATCTCTTGATCTGATGTTACTGGAATAGCTGGGGGTGGTACTGGTGCATCTGCTTCCCTAGTGGGCTCTGAGTGTTGTGGTAAGTGTTGGGGAGATCGAGGGGATGTCTCCCTACCGCCCTTAGACCGGGTCAACTCTGACTGGGCCCCCCTACTTGTGCCCTCTCCTGCATTCATACCTAAATCTTTACCAGTCGCAGTCCGTCGTGCATCTGACATTTTTCTCTATAAATAAGAAAATAACGTAAGCTTAGGGGATTACCCTATACAACTCATCTCTATAGCACTACTAGAGGAGAAGAAGAGTAACCACACTATTATGTATCATAGCCTCCTGTCTATAGAATGTGGTGCACAACACACCCATAGACAAGACTCTACTTGACAAGGCTTACAGATTCCCTAGGATATGACCTACTCCGATACCAAGTTTTTCACCCCCCACCTTAGGAGGTATGACTGGCACTTGGTGCCCTACTGGGGTTTAGACTAACCTGACTGGACTTATGCACTTCTGGTGCCAACTTACTTCTCATGTCAAGAAAACAACGAGCTATATTTTAGCTTTAAACACAGCCCCCGACCGACAAGGCTGCATAGCCACCTGTAAAATAAAACAGCTACCTAGAAACAGATAATAATAGGGAGTCCTATGCAAGGCCACCATGCTGTCTAGTTATAACTGAAATGAAAATCAGGTGACTTACACATGCTATAGCTGACAAGCCCACTACTCAACAGCTAAACAAGGCCCCACACGACTGTCATCACAAAATAAAACATACATCTGGGCCCTACATGGCCAACAACAGACTAACCACAGGGTATTGTACATCTGCAAGACTCTAGGAGTGGAATAGTGGTCGAGACAGGACCTCGACCTACCCATAAACTGAATAATCAAAAAATAAGAAGACCTTCTAACTATTAGCTCCGGAGGAAGGGAGCTAACTGTGTTGCTAACCCTGTCTGGAAGCTAAAAAGGCCCTGGTCTGTGCCTATCTGCACCTGCAGGCAAGTAATGCAGTGCCCACGGAGGGCGTCAGTACAATATGTACCGAAACAACCCTCACAGCCTCGATTTAATAGAACTCACTATGGCCCTCACAGCCTTAATCTGGTGGGACTCACTATGGCCCTCGCGGCCTCAGTAGAATAGGACTCGATATGGCTCTCGCGGCCTCTGTACAATGGAACTCAGTATGGCCCTCGCGACTTCAATATAACATAACTCAATATAGTATGATAGCTGATCACAATAGATATGCCTTTGACTCTCTTACTAGGACTCAAACAGTATTATAATACTTAGAAAGCTAACTTGCCGAAGGAATTTTCCTTAACATACCTTGATTCCCATTTCCTCAGTAACTGGCGAGTTTCAACTAGTATTCAATAGCCCTTCCTAACTGGAATCGTACTACTGAGAGAATGAAACTAGTTTTAGTACTAAATTCGGCAAAAACAATAACTTATAATACTAATATTTACTATACTTCAACTTAATGAAACACGCAAAAACGTATAATTTCTCGAGAGTTTAGAACGGAGAAATACTTAATTAAAGCCTGTGATCGTATATAAATCAGTTTGAAGCAATTTTGATAGCTTTTGCCCGACAGAGTTATGATTTGCCAGGCGAATTTCATGAAAATAACTCCGTAGTAATTCTCCCCATGGGCTTAGGATCCAATACCCAAAGTTAATTTGTATTTGGATGACATTTCATAGCGTAAACAGACAAAAATCACTCAATTCCCTCCACTTTTACTCTCTCTGACTGAAGATATATATGCATCAAATGAAACAGATAACAGCAACTTAATATATATATATATATATTTGGGTGGTGGAACCCCATCGTGCCAAAACACAAGTGTTTCACGAAGGCCAACGCAGAAGGGGAGGGTCCATGACATGTTGCCACTCTAGCAGCCTGCTCCGGCCTCCTCCCGTGCAACCTTGATTCCATGCTCGATCGACCTTTCCTCAGGCCC
This sequence comes from Datura wrightii, assembly GCA_035772735.1. Lineage (NCBI taxonomy): Eukaryota > Viridiplantae > Streptophyta > Magnoliopsida > Solanales > Solanaceae > Datura > Datura wrightii. The sequence goes on from JASDFA010000007.1 coordinate 107,153,696, forward strand.
TTTCTCGCATGCGTCGTACTCTAAAACTCTTGACTAACGTACGAGTAGGCTGACTGAATGTTAGAAGTTTATGGGGTGTAACAGATCACTGATAAACAAGTAAAATACTATGAAAGGCACTTAGTGAAAAAGCTAGTATATGATCAGAAAAATATGATCCAGATAGTGAACTAAGGTTATATCCTATTAAGAAGAACATGATCTAAAACATATCAATTTGATATCAATAACTTCTAAAGACTCTTCACAACTTCCCAGATAAATAATAAATTCAACACAAGATAAAGTACAAATTTGCAAAAGATTGCAAGCTAAAACATCTATGAAAGGTAATGTCAGTATAAAGGAAAGTAAAATGAGGTAAAGGAAGATAGTAAAATAAAGAGCTATATTAATAAAGGTCAACGATGACCCATAGATATTACAAGTTTGGGGAACTAGAAGGAGGAGCAAATTAGCTAGAATAAGGAATACTAAGTCTAGAAGTTGCAGGTTTTTCATCTTCTTCTTCATCAGAGAAACTGCTCAGACATGTAGACTCAACCAGGAGAAGGAAGAGGATTGTCATGGACCACAGCCTCTAGTTCTTGTACCTCAAGGATATTGACATCTATATCATCTATTCATACTTTGTCTTATTCAAGAGTATATCTTTGAATACTCCAGACAATGAATTTGGACTTTAGAGCCATGCGATCCTCTTAACCTTTAAGTTCGGCCAAAGCCCAATCCTGTTGAAGTTTGAGATCCCTAGCTTTAGAGGTCAAAACCTCTATACACCAGTTTGAGTACTTCATATATAATTTTTGCTTCTACATTATATTGTGGAAGGTATGTAATAAATTCACCTCTTCAGCAGCCATCTTGGCCTCGTGGCTAGGAGTTTAGAATTAAGACAGAGAAGATCATCCTCCAAAAGGATTCCCAATGAATACTTAGCTTTATAGAAGCTTGTTGATTCCAGTGAATTCCTTCAAAGTATTTAATTTTTAAAGAGTTACTCGGCTTGCAGGCTATACGCCACCCTTTCCCCATTGGCCAAATCTAGCTCTTGAAAATCCATTACATGTTCATGTTTAGCTTTCTTAGGTTCATCCTTTATATATGTTTTGTGGATGATAGATACTAGTTCTTTCATCCTCCTAGCTAGTTCGGCCTTCAAAGCAAACACCTCATGTTCTTGTAAAATTATCTAAGCCTTGACCACTTTATTATTGCGAAGGCTAAGTTTAAAACCTTCGGCAACCAAAATGCTGGCCTGAAAAAAGGACAAGAATAAAAGTGAGAGCATGGTTAAATAAAGAATAGAAATGACAAAATTTTCCTGAGCAATGGCATGCATGCCCTTGTTGAAAAGACAATACTTCAATAGGTCTTCCATTTTCTCCTTGTTAAGATCATATATCAATGGACGGATATAATTAGCAATATCAACTAACCTAGAAATAAAGTTTGTATCCGCAGGAACAGTTATTATGGTAGATCGTGTTTAGCTTGGATTTTTGCTGGAGGCAGTGTTATACCCCAGAAACCCAAAGATCAGACTCGGGAGTTAAAATAGAGAAATATTTAAAATAGGCATCAGGCACAGAACGGGTCGTGAGGTGACCCGTGAGAGAAGCCCATGAGTCGTGATGTGACTCATGGTGAGGCTCAGGAGATGAGTCTGGATTTTGGAAATTTGACTCCGCACGGACATGACCATGAGTCATGGTCAGGCCCCACAACTCATTAGGTCAGTCCTAAGGAGTGATAAATGAGAAAAGAGAAAGAAGGCAGTGTACCTCATGGAAATACCTTACGAGTCAAGTTCAGTCACCACGAATCATGGGATGAGTCGTGACCAGCAGGGTAAAGTTTAATTGAGATTGAAGTAGTGTACATGAAGAGTGGTGACTACGAGTTGTGGTCAGCAATAACGAATCGTTAAGTCACCCGTGACAAGCCCAGATGAATTGATAAGTAGTGTACTCGATGGATCGTGCCACGAGTCATGGCCAGAGGAGATGAGTCGTCATGTCCCTCGTGGGGACTGACTTGCAGTTATTTTCTACGAAATTAGTAAGGGCTTTTTCGTAATTCCTAAGATTCTAAACCCTAAAATACATTGTTTTGATTTATGAATGATGACTTTTAAGAGGGTTAAGTTCATTTTAGGCTATTTTTCATTCATGCGTGCAAGAGTGATAGTCTAGAGAGGTGATCAAGGCAAATCCTTCAAGGTTCTCTTCAATTTCTTCTTGGGAATTCAAGAAAATGTAAGAATCAGCTATAATAAGGTATGTAGGGTTATGAATGGGTGATTCTTTTCACACCCATACCCAATCCCTCTCTAAATCATGAAATTTCGATTAATCTATGTGGTTTTAACCCAATGTATGAATTTCTTAATTCTCTACATCGGTATGATTTATATATGTTTCTACTATTGAAATATGATTAATGGGCAAGTTTTATATTATTTTCAATTAAAAATCATTTTTTAAGTTTTATGAATTAAAAAGCCTACTAATGAGAAGTTCATGAAAGATGAGATTTGTGATGAATGTATGATTATGATGAGATATTATGATGAAAAGAATGTTTTCAAGCTACTCATATTTACAATCATGTTTTTTATGTGAATTGAGTATTTTCAAGCATGTGAAAGTATTGGGCAATGCCCACACGTTCAAGCATGATTTATGATTTCCCCAAATTAAGCTTACCACATGATTTTGGAGCGAAGACTTTCAATTGTTTTTTAGCTTGTGGTATAGTTTGAGTTAAAGCTTCTCATATGCATGATTTCAGCCTTAAGATGTATTTGATTATCGAGCTTCATCAATAGACGATGTTGAGCTTCATTGAAAAATGATAGAGAGCGTATGCATGTTTTTGGGAGTAGTGTCTAGCACCGAGTAGGCTAAGGGTCGATCACCCTATGCTCAGAAATATGCGCCAACATGGTTTATACTTCTATATATATTACATCGGGACCTCCATTGTGAGTTATCCCCTACCCTATTGGGCCATGAGCTTGTTATCGATATTATGGTATCGTCCTTATCCTTGATAAGGCTGTGGACAGCTCTACCCACTTAAGTGTGATAGTTGGGACCACGTAAGCTCTATCATGGTATGTCGGTTAAAAGACCAGTCTCCCATTGTTCGTCATGATTTCAATTATGCATGTTTATCATTCATGCGATTTATACATCTATATATGTTCTAAATCAGGTTTGACTCAATGTTTAGTTTCACTCATGACTATCACATTTTAGCTTTGAGTCAATTGATTCAGTTATGATGTTATGTTATGCTATGATGAGATCATGATTTCAGAAAGAATACATGCAAGCCCTACTCCTAGATTCTTATTGTTTATGATTTACATTATGCATGTTCTTAAATGATTTTACTTATCTAAGCAGTTTTACTTACGTTGCATACTACGTACATTCCATGTACTGACCGTATACTCTATGTTGTATCATTTCATGATACAGGACCCAGCACTCAGGCTCAGCCCCGTTCATAGATAGTCTTTAGAGTTAGCATCTTACGCTTGTTGGTGAGTCCTCATCTCTTGAAGACCATGCTTATTCAGATTTCTCTATGTAATTTCAGTTTTCAGCTTATTCGAATTAGTTGGGGTCTTGTCCCATCAACTCATCATGTTTTGAGGCTTCTCAGACAAAAGGATGTATTCAGCTTTAGATTGTGTATTCTGATGTTATGTTTAGCTTAGACTTCCGCTAAGATTATAATGTTTATTCTTCAGTCTTTTGGGTTGACTTAGATGTATGTTCATGTCATGGGTCGACTTGGAGTCTCTCGGGGCTCCTTGTCCCATGTTGCGATCTGGGACTCCGTTCGGATCATGACAAACTTGGTATCAGAGCAATAGGTTTGAAGTATCCTATGGTCTCTGAAAGTCGCGTTAAGTAGAGTCTTTTTCATGGGTGTGAAGCGTGACACACTTATGAAGAAGAGGCTATGAAACATTTAAGAAATGTTCCCTTCTTTCATGATCTATGTCATGCGATGAAATGTCTCCCTATCATTCTAATTTGTGCGATTCACGATTGCAGAATCATGGCTCTCTGAAGAGTAAATGGTAGGAGAAATGGAAATGGAGAATTCCACGAGGATGGCAACAGAAACGGGCACCAGTAGGCCCCACTAGTCCAGTAGCACCATGCACCAGAGCCGGTTGCCCATGCTGAGTTTCGGGCAGCTATTCATATGCTCGCGCAGGCCTTGACCGCTCAGGTCAATCATAAGGAAGTTCCACATGTCCCGCAAAATGGCAATGCGGTAGTGGCTCGAGTCAGGGATTTCTTGAGAATGAACCCGCCAGAGTTCCTCGGGTCAAAGGTAGGTGAGGACCCGCATGAGTTCATAGATGAGATTGTGAAGATCACCCAAGTCATGGGGTGAATAGAGGTGAGTGTGCAGAGCTGGCCTTGTATCAGCTGAAAGGGGTTGCACACATCTGGTTTCGTCAATGGAAAGATAGTAGGGCCGCCGGAGCAGGTCCTGTAACTTGGGAAGAGTTCCATGTTGCATTCTTCGATCGGTTCTTCCCTCGTGAGATGAGGGAGCTGAAGGCAACCTAGTTCGTGAATCTTAAGCAAGGGAGAATGACGGTACAAAAGTATGCCCTTGAGTTCACTAGCCTATCAAAGTATGCCCCAGAGTTAGTGGATGATTAGAGGGCACAGGTGAACAAGTTTGTTCATAGCGTGGCGGGCTATTTGTACAAGGATTGTAGGACCACTTTGCTCCACCAGGATATGGATTTTCCTCGGATAGTCTTGTACGCCTGGAAGATGGAGGTGGCACATATGAGAGAGAGGGAGGCCAAGAGGGCCAAGACCAATGACTACAGATTCTCTCAGTCGAGGTCAGGTGATGGGCACCGACAGCAGACCCACCAGAGATCTTCAGCCCCAGCATCTTCAGCATTGAGTGTGCTATCCAAACCTAGGCATGATTAGAGAGGACGAGCATCAGGCTCGAGGGGTCAGAGCAGCAGATCTACAGATTCTAGTATCTCATCTTGCCGCAAATGTGGTCGGGGCACACGGGCCAATGCTTAGCAGGTACATGTGCTTGTTTCGGGTGTCGGAAGCCTGAACACATGCTTAGAGATTGCCCAACAGCGAGACAGTACCATGATGGGGCGAGGCCCAGATTCTAGTTCAGCAGCCCCACTCGCACGCTTAGCACATCAGGGGGCATCTACCAGCACGAGTGGAGGTCAGTGCCAAAATAGATCCTATGTCCTAGCATCCTGCCAGGAGCAGGAGGTCTCCCCCGATGTGGTTACTTGTATGTTTTGAGTTTTCCATCTTGATGTATATGCTTTGTTAGATCTGGGGGCTACGTTATTTTTTGTGACACCTTATGTGGCTAGTAGCTTTGAAGTCAGTCCCAAAGGCTTGTCAGAACCCTTCTCAGTCTCTACTCCAGTAGGTGATTCAGTTGTAGCTAGATGGGTATATAGGGGTTGCCTGGTTTCAGTCCTCCAGAAAGTCACCTCAGCAAATTTGATAGAGTTAGCATGACCAATTTCAATGTTATCCTCGACATGGATTGGCTATTTTCATGTTATTCCTCATTTAATTGTAGAACCTGGGCAATAGAATTCAGATTTCCAAGTGAGCCAGTCTTAGAATGGAAGGGTAGTTCAGCTGTTCCTGTAGGTCATTTTATTTCCTACCTTAAGGATAGAAATATGATCTCTAAAGGTTGTGTTTACCATCTAGTTAGGGTTAAGGATGCGACGTCCAAGACCCCAACTATCTAGTCTGTCCCAGTAGTATGTGAGTATCCAGAGGTCTTTCCTGATGATCTACCGGGTATCCCTCCTCAGTGGGAGATTGATTTTGGTATTGAACTTCTTCTCGACACGCAACCTATATCTATTCCTCCCTACAGAATGGATCCATCCAAGCTAAAAGAGTTGAAGGTGCAGTTGAAGGACCTATTAGATAAGGGTTTCATTAGATAGAGCAAGTCCCTATGGGGTGCACCAGTTTTCTTTGTCCGAAAGAAAGATGGTTCTCTTCGCATGTGTATTGATTATCGACAATTAAACAAGGTCACCATCAAGAATAGGTATCCTCTACCTAGGATTGATGATTTATTTTACCAGATTTAGGGTTCCAAGTGTTTCTCGAAGATAAATCTCAGATCCATGTACCATCAGCTCAGAATTCTGGAGAGCGACATCCCGAAGACAGCCTTCAGGATGCGGTATGGTCATTATGAGTTTGTAGTTATGTCTTTTGGACTAACGAATGCTCCTACAACTTTTATGGACTTGATGAACAAGGTGTTCAAGCCATACCTAGATATGTTCATGATTGTGTTTATCGATGACATCTTGATATACTCTCGAAGTGAGGAGGAGCATGTCGCTCATTTGAGAATAGTGCTTCAAATTCTCAAAGATCGCCAATTATATGCTAAATTCAGCAAATGTGAGTTTTGGCTGAAGTTAGTGGCGTTTTTGGGCCATGTGGTATCAAGTGAGGGTATAAAGATGGACTCTCAGAAAATAGAAGCAGTGAAGAATTGTCCTAGATCGGTGAATCCTTCGGATATCCAGAGCTTCTTGGGTTTAGCTGGCTACTACCGGAGATTTGAGGAAGGTATCTCGTCTATTGCAACACCCTTGACCAAATTGACCTAAAAGAAGGTGAAATTTCAATGGTCGGAGGCTTGTGAGAGGAGTTCTTAGGAGTTGAAGGCTTGACTTACCTCAGCACTGGTGTTGACCCTACCCGAGGGTACCGATAGGCTCGTGGTGTATTGTGATGCTTCAAGGATCGGACTTGGGTACATATTGATGCAGCATGGAAAAGTTATAACACATGCCTCTAGACAGCTAAAGAGTCTTGAGAAGAATTACCCGACCCATGATCTTGAGTTGGCCATGATGGTATTCGCCTTGAATATATGGCGACATTATTTATACGAGGTCCACGTGGATGTGTTTACGCACCATAAGAGTTTACAATTTGTATTTACTATAAGGATCTCAATCTTCGGCAATGGAGGTGGTTGGAGCTACTCAAGGACTACGATATGAGTACGCTATACCATCCAGGAAAGGCTAATGTAGTAGAAGACACACTTAGTAGACTCTCTATGGAGAGTGTGAGCCATGTGTATTAGGAGAAAAAAGAGCTGGTGAAGGATGTGCATCGACTTGCAAAGTTGGGGGTTAGGTTGGTTGACTCGACCAATGGTAGTGTTATAGTTTAGAACGGATCAGAATCGTCCTTGGTGACAGATATAAAAGCTAGATAGGATGAAGACCTTATTTTGGTAAAGTTAAAGGAAGTTGTTCAAAATCAGAAGGTAGAGGTCTTCTCCAAAGGGGGAGATTGTGTGCTTCGATACCAGGGTCACTTATGTGTTCCGTATGTGGATGATTTGAGGAGCCAGATATTGCACAAGGCTCATCGATCCAGGTATTCAATCCATCCAGGTGCCACCAAGATGTACCGTGACTTACGGGAAGTCTATTGGTGGAATGGCATGAAGAAGGACATCTTGGAGTTTGTAGCTAAGTGTCCAAACTGTCAGCAAGTGAAGGTCGAGCATCAGAGACTGAGAGGTGTGCTTCAGGATATCATTATTCCTACTTGGAAGTGGGAAGAAATTAATATAGACTTCATCACAGGTTTACCTCGTACTCGTCAACAATGTGAATCCATTTGCGTTATGGTAGACAGGTTGACCAAGGCCACTTATTTCCTACCAGTCAAAACCACAAATTCGGCAGAGGATTATGACAAACTATATATCCGGGAGCTAGTTCAATTACATGGAGTGCGCTTGTCCATCATATCAGACAGAGGTACCCAAATTACCTCTCAATTTTGGAGGTCGTTTCAAAAAGGACTAGGTACTCAGGTTAAGCTTAGCACAATATTTCACCCGCAAATAGATGGTCAGGTGGAGCAGACAATTCAGACTCTCGAGGACATGCTGAGAGCATGTGTGATTAACTTCAAAGGTAGTTGGAATGATCATTTTCCTCTTATCAAGTTTGCATACAATAACAACTATCATTCCAGTATCAGATAGCTCCGTTGAGGCTCTCTATGGGTGGAGATGTAGATCGCCTATTGGTTGGTTCGAAATTGGTGAAGTGGCAATGATAGGACCAGATTCAGTCCATGAGGCAATGGAGAAGGTTCAGCTCATACGGGAAAGGTTGAAAACAGCTCAAAGTCTCCAAAAGTCCTATGTCAATGTGAGAAGGAGGGAATGAGAATTCGAGGTGGGCAATTAGGTGTTTCTGAAGGTATCTCCCATGAAGGGAGTGATGCGGTTTGGAAAGAAAGGAAAACTCCTTGTTATGTTGGCCCCTACTGCATTGTGAAATGGGTTGGCAAGGTGGCATATGAATTGGAGTTGCCCTCGGAATTACCTTTTGTTCATCGTGTTTTTCATGTATCGCTCTTAAATAAGTGTTTGGGTGATCCAACTCTAGTTATTTCGGTGGATAGTGTTGGTGTGAATGACAGCCTCAGTTATGAGGAGGTATTGGTGGAAATACTGGATCGTCAGGCTCGGAGGCTAAAGAAAAAAGAAGTAGCTTCAGTTAAAGTGTTATGGAGGAATCTGCATGTTGAACTACGTGGGAAGCCGAAGCAGATATGATGGCTAGATACCCACATTTAGTTTTCATGTTCAGTTCATGTGCCCAAACTTCTTTTATGTATATGGATGTATGTATGATTCGTGAATTCAGTTCAGCTATGTAGTCTGAATCGGAGATAGTCATTCCATCAGTTTTCAGCTTAAATGATCCATATTTGAATACGATGATTTCATTTCCCTACTTTTCTATATGTTTTCCAACATTCAAGGATGAATGTTCCCAAGGGGGAGATATTGTTATACCCTAGAAGCCTAAAGATCATACCCTGGAGTTGAAACAGAGAAAAATTTAAAACTGACATCAGGCACAGAATGAGTCGTGTGACTCGTGGTGAGGCTCAGGAGATGAGTTTGAATTTTGGAAATTCGAATCCCCGTAGACATGACCACAAGTCGTGGTCAGGCCCCACGACTCGTTAGGTTAGTCATGAGCAGTGGCAAGTGAGAAAAGAGAAAGAAGAAGGCAATGTACCTAATGGAAAGACCCCACGAGTTGTGGTCAGTCACCATGAATTATAGGATGAGTCGTGACCAGCAGGGTAAAGTTTAATCGAGATTGAGGTAGTGTACATAACGAGTAGTGACCACGAGTTGTGGTTACCGGTAACGAATCGTGAAGTCACCCATGATGAGCCAGATATCTTGATAAGCAGTGTACTCAATGGATCGTGCCATGAGTCGTGGCCAAAGGAGATGAGTCGTCATGTCCCTCGTGGGGACTGACTTGCTGAATTTTCTACGAAATTAGTAAGGGCTTTTCCGTAATTCCTAAGATTCTAAGGCCTAAAATACATTGTTTTGATTTATGAATGATGACTTTTAAGAGGGTTAAGTTCATTTTAGGCATTTTTCTTTCATGCATACAAGAGTGATAGTCTAGAGAGGTGATCAAGGCAAATCCTTCAAGGTTCTCTTCAATTTATTTGGGCATTCAAGGAAGTGTAAGAATCAGCTATAATCAGGTGTGTATGGTTATGAATGGGTGATTCCTTTCACACCCATACCCAATCGTAAATCATGAAATTCCTTGTCTAATCTATAGGGTTTTAACCAATGCATGAATTTTCTAATTCTCTACATGGGTATGATTTAAATATGTTTCTACTATTGAATTATGATTTATGGGCAATTTTCATATTGTTTTCAATTAAAAATCATGTTTCAAGTTTTATGAATTAATAAGCCTGCTGATGAGAAGTTCATGAAAGATGAGATTTGTGATGAATGTATAATTATGATGAGATATTATGATGAAAAGTATTTTTTAAAGCTACCCATGTTTATAATCATGTTTTTTATGTGAATTGAGTATTTTCAAGCATGTGAAAGTATTGGGCAATTCTCACACGTTCAAGTATGATTTATGATTTCCCCAAATGAAGCTTACCACATGGTTTTGGAGCGAAGACTCCCAATTATTTTTCAGCTTGTGGTATGGTTTGAGTTAAAGCTTCTCATATGCATGATTTTAGCCTTGATAGTATTTGATTATTGAGCTTCATCAATAGACGATGTTGAGCTTCGTTGAAAAATGATGGAGAGCATATGCATGCTATGCCTCAGAACTACACGCCAACATAGGTTTATACTTCGATATATATTACTTCGGGACTTCCCTTGTGATCTATCCCCTATCCTATTGGGCCATGAGCTTGAAATCAATATCATGGTATTGTCCTTATCTTTGGCAAGGCTTTGGACGGCTCTACCCACTTGAGTGTGATAGTTGGGACCACGTAAGCTCTATCGTGGTATGTCAGTTAAAAGATGAGCCTCCCATTATTACTCATGATTTCAGTTATGCATGTCTATCATTCATGAGATTATACATCTATACATGTTCTAAAGCAGGTTTGACTTAATGTTCAGTTTTACTCATGACTATCAGATTTCAGCTTTGAGTCGATTGATTCAATTATGATGTTATGTTATGCTATGATGAGGTCATGATTTTAAAAAGAATGCATGCAAGCCCTACTCTCAAATTCTTATTGTTTATGATTTACATTATGCATGTTCTTAAATGATTTTACTTATCTCTGAGTGGTTTTACTTACCTTGCATACTCGGTATATTTCACGTACTACCGTATACTCTATGTTGTATCATTTCATGATACAAGACCTGGCTCTCAGGCTCAGCCCTATTCATAGTCAGTCTTTAGAGTTAGCATCTTACGCTTATTGGTGAGTTCTCATCTCCTGAGGACCATGCTTATTTGGATTTATCTATGTAATTTTAGTTTCTAGCTTATTCGAGTTAGTTGGGGTCTTGTCCCATCAACTCATCATGTTTAGAAGCTTTTCAGATAAAAGGATGTATTCATCTTCAAATTGTGTATTCTGATTCTATGTTTATTTTAGACTTCCGCTAAGATTATCATGTTGATTCTTCAATCTTTTTGGTTGAGTTAGATGTATGTTCATTCCATGGGTCGAATTGGAGTCTCTCGGGGCTCCTGGTTCCGTGTTTCGATTCGGGTCTCTATTCGGGTCGTGACAGGCAAGAAAAATACTCATGAGCTTAGACCATGAAGGCCCACGAGTGTGGGAAGATCTGACAGCTAAATTCCTTGACAAAATGTTTAGAGTAGTGGGCAAATTAGCTTCATTGGATTGCGTCGGCTTTATTAGTGATTTTAAGATGCTAGGCATAGAATCTTTTGCTAAAATCATCTTATGTTTCCTGGAGACAAAGGTCTCATCTTCTATTTCCTTGTCACCCTCAATGAGAACCACATCTAAAACTGCTTCTGAAGGAGGAGGAGATAGTGGTACTTTAGACAAAGAAACAGTACCGGAGGAGCTGGTTCTTTTAGTTTTCCTCTTCTTGAGGGTAATATCAATAGACGGAGAAGAAATCTCCGGAGAAATGACAGTAGCGTGACTCCTTTTCTTTTGCTTTATTTGTCAAATAGGGCGAGTAGAAGCTTGAAGGTCAAGCACCAGATTAGAAGTATGGAATTTCCTATATCCCTTGAACAAACCTATCAAATGAAAGAAAGGGATTAGTAAAAGACTATATTTCATAAAGGTAAAATCAGGAAAAGGCAGAGGCTCTTATCATGATTTGAAGCCCTCCACTGACCTTTGGAGATAGCTTTCCAAGTTTGCTCTTCAAAAAGAGAAACTTCTAAGATGGCCTCTATCTATTGGTTAAGGTCCATGATAGTACTTGAAATTCATATAGTGGATGCTTCAGCGAAATTGCACAAGTCAAAATTAAGTTTAAAAAATCAATAAAGAAAAGATTTATGGTTTAAATTCCATGCCTCCATAAAAGGATCATATGTCTACAGAATAATTTCAAAGTGAAGATGGTGGTAAACTTTCCCATTCAGCGACAGTCATTATCCTTATCCAAGCTAGAGAGAATAGTATCTTTTCCTTGCTCAGCAAGAATCATAACTTCGCCCAGAAAGAATTTGGGAGCATAGAGGCTGATGAACTGGCTAAGGATAAAGGGCACGTGCATCTCCTTCATCTTATATACTAGAAAATGTAGATAGGCAATAGCCTTCCACATAGAAGGACCAACTTGAGCAAGGCAAATGTCATAAAATCTACATAGATATAAGATCACTGGATCAGTAGATGATTTGAACGCTAAAGTAAGGGAATAGGTATAAATTTTGGAGTAGCCTAATTTGGAAGTGTTGATTCTATCTACTTCCCCGGAGCTAAGATCTCATAAAGGATTTCCCAAGAACACTCTTCTCTTACTAGTTCGAGATGAGAAGCCTTAATAACCAAAGAAAAGTTTTAATCCAAATCACCCCGATCACTATCAATGGAGGGGGTATAGTTGGAAAAGTCATTTTTAAAATTCCACCGAATGGGGAGAATAGATGACATGGCTTGTCCTCGTATAGTTGAGTCAAGTGATTAAGGATAAATGATAATATGCCTATATGTTTGATTGAGGGCATAGCGGCGATTAGAGATGGTGGCGGTGGTAGTTTTGTTGATAGATTTATATTAATCCAAGTTATTGCTTTGTCGGTGAATTTGGTTTGGTTGTTTGTAAGACTTAGGGGTTAGTCTTTCTAAAGTCGTGATTCATCGATTGATTGTAAAGATATTGGATTATACATGTTGTGGTGAATTGCATGTTATGATTTCATATGTGTTACTTGGATTGTGTTATCATGTGATAATCAAGCCTCATTGTCTATGGATTGTTGTAATCTTCTAGCTGTAGGGTTTGCTCAATCAAGTGATGCACCGGGTACCGGTCATGCCTCCCTAGATTTGATGTGTGACAAATTTGATATCAGAAAAGGTCATGTATTGGGAAGTTTGTGAGCCATTTATAGTAGTCTTATTTATTTGTGCATTATGCTACGTACTTATTAATGGGAGGCTACACGATATTTGGGATTGTTAGCCTTCTTTTTGGATCAAAATCATGTGATAAGTCTGATGTTGTAAGAGTCAGGTTTAGACTCACGTTTGTTGATTTATGCAAGGAATATTGGTAACCCGATTATTTGCATCTTGGTAGGTGATATGCTATGAGTTTATAGTACTTTCAACGCTTAAAACTGAGAAAATAATATGGACTTAGGTATGTTTATATGGATATGAGGTACTTTTACTTTGTTTTTTTCAGGGAAAATAGGTGTTGGAGCAAAAATGTGCAAAAGATGCATAAAAGTGCAGAAAATCAATCAAGTACAAATCTCAGTACAACTCGTACTGAGAATTGTGGTGAAAATCAAAAGGCTGGAATAAGAGAAAGGTAAAATACGACTCTCAGTATGATCCGTACCAAGATGGTACGAGCCGTAACTGAAGTCGTGGAAATATTTAGAGAAATTTGTGATCTTGGGCAGATTTATATGCCTAAGTGATAATCAAACGTATCATTTTCGCCTTGTTTATCGTGCAATGTGTATACATTTTCATGTAATTGGTAATAAAATGTGAATCTATACTAACCAACATGATTAGCCTTGTTTTGTAGGTAAAATATGATTACGAGGAGCTAAAATGCATGTTGGAACAATATCGGAGTTGGACTTGGATTCGAGCACGAAAAAGGCATTGGACTGCACAATATAAAGGGGCTCCGCGATGGAGCCGTGTCACGCTGCCATCGCGGAGGCACTCTGCCTGGAGGGTGAATAATTGGTCAAATTCCAGTGGAGCCTCGCGACAGCTCTGTGGCACGGAGGCAAGCCTCCGCGTTGCATGTCGTGCCACGTTGAAGCTTTATTCCCGGACCCCAAATTTCCAGTGAGGGTCCGCGTCCACGCCGTGTCACGAAGGCAGTGCTCCGCGATGCACTCCGTGACACGTTGCTTGTTATTCCGGGAAAAATTCCCATTAGTATAAATAGAACACTTAGGCTTATTTTTCATAATTCACACTTGGCGGAGCAAGGACGTGGGTTACAGGCAGTTGAGGGACGAAAAGTTCAGGGTTTTTTCTCTCTTTCTTTCTTCTTTAACTCAATTTTTTGTATGATTAACACTTGTTTTAGGATGATTAATCCACAAATGAGTGGCTAATTCCCTTCCTTGCTGAGGTTATGAACATTTGTGATGAATTTTGATTATTGAATTATATGGTTTTTCATCATCTTCTTCCATGTTGTTCTATTAATTCTTGTTTCTACTGCATTGGTGTGTGGCCGACATTAATGTACATTTAAAAAGTCCGATTTCACTCGAGAGAGCACGAAATTGGAAAGTTGTGAATTAATAGGGTATTGTTCTTAACTTGATTTGGGAAAATTGAGTTTTGATGTGCTTTCCTGATAGAAATATACATGAAAGCCGTATTAGTCAATTTAGGAACCGGAATTGTATTGCTAGGTCATAAATTGCATTTGATCACAGAAATGTAGACGGATGGTTTATGATTCTTAAGTGGGATTAAATACGAGAGTTTTAATCTCTAGGCTAATGTTCTTGGGTAGCAACTGGAAGAGAAGATTAACCAATGTATGATTATAATCAAGTTCATTACATGTTCTTAACCTTGGCATGCTCATATCCATAGTTTAAATTCAAAGTAAATAATTATTAGTAGTTTTAGTACATAATTTATAAAACAAACTTTTCAATTGTTGGTTACGTTGTTGTCAGCATATATAGAAGTGAGATAGAATATAGTATACTTAAGCAATTTTTACTTATCCAGAGTCTCCTTGGATCGATACTTGGCTTACTTAAGCCACTTACTACTTGATTGACCACGTGCACTTGCGTGTCGGTTTTTAACACCCAACAAACCACCCGAATAAGTTTTTGGCGCCGTTGCCGGGGAGACTAGGCAATTGGTGAAATTGTGTTAAGTGTAAATTTACTGTATTTTTATTTTATTTTCTTAAGTGTTGACAACTTGGTCTTAGCCTGTATTTTGCAGACTTGATTTCTGTGAACACTGGCAAGAGACAAAGAGCTGGTGGAATCTTATATAGAGCCTGAACGTATATTTCATAGTAAACGGAGGGAAGCTCTACAAAAGAAGCTGCAGTTGCTCAGACAGACTATTATGGAGCAACAAAATCCACCGGTTGTGAGGGCAGTGTTAGTGCCCGAAGAAGCAGCAGCAAGGCCGGTTCGCGAGGTGGCAATCCCACATGCCAACAATGTTACATCAAGTATCCGCAAACCAGATCCTGGAGGGAGATTTGAACTCAAGCAAAATATGGTGCAATTGTTGCACACAAGCGGGCAATTTACCGGTCTCCCTCATGAAGACCCACAACAACATCTCCAAAACTTTTTGGAGATAAGTGACACTTATATACTCGCTGGAGTGTCACCTGATTATGTTCGGCTCACATTATTTCCGTTCTTATTACTTGGTGAAGCCAAGAGGTGGTTAAAAGCTGAGCCACCAAATTCTATTTCAACGTGGGATGATCTAGCACGGAAGTTCTTGATAAGATTTTTTCCCTCTGGTAAAACAGCCAGACTTAGAAGTCAAATTCTAAGTTTCAAACAGAGGGAGGGAGAAAATTTGTATCAAGCCTGGGAAAGATTTAAATCCATGTTGCGGGACTGTCCTCATCATCATCAGTCCAATGAGGTATTGGCGCACACATTTATTGAGGGTTTGGAACCCCATACCAAAATTTTGCTAGATTCAGCAGCTGGAGGGCAAGCACTGGAAAAGACTTATGAGGAGCTGTACACTTTGCTAAACCGGATTTCACAGGGCAATCTAGAATGGAATGCTGATTCATCACGAGGTGCGGCAAGGAAAGCAGCA
The DNA here is from genome assembly GCA_035772735.1 of Datura wrightii. Classification (NCBI taxonomy): domain Eukaryota; kingdom Viridiplantae; phylum Streptophyta; class Magnoliopsida; order Solanales; family Solanaceae; genus Datura; species Datura wrightii. The sequence continues at coordinate 107,169,583 of JASDFA010000007.1, forward strand.
GGAGTGCTTGAAGTGGATGGATTTACGGCTATCGCTGCACAGATAGCTGCCTTGCAGAATCAGTTGAACAACCACTTCAGCAACATGAATTTGAACCAGCCTTCAGCTTCAGTTAATGCGGTCCAGCAAATGTGGTGTGAAGTGTATGGAAGCTGTGAGCACTCAGCTGAGTGCTGTGGAGCAAACCCAGATTCGGTTAACTTTGTGGGCAATGCACAAAGAAATCAGCAGCAGTTTGGTAACGGCTACAACTCAAATTGGAGGAACCATCCAAATTTTTCATGGGGTAGCAACAACAAACAAGGCCAAAGTTCGGGTCAAGGTATGCAAAGAAATCAAGGAGGGCAACAGAACTACCAATCTCAATTCAGAAATCACAATGCCCCTCCTCCACCACCATCACCTAGCATTGAGGAGATGTTCAAGACCATGATCGCTAACCAGGCGCAATTGCAGGCTGACTATGTTAAATTGGCAGCCGAAGTGAAAAATAACCAATTAGCGACCAAGGCTCTTGAGTATCAATTTGGGCAATTTGCTAGTGCCCAAAATACAAGGCCTAGAGGAGGACTGCCTAGCGACACGGATCCGAATTCGAAGTAGGTAAATGCAGTGACCACAAGAAGTGGTTTGCAGCTGAAGGAGGTGGAACCAGAGAGACCACCTTAAAAGTCAGGAGCAGCAGAAGTTGAGGGGGAGCAAAGTGCGGAAAGGGGGAAGACCAAAGAAGCTGAATCAGAAAGCCCTCCACCCCCGTTCCCTCAACGACTAAAGAAACACAAAGAGGAGGCATGTTTCAAGAAATTCATGGAGGTGCTTAAACAGGTACATGTTAATTTACCTCTTGTTGATGTCTTGCAGGGAGTGCCTAAATATGCCAAATACATTAAAGACATCGTGGCCAACAAAAGTCGTTTGACCGAGTATGCCACGGTGGCTTTGACGGAGGAATGCACTTCCCGGATCCAAAATAGACTGCCCACGAAGCTAAAAGACCCTGGAAGTTTTACTATCCAGCTTACGATTGGGCAGAGTATCCGAGCGCGTGGATTGTGTGACTTGGGAGCGAGCATAAATCTGATGCCATCTTCGGTATTCAGAAAGTTGGGTCTAGGGAGTTCTAGACCTACAACCGTAATCTTGCAGTTGGCGGATCGATCCTTAGCTAGGCTGGATGGCATTGTTGAGGATGTTCTAGTGCAAGTGGGCTCCCTAATTTTTCCGGTAGATTTTATTGTTCTGGATTTTAAACCAGATGCGGAAGTCCCATTTATTTTGGGACGACCCTTCTTGGCAACCGGGAAAGCACTAATCGACGTAGCTGCGGGTCAACTTACAATGCGAGCACATGACAAGGTAGAGGTGTTCGATGTGTACAAAGCACCCAAGCTCCCGATGGTGAATGAAGAACTCTCGTTGATCAATGTAATTGATCATCGTAATGCTAAACAAATGAATGATCCCCGAGAGTTGATGGGAAGACCATCGGATAGGTGTGAGCACTACTGGGGGGAGGACAATGATCGTGAGAAATCGTCCATTACCCTAGCGGACAATTGAGCATAAAGGACATCGAGCCGCGACGGTAAACCAGGCGCTGCACGGGAGGCAACCCGTGAAAAAAAATTTCTTTTCATTTTGTAAAGTGTAAATAGATTTTATTTTATTTTTCTTTTTCTTGATTTAGTCCAAAATTTTTTTGTTAGTTAGTATTTTTATTTTAGTTAGGTGAAACCTATTAATCTAACCAATTTTGTTTAGTGAGATGATTTTCAGGTGAAACGGAGAAAAATGTGCACGGAATCGTGAAGGAAAAGGCGAGGTATGAAAAAATTAATAAAATGCAGAGACAGTGAGCTGGGGCGATAGCTCCGTGTCACGGAGGAGGACCTCCGCGTTACCCTCCGTGACACGTTGAGGTTCAATTTGGATTTTTTTTTAAATTCCAGTAAGCTATCGCGATGGCTCCGTGTCACGGAGGCAGTGCACCGCGATGCACTCTGTGACACGTTGCCATATAAATTGTGACGGGTCACACCGGGTTGCCGGGTGACCCGCGTGTTTTCTTCATTTTAAACCCCCGATTTTGCCCCTTTTTCCCTCATTTATACACTTCTCCGCGACCAAACACCCAAAATTCCCTTTCCCATCAACGTGCCACGGTATAAAGCAAAGAATTATCAAGTTTTCTTCAGTTCTTCAACTACGAGGTATGTTTTCCGATTATCTGTCAAGTTTTTGTCGATTTCATTCGAATTTAAGCATGGGAGGTGAACTAAATCACCCTAAGTCGAAATTTAGGATGAATTTGAGTTATTTATTGATTGATAAAAGTTCGAATTGTTGTAATGATTGTTTGAACTTGTTGATTGCATGAATTATTCGAATTTGCTTGCGAAATTCAATTCTAGGGCTTGGTTGTTGGAATCGAAATTGGTAACTTGTTAAATTTGTGAATTATATGTCGGGTTGTATGTATTGAATGAGATAAGTCATTGTAGAATATTGTTTGAATATTAATAGACGACGAATTCTCGGGTTTTTGGGAAAATGCTGAAAATTGTTCAAATTGGGTTGATGATATAGGTTCATGTATAGAGAATTTTTGTTGTTGTTTTTGTTTCGTTGTTTTTAGTTGCTAAGTGCGATGGTTGAATTACTAGCGATGGTAGTGATTGGGATTAGCTGTATGAAGTCTGAGTAGTACACTAAAATTATACCGTCGAATTTTTATTTGTTGAACGCACTAAGCATGAACTGTATAGTTGTTAGTTTTTGGTGTAAATAAAGTTATTCTTGCCGTAGTATCGTAAATGTAGCTAAGGACTAAGTGTGGGGTAAACTTAGTTAACCCGACCTTAGCCGAAGTTAATATTCATTTAGCTTGACATTGCGCTTGTTTACTTGTGTTGACAGGTAAAATGGAAAGCAGGAAAGATAAAGGTAAGGGTGCATCAACTTCAGGCACCGGGAGAAAAAGACTTAGACTGGGCACAGCAGTCCCAGCTGCACCAGCAGTTCCACGCGGCTAACGCCGCCAATATGGAACGAGGTGGGTAACTGATGAGGGGAAGAAGTGGTATGTGAAACATAAAGAAAAGAAATACTTCCCCGAGGAGCATATTGCACGGGAACCATTAGCACAGGAGTTCCCCCGCATAGTGCAAAGGATCGAGGCAGCTGGGCTCAGCTTCATATTTCAGGAGCCCAAGGAATGTAACCTACATCTAGTCTGGGAGTTCTATGCTAATTGGAACCCGGCAATCAGAAGCCACACAATCAAGATCAGAGGGCAGATAGTCACTCTGGAACCCCAGCAGCTAAATGCCATCATCGGAGCGCGGGACACAGACGCCCACGTTCTCCGCCAGCTGAACATCACCCCAACATATGCCGATATCAGACTCACATTGTATGGGGCTCGATCCACAGCCAGATGGAGTAGACATAAGGAAAGGGGTTACCACCAGACTCTGTCGTATTCTCAAATGAACAGGGAGGCCAGAATATGGCTGAAGATAGTCTGTTCGTGCCTAATCCCGGGGGTGCATATGACTGATGTGACCCGGGACCGGGTTTGCCTGGTGTATGCCCTGATGAAAGGGCTGGAGATTAATGTTGGGGCGGTCATCATATCCGCCATGAAGAGAGCCCGACTACACCAGGGCCACAGGTATGGATTCGGGGGACTAATCACCACCTTTCTCTGGGGCCTCGATGTCGAGGAAGAGGCTTTGGACTACATCCCGCAGTTGGAGCGGAGGGCCCTTGACGTGACCAAAACTAAGGCCCCCGACACCACACACGGGCCAGTGCTGATGCTTGGCGAGCGACATGCTCGTGACGACCAGTACATGGCACGAATGTTTGGAATGCAAATGCTCCAGCTTCGGATCGGTGGGAGACCAGCCACGGAGGAGGAGTTATGGCAGCTCGAGCTAGATAACCCATTTGGCGAAAACGCCAGGGCTCTATGCTGAGTGGGGCCAGCCTTTGTAGAGCCCACTGACAATGATGTCCCCACGGATGAGGAGACACATCGGGAGGACTCCGATGTGGAGTCCGAGGAAGACGATGGAGGTGACACGTACATGGGCGATGAGGCAGCAGCACCTGATGAAGAAGTTGAATACTTTGACTGATCAGGGAGTTCCACCACCCAATTTTGTGATTTTTAATTTTTGTGAACACTGGGGACAGTGTTCGATTTAAGTGTGGGGTGGGGAGTAGTTAGGTGCTGGGGCTAGGCTGGTTTGCTTGTATGCTTTCCTCTGTTTTGTATGTATGTTTCCCTGTGTTTGTGAATTGCAAACTGTTCTGTAGCTGTACATATTTGTGGTATTGATGTGTGTTGTGGAATGTTGTTGTTGCCAGCTAATTCTGTAAAAAATTTATAAATATCTTCTTAATTTATTTTTTTCTATCGAAATGATCGATTATTTTAAAATTTTGCGAAAAGATTTTGTTCAGATTTAAAATATTTTGTAAATAATTTTTCCATCGAAATGATCGGTGTGTTGCAAAAATTTTTAATTTTTATTTTTTTTGGGTTTCTCAAAGTTTGTTTTCGGTTCTTTTACCGATAATAGTCCCATTGAACCGACGTCATAGTTAGTGACCATTCCCTATGATGGATGGATGACGACCGTCTTAAGGGAAATGTAGTCGGTAGAAGTAGTGATTTTAATTTATTTTCAGTTTTTTCTTTGGTGGATTGCATCACGGAACCTGTAGTTACTATATGGTTGTGTTAAATGTTGGTTGCGTGTTGTAATTGATATTCTAAATGCAAAAGTGATTCGTATGAAAGCATGCAATTTTGTAAATATGTTGAGATACCTAGGCTGTAGAATTTGATTCGGTGTGATTGAGGCTTAATTTTTGAATTCAGGTAATTAGCTAATTAAAGAGCCTGTGAATGCATCTTGAATCGAGCATGTGCATAAAGTGTGAAGTGAGGTATTGTTATTCCATGCTATTGTGAAGTGTCTAGAACTTGCCTGGTGTGTGTACAAAACGAAATGAAGGAGGTGTAGTGTTGGAAAGGATGTAGGCATTTCTTTGTTCTAACCGAGAGTTTCTAGTTTTTTTTCTTGTCATACTCCCCTTTTATGTGATGGTATACCCTAGTCAGCCCGTTGAGCCTTTAGCCTATTATTTCTTTCTTTTGCCCAAAAATGTATAAACTGAGCTTAATTCTTTCTTTTTATTAGCCATAAAGTCTATACAAAACTCTTAAGCGCTTAAGAAGAACAAAAATTTTCCCAAAGTGTCAAGGAGTGAGAATGGTGAAAAGAAAAGGAAAAGCAGAGTGAGGAAAGAAAAGAAAAGGTTGAAGGTGCACTTGCTATAACTAAATGATAATGAAGGTGCATGAAAAACCTTTATTTTTGTGTCAAGTGTGCTTGATGAAATGGGCCATACGAAAGTAAACCATCATGAATGGGATGATGAAAAAAAAAAGGAAAAGAGAGAAACAATGTCTATGAGGTGATGTGAATGTGTTGAAAAGGCGTTTAAGGATGCTAGTGACGATTATTGGCTAATCCAATATATACTAGTTCCATAGCTTCCATTACAACCCATTAAAGTCCTACGTGATCTTACACTGCATTTCTTTATATTAGTGGAGTAATACACTAAGGGCAAGCATATGGGTCATGACATGATGCATGTGAATTCTTTTGGGAGAGAGAGTGAAATTAATTTTTACATGCCCCTATTTGAATGATTGTGTGTCACATGAGCAAAAAAAAAAGGGGAAAATTCTCTTGAGTTGTGAGGGCACATGCTTGATGAAAGATTGATTTTCGTGTCGGATATCTTGATTAGCTGATTTGCATGAGTTTGCCGATATCGAGATCTTAAAGTCTAGGAAGTCTTAATGTATTAAAGGTCATTGCATTGTTAAGACCATGCATGTTTTCTTGATGATTTGCAATATTGAATGATCGGTATGACCGTAGCTTAAATTGTCGCACCATAGTGGCTAAGGTTGGGATGTAATTTGCATGAATTGTGTGTTAGTTGTTCGAGGACGAACAAGGATTTAAGTGTGGGGTAAGTGATCTTGGGAAGATTTATATGCCCAAGTGATACTCAAACGTATCATTTTTGCCTTGTTTATCTAGCAATGTGTATACATTTTCATGTAATTGGTAATAAAATGTGAATTTATACCAACCAACATGATTAGCATTGTTTTGTAGGTAAAATGTGATTTCGAGGAGCTAAAATGCATGTTGGAACAATATCGGAGTTGGACTTGGATTCGAGCACGAAAAAGGCATTGGACTGCACAATATAAAGGGGCTCCGCGATGGAGCCGTGTCACGCTGCCATCGCGGAGGCACTCTGCCTGGAGGGTGAATAATTGGTCAAATTCCAGTGGAGCCTCGCGACAGCTCCGTGGCACGGAGGCAAGCCTCCGCGTTGCATGTCGTGCCACGTTGAAGCTTTATTCCCGGACCCTAAATTTCCAGTGAGGGTCCGCGTCCACGCCGTGTCACGGAGGCAGTGCTCCGCGATGCACTCCGTGACACGTTGCTTGTTATTCCGGGAAAAATTCCCATTAGTATAAATAGAACACTTAGGCTTATTTTTCATAATTCAGACTTGGTGGAGCAAGGACGTGGGTTACAGGCAGTTGAGGGACGAAAAGTTCAGGGTTTTTTCTCTCTTTCTTTCTTCTTTAACTCAATTTTTTGTATGATTAACACTTGTTTTAGGATGATTAATCCACAAATGAGTGGCTAATTCCCTTCCTTGCTGAGGTTATGAACATTTGTGATGAATTTTGATTATTGAATTATATGGTTTTTCATCTTCTTCTTCCATGTTGTTCTATTAATTCTTGTTTCTACTGCATTGGTGTGTGGCCGACATTAATGTACATCTAAAAAGTCCGATTTCACTCGAGAGAGCACGAAATTGGAAAGTTGTGAATTAATAGGGTATTGTTCTTAACTTAATTTGGAAAAATTGAGTTTTGATGTGCTTTCCTGATAGAAATATACTTTAAAGCCGTATTAGTCAATTTAGGAACCGGAATTGTATTGCTTGGTCATAAATTGCATTTGATCACAGAAATGTAGACGGATGGTTTATGATTCTTAAGTGGGATTAAAGACGAGAGTTTTAATCTCTAGGCTAATGTTCTTGGGTAGCAACTGGAAGAGAAGATTAACCAATGTATGATTATAATCAAGTTCATTACATGTTCTTAACCTTGGCATGCTCATATCCATAGTTTAAATTCAAAGTAAATAATTGTTAGTAGTTTTAGTACATAATTTATAAAACAAACTTTTCAATTGTTGGTTACGTTGTTGTCAGCATATATAGAAGTATGATAGAATATAGTATACTTAAGCAATTTTTACTTATCCAGAGTCTCCTTGGATCGATACTTGGCTTACTTAAGCCACTTACTACTTGTTTGACCACGTGCACTTGCGTGTCGGTTTTTAACACCCAACAAACCACCCGAACAATTTGCACAAGGCAGTCTCTTGGTACAGGTGGAACCTACGGATCGTAGCAACCACTTGCGACCCGTGCCATGAGCCGTGTAGAGCTTCAGTGATTATTAAAGACTTGGAAGAACTCCACATGCAACAAGCAAGTAGGAGTCATATGTAAAAACCAAAACTTTTCTAGACCAAACATAGACTCAGTAGGAAGAAGCAGAAATGTTTTTTCTCAGTACGACCGAGACAATGAGTCGTTGTCAGCAGGACCCGTTGTATGGGTCGTGGTCAGCCTTGCTAGTTGCCTCCAAGCACCAACACGACATGGGACGACCCGCCAGAGGAAGCAATGAGTCGTCTTGTCACTCATTGTATCCTCAGCTCAGAAACCTGATAGACCCTTCCCAGGAACCCACCAGCCAGACGATGAATCATTATCTAGTGTAGCGGCTCATGGTGTGAGTCATTAATTGGAACTCCGAAGTGTTTTCAAAACCTCTTCCAGTGACAATGAGTGGCAGCAACAACCCGTTGTATCCCATAATGAGTCGTTTCCATCTGTGACGATAAGTCCAGAAAATCCCTCAGTTTTTCAGTGGTGATGACGAGCAGATACAATGACCCATTGGTTCATCCAATGAATCGTACTCCCCTCTCATTGTCCATTTCCAGTAATCATAAATTTGTGTCCCAGGACCAATGACTAGTACCAACAAGTCGTGGTATCAACCAATGACTCGTTGTGTGACCCATTGGTTCCCATCGGGCAGTTTTTCCATATTTTCTTTTAGGGGAACTTTTATAACTTTTCACCTTTTTAATCCCTAAACTACATCATTTTGGGTTCGATTTAGGAGAGAATTAAAGGGGTGATCGACTTAATCCCTCTCATGTCTCTAAACTCATGATTTCATAATGTAGAAGTTCCAAAAAGACAGTGCAGAGCTGAGCTAGGGCTTCCAATTTTCTTCAAACTTCTCAAGATTTCATTCTAAGGATTTTACTCCAGGTTTGTGGGAGTTCAATAAGGGAATTTCTCTTCCCTTGTTCCCCAAAACCCTCCTAAATTTCTTTATCAGTTCTAGCCTTGAAGATCAGAATTAAGGTAAACTTTCGATTAGATTTTGATTTAATTCTTGTGGTTCGTAGTTCATATGAGTTCTTGCTATGTTTCCACTACTTAATAGACTTGTTGTTATTTTCTTCATGTGATATTGTTTTAGCCTTAGTTTTATGAATGCAGTAAAAGGTTGGTCTAGCATAGTTGACTAGATACAATTGTTGTTTGACTCCCTTAGTTCTTAAATTTCCATATTATATCATCATGTGAGTTCATAGTCAGTTTGTATGTTAGTTCAGTCTCAGTTAGAAAATTAGCATTTTCAATATCTTACAGTAAGTCAGCTGATCAGTTTGACGATAGTCAGTTCTTGAGGAGTTCAGTTATACTCCCTAGCTTCAGTTAGCAGATTATTTTTTAGACAGTTACGACTCTCTCAGATAAGCAGCTCTGGCCAGTCTTAGAACACTAGGTTTTAGTTATCAAGTGCTATAGACTCTCAAGTACTTCCATATAAGTATTTCTGACTTAGTCTAGGGCATCATTTTCGAGCTATCAGTTTAGTAGTCAATTTAGGACTATCCAGTGGGAGTAGGACTTAGCATCGAGCAGGCCGGGTATATTGGGCTCTCACAGATGGGGTGTATACATCAGACTCCACGTCTAACTCACGTGATTATATGTCGGTTATAGACTCTCCCACTTGTCAGTACAATTTAGTTCAACTTAGCCTCAGTTTAGCTCAGTTTAGTCACTCAGTTCCAGGACATGTTTATGACCATCAGTTAGGGTATTTATTAACCTTATCACCATTATAGCTCAGCTTCCATCAGCACTCAGTATCATTTGGTCATTTCATTTATTTTAGTTTAGTTTCTTATCTTTATGCTTTATGTATTTCTCACTTACTCAGTACATTCAAAGTACTGATGCATACTTTTTATGTTGTATTGTATTATGACACAGGCGCAGGTTCTCAGTCTCAGCATCGTCACTAGTTCCTCCCGATGATTTCTGCAGTAGCCTTATTTGTGAGTCCTCATCTTCTGAGGACTATGTTTTCCTTTTAGTCAGTTCTTTATTTAGTCTGACTTTAGAGTTAGATGGGGGATTTTCCCAGCAACTCGCCAGTTAGTAGATGACTTTCAGACACAGTTGTTCAGTATTCTTTTCAGTGATGTTTACTCTCTTCAAACAATATTACTTGATAAATCTTTTTATACAACTTCCTCTTATGTTTACTTAGTTTACCAGTGTGATGTTAGACCTTAGTTAGCTTGGGGTCACTTCTGGCACCAAGTATCGTGTCACGTCCAGGGTGCAGACTTGGGTCGTGAGAAACTTGGTATCAGAGCACTAAGTTTAGAGTATCGTAGGATGTCCGAAAGCCACGTCAAGTAGAGTCCTTTTTATAGGTATGAAGCGCACCACACTTATGATGGGAAGGCTACAAGACGTTATTAGGAAGAAAAAAGTTCCCCTTCTGTTCATACTCCTTATCGTGCGTTAATCCCGAAAATGTCCTCCTAACTCGTGCTCTATTCATTTCAGTGAAATATGCCACCTAAACAAGAAAATGGAAGGAGGACTAGCAATGCCATCCGACCTGCTCCACCAGCTCCAGCAGCCCCTCAGGACAATCAAGGGTCCTCTATAGAATTTCGAGCAGCGATTCTCCTGTTGGCGCAGATTGTGACCAACCAAATGAACCAGCAGGTGGTTCCAATTAATGTAAATGGGTCTATAGTAGCTGCAAGTGTTTGGGACTTCATTCGAATGAACCCTCCAACTTTTCATGGATCCAGGGTGGAAAAGGACCTGCAGGAGTTTATGGATGAGGTGTAGAAGATCACCCAAATTATGGATGTTAGTTTCATGGAGTGTGTTGATATGGCTGCCTACCAGTTGAAAGGGGTGGCTCAGATTTGGTACAACCAGTGGAAGGAGGGAGACCAACTAATGCAGGACCAGTAGAGTGGGATGAGTTTTCTACGGTGTTTCTCGACAAATTCTTCCTCGGGAATTGAGGGAGGCTAAGGTCGCTGAATTCATGAATTTAAGGCAGGGTAACAGAGTAGTGGAAGAGTATGCATTGGAGTTCACTCAACTGTTGAGGTATGCTCTAGAGAAGGTTGCCGAGCCTAGGGATCACATGCTCAAATTCATCAATGAAGTATCAGATTTGGTACTTATGGAGTGCAAAACTGCAATACTCATCAAGGACATCAACCTCTCTAGCCTCATCATTTATGCATAGCAGATTGAGGTAGAGAATTTGAAGGATATTGAGGGAGAGAACAAGTGGGCTAGAATAAATTAGTCTATGTATGGATCAGGGGTCTGGTAGAAGTAGTCGCCCACAACAACAGCAGCAGAGACCTCAAACACCCACATCAACTAGTGCTCCTTCTTTCTGATCCTGAAAGGGCCGAAGGAGTGGAGTATCAAGTTCCCAGTCACAGAGTCACGTTTCCATCACGCTACCCGACTTGTCCAAAATGTGGTGAGAGCCATCTGGAGGAGTGCCGCATAGGAAAGGAGGGTTGTTTCGAATGTGGATAGTTGGGTCAGAGGCTAAAGGAGTTTCTGTCAGCAGGTCGGGGGAAAACTCAGTCTACTACTTCCGCAGACCCAGCAGATCGTCTAGCCAAGTAGGGTAATACTTCAGGTACAAATGGTGGTCAACACCAAAACCATTTTTATGTTTTGTTCTCTTCTTAGGATCAAGAGAGCTTACCTGACGTGGTCACGAGTATGTTACGGCTTTTCCATCTATATGTATATGACCTGCTAGATCCAGGAGCCACACTTTCATTCATGACTCCTTATATAGCCATTCAGTTCGATATCATCCCTGAAATCCTCTCAAAATTGTTCTCAATTTCTACCCCAATTGGTGAGTCAGTTAGAGCCATCCGGGTATATAGAAATTACCAGTCTTAGTATTGAGTAAAGTTATTCCAGCTAATCTAGTAGAGCTACACATGGTCAAATTTTACCTTATTCTTGGCATGGATTGGTTACATTCTGGTTATGCCTCAATCGACTGTAGAATTAGAGTCGCCAGGTTTCAGTTTCCTAATGAGCCATTCTTAGACAGGATGGGCAGTGTTTCAGCGCTTAAGGGTCGGTTTATTTCATACATTAAGGCAAGGAAGATGATTTCTAAAGGGTGCATCGTTCACCTAGTTTGGGTCAAAGATTCTAGCTCCGAGACCCTAATGATTCACTCAGTTCCAATTGTCAGTGAATTGCCTGACGTGTTTCCCAAATATCTTCTCGGAGTCCCTCTCGAGTGAAAAATAGACTTCAGCATAGATCTTCTTCTAGAAACTGAGCCCATCTCTTTTCCTCCTTATAAAATGGCTCTAGCTGAGCATAAGTAGTTGAAGGAATAGCTGAAGGGCCTTCTAGATAAGGGTTTCATCAGGCCTAGCATCTCTCCATAGGGTGCTCAAGTATTGTTCGTGTGAAAGAAAGATGGTACTCTTAGAATGTGTATTGACTACCGTCAACTGAACAAAGTTACAAGTAAGAACAGGTATCCCCTACCCAAGATTGACGACTTGTTTGATCAGCTTCAGGGAGCCAGTTTTTTTCTCCAAGGTAGATCTTAGGTCGGGATATTATCATCTTAGAGTCAGGGAATGTGACATACCAGAAACATCCTTCAAAACTCGGTATAACCACTATGAATTGTGGTTATGTCCTTTGGACTAACCAATACCCCTGCAGCTTTTATAGACCTGATGAATAGGGTATTCAAACAGTATCCGGACATGTTCATCATTGTGTTCATAGATGATATCTTGGTATACTCCATAAACGAGGAGGATCATTCTAATCACTTGAGGATAGTGTTATAGACTCTCAGAGACCTCTAGTTATTCATTAAATTCAATAAATGCGAATTTTGGCTGAAGTCAGTAGCCTTCCTCCATCATGTGGTTTTAGGTGAGGGTATTTAGGTAGATCCTCAAAAGGTAGAAGCGGTGAAAGACTGTCCAAGACCCACTTCCCCAAAAGACATCAGAAGTTTCTTGGGCTTAGCTGGCTATTATCGATAGTTTGTAGAAGGGTTTTCTTCTATCACATCTCCTCTGAACAAACTAACTCAGACAAAGGTGAAGTTTCAGTGGTCAGATGCTTGTGAGAAGAGTTTCCAAAAGTTAGGACTCGACTCACTACAACTCCAGTTTTGACCTTACCAGAAGGAACAGATGGGTTCGTAATCTATTGTGATGCTTCCTAAGTTAGCCTCGGTTGCATTCTAATGCAGCAGGGTAAGGTGATAGCCTATGCCTCTAGACAACTCAAGGTTCATGAGAAGAACTATCTGACTCATGACCTTGAATTGGTAGCAGTGGTGTTTGCTTTGAAAATATGGAGGCATTACGTTTATGGGGTTCACGTGGATGTTTTCACTGACCACAAGAGCCTTCAATATGTGTTCAGTCAGAAGGATTTGAACCTTCATCAGAGAAGGTGGCTAGAGTTATTGAAAGATTATGTCATGAGTGTGCTATACCACCCGTGTAAAGAAAATGTGGTGGCGGATTCCTTAGGCAGGATATCAATGGGGAGCGTTGCTCATGTTGAAGAGGGTAGAAAAGAGATGGCAAAAGATATTCACATGTTAGCTCGGCTGGGAGTGCAGTTGGTAGATTCAGTGGAGGGTGGAGTAGTACTGCAGAGTGGGTCAGAATCTTCGTTAGTTGTTGAGGTTAAGTCAAAGCAGGATGTAGATCCCATACTGCTCAAGCTTAAAGAAGCAATTTTAAGAAAAGAAGTGGAGGCTTTCTCCAGAGGGGAAGATGGTGTACTTCGTTACTAGGCAGACTATGTGTTCCTGACGTAGATGACTTGAGGCAATGAATACTGGTAGAAGCACATAGCTCTAGATATTCTATTCACCTAGGTGCCACTAAGATGTACGTAACCTACGAGAAATCTTCTGGTGGAACGGCATGAAGAGGGTATTGCAGAATTTGTGGCGTTTTTGCTCGAACTGCTAGCAGGTTAAAGTTGAACACTAGAGACCTGGGGATATGACTCAAGATATCAGCATACCCATATGGAAGTGGGAAGAAGTGAATATAGACTTCATTACAGGTCTACCTCATACTCGTCAGCAGCATGATTCAATTTGGGTGATAGTAAATCAAATGACCAAGTCAGCACATTTTCTCCTAGATAAAACTACAGACTTAGTTGAGGATTATGATAGGCTGTACATCCGGGAGTTAGTCAGACTGCATGGGGTTCCCTTGTCAATCATTTCAGATAGAGGTACCTAGTTCAACTCGCATTTATGTAAGTCATTTCAGAAAGGACTTAGTATTCAAGTCAAGCTCAGCATAGCTTTTCACCCTCGGAAAGATGGACAAGCTGAGCAGACTATTCAGACCTTAGAAGACATGCCGAGAGCTTGTGTGATCGACTTCAAGGGCATTTGGGATAATCACCTACCTCTCATCGAGTTTGCATACAACAACAGCTACCACTCCAGTATTCAAATGGCCCCGAGGCATTATATGGTAGGAAGTGTAGGTAACCTATAAGGTGGTTTGAGGTTGGAAAAGCCACTTTGATAGCACCATATTCAGTTCATGAGGCTATGCAGAAAGTGCAGCTCATCAGAGAAACATTGAAAACAGCTTAGAGTCGCCAAAAATCATATGCAAATTTGAGGATAGAGAACTAGAATTTGCTGTAGATTATTGGGTTTATCTGAAAATTTCACCTATGAAAAGGGTGATGAGGTTTGAAAAGAAAGGGAAACTCAATCCAAGGTATTTGATGAGGACCCTACAGGATTTTGAGGAGAATTGGCAATGTAGCCTATGAGTTAGAATTACCTTCAGAATTAGCATCTATGCACCTAGTCTTCCATGTGTCACTGTTGAAGAAGTGCATCGATGATCCGACCTCAGTTGTGCCACTAGACAGTGTGGCAGTGAAGGATAATCTTTATTACGAAGAAGTTCCAGTTCAGATCCTAGACCGTCAAGTTCGTAAGCTGAGAAACAAAGATGTCTCTTCAGTAAAGGTTTTGTGTAGGAACCAGCTAGTTGAGGGAGCCACCTAGGAGGCAGAAGTACACATGATGACTAAATACCTTATTTATTCCCTTCTAGTTCAGTTTCAGCATTGGGTATAAATTCCTCCTTAGTACTCTATTCAGTTTCCTACTCATCAGTTCTATTCATGTTTTAAATATTTATCCTAGTTGCATCAGCTCAGTTAGTATACTTGTTCAAGTTTGGAATCAGTCACTCCTTTAGGGATCAGTTTATAGTTTTAGTTTGGGAATTAGATCTCTTTTCGTAGTTTTCCACCAGTTTTAGCCTTCATTCGTGGACAAATGATCCCAAGGGGGAGATATTGTAACACCCAAAAACTTTCCTAGACCAAACTCAGACTCAATAGGAAGTTGAAAATTTTTGTCTCAGAACGACCGAGACAATGAGTCATTGTCAGCAGTAACGACCTGTTATTTGGGTCATGGTCAACCCTGCTAGTTGCCTCCAGGAACCAACAATACATGGGACAACCCGTTAAAGGAAGTAACGAGTCGTCCTGTTACTCATTGTATCCCCATCTCAGAAACCTAATAGACCCTTCCCAGTAAACCCACGAGCCAGAAGATGAGTCATTGTCTGGTGTAACGGCTCATGGTGTGAGTCATTAGTTGAAACTTTGAAGTGTTTTCAAAACCTCTTCCAGTTACAATGAATGGAAGAAACCACCCGTTGTATCCCACAATGAGTCGTTATTTCAATTTGTAGCGATAAGTCCAGAAAATCCCTCGGTTTTCCAGTGGTGACAATGAGCAAACACAATGACTCATTGGTTCATCCAATGAGTCATAGTCCTCTCTCGTTCTCCATTTCCAGTAAGCATAAATTTGTGGCCCAGGACCAATGACTAGTCCCAACGAGTCATGGTATCAACCAACAACTCATTGTGTGACCCTTTGGTTCCCGTCGAGCAGTTTTTTCGGATTTTCTTTCAGGGGCATGTAACTTCGCACCTTTTTAATCCCTAAACTAAGTCATTTTGAGCATGATTTGGAGAGAATTAAAAGGGGTGATCGACTTAATCCCTCTCATTTCTCTCAACTCACGATTTTCAGAATGTAGAAGTTCCAAACAGACAATGTAGAGCTAAGCTAGGGATTCCAGTTTTCTTCAAACTTCTCAGATTTCATTCTAAGGATTTTATTCCAGGTATGTGGGAATTCAATAAGGTAATTGCTCTTTCCTTGTGCCCCAAAACCCTCCTAAATTTAATTATCAATTCTAGCCTTGAAAATCAAAATTAGGATAAATTTTCAGTTAGATTCTGATTTAATTCTTGTGGTTTGTAGTTCATATGAGTTCTTGATATATTTCCACTACTTAATAGACTTGTTGCTATTTTCTTCATGTGATATTGTTTTAGCCCTACTTCTATGAATGCAGTAAAAGGTTGTTCTTGCATAGTTGACTAGATACAATTGTTACTTGACTTTGTTAGTTCTTGAATTTCCATGTTAATTACCATCATGTGAGTTCACATTCAATTTGCATGCTAGTTCAGTCTCAGTTAGAAATTAGCATTTTTAGTATCTTACAGTAAGTCAGTTGATCAGTTTGACGATAGTCAGTTCTTAAGGAGTTCAGTCATACTCTCTATCTTCAGTTATCAAATTGTTCTTTAGACAGTTACAAGGCTTTTAGATAAGCAGCTCTGGTCAGTCTTAGCAGTTTTCAGTTATCAGGTCCTATAGACTCTCAGGTTACTTCTAGATAAGTATTCCTAACTTAGCCTAGGGCATCAGTGTTGAGTTATTAGTTTAGTAGTTAATTTAGGACTATCCAGTGGGAGTAGGACTCTGCATCAAGTGGGTTGGGATTCAATGCACCCAGGTTCCCAAAACTACGTTGCCACCATAGGTTTAGCCCAAACGGGCCTCAGAGTTATGATTACCTAGCTCAGCCATTATACCCTGACAAGGTACAGCGGGCTCTCACTGATATGGTGTATATGTCGGACTTCACGTCAAGCTCTCATGGTTATATGTCGGTTATAGACACTCCCACTTTTCAGTACAGTTTAGTTTAGATCAGCCTCAGTTTAGCTCAGTTCAGTCACTCAGTTTCAGTACATGTTTATAACCATCAGTCAGGGTCTTTATTGACCTTATCACAGTTATATCTCATCTTCTATCAATACTAAGTATCAATTGGTCATTTTATGTTATTTCAGTTCAGTTTCTTATCTTCATGCTTTATGTATTTCACACTTATTCAATACATTCAAAGTACTAACGCATACTTTCTATGATGTATCATAGTATAATACAGGTGTAGGTTCTGAGTCTCAGCATCATCAATAGTTCCTCCCAATGATTTCAGCAGCAGCCTTATTGGTGAGTCCTCATCTTCAAAGGATGATGTTTTTCCTTTCAATCGATTCTTTATTTAGTCAGACTTTAGAGTTAGTTGGGGGCTTGTCCCAGCAACTCGCCATGTAATAGATGGCTTTCAGACATAGTTGTTTTTCATTCTTTTTAGTGATGTTTAATCTTTTCAAACAATAGTACTTGATAACTATTTTTATACAGCTTCCGCTTATGTTTACTTAGTTTACTAATGTGATGTTAAACCATCAGTTAGTTTGGGGTCACTTGTGGAACCAAGTACTATGTCGCGTCCAGGATGCAGACTCGATTCGTGACATCGTAGGAGGAAGAGTAGGAGGAAGGTACGAGGTGTATCACAACACTTGTAGAAAACTTCAGTAGATGTTATAGTTCTCGGGGCCAACCCACGGACGGATTGTATGACTTGTAGGACTGTGGTATGAGTCATACTAGCTGTCAACACTTAGAAAAATCTGCAGCAGCCAAGGATGTACGAGAGGTAGGTACAACTCGTACAATCTTGTTATAGGTCGTAGGATCAGTCGTGACTCAAGCCAGTGCAACATTTGGAAATTTCCCTATTAGCTTAGGAAAAGGTTTCTAATGTTTATATAAATACCTTTTATGTTTTATTTTAGTAGAACAGCAAGAGAGAAAGTAGTAGAAATGTGTGGAAAGTATTATGTGTGAATTTTTATCAAGTTTTGGAGAGCAATTCTTAGGATCAACACTTGATTTTATCAATTGTTCTTGAGATTGTTCATCTATATTCAAAGCAGGTTTTCTTCCAATTATTGTTGTAAGAATTTAATTATGTGTTTGTCTATGAATACTAAATATAATCTTACAATCATGGGAGGCTAAAACCTTCATAACTAAGATTGTGGGAGCCATGGTGGATTAACGAAATAGAGTTACACAACAGTGATTCAAAATCAATGCTAAACGCTTGTATTATTCTCTCTTCATCTTTAAATGTTTCTTAATGGTGTACAACGTCAGGACTTACCTGAATTCTTTACTTGCTTGAACCTAGAGAAGTAGATATTAGGAAAAGAGAATTACAACAAAGCCTTCATCTTTATGATCATTGTATTAACTTGAGTTGTGGTCACAGGATAGTTAAATTTGGGACAAATTGATAACGGTTAGAAAGAAATCTCTCATGAGACCTGACCCGGCGATTGAGTATAGTCATCCAATAGGGATGAACCAATTGTTTGGATGAACCTTAGTTATCAGTTATACAAGTAAGCATTGGGATTGATCACGTGTGTATACCCAAAGTAGTTATGAACCCATGAGGAACACTTACCCTAGTTATTTGCAAATCTTGATAACAACCACAATTGCAATCTTGTTTTATTATTGTTTTTCTTTAAACCCCCCAACTTGGAGATAACTTACCAACAAGTTTAAGTAGTAGAATTAGTCTAGATCTTACATTATTTCCTGTGGGTTCGACCCCAACCTCTTTGTTGGTTTCTTTATTGACAACTTCCACTTCATACTTTGCTCGGAAGTGTGAGTTTGAGCATTATCAAAAACTGACGTCGTTGCCAGGGAATATGACTAAGATTAGATTAATTACTTGTATTTAAATTTTGGTTGTTATTTCTTGAATTATATTTTCTTTTTACTTTTGTATATCCACAAGTTGTCACTTGGTGAATGCCAAGTACTCATTGGAGTGAAAACCCCCTCATTCCTTTGGATCTCAAACTCGAAAGAACACTACGAAGAATAGAGAACCAAGAGCAGAGAGATGCCCGTATTGCTGAAGAAGCTAGGAAAGTCAAGCTAGCTCAGCAAGCTGCACCTCTGGATTCGGAGGATGCTCGAGATGAGGTTGTCAATGATCATCTTCATGGAAGGGGAAACAGAGGCCAAAGATATGCCCCTTAATTCTTCGGTGAGGATGACTCAAACATTGATGAAGTCGGGTCAACCAGAGCTATTGTACCATCACCACTGCCTGCTAGGGAAAAATTTGACATCACTAACACCATGATCCAATTATTGAACATGAAGGGGGTGTTTAGTGGTTACGCAGCTGATGATGCCAACCTGCATCTAATGAACTTTGTGGCAATATGCAAGGCGTACAGGTTGCCTAGAGTCAGCCAGGACACTATAAGGCTAAGACTCTTCTCCTTTTCTCTGTCTCGGGAGGCCATTTTATGGTTATTGAAGTTGCCCAACAACTCCATTACCAACTGGAGGGAGCTCAGACGAGATTCTCTTGAGAGATTCTTTCCACCCTCTAGTATGTTGCAGCATAAGGATGAAATCAATAATTTCCAACTGAAGACTGGGGCACTTCATGAAACCTGGTTGAGGTTCAAGAATAAGTTGACCAAGTTCCCGAACCATAAAATCCCTGATGATAGCTTGTTGGAAAGTTTTTACAGATCATTGAACAACAATATTAAAGTTGTAGCAAACACTATGGTGGGAGGACCACTGATGAGCCACACCTGGGAGCAAGCTGCCACTATTCTAGCCTGACTGACCAAAATAAATAGAGCATGGCACACTCGAGAAGCTGAAGCGGGAGACTGGTACATATGATGTTGGTTTAACTACAGACCAAAGAAGAAAAAAGGAAAAACGTGACCAAGAATTGGCTCATATGCGCACATCATCAGACCTGCTCACGAAGCATATCATGGATGCTGGAGCTAGAAAATTAATGCAGTGGGGACACAGGGATAGGAGTCAGGGCCTGAGCACTTAGATTCCGATGAGGTGGCAAACTTCTTGGACAACCAGGTGGCGGGTTTCCGAGCCAATGCCCAAGGGTATGGACAAGACACTTGGTTCCAAGGTTCTGGAAACCAAGGTCATAACCAATACAGAGATAATTACAACTGAAATGGGTACAGAGACAGAGCCAAGGTCGTGAGTGCGAGGGAGAATGGAGAAGGAATGACGTTACCGCAACGACCGAGCACGTGCCTCTGAATGCACGTGAGGGGGAGGTTGGACACCCAAAATTAGAGATCATGATGGATGAGATGCTAAAAAGGTTAGATCCATAGATTATCAGTTGAAAGACATGCATAGTGATTTATCGAGAATGGGTTAGAGAGTTGAGTCACATGTTACGACTATCAAGCAGATTGAACAACAGCTAGGGCAACAGTCAGCATCCATAAACCCTAGGAAAAATGGTACACTATCTAGCAACACAGTCCAGAATCTGAAGAATGATGGTCACTGCATGGCTATGATGACTAGGAGCGGAAAGACCATGATTGATCCCCCACTGCCGGTTGTAGTTGAGCTTCAAAGGAAGAAAGAAAGCATAAGCGATGCTGAGGATAAGTATAATGAGGATGCTGAGTTGACTGAGGCTCCAGTTGTTAAAAAGGGGCCTGAGGCTGAACAAAGAGAGAAGTAAGGAGCCATACAAATTTACAAGGCTATTCCATGACCACCGCCACTATTCTCTCAAAGAATGAAGAAGAAGGCAGAGAATGGTAAGTTTAAGAAATTCCTGTCAGTTCTAAAACAATTATCTATAAACATACCATTGGTCAAGGAATTGGAACAGATGCCGAGATACACCAAGTTTATGAAGGACCTTGTACGAAGAAAAGGTTTGTGAGCTATGAGCCTGTGGATAATGTGCATCATTTTAGCATTATAGCCTCAAGGGTCCTTGCCGAGAAGAAGGAAGATCCTGGTGTCTTCACTATTCCATGTACAATTGGTGATGTTGAGTTCGTGAGGGTATTCTGGGACTTGGGAGCAAGCATTAATCTAATGTCGTTAGTTTTGTTTAAGAAGCTGAACTTGGGAGCCCCCATACTAACTACTATGCGGCTACTGATGGCCGACCAAACTGTGAAGAAGCCTGTGGGGATCTTGTTTTATATGCTTGTTAAAGTGGATAGATTCAAATTCCTAGTGGACTTCGTGATCCTTGATTGCAAGGTTGATTTTGATGTCCCTATCATTTTGGGGCAGCCATTCCTTGCCACTGGGAGGGCTTTAGTAGATGTGGAGGCTAGCCAGTTGAAATTCAAACTCAATAAAGAAGAGGTCACCTTAGTTTCTGCCGGTCAATAAGACAACCAAAGGAGTACAAAGTGGTCTCAGCAATTGAGGATGAGCTCGAGTTCCTTGACGAAGTCTGATAGTCAAGAGTCTTGCATCATGCCGCGACGTTAAATCGGGAGCTTCTTGTGGGGCAACCCATGTAGTGGTTTGGTGAATTCTGAGTGACCAAACCACCTGCATCGTGTCACGACATTAAATCAAGTGCTTCTTGGGAGAAAACCCAAGTTTATTGACTTATGTGTGTTCAATGCGCGGGGGAACAAAAATATATGGAAGAAGAATTGCTAAACAGACTGGTGCTACGGTTCTAAGTATGACTTGTAAGAGGATTGTACGAACCATAGTATGAGTTGTGCTAAGAAGAGGAGATGTATGTCAATGCATGAGTTCAAGTTACGGTTAGTCCTACGACTTGTAACTTCATTGTACGAGTCGTAGTACTCACTGTGGTCATGAACTATGCAAGGCATGGATCTCAAAGTAAGAGAGACCTGTGAGTCATCATACGGATCATACCTGCATAGTACGAGCCATAGATGTACTCATAGGTCCATAGGTAATTTTTCTCAACCTCTCAGTTATGAGTCCTAGGGACAAGTCGTAGGCCTTTCTTACGACTCGTGGTACGAGTCATGATGGGTCAAAAAGCTTAAAATTACCTGACTCGGCTCAGATTTTTCAAATTTTCCCTAAAACCTATTTAAACATCAAACAGATTGGACCCTTACGCACTCAAAAGCAAATTCACAAAAGAACTCATGACTCCCTCACACCTGTAACTCAGAATCACAATCGATTGAGCAAGCGTTTTGCTCAGATAACACTGTTGAATTCCAATTCCAACCCTAGTTCCTGATTTCCTGTTGAAGTAAGCAGCATTGCACACCATTCAAGTAAGTGTTATACTTTGAATTTGGTAAAAAGAAAAGACCTATTGTGCTTGAGCTAACTTATTTAATTACTAGGTAAACTCTAAATGCTTGAAAAAACTAAATAGGACAATGACCAGTGATGTGAACAAGTGAATGTGTGACTGGGTAGGGATTTAACATGTTAAAATTGCATAATGAACTGTTAAACTTGAGTTACGAGTTATGAGTAAAAAGGGGAGGAATGGGTAACTATTAAAACATGATGAATGCATGACTGGACTTGGGGAATTCTGAGTACCCAACATAAAATCAAAATCACCTGAATCAAAAATAAGGTAGGGATAGGCTTCACAAGCCTTCCAATGACTCATAGGATGGCTCGTTGGGGATTTCCCAAGCCAAACATGTAAAAACCATGAGGTATGAAACATATTAAGGCTTGTAGTATCCTGTTACAAGCATACCTAGCAATCATACCAAGAGTCTGAAAAGGGTTAAGTTCAAAAGTGATAGTACGATCCTTCCTATGACTCGTGGAATCGACTTATGGGTCGTACCATGAGTCATGGAAAAATACACAACATATTTTTCAAGGGGCATCCTCATATGACTAGTGGTAAGGATCGTATCTTCATGGTATGAGTCATCCTCAGAGGCATAACATTAACCTCAAACATTATGAGTCTCAGTACGAATCGTACCTCCAAGGTACGACTCATACAGTAGACCAGTGATAAATTACATAGGACTTTTTCTTGCTTTATTTTTCTCAGGTTTGGAATTCTAACCCTTTTTCTCCAAAGATACAATGACACAAAAAATAAAAGCATCCAAGGCAACTGCTCGAACGGCATTGATAGATGAAACCTCCAAATCTGAACAAGTTGGCAACACCCCTAGTTGTTCAGTGAAGGAATACCGAGTCGACACATCTGATACTGATGGGACCCGAACCACTAGGGCGAAAGCTAAAGCACAAGACATCGCGGCCACTACCACATCTTTTGGTGTTCCCAATTATGAGGAAGGAGATGAGGAAAGAGCTCAAGAGTCCGGAAGTGGCTCTAATAAAGAAGAGGGGTCTGAGGAAGCCCAATCTGGCGATGTAGATAATGAGTTCGGATTTGAGGAGGAGGCACCCAATACTGAGCAGGAGCAGACTCCGCCTTGGGAGAATGGTACCATCCGGTGGAGAGTACCAAGAGACAAGGAGATTTATGAATAAGGTATTACTCTCACTGCCAAGAACAGACCTAGGTGAAGCATTCAAGAAGAGCCTCGGATCCTCACCAACATACTCAACGAGATGGAGTAGATGAAACAGATATGCAGCTTCTATGGGTTGGACTGTATGGCTAGAGCCTTGGATCTATACACTTCAGAGATTATCCCGGAGTTCTACGCCAATTATTTGGCAACCATGGAGCAGAAAGCGAAAAAGGGGCAAAAATTGAAAGATCATCCCAAGTTGGAGAGCATCATGGTATAAGGCCACAATGTGGATATATCCGAGTGCACTATTGCTTGGGTGTTATATGGGCCCCAATTCATACCACCACACGCTTCATTGGAGTATGACTATCGAGTGGAGGCTATAAAATAGATCAAGAAGATGGGTTTTGATGAAAGGTAGAGGAAGATTCAGTGGTTGTTCGGGATTATTGCTGAGGATAAAAAAGTAGTAGAATGGGTCACTGGCAGCAAGCAAGTCACATAGAATTCTCTGAACTTCATAGCAAATTTCTTCTAAATGTTAGTTCACCATCGGTTGGCCCCGACAGTAAATGACAATACCCTCAGGAAGATAGAGTAGCTTTGGTGACATGTATCATATCCAGATACCCTATCAATATCTCGAGGGTCATTGCGAAGGAGATCCAACATCGAGCTATGGGATTGAGCACTACCATCCTATTTTTGAGTCTCATATTCAGACCGTGCATAGAGGTAGGTATCAAGGTGTGTTGCGGCAAGGAGCACTTGATCGGAGGATAGTGGATCACAATTATTAGCTTAATTCGGGATGAGAAGAACCCAATAAGTTGGGCACAACTTTCTACTGTAGTCCCAGTATCACGGACAGTTGGGGGCAAACAGGTGAATGCCCCCACTTCACAAGAGTAGGGAGAGACACTGGCTACAGATGTTGGTCATTCAGAAGCATATCCTAGCACCTCTGCCGCACCACCTATGGGCCTTCTAAGCCAGACTACAACCGGATACATACTAGTGCCTCAGGAATTTCTCCAAAAGCTAGCCATGAGACTGACCGTAGCTGAGAAGAAGGTTCAAACTATGATGGGAACATCAAGCCTTGGGTAAAGGCTGAGATTGAGACAACTCCACAGGTCCTACATGCCAGGCTAGATAGCTTTGGGAGAAGATTCAATGCACGTATGGACGAGCAAATTGACACGGACAGCCTCCGTGAGGAGTTGGGGGCTCTTTGGAGCCAAGTGGCGGAGCTGTCATCACGGCAGCCGACAATTACAGAAACCCCCAATCTTCTTGACCTCGATATTGGTCATTGACAAGAAGCTTAATCTGGAAGCTTATTAGGATCCTACAGGAGTTGAGAAGGAAAAAGGGAAAAAGAGGGTCTTTGAGGATGTTGGAGATGAGACCCTAAAGAAGAAGCGAACGAGAGAAAAGAAAGCGCAAGCGGGCAAGATTGGAGAGTCAGCAAACTCACAACGAGCATCGGTAGGAGCTACTTGAGAAAGCAAGAGGATCAGATAGCTCCACCACTGCCCAGGCAGAGCTTGCGGGTGCCAAGGACCCTTTGGGCGAGCCACATTCAGCCCCAGTGATTTCGGAGGTCATTGAGGCGACCGCTACTACTGAGGGGGTATCCATTCCACCTACTGATACCCCAGTGACTGCGTGGCTACCACCAGCACCACGATTGCAGTGGAGATACCTCTTCCGCAAGATGACAGGAGTGCTTAGTGCACCACAGGTATGTTCCCTTTATTCTGATTTATATTCTATGATTTGGGGATGAAGCATGATTTTTAAAAGGGGAAGGGGTGTACTTTTAATTTTTGGAATTTTGTTGGATTCTTCCAAGGATTTTTATTGCCGAGTTTCTTTTCCTTAAGCATGCTATCTAGTAGAACCGGCATGTTTAGGATTTTATTTTTGTGATTTTTGTTTAATTAGAAAGTAGCTTAGGAGTACTCAACCAATAAACTGCACTAGTTTTGAATTTGTGAAAATTGACTAATGTGTCGTGATTTTATGGCACTTTCGACGCTTAAAACCAAGAGATTATGCACATTCCTGGTATGTTTATATAGGTGTGATGTGTTTTGTGTTTAATGTTGCATGAAAATAGGTTTTGAAGTGAACTGGGCAAGTTAATGCTTAAAATAACTGAACAGGTGACTGTCAGGCATTTCACGAGTCGTTGGCACTAAGCATGACTCGTTGCTGATGACGTGGGTAACTATTGAGTTTTGAAGATGCCGAAACAGTGTACCAGAAGGGTTGAGGGAACGGCTCATTACATGTGGTAACGAGTCGTGAAGTCAGTCGTGAAGACTGGAGAGGAATAAGTGAAGAAGTAGCCAGTGAGGTTGACGGACGACTTAACGAGTCTTTAGTTGGCTAAACGACTAATTGGCAGAGCACTGGAATCAACCGTAAGGTGCACGAGAAAGTTGAAGGAGTTAGACCATGAGGGGCCTAATGACTCCTGTCCAGGCACAACGAGTCGTTAGGTGACCCGTTGCCACAACTGGGTTCAATGCTAAAGACAACTGATTTTTAGCAAGGCACGACTCGTCAAAGGTCCCAATGAATCATCACCAAGCCTGTGTTCATTGACGACCTGGTTTCCAGTTTTAGTTAGGAAAAGGTTTTCTTGGAACTATAAATACACTGTTTAGGTTTGTTTTCGAGAGGAAGCTTATTATTACTATATTTCACATAGGATTTTGATGTTGTACGATTATTCTTGGGTCAAGAAACAAGGTTTACAATTTTGTTAATTTGAGGATCAAAAGCAACATTGGAATTTATTCATCAATTTTGGAGTTTTATTCAATTTACTTGGTTTTCTTCTACGATAATTTGTAAGTTGCAATTATGATTTACTCAATATTTTGTGATTGTGATCATACAAGCATGAGTAGCTAAACCCATAACTAGGGTTGTGGGAACCAAGATGAATTAACACACATAAGTTAGATACTTAGTGATTCTTGAACGGGGTTTAATGCGTGTATTGTTTTTCCCTTCATTTTAATTGATTCTTGACGGTTGCGTACGTTAGGACTTGCCTTATTCTTACTTATTGGACCAAAGAGGTAGTGAATGAGAAAAGGGATTAACAACGGAGATTTGAGGCTATCAACCCTCATCTAATAGCTTAAACTTTTTCGGGGATAGCTAATCCGATATTAAGGGTAAGGGTCAATTAAAAGTACACCCGTATATGAACCAAGTTGCATGGTGATAATCATCTAGATAGGGGACCTACCATTTAGGTGAACCTAACTTACTGATATTGCATGTAGAACACCGGAATAGATCACTAGTGTATAAGTCTTGTGGTTATGAAGTCTTGGGGAATACAATCCTAGTCAAGTCATTAATTGGATACAAACCGAATTAGATCTAAGCATTCAGTAGTTTTACTTTTGTTTATTATTCTATTTCTTTCCCCCTTAGGAAATAAGTAACTCGATAGTAACAGCTATTCGCATTAACTTAAGTTCTTTCCATATTCCCTATGGGATCGACCTCAAACTTTGTTGGGTTCTATATTTGACATCGACCACTTTATATCTCAATTGCAAGGTGTAGTTTAGGAGACATCAAATTTTGGCGCCGTTGCCGAGGAATATGGCTAAGGCTTTTGTTAATTGTGTTTGCTTTACTATTTGTTCTTATTTCTTTTTTTATTTTTCTTTTGTTGTGTTGGTTTCTTAAAAGGTCTTAGGTTTGTGCATGCCCGACTAGGAGCCAAGGAAATCCCCTGGTTCCAATTGATCACGAACTTGAGCAGGCGTTAAGAAACCTGAGAAGAATTGCCAACATCCAAGAGCAGGAAATCATGGACCAATCCACTGCGAGAATCTGGCTGAGGAGCAAGCTTGGGCTAGAGATCGTGAGTTAGCTAGAGTTGTTGAAGAGCAACGTCTAGCTACATAAGAAGAGCAAGCTAGATGACACAGAGGTACAGAACCAGAGACACTGGTATTTTGATGAGGAGGATGATGCAAATATAGATGAAGCTGGTGCCACTGGAGCTATAGTCCCTCCTCCTTTTCCTACTGGGGCAAAGTTTGATATTACTGGTGCAATGATCCAACTGCTCAACCTGAAGGGAATATTTGCGGTTCATGCAGCTCACTTGACAAATTTTGTGGGTATATGTAAGGCATACAAACAACCGGGAATGAGCCAGGACGCAATCAGCTGAGGTTATTTCCATTCGCACTAGGGTATGAGGCAACGATGTGGTTGGATGAGCTACCAAATGATTCAATTACTACTTGGGGGGAACTTAAAAGAGCTTTTCTTGAAAGATTCCTCCCACCATCCAAAGCGTTACAGTTGAAAGATGAAATATATAACTTCAGAAAACTAAGTTCAGAGGCACTTCACGAGACCTGGCTGTGTTTCAACAAAAATCTAAAAAGGGTGCCAAATCACAGGATTCTAAATGATACATTGTTGGAGATCTTTTATAGGTCTCTGAATGCCAACACCAAGGCGGTGGCTGATACCGTCTCCGGAGGAACCTTTATGAGCCACACTTATGCAGAGGCTGCTAAGCTACTAGATAGGATCACCAAAACCAACCGCGCTTGCCACACTAGAGAGTCAGAGATTTCAGATAGCTCTTATGTGGTGATATGTCTTCAGAACAGAGGAGAAAAGATGAGGAGCGTGATCAAGATATTGCAGAAATAAAGACCATTATAGGGTTGCTGGCCAAGCACTTTATGGGAGTCGGAGCGGAGAAAGTAAATGTTGTGGGTTCTCAAGGCAAGGCCCCGAGAAATGATGGATGTGAATCTGAGTCTAAAGAGGAAGCTAACTATTTAAATTATTAGAGGGAGGGTTTTCAGACCAGCACCCAAGGTTCTAACCAATACTCTTGGCGTCAAGGTCAAGGAACCAAGGTCGACACTTTTACAAGGATAATAATTACAACCGAGGCTAATATCGAGATAATGGAGACTGGAAGAAGGGGGAGGAGTTCAAAAATGATAGAAGCAATCTTTATGTTCCTCCAAGAAATCGTGAGCCAAAGTCCAGTGGTTCAAGGGTTGAAGACATGCTGTCCAAAGTACTCAATCATATGGAGACAATAGATGGACACTTGAAGGAGCTCCGCGTTGATATTTCTAGTTTAAATCAATATATGGAGTCATATGTCATGGCTATCAGGCAGATTGAGCAATAGATGATTCAGATATCTATTGCAATGAATCAGAGGCAGAAAAGCACACTTCCCAGCAACATAGTGCAAAATCCGAAAAATGACAGTCATTGCATGGAGGTCACTACTAGGAGCGGGAAGGCAACAGTTGATCCTCCGAGGCCAGTTGTAATTAAGGAGTCAGAAAAGCCCGTCTTGATAAATGATGACAGTGTAGCAAATTTTGAAAACCCAACTTTGGTTGGAGATTCAGATTTGAAAATTACTCCAAGTAATGCAAAGGAGTAAGGAGCTGCCCATGGGAAGGAGAAGGAGGCATAAAAAGAACTTACATCGATCCCTAGACCTCATCCTCCTTATCCATAGCGTTTGAAGAAGAATGCCTAAGATGGGAAGTATCACAAATTTATCTCTATGCCTAAGTAGTTGTCGGTGAACATCCCATTAGTTGAGGCACTTGAGTAGATGCTCGGATATGCCAAATTAATGAAGGACCTCGTCACCAGAAAAAGGACAGTAAGTTTTAAACCTGCTGATAATCTGCACCACTGAGGTGCCATAACTATATGGGTCCTAGCTAAAAAGAAGGAAGACCCAGGTGCTTTTACTATACCTTGCATCATCGAGGATGTTGAGTTTGCAAGGGCTCTTTGTGACCTGGGAGCAAGCATAAATTTGATGCCGCTAGCAGTGTTTAAAAGATTAGGCTTGGGAGCCCCCACACCGACCACTATGCGGCTACTGATGACTGGTGGGGATCCTATTTGATGTGCTTGTCAAGGTGGACAAATTTATATTCCCAGTAAACTTTGTGATTCTGGACTGCGAAGTCGATTCTGAGGTACCCATCATTTTGGGGTGACCATTCCTTGCAATCGGTAGGGCACTAGTAGATGTGAAGGCAGGCCAGTTAAAATTCAGGTTAAACAAAGAAGAGGTGACCTTCAACATCTGCCAGACCATGAAAAAACCACAGGAGTTCAGCATAGTCTCAACATTGGAGGACGGAGATGAATTACTTGACGAATTTTGAGTAGTCAAGAGACTTGCGTCGTACCGCAACGTTAAATCAGGCGTTGCATGGGAGGCAACCCATGGAGGTGTTTTGGTGAAGTCTAAGTAGCCAAAACACCCACTTCATGTCGTGACGTTAAATCAAGTGCTTCTTGGGAGGCAACCCAAGTTGTAAATATAAGAAAAATATAGTGTTTACATTTGTTGATGGGTGCAGGTGATTAAGATGGAAAATTTTAAGTTGGAACCAAAATCTAGAACTTCAGTTCTGGTGCAAAATGTCACAGAACGAGTCGTTGTTTGACCTGACGACTCATTCAGTCAAATCGTGAAGAGAATTGCAAAAAATAGGGGAGCAACAAGTGACTCAACGATTCATCTCTTCAAGAAATGAATCGTGAGGTCCTCCGTCATGTACACTAGACAAAAGGCAGAATCAAGTGGAGAAGGGTGATAATGGCTCACTCAACAAATCGTTGGGAGACCAAACGATTCATTAAGTGACCCGTCATGTAGCGACACTAGTCTAAGGACCACGACTCAGCCACGACTCTTTGGGTGACCCCACGAGTTGTTGCTTGAAGTGTTAGGTCCCAGGTAAGTTTGTTGAACTCTAGCCACAACATGAAAGGGAACAATGATTCGTTTAAGCACTTAACGAATCATTACACTAGGCATTATAAGTTTTTAATGAACCTGTCCGACCCGACCCAGGCTGGAATTACGGTAAATTTTAATTTAAAACATATTAAACCCGATTCCTTTACTTTTCAAACTCTCACCTAAGTTTTAACCCAAAACCCCAACAACTTCAAACTTTCCTCTTCTTCTTCTTCTCCCAAACCCATCAAAAAAATCCTCAACGTTGCACTCATGATGGTACCCAAGCACACACGATCGCACTCCCATCTCTGCTAAAGCATTTTGTAAGTACCTTTTTCCCAGTTAATTGTGAGTTTCGATTGCATTTGAATAAGATTTTTTGTTGGTGACCCATATTTTTGATGAACTTGCAAAGGGTCTAAGTAATGTTGTACTTGTTTCAAATCTTTTCCTCATGATGATAATGAACCCTAGGAAGATTTAAACAACTAAATTGTGATTGAATATACATGGGTTGGTGTGAGAAATTAAGTTCTATGTTTGTGGAGATTGAATAATAGGAAGTAGATGAAGATGAACGTAGGGGTAGACTGAAACTCTTGAGCACAAGCTATATCACGAGTCGTTAGATCACCAAACGGCTCATTGTGTAGCTCGTCCTGAGTGGAAAATTAAATTAATAAGGCAGTGTACCTAATGATTGACCTAATGACTCATTGCCTTTGGTAACGACTCGTTGGGACCAGTCGTCAAGTACACTGGCCCAACATAAAGAAAGGATGGTTTGAGACAAAGAGGGACCTCACTGGCAATGACTCATTTAGTCACTCATCAGGTCCACTGAGCAGTAGTTTTTAAAATGTTTTTGTTTCATCTCATCTCATATACTAACAATGTTTCCACAGGTACAGTGGCTCTAAGAGGTACACCAAAGTCAGGCAAATAAACAAGCACCTAAGCACAATCAACCTTCATACTATAGACTGCGTGATGAGCCATCCTCCTCCAAAGAATCAAGTAGCTCGGAGGAATAATATGATGTATTAGAGGAGCAGTTAGTGAGGAGATCAACCAGGGCTAGGGATCAACAAACTTCAAATCCGATAGCCCTGGTCGATGCTCCCACTCCACTGGCAAGGGATCCACCCAGCCGCACTAATGATAATGCCATGGCTGCAGCTGCACTTGCTCTTGAGGCCCCCACAGCTGGGCAAAACACAGAGATAGCTGACGAGTCACATGCTCAGCGAGGGGACTCTGATAATGAACTGACTGAGACTTCGAACACATCAAATGAGCAACCAAGGAACGTGCGGAGATGGTGTGTTAATGGTATGAGGGCCATATATAACAGAGATATTGCTCCAAATGATAAAGGAAATCCGAAGAAGAGCATATACAAGGAGCGGAGGCTGGTCACTACGGGGCTAAAAGACCTTCCAGAGCTACAAGTTGTGTTCGACAAGTACAGGTTCGAGTGGTTGACTGAGCCATCAGGAAGCTACAGCCCATGCTTAGTTAGAGAGTTCTATACAACCTACGCGACCACACTACAGCGTTTGGCATTAGGGGGCCAGGACTAGAAAAAGTGGCCTACCTTGACGAAGGTTTGGTTTGAGAAACTCCCGTAGACATATCTGAGAGGACAATCTCCAGGATGCTGTATGGGCCAGATTATCATGCTCTGATGATCACGGCCGAGTTCAACCATAGGCTATATGAGTTGAAGAGAGTCAAGACTAAAAAGCTGAATAGCCAAGAGTGCATCAGACAATATACTTGGCTGTCTCAGATCATTGCTACAAGAGGTCCGCTGGTCGAATGGTTGCACGACATAGAGTCTCAGATAAAGAAGGCCACACTCAACTTTCAGGCTAAATTTTTATGGTTACTGGTGCAGCATGGGATGGTACCAACCAGCAATGATAACATCCTCTCACCTGACAGAGCTGCATTGGTAACAAGTATTATGGAGGGAAATGCCATCAATTTCCTGCGGTACATTGCTGAGGAGTTTAGAGAGCGGGCAATCAATGAAGGTACTATAACTCCTTTCCCTGTCTAATTGATAGACTCTGTCAGGAGTCAAAGGTGCTAAAGTTTCCATCAGTTGACTAAAGAAAAGTGGTCTATAAGTAACAGATATCGGGTTGATTCGAGATGACACAAACCCGGTATCGAGAGCAAGGACTTAGGCAGCTGTATCCACTAGAGCGGCCATATTAGCAGAGGCATTTGGCAGTGGTATGCAGACCGATGCCGCACAGTTCACTGAGTTCATGGTTGAGCCTATTGAAGGTATAGAGATAGCTAGCCAGCCTGAGGCTACAGATGCAGCAGACACCTCCACACCTACTAATGTTCCCGAGTCATCATCCACAACAGTTGCTCCTAGACCACCAATTGCTCCTCCACGAGCCACCACAGTTGGCCTCTTTATGATTTCTCAAGAGTTTTTAGTTGATATGGCTAGGAAGCCAGCTAAGGCTGAAAAGCAGCAGGCACACATGGCTCTACAGGTTAAAGTTCTAATAGAGCAGGTAAAGGTGGGTGACGAAAGAGTTGGAGGCATTGTCCAGTTATGTGCATGGCTGGTAGGACACTTTTGAGAAAAGAATGGATGAGTGCCTTGCATAGTTAGAGGTGCTTGAATTGTCAAAATGGTATGCAGAGCTAGGAGCGCTTAGAGCCGAGGTGCGGGATGTGGCCGCACGACAAGTAGCTGCAGTACCTCCATCGGTACTTCCTGTGATAGAAGATAAGTTTGAAGAAGAGTTACCACCGATTTTTTATTTTATCACTAAGGAGCTGGTGGAACATGATAACGGAAAGAGGCCTCGTGAGGAGGCAAGTTTTGAAGAAGATGCTTCTCTGCTCCATCAGCAAAAATGAGAGCGGAGTGAGATGGAGAGACCGCTGCATGTATCGAGAGAGGAGGCTTGATAGAGAGCCGAGACTGAGACAGCGAGAGCTCGTGGAGAAGGGATGAGCTCTATTGGATCTGAAAATGCATCGGGTCAAGCTGGTAATATTGGAGATAACATTAAAGGAGTATCTACACCCTCCACCGACCAGGTAGCTGACACCTAGGTCGCATAGGTATGTTCCTTATTTCCCTAATTTTGTTTGATACATATATGTGTCGAGGACGACGCATGCTTTTCTTGATGGGGGTGGGGAGGGATACCTGTGCATTCTTTTGTTGAACATAACCTGAGAGATTTTCTTGCCGGATATCTTTTCCCTCGGGTGTTCCATATCTAGTAGAACCATCACGTTTAGGGTTTTATGTTTTTTTGTGTTTGTTTGTGTCAGTCGAAAGAAAGTTAGGTGAACTAAAGGTAGTCAAGAGCTTAAATTGTTGATTTTTTTATTTATAAGTTGATACCCCTCCGAAATTTTTATATGTGTATGTTAAATTTGACAAGTATGACCTTTGTAAATCTTTGCATGGCATTGAAACTGTGAACATGTTTACCATTGTATAGTTGTACCTGAACTAGCAGTTAGTAAAAGTGATGATGTTGACCTGTGCTATGTGTGAGTGAGGTTTAATAGCTAAATTCGGTTGTGTGTGTCAATCTAGAACTTTCCTGGTCAGTCATACCGAGATAGAGGATAGGAAACTAGGAAAGGATCATAGGCTGTTTTTATTTATGAGCCCACTTTAGCCTTAAAAGACCTACCAAAAGAGAATAAAAATTCCCTTGATCCAAATGTTTGAGCTTAAATCGACATTTCTTTTTGTTTACACCAATTCACCTTCCTGCTTTTATTAAGAATAAATCTGTTTTGACCCTGGTCCCTCCATTGACATTGTGAACCTCAACTCAGGCAAATCGCCTAAGTTGAGAGTGGTTATTATAGGGGTGATTAAGAAGAGTCGGGTGGAATGAAAAAGGAAAGAGCGGGTGCAGTATGCATAACGAAAAGAAAAGAAAGAAAGAAAAATTGTTGTCAAAGAGAAAGAAAAGAAAAGAAAAGAAAAGAAAGATGTGACATCAATGAATGCTTGAATAAAGAGAAATTGCATCCATAGTTGCAAATGCAAATAAAAGAAGAAGCAAGTAAAGGAAAAAGGAGAGAAAATAGGAAAAACAGGGTGAAAAGTGGAGTCAAGACATGTGTAGTTCCAAGGAGGGTTAAGTTACTAATTTCATATGTACCATACCTGAGCCTGAGCCTACAATACAAGCTTAGAGAGTCCTATAGTGATCCTAGTTACTTGTCTGAAAATTGAGGTATTGAAAGTAAAGGCAAGCCTATGGTATTGTATGTACACAGTTAGAATTTCTTAATGAGAGTGAGTGAATCTTAGCTAGTCCAAGAAAAATATATCAAAATAATCATATACACATGTTTGAAGATTTGAGGTGAGACCATTTGGTCAACAAAATCATTTGCAAATTGTCTGGGTCAGTGTTATAGAATTATGTGCATGGTTGCAAGTGACAGTGTTTTGCCTTGTTTTGGTTACTCTATGTCATGGTTGGAAATTTTGCATATGCATTTTCATTTGAGTTGATATGATGAGGGAGGGGTTAGAAAATTCGATTTGATGAACAAATGTGACTGGCGTAAGTTTCCTTGAGTTCTTTTGATTTAAGAGTCAAAGTAGTTTATTTTATTTTATTTTATTTTGTTTTTGCCTGAGGACATGCAAAAGTTCTAAGTTGAGGGTGTTGATGTGTTGTGATTATACGGCACTTTCGATGCTTAAAACCAAGATATTATGTACATTCCAGGTGTGTTTATATAGGTATGATGTGTTTTGTGTTTAATGTTGCAGGAAAACAGGTTCGGAAGTGAACTGGGCAAATTAATGCTTAAAATAACTGAAGAGGTGATTGCCAGGCACTTCACGAGTCATTGGCACTAAGCACGACTCGTTGCTGACGACGTGGGCAACTATTGAGTTTTGAAGATGCCGAAACAGTGTACAAGACGGGTTGAGGGAATGACTCATTACATCTGGTAACGAGTTGTGAAGTCAGTCGTGGACACTGGAGAGGAATAAGTGAAGAAGTAACCAGTGAAGTTGACGGATGACTTAACGAGTCGTTAGCTCACTAAACAACTCGTTGGCAGAGCACTGGAATCAATCATAAGGTACACTGGAAAGTTGAAGGAATTAGACCGTGAGGGGCCAAACGACTCGTGCCCAGGCACAACGAGTCGTTAGCTGACCCGTTACCACAACTAGGTTCAATGCTAAAGACGACTGATTTTTAGCAAGGCACGACTCGTCAAATGTCCCAATGAATCATCACCAAGTCTGTGATCACTGACGACCTGGTTTCCAGTTTTAGTTAGGAAAAGGTTTTCTTGGAACTATAAAAACACTGTTTAGGTTTGTTGTTGAGAGGAAGCTTATTATTACTATATTTCACGTAGGATTTTGGTGTTGTACAGTTATTCTTGGGTCAAGAAATAAGGTTTACAATTTTGTTCTTGAATTTGAGGATCAAAAGCAACATTGGAATTTATTCATCAATTTTGGAGTTTTATTCAATTTACTTGGTTTTCTTCTACGATAATTTGTAAGTTGCAATTATGATTTATCCAATATTTTGTGATTGTGATCATACAAGCATGAGTAGCTAAACCTATAACTAGGATTGTGGGAACCAAGATGAATTAACACACATAGGTTAAATACTTAGTGATTCTTGAATAGGGCTTAATGCATGTATTGTTTTTTCCCTTCGATTTAATTGATTCTTGACGGTTGCAAATGTTAGGACTTGCCTTATTCTTACTTACCAGACTAAGGATGTAGTGAATGGGAAAAGGGATTAACAACGTCGATTTGAGGCTATCAACCCTCATCTAATAGCTTGAACTTGTCCGAGGATAGCTAATCCGATATTAAGGGTAAGGGTCAATTAAAAGTACACCCATATACGGACCAAGTTTCATGGTGATAATCATCTAGATAGGGGACCAACCATTTAGGTGAACCTAACATACCAATATTGCATGTTGAACACCGGAATAGATCACTAGTGTATAAGCCTTGTGGTTATGAAGTCTTTGGGAACACAATCCTAGTCAAGTCATTAATTGAAATACAAACCGAATTTGATCTAAGCATTCAGTAGTTTTTCTTTTGTTTATTATTCTATTTCTTTTCCCCTTATAAATAAGTAACTCGATAGTAACAGTTATTCACATTAACTTAAGTTCTTTCCATATTCCCTATAGGATCGACCGTTGTTGGGTTCTATATTTGACATCGACTGCTTTATATCTCAATTGCGAGGTGTAATTTGGGAGACATCATTGACCTTGTTTAAAAAGAATTTATGGTTAGATATGTACTTGTTGATTTCAAAGCATGATTTCAGTGGAGCTTTTTATGTCATTTAGTGTATTAGCATGAGTAGTTCTAATTAGCCATGTATAAACTGGACAAGTAGGATGAATACAAGAAATGTACCATGAGTTAGTGAGGTCTATTACCAAGTGCAATACTGTGTAGAGGATCTAAAATTTGCCCGGTTGGTCTTTACATAGGTTTTATGATGGTTGGTTAGGAAAGGATCATAGAACATTTTTGTGTAGCCTATTTTAGCTTAAATAACCCTGCCAAAATGATATGATTCCCTTGATCCCGATTTTGAGCCTTTAATGAACCATTTTTTTTATTAACCAATTAATTGTATCTATTTTTTATAATGAATCGATTTTGGGCCTGGTCCCTCCTTGGACACTTTGAACCTTAACATAGACAAAATACCTAACTTGAGGGTGGCTAGAGTAGGGGTGCATAAATCTTGGGGAGGTAAAAAAGGAAGAGAAAAGAAAAAGGGTTAAAAATAAGGTGTGGTATGACCAATCAAAAAGAAGAAAAAGAAAAAGAAAAATTGAAAAACAAATACAAAAAGGGAAAGATGCATGAGAATTTGTGAAAACACACCACACCCATATAAGTGCATAAAATGGTGAAAAGGGAGGAAAAAATTGAAAAAACAAAAAGGGTGAAAAAGTAAAAAAATGGAGCAACATGTATGTAGTGTCAAGGAGGGTTTTGGTCACTAAAAATATTTCATATCTACAATTCACAGCCCGAAAGCCTATATTACAAGCCGAATCAAGTCCTATAGTGATTCTAGTCTGACCATCTAACAAGCCAAAGTAGAGAAAATAAGGGCAAGCCTATGGTATCCGACATGCAGTATTTGGAACTTCTTTGTGAGGGTGAGAGTCTTACTTGATCAGCCCCATGTTTCATATTTTTCTATATCTGTGAGTGTGGGACTTCGTTTGTTGTGAGGGCACATGATTTATGTTTAATTCTACCAATTTTCTGTGTGAAAAGCATTGGTGATGACTTGACTATCTGTTAATAGCTAGATCACATATCTTGATCCCTATTTATCATATTTTGTGGTTGCTTGATGTTCATATACAGATTTGGTTCACAAGAAAAAGGGTAAAAAGTTAGTTTGAGTTATGGTGCAAATTTTGATTGACTATTGGTTGTAGTATCCTAGATTATTTTCTAGTTAAGCGTCGTGTTTAGCTTTTTTGTTTTCTTTGCCTAAGGAAATGCAAAAGTCATAAGTTGAGGGTGTTGATATGCTGTGAGTTTACAGCACTTTCGATGCTTAAAACTGAGAAAATAGCATGGACTTACGTATGTTATGTGGATATGAGGTACTTTTTACTTTGCTTTCAGGAAATATAGGTGTTGGATCAAAAATGTGCAAAAGATGCATAAAAGTGCAGAAAATCAGCCAAGTACAAATCTCAGTATGAGTCGTACCTTAATTGTATGAATCGTGCTAAGAATCATGGTGAAAATCAAAAGGCTGAAATAAGAGGAAGGTAAAATACGACTCTCAGTACAAGTCGTACCAAGATGGTACAAGCTGTAACTGGAGTTGTGGAAATTTTCAGAGAAATTTTGACAAGGCAGTCTCTTAGAATGGCTGGAACCTATGGATCGTAGCAATCACTTATGACCCATACCATGAGTCGTGGTGAGCTTCAGTGATTATTAAAAAGTTGGCAGAACTCCAAATGCAACAAGCAAGTACGAGTCGTAGGAGGAAGGTACTAGGCGTACCACAACACTCGTAGAAAACTTCAGAAGATGTTAAAGTTATTAGGGCCAAGCCACAGATGGATTGTACGACTCGTAAGACTGTGGTACGAGTCATACCAGCTGTCAACATGTAACACCCCAAAAACTTTCCTAGACCAAACTCAGACCTTGTAAGAACCATCCAGGGGAATGCCTTCAGGGCCGAGAGGGTTTCTTTGGGTGTGGACAACTAGGTCATCGGCTCAGAGAGTGCCCGTCAGCAGGATGAGGGAGATCATAGTCTACCACTTCAGTAGCTCCAGCAGGATGACCAGCTCAGCAAGCCAACACTTCAGGTACAGACGGCAGTCAGCGCCAAAACCATTTTTATGCTTTGTCCTCTTGTCAGGATCAAGAGAGCTCACGTGATGTGGTCATGGGTATGTTATGTATTTTTCATCTAGATGTGTATGTCCTACTAGATCTAGGAGCCACACTATCATGACTCCCTATGTAGCTGTCTAGTTTGATATCAGTCTAGAAGTCCTCTTAGAATCATTCTCAGTCTCTAACCTAGATGGTGAGTCAGTTAGAGCCAGCCGGGTGTATAAAAACTGCCCAGTCTCAATCTTGAATAAGGTCATTCCAGTTGATCTCTTATAGTTAGACATGGTCAATTTCAACCTCATTCTTGGCATAGATTGGTTACACTCTGGTTATGCCTCAATCGACTACATAACTAGAGTCTTCAGATTTCAGTTCCCTAATGAGCCAGTTATAGAGTGGATGGGTAGTAGTTTAGTGCCTAAGGGTCGATTTATTTCCTACCTTAAGGCAAGAAAGTTTATTTCTAAAGGGTGTATCTATCATCTAGTTCGGGTCAAAGATTCCAGCTCCGAGAGCCCAACTATTCAGTCAGTTCCAGTTGTCAACGAATTCCCTGACATGTTTCCCGAAGATCTTCTCGGAGTCCCTCCTGAGTGGGAAATACACTTCGGCATAGACCTTCTTCCAGACACTCAGCCCATCTCCATCCCTCCATATAGAATGGCTCCATCTTAGCATAAGGAGTTGAAGGAGCAGCTAAAATACCTCATTGATATAGGTTTCATCAGGCCCAGCATCTCTCGATGGGGTTCTCCAATATTATTCGTGCAAAAGAAAAATGGTATTCTCAGAATGTGTATCGATTACCATTAGTTAAATAAGGTCACAGTTAAGAACAGGTATCCCCTACCCAGAATTGACGACTTGTTCGATCAGCTTCAGGGAGCTAGTTGTTTCTCCAAGGTAGATCTCAAGCCGGGGTATCATCAGCTAAGAGTCAAAGAATGTGACATACCGAAAATAGCTTTCAAAACTCGGTATGGTCACTACGAATTTGTGGTTATGCCATTCGGACTAACTAATGCCCCCACAACTTTCATGGACCTGATGAACAGGGTTTTCAATCCATATCTCGACATGTTCATCATTATATTCATTGGTGACATTCTGGTACACTCCAAAAACAAGGAAGAACATTCTAACCATCTAAGGATAGTGGTACAGACACTCAGAGACTGCCAGTTATTCACTAAGTTCAGCAAGTGTGAATTATGGTTAAAGTTTGTGACTTTCCTTAGTCACGTGGTCTCGGGTGAGGGTATTCAGGTAGATCCTCAAAAGATAGCAGCGGTTAGAGACTGGCCACGACCTACTTCCCCAACTGAAATCAGAAGTTTCTTGGGTCTAGCCGGTTATTACCAATGTTTTTTGGAAGGTTATACCTCTATTGTATCTCCTCTGATTAGGTTGACTCAAAAAAAGGTGAAATTTCAATGGTTAGATGCGTGTCATAAGAGATTCTAAGAGTTGAAGATTCGACTCACTACCGCCCCAGTGTTAACCTTGCCGGAAGGAACAGATGGGTACGTGGTGTATTGTGACGCATCCAAAGTTGGACTTGGTTGCGTTATGATGCAATGGGGAAAGGTGATAGTTTACGCCTCTAGACAGCTCAAAGTTTATGAAAAGAACTATCCAACTCACGATCTTGAGTTGGCAGCAGTGGTGTTTGCGTTGAAAATATGGAGACATTACCTTTACGGGGCTAACATGGATGTTTTCATCGAACACAAGAGCCTTTAGTATGTGTTCAATCAGAAAGATTTAAATCTTTGTCTGAGAAGGTGGTTAGAGCTATTGAAGGACTATGACATGAGTGTTCTCTACCACCCGGGCAAAGCCAATGTGGTGGTTGATGCCCTAAGCAGGGTATCTATAGGGAGCATGGCTCATGTTGAAGAGAGCAGAAAAGAACTGGCAAAAGATATTCACAGGTTAGCTCGGTTGGAAGTGCAGTTAGTTAATTCAGCTAAGGGCGGAGTAGTAGTGCAGAGTGGATCAGATTCCTCATTAATAGTTGAAGTTAAGCCAAGGCAGGATGAATACCTCTTAAGCTAAAGGAGGAAGTTCTCAGAAAAGAAGTGGAGGCTTTCTCAAAAGGGGGAGATGGTGTGCTCCGTTATTAGGGTAGACTATGTGTACCCGATATAGGTGACTTGAGATAGAAAATACTGGCTGAAGCACACAGTTCGAGATATTCTATCCACCTAGGTGTCACTAAGATATACTGTGACCTATGGGATATTTATTGGTGGAACGGCATGAAAAGAGACATAACAGAATTTATGGCTAAGTGCCCGAACTGCCAGCAGGTTAAGGTGGAACATCAGAGACTGGGAGGAATGACGCAGCATATCAGCATAACCACATCAAAGTGGGTAGAAGTGAATATGGAGTTTATTACAGGTCTACCTCGCACTCTTCGGCAACATGACTCAATCTGGGTGATAGTACACCGTATGACCAAGTCAGCACATTTACTCCCAATTAAAACTACAGACTCAGCTGAGGATTATGCTAGGCTATACATCCGGGAGTTAGTCAGATTGCATAGGGTTCCCTTGTCCATTATTTTAGATAGAGGTACCCAGTTCACCTTACATTTCTGGAAGTCATTTCAGATGGGACCCGGTACCCAGGTCAAGCTCAGCACGGCTTTTCACCCGCAAACAGATGGACAAGCTGAGAGGATTATCCAAACCTTGGAAGATATTATGAGAGTGTGTGTGATCAATTTCAAGGGCAGTTGGGATGGTCACCTACCTCTCATTGAGTTTGCGTAAAACAACAGTTGCCATTCAAGTATCCAGATGGCCTGTTTGAAGCATTATATGGTAGGAGATGTAGGTAACCTATAGGGTGGGTTGAGGTTGGTGAAGCTACCCTAATAGGGCCAGACACAGTTCATGAAGTTATAAAAAAGGTGAAAGTTATCAAGGAGAGTTTGAAAACAGTGCAAAGCCAATAGAAATCCTATGCTAATGTGAGGAGAAGAGAGTTAGAGTTTGCAATAGATGATTGGGTTTATCTGAAAATTTCACCCATAAAGGGGGTGATGAGGTTTTGGAAGAAGGGAAAACTCAGTCTGAGATATGTGGGACCCTATAGAATTCTGAAGAGAATTGACAGTGTGTCATAAAGTTAGAATTACCTTCAAAGTTAGCATTTGTGCACCCAGTCTTCCATGTGTCACTATTGAAGAAGTGCATCGGTGATCCAACTTCAGTTGCGCTACTAAATAGTGTGGGAGTGAACGATAGTCTCTCTTACGAACTGGTCCCAATTCAGAT
Source organism: Datura wrightii (assembly GCA_035772735.1). Classification (NCBI taxonomy): domain Eukaryota; kingdom Viridiplantae; phylum Streptophyta; class Magnoliopsida; order Solanales; family Solanaceae; genus Datura; species Datura wrightii. Next base: position 107,211,173 of record JASDFA010000007.1, read on the forward strand.
CCTTGACCATCAGGTTCGTAAGCTGAGAAATAAGGAAGTCGCTTTGGTGAAAGTCTCGTGGAGGAACCTGCTAGTTGAGGGAGCCATATGGGAGGTAGAAGCAGGCATGATAGCCAGATACCCTTACTTATTCCCTTCTAGTTCAGTTCCAGCGTTAGGTGCTAAATCCCTCCTCAGTACTCTATTCAGTTCCGTACTCATCAGCTCTATTTAGATTTTCAATGTGCATTCTAGTTGCATCAACTCTATTAGCATGGTTAAGTCAGTTCGGAGTCAGTTACTCCTTTAGAAACCAGCTCAAAGTCTCAGCTGGGAATTGCAGCTCTTTTTCTAGTTTACCAGCAATTTTAGCCTTCATTCGAGGATGAATGATCTCAAGGGGGAGATATTGTAACACCCCAAGAACTTTCCTAGACCAAACTCAGACTTTGCAAGAAAAATCCAGAAAAAACCAGAAAAAGTTTCCTCTGAACGACTGAGACAACGAAACATGGTCAGCTCCAATGACTAGTTGTGTCAGTCGTGGTCAGCCCTATTTGGTCCTTCGAGAACAAAAGGGACATGGAATGACCCATTTTTGGAAACAATGAGTCGTCCTATCACTCGTTGGTCCCCAACTCATAAATCCCTCTTCCAAGAACCCACGATTCAACCAACGAGTCATCGTGTGTTACAACGACTCGTGGTGTGATTCATTGGTTGAGAGTCCCAGAAACATTCTTCAATGACAACGAGTGGTAGAAATGACCCATTGTCTCACACAATGAGCCGTTGTGACCACCCGTCATGTTAAGGCAGTGATTTTAATAGTTTCTCCAATGGAGGTAACGACTCGACACAATGACTCATTGGGTTTACCAATGAGTCCTTGTGTTGCCCGTTGTTAGTCCTCCCAGAATTTCTATCCAGTGACCACGGGAGGAACCAATGACCCATTGGTTCATCCAACGAGTCGTGGTACCTCTCATTGCCAATTCAAGTGAGCCCAGAACCCAGGCAGTATGACAAATGACTGGTCCCAACGAGTCGTGCTCTCAACCAACAACTCGTTGAGTGACCTGTTGGTCCCCTGTTGGCAGTTTTTCCAGGTTTTTTCCCAGTGATATTTTTATAATTTTCCACCTTTTTAATCCCTAAACTATGTCTCTTTGGGTTATTTTAAGGGAATTTAGAGGGGTAATTGACGACTACTTCACCCCTCTCATCCCCTCAAGAAATCATTTCGTAAAAATTCTCTCAGAAACACTTAGAGCAAGAACTAGGGCAGTCAGCTTCTTCTTAGATTCTCAAGGGATTCTCTCCAAAAGTTCTTCACCAGGTATTTGGGAATTCAACAAGGGAATTGTTCTTCCCTTGTGTCCCCAAAACCCTTCCTTAATTCTTCTATTAGTTCTAGTCCCTGAATTTTCGAATGGGAATGAATTTTCAGCAAGATTTTGACTATAATGTGTGGAATATTATACATGCTAATTGTAATTATAATTCCACTATGTTGTGACTATATAGATGTTTGTCCTAGCAAAATGAACTCTAGCCCTAGATTTTAAATGTAGAAAAACTAGAGTCTTGCATAATCAATTATCCAAATAGCTTTATTCTATCAATGTTGGGGATTCCCATATTGTTAGTACATGTTGAAATCTCAGTCAGATGCATGTTAGTTCAGTCTCAGTCAGATTATTAGCATACTTAGTATTATTCAAAAATGTCATCTGATCAGTTTGACTACAGCCCTTTCTTGAGGTGTCAATGGTACCTCCCAGCTATCAGTTATTAGACTCAGATATCAGATCTCAGATTTTAGTGGTTCTTTAGATGGTTATGACACTTCTAGATAAGCAGCTCTGACCAGTCTTAGGACCCCCATCTTTAGTTTCAGTTTGTTCTTTAGAAGATTACGATGTTTCCAGATAAGCAGCTCTGGCCAGTCTTAGAACACCAGTTAAAGAATCTGGTCCGATAAGACTCTCAAGGTACTTCCAGATAGGTATTCCTAACTTAGTCCTAGACCCCGGTTTCAAGCTTTCATCTTAGTAGTCAGTCTAGGACAATCTAGTGGGAGTAGGACTTAGCACCGAGCGGACCAGGGTTCCAGTGCACCCAAGTTCCCAGAACTACGTTGCCACCATAGGTTATGTTATTGGCCCTATCGCCCCATACTTGTGATCACCCAGTTCATGCCTTTATACCCTGACAAGGTATATTAAGTCCTATCGATGGGGTGTATACATCGAACTCCACGTCTAGCTCACGTGTGTATATGTTAGTTATAGAGTCTCCCACTAGTCAGTACAGTTTTAATTTAGCTCAGCTCAGAACAGTTTTAGTTTACTCAGTTCAGTTCAGTGCAGCTAGCTCAGATCAGTATCTCAAATTCAGGGCACGTCTATGACCATCAGACAGGGTCATTTTGACCATTTCAGCTATATTTCAGTTTATTCAGTTTCAGTATTTCAGTTGGTCATTACATGTCATTGCAGTTTAGTTATTTATTCCTTTATGTTATATTTTCTCCCACTTACTCAGTACACTCAAATTACTGACGCATACCTTATATGTTGTTATCGTATTATGATACAGGCGCAGGTTCTCAGTCTCAACACCGCTAGTAGATCTTCTTCAGGTGATATCAGTTGTACCAGTGGTGAGTCCTCATCTTTCGAGGATGGTGTTTATTTTCTTCAGTTACTTTCATTAAGTTAGACTTTAGAGTAAGCTAGGGGCTTGTCCCAGCAACTCATCAGTTGTAGATGGCTTTCGTACATAGATTCAGACTATCAGTTTTGCTTTCATATGTAAAAGCTTTTTTATTCACTTGTTCATAAATGGTTCGTTTATTTAAGCTTCCGCTATGATTACTCATATTACCTGTGTTATGATAGACCATGGGTTGGCTTGGGGTTACTTGTCACTCCAAGTACCGTGTCTCGTCCAGGGTATAGACTCAGGTCATGACATAACACTTAGATAAATCTGCAGCAGCCAAGAATGCATGAGAGGAAGGTATGACCATATAAACCTGTTACGGGTCGTAGGATCAGTCGTGAGTCAAGCCGACGCGACACACAGAAAATTACCTATTGGCTTAAGAAAAGGTTTTTAATGTACGAATAAATACCTTTTATGTTTTATTTTAGTAGAACAACAAGAGAGAAAGTAGTATACACGTGTAGAAAGTATTATGTGTGAATTTTTATCAAGTTCTGGAGAGCAATTCTTAGGATAAACACTTGATTTTATCAATTGTTCTTGAGATTGTTCATTGATATTCAAAGCAGGTTTTCTTCCAATTATTGTTGTAAGTATCTAATTGTGTGTTTTTCTATGAATGTTAAATATACTCTTACAATCAAGAGAGGATAAAACCTCCACAACTAGGGTTGTGAGAACCATGGTGGATTAACGAAATAGGGTTACACAAAAGTGATTCAAAACCAATGCTAAACGCTTGTATTTTGTTCTTTTCATCTTTAAACGTTTCTAAATGGGTGTACAACATTAGGACTTGCCCGATTTTTTTATTTACTTGAACCTAGAGAAGTAGAGATTAGGAAAAGAGAATTACAACAAAGTCTTGGTCTTTATGATCATTATATTAACTTGAGTTGTGGTCGCAGGATGGTTAAATTTTGGACAAATTAATAACGGTTAGAAAGAAATCGCTCATGAGACCTGATCTGGTGATTGAGTATAGTCATCCAATAGGGATGAACCAGTCATTTAGATGAACCCTAGTTATCAGTTCTATAAGTAACCATTGGGATTGATCACATGCGTATACCCGAAGTAGTTATGAACCCATGGAAAACTGTCATGACTCGAACGTACACCAGATCGTAGACAAGGGACAAGGAGCCCTGAGAGATCCCAAGTCAACCCATGGCATGAGCGTAATTCAAACATATGAGCGGAAGACTTAGCATAAAAAGAACGTAATGATGACATAATAGAAGGAAAAGCAAAACTAGCCTCATACAATACGGTTGATTACAACTTGTAGTCTGATAAGCCTCTAATCATGAAAAGACGAGTTGATGGGAACACTCCCCAACTAACCCAACGATCCTGAAACTAAAAGAACAACATAGAGTCTAAATATATAGCCCTCAAAACATGAGGACTCACAAAGTATGCTAAAAACAACTCCGTGATAATCTACGGGTGAGGGTGAGCCTGAGAGCTGGGGCCTGTATCATAAAATGATACAGTATAGAAAGTATGCGGTTAGTACGTGGAATGTAATGAGTATGCAAGGTAAGTAAAACGGACATTTAAAACATATATAAGATTCATAAATGATTATAAGAGTAGGACATCATGCTCGAATCGTAAATCATCATAACATGTCATAAGGCTCAAGGTTTTCAAAACGTTCGTAACATAACATAATCATGATCAAAATAAAAGAGTTTTACTTCACATGACTTGAGCCAACATACATAATCATAACATGCATAAATCATGAGGAACAGTGGCAGATTCTCTTAACTGACATACCCCATATGAGCACACATGATGCCCGACTTGTAACCCTAGTCGGGAGGGTGTTCGTACCTTGCCAAGGGTCAAACCATGAAAGTGTGACGTCACTATGAATAGGGTCATTTGGGCAGGGGACAGTCCCACAGGAGGTCCTAACATACCTACGGTGGCATGTAGTTTACGAGATCCGGGGAAAAACCTAGGCCCCAAACCTACTCAGTGTTCGATACTACTCCCAAAAACATGTATAGTGCTCATAGTATAACATGCATGGATTCATGGGCTAGTTAAATCATGATAATCGTAAACATGCTTGAACATACGTGAACTAGCCATGACATGAGTCCCGTGAGTCGGCCAAAAGAATAATTTATGATTCATAAGATTCATACATACCTGTAGATCATGCATATAGCTTGAATTCCATAAAATCATAATGGGCAACATAATAAATTCATGATATAAATCATAATTCATGCTGGGTTTATAATTATCATCAATGGGTAAATAGATCATAAATCTATTCATCATGGGGCATGCATAATTAGGCTTAAATACATAAAAATCGAAATTGATAAAATTATAAATTATTTAAATAATAAAAACTTATTAAAACCCATAGATTATAATAAGATTTTAAGATCACAAAACCCATATTTAAATCACTAGAGTTTAAGTAAATCAAATTTCAAAACCCCATGAACTTTTGTTGAAATCTTTGTAAAAATCATAGAGGAGGGACATGGGTGTGTAAGAAATCACCCATTGATAGCCTTACATACCTGGGATATCTGATTCTTAACTTCCCTAGATTACCTAAGAATGAAATTGGAAGAATTGAAGAGAAAAGTCTAGAATCTCCCTTGATTGTCTCTCACTATACTTTCATGCATGAATGAAGAGAAAACTGAACTTAACCCCTTTAAATTTCCCTATTCATAACCCAAAACATCGTAGTTTAGGCCTTAGGATCTTAGAAAATTACGAAAAGACCCTTACTATTTCGCAGAAAATAACTGCCAGGTGACCCTAACGGTAACCTGACGATTTGTTACATGGCCAAACGATCTGTCACCTTGCCCGTCAGGTACATTGTTTTAATTTATCACCAGGTGTCCTAACGAAAGACACCACGACTCGTTACGGGTGGCCATGAGTCATGGCCACCACCTGTCAAGTTCATTGCCTTGCCTTTTCTACTTTTTTTATATCTCCTCCCCTGGGATGACCTAACGACTCGTGGTGTCTGACCACGAGATGTTCCCAAGCCCGTGGGGACTCCTTTTTCCCTATTCTCCCAGGCCTCCCCATGAGTCACCTGACGACTCGTGGGCTCTGCTCACGAGTCGTTCAACTACTCGCGCTGTGCCTGCAATCCAAATTTTCAGTTTTTCCCCGTTTCAACTCCACGGTCCGATCTTTGAATTCTCAGGTATAACAATATTTCCCCCTTGGAAATATTCATCCTCGAATGTTAGATAAACACAAAAAGCTCAAAAATAAGCAATCATCACATGCAAATAATGATTATTTAAACTGAAAACTGACAGAATGACTACCTCCGAAAGGAACTACACAGCTGAACTGAATTCAGACATCACACACATCTATCATGACATAAATCAAACCTGGGAACATACACTGAACATGGAAACGGATTAGAGAATTAGGGGAAAAACTGATACCTCAAACTGAAACTGAGTCGATAGAGAATAGGTGAGGGTATTTATCCATCATAACCGCTTCGGCTTCCCATGTAGCTCCCTCAATATGTTGGTTTCTCCATAACACCTTCATCTAAGCTACTTCTTTGTTCCTCAGCCTCCTAACCTGACGATCCAAGATTGCAACTGGAATTTCCTCATAACTGAGGCCATCTCTCACATCAACACTATCCACTGGGACAACCAAGGCTGGATCACCCAAGCGCTTTTTCAAGAGCGATACATGAAAGACGGAATGAACTGAAGATAACTTTGATGGAAAGTCCAACTCATACGCTACCTTACCAATTCTTCTCATAACCCAGTAGGTACCAACATAGCAGGGACTGAGTTTTCCTTTCTTTCTGAATAGCAAGATTCCCTTCACGGGAGATACCTTCATAAATACCCAATCATCAACCTCAAACTCCAACTCTCTCCTCCTCACATCAGCATATGAATTTTGATGACTCTGAGCAGTTTTTAGCCTATCCTTTATCAACTGAAAATTCACCATGGCCTAGTGAATCGAGTATGACCCTATCATAGCTACCTCACCAACCTCAAACCATCCAATGGGAGATCTACACCTCCGCCCATAGAGAGACTCGAACGGTGCCATTTGGATACTAGAGTGATAGTTGTTATTATAAGAATACTCGATCAAGGGAAAGTGATCATCCCAACTACCTTTAAAGTCCATCACACAAGCTCCCAACATGTCCTTGAGGGTATGGATTGTCTGCTCCCCCTGACCATCCATTTGAAGATAAAATGTTGTGATGAGCTTAACTTGAGTCCCAAGCCCTTTTTGGTAAGACCGGCCAAACTGAGGGGTAAACTGAGTACCTCAGCCTGAAATAATAGACAAGGGCACTCCATGAAGTCAAACCAACTCACAAATATACAATTTGGCATAATCCTCCCTTGAATTTGTGGTTTTGACCGATATGAAGTGTGTAGCCTTGGTCAACCTGTCTACCACCACCCATATAGAATCATACTGTCGACGAGTACGAGGTAGGCCTGTAATGAAATCCAAATTAATATCTTCTCACTTCCAATTGGGAATGCTAATGTCCTGAAGTACGCCTTCCGGCCTTTGATGCTCGACTTTCACTTGCTGATAGTTTCGGCATATGGCTACAAATTCTGCAATATCCTTTTTCATGTCGTTCCACCAATATATTTCCCGCAAATTATGATACATCTTGGTGGCACCTGGATGGATGGAATACCTGGACCCATGGGCTTCATGAAATATTCGGTACCGCAAATTATCGATATCTGGAACACACAAACGACCCTGGTACCTCAAAACACCATCTCCCTCTTAAGAGAAAATCTCCACCCTTTGACTCCGAACAGCTTCCTTCATCTTTACTAAAATTGGATCCTAATCTTGTCTGGCTTTCACATCCGTTGCCAAGGACGATCCAGATCCATTTTGCACCACAATGCCACTATCAGTAAATTCGATCAATCTAACTCCAAACCTCGCAAGTCGATGGACATACTTCACCAATTCCTTCTTTTCCTCATCCACGTGGGACACACTCTCCACAGAGAGTCTACTAAGTGCGTCTGCTACCACATTAGCCTTCCCCAGGTGGTAAAGAACACTCATATCATAGTCCTTAAGTAGTTCCAATCACTTCCTTAGCCAGAGATTGAGATCTTTCTGCGTGAACACATATTGCAAGCTCTTATGATCCATGAATATATCCACATGGACCCCATACATGTAATGCCGCCATATCTTCAATGCGAACACCATCGTGACCAACTCAAGATCATGGGTTGGGTAATTCTTCTCATGGATTTTCAACTGTCTCGAGGCATACGCTATCACCTTCCCATGCTATATTAACACACACCCAAGTCCAATTCTGGAAGCATCACAATATACTACAAAACCATCGGTACCCTCAGGTAGGGTCAACACTGGTGCTGAAGTAAGTCGAGTCTTCAACTCTTGAAAGCTTTTCTCACAAGCCTCCGACCATTGAAACTTCACCTTTTTCTGAGTCAACCTGGTCAATGGTGCTGCAATTGATGAAAATCCCTCAATAAATCTCCAGTAGTGACATGCTAACCCAAAAAGCTCCTGATATCTGATGGGTTCACCGATCTAGGCCAATTCTTCACCGCCTCGATTTTCTGAGAATCCACCCTTATTCCCTCACTCGACACCACATGGACCAAGAATGCCACAAAGTCCAGCCAAAATTCACACTTGCCGAACTTAGCATACAACTGATGATTCTTAAGGGTCTGAAGCACTACTCTCAAATGAGTAGCATGCTCCTCCTCGCTCTGAGAGTATATAAGGATATCATCGATGAACACGATCACAAACATGTCTAGATATTTCTTGAATACCTTGTTCATCAAGTCCATGAAAGTTGCAGGGGCATTGGTTAGTCCAAAAGACATAACAAAAAATTCGTAGTGACCATACCAAGCCCTAAAAGCGGTTTTCGGGATGTCACTCTCCCGAACCCTAAGTTAGTGATACTCGAATCTGAGGTCAATCTTGGAGAAACACTTGGCACCCTGAAGTTGGTCAAACAAATCATCTATCTTGGGTAAAGGGTACCTATTCTTGATGGTGACCTTGTTCAATTGCCAGTAATTAATACACATGCGAAGGGAACCATCTTTCTTACAGACAAATAACACCGATGCATCCCATGGGGACTTGCTCAACCTGATAAAGTCCTTATCTAACAAGTCCTTCAACTGATCCTTTAATTCATTTATCTAAGCTAAGGCCATCCTGTAAGGAGGAATAGAGATGGTTTGCGTATCGGGTAAGAGATCAATACCAAAATCAATCTCCCTCTCAGGAGGAACACCTGGCAAATCTTCGGGAAAAACCTCCGGATACTCACACACTACCGGGACTGACTGGATAGTCGGGGTCTCAGATTCAACATCCTTAACCCTAACTAGGTGATCCATGCAACCTTTTAGAGATCATTTTCCTGGCCTTAAGATACAAGATAAATCGACCGACTGGTACAGCTGAGTTACCCTTCCATTCTAAAACTGACTCGCCCAGAAATCAGAATTCCACCGCACGGGTCCTACAATTTATTAAACCGTAACATGAAAACAACCAATACATACCCAAAATGATGTCAAAGTCAGACATAGACAACTCTACTAAGTATGTGGAGGTACCCTTATGCAACACTGTAATGGGGCAACCTCTATAAAGCCACCTAGCTACCACTGAATTACAGACTGGAGTAGAGACTAATAATGGTTCTGACAAGATTTCAGGGCTAACCCCAAAACTACTAGCAATATAAGGGGTCATAAAAGACAAAGTAGCTCCTGGATCTAACAAGGCATAAGCATCAATATGGAAGAATTGCAATATACCAGTGACCACATCTGGTGAAGCCTCCTGCTCCTGGCGGGGTATTAAAGCGTAAAATTTATTTTGACGTTGATTGTCTACTAAACTAGTAGAGGCACCCTACTGAGGGGGAAGTGATGCTGGAGCTGCAGAACTGGATGCCATCGCACGGGTCCCACCAACCTCTGATCTGGCTGAGGGGAAATCCTAAGTTTGTGTTCGGGTTGGCCACACCCGAAGCACACATCTGAGCCAACTAAGCATCTCCTGGGATGATTCCTGTCGCACTTCACACAAGCTGGAAAAGTGGTCTCCACCTGCATGCGACCCTAATCCCTCGAGCCTGAAGCCCTGCTCCTCTAATCCCCTCTAAACCTCGATGGCGTATTGGTCGATGATGGGGCTGGAGCAATGGACCTATGCTGGGACTGTTGACATTGTCTACCCCCCGACCTGGCCTGAGAAACCCCATAACTGTCGGTTCTAGCCCTCTTGGCCTCCCTATGCCTCCTGTAGAATGACTCCATCTGTTGTGCATGCAATACAATACGGGAAAATTCAATATCCCGATAAAGCATGGCGATCCTGAAATCCTTGTCCAAGTAGTCCACCACCCCATGCACAAAATGGCTCACCCGAGCCCTCTGGTCCGCCACTAACTCCGGAGCATACTTAGATAATCGAGTAAACTCCAATGCATAATCCTGAACGGATATGTTTCCCTGCTTCAAATTAACAAACTTGGCCCCTTTGAGCTCCCTTATCTCCCGAGGAAAGAACCAATCCAAAAATATCGTGTGAAACTCTTCCCAACCTATCGGGCCTGCACCCGCTGCCCTGGCATCCTTCCACTGCTTGAACCATATGTGGGCCACCCCCTTAAGTTGATAGGAGGTCAAGTCAATGCACTCTCCATTGTTTACCCCATAACCTGGGTGATCTTCAAAATCTCCTCTATGAAATTGTGTGGATCCTCATCCACCATGGACCCCGTGAACTCTGGAGGGCTCATCCTCAAGAAATCCCCACCCTAGTTGCCGCTATATTCCCATTCTAAGGGAAATGCGCCACTATCTGATTCGAGACCTAGGCGGTCATGGCCTGTGCCAGCATCTGAATCATTGCCCTAAACTCAACATGGGCAGTTGGCTCTGGTGTGTACTCTTTGTGAACGGGTGGGGTCGGCTGATGCTCACCATCACGGACATCCTCATGATCATTACCATTTACCATTTCTTCTGGTGTTCATTCTGTGTGGAGGCATGATTATACAAATGCGATTAGCACGAATTAGAAGGGTAAAAGACTTTTATCGCACGACATGGATCACGAAAGAAGGGAACATTTCCTAGACGTCTGGCAGCCTCTTCGTCATAGGTGTGGCGCACTTCACACCCATGAAAAAGACTCTACTTAACACGGCTTTCAGACTCCTAGGACACTTCAAACCTATGGCTCTGAAATATATATAAAAATCATAAAAAGAACGTAATCATGACATAACAGAAGGGAAAGCAAAACTAGACTCATATAATATGGTTGATTACAACTTGTAGTCTGATAAGCCTCGAATCATGAAAAGACGGGTTGATGGGACAACTCCCCAACTAACCTAATGATCCTAAAACTGAAAGAACAACATAGAGTCTGAACACATAGCCCTTGAAACATGAGGACTCACCAAGTATGCTAAGAACAACTCCAAGATAATCTACAGGTGAGGATGAGCCTGAGAGCTGGGGCATGTATCATACAAAGATAGAACATAGAAAGTATACGGTCAGTACATGAAATATACTGAGTATGCAAGGTAAGTAAAACGGACATCTAAAACATATATAAGATTCATAAATGATTATAAGAGTAGGACATCATGCTCGAATCGTAAATCATCATAACATGTCATAAGGCTCAAGTTTTCAAAACGTTCGTAAGATAACATAATCATGATCATAATAAAAGAGTTTTAAACATGACTTGAGCCAACATACATAATCATAACATGCATAAATCATGAGGAATAGTGGGAGATTCTCTTAACCGACATACCCCATATGAGCACACATGAAGCCGGACTTGTAACCCTAGTTGGGAGTGTGTTCGTACCTTACCAAGGGTCAAGCCATGAAAGTGTGACGTCACCATCAAAAGGGCCATTTGGGCCAGGGACAGTCCCATAGGAGGTCGCAACATACCTACAATGGCACGTAGTTTATGAGATCCCGGGCAGAACCTAGGCCCTGAACCTATTCGGTATTCGATACTACTCCCAAAAGCATATACAGTGCTCATAGTATAACATGCATGGATTCATAGGCTAGTTAAATCATGATAATCATAAACATGCTTGAGCATATGTGAACTAGCCATGATATGAGGCCCATAAATCAGCCAAAAACATAATTCATGATTCATAAGATTCATACATACTTATAGATCATGCATATATCTTGAATTCCATAAAATCATAATGGGAAACATAATAAATTCATGATTTAAATCATAATTCATGTCGGTTATATAATTATCATCAATGGGTAAATAGATCATAAATCAATTCATCATGGGGCATGCAAAAATATATAAAAATCAAAATCGATAAAATTATAAATTATTTAAATATTAAAAACTGATTAACACCCATAGATTATAATAAGATTTTAAGATCACAAAACCCATGATCAAATCACTAGAGTTTAAGTAAATCAAATTTCAAAACCTCAGTGAGTTTTTATTGAAATCTTTCTAAAAATCATATAAGAGGGACATGGGTGTGGAAGAAATCACCCATTGATAGCCTTACATACCTGGGATATATGATTCTTAACTTCCCTTGATTACCCAAGAATGAAATTGGAAGAAATGAAGAGAAGAGTCTAGAATATCCCTTGATTGTCTCTCACTATACTTGCACGCATGAATGAAGAGAAAACTAAACTTAACCCCTTTAAATTTCCCTATTCATAACCTAAAACGTCGTAGTTTAGGCCTTAGGATCTTAGAAAATTATGAAAATACCCTTACTATTTCGCAGAAAATAACTGCCAGGTGACCCTAACGGGTGACTTGACGATTCGTTATATGGCCAAACAATCGGTCACCTTGCCCGTCAGGTACACTATTTTAACTGATCACGGGGGTCCTAATGGACAACACCACAACTCGTTACGGGTGGCCACGAGTCGTGGCCACCACCCGTCAAGTGCACTGCCTTGCCTTTTCTACTTTTCTTATATCTTCTCCCCATGGATGACCTAATGACTCGTGGTGTCTGACTACGATTCATTCCCAAGCCCATGGGGACTCCTTTTTTCCTATTCTCCCAGGCCTCCCCATGAGTCACCTGACGACTCGTGGGCTCTCTTCATGAGTCTTCCAATGACTCATCCTGTGCCTGCAACCCAGATTACTAGTTTTTCCACGTTTGAACTCCCCGGTCCAATCTTTAAATTCTCAGGTATAACATAAACACTTACCCTAGTTATTTGCAAAATCTTTGTAACAACCATAATTGCGATCTTGTTTTATAATTGTTTTCCTTTAAACCATCCAATTTGGAGATAACTTACCAACAAGTTTAAGTGTTGGTATAGCCTAGATCTTACCTTATTCCCTGTGGGTTCAACCCCAAACTCTTTGTTGAATTCTTTATTGGCAATATCCACTTCATACTTTGCCAAAAAGTGTGAGTTTGAGCGTTATCAGTAGGTCCAAGGTCGCATTGTTTGGAGTTATTTTGTTAGAGACCTATGAATTCTGGTTGATATGTGAGTTTAGTTGTGTTGCAATAACTATTAGAACAGATTTGTGCATATTGTCGACATTTGAGGATGAATGTCTCTAAGTGGGAAAGGATATAACACCTTGTGCGTTTAGATTAATTTTGTTGTTAGGTTTCAAACATACGAGTTTAGTCTTTTGATTACACATTGTACATCGAGGGAAGGCCGAGAATTGAGACCGTGCAAGGGATTGAATAATGAACGAAAAACTCGAAAAGCCAAAATATTAGCTTAGTGTGACAAAGTCCGCTTCACGTAGTGCAGTCCGGCAGGTTCTATAAATAGAGGTCCATTAGCCGGTTTTAGACATCCTAATTCATTTTCTAGAAAACCTAGTCAGTGGAAACCCTTCCATATAGATGTTCTTCATATTCTTGATGGTCTTGAGCTAGGATTTGATGATTTGAACCCATTTCTGAGCCTAAATCATTGTATCTATTTTGGGGATCATGCTTTGGTTGTGTATCCTAGAAGATTTGGGGCTTTCTTGACTTGTTTCGCTTGGTAAGCCTCCTATTCTCTTGATTTCTATCTAGTTATCATAGTTTTGAATCCATAGGCATCGTTAGATTATTGTTTTGAAGTTTCTATATTTGAATTTGTAGAAATCTTATCGATTTTGTGTCATACATATAGTTTTCTCGTCAATTTCTTTATAGTTTTGTATGGTGTCCTTAGGAGTTTCTTTGAAATAGAATATTTGTGTTGGAACCATTGGTCCTTCGGCTAGGTACGTATCATAGATTTATCGTCCATTGTTGGCTGTTCTGTAGCCTCGACTCCTACTCCTAATTGTATGTTTAATTGCTGAATTATAGTAGTATTTGTTGTCGAGAGTATAGCTCGAATTTGAGTATAGATATATGTGTTTTGGTAGTACATTGGTGTCACACCCCACCTTGGGAGGCATGTCTGGTACCTGGTGCCCTACTAGGACCTGGACTGCTGAGCTGATTGAGCCTAAGCACTTCTGGTACAGGGCTGACTCTAACTCTAGAATCGAGAAAACAATGGGCTATATAGCGGCTGTAAATACAACTGTTCGGGATTCTTGTGACTACTACATGCAAGTGCACATGGTCGAACAAGTAGTAAAATGACTTAAGTAAGCCAAGTATCGATCCCACAGGGACTGAACTAAGGTAATAATCAACTTAAGTGTTAATGAACTCTAACTTTAAAAATGCAGACAACAATTTAAATAGGATGTTGATAGTTTAGTTTCCCAATTTATACGAATCTAAGACAAAATTATAAACTGAGTCTGAACTATAGTAATGAGCATGCTGAGGCTAAAACGAACATGCAGGGAAGTAATTTGTCAATACAATTAAGTTAATCTTTCCTTTGGTTGCTAGTGAAGAATTATTGCCTATGGATTGAAACTTTCGTATCCTAAACAACTTAAGAATCATGAAGAATTTCATGTTCTAGCAATACAAAACCGATTCCTTAATTGACTAATACGACTTTCAGATATATTTCTATTCTAAATGTAAATCAATTCTCAATTTTCCCAAACTAAGAAGAGATCATATCCTACCAATTCACAACTTTTCAATTTCTTTTCTTTTCAAAATCAAAATTGGATTTTTTAGATATAAATTAACATTGGCCAAACATTAATGCAGTAAGAACAAGAATTGATAGAACAACCATTGAAGAAAAGATGAAAACTAAATTGATCAACAATTACATTCCACTACAATTGTTCTTAACCTCAGCAAGAAGTGAATTTAGCCACTCATTTGTAGATTAAACATCATCAAATGAGTATAAATCATACAAACAATTGAGATAAAAGAGAAAGAGATAGAGAAGAACCCTAGAATTTTCATCCCCTCAACTGCCTGTAACCCACGTTCTTGCTCAACTAAGTCAGAATAATTAAAAATAAACCTAAGTGTGCTATTTATACTGGTGGGAATTTTTCCCGGAATAACAAGCAACGTGGCACAGAGTGTAACGCGGAGCACTCCCTCCGTGCCACGGTGCAAACGTGGACCCTCACTGGAATCAGGTTCCTCAGCAATTTCTTCTTGGCGTGCCACGGCCTGCAACGCGGAGCCAGGCCAACGTGCCACGGCGCAGTCGCGAACCTTTACTGGAAGTTGATGTCCCAGGTCAATGTACCCAGCGTGCCACAGCTTGTATCGCGTGGCATTGGCTCCGTGTCACGGAGGCAACGCTGACCTTCACTGTAATTGGCCAAACTAAGTCATCCGAGGCAGAATGCCTCCGCGATGGCAGAGTGACACGGCTCCATCGCGGAGCCCTTATTTTTGCTGCTCTTCCTTGACCTTTTCCACTGCTCACTTCCAAGTCCATTCCCGATCTTTACCAACATGTATCTTAGCTTCCTAAAATTACATTTTACCTGCAAAACAACACTAATCATGTTGGTTAGTATAAATTCATATTTTAACTACAAATCACATGAGAATGCACACATAACGATAGATAAACAAGACAAAATGAAGCATTTGAGCATCACTTGGGCATATAATTCTGCCCAAGATCACTTACCCCACACTTAAGACCTTGTTCTTCCTCGAACAATACTCTCAGATCTCATGCAATTGATCCTCACGCATAGCTACTTTGGCTCGACAATTCAAGCTACGGCTATACCGATTATTTAATATAACAAATCATCAAGAAAACATGCATAGTCCCATCAATACCATGACATTCACCACATTAAGACCTCCTAAGCTCAAGAATCGACTCTCGATCTCGGCAAACTCATGCAAATCAACTGATCAAGACATCCGACACGAAATTCAATCTCTCGTCAAGCTTGTGCCCTCACAACACAAGAGAAATTTCCCCCTTTTCAATCATATGATTTCCAAAGCATTACCTGTGGGGGTATATGAACACGATTTCGCCCTCTCTCCCAAAGAATTCACATGCATCATGTCATGAACCATAAGCTTGCCTCTAGTGTATTACTCCACTAATATAAGGACGCGTGATGTAAGATCACGTAGGACTTAACGGGTTGTAATGTAAGCTAAGGAACTAGTAAATACTGGGCTAACCAATAATAGCAACTAGCTTCCTTAAGCGCTTTTCAATACATCCCACCATCATTATGGGCATTGTTTCTTCCTTCATCCTCTCATTCTTGAATTTTTTTTTTCTTTATTTTTGTTCCCATTCCTTTAAGCACACTTGACTTAATAACAAAGATTAGTTATACATCTTTATTTTATTTAATTTCAGCAAGTGCACCCTTGACCTTTTCTTTACTTTCACCACTTCCGCTTTTCCTTCCTTTTCACAATTCTCACTCCTTGACACTACGGGAAAATTATTTTTTCTTGAGCGCTTAAGAGTTTTGGATCAAATTCACGGCTAATGAAAATAAGGGATTAAGCTCGGTTTCTACCTCTTCAAAGAAAGAAAAAAATAGGCTAAAGGCTCAATGGGGCTAACTAGGATGTACATTCAAGGTAGGTATCATAAGGAAAAAAACTTTCGGTTTAATCAAAGAAACGCCTATATCCTTTCCTACAATACACATCCTTCATTTCGTTTCGCACACACACCAAGAAAGTTCTAGACACTTCACAATAGCATGGAATAATCGAAACCTCACCTCACACTCCTTGCACATGCTCAATTCAAGACTTATTCACAGACTCTTCAATCAGCTAATTACAAGAATTCAATATTAAGCCTCAATCACACCGAATCTAACTCTATGGCCTAGGTATCTCAACATGTTTACACATTTGCATGCTTTCATACGAATCATCTTTGCATCTCAATATCATGTACAACACGCAACAAGAATTCTGAACCATGAAGTAGCGACACATTTGGGAAACAAACAAAAGAAAGAAAATAAAAGAAAGAAAAAAACTACTCCTATCGACTACATTTCCCTTAAGATGGTCGTCATCCATCCATCATAGGGAACGGTCACTATTTATGACTTCGGTTCAATGGGACTATTCTCGGTAAAAGCACCGAAAATAAAGGCCGAGAAACCCAATCATAAGAAAATTCAACAAAAAATTTAAAAATATCGATAATGTCGATAGAAAACAAAAATATTTACAAAAATATAGTTACACAACCAACCAATCAACAACAGCTCACACAACCACAATAGCTTACATTCATTACAACACCACTTAATTACAAAGCACATCACAAAGGGTCACAGGGTCACATTTTTTTCACAGGCACAACAACACAAAACATAAATAAAAACAAAAACAACAACGAAACATCTAGCACCTAACTACTCCCACCCCACACTTAAACCGAACACTGTCCCCAGTATTCACAAAATTCAATATATCACAAAGGTGGGTGGTGAAACTCCCTGATCAATCAAAGTATTCCACTTCTTCATCAGGTGTCGTTGCCTCGTCTCCCATATCCGAATCGCCCCCGCTGTCCTCATCTGACTCAACATCTGAGTCCTCACGGCGGGTCTCCTCATTAGTGGGGACATCATCATCTACAGGCTCCACAAAAGTTGGCCCCACTCGGCATAGAGCCCGAGCATTCTCGCCAAAGGGGTAATCTAGCTTGAGCTGCCATAGCTCATCTTCTGTTGCTGGCCTCCCGCCTATGCGCAACTGCAGCATCTGCATCCCGTACATGCGGGCCATATATTGATTATCCCGAGCATGTCGCTCGGCTAGTGTGAGAACTGGCCCGTGAGTAGTGTCAGGTGCCTTGGTTTTTGTGACATCCAGGGCATGCCTATCCATTTGCGGGATGTAGTCCAGGGCCTCTTCCTCAATATCATGGCCCCTCAGGAACATGGTCAGCAAACCACCGAACCTGTACCTGTGCCCTTGATGGAGTCGGGCTCTCTTCATGGCGGAGATGATCACCGCCCCAACATTTATCTCAAGCCCTTTCATCAGGGCATATACCAAGCACACTCGATCCTGGGTGACATCTGTCATGTGCACCCCCGGGATCAAGCAGGAACACACAATTTTGAGCCAAATCCTGGCTTCCCTATTCATTTGAGAGTAAGACAGTGTCTGATGGTAGCCCCTCTCCTTGTGCCTGCTCCATTGTGCTGTCGAACGGGCTCCACACAGAGTGCGTCTGATGTCCGCATAAGGTGGAGTTATGTTTAGCTGCCGGAGTACATGGGCGTCTGTGTCCCGTGCCCCCAATATAGCATTCAGATGATGGGGCTAAAATGTGACAACATGCCCTCTTATCTTGACGATGTGACTGCAGAGGGTCGGGTTCCAGTTGGCATAGAACTCCCGAATCAAATGGAGATTGCACTCCTTGGGCTCTTCGAAGATGAAGTTCAGCCCCGCATTGTCAATTTGGTGTACGATTCTGGGGAATTCCTGTGCCAACGGTTCCCTTGCAATGTGATCCTTTGGGAAGTATTTGGTATCTTTGTGTTTTGCATACCATTTCTTCCCTTCATCCGTCACCCATCGGGTTCCGTATTATTGGCGTTGGCCTCGCAGAACCGCTGGTGCTGCTGGAACTGCTGTTCCCAATCGAATTATTTTTCAGCCGGCGCCCGATGTAGATGCGCCCTTTCCCTTGTCTTGCCTGCCTAACATTGTTCCTGTACCATCGAACAGACAATCCCAATGTTATTCAAGTCAAACATAGCTTCAACTAAGGTTGGATTGAGTTAGTCCACCCCACATTTAGTCTTTAGCCACAATTAAAATAATTCGGCAAGACAATCATGCTTTCCAAATTCTTATCAATCAAATTTCTTGGTGCATTCAGATAAGTCGATGGAATAATTACTATGTACTACTCAGACTTCGTACAATGACTAACAATATCACCATCGATTCCATTACATCACATAGCACTTAGCCAAAATTTTTGTTCTCAACAACCTATGCAATTCACCAATTTCATTTTTCCGACAATTCCCTTGTATACTTAGCATATTCATCTATATTCACAACATCATTCACATCACCCAACATGCACAACCCAAATTTTTTCACATTTTCAACCAAATTTAGTTTCTTCCTATTCAAATTCTAACCCTAGCTACCAATTTCGCAAAAATTCAATCAAACATGCATTCATCGAGTTCACATACTCACAACAATACTATGAACATCAATCAATCAAAATTTAAGTGAATTCAAACTTAATTTACACTTAGGGCAAGGTTTACTCACCTCACATGCTCAAAAATTGAAAATTTAAGCAAAAATTGAGGTTAACTTCAAGAACATACCTTTAATCCGATGAAATCGAAGAAAAGTTGAAGAAAACTCGTGCCTAGGTCCGTGTCACATTGGGGGAGGAGGGAATTTGTGGAGTTGGTCGCGGAGGGAATGGGAAATAAGGAAAAATGAGTGGATTTTGGGGTTTAAAGGGTGTTTTTCATGCGGGTTACCCGGCGACCCGGTGTGACCCGACGCGAATTACACCTCAACGTGTCACGGAGGGTAACGCGGAGCATGCCCTCCATGGCATGGAGCCATCGCACCCCTGTTTTGGAATTTTTTAAAAATCCCCAAATAGGCATCAACGTGTCATGGAGGGTAACGTGGAGGCCCTCCTCCGTGTCACGGAGCCAACGCATAGGCTCACTGTAATGCCACTTTTTTATTTTTCTCACCTCGATTTTTTTTCCTTTGCAATTCTTTGCATTTTTGCCCTCCGTTCCACCTGAAAATCATCTTACAACAAGAAATTGGTTAGAATTCATAGGTTTCAACGCAACAATAATTTTTTTCTATTTATTTTTTTTCTTTTTCTCTTTATTTTCTCTTTTTATTCACTATTCTATTCATCTATTACAACAATTTCACGGGTTGCCTCCCGCGCAGCGCCTGGTTTACCATCGCGGCTTGACGTCATTGACACTCAATCATCCTCTAGAGTGATGGACGTCTTCTCTCAAATAACGTCCTCACCCCAGTAATGCTTACAATGTTGCCCATTAACCAAGAACGTGGCACTTCGATCTTCTTGCCACAACTCCAGTTTTGGTGCTTCCTTAATCGATGGTTTCGGCAATGGTACTAGGAACCTCATTAACGGCTAAAAGTCATGCTTCCCGAGATACCATTGTGGTTCATTCAACATTTGCACGCTCTCATAAATATCTCTATCTTCGAAATGATCGAAGCTCACCAATGCTCTTCCCAGTGGATCTCGAGATTCAACAATCGGAAGAATTTCTGCTTGATTTAGCACATTGATTGCTGAAAGCTCCTCATACATGGTTGGAAGCTCGTGGCCTTATATACATCAAATACCTCCACTTTGTTATGCGCCCGCATGGTTAGCTGCCCTGCAGCTACATCAATCAAAGCTCTCCCGGTTGCCAAGAAAGGACGTCCCAAAATAAATGGGACTTCCGTATCCGGCTCAAAATCTAGAACAATAAAATCTACCGGGAAGATAAGGGAGCCCACTTGCACCAACACGTCCTCCACAATGCCATCTAGTCTGGCTAAAGAACGGTCCGCTAACTGCAAGATCACCGTAGTTGGTCTAGGACTGCCCAGCCCCAACTTCTTGAACACCGATGTCGGCATCAAGTTTATACTCGCTCCCAAATCGCATAATCCGCGAGCTCGAATACTTTGCCCAATTGTTATTTGAATTGTAAACCTCCCAGGATCCTTGAGCTTTGTTGGCAACCTGTTCTGTATCCGGGAAGTGCACTCCTCAGTAAGCGCCACCGTAGCATACTCTGTCAATCTAGTTTTGTTAGCTATGATGTCCTTGATATACTTTGCATACTTCAGCACTCCCTGTAAAACATCAACCAGAGGTAAATTAATGTGTACCTGTTAAAGCACCTCCATTAACTTTTTGAAACAAGCTTCCTCCTTGTGTTTCTTTAGTCTTTGAGGGAACGGGGGTGGTGGTCTTTCTACTTCAACTGCCTTCTCCTTCCCCCTCTCATCATCCTGTTCCCTTTCTTTCTCATCTGCTCCTGACTGCTGAGGTGGTCTTTCTGGTTCCACCTCCTTGAGTTGTAAACCACTCCTTGTGGTCACTGCATTTACTTGCTTGGGATTCGAGTCAGTGTCACTCGGTAGTCCTCCTCTTGGCCTGGTGTTTTGAGCTCCAGCTAGTTGTCCAAACTGGTACTCCAACGCCTTTGTAGCTAACTGATTGTTCTTTACATCTGCTGCCAATTTCATATAATCAGTCTGCAATTGAGCTTGGTTAGCTATCATTGTTTTAAACATTTCCTCAACGCTTGTGGGTAGTGGAGGATGTGCATTGTGTCCTCTATATTGAGTCTGATAATTCTGCTGCCCTCCTTGATTTCTCTGCGCGCCCTAATTCGAACTCTGCCCTTGATGGCTGTTACTACCCCAAGAGAAATTCGGATGATTTCTCCAATTCGAGTTGTAGTTGTTGTCATACTGTTGGTGATTATTTCTCTGTACATTACCAACAAAGTTCACTGAATCTGGATTTGCACCACAACACTCAGCTGAGTGTTCATTACTACCGCATACTTCACACCAAATCTGCTGCACTACATTAACTGGGGCTTGAGATTGATTCAAGCTCATATTGCTGAAGTGGGTGTGGAGTTGATTTTGCAGTGCAGCTATAGCTGTAAAACCATCCACTTCCAAGACTCCTGCCGCTTTCCTTGTTCCTCCTCTAGAAGAGTCCGCATTCCACTCTGGATTTCCTTGCGAAATATGATTTAACAAAGTATACAGCTCCTCATAAGTCTTTTCTAATGCTTGTCCCCCTGCTGTTGAGTCTAGCAAAAATTTTGTGTGGGGTTCCAAACCCTCTATGAAAATATGCACCAGCACATCATTGGACTGGTGATGGTGAGGACAATCCCTTAGCAATGATTTGAACCTTTCCCAAGCTTGATACAGATTCTCCCCCCTCTATTTGTTTAAAACTTAGAATCTGACTTCTAAGTCTTGCTGTTTTCCCGGATGGAAAGAACCGTATCAAAAATTTTCTTACAACATCATCCCAAGTGGTGATAGAATTAGGTGGCTCAGCTTTTAACCACCTCTTTGCTTCTCCCAATAATGAAAATGGGAATAATGTAAGCCTTATGTAATCGGATGATACTCTAGCAGGGATGTAAGTGTCACTTATCTCCAAAAAGTTTTGGATATGTTGTTGTGGATCTTCGTGAGGGAGACCTGTGAATTGCCCGCTGGTGTGTAACAATTGCACCGTATTCTGTTTCAGCTCAAACCTCCCTCCTAGCTCAGGTTTGTGAATACTTGATGTAACATTGTTAGCATGTGGGATTGCCACTTTGCGAACCGGCCTAGCTGCCATTTCCACTGGCACTAACACTGCCTTCACAAGTGGTGGACTCTGTTGTTGCTCCAGGATTATCTGTCTGAGAAATTGTGGCTTTCACTCTAGAGCTTCCCTTCTTTGATGATGGAATTGTCTTTCCGGCTCTAAGTATGAATCCACCAACTCCTTGTCTCTTGCCAGTGTTCAACAGAATTCAATATCTGCAAAAGATAGGCTAAGATCAAGTTTTCAGCACTTATATAGAAATCGTAAACTAACACTAAGAAAACAATTTTACCAATTGCCAGTCCCCGGCAACGGTGCCAAAAACTTGTTCGGGATTCTTGTGACTACTACACGCAAGTGCACGTGGTCGAACAAGTAGTAAAATGGCTTAAGTAAGCCAAGTATCGATCCCACAGGGACTGAACTAAGGTAATAATCAACTTAAGTGTTAATGAACTCTAACTTTAAAAATGCAGACAACAATTTAAATAGGATGTTGAGAGTTTAGTTTCCCAATTTATACGAATCTAAGACAAAATTATAAACTGAGTCTGAACTATAGTAATGAGCATGCTAAGGCTAAAACGAACATGCAGGGAAGTAATTTGTCGATACAATTCAGTTAATCGTTCCTTCGGTTGCTAGTCAAGAATTATTGCCTATGGATTGAAACTTTCGTATCCTACCCAACTTAAGAATCATGAACCTTCAACCTACATTTCTGTGATAAAAGAATTTCATGTTCTAGCCATACAAAACTGATTCCTTAATTGACTAATACAACTTTCAGATATATTTCTATTATGAATGTAAATCAATTCTCAATTTCCCAAACTAAGAAGAGATCATATCCTACCAATTCACAACTTTCCAATTTCTTTTCTTTTCAAAATCAAAATTGGATTTTTTTAGATATACATTAACATTGGCCAAACATTAATGCAGTAAGAACAAGAATTGATAGAACAACCATTAAAGAAAAGATGAAAACTAAATTGATCAATAATTACATTCCACTACAATTGTTCTTAACCTCAGTAAGAAGTGAATTTAGCAACTCATTTGTAGATTAAACATCATCAAATGAGTATAAATCATACAAACAATTGAGATAAAAGAGAAAGAGATAGAGAAGAACCCTAGAATTTTCGTCCCCTCAACTGCCTGTAACCCACGTTCTTGCTCAACTAAGTCAGAATAATTAAAAATAAACCTAAGTGTGCTATTTATACTGGTGGGAATTTTTCCCGAAATAACAAGCAACGTGGCACAGAGTGTATCGCGGATCACTCCCTCCGTGCCATGGTGCAAACGCGGACCCTCATTGGAATCAGGTTCCTCAGCAATTTCTTCTTGGCGTGCCATGGCCTGCAACACGGAGCCAGGCCAACGTGCCATGGCGCAGTCGCAAAACTTTACTGGAAGTTGATGTCCCAGGTCAATGTACCCAGCGTGCCACGACTTGTATCGCGTGGCATTGCCTCCGTGTCACGGAGGCAACGCGGACCTTCACTGGAATTGGCCAAACTAATTCATCCGAGGCAGAATGCCTCCGCGATGGCAGCGTGACACGGCTCCATCGCGGAGCCCTTGTTTTTGCTGCTCTTCCTTGACCTTTTCCACTGCTCGGTTCCAATTCCATTCCCAATCTTTACCAACATGTATCTTAGCTTCCTAAAATTACATTTTACCTGCAAAACAACACTAATCATGTTGGTTAGTGTTAATTTATATTTTAACTACAAATCACATGAGAATGCACACATAACGATAGATAAACAAGAAAAAATGAAGCATTTGAGCATCACTTGGGCATATAATTCTGCCCAAGATCAACAACCCCCCCCCCCCGCCGACAAGGCCTATAGCGACTTGTGAAAATAAATAGCTAACCAGAGAAAAACAAACATAGGGAGTTCTATACCAGCCGACAAGGCCACCATGATATCTAGTTATAACTGGAAAGTAAAAGTCGATGCTAAACTGAGCTATGACCGACAAGGCCACCAGTCAACAGCTAAATAGGGCCCCACACGGCCAACACACATAGTCTAAAACACATATGGGCCCCACATGGCCGATATCAACTAACCACAGGGAAGTAATGCAATCTGCAAGCCTCTAGGAGTAATAAGATGGTCGGGACAGGGCCCTGGCCTACCCATACTGTACAAACAAAAGAAATAAACCTCTATTACACAAGCTCCGGAAGAAAGGAGTTGATGGCTCTGTACGACTGACTGGAACTACGAGGGACCTGCTCCTTGTCTATGTGTACCTGCAGGCAAGTAATGCAGCGGCCCAGAAGAGGGCGTCAGTACCATAGGTACTGAGTATGTAAAGTAATAACTTTAAATGACTGAAAGTAAGGAAATAGAACTAACAATAACTGAAGTAAAGGGAACGGACTGAAAATGACTGAAGTAGTGAAACCAGGACTAAACATAACTGTGATAAGGAGGGTAGGGGTCATACCTGACAACGAGGCGTCCTACCATCTAACTATCAGTAACTAAATCAATATAAACCTTACCTGGCCCCCATAAACCGAAAGTTACAATCAGCACAGAACAATCCACCTAGGCCCCCATTAGCCCTAAGGAGTACACCTCAATCTATATACCCCTATCCAGGTCATACTGAGTCAACTATCAGCTATAAGCATCCTGCCGATCCCCTGGGTCTGCAACTGGGCCCGCTCGGCCCCTGACTATTGTTGTGCCTGAGTCTGGAGGACTCCTAATATCTACACCCCGGGCGTAAGCGCTCGGCGGGGGTGTGTATAAGGCTAACCACGGTAAATATGAGGATCTGGATCCCCATCTTCGTCCCTTGCGAATGGAATGCCGCTCTATAGATCGACGTATCCTCGCCCCTGGAGGGCGGCGACATAGCCATTAACCCTGGGCGGTCACGGAAGCTATACAGGTATAATCCAGCCCAAAACAATACAATTTATGAGTCTCAACTAACAACGACAACTAAACATGATAACATACTCTTGACATACTTTACTGGGATTCATACTGGATTACTATGCTGGGGAAACTAACTTGCCGAAAGAAAATTCCTTAACATACCTCCATCATTGTTTACCGATTAACTAGCGAATTTCGGCTCGTGTTCAACTGCCCTTCTCAACTAAAATCGTGTTATTGAAAAAATAGGACTAGTTTTAACACTAAATTCGGCAAAAAGGAAAACTTTATATATAAATATTAACTATATTCCAATTTTATAGAACACGGTCGAAACCTCGTTATTTCTCGAAAGTCTAGAAGGGAGAAATGCTTACTTTAAGCCTGGGATCATATTGACACTAGTTTGGAACAATTCCAACAACTCTGGCTCGGTGGGACGACGATTCACCGGGCAATTTTCACGAAACTAACTCCATAGAAATGCTCCCTGCATCCTTATACTTCGATACCCGAAGTTAATTTGGATTTGGACGGCTTTTAGCAGCGTAATTGGATGAAAATTATATGTTTTCCTTCGTCCCTATCCTCTGCTGGCCGTGGTTTATAAATTATAACTCAACTTCTAAGTGTGAGACCCTTATATACTTGAGACAGCAGACAAAGGCAATGTGGCAGTTGCCCAACGCGCTGATTCTACTCCGTGCCACATTGGCTAACGCGTTGATTCTGCTCTGTGCCACTTTTCCCCTCTGGGCAGCTTGGTTCGGCCTCCTCTCGCAAAATCCCAACTTTGCACTCGTTCGGCCTTTCCCTGGGCCCTTTCCTCGTACGTATGGCATTCTAAAACTCTCAACCAACATGCGAGTAGGACGACTAAACGCTAGAAACTTACGGGGTGTAACATCCTCCCCCCCTTAAGAACATTCGTCCTCGAATGTTAACTTCTAGTTGCAAGATTCTTAACCTTGCAATTACTTATTCTGGAAAAATTTCAGCAGAGTCTCCCCTGTAATATGGACTATCCAAAAACCTTGAAACGCAGAAAAGTCCAATACAGGTACTCCACACAAGACTATGACATTCATTTCACAATAGACTTAAGTCAACTAGTCCACATATACATATATATAATGCAACTTATGAAACAACAATAACAACATACCTCTGGCTGCACCATCTGACTAAGTCTAAAACAACTGAGGATATCTGGTTTTCATATCATCTTCTGCTTCCCAGGTCATCTCCTCGCGATTCTTATTTCGCCATAACACTTTAACAGAAGCAACATCTTTAGTTCTTAGTCTGCGGATCTGCCGATCTAGTATGGCTACTGGAGCTTCTTCATAAGCAAACTCCTCAGTGATTTGGACGTCTTTGACTGGGACAATCTGGGAGGGATCTCCTATACACTTTCTCAGCATTGATACATGAAACACTGGGTGAAGGGGTTCTAATTCTGGAGGTAAATCCAATTCATAAGCCAACTGGCCTATCCTTCGGTGAATCTGATAAGGCCCAATAAACCTTGGGCTGAGCTTGCCTTTCTTACCAAATCCCATCACACCCTACATCGGTGAAACCTTCAGGAATACCCAGTCACCCACATTAAATTCTAGGTTTCTCCGCTACATGTCAGCATAAGATTTCTGGCGGCTCTGAGCAGTCCGCAAACGTTCGCTGATAAGATTTACTTTCTCTTCTGATTGACGAATAATTTCTGGCCCAATCAATGCTAGTTCTCCTACCTCAAACCAAATAGCTGGCGACCTGCACTTCCGCCCATGTAACGCTTCATAAGGTGCCATCTGAATTGTTGAATGATAACTGTTATTATAGGCAAATTCAATAAGCGGTAGATGTTCATACCAACTGCCTCCAAAATCTAGCACACATGCTCGCAACATATCCTCGAGCATCAAGATGGTACGTTATGCCTGCCTGTCTATCTGAGGATGGAAGGTTGTGCTTAGGTTAACCTGCGTCCCCAGGCCCCTCTGAAAAGATTTCCAAAACTTAGCTGTAAACTGTGCCCCTCTATCAGAGATAATTGACAGTAGAACACCATGCAATCGGACTATTTCTCTAATATACAGCTCAGCATAATCTTTGGCTAAAAAGGTAGCCCTCATTGGCAGAAAGTGAGCTGATTTTGTCAACCTGTCAACAATTACCCAGATAGAATCATATTAACGCCTGGTATGAGGTAACCCTACTACAAAATCCATATTAATTGCCTCCCATTTCCATAAAGGCACAGCTATATCCTGTGTCAATCCGCCTGGTTTCTGATTTTCAGCTTTCACCTGTTGGCAATTGGGACATTGAACTACAAATTCTGCTATCCCCTTTTTCATTCCCGGCCACCAGTAAATCTCTTTTACGTCATGGTACATTTTTGTCGAACCTGGATAGAGAGAGTAACAGGCATAGTGTACCTCGCCCATAATTTGCTGGCGAAGCCCTGCCACATCTGGAACACAGAGGCGATCCCTATATCTCAAAACTCCATCCTAGATTACCTGGAAATCTGTCACTTCCCCTCGCTGAACCCTATTTTTGAGCTGAACCAGGCTAGGATCTTCATATTGCCATTCTTTCACTTCCACAATCAATGATGACACTACGGTATTCTGGATTACCGCTCCATTGTCTCCTGATTCTACTATACGAACGACTAAACTAGCTAGCTGATCCAATTCTCGGGCCAATTCCTGCTACTCGGGCTGTAAATATGCCAGGCTTCCCATGGATTTGCGGCTAAGGGCATCTGCTACAACATTGGCACTTCCTAGGTGATATAAAATATTCACATCATAATCCTTTAACAACTCCAACCAGCGACGCTGCCGCAGATTCAACTCCTTTTGGGTGAAATATACCGTAGGCTTTTGTGATCAGTTAAAATATATATGTGGACGCCATACATGTAGTGTCTTTAAATTTTCAAGGCATGAATCACCACGGCTAACTCCAGGTCATGGGTAGGGTAGTTCTTCTCATGCTTCCTCAGCTGCCTGGAAGCATAGGCTATCGCCTTACCATGTTGCATCAAAACACATCCTAACCCAACACCCGAAGCGTCACAATAGACTGCATAATCCTCTGTTCCTTATGGCAACGCTACCACTGGTGCCGATGTTAGTCTGTCTTTCAATTCCTGAAAGCTCTGCTCACATGGCTCAGTCAAATGGAATTTCGCTGCCTTCTGCGTCAATTTGGTTAAAGGTGCTGCTAAAGTGGAAAATCCTTCCACGAACCTTCTGTAATACCCGGCTAACCCCAGGAAACTACGTACTTCAATTGGAGTGGTAGGTATAGGCTATGCTTTCACTACCTCTATCTTCTGCTTGTCTACCTGTATACCAGCATCTGACACAATATGACCCAAGAAGGCTACTGAATTCAGCCAAAATTCACATTTAGAAAATTTTGCATATAGCTGGCGATCTCTGAGAATCTGGAGCACTGTCCGTAGATGATCCTGGTTATATGCCTCTGAGTAGGAATACACCAGAATATCATCAATAAATACTATCACAAACAAGTCCAGGTAAGGTCTGAAAATGTTGTTCCTTAAGTTCTCTGAGTTCAGCAGGAGCCATCCGATATGGAGGAATAGATATAGGCTGAGGGCCTGGTAATAGACCGATTGCAAGATCAATTTCCCTTTATGGGGGAATACCAGGAAGCTTATTTGGAAATACGTCGAGAAATTCATTAACCACTGGGATAGACTGAAGGGTCAGAGGCTCTGCCCGAACATCCTGAACTCTGACAATATGATAAGTGCACCCTTTTTCTATCAATTTTCTCGCCCGAAGATAGGAAATAAACCTACCTTTGGCGTGGTTGTTCTACCTTTCCACTCCCGTACTGCCTCCCCTAGAAAGTGGAACCGGACAATCTTGGTCCAACATTTGATATTGGCATAGCATGGAGCTAGCCAATCCATACCCATAAGAGCATCAAAATCAACCATTTCTAGTTCTATCAAATCTGCTGTAGTTTGACGACTAGCAACCTCTACTGTACACCCCCAATAGACCCTTCTGGCTATAATAGAGTCACCATCAGGTGTAGACACTAAGAAAGGTCACCGAAGCAATTCCGGCATAATGCTAAACTTGCGAACCACTAAAGGTGTAACATAGGACAAAGTGGATCTATCAACACATAAGTAGGATGAGAGCAAATGTTTAGCGTACCTGTCACAACATCTGGTGACGACTCTGACTCCTATCGCCCCAGTAGTGCATAAGTACGGTCTGGGCTGGCACTTGAAGTGGAGGCCCCTGATCTGCCTCGACCTCTTCCAGCTGAAATTGAGGGCCTACGCCCTGCCGGGGATGCTGGAGCTCGTGATCCTGCCGAGGACCTATCATGTCGATCCCCATCACCCTGACCCCTAGCTGGACAATTCCTCATCTAATGACCCTCCTGTCCACAAATATAACATGTTGTGGCACCATACCTGCATGCTCCAGAGTGGCGTCGACTGCAAATAGGGCAAAGTGGTATTGTAAACCCACTCTGCTTCTGTGGACCTACTGCTTGCGAACCTTCACCAGGCTCTGGCTGCCCTCGGCGACTAGACCTTCTCCTTTGCCGCTGTGGTGGAGGTAGGGGTCTAGGCGTCCTATCCAATAACCGTGGCCTAGGTCCTCCCCGAGACTCCTCCTGTAATTCATCCGATCTATCCCTGCGGCGCTGCTCCTGACTTGTCCTCCTAATCTCCTGTTGTCGTTGTCTGATACCCTCAATATTCTGAGCAAAAGCCTGCACACGAGTGATATCCATATCCACTCGCAGTGTGGCTGTGATGCAAGTCTTAACATATTACGGGTTCAGCCCCATAATAAAGCGGTGTACCCTGGCTGGCACTGTGTCCACAAAGGCTGGCGCATATCGAGCCAAGGAATCAAATCGCATGGCATATTCCCGAACACTCCTCGACCCCTGCTCCAAGTGTAGGAACTGATCAACCCGGGCATGTCGAATCTCCCGCGGTAGGTAATGATCCAAGGAAGCCTCTGAAAAGCTGGACCAGGTCAGAGGAGAAACATCCCTCCCTCGGGACCTCTCCCAACTCTCATACCAAAGTACAGCGATGTCCCATAGCTGGAATATTGCCAACTCAACTGACTCTGTGGGTGCAGCATGTATCACCCTGAAAATTCTCTACATTTGGTCTAAGAAGTCCTAAGGGTCCTCGGTCCGATTTGTCCCTGTGAATTGCGGGGGACTTAGTGCTAGGAACTCTCAAACCCTCGAACTACTAGGCCCTCCTAAGGATTCTGCAATTGTAGGTGGCACTGGCTGGCGCTGAGCAGCCATCATCTGTGCTAATATAACCATCGCGCTCCTGACCTCCTAGTCGAAAAGTACGGGTATAGAAACTGTCAGAGGTGGTGTCGTCACACCGGCCATCCCAAGCGGCTTTTGACATGGTGGAGACTGCTGGGGAAGTCAAGATAATACCTCTGTATCGTCTTCAGATCAGGCCGATACTGATCGAGGCTGAGGCACCCTGCTGGTGCCCTCTCCTGCTGCTACATCTAGCCTCCTGCCTGTCGTAGGGTGTCACTGGTCCGACATTTCTCTACAAGCAAAAGAGTATAATGAGCTTAGGGACTCAACCCTATACTGTACCGCTCTATAGCACGACTGAATAAGAAGAAAGAGTAACCATCCTATCATGCCTTGCAGCCTCCTGCCTATAGTATGTGATGCACAACACATCCATAGACAAGACTCTACTTAGCACGGCTTGCAGACTCCCTGGGATACGACCTGCTCTAATACCAAGTTTGTCACACCCCACCTTGGGAGGCATGACTGGCACCTGGTGCCCTACTAGGACCTGGACTGCCGAGCTGATTGAGCCTAAGCACTTCTGGTGCAGGGTTGACTCTAACTCTAGAATCGAGAAAACAACGGCTATATAACAGCTGTAAATACAACCCCTCGGCCGACAAGGCCTATAGCCACCTGTGAAAATAAACAGCTAACCAGAGACCAACAAACGTAGGGAGTCCTATGCGGGCCGACAAGGCCACCATGATATCTAGTTATAACTGGAAGTAAAAGCCGATGCTAAATTGAGCTATGACCGACAAGGCCACCAGTCAACAGCTAAATAGGGCCCCACACGGCCAACACAGATAGTCTAAAATACATATGGGCCCCACACGGCTGATATCAACTAACCACGGGAAGTAATGCAATCTGCAAGCTCCTCTAGGAGTAATAAGATAGTCGGGACAGGGCCCCGGCCTACCCATACTGTATAAACAAAAGAAATAAACCTCTATCACACAAGCTCTGGAAGAAAGGAGATGATGGCTCTGTACGGCTGACTAGAACTACGAGGGACCTGCTCCTCGTCTATGTGTACCTGTAGGCAAGTAATGCAGTGCCCCAGAAGAGGCGTCAGTACCACAGGTACTGAGTATGTAAAGCAATAACTTTAAATGACTGAAAGTAAGGAAATAGAACTAACAATAACTGAAGTAAAGGAAACAGACTGAATGACTAAAGTAGTGAAATTAGGACTAAACATAACTGTGATAAAGAGGGTAAGGGTCATACCTGACAACGAGGTGTCCTACTATCTAACTATCAGTAACTAAAGCAACATAAACCTTACCTGGCCCCCATAAGCCGGAAAGTACAATCAGCACAGAACAACCCACCTGGGCCCCCATTAGCCCTAGTGAGTACACCTCAATCTATATACCCCTATCTAGGTCATACTGAGTCAACTATTAGCTATAAGCGTCCTGCCAATCCCCTGGGTCTGCAACTGGGCCCGCTCGGCCCCTGACTATAGTTGTGCCTGAGTCTGGAGGACTCCTGATATCTACAACCCGGGCGTAAGCACTCGGCGGAGGTGTGTATAAGGCCAACCACGGCAAATATGAGGATCTGGATCCCCATCTTCGTCCCTTGCGGATGGCACGTCGCTCCGTAGAGCGACGTATCCTTGCCCCTGGCGGGCAGCGACACAGCTATTAATCCTGGGGAGTTCACGGAAGCTATACAGGTATAATCCAGCCCAAAACAATACAATATATGAGTTTCAACTAATGACGACAACTAAACATGATAACATACTCCTGACATACTTTACTGGGATTCATACTGGATTACTATGCTGGGGAAACTAACTTGCCGAAAGAAAATGCCTTAACATACCTCGATCGCTGTTTACCGATTAACTGGCGAGTTTCGGCTCGTATTCAACTGCCCTTCTCAACTGAAATTGTGTTACTGAAAAAATAGGACTAGTTTTAACACTAAATTCGGCAAAAAGGAAAACTTTATATATAAATATTAACTATATTCTAATTTTACAGAACACGGTCGAAACCTCATTATTTCTCAAAAGTCTAGAAGGGAGAAATGCTTACTTTAAGACTGGGATCGTATTGACACTAGTTTGGAGCAATTCCAACAACTTTGGCTCGGTGGGACGACGATTCGCCGGGCGAATTTCACGAAACTAACTCCGTAGAAATGCTCCCCGCATCCTTATACTTGGATACCCGAAGTTAATTTGGATTTGGACGGCGTTTAGCAGCGTAATTGGATGAAAATCATATGTTTTCCTTCGTCCCTATCCTCTGCTGGTCATGGTTTATAAATTATAACTTAACTTCTAAGTGTGAGACCCTTATATACTTGAGGCAGCAGACAAGGCGATGTAGCACGTTGCCCAATGCGCTGATTTTGCTCCGTGCCACACTGATTCTGCTCCGTGCCACTTTGCCCTCTGGGCAGCTTGGTTCGGCCTCCTCTCGCGAAATCGCAACTTGGCACTCGTTCGGCCTTTCCCCAGGCCCTTTCCTCGTACGTATGGCATTCTAAAACTCTCAACCAACATGCGAATAGGAAGACTAAACGCTAGAAACTTATGGGGTGTAACAATTGGTTAGTCAGTTGGACCAGTAAACTAGGTGTTGTATTGTAAAGGTTTTTGGTGATCTTGTTAGTTGATTGTGTGTTGTTTTAGTATGTTTGTATGTTGTGTATTATGGATGGTCGGGTGGATCACTAGTGAAGAGTGATGAAGAACGTGTTGAGGAGAATTGTTGAACTCATACCCAGATTGATAATTTTCGTGTTGTCGACTCATCTGGATTGTCTGTAGTATCCTTGGTGGTCCACATATAGTTGAGTTAGCTGGTCGAGTGATTAAGGATGGGTGGCGATGTGCCTATATGTGTGATCGAGGGCATAGTGGTGATTAGAGTCGATGGCGGTGATAGTTTTGTTGATAGAGTTATATTAAGGCTAGTGATTGCTTTGTCGATGAATTTGGTTTAGTTGTTTGTGAGACTTGGGGGATAGTCTTTGTAGGTTATGATTCGTCGGTCGATCATGAAGATGAGAATAGATTGCGGTATACAAGTTGGTGAGTTATATCCTGGATATTGTAGCCATTTTAAACCACGATATCGGATTATATGTGTTGTGGTGAATTGCTTGTTGTGATTGCATACGTATTACTTAGATTGTGTTGTCATTGTGATGTCGAGCCTCGTCATCTCCGGCTTGTTGTAGTTGTTTAGCTGCAGGGTTTGCTCGGTCAAGTGAAGCACCGGGTGCCAGGACGTCTCCCCTGATTTGGGGTGTGACAGAGCAGGTCATACCAGAGTCATCACCATACATTACTCCGTAAACTTAAATACAATTTATTCCTCGTTAAAGTCGTTTTAATGCACATTGATTGTCAATCCCTAAAGTCATGAGCCCACCAAATATATAATGGACGACTTTTGTATCACTAAGGATCATCGTACAACATGTAAGAAAATTCATTTCTTGTTTCAAACCAGGTAGTGCTTGATTTTTGTTACTCTTATTCCGCAAGCAAATCTTCAATATATTAAGGATATTATTCTGAGCTCAAGCCATCAGGCTAATATATCTACTATTATTTTGTTTATTCTATTTGCATTTTATTTTATTTATTTGGCCAAGTCAATAGGACATCTTTATAGCCTCACTATAAATTCAATTATATCTTATTTTTAAATAAACAGAACTATAATATTATATATCAATTACCTATATATATATCGTGTCCGATTAAAATATTTCTTTGCAAATGCTTTAGCGGAAGTTATATTTCTTTCCAAAGAAAAAAAAACACTTCTTAATGACAAAAACAAAGGGAAAATACTCTTTTATTTGGTGAAAGCTAAACGAAACAAAAAATCCAAAATGAGAAAGAGAGGACCAACCAAGCCCTTATCAAAAAGTGTCACCCAACCTTACCCTCTATCAATCATGAAACAAGATTACAAGAGGAGGAAGGTTCAGACATAGCACTCTACATTTGTATTTTATCTTTCGCATGAGAGAGAAAGAAATTGTGATTTCCAGGCACAAACCCCAGTAAGCTCCTTCTTCATTGTCTTTTCATATAGTACTACTTGATATTTTCCTATTTCCAGAGCTCTGCAAAATTGACGAACTCTTCTTAGAACTTAGAAGTCTTCTCTTCATCTGGTATGGACTTTATGCTGTAAACATCCTTTGTTTCCCCTCGAAGAAATGTCTCTTTCTTCAATTCCTTGTCTGAAGTATGAGATTCTTTCTTCTGGGGGTAAATTCTACGGCAAGTCAGGTCGTTTAATGGTGGAGCTGTTGAGTCTCAGATTCTTGGGTTTTAGTTTACCTATCAAAAGTTTGAATCGTTTTTAGTTTGAATTTTCGTACATTTACTTTCTGGTGTTCACTTTGGTTAATTGAATTTTTTTTTAGTTACGGTGAAGATGGTCAAATATATGACCTTTTCCCTGTCAAAAGCTTGGATCTTTATGTAGTTTTTAGTGGATTATTCTTTCATTTCCTTTCCGGGGTTAACTTGCTTAGTTGAAATTAAAGTTTATGTTGGTGTTTATTATATTTCTGACATCAAGGTTGTCATATCTCTGAAGTTTAATCTTTCGTTATCATCTCATTGTTTGGCTTTTGATTCTTGGTATTGAAATTGATATGCTAAACTTGGTATTAGCTAAGTGTGTGAACTAGGAAAAGTGAAGAGGAATGAGAATGTTGCAAGGGAAATCGACCTATCTTTGTATTTGGGCTTCGAGTTTAAAACGTGAAAATGGCAACATGATGCACAGAACTCTGGTCCCCTTGGGATAAACACAATGTATTTTAGGAAGTTCCCAGACACTTAATTCTTTTTCTCATATAATGGGTAGTGGGAAGTGTAAAGTTACATATATTCAAATTTGGAAATGTCTTGTTCCTTTTGAAGGAACTTAAAAGAAAGCTGTATCACATAAACTGAAAAATGGAGGGAGTATATATATTTCTGTTATGGTCAAAATTATTGGTTTTATTTTATCATCGCCTACACATGTGTGTGCAGGTTAGAATTCCTGTATTTGAGTTGTCAAGTTGATTTCCCCTGTAATACTCTCCTGCAAAACCTTGTGAACTTCATTTTCTCCTTCTTGAAAGAAAACATGCAACTGATGGAAGAACACATGCATGGAGTTGCCTGGAATCCGGAACCATAAACATACCGTGGGAGCTAATCTAATAGTCACTCTTTTTTAAGTAAAGAAAATGCATTGGTGGTTGATAAGAGAGATTAAAAGTGTTAAGCTTCAGAAAATTTTGTCCAAGCTGATCCACTTTACATGCTATCTTTAGTTTCCAATTTATATCATTCGTGTGCTTTTATCATTTTGCAGTATCCTTAGATTAAAATGAGCACCTTAGATGTCGCCCGAGCAGAGCTTGCACTTGCGGTATTGTATTTGAACAAAGCAGAGGCAAGGGACAAGATATGCAGGGCTATACAATATGGTTCAAAATTCCTGAGTGATGGACTGCCTGGGACTGCCCAAAATGTTGACAAATCAACTAGCTTAGCAAGGAAAGTGTTCCGTCTATTCAAGGTCAGGATTGTGGGGTTGGAGTGTGTGTCCATCTCATCTAAAAGCTTAAGCTACTAGAGAGAGTGCACTTTTATTTACTTCATTATGTCTTTCACCACACACCCTCACGTGCGACCTGATTTTTTTTCCATGGGTCAAACATGTAGAAAAGAAATCTATTAGAGAGAGCGCACTTTTATTTACTTAATTATATCTTTCAACATACACCCTCACGTGCAACCTAAATTTTTTTCCACGGGTCAAGCGTGTAGAAATTCTTTTTCATAATGGGTGGCAGTGAGACTCCCAGGACCTCTGCCTGCTCTGTACATGTTTAAGTGCATGACCATCTCATTTAAAAGTTTAAAGCTTAAACTGTTAGAAAGAGTACACTTTTATTTATTTAATGATGTCTTTCCACTGTGGATTAAATAGGATTTCATGATACGAGAAATTCTTCTTATAACAATAATATAGTCCTTTTTAGGGGTAGCAAAATTTCTATTCCGAATTCTCATTTTGACATTCATATAACATCTTATTTTATTCTGCTGTGCTACAGTTCATCAACGATCTGCATGCTCTTATTAGCCCAAATGCCCCTGGAACTCCACTTCCACTCATCTTGTTGGGAAAGGTACAGAATCAGACTTTATCCTTTTGGTTTCTTGTTAGTTCTTGTATTTCCTTTCTAACAAACGTCTTGATTTCAGTCAAAAAATGCTTTAATGTCAAGTTACTTGTTTCTGGATCAAATTGTCTGGCTTGGAAGGTCAGGCATTTACAAGGTATCGAATTACTTTGTATCATTAGTCCCTGAATTTATTATGAAGATACTGAAGGTGAAAATATCCTCACATTCTTTCTTTTGTTTATATAGAACAAAGAGCACACAGAGTTACTTGGCAGGATCTCTTTCTTTTGTTGGATGGGATCCTCAATTTGTACCACCTTGGTGGAGGTCAGTTGTATAGCATGTTATTTTCGCTGATTGGTAAATTGGATTTATTGCTATCACTCCTAAAATTTGGTTTATGCCAACAATTTGTTTTCTTTCACATTTCTTTACACCAGATTGGGGAACTTGGAAGGCTTTCAGGATCGATGAAAAAGTTAGAAAAGGAACTAAAGAATACTGATAAATATAAGGTTTGGCAATTCCGAGCATTTTGCATTGTTACTGTTGAAAATTCTGCTTGTAGATTGTTTTCTGTATAGTGATTTTGGTGAATATTTTATTGCAGAATGAGCAATATCAGATTAAGCTCCAAAAGTCGAACGAGAGATCTCTAGCTCTGATTAAGGCAGGCATGGATATAGTTGTTGCCGTTGGATTACTTCAATTGGCACCTAAGAAAGTCACCCCTCGTGTAACAGGAGCCTTTGGATTTGTTAGCTCGCTGATTTCATGTTATCAGGTGTATAGTAATTCCTAGGACAAGTTCTACATTCGCCTTATTTTCATCACCTATGTTTTTAAAGCAAAAGTTAACTAGAGATGATTAAAAACAAAAAGATAAGAACCTTATAAAGGGGTGCCCACAAGCTTTGCTTAAGTGTTAAGGGTGCAACACTTGATGTGTGATTTAGATGCACATAACCAATTCAAAGTTTCAAACCCTGCCTTGGATAAAGCCTGATACTTGAGTTGGGAGGAGGGTAGCAGGCGGGCTTATACTCACCGGAGTTCCGAACCTGTGGCTAACTG
Organism: Datura wrightii; assembly: GCA_035772735.1. NCBI lineage: Eukaryota > Viridiplantae > Streptophyta > Magnoliopsida > Solanales > Solanaceae > Datura > Datura wrightii. The sequence continues at coordinate 107,249,268 of JASDFA010000007.1, forward strand.
GAGTCTAGTTAGAAGCCCACGAGTGATTTTTCCCGATACGAGAAACATGTTATAACGGTGTATAGAGAAGGGAGAAACTTTTGATGCGCAGTTTGTTTAACCAAACTTCTAAGTAGTATTCCTTTTCGAAAGAGTGAATTTCTTTTACTCAATTCTCTCTGTAGCACATCTTCTGGTACTGAGATGTCTTATTTTGCTCCTGCAGTTGCTTCCGTCATCGCCAAAGGCCAAAGCGTCCTGATAAAGGTCTGATGCTGCTCAAGAATTTCCCAGATCATCAGAATAAGTAGTTGTAAGTTATTATATGCTCACTGCTTATAAGTTTTTCAGCAGTTTGTGAAACACGTTATGGTGGAATTACACCTTGTTTACTGTATCTTTGATTTTGGTACAGAACGTTAATAGTTGTGTGTTCTAAGTCTCATTGTTATCAACGTTAAATAATAAAAGATATTAAATTACATATACTAAATAGTGTAAAGAATTTGTATACAATCAGTGTAAGTTAATTTATTCAAGCAGAGTGTTATTCTATTTTTTGGATATCATATCAAGTTTGATATGAGAGTTGTTGCAACTTAACTATCTTTGTAGTTCATAAAGTTGAATCATACAATTAACTTGATAACGATTATGGCAGAACTTGAATCTTATAACTTGTTTAATGTGTAAGACTTGTTAAGAATATAATTACTAAATAAAAGTATGTTTTCTCTAATAGTAGTGACAAAGCTATAGATGTTCAAGATGGTTAGGTGAATATAGTTCGTCAAAAAATTATATTACATATATAAATCAAATATTATTTTATACTGTAATATATTTTGTTTTGAACAGTCTTGAGTCTTGACATAAGTGAGCTAAGTTATCCAACGGTCAATGTTGTTCATAAAGCGCTATGATGCTCTACCATCGGTTTGATTCGCGATGGAGCTTTTAAAATTATAGTCATTTTAGATTCATTTCTTATTTTTCAGTAGCATTAATGTTTTTTAAAGTTTATATGATTCTTTTTTTCCAATTAAATTTTGTAAATAAACAAATTTTATTAAAATATGTAGTTTAATATTAAGATTTTCGGTGTATCTATGCATCAAAATAAAATTTATTTACCTATTTATTATTTGAACACCCATCTCAAAATTTCTGATTAGCCGATTTGCTAATAGTTAAATGAGATAACTATATATTTTAACATATCATAGCAGACAAAGGTCACACAAACAACACACACATATATATAGGGAAAAGGTCAAAAATGTCCTTAAATTATGTGAAAATGAACAAAAATGTCGTCTGTTAATAGTTTGGTCCAAAAATGTCTCTGTTGTTATATTTTGATCCAAAAATGTCCCTACTGTTACTTTTGGGTCAAGAATACCCTTTTTCTAAAAAATATTTTTTTAAACACATTATTTTTCTAATAAAAATTATTGTAACCCATTATTAATTTTCATAGCTCACGGTAGTTCTACCTATAGAAAAGATCATCAAAATCAAAAAGAAAATAAAGAATCCAAAAAATACCTAGTAGAAGTGATAGAATTATTCCAAGTATTTCAGCTGGAACAGCTATGTACATTTGTTTTTGCTATTCACTCATGTAATGAAAAAGAAAAAGTAATGTGTTGGACCATCTATTCTATCCATTCGAGTTTTGCCAACTCACATACCACTTGAATTGGCGAACAACCGAACCCTTGGGACGTTCTTCAACCCCAAGATGTGATGAGTCTTAAGGTATAGAGAAAGCTCCAAGCAGCTATAATGGTCGAGGCGGCATTGGTGCAAGATGGGGTTCCCCCCCATAGAGTTCTGGCTCTGTTTTTGATAGGGTCTATCTTAGCTCGAAGGAAAGAACAACCAAAGTTAGACCCTGTTAAAACGATAGATTTTTCATTTGTCAATGAATTGGATCCGCCCCGATTCGATCAATTTAGCCAAACCCACCACAAATAGATTTGCCGCATGGATTGGATAGAGTCCCCTGATCTCGATATTCAAGCACGAATCCCTTGATCGCTTCGGCGGTGGATAGCAGCATGGGCAAAGCACTCTACTGCGGCGAGCAGCCAGTTCTGGTGACAACGAAAAGGCTTTTAAGTGCAATTGTTGTAGCTCGTCAATAAAAAAATTCTATTAAACACTTGGAATTCAAATAAAATTTTGTTCTGGCTTATCACATCCATTTTCCCCTTCCATAGATTCGATTGGGATTGATTCTCAGGATCAAGATTGATGGGATTTGGTAGGAGATTGATGATCTCGATAAGATTGATATTCCAATCTTTCGTAAGAACAGAATGGAAGGGGAACAAAGGATTCTATGCGCAGATGTGAAAGATCTATCAATAGAAAGATTCACACTGGAAAGGATCTTCTTAAAAAACATAGTACGGCTTAGCACTAATTCCAGTTTTTTCTTATGTAGTGGAAACGCCTTATAATCTGAAGGCAGTTGTATCAAAGGTAGCTTCCCAGTTTGAGCATGACAATTACGATTGCTTATTTCATTCCATCTCTGCTCCTGGAAACAAATCAAGATCAAGGATGTTAAAAAGACAGAGTGAACCGATAGATCGAAATGCCTTTGACGCATTTCCACTTGCTTCAAGCTTTTCTTTCTAGTTGCTATATTCCCCAATCAAAAGGGAAGAAGGATTAGGATTTCCTTGGCTTTTATTTCGAGGAAGAGGTATATTGGCATCTTCACTAATTGCCCAAAACCCGGCTAACAGGGGTATTCCTGCGTATGAGAACATAGTAATGGAGAAGGTAATTCCCAAAATAGGATTCCTGCAAGCACTTACTCCTATCAAAATGAAAAGCAGCAAGCGGAACTTGAACTTGAAGAGGCGAGGTACAAAAAGAGTACGGTACATAGGAGGTTGGTCTTTCTCAACGTGGTGTATAGCACGCCCCCACCCAATAGCCAATAGGCCGAAAAAAGGATCCAATATGACCACTTAGGTCTACGTTGCCACGATATTGTTCTATGGAAGCGAGCGGTTTAGAAGTTCAGCCCGGTTTTCTCATGGACGGCTTGATTCTGATTGATTGCCTCTTTTTCATGCTTGGAGGTAAAAATGGCTTCTTTCTTTGAGGACTCTTTTGTAATAGAGAGTTGGCTTCCAACATTAAGTCCGTTGTTCCTCAGTAGCTCAGTGGTAGAGCGGTCGGTTGTTAACCGATTGGTTTATTGAAGAAGCTATAGAGTCGATTACTAATATACATGTTCTCGGACGTGGTTTTTGAACAGAATTTCGATAGGCGAGAGGTGTAAGCACCGCGAGGTGTGAAGCGATCTCGTACTAAATGAAACGACTTTCTCTACGATTTCATGTTCACAATCAAACACCAACTCTTCAAGAAAGAGTCGAATCTAAGAATTCAAAAAAAAAAAAAAAGATTGCTCTTGTGACTTGGGATGAACCTTTATTGGTGGAGGAAAGGAATAGCGTTAAGAAATTCTTAATGATATTCAGGCTTCTACTTCTTAATAATTCAAATAAATAGTTCTACTCACATCAAGGGAAACTCTTTATTAACTGAGAAGCTCATTGGCTCGCCTTTGACTCGCTAACTAAGTGTTTAGTTACCATGCCAAAAAGCCCCATGCTGACTTCGTCGATAAGAGCTCTTGGGCAGTGTTCTGGAAAGCGCTCGCTTCGTCGCTTTAAGCGTGACGCGAAGCGAAGCGACACACATTCGCTGCAGTCCAGGAGAAGCGACCTCAGGTAGAAGAAGCGTACGTTTCTATGGCGGAGGCGAGAAGCGGCTCGAAGCGTGAAGCGACTCGAAGCGGTCGCTTCTTCTTTTCTGGACTTTTAATGTCCTGTTTTAAATTTAAAAAAAAAATTTAACATCGGATGCTCCTGCTTTCTGGACATTTCAAATCGCGACTTCTAGGGTTTTTTTTTTCACATTGGCTGCTCCTGCTTCATCGCTGCTTCAACCTTCAGGTACAGGTACGTTTTTTTTTTCTTTCTTCTTCTTCTCTTTTCTTCTTCGGGCTTCTTCTTTCTTCTTCGTCGCCTGCTTCAGGCTTCTTCTCTCTTCTTCTTTCTTCTTCAGGCTAGGTTTTTTGCAGGGATTTTTTCTTCTTCTTTCTTCTTCTTCTTCTTCTTCTTCTTCTTCTCTTTTCTGCTCGATTCAGCTGTCTTGCACTTTTGCTTCTGCTCTGCTTTGCTGCTGTCAGTTTTCAGCAAGCCTTAAAACAGAGCAGCAGCTGCAGATAAGTGAATTATCTTCTAATTTAATACTCTGTTTGATGCTGCTTTATTTTGCTGAGTCAGTGACTGGTGACTGCTTTGTTTTGCTGAATGCTGACTGCTCTAAGCCTCTAATATTGATAGATTTTTTTAAAATCCTAACAGCTATTAAAAATGGGTGACTCGGCTTGGAAATATGGGAGAAAAGTAAGTGATACCAATAAGACAGCAGTTATATGTGTGTTTTGTGACAAGATAACTAAAGGCGGTACCTTTCGTCACAAACAACATATTATTGGTACTTCTAGGGATGCCTCGCGGTGTACAAAATGACCGGAGGATGTGAGGGAAGAAATAAAAAAATATGTCAAAGGAAAAAATGATATAAAACGTCAAATGTTACATCAACCAAATATGACTAATTTTGATGATGATGATGATGATGAAATGGAAGAAGGTGAAGCTGCTGACTTGTCATTTCCTTCAAAATCACAAAAACATTAAAATCTTGTAGAAGTAGAGATTTAGACGAACAAGAAATAGTTGTTGAACCATTAATAACTTTGATTTTGTTTGTCTTATTGTATTTTGTGATATCTATTTTTGGGCTTTTAATTTGAACATTTGCTAATATATTGTCTCTATTTTTGGTCTTTTTTCGTTAAAATTACGCTTCACTTCAATGAAGTGAGCGCTTCGCTTCACGCTTCACGCTTTAAGCGAAGAAGGGCCTTGTCGCTTTTTTCCGCTTTACGCTTCCCTGAACACTGCTCTTGGGAGTCATCAACCTGTTATCCACGGCGTACCTTTGATCCGTTGAGCAAGAGCGGTAGCCGTAAAAGCGGTCTTGAGAACCTTTGCTTGTCAGGTGCACATTCAGCTAACGCCAACCTATACAAGGGATTTCCACCTCCATGGTCATCCGGGGCAACAAGGCACGCGAGCACTCTTGGAGTCGGCATATTATTGGCCACAAATGAGAGAGGAGATCGACGATTGAGAAAAAAAGGCTCCGCGTTCGAACATTGGTTGATCTTATCTTAGCGTGCTAGCCGCTGCTTCATTTCGTTTGGCTTGGGGGAGGGAAACAACAACCGTTTCTATTTCCATTGCTTATCAAAGAAAGAATTCTAGAACCGGAGGACCGGTGTAGCTCGCTTCGCTTGCCGCCTTCGTCTTTCGCCGCTTGGGACTGGATTGAATCCTTAGTTAGAGAGGCTTTAAAGCTTGATGCAGTCAAACTTTACCCTATTTCAAGGTTGCCGCTCGAAATATCCGAAATACAAGATTGTCTTCATGCGAAAGATATCAGTCTATTAAAAAGAGATGACATCCATTAGCTTATTGTCGGCTCTCACTCTGGTTTATCATCTAGAGGCGAGTTGAGCCCCTTGCACCTTTTTCGAGAAATACGAGACATCTAAGTCATACAGAATTATGAAAGCAACAAATCTTTCCTCCTATGTGAGGCTTGGGGTCCTGTCCCTAGGCGACTTGAGTAAAGGGGGAATCTAATCGCGGCTGAAGTACTGATTTTTTTTTTAGAAGATCTACTGAAGTACCAAAGGCGAACGGGGCTCCTGGGCTGGGACGTCTGGCAGAACGCGGAGATGCAGGACCTGTCTTAACTGCAAATGCATTCGCTATTTAATTCCATCTCGTTCTCTCTCCCGATCGAGATATCCCCCATTTCGCCCTTACCAGTCCTACTTAAGACAGACTTTATGCTTTCATCAACTCTTACTAGCCTCCCCCCGGACACGAAAAAGGTCTCTTAGGGGTATCATAAATCTCTATTTTGGGGATCAATGTTGCTGGACTCTACTCCTTTCCCCGGGGCGTTGTATCGAATTAAACCACATGCTCCACCGCTTGTGCAGGCCCCCGTCAATTTCTTTGAGTTTCGGTTGTATCCATCCACCCTTGGAGAAGGGTTTCAATTCTTCTTTCGGAATGCCTTTCTCGAAAGTATATTTTTTCTGGGAACATGGTCAAAGGGACTCCAGCGCAGCAGTAAGAAAAAGTCACTCAGTTAATCGGTGGATCACACACTTGGAGACAGGGCCGCTTCCTTGCCCGAAAGGGCCTAGAAGAGGAAATGATCCCCCCGACACTCAAAACTAGAAGCAGACTTTGTCATTCTTATCCTTCAATGCCAGTGGATAAGTACACTAGGATCAGCCCGTCAATTAGTTAACCATCGCCATATTTTAGTTAATGGTCGTTTTTCTCTATTCCTCTCGTATATCATCGTAACGCCATTAATACTAGGTTTTGAAAAAGACTTTTCATGTCATTCCTATGAGCATCTTTGCATGAATCATACTAACTCCTCAATCTTTCGATTTCGGAGATTAGAGAAGAAGAACTCTGTAACGGCAAAACCTGATTAGCAGCAAAGTACGCTTTTAGTTCTTTTTGCTTTTTTTGAGCTACAACTTTGCCAAGCCGACTAGCATCCGTTTCCACTGTGCATTTTTCGAACAAAGAAGATGACTATAGGATTGAATTCGCTCTTCAAGAAATGGGTCGCTTTCTTTTGAAAAGAGAGGTTTCGCCCTTTCTGGCTCTTCTCCTCCATGGTTCTTCCATTTAGTAATGGAAGTCATCCGTTGTAACTTTCTAAGGGTATGGTTACGAATTCACTTACCCGTATACTATCGCCTTTTACTCTGCTTGCTTCTGACTCCCTATGAGCCCTTACTTTTTTGGAGGGTCGGCCCGGTCCGCCGGAGGACAGAATAGCACTTCTTAGTGACTAGGAGCGGAGAGCCCGTTGCACCTTGTTTTTCTGGCCTATGGCATAATTTTCCAACACTACGTTCCTCGATCTTCAAAGAAAACTGACTCCTCCTACTCCTCCTTCTCTTTCCTTTTTCCATTCCGCCTCCTTCGCTTTGTTCCAATAGAGTCTAAGGCAAAGTTGTTCTCACTTAAGGGGGGATTTCCGCACTAAGATATAGAATGTTAAAAGCACGCTTTTCCCATACTGAAGTCTTACTTCGATCATCGTCTCCGCGCCTCTTAGTCTTTTATTTTAGCCTGCCTTGTGAAGATCTCTCAGGTATCTACGGCAGATTTGATCAGTCTCGTGATGAAGAGAACTTCCGATGTTGAAAGGTATCATCACGACAACTCAATTTTTTCGGTAAACTACTCGGGGCTCCCCATGGTTTAGTAAAAAGGAGGGGATATTTTTTCTTCATACGGGGGTTCATTCATTATGAACTAAAAAGTGGTTGGCTGATTAATAAGGTCTTAAAAACGTCATAGAATTCATGATCGACCATTCCATTTTTTGCTTTCAGCAAGAAGGCGACGTGAATCTCCTAGGTCTTCCCATTCCATTATCTGGCTTATGTTCTTCATGTAGCATTCAGACTGAATGAATGTATGAAATTACGTCGATACTTTCACATATTATGGGTAATGTAGGAGACATCTCTATATTTCACTCGGGGAATCTTTAGAGTTCCCACTACTTAACTTTCAATTCGCCTCTGACCATCAAATAAAATGTGAATAACCCGTCCTCCTCTCTTTGAAAGAAGGGGCACTTTCGGTTCTGTCGGTGCTTGAAACAATTTTGTCTTATCCATATTATTATATCTCTAGAGTCAATAATTTTATATGAGGAACTACTGAACTTAATCACTTGCTGCCGTTACTCTTCAGTTTTCTGTTGAGGTCTATCCTGCAGAGGTACTCAAATTGGATCAGTGATCGATTTCTAGGTTTCGTCGTAAACCTAATTGGTTATTTGCAATTACGTAAATCGATAGTTCAAACGACACTCATAGGTAGGGCATCTCCCATTTTTATAGGAACTTCTGTACCAGAAATGATGGTATCTCCAATTATAGCCCCTCTAGGATGTAAAATATATCTCTTCTCACCATCCCCATAGTGTATGAGACAAATGTATGCATTTCGATTAGGGTCGTATTCTATGGTTACGATTCTACCATATATGTCTTTTTCATTCCGTCGAAAATCGATTTTACTGTATAGACGCTTATGACCTCCCCCTCTATGCCTTGCGGTAATGAGTCCTCTGGCATTACGACCTTTACTACAATGACGCTGCCCATAGATCAAATTATTTCGTGGATTGGATTTCACTTGACTGTCTACGGTTCCATTGCATGTGCTCGGGGTAGAAGTTTTGTATAAATGTATCGCCATGCTGTTAAGTATTTTTATTTAAGTTCTGTTCTTTCTAAGAGGTGGAATAGGAATGAAAACCAAAAAATCGAAAAATAAGGATCAACCCCATAATAACTAAAAGGAAGAGCATGAGACACTTACCAGTTATTCGAATTGGCATTATTCTAACAGCGAAATGACCCAGTTCGATTGGAATAAGAGAGAGAATGCCTCTAAAGAAAAAAGGTGTCATAATAAGTTAGAATTTGTTCTCTCGCTCCTTGCTGGAGGAGCGGCATACCGAAAAAAAGAAAGGATACACCAATGAAGCCGACCATTAATGACTAGTTCGAAGATCATTTAGGTCTGACCCCTTATTTGATCAGACAAAACTTGCTCTTAGAAAGAGAAAAGAAAAGCAAACTCTCAGAAAGACCTCCCCTGGAAAAAATATCGGAAAATCTTCTCTTTCCTTTTCATTACAAACAAAGTAAAGACGCCACTTTTAGCCCTTTCAAGAATGAAGGCCCGCGCGACACTCGGCGTTAACAATCCCAAATCTGAAAATCCTAACCACAGTTTTAATGATAACGGGCGGTGAAAGAATACAAAGATAATGAGGCTTCCATCGCTTAGATTTAGGGTGATAGGGCGCACCACAGATACGCACAAGGGTCCTGGTACTATCCAGGTGCGAAGAACCCCGAAGGTGACTACAATGAGCAGAAATCTCACTCACGGGCATAAACGACGAGCAAACACTCAAACATGAGAGCAAGGGATCACCCAACAAATGGACGAGCTCAAAGGGGGGAGGGAGGCAAGGACCATGCTTTCAGAGACCTAATCCAACCCGGTTCGAATCTTATCTGAACTGCGAGAATAACTGACTAAGCCGTGCCATAAGGGGTCATTGTCCAAATGGAACAGGGCCAAGCCTTTAGGTTGTTTAAGTAGGTTGGGTGACAGATCAGCCATAGGAGTACTCCAGGATATAAACCAGGGAAATAAAAGTGGAGCATACGATGATGCCGCCCGTTTTCATTTCGTGGACGTCCCCCGCAGAGGAAAGGGCTGTAGGTGATGGCGCGTTCTGCTTCTTATCTAGAGAGGGGCGTTCAGCCACTTGACTCTAAGGAGAGGGGTGTCGAAATCGTCTTGGTCAGAGCAAGCCGCCCTATTCTATTACTAGACATAATTGGGAGAAGCTCATCCGAAACTAGAGCTAGAAACGCTTTATTTTATTTCGTGCCCGTTCTTCATTTCCTTCTTCTCGAATCCAAAGGGGACTTCTCGTATTTAGAATCTTTCTGCGGTGTGCTTCATTTACTATTCTTTCGTACTTTCTCTTTTTACCACGCGATAGGTCAGCGAAGCCTGAGCAGGCGCGGAGAAGGAAAGGCCAAACACTTCGGACTAACGGGAATGAGCAACGACAAAATGAGAAGATGAGGTGCCTCGGGGACCCCCATTTCTTTGATTCGCTTGGCCAACAGGCGGGCGGCGTGCTTATCTTGTGTGACAACACTACAGAGCGAGTTGCTCTTCTAGCTGGGCATTTGTGTGACAACACTACAGAGAAAGTGGCGCTTTTGTGTAACATTCTATGGTCTCAACGCCCTTACGAGGTAGTGATGAGTTTCATGCGCTCTAAGCCCGGCCTGCGCGCAGTTAGGAAGATTGGCCGCAGAGTGGTACCACCCACCCTATTTACCACCTATAGGCGGCCGTCCTACAACCACTCGAAAAGGAACTGCAGTGATCTTGAATAGGGATCCTATAGTGACAAATAGAATACCCATAAAAATACCACTAGATCGAGCACCAGTGATTACGTATCCGGTCAAAATCTTGGCTAATTGATCGAAGTGGGTAGCTCCAGTAGACCCATAGATCATGGAACAAATAGGGTGGATAGGCCTAAGCACCACATTACACGTATACACGCGAAAGGGATTTTTTTTAGTGTGTCACAAGCTTACTGCTATATTTTTTTTGTAAAGTTTTTGTAAAAATGAAGAATTAAATTCGATTTTCTCTCCTATTTACTACGGCGATGAAGAATCAAATTATCACTATATTTATTCCTTTTTCTATCTTCTAACTGCAGGATAACCCCAAGGGGTTGTGGGTGTTTTTCTACCAATTGGGGCTCTCCCTTCACCACCCCCATGGGGATGGTCTACAGGGTTCATAACTACTCCTCTTACTACAAGACGCTTACCTAGCCAACGCTTAGATCCAGCTCTACCCAAACTTTTCTGGTTCACCCCAACATTCCCCACTTGTTCGACTGTTGCTGAGCAGTTTTTGGATATCAAATGGACCTCCCTAGAAGGTAATTTTTATGTGTCCGATTTACCCTCTTTTGCAATCAGTTTCGCAACAGCACACCCTCTTCTAGGTAATTGTCCTCCCTTGGACATGATTGAGCGGACTTTCCCTCAGGAATGTTTATTATGGAGGCCAGTGTTGCCTACCCTCGCCTACCTCATCTATATGCATTTCTATTCGCCTGTGCGCGAGATCGGGACTTAAAAAAAGGATTCCTTCCTCTTTTCACTCTCCTAATTTCAATCCTCCTAGAGTATAAAGGCAGCAAGTGAAGTTAGATTTGCACCTATTTGTATCTATTTAGTGATTAGCCCGCTAGTTTCTTTGATCCAGCTTGATGCACTATCTCCCTTCAATCCTTTAAGGGAAATGCGACAAAAGAAAAGGAAGGAAAATCCATGGACTGACCCCATCATCTCCACCCCGTAGGAACTACGAGATCACCCCTGGATGCCGAACTCCCCCAAATACAAGGGAGCGGGCACTGCTCTCAGCCTGTCGTAACCTTCCGTCATCGTTAGAATCCGGGGGCGGGTCAAATTACATAAAGAGGTAATGAATATGAGCGCAATTGAAATTCCTGGGGAGTTATACATTTGTGTATTGATAAGACCGTTTACTATTTCTTGAAGCTCAATCTCTCCCCCGGATAAACCATATAGCCAAGAGAAACCATGAACCAGAATAGAAGAGTTTGCCCCACCCATGAGTAAATATTACATAGTAGCCTCATAAGACCGTACACTGGTCAGTTTTGAGCTGTCGAGTGACATTTCTCATTTTCTTTGACCGTAATCTTACCAACGGAAAGAAAAAAGTTTTGATTCTCGACAGGGAATCCCTATAACATTCTAATGAAAAACCAGCAACTTCTTAGGAGTAGGTTTTGGCTTGCCCCCCTCCTTAGAGTCAAGTGGTTGGATCGCTCCCACACCTGTAGCATTCATGATCGGCCTCCTCAACTGGTTTCTCTAGAATTACTATGGAATTACTATATATAGAAAAGAAATCTAGTAAGAAACTAACCCCACGTGAGTTGGTATTTATAAACCAGTTACATCAGTATACCCTGGGTGAAGGGAATCTATGAGAGAAGGTTCTCGAAACGGGTTACGATGCCTTACTTCATTCTGTGGCGGTTTTCAAGCTAGCACCCGTTCAACATATCATCTCGCTCGATTCAAAACCACGGTTTGAAAATTACTGATTGGCTCTATCTATAAAGATTTTGGCTCGCACCAAACTAAAAAAGAATAAGTTTCTAATTTTCGAAATCATATGGAGATGTTGGCACAAGAAGGCGAACTCTCATTATATATCAATCTTTTGCTCTGGCTGCTATTGACTTGACGATATCTCTAGAAAAGATTTTAAGTTCAATTCATTTTTTTTTCTATCCACCCGGACCAACAAGCTTACGAAATGAAGGAAGAGGAGACCCTTCTATTATAAGTTGAAAGCGAAGTCGTAGCCAATGCTGGATTAATCGTATTCTTGGCCGGAGCAATGAACCTATTTGAAGCGGCCCATTTTGTACCAGAGAAGCCGTCAGACTTAACATTGATTGAAACAGCTATTGGAGAGACGGCAACAGGTCAGACCTGCAAGCACCGGGTAGTATGCAGCGGCAGTTTTCACGGTTGCTTGCAAGAGGTGGCGATCGGAAGAATCGTACTACCGCTGTCGATGCCGGTGCTTCTTGCACAGCCTTTCGCTTACTTCTCTGGAGTCAACGTTGCCGCTTTTTCCGTCACAGAAATTACTTGCTATGCCTGGGTCAAGGAGACTCGATTTGGTAAAATCACAATAATTCAAAAAGGTAAACATTAAGATATAACAATTGTAATGTCATAAAACACGAAAAATTATTACATTGTTTCGAATTACAAAATATTTTTAAAATATCGCTCGATAAAATTTTGTTGATTCTTATTTTCATTTTAACTTTAAAAATCACAAAATATATTAGCAAATGTGCATCCTACTTCAATTCAAAAAAGATTAAGAAATAAAAATATTTTTTATTTTATTAGTAGTTAAATAAAAATTAATTATGAGATTATTATGATTTATATATATGACATATATTATCAGTTAAAAAGTACACATGGTTATTCTATTTTAATTGATAAAGCGAGATTAAAAAGAAGAAGATTATTTCTCACTTTTTTTATTAGTTAAAGAACTTTTAAAAGCAAAGAAATAAGAAAAGGGTCCTTTTAAAATAATACTTTATTAAAAAAATAATATATTTAAAAAAAATATTTAATAGAAAAAGGGTATTTTTAACAGTATGAGCATTTTTGGACCAAACTATTGACAAAAGGGGCATTTTTAGACCAAAACATTGACGGCAAAAGCATTTTTGAATCAAACTATTAATTAAGGGTATTTCTGTTTAATTTCACATAATTTAAGACCATTTTTGACCATTTTCCCATATATATATAAACTAAGAATACTCCCTCTAGAAGATTTGCACAAAGCTTTTCTTACTTAAATTCGTAAGACCTAGATGAAGTATAATCATCGAGAATTAATTTGAAATCTACTCAAAATAAGGACTTTGTCTGCTTCTCAAGGTTTATACTTCATCTAGGTCTTACAAATTTAATTAAGAAAACTTCTGTGCAAATCTTCTAAAGAGAGTATTTTTAGTTTTTATATATATACTAGATTCAAAGGTCCATGCTTGTATTAAAATTAATATTAATCAAACTATAATATTTATACAAATTATTTGTATTAATATTTCTATATTGAGATAATTTATAATTTTTATTCTTTTAATTAGTGGTCTTTAATTAGTTGTTGATAATATTATTTTTATTTGTATTTCATTTTTTAAAATATTAATTTTATTATATTCAAACAATGAAATAATAAATTTATCACTTTATTTGTTGTTTCTTGAGAGATATAAAAAATTAATATTGGACAAGCAAAAATAAGCATAGGGATACTAAGTAATCAATTTTCAAGCGTCAGAATAAAAAGGAGTAGAAACTATGTGATAAATTATCTTTTGATATTTTAAATCGAATCCTGAACATATATTTTATCGGCAAAAATTAGAATTTTTTAAGCAGATATTATTTTTAAAAAAATTTGTTAATCGGAGCAAAAAAATCAAGATTATCCCTTATGAAGACTATTTTTGTTATACTATTTTTACTTATCCACTATATCAAAAATAAATATTTAGTCTTACTTGTTCAATGCAAAAATCAAAAAATAATTTATCACGTAGTTTTAATTTACTCTTGTTGTTAACTATAGTTATTTCTTGAAATACTGAATTTGTAAATTTAAATTCACACCTGATGGCCAAAATGCCCTTTAGGTGGCAAGCTAGCAAGACAACTAAGAGGTGCTTACAGCTTGAAGCTTCTACATATTTTATGAAAAAAAATTAACTACACACCTGTAACTCAAAATCACCGTGAGATTCAAGCTCAAATTTATGCAAGTTACTCCTGCACAATCTGCCTTCCTACCTTAAGATCACTGAAGCAAGCAAACAATTGAAACATCAAGTAACCATGTTTAATGTGCGAAAAGTTTGCGTTGTATGATTTTGTAAGCCGATTATGATTCCGCAAACTCACCAAGTATGTGTGGAGGATGATGAACAATAGCTATGGTGATTATATCCAATGGGTAGAACTTTGAAATGCTTAAAACAATAAAATTGAGTTAGTAAAAAATTGAAAATTTGAGTTATGGGATGTGACCTAGGTTGGGAGTGAATTGGGTATGCATAAATAATGTATATGGATAGCTTAAAATGGGGAAGTCTGAGTACCCAAATTGAATCAAGTGTTTACCTAGACAACTAAACAAAATAAAGATGAGGGCAGGCTACACGAGTCTTCCTAAGACTAGTGGTTTCATACCATGACTCGTTGGGACTGTCCCAGGTGAATAAAAATGTAAGTGTTGGTATGAATCCTAGTACGATTTGTAGGATCCCACTATGAATTGTACCTAGTGATCGTACCATGAGGTAGTTAGGGTAAAAATCCAAAGAAGATTGTATGACCCTGCCTTGGACTTGTGAAAACAAAGTACGATCCGTAACATGAGTCATACAAAAACACAGAACAACACAATTCAGAGAATCCCTCTGTATGAATCTTAGTACGAACCGTACCATCATGGTGCAATTCATATCTAAGAGTCGTGACAGGACTGTTGTAAACCACGAGTCTTAGTACAAGTCATACCACCATTGTACGACCTGTACTGTAGAATCATGGAAAACTTCAGGGGGTATTTTTCTTGCTTTCTTTTTCTCAGATCATACATACGAACCATTTTTCCCCACAAGTACAATGATGATGAAGAAAAGAGCAACAAAATCTGCCCAAGACAAAAAAGCTAGAGCGGATATAGCTGCTCGGACGGCATTGAGAGATGAGCCCTCCGAATTTGATCAAGTAGGCAACTCCCCAAGTGATTCGATGGAGGAGTACAGAGTTGAGATATCAGACACTGATGAGCCACGGACCACTAGGGATCAAGCAAAGGCACAAGCAGAAAAAACTTCTTCCTCTCCGATCTCTGCTCCTGTCACGACTCGAATGTATACCCGGATCATAGACACGGGACAAGGGACCCCAAGAGACCCCAAGTCGATTCATGGCACATGGATACAACTAATATCATTCAAATAAGCAGAATGATAATCATAAAAACATAGCGGATACGTAATTATAGCAAAACATAGGGAAATACTGGACATATACATAAACTTAGCACTACTTCCTGTTTGAAAGCCTCTACTACATTAGATGGATTGATGGGACAACATCCCCAACTAACCCGAACAGTACATCATGCATATACCATACTCCGTAAGAAAATATAAGGCTCAAGGCTTTCAAATCATTCATAAAGCGTTCATAATTGTAATCGAAAGTAAACTCTATCAAAACATAACTTGAACCAATAACATAGATATAACAATGCATAAAACATGCGAAACAGTGGGAGGACTCATCATAACCGATACCATCATCGTATAGCCTTTCATGATGCCCCACTATCTCGCTCAAGTGGGCAGAGTCGACCCTGGCTTGCCAGGCGGGAGGGTCGTGCATTAGGCATGATATCACATTTGAGGGGATAATTATTAATACATCATATCATTAGAAACCCACGGTGGCACATGGTTATGAGACACCGACGTAGTCCTTTGAACGCCGGACTGCTTGGTGTTGGACACGGCTTCCAAAAACATGTATATAGGCTCATACGTAAATCAATAACATCCTCATAAAGATTCATTGGCTAAAATATAACATTTATCATCATTGATCCCCCTTTAGAACATGTTTATCCAAGAATCAAGGCCCTTTTCATCGGCCAACACCATAATAAATTATGTAATTCGTTCACAAATCATAAATCATAACTTCAACATGTGGGCATGGCCCAATACTTTGACATACTCAATTCTTTCAAAAATATGCTCATAAACATGGTAAATTGAAATCATATTTTTCCATCATCAATAAACTCAAACTATTGAATATTCATCATAAATCATAACTTTCATGAACCTTCATCAAATGGGCATTTTAGATTTAAAAGAATAAAACATGATTTTGAAGAAAATGATATATAACATGTCCATAATTCGTAATTCAACAATTATAACTCAATTAAATCAAACCCATAAAGAGGAATCACATTTTCATGCATTTGGGTAAAACCCCATGGAATTTAATGGGAGGATTCATGATAAAATTCAAAATTTGAGCATGGGTGTGAAAGGAGTCACCCATTCTAAAACCCTACATAGAATGGATTGATTTTGAGGTTCCTTGAATACCCACCAAGAAATTGATGAAAATTTGGGGAAGAAGTCCTTGAACCTCCCAAAATCTCTCTCTAAGATTTTGCATGAGAATGGGCATGCATAAAGGACTTAACTCATCTTATCATAATCGGAAAATATCCAAAACGACGTAGTTTTAGGGTCTTAAAATGTGGAAAAATTGAAAATTCCCTTAGAATTATTTTCCTGAAAACTATTCCGGACAGACCAACGACCGACCGAACGGGTCGTTGCACCAAACCATGACTCGTTGCATCGAGTCGTTGGATCCACTGCCCCATGACATCCTCAGATTCTTCCCACGAGTTGTCAGGATGAGTCGTTGTTCAATCAACGATCATTGGATCGTCCGCTGTCAACTCCTTGACCAAATCTAACTTTCCTTTCCACGAGCCTCACCACGACTCGTGGTGGCATCCAAAGATTCGTGGTCTTCATCCATTGTATGCATTGGAATTCTCAACACTCAAACAACGACTCGAAATAACGGGTCATTGCTTCTCACCACGAATCGTGGGATGCCCCGTTGTTTCCCCCTCAGCCCAAGATCAGTCCTTCCAACGACTGGTAACAACGACTCGTTGTTCCTAACAATGAGTCATTACACCGTCCGTTGTCACCACTGCTTCCCTGAACCCCCATTCCAAGACTGCTTTTGACGACTCGTGGTATCCACCCACAAGTCGTTGACTCGCTCATCCTGTGATGTTTTTTCCAGTTTTCTACACTTTTCAAATTCAACTCCTGGGTTTATTCTTAGGTCTTTCCAGGGTATTACAATATCACCCCCTTGGAAACATTCATCCTCGAATGCGGGAAACAAGCAGCAAACAGAAACATACAATTTACAGCCATATGCTGACCATTTTAACCGAAATTATTTTCATAGAATGACTACCTCCAAATAAAACCATATAGTTGAACTAATCTCACACTTCACATACACATTCATACATAGAAAAGGAACTTGCACACATGAACTGAATATGAAAACTAGCTAGAGTCATAGGCAAAACTGATACCTGAAGTCAGAACCGAGCCGGTAGAGAACAGATGTGGATATCTACCCATCATATCTGCTTCGGCTTCCCATGTAGCTCCCTCAACATGCTGATTTCTCCATAAAACTTTAACCGAAGATACTTCTTTATTTCTCATCTTCCGAACCTGATGATCTAAGATTTCAACGGGAATTTCTTCATAACTGATGTTGTCTTTTACCCCAATGCTGTTTACCGGGACTACCAAGGCTGGGTCACCCAAACACTTTTACAAAAGCGACACATGAAACACCAGATGAACTGAAGATAATTTTAAGGGCAATTCCAACTCATACGCCACCTTACCAACTCCTCCTCACAACCGGGTAGGGGCCAACATAGCGAGGATTGAGTTTCCCTCTCTTCCCGAACCGCATGACTCCCTTCATGGGAGATACCTTTAGAAATACCCATTCGTCCGCATTAAACTCCAGATCCCTTCTCCTCACATCAGCATACTATTTTTGATGACTCTGAGCAATTTTTAACTGGTCCCTTATCAACTAATCTTTCACCATCGCCTCATGACCTAAATCTGGCCCTATCATAGCTACCTCACCAACCTCAGACCATCCGATGGGAGATCTACACCTTCGCCCATAAAGAGCCTTGAACGGTGCCATTTGGATACTGGAGTGATAGTTGTTATTATAAGAAAACTCAATTAAGGGAAAATTATCATCCCAACTACCTTTAAAATCCATAACACATGCCCTCAACATGTCCTCAAGAGTTTGGATTGTTCATTCCGCCTATCCGTCCGTTTGCGGGTGGAATGCTATGCTAAGCTTAATCTGGGTCCCAAGTCCCTTCTGAAAAGAACGCGAGAATTGAGAAGTGAACTGAGTACCTCAGTCAGAAATAATAGACAAGGGAACTCCATGAAGTCGAACCAACTCCCGAATATACAACTTTGCATAATCATCCGCTAAATCCGTGGTTTTGACCGGTAGGAAGTGTGCAGCCTTAGTTAACCTGTCTACCACCACCCAAATGCAGTCATAGTGTCGGCGAGTATGAGGTAGGCCTGTAACGAAATCCATATTTATTTCCTCCCACTTCCAAGTGGGAATGCTAATATCTTGAAGTCCCCTCCGGTACTTTGATGCTCGACTTGCACTTTCTGACAGTTTGAACATTTAGCTACGAACTCTGCAATATCCTTCTTCATACCATCCCACCAATAAATTTCTGGCAAGTCCCGATACATCTTCGTAGATCCTAGATGGATAGAATATCTAGTACCATGTGCCTCATGCAATATCCAAACTCTCAAGTTATCAACGTCTGGAACACATAGTCGACCTAGTATCGTAACACACCATCTCCCTCTTGGGAGAAAACCTCCACCTTTTGATTCCGCACTGCTTCCTTCAGCTTTTTCAAAGTTAGATCCTCATCTTGCTTAGATTTGAAATCAACCACTGAGGATGATTCTGACCCATTTTGCACAATAACACCGCCATCAGTCGAGTCGATCAATCTAAATCCTAGTCTTGCAAGTCGGTGGATATCCTTCACCAACTCCTTCTTTCCCTCATCCACGTGGGACACACTCTCTATAGAGAGCCTACTAAGTGCATCCACAACCACATTGGCCTTGCCCAAGTGGTAAAGGAAACTCATGTCATAGTCCTTGAGTAACTCCAGCCACCTCCTTTGCTGAAGATTTAGATCCTTCTGTGTGAACACATATTGCAAGCTCTTGTGATCCATAAATACATCCACATGGACCCCATACAAATAACGCCGCCATATCTTCAATGCAAACACCACTGCGGCCAACTCAAGATCATGGGTCGGGTAGTTCTTTTCATGAACTTTCAGCTGTCTCGAGGCATATGATATTACCTTCCCATGCCGCATCAACACACATCCCATTCCAACTCTCGAAGCATCACAATATACAACAAAGCCTTCAGTACCCTCGGGCAAAGTCAACACTAGTGTTGAAGTGAGTCGGGTCTTCAACTCGTGGAAGCTTCTCTCACAAGCATCCAACCATTGGAACTTCACCTTTTTCTAAGTCAACCTCATCAATGGGGCTGAAATTGATGAAAGCCCTCAACAAACCTTCGGTAGTAGCCTGCTAAGCCCAAGAAACTCCGAATTTCTGAAGGATTCACCGGTCTAGGCCAATTCTTCATCGCCTCAATTTTCTAGGAATCTACCCTTATGCCTTCGCTTGATACCACATGACCTAGAAATGCCACCAAGTCTAGCCAAAATTCGCACTTACTAAACTTTGCATATAGCTGACGATCCTTGAGGGTCTGAAGTACTACCCTCAGTTGAGCGGCATGCTCCTCCTCGCTCTGTGAGTATATCAAGATGTCATCAATGAACACAATCACGAACATGTCCAAATATGTCTTGAACACCCTGTTCATTAGATCCATAAAAGCTGCAGGGGAATTGGTTTGTCCGAAAGACATAACAATTACTTCGTAGTGACCATACCGAGTCCTGAAAGCGGTCTTTGGGATGTCACTCTCCCAAAACCTGAGCTGGTGATACCTGGACCTGAGATCAATCTTGGAGAAGCACTTGGAACCCTGAAGCTGGTCAAGTAAATCATCGATCCTGGGTAAGGGGTACCTGTTCTTGACGGTAACCTTGTTCACTGCCGATAGTCAATACACATGCGAAGGGAACTGTCCTTCTTTCGAAAAAAAAGAATTGGTGCACCCCATGGAGACTGGCTCGGTCTAATGAAGCCCTTATCCAACAGATCCTTTAACTGATCCTTCAATTCTTTTAGTTCAGCTGGGGCTTTCCTATAGGGAGGAATAGAGATAGGTTGCGTATCGGGTAATAGATTAATACTAAAATCAATTTCCCTCTCCAGAGGAACACCGGGCAAATCATTAGGGAACACCTCCAAATATTCGCACACCACCGGAACTGACTGAATAGTTGAGGTCTCAGACTCCACATCCTTAACCCTAACTAGGTGGTACATGCAACCTTTAGAGATCATCTTCCTAGCCTTAAGATAAGAAATAAACCGACCTGCTAGTACCACCGAACTACCCTTCAACTCCAACACTGACTCACCCAGAAAACGAAATTCCACCGTACGGGTCCTACAATTAATCGATGCATAACATGCAAACAACCAATCCATGCCAAGAATAATGTCAAAGTTAGTCATGGCATATTCTGCAAGGACTGCGGAGGTCACCTTATGCAACCCAGTGATCGGGCATTCTCTATAAACTCATCTAGCTATGACTGAATCACCAACAGGGGTCGAAACTGAAAACGGTTCTGACAGGGACTCGAGACTAACTCCAAGGCTACTAGCAATGTAAGGAGTCATGAAAGACAAGGTAGCTCCCAGATATTGCAAGGAATATACATCAATATGAAAAACACGCAACATGCCAGTGAACACATCTGGCGAAGTATCCTGCTCCTGGCGCGAGGCAAGAGCATAGAATCGATTTTGGTGCTGTCCGCCACTTCCACTAGTTGATGCTCCCTATGGAGGTGAACGGGATGGAGCTGCTGCTGTCCTGGTGGCTTGTGCATGACCCCTATCATCACCCTATCTAGCATATGGACATGCTCGACGCATGTACCTTGATCTACCACACCCATAGCACAAATCTGAACCGAGTAGGCACTCCCCGACATGACTCTTGCCGCACTTCCCACAGGTTGGGGAGGTATACTCTAACTGGGTGCCTCTCTGATCCCTCGATCCTGAAGCCATGCTCCTTTGATCACCCCTGGGTCTAGATGGAACACTAGCTAATAATGGTGCTGGGGCTAGTGATTTCTGCTGAAACTATGGATGGTAGCCACCGCCAGACCTCTGATGCAAAAACCCACGGCCATCCATCCGAGCCCTCTTTGCCTCCCTCTCCCTTGCATGAGCTGCCTTCATCTGCTGGGCGTACAACACTATGCGAGGAAAGTCCATATCCTGGTAGAGCATAGAAATCCTGCAGTCCTTGTCTAGATAACTAGCCACACCATGAATGAATCAACTCACCCGTGCCCTCTGATCTATCACTAACTCTGGAGCATACTTTGACAGACGAGTGAACTCAAGTGAATACTCCAGCACTGTCATCTTCCCCTGCTTGAAGTTCACAAACTCAGCTTCCTTCAATTCCCTCATCTCCCAAGGGAAGAACCTGTCAAGAAAAGCCATGTGGAACTCATCCCAGCTAATAGGGCCCGCTCCCGTTGCCCTGTTGTCCTTCTATTGCTTGTACCAAATGCGAGCGACCTCTTTTAGTTGATAAGAGGCCAAGTCAACACATTCCCCATTTGTCACCCCCACAACCTAAGTGACCTTCAAGATCCCTTCAATGAACTCGTGTGGATCCTCGTCCACCGTTGATCCTGTAAACTCAGGAGGATTCATCCTCAAGAAGTCTCTAATCTGAGCCACACTGCATTGCCATTCTATAGGATCTGCGCAATAGCTTGCTAGTTGACTTGAGCGGTCAAGGCCTGTGCCAACATCTGAATGGCCACTTGAAACTCAGTGTGGCTGGCTCTGGTGCCTGAGGCTCTTGAAAAGGTGGGGCTTGCTGATGCCCATGGCCATTTCCATATCCATGGCCTTCGTCATTTCCATTCCTCCTTCCGTTCATTCTCCTAGGAGCCATAATTCTGCAATCGTGAATCGCACGAATTAGAAGGGTAGAGAGACTTCTCATTGCACGACATAGAACATGAAAGAAGGGAACATTTTCTAAACATCTTGTAGCCTCTTCGTCATAGGTGTGGCGTGCTTCACACTCATGAGAAAGACTACTTAATGCGGCTCTCAGAGACCCTAGGACACTTCAAACCTATTGCTCTGATACAAAGTTTGTCACAACCTGAACGTACACTCGGATCATAGACACGGGACGAGGGACCCCGAGAGACCCTAAGTCAACCCATGGCACATGCATACAACTAATCTCATTCAAATAAGCGGAATGATAATCATAAAAACATAGCAGATACATAGCATAACATCGGGAAATACTAGACATATACATAAACTGAGCACTAAATCCTGTCTGAAAGCCGCTACTACATAAGATGGGCTGATGGGACAACATCCCCAATAACCCGAACAACACTGAAACATAAGATAACATAAGAGTCTATCAAACAGTCCTCGGAACACGAGGACTCACCAGTAATCTAAGAGTGTAATATGAGATGGACTAAAGATGAGGATGAACTTGAGATTCGGACCTTGTATCATGAAACGATACAGCATAGAAAACATGCGGTCAGTACATGGAATGTACCGATTATGCAAGGTAAGTAAAATGGGAATTTAAAAGTAAAATAAAACTCATAAGTAAACGTAGGAGAAGGACATCATGCATATACCATACTCCATAAGAAAACATAAGGCTCAAGGCTTTCAAATAATTCATAAAGCATTCATAATTGTAATCGCAAGTAAACACTATCAAAACATAACTTGAACCAATAACATTGATATAACAATGCATAAAACATGCGGAACAGTGGGAGGACTCATCATAACCGATACCATCATGGTAGAGCCTTTCATGATGCCCCACTATCTCGCTCAAGTGGGCAGAGCTGACCCTGGCTTGCCAGGCGAGGGTCGTGCATTAGGAATGATATCACATTTGAGGGGATCATTATCAATAAATCATATCATTAGAAACCCACGGTGGCACGTGGTTATGAGACACCAGCGTAGTCTTTTGAACACCGGGTTGCTCGATGCTAGACACGGCTCCCAAAAACATGCATATAGGCTCATACATAAATTAATAACATCATGCATTTAGATTCATTGGCTAAAATATAACATTTATCATCATTGATCCCCCTTTAGAACATGTTTAGCCAATAATCAAGGACCTTTTCATCAGCCAACATCATAATCGATAAATCATGTAATTCGTTAACAAATCGTAAGTCATAACTTCATCATGTGGGCATGGCCCAATACTTTGACATACTCAGTTCTTTCAAAAATATGCTCATAAACATGGGTAACTTGAAATTATACTTTTCCATCATTAATATACTCAAAATATTGAATATTCATCATAAATCATAACTTTCATGAACCTTCATCAAATGGACATTTTAGATTTAAAAGAATAAAACATAAAAATGATATAAAACCTGCCCATCATTCGTAATTCAACAATTAGAACTTAATTAAATCAAACCTATAAAGAGAAATCACATTTTCATCCATTTGGGTAAAACCCCATAGAATTTAATGGGAGGATTCATGATAAAATTCAAAATTTGAGCATGGGTGTGAAAGGATTCACCCATTCTAAAACCCTACATACTTGGGAATGGATTGATTTCAAGGTTCCTTGAATACCCACCAAGAAAATTAATGAAATTTTGGGGAAGAAGTCCTTGAACCTCCCAAAATCTCTCTCTAAGATTTTGCATGAGAATGGGCATGCATAAAAGACTCAACTCATCTTATCATACAAAAAAAATATCCAACGACATAGTTTTAGGATCTTAAAATGTGGAATATTCGAAAGTGTCCTTAGAATTATTTCCCTGAAAACTTTTCCGAACGGACCAACGACCAACCCAACGGGTCGTTGCACCAAACCTCGACTCGTTGCATCGAGTCATTGGATCTACTGCCCCATGAAATCCTTAGATTCTTCCCACGACTCATTAGGATGAGTCTTTGTTTCAATCAACGGATTGTTGGACCATCCGTTGTCAACCCCTTGACCAAATCTGACTTTCCTTTCCACAAGCCTCACCACGACTTGTGGTGGCATCCAACAAGTCGTGGTCTTCATCTGTTGTATGCACTAGAATTCTCAACCCTAAAACAATGACTAGAAACAACGGGTCATTTCTTCTCACCACAAATCATGGGATGCACCGTTGTTTCCCCCTCAACCCAAGTTCAGTCCTTCCAACAACTGGTAACAACGACTCGTTGTTCCTGACAATGAGTCATTGCACCATTCATTGTCACCACTGCTTCCCTGAACCCCCCATTCCATGACTTCTTTCAACAACTCGTGGTATCCACCCATGAATTATTAAGTCACTCGTCCTGTGATATTTTTTCCAATTTTCTACACTTTTCAAATTCAACTCCTGGTTTATTCTTAGGTCTTTTCGGGGTATTACAGCTCCCCATTCTAAAGAGGGAGCAGAGGAACAGGTTCAAGGTTCCCAGATTGACTGTAATGATAATGAGGAGTCCGAGGAGGCCCAGTACAGAGATGGAAATAATGAGGCAAGGTCTAAAGAAGGAGATGACAGAGAGGAAATTAAGCAGACCCCACCTACAGGAAGGCATACTATGAGATGACAAGTGATAGGGCAAAGGAAATTCATGAGCAGGGGCATGGCACTCACGTCCAATCAACACCCCAGGCGCAGTATCTAAGAAGAATCACAGATCCTCATAAGTTTCTTGAATGGTGTTGAGGACACAAAGTGGATCTTTACCTTCTATGGGTCGAATGGATGGTGATGTGCTATGAGTTTACAGCATTTTTGATGCTTAAAAATAGAAAAATAGCATGGACTTAGGTATGTATATACGGATATGAGATTTTTTTACTTTTTTTTCAGGGAAAATAGGTGTTGGAGTGAGAATGTGCAAGAGCTGAAGAAAAGTGTAGAAAATCAGCCAAGTACTGATCTCAATACGATCCGTATTGAGACTCGTGGAAAAGCTCAAAAGACTGGAATAATGCAAAGGTAAAGTAAGAATCTCAGTACGAGTCGTATAAAGCTGGTATGAGCCATAACTGGAGTCATGGAATTTTCAGAGAAATTTGCACAATTGAAGTCTCCTGATACCGGTAGCAACTAAAAATCGTATCATCTACCTACGACCCATACCAAGAGCCGTGGAAAGCTTCAGCAATTTTTGTGACTTGGCAGGACTTATAATACGACAAGTTGTTATGAGCCATAGGAGCAAGATACGAGGCATACCAAGACACTCGTAGAAATCTTCAAAAGATGCTAAAGTTCTCAGAACCAAACCACGACTGGATTGTATGACTCGTGGGATCATGTTACAAGTCGTAACAAATGCCAACACTTAGCCAATTCTGCAGAATCCAAGGAATTTACAAGACAAGGCACGACCCGTACAATCCTGTTATGGGTCGTATGATAAGTCGTAGGATATGTCGGCGCTAGATTTGGTTATTTCCCTATTAACTTAGGAAAAGGATTTTACTGTCTGTGTAAATACTTTTTATGTTTCTTTTAGTAAATAGACGGTCAGAATTAGTTGATTGCCAATTATTATCAAGTTTGTAATTAGTTTTTGACAACATTATCGAGAAACTCTTGAGATCATAACTTGGATTTCTCAATTTTTCTTGAATTTGTTCATCATATTTTCTTGCAATATTTGAAGAATGTTTTCTTTCAATCATCGTTGTAAATATTTATTATGTGTTTGCCTATTAGTGCTAAATATAATCTTACAATCTTGAGAGGCTAAAACCTCCACAACTAGAGTTGTGGGAACCATGGTGGATTAATGATCTAGGGTTACACAAAGTGATTCAAAACCAATATGGAACACTTGTATTGTATTCTCTTTGTCTTTAATGTTTCTTAACGAAGCGCAACACTAAGACTTTCCCGAATTCTTTACCTACTTGAACCTAGAGAATTTGAGATTAGGAAAAGAGAATTACAACAAAGCCTTAATTTTTATGATCACTGTATAACTTGAGTTGCGGTTACAGGATAGTTAATTTGGGAAAAATTAATAACAGTTAACTTGAAATCGCTCATGAGACCTAATTCGGTGATTGAGTATAGTCATCCAATAGGGACGAATCAGTCGTCTAGATGAACGCTAGTTATCAGTTGTACAAATAAGCAATGGGATTGATCATGAGTGTAAACCCAGAGTAGTTATATACCCATGGGGAACACTTTCCCTAGTTAATTGCAAATCTTGATTAACAACTGCTTTTTATGCTTGTTTTACGATTGTTTTTCTATAAACCCCCCAATTTGGAGATAACACACCAAAAAGCTTAAATACCATTATTAGTCTAGTTCTTACCATATTCCCTTTGGGTTCATTCCCAACCTCTTTGTTGGGTTGTTTATTGACAATGTCCGCTTCATACTTTGTCAGGAGTGTGAGTTTGAGTGTTATCAAAAAGTGGTGCCGTTGCTGGGAAATACGACTAAGATTAGAGTAATTACTTGTGTTTAACTTTGGTCACAGTATTGAAAAGGCACAAAAAGGAAATCAAATCGATCACAGCTGACATCAATGTGATCCCTCCAGGCATATGCACTCACAAAATCCAGCTCGAGCCGAATTGTGTATCCAACATTGAGCATCAGTGATGACTGAACCCACCGATGCAAGAAGTAGTGAAGAAGGAGATTATCAAGTGGCTAAACACTTGTGAGTCTACCCCATTACAGATAGTAAGTGGGTGAGTCTGGTACAATGTGTGCCAAAGAAAGGTGGGATCACAATTGTGCCTAATGAGAAAAATGAGCTGATACCGACAAGACAGTCACAGGTTGGCGTGTATGTATGTATTATCAAAATCTCAACCACTAGACCCAGAAGAACCATTTTTCGATGCCATTCATAGATCAAATGCTTGACAGGTTGGCAGGTAGAGGATAATACTATTTCCTTGATGGTTATTTGAGGTACAATCAGATCACTATAGCCCCAGAAGACCAAGAGAAGAACATCTTCACTTGCATGTACGGAACATTTTCTTTTCGAATAATGCCCTTTGAGTTGTGTAATGCACCAGCCACATTCTACCATTGTATGATGTCAATATTCTCAGATATGGTGGAGGATACCATCGAGCTATTATGGATGACTTATCAATTGTGGGTGAATCATTCAAAACTTGCCTTTAGAATTTGGGCAAAGTGTTGAACAAATGTGAAGAAACTAATCTGGTCCTAAATTGGGAGAAATGTCACTTCATGGTCAAAGAATGAATAGTGCTGGGTCACAAAATCTCTGAAAAGGGGATAGAGGTGGACAAGGAAAAAATTGAAATAATAGTAGGTTGCGACTTCTTATTTCTGTAAAAAGGGTCAGAAGCTTTTTAGGGCATGCAGGATTCTATAGGAGGTTCATCAAGGACTTTTCAAAGACTGCACAACAATTATACAAACTGCTTGAGAAGGAGGTGAAGTTTGTATTTGATGAGGTATGTCTGAAGGCCTTTGAGTGCCCGAAGGAGAAACTCACCACTGCTCCTATTATTATAGCTCCAGATTGGTCTCTTCCATTGAGGTAATGTGTGATGTTAGTGGGGTGGCCCGTGGTGTTGTCTTGGGACAATGGAGAGCAATGCTTTTTCACCCTATATATTATTCTAGTAAAACACCTAACACAACCCAAAAGAACTACACTGTCACTGAACATGAGCTCCTAGTAGTGGTCTTTGCATTTGAAAAGTTTTGGGCATACTTTCTTAAAACTAAGGTGATTGTCCATACAGACCATGCTTCTTTGAGGTACCTAATGTCTCAAATGGATGCTATATCCAGGATGATCAGATGGGTGTTGTTGCTCCAAGAATTCGAGTGTGAGGTGAAATATTGGAAAGGAATTGAAAATCAAGTAGTTGATCACTTGTTTAGATTGGAATCTCAAGCTACAGCGAGAGAGGAGATTGATACATGATGCTTTCCCAGATGAACAGGTATTAGCTGTATCTCAAGACTTGATTTCTTGGTTCATGGACTATGAAATTATTTGGTCAGGGACATGATCCCAATAGATATGGCACCCCAACAAAGGAAGAAGTTCTTATTTGATGCTTGAAGATACTATTGGGATGAACCATACTTATTCCGCATTTGTGCAGATGGGTTAATTCGAAGGTGTGTACCAAATGTAGAGATGTTGAGCATCCTAGAGGCTTTCCACTCATCCCAGGTTGAGGGTCATCATAGGTTATCGGAACTATGCAAAAAATTATGCGATGTAGGTGTTACTAGCCCTCTATTCACC
Source organism: Datura wrightii (assembly GCA_035772735.1). Taxonomy (NCBI): domain Eukaryota; kingdom Viridiplantae; phylum Streptophyta; class Magnoliopsida; order Solanales; family Solanaceae; genus Datura; species Datura wrightii. The sequence goes on from JASDFA010000007.1 coordinate 107,277,819, forward strand.
AAGATGCTTATGATTATCCAAGGCATCTGATCAGTGCCAACGACAAGGTGGAATTACTCGCAAGCATGAGCTATCATTGACCCCTATCTTGGATGTTGAGTTATTTTATGTATGGGGTATTGACTTCATGGTCCCATTTGTTAGCTCATATGGGATGAAATACATCTTCGTAGAGGTGGACTATGTCTCCAAATGGGTGGAGGCTATTGCACTACCGAACAATGAAGGAAAAAGTGTCACAGCATTACTACAAGCACAGATTCACAAGGTTTTGGTACTCCCAAAGCAATCATCAGTGATGGTAGATCACACTTTTGTAACCACCTCTTTAGAACTCTGCTAGAAAAATATGGCGTGAAGCATGAGGTGGCAACACCTTACCATCCTCAATCAAGTGGGCAAGTGGAAGTTTCTAACAGGGAGATAAAGACCATTCAGGCCATAACGGTGAATACCAACCGAACGATTTGGTCTAGGAAGCTCGATGACGCACTGTGGTCATATCAAACAACTTATAAGAACCCCATTGGCTCATCTCCATATCAGCTGGTCTATGGCAAGCCATTTCATCTGCCGATAGAGTTAGAGCATAAGGAATTATGGGCTCTAAAAAAGCTGAACGTAAATTGGAATGAAGCAGCCAATTTGAGACTCGACCAGCTCAATGAGTTAGATGAATTTCGGCTTTGATCTTACGAGAGTGCGGCCATTTATAAAGAAAGAATAAAAATCTATCATGACAGGAAGATTGCAAAAAGGGATTTCAGCGCTGGTAATCTGGTCTTACTGTTCAATTCAAGGCTCTATTTGCACCCTGGAAAATTGAAATCTAGGTGGATGGGACCATATAGAGTGGTGAATGTATCCCCATATGGTGCAGTGGAGATTGAAAATAAAGATGGTAAGAGGTTCAAGGTGAATGGGCAAAGAATAAAGTTGTATCTGGGAGACACTAAGGAAATAAAAGGAATTGAGGTGGTGTACCTTGATGATTCCTGAAGAATCATGGAAGTTATGTTGTGTCGCGATGTTAAATCAGGTGTTGCATGGGAGGCAACCCATGGAAGGTGAAGTCTGAGTAGCCACAGGTATGTCTCTTTCCCTTGTGTTATTATATTCTATGCTTTGGGGAAGAATCATGATTTTCAAAAAGGGGAGGGGTATACTTGTATATTTTTGGGATTTTTGGATTTTTCCAAGAATTTTTCTTGTCATGTTTCTTTTTCCTCAGTCATGCTATCTCTAGTAGAATAGGCATTTTTAGGATGTTTGGTTTAATTAGAAAGTAGATTAGGAGTACTCAACCAGTAAAATGCATTAGTTTTGAAGTTTTCAAAAAAATGAACCCTGTTTAAAATTTTTATGGTTAGCTATGTACTTGTTGATTGCATAACATAATTTCTGTGGATCTTTTTATGTCATTTAGTGTATTAGCATGAGTAGTTATAGTTGGCCATATATGAACCGGATAGGTAGAATAAATGCAAAACATGTACCATGAGTGAGTAAGGTCATATACTTAGTTCAATACTACATAGAGGATCTAGAACTTGCCCGGTTGGTCTTTACATAGGTTTTTGGATGGTTGGTTAAGAAAGGATCATAGGCCATTTTTGTTTAGCCTATTTTAGCTTAAAATTGCGCTACTAAAATGATATGATTCCCTTGATCGTGATTTTGAGCCTTAAATGGACCATTTTTCTTTAATTAACCAATTAACCTAACCCATTTTTTATAATGAACCTGTTTTTTACCCTGGTCCTCTTGTACATTGTGAACCTCAACCTAGGCAAAATGCCTAAGTTGAGGGTGGCTAGAGTAGGAATGCATAGACTATGGGGAGGTGAAAAAGGAAAATAAAGGAAAAAGGGTCAGAAAATAAGGTGTGGTGTGCCAAATAAAGAAGAAAAAAAGTTGAAAAAGAAAAATTGGAAAGAAAATACAAAAGAGAAAAATAAATGAAAAGTTGAAAACACATCATACCTATATATTGCATAAAAATGGAGAAAGGGAGGAAAAAGTTAAAAAAGAGAAGAGAGTGAAATAAGTGAAAATTAGAGCCACAAGTATAGTAGTGCCAAGGAGGGTTCAGTCACTAAAATCCCATATTTACCATACCCAGCCCAGAGCCTACATTACAAGCAAAATAAAGTCCTATAATGATCCTAACCTGACTGTCCGAAGTGCTGATGTAAAGAAAATACTGAAAAGCCTGTGGTATCCAATGTGCAGTATTTAGAACTTCCTTGTGAGTGTGAGAGTCTTACTTGTTTAGTCCCAAGTCTCATATTTTCATATATCTGTGAGTTGGGGATTTCATTTGTTGTGAGGGTACATGGTTTGTGTTTTATTCTACTAGTTGTCTGTGTGAAAAGCATTGGTAATAACTTGATTCTCTGCAAATAACTAGATGACATATCTTGATCCCTATTTATCATGGTTTGTGGTTACTTGATGTGCACATGCTTATTTGGTTTACCTGGAGAAGGTCAAAAGTTGTTTGTGTGCATAGTGCAAATTTTTATTGGTGTTGGCTGTAGTATCCTAAGTTTATTTTCTAGTTAAGCTTCATTTTTAGTTTTTGTTTTCTTTGCCTGAGGACATGCAAAAGTCATAAGTTGCGAGTATTGATGTTCTGTGAGTTCAGCACTTTCAATGCTTAAAACTAGAAAAATAGCATGGTCTTAGGTAAGTTTTATACGAATATGAGGTATTTTTACTTTGTTTTCGGGAAAATAGGTGTTGGAGTGAAAATGTGCAAGAGTTGCAGAAAAGGGTAGAAAATCATCCAAGTACTGATCTCAGTACGATTCGTACCATGATTGTACGAGCTGTATTGAGACTCGTAGAAAATCTCATAAGACTAAAACAAAGAAAAAGTAAAGTACGACTCTCAGTACGAGCTGTACCAAGATGGTATGAGTCGTAACTAGAGTCGTGGAATATTTCAAAGAAATTTGCACAATTGAAGTATCCTGATACGGGTGGAAACTACGAATCATAGCATCTACCTACAACTTATACCAGGAGTCGTGGAAAGCTTCAATGATTTTTGGAACTTGGTAGGACTCATAATATGACAAGTTGTTATGAGCCATAGGAGTAAGGTACGAGGTGTACCAAAAAACTCGTAGAAATCTTCAAAAGATGCCAAAGTTCTCAGAACCAAACCACGACTGGATTGTACGACTCGTGGGATCATGTTACGAGTCGTACCAGAGGCCAACACTTAGTCAATTCTGCAGAAGCCAAGGAATGCACGAGACAAGGCACAACCCATACAATCCTGTTACAGGTCATATGATAAGCCGTGGGATGTGACGGTGCTAGATTTGGTTAATTCCCTATTAACTTAGGAAAAGAATTTTATTGTTTGTATAAATACTTTTTATGTTTCTTTCAGTAGGGAGACAGTCAAAATTAGTCGATTGCCAATTATTATCAAGTTTTTCATTAGTCTTTGAAAACATTGGAGAGCAATTCTTGAAATCATAACTTGGATTTCTAAATTGTTCTTGAATTTGTTCATCATATTTTCTTGCAATATTCGAAGCAGGTTTTGTTTCAATCATCATTGTAAGTATTTAATTATGTGTTTGTCTATGAATGCTAAATATAATTTTACAATTACGAGAGGCTAAAACCTCCCAATTAGGGTTGTGGGAACCATGGTAGATTAACAATCTAGGGTTACACAAAGTGATTCGAAACCAATGCTAAATGCTTGTATTGTATTCTCTTCATCTTTAATGTTTCTTAACGAAGTGAAACACTAAAACTTGCCTGAATTCTTTACTTTCTTGAACTTAAAGATGTAGAGATTAGGAAACGAGAATTACAACAAAGCCTTGATTGTTATGATTATTGTATAACTTGAGTTGCGGTCGCAGGATAGTTAATTTGGAGCAAATTGATAATGGTTAACTTGAAATCACTCATGAGACCTAACCCGATGATTGTGTATAGTCATCCAATAGGGACAAACCAATCGTATGAATGAACCCTAGTTATCAGTTCTACAAGTATTTGGATTGATCACGAGTGGAAACTCGATGTAGTTATGAACCCATGGGGAACATTTACCCTAGTTAATTGCAAATCTTTGTTAACAACAACTGCTTTTTACACTTATTTTATGATTGTTTTTCTATAAACCCCCCAATTTGAAGATAATATACCAAAAAGCTCAAATATCGGCATTAATCTAGTTCTTACCATATTCATGTGGGTTCAACCCCGACCTTTTTATTGGGTTCTCTATTAACAACATCTTCTTCATACTTTGTTAGAAGTGTGAGTTTTAGCATTATCAGATGGCTAGGACCCCAGACCGATACAATCTCGAGATGGTCAGGGAGTTCTATGACAATTATTATGCTACATTAGAGCAGAACACACAGACTGGCAAGCGAATGAAAGAACAACCCAAACTTGAAAAAGTATTGGTTCGGGGGCAAAAAGTAAAGATTTTTCAAGAAACCATTGCCCAGATGATCTATGGGCTGTAGTTCATTGCTCCATTATCCACAGCAGTGTTTAACCAACGGATAGACACCGTGAAGTGGATAACACAATTGGGTACTGAGGAGAAACAAAGCTAGCTCAAGTGGTTAGCCGGAGTCATAGTAGAGGATAAGGAGGAAGTTGAGTGGGTGGTTGGTGGAAAGCAGGTCACTAAATCTTCATTGAACTTCATAGCGAAGGCCTGATGGACACTAGTTCACCACAAACTAATGCCGACTGTGAATAATAGCATACTCAGTACAGGTAGGGCAACCCTGGTAGCATTCATTATGTCCCGGTATGATATCAACATCCCAATGGTGATAGCCAACGAGATCTGGGATCGTTCTCTTGGGTTGAGCACCACCATACCATTTCCTAGCCTTATCAACTGAATGCGCAGAGAAGCTAGTGTTCGATTGCTAAAAGATGTTGATGTTGAGTTTAGAGACCAGAGGATGACAAATATAGGGCTGATCTAGGATTAAATGAACCCGGTGATCCGGGCTAGACCTGACCACAATCTCGTACCACGAGCAGCTGGGGGCTAGAAAATTAATACCCCCACTTCATTGGAGTAGGATGAGACACCGGCTATAGAGGCTAATCATTCAGAGGCAGCTCCCGGCACTTCTGTTGCACCTCCGGTAAGTCTCCCAAGCCAAACACCAGCTAGATATGTTCTAGTTCCTCACAACTTCCTCCAAAAGTTATAAAAGAAGCTAACGGTGGCCGAAAGGAAAGTACAATCAGTGATAGAGAACTTCATGCCTTTAGTAAAGGCAGAGATTGAGGAAGCCGTGAGAGGGTTGCATAGGCAGATAGATGGATTTGAGTGTCAGTTCAATGAGTGCCTTTGCAGAGCAGCCGGACACTAGTAGCCTCCAGAAGGAGTTGGGGGTTCTTTGGAGCCAAGTGACTAAGCTGTCCTCTAGACAGTCGGCGATCATAGAAGCTCCCACTCTTCCAGACTTAGATGCTGAGCTCGATGAGGAGCTAGACTTAGAGGCATACTGAGTCCCTTCGAGTACAAGTGGAGGAAAAGAAAAGAAGAGGGTCTTGGAGGAATATGAAAACGAGCCCTCAAAGAAGAATAAAAAGAAGGAAAAGAAATAAAAAAAGCGGGAAAGAGTAGAGAGCCTGCAAGCTCACGATGCATATATGTCGAAGTTGCAGGAGTGAGCTAGAGGAGAGGGGAGCTCCACTACTTCCCAGAGAGTATAGAGGGTGGCGCGGACCCTTCGAGAGAGACACAATTAGCTAGAATTGATCTTGAGGTCACGAAAGCAACCGAGCACGATGCGGGGGTAACCAATCCCCCAATAGATGTACAATTCAGTGTGCTGGCCACTGCTAGCTCCATGGATGTAGCGGAGGTGCCACATCCCCAGGATAACAGGAGCACATAGTACGCCACATATATGTCTCTTTCCCTTGTGCTTATATATTTTATGCTTCCGGGATGAAGCATGTTTTTCAAAGGAGGGGTATACTTGTATTTTTAGGATTTTTGATTCATCTGAGGGTTTCTCTTGCTGTGTTTCTTTTCAAACGGGCATGCTATCCATTAGAACCAGTATGTTTAGGTTGTTTTTGTTAATTAAAAGTAGCTTAGAATTACTTTGCAGCCAATAAATGCACTAGTTTGATGTTTTTGAAAAAATTGACCCTGTTAAAAAAATTTTATGTTAGTTGTGTAGTATAACTACAATTGCATGAAATTTGTGGATATTTGTATGGAATTTAAATGATGAGCATGAGTAGTTGTAATTTTGTTGTGCATAAACTGGATAGGTAGATTCAATGCAAACTGGTACCATGAGTAAGTGAGGTTGTATACCTAGTTCAATACTACACTAAGGATCTAAAACTTGCCCAATTGGTCTTTGCATAGGATTTAGGATAGTTGGTTAGGATATGATAATAGGTTGTTATTGATTGATTATTCACTTTAGCCTAAATTACCCTACCAAATAATGATGAATCCCTTTATCCCAATTTTGAGCCTTATATTGGTCATTTTTCTTTGATTAACCTTTAACCTTACATATTTTTTTTAATGAACCTATTTTGTCCCTGGTCCTTTGGACATTGTGAACCTCAATCCAGGCAAAATGCCTAAGTTAAGGGTGGCTATAGTAGGGGTGCATAGATTGTGGGGAGGTGAAAAGGAAAAGAAAGTAAAAAGGGTCAAAAATGAGGTGTGTTGTGATGAGAAAAGAAAAAAACTAACAAAGAAAAATGAAAAGAAAATACATGATAAAAAGGAATGGAAAAAAAATGAGAAAAACACACCGCACCCATAGATTGCAGGAAAATGGAGAAAATGGTGGAAAAAGTTGAAAAAGTAAAAAATAGGGTAAAAAGTGTAAAGTGGAGCCACTAGCATGTAGTGCCAAGGAGGGTTTAGTCACTTATTCCCATATTTACCATACTCAGCCCGAAGCCTACATTACAAGCAGAACAAAGTCCTGTAATGATCCTAGGTTAGCTGTCTGAAGAGCCGAAGTAGAGAAAATAAGGGCAAGCCTATGATATCTGATGTGCAGTATTTGGAACTTCTTTGGGAGAGTGAGAGTCTCATTTTTTTATCCCAAGTTCATCTTATTATATACCTATAAAGTGGTAGGGACTTCATTTGTCGTGAGGATACCTGGTTTGTGTTATATTTTACCAATTATATGTGTGAACACCATTGGTGATAGCTTAATTCTCTGTTGATAGTTAGATGCCATATCTTGATCCCTGTATGTCATTGATTCTGGTTAAATGTGTGCATATGTGACTTAGTTTGAATGGAAAAAGGATCAATAGTTGATTATGGTTCATAGTGCAAATTTTGTTGTGTTGGTTGTAGGTATTCTTGGTTTACTTTCTAGTTAAGCGTCGTTTCTCGTTTTTGTTTTCTTAGCCTGAGGACATGCAGAAGTCTTAGGTTGAGGGCGTTGATATGTTGTTAGTTTACAACACTTTTGACGCCTAAAACTAGGAAAATAACATAGACTTAGGTGTATTCATATGGATATGAGGTACTTTTACTTTGTTTTCAGCGAAAATAGATGTTGGAATTGAATTGTGCAAATGATGGAGAAAAATGCAAAAAAGTGGCTTAGTACGGATCTCAATATGAGCCGTACTATGAATCGTGGAAAGGCTTAGGATCAAATTGTGAAGGAAAGGCAAGTTATGGTTCATGGTACGAGTTGTACCATCCTGGTATGAGTCGTACCATGGCAGTCGTGGAAAGTTCCAGGAGAAATTGCATAGGCTATGTATCCTGGTATAGGTGGCAATGAAGAGTCGTGAAACCTACCTAAGACCCATTCTAAGGAACCATGGAAAAGACCTGAAGAATAGAAGACTGGCAGAACTCAATGTACGAGAAGGACTCGTGGATCATGGAATGAATGGAAGTTAACAGAAGATGCCAGCAATTGCAATGATCTAGCCACAAGAAGATTGTATGACTTATTGGTTCTTGGAATGAGTCATACCAGAAGTCAACACTTAGCCAGATTCAACAGAAGATAGCTAGCATACGAGCCAAGGTTCGACCCATACAATGCTGTTAAAGGTCATAGGTGAAGGCAGCGACAGTTTTTGGTAGCTTCCATGTTTACTTAGGAGAAGGTTCTAATTTTTTATATAAATACTCTTTAGGTTATTTTTAGTAGGAGAGGCGATTAGAGGTGACAAGAAGTGATTAGGCGTAATTAGAGACAAGTTGTTATGAATTTTAATTCAAGGGTTGGAGATTTCTTTCTTTGAATTTCTTCATTGTTCATGCATTGTTCAACATCAATTCTTGCAATATTCATAGCAGGTTTTCTTTCAATCAACATTGTAAGTATTCAATTATGTGTTTGTGATGTCGCCCAAGCACATGCAAGCGCACGTGGTCATCAAGTAATATATGATTGTTAAATCCAGATATCATACCCATAGGGACTTGTCAATTTAATTATTGTAAGGTTGTACTCTGATTTCATTAATCTATGAAACAAGTAAAATGAAGACCGGTTTAGAAAATTAAACTAATAAAACTTCAAATGTAAAAATTAACTAAAATAAATGCAAGCTTGATTGTATTTTGATAATGATAATAGACTAGGGCAGTGGAACTTGGTTGGTTTCAAGTTGAGTTTTCACGACGTAATTTAACTAGCATGATTCTTCCTACAATTGCTAGTTGTAAGTTACTGTCACATTTCTTGCCACTATCCCTAGCATCCAAGAACTAACGCCTATATCCATATGGTTGCGGGAGAATAATGTAATGACGATTATGCCTATTTTTATTTCAACTAAACGGGATTGAAGGGTATATCCATATCCTAAACAACAACTTCTATCCTGTCACCAATGGGTTCAAGGGTCTTTGAATTCCAATTTTGTATTTATTTTAACTCTTTTGATTCCCTTTCCGAAGTTCAATTGAAAGCTAGCAGATTAGTTACAAGGTGATCAAGCTTATAAATAATAAACTAACACAAATAAATACAAACAACCATAAAAGAAGAATCAAAACTAAGTTTATTTATTCTAGCAAACAATCAACCATTCACCATGGCCACGTAAAGGAAGAATCAAAACTAAGTTTATTTAGTCTAACAAACAATCAACCATTCACCACGGCCACAACCCTAGAATATGAGTTTAGCCACTCATAGACAAGTAAAAAAACAAATACTTAGTCATCATCATGCGAAAATACAAAGTAAAAAAGAGAAAACCAAGTTGTAGAACGTTGTCTTCCTTCCAAACGGCTTACAAGCTTTCATGAATGAACTATAGAATAAAAATGAGTAAAACCTGCTTCAAAGAAGTCCAAAACTACGTAACAAACGACTTAATGCTTATATTTATAAATGAGTCTTCAAATGACTTTTATGCCCATCAAGAATTGGCTTTAAAATCAGCAATTTTCATCACGCAATGGCTCTGGCGCGCAACCCCTCCTATCTCATCATAAACTTAGTCAAATTTCCAGCAATTTCAGCTCTTGATAGGGTCTGGTGCGCTGCCCCCTTCATCTCGACAAGGTGTTCATCAAATTTCTCTATGTATTGGACACCTCTGGCGCGGCATGCCACTTATCTCGCCAAATTTTTGAAGTGAAATTCTCTGAAGTTTGAGGGCTAGCGCGGTGCACCATCCATAGCACCAGACTAAGATTTATTCTCTGAAGTTTAGGACTTCGTGCGGGGCTCCAACCATAGCACCAAATCCTTCAGATCCTCAAATCCTCATTTCTTGCATCATTTTGAGCCTATTTCTCCTAATTTCCTGCTCAAATCAACTTAAATCGTTTGGTAGTGCATAAAACACACACATACATGAATTTAAGCATAAATTCAGGATTATGAACTCAAAACATTATAAAATATGGGTAAAAACATGAAAAATTGGCATAAAAATATGCCCAACATCACGACCCTACACTTAAACCATTGTTCATCCTCAAACAATCCTTAAAACATACCTAAAATCATGTTTCACCATCTCACTTGACATCTCTATCAACTCATGCTCAATCAACTAGCATAGAGCATACATAAAGTGGTTTATCATCATACAACAATTCTCAACAAAGCACATAGAAAGATGTCATAATCAAGAAAACACAACCTCTATAAATGACTCATCTTTTTAACCCAAAGGGCCAAGATGATTAAGTGTGACCTATGCAACAAGTAGTACACTGAATTAGACCTCTTGTGCCCCTCACTTTAGTGATGTTCCTCTCTCAACTTCATCAATATAAGACATGCAACAAAATAAGTAAGGCACACTCACACTCATAAATGATGTAATGTACATATGAAAAATACCATAGGCTGGCCCTTCATATACGTTAAGACTACCTAATTGCTTCAAGATATTAAGATCACAAGGACTTTTCTTAGTTGTAATATCGGCTAAGGGACCGGTAGAATTGATATTTCATTTTATAGTGACTACCAGCCTAAGCACTTTTAAGACATATTTCACTTTACTTGTTTGCCACCTCTTTCCTTGCTTGTTCACCTTTTCTCTACTCACCCTTGTCTTTTCTTTTCATGCCCTATTTTTTCATTACTTGGCTTCTAGTTTTCTAATTATAAAATAACTAAGGATTTTGCAATTAAAGATCTCCTTTTCACTTCCCTAGCAACAAGTAGACAACACAATTTTTATAGGCATCCTTTCTTCTCACTTTTCTTTCCTTACCGCAACTTTTTATTTTTCCCTTAAACATTATACTTGGGTGAACCTTAACTTACAAGTATCAAAGTGTCTAAGACTACTTTGGATCAATAAGTCTGAGGTCTCACAGAAAAAGGGATTAAGCTATTATTGAGGCTAAGAAAGAATAAAGCTTTTAGGCTCAAAGGGGGTAACTAGGGAGAATGATTAGGAAGGTAAAACAACTATAGGGAAAAAAATTGGCTTCTTCAAAGAAGTGCCCTGATCATCTCTAAACTCCCTACCATCTATTATCCTACATAAACTAAGGAAAGTTCTATATGCTATAATATATAAATATAAAATAATTCAGCTCACCTCTCATGACAACAAGAATCTAATCAGTTTCTACAGCTACACATTCACACAATCATATTGAATGATAAGTTAAATTCATAATTAGGCCCTAAGGATATGTTGAGTTAAATTAAAGAGATATGCGCGTCTCTCATGGATTCTAACTCATGCAATCTAGATGACCACTCTATTTACTCTAGCATAGCGGCTAAGCAAAATATCAACAAGCATACAAGTGGAGGACCTACAACTCAATCCTAAAAAAATGTGATAAAACTTCCCTTAAGACGGTCGTCATCCATCTATCATAGGGAAACATCATTAAACTATGACTACAATGACTCAGAAAAAACAAATTAAAAATTAAAAATTTACTCCAAAATAAAGCAACCAGACATAACATAGTCAAGACAAACATCAAGTCAAACATCCCAGGCATCTAAGTCAATAGCACCATACTAGCTATTACCACCCATGACCTACGAATCATCAAGCTAATGCTATGAGGACTAACATAATAATGCCACGACCTTCAAATATAGCAATCAAAGAATAATAGGAATCAAATTTCCTCCACGCTACACTTAAAAAGGTGCACCGTCCTAAGTGCACAAACAATCACATCATAAAGGGAGAGAAAAAAAGCTTCCTGGTCACTAAGCATCATCTTCCATGGCACCTGTAGCATCCTCCTCCTCCTCCATGTATAAATAATCAACACCATCTGTAAGGACTATAGCCTCATCATCATTAATCGACTCCTTAAAAGTCGAGCCCACTCGGCACATCATATAACACTATCTGTGAGCGGGTACCGTTCCTCTAAAGCTGTCATCTCCTCTACAGTGGCTGGTCGACCTCCTATCTTCAACTATAATTCCAATATCCCAAACATATGACCCTGCCTACTCTCATCTTTGGCTTGTTGATCAGCTATAGTAAGAGAAGGGCCTGCGGAAGGGGCAGTCTCCTTCACCTTTGTGACGTCTATCATTTGTTTATCCAAATGTCCTGCCAAAGGTAAAATAAGGTCTACATCCTCCTCCTCGATACTTGTCTCCCTCAAGTACATGGTCAAGAGACTGGCATGAAAATATTTCCATCTTCAATTGTCTTGAGATCTCCTTATATTATAATGAACCACAGTACCAAAATTAACTAGTATCTCCTTCATCAACATGTACACCAATACATTTCACTTGCGGGTCACCTATTTCAAATGTGTCCCAGGGAGAAGTACAGCACATACCAACTTCATCCACACCTTTGCTTCTCTATTCAAACAGGCAAATGCAAGTGCAGAATGGGTGTCATTATGATCCCTTTCCTATCAGGCAGATGAGTGCTCACTGCAGAAAGTGTGGCAGATGTCTCTATATGGCGGCTTCTCCAACAAGATGAAATACTTTGAAGGGTCTACTGCAGGTGTCTCTAAGAAGGCATTGAACATTTTAGCTGTGAATCACACCACCTGTCCTCTAATTTTGATCTTTGTACTCTCTCCAAATGAGGTGTCCCAATTTGCATAGAATTCCCTCACCAAAGTGAGGTTGCACGTCTCCAGCTCATTGAAGATATAGCCAACTCCCAACTCACGTATCTTGTCCCGAATAGCCGGAACGCAAGTTCCAAACATCCCTCGTATATCTAGTTCTCAGGTGCATACTTGGTTTCTTTTTTAGTGTTAAACCAAGTAAGCCCATTAGGCTCTACTGCTTTCTCTCCGAATCTCCTCGTGGGGCCTGCTTTGGAAGTCAAAGAACTAGCTTCTATTTTTCTTGTCTACCCCTCTTTCATCTCTTCTCAGCTACAATCATCTCCTTTCCTTTTTGTGCCATGGTACTTATCAAGCAAAAAATCAAGAACTTTACAAAATTATAACTAAGTGTCGAAAGTGCAAAATTCACCCTATACTTAATTTGCAAGCGTATAAGTGAGAATTTGAGAAATAGGATACTCAAGACTTCCCCATCATCATCCAATCTCAACAATTAAATTTAATTCACTAACACATACTACACAAAGTTCATGAATTCTTCTTTCTTTTTAACTCTCCTCTAGCTTTTAACTTTTAATCAAGAATGCACCATCTAGGCTATCCCTCTTACTTTTCTTCTCCAATTCAGAATTCAAATAATTTCATGTAATCGAGTAACAATATTCAATTCAATCAACCAACAATAAATAATTTACTACCATTCAACATGAATTAATCAAGAATTTCACCATCTCAAGCATTGTCATATTCAAGAATTCAAAGCTTCATGTACTTTCTCTCTCTACAATTAATGCACCTACCCACCAACATTCAAAAATTCAATTCACCTACCCCGTCATCCCCACAAGATCAAATCACCATGCTCAACCAAGAATCAAGCTACCCAACAAAGATAACATATAATCATGGAAGAATTTAAGACTTTAATCTCATAAAATCCAAAATATGAAATTCAAGTTTTTCACCAATAATGGTGATTTTGGGTTCTATATCTTGGGAAAAAAGGGTGCGGGAGCATGCTTGCATCATTATTCATACAAGATAGAAGAAATATACTTACTTTACTTAAAGATGAGAGCTACACCAACTTGTTGGAGAAGACAACAATGGAGGGGGGAGGGAATGGACTTTAAATAAAAGGTAGGGCATGGGCTTTTATGTAATTTTAAGCTCTTTTGAGTCAATATTGACTCAAATTGACCAACAATTTTCTTCCATCAATCATATGGCACATTGCCCCCTCTATTTCACCACATACTTAGAAAAAAAAAGTTTCTCTGGAGATAGGGCTGGCACGGCGCCCTCCCTGTAGCCTCACCTGTCAAAATTTTCTTCTTCTAAGATTTAACTCCTGGCTTCCCATGCCAGGCGTCTCACCCCAGACTTACACGTTTTAGCTCAATGTCCCAGCTTGTTCTTGCCTCTTACGCCCTGTTCGTCTCTACAAAACAAATAAAAACATATAAAAATGTCAAAAAGGATTGGTTTCATCCCACCAAGCACCTTAGTTATAGTAGTGGCACGATATTCATGGGTTGCTTCCCATGCAGCACCTGATTTAACGTTGCGACACAACTATATTCCCTGTAACTCCTTCATCTAAGTGTACTTGTGACCATACCACGGATCTTCTATACTTTCATGCAGCACTTGCTGCTCGACTAATTGATTACAACCTCTAGGTTCTCCCATAGACTTCACCTTGAAGTCCTCATAATGAGGTGGCATTCGTGCTGCTCTGAACACTTCAAACACTACCTCCTAACCATCTACTCTCATAGATATCTTGCTCGACTGAACATGTATGACTGCGACGGTGGTGGCTAAAAATCCTCTACCCAAAATGAGGGGAACTGCTGCATTTGCCTCGTAGTCTAAGATTATAAAGTCCACTAGTAGGATGAAATGCCCTGCCTTAATCAAGACATCTTCAATGATTCCCTTAGGATAGGCCAGAGACCGATCCGCAAGATGCAGCATCACTGTGGTAGGACATGGTTCACCTAGTCCCAGTGTTCTGAATAGGGATGTAGGCATCAAATTGATGCTCGCACCCAAATCACATAAAGATAAACCAACTTCCTTTCTTCTAATAGTGACAGGAATAGTGAAACTCCCAGGATCCTTTAACTTTTCAGGAATTTTATTCTTGATTTGGGAACTGCAGTCTTCTGTAAGAGCCACAGTTTCAAACTTTGCATTCCTCCTCTTATTAACCATAATATCCCTGAGATACCTGGCATACTTCAGAACTTCCTGTAAAAGCTCCACCAACGGAATATTCACATGAACCTACTTCAACAACTCAAGAAACTTGCTACAGGTTGTATCCTCTTTTTTTTCTTCAACCTATGAGGAAATGAGGGAGGTGGTCTAGCTACTGTAGTTTTTTGTTGTGGGTTGCTAGACTCCCCTACCTCAGTCTTGGATTTCACAGCCTATTCCTCATTAACCTTTTCTTTTCTAAGGATAACCTTACCCAGCTCCTTACCACTGCACAAGAAAATAACACTTATATTTTCCTTGGGGTTCTTCTCGGTATTACCCGAGAGTGCCCCCTGTGGTCTATTGCTCTGTTGTAGAGCCAATTTCCCTATTTATTTTTCAAGCTCATGGATAGACTTCTGTATTTCATTTACCACTTGCATCTGCTGCACCATCCATTCATTCATTGTCTCCTTAAGAGAACAGGCCTTTGATAACTGTTTTGGTCCCTCCCTGTGGGGGATTTGCTCCATTCCGGTACCCCTGATTATAACCATTACTTGCAAAACCTCCACCATGACATTGTTGTCCCACAAAATATACAACTCGGGATTAAGAGGATAACCTGAATAGGCATGGCCTTCTCCACACGCCTCACATGATGGTGGTGGGATTTGTACCTGTTGTACCTTCTGCAGTTAGCCTCCTGCTGGTGTGGTACTAACTTACTGATCACATTCACCAACTGGCTAATGTCTGCCCTGATTGTCGCTACACCATCCACCTCAAGCTTTCCCAACACCTTTGCTGCTTGATAATGGGCGTATTTATACGACCAAACTCCATATTTTCAACCCGTTGTGAGTCGAAATAGGGAGAATATTGATGTATTCGTGCATGTTAGAGTTAATTAAGGTTATTTTTTCTTTTGTGTTTCGGATTAATAATTATGTGGTGACTAATTGCAGGTGGAGAAGAAAGTGGCGTGAAATGGAGGAGCAAGCCAAACTCAGAGGGATAATAGGCTAATATCTGGAGGGCGTAAAGAGAGAATTGAAAGTTCCCCCACCGTGTCACGCTAAGGATGGTCTGCATCGGACAACGTGCCACATTACATGGGGGAAGACTAAAATTATGAAAAATTGGAAGGCACAAAACAGTGGAGGAGCGCGATGGCTCCGTGGCATGGAGCCTGACCTCCGTGATTAGCCTCCGTGCCACGTCGAAGGGAAATTAGTGCCATGCCCAGATTCTAGTGAGCCCTCGCGATGGCTCCGTGGCACGGAGCATGACCTCCGCGATAGCCTCCATGCCACGTTGCCAGTTTATTTCGGGGAAATTTTTCACTTGTATAAATAGAATACTTAGGCTTTTATTTTTGATATTTGACAATTTATGCACGAACGTGGGAGGCAGGCAGTTGAGCTGAAGAAAATCTTAGGGTTATTTCTCTTCTCTTTTCTTCCAAATTTCAATTGTTTGTATGATTACTACTTGTTTGAAGATGTTTAATCAAAAAATGAGTGGTTAAATTACCTCCGTCTGAGGTTGAGGCAAATTGCAGAATTGTGTAATTTATTATTAATTCATCTTAATTCTCTTCTCTTAAGAAAGGTTGTTCTGCTATTCTTGCTTTTCATTGCGTTAATGTTTGGCCATCATTATTGTACAAATTAGAATCCTAATTTTGTTTCTGAGAGGAAAATTATTAGGATAGACGTGGAATAGGGGGAATATGTTCTTGTCTTTGTTGTGAATTAAAGGTAAGATTCGCGTGCAGGATAGGAATATACCTGTAACGTCATATTCGGTTATCCAGGGAAACTATTGTGATTCGTTAGAAGATGAGCTCTTGCATCATAGAAATGTGTTGTGTAAGGATCATAATTCTATAGTTGGCTAGAGGTTCGAGAAACCCGAGCCATAGGTTATTCATCCCCGACCATCAATCTAAGAGAAGGGTTAGCTGAAATATAATATACATTATACATACCTGCATGTTTCGCCTTAACCTTAGATTGCTCGTGCTATTGTTTAAATCACATTTTTTTTCATTTTAATTAGCGTTACATTAACTAGAAATTTTTAACAAATTCTCATTTGGTGTATTCTCCATATACTTGTATAAAGACGTTGTAACTACTCAAGTAAGAAATTTACTGCCATGCTACAGTCCTTGTGGGCTCGATATCTGGCTTGAAAAAAAAAGCCACTATATTATTTGTACGACCACATGCACTTGCGTGCATTGGGGAGTGAACAAGTTTTTGGCGTCGTTGCCTGGGGACTGGTGTAATTGGTGAATTAAATTTCTTAGTGTTGGTGTACAAGTTCTTTACAAGTATTGACAACTTGATCTTAGCGGTTACTCTTGCAGGTACTAAGTCTTTTCTGAACGCTAGCAAGAGATAAGGAATTGGTGGATCCATTTTTGGAGCTGGAGAGAAAGTTTCATTTGTAGAGGAGGGAAGCTCTAGAAAGGAAGTTTCAGTTGTTACAGAGGGAAATTCTGGAACAACACAACACCCACCAGTTGAACAGGTAGAGTTAGTGCCTGAAGTGATGGCTGCAAGACCGGTACGCGAGGTGGCAATCCCTCACGCAAATAATGTGACATCTAGCATTTGCAGGCCGGATCCAGGAGGTAGATTTGAGCTAAAGCAGAATATGGTATAGTTATTGCATACCAGCGGACAATTCACAGGTCTTCCTCATGAAGACCCACAGCAGCACCTCCAAAATTTTTTGGAGATCAGTGACACATACATACCCGCTGGAGTATCATCAGATTATGTGAGGCTTACATTGTTTCCATTTTCATTGTTGGGGGAAGCTAAGAGGTGTTAAAGGCTGAACCGCCTAATTCTATTACCACATGGGATGATCTGGCGAAGAAGTTTTTGATTAGATTCTTTCCGTCAGGGAAGACAACCAGGCTTAGAAGTCAGATTCTAAGCTTCAAGTAGAGAGACGGTGAGAACTTGTATCAGGCCTGGGAGAGGTTCAAGTCGATGTTGCGAGATTGTCCTCACCATCATCAGTCAAATGATGTGTTGGTGCATACCTTTATTGAAGGCTTGGAACCTCATACAAAAATTTTGTTAGATTCTACAGCTGGGGGCCAAGCGCTGGAAAAGACATATGAAGAGTTGTATACCTTATTGTCGTATTTCACAAGGTAATCTGAATGGAATGTTGAAACAACCCGAGGGGTGGTGAAGAAAGCGGCAGGGGTCTTGGAGGTAGATGGACTCACAGCTATTGCTGCACAGATAGCTGCATTGCAGAATCAGATCAACACTCATTTTAGTAGCATGAGCTTGGTTCAGTCACAAGCTTCGGTCAATGCAGTCCAGCAGGTGTGGTGTGAAGTTTGTGGTAGCAGTGAGCACTCAGCTGATGTATGTGGTGCCAATCCAGATTCGGTTTATTTTGTTCGAAATGCACAAAGGGGCAACAATCAACTGTATGGCAACAATTACAACCCGAATTGGAGGAACCATCTGAATTTTTCCTGGGGTAGTAATAGTCATCAGGGGCAAAGTTCAAATCAGGGCTTTCATAGGAACCAAGGGGGTCATCAGAATTTTCAGCTTCAATTCAGAGGGAATAATGCACCTCCTCAGTCTAGCAACATCGAGGACATGCTGAAGACCATTATAGCTAACCAAGCTCAGATGCAGGCTGATCAAGTAAAATTGACAGCTTACATGAAGAACCAGCATTTAGCCACAAAGGCTTTGGAGTTTCAGTTGGGACAGTTAGCTGGAGCACAAAATACTAGACCTCGGGGTGGATTGCCATGTGATACAGACACAAATCCCAAGCAGGTAAATGCAGTTACAACTAGAAGTGGACAGCAATTGAGGGAGTTGGAACCCGAAAAGCCACCACAGCAAGCTAAAGCAACAGAACAGGCTGAAGAGAATGAGAATGGGAGGGGGAGTGAAAAGGCAGCAGAGAATGAAAGACCACCACCCCCTTTTCCATAGAGATTGTGGAAGTATAAGGAGGAAGCATGTTTTAAGAAGTTTATGGAAGTGTTGAAGCAGGTGCACATTAATCTTCCTTTGGTAGATGTTTTGTAAGGAGTTCCTAAGTATGCAAAGTACATAAAGGATATCGTGGAAAACAAGACCAGACTGACAGAACATGCTACAGTTGCACTTACTGAAGAGTGCACCTCTCGAATACAGAATAGATTGCCTACGAAGCTCAAAGATCTGGGAAGTTTTACTATCCAGATTACTATTGGGCAGTCAATTCGAGCTTGTGGTTTGTGTGATTTAGGAGAGAGTATCAACTTAATGCCTACATTTGTATTTAAGAAGGTGGGGTTGGGTAGTCCCAAACTTACTACAGTAATCTTGCAGCTAGCCGATCGTTCATTGGCAAGGCCAGATGGAATTGTGAAGTATGTGCTATTGCAAGTGGGCTCCCTTATTTTCTCTGTGGATTTCATAATTCTTGACTTTGAGCCAGATTCGGAAGTCCCATTTATTTTGGGACGTCCCTTTTTGGCAACTAGGAGAGCTCTAATTGATGTAGTTGTTGGGTATCTAACCATGAGAGCCCATGATAAGGTAGAAGTATTTAACGTCTACAAGGCTATGAAGCTACCTGCCATCTATGAAGAGTTATCAGCCATCACTATTGTGGATCAAGAGTCAACACTTCAGCTTATTGGCCCAAAGGATCCCTTAGAGAGAGCATTGGTTGAACATGGTCAGTCAGGGGATGGTGCAACATATGAAATGGTGCAAGCTCTAAATGAGGCAAAAATGTTATTTCGAAAGCAGGAGTTTGAGCCTTTGCAGCGGTCCTTAGAACCATCACCAAAGCCATCAATAGAGGAGGCACCCAAATTGGAGCTGAAAGCATTGCCTCCACACTTGCAGTATGTATTTTTGGAGAAGATGACACATTGCTGGTCATTATTTCAGCAGAATTGATAGATTCACAGGTGCATGATGCGTTAGTGGTCTTGAGGAGGCGAAAGAGAGATATGGGATGGAAGATGTCAGACATCAGGGGAATCAGTCCATCATTCTACATGCACAATATATTGATGGAGGAAGGATCTAAGCCAACTGTACAACATCAACGGAGGCTGAACCCGGTGATAAAAGATGTAGTCAGGAAGGAAGTGATTAAGTGGCTAGATGCAAGAGTGGTGTATCCGATCTCAGACAGCGAGTGGGTCAGCCCAGTTCAATGTGTCCCTAAGAAAGGGGGGATGACAATTTTCACTAACGAGAAGAACGAGTTAATTCCCACACAAACAGTCACAGGTTGGAGGATTTGCATGGATTATAGGAAACTCAATGAGGCCACTCGTAAAGATTGTTCGGTTGTTTGCTAGGGGTGTATAGCTACACGCAAGTGCACGTGGTCAAACAAGTAGTAAAGTGGCTTAAGTAAGCCAAGTATCAATCCCACAGGGACTGGGATGAGGTAACAAATTACTCAAGTGTACTATATTTTAACTCTAACAATGAAGACAACAGTGTGACGAAGAGTTTGATATATTTTGATTTCTAATTTTGTCCTAAGTCTACAAAGATTATATAAGTTGAGTCTGAACTATGAATGTGAGCATGCTGAGGTTAAACGAACATGTAAGGAAATAAATTATCGATATAATTTGGTTAACGTTTCCTCCAGTTGCTAGTCAAGAACTATTGCCAATAGATTAAAACTCTCGTATTTAACCCAACTTAAGAATCATGAACCGTCCACCTACATTTCTGTGATTAAACGAAATTCATGTTCTAGCCATACAAACCCGGTTCCTTCATTGACTAATACGACTTTCAGGTATATTTCTATCCTGAAGGTAAATCAGTTCTCAATTTTCCCAAACCAAGAAAAGATCATATCCTATTGATTCAAAACTTTCCAATTTCTAGCTCTCTCGAGTGAAACCGGACATTTTAGATGTACATTAATATAGGCCACACATTAATGCAGTAAGAACAAGAATCAATAGAACAACCATGGAAGAAAAGATGAAAAACCAAATTGATCAACAATCACATTTCGATACAATCGTTCTTAACCTCAGCAAGAAGAGGAATTAGCCACTCATTTGTGGATTAAACATCATTAAATGAGTGTTAAACGTACAAGCAATTGAATTCGAGAAGAAGGAGATAGAGAAAAACCCTGATATTTTCGTTCCCTCAACTGCCTGTAACCCACGTTCTTGCTCCACCAAGTCAGAATATTGAAAAATGAACCTAAGTGTTCTATTTATATTAGTGGGAATATTTCCCGGAATAACAAGCAACGTGTCACGGAGTGCATCGCGGAGCACTGCCTCCGTGACATGCCACAGACACGGAGCCTCACTGGAAATAGACTGTCCAGGTAATAAAGCCCAACGTGGCACGGCGTGCAATGCGGGGCTAGGCCAACGTGCCACGGCCCCAACGCGCACCCACACAGGAATTTCGCCAAAATTCCCTAGCCAGGCAGAAGGCCTCCGCGATGGCAGCGTGACACGGCTCCATCGCGGAGCCCCTTTAATTCTTGTCGTCCAATGCTTTGTCCTTTGCTAATCATCCGAGTCCATCCCCGATCTTCCCCAACACTCATTTTAGCTTCCCAAAATTACATTTCACCTGCAAAATAACGCTAATCATGTTGGTTAGTATAAATTCACATTTTATTATAAATCACATGAGAATGTATAAACATTGATAGATAAACAAGGTTAAAATGACACATTGAGGTATCACTTGGGCATATAAATTTGCCCAAGATCACTTACCCCACACTTAAATCCTTGTTCGTCCCCGAACAACAATCTTACACCTCATGTAATTTACACCCCATCCTGTCTACTTTGGTTCGACAATTCAGGCTACGGTCATACCGATTATTCAATACAGCAAATCATCAAGAAAACACGCATGGTCCTATCAATGCAATGACCTTCAACACATCAAGACCTCCTAGACTTAAGAATCGACTCTCGATATTGGCAAACTCATGCAAATCAGATGATCAAGATATCCGACACGAAAATTAATCTCTCATCAAGCATGTGCCCTCACAAAACAAGAGAATTTTCCCCCTTTTTAATCACATGACTCCCACGATTACATGCAGGAGCATATAGACACAATTTCACTCTCTCTCCCAAAAGAATTCACATGCATCATGTCATGAACCATAGGCTTGCCCTTAGTGTATTACTCCACTAATATAAGAAAATGTGATGTAGGATCACGTAGGACTTTAACGGGTTGTAATGTAAGCTACGGAACTAGTCAATATTGGGCTAGCCAATAATAGCCACTAGCATCCTTAAGCGCCTTTTCAATACATCCCATCAAACTCATGGGCATTGTTTCTTTCTTCATCCTCCCATTCTTGAAGTCTGTCTTTATTTTGACCCATCTCTTTAAGCACACTTGACTCGATAACAAAGATTATTCAGACACCTTCATTATATTTTATTTACAACAAGTGCACCTTCAACCTTTTCTTTCCTTTCATCACTCTGCTTTTCTTTTCTTTTCACCATTCTTACTCTTTGACACTTTGGGAAAATTATTTTCTCTTCTTAAGCGCTTAAGAGTTTTAGATCAAATTACGGCTAATGAAAAGAAGGGGTTAAGCTCGGTTTACACATTTTTGACAAAAGAAACAAATAATAGGCTAAAGGCTCAACGGGCTAACTAGGGTGTACAATCAAGGTGGGTACGATAATGAAAAAGAGAAACTTTCGGTTAAGACAAAGAAATGCGTACATCCTTTCCTACAATACACCTCCTTCATTTCATTTAGTACACACACCAGGCAAGTTCTAGACACTTCACAATAGCATGGAATAAACAAAACCTCACTTCACACTTATTGCACATGCTTAATTCAAGACGTATTCACAGACTCTTCAATCAGCTAATTACAAGAATTCAAACATTAAGCCTCAATCACACTGAATCGACTCTATGGCCTAGGTATCTCAACATATTTACAGAGTTGCATGTCTTCATATGAATCACCTTTGCATTTCAAATATCATGTACGACACGCAACCAGGATTCTGCAACCATAAAGTAACTACAGGTTTTGGGATGCAACCCACAAAAGAAAACAACTGAAAAATAAATGAAAAATAAATCTACTCCTAACGACTACATTTCCCTTAAGACGGTCGTCATCCATCCATCATAGGGAACGGTCACTAACTAAGACTTCGGTTCAATGGGACCATTCTCGGTAAAAGAACCGAAAACAAACGCCGAGAAACCCAAGAATTTAAAAAAATTTAATTCAAAAATATTGATCATTTAGATAAAACAGAAATATGTACAAAATCAGCTAGCACAATATTCAGTAGCACACAACAGTTTCACATTTAATTACAATACAGAACAAAAACTTCACAATCACAAATCACAGGGTCACAAAATTTTTCATCAGGCACAACAACAGAACAGAACATACATAACAACACAATCAGCACCTAACTACTCCCACCCCACACTTATAACGAACACTGTCCCCAGTGTTCACAAAAATTAACATAACACAAAAAAATGAGTGGTGGAACTCCCTGATCAATCAAAATACTCCACTTCTTCATCAAGTGTTGCTGCCTCATCTCCCATGTCTGAATCACCCCTATCGTCATCATCGGACTCCACATCGGAGTCCTCACGACGTGTCTCCTCGTCTGTGGGGACATCACCATCCGTGGGCTCTACAAAAGCTGGCCCCACTCGGCATAGAGCCCTGGCATTTTCGCCAAAAGGGTAGTCCAGCTCGAGCTTCCATAGCTCCTCCTCTGTTGTCGGCCTCCCGCCTATCCATAGCTTGAGCATCTGCATCCCACACATGCGAGCCATGTACTGATCATCTCGAGCATGTCGCTCGCCTAGTGTAAGCACTGGCCCGTGGGTGGTGTCGGGAGCATTAGTTTTGGTGACATCTAAGGCCTGCCGCTCCATCTGCGGGATATAGTCAAGGGCCTCTTCCTCTATGTCCAGGCCCCTCAGGAATGTGGTGAGTAATCCACCAAATCCATATATGTGCCCCTGATGCAATCGGGCTCTCTTCATGGCGGAGATAATCTGTCACACCCCACCTTGGGGGGTATGACTGGCACCTGGTGCCCTACTAGGACCTGACCTGCTGAACTTGTTAAGCCTGGGCGCATCTGGCGCCTGGCTGGCTCTAACTCACATTTCTGGAAACAAAGGGCTATATAACGGCTGTAAATACAGCCCCCGGCCCATTGGCCTATAGCCTTCTGTACCTGTATTACAGCTGACCAGAAACATGTTGATTCAGGGGAACCTATGCGGGCCGACAAGGCCACCATGCTGTCTAGTTATCTGTAACTCAAACATAACATACTGAAAAGCTACGTGACCGGTAAGGTCACCACTACTAGCAAACTATGGCCCCACACGACCATTACAAAGAAAGAAAGGAGTAAAGGCAACTATACAACTGCACGGCCTCACACGACTGGCTCATCTCACCACAGGGAATATAAACAGACTGCAAGCCTCTAAGAAGAATAATAGAAATGATCAGGACAGGGCCCCGACCAACCCGTACTGTACAACAAAAGGAACTGAACTACACCTCTAGAAATTCAGTCTCCGGATGACAGGAGCTGAATATTCGACCGCTGATGGGGATCACGTGGTATCGCCTGCGCGTCTATGGGTACGTGCAGGCAAGTAATGCAGCGCCCCACTGGGCGTCAGTACCGCTGGTACTGAGTATGTAAAGCAAACTGAATACAGCTGAATACAAGTAATATAACTAAAAATTCTGAATAACAGGAGATAACTGAATCTGTAAGAACTGAAGGGATATCTGAAATCAATAACAAAACTGTCAAAACTGAAATAAGAAGGAGTAGATTAACTGTCTGATGGTGTAGATCGTACCTGTTCTTAATCATACTGAAGGGAGTAGGAATCATACCTGGAGACGTATCATTCTACTACTAATCTGCTCGTATCTACTGTAATATAACATAACATACATAACGTAACATGGCATACACAACCTTACCCGACCCCCATAAGCCGGGAGGTACAATCAACACAGAATCTATACCCCTACCCCGGTCATCCCATCTCCTATACTGGCTGTAAGCATCCTGCCGGTCCCCTGGGTATGCACTTGGGCTCGCTGAGCCCCTGACTATAACTGCATCTAAGTCCGGAGGACTCCTGAATCTGCACCCGGGTGTATCCGCTCGACTGGGGTGTGTAAGGGCCGATCAAGGCACAAATATGGGGAAAAACTGGCATCCCATCTTCGTCCCCTGGCGGGACGGCATGCCACTCCGTAGAGTGAAGTATCCTCATCCTCTGGTGGACGAGTCGATACAGCTATTAACCCTGGGGCGGTCATGGATGCTAGGTAATCCAACCCCAAACAATACAACGGTCTCAACTGGTAATACTGTCTGGGTATCTCACATGCTGAGGCTAATAGGGGTAAAGTACCATATATATTACATGCTGGGCTAATGATAGTAATCTGTACGTATTTAATACATGCTGAGGCAAGTAAAGATGTATAAATATGAATATAGTCTCCTGCCGGGCTGTACTGGGCAAATGCTATATAAGATAATGTTTCTGCTAAAAACTCTGTTGTTTGCTAAGTTTCTGTATACACTATATGCTGGACTAGTGATAGAAATATGTACACACTTGATACATGCTGAGGCTGGAAGTACTATATATATATGTACGAATATAGTCTTTCTGCTGAACTATGTTGTATACTAATTTTCTATAGTAACCTGATTTACTATTCCTGACATGCTTTCTGAACTTCATTTTAGCCTGCTATTCTATTTCTGAAGTGCTTTACGGATACTGTACTACTCCGCGGGGTTTCAGCTGAACACAACAATATCTTAACATGGCATATTACATCACACACTGAATATACTGGGCAATCTCTAACGCTTGCGTTAGAATCTATATCATACTGATAGGTTTCATACACATTACAACCCAATGTTTCTCACATCGTACCAACATTCATAATAACGCAACATTTGACTTCTGAACATTCTACTGGTCCGTAATTTGTTACGCTACACTGATATTACTTAACTTGCCGAAGGAAACTAACTTTACATACCTTATCTTCTACTATTCATCCGTCGGACGAGGCTCGGCTGGTACTTCAACTATTTTCTCCCAACTGCATTCATAAATACGTCAATCAATACTAAATACAGCTTTATTGTAAAGAGCAACGTTACTTTCGATATAGTTTATAGCCTAAACTTAGGCTTATCGAAAGACGGTCGAAAACTCGCTATTTTTCAGTGGCCCAGAAGGGAGAAGTATTCACCTCTCAGCTAGGAACACATAGACATTAATTTAGAGCAATTCTACTTACTTTAGTTCGGTGGCTCGCCGATTCGTCGGCTGTATTTCGCGAAACTAATTCCGTAGAAATGCTCTCTGCTGCTAAATACTCGGGTATCTGGGATTAATTTGAGTTTGGGCAGCGTTTGGCAGCGTAATCGGACGAAAATATTTAATTTTCTTCGTCTTCCTCGGCTTCACTGCGTTTCTCTGGAAATTTATAAGTGTAATATGATTTTAAACCGAAGTGGGGGCTTATATACTTGGGGCTGAACCTGGGCAACGTGTCACGGAGCCATCGCGGAGGCCTCACCTCTGTGACACGCTGCCATCGCGGAGGGGCTCTGCCTCGGCTCCTCCCGCGATGGTTTTGACGTGTTTCTCGTCCGATCTTTTCCCGGACCTTTCCCTAGCACGTATGGCCTTCAAATATACTTAACAAACATGCAAATAGGTCATCTAAGTGCCGGGAATTCTACGGGGTGTAACATTCTCCCCCCCTTAAGAACATTCGTCCTCGAATGTACACTGTTATCTAAAGGACTGCTTACTTTACTTTCTAGAAAAATTTCGGCAGAGTTTCCTCTGTAATATGGACTATCGCAAAAACCTAAAATGCAGAAAAGTCCAACCCAGGCACTGCATATAATATTCTAAGATCCACTGAACAACTAAATATCACTTCTTTCTTTATCATTTACAACATACAACCATAAGGTACTGTATAAATAATGATACGGACATACCTGTCGTCTGACTAGGCCTGAAATAGGTGAGGGTATCTGCTTTTCATATCTTCTTCAGCCTCCCACGTCATTTCCTCTCGATTTCTGTTACACCACAATACTTTGACAGATGCAACATCTTTAGTTCTTATCCTGCGAACCTGTCTGTCTAAAATAGCTACGGGAACCTCTTCATATGCTAACTCTTCTGTGACCTGGACATTCTGAACTGGAACTACTGTAGAAGGGTCCCCTATGAACTTCCTTAACATAGAAACATGGAATACTGGGTGAACCGACGCTAACTCTGGAGGCAAGTTCAACTCGTATGCCACGCGGCCTATTCTTCGCCGAATCTGATACGGCCCAATGAATCTTGGGCTAAGCTTGCCCTTCTTGCCAAACCTCATTACCCCTTTCATCGGGGACACTTTTAGATATACCCAATCGTTTACCGAAAATTCTAGATTTCTGCGCCGCCTATCTGCGTATGACTTCTGGCGGCTCTGAGCGGTCAGTAAATGTTCTCGGATAAGCTTTATCTTTTCCTCGGACTGCCGAACAATGTCTGGGCCAACTAATGCTGATTCTCCTATCTCAAACCAGCCCACCGGCGATCTACATTTTCGTCCGTACAATGCCTCGAAAGGCGCCATCTGAATAACTGAATGGTAGCTGTTATTATAAGCAAATTCAATTAACGAGAGATGTTCATCCCAGCTACCTCCAAAATCTAACACACACGCTCGCAGCATATCTTCGAGCGTCTGAATCGTACGTTCAGCCTGCCCGTCTGTCTGAGGATGAAATGCTGTGCTCAAATTAATCTACGTCCCCAGACCTTTCTGAAACGACTGCCAGAACCTAGCTGTAAACTGTGCCCCCCTGTCTGAAATGATAGATACCGGCACCCCATGCAATCTAACTATTTCTCTGATATATAATTCGGCATAATCCTTAGCTGAGAAGGTAGCCCTTACTGGCAGGAAATGAGTTGATTTTGTCAGCCTGTCAACTATTACCCAAATGGAATCATTTCTGCGTCTAGTACGGGGTAATCCCGTTACAAAATCCATGTTTATCACTTCCCATTTCCACATAGGTATCATTATCTCTTGAGTCAAACCACCCGGTTTCTAGTGCTCTGCTTTCACCTGCTGACAATTAGCACATCTAGATACAAATTCAGCTATCTCAGTTTTCATACTTGGCCACCAATAGATGTCTCTGATGTCGTGGTACATTTTCGTCGCTCCTGGGTGAAGGGAATAGCGAGCGTAGTGTACCTCATGCATGATCTGCCCACGAAGTCCTGCGACATTCGGGACACAAAGGCGGCCCTTACAATGTAGCACATCATCCTTGGTTATCTGAAAATCTGGCTCCTTACCTTTCTGAACTCTATCTCTGAGCTGGACTAAATCGGGATCCTCATACTGCCGTTCTTTTACCTCTGTAACTAACGATGACACTGTAGAATTCTGAATTACTGCTTC
The DNA here is from genome assembly GCA_035772735.1 of Datura wrightii. Lineage (NCBI taxonomy): Eukaryota > Viridiplantae > Streptophyta > Magnoliopsida > Solanales > Solanaceae > Datura > Datura wrightii. The sequence goes on from JASDFA010000007.1 coordinate 107,306,131, forward strand.
ATTATTTTCTGTTTCTATTACTCGAACGGCTAGATCAGCTAACTGATGAATTTCCTTGATTAACTTCCGTTTCTCAGGCCGTAAATACGCCAAACTCCCCATCGACTTACGGCTCAGGGCATCTGCTAAAACATTAGCTTTTCTGGGGTGGTATAGAATATTCACATCATAGTCTTTCAACAACTCTAACCAGCGGCGTTGCCACAGATTCAACTCCCTCTGGGTGAAAATGTACTGTAAGCTCTTATGATCTGTATAAATGTCAACATGGACGCCATACAGATAATGCCTCCACATCTTCAAGGCATGAATTACTGCGGCCAATTCCAGGTCATGGGTAGGGTAATTCTTTTCGTGTTTTCTCAGCTGTCTGGAGGCATATGCAATTACTCTACCATGCTTCATCAACACACAACCCAATCCGACACCTGACGCGTCGCAATAAATTGAATAACCTTCTGTGCCTTCCAGCAATGCTAATACTGGGGCGGAGGTTAACCTGTCTTTCAATTCCTGGAAACTCTACTCGCATGCCTCCGTCCACTGAAACTTTGCTGCTTTCTGTGTCAATTTAGTTAAAGGTGCTGCAATGGTTGAGAATCCCTCAACGAATCTCCGATAATACCCTGCTAACCCCAGAAAGCTACGAACTTCAGTCGGGGTGGTAGGCCTAGGCCATGACTTAACTGCTTCTATCTTCTGCTTATCTACCTGTATACCGGTGTCTGAGACAATATGCCCTAAAAAGGCCACTGAGTTAAGCCAGAATTCACACTTCGAAAACTTAGCATACAACTGGCGGTCCCTGAGAATCTGGAGCACTATCCGCAAATGAGTCCGGTGATCTGCTTCAGAGCGAGAATACACCAGAATGTCATCAATGAATACTATCACGAACAAGTCCAGGAAAGGTCTGAAAATACTGTTCATCAGGTCCATAAAAACTACTGGGGCATTCGTTAGCCCGAAGGACATAACCAGAAATTCAAAATGCCCATATCGGGTCCTGAATGCTGTCTTAGGAATATCTCTTTCACGTACTCGGACCTGGTGGCATCCGGACCGCAAGTCAATCTTAGAAAAGTATCTGGCTCCCTGCAACTGATCAAATAAGTCATCAATTCTGGGGAGCGGATACTTGTTCTTTACTGTAACTTTGTTTAGCTGCCGATAATCTATGCACATTCGGAGCGAGCCATCTTTCTTTCTCACAAACAAGACTGGCACACCCCATGGGGAAGTACTCGGCCTGATAAAACCTTTATCTAACAAGTCTTTCAACTGCTCCTTTAATTCTCTGAGTTCTGCAGGAGCCATACGATAAGGAGGTATTGATATTGGTTGAGTGCCTGGTAGCAAGTCAATAGCAAAGTCTATTTTCCTTTCTGGGGGAATACCAGGTAACTCATCAGGAAATACATCTGGGAATTCATTTACCACTGGGACAGACTGGAGTGTCGGAGATTCTGCTTGGACATCCTGAACTCTGACAAGATGGTAAATACACCCCTTAGATATCAACTTTCTCGCCTGAAGGTAGGAAATAAACCTACCTTTTGGCATCACGGTGCTGCCCTTCCACTCCCGTACTGCTTCCCCCGGGAAGTGGAATCTGACCGTTTTGGTCCAACATTCAACATTGGCAAAGCATGGCACTAACCAGTCCATACCCATTATGGCATCGAAGTCTATCATTTCTAACTCGACCAGATCTACTGTGGTCTGACGGTCAACAATCTCTACTGTACACCCGCGGTAGATTCGGCTAGCTGTGATAGAGTCACCAACGGGCGTAGATACTAGAAAGGGCTGCTGTAATGATTCTGGTACAATACTAAACTTCCGTGCCACAAATGGTGTAATATAGGACAAAGTAGACCCTGGATCAATTAACACATAAGCAGGGTGTGAGCAGATAGTTAGCATACCTGTCACGACATCAGGCGATGCTTCTGAATCTTGTCTCCCTGGTAAAGCATATGTGCGGCTTGGACCCGCACCTGTACTAGAGGCCCCTGATCTACCCCGACCCCTGCCTGCTGAAACTGAGGGCCTGCGCCCAGTCGAGGATGTTGTGGCTCGTGACCCTGCTGATGTCCTATCCTGTCTATCGCGGTCCTCTCGACCTCTGGCTGGGAAATCTTTCATCAAATGGCCTTCTTGGCCACAAATATAACATGCGGTGGAGCCATATCTGCATGCTCCAGAATGGCGTCGATTGCATATAGGGCAAAGTGGTAGGGTATACCTACTCTGCTCTGCCCTCCTCTGTGATAGTGAATCTGCCATCTGCGAGCCTCTACCAGTCCCTGACTGCCCCCTGCGGCTGAATCTACCCCCCTGTGACTGTGACGGAGGCGGGGGCCTGGGCGGCCTGTCTGACAATCGGGGCCTGGGTCCTCCCCAGGCCCCTCCCGGTAATTCAACTGGCCTGTCCTGGAGACGCTGTTCCTGATTAACCCTTCTGACCTCTCGTTGCCGCTGTCTGATGCCCTCAATATTCTGAGCAAATGCCTGAATGCGGGCAATATCCATGTCCTCTCGTAGTGTGGCTGTAATCTCAACATATTCTGGATTCAATCCCGTAATGAAGCGATGCACTCTGGATGCCATAGTATCAACAAAGGCCGGTGCATATCGGGCTAAGGAATCAAACTGCAAAGAATATTCCCGAACACTCATGGCCCCCTGTTCTAGATGTAGGAACTGGTCTACCCGGGCCTGTCGAATCTCCCACGGCAAATAATGATCCAGAAAGGCTCCTGAAAAGCTGGACCAAGTGGGAGGGGAAACATCTCTCCCTCGGGACCTCTCCCAGCTTTCATACCATAACACCGCAATATCCCGTAACCGGAATGCGGCCAACTCAACTGACTCAGTAGACGTGGCATGCATAACCCTGAAGATTCTCTGCATCTGATCCAGAAAATCCTGGGGGTCCTCTGTTCGGTCTGTCCCTGTGAACTGTGGGGGATTCAGGGCTAAAAACTCTCGGACCCTCGAACTACCGGGCCCTCCTGATGATTCTACAACTGTAGATGGCATTGGCTGACGGTGAGCAGCCATCATCTGTGCTAACAGAACTACAGCACTCCTAACCTCCTGATCAGAAGGAGTCAATATAGGGGCTGCTGAAGGTAATGTCGCCCCAAGTGGCTCCTGACGTGGTGGAGACTGCTGAGGAGGCTGGGATGATGCCTCTGTAGTGCCCTCTGGTCGGGCTGTCTCTAAAGGAGGGTGAGGCATCCTGCTGGTGCCTTCCCCTGCTGCAACATCTAAGTTCCGACCTGTGATAGGATGGCGCTGGTCTGACATTATCTGTAACCAAGGAGTATGGTAAGATTTTTAGGGACTCAACCCTAAACTGTACCGCTCTACAGCACGACTGAATAAGACTAAAAGACAACCATCCTATCATGCCTTGAAGCCTCCTATCCATAGTATGTGGTGCACAACACATCCATGGACAAGACTCTGCTTAGCAAGGCTTGCAGACTCCCTGGGATACAACCTGCTCTGATACCAAGTTTGTCACACCCCACCTTGGGGGGTATGACTGGCACCTGGTGCCCTACTAGGACCTGACCTGCTGAACTTGTTAAGCCTGGGCGCATCTGGCGCCTGGCTGGCTCTAACTCACATTCCTGGAAACAAAGGGCTATATAACGGCTGTAAATACAGCCCCCGGCCCATTGGCCTATAGCCTTCTGTAACTGTATTACAGCTGACCAGAAACATGTTGATTCAGGGGAACTTATGCGGGCCGACAAGGCCACCATGCTGTCTAGTTATCTGTAACTCAAACATAACATACTGAAAAGCTACGTGACCGGCAAGGTCACCACTACTGGCAAACTATGGCCCCACACGGCCATTACAAAAGAAAGAAAGGAGTAAAGGCAACTATACAACTACACGGCCTCACACGACCGGCTCATCTGACCACAGGGAATATAAACAGACTTCAAGCCTCTAAGAAGAATAATAGAAATGATCGGGACAGGGCCCCGACCTACCCGTACTGTACAACAAAAGGAACTGAACTACACCTCTAGAAATTCAGTCTCCGGATGACAGGAGCTGAATATTCGACCGCTGATGGGGATCACGTGGTATCGCCTGCGCGTCTATGGGTACCTGCAGGCAAGTAATGCAGCGCCCCACTGGGCGTCAGTACCGCTGGTACTGAGTATGTAAAGCAAACTGAATACAGCTGAATACAAGTAATATAACTAAAAATTATGAATAGCAGGAGATAACTGAATTTGTAAGAACTGAAGGGATATCTGAAATCAATAACATAACTGTCAAAACTGAAATAAGAAGGAGTAGATTAACTGTCTGATGGTGTAGATCGTACCTGTTCTTAATCATACTGAAGGGAGTAGGAATCATACCTGGAGACGTATCATTCTACTACTAATCTGCTCGTATCTACTATAATATAACATAACATACATAACGTAACATGGCATACACAACCTTACCCGGCCCCCATAAGCTGGGAGGTACAATCAACACAGAATCTATACCCCTACCCCGGTCATCCCATCTCCTGTACTGGCTGTAAGCATCCTGCCGGTCCCCTGGGTATGCACTTGGGCTCGCTGAGCCCCTGACTATAACTGCATCTGAGTCCGAAGGACTCCTGAATCTACACCCGGGCGTATCCGCTCGACTGGGGTGTGTAAGGGCCGATCAAGGCACAAATATGGGGAAAAACTGGCATCCCATCTTTGTCCCCTGGCGGGACGGCATGCCACTCTGTAGAGTGACATATCCTCGTCCTCTGGTGGACGAGTCGATACAGCTATTAACCCTGGGGCGGTCATGGATGCTAGGTAATCCAACCCCAAACAATACAACGGTCTCAACTGGTAATACTGTCTGGGTATCTCACATGCTGAGGCTAATAGGGGTATAGTATCATATATATTACATGCTGGGCTAATGATAGTAATCTGTATGTATTTAATACGTGCTGAGGCAAGTAAAGATGTATAAATATGAATATAGTCTCCTGCCGGGCTGTACTGGGCAAATGCTATATAAGATAATGTTTCTGCTGAAAACTCTGCTGTTTGCTAAGTTTCTGTATACACTATATGCTGGACTAGTGATAGAAATATGTACACACTTGATACATGCTGAGGCTGGAAGTACTATATATATATGTACGAATATAGTCTTTCTGCTGAACTATGCTGTATACTGATTTTCTATAGTAACCTGATTTACTATTCCTGACATGCTTTCTGAACTTCATTTTAGCCTGCTATTCTATTTCTGAAGTTCTTTACGGATACTGTACTACTCCGCGGGGTTTCAGCTGAACACAACAATATCTTAACATGGCATATTACATCACACACTGAATATACTGGGCAATCTCTAACGCTTGCGTTAGAATCTATATCATACTGATAGGTTTCATACACATTACAACCCAATGTTTCTCACATCGTACCAACATTCATAATAATGCAACATTTGACTTCTGAACATTCTACTGGTCCGTAATTTGTTACACTACACTGATATTACTTAACTTGCCGAAGGAAACTAACTTTACATACCTTATCTTCTACTATTCATCCGTCGGACGAGGCTCGGCTGGTACTTCAACTATTTTCTCCCAACTGCATTCATAAATACGTCAATCAATACTAAATACAGCTTTATTGTAAAGAGCAACGTTACTTTCGATATAGTTTATAGCCTAAACTTAGGCTTATCGAAAGACGGTCGAAAACTCGCTATTTTTCAGCGGCCCAGAAGGGAGAAGTATTCACTTCTCAGCTAGGAACACATACACATTAATTTAGAGCAATTCTACTTACTTTAGTTCGGTGGCTCGCCGATTCGTCGGCCGTATTTCGCGAAACTAATTCCTTAGAAATGCTCTCTGCTGCTAAATACTCGGGTATCTGGGATTAATTTGAGTTTGGGCAGCGTTTGGCAGCGTAATCGGATGAAAATATTTAATTTTCTTCGTCTTCCTCGGCTTCACTGCGTTTCTCTAGAAATTTATAAGTGTAATATGATTTTAAACCGAAGTGGGGGCTTATATACTTGGGGCTGAACCTGGGAAACGTGTCACGGAGCCATCGCGGAGGCCTCACCTCCGTGACACGCTGCCATCGCGGAGGGGCTCTGCCTCGGCTCCTCCCGCGATGGTTTCGACGGGTTTCTCGTCCGATCTTTTCCCGGACCTTTCCCTAGCACGTATGGCCTTCAAATATACTTAACCAACATGCAAATAGGTCATCTAAGTGCCGGGAATTCTACGGGGTGTAACATAATCACCGCCCCCACATTGATCTCCAGCCCCTTCATCAGGGCGTACACCAAGCATACACGATCCCAGGTTACATCTGTCATATGCACCCCCGGTATTAGGCAGTAACACACGATCTTAAGCCATATCCTAGCTTCCTTGTTCATCTGTGAGTAGGGCAAAGTCTGATGATAGCCCCTCTCCTTATGTCTGCTCCATCTAGCCGTCGATCGAGTTCCACATAAAGTGTGTCTGATGTCCGTATATGGTGGAGTGATATTCAGTTGTCGAAGCACGTGGGCGTCTGTGTCCCGCGCCCCTAAGATAGCATTGAGGTGGTGGGGCTCAAAAGTGACTATTTGCCCCCTTATTTTGATGGTGTGACTTCTGAGAGTCGGGTTCCAGTTGGCATAGAATTCTCGAATCAACTGCAAATTACATTCTTTGGGCTCTTCAAAAATGAAGTTTAGCCCAACTACCTCGATCCTCTGGACAATCGTGGGGAACTCTTGTGCCAACGGTTCCCTTGCTATGTGTTCCTCGGGGAAGTACTTGCTCTCCTTGTGCTTTGCGTACCACTTCTTCCCCTCCTCAGTCACTCACCTGGTTCCATATTGACGGCGTTGGCCGCGTGGAACCGCTGGTGCTGCTGGGACCGCTGTGCCCAGTCTGATTCTTTTTCTACCGGCGCCAGATGTTGATGTGCCTTTCCCCTTGTCTTGCCTGCTTGCCATTTTTCCTGTCAACCCCAAACAGACAAGATTAATGCTAAGCCAACTAAAATTTGCTTCGACTAAGGTTGGGTTAAGCTAGGCTACCCCACACTTAGTCCTCAGCCAAAATTACAACATTAAGGTAAGATCATGCTTATTTACACAAACAACCAACAGAACATAACAAATATGCTTAGTGCATTTGGAGAATTCGACGGTATATATTCTATGTACTACTCAGACTTCGTACAGCTAACCCCAATCATTACCGTCGATAACATTTTATCCCATCGCACTTAGCAAGGAGAAACAAAGAAACGAAAACAAAAAGAATTTATCTACATGAACCTATACAATTCACCCAATTCTTGCAAATTCCAATATTTCCTTCACCCGAGAATCCGTTGGTCTTTTAGCATAGTAACAATTAGCACATCGACTCATCTCACTCAACATGTACAACCCAGCATGAATTTCACTAGTTCACTAAATTTTCCACTTCAAACTCAAAAGCAAGCCCTAGCTATGATTGTATCAAAAATTCGATTAAATTATGCAATTAACGAGTCCAAGCAATCACAATGATACTCCGAACATCCATCAACAATAATTCAATTGAATTTACGCTTAATTTCTACTTAGGGCAAGTTTGGCTCATATCACATGTTCAATATCGAAGAAAATCGACAGGAAATGAGATGGAATTGAAGAACATACCTTGAATTCGAAGCTTTGAAGAAAACTCGATGAAATTCTTGGCCTAAGTCCGTGTCACGTTGAGGGGGGAGGGGTTTTAGGGAGGTTGGTCGCGGAGTGTGTGAGAAATAAGGAAAATTAAGGGGGAATCGGGGTTTAAACATAGGAAATTCGCGCCGGTCACCCGGCGACCCGGTGTGACCCGTCGCAATATACACTGCAACGTGTCACGGAGGGTAACGCGGAGCACGCCCTCCGTGACACGGAGCTGTCGCGAGGGTGTTCTGGAATTTTTTTTAAAATTCCAGATTTACACCTCAACGTGTCACGGAGGGTAACGTGGAGGCCCTCCTCCGTGACACGGAGCTATCGCCCTAGCTCATTGTTTTGCCACTTTTTATTATTTTTCATACCTCGAATTTTCCTTTGCGATCCCTTGCACATTTATCCTCCGTTCAACCTGAAATTCATCTTACGGCAAGAAATTGGTTAGAATTATAGGTTTCACTCAAAATAAAAATAAAAACAAAAATAAAAACTAAAAATTTTGTTGTTAATCAAGAAAAAGAAAAAGAAATCTATTCACAATTTACAAAGAAAAATTTCACGGGTTGCCTCCCGTGCAGCGCCTGGTTTACCGTCATGGCTCGACGTCAGCCAGCTCAGTCATCTACTAGGGTGACGGACGTTTTCTCTCGACTACCGTCCTCATCCCAATGGTGCTTACATCTCTCCGGTGGTTTTCCCATTAACTCTCGTGATTCAACTATCTGAGCATCATCACCTCGATCAATCACATTGATCACCGAGAGTTCCTCGTACACAGTCAGGAGCTTGGGGGCCTTATATACATCGAACACTTCCACCTTGTCGTGTGCCCGCATGGTTAGCTTCCCTTCAGCTACATCAATTAGCGCTTTCCCAGTCGCCAAGAAAGGACGTCCCAAAATAAATGGGACTTTCGCGTCTGGTTCAAAATCCAGCATGACGAAATCTACCAGGAAGATAAGGGAGCCCACTTGCACCAGCACATCCTCCACAATGCCATCAGGTCTGGCTAAGGACCGATCCGCTAGTTGCAAGATCACTGTTGTTGGTCTAGGACTCCCTAAACCCAACTTCTTGAATACCGATGACGGCATCAAATTAATGCTCGCTCCCAAATCACATAATCCGCGAGCTCGGATACTCTGCCCAATTGTAATTTGTATAGTAAAGCTCCCAGGGTCTTTGAGCTTTGTGGGCAGTCGGTTTTGTATCCGGGAAGTGCACTCCTCTGTGAGAGCCACCGTAGCATACTCAGTCAACCAACTTTTGTTCGCCACGATGTCCTTTATGTACTTTGCATATTTCGGCACTCCCTGCAAAACATCAACAAGAGGTAAGTTAATATGTACCTATTTCAGCACCTCCATAAATTTCTTGAAACACGCCTCCTCCTTGTGTTTCTTTAATCTTTGAGGGAACGGGGGTGGTGGTCTTTCTGATTCAGCTTCCTTTTTCTTCCCCCTCTTATCACTTTGCTCCCTCTCAACTTCTGCTGCTCCCGATTGTTGAGGTGGTCTTTCTGGTTCCACCTCTTTCAGCTGCAAACCACTCCTTGTGGTAACCGCATTCACCTGCTTGGGATTGGGATCTGTGTCGCTCGGAAGTCCTCCTCTAGGCCTGGTATTTTGGGCTCCAGCAAATTGCCCAAATTGATATTCAAGTGTCTTAGTAGCTAACTGGTTGTTCTTCACCTCGGCTGCCAATTTCACAAAGTCAGCCTGCAATTGAGCTGGGTTAGTTATCATCGTCTTGAACATCTCCCCAATGCTGGGTGATGGTGGTGGAGGAGGTGCATTGTTGTTTCTATATTGTGCCTGATGGTTCTGATGCCCTCCTTGATTCCTCTGCGCCCCCTGACTTGAACTTTGCCCCTGATGGTTGTTGCTACCCCAAGAGAAATTCGGATGATTCCTCCAGTTGGAATTGTAGTTGTTGCCATACTATTGGTGGTTGTTCCTCTGTACATTTCCCACAAAGTTCACCGAGTCAGGATTCGCTCCACAACACTCAGCTGAGTGCTCACTGCTCCCGCACACTTCACACCAAATCTGTTGTACTGCATTCACTGGGGCTTGAGGCTAGTTCATTGTCATGTTACTGAAGTGGGTGTTGAGTTGATTTTGTAAAGCAGCTATCTGTGCAGCAATAGCTGTAAAACCATCCACTTCTAGTACTCCTGCTGCTTTCCTTGTTCCTTCTCTTGATGAATCAACATTCCACTCCGAATTGCCCTGCGAAATACGGTTTAACAAGGTATACAGCTCCTCATAAGTTTTCTCCAATGCTTGTCCCCCAGCTGCTGAGTCTAGCAGGATTTTTGTGTGGGGTTCCAAACCCTCTATAAAAGTGTGCACCAACACATCATTGGATTGATGATGATGTGGACAATCCCGCAACATGGACTTAAATCTCTCCCAAGCCTGATATAGATTCTCCCCCTCTCTCTGTTTGAAACTTAGAATTTGACTTCTAAGTCTTGCTGTTTTACCGGATGGAAAGAATCGTATCAAGAATTTCCTTGCCAGATCATCCCAAGTAGTAATAGAATTTGGTGGCTCAGCTTTCAACCACCTCTTGGCTTCTCCCAATAGTGAAAATGGGAACAATGTAAGCCTGACGTAATCTGATGACACTCCAGGGGGGATATAAGTGTCACTTATCTCCAAAAAATTTTGGAGATGTTGTTGTGGATCCTCATGAGGGAGACCTGTGAACTGCCCACTGGTGCGCAGCAATTGCACCATTTTTGTTTGAGCTCGAACCTCCCTCCTAGCTCTGGTTTGCGGATGCTAGATGTGACAGTGTTAGCATGTGGGATTGCCACCTCGTGAACCGGCCTAGCTGCTACTTCCTCGGGCACTAACATTGCCCGTACTACTGGTGGATTCTGTTGTTGCTCCATAATTGTTTGTCTGAGCAACTGCAGCTTTCTCTCTAGAGCTTCTCTCCGCTGACAATGAAATAATCTTTAAGGCTCTAAATATGAGTCCACCAGCTCCTTGTCTCTTGCCAGTGTTCAACAGAAATTAAAATCTACAAAATACAGGATAAGACCAAGTTGTCAACACTTAAGAAAAAAAATATAGTAAATTTACACTTAAGAAAAATTCACCAATTGCCAGTCCCCGGCAACGGCGCCAAAAACTTGTTTGGTTGTTTGCTAGGGGTGTATAGCTACACGCAAGTGCACATGGTCGAACAAGTAGTAAAGTGGATTAAGTAAGCCAAGTATCGATCCCACAGGGACTGGGATGAGGTAACAAATTACTCAAGTGTACTATATTTTAACTCTAACAATGAAGACAACAGTGTGACGAAGAGTTTGATATATTTTGATTTCTAATTTTGTCCTAAGTCTACAAAGATTATATAAGTTGAGTCTGAACTATGAATGTGAGCATGCTGAGGTTAAACGAACATGTAAGGAAATAAATTATCGATATAATTTGGTTAACTTTTCCTCCGGTTGCTAGTCAAGAACTATTGCCAATGGATTAAAACTCTCGTATTTAACCCAACTTAAGAATCATGAACCGTCCACCTACATTTCTGTGATTAAACGAAATTCATGTTCTAGCCATACAAACTCGGTTCCTTCATTGACTAATACGACTTTCAGGTATATTTCTATCCTGAAGATAAACCAATTCTCAATTTTCCCAAACCAAGAAAAGATCATATCCTATTGATTCACAACTTTCCAATTTCTAGCTCTCTCGAGTGAAACTGGACTTTTTAGATGTACATTAATATAGGCCACACATTAATGCAGTAATAACAAGAATCAATAGAACAACCATGGAAGAAAAGATGAAAAACCAAATTGATCAACAATCACATTTCGATACAATCGTTCTTAACCTCAGCAAGAAGAGGAATTAGCCACTCATTTGTGGATTAAACATCGTTAAATGAATGTTAAATATACAAGCAATTGAATTCAAGAAGAAGGAGATAGAGAAAAACCCTGATATTTTTGTTCCCTCAACTGCTTGTAACCCACGTTCTTGCTCCACCAAGTCAGAATATTGAAAAATGAACCTAAGTGTTCTATTTATACTAGTGGGAATTTTTTCCGGAATAACAAGCAACGTGTCACGGAGTGCATCGCGGAGCACTGCCTCCGTGACACGCCACAGACGTGGAGCCTCACTGGAAATAGACTGTCCAGGTAATAAATCCCAACGTGGCATGGCGTGCAACGCGGGGCTAGGCCAATGTGCCACGGCCCCAATGCGCACCCACACTGGAATTTGGCCAAAAATTCCCTAGCCAGGCAGAAGGCCTCCACGATGGCAGCGTGACACGGCTCCATCGCGGAGCCCCTTTAGTTCTTGTCGTCCAATGCTTTGTCCTTTGCTAATCATCCGAGTCCATCCCCGATCTTCCCCAACACTCATTTTAGCTTCCCAAAATTACATTTCACCTACAAAATAACGCTAATCATGTTGGTTAGTATAAATTCACATTTTATTATAAATCACATGAGAATGTATAAATATTGATAGATAAACAAGGTTAAAATGACACATTGAGGTATCACTTGGGCATATAAATTTGCCCAAGATCAAAGATCACTATCCTATACCATTCATCGATCAAATGTTGGATAGACCAGCAGGGCAGGAGTATTATTGCTTTTTGGACGGTTATTCTGGCTATAATCAAATAGTTATAGCCCCAGCAGATTAGGAGAAGACCACATTCACATGTCCATATGGGACATACACTTTCAAGCGGATGCCCTTTGGATTATGCAATGCACCAGCCACCTTCCAGCGATGCATGATGGCAATATTCCATGATATGGTGGAAGACTATGTTGAGGTGTTTATGGATGATTTTTCTGTTTTTGGTAACTCGTTTGCTGAGTGTTTGCATAATTTAGATAGGGTTTTAGCCAGGTGTAAAGACTCAAACCTGGTGCTCAATTGGGAGAAGTGTCACTTTCTAGTCAAGGAGGGCATTGTTCTTGGCCATAAGGTGTCGCACAGAGGTTTGGAGGTTGATCGTGCAAAGGTAGAGGTGATAGAGAAGCTACCACCACCAGTATCGGTTAAGGGTGCCGCAGTTTCTTAGGACATGCTGGCTTTTACAGATGGTTCATTCAGGATTTCTCAAAGATTTCTAGACCAATATGCCGATTTTTAGAAAAAAGATGTGAAGTTTGAGTTTAACAATGAGCGTGTGAAAGCATTTAAGGAGCTGAAGAAGAAGCTGGTGGAAGCTCCCATTCTCATTGCTCCTGACTGGGAACACCCCTTTGAGCTGATGTGTGATGCTAGTGATGTTGTTGTGGGGGCGGTATTGGGGCAGCGAAGGAAAAATATTTTTCATTCCATCTACTATGCGAGCAATACGCTAGATTCCGCGTAGGTGAACTATACAGTCACTAAGAAGGAGATGCTGGCACTTGTTTATGCATTTGACAAGTTCAGATCCTATCTGGTTGGGTCAAAAGTGGTGGTACACACGGATCATGCTGCAATTCGGTACTTATTTGGCAAGAAAGACGCAAAGCCCAGGTTAATCAGGTGGATATTATTGCTGCTAGAGTTTGACTTGGAGATTCGAGATAGGAAGGGAAGTGAAAATCAGGTTGCAGATCACCTATCACGACTAGAGAACCAGTCACATGTGAAGGAGGGTGAGCACATCCGAGAAGAGTTCCCTGATGAAAAACTCTTGGCACTGAAGGTGGCAAAACTTCCATGGTATGTAGATATAGTAAACCTGATAGTAAGTGGAGTATACCCACCATAGGCAGCTGCTCAACAAAGAAAGAAGCTAAAGCATGAGTCACGGTACTATATGTGGGATGAGCCTTATTTATTTAAGCAAGGACCAGATCAAGTAATGAGGCGATGCATTCCAGTGAGTGAGATAGGTGAGGTGTTGAGAAGCTGTCATTCATCACCATATGGTGGTCATCATGGAGGAGAGCGTACTGCTCACATAGTACTCCAATCCGGTTTCTTTTGGCCAACATTATTTAAGGATACAACAGCTTATGTCAAGGCCTGTGATCAATGTCCAATAACGGGGACAATCAGCAGGAAACATGAGATGCCATTGCATAACATCTTGGAAGTTAAGGTATTTGATGTGTGGGGGATAGATTTTATGGGGCCTTTTCCACCATCGTTTGGTAATCAATACATTCTAGTAGCCGTGGATTACGTGTCTAAATGGGTTGAGGCAACAGCTTGTCCCAATAATTATAACAAGGTGGTGGCTAAATTTGTGAAAAAGTAGATTTTTACCAGATTTGGAACTCCACGAGCAATTATCAGTGATGGAGGTTCACACTTTGTTAATGTCGGGTTCCAAAAGTTGTTGGCTAAATACAGGGTGCGGCATAAAGTGGCTACAGCATATCATCCCCAAACTAGCGGGCAGGTAGAAGTGTCGAACCGGGAAATCAAGCAAATTTTGCAGAAAACAGTGAATGCTCAACACAGGGATTGGGCAAGCAAATTAGATGATACGTTGTGGGCATATCGAACTGCGTATAAGACGCCAATTGGGACTTCACCGTATCGGTTAATTTACGAGAAGGTGTGTCATCTACCTGTAGAGCTTGAACATCAGGCCTATTGGGTTGTGCGAAAGCTGAATATGGATCCCGATTTAGCTGGGAAAAAGCGGTTGCTGCAATTGTGTGAGTTGGATGAGTTTCGATGGCACGCATATGAGAGTGCAAAATTGTACAAGGAAAAAACGAAGAGGTGGCATGACAAGCATATAATGCATCGAATATTTGAGCCTGGCCAGATGGTGTTGCTATTCAACTCCAGGTTGAAGTTATTCCCGGAAAAACTGCTATCTAAGTGGTCTGGACCATTTGAGGTGGTAAGGATGACCCTGTAAGGGACTGTTGAATTATGGCAAAAAGATAAAAGTGCCACATTCTTAGTAAATGGTCAGCGGTGTAAGCACTACTGCGGTGAAGGTGTGAATCGAGAGAAGACGTCTATCACCTTAGAGGATGAATGAAGATGTCAGGCGTCGTGCTGCGATGGTAAATCAGGCGCTGCACGGGAGGCAATTCGTGAATGTAATGTAATAGTTAGAAAAAAAAAGTCATGTCATGACTAAAACTATGGCGCTTGGTGGGAGGCAACCCACTATTTTCTTATTAATGGGTGTTTATGGATGATTTGCAGGAGGTATGGAGCCCTAACAAAATTTGCAGAAGTGCAAGCCAAGGTAAGATGTTGGAAAAATAAGGACAAGATAAAGTGAGCCTCCGCGTTGGGTCCGTGGCACGGAGCCTAAGCTCCACGATGGCCTCCGTGCCACGTTGCCGTTATAATACAGGTATGCTTAAATTCCAGTAAGCCTCCGCGTTGGCTCCGTGGCACAGAGTCTAAGCTCCACGATGGCCTCCATGCCACGTTGAGGTTATATACAGGGGTACCAAATTCCAGTGAGCCTGCGCGATGGCTCCATGGCACAGAGCCTAAGCTCCGCAATGGCCTCCGTGCCACGTTGCCGTTATAATCGTGACGGGTTCACTTAACAAACCGGGTCGACCCGGCCGAAACCCCTCCCTTTTAACCCCAAAACCTGCATAAGTCCCTCATTTTCTCTCACACCTTCGCGACAAAAACCCCAGTCCCCCTTCTCCCTATAGTGTGCCACGCCGGAGCTTCAACAAATCTTCCTCCCTTATTCACAACTAAGAGTATCAGGTATGTTTATGGTTTCTTCTTCCATTTTTATGTAAAATGTCTTAGCATGAACCATGGGAAGACAAAATTACACCCTAGGTCATGGGAACTTCTTTTAGTCAAGTTTTTATGGATAAATAATGCAATTAGGATAATATTTGATTTGTAAACTCAATAATTGCATGATCTTTTTTGCACTTCATAAATTATCTTAATGTTGGGCTGTTTGATGAGTTGAATGAAGAGGAAGAAGATAGAAAAATCAGAAAATGGGCCATTAATTCTTGTATTCTTAGAATGGGCATTAGAAATTGTGTGTGTGATGTTTGAAATGATGGTCTTTGTGAATGGGGGCATGTAAAATCCAAAAGGCTAGTGTTCATCAGTGTGAGTTATCAACTGTTTTAAGTATGAGTCAAGCAACATTAACTTCATGAAATTGCTAGACTAATGAACATGAGAATTTAATTGTACGAAGTCTGAGTAGTACAAGAAAATTACTCCATCAAATGTTACTGATGTAATGTGCCCTGTTGGTAGATGCTATATAATATTGTGTCTATCTTATCTTGTCAAAGTTGTGATTCACATTAATTTTGGGAGTAGTGAGCATGGAAGTGTGAAGAAGGGGAAGTCTGAGTACCAGACTGACTATGACTCGTGAAACCATGCTAACAACTAAGTGTGGGGTGACCAACTGAAGCCCAGCCTTAGTATTAGCTAGCCATGTTGTTATTGACATTGTGAGTATATGTTTTTGCTGAACAGGAAAGATGTCGGCTCTATAAGATAAGGGCAAAGGTGTCTCAACTTCTGGCACAGGCAGAAAACGATACAGAGTGGGTTCAGCTGTTCCAGCAGCCCCACCAGTTCCCAGGGGCCTAAGAAGACAGTTTGGCACTAGATGGGTGGTGGAGGAAGGCAAAATGTGGTATGGAAAGCACAAGGAGTCGAAGTACTTCCCTGAAGAGCAAATTGAGAGGGAACCTTTGGCACAAGAATTCCCCCGGATACTGCACAGGATACACGCCTTGGGTATGGACTTCATCTTTGATGCACCCAAGGAGAGTAATTTACACATGGTGAGGGAATTCTACCCAAATTGGGACCCTACTCTACGCAGCCACACCATCAAGATTCGGGGGCAGGTGGTAACCTTGGAAGCACACCGTTTAAATGCCATCTTGGGGACACCTGACACAGATCCGCATCCTCTCCGCCAACTGAACATCACCCCACCATATGCTGATATCCGACACACATTATATGGACAAAGATCAGCAGCCAGGTGGAATCGTCATAAGGAGAAAGGGTACCACCAAACATTGCCATAGTCACAGATGAACAAGGAAGCCAG
Source organism: Datura wrightii (assembly GCA_035772735.1). NCBI lineage: Eukaryota > Viridiplantae > Streptophyta > Magnoliopsida > Solanales > Solanaceae > Datura > Datura wrightii. The sequence continues at coordinate 107,322,895 of JASDFA010000007.1, forward strand.
AATATGGTTGAAGACTGTTTGCACTTGCCTCATTCCTGGGGTGTATATGACTGATGTCACCCGCGACAGAGTTTGTCTAGTATACGCTCTGATGAAAGCCTTGGAAATTAATGTTTGGGCTGTGATCATATCAGCCATGAAAAAGGCCAGACTGCATCAGGGGCACAGGTATGGATTTGGTGGTCTACTCACTACTTACCTCAGGAACCATGATATTGAAGAAGAGGCTCTGGACTACCGACCGCATATGGACCTATGCTCAGATTAGAAGAGCGACACACTCGTGATGATTGCTATGCTGCAAGGATGTTTGGACTTCAGATGTTATAGCTGCGGATAGGTGGACGGCCCGCAACAGAGGATGAATTGTGGCAGGTGGATATGGATTACCCAATGAATGAGCATGCTCGAGCCATGTGCAGGATTGGCCCAGCATTTGTAGAGCCGATAGACGATGATGTACCCACCGATGAGGAGACACACCATGATGACTCATACATTGAGTTGGATGAAGATGGAGGAGAAGACTCAGACCTCGGTGATGAGGCATTGGCACCAAATGAAGAAATTGAACCAATTGATTGATCAGGGAGTTTTCACCACCCTAACTTTGTTCTTAGATTGATATGTGCGAACACTGAGGGCAGTGTTCAGACTAAGTGTGGGGTGGAGGTTATCTTTTGTTTGTTTATCTATGTGGGTACTATGGCATGGTAGCATGTATAATGTGATTGGTAATACTATGTTTGTGTACTTGTGTGGTTGGCTGTGACATGAAAAATTGGTTTGTAATAGCTAGTAAGCTCTGTCCCAGGGCACTCTACTGTGTGTGTGAAGATGTTATTTTTATTTTTATTTTTGTTATTTTTATTTTGATTCTTAATTTCTATTGTTTTGTGTTCCTCGGTTTTTGTTTTCGGTGCTTTTCCCGAGGATAGTCCCTTTGAACCGAAGTCATAGGTAGAGATTGTTCCCTATGATGGATGGATGACGACCTTCTTAAGGGAAGTTAGTCGCGTTAGGAAATAGACAATAAACCCATCATTATTAGGCTAAAGAATTTCACTCGATTAGATGCTAGACTTCATGGAACATGCATCCGGATAAGCAGCTGGTTAAATCTAAGCGGATCACATGGGTACAAATGTTGAACTCTAAATTGCTGAATTTTAGGCTTAATTATGCTTGTCACTCAATATGGATGAAATCATGAAAGGAGATTAGCTAACCAAAAGTTACCCTCTTTGCCATGTGTCGTGAGAACTAGTTGTATTTCATGAAAGCTAACGTCTAGAATTTGCCTTGTGTGTACAAAAAGTCGGAAATGGCATTAATCTTAGAGGATATGATTAAGGCACTTCTTTGTGAATAGAGATAACCGAGATAGTTTACCCATTTAATTCAGTGTTCCTAACCTTAATGATTTCCCCTAGTGAGCCCAGTTTGAGCCTTTGAGCCTTTGAGCCTAATTTTTTTGAAACAACCGCACTAAGAAACCTTACCCCATTTGTTCAAATAGCCTCAATGTCGTTTTGATCCCAATAGATCCTATTGCACTTTATTAAGGCAAGATGAAAAAGGGGAAATAAAGAGTGAGGGTGCTCCATATGTAATCATAAGCTATATATATATATATATATATATATATATATAGCTTATGATATATATATATATATATATATATATATATATATATATATCCGTGCATCTAGGAAGACAATTTGAAAGGAATTAAAGTGAATGGCGAAAGAAGTAAGTTGCCAAAAAGCAAAATTGTGGAATTGTCCTAAAGTGCAGAGGGATATGAGTTACTATAGACCAAATAATCCTACCTGTCCCTTAGCTGACATTACAACCTGGAAAAAGTCCTTTTGATCCTATAAGTGATGCGATGATCGATTGAGTAGTACACTAAAGGCAAACTCATGATACATTAGATTTTCTTGGAATAATCTTTGGAGTGTGAGTGATTCAGTGCATAACATGCTTAAGTATGATTATCTCGGTTTCATGGAAATAGAACCGGTGTACATCAGTGAGGGCATATGCTGGGGGACTTTTTGTTAAGCTAATATTTTGCTATTATGATTCATACATGTTGGCCAGATTTTTAGTTAAAGAGTTAATCATTAGGCCTGTATGATTTTGCTGAGTAGAATAATGAATATACCTTGCTTGATGAAATTGATGTTACTCCATGATTAAAGTATTTAGCACAACTAGATGTGAATTACTTTGGCCCCATAATGATGGTAAAGTAGTTGCAAGCATGCCGAGGATACTAAAAGATTATCCAAGGACGGACAAGGGTATAAGTGTGGGGTAGTGATAATGGGCGTATTTATACAACCAAACTCCATATTTTCAACCCGTTGTGAGTCGGAATAGGGAGAATATTGATGTATTCATGCATGTTAGAGTTAATTAAGGTTATTTTTTCTTTTGTGTTTCGGATTAATAATTGTGTGGTGACTAATTGCAGGTCGAGAAGAAACTGGCGTAAACTGGAGGAGCAAGCCAAACTTTGAGGGATAATAGGCTAACATCTGGAGGGCGTAAAGAGAGAACTGAAAGTTCCCCCATCGTGTCACGCTAAGGATGGTCCGCGTCGGACAACGTGCCACATTAAATGGGGGGAAGACTAAAATTATGAAAAATTAGAAGGCACAAAATAGTGGAGGAGCGCAATGGCTCCGTGGCACGGATCCTGACCTTCGCGATAGCCTCCGTGCCACGTTGAAGGGAAATTAGTGCCTTGCCCAGATTCCAGTGAGCCCTCGCGATGGCTCCGTGGCATAGAGCTTGACCTCCGCGATAGCTTCCGTGCCACATTGCTAGTTTATTTCGGGGAAATTTTCCACTTACATAAATAGAACACTTAGGCTTTTATTTTTGATATTTGACAATTTATGCACGAAGTGGGAGGCAGGCAGTTGAGCTGAAGAAAATCTTAGGGTTATTTCTCTTCTCTTTTCTTCTAAATTTCAATTGTTTGTATGATTACTACTTGTTTGAAGATGTTTAATCAACAAATGAGTGGTTAATTTACCTCCATCTGAGGTTGAGGGAAATTGCAGAATTGTGTAATTTATTGTTAATTCAGCTTAATTCTCTTCTCTTAAGAAAGGTTGTTCTGCTATTCTTGCTTTTCATTGCGTTAATGTTTGGCCATTTATTGTACAAATTAGAATCCTAATTTTGTTTCTGAGAGGAAAATTATTAGGATAGATGTGGAATAGGGGGAATATGTTCTTGTCTTTGTTGTGAATTAAAGGTAAGATTCGTGTGCAGGATAGGAATATACCTGTAACGTCATATTCGGTTATACAGGGAAACTATTGTGATTCGTTAGAAGATGAGCTCTTGCATCATAGAAATGTGTTGTGTAAGGCTCATAATTCTATAGTTGGCTAGAGGTTCGAGAGACCCGAGCCATAGGTTATTCATCCCCGACCATCAACCTAAGAGAAGGGTTAGCTGAAATATAATATACATTATACATACCTGCATGTTTCAACTTAACCTTAAATTGCTCGTGCTACTGTTTAAATCAAATTTTTTTCATTTTAATTAGTGTTACATTAACTAGAAATTTTTAACAAATTCTCATTCGGTGTATTCTCCATATACTTGTATAACGACGTTGTGACTACTTAAGTAAGAAATTTACTGCCACGCTACAGTCCATGTGGGTTCGATACCTGGCTTGAAAAAAAAGGCACTATATTACTTGACCACGTGCACTTGCGTGCATTGGGGAATGAAAGCTGCTACAAATCCTCTGCTTGAGTGTTGATAATCCTGACACCCCACAGACATAGGGTTCAAGAGAGACTTAATTTCATCATAACTTTTGGACAGAATCTGTCCTTGTGCAGTAGCGTCAATGAGTATCTTAGATTCGGGATTTAGACCCTCAATGAAGTTGTGACAAATTATCTCCTTACGTTGCATGTGGTGTGGACAATCCCTCAAGTAACCCTTGTAACATTTCCATGCTTGAGATAGTGTTTTTTCATCTTTCTGTATGAATTTGGAGATCTTTCCCCTCAGTTCTTTAGCTCTTCTTGAAGAGAAAAATCGGTTAATGAACTTATTGGAGAGGATCTCCCAAGTAGTGATGGATCCTACATGCTCATTTTGAAACCACTTCTTGGCCTCTCCAATTAGTGAGAACAGAAACAGAGTTAACTTGACATATTCATCTAACACGTTCTGGTAGTGGAAGTTTTCACTCAGCTCTAGAAACATCATCATATACCTTTGGGGATCCACGTGTGTCTTTCCCTAAAATTGGAAAGTGTTTTGGACCAACCGCACAGTCCCTTCTTTCAGCTCAAAGTTTTCATTGATGGCTGATTTAACAATTGCTTTAGAAGCATTTTCCACATTCGGCCTAGCAAACTGCATCACTGTAACTCTCTCATTCTCTTCACCTGCTGCTTTCCCGATGTTTTCCATAGCTAACCTTCAAAAGGTTCTCTCTATTTCAAGATTAAGAGAAGCTAAGGTTGGTCCTTGAATTCTTGTGCTTGGCATACACTGAGGCAAACAACCCAGTGAACTTCAACAAAAACAAGAAACAAACGTAAAATACAAACTAGCAAAACAAAATTCTAACCTACAAATTATTAAATAATATTTAGTTCTTGCAATATTCATAGCAGGTTTTCTTTCAATAAACATTGTAAGTATTCAATTATGTGTTTGTGATGTCTCCCAAGCGCACGCAAGCACATGTGGTTGTCAAGTAATATGGGATTGTTAAGTACAGATATTGTACCCATAGGGACTTGTCAATTTAATCATTATAAGGTTATACTTTGATTTCACTAATCTATGAAACAAGTAAAGTGAAGATTGGTTTAGAAAATTAAACTACTAAAAATTCAAATGTAAAAATTAACTAAAACGAATGCAAGCTTGATTGTATTTCGATAATGATGATAAACTAGGGCAATGGCACTTGGTTGGTTTCAAGTTGAGTTTTCTAGAGTTAATTAAACACCATTATTCTTCCTACAGTTGTTAGTTGTAAGTTACTATCCTATTTCCGGCCACTATCTCTAGCATCCAAGAACTATTCCATGAACCCTAACACCTATATCCCTATGGTCATAGTAGAACAATGAAATGACTATTATGACTACTTGTATTTCAACTAAATGGGGTTGAAGGGTATATTCCTAATCCTCAACAACAACTTCTATCCTATCACCAATGGGTTTAAGGGTATTTGAATTCCCAATCTGTATTCATTTTTAACCCTTTTGATTCCCTTTTCCAACAGATTACTTACAAGGTTATCAAGCTCATAAATAACAAACTAACACAAATAAATACATACAACCATAAAAGAAGAATCAAAAATAAGTTTATTTAGTCTGTCAAACAATCAATCATTCGCCATGGCCACAACCCTAGAATATTAGTTTAGCTACTCATTGACAAGCAGAATAACAAATACTTGGTCATCATCATGCGAAAATACGATGTAAAAAAGAGAAAACCTAGTTGTAGAATCTTGTCTTCCTTTCAAATGGGTTACAAGCTTTCATGAATGAACTATGAAATAAAAATGAGTAAAGAGTGCTTCAAAGAAGTCCAAAACTATGTAACAAATGACCTAAGGCTTATATTTATAGATGAGCCTTCAAATAAACTTTCTTCCCTTTAAGACTTTGCTTTAAAATCAGTATTTTTCATCACGGAATGGCTCTTGGGCGTCGCCCCTCCTATTTCATCACAGAATAAGTCAAATTTCCAGTAATTTCAACTCTATATAGGGTCTAGCGTTCCTCCCACTTCATATCGCCAAGGTGTTCATCAAATTTCTCTAAGTCTTGGACACCTCTAGCACAGGGCGCCACTCATCTCACCAAATTTTTGAAGTGAAATTCTCTGAAGTTTGAGGGTTGGGGCGCATAGCACCAAATTGAGATTTTTTACTCTGATATTTGGGACTTGGTGCAGAGCGCCAGCCATACCACCAAACTCATCATATCCTCAAATCTTTATTTCTTGCATCATTTTGAGCCCACTTTGCCTAGTTTCCTGCTCAAATCAACTTAAATCGTTTGTTAGTGCATAAAACTCACACATACATGAATTTAAGAATAAATTAAGGATTATGAACTCAAAACATGGTCAATTATGGGTAAAAACATGACAAATAGGAATAAAAATATGCCCAACATCAGTTTGTCTATGAAGGCTAATAACAATCTTACAATTATGAGAGACTAAAACCTCTATAATTAGGATTGTGGGAACTAGGGTGGGTTAACAAATAAGGGTTACAGAAAGTGATTCGAAACCAATTTTAAACACTTGTTTTGTATTCTCTTCATCTTTAATATTTCTTAACGAAGCTCAACGTTAATACTTGCCCGAATTCTTTACTTACTTAAACCTAGAAAAGTAGAAATTAGGAAAAGAGAATTACAACAAAGCCTTGATCTTTATGGTCATTGTATAACTTGCACTGTGGTTGTAGGATAGTTAATTTGGAACAAATTTATAACGGTTGAATTAAAAGTGCTCATGAGACCTAACCCGGTGATTGAGTATAGTCATTCAATAGGGATGAACCAGTCGTTTGGATGAACCCTAGTTATCAGTTCTACAAGTAAGCATTGGGATACATCACGAGTACAAACCCAAAGTAGTTATGAACCCATGGGGAACACTTACCCTAGTTAATTGCAAATCTTGATAAACAATAACCAATTTTCAATATTGTTTTATAATTTTTTCTATAAACCCCTTTTTTTAGAGATAACATACCTTAAAGCTTAAATACTTGCATTAGGCTATATCTTACTATATTCCCTATGGGTTCGACCCCAACCTTTGTTGGGTCCTTTATTGACAACATCCACTTCATACTTTATCAGGAGTGTGAGTTTGAGTGTTATCAATGCAGCATGGTAAGGTCATTGCATATTCCTCTAGACAGCTTAAGACTCATGAGAAGAATTACACGATGAATAATTTGGAATGGCAGTGGTGGTGTTCTCGTTTAATATTTGGAGACACTATTTATATGGGGTCCATGTGGATGTGTTTGCTGACCACAAGAGCCTCCAGTATGTGTTTACTCAAAAGGATTTGAATTTGCAACAAAGAAGATGGTTAAAGCTGCCCAAGGACTATGACATGAGTGTCCTTTATCATTCGGGCAAGGCCAATGTAGTAGTAGATGCCCTTAGAAGACTGTCTATAGAGAGTCTTTTTCATGTAGAAGATGGAAGGAAAGAGTTGGTGAAGGATGTACATCGACTTGCATGATTAGGAGTTCACCTCATGGATTCGACAAATGGTGGCGTCATTATGCAGAATGGATCAAAATCTTCTTTGGTAACTGAGGTCAAGGCTAGACAAGATGAGGATCCTATTTGTAAAGTTGAAGGAAGCGGTTCAGAATTAGAAGGTAGAGGTCTTCTCCCAAGGGGCAGATGGTGTACTTTGTTATCAGGGTCGTTTATGTTCTTTGGTTGTTGATGACTTGAGAGAACGGATATTGCATGACGCTCATGGTTTCTATCTATTCAGGGCCACCAAGATGTACCGTGATCTACAGAAAGTCTACTGGTGGAATAGCATGAAGAAGGACATAGCAGAGTTTATGGCTAAGTGTCTGAATTGTTAACAAGTGAAAGTGGAGCATCAAAGACCAGGAGGTGTGCTACAAGACATCAGTGTCCCTACATGTAAATGGGAGAAAATAAATATTGATTTCATCACAAGGTTGCCTCACACACATTGATAGTATCACTCTATTTGGTTGGTTGTAGATAGATTGAAATAAGTAGCCCATTTTCTACTGATCAAAACAATCAACTTAGTGGAGGATTATGATAAATTGTAAATTCGGGAGTTAGTTTGGTTGCATGGAGTTCCCTTGTCTATCATTTCAGATAGAGGTACTCAGTCACCTCGTAGTTTTGAAGATCGTTTCAAAAGGGACTCCGTACTCAGGTCAAGTTTATCGCAGCTTTCACTCACAGACAGATGGTCAGGCTAAGCAGACCATTCAAACTCTCGAGGATATGTTGAGATCTTGTGTGATTGACTTCAAATGTAGTTGGGATGATCATTTTCCTCTTATCGAATTTGCTTATAACAATAGTTACCACTCTAGCATCTAGATGGCTCCATTTGAAGCCCTTTATGGGTAGAGATGTAGATCGCTTATTGGTTGGTTTGAGGTAGATGAGGCTACATTGAAAGGGCTAGATTCAATTCATGAGGCTATGGAGAAATTTCAGCTTATAAAGGAAAGGCTAAAAACAGCTCAGAGTCGTCAAAAGTCCTATGTTGATATGAGGAGGAGAGAACTAGAGTTTGAAGTTGTTGATCGGGTGTTTTTGAAGGTGTCTCCCATAAAGGGAGTGATGAGGTTCAGAAAGAAAGGGAAGTTTAGTCTCCGATATGTTGACCCATACAGGATTGTGAAACGTGTTGGTAAGGTGGCCCATGAGTTGGAGCTACCAGCGGAGTTTTCTTTGGTACTCTAGTTTCTTATGTATCATTGTTAAAGAAGTGAGTTAGTGATCCAACTTTGATTGTCCCAGTGGAGAGAATAGGTGTGAAGGCTAAACTTAGCTATGAGGAGATGCCGGTTAAGATCCTTGATCATCAGGTTTGAAAGTTGAGGAAAAAATAAGTAGCTTCAGCAAAGGTTCTGTGGAGAAATCAGCTTGTTAAGGGAGCTATGTGGAAAGCTAAAGCAGATATGATGGCTTAACACCCGCAGCTTTTCCCTACGGACTCTATTCCAACATAAGGTATCAGCTTCCTCCTTAGTACTCTATTCAGTTTCATGTTTAATTCATGTCCCTCAGTTCCTTTTATGTCAGTGCATGTATGAGTAATTCATGAATTCAGTTCAGTCATGTATATCAGTTCGGAATTAGTCCCTCCATCAGTTTTCAGTTCAGATGTTCAGTATTTGAGATTTCAGTTCCTTTCCCCAAGCTTTCAGTATATTTACCACATTCAAGGATGAATTTTCCCAAGGGGGAGATATTGTAATATCCCAAAAGCCCCTAGGATCAGACCTAAGGGTCTAATCAGAGAAATTTGAAAAAATCTGCACAGGCCACAGAACGACTCGTCAGGTCACCCGAAGAATCATTGAGTGCCTCGTTAAGGGGTTCCAGTGGGTAAGGAGTCATTGTCAAGAGGTCACCTCAGATGGTGTAATGACTCATCATTTAACACAATGAGACATTAGGATGCCCGGTATATACTAAGGAAGTTGCAGATCAAGAGACCTAACGAGACACGAAACGAGTCATGGTGTCCCCTCAGGACTCGTCAAGTTAGTCGTTGTCAGATTGGCTAATATTGAAGGATAGGATTTTTAGTGGTGTAGGACATAATGAGTCGTCTTCCCTATTAATGACTCGTCATGTCAGTCGTTACTTGAAAAAGTTCAGTAACAGAAGATTTTTCTAGTAAAGGTAATGGGTAAGGACCACGAGTCTTTAGTGGTCCCAACTACTCATTAGGTCCCTCGTTAGGACTGGCAGTATCAATTTTTCTACGAATTTAGTAAGGGTGTTTTCATAATTTCTAAGTTCCTAAGCCCTAAACTACATCATTTTAAGCCTTGAAAGAAGTGTATTAGGGGAGTTTAACCTATTCTAATTCATTCAACTTAGATGCATGCAAGTTTAGAGTTTTTCTATTGAAGATCAAGCCGATAATCCTTCAATTCTCCTCCATATCTCTTGGGCTTTCAAAGTCAAGTTGAGTTTACCCAGGTATGTAGAGCCATGAATGAGAGTTTCCTTTCACTCTCATACCTAAATTTCTCCTCAAGTTCATGAATTCAAGTGTATGATCCTATGGGGTTTTAATCCAAATTTATGAAATTCTTTATGATTTATTTATGGGTCAATTTCCTTCATGTTTCAAGGCATGTTTTAAGATTCATTGTCAGATTTTAATTACTAATTGATTACAGTTCATGTTTTTAAATTATAAAAGATTATTCCCAATTATGAAAGTTCATGACAAAATTAGTCTACGATTGATGATTTCAAGTATGATGAAGTATCTAGCATGTGTGTATGTTTGTGCATTATCTATATATGAATCTATGATTTTGACTAATGAAGTCTATTTCAAGTATATGATCTTCAGATTTTGGGTAATCCTACTCAGATTTAGCATGCTTTCATGATTTAGTTTAGTTCTATAAATTAGCTTACCATATGATCTTGGAGTCTATACTCGCATTTTCAGCTTATAGTATGTTTGGTGCCAGGACTCCCCATATTCAGATTTCAGACTATGCATGTAATTATATTATCAGTTTCATTAAAAAATGATGATTTTAGCTTCATTGAAAAGTGATGGAGAGAACCTTGCATTTTTTTGGGAGCAGTGAATAGCACTGAGTAGGCTAAGGATTCATGAAAACCCCCGGTCTCAGAACTACGTACCAACATAGGATTTCACATTTTACTTTGGGACCCCCTTGTGAGCTTACCCAGTCCCGAATGAGCCATCAGCTTGATATCAATATCATAGTAGCACCCTTAGGCATCGCAAGGCTTCGGACGGCTCTGCCCACTTGAGTGTAATAGTTAGGATCACATAAGCTCTGATAGTGTCTATTATATGAAGAGTCTCCCATTATTCCTCATGATCTTAGTTATGTATGTTTATCAGTTATTATATTATGTATTCAGCAGGTTTGACCCGATGATCAGGTTATCAGCTTTTACATATGAACCTTAGTTTCAGCTTTGGGTCATTCAATTCAGTTATGAGATCTAGTTTATGTCTATTCATGTTTTGAGATTAGCATGTCGTCCTTACTCTCATAATCTTATGATGTTATGATTTATGATGTACATGATTTTAGTTTATACTTACTCAACCTATTTTGCATACCTTGTATACTCAGTACATTCCAAGTACTGACCGCATACTCTATGTTGTATCGTTTCATAATACAGGTCCTAGTGATCAAACTCAGATGCGCCATTAGTCCATCTCTCATTCCAATTCAGACCCTACCTTGGGTGAGTACTCATCCTCTGAGGACATCTATCTTTCAGTATTGTTATGTAAGTTTGTTTCAGACTCAGAGATAGCTGGGGGCTTGTCCCAGCATCTCATCAGTTAGTATAGGCTTTTTATACATAGATTTGTATATTCAGCTTCGGGCTCAGTTTTATGATATTACCATTGGCTAGACGTTTTGTTTCCAGATTTTTGCTATTTCATAATTCAGTTATTAGTTTTGATTATGTTAATATTTAGTTGTTATGTTCAGTCCATGGGTCGACTTGGAGCCACTCGTGGTTCTAGGTTCTGTGTATCGGTCTGGATCTATGTTCAGGTCATGACAGTTTAGGAGTTAGGAACTTAGTAATTACACAAACATCCTTAATAACCCAACTAGAAAAATTATATTAGCAGTCCCTACGAGTAACTTGATGACCTGTTATGACACTTGATGGGTCGTCACCCTGATTCGTTACCACTGGCCACATTTTTTTACTCTCTGATCTTTTCTTGACGCCTCCACTTAACGATTCGTTATGACAGCTAAACGGTCTATTAAAACACTCATTATGACTCTTTGAAACCCAACTTTTTACCCACACTTCACACTTAATGGGTTATATAACGACTCGTCAGGTCACTTGACGAGTCACTGAATGACTCGTTCTATGATCTGGTGTAGGTTTTCCTATTTTCATCGCTTTAGTCCTTGTGTCTGATCTTAGAGACTTTTCGAGTGTTACAAGCTAGCTACAATCTTTCTTATGACAGGCATTTCTGTTTGTAGATAACAATAATGAGCTTGGGAACTTAACCCTGTAAGACTCAGCTCAATAGCACGATTAGATTAGAAGAAGGGTAACCATACTATTATGCCTCATATCTCCCTACTTATAAAATGTGGTGCACAACACAATTAAAAATATGACTTTACTAGACATGACTTGCAGACTCCCTAGGATATGATATTGCTCTAATACCAAGTATGTCATTCCCAACCTCGGGAGGTGCAACCGGCACCTAACACCACAAGAACCCTGAGCCGACCTAGTTGGACAGGTAAGATTCTGATGCATAGCAGCAACACATAATACAAATAACAAAAAAGATATATCTTGTCTTAAAGAAGAGCTAGCTGACAAGGCTATAATAGGGAACCCTACAACATAACTTTGTTATCCCAATAGAATCCGAATATCAACATATGCCTATATGAGCATACAAGATCATCATGATATCTATAGTCACAAAATGTTATGTGGGCTGACAAAGCCGTGATGGTGTCTACAATCACAGACAGATGAACGTATGTGTGTGTATACACACACACACAAAAAAGGCCATTAAGGTCTCCAAGATGTTAATACAAAAAGCAACAAGGACAAATGGTCAATAGCATACAACTATACAACCCAAGTCTGCAAGCCTCTAAGCGTAACATATTTGTCCAGGAAAGGGCCCTGACCTACCCATCTGCTTTCTATAGCAAAAAATCGATAAACCTCAAAATCTTGAAACTTAAAAAGAAATGGATCTTACTAATCTGCTAGAACTTTCAAGGCTAAAGAGGAGGTTTGTCTCCCTATCTATCAGAACCTAAAGGCATGAATGCAATGTCCCCATGCTCGGGGCATCAGTATAAAATAATGTACCGAGTATGCAAGAAAAATTGAAAGTTAGAAATATATCATGAATATTGTAAGTAATCAGTGAGAAAAGTCAAAATATAATCTGAGCATACTTACATGCACATGCTACATGTAGTACAATCAATAAGAAAACAAGAACATGACATACCCCCAAAAGCTCAATAGGTACAAATAACAATCAACAACTACCTGAGGTCCCATAAGCCTGATAGGTACATATAAATCTAACTACCCCTACTTGACACTCTCTAGGCCCCCACGGATCATTCACATTGTCTAGTCTAAAGGTTATCTATGCCTTGCTTCTAGGATGAACTGTATAGTCTGTAGACTCTGTACTTCGCCTTCTGGGATGAATACCTCACCTTCTAGGGTGAATACCTCACCTTATGGGGCAAATAGCTTGCCTTTTGGGGAAAATATATTATCCCATGAATGAATAGGATAAGATATGGCACAACGACCATTAAAGGAGCTCATCAACTCAATATAACCGGACAACCCAGAGTCTCCATATCACCGAGTGCACAAGGCTCACTATAATTATAATTTGAGCATATAAGGCTTGTATATCTATAATCTAAGAACACAAGGATCCGATATCTATAATTTGAGTACATAAGGCTCTTATATTTGTAATCTGAGCATACAAGGCTCCTGTATCTATAATCTGAGCACATAAGGCTCTGTATCATAACCTGAGCACACAAGGATCTTTATAGTCTGAGAAAACAAGGCCTTTGTATTTGTAATTTGAGCACACAAGGCTCCTGGTGATTGAATTAGCCACAAAAAGCCCAATAGCAACAACAAACAAAACAAAAACAACTCGAAAGTAAGTGGGCAAGCTGGATGTTACCTATACGAGTAACCTAATTCATATCTAACATGAGGTCACTATCTATAAAATAAGAGTCCTGAAACAGGATATATTTACCTACTCGAACATATAATAGAACAACTGCGACTATGAGTAGCTTAATAATAACATACTAGGCATAACACACTTAGGCTCTATGGAAACATGCCAAAAAGAAAGATACTCTAACATAACTTACATTTAATCCTTAGCACAATACGAGTCTCTGCTCGTATTATCTTTCCCTCATAGATCACACAACAATCCATAATAATCGGCAATAAAAACTACATGTCGCTACTAAGAAAACAAGCGAGGAAATTAAATACCAATAAGTTTTCTCTTGAAACTAATCTCTGAGCTTCCAAAATAAGAAAGAATTAAAAGTTTTATAACTCTTACATCTGTAAAATCCATTATTAATCTTGATCGGAAGAGAATATCAAAGCTAACTCTTTAGAATCAATGGAAGCAGAATTAAAACGGCGGTAAACACATCTATAGCCGCTCAACCACGGGGAAAGCTCGGATCTAACTTAGATATGATCTTGCTCTCTTAATCAATCATGTAAATGTATATATAGAGAGACATCATATGGCTAGTTCCTTTAGAAATTACTAAAATGAATAAAATTAACTAGGTGACTTATATATAAAAGTCCAACACCACACTGTCCTCACATCACGAGTTCCATTGCAAAGGTTAGCCTTTCTCTAGGCTTCAGCAAGCGAGCTCTATGGTGAGGTCCACCCTTGACTTAGGCTTTTTGTCACGAACCTCTACTACCTAGGAGTTGGTCACTTTGCCAAAAATTCGATTATACATATGCACCTTCACTCTTCGATGTTCCCTTGTCGTGTGTCATAAAGTGATAAACTTAACTCATATGCTTCCAATTTAATGATTTCATCCCTTTAAAAATATGAGGTGTTATAATTTGACTTCATGGGACTCTATTTTTGTAATTTCCAGTCAAGGTGCTTCGTTCACATCAAATTTTTTGAAGTCTTTTCAGAAGGGATTGGGTACTCAAGTTAACCTCAATATAGCTTTTCATCCCTAGATAGATGGGCAGGTCGAGTGCATGATTAAGAAGTTTGAGGATATTTTTAATGCATGTGCATCAGACTTCAAAGTTAATTGGGATAATAACTTGTCTCTCATTGTGTCACTTATAATAATAGTTACCATGTCGTATTAAGATGGAACCGTTTGAGTCTTTATATGGGAGGAGGTGTAGGTCACTTATTGGGTAATTTGAAGTTGGTGAGACAAGATTTATCAAACCAAATCTAGTCCTTCAAGCCATGCAGAAGGTTAAATTAATTCAATAATAGTTGAGGATATATCATAGTCACCAGAGTACCTATTCAAACCTGCGGAGTATGGATTTGGAGTTTGATGTGCATGATTAGGTTCTCTTGAAGGTTTCATGCAACTCAGAAAGAAAGGGAATTTTAGTCCAAGGTATATCTGCCCGTACAGAATTTTGCAGACAATTAGCTAAGTGGCCTATGAGGTAGCGTTGCCGCCAAAGTTAACTTCAGTTCACCCTGTATTTTATGTATGTATCCATGTTAAGGAAGTGCGTGGGTGTTCCATATCTAATTTCACAACTAAGTATAGAGAGATTAAATAGGGCCTAACATATGAGGATATCCCTGAGAGAAATCCTTAATAGATAGGTTTAGAAGCTGAGAACCGAAGTACCCACTATTAAGGTTTTGTGGCGAAATCAACATGTTGAACTACATAGAAAGCTAAGAAAGATATAAAATCAAGATATCCTGACCTATTCCAAAAACAAGAAGAGAACTCTTGAGGTAATACTACTTTCCTGTTCCAATATGTTTCCTATACCAATATTGTGCTTATGTTCAAGTCTATCCTCTATTAATGTTCCATGGACTTGTCATGCGAAGGTATTTCATGCCTATATTCCATTCTCACATTTTTTTCTCTTATTATTATGTGAATGAACAGTTCTGAGGAAAAGATATGCTAAGAAATGGTTGTTTCATGATTCGTAAGGCCAAGATAATCCATGTCTATGTTTTATGTCAATCTAACTTGATTCCTTTATCATATAAATATCGTGATTCCCCATGAGTCTTGTGTATATAATTCTGGTCAGTTGGCGGGTGTATGGATTTTGGGATAGTTCTATTTATAAAGAAAACTCTGCAAAAAATTTTAAAAATTCTGGAGTTAGACTATTTTAGAGTCATGACTCACATTGGATGACGAATGTTACCAGGGGTGATGATATAACACCTCATATTTTTCAACTAAGGTTAAGCTCTTTTAATAAAAAAAATATACCCAAAATTGGAGAATTTCGTTATGTGTAGGTGTTAAAGTCAGGGTTAAAGTGTGGAACACTAATAGACAAGGTTGGATTTAAAAAAAATAGAATGAACTAACTTTGGGAAATTTGGTGTAAAATATGACCTGAGATACGACCGCATAAGTGACATTCGGGCTGCATGTGGTGTTGGAATTTTGAGCTTTAACTTTTGAGATGAAAAATAAACATATGGACCATGTTGAAAATATGGTGCACATCTCGTACTATTTGTTGAAGTCTGATAATATTGGATATTCATTCTACATGTGTTAAGATGCAAAGCAACATACGTATTGCTTGTTGGAGATATGATCCATATGTTGTACTATATGTTGGAGCCTAATTTGGTCTAATCTTAGATATTGGAATAGGGCGTGAAAGACACATACGGGATGCATATAGGACAAACGGAATGTATTCCCACCTTATGTGTGAGGAAATTTCATGAAAAGTTGAGATGAAACTAACATGCAAACCACATATTGAAGATGTGGGCTGCTTCTGGCCATCGTATGTCGCATGTTGAAAGCGCTATGAATATGATTTTCTATAGATTTCAATTCATGCAAGCTCTTGGGCAATTTTATTTTTTATTATACTCCTCCTACATCATGGTAAGTCTTTCCTAATATTTTTCATAGTAATTCCATCACATAATATGTGAATCTTACCTTTGGTTCATCTTTCAATTCTAGAATTTCAAGTTGTTTTTCTCCTATCAAGCTCAAGTCAAGAGTTGTGGTTTTTCATAAATTGAGGTAAGACTCTTCTCTTACCTCCATGCATGACCTAGTTTTTTGGATTTTAGAAAATTTAGGGATCGAAAGTCATGAATTCATATTTGAGTGATTAAAGAACTTGGTAGGGAATGGGGTGGCGGTTTCTTTGGTATAATGTTGCATGAAAAAGTATGGTCATGTGTCAGAAATAAGTGACATATCTTTACTTCATTTCATGGTATTTTGCATTTCTTTAGGAGTTAAATTAAGTAGAAACTAACCTTATTATATTATGTTTCAAGATCTCAAGAAATTAAAAGATGAAAGGAGTTTAGGTCAGAAAACTGCTCAAAGATGAGGAAACATATGGACCGTTTATCTTAAAGACGGTCTGCACTTCAATCCGTCTCTTTGCATCTATAGATTCCAGAAACCCATCAAAATGGGTCTTTAAAGTATAGTAGGAAATACGGTCCATCAATTGAAGATTGGACCCAAGCTTGGAAGAACGAAAGTTCTAAAATGTGGAGCAAGGTATGGACCGTCTTTCCAAAGGACGGTCCGTCTTTCAAAGAATGACAAGCCAACAGACAGAAGCAAAAAAGTAAAGTACAGTCCAAAAGATGGTTTGTCCCTGCACAGCTGGCACTCTGATGTTTGAATTAAATGGGTTTTTTGAGATATAGTATAAATAGATTTTTCTTGTAAATTTTAAAGAGATTTTTCATTATTCAATTCATTAGATTTTTCTTGTAATTTTTACAGAGATTTTTCATTATTCAATTCATACTTAGTTTAGAGAATAGAGCTTAGCTAGTTTATCCCTAATTTCAATATAGATTGTAGACCTAGCTTGTAACTTGAATATTCTCTTTCATCTATTGAAGATTTTAATTTCTCTTGGTAAGAATGTCTAATTACCTTACTCTTCTTCTTTTTCTTGCTATGGGTAACTAAACCTAGATCTAGGATTGTGAACCCAATGGGTTTTGAACCCTAATGATCCCCATTTGTTAAAATTAAGTTTGGTCTTATGTACATTTGATTGATTTTTGCTTTATAGTGTGTGATTGGTGATGAGAGTCATCCAATTCTGTCCAATTATCTTTATAAGGCTTGAAAGAACAAATTTAGATTGGGTTAGCATCAATCAACAATTACCCAAGGAATAACCTTTGTTTAATGGATTCTCCTAGACATATGTTGAATTTCAAATTGGCAACAAGTAATTGGGTAGAAGGGAGTTCTCTTTAATTTTATAAAATCGAAGTAGATTGACACTTATGGGTGTTATTGAAAGATACCCATGAGTTGCCTGAGTAAATTGCTTGCATGTTCAACCTTAGCCCACTCTTAATTCTTTCTTATTGGGTAATTTAGGGGGATCGATCCATAATTGGGGTCACTTCCCTAGAATTATATTTAATTGCTTACAACCCTAGCTTATTGCACTCCATAGTATTAGTTAAATTTATTTACTCTTAATTCGAATAGACGCTAATCTTGTAATACTTTACTATCTAGTACTAGATAGTCTAGGCTTCGAGTAGTCTATGTGAAATTCGATCCCAACTCCTTGTTGGATTCTATATTAGCTTCAATCATTTACACTACCTGATATTGGGAGTGAATTTGAAAACATATGGATGACCTTGTAGGAGATTTTGGGTGTTGCTGTTAGCGAGGAGAAGGGTGTGAAGTATAAGAACATCATAAATTATAGGGTTTAGAGCATTACACCCACCATGTTCTTCATGAATTGCCTAAATGGATTGGACTCGAATATTCTCACTAATGTTAATTCTTAGCTTCCCTTATCATTATAGATTAAATCCTTAACGAAGTAATTGGACATTATAGTATGCTTAAGGGTTGGAATTGAGGTATGTAATGCTAACCCTAACAATTCGAGAATCTCCATTTCTCTTTTCGTTATCATGTCCCTCCTAATTGATGCTTCCCCTTCGTAAATCAATATGTATTCCTCAATTATGAAAAGTTCTCTATTCTTCATGCTCATTATTCTCAATGTTGTCTGTTCTTCACGATAGTTCCTCTCCATTCTATGTATCATCTGTGTCATATATAGTTCTAATCCATTCTATGTATATTCTTATTTCTTCACACTCCATAAGCTCCATTGATTCTATTATGATGATATTACAAATCCTGTGTATTAACAAAGCTTATGATTTTCCTTAAATTATTTACATAATGTTTTTATGGTTTTCTTATATAGGCCAAAGATCCATACAATTTAATGTTTTAAGAGTATTATTTGGTTAGTCAATAAGGTATTCGTCTTTATGTAATGCCTGAAAATATGTATGTCGATGTAGGATAAGGTTCATACAATTAGTTTGGGTGATATCTTCATGTTACCACAAAGAGAGATTATTTATGATGTGAATCCAATTGCTAGCATATGTTACGAATATCTTATCACCCCGCAAGTTGGTGAGATGGCTTAGCCGATCGGACCAAGATCAGACTCTATGTCACATGATGGTGTCAGTAACTAGATAACTCCAACCTAAAGTTCGTCTTTATGTAATGCCCGAAAATATGTATGTCGATGTAGGATAAGGTTCATACAATTAGTTTGGGTGATATCTTCATGTTACCACAAAGAGAGATTATTTATGATGTGAATCCAATTGCTAGCATATGTTATGAATATCTTTTCACCCCTCAAGGTGGTGAGATGGCTTAGCCGATCGGACCAAGTTCAGACTCTATGTCACATGATGGTGTCAGTAACTAGATAACTCCAACCTAAAGTATTTATGTTTATTTATGTTATTTAGGGCTTATTTTGATGTTAAAGATATTTTCACATCCCTCATGATACGCTTATTGAGTGATGGTATGTTTTTTCCTATCATATGTCTGTCCATTCTTTTATTTTTTTTATTATACTTTATCATACGAGTGTTATTCCATGATACTCACATTGTTTTTATCGGCTTACGATACAAGTTCACACGTTCAGGGTAACAGTATTCGCTGCATTTCTCTCACATAAGCTCTATTAGTGAGCCTCACTTATCATCTAGGGAATTTGTCATATCTTATGTATTTTTGGTATAATTATTTTTTGGTACGGCCCAGGCACTTCTACTGTTTATATTACGTCCTTGAGGATTTGTTGACCTAAGATAGTCATCTCATGTATACATATTTTCGGCTTCATCCTTATTATGGTTTTACTATAATTGTGCTTCTGAACTAAAGGTTACTTATTAATGAAAGAAGTATTTTGTATGAGATTCATATCTATTGCTCTGTTTTCACATGGATTTCATGAAAATGACATGTTCATATGCCAATATAGAGTTGGTCCAGTTGTTCAAGTTAAGATATCGTGTGTCGGTCTACCCTTCAAAATTTGGGGCGTGACAAAGAGTTTGTTATTGATCAAAGTTGTTTCTTATTCTAAAGTTGCACATGGGTTTGTCATTATCAAAAATAGAGAATTTGTTGAGTTGAGCTTAAATTTGTTTTGATGATTAACAAATATATATAAAAGGATCCTTGAAGATATTTTCTATGCTACTAAATGGGTCATAAGAATATTATACATATATCGAAAGAACCAAATTCTTATGAGACTATTGTGAAGTTGATTCGTATTGCAAGTTGGAATTCTTGAAAATCCTATTTATGGGTTACATGTGTTACATCAACTGAAGAAATTTGTAAGAACCAAGAAAAATATTGTTACACTTGCATAAAAGGAAAAAGCATGTGAAAAGGAGAAACACGAGAAGTTAGAAACAAACAAGGAAACTGAATCCTAAAAGGATTGTTTTTCTTAACCAAAATAATTTGGGTTTGAAGAACAACGTGTAGAAAAATTTAGCCAACCTCACTTCTATATAAAGAATCACACTGCTACTATTAGAGACTACTCTATTTAACACAAACACTAAGACCACTCATACCAAATAGCAATTATTGTCACACCCCTTTTTTACAATGACCAAAAAGCTCTCGTGTTCAAAGTGACGGAGACGAATTTTATTAATCAAAGGGTTTTTCCAGTTGAAATGACCTATTGAGAAGGGATTAAATTATTTATTCAAAGTCTTCACTTGAAATTGAGTTTTGGCATTCCAAGTCACCTAATTGAATCCCTAATCAAAAGGAAGTGACTCTTATTTTTGGTCCGCGAAAATAAATGACCGAGTAAGGAATTCTGTTGACCGAGGGAAAGGTGTTAGGCATTCCTCGAGTCCCGTGGTTCTAAAACGCTTTTTTATCGATTTATATTTGGCTTAACTTAGATTTTGGATATAATATGATTAAAGAACTTAATTGTTTATTTATCTTTTCGATTCGTTTTAAAACTTGTTTGAAATTAATTTTTAATTATTAATATATGGCGTACTGGTAGTAGCATTTTTCAGCCTTACCACGATTCGATTTGCATGCCTTTGAGGCTTTTATGAGTCGTCCCCCCTTCCCGCGCCTCAATGAGCGTCTAACGTACTTAAAAAGTTTTTGTATCCCGTTAATCTGGCTTTAAATAGTAAATGATTTTTTATCAAAATGACTTATCAATAGAAGTGCTTTCCAACCTTATCGTTAAAATATTTAAATTAATTAGCTGAAATTTCTTTGGGTTAAAAACTCAGTTTCTCTTGACAACAAAATCGAATTAAGTTCATGCCCTATCTCTCTCCCTCACCAAATGTTCTTCCTACTCATTTTAAACAAAATATCTTCAGTAGTTCTACATCTATAGTATGAAGGTCATTTATGAATAGAAGGAAGTAATCTTCCATGTATCATAGATAGAAATTTTTGTGTTAGAAAATCAGTCTAAATAATCAAAAGGAAAAGAAAACCCACGTTCCCTTATTATCAAAATGAGCAAGCCAACATTTCCCTTGCATACCCAACCAAGAGAAAAGTCAATAACTTAAGAACAACCAATTAAAATGAAATCTCCTGAAATCACAGAAAGCAACAGTCATTTTCTTTAAATCATTTGAGCCATTTTCTTTAAAACATTTGTTTATATATATATATATATATTGAAACATTTGCAGCCTAGTAGAGAACAAATTAAGATACTTGTACAAAAAAAAAATATGACACATTGAAAAAATTACTTTCGTCATATTAATGATAACGCTCAAACCACACTTCTAACTAAAGTATGTAGAGGAAGTTGTCAATAAAGAACCCAACTAGAGGTTGAGGTCGAAACCACAAGGAATATGGAAGATCTAGATTACAGTCGGTAGATGAACTTGTATGGTAATTACTTCATAAGGTGGGATTCTAATAAAAATCAATAATAGAAATAAACAGCAGTCAAGATTATATTTGTGAATCAACAATTAAAGGATAACTAAGTGTTACACCCCGTAAGTTACTAGCATTTAGTCGGCCTAATCGTATGTTGGTTGAGAGTTTTAGAATGTCATACGTACGAGGAAAAGGCCAGGGGAAAGGCGGAACGAGTGCCAAGTTGGGATTTCATGAGAGGAGGTCGAACCAAGATGCCCAGAGGGGCAAAGTGGCACGGAGAAGAATCAGCGCATTAGCCAACGTGGCACGGAGCTGAAATGGCGCATTGGCCATCGTGCCACGTTGCCTTGTATTCTGCTTCAAGTATATATAGGCCTCACCCTAGACTTTATGTTAATTTTCTTATATAATACGACCAGCAGAGTTGAGAGACCAAGGAAACATATAATTTTGATCCAATTACGCTGCTAAACGTCGTCCAAATTCAAATTAACTTCGGGTATTGAAGTATAAGGCTGCAGGGAGCATTTCTACGAAGTTAGTTTCGTGAAATTCGCCTGGCGAATCGTCGTCCTACCGAGCCAAAGTTGTTGAAATTGCTCCAAACTAGTGTCAATACGATCCCAGGCTTAAAGTAAGTATTTCTCCCTTCTAGACTTCTGAGAAATAATGAGGTTTCGACGGTGTTCTGTAAAATTTGAATATAGTTAATATTTATATATAAAGTTTTCCTTTTTGCTGAATTTAGTGTTAAAACTAGTCCTATCTTTCCAGTAACACGATTTCAGTTGGGAAGAGCTATTGAATACTAATTTGAACACTCCATTAACCGGTAAACAGCGAATGATGTATGTTAAGGCATTTTCTTTCGGCAAGTTAGTTTCTTCAGCATAGTAATCCAGTATGAATCCCAATAAAGTATGTCCGGAGTATGTTACATGTTTAGTTGTCGTTGTTAGTTGAGACTTGTAATTGTATTGTTTTAAGCTGGATTATACTTGTATAGCTTTCGTGACCACCCCAGGGTTAATAGTTGTGTCGACTCGCCCGCCAGGGGCGAGGATATGTTGCTCTACGGAGTGGCATGCCGTCCGCAAGGGACGAAGATAGGGATCCAGATACTCATATTTGCCGTGGTTTGCCTTATACACACTCCCATCGAGCACTTACGCCCGGGGTGTACATATCAGGAGTCCTCTAGACTCAGGCACAACTATAGTCAGGGGCTAAGCGAGCCCAGCTATAGTCAGGGCTGAGCGGACCCAGCTGCAGACCCAGGGGACTGGCAGGACGCTTATAGCTGGTAGTTGATTCAATATAACCTGGAGAGGGGTATATAGATGGAGGTGTACTCAATAGGGATAATGGGGGCCCAGGTGGGCAATTCTGTGTTGATTGTACCTTCCGGCTTATGGGGGCCAGGTAAGGTTTATATTTGCTTTAGTTACTGATAGTTAGACAGTAAGACGCCTCGTTTGTCAGGTATGACCCCTACTCTCCTTATCACAGTTATGTTTAGTCCTGATTTCACTACTTCAGTCAGCTTCAGTCCGTTTTCCTTACTTCATTTATTGTCAGTTCTATTTTCTTACTTTTAGTTATTTAAAGTTACTGTTTTACATACTCAGTACCTGTGGTACTGATGCCCTCTTTTGGGGCGCTAAATTACTTGTCTGCAGGTACACATAGACGAGGAGCAGGTCCCTCGTAGTTCTAGTCAGCCGTGTAGAGCCATCAGCTCCTTTCTTCCGGAGCTTGGGTGATAGAGGTTTATTTCTTTTGCTTGTACAGTATGGGTAGGCCGGCGCCCTATCTCGACCATCTTATTACTCCTAGAGGCTTGCGGATGATGTTATTTCCTTGTGGTTAGATGATATCGGCCGTATGGGGCCCATATGTGTTCTAGCCTGTGTGTATTGGCCGTGTGGGGCCATGTTTAGCTGTTGATTGGTGGCCTTGTCGGTCATAGCTCAGTTTAGTATCTGATTTTACTTTCTAGTTATAACTAGATATCATGGTGGCCTTGTCGGCCCGCATAGGACTCCCTATGTTTGTTTGTCTCTGGTTAGCTGTTTATTTTCACAAGTGGCTATAGGCCTTGTTGGTCGAGGGTTGTATTTACAGCCGCTATATAGACCGTTGTTCTCTTGATTCTAGAGTTAGAGCCAACCCTGCACCAGAGGTGCTTAGGCTCAGTCAGCTCAGCAGTTTAGGTCCTAGTAGGGCCCCAGGTGCCAGTCATGCCTCCCAAGGTGGGGCATGACAAACTTGGTATCAAAGCAGGTCGTATCCCAGGGAGTCTGCAAGCCATGCTAAGTAGAGTCTTGTCTATGGATGTGTTGTGCACCACATACCATAGGCAGGAGGCTGCAAGGCATGATAGGATGGTTACTCTTTCTTCTTATTCAGTCGTGCTATAGAGAGGTACAGTATAGGGTTGAGTCCCTAAGCTCATTATGCTCTTTTGCTTACAAAGAAATGTCGGACCAGTGACACCCTACGATAGGCAGGAGATTAGATGTAGCAGCAGGAGAGGGCACCAGCAGGGTGCCTCAGCCTCGGTTAGAATCATCCCGATCTGAGGACGATATGGAGGTATCATCTCAACCTCCCCAGCAGTCTCCACCACGTCAGGAGCCGCTTGGGACGATCGGTGTGATGGTACTGCCTCCGATAGTTTCTATACCTATACCGTCTGACCAGGAGGCCAGGAGAACAGTGGTTATGCTAGCACAGATGATGGTTGCTCGGCGCCAACCAGTGCCACCTACAGTTGCAGAATCCGTAGGAGGGCCTGGTAGCTCGAGGGTCCGAGAGTTCCTAGCACTAAGTCCCCCGTAATTCACAGGGACAGATTGGACCGAGGACCCTCAGGACTTCTTAGACCAGATGTAGAGGATTTTTAGGGTGATGCATGCTACACCCACAGAGTCAGTTGAGTTGGCGGTATTCCGGATACGGGACATCGTCGTACTGTGGTATGAGAGTTGGGAGAGGTCCCAAGGGAGAGATATTTCCCCTCCAACCTAGCCCAGCTTCTCAGAGGCTTTCTTGGATCATTACCTAGGATGGGAGATTCGACAGGCGCGGGTTGATCAGTTCCTACACTTGGAGAAGGGGTCGATGAGTGTTCGGGAATATGCCATGCGGTTTGATTCCTTGGCTCGTTATGCGCCAGCTTTTGTGGACACAATGTCAGCCAAGGTACACCGCTTTATTATGGGGCTGAACCCAGAATATGTTGAGACCTGCATCACAGCCACACTGCGAGAGGATATGGATATCACCCGTGTGCAGGCTTTTGCTCAGAATATTGAGGGTATCAGACAGCGGCAACGGGAGATTAGGAGAACAAGTCAGGAGTAGCGCCACAGGGACAGACCGGATGAATTACAGGAGGAGTCCTAGGGAAGACCTAGAACACAATTATCAGATAGGCCACCTAGACCCCCGCCTCCACCACAGCGGCAAAGGAGCAGGTCTAGTCGCTGAGGGCAGCCAGAGCCCAGCGGAGATTCGCAAATAGTAGGTTCACAACAGCAGAGGAAGGTGGAGCAGAGTGGGTTTACAATACCACTTTGCCCTATTTGCAGTCGACGCCACTCTGGAGCATGCAGGTATGGCTCCACAGCATGCTACATTTGTGGCCAGGAGGGTCATCAGATGAGGAATTGTCCAGCTTGGGGTCAGGGTGACCAGGATTACAGGATAGGTCCTCGGCAGGATCACGAGCTCCAGCATCCCCGGCAGGGCATAGGCCCTTAGTTTCAGTTGGCAGAGGCCGAGGCAGATCAAGGGCCTCCAGTTCAGGTGCCGGCCCAGGCCGTATTTATGCACTACCCGGGCGACAGGAGTCAGAGTCATCACCAGATGTTGTGACAGGTATGTTGTACATTTGCTCTCATCCTACTTATGTGTTTATAGATCCAGGATCCACTTTGTCCTATGTTACACCGTTAGTGGCTCGGAAGTTTAGTATTATGCCGGAATTGCTTCAGCGACCTTTCTCAGTGTCTACACCCGTTGGTGACTCTATTATAGCTAGAAGGGTCTATTAGGGGTGTACAGTGGAGGTTGCCAGTCGCCAGACTACAGCAAATTTGATAGAAGTAGAAATGGTTGATTTTGATGCTATTATGGGTATGGATTGGATAGCTCCATGTTATGCCAATATCAAATGTTGGACCAAGATTGTCTGATTCCACTTTCCAGGGGAGGCAGTATGGGAGTGGAAAGGTAGTACAGCCACGCCAAAAGGTAGGTTTATTTCCTATGTTCGGGCAAGAAAATTGATAGCAAAAGGGTGCATTTATCATATTGTCAGAGTTCAGGATGTTCGGGCAGAGCCTCCGACCCTTCAGTCTATCCCAGTGGTTAATGAATTTCCTGATGTATTTCCAGATGAGCTTCCTGGTATTTCCCTAGAAAGGGAAATTGATTGCAATCGATCTATTACCAGGCACTCAGCCCATATCGGATGGCTTCTTCTGAACTCAGAGAACTAAAGGAACAATTTAAGGATTTTCTAGACAAGGGCTTTATCAGGTCGAGTACCTCACCATGGGGTGTGCCAGTTCTGTTCGTGAGGAAAAAGAACGACTCCCTCCGTATGTGTATAGATTATCGACAGCTGAATAAAGTCACTATCAAGAATAAGTACCCGCTTCCCAGAATAGACGATTTGTTTGATCAGCTACAGGGAGCGAGGTAATTTTTTTCAAAGATTGACTTGAGATCAGGATATCATCAGGTTTGGGTTCATGAAAGAGATATTCCAAAGACTACCTTTAGGACCAGATTCTATTTATAACAAAATTTACAAACATTTACAACTGGCCTTTGCTGTTCATGAACGACCTTTACTTTTCATGGATAGCGACTAGTGGCCGACAACTTTCACTATTTATTTTGCGACTTTCTTGCTAAAAGTAGCCGCCCTCTACTGTATGCTTTATGACTTTTGTACAAAAACAAAAAATCCTATCGTCCTCTATTATTTACTTTAGGACTTTCTAAAAAGAAGCAAAAAACTTTACTTTACATCTGTCCTCTACAAAACAAAAAACTTTACATATCTGGCTTCGCATAATCTTGTTGGCCGACACTTTTTGGTTGTTGGCCGACACCTTTTTCTCCTATCTTCTTCTTTTCATCTTCTTCTTTTGTCGTTTTTCCTTTATCTGGTTTCTGCATATGTTTTTCATTTCAGCCGTTGGATTTATTCCAACTGCACATCTGGTATCTGGTCATTGTCTTCACCATGGCACTTGGTGCAGTGGTGATCTGGGTACTTTTGACCAATAGTTTTACAATATCTTGTTAGTAATGCCGGGGAGATGAAGTTCTTCCTTATAGCTCTGGTTGTAGGTTGTTGTTCTGGTTTCAGTAGACTTATTATCCACTGCCTTAACTCTTCCATATCTGCTTCTTTGTACTCTTTGGAGTTGGCGTAGATAATTGTGTTATCTCTTGAATAATAGTTCCATACTGAATTTCCATTTAGATAGTTGTTTGCTAGTTCTCTTAGTATAGTTGCAAGTCCTATTATCCTCTTGTTAGAGTAGAACTCGGGTATCTCTTCTTGTGATATCTCGTTCTGTTGTTCTATCTTTTCGGGGATTATCATCTCCTTTGTAAGTCCTATTTTTACTACCTGCATTATTGGTTTTATTTCGTCATGTAGTATCT
This sequence comes from Datura wrightii, assembly GCA_035772735.1. Taxonomy (NCBI): domain Eukaryota; kingdom Viridiplantae; phylum Streptophyta; class Magnoliopsida; order Solanales; family Solanaceae; genus Datura; species Datura wrightii. The sequence continues at coordinate 107,350,442 of JASDFA010000007.1, forward strand.
CTGCAGGTGCTGAATATATTTTTACATAGAAAAATGTTCCTTTAGTAATTCTTTTGTATGTGGTGAAGGCCTTATGTACTTCGGGTATCATTCCTATCTCGTCTCCTGTTGCTGTGTATACGGTGTTGAGTAACCCGTAATCATAGCAAGTTCTGACTAGATTAGCATTGGTCTTAGGTTGTGCAATTAGCTTATTATATCCTTGGAGGTGTTGGGTTATATAGTCTTCGGCGGGATTGTTTGTATTTGTAGATCTTGGATTTTTGTTTAGGTAGGTTTGGATTCTATGGATGTTTTGTATATATCTGTTGGCTATGTGGTTATATGTCTGTTTGGTTTGGTTCAAGCTTTCTTTGTAGGTGGTTGTTTGTGGTGGTGGAATGGATGGTATATTTTTCTTTGGTGTAAATGGTTTATCAAATAGCTGCTTTCTGATTATGTCCCTTCTTTCTTTAGGTCCTGAAGTACCTGCAATTGAAGTAGATGGATTGTTAGTTTGGGTTTTAAGGAGTTTCCCAACGTCTCCTTTTAGCTCTGGAAGTTTTTCGTCTTCCGATCGACGTAGCTCCGCGTTTTTTGAGTCACGCTGCTGACTATTAGCTTTGCTTTTCAGCTGCTGTATATCTTCCTCCATACTTTCCACTTTTTTGCAAAGTGTAGTTAGGAGTCCGAGTATTTGCTCCATTTTACCTTCGTCAGGTTTTGTATCTTGAGATGTAATCTGCAATTGTATTCTTTTCAGTTTTGATAACTTCAATTGTAAATGAGAAGTTTAATATATTTAATACCAATCTCCTTATTTCCTTTGTTGTTACAGAATCTTGTACTTTCTTAGTTATCCACCATTTTACTTGTGTATTATCTGTTCTAACAATAAATTTGTTATAAACAATATATGGTTCGAATGCAAGCAAACATTTATATAATGCAAATAATTCTTTTCTGTTTATCTCCCATTTAATTTGTGGTTTTGTATATGATCCTGAATGATATCTACAATGGTGTTCCATTTTTTCATTTTCATATTTATATTTTAATACTCCTCCATAGCTATAATTGCTAGAATCTGATTCTACTATGTAGGTGAATTTTTTGTTTTCATCTGGAAAATATAATTTTGGTAGTTCTTTACACATTTCTTTTATCTTTTTTATATATTTTTTGTCTTTTTCATCAAAGTAATATTCTATATCCTTTTTTAGTTTCCTTTGTAATGGTTTTAGATTTTCTGCTAATTTTGGTATATATTCTCTTACTTGGTTAACTAATCCTAAAAAGGATTGTAATTTTTTCTTAGTATCTAATAATTCTTCAGAATCTATTATCTTCTGTACTATGTGCGTTTGCATTTTTACTCCATTTTTGTCTATTTGTATACCTAAAAATTCTATTTGGTTTTTTAGTATTTCAGCTTTTTCTTTGCTTAAACTTATTCCTGATATTTCTACTATATGTATGAATTTCTCTAGTAATCTTATATGTTCTTCTTTTGTTTTTGAATAAAGTAATATGTCGTCTATGTATACTATACAGTTTTCTAGTTGGTTAAAATAATTATCCATGAAGTGTTGATATCTACCTGGTGCATTTTTATATCCAAAGGGTAATACATTCCATTCGTAAAATCCTTGGGGTATAGTAAATGTTGTTAGTTGTTTTGATTCTTCTTCTAGTTTTAAGTGGTAAAATCCTGATTTATAGTCAAATTTACTGAAATAGTTATATCCTTGTATTTGTCTTATTTTTAATATTTTGTTTGGTATTGGGTAATTATATGTTTTAGTTTTTGCATTTAGATTTCTGTAATCTATTACCATTCTGCTTTTCTTTCTTTTTTGTTCATTATGTTTGTTTACTATAAATGCCGGGCTGTTATGTTTACTGTTACTTTCTCGTATATAATTATTTTCTAGTAATTCTCTTATATGCAGTTGGAATTCTTTTTTATCTTCGAAATTATATCTTAGTGGTTTCTGCGTTATTATACTATTTTCATCTATTAATTCGATTTTTACTTTTGTTTTATGTTTTTCCATCCTTGTAATGGATTTTCATTATATAATGATTTCAATTTATCTTGTAATATTTGTTCTTTATCAATTGTAAATATTATCATTTCGATTTTTTGATCGTTAGTTGTTATATTTTCTAATTTTTGAGTAATTTTTTCACTTCCTTTAATCCATGGTGTGTTTTTTCTTATTTTGTTATTTACTCTTTTTGCTCCTATTTTCTTATTACACGGGGTAGTGAACCACCAATGTGTTTTTGTTATCGTGTGTGGGTATAGCTTTTCTAAAAATGGCATTCCTAATAGTATATCTCTATTAGTGAATTCATAACTATACATTTCTTCTATTATTAATATCTTATCCCATATATGTGCTTTTATATTTTTAGCTTTGTGTGTTATCATACTTCCTTCATTGTTAAATCCAGTAACTATAAGTGGTGATTTTAATTTTTCCCATTTATCTTCTGGTAAGCAGTTATGTTTACACATATTTGCTCCTGCTCCTGTATCTACCATAGGTGTATAATATCTGTTGTAATATCCTTCCACTATTATTTTCATTAGTATATAGATTTTTGTCATTCTTTCATATTAAAGTCCTTTTAATGATTATCTTTTTATTTTAGTAATGTATTATTAGTTGTTTTTCGCCTATATTATAAGGTTTTACTGTTTCCAGCCATTTTATTCCTAAAGTTATATTGTCTTTTCCTTGATATATTTTGAATTTTATTTTTATTGGTATTCCTCCAATAATTAATTCTTGTTCTGTACTTTGTTCCATATTTGTTAATATTTCAGGTAATTCTGTATTTATATTTTCATTTTTTGTAAAATCTTCTTCTTTTATTAGTTCTCTTGTGACATAGCTTTCGTTTTGTCCTGTATCTATTTTTATTAAATATTTTCGTTGATTTAATATTCCTGTTATATAGTATTGGTAAGGTTGTATTTCATCCATTCTTTGTTCTAGTAATTTGGGTTGTATTTCATATTCTATTCTTCTTGAAGTACTATTTCTAGATGACGATGGTGTATCATAGTTTATTCTTTTTGATGTGCTTAGTCTTTCTTTTACTATTTCTAGATCCTCTTCAATATCCATATCTTTGTAGCTATAATCATTATTATCAATAACATTAATTATTTTATCGAAAGGGTTTTCTATTTTAATTCTTTGAATTTTATTTTTACCTGTTATCTTATGCTTTGTAGTTAATACATATAAGTTTTTACATCTTGCTGTAAATATTTTACTACCTGGAGCCAGTTCTATTCCTGACATTTTCCAGTATAGTACTAGAGATTTATCTATATTTCTGTCATCTAATGCTACTGAGTAGTTAGCACTTATAATAAACTTAAATTTTTGGTATATTAAGTTTCCTCTAACTGCGCTTATTATACTTTTTTCTATTGGGTGGATTATTCTATCATCTGCTAAATATAGCTCAATTGGTGTATCTATTCCTTCTCTGAAACATGCTTTTATAAGTATTTCTGTTGCTCCTAGGTGTACGTATTTTATTGGATTTCTAGCTTTTATTTCTTGGATTTCTTTGTTTATTATCTTTTTATTTATAATAGGTATTTTAGCTTTTCCTTGGGTGTATTTGCAGTCTATTATATGTTCTTTTTGACTTACTACGTAGTATTCTTCTTGTCTTATTTTAAAGAAATTTCTTAGTTTAGGTATTTCCAAAATTTTGTCTACACTTAAATCTAATTCTTTTCCTTTTATTTGTTCGAACATGCTGTTGTCAAATATTATTTTTTGTTCTGAGCTTTCTCTATCTTGATATTCTTCTTTACTTATAATCCTTACATCTGTTTCAGTCATTATCTGTTTCGTATTCATTTATCTCATTTTCATTATCTGTTTTTTCGTATTCTGTTAATTCGTATATACTATCTTCATCATTTAGATTATAGTCTATATAATCTATTTGTTTATATTTTTCATCTTCGATTATTATTTCTACTTCTGAAATTTATTTTTTATTTACGTTTTTAGGTACTCTACAGTCTCTAGCTAAATGTCCTAATTTGCCACAGTTGTAGCATTTGCATTCTGATATATTTTTCTTAGCTCTGTGAGGTCTTTTTTGTTTGTAGTTTTTTATATAATATCTTTTTCTTGGTTTCTTATACTTGTATTATGTCCTAAATGGTCTGTATTTTTTAATTCTTTTCTTGTATTTATTTGTGCATCCAAATTGTGGTGTTGTTCTAGTTGTACAACATGCTAAGTTTTTTACTAGTATTTTTTCCATTTTCATGTCTTCCTTATGTTTTTCACATAATTCTGTAAACCATTTTTGTAGAAATTTTATTCTAGATCCTAGTGTATCTATTAGTCCTGATTCTTACCAGTCTTTAGTTATTTTTGAACTAAACGGTTCTGGTAATTTTGTATAGTATAATTTCCTTATTTCTCTGCTTTCTTCATTTGTATATAATCCTTTATAATAATATTCTTTAAATGCGCATGTATATTCATCCATATAACTCATTTTACATATGCTTAATTTATTCATTAGATTTCTGTTTAGTTCTTTATCTTTTTGCCGTTCTTCTATTTCGGTAGTCATACTACTAAATTCATTTCTTATTGCCATTTCGTATTTGGTTAATATATCTATAGATGTTGTTGCTGGTTCATTATTAATTTTCTTATTATTTCTTAATGTTTCTAAACTTTCTGGTGATAAATTTTGTAGTCATATTTTTGTTGTTTCTATTAATGTTCGTTCTATGTATCCAGGGGCATCTGCTATTAATATTTTGTTATCTATTAACTGTTTTGAAATATATCCTATCCATAGCTGAATTGTTTTATTTGTATCTGCAACACAATGTAAGTCTAGGAAATTATATTGTTCTATATTTTGTCTAGGTGTCCAGTTTTTATTTAATCTTTTATTCCATAATGTTTTGCTTCTATTTTCCCTTTCGTAAGTATAATAGGTTGGACTAGTATTTGGTCTTCTTGGACTTCTAGTTCCTGATGTACTAGGTTTTTCGTCTATGTCTTCTACATTAATTTCTATGTTATTTTCCTTTTCTATTAGATTAGTATAAGTTTCTGATGTTTCTGAATATTGATCTAGGTTTTCTTCATCATTTTGCTCACTTATGTCGTCTATTCCTATTTTAGGCTGATTTTCTACTGTACCTGATTCTTCTAATAATATTTTAAAATTTTCTATTTCTTCTGTAAGTCTTAATTCTTCACGTTGTTTTTCTTTTGCTTTTAATTTTTCTTCATATAATTGTTTAAGTTTCTCTAGTTCTTTTTCTAGCTCTTGGATTCTCGTGTCTTTTTCTTCTTTAATTTGCTGAACTTCTGTTTGTGCTTGTTTTTTAATTTTTTCTATTTCTTTTTTCCTATCTATTTCCTCGTTTTCTTTATTAATCCTTACCATAGCTGTTAAGCTATCTTCTAGTTTTGCTGATTCTTTTTCTAACATTAAATATAATTGGTCTCCTATCTTTTTAAATCTTCTTCCTAAATTTGAGTGTACAATTTTTATTTCTAATCCTTTTTGGCTTATATATTTTTCTTCTTCTATAACATATTCTTCCTTGTCATTGTAAATCGTGTTGTAATTTATATTTTAATAGTTGTAATTGTAATTTTAGATGGGATATTAATTTTTTCTGTGTCTTTATAGGTGTTCGGCATGCTCTTGTAATTATATAATAGTTTCCTTTTTCTTTTCTAGATTCTATTTCTGCGATTATACAGTAATTTAGTCTTTCTTTCCTAAATTTTATTTCATTTGTTATTTCTTCTATTTCTTTTAATAATTGTTGTTTGTATTTTTCGTTGTTATTTATGTTAATTTTTTCTTCTTCAAACATTTTATATATTTATATTCTGTTTCTGAGATTAGATCTATTAGGTGTTCGAGTCTATTTTTATTTGTTTTATTTAAGCTTAGTTGTTTATATTCGGGATATAGTACTTTTAGCTAATTTTTTAATTTTTTAGCTTTTTTCTGAATATGTCCTTTTCTTGGCTTCTGTAATTCTTTATTCATTAATCCTGTGTAAATATTTTATTATAATATTCAATTTTTAATGGTTCTAATTTCTGTAACTCCTTTATACATTCGAATGCATATTCTAAGTATACCAAGTTACTATTTTTCATATATTCACTTATATTATCTTCCAATAGGAGCTTTGTTAATCTTATACTTTCCATAGTAGATAACCAATATTCCATATATTCATAGTTTATCATTTTTAATCTAAATTTTTATCTAATTTTTTAATTTCTTCTATAGTCATCTCCGTCCAATCTTGGTTAATTAACTTCATAGTTTCTTTTAATTCTATTACTTCTTCTAATATCTGAAACAATATTTTTATTATGCAAAAGATAAGTAGTTCATATCTGTGATTCATTCCTGATAGGTCTGAATTCATTTTATGAATTTTTCTAAACATAATATTCCTTTTAATCTCCTTAGGCATTATTTGAAATTATCTAATTCTTATATCGTTATTTTGAATTATCCTTTTGGGTCATTACTATGCGTTTTCAGTTATGATTAGTTACCCTAACAATGACTTCAACTCTGTGTACTCCCCTAAAACGGCTCTCCTGGCCTAACCGGTTTCCACGTTAGGATGTCTTAGTCTGGGCATACTTATTCATAACTTACTAAACACGTACATAGCAAACTTAATCAGGTATTCATAAAAACGATATAACAAGAAGATATTAACAAATAATACTTAGCAGATTATCAGGAATATAACAGTTTAGTTATTCATAATTATGAATAAACATACCTCAGTTTGTAGTTTTGCATCACTGCTAGTCTCATGGGATCAGTCTTCCAGATTAAATTTTCAACTTCTCATCAAGGCCCTCAGTACAACTCATAGGGCCATCCTACGGATCTGTGGACTGCACTTTTTGCCCTTTTTTGCACACTTTTAGCTTTCTTTTGTAATTTATTATTTCAACACCCATTTATCCTAAAATCAAAGGAAAAGTGTCTCATATCCACATAAATACACATAAGTCCATGTTATTTTCTTAGTTTTGAGCGTCAATAGTGTTGTAAATCCATAGCACATTAGTTAACATGAAAAAGACCAACACTTCAAAGATTAATTTAACAAATAAATCCGACGAGCATTGAATTACTTAATTAATTTAAATAACTTTTCAAGGACATGGCTTAACAGACTTGTTCAATTTCAACTTATAACAAATTATAATAAATTTAAGGAATACTCATGAACTTAAATCTATCATCATCCATTAATTTTCAGTGATCTTAGTATTAACTTTACCTAAAAGAAGACAGGGATCAACTGAAGCAATATTGAACATAAACAATCACTTCAAAGTATAAAATACCCATAAAACAAAATAAAGCATCATATGAATAATATCAAATAGTAATTGAAGAAAGGGAGGGACCTTCACTTTAACAAAATCTCTTCAATATATTGAGTGGTCCTTGATCGAAAAAACAAAACCACGACTGAAACTTTGAAACTGAAAAGATCGAAACTCAAATCGGAGCTTGAACAACAACCTCTTCGAACAGACGTTCTCCTTCCTTGTGACCTCACTATTCGTTGTGCTCTTGATTGAAGAAAAATGGATACTAAATCTAATTGCAGTATTTCATTGTGCATATCTATAAATGAAACCCAGATCTCAAAATGAATTCTTCCTTCGTAAACTCTTAGACCTTTTCTCTATATTTTTTTTTGTTTATCTCCCTCTGTTTTCTGTGCTTCTCCCCCTGTTTTTGTACCCAAAAATCCTAAAATCTAATCCTCTTTCTATATTCTAACTCTCTACTATTTGTGAACCCTCTCCCTTTTTTTAAGTAAATTTTACAAACTTATTTATGGAGGTGGATAAGATGCGAATTTGTGTGTATATGTGTGTGAAAATAAAGAAGAGGAATGATGTCTGCCAGCCAAAATGTGAGGATGAATATGTGTGTGTATATAGTGTGAGTGGATTTTTTGTGTGAGAATCTCAGTGTGTGTAACGAGCAAGGAAAATAAGAAAAAATAAAATTTTATTTAAAAAAAACATAAAACCAATCCAAAGATACATTCCCTCCTCTTCCGCGTGAGTGTGTCTAGGTGAGTGTATGTGCGCATGTAAGGTTTGTTATGAGAAGATAAGATGGAATCTTTTGTGTTGGCCTTTTACCATTGGTTCTCTTTTTCTTTAGTTTTTTTAAATAATGATATTAATATAAATAATATTAAAAATAAACAATGCAAACTAATTAAAGAAGAGTTAAAAAATAATTAACAGAAATTAGATTAAAAACATTTTTGTCATTTTTCCTTTTGTAAGCAAAATTTATGTTACGCCCCACCTTGGAAGGCATGACTGGCACCTAGTTCCATACTGGAACCTTGACCTGGCTAGGCTTATGCACGTCTAGTGCAAGCCTGCAACTCATCTCAAAAAAATAACGGGCTATATCTCGGCTGTATACACAACCTTCGGCCGACAAGGCCTTATAGCCACATGTAAAGAAAACAGCTAACCAGCAACAAGAAAATAAAGGGAATCCTATGCGGACTGATAAACCACCACGATGTCTAGTTATAACTGAAATGTAAATCAGGCACTAATCTATGCTAAGGCCGACAAGGCCACTAACTAGAAGCTAAACAAGGCCCCACACGGCCGTCACACGAAATAAAACATATATAGGCCCCACACGGCCAATGACAACTAACCACAGGGAATCGATAAAATCTACAAGCCTCTAGGAGTGGAATAATGATTGAGATAGGGCCCCGACCTACCCATAAACTGTACAATCAAAAAGACTAAACCTTCTAATTGTTGGCTCCGGAGGATAGGATCCGACTGCACTGTTAACTCTGGCTAAAAGCTAAGAAGGTCATGACCCACATCTATCCGCATCTATAGGAAAGTAATGCAGTGCCCCAAGATGGGTGTCAATACAATATGTGCCGAATATGTAAGGCAATAACTGAAAAATAACGGAATAAAACTTAAGATGAAACTAAAAGTAACTGAGTGAAAGAGATAGAGGTATAACCTGAATAACTTAACTTCCTGCTGTCTAATCTAACAGTAAATAGTGCAAACAATAAACTTTCTTGGCCCCCATAAGACGAAAGGTACAACCAGCATAGAATAACCCACTCGGGGCCCCCAAAAGCCCTGGCAAGCACACTTCAATCTATATACCCCTAGAAAGGTCAAATGAGTCAACTAATAATCATAGCTGTCCTACCAGTCCCCTGAGTATGCAACTGAGCCTACTCGGCCCCTAAACTGTAGCTGTGTCTTAGTCCAGTGGACTCCTACTGTCTGTACCCCATGCACCAAGCTCGACAGGGATGTGGTGCCGACACGACATAAAAATAGTCCAGCCATGGAATGGACTATATAAGGTCCTCGGACCTCATCCTCATCCCTCACAGACAACATATCGCTCCTTGGAGTGACGTCATCTAGCCCCTAGCAGGCAACGACACAGTTAGTAACCCTGGGTTGGTCATGGAAGGCTATACAGGGAAAAGTCAATCCCAAACTAAATGTAAGTACTGATCTCAGCTAACAACAATATCTATTCTCAATAATAAGACTTCTAACTCTCTTACTGGGATTCAAATTGTATTGCAGTACTATAGAAACTATCTTGCTGAACCAGTTCACCATAACATACCTTGATTTTCATTTCCCGATTATCTAGCGAGTTTCGACTTGTATTCAACAACTCTTCCCAACTACAACCGTAATACTGGGAGAAAGAGACTAATTTTAATGCCAAATTTGGCTTAAAATGATATCTTTCGATATTAATAGCAACTATAATTCAATTACATAAAATACGGCCGAAAACCTATAATTTCCCAAGGGTTCAGAAGGGAGAAATGCTTACTTGTTGCCTGTGATCATTTAGGAATCAGTCTGGAGCAATTCTGACAACTTTTGCTTGGTGGGGTTATGATTTGCCAGCGAATTTCAAGAAAATAACTCCGTAGTAATGCTCCCTGTAGGCTTAGAATTCAATACCTAAAGTTAATTTGAATTTGGAATGCATTTAGCAGCGTAATCGAAAGAAAAACTATTGAAAACCTCAAAATATACTATCTCTAGCTGAGGGAAACTATTGAAAATGGATTGAAATTGAATGGAGGGACCTTATATACATATTAGGGTGGTGGTAGGGAGGCGCCCCCCGCCGCCCGAGGTGCTAGTAGCAGCCCCGCATCGTGCCCCTCATCACGCCAGTGGGTTGGCGCGTCGCGCTGGCCGGTGTCCTGCCTGCTGGCATGTCGTGCTGGCCCTTCGCGGCCTCGCCTCGCCCGACCCTACTTTCGAGGCTTTCCTACACGCGTTGTACTCTCTTTATTCATCATGAATCCACGTGTATGCTTACCAATCGTTAATATTTACGGGGTGTATCATCCTCCCTCCGTTAGGAACATTCGTCCTCGAATGTCATTCTCAGGTTAACTCTCTTACCTAAGATTTAGAAAAAAATTTGGCAGAGTCTCCTCTATAATATGGACTATCCGAAAACCTGAAACGCAGAAAAGTCCAACACAAGCGCCTCGCAAGATGCTATAACAACCATTACACAATAATAAGGAATAGCTAAGTAACAGTACTGATAGCATAAGCAGTAAAATAAGAACTGAGCAACAACAAACTCACGTTAACTGCATAATCCGGATAACCCTGGAACAGGTGAGGATATCTAGATTTCATATCCTCAGTTTCCCAGGTCATCTCTTCTTTATTCCTATTTCTCCATAACACTTAAACAGAGGCGACATCTTTTGTTCTCAACCAACGAACTTACCGATCTAATATAGCTACTAGAACCTCTTCGTAGGCTAACTCCTCAGTAACCTAGACGTCTCTGACTAGCACGACTCGCGATGGGTCCCCTATACATTTTCGCAATATGGACACATGAAAGACCGGGTGAATAGATTCTAACTCTGAAGGTAAGTCTAATTCATAGCTCACTTGGCCTACTCTACGAAGGATCCGATATGGGCCAATAAATCTGGAGCTAAGCTTGCCCTTCTTACCAAATCTCATTATGCCCTTTATTGGAAAAACTTTCAAAAACACCCAATCACCAACACTGAATTCCAGGGCTCTATGTCGCACATCATAGTAGGCTTTCTGGCCGCTCTGAGCTGTTTGTAAGCATTCTCTGATAAGCTTTACTTTCTCCTCTGACTGGTGGATTATGTCTGGTCCAATTATCTCTGATTCTCCAACCTCAAACCAACCAACTGGGGACCTGCATCCGCCCACATAAGGCCTCATAAGGCACCATTTGGATTGTCAAATAATAATTGTTATTGTAAGAAAACTCAAGAAGGAATAAATGCTCATCCCAACTACCCCTGAAGTCTAACAAAAATGCCCGCAACATATCTTCTAGCGTCTGAATTTTGCGTTCTGCCTGCCCGTCTGTTTGAGGATGGAATGTTGTACTCAGATTCACTTGTGTTCCAAAGCCCGTTCGAAATGACTACTAAAACCTAGTTGTGAATTGTTCCCCCTGTCAGAAATGATAGATGCCGGTACACCGTGTAATCGAACTATTTCTCTGATATACAATTCAGCATAGTCCTCGGCTGAAAAAGTGGTCCTAACGGGCAGGAAATGAGCTGACTTCGTCAATCTGTCGACAATCACCTAGATGGAATCAAATCTGCGTCTAGTACAAGGTAACCCTATCATAAAATCCATGTTGATCACTTCCTATTTCCACATAGGCACCGCTATCTCCTATGTCAAATCCTTTACCTACTGGCAGTTAGGGAATTGTGCTACAAATTCTGCTACACCCTTTTTCATTCCCAGCCACTAGTAAATCTCTTTTATGTCATGATACATCTTTGTTGAACCTGGCTGAAGAGAATAACATGAATAATGTACCTCCACCATGATCTGGTGGCGAAGTCCTGTCATATCCGGGACGCAAAGGCGACCTCCACATCTCAAGACTCCATCTTTGGTTACCACAAAAGCTGATACTTCCCCTCGCTGAAATTTTTCTCTGAGTTGTACCAGGTTAGGATCTTCATCTTCCGCTCCTTTACTTCTACAACTAGGGATGATACTATGGTATTCTGAATCACTGCCCCACTGTCTCCTGAGTCTACTATTCGAATAGCTAAACTGTCTAACTGGTGCAATTCTCGGGCCAGCTCCCGCTATTCAGACCTCAAGTCTGCTAAGCTCCCCATTGATCTACGACTAAGGGCATCTGCTACAATATTAGTCTTTCCTGGATGGTATAAAATATTCACATCGTAGTCCTTCAACAATTCTAGCTAGCGACGCTGCCGCAGATTCAACTCTTTTTATGTAAAAATGTACTGGAGGCTATTATGATCAGCAAAAATGTCCACGTGCACCCCATACAGGTAATGTCTCCAGATTTTTAAGGCGTGAACTACTGCCACTCCCTCCAGGTCATGAGTGGGATAGTTCTTTTCATGTTTCCTTAGTTGTCTTGAAGCATAAGCAATTACCTTACCATGTTGCATCAGAACACACCTTAACCCAACGCCCAAAGCATCACAATACACGGCATAGCCCTCTGAACCTTCTAGAAAAGCTAACATTGGCGCTGATGTTAATCTATTTTTCAATTCTTGAAAACTCTATTCACACGCTTCAGTCCAGTGAAATTTAGCTGCTTTCTAGGTTAACTTGGTCAAAGGTGCTGATAAAGTAGAAAACCCCTCTAGAAATCTTTTGTAATACCCAACTAATCCCAGGAAACTACGTACCTCAACTGGAGTTGTAGGTCTAGGCCATGTCTTTACCGCCTCAATCTTCTATGAATCTACCTGAATACTAGCATCCGATAAAATATGACCCAAAAAGCTACCGAATTTAGGCAGAACTCACATTTAGAAAATTTTGCATACAACTGGCGATCCCTGAGAATCTGGAGCATTGTTCCTAGATGACCTCGGTGTTCTGCTTCTGAACGGGAATACACCAAAATGTCATCAATGAATACTATCACAAACAAATTCAAATACGTCCTGAAGATGTTCATCAAACCCATGAACACTACAGGAGCATTCGTCAACCCAAAGGACATGACTAGGAATTCAAATTGGTCATACCTGGTCCTGAAGGCCATTTTCGGGATATCTCTCTCCCAAACTCGAACCTGGTGATACCCAGACCTTAAGTTGATCTTAGAGAAGTACTTCGCCCCCTGTAGCTGATCAAACAAGTCATCTATCTTGGGAAGCGGGTATTTATTCTTAATAGTGACTTTATTTAGCTACTGGTAATCTATACATATGCGGAGGGAGCCATCTTTCTTTCTTACAAATAGAACTGGTGCACCACATGGTGAAGTACTCGGCCTGATAAAGCCCTTATATAATAGATCTTTCAGTTGTTCCTTCAATTCTCTAAGCTCAACAGGAGCAATTCGGTACGGAGGGATGGATATAGGTTGAGTACCTAGTAATAGGTCGATAGCAAAATCAATTTCCCATTCTGGGGGAATACTAGGAAGTTTATCTAGGAATTCATTGACTACTGGGATGGACTGAAGAGTCAGGGATTCTGCTTGGACATCCTAAACCCTTACAATATGATAGATGCAACCCTTTTCTATCAATTTTATCGCCCAAAGATAGGATATAAACCTATGTTTTGGCATGGATGCATTGCCTTTCAACTCCCATATTACCTCTCCTGGAAAGTGGAATCGAACAGTCTTGGTCCAACATTCTACATTGGCATAACATGGTGCTAGCTAATCCATACCCATAATTGCATCAAAATCAATCATGTCTAGTTTCACTAAATCTGGCAAAGTTTGGCGACCAACAACCTCTACTATGCAGCCCTGGTAGATCCTTTTAGCTGTAATAGAATCACTGACGGGCGTCGACACAGAAAAGGGTCACTGAAGCAATTTTGGTGTTATATCAAACTTTCGGGCCACCAATGGTGTTACATAAGACAAAGTGGAACCTGGGTCTATCGAAACATAAACAGAATGAGAATAAATGTCCAGTATACCTTTCACAACATCCGGCGATGACTCTAACTCTTGTCCTCCCAATAAAGCATAAGTGCAATCTGGACCGGTACTTGAACTCAATGCCCCTGACCTGCCTCGGCCTCTGTCGACTTGAGCTGAGGGCCTACGCCCTGCTAGAAATGCTGGGACACATAACCCTACTGAAGATCTATCCTATCGGTCCCGATCACTCTGACCATTGGCTAGACAGTCCCTCATCATGTAACCCTCTTGTCCACAGGTGTAACACACAGTAGAACCATACCTGCATGCCCCAAGGTGACGTCGACTGCAAATAGGGTAAGGTGGAACAGTGAGTCTACTCTACTCTGACCCTCTTTGTTGCTACGAACCTGGTTGTTGTGAGCTATCGCCGAGTCCTGACTGCCCCCGACGGCCAAGTCTACCACCCTGCTACTACTGTTGAGGTGGGGGTCAGAGTGGTCTGTCTGATAGTTGTGGCCTAGGTCCGCCCTGAGACTCTTCCTGAGTGTCACTAGGCCTAGCCTTGTGGAGCTGCTCCTGACTTTCCCTTTCTATCCCTCGCTGTCGCTCCCTCAATATTCTGAGCAAATGCCTGAATATGGGCGATATCCATATCCTCCAGAAGAGTGGTCATAACACAGGTCTCTACATACTCTAAAAGCATCCCCATAATGAACTGGTGCACCCTGGCTGGCATAGTGTCTACGAAAGCTGGTGCATATCAGGCCAAGGAGTCAAATCTCATAGCATACTCCCGAACACTCATCGATCCCTGCTCCAGATGCAGAAACTGATCTACCCGAGCCTGTCAGATTTCTCGCAGCAAATAGTGGTCCAAGAATGCCTCTAAAAAGCTGGACCAAGTAGGAGGGGGAATATCTCTACCTCGGGACCTCTACCAACTCTCGTACCATAATACTGTTATGTCCCTTAATCGAAATACCATTAACTCAACCAACTCTGTAGGCGTGGCATGCATTACCCTGAAGATCCGCTGCAACTGGTCTAGAAAGTCCTGAGGGTCCTCATCTCGATCCGTCCCTATGAAATGTGGGGGACTCGGAGTGAGGAACTCTTAGACCCTCGAACTACTAGGTCCTCCCGAAGATTAAGAAACCATGGGTGCCACTGGCTGACGCTGCGCAGCCATCATTTGAGCTAGCATAAAGATAGCGCTCCTGACCTCCTGGTCTGATGGTATCAGTATAGGAGCTGCTGGAGGTGGTGCCGACACATCTGCATCTCTGGACAGCTCCTGGCATGGAGGAGAGTGCTGGGGAGACCGAGATGAAGTCTCCCTATCACCCTCAGATCGGGCTAAATCTAATTGAGGCACCCTACTAGTGCTTTCTCCTGCTGCAACAACTAACTTCCTTCCAGTCATGGTCTGTCATATGTCCAACATTTCTCTATAGACAAGCATATTATAGAAAGTTTGGGGACTCAACCCTATACAACATAGCTATATATCACGACTGGAAGAGAAAGAAGAGTAACCATCCTAACATTCCTCGCAGCCTCCTGTCTATAGAATGTGGTGCACAACACATCCATAGACAAGACTCTACTTGACACGGCATGCAGACTCCCTGGGATATGACCTGCTCTGATACCAAGTTTGTCACGCCCCACCTTGGGAGGCATGACTAGCACCTAGTGCCATACTGGAACCTGACTGACCTGGCTAGGCTTATATACGTCTGGTGTAAGCTTGCAACTCATCTCAAGAAAACAACGGGCTATATCTCAGCTGTAAACACAACCTCAGGTCGACAAGGCCATATAACCACCTGTAAAGAAAACTGCTAACCAGCAACAGGCAAATAAAGGAAATTCTATGCGAGCCGACAAGACCACCATGATTTCTAGTTATTACTGAAATGTAAATCAGGCACTAATCTATGCAAAGGCCGATAAGGCCACTAGCTAGCAGCTAAATAAGGCCCCACACGGCCATCACATGAAATAAAACATATCTAGGCCCCACATGGCCAATGACAACTAACAACAAGAAATCCGTAAAATCCGCTAGCCTCTAGGAGTGGAATAATGGTAGAGACAGGGCCCCGACCTACCATAAACTGTATGATCAAAAAGAGTAAACCTTCTAACAGTTGGCTCCGGAGGAAAGGAGCCGACTGTACTGCTAACTCTGGCTGAAAGCTAAGAAGGTCCTAACCCGCATATATCCTCACCTGTAGGCAAGTAATGCTGCTCCCCAGATGCGCGTCAGTACAATATGTATAGAATATGTAAGGCAATACCTGAAAAATAACAGAATAAAACTTAAGATGAAACTAAAAGTAACTGAGTGAAAGAGATAGAGGTATAACTTGAATAACTTAACTTCCTGTTGTCTAATCTAACAGTAAATAGTACAAACAATAACCTTAGCTGGACCCCATAAGCCGGAAGGTACAACCAGCACAGCATAACCCACTTGGGGCCTCCATAAGCCCTGGCGCGCACACTTCAATCTATATACTCCTAACAAGGTCAAACGAGTCAACTAATAACCATAGTCGTCCTACCAGTCCTCTAGTCTGCAACTGAGCCCGCTCAGCCCCTAAATTGTAGTTGTGTCTGAGTCTGGTGGACTCTTGTTTTCTATACCCCGGGCACCAGGCTCGATAGGGGTATGGTGCTAATACGGCATAAAAATAGTCCATCCATGGAATAAATTATATAAGGTCCTCGGACCTCATCTTCGTCCCTTGCGGATGGCATACCTCTCCTTGGAGCGACGTCATCTAGCCCCTAGGGGGAAATGACACAGCTAGTAACCCTGGGTTGGTCATGGAAGGCTATACATGGCAAAGTCAATTCCAAACTGAATGTAAGTATTGATATCAGCTAACAACAATAGCTATTCTCAATAACAAGACTTCTGACTCTCTTACTGGGATTCAAACTGTATTGCAGTACTATAAAAACTAACTTACCGAAGGAATTCTCCTTAACATACCTCGATTTTTATTTCCCGATTAACTGGCGAGTTTTAACTTGTATTCAATAGCTTTTCCTAACTACAACCATAATGCTGGGAGAAAGAGACTAATTTTAATGCCAAATTCAGCTTAAAATGATAGCTTTCAATATTAGTAGCAACTATAATTCAACTATGTAAAATACGATCAAAAACCTATAATTTCCCTAGGGTTCAGAAGGGAGAAATGCTTACTTGCTGCCTGTGATCGTTTAGGAATAGTTTGGAACAACTCTGACAACTTTGCTCGGCAGGGTTACGATTTTCCGGGCAAATTTCAAGAAAATAACTTCGTAGTAATTCTCCCTGTAGGTTTAGAATTCAATACCTGAAGTTAATTTGAATTTTGACAGCGTTTAGCAGCATAATCGGATGAAAAACTATTGGAAACCTCGAAATATACTCTCTCTGGCCGAGGGAAACTATTGAAAATGGATTGAAATTGAAAGAAGGGACCTTATATACATATTAGGGCGGTGGCAGGGAGCGCCCCACGCCGCCAAGGCGCCAGTAGCAGCCCCGAGTCACGTCCCTCATCATGCCAATGGGCTGGCCCTCCAAGCTGGCTGGTGCCCTACCGGCTAGCGCAATCACGGCCTCGCCTCGCCCGATCCTGATTTCGAGGCTTTCCTACATGCGCCGTACTCTCTTTGTTCATCACGAATCCACGCGTACGCTCACTAATTGTTAATATTTACGGGGTGTAACAATTTAAATGTGTA
The DNA here is from genome assembly GCA_035772735.1 of Datura wrightii. Taxonomy (NCBI): domain Eukaryota; kingdom Viridiplantae; phylum Streptophyta; class Magnoliopsida; order Solanales; family Solanaceae; genus Datura; species Datura wrightii. Next base: position 107,368,211 of record JASDFA010000007.1, read on the forward strand.
TTTTGGAAAAAATAAATAGTTCGCATTTTTTTTTCAATTTTTCAACAAATAAAAACTTACAAAAAGCTAAAATCAAGATTAATCGTAAAAGAAAATTTAACACTAAAATAATATAAAAATTGAGGGTCAAAAATTACGTGTCTACATCTTGCCCCTCTTTGGCTGAAAACAAGAAGAGTATTCAGACAAAGAAGTAGACAACGAGACAAGTTTTGACCCTACCATTTTTTCTAAAAAGGAGAAAAAAAGAAGAAAAAGATGCGACCAAGCCCTGATTTAGGACAACCTACATATCCCCGATTACAAGGGAATTAGGTCATGTATAGTTTGAGGAGTATTAGGGGTGATGGAACATACTGAGATGGAGAGTCGAGTGAGGTTCTATCAAGGCTCCGATCCGTGCTCCGTTGTTACATCAAAAAAAACTCAAAAGGCTAAAAGAAAAATGTAAGTACAAGATCCTATCCATACATCTTCTCTTGAATCTTCCTTGGAATCTTTACTGGAATCTTGATCTTCAAAGTATTGTTCCGCTTTTAACCTTCATCACTCATTGGATTTGTGAACTTGAAAATGAGGATTTTCTTCTCTTCCCGGTAGGTTCTTGAGATCAAAACGAATAGAAAAATGAAACAAAATTTACCCCAGTTTAAACTAAATCTCATTATCTAGGAGGGTCCTGCTAAACTGATAATTAAATCCCATTGTCCAGGAGGATCTTGATAAACTAAAATTAAATCCCATTATCCAGGAGGGTCCTGACAAACTAAAATTAAATCTCATTATTCAGGAGTGTCCTAAAAAATTAAAATTAAATCTCATTATCCAGGAGGGTCCTGACAAACTAAAAATCAAATCATATTATACAGGAGCGTTCCGATGAACTAAAAATTAAATCCAATTGTCCAGGTGGTTTCTAAGAAATTAAATTAAATCCCATTTTTCAAGAGGATCCTGAGAAATTAAACTAAATCCCATTTTTCAGGAGGGTCCTGCTAAATTAAAATTAAATCCCATTATCGAGGAGGGTCCTCATAAACTAAAATTAAAACTCATTATCCAGGAGGGTCCTGACAAACTAAAAGTAAATTCATTATCGAGGAAGGCCCTGAGAAACTAAAATTAAATCCCATTATTCAGGAGGGTCTTGAGAAACTAAAAATTAAATCTCATTATTCAGGAGGGTCATGCTAAGCTAAAATTTAAATCCCATTGTCCGATCCTAACAAACTAAAAATTAAATTACATTATCCAGGAGGGTCCTGACAAACTAAAAATTAAATCCCATTATTCAGGAGGGTCATGCTAAGCTAAAATTTAAATCCCATTGTCCGATCCTAACAAACTAAAAATTAAATTACATTATCCAGGAGGGTCCTGACAAACTAAAAATTAAATCCCATTATTCAGGAGGGTCCTGCTAAGCTAAAACTTAAATCTCATTATCTAGGAGGGTCCTGACAAACTAAAATAAAATCCCATTATCCAGGAGGGTGCTGACAAACTAAAAGTTAAATCTCATTATCCATGAGGGTCCTGAGAAACTAAAAGTAGATCTTATTATCCAGGAGGGTCCTGAGAAACTAAAAATTAAATCGCATTATCCAGGAAGGTCCTACTAAGCTAAAATTTAAATCTCATAATCCAAGAGGGTCCTAACAAACTAAAATAAAATCTCATTATCCATGAGGGTGCTGACAAACTAAAAATTAAATCTCATTATCCAAGAGAGTACTGAGAAACTAAAAGTAAATCCTATTATCTAGGAAGGTCTTGAGAAACTAAAAATTAAATCTCATTATCCAGGAGGGTTCTGAGAAACTAAAAATAAATCTCATTATCCATAGGGTCCTGCTAAGCTAAAATTAAAATCCAGTTGTCCAGGAGGGTCTTGAGAAACTAAAATTAAATCTCATTATTTAGGAGGGTCTTGACAAACTAAAAATTAAATCCCATTATCCAGGAGGGCCCTGAGAAACTAAAAATTAAATACTATTATCCAGGAGGGTTCTGGTAAGCTAAAATTTAAATCCCATTATCCAGGAGGGTCCTAACAAATTAAAATTAAATCTCATTATCCATGAGGGTCCTGAAAAACTAAAAATTAAATCCCATTATCTGGGGGGTCATGAGAAACTAAAAATTAAATTTCATTATCTAGGAGGGTCCTACTAAGCTAAAATTTAAATCTCATTGTCCAGGAGGGTCCTGACAAACTAAAATTAAATTCCATTATCTAGGAGGATCCTGACAAACTAAAAATTAAATTCCATTATCTAGGAGGGTCCTACTAAGCTAAAATTTAAATCCCATTATCCAGGAGGATTCTGCTAAGCTAAAATTTAAATCACATTATCCAGGAAGGTCATGATAAACTAAAAATTAAATCTCATTATCCAGGAGGGTCCTGAGAAACTCAAAATTAAATCTCATTATCCAAAAGGGTTCTAACAAATTAAAAATTAAATCCCATTATCCAGGAGGGTCCTGAGAAATCTCAAAAAATGTTAACATGAATTCTCCCAGAAGGCATCTGCTTTTAACGAACCAAATTTTTTGCCCCTGTTTCAAAAAAAAATTGTGATTTTTAACTTAATGGTTGGGTTGTGGCTTTGGCTTTTAAGGTAATTGTTCCAACACTCGTCGGGTTCAGCTCTACTTCAGATACTCTGAGTGTGTCGTTGGCCTATTACATTATTAACCCCTGATCTGACCATCAAGAATAACTTTAACCAACATCACACCTCTGTCTCCTGATGTCTCTCAATTTGTCCTCTATTTAACCTTTGTACTTTCATGAACCCAGAAACTTGCCCTTCGGTGATAATTCAATGAATACTTTGCTCTATCTTAAATCATGCTAGTTCATGTGCTGGCCATTTGTCCTGCTCTTTGCAATTGGAAAAGCTGGTAGAGATTTTTGAAATCCTTTCTCACTTGTTTTGACCCTGACTTGACTCAAAGATATAGAAAAATAAAATAATGCAAAGATAGAATAATAGAAAAGAATGAAATTCAACTAAAGACGTTATTTTTTCGAAATGAGATATGAGAGAGACATATCTGAGAGTGGTAGCCGGATTTAATGATTATGACATGCATTTTGGATTGAGCAGCCTTATCTATCCACTCAAACTAACATCAAATTCATCAAACTTTTAATTTTGAAACTGTGTTCTGCACTTTAACAAATCTCATCACAATCCGAGCTCTCTTCCGACTAGTACCGCCTCGAAGGGTTTTCACCAACAAGCCTCTCTCATTTTTATTTCTCCCAACTCACCACCACCTTACGATGCCCAAAAGGGTTTTCGCCAATAAGACTCTCTCATTTTTATTTCTCTCAACTCACCATCGTCTTATAGTGTCCGCAAGGGTTTTCACCAATAAGACTCTCTCATTTTTATTTCTCTCAACTCATCATCGCCTTATGGTGCCCAAAAGGGTTTTCACCAATAAGAATCTCTCATTTTTATTCTTGTCAACTCACCATCACCTTACGGTACCCCAAAAGGGTTTTCACCAATAAAACTCTCTCAATTTCATTTCTCCTTGTGTTGATGAAGACCAATAAAACCACTGGTGCAAATGTCATATACACATACCATGCTCAGACTTGACATTCTCAATGATTGATCGAAAGGGGTTTTGGCTAGGGTTAGAAAGAAAGTGACGCATGAAGGCTCAAAAAATAATATTTAGAATAGGGTTGGAACTTACAACTTTCAGAATCAACTCAATAAAAATAAAAATAACTTTTCCCCAGTTTCCTTTTAAAATGGAGTTTATTATATCTTTTGATTCGTTAGACCGAACCCCGTAGTAGGGCTGCCTACATATCTCGTCGAGACAAGAATCAGGTCAAACGTAGTTCATAAAAGATGACTGATTGACTTTTGACTTCTTTTTCTTCTCTTTCTTTTTATTTTCTTTTTTTTTCTTTTTTCTTCATGACTATATTATGATTCCAAAAAAGGGGTATGAAAGAAAATAAATTAAAGCTTAAAAGGGATAACAAGAGATGACACAATATTTGGATAGCAGAATAAAATGCCTTTATCATATCAAACTCTGAAATATCAAGTACCAAGCAAAAGAAAACTAATTATGAAAAATAAAGATCATACATAATATCTTTTCACAGCATTAGCATTGATAACCATTTCTGTCATTTTGCCTTCTATATCCGTCAAATATAAAGTACCATTAGGTAATACCCTCTTTATGATAAACGACCCTTGTCAGTTTGGAGAGAACTTTCCTTTTGCTTCGGCTTGGTAGGGGGGGATGCGCCTCAACACTAGCTGACCCACTTCAAAGTACCTAGAACGCACCCTGTTTTTATATGCTCGTGTCATTCTTCTTTGATATAGGTTTCCATGACATACTGATGTTAACCTCTTTTCATTGATCAAACTCAATTGTTCCAATCGGGTCTTAAACGATTCATCATCGTCAATCTTAGCTTCCACAATAACTCGAAGGGAGGGAATTTCAAATTCTGCAGGTATAACAACTTCAGTTCTCATATACCAACAAATAGGGAGTTGCATTTATGGAAGTACAAACAGTAGTGTGATAACCCAATAATGCAAAAATTAAGTTTTCACGCCTCTGTCTGGAACTCTGCATCATTTTGCGAAGTATCTTTCTGATATTCTCTATAACTTTGTTCTGCCTTATATTTCACTTTTTGGTTCATTTCATCATGATTAGATTGGATTTTAAGATCTGGCTGAAAATTCCGCATGCATGTCATATCACTAGAACCGGTGTAAAAAGAACTACACGAAGGAATATAAATGAAATATAGTAGACTTAAATAGAAAATGAAAATTACATCTTATTGAAAAGGAATATAGAAGGGTTTGAATATTAAAATAAACAAGATGAAATCTGAATTACAACCCTAGAATAACTCAGATAACAGAAAGAAAAACAAAACAGACTACCAAAACTCCTTCCTGATGGGGAGAGGAGTGACTTTCCAATTTTTGAGCTGGACATAAGGGCCAATAAACTACACATCTCTATTGCTAGGACCTTCACCAATTTAAACCATATCAGCCTTAATAAACAGGTTTTGTAAATGTCCAAATTAATTCTATGTCAATATCTACCACTAGCTTTGGTACTGATGAAATAACAAACTTAGTGGCAACGATTTTGACCAAGGAATTGTAAATGGATGGAACGGGCTTCTTCAAAATATCCAAATTAATTCTGTGTCAATATCTACCACTAGTTTTGGTACTGATGAAATAACAAACTTAGTGGCAACGATTTTGACCAAGGAATTGTAAATGGATGGAACGGGCTTCTTGGGCTTCTTCACATCCAACTGGACTGATTTTTTTATCTCCTCTTTTACCTCCAAAGGCACTGCTTTTGTCGAATCCGCAACGTTTGCTGATTTTTCCACACCAGTTTCAATCTTCATAATAGGCTTATAGGGAACTGCAGACTCTTCGCCACTATGAACCAACTCCAACATATTTGTTTCATTATGGGTAGGCAGTGGATTACGATCGATGTTTGGCGCATCTAGACTTTGCATCAAAATTTGATTCGTATCAATCATATTTTGTATTGCCCTCTTCAAGTACCAACATTTCTTAATGTTATGCCCGGGGGTACTAGAACAATACTCGCACCTCTGGGAATAGTCAAGATTTCTCAGGGGTGGGTTTTGGATCCTTCCTTCAATTGGGCTCAAAACATTCAATGCCCTCAGCTTTTGGAATAAACTAGCATATGACTCCCCAATAGGCATGAAATTATCCTTGACTAGATTTCCTTTTTTATATTTTGTCCTGTGTCAAAAATTGGGTCTGGATGGGCTTTGGTATGTTTAAGGGAGTGGAGGATGATTTTGAGGAGTTGGTGCACGCCATTGCTGGTAAGGAGGGAGGTGTGCATATAGTTGTGCATTGTATATGGGATATTAGGGAGGAGGAATGAAATATTGTGGATTTTGGGGAGGAAAGTAATGTTGTGGAGGATTATATGGATTTTAGCTATAGGTTTGGGGTTGAGGCTGGGTGTATTATCTAGGTGGACCCTTCGAGCTTCGTCGTGACACTGGTACAACCATAGCTACATCTTCCCTTTTCTTCTTCCGTCCGAAACTCCCTGAACCACTTTGAATTGCTTGAGTGGCCGCCTTCAAATTAGCAAAGCTAACGATGCATTCAGTCTTAATTCCATCTTCTATCATTTCCCCATTTTGATGACTTTAATAAATGATTTGCCCATTGCAGGAAGTAAGTGTTGGTAATATGTCTCGTCTTGTGCTTGGATAAAGATCTCCACCATTTTTTCTTCTTTCATTAGCGGCTTTACCCTGGCAGACTGCTCACGCCATCTAATGGCATACTCCTTGATACTCTCTGTACACTTCTTCTTCATGCTAATCAGGGCGTTTTCATCGGGGACCAAATCAATATTGTACTGAAATTGCTGCACGAAATCACTAGCCATATCATCCCAAGTTTTCCACTTAACGATGTCCTGATCGACAAACCATTCTGAAGCCACACCTATTAAACTTTCAGCAAAGTAGGCCATGAGCAATTCTATTTTTCCTCCAACTCCTCTCAACTGATTACAGTATCGCCTCAAGTGCATCACAAGATCCCCATGTCCATCGTACTTATCAAACTTTGGCGTCTTAAATCCAGGAGGAAGATGGACACTTGGAAACATGCATAGGTCCTTATATGAAACACTTTTGTGGCCTCCCAATCCCTATAAGTTTCTCATAGCTTGTTCAAGGCTTTTCATCTTCATAGCTATTTCCTCCCGTTCGTCTGTCTTAACTGGCTTTTTTACTTCAAAAGAGAACTCGGGCTGATGAGTGTAACCATAAGGATAAGTCACCTTAGATGTTGGTTCAGGATGATGGTTTTTGATGTCGTGAGTATTGAAAACAGGTTCACTAGCAGATCGTGGGAGCACAATTGAAGGACGAATTGTGAACAAAGGGATTTCAAGTGGAGGAGGGGCTACAAACGCTGGAGCAACTGAGGGTGCAGGGTATAAATTGATTCTATGTTGTGGAGAAGGGGCACGTACTGTGGAGGTGCCAGGATAGAGATGGCACAGGGTATAACCTGGTGCCGAAATGGAAAATTGAGCCTGTGATAATGGTCAGAGGTTAGGGGGATTGCCAGAGTTATCCGTAGGGAACTTAAGAGGAGGTAAGTTACACACCCAAGCCTGGTGCTATTCAGCCAATTCTTGTCTTAACCTTAGAACTTCCCCATGAGCCCCTGAGTCCTCTTCTTTGGGGTTCTTTGTCTAGTCAATGATAGAAACCTCCGTGTCTTTGTCGGCCATTGTTGCTTTGCCTTTAGACCTGGTGTAATACGGGTGACTAGCCAGAATGCCAACAAACCAACCACTTCCATTCTTTCTTCATATAGCAGCAAACATGTGTTAGCATTAAGCATTTCACATATTATAATCGCATGTTGTATGTTATGCATCTAAATACTTTTTCAGTTCTATCATGAAAGGCTTTATGTTTCATCTCGGCTTGTTTAGGTTGAACCTCTTTTTTGAAAAAATTATACCCTCTTTTCTTTTGTTTCTTTTCTCTTTTTCAAAAGCTTATGATCTCACCCATTGGGGTTACCTACGTATCATGTTGGAAACATGAACCAGATCTTGGTGTAGTTCAGGAAAAATATACAAAATTTTTTTTTTTAACAAAATATTTTCATTGATTTTCTCTTTAATACATGAACTCAAAATAAATATATATATACAAGACACCATGAATAAAACTGAAAATAAGTACAGACCCTGTCTAAGACAGTAGCAAATGACAAGTACCAAAATAAAATATAACGAAATACAATAAAAGAAATGTCTATTGGTGGCATACGCACTTTTATTCTAAAACGCCTCATGTCTGGACAAAGATCGTTAGTGGTCCTCCTCGCGGTTTCCATATGGCCATTCTTCTCATAAAGTCTCACACAAGCTCTGGAACACTGTTGGCAGCTGGAGAACAAGTGTGATAAATTTATTTTAAAAGCCATAGACTAAAATGATATAAAAGTGGTAAATATTTGCAAAACGCTTCTCATGGCCCTTCTTGAAAGAAATTAGATTGTCTCGGCAAATAAATGACCAGACGTAAAGATATAACAAATAAAATGGTTATTTATGCAGAACGATCCTCTTTAGCTTCCTCGTAGAGGCAGCTTGGTCCTTTTGTTAACAAAACAAATGTCTGAAAAATTAAATCAAAAACGATCCTCTCTACAAGACCATCCTTATTTACTTCAATAAATGAAAACTGGATTATTTTGGAAAAGAGACATCACTAAAATGATAAAATAAATGAAATGATTATTTTTTGCAAAACAAATTCTTTTAACTTCTGCAGCTATCTTGACAAATAAAAATCGGTTGCGAGTAAGGCGAACTGCAAAGAGATTTCATACACACTCACCGATCAGTAGAAAATAAATTTACATAGTTCATGAAAAATTAAAAAATTGAAAAATGGTATTATTTGGAAAGCTCTCTCCTTATTGTTGTATTTTGTTTAGAAATTCGATAAAGTAAATAATAAGTAAATGAGTGAGTAAAGATAAAACCCGAGGGCAAAATTCTCTTGCTCGTTCAACCATTCACCTTAAACTGGTCAACAATCATATATCCTTTCATGAAATGCAACAAGTAGCACAAAAGATGTATATTATGGTCTAAAAGAAGGTATCCTATCCTAGACGGACCCGACCCCTGTGCCAGGTCCCACTAGTTTAAATGCATGTGATGAAAAACAAAACGCAACCTACAAGAAATAATTATTGCATGAGGCTTGTTTGTCTTGGTTTAACATCCTAATGGAGAAGGTGTTTAGACTGGCTACAAAACAAGCGGACCACTCGATTCAAGGGACAGCTTATCGGTAGCAGCGCTTTCCGGCCTCACTGTTGGTCCTCCCCATCCTAAGCATACGTGACTAAAATATCCTTTCTAGGGGCATTACCGCATCCCTGGTATCTCAAAGAAAGGTTCAGGAGCGTATCTGCGTCTCCGAGTACACAATGTGTGGAGCGTGTTCAAAAGACTCATATGAGTGGGCGAGAGAAGACAGTTTATATTGCAATTCAAATAATATCAGCATAGTAAATGAGCGATCAAGTAGAAAATTAGGCCCACAAAAGTACAATAAATATCCAACACCAAAGTGAAGCTAAATACATATCAAAGCTCAAATTCTTATTTTATTTACAAAAGTCCCCAGCATCGGAGTCGTCAGAGCTGCCACACCCCTTTTTTAACAACGACCAAAAAGCTCTTGTGTCTGAAGTGACAGAGATGGATTTTATTAATCAAAGGGTTTTTTTAGTTGAAGTAACGTATTGAGAAGGGATTAAATTATTTATTCAGAGTTGCCACTTGGTCTCGAGTTTTGGTGTTCCAAGTCACCTAATTGAATCCCTAATCAAAAGGAAGTGACTCTTATTTTTGGTCCCCGAAAATAAAAGACCGGGTAAAAAATTCTGTTGATCGAGGGGAAGGTGGTAAGAATCCCTCGAGTCTCGTAGTTCTAAAACAGTCACTTTTGTCAATTTATATTTGGCTTTACTTAAATTTTGGATATATTATAATTAAAGAACTTAAGAATTGTTGGTTCATCTTTTAGGTTCGTTTCAAAACTTGTTTGAAATTAATTTTTAATTATTAATATGTGGCATACTGGTAGCAGCACTTTTCAGCCTTACCATGATTTGATTCGCACGCCTTTGAGGCTTTCATGAGTCGTCCCCCCTTCCCACGCCTTAATGAGTGTCTAACGTATTTACCAAGTTTTTCTACCCCGTTAATCCAGCTTTAAATAGTAAATAATTTTTTATCAAAATGACTTATCGATAGCAGCACATTTCGATCTCATTGTTAAAATATTTAAATTAATTAGCTGACATCTAAAATTTCTTTGAGTTAAAACTCAATTTCTCTTGACAACAAAACCAAATTAAGTCCATGTCTTATCTCGCTTCCTCACCACATATTCTTCTCACTCATTTTAAACAAAATATCTCGAGGGGTTCTACATCTACAGTATGAAGGTCATTTATGAACCGAAGCAAGTAATCTTCCATGTATCTTAGATAGAAAATGAACCGAAGTAAGTAATCTTCCATGTATCTTAGATAGAAAGCTTTGTGTTAAAAGAAATCAGTCTAAATAATCAAAAGGAAAAGAAAACCCACCCCTTATTATCAAAATGCGCAAGACAACATATCCCTTACATACCTAACCAAGAGAAGAGCTAACAACTTAAGAACAAACAATTAAAATGAAATCTCCTGAAATCACAGAAAGTAGCAGCCATTTTCTTTAAAACATTTATATATATATATATATTATATATTGAAACATTTGCAGCCTAGCAGAGAACAAATTAAGATACTTGTACAAAAATAAAATATGACACACTGTAGAAATTACTTTCGTCATGTTAACATGAAAAAGACCAACATTTCAAGATTAATTTAACAAACAAAACCAACGAGCATTGAATTACTTAATCAATTTAAATAACTTTTCAAGGACATGGCTTAACAGACTTGTTCAATTTCAACTTATAACAAATTATAATAAACTTAAGGAATACTCATGAACTTAAACCTCTCATCATCCATTAATTTTTAGTGATCTTAGTATTAACTTTACCTAAAAGAAGACAGGGATCAACTGAAGTAATATTGAACATAAATAATCACTTCAACGTATAAAATACCCATAAAATAAAATAAAGCATCATATAAATATATCAAATAGTAATTGAAGAAAGGGAGGGACCCTCACTGTAACAAAATCTCTTCAATATATTGAGTTGTCCTTGATCGGAAAAACAAAACCACGACCGAAACTTTGAGACTGAAAAGATCGGAGCTCGAATGACAACCTCTTCAAACAGACATTCTCCTTCCTCATGACCTCACTGTTCGTCGTGCTCTCGATTGAAGAAAAATAGATCCTAAATATAATTGGAGTATTTCATTGTGTATATCTCTAAATGAAATCCAGATCTCAAAATGAATTCTCCCTTCATGAACTCTTAGACCTTTTCTCTATATTTTTTGTTTATCTCCCTCTGTTTTCTGTTCTTCTCCCCCTGTTTTTGTACCAAAAAATTTTAAAATCTAATCCCCTCTTTCTATATTCAAACTCACTACTATCTGTGAACCCTCTCCCTTTTTTAAAGTAAATTTTACATACTTATTTATGGAGGTGGCTAAGATGTGAATTTGTGTGTATATGTGTGTGAAAATAAAGAAGAGGAGTGATATCTGCTAGCCAGAATGTGAGGGTGAATATGTGTGTGTATAGAGTGTGAGTGGACTTTTCGTGTGAGAATCTCAGTGTGTGTAGGGAGCAAGGAAAATAAGAAAAAATAAAATTTTTATTTTAAAAAAAAACATAAAACCAATCCAAAGATATATTCCCTCCCCTTTCCCGTGAGTGCATGTTTGCATGTGAGGTTTGTTATGAGAAGATAAGATGGAATCTTTTGTGTTGGTCTTTTACCATTGGTTCGCTTTTTTTTCTTTTTCTTTTTAAATAATAATATTAATATTAATAATATTAAAAATAAGCAATGCTAACTAATTAAATAAGAGTTGAAAAATAATTAACATAAATTAGATTTAAAATATTTTTGTCATTTTTCCTTTTGTAAGCAAAATTTAAATGTGTGTTTAAAAAAAATAAATAGTTTGCATTTTATTTTCAATTTTTCAACAAATAAAAACTTACAAAAAGCTAAAAGTAAAATTAATCATAAAAGAAAATTTAATACTAAAATAATATAAAAATTAAGGAGGATAAAAAATTACGTGTCTACAGTTATCACAAGAAGGTGTTGTAAAGGATTTAAGCAACATAATGAAAGCATCAAATCAAGAGCACAAAGTTTCTTTACTTCTTGAGTTATTTGACTTGAATTTTTTCTCTAATTATAGATTATTTTTCTTTTGAGAAGTATACTTGTATGAGAACAATTTTGAGGTTTTATTAACTTTCTAAACTAGAGTCTATAGTCTTGAGGGAGGTAGTTATACTTGGGTTGATTATCATGGTTAAGGTACTGGAGTTTATAGTCTATTTGGTTATTGAGGCCTCATTTGTTAACGGAGGTCTGAATCTGAATGGTTCAGATCTTAAGCCATTAAGTACATTTACTTTCATTAAGATTTAAGCACTTTTTTGGTCTGAATATGTCTTAACCATTAAGATCTGGAACAAAGTCTTAGTATCATTAAGAGTTATGTCACCATCACTCCGTCCACAACTACCAACTACCACCATTAATCACCTCTATCATCACAAACACACCACCATTGACATCACCAACCACCAGCCACCACTACCAACAACAAGAACAACCATGTCTACCACCATTGTCAACTAGCACTACCATCGCTAACCACCTCTGACATCACAACAACCATTGGCAACCTCCATTGCTACTAACTGCTATTGTTAGTCATTACTATACATACCACCTCCATCATTATAATTATATACACTACAACTGCCACCATTATCACCACCATTGTCACCACCACCACCACCTCTACCACCATTATAACTTACTACCATCACTACGGCTAATCCCTACTATCAACCATTTTCATCATCACAAATAGCACTGCCATCCACTATTATCAACATATCATCAACCACCATATATTTTTCAACCACCAGCGTCAACACCGTCAACTACTCACATCAATCAATTTCACCATCACAACCACCACTTCCAATAGTCACCATCATGTCAATCACTACAACATCTACCACCCCCATTATTATAACTATCACTACCACTAATACTTAACTATCACCACCCTAATTACTAGCCACTAATACTAATCATTATCACAACCACTACTACAAACCATCTCTACCACAACTAGCAAACATAAATATTTCCTTTCTTTATCAGATAATAAATTTATTTTATTGCTACTAACCGCTATTGTTAGTCATTACTATACATACCACCTCCATCATTATAATTATATACACTATAGTCGTCACCATTATCACCACCATTGTCACCGCCGCCACCACCTCTACCACCATTATAACTTACTACAATCACTGCGGTAATCCCTACTATCAACCATCTTCATCATCACAAATAGCACCGCCATCGACTATTACCAACACATCATCAACCACCATACATTTTTCAATCACCAGTGTCAATACCGTTAACTACTCATATCAATCAATTTCACCATCACAACCACCTCTACCAATCGTTACCATCACGTCAATCATTACAACATCTACCACCCCCATCATTATAACTATCACCACCACTAATACTTAACTATCACCACCCTAATTACTAGCCACTAACACTAATCATTATCAAGACCACTACTACAAACCATCTCTACCACAACTAGCAAACATAAATATTTTATTTCTTTATCAGATAATAAATTTATTTTATTAAATTAATTTTTTTAATATTTAATTACTTTTTTATTTGAATTATATATTTAAATATTTACAAATAAATAAAGTATGCACATTCAGATGTTGAAAAATAAATATTCTTAATCATTCAATGTTCAGATCTAGAGATAACATTTTAATCATTCAAATATGTATTCAGATTCAGACATCTTAAGCTTAATGAAAACAAATGAGGCCTGATTTTTAACCTAAACTACTCCTTGAAGTTAGTAAAGTTTTGAGGTAATTTCTACAAAGTTAGTTTTCATAATTTTTATTCCCTTAAGCAAAGAGATTTTTCATGTAAAATGGCTTGTGTGCTATAATTTTCAAAATTCACTTTAGTTTATCTTTAAATTACTAATATTCTTTAACCCGAAAAACTCAGACAGGACATAATTCACCCTCCTCTTATATTTACATGCATTGCTAAAATAACAAAAACATAAGAGGATATTTGAGGACTAGTTTTTTTCCTTACAGTGGAGAGTGGAGAGGAAAAAGAAATATGAAATGAAAGGATTATGATACAAAAAGTTAAAATTTTTGTGAATATGGTAAAAATTCAAATAATCACCCAATTGAATTGCTAAAGCTCACAGAGAAGGGGTAAAAAGTGATCAGCTTAATGACATTGGATACCTTGGTTCAACTAGATCTCAGATATCTACGAAGAATCAAACTGCATGTGCCATTAGCCTATGAGTATTTGTCACTTGCGCAGATTTTCATGATCGGGTATTTGAGAGAAGACAAGGTTGATTTTATTTTATAAATATCTGTTTAATTTTTTACGATCTAATTATTTTGTCCTAAATTTACTATTTCGATCAATTTAATTTTAATAATAGAAAATTGAGTTTTCTATCGAAAAATATTCATAGTGAAGCTCAAATTTAAATAATTTTCCTAGTGATTTAAAAATTATTTCACTCATTCTAGTATATTTTTTGTTAATATGTACTCAAATCTTTTTTCGTTCAAATCTTATTTTCCATATACTCAATCTTTCACCATTAGCCATTAGGTGAATTAGGGCATCGACAAATTATGTTGCACGGTATACAAAAATGTTTGGTCCATAACTCTCACATTTTGTGCCCTAAACAAAGGGAAGGTCTTCCATACATCTTCATATTTCGTGAACTCACTATGCTCCAAAAAGCCTAATAGTTTTTGCATCTTCATGTTTATTCAATTTAAAATTATCCTTTCATTGTCAAAATTAGATAAAACACACCGTCAAATTTTCATATCTCGAAATAAACTAGATTTGATTGCTACTATAAAATGAAGCACTATGATATTGCGATGATTTTTTAGTTTTGTATAATTTTATTTAGTTTTATTATGACATTTCATAAGAGATTTTTATTTTTACTTATTGTATAAAAGATTTGAAAAAGTTATTTTCTTCTATTTAAATTATAAAAAATCAAGAGATTTCATTTCCTCCACAAACACTTTCCAAAATAAAATTGTTAAGATCATATTTTTCACAATACTCAGACTTAACATCCTTACAGTTAGAGTTAGTTAGAGTTAGTAATTAGTCGGTTATTAGTTGTCATAGTTAGTTAGTGTTGGTAGTTAATTAGTAGTTAGATTAGCTATCATCCATTTTAACTCACAACATATATTGTATGTGAACAGAAGGGAATATTCATTCATTCAGTTTTAATGAAAAAAATTTCTCTTCACCGTCTTCCTCTTGTTCTGCTTTTCTCTGTGTATCAGAACTCCATTAGAGTTGGAGCTTCTTCTGGTATTTCAATGCGAGTTACTTCTTGACATGGTATCAGAGCAAGGTTTATCTCTGCTCACTGTCTAATTGCCGTTTTTTTCTATTCCTTCAAACATCTAGAAAAATCGATCACTTCATGTTTCTAGATCTGAATTTTCTATTTCCTGCTCACAATTCCTAAAGTTGTTGTTCATCTCATGGCGACTGATGATACAACAGAAAATATTGATGATGAAGTCATCGATAGTAGTTCCCCCTTTGTACATACATCCATCTAATAATCCAGGTGCGATGCTCGTGACTGTTTCCTTTAGCGGAATTGGTAATCGATCTTGGAGGCACAGTGTATTACGTGGGCTGTTAGTTAAAAACAAACTCAATTTTATCAATGGTGAATGTAGACGACCAGATCTCACTTCCTTGAGATATCATCAATGGAAAAGATGTGATGACAGGGTCACGTCATGGATCTTAAATTCACTCACAAAAGAGATTGCTGATAGTGTCGAGTATGCTGAAAGTGTAATGGAACTATGGCATGAATTAGAGGATAGGTATGATCAAACCAATGGGACGAAATTGTATTAGATCTAAAAAGAAATTAATGAACTGTCACGTCCCGCCTTGGGGGGTATGACTGGCACCTGGTGCCCTAGTAAAACCTGGACTGCTAACTGGTGAGCCTAAGTACAACTGGCGCCTGGCTAGCTCTAACTCAGATTTCTGGAAACAAAGGGCTATATAACGGCTGTAAACACAGCCTCCAGCCAACTGGCCTATAGCCACCTGTACCTGTAATAACAGCTGACCAGAACGTACTCATAATCAGGAACCTATGCGAGCCGACAAGGCCACCATGCTGTCTAGTCATCTGGAACTTAAACAAGGGAATACTGAAAAGCTACGTGACCGACAAGGTCACCACTACTGTCAAGCTATAGCCCCACACGGCCAACATAAAAGAAACAGAAGTACTAAACAGCTATACAACTGCACGGCCTCACACGACCGGCTCAACTAACCACGTGAAGATAATATACAAACTGCAAACCTCTAAAAGTAACAATAGAAATGATGGGGAGAGGGCCCCGACCTACCCGTACTGTACAAAAAGGAAAAGAGCTACACCTCTGGAAATCAGACTCTGGATGACGGGAGCTGAATACTCAGTAGCTGGCTGGAATCACGAGGGATCGCCTCCTCGTCTATGAGTACCTATAGACAAGTAATGCAGTGCCCCCAAGGGGCGTCAGTACCACTGGTACTGAGTATGCAAAACAACAACTGAAAAATATCTGAAAACAACAATACAACTGATGGAACTGAAATGGAAAGGAGACTAAACTGACTAAAAATGTAAAGTTAAGTATATTCTCAACTATGCTGGAAGGAGTAGGAGTCATACCTGAAAATGTGTCGCTCTATTGTCGATCTACTTGTATCTAGTGTAACATGGCATAACATAACATAGCACACACAAAACTTACCTGGCCCCCATAAGCCGGGAGGTACAATCAACACGCAATCTATACCCCTACCCCAGTCGTCTTGTCTCCTATAATAACTATAAGCATCCTGCTGATCCCCTGGGTATGCACTTGGGTTCGCTGAGCCCCTGACTATAACTGTACCTGAGTCCGGAGGACTCCTGAATCAACACCCCGGGCGTACCCGCTCGACGGGGGTGAATAAAGGCCAACCAAGGCACAATATGGGGAAACCGGCATCCCATCTTCATCCCCTGTGGGACGGCATGCCACTCCGTAGAGTGACGTATCCTCACCCTCTGGCGGACGAGTCGATACATCTATTAACCCTGGGGCGGTCATGAATGCTAGGTAATCCAACCCTAAGACAAAACAGTGGTCTCAACTAGTAATACTGACTACGTATATCACATGCTGAAGCTAGTGATGATAATGTATCTGTACATACTATATGCCGAACTGGTGATAGTGATATATATGTATTTAATACATGCTGAGACTGATAATGGTATATGCATACAATCTCCTGACATACTGTGCTGAGTCTAATGTTGAACAAGATATAGTTTTTCCGCTGGGAATCATGCTGTATAATTGAGTTTCATAATAACATGATTTACTATTTCCAACATGCTTACTAAACTTCATTTCAATCTACCATTCTACTTCTGAGATACCTTACAGATACTTATATCGCTTTACTAAGTTCCAACTGAATACGATAGGATCCTAACTTATTGTACTAAATCACATACTGGGCATGCCGTACAGGTCCTAACAATTTGTATTAGAATTTATACCATGCTAGCAAGTTTCACGCTATATACAATATGATGCTTCCAATATCGTACTAATATTCATACTAAACATAACACACGACTTTTGAAACATTCTACTGGTCTTTGAACTATCTTACTATTGCGAGACTACTAACTTGCCGAGGAAACTAGCTTTACATACCTTCGCTTTTGATTCCCCAACTAACTGGCGCAGCTTGATCAGTATTTTCACTATTTCACCCAATTACATTCATATATAGGTCAATTAGTACTAAATACAACACTATTATGAAAGACGACGTCTCTTTCGATATAATTATAGCCTAAACTTAGGCCTATCGAAAGACGGTCGAAAACTTGCTATTTTTCAGAAGTCCAGAAGGGAGAAGTATTCACTTTACGGTTAGGAGCACATAGACACTAATTTGGAGCAATTCTACTTACCTTAGTCCGGTAGCTCGACGATTCGTCGGCCGTATTTCGCGAAACAAAAACCGTAGGAACGCTCCTTGCTGCTAAATACCTCGGTATCTGGAGTTAATTTGAGTTTGGACTACGTGTTGCAGCGTAATCGAACGATAATATATTACCCCTCTTCGTCTCTCTCTGTTTCTACATTTTCCTGGAAATTAAATGAAGTATACAACATCACAAACCGAAGTGGGGGCTTTATATACTTGGGCCTGGACAGCCCCAATGTGTCACGGAGCCAACGCGGAGGCTCCACCTCTATGACACGTTGCCATCGCGGAGGGGCTCTGCCCCGGCTCCTTCCGTGATGGTTCGACAGGTTTCTCGTCCGGTCTTTTTCCGGGCCTTTCTCTAGCACTTATGGCTTTCAAATATGCTTAACCAACGTGTGAATAGGTCATCTAGGTGTCGGAAATCTTACGGGGCATAACATTCTCCCCCCCCTTAAGAACATTCGTCCTCGAATGTAAACTCCCATCTAGAGGACTTCTCAACTCACTACTTAGGAAAATTTCGGCAGAGTTTCCCCTGTAGTATGGACTATAGCAAAAACCTAAAACGCAGAAAAGTCCAATACAGGTACTCCACACAATACTATAAAGTTCACTCGATAGCTAAACATCAATCTTTCTCATTTACACATATACAACCATAAGGTACTGCATAAGTAATAATACGAACGTACCTTTCGCCTCACTAGGCCTGGAATAAGTGAGGATATCTAATCTTCATATCTTCCTCAACCTCCCACGTCATCTCCTCTCGGTTCCTGTTATGCCACAATACCTTGACAGACACAATATCCTTAGTTCTCAATCTACGAATCTGTCTGTCTAGGATAGCTACTGGAACCTCTTCATAGGCCAGCTCTTCTGTAACCTGGATATCCTGGACTGGGACTACTCTGGATGGGTCTCATGTGCATTTCCTCAGCATAGATACATGAAAGACCTGATGAACGGATTCCATCTCTGGAGGCAAGTTCAACTCATATGCTACTCGGCCTATCCTTCGTCGAATCTGATAAGGTCCAACAAACTGAGCTTACCTTTCTTGCCAAATCTCATCACCCCTTTCATCGGAGATACCTTCAGAAATACCCAGTCATTCACATTAAATTCCAAGTCTCTGCGCCGCACATCAGCATATGATTTCTGGCGGCTCTGTGCAGTCAGTAGGCGTTCTCTAATAAGCTTTACCTTCTCCTCTGACTGCTGAACAATGTCTGGTTCGAACAATGCTGATTCTCCTATTTCAAACCAGCCAATCGGCGATCTGCATTTTCGCCCGTATAAAACCTCAAAAGGCGCCATCTAAATAGCCGAATGATAGCTATTATTATAAGCAAATTCAATTAACGGCAAATGCTCGTCCCAGCTACCATCGAAATCTAGCACACACGCTTGCAACATATCTTCGAGCATCTGAATGGTGCGATCAGCCTGTCCATCTGTCTGAGGGTGGAATGCAGTGCTCAATTTAATCTGTGTACCCAGACCTCTCTGAAACGACTGCCAGAATCTAGCCGTAAACTGTGCTCCTCTGTCTGAAATAATGGATACTGGCACTCCGTGCAATCTAACTATCTCTCGGATATACAACCCAGCATAATCTTCGGCCGAGAAGGTAGTTCTCACTGGCAGGAAATGAGCTGATTTGGTTAATCTGTCAACTATCACCCAGATAGAGTCATGTCTGTGTCTGGTACGAGGTAATCCTGCCACAAAATCCATATTTACTGCCTCCCATTTCCAAAGAGGCACAACTATGTCCTGAGTTAACCCGCCTGGTTTCTGGTGTTCCACCTTCACCTGTTGGCAGTTAGGACACTGGGCTACAAATTCAGCAATTTCTCTTTTCATACCTGGCCACCAGTAGTTTTCCTTGATATCATGGTACATTTTCGTCGCGTCGGGGTGTAGAGAATAACGGGCGTAATGTACCTCATTCATAATCTGCTGGCGGAGCCCTGAAACATCTAGAACACATAGACGGCCTTTACAATGCAGCATTCCATCCTCTGTTACCTGGAAATCTGGCGCTTTCCCCTGCTGGATTCTGTCTTTAAGCTGGATCAGGTCAGGATCCTCATACTGCCGTTCTTTTACTTTCACAACTAATGATGACATGGCGGTGTTCTGAATTACCGCTCTGTTGTCCTCTGTGTTTGCTATACGAATGGCTAGGCTAGCTAACTGATGTATTTCCCTGACCAATTCCCGCTGCTCAGGCTGCAAATATGCCAAACTCCCCATGGACTTACGACTGAGAGCATCTGCTACAACATTGGCTTTCCCCGGATGATACAGAATGTCCACGTCATAATCTTTCAATAACTCCAACCAGCGACGCTGTCGCAAATTCAGCTCCCTCTGGGTGAAGATATACTGTAGGCTCTTATGATCTGTGAAAATGTCCACATGGACGCCATACAAGTAATGTCTCCATATCTTTAAGGCGTGGATCACTGCGGCTAACTCCAGGTCGTGGGTAGGGTAATTTTTCTCGTGTTTCCTCAGCTATCTGGAAGCATACGCAATTACCTTACCATGCTGCATCAACACACAACCCAATCCAATGCCTGATGCGTCGCAATACACTGAATACCCTTCTGTACCTTCCGGCAAGGCTAACACTGGGGCGGAGGTCAATCTATCTTTCAGTTCCTGGAAGCTCTGCTCGCATGCCTCTGTCCACTGAAACTTCACTGCTTTCTGCATCAGTTTGGTCAGAGGTGCCGCTATGGTAGAGAATCCCTCAACAAACCTCCTGTAATATCCCGCTAACCCCAGAAAACTGCGAACTTCGGTCGGAGTGGTAGGCCTAGGCCAAGTTTTAACTGCTGCTATCTTCTGCGTGTCAACCTGTATACCAGCATCCGACACAATATGCCCCAAGAAGGCTACTGAGTTCAGCCAGAATTCACACTTGGAGAACTTAGCATATAATTGGCGGTCCCTAAGAGTCTGAAGCACTGTCCGTAGATGAGTCCGGTGATCTGCCTCGGAGCGAGAATACACCAGAATGTTATCAAAACACGATCACGAACAGGTCCAGGTATGGTCTGAAAATACTTTTCATCAGGTCCATGAATATTGCTGGGGCATTCGTTAACCCAAAGGACATAACTAGAAATTCAAAGTGTCCATATAGGGTCCTGAACACCGTTTTGGAAATATCTCTTCATGAACTCGAACTTGGTGATATCCGGACCGCAAGTCAATCTTGGAAAAGTATCTAGCCCCTTGCAGCTGATCAAACAAATCATCTATTCTGGGAAGCGGATACTTATTCTTCACTGTAACTTTGTTCAACTGCCGATAATCTATGCACATACGGAGCGAGCCATCTTTCTTCCTCACAAATAGAACTGGCGCACCCCATGGCAAAGTACTCGGCCTGATAAAACCTTTATCTAGCAAATCTTTCAACTGCTCCTTCAACTCTCTGAGTTCTGCAGGAGCCATACGATAAAGAGGAATTGATATGGGCTGAGTGCCTGGTAATAAGTCAATAGCGAAATCTATTTCCCTCTCTGGGGGAATACCAGGTAACTCATCTGGAAACACGTCAGGGAACTCGTTCACCACCGAAACAGACTGGAGTGTCGGAGATTCTGCTCGGACATCCTGAACCCTAACTAGGTGGTAGATACATCCCTTAGTTATCAATTTCCTCGCCTGAAGGTAGGAAATAAACCTACCTTTTGGAGTAGCTGTGCTGCCTTTCCACTCTCGCACTACCTCTCCTGGAAAGTGGAATCGGACCATCTTGGCCCAACACTCTACATTGGCGTAGCATGGAACTAGCCAATCCATACCCATAATGTCATCGAAATCAATCATTTCTAACTCCACCAGATCCACTGTAGTTTGGCGGTCAACAACCTCCACTGTACACCCTCGGTAAATTCTGCTAACTATAATGGAGTCACCGACGGGCGTGGATACCGCAATGGGCTGCTGTAATAATTCTGGTGCAATATTGAACTTTCGAGCCACAAATGGAGTAATGTAGGACAAGGTAGATCCTGGATCAATCAATACATAAGTAGGGTGTGAGCAGATAGTTATCATACCTGTCACAACATCAGGTGACGCTTCTGAATCCTACCTTCCTGGTAAAGCATATGTGCGGCTTGGACCCGCACCCACATTGGAGGCCCCTAATCCGCCCCGACCCCTGCCTGCCAACACTGAGGGCCTGCGCCCTACCGAGGATGCTGTAGCTCGTGGCGGATGTCCTGTCCTGTCTATCCCGATCCTCCTGACCTCTGGCTGGGCAATCTCTCATCAGATGGCCCTCTTGGCCAAAATATAACATCCGGTGGAGCCATACCTGCATGCTCCAGAATGGCGTCGGCTGCAGAAAGGGCAAAGTGGTAGGGTGTACCTACTCTGCTCCACCCTCCTCTGTAATGGTGAATCTGCAATCTGCGAGCCTCTGTCGGTCTCTGACTTCCCCCTGCGGCTAAATCTACCCCTCTGTGGCTGTGGTGGAGGCAGCGGCTTGGGCAGCCTATCTAACAATCGTGGCCTAGGTCCTCCCCGAGTCTCCCTCTATAACTCAACTGGCCTGTCCCTGCGGCGCTGTTCCTGATTGGTCCTCTTGATCTCCCGATGCCGCTGCCTGATGCCCTCAATATTCTGGGCAAATGCCTGAACTCAGGCAATATCCATGTCCTCTCGCAATGTGGCCGTAATACAAGTCTCAACATATTCTGGATTCAAACCCATGATAAAGTGGTGTACTCTGGATGCCATGGTATCAACAAAGGCCGGTGCGTACCGGGCCAAAGAATCAAACCGCAAGGCGTATTCCCGAACACTTATGGCCCCCTGCTCTAGATGTAGAAACTGGTCCACACGGGCCTGTCGAATCTCCCGTGGCGAATAGTGATCCAGAAAAGCTCCTGAGAAGCTGGACCAGGTCAGAGGGGAAACATCTCTCCCTCGGGACCTTTCCCAGCTTTCATACCACAATACGGCGATGTCCCGTAATCAGAATGCTGCCAACTCAACCGATTCTGTAGGCGTGGCATGCATAACCCTGAAAATTCTCTGCATCTGATCTAGAAAATCCTGAGGGTCCTCTGTCCGGTCTACCTGTAAACTGTGGGGGATTCAGAGCCAAGAACTCTCGGACCCTTGAACTACCGGGCCCTCCTGACGACTCCACAACTGTAGACGACATAGGCTGACGCTGAGCAGCCATCATCTGTGCTAACATGACTACCGCACTCCTAACCTCCTGGTCGGAAGGTATCGGTATAGGGACTGCTGGAGGTAGTGTCGCCCCAAGTGACTCATGATGTGGTGGAGACTACTGAGAATGCTGGGATGATGCCTCTGTAGTGCCCCCTGATCGGGCTATGTCTAACCGGGGGTGAGGCATCCTGCTGGTGCCTTCCCCTGCTGAAATATCTAAGCTCCGGCCTATGATAGAATGTCGTTGGTCTGACATTATCTGTAGACAAAGAATATGATAAGTTTTTTTTTGGGGGACTCAACCCTATACTACACCGCTCTATAGCACGACCGACTGAGAAAAAAGAGTAACCATCCTATCATGCCTCGCAGCCTCCTGCCTATAGTATGTGGTGCACAACACATCCATAGACAAGACTCTACTTAGCACGGCTTGCAGACTCCCTGGCACACGACCTGCTCTGATACCAAGTTTGTCACGCCCCGCCTTGGGGGGTATGACTGGCACCTGGTGCCCTAGTAAAACCTGGACTGCTAACTGGTGAGCCTAAGTACAGCTGGCGCCTGGCTAGCTCTAACTCAGATTTATATAACGGCTGTAAACACAGCCTCCGGCCAACTGGCCTATGGCCACCTGTACCTGTAATAACAGCTGACCAGAACGTACTCATAATCAGGAACCTATGCGGGCCGACAAGGCCACCATGCTGTCTAGTCATCTGAAACTTAAACAAGGGAATACTGAAAAGCTACGTGACCGACAAGGTCACCACTACTGTCAAGCTATGGCCCCACACGGCCAACATAAAAGAAACAAAAGTACTAAACAGCTATACAACTGCACGGCCTCACACGACCGGCTCAACTGACCACGGGAAGATAATATACAAATTGCAAGCCTCTAAGAGTAACAATAGAAATGATGGGGATAGGGCCCCGACCTACCCGTACTGTACAAAAAGGAAAAGAGCTACACCTCTGGAAATCAGACTCCGGATGACAGGAGCTGAATACTCAGTAGCTGCCTGGAATCACGAGGGATCGCCTCCTCGTCTATAAGTACCTGCAGGCAAGTAATACAGCACCCCCAAGGGGCGTCAGTACCACTGGTACTGAGTATGCAAAACAACAACTGAAAAATATCTGAAAACAACAATACAACTGATGGAATTGAAATGGAAAGGAATAGACTAAACTGACTGAAAATGTAATGTTAAGTCTATTCTCAACTATGCTGGAAGGAGTAGGAGTCATACCTGGAAATGTGTCGCTCTATTGTCGATCTACTCGTATCTAGTGTAACATGGCATAACATAACATAACATAACATAACATAGCATACATAAACCTTACCCGGCCCCCATAAGCCGGGAGGTACAATCAACACGCAATCTATACCCCTACCACAGTCGTCCCATCTCCTATAATAACTATAAGCATCCTGCCGATCCCCTGGGTATGTACTTGGGCTCGCTGAGCCCCTGACTATAACTGTACCTGAGTCCGGAGGACTCCTGAATCAACACCCCGGGCGTACCCGCTCGACGGGGTGTATAAAGGCCGACCAAGGCACAATATGGGGAAACCGGCATCCCATCTTCGTCCCCTATGGGACGGCATGCCACTCCGTAGAGTGACGTATCCTCGCCCTCTGGTGGACGAGTCGATACAGCTATTAACCCTGGGGCGGTCATGAATGCTAGGTAATCCAACCCCAAGACAAAACAGTGGTCTCAACTAGTAATACTAACTACGTATATCACATGCTGAAGCTAGTGATGATAATGTATTTGTACATACTATATGCTGAACTGGTGATAGTGATATATATGTATTTAATACATGCTGAGACTGATAATGGTATATGCATACAATCTTCTGACATACTGTGCTGAGTCTAATGTTGAACAAGATATAGTTTTTCCGCTGGGAATCATGTTGTATAATTGAGTTTCATAATAACATGATTTACTATTTCCAACATGCTTCCTAAACTTCATTTTAATCTACCATTCTACTTCTGAGATATCTTACAGATACTTATATCGCTTTACTGTGTTCCAACTGAATACGATAGGATCCTAACTTACTGTACTAAATCACATACTGGGCATGTCGTACAGGTCCTAACAATTTGTATTAGAATTTATACCATGCTAGCAAGTTTCACGCTATATACAATATGATGCTTCCAATATCGTAATAATATTCATACTAAACATAACACACGACTTCTGAAACATTCTACTGGCCTTTGAACTATCTTACTATTGCGAGACTACTAACTTGCCGAGGAAACTAGCTTTACATACCTTCGCTTTTGATTCCCCGACTAACTGGCATAGCTTGATCAGTATTTTCACTATTTCTCTCAACTTCATTCATATATACGTCAATTAGTACTAAATACAACACTATTATGAAAGACGACGTCTCTTTTGATATAATTATAGCCTAAACTTAGGCCTATCAAAAGACGGTTGAAAATTTGCTATTTTTCAGAAGTACGGAAGGGAGAAGTATTCACTTTACGGTTAGGAGCACATAGACACCAATTTGGAGCAATTCTACTTACCTTAGTCCTGTAGCTCGATGATTTGTCGGCCGTATTTCGCGAAACAAAAATCGTAGGAATGCTCCCTGCTGCTAAATACCTCGGTATCTGGAGTTAATTTGAGTTTGGACTACATTTGGCAGCGTAATCGAACGATAATATATTACCCCTCTTCGTCTCTCTCTGTTTCTACGTTTTCCTGGAAATTAAATGAAGTATACAACATCACAAACCGAAGTGGGGGCTTTATATACTTGGGCCTGGAAAGCCCCAACATGTCACGGAGCCAACGCAGAGGCTCCACCTCCGTGACACGTTGCCATCGCGGAGGGGCTTTGCCCCGGCTCCTTCCGTGATGGTTCGACAGGTTTCTCGTCCGGTCTTTTCCCGGGCCTTTCTCTAGCACGTATGACTTTCAAAGATGCTTAACCAACGTGCGAATAGGCCATCTAGGTATCAGGAATCTTACGGGGTATAATATGAACTATATCAAGGAACCATGGACATCACTGGTTATTATACAAAAATGAAGAATTTATGGGAGGAGTTGAGCACTGTAAACTTGAAAACACAGTGCACCTGTATTTGCACTTATGGTGCCAAGGAGAGCACACATAAGATAGAGCAGGGCAGGTGTCTAATCCAATTTCTTATGGGACTTAATGAAGTTTATACTACTGTTAGAGGAAGCATTCTTATGTTGAATCCTTTACCTAGTTTGGCATAGGCTTTTTCACTGTTGGTATAGGAAGAAAGGTAGAGAGAAGTCAAGCCTAACAACCATTTGTTCACTGATTCTACTTCATTAAGTGTTAACACCTACAAGACCAGCTATACCTATCCTAATAGTCACCAGTTTGACAGATCAAAACTGTTTTGTGATTACTGCAAGAGATCAGGACATATTAAAGAGAAATGCTACAAGTTGCATGGTTATCCTCAGGATTTGAACAATCAACTCCATCATTATCCCAATCAGGTCAATCATAACAACAGATCTAATAACCAGAACAGCAATCAACAACTTTTCAATTAGGACTTCAGGCAGAACAATTCCAAACAACACTTCCCTCAAGGTTCTAGGTTTGATAATCAATATCAACACAGTAGATTTGGCAAAGGGAAAATAAGAGTGGCCAATGTACATGGAATACCAGCTGATGAGATTTCTGTGAAAGATGAGGAGATACTGTCCTTTGACAGTGATGGTACCAATCTCACCAAAGAGCAGCATGGAAAACTTTTATCTTTATTACATTATTTCAATGTCAGGAATGAAGGAGAATCTTCCAACAGCAGTGCTCATCTTGGTGGAGCTGTGAATTTTGCAGGTATCATGGCATGTTTTGTGTCTATTCTCTCAATTGATTTTGCCTTGCTTTCATGCAAATGTTTTCAATCTAGTGCTGACATATGGATTTTAGATTCTAGAGCATCAAACCATATGACCTTCAATAAGTCTCATTTATCTCACACAAGAACTCTTGCCTATCCCTTGTTAATTACTCTTCCCAATGGTTATAAAGTGAAAGTGACTCAAGTTGGAAATGTAGTTCTTGCATCACAGATTGTGTTACACAAGGTTCTTTATGCACCTTCTTTTAAGTATAACCTGATTTATGTTCATTCTTTAGAATCTCAACTCAAGTGCATAGTTTCCTTTACTTATTCCTTATGTCTTCTGCAGACCCTTTCAATGAAGAGGTCTCTGGAGCTTGGTGAGGTTCAAGATGGACTATACTTGTTGTGTCCTAGATGTTTGAAGAATCATTGTTCTGTTACAAACAATAATTGTTCCTTTTCATTTCCAAATGATGTTGCTTTGCCTTCCCTCTCATCTAGAATCTGTAATGCCAATGGTGTGCAATGTATTTCTCATCCTGTTGTAAACAATGCATTACCAAAGCAATGTCATACTTCTGCTGCAAATACTTCTATTTCAATGGATGATGTGAATCTACTTTGGCATAATAGATTAGGACATGTACCGTTTCTCAAAATGAAGGGAATCCCAAATATACTAGCTTCTTTTGCACCCAAACAACCTTTCATTTTTACAATCTGTCCAATGGCAAGACAGTCAAGACTCTCATTTCATATCAGTACCAGCACTAGTACCAAGCCTTTTGAACTACTACATGTTGATTTATGGGGACCATATCATGTGCCTACTTATAACAACTAAAAATATTTTCTGACCATGGTAGATGACTTTAGTAGGTCTACCTGGACTCATTTGTTGAGCTGCAAAAGCAATGCCCTTCAAACCATGAAAGCCTTTGTTAATCTGATTGAAAACCAGTTCCAATCCACCATCAAAACTCTCAGATCTGATAATGGTCTTGAGTTCACAAATTCTGAAACAATGTTTTTCTTTCAAGCCAAAGGGATAGTACATCAAAAAATCATGTCCTTATACACCTCAACAAAATGGCATAGTTGAGAGAAAACACAAATACCTTCTTGAAATTGCTAGAGCCTTTCTTTTCCAATCCAAATTGCCCCTGAGGTACTGGGGAGAATGTGTTTTAGCAGCCACTTATGTTATAAACAGGCTACCTACTTCTTCACTTGGAAACAAATGTCCCTTTGAGGTTCTGTTCTACAGAAGACCTTCCTACTCACATCTAAGAAGTTTTGTTTGCCTTTGTTTTTCTACTACACCTAAAGTTCATAGAGACAAATTTGACCCTGAAACAACACCCCATGTTTTCATTGGATACCCTTTAGAGACAAAAGGATACAAGGTTCTAAATCTATCTACCAAGAAGATTCATGTCTCCAGAGATGTTATATTTCATAAGAACATTTTTCCATTTCATATGTCTGCTGAACCTTCTTCTTTTCCATCTGTGTTGCATAACATTCCTTTTGTTGAATATAGTTCTTCTAGTGCTAAAAAGAAGTGCCTAATTCAATCTGTGAAAGCTCAAAATGATGCAAGGAGTACATTAGATAATGTGTTACCTAACTTTACTTATCATATTCCTGTTGCAGCACCTACTTCACCTTTACCTAACTTTACTGACCATATTCCTCTTGCAGCAGCTACTTCACCTTGTTCTAATTTTGAACACCCTAACCAATCCTCTTCTCCCAATGTATCCACCCCTTCACCTGTTACCCCACAAGTCTCATCTCCTTCTTTACCACCTGTTCCAGAAACAAGGAGATCACATAGGCTGCCTCATCTTCCTTCACACTTACAAGACTATGTCTACAAAGTACCCAATCTGAAACCCAACCTAAATGCCCTCTTTTCAAATCACCATCATGTTTTCTTGAACTCTTTAACTCCTGATAGTCAGCACTTAGTTGAAAAGGTTTGCAATGTTAGTGAACCATCATCACATGAAGAGGCAGTTGCTCATCCTGCCTGGCAGGCAGCCATGACATTAGAGTTTGAGGCTCTACATTCTAATCAAACTTGGGAAGTGGTACCTCTCCCTAGTGGTAAACAAGTTATTAGGTGTAAATGGGTATATAAAGTTAAGCACAAAGCGGATGGTACCATTGAGAGGTTTAAAGCTAGACTAGTGGTTAAGGGCTACACACAGCAGCCTGGCATTAATTGCATAGAAACTTTTTCTCCAGTAGTGAAAATGACCACAATCAAGGCTCTTATTGCCACTGCAGTAAAAAATGGTTAGTGCATCTCTCAATTAGATGTGAATAAGGCCTTTCTTCATGGAGATCTTCATGAGGAAGTGTATATGCAGGCTCCTCCTGGACTGTTGATACCACCTGGTCAAGTTTGCAAGTTAAATAAATTCTTGTATGGGTTGAAACAGGCCAGTAGACAGCGGTATGCTAAATTGACAGAAGCATTATGTTCTAAAGGCTACACACACTCACTTAATGACTACTCACTGCTCTACAAGAAGATACATGCATCCTCTATATATGTGGTTGTTTATGTTGATGATGTTATCATCACAGAAACTGACACACAGGAGATCTTAAGCTTAAAGCAATTCCTCCATGACAGATTCAAGATTAAAGATCTGGGAAGGATTCATTATTTCTTAGGTTTGGAGGTCCTACATAACTACTGGAGTCATTATTTCCCAAAGGAAGTTTGCTCTTGATTTACTCAAAGAATATGATTTCCTTGGGTACACAGCCTTGTCTTCTCCCTTGGATCCTAATATCAAACTCAAAGCTAAAGATGGTCCTGCTTTATCAGATCTAACTTACTATAGGAAACTCATAGGTAAGTTGAATTTCCTCACTAATACTAGGCCAGACTTGGCTTTTAGTGTACAACATTTGAGCCAGTACATGCAGGATCCCAGAGAACCACATTTACAGGCAACATTTCATCTTTAGAGATACCTCAAGAAAGATCCTACCTTAGGTATCTTCTTGTCAAGTGATTCTGACTGCACTATCAAGGTGTTTTGTGATTCTGATTGGGCATCATGCCCCGACTCTAGGAGGTCAGTTAGTGGTTACCTTGTATTACTAGGCAACAGTCCTATTTGTTGGAAATCTAATAAGCAGGAAACTGTCTCTTTGTCTTCAACAGAAGCAGAATATAGGTCTCTTAGGAAACTGGTTGATGAACTCACTTGGTTATGCAGGTTGTTTACTGAACTTGACATTCCTTTTCCCAAACCTGTTTCAGTCTTTTGTGATAATAAGTCAGCTCTCCACATTGCCAGAAATCCAGTATTTCATGAAAGAACCAAACACATTGAGGTTGATTGTCATTTTGTTAGAGATAAGCTTCAGGATGGTCTTATATCACTCCATCATATTGGTTCAACTGATCAACTGGCTGATATACTTACTAAGGCCCTTACTGGAGTTAAGCATTCTGCTGCATTAAGCAAGCTGTCAGTGAAGTCTTCACCTCCATCTTGGGGGGGGGGGGGGTTAAGATCATATTTATCACAATACTCAGACTTAATATCCATACAATTAGAGTTAGTTAGAGTTAGTAACTAGTCGGTTATTAGTCGGTTATTAGCTGTCATAGTTAGTTAGTGTTGGTAGTTAATTAGTAGTTAGATTAGTTGTCATCCATTTTAGCTCACAGCATATATTGTATGTGAATAGAAGGGAATATTCATTCATTCAGTTTTAATGAAAAGAATTTTTTTTCACCATCTTCCTCTTGTTCTGCTTTTCTCTGTGTATCAGAACTCCATTAGAGTTGGAGCTTCTTCTGGTGTTTCAATGGGAGTTACTTCTTGACAAAAATAATTTTATAATTCGTTGCATTAATTAAAGCTTAATTAAATTTGTTTGTTAGCCATAATAAAGATATTACTTGCTAATGTTTTATAGTATAATAAATTATTCTTCAAGAGTTTAAGAGTACGTACAAGCAGGAAAATTCAAAAGTGGAAGTTATAAAGCATTCCTATACGTAGTTATTTAAGGTATTTGTAAATAAAAATTACGTTATCTTGGGTTAGCTTGTACTTTCAAAGCATTTACCTTCAAAATAATGCTACGTACTAAAATCCTTGACAAAATTTAAGTAGATTAATGTTCAGAAACTTGTCCATCATAATTAAATTTAATGATAATGAAGGCACGTAATAATTTTTTCCACTCTTTTACATATGATGGGAAACAGTAAACTGACAAGAAGAAATACTTTAAATACTCCGTCAAATTTCTACTTCATCTTTTGGCTCATTTCCGACATTCTTCAAACACCCAAACACCCAAACCCTATACCACGTTAAAATTGAGGTTTATTGAAAAAAAAAATAATGGTGGCGTTTAAGTGGATAGGTTACGCACATCTCAATTATATATTTTTATTATTTATTATTTATTACTAATATAAATATCGAATAATTTTATCGAAAAAATCTTAAATAAATTAGAAAAAAAATCATTTAATTTTTTTTATATTAATATATAAATCCCAATTCGTCACATTTTTATCCACCGTGCCATATTCTTGAGTGCATGCGTTGTTGTCGAGTTATGACTTACTGAACACACACATCTAATTTTACAACACTACTAATTAAAGATCCTAGTTATTAGAAGCATCGATGCTTTTACTTCTGGTTTGTCTTCTTTCTCTAGATTCATCGAATTTATTTTTTGTTATAGGTCTGTGTTCAAATATGTAAAATAAAAAAAGAATAATATTCGAGTTCACAAAATTCAATATGTGTTCTTAAGAAATTTAATTCCCTCACTGCACTCGAGGTTTATGGATTACTTTCTCCCATGATAAAATGGATTAACCTGTTAATGGTGTAGCAGTACCTCAAAAATCAATAACTTCGTCGAACTCGAAGAACGGTAATGAATCACACAATAGACTCGATTATGGTTTTTCAAAATATGCAGAATGATTTTGTAAATTTGCTAGAAAAAGTCTTGAAAAAATATTTCAAAAATGAAGGAAAAAGGTCTTTACTTATAGCCAAAGAACTGAAGTTAACAGGTGTGAAAACACCTATTCAAAAGGTGTCTTTTCGAAATTATTACTGTTTGGGAAAGAAAATAGTTAATTTGGTCCAAAAAATATATCAATCAATTGACCAAATCTAAATCCAAATCCACCGAAGCCGAAGCCAAGCTACGACGATGCGAGGGGAGACCTTCTTCTCAACTCTATAATAACTAGAAGATATGTTTCTCAATATAAGCATTCACATTTCCCTTTTTCCTACCAATGTGAGACAAAGTTTTTTTTACAAAAGGAACTTAAAGGAAATTTCAAAAATATTCTTCCCTCCAATTTATTTCCCTCCATTTCCCAATTCACACCTATCACTTGACTCCAACATTTTTTGCCCTGAGGACCATTCCTTAATATATATATATACATATATATACACACACCCAAATTGCCCTCGTTTTTTGCATTTTCCTGATGTCATTAGAATGAATGCAGCTTACATAAAGTAAAGACTCCAAGCGTTGCTTCTTCGATTGATTGTTCAGTACATCAAATCTCGAATTCTCCATTACACCCTTGATTCTGAAAAAAAAAAAAAGGTGTGGTCATGTCTTTTTCATGTCCTAGTCCACATGCAAGATTTTCAGTCGAGTGTCGACCAAAGTTGCTTAAAGATTTCCTCCAAGACGATTCCCCTTTTTACCCTCAAAAAGCTTATATTAATCCCACAAGTCAAAGAGTTTCAAACAAAAGATCGTCTCAACTAGTCAGAAGTCGTTCATCTAAAGTTGCTTCAGCGACCATATCAGCCATTCACAAGGTCATGAAAATTGTTAACTTCTTACCATTTGCCTCTGTTAAATCTCCATCTATTTTACGTAGAAGCATTTCAAGAAGACTATCAAGAACAAGCCGGAACTATAAAGAGAACGATAACTTTATTATGAACCATGAGGTCCCAGTCACGATCAAAGTTAAAGATATCTTACGGTGGAAATCATCTGCTGACGTAGAAGATGATAAATCTAAGCCATTAAATTTTACTTATTCACCCTATATGTGCACTGCCACTGCCATGACTAGCACTGCCACTTGCAGCCAGAGATCTAGTTGGTGCGACAATGATTTTACTGCTGAGGATTTTTACCTTGTCGCCGTGGTGAAATAAATGTTGAGGAATTCTATAGGAAAAGAAATTTACTTGAACAACGTGTCGGTGGTAGTTGTTGCATGGGAGAGACCAGAGGAATCAAATTGGACCCCAAGGTGATTTTCTTTTTAATTTCTTTTTAAAGTATAAATTCAATTTAATTAGAGTTATTATTGGTAATTTTGTTCCATCATATTGCATGAACTGGCGTCCGTGTTGAAGTAATTAGTTTAATATACTGATTTGTCAGTCAGTTTTTGTTCTTTGGGCGTGGCATCAATAATATCACCTTGACAAACTTGGTTGTGTAGTGTGTTACCCCCGTATTAATTTATATGACACATTGTTATAATTTAATTTTAAAATTTCTATCTCATTCTTAATGAAATGATTTATAATTAAAAATATTTATGACTTGTTTTAGATCATAAATTTTAAAAATTTTATCAAAATTTTTAAACTTCATGCCTGCTCAAACTAAATTACCTAAATTAAGATGAAGAGAGTAATTAATTAATTTCATTTAGTCCTCATCTCGTTAAAGCTATATATCTGAGTAAACAAAGTACAAGCATGTACCAACACTGGAAGCAAATAAACATCTCGATCGAGTTATGCCATTTAGTTCAAACATATATATGTACAAGAAAATCCAGCTCTTTTGTATAGCATCAATCGTCTTTTTATTTTCCTCTCTGAATCCTAATTAGAGAGATTTGATTAATTTTGAATTCTTTAATTCACACCGGAGCAGGGATAAGGTTCCTAGTGTTGGAACCATAAATTATTTTTGTCCTATTTACACAATATAATTTTTGAATAATTAAACTCCCTTTGCTATCACATATAGCGCCGCCACTAGGAGTAACTGCGATATGGATTGATCGAGTGATATAATTATAAATGCTTAGAGAGTTAATGAAAATTTTTGTTTATTAATGACGAAAAATAACTCTTTAAATAGAGTTTACAATAAAGAGATAGATTCCTAGGTAAAGACAACTAAGGTATCCTAATTAAATAACAACTAAGAAATATAAATGATAAACCAAATATACTCAAACTAAACTAACTAATCCTAAATTCATTGAAACTTGAAGCCTTATGGCTATATGCTAATACGCCCCTTCAAGTTAGGCTATGGGCAACTAAGCCTAACTTGAATAGATTGCGATCAAATGCTGGCTTGGGTAGCGGCTTGGTGAGTGCATCAGCAATTTGGTCAGCATTGTGTATATGAACAACACGAACCCTATTAATCGCAACATGATGACGAACAAAGTGGAAGTCAATGGCGGCATGTTTGGCTTTGCTATGGAGGACCAGATTTTTGCTGAGAAACGTGGCACCAAGGTTGTCGCAGTAAATGGTGGGAAGTCGATGAACAGGATAGTGCAACTCCTTTAAAAGATGTTGACCCACAGTGATTCAGAAAGAGCATGTGCAACTGCTCTATATTCAGATTCAGTGGAGGGGCGAGAAACAGTTTTTTGCTTCTTGGAAGACCAGCTAATGGGGTCGCTACCAAGGAACAATATGTAGCCAGATGTGGAGACTCGATCATTGATGTCACCACCCCAATCAGCATCCGAAAATACACGCAGATTAAAGTCATCAATGGGAGTTACTCAGAGTCCCAATTGAATAGTACCGCGAAGATAACGAAGAATACGATTCACAGCCTTCCAATGAATATATGTAGGTGCCTGCATGAACTGCGATAATTTGTTGACTGCAAATGCTATATCTGGTCTGGTGAAAGATAAATATTAAAGTCTGCCCAAAACTCGATGATAGCGAGTGACATCAGTTAGGTTGGAACCATCAGAGATTGTGAGTTGCTCAGTAGCACAGATGTCGAATTGGGTTAGGAACGACACAGATGTCGAATTTTGGACGGAATCAGTGATGAGGGAGGCAAATATAGAAATATAGGATTATCAATTTTTGGTAAGTGGGGTGAAGCTTGCGGTAACTTGTCATGTTCCCAATTTAGGTTGGATGACTTGATTTGAAAGTTGAGAAATAAAGTTTTGAAGGGGAAAATATTTTCAACAAAATGTACATCGTGGGATAAGTACACTTTAGCGGAAGTTTGATCATAGCATTGGTGAAAGTAGTGGGATTGTGAGAAACCAAGATAGACACATGGGTTAGACTTCGGTTCAAGTTTGTTTTTAGCATAAGGCTGGAGCCAAGGGTAGCATAGGCAACCAAAATCCCGCAAGGAGCTATAGTTAGGTGACTTGTTAAATAGACGTTGGAATGGTGAGTAATTTTCTAGGTGAGAAGCAGGTAGACGGTTAATGAGATAGACAGAGTGATGACACGCAAATGACCATAATTGAGGTGGCAGGGACACTTCATGTAAGAGAGTTTTAGCTATTTCGATAATGTGACGATGTCGTCTTTCAGCAAGTGCAACTCTTTGAGGGGTGTACGGTGGGGTGGATAGGTGTTCAATACCATGAAGTGAGAGATATGAGTCAAGACTTTTGTACTCTCCTCCACCAACGGTATAGAGGGAAAGAATTTTAGTGTTGAAATATTTTTGCGCGAGAGGGTGAAATTATTGAAAAATATCTTTGACTTCACTTTTATTTTTAAGTGTATAAACCTAAGTGTATTTCATATAATGATCAACAAAACTACAATAAACTACAATAATACAACTTTTTATCGAGGGATAAGACTGGTGAAGGGCCCCATAAATCACTAAAAATAATTTGAAGAGGTTTGGTGTTGCGCAAGGATAATTTGAAAAACAGATGACGATGAAATTTATTTGATAAGCAGGAATTAGAATAAGAAAGTTTGTCTCGCTCATTAAATGATCGCGAGAATTTATTCAAAATAAACCTAAGAATTCTAGAGTGCGGATGACCCAAGTGTTGATGCCAGATGGTGAGCGGAGTGGATGAGATTGTCATGTGGGCTTTAGGTTGGAGCCACTCATACGTCCATTGTTGAGTCAAACGAGCACCAGCGGTTTTCGCATTTGTAGATCCTTCACAACAAAGTCAAAAGGAAAAAATTCAATAGATTTTAAATTGTCTTGGTAAAATTTAGAGACAGAAAGAAGTTTTTGTTTAATTGCTGGAGCACACAACGTGTGGGTTAGCTTAAAAATATTATTTGATGCATTTAATTGAGTAGAACCAGTGTGAGATATGGGAATTTTGTTACCATCATCCATGGAGACATCCTCGTTACCGTGGTACAGTTGGAGATTGTGTGAGTTAGTGGTGATGTGATGAGTTGCTCCAAAGTCGAATATCCAAGGGTTGGTGGCTGCAGCGAAACTAGCAGCATAGTTGGCTATGGCTGCAACTGTGGTTGTGAGACTTTGAGCGGAAAAAAAACAGTTGTGTGACCAATTCTATTACAAAGTTAACAACGAGTGACAGAGTTTGGGTTGGTTTGCCCCTGTGGTGGAGTAGTCTGTTGGGAATCCTGGCGCCAGTGCTGAGAATTATTATTTTGCTTGCGATTGTTGCGATTATAATTGTTGGATTTGCTGGGAGTAGAAACTGCAGCAGTTATAGGAGCGGATAATTTCTTAGTATCTTCATGATGAAGGAAAAGTTCATGATCAAGTAATTTTTCAAACAACTCTTCATAAGAGATTGGAGTATCACGTGCTTGAATTGCAGCAAAGATCTCACGATACTCAGAACCTAGATCACTGAGTATTTTGACTATGAGTTGTGGATTGGATACAGGGGCACCAATTGTTGCTAACTCATCTAAGAGAGACTGAATGGTTTGAAGATATTTGGTGATGGAGCGGGAGTCCTTGGTGACTCGAGCAAGTTGATCACGGAGGCTAAATATCCTGGTTTGGGATCTGTTTGCATATATAGTGTGAAGTGCATCCCAGACTGATTTGGATGAGGCGGCAGGTGCAACTATGGGGTCAATAGTGGCTTCAATAGAGGTCATAAGAGCATTCTGGATGAGTTGATCTTGGCGGAACCAAGTAAGGAATGCCAGGTTGTTGGCGTTATTCGCAATCGTGTGGCAGGGAGCTGGAGTGGTCCCATCTAGATGGCCAAAGAGATTGTAGCCATACATAAGCATAAAGAACTGAGCTTTCTAGGTGGTGAAATTGTGACCACCGCTTAGTTTGATGGGTAGTTGAGAAGCAGGATTGAATTGGATGATGATATTGACACCCGTTGTGCTATCAACATTGAGAACTCTAAGATTTGTGCCATTGTTGTTGCTGTTGTTGGCCATTGATGATAAATAGCATGATTGACGAGGAAAAAGAAGAAAGAAAGAAGAAGAAAAAATTTAGGATCGTTCTCGTTAGAGCGTATAGGGCTCTAATACCATATAAACGCTTAGAGAGTTAATGAAAAGCTCGTGTTTAATAATGACGAAAAATAACTCTTTAAATACAGTTTACAATAAAGAGATAGATTCCTAGGTAAAGACAACTAAGGTATCCTAATTAAATAATAACTAAGAAATATAAATGATAAACCAAATATACTCAAACTAAACTAACTAATCTTAAACTCATTGAAACTTGAACCCTTACAGCTATATGCTAATAATAATAAATGTTTAACTGAAGCACATTATATTATCAATATGGAGAAAACTTAACAAGTCTGCCATCGATTTAACAAATTGAGATAATAACCCAACATTTATTTGATGGCTTCTTATAACGTACAGGAACACATATGCTTCGATGAAATTGAGCAGCAAAGTCCAGTCTCAGTACTTGAGTCTCCATTTCGTGAAGATCAGGGAGGACACCTCTCTTTCTATACAACCATGGCTAATATTGACAGTAAGTTCCAAGCTCAGACTCATTTATTTCAATTACGTTCAATTTAACTTTCTTTGTTATTTCCTCCATCTCAATTTATGTTACGTATTTTAACTGGATATGAAATTTAAGATATACGGGAAGACTTTTAAATCTTGTGCTCTAAAACAAGTCATATAGTATATATTTTTGTGACTATAAATCATGTCATTAAGGGTGAAATGAATATTTTAAATTAAACTGTTATTAACAATAGAAATGTGTCATTCTTTTAGGTACTGAATAAAAAGAAAGTGTGTTATATAAATTGTGATAGAAGGAATAGTTATTTTTGTGATACACTTTTTTTTAAAGTTCATTTTAAAAAGAATGATATATTTTAGATTGTCAGTTTCAAAAAGATTTATTTTTTATAATTTGGTGTCAATTCAAGCTTATCACATAAATTTAAACAAGCAGAGTGATATATATGTGGTAATGATGA
This sequence comes from Datura wrightii, assembly GCA_035772735.1. Lineage (NCBI taxonomy): Eukaryota > Viridiplantae > Streptophyta > Magnoliopsida > Solanales > Solanaceae > Datura > Datura wrightii. The sequence goes on from JASDFA010000007.1 coordinate 107,406,743, forward strand.
TTAATATGCCACTATATTACAGGAACGAAATGCATGCTCATGCAAAAAATTCAAGAGTTTGAGAATCTTGCAATAGGAAACACTATCTTTAAAGAGGAGAATTATGAAGACGAAGACGAAGAAGAAATGTATGAGAATATTGAAGAAAAGGCAAAGCAAATCTTGAGCCAATTGAAAGAAACTAGAAACTTGTGCACGGAAGATTGTGAAGCAAATTTTGATGATCGACTTTTGTTTGATTTCTTTTGGCATGAATTGATTCAAAACAATGTCAATGAAAGTAAAATATTAATGAGAGAAGCCAAATATTGGATCAACGGAGAGTACGAAGGGGAATTTGAGTGGGGGATGGAGGATAAAAGGGAGGCCTACATAAGGGATATGCAGAGAGTGGGGAGATGGAACAATTTTGAAGAGGAGAAAGAAGAGTTAACCGTAGACCTGGAGTTTGAGTTGTTTAATGCTTTGGTCCATGAGGAATTGGCAATTTTTTTTTTTGGCTCTTAAAGGCTAGAGAAGAGGTGAATAAAATTAATTAGTACGCTCACTTATTGTCTTGTTTTGTCGTGAATTACAGGATCACGAACTAAAAATGTTGAGAAAGGAAATAGATTATTGAAAAGATTGTGATTTGTTCTCCCTTGGTTTCACTTTTGCCTTTATGCATACAACATGTATAGAACATGCTATATGACTAAATGTAGCTCAATTTGGTAGAGGCTTAACTAGATCGACTGTGTTCTCTCTGTATATTTTGGATATCCTCCGACTACAAGTTACATAGAAATGTTGTCAGGTAGATGTTTAAGTGACCTTTGGATATAAATCACGAGAATATGTATTTATTCTCGAATCTGTCATTAAGAGGAAAAGAATCAAATCCTTTTAAGAAATAAAGTCTTTGATTGGAATACGAATCAAATCGAAGCTCGGTAGGACATAAGGTCTAGTTTCATAAGCATTTCCTCCTGAGAATGTCCGCGAATTTGATTAATTATTCTTCGTGCTTTGTCAACAGACATAGATATATGTCCATCTAAAGCATATATTTCTGTTTTTTCTTCTTTAGCATAAGGTTATAAAATAAATTGAAAATAAATATACAAAAGAAATGGTAATGGAAGCATTTGTCTTATATGGGCAAATCCAAATTGGACGGATCATCTGTATCAACTTTTTGGTCAAATTTTTGATAATCAGCGTTCGAAAGAAAGATGGTATGAATCCCATTTAGACGGATTGTATATAATTGAAGCACGTCGCAAATCAATCAATGGAGGAGTTGATAACAGTGTTTAGTACTATCAGCACACTCAATATTACTTTGTGACATTATGAGTGAACTTAGTTTAGTTATACATATAACTACCAATATTTTCAAAATTATTCAACTCTGCATATTGTTTAAGGTTTTATTTTTTAGTTTATTTTATTATTATTTGTTTTTATTTTTTTACAAAAGCCGCTTAGAGGTGGCGGAAAGTTTAGCCCAGACCCATACCTTATAAATTCAAATACAAAATACAATTTCATGAAAGAAAAACATAGAACCTAGCCTCCATAAGAACAATAAATCAATTATACTTTCCCAATTCCGTGACATTTGAGTGCATCTGCTCCCTGGTGTAGCATGAGTTATACAGTGGAGCTATTACAAGTAAGAGGAAAGAATTCCTCTCTAATCAATTTGAGTGACGAAAGCAAATAACAAAATATATAACTGTGTTAGTCTACATTTAATTGTACGATTTGTTCTTAAATGAGTTGGGTCTTTAATTTTTTCTCTTCAAATGAATTATTTTTTAATTTTTATCTTTAGAAATTGAATTTATATCTGGCGAGGGCTCAGGAACGAACTCACATTGAAGGAAGGGGTATTAGCGACACCGTTTTGCCGGAAAATTTTATTAAATACACACACACAAAAAAACACAAACAGTACGCGCGCCCCACGCATATATATAAATACTATGCATTGATGATATATTGAACGAAATAATACCACCTGACGATTGATGTCTCTAGGCGTGTTGGTTTGGCGCCCAATTTTATTATTTGATGTTGGAGGTTTCGACCTCAACCAAAGCACATTTTTTGCAAAACAAAAATACTATTGCTTAAAATTGTGGTCAAGTAGTATGGGACCCAAGACTTTTTCTAGCTTAAACCTATACCAAATCAATAGGTCAAAGATATATCTTATAAATGTGATAATGAGTTTTTTTATCTTTTGCGCTATTAACATCGACACTGCTTATTGAAAATTTTGCATACGTCATTGAGCGACGCATAAGATCTATAAGGACGCGGGGCATAACTTGTGGAATATTATATCGTGAAAATATAACATGTCCCGCAATTTTTTTTTAAGAACAAAAATTAAAGACCAACACAAAATAGAGATAAAAATTCAAATAACACATTAGTCTATCCATAAGCTCATATACAAATACTAGATGGACCATGGTCGGTGCTAACCAAAAGCTCAACATCAGAGGATTCTGATCTTCAAGAATGTCGGTGCAAAGATGTAAGACCAAATTTTATATGGGTCATTTAACTTTAGTTTTTTCTTTTCTATCTAATTATTTTAATCTTTACCTTTCAACACTTCAAGCTAATAATAAGTGGACGAAATTGATAGTTTACGTGCGTCCACCACAACAGAGTAGAACCAGGTCCTTTATCAAGTTCCGCAGACAGAGACAGAAAATAAAGTGCACACGATGTTTACGTGGAAACCTCTTTACCCAAGAGAGTAAAACCACGACCTACCCTAGTAGGATTTTCCAAACTTCACTAAACAACCGGGCGATGTTTTGATTTACAACTCCTAGTAAATCAGGGATTCAACTACTTAATCCCTCTTCTTCTCACAATATCAACAATACAAGACTTTGCAATAGCTATACTACAAAGACTCAAGATGGCTAACTCTAGCCTGAGAAATCACAAAAATACAACTCAAAATGTTACTTACGACACCCACTCTTGAACATGAAGTAGGCTTACAAAATTAAGCTCAAATAGACAAGAACTCAACACTCTAGACTTAGAGAAGATGCTACACTCTTGATCAGCTACAGTCCTTCAATGTTGACGTTTTGTCTTCAGCCTTTTTGCAAGTTAGGAAGTGTCCTACTTGTGTTGTATGCAAAAGGTGAGTTACAATGTTGTTGACAAGGAATATATTTCAAATGGTGGTCTTTGTCCAGTGGATAATTGGAAGCATTGCCGCAAGCCTGCCACTGTGTTACAGCAGCAGCAGCAGGTCTGCACATAGCGTTTTGTCAGCAGTACTAGGTTGACATTTCTGGATAGAGGTGCAGCCAGCGACCTGGTTCTCCAGCAGGTTTGTCATATCATCAAAACCTGTTTCTAACAATTTCTCCCTTTTTGATGATGACAAACCCCCATGCTTTTCCCCCTTACACCAGGAACCTGTTCCCACAAGCCTACCGGGTTTATTCCCCCTCACACCAAGAACCAGTTTCCTCCCTCCTGTCACAGTCACCTTTCCCTCTTAGGCTTTCCCCCTGTCACAGTAACCTTATCTCCCTTTTGCCCTTCCCCTGTAATCTTCCCCCTTTTGGCATCATAAAAAAGAAACACAGTAACACAGTGAACAAAAGCGGATAGTAGTCTGTTAACTTATGGCCACTGGGGCAACATAACACGAGCAAGGAAGTGCAAGAAGTAAACAGATATTCATTAAAAACAGAAGCACACAATAATACATGAGAGGGACCCAAACATAGACAGCAACATTCGAAGTCAGACAACAAGCTAGAAAGAAAACAATATTAACAGTACCACACCACAGGATTAGAGAAAAAAGGACCAAAGGGAATTAGAATTGGGAGAGGGATAAGATCACAGCTTGGCCAGGAGTTTATCAATACGCTCATTTGCCGCCCGTTGGTCACTAATCAGCTGACGGGTTAGTTCCTCCACCTGGTGCTTAAGAGAAGCATTTTCACCTTTCAAACGATCATTCTCCACCGGAGATCCAACTGTGCACCAGGTCCCGTACTGGACTGAGAAGCCTTGAGAACTGCAATTTCAGCATCTTTCTGTGTAACCAACATGGTGAGGCGCTCTATTTCCTCTGTACCTCGTCGTTGAGCCTCGATAAGGCTCGAGACAGTAGACTGCCCACCAACTCCACTTTGCCTGGCCACACACTCGCACTCCTCGAGGGTACCGATTGTGAACATTTGCTTACGAGTGGCCATTGTACCATGACCAAGAGGAACGCCAAAATGTTTGAATACACGAGTAAGCAGATACCCATACGCCAACCCATGCCTCCCATCCTTAGAACCGACGATTTTGACCATATGTTCAATCATGATGGCCGGTAGACTGATAGGCTGAAATGAGCTTAAGGCCTCCATAATGAACAAATCAGGCAGGGCAGCAACAGAGCGACGCTCAGCTCGCGGCAGCACAACTTTGTTCATAAATTCAAACAACAGCTGATAGATAGGCTTCATCTGCTTTTTGAGCATTCTATCACTGTTCAGATTCCCGTCAAGTTTCCCAATTATTTTTCGAAAGTCTCTTGTGGCATGCTTATCCTTCACAGTAATTTCCCCCGCAGTATGCACATTCAGAATCTTTCCCAGAGAAATTGAATCAAACTCTAGGTCAACTCCCCCAACAGTGGCAAAAATCAATTCATGATTATCAGTGAAACGCAGAGAGGCATAGAACTCAGTGACTTCACTCTCATACATGCTAGGCAAAGGGAGAGAAAACAGATGTTCCCACCCCTGGTAACCAACAATTTCGACAAGTTCCTGCATGCCCTGCATTCCGGCAATATCCGGATCAAAGATGCGACCGCCTAAGACCTTCTGTTTCCGGATGTTTGCAACCCGTGCGGTAACATCATCAGCAGCTGGGGTTGTCATAGGGCGTTTACCTTTAGAGGTCTTGGCTATGATGTGCTTTCGTTTAGACCGCACCACAGAAGCACCAGGTCCCTCAACAACCTTCCCGATGGTATCAAGTTTCTTTGCTTTCCTCTTTTCTTTCTTGGAGAGCTCGCCACCACCATGACCCTTCTTCACAGCTTTAGAACTTCCTCCTATTGACTGAGATGAGGTACCACACTCTAAATCTACAACAGGAGAAGACAGGGAGTCCTCCTCAAGCACAGTTTGTCTTGTAATACGCCGTCTTTTCAAAGTGTTCTGAAGACTTTCTGCTAAGATTTGGTCCAAGGACTTCTTGAACGACCCTCTGGTAGTTGGTCTTCCAGAGGTTCCCTCGAGCCGCCGAACAGTGGATTGTGAAACAGAGCGTGACCGTCGTTTAAATACCAGATGAATTGGAACTTCATCCTCATCAGGAGGTGAGGAAGCTTCCACAGCAGGTGCCAAGGGTACCGGAGGAACCAGAAGCTCCTCGTCTGGCTGAGGAGGTGTGCCATCCCATTTTGGAGAAGTAACTGTTGATGGGACTTCTAGAGAAGAAGGTTCCCCGTTAGTGTGAACAAAAGGACAAGCACTCACAGAACCTGGTCGACACGTCTCTGCAGATGGGGACTCCCCTCCGACGTCCTTTTCCCGAGCCCCCAGGGCTGAGATAAAACCCTCAATAATTTCTGCCTCACTCTGAAGAATATTGGACGTGCCCTCTTTGGAGGCTGTCAGTGCACCGTCGAACAGGGTTTCAGAAGAAAAGTCCGACCCGTCTTTGGGTACCGCCAGACTAATAGCAGTTGGCTCTGCAGTGTCATTCTTTGCGGGAGATAGGCGAGCAAGGGGAACAGGGACGGCTGGGAGAGAGGGAATTTTAGAACTGGGAGAGGCGTAAGTGTCAGCACCTCCTGGGGAAGATGAAGGATTTGAGAATATGGGTGTGTCTAGGATGAGATCATCTGGAAGAGGGTGTCCGTCGATAGAAGAAGGAGAGGAAGTAGAACCGTCCATTGATAATACTGGAAGGGCAGGAAAGATAGAAAAGAGGAAGAGAGAATGATGTGAACAAGTGCTGAACAAGAAAAATGAAATGAATCAAGAAGTAGAGAAGGCAAAACATTTACGAGGGAACTGATGTGATAGAAAAGACTGACGGATGTGACTAGGTAGAGAAGTTGAAGCGGTGTCAGAATAGAGGGAAACACAATGACGTGGCACACTATAATATTTGTTTTAAAAATAGCTTAGAGTATGACTAAGAGGATGACCTGTTCGAGGACTTGGTCCCTTGAGAGATCCCTCAGAGCTTTAAGCTTCTGATGAGTGAATATTCTATTTACATCCTTACACCTTGCTTCCTCACCGTGCATGCATACCTGTAACAGTATAGAGCTAAGTTAGATAGACTGCATTTGCCAAATTTGCACAGTATACCTGCATCCCAGATCTAACCATAGGAGAGAGAAGAAAAGTGTAACAATTGAAACTACACACAGGATCTAATCAATCCCAGCTTCAGTCGATTTCGTTCAAAATGCTCCCTTCCCAGAGCCTTTGTGAAGATGTCTGCCACCTGGTCCTCTGTGTGGCAAAACTGCATGCATATGAGTCCCTTTTCTACATTATCTCAGAGGAAATGATGGCGTACATCAATGTGCTTGGTTCTTTTGTGATGGACCGGATTCTTTGCCATGTTCAAGGCACTGGTGTTGTCACACATGAGCGGCACACAATCTACACAAATCCCATAATCTTCAAGTTGCTGTCTGATCCACAGTAATTGCGCACAACATGAGGTTGCCGAGACATATTCTGCTTCAGCGGTGGAGAGAGCAACAGAGTTCTGCTTTCGAGTCCCCCATGAGATTAAAGATGAGACAAGGAAGTGTGTCATTCCCGACGTGCTCTTTCGATCAACCAGGAAGCCAGCATAATCAGCATCAGCATACCCAACCAAGATGAAATCATCATCAGAAGGATAGAAGAGTACAAGGTCTGAAGTTCCCTTAAGATACCTTAAGATCCGTTTAGCAGCCTTTAAGTGAGATTCTTTTGGATTGGACTGAAATCGAGCACACATCCCTACACTGAATACTATATCAGGTCTGCTGGCTGTCAGATATAGCAGGGACCCATTGATGCCTCTGTACATAGATGGATTTACCGGAGAACCAGGTTCATCATTGTCCAATCGAGTTGAGGTACCCAGGGGAGTATCAATGGGCTTGGCTAACTCCATGTCGAACTTCTTGAGAAGTTCAGAGATGTACTTCTTTTGACTTATAGTGATTCCATCCAGCTGTTGCTTGATCTGCAGCCCAAGAAAGAAATTTAATTCACCCATCATGCTCATCTCAAATTCGCTGCTCATAAGCCTTCCAAAGTCTTGACACAATGAGGTTGAAGTTGATCCAAAAATAATGTCATCTACATAGATCTGCACAACAAGCAGATCTTTCTCCTTTTTCTTCAAAAATAATGTGTTGTCAATCTTCCCCCTTTTGAAGCCATTGCTAAAGAGAAATTTTGACAACCGTTCGTACCAAGCACGTGGAGCCTTCTTCAACCCGTAAAGAGCCTTATCCAATTTGTAAACATGATATGGAAATTTATGATCTTCAAAACCAGGTGGTTGCTTTACATATACTTCCTCCTTCAAGTGCCCATTCAGAAAGGCACTTTTCACATCAATTTGAAACAGTTTGAATCTCATATAAGAAGAAAATGCAATGAGTATTCTGATGGCCTCTATGCGTGCAACAGGAGCAAAAGTCTCCTCGTAATCTATTCCTTCTTCTTGGTTGTATCCTTGAACCACTAGTCTTGCTTTGTTCCTGATCGTGTTTCCCTTTTCATCAAGTTTGTTCCTGTACACCCACCTGGTTCCTATGATGGTTCTGTCAGCTGGCCTGGGAACCAGGTGCCATACTCAGCTTCTCTCAAACTGTTCTAACTCATCTTGCATTGCATTAATCCAATCCGAATCCTTCAGGGCCTCTTTGATGCTTTTGGGTTCTATCTGAGACAAGAACGCTGAGTGGGCAATCATGTTACGAACTTGAGAACGTGTGGTGATCCCTTGGTCAAAAGAGGATATAATGTTGTCTAGGGGATGTGATGCTCTGTGCTTCCAATTTGAGACTCTGGGAGTAGAGACGTCATGTTCCTGCTGTCCAAGGGTGCAGAATCAAGTAGCTCATCATTTCCATTGTTTGAGCTCTCTTTCAGTGAATGATCAGTGCTTCTGGTTACCAATTCCTTATGAGAGGCATTACTCAGTGAAGATGAATGAGTATTTTGCTGTTGTCCAAGCAACTTTGAGCCATTTCCTCCATGTTCATCCTTTTGGTCACTTGATGTTCCTTGCGAACCCGATCCTTCACCTGTGACAGCCTGCATTTTCAATAACTCTCCGGCTTCAAGGTCATCAGTATAATCTGTTCCATTATTCAGCAAGTTTGATTCATCAAACACCACATGAACACTTTCTTCCACACACTGAGTTCGCTTATTAAAAACCCGATAAGCTTTGCTCTGCGACGAATACCCCACAAATATTCCTTCATCACTTATGGCGTCAAATTTTCCAAGAGCCTCTCTTCCATTATTCAGGATAAAACATTTGCACCCGAATGCTCTTAGATACGACAGCTTAGGTTTCCTTCCGTTCAGCAGCTCATATGGGGTTCTTTCCAAAAAGGGCCTAATCAGGCACCTATTGATCACATAACATGCAGTATTTATAGCCTCAGCCCAAAAAGTTTTGGATATACCACTTGCAATCAACATCGTTCTGGCCACATCCTCTAGTGATATGGCTTTCCTTTCCACAACACCATTTTGTTGTGGAGTCCTTGGTGTTGAGAAGTTATGAGAGATTCCATTTTCAGCACAGAATCCATCAAAACAGGGCATTGTCAAACTCAGTTCCATGATCGGATCTGATGCTCACAATTTTACCTCCATACTTGAGTTCCACCTATTTTGAGAACACCACAAATACTTTAAAAGTTTCATCCTTAGATTTTAAGAACAGTGTCCAGGTGAATCTGGAGTAATCATCCACAATTACATATATGTAACATTTCCCTCCTCTGCTAGCGCATCTCATTGGTCCACATAGGTCCATGTGGAGCATTTTAAGAGGTGCTGAAGTACTTACCTCTTTCTTGGACTTAAAAGATGACCTAACCTGTTTTCCTTTGACACATGCACTGCACATCCTCTGGTCGGAGAAATTTAGCTTGGGCAGACCGCGGACCAGGTCCTTGGTGATCAATTTGTTAAGCATGGAAAAGCTCACATGTCCAAGCCGTCTGTGCCACAGCTCACTGTTGTCCTCCATGGTGCTTAGACACTTTATATCATTATCACCAATCAACCCCAACTTAGCTACATAAATATTCTTCCATCTTTTGGCTACTGGGACCACTTCATGCGATTCGATATTTGTGACTGTGCAGTTGGATGAGGTAAATCTTACTTCATTACCTTTGTCACAGATTTGCGAGACGCTTAGCAAACTGTACTTCAAACCTTCTACATAGAAGACATCCTCAATGGCATGAGCAACACTCCTTCCAACCTTTCCTACACCTAGGATGTATCCTTTCTTCCCATCACCGAAGGACACATTGCCTCCTTGGAGAGCCTTGAGAGAGAAATTCTTCAATTGTTCCCGTCATATGTCTTGAGCAGCCACTGTCAATGAACCATTTCTGACCATCTGCTCCTCTCTCTCCCTGCAGGCAATTTTAGAGATCAATTTTTGGAACCCATATCAATTTGGGTCCCTTAGAATTATAAAAAGGATGAATAAGATTTCTTTTAGTCCATGCAAGTAAACTAATTTTTCTTCTTACTGCATCAGTTCCTTTAAGATCAGAAATTCCCTTTGCAAGCTCCAAGTTTTTCTTTATAGCAGCTAAACGTGCTTCACATGCATCTTTGTAATGACCATTCTCTCCACAATGAGTACATAACCAATTATCAGGATTAGACACATATTTACTATGAGGGTCATAAGGTGCCCTTGGTCGTCTAAACCCAATACCTTCCCTGGTTTGCATCCATCTAGAGTTAGCAGTAGCAAGAGCCTTGGAGGACCAGGTCCATCTAAGCGACTTGTCAAGATCATTTTTTACTCTCATCAGTTCCTCATGAAGAGCTATATTCTTCTCAGATTGCACTACCAAACTTAATTTAGCCCTTTCAAGTTCACATTCCAGTTGAATTTTAGCTTGAGCAAGAGAGATTTCCCCATTATGTTAGTTTTCCATGCATTTTATGAGATTATCTTCTATGGTTACTTTATCCTTAATCAGTTCCCTTATTTCTTCACTGAGTCTAGTGATTTCCAAGCCTAGTGACTTTCCAGTTTCTTCTGATAATTCCAGCTCAGTACTTAGAGTGGTTTTCTCATTAACGACACCATAGTATGCATCTATCAAAACATCAGCAAGAGCTCTCAACTCTCTTTTAGAGAGAGTTTTGAGATCCTTCTGTAGGTCACGAAAGCTTACCTCATCATTTTCGTCAGAGTCAGACTGTGCCATGAGAGCAAAAATTGAATCAAATTTTGAGGGTCCATCTTCATGAGCATACATCGATGTGTCTGCAGGAGTTTCTCCACCTTGATCTGACTCACTGGATGTGTCTCCCCAGGCTGCCATGGCTTGCCTTACCACCATGTCGGCCGCTTCTCTTCTTTTATACTTGTCCTGCACCTGGTTCCTCTTCTGCGCCTTCTCAGCATTGGCCTTGAATTGATCATGCTTGTGCATAGGACAATCCTTAATAAAGTGCCCAGGCTTCCCACACTTGTGACACAGGTCATTTGCCTTTTGGTACTTGCTAGCACTTCCTCTTTTTGCGAAGCCTCCACTTTTTCTCACCATCTTTTGGAATCGACGTGTCAGGTAAGCCATGTCAAGTTCATCTCCACTTGAGTCACTTTTTGCTGACTTCAGGGCAAGGTTTTTTTCTTTCTTAGAATCTCTCCTCTTAAGATCTTGTTGTTTCTTGAGCTCATATGTCTCCAGGTTCCCGATCAGTTCGTCCATACTCAATTTTTCAAGGTCCTTGGCTTCCGTGATTGCATTCACCTTGCTCTCCCATGAACTTGGAAGTACACTAAGGATCTTCCTGACCAGCTTGTTAGTTTTGATAATTTCACCTAAGCAGTGTAGCTCATTGATGATAGAGGTAAACCTGGTATGCATTTCCTGGATAGTTTCACCTTCCTTCATTTTGAACAACTCGTACTGAGTGGTAAGCATATCAATCTTTGACTGCTTTACCTGACTGGTCCCTTCATGCGCTGTTTGCAATGCCTCCCAGATTTGCTTTGCTGTTTCACACGATGAAATACGATTGTATTCATCTGGACCGATTCCACACACCAAGAATTTTTTTGCCTTAAAATTCTTCTCCACAGCCTTGCGATCAGTATCGTTGTACTCCTTTCTAGCCTTTGGGACTTTTGTTCCATCTTCCAGAGTCTTCATAGGCACAAATGGTCCATCGCAAATGACATCACAAAGTTTTGAGTCTTCAGCCATTATGAAATCATGCATCCTCGTCTTCCACCAACCATAGTACTGTCCATTAAATCTGGGAGGTCGAGTAGTTGATTGTCCTTCTTCGAGATTAGGTGGAGCAGCCATTGAGTCGGTACTTTCTAGGTGTTAACCGATTAGAAAGAACCTGCTCTGATACCAACTGATAGTTTACGTGCGTCCACCACAACAGAGTAGAACCAGGTCCTTTATCAAGTTCCGCAGACAAAGACAGAAAATAAAGTGCACACGATGTTTACGTGGAAACCTCTTTGCCCAAGAGAGTAAAACCACGACCTACCATAGTAGGATTTTCCAAACTTCACTAAACAACCGGGCGATGTTTTGATTTACAACTCCTAGTAAATCAGGGATTCAACTACTTAATCCCTCCTCTTCTCACAATATCAACAATACAAGACTTTGCAATAGCTATACTACAAAGACTCAAGATGGCTAACTCTAGCCTGAGAAATCACAAAAATACAACTCAAAATGTTACCTACGACACCCACTCTTGAACATGAAGTAGGCTTACAAAATTAAGCTCAAATAGACAAGAACTCAACACTCTAGACTTAGAGAAGATGCTACACTCTTGATCAGCTACAGTCCTTCAATGTTGACGTTTTGTCTTCAGCCTTTTTGCAAGTTAGGAAGTGTCCTACTTGTGTTGTATGCAAAAGGTGAGTTACAATGTTGTTGACAAGGAATATATTTCAAATGGTGGTCTTTGTCCAGTGGATAATTGGAAGCATTGCCACAGGCCTGCCACTGTGTTACAGCAGCAGCAGTAGGTCTGCACATAGCTTTTTGTCAGCAGTACTAGGTTGACATTTCTTGATAGAGGTGCAGCCAGCGACCTGGTTCTCCAGCAGGTTTGTCATATCATCAAAACCTGTTTCTAACAGAAATTATTCCTCTCATCCCACATAACTTAGGTTTCTTTCTCCAATTCATCTTCTTCCGCAACTTCACCCTTCTCTCCTGTTTTAGATTTCAAACCCAGGAGCTCCAAGTATCTACATAAGGCAAAAGTGGGTTAGACATGTGGACGAACTAGATGAAGCCACGTGGATAGATAAAGCAAGACGCAGTTAGCATTCTGACAAAAAACAATTGTTCAATATTTTGAAGAAACTATGTCCGATACCAGCAAAATGTTGGGAGATAATTCAAACCACAATAAAGTGTTAATTATGGATATGGATTTTCTCCAGAAATAACATCATCCATTATTCACCCATCAATAGCATTTATTTTATATTGAATGTAATTTAATACATATTGATTTTCAGTCATTAAATTCTGAGAATTTACTTATAATATAAAAGGATTAGAAATGTATAGTATAGGGGATGAGATAGAGGACACACGATATAATAATCAAAAAAGCTTGTATTGATCTTTGGTTTAGTTCACATAGCAACACAATAATTTTATTGTCTCAATTATTATATTGTTACCTAGAAAATCGATTAAGATATTGTAGACATGTAATTTTGATTCTCCTTAATTTTTATATAATTTTAGCGTTAAATTTTCTATTACGATTATTTTTTATGTTAGATTTTTAGTAGGTTTTTATTTGTTAAAAAAATTATAAAATATTATTTTTTTCTCTTTCTTAGATTATATATTTTAATTTTATTTTATAAAAGAAAGAAAATGACAATTTTTTTATCTAGCTTTTAATTAAGTATTTTTCAACCTTTCTTGAATTATCTAGTATTCACATTTTCATTTTATTTTATTTTATTATGTTATTTTTTTTAGTTTATTTTTATAGGTAATGGTATTATTATTACTTTAAAAAAAATAAAATAAAAACGGAATCTTCTAAAGTTACCAATCCTACTCCCCCTAAAATTCTCACCCAAAAATTGATCCCTAAACTCTACCCCACCCCCCACGTTTCTTTCCCCTCTTTTTCTCTTCCCACACCCTAAAAACTCTCTATGAAAAAAACTCACCCAAAACCCCACACGTTTTTTTATTCCCACGCCCTAAAAATTCTCAACCAAAAAATTAATTCCACTCCCATACATCCCTATCTTATATCCATACACAACATACACAAATGAAAAAGAGGCAGAAAGAGAGAGACCAAAAAAAAAAGGATAGAGAGAAAAAAAGAAGAAGAAGAACGAACGAAAAACAAGAGAAAAAGAAAAAAGAGTCGAAATTCTATTGCTCTTAGTTGGATTATTGCTGCAACTTTCGTCTAGTAAAAGGTTTCTTCTTATTTATCTATTTCTTTTCTTATATAAGAAGTTGATTGTGTTTGCATCTCCAATTTTTATTGAATTATGTTATCAAGAAGCATGCTATTAAATTATACTTATGTGTTTATTCACTTATATTTTTATTTAATATGTTTGAATGGGGATTTAAATACCTAAATATTTGATTGAGTTAGTTAAATTTGAAATAAGTTGGCATTTAAAAGAAGCTAATAGTGGTTGTTTTTCATGAATTTCAAGGTTATTGAGTTTTAAAAAGCATAACAGTTACTTAATTTTTTTATTGATATGTTTAGAAATATAAAACTAGCAAGGTTTAAATTCTCAATGAATTTGAATAATTAATTTTTTTTATTGACATTATCAAATTCTAAAATAATCAAATCAACTGGAAAAAAAAACAGAAAGCGAGCAAAAAATAAACAAAAGAAACTGAAACAATAGAAGAGGAAAGAAGAGAAAAGAAAAACAAAGAGAAAAGAATAAAAAATACAGTTTAAAAAAAACAGAAGCAAAAGAAACTAGAAGAAAAAAACATAAAAACAGAAAAGAAAAAAAATAGAAAAAGAAAGAAAAGGAAAGGGAAAAAAAGAGAAAAGTTATTTTTGTTGTTAGTTAATTGTCGTAAAAAGTAATGCTTAAATTTTATATAATTTACATATCTTAATTATTTAAGTTATTTAGCTATTGTATTAGCTAACTTAATTTTATCAAAATCTTATATTTTATTTATAATAACTGAAAAAACTCAATTATTATTATTATTATTATTATTGTTGTTGTTATTTTTATTAAATTTGGTTCCAATTAAGAATATCATTTTACATTTTTGACACGTCTAAACAAATTTGAAAAAAATAAAGAATGCGGTTACGCATCTTGACCAATTCTTTAATAATTAAAGTATAAGTCACATCAAAGATGTCAAGGCATAACTTAGTAGGGATATTGCACATGAACAAAGAAAGAGGCTACACTTCTAAATTATTGTACGTCAAAACTAACAATGTGGTTATGCATCTTGGGTGAGACTATTAAAAGTTCAACAATATTTAAGTGAATCATAGGCATAATTTGTTACACCCTGCAAAATGTCAGCGGCAAGTGTGCGTGCCCGTAGACTTATGGCGAGCAATGAGAGCTTGACGCGTGCGGGAAGAGCTTGGAGGCAGGACGAGCAAGGACATCGTCGAGTGGATTAGCAAGGTCAGGCGAGGTCAAGCCGCGAGGGCCTGCCCGACGTGCCAACCCTGCCTGCACGATGGGCAGCGCGGCGCGCCAGCCCTGCCTACGCGATAGGCAGCACGGCACGCCAGCTCTGCCTACGCGATGGGCAACGCAGCGCGGCACGCCCTTGGTGTGATGGCTAGCGTGAGGCTCCCCCTTCCACCGCCCTACTCCTATATAAAGCTCCCTTTGATGATTTTAAATCATTTATCAATATCTTCCTTGACTTAAAAAGAGAGCAGCATGGGTTTTGATTAGTTTTCATAAAATTACGTTGTCAAACTCCATCCAAACGTAAATTAACCTCGGATAACAAGTTCTAGGCCTACGGGAAACATCTCTGTAGAGTTATTTCTTGAAAATTTGCCCGATATACCGGGACTCCGCCGAGTAAAAATTGTCGGAATTACTCCAAATTGAGTTCTAAATGGCCACAGGCAATAGGTAAGAACTTACCACTTCTAAACTCTCAAGAAACTATGGGTTAACAGCCGAGTTAAACAGAGTTGAATTATAGTTATTATTATTATCAAAAGATATCATTGTCTGGTGAATTTAGTGTTGAAAATAGCCCTATTCTCTCTGCGTAAGGGCTTTAGCTGAGTGGAACTGCCGGTTACAGGTTGAAACTCATCAGTTAAGCGAGAATCGACATTCGAGGTATGTTAAGGGTAATTCCTTCGGCAAGTTATTCCTGTCACATAGTAATACGACGTATATCTTTGTAAGAAAGTCAAAAGCATGTATGTTGTGATTAGCTATTATCGTATTTTGAGATTCACGCTTCCTATATCGGTTGGGACTGACCTTACCCTATGTAGCCTTCCATCGACCAACCTTAGGGTTACTAGTTGTGTTATCACCCACGGGGCAATGTGGATCGCTCCAAGGAGCTATATGTCGTTCCAAGGGACTATATTCAAGCCCAAGTGTCATATTACAGTCCATCCATGAATGGGCTTCTACTTTTATGCTGTATCGGCATCAATGACCCTCCGTCGAGCCTTGTGTGCCCAGGGTGCAGTTACAAGAGCCCACTGGGCTCAAACACAGCTACAAGAGCCTATCGGGCTCAGTTGCAGACCCAGAGGTCAGGTAGGTTGGCTATAGTTACCCGTTGACTCATATTGATCATACTAGTGGTATAAGATTGGAGTATGCTCACCAGGGCTTATGGGGGCCCTGGGCGGGTTATTCTATGTTGGTTGTACCTTTCAGACTTATGAGGGCCAGGTAAGGTTCTTGTTAGCATTACTTATTGTAGTTATACAGCAGGTTGTGTGGCTATTCTGATTATATCTCTCATCTTTTCTATTGATCATTCTCGGGCTATTATCAATATTATTCAGTCATTTTCATTACTACCTTACATATTCAATACATATTGTATTGACCCCCATTCTTGGGGTGCTGCATTACTTGCCTGCAAGTGCGGATAGACGCGGTTCAGGACCTTCCTAGTCGCCAGCCAGAGTCCACAGTCCCGTCAGCTCCTTTTCTCCAGAGTTGATAGTTAAAAAAGGTTTGTTATTTTGTTGTACAACTTTTGGGTAGGTCGGGGCCCTGTCCCGACCATTATTCCATTCTTAGAGGCTTGCAAACTATAGTTTTTCAGTCAATGATTATTGTTGTCGGCCATGTGGGGCCTAGTTTAGCTCTTAGTTAGCAGCCTTGTCGGCTATAGCATGTTTGTGACTGCCTGTTTTCATTCTGTTATAATTAACTAGACAGTATGGTGGTCTTGTCGGCCCGCATAAGATCCCCTTATTTCCTTGTGGTTGGTTAGCTATTTTCTTTTACAGGTGGCTATGAAGCCTTGTCGGCCTAAGATTGTGTTTACAGCCGAGATATAGCTCGTTGTTTTCTTGATTTGAATCGTAGGTAAGCACCAGGAGTGCATAAGCCTAGCCAAGTCAGCTCAGATCTCAGTATGGCATTAGGTGTCAGTCATGCCTCCCAAGGTGGGGCGTGAAAAACTTGGTATCATAGCAGGTCGTATCCTAGGGAGTCTGCAAGTCGTGTCTATTAGAATCTTGTCTATGGGTGTGTTGTTGACCACATTCTATAGGCAGGAGGCTACAGAGCATAATAGCGTGGTTACCCTCCTTTCTTCTTTAGTCGTGTTGTAGAGTTATGTTGTATAGGGTAAATCCCAAGGCTTACATCATTGTGCTTATTTTCATAGGAAATGTCTGAAGCACAACAGACCACGACTGGTCAGGAGCTAGATGTTGCATTAGGAGAAGGCACTAGCAGGGTGCCTCGATCAGAGCCGACCCGATCTGAGGGCGTTAAGGAGACTTCATCCCGGTCTCTGCAGCAGTCTCCGCTACACCAGGAGCCCCCCACGGCAGTAGGCACGTCAGCACCACCCCAGTGATCCCTATACCTATACCATCAAATCAAGAGGTTAGGAGCGCTATCTATTTATTGGCTCAGATGATGGTCGCTCAGCATCAACCGATGGTACCTGTTGTGGTTGAATCTACGGGAGGACCTGGAAGTTCGAGGGCCCGAGAGTTCCTTGCCCTAAGTCCCCTGTATTCACGGGGACAAACCACAGAGAGGACCCTCAGGACTTTCTAGACCAGTTACAACGGATCTTTAGGGTGATGCATGCTACGCTCACAGAGTCGGTTGAGTTAGCAGTATTTCGATTACAGGATATAACAGTGTTTTGGTACGAGAGCTGGAAAGGTCCCAAGGCAGAGACGTTCCCCCTCCGACTTGGTCTAGCTTTTCAGAGGCCTTCACAGATCATTACTTTCCACGAGAAATCTGACATGCCCGAGTGGATCAATTTTTTGCACCTGGAACAAGGCTTGATGAGTGTCCGGAAATATGCATTGAGGTTTGACTCCTTGTCCAGATATGTGCCAGCCTTTGTGGATACCATGCTAGCCAGAATACATCGATTTATTATGGGGCTGCTCCCAGAGTATGTGGAAACTTGCATCATAACTACTTTACGGGAGGACATGGACATTGCCTGCATTCAAGCTTTCGCTCAGAACATTGAAGGGGTCAGGAAGCAATAGCGGGAGGTAGGAAGGACAAATCAATAGCAGCGC
Source organism: Datura wrightii (assembly GCA_035772735.1). NCBI lineage: Eukaryota > Viridiplantae > Streptophyta > Magnoliopsida > Solanales > Solanaceae > Datura > Datura wrightii. Next base: position 107,424,769 of record JASDFA010000007.1, read on the forward strand.
TGGAGGGCCAGGCTTAGTGACATGCAGGCAGAATTTCAGGGTGGACCTAGGCCGCGAATATCAGGTAGGCCACCCAGACCCCTACCTCCATAGCAGCAGGGTGGTAGACCAGACCGCCGAGGGCAGTTAGGACCCAGCAAGAACTCATGGGCATCAGGCTCCCAACAGCAGAGGGGATCAAATTGGAGCAGGTCCACTATGCCATGTTGTACTATTTGCAGCCGACCTTATTTTGGAACGTGCAGGTATGGTTCTACTGCTTGTTACACCTATGGACAAGAGGGTCATATGATGAGGGATTCTCCAGCTAGAGGTCAGGGTGAACGGGATCGGCAGGACAGATCTTCAGTAGGGTCACATACCCCAGCATCTTCAGTAGGGTGCAGGCCCTCAGCTCCAGCCGGTAGAGGCCGAGCTAGATCAGGGGCATCTAATTCGGGAAGTGGTCTGAATCGCACTTATGCTTTACCAAGGCGACAGGAGTTAGAGTCATCCCGAATGTCGTGACAGGTATGCTGGACATTTGCTCTCACTCAGTTTATGCTTTGATAGACCCAGGTTCCACTTTGTCATATGTTACTCCACTAGTGGCCCGAAAGTTTGGTATAAGGCCGGAATTGCTTCAGCGACCCTTCTCGGTGTCTACACCGGTTGGTGACTCTATTATTGCTAAAAGGATTTACCGAGGTTGCACAGTAGAGGTTGTCGATTACCATACTTTAGCAGATTTAGTGGAGCTAGAAATGATTTATTTTGATGCAATTATGGGTATGGATTGGCTAGCGTCATATTATGCCAATGTAGAATATTGGACCAAGACTGTCCGATTTCACTTTCTAGGGGAGGTTGTGCGAGAGTGGAAAGGTAATGCAGCTACACCAAAAGGTAGGTTCATATCCTATCTTCGAGCGAAAAACTTGAGCGAAGGGCTATAGTTACTATATTGTTAGGTTTTGGGATATGAAAGCAGAATCCTCGACTCTTCATTCCATCCCAGTGGTTAATGAGTTTTCAAACGAACTTCCTGGTATCCCTCCAGAACGGGAAATCGATTTCTCTATCGACTTGCTACCAGGTACTCAGCCTATGTCCATCCCTCCGTATCGAATGGCTCCTGTGAATTGAAAGAATTGAAAGAACAGTTTAAAGACTTGTTAGATAAGGGATTTATCAGGCCAAGTACTTCACCGTGGGGTGCGCCAGTTTTGTTTTTAAGAAAGAAAGATGGTTCCCTATGCATGTGTATAGATTATCAGTAGTTGAATAAAGTCACTATTAAGAATAAATACCCCCTCCCAAGGATAGATGATTTATTTGATCAGTTGCAGGGAGAAAATATTTCTCCAAAATTGATTTAAGGTCCGGATACCATCAAGTGCGAGTTCGGGAGAAAGATATCCCGAAGACAGCTTTCAGGACCAGGTATGGTCATTTTGAATTTTTAGTTATGTCCTTCAGGTTGACGAATGCCCCAGCAGTGTTCATGTATCTGTTGAACAACATCTTCAGGCCATATTTAGATCTGTTTGTGATAGTGTTCATTAATGATATTCTGGTGTATTCCCGTTCAGAAGCGGAACACAGAGATTATTTGAGGACAGTACTCCAGATCCTCAGAGATCTCCAGTTATACATGAAATTTTCTAAATGTGATTTCTGACTAAATTTCATAGCTTTCTTGGGTTATATTGTATCAGATGCTGGTATTTAGGTTGATTCACAGAATACTGAGGCAGTAAAGACATGTCATAGATCTACAACTCCAACTGAGGTTCGTAGTTTCCTAGGGTTAGCCAGGTATTACAGAAGGTTAGTGGAAGGATTTTCTACCCTATCAGCGCCTTTGACCAAATTGACTCAGAAAACAGCCAAGTTCTATTGGACCGAGGCATGTGAGCAGAGTTTCCAAGAGTTGAAAACCAGACTGACATCGGCACCAGTGTTAGCCTTGCCAAAAGGTTTAGAGGGTTATGTTGTATAATGTGACACTTTAGGTGTTGGGTTAGGGTGCGTTCTAATGCAACACGGTAAGGTAATTGCTTATGCTTCAAGGTAGCTAAGGAAGCATGAAAAGAACTATCCCACCCATGATCTGGAGTTAGCAGCAGTGGTTCATGCCCTAAAAATATGGAAGCATTACTTGTATGGTGTGCATGTGGATATTTTTACTGATCATAAGAGCCTCCAGCACATCTTCATGCAGAAAGAGTTGAATTTACAGCAGCGTCGTTGGTTAGAATTGCTAAGACTATGGCGTGAATATTTTGTATCACCCAGAGAAGGATAATATTGTAGAAGATGCCCTTAGCCGTAGATCTATGAGAAGCTTAGCACATTTGAGGCCAAAACAGCGAGAAATGGCTCGAGAACTACACCGGCTAGCCAATTTAGCAGTTCGGGTAGTAGATTCAGAGGATAATAGGGCTGTGATTCAGAATAGAACAGTATCATCCCTGGTTGTAGAGGTAAATGAATGGCAGTATGAGGACCCTAACCTAGTATAGCTCAGAGATAAGGCTCAGCAAGGTGAATTAACGACCTTCAAGTTAACGGAAGATGGGGTCTTGAGATTCAGAGGTCGCCCCTGCATTCTAGATATAGCAGGGCTCTGCCAAAAGATTATGGCAGAGGTACATCATTCTCATTACTCTCTTCATCCAGGCTCAACGAAGATATAGCATGACATAAAGGATATATACTGGTGGCATGGAATGAAAAGGGGTGTAGCTGAATTTATAGCACGGTGTCCTAATTGCCAGCAGGTAAAGGTTGAGCATCAGAAACCTGGTGGATTAACTCAGGAGATAGAGGTGCCTATGTGGAAATGGGAAGAAATTAATATGGACTTTGTGAAAGGGTTACCTCGCACCAGGCATAAATTCGATGCTATTTGCGTCATTGAGGCGGACTAACGAAATCATCCCATTTCTTGTCAGTCAGGACTACCTTCTCCGCCGAAGACTATGCTTAGTTATATATCAAGAATATAGTTTGGCTACATGGTGTTCCCACATCTATTATTTCGGACAGAGGGGCATAATTCACAACTAGATTCTGGTAGTCATTTCAGAAAGGCTTAGGGATACAGGTTAACTTGAGTACAGTATCCCATCCTCAGATAGATGGTCAGGCAGAGCGCACCATTCAGATGCTCGAGGATATGTTACAGGCATGTGTCCTAGACTTTGGAGGAAGTTGGGATGAGCATCTACCCCATATCGAATTTGCATATAATAATAGTTATCATTCTACGATCTAGATGGCGCCTCATCAGGCCTTATATAGGTAGAAATGTAGGTCCCCCATCGAATGGTTCAAAGTAGGGGAGTCGGGGTTAATCGGACCTGATATGATCCACCAGTCAGAAGAGAAAGTAAAACTCATCATAGAGTGCTTGCTAACACCCCAGAGTCGTCAGAAGTCCTATTCTGATGTGTGGCATAGAGACTTGGAACTCAATATTGATGATTGGGTATTCCTCAAAGTTTCACCAATGAAGGGCGTGATGATATTAGGCAAGAAGGGCAAGCTTAGCCCTAGGTTCATTGGCTCGTATGGGATCCTCCGAAGGATAGGCTGAGTGGCATATGAGCTAGAATTGCCTCTAGAGCTGGAATATGTTCACCTAGTCTTCCACGTGTCAATGCTGCAAAAGTGCATAGGGGACCAGTCTCGGGTTATTCCAGTTGAGGATGTTCAAGTTACTGAAGGGTTAGCCTACGAAGATATTCCAGTTGCTATACTAGATCGGCAGGTTCTTAGGTTAAGGACTAAAGATGTAGCCTCCGTTAAAGTTTTGTGGAGGAACAGAAATAAAGAAGAGATGACTTGGAAAGCTGACGACGACATGAGGTCTAGATATCCTCACTTAATCTAGGATTGACCCAGATTATGCAGTTAAGGCGAGGTTGTTGTTTAGTTGTTATTTTACTTACATATATTAGTAGTACTGTTTAGTTGTTTACCTCTATATGGTGGAGCATCCTGTGAGACGCCTATGTTGGGCTTTTCTACGTTTCAGGTTTTCAGATAGTCCATAATATAGAGGAGACTCTACCGAAATTTTTCTGGAATTAGTTAAAAAGTCGAGTCTTTTAAGCTTAAAGATTACATTCGAGGACAAATGTTCCTAAGGGAGGGATGATGTTACACCTCGCAAGATGTTAGCGGTGAGTGTGCATGCGTGTGGGCTTGTGGCGAGCAATGAGAGCTTGACGCATGCAGGAAGAGCCTCAGAGGCAGGACGAGCGAGGACATATCATCGAGTGGATTATCAGGGTCGGGCGAGGCTAGGCCGTCAGGGCCTGCGCGGCGCACCAGCCCTGCCTGCGCGATGGGCAGGGCGGCGCGGCACGCCCTTGGTGCGATGGCCAGCGCGAGGCGCCCCCTGCCACCGCCCTACTCCTATATAAAGCTCCCTTTGATGATTTTAATCATTTATCAATATCTTCCTCGACTTAAAAGAGAGAGCAGCGTGGGTTTTGATTAGTTTTCATCAAATTATGTCGTCAAACTCCGTCCAAACGCAAATTAACCTCGGATAACAAGTTCTAGGCCTACGGGAAGCATCTTTGCAGAGTTATTTCTTGAAAATTTGCCCGGTATACCAGAACCCCACCGAGTAAAGGTTGTCGAAATTACTCCAAATTGAGTTCTAAACGGCCACAGGAAATAGATAAGCACTTCCCCCTTCTAAATTCTCAATAAATTGTGGGTTTTCGGCCGAGTTAAGTAGAGTTAAAATTATAGTTATTATTATTATTATCGAAAGATATCATTGTTTGCAAAATTTAGTATTGAAAATAGCCCTATTCTCTCAGCGTAAGGGCTACAATTGAGTGGAACCGTCGGTTACCGGTTGAAACTCATCAGTTAAGCGAGAATCGACATTTGAGGTATGTTAAGGCTAATTCCTTCACCAAGTTATTCCTGTCACGTAGTAATACGACATATATCTTTGTAAGAAAGTCAGAAGCATTTATGTTGTGATTAGCTATTATCGTATTTTGAGATTCACGCTTCCTATATCGGTTGGAACTAACCTTACCCTATATAGCTTTTTGTCGACCAACCTTAGGGTTACTAGTTGTGTCATTGCCTACGAGGCTATATGGATCGCTCCAAGGAGCTATATGTTGTCCCAAGGGACTATATTCAGGCCCATGGTCCATATTACAGTCCATCCACGAATGGGATTCTACTTTTATGCCATATCGGCATTACTAACCCTCTGTCGAGCCTTGTATGCCTAGGGTGCAGTTACAGGAGCTCACCGGACTCAGAAACACCTACAGGAGCCCAGCAGGCTCAGTTGCAGACCCAGAGGACAGGTAGGTTGGCTATAGTTACCATTGACTCATATTGACCATGCTAGGGATATATAGATTGGAGTGTTCTCACTAGGGCTTATCGGGGCCCTGGGCGGGTTATTCTTTGCTAGTTGTATCTTCCAGACTTATGGGGGCCACGTAAGGTTCTTGTTTGTATTACTTATTATAGTTATAGAGCAAGTTGTGAGGCTATTCAGGTTATATCTCTCATTTTTTCTATTGATCATCCTCAGTTCTACTATCAGTATTATTCAGTTATTTTCATTATTGTCTTACATATTCGGTACATATTGTACTGACGCCCATTCTTGGGGCACTGTATTACTTGCCTACAAGTGCGGATAGACGCGGTTCAGGACCTTCCTAGTCTCCATCCAGAGTCCATTGTCCCGTCAACTCTTTTTCTATGGATTTTATAGTTAGAGAAGGTTTGTTCTTTTATTGTACAGCTTTTGAGCAGGCCGGGGCCCTGTCACGACCATTATTCCACTCTTAGAGGCTTGCAGACTATAGTTTCTCAGTCAATGGTTGTTGTTGTCGGTCGTGTGGGGCTTAGTTTAGCTATTAGTTAGCAGCCTTATCGGCTATAGCATTGATTGTCTATTTTCACTCTGTTATAACTAGATAGCATGATGGTCTTGTCGGCCCGCATAGGATCCCCTTATTGCCTTGTGGTTGGTTAGCTATTTTCTTTTACAGGTGGCTATGAGGCCTTGTCTCCTAAGGCTGTGTTTACAATCGAGATATAGCTTGTTGTTTTCTTGATTTAAATTGTGGGTAAGCACCAGGAGTGCGTAAGCCCAGCCAAGTCAGCTCAAATCTCAGTATGGCATCAGGTGCCAGTCATACCTCCCAAGGTAGGGCGTGAAATAATTAATATAAACAATTTGAGCTGGGCATAAGTTGATAATATGATCGTGCTAGAACTACGGGACTCGAGGGATGTTTAACACCTTCTCCTCGGTCAATAAAATTTCTTACTCGGATTTTTAGTTCGTAGATCAAAAAGAAAGAGTCAACTTCCTTTTGATTGGAGATTCAAATAAAGGTGATTTGGAACACCATAGCTCAATTTCAAGTGGCGGCTGATAACGTCCAAAATATAGTCCTCATGCAAAGAGTATAAACGATCGTTGTATCAAAATAAATATCCTGACGGATGTCGGGGTCGAATCCCACAGGGACTAGTGAATGATAATTACGAGTGTCAATTGAGAAAATGAATTTAGCTTGCACCACTTAGGAATAACATAGAAATAAACAAATTGGGGGAAATTGAAATTTGTAATAGAATATAACTTCTAATTTGATTGATTACGATAGCAAAATTACCAATTTTGTTGACAAGAATGTGATAGACTAGAGGGTGTGGTGTAGATGATATGCTAACTAGATAAGGTCATGCTAGGCCATCTCATAAATTTAATTAGTGTAAACAATCTCAGAAAAATGGGTATTTAATGCTTTTCAGCCTTATAAATACCTCTTTCTAGAGTTTTATCAAACCTCTAGACACCATTAACTCAACCTGATCAGATTTGGATTAATAGCTGAACTAATTTCTAGCTATTAGCTACTAATTGAGTGAGAATGTAATTTTTGTTATTTCTAGCCCAATTTCACAATCTCTTATTGATACCCACCATTAAATTCTCTCCCAATACTTAATTATTCTTATGCAAACAACAATCAAGCAAGAACAAGTGGATCCACATTATAATCAATGGATCTTCAATTATAGATTGAAGAGAATCTAACAGATTTACACTTAGTTAAACAATATTGAGATGAATCGAGCAATACCTACTCTAACTAAGAATTCATCATCTCACACCTCTAGTTAATGATTTAGCTACTCATAATTAAGAAATTCAAAAGAACATTTAATAATAAACTCATTGAATTTAATAACAAGAATAGCAAAATCTTTTAAAAACGAGTAATCTTCAACAATGGAAGTACTTTGCTATCAAGAAGAAGAAGAAGAAAAAGAGAATAGTTCTTTTCAAATTCTACCAATCAAATTTCCTCTTCTCTCCCGAGGGAATGTTCTAAAATCTAGGAATTGAAAACTCATGAGTACACAATAATTTTTCTAGAATATATCCAAAAAATAGGGTATCTTCTCTCTCTTTTTCCGTGATAGACAATTTTGCCCCTGATCAACTGTCACGACCCGAACATAGGCCCAGATCGATACACGGGACAAGAAACCCCGAGAGGCTCCAAGTCGACCTATGGAATGAACATAACCTCTAACTCAATCAATAAAAGCGAAAGATCAACATAATAAACATAGTGGAAGTCTTTACATAACATAACATCAAAACATACAACACGAGCCTGAAGTTAAATACAATATATGTCTTAAAGCCTCTATTTTTAATGAGTTGATGGGACAAGACCCCAACTAACTCTCTAAGCCTAAAACTGAAAATATAAAGATAAGTGATAATAAATGGTCCTCGGGAGATGAGGACTCATCAATTGAGACTAGATATACTACTCTGGAAGGCTGACTAGCAACGAGGCTGAGTCTGGATATCGGAGCCTGTATCATAAAATAATACAACATAGAGTATACGGTCAGTACTTGAAATGTGATGAATATGCAAGGTAAGTAAAACGGACAGTTAAAAATACATAAGAGTTCATAATAGTAGGACAACATGATCATAAGTAAATATCATAATATAAACATAAGGGCTCAAGGTTTTCAAAATATTTATAAATCAATCATATTCATAATCATAAGAGAAAATATTTATTAAGCATGACTTGAGCGAAGTACATAATCATAACCATGCATAAATTATGAGGAACAGTGGGAGATTCTTATAACCGACATACTCCATATGAGCACACATGGAACTCGACCTGTAAACCCCTAGTCGGGAGGGTGTTCATACCTTGCCAAGAGTAGAACAATGAAAAGAGGCATGATATCACTTATGAAAGGCCCATTCAGGCAAAAGGGATAGTCACAAAGGAGGTCCCATCATGACTACGTTGGCATATAGTTTTGAGACTCGGGGTATGCTTGGACCCTGGGTCTACTCGGTGTTAAATACTACTCCCAAAATATATATAGTGCTCATAGGATAATAGGAAAACATACATGAGATTCATTGGCTAGTTAAATAATCATAATCATAAGCATGCTTGAAATACATGAACTAGCCATGAAATAAGGCCTGTGAGTCGACCATAATCATAAATCTATAAATATGAAATTCATGCATACTTGTAAAACATGTATATACTTTATATCTCATGAATCCATGATAAGTACTTGAGAGAAATCATATCTTTAGATCAAGATCATAGAAAAATCATAACTTAACTTTTCATAAAAACTTGCATAATTGGGCATAATTAAATTTAAACTCAAATCTAACAATTTATATTCAAAATAGTCATAAAATCTGCCCATAGATCATAAAATATAATTTATTACATGAAAGAGATTGAACCATAGATAGATCATTTTGAATTTCACAAGAATTGGCATAAATTCTCATAGATCGTGAAACTTGACTTTTAAAATTGGAACTCATGAAATTCGAGAAGAGTTTTGGGCATGAGAATGAAAGGAACTCTCATTCATAGCCTCATTGTAATAACCCTACTTTAATAAAGGGCTATTTAGTAATTACACAATAAAAAAGAAAAAAATAAAAATAAATAATAATAATAATAATAATAATAATAATAATAATAATAATAATAATAATAATACCATGTAGACACGATCTCTCGTTACCGGCGGTACCATGTAAACAGGATCTCTCGTTGCCGGCGGTAGTCCGCTCGACGGTGATAGACCTTATCTAAATAATACCCTTGTCTTCAAACAAGAATCAAAACAAGGAGAGATTATTATCTGATCTGTATAAAAATTTAGTATATAGATTAATAGTTGTATGGTAATCTTTCACCGAAGCATGGGGCCTGTCTGAGCAAAGAATACTGCCGGATCTTGAGACCATGTGTACAGGATACCTTTTTAGGGGCTCCCCGGGATAACAACAGCCCTAAACAAATTCAATAAACGGGTTTTTTCACCGGGCAACTGTACGTAGCCACTAAGGCAAATCCAAGATCTACAGTATTCTTGCCGACTGTATCACCATCTCCGAACCAAACTATCAATACTAACACTAAATCTTTAAAGTTCACATAATAAAATCTCTTGATTTTAATAAAGTCTAGTTCATCTTTATGGAGATTCAAGCAGCATGGTATTCAACATAGGTAGATGTTTAGCCGGCTATAAGTCCGGCCATCGGAATATAAATAGTATAACAAGAAATATAAATAATACCTGTGAACACCTGTTTTGTGCCCAAAAGTTGGACGATTTCTTGATTTATCTTTACAAAAATTATCGAGAATTACAAAAAAACTATGGAGATGAGAGGAGACTATGAGAGAGAATGAAAAACTAAAACTTCAAAAGAAAAACTTCGTGCTCTAAACAATTGAGCAAATGCCCTTTTATAGGCGAAAAGAAAACAAAAGGAATCTGTGAATAGTAAAACGGGTCCCATGTGGGTCCGTTAACAGTAAATTTACTGTGGAGCAACAGTATTTATACTGTTGTGAGGTCACGGAAGCATATCCCCATTTTTCCCTTTGAATGTTTAACCTTCGTCTTGTCTTGTAAGGCCGTCTCATTATTTGGCTGGCCTTTTTCCCTGAAAGATTATCATTCTTCGTGCGAATTCTTCATCTTCTTAATCCGATTTATTTCTTTCTTCTTGTATAATTTTTTCGGCCGCTGCTAAAATTGACTCGGCGCTGGTGCTTTCTTCCTTTTGAGAGTCCTGGTATAGGGACTGACTGTTATGACTGTCCATAGAGGCATCAGTTTTATCTGATTTCCCAGAAATTTGTTCCATAAGATTTTGTCTGACTTGTTGCAGATATTCTTCGATTTTATCAAGCTTTACTTCTGCATTATCAGACTGATACATTATTTTTCTGGCAATATGTTTTAACGGGGCATCCTCCATGTTGATATTATTCTTTTGAGAGGAATATTCCTTTAATCGCTTTTCTATCATATCCAGTGTTTCTTGACCAAATAGTTGATCTGTTTCAGGATTTATCCTTATCATTTTGTCCCAAAAATTATTATGGTATACCTTGTAAACACATGGAATGTGCTCATCGGTGAACCCGCACTCCGGGATCCATTTATGAATCCAAGGAATGGAAAACTCTATAAAAAATAGATTTGTCCAATTTTTTCGGGCCAGCTGACTTGCGACTTTTGATATAATGAGTCTAAGTCTGGAGAAATATTCATCCATTGGTCATATAAAACCTTGAATTGTTTTGGTAGAATGGCTACAGTCGGCCCGTGATAGGACCACCAGGTTATAAACCAGTTAGGAATATGATTCCCAAATACCTTTGAACACACTTTGATGAACCAGGTGTGTTTATGCTTGTCATTGTTATGTAAAGAGTATATTTGAATGTCTGGATATAATCCCAGTAGGTGGCCATTATATTAGCCCCATTTTCTAACTCGATGGGTCTTTCCCTCATAGAGGAGAGCCCCCAATTTTCTCCGGATATAATCCGTTTAATGATAAATTTTGAGAAATTTATAATTCTCTTGTCTTTAGCGTCTCGGAAGTGAGATATCTCTACGCTTCCTGTTTCAGTTAGAATTCTTTCATAATAAGTTCGGGTCTTGTATGACTGCCCGGGAAAATATAAGTTGTCAGAGAGATATCTCTGGAGGAGTTTCCATGGGTCTGGTCCAATATCGACATTTTCGATAAGGAGTATAACTTCCCTTTTTGGACATCTTTCACAATGCTTGCTATCATCAGCATTTTCCATTGTGATACTTGCATATGTATTACTTTGCAAGTTTGGAGGGACTTGAGTTTGCATGAATTGTTGCAAAGCCTCATATAATGGGCTGTCCCTTGGAATATTTTCCATATTTATTGATCCAAATGATACTCCAGATGCGGATGCTTGAGAACTTTTCTCATTTATGAGAGTTTTGCTACCCATTCTTATAACAGGGTTGGTATAACCGCCTCTCCCTTGATTATTATTTCTTCCAGGACTTTGTCCTCTTCCTCTCTGGGAGGATGGGAGTGGCCAATTTGGCCTCATCCTGCAAACATAACAATCGTTAGTTCTTTTAAGGAGAATCTTCATTTAAATATTCTCTAGTGAGAAAATCGGGTAAGGAATTTTCAACTCCCTTTTTATACTCGATTTCGAAATCAAATGGAGCCAGTTGGGCTTGCCATCTTGCAAATATTAATTTTGAAGCATCATGCTTGAAATCTTTATTAAACATAAATTTCACTGCTTGAGCGTCTGTTCTGATTAAAAACTTTTGATTATATAAATCATCTTGAAATTTCAGAACACATTTAACAATAGTGAGCATTTCATGGGCTACAGTAGCATATTTTTGTTGGGCTGTAGTCCATTTTCCTGAATAATATCTTATAAGATACTCTCGATTATCATTGGGATTAATTTGCTTAAGAATACCACCGAAACCAATATTAGAGGCATCGGTCTCTATAATTTTCTTCCAAGCTGGATTAGCGAGGGTTAGACAAGGTAAAGTGATTACCCTTTTCTTAACCTGTTTGACAATATGAGTATGGATATCATTCCAAGGCTCTTTATAGCCCTTTTTTAGTCTTTCATATAACGGGGCTAAGTCTTTAGATAAATCCTTTATAAAAGGTGATATATAATTAAGACTTCCCAGAAATCGCTGTAATTGTGTTCTATCAGATATTACATCTGGAAATTTAGAAGCGAATTCTATAGCTCTTTGAATAGGAGTTATTTTCCCTTGGCAAATATAATGTCCAAGAAATCTGATATTAGTCTGGAACAAACTCATTTTTGGTTTGGAAATAACTAATCCGTTTTGTATAACAACCTTTTTAAAGATATCAAGATGCTGATAATGCAATTCTAGAGTTTTTGAATATATTAAAATATCATCAATGTAAACGATTATAAAATCCATATAAGGATTAAAAATGTCATTCATAATTTTTTTGAAATTCAGAAGGAGCGTTCTTTAGGCCAAAAGGCATAACATTCCATTCATATTGACCAAAAGGTACATTAAAAGCAGTTCTATAAGTATGTTCTTTAAATAATTGAATCTGCCAATATCCTGATTTTAAATCGAATTTCGAAAATATATTTGCATCATATAAACGGGTCAGTAAATCCCTTTTATTTGGGATTGGGTATCTAATCCATTTTAATACTTTATTAAGAGGCTTATAATTGATTACTAACCTTGGCGTTCCTCTTTCCTTTTCTGCAGCATTATTGACATAAAAAGTTGTGCAGGACCAAGGTGACTTAGACGGTTTAACGAGGCCCTTTTGTAAAAGATTATCAATTTCTTGTTTACAAAATTCTACCAGTTGAGCATTCATCTGGCAAGGCCGGGACTTAGTAGGAATATTTTCCTCATTAAAGGCTTCTTCATATGGAAGAGAAACAATATGCTTCTTTCGATCCCAAAAGGCACTGGGATGATCAGCACAAATAGAAACAGCAAATTGTTCAGAAATTACCTTTATTTTTTCTTGAACTTTTGCCGATAATAGAGCGTCATTAATGGTCATGCTGTAAATCTCATGTTGTAAAGAATTCATATGAAAAATCTTTTTATCAATTAAAGCATTAATATTACGTTCTAAAGGTTCAGTTATAAACTGAAACGAAATTGTTTTTCCCATATAAGTACCTTCGAAACCCGTGTTGTCGACTCTAGTAAGAGGATATATAGCTTGAATAAACGGGGTTCCTAATATAATAGGAGGAAACATTTTATCTTTTACCAAAATGAAGAAATGAGGAATACACACTTTCTGTTTACAAATATATGCATTTGGTAATTTATAATCAATTTTCATCCTATCTCCACTAGCTGAGCTAACTTTATGGGATGTTTTTTGAAAATACCTGGAGGGGATTATCCCTTCTTGAATGCAGCTAATATCTGCCCCGCTATCAATAAGTGCAGTTTCGGTAATTGAAAAATTATTATCAATCAAAATAGTGCACTTAACATACCATTTATGAGAGGTCACTATTTGCATCATTCCTATAAACAAATCATCATTAGGGGAAGAAATAGCCCCTTTTGTGAAATCAGAGATTTCGTTCAAATCATTTGTTTCATTTAATAAAACTCCTTTTCCTTTATTATCAATAGTAATTGTTTCCATTTGGTTCATTCGATGGTCTAAAATCATTTGATTTTGTTTAAGAGATTTAATCTCATTTTTTAATTTTTCAACTTCATATTTTAAATCATCCATCGAAGAGGTATAACCGGGAAGATTCATATTTTGTGGCGAGTTCTTTTGTAAAAGTCTTTTTTGAACTTCTGCCATGGAATATGGAACTTCCTCCAAAATGTCTCTTTTTTGAATAGGCTTATCTGCCGATTTTGCAATAGAGGTCATACTGATAATTTTTTCTCTCAAATTATTATCAGTGACTTCTTTTAATAATTCTAAAATATTATCAGAAGTGATAGGTTTAAGTTCAAAATTATTTTGAAACTGAGACTGTAATTTATAAAAATCCAGGTTGTCACAGGAACAATTTCCTGTACCTGTATCACATTTATCACAACCATTATCATCAGGTAAATCAAATAATTTAATAGAAGCTTCAGACTCAGAGGAAGAAGTATAATCACTCTCATTTTCACTGACTGAAGTTTCATCCATGATTTTCATAATCTGTTCTTTGGATTTATCGTCCAAATCCATGGCTAGAGCTTTGATTCGCTCTTTCTTGCAATTTGGGGCAATATGACCAAATTGACCGCATCTATAACACTTAACATCATTTAAATCTCTTCCAGATCTGTCTTTAACAAATCTCTTTTCCTTGCGATGTTTTCTTCGGAAATATCTTTCCTCTTTTGATCGACGATGTCGTCTTTTACCCTTCCTTTGGTAAAATTCATCTTTATCATTTTTCTTATTCTTCTTTTTTAATGAAAAGGTTGCGGTAGCCCCTTCCATTCCGAACTGTTGACAGAAATCTCCTAACTGGTTCTTTTCAGTTAGTCTCTGTCTTTTAAGCAGTGCATTCAGCTTTAATTCATTACACAAGTTTAATCCTTCTTGTGTGCATACTCCAATAAGACGTCCATAAGTATAAGTATTATACATGATTTGGACATTATTTCCACGAAGAGTTTTTCTTACTCTTTCTGCGAATAAATGTGGTAAACCATCAATAAATTTACCCTTCCAATGATCACTATTACTTTCGGGTAGGTCCATGACCCGACTGAGAAAGGTGTCTTTATACCACCTAAATTCGCCTAGATGTTTACATCTAAGTCCGTTCAACAAGGTACGAATATTTTCGTACATGTTGGTGAATCTGCCATTAAAGTGCTCGATAATAGTAAGCACTAAGGTGTAGACACAATCTTGTCTGCCAGCTACTAAGGCTCTTCCTAGATTATCAACTCCAGGTTCAGACTTAACAGCGTTATAGATCGCTGCTCTATCCTCGGTTGTCATAAAGTTATCCCACCAACCTCTTAATTGGCCGGTGAATCCTGCTACTATCATTCTGCAAATTACTGTTTCAGTATTTTTATCAGAAGTAGCTTTGCAGATGGTAGAATACATCAGCATACGATGCACCAGAATACTAATCTGTCTATCTGTTAAACCATCTAAATTCCATTCGTAGATGGCATCACCGTTATAACTGGTGTTGGTCTGGTTCCAATCCCTTTCTTCCACCAAAACATCTTGAGGTGTCGGTCTAGGATAATAATAAGTATCCATTCTAGGCATATCTCCATATCTTTTTCCCAACTTTCTGAGCTTATTAAGTTCAGACCTGGTTTCTTCCTTATAATCTTTTGACGGATCTAAAATATTTTTCGCAAATTCAGAAGCGAGCTCCAAAGGTTTAAGATTTAAACCTGCTAGTTTTTCATTAACTAGCTTTTCCAACTCTTCTCTAGATTTAATCTTAAATCCAGTAATCTCTGGAGGTCTCTGAATAGAAGGTTCTAGCCTTGTAGAGGTTTCAGGTTGGCTAGGTATAACGTGAGTAGAATGAACCACCATAGACATGTCAGACGAAGAAGGAATACTAATCTTCTTTACCAGCTCAGTTAAATAATCAAGCTTAGAATCAAGAGAACTAATATGTTCCCCCAAAACTTTAACATATAAAGACAAATAATTATTTTGAGAAATCAAATTATTAATTTCTTTTATACCTTTGCTAGCAACATCATCATCAATAAATTTTTGAAAAGCAGCAAAAGTAATACCAGTATTATTTGGTAAAATAAAAGGATTTTGTGGAGGATAAATACTTGTTATAAGATTGCCATTATTTTCTTGATAGGTTCTTTCAAGAACTTTAATATATAATGGCATGTAAGTGGTTATAAACCAAGGAGCAAAATATATAATTTGATTATGTAAAGCACAAGTTTCATAAAACTCTTGGGAAATATTCCTTTTGTCATCAATGCTATAAAATTCAGTATACCAGTTTTTAAAACTTTTCCACTTATCTTGACAAAATTCATTTAAAATATGTTTTCTTGCCGGAGATCCCGGACTAAAATCAATTTGGAACTTAATCATTTAAGTTTTGTTAAAATCAAAATCCATATCGGATAAAGTAGGAATATACTTGTCAGAGTTATCATCTCTAACAATATTATTAGAAACCTTTATATGTTCAACACGCTTATTATTATCAGCCGTGTTTATCGTATGGAGAGAGGCAGCACGATTTAATCTGGCCGGACCATAGATCGGTTCTAAAGGATCAATATATGAATGTCCTGCAGATGTAGATAATCTTCTACTACCAGTATAAGAACGCCTGTAAGGTGTTAAAGACTTATTGTCCTCAAACTGAATACAAATTCTACCTTCAGGAGTTTGACTAACATGCGAATATTCACGATTAGTAACATCATCAGATTGTTCACTCGGAGATATAACAGAGTCTAAAATCCAAGTAGAAGGGAAATCAATTTCATCCCATCCAATAAGTCTCCTAGTGGTGACTTTGGACTTAGCAAAATTTATTTCAAAAATCATAGTCTCATTTGACATATCTGTCAATTTACATCGAGGAGTAAGAGTGGACAAAAACTTATAATAAATTCTATAAGATAAACATATAAGTTCTGATCCAGGAGCATAGTTATAACCATGAGTCTTAACATTTAATGTTAAAGCATCAAGAATATTGACATCAGATAAGGATAATTGCAAATTTGGTTGAGTATTGAAATATACGGGACCATATGCCACCGTAGATTCAATAGAACCCATAAGAGACTGTCTAAAATTTAAATTTCTAGCATCTCTTAAAGCAGCCATAAAAGATTCAGGTAACCCTTTAAGGGTTAATGGCTTAAAAGCAATTTGAACTAAGCCTATATGCATGAAGCTATATTTCTTTTTATAAAGCATAATATCACGTTCATTCAATAAACGAACAGTTTGTTCAGAAGAATTTAAAGCAAGAGACTGCTCAGTAGTTTTTATCAACTGTTTAGAAGATAATCTATCAAAGAAACCATAATCATAGATTGTATGAATAGGAACTTGTGGAATAGTCCACTTGTTTAATAAATCAAGATTATGAGGTATATCTACCTCTTCAAGTCTAGTATTTTTAATACTATTTTCTCCAATATTCATAACAATAATATATCTATGTTGAATCCCATCATGCTTTAAATCTCATAAAACAATTTCTAGGCTCTGATACCATGTAGACAGGATCTCTCGTGGCCGGCGGTACCATGTAGACAGGATCTCTCGTTGCCGGCGGTAGTCCGCTCGACGGTGATAGACCTTATCTAAATAATACCCTTGTCTTCAAACAAGAATCAAAACAAGGAGAGATTATTATCTGATCTGTATAAAAATTTAGTATATAGATTAATAGCTGGCTCTGATACCATGTAGACAGGATCTCTCGTTGCTGGCGGTACCATGTAGATAGGATCTCTCGTTGCCGGCGGTAGTCCGCTCGACGGTGATAGACCTTATCTAAATAATACCCTTGTCTTCAAACAAGAATCAAAACAAGGAGAGATTATTATCTGATCTGTATAAAAATTTAGTATATAGATTAATAGCTGTATGGTAATCTTTCACCGAAGCATGGGGCCTGTCTGAGCAAAGAATACTGCCGGATCTTGAGACCATGTGTACAGGATACCTTTTTAGGGGCTCCCCGGGATAACAACAGCCCTAAACAACTCCAATAAACAGACTTTTTCACCGGGCAACTGTACGTAGCCACTAAGTCAAATCCAAGATCTACAGTATTCTTGCCGACTGTACCACCATCTCCGAACCAAACTATCAATACTAACACTAAATCTTTAAAGTTCACATAATAAAATCTCTTGATTTTAATAAAGTCTAGTTCATCTTTATGGAGATTCAAGCAACATGGTATTCAACATAGATAGATGTTTAGCCGGCTATAAGTCCGGCCATCGGAATATAAATAGTATAACAAGAAATATAAATAATACCTGTGAACACCTGTTTTGTGCCCAAAAGTTGGACGGTTTACTTGATTTATCTTTACAAAAATTATCGAGAATTACAAAAAAACTATGGAGATGAGAGGAGACTATGAGAGAGAATGAAAAACTAAAACTTCAAAAGAAAAACTTCGTCTTGTCTTGTAAGGCCGTCTCATTATTTGGATGGCCTTTTTCCCTGAAAGATTATCATCCTTCGTGCGAATTATAGTTTATATTGGAAATTTCAAAGGTGTTTGAAAAATGCCAGATTTCATAAAGAACGATGTCAAACACTACTAGAAAATATTGATAAAAATGCTATACATGTTAATCAAGTTATTCGAATAATATCTGATTTTGATGATATAATAGAAAATCAGAAGAATTTGATAAGAATGGTAGAAGATATTTATATATCAAATCATTCAGCAAGTTTGGGATGACTAATAAAGGTTGTTATATATGTGCTAATAAAATTTGTTTTAGTTGTAGCATGAGGCCACAATGGTCAGGGTTGCATGCTCCTGATAGAGGAAGAGGACGAGGAAATAGAGGAAGAACAAGAACAAGTTATACAAGTCAAAGTGGAAGTAATAGCTCCACTAATACTCCAAGATATGAGAACCCTGTAATACAAAGGGGTGGAAAAACATTGATAAATGAGAAGATTTCTCAAGAAAGAGGAGAATCCTCAAACTCTATAAAATTAGAGGATATTCCGAAAGACAGTTCCTTATACGAACATTTGCAGGCATATTTAGCCTCACAGCAGCCAAAGCATAGTGATACATATGCAAAAATGGCTCAAGATGACTCTGATGATATAAAGAGTTATGAAAAATTGCCAAAAAAGGAAATTATATTTCTTGTAGACAATCAGGCAATTCAATGGCAAAATGATCCATGGCATATACTGCAAAGATATTTGATAGATAATTTATATTTTCCGGGTGAGTCATACAAAACCCGATCATATTATGAAAATATCTTGATTTCTACTGAAAGTGCTGAATTTCAGCATTTCAAAGGATTCAATGTTACTGATGAAGTTTATAACTTCTCGAAAATGATTATAAAAAAGGTTATATCCATTGAAGAATGGGGGATTTCCTCAATGAAAGAAAGACAGGTGATTCTTAATAAAGTAAGAATCAATTATACTTACTGGGATTATATCCAAGCTTTTAAAACAGTTTTGATTTATGACAATGATAAGCATAAACATACTTGGTTTATAAAAGTATGTGCAAAAATATTTTCAGGTAATGTCCCAAATTAGTTCCTAAATTGGTGGACCTATCATGGACCTACAGTTGATATTCTACCATCACCATTCAAAGAATTATACAACGAATGGGTACAAGTATCTCCTAAAGTGGATGCTCTATTCAGGGAAAATCATGTCGGTTGGCCAGAAAAAATTGGTCAAGTCTATTTCTTTTTGGAATTATCAATCCCATGGATCCATAAATGGACTCCAGAATTCAGATATACCGAAGAACAGATCCCATGTTTATACAGAGTTTATTATAATAACTACTGGGATAAATTATTGAAAAAGGATCCAAGCACAGGGCAGTTATATGGTCAAAGTCTTATAGACTTAATTTCTCAAACAATTAAGACTTATAAGTCCAGAACCAAGACTATATTTGTGGAGGATAATCCAATGAGTATATGGCTCGAAAAATCAATTTTCAAGAAGGTGATAAGGAAGAGTATATAGCTCAATATTTGGATCAAATAAGAAAAAATTTGATGGAAACCATTGAGCAGATTGCAGATAAATCTGATACTTCGATGAAGAGTAATAACAGCCAGGTCAATGATAGTGATGACTACTTGAGTTTTATACAAGAACTCAATGATTCGCAAGAACCAGAATCACATGATCCATAGATAACTGTAAATCAGGCAGAAGAATTTCTGCGAAATTTATCAAAGAAAGAAGGAAAGAAACCGATGGAATAAAATTGAAGACCCCACAGTTCATATTCGGTGGGATCCATGATAAAAATGACAAAGATAGTTGTCACTGTGTAAATAGTAAAGTTGTCACTGTTCATTGATAAATGAACAGTATTTTACTGTAGATTGTCACTGTTCATTGATGTTTGAACAGTATTTTCATTTTCTATATAAGAAGGCATTTGCCTTAGCTTTTAGGTAGAAGTTTTTAGTCTTTGTGAAAAAGGTTTTCTCTAGCCTCTCTCTAGTCTCTCCCTAGAAGAAGAAGTTTTTGTAATAGAAGTGTTGTAAAGTTTTAATAAGAAGAAAAAGAAAATCGTCCATCTCCTGGACACAACTCTGGTGTTGACAGGTACTTTATTTCTCTTTCTTTTATTTCTTTTATTTGCATAAGTCGGATGATATCCGGCTAAGTTTTCTCTCTATATTGAATACAAGCTTATTAATTGCATATTGATGATGAATTGGGCCTATTAAAATTCAGAGATTCATTCATAAAGATAATTAACCAACACTATATGACTTCAACCAATGCTATTTGAATTCTTAGCTTGGTTCCGAGATGGTGGTACAGTCGATGCAAGTACTGTAGAATTTTAGATTTGCCTTAGTGGCTACGTCTAGCGTGTGGTGAGAAGCCCGATTTGTTGTTATGTTTTAAGGGCGACTATATCCCACTGAATCCTTCGGGATGTCCTAGACACATGGTCTCGAAATTCTATAGTATTTGTATATCTGACAGGCCTCTTGCTTGGGTAAAAGTTTGACCATACAGTTAAGATTCAACCAAATATGGCTTGAGGTTATATAAACAAGGTTATGAGTTTTTATGCCTGAATCTCTCTATTTTAATCCTTGTTTAAGGATATTAATTTAGCCTAGTTCTGGAGAAGCCGTGCGGACTACCGCCAGCCTTTCTGGATCCTGGTGAAAATTGGTATCAGAGCCATGCCGGCATTGTTTCATAGCGTCCTGAACTCGCATGGGGGAAGGTGGTGTTGAGTTGAGGGAGCCTCACATCACGAAGTGTCGAGTTTGTAAAGGGGTGAGCATTGTCGGACGATCCTTGGGAAACCTTCCCCTCGGCCTCCGAGTGTGTTGTGGTGTTGTAGGCACCCGGTGTAGAGGGCACACCGAGCGGCAGGTGGCCGCGAGTTGGGCAACTCGGGCGAGTGGCCGTGTACGAGGGCGTACACTGAGTTGGGTGGGGGAGGATGTCACACCCCTAGAAAGTGGGGTATCTTATGGCGGACATTTGCTGGTGGATGGAACAGGATGCTGATAGAATGGCTTCACAAAGGTTGTGGCGTAGGGACGTCTGCGTCCCCTTCCGATTTGACGGTGAAGAGGGGACTTGGCCAACCCTACACAAACCTGGTCGGGAACTGGAGCCGTTCTCCTGAAGAGCCCATGGCAGGGCGAAACCAGTATATTTATAAGAGACTCTTATAAATGGAAATTAGTGAACCTAATATAAAGAATACTAGATTAGAAGAGGTGGATGTACCTCAAAATTTAGATTTATTAAACAAATGGAAAATTCCTTATGTTCCAATTAAAAAGATTTATGAATATGGGTGGTTTGATAAGATTTCACCTAAATATTTAATAAAAACAACTGAACAATCTCTTGCTTTGACTTCGTCAGAACAAACGATTAAATTATTGAACAAACATGATATCGATGTTCATAAACATAAATACCCTTTTATGCATATTGGTATGGTTCAAATTGCATTTAAACCATTAACCCTTAAAGGGTTACCAGAGACTTTTCTGGCAGCTCTTAGAGACGCTAGAAATTTAAATTTTAGACAGTCTCTAATGGGTTCGATTGAATCCACCGTGGCTTATGGTCCTGTATATTTCAATACACAACCCAATTTACAATTATCATTGTCTGATGTTAATATTCTTGATGCATTAACATTAAATGTTAAAACGCATGGTTATAATTATGCACCTGGATCTGAATTAATTGGTTTATCATATAGAATTTATTATAAATTATTATCTACGTTAAATCCTAGATGTAAGTTGACAGATCAGTCAAATCAGTCTATTATATTTGAAACTAATTTTTCTAAATCAAAGATTACTACTAGAAGACCTATTAGATGGGATGAAATTAATTTCCCCTCTACATGAATTTTAGACTCTGTTATATCTCCTAGTCAACAGGCTGATAGTGTTACTAATTCTGAGTATTCTCATATATCTCAGACCCCTGAAGGACAGATTTGTATTCAGTTTGAAGATAATAAATCTTTGACGCCTTATAGGCATTCTTATTCCGGTAATAGAAGGTTAACTTTACCTTCAACTCATTCTTTTATTGCGCCAGTAGAACCAGTTTATGGTCCGGCTAGATTAAATCATGTCGCGTCATTACATACAATTTCTACTAATGATAATAAAAGAGTAGATCATATAAAAATTGACTCTAATAATATTATAAGAGATGATAGTTCTTTTGACAAGGATATTCCTTCACAATCCGAGATGGATTTTGATCCAAATTCTATTTAAATGATTCCGTATAAAATTGATTTTAGTCCAGGATCTCTGGCAAGGAAGCATATTCAATCTGAATTTTACAATGATAAATGGAACCAGTTTAGAACTGGGTTTTTTGCAAATTATACAGATGATGATAAATGAAGTATTTCACAAGAATTTTATGAAGTATGTGCATTACATAATAAGGTAATGTATTTTGTTCCTTGGTTTATAACTACATATGTACCTTTGTACGTTAAAATTCTTGAACGAACTTATACGGATAAGGAAAGTGAAAATTTGATAAAAGATATTTACCCTCCACAGGCATCATTTACTTTACCAAATAATACTGGTATAAAATTTACTGCATTTCAGCAATTTATTGATAATGAAGTTGCTAGTATCATTATGAAAGAAATTAATAAATTAATTTCTCAAAATAATTATATGAGTTTATATGCTAAAATTTTAGGAGAACATATTACTTCTCTTGATTCAAAAATTGATGAATTATCTGCTTTGGTTAAAAAATTTGTTACTTCTAAGTTGGAAAATTCCATGGTTATACATTCAGGTCAAGTTAAATTTGATTCTGCCCCATCATCTAGTGCTACGAGACTACCTCCGTCCATCCAGAGACCAATAGTGGTAGATGGATTTCGGTTTAGAGCGCAGGAGGAATTAGGAAAAATGATAGATGAAAAACTAGCTAAACTAGACTTAAAACCCTTGAATCTAGCTTCTGAATTTTCTGATGATATTCAGGATCCTTCGAAAGATCATAAGGAAGTAATTTCGTCTGAGCTTAATAAGCTTAGAAAAATTGGAAGTCGTTATGGGGGAAAGTATGCTGATAAACCTCGTATGAATACCCATTATTATCCAAGACCCACTCCACAAGATGTTTTAGTGGAAGAAAGAGATTGGAATCAGACTAATACTAGTTATGAAGGTAATGCCATTTACGAATGGAATCTAGATGGTCTGACTGATATACAGATTAGCATTTTAATTCATAGAATGATGATGTACTCTACTATTTGTAGAGCCACAAGTAGTGGAAATACCGACCCGGTAATATGTAGAATGATTGTCGCAGGATTTACTGGACAATTAAGAGGTTGGTGGGAAAACTTTTTATCCTTAGCTGATAGAGAAGCCATTTATAAGGCCACTACTTCAAGCCCAGGAGTTGATATTTTTGGAAAAGAATTACCAGCAAATAGACCTGATGCGGTTTATACATTAATACTTACCATTATAGAACATTTTAGTGGTAGATTTACCAATGTATATGAAAATATTCGTACCATGTTAAATGGACTTAAGTGTAGACACTTAGGTGAATTTCGATGGTACAAAGATACATTTCTTAGTAGGGTTATGGATTTACCCGAAAGCAATTCTGATCATTGGAAGGCAAAATTTATAGATGGTTTGCCTTATTTGTTTGCAGAAAGAGTAAGGAAAACTCTTAGAGGAAATAATACTCAAATTCCTTATAATGTTTATACGTATGGTACACTTATTGGTGTATGTACAAAGGAAGGATTAAATATGTGTAATGAATTGAGATTAAATCACCAGTTGAAAAAGCAGAGACTAACTGAAAGAAATCAGTTAGGAGATTTTTGCAATCAGTTTGCAATGGAAGATATTCCTTCCTCAAAGAAAAGAAGTGATAAAGGAAAAACTTACCAAAGAAAAGGTAAGAGAAATCGACGAAGGTCAAAAGAAGAGCGTGAAGAACGCAAAAGACATCGGAAAGAAAAAAGATTTGTTAAAAACATATCGAAAAGAGATTTGAAGAATACCAAATGTTATAGATGTGGTAAATTTGGTCATATTGCTCCTAATTGTAAAAAAGAGAAGTTGTAAACTTTGGCGTTAGAATTAGATGATAAGTATAAGGACCAACTCCTTAAGGTTATAGATGAGACATCGGTAGAAGAATATGATAGCAGTTCTTCTGATGTTTATGATTCTGACGATTCTGTGCAATTACTTGATTTTGATAATTCTGATAGTGATACTTGTCATAATTGTGAACCTGGAAGTTGTACTTGTAATATGGATTTTTATAAATTACAATCACAATTTAAAAATTTTGAAATTAAACCTATTAATTCTGATAATATTTTAGAATTATTAAAGGAAGTCAATGATAATAATCTTCGAGAAAAGATTATTACTATGGCCTCCAGTTCTTCAAAATCGGCAGATAAGCCAGTTCAAATTAAAAAGGACATTTTTAATGAAACTCCGTATACTTTTGCAGAAGTGCAAAAAAGGCTTTTACAAAAGAATCAATCAAAAGTTCATAGTCATGATTCTTCTATGGATGATTTAAAAATTGAGGTTGAAAAACTCAAAAATGAAATTAAATCTCTTAAACAAAATCAGATGATTTTAGATCATAGAGTAACCCAGTTAGAAAATTCTAACTGTGAGTTACCTGTTGACATTAAGAAAAAAGGAATTTATATACCCGAGGAAGAAAATGATTTTTCTGAATCTTCTACACAAATTATTTTAAACCCAGAAAATGATACGTTTCTTGGAATGATGCAAATAGTTACTGCACATAAATGGTATGTAAAATGTATTATTTTAATTGATAATAAATTTTCTATAATGGAAACTGCCTTAATAGACAGCGGTGCTGATATTTCTTGTATTCAAGAAGGATTAATTCCAACTAGATATTATCACAAGACTTCGCATAATGTTAAGTCTGCTTCAGGTAATAGAATGCAAATAGAATATAAGTTACCTAATGCTTATATATGTCAACAAAAAGTTTGTATTCCTCATTTCTTTATTATAGTAAAAGATCATTTAAACCCTCAAATCATACTTGGAACCCCTTTTATTCAAGCCATTTACCCATTTACTAGAATAGATGAAAAAGGTTTTGATGCCGTTTATAATGGCAAAAAGATTTATTTTACATTTATTACTGATCGTATTTCTCGTGATATTAATACTTTGATTAATTTGAAACAAAGTCATTTAAATTATTTACAATATGAAATTTATAGCATGACAATAAATGATACATTAAAATCTGCTAAAGTTCAAGAAAAAATTAAATTGATTTCTGAACAATTTGCTGTATCTATTTGTGTTGATCATCCAAGTGCTTTTTGGGATAGGAAAAAACATGTAGTATCTCTTCCATATGAAGATTCTTTCTCTGAAGAGAATATTCCTACAAAATCTCGACCCTGTCAAATGAACGCTGAGTTAGTTGAATTTTGCAAAAAAGAGATTGATAATCTTTTACAAAAGGGTTTGATACAACCTTCTAAATCACCATGGTCATGCACTGCTTTTTATGTTAATAATGCTGCTGAAAAAGAACGGGGTGTGCCTAGATTGGTTATAAACTATAAACCATTAAATAAGGTTTTAAAATGGATTAGATATCCAATTCCTAATAAGAAGGATTTACTCTCTAGATTATATGATGCTAATATATTTTCTAAATTTGATTTAAAATCTGGATACTGGCAAATACAATTGTTTAAAGAGCATACCTATAGAACTGCTTTTAATGTTCCATTTGATCAATACGAGTGGAATGTTATGCCATTTGGTTTGAAAAATGCCCCTTCTGAATTTCAGAAGATTATGAATGATATATTTAATCCTTATATGAATTTTATTATTGTTTATATTGATGATATTCTTATTTTTTCTAAAACATTAGAATTACATTATAAACACTTAGATATTTTTAAGAAAATAGTAATTCAAAATGGTTTAGTCATATCAAAACCAAAAATGAGTTTATTTCAAACAAATGTTAGATTTCTTGGTCATTATATTTGCCAAGGCAAGATCACTCCTATACAAAGATCTATTGACTTTCCATCAAAATTTCCTGATGTTATAACTGATAAAATACAACTACAAAGATTTCTTGGTAATTTAAATTATATTTCTCCATTTTATAAAGATTTATCTCGAGATCTAGCTCCTTTATATGATCGTTTAAAGAAAGGTCATAATTTGCCATGGACTGATAGTCATACTGAATTAGTAAAGAAGGTTAAAGAGAAGGTTAAAACTCTTCCGTGTTTAACTCTTGCTAATCCGTTGTGGAAAAAGATTATAGAAACAGATGCATCTAATATTGGTTTTGGGGGAATTCTTAAACAAATAAATCTCAATGATAAAATTGAATATTTGATTAGATATTATTCAGGCAAGTGGACAGAAGCCCAGAAAAAATATGCCACTGGTGCTCACGAAATGCTTACTATTATTAAATGTGTTTTGAAATTTCAGGATGATTTGTATAATCAGAAGTTCTTGATAAGAACTGACGCTCAGGCAGTAAAGTTTATGTTTAATAAAGATTTTAAACATGATGCTTCGAAAATGATATTTGCTAGATGGCAAGCCCAATTGGCTCCATTTGATTTCGAAATTGAGTATAAAAAGGGAATTGATAATTCTCTTCCTGATTTTTATCTCGTGAATATATACAATGAATAATGTACAATCATTTTCAGAAATAAAGGATAATTATAGTTTATATTGAAAATTTCAAAGGTGTTTGAAAAATGCTAGATTTCATAAAGAACGATGTCAAACACTACTAGAAAATGCTGATAAAAATGCTATAGATGTTAATCAAGTTATTCGAATAATATCTGATTTTGATGATATAATAGAAAATCAGAAGAATTTTGTCACACCCCGCCTTGGGGGGTATGACTGGCACCTGGTGCCCTACTAGGACCTGAACTGCTAGACTACTGAGCCTGAGCACATCTGGTGCCTGGCTGGCTCTAACTCAGATTCAGGGAAACAACGGGCTATATAACGGCTGTAAATACAGCCTCCGGCCGACTAGGCCTATAGCCACCTGTACCTGTACTAGCAGCTAACCAGAAATATATCAATATAAGGGAACCTATGCGGGCCGACAAGGCCACCATGCTGTCTAGTTATCTGTAACTCAACAATGAGATATTGGAAAGCTACGTGACCGGCAAGGACACCACTACTGTCAAGCTATGGCCCCACACGGCCAACATAAAAGAAACAGAAGTACTAACAGCTATACAACTGCATGGCCTCACACGACCGGCTCATCTGACCACAGGGAAAATATATACAGACTGCAAGCCTCTAAGAATACTGATAAGATGGTCGGGACGGGGCCCCGGCCTACCCATGCTGTCAAACAAAAGAAAAGGGATAGACCTCTAGCTACCTAGCTCCGGATGACTGGAGCTGATGACCCTGTGAGCTGGCTGGAATCACGAGATATCGGCCCCTCGTCTATGGGTACCTGTAGGCAAGTAATGCAGCGCCCCAAACGGGCGTCAGTACCACTGGTACTAAGTATGTAAAGCAATAACTGAAAGAAATATCTGAAAGCAACAACGCAACTGATGGAACTGAAATAGGAAGGAATAGACTAACTGACTGGAAATGTAAAACTATGCCTACTCTTAACTGTACTGGAGGGAGTAGGAGTCATACCTGGAGATGTATCGTTCTACTGTCGATCTACTCGTATCTAGTGCAACATGGCATGGAATAACATAACATAACATAACATAGCATACACAAACCTTACCCGGCCCCCATAAGCCGGGAGGTACAGCCAGCACAAAATCTATACCCCTACCCCGGTCATCCCATCTCCTATAATAGCTATAAGCATCCTGTCGGTCCCCTGGGTATGCACTTGGGCTCGCTGAGCCCCTGACTATAACTGTACCTGAGTCCGGAGGACTCCTGAATCAACACCCGGGCGTATCCGCTCGACTGGGGTGTATAAGGGCCGACCAAGACACAATATGGGGAAAACTGGCATCCCATCTTCGTCCCCTGTGGGACGGCATGCCACTCCGTAGAGCGACGTATCCTCGTCCTCTGGCGGACGAGTCGATACAGCTATTAACCCTGGGGCGGTCAGGGATGCTAGGTAATCCAACCCCAAGATAATACAGTGGTCTCAACTAGTAATACTATCTGCATATCCCACATACTGAAGCTAATGATAATAAAGTATTTGTACATACTGTATGCTGAACTAGTGATAGTGATATGTACGTATTTAATACGTGCTGGGACTGATAATAGTATATATATATATAAATATAATCTTCCGCCATACTGTACTGAGTCTAGTGTAGAACAAGATATAGTTCTTCTGCTGGAAATCATTCTGTATAACTGAGTTTCTATGGTAACATGATTTACTATTTCTAACATGCTTTCTAAACTTCATTTTAACCTATCATTCTACTTTTGAGATACCTTACAGGTATTTAAATTGCTTTACTAGGTTTCAACTGAATATGATAATAACCCAACATTCTTTGCTAAATCACATGTTGGACAAGCTGTACCGTTTCTAACACTTGTATCAGAATTTATATCGTGCTAGCAAGTTTCACGCTATACATAACATGATGCTTCTAATATCGTACCAACATTCGTAATAAACATAACACACGACTTCTGAACATTCTACTGGCCTTTGAACTACTTTACTATACCAAGATCACTAACTTGCCGAGGAAACTAGCTTTACATACCTTCGCTTCTGATTTCCCGACTAACTGGCGTAGCTTGGTCAGTATTTCAGCTATTCCTCCCAACTGCATTCATATATATATCAATCTGTACTAAATACAACTTTATTCTGACGGACGACATCACTTTCGACATAATTATAGCCTAAACTTAGGCTTATCGAAAGACGGTCAAAAACTCGTCATTTTTCAGAAGTCCAGAAGGGAGAAATACTCACTTCACAGCTAGAAACACATAGACACTAGTTTGGAGCAATTCCACTTACCTTAGTCTGGTAGCTCGACGATTCGTCGGCCGTATTTCGCGAAACTAAATCCATAGAAATGCTCTCTGCTGCTAACTACCTCGGTATTTGAGGTTAATTTGAGTTTGGACAACGTTTGGCAGCGTAATCGAACGATTATATGTTAACCTCCTTCGTCCCTCTCTGTTTTCCTACGTTCTCTGGAAATTTTTTATAAGTTTTAATGGATTAAAACCGAAGTGGGGCTTTATATACTTGGGCCTGGACAAGGCCAACGTGTCACGGAGCCAACGCGGAGGCTCCACCTCCGTGACACGTTGCCATCGCGGAGGGGCTCTTCCTTGGCTCCTTCCGCGATGGTTCGACAGGTTTCTCGTTCGATCTTTTTCTCGGGCCTTTCTTTAGCACGTATGGCCTTCAAATATGCTTAACCAACGCACGAATAGGCCATCTAGGTGCCGGAAATCTTACGGGGTATAACAAATTTGATAAGAATGGTAGAAGATATTTATATATCAAATCATTCAGCAAGTTTAGGATGACTAATAAAGGTTGTTTTATATGTGCTAATAAAATTTGTTTTAGTTGTAGCATGAGGCCACAATGGTCAGGGTTGCATGCTCCTGATAGAGGAAGAGGACGAGGAAATAGAGGAAGAACAAGAACAAGTTATACAAGTCAAAGTGGAAGTAATAGCTCCACTAATACTCCAAGATATGAGAACCCTGTAATACAAAGGGGTGGAAAAACATTGATAAATGAGAAGATTTCTCAAGAAAGAGGAGAATCCTCAAACTCTATAAAATTAGAGGATATTCCGAAAGACAGTTCCTTATACGAACATTTGCAGGCATATTTAGCCTCACAGCAGCCAAAGCAAAGTGATACATATGCAAAAATGGCTCAAGATGACTCTGATGATATAAAGAGTTATGAAAAATTGCCAAAAAAGGAAATTATATTTCTTATAGATAATCAGGCAATTCAATGGCAAAATGATCCATGACGTATACTGCAAAGATATTTGACAGATAATTTATATTTTCCAGGTGAGTCATACAAAACCCGATCATATTATGAAAATATCTTGATTTCTACTGAAAGTGCTGAATTTCAGCATTTCAAAGGATTCATTGTTACTGATGAAGTTTATAACTTCTCGAAAATGATTATAAAAAAGGTTATATCCATTGAAGAATGGGGGATTTCCTCAATGAAAGAAAGACAGGTGATTCTTAATAAAGTAAGAATCAATTATACTTACTGGGATTATATCCAAGCTTTTAAAACAGTTTTGATTTATGACGATGATAAGCATAAACATACTTAGTTTATAAAAGTATGTGCAAAAATATTTTCGGGTAATGTCCCAAATTGGTTCCTAAATTGGTGGACCTATCATGGACCTACAGTTGATATTCTACCATCACCATTTAAAGAATTATACAACGAATGGGTACAAGTATCTCCTGAAGTGGATGCTCTATTCAGGGAAAATCATGTCGGTTGGCCAAAAAAAATTGGTCAAGTCTATTTCTTTTTGGAATTCTCAATCCCATGGATCCATAAATGGACTCCAGAATTCGGATATACCGAAGAACAAATCCCATGTTTATATAGAGTTTATTATAATAATTTCTGAGATAAATTATTGAAAAAGGATCCAAGCACAGGGCAGTTATATGGTCAAAGTCTTATAGACTTAATTTCTCAAACAATTAAGACTTATAAGTCCAGAACCAAGACTATATTTGTGGAGGATAATTCTATCAAGTATATGGCTCGAAAAATCAATTTTCAAGAAGGTGATAAAGAAGAGTATATAGCTCAATATTTGGATCAAATAAGAAAAAATTTGATGGAAACCATTGAGCAGATTGCAGATAAATCTGATACTTCGATGAAGCGTAATAACAGTCAGGTCAATGATAGTGATGACTACTTGAGTTTTATACAAGAACTCAATGATTCGCAAGAACAAGAATCACATGATCCAGAGATAACTGTAAATCAGGCAGAAGAATTTCTGCGAAATTTATCAAAGAAAGAAGGAAAGAAACCGATGGAATAAAATTGAAGACCCCACAGTTCATATTCGGTGGGATCGATGATAAAAATGACAAAGATAGTTGTCACTGTGTAAATAGTAAAGTTGTCACTGTTCATTGATAAATGAACAGTATTTTACTGTAGATTGTCACTGTTCATTGATGTTTGAACAGTATTTTCATTTTCTATATAAGAAGGCATTTGCCTTAGCTTTTAGGTAGAAGTTTTTAGTCTTTGTGAAAAAGGTTTTCTCTAGCCTCTCTCTAGTCTCTCCCTAGAAGAGAAGTTTTTGTAATAGAAGTGTTGTAAAGTTTTAATAAGAAGAAAAAGAAAATCGTCTATCTCCTCGACACAACTCTGGTGTTGACAGGTACTTTATTTCTCTTTCTTTTATTTCTTTTATTTGCATAAGTCGGATGATATCCGGCTAAGTTTTCTCTCTATATTGAATACTTACTTATCAATTACATACCAGTTTTGTCCTAGGCTCTGATACCAATTTTCACCAGGATCCAGAAAGGCTGGCGGTAGTCCGCACGGCTTCTCCAGAACTAGGCTAAATTAATATCCTTAAACAAGGATTAAAATAGAGAGATTCAGGCTTAAAAACTCATAACCTTGTTTATATAACCTCAAGCCATATTTGGTTGAATCTTAACTGTATGGTCAAACTTTTACCCAAGTAAGAGGCCTGTCAGATATACAAATACTGTAGAATTTCGAGACCATGTGTCTAGGACATCCCGAAGGATTCAGTGGGATATAATCGCCCTTAAAACATAACAACAAATCGGGCTTCTCACCACACGCTAGACGTAGCCACTAAGGCGAATCTGAAATTCTACAGTACTTGCATCGACTGTACCACCATCTCGGAACCAAGCTAAGCATTCAAACAGCATTGGTTGAAGTCATATAGTATTGGTTAATTATCTTTATGAATGAATCTCTGAATTTTAATAGGCCTAATTCATCATCAATATGCAATTAATAAGCTTGTATTCAATATAGAGAGAAAACTTAGCCGGATATCATCCGACTTATGCAAATAAAAGAAATAAAAGAAAGAGAAATAAAGTACCTATCAACACCAGAGTTGTGTCCAGGAGATGGACGATTTTCTTTTTCTTCTTATTAAAACTTTACAACACTTCTATTACAAAAACTTCTCTTCTAGGGAGAGACTAGAGAGAGGCTAGAGAAAACCTTTTTCACAAAGACTAAAAACTTCTACCTAAAAGCTAAGGCAAATGCCTTCTTATATAGAAAATGAAAATACTGTTCAAACATCAATGAACAGTGACAATCTACAGTAAAATATTGTTCATTTATCAATGAACAGTGACAACTTTACTATTTACACAATGACAACTATCTTTGTCATTTTTATCATCGATCCCACCGAATATGAACTGTGGGGTCTTCAATTTTATTTCATCGGTTTCTTTCCTTCTTTCTTTGATAAATTTCGCAGAAATTCTTCTGACTGATTTACAGTTATCTCTGGATCATGTGATTCTTGTTCTTGCGAATCATTGAGTTCTTGTATAAAACTCAAGTAGTCATCACTATCATTGACCTGGCTGTTATTACTCTTCATCGAAGTATCAAATTTATCTGCAATCTGCTCAATGGTTTCCATCAAATTTTTTCTTATTTGATCCAAATATTGAGCTATATACTCTTCCTTATCACCTTCTTGAAAATTGATTTTTCGAGCCATATACTTGATAGAATTATCCTCCACAAATATAGTCTTGGTTCTGGACTTATAAGTCTTAATTGTTTGAGAAATTAAGTCTATAAGACTTTGACCATATAACTGCCCTATGCTTGGATCCTTTTTCAATAATTTATCCCAGAAATTATTATAATAAACATTGTATAAACATGGGATCTGTTCTTCGGTATATCCAAATTCTGGAGTCCATTTATGGATCCATGGGATTGAGAATTCCAAAAAGAAATAGACTTGACCAATTTTTTCTGGCCAACCGACATGATTTTCCCTGAATAGAGCATCCACTTCAGGAGATACTTGTACCCATTCGTTGTATAATTCTTTGAATGGTGATGGTAGAATATCAACTGTAGGTCCATGATAGGTCCACCAATTTAGGAACCAATTTGGGACATTACCCGAAAATATTTTTGCACATACTTTTATAAACCAAGTATGTTTATGCTTATCATCGTCATAAATCAAAACTGTTTTAAAAGCTTGGATATAATCCCAGTAAGTATAATTGATTCTTACTTTATTAAGAATCACCTGTCTTTCTTTCATTGAGGAAATCCCCCATTCTTCAATGGATATAACCTTTTTTATAATCATTTTCGAGAAGTTATAAACTTCATCAGTAACATTGAATCCTTCGAAATGCTGAAATTCAGCACTTTCAGTAGAAATCAAGATATTTTCATAATATGATCGGGTTTTGTATGACTCACTCGGAAAATATAAATTATCTGTCAAATATCTTTGCAGTATACGTCATGGATCATTTTGCCATTGAATTGTCTGATTATCTACAAGAAATATAATTTCCTTTTTTGGCAATTTTTCATAACTTTTTATATCATCAGAGTCATCTTGAGCCATTTTTGCATATGTATCACTATGTTTTGGCTGCTGTGAGGCTAAATATGCCTGCAAATGTTCGTATAAGGAACTGTCTTTCGGAATATCCTCTAATTTTATAGAGTTTGAGGATTCTCCTCTTTCTTGAGAAATCTTCTCATTTATCAATGTTTTTCCACCCCATTGTATTACAGGGTTCTCATATCTTGGAGTATTAGTGGAGCTATTACTTCCACTTTGACTTGTATAACTTGTTCTTGTTCTTCCTCTATTTCCTCGTCCTCTTCCTCTATCAGGAGCATGCAACCCTGGTCATTGTGGCCTCATGCTACAACTAAAACAAATTTTATTAGCACATATAAAACAACCTTTATTAGTCATCCTAAACTTGCTAATGATTTGATATATAAATATCTTCTACCATTCTTATCAAATTCTTCATATTTGCCTTAGTGGCTACGTCTAGCGTGTGGTGAGAAGCCCGATTTGTTGTTATGTTTTAAGGGCGATTATATCCCACTGAATTCTTCGGGATGTCGTAGACACATGGTCTCGAAATTCTACAGTATTTGTATATCTGACAGGCCTCTTGCTTGGGTAAAAGTTTGACCATACAGTTAAGATTCAACCAAATATGGCTTGAGGTTATATAAACAAGGTTATGAGTTTTTATGCCTGAATCACTCTATTTTAATCCTTGTTTAAGGATATTAATTTAGCCTAGTTCTGGAGAAGCCGTGCGGAATACTGCCAGCCTTTCTGGATCCTGGTGAAAAATTGGTATCTTATTATTATTATTATTATTATTACTATTATTATTATTATTATTATAATAATAATAATAGTAATAATAATAATAATAGTAATAATAGTAATAATAATAGTAATAACAATAGTTATACAAATGTTTATGTGAGTATTTTAGGAGAGCACATTCTCTCCCTACATGAGAAGATCGACAGTTTATATACAGAATTCAAGAAGGAAAGGATAGTCGAAGGAAAAGAGGTTGCACCTAAAGCTACTCCTAGTATCCAACCCCCTCCAGAGGTGAGGGACTTTAGATTTGGTAATATGGCTGATCTAGAAACCCTATTGGAAAAGAAGTTTAAAAGATTAAATCTCCAGCCTTTGAATATAGAAGAAGGACCTTCTAAAGACAGATGGAATGATATTCCAAAGGATGAGATTAATAAAATCTCAGAAAAGCATGTTAGGAAGCCAGTACAAAGGATGTACTATTATCCTAGACTGACTCCTCAAGATGTTTTATTAGAAGAACAAGAAACATATATCTCTAACAGTTATAGTGGAAATGAGATATATGAATGGAATATTGATGGTTATACCGACAGACAAATTTATACGCTGATGCATAGAATTTTAATGTTCAGTACTGTTTGAAAGCAAATGGTAATACTGAAAACAAGACTGCTAATATGATTATAGCAGGATTTACAGGTCAACTTAAAGGTTGGTGGGATAATTATCTCACTGAAACCCAGAGAATGGCAATTCTAAATGCTGTCAAAAGAGAAGGAGATACATCGGAACCCAATATAGTATACTCTCTAATCCTTACAATTATAGAACATTTTTCTGGAAGGTGGTCAGATAATAGCGAGACTATTAGGACTATGCTCCAAAACCTTAGGTGCAAAACTTTAACATCTTTCAGATGGTATAAGGATGTGTTTTTATCAAGAGTAATGGAACTCCCTGAGTGTAATAACCCTCATTGGAAATCCAAATTCATAGATGGACTCCCTACCTTATTTGCAGAAAGGGTTAGGAAAGCCCTTAGGGGAGATAGAGTTAGTATAAATTATGAAGATTATACGTATGGAAAATTAATAAGTGTTTGTACACAGGAAGGACTATCTCTTTGCAATGAGATAAAGTTGAAACAACAGGTGAAAAGATATCATCTTAATGAAAAGCGCCAATTGGGTGAGTTTTGTGAGCAATTTGCAATTGATATGCCAGGAACTTCCAAAAAGACTCATAGGCAAAAAGGAAGTAAAGAAAAGGAAGAAAAGTACAAAAGAAGGTCTTATAGACCAGGAAGAAAAGAAAAACGATTGGAGAAACGGGAAAAGAGGAAAAAGAATTTTAAGGAATCAAACTTCTGGAAAAATAAGAAACCAGATGTTTGTTATAAATGTGGAAGAATTGGACACTATGCAAAAGATTGCAAAGTCAGAGATAGGATTAAGAGTCTTGACCTAGAAGATAATATCAAAGATTCTTTATGTAAGATTTTATTAAACTCCTCACCAGAAAATTCTGGGGATGAACATTCAGATATTGAATCTTCAACAAGTGAAGATTTAAAGGTTCTCCATGATGAAGATTATATAAGTTCATCAGAAGAAGACTGTTTACCGTGTCAAATTGAACAACCTTGCGAAAATAAGGACGAGGAGGATGAATTCTATCAACTATACTCTCAGTTTAGAGATTTGAATATAAATGTGCTGACAAGTGATAACTTGGTAGAGATTCTGAAAGCAATTGATGATCCCAATTTAAGAT
The DNA here is from genome assembly GCA_035772735.1 of Datura wrightii. Classification (NCBI taxonomy): domain Eukaryota; kingdom Viridiplantae; phylum Streptophyta; class Magnoliopsida; order Solanales; family Solanaceae; genus Datura; species Datura wrightii. Next base: position 107,461,113 of record JASDFA010000007.1, read on the forward strand.
CTCAGATTATTGATAAGATTGGAAGTACCCAAGCTTCTACTAGTAATACCAATACTTTAAAGGGAATTACCTCTCCAAATAAAGGTTATACCATGACTGAGGTAATTAGGCAACTCAAAGGAAGGTCTCAGAAGAATGATATGCCTACTACAATTCAAGATCTGGCAGATGAAGTTGGAAATCTCAAAAAGGAAATTTCTTCTCTTAAAAGTCATAATATGGCTCTTGATGAAAGAATTGCTTTAATAGAAGCACAGGAAGTTTATAAACATCCTGGAAAACAAGTTTTAAATGAAAGTTTTCCCATTATTTCAAAAAAATTTCAAAATGATTTTCAAGAAATACCTCCTGAAGAAAAAGATTCCTTTTTAGAAACTATTGAATTAATTACAGCTCATAAACCCGTCGCAAAAATTACTATTCTCATTGATTATAATTTAAAAAAAGATTTTTCTGCTTTAATTGACAGTGGAGCGGATTTAAATTGTATACAGGAAGGGCTAATACCTTCCAAATATTTTCATAAAACTACTCATAGTCTCAGAAATGCTAGTGGACAAAAAATGAGTATTAATTATAAATTACCCAAAGCTTATATTTGTACAAATAATATTTGTATTGCAGAGTCTTTTGTACTTGTCAAAAACATCTCAAATGAGGTAATATTAGGTATGCCTTTTTTATGGCACATTTATCCAATTACCAGATGAGATGAAACCGGAATAACTGGTACTTTTGAAAAGAAAGAAATAAGAATTGATTTTATATCACAACCTTTTTCTAAATATGTTAATAATATTAAGGATATGATTTCTTCAAAAATAAAGCAAATTGATTTTTTTAAAAATGAGATTTGTAGTATTACTATAGAAGAAACTCTTCAAAACTCTAAAATAAAAGAAAAAATTGAGAATTTGAGAAACTAGTTTTCTTTACAAATTTGTGGAGATCACCCGAATATATTTTGGGAAAAGGAAAAAGCATGTGGTAAGTCTTCCTTATGAGGAAAATTTTTCTGAGGATAATATTCCTACTAAAGCAAGGTCATGCCAAATGAATTCAGAATATCTGAATTTATGTAAAAAAGAAATTGATAATTTGCTTCAAAAGACCCTCAAAGTCGCAATGGTCATGTACTGCCTTATATGTTAATAAACAAGCAGAGCAGGAAAGAGGGGTACCAAGATTGGTAATAAATTATAAACCCCTAAATAAAGTTCTAAAATGGATCAGATATCCAATTCCTAATAAAAAGGATTTATTGTATAGATTGCATGATGCTATCATATTTTCAAAATTTGATTTAAAGTCAGGATATTGGCAAATCCAAATTGCTGAAAAAGATAGATACAAAACAGTTTTTAATGTTCCAATGGGACAATACGAATGGAATGTTATGCCATTCGGATTAAAAAATACCCCATCAGAATTTCAAAAAATCATGAATGATATTTTTAATCCTTTTAACAATTTTATTATTGTTTATATAGATGATATTCTTGTATTTTCTAAAACTTTAGAGATGCATTTTAAACATCTTGATTTATTTAAGAAAATCATTATTCAAAATGGTTTGGTGATATCTAAACCAAAAATGCATATTTTCCAGACAAATGTCAGATTTTTAGGTCATATTATAGAAAAAGGGAAAAATTATTCCTATTCATAGAAGTATTGAATTTGCATCAAAATTCTCTGATGAGATTACTGATAAAACCCAGCTTCAAAGATTTCTTGGAAGTTTGAATTATATTTCACCTTTTATAAAGGATTTATCCAAAGATACATCGATATTATATGATCGTCTAAAGAAAAACCCTAAAGCCTGGACTGCAAATCATACAAAAGCAGTAAAAAATATAAAAGCTAAGGTTAATAACCTACCATGCCTTACTTTGGCAAACCCAAATTGGAAAAAAATTGTAGAAACAGATGCCTCTGATATTGGCTATGGGGGAATTTTAAAACAAATCTCCCCAAATACGAAACAAGAATATCTTGTTCAATTCTATTCTGGAAAATGGACTAATAGTCAAAAGAATTATGCTACAGTAGCTAAAGAGATTTTAGCTAGAGTTAAATGTGTATTGAAATTTCAAGGAGATTTATACAACCAAAAGTTTGTTATAAAAACTGATTGTCAAGCGGCAAGATTTATCTTTAATAAAGATGTTAAACATGATGTTTCTAAGCAAATGTTTGCAAGGTGGCAAGCTTTATTAGCCCCTTTTGATTTTAATATACAATATAAAAAAGGTACAGATAATAGTCCGCCTGATTTTCTCACTAGAGAATATATCAACTAATAGCTTTGTTTTTGTAACAGATTATGCGACCACAAGGTGGTTTCCCTTCCTCTAATAGAGGAAGAGGTAGAGGAAGAGGAGGAGCTCAAATAAGCAGAGATAATATTCTTGCTCAAATTGGAAATCAAAGGTTAATAGCCGCAAATATTACAACCACTTCTACTAGAGCAAGCACTTCGACTGGAATATCTGGAGTAAGTGCAAACAACCAATTATACCAATAATTTCTGGATTTTATACAATCCCAGCAGCCATAGAGAGATGCTTCACCTTCATACTCTGCAGTAACAAACGAAGAAATTAGTGAAGCTGCAGAAGTATATGAAAAAAATGAAAAAACAGAGGTAATATTCCTCCTAGAACCAAGGGATTTGCAATGGAAAGATGACCCTTGGCAGATAATGCAAAGATACTGTGATACAACATCATATGTTGTCCCTACCTACAAATATCGTATGCACTATGAGAGCATACTCTCATCTATGGGGTCTGTTGAATTCCAACATTTTTACCCCGCCAATACTAGAAAAGTTTATAACTTTTCAAAGTTCATTATAAAGAAGATTGTTACCCCAGAAGAATGGGGAATAAGCACAATGAAAGATAGAGAATATACTCACCAAGAACAACAGGTAAAAGTAAAGTTCAATTATTGGGACTACATTGATGGCTTTAATAAAGCTCTGTTATATGAGAATGCTAATAAGAAGCATTCATGGTTTATAAAAATCTGTTCTAATAATTTCAAGAACCAAATACCAAATTGGTTTGGAAAATGGTGGACTTTATATGGATCCAGTATCAACATTTTGCCAGAAGAGTTCAAGAACTTATATGTTGAATGGGTGGATATTTCACCCAGATTAATGAAGTTACAACAAGAAGATATATATTTTGAGGGAATATCCTCAATGTATTTCTTTATTGAATTTTCGCTTCCGTGGATCATGAAATGGACAATTGAAGTTCAAAACACGGAAGAAGGATTTTCATGTCTGAAAAGAATTTTTTATACAAAATTCTGGAGTAAATTACTCCACAATGATGCGGAAGGAAAAATCCCTGGACAGGAGTTGATAGACTCTATCAAAAATTCCATTGAAACAGGGAAAAAACAATCTCAGATGATATCTGATAAGGAAGAAATGAGCCCCTTTAAACAAATTTTCAGAAAATTAAAAATGAAAAAGGGAGCGATTTCCAAAACAGAATTGATTGCTTCATACATGCAAAATGTTAAGAAAAACTTGGCAAAAAATTTAGGGATGGAATTTCCAGACAATATGTCCATAACCACTTCTTCAAATGAAGATGACGAAAAATGTCTAGCAGGAGAATCCCAGAGTGTGCATAGCACTGAGAAGATGAACATAGAATCATTTCTCCGGCAATTCAAAAATCAGTCGGAAGAATCTTCCACGTCAAGAGAAGGACAAATGAAAAAATAAAAGAAGAAGAAGACAATGACAATCAGCTTTTATAAAAGTTGAAAATATCTATAGCCTTTAATAAAGCATTAGGACCCCATGTCGGCCCAATTATTTAATATGACGTAAGCAATGACGTATTTTATTTGGTTCTTTCTTATTGATCTGTCTATATAAGGATCAATTTTGTTTAAGAAGAGGCAGGCTTCAGACAACCATGCTTTGTATTCTTCAATCCTCTCTCTTGTAAATTTCTTTTCTGAAATAAAAAGCTGTTAATCTGATCTCTCTATTTCTGCAATTGGAGTCTACGTACAAGGTATTAATTTTCTTATCTTGAATATTTAAAATCTTTTAATATCGGATTAGCCTAAATGATAGGCTAAACACCTGTGTTGTTTATAGACTAACCATAATTGCAACTTGCTCAATTTAAACAAAAAATGAAAGGTTATTTAGTCGAAAATCGTTATTGATACGACTTGATTTTTGAAATGAGATGTGAAAATTATTATATACTAATGATGAAATATATATTTATATATTATATTAGTATATTTTGTCAAATAAAATTGCTAAAATTTGCCCTGAAAATTATTTTTTTTAAAAAAATAATTTTACTCTACTCCGTTAGAAATTAAAGAAGCTTAAATAATTATTTAAAATTATGAAAGGTCAATATTGAATATCAATAACAATTATTCTATCTAAATTATCAAAAAATTCACATACAATATTTGAGTCGACACTAAATTACTACATTACATTTATCATGATTCATGATAAATAAATATTTAACAACATACTTATAAATGAATAGATGTAGAAGTTAGAATCTAGATTTGATAATTTTTTTTCTTTATGTTCTATTTTACTAACAATTATAGGTGGACCCATTCATGAGTTTGTTTTAGCCTTATTTTAAATAATTATTATTTTAAATCTATATACAATTAGCAATTAAATTTTCTTTGTATGTTATTTTTAACTAAATATATTGTGTTTTAATCTTGATTATAATTAAATTATATATTTTAGAAATTTATTATATATCTAAAATTTAATGAGTAGCTTAATTTTTTTCATTTTAAATTCTCACATAATATTTTCTCATCTCAAATTCAAATAAGTGTTTAACTTATTTTTAATCTGATATTTTTATTTGTTTCCTTATTACAGTTAATGTATTATTCTTTACATAATATTATTACATTGTCATGTATTTTTTAATTAGCATATCACTTTAACTTGGTGTTTACATTTTATCCCTTGCTTAATTTTTAAATACAATACTATGTAAATATGAATTTTCTTACTCCTTATAATTTAAAATAAAATAGTGACATAATTTAAATATATCAATTTATTTGAATAAAAGCATGAACCCATCAAAATCATGTGATTATTTTTCCTAATCATCTTATAACCAAATTCTAAATATGTGCCTTCTTTGCCTTTCAATGTTTGAGATGGAGGCTTCAAAATATCTGCATGATTAATATATTTTGTTCAGCTACATCTTCAATATTATATCAAACACTAATAATTAATTTAACGATTTTTCAACAGAAAATTGAAATAAAAATATGTTCTCCGACAAATAAATTCAAAGCCCGATAAGCAATATGATCGACTCCATCAATAAAATTAATTTTCATTCCAAGAAAAGTTCTCATATATATAATTTTTTATAATTTCAAGATAATTATCAAGTATTAATAAGTTTGTGATAATTTCAAGATAATTATCAAATTGTATATCATGTACGCATGCATATGAGAAAAAACAGTCACATTAAGTTTTTAACTAAAAAAATTATTTCTTCTTTCTAGTTCTACTTCATATTACTATTATTTTATCTTTTTCAAAATGGTTACAATTAGGAGAAATACACCAACAAATAAATAACTCTATATTAATAATATCATTTTTAAAATTAAAGTTAGTGTACTTGAAGTGTGCTACTTTAATTTCAATGACAGAAGTAAAAAAAATAAAATCAAGTATGTAAAGGAGATTTATAAAGAAGAAAACTCACAATATAATTTATCTGGAAGATGATAAAAAGTTCAAAACTGAATAGTAACCTATGCAAAAAAAAGGCAAAAAAAATAATACAAATTAGCTATTCCGTAATTACAACACATCCAACAAAGCTCCAATTTTAAATAAAAACTTCTAATGAAAGGGATCAAACCCAAAATGTCTTAAACAAAAAAGTAGTGACAATGGCAGACCATAATTCAACTTAAAAATAATATTAAATTATATTTTATTAAGTTCTTATCTCATCATACTAAATATACCCCATATCATGTGTAAACGGAGAAAAGAAAAACCTCTCATTTGTAAAGAAAACCTCACTGAAAGCAGAATATTATAAGAAAAATAACGTAAGGTATATATATATATGGGGCAGAATCTGCAAATACTCAAAATAAAGCAGGTATACAATCGACATACATGTTTATTAACACGAAAGGCAGAAATATTATTTTTAAAGGAAAATTGCCTGTTGTCGAGAGGCAAGCAAACAATAAAACTCGAATACAACAAATGAAATCTCAAAGTATGTCTTAAGGACTTAAACTTAGGAACATCTTAACGAGAGTTGAGTGGAATTACTCTAAACTCTCATCTAGAGCTCAACTAAGCCTAGAATCGACTTAAGCTTCGACTTAAATAATAATAATAATAATAATAATAATAATAATAAAATTAAACAATGCATAATCCCTAAAGCAGAACTAAACATAATATCCCAGAACTAACAGCTTAAGCTCACATCAGGCACACAAATAAAGAAATATTTGCAACCGAATCCTCCATTTTTTATACATAGCGACTAGAATTGTTCTAAGATTTATCATATGTATATACTTAATCCCAAACTTATTTAAAACTTAGACAAAAAGGCGTACTAAATTGACAACTAATAAGACACTTAAATAGCACATAAAGGGAAAAAGGAGAGGGGAATTTGTTTAAGTATTTCAAGGAGAAAGAAGGTTTAGGAAAGTAAATACCATAAATATTCACTTCCTAGCCCACAATGCTCACATGAGCATCCCTTTCCTTTGCACTTATAATCAAATAACCATTCCATAGTGCACAGTAAATAACATGCCAAGTAACAAACAGTAATAAATTAGCATAAAAATCATAATGCAAAAATAAACGCTAATCTCAAAGATACAGGGCAAAATGATAGAGCATTTCTTACACTCAATCAACCCAGACTCAAGCCCAACCAAAATAGTGTATTTCGAAACGACTCTACGAGCCCAAAGTTTGAGAAAAGCAAACAGAAAACAAAAAGGGGTGAAAAAATTATAGTATTTGGATGAGGATGAACACTATAAGCGAAGAAGTATTCATCCTTTATCCATACTCTTAATCAAACAAAACCAACGATAACATAATGACTAGTACTCGACATACACGAGTACGCGAGGCACATGGAGCTCGAGATAGCAAGCAAATATGAAAAGAATACACAAACACACTTATTCGCTGATAGCATTAGTGAAACAGAGAAATAATTTGAAAAAGAAGATACCTGATATTAGGCAGTGAACTGGAGCAACAGTGGTTGAGGACTTTCACCTGATAATCTTTAACACCTAACGAGACTCGAATCTCAAAGAGGAAGATCGAAGAAAAATACAATGGGAAGAAAACCTTATGTTAAACTTTTTTTTTTTTTTGAACAGAATCTCACTCTTCTTCTTTCTTAAATTAAAGCTTCAAAAATCTCCCTAACCTCTTAACCAGTGAGTGAAGGATTCTATATATAGACTCCCACAACTAGGGTTTGCGGATTCAAAAACGCGAATTTAAAATCCGAATTCAAACAAAAACGAGCTGGCATTCGTACAAAATTTTATCCAATTTTGAAAGAAAGGGAAAACAAAAATAAATAAAAAAAGAGAAGGAATATCTTTCCGTTAGGGGCGAGGACACGCTCTACCTGAAGGAGACACATCCGAAAACGAGAAGTGATTCAAGATCACCTCAGTTGCTGGGTAGGATGAGGCGTCGTTTGATGTTGCTGTGAAAAAAGAAGGTGTCGTTTAGTGTGGAGAAGAGAGGATAGAGTTAGAATATGGGAATAACAAGGAGTGGGCCGGGTTGAGGGTTTATTTGAACTGGACCAATCCGATTTATGAGTGGATCGTAGGGTTTGGTCAATTCTTTTGGGTCGGGGCTTGGGTTAAAACAAAAAGGGCTGATTATATAAATGTAGAGGTGCAATAAAGATGAAACTTATTTGCAGGCATGATAAAAAATATTAAGATTATAGCCACATTGAATTAAATTATAGTAAACGCAAATAACTAAAGTGATTGACAAGTTAAAATAAAAATCAAGGAAAATTATTTACCTCAATTAATTAATAAGGCTTCTCATCTTAACAAAATAAAAAATAATAATAATAATAATAATAATAATAACTAAAATTATTATCATATAGACTAACAATAATTGCAACTTGCTCAATTTAAACAAAAAATGAAAGGTTATTTAGTCGAAAATCGTTATTGATACGATTTGATTTTTGAAATGAAATGTAAAAATTATTATATACTAATGATGAAATATATATTTATATATATTATATTAGTATATTTTATCAAATAAAATTGCTAAAATTTTCCCCGAAAATTATTTTTTTTTAAAAATTAATTTTACTCTACTCCGTTAGAGATTAAAGAAGCTTGAATAATTATTTAAGATTGTGAAGGGTCAAAATTGAGTATCAATAACAATTATTCTGTCCAAATTATCAAAAAATTCACATACAATATTTGAGTCGACACTAAATTACTACATTACATTTATCATGATTCATGATAAATAAATATTTAACTACATACTTATAAATGAATAGATGTAGAAGTTAGAATCTAGATTTGATAATTTTTTTTCTTTATGTCCTATTTTATTAACAATTATAGGTGGACCCATTCATGAGTTTGTTTTAGCCTTATTTTAAATAATTATTATTTTAAATCTATATACAATTAGCAATTAAATTTTCTTTGTATGTTATTTTTAACAAAATATATTGTGTTTTAATCTTGATTATAATTAAATTATATATTTTAGAAATTTATTATATCTCTAAAATTTAATGAGTAGCTTAATTTTTTCATTTTAAATTCTCACATAATATTTTCTCATCTCAAATTCATATAAGTGTTTAACTTATTTTTAATCTGATATTTTTATTTGCTTCCTTATTACAGTTATTGTATTATTCTCTACATAATATTATTACATTGTCATGTATTTTTTAATTAGCATATCACTTTAACTTGGTGTTTACATTTTATCCATTACTTAATTTTTAAATACAATACTATGTAAATATGAATTTTCTTACTCCTTACAATTTAAAATAAAATAGTGACATAATTTAAATATATCAATTTATTTGAATAAAAGCATGAACCCATCAAAATCATGTGATTATTTTTCCTAATCATCTTATAACCAAGTTCTAAATATGTGCCTTTTTTGCCTTTTAATATTTGAGATGGAGCTTTCAAAATATCTGCATGATTAATATATTTTGTTCAGCTACACCTTCAATATTCTATCAAACACTAATAATTAATTTAACGATTTTTCAACAGAAAATTAAAATAAAAATATGCTCTCCGACAAATAAATTCAAAGCCCGATAAGCAATTTGATCGACTCCATCAATAAAATTGATTTCCATTCAAGAAAAGTTCTCATATATATAATTTTTTATAATTTAAAGATAATTATCAAGTATTAATAAGTCTGTGATAATTTCAAGATAATTATCAAATTGTATATCCTGTACGCATGCATATGAAGAAAAACAGTCACATTAAGTTTTAAATTAAAAAAGTTATTTCTTCTTTCTAGTTCTACTTCATATTACTATTATTTTTATCTTTTTCAAAATGGTTACAATTAGGAGAAAACACCAACAAATAAATAACTCTATATTAACAATATCATTTTTAAAATTAAAGTTAGTGTACTTGAAGTGTGCTACTTTAATTTTAATGACAGAAGTAAAAAAAATAAAATCAAGTATGTAAAGGAGATTTATAAAGAAGAAAACTTACAATATAATTTATCTAGAAGATCGATAAAAAGTTCAAAACTGAGTAGTAACCTGTGAAAAAAAAAAGGCAAAAAAAATAATACAAATTAGAAAATAAAACATTATATCACATGTTAAAAGAAACTGCATATTCATCAATATATTTTCTGTGATATATATTATGTGTGATAATGCATGAGGGAAATGAAAAATGGGGAGGTTAGGCATACGTCGGTGAGAGCTTTGATATTGGTTTAGGTTAGTTAATCTTTTTTGGTCTTCTTCTTTCTTTTTAATTAAAGATAAAGTGAAGAAATTACAGATATCTAAAATTGTAAATATTAAATATAAATTTTGAACTTTTTATTTTGAATTACTTGTATATTGTTGTTTTCTTAAAATATTGACTCTTTTTAAAATGATATATATTTTAATTTTAAAATACCTAAAATTACACTAAAGTGGGTAAATCACTAAGCAGTTGTTATAAGAACTCCTATTATTACGAAATCAATTATTTAAGATATTATCTTTTTTTTCGTTTTTTAATATAAAAAGTGTGCTTATCATAAATAATGATGGTTTATTTTAAAATAAATAGAATTAAATTACTAAAATAACGGTGACAACAAAAATATTTTAAAATATGTTTATCATATTTAAAAGGAGGTACTTTCACTATTAATAAAGCAAAAAAGAAATATTAACCATTTTGGATAGTTATTGGCAATGCAGATGATTGTGAACTGCATGAGTATGTGTGAATTTGTGGGGGTAGTAGGGATAAGGTATCCTCTAGGTTAGTTTTTTTTTAAAAATAAAAAATCGTTCGTTTCTTTTCTTTTTTTCTAATTTCAGATTTTTTGAACCTTTATCTTAAAAAGTGTCATTTGACTTTTAATGTTATCTTTTCACTTAGATATATATATAGATATAGTCATATAGATAGATATATAAATATAAATATAGGTAGATCCAAATATATATTTTATGCTAACAATAAAATTAAAATATAAAGGTTAAATAAAAATTAAATAGCTAGAATTTTATTAAATAATATAGCTATATTTAAATAAAAATTAAATATAGCTATATTTTTCAATCATAACTATAATTTAAAATTTTAAAAAATTATAAAAAATTAAATAATTATTAAAACCTGTAAAAATAAATAAACTAACTATTAAAATTTGAATTTCTGAAAAAGCTATAATAATTAAGGACAAAAAATAACTAATTATTACATAAATATTTGTATATTAGTGGGAGTAATGGAGGAGTTAAGGGATGCCTGTAATAAAGTGTAGGTAACTTCTCAATTTTAAATTAAAATAATTCTTTTTTTACAGTACTAGAATGTGTAAAAGAATCTAGCGTGCATAGGATTATGATTACAGTTACCAAGAAATGTAAACTGCTTTGATATTAAAAATTAAACGCAATATTTTTTGTTTTCAAAAAAAGCATCCAATGTGGCCAGGATTATCGTTTTACGGTTATTATATATAATTACAGGATGTATGCTTAGTACCTACTAATTATTAAATGAAAGTATTAATAATTTGTGGTAAATGTGTGTATATGTGAAAATGGGCAACGTGCATAACAATTTTCATTTGTGGCGTTTATGGATTTTTGGATAGATTTAATTTCAAATAACTTCCGATCAAAGAGAGTTCTAATTGTGATGTAGATTATGGTTGCACATTTTTATGATTCATATTTAAGTTTTTAACTTAAATTCAAATTAGTCTTTTTTTTAAAAGAAAAAGAAAAATTGATTTAACTAGTTAATATAAAATTTTGATAATTTTGGTTTAAATAATTTTTATAAAAATTTGATAATTTCCCAGTAAATAATTCTCAAACATTGTAGAAAGACTTTCTTCCTTTTAAGTATGTGTGTGTGTGTGGATATATATATATATATATATATATATGTAGATATAGTTTTGTTACACCCCGTAAATTCTTGACATTTAGATGGCCTATTCACATGTTGGTTAAGAGTTTTAGAATGTCATACATGCTAGAAAAAGGCCCGGGGGAAGACCGGACAAACGCCGCATCAAACCATCGCAAGAAAAGGCCGGGCAGGCCCCTCCGCGATGGCCAACGTGCCACGGAGGGCTCACCTCCGCGATGGCCAACGTGCCACGGAGGTGAGATGCAGTCCCAAGTATATAAAGTCCCCACTTCGGTTTTAATGATAATTATCAAATATTTCAAGTGAATAAACTAGAGAGTAACCAGAAAACAGAGGGCACGAGGGTTCCATTGGAATTTCCTTCCGTTTACGTAATTAAACACGGTCCAAACTCGAATTAATCTTGGGTAGTGAAGTACTAAGCTGCAGAGAGCACTCCTACGGAGTTAGTTTTGTGAAATTCGGTCGGCGAATCGTCGTCCTACCGAGCTAAGGTAAGTGGAATTGCTCCAAATTAGTGTCAATATACTCCTAGCCTTAAAGTGAGTATTTCTCTCTTTTGGACTTCCGAGAAATAGCGAGTTTTTGGCGTTCTTCGATAAGTCGAAGAATAGGCAGTGAGTGTATATTGTAAATATGGTTTCTTTTTAATAATAATAGAATTGATTCTTTCTCTTCGTGGATATGATGACAGTTGGGAGAAATAGCTGAAAATTAGCCGAGTTACGCCAGATACTCAGAAAGTTAACGGACAAAGTATGTGAAGCTAGTTTCTTTCGGCAAGTTAGTAATTTCAGTAGCGCAAACTAGTATAAATTCTAGTAGAAAGTTTCAGAAGCGGTATAGCATGCCCAGTATGTAATTTAGTAAAGTACGTCAGGATATTATCGTGTTCAGCCGAAACTTAGTAAAGCAATATAAGTCCCCGTAAAGTATTTTAAAAATAGAATATTAGCTTAATATGAATTTGAGAAAGCATGTTAGAAATAGCAAATCATGTTTACCATGAGACTTAGTTATACAACATGATTTTCAGCAGAAATATTATATCTTGTTTCAGTATCAGATTCAACACAGTATGACAGAAATTATATATATACCATTATCAGTTTCAGCATGTATTATATATATATACATTACTATCATTAGTTTCAGCATGTATCCTATGCAGTTAGTATTATCAGTTGAGACTTGACTGTATTGTGTTGGGTTGGATTACCTAGCATCTATGACCGCCCCAGGGTTAATAGCTGTATCGACTCGTCCGCCAGAGGGCGAGGATATGTCGCTCTACGGAGTGGCATGCCGTCCCCTAGGGGACAAAGATGGGATGCTAGTTTCCCCATATTTTGCCTTGGTCGGCTTTTATACACCCCCGTTGAGCGGGTACGCCCGCGGTGTTGATTCAGGAGTCCTCCAGACTCAGGTACAGTTATAGTCAGGGGCTCAGTGGGCCCAAGTGCATACCCAAGGGACCGGCAGGATGCTTATAGTTACTATGGGAGATGGGATGACCGGGGTAGGGGTATAGATTGCGTGTTGGTTGTACCTTCCTGCTTATAGGGTCCAGGTAAAGTTTATGTGTGCTATGTTATGTTATGTTATGTTATGTTATGTTATGCTATATTATGCCATGTTATGTTAGTTATGAATAGATAGACAGTAGAATGCCACGTTACCAGGTACGACTCCTACTCCTTTCAGCATAGTTGAGGACAGTCTTAAACTCGTACTTTCAGTCAGTTACAGTCTATTTCTTTCTACTTTAGTTCTATCAGTTATATTGCTTGTCTTCAGTTGTTTTTCAGCTGTTGCTTTGCACACTTAGTACCAGCGGTACTGACGCCCATTTTGGGGCGCTGCATTACTTTCCTGGAGGTACTCATAGACGAGGAGTCGATCCTTATAATTTCCAGCCAGCACACAGAGTCATTAGCTCCTATCATCCGGAGCTAGACAACTAGAGGTTTATTCCTTTTCTTTTGTTGTACAGTATGGGTAGGCCAGTGACCTGTCCCGACCATCTTATCAGTATTCTTAGAGGCTTGTAGATTGTATATTCCCTGTGGTTAGCTATACCGATCGTGTGAGGCCGTGTGTATGTTTTAGTTTGTTTATGATGGTCGTGTGGGGCCTTATTCAGTTGGTAGTGGTGATCTTGTTGGTCACGTAGCAGTTTAGCACTTGTTTTCTTGATTCAGAAATAACTAGACAGCATGGTGGCCTTGTCGGCCCGCATAGGTTCCCTATTGATTCAGTTGTTCTGGGTAGCTGTTGTTTTCTTACAGGTGGCTATAGGCCTAGGCGGTCGGAGGCTGTATTGCAGCCGTCATATAGCCCGTCGTTTTCTTGAATCCAGAGTTAGAGCCAGCATGGCACCAGAAGTGCTCAGGCTCAGCTAGTCCAGCAGTCCAGGTCCTAGTAGGGCACCAGGTGTCAGTCATGCCTCCCAAGGCGGGGCGTGACAAACTTGGTATCATAGCAGGTCGTATCCCAAGAAGTCTGCAAGCCGTGCTAAGTAGAGTCTTGCCTATGGATGTGTTGTGCACCACATACTATAGGCAGGAGGCTGCACGACATGATAGGATGGTTGCTTTTTATTCTTAATCAGTCGTGTTGTAGAGTAGTACAGTATAGGGTTGAGTCCCTAGAGCTTCCTATATTCTTTGGTTACAGATAAAATGTCAAACCAGCGACATCCTATCACAGGCCAAAGATTGGACACTGCAGCAGTCGAAGGCACCAGCAGGATGCCTCACCCTCGTTTAGAATCTGCCCGATCAGAGGGCAATACAGAGGCATCGTCCCAACCTTCTCAGTAGTCTCCACCACATCAAGAGCCACTTGGAGCGACACCACCTCCAGCAGTCCCTATACCGATACCTTCCGACCAGGAGGTCAGGAGTGCAGTAGTTATGTTAGCACAAACGATGGCTGCTCAGCATCAGCCGATGCCGTCTACAGTTGCAGAGTCGTCAGAAGGGCCCGGTAGTTTGAGGGTCCGAGAATTTTTGGCTCTGAATCCCCCACAGTTTACAGGTACGGACCAGACAGAGGACCCTCAGGATTTTCTAGACCAGATGTAGAGAATTTTCAGGGTTATGCATGCCACACCTACAGAATCGGTTGAATTGGCAGCATTCCGGTTATGGGACACCGCCGTGTTGTGGTATGAAAGCTGGGAAAGGTCCCGAGGGAGAGATGTTTCCCCTCCGACCTGGTCCATCTTCTCAGGAGATTTTCTGGATCACTATTTACTACGGGAGATTCGACTGGCCCGAGTGGATCAGTTTTTACATTTGGAGCAGGGGGCCATGAGTGTTCGAGAATACGCCTTGCAGTTTGATTCTTTGGCCCGGTATGCACCAGCCTTTGTTGATACCATGGTGTCCAGAGTACACCGCTTCATTATGAGGTTGAACACAGAGTATGTTGAGACTTGTATTACGGCTACTCTGCGAGAGGACATGGATATTGCCCGAGTTCAGGCATTCGCTCAGAATATTGAGGGCATCAGGCAGCGGCAGCGGGAGATCAGGAGGACCAGTCAGGAACAGCGCGCAGGGATAGGCCAGTCGAGTTACAGAGGGAGGTCCCGGGGGAACCCAGGCCACGATTGTCAGATAGGCCGCCCAGACACCCGCCTCCACCACAGCCGCAGAGGGGAAGATTTAGTCGCAGGGGGCAGTCAGAGACCGGTGGAGGCCGCAGATTCACCACTACAGAGGAGGGCGGAGCAGAGTAGGTATACCCTACCACTTTTCCCTATATGCAGTCGACGCCATTCTGGAGCATGCAGATACGGCTCCACCGGATGTTACATTTGTGGCCAAGAGGGTCATCTGATGAGAGATTGTCCAGCCATAGGTTAGGATGACTGGGATAGACAGGACAGGGCATCCGCAGGGTCACGAGCTTCAGCATCCTCGGCAGGGTGCAGGCCCTCAGTTTCAGCAGGCAGAGACCGGGGCAGATCAGGGGCCTCTAGTGTAGGTGCGGGTCCAAGCCGCACATATGCTTTACCAGGGAGGCAGGGTTCAGAAGCGTCACCTGATGTTGTGACAGGTATGATGACTATTTGCTCTTACCCTGCTTATGTATTGATAGATCCGAGATCTACCTTGTCCTATGTTACTCCATTAGTGGCTCGAATGTTCAGTATTGTGCCGGAATTGCTTCGACAACCTTTTTCAGTATCTACACCCGTCGACGACTCTATTATAGCCAGAAGGGTTTATCGAGGGTGTACAGTAGAGGTTGCTAACCGTCAGACTATAGCAGATTTAGTAGAGTTAGAGATGGTTGATTTCGACGCAATTATGGGTATGGATTGGTTGGCTCCGTGCTATGCAAATGTAGAATGCTGGACTAAGACAGTCTGATTCCACTTTCCAGGGGAGGCAGTACGAGAGTGGAAAGGCAGTACAATTACGCCAAAAGGTAGGTTTATTTCCTATCTTCAGGCGAGAAAGTTGATAGCCAAGGGGTGCATTTACCATATTGTCAGAGTTCAGGATGTTTGAGTAGAGCCTCCGACTCTCCAGTATGTTCTAGTGGTTAATGAATTCCCTGACGTATTCCCAGACGAGCTACCTGGTATCCCCCCAGAAAGGGAAATAGATTTTGCAATTGATTTACTACCAGGAACTCAGCCCATATCAATTCCTCCGTATCGTATGGCTCCTGCTGAACTCAGAGAACTAAAGGAGCAGCTGAAGGATTTGTTAGATAAAGGCTTTATTAGGCCGAGTACTTCACCTTGGGGTGCGCCGGTTCTGTTTGTGAAAAAGAAGGACGACTCCCTTCGCATGTGTATAGACTACCGGCAGTTGAACAAGGTTACAATCAAGAACAAGTATCCGCTTCCCAGAATAGATGATTTGTTTGATCAGTTACAGGGGGCCAGATATTTCTCCAAGATTGACCTATGGTCCGGATATCATCAGGTTCGAGTTCATGAAAGGGACATTCCGAATACTGTCTTCAGGACCAGATACGGCCATTTTGAATTCCTAGTCATGTCCTTTGGGCTGACCAATGCCCCAGTAGTATTTATGGACCTGATGAACACATCTTCAGACCATACCTGGACCCGTTCGTGATAGTGTTTATTGACGATATTGTGGTGTATTCTCGCTCAGTGGCGAATCACCAGGATCATTTGCGGACAGTGCTCTAGATTCTCAAGGACCGTTAGCTGTATGCCAAGTTCTCTAAATGTGAATTTTGGTTGAACTCAGTAGCCTTCTTGGGGCACATCGTGTCGGACGCGGGTATACAAGTAGACACACAGAAAATAGAAGTAGTAAAAAAGTGGCCCAGACCTACCTCTCCGACCGAAGTATGCAGTTTTCTGGGATTAGCAGGGTACTACAGAAGATTTGTTGAGGGATTCTCCACCATAGAGGAACCTCTGACTAAGCTGACGTAAAAAGCAATAAAATTTCAGTGAACGGAGGCATGTGAGCAGAGTTTCCAGGAATTGAAAGACAGGTTGACCTCCGCCCCAGTGTTAGCATTGCCAGAAGATACAGAGGGTTAAGAAGTTTATTGTGACGCTTCAGGTATTGGGTTAGGATGTGTGTTGATGCAGCATGGTAAAGTAATTGCTTATGCTTCCAGACAGCTGAGGAAACACGAAAAGAATTATCCTACCCATGATCTGGAACTAGCCGTAGTGATCCACACCCTAAAGATATGGAGACATTACTTGTATGGCGTTCATGTGGATATTTTCACTGACCATAAGAGCCTACAGTATATCTTCACCCAGAGAGCGTTGAACTTACGACAGCGTCGCTGGTTGGAATTGTTGAAAGATTATGATATAAATATTCTGTATCACTCAGGCAGAGCCAACATAGTAGCAGATGCCCTTTGCCGTAAGTCTATGGGGAGTTTGGTGTACTTGCAGCCCGAGCAGCAGGAATTGGCCTGAGAAATACACCAGTTAGCCGGTTTAGCCATTCGTGTAGCAGAAACAGAGGACAACAGAGCAGTAATTCAGAACACCGCAGTGTCGTCATTAGTTGTAGAGGTAAAGGAATGACAGTATGAAGATCCTGACCTGGTTCAGCTTAAAGACAGAGTTCAACAAGGAAAAGCGCCGGATTTTCAGGTAACTGAGGATGAAGTATTGCGATGTAAAGGCCTCCTTTGTGTTCTAGATATTTCAGGGCTTCGCCAGCAGATTATGAGCGAGGCACATTACGCCCGCTATTCTCTCCACCCATGCGCGATGAAAATGTACCATGATATCAAAGAAATCTACTGGTGGCTAGGTATGAAAAGGGAAATAGCAGAATTCGTAGTTTAGTGTCCTAACTGCCAGCAAGTAAAAGCGGAACACCAGAAACCAAGCGGATTAACTCAAGACATAGTTGTGCCTCTTTGGAAGTGGGAAGCAGTAAATATGGATTTTGTAGCAGGATTACCCCGTACCAGACATAGAAATAACTCGATTTGGGTAATTGTTGACAGACTGACAAAATCAACCCACTTTCTGCCAGTAAGGGCTACTTTTTTTGCCGAAGATTATGCTGAGTTGTATATAAGAGAAATAGTCAGACTGCACGATGTTCCAGTGTCCATTATATCTGACAGAGGGGCGCAATTCACAGCTAAATTTTGGCAATCATTTCAGAGAGGCCTGGGGACACAGATTAACCTGAGCACAGCTTTTCACCCTCAGACAGATGGGCAGGCAGAACGCACTATTCAGACGCTCGAGGATATGCTGCGAGCGTGTGTGTTAGACTTTGGAGGTAGCTGGGATGAGCACTTACCACTTATTGAGTTTGCCTATAATAACGGTTACCATTCAGCTATTCAGATGGTGCCTTATGAGGCATTGTATGGGCAAAAGTGTAGATCGCCAGTTGGCTGGTTTGAAGTAGGAGAGTTAGCGCTGATTGGGCTGGATATTATTCATCAGTCAGAGGAAAAGGTAAAGCTTATCAGAGAATGCCTACTGACTGCTCAGAGCCGCCAGAAATCGTATGCTGATGTGCGGCGCAGAAACTTGAAATTTAATGTGAATGACTGGGTATTCTTGAAAGTCTCTCCGATGAAAGGGGTGATGAGATTCGGCAAGAAAGGCAAGCTCAGCCCGAGATTTGTTGAGCCTTATCAGATTCACTGAAGAATAGGCCAAGTGGCATACGAGTTGAACTTACCTCCAGAATTAGAGTCTGTTCACCCAGTTTTCCACGTGTCCATGCTGAGGAAGTATATAGGAGACCCCTCCAGAGTTTTCCCAGTTTAGGATGTCCCAGTTACAGAGGAGATGGCTTATGAAGAGGTTCCAGTAGCCATACTAGACCGGTAGATTCGTAGATTGAGAACTAAAGATGTGGCTTCGGTCAAGGTATTATGGCGTAACAGGAACCGAGAGGAAATGACTTGGGAAGCGAAGGAAGATATGAAAGTCAGATATCCTCAGTTATTTCAGACTTAATCAGCCAGAGGTACGTTAGTATTGTTGTTTTATGAATTGCCTTATATTATGTATACAAATGAAATAGTTGGCTTTAGTCTATTGCATGATGAATATTAGTATTCTGTGGAGTACCTGTATTGGGCTTTTCTGCGTTTCAGGATCTTTGAGATAGTCCATATTATAGGAAAAACTCTGCCAAAATTTTTCTAGAATAAGTCAAGTAAGTTGAAACTCTTCCAAGTAGAACTTTACATTCGAGGACAAATGTTCTTAAGGGGGGAGGATGTTACACCCCGTAAATTCTTGACATTTAGATGGCCTATTCACATGTTGGTTAAGAGTTTTAGAATGTCATACATGCTAGAAAAAGGCCCGAGGGAAGACCGGACAAACGCCGCGTCAAACCATCGCAAGAAAAGGCTGGGCAGGCCCCTCCGTGATGGCCAATGTGCCACGGAGGGCTCACCTCCGCGATGGCCAACGTGCCACGGAGGTGAGATGCAGTCCCAAGTATATAAAGTCCCCACTTCAATTTTAATGATAATTATCAAAATATTTCCAGTGAATAAACCAGAGAGTAACCAGAAAACAGAGGGCACGAGGGTTCCATTGGAATTTTCTTCCGTTTACGCTATTAAACGCGGTTCAAACTCGAATTAATCTTGGGTAGTGAAGTATTAAGCTGCAAGGAGCATTCCTACGGAGTTAGTTTCGTGAAATTCGGCTGGCGAACCATCGTCCTACCGAGCTAAGGTAAGTGGAATTGCTCCAAATTAGTGTCAATATACTCCTAGCCTTAAAGTGAGTATTTCTCTCTTCTGGACTTTCGAGAAATAGCGAGTTTTCGATCGTTCGTCGATAAGTCGAAGAATAGGCAGTGAGTGTATATTGTAAATATAGTTTCTTTTTAATAATAATAGAATTGATTCTTTCTCTTCGTGGATATGATTACAATTGGGAGAAATAGTTAAAAATTAGTCGAGTTACGCCAGATACTCAGAAAGTTAACGGACAAGGTATCTGAAGCTAGTTTCTTTTGGCAAGTTAGTAATTTCAGTAGCGCAAAATAGTATAAATTCTAGTAGAAAGTTTCAGAAACGGTACGACATGCCCAATATGTAATTTAGTAAAGTATGTCAGGATATTATCGTGTTCAGCCGAAACTTAGTAAAGCAATATAAGTCCCCGTAAAGTATCTCAGAAATAGAATAGTAGCTTAATATGAATTTGAGAAAGCATGTTAGAAATAGTAAATCATGTTTACCATGAGACTTAGTTATACAACATGATTTTCAGCAGAAATATTATATCTTGTTTCAGTATCAGATTCAACACAGTATGACAGAAATTATATATATACCATTATCAGTTTCAGCATGTATTATATATATATACATTACTATCATTAGTTTCGGCATGTATCGTATGCAGTTAGTATTATCAGTTGAGACTTGACTGTATTGTGTTGGGTTGGATTACCTAGCATCCATGACCGCCCCAGGGTTAATAGCTGTATCGACTCGTCCGCCAGAGGGCGAGGATACGTCGCTCTACGGAGTGGCATGTCGTCCCCTAGGGGACGAAGATGGGATGCCAGTTTCCCCATATTTTGCCTTGGTCGGCTTTTATACACCCCCATCGAGTGGGTACGCCCGTGGTGTTGATTTAGGAGTCCTCGGGACTCAGGTACAGTTATAGTCAGGGGCTCAGTGGGCCCAAGTGCATACCCAGGGGACCGACAGGATGCTTATAGTTACTATGGGAGATGGGATGACCGGGGTAGGGGTATAGATTGCGTGTTAGTTGTACCTTCCGGCTTATGGGGGCCAGGTAAGGTTTATGTGTGCTATGTTATGTTATGTTATGTTATGCTATATTATTCCATGTTATGTTAGTTATGAATAGATATACAATGGAATGCCACGTTACCAGGTACGACTCCTACTCCTTTTAGCATAGTTGAGGACAGTCTTAAACTTGTACTTTCAGTCAGTTACAGTCTATTTCTTTCTACTTCAGTTCTATCAGTTATATTGCTTGTCTTCCGTTGTTTTCCAGTTGTTGCTTTGCATACTCAGTACCAGCAGTACTGACGCCCGTTTTGGGGCGCTGCATTACTTGCCTGCAGGTACTCATAGACGAGGAGTCGATCCCTCATAATTTCCATCCAGCACACAGAGTCATCAGCTCTTGTCATCCGGAGCTAAACAACTAGAGGTTTATTCCTTTTCTTTTGTTGTACAGTATGGGTAGGCCAGGGCCCTGTCCCGACCATCTTATCAGTATTCTTAGAGGCTTGCAGATTGTATATTCCCTGTGGTTAGCTGTACCGGTCGTGTGAGGCCATGTGTATATTTTAGTTTATTTATGATGGTCGTGTGGGGCCTTATTCAGTTGGTAGTGGTGATCTTGTTGGTCTCGTAGCAGTTTAGCACTTGTTTTCTTGATTCAGAAATAACTAGACAGCATGGTGGCCTTGTCGGCCTGCATAGGTTCCCTATTGATTCAGTTGTTCTGGGTAGCTGTTGTTTTCTTACAGGTGACTATAGGCCTAGTCGGCCGGAGGCTGTATTACAGCCGTCATATAGCCCATCGTTTTCTTGAATCCAGAGTTAGAGCCAGCCTGGCAACAGAAGTGCTCAGGCTCAGCTAGTCCAGCAGTCCAGGTCCTAGTAGGGCACCAGGTGCCAGTCATGCCTCCCAAGGCAGGGCGTGATAGTTTTCTGAGTATAATTTATATTTTGTTGGACTTAATATTTATCTTTTAGTTTAAATTCAAATAATGTATTATAAGTAAAGTTTATTTCAGTTTAAGTAAAACTAGACGACAGATTATGACTCCATCCTTTTTAAATAATTTTTTATAATTTTATATTTTTTTGGACTTAATATTTATTTTTTAGTTAATATTCAAATAATGTTTTATAAGTAAAGTTAATTTTTTTTGTTTAAGTAAAAGTGCACGACAGATTATGACTCCATTCTTTTTTAAAAAAAAAGATTTTAAAAATTAATTATTAGATAATATATTGATGCCTCTTGTAAATTTAATTTTTTTTAAAAATATTAGAAATAAAGACAAACAATAACTAATTACCTAATCTAACTATTTTTTATCCTAAAATTGATAGGTTTCATTATCATGAGCTGCAACTTGGCGTAAAATTAGGCAAGACTTTCTTCCTTTTAAGTATAAATGCAATACCTTTTAAGTATAAATATAATTTTATATTTTTTTGGACTTAATATTATTTTTTTAGTTTATATTCAAATAATGTATTATAGGCAAAGTTTATTTTTTAGTTTAAGTAAAACTGCACGCCAGATTGTGACTCCATCCTTTTTAAAAAGAAAAATTCAGAAATTAATTATTAGATAACATATTTTATTAGATAACATATTTTATTAGATAACATATTAGTGGCTATCATAAATTTAAATTATTAAAAAAATTTAGATAAAGACAAACAATAGCTAATTACCTAACCTAGCTATTTTTTGTCCTAAAATTGTCAGGTGTCATTCTCATGTACTCTCACTTGGCGTAAACCTAATCAAGACTTTCTTCCTTTTAAGTATAAATATAATTCCTTTTAAGTATAAATATAATTTTATATTTTTTTGAATTTAATATTATTTTTTTTAAGTTTATATTCAAATAATGTATTATAGGTAAAGTTTATTTTCTAGTTTAACTAAAACTGCACGGCAGATTGTGACTCCATCCTTTTTTAAAAAAATTCAAAAATTAATTATTAGATAACATATTGGTGCCTATCATAAATTTAAATTTTTTAAAAAATATTAGATAAAGACAAACAATAACTAATTACCTAACCTAACTATTTTCTGTCCTAAAATTGCCAGGTGTCATTCTCATGTGCTCCCACTTGGCATAATACTAAGCAAGACTTTCTTCCTTTAAGTATATATAGGTATAGATAGATATAGATATAGATATAGATATAGATATAGATATAGATATAGATATAGATAACTAGTATACGTACCCACACCCGTGCGATGGCGGAAATATTAAAGAATGTCTTGTTGGAGAATTTATAAAACAAAGTTTCAATATACATCTTATTTACTAATGTAATACACCCTAGGATAAAATTTCCTATACAATCAAATAAATAGAATCATATAGTCACTCAAAAATTTAATCAGAGATACATCAAGAGTATAAATGAGGTTACAGAATAAAATTTATAAAGGTTTAATGCAGAATTAGATTCTTCACTTATGTCCTGTATAGTTTTTTTTCTATCTTCTGTTGCATAAAATATAAAAAATTAATATCTAATGTTATAAAAATATACTTCTGAATTACTCATCTTCCCTTTATATTCCCAAAATAAAGAAAATGATTCAATTAAATATTATAATTTTGATAATATTTATAGATAATAAAAATTGTCACTGATACGGCAAGCAAACACCACCACAAACTCATTTATTTTGTCTACAAATAACTCCTTTAATTCAATAAAGATTGTAGTTCATTTCCTATAAACTTCATAACTTGAGTTAGTAAATGCTACATTTGCTTAAAAAATGAAACTATGAAAAAACATATATATTTAGATTGATTTCAAACTGAAGAAAGCTTGCATCACTTGGTTAACAGAGGAAATTTAGGTTATAAATGCAATTTAGCTACAAATCCAACATCACCACATGAAAAATAAGAACTGTTCAAATATGGCGAGAATTTGTTATACATTCTGATTCTATTTTGATCTTTGCTTTAATATGTAATGAATCATTAATTTTGTTTTTAAAATTTTGAGGATATATTCACATACTTATTTTAACCTCAACAAATATGAAATTTATAAAATCTAATAAAGTATCATTATTATATTTTTTATAACTGTTACTATGCCCAAATTATCGTTAAAATTCGCATAAAATATTTGAGTTGATCCTAAATACTACATTGCATTTATCATGATCCATGATAAATAAATATTTAAATACATACTTATAAAATTAAATTTCACTTATATAATCATTCTAGAGTTATAATTACTGAAAATTAAATAAAGTAATTTTAAACGGCATATCTTTTCAATTTGTATTTGGTTTAATTTTATTTAATTAAAATTTAATATATGAACTATCTAATTATATTTTATAACTTTTAATATTCTGGTTGAAATTTTTTAATTATTAATTTTAAATAAGTTTTATAATTCTATACTTTTACATTGATTTTTTTTTCTATTTTTGTTGCTTATGTTGTTGCGGCATTCATTATTTAGTATTGTTACCTTGACATGCGAATTTTCATAATCTTGATATTTGATTTAGTGTCTTTGATTAGTACTCCCCTTTAATATCATATAGAATTTTCTTACTTCTAAAAAAATCTTTATTTTTAAACTTTTATTTTATTAACAAATTTTTTTCATTATATTAAAATTATGTATAATTTTTTTTGAGTATTGTATCTGTTTTACTTTATATTATTTTTTAAATTATTCTAACTATAAACACGTTCGCACAATTTCGATACCCTTCATTATGCACCTCAAAATTTAATAACCTCAACTCAATTAACAACTACTTATGAATTCTTTAATTTCTTTCTTATAGTCCAATTAAGTGTTTTAACCTATTTTTAAGTAGATATTTTTAATTTTCCCTCTTAGTTTTTGCATTTTTTAAAATAATATTATTACATTGTCATGTGTTTTAGCTTATCACTTTAACTTGGAGCTTATATTTTATTCATTGCTTACTTTTTAAATATAATACAATATAAATATGAAATGTCTTACTCATTACAATTTTAAATAAAAAAAATGACATATTTTAATTATGTTAATTTATTTGAATAAAACTCATGAACCCATTAAAATTATTTGATGATTTTTGCTAATCATCTTATGAACAAATTCTAAATATACCTTCTTTGTATTTTAATGTTTGAAATGGAGCTTTCAAAGTATCCGCATGATTAATAAATTTTATTTAGCTACACCTTCAATATTCTATCAAACACTAATAATTAATATAATGATTTCTCAACAGAAAATTGAAATAAAAATATACTCTCCAACAAATAATGTGAAGGACGACAAACAACATTAATTTATTCAAATAAGCAATATCACCAATTCCATCGGCAATAAAATTGATTGACATTTAAGAAAAGTTCTCATATATATCATTTTTATGATTTCAACACAATTATCAAGTATACCATGTATGCATGCATATGAGAAAAAACAGTCAGATTATATTTTTAAATAAAAAAAATTATTTCATATTTTTATATCTACTTCATATTACTAATATTTTATCTTTTTTAAAATGTTTACAATTAGGAGAAACATACCATCAAATAAATAAATCTATAGTAATAATATCATTTTTATATAAAAGTTAGTGTACTTGAAGTGTGCTACTTTAATTTCAATAACAGAAGTAAAAAACAAAATAAAATACATAAAGAAGATTTATAAAGAAGAAAACTCACAATATGATTTATTGATCGATGAAAAGTTCACAATTGACTAATAACCTAATACAACAAAAATGGCAGAAAAATAATACAAATTAGAGAATAAAACATTACATCACATGTTTGAAGAAACTGCATATTTTAAAGGTCTAATAATTTCTTTCTCTTTTTTTTTTCTTAATTAAAGATAAAGCGGAGAAGTTACAGATATCCAAAATTGTAAGTATTTTTAGATTTAAATTTTAAACTCTTATTTGAATTATTTTCATGTTTTTATTTTGTTAAAATAATAACTCTTTTTAAAATGATATATATTTGAATTTTTTAAAAAAAGAAATTGCACTAAAGTGGGTATAAAAATGCGTATAAGTACGCAATCAATTGTTTAAGATTTTTTTTTCGGTTTTCTTAAATATAAAAAGTTTGCTTATCATAAATAATTATGATTTGTTTTAAAATAAATAGGATTAAATAACTAAAATAATGCTGACAATAAAAATATTTTAAAATGTGTTACCATATTCAAGTGAAGGTATTTATAAATAAAGCAAAAAAGAAATGTTAACCATTTTGGATAGTTATTGGCAATGGAGAGGATTTTGAATTACATGACCGATTCTCAACAGAAAAATGTAATAAAAATAATGTGAATATATATATATATATATATATATATATCATTTTTATGATTTCAACATAATTATCAAGTATATCCTGTATGCATGCATATGTGAAAAAACAGATTAAGTTTTTAATTAAAAAAAAATTCATTTTTATATCTACTTCATATTACTAATATTTTATATTTTTCAAAATGTTTACAATTTGGAGAAACACATCATCAAATAAATAACTCTATAATAATAATATAATTTATAAATAAAAATTAGTGTACTTGAAATGTGCTACTTTAATTTCAATGACAGAAGTAAAAAATAAAATCAAGTACATAAAAAAAGATTTATAAAGAAGAAAACTCACAATATAATTTATCTGGAAGATCAACGAAAAGTTCACAATTGAGTAATAACCTATACAACAAAAATGACAGAAAAATAGTACAAATTAGAGAATAAAATATTATATCACATGTTAGAAGAAACTGCATATTTAAAAGTTTGATAATTTTTTTTTTTAAAATTAAAGATAAAGTGGAGAAGTTACATAAATCCAAAATCGTAAGAAATTTGAATTTTAACTTTTATTTTAAATTATTTTCATGTTGTTGTTTTGTTAAAATAATAATTCTTTTTAAAGTGATATATATTTGAATTTCTTCAAAAAAGTTACAGTAAAGTGGGTATAAAAATGCCTATAAGTACGAAATCAATTATTTAAGATATATACATTTTTTTATAAATATAAAAAGTTTTCTTATCATAAATATTTATGATTTATTTTATAATAAATAGGATTAAATAACTAAAATAATAATAAAAGAAATTTATAAAGAAGAAAATTCACAATATGATTTATCCGAAAAATCGATAAAAAATTCACAACTAAGTAATAACCTATATAACAAAAATGGCAGAAAAATAATACAAATTAGAGAATAAAACATTACATCACATGTTAGAAGAAACTGCATATTTAAACGTCTGATTATTTTTTTTTAATTAAAGATAAAGTGAAGAAATTACATATATCCAAAATCATAAATATTAAATTTATTTTTTAACTTTTATTATGAATTATTTTCATGTTTTGTTTTGTTAAAATAATAACTCTTTTTAAAGTGATATATATTTGAATTTTTTTAAAAAAATTACACTAAAGTGGGTATAAAAATGCCTATAAGTATGAAATTTTAACAACTAATAGGCACCACCAAAGTTATTTAAAAATATAAAACTACTTCTAAAGCATCAACAAAAAATAAAAACCACCTACTTATTTAAAATTTAAATTAAAAAAATAACTCTCAAGTATATAATGTATGCATGCATATGAGAAAAAAAAAATCAGATTAAGTTTTGAATTAGAAAAAATTATCTCATATTTTTATATCTACTTCATATTATTAATATTTTATCTTTTTCAAAATGTTTATAATTAGGAGAAACACACCATCAAATAAATAACTCTATAGTAATAATATCATTTTAAAATAAAAGTGAGTATACTTGAAATGTGCTACTTTAATTTCAATGAAAGAAATAAAAAACAAAATAAAGTACATAAAGGAAATTTATAAAGAAGAAAACTCACAATATGAATGGCAGAAAAATAATACAAATTAGAGAATAAAACATTACATTACATGTTAGAAGAAACTACATATCTAAAAGTCTGATTAATTTTTTTTTTAATTATAGATAAAGTGGAGAAATTACAAATATCTAAAATTGTAAAGTATTAAATTTAAATAATAAACTTTTATTTTGAATTATTTTCATGATGTTGTATAACTCTTTTTAAAGTGATATATATTTGAATTTTTTAAAAATAATTACACTAAAGTGGGTATAAAAATGCCTATAAGTACGAAATCAATTACGTAAGATATTATCTTTTTTTTCTTTCTATTTTTACAAATATAAAAAGTTTTCTTATCAGAAATATTTATGATTTGTTTTACAATTAATAGGATTAAATAACTAAAATAACGATGACAACAAGTTTTAAAAAAAATATGTTTACCATATTCAAGAGAAGGTATTTTCACTATTAATAAAGCAAAAAAGAAATATTAATCATTTTGGATAGTTATTGGCAATGGAGAGGATTTTGAACTGCATGCGTGTGTGTGAGTTTGTGGGGTAATGGGGATAAGGGATCGTGTAGGTTTTTTTTGTTTAATTTTTTCGTTTAATCTTTCTGTTTTTTTTTTTTCAAATTCCAGATTTTTTTGGAGCTTTATCTTAAAAAGTATCATTTGAACTTTTAATGTTATATATGTATAAATTTAATTATTAGTTAACATATTATTGCCTATTTAAAAAAATAATTAAAAATTAAAAATAAATAACTAATTACCTAACTTAACTATTTTTTGTCCTAAATCTAGCATGTGTCATTATCATGTGCTTGCACTTGGCCTAATCCTAAGCAAGATTTTCTTATATATATATATATATATATATATATATATATATATATATGAATATATTTTATAAAAGATAAATTTAAAATATTAAATTATTTTAAAATTTAAATAAATTTAATTATTAGTTAACATATTGTTGCCTATTTAAAAAATAATTAAATTTAAAGACAAATTAGTTACCTAACTTACTATTTTTTATCCTAAATCTGTCATGTGTCATTATCATGTGCTGCCACTTGGCTTAATTCTAAGCAAAACTTTCTTCTTTTTAAGTATAATATATATAGATATAGATAGATAATAATATATATAGTTATATAGATATAGATACTAGTATAAGTACCCACACGTTGCGCGGTTTATATTTAAATAATTAATTATATAAAATAATGTTATGTTTTATTAAGAACATTATATTATATCAATTTACTGATATTTCAATTGTCGTTATATTTTCTCAATCCAATATATTTTTATCACAAAAATTTTCAAAAAATAATCATGTATCAATTAATAATTTTTATGTTCCTTATTTTTGTTATTATATTATCAACTATCTAGCATTATCACTTTTGTGTTCAATAATATTTGTGACTGTTATTTATTTATTTTATTTATTCTGTATATTAATATGCAGTATAAGTATCTTCATATTGTCTTTATCCCACTATTTGTAATTTTTTTCTATTTTGATATTTTAATTAATTATTTTTCATTGGGTATTCTACTTATATTTTAAATAATGGAATATCTATATATACAATTTTTTGCTTGAATTCCTTCATTTTCAATAAATTAAATCTTATGTAAAAAATTTAGATCGTAAATTTTCTATGTCATAAAGTTTTATAATTCAACAGGTTAATTATTCTCCTTATCTTCATTTATAATTTTGCATTATATTTTACTTATTTTGGCCGATGATTACTTTAGCAAATGATTTGGCGTAACATTGTAATACTTTTCTTATATATATATATATATATATATATATATGCACACACACGAAGAGAGTCCTAAATGTACTCTAGATTATGGTTGCACATTTTTAGAATTCATTATATTAACTTAAATTCAAAAAATTTAGTTAGTTTAACAAAAAAATCTATTTTTTTTGTTTAAATAGTTAATATAAAAATTTGATAACTTTCAGGTAGATAATTCTCAAACATTGTATGTTTTTTAGGAATTAATATTTATCTTTTACTTTAAATTTAAATAATTTAGTCTAAATAATTTTCTTTTAAAGTTTAAGTTTGTCTGTTTTTATGACTTAATAGTTAACTTTTAGTTTAAATTCTAATAATTTAGTCTAATTGAAATTTATTTTCAGTTTAAATAGTTAATATAAAAATCTGATAATTTTAAAAAAAAATAATAATTTAAAACTGCATGATCTTAGGACTCAAAAGAAAATAAATAATTCAAAAATATTTATTTATTTTCAAAAAAATTAATTATTACTTAACATAGTGGTGCATATTTAAATTTAAATTTTTAAAAAGTTTTTATAATTAAAGCCAAACAATAACTAATTATCACCTAACTTAATTAATTTGTCTAAAACTATCACGTGCCATTCTCCTGTGCTGCCACTTGATTTAATCCCAAGCAAGACTTTCTTCCTTTTAAGTATATATAGATATAGATTGTTTTCTTAATTGACACATTGTTTAATCAATGTATTAGCAGTAAGATTTTTGACACTTTGGAGTCGTTTGGTAAGCTGCACTAATTAGAATAGTCCTTAGATTAAAATTTAGTCCAACCAATATATTGTTTGGTTTCTCAACTTAACCTAATACATGGATTATTTATACACCACATGGTGTATTATTTTATACCAAGAAAATAAGGGAATAATTAATCCTGGGATAATCAATCCCTGGATAAGACTCCTAAATGACTAGATTACCCCTCAATCCCTTTTCCTAAATTTCTTTATATAAAATTTAAAGGTATAATTATAAAGAAAATTTCTTAGGATTTTAAACCAAACACAATACATGATATATCTAGTTTTTAATATAATGAATTAAATACTTGATAAAGAATAATCTCAATATTATAATCCTTATATTAATAATTTTTGTATTATTAATTCATTCATTACTACTCCCTATAATACTTTTCTTCGTACCAAAAGACCTTTGTATTTTGTATTGGCCTATTCGTGTTTTTGCACACATAATATGTATTGTTACAAGCCTGCACAGGCTTTTCTTATCTTCTCACAACGTCAGTTACTCTGATTTTGCGTTAAAAGGGATAATGAATGAAATATTTGATTTGCTCATATTTAACACGAGTTAAAAATAGGTTAATCGACAGATAATATCAATATTCATAGTTAGATGGAAAGAGAAAATGATCAAAATGGTCCTTAATATATGGAGTTTAATTCCATATGATCCTTAATGTATGAACGTGATGGAAATGGTCCTTAATATATCATAAAATATGATCATTTTGATTTTCACCTCTATAATTAAAAATACCTTCCTTTTTTTTTTTGCAGTTAAAATAAACAGAATAGTTAAATCACAATTAAAAATACAAATAGTAACCGTATAATCTAAAAGATCTGCTACTTCAAGTTTGACCATTTTGATCATTCTCTTGTTAAGTTTTACTCTTTTAAGTTTCCTTGTATTGAAAACGTGCACAAATCATGTGTACATATTATCAGTCGGAGTATTTTAGTAGCTCATTTGATTGATTATTTAAATTATATTTTATTAGTAGCTCATTCAGTATAGTACTTTTTAAAAATAAATTATCATTTTTAACAGTTATACTCAAATATTATGTAGTGATATTTTATAAGAAATTTATTATATGTATAAAAATAAAATATTAAAATATTTATGAAAATCGTCATTAATTTCATGTACATTGTAAATTTCAAGTTCGAATATATAAAAATAAATTATTAAAATAGTGTCTACCAATTATGATTATAATTTCACAAGGAAAGATTACTTGTGTTTGTCTTTTTTATATTGAGAAAAAGAAACAAGTCTTGAAGTAGCAAATCTTTTAGATTATGCGGTTACTATTTGTATTTTTAATTGTGGTTTAACTATTCTATTTATTTTAATTGCAAAAAAAGTTAGATATTATTAATTATAAGGGTGAGATCAAATTGATCACATTTTATGATACATTAAGGATCATTTTCATCAAGTTCATACATTAAGGATCAAATAGAATCAAACTCTATATGTTAAGGACCATTTTGATCATTTTCTCTATATGAAAACAGAAGCTAACAATCAAAATAAATTTAGATTCCCGAAAAATAAATATTCATGAGAATAGCAAGTAGACAAATATGTAGTGATAATATTGATACTCATATTATCTATCTGAATATTCATTTCTAGCCGATATATAGATATTGTCAATTTTTAGATGATCCGTTATTCGACCCATATTTAATGGGTCGGATTGGATGGTTATTTCTTCTTTTTTTTTTAAATGATTTTTTCAATCTTACTCACAAGTAGTAACTAGAACTGGGGTAGAGAATAAGGTATAAATTCGCTTAACTCAGTAATCTTCGTCAAAATACTATATTTTCTCTGTCTCAATTTATGTGATGTAATTTGACTGGATATAAAATTTAAAAAATATGTGAAGACTTTGTAATGCATCAAAAGTATCCTTAGAATAAATAAACAAATTTTTAAGTAGAAGAGTACACCTCTTAGACTTTTGGCCTAATAAGTGGGACCTAATATGGATAAAATATTGATAGTGTTATTATACATTTGCCAAATAAAAAAATATGCAGAGAAAATGAGATCTCTTGCCCCTTACTATTCACATTTTCACATCTCTTACAATTTTTTAAAAATTATGATCTCTTATGTATAAAAATGAAGATCTCTTGTAAAAAGACTATAAAATTTTTAAAACAATTGTAAAGAGTTAGAAAATCATTACTCCTAAAATTTATTTAGTATATACATGTTATTAATCTAGAACCAGATAATTTTAAAATGACTAAAATTCTAAACTCATAAATTCTACTCCCACCGTCCCAAAATAGTTATTACGTTTCGCTTTTCGAAAGTCAATTTGACTAATTTTTAAAATTATATTAGATTGAATTAATTTAATATTTTAAAGTTAAAATTTAAATATTTCAAAACTATACGAAAAATACAATAAATTATAATTTTTTCTCATATCATTTTAATGAAAAAATACATTTTAAATTATAAATTAAAATTTATATCATTTAATTCTAAACAAATAAAATAATTTATAACAAGTATTTTAAGACAAAAAATAATAAATCTTCACCCCGTCTTGACACTCGAACCCCCTTTCTCCCAAATTGATCAAATTCGATTTTTGCTTGCGTTGCAAAGCATCGAAGAACATTGGAGAGGAAGTTATTAAATTTAACATTGCCATGCCGATTTGCCTCCTCAACTTGCATTTGTAGACAACAAAATTTGCATAGAAAATAATCAAGATTGAAAATTGAGTAATAAAATGTATTTCTTCATTTATTGTTATTTTTCTATTTTGTATGTTTTAAAAAAAATAATATTTAATATAAATATTTTTTCATAAAATTGATATTGGTTTTAGATTTGAGAAATAATTTGGAGAACAAATAATTAATGCTAAGGGCAAAACATAAGAAAAAATTTATATATTTTTCTCTTGATATGTTAAAAGTGATAAATAAAAATAAAAATATTTATTTAATATAATGAATAAGTAAAAATAAAATAAAAAAATATTTAATTTAATATATAATAAATATTATAATCTCAATAATATAACATTCCTCTGATTCTTCCAAATAAGCCTATAAGCATATTAATTATCTTTGAACTTGACTTCAATTTTGATTTTAGGACTGAAATATTTTGATCTTAAATCTTTATCTTGAATTTGAATTTAAATTATTCATCATGAATACTTATTAGGTTGTCATGAGTAATGACTTTTAATTCCACACTGCAAACAAATAACTTTTTTAGCTTGAACACTTTTAAATCTTGATTTGTTTTTATTATTAATCTTAATCTTGGATATTTAAATATTTGTAGAATTTTTTTTTTTTGAGTTTGATCTGCAAGATCTCTCTTGTTTCTTGTTATATAAATTTATTTTTTTCTGTATTAATGAAAATTCTTATCTATAGTTATATATATAGATGGACTCTTTCGATTGATTTGATTGGTGAACTTTGAATTATCGACCAATCACACCAATTTAGCGACAAACTCTAATTTGATATGTTAGAAAATGATATATGCACCCTTTGTTTGATTTTATGTTTTACTATGGCACATCTCATATATAATATAATTTTATAAATCTATTTATATGACTTCACCTGCTATGTTATTTGACACGTGATATAAGCACGGATTTTAAGAGGAACTATGTTATTTGGACCATGAATTAGTAACGTGGAGTCATCTTTTAGAGTCCAACTAAATAGATTAGCCCAAATGATATTATCATTTAACTTCAATTTAAATTTATGTTGAACTTAAATAAGTAGTTTTTGTTTGGACTTAATATTTCTTGAATTTAGAAGTTGATCCAAATAAGATATTATCATATTCATAATATTTATATATTCACAAATGTCTCTACTCCTGGGCTTGTCGAATATTAATCTTCAAAGACTGGGTTTGAAGTACGTGCTGGAAATTAAATATTCAGATGTATGACAAAGACATAAAACAGGTTCGTGAACCATGTTAGAGTCCAACATATATAGTCCCAGTCAATAAAAGACACTCTAGAATATAGAATTTAAGTGATAAGAAAATCAAGCCAATTCGTACAAGTAGATATGCGAAAGAAGTCTAAAGAGACAGAGACTCAAGAATTCAAGAAGTAACAAAAAACCTTGTCCGCTAAGAATTAATCATGAAGAAGGAGGTACAGGAAAGGACTATAAATATACAAGGACTTCTGTAAAGTTTTCTCATGCACTGATATAAAGAGAAAAAGAGAGAAAACAACGAAGTAAAAGCTTGAATGATTTCTCCCTTACTACCCAAATGCAACCTATTACAAAGAACTAGAGAGAAGAATGTGATTTATAGAAATATGCCTCATAGTTTCTATTATAATTTTTATGTATTAGGAAGTTGACTTGAGTATTGCTTTCTTATAAGCATTGTTAGGATAGAGCGGTCTGTGCATTGAAGTTTCAAGTTAAGGGTAACTTGAAGGAGGTTCAACTATCTGTGGAGATTGTTGAACTTAGGGAATTGAATTGATTCTTGGGTTGCATTAATTTATAATTTGAACAATTGTTGAGGCTCATTATGTTAGTGAAGTTGGAAAAATCCTATAGTGGTATGGTTCGCGCCTTCGTAAGCCGAGTATTTTCCACATGAAAAAATTGTGTTATTAATATTCTGCTTTCTGTATTCCGCTAACAACTCATAAAAGCAGATAAAGTAACCTGGTTCGTCACATACGTTAAATCTAGTATAACCAAAACAGTTCCCTCTTGTATTATTAGGTTGTGCAAGAGATATCAATTGGTACCAGAGCAGATTTTCTTATTAAAAGGTTTAATCACTTAAGAAAAGATCAAGATGAATTCTGCATCTCCACTTGGACACAGTGAGGGAGAACACATCAACAGAACTCCACTGTACAATGGACAGTACTACTCATGGTGAAAAATAAGGATGGAAGACTTTTTGTAGGCCGAAGATTATGAACTTTAAAACAGAGTAACTAATAGATCCAAGTATTTAATGAATAAAGATACTGAGAACAGTGACATACACAAGGAAAAGAATAAGTACACTGAAATTGACTTCAAGATGCTTGAAAAGAATGCCAAAGCCAAGTGTATCCTTATTTGTGGATCTTGGCCTGATGAATACAACAGGATATCTGAATACACTATGACAAAACATATTTGGAACACGCTTGTTAATGCACATGAATGAACCACTTAGGTAATAAAATTCATTATGACCATTCTATCTACGGAATATTAAAACTTCAAAATGAAGTTAACAGAGTCTCTTCAAAACATGATCACTAGGTTCACGACTATCATGAATGAGCTAGTGTCCTTGGAAAAGAAACTCTCTATTGAAAAACTAGTGGACAAGATTCTCAGTACCCTTCTAAAAGCATGGGATGTAAAATTTATTGTCACAAAAGAAGATAAGGATCTAATTATCATGACTTGGATGAATTGGTTGGAAACATTAAAACATATGAGATGAATATAGAAGGATTATAACACCCCACACGTTCGAGGACATCCGATTAAATTAAAATTAGGTAAAATATATATTCTGCCTCATTATTTATGAAATTATTTTTAACTATGATATATTAGTATATGTGTTTCATTTTCAAGATTATTATGTTTTATTAATATTTTAACGAAAATATTAAATTTATTCATGTAGAGAAATTTATGACGGAATATTTTTGAACAACCCGTGTAAATGATGTGACTTGGAATGACCATATTCTCAAATTATAAGGAGTTGAGGGGAGAAGGGGGGGGGGGGGGAGGGGGGGGGGAGGCTACTATCTATCAAACTAAAACTCTTTGAGTTTAGTTTTTGACAAAATAAATTGCTCGTAAATTCAAATTCAAAATAAGATGTTATACATATTTTATCACAAATTTATACAATACCCGAGTATATACGTAATATAG